>OY856355.1:17093200-27093200 GCA_963693475.1 Ectropis crepuscularia
CCCCAAACTACATAATTTAATGTTTTTTTATTCCATTTTTTTGCCTAATTTCATTGGGTTATAACTTAAGTAAATCCTGTGAGTAAATTGATATACTGCCTGAATAGAACCAACCTATGAACCTGACATATTTGTCCTTACTCCTTGTAGTGTAGATAATGTCCACAGATACAATCTTAATGATAGAACGCGCTCACCCGTATCATTGTATAGAGCCTATTTGACCCTAACGCGCTATTTTAACCCGGCGTGGAGTTCTTTCACGGTTGATTTAACTTGACCACTAGATTAGAGCTCTTGGATGTACAGAAATAGTCACGTATCGTACGACATTGAGTGTTCGTGTAATTTAACCAACTGTTTTACTACGTATGTTTTAGTACGTTGAGGAATAATTTTCGATCAGTTCAGTTCAGAACACATTTCAATTCTTCTTTGAGAAAAAAATCAAGCTACAAATATTTTTATCTCGAGTTAAACATGAGTTAAATTATAAATTTTTTAGATAACCTAGTACACTCAGATAGATGTATCTACCTTGTGCCTAGTAAAAACCATTTAGTCACTTGTCGTATCACTTTAATCTTTGCGTTGAAGCGAATTTCTGATTTTGTGATATATATACAAGTAGGTACAACAATTAGGTACATTTAATTTTTATGTATTATTAGCTGCGCCCCGCGATTTTACCTGCTCTGTTCCCTTTCCCATATTTTTTCCTTAATAAAATGCCTATTTGCTATCCCAGACTGTTATCTAACTGTGTTTTAAATTTCAACCCGATTCGTTCAGACGTTTCGACGTGATTGAGCAACAAACACCTAAACTTTGGCATTTATAATATTAGTACGATAAGTTAATTTTATTATGATAAAGAAAATAGGTATTCATTTACGTTACATATTGAAAAATGGAATATTTTCATTTCATTAATAATAATCATTACAATAAATTAGAGTACCTAATACCAATTGATAGCACAGTGACAGGCATTATAAATCATTACATCGATAGATATCTGAGTACGTAACATACATATTTCTTGGAAAATAATGGACACCACAGCTTAATGTACACCAAATTTTTATTATTTTAAAAAAAGTACAAAATAATTCTAGTTCACAAACATACACAACAACTACAAAAGCATCGTGCCTTTGTACCCACTGCTGGGGCTCAAGATCTTCTCTCATAGTCAAAGCCATAATACACCACCACTAGCTATGTGTGGGTGTGCTAATGACCCATGGTTTTCCTGAAACATTACGGTATTAGATATTTTTTTTCTTTAACCTTAAATTCAGTAGTAAACTTTCACATTTGTAAAACCTTCTAAATGTGAAAGTTTGGATGTTCATATGTTGTTGCTCCATCATGTCGTAATAATTGAAGGGATCTGAAATTTGGAACTAAGATATATTAAAGTCTGGAATAGTACATATATAGCCTTACCCGCCCGCTAAATGGCCCACTGCTGGGACTCGCCTTCTGGGACTACTGGGACTCGCTGGGCCTTTTCTCGGAAAGAGACAGTGAAATCCATAATCCACCACGCTGGCCCAGTGCGGGTTGGTGGACGACTTCTGACCTTGAAAGAGTTTAGGTACATATTGGTTTCATTACGATGTTTTCTTCGCCATTTTGAGTTGCGGAATAAAAGAAGATACATTTGCTATTTTTTATTCCTGAAATGTCTAGTCCCATTTTCTAAATTCTACGTTGATACGTTTATGCATAAACCAATAGGCATAAACGAGTATAAATAGGCATAATAGGCATAAATAGTATCATTTTATATTTAAAATATATGGTTTTGATATCAGCACGTACTCCCTGCATGATAAGTAGCATTGTAATGCACAAACTGCTGAAATCATAACTCGTTTTCGGAGTCGAAGAATAAAATGAATATTTTCTCAAATACCTAAACAGCGGCAGTGATGTCAAGCAATGACTGGTAATGATGTACCCGGGTAATGGTATCCGCAGCGACTACTAAATACTGACACAGTTTATTTTCAAACAGTTGTATAAGTTTGTACGGATTGATGCAAACTGGATGACTGCTGTGTTGGGCATTTTTTTCCCCTGCCCTGTACAATCTGAAGTAGGAGTTTCTTCACAGAATTTCGCATGTTTTTCCAACAACTACAAAATTCAAAGCTGGACAGCGTTTTGCGTTTACAGCTGCAGATGTATTGTTAAGAAGGAAAGGCTTGAACATTTTTGACAACAGAATGAACCTATAAAACATCTGAGACTTGATTTTTAGGGTTCCGTAAAACGTAAAAACAGAACCCTTATAGATTCGTCATGTCTGTCTGTCTGTCTGTCCGTCCGTATGTCACAGCCACTTTTTGCCGAAACTATAAGAACTACACTGTTGAAACTTGGTAAGTAGATGTATTCTGTAAACCGCATTAAGATTTTTACAAAAAAAAATTAAAAAAAAGAAAAAATAGGGTTGCCCCCCTTACTGAGAACTGAAACTCAACATTTTTTTTTCATCAAACCTACACGTGCGGCGTGTCTATCGATAGGTCTTCGAAAATGATGTTGAAACCTCTAATATATTTTTGTCTACACTGAATAATGTGCGCGAGAGACACTTCCAAAGTGGTAAAATGTGCCCCCCCCCCCCTCTAACTTCTAAAGTAAGAGAATGAAAAAACTAAAAAAATATAATATATGACGTACATTACCATGCAAACTACCAACGAAAGTTGGTTTGAACTCGATCTGATGAATAGTTTTTTTTAGTACGTCATAAATACACTATTATTAAAACTTCGATCAAAGTTACAACGAACTACAAGAACTATGTGTACTATGTATATTATGTTACTTGCTGCAACGGAACCCTTCATGGGCGAGTCCAACTCGCACTTGGTCACTTATTTTTTAAATAACTGCTGCACTGATTTCTTTCTCGTCTGATGTCAAGTGATAGTGTAGTGTGGAATGCAATGGAATGCGCTTACATCGAAGAAAAAATACTTTCGATTTGACACCAAGAACATACCTATCAGGCAACGTATTCCACAGCTTAAAGAAATTTCTATTAAATTGGAGGCAAACTCTAATGAAAACATTGTTCAAGTATTTGGAACGTCAATTGAAAAGCTAGTTAGTTTTTCGAGCTACGAACAGTCCGATAGAAAAAGAGCAAGGTAGTATTAGATCATGCAGATCAATTGCACATTCTCCGAAATGTTTGTGATAAAAAAACTTACAAAGTTGTAACTTCGTGGCAATGTTCACATAGTTTTACATTATTTTGGGTACGGTTGTTTACAACGCTATTCATCGTTAAATTTGTGTACATAATATGTTCTCTGAATGCATTACTTTAGAACTGATCACCAAGTTATAACTGCAGTAAATATCTTGTAATTTATTAAAATAGTGCTTCTTTTGTCATTTTTACTGAGTGCTTTTCCGGACTATAAATATAAATCTATCTGTGTTCCAAGTTTCAACCCGATCCACTGCAAGCATTGTAATTTAGCAACAAACCCAATCCCAACTCAAATGTACCAAATAATCAAATGTACAACTTGCATCCTACTAATATTATAAATGTTAACGTTTTGGATGTATAGATATTTGGATGTTTATAACTCAATCACGTCAAACAAATCTGGCTGAAACACAGTTCAATTAAATGCTACTTTTTATCCCGGAGAAATAACGGGAACGGGAATTACGCGGGGTAAACCTGCGAGACTCTGCTGGTTCATAATATTCGTAAGATACAAAGGCCCATACAGAATAATAAAATACTTCACAGACCTTAACGCACGTTCATCGCAGACTTCATTCCGGTAGACTTTCCAAAAGTTGATTAACTGTTTCGTATTTTACTTTTAGGGTAACCCTACTGGCACATTACGTTCGACTCAATACACCATGATGACCAAATTTTGCGGTATCCCGAATTTCTATTGAATGCGCTATAGAGGAACTATGCGATGGTAATAGTATAGGCACTGAATAGTTTTCCATTTGAGTGACGCTACGGGCCGTCATTTTGATTTGTCACCGTTTAAAATTAGGTGGGTAGCTACTAATTGTGCGTTAAAATCGATAGCTTTCGGTGACCTTGTTTCAGCTAGTGTGGCAGTAGTTAATACAGTTCAATACCACACTTATTGGCACCATAAAACGGTAAACAGAATATTACACGTAAAATACCAAGGCAGTATGGGAACAATAGGTGAACTTAACGCTAAGAGTGATTTCTTTTGGATAACTTTATTACTTTTACTTTGGATGTAAACACTTTGTGTTCTCTAGAATTTTTCACCTTATGATACTGACGAGTTTTAAGATTTATATTTTAATAAAATAATTTCATCTATTTTTATTTTTTCACGATTACCCACATATTGTTAAAATAGTGTTTTGTGTTAAGAATCTTAAAACGAATTATTTACTTACGTTAACAATAATTTCTTATGTAAGTCTTCAAATTACATAGAATATCTTTTTCGATTCGATTATCTATAATTTGCGGCATCAGCAGCCTACTTAATGATCCCACTGCTAGGACTCGGAGCCTTCTCTCACAAAGAGAGAGTGAAGGTCATAATCCACCACGCACTCTGGGCATGTGCGAGTGTTCAGATGATGCAACCCTCGAAAGATAAAATTTATGGAAGACTCTGACTCATTCACATTGTTTTTCTTTGCCGTTAAGCCTCTAGTAATGACAAACGTATACATCAATACTAGTAAAATTATGTACACAGAGGTGCAACTGGAATTCGAACCCACGATCGCACGGTTGCGGGTCAAACGTTCTCACGACTAGGCCACCACGCCATTTTCGTATGACATCACAATTACTCAGATCACACATTATATTTTTCAAAACACTTATGAAGGACGAAACTAACTATAAGGTTACAAAAAGATTTTGTAAAAAATACACTACTATAAGGACCTCTACTTTTTTATAGTCGGTTGAAATTTGAAAATGAAGTAAAGTAATTTAATTCTCTTTTATAATTCAGTCGATTAATTACTAGTGAACATGACTTTTACCGTCGCATCGTATTCAAATATTTACTCAAGGTTTGCTCGAGCCAATCTCTCAACAACCTATGAAGTATTGCAGTCAAATGAGATTGGTACAGAAATGTTGGATGTTTAAATGTCGTCGACTGGACTCAAGACAAAATTTAACTGTTGTCAGGATTGGTGTAACGTCAGAAGGTGAAAAAAAAATAACTTAAGTCTGATTTCGTAATAGTAACGACAGAAAAAGAAAAACTTGAACTGAACTAATAGTCCGCGATCCCAGAGCTCCCAGACGTCACCTATTTTCTGATGAATGAAATGTGGACGATTGAGTAGAGTTGGTAAGTACTAAGAACACATGCTTACTCGCTAACTTGCTTAGACGGCCAATTTTGAGATATGGGGTAATGCAGGTACATACAAACAATACTTACTTCACGTATTTTCTAATAGGTGATTTTCACGTATGTTGTAGGCAACATCCTTAAAAACAAGGTTCCAATACTCCCAGACACTTTCCGTCAGCCGTTTTGCTTAACAACTCCAAAATAATAAAATAACTTCACTTAAATTCTCATGCTCCATTTGTCAATATGTTCGTCAGACAACTATTTTGTTGCTTTTTACAATAAGATAGACCAATCTAAGGGGGCAATCATCCCCTAAACTCAACTATGTCCTATAGGTAAGAGCAGGAGACTGAGTGAGACATTTATTAGGAAACATTGACTCAAAATTGAGTTTAGGGGATGATTGGCCCCTTAGAAAGGTCTCTCTTATTGGAAAAAGCTTTAAAATAGTTGTCTGAGGAACATATTTACAAATGGAGCATGAGAATTTAAGTAAAGTTAAATTATTATTTTGGAGTTGTTACGCAAAACGGCCGACGGAGAGTGTCTGGGAGTATTGGGACCTTGTTTTTAAGGATATGCCTACAACATACGTGAACATCACTTATTAGAAAATACGTGAAGTAAGTAATATTTGTATGTACCTTCATTACCCCATATCTCAAAATTGGCCGTCTAAGCAAGTTAGCGAGTAAGCATGTGTTCTTAGTACTTGCTAACTCTACTCAATCGTCTACATTTCATTCATCAGAAAATAGGTAAAGTCTGGGAGCTTTGGGATCTTACTCTATAAGGTTTCAGATTTGTATTTGTTTCATGAAATTACGGGAAGAGAAGAATTAAGCTTAAAACAGGTTTCATAAACGGTGGAAAGAGAAGGATTGATCATTTAGACAGGTTTCATAAAACAGCGGAAAGAAAAAAAAAAGACGTTAAATAATATTTCATAGGACTGCGGAAAAAGAAAGAATTGGCTTGATTCAGATTTTGTGATAAATATGGTGAAACGAGAAAAAAAAGAGTTTAGGCCATATTTCGTGATGATGGTAGCAGAATGACAGAAAAAAAAATTTTAGTCAAATGTTGTGCTTAATACGACGCGAAATCAATAGATTCAAAAACATTGACCTTTAAAATGTCTACGCTCACATAGATAAAGACTCTACCATAAACGCACCCAAAATGCGACCGACCAAGAGTGTTCGAAGCTCGTTAGATTGTATCTACGTCATTAGCTTTACTGCCGCTGTCATCGTTTTACATCGCAGCCATTCAGATAATGATGATGTGTGTTACCGTTAGACTTTATAATTTAGTATCGATTGTGTAATTAGGTAACTTTTGTTGTGTTTTAAGTCAATCTAGTGGACGGTCTGTGATTGAAATTCGATTATAATTGAAATTTGATTAATTTTAATTTAGTCGGTATGTGTAATGTGTTTTTTTTATTGATCGACTGTAGTTTTTTTGCAATAATTTAAAAAAAAATCCGCACTCCTTCTATCCATAAATTAAATATATCTAAGTGTGGAAAATTTCACACTATTTCGTTTGCCGAATTTTCGTAAAAATGGTTCAACGTTTTTGCTTCACGTGCTAATGTTTAGATAAATATGTATAATATTGTAGATATAGATAAGCGGTCTTCATTGATGATCTACTCGAAGTATATACTTGCCGAACGGCCTCAGTAGATGGTATTCATTGCAAGAAGCTGTTTTAAGTATAAAACCTAAATAATCAAGTTTTTAACCTTTAAGGCGAAACTCCTTTTGAGACAATTGGGGAAGTAGTTTAATTATAATTTTATTTGGCCGTTTGATTTTTGCTGAAATGTTGAAAAAATAGTCAAACTGATTCTCGGAACAATTATACTAGGTTAATATATATACTTAGGTTGGATTTCAAGCTTCTTATAGGGTTCTTGTTCTATTTCTCAGGTCCCGGATTTTGGGGTCTGATCAACCCCCAATGGAGTATGTGCAACAAGGGCCGTCGCCAGAGCCCTGTCAATGTCGAGCCTGATAAACTACTCTTCGACCCTTGGTTGAGGGACATACAATTTGATAAGCATAAGGTAACTCTTACACTTTTTTTTTTTTTTTTTTGTATGTTCGTCAGTATTCTCCTCCGACACGGAGTCGGAGTCGTTAACCACAAACAAGATTGTGTCAATCTTTAGATTTTCACATTTTTAATATAAGATTATCTGAGCAATTTGTATCTAGTAATAAAATACAATGCTCTCGTCATTCATTAATCGTGGGACGCGACCAATTGTTTCTTTTTTTTCCGTCATTATCTTTTCCATTTTTTTTTTGTTTTCTTTTCCATTCTATCCATCTTTTAATTTTTTTTTTTTACAAACATATTGTACAATTCTGTTAACATTCAATTATGGTGACATTTTTGTTTTGGTTACTCTTAGTATATACCCACTATACACTAAAGTTAGCCCTTAATATACCTACTTATTTTATATATATATACCTATTTTTGTTTACCATTTTTAGTGCTATTGCAGAACAATATCCAATAAATTTATCCCGATAGTCATTTTCTTTTATCAATAACGCTAGATTGTTTGACGTAACCTGTATTCCTAATTCCAGTTCTAGATTTATTCTTTCTATGCCGAATATGGGGCAATCAGTCAAAGCATGTATGACACTTTCTTCCTTGTCCGGATCACTCTTACACTTTTTCTTTACTGTTGATATTGTGACTCAGTAAGTTTGTCTGTAGATTTGTGAGACGAGAGTGGAATTCCCACCTGTACTAACACATGTACAAACTATTTTGAAAATAGTATTTCATCTAATAAAGATAACTTGACTAATTCTATTTCAAATACTGTAGATGCCAGTATTTCAATACAAAGTATGTTAAATATACAGCGTAGGAACACGAACCGGAATGCTTTTCTATGCAACCTGAATTCAGTTCAACCAAATTATCTGGAGAAGGCGAGGTCGAGTAGAAATGTTTGTAAAGCAAGCATATTTTACAGAGACCTATTTAGAACAAAAGGATTGGGTTTGGAATGAACTTTAACTAATTCTGTAATACTGTCCTTTGGATATTTACACTAAATAATTATTACAACGTCAATTTTGAACCTCATATTGTGTAGGAAAATAAGATGAGAATGTTTTACTGCTGCTTCGAAACATTTGCATAAATATAATAGGTATATGTACTGTCAAGTTCAATCAACAGTTATATTATCTTGGTCATTAGTGCAACGCAGTTTTGTTATATTTTTTTAAAGTTTTGTCTCCACGAACGCTGCCCCCAAACTTTCTTTTCTGATTATATGAGACTGCAACCCGGAGCATCACCTCTGACGGCCAATCTCGATAAGCTACCCTGGATCACCAACCCTCAATTGCATATCACAAACCGTCTGCTCTGGACTGTCCACTCCAGGACGTTGATGTTGATTCATTGGTTAAGCTGTTAATTTTCATGGAGTAGTATTTCCTTCTTAAGTATAATTAACGTTAAATTGACACTCTGGAAATAGTTTTATTCACATTGCTACACCCCCGAACATTCAACCCTCACTTCATCCACCTTAATATTTTGTATTCCGGTCAAGGATAGAATCTAGCCCGCCGTCAGACATTCTAAGTAATAATGCAGGCTCTAGCATTCCGTGGGTGTTTACATTCACTCAAGCGAATCATTTGATGCATTTTTACAAAATTGAAATTAATTAAAATAGTAGGTACTGGTTTTTAAAAAGCCATTGCAGTTTACGTATTTTTTTTAGCAATAATTTATTAATACTACAAATTGTTTAACCCGTTTAGTTATGGTATTTAAAACCAGCATTTAACCATGGTACGAGTAAATATTCCGCAATCTGTATACGTGAACCAAATATTTTCTACTCCTTTTTTGAGGAGTATGCAATTTCACATACTAAATTTTAATAAATCAATCAATCATCAACAGCCCACTAAATGTTCCCACTGCTGGGACTCGCGGCCTTCTCTCGCAAGGAGAAAGAAGTTCGGCTAGCTCAGTCGGTCTAGCATGATGATAATCTTTAATAAATAACGCCAATAATTTTCAAGATTATACAGTCAGTAGCACTAAATTAAGTCAATAAAAAAACATTGTACCTATTTGACGCACACACATAGATATGTACTCTTTTGTTTATTGTTAAAGTATGTGGTCAAATTAAGAATAGATTAATTATTTATTATTGTTTTATGGCTGAATTTGGGTCACTAGGGAACCACTAGTTAGTAACAATTGTATAATGAGCAACCTTGATTACTTAAAACAACATTTAATCTTGTTGTATCATGCGTTGATTTGAACAACAAAAAGCGTTTTAACTAAGCTATCGCAGTTAGCCTATCATGGTTTAGCATAGGATTAGCACTGCACCGCGCATCGCTACGCTTTTGCCTAGTGGAACAGCTGCATAATTCAGTAGTTACTTAACTACGACGTAACAGCGTAAGTAGGTAACTGCGTCGTGAATTAAGTAACTTTTGGGGTAGATGAGTGTAATTCCTATTCCGTGTTGTAATGGCGAAGAAGTGTTGGTTTGAACGATATACCTACTAGTAAGTGGTTTTGTGTAAGTGTACATTTTAAGCATTTGTCTTAATACCTCTATGTATTTGAGTATCTTCTACCTAATCGAACCTTAAAAACAGCTCCAATATTCCGATTTGAAGTCTGGTTTTTGTTTGTGTGGTAGTTGGTGATAGCGAGGTGTATATCAGTTATTAGATGAAGTTAAAGGGATCGCTTATACGGGGTATTGTGGCACCCAGAATAATATTATCATAATGTTTTATCTAAATTATATATCTATCTATATTATATCATATATTTTTCGAGGCTTTACCGGTTTCTGTTGCTAAAGAGTTGATTCTATCTTTTCTGTATTACTCACCTAAGATTTAGTAAGTTACTACCACAATTAGTTAATTACCGTCAGAGAATTTGACCGTCATCTCACCTGATATTAAACGACGATGTGGTCTAAAGAAGAAACCGATACATTCTCGGAGCGTCCTCTCCCACTGCAGTATACACCCTATAGCGGCGATGTCTACCCCTAAGATAGCAGCCCACATCAATTGCCGTGATACCCAAACACCGCGCAAACTACGTGACTGGATCGTCGGCATAGAGTTAAAGTCTAGAAGAGCGGCCTCGCAAGGAGTCCTATTGGCTTCTCCGTGGGTGACCAGGCCACGGCAACAGAGGGCCCTCGTCGTCTATACGGGAATCCTTCGGAGGGGGATATAAAATACATTAATCGTAAACGATGTAATCACAATATGTATGCCACAAGGTTGAGACTTCAACTACATTTTTACCTACCATGAATTTTTTTTTACGTAAACTATTTTTGTATCAACCAGTAGTTCTGAGGAGTTGATCCTTAAGAATGCATTTCTTGCTATGATTTCATATCTCTGGCCTTAATGAAAGTATTTCAAAGATTTATCTGAAAGAATTTATTTATACATTAAATAATGAAATTATGAAGTCGGTTGATTTCAAATGATTTATCCGTGAAAGGGGTGGCCTAGAGGCCACAACCACCGATTTCAAAATCGTGATGTTCAAATTTGAATCCCGACTGCACTTTTGAGTCTCCAATCTTGATCCAATTGTGGTCTTTCCAATGTAAATTTGTAAAATACGTAAAAGAGTTTATTTTACGTTTTTGATACTGTTGTGTTAACCCATTTAAACAAATGACATCAATACTACATTATACAATTTTCTATTCATCCGCATTTTCGTTCAGCAACATGCAATGAATATATTGCATCCAGTGCACGTGGAATTATTCATTTAACCAGAACTAACCACGCCCTGCCACCACACTCACTACACATTTTTCTGCGGAAAATAACAAACAAACTCGGTGTTTTTTTTATTTTGAAATTAACCTGCGTTTTACTTCGGCTTTCCTGATGGAACATAGTGATGTGGCTTAAGATATCCGACACTTGCTCATGAAGCACCTATACATTAACATTCAAACGATGAGGCAGGTAAATAAAAAAAAAAAATTGTCGTCGATCCATTTCAAAAAAATAATTAAATGCTGCAATCTCGGAAACTACCAGTCATATAATACAAAAAAAATAGTTTTGCATTTGACGAGAAAGTTTACCCACAGAATATTTAAATACATGTTAAATATTGGTGCATGCACAATGGACATTTCTCACCAAAGACCAAAGACTCGGACGTGAAAAGATGTTTGATTGTAATTTTGTGACAAGGACGTCAAGACCGTGGAAAGCGGTGCCTAAGTGAGTTTTTCTCAACGGTTACAATCCTCAAATCGAGAGTGAATCAGTTTCATCAAGCGTAGGTAACCCATTCGTAGGCCGTATCACAGCTTAACATCAAGCGAGATGGCTATCAAATTTAACCTTTAAAAGTTAAAAAAACACAGTTTATTTAAGAAACGGCCACACACATTCTTTTATATAATAACAGTGGATTACATGGAGCGGTAATGCATGGTAATGAATTCTGGTGATACCGTATCGCTACATCGCGTTTTTGCAGGAACAAAACCGGTTCATATTGTTTACAGGGAAAAAGGGTTTCGTTCTATTTTATAGCGGGAAGGTTCGGACAGAGTTTAGTGCTCACGCGATAGTGTTCAAAAATCGTCAACAGTTAGCAGCTTTAAAATGCGATGTCGGTTCGTGGTTTACATTACAAAACCTTAAGAAATCAGCACAGGCTATTCCGAGAGCCGGCACCAAATTTTTTTGGGTTGGTATCTGAGACAAGCTGAAAACTTGTCACATAGCTCTCTCCTATTATTAAATTCTACTTTGAAAACTAGTTTTATAAGGTTTTTATACGACATATACGTTCCCGCTATTGCAACATAATTTCATGACCATATTTACCCACTACAAATGTATAATAAGTATGTATTTAAAACTATATAAGTATCATATCAGCTATCTGGCCGCCACCATACAAGTTTTGCTTAGTTTGGGGTCAGATGGTGTTGTATGTGAATTGTCCATCAATATTTATATATAAATATATTGGTACTAGCTGCGTCCCAAGGTTTCTGCCACGTTGTTCCGGTTCCCAATATTATCCCAAAATGAAAAATAGCCTATGTGTTATCCCAGATTTTAATCTATCTCTTTTCCATATTTCAAACCAATACGTTTAGGTGTTTCCACGTGATTGAGCCACACACATCTACTATACATCTGAACATCCACACTTTTGCATTAGGTAATGATATTAGTAGGAGATCCCGCTATACAACTGCCTGAACCGAGATGCTTATTTGAAGAAACGTATTTTATATTAAAATTTTATAGGTCAATAGATACATAGCATATGGGTCGCCTAACAAATTTTAGTCCAGAGTATGATTAATTAATAAATAAATAAAAAAACTTCACCGTTTTGATTATTTTTTAGACAAATTCTATATCAATCGAAAGTATGAAGCCCATAGAATATGCAAACGTTAGCTTGCCTATTCTTTTCCGGTTACAACTCTCGGGTTGTCAGATATAAACAGGTACATCGATAATAGCATTTTGCAACGGTCTGATTATTGAATTGAAATTAAATAAAATTAAAGATTATTTTATTACTAGCAGCGCCCCGCGGTGTTACCCGCGAAGTTCCCGTTGTTCCCGTTGTTTTTTCGGGATGAAAAACTTATGTGTTCTTCCAGACTATAATCTATCTGTGTGCCAAATTTCAGCCCGATCCGTTCATACGCTAGGACGTGATTGAGCAACAAACATCCAAACATCCATACATTGATATTTATAATATTAGTAGGATGAGCACGGTGGTATAGGGTTGCCTGCGAAAAATCGGTCCCGATTTCCGGTTGCCGAATATTGCTGCGAGCTGGCCCAATATCTCGGAAACTTTAAACCTTAGGGCAAAAAATATTGAAATTGTTACTAAAGAAATTAAAACTCTGCATCTTTTTTGGCCTGAAAACTTTTCTGTGACATGTACCGTTTACGATTTATGGCATTTTAAATTTAATGTTCCGGTTTTTCTATTGCACCCGTTAACTCTTGAAATATTATATTAATCAATAAAACGCATCAGACCTTTTTTAAAGATCAGTTTTTTTAAGGATCTTAGACTATATAGGATTATCAACAATCATGAACGCTTTAAAACCCCTGTTTTATGAACAGGATTAAATGAAACCGCTTTCAAACGTAAAGGCTTGAAAATTGAAGACCACAGCCCATCCACAACCGCTATCCAATACATCAGGTGAAATTGGTGGTTTCAGCAGGGGGCAGATGCTATCAATCAATGACTGCGCCTTGATTAAAGACTGGCAACTTATGCGCTTTGAAGATGACATACGGCGGTCAGACACGCGAGGGTAGGTGTGACATGCTATATGTTTGCTGGAAATGGCCAGATGTTTTCCTTTATTTGTATAAAATAGGTACTAACTGGGTTCAAAAAAGTTATTTTGTATGTAAATTATTAAGCAAATGAAATATCATATCATTATCACGTTTCATTTCCTTGATATATTTGTGTAAAGTGGAGAAAGTAGGATTGAATAATAAATTGACCTACTACATGAAGAAAAGGGTTAGTTTTTCTTCAAAGAGAAACGTTAGTTTTAAACTTCATAATATTAATGCAGTGCAATTAAGGAAATAAATAAACATTAAATTATGTAGTTTGGGGACTATAACGGATCGATAGGGGGGTGCATTCTGAGCATATATTCCAATTTGAGGGATTCTGGCATGGTCAGCTCAAGGTCATTTCGATGAAAACGCGTTTAACTCGATATTTCAAGAACTGTTAGTGTTAGGCAAAAAATTGTGGAGACCTTTTCTCTTCTACATTAAATTTACTAACTTTTAAAGTAACCACTTTTCTTTCTTTCATCAATATTTTTCAAGTTATTGCTTCCGCAAGGCAAAAATTTTACTTTTTTTTCCTCCCTTTCGCCATTTCCTCCCCAACCGTTCAATTTTATGCAACTTTACCATTAATCAAAAGTGTAGATCTTTTAATAATGAACAACTTTGTCCTTGTACTTTTTTCAGTAATGGCAATACCTTCAGAGTTATGTTACTTTACCGAGCGAAATCCGCGCTACTGCGACACCTCCGCGACACTGCGATAAATCCGCGACACCTGCGGACTTAGGGCTGAACCCAAATTTCATTGTTTGTTTGTGTCGGTGGGTTTCTTCTACACAAGCTTATGTGGGACAACCACGTTACCTACTCCGATATATGCCAGAAATACACTCAGATACACTCAATCAGACATAGAGGTGAAGCGAGCCGTAGAGGATGCGGATGGTCTGATTATCAGTACGGCTAAGAGAATTTTGCCGGACTCTGCGGCTTGCTCCACCTCTGTCTGATTTGATGAGAAAAGTTTTCAGTAGTTAGATGAATCTGGTCTTATTGCTCTCGTTGCCTAAAAACTTATCTTGAGTTGTGGTGACGGTCATATTGTAGATGAAAATGATATCCGCACATGGCTTCAGCTGGGATCGGCGCAGCCGTTTGGCAGAATAGGTGCCAAAGTTGGAAATACCTGTGTGATAGCCATCGAATACAATTACCACGTCTGTACCGTAGTGTTTTTTATGTATGTTACGTATTTCTGGCATATGTCGAAGTAGGTAACGTTGTTGTCCCACATAACCCTGTGTAGAAGAAACCCACCGACACAATCCAACAATGAATTTTGGGTTCAGCCCTAAGACCGGAGGTGTCGCGGATTTTTTGCAGTGTCGCGGAGGTGT
The DNA here is from genome assembly GCA_963693475.1 of Ectropis crepuscularia. Classification (NCBI taxonomy): domain Eukaryota; kingdom Metazoa; phylum Arthropoda; class Insecta; order Lepidoptera; family Geometridae; genus Ectropis; species Ectropis crepuscularia. The sequence continues at coordinate 17,108,366 of OY856355.1, forward strand.
CGCAGTGGCGCGGATTTCGCTCGGTAAAGTAACATAACTCTGAAGGTATTGTCATTACAGAAAAAAGTTCAAGGAAAAAGTTGTTTATTATTAAAAGATGTACACTTTTGATTATCGGTAAAGTTTCATAAAATTGAACGGTTGGGGAGGAAATGGCGAAAGGGAGGAAAAAAAGTTAATTTTTTTCCTTTCGGAAGCAATAACTTGAAAAATATTGATGAAAAAAAGAAAAGTTGTGGATGTAAAAGTTAGTAAATTTAATTTAGAAGATGAAAGGTCTTAACAATTTTTTGCCTAACACTTAACAGTTCTCGAGATATCGAATTAAACGCGTTTTCATCGAAATGACCTTGAGCTGACCATGCCAGAATCCCTCAAATTGGAATATAAGCTCAGAATGCACCCCTCTATCGATCCTTTATAGTCCCTAAACTACATAATTTAATGTTTTTTTATTCCATTTTTTTGCCTAATTTCATTGGGTTATATGATTTAGTTCAAATAAACAGCACAAAGTGACAATTATCTCTACTTAGTCTGTAGTGACAATTAAAAAATAATTATGTAGATACTATATTTCTACGTCGAAGTAAAAGAGATTCTATCTTTGAATAGGTCGCATTTTAAAAGATGTACGTAAATGTATTTTATAACATATTTGCTCGTAAAGGGTCTCTTATTGGACCAATTTCTGTATCGTAATGTATCTTATTACGTACTTGTGCTGTAATGTGTAATGTAAAACGCTGAGTTTCAAAATGCTCCGTCCACAGACTAGGTAGAGAGATATGCTCCGTCTAAAACGAACGGTACCTTTTTAAATCTTAGTAAAGAGTTTTTATGTCAAAAAAGTGTTGTCAACATTTTATGAATAAAATTAACTCTGAGAGGTCAAATATAATAAAGAATTATTTAATTCGTTAATTTAATTAATTTCGATCCTAAATTACTTTAATTTTTCTGTAACAAGACACAAAAATATTAATTTACTTTATTACTAATGGCATACCGGCTGGTTCTGTGCCGTTGCTTAAAAAAAAAGGCGCCGATGCGCGCGCATTGCTAATCTGTGATCCATAGTGATTACTTACTCTGTGCTGCGATCTGTGATCAAGTAAATATTATTCCGCGCCGTTTTTTTTCTCTGTATTGTTTTTATTTGAAAATGTCGTCAGAGTTTTGTATATTTCTTCGCAAATATGTTATAAAACGTCGTATGACATACGTGCGCTTTGACAATTACAACTTCTGCTAAATTATAGCTCTCGACTTCGGCTCGAGCTAGCAATAAACCCTCGGCTGTAATGATCAACTTACCGCACTTATATCATAATGTACTATTATTTGATTATGTTATGATCGTTCCTCATGTCATTCTACATTATCTCTTTTAACACAATAAAAATAACTTTACCACGCCAATGATACAAAAAGATAATTTATTTGACCAGAAGACAATAAAATTGATTCACATTATGCATTTGAGCAAATTTTAATTATGTATCGTATAAAGTTTTCATTATTTATAAAATCGTTATGACCATTTAAATTATTTTTGACACTAAAATAAGTATGTCAGTCCTTGGAAACTGTGAAAATCAAACTTCTATGTCAATTATTATATTTATGTCATAAATAAATCTAAACGACACTCTCAAGGGAATGGAAATTTATACTACTGTACTGTACTGAACTGGTACCTTACTGTTTTCTCGTTTACTTAGAACAATGTAATCTGGCCTTGCAAAGGGAAAAAAACGAAAAACCATACATACAAATGTATGGTTTTAACACATAAAATGTAAAGTCTCTGTTTAAACAGCGACATGCTTGGTCATTATTGTATGGGAGACCAAATCTTTTTGGAGAGTTTTATTAACTTTGCTTATTTATTTTGTACAAAAGAAAAATATGTTAAAATAAGAATATTTGTATTAAATCACAAACAACTACATAGATCTTTCATCAAGACACAGCAGTCCAAATTTTCAAAAGCTTAGATAAATCCTCGGGATTCGATTCCAAAACAAATAATGACATGTACCTACCTATGAAACTTCTGTAGGCGAGTCCCACTTGCATTTTTAAAATTATTTTTAAAATTTCGCTTAGTTACCACTTACCACATCCAGAAATTTTAAATCTTAACGCAGGCAAAAGGGGGAGTGTCCGGTTACTTCTTGCGTTCTTAACATGAAATGGTGGTATAGTATATTCTATTTTGTATATTATAAATGCGAAAGTTTGTATGTATGGATATTTATTACTCTTACAAGCAAACAATATTATTAGAGGGATCTGGATAAAATTCGGTACATGGAAATATCTGGAATAGCACATAGGTACATAGCCAATTTTTGTCCTAGGAAAATAATGGAATCAGGAGCATCAACAAGTAAAACCGCCTGATGCTGCTAGTACGGAGTAGAAATGTTACTACAGCTTACTGATAATATATAAATATTATTTTAAAATTATTACACAGTACTTAATCGCGATCAAAATTAATAACAAAACGTATATTTACAAATAATTGGTTCCTGGTACTCGATGATTGAAACTGCTTACTTAATTTACATTATCTCTATTACTGTTTCCGGTTTGAAAGATGTTTATATTACAAAGTAAAAACATAAATAATCTTATATCTCTGGGTGACAGTGTGAGGTGAGTCTGGGTGAGTCATATGTCTGGGTGAGGTGCAGTGTTATTGTTTCAAGTTTTAGGACACTCGTATGTTTGCAAGTAAAATAAATAATACCATGAGTCTAAGATTCCTACCGCAGCTAAGAAAAGAGCTTATAACTTAAAACTGTTAAACTGATTTTGTTGAACACTCCTGACTGAATCAAAATTGGTTTATATCTTCGGGAGTTACAACACCATAGATAGACAGGCAGACAGAGAGAGAGAGAGAGAAAGAGAGAGAGACACGTCGTCGGTATTTGTCACAGTATTTTTAATTCTGTTGGTCACTTTTAAGGTAAGACTATTCACTTTTTTGTACCAGGTGAGTGGCGTCCTCCAAAACACCGGCCAATCCTTAGTCTTCCGAGTGGAAAAGGACTCGAAGCACCAAGTGAACATAAGCGGCGGTCCATTGTCCTACCGGTACCAGTTCGAAGAGATCTACTTCCACTATGGCATGGAGGACAACCGAGGGTCAGAGCATCAGATCGACAAGCATACGTTTCCTGGAGAGGTGAGTGATGACCTATGTAGATATCTCGAAATCATTAGATATAGAACTGAATTACGGTTTCAGGTATTTTAAATTTTAACATACTTCAAAAAAAGAGGTTCTCAATTCAGATGTATTTTTTATTTATTTCGTGTAGGTATGTTAAGCGATAGCTGCTCTAATTATGAATCTTCTTTAGTAGGTTTATTTTTGTTTGTTACATCATAGTTCAGAGGTGCTCCCGTATAAATCTTATCGTAATTGATGGTTTTTGAAATATGGACAAAAAAATAAAATTTACTTTCCCTTTTTTAGACAACTTACTGAGAGCTTTTATTTTAAATTAAATAATGATAAATAAATGTTGGTGGTCGTTTTACACACAACTCCGTTTACCCCCAAACTAAGCATGAATTGAACTAATTGAAGTTGGTTTTTTTTTTTTTTGGAGAAAATAAATTATAATTTATATAAGTATCTTAGAGTAGCTTGGTCATGCATTTGGAAAAATACTCTGTGGTGTAGACGGGATTTACACCCACGACCTTACGATTATCTTATAGGACGATCTCAGCAATACGTCACCACGGTAAAAAATATCTATATCCATCACAATAAAGATTTTATGTGTTTCCATTTTAAATCTGAGTCATGTTATCCTTTGAAATCTTGGAGCAATTTGTTTAGAAAATTAGATTCCCAATCTTCAACAAAACTGCCGAAGTTCGTCCTCGGAGACTAATACCGGTTCGACAACTCGTAGGTGTTAATTTATAATAACCCCTAACGAACGATAATGATTGTATTTGTAAAACAGCGGGCAATAAACGTCGAACTTTCGGGAAAGTTCGGTAAGTAACGGCGGCCAAGTTAACTAAGTTACGTATAGCGTGAACTAAACTGCCTGTTACTGGAATAGAAGAACTTCCGTCATCAATGGGATCATGTATTATAAGTATAGATTACATAATTATAAATAAACATTATTGTTTTTCTCTGAAAAATAAAACCACCGACTTTATTTTCAGAACTAAAGAGAACTAGAATTAGGTTGAAAATGCCATCCACATAATATATTTTGTAGTGGTAGGACTCTTAGCAGAGTCCGCCTGGGGAAGTACACACCTTTATCAATTATTCTACCGCCAAGCAGTAATGTGCAAACATTACTGTGTTCCGGTTTGAAGGGCAATGTTTCCAGAGAAATTACAGGGCTTAGAGATATAACAACTTAGATGTCTGGGTGACGAGCGCAGTGCGGTGCTAGGTAATGATTTTGGCTCTTCATGTTTCAATAGCTGCGTGTAACTGTGCTGTTATGTGGCAGGCATGTTGCTTACCAACGGGCACATGTCCTGCTCGTCTCGTCACTCTTTATTTAAAAAAATATATATATATATATTTATTCTCCTTATTCAAGATATTCGTTAAAAAATAGAACCCAATGGTCACGGCCCGATAAAAAATTAGCTCGCACAGTTCACTAATTTTAATAGAATTAATATATTTCTTCGGCGAATGATTTGTTTTTTTTCTAAATGTTATAAAAACCGCTCGACAAATTTTGGTAAAATATAAACGGGACTATTTATTGAGGAGGATACCATTGCGACCCAAAAATACTTATTAATATCGGTTCGGGCGTTCAAGAAATTAGGGAACGTACATAAAAAATATGGTTGTCGAATAGATAACCTTCTTCTTTTTTGAAATCGGTAATAACTTAAGTAATTATAAAAGTCATAATCGTGTTCTAAGCAGCTTGCTTTGTTCTCACCGCTGGGACTCGGGGCCTTTTTTCATATGAGACTGTCAAAGTCAATTCATCACGCTAGCCACATGTACATGATTGTTAGTGAAATATGTATTGTATTTTCCGGCTAGGACCTAGTTAAGGTATCTTCCAATCTACCGCATTCAACGTCGAGCCGAGACAACTATGCAAGGAGTTTGACCGCAGTATCGTAACTATGTCCGCGTTCTCTCCCACCGCTATCTAAAGCTGCTAGAAATTACTGGAGTATTCTGTATTCTAATCAAAGTTATAAGTACAGCTATTTTGTATTTTGTAACTTGATATAATTTTACAATAATAGTCACAAGAAATTCAGGTAAAATGTAATTTTTTAATTAACTATTTAAATGCCCTAAACTCGTAAACCTAACACTTATTTAACTATTATAATATGTTCCCATTTGACTGTCATCTTTCCTGATATTGACAACGAAATTTGACTCTGCATTCAAAGACATATTTCTTAAGAAAATCCCTTAGAACGGTTCCCTCGATAGGATCAAAAAGGCTTTTGCTCTGCAAATCATTAAATCATAAATTGTACTGATTAATGTTACGATATTCTGTAAAGATATTGTTAACGTATTTTTTCATATCTTTCACATACATAAAATGACGAATAAAAGTTGCGAGTTACGTCACTTCATAGTACGATTTATACGATAAAGTTCGACTTCACAACTTCGACTCTAGAAGTTTGATGATCTCTGTCGATTTTTAATAATTTGATGAATCAAAAAATACATGCCACATATTTTGCCATAATGTAGTTGACGGAAAAATTAAAATGGTATATTTTAAACCCAGACGTCATCCCACTTATAATATTACTAGCTGAACGCGCGCGCGTTGCTACGCCATCTATCGAAAATTGGTTGTACCAATTCAAATTTTGTTCAAATTCGGTTACTTTAGGTTCTAATGACGCAACCTTTAACATATGACAAATGCTGTCACGCAACGAAAGCTCTCTAAAAGCAATATTTTTTCCCCGTTTTTGTTACATTTTTCATTCATGCTCGGCTCCTATTGATAGTAGCGTAATGTTAAATAGCCTATAGCCTTCCTCGATAAATGGACTATCCTACAAAGAAAGAATCTTTCAATTCGGACCAGTAGTTCCAGAGATCCTTCGTTCAAACAAACAAACATACAAACAAACAAACTCTTCAGCTTTATAATATTAGTATAGATAATATACGGTAGTTAGTGCTTTTCTACTGCTGAATATATTTGGACTCTATTAATGAATAAATATCAATATTGTAATACCTAAGTAACAATATCATACCTACTTTACCTAAAGCACAGTACTTAATTTACGAGCAAACTTTTCAAAAGACTTCTATCATTACAGACAGCTTATTTGTGTTCACAAAATCTATAAACCGTCAAATGGCTTACCGTGGTTAACAAAATAACTTTGGACGGCTATCAGGCTAATTAAAATGTTCTCTTTGTCTATCCCATTCAATTAGTTGAAACAAAATCTATCGTCCAATTCCAACCTTCTGTAATTTTCCCAATTAACGAAGGAGCATTAAATGGTGAATTTCGATACTCATCGGTGGGAATGGCTTAGTTTAGGAGCTCGCCGTCTTTTCATATAATGTCGGAGACTACTATCAAAATAACGCATTGGACAGTGCTAAACATATGTATCCCTTATTTAATTTCTACATGAGAAAACATCACGCAAAAGCCCCATAACAAAACGGCTATTGAGAAAAAAAATCTTTACCTAATATTCGAACTAATATGGGGCCCAGTTCTGAAAATATAGACCATTATAGTCAATAGTTAAGTCGAAATAAATTTGAGTACAATTTAGTTGACTTGTACTTAGCCAGTGTTGTTGATTACGACTTTGTCTCACCTCTTATGTGAGAAAGTGGCCTTTGAACACTTAATGCATTTTGATTGGGTACTGAAATAGATCACATAGGTATATATTCTAGCATGTCAAGATTATAATAGTATTAAATTATCTTATTAGCTCTTATAAGCATAGAAGGAAGAAGAAGGAATTTATAGCCAGAGTATAACTTTCTAGTTTAGCAATATATTTTGTTACTTAACAACAATAGATTAAATGGCTACTTCTTTCTTGTGAGTTCATTTCTTTACTACAAAAACAAGTTTCAAAATCAGGTATCAGGTTGGCTTATTATATCTATCAAGACAGGACCTTACATAAAATAGCAGCAGCTCCTAGACTCAGACGTTCTTTGAAGAACCAATCAGTTGATTGTCGACCTTGCGGCCGCGGCGGAACCGTCGCTGAGGTAATAAGTTATGCCTAAGTCCAACTGTAGAAGCTTTTAAAATAATTAAATTCTATTTCAGACTCTTTTTATTTTGTTTGTATATTTTTTGTCCTGGCAGTTATTTATTTACTTAATTAAAAAACAGTTAGACTTAAATTAGTAGGTACCTATTGTTATATTACTTTTAACTAAGAAAATTTGATTAGAAATCCGAAAAAGAAAATGAGAAAAAATCAGTAAGCATCTTACAACACTGTCTGAGTACAATTATTGAAAACTACTTCTAAACAAATTTAAACCATGTGATCAGTAAGCTGGTGTTATCATTTACGGTAGAGAAATGGTGTTCTTTAAACGCTAAATATTTTTTGTTATTTAAGAGAGTGTCACATTGCTTGGTGTAATAATAAATCATGATTCGAATCTTTGCTTAGTTTGGGGTGTTAGAGTGTATTCTGTGAAAATTGTTTCGACCAATATTTATAAATTTAACTATGCTACAAAACTTTGTAGGAAACAAAGGAATTAATTCAAATGTTATTTTTATTGACATTGTTTACAGAATATCTACTTATTATTTTAAAATGCGCTTCACGAAATGTGAACGAGAGATTTAAAGCTTACCGAATTAAACCTTGTGCTCTCTATGAGCCCTTGATCTCTTCTGACATTTTATTTAAATATTGTTACGGAAAACTTTTTTTTTTTTAACTTTATCAGTAACGAAATAATTATATACTGAAACAAATTCGAAGAGAAAACTTTTTTGGAAACGCAGGATGTTCGCTAATAAGCATTTATCCAGCTTGGTGGATTTTAACTTTAGTTCTCTGCTTAGGAGATAAATAAGGCTTTGAATTTTTGCAATCCAAAAGTGGACTGTGTACATTATATTGTGTTGTATTTTTTTTAGATTCAGCTGTATGGCTTCAACAAAGAACTTTACCACAACATGTCCGAAGCTCAGCACAAATCGCAAGGAGTTGTTGGCATCTCTCTTATGGTTCAGGTAACGGATTTTAATTCTAATATCAGTTCGGGTTTGGGCTCCCACACAAAACTGCGATGCGATGCGATTCCACGCCGCATCGGAGGAAGGGCTCTCACACAAAACTGCGATGCGATGCGACGCCGCATCGGAGCAATTTGCATCGCATCGCATTGCGTCGCAGTTTTGTGTGGGTGCCCTTCCTCCAATGTGGCGTCGCATGGCATCGCATCGCAGTTTTGTATGGGAGCCCGTATAACGAAATCACTCAATCAATAGTATTTATTTATTCTGAAGCAATCAAGCCATCGGAATCGAATGAGCTGTTAATTATTTTGTAATATCTATCATATATCTTTCTTTTCCAAAAGTTCATAAATACATGTGGGATGTATTATTTTTCCATTCATTGCTATCACTTCTCATTACCCTCCCCTTTACGTTTTTATCCTTATTCAGACAGTTCAATCATGTTTTCTTATGTGTCTTCTTCTACTACTGTTCCCATTCACTCTCTTCTTTGTTAGATTAACGTCATCTTTTGTGATGACAAGCCTGAACCCCGATAATAAATTGCTTTTTGTTAGGTATTTATTTACTGGTGTTACTTCCTCTAATGTATTTATAATCCTGTCCTTAATGTTACCCTGAAAATCATTCGCAACATTCTCATCTCAGAAAGATGCAAGCCGATCTTTTTCCCAAGACCTATTACCATATTATATGGACCATTACAGCTAACCTGCAAAAGCTGAATGAACACAAAGGTCTTACATTTTTTTATTTTTTCAGATTGGCGAACCAACTAATAAGGAACTAAGATTGATCACAAATGCTTTCAACAAAGTTATATTTCGAGGTAAGAACATCATATAAGAGACGTGTCCATTAAATTAGCTTGTTGCTAGAATAACAAAGAAATGAGACGATTTCAGATGAGACAAAAAAATGTCGCACAACATGATTTGGTTTTTTTAAATCGAAAATGAAGGTTTTACAAATGAAATTAAGCTGATTGGTTTGTGTTTTGGCTAATTGGATTACATGATGATGGAGGTATTTTATAGCTACGTATTAAATTCTATTTATGTACGTACTACGTATTAAATTTACTTTTACACATCACAACCCATCATCACATTAAACACGCCAAAGTAACGGAACAATCTGTTGTGCGCGTGAAATTTACGTATATTTTAAAAATAAAACATACCTAGTTGATATTTCTAATTTAATACAAAAAAATACGTAGTTTGGAACTATATTTTTCTTATGGAAACTGCCCATTGTTTCCCTTCACCGTTTTTAAGTGAGCGGCATTACGCACAGGATTTCGAAAATACAGTGAAGCGCGTGGGGTTCAACCCAGAAGCATGATCGGTTATCCTATTTATCTGGTCTGGATCGGCAGTTGCCGTACTTTCAACTAGACCCAGCCATACTTTTTGAATTTTTAAGACATCTACATTTTTTAATAGCTATTGCGTGTAATTACGTTTACTTAAATATTTACAGTGGTGAAATAATACATCGAATTCTCGTTTGCCTTGTTGATTCAAAAAGTGTTATCTCATTTACAGGCAGTTCGTACCCCATAAAGCACCTACCTCTAAGCTCTCTGCTGCCGAACACTCAGCAGTACCTGACATACGAGGGTTCCACCACACACCCTGGATGCTGGGAGACGGCTGTGTGGATCATCTTCAACAAGCCTATTTATATTTCGAAACAAGAGGTGAGAATTTAAGATACAACAATAAGAAGAGAATTTTAGACACAAAAATAATTCGATTCCGTGAAATCCTAATAATACTAAAAACTAGCATCGCCCCGAGGTTTCACCCGCGTAGTGTCTATTCCTGTTATTTTCTCGCTATGATGAAATAAGCCAATGCGTTGTTCCACACTTTAATCATCTACATTTGCTCGACGTTTCATCCCGATCGTTCAGGCAGGCGTTCCAACGCGATTTAGCAACAAACCTCTAAACTTTCGCATTTAAAATGTTAGTAGAACAGAAGCATGCGGAAGTTTGGATGTTCGAATGTTTGGATGTTTGTTGCTCAATCACATGGCAACGGAAGAATGGATGGGGTTGAAATTTGGAAAACTATTAGATTGTAGTCTGGAATAGTTCATAGGCTATTTTTATGAAAATAACTGGAACGGTTACTATTCGGATAAACCGCGAGGGGTTGCTAGTTTGATATAAAATTACTATTTTTGTACAGATGTACGCACTCCGGCGGTTGATGCAAGGATCCCAGCTCACGCCCAAAGCGCCGCTCGGCAACAACGCGCGGCCTGTGCAGCCTCTGCATCACCGCACTGTCAGGACCAACATCAACTTTAACAAGCTTGGAGTACAGGTAAGCGCCGTAAAACCATATTTACACTACATTTCCCTCGAACCAAAAACGACAGATGTTTGTGTGCGTCTATTGCATCGTAGCTCCCAAATGGATGAACCGATTTTGGTTCTTTTGTTTGAAAGGTGATGAATGTTCTTATAACTGGCCTCGTGGCTTAGTTGGTAGTAACTCTGCCTGCGAAGCTGAGGGTCGTGGGTTCGATTCCCACCCAGTGCAAATATTTGTGTGATGAATTCAAATGTTTGCACTGTGTCTGGGTGTTTCTATGTATAATAAGTATGTATTTAAAACTATATAAGTATTATATCTGCTATCTGGCCGCCATCACACAAGCTTTGCTTAGTTTGGGGTCAGATGGTGTTGTGTGTGAATTGTCCACCAATATTTATTTATATTCATATTTATTTATTTATTTATAAGTCTATTTTTTATGAAAATCGTACTAAAATGGCCGCAGCCACAAAATGGCGGATTACATAATTTTGTAAAACTCCCTCAATATGAGTACCAAATCACAGAGTTGACTAGTAGAACACTATGAAACATTTCAAATCCAAGATGGCCGCCACCACAAAACATCGGAGATTTTTTTAAATGAACACAACAACAAAACAACGAGACAACAGATGACATGCCATTAACTAATTTTTACTGGACGCAATGACATTCAAATGGAAACTAAAGTTTAGTCAATTTAGTTACAGCTACATCAGTTTTTCAACAACGCCAAAGGAAGTCTGACTTCAATAACAATGTCTGACTTGTACAGAAAATGAAAAACAAAGTTAGCCAAACACAGTTAGCCAAACACAATCGATCAGCATTTGGAGGTAAACTTCGCATTTAGTAACATTGCTGTCTTTATAGCACAGTACAGTCTTATCAGCGTAATGAACGCGCGTCCTAGGAGCAGTAAATAAGCAGAATGATCGTCGAGGCAGTTAACAGCGTGTTTATTACCGTGTAGCTTAATCCAGAGATTATCTCTGTTCTAGTGTGTGGTTTATTTGAACCAACATAATGAGGTTTTAATTAAAGGTCACTGGCGTACGCATAAACTAAAAACGGGTGTTTTTAGTGTAATTGTAAAAGTGTAAGAGGATTTACTAATTGTTTAGTTTAAAAAAAGTAGTTTTTTGAATTATAAATTTCGCTGTATTCCAAGCATTTGCATAAAACTCACGCAAGTCAAGAAAACTGTGAAATCCTACTAATGAACTCAGAGCCCGTGAACCCCAGACCTTCGTTATTTTAACAAACCTGAAAGTTTGTCAGCGCATGCTCCCAACACAGGTAAGAATGAGGGCCCATTATGAAGTTTGGTTCTTCCTGTCTTTGACAGATAGTCTGCAAAAACACAAAGACAACTTTTATCCCGAAAAAAAGACTGGAACGACGGTAACGGGAATCATACGAGTAAAACCGCGGGGCACTGCTAGTATTTTAATGAATCAGATTGGCAAAGAAAATTTTGACGTTATTGGATGATAATCGGATAAAACATAAAATTTAGCCTAAGACAAGTAATGAAATATAAAATTTTGAGTCTTATAATTTTTCGATGCCTTAAAAAATAGACACAATTTGGAGAAAATTCATTATTTACTACTACTCAGGGTTACTTAAGTCAGAGTACAGCTAAAGATGGTACGCTTAGATTGCGGTTGTCCTGAGGCCAACTCGAAAGTGTAGGCTTAACCGACTACACAGCAAAGACAATAAATTTCCTCGATCCAACTAAGGCCGTGCTCATTCGGGCTAATAACTCACTGCTGCAGGGCTTACGTTATTATCAAAAGGAGTTTAGGACCAATTACACCTTTAGATTTGAAATCAAAATTTCTTGTGTTTTGATAAACGCAAAAAGGTTAATTGAATAATTTGTTAACTATTTCTTTGTTTTTCTTTTATATTACTGAAGGTTAACGTCACAGCCGTTGTTATTTTTGTATGTTTTTCCTTTTTTGAACTTTACTGAAAGACAGTTAATTAAATTATTAACAAAGTGCATGTTTTTAATAAGCCTTTTGATTTATAAAACTAACTTCGTTATTTTTTTAGATGTTTATCTAATCTATCAATCAATCTATCTCTTGTTCAAAAAGTGCGAATTGTTGTTGTTCGACAATATTACAAATGATTTGGAATTAAATTTAAAATTGTTCTTTGTTCACAGGGATCCAGTAACTGCCCAGATATGTACAGAAACATGCATTACACAGGTAACCGTAAAGTTTTAACTAATGCAATTTAATATTTTATTTAAAAAAAAACTAATTCCGTGGTATATGTGATCGTACCACTCTCAAATGGGTCGACCAATTGTGACGTTTTTTATTTTTGTTTTTTAGGCAAGTTTGAAAATAGATTAGTTTTGTTTCATCCTCTATTACCTAATGTTATGTACTTAAGTCAAACATTTCGACATAACGTCTGCGACTGATAATGATAATTTGAAATGTTTACTCACACGCGAGAACAAAAACTTTGTTTTCATCATTCTTATCTGTGCTTTATTATTAATTAATTCTTGAATTAGCATATTTTAAAAATCTATTGTTGGGAAGAACTTGACAAAGACACTTTTCATACTTAAGATACAGAACGAATCCTTTTTACGTTGTAATTGTAGTATTTTCAGAACCAAAACAATAAACTCAAACTGAGTTTTTTATAGAAGAATATTACATAAGCACGTTTTTCTTTAGATACCGTATTGCTTGAATCAAACAAATTGTAGGACGCATGAAGTTAAGACTCAAATACAATTTTACCAAAACGACTTTTCCCACCTATAAACAATTGTTAGCCACCAAATCGAGCATGTTTCACCATACCATATTTCGGACTGTATTGATTTACAGCGATTTTAATAAACCGTCGAGGAATTTCAGTGAATGTCAGTGGAGCCATTCAATAATGTTGGAATGTTTCAGCACGTTACACCCGAAAGTCACGATCGAAAAAAAGCGTTGCATGCACACGCAGTACAGTACCAAAGAAATGTCACAGATCTAGGTATTGTTGCATGTTGCACTTACTTGCATGTGTGTTGTTATTTGTAAATACGAGTAGATGAATGTGTCGCTGCCGGCTAGCTTCATCAGCTTGCTTTGCTTAGTTTGGGGTTAAGTAGTGAGTAAAACAGCAGGTCTACTACGAAAACAAATTCCGAATGATTCGATCCGACCGACAGCTGAATCGGATCTGTAGTCTACCGCGAAAAACATTCGGATCGATACATCTCGGTCGGAAGTTATAGACTTAGGTCGGATGAGGGTCGGATCGAACGAAACGGCCGATTTGATCAACCGACCGATCGTCTATCGAGGTAAGAAACTTCCATAAGTTCGGCCGATATATCGTTTATCGGACTTCGTAGTAGACCTGCTTGTCCACAAAAATGTATTTATTGTTTTTTATTTTTATTTAAGCTACACAGTTTTGTGCCGCAACGTAACCTATTTACTAATATAACATATATTTCGTATCATTGTGTATTGCGTACACTTTGTAGTATCTACTTAGCTTTCAATGTGGAAAGAATATGGCAGTGTAATTTAAAGGCTAGTTATTTAGACGCGGCACAATAATTATTTTTTTAAGAATTTACCATTTCCATGAATCAATACAATAAGAGCAGACGCTGGAATGTCCAAAAAGTATGTTTACCATTGAAAAGATATTTATTGTTTAACGAGCGTTCAGACGATAATGTTTGAACTTGAACTCAATTTGAACACGATTTCTATTTGATATATAACGAAAAATAGGTCTGTAAATAAATGCTATGTCTAATTTTTTTAGAAAGAAAAAAAAAGTTTTTGCCCAGAACAGTAATTATAAAATAATAATATTAACCCTTAGCCACCTAACGTGTTTTTGAGTTACACTACCACCTAACGGCGGTCATGGCGACCGCTTATTGTTTTCTGTTTTAATTTTTTTTAAATATATAAAATGACATAAATGAAAAGCGGATCGTAATCTTTATTGTTTTGTTAACATATTGACGTTAAAAAACTTTGAAAAATAATAGAAATACATATAAATAATCAATGTTTATAATTAACTTGAACATTTTAGTACAAAATCTAGGCATTATAAAAATCTGAGATCTGACAAGTAAGTATTTGTAAAATCTAATCAAATCTTCAAATTTTTTGGTAGTTTAATGTATAAACTACTATATAAAACTATTAATCACAAAATCAAATCACTAATTTTATGAAATTGCAATGGGTAAACAGTTATAATTTTTAACGACAGTTTACGCACATCTTTTGCGAACACTAAACGCAAATGGGTTTCTTACATTGAAAACACATGTAATATGTTATGCGGTTTTTTAGCATCACAAGTTGAGCAACTCTTCCTGATTTCAAACCTTTCGATCAGTTGACGACATGCTTGACTTTTGTTCCGTCTTCAGTACGCGGCGAATACCGCATCAAAGTTCTCCATGTAAACCGGGCTTGTTCATACGTCGTTCCAAATGAGATTTTACAAGATTTTCAGCCAATTGCTTCAACCTTTAATGGATACGGATGCAATCAGCAATGTTGGTTCCATCTTCGTCTTGACACTCTGGATCATTATCTTCTATATCTGAGTCAGACTGACACTCGTCTCTGATAAAATGATCCACTGGGATATTTTCAATGTCGCTGCAGTCTTCGTTTGGCAATTCTGGCTCATTTCTTTCATTTTCTGTGTCTGAATCAGAAATTTGTTCTAACCATTCCAAGATGTCGGTTGGATGTTCGGTTTAGTCGTTCATCAGACATAATAAAGCCATAAAAACAAAAAGAATTGATTTTATTAAAAATTACGTAAACACCTAACGGCGGTCACCATGACCGCAAACAAAATATAATTACCTGTAACTCTTGAATGCGCAAACGTGTGAAACGATCGAGCGCACACTACGTACTGGGGAGCAGGGGGGTAAAGTAGATGAACTTACTGACGCATAGCTCGCATAGTAACGGAATAATCCAAAAAATAAAAACCGCTGGAGTCACCGTGACCGCCGTTAGGTGGTTAAGGGTTAATAATAATTTTCAAATTACAGCAACCCAATGGCCCCGAGAACACAGCATGAGGTACAGAAGCGCTGACGATCTCACCATAGCTCTTAACTAAGATACTGTTACAGTTAATATGTATTTAGCGTTAATATGTAGCATTTACTATTTAGTGTTATTTCACAAAAATATATAAATTATTTAGCCATAAGTATTTCATACGTACTCGTTAGACACCAAAAACATGGACAACCTAGATGTAAATAATATTTAAGGTGTTTGGGAATAAAAAAACGTAATTTTAAAATTCTTAGGTAAAACTAAATGATTAATTTTAAGCAAATATTATTCGTATTTTAAAGTTTAAATATTAATTCGTAGCTTTCAGTTATTTTAAATGACTGTAAATAAGAAATCTGGGTTTTTTGTGAATGTGAAAATTATTTCAAGTGTAAGTTGTTTGACGTCGTGTCACTAATCGGAAGCTTCGAAAAGTAATGTTTGTTGTAAGTCAATTATTGTAATATTCTAATCTGTTAATACAACAAAAGTTATACACTTTTATTTTGCATATTTTATGAAAAAAACAGACAAGACAAAAAAATACATTATTTCAATTTCTAATTTCTAACAGTGTTTTTTGATGAAAAATCTATGTTAATTTCTTATTCTTACATTTCTTTAAAGTACTTGCTAACTTATATGGATATTTAGCTATTAAAAGTCAATTTACCTAGACAATATAATATTTACAAATACTAATACAATATAAGCATTACACCAAATTTGTATCATTATGCTTTGTTTGTGGCTAAAAATAAATAAATAAAAATATATTAATAACTTATTGCGTATAGGTTAGTGTTTGTGAAATGGATTAGACATATTTGTATAATTAGAGATAATTTTCATAAAACGTCCACACTATTAAGTGTACTACTGCGAATTGTGTAATTATAACTAGTGTTTAGCTTTAATGTTAGTTTCAAATTAATTAGATTCATATAACACAAATATATATGAATAATTAGTATTACCGAATAGCAAAACAAAATATTGAATATGCAAAAGTAATTAACAAACGCAAAAATAATTATATGCTTTGTATTTTTACGGCTATCCTCATATTATATGAAATTTTGTCAATTTTACGAAGTTTTTCGTTAAGTTGTTGCGATCCTTATGAATCTTTTAGAAATGTATAAACTATGTATAAATATTTTTGGTTTTTAGATGTAACATATTCTATACTCAGCGATATACCTAGTACCTACATTTTATTTATTGTGTAACATAGTTTTTAGTAAGTAAATGTATAACTATTATTATTGTGTAATGTTCGTAGAGATATATAAATATGCTGAACAAAGTACTGTGTATGTCAAAACTCCGGATATATCGCTTCCAAATAAAAACACAAAGTCGTCAATTTTGTTGTGCCATAGTTCTTTAGTTGAACTTACCACCACACCACTACAATAATAATTAGACCTGAACGTGTTGATTTGTGGAATATAATATTATTTATTCGAGTGTGTGTGTGTTTGTTTTATTGGTGCGTCAGAGACTAAACTAAGCATTTTGTATGTGATTTTTCATCTATGTTCAAAGTCTGTATAAAAAAACTTGTTACACATCATGTATATTTTTTTTAAATAGCAAAGAATAGAGAGTACAATTAAAACATTGAAATAATCGTGTCAATTATATAAAATTCAAATGCCATTTCTATTTTGCGCTGGCCCAAATAAGGTTAAAAGCTAATTATAAAAGTTCGTTAGGCACTTGAGACCATAAATATGTCAGGTCCTTTAAAACTGTTATGTATGTAAAAAAGTTCCTGCTATCCAATTCATGCTGATAGCTATGAGCCATGTTTGGACAGTCTATATAAACCGAGGCGCGACTAGCCTGCTGTTAGAAAAACGTGGGTTTTATGAGCGAGCCGCAACTCTTGCGCAACTTCAAGTAAAAGCAACATTGCAGACGCATTGCATTAACGTTGAAGTCACAGCGACCTGAACGCGCCGTTGAACTGGAATCGCAGAAGATTGTGGAAGTTTTTAGTATATTTAGTCTACAAGCTGCACGGGTGTAATGTTGGCTCTAAACATAGGTAACTGTTTTAACATCCATTGAGTATCGTGCAAATCTGGGAATCACCATCCATTTTTGCATTTAATACTTTTAGTATATGACTTTTTATAAAAAAATACGATTACTTTTATTTGTTTTATAACATTCATATTTTAAAGTTTAAAAAAAATGTAATGAAATTTTAACTAAACCACTGAAAATAATATGATAAATAAAGTAAAGGTTCAAGCTCAATTATGTAGATTTGTTCCTAAATGTGCTACATTAACGAATCATCCAGACAAAATGCATCAAGTGAGGCAGATTAAAAAAGTCTACTCTTATATTTTTAGGCTTAGGCGCCTACAAAAAAGTTATTTTACAACCGAATTAATGACTTTGTGGTTCTTCTTCGTATTCCAAAAGGTTATTTAAAAGTTTAAAAGCAACATTTTGAGTTTTTTGACGGCATAAACGTCAAAAATTTCACAACAGTTGACAGCTTAGATTTGACTTCTAAATAAAAGTTTGGAATACGACGGTCAGTTTATTTAAGACCTAATATCTAAATACTGTAGACTATAATTGCTTGAAAGTATATATTGAATAGAATCTGTGTCATATATTACGCTTGTGTTATTGAAATAAAAAATGTTTATCATAATCCAAATATTGTTTTATTATCCACTAGCGACCGGCCCCGGCTTCGCACAGGTGCAATACTGATACTAAATAAACTACTAACTAAATTAACTACTAACTTCCAAATCATACCCGAGCGTGACGCTAGAATTCAATTCACAACCCACGAAAATCTATCTAGGTGCGCCAAAAGAAGTTTTCACTTCAAAAACGTATATTACTACTCTTGTACTATATACTCTTTGATTAAAATTATAAAGGTAATAACTAATAGTCTTTGATTCTTATAGTCTGATAGTCTACTTCGTTTCGTCCGATTGTGCATTGTTTGACGTTTAAATGTTCTAAGCCTACTCTAATTTGCGTAGGCTTAGAACATTTAAACGGACGAAACGATGGATCGAAGTAGAACCGGAGTTGGAAAGTCGAGACTTTATTTCGAAATTACAATTTTCGTAGAAAAAGAATAGACGTCCTGTTTCGTGCAAAAACTGCGGAATCTGAATTCTAAATTTGTAATTGAATCTAAATTTGGTACAGAAGTAGATTATATATAGTCTATAATTAGACATGGACTTCTTTTTATAGCCGAAAAATTACGGGAACGGGAACTACTAGTCTTGTTTAAAATCGTAGCTAATCCCTGCATTTTAGAAATTTAATTAGAAACGGCTATTGGGAGCTAACTTTTAGACTAAATACGAATTGTTATTTGTTTCATAATACAGAGTGATAGGAAGAACAAACCAAGCGCGTGATGGTAAACAACATGCCTGCCCATAACAGCACATTGCTACACAGACATCTTAATAAGACTGTACAGAGTGTCACTAGCGAGGGGAGAAAATAATAACCAACAGGCTACTGTTCTGAGACAATTTATTCAACCAACTTAAAAACCTATGGAACATTCAACAAAAACCTCGTTACCGCGATTCAGCATCATACGAATTTACCAGTAACGCCATCTAGTTCCATTTTGACGAACTAAATAACTTTTAGTTTATTTATTCAGAAATTTCAACCATATTTACAAAGCAATAAGGTTCCGATTTGAACATACCGCCCACCAAGGACGAATAGTCCTTCTCAATATATAAATCAACAATTTAAAGAGAGACTCAACAAATTTACAAAAGAATAATAAATTAAATAATTTTACTCAAAGACTACAAAGATAAGTTTCGTACAAAATAACACAAGTTGCTATACACTTACATCTGAATTTACGATTTATATAAGACACAACTTACACTTAGGACGCTGAGTCAAGAAGCTCTTGTAAGCCTAGGTAACTACTCGATTGACACTATACTGACCGGGATGTTACAAGCGTGTTCCTTTCATTAGACGGGTGATTTTTTCAGGGAACAATCGGTATTGATTCTGTCTAACACAAAATGTAAAGGGCTCTTTGAATTCGACAACAGAAAAGTAGGGCTTAGACAGTGGGATTCGAATATCTTTTTTTTTCAGAATCTTCTGCAGTAGGCGATACGGCAAACATGAATGCCATTTTGGCATTTTGTCATGAAGCCAACGAGGGTCACACCTCCACAGTTTAGTCTCAAGCAACTCAGCAGGCATCATCAGGCAGCAGGATCCCATGGGATGCGCTGTCTGTAAGATTATCAGTGGACTGTATATGTGACCATTGTGCTGTATCGAGTAAGCCTAAAACCTCTGATGTACGCTTCGCAACAAAAGTCTGCCAACGGCTCAGGTGGTCACTAAACCAAGCCAAAACGATTGCAAAATCCGTCCATGCATGTAATTTTCCTTTATTCACTCCTTCTTTCTTCTCTGCCAGCTGGTCTAGCAATACCATTCGAGCACTAGTCTGTTTCAGCATGGTAAATCTGCCCTTTTCTAGCAATCTACTCATTTGTTTGCACATTTCAACTGTTTCTGTTAACTTTACAACCGGTGAGTAGATCGCCCATGTAAAAATCAGTCTTCACACCTTTTACTGCTACAGGGTATTTATAACCTTCATTAAGGTCAATCTGCTTTAGAACTTTTATAGATAAGTATGGGGCACTTGAAGTTCCGAAGGTTACCGTCCTCTTTCGGTAATCCTGGACTTCATCCGGGTAAGACTTTTCTCTCCATACTATCCTCTTGTAATCTGCATGCTCTTCTGCAATACGAACTAGTCGACACTTCTTGACGATGTCCACCGAAATGCAAATAGGGGGTAAACACCAATGCATAATAATATGTCTTAACTCCAGTTGTAGTTTCGGTCCAATCAGCAGCGTGTCGTTCAACGATCGATTGTTTGCATTGCTTTTACATGACGCGTTCAATTCAATTCAATTCAATTCATTTATTCGAACCATAAATTCATAAGAACACTTGGTAACGTCATTAACAAAAAGGCATAAGAATCCGTGTACATAATAAGATAAAATAACAATGTCAAAATGAATAAAGCTGTAAAGGAGCCTCGTCAATCAAATGCAGCTGTAAAAAGGCTTTGTCAAAGACAAAATAACAAATAATTAATACATACAGTATACAGATACTACATGAGTACAATGTTCCATCAAACATTTTATAAATCTATTACTTTACCTTATTACAAGATTCTAGTTTCAACACAGTTCTCTTCCATGCGTTACTATCTTTAACAAAGTCATCTATATTATAATATGCCTTGCTCAATAGGTAGCTTTTTATTTCATTTTTAAACTTTGTTTCATTAAGACCTTCGACTTGTGCAGGGATTGCATTATAAAAGCGAATACCATTACATTTGAAAGAGTTATTTGTTTTTTGAAGTCTGCACTTAGGAAATACAATTTTGTGCTTATGGTGCGCTTTTGGATTCAGATCAGTTAGTTTCTTCAGTCGACTTCGATTTTTTCTTACATACATTATACATTCATAAATATACAATGAAGGGACTGTTAATATGTTTATAGTTTTGAAAATCTCCCGTACTGAATCTCTAGCTGATAAATGATATAGACCACGGATTGCTCTCTTTTGCAATATGAAAACTGAGTTTCTGTCCGCAGCTGAACCCCATAATAAAATCGCGTAGGACATAATGCTATGAAAATATCCAAAATAAACAAGCCTAGATGTTTCGACGTCCGATATTTTTTTAATTTGACGAACAGCGTGGGCAGCTGAACTAAGTCGGTCAGCCAGTGTCTCTATGTGAGGACCCCATTGAAGCTTTGAATCTACTGAAATACCCAGAAATCGAGTAGATTGTACAGGTTCGATGAGTTCATTTTTCAGTCTTATATCAAGTTTACCGCACATTACATTGCAGAGTGAGAATTTTATACATTTCGTTTTAGTTGGATTAAGTACTAGATTATTTGCATCAAACCATTTGTATGCAATGTGTAAAATTACGTTAATTTCTGTGAAATCGTTTATTCCTCTCTTCACTTTGAATAGAAGTGATGTATCATCGGCGAACATAACTATTTCTATATTTTTATGTTTCTTAATCATGAAAGGTAGATCATTTATGTAAATAAGAAACAGGAAAGGTCCAAGTATGGAACCTTGTGGTACACCCATTCTTATAGGCGACTCATTTGATTGCACACCGTCAACATCGACTATCTGTACACGGTCTTTAAGATATGAAGAAATAAAATTTAGAGCTGGTTTCGATACCCCATAGAACTGCAGTTTCTTCAAAAGAGTTTCATGATGAACGTTGAAGACGACTCTTGTCTTGGTCTTGTCTCTTCTTGGACTCTTGTCTCTTCTTAACGTTACAGAATGCTGCGTGATGTAACAAATATACTACTTTACGATTTGAATGTTTTGGGGGCACTTTTTTCATGTGTTCTAGAGCCATGTACTCATTTTGAACATGCTTGTAGTCTTTCTTCTGACCTGGAGTTTTACCTAACCTCTTTTCCAGGCTCATCAATCTTTTCTGTGCAACAGCTCGGGTGTTTCTATGATTGCTTTTACCATCAGGGCGGAACGGAAGCTCCACAACATAGCGACCGCTGGTATCTTTTCGAGTTGTTGTCGCAGAGTATTTTTCACATGCTTGATCCTCCTCTGTCAGAATCTTTGATTGCAGAGGGGTTGGCTCAGCCTCAATCTCCCAAAACTTCTTTAGTGAAGCGTTCTTGTCATATTCCAGGTGTTTAACAACTATATAGTGACAAGCCCGATGATTAATATCATAATCTCCGACTTGACCCGACAACACCCATCCGAGGTAAGTATCCTGCGCAATTACAAAACCCGTAGGGCTTCGTATCAAACCCATTTTCAGGACACGACTATACACCTCAGAACCTAATAGGAGGTCGATCTTATTAGGGACATTATATTGTGGGTCTGCCAATTTGATGTTCTCCAGATCTTTCCAACTAGTTAAGTCAGCTTTCTTATCTGGCAGTATCGATGTTACAGTATTCAGCACATGAGCTTGAACTTGTAATTGAAAGGCTGGATCATGAAGTGACTGAATTGTTACCATAACCATATACCTAGAGGTTAAGTCACGCTGACCCCCACCTAACCCAGAAATACAGCACTGAGCTGCAACTTTCTTCAGCCGTAATATCCGTACGGCTGCTTCAGAAATAAAAGACCCTTGTGATCCTTGATCAAGAAGAGCCCTTAATGTCTGAGGATAACCATTATTTGACTCAGCCTTGACTAAAGCCGTGGCTAATAATGTTTGATTGTAAACTTTGCCTGTTACAAAATGGTTAGAAATTGTTGTGGTCTCGTCTATCATGGCAGATGCTTCCTGGAGTTTGCACTCCGGCATTTCAGTTGCTGTGGTAACTGTCGATGAAGCTGCTCTACCATGACCATGAAGCAGAGTGTGATGGTTCCCCCTACATAGACGGCATTTTGTAGAAATTCGACAAAACCGTCCCGTGTGACCCACGCCAAGACAATTGAAACAAAGTCCGAGGGACTTCGTAATCTCTTGTCGCCTTGCAACACCTTCCTTTGCGAACTGGTCACAGGAATACAAACGCCCCATCGTTTGTTGCTCCTGACAAAGCGGACAAGGCGAAATGTTTTTATTGGAAGTAACATGCATAACCTTTGTATTTGATTTAACGGGATTATTAAATCTATGAATGCTATAAGAAGGTTCAACTAATTCTAAAGCGCGAAATCTTGACTCCAAGAACTCCTTGAACTGAGTGAAAGTAGGCAATACATCTAAATTCTGACTGACACTAAGTTCCCATTGTTTTCGAGTTTCTGCATCTAATTTGGCGCTTACAATGTAAACGATAATAGCATCCCAAAATTCTACCCCTATACCTAGATTTTCTAGTTCATGTATGCAATCCGAAGTTGTGTCTACTAAAAGTTTTATGGATAGAGAAGACTCTGTAGTCATTGATTTTTGACTAAATAGCCGCTTTAAGATACATTTCGTTATAAACCTTTTATTATCGTATCGATGTTTTAACAAGTCCCAACATTTTTTATAATTAGCTGTCGTAATGGGAATATGCTTGAGTAGTTGTTCAGCTTCGTCTTGAACTTGAGTCTTTAAATAATGGAGACGTTGGACGTCATCAAGTCCCGTGTTGTTGTGCACCAATGAAAGAAATAGATCTTTAAATGACGACCATTCAGAATATAAGCCACTGAAAACCGGTATCGAAATCTGCGGTAACCGAACTACTGACTCTTTCATTGGCGCAGACAAATCAGAATAAACGCTCGTAGAAGGCCTAACTGCTCGAAGTGAAGTCTTCAACTCGGTCTTGTACGCTATGTATGTTTCGTAAGCTTCGTCAAACACATCATTTTTCATGTAAGCGGTGGCATCCAGATCCTTCTTATCATACGATGATATCAAATCTTCGTTCTTGGCCGTTAACTTGCTGATAATCTCTTCCAAACCTTCAAGTCTTGCCAAGATGTATGGTTCTGTAACTCGTTCCATTGGCGATTTTTTAAAGTTAGATCTTCCCTTCTCAATCTGGGTTTTCAAGTCTTCCAATATTCTTATGTCCTTATTCATGTTTACTCAAATTTGTTTAGTAGTGGTAGCAATAGTAGTGAATTCCTTTGATGACGTTTCTTTTTTAAAGTTTCCCGAAAACTCGACGTAATTTTTCTATGTTCTTCAATTCTTCTAAAGTTTCCAAGTTCCAATTCTTCAAATTTTTCTAAGTTGAAAATCGATGGAATTTTGTAAGTGTTTTGGACGCATTTATTTCGCTGAGAAATCGGGCATAGGTTCACCGTCTCGTCGTTTTTCGAGAAATTATTCTAAGTCCCAAACTACTTTTTGAAATTTTACAAGTCCATGCATTAACTTTAACTTTTTGAGATTCACTACTATTTAATTTGTAACTTGTACTCACAGTTTATCTTGTACTATACCACTTCAATTTCCTGGGTCCAAAGTCCAAATCCTTGGTTTATAGTTCCAATTAAATTCCAAGTGCTGGGGTCCGAAGTCCTTGCCACTATGTCACCTTTGAAGTCCTCGTCTGCTTCTCCTTGCTGGTGTCCCTCCACCAGATGGAGCTATTTTCACTGAAGCACTGATGTTCCACCAATACTTCCAAAATACTCCGACTCGTAGGACCTTTTGTACAGAGTGTCACTAGCGAAGGGAGAAAATAATAACCAACAGGCTACTGTTCTGAGACAATTTATTCAACCAACTTAAAAACCTATGGAACATTCAACAAAAATCTCGTTACCGCGATTCAGCATCACACGAATTTACCAGTAACGCCATCTAGTTCCATTTTGACGAACTAAATAACTTTTAGTTTATTTATTCAGAAATTTCAACCATATTTACAAAGCAATAAGGTTCCGATTTGAACAAAGACTCTGCAAAGAATATTTCTCTACAAAACTATAAGTGATTCGAAGTTTTCGAATGTATTGATACTTCTTTGGGTATAAAATAGCACACTTTATTTAGAAACATATTTCAATTCAATTGAAATTTATCCAACTTTCTACTAGTATAATAAATGCCAATGTTTGGATGTTTGTTGCTTCATCACGTTGTAACGTATGAACGAACCGAGTTGAGATGTGGAATATGCTTAGATTATTGTCTGAAAGAACACCTACGCTATTTTTCATCCCGGAAAAAAAATGGAAAAGGAAACTGCGCGGGTAGAACCGTTATATCAACAACAACAACTACCTACACGTTACATGTATTTTCCATCACATGAGTGCACTTACTGCTGGCACAAGGGGCGTGTTCTCACTAGGCGAGTCAAGGTAATCCAGAAATAAAGTCAAGGCAATAAAGCCCAGACTTGCCGAAAACGAGCTGGCGGATGACATACAAAGTAGTGGCATATTAGTAGTGGTAGGACTCTTGGCAGAGTCCGCCTGGGGAAGAGAACCTTTGCCAGTTATTCTACCGCCAAGCAGTAATGAGCAAACACTGCTGTGTTTAGGCTTAGGGCTTAGAGACATAACAACTTAGATCACTGGGTGACGAGCGCAGTGCAGTTCTAGGTAATGATTTGGACTCTTCATATTCCAATAGCAGCGTGTCACTGTGCTGTTATGTGCCAGGCATGTTGCTTACCATCAGGCGCATGTCATGCTCGTCTTGTCACTGGTCAAAAAAAAAATGTCTCTCGATAAACACTTTTCTAAAACAAGGATCAAATAACTTCTTTCAATGCCTCGATAAAGTTGGTTATCGATACTTTCGATAATTTAATTTTCTACGATCAGACAAAAACCGACTACGATTTTAAATTAAACTTAGAGACTCGAGTCATAATAATTGTGGAATCTACTGTTTAGTTGAGGTACGATGTGTTTACATTGGTCGAATGAAACAGTGAGATAGTACGAATACGTTAACTTTAACTTTTAACATTAACTTTTTGTTGATATTTCAAAAACAGCTGCACAGATTTCGATAAAATTTTAATGGGACCTCTGAAGTATGTTCTACCAAAAAGAAGAATCAGAATAGCAGAGATATACATAACATACTTACAAAAAACGTAAAACTGAATATCTAACCTTCTCTTTTCTCAAATTATGTTAAGAACACTCCAATATATTACCAGGAATCAAACCTACGACCTCGCGCTCCTGAATTTGGTCGTTCTCGTCACCACCACGGCGTACAAAGCTTAAAACTAGCTTATTAAAACAAAGATTAGTCCATTTCACTATGACAGAGCAGTTTAGCATAGATTAGGAGCATAAAGGAAACGCCACAGTACCTAGAGCGTATGTTTCGCCGGAAGTGTCCGGGCAGCCATGTTGTCTGCCGCCTCCCTTCCGCCGGAACTACGCTTGCTGGGGACCTCTACGCTTGCAACGATACGTTCTATGGCATAGCATGTAATGCTATGGAATGTAAACTTATTACTTATGTTATTTTTATATAGAATAGAACATATTTTTGAACCACGCGATGGCCACGCCCTCCAGCTTCACCCAAATAGTTTCCAAAGTGAGCTATCAAATTCTGACTTGTACATTTTCAGGTGTTCACTTTTATCAGCAGTTCCTATGACTGCAATTTTTTGAAGTGAAAACTTCTTTTGGCACGCCGCAGACAGATTTTATGTGGGCTGTGAATTTAATTCTAGCGTCACGCTCGGGATAAGACGTGATAAGACATCTTCGGGTAAACTCGGGACCATGGCCATTGGCCTCCTAGAAATGCGTCAGCATTTCCCATTGGCCACGCTCTCTGGTTTCCACCCGCGTAGTTTTTAAAGTAAGCTATCAAATTCTGAGTTTTCACTTTTATCAGCAGTTCCTATTTTTTACTGGATTAATTAACGAGTTACGCTGGTTAGGAGTCTAATACTAAGCTACACGCCTCATAACAGCAAAGCTACGTAGTTATATTAAAACTAAAAATTTAATATCACTAAATAAACACACAAGTAGAACAGGGCTTAGATAATTATATAAATCAGTAATGTTTATTTCAATTAAAACTGTAAACTACTTGCAACATGTAAATTCTTTACTAAAAACTACCAACTCCCCAAATAACCCACCCCGAACCGTTCGCGGCGCAAAGGTGCCCATGATGCTGGCTGCGTTCCCGCGTTGGATGGCAATGGCCAACCTTTGCTCCAGGAACAACCCAGAGATCTAAGATAGGGTGACGAGCGCAGTGCAGTACTAGGTACTAATGACTTGGATTCTTCTTGTTCCAATAGCTGCGTGTCACTGTGCTGTTATGTAGCAGGCATGTTGCTTACCATCAGGCACACGTCCTGCTCGTCTCGTCACTCTATACTATACTGTAAAAACAAATAAATTTATTTATTTTTTACGTATGTATTATAAAATTAGTGTCATATTTTCTTTTTGTTTTTAATATTTTATTTAAAATCTAATAAAATAACTTCTCGAAACTATATCTCCACTTGAAATCTTTAACTAATTACTACAGTTGTAATACGCACATACTCTAAGTAGTCAGTGATTTCATCTCTTCATGTTCAAATAACTGCAATAGCTGTTAGTCAACAAGCATGTACTCGTAGCTTACCATAAGCATATGTCTAGCTTGTCTCGTCTCTATCTCGAATGTAACCAGTTTCAATTTCACCATTACACTTCTATTGATTCTATTCATGAGACGTGATATAAATAAACCATGCTAGACCTAGAAAAGTTGTTTTTAAAAACACATTACGCATTTAAAACTAGTTAATGTCACAGAGTTCCGTAGCCGGAAACTCAAGCGGCGGAAGTGGCCGGCCGCCATATTGTTTGCGAGTGAACTTCCGGTGCAAGTCTCCACTTGTCTTGTTGAATTGCATGAGTCATTTTAAATGTATCTGTTTTAAAATGGCTGTATTCTCATCAATACTTAAAACCTGAAAACAAAAAAGTATGAATAAAATTATTATCCGAAATCCTGTCCCCTTCGTTCAACCCGATCCCTCAAACTGAACATTCCTACCTCATCTAATCTTAATCTTTCTTGTTCTAAATCTTTCACTATGCAAGCTATCCTACTGTGGAATTATCTTCCTCTAACTGTCCGACAAGCTAAGTCACTTCCAATTTTCCAAAATCTTGGACATAATAACTTTCTTACCTGTCCTTGATGAGAACGTTGTATGTGTTTTTGTATTTATATCAGAATTGTATTTGTGATATGTATCCACGATTTTATGTGTATATTTTTTATACTCTATATTTATGTCAAATTTATATATAGTACTTAGTAGTTATACAGTAACACCACCTATAGTTTTTACGATTTCTGTCGCAGTCAATCCATACAAAGGTTGCCTAGAAGAAATAGCTTTAAGCAATAAGGCCGCCCTTTACACTACACTTTAATATGTAACCATTTAGCTAGCTTAGCGTAAATATAAGTAATGTTTAGTAGAAATCTGTTACTTATGTACAATTACGTTAAGACTAAAATATGTAACCATTTTGTGGGTGTAATAAAGCTTTCTATTAATATTATTACATCCTACAGTTATCCTATATTTACCGTTATTGGCAGTGGCCTTGTCAACCACGGTGAAACTAATAGGAATCCCGCAGAAGAGCCGCTCATCTAAGCTTTGCCTACTGATTCCGCTATACAATGAGCTTCACCGAGCTGTTTATTGGATGAAAAGTATTTTATATTCAATTTAATATGTCAACAAATATATTGCAAATGGATTGTCTACTAATTATAACATTTCACTAAAATTGATTGAATTTTTTAAACAACTGTATTATATAACTTATTATTTTGGCTTTACTCATTGCTTACGTTACGTATACCTATTCTCATTAAGTCTATTATTTGTCGCAGCTGTAAGTTCACCAAAGTCTTTTTTGAAAATGGCAGAGCCTAAATTAATAACAAAAAGCCTTCAATAAAACAAAATACAATAAAAAAATATGCGTATAGAGAAATATACTACATGCCTAACTAACCACTTACACTAAGCCGCCGAGACCGCCACAGGGCCGCTTGGGACCTAAAACGCTAAAAGTGTTGCCCCTCTGAATTGCTAGATTTACCTTTTTGGCAACTTTGTTTTGTGGTGCCGATAGAGTGTTTTATCTGATGTTTACAATAAAAATCAATGCAAACTTTACAACCTATAAAAAAAATCGTTCACATCGAAAATCGTAAATAGAGGTGAATTTTTATTCTGCCAATATTAGTAGAACTAGCCCTACTAGTGAATTTCTATGGAAATGAATGAGATGAACTTCTTACCATTCCATGGATTCACCGTGCGGGTGCCGGGTCCATCGTGTGGCAGAGAGAGAAATCCCGAGTAGACCCCAAGACTTTTGACTCGGGCGTAGGTTTAAGGGGCCCCTTTTTGACGTACGTCAACACTACTCTTATAATAATCGTGATAATAGTATGAAAATTACGTAAGAAACCAAACCTATGTTTTGCTTTTAATATTTTGATGTACAGCGCTAAAGAGCAGCCTAAGTAATTTCATTGTGTCTCGACGATGCGGCGAAGTGGTACCGATTGCAAAAAAGAACGTCATGTATTAATTTTTCTACTATAGTTATCGCAACAACAAAATGCAACAGGTTTTTATAGTTTAAAGTGGCGGGACGAGCAGAGCATGTCCCTGATAATAAACAACATGCCTACCCATAACGACACAGTGTCACACAACTGTTGGAACATGAAAAGTCCAAATTATGCCACTGCGCTCGTCGCTCGTGAGATGTCATATTTTTAATTTATCTCTATATCTAATAATTTAGTGTTCTTCAAACCACAATGCTGTACTGCTTAGCGATAGAATGACTGTTGAAGTTCTCGTACTTCCCCAAGTTAACTCTGCAAATAGTCCCACCACTACTAAAAAAATATTAATGAGGCTAATTCTTTATTGTACCATGAATTATATTTATTACAACAGTTTTCAAAGTACTGTCTTACTTTCAACATAGCCTGGCGCTAGTCTGTCTGCGAAGCCGAGGGTCGTGGGTTCGATACCCAACCAGTACAAATATTTGTGTGATGAATAGCACCAGAGAGACATTAGACTTGGCACCAAAAGCATACGGGAGACGTCAGCCCTGAGCCGCGCTCCAGCAATACCAGTGTTGCCACCTTGGTTTTTGAAAAAGAGCAGTCGGACAAGCTAGAAAGAGCTAGATTTAGCAAATGCAATCAAAAGAGGTGCTAGAAAGGGAAAAACCATAAATGCAAAGGGTTAAAAATTGTTTATTCGAAATTTCAGAAAAATCTAATTATAATTACCGATTAAGTTGGTTATGAAATTGTTAAAAATCAGCGTCAGCATCGGAATTTTCCAAAATCATATTTGCCAAAGCAGAAGAAGTTGATGGCTGATTGACATCTGTGTTCTTAGCCAATTTGACATTTTTATTATTTCAGTTGGCACCTTGTGGGAACAGCAAGACTTTCAATCGTTATCATAAAGTGTGAACTGACGAAATCTATACTACATGACGCGCATTGTTTCATAACTTGGTAATCGCGGTGCGAAGTCTTCGGCTCGCTTGAAAAGGGCTAGATTGCTCTTTTCGGGCTAAGGCATGAAAAAACGAGTTTACCTACAGTAAAAAGTGCTAGATCTAGCCCGAAAAGGGCTAAGGTGGCAACACTGAGCAATACTAACATTGTAATGTAGACAATGCAGGAACGCGCTTCCCGCGTCTCTCCCCGCACGCCCCGCACGATTTTTTTTTAAAATAAAGAGTGACGAGACGAGCAGGACATTTGCCTGATGGTAAGCAACATGCCTGCCACATATCAGCATAGTGACACGCAGCTATTGAAACATGAAGAGTCCAAATCATTACCTAGCACTGCACTGCGCTCGTCACCCTGAGATCTAAGATGTTATATCTCTAAGCCCTGTAATTTCACTGGAAACATCGCACACATAAGCACATTACTGCTTGGCGGTAGAATAACTGGCAAAGGTGTGGTACTTCCCCAGGCGGACTCTGCTAAGAGTCTTACCACTACATGCCCCGTCTAGACGGCTTCGTCGAACGACTGTATGATATGTAATAGACTGTGGTAGTATGTTCTACGTATGTGAGTACGTATAGTTAGTGTCTTATGCCGTAGCCTAAATAAAGATCGGTAAGTAAGGTAGGTCACCTGAAGCCAACGTCCATAGGATTCTTTATGAAATAAAAATAATAAAATAGACAGCCTCGTTTTCTTTAGTGTTAATGCTTGTATTTATTCTAACTTAGGTAAATTGCTATTGTTTATGACTTTTAATAGCAGCTACCTTTGCCATAGTACAACTTTTTCGTCATAAACTTTAGTATGTTGCCAAACTTTGGCAAAAGTCTCAACTTTCTCATTAGGTCATCGTAGTCATCACCAAATACTTAATGTCAGATTGTTTGCCTAATCATACCAAAAGTTAGAAACTAAATAAGATTGCGAGTATTTTTATCCTTTATTACATTATTATTGTGAATTGAATTCATCCTCATCACATCCTCATTAGGTGTACTATTTTGAATTATTAGGCATAACCTCATTTATACTTATCTAATAGCCTGAAAGTACAAACTAAACATAAAAACCTTAATCGTAATGAAACACTGCACTCGCTCTTTACTCGTAGATTAAAATCCCATCCACATCTCTGAATATTTATCAAACCGCAGACGTAAAAAAATTTAGCTCCACTTGCCATACGTGTGAAGGAAAATACCAAGAGAACAAAAATATCGAGGCTTGTGCCATAATTCTCCACACCTGGTGAAATATGGAGTGGTCTAGCTCCACAGCGTGACATACAATTAGATGTTTATGCTTGTATTTATTCAAATTTAGGTAAATTACCAGTATTTATGACTTTTAATAGCAGCTACCTTTGCCATAGTACAACTTTTTCATCACAAACTTTAAAACATCACAAACTGATGCACGTTCAAAAGGAAAAATCTTGGACACAACATTGTGTCAAAGGCACATAGCCTTATAATTTAATTTACGAGCTTTTAGGTTAAAAGTGAGGTTTTAAGTGCATTAATTTGCTGACGGTACCGCCGGTCGCAACCGAGTTAGCGCCCATTGACGGCGTAATGCACTGCGCACACCACTTATTGCTCAAACAACTCACTTACCGTGCCCTGATCATACCCTGGATACTACGGTAGTACGAATATTGCGTAGACCACTTTACAAACTTCAAACTGCTTTATTGAATGCAAAATTTACACGACGATTAAAAATGGGTGTAAATATTTATCTGTAATTATATTTTATGTACCTAGATCTTACTGTATTTTTTTATCTTAAAGTAAAATAAAGTGTTTTATTCTTAAAGTAAAAGTTACGATATTATAATTAATAGACGAAATAAATTAATGAGTAAAAGATGAAGAATCGGATGACATATTTTATAAACTTTCGATTACTTTTTAACGGTCGCGGCGTAGGTTTTACTCAAAAAAAAATCATTTAATTTTTACATTCATTTAATTATATTTTATGCTAACGTTTACACGACTTGAACTAACTAGTGTCGAATATTATAGTAAAATGTTGACTGCTGAGTACATAATGCACGTAGATCGAATTAGATCGGCTTAGATTGCTTAGTAATTAGCTAAGTCAAAATCTTGTGTATGGTTGTCAAACGTGGTCTATTATATATATATAATACATGAACAAAAACTAGCAGTATGTCAAAGAAATAGGAAGCGCAATGTATGCCGGTCATAAGTTTTTTTTTTTTTTTTTTAATTAAGAGTGACGAGACGAACAGGTCATGTGCCTGATGGTAAGCAACATGCCTGCCACAGAACAGCACAGTGACACGCAGCTATTGGAACATGAAGAGTCCAAATCATTACCTAGCACTGCACTGCGCTCGTCACCCAGAGATCTAAGATGTTATATCTCTAAGCCCTGTAATTTCTCTGGAAACATTGCCCTTCAAACCGGAACACAGTAATGTTTGCACATTACTGCTTGGCGGTAGAGTAATTGGCAAAGGTGTGGTACTTCCCCAGGCGGACTCTGCCAAGAGTTCCTACCACTACAAAAAGTTCAGTTGAATTAAAGTTTCTTACTATATATTTTAGATGAAAATGACTGTAATGATGATATAGCTCATCAATTTTTTTACGCAATATCCAGTAACCGAACAAAGCAATTTCAAAGCACAAATCGTCCTTCAATCGTTGCTCCCTTCGAACCCGTATAAACTCCACAACACAATACTAAGCCATCTCTTTGACCGTCCGACTGTCAGCACAAAAGTGCAGACTCAATCAAACCGAGATAGAGTGGAAGAAAAAGTGGGCGCAAACTGGATTGTCGCAGTTTCAATTCCATTTGGGAGGTACTGTTGTATATACTGTGGCGACGAGCGGTTTGTCTGGGATTAGGGTGAGGGCTACGTGAACTGAGCGATTATGAAATCGAAAAAAAAACAGTAATTAAAGTATCCAAGTGAATTTATTGAAGTGAAAACTTATCATTTAAGTGGGTTGAGCATTTTAGATGGGGAAAAACACGGAAAACAATTGAACTTCCGACTCTGTTACCGCTACCGCTTTACTCGCGTTTACCCTTTTTCTTTACTTTTCCGTGGTAAAAAGTGCCTATATGTTATTCCGGCCTATACTATAAATCAAATCGTAACCTGATCCGTTTAGACGTGATTGAGTCACAAACATCAAAAATTTGGCATTTATAATATCAATACTGTAATATGATTCCAAATTTAATCAAACAGTTCTATGTTAATACTTGATTGTTAACTTATACACTTTCTCGGTTTGAAATACAGAATGCACTTACATAAATATAAATCATAGCCATACTTTGACGAAAAACAGAAAAACATTAGTTGGCAGTTATGTCCAGCTCAAATACTTACAAAACTAACATTAAAAGCTATACAGAGAGACGAACTTCTTAGCATTCCATGGATTCACCGTGCGGGTGCCGGGGCCATCGTGTGGCAGAATCTCGAATAGACCCCAAGACTTGTGACTCGGGCGTAGGTTTAAAAGGGGCCCCTTTTGGTGACGTACGTCAACACTCACCTTCACTACTCGTATTTCACTCCCAGCCCAGCCAAATCCGATATGATCCTACTAGTGCAGCTTTAGATACTCGTTCTAGTATAGAACTTACTGCACTTCTGCACAAGCCAAGGTCTTTAAGCAGGTTATAGAGAGATTTTGCTGGTATACCTCTCACTCCTACTTCTACAGCGTATAAATTAACTACAGAGCCATTTTTTGTTAATTCGTTTTGAAGGTCGTAATACTTATTTTGTTTCATCGCGTGGTCTTTAGGTATGTTATAGACTAAGAGCCCACGAGGGCCAGACCTTCGTTATTTTATAAATGCTGAAAGTTCACCTGTGCATGTCCCCTATACAGGTAAGAACGACCAGGGACTAAATAGTTTGGGTTGTGGTTACTTGGGCAGGTAACCGGTAGTAAAGGTGTATAAAATAGTACCTTACATTCGTTAACGTATAAAGCTTAATTTTTTTTATATTTTGTTAAAGATAACTTTAAAAATCTCGTCATCCATTGCCAGACACTTATGACTGTTGCTACCCCCCTGCCAGACACCCCTAAACTTTAATAAATTATCATTATACTTTTGTTATAGTACAAGAGCTAAATTTTATATATGTTACTTGGGGACCTATGAAAAGATGTTGCCTCAACAGCCGGACAGTTTTAATGGTTTTTACATCTTGCCAGACACATCGAAAGTCCGCTGTAAGTACGAGCGCGAGGTAACAACTGTTAGTCGACTGCGATATTTTACTGCGCATCATCTGTCTTTTAGTCATAGATCGTAGAACCCAAGATGGGCCCTCCCAAACTTCAGGGCGCACGCAATCATGTCAACGTTGGGAAGAGTGAGCTCACTCTTTCCGTTCCAGTCGGTTGCAGGACGCGGTGGACGCCGGACGTTTTTACCTATCATTATTCGTTGTCAACAACCAAAATAAGTAGAACCACAGCAAATCTCGCCACTAGCGATTATAGGGGTCAAGTAGATTGGTTGTTTGTAAACCACTTACGATACTCACAGAGACGCAGTTTAATACCAATTTCGAGGTGCTCAGGGCACATCTATTGATTTATATCAATGCTTTGAGTGATGTATTGAACAAGTATGTGCAGATCCAACCACGTTTTATATTCGAAATTTGTGTAGTTTCGTTTTGAAATAAAAGTGTAATTTTAGTAAAAAGTGTTATCATGGGAGACACATTCATTTGTTTCGTTTGTAATAAAAGTGATGGTAAAATAATATTGTTCTCGGAGGAAACTCTAAAAAAATGTAAAACTGTTTTGAAAATCAGAAAAGAACATAACCTTAAATATAAACACATTATACTGCCTGATGAGTATACAGAAAATGGTTATCACCGGGAATGTTATAAGGCATTTACAGGACTTATGAAGAAATACTTAACTTCTGAACCCAAAAATTCAACAAAAAACAGTGAAAAACAAAAATCAGCCAGTGTACCTACAGACAATTGCTCAACAACCTCGTCGTTGATACCTAAGTTGACCACAGAACCATCTCATTTACAGCCTTCCTCTACAGAATCTTCAATAACATTGCAATCAAGTTTAACTTCTGCATCTGATCGTAAACGACTAAGCCCTCGCGCTTGCACTTACAGCGGACTTTCGATGTGTCTGGCAAGATGTAAAAACCATTAAAACTGTCCGGCTGTTGAGGTAACATCTTTTCATAGGTCCCCAAGAAACGTATTATATAAAATTTCGCTTGTATACTATAACAAAAGTATAATGATAATTTATTCAAGTTTAGGGGTGTCTGGCAGGGGGTAGCAACTGTCATAAGTGTCTGGCAATGGATGATGAGATTTCTAAAGTTATCTTTAACAAAATAAAAAAAAAAGCTTTATACGTTAACGAATGTAAGGTACTATTTTATACACCTTTACTACCGGTTACCTGCCCAAGTAACCACAACCCAAACTATTTAGTCCCTGGACGTTCTTACCTGAATAGGGGACATGCACAGATGAACTTTCAGCCTTTATAAAATAACGAAGGTCTGGCCCTCGTGGGCTCTTGCTCTATTAGTTTCCCACGGTACGGTAAGTTCTACAAGGACTATGCGTTTAGTAGCCCTAGAAAAAAGGAAAATGTCCGGTCTGGATGACGAAACACCCACATCCATGCAACCTGCAACGCTACAGCACACAGCACTTACTAAACCAATGACGTCATAGGACCACTGTTTGAAAAAAACTGTGATAGTGAACAGAAAACAAAAACTTTCAAATGAATGTCTGAAAAATACATATAACTTGCGAAATTAAAAACAAAAATACTTGTATTAATTAAATAAAAATATAACAACAATTTTCACAGTGCCGTCATCCTTACGCCGCTCGTCCTATTTCCAAAGCCACACCCTATCCATGTAGAGTATTCGAAAGTGTAAATCACGGTAAACACCGAGGCCCACAGTTCCCGCGTCGCTTCACGTGATTTAGCTCGTCATTAGTGGTTGTATGGAGCCTCTGCGGGTAAGAAGGTATTTAACACACACATTACACACATTGCAATGTGTTTAGAGTTGATATAGCTGTTAAGAGAAACTTTATAGCCATACTGACTTATAAAATTTACGTAAGAATGTATAAGAATGTATAATATAAAATTTACGAAAGTGGTTACTCAATTTTATTGCAAAGACTTTTAGCTAAACAATTTTATTTTTTAAACAGGATAGGAAGATTGGATTTCAGAAAAAAAAACATAAGGAATATGAAATGTACAGACCACATTTGTCACACGTATTATCGAAACGACATATACGCCAATTATCTCTACAACTTACTATTGTTTTACTGAATGTCTATCGGTAGACGAGACAGCTATCTGTGATCGACTATCTTTTTAGATTTATGTTTTTAGCTGGTTAGTTTTATTTTATTTAATCACTTAGCTTAGAAATGAACTGAAACATCAAATATTATGCACAGTAAACAGTGATATTGACTATAAACTGGCATCAGACTATCTCAGGTTAGCCACGAGTTGTAAGAGAGAGATATTGACGCGTTAGTGCACTTGTACTCGTTCTTAATAACATAAATTAATAATGCTCTCGCACTTACGGCGGGACTTTGAACGAGGCAGAGAAGATGTTTAGTTCGTCAGATTAGTCTGGTTAATTGAAAAATATTTTAAGACATTGTACTTATTAATATAAAAAAAGTTCAGGCTTCCGAAAATGACGTAAGTCAACATGTTTTTTGCACCATGATACCTGCTACCTGTAAAACGACCCGCCTTGAACTTAGTGAGTATTAATTCCTTTCTAATTTAAGTTAAACCACCGATAATAAAAATCATCTTTCTTAAAATGACGGAAGTCTGGGGAGACTGGTATGTTACTTTATAACATTATTTCAAACATTGTTTTATAACCCAGAATACCCGAAATGCGGAATGAAATAGGTTTAAATCCAAAACTGAAACAAACTTTTCGAGTCATAAATAGAAATTGCAGGCAACTTAAATACCTACAATACAAACAAAGTAAGCAAAGCGATCATTACACAAATCCACCGTTAAGTTTATATAGACTGAGTATTAAGGCAACATTGAGTTTGAGCCTCGCTTATTTTCTGTTGTTACCCAAATTGTCGACACTTGAGTACAGATTAGCTTCGTTACCCCGCGGCGTATCCCGTGCCTGACTAGTGACGGGAAATGTCACTAGAAAATATATCGATAGATTAAAATACTTATCTATTATTAAACTGAATTATTCCTCACTGGAACTCTAACCACTCATTGAAAAGTCCTACATAAAACAAATGAGCTCTTCAAAAGAGGATTTATAACTAATAAATATATTTAACAATAATAATTAGTTATGTTGTGCTTAATGACATTGAAAATGTTTGCAATATTTATTTTATTTTATAGAATGACAAGATATATGTGCATATTTGTCACAGTCTTGTGTATAAACTTTAATCGTAATAATTAACTATCGAATGCTATTTAAAATATTCATATCAAACTAGTAGCACCAAGCAGATTTACCCACGTAGTTCTCGTTTCCGTAATTACCCCGCGATAAAAAGTAGTAAATGTATTATTCCAGATAACAGTGTCAATATCTATACCAAATTATCTGTAAATCTAAAATCTATGTATAGTAAGTATGTATTTACAACTGTATAAGTATTATATCAGCTATCTGGCCACCATAGTACAAGCTTTGCTTAGTTTGGGGTCAGATGGTGTTGTATGTAAATTGTCCACCAACACCAACAAAATTTGATCAAAATCTATTCCGTAGTGTTTGCTTGAAAGAGTAATTAACATCTATACAATACATACATACAAACTTTCGCTATTGTAATAAAAAAGGATTTGGAATCGGTAGTTTCTAGGTTTCTACTATGCCACTGACTTTCTTTTTTGTTCAAGATCCCCAAGGTTCGCCTGTGTTTTTAAAAGAAGCATCTTCCTGAAGTTATTTAAGCATCGTTATTTATTTTTTTGTATTAGCAAAGTTTTAACAGCGTCATCTATCTACTGCTGTGACAGAACCAAGCTGAAAAAAAACTAAAATCTGATAAACAACAAAATCACGGAAACTATGCAATTTATGGTCTGCACGAGAGCGTGTCCCATGCTACTTCCTTTACATACTACGCTGACGACACCGACGACGCCGTCGGTTCGTACGGCGAGCGTTGGCTACATCACCAAAGACCATCCGAGAATTCAACCTACAGATGATCATTAGACAGAAATGCAGCCGTAGTGGAGGCTCTGGACCGGGAGGAGGCAGCGGCTTAGGCAAAAGACGATGTCGAGTCGATAACTATCGGAATCCCAACCGGTAGTGATCGGCTCAATAGACGAAATTGGACTGATTAGGTTCAAAATGTTCACAACTCCCCCTATTTTCCTCTTCTTCTCCTAATCCAAGAACTATGTAAATAAAAAAAGATTATTGTAATGACAAAGATCACGGACCTCGGAGTCTGCGGAGTGCTAAAATCAAATAAAAAAAAGCGTGGCCCTCAAATTTAATAATCACTTGCATTTCTTTTATTACGTGTAGGTCGCAATCAAGGTCAGTCGGTAATATCAACGACGATGATCGACATTGGGTAAAAATACTAGTGAAAATTTACAGATGTAGTGATCTTTTTTTGCGAAATAAAACACCGTGTTTATTTTGGTGAATCGGATACTGCGCAAGTTTTAACACGAAGTGAGGTGCCAGGTGCTGTGTCTACTCTAAAATTCATTCAGGTTAAAAGGACGCGTTGTGTATCAATACTCATGGTGGAACAGTAACTATTACAAGTAAGTACAAACTGTTTAGTAAATTAGTGATCATTGTAAATAGCCGGTTGCAACTTTTTGAATATGCAAAGGTACGTTAATTTTTTTAACATTCTAACATGTAAAGATTGAAACAATTAAATTGATATAATTATTCCGATCCTAAGAAGTCCAAAGAAAGTCTGAACGAAAAGTTAGCAATAATAACATAAAAATTAAACGGAGTAGGTAGGTATTTCTATCTAGCTTGATAAATATGAACGGATTTTGTAGTACACAATTTGAATCATAAAAAGTATACTGTTTCACAAGGCAGGTGCACCCGGCCCCCGGTCTTTGTAAGTAGCGTTCATTATAAATGACGTCGTCGTGTTTATGTTTACAAACATGACCAATTGACCATACTTTTAGGCAGGTTTTTTGAAAATTTCAATTAGTTACAGATTCTGTAAAATTAAGTTTAAGGGTAAACTGATTGCACAGTTTTAGTGTGCCATGTGGTCTACATAGCCTGCTAAAATTTTGCTAATGAATAAAAAATAACGGTATATATATTTTTTTTTAAATAAAGAGTGACGAGACGAGCAGGACATGTGCCCGATGGTAAGCTATTGGAACACGAAGAGTCCAAATCATTACCTAGCACTGCACTGCGCTCGTCACCCAGAGATCTAAGTTGTTTTATCTCTAAGCCAATCTCTCTGGAAACATTGCCCTTCAAACCGGAACACAGTAATGTTTGCACATTACTGCTTGGCGGTAGAATAACTGACAAAGGTGTGGTACTTCCCCAGGTTAAATATATAGGTTAAAGGTAAAGTTTAAAAATTGTTTTTCAAAGTATTTATAAATATCATCGTCTTGATTGAAATTGGAGTTATTAGGGGTGATAAAATAATTTTAGTTCATTTGATTACATTTTTCATAAAAACCAGTAAATAAAGATTGCTGCCAATCACCAAAAGGTCAATAACACGACATTGTTGTATCAACTTACAATAATAAAAATCTCATACTCCCTGTAACTGGTAGGTATTAATCTCCCAAAAATTTCCCATTTTTTTTTTCTAAAAAATAAAATAACAGATACATAAATATCGATATAAAGTTCTCGAACCTGTCACATCCCTAAGTTTCCAAGTGGTCGCGCGGGTAGCTCGCGGAATAATGATTTCTTTGAGACCGACTGTTTGAGGAGTACACCATTACTGGTCCTAAGATACGTTTGTGCTGAATTTAATGGCAGATCACAATGCAGCTCTAATTGTTTTCCTTACCTTTGTGCCGTGAGGTGTGTTTACGATTTTCGGAGCTTGAAATTTTTGATCTTTTCCTTCTTTTTACGTCTTAGAAGTAAATCACGTCAGTTAACAAAAGTAAAAGTGATATTTCGAGAGCTGGTACCAACATTTTAGGCAGGTATTTGAGGGTAGCTAAAAACTTGTCACATACTTCTCCTAATATTTCCCGACATGGAGCTGTAGACCTGGCTGGTCAGTAGCGGGGCAAAATGAATCCCTAAATTTTTTAATATTTTATTTTAGTTATTTTTTTCGAAAAAATATTTTTCTGGCAATATGTAATCTTTACATGTTGAATAAAATGATAAGACAGACGAGTACATTAACAAGTAGAGTATGGCTGTTTTTGGGCATGAAGTTAAAAAAGCTGTTTTAAATAATTACTTTTAGTTTAAGATTTGACTTTGTGCCTGTTGTCATTCCTAAATAAATTAATTAATAAATTTAGTTGGGGTTTTAACAATGCCAGACACATGCAAAAACGTTTTGCAAAATACCTATATAAAAAAAATTATGTGAGACAATTTGAAATATTTAATAATTACATTTTTTTTTATTAATGACAAAAAAATAGGCATTCCCAAAAAGACAGATAATTTTGGTGGGACTTTTTGCCTGCCAGATGTTCTAAATTGAGGAGTTCATTCGGATCTTCTACCCACCAGCCAGGTCTGCACCTCCGTGTTGGGGCCTAATAGGAAAGGTATATGACAAGTTTTTGGCTTGCCTCAAAAAATTGGCGCCAGCTCTATGTTTTCGGAATACACACATTCGGTTCTGAGTTGAACATTTTCATTGTCGATGTTAGTTTTAACCCCCAAAGCATAAACTACGAGGTGATAAGTTTGATGTTGTGTCTCTGTGTGTGGATGTTTGTGGCATCGTAACTTCCGAACGGATATACCGATATTGAATTAGTTTTTTTCATTTGAAAGGTGAGCTAGTTAGAATTGTTATTTAGTCGGATTTGTGGCGGGAAGCAATACTTATTTGATGAAAATCGATTAAATATGGCCGCCGCCACAAAATAACAATATATTTTGACAACCTCCTTCAATATCCTACTAATATTATAAACGCCAATATTAAGTACCTATGTATGGATGGATGTTTGTTACTCTTTCACGTAAAAACAACTGATTGAATCGGGCTGAAATTTGAAATATAGATAGATTATAGTCTGGAATAACACTGGCTATTTTTTGTCCCGAAAAATAAACGGAAACGATGGGAACGGGAACTACGCGGGAATACCACGAGGCTCGGCTTGTAGATATTAAATGAAAGGGCTTAGGGTAAAATACTATGGACTGACAGATTTCAAATCCAAGGTAGTCGGGGGTATATATATTTTTTAAATTTTGTAATGATTGCACAATACTGATTACTGATTGCGCATTGCGGTAGAATAACTAAAAAAACGGTGTGGTACTTCCCCAGGCAGAGTCAGAAAGAGTCCTATCACAATATGTATTATTTTTAAAGAAGCCATAAATCATCGTAAGCAAGCTAAAGCAATTCTTGTTCCGATTCGGGCAGAGCCGACACATGCGCCCATATTAACCGTTTTGGGCAAATACTTTTTACCCATAAATTAAGCAGTGGATACGGAAAACGGAACAGAAATGAGTTTTTCATATGGCAGTAGGTTATACTGGTGACTTTATTGCGAAATTAAACGCATAAATTATCAGAAACTCCGCCTAGCTTAATCAACCGAAAGTTACCCATTCGTTGGTTAAATCTTCTATAAATACATTAATATGTATCTACTAACACAGTGCCCAGCGGTTTCTCCCGCTTAGTTCCTGATCCTGTTAATTTACCAGGTTAAAAATAGCCTATATGTTATACCAGACCGTTATCACTATACCCGTACCGACCGTTATATCTATGTACCAAATTTAATCTAAATTCCTTCAGTAGTTTTTGCATAAAAGAGTGACAAACATACATAAGTATCCATCCATGCATTCTTACAAACTTTCACATAAATAAAAAATCATAGTGTCAAAAATATTTTTCTTGAAATGATGACTCTTTTTTTGTCACATAAAGTGACGGGA
Source organism: Ectropis crepuscularia (assembly GCA_963693475.1). NCBI lineage: Eukaryota > Metazoa > Arthropoda > Insecta > Lepidoptera > Geometridae > Ectropis > Ectropis crepuscularia. The sequence goes on from OY856355.1 coordinate 17,151,348, forward strand.
CGAGAAATATATGGCCCTGATAGTAAGCAACACGCCTGCAAAGTGCTCGTTACCCAGGCACAATGGATGTTAGAGGCAATAGAGAGGCTGAAATTGGAAACATAGGTAGGTTATATAATCTGGAAGAAGACATAAGCTACATTTAATCTCGAAAATAAAACGGCAACGACGGGAACGGGAACTGTGCGGGGAAAACCGTGGGGCACAGCTTGTATTAAATCTATTTTATATCGTAAAATTAAACCCTATTGACAGCCTGAGTGACTGACAAACAACATGTAGATCCACGTACAATAAAAAATACTGGATGTATTTTATCTGCTCATAAATACGACACATGTAAGTAAACGGACATGTTGAAATTGATGCGCAAGAGTTCATAAACAATCAACATTTGTAAGAGGAAATGGTCAACATTCCACTAATTGTTTTATAAGCTTGCAGAAAACTGCATTCACGTAATTTTAGTCTTCGCTCAGCCATCGTTGAAACATAAGCGCAAGTTATGAAAGTAATAAATTACAGAAAAATGTATACGTGTCAACTCAAAAATATGATTCTTGCTAGCAATTGCAAAAGAACTTTAATCAAAATTGGTTTGTGCTTCATAATTTTTAGCATAGCAATACTTATAGCATTGCTACCAAACATAATTAATAACGAAAAAATGGAAAAGAGCAGATTCAAGACTGATTTAAAATACATACTATTCTGGAAGCAAACTAAGAAGAATAAGAAGAATTTTTACAACAGAGACGTGGAATACTTACCGGGGCAAGCTCAGTTCATCAAACAAAATTGTCCCGACATCAACTGCTATATTTCTTATAACAAGAGTTTGACTGGTGCAGAAGAAAATTTTGATGCAATAGTGTTTAATATCCACGATGTCAACAAACTTAAGTATATGAGTTTAAAAAGGGACCAGGACCAAATTTATATTTTCAAATCACACGAGTCTGCTCAGCACCATCCCGTCTGCAATCCTATGTTTGATGATTTTTTTAATTGGACGTGGACTTATAAGCTTAACTCTGATTTATCTCACCCACTCATTAATGTTCACAATGCCCAAAATAAGTTAATTGGTCCAAAACTTACTATCAATTGGTTTAAGGATATGCCACACTCAGATAAGTATAGAAAAATAATTGATGGTAAAAATAAAGCCGTTGCTTGGGTTGTAACAAATTGTAAATTGAAACACAAACATGAAGATTTTATAAATGATTTAAGAAAAGAATTAAAAGGTTATAACCACACGCTAGACATTTTTGGCCCTTGTAGTGAAAAAAGGTGTCCTAAAGGAGGCTTATCCAAATGTTATAAAATGATTGATAAAGATTATTTCTTTAACATCATTCTGGAAGATTCTTTTGTAGAAGATTATGTGACTGAGAAGATGGTAAAAGGAATGACACAACTGTCAATACCTATTGTCAGTGGTTTCACAAATTATTCCAGGTAATTTTCACACGTTGAATTTAACTGATAATATAAGTTATCAGTTTAATGCTCGACCTTTTATTGCCACTGCTGTTGTTAGCCTCTTTATTTCAAACATATGCTAGTCTCAACATCAGCATATTTATAAAGTATATATTACTATTACTAACTTGTAAAGACTCAAGATAAATGAATGCACTTGCTAATTATCACACATATGACATCTAGAAAATGTCAAATAATAAACGTGCAATAATATCACAGATAAGATTACTTCAGTAATTAGAGTGTCAGTTTGAGTTAATTTGACAGAATTGAAGTCAAAAATATCTGTCACCAAATAGGAATAGGAAGTTAAAGTTTAAACATATTAATTCATATTTTTTAGAACTTTTTAAAGACCCATTTTAAAATTTAGTATCATTAAAAATTTTCGATTATCAATTTTTTTCTTGGCAGTGTTGTTTTTATTAGTTTTGTTTCTTTTCATGTAATTAATCTATTTATCACAGCTCTATATATATAAAAATTTTCTTTTGATGGCAATTATGTAAGGCACATTTAAGTTGTATATAATTTTGTAAAACTACATTAAAGATTATTTTTGAAGTGAAAACTTCTTTAGGCGCGCCTAGACAGATATTTCGTGGGCTGTGAATTGGATTCTAGCATCACGCTCGGGTATGATAAGAAATCTTTGGGTAAACTCGGGACCATGGCTATTGACCATTTAAAAATGCGTCAGCCAATGGCAAATCCTGAAAAGGCGTGGCCTCGCATCATGCCATGGCCATCTAGAAATGCATAATGCAATAGGAAATGCTGACGCATTTCTAGAAGGCCATGCCATGATGCCCAGGCCACGCCCTCCGGTTACACACGTGTAGTTTCCAAAGTAGGTAAGCTCTCAAATTCTGAGTTATAAGTTTTCACTTCTATCGGCAGTTCCTATGACTGCCGTTTTTTTATATTGATGTTATAAGTTTTTATATTTTAAAATAATGTTCGCTCCAGTACATGTAGCATTAGCGTATATTTTAGGATATTGTCACTTTAATGCATCAAAAAAAAAAAAAAAAAAGAAAATGAAGTACCGGCCAGCAATCTTGTTTAAAACAATAATTTTACTGGTTACTATAAATCCAAAGATAATCCGACACTAGGGCCAGTCACAAACAAGCCTTAAAGGATTTGCTATCTAATGATATTCGACGAACTTGGCGATAGCATATCTGTGCCACATAGCATTTTGAGCTATGCAAAAATTGGAAGTCAGCCTTTATTGATACCGTACGATACTCGGCACCCTGAAATTTCAAATTAATATGGGGAATAAGAACTATCGATATATAAACCGGAATAAGTCCAGTTTTTGTTCATATCTATAATCTTGATTATTGAGATATTATTCACTAATAATGAAAAGTTTTACATACAATACAACACAAACCACTTTATTGGCACCACAAAGTTGACAACAAGTAACACATAAAATAACAAAACTTTAGAAACCATTATAAAATTTTAGAAACCTACTTCTGATACACAAAACACCCAGACGCAGAACGAATATTTAACAACAATATTTGTTTGCTGACTATGGACAAACAAATATTATGTGTCCCGGGTGGGAATCGAACCCATAACTCACACGTCAGAGAGGACACTCACTACCGACTTAGCGACGCGACAGACAAAGTGTGTCTGTCTGTTAACTAAAATATTGATATGGAAAGCATTATTTTTTCTTTTATTTCAGGTTTCTTCCTCCTGGATCGTACATTAACGTTAATGACTTCGATCTCAAGAAATTAGGTTCGGTAATTGATTACCTTATCGAAAACCCCTCAAAATATGCGTACTTCTTCGACTGGAAGGCTTACTACTTCTTTACTACAAGGCCGAGGAATTATCTATGTGACCTTTGTGCAAAATTAAATCAAGACAATCCTAGGCAGACTTACAAAGAATTTCGACGCTGGTGGAATCCTGTCTTTGAAGATACGTGCCAAAGAATCCACATATCACAGTTATTTAGAGAAACTCCTTAACATCATAGCATAATATTTAATTTACAGGTTACAAAATAGTACTAAGTAAATACATACAATTTAGAAGATATCAAAAACAAATTTTTCAAGATTCGTTTTTATAGTAAATTTTTGCTTGAATAAGCGGCAGCACAACCATATTAGTAACACAGTTCGATTGTTTTTTTTTTAATATGTTTTTTCATAATTGTTACCTCATAACTTTCGACAGGACTTTGATTATTTATTTGTTTTGTTCAAAAAGATAGCCTTTTTGCATAGTCTCATATATTGTATCGTAGTCGATGAAGCGGTTTTTGTAATATCGACAAAATTAAATAATATATGCGTTTTTCAATTATTGAAGACAGTTTTATTGTTTTTCAGCTAAAAATACATAGGTAATAGTCTCATTTTAAGATTAAATATTGTAGTATTTCTTTAGGATGAAGTTTTTTCTAGATTAAAATTATACGATTCTCACATTAAAAATTATAATTGTACCAAAGATATCTCCAGCTTGTTTAGTAGTCAAAAGTCCAACTATTATTTTACTAATTTTAGCTAACTAACTAACGTTCAGCAACTACGATGTTGAAGTCTGCTAAAAACAATCGAAGAAAATCACCCCTTACCAGCCACTACTTACCACTGACGATACCTTAGAAACTACTTTATATCTTCTTAAACTACTTTAGTAAAATTATTTACTAAAAAAACACGAAACCCTGAAACAGGCAAGATGAAAATTAAATTAAATAAAACCGGCCAAGTGCGAGTGGGACTCCCGCACGAAGGATTCTGTACCATTGCCAAATAAACGGCGAAACCTCTTTGTGCATTATTCGAAATAATTCTTTAACATCGCAACTTTCGCAGACAGGCAAACAGTTTGTTTAAAATATTGATTTTTCCGTCATGAATTCTACATCGCGATCTATTTTTTACTAGTGGCGCCATCTAGTTTATTTGCAACGGACTAATCGAGCAAAACTCAAGGTTGTTGTATGGGAGTCCCCCTTAAATAATGTTTTTATTTTATTTTTAGTATTTGTTGTTATAGCGGCAATAGAAATACATCATCTGTGAAAATTTCAACTGTCTAGCTATCACCGTCACTTGAGATACAGCCTGGTGACAGACGGACGGATGGACGGACAGCCAAGTCCCAGTAATAGGGTTCAGTTTTTACCCTTTGGGTACGGAAACCTAAAAATAAAACTAACTTAGCCGCAACTGTTGAAAAACAAAAGACCAAGAAAGAAAGATAATTTATTTGTTAAAAAAATAAGTAAATTACAAATGCATGATTTAGAATAGGTCACAAAATTTCCAACAAACTCTGATTTAAATAATTAAATTAATATAAATGTTATATGTTGGGTGTTTCTATGTATCATAAGCATGTATTTCCAATTACAATAATTATTGAAGCGTTAAGTACCATAGCTGCGTTTTACCCCGTTTCCGTTCCTGTTTTTTTCCCGCGATGAAAAAAATGTAGCCTAAGTGTTATTCTAGACTATAATCTATTTGCGTCTCTAATTTTAACACGATTCGTTATCAATTCATCATTCAATGCGTATTCCGGATACTTCGTCGGACGCTATACGTTTTCTCGTACCAACTCGTGGTCATCCTTAGTAGCATCACAGTAGACGATTAGAGATTTGTTACGGCTTTCCAACGTAATTGAGCAACAAACATCGAAACATCTGAAAATCCAAACTTTCGCATTAATGTTATTAAGAGTGGATTGGAATGCGATTATCGTGTTGTATTTATTAAACACACGTTTGTGTTTCCTGTAAGCTCATCCGATCATTTAGGTCTGATCACTGCATATTAATGATTTGGACTCTTCATGTTCCAATAGCTGCGTGTGACTGTACTGTTATGTGGCAGGCATGTTGCATACCATTAGGTTCATGTCCTACTCCTCTCGTCACTCTTTATTTAAAAATAAATATTAGACTTTAATCTGTGCACACAAGTTATTAATAACGATTTGAAATTTAAGTTGTAATTATTGACGGCAATATTGAAATTTCATTCAAAAATATGTAAAGTTAGATTTATTTCTGATCGTGCCAAAGGTTGTATATATAATTTTGTAACGTATTTTTTGAAGTAAGTATACAACAATTTTATTATTTTAGTATCACTTAACATCAGATTTTTATTTTTGCACTCATTTTGAAAATACCTAATTTAGCTATAAGTAGACACTGCTCTTGTTCAAAATGTGACGTGAATGTTCAATTTTAATTTCACTTCGCCATGCCCCAAAGAATGTATCAAAACAGAAATGGCATAACGTTATGAAAGAATCACACAGGTTTTATTAAGTGCCTACGTTCTCCCTTTCCGATCATTTTGCATTAAAAGGGCTGCCGATATCAGTCCTCAGGGAGCATCTGTGATCGACGTCTCGGGACACGGATTTATTGAATCTGCCTTTCTATTTCTTTATTCTTTGACGAGGTGATGGGTCATCCGTCTTCCTTGTTCGTTTGTTTAGGTTTGAACGAACAACGAAATTGAAAAAGCGTGAAATTATCTGAAAAGAATTAGATCATGCTCATGATTATTGAGAAACAATCGATTTTCACGTCATCGTTCTACTACCTACTGCATATATTACTATTATAAAAGTTCAGATATATATGTTATCTGTTATGTACCTATATCTGTTGAGCAATCACGTTGAAATGATTTAAGGGGTCGGATTGAAATTTGAGACATAATTATAGTCTGGAATAACATTCAAACTTCTTTCTATCGCGTGTAAATTACTTAAAACAAAAATTATGCGGGTTAAAACGCTGTTATATTCTTTTAATATTATAAATGCGAATATTTGGATGTGAGGCAAGCAACAGGCCTGCCCATAACAGCCCAGTGTTACTGGAACATAACGGGTTCAAATCATCACTTAACACTACACTGCGCTCATCGTCCCGATGATATAACATTGATTCATCTATATTTCTCAGATTGTTTCTGTGATTTCTCTGGAACCATTTCCCTTCAAATCGAATCTTTGTTGATCAATCACTTCAGAACGCCTGAACGGATCGGGTTATAATTTGGAATAGAGTTAGATTATAGCCTGGAATAGCGCATGGGCTATTTTTTATTCCGAGGAATAACGGGATCGAGAAATGTGAGAGTAAAACCGTCGATATAAATATATATATAACCTATTAACATTAGAAATGTCAATGTTTGAATGTTTGTTGCTCACTCACGTCGTAATGTATGAACGAATCGGGCTGAAATTTGGAGCGTAGTTAAGATTATAGTCTGAAAGAACACTTCTAGATAGAGGCTACTTTTTATCTCTCTAAAATAGCGGCAACTTCATGGGTAAAACCGTGGGGCATTACTAGGAGATAATAAATATAACAAGTCTTCCCATCCATTAACCGCATTCCCCGCTGCACGTCACGTCGTCCGCGATTGGTCGCCAGGGACGCAATCAGTTATTTAACGCTGTCGACAGGCCCCGGGTGACTTCCGCTGGCAAACTCGTTCGGTGTCCGCCTAGATATGTATCTGTATCGATACGTGCGCGATTCATTAGTTTTACGACATCTCACTTTGAGACGTATTCGCGTGACTTTGAATTCAATGCGTTTTTTAGTTTAGCTGTGCCTCCTATTAGAAATAACTGAAATACTAAATAAAGTGGTCAAGTGCGAGTTGGACTCGCCCATGAAGGGTTCCGTTGCAGCAAGTAACATAATATACATAGTACACATAGTTCTTGTAGTTCCTTGTAACTTTGATCGAAGTTTCAATAATAGTGTATTTATGACGTACTAAAAAAAAACTACTGATCAGATCGAGTTCAAACTAATTTTCGTTGGTAGTTTACATGGTAATGTACATTATATATTTTTTTTAGATTTTTCATTCTCTTACTTTAGAAGTTAGAGGGGGGGGACACACAATTTACCACTTTGGAAGTGTCTCTTGCGCAAATTATTCAGTGTAGACGAAAATGATTTTAGAAACCTCAATATCATTTTTGAAGACCTATCGATAGACACCCCACATGTATGATGAAAAAAATTTTTTTGAGTTTCAGTTCTCAGTATGGAGGGCAACCCTAATTTTTCTTTTTTTTAATATTTTTTGTTAAAATCTTAATGCGGTTCACAGAATACATATACCTACCAAGTTTCAACAGTGTAGTTCTCATAGTTTCGGCAAAAAGTGACTGTGACATACGGACGGACAGACAGACAGACATGACGAATCTATAAGGGTTCCGTTTTTACGTTTTACGGAACCCTAAAAATGATAATTTTCAGCGGCAGAAAGTTTAAGTGAAAGGTTTAAATTTTAAGTATTCCTAACCGGCAACAAGTAAATTTCTAAGTAAAAGTGATTTGTACATCTGTTACTGAATTTATGGTAATGTAAAGCGTTTTTGTTAACTTAATTTACTGTGTATACTGCATATACATGTACTACTTCAGCTGCATGAGGCAGTTAGTGGCAAGAACCTGCAAATTTACAATCGTGAGGTCGTAGGTTCTAATCCCACCTCCACTTTTAAGTATTCTACTAGTGCAGATGTACAAGTTTGTCGTCACTACTGAGTTTAGCGGTGAAGGAGAAAACCGAGAGATAACCAGTTTTTTTTTTCAAGAATCTTTCGAGGACGACATCCATCGTTCGACAACTCGCACAGGCTGACCTGGCTTAGTTGGTAGTAAGTCTGCCTGGGAAGCCGTGGTGGGTTCGATCCCCACCCAGTGCACATATTTTTTATGATGAATACAAATATTTGTATTGTCCCTGGGTGTTTTCTATGTCTAATAAGTGTGTATTTTAAATTACATAAGTATCAAATCAGCAATATGGCTTCCATAGTACAAGCTTTGCTTAGGTTGGCATCAGATGTTATTGTGTATGAAATGTCCGCTAATATTTATATTTATTTATAACTGGTTTGGCGGATGATGGATGACCTCATTTGACCAGGTGGTGGATTATGGCCTTGACTATCTCCTTGCGACACAAGGCTCCGTGTCTCAGCAGTGGGAACACTTAAGGGTCTGTTTATGCCCATACTACATATGCGTTGAGTTATCATTTGTGTGCCTGGTTGGTAGTGAAGCCTTGACATCCCAGTCGCAACATCTAATTGTGTAGACGAACATTTGAGTTCCCACTACCAGTCAGAGTTTAGTTAGGTATTTGTAATAGTATATAGGGACTACGTATGTGCCTCGAGCCCTCATGTTTGCTTCAAGACTTCTTGCAGGGGATTCGTGAGGCGGGACGCCTTCCAAATAAGGTCGAGAAGAACCATGGCTGATACAATGCGGCATACTTCTAGAAATGTGTAGCTTACGAGAATTGGACTGTCTGACTGAAAATGTTAATTGTCGCTCATTGTAAAAATAGAAATTTGACAAAGAAAACGTAGTCACTGGCTTTGGAAAATATTATTACTGAGCTAAAACACAAACACATAAAACGCCCATTTCACACATTTTATCGAGTCCTAAGTGGATCCTATGTCACAGCACGCCGATGGTTCGTCAAATTTAAAACCTGCGTAGGTTTAGTCAATATTTGAAGCATCGCGAGATACGATTGCAATACAGAAGCATAATTAGAAGTATTTAAGTACTTGTTAGCCATTTGTTTCTCAATAGATGTATAATATTTAAAGTCACTTTGCTGTATTTGTCCCGATACTACGCGTTTGCTGTTTCATCCTATTTCTTAAGTGTCTAAATTTGTGCTAATTACTAAAAAAAATACAATATAAATATAATAATATTTACCCCTGCAATATCGTAAAGCGATGCGAATAAGTATGTTGAAATAAATCTTCCACTAGTTCACTAGAATAGTTAATTTGGAAAACAATCACACACGAAGCGGTGTAATTGTGTGCATGGATTGCCGCTATCGTAGTGGGTGTCAACCGAGTGCACCTGTGTCCCGATGCATTGTTTCAGCGCTACTCACTACTCTCGAACATACACAACATTTTAAATGAAAATAAAAAAAAACTTTATTTAGACCAAAAATGGGTTCGCAAATAATGTTGACTGACAAGTCAAGTATTTTACCTATTATTGTCGTAGGATTAGAGTTTTTCTTTTCATTACATTTTCTGAGAACATTTGCCATAGTAATGTACTCGTGTAAGTGTTTATTGTTACATTATTAAAAAAAAATTGGCAGTCATAGGGACTGCCGATAGAAGTGAAAACTTGCTGTTGCCCTGGTACTGGTACCTAGGGGCAAACGCAACTCTTTTATATTTCTGTTGTCCTGGTATCTGTAAATAAACGCTGGGCTGTTGGCGGTAGGTAATCGAAACTCTTTACTGTTTCTGTTGCCCTGGTACCTACCTGGCCGTTTTTACCGACATTACCCGAAAATTTCATATCCGATCCGATCCATTATCATATCCAAGCGTGACGATTGATGAATCCATTTCACAGCCCACGAAAATTCTGTCTATAGCGCGCCTAAAGAAGTTTTCACTTCAATAAATTTAAGCCAACAAAAAGGCCACTGACTTTTTGAGGCGAGAATATTCGATTAGAGTGCTTTTTCGATATTATGTCAAATCAAAGTGAAAAATACAGTGTGTTTGAGATATAAAAAGATTTTTAAAGATATTTTTTTACAAATTTCGTGTTTTTTGTGTACAATAAAAATTAAAAACCAATAACTAAGTTATTTGAATTTTTCGCACAAATTTTGCGGAAATGTGTAAAAGTTGTGAATATAGAAGTTTGTCGATCTTTTTGTTGTTTACCAATTTGTCATATTTTTTAAATATAATCAATAATAGATAAAATAATCAACAGGACTTCGTTTTTCCGGATATCCAGATAAACCGTTTCTGCCCATTAAAATCTTACTCATTCCTTTTTGTTATATTCTCTTCCTTTTTCTGCGAGCGTCATCCCAGTATTATATTTTTAAAACATTATCGACTCTGATCTAATGCCCATTCGACTGCATTCAAGAATGTGGCAGGTTTTTAATATTTTACAAAGGAACGTCTATGTAATTGGGAGTTATGCGGCCTCCTATCTACCTACCTACCTATCGAACAATCGATAATCGATTGGGCTAATTTACTTACCGTACATAAGTAACTAGTAAAGTAAGTAGTAGTAAATAGTAAGCACATACGAATACCATGAAAATATACTTAGAGCGTACTTGAAATTATTTCAACACTTACCATAAGCCATAAGCACATACCGTATCTAAGCTTGGCTTAGTTTGGGGTCAGATGGTGTTGTGTGTGAATTGTCCACAAATATTAAAAAAATAAATGAGTAGTAAGTACGTCTTACATGACGACATGCATAAGGGTACCTCAGAAAGTTAGACTTCGGCTAAGACTTCCACGGTACCTACATGTTTTTTTGGCTCGCTCCCGTCTTTAGTTAATTATAGTTAAACAAGACATTATTAACAGATAATGAAATCATACTGACATACGTCGTCTTTTTAACATTTTTTTTTAATTACCGGCATTCGAAAACCTTAAAATCCGTTGCCAGTACAGTTTCAAAATCTGTACATTGGTAAGGCCTTCAGTTACACTATCGTCCATACTCAATGTAATTAAGCACAGATTGCTTGTATGCGTCGCTATTGTTATTTAAATCTTGAAGGCTTATGTTACCGTACATATTATAGAGTGACGAGACGGTAAGCAGAACGCTGCCCATAACGGTACAAAGTCACGCAAGTATTGAAGGGCTCAAGTCATTAGGTACCTGGCACTGCACTACGCTGTGATCTCGTCACCTAGAGATTTATGATTTATCTCTACGGTCTGAAATTAGTATACAATATACTAATATCCTAAATGTTAATTGTAGTGGTAGAACTCTTGGCAGAGTCCGCCTGGGCAAGTACCACACCTTTGCCAGGTAATCTACCGCCAAGCAGTAATATGCAAACATTACTGTGTTCCGGTTTGAAGGGCAATGTTTCCAGAGAAATTACAGGGCTTAGAGATTTATATCTCTAAGCCCTGTAATTATCCTAACACCTTAGATCTCTGGGAGGCCAGCGCATTGCAGTGCTAGGTAATGATATGGACTCTTCACGTTCCAATAGCTGCGTGTCACTGTGCTGTTATGTGGCAGGCATGTTGCTCACCATAAGGTACATGTCCTGCTCGTCTTGTCACTCGTTTTTAAAAAAATATATGTATATATATAAAGCAGGCCATAATCATAAGATCTTTTTACTAAGAAGTTGATTAAAATGTATTTGTTTGGAACTTACGTATACATAACTAATTAATTGGTTGACAAAAATTCTGTAGGCACTGTAGAACTTCGTTATCTATTCAATGAACTAGGTAGTTATCTATTCTATGACGTCGTTATCGTTTAAAAGACTTTTCAAACCCTCAAACCCTTTTTACCTTTAAAGGTTAAGGCTTTGTCACTGAAAGCGATATTTTTACAAGAAAACGCTGACATTTACACTTAATGATTATGCGAGCCCTTTGTCTGCGAACAGCTCAAAAATTCAGTAAATTTTGCTCACCTACACTTTTTGCGTATTCTATTTAATGATTGTGGTAAATTTAGTTTAAATTTGACTCTAAATTCATTGTAGCAAATTGCAGAATAAATGCCAAGGAACACACATTTGCATTTAGTTACATCATTCCACTTACAGTTTTAATGCACTTATGATGATTGAATGATGATAATAATTTTAAAATACCAACCGTGTCAATTTTAAGTTTGGTCGTTAGAAATTTAAAAAGTAGAAACTTTTTCACAGATAATATTTTATGTAATATTACTAGGTGTATCCTGCGCACGTTGCTACGCCTTCTGTCGAAAATTGGTTGTTCTCGAAACTTCTTTTGACTCATGCACAACAACTTTGCTAAAGATCGTCACTTAATCAAATGCATAATTTAGAGTCTATAAAGGACATAAAGACGAACCTTAATTTTTATATACGTAGACAATTACCTAATATTTAGCATTAATTCCAAGCATATTACTACTTAAACATATTAATACTTACTAGTGGCTAAGTGGCTATCTGGCATAGTGGCTAATATGGTAGTAAGTCTGCCTGCGAAGCTGTGGGTCGTGAGTTCGACTCCCACTCAGCGCAAATATTTGTGCGATGAATACAAACCTTTGTAATGTGCCTTGGTAGCTATGTGGAATGGGTATATATTTACAATTATATAAGTATCATATCAGTTATCTGGCTAATATAAAAGTTACCTGTGTTTGGGGCTAGATGGTGTTATGTGTCAAATGTCCACCAATGTTTATCCTACTAATAATATAAACGCGAAAGTTTGAAATTATGTATGGATGGATGTACGTCACGTAAAAACTACTGAACGGATCGGGTTGTTTGGAACATAGATAGAGTCTGGAAGAGCACATATGCTACTTTATATCCCCGATAAAAAACGGGAACTTCGGGTACGGGACCTACGCAGGTAAAACACCGGGACACTTGCTGCTTGCTTGTTTGTTATTATTATATTTAACGTGCCATAAAAAAAGTTTTACCATTGTATGTGTTTTTTTTTATTATTTCTTTCAGTTTCTTTCTAAGGCCCAGGGCCTTTCTTACGCATCAAAATGTCCCTTTTATTTTGTTAAGAACTGTAGTATAATTATTAATATACGAAAATGGAAATAATAAATAAAAAAAAATTGCAGTCATAGGAACTGCCAGTAGAAGTGAAAACTTATAACTCAGAATTTGATAGCTTTCCTTGGAAACTACACACTACACAGGTATAACCGGAGGGCGTGGCCTCGCCATCATGGCATGGCCATCAAGAAATGCGTCAGCATTTCCCATTGGCTCACGCATTTCTATATGGCCATGCCATGATGGCGAGGCCACGCCCTTTCAGTATTTCCCATTGGCTGACACATTTCGAGATGCCCAATCGCCAAGGTCCCGAGTTTACCCGAAAATTTCTTATCATACCCGAGCGTGACGGTTGAATTAAATTTACACCCCACGAAAAATTTGTCTAGGCGCGCCTAAAGAAGTTTTCACTTAAAAAAGTTGAAGTTTTCTTCATATTAAAAACAATTATTCAAATTATACTCTCCGTTTTTGTCAAAATTATGCAACGTTGAATCGCCTAATTCAAGTGTTTTTCAGGTAGCCTCATGAATTTTGTTTTTCACCTTCAATAGGGGAGAAAGTTCAAAATCGAACGAAGCGAAACACAAACAATCTGACGTCACTGATTACCATAGTCGGAGTCCTGAGCAGCACAAAACACCCAATAAACAGTACAATACAACCATCTTTACCGCATCTCTATCATCTAATATAATTTCATTACAGTAAAAGCATATCATGCTTTTATTGTCTTTAACTATGAGAGGAATAGCAATGCGGTAAGCAGTTGAGTCGATATTATCGACTTCATTGCGGGTCGAACTTGGACTCAATTGGAACAGAACCGAGGAAGATGGTGGGATAAAAGAGACCCGTATCTATCCCAGCAGTGCAACGTACTACAATGTACAATGTATTTATAATATTAATATAAACTTCAATTTTGCACTAACCTATATATATATAAAAGCGAAAGGTCACTCTCATCTCATCTCACGAAATCTCAGGAACTATAAATGCTAGAAGTTTGAAATTTTGCATGGAGGTGTATTTTAGCACGTAGGCTTTCGCTAAGACGGGGTTTTGCGAAATTCAACCGATAAGAGGGTAAAACAAAGGATAGATGGTTGTATGAAGATTCCGTAATTTTCAATGTTTTAAGCAGGAATTCCACACAACCTATTTTAATTAAATTTTGTACACAGAAATACTAGATCCCAAAAAAGGACATAGGTTACTTTTTAATACGGAACTTTCCCAACAATGTTCAAAACTAATTTTATAAACCCCAGTCTCTGTCTTCTATTATCACCATGAAAGTAGGGTCAGAGACAAAGAGCTGTTGAATATTCGAGCAGGCGACGATCTCGACGATATGCTAACTACTTGCGGACTCCACTTGACTTGCCGACGGTACTGAGCGACGAAATGTATGAATTTTTCAAGGATTGCTTACTCCGTGCTATTTTACAGAGTCTGGTGTCAACGACCTTTTGACGCTGATGAAATGGAAGGAAAGTATTGTCAAAGTTTTGAGTAACTGTGACAAGTATAAGAAAACTCTGCAAATTTTAAATTTGCCTTTCTAGCTGGATTTAGTTAGATTAGAAGTAAATCTATTCACTTATTTGACTGCGACTTCGGCCGCTTATGAAATAATATAGAGTTAGGCCCATATCAGATGGCGCAACGCGAATGAAACGAAACTGCAAGTTCTAGTTACTTTTTTTTTTAATTTTACACAATTAACTTTAGAGTTTAATTTGAGTTTCTGCCATAGACATCTAAGAGAGACAGCACATGGAGCTACCATTTTAAAACCGGTTTGAAAAGCATTGCAAATCAGTTGCGTTGAAACCGGCATGCAGGAAACTCGTGTTAACGTTTCATTGGTTTTGGCGTCTATACTCCTTTTTCGGTACAACAAAATGGACGACGACGAAAATAAAAACTTTCAATTTGTGTTAGAAGTTGAAAAGTATCCCTGCTTATACAATACAACACTATCAAGCTACTCTTGCAAGACTGAGACTGATAAAGTGTGGGCAGAAATTGCAAGGCGTGTGTGGAAAACTATAGGAACTGGTTTCAAAATAATAAATTCAAAAGGGTTTCGTTTCAGTCGCGTTGCGCCGCGCGCCGTCTGTTCTTGGCCTTAATTACGGAATGTTTGCTAAACTTAAATTGTGGATTGATTCCCCGATATTTTTACACAGTTTCCTGCAAAATGTTCTAATGTAAATATCGATAATTTGTTTCACTACTTCATGGTACTAATAAATGGTACTGGTAATAGTAAATCTAGTGTAGTGAACCACTATGATAGCTTAAAATGATGACTCAGAATTAATATCAAACATATTAGCATTATCGCTTATAGTGACTTCTTAGAGGTAATCACTACACTAATAGCAGAATAAGTCGACAATTTATTGAGTCGTCAAGCAAATGACGGTAGAATCCGAAGTAATAGAAAGAAGAAAGTAACAATAGTACTAACATATTGATGAGACAAATGGGACGATAATTAGACAGACAATCTTCTTGATTCTATCAAAAAAAAGTTATACTGAATAAAAACCATTATTTGTATTACCTACAGCAAACGATTATCCGATCGTGACCTAGCTATGTTTTAATCCCAAATCTAATATTGAATCCGGTAACATTTTGTCGGTTTAGGCATAATCGACTTTCGTACCGACGTAATAGAGGTGTGCACAACCATCCATCTCATCCACGTAATTCAATCATCAAATATGCAGGACAATATTAAACCACGCCTACAAGACCTAGGCGCGATGCAATTAAGTCAGCTTGATGAATATTCGAGAAGGTTCTATGGCACTTGTCGAGGCAGAGGGCGCCACTGAGCCGCGATTTGAATTATGCCTGCTCAGTCCTCACCTCGGTCGAGTGTGAGGTGATTAGAATACAGGGTCAGGACGAGGAGTTCCTTAAGATGCGATGCGACTTGCAGCGTTGCAGATTGAAGTGAAGTAAGGCCATGAATATACCTAATAATAACATAATCCTTTCTTCTTCGGAATATTTTTAGAAATCTGGGCGTACCTTCACTTAAGTTTCGGCTGCTTTATAATTCTACAATATGAGTTAGAAACTAAAACCGAAAATCAAATATGTTGATAGATATTGTTACGTTAGTTTGCCTAATTGTACCGAGGCGTTTTCAGAATGCGAACCCAAGAAAATGCGAAAATTAACAGAACCCTGGGTCAGCGCAAAAAGCGCAGGGGCATACTGTAGGCTAGTATGGCCATGCGTAGTATAATACTCAACTGTAGTACGATGACTAGCGCAAGGGCACCTCAGTCGGTACGACATCGGCTTGTGATGCTGCCGGTAGGAAAATCAAGAAATGACCTGGCGTCCCGGAAAAGGATGCCATCACAGGATATCTATCACTCATCTGTGTATACCTGTCATTTTGAAACCTCTTGTTTTTTTGTGCTGATTCAAATAAATTTTAATAAAAATAAAACCACAAATTGACCTAAACTACGGCATGTAATTTTTTCGAAGTACAGGGTTTTCTATATACGACAATAGTTCATCAAAACTTTCAGCACCTTTCGGGTAACATTTCTGTTGCAAATTACCTTGGTACCACCACTTCCTGATATTTTCATAAGAACTATGCGTTTCTGCTATTTTCTTGTCATTTAATAAGTTGCAAAGATTACAGTAGCCTTTCTGTAAGTTTGCTTCGTTGATCGTGTACTGTGTTTTCCAAGAAAAATACTTGTTGTAAGTGATAGGGTTTCTTGCGATATAGCCTAAAAGACTGGCCAATCTGTTTGGGCTGTCGTTGCGAGCGTCTATGTATGAACCCGGTGGAAGAAACCTGGAATTAATAGTATTTTTTTAAACATTTTTAAATGATATGGTATTTCAACAGGCCGTTTTCAGAAGAAAATTATTTAAATTCAAAATTTTTAAATAAACTCAAAAGTCGAAAATTTCATAATTTTTATGACATCAACTAAACACACTTTTCCAGTGAGCCAACGAAGTAGGACGAAATATCTACGTCATCGAGGGAAACAAAATATTTCAAAACCTTAGAATAAAAAGGCTTACGTAGGTATATTATTTATTATAAGGGTGTTGCCTGCATGGACGTATAAAAAAGTCGAACGGAGTCTCGCTAAAACAAAAACTGTGTCACTAGAGTCGGCCACATTTGCACGTGTGCGTTGTCAGGTTGTCACTGATAGCCTGACACGCACACATATACACAAGTAGCGCGTGTAATGACTCACCGATGTGTGCGTGTCAGCCTGTATGTGACAGCGCACACGTGTATTTTATGTGGCCGACTTGTTTTTGTTTTTGTTTTACCGAGACTACGTCCGACTTTTTTATACGTCCATGGTTGCCTGTTAATAAATTGAAGTTCACTCACTTGCTATAATCAGCTCCTCCCACCACTACAGGCACTGTATTATGTTGATAACCTTTCAATACTTCTTTCGTTACGTAATCATCAGACATACTGGATTCAAACACAAAGTAAAAATAATAATTTTCGATCAATTTATCACATTTTCCAGCGGGACATTTTTCATTACCGCAACCAAAGAAATCGATTTCCATAGAATGCTCAGGAAGATGGACTTTTAAGCCTTTTGCGAATATCTTTGCCTTTTCGTTTCCACAATCTTGTATGTGCCACATTACTGCTTTTCTTTTCTGACTTGGATCTGTTGAATTTAATGTATAGTTGAAGTTGTTAAACCATTCTACAGCTAAGCTGGGCGCTACCAATTGACCATTCAAATCTTTAACTTCTATAAACGGCATTGGAATGTCTGAATCAAGCTTATATGTCCAGGTCCAGTTGAAAAAATTATCCACATTAATGTTGCATATAGGGTTTTCGTTTGCTGGGAGTGTTGCATATAAAACGTACTTCTGTTTCTCTGATCTATGCTTGGGCATATTTTTCTTCCATTTACTCAATGTACTAATGCTGAACACGATAGCATCATATTTATTTATATTTCGAAGCAGTGTCTTATTTGTAGTTAAAAAGCAATTTAAATGAGCACAATCATTATCTATAAACATTTTCTCTCCTTCCTCGGTTATGTTGTGTTTAAAATTTGAAGTTGTCCATAGCAAAATGTACTTCAATTCAATATCCAAATCAATAGTTACTTTAGGAACTTGGTATCCCTTGAAGTTGTAATTTAGTAGATCGCTTTTTGTAACCGCTGTCAGCGCTAAGTGAAACGTATAAAACGCGAGTATAACGTACATAATTAGACCACAAAAACACAATATAAAAAACAATCTTGCAAACTTTACCGTTCTTGATATTAAATACATTTTACAAGGCCTAGTCGTACCTCAAACAAACGCTGAGAGTACAATGAGAGTTGACGACAGTCCCGTCTCAATAAATGAACACAAAGAATGAGCGATGCCAAGTGACGGTAGTAAACAACAAATTCTTTTCTCTTCGAATCAAACAATTGTTTTGTGGAAATGGTATTCTAAACAAAATACTTCCTGAGATAGCAGAATCTACTGAAATAGCTGGTCTGACGCGAATTGCGTTTTCATGTAATGGGTTCTGTATAAAAACATTTTTGAAGACGGGTTTTGAGAGGGGAAAAACAATTGATTTTGCAACACCATAACCGTTTAAAAGTAAAAGCAGTGCCGCATGGTATTACGTTGCCCCGTTCCTGTTATTTTACTGTAGTTAAATTTAAGTATAAAAAGTAGTATATGTATTGTTTCACTATGGGTAATGTTATTGTGTTGACTATAGTTTATGTTCCAAATTTTAACCCGTTTCGTTCAGACGTTGCGACGTGATTAAGCAACAAACATCGAAACATAAAAAAACAGACTTTCGCATGTATAATATTAGTAGGATGTATATACTACTTACTACTGCATTGCTCTGTGTGTTATGTATATGCGTAATAATTGTTCAAGTTTTAAATTCTGTTAGCACTCTCTTAGTTCCACTATTTTTGAAGTGAAAACTTCTTTAGGCGCGCCTGGACAGATTTTTCGTGGGCTGTGAATTGAATTCATTCGTCACGCTCGGGTATGATAAGAAAGCTTCGGGTAAACTCGGGGCCATGGCTATTGGCCATCTAGAAATACGTCAGCAAATGGGAAATGCTGAAAGGGTGTGGACAGGCCATCATGGCATGGCCATCTAGAAATATATCAGCCAATGGGAAATGCTGACGCATTTCTAGATGGTCATGCCAAGATGGCGAGGCCACGCCCTCCGGTTAAACCCGTGTAGTTTCCAATGTAAGCTATCAAATTCTAAGTTTTAAGTTTTCACTTCTATCGGCAGTTCCTATGACTGCCAATTTTTTTAAATTATATTTTTTATTTAAAGTAACGAACCTAGTAAAAAATGCGGCCGGGGTAAGCAATACGCTTACCCATTTTAATAATGTATCCTGTCCCCATGTCCATTTTAATAATATGCAAGTTCTAATATTTTACAATAATTAATTCGTTGATGCAGCCACCGCACCTCGACTCAACCGACTAATGGCGGAAAAAAATCGAGTACGAAACAATGATATTAGTTTTTAATTAATTAATTAATTTTAGTTTTTAATACGTGAAGCAAAAACTTCGTATAATTTTTTACGAAAATTGCGCGTACCGAGAAGTATGAAATTTCGCACACTTTTAGTTTGTATGGAGAAGGGGTGCAGCATGCTATAATTTACTTAAAAAATCAATTACTTTTAAAAACACGACACTTACATATTACCATGTTTATGAAACACACGCTTTAATACTCTATTTAAATTATGGTTCAATTTCGATCACTTTCATAAGCTTAATATTATATTTGTAATCGTAATTTATATATTTTTTTGGTATGGATAGACGAGATGAGCAGGACGTGCTTCTGTTGGTAAGCACATGTTGCTTACCATAAAACAGCTCAGTGACACGCAGCTATTGGAACATGAAGAGTCCAAATCATTACCTACCACTGCACTGCGCTCGTCACCCAGAGATCTAAAATATTGCATCTCGAAGCCCTGTAATTTCATACTAATATTTATACTTGAAAATAAAATCTAAGTATAACCTTCAGTAACTGTGGAAGCTCGTATCCTTTCAATCGCGAAGCATCTAAGAGCCGTGAATCGCTTCGTCTCTGAGACGGCTTCAAAGGGACCGTCAGTCTGTCTATTCGCTGCCGAAAAGCTCTTCAGGAAATTTTTCTATCAGTCGATGTCTCCCTCTATTTGCTAAGACCTGTTTCGTTAGAGGCACTACGTGGTTCCATTTTACCACGAGTTTTAGAGAAAACGTTACTTGTTTTAAATATATTTTTTGTCATTTAAATAATTTTATCGGAATCTACTTTTAATTTAATTCCATGCCTAAATTTTCTAATTTGTTAATAATATTATTTATATCCCGAGTTAAATTCATTTCATTTCATTGTCGTATTTTGAAATCCAAAATTGGCTAACACTTTACTGCCATTTCACTGCTGTTAAACGACTAATCATCATCATGTGGGATCTCAGACTAATTATACTCAATTTATACATCAGAGAATAAATACGTGGAATACAGTTTAAAAGTTATTTTCACGATTGTGGAGTCAATTCTTATCCTCCTCGATCCTCCTCCTGTCCTCTTTCGAGTTAGATTTCAAATCTTCGAAACGTCAACCATGAAACAACGTTGTTTTTCAAGCTACATACAGTCCAACTAGCGATTCACCCTGGCTTAGCCTATGGTACATATGTATAGCCTATAGCCCTCAGGATTCACGTAAATATACAACGGTGAAAGAATTTTTAAAATCAGTCCAGTAGTTCCTGAGAATAACACGTTCAAACAAATAAACTGTTCAACTTTATAATATTAGTAGGTAAAGTGTATAAATAGACAGAAAGACTATATTATCTAGTATAGTAGTTAGTTTGGTAATAAATGGTAAATTGGTTTACAATAACAGCAATAAAAAATTTAGTGTGAAAAAATATCGACTAATATAACCCAGAACAAGACAAGTGTCATTATTGTTTAACTAAAAAATATATTTATGTTTATTCAAACTGAAACCCTAGTAAATATCAAATGACGTTCGTCAATGGAAACTCGTAACGCTCTTTGCATGTAGGACGTGGAGTCTTCGGCAAATATGGACATCGCGTATGAAGTCAAACAAAATTACGTATTCCATAAAAATATACCCCTTTCGGCACGTGACGCCGCCCGTCACCTACACAGACACGGCCACATGTTTCTATTTTCATAACCGTATTTATTTAAACATAAATAATGATACTCCGTTTTAGTAAGAAAAAAACAAAAAACTTCAACTGAACTAAAATGAGAAAAACATGGTTGATTTTGACTATGTTCTGTACACACAGGTACAAATGAAAGGAGTGTTCACCGTAGTACATATATATTGGGTACTGACCCGAAGACAAAACACAAACTAAACCTTAAGGGGGCGCCTAAAGCCAGAAAACGAAAAAAGGACATTTTCGACGCCGCTCACTGAAGTTAAGAAACTAAAAACTATGACAAAAAAATATTGACGTGTGGGTACAATCAAGAAGAAGCACAATAACCGAATAGAATTTTAAAAATAGATCAGAGTTTTTTACAATAAAAAAATAAAAATGACACCGAAAAAACCCGTTTTAATTCGAGTATTCGAAATTATCAGCGATGACCCCACATTATTTCTAGTAAAGTAACCGAACACTTTTTTAAATTTATGTTTAGTTATTGAGTAATTAAATAAAACTTGGTCAAAAATGGACGCCTGATTAAATATTAATTTTTCCTCCAAACTGTGTCATGCTATTCTCGACTTTATGTACATCACGTTAAGAAACGCGTCGCGCGGGTGAAATCTGATTTTTTCCTGGCTTTAGGCGCACCCTTAACAGGCTTATTTAAATTCACATAAACTTCGCTAGCGTGTTTTAACGCCGTACAACGCCACCTAGTTTGGTTTTATAGAACTACAGTACCTTAATACAAAATTACTTATACATAGTCATTAAGGTATTTTTTAATCACTAATTTGCAATCCCCGCTTGGCAGGTTAGTATTGAATGTACAGTTTGAATTATTTTATTATATGTTATTTTAATTAAATAACTTGTTTAGGTCTCCGGGGCTAATTAAGTACCTAAACTTGAAACGACTTGGGGCAGAAATGAGCCGTCTCCTTTTGAATTCTTTTTTTTTTCATTTTAAAAGATCATATATACACAAAATATTATGATTTTTTTTGCTAGTGATTCGTTAGTTTTATTTTAGGTGGATAATATATGAGACAATTGTTTTTACGTACCTATACCTATTATAGCACATAGGCAAGCATTCTATGTTCAATAGAATCAAGGTCATAATCCACCTCGCTGTCGTGAGTGCGGGTTAGCGAATTACACAATGTCATAAAGAAATGTCTTTCTTGTAGCACAACGGTTTTCTTTAAATGTTTTCCCTCACTGTTGAATCCGACGGTATACAATTATCATATCCCATTGATTTGACAAATTCGAAAGTTTGAATTTTAGATGTTTGAATGTTTGTTGCTCTATCACGTCAGAACGCCTACATATCAGGTTAAAAGGACAATGTCCATTTTTGACCAGCCAAAAAATTTGTTATATATTAAAAAATCGGTGATTTTTTGTTGTATTCGTATGCGAAGTTATATAACTTTCTAACATTGCAAAATAAAATAATTTGCATTTGTTTAAATTAAACCTACCATTTTCCAACTAAGCTGACTTGGAAAATATTGCAATAACGAAACGGGACTTGCGTTTCGTTTTATTGATCCGCGTTAGATTGAGATTGAATATGGATTTTATGTATGTCAATTTCTTTCACAGTGTCGTTTATTTATTACTTTTACATATTTAAATAACGATATATGTAATTACGGCGACAAAGAAACTATGATTGCTTTTTATAGCAATGTAAACGAGGAAGAAGTTGCCACGCAATTGTGAAACGAAACGTATTCACCAAATCCAAATTGGTCAAACAAAGAGGTAAAAATTGGGTAAAACAATCTTTGTGATCAAAAATTAATGTCAAATTGACAAATTGTCAAATCAAAAAAAGTAAACAAGCAAAATGAATTGTTTTCTTCCGATATTTAGTTTTCTTCTTGTTTTCTAAGCGGTGTAATATTTATGCATTATTCACCATAGCAGACTCCGATTACCAGTTCCGATGTTTTCTCAAGTCAAGTCAACTCATCAAGTTTTTGTGACGGAAATATGTGATTCAGTGCTCCTTATTACTTAGGTACATAATTGTGGTAATAATTACATAAAACCATATATGCTTGTGTTGTGTGATGGAAACCTTCGATTGTTCTGGACCTTCTAAGGCCACTGTCTCGAATATCAAAATAATGAGATATTTATATCACAACTAGCTGACCCCGCAAACGTTGTTTTGCCATATAAATAAAGGTATGAAAAATAGCTAGTAGCCGATTCTCAGACCTACTGAATATGCATATAAGTTTTGGTTAAAATCAGTAAAGCCGTTTCGGAGGAGTAAGGAAACAAACACTGTGACACGAGAATTTTATATATAAGATTAAGATATTCCCTTCTGTGAAAATATTTCTATGCAAATGAAGTGTTCATACGTATGGTAATCAGTAGGTAGTGAGCAGTACTATTATTCCTATTTATTCTGATAAGAAATATGTTTGGAAAGGTATTAAAGAATACCATAGTTCTTTCTTTTCTTTTCTGTTCTAATCCGAAAGAAAACATAATTCTAATGTATTTTGACAGTAAACATAACCTTACTTTTGGTTTAACTGTAACTCATTTTTAGTATTTGGGAAATGAAAAACATCAACAGCAGACATTTTTAGAAGCATGAAAATCCTAATTAGACACTATTCATCTCTACGCATTTTCAGTATAAAAAAAAGTTTGACAGTTTTCAATGTATGGGTCGTGGGCATTGTCCTTTGGAACACATTATTAACTATAGTCTGTTACAACGCATGGGTCAGTTTTTACAGCGTAATAATAACAAAAACGGGAACTACACGAGTAAAACCACGGGACACTGTTAGTGTATGACAAATTGTATGTTCTAAATAATAGTAAATAGAAATTACGAAATGACGTGAACACAAATCTGTTGTCTCCGATGTGGCTTGTAAGCTGAGGAACGCAGGCATCCGACCGAATACTCGGCATGCCGGCAGCGGTCGGCAAATACTCCCCGTGATGCCGCATCGATCTGATATCGGCGGCATTATTAGCTGGCGATGGAATTTTCATGTAATAGAGGATTAAAATGATTAGTTGGAATATACTTACACTATTACAGTATGTTTATCCTACTAGTTGACTGGTATAGTGGCTTAGTTGCCTGCGAAGCCGTGGGCCGTGAATTCGATTCCCTCTGCAAATACTTATGATGCAGGTAAAACAGTGGGGCGCTGCTAGTATTTTATAAGTTTGTGTTTACAATAATTATAATGTATAAGTATTATATCAGCTATCTGGCTCCCATAGTACAAGCAATGCTTAGTTTGCGGCTAGATGGTGTTGTGTGAGAAATGGCCAACAGATAAAACAATTATCAAATATTAGTGGCAACATTTTTTTTTTTTTAATAAAGAGTGATGAGACGAGTAGGTCATGTGCCTGATGGTAAGCAAGATGCCTGCCACATAACAGCACAGTAACACGCAGCTATTGGAACATGAAGAGTCCAAATCATTACCTAGCACTGCACTGCGCTCGTCACCCAGAGATCTAAGATGTTATATCTCTAAGCCCTGTAATTTCTCTGGAAACATTGCCCTTCAAACCGGAACACAGTAATGTTTGCACATTACTGCTTGGCGGTAGAATAATTGGCAAAGGTGTGGTACTTCCCCAGGCGGACTCTGCCAAGAGTCCTACCACTACAGGCAACTTGTGATTTATCGCGTGTAGTTCCCATTACCGTTATTTTTGCGCAATAAAAAGAAGTCTATGTGCTATTCCGCATTAGAATCTGTGTTTCAAATTTTGTAGTTATCCATAGATATTTGTAAAAAATTCGTGTTGTGATATTTCTGTTTGTACTCCACTATAAAGGATTGGACCGATTATTGTGATATGATGTGTGTGTATCGTACGTTTAAGAATAAGTCATGAAGTGTGTATCACACTTCTGTCTCCACTCTTCAGTATTAAACGTGACCACACTATTTCTACGTAACATTGAATACTGAACGTTGTACCAGCTTCACACCAAAATTTTAACTTAGCACAAATTTCTTGAAAATGCGAAAAGAAAAACCTGTAATAACCATGCAGCCCACCTGAGCACAGAAAATCCGAAGTTGGAGAAATGAGGCAAAATCGAAGTTCTGGGCAACTTTAAAAAGTCTAATTTTCTTCATACGCGACTTGGGTACAGGTACGGAGTCAGAGGAGCTAGGATTGTATGGACATTACGCTGAAAACTCAATAGACCGAAATATATAAACGTTTCTAAGTGAAGGCGAAATTTTGAGTAAAAGGTTCTAAGCGTTTATTAGACTCAACAAACAAAGATTGTGACAACCGTCGCATGTGAGCTCAACAAAACAGTTGAACTATAAATGTACTCTAATATTTTGCGTACATAATATAGCCTCACTAAGATAATGAATAGTAATTCAGTTGCGATTTCTACTATAATATACTATAACAAACGCGAAAGATTTGATGAATGTACGTTTGATACTCTTTTCCGCAAAACTAATTGAACGTATTTGGATGAAAATTATCACATAAATGTAGATAGACTTCTTTTATAATATATGCAGAGAGACGAGACGAGCAGAACAAGTGCCTGACGGTAAGCACAGCACCAAGCCGTACCAGCACAGTGATAAGCCGCCATTGTAGCATGAAGAATCTAAATAATTACCTAGCACAGCACTGCGCTCGTCCCCCAGAGGTATAAGATGTTTATCTTTTTACTCTGGAATATCACTGGAAACACTGCCCTTCAAATCGGAACACAGTAACTTTTACACATTACTACTTGACGGCAGAATAAGGAGACGAGGCTAGCTATATCTTATATATTAATTATAGCTATAGCTGATAATAATACTCATATATCGTAAATATACTCGTATACTCACGTTGCATGGAATATCCACATGTTTCAAACGGACAAACCAGGCAACATCAGACTATGCTATAATAAGGCAAAGTTGGCGATCCTGCTAGTAAGATTTCCCCCAATCATAACTTTCAGTGAATAAGAAAGTATTCACGAATGCACCTCATATTTTAAAAGGCGTCAGTCCGTGCAATTTGTATCTTTTCTCTTAAAAAGTAAGCTGAAATTTTGATTTAATTTGATTCCAAAGATTTAAGTTTTCCCTTAGATAATTTCATCGTTTTGTAATTTTCAACGCCTATTCGCCCTTCACCCCATTTACAATTTTAAAAATTATATTGTAATGTAGTGTTAGACCTCTTTGAAGAGTACGCCTAGGGAAGTATCACAACTTTGCTACGAAGAAGAGTTTTGAAGGGAAATGACAAATTATATGACAAAAAGATTTGAATCACGAGTGACGAGCGATATTCAGTGCTAGACCGTGATTAGGACTCTTCATGCTCAAATATTTACATAACACTGTACTGCTATGAACAGGCACGGTGTTTACTATCAGATTCATGTCTTGTTCGTTCTGTTAGTAAAAATAAAATGTATCCAACATTCATACCTACAATTTGTATGTTGTTGCTCAACTGCGTCAGGTAATTTAAACAATTTTGACATACATTTGGAAGATAGATAGTTTAAAGAGATTTGAGTATGGAAGAGTACATTATTAATACTTCCATGTTAAGTTCCTAAGAGAAATAAGAGAAAAAAAATATTCGTCATTTTCGACATACAAAATATGTAATATGAGCTATACACTTCTTAATCTCAATGTCTACTCTAAACTTGTCAATTGTTTTAGGCATCAAATCATAGAATGTAATATAGCCATAGCTATATATATAGCATAGAAATTTTCGACGTTTATGACACGAAACTAAGTCAAAAAGACACAGTTCAGTTTAATTCTGGTTCTGCAAAACCTCTCAACGACTTGATTACTCGACGCATCATTAAGACTAGATTCATTTTGTCAAAACAAAAAAAAAACAAGAGATAAACGGTTTAATTTTTCTCAGATCTCTAAATCATATTAATTACTGTAAAAGTAATTAACGCTTTCACAGGATTCGTTAAAAACTAGTCTCGCCGCGTTTACTTGTTGGATGGCGTTAAGCAATAATTCGAAACAGAAAATATAACTTCACTCTACTCGCTGCTGTTTATTATTATTTATCAGAAACATAAGAAAAAATATTGCGAGGAAAATGAGAAAATAAAAGAAGACAAATTAACAACCATATTACTTTATCTAATGCAACCCTTTTGACAGCTTAACATTTTATTATATAACTTGATGGTGATTGGTACAATAATAATTTAACAGGTGTTAGTGTCTTGCACGCTTACAAATGTTTCACTCAATACTAATTCTCACTAACACAATTATGAAAGCGTTTCACATAGATACGGTATTTGATCAGAACTTAATGTTCAATCTATTATTTTGAGCACGACGGGACCACACCTCAGCTTCGCTCGTATAGCCAAAGGGCGGCCACATTCACACTGACAGCGTTACGACGTTACCCACGTTTCATCGATCATTGTAGGTAGATATGACACAGCCATAGATAGTCACATAGTGCGGCTTGAGGGTAGAGGAAAGGAGAATGGGAATGCACCGTGTAATAATCAAAATTATCATCAATCATAATCTGGCGTAACCAACCTCATATTTGAATGAGCATACTGATGCTCAATTTGGATTTATATGTTTTTTTCAGATCTTATGTTTATCCTGTTTTATGGTCTTCGAATTAAAAATAAAAATAATAGACAGTGTTATCAAAAGTAAAGTCTCACCCTGATTACACACATACACACTTATTACTAACTAGCAGCGCCCCGCAGTGTTACCCGCGAAGTTCCCGTTCCCATTGTTCCCGTTGTTTTTTCGGGATAAAAAGTAGCCTACGTGTTCTTCCAGAATATAATCTATCTGTGTTCCAAATATCAGCCCGATCTGTTCATACGTTAGGACGTGATTGAGCAACAAACATCCAACCATCCATACATTGACATTTATAATATTAGTAGGATAGGACATAATATAAAATATTTCACAGAAAAAAACATTTAAGTTTCAGCAGATTTATTTCTAACTAGGACTTAGTTTATTTCTAAATATTAAACAAATTGAAGATTCTTTCTACATATTTCATCTTTTATGTAGTCTATTAAAAATCATGCCAGCAATAAATTTCATACTTTTCTGTGTAATGTTTTCATGGTGCCTTTCTGCACAAACCGTACCCGCAAATGCTGCTTGGCAACATCTTGTACTAATTGGTCCGCGATGCGAAGATGTTCCGACGAGTTACGGCTTTGGCTCAGCACCTACTTGCTATATAATGTTTCAAGAATATTACAAAGTATCAACTATAAATACTATCTAGGATACAACACCGATCGAACGACAACCGCTTTAGTCCAAAATTGACTACAATATTATCGATAATTAGTCTAGGATTACACAAAGCAAAATGCTGTCAAAATTTGAGACAAACCTAAATAAATAAATAGGTTTAGAAATGTTTGATGTCAAAAAATTAAAAACAGACAAAAATTGTGGTAAGTGTAGGTCAAGATTTTAAATACGGAGATTAAAATGCGTACGCTTCAAGATTCTTAATTTTTTTTAAATGTTAAGTGGCAATTGAACTCACGACTTATAGTTCTGAGGGCAGACGTACTATTAACTGAGTAACGAGGCCGGCCACTCAAAACCTTATTATCCTTAACTATATTTCCAAAATATTCAAAAAGAATTATTATTTTCTTAATCATGAACTCTGTATTTTTTTGGTCCCAGAACTCAACTGTTATAGTAATAAGTTCACTTATTCACGGAAAGTAGTTTGGTACCACTTGTTAGAATGCTTTTTCATTTATTTATTTCATGAAATACCAACAGTATACATATTAGGTTACGTAAGGTCTAAAACTTAGGACTGGTCTAGTCGGGAAAACAGCAAGCGCCGACTCTGATCCCATGGTTCGAATTCCATGCGCACCACTATCTTTATAAACCCATGAGCGTAATGTCACTAATTTAAAAAAGGGTGATGGATAACATCGTAAGGAAGCCATGATGATGATGTTTCTAGAATCTTTCGAGGTCATACGCCAACCTGCACCTGGTGAATTATGACCTACGATTGATCGAACTACGCTGTCGAACCACGTGGCCTGGAGGCTAATACTCTAATACCTTGTAAAAGGCCCTGAGGCCCAGCAGTGGGAACATTTAGCGACGATTGCTTATGATATATATTCGTACGTACAGCTTTAGAGTGGAATAAGTTGCCGGCCTCCTTGTTCCCTGAGAGATACAACCTACAACTTTTCAAGGTCAGACTGAATAGGTACTTTCTAGGTCAACGTGCGTCATCTTTGACCACACCGTCGCTTACCATCAGGCGAGTTGGTGGTCAAACGCGGACCTATACGCGATAAAAAAAAATGTATATATATATATAAGTCACTGGTGAATGTCCAATTACTCGTATGAGGGTGCCATCGAAAACTTGCCCCATGATTGCACGATCTATAGTTTTACATGGTTACATTAGTCGCCATCTCGCGAGTATATTCACTAGTCTTGAAATTGAACCTCCTATAATTACACAAAGACAGTCCCCCACTACCTTAATTAATCCTTACACTGGAACCAAGCTGGCCAGATTGATTACACACAGACAGTCTGTTTGTGCAACATAACATATAGATAAGATATGTGTATTGCTTTTTGTCTAGGATTAAACTAAATGATGAAGATGTGGTGAACCGCCCTATGTTAAATATTTTCTCAAAGCTTACGTGTTTCAAAATAAAGACATATTTTTAACTCCCGACCAAAAAGTGTATAAGTTTGTCGACGATATCTGTCTATCTGTGTGTATGTCTGTCTGTGGCTGGACTGGATGGACCGATTTCGATGTTTTTTTTCATTTGAAAGCCAGTTCCTTACGGTGATTCTTAACTATATTTGGTTACCATCGTCTCCACAAAATGGCGGATTAAATATTTTTTCTCAACCTCCTTCATCATAACCATTATCAAACAAAAAGGGTTTGACTAGCAGAATGCTAGTCACTATAACAAATTTTAAATCCAATATGTCCACCACCACAAAACGGCGAATCACATTTTTACGTTAAGACTGCGGAGTAAGGAAGATGATGCGTCCTATGTCCAAGACGACTATCTTTTGTATCTGAGCATTGGCACAACCGAAAAAGCTTCTTTAGATGTTGGTTGAGGTTTTTCGTTATAAGAACGTTTATTGAAACGACTATCGTTTATTCAAGATCCCACACGGCGGCGGCGGTAAGTGCGGTAACCTCTTGAGCCAGGTCAATGTATTTGCTTACTTTGTTCTTCTCGGCCTTCACGAGGTATTATTTTTGATTGTATTTTGTCCGACTTGGTAGTTTATTTGATAGTAGATCTATAAGCGGAGCGCGAAGTTATAGGTTCGATTCCCATCCACATTTATTGTGGATATAACTTTTAAGTTTATTTGATGAATGATTACGGAAAATTATTATTTTGATTCAAACCAACGACATCCCGTGTATAAAATCTTAAGTACTCGTCACTGAGGTACCCACTACGGTTTACATTTTTATGATTAACACCTTGTAAAAATTTAAGACACTTGCGTATTTTTATCTACCAACCAGCACTATTCACCAGCCCGCACTATCCACCAACCCGCACTTGACCAGCGTGGTGGACTATGGCCTTGACTCTTTCCTTGTGAGAGAAAGTCCCGAGCCCCAGCAGTGGGACCATGTAGTGGGCTGCCTATGCGTATTTTTAAACATATTCTTTGTGAAAGCTTTGTCAAAAAAAGTAGAGATATGTAACATTTTTATTATTTTACCAAATCAATTTTAATCTTAACTGTGTAACATATCTATTCGTAATTAATCAAAGAGCTAAACAGTGTGGATTAGGCCGCAGCTATCGACTTGATGCATCACCTATTGTACGGCGATGAATGGCGTCGTAGCATCGTAGCACTCCGAAGCGTCTCGTAGAGGTACCGTAGCGGGTCTACTTCAATCAATCCATCTACGTAAATAGATGGTACACATAGTATAATAAAAAATACCTCTTACTAGTATAAGGTATAATATTATGAAAATGTATGTTTGTGTGTTTTTCCTCCTTATAATAATTTATATTTTTTGCATTTGCTATGCAGGAAGAATGAAAATATAATATGAATGCACCATGCAAGCCAAGTGCAAATTAATGGGTGTCGTCACATGTTCCTCAAAAATTTTGATTCTTAGATAAAACATTTTTTTCTTTTTTTCATCACGATGTTGTCCTTCACCTTTAAAGTCAGTGGTTTTTTGTAGTATAGAGTGACGAGACTACCTAGGCATGTACCTGGTGGTAAGCAACAGGCCTGCCACATAACAACACAGTGACACGCACTGCCGTCCGCAAACTACAATGCCGTTAAATACCAAAATGTAGTTTCGAGATATCGCGGGAAAACTGTTTCTAAATTTTAAAATTATGCCATTTGATAAGTGGAATACATATTTCCATAATTTTGATACCTTTATATGGAGCGGA
The DNA here is from genome assembly GCA_963693475.1 of Ectropis crepuscularia. Lineage (NCBI taxonomy): Eukaryota > Metazoa > Arthropoda > Insecta > Lepidoptera > Geometridae > Ectropis > Ectropis crepuscularia. Next base: position 17,183,258 of record OY856355.1, read on the forward strand.
GTAAACACTTTGAAATGATAGAATTTTCAAGTAATTAAGGTGAGCAAAATAAGAGTTATAAGTGTTTTTGCATTCTAGTCTTGTAATTTTGTCTTAAAATCTTTTCAAAATCACCACTAAAATGCCGTTATGAGTAGTTTAACGGCATTTTAGCGTGATATTTTCTTTAATTTCATTGGATGGTACTTGACTATAGAATTTGAAATCATTCCAAAACTAAAATGCCGTTATATCATGAAACGTCCGAAATTACAATGCGGTTTAAGTCATTTAACCGCATTTAAAACTAGCAAACTTCATAAATTTGTTTTAATCGGTTATTTCAGAGCAATTTACAAGAGTAAAATGCGATTAAATGCAAAACCTTTACCTTTAACTGCAATTAAGCTAAGCATGAAACAAGGTATTTAAGGAAATACAATAAAAGTGATGATTTACGTGAAATAAGTGAACAAAAATTACATTAAAAACTAGATATTTATTGGTATTAAAACATAACAAACAGCATTTTTTGATAGTCTTTTTCGAATACAAGCCTAAATAAAAATTAAAAATAACAAGGCAAAATTACAAGGTAAAATTACAAAATTTAAAATTTAAAATTAAAATACTACTTTTATTGCCCTTACAATGCAAGAACACACAGATTTTCAAGAATTTACAATAGAGATCAATTGTTTTTGTTTTATTTTTGTTACAATCACTTGAAACTTTTGGATAAATATCCCTACAAAATAATTAATAACACCTAAGACTCAAATATTTTTCTTGAGTCTAAATATTGCTTTACTAGCATTATCATTCTTTGTCATCGGTCGAAATGCTCTTCCAAAACAATATAGTTTATGTGTTGGCACTATGTTGCTTATGAATCGAACTAAATTAATCTCCCGCTTTGGTATTTTTGCATTTTGCTTTTGACTTGAAACGAAGTTTTATAACTTCTGGCATTTTAAGTATTTGCCATTAAGGAAAGCAAAATAATATAAATAATCTTTCACGCAATAATTTTTGTACCCACAAGCTATCACAATAAAACTTAAAATCAGAGTAAATCTACATCTGCGACATATTTTTGAGATTAACTCTGGGGCTTAATTTGAATTGTTCTTTCTGAATCGTAATTTGGCACCATGACGAAATTGTTTGGTGCTATAAACTTCATATTTACCTTTGAGTTGCTAACTCACACTGTCTCGTCAAAATAGTCAAAATCATATAACTTACCTTTATTGCATTTATAACTTTACTTTATGATCTACTTGTTCACAACTCATGAAACTGTGTTCAGATTTGAAATAATAAAGCGTAATTTGCTATGTGTAGATGATTTTGCTATTTACTAAATGACACTGAGAAGAAGTGAACATAATAGTCAATTTTATTTTGTGCACTGCAACTGCATTGCACTGTTAACAACCCAATTGTATACATCAGATCTTTCTCTTCGATTCAGTCATAACTTTTATTTTCCAAACTGTCAACTGCTTTGTGTTCGTTGCATAAACATTAAAGTAGACAGGTTCTGATATTCACCAATTTCTATCATGTGTCTCCACGTTTGACAGAGAGTTGGAAATACTGACAGTTTTTTGAGGTTCATTGATTGAGCTTCTACGCTTTTACAACCAACCTTCGGTTTGTTTTTCTGTATTCTGTATAATGGCATTGACAATGTTTTGTACAACTTTAAATGGTACTTACTGTTTTAAGCTAGTTTTCTGTAGGTATTTATTAATGATGTTGTGGTTTTTAAAGTCAGACTTATGGTTACGTTTAGACTTATGCTTAATGGATTTCTTGAAAATAGTTACTAAAATTTTCACTTGAATCAGCTATCTTAAAATCTTTATAACGTGCAGGTCATCTGAATTGAAATCATACTGTAAACTTGATTGTGGAGTTTATAACTTCAACAGATACTGTATGGTGCTATCATCATCTGGCTATAATATTTTATGTTAACTCTTCAAACTGAATGTTTGTTTTGATGATTTTGTAGAGAATTACTCTACTTTTCTTGTATGTCTGTTAAAACCTGATAAAGTTTCATTAGATAAATCTATCTAATGAAACTTTATCAGGTGTGATTTTATTAAAATCTAAAGAAAGACGACTACTGGAACATAATTTATACGTCCCAAAATGTATAAATGACACTGGAAGAGTCGGAACAAGATGTATCATAAGGATCGTTTCCGTTTTTTTCTATGCAAGATCTAGTTTGACTCACCTAGATGTGTTTTAAGCCATCGTAACAAGTTGGAGGGAACGAAAGCATCTTATTAATCTGCACTTAATTTCCTTCACATACTAATAGTACTGCAAATGCAAGAACTTGTAACGGCATTTTAGTTAAGTAATGTGGCATAGCCGCATTTTAGTCTAGTATTGTAAAAAATAAATAATGTATATCACACAGTTAAGGTAGCTTTGTGATATTTTCTGTTTTAAGTTTACAAAATTGCATACGTATTTACTAGTCTAAAAAGCCGTTAAGTATGTTTAACTGCATTTTTGTGTTGTATTCAAGCATAACGGCTTTATAGCGTTGAACAAACACAATATAAATTATAAGTGAAGCTTTGTTTAAAAACATTTAAGTGCTTTAACGGCACTATAGCGTAAAAAAGTCAGTTAACGGCAATTAAGTAATGGAAAATCAAAAGAAAATTTCAGCCAAAAGTATCGTTAAAATACCTTAGCGGCTTTTTAGGTGAGTATTGTTATTTAACTGTGTTTTAGCGTTGGAACCATACAAAATAAAATGACTTAACGGCATTTTTAGTTTTGGTATCTTAAAAACTAACATAGCTAGAGAAACATGGGTTACACAGATCGATGGATAATTTTTTTCTGATTGTAGTGCCATTTAAATGTCCAAATCGACCTGATGTTGGATAACGGCATTTAAGCTTGCGGACGGCAGCGCAGCTGTTGGAACATAAGGAGTTAAATAATTACCTAGCATTGCACTGCGCTCGTCGCCCGGAGACATGGAGACATAAGATGTCTCTATGCCCTGTAAATGTACTTGAAACATTGGCCTTCAAACCGGAACATTTTCTGCATCGGAACAAACCGCTTGGTAGTAGAATAACTCGCAAAAGTATGGTACTTCCCTAGACGGACTCTGCAAAGATATGATTAACTTTTCAAGCTCACGGAATGTAGAAAAAAACTTTTTTTTTGCATGTTCCACTATCCACTATCATAAACTACGTCGCTTAACATCAGGTGAGATGGCGATCAAGTGCATACATACCAGTGCAAAAAAATGTCTTTTTAAATTTTCCGTTAAACATTTTTATTATAAGGTAAGGCTAACTCAACACATTTAAAATCACACCTAAGTGTGTCGTAATATTATGCGTGGGAAAATAACATAAAAACACCAAACTCATTTCAAACTTTTAATGATAAAAAATAAATAACAACAAACGTCTACTAGGTTTACACGGTTACACAAAATCTTGGTTTTTCACGCAATATGTGTCAGAGTTGCGCAAAACGTCTGTACTGAGGCAAAAAGGTGGCATAGTGATCATCATTTGAACAATTTTTACAATAGAACAGATCTAATCGATTATAATATTCTGTAGGAATAATCCGTATGCCGTAGTTGAGTACTCGTGATTACTTTTTTGGACATCAAGGCATAAGTCGTGTTACCTTTTTCTCTTTATAAAAAAATATTGGTAGACATTCCAAACACAACACCATCTACATGGTCTTGGTCAAAGAGAGCGATAACTGTCACAGGCGTTAAACTTGTGCATAGGTGCTGCTTGCGGGAGTTGGTCCACTCCTAGCATATACGCATAATTAATTTAAGTAGAAAAAAATAAAAAACTCAGAAACTTCCTCGAAAAACGTAAATAACCTGCAATGAAAAAACCGATACACACTTTTTTTTATGTACTCATCCTCAGTTATCCTCAGTCAGTGAGGTAGTTATCCTCAGGGGGCTTCTAGTGCCTACTGCCTACCGAACTATAAAATAATCTACTATTTAATACATACTTATTTGTCGAGCCCTAATGCCTTTTTCAATGTAAAAACCGTATTCATCTCAATGCCTTAGTAAAAATTGGTAAAACGAGGAAGGTGTGACTTTTTCAACTTAATACAGGCGTTTCGTGTAACCCTGTATATTTTTAATAAATTTACTTTCTAAATGTGTGTGAAAGCATCTTTCTTACGGAGTTAAATACATTTTTAAAAGATTTGACTCTCGATTCCGGGAATAGCAAGTCCAAAACACCTCTCTGTACATTCCGCATTGGGATAACTTTTATGAGATCATCGGGGTCTTCCGTCGACGTCGTGGTAACTCTTTTCGACTTTATCGTACGATGTAAATAGGTCGAATTTAGAATGTACTTCGGAAGTGGCGGATCTGTGGTCGCAACCACCGTATCTGGGTGGAATTCAACAAACTGAGACTGATCGTTCGGTAGTACGTAGTTATTATCTTCTGTAGTAGTACTGACAGGTTCGTCATATGACGTTGTTTTGTCTTCTGCTGACGTAACGATGCTCGTATAAATGTCTTGGAAGTTTAATGCGGAGGGATTCGCGAAGCTGAACGTGTAAGACGTATTGTCTTCTGCGGAATCTATTTCGGATTTGACTATAGCCTGGAAAGAAATAACGTGTTATTAATAATGAATAGATTGCATTTATATAATAATACTGGAAACGGGGACCTTGTCACATGGTTTATTTTCTAACAGCTCGAATCAAAAGATTAAGTTACGGCTGGTTTAGACGGGAGAACGGCGACTGCCGATCCGGAGCACTTGGGCTCAAACCCCACGCGTCTTTTTTCTAAATCATGTGCGAAATGTAACTTTAAAACGTTGAAGGATAACATCGTGAGGAAACCGTTATGTAACTAGAATCTTTCGAGGTCATGTGTCATCCACCAACCCGCACTGGACCCGCCTGGTGGATTATGGCTATGACTCTCTCCTTGCGAGAGAAGACCCCCGAGTCGTTTAGTGATATCACATCACATCAAAATTTTGTGGGCTGTTTATGCTGAATCAAAAGACTGACTCCACTTCCGTAATAATAACATCTGAACTGTGGACTACGTTACCTGAGTGTTATTTAGTGATGAATACAACCTGGGTGTTTTCAAATCGAAAGTGGATCTATTTCTTTTAGGTAAACCAGCTTATCATTTTACACGGTATCGTCACTTAACATCGAGAGGGTGGTCAATGCAATCCTATTATCATACTTCCTACTAATATTATAAATGTGAATGTATGGATATTTGGATGTTTGGATGTTTGTTGCTCAATCACGTCCTAACGTATGAACGGATCGGGCTAAAATTTGGAACACAGATAGATTATAGTCTGGAAGAACACATAGGCTACTTTTTATCCCGGAAAACCCAGGGGAACAACGGGAACGGGAACTTCGCGGGTAACACCGCTGGGCGCTGCTAGTCGTATCTATTATAAGCAATGGGCGACTGCGCTGATTGTCGGTGGAGTGACAAATTACAATCACAAGCAGTGGCTGTAGAAAACAACTAAGTGCGGGTGGAGTATCATGAGCGAGGTCTATGTTCAGCAGTAGATCAGGAGAGTTGTATTTACAAATTAACCATAGATGGTTATAGCCAGGTAGATCTGGCTTCTAGAGGTATAGTTGTTTAGAATGTGGTCTTAATAGTGTTATTTGAACATTTGCAATCAAGTTTTATTTCTTTGAGCTACAATTTATGACAAGTAAAATAGGTTAAATATCCAAAATATTACAAACTAAGGGTGAGTCCGATAACCTGTTGTGGTGCTAACCCACCGGTTTTTTTTTCAGGACATGTGCCTGATGGTAAGCAACATGCCTGCCACATAACAGCACAGTGACACGCAGCTATTGGAACATGAAGAGCCAAAATCATTACCTAGCACCGCACTGCGCTCGTCACCCAGAGATCTAAGTTGTTATACCTCTAAGCCCTGTAATTTCTCTGGAAACATTGCCCTTCAAACCGGAACACAGTAATGTTTCCACATTACTGCTTGGCGGTAGAATAATTGACAAAGGTGTGGTACTTCCCCAGGCGGACTCTGCTAAGAGTCCTACCACTACAAACCCGAAACCAGGATTTACCCGAAACTTGCTGTAATTTTCCCGCGAGCAAAAATATGTATACGTGTTCCGGCAGATTATAGTCTATTTTTGTTCTAAATTTCATCAAGCTTCAGTAGTTTTTGTATAGAATAGTAATACAAATTTATTCATTACATACATCCAAACTTTCTCACACATCATTTTAATAGAATTATTAAAAACTAAATCATGCTAATAGTATAAATGTCTATCCAAATATCTATACGTTTGGATATTTGGATGTTTGTTCAATCATCAATCACGTCGTAACGTACTCGTATGAACGGGTCGGGCTGAAATTTAGAACACCGTTAAATTATAGTCTGGAAAAACATATAGGTTACTTTTTATCCCGGCAAAATAACAGAAACGGGAACTACGCGGGTAAGACTGCGGGCGCTGCTAGTGTAATATAACTTAAACATGACATTTTTAGGGTTCCGTAAAACGTAAAAACGGAACCCTTATAGATTCGTCATGTCTGTCTGTCTGTCTGTCTGTCTGTCCGTCCGTATGTCACAGCCACTTTTTGCCGAAACTATGAGAACTACACTGTTGAAACTTGGTAAGTAGATGTATTCTGTGAACCGCATTAAGATTTCAACAGAAAAATTTAAAAAAAAGAAAAATTAGGGTTGCCCCCCATACTGAGAACTGAAACTCAAAATTTTTTTTTTCATCAAACCTACACGTGTGGGGTGTCTATCGATAGGTCTTCAAAAATGATGTTGAGATTTCTAAAATCATTTTCGTATACACTGAATAGTTTGCGCGAGACACACTTCCAAAGTGATAAAATTTGTGTCCCCCCCCCTCTAACTTCTAAAGTAAGAGAATGAAAAATCTAAAAAAAATATATGATGTGCATTACCATGTAAACTACCAACGAAAATTAGTTTGAACTCGATCTGATGAGTAGTTTTTTTTTAGTACTTCATAAATACACTATTATTGAAACTTCGATCAAAGTTACAACGAACTACAAGAACTACGTGCACTATGTATATAATGTTACTTGCTGCAACCGGAACCCTTCATGGGCGAGTCCAACTCGCACTTGTCCATTTTATTTTGTATTGTTTAGTACAAACATTAAACTTGAACATTAATAAAATATAGCAATCTTACGAGAATAAATTCAATTATTAATCCCATTTCTTTTTGTAAATTTTACGAGTTAGATAATTAGACGAGTAATCAATACAATAAATGGTTCACGAATGTTCACAAACATTTTTTGACAAAACTTCACTTTAAACCAACTAAACGTATAATATTAATTGCAAAAACTTTGCTTTATAAAAATGTTTAATTTTACAAACAACGTTTTTCATAATATTTATTTCAAAAATATTAAATAAAGTAAATAAAGATAAATTTCTTCAGTTCGCAAGTTGAAATTTTTACAATTTGCTAAGTATAAAATGAACCTCAAACTAGAAAAACAGTCCACTAAACAAGACAACTAAATTTGTTTATTTACGGCATTCAAATGTAAACCTTTAAAATAAAATAAAAATGATAGTGATAAGAACAGCCGATAGAAGTGAAAACTTATACCCCGTTTACATGATTCCAGTCCAGCGACCGAATCCAGCGCTGGATTGCTTACTGGAATAATGGAGACCGGCACTGGAATGCCTCAATCCAGTGCCAGTGCATTCCAGTGCCGGTTTACATTATTCCAGTAAGCAATCCAGCGCTGGATTCGGTCGCTGGACTGGAATAATGTAAACGAGGTATTATAACTCAGAATTTGATAGCTCAATATGGAAGCTACGCGGGTGAAACAGGAGATCGTGGATATGACCATCTAGAAATGCCTCATCATTTCTAGATAGACAATGGGAAATGCTGTCGCATTTCTAGCCGGCCAATGGCCATGGTCCCGAGTTCACCCGAAAATTTCTTATCATTCCCAAGCGTCACACTGGTATTCAATTCACAGCCTTCGAAAAATCTGTCTAAGGTGCGCCAAAAGAAGATTTCACTTCAAAAAAATTATGACTTGAAAAATCATCGACCTTATTAGTACACAGTACACAGTTAAAACTCACAGTAAGCAGAAGGACCAAGCGTAGACTCCATCGATGACACATGACTCTTACCGCGTATCACCCTTGCGTTACTGACACACAATATCATCCTCGGCTCGTTGATAAGACACTGTGCGAACATCACACATTGTCTTCAATGGAACAATCATTATGTTATAAAAATACTATGAACGTATATGCGTTGCTGCGGATGCACTTGTTTTAGTTAAATTAATTATTTTTGGATTAATTTATAGAAAGAGTGACAAATAAAATTATTTTTGCATTATTAAGACTCGTATTACAAAGAGTGTCAAAAAATTAAACAGACTCCGCGATAGTTTGTGGTAATCGCCGCATGTTTACCTTTTACTGGAAAAGTCGCATATTTGTAGGTTTTATCTGAAATTATCTTTTGTTTTGTGTAAAGCATTGAAAAGTGTATCAATGTATCGAACTTAAGAATGCTTATTCATCCCCACGGTACTCGTATTACGAGTAGTATTTTATTATCTATGCGTTAATAAAAATACTTTTTTTGGAAGGTGGACAACCACATTCTTCAAAACTTAATGTAGACAATAACATGAGTTTAATAGTGCATTTTTACAAATTTGCCAAAATTTAATAACGAAAAGAACGCTCTATAAAGTTTGGTTGTCAAAATTTTATCACGGATCCAACCTGTTCTTGATTGGTGCACTAAAAAGTGACAAGATGAACAGGTTAACTTACCTAATACTGCGCTGTCCTCTCACCCAGAGATATAAGATGATTTCTCTCTATACCCTATAACTGCTCTTGAAATGTAGCCCTAAAATAAACATATTAATATATAAATTAACATTTCTTACTTCAACGTACAGACATACAGTCTGTCATAGATTTATCAATACATAACCACTCAAATTTGTACTCGTTGTCAGAAGCATGTAGTAAATATTTTTTACTCTGTCACCCTATTGTTCGCTGAATTGTTTGTGTAACAGGTCAACTTTGAATCGAATACCATAACAGCAGTACAAAACATTAATATTTGACTTGTTTTATTTTTATTTGGTGCATGTATTATATAATTATCTTCCTATTTGTTACTTCCTGTAATTTGTAAAGATTTAACACTTCTTATCTACATATATTCATTCAAATGGAACCTTACTATCCATTTAAAAAAGGCAATTTATTGCCGTGGTTTAAATATAACTAAAGTTTCTGTGAGCTGCACAAATGCCAAATAACTTTTTTTTTATGGTATAGAGTGATAAGACGAGCAGGACATGTGTCTGATAGTAAGCAACACGCCTGCCACATAACAGCACAGTGATACGCAGCTATTGGAACATGAAGAGTCTGCGCTGCGCTCGTCACCCAGAGATCTAAGATATTATATCTCTAACCCTGATATTACTCTGGAAATATTGCCCTTCCAACTGGAACACTATACTAAACATATACTAAAGTAAAGTAAAGTTTATTAAGAACTAACTGTACACTGCGCGCGTTGCTACGCCACCTGTCGAAAATTGTTCGTACTAACTCAGAAACCTTTTTTGGCGCATTCACAACTTTGCTAAGGATCATAACATGATCTTACTTTGCTAAAAAGGATAATGACAAATAAACAGTAACGATTCTATAAAGGAAATACCACAGAAATCTAAATAATTGTTATTTAGATTTCTGTGGGAAATACAGACATTTTTTAGGTTATAATGTTACAATTTTGACTACTGGAGTTGCCTTGACAGATAGATTGCTTTGTAGAGGTTTATTTGTATTACAACATTGAGATAATTCTTGAGTGTCTGTGCTTAGTTTTGGGTTCGTTAACAATTGTCACTAGTGTACTTTTTTTAGTAATCGATTTATTGTGTCATATTGTTTCATATATATATAACCTGTGTATTATTAAATTTTTTCCTTGTGCTTTGTAGATATTTTATATATTTAATATAATTATTAAAGATAATTTATATAAATAGATCTACTTATAATTATCTGTTTTACAGCAACATAAAATATATATTTGTTCATGTCATAAATTAAAACTTTCATTAGCAAAGTTTTTGACATACTAAGCTATCCGTATTCGTACTGGCTTATTGATAGCTCCATTCTCGCAAAGTTTGTACAAAAATAGTACGAGAAAGGCACTTCCCGATAGCGTATCTCGAGCACATCCGCGACTCGGGCTAAAATCGCATTTGGCTGCAAATAAAAGGAAGCGGGCTCAGCCCGCGCCGTACATGGTGATATGGCGGGTAGGGGTGCATAATACCACGATATTTTAAAATATTCCTACAAACCATTTCCATCCTAAAGTTGCCTGGAAGAGATCGCTCTCAGCGGTAAGGCCGCCGATTGTTACACTAGTTTTATTGTTTTGCTTTTCCTGTGTAAAAAGTGTTTGTTTGTTTTCGGTGTGTACGATAAAGAGTATCTATTTATCTATAGGTATTATAACGTCACACTAACATTTTAAAGGAGAAAGTTTATGTGTTTGTAGCGAGCAGGACATTTGTTTGATGGTAAGCAACACGCCACACGCTTGCTCAGTGTCTCACAGCTATTGGAACATGACGAGTCCGAATCATTACCTAAAACTGCACTATACTCGTCACCCGAAGATAAAAGCTGTTTTATGTATATGCCCTGTGATTTATTTGAAAACATTGCTCCTTCAAAGTGGCACACAGTGATGTTTGCACATTACTGCTTGGCGGTAGAATATAATAGGTAGAATAGGTTTCATCCGCGTAGAACCCGTTCCTATTATTTTCCCGCGATGAAAAAGGTCTTAAGTGTTATTTTTAAATCATTAAATAAACAATCGTAACCTTGGAAATGTTCGCAAAATCGTGTGTCTCGACCACGTCTCGACGTATGTATTTATTTTTATTTTTGTTGATCTTACAAAAACCGCTCCCCCAATTTGGGTAAAATTTATGTCGGCCATTCAGGAACTCTATCTACTCCTTCGAACAAAAAAAGATTCATCAAAAACAGGTCACCCAGACGAAGGTTCTGAGGTATCATAAAAACAATCTTATTGAAAAAAATTGGCAGTCATAGGAACTGCCGACAGAAGTGAAAACTTATAACTCAGAATTTGATAGCTCACTTTGGAAACTACGCGGGTGAAACCGGAGGGCGTGGCCTGGCCATCATGGCATGACCATCTAGAAATGCGTCAGCATTACCCATTGGCTGACGCATTTCTAGATGGCCATGCCATGATGGCCAGGCCACGCCTTTTCAGTATTTCCCATTGGCTGACGCATTTCTAGATGGCCAATAGCCATGATTTACCCGAAGATTTCTTATCATACCCGAGCGTGACGCTAGAATTCAATTCACACCCCACGAAACATCTGTTAAGGCGCGCCAAAAGAAATTTTCACTTCAAAAAGCGGGGATATTGTTATGTAGTCGTTTACAATTTATAAAATATGTCGTTAAACGCGTAGAAATGGAAACACTCTATAGTTCGCCGCGCTCCGCAAGAGCGCTTATGATGTGGTGTTGCAGTTTATTTAATTTCCTCAAAGGCATTACGTGGAAAAGCGTGTTTTAAAGTGTGCCCTACACCGTCCTACACCGCCCTACGCCCGTACTTGTGAGCCACTTCAGACACGCACGCTTTTATCACCTTTCTATTTGGAAATATGACATTTACTTACCGAAACTCAATTTATTTAATTTTATGTTTGCTGCTAGATAGATAGATATTCGTTATTGTGGATACCAAAAATGTAAGAGTTGCAAAAAATAACAAAACTGGTGTTACTGCAGCGGTCTTCTCCCTAAAAGCAATTTCTTCCATTTAACTCTATTCTGGAATGATAACCATGGATTAAATGGAGAATTTAGGCATAGGGCACATTTTAAATATGAAAGTGAGAATGTTTGTTGCTCAATTACATTAAAAAACCTGCAAAATATTATGCTAAATTTTGAACGGTAGATAGATTTTAGTATAGCATATGGACTATGGGCTATCAAAAAAAATGCAATCATTTGTAATAAAGAAAAGCTTTTGTAATAGTGTTCGTCCTTCGTCCTTCGTTATAGTGTTTTTCTGACATATGAGCATTTTTAAGCATTTTCTGAAAATATGAGCATTTTTATTTTTATCCTTAAGGAGAGGACTAAATGGTTTTGGAAGACCAAACACTATTACCAACGCCGCAGTTTAGACGTTCGTTGCTAACTTAGATAGTGAATTGTAATATAGTACTATTCTCGGTAACTTCGCTAATAGTTTGGGAGATCTGTCTTGATGTGTTCTTCAGAAGAGCTGAATTTTATTATTACACACGCTTGTTAAATACAATTAAATTGCCATATTACACAAGACCCGCGCTTCTACCGCCTAAATAAATCGGCTATCGCTTTGCTAATGCTGTCTCTATCATTTCAAGCGAAAAGAAAAGAGAGGGAAACATCAAAGCTATGAAATTTTTCGTTCGGCGGTAAACCCCCTGGAAAGAAGTCTTCATTTGAAAACCTTGTACCTTCTATGGAAGCTAGAAACCTAATATAAAAGTAATATATTTGTAAATACAAACTAAATATACAAAAAACACCCAAACACAGAAAAAACATTGTATTAATCACACAAATATTTGCCCTGGGTGGAAATAAAACCCACAAACCGCGGATGAATCTAGAGGCAGACTTTTTGGAGAAATTTTTTGTAAACTTTTTAAGGAGGTACAATACTGAGGTATATTATTTTGATCTATCACGTAGGATTCAGTCAGCGTTTGCAATGTAAATGCAAAACAATGTGTTTATTACCATTAACATGACAGACCTTTAAAATTATCAGTGTTTCTCTACTATTCTATCCACATATTATACACTAGCTGAATCGTGCGCGCGTTGCTACGCCATTTATCGAAAATTGGTCGTACCAATTCAAATCTAGAACAAAGGACAATGTCCATTTTTGACACGCCAAAATAATTGTCGTGCAGACATATGAGTTATATATTAAAAATCGGTGGTTTTTTGTTGTACTCGTGTGCGAAGTTATATAACTTTCTAACATTGCAAAATAAAATATGCATTTGCTTAAATTAAACCTACCATTTACCAACAAAGCTGACTTGAAAAATATTGCAATAACGAAACGGCGTTTCGTTTTAGTGATCCGCGTTAGATTGAAATTGAATATGGATGTTATGTATATCAATTTCTTTCACAATGTCGTTGATTTACTACTTTTACATATTTAAATTCCGATATATAATATGAATACGGCGACAAAGAAACTATCAAACCTTTTTATAGCAATGTAAACGAGGAAGAAGTGCATGCAATTGTGAAACGAAACGTTTTCACCAAATCCAAATTGGTCAAAGATCAATGTCAAATTCAAATTGTCAAATCAAAAAAAAGTAAACAAGCAAAATTAATGGTTTTCTTCTTGTTTTCTAAGCGGTGTAATATTTATGCATTATTCACCACAACAAACTCCGATTACCAGATCAAATGTTTCAATGACGGAATTTATATTGGTTTTAACAAAACTGAGAATTATGTGATTCAGTGCTCCTTATTAACTGTGACTATGTGACTGGCTCAAAGAGGTCGGCAAAACATTCCACAAACGGATTCTATTATCTACACTGATTTAAGTAAATGTTTAGTAAACAATGATAGGATGAGCGATACATGTGCCTGATGGTAAGCAAGAAGAAATGCTTGTCTATAACAAGATAGTGTCATAAATAATTGGAACATGAAGACAAGACCAAATCATCAGACCTAGCCCTGCACTTAGTTAGTTTAAGCCTTGTGTAGCCTATGATAATTCAATCCGAGAACTATTTTATGGTAATCAGTTGGTAGTTAGAAGTACTATTATTCCTATTTATTCTGATAAGAAATATGTTTTGAAAAATATTCGATTGTTCTGGACCTTCTAAGGCCACTGTCTCGAATATCAAAATAATGAGATATTTATATCACAATTAAGATATTCCCTTCTGTGACAATATTTCTATGCAAATGAAGTGTTCATACGTATGGTAATCAGTAGGTAGTGAGCAGTACTATTATTCCTATTTATTCTGATAAGAAATATGTTTGGAAAGATATTATAGAATACCATAGTTCTTTCTTTTCTTTTCTGTTCTAATCCGAAAGAAAATACCTATAATTCTAATGTATTTTGACAGTAAACATAATCTTACTTTTGGGTTAACTGTAACTCATTTTTGGTATTTAGGAAATGAAAAACACCAACAGCAGACGTTTTTAGAAGCATTAACAATCCTAATAGGACACTATTCATCTCTACGCACTTTCAGTATCAAAAAAAGTTTGGACAGGTTTTTCAATGTATGGGACGTGGGCATTTTTCTTTGGTTTCCTTAAATTCTAATGACGCAACCTTTTAAATGATAGACATGCTGTCATCCAACGAAAGCTCTCAAAAAGCAATATTTTTTCCCGTTTTTGTTACTTTTTTCATTCATACTCCGCTCCTGTTGATGGTAGCGTAATGTTAAATGACCTAGCCTTCCTCGATAAATGGACTATCCAACAGAGAAAGAATCTTTAAATTCGACCCAGTAGTTCCCGAGATCCTTGCGTTCAAATAAACAAACAAACATACAAACAAACTCTTCAGCTTTATAATATTAGTATAGATAGGTACTTATACACCTTCCTCTTGAATCACTCTACTAAAATAATATAGGTATTTAAAAACGGCATCAATCTGTTTGGTAGTTTTAATAATAGACTACAGGCCCGTGAACAAAATTTACGGGTCAAATGAACCACCAGGAGACCTATGTAGGATGATAGAAGGGTGTAAAGTATTAAGATTCAGCACTATGCCGTCACTTGTAAGCTGTCCAACTGAGTGTGATTGAAGAAGGGGGGTTGCAACCGTCTACCATTTCTCTTTGTCGCATGATTTTTGTACGGCATTGCGAAATAATGGATTAGAAGAGGTATTGAAACTGTATGGAACCAATGCCGTACTTAATCAAATGACCAAATTTGCTCTATAATCACTCGTACTCTGTAAATTTTCCCGGCAAACTAATAATTAAAAAGTTAAAATTTCTAATTTTTATAGTGTCAATACCTCTTTTAATCTATTATTCCGCAACGCCGTACAAAAATTATGCGACAAGGAGAAATGATCGAGGATTGCAACCCCCCCTCTTCAATTGCACTCAGTTGGACAGCTTACAAGTGACGGCATAGTGCTGAAACTTATTACTTTATACCCTTCTATCATCCTACATAGGTCTCCTGGTGGTTCATTTGACCCGTAAATTTTGTTCACGGGCCTGTAGTCTATAAGCATACATAGGGACAGACAGACGCGGGAAGTGACTTTGTTTTATACTACAAGTATGATGTAGGTAGTGATTTCTTGTTCAAAATAGTAGAGTTTTCGTTCATTGAAATAAGTGGAGTTATTTTTCAAATATTAACAAAAATGAAAAAAACATACGTCGAAGATATATTACTTTATTATTAAATATTATTGTATGCTAGTAAGAATAAGATGTTATTTAGTTAGATTATATTCTAACTTTGTTACAAATTTCAACTCGATCCGTTCAGAAGTTCCAACTTGATTGAACAACAAACATCCAAACTCCCAAACATTAACAATTGCAATAGTAGGATTCTATTAAAAATAGTGAACTGTGTGAGTTCAATTTTTTCATTTCAATCTGTTATTTTGCAGTTTTTCAGAAAAAAATTGGCAGTCATAGGAACTGGCGATAGAAGTAAAAACTTATAACTCAGAATTTGATAGCTTATTTTAGAAACTACGTGGTTAGTGAGCATGGCCAATTGGCCATCTAGAAACGCTGACGCATTTCTTTTCTTATCATTCCCGAGCGTGATGCTAGAATTCAATTCACAGCATACGAAAAATCTTTCTGAGGCGCGTAAAAAGATGTTCTCACTTCAAAAAATCACGCATTGTTTCAATTCTCTTAACGTAATTTCATATACACCAATATACTCGTAGTTTTATATCGGTCTGAGTGCGTAACCTTGCATTTCCAAATGTAAAGTAGATACACAGCAATCTGTACATACATACAACAAACCCGGATTTGCTTTTATTCAAGTTGAGTTACGTGTTTCAGATCCACTTCTCGTTTCCTTTCCAGCTACATTTTAGTGACAAATTGTATAAGAAATTCACACTTTTGTGGATGACACGCCTAGTCCCCCGAGATTTCTATTGAATCGCAAATTTTGTACTCTTTTTACGATGTAAATACGTTTATTTTGTTGTCAGAGTTGCACAAACACTACTTTTAAAATTACTATCACTCTTATTTCCAGTAGTTTTTGGGCAAAATCCTTCTTTAGTGCTGGTCAACCTTAGAAAAAGAACACTTAAAAAAGTGTGTCTGTACGTGCGTAAGAAATTAATACTTCTTCTCTTTATTCCTCCTGCCTCCTAATTTCACCCAAATAATAGACAATATCTTCAACGCAAGAAGTATTCACTTGAAGTTAGTTACAATGTTAACTAAAATATTGACTAGCTAACTTCAGACTGTCGGTTTTTCGTGCGCCCATCATAAAAAGTACCTGGGTGACCGAGCTTTGCTCGGTTTATATACTAATTTTACTTAGATAAAAGACTCCAAGAAATAGATTTTCTTCAAAAAAAGAAAACTTGAAAAAAAAAGGGAAGCCATCTGGATTCGAACCCGGAGCTACTAATTCGTGACCGCTATGACCGCCCGACTTCCCGTCTGAGCTATTATGCTGTCGCCTCACGCTGTGAAATTTACCTTCGCATTCTAATGTCTAATATGACAGTTTTTCAATGTCTAAAAACGCGCATATAATGCGTTTTTTTTTAATGAAACCTAGTTAGATCGATTTATCGTCCCCGAAACCCCCTGCATACATAATTTCATCAAAATCGCTCGAGCCGTTTCCGAGATTCAGATAGTATACATATATATACAACAATTGCTCGTTTAAAGGTATAAGATAAGATGTACTCTCATCATTTTTCGCTTACGCATCAAAAGATATAAAATTTCAATAATTATGATTAACGGATAAGTACATCTTACCTTTGTACAAAAGCTAATGGCGTTCTAATCCGCTATAGCTTAGTGGCGAGAACATCCATTTCACAAGCGTGAGATTGCAGGTTTAAATCTCGCTTGCGTCTTTTAGTACTTTTCTAAGAACAGACTTGAAATTTTGACATTACTAGTTACTACCACTGGCTTTAAGAGTGAAAAAATATAGTAAGTAGTAAGTTCAAATAATAAGTAAGAAGTACCGAAATGTTCAAAGAAAGAAATCTTTCGAGAATATACGTCACGCGCTAACCCGCTCTTGGCAAGTGTGGTGGATTATGGCTCTGACTCCCTACTTATAAGAGAAGGTACAGGAATGGAAACATAAAGTGCCTGTCTCCAAACCATATCGTATTTGGATACGATATCTAGGCGTGGTGGTCTTAAAGTCGCTTTTGCTACACACATCTAAGGCCCGGTTCACACGACGCGGCTGCCAACCGCGCCCGCGCGCGGGCGCGGCGCCGCGCCGCGCGACGGTTTTGTTTCAATACTCACGAGACCGCAGGTTTTCGCGGTTTTTGCTCCGGAAAGCTACTGCGGAAGAATCGCGCGCAGCCACGCGGGCGCCGCGCGGCTGCCGCAGCCGCCGCGGCCGTAAACCGCGTCGTGTGAATTGAATTCAATTTTATATGGAAATCTGCCGCGCCCGCGCGCGGGCGCGGTTGGCAGCCGCGCCGTGTGAATCGTCTCTAACTAGGTATAGATAGCGCGCGAGTTGAATGCAGAGCTTAGGAATGCGGAGTGCTGTGACCGCGACAGTGACAGCACTATACACTGCATGCGCGTGAGGTGGGGCGTGCGGATAGCGGGGGGAGATGCTCCCGCTCTTTACCTCAGACCCCGACTGCATTCAACTCGCGCGCTATCTGTAATTGTTTTTCTCGAAAAACAAAACAAATCACTTCAATTTAAAATTTAAACTCACAGTTCCCCCACTCCCATTTCGATAAAATTTGTATTGGATAACATTATACGAATGTGTACGATAAATAGGTATTATACCTCTGCACCAATAACACCAATAATATTTATTTGTCTAATTAGACATATACCTAAAATGCGAAGTTTTGCAAAATTTTACTGTAATAGTTAAAAATGTATTATATTATATTGTATAGTATTATATGTAAACACCTTGGTACTTCTTGACATAAAATGTATGTACCTATTAATTGGTCGGGAGATTAAATCTTTTGAATTTCTTTAAATTATTCCCCTTCGTTAAGAGTAATCAAATCGTGTTTAATTGCAGAGTTTTAACGAAAAAATGCTGTAATTTGAAACAGAATTATTATTCAGATCAAATTGATAAAATATTATTTAATTAAATTTACGCTTTTTTTTCTTTGTTGGTTGTTACTAAACTAGTTATAATTAGCAAAAATGAAATAGAGCAGGCGCTGGATAGAGTTGAGTGTGCAAATGTGAGGACAGTATTCGGTGCATGGTTTTGGACTCAGAAAAGCAGACATACAAATTACGGTTCTGGATGGTGCCAGGGGGTAATTTAATAGGAGGTAATTTAAATTTTAAGAGGTCTACAAAAAAGATCCGAGATGCTATATATCTACTTCTTAGGGGTATTCCAAAACAACCATTTTATTGGTATATTCATCATATCTAATATAATAATAATAAATAAATATTGGTGGACAATTCACACACAACACCATCTGACCCCAAACTAAGCAAAGCTTGTGTGATGGTGGCCAGATAGCTGATATAATACTTATATAGTTTTAAATACATACTTATTATACATATTATATATAGCATTATGTATTATATATTAGCATATTTATTATAGTACCTATCAGCAAGGCACCCATGCGAAACCGGGGCGGGTCACTAGTAAATCATTAAAAACAACTAAATATTGCGACTAAAACAATGTCCATCCACCATTGATTTGGTGTTCAGTCCATTTACTTGATGTCTAAGGAGGTGGGGTGTAAAAAAAGGACCAATACGCCTCCTGGCAACATCCAGAATCATAATTTTCGTGCCTTTCTGAGTTCAAAACTTCACACCAAATAATGCGGTCCTCACATTTTGCACAGTTAATTCCACCCAGCGCCCGGTCTATAAGTGCCAGGTCTGCATGTGTATGGCGGAATAAACAAATGAAGAATGATGACAAAAAATGACAGCATAAAATATTCTTCACCATCTATTTAATTCTTTATTGTTCTTAATCATCAGTAGCAAAAACTTTCACCACTGGATATTATCTATACCTATCGACCAACAACCAATATTCATCACCATCATGAAGTATTCCATATCAAGTAAAAATAAAGTTTCTTACTAAACTTTTTTAGTAAAAATGTCTTAACTATTTAAAATTCACACTGGGTCGTAACTTCGAATTCAGTCAGCACCTATGAGTACCTACATATTTTTACAAGTGTGTTAAACTAGCGTCTTTAACAGTAAAGGAAAACATCGTGAATCCTCCAAGAATGTTTCGGGGTCATACGTCATCTGGCAATCCGCACTAGGTCAGCGTGGACGACCTAGACTTTCTTCTTGCATTAAAAAGCCCTGAGTACGAGCAGTGGGAAAATATAATAGGCTGCTTGTGATTTAAGGAGTTAAACACACAGAATGGAAGTGAAGTTGTCTTTCGAGAAACCCGCACTAGGCCAGCATGGTGGAATATCGCCTCGACTTGTTCCTTGCGAGAAAGCCTAACTAGTCAAGCCCCAAAGAGGCCAAATTTGGGCAAAACCGGTTTTGGGACTTCAAAACCTTATTTTTTCATGATATACTCGATTATTAGTTTCATATCAGCAGTGGGAAAATAGTATGAGCTGGTTATTAATTTTACAATGAAACATACAGAACGGAACAAAATTTGTGTGCTAAGTTTAAACTTCGACATGGTTCATTGAACTGTCGGACCGCTTCAGATCTTTAACTGTTTCAAAGTACATAATCATAAAACTCTTTAATTCGTCCAAGTTTTGCAACAGTCAGTTTCCGCGCCATCGGTCTCACCCTATTAGTGATAATTAAATCTTCGGATTCGTATTCAAAGGCCTCTCCTGCGGTGAAACTTGGGAACGTTTTAATTCCCGTATTGTAATCCCATCTTAATTTTAATTAGAATCAGAATTGCGGACAATTATTATGGAGGATTTTAGCTCTAAAATGTTATTAATTATTCGCCGTATTAATTATTGCATTAATTATTATAACATAGATATCTTTATGATATATGAATTTGAGTTACCTTTTTTGTACTATAGAGTGATGGAACGAGCAGAACATGTGTCTGATGGTAAGCAACATGCCTGCCCAAAACAGCGGCTATTGTCACGTGGCTATTGAAACATGAAGAGCTGAAGAGTCTACTCCTAATCCTTGTCCATTCTCGTATATTTCGCAACTGGAACTTCTTTCAGCAACCAGTTTTCCTTTTTATATTATGAGGAGTGCAACAGCTTGAATCTTTACTAAGAACATGATCCAGATAGGTATGATTAAATAATGTTTACGACGCAGTTCATGAATTTAGGATAAGTACTTACTACAACACAACTATTAAAATTTACTTTTAGTAAAATTAAGGAACTGTCGTGTAGTCATGTTAGCAATATTATTGAACAATGCAAGCAAAGATGCTCCCACAGTTCTTTAAAAATCACAAATCCCCTAAAAACATAACGCTCCCTTTTTGAGCAAAAAGCAAAGATACCCAATATTTTATATGATTTCGAGACCCCAATACTACGTCAGTCGGCCCTAATATCTCTTGAATATAAAATTACCACCTCAGCGCTGACTCGGCAAACTTAACTTAATTTTAATAAAAAAATCGACAGACAGAAAAAAAATTACGTCAGACTTGCCAATGTCTCGGAACGCTGAGGCTGAGTTTTTTCAATCGTTGGAATCTTACTCGTCTATTGAATTTATGTCCTGCAAATGCAAAGATAAGGGAATCAAATGAATATAAAACGGTGGCGAGTTCGGAGAAAATTTTTGGCAAGCTTTTTATTTGTAGAAAATGTATTTTTACGTAACGGTTATTTTTTAGTCAAAAGAAGCCTAAAATTTTAGCGACTATGCCAGCTGTGATATAGCACGCTTGCCTAGAAGAAACCAATATAGGTACTTTTAATTTTGACACCCAAATATTCATCAGGAATACCCACTCTGGCAAAGTATTCCATAGTTTAAATGTTCTTACTACGGAAGTCTTTAAGTGGAGTCAAATCTCTTTATTCCAGTCTTTAAAATGTTAACTAAGAAACGATGTCGCTTTTCCTAGCAGTCCATTACATTATTATGTGTATAATTTGCGTCCAATATTTTGTTGAACTTTGTAATGTATCACAAGTCGAGTCCACAGAAAATTACTAAATAAAATCCAACAGATTCTTACTAATAACTATGAAATTCTATCTCACAACTACCGAAAAACTTGAAGCGCTGACTTTCTCAAACTTTTCGCGTTAACATTTGGCGTTAATCCAAAAAATTAATTGCTGCAAATGGCGCTTAGCTCAGAGTACAGCTCTTGAGCGCTTGAAGCGGTGTTCAGGCGCTTCAAGCGACGCGTCGTTGAGTGTAATTAGTGCAATCAGCCTGAATCACGTTTTAGTCAAGAGCACTGTGTTGTGTTGAGTGTAAGGACTGTTATATAAGGCTCTTAGTGCATTTCGAACGTGTCTGATTTAACTTTACAAAACATATTCTTACACTAGATTGGGAATAAGCGACACTGCTGTAGGTATGGTTGATATTCCGAAAACACTAACAAAGCGATTTTCATTTACCTTTTTTTAACTTTTTTAGGTGTACACTTGACCGCCATTTCACTTGATTTCATTTAACACGTTGCGGTCTACGATGCAGCGTGTTCTACTTTCATTATGTGCAATAAAATAGAACGCAATAGGATATTCTGCCCAAGTGGGTCTTTCAACGGATACAATCTGGGTATCTTCAAATCGAAACTAAACCAATCGGCTTTTACTGTAAGTGCGCTTCATCTAAGAGTCGCATAGTTGGTTTACATCAGGCAAAATAGCGGACCAGGGCAAGCCTTACTCTGATTGAAAAGAATAGAAAAAGCAGCCGCATATTGCTCTTAGCATAGCTCTTAGCTCTGTATAGGGTCCTATGACGCACTTACTTCAGAATAAACTTAAATTATTACACTCATCATACAGAACTACTTTACCTTGGGTCAAACCAAGGAATGCAATAAAATGCTTATCTATACATTTTCATTTTCCGACTTCCATAGTATTTTTTTTGTTGTGAACAGTTGAATTTGTTATTACTACTGTTAATCTTTTATGTCTACATAATATGTAGATTTTAGTCATTTTTTTTTACACCATCCATAGTTCCAAACTTAGCAAAACTATTGATGTATGTAGATATATTCCCGTAATTCGAAAGTTTAGTTTAGTTTCTATGTATGACGGTTTAGATGATTGTTTTACAAATTAATCTGAAATTTAGACATTTTTAAATAGAGTTTAGTCAATTATACATTTACTACTTTTCATCCCGACATAATAGAGTTCCTAGCAATTTTCTAAATCCTGCAAAGGTGTGGTATTTATCCATGCGTATTTCGAATGAGCCCAACCAATACCAAACATGAAAATCATATTATTTTACCAAATATGCCAGCCGCGTTTATTAGCTAACTTCCAGTTTAATATAACAAGTAAAGCGCAACTTAAAAATCGAAAGCTCTCTTTCAAACTTTTCACCGAGATCCCGAACATTAGCAAAAAGTCATTAAAAGTAAAGGTGCTGTTCATCATAGCTCGGGAGCTTCAAAGTCGGTATTAAGGTCGGTACGGAGGGACCCTAACTTATAAAAGTTCATTCATTTAACGCTTGCACGCTTCCGACTCGGAACGAGGCGAGATTTCAAATTATGTGGTGAACACTGTTGAATAACATTTATAAGTACTTATTAGAACACTTCTGCATTCCTATTTTTGCCAATTATTATTGAATATTTGATCTTGGGATTTATATTTTACTTTGGGATAGTTTTGAGGTTTAGTATATGAGAGGAGACTGTGAAAATATTCACTAGGTACACAATTTATCCTGCTAACCCTAACATTGATAATATTATACATGCGAATGTTTATGTTTAGACGTATATTGCTCAATCACGTCAGAAGATCTAAACGGATTGGGTTGAAATTTGGAATACGGTTAGACTATTGTCTGGAATAGGCTTTTCATCACGGGATTCTTACGGAAATGGGAACTACGCGGGTACACTACAACATTTCCTAGCCCTAAAATAAACAAAACTAGTAATCATGAAAGCCAGGCAGCTGATATATTACATGCACCAATCCAACACCTAAAAAATCTAGATAAAAACATTCTAGCGTTAACTAATACAAAACACTTGCATATTAGTATGTTTACGCTATTTTATAGATAGGTTCTTTGTTCATAAAGCTTTAACCTTTGTATTCTCTGTATATAATATATAACATTATGTACATATACAATGGGTAGATTGTCACCCAAAAGTCTAAAGGGTGCATTTCGTCTATTTGTCTCAATTAGCATACGTGCCGCCACTGGCGTCGGTCGCATCGCCTACGGACAAAGAGATTTTCATGTTTAATTTTCTGTTTAGTATAATTGCCTACACATTTTCTCTCCTAAGGGACGGTTTTCTCAGCATTTGCATACAAAAATTCCACTATTTAAATGGACTTTTAACTGGAACTCGGTTTCACAAACGCAGTTCTCGTTTGCGTACTTTTTGCGTCATAGAACGCGTTCAGGGAAATTATCAGAAAATACTCTCGGAACAATCCATATTTACGCATACTTCAGCCTTCGATATAAAAGAGTAATTTTGTATTTTCGTCCCAATCATGTCCAAGTTACTGAAAGTAGTGCTCGTTGGTGCATATAGCGCTCTTTTTTTTAACTATCTAAAAATTTCACTCTCATGTAGCAAAATAGACAAAATAGAACTTGAATATGTTTTTCGTCAAACAGGATCTCTCAAGAAAATCATCAGGGATATCAAAAAGCATGGTGGAAATGCAACACTGAGAAAATTGACACTAAACTTTAAGAAACTAGAAAGATTGCCCACAGATTTGAAATATATACTCAAATGGACAGAGACCTTCTCTCAATACAATTCGTTACAAAATGGACAATCAGTATTTGTAGAAAATAATTGTGAATTTTACAACTGCTTTTTCACTAGTGACAAAAGCCTGCTTCCTGATAGAAGACACTTTGATGCCATACTGTTTGATATAGGAAACTCCTGGGACAGTCATCCTATCTTAAGAGCTCCCCATCAATGTTATATCTTCACTACTTCAGAGTTGGCGAGCAATAATCCGATTTGCCACCATTACTTTGAATCATACTACAATTTGACTTGGACATATAAACTAGACTCTGACATTCGATGGTCTCATTTCACAGTCGAAGATAAATTCGGTAAAATTGTTGGCCCTAAGATCAATATGAAGTGGATTCACCCTATGGAACCGACATCAGATGCTGTGACAAAAAAACTGCTCCGCAAGAAGAAAGTAGCAGCTTGGTTCGTTTCAAATTGTAGATCTAAAAGTAAAAGAGAAAAAGTGGCCACAAATATAAGTGCAGCATTAGCGAAATATCAGCTGAAACTTGATATCTATGGGTGGTGCGGCGACTTAATGTGCCCGGATGGTCGTCATGAAGAATGTTTGGACCTTTTGGAGAAGGATTATTATTTTTATCTGGTTTTTGAGAACGCTATAGGAGAGGATTACGTGTCGGAAAAGCTTTTGTACCCCCTTCGGCACTACACTGTCCCCATCGTGTATGGTGGTGCAAATTACTCCAGGTAATTAAAATTAATTCTTATTGTATTTGACCAAATATGAATATATTTAAAAAACATTTCTGTGAAATCTTTAAAATTTTAGATTTCATAAATTGTTGTAATGCATATTCTTACTCCAACGTGACACTTAAAATGAGCTTATTTTTAATATATCTGTATTTTTCTCGCAAAACATACTCTGGGGAAGTAACACACCTTTGCCAACATATAACATTTGAAGGCCAAACAGTAACGCGTTTTAAACATTACTGCGTTATGATTGGAAGGGTAATGTTTCGAAAAAAAGTTTCAGGATAACTCAGGGTGACTAGCACAGTGCAGTGCAAGACAGTGATTTGGACTCTCCATTTTCAAAATGTGCTTGGTACTGGCTGGTACCAACTGTTATGGTCAGGCGAGTAGTAGGCGAGTAGTAGCGTAGGGCTGTAATCTGTATTTGGAATGTTATTAATTTTATATTTGATTGACTTTATCGAATTTGGAAGAAAATCTTAAATGAATATGAAATATAAACGAAATATTTGAGGACTAAAATTTATTGTAAACATATTCCTTTATTTCACTAAAATATACCTTTTTTGATACCAGGTTTTTGCCACCTGGGTCTTACTTAGACGCGAAGGAACTAAATGCTACAGAACTAGCATTTAAAATGAACGAGGCAATGAAAAAACCAACTGTGTACCAAAACTACTTCAGGTAAAATTGTACATAAATAAATATGAGAATTTATTCATTGATACTCTTCTTAAATTAGTTCAGTAGGGTCCTGCCTTTTTTGAGCTAGTCCATGTTTCAGTAAGCATTGTAGGCTATGTCACATTTTAAATTAATTCGTTTATGATTTTATTTATTTAACGAATTTTCGAAATTTTTATGTATAAGTATTGTTGTTCGATCTAGGTATAGGTTTAGATAGACAATGAGCGGGAATAACAGTGACATTGGGTGGCCTAGTCGCTTAGTTTATAATAGGTCATCTTGCGGATCCGTAAGTCGTGTGTTCGATGGGTATGATTAATAGGTGGGTTAGATAGGTTTGCACTTGCCCGCTATTTTTCCTGATGTGAAACGATGATAAGTTTAACGATGAATAGTTCTTACTTTAATAATCCGTTTCTCTCTCAGCTATAAGATTCCAAGATCGCCTGTTTTTTCACTACTATAACTATTGTCCTAAATTGTATGCATCATTTTAATGGTGTGAAGAACAAAGAATCTTATCTCATTC
The DNA here is from genome assembly GCA_963693475.1 of Ectropis crepuscularia. NCBI lineage: Eukaryota > Metazoa > Arthropoda > Insecta > Lepidoptera > Geometridae > Ectropis > Ectropis crepuscularia. Next base: position 17,209,610 of record OY856355.1, read on the forward strand.
ATTGTAACCATCGAGAAGGCTCCTCTCAGGCAACGCATTCCACAGCTTAGACGTTTTTTATTTAGAAAGAGGAATCAAATCTCCTCGTTCGAAAATTGTTAACGTATACCATGAAACGGTGTTCTAACACCACGATGAGTATCGTAAGATTTTTTTTTCAGATGGCATAATCATTACAGATTCAAAAAGAACAACGCCGGTCCTGATGTTTGTGGACTATGTCGAATGCTGAACGATAGGACACTGGGCCGTCGTATAGTCACTAACTTCAGGCAGTGGTGGTACAGGGATTACAAGAAGGAATGCGTTGCTGAAGTGAAGCGGATACGTTTTCGACGAAATTAAATACTTATTTTGGTTATAATTGCTTTATTTTATTTGTTTTTAGAACTCTGTGGGGAGTCCACTTAGGGAAGTACTTCTGCCAGCTACTCTAGGCTGCTTAAGGTCAGTACTCACATACGGTATTACTCGATCGAGCTAAGCTGTCGAGTAAAACCCATGGCATGGGCTTTCGTCCACACATTGAGCATTGATCTATAGAGTGAGGCGCGCCGTTCAGTATTCACCGAACCGTTCGAGCCAAAGGATGTCTGTGCAACAAACTAGACGGTGGCTGTATTTAACAAGTCTCAAAGTGCTTTATAAGAAAATCAAAGAAAATGAAAAGAAAAAACGTAAAAGAGATACTGGGTTAAACTCGCAAATCTATTTCTCTTAAAAACACGTGTTTCAATCATGATAAACAATACCAGACTGACGCTCGCCTCGCGCCACTCGCAGCCACGTACACACGTACGAGTCAAGATTGACGGCTCGCTTCGAGTAGGTTCGAAGGAAATTACTTTCATTTAATTCCATCGAGCCGGCTCGGTGCGAGCCTTCGACCTGTGAGTTTTGCGGTCCACACGTTGATTTTTACTCGACTTCGAGTAAAACTATCGAGTAATACCGTATGTGAGTACTGACCTTTAGACAAGTAATGTGCAATCATTAGACCATTACTGTGTTCCGGTTGTGATTTCTGTACCAATAGCTGCGTGAGATTGTGTCGTTATGGGCAGGCGCGTTGTTGCCATCAGGCGCATCGACTTGTCTCTGTATTTAAAAATTGTAGACAAAAAGCAAAAGAACAACAAACACATACTTACACAAAAAAAACTCATTAAATAACGGTAGATGCATGCAAAAATATCAAGCTCAAAACTCACATAAATGAAACAAAATGTTATTTTTCAGATTTACGACTCCTTTGCATTCCAAAGAAAAAGTTGACACACAGGAATACCACTGAGTTAACTCGTAAGTATACTCTGAAAACATTCCACATAACAAATGAAAGTTGTGAAACTTCATCAAACTAGCAAACTTAATTCCAAGTTTTGCGTTTGAGTGTACTTAAATTTAAATTTAAATAAGCAAGTCCATCGCCATACATCATTTGACGGCAAAATTTACGAAACACATACGTCTCGGAATAGTTAACATAACTTTCTATAACTTGAAAACGAATCTACGCGAAAGAGTTTGCACGCTATGACTGTAAATTTACGGATACGATTGCAAAATTAATGACTTTCTATCAAGCGGGTTTTCCTGTGATAATTTTAAATAAATAATGTTGTTTGTTTTCTTTTTAGAATATTTCTAAAGAAAGCAAAACAAATATTGTTTACGTAATCTGGGCAGAGAATTAATAAAACTAAATTACAATGGGACCTAAAACAAAATACACTATAATATCTAAGTACATCCGAATTATCCATAGACTAACGAAGGTTAACATGTATAAAATTTGTCTGTACGTATGTTTGTCACCTAACTCCTCGTAAGCTTTAACCGATTGGGTAAAATTTTGTGTATTTTACAAAACGCTATATGACAGTTAAAAAATCGGACCTGAAAGGTATTTTCACTTAATTTAGCAGAAGAAACACTCAGATAACGAAAAAGACTTTTCACAAACTCTTGAACAACAGATGAGCTTGCCAGGACAGCCTATTTTTATTAAAAAAAAACTCCGCCGTATAAAATTTATAGGAAAATTAATAATAATAATTTTGTAAATAATTGGATAGGTATCAAAAAATTATGATTCAACGTGACGTTATTTAAAAAGTATTGTGGAATAACAAAGTTAAAGAGCTAATTAATCTACTAATTGTCTATTATCTTCTGGTGATCCGTCAGCCTGCGCGAATGCTGTGACAGTTGCTATACGTACGGCTATGGAATATTTCATTCCATACTCTGACATTCCATTGTCTAGCAAAGCTCGCCCATGGGTCGGTCCTTAATGTAAAAGTGCTGAAGCATTAAAACATGAGGCCTACCTAGCCTGGGTTGATGCTCGACAGCGTAAGGCAAGGGACACACACCGGAAGAAAAAGGCGTTTAACAGGGCTGCCAAGGCATGCAAAAGGGTTTTTCAGAGGGTTCGTTTTGACCACATTAGTCGAATAGGGAACAAACTAGCTTCGTACCCTGCGGGCAGCAAAGCGTTTTGGTCCCTAGCTAAATCGTTCGAATCGAACTTCTGCCGCTCCTCACTGCCTCCAATGCTGAAACCTGATGGAGCGCTGGCTCACACCGCAATGGATAAAGCAAACTTGTTTGCATCTCAGTTTGCGGAATCTTCACGTCTGGATGCTGGTAGTGCGACACCTCCTACTCCACCTGGCAGTCCGACCTTGATGCCGGATATACATATTCGCCAAAAGGAGGTTCGTAAAGTGCTACGCAATCTGGATGTGAACAAAGCCAGTGGTCCGGACGGAATTCCTGCCCTAGTGTTGAAGGTTTGTGCACCTGAGTTGTCTCCTGTACTGACTCGCCTGTTTAGGCTCTCTCTCCGTACTGAGCAAGTACCAAAATCATGGAAGCTTGCTAACGTGCAACATGTGCCCAAAAAAGGTAGTCGTACTTACCCTGCCAACTACAGGCCCATCTCGGTCACGTCCATACTCTGCAAGACTATGGAACGTGTCTTAAACCACAGGCTCCTGACGTACCTAAAATCTAACGACCTCCTCAGTGACCGGCAATACGGGTTTCGGCGAAATCGGTCCACCGGGGATATTCTAGCGTACGTCACTCACATCTGGAGTGAAGCTATCGAGTAACACGGGGATGCACTTGCAGTCTCCCTGGATACCTCGAAGGCTTTCGACAGGGTTTGGCATGATGGCCTTATTAGCAAGCTTTCTAGTTATGGTTTGTCTTCTAGGTTTATTGCATGGATATCGGACTTCTTGAGGGATCGATCTATACGAGTTGTCATTGATGGCTGCTCGTCGGATCAAATGGCAATCAATGCCGGAGTCCCTCAAGGGTCGATACTCTCTGCGACGCTTTTTCTGCTACATATCAACGATCTGTTTAAGCCCGGTATCTTTGGGTACGCGGATGATAGCATTGTTGTAGATAGTTACATATCGAGCGCGAGAGCCAGTGGATAGCAAACTAAGGTATTGAGAGAGAGTATGATCGAGCGTTTGAACTTGGCCCTTGAGGAAGTCTCTGAATGGGGCGAAACCAATCTGGCCAAGTTTAACGAGGGAAAGACGCAGGCGTGTCTGTTCTCGGCAAAAAAGAGTCCATTTCAACATACTCCTACTTTTCGAGGTGTACCCGTACCGGTTACTGATCATCTTGAGCTTTTGGGCGTTACCTTGACCTCTACGCTCAACTTTGGCACGTATATCGAGTCCAAGGCTAAATTAGCTGCAAAAAACTAGGTGTTCTCTCAAAGGTGCGAAAGTACTTCAAATCTGAACAATTACTTCTCTTATACAAAGCACAGATTCGGTCTTGTATGGAGTACTGTTCGCATCTTTGGGATGGATCGGCTAAGTATCAGCTTGAGGCTCTGGAATCGATCGAGAGGCGTGCCAAAAGGCTCATAGGCAAAGACACTCTAGTGCGAAAAAGACTTCAAAGTCTTGAACATCGCCGCAAGATTGCAAGCTTGTCGGTTTTTTATCGGATACACTTCTCGAAGAAGCGGCACCGTTTCATGGTTGATGTTCCAAAGACACAGACGAAGAGGTTTGACTCTACTTTTGTGATAAGAACGTCTAGGCTGTGGACTAATTCCACAATTGATTGATGATTAATTGCCAGAGTGGGTTTTTCCTGATAGTTATAATCTTGGTGTCTTCAAATCGAGAGTGAATCGGTTTCTTCTAGGTAAACACGCTCCATCGTAGACTGCATCGTCGCTTAACATCAGTTGAGATGGCGGTCAAGTGTAAACCTATAAAAAATAAAAATAAAAAATAATGTCGCCGCAAAATTGTAAATATCGTCTGTTTATAATAAAACGCGTGAGATTTTAAACCAACGCAACGGTAGGTTAGTTTAGTTTATAATTTGACGTCATTAGATTATAATACGACTGTAATTAGGTTCAATTTGACGGTGGTATTTACACATTTTCGATAATTATGTGTGATGCTTAGGACCTCGGAGAGACAAAACTGAGCTTAAGTCAGGATTTGTGATACGGTGGTTGGACTTTCGATATTTTACAAAAGCTGAAAGTTTGGTAGCGCACGTTTCAAATACGTGTTCAAAATTTGAAACATGGGTCGAGTCTTTAACAGATACAGTGCAACAATTCAGTGACCAAAAATGGAACCAACGACTTTCATTGAATGAACACCTGTGTGGTGTAGTTTACTCGTTTAAATGTATTTTTGTAAATAAACTGTGCACACCAAATTATCTACACATCAAACTGTTTTAAATCATGATTGTATTACATAAACGCTGACTGCAGTGTTATTCGAATTAATAACAGTATGTAAATGCTGACTGCAGTAATTGACCCCTCTCTACAGACTTCACTATGCGGTTTTCGAAGCATTCTAGATTCAAAGTAGATCATTACAGTTGTTCTAAATTTGGTGACAGATGTTGTGGATGTAATTTAAAATTACAATAAATAATTGTAGTGCGAAATCAGCAGTGCTGAATGTAGAACCCACCGTTCTAAAAGAACTGTCTGTACTGCAAATTGAACCCAGAAAGGAAAAAAAACAATGTTATCTTAACACAGTTTCATAGAAATTGTCAAAGGGTAGGGTAAGGGTACTACCAAGAATTTTGATCTAAATAAGAAGCATGCAAATTTCCGATTGTACATTAAAAACACACACCAGTATTTGGGTTTATAAAAACGTGTTTTTATGAAGGAGTGAATTATCTATGTTTTCACATAATTTTCACCAGATAACTTTAATAAAGTATTCCCTGATTAATGATAACTGTATCGTGAACAACTGATAACTTAAAACGCATTAAGCTACAGTTATAAGAAAAAGGAAATATCCACACGATTCGTACGTATATATACCTACTCACCTCGTGAAGCACGGATCCCCAATCATAACTTAAGCACATTTCCTGCAACTTGCTGAAATAAATAAACTTTATCAAGAAACTTTCGAAGTTTATCTTAATATTTCGCTGGGTAATTTCAGCTGCATACTTCTAAGTTGAAGGTACGAGAGTGGATTTCTATGAAATAACATTTTCAGATAAATGAGTTTTTAAAACTGAAACTTATGTAGTTTATTGGCTAGATTATTTATTTTTAATTAATTTGCTAGATGAGCTGCCCAAGTGACTGATAGTAAGGTGCACGGCTGTTCATAACATTCACAATGGCTCTAATATGGCTTTAAGAAATAATATATCAAACAGGTTGTCTCAAGAACCTTTACTTCAAACGCCATAAAGGGATCATATATTTCATTTCGCCATATCATTAGATCATTTTAAATGATCGGTCATCAAAAAAATTTCAAAGTATTTGATTAGTGACTCGAGCAAACAATTACATGTGAAAACTTTGCTGCTCCTGAGATCTTTCCTTGTATGTCGGCAGATATTTTGATGTCAAATTAAGGATAGGTGCGTGCGTGATGTTTATTGTAGTAGAGTAAGTTTACTCCTTATACGAGTCTAATGTGTCAGTTATATGACACTTTTAGTTTTTTTTTAATCGTGTTGCGTCCTAATAATGTATTTACCCATAAAGTGATTCAACTAAAAATATTTATTCCGTAAGCCGCCGTGGTGTATCTAACTAACCGCGGCTTCCAGAAAGTAGTGCACGAAACTAATTAACAAGTGGAGCTCGCGTTCGGAGATTTCGTTAGCGCCAAGTTGCGAACTTTGCTCGTCGACGCACGCACTTCGGGGTTTATGAGACGCTCGCTACGCCTCCCGGGTTCATTCAGAAATCATAGAATACCTTATATGCTAATGTTTTTTTTTTTTTTTTTTTATTTAATTTAAACACTCCACAGACTCCGGGGTCCGTGACTTTTGTCATTACATTAATCTTTTTTTATTTACATAGTTCTTGGATTAGGAGAAGAAGAGGAAAATAAGGGGGGGAGTAGGGGGGTGGTGAACATTTTAAGCGTAATTCTAAAGCTTTTAATTCTTATATGCTAATGTTCAAAAGCTTTTTTTCTAAATTTATTGAAAAAGCTGCGTCGGTGAGCAACCACGTCGCCCTGGAAGCCAATGCAAAAATCTCATTTAAATTAGATAAATAGATATAAACTCTTTATTGATCACAGTATAAAATTTACAAAACAAAGAGACTTAGCCTAGAGCAAGTGAACCAAGTGGCGACATTATCGCTAAAAGCGATCTCTTCCAGGCAACCGAAGGATGGAGAGAAACATGAAATGGAAATAGACGGGGTTACGGTACAGTATGACTAAAAGGTATCACATAAACACACATATCAATAATCATACATGCTAATACTTAGAATGCCTACTTTTAACCTACAATAAACTAATGTATGTACATATACATTGATGATATACCTACTTAAATTAATTATTAAAAACAAATTATCTTTTGAGGTCCCAGTTTATCCGGAACCCCGGGTTCAAATCCCACGCGCACCACTGTGTTTTCGAAGTCATGTGCGTAATGCCGCTAAATAAAACCGGTGAAGGAAAACATCGTGAGGAAACCGCCTTGGACCTAGACTATATGTCATTCACCAACCCACTCTGAGCTAAAGTGTTGGATTATGGCCTGACTCTCTCCTTGGGAGGGTCCACTCAAAAGTGAAATATAAATTAACATAATTATTAAGTATAATTCTGATAGAAGTTTCATGGTGATCGGTTAAGTGGTTTTCGCCTTAAAGCGTACCAAAACAAACTTACTTTCGCGTTTGTGATATTATCGTAGTATTCTAATCTGTAGGTACACAGTTTTATATATAACTAGCTGACCCCGCAAACGTTGTTTTGCCATTTAAATAAAGGTATGAAAAATAGCTAGTAGCCGATTCTCAGATCTACTGAATACGCATATAAATTTTGGTTAAAATCAGTAAAGCCGTTTCGGAGGAGTAAGGAAACAAACACTGTGACACGAGAATTTTATATATAAGATTATTTCTTCTTTTAGAGGTAAACAAAGCTGCAGTAATTTGAGGGAACGTTATAAAACTTCCCACCCACCTCAAAATGTCTCAAAATGAATCGTATCGCTTTTATTACAAGTCGATGCTCCGTTGACTCATCAGTTCAGTGGTTCCGCCTTTTCCTTGTTCCACCGAGGTTCGGGTTTCCCGCTAAAACGATTGAAACGGAATTGAGGCCCTAAAAACTATCATGAAATGTATACTATTTGAAAGACACTTATGTTATGGCTAGATCATATATAACTCATTTAGTATTTGTGACAAAACGTTAAAGTTATTTCATTAAAAACTGTTTTATTCCGTTTTTTTTTTGTTGAATTTTGATGTTTGATTTTAGAATTGAGTTTAAATGTGGAACGGTTAAAAAAGTAAAATAACTATGCTTAGCACAGGCAGATTTTAGTTAAGTTACATATGTAGAATGTAGATGTTTGGAAATATATTTGTATGGAATATTATAATTATAGGAAAGGATTCCAAATACCTATGCCTCGAGCACTCGATCAAAACCTTATTTCGCCGTTCTGTGAAAGATTTTGTTCTGCACTCAATAAATATAGTCTAGGGAGACGATGACTGACATATGCGGCATAGTTGTGAAAACTTGCGTGCGGAAGTTGGTCTGCGTATGACTCATTGATTACGTAAAAATTAGAACTTAGTTCCAAATGTTTCCGGTGAAATTGCAGGGCATAGAAATAAAACATCTCTTACATATCTGGGTGACGAGTGAAGTGAGTGTAGGTTATGGTTTGGACTCTTCGTGTTCCAATAACTGCGTGTCACTGTGTTTTCATCAGGCGCATGTCCTGCTCGTCTCCTCACTCTATAGGTTCTATATCGTTCTTATTCATGGAGCGCACTCATTTCACTATGTATGTATACCTACATGTTCATTAGCTAGATGTACCTATATGTCAGTAAGTTAAATAAGAATATATTGAGAAATATATAGAGGATTTTCATTCTATCACAGTTGAAAATCAACAAAACTCCCTGCAAAAGTCAAAAGTCCACAAATCCTAAGAGTTGTATTTTCACATAAAAATACAATCTCTGGACAAAAAGCGTCAGCCAGTAATGGCGGAGTTAGTACACTTTTTGTTTTGTGCCCCCACAAAGCGCATTCGGGCGTGTATCTATTCATCATTTAATTTACATTTTGAACGCAGCCACAGCGCGCCTACTGACTGAGGTAACGTGAGATGCGGTATATGCTGTATAAAAAATCGAAAAAGATTTAACTTCCTTTGACTTCTTTTTTTTATTTTATTTTGTCTTTGTATCTGATCCCGTGACTTGGAAATTCAAGTTCTCTGAAATACAATTGTTATTTGGGCTTCAAAATATAAATAATCCGACTTCCTACGAATATTATGAATGCGAAAGTTTGGATGTTTGTCAATCTCAATGACGTCGGCACGTCTGAACGGACCGGGTTGAAATTTGAAACACAGTTTATTGTTAAGAATGATAATATAATAGTAGAATAAACTAAAAAACACTCTTTTAGCACGCACTTAATACCCATATCATGGGGGTGTATTTCAAATAGTCAATCCGCCATCTTGGATATTCTCTATGTTGGATTTAAGTCACGGTACAATTTTTTTCGTATTTCTGACAGCAAACCCTTCCGTTTGATACCCATATTATGGAGGTGGATTTCAAACAGCCAGTCCGCCATCTTGGAGAGGCCGCCATATTAGAATTGTAATGACGTTTTAGACTTAGCTAGTCTTGTATTGTCATCAGCACTCAGAGCGTGTGCAAAATTTCATCCTAATCGAAGATAGGAAAGTGGGTCAAATTAAAATTCCAAGATTTTCTTACACACATAGTTACATGTGAAGCTAATAAAAGCGTGTTAATATACACTAGCAATCACGGGATCGAAGAAACAGGAACTGCGCAGGTAAAACCACGGGGCACTTATAGTTAAACTGCAAAATGTAGTGTAACTAAACACTGAAACTGTACTTTTTGTAGACTGTTGAATTTTTCGTTCTACTACATTTTGATAATTCATCAAATAGTTCTGAGTTATAATTTTTCTTGACTTGTGAACAAACTACATTTCACAATATCAAATCTCAATCTAAAGAAATATAAAAATAAAACTACAATGAAATATACAGGGGAACATAACGCAAAATTGTAGTATTCATAAAAGTCAGTTTTGATAGTTACCACAGTCTCATTTACCACCAAGAGGAATGGTGAATCCAGTTCGGTATATGTTTTTGTTGCGGCGTGAATGTGCAAAATATTAGTTTGAAATCGATAGCTTCGGTTTAATACACGGATAAAAAAATATCTACAGACATCCTATACACATATCATATGCCTTTTATAATGTTTTTGGTATGGAATCGAATGCTAGATTAAGCAAAATTTGGCGCCAAATTTATATGTTTAAATTGATAAGAAAAAAACAAGCACAGTAGTGAAAAGTCCTTCTAATTTATATAGATAAGATAACGTAATCACCATTGCAATTATCAATTTCAGAGATTTACTTATAGTTTCAAGTGGTCGATGAAATGATGCAACCCAGACTTTGAGGAATGGTTATCGTTGCTTTGGTCTGAGAATCCAGATTGCTGTTTCGGTTGGTAGGCAAAATATTGTTGTTTTATTTTATAGTTACGTTATTGGATTTGTTCTTCTGTTTGTTTTTTTAGATCTTCGATATTCGTGCCATTTTTACTATTTCCTATCATCAACTTTGAGTCAGCTAGCTTTTTAGTTGAAGTTTTAACGATTTTAGGTAGATTTGATTCGTTTGTATTTGATATTGCATCAGTTTTGAATATCATCGGAGTGGCGGGCGGATACTTTCTATGACTTTTATGTCTTACTTGGACAAATGCAATCTTCGTCATAATTTGAATTTAATGGTTCCAATGATTTTAATTTCGAGCTATTTAGGTATGTTACAAACAAATTATTTATTATTTACAGTATCAATAGGTTTTTATTTTATTTTACATTGTAGTTCTCATCGACAGTTTTTAATTAAATTGTTAAACTTCATATAACGTCCTTGTTGATGTCGTCTCCAAATAATTTTTTTAAGTTTCATTAGACAGTGTTAATAATATAACTTCATTTAAACTTTCCAGTTGCAAATCAGTTTCAGATCATCCACATGTACGAGTATGATAATAAGCATTTATATAGATTAAACTCGAAGAAGAGAAAAAAGATGACCATAAATCATAGACAATCAAGTGCAGTTGACTCTTGACAGAGTCCGTCTAGGGAAATAACACCATAACACACTTTTTCCAGTTATTCTACCGCTAAGTAGTAATGTGCAATCACTGAAGTCCAGATGGAAGTGTAAAGTGTCCAGAGAATTACCGGGAAAATAGGTTATAAATCTTCTTAGATTTTTGATAAACAGCGCTTAGCAGTCATCTGGATGGAACAGTTGCTCCTATAGGATATTTACTTCAGATTCTTCAAGTATGAACATTAATAAAAATCAGTGAAAATTAGATGCTTATACCTACGTACGTCAACGAATAATAATACAATAAAGTGTGAATATAAGAAATCTACAATTTTTCACACATTATCATTATTTTCATGCTATGAAAAAGACGTTTTTAATAAATCGATTGTTGTTGAAGTGGAAAAATCATTTTAATGTTACTTTAAGATTTTGCGATTTACTTATGATGCGTGATAAGAAAAACGTGATTTATGAATTTTTAGGGTTCCGTAGCCAAAGGGTAAAAACGGAACTCTATTACTGAGACTTGGCTGCCCGTCCGTCCGTCCGTCTGGCAGGCTGTATGTATCTCAAGAACGGTGATAGCTAGACAGTTGAAATTTTCACAGATTATGTATTTCTACTGCCGCTATAACAACAAATACTAAAAATAAAATTTAAGGGCTCCCATACAACAAACTTCCTTTTTACCGTTTCTTGCTCGCTTAGTCCGTCTGAAGAAAACTAGATGGCACATAAACTGATGACTAATAAAAATAAAACGCGATATCGAATTCATCGACAGAATCATGCGGCAAAAATCTAAATTTTAATGAAACTTTTTTCCTGTCTGCGGAAATTGCGATGTAAATGGAATTCCGGATAAAGCCAATGGGGTTTTCGCCGTTTATTTGCTAATGCTACGGAACCCTTCGTGCGGGAGTCCTACTCGCACTTGGCCGGTTTTATTACGTATACCCGTATTTACTACCAATTTCATTCTTATGTTTACTCATGTTTGTGTGTATGTCACTATATTTCAACGTAATTAAGTTTTGTCCGACAAAACAAAAACCTACTTTAATCTAAAATTAAATTCAGATCCTCAACCTGATTTCATTAAAAGCTATGACTTTTTTTTTAATAAAGAGTGACGAGACGAGAAGTACGTGTGCCTAATGGTAAGCAACATGCCTGCCACATAACAGCAAAGTGGGACGCAGCTATTGAAACTTGCAGAGTCCAAATCATTACCCAGCACTGCACTGCGCTCGTCACCCGGAGATCTAAGATGTTATATATCTAATCCCTGTAATTTATCTGGAAACAATGCCCTTCCAACCGGAACACAGTAACGTTGGCACATTACTGCTTGGCGGGAGATTTACTGGTAAAGGTGTGGTACTTCCCCAGATGGACTCTGCCAAGAGTCCTACCATTGACTACGTCGTCGAGATAAATGAAAGCACATTTTAGTTTAATGTTGATATTCAAGAAAACCTTCTGAAGTATTTACTACCATACAAAACAAATGAATCATCAAAATTGATTCAATTAGCGGAACCATTGCACAACAAAAATACAGTTATTCTACCGCCAAGCAGTAATGTACGAAACATTACTGTGTTCCGGTTTGAAGGGCAATGTTTCCGGAGAAATTACAGGGCTTAGAGATATAACAACTTAGATCTCTGGGTGACGAGCGCAGTGCAGTGCTAGGTAATGATTTGGACTCTTCTTGTTCCAATAGCTGCGTGTCACTGTGATGCTATGTGGCAGGCATGTTGCTTACCATCAGGCACATGTCATGCTCGTATCGTCACTCTTTATTTAAAAAATACAAAAAAAACATACTCGTACAGAACTGAATCGAGAACCTCCTCCTTTATTGAAGTCAGTTAAAATAGTTTATTTTTGTTTTTATAATAATATGTACTGTCGCGGGGTTTCTATACGACTATTTATTTTTTATTTTCTTTTATTAATAATAGAATTTAATTCCAAAACTACTGAACCAATTTCCAAAAATTATTTCATCGTTTGACATTTTTTCGCTAATTTTTATCGCGACATTCCCACAGCATCCGAACTAACGCCGGTGAAACCGCGAGACAAAGCTAGTTTAAAACATTAAGCAGACGAAAGAAAGTAGAAATACGACTGGCCTCGTGGCTTAGTGGGTAGTAACTCTACCTGCGAAGCCGAAGGTCGTGGGTTCGATTCCCACCCAGTATATTATCTATTCTGTATATTATTCCCAGTGCAAATATTTGTGTGATGAGTTCAAATATTTGTACTGTGTCTGGGTGTTTCTATGTATAATAAGTATACATTTAAAACTATAAAAGTATTATATCAGCTATCTGGCCCCCATAGTACAAGCTTTGCTTAGTTTGGGGTCAAATGGTGTTGTGTGTGAATTGTCCACCAATATTTATTTATAATATATGTGTAAAGTTACGAACATGAGATTTCAGCTTGAATTACTACCGCCTCATGTGTAATCAAGCAATTACCTCATTTTATAATGTTAAATTTAAACTCCAGAACGTAACATTGGTTTGAAATTATATTTAAATAGATTTTCCGATCTATAATGTTCATTTCACAGTTCTCAACACAGTGTTCGAAATCAGTTTGGTGTAAGCACAGGGAAGATTTTAAAATGTCGCGTTGGATTTTATTTCTGTGTTTTACGATGGTGATTATTTTACATGCCACCTTTATTAAGAGTGCGCCTAAAGCCAGGAAAAAATCAGATTTCACCCGCGCGACGTGTTTCTTAATGTGATGTACATAAAGTCGAGAATAGCATGACACAGTTTGGAGGAAAAATCAATATTTAATCAGGAGTCCATTTTTGACCAAGTTTTATTTAATTACTCAATAACTAAACATAAATTTTAAAAAGTGTTCGGTTACTTTACTAGAACGTACAAATAGGAATTTTATTACCAAAAAATAATGTGGGGTCATCGCTGATAATTTCGAGTACTCGAATTAAAACGGGTTTTTTCGGTGTCATTTTTATTTTTTTATTGTAAAAAACTCTGATCTATTTTTAAAATTCTATTCGGTTATTGTGCTTCTTCTTGATTGTACCCACACGTCAATATTTTTTTTGTCATAGTTTTTAGTTTCTTAACTTCAGTGAGCGGCGTCGAAAATGTCCTTTTTTCGTTTTCTGGCTTTAGGCGCCCCCTTAAACTTTATTGCTTTGTTGCTTGTTAATTACTATAAGTAATTAACGTTTAAATGCGGTGTTTTTAGAGTGACAGATTTGAATGATAAATGGGTCAAAGTCAAAACATACTTCTAACAAATTATTATTGACTTGTTGATAAAATTTCTGAATGAAAATGAAACATAGGCAACTCTACCTTTGACATGTTTGATTCTTGCATTTTGGAAACGTCTAAATTATGGATTTGTACTTCGTTGTGTAACTCTATGTAACTTTTCACAACCTGAACGAAAGATATGCATTCGAAAGATGATTTGTAAATTAAACTCAGCATTAAAACTAAAAAAAATTTTACAGATCGTACTATACAACGTATGCAGTGTGAATTGTGAGGACTCCAGTTCACCTCTTCCTTCCTCTTCCAAAAAAGGTGACGATGCGACTATAAAAGAAGCTGAAAGAGGCTTTGGCTTATTAGATGCAGACAAATTTATGTTCTTACCAGCGAAGAAAGTGGCTGGAAAAGGTAACTTTATTCATATCTCAATGCCGTAATTATTTTTTGTTTAGATCATCTTGTCGTATTTACTGTACGATATGGAACGATACCGTCTAAATCACCTTTCAAACAAAAACAAATTTGTTCCTTTTGTTACTGCTTCCTTACATTTGACTGCCCTCGTGGCTTAGTTGGTAGTAGCTCTGCCTGCGAAGCCGAGGGTCGTGGGTTCGATCCCCACCCAGTGCAAATATTTGTGTGATGAATTCAAATGTTTGCACTGTGTCTGGGTGTTTCTATGTATAATAAGTATGTATTTAAAACTATATAAGTATTATATCAGCTATCTGGCCGCCATCATACAAGCTGTGCTTAGTTTGGGGTCAGATGGTGTTGTGTGTGAATTGTCCACCAATATTTATATTTATATTTTACTAACGGTTAGATCTGTAAAACATTACATAAAGAATATATTAAGTAAATATTCGCTACCATTTATTTGTTTACTAGCAGTACCCCGCGGTTTTACCCGCGTTCCGTTAGTTTCCGTTCCCGTCGTTCCCGTTTTTTTTTCGGAATAAAAAGTAGCCTATGTGTTCTTCCAGACTATAATCTAACTGTATTCCAATTTCAATTCCATTTCAGCCTGATCCGTTCAAACGTTACGGCGTGATTGAGGAACAAACATCCAAACATCCATACTTTGACATTTATAATATTACTGGGATTTTTTTATCTTATTCAATAATGGATTGTTGGATTTTATTAAACTGTATTTATGCGTATCTAGTGGATTGTATTAAACTCATGTCATCTTTGTTTTCTTTTTCAGTTAATGATGTATTCTCAAACTTATTCAGTGCCCAGGGATAATTGAGTTTTCAAGCAACAATGGGATCTTTTTTAAATTTAAGACCGAAAATTTGTCTATTGAATAATCCTTTTAAAGATTGGTTACCTTCTAAACTTATTCCTATCACTCTCTATTACAGACGATATGATAAGGAGAGCAACATCTTAATTTTAAAATATGCTTACTTGCTACTCCTTTTGTTCGAGACCTCCAATGTATACATCATCATCAGCCCGTGTTCGTCCACTGCTGGACATAGGCCTCTCCTATATTTCGCCACTCAGCCCGATCCTCAGTTTTGCGTTTCCAACCGCCACCAGCCGCCTTTCGTATATCGTCACTCCATCTAGTCTCAGGGCGTCCTACACTACGTTTACCGATTCGCGGTCTCCACTCCAGAACCCGTCTACCCCAACGGTTATCGGGTCTGCGACAGATGTGACCGGCCCATTGCCACTTCAGTCTGCTAATACGCTGAGCTATGTCGGTGACTTTAGTTCTCTGACGAATTACTTCATTGCGAATGCAATCCCTCAGAGAAACCCCAAGCATAGCCCTTTCCATAGCTCGCTGAGCGACCTTGAGCTTTCGGACCATTTTCACTGTCAGTGTCCACGTTTCAGCACCGTAGGTCATAACAGGTAGAACGCACTGGTTGAACATTTTTGTCTTAAGACTTTGTGGGATGGGTGACGAGAAGACTCGACGAAGTTTTCCAAATGCTGCCCAGCCCAACTGGATTCTTCTCATGGCTTCACTCTCAAAGCTACTCCTACCTAGTTCGAGCGTCTGCCCTAGGTAAATGTATTTCTGGACAATTTCAAGAGTGATTTCATTTACGACAATCGGCCCCGGTGCAACGAACTCGTTTCACATGACCTTGGTTTTATCCAAATTCATCCGGAGGCCGATGCGTTGAGAAGCGTTAGCCAGGCCATCCAACATCCACTGCAAGTCCTCCAGCGACTCTGCCATAATGACGATGTCGTCTGCAAACCGTAGGTGAGAGATGTACTCGCCGTTGATATTTAGGCCACGTCCAACCCAATCCAGCGTCTTAAACATATCCTCTAGTGCGTTTGAGAACAATTTCGAGGAAATAACATCCCCTTGCCTCACGCCTCGATGCAGAGGAATTTGTTTAGTCTGCTGGTCTTGAATTTGAACCGCCATCGTAGCGGCGTCGTACAAACACCTCATCACCTCGATGTATCGCCAATCGACTTGGCATCGCTGTAAGGACTCCAGAACAGCCCAGGTTTCGACTGAGTCAAATGCCTTCTCATAGTCCACAAACGCTAAGCAAAGTGGCCGATTGTACTCCTTTGTCTTCTGTACAATCTGCCGTACCGTGTGAATGTGGTCTATGGTGCTGTACCCACTTCGAAATGTATACGCCACCTCTAAAGTCAAACATAGATTAGGAAGAACATTGAAAAAAATATAAACAAAAAAAATTACGATAGGTACATAGTTACATAAAAACTAAAGGTAGTTTCATAAATTTATCGAAGTTTAGTCAGATATATTTTTTATCCTCCTGAATTTTTTTGGGTGATTTTAGATTTATTTGGTTTAGTATCTCTTCCAGGTGTCGATAGCTATAATCTTGCTGCTTCAACTAACTAAAACTCTAAAGATTTATAACAATTTTAATTCCAAATTGATTATAAAACTGTATCAACGCACGAATAAATGTATTACAAATTATATTGTATTTTTAATAACGCTTGACTAATTTTATGATTAGACTATGAACAAATTACGACGTAAAGGCCGGTTTCCATTTTGATTATTGCGAGTGTGAGTGCGAGTGCGATTTCGAGTGCGAGTGACTGATTACTATGCACTCGCAATAATCAATCGGTGTCCACACGTGTTTGCTACCAATCACTCAACACCTGCACTACTCACTCGCACGCGTACTAATCAAAATTAAAATAGGCTTTTAGTCGATGAAGATATTTATTTTTGTCTCTGATATTTCTAATATGCTTTTTATTGTGCATGAATAACTAGCAGCCTCCTGCGGTTTTGCCTTCGTTGTTCCCGTTCCCTTTACCTATAAAACCTTTATTTATCGCGATAAAACTAGCATAATATGAGCTATGCCATACTATCATCTGATAGTATTCCAAATTTCATCTCGATCCGTTCAGGCGTTCCGACGTGATCGAGCAACAAACTTCCAAACATCAGATCTAAACATCAAAATATTGAGTTTTGTAATAATAGTGGGATAGTTCCTTTGTTTCAACTAAATCAGTATGCTAACATGTGTCACGCAGCGCGGACGTGTTTATGCTTCTGGCATTACCTAATGGATTAGCAGAGATAGGACAGGCTTGCTCGTTTGAATTATTGTAATTGCAATGCAAATTGAACGGCAGCAGAATAAACGAATTGATATGAAATTAATACGAATAAAAATAGTCGAGGAATAACCACAACGAAGTATACGAGTATGTATCAAAACAAATTGAGTTTTTGTTAGTTTTTTTTTATACTTAATAGTAGCGTTGTTTCACCCGCGTAGGCCCCGTTATTTTAGGATTAAAAGTAGCCAATATTTTATTCTAGACCATGATCTATCTGTGTAAATTCCAACCAGATTTGTTTAGATGTTCCGACGTGATTGCGCTGCAAACATCCAAACATCTAAACTTTCGCTTTTTTTATATTAATAGGATTTAGCCACCACCGGTACTAGGGTCCGTGCTCTATGTATGTCAAAATGTATACTTTTAAATGAGCAACATTAAACATTTTGCACGAAAACCTAGACCTAGCACGTCTACCCTAAACACCACAAATCCTACAATCCATTACTTACTTCACTATAAAAATGGTAAATTTAAAAATACCAAAGTGAGGGTAATACGTAATACGTAAAAAAATACGTAAAAATGGCGTGTCATGTCAAGCCAGAAAACTGTCGCGCCAATACGCTGGAATGCGTCCAGATAGCGTCAGGTGAACGACACGCCAGACGGGAAACAAGAAAAAGCTTGAAAATACTAGTTTCGGGACTGAACTGCGGCCGTATTCATGATCATTATTAAACAAAAAACAAACTGAGGACGATTTACTCGGATCTTTATTGACGCGCCTAGCAGCGCCCCGCGGTGTTACCCGCGAAGTTCCCGTTCCCGTTGTTCCCGTTGTTTTTCCGGGATAAAAAGTAGCCTATGTGTTCTTCCAGACTATAATCTATCTGTGTTCCAAATTTCAGCCCGATCCGTTCATACGTTAGGACGTGATTGAGCAACAAACATCCAAACATCCAAATATCCAAACATCCATACATTGAAATTTATAATATTAGTAGGATAGGATTACTTTGAATTGCAGAAAAATTAAGATAGAGAGGTACTCGTACCTATACGTTGTAGTTGGATCTGTGCTTTACTATATTTACTATCAATTAATTTGTTTTACGGTCTTAATTTACATGTTATTGCAATAATTCATAAAGGACTAAGGGCCCGTGAACCCCAGACCTTCGTTATTTTAACAAAGTTGAAAGTTTGTCAGCGCACGCTCCAAACACAGATAAGACCGATGGAGAACATACATATACCTACTATAACGTAAGTAGAATTAAAATTGCATGAACATTTAGGCTGTCTAGCAAGTGGTTACCACGATGTTAAGTGCCTAGTAATGAAAAAAGTTATTTTTAATAATATTGTGATGGTAATACCAAAATAATCAGCCTTTATAATTTGACGAATCGGTATTTCATAGGTCGGTACACCTTTAGTACCGTTTATCTGCCAAAAAGGATGACCCAAACTTCGTAATGGTCCATCGTTCCTACCTCGTATGCGCTGACATCCTTTCAGCTTTGCTAAAATAACGAAGGTTTGGGGTTCACGGGCTCTTACTCTATAACAGAAAACTATCTCCTCTTATCTAATCTGAAGCCAACAGCCATAGAACAAAAAAATAGAAATAGACTTTCTGACAAGTTAATCCAGCAAACACAGTAGCTGTTTTAAGCTTAGCTTTTTCGGCGATCTTGCATCGCACAGCTAGTTGATGGTGTTGTGGAAGCAATGTCCACAACTATTTATTATTTTACTAATTTATACAGCGTCAGGGAATACGATTACCAATCCAAAATTTAACATACAGGGGTTATCTTCAACTATAGCTTTTAAAAACCCAGGACAACTAAGTTATGGCTTAGATATGGCCCACTAGAGACTTTTAGTTCAAAAGTCTCAAAGTGAACTGAATTCCGAACGCTACCAAGTTTCACCACTAAGCCTACGCATAGAAGTTAGAACCCGCTTCGGACCCTCGGGCAAAAGTTTCTGAATTTTTTAAGCACTTTTATTTTTTAAATGGCAGCGTAAAGGACTTAATGGTATAGACATTTGGGATCTTTGAGCCTTGATGTATTAAGGAGTCTTAACTGAAGTTCTTGAAATGAGCCTTTAGTAATCTTATGCAGATTTTTAGAGGTCAGATACGTAAAATGTTATTTCAACAATTATTTCTAAGATTTACACAGGTTTAGACGTTACGGCTGGCATAGTCGGGAGAACGGCGACTTCGCGGCGAATCCCACGTGCACTAGCTTTTCAAGTCATGTGGAAAACCTTTCTTCTTTTTATTTTTCATCCAACAACCCCTAAACCGCTTGGTGGATTATGGCCACTTGATATATTGACTCTCTCCTTCTGAGAGAAGGCCCCGAGTCCCAGCAGTGAGAACATTCATGAACTGTTTATGCTACATAGGTTAATGCAAAATATACACTACCACAGCGTAATGTTCGACATTTCGCATAATTATTCGCGTGTCTTTACATAACCAGCAGTACCACAAGCAACCAGGCGCTTATACATTGGCGACTGAAAAACGTAGTTTTCATACAGATAAATGTTTTAGACAGAGCACCATTGTAAGAGCTGTCTGTGTCTTTGTAAATGCTACTGGTATGACAGACGCGAAAATTTAGTAATTTGGGATATTTGTTACTCTCTCACGTAAAAACTTGGTAAATCTTAGACAGAGAAGAGACAGGAAGAGACATGGGCTACATTTTATCAAGGAAGGTCTTTCATAGATGAAACTTAAATGTCGTATACTTGTATCCACTTATGAAACTCGAATGTTTGTGCTTCTCAAAACTTAGATGAAAATACAATTCCTACAAATATTAAACACTAGCGGCCCGCTCCGGCTTCGCTCGAATAATAACCTAGATATCATCTGCAGCGCCATCTGCCGTAGCCTATGTTACTCGGGAATAATGTAGCTTTCCAAAGATGAAAGAATTTTTGAAATCGGTCCAGTAGTTTCGGAGCCTATTCATTACAAACAAACAAATCTTTCCTCTTTATAATATTAGTATAGATTAACAGGTACACACATGAAAATGGTCGAATTTAGCCTCTTTTATACTGTCTCATGCACTGTTTACCTCATAAAATAAAATTTAATTTTAATATTCCAAGATGTTCCTCAAGTCATCCCAAAATACTTACAGGGAACTTAGGATATTCATCTAGTCTGTGACCAAGGATCGTGTCTGTGACACAGTGCCACTGGGCTAAATTGCAAACTGGAAGACTTTGACACCGACATCCTAATTCGAAACACTATATTCAGTAGAGCAGTTTTTAGGGTTCCGTAAAACGTAAAAACGGAACCCTTATAGATTCGTCATGTCTGTCTGTCTGTCTGTCTGTCTATCTGTCTGTCCGTCCGTATGTCACAGCCACTTTTTGCCGAAACTATGAGGACTACACTGTTGAAACTTGGTAAGTAGATGTATTCTGTAAACCGCACTAGGATTTGAACAAAAAATTTTAAAAAAAAGTAAAATTAGGGTTGCCCCCCATACTGAGAACTGAAACTCAAAATTTGTTTTTTCATCAAACCTACACGTGTGGGGTGTCTATCGATAGGTCTTCAAAAATGATGTTGAGGTTTCTAAAATCATTTTCGTCTACACTGAATAATTTGCGCGAGAGACACTTCCAAAGTGGTAAAATGTGTGTCCCCCCCCCCCTCTAACTTCTAAAGTACGAAAATGAAAAATCTAAAAAAAATATATGATGTACATTACCATGTAAACTACCAACGAAAATTGGTTTGAGCTCGATTTGATAAGTACTTTTTTTTTAGTACGTCATAAATACACTATTATTGAAACTTCGATCAAAGTTATAACGAACTACAAGAACTATGTGTACTATGTATATTATGTTACTTGCTGCAACGGAACCCTTCATGGGCGACTCCAACTCGCACTTGGCCACCTTATTTTATTTTAAAGGACCTAGAGCCGTTGACTTCAAATGGCCTCTACTGCATAACCCACTTTGGGCTAATAGCACAAAATATATTTTATATAAGCGTTAACGTAACAAAAACGACTCGCGCATGTTTTAACCGCGCAGGCAACGGCATCACGTAGTTTCGACCTTAATACTTCTTAAAAATTAAGAAAGTAAAACTTTGTGCGTGTGAACATAAGTAGAAACAAACCTTTTTTTATCAACGTTTTACCCAAATAAATATAATCTCAGCTAGCTAACTCTCCAGTACGAAACGTTGCAGAGCCGGGGTTTTGTCATGGAAATGGAGACCGCGACCCGATGCAAATGACTGAATAATCTGCTTATTGAGATGCGGCGATGAGACTCCTGTTCTCGAGAACACGACAGTTGTTTACCATCGATCTGCCGTCTTACATCTGTTGTCTATGACGAAGGAACCACTCGACTTATTCCATAATTTGAGGTCGAGTGGACTTCGACCGAATGTAAGAAACGGAGAGTCTCTTGATTTTAGAATATTTCGGAACTTGTAGTCGTGGTGTCTTCAAAACTGTTAGCTTCATTCTAAACATTTAAGTACTCATGTTTGCTTCGTTAGTTTGAGGTTTTTTTACTATTGTATGAGTTACTAGCTGACCCGGTGAACTTTATGGCACTTTCTTTATAAAGGCGAAAGAGCTTTGTGAATGTGCGCGTTAATATTTTTCAACGTTTGGACCAATGTTTAATTAAATTTGGTACGAAGTTAGTCAAAACCCTTTTTTGTATAGGAAATGTTTTTAGGCAACATCGGCGTTATGACTATCTATACGTTATTAGATGCACAAAATTAAGCGTTTTTCAATCGACTTCCGGAGTCCTAGTGACTAGAACAATATTTTCACATCATGAAGACGTAGATTCGAATCCTGACTGCACTTCTGAGCATTTTTTCATATACAGATGCACGAGTTTTTCATCACCACTGGCTTTGACGGTGAAGGAAAACATCATAGGAAAACTGGGATGTGCTATTATTGGCCAATCCATACCTGACCCGCGTAGTGGATTATGGCATCGACTCTTTCCTTGTGACAGAAAACCCTGAGTCCCAACAGTAAAGAAGTGGACAGCTTATACAGTCGACTTAATATATTATTTAAGGTTTCCTCGTCGAATGGTATTATGTATGCCGTAGCCACCTCAACGCTCGCAATTTTTCCTCATAAAAGATAAATTCCTCTCACAACTTTGAGTGATCTTCGTGAGGTTATACCTAATTTTACGAGGAAAGTTTTGCTATTCACCGTGTTCATACTGGAATACCGGACATTATCGGAAAATAAATCAAATAAAAAAATCATATTCTACTCTATGAAAGGCACAGTCATACAGCTACGTATACGTAAAAAAAACTATCTGTATCAGTAACATGACACAAAACAACATAGTTTTTAAACTTTCGCGGGTCAAACTTTACTCAGTCAGAAAATATTCCGAGAACTGACACCAAATTTTGTGTAGGTATTTGAGGCAACCTAGACACTTGTCACATATCGCTCCTATTATACATACTCCAACACGGAGCTGCAGACTTGGCTGGTGGGTAGCGGGGTAAACAAAGCGATATCGTTTCATGGTTTATGTTCCAAAGACACGAACGAAAACATTACTCTACTTTTCTAACAAGAACGTTTAGGCTGTTAAGAAAGCTGCCCGAGTGAGTTTTCCCCGATCGATGGTTAAAATCATTGTGTCTTTAAATCGAAAGTGAATCGGTTTCTTCTAGATAAACACGCTTCATGGTAGACCACATCGTCGCAAGCATCATGCGAGATGGAGGTCAATGTAAACCTATAAGATATATAAAAACAACGTAAAAGAACAAATATGGCCGTAGTTGCGTAGTCCGTAGTGAAGTTGTCCGAAGTAAAAATTGTCTATCCCGTTTTAATGATTCTAAAAAAAAATATTATCGTTTTGGCTTGTGCAACCTTTAGAACAAACTAATAAACTTAAGCACTAGACCCAATCGCGCGCCCTTTTCTTTGAACTATTTTTGGATTACACTTGACCGCCATCTCACGTGATTTTTAAGCGATGATAAAACGACCTTACAAGGAAGAAACCGATTCACTCTTTCTCAATGAAAAAGTCTACCGATTTGCGGCTGAAACTGAAGTCCGACTGAATCGTGAGGGGCTCGAAAATGTAAAAAATAGGACAGCTATATTTTTTTAACAACATAGTGACAGTACGAGATAGACATGCGCATTAGGTAACCAATAATACACCTGCCAATCATAGCGCAATGACACGCAGCTAATGGAATATGAAGAGTCCAAATCACTGCCTAGCACTGTATAGGACGTCTACTCTTTTTCTACGAAAAATGTTATGTCGAAATAATGTCGCGACTTTCCTACTCCCGTTCTACTGCTAAAACTTAAAATGTCGGTTTAGATGTTCTAATCTTACTCTAATTAGAGTAGGTTTATAACATTTAAACGTCAAACAATGTTCGATCGGATGAAACGAAGTAGAACTAAACCAGAAAAGTTGCGAGTTTATTTCGCAATTACGTTTTCCGTGGAAAGGGTGTAGACGTCCTGCGCTTTTCACCAAATATTCTTCGGATATAAGTATTAGATGATTTGTCTCGTTCCCATACAATTTTTCTGTTGAAATAAACCACTACGAACTTACAAAATATAAAATTCTACCTATAAAGCATAATCACAATAGGAACGCGTATAAGGTTAGGGTGCGAGTTAATATACCATACTTATTAGGGTACCGATGGCCGCTTCATAACTCGTGATTTGGTTCCGTTAACGGCTATAGTTGAACCGCGTTCAGCCTCCAATCTACGGCCGATAACTGGTTTGACTGATGGTAGGGACTTACAATAAGGACACCATTATTATAAAGCAACACAATACAAGAGTGAAGTTATTACGATGAATATTTCGTTGACGAAGATCTCCGTGGAGTGAAATGTTTAAAAAAAGGTTTGCTAATCCTTTTTTAGGGTTCCGTAAAACGTAAAAACGGAACCCTTATAGATTCGTCATGTCTGTCTGTCTGTCTGTCTGTCTGTCTGTCCGTCCGTATGTCACAGCCACTTTTTGCCGAAACTATGAGAACTACAGTGTGGAAACTTGGTGAGTAGTATTCTGTGAACCGTATTAAGATTTTTACAAAAGAAATTAAAAAAAATAAAAATTAGGGTTGCCCCTCATACTGAGAACTGAAACTCAAAAAGTTTTTTTTCATCTATCCTACACGTGTGGGGTGTCTATCGATAGGTCTTCAAAAATGATGTTGAGGTTTTTTAAATAGTTTTTGTCTACACTGAATAATTTGCAATTTGCGCGAGAGACACTTCCAAAGTGGTAAAATGTGTGTCCCCCCCCCCCCCCTCTAACTTCTAAAGTAAGAGAATGAAAAATCTAAAAAAAATATATGATGTACATTACCATGTAAACTACCAACGAAAATTAGTATGAACTCGATCTAATGAGTAGTTTTTTTTTAGTACGTCATAAATACACTATTATTGAAACTTCGATCAAAGTTACAACGAACTACAAGAACTATGTATATTATGTTACTTGCTGCAACGGAACCCTTCATGGGCGAGTCTAACTCGCACTTGGCCATTTTATTTAAACATTTCACTCCACGGAGGTCTGTGATTTTTATCAACAACTAGGTAGGGGCCCGTTCCAGCTTCGCTCGAATATTGGCATATGGTGTTGCCAGTGGCCATATTATCCTTACTTAATAAGTAATGGTATGTTTAATAAGTATGTATTTCAAACTATATAAGTATTATATCAAGAAAGGAAAGGTTCTCGAGTGGCGACCACGAACCGGAAGACGCAGTGTTGGACGGCCTCCCACTAGATGGACAGATGACCTCACAAAGGTCGCTGGAAACCGCTGGTTGCAGGTTGCGCAGGACCGTTCGTTGTGGAAATCTAGGGGGGAGGCCTATGTCCAACAGTGGACGTCTTGCGGCTGATGAATGAATGAATGAAGTATTATATCAGCTGTTTGGCTTCCATAGTACAAGCTTTGCATAGTTTGGGCACAGAATAAATATTAGTACAGAAGCCTCACTTACCGAAAACAATTATATAAATAGCGACTCTTGCTGGGACACAACAAAGTTCAATTCAGCTCGCATTAGCGCTCAATATCTGTCGCGATTTTCAACTCTCTCTTTTAACGCGTAACTCTGTCCCTGTCTAGCGCGGAGGGTTGTCGACATATCTAATAACAATATGCGCGGGAAACGTGTTGCGCGAGCGCTCAGCCATGCGTCCGACAACCTACTGGCACTTGTCCCCTGGGAGGCACGGTCTAGCTGTAGGCTAAAACCACGCGACCTTGAGCGAGTGATGATGCACTGGTTTGGGGTCAGATGGTGTTGTGTATGAATTGTTTTCACCAATATTTATTTATTTTAATATTCCTGTACTCCTGATAGTAAATAATTACCACCTATGGCCACTAACAACACCATATGCGTTTGTTACGTACCAGTACCTACACATGTCCGCACAACGTGAGCTGCATTCCATCACGAGGTTCAAGTCAGCAAATTCAACAGAACTCGGCGGTAGCAATCACCTTCTTCGTGTGAACTACAATTCGCTGACGCTCCTTATTAAATTGTGACCCAGATAACCCTTCATCAAAGCTGGTTTCAATAAAGAAGTCAGTGTCACTCGATCGTCGAAGGCATTCGCACCTAAGTTAGATAGGCTTAAGATCCTATGATGTGAGTGTCGTTCTAACACATTGAACGCATTCGCGTCTAGGTTAGATAGATTTAATATATTATAATGTACAGTAAAGTTCGTTCTAAGCTATTCTAGTTTCCTTTCGAACCCTCCGTCTGCAGCTTTCGTAATTCGTTGCAAGAACGCTAGGTACACAAATACAGCGTACATAACAAATTCTCTTCCCCCCATAAATAAATAGAACAATTCCAGAGTTTCTATGCATCCCGCACGCAACGGAACGTAAATCAATTACCAGCGCTGCGTTAAATAGTTGCCAGGAACTACGAGTATGCGAGAAAACTAGATCACGATGACGTAAACGATGGCAATACAACGTTGTTTATATATAAAAAATGTGTTATTTACTAAAAAAGAAAATGCAAGTGTTTAAGACCGTAAGGTAGAAGTGAAAACTAAAACAAGAAATAAATTTTAAAAGCTATAAATCAAATTATTAATTTAAAAAATGCTTACTTATTTATTCAATATAGTACATACAGTACATAATTATAGTATACACACCGACATGACAGTGACAGATACGGCTGAAGGACAAGTATCCATGGTAAAGAACAAAAATTAGAAAAAAGCTAATGACAGTAGACAGAAAGCAGCAGCTGACTGTCTTTCTCGCTCTGGCACATTCGGTGGTCCATATTCACTTGAACGGTTCTTTAATATCCGAACGTGACGATGAGCTTCATTCGCTTCCTACCAAAAAATCTGTGCGCCAAAAGGAGCTTCAGTTCAATAAATATTGATGAAGCTGGCGGTGGGGGGCTCTACAACCTAATAACGGACTTTCTGGTTAGCGCGGAAGGCGCAGGACCCGGTTTGGTGAACATTTTACACACAACACTATCTGAGACCCCAAACTAAGCAAAGCTTGCAAGTGCTATGGGAGCCAGATAGCTGATATACAACAGAAAACAAAAGTGTGAAACTGTAATGCATACTCAATTACTGTGACTTACTCAATTGTAAATACATACTTAGGTACATACTCGTATTAAACATAGAAACACCGAGAGTCAGAACAAATATTTGTATTCATCACACAAGTATTTGCAATCGAAACTTGGATGGGAAAACAAAAAAAATTGGTTGTAATCGAAATCGTGACTCTCGGTTTCGCAGGCAGACTTACTACCAACCAACTTACAACCAAAAGCCACGAGGTCAGTCAAGTCGTATGCTGGGATATGCCTTTTCGCACAAAAAAAAAATCAAGAACGTCTGCGCTGGTCACATGCGGTTTGGTACAACAAACATTTCGATTTCCTTACGATACTTTTCTTTACAGTTTCAGGGCTAATGATGATACACATAGACAAACAGTAAGATGAGTAAAAATGTAGGTAGTTATTTTTTTAATATTCACCGTTTGAAATTATAATTACACGATTTTAGTCTGTTTTTAGGGTTCCGTAAAACGTAAAAACGGAACCCTTATAGATTCGTCATGTCTGTCTGTCTGTCTGTCTGTCTGTCCGTCCGTATGTCACAGCCACTTTGTGCCGAAACTATAAAAACTACAGTGTTGACACTTGGTAAGTAGATGTATTCTGTAAACCGCATTAAGATTTGAACAAAATAAATTAAAAAAAAGATAAATTAGGGTTGCCCCCCATACTGAGCTGAATTAGCTGAACTGAAACTCAAAAAATTTTTTTTCATCAATCCTACACGTGTGGGGTGTTTATCGATAGGTCTTCAAAAATGGTGTTGAGGTTTCTAAAATCATTTTCGTCTACACTAAACAATTTGCGCAAGAGACACTTCCAAAGTGGTAAAATGTGTGCCCCCCCCCCCCCTCTAACTTCTAAAGTAAGAGAATGAAAAATCTAAAAAAAATATATGATGTACATTACCATGTAAACCACCAACGAAAATTAGTTTGAACTCGATCTGATGAGTAGTTTTTTTAGTACGTCATAAATACACTATTATTGAAACTTCGATCAAAGTTACAACGAACTACAAGAACTATGTGTACTATGTATATTATGTTACTTGCTGCAACGGAACCGTTCATGGGCGAGTCCAACTCGCACTTGGCCACTTTATTTAATCTACATTTACTACCCCATTATTATGCACTAGCTGAACGCGCGCGCGTTGCTACGCCATCTATCGAAAATTAGTCGTACCAATTCAAATTTTGAACAAATTCGGTTACTTTACGTTCTAATGACCCAACCTTTAAAATATGACATATGCTAACGTAACGTAACGTTCACGTAACGAAAGCTGTCAAAAAGCTATATTTTTCCCGTTTTTGTTACATATTTCATTCATGCTCGGCTCCTGTTGATAGTAGCGTAATGTTAAATAGCCCATAGCCTTCCTCAATAAATGGACTATTCTACAAAGAAAGAATCTTTCAATTCGGACCAGTAGTTCCAGAGATCCTTGCGTTCAAACAAACATACAAACAACCAAACAAGCTCTTCAGCTTTATAATATTAGTATAGATGGTAACGATGGTAACTCTGTGTTGATTTCCGAAAATGCGAACCTACCAACTATTCGATTTAATGGTACCAACATAGAAAATATTGTTTTCAAAATTACCATGCTACCATCTTGCAAGCTATAATTTTCCAGGATAAGACTTTTGAAATTTTAAAACCTTGATGTAAATAGTCTAATAAATAGGTTGGCATACAAGACTCAATTCTCATTCGAGGCGAAAGGTAGTTATAGTCAGCAACAACTAAAAGCAAGTTAGTAAACGCGTTAGTAACACTTTACCTGCGAGGCTAATTTCAGAGAACTTATATCCAGTGCGTATGAGACCTATTAGAACTCGGAACTGTGCTTAACTCCAGTACGTACATATGAGACCCAAACTATCTCCTAAAAGTGTTTATATAAAGAACGCATGACTCGTAAAAAATTGATATTATCACTACTTAGGACTTTAGGGATCTCTTCAATCTCATTTTCAAAACATATTCAAGATTAGTTAGGTTAAGCTGACCTGACGTACTGCCTCGAGATGGTATGAAATAACGCGGATGCCGAGTGGGGTTGTTCTACAATATTGCATATTTGGGCGCTACATTGGAATCACGCCGGCCTCATACCAAATATTCGGTTCTATAATTTAATTACTTCACCATCCTACTAATATTGGATACCTACATACTGTAAGCCATAGTGGTTTAAGGTAGTTTTAAATATAGGCTCAAACGCTGGCTAACTGAAAATATTTTTTTTTTAAGTAAAGAGTGACGAGACGAGCAGGACATTTGCCTGATGGTAAGCAACATGCCTGTCACAAAAAAGCACAGTGACACGCAGCTATTGGAACATGAAGAGTCCAAATCATTACCTATCACTGCACTGCGCTCGTCACCCAGAGATCTAAGCTGTTATATCTCTAAGCCCTGTAATTTCACTGAAAACATTGCCCTTCAAACCGGAACACAGTTATGTTTGCACATTACTGCTTGGCTGTAGAATAACTGGCAATGGTGTGGTACTTCCCCAGCCGGACTCTGCTAAGAGTCCTACCTACCTACCTACTACGTTCCACAGCTATAATGAATTTACTCCTATCAAATTTTAAATGTAACGTTGTTTCTATATTAATAACATATTGAAGTGTCTGCTATACTTAATTACGAATTAATAGGTTTTCAATAAACACATATGAAGGTATAAACGGTGCTACCATTTCAAGCATTTTTTAAGGGAAAACTTCTTTTAGCAAAATCGCAAAATCTGTCAGTGGTGGCACTGACAGATTTTGCGTGGACTGAGAATTGAGCTCAGGCGTCGTGTTCGTAAATAAAAACTCTTGGTAAACTCGGGACCTTGGCCAGTGGCCAATGGCCATCTAGAAATACTTCAACATTTCTAGATGGCCGTGGTCATGGCCACGCCCTCCGGTTTCACTTGCGTAGTTTCCAATTAGCTATCATATTCTGCGTCAATAGTGATTCACTTCTATCGGCAGTCTCAATGACTGCATTTTTTTTTGTCTGTCTGTCTGTTTTGATCCGACTAATATCAAAAACAGCTAGACTGATTGTAACGGGACTACCACTTGCAGATAGCTGAGGTTATAAGAAGTAACTTGGACTACATTTATTTAAAAAAAAAATTGATCCAATGTCTTGAGTGTTTTTCCTAAGGTACCGATTTCCCAACATGATTTCCTTCACAGTCAAAGCCAGTGGCGAGAACCAACGAATAAATCTATCTGCACTTGAAAAACTACTTAGAGGTGCAGGCAGAATTTGATTGTGAAATCGGACACTTTTCCATTAAGCTAGCACGGCTTCCAAAGCCACAAAAGCTTCGAAAATGGGTTACTTTTACTACTAATGTAATAAGTTTGGATGTTAGGGTCTTAAAATGTGTGCTTCTTTGATGCATAAGCAGCCCAACAAACATTCCCACTGTTGGGAATCGGCTGCTTTCTCTCGCAAGGAGAGAATCAAGGTCATAATCCACCACGTTGTTGGATGACGCATGACCTCGACAAATTCTAGGAATATGCCAGTTTCCTCACTATGTTTTCTTCACCATTTTTAAGTTAGGGCAATAAGCACGTAACTGCGCAAAAATAGTGGTACGCATGAGATTCGAATCAGGGGTTCCGTATCGGCATGTATCCGTCGCCGTTCTCTTGAACCAGCCGTAACTTTGTTGCGCGTCGGACAACTGAACTAATCGTGTTGTAATTTGAAACTCAAAAAACCTGTAGCTCAGATGATAAAATAGTTACTACCCTATAGACTGGAATATCAAACAGGCTGCTTAATTTTTATTGAGAAACAAAAAAATGAAGGATTTCGACACTAAATATAATGTAATTAATTGTTTTCTTTGACTTAAATGAGACTTGTTGATTGAATGAATGTTTATTATTGTGTATAGTTTATGCAAAATGTTTGGGTGTACACTGTACAATAATGTAAATTTTAATTATGAATAATGTAATGACTATTGAATATAGAGACGTACTTCTTAGCATTCCATGGATTCACCGTGCGGGTGCCGGGTCCATCGTGTGGCAGAGAGAGAAATCTCGAATAGACCCCAAGACTTGTGACTCGGGCTGTAGGTTTAAAAGGGGCCCCTTACATTGACGTACGTCAACACTCACCTTCACTACTCGTATTTCTCTCC
Organism: Ectropis crepuscularia; assembly: GCA_963693475.1. Classification (NCBI taxonomy): domain Eukaryota; kingdom Metazoa; phylum Arthropoda; class Insecta; order Lepidoptera; family Geometridae; genus Ectropis; species Ectropis crepuscularia. The sequence goes on from OY856355.1 coordinate 17,241,038, forward strand.
CTGCCCAGCCAAATCCGATATGATCCTACTAGTGCAGCTTTAGATACTCGTTCTAGTATAGAACTTACTGCACTTCTGGACAATCCAAGGTCTTTAAGCAGGTTATAGAGAGATTTTGCTGGTATACCTCTCGCTCCTACTTCTACAGCGTATAAATTAACTACATAGCCATTTTTTGTTAATTCATTTTGTAGGTCGTAATACTTATTTTGTTTCATCACGTGGTCTTTAGGTATATTAGTTTCCCACGGTACGGTAAGTTCTACCAGGACTATGCGTTTCGTAGCCCTAGAAAAAAGGAAAATGTCCGGTCTGGATGACGAAACACCCACATCCTCTGGGATTTTGTAGTGCTTTTCATACGTGTCCATTAAAATTGTCCAATCAGGTGCTGAACCCAGGATTGAGTAAGGCTTGTTCTTGGAGTTTGAAGTTGAGCCCTCTTTTACAAAGTTAATTTGTCTTTTGTTCATCGTCAATCCCTTTTGGGCTCTAGCTACCGAAAGGCTTACGGCTTCACGTATGATTTCAAGTACTCTGTCATGGCGCTGTGAGTAATGACCCCTATTAAGGAGCACCTTGCATCCCACCAATATGTGCCTTGCTGTACATATCGCCTCACCACAAGTAAAGCAACATTTTTCAGAGGCTTTTCCCCACCTTACCAAGTTACTCTGGTCAGGGAGGGTCATTTGGAATTAATTAATTAGTAATTTTATTGTAAAATGACGAAATTAATTTGTATGAATATGAGTCTTGTTACTTGAAATAAATGAATTTTATTTTATTTATTATTTATTAACAGACTGTAAATGGACAAAGAAACCAATTTTTCTTTTTTTTTTTTGAGGAACATAGAAATCCAGTTGAGATCCTATTAAATGCGTCCATTAATCACCAGCTAAGCAGTGTGTAAAAGTCAATCAATAACACATCGGAGGAACACGCTCTCCATCCATCAGGAAAGAGTACAACTTGGAGTCAGATTGGAGGGTGATCAGTCAGCCCTCCATTACACAAGGCTCAGTTGGGGATATGTTTCCGTTGGCATTGACGTCACGTTTATTTTGCTATCCTTTTCATGTTTTTTTTTAAAATAAAAAGTGCCGAGACGAGCAGGACATGTGCCTGATGGTAAGCAACATGCCTGCCACATAACAGCACAGTGACACACAGCTTTTGGAACATGGAGAGTCCAAATCATTACCTAGCACTGCACTGCGCTCGTCATCCAGAGATCTAAGATGTTATATCTCTAAGCCCTGTAATTTCTCTGGAAACATTGCCCTTCAAACCGGAACACAGTAATGTTTGCACATTACTGCTTGGCGGTAGAATAACTGGCAAAGGTATGGTACTTCCCCAGGCGGACTCTGCTAAGGGTCCTACCACTACAAAAATAAATGTCAATGTTTGGTTATTATACCTACTATAGTTATTGCTCAGTGATGTCGTAACGTCTGAACAGATCGGGCTGAAATTTGGAACATAGTTAGGTTATAGTCAGGAAGAACATATTTTTAACCTGAAAAAACAACGTGATCGGGAACTACGCGGGTAAAACCGCAAGGTGCTGCTAGTTATACAAAATAACTATATATATAGTATATTCATACGTCTTCCCCTAAAACATCTCAACCGATTTTTGTGACATTTCGATGGGTATGATTTCTGTGACATTAAATATTTGAGGTATGATTCCTAGGTTAGCTAGGTTTTCATTAAACATCTATTATACGGATTTTAATTTCCCAGTTAATCTTTGTTTGTAAATGTGTCGGGATCCTACACAAATTGGCCATTTTTTTACGTGCAGGAAATGCATGATTGCTTACCCTTCCACCTGTGAGAGACTGCCAGGCAGGGTAACGAGGCCATGGCTACTGAGCCTAACAAGTATTGATTTAAACCATAAGATGTGCCCTCCCAAACTTAAGGCGCACGGAATTATGTCATCGTTGGGAAGAGTGAGCTCACTCTTTCCGTTCTAGTTGGTTGGAGGAAGCGGTGAACGCCGGACGTTTTACCTATCACTACTCGTTGTCAACAACCAAAATAAGTAGAACCACAGCATACTTCGCCGCTAGCGATTCGAGGAGTCAAGTAGATTGGTAGTGTGTAAACCACTTACGCTACACACACACTCAGTTTATTACCAATTTCAAAGTGCTCAGGGCACATCTTATGGTTTATATCCATGATAATATTATCGTATAACAATGGAAACAAACCCCTAGTCGAGATGAAGATGGATCGCGGCGGACGCGTGGTCACCCTATCCGCGAGCTCTCGATGCCGTGATGGATAGCGCAATCTGTAATGTTATACCAAACAATGCTTGAATTGCACGATTTTGTATTTGGTTGTCAAACTATTAAAATATATCCTCATAATAAAGCTTTACGAGTCAGTATATCTCCCTAGATATAACTTAATCGAGAAGTTTCTAATATCATCAAAAAACTTGAACAAACACGACTACTATTGCTATTTGCTGTTATGTGGCAGGCATGTTGCTTACCATCAGGCACATGTCCTGCTCGTCTCGTCACTCTTTATTTAAAAAAAAACGAATCCTATCCTATTAAATGTTTGGATGTTTGTTGCTCAATCACGTCCTAACATATGAACAGATTGGGCTGAAATTTGAAACACAGTTAGATTATAGTCTGGAAAACACATAGGCTACTTTTTATCCCGATAAAGCAACGGGAACAACGGGAACGGGACCTACCTGGGTAAAACCGCGGGGCACTGCTAGTGTTTCGATAAAAGAGGGTTATCCATAGTATTTATTCCATTCTTAATTTCTTCTTTACCATCCTACGGTTGCCTGGAAGTAATCGCTCGTAGCGATAAGGTCGCCATTTGCTACTTTATTTTAGGATTTTATGTACTTTTGTTGTTTTTTTGTAATTTAAAGGCAATAAAGAGTTTACCATTTTTTACTATTTCAAAACTTAACTTCACCTCAAACTTTTCCCTTATTGTTCGTTTGACGTCCACTAACGTGGAATTATTCTGTGTCAATTTGACTCTACTCTAAAATAAGCAAGTTTTTGACTCCTGTATGCCTTGATTAAAAGTTCCGAAAATGGTATCACCATTTCTAATACCTAGTGGGTCGAACATCCGATTTCACGATTATGAGGGTATCACGATGGACGAACGTCACGTCTTCATAAAAATCGTATAAAGACATGACGTCACTCGAAAATTCTAAGTATGTCCATATTTATCTGCGTCTTATTTGTTTGCGAAACCGAGGGTCGTGGGTTCGATCCCCACCCAGTGCAAATATTTGTGTGATGAATTCAAATGTTTGCACTGTGTCTGGGTGTTTCTATGTATAATAAGTATGTATTTAAAAAACTATATAAGTATTATATCAGCTATATGGCCGCCATCACACAAGCTTTGCTTAGTTTGGGGTCAGATGGTGTTGTGTGTGAATTGTCCACCAATATTTATTTATTTATTTATTTGTGAAACAAAAGAAAAAATTCGTGCACAATATTTTTTTATAATCTAACTGACGGACAAGTTTTTTATAAGTAACCATCACTATTTATGTAACCCATTACATTGTATTAAATATACCTTTTAACTTATGTTCATTTTCATTGTGGTGTGGTAAACTATCGACTCTCTTTGTAATACAAATGTATTACAAAATCATCTGAATAATAGCTCTCAATGCCAGCTCCAAACAATATTAAAGATATCCTAACTCCCGTCAGTGCATTTCCGCATTTGCCCATTGTGATGTTCTATTCATTGCCTCTACCTGTCATAGAGGATAACAAATCAGTCTTCGAACATTGCACTTCCCTACAATGGCTTAAACAATGACCGTTACAAAATCACGTAGATGTGTGGTGTTCTTATCAAATGATCAGAGAAAACGAAGCAATCGACTTCAATTTAAACGTTAAACACGCGAATTATCGCATTAAAAATTATGTAGGTATCATCGATGCACGAATATTTGTTTTGTTATGGAAATGCAAACCACTCCACAGATTTCGATTTAAAATGTATCCTTTCCAAAATGTATATATTCGAAAAAATAATTATGAAAATCAGTTCAGGCGTTCTCGACAAATCGGGGAACATATATCAAAATAATTGTCGAATTGATATTGACCTCCCTCTTTTTTGAAGTCGATTGAAAACTAACGTGAATGTACATATTTTTATTAATTATTATGAAAAAGTATCAAACATCCGTAAATAAACATCCCATACAAACGTGCAAACTTTTGCGTTTGTTAATTTTGCTGGATATGAAAATCTAAAAGATAATCTTTATTGCTGTTAGCAGGTAAGATAAGATGATACAAAACATTTTAAAACTGACCTCTTCGAGAGCCATGGAATATGTTTTGTTTTTAGACTTATCTAGTTCTTAGTATAAAGAGAAAAAATAGTCAGATGATTAAATTCTTCATCTTCTTTTCATTTCTGGTTTCTATTCTGAATGATGATAACCAGGGGTGTTATACAGTTCCGTAACCGTAACCGAAACTATCGGATATCCGAAATAAAAATATATCCGTAACCGTATCGGTTTTTTTTATTTACGGTTACGTGTCACAAATTTCGGATAAAATCGACTTTCAGGATGCAAAATTGCTTTTTGTTAAATATAATCTCCATTTGACCATTCAGTTTTGACCATTAGAACTTCTATTCAACCCAACATCCGTAACCGAAACTAACGGATAATCCGAAATTATTCACCCCAATATCCGTAACCGAAACTAACGGATAATCCGAAATTATTACATATCCGTAACCGATATAATTTTATCCTATATCGATATCCAGATCCGAAATAATTATATTTACGCCGACGGCTTGTGTTTTAGCTCAACAGTATGTTCTTTTGGAGTTTGATCAGTATGCAGTCTGAATCGTAGATCTTACAGTTTACCGGTAGGAGAGAGTAAAATCAAAGAGTTTAACGATAAAGAAAACCGGCGTGTTCCGAAACAGACATCTTTCGAGCAAAACTAAGTTACGAGTACATATCTTCCAAGTGCGCTTATCCAGGGTTATCCATGCGTTTATCTACGAGGAGTTTATGTTACACCGACCGGCGGCTATGTCTCGTCAAACCAGAATTTACAACTAGGTATCAACTATCCACCAATTTTGCAACAATTATTAGTAATTTGCACGTCCGATAAATATTTACTAGCTTCAGTTTCTCATGTAAATGAAATGTATTTATAACCGACTTCAATAAAGGAGCAGGTTCTCAATTGGAATGTATGGTATTTTTTATGTATGCATGTTACGGGACAGCTACGCTCATTGTTACCTGATCGATGTTTATGATTCTTTTTTTGTCAGGTAGAAAAGACTGAAGTTGTCCCATTGGTGTGGCGGTTTTTATAATACGTATCAACAAAAAACTAACATTTGCTGACATTTATCTTGACGACGTAGTCATAGTCTCTAATGAAATTTAGTTGAATTTCGGAATTTAATTTTAAAAGAAGTCGGTATGGTTGCTACGTAGAAAATTTAATTATCTTATGACAAATAAAACTATCTTAAACCAAAAATAAATTGAAGTCGGTTTGCGTTTTTTCGAAATTAAATTATCTTATGATAAATAAAACTATTACAAACCCGACATATCTCTTCCATTTCATTACATCAGTGCCTGCAGTTCCCGACAATGGTACAGCAATAAATAATGCTACCTGTCGTTACCCACAATACCATCTCGGTGACGCGACAACGCTATGAATAACTAGTGTCCCGAATTCGGTTCCGGACTCGGAATATGCCGGATTACCGCCCGTGTGAACTGGCCGTTACATTTTTAATTCGGTGATTTGTGACTTAGTGAGGATTTGCTGCAGTTTTTTAAATTCATTTTGAAACACGGCTGAAATACGGAACTCGGGGGATTTGACAAATTTATTTGTACGCTGTACGTGCAATGCATCAAGTATTTATGTGTGAAATGTATACAATTTAAACTTCTGACTGATTCAGTATTAAACATTAGCAGCCCATTGTATCCCACTGCTGAGACTTGGAGCCTTCTCGCAAGGACAGAGACAAGGTCATAATCCACCAAGTTCCAAGATGGCGGATACCGCATGTCTTCGAAATTAGTCTTTCTCGGAAGACGCCGGTTTTTTCACCTCTTCCTTGAGCGTTAAATCCAGTGATGACAGACTTGCACACCTGAACTTGTAAGAATATTCTTCATGGGTGCAAACGGGAACTGAACTATCAGGATAAAATTAAATAGACTTTAGCCTGAGATAAAACATTGGCTAATTTAACCGCGGAGAACGGGAACTATGCGAGTTAAACTAACTAGCTTGCTCTGGTAAATGGTTTCGGAAAAGAGAAATTCAGCCGCTTCCTGGTGGATGAGGCTCTCATGAACCATTTCGGGGCCATTGTGATGGTCTCACGGCTGTCTGGTGTTGGCGAAATTGTCCTCATCGGAGACGTCAATCAGTTGCCTTACATCGATAGGGAAAATCTCTTCGAAATGAGGTATCACCGCCCAAACCTGGTAGCAAAGATCAGCCAGGAGTTGCTCTGCACACATCGCAACCCGATGGATGTTGCATATGCGCTGAGGGAAATATACTCAGGTATGTATTCCTCAGTTCCCCGTACAAAGTCCCTAGAGCAGAGAAGGTATAAAGGAGCGCAAAAACCCGGCACCCAACCCAACACCCTCTTTTTAGTGCATACTCAAGAGGAAAAGGAGACCCTGACAAACCAGGGTTACGGGTCGGGCACCGGGTCACGCATCCTTACCATCCATGAAGCGCAGGGATTGACATACGAGTCGGTAATCGTAATTAAAACTAAGGCAAACATGAAGCTGCACGAGAGCGTGTCCCATGCGGTTGTAGCAATCTCACGGCACACGGGGACCTTCACATACTACGCTGACGACACCGACGACGCCATCGGTCGGTTCGTGCGGCGAGCGCTGGCTGCATCACCAAAGACCATTCGAGATTTCAACCTACAGATGGCCATTAGAGACAGAAATGCGGCCGTAGTGGAGGCTCTGGGCCAGGAGGCTTAGGCAAAAGACGATGTCGAGTCGATTACTATCGGAATCCTAACCGGTAGTGATCGGCTCAACAGACGAAATCGGACTGACTAGTACTAGAATTACGTTTAAAATGTTCACCACCCCCCTACTCCCCCCCTTTTTATGTTCCTCTTCTTCTCCTAATCCAAGATCTATGTAAATAAAAAAAAAGATTATTGTAATGACAAAGGTCACGGACCCCGGAGCCTGTGGAGTGTTTAAATTAAATAAAAAAAAACTAACTAGCTTCTAGTTATAAAAACATGCTGGTTTTTTTTACCCGACTGAAAGAAGGGTTATGTTTTTCGCGTGTATCTTGTATATTATGTTTGTAAATTTCTTTATTTCCACGTATCTTGCAAACGGCTGGATAGATTTTGATAATTAAGATATCGTTAGATTGGCCTCAATCACCAAAGTGTCCATAGATAGTATATATTTTTTTTACGCGTTGACTTTTTGCAATCGGGTTTTTAAATTAAAGTTAGTAATGTTATTACGAAATTGTAAAGCATTTTAGTAACTCCTGAAAATGTATAGTCATGGCATGACCACACAGAATAGCAGGTGAATTATACTATCGTCTCCGGAAAAGTCACGTAACGCTAGCAAATGTATTGAGGGTACGGTTCTTTAAGTCTACAAGAGGTGCTGTTATGAGTTTCTATATTTTGTATAGTTTTTTTGACGTGATAATGTCTTATAATTCGATGAAGCCGGCTGCACGCCCGCAAAACTGTAACATTCCGCCGTTACCGTTAGTTCGTCTTCCGTGCCATGCGGACGAAGCTGAGCGCTGAGGGCGCCACCCGCCGAGTCGAGCGGTATCACTACTCGCGCTATCAGCGTACTGATTTCTTAAGAGGTTGCCACGTTCTATCGTCAGTAGTAAACCGACTTTACAGACAACCATTTTGACGTGATAACGTCTTATAATTCGATGAAGCCGGCTGCACGCCCACAAAACATGACGTCATGTACCGTTACCGTCGGTCGTTACCTCGCCGCATGTTTGTTACAGTTGTATTAATTATTTCGACCAGTAGTTCAAGCGGGGATGTAGCTCAGTGGTAGAGCGTTCGCTTTGCATGTGAAATGCCCCGGGTTCGATCCCCGGCATCTAAAAGCTTTTTTGCATTGTTTTGATTGAAAATGACTAAATTCTACTGATTACTTTATATATACAAATCTATTAAACAAATAAAATTAAAATTTTCTTTTGAAAAATGCTACCATTCCATCAGTATTTTCTTAAGACGTTATCACGTTCTATCGTCAGTAAACCGACTTTACAGACAAACATTTTTTTTTTGCATTCATCGACAAAGTCGCCCAATATTATATTATTTACTTGCAGTGCCCCGCAGTTTTATTCACGTAGTTTTATTTCCCCTAATTTAATTTGAATTTTCCGCAATAAAAAGTAACATATGTGCCATTCTAGTCTATACCTAATCTATGTTCAAATACCGTTCAGACGTGATTGACCTACAAATTTCCAAACTCTACGTTCTTACTTTCATTTATAAATATTAATAGGATTTATTTAATGTCCAGAGGATCTGAGAAACTTAATACATCGATCATCTAATCACACTTCACTGTGAAAAAGTAATAAAACTTCGTAAGCATGTCCTCGATACACCCTTCCGAAATCTCCCATTATAAGTTAGCGCCAGTGAGTCCGGATTACGCCGTCCAGAGTGTGACCGCGGCTTTCCGGACCGTGTGGTCGAATCTAGAGCCACCACCACCTATCACGACCATCGTCACGCAGCGCCACTTTCTTAATCTTTAAATGCAGACTAAAACGCTGGCTTATCCAACAAGCATTTTATGATATTGAAAATGAATACATGACGCTAAAAGAAATTACTTGATAGCACACAGCTATTTTATATACATAAATATATATTAAAATGACAAAATAAAATCTATAATGTTTAAATAATCAGAATTTATAGTCGACATGTTGCCGTTTTTTTTTGTTAGTTATAAGTATTATTAAGGTTGTATAACTTAATGTTAATTATTATCATCATCAACAGCCCACTAAACGTTCCCACTGCTGGGACTCGGGGCCTTCTCTCGCAAGGAGAGAGTTAAGGCCATAATCCACCACGCTGGCCCAGTGCGGGTTGGCGGATGACACATGACACTTCGAAAGATTCTAGGTACATGTCGGTTTCATCACGATGTTTTCCTTCACCGTTTTAAGTTAGCGGCATTACGCACATGACTTCGAAAAGACAGTGGTGCGTGTGGGGTTTGAACCCGGGGTCTCCGGATCGGCAGCCGCCGTTCTCCCGACTAGACCACCGTAACTTATATATATATATATAATTATTATATTTGAAATGTATTATTACTATAACTTATTGACCTGTACAGAGAGTACCTATGCAATAAATGAGTATGAGTATTTGAGTATTGAACTCCAACATCGTCACAAAAAGCATCCTAGTTCAACATTTTCATCACATTCCACGTGTGGTCGCGCCTAAGCTTAGCCGGTTTAAACTGGATTAGGAACTCGTGTTTGATATTAATTGGGTTTTAATTCAGTTTTAAAACTGCGATTGAGTCGGTTTTGTTTCGGGCTCGTGGTATAACATATTTAAGCGTCTTTGTAGTGAGATACGGGAGGAATTTTAATTTGCGTAATAATTTGGTGACCGCAGGATACGGGTTAAACCAGTGTAAAGTATTGTTTTGGTGAATATTTTAGTTAACGTTGTGAAAGCATTGACATGGTACTTGCTGATCTTATTTAAACTTATTTTCTCCAAAAAAACTAAAAAGGATTTCAATTTTAAACTAAATTTAGACACTCGACCAAATTTTAAAAGAAGTCGACTAGATAAATGAATGAAAATTGTAGTTTTTTTCTTATATTCAACAACACCAATTTCAACCAATTTTACTTACCTATAATGTTTCTGACCTTTGAACTATGATCTAGTAAACAAAACCATCAAAATCGGTTCACTATACGCGGAGCTAATGTAAATATCATACATACAAAAAAAAGAGAAAGAAACATAGAACCTAAAATTAAAAAACTCCTTTTTTTGAAAGTGGTTTACAATCATTAAGATCATTCAAACCACATTTAAGTAGAATTTTTGAAAATAATTTAATAATGTACTCTACAACCACATACATACTGGTTGTATGTATGTGGTTGTAGAGTACATTATTAAATACATAGATACATAAATACATAGATATACAACCGGTATACATATTATGTAGCCTTTGTAGGCGAGACGACTAAAAAGACCGAATTAATCTATCAGATAAATTATTAAAAAAAAGTACGCGTATATCTTCTTTTGTTTCACAAACAAAAAATTACCAAGATACAGTGCTTAGAAGTGATGTTAGATTCGGGTGACGTCACTTTATGATATGATTTTTACAAAAAAATTGTTTACAATTACCTAGATGACGGATTAATTAGAATAATTTAATTTTGACCCAGTCCTTATCCCAATTACATAATGCGAGATGTGCTCGTAGAGAACTGTACGTTATACGTACGTACTTTCAGGTATGCGTCGAGATGCTTTATAGACTACAGGCCCGTGAACAAAATGTATGGGTCAAATGAACCACCAGGAGACCTACGTATGGTTTCATACAGTTTCAATACGTATTTTTATCTATTATTCCGCAACGCCGTATAAAAATCATGCAACAAGGAGAAATGGTCAAGGGTTGCAACCTGTTGGAAAGGGTTGCAAACTGCACTCAGTTGGAAAGCTTACAAGTGACGTCATAATGCTAAATCTTATTACTTTATACCCTTCTATCATCCTACATCTAGGTCTCCTGGTGGTTCATTTGATGCATCAATTTTGTTCACGGACCTGTAGTATATCATGTATGCTTTCAGATATGCGCTAAGTATGTGGTCTTACCTATGTATAAATAATAAATAAATAAATATTGGTGGACAATTCACACACAACACCATCTGACCCCAAACTAAGCAAAGCTTGTGTGATGGCAGCCAGATAGCTGATATAATACTTATATAATTTTAAATACATACTTATTATACATAGAAACACCCAGACACAGTGCAAACATTTGAATTCATCACACAAATATTTGCACTGGGTGGGGATCGAACCCACGGCCCTCGGCTTCGCAGGCAGAGCTACTAACCACTTAGCCACAAGGCCAGTCAATATATATGTTTATGTATGGTTTATAAGTTTATGTTAGTTGGACCCTCTGTCTTCCGCCAAGGTTCCGTATACAATATAGGTTGTTCTGAGGTCAAATGCCATAGGACCCTTTGGAAAAAAATTGTAACAACCATTAGAATCTTATGAAACTCATAATATTGAACGTAGGAATGTGACGTTAAACTAATTGTAGCATACATAAAACGTTCGGTCTTTTCACTTAGCACCATCTATTTTATACCATCTTTTACAATCTTACGGAACTCATAGGTAATTGTTACTCTTTGTCATACTAATAAACTAATCAAGCAAGCAAATCATTGCAATAAAAGTATTAAAATACCATAAATTGACCTATTAACCTTTCCTATCTCTCAAGTCGGATTAAACAGCATACAATGTTCAAAATTTGATTGAAATTGGTTCAGCAGTTTGGAAGTCCATCACAAACAAGCATCGTGACATGAAGTTTCTATGCAAAAATATTATATCAGGTATTTCGATTCCATAGTACAAGCTTTGCTTAGTTTGGGGCTTCGTTGTGTGAAAACAAGTCGACTAATATACATTAGATGTTTAATCATTCTAATATTATAACAAACACTAGAGTACGTTCAGTAGAGCTACTTTTGTGAACTTATACAGAGATGGATTTGTAAGGCTTTTCTTTTTGTTGAAATGTTTCATAGGAAAAAGTAAGCTATTAAGAAGCCACGGTGACCACGGTCAACAACATGCAATCCACGATCGTGAGGTAGTGGGTTCGAACCCCACCTGTACCTCTTAACATTTCCCCAATCGCAGAAATATATATAAACAATTAATAAATGTACCTCTGCAATTGGGAAAATATTTCAATTAAAAACAATTAAATACTTCATCACCTCTGGCTTTAACGGTGAAAGAAAACATCGTGAAGAAACTGTCATATTCCAAACATCGTTCGAGGTCGTGCGTCATCAGCCACGCCGCACTGGCCAAGTGGTTGATAATGGCATTGACTCTCTTGTTGCTAGAGCTAGCCTTATCTTAGCAGCGGAAACGTTTATGGGCTGATTGTTGTTATACTCTTTACATGAATACTAGCAGCGCATCGCGGTTTTATCCCGTTACCATTATTTTTTCGAGATAAAAAATAGCCTATGTCTACTTCCAGACTATAACCTATCTGTGTTTCAAATTTTCAGCTGATCCGTTCATATGTTACGGCGCGATTGGGCAACAAACATCAAAACATTTATAGGATAATACTCGTAGGATGAGAGCAAAAATATGAAGCGAAATCGGAAAAAAATAATAAAGGTCTGCCCACCAAAACCTCCACCCCGAAATGGTACACAAAGACACGGATAATAGCAAAAGTTTTAATTACACACACTATCGATCTACACACACCACTACACATCCTATAACAAACGAAGGAAACTTTCAGAAAGGCACAAAAGAAAGTAAACATGAAGTGGTGGTACCATAGAACAAATATCTGTAATAGACGTGACATATGACGTCGCAACTATAACGCTGCCCTCCGCGGTGTATCCCGCGGCTAATCTAAACTATTGAATGTAATATTTATTTATTTTGTTTTCGCTAAACTCTATTTCTTTCTAAAAATTAAATTAGCCTAAGGCCATGCAGAGACTCCTCAGAGACTCCTTACAACATCAGATATTTGCTAGTGAAAGTACAGCGAAATGAATCCAATAGTTTCAAATATTAGCTTTAACAAACAGACAGATGCACAAAGAAAAAGCTTTTTTTATGTAAGTACCGTATATACTTTCACATGCACCGAGTGAAAAGGTGCTGTTAATTTAAAATTACTAACAAACCCTTTTATAGTATTTATGTGTAGGTATAGGCGTATGGTACATCTAATACAGATCCTGTATGAATAAATAAATACAGATGATTAAACAAGCTTACAACTGAAGTACCTACTATAAATAAATAAATATAAATATTGATGGACAATTCACACACAACGCCATCTGACCCCAAACTAAGCAAAGCTTGTGTGATGGCGACCAAATAGCTGATATAATACATATATAGTTATATATACTATCATTATTATACGAATCATTTCAATTAGAGGGTATGTTTAACAGGTATAAATCACAACTGCTTTGCTGGCATCTTATGCAGGTTTCTTATGTCACTATTCATCACAACGTCTACTCATATAAAATATAAAATTAAAATAAATATATTTCTAAAAAAAAACAACCTGATCCAGTCAGTAGTTTTGCATAAATCATAAACAATAATACATACATGCATCAATAATTCACGCAAATAACGGTATTTGTATGAAAAACTTTTTGATGTACACTGCAATGCATGCCTTCTCTATCAAAATTACGCTATCCATGACAAGAACACGGCCAGTTTGGTGGTCAGTTAGCTAGTTAGCGAGACCGTACGGAATAGGGGTCCGTAGCCCAACTAATTCGAACTTCAGCTCCGCTATTTATCTAATTTTGTTGGGACTATGACTTAACTAGCTATAAGGAGTAAGTGTGCGTTGATTGGTTTACACTTTATTGAGCTGTTCGACGTGTTGTTTATAATATTAATTGGGGTTAATATTGAAAAATAGAGGTAGAAAGTATACAGGGTTACTGGTAATCAGCCTGCATCCTTTTTAGGGCATGTTCCGTATAACTTTTGCTAAAATTCGATCCATATTCAAAAAAAATGTTTGCTGTCATTTTTAATACTGTGTATCGGCTGTTTAGTGTTTATTCACTTTGGAACATCATTTATCGAGAGTTAAAAAGCGCGAGCGCTCTTGTTACGAAATGTTAGGTGCTTTTAGCCGGCCAAATACACTTTTTTAAGTTTTGTATCGGTAAAAAAACTATTTTTTATAAACTGTAGAACAAAAGTTGACGTATTTAATCTACTTCTTCTATAATATAATTCTATAATAACTTCCCCATAAAAGGAAGCAGGCTGATTACCAATAACCCTGTATATATTGAATTTAGTGACGTCCCGACTCCCGACCCACAACTAACGCAAGACAAGGTTCAGAGAAATCCGGATCCATCTGACTCCCATGTCGTGGCATATATCAAATAAATTTCAGTACAAATTATGAGTAAATTATTAAATTACAACTGCATAAATAAATGAATTAGAAAAAGAATTAGGCCAAAACTAACTAAAAAACCAAACTGAGCATGGACCTTTCCATGGCTCTCTGTGCTCTGTGCTACCCTGATCTTATACATAACTTCATGTGTAAGCGTCCACGTCTCGGCACCATATCATGGTGGGCAGGATACATTGATTAAAAAGACGTGTTTTCAGACACTGTGGTATATTGTCATATTAAGTACTATTTGTGAAAGAAATATTTACCTAGACCAAGCTCTTTTCGCCGATCCGAAGGTTTACGACACAGCAAAGTTCGTCATTTTTTGCCTCTATCGGTTAAACGTAACGTACCTTTTTGTTTTGTCCAGTCCTGTTTTAATATATTAAATATCAATAGTTTTTAAAACTCTTGTATCGAAAGAGGAATCCGATAGAAGAATCAGCGAGGAGGTGGTATTAGATCAATCACGCAAATCAGATCATGCAAATCATGTTGCACTCTCTCCGAAATGTACCTAATGTAAAAAGTTCAACTGTTCCATACATTTTGACAATTTTTCAGAGCTGTTTTTAGGGTTCCGTAAAACGTAAAACGGAAAATCCATAAGGGTTCCGCCTTATGGATTCGTCATGTCTGTCTGTCTGTCCGTCCGTATGTCACAGCCTCTATTTTCCGAACTTAAACTCCGGACTCACTTGCTGCTACGGAAGTTACGGAACCCTTCATGGCCGAGTCCGACTCGTACTTGGCCGCTTTTATTTTTTCATTATTTCAACTGTCATTGATAGGCAAGTAGATGTTTGTTATAATCACAGAAATCTTTTTAGATTTCTGTGGTTATAATGATTATACCCCTTTCCGTTTACTACATGTCTTATGCGTAAGTTATTTTATTACACAAATAAAAATCATTGAAATACGGTTTCTTTCAATCAAGCTCCCCCAAAAAGAACAACTGAAAACTACGAGATGAGTTGATCGATAGACTTAGCCCAACTCCGCTGTGGAGATTCGAAAAGTTGATTCATTTACGGAAGTTAAGTGAGCAGCACACTAGCAGTTTATTTTCATCCAACCTTTTACTGCGTGTAATATTGTTTTTTTTTTATAGTATAGAGGGATGAGACAAGCAGAATACGAATGGTAAGCAAAACGCCTGCTCATAACAGGACAAGCAGCTATGGGAATATGAGGAGTTCAAATCATTACATAGCACAGCGCTCGTTACCCAGAGCTAAAGATATTGTATCTCTATGTTCTGTAATTTCACTGAAATAATTGCCCTTCAAACCGGAAGACAGTAATGTATGCACTTGACAATATGTAGTATATAATAATAAATTTAATGAATTTAAAGACAACGGATTACATTTAAGTAATTAAATTAATAGATATTTATCTTTTCATCTGTCCGTGTATCAAGTAAAAATATCAGAATTAAATTTAGAATTATAAATATCAAGATATTATTAAAATTTAAAATACAACTAAATTGATTAATTAACCTAAAACTAAATCAAATTAAAATCACATCAAAATTTAATCAAAATCAAATGAAATTCAAACCAAAACAATATCAACCAAATATTTCAAGTAAGTACTACTAATAAGGTTGCAAGATCAACGTACGTGAACGAAGTAGCGGGTTCAGCTAGTATCATAAAACAGGGTTACTGGTAATCAGCCTGCATCCATTTAAGGGCATGTTCTGTATATTTAAACAAACAAGTTTTGTTCTACAACTTTCGTTAAAACTTAATAGATATCCCAAAAAAAAATTGTATTTGTTGCCCTTTTTTGTACTGTTTAGCGACTTTTTAGTGTTTATTCACTTCGGTACATTATTTTTTGCGCGTTAAAGAGCGTACGCGTTCTCGTTACGAATTGTTACGAAGAGTTCGATACTTTTAGTACGAAACTGTAGAACAAAAGTTGACGTATTGAATGTACCTAACATCCCCTTAAAAGGATGCAGGCTGATTACCAATAACCCTGTATAATTGAATCAAAATGCATGAAAGCAAATTTTAGTTTTTTGTCCATGTTCATATTTGATTCACAATGGGTGGCGCTATCGCGTAGCATACATACAAAGAAACTTACAACCGAATTGAGAACCTCCTTTTTCGAAGTCGGTTAAAAAACCAAAGCCCAGTGTACCAAGATCTTAAAGGGCTTACCGCCCCAACTTACCCCCTTTCTGACCGCGCGGATTAAGCTTTTGAACAATAAAAAGGTTATTAGGAACACGGACTATTTTCGGCGATGGAAACATGCGGAAGTGTTCGGAAGTAGAAAACTATTTATAACTATTGCAATCTGAGTCCGTGGTTTCCCCAGTTATTCTGTTTTAATTATTATTTAATCATTACCATTAAGGCGATGAGGCAGCCGGTTGTAACAGCAATTTTTATTGTTTTTTCTTCTCCTCTATAAGTGTTCTTGTTTATGGCGTACATAACAGAGAGTAGCTACATATGTAACTATTGTAATTCTTAATTGATCTAAAGGAAGTACATAAATAAATGTTAAGTAGTAAGTAGAATTCTTTGCAGGGACCGCTTGAGAAATCTACCTAATATCGTACATTTTAATAATGTAGAGCGCCGAAAAACACTTGGTTTGGCCAAAAAAACTCATTTTGAGGTAGAGTAAGTGGCACATTTTTTAATATGTTAGCTCCATAGACCTAATCTGTCAAAATTACGTGATAGGTGCGAAATTTTATTTCTTCAAATCTGCTATAGCTTAGAAATATTATTTTGTTATACTAGCATCCTCCTAAAGTTTTACCAGTCAGTTCACGTTCAACGTGAACGTGAACGTTCAATTTTCTTCTGATCAAAGTATCCTATGTGTTATGCCAAACTATAACCTAACTTAAGTGTAACACATAGGCTATGTGTTATTTATATCAAACTATAATCTGTGTTTCAAATCTCAACCTGATCCGTTCAGACGTTCCGACTTGATTGAGCAACAAACATCTAAACACCACATTTATAATATTAGCAGGACAGTTGACAGTCGACGATTAGCGGCTACAATCAAGTAGTACCTAAATAGTACTTACAAGCTTAGCTTAGTTTGTGGTCAGATGGTGTTGTGTGTGAATTATCCATCAATCCTGTTTGTCCCTACAGCTCTACATTTGCTACGAACTACGATTTGAATTACGTAGGTTATCTGCTACAATTGTTTGTTCTCATAGCTCTACATTTGCTACGAGTTTAAATAAACATTTGTTACGATTTCCGAAATCACAGTACAAACAGCTTCCCCTCTCATTTTTCCGCACCAATGCACAAAAACACTTATCTCCATAAATACCCTTCTCGGGGTTGCCATGATTATGTATCTAAAAGCATGTCACCGCGGAACTATTTGTCATATGCTAAGTGATTTCCCTCGTAGCGTGCGTAGGATTTGGTGAATCATCGTTATATGTGTTTGTGTTTGGCACTGTTTTTCAAACTGTGGGTCGGGACCCCGATAAGGATCGAGACACGCTGACGTCGTGAAAATAAATAATAACAATGTATATTTCAATTATATCTAGATTAGACATAAGATTATTACTTTAGTGGAATAAGCTTTTTCAATATCCGTAATAATTATACGGCGGCAGAAAAATTGGCTAAGGTCTGGTACTTCCCAGGCAGGTTCTACGAATTTGGCACCACTGGCTTTAACGATAAAATAAAACATCGTGTAAAAATTGGCATCTTCCAAGAATATTTCGTGGTCGATTATGACCTTGACCTAAGGAGGGATCCTTGCGAGAGAAGCCCAAGAACCCCAAGTCCCAGCAGGGGGAATTATTAGTGGGCATCTTTTTTACCCGACTGCGCGACGCAAAGGAGTGGTAATGTTTATAGTTATGATTTAGAGTGTACTTTTGTAGATAACATTTTTTACTGTAATTTAATTTCGCCAAATATGATGCACGTATATTATTCCATTAAGTGTCCTATGGGAACTATTAGCTCTAACCTTTTTACCCGACAGCGCGACGCAAAGGAGTGGTAATGTGTTTAACAGTCTATGTATGTATATATGTATGTATGTTTGTATGTTCCTTTGAAGCACTATACAGACCAAACGCCTGGGCCGATTTTTATGATTCACACGTCAATCGATTCCTCTTAATCTGGCGAGTGACACTAAAGACATGACATTAGTGTAAGTCCAATATGGCGGATTCAGGACGCCATATGTCCAAATTAAAAAAATGAAAATCACCAAAACATGTCAAAAGGGATATCGTTGAATAGGTATTTAAAAATGATGTTTAGCTTTCTCTCAATGTTTTTCGATTTGACTGACCGTTTAGGATGTATATCGATTTAAAGTTAAGTAACAACCATTCTCACATTTATCGGTTTTTAGGTAGCAGAAAACTTCGTATAACTAACTGTACGTGTGAATGTGGATGAACATTGTATACTAATGTATCTAGTAGGCATCGATATAAATCAATAAACTGCGTCTCTGTATGTATCGTAATTGGTTTACAAACAGACAATCTACTTGACCCCTACAATCGCTAGCGGCGAGATTTGCTGTGGTTCTACTTATTTTGGTTGTTGACACCGAATAATGATAGGTAAAAACGTCCGGCGTCCACCGCGTCCTGCAACCGACTAGAACGGAAAGAGTGAGCTCACTCTTCCCAACGTTGACATGATTGCGTGCGCCGTAAAGTTTGGGATGGGGCCCATCTTGGGCTCTACGATCTATGCTAGTAGGTATATTGGACTACCTTTTTTTCGTACGTGCTGGAAATGTATTTACGCATACCCTACTGCCCCGCCCGGGAGACAGCCGGGTTATGTTGCACTCTATATCATGTATGGATATGGTGCCCCTATCTACTAATACACCTCCATGGGGTTTCAACTCTGCCGCTGATAGTGGAAACACGGAACCGCTCTCGGATTGCTCCGCCTCGGTCGCCCATCTCCAACTTCAAACGATTTAGTAGGTACTCGACGTCAATCGAAAACCTATACGAACACAAAAGTATAAATATGAATAATGTACACACAGTAGAAAATCCTACATATTATATCAGTAGAAACGAAGACATTTGGTGAACAACCAAAAGATGCATTTTATTATGTTGAGCATATTAACATTCACAACATTGTTCATAACTAAAAAGTATAAAATAAAAAAATGTAATTTAAAAACTCAAAAACCCGACTGCGTAAAAAGTGAATCAAACTACGTACTCGCATACTAAAAAAAACTGAAAAGAATAAAACAAGCATTTAGATTTCTGGTGGTCTAGAATTCTATAATATGTTATTGTATTAATACTTTTGAAATATATACAATATTTTCTAATAAAAGAACATTACAACTGAACAGTCGGGATCCATTGAACAATTACATTGTATGTCGAATAACAACTGAACTGAACTGAACTGAACTGAACTGAACAGTCGGGATCCATTGAACAATTACATTGTATGTCGAATAACAATGGATCCCGACTGTTCAGTTGTAATGTTCTTTTATTAGAAAATATTGTATATATTTCAAACGTATTAATACAATAACATATTGTAGAATTCTAGACCACCAGAAATCTAAATGCTTGTTTTATTCTTTTCAGTTTTTTTTAGTATGCGAGTACGTAGTTTGATTCACTTTTTACGCAGTCGGGTTTTTGAGTTTTTAAATTATATTTTTTTACTGATATAAAGATCGTTGAATGTATATGTTAATCCGGGTAATGTACTCGTACTTACTACGTATTTAATTTCATTTAAACCCGTTCAGCCATTACAGAAAACGTGGGAACAAATAAGTATACACACTTACAAACACATACTTCGCCTTTATGATATTAGTGTGATACAAGATGTTTGTCGTCGATTTGTGTTGCAAAAGATTGAAAAACTTTGGTTTAGAATGTACTTATGTATGTAACTGTTGAGGAAATGAAAAATTCTCGCTTGAAGTGTGATGATGGTATTAAATTTGATATTAACTGCCGTAACATGTTGTAATACAAGTTTTGCTATAACAATGTTTGAAGGGCAATGTTTCCAGAGAAATTACAGGGCTGAGAGATATAACAACTTAGATCTCTGGGTGACGAGCGCAGTGCAGTTCTAGGTAATGATTTGGACTCTTCATGTTCCAATAGCTGCGTGTCACTGTGCTGTAATGTTGCAGGCATGTTTCTTACCATCAGGCACATGTCCTGCTCGTCTCGTCACTCTTTATTTAAAAAAAAAAGAACAATTTACTATTATGGCTTTTTGGTATCAACGTTTGATCAATAGGCGAATCCTTTATTGATTCTTTGGTTATTGATTCAGATTTTTTTTTAATTTACACGACAATAATTATGAAACGATCACGAGTATTTAAAACTTGTTACAAAAATAGTAATAACAATTCGTCGGAGCTTTGAGCTCAAGTTTTGAGAAGAAAACTTAATTAGTTAGGTACGTCGAGCACTTATTGGGGAAATCTTATGAGTTCACGAGTACGAGTTTGTTGTTTAATTTATTGAATATATTAAGGCCGCACTACTGTAGGTATATAATAACCTATCCGTACACAGTTGCCTGGAAAAGATCGCTCTAAGCGATAAGGCCGCCGATTAAAATGTCTAGCATAAATTATTCTTAAGTTTCTTTTGTTTTTTTTGTATGTACATATGTGGCTTTTAATAGAGAGTTTGTTATCTCATCTCATCATGTGCAACATTAGTACAATTAATTCTTAGTTATGTAGGCAGTACCTATGGCAGCCATTTTTGTTTCTTCACTGTTAACTACAAAGATATTTCAAGTCCTAAACTGATTTGGAAAAACTCTGTTCGATTTCAAAAGACTCTGCCCCCGTGAGACCATTTCAGAAGAGATGACGACTGGATTAAAAAATATACCATCACTAGCGCAGTGTCCCGTAGTCTTACCCGCTCTCGATAACTCTCTATCTCGTTATTTTCCTGGGATGAAAAGTAGCCTATGCGTTATTTTATCCTATATGCTACCAGTGTGTCAACATTCAGTCCGATCCGTTCAGCCGTTCCAATATAATTGAGCAACAAACATCCAAATTTTGACATTTATAAAATTAGTTGGATAAATAATAATAAATCCGTCAGCTAGATAATGGAAAAATACGGGTCACGTATATTTTGTTTTATCAAATAAACAAAAACCGACAAAGATATTAAGTATTTAGTTATACTCGTAGATCATCAAACTCTCGGAGTGCCATCATCGTATCATCATCATCGTATGACATCACTTTTTCGTAAATAATGTACCATAAAGTAACGTCACTCGAAACTTTGAGCACTGTATCGTAAAAAAAAATAAGATTTGAAATGACAAAAGTCACGGACCCCGGAGTCTGTGAAGTAGCAATTTTGAATAAAAAAAAAAAAAAAAAAGGTCTGTATCGTCATCAATTTTTGTTTGTGAAACGTAAGGAAAACATGTGTAAGTACAAAGTTTTTCCATAATAATCCAACTAATGTTTCGCTTAATTAGAATAAATTAAACATACCTACCATAAAAAACATAGAATCTGCAGCAACTGCAAAATTAACAGATCTGTTGGTTGTATAATCGTATATAGGCAAACTTACACGACATTTTCCAAATCTAGTAATAATTTGCTATATATGAACGTAATATACTGAATGAACTGACCATCTGAATCTTCATTTTCTATTCGTAGTCCACTAAAGAAAATTTAACATCGGCAATATCAACATCCAAAATTTATGAGCACCCGAAAACAGTCGTAGCAAATATGGTGACAAAAAGCCAACATCTCATATCGGCGGTAATGTATTCAAGGGCCCGTGGAGCGTCCTGCCATGTGTCATAGACAGTGGCCCCAGGGGCCCACAGACACTCGCAAAAACTGAATACTGCAGATATGTTCGCATTATTGTTGAAGGAGCCATTGTTGGAGACGGTACGTTAATAGTTTTTTCGTTGGAAAATGAAACTATCTGCTTCAATTTAAAAACTATAACATTTTTTAAAACAATTTTCGAAAATTGTTTTTTTGTGTAAGAACCGCATTTATTTCATATAGGGTAGGTACCCTATATGAAATAAATGCGGTTATAATATAAAATAAAATGATGTATGTATGTTTAATGAAAAGTTGTTTATTTGGAATTACAAACATACTTCGTAATTTTATTTATATGCATAGATGGATATTATGATGCGGGATCTACTTCCCATTGATATTTCTTTCTTTTTAATTTCATTCTAAATTAAAATGAAAAGATTTTACCCTTCCCCAATCAATAGACGAGATGACTAAAAAAACTAATTTGGCCTTCAACCGTAGTTAGGTTAGTAAAAATACTGTACAAATGTTTTTCTTTTGTTTCACAAATAAAAATGCCGAAGATACAATGCTTAGAAGTTTCAAGATCACTTCCACTTCCATTTCTTTTCCAGAATGTACCTGACAGACTAATTGGAATGACATATTATGTAAGTATGACCCAGTCGTCATCTCAGTTACATTATCCGCGCTTCTACCGCCTAACTAAATCGGCTATCGCTTTGCTAATGCTGTCTCTGTCATTACAAGCGAAAAGAAAAGAAAGAGAAACATCAAAGCTATGACTTTTTCGTTCGGCGGTAGCCCCCGCGGTAATGGTCTCAGACGATATCGAAAAAGTTTAGTAAAGAGGTTCTCCGTGACCCTCTAATGCTTGTATTCAAATAATCGTACGACAATGGACAGAAGTCCCTCCGACTTATACATAATGTATAAAGGGAGGGCTAGTTTCAATAAAAGGATTTTTTGCATACTCGCTCCCGTTCAACGACATTGTAACGTCGTTCACGTCGCTTTTTGTACAAATCATATTCGGAGAGTCACTCGTGAGAGAGCATAATTTAGTGAAGTGTTGAAATATTCGATGAGAGCATTTGAATGTGTCGAATAATTGCCATTTCAAAGGAAAACATTTTTGGGATCATTTTATATCAATGAATACTTATTAGTGGAAAATCCTCACATAACACTATCCAGGCACGAACTAAGAAAACCTAGGGAACCAAATAGCTGTTTTTTTTTATGAAATTCATTTAAATGTTAACACATACTGATGATACACAGACACAGAACCAACATTTATATGCACCCTGCTAATATTATAAATGCTAAAGTTTGGATGTTTATATGTTTGTCGCTCAATCACGTCGTAACATCTGAACGGATCGGGTTGAAATTTGGAACTTAGAAAAATTGTTAGTCTGAAATAGCACATAGGCCTTTTATATTAAGAGAAAATAACAGGAACGGGAACTACTGGGCGCTAGTACACGTATATATTTGTCCTGGGTTGAATCAAACAGCACCACCCCGCGGTCTTACCCCCGTAGTTTAAGTTCCCGTTATTTTATCGCGGTGAAAAGTAGACATGGTCTACTTTTACTGCTGTATCTGTTTTCAAAATTTTAAACCGATCCGTAAAGGCGTTCCAACCTTCCAACGTGATTTCCGACTGGAAACATGTATTTCATTAGTAGATAAGATAAACCTGTATAAGTAGGTATACATAATTCGGGAAACCTGTGTAAAACCGGCCAAGTGCGAGAGGGATTCGCGCACGAAGGGTTTCGTATTATATGGGAGCCCCTTTAATAACTTATTTTAATTAATTAAATTTAAAGAGAACATAAAACCAAATATTGTGCGAATACAGCACTACCTGTCACCGTTATAATTATCGAGCAAGAAACGGTAAAAAATCAAGTGTGTTGTATTTTATTTTTAATATTTGTTGTTACAGCGGCTATAGAAATAAATACATTATGTGTGAAAATTTCAACTGTATAGCTATCACCGTTCTTGAGATACAGCCTGGTGACAGAGGCACGGACGGACGGATTTTCACTCCAAATAAAATTACGTAATAAAAAGTCTAACTAAAAGTCTTCATTTTTTAACGGGCTAAAAGAAATACAGCAGTAGATAACAAACACTGCTGGGCTATACATTTCAAGTTTAGTATTCCAAATAGACACTCTTACTTAATGAAACCTCTAAAAAGCCTCACAGAAACGGTAATTTTCCTTCACAATTGTGAAAGCGAATCTGCCAAATTCTGTAATCTAAACAAGTAAACTCAATCATCACGTCCGTACAACGTTATTAGACAACGAGCGATCTGGAATGCAAACCGCGACCCAAAGAATCTCATTAGCGGGACGAGACCCGCTGCTCCGGAGACGGTGTGTATTCTGAACACCGACAGGAATACCGATAGGTTTTTGAAGTGAAATCTTCGTTTGGCCCGCCACTTACAGAATTTTACGTGGGCTGTGAATTGAAGTCAAGTGTCACGTTTGTTAATGAAAGATTCGAGCGGGTTACCTCGGAACCGCCGACGGCGCCTTTGATAGCCTATATGTCTATAGCACTCAGGGATCACGTAGGTACCCAACGGTGAAATAACTGTTGAAATCGGTCCAGTAGTTCCTGAGATTAGAGATTATAACGGCAATAGAAATATGTACATCAATCTGTGAACATTTCAACTGTCTCGCTATCACCATTCTTGAAATCCTGCCTGGTGACAGACGGACGGACGGACAACGAAGTCTCAGTAATAGGGTCCCGTTTTTACCCTTTGGGTACGAAACCCTAAAAAAAGGACACCAAGGTAATTACGAGTCGAAGTTTTTAGCAAATTAAAAAAAGTTGTATGATAAATTCGGCCCCAAGCAAGTAAATGACATCTTCAGGTAAACTCGGATGATCTAGATGGTCATGGTCATCCTCATGGTCACGCCCTCTGGGTTCACCCGCGTAGTTTCCAAGTGAGCTATCAAATTCTGAGTCCTTAGTTTTCACTTCCTATTTTTAATTTATATTCCAGGAAAATAATAGAATCGGGCTCTAAGTACTTTATTTTTACGTACCTACTTATTTACGTATAGGTCATCATCAACAGCCCACTAAACGCTCCCACTGCTGGGACTCGGGGCCTTCTCTCGCAAGGAGAGAGTTAGGGCCATAATCCACCACGCTGGCCCAGTGCGGGTTGGTGGATGACACATGACTTCGAAAGATTCTAGGTACATGTCGGTTTCCTCACGATGTTTTCCTTCACCGTTTTAAGTTAGCGGCATTACGCACATGACTTCGAAAAGACAGTGGTGCGTGTGGGGTTTGAACCCGGGGTCTCCGGATCGGCAGTCGCCGTTCTCCCGACTAGACCAGCCGTAACGTACGTATAGGTAAAGAAAACCAATTTCAAATTTTTTAAGTCGGTCGAACCGACAAAACTCCACGGGAACCGAGTCAGAATACGTCCTCACGTTCGGAACAGTGAAGACATTGCGTCTTTGCATTCGTGCCGGTTCGCTCATTGGAAAATCACCTCCGCCTACGGAATACTGAGCACTGAACAACGAATTATATTTAAACGCTGATCAAAAAAATGTACGTTTCACACTCAATTGTTAGAAAATATCCGGAAAAAATAATAAACCGACTTCCAATTTTAAAATTAAATTTAGACGAGCTCGACGAAATTTCATTTTTGTTTTTCATCTAGGTAGGTACAAAACGTCGTCCAGGTTTAAGTTTTTTGTTGAAATTTCAAAAACCGTCACACAGATTCCGTCTGATTCTTGAGGAATTCTGAAATTAATGAAACTACCAAACACCAGACAAAAGAATCATTAAAATCGATTCCTAATTGACGGTGCTATCGCATAACAAACATACACAATTAATGTTTACATTCAACCGAATTGAGAACCTCCTCTTTTTTTAAAGTCGGTTAAAAATACCATTTCAAACACAACATCATAATTTACGTTTAGAAACGAGCAACAGTAAAAGTAACTTTTACTAAATTAATTTAAAATCACCCGTAAACGAACACATATAAGTATATACTTACATTATAAAGCTGAAGAGCCTGTTTGTTTTAATGCGCTAATCTCAGAAACTACTGAATTGATTAAAAAAAATATTTCACCGTTGGATTTGTACATGATCTCTGAGTGAGGTATTAAGCTAGTATCACGGGCGAAGCCGGGCAGACCGGTAGTCACTTATATGAAGTGTGCAAGGCATTTTGGCACTACCACACTAAATATTATTGCTTATTAGCTGACTCAAATAATCACCACTCTATGTCATATTTTGTCGACTAAATAACTTTTTGAAACTAAATTAGCCCGTGTAGAACAAACTTTAGCACGAAAATAGCTGAAATGTCATCACACTTAAAGGTACAAGTTCGCGCTGCGACCGCGACACGAGACTGCGACCAGACTCGATGAGCTGTGATGGGCGCCAGTTCGTGCCGAGACCGAGACAGGTCGCGGTCGCGGTCGCGGCGCGAACTGGCACCCATACAATAGGCTACAATCCTCAAAAAAACGAATTAGTCCGTTAGTTAGATTGCTAAAAAATATTGTACACGTATTTTTTCTTCAGTTTCACAAACAAAAAATTACGAAGATACAGCGCTTAGAAGTTTCGCGTGACGTCACTCGTGCCTACGATTTTTACTCACGAGTGACGTCGCGACCCCCCACTCTCGAAGTTTGATATTCTATACCTTTGTCGATTTTTAATATTTTGAAAAAACAAAAAATACGTGTCCCATATTTTTTCATGATCTAGCTGACGGACTAATTAGAATTGTGTATTTTTGACCCAGTCCGGTACCCTATTCCATAATTTAAAGTGCATGTCGCGGTCTCCGGTCTCGGGTCTCCGGTCGCGGTCTCGCGTCGCGGCGCGAACCTCTACCTTTAGGACTTATATGTCCTTAAGTGTTACAGGTTGTATTCAGAACATTTATTTACATAACGTTCTCAATTAATTTAAAATGAATTTTAAATGTCAGCAAAAATCGACGTCCACTTTTCAATTTGGTCGGCTTCACGACTTTATTTATTTTGATTTAGTTTCGGAACGCAATGTAAAATGCGTCAGTTTTCACGTCATTATATCAATTAAGTGTCAGTCTGGTGTCAGTCAAACACAAACCGCGTTACAAAAAGTGTACCAAAAGTGTTTTGTTTTGAATTATTAATTTAATATCCCTATCTGTGCAAAATTATTTAAATACACATGGGCTGTGGAGCGCAGTATTTTTGGAGTAAAACTAACGGACAAAATACGAAACACCATACTGATTTCCAAAAGCGGAATGGCCGATGTGACTCAAAAAGCAGCTAATTTCAAGTGGGATCGGGCAGGACATGTTTGCCACATGTCGGATGATCATTGGGTCAAAATTACCACACGGTGGAGCCACATTGCAAACGTCGACGCGGCAGACCAAAGAAACAATGACAAGACAACCTCGGAAAGACTGACCTTTATTAGCCATAGGAAGGAAAAAGTAGAAGGAGGGTATGGAAACCGTTGGCCAACGTTGGAACAAGACAGCCACATGATAAATAAATATTAATATTACGTAAATGAGATAGATGCAAATGAATTAAATTTCAAAATTCAAGAACAAATTACAGGCGAACTGAGGATTTATAAATCAGTTGATTCGGTGACTTATCAAGATGATGTCGTCAACAACTATCCACCGGGATTTTTGAACTCGCTGGATTTTCCAGGATTGCCACCTCACATCTTCAATTAAAAGTTGGATCGGTAGTTAAAATGTTGCGAAATATCAACGAACCGCGTCTTTGCACACGGTTAGCTATAAACATACTGAACAACGTGATATAAGCAACTATACTGAAAGGAAAGTATAATGGAGAAGACATTTTGATACCACGAATCCCAATGATTCCAACTGATGTACCATTTGAGTTTAAACGACTACAGTTTCCAGTGCGGCTTGCTTCTGCTATGACCATAAACAAGTCCCAGGGCCAACTTTAACACGCTCAGCGCCAAGCCCTATATGCAAATATACTACCAAATTTTCACAACTTTTAATTATTTTTTGTGTTGTGAGTTGTGAGGTGTTAAAATAGTATAGAAAATAATCACACCCCCTCCCCCGTCACAATCCCATCCCTTTCTTTTTTACCGGTGTGTATATTTTTTTATACGTGGCCTGGGTATACTTTATATAGATAAACTATTCCCCAGGTCATGTGTATCAATAAAGATACACATTTCGTAATATTATTTCTCTTAGTTTCTCTCTTGAATGCACATTTATTATTCAACCTAATATTATTTCAAGAAACTTACTATCACAAATTCATTCAGGGAACAAATAATTGTAGTTTTACTAAAACGATCTGCTCAGTTAGCCGGAGATGAAGTGTCATCAGCCCTTATTATGACAAGAAGATCGTTTAATAGAAAACATTATCTCATAAGTAATATGGAGAGAAAATTGTACGCTGAAGATGTGCAGAGGTGCTATAAAAAGTATGACAGAAAAGTTATTGGTGGCAAGACTTTCAGAGCAGCTCAAACAACTACAAAATGCTCTGTATGTGAAAGTTTTCTGTATCAAAAATGTTTCAATTATATTCACTGATTTATTTTGAACTTAATAAATTGATTATTTAGTTTCTAACTTTCTTTTTTTAATAAAATTATTTCAAGGTGGTTATTATTTTTCTCTTAGTATCTCCTTAACTGATTGTCCGATTTCCAACCCAAAACCACTGGGAAAATATTCGGATACACACTGTTTTAACTGAAATGAATAGTGTGTATCATAAACTTAACACACTCCTTACGACAGTGCGTATTCTAAACGATATATATGGCGCCGAGCGTGTTAAAATGTTATTAATTAAAATGGTATTAATCTAGAAAACCTATGTTTTTCACATGGTCGATTGTATGTTGCATATTCCCTCCCGTTTTCGAAAACCATCATATTATATGTTTGTCTATGTGCCAGGTAATCAAACAAAAAACATCGTGTATCACAAACCACTACAATGAAAATAAAACTGATTTTTGGTAATAACTAGGTTATCAATAAAGGTATTTATCATCATCATCATCATTAGCCTATTTAATATTCGTTCCCTGCTGGACGTAGGCCTCTCCTAATGAACGCCACAAGGTGCGATCTTCTGCATTCTGCATAAAAGGATAATTACTAGCTTTTAAATGTTTATATACGTTGAAATAAATATGTTATTAATAAAATACTTACTTAATGCGGTTCACAGAATACATCTCTTAAGTTTCAACAGTATAGTTCTTATAGTTTCGAAAAAAGTGGTTACGACATATGGATGGACAGACAGACACGACGAACCCATAAGGGTTCAGTTAGTACGGATCTTCGAAATGTATGTACGCTCATAACTTTTGAATGACTGCACCAAATATGATGATTATTTTCTCTATGTATTTATTATTGTCGGGAAAAGATTTGTACAGCAGAAAGGTTAGAAAATGTAGACGAAAAAGTACATGGTGGTACGAAGTTCACCGGGTCAGCTAGTATTTAAATGTATATTTTTTTAACTTTGATCTCTTTGCCAAATATAAAATATCCCGTAATTAATAATAGTGTCCGTATGCCAGTGTATATTATGTATCTGTGTGCTTGGAGATATGTGTGTCTGTCATGATCTATTACAAGTTAGTAAACGGAGTATATTTTGCCAATCTATGTTCTGTTCTTTTCCGATGAAATTCTAGCTGAGATCAGCTAGAATTGCGTTAACTTATTATTATTTAAATTATAATTACACTGTACAAAACAATTTTTTTTCTTAATCGTTAGTCGTAGGGATTGCTGATAGTTGTGTTGTTGCTAATATTGCACAATACGTCATCTATATAGCTCCGGCCATACCTACTGCTAATGATATAAAAGACAAATCAGTGACGCGAACTCAAAAGATTTCACCAATCAAAAAAAGCGCGTCTAAACGCGTCTGAACGCATTTTCCTTAACCAAAAAGTGCTCAACATGGAACAATAAAATGTACAGTACCTATGTATTTTAATTGTGCCATGCCATTCCATGCCATATTTAAAACTATATAAGTATTATATCAGCCATCTGGTCACCATCGTACAAGATTTGCTTAGTTTGGGGTCAGATGGTGTTGTGTGTGAATTGTCCACCAATATTTATTTATTTATTACACTTGCTGTGTTCCAGTTTGAAGGCCAACGTTTCCAGTGAAAATACGGGGCATAGAGATAAAACAGCTTATATCTCTGGGTTACTAGGTACAGTACTAGGTAATGATTTGGACTCTTCATGTTCCAAAAGCTGAGTGTCACAGTGCTGTTATGGGCAGGCTTGTCGCCTGCCATTAGGCACATGTCAATAATGAAAATAAATTTAGTAGTGGTAGGACTCATAGCAGAGTCCGCCTGGGGAAGTACCACACCTTTGCCAGTTATTCTACCGCCAAGCAGTAATGTACACACATTACTGTGTTCCGGTTTGAAGGGCAATGTTTCCAGAGAAATTACAGGGCTTAGAGATGTAGCATCTTAGATCTCTGGGTGACGAGCGCAATGCAGTGCTAGGTAATGACTTGGACTCTTCATGTTGCAATAGCTACGTAACTGCGTGTCACTGTGCATCAGGCATGTTGCTTACCATCAGGCACATGTCCTACTCGTATGTCACTCTTTATTTTTAAAAAAAATGTCCTGCTCGTCTCGTCACTCCATACAATAAAAAAAAGTTAATGCAAGTGAAGCTAAGATGAAAAGAAGAATTTAATATTTTTAGAGACACAAATAATTCGCGAGCACCTGGGATTATCAATTCACGTCACAAACGAGAAAACGGTTAAATCTCCCAAAACCTTTCCATCACCTTCTTCACATTCATAACGTCACACATTCACAACAAAAAACCCCGCGCGACCATCAACGAATTTCTGGTACAGCAGTGTTCCTCAAAGTGGGGGTAGAATTACCCAAAATACACAATGTTACCCTACTTCCTACTGTTATTATAGATTTCAACGTTTATATGTTTGTTGCTCAATCATGACGGTTTCCACTACTAGTAATTTAATCGTCCATATTCATGTAAGATGAATAAATGGATCATCGAAATGTATATATGCTCATAACTTTTAAATGACTGCGTCCAATTGAATGATTATTTGGTTTATGTATTTGTTATTGTCGGGACAATGTTTGTATGGCAGAAAATTTGGAAAATTTTAGCAAAAAAAATTTGGTGCTGCGAATTTCGCCGGGTCAGCTATCTTATATGTAACAATGGATATTCGAAATGTATTTACGCTCATAACTCTCGAATGACTGTATCAAATTGGATGATTTTTCGATGTGTTTGTAATTGTCAGTACAAGGTTTATATACAAAAATGAAAAATAAAAGAAATATGGTGGTACGAAGTTCGCTGAGTTAGCTAGTATTAAATAAAGATGCAGGAGAGTTGGGATCTTTTTTTGTAAGCGGTTTTTCTATCAAACTCATCATAACCCGAAAAATTACGTCGTTTTGTGGTAGAAGGTATTTATAAACTGAGGAATACGGGGCCTAATAACTGAGGAATGAGGCATACGGTGAGGTGTGCGATGAGTCGGTATTGCCTGATAGATACAATCTGGGTGTCTTAAAGTCGAAAATAGATATTTTTTTCTAGGTTAACCCCTTTTTACACGTGGCTAAATTTAGTCGACTGAATTTAGTTGCTCTCGAATTGAGTTGAAAAGCATTCAATAACGTTGCGTATTTAATTCAGAAGTGAGGATCGTTTGCTTCTAACTTGCTTTTGAATTCGGTCGACTAACCTCGCTTCTCAATTTACTTCTGAATTCAGTTACTAAGTTTAGTCAAGTGTGATAAACGTTTCAAGGCGCTGCATCGTCGTCAAACCATCGCACGGTCAAGTGCAAACCTATTAGCAATTAGTATTATAGAATACCCGTAGAATATCGCAGTACTTCTACTTGGATATGACACTTACTAAAATATGGCCTGTTTTGTAAACTAGCTTGCCTACATTACCTTTAAACTCACGCGATTAAAGTTTGAGAAACACTGTGCTTACAACATTAATCGGGCGCATCGAAAAAACCTCGTATGATTTTGTCCGGGCCCGTCAGAGTTTTGTCCGGAACCCATGTCAACCGGACAATGAGTGCGCGATGTGTTATCACCGTTTCTGAAAAACGTGGAACTCATTGTTACGAATCAAATGTAATTTCATGTATTTCTATTATAATTTTTTGGTTCGGGACGTGTTTTGCAAGCGAAGTTTATAGCATAAGCATTGTTATAATGCTTATTTTACTAGGCTTCTGTTTTAGTACCTACTAAAAATTATGTATCTTCACATCCACTTGAAAAAAAACAACGGTTGCGTTCAGATTGTTTACTTCTCATCATCACATATTTAAAAATCATGAATATAATTTTACAAGAAAGAAACCGAAATACAAGCAACACGAATGCCTATTATACAACGTGGTGGATTTACCCCCAACAATATTTTAACAGTCCATTCTAACACTGATGTACACTTCATCACCCAAGGTCGCTTTCCCCTCAGCACGGTAGATCACGAGATAATTCGAGTCAAAGTTTGACGTAAAATTCCCACCAAATCACCAGCTTCAACCCTAAAGCATGTACAGCAGACAAACGACCTTGCCGCCGATGCCGTGACATCGTACAAAAATCCGTGCGGAGATCTGGCCATTAGGGGTATGTCAAATGAAATAACAACCGAAAAAAAAAACATTTTTTTGGAAAAAAATTTTTGAACTTTCATGCCTAATTTTCACATACATGATTCAAAACTGAATGTAGATGAACTACCATAAATATTGTTGCACCTTTCTGCAACACCTTGTATACCCACAGCATTCTGGCAGCAAAAAATACTAAATTCAAATCACTGGTTAGTATTGTAATGTACTCGTCATCCGTAGATATAAGATGATATTTATCTGTGCTTGCGGTGGAAAAATTGGTAAAAGTGTAGTTCTCCCCAGGTGGACCGTGCAGAGCATCAACCATTTCAAAGTTAATTTAGGTTTTATCCAAGCGACAGGCTTAAATGGCTTAATCGTTAGTGAGTCTACTCATTAGATTTTAATCCCGTTCCAGGACAAATATTTGTGAATGCGGGTGTTTGTTCTCTGTCTATGTGTATGTATTTAAAATTATGTTATAGGCTACATTAGCTATCGGGATTCCAATAATATAAGCTTTGCTTAGTTTGTAACTTTTTAATCTCAAACTGTGAAAAATGACATCCAATATTTATATTGATCGATCGCTCAAAATTCGGAAAACGTATCTTTCCTGGACTACTTCAAAGAAATCTCTTCGCAGAAAATGTTCAAAGAATAGTCAGTAAGCAAATCAGTTAGTAAACATACGCTACTTACAACAGCACGAGCCCACTATAACAGACTTCCTCGGCAGTGTAATCCAGTATTTAATCAGTATACAGGCTTGCAACACATTCTTTAGTTTTAAAATAATTCAAACTACAATACGTAAGACATAAATAAAATCTACAAACGTACAAGTGACTAAAAATAACATATCAACCAGAAATCTTTTTCTAACTCTAACGTCATTTTGTGTTTAATGGCTCGATTGGCGCGGTATTTGAAATGCTCATTCCACATTATCTGTATCAGTTTCTTGAGCTACTTTTTATCCCAAGAGAATCTAAGCCCAGCGCTCCAGAAAAAAGTGACAAGACTGCTTCCAGACATGAAACATATATTGATTTGGACCACTCTACCGGGAGTAAAAGAATTTGGCCAAAAGCATTTTATAGCGAAAAAGTGTCACGCTCTTAACTGTTATTTTACTAATAATCGAAGCTTATTCGGTGATTTACGGTACTTTGATGGTATTTTATTTAATCTTCAAGAAGTCAGTAGAGGCAGTCAGGAATTGCCGAGTGTTAGAACCAAATATCAGAAGTATATTTTTGTAGCAAACGACTCGGCAGATAATTATCCAGTTTGTGATCCGGTCTACGACGATTTCTTCAATTGGAGTTGGACTTACAAGTATGTTTTTACTCCACTCCACTATCAATTACTGTACAAACTGTACATAAAAACTGTTGAGTTACGTTTTGTAGTGTGCAGTGTGTTTTGTAGTCTTTGCAGAGTCCACCTGTGAAAGTACCGTCTACGTCTTTGCCAGTTATTCTACTACCAAGCTGTAATGTGCAAACATCACTGTGATCCGGTTTGAAGGGTTATTTTTCAGGAATATAGCCAGGGCATACAGCGATAAAGCATCTTTTATCTCTGTTACAAGCGCAGTGCAGAACTATGTAATGATAAGACGAGTCTCTTTATGCTCCAATAGAGATGCGTGAAACTGTACTGTTATGGGAAGGCGCATTGCTTACCATCAAAACATGTCCTGCTCGTCTCATCACTCCTTAAAATAAAAAACTGGTTTAACCCGAAAGTGGCTTTTTATTCCATAGAAGTTAGGGATTAGTGGTAGAATAACTATCAGAGAGGTGTGGTACTTCCCCAGGGAGACACTGCAAAGAGTCCTACCAATACGACTTACTACTCACTTTCCCCTATTTACTATTAGTGTGATTATTTGTATGTGAAATTTCAACCAATTATCATGAGTTTAATTGTATTTTACAGAACAAACTCTACAATCCCATACCGTTTCATTACAATCTATAACAAAGAATACCAAGACCTGGGTAACGACGTCAATTGGCAGCCAATGGCGCCATTGGAACAAGACATCATGCATGGCCTGAGTTCCAAGCAGACAGCTGCTACCATTCTCCTGGACAAGTGCAAGACTCGAAGCAAACGGGAGAACTTCCTAAAGAACCTTCAAAGACATTTACAGAAGTACAATATGACAATCGATATTTATGGAAAATGTGGCCCGAAGGATTGTAGAAGGATCAGTATAAAGCCTTGCTTGTGGAGGATTCGGAAGGACTATTACTTTTATTTGGCTTTTGAAGACTCTTTGGCAGATGATTATGTGACGAAAACGGTGTTATATGCTTATGAAAATAATGCTGTCCCCATCGTGTATGGAAAAGCAGCGTATGACAAGTCAGTTCTTAAAAAATATAACCTTATTTTTTTTATCGCTAATAGATTTAATCACTCATTTTTTTTTATAATGAGTGACGAGACGAGCAGGACATGTACCTGATGGTAAACTACATATCTGCCACATAACAGCACAGTGACACGCAGCTATTAGAAGATGAAGAGCCAAAATCATTACCTGGCACCGCACTGCGCTCGTCACCCAGAGATCTAAGTTGTTATATCTCTAAGCCCTGTAATTTCTCTGGAAACATTGCCCTTCAAACCGGAACACAGTAATGTTTGCACATTACTGCTTGGCGGTAGAATAACTGACAAAGGTGTGGTACTTCCCCAGGCGGACTCTGCTAAGAGTCCTACCACTACAAAAACTCTACCGCCATTTCGCCAGATAGTAAGCGAAAATACTGTCAACGATGGAGCGTGCTTATGCTTTTTACTCACGCTAGACTTGAAGACTTCTAGATTATACCCATCAGAGACTATCCAGTTAGACAATATATTACTAAGTTTAGACGTTCTTATTTAGGCGGTGTTGTCAAACCTAGGTCTTTCCAAGATTTCTGAAGTCTATTTACGTAATTAATTACAGATTTTTGCCACCCGGTTCCTTCATAAATGGATATGATCTTGGGGAAGAAAAACTGGCTGTAAAGATGTACCAAATTGCTTACGACCCACACAGATACCTTCAGTTTTTTAAGTGGAAGTCGTACTATTCATTAAATGCTGCTGAGGTATGTAAGTTTCTTGTAAAGATTAAATGTTTTAATTGTTTTACACAGTGACGGGACCAGCAAATCATTAGAGTGACGATTAGCGGCACGGCACAGCACAGCACAGTATCACGCCTAGTTTCGTGTTTCCAGAGAAATTACAGGGAATAGACATAAATCATCGTATATATCTGGGTGACAAGCGCAGTGCAGTACCTAATGATTTGGACTCTTCATGTTCCAATAGCTGCGTGCCACTGTGCTGTTATGTGGTAGGCATGTTGCTTACCATCAGGCACATGTCCTGCTATAAAAAAAGCGGAATCGATATTATAATTTCGGCCAATTTCGTATGATCTAAAATGGTAAGATGCATTAGGAGCTTCCGAATAGACGATTTTGAGAAGACATTTGTGAATATGAAAATACGAGTATATTTCAACCGAATGAATATGAAAATGTATATATCAGCCGAAACGTCTGTCTAAGCTAAATTATTTAATGTTTGTGACCAGGTTCTGGACGCTTGCTCTCTCTGTACGGCGCTGAACAACCCTAGCTGGCTGGTCTACCAGATCACACACACAAACTTCAGAGCTTGGTGGAACGAGGATTACGAAAAACGCTGCAAAGGGCCACCTTCGACTTCGACCATGCTGTCCAGTGCACAATTTTAATCATGCAAATACGAAATCAAATGCCTTGAAAATACGGATCTTTTTACATCAGAGTTTTATTTGTTCGTA
Source organism: Ectropis crepuscularia (assembly GCA_963693475.1). Lineage (NCBI taxonomy): Eukaryota > Metazoa > Arthropoda > Insecta > Lepidoptera > Geometridae > Ectropis > Ectropis crepuscularia. Next base: position 17,277,879 of record OY856355.1, read on the forward strand.
TATTTACGCGACGTTTTGATTGCCTATTGTTGATAATTTGATTACATTGATAGCCCAAGATTAAGACCCAGCTGGGCAGCTGTTTGGAAATTAATGTATCAAGCAACGATTTAGAGTTATGGATTTGCCCTGAAAATCCTAAAATTGGTAACAAACTACGTCTGCGTGTACCTAAAGCGGAGTGATTTACACACTATCAATCTACTTGACCCCTAGAATCGCTAGCGGGGAGATATGCTGTGGTTCTACTTATTTTGGTTGTTGACAACGAATAGTGATAGGTAAAAACGTCCGGCGTTCGCCGCTTCCTGCAATTGACTAGAACGGAAAGAGTGAGCTCACTCTTCCCAACGATGACATAATTCCGTGCGCCTTGAAGTTTGGGAGGGTACATCCATAGTCTAAAATTCTAAATCATTGGTATCAAGTCCACTATGGCCTACTGTCCACGCACGCGTCTTTTGTCGAATGCATGCATCCTACAAACAAACGCAAGACGTGCGGCTGTCGTGTCGTTGTCGCTTCGTGGACACAGACTTCATTATTAGTACGCAAAATGCAAGCATTCGTCTTGCATCCGACAATTGTCGAAATCGTGCGGATGTCGTGCAGCTACGTGGACAATTGGCCTATCAGTGGGATTGATCCGTTTTCAGAGTAATAGATGAGCCACTTTTCAAGCACTTTCATAACAAAAAATATGTCAAATTAGGTAAACTTACCACGTATCTACTAATTAATATTGACGTACCTACCTATATGTATAAACTTATTAGCAGTCCGCCCCGGCTTCGCACGTGGCACAAAATATAATTATAGCCTATTATAGCATTCAGGGATCACATACAATGACATACATATCCAACGGTGAAAGAATTTTTGAAATCGGTACAGAAGTTCCTGAGATTAGCGCGTTCAAAAAGCCTCCTCAGCTTTATAACATTATATTAGACTAGCTGACCCGGTGAACTTCGTACCACCATGTACTTTTTCGTCTACATTTTCTAACCTTTCTGCTGTACAAATCTTTTCCCGACAATAATAAATACATAGAGAAAATAATCATCATATTTGGTGCAGTCATTCAAAAGTTATGAGCGTACATACATTTCGAAGATCCGTACTAACTGAACCCTTATGGGTTCGTCGTGTCTGTCTGTCCATCCATATGTCGTAACCACTTTTTTCGAAACTATAAGAACTATACTGTTGAAACTTAAGAGATGTATTCTGTGAACCGCATTAAGTAAGTATTTTATTAATAACATATTTATTTCAACGTATATAAACATTTAAAAGCTAGTAATTATCCTTTTATGCAGAATGCAGAAGATCGCACCTTGTGGCGTTCATTAGGAGAGGCCTACGTCCAGCAGGGAACGAATATTAAATAGGCTAATGATGATGATGATGATAAATACCTTTATTGATAACCTAGTTATTACCAAAAATCAGTTTTATTTTCATTGTAGTGGTTTGTGATACACGATGTTTTTTGTTTGATTACCTGGCACATAGACAAACATATAATATGATGGTTTTCGAAAACGGGAGGGAATATGCAACATACAATCGACCATGTGAAAAACATAGGTTTTCTAGATTAATACCATTTTAATTAATAACATTTTAACACGCTCGGCGCCATATATATCGTTTAGAATACGCACTGTCGTAAGGAGTGTGTTAAGTTTATGATACACACTATTCATTTCAGTTAAAACAGTGTGTATCCGAATATTTTCCCAGTGGTTTTGGGTTGGAAATCGGACAATCAGTTAAGGAGATACTAAGAGAAAAATAATAACCACCTTGAAATAATTTTATTAAAAAAAGAAAGTTAGAAACTAAATAATCAATTTATTAAGTTCAAAATAAATCAGTGAATATAATTGAAACATTTTTGATACAGAAAACTTTCACATACAGAGCATTTTGTAGTTGTTTGAGCTGCTCTGAAAGTCTTGCCACCAATAACTTTTCTGTCATACTTTTTATAGCACCTCTGCACATCTTCAGCGTACAATTTTCTCTCCATCTTTGTTACTTATGAGATAATGTTTTCTATTAAACGATCTTCTTGTCATAATAAGGGCTGATGACACTTCATCTCCGGCTAACTGAGCAGATCGTTTTAGTAAAACTACAATTATTTGTTCCCTGAATTGAGTGATAGTAAGTTTCTTGAAATAATATTAGGTTGAATAATAAATGTGCATTCAAGAGAGAAACTAAGAGAAATAATATTACGAAATGTGTATCTTTATTGATACACATGACCTGGGGAATAGTTTATCTATATAAAGTATACCCAGGCCACGTATAAAAAAATATACACACCGGTAAAAAAGAAAGGGATGGGATTGTGACGGGGGAGGGGGTGTGATTATTTTCTATACTATTTTAACACCTCACAACTCACAACACAAAAAATAATTAAAAGTTGTGAAAATTTGGTAGTATATTTGCATATAGGGCTTGGCGCTGAGCGTGTTAAAGTTGGCCCTGGGACTTGTTTATGGTCATAGCAGAAGCAAGCCGCACTGGAAACTGTAGTCGTTTAAACTCAAATGGTACATCAGTTGGAATCATTGGGATTCGTGGTATCAAAATGTCTTCTCCATTATACTTTCCTTTCAGTATAGTTGCTTATATCACGTTGTTCAGTATGTTTATAGCTAACCGTGTGCAAAGACGCGGTTCGTTGATATTTCGCAACATTTTAACTACCGATCCAACTTTTAATTGAAGATGTGAGGTGGCAATCCTGGAAAATCCAGCGAGTTCAAAAATCCCGGTGGATAGTTGTTGACGACATCATCTTGATAAGTCACCGAATCAACTGATTTATAAATCCTCAGTTCGCCTGTAATTTGTTCTTGAATTTTGAAATTTAATTCATTTGCATCTATCTCATTTACGTAATATTAATATTTATTTATCATGTGGCTGTCTTGTTCCAACGTTGGCCAACGGTTTCCATACCCTCCTTCTACTTTTTCCTTCCTATGGCTAATAAAGGTCAGTCTTTCCGAGGTTGTCTTGTCATTGTTTCTTTGGTCTGCCGCGTCGACGTTTGCAATGTGGCTCCACCGTGTGGTAATTTTGACCCAATGATCATCCGACATGTGGCAAACATGTCCTGCCCGATCCCACTTGAAATTAGCTGCTTTTTGAGTCACATCGGCCATTCCGCTTTTGGAAATCAGTATGGTGTTTCGTATTTTGTCCGTTAGTTTTACTCCAAAAATACTGCGCTCCACAGCCCATGTGTATTTAAATAATTTTGCACAGATAGGGATATTAAATTAATAATTCAAAACAAAACACTTTTGGTACACTTTTTGTAACGCGGTTTGTGTTTGACTGACACCAGACTGACACTTAATTGATATAATGACGTGAAAACTGACGCATTTTACATTGCGTTCCGAAACTAAATCAAAATAAATAAAGTCGTGAAGCCGACCAAATTGAAAAGTGGACGTCGATTTTTGCTGACATTTAAAATTCATTTTAAATTAATTCATTGTGACTTTATTTATTGATAATTATGTAATCGCTCTATTCAATAAAAATAATTGAAAATCATTACGAATGATCTATGAGTGTTACGTTTTGTGACTATTCAATTTGATCTGGTTCGCGATGTCATCTCTTTTGTTGAGTATATTCTAAGTGGGTTCCGGAACGGTGACATCAGATCCTCCTGTTCTGCAACGCACATACGCACACTGTTATGATAGATATGATGGAATTTGAACTTTGTGTAGCGGGAATAAAGTGCAAATTGACTCCTTGATGTTAGGAACAACATATATTGCTTAGACATAAGTGAGTGCTTGTTATTTATTATGAACTTTATCTCTTTGCAATAAAGCTCAAATTGCCTTAACATTTTAGTTAGAAAACGTTTGTATGGGAAAGAGCTTTATTTAATATGAACTTTTTTACATAACAATAAAGCTCAAATTGCCTTAACATTTTAGTTAGAAAACGTTTGTATGGGAAAAAGAAAAGGGCTGTTTTTAGGGTTTTCCCGGCAGTTATTCGATTTATTCTCGCCGTAAAAACCATCCTTGGACTTATACGAACATTTTAAAAAAAGAATTGTCCAAATCGGTCCAGGCGTTGTTGAGTGATGCTTACCAACACATTTTGCGATTCATTTTTATATTATAGATTATAGTACTTATTAAGCTTCTTCTGACAAAATGAAACATTGACATTAGCACGGTCGGGGCAGACATTGAAATAGAAAAAAATCCGGGGAGCGATTTTTTTTTATGAAACGTCGGGGAGGGTTGTTGGAAGTATAAATCTCGATTTTCTAACTAATCCCGGTAGAGGGTTCGCCGCCATCTTGTTTTAAAGTTTTTGTGAAATAACTCGTTAATTTTTGCTTCAACTCGCTTTTACGCTAGGATCAATATTTGCAGAGTTATACTATCAAGTTTATCAAAAAAATCGTAATGGGTGAAGTTTTATTTTCTTCAACTTCGGTTCTAGCACAATGCAAGCATTCGTCTTGCATCCGACAATTGTCGAAATCGTGCGGATGTCGTGCAGCTACGTGGACAATTGGCCTATCAGTGGGATTGATCCGTTTTCAGAGTAATAGATGAGCCACTTTTCAAGCACTTTCATAACAAAAAATATGTCAAATTAGGTAAACTTACCACGTATCTACTAATTAATATTGACGTACCTACCTATATGTATAAACTTATTAGCAGTCCGCTCCGGCTTCGCACGTGGCACAAAATATAATTATAGCCTATTATAGCATTCAGGGATCACATACAATGACATACATATCCAACGGTGAAAGAATTTTTGAAATCGGTACAGAAGTTCCTGAGATTAGCGCGTTCAAAAAGCCTCCTCAGCTTTATAACATTATATTAGATTATAGTACTTATTAAGCTTCTTCTGACAAAATGAAACATTGACATTAGCACGGTCGGGGCAGACATTGAAATAGAAAAAAATCCGGGGAGCGATTTTTTTTTATGAAACGTCGGGGAGGGTTGTTGGAAGTATAAATCTCGATTTTCTAACTAATCCCGGTAGAGGGTTCGCCGCCATCTTGTTTTAAAGTTTTTGTGAAATAACTCGTTAATTTTTGCTTCAACTCGCTTTTACGCTAGGATCAATATTTGCAGAGTTATACTATCAAGTTTATCAAAAAAATCGTAATGGGTGAAGTTTTATTTTCTTCAACTTCGGTTCTAGCACAATGCAAGCATTCGTCTTGCATCCGACAATTGTCGAAATCGTGCGGATGTCGTGCAGCTACGTGGACAATTGGCCTATCAGTGGGATTGATCCGTTTTCAGAGTAATAGATGAGCCACTTTTCAAGCACTTTCATAACAAAAAATATGTCAAATTAGGTAAACTTACCACGTATCTACTAATTAATATTGACGTACCTACCTATATGTATAAACTTATTAGCAGTCCGCTCCGGCTTCGCACGTGGCACAAAATATAATTATAGCCTATTATAGCATTCAGGGATCACATACAATGACATACATATCCAACGGTGAAAGAATTTTTGAAATCGGTACAGAAGTTCCTGAGATTAGCGCGTTCAAAAAGCCTCCTCAGCTTTATAACATTATATTAGATTATAGTACTTATTAAGCTTCTTCTGACAAAATGAAACATTGACATTAGCACGGTCGGGGCAGACATTGAAATAGAAAAAAATCCGGGGAGCGATTTTTTTTTATGAAACGTCGGGGAGGGTTGTTGGAAGTATAAATCTCGATTTTCTAACTAATCCCGGTAGAGGGTTCGCCGCCATCTTGTTTTAAAGTTTTTGTGAAATAACTCGTTAATTTTTGCTTCAACTCGCTTTTACGCTAGGATCAATATTTGCAGAGTTATACTATCAAGTTTATCAAAAAAATCGTAATGGGTGAAGTTTTATTTTCTTCAACTTCGGTTCTAGCACTTTTTAGGGTTCCGTACCCAAAGGGTAAAAACGGAACCCTATTACTGAGACTTGGCTGTCCATCCGTCCGTCCGTCTGTCACCAGACTGTATCTCAAGAACGGTGATACTCGTAGCTAGACAGTTGAAATTTTCACAGATGATGTATTTCTATTGCCGCTGTAACAACAAATACTAAAAATAAAATAATTAAAAAATGTGCGAGAACCAAAGTTGAAGAAAATAAAATTGCACCCATTACGATTTTTTTGATAAACTTGATAGTATAACTCTGCAAATATTAATCCTAGCGTAATGCGACATGAAGCAAACTTGTGAGAAATTAAATTTCCAACAACTTTGGTAACCATCATTTTTGCTCTAAAGTTGTAAATTAACGAGTTATTTCACAAAAACTTTAAAACATGATGGTGGCGAACCCTCTACTGGGATTAGTTAAATCGAGATTTATACTTCCAACAACCCTCCCCGACGTTTCATAAAAAAAAATCGCTCCCCGGATTTTTTTCTATTTCAGGCTAGTTTTATGTTTACCTCGACTGTACTACACCACCTGTGGCAAATTATAGAACTAAGTTTACATACTCAAAATGCATCCCGTTACCACTTTGTACGACAATTCTGATGAATAATGAATTCTGAATGTTTGTATTTCTTGCTCGACCACGTCGAAACGCCTAAACCGGTCTATACCGACCGGGATCTTGACCGCGTTGAAATTTAAAGCACATATATATTATAGTCTGAAATAACACGTTATTTTATGTACTACGGGGACTACGCCGGTAAAACTACGGAGGGCTGTTATAGATAACTAGCTGAACGTGCGCGCGTTGCTACGCCATCTATCGAAAATCGATCGTACCAATTCAAATTTTGAACAAATTCGGTTACCTACTTTAGGTTCTAATGACGCAACCTTTAAAATATGACATATGCTGTCACGCAACGAAAGCTCTCAAAAAGCAATATTTTTCCCGTTTTTGTTACATTTTTCATACCTGCTCGGCTCCTGTTTATAGTAGCGCAATGTTAAATAGCCTATAGCCTTCCTCGATAAATGGACTATCCTACAAAGAAAGAATCGTTCGATTCGGACCAGTAGTTCCAGAGATCCTTGCGTTCAAACAAACAAACATACAAACAAACAAACTCTTCAGCTTTATAATATTAGTAAGTATAGATAACAATTTCATGGATAACAGACACTCGCAGAGTTATTAAAGTTTTATTTACTCATATTATAAATAAATAAATAAATAAATATTGGTGGACAATTCACACACAACAGCATCTGACCCCAAACTAAGCAAAGCTTGTATGATGGCGGCCAAATAGCTGATATAATACTTATATAGTTTTAAATACATACTTATTATACATATAAACACCCAGACACAGTGGAAACATTTGAATTCATCACACAAATATTTGCACTGGGTGGGGATCGAACCCACGACCCTCGGCTTCGCAGGCAGAACTACTACCAACTAAGCCACGAGGGCAGTCATTAGAATACAGCTTTGGAATTGACTATACATATTTAGATTCACATAATTAGTACGCACGCTCCACTTGTGCAAATTGTGCAATTGCATTCGGAATGTAATCCCCTGTAATACTTTAAATACCAGAATCCCAAGCTGTACAAAACACATTACCACGAATGTTACAAGTAAGCGCGCCAAAATAAGGATTTAAAGTTAAATTAACACAATAATGCCGTGTACACAATGTGTTAACGCGAAGTTTTAACAGTATTCACGTTGTTACCCAAATACATACGTAATAGATAAGTTTTTTTTATAGTATGTAGACTATAGAGTGATGAAACGAGCAAGTCATGTGTCTGATGGTAAGCAACATGCTTGCCCATCACAATAACACGCAGCTATTGGACGGCCTCAAATAACATTATTTGAGACCTTCCAATTATTCTACCGCTAAGCAGTAATGTGTAAGCGTTACTGTGTTCCGGTTTGAAGGGCAATGTTTCCAGAGAAATTACTGGGCTTAGAGATATAACACCTTAGATTTCTGGGTAACGAGCGCAGTGCAGTGGTAGGTAATTATTTTGACTCTTTATGTTCCAATAGCTGTGTGTCACTGTGCTGTTATGTGGCAGGCATGTTGCTTACCATCAGGCACGTGTCCTGCTCGTCTCGTCACTCTTTAATATAAAAAAAATGGAATACAGTAAACACAGCAGTAAAGAGCAGCAGCTGGCTGTTTCTTTCTCGCTCTGGCACACTCGGCGGTCCCGAGTTTACCCGAACATTTATTTGACTTCCGAGCGTGATGGTGAGCTTCATTCACGGCCCACGAAAAATGCGTGTGTGGTGCGCGAAAAGCATCTTTTACTTTAAAAAAAATATAGATATATCAGAAATTTTTCACAGTATACCTATTCTACGCCCCAAAATCAAATATGTTTTAAAAAAAATATCGCTCATAATTAATAACCTCTTTCTGTTTGAACTAGGTCAAAAAAAAGTGAATTCATTATTATTTTAGTAAGAAAATTTACGTGGTTATTACACATTTTAGATAAGAATACGAGTCACTCATGTTTATTATTATTTCATTGTTTCTTGCAGTTTCGTTCCAAATTACAGTCTAAAGGCCGATTTACATCAGACGAGCGAATGCTCATTCTATCCCCACTGTATCAAATTCATTTGGTGTAAACAAACGTAGAGCATTCTTTCGTTGTTTTGTTTGCGTTCGCAAAGATTCTATGAAATATATAATATTATGGTAAACGCTAAGAACGATCTTTCGTTTACACTAAAAGATCGAGAAAGAATGCTCTTGTTCCAGCTCTAGCTCTATGTTCGTTCAGTTTAAATCGGCCTTAAGTGATCTTTCTCAAAAGTCAAATCCGGCTCTTATTTTGGGAACTGTTGGAATAATTGTATAATTTAAGTGGTTTTTATTTATATACCTAATTTACTGGTATATTTCAGTTACGTGTTAGTTTAGCTGTACCTACCGTGTATCGCCCACCCAAAGAGGCAACAACATCGGCCGGATAATTCGTTTTATCGTACATTTTAATCTCTTAAAACAATTTAACTTTTAATCCATGTCTGTCGGACGAAACCGATACTTTTTGGAGAGACGTATGTACTCATTTCTGTGTTATTATTATGATGAATAAACAATTTTGGGATTAAGACAACCCTTAAAGTAATTTGGGATGTAGTCTGTTTAGAGGCATAGAATAGATTTTAATATTTTAAAAACTGTCCGTCATAAAACGGATATTATGTAGATTACAAAATACAAGAATAAGAGTTTATCAAATATATATAAAAAAGGTTTATATCCCTTGGTCAATGCAATGTACATACGAGTATGAATGTAAGTACGTAGTACGTTATTGAATATTGCGACTTAAATAAACATTTTTGTAAACTTAAAGTGAAATAATCCTACTTCCTACTATATAATATCTTACTAATATTATAAATGTCAATGTATGGATGTTTTGATGTTTGTTCCTCAATCACGTCCTAACGTATGAACGGATCCAGCCGAAATTTCGAACACATATAGATTATAGTCTGGAAGAACACATAGGCTCCTTTTTATCCCGAAAAAAAAAACAACGGGAATGGGAACTACGCGGGTAACACCGCGGGGCGCTGCTTGTATAGAGTAACAAGAATAGTATCAGAATAAAAATTGTCTGTCATAGGGACTGCCGATATAAGTGAAAACTTATAATTCAGAATTTGATAGCTCACTTTGGAAGCTACGCAGGTGAAACCGGAGGGTGCTGTTAATCTGGAATAAATCTTCATAGCATTGTCGTCTAAATAAGTATTCTATCTTCGTATAAGTATTCTTTAAAAAATGTTCGGGTTAACCCGGGACTCGGGCCGTCCATCCATGGCCATCCATCTAGACTAGGTGACCATCTAGAAATCTAACGCCCGAGTTCCCGAGTCCCTAGTTTACCCGAAGATTTCTTTCATTCACGAGCATGACGCTTGAGCTCAATTCACAGCCTACAAAAAATCTGTGTGATGCGCTAAAAGAAGTATATACTCACTTTAAAAAAATGGGTACTTGCAAAAGAACTCTTTCATGGGTTATATAGGTATAAATACACTAGCTGTTACCCGCGACTTTGTCCGCGCGAAATAAATAGGTACTAAGGTAATTCAGGCAGTACCTATTTTTATACCCAGACACATTTACGGTTACTAAAACAGCTTATAATAAAACACTTTCCTACAATTTCCCTATATAGTGCCTATATATAGACAGAGTTTCATGGTTTTATTTTCAACGATTGGAAACTTCCATGTTCATCCCCTAGTTCAATCCCAATTTCACCCCTATACAGTTCGAAATTACAAAATTGCTAGAACAAAATAAAATATTCGTTTGCTTCGTGTCAAGTGTCGATATACAGAGTTTCACGGTTTTATCTTCAAGGGTTGGGATCTTCCATGTTGACATTCATCTACCATTTCAACCCCAATTTCACCCCCGTAACAGTTCGAAATTACATAATTGCTAGAACAAACATTCGTTTGCTCCGTGTCAAGTGTCTATACAGCGTGGCGCTTCGGTCCCGACATTTTAATGGGACTTTAACGGGACCGAAGCGCCACGTTGTATACAGCGTTTCACGGTGTTATCTTAAATGGTTAGGAACTTTCATATTGACATTCATCTCCCATTTTAACCCCAATTTCACCCCCGTACAGTTCGAAATCACGAAATTTATAGAACAAACATTCGTTTGCTTCGTGTCAAGTGTCTATTTACAGAGTTTCGCGGTTTTATCTTCAACGGTTGGGAACTTCCATATTGATATTTAACCCCATTTCAACCCCAATTTCAAACAAATTCAATTAACAAACATTTAATTGCTTCGTGTCAAGTGTCTATATACAAAATTTTCATACAACCGTTCATCCCTTGTTTCACCCTCTTAGGGGTTGAATTTCGCAAAACCCCGTCTTAGCGAGTGCCTACGTGCTAAAAGGAACCTCTATGCAAAATTTCAGATTCCTAGCATTTGTAGTTTCTGAGATTCCTTGATGAGTGACCTTTCGCTTTTATATATATAGATAAGCATAAACAGGCTACTAAGTATTCCCACTGCTGGGACTCGGGATCTTCTCTCGCATGGAGAGAGTGAAGCTAGCCCAGTAACAACATAGCCAACATTGGTAAATCATTTTTCAGATCAAAAAAATATTCAAATCTGGTCTAATTGACCAATATTTTAGTTTTAAGGAATAACGTTGACTTCAAACCAAGCTTAACTTCAAAACAACTTACTGTACAGTTTCTGTTTTCACGGGAGCTTTCATTAAAAATAAAGGGGATTCCTACAAACAGCTTAGTATTGGCGGCTTTACTTAAGCTGCAAGTTGCTCTTATAGACTTACCTCACTTACGGAGTCTATCGGCGGTTGAAGCTGCGAGTTACTTATTTATAACTTAGCGTCCCGACTTTTAGTTTAGTTTTGGCTTCGATTTATTGGCGGTAAATAAAAGGCTGCATTGAAATATTGGTTTACTATTTTCTTTAAAAATCTGCTGTTATTAAGTTCTTGTTTGTTTCCATTAAGTGCTGGTAGAAAAATGTATTTTTTTATTGAAAAAAAACTGTTATCAAATAATTGGTGTAACTATATTTTACAGCACAGTCCGTATTTTAAGATGCCGCTTTTCTTTTCCCACCCCAAGGTTGTCTGGAAGAGATCGATATTAGCGATAAGGTCGCCAACTGCCGCACTAGCTTTAAATGTTTAAATTGGTTCAACATGTGAATTATTTTTTATTTTGATTTGTTCAATAAAGTGTATCTATCTATATTAGTAGCCGCGTCGTGGTTTTACCAGCGTACTTTTCGTTGCCGTAATGTTCCGCGATTAAAAATGTGCGCTATTACAGACTGTAATATATACCTACCTAACCGAATTTCAAGACATATTTTTACTTGTTTCTTTGCATAAAAGACTGTTAGGATAACGTAAAATAAAAGGATAATAGCCCCAATTCCGATTACACAATTATTATGCAATTTCTAATACCTACGTTGTATAAAAAGTACGTAGTAAGTCGTAAAGTATACGCTTGCAAACATTTTGCAAGAAAATATCAGTGCTTAAAATCATTCGATCCGAACGTCATCCGATCTTTCTCTATGGTCGACTGGAATGAATCCGAATGTGTTTCGTGGTACGCTAAAAACCGAATTTTCTGACAGCTATCGGTCGGTCGGAAGAGGTATTCGAAAACTCGTATGGTTGTTTTATAGTATATCTACTGTTACATTTAATAATAAAGTAGCCAAGTGCGAGTTGGACTCGCCCATGAAGGGTTCCGTTGCAGCAAATAACATAATATACATAGTACATAGTACACATAGTTCTTGTAGTTCGTTGTAACTTTGATCGAAGTTTTAATAATAATGTATTTATGACGTACTAAAAAAAACTACTCATCAGATCGAGTTCAAACTAATTTTCGTTGGTAGTTTTCATGGTAATGTACATCATATATTTTTTTTAGTTTTTTCATTCTCTTACTTTAGAAGTTAGAGGGGGGGGACACACATTTTACCAGTTTGGAAGCGTCTCTCGCGCAAATTATTCAGAGTAGACAAAAATTACATTAGAAACCTCAACATAATTTTGAAGACCTATCGATAGACACCCCACACGTGTAGGTTTGATGAAAAAAAAAATTTGAGCTAATTTTTGTTTTTTTTTTAAACTTTTGTAAAAATCTTAATGCGGTTCACAGAATACATCTACTTACCAAGTTTCAATAGTGTAGTTCTCATAGTTTCGGCAAAAAGTGGCTGTGACATACGGACGGACAGACAGACAGACAGACATGACGAATCTATAAGGGTTCCGTTTTTACGTTTTACGGAACCCTAAAAATGTAACAGTAGATAAATAATAATAAAAATGTGTAATCATTTTAAGAAAAATAATGAAGTGACTCTTCAGTACATACATACACTAATCCAAATCCTATGGTGAACAGACTATACCTGGATATTTGTATGGTGGACAGGAAAAATGTTCAATTTAAATATGTTTCTGGGGTGTTGAAATGTATTGTTCTTAATAATTTACTAGTTGGCCTTTTACCGATCAAATAATCGTTCGTTAAATTAAGCGCTGTCTTCTATTATTGTTCTTTGATTGTTTTGTGGTAGTTACGTATTAGGTAGAATGTATTATTAGTAAAGACTTAATCTTCTAGATCTATTGTATCATGGTAATAATTCTGTCAAATAAATAAATAATCAATGTTTAATTGATTTAAATTACCTACATGGGTGGCAACCGTCGCAAAAGCTTGACCAATCATAGGTCACAAGTCGAATTTTGATCACGTGATCGAAAATAGATTACTTCGTAAGAGTGAGAGAAAATATTTACTTCGTAAGAGTGCAATGCATGAAAATGTCAAACTTACAATGTGATCTACTACGAACTCGGTTATAAATGGAGCTATTACTTCGTGTGTTGAGCTTGATGCTTGGTTTAACAAATATACGGGCCTGAACTTCATATAATACATAATGTTCATGTATAAGGTAAAAACAGGACGTCTACTACTCTCTTTCTACGAAAATTTTTATTTCGAAATAAACTCGCGACTTTCCTACTCCAGTTCAACTTCGTTTCGTCCGATCAAAGATTCAAACGACGGGTCGAGTAGAACCGGAGTAAAAAAGTCACGAGTTTATCTCGAAATTAGATACTTACGTTTTTCGTAGAAAGAGAGTAGACGTCTACCACTCCCATCGAAAATAAAGCCAATTTCGTATTTCTTAGCACTCCTATTCAAATTAGTATGTCAGTCGCAGCGTAATAAGTATGTACATATTCACGATATTGCATACAAGAACTTCATTAATTCCTCTCCAAAACCTACCATATCCAAAACATTAATTAAGATGCTAAACGGGCGCTCGGTATTCTGTACAATACGAACCAAACTTCATAGCCGCTGCATGTTAAGGTCCTCCCGCACAGTAGTTATGTAACAAAATACAATTACAAAAATTATAAAACATTGCGAAACACAATACCATTTTACAGCACTAAAGTAAAATTTACTTACAATTTAATTTATTAATGTGTGAATTATTATTCATCTGAGTAATTTTTTTTTGCTTATAGTCTTATACATTAGTTAGTCGTTAAGTAACACCGAATAACATTTTGTAACAATTTTCGGTTTGGGTCTGTCTTTCAAGGAGTGTAGGTAGGTTATTGAAACATTTATTACCTTTAGGTACCTATAGGTAGTAAATGGTTCAATAGAAGAGATGAATAATAAAGGTGATCGCACCGATTGTAATGCATACAGAGGTATATCACTTTTGTCCGTTCCCGGAAAAATATTTGCTCGAGTTCTCCTCAATCGGCTAATTAAGCTTTCTGAAACAATTTGTCTCAATTTGAGTTTCGTCCCGGTCGAGGTACATGTGAAGTTGTGAAGCTATATTTTCTGTCCGACAGTTACAGGAGAAAAGTCGAGAGCAGTCTCAACCTCTTTTTCTTTATTTTGTCGATTTGGGAAAAGCATATCGAACGATAGTGTTCCTCGTGAGGCTCTATGGATCGTTTTGCAAAAGTTGGGATGTACGGATAAGTTTATAAGAATTTTAAGACTTTTGCACGATGGTATGAATTGTTGCATTTCGGCAAATTAATGTCAGACAGGCTTCTTCTCAGTTAGCTGCGGAGTAAAACAGGGATCTGTATTAGCACCAACCTTGTTTGCTCTCTATTTTTATGTAGTTATTGAGGTATATAGTAGAGGCTTTGAGACATTCTTCACATGGCATTCGTGTACGTAACAGAACAGACGGGAAACTTTTCAACCTTTCTAGATTGAAAGCACACACTAAATGCTTCCTTGACACCATAAAGGAGATCCTATACGCGGATGACCTCTATTGTGTAGCGGAAAATCCTGATGCTCTAAAGGAACTTGTGGAAAGTCTTGACATTATATGCCTCAAATGTGTAAAAATAAGCGTCAGAAAGACCGAAGTAATATAGATATGGCTATGGACCGCACACAATTGAGTATATCCCTCGGAAACCATGTTTTAAAGCAAGTTGATAAGTTCAGATACCTTGGCAGTACTACTACAATAAAGGGTGACCTAGATCCAGAAGTGAGTTGTAGAATTGGCGCAGCCTCTGCTGCTTTTGAAAGGCTCCGTGATGAAGTGTTTCGGTATCATGGCTTATCATTGCAAACAAAAATCAAAGTTTACATGGCGGTGGTGGTCCTGAACTTATTGTATTCCTCAGAGAGGTGGTGTTTATATCGGAAACATTAACGTGTATTAGATAGATTTCACCTCAAATATCTCCGTGATAAAATGAATGTTTCTTGGTCTAATCTTAACAGATATACGGAGGTGTTGAGAAGAGCCAATGTTGGTGGAATAGAGGCTTATCTAATGACGGCAGTTGAGCTGGTGTGGACATGTCTCCAGGATACCAGACTGGCAACCTATTATCAATGTATTCTCCTAATCATAACTGTTTGTTCAAATGTAAATTGGATTAACTACGCGATGAACGTTATGAAAGTTACGGCTGGTCTAGTCGGGAGAACGGCGGCTGCCGATCCGGAGACCCCGGGTTCAAACCCCACACGCACCACTGTATTTTCAAGTCATGTGCGTAATGCCGCTAACTTAAAACGGTGAAGGAAAACATCGTGAGAAAACCGACATGTACCTAGAGTCTTTCGAAGTCATGTGTCATCCACCAACCCGCACTGGGCCAGCGTGGTGGATTATGGCCTTAACTCTCTCCTTGCGAGAGAAGGCCCCGAGTCCCAGCAGTGGGAACGTTTAGTGGGCTGTTGATGATGTTGATGATGACGCGATGAACGTAGAGATTCTGCAGCCGGATCTTAGACCATTATATAATATAAATAAATATAAATAAATATTGGTGGACATTTCACACACAACACCATCTGACCCCAAACTAAGCAAATGCTTGTGTGATGGCGGCCAAATAGCTGATATAATACTTATATAGTTTTAAATACATACTTATTATACATAGAAACACCCAGACACGGTGCAAACATTTGAATTCATCACACAAATATTTGCACTGGGTGGGAATCGAACCCACGACCCTCGGCTTCGCAGGCAGAGCTACTACCAACTAAGCCACGAGGCCAGTCATAACTTCTGTGTGGAAGCAGTTTCGAAACTATTTAAACAAGAAAAGGGTCCTAAAATAATCAGCAGATTCATAATTAGCGGATAGATTACCTTATCGCACAGATTGCGCGCAGGAACGGTCTCACCCAGCTTTCGAGACTGTCTAAGATTTTGGCACGGAGTGTCGAGTAGTTTTTGGTTGTCGCTGGGACCATCTTCATTTCTAATCCGATTCTAATCTCTGCCTCCAAAGTGCTAATAAATTCTAATTGGATTAGTTAATTACGAACTGAACGTGACGGTAGCGCAGATCTGAGTTTTTAGACCAGGAACATGAGGAACAGAAGCTTCCCAGGGTATCTGATTGTCTTTTGTTTGATTTCTTATGGAGCTTACTTCAAAAGACCGACAGAGCTAGCTTAATGGAAGAAGTTAACAGCAGAAGGTGATGCGTAGAGATAAATAAGCGACATGATAAATCCTGGCAGAAAATTTTGGCACAATAACTTACTTGCAAGCTTATTTTGCAACATGCCTGTCTATAAAGGCACAGTGTCACGCGATTATTGGAGAAAGAAGAGTCTAAATCATTACCTAACACTGTGTGCTTATTACCTAACAATGTGCTCGTCACCCAGAGATACATATTATGTAGGTATAAGATGATTTAAAGGTATGCCCTGTAATTTCACTGGAAATATTGCCCTTCAAACAGCAATACAGTTATGTTTACACGTTATAGTTTGGCAGTACCAAAATTGTTGAATTTTTCTAAACTATGAACCAGCTTTGACAAAATTTTGCATGTAATATGTTTGCATTCTGAAAGTCTCATTATCAAGTAACATAATATGAAAAAAATGTGAATAGAGGTGGTATTCGTCCTTTTCTGAAATCAGAAAATATCTTGTTCTCCAAAAGTATAGTTTAAAACTATAACGGCTCAGACCAAAGAGAAATATTAATTTGCCACGGTGAAGAGAACTGAAAATATTAAATGCGGTTGCCTGTTTACTTAAGAATACAGTTTTCTGGAGCTTCGTCTAGAAAGATGAAAAAGCTCTCCTTCGTTTTTCCGTCTAAACATATCTACACTAACCGCCTTATTTTCAACAGTCTTTCAGATTTACCAGAGCAAAAAAACTAACAAATCTTTGAGAAAACTCAAATTTTTATAGAAGTTTTTTTTTAATTTGAAAAATTATTTATCCGTGCTGAGCTCTTTTTGAAACAGGAAAATCTTATGGGTTTGCGTCACTGACATTCTAATATACTGACTGACACTGACATAGTGGTCCTGGCGTAGCGTCGGAGCGACGTCGGAGCAGCGGAACGGGACGTGCGCGTTAGACATTTTTGACAGGGTGAAATCTTGTGAATTCACGTCTCCGACATGGATAATAGCAGTATTAGGTATCTGTGGCTATACAGATTGCATATTGTACACAACGATCATTAATACTAAACTTCTAAGTTATAAGTTTTCTCTGTTATCGGCAGTTATATATTTAGTCAAAAAAATTTTTTTAATTACCTATTTGCACTTAACTACGGTAGAATAATGAGCACCTACAGGAGTGTGTGGTACCTACCTACCTATATTCATATTCAGTTATTCATACAGCAAGTACCTACACGTCAATTTTAAAGTGAATTATCTGCACAATAATTATACGTAAGAACAAATGTAGGAAAAGCTATGTAGGTGAAACACGTAGGAATGTGTCCACGAGGCTTACTGAACACATACGCGCGATTAAGAATTTGGACGGCAACAGCTCTGCGGTGGCGGAGCATGCTCTCTGTTCGGACGCTCAACACTTCATACGATTTGATAAGGCGGAGGTCCTGGCAAGGGAGAAGTATTTTATACCCCGTAAAGTCAGGGAGGCCATTGAAATTAGTAAGCGTCCGACGTTTAACAGAGATGGCGGATGGCATGTGCCGCCCGCTTGGAAACCTTACCTCCAAAAGGCTCAGCAGTGTGTACAGAAAAGTAGTGAGGACACAGTGAGCTCGGTGTGCTGCAATATTCCCGACGCGCAGCTGTCCAGTGACGAAGAGTTCCAGTGTACACTGGCGCAGCCCTCCCGCACCCCCTCACCTGCACCCCCGCGACAACAACCGTTGAGCTTACGTGCGCGCCGTGCAGCTGCCCGCAGTGCTAATCGAGCTGCGAACATGCGCGCGCAGTCGCCTTTAAGAAGATCGCCGGACGCGATCGAAACTCGAGTCGGACTGTTCTGACTATTTTATACGTGAGTTACCCGTGTATTTGTTTAAAATGTGTAATAACCACGTTAGTTTTCATACTAAAATAATAATGTTCAATAATAATCAAAATACAAGAATTAATTTTATTAAACAGATTTAAAAACAGTAATTGTCCATTTGGACTAACACAGATTAGGCTATACAGGTACCTCATTGTACCTACATTGTTTCTTTTCTAGACATGTATTCCGTATGTACTCGTATGTCATAAAAAGATTGGCTTATAAGCCAACGCTTGAGCCTAGTTTTGAAAATGGGCAGTGTAGGGGACCCCAGTACAATCTCAGGCAATCGGTTATAATATCATCGTGAGTCAACCTCGCGGACTTCTCGAGAGCCCGCGGTACTGCTTTTAACCTAAATTTATACCGGGTGATTCGTTGTTTCGAGTCGTGCAGGGGCTACTTCCCCATATACGAAAAGCGAGGCTGCTTGATGGTGGGCACAGACTAAGTAGAGAGTAGGTACTTATGAGTCATTAGGACTAATGGAAAATCTGTCAGAAGTTCGTTTCTAAAAGGAGACCGTCTCGTAGAGCTTTAAAAAGACATGCGTCATCCACCAACCCGCACTTGGCCATAGAAGAAGAAGATAAGGTCCAGAGTCTTAGCAAAAACGCAGTGTGTATATATACATGGTACATGTTCCATATATTACAGGTATTAACTCTCTCGTTGTGAGATAAGGTGCCCGAAAGGAGCGTAACTAGAAACATAATTGTTAACTACCTAAGTAGTCGGTTAAAAATTTATTTTCTCCGAAAAACCAAACCCGACTTCGATTTAAAATTAAATTCAGACACTCGACGAAACACAAGAAGTTACAGTTACCACTAAATAAATGAAAATAAACTTTAGTTATGTACCTATTTGTATATATTTTAAAGACCGATCTCGATACAATTTATATGGTCTGAACTACTATGGTGTACCAAACAAAAAAAGAACCATCAAAATCAACTTCACAATTGGTTGAGCTATCGCGTAACACAATATAGATCAAGAGCCCGGGAACCCCAGATCTTCGTTATTTTATAAAAGCTGAAAACTTGTCAGCGCATGCTCCTAACACAGGTAAGAACGATGGACCATTATGAAGTTTGGGTCATCATGGTTTTGGCAGATAAACAGTACTAAGGCCCCGAGTCCCAGCAGTGGGAACTTTTAGTGGGCTGCTTATGATAATTAGGCTGCTAATTGTACCAAGTATTATGTATAAAAATCAGCGCGCATATTATGACGCAAGTAGAATTATAATTGCATGAACATCAACACAACATGGGTGTCTGGCAAGTGTTTACCACGATATTAAGTGTCTAGAGCAATTATTGGTGTGGTTTTTAATAATATTCTGAAGGTATTACCAAAATATCAGACTTTATAATTTGACAAATTTAGATCGGTACACCTTTAATACCGTTTATCTGCCAAAGCCAGGATGATCCAAACTTCATCACGGGCCATCGTTCTTACCTGCGTTGGGAGCATGCGCTGACAAACTTTCAGCTTTTATAAAATAACGAAGGTCTGGCCTTCATGGGCTCTTAGTCCAATAGGTACATTCAAAAAAACATACAATCGAATTTAGAACCACCCTTATTTCGAAGTCGGTTGAAAAACAGCGTGATTGTTTCCACGCATAGGTAAATAATTAAATCCAGATGGAGTCGGGCTGGGTCGTTAGTTCGAAATAAAATAGTTGAGAAAAAGCAATTCCGCTTTCAGCCGGCAGCGTTTGCGTACGCAAATTAGTTGCTAGTTCTGTCTGTGGACAAGTTAGATTGCCTTCTTAGCTTCAGAAAGTAAGCGTTATTCTTTGAAAATAGGTCTAAAGTGTAGATAATGTTTTTGAACAAAAAAAGATGTTTGCATGACTATATAGTACCTATAATATAATTAGTTTTCAGAATAACAGTTATGAGTACTAAAAAGGCGCGAAAAATATGCCAATTCCAATTATCGATACTGAAGTTTGCTTCTCACTGAAACGTAAGTACGTAATTATTTACATGTAAAAATACCTAATAACAAAAAACTTAAAATATCTTCTGTTACCTATATATAAAAATTTAACAAATTTTTCACGAACAAATCGCTTAATCAAGAGAGTGGTGTATCCTGCATAAGATAAGAGAATCTGTGGATGATGATAACACATTTTTCATTATCACGCGGCCTTGCGTCTCAACACAGATGAGCTGCGGATGCCTACTTCTGAAACCACTTTGCGCAAACATTTTTGAAAATTTGTGTTTTTATATTTAGTATATTAGCTGCGCCCGCGTTGTGTCTAGCGGCTCGACAAACATTCATAAAATAAATAAAGCGGCCAAGTGCGAGTTGGACGCTCCCCTGAATGGTTCCGTAGCAGCAAGTAACATAATACATAAGTTCTTGTACTTCGTTGTAACTTTGATCGATGTTTTAATAATAGTGTATTTATGACGTACAAAAAAAAACTGCTTACCTACTAGATCGAGCTCGTCAATCACCTTTGCCTTTTATATGTAGGTATACTAGCGGCCCGCTCCGGCTTCGCTCGAATAAAACCTAGATATCAACTGCAGCGCCATCTGCCGGGCTGATTTGTGAATCTAAACCTTCCAGGGTCCTACCCAAACGTATACAAAAAAAATCATTCAAATCGGTCCAGCCGTTTAGGAGGAGTTCACTAACAACGAAAAGTGGCATTGATATTTATATATATGTATATAATATAGAAAATTACATGAAAAATCGATCCTAATTTTTGAGTTTCTAAGTAACCAAATTTGACCAGTGGGGTGGGTAACTTAACGGTTTTACTAAATTTTTACGAAGTTTCATGCAAATATGTCCAAGGAATGAAAAGTTTCATACAAACTTTTATCCCTTATAATTATCACCCTCTTGAAGACTGAAATTTGAGAAACGCTTTCATACGTGCTTCATGATTTTAGTTGAACTCAATTTGTACGAAATTTCATGCAAATACCTCCAAGGAGTAATAAAAGTTTCATACAATCGTTCATCCCCTATTTATTGACCCCCTTGGAGGTCGAATTTTGAAAAATCCCTCCTTAGTGGGTGCTTACGTTACAAGAAGAATATGTATGCGAAGTTTCAAGTTTCTAGCTCTTATGGTTTGGGATGTGTGTTGATCTATCAGTCAATCACCTTTGCCTTTTCTATATGTAGATATAGATAGAATAAAAAATGATATTAGAAACCTCAACATCATTTTTAAAGACCTATCCATAGACACTCCACGCGTATCCGCTCAAAACTCCCTGGTCTCTTTGGGGACCACTAATGCAAACCAAACAAGCTTATCGTTTGGGGTTGGGATTATGGCGCCATAAAAAAATTCGTATTTTTATTTAGGAAGGTATACCCATATTTTTGACGTGATAACGTCTTATAATTCGATGAAGCCGGCTGCACGCCCACAAAACATGACGTCATGTACCGTTACCGCGTTACCGTCGGTCGTTACCTCGCCGCATGTTTGTTACAGTTGTATTAATTATTTCGACCAGTAGTTCAAGCGGGGATGTAGCTCAGTGGTAAAGCGTTCGCTTTGCATGTGAAATGCCCCGGGTTCGATCCCCGGCATCTAAAAGCTTTTTTGCATTGTTTTGATTGAAAATGACTAAATTCTACTGATTACTTTTTACATACAAATCTATTAAACAAATGAAATTAAAATTTTCTTTTGAAAAATGCTACCATTCCATCAGTATTTTCTTAAGACGTTGTCACGTTCTATCGTCAGTAAACCGACTTTACAGACAAACATTTTTTTTTGTTTAATGGGATCTCCTTGAACCGGTCTTTATTTTGACATAAACTACATTGAAATTTAAGTTCATTTAACATAGAAACATCGTAAAATGAAAAAAAAAACAAAAAAAGTATTTTTTGACGGGAAAATGGTCCCGAAGTATTGAAATATTTTAAAAAAATCGAATTTATGCTATAGAATGCAGTTTTTGTTTTATTCTATACTACAACATAAAATCACTACGTCTACCTTATAATTTAAAATCTCTTGAGAACTCTCAAAAAAATTGAGTCAAGTTAAAAAATGTTAGTTTACATTTCAAGTACACTAATTATAAACAAAAGATACCGCTAGAAGCGTCTTGAAATGCTCTTGAGAATAATGGACTTAAACACGTACAAGTACGGCGGCACTTCATATGTCAAAGCGTAACCAACACACTTAGGTAACCTGACACCCGTTTTCCCGCCAAAATTGTAAAACGCAAATACCTACGGGACTAACAAGTTCTGCGCGCTCCATCTGCGTTTTATTTCTGTAATCTGTGGTGTTGTGTGTGAATTGTCCACCAATATTTGTCCACCAATATATTTAATACAATACCTGGATTACTATGCAGGGTTCTTTTTAGGGTTCCGTAAAACGTAAAAACGGAACCCTTATAGATTCGTCATGTCTGTCTGTCTGTCCGTCCATATGTCACAGCCACATTCTTCAAACTATGGACAAATATTGGTGGACAATTCACACACAACACCACATATTACAGAAATAAAATCTGTAATCTGTGCACAACACCATCTGAACCCAAACTAAGCAAAGCTTGTAATATGGCGGCCAGATAGCTGATATAATACTTATATAGTTTTAAATACATACTTATTATACATAGACACACCCAGACACAGTGCAAACATTTGAATTCATCACACAAATATTTGCACTGGGTGGGAATCGAACCCACGGCCCTCGGCTTCGCAGGCAGAGTTACTACCCACTAAGCCACGGGGCCTGTCTATTTACTACGTATTTAATTTAATTAAAATTCGTGCAGCTGTTACAGAGGTATGTCTGAACAAATTGTACCTACCTACCTACCTGAAAATCGTATTTAGCTATCCACGACAAAAAAGCTGTCCGAATCCCATCCGATTAGAAAACAGCTGGTAGTCGGTTGCAAACGTCAAAAGTAATCGGAATTGGCGTTGAGAATCGCAAATTGCCCGAACCAGTCGGTAGAGGCCAGTTTCCGTGGATCAGCCCGACCCGAATGGTTTCAGAATCGCTACGCAGAATAGCTTAACACAGTTTATAAAAATGATTCAATCTTTGTAGAAATCCTTATGAAATCAAAAATCTCTTATTCTTAACTTAAAATTGTGAACTTATCAAAACACAGTAGAAAAACGATTCAATCCTAGTATATTATATAGAAATTCTTATGAAATTAAAAATCTGTTATTCTTGTTTCGTTGAACAGATGAAAAAATTGGTACCTAAATTTAAATAACACAGCAACACAGCGTCATGGTCGTATTCTCATAGAAAATTGTCGTCCGATATAACCCTTCGTTGAGGGCTTCTCGCGTCCTTGCGGGGTAGGAAGCTTGAAACTGGCGGGGGGTGGGGAGTGTCCGTTCTATCTGTATTATCTATTCTATGCTTCCGGCTTGTGCAGGTGCTTACCGGGCATGGATGCTTCGGTAAGTACTTGTGCCATATAGCCGGAAGAGAACCGACTACCATGTGCCATCATTGCAGCTGCGAAGAGGATACGGCGCAGCATACGTTAGAGTGCTTAGCATGGGAAAATGAGCGTCGAGTCCTTATAACAGCTGTAGAAGCGATCTCTCGCTCCCAGCGTTGATTAAGTCGATGCTGGAATGCGAGACATCGTAGGAGGCGGCCGTTTCGTTCTGTGAACAGGTCATGTTCCAGAAGCAAACAGCCGATCGTGAACAAGAGATCTTGACCGATCTCCCGATGCGGCAACGTCGGCCTGGACGTCGGAGGAGAATCTTCCACGAAATGGGACTCTGAGCGACGAATCCGGGGGTTCGCCGCTCCACCATTATAGCCCCTGAGATGGCGCGCGTGGGACTCCGCGCGCTACCCACGTAAAAAGCCGGGTCTTAGGGGACAAAGCGCCGCCAGGGCCGCGGTAGAGTGCAAAAGTGTTCTCGTAGTCTCAGCACGACAGCGCATGGATGTAACAGGGTTTTCAGTGGGTAGGACACCATTGGTGGAGAGTCCCACATATCCACTGTGCTCCTTCCGGGGCCAGTGGAATTCATAAAGAATTTTCCCTGTGGAACGCAACCTTTAAAAGATAGACACATGCTGTCACGCAACGAAAGCTCTCAAAAAGCAACATTGTTTCCCGTTTATGTTACATTTTTCATCCATGCTCCGCTCCTGACGCTCCTGTTGATAGTACCGTAATGTGAAACAGCCTATAGCCTTCCTCAATAAATGGACTATCCAACTGAGAAAGAATCTTTCAATTCGGACCAGTAGTTCCCAAGATCCTAACGTTCAAACAAACAAACTCTTCAGCTATATAAAATTAGTATAGATAGGTTGGTATAGATCGGTAGGGATCTTTTAGTGTGATAAGTTATAATATATTCTGTGTCTAAAAAAAGCAAAATCGAGCTTAAATCTCGCTTAAATTAAGTTTTGCACTATTGCACATGGTGTGCACAGACAAGTAAGTAGAAAGAAGGCGAAGGCCCACCGGTAGGCCAGCTTCTTTCTATTGATTTTAAATAAATATAATGCTAATAAGATTGACTCTATATAACTTTTTTTCTTACCTATCTAATGTAGTTAGTAGTTCCACATAATAAATA
The DNA here is from genome assembly GCA_963693475.1 of Ectropis crepuscularia. NCBI lineage: Eukaryota > Metazoa > Arthropoda > Insecta > Lepidoptera > Geometridae > Ectropis > Ectropis crepuscularia. Next base: position 17,302,922 of record OY856355.1, read on the forward strand.
TTAGTACAATTACAGAATACTCGCTTAGCGAAAACAACTATATAAATAGCGACTCTTGCTGGGACACAACAAAGTTAAATTCAGCTCTCATTAGGGCACAATACCTGTCGCGAAGTTTTCAACTAAACATTTGCGCTCTCTAACGCGTAACTCTGTCCCTGTCTGGCGCGGAGGGTTGTCGACATATCTAATAACAATATGCGCGGGAAACGTGTTGCGCGAGCGCTCAGCCATGCGTCCGACAACCGACTGGCACTTGTTCTCTGGGAGGAACGGTCTAGCTGTAGGCAAAACCGCGCGACCTGGTGGACCGCGATGCACTGGTAGTACTCTGCAAGTATCGCTCTAGTTTTCTCAGTCTGTGTCTGCAAATAGAAAATGCATAAAATGTATGGTATCAAAAATTTAAGAATACGCAACGATGTACTAAGACGTCAAGAGTGACGTTGACGTTGCTAGGCGACGTTTAAATTTTATATTATTTGACGTTTCCAAATTGACAAGTAAAGCAAAACAATTGCGATTTTAAAGTTAAAAATAAACTGAAAACACCTCTTATCGCGGGGGATGTTATTAAACTGTAGAACTTGTTATCTTTACACTGAACTTTTAAATTTAAGAAAATTGAATTAGCGTACATTAATTTCCTTTGTTACAAAAGTTAGGTTATGTTTTTATATGAGTCAAACCAGATGATACGAAGTTTTGAATCTTAAGGCCGATTGCATGCCATTTATGGACTGAGGTAATAAAAGGCTTTACCTGAGACCATGAAAATCAGTTTGTAGCAAGTTTGCGAAGAGACAAGTGCAAGTTTTACGTGAAATTATTTTTAAGTTAAAATTCTACAAGTCATTTAGCACAATGAGTGATAATGCGTCAGGGTCCAATTCCCAGTCATCTGACAAAGATAATACAAATAAGAGAACTCCATCGCAACCAATGCCTACTGGATCAAGGTTTGTTTCATTGTCTCTCATCAAAACTTCCACATTTATTCTTTAGACAAAGGAAAATATTAATTCACACCTTTAGTTGTATTTGGCTCAGCTATCCTAATATTTTGAAACCAAGCTAGAGATTGAAAAGAACCTTTTCAGAATAGAAAAAAATTACAAAAAATAATAATAATGGGATAACCAATTAATTGTCAAACTACTGTAACAGTTGTTTGCCTAAAGCACTTACACTAAGTGAACATAAAAGTAAAGTAAACAAATTACAGCATAATTTTAAAGCACCATTTTAATTATTATTTTTTTGTTTTCAATGGTAGTAGAACCAATAGCAGTTACTATGCCAACGAACCCATTCAATTCCGTATCCGAGGGACCTCCACCACTGGAGCATCTCCTCCGCAATTTGTTACGCTGGAAGACATCATGAAGGCTGCTCATGGTATGCAGAACATGGCACTGGCTCATGAAATTGCTGTCGATAAGGACTTCAAGTTGGAGCCTTTTGAGCCTCCAGATAACAGGTAAATGCATTTCCTCTATGTACAAAAATATATAATAAAATGTATAAAATGAGTTTTACTTAGCTCTGATGATCTAGTGCTAGTCTAGAATAGTGCTAGCAGAAATTGGGATGATGACTGGGACAACATTTTTCCATTATAATTATTAGTCCATACGGTATTTAAAAATATGGGACACATATTCTTTGATTTATTAATTTAAAAAGATAAGTCATCAAACTGCCGGAATAGGGGGTTGTGATGTCACATCTACATTAAAATCCTATAGATATGACATGACTTGAAACATCTAAGCTTTATTTTTTTTTCAATGGGTTTAGCTTTTATTTACAAAACTTAATTACAATGACTACACTATGCTACATACCTAACTAACTACTTACACTAAGCACACCTGAATTCTCCATAGACCAATGAAGGTCTACAGATAATCAAGATGTTCAAGCCAACTATAGTCATGTCTTTGTAATTTCTTGTTTGTGAAACAAAAGAAAAATAAGTGTAATTTTTTTTTAATAATCTAAACTGACGGACTTTTTTTTTTTTTTTTTTATAACTTTTATAGGTTTACACTTGACCGCCATCTCACCTGATGTTAAGCGACGATGCGGTCTACGATGGAGCGTGTTTACCTAGAAGAAACCGATTCACTCTCGATTTGAAGACACCAAGGTTATAACTAATTAGTTTTTTTGTCATCAAGCATATTTAACTGAATCTTAGTTGAAATTTAACTTAGCAGAGTTACATTCAAATAAAGTAAGTGCACAGATTTTGTTTCATTCCAAATATTACTCTTTCCAGCTACCAGAAACTAGTAAAGGAAACATTGCACAAAGCTTACTTCGACATACTGAGAGAACAGCTCAACTCAGACCCTCCAGAGTACAAGCAGGCTCTTGTGCTCTTAGAAGATGTCAAACAGGTAAAAATACAATACAACCATATTTTTAAATGGCAATGTTTCCAGTCATCATCATCATCAACAGCCCACTAAACGTTCTCACTGCTGGGACTCGGGGCCTTCTCTCGCAAGGAGAAAGTTTAGACCATAATCCACCACGCTGGCCCAGTGCGGGTTGGCGGATGACACATGACTTCGAAAGATTCTAGGTACATGTCGGTTTCCTCATGATGTTTTCCTTCACCGTTTTAAGTTAGCGGCATTACGCACATGACTTCGAAAAGACAGTGGTGCATGTGGGGTTTGAACCCGGGGTTTCCGGATCGGCAGCCGCCGTTCTCCCGACTAGACCAGCCGTAACTTATGTTTCCAGTACATAGAAATAAAACATCTTATATCTCTGGGTGACGAGCACAGTTCAGTGCTAGGTAATGATTTGGACTCTCCATATCTCAATAGCTACTTGTCACTGTGCTGTTATGGGCAGGCACGTTTCTTACCATCAGGTACATGTCCTGCTCATTTCCTGTTCTTTCGTCTTGTCACTCTGTAGCTCTGTGTTACAAAAAAAAAGATATTGTTGCACATAGGTAGCTAGATGCTTTTTAATGCACTTACCAAAAAAAAAACTGATTATACAGATATGATAACAAAAACTAAAGAGAAGCAGTGCCCTTATCACTACAGGCAATCTCTTAAAGGCACCCTAAGGGTGCCTCAAATAGATCATCCTTTTAGACATAAGTCTGTACTCTGTAGTTTATTGCATACTAGCATAAGCATGTTACTTTGTTTATATATCATTTAGAAGAATCTAAAACTCAAACTTTCAGATTTATAATTTTAGTAAAACTTGCTTATCTGGCAAACTTTATACTGTCATATTTTATTAGTTTACTATGGTCTCATTCAGTTATATTAGTTAGTTTTTTTTTTATTAATTTTACTTTTAAATACATTTTAATACAAAAATAACATAAAAAATAAATTAGCTTCAATTTTCTTACAAATAAAGTAGCCAAGTGCGAGTTGGACTCGCCCATGAAGGGTTCCGTTCCAGCAAGTAACATAATATACATAGTACACATAGTTCTTGTAGTTCGTTGTAACTTTGATCGAAGTTTTAATAATAGTGTATTTATGACGTACTAAAAAAAAACTACTCATCAGATCGAGTTCAAGCTAATTTTCGTTGGTAGTTTTCGTGGTAATGTACCTACATCATATATTTTTTTTAGTTTTTTCATTCTCTTACTTTAGAAGTTAGAGGGGGGGGACACACATTTTACCACTTTGGAAGCGTCTCTGGCGCAAATTATTCAGTGTAGACGAAAATGGTTTTAGAAACCTCAACATCATTTTTGAAGACCTATCGATAGACACCCCACACGTGTAGGTTTGATGAAAAAAAAATTTTCGAGCTTCAATTCTCAGTATGGGGGGCAACCCTAATTTTTGTTTTTTAAAAAAACTTTTGTTAAAATCTTAATGCGGTTCACAGAATACATCTACTTACCAAGTTTCAACAGTGTAGTTCTCATAGTTTCGGCAAAAAGTGGCTGTGACATACGGACGGACAGACAGACAGACATGACGAATCTATAAGGGTTCCGTTTTTACGTTTTACGGAACCCTAAAAAGGTGCAATAATGTTCATGAATATTGGAATTCTTTTTTTTTATTGATTTCTTATATCCAAATGCTATAATCAAATTTTATATTCTAGTATTTTGGATATTGAGATATGCGCATCCTGTGACACATCATCTCCTATTTTCAACTGATTAGATTGAAGATTGGAAATTACAAACTAAAATCTTTGTCCTGCTTTTCTAGGGTCTATTCTCTATCCTGCTCCCACGCCACACACGAATCCGAGAGATGATCGAGGAAGTTCTCGACTCGGAATTCATCAAGCAACAAGCTCAGAACAACAGTTTGGACTTCAGGAAGTATGCAGTGTTCGTCATCGACCTGATGGCCAAAATGGCTGCCCCAGCCAGAGACGACATGATCCAGGATATTGCCAAACTGGAAGATAATGTGAGTCATTTTAGTTAACCCAGCATATAATATTTGCTTAAATCAAGAATCGATTTTCATCAATCGCCTCCATAGAAGAGAATAGAAGAGGGTAGAAATGTCCTCAAGATTCAAATCGCTCCTGTATTTATTATCAAATTTAATTATAACTTTGCATTATTTTGAGACCAAAACTATCACACAGTGCTAAAAAAGTGTTATTTTAACGCGGTAACTAAAAATTTTGAACGTATTATACCTAGCTAGTCAAAAATGGAAATGTTGTGCGTGATAACTTGTCAGTAAACTTGTCGAAAAACATCGGTTTTATGGAACAGTGTTTGGTGTGGTTACAAATTGTTGATAAACAGTGTTAAATCTTGTGAAACAAACGTGGTTTTACATTGGAAGTGAATAATATTGACTAAAAATTTCGTAGATTAACAATTTTATACGAATTTTGGACACAAAATTACTTGTGGCGCCATCTATCACAATTATTTCACACTACTACAAGTTACAAGTAGCAAAGCTATATCCAATACCAATAAAAGCGTCACCGTTTAAAGCGCCATCTGTTGGAACAGTTTTACACGGTTTTGTGACTGTCATCTATCAAATATTAGAATCTTGCGCTAATAATCTAAATAAATCTGAAGCGCCATCTATGTGAACGGCTTGCCACTACGTTGCTACTGGTCATCTACCATATTAGAATTTCTAAGCGCTGCGCTGAAATACCAAAATTATGGTCGAAATAGTTCTGTAACAAACGAGAGAATAAAGAGGGCGCCAGTTGTTGTTATAGATATTGTGACTTGATTGAAATATAAATTAAATATATAAATCGATGACAGACACTGGTATGAGACAAATATTAAAAATATACTAAGATATGGAATAAAAATATACCTTATCCTTGCAACTATCTATTGGTCTAACATATCATTTTCAGTAATTTAAAAATTGTTTGCAATGGCACAGACCAGGAGCCAGACATTAGCCGAAGCACAGCGCCGCATTAAAAGCTTGACGTTGGATCTCGAGAAGACACAACAATTAAACATTAAGTTACTTTCTGAACAGGAAGAATTTGCAGAAGAATACAAAAATCTTAGTACTCAAATAGTTCAACTGAAAGCAAAACTTGCTGAAAAAGACGCTGAAATAATAGACATTACATTCGAAATTAGTAATCTGAAAGAATATACTGAGAGCAAAATTAATGATCTAAATGAATATGATAATGCTTTAAAAATCATTCAAATGCACGAAAAGAACGCTACACTCTTTGAAAAGCTGAGAAAAACTACAGAAATCGAAAATAGTGATAAAATCGATTCCCTAAATGAGAAAATTCAGGCACTTAAAAATGAAATTCTGTCTCTACAAGATGAGAATATACAGTTAAAAAGTAGAAACTCTTACAACAGGATCTCTGAAATTAACGGAACTTTATCACCAACCCAAAAAAGTAGTCTATCTAATGCGGATGAACATTGTATCACAAATAAAAGTATATTCCCGACAGCACCGCATCAGGATAATATAGAAAATAAATGTAAAATTTCCATGGCATTAGACGATAACGTGAATAAGAAAACAAAAAAAGAGTGGCAAAATTTGACGGATCAGACAAGTCAAAATTTATCCATCTCTCTCAAGCCACAGGACAAATTGGAAAACTCAAGACTGGTCAAGAAACAAATATTAATTTTATGTGATCATTTAGGAAAATCCCTCGCTGAAAATCTTATATACTACAATTATAACTGTGACGTTTCATCTATCTGCAAACCTAACGCCACAATAGAAGAGTTAGTAAAAGATGTTAAGAAAATGACCAAAAACATGACAAAAAATGATGAAATAATCGTTATTTGTTCCAATCTCTTTAATTATAAGTTAAAACATATTACAAATTTGGTAGATTTATGTACTAGTAGAAATTTCAGACTTCAGATATCAACTTTGCCTTATAGATATGTGAATGTGACTGATAATGTAAAAAATGAAAAAAGGTTCCACATTAATAAATATCTGTATAAGCTCTCGCAGTCGACACATATATCAATAATTGATGTAAATTTATCCGAAAAATCGTTTTTTATGATGAGAAATGTGCTGTCTAAACGTTTTATTAGATTTGTTTGTGATATCATTACTAAAAATATAAATTCTGACAACTATTCATGCAATAATAATTTAATTTATTTAACCGGACACTCTAGTCTTGGCTTAGAACAACAATTGACATCCCAGCCGAGTAATGATTCGCAGGACAACACTTTTTTAGAAAAAAGCAGAGAAAAAATGTGCCTAATTTGATAAGTGATAATATTAAGTTAATTCATCAAAACGTTAGATCATTAAACCACAGAAAAGCTCTAATTTTACAAGGAGTTACGGAAACTTATAAACCACATGTTTTAGTACTATCTGAAACATGGCTCAATGAAAATAACTCTAACAATGTAGTTATTCATGGTTATAACCATGCTAACCTATTTATCCGAAAAAAACGTCTCCATGGAGGCGTTTCAATATTTGTAAATGACCAATTGACTTATGCTACAAACCGTAAGGTTGATGACTTATCCATTGAATTTCATTGCGAATTTGCATCTGTGGAAATTAATATTTGCTCTTGTAAGATTTTAATAATAGGTATGTACCGGACAGGTAATGGTAATTTTAAAATATTTGATAATGTAATTAAGAAATTATTTGACTTGCTTGGCAGTCTCTCTGGTAGAAGTACAATTTTGATTGGTGACTGGAACATAAATTTTCTCGTTGATTCCTGTCAAAAAACTAAACTGAACGATATTATACAATCGTACGGCTATCGAAATGTAGTTGATTTTCCCACAAGATATCAAGAAAATTGTGAGACGTCGATAGATTGTGTGGTTACAAATGTGCCAGGTATGGAGTTAAACGTCGTTCCTCTAGCAACTGGAGTATCAGATCATGATGCCCAACTTGTCAACATTAAATCGCTAAATTACACATCGGAAAAGTATAATTATATAGAAAAACGAGTTTTTAGTGACATCAAAATAATGGAATTTGGCAATGCAATGTTATCTTATGATTGGGATGACATATTTAAGGTTTATAATTCAGAAACTTTTGACATTTTTATAAGAAAATTTATATGGAACTTTGACGTGTTCTTTCCTTTAATAAAGACTAGAGTTAAAACTCGAAACCGGTGCCCATGGATATGTAGCGAAATAATTACTCTACAACAAGAGATTCATGATTTGTATCATATACAGCGTCAGTTTCCGCTGTTATCTGAAACAATTATAGTAAAAAAGAAAAATATTAGAGATGAACAAACTAAAACTAAAAAAGAGGCTTACATTCAAAATAGAATAATTAACTCCAAAAACCCTAAAAGGGAGGTGTGGTGTGTTATTAAAGAGGAAACTAATAGAAATGTTAAAAAATGGAATTGGAATCTTACAGACAGCCAGGATAACACAGTTATACCTAGAGAAAAAATGGCAGAATATATAAATAACCACTTTGAGTCCACCGCCAATACAATAAGCTTAGACTCGTCCCCTAACAATAAAAAAGCTTTACAATATTTGGAAGAAAAAATACAAAACCAAATATGTAGTAAATTTAAATTTGATACTATTTCTCCTGCACATGTAATAAGAGTGGCTAGACAAAAAGTAAAAAAATCAGACACCAAAGACTTATATGATATGACGGGAAGCTTTTTGTTTAGTGTATTGGATTACTTGTGTGATCATTTTACTTATTTAATTAATAATATCCTTCAATCAGAAAACTATCCCGGTTTTTTAAAGAAATCGAGGCTTACTCCACTTTACAAGGGTAAGGGAGAAACGTCTTGTGTCAAGAGCTATAGGCCCATAACGATCGTGCCTACTTTCTCAAAGATTATTGAATCAGTGATGTCTGAAAACCTAATGGCACACTTAAATCGTAATGAAATCTTCTCAGAGACCCAGCATGCTTACAGAAGCGGTCGGTCTACAATATCAGCAACTAGTGATTTCATAGAAAGTGTCATTAGTGGTTTAGATAATAAGCAAAAGGTAGCCTCTATATTCCTAGATTTATCCAAAGCTTTCGATTCCGTTAATCACGAGCTTTTAATTAAAAAGCTCATGATTTACGGAATCCAAAATGAGAGTTTGGAGCTTATAAAGTCTTTTTTAATGAACAGAGAACAAGTAGTCGAAGTCAAAATTGATGAAAAACGACAACGATCAGGCTCTACATATACAAACACAGGAGTTCCCCAAGGATCTTCTTTAGGAAATACACTTTTTATTTATTTTGTAAACGATTTATCAATGCTGGAAATAGATGGCAAGATTGTCCAATATGCGGATGACACAACCATAATATTATCGGCCTCAACTCATGCAGAGTTACAAGAGAAAATAAAAATAGCTATCTCTAAATTTAATGTGTGGTTTAGCAATAATGGACTTAGTTTAAATACTGACAAAACAAACATAATGTTTTTTAACGCCAAATCTTCAAATCAGCCACAAATTTCTGTGAATTTATCCGATGGAACGGAAATTTTGAGCACTAATAGAGTTAAGTTGCTGGGGTTCGAACTGGACGTAACTCTATCGTGGAAGAATCACGTAGATGCTACTGCACGAAAAATGGCAAAAGGCGTATACGCTCTCAAGCAACTGAAAGAAGTTACATCTCCAGGTCATTTGAAGGATATATATTATTCCTATGTACATTCGATAATGACCTACGGCATCATCTTTTGGGGTTGCTCTACAGACTATCAGAGAGTTCTGAAAATGCAAAAGAGAGCCATAAGGGTATTAGCCAATGCTAAATTTAAGGAAACATGTAGGGATCATTTTAAGGAATTAAGTATCATGACATCTGTCGCACTTTATATTTTGGAAGTAATTAAATATACTAGGAAGAACTTGGAAAAATTTGAAATAGGCGAGACACAGAACAGAAGGTCAGGACTCAAAAAAACCGTTCTGCTACCAATACCGTGTAGACTAGCTGTATCAAGAAAGTCGCCTTTACAGATGGGACGTATTTTATACAATAAACTGCCCGAGAGTTTCAAAGCCATCACTAATGAAACATCTTTTATTAATAAAGTCAAGAAACTTCTACTAGAGAGAACACTGTACAGCATAAAAGAGTACATGAATTTTAATTACGATGCATATGACATTCAAATTTGATATTTTAAAATGACTATAATAATTTTGTTAATTTATCCATTCTTTATTTTTATGTGTTCGAATGCTAATTGTATTGCCCTTTTACAGCAATTGATTGAGATATTAATTTAAATTCTATAATTGTTTTCTTTTTTTTTGACGAAACATATTTTTAAGCGCTATTACTCATTGTTTTACAATATTTTGGAGTGAAGAATGTTAATAGATTGTTTAAATATGTTAATAAAAATATTCTATTCTATTCTATTCTATTCTATTCTATTCTATTCTATTCTATTCTATTCTATTCATAAACTCCCATCTATAAGCTCATTTTGATCCCCGACACAAAAACGATGGGTTACCTCTGAGCTTGACTTATCTGTGGCATTGTAGCTTCCAAATTAATGAACCGATTTTAATTTCACTTATCGATACCAGAAGTATCAATTAATGTAAGGGACAAAACACGGTTTTTCAGGAGAGCCAAAAAACGATATTATTTTTTTAAATCTGTCTATAACTTTTTACTGTCTGCTCCAATTTTAATTGTGTCTAGAGCAAAGTTTCTTAGAATTACTTCTTCTTTCATGCTTTAAACGAAAAATTTAGGAATACCCAGCGGTTTAAAATATAGCATGTCCCTTACATAAAAAAATATGTTTAGTTGTTCCTTACGTTACTAATATTTTATGTGTAAGCCGTCAAGCATATTGTAAGCAGCAAGAGCAATAGAAAATTAACCGTAATTCTATTGTAAAGGACTTTTAGAGTGTTGCAGTTTGATGTAACCATAGATTATCTACTAAAATTATGGTATTTTAACACCATGAAAATAGGTTTTTTGCATGATTAATGTTAGTTTCAGAATTGGAATGTCTTATTAAGTAATTTAATTAATGTACTGGAAACGAATGACAGATCAACAAATATGAATTATCTAAAAGATGAATGAATAAAATAATGTAAATGAAATGAATATTAATAAAAGAAATAAATATGATTATATGAATAAATAATTAGGTATGGGCAGACAAATTATGACGATAACTACTACAAGTTAATTGAACTATTTTAATGGTGAAATTGAAATGGTTGGAATAACTTTTTCCATTTGGTATTTTATTTTTTCATCAGCTGTCATCACATGTTCATCGTCGTCAGTTTTTCTGAGGGTATCTTTAACTGGCGATTTATTCGGAAGGTTCATATAATTATATTAATTCACCATGAAATCTTTTTGGTATTATACCGGCATCACACAATTTTATCAGGTCATTTTATTTTGGAATGGAAATTCGTAGCCTCTCTTTATATAGAGATGGCAAATTGTTCCTTATGTATATATTACTAGTACTTTCAGCTGTAGATTAATTTGGTTGCTTATATAATTTTTCATTATATATAATGTTGTAATTTTACCACTAACAGCACTTCTTTTTTTGCCAATCCTCTTGCGTTAAAATTCTTTGCAGGTAATTTTTAGGGACTTCTATGTCGTAAGTAGGTATCACCAGTCTATAACTTTGTATATTTAACTTTAATTTTCGTTATAGCATTTTTCTAAATGTGCATATCCTTATGTTTTTAAGATAATAGTTCTTATAACTCTAATCATTAATTAAAGTAAGGGGCATCATGTTATTTACATCGACTGATTTGAGGTTAAAGGTAAGGCTGTAATTTATTTAACCCTGTGACTTACTTTATTTTTCAGGGGGAAAAAATGTAAACGCCTGTTACATCACTTTTTCTGTCATAAATCGTTTTAGGCAGGCCAAAAATTTTTACTGTAAGGGAATTTTTTTAACGATAGAATTTTTTCAATAATACCAATCGATAGAGCAGAAAATTCTGAATACAATGATATATATAACTCATTTTCGCCAAAATGTCCCTTACGTTAATTGATACTTCTGGTATCGTTATGTTGGTTATATTGAAAAAAAAAAAGTTATTTCGAAATCTGTTCAAGCATCGCCTACACATCAATAAAATAATATTGCGTCCTCTGAAAACGCAAGCCGAAATGTAACTTTTCAATGGACTATATTTATGTTGACTTTATTAGCTTAATAGGAATGGTGACTAAAAAGACTGATTAGTCCGTCAGTTAGATTACTAAAGGAAAAAAATCTGGGACAGCCTGGGCTGGTTGGAGTAAAGGGAAGTATGAGTCACGTACAACGGCCCAATAAAGAGGCTAGGTGCGGAAAAGGCCCCGCTAAACTAACTAACTAGATTACTAAATATTATTGTAACTACACATATTGCTTAAAAATAATCCAGTGCCGTCATGTCTATATACGATTTTATAGTTTGATAATATATCTCTGTAGATTATTAATAATTTAAAAATACAATAAATACGTGTCCCATATTTTTCCACAATCTGCCTGACGGACTAATTAGAGTGGTACAAAAATATATCACTCTAAAAAAATAAAAAAATATACCCTGGTGCCATCCCAATTGTCTGAAATAACGAATGTTCTCCCAGGTGGAGATATTCCGGTCGATCCTGGAGACGCTAGAGGTTCTGAAGCTGGACCTGGCCAATACCCTGATCGCGATGATCCGTCCTCACGTTCAACAGGAGAGCGTACTTTACGAGCGGGCCAAGTTTGACGAGATACTAAAGGTTTCTGAAGGTAGGACTCATGAATTTAAAGATTGGCCTGGGACTGATTTTGTATATTATCTAGTTAGTCTAACTGCGAAGCCGTGGGCTCGATGTGTGGTGACCCAGGGGAAATATTGTGTGATGAATACAAATATTTGTTCTGTGGCTGGGTGTTTCTATGTATAATAAGTACAATTATTCCAAAGACATGAACGAAAAGGTTTGACTCTACCTATTTATGTGATAAGAACGTCTAGGCTTCTAGACTGTGGAATGCGTTGCTCGAGTGAGTTTTTCCCTATGCGATAGTTACAATCTCGGTGACTTCAAATCGAGAGTGAACCGGTTTCTTCTAGGTAAACACGCTCCATCGTCGACCGCATCGTCGCTTAACATCAAGCCGAAATGGAGGAGAAGTGTACATCTATATTAGTAAAAAAAGTATTATATCAGCTATTTAATTTTCCCAGACGGTCTGAAACACACGCGAGAATGGCTAAAGCGGCACGTAGACAGGACGGGTCTCAGTATACCGGTCACCGACGTGAATATCATCAGAAATGCAACAGCACAAACGCTGGCCAAAGCGTATCTGGAACTCTTGGAGTGGGACGCATCTAACACTTATCCTGAAGTAAGTTTTATTTAGTTATTTCTTACTAGTTGCGGCCCCGCTGTTTCACCCGCGTATTTCCCGATCCCGTTATTTTTCCGGGATAAAAAATGGCCTATGTGTTATTTCAAAGTATAGTCTATCTATATACCAAATTTCATCCAAATACCCTCAGTCGTTTTTGCGTGAAAGAGTAACAAACTTGCGCACTTTAATATTAGTAGGACAAATCTTGGATATTAAATTTGATCCACTTCTCGGTTACTGATTGAGCTGAAATTTTGCATACCGGTGTAAGGCCCAATTTTCACGGAGCGGTTTCCAACCGCGCCCGCGCGCGGGCGACTGTTTTGTTTCAATACTCACGAGACCCCAGGTTTTCGCGGTTTCTACTGCGGAAAGCTACTGCACAAGAACTGCGCGCAGCCACGCGGGCGCCGCGCGGCTGCCGCAGCCGCCGCGGCCGTAAACCGCGTCGTGAGTTTTGAATTCAATTTTACATACAAATCTGCCGCGCGCGGGCCCGGTTAGCAACCGCGCCGTGAAAACCGGCTCTCAATCGCGTAACAATGCAATATTATGCTAACTTGGTGCTGATCTGATGATTGAGCTGGAAGGTGGCCAAAGAAACTTCGTAGTGAAACGACACGTCTTGACGAGCAGTTTGTCTTTCAATGGTAACCAAGGTCTGGTGATGGAGCTGGAATGTGGTCATTGGAACTTTGTAATGAAACGACGCAACCCCATCGAGTTTCGATTCGTTTGGTGCGTCTTGGCGAGTACTTCATTTTTAGATAGTTACCAGGATCTGATCTAACGATGGAGCTGGAAGACATAGAAACTCAGTAGTTAAACGATATAACTCTATCAAGTATGGGCTCGTTTGATTCGTCTTGACGAGTATGTCGATACTAGATGGTAACCGGAATCTGATGATTGAGCTGGGCGGTAGCCATTCACTTTTTAGTTCTTCTTGAAGTGAAAACAAACCACACACAGATTTTTGTGTGGGCTGTAAATGAAGTTCAGCGTCACGCTCGAAAATGAAATAAATGTTCGGTAAACTCGGGACCGCCGAATGTGCCAGAGCGGAAAAGTCCGTTGTTACTATAAATAATAAATAAATATTGGTGGACAATTCACACACAACACCATCTGACCCCAAACTAAGCAAAGCTTGTATGATGGCGGCCAGATAGCTAATATAAAACTTATCTGTCTTTTTTAATTTATTCTTGGCCATGGATACTAGTCCTTCAGCCGCATCTGTCACTGCCGTGTCGTTATTTACCATAATTATTCAATTTATGAGTACTCGTTTTTTTTTATTAATGTTTTTTTTTAATTATTCAATAGTTTCTTATTTTAGTTCGTCATTTCTGCCGTGCGGTCTTAAGGATGCACATTTTTTTCTTATTGTTATTAACAAGTTTTTTTTTTTTTCGTTTTTAAATGAAGCTTGATCTTTGTTACAGACGTTGTCATTAGACGCCCCTCGCTTCGCCGACCTGAGCGGTCAAGTGTACCGTCTGATATGCGTCGCGTCGATGATGCTAGCGAGCCCCACCGTCAGTGCGGAGCAGACCGAACAAGCGACGCACAAGAAGACGCTCAAACAGAGGATCACTGTCATCCTCGACTTGGCTAGCAACGATATGTGAGTAATATGATAGAACAAGCTTTGATGTAGTGTAAGTATTTCTAAGCATCATAAATAAATACAGTGTAAAGTTCATGTAACGTTATTCGATTTAACGACAAACTCCCTAAAGCGTAAAAATTAGTCGTCTAGGCTTTGGTTGGTTTAGCTTGTATTCCATCTAATGATTCACTCTATATAAAATTACAGCCATTCTTAATAACGACAAAAATGTCGAATATAAAACAACAAAAAGTACTTTTTAAGTTGCCAAAGTTAGTAAAAACTGTGTTCTTTTGTAACTTCATTATCCTAGACAATAAACTTAACTGTTGGCTTCATACATACCAAAATTTCTAAGAAGTCCATTATTATATTTACAAATTGGGATTTCTTGCACATGTAGACTGTCGGATATGAATAAAATATGTTAAAAAAACTCAACAAAATTACTGGTGCAACAAAAGACGTCGGACGATAATAACAGACTATACGGTTTCAAATAAGAATTGTTTTTTTTTTTCTAATACAGATTTTTCTTCTTGCCATTTTACAACAATCTCTGTAACGTCAAAATATGCACAGTCCCTTGAGTGTCGTTATATAGAGTTTACACAAAGGCAAAAGTTCTTTATTGATACTTTATTGGCACTGTATTAACATTATGTTATTTGTATTTACTAGCAACGACTCGCGGTTTTATCCGCATAGTTCCCGTTGCTATCATTTTCTCGGAATATAAAGTAGCATATGTGCTATTCCAGGCTATGTTCTAATTGTGTTCCATATTTCAAGCCGATCGGTTCAGGTGTTCTGGCGTGATTAACAATGCAACAAACATCGGAAACATCCAAACTTTCGCGTTTGTAATATTAGTAGGATTATTTAACTACTCATTGCCATTATTAATAAAAAGATCTACCTAAAAACACATAAACCGGACATACTCCGGAATACATAAACCGGAATCGCGACTAATGTTTTGCGGTTAGTGATGTTATGTCAGTTGTTAGTGTTTTAGCGGGAAAAAAAAACAAAAATACTAATATTTTAAACAATTTTTTTATGGCCAACTAGCGTCAGTCTTTAATACATATAAAAGCAATTCCGAAAAATTGTTAACATGTTAATAATTGTTAACACTATTAGAGATTTTTTTGCCAATTGGGTTCTGTATTAAATTTAATTGAATGAACTTCGTTTCTACCTGGTGTACTATGGTACACCATCGTGGTGTGGTGGCATTTTTCAAAAGAAAATTTTAATTTCATTTGTTTAATAGATTTGTATGTAAAAAGTAATCAGTAGAATTTAGTTATTTTCAATCAAAACAATGCAAAAAAGCTTTTAGATGCCGGGGATCGAACCCGGGGCATTTCACATGCAAAGCGAACGCTCTACCACTGAGCTACATCCCCGCTTGAACTACCGGTCGAAATAATTAATACAACTGTAACAAACATGCGGCGAGGTAACGACCGACGGTAACGGTACATGACGTCATGTTTTGTGGGCATGCAGCCGGCTTCATCGAATTATAAGACGTTATCACGTCAAAAAATATCGATCTCTAAAAAGTAATAAAATCATACAATTGTTTTACAAAATTTACTGCCCCTTAAGATCTAGCCGCCCTAGGCTTCACCCTATTATGACTATTCATTTTTGCAGTCCCATCCATCCTATCAATGTATTTAACATTTTTTGTGTTACGTTATAGGCATCAAATTTCGGTTATTTTCATTTCAATTTTATTTTATTTGTGGGCTAGAACATTCTAGTTGGGTCTCATTTAATTTATTGATAATAGCTATTAATTATTCAAAATGTAACTGCTGTTTCACAGCTGTAATACTAAGTAATAATATTGTAAATCACGGCAGTTTTCATGAAACGTTTCGTGTTACGAAACTAGTCGTGACTGTTATAGGGTTCATGCTACAGCGCTCAGAGTATAGTAGACTAAAACCTCCACGGGATTACTTTGCCGCATAAGGCGGGAACGTGAGGGTACTCTCTTCTTCCCGATCCCCGCCTCGGTTTAAAGGCTAAATTTAGTGACTGAATTTAGAAACGAGGTTAGTAGATTGAATCCAGAAGCACGTTAAAAGAAAGCAATCCTCGCTTCTGAACTTAGTATGCTAACTTACTGAATACTATTCATATATAAACTTCACTGAATTCAGTAGCTACTACATTAAGTCGACTAAATTTAGCCAAGTGTAATAAGTCTTTTATCTCTTTATTTTCCAGCGAGTTAAAGGCAGTGCTGCCCTCTATAGCGGAGGAAGTGATCCTGCTAACAGACCAGCTGCTAGAGACCATGAGCCAAGTTCCATTGACTCCGGAGACCAGAGACCTCATCAGGACGCAGATGGTGTCTCTCGGCGACCCTGACCATAAAGTTCGGCAGATAGTTCGTGAGTATTATGTTTAACCCCCGACGAAAACTCCCAACTCCCCCTTATTTTCCTGTTCTTCTTCTAAACCACGACTATGATAAATAAATAAGAACCCAAACAACAATGGACCCCTGAGTCGGTGGAGTAGCTAAATTAAAAAAAATACATGACATGACATTGCAGTACTGCAGGTAATGATTTGGACTCTTCATATTCCAATAGCTGCGTGTCACTGCTGTTATGTGGTAGGCATGTTGCTTAGCATCAGGCACATGTCCTGCTCGTCTCGTCACTCTATACTTAAAAAAAAAAAAAACTCCCGACGAAAAAAGGTGACGTCTTATAAGTTTGACGTGTGTGTGTCTATGGCATTGTAGCTACCAAGCGGATGAACCGGTTTTTATTTTTCTTGGTTGAATGGTGGCTTAGTCGAGAGTGTTCTTAGCTTAGCTTGGAACGGATTTCATCAATATTTGATACGAATTATTGTAACACATTTTTAATTAGTTCACGGGTTGCTCGCGTGTGATATGGTCGATCTTGACAATGGGTAACAACCACATTCGTTTTAATACTAAAAATTTGAATCTTTGTATGAAATTGAATTATTAAGTAATGGGCCTATATTCATATTTCAAGTTTGTGACTATATTCATATGTGGGTGCCGTGTAGCGTGTGCCGTCGTTGAACCACCAGAGGAAAGTCTGCGCCGATTGGCTACAATCGGCATTATGCTGAGCTGGGACCGGATGTGACAAAAATTTACACAACTAAATAGAAAATAAGTCATGACCCAATAGGGATGTTAACACGAATCACAAATCAATGTTTGGTGGTAATTTTATGATAGTTTGTATTACTAGAATATCGAAAATCACATTTTTATAATTTAGTATTACTTAGTAAATTTATTATAAATGATTTTAAATGCTATATTTTTAATCTGTTAACACGTGACTGCAAACACCAATATGGCGTATTACGTCACTAGTAGCAAAACAAGCCGTCGAAGACTGACTATAGTGCGTTTCACGGAGAGTTGGTGTAGAAAACCTAAACAAAAGTGATACCATAACATAAACATCGTTTAATCTTAGTATTCTTAAAACATTTTTCACAAATATGATTAGACTTTATTCCGATCTTAAATACAATATACTTGGATTTGTATTGATTAAATAATTATATATTATCTTATTTTAAAAGTTATAGAAAGTAATGGTAGGATGATAGAAATATGATTTTAAGTACTAAGTTTAGTAATTTGACCTGTTTCTCAAACTCTCAATTTTGCAAACAAGACATTCGTACTTCTTTTCATCAAATTATTTTTATTAAGGACGCGCCTATTTCTAACATCCCCTCTCATGCCCATGTCCTTTATATAAAGCTAGTTGACTTTGGGTTCGCGGCCATTTCGACAGATCTTGTCACTATAAAAGTATTCAAGTATGGACTAATTGTACTCTATTAATTTGGAAGTAATTTGTTTTAAATTGTAATGTAATTTCATCCAATTAAGTAAGTAAGTTTTCGGTTATTGGCATCGTGGTCACCGCGTCGCAGTATAAATTTAGATGTTTTTTAATTTCCAATGCTTCCCGAACCATTCTCGCGTAGTAATGACATTCGGTAGAGAGAGAGAACCTTCGTGGAGCTCGATCCAATGACCCGTGATAGCATCAATCAAATGTTCAGCAATTGCAGATTTTTGTGTCTGGCGATTTTTTACAGTATCGATGTGTTCATTGTTCGGAGTCCCAGCAGTGGGAACATTTAGTTGGCTGTTTATGCATATATAATTATGAATTTGCGTGTTATGCGATGAAAATTTAAAAGGGCAAGCAATGAAGCGTATTACGAACTATCTTGTAAAACAAAGATTGAGAAATGCTGGTCTGTCAAATTGAGATTGACATTGATTTGTTTACATTTTATTCACCGTTATTTGAAACGAAGTATAGATTGTTTACTTATCTGCATTTTTATTATAGTTTGCGATCTTAGCGAAGACATTTTGATTGTTTGCATTTAACAAAAAAATTTTTTTAAATAAGAATTCACATAAACTTGACATAAATTCATAAATCCCGACCAATGTCTTGCGGGTAATGACGTCACATGTCAGTCGTTAGTGTTTAGCAGGAAACTTCAAAATTACTCTATTATTGTGTGCCTATTTACTCATCGAAAATGCTAATATTTTTAAATCATTTTTTTTATGGTAAACAAGCGTCAATCATCAAAATAAAAGCAATTCCGAAAAACTGTTAACATGCCTATTCTACGTTCGAGATTGAGATTAGCAATCATATCCTTGTCACATCTGTAGTCAGAAGAGAGGGCGACTGGTATACATTTTGGACCATGTCTTTAGAATGGGTTCCAACAATAGTTTCATTATTAGGTCAAGTTTTTATCACAATAAATGTTATGTCATTTGTCAAACAGTGCGAGAAATAAATAAATTCTTACTAAGAATTGTGTGCTTTTCCTCAGGTACACGGGTACTAGAGTTCCTGAATGTGATACTAGTATGCGCCGGTGGGTCTCGTCAGATCCCCGTCGGTTTATCTGCAATGTCTGAAGAACTGACGTCTGTCTCCGGAACGCTGCTTCGCTATGTGATGCACAACAAGGCTGTCTTCACTACGCATTACCTAAACATTATCGAGGAAGAATTGAGTAGGAACTAAGGTCTAATCAATGTCCTGGTTTTATTATTTTGTTCGACTTTCGCTTGGAATATACTGTTTTTTTTACTTAGATTCTATCCTGGATGATTAGGGACAATGTTTTCACACAATAAATAAATTCAAATAGATCAATATTGGTGGACATTTCACACACAACACCATCTAAACCCAAATTAGCAAAGCTTGTATTAGGTATATGAGCCATATAGCTCATTTAATATTTAATAAGGAAATGTCTTTTTGAGAAAAAAAAGACTAATTCACAAATTACTGACAAGGAGTGTTAAATCGAGTTTTAATTTGAAATACATTAAGCATAATAAATAAAACTATTTTTATGGAGATAGTTTCACGAGGCAAATGGACCAGTCAAAGTTAGTTCGCAATTTACCCATATATTGCCAATGTTTATTTTTTTAAAGTTTATCTAACTAAATGAAACATTGGCGCCACGTATGGTGAATATGCGAACTATTTTTGACAGATCTATTTGCGTCTAGAAAACCGCCTCATTAAATACATTTTTTTACACAGTCGGCAAATGGATTTTTGTTTAAAAAAACAGTTCACAATATGGCGACAGTTGGCGCTAAATAACTGAAAATGCATGGCGCGTTCTTAGCAAAACTTTTTTTTAAATATATTTTTTATATATTTTTAGGCAGTAAAGCTCTGGTTTCTTAAGATAGCGGTGCCGCTAAATAGCGGCCGTCATATAGCGGTGAATGACGTCACTAGAACGTTGTCTATGTAAACACATTGGCACGGTTTCCTAGAGGACGGTGATCGACACCTTAACGTTAAAAAGCGGTGCCGCTATTTGAATGACGGCCGTCTTGACGGTGTCGGATAGTCGGTGAACGTTTTTTTTGAACGTAAGTGTATAACGGCGAAGCCATATCGATATAATTATTTTGAGTTTTTTGACTGGACCGACGTCCGTACGACGTATAAAATGAGTTCTAATTCCAACTGGAGCAGCGACGGCGTACTAAAATTTCAAATGCGCCTTCAGTACCACGTGATTTGAATAAATTATCTTCTACCCTACAATTATTTTCCTATTATGATAGTTCATCCTCCAAGGTCGAATCATCAAGGTCGTACATTTTTCTCTCCTACTTGTTGAGGTTAGTGGCTGACAGCGTAATATAGCGGCAGTGGAACTTTCCACATGTCATCACCGTAAAGACGGCCGTCTTTTTGCGTCCGTAATATTACATCCGCTATATGACGGCACCGCTATCCTAGGAACCCAGAGCATAAGTGATAAAATTGTTATCTTTCGTGCTAAACTGAAAAGAAAAATTCCAAACGAAAGTCGGGCGAAGCTTCATTGAACATGTAGAAGTGACACTGGTATTTAAGCTTGTCCTGTGTAAACTGTTTAAATAAATATAAAACGCCGTAGAATTCACCGAAACTTCCGCTATTTAAAACTTCCAACAAAGACAATATTATAAATGCCTACACAGGTTTGATATGCTAAGCCAAAATATTATTCTTAGTAAAAATCTTTCACTATGAAATTAACTCTAAATTCAATGTCATTTGCGTTGTCTCCTTTTAAAACTGATAATATTTCCTTCGCAAGTTATTTATTACTATTTCTGTTCAAAGTGTGAGTGGATCAGTGTAATGTTTAAAAAAATCTGTCGCCTAGTCTTAAGGTGCTTTTTATTAACAAAAAACGTAGTTGTAAGGATTCAAGATATTAAACTACTTACAATTCAAATTCCTAACTTAAAACTTGCAATTTCTAATCTTAAAAAGTAAATATATTGTACTTTTATAACATTTAAGGAACATTACGATACGATAACAACAATAAAAATGGTAAAAAAATAAATAAAGAGACTGAAATGTGCAGTTCTTAAAAAAAAGGTCATAGCGACCCACGTATATTTTAAATAATAAATACTTTTAAACTTGTTTCTATCGAATAAACGTTGGGTAGGTACTTTTATCGCACTTCGTAGAAAAAAAAATTGGACAAAAATCGATATACCCAATGAGACGTTTTCAGAATGACAGGTAAAATGACAGTAGGATGATAAAAATGTCAAATCGAAAATGACGTTAGTTCTTTGATTTGTATTGTATCTAACAAAACAAAAACGCAACATTTGACGCAATGAGTCGTTTCAAGGACAAATACACCGGTCAACTAAGCAAAGATTGTAATATGTGCGTATATATACATGAACATTAGACTAACGTCAGATGATTGGGGTAGGACACGCAATTATTTAATTTTTAGAGGCATTCAATCCATATAGAACAATCGTATCAGCTTCCGCGATACAAGCCAAGCCTAGTGCGGAAGCCATAATTAACCATTTTAATGTACTTATGTGTGTTTTGGTAAATAAATATTATTTTTCTTTCTTTAACAACAGTTTTCAATTTCACCGTAGGTGGCGCCAATGTTTCATTGAAATGAAAAATTTAACAAAATTAAAAAAGATTGGTACTACACTTGGTGAAATTAGGAACTATGTATATTTGACAGGTATTGAAACAGTCTCATTGAGAACTATTTTAGTCAAATTTTATATTTTATACATTCTGAAAACGGCTCAATACTATTCAAAAATGATTTATTAAGCCAAAAGGAGGACACAAACATTTACTAAAACACCAATCCACAAATTGAGAGAAACAGCCGATGCATGCATTAACCTTTATGGAACAGCCTATGCCCATATTTGTAATAAAATATATAATTATTTTAATTGGCGATTTGTCGTCTTTAATAATAAATATCCTGATGAACTGAAAATGTCAAACCATCCGGTTCTTTCAATCATTTCTATGGACCTGGAAGCTATGGAATTCTTTTTGTGAAGGTCTTTCTAACAAACTTCAATGTAACCTTGAAATGGGTAACCTTTAATTCAGGCTGGAAAAACGTCAGTGTCTTTGATATTACAGATGTTCATAAGCAACGGCTAGCGATTACCATCAGTCGGACCCTTTGCTTGTCGCTATTCATCCTATAAAAAAATGTTTTTACGTGACAACTCAAATTCGATGAACACCGGCTGCACTCACAAAAAGAGTCCCGTTACGCCCATTGTCCCGTTAAGCTCATTGTACACTTGCGCCTTATCTATCTCTCCTCCACTCGATAGCGTATGCAATCTTTTCAGCAATGTTTTGTTATGACGTTGTCACGTTAAACTATCGTCCGTAAACCGACTTTACAGACAAGCAATTTCGGCAACCAACTTTTTTTGCGGTTTTAAGGATTGGCGCTTTAGTATTTGTAATGATGTGTAGGTACAAGTTATCCTTTCAGGCTTAGTATACTTGTTAATTGTTATCCTATAATTATTCGAATTTGACGTAATTTGTGACTTTTTCAAGTCTATTTTTAGAACATGGTGAATATGTATAAGTTATGATAAATTCTTATGGTACTTTTAAAATGTTTTGTCAATTTATCCACTAGATGGCGTTAACATTACTAAACTTTTATATGAAACATAGACAGCGCCATCTTGTCTAAAATGTGTAACAACTAATATTTCGAATAAAAATTACTGACAAAGCGATCGAATGCGTAAACGCATTTACTGGAGTTTAGCTTTCTGTAATTGTGCATTGTTTGAGTGAGAAAATTATTTATTTAGTCATATCATTATATTAAGTTGTATTAGGTACTATTAATGCATGAGTAATCTAATTATACAAGAAATATCCTCGACACGAGTTTATAATATAAATTTGGTTAGCTGCTTTATTTTAGTTACGTATCACAATGAAATTATCAATATTAGGTATATTGGAATCATAATAAATTTTAAAAATTAATGTTTTTAATTATTTTTTTTGCCATTTGAATACATTTAAAAAGCAATAAATCATTAGTCGCAATCTAAATTATTTTTTTGAAGCGTTTACAATATGCAAATAGATCTGTCACAGATAGTTCACAATTTCGTCAAGTGTGGCGCCGATGTTTCATGTTGTGATTTTTTTTCAACAAAATGAAACACTGGCGCCTCCTATGGTATAATTTAGAACTATCTTCGGGGGTCTATTCGTATTTTCAAAACGCTTAATTTTCTTCTAACGTTTCACTCTAGAAGACTGGTCGTGTTTTAGACGATTAATGTTTTCAATGAGTATTATTCGATTTATGCCAACATCTGAAGTAACATATTTAAAGAATGCATTTTATAACAAAAAAACGGGAACATAATTAGTTTTAGTTCAAAATCTATGTTTGTGTTGTTTTTGTATGTAATCAAAGTGAGTGATGTGCAAATAAAATTTATATTTACGAAATACTCTTTCTCTGCTATTCCTTTTTTAAAATCTTAGCAAACAGGCGACGTGCCCCTTGATAGAACAACTATAAGTACAGTGTTAAGTCAGCGATATTTCAGTATAAACGACAAAAGAAAGATAGAAAAACTAATTATTGTGGTACAAACAAATTATTATTTGTGCCACAATTATGCAAGTTAGTACCTATTATGTAAACATTGCATTACTCCCTACGGACTAACTGTCTCCTTGCGAGAGTAGGCCCCAAGTCCCAGCAGTGGAAACAAATTTAGTGGGCAACAACATGGAAACAAGTTTAGCTGCTTATGTATACTACAGACCAGGGATGTTACGGAGCTTCGACTCCGACTCCGTTAAGTCGGAAGTTCCGGTTATTATTACGCCTCCGGTTCCGACTTCGGTTCCGAAACTTATGAATCGGAGGTTTTAATCGGATGTCGAAACATAACTTAGCGGCGGCGCCCTGAGCCGACAGTAACGAACAGATTCTTACATGTCGCGCAGGGAATCTCCCGCGCACGAGTGGAATGAAAAGTATACTACTTCAATGAACACAACATAGAAAAACGCATAATTCCAGCACCTTATATTAAATGTCCGCCAATATTATCGTGTCCACCAGGCTTGGTAGCGAGCGAACATCTTTTTGGTGGCGTCGACTTAATCTACGACTCGTTAAGAAATATCTTGGACTGAGACAGCTTCAAAGCTTATGTTCATGAAGTACATTTACACACTTTTGGTGTCAATTCATTTTATTTAATTTGTTTCAAAGCTTTTGTTCATTTAACATACTTAATATGGCACTTTGGGATTCAATTAATTTAATTTTTTGTCTATATTTGAACATTCCTTTTTTTTCATTTTTTGTGATATTATATGAAACACAAACAATGAAAAGATTGAATTAATGTCTTATTTATCCTAAAATAAAAAATCTCTTTCCTACCACTACTTCTGACCCTACCTCCGACTCCGGTTCCGACTCCGACTCCGACTCCGATAAATCAAATTTAAAAACTCCGACTCCGACTTCGATTCCGATATGATCACCTCCGTTACATCCCTGCTACAGACTTAGCGACAAGGCCAGTCGGTAGTGTCATAACTACGGAAATAAAATAAAACAAAGTTTCTTAATAGCAATTTATTTAAAAAATTCAACTTTACAATAATAATCTTCCTCGTAATGCGATCATTACAATGCATGTATGCCTTGTTGGTAATGATACAGGAGTACAGAAAGGGAATATATACCTAAAACACCTCTAACTCAGCATTATGGTCAACTTCTAATGTCGTGCTTACGACTAGTCTGGTCCTGATATACTTTTGCCATGAGATGAACTTTGAACATCGCGGAAATTCAATCTATTGCATCGCAATTAATTGTGAATTATTATATTGTATGGCGTTCATTTTAGCACAATTTCATAGTCCGTCCTATCATAAAAAAAAATCATGATTTTCATAAGAATACTGTAGTGTTTGTAAGTAAACAAGACAATAAAATTGTCTCACGTAGTGGAGAGGTTGCCGCCAACCAATTTATTCCGGAATTAGATGCGGTGCCTATGCTCTAACTAAAATGGTATTGGTTTTGCTATAGCTTTAATTATTCTCACTTGAAATTAAATCTGATTTGATTTCAAAGAGTGAGCTATAATAGCAAACCCGTTAACGTTTTAATTAGGCGGTCAAAAAGCGGGTTGAATGTGGCCTGCGCTTGGAGTTGCAGTGATGAACCAATAGGCACAGATGTAACGTTTAATCTCAGTAGAAAATACTACACATATGGTACTCATAGTTAAATACGCCCTTTCTATACAAACCTGTATCTTTACAGCCTGATAAACAATTCAGATAATGTGGAGGAACTTGCATAATAACTTAAAAAACATTACAGTTTCGAAAGCATGCAAACGAAACAAATTGTCAGTATTGGATATGGCATCCTACTGTGGGGTACCTTAGATAACTCACTGTCAACGTGAAAGTCAATATTTAGGCGCACGGCGTACGCAGCGTACGCTGTCAATCTCATCTGTTTTCAATTACATTTTTTAGATTAAACAATACTTGTCTATTAAGAGTCGACGTAAATCTTAAAACACATATCAAAATTTAGTAGGTCAAGAACGCATACTACTTTTTTTATTAATCCAAAAAGCTAAACGAAATAGCTTGATCCAGTTGTATCGAGCAGTTTAAAACATATATAATCAAATAGACATACACTATAAACTCCCTACATTATACTCGTACGCGAATATGTAAGGAACTATCATTGCCTGTTACTTTTTAGCAAGCAAAGAATTATCTTAGGGATCACAAAAATAATAACGTAATAACATTATAATTTTGAGAGTTTGTTTGTATGGATATATGTAAGTATTTAATTCATATTTCATGCCAAAAACCGCTGAACCGATTTGAATGAAACAGGCAAAACAATTAATACACAGATAGATTATAGACTGAATTAACCTGTAGATTATTTTTTATCGATCTTTTTTTCGAGCTCTGGAACTACGCTAGTAAAATCGCGGATCACTGATAGTAAATTAACGGAAAATTAGAAGATTTAGGTCTTCTAGTAGTAACTGTAAGTAAGAGAAATAGTATTTTCTAACTTCTAACGTAACGTAGACGATAGTATTCGTAACCTAACCAAAATAGAGAAACTAAATCATAGTTTTGTCGTATTGCTTCAGTAATATCCTGTCAAATTCATAGATTAAAAGATTTCACTATGGAGGTATGTATTTTTTGGCCTTACCACCAAATTATAGGTCAAATACACGTATGTATGTATATTAGTATTATAAATTACGGGATATTTACCGTGACTGAGGTGGAGCGAGTCTCCGATACGTCGATACAGCATCATGCACCATAACCACGGTACTTATTCACTAACAGTAATGTTTGCACACTACTGCTCGGCGAGAAAAGAACTTGAAAAGTTACTTGCCCAGGCGGATTTTATAGAGAGATAGATTTTATAGATCCTACCACTACACTACAATGTCCCCTAATTCATAATACTAGTATAGTTGACAATAGTCATAGCTTAAACAATGATACAGTTATAAATTAAATTAAGCCGAATTAGCCATAAAGGGTAGTAAACCGAAGGAAACAAGACCAAGTGCGGATCCAGATTTGGCTCCAGGGGGGGCTCACATGGTCAAGTCATAAGACCGTGCGATAAGTACATGCGGGCGTTTTAATTAGTGATCCACCTAGGTTCTAGTTCTGGACCCAGCCCAAGGGGGGGTCATGACCCCCCTGGATCCACCCTTGAACAAGACTATACTCGTGGAAAAATATGAAATCTACCAAATTCCAAAACAGACATATTTCGAGGACATGGGTCATGGGTAGTGAAGAACACACATGATTCAACCGTTCATTTCTTGAAAGTAATTACCGAACGGAAAATTAAAAAAAAATAACATCATGAGGCGGCGTTCAAGAAAAATCGCGTTATGTAAACATAACGCAATTTTTAAAGACTTTATATATGTTCTATCTTATGTGTTTTACGCGATAGCGTCGCCAATTGTGAATCAATTTTGATGATTTTTTTTGTTTGGTAGATTATACAATTAAACATACTTCACCTTTGAAGTATAATAAAAGTTTTATTAAAAAAGGTTTCACAAATTTAATTAAAATCAACTCATTTCGATTGGGTTTAATTTTGAAATTGAAGTTGTTTGTTTAATTTTTTAAGGAAAAAAAACAATTGTAATACTTAGGTATAGTACATTCACACGCACGAGTACAATAAGCCACTTCCAGTTAAATACATCTCTATGTGAAACTTCCGAAATAAAACGCCATAAGGAACTCCTTGGTAACGCACTCGTTCTGTACGTACATACATAAATCTTGTGTCATTGAATTGAAACTAGCTACAATAACAACGATTAACTTAGTCTGAGCCACTGTGACGGGAAGAGGCACTTGAGGCGGAGCCGCTACGGGAACCCTGGACAAAAAAAACATAAATATTACAGTACATTTCATATTGAAAATTGAAAACTTATAATGGCCAAGGTCGCGAGAAGATCAGAGACCACGGTCGTGGTGGCGCGACCGAAAAGTCGGGAGGTATGAAAAATAATCAAGTTCAATTGGTTTGTTTTAGGTAAGCACGCTCCATCGTAACATCAGGCAAGATAGAGTTCAACTTGGTATCTGTCACCGTAACATAGTAATCATCACCATCATCAGCCTACCCTAGTCCACTGCTGGACATACGCCTCTCCCATGATACCCCACTATCCTCGGTTTTTCTTCTCGAACTACTGCCTGCTGCTTTACATATATCGTCAATCCATCGTGTTTTAGAGCGTCCTGCGCTACGTTTGCCTATTTGCGTAAAATTGTAAATTCCGTCAAATTTTTAGTAAAAATCGTGAGATTTTAAACATAATATAGTAGGTAGCTTAAGTTAGTTCATAATCTAATAACGTTAGTTTTCACAGGTACACAGAGATCAGCCAAAACAGACATACAGACAGAGAAAAAATAACAAAAAAACAATTTATGTAAGTACCGTACATACTTTCATAATACATTCATCGAGAGTTTATTAATTTAGCATTACAGACATATTTTTTTTATACCTGTCTCGATCCACTAGGCGACCGGCTCTTCGAGCCGCTGCCGGAGCGCCGCGAAGACGCCCGCGACGAGGCCTTGGAGCCCGAGGCCTTCGACGAAGCCCGAGAGGCGTGCGAGGACGCGCGCGACGTGCGCTTGCTGCCGCGGGAGGAGGCCCGAGACGACGCACGAGAGGTGGCTTTGGAGCCCTAGGGGAAAGAATCGAACATGCATAACCAGCCCACTGTATGTTTATTTTCATAGTATAGGCAATGCTATAAAAAAATTGGCAGTCATAGGGAATGCCGATAGAAGTGTATACTTACAACTCAGAATGTTAAAGATCACTTTGGTAATTACGCGGGTGATACCGAAGAAAGAATCGAACATGCATAACCAGCCCACTATATGTATGTTTAAAAACAAATTGGCCGATACTGCCGATAGAAGTGAAAACTTAGAATTTAATAGCTCAGTTTGAAAACTACGCAGGTGAAATCGGAGGGCGTGGCCATGAGAACGCCGCGAAGACGCCCGCGACGAGGCCTTAGAGCCCTAGGGAAAGAATCAAACAAGCATAACTAGCCCACGATATGTTTTTGAAGTGAAACCTTGTTTTGGCGCACCACGGACAGATTTTTCGTGGGCTGCGAATTGAATTATAGCGTCACGATCGGGAATGATAAGTAATCTTCGAGTGAACTCGGGACTATGGCCACATCTAGAAATGCGTCAGCATTTCCCATTGTCCATCTAGAAATGCTGACGCATTTATAAGACTATAGATATACTCCTATTACGCATGTCGGTGACGTGACCTCACAAAATTTCATCATTATCATCAGCCTGTGTTCGGCCACTGCTGGACATAGGCCTCTCTTATAATACGCCACTCAGCCCGATCCTCGGTCTTACGTTTCCAACCGCCACCAGCCATCGCTCAGCGACTTAGAGCTTTCGGACTGACTGACTGTCACACAATTTCAGCCATCCAAAAAGCGCCTAAAGCTACAAACAAGTTCGGGCGGAGACCGCGACCGGAGACCGCGACAGGCACTTGACACTATGGAATTGTATGGGCGTCAGTTCGCGCCAAGACCGCGACCTGTTTCGGTCTCCTATCGCGGTCTCAGTGCGAACTGGTGCCCATACAATTCCATAGTGTCAAGTGCCTGTCGCGGTCTCCGAAATACAAATACACTCACCTTCCCACTGGCTTTGGAACTCGCTCTCGATCCCTTCCCACTGGCCGCGGAGCTGGCTCGAGAGCCCTTGCCGCTCTTAGAGCTGGCTCGAGACGACGCGCGCGAGCCAGAACGAGACCGCGAGCCAGACCGGGATCGGGAACCTGATCTTGATCTGGGAATAAAACAAAAACATTTTTTTTTTATTATACCTATGTTAAAATGATGTACTTACTGAAAATATGATACACCGTCACTCTGTTTCGCTTTTCTAGAATATTTCTTTCACGACAATATCCACAGCATACCCATAAGCAGCCCACTGCTGGGACTAGGGGGCTTCTCTCGCGAGGAGAGAGTCAAGGCCATAATCCGCCACGCTGGCCCAGTGCGGGTCGGGATGATACACGACCTCGAAAGATTCTAGGTAAGTACATGTCGGTTTTAAGTCAGCGGTATTATTTGCGCATATGACTTTGAAAAGACAGTTGCGCCCGTGGTATTTGAATTTGAACCCAGGGGGCTCCAGATCGGCACTCGCCTTATTCTAGACTAGACCAGCCGCAGCTTAGTCGTAACAATATCCACAAAACACCATATTAAGGAGTACGTAATACGTCCGGTGCAGCGCTAGGTCAAACAACGACTGTCCAGCAACATGCTAATGAACCACAATGAAAGGCACCAATTCCAGAGTAAGGACAAGGTATGGTGCATCCCGAAGAAGACTTTGCAAAAAGCCCAATGGCAAATACTTACTACCTATATTTTAGAAGAATAATATCTATTATTAACAGTGGTAGTAACAAGGTATTGTTACCTGTAGTAACAAGGTATTGTTACCTGTAGTAACAAGGTATTGTTACCTGTAGTAACAAGGTATTGTTACCTTGTTACTGTTCCATACTAGTGTTCATGGTAAAAAGAAAACAATAAATACCCAAGATATATACCATCCCCGGTTTTATCCCTTTATCCTCTTCGAAAATGATATAACTACGTTTTATTACTCACCTTCCGGAAGCCGATTTTGAGCCAGATCTAGACCTCGGTTTCTTAGAGCCGGAACGGCTCCGAGACCTCGATTTCCTCGAACCAGACGCAGATCGGGACCGACTGCGGGACTTGGATCGCGATTTCGATCGTGATTTGGACCGCGACTTCGATCGAGACTTAGACCGCGACTTCGATCGAGACTTGGACCGCGATTTCGATCGCGATTTGGACCGGTCCGACCCAGCGGGCGACTTCGAAGCAGATTTTGAGCGAGAACGAGATCTGAAACAAGTTATAATGGAAGTCAATAAAGTTAGCTACCTAAGTTAAGTAAATTAGAAGATAATTTTAGTTTTCTTAATTATGGCTCTGCCCGCTAAAGAAAATGAAATTAGGACATATTATTAGCACCACTTTGGTTTTACGTACTTATATGATGGAATCAATCAACTTTACTAAAAATAAATAAAGTGGCCAAGTGCGAGTTGGACTCGCCCATAAAGGATTCCGTTGCAGCAAGTAACATAATATACATAGTACACATAGTTCTTGTAGGTCGTTGTAACTTTGATCGAAGTTTCAATAATAGTGTATTTATGACGTACTAAAAAAAACTACTCATCAGATCGAGTTCAAACTAATTTTCGTTGGTAGTTTTCATGGTAATGTACATCATATATTTTTTTTAGATTTTTCATTCTCTTACTTTAGAAGTTAGAGGGGGGGGGGGACACATTTTACCACTTTAGAAGTGTGTCTCGCGCAAATTATTCAGTGTAGACGAAAATGATTTTAGAAACCTCAACATCATTTTTGAAGACCTATCGATAGACACCCCACACGTGTAGGTTTGATGAAAAATTTTTTTTTTGAGTTTCTGTTCTCAGTATGGGGGGCAACCCTAATTTTTCTTTTTTTTTTTTTTTTTTGTTCAAATCTTAATGCAGTTCACAGAATACATCTATTTACCAAGTATCAACAGTGTAGTTCTCATAGTTTCGGCAAAAAGTGGCTGTGATATACGGACGGACAGACAGACATGACGAATCTATAAGGGTTCCGTTTCTACGTTTTACGGAACCCTAAAAACGTTTGCGAAATTTGATGTTTAGATATGACATAATTTTAGCAAGAGTGGGCTAGAAGTTTATTTTAGTTTTCTTAATTATGGCTCTGCCCGTTAGAGAAAATTAAATTAGGACATAATTTTAGCACCACTTTGGTTTTACGTACTTATAATAAGATGGAATCAATCAACTTTGCTAAAAAAAAACGTTTGCGAAATTTGATGTTTAGATATGACATATTTTTAGCAAGACTTATGATGGAATCAATCTTTATCACTCAGATTTAAAAAATTGAATGTTTGCTAAATTTCGAAGTTTGTCTCAATCACGTCTGAATGCCTAAACTGATAGGGATGAAATTAGGAACGTAGTTTTAATAGTCTGGAATAGCACATAGGCTATATTTTATTACTACTTTACCGATTTTAATCAAATTTTCACACCGTTTGCTGTTTGATCCAACTTGAAAGATATGATAGTTTTTTTTTCGATGAATAGTCTTTACATGACAATATCCGAGAGAAGCCGGAACGGACCGCTAGTATAGGTACTTATATAGTAACATTTTGTTGCGGAAAATAATAACGGCAAATACGCGTTTTAGAATATGACATTGAAAAAAATTACCTTTCTTTCTCTCCAGCTTCTTCCTGTTTATCCTCCTCCTCTTCTTCATCATCCTCTTCTTCTTCTTCGTCCTCTTCCTACACATAGAAACCTCAAGTGAGATACAAGAACTTGTAAGAGAAACTTTTACAAGTATACCAAGTATCTTCAAGTTGAGAATCAATCGGTTTCTTCTAGGTAAACATGCATTATAGTAGGCTACATCGTCGCTTAATATCTGCCATCCATGTTGACAATCAAATCTAAACTTATTAATGTTAAAATATACAGAACCAGAGCCAAACTAAGCAAAGCTTGCTGTGACTTTGAGCTTATGGACCATTTTAAGTGTCAGTGTACCTATGTAATATGTAATATCCATATTACATATAACAGGTATCCATATGTAATATGGATACATGTTATGACTCATCAGTAGGACGGACAGATTGTCTTGAGACTTTGTGGGATGAGTGACAGAAGACTCGACGAAGTTTCCCAAACGCTACCCAGCCCAACCGGATTCTTCTCATCGCCTCGATCTCACAGCTACCTAGTTCGACGGTTTGTCGATAAACTTTTACTATTGAATAGCAAAGCTAATCTACCTCCTAGCAGTAATGAGCAAACATAACTGTATTACGGTTTGAAGGGCAGTTAGCCTCTTAATTGGGTCATTGTATGTGGCTCATACTACCCTTCTACCCCAACCATCCCAGGCTATCCCAGAAGGCAAGCAACCTATTCAGGTTGTTGAAGGCCTCCGGGACTGCTGCTGGGGAGTGAAAGAATTCTGCCCGCCGGTTTGAAGGGCAATGCTTCAAGTGAAATCACTAGGCTATGAGATAAAACACCTCCGGGTGACGAGCGCAGTGCAGTAATGATTTGGACTCTTAATGTTTCAATAGCTGTGTGTCACTGTGCTGTTATGGGCAGGTATGTTGCTTATCATTAGGCACATGTCTTGCTCGTCTTAAGGCCGATTCCATAGAATCTTTGCGAACGCAAACAAAACAACGAAAGAATGCTCGACGTTTGTTTACACCAAATGAATTTGATACAGTGCATATATATAGAATAAGCATTCGCTCGTCTGATGTAAATCGGCCTTTATGCTGTAAAAAATAGAATTAATTAGTAAAATGATTTACCTGTTGTGGTTCGAGTTGTTTCTCCCTAAGCCGCAGCATCCTATGCTCTGGGCCGCTGAGAGGCCGATGCGTGACGACCAGCCTCGTCAAGGCCTGGGCCGCGGCGCCGGCGCGCGCGCGACGCTTCGACAGACGCACTCGCGTCTCGAGCTCGTTGTAGTACACGCAATGGTTGCGAACCACCTGAGAAAACAAGGATTATATCAACTGTGGCATTTTATTGAAAGACTGACGTCTAAGGGGGCATCCAAAGACTTTACATATACTAAGCATAGAGTTAGAACAAACGCTTTACACCGAAAGCACGGGTCTGATCGCTTTTGTGGAAGTGTCATACTTTTTTCGCCATAGCTAACATACACCTCATCTGCTTACGATTGGTACAAAGGAACCGTGCGGAAAAGCCTTCATTTACTTATTCTTTATCCAAGGGGACATCTATTTAGTAATTCACTTTCATACTAGCAAAGAGTCGAAGCGTTAACCTGAAACTTACATAGCAAATTCACTCTTATCTGCAAACATAATACACACATATTTCAAAGTAAATATAAATTCGCGCGCATCCGACTGAATTTGCGCGTCGGTGCGCAATCGACGCTGATTGGCGCGCGTTCGCGCGCATATAAGTGCCTACTACGCGAATCAACGCGTCTTCATTTGGCGATTGTGGCAGACTAAAGACAGAAGTAAAATGTTATAACTCTCAGGGATATTTTCTCTATGGGAGCTGGTAATAAATATTTACCAAGTTGATTATTATATTCAGAGCACAGGTAATTGAATTTCTATCCTATTAGGGTTATATTGTGTTATTTCCTTCAGCCAGCTTATTAAAACAAACTAAGCTCCTTCAAATAGTAGAAAATGGCCTTGGGTCATTGGCACACCAGTTGCAATTCCATTCTTTATTCCAATACTTTATCATTACACTCCCATTTCAAAATCGTTCCCATAAATAAATATTAGTCCACTAATATTTTTAATTATTTAATTTTATGGGAACGATTTTGAATGACGTTGAAATGTCCACATTTCAACACCACCTGACCCAAAACTAAGCAAAGCTTGTACTATGGGAGCCAAATGGCTGATATAATACTTACATATGTAGTTGTAAATAAATACTTAACATACATAGACAAAGTACAAATATTTATATTCATCACACAAATATTTGCACTGGGTGTGAATCGAACCCACAACCCTCAGCTTCGCTGGCTGACTTCCTACCAACTAAGCCAGTCTGCAAGCTTGCATTCTCTCTATCTTACCATAAGCAGCCGACTAAATGTTCCCACTGCTGGGACTCGGGGCCTTCTCTCGCAAGGAGAGAGTCAAGGCCATAATCCACCATGCTGGCCAAGTGCGGATCGGTGGATGACACATGACTTCGAAAGATTCTAGGTACATGTCGGTTTCTTCACGATGTTTTCCTTCACCGTTTTAAGTTAGCGGCATTACGCACGTGACTTCAAAAGACAGTGGTGCGCGTGGTTTTGACCCGGGGTCTCCGGATCGGCAGTCGCCGTTCTCCTGACTAGACCAGACTTAACTTAATAAATAAAAATTGATATTAATAATAAAACAGGTAAAGAAGGTTCTCACCAAGAAATAATTCTCCTCATAACCCTTTGATGCTTTACTCTTGACATTCCAGTTGTACTCTCTAGCCATCTTGTATTCGTAAGTGTCTCCGTCCATGTAAGGTATGTTCTCGGTGACGTCTCGGCGACGTTTCTGTATGGTATCTTCTGTTGGTAAGCAGTATGCAACAAATTGTTCTCCACTTTCGTCCATCACACCTCTGTAAAAGTATCATTATATCATTATTTACTTGTTCTTGAGCAATATCAATACTGAAGTATAAAACAACTAGCCAGGCCTGTGGTTTCACCTGCTTAGTACCCCATCCTGTTACAAAAAGTAGCCTATGTTACTCGTAATACCATTAAGAATATGTGTTCATAGTTTCATGATGATTGGTAAAATCACATGAGACCTATTATGCATTTCTGCCATTCATTCTGCCAAAACTGCCAAACTCCTTCAAACAATAAAGTGCAGCTTCATTCTAGTCTTCAAAACAAATGTTTTGACATTTGTGATCGCTTGACGTATGATAACTAGTGATCGTGGGTTGGGCATGTTATGCGTAGGAATGAAGACTACATAACCAAAAGATTTTTTAATGTGAATGTAGACGGATGCCATGGGAGATGCCAAACAAAAAAAGTGTGGATGGATTGTGTGAAAGACGACATGAATAGGAATGGAGTAAACTTGTATCTGACAAATGATACAGATGAATGGAGGAAACATACATGTACATATCTCTCTACCTGGTCTGTGATGTACATACCGGCCCCACATAAAGTAAGATAAGGGTAGGTAAATGATGATGATGTAACTAGTGATGTAACCATACAACAACGAAATAAATAGAGGTGCAGGAAAGGTTTGAAGAATGGAGGAAACATACATGTACATACCGGCCCCACATAAAATAAGATAAGGGTAGGTAAATGATGATGATGTAACTAGTGATGTAACCATACAACAACGAAATAAATAGAGGTGCAGGAAAGGTTTGAACCTACAATCTCACATTTTCGAAATCAAATCTTTTAGCCACTAGGCCACCAGTTTCAATTCAGATTTATCATATTAACAAACTTAAAAATGAGTGAAATGAGACTTTTATTTCTTGAAGACTTTACCATTTTTGTTCTGGCAGAGTAACGGCAAAATCATACAAGCAATAAGACAACAACTGAACTATTATTATTAATATCAAACATTATTTTAAACCTACCACTAATTGTTTTACAAGTAGAATGCTATACAGAGTAGTTATATGGTGGCTAGACCCTCATAGATGCAATTTCATGCACTATGGTCTTCTTTTTTTTTAAATAAAGAGTGATGAGACAAGCTGGACATGTGTCTAATGGTAAGCAACATGGCTGCCATATAACAGCACAGTGACATGCTGCTAACGGAACGTGAAGAGTCAAAATCATTAACTACCACTGCACTGCACTCGTCAGTCAGAGATCTAAGTTGTTATATCTCTAACCCCTGTAATTTCTTGGGAAACATTGTCCTTCAAACCGGAACACAGTAATGTTTGAACATTAGTCTTGCACATAGCACATTCAAAAAGTTAAAAAACACTTACCGAATCATAGCCTGAGACATGGCCTCAATCTGTCCAGCTATGTTCTTATCAGAAGGCGCAGGATCAGTATCAAATATGACTTGAGCACACGGGTATTTCCACATCTCGAAGTCAGGGAACACAGACATGGTTTCCACTGGTGTGACCCCAGGTTTACTGTAATGCTTTTCAATCGGCTTCTTGTTATCATCAAATGTTTTTTCAATAGCCTTGATTTGACTCTCGCGGTCCATGTATAATGTTTCCTCACTGAAGATCTTTTTGACATTGTAACCAACTTTCGCTTCAACCTAGAGTAATAAAAGTCAGATTTAAGTTGACGAATATTTAATAAAGAAACATCATGTTTCGTGAAAATAACTACAGGATCACGTTTCACACTCGATAAAGCTCTTTCAGATGAGACAAAATATAGATTGAAAAAAAATATGTTAGATAGTGCCTGTCTGACACCTAATTACACTATGTAATACTTGAATGCCCCTAGCCATAAACATTCTGCCAATGAAAAGAGAGTTATTGACATAATATTTTGACAGACATTTTTGTTTTGCAGTAGCTAGCGATGTTTTTGATTTTCACTTTACTTTTATGCATCAGCACACTTAAAATTCTCTAAAGACATGGAGCATTTTATTGTTAACATAAATGTTTTACATTTTTACATAAAATAAATAAATATGGAGATGGTGACAACACAGATGTAGTATAAAAACATTATCATGTACTATGTAGTCTTGAACTATTGTTTTCTTCTGAAAATATTCTAATATCAAAAATCATGAATTGCACCTAACTGCTAAGACGACTAAAGCTCCATTATAGCCTTTACTCATTGAACAGTAAGCTAATAATTTATTTATAATAATATGAGGACATACCTTCTCCATAGACTGAGGCTGAAACCTCGTCTGTTCCGTGGAGATATACTCAGATCTTCGCAACCATGAAACGTTTTTAGCGTGGTGACGCGAACGCTTTGAGTCTTGCGGTGTGAGGACGTCATCTTCCAACAATTTCTCATCAGCTGGGTCGAGCACAGCATTACCATCTCCTTGGTAAATGTCCCGGTTTATCAAATCTATATGCACCCCCAAATCATGTTCCGTAAGCACTTCGTATCTATAATTCTTCTCCAAAGACGTCGGATTGTATTGAATAAATCGTGTCGACGGAAACGGATATGTTATGAACTTCAAATCAAAAGGAATGTCTGGTAGAGTATTACAGTACTTAACTCGAGTCACCAATTCAGATCTAGGAGAAAAAAACACGTTTTAATAGGAGTATTAAACAATTTCCGATAAAATGTTGGGCATAACACTAACCTCCTTTCGCCTGTCCTTTGGGGTCGTTTGTCCCGCTCAGGTTCATTATTATTTTGCACTGTAGGAGGCATTTTTGTAATTTTACTTCACTCGCGCCTAATTAATTTAAGTACAGCATTTTTCACGTTTATACAAACTGTTTATAAATTGACGGGATTGCGATGCGAACAGCAAAATAGCGAATAGCGAACGCCACTTCACTTGCCTTGCTCCTTGTCAAATTGACACTGACATTTGGCATTTTGGCAATACTTCCACTTGACGTTGATGTATTTGCAACGCGATAATGAGGGAGTTTCCGACGAGACAAAAATAGTTCCAACGGACGCACTAGATGGCGATTGTTCGAGATACAGATAGATCTGTCTCTACCTTAAACTGTCAAAAATGTAATCCCTTTAGAGACCCTACCCGTTTTCAGGGAAAAAGTATAGTGTAAAAAGTGTATTTTTTAATTTTAAAATATTGGGAATAAAAATAGCTAATTAGGTTGATAATGTAATAAAAAACCGTTACTGATCACAATCCCTTTTCAGTAAAAATCTTTAGATCTCCCGAGGCAATAGACACCAACTAAGCCAAAAGTAAAGACAAAAGTAGAAGGAAAATTCAAAGATATAAATAGGAACACTGATACGACAATATTTTATCCACAGACTAAGTAGACAGATACTCTTTCGGCTGAAGGATTAGTATCCATAGCCAAGAATAAATTTTTAAAATATGTATTTTGTCTTTCATCAGGTTTATGAATTTATTTTGAAATTTTGATGTTTTCATATAGTTTTCATTCGAATAAAATGCGTACATGAATAAAGTAGTTTATTATTTATTACTAGAAGTCGTGCTTTCGCAAATTGAATGAATTGAGTCCCATTATACCTACCGCTTTTGACAACAAACCAAAAGACCTACAAGCGCCTCCTATTATCGTTTTAAACCATATCTTTTTGTCTCGTCGGAAAACGGCTCATTCTCTTTGCGAGTGTGGTTTAGCAGACGGCACTACCGACCATATTTTTTTTGAGTGTGGTAGATCTCAGTCCTCCCTCTACAATATTTATGATCCCACCTGCCTAGGCGATTCTGAAACCATTCGGTTGCATCCGACACGGAATCTCATCTCTCGGTCTTTGTCATGCTAAACAGATAAGACAAAGACCGAGAGATGAGATTCCGTGTCGGATGCAACCGAATGGTTTCAGAATCGCTACCCTGACCTTCCTCGTCCCACTAACTTTTCCAGTCTACTCCCCCTTGTTTTTTCCCCCATTTGTGTATGTCCTTAGTAAATGTATTCATAAAAATAATATTAAACTATGACATATTTTTATATTATGTATGTATACTTAGTAAAATGTGTTCTATATATTTTATAAAAAATACTATCTTATTATGTCTATTTTGTAATGTCATATTTGTGTTTGTCCTTTAGAAGTAACCACTTACCAAAGTATCCGCACTCCACCGATCATCAGGGTAGCGATTCTGAAACCATTCGGTTGCATCCGACACGGAATTTCATCTCTTGGTCTTTGTCTTACCTGTTTAACATGACATTCCTGACATTCCATTGGCTCACGCATTTCTAGATGGCCATGCCACGATGGCGAGGTCACGCCCTTTTTGGATTTCCCATTGGCTGACGCATTGCGAGATGCCCAATCGCCAAGATCCCGAGTTTACCCGAAGATTTCTTATCATAGCCGAGCGTGACGCTAGAACTGAATTAACACCCCACGAAAAATCTGTCTAGGAGCAGCTAAAGAAGTTTTCACTTCAAAAAATATAATGACTGCTAAAAATAAATGTTTAGTAGTAGACATTGTTGTCTGTATGCAAAGATGTTTCCTTTTTTTACAGCATAAAGTGCGAGCCGAGCAGGACATGTGACTGATGGTAAGCAACATCCCTGCCCATAGCAGCCCAGTGACACGTAGTTATTGAAACATGGACAATCAAAATCATTACCTAACAAAGCACTACGTTCGTCACCCAGAGATATAAGACATTCTATCTCTATGCCCGAGTAATTCGCTGGAAACATTGTCCTTCAAACCGGAACACAGTAACGTTTGCATATTAGCAAATTACAAACAAAAGCAAGCAAAGATTTCCACAACCAACAACACTACAGCTGCGGCTAAATCTTGTTGAGACATATTGCTCGCTCGGTCCATACGGAATCAACATCATCCTCCAACTGAACGCGAAAACATTGAGCAGTTCGTATTTTTGTGCAATATAATTGATCGTTTGGATGCAAACTGCAAAGTTCCTTTCAATCTTTTTGTCCAATAAAAAAATGTATTGCACAAAATTATTGTAGGTTTAGGGGCCGCCTTAATATTTGCTTTTGTCTATGGCTATTTTTTTTCTGCCGGATACTACTCGTTTGCTCACTTCACGCCATTCGATAATTCAAATTGGACTTCACGCCTGTTCATTCAGTCCAGTGTGACCATATGTGGCAGGTTCCTGCCATTTTGGCAGGATTTGGGCGTTATTTTAGCCTTTGGCATGATAGGTTGACGTTTTATGAAAACTGGCAGTTTTTGGCAGTATTGGTAGATCGGAAAGCATTTTTGTTACCATAACATATGTTCCCGATAATGACCACCCGGGGGTGAAAATAAGAGCATAACGATAGACAAAATTGACTAACGCTTTCAATTTAGTTGATTAGTTCTCACACATCTCTAGTAAACTCAGTAGATTTATAGTAAAGCGTCACTAGTGGGGAATTCTCCGATAAATTCAACCATACGTCTTCGTTCCTTTGTAAGTATGTACTTTAACTTTCGTAACATTCAGCTCAACTACGGTTGTATTTCATTTTAACCAACCAAAGAAAAGTTAAATATTATAATGAATAAATCAATGTATAAATATGTAAAAATGGAAGTATACAATGCAAATTGCAATGCTTAACATCCCAATGATATTATAATTGGAAATGTTTGGAGATTTGAATGTCAGAATCACGTTGGTACGTCTGAACGCATCGGGTTGATATTTGGAACACAAATAGATTATAGTCTGGAAGAACACATAGGCTACGTTTTATACCGAAAAAATAACGGAAACGGGAAATACTTGAGTAAAACCGCGGGCACTGCTAGTATATGATATTACTAGGATGTCAATGTTTGGATGTATGTTGCTCAATCACGTCGTAAAGTATAAACGGATCTTGTTGAAATTTGTAACACGGTTATATTGCAGTCTCGAAGAAAATATGGGCTACTTTTTATCCCGGGAAAATAACAGGAACGGAACTGTGCGGATAAAACCCCGGGGCGCTGTATTACAACATAATCTTGTGTATTTATGATTTTTCTTCGATAAATACAGCGATAATTGCGGTTGGCAATATTTTGGCATTTTTTGCCCCAAGCGTTGGCAGGATTTGGCAGGATTTCACCCGTAGTATGGCAGGATCCGTGATTTAGAGATGGTCACACTGATTCAGTCATTTGCCGAGTTTTCTAATCGCCATCTTTCTTTTCTCAAATTTGTCGGCACAAAGGTACGTTTTAAAATTGGATTATTATCAAAAATAAAGGGTTTTGTGCTTAACCATCTGTTTCGTTGCTGGCTCAATTGCATCTCAAGCGGATTACCAAACCGTAAGTGGAGTTCTCTACGTATTCAACTCGTAATAGATGTCGGCCATGTGGTCGGTCACACTGGGGTTCTACAACTACGCAATATGTTTTACTTGTGAAATCGTGAAGTATTGTAATCTTGTGCAAATATCGGAAAGTTTCGTGTAGTCTAAATCAATG
Organism: Ectropis crepuscularia; assembly: GCA_963693475.1. Classification (NCBI taxonomy): domain Eukaryota; kingdom Metazoa; phylum Arthropoda; class Insecta; order Lepidoptera; family Geometridae; genus Ectropis; species Ectropis crepuscularia. Next base: position 17,344,717 of record OY856355.1, read on the forward strand.
TATCTGTGAAAGTTTATCGAATTACTCCGTATTTTCGGATACCGGTATGGATCTCAACGTGGCGCGAATATCGCTGTTCTAACCGATGAATTATTGTTGTAGAGAGTATAATGGGAACTGTTGAGCGCGCAGGCGATGACCACACCTCCGAGGTGGAGACTGGTGACGAGGAAGAAGTTGTCGGCGGTGGAGAACTGGCTCAACATCTATTGAAAAGGTAATTTTGGATCATTGCTTGTACGTATAGGTTATCCAACTTACAATATTTTTTTTCAATCTCTCGCATATCTCAATGGCCATGCCTCAGGCAATAATTATCTCTGGCCTTCGGACCACGTACATTCCTGGCTGAGCATGTGTCCTGTGAAGAATGTGTCTAGGTACGTACAATGTATTGCGATGCTATAGTCGAAGACGTAGAAAATTATGGTATCCAGTTGTTATGTACTGTTGAAGTGAATTAGTTCACAACATGAACTAAGTCATGTTTAAAATAACCTGTGTCAGTATTTATGTGACATAATAAGAGATATTTATGTGACATATAAGAGATAGTCATGTCCAAAAACTTTAAATCAAGGAATTCTTGTCCTAACAGCCTAAGTCATATAAGTTCATAAGTCTGTTCATTTGTGTTCAAGTGGTGACCATGTGACATGTTTATTGGATATTTTAGTAACTTGAAATTACTAGTAAGTAAATTAACCTGATCTTACAATCTTGTCCGATGTTGATGTTGTTGAAATTTGCAGGTAGTTTATAAGCTATTCTACAAGTTTTTATTCTTGTTATCCATGTTTTGTGTATGACAACCACTATTATTATTCAGTCTGATCTACTAAGTGATAACATAGTGGGTGACCTTGTTATGTTGTGTCAAATTCTCAGAGGAATCTCAGGTTATCAGTCTGTTTGATTTTTGTCTACTGTTTTATACATACTCACAGGGAGGCCTGAGGCAACAAAGGATTGGAGGCCCCCTGGCCCAAAATAATTTTCCAAATAAAAAAATTTTTTTTCAGTCAAGATTTGTAGTATTTATTGTAATTTTTTTGTACTGTTACTGTATATAATCATGTATGTAAAAAGTAATGTAGGGTAAGTTCGCCTGTTCGCGTCCATCGCCCAGTTCGCGTCCATTTTACGGATCTCCATTTAAAAACTCACGAAATTTAGTATGCTAACACACCAATAAGTCGCAAAATTAATACGGCTAATACCTCGATGTATAAGAAGCATGCACACATAAACAACAGCTCCGTGCTTGAAACCAATCCTGTGTAAAAAAATAGTTTGTGACGGTTGTTCAAAAAGACAGTGCAAATACGCGGAATTATGAAAAAAAAATTGTGGGCACCGGTGCGTTTGAACGTAAGTCTTTTATTGTTTTATGTGCAATTTGGACACAAAGCTATTTCTAGACGTTGATAGTGATATAAGGAATTATATGAATTATGAATTTGTTTATTTTTTTTATAGTTAACAGTTAAAATAAGGTGGACGCGAATTACTACACCGAATTTATAAAACATGCAGTTTGCGTCCGCCATGGACGCAAACTATACCTACAGGGAATAGTAACAAAAACAGATTGCGTCCATTTTTTAAATTAATAGATTTTGCGAAATTCATCCCCTAAGAGGGTGAAACAAGGGATGAAGGGTTGTATGAAAATTCGTGATTTTCAAAGTTATCAAATTTTGTATCTCGACACTTGACACGAAGCAATTGAATGATTGTTCTATCAATTTTGTAGTTTCGAACTGTACGGGGGTGAAATTGGGGCTGAAATAGGGATGAATGTCAATATAAAAGTTCCCAACCGTTGAAGATAAAACCATGAAACTCTGTATATAGACACTTGACACGAAGCAAACAAATGTGTGGTATATCAATTTCATAATTTCGAACTGTACGGGGGTGAAATTGAGGTTCAAATAGGGGATGAATGTTGATATGAAAGTTCCCAAACGTTGAAGATAAAACCATGAAACTCTGCATATATATACACTTGACACGAAGCAAAGGAAGTTTTGTTCTAGCCATTTTGTAATTTTGAACTATACGGGGGTGAAATTGGGATTGAAATGGGGATGAAAGCATACATGGAAACTTCCAATTGTTGCAGATAAAACCAAGAAACTCTGTATATAGGCACTTGACACAAAACAAATAAATGTTAGTTCTAGCAATTTTGTAATCTCGAACTGTACGGGGATGAAATTGGGGTTGAAATGGGGGATGACTGTGAAAAGTGCATTAGATTGACTACATTGACCTATCATCTGAAATGCACGCGGATGATTTTAGGGTAAAATTAACACAACAGATTATTGTTAAATTAAAAAATTGAGTACTTCTTATGTTACCTAATTTATTTTAAATTTTAAGTAATATCAAAGTTTAGAAGAATAAACAGGTATTTTTATTTTCTTTTAGAGAGATTTTTTATGTTAATATGTTGTTTTTTAAAACCCCATAATTATTTAATTAATAAATAATTAAAATCCAATCTCTTTTTATATTTTTATAAAATATCACCCCTTAATTCCTTTTCTGAGCTGGTGGACGCAAAGTGGTCCAGCGGGTGGACGCAAATTGGATTTTATGGACGCAAACTGGGTAAATCGCCTATTTCTGAAGTTTGTCTGTTTTTAGAAAAAACGCAACATTTTTCGATCAAAACTAAATGTTCATCTTAAAATAGACTATCAAAAGCAACACATTACATACTCTTTTCATTAAAATGAGTGCTGGGACATATTTATTTTGCCCTTCAAACTTGCCAACTGCACTAAGTGGACGCGAACAGGCGAAATGACCCTAGGTAAAGGCAAAACAATGAAAAAAAAATCAAAAGAAAATAGATTTACTAGTGTTTGCCTACTAGTCAGAATTTGAAAGATTTTTGTCTCAAAGTCTATTGTGGAGGCCTCGGAGCGTTAGCCCGTGTTGCCCTCGCCTAAATCTGGCTCTGCATACTCTGACAAACTTCTAGAGCTAACATTTTGACTTGTAGACATTTCATGTATTATCTTAGCACAGTTTTCTTTCAGATTTTCTTTCTTCTTTTTCCCCATTTTCAAGGTTCAAGTTGGCTTCAACCACATCATGCTAAGAAGTAGGAGTGGGTTTAAATAGAATCTTATTTGGATAGTTAATCTTTAAAATCCATAGATTTCTTATACATAGTGTAAATACATAAAATAAATCAGCATAACCTACATCTTTATATCTAAAAATCAGTGCAGTGTTAGGTACAGATTAGGACTGGACATGTTGCTTACCATCCAGGCACTTATCCTGCTCGTCAACAAAAAATACCTCCATAAATAAATAACTGCTTTTAGAGGAAAATGTTACAAAAGGTTAGATACCAATGTTAATAATATGTATTGTGTATGTTATCCTATGTAAAATAGCATTTTGTAGTTGTAAGAACTCTTTGCCAAGCAAGCCTCGGGAAGTAACAAGAACCATTCAGCCAAGCAGTAATGTTCTGGTTCTGGCCAATTTTTCCAGAAGAACTACAAAATCTTGATCATCTAATTCCTGAAAAAAAAGTATTGTCTATAGTTACACAGAAATTACAACAATGTGAATGCTTTATAATAATAGTTTTCTTCAAGATCAAACGTGGTGATGATGAAAAACTAATATAAAAATTATCTGTATTTTTTAGCTTCTGCCATACTTAAAGCTATTCGTTAAATATGAGCACAAGTAGCTAGCATGTATGTCTAACCCTGCTTACAGTCTCTGATACATGTCTACTTAATTCACCATTTCCTATTAAATACAATTGAGCTGAAAACATGCTCGAGCCATGTGCTCATTCTTACTCATGAGTCATCAGTAGTGATTGGAATGTGATGTGCAAGCAGTGGAGACTCACATAGCAGTGACACATGCTCCAAAGTTTTAATTGACTAATTAGTGGGTTAGCTTAGTCTCATATTCTTCACTTCTATTTATTCTAGCCTATATTTAGATTCACTTGAATGATGGAAATGTTCAACAGAGAAGTGGTTTTTTTTGTTCTGGAATTAGTTTTGTCCTTACCTATGACAGTCAAACTCCGTTTTGGCTTACTACCTATCTACAGGTGTTCTCTTTTGCATAGTGCTTCCTGTATTAAACCGTAAGAAACGTCATTACATATTTTAATCCCAAAATACGTATAGTAAAAGTACGTATATTTTCACTGTACAAAACATTTTATTGTACCTTATTATAACAAATTTACAAAACAGTGAACAAAAATATTAAAGCCATTTGGACACGAATGACGATCTTATAGCTAATGGCGATGTCTCTTAGATCCGGATTTCACTACTTCGGCGAAACCGCTTAATGCTTGTATAATGTAGTATAAGTATTAATAAATCTATTCATAGTTATTAGAGATGCGCCGAGTAACACTTTTGCCGAGTAACGAGTACCGAGTATTACTCGGTTCCATTTTTTTTCAACCGAGTACTCGGCCGAGTAACTCGGTTCAATCAAATTCCCATTTCGCGCGCTTGAACAAGTACAGACAGGTTACTATTACCTACTACTCATTCATTAGCATAATTTTGATTTTATTGATTGAAATTATCAAAGCTTTCCTAAATTAGTAAAAAATACTTTTTTATTAACTGTTGGCTTAATTATATCTACCTAAATAGGATACTGCCTTTTCGCCGAAAAGTGATTGGCCGATTATCACTGGACAACCAACGGTTCGTCTATGTTTCACTTTGACAACTAACGATTGTCAACTTTTTGTATGGCAACGTTTCATTTGGCAGAATTTTTGTTTAACAGATTTTTATGACTCAATACGTTCAAGGCATTTATCATTTGTCAAATCTTTCACTACGCCAAACAACTTTTAGACAAATAACGTTTCGTCTGTGTATCAGTAAAGTTCCCTTTTGTACATTTATATTATATTAGAAAATAAATTATTTTTACATGTAATATTATAACCACAGAAATCTCCAACATGTGTACACATTTGCAAAATTTCATAGTTCGGAATGAAGTTAAGGTGAAATAGAAGGGAATCGGTCTGGTTAGGTTAGATTAGAACTGTGACCAACAAGGCACAGGCCAAGCGAGCGAAGCGAGCATTCCGCGGCAGCGGCCGGCGAAGTGCCAGAACCAAATCGCTTTTGTTTCAGTACACAGAGCACAAACATGAGAAAAATAATTATGAAAAAAATACTCCAATAATACCATGAAAATGGCATCTCTGTAAATAAATTTCGGCGAAAAGGCAGATAACCCTACCTAAATATATTGCTTTTCTTAAACCGAGTATACTCGGCATTCAAACCGAGTACCGAGGCCGAGTACGAGTATCAAAAAACCCGCCGAGTATGCCGAGTACCGAGTATCAACCGAGTACTCGGCCCATCTCTAATAGTTATCTATTACAGTACAAAAAAAAAACGTACAACTGAATTGAGAACCTCCTTTTTTGAAGTCTGTTAAAAATAATAAATTGGGTATTATCATACCATACTAAAAGAAACTCCATTAGGCAACGAATGTTCTTAAAAACATGTTACCCCGCATGGATTTTGATATCGCGAATTACAATCACGTTTTTATCGAAATAAGACCACAAAGGCTAAGACGTGATTGCGGGTCGTTGAACCGTGACTCAGTGTCTGCTAGACGCTCCAGTTGATCGGTAAATACGAGTCTGTTTGAGACATGCTTTTAAATGCTACACGGTGTAAAGCGTTATATTTTTTTATAGATAGACAAACAAAAATGCTTATGTGGGTTGTATAGATAAAACTGTCAAAAATAGTTTGTTTTGTTTAAGAAATTTAGTATGGTTAGGTCACCGTAAAAATGTATAAACCAGGAGTTTCTAATTTGTGACACCTTTAGATTACGGTGACAAATACATACGTTAATTTCAATAAACTGATTTTTTTCTCTATCTGGAAACGCATTATTTGACCATACCGGTATCCATGTTTTAGGGTTCCGTACCCAAAGGGTAAAAATGGAACCCTGTTACTGAGACTTGGGTGTCCGTCCGTCCGTCTGCAACCAGGTTCGCAGATGATTTATTTCTATAGTCGCTATAACAACAAATACTAAAAATAAAATAAATGTAATATTTAGGGGGGGGCTCCTCCTATACAACAAACTTGATTTTTTACCGTTTCTTGCCCGATTAGTCCGTCCCAAGAAAACTAGATGGCGCCACTAGTAAATATAAAACGCGATATCGAATTCGTCGTCAGAATCATGAGCCAAAAATGAAAATTTAGATAACTTTTTGTCTGTCTGCGGAAATTGCGATGACTACAGAATTCCGAATAAAGCCAAAGAGGTCTTCGCCGTTTATTTGATAATGGTACGGAACCCTTCGTGCGGGAATCCCACTCGCACTTGGCCGGGTTTATTTAAAGTTACCTTTGGTAGTTGACCGCAGATGACCCTACTACGCGCCGTGTATCCTATTCTGTAACATGTTTGTATCCTATGGTCTGAATAAATGGTTTCAGTTGACCTAACAATAAAGATGAGTGAAAGCCAGAGGAATACTACCTATAAATGTTTGGATGAAGTGAGTGTGAAACTAAATGGTAAGGATCTTAAGGATAATGTGAACTCTTTAGTCTTCATTTAAAGAATAATACTTTTTATCTAAATCAGAATTTTATCGTCATAGGTTTACGCATCCGTATCGCGTAAGTAGTAGAACTGAACCGTTATCGTTATTACGTTGTGTTATAATCACATAGACTTAAATCTGACCCACTTCGAACTTTGATGATGCTGCATAATACTAAATTGCTAAAAAATAAAGAGCCTTAGGGGACTAATTTATTATCGTATTTTAAACTCATCAAAGCTTACGCGAGCCAATAACCTGCAAAATTTTTGAAGAAATCTGCTGAAAGTCTAGTTTTATAAATTATAATAAGACCATAATCACCTACTCCTATAGCATGGACGGTTCCACTGCTGGAACTAGAGAAGCCTTTTCTCACAACCAGAGAGTCATGAACAAATACGAGTATGTCGAACCGATTTTAACTAGAAATTTTCAACAATAGGTTCTTTCAAATTCATAGTAAGCTAGCTAAAATTCTTTACATCAAAAGCGCACATTCGACAACTCATGGTCTTTTCATTATTTTTTCTTCAGCAGTACATACCTACATACTTTATCGTCGTATAAAATTGGTACAAAGCGTTTTCGATCAATATTTGCAAATAGGAATTTAATGAGTCTGAGTGAGAATGTTTGTTCAATACATCAAACTTTTTGTACGTTGAGTTGCTACCTACACACTGTTAGTTTTTCAAGGCGATTTGTAACAGACAAGTACCTATCAGGCAAATGGACTACTTCTTGGCAATATTATGACGATTTTGCACCTTAAAATTGTCCAATTAATGTCATAATTTTAAAATCAAGTTAGTTTTTTTTTCTTGTAATTTATTTCTCTAACTGGTTAAAGATTCAAATGAAGGAAAGCTGGCAGCTGTTGCAAAAATTCCCGGTTTACAACCGCCGGGCGTGACAAATTGTATTTTTTTATCAAAACTAGGAGCATTCCGCGGTTTCACTCGAGTAGATCCCGTTGTGTTTTTGCTAGTCAAAAGATAAATCCTTGCATCCAGCATTTTGTATTTATAATATGAGTACAATAGTATGCAAATGTTGTTGTGATTTAGTAAGGTGTTTTCTAATCTGTATACAAGAACGTTATAAGGATCGTTGCTTCTATTTAGAAGGTAATTTGTGCTGAGGTTGTTTATTTCCTACGAAACGAGCTATTTTTGAATCAGGTCATGTCTGTTGCCTACTCAGCCTACTCGCGATAGAATCGTGTATCGGATTTCATTTCTACCTAATCAATATAAAGTTGATGGGCAAACGCCGCAGACTTGTGTGATAGATAGTTCTTGGGGCTGTTAGACGTAACAATAATAGGCATGGGCACTTAAAAAAAAACTAATTAGCCCGTCAGATTATTAAAAAAATATTGTACACATATTTTTTCTTTTGTTTCAAAAACAAAATGACGAAGATATGGTGCTTAAGCCTCGGCTACATTAGCGGGCGAATAATCGCATCGTGTTGGCGCGACAAAAAATTCGTGTTCGGGTGGGTATAGGCGATGTTCTTGTCTACATTAAGGCGGGCGAAGACATGTACTACAGCGTTTTCGCCCGAATACTATGCGATGACACTATGTACCCGGCCACTTTCACTAAATCTTTTGTACATTTTTTAATATTTTGATAAAACAAAACTAGCGTCCCATATTTTTTCAAAATCTATCTGACGGACTATTTATTAGAATAGTATATTTTTGACCTAGTCATCATCCGTATATATCATAATTCAGGAGTTTTTGCCGGTATGTCTTTCGGCTAGAGTAGAAGGCACAGACTAACCTAAACTTATTGAACTTACGCGCGTAATATAAATATGTATAAAAACATTTCACATACTTACCATATCTTGTACGAGGCCTAGGACAAGGACACCTCTGATGGTACCTTTATTATTGTCATTATCATCATGGTAGTAAATGTATTGATTAGTTAAGCGTAGGGCATTTTTTGTGCGGCGAATGGTGTACGTACCGACGGCACACCCAGTTCTCGAATAAATTATAAGACCTACAAATTTCGAGAATTACCCAAAAAGAATTGACAAAAAAAGGCCTGGTCTTAGGATATGTAAAAAAATTACAATGTTCTGTTGTCCCCAGCGGCTACACCCGCAACGAGATGCTAGCTGCCATCACGAACAGGCTGCACGCGGAGGCCCTGGCCACGCTCCCGCCGCCTGTCCGTCGCCGCATCCGCGCGCTCCGCACTCTACAGAAAGAGTTCGTCGATATCGAGGCTAAATTCTACAACGAAGTCCACGCCCTCGAGTGCAAATACGAGAAACTATACAAGCCACTCTTTGAAAAGGTAAGATTTTGTATAAAACTCGTCCAAAAGTTTATTCATCGTCATCAGCCTTTATTCGTCCACTGCTGGAAATAGGCTTCTCCCATAAAACACCACTCAGCCCGATCGTCGGTCTCACATCTCCAACAGAAAATGTCTTAGATTAGGAAAACTATTTTCAAATGGAGAAAATCATCAATGCACATATTCAAACAAGTTTGAGAAATTTAAACTGTGTGTGGTAAATGGGTACTATTTAGGAGTAAAAGCGTTTTTCCATTTCGTTCACAGTTCCTAACATCTCTTTATATTAAAGCGAATTGGCAGTGAAGTATAGGCTCTTATCTAAAAGGAAACTAGCTCAGACTGTAGTTGACCATCAATATCCTGTCTGATCACAACACTGAATCAATCATTCCAAACCTGGAAAAGTATTAAACAGAACCTATTTTATTTTTTTATTACAGCGAGCCCAAATCGTGAATGGAGGTTACGAGCCCAATGATGACGAGTGCTTGAACCCTTGGCGCGATGAGAATGAAGAGGAAGAGCTGGCCAAGGCCGTCCAGAGTGCAGCCATCACCGACGGTGAAAAGAAGGAGGAGGAAACTAAACCTGCCGAGTAAGTTGGTCTTATAGAAGTTGTCGAGTTCTAATATTATAGGTTTACACGTGACCACCATCTTGTCTGTCTTTGCAAGCAACTATGCTGTCTGCGATAGAGCGTCTTGTCTAGAAGAAACCGATTAACTCTCGACTTGAAAATACCATTATTGTAGCCATCTGGAAAAATCTGCTCAGGCAAGCTGTTCGACAGAACGCCAACCATAAAACAATGCTGCTTTTTCAAGCTATGATAGTAGTCGGATGGTGTCGAACTACTGTCTTAAATTGATAATGTATTTTAAGATCACAAACATTGCTCACACTTATCAAAATTAATAAAATTATATAAACAAGTGTATATTAGAGCAATGTATGTTATAGGCAATCTTATCTCCATTACAGAAAGAAGATTGAACAGAGATAGAAATCTTTAAGTTGATTTTGAATTGGTTTTTTAATTTATAACTGAAATGCTCAGAACAGGCTGCTATCTTGAAAATGTGAAAAAGGGATGGTCTTTATAATTTTCAAGGAAATTTATTACTAACGAAAATGATGACATATCTATCACCAAGTACTGACCAATCATGATTGATCAAAACATGCACTACCAACTGAAGTTCAATCTTACAACCCACATTCACGCAGTATTCACTTTCTTTTCTTAAATTTATAAAATTGTTTCAGGCCACCCATGGACCCCAACGCGAAGGGTATCCCAGACTTCTGGTACACCATCTTTAGAAATGTATCAATGCTTGCAGAGATGATGCAGGAACATGATGAACCTATTCTTAAAACTTTGCTGGATATCAAAGGTAAATATTTAAATAGTTTAGAAAGTATTTTTTGTAGAACCTTGATTATTTTTAGAATTAAAATGATGATTTTATATATAAAACCAAACGTATTCAACTTTTTTCAGGTGTTGAAAATACACATGTTAAAATGGATTGTTTTTAACTTTGATATAAAACCAAAAAACTCACATTTAGATTATCCAAACTAGTCCAAATTGGTTTGGAAAATGAACGAGGTTCTGTTTTTTTTTTTTTAATAAATCTTTAAACAAGCAATTCTTGTATATATATGTATAGAATCTGAATCTCGGAAACGGCTCGAACGATTTTGATGAAATTTTGGATGCAGGGGATTTCGAGGACGATAAATCAATCTAACTAGGTTTCATTTAAAAAAAACTCATATTATGCGCATTTTTAGACAATGAAAAACTGTCTCATTGGACATTAGAATGCGAAGGTAAATTTCGCCGCGGGGCGCAACTGCGTAATTAGCTCAGACGGGAAGTCGTGCGACCATAGCGGTCACGAATTAGTAGCTCCGGGTTCGAATCCTCTTCTATTTTTTTCAATTCTATTTTTTTTTTAAGAAAATCTATTTCTTCGTGTCTTTTATGTGTAGGTATCTAAGTATATTTAGTATTTAAACCGAGCAAAGCGCGGTCACCCAGGTACTAAGTTTTATTTTAGCAAATGATGACTGATCTATCACCAAGCACTGAAAGCCATGACGAACAAACATGCACTACCAACTGAAGCTACAACCATTAGACAATTGAATTTCGTTTTCGCAAACAAATGTACTAATTAAATTTATTTGTCCACAGTGCAAATGCATGAAGAACCCATTGGCTTTACTTTGGAGTTCCTCTTTGCGCCCAACGACTACTTTACAAACACCATACTTACCAAGGAGTATTCAATGAAATGCAAGCCTGATGATGAGAATCCACTTGAGTTTGAAGGCCCTGAAATCTACTCGTGCAAGGTTTGTCAAGTTCTCAGTATTTAAGTATCTCTTGGATTTTTTACAAATAATTGTACATGATGACATATCTATCACCAAGCACTGAAGTCGTGATTAACCAAACATGCACTACCAACTGAAGTCGCACACTCAGTTAATACATTTTAGACCTTATGAAGCAAATGTTAATGATCAATTTTGATTGACAGGGTTGTGAAATCAACTGGAAAAAGGGCAAGAATGTGACAGTGAAGACGATAAAGAAGAAGCAGAAGCACAAGTCCCGCGGTTCAGTGCGCACCATCACCAAGTCTGTGCAGGCGGACTCATTCTTCAATTTCTTCTCGCCTCCTGCTATGCCGGAGGACCCCAACTCTACCCTCGCTTCTGACATCCAGGTAATACACGTTACGCCAACTATTTGTATTGCCTTGTCATTGGTGTTGCTTGCCCAGTAGGCAGAAGTTTGTAAAAGTTGACTACACAATAACAAATTTAAAATCAAAGATGGCTGCCAAGTTGCCATCACAAAATGTTTTATTTAATTTTTAGTAAAATTACTTATTTGGAAAAAATCTTCCAACATGATTCAACCAAAGAAACAAAGTGAAATTGAACTCAACTTACCAATGTCATGAAAACTTATTCAATATCCTTGTTTTTTTAAATAATTAATGTTACTTTGTAAAGTGTCAGCAAGTTTTTGTTTTTGGAACCCATCTTAGGTCTTATAATTGTTTTTAATATTTTATTGTTGCGCAGGCGCTGCTAACGGCCGATTTCGAGATCGGACACTACATCCGCGAGCGTGTCGTCTCTCGCGCCGTCCTGCTCTACACCGGCGAAGGGCTCGACGATGAAGATGATGATGATTACGAGGAGGAGGTTAGTGCACAAATACCTTGTACAGGCTAAATGTGTAGGGTTTCACGGAGCACCTTTACTAAGCCGAAAGGAATGCACAACAACTTTCAAAATCATTTACACTGAAATTTATAGTATATATTTATTAATTTACAGAATCAAATCAACAATTTCACACATAATTAAATAATAATGTGTGATATTTCATATATGCTGATCAATAGATTATAAATCCATATCTTCTTAAAATCCTAAGATGTATGGATCAGTGAATTTCTTTCATGTAAAAGTAGTGCACAATGATGAGGAGTATTTTGTGTCACTTTCAGCTTAATAGTGGATGATAATAGTGTTACTTATGGACTAAATATACGCAAGATCTATAAAAGTATAAGTTTGCACAGAAAGGGGGGTGTCTATTCCCTAAATACACGTTTTTTAATCATTGTAAAACTAATTCTGGGACCAATTTGAAATTCGAAAATAAACTAACAAAAAGCTGGTATATTTTCGAATAAAATTGCTTAAAAAATTCCTTTGGCATGGGATTGTGTTTGCCATAGGTAATTTCATTTAAACATTTGTTTCTTTGCAAACTGCTCTTGCACCCTGGCCACTAAGTTCTACACTATTGTTTTGGATCTCGAATCAAATCACAACTGAAGATTCTGAAGCTATTACATTTTCAGAAATCTGAAATGCTTATAGATCTAAGAGGCTTCTAGGAATAGATTTCTTCTATATGTAATGCAATAATTTAATCAGAGAATAATCAAAACACTGTTACGTTTTCAAGTTTTCAGAACAATCAAATCCATACAAAGAAGAGTGGTTTGAAAAAATTACAATCATAACTAAAATGTATAACCCAGTTCTTTTGTTTTGGACTGGTGAATGCACAAACATTTTTTTGTTTCTGTGTTTTGTTGATTCTCTTGTTATTTTCCAACTGCCAACCCATTTCTGCATCAGTCTAGTCAGTTTTTGATTGCCTTGTAACCTATGGTGATATCTGTATTCAGTATTTAGACAGTGAATTCTGCAGCCATCTTTATTCCGTAACGAATCTATCTGCATGGTAGAAATGCTTGCTTAGTTATTTTATTTGCCTTCCCGAGACAGACGAAGGTACAGTAATCTATGCCTTGGCCAAATTCCATTTGAAATATTATTTTAATTAGTTTGAATGTGTAGGTAATATGTTTTTCATATAGGTTCCAAATGTCATTTTTTTGTGCATTATGTTTTAGAGCAACATGTCCAATATAGCATCTTGTGGATACTATTTATATGTGCAACAGTACAAAAAAAAATGCGCGGTTTCTGGTACTATATTTCATATCGGAGTTTGGCAAGGGATAGAGAGCGGTTTGTGTGGTGAAAACTCGTCCGCGATCCGGATACGGTATCTACGTCTGCCGCGGAGGGCGCACACAACCAACGCGCTGTTATGGTTTCAGGAGGATTCGTACTCTGAGGAGGACTCCGGCACTGAGGAGGTGTCTGACGCGGAAGATTGATCGCCGCGCGGTCGCCATAGCGTTAATACTGATAGCCTCGCGAGGCCCGCCTCTCCGCTCACTCGTCTCAATGTCTCGGCTTGTACGTGCGCGCTGTCGCGATCATATCCCCGCTCATATCTTTGCTAACAATTTTTTACCAAATATTTGTATTCACCGAGCGATAAGTGATTTCGAATACTCCTGCGACGCGTTTATTCAAATTCGTTAGTATTTTGTACGCTAGATGTTCAACTGAGTGAGACTTCTCGCTTCCACGCCATTTCTATGCATGGTTTATCACCGGTCGAGATAAATATGTTTTAGAATATCGTTTTAAATTGTGCTCTTAGCTTTTTATTTTAGGTTTAAAAGCGAGAAGTGTATGGTGCCTTCGTATTGTATAATATAATTAAACAATGCATGTTACTCGTTAGATGTCTGTTACGGATGACTATATTTGCATTTCTAGACTTAGTTATACATATTCTCGTTTTGTTTTATTATTATATTTACAGTAATTATAGCGTGTATTTTTGTTTACGAATTTTACATGTTCGTTTGTGTACTTTTAAATTCCTTGTGATATTAATGTTCTCTAAGGCTTTTATATTGTTTCTTACTTAATAAAATTTAAGTACTGTCATTCCAACGAAGTATGGATTCTAGAAATCGTCAATTAATAGTATAAATGCTGGCCATGGAAATGATTGTATCGAATCTCTTGTGCCAAAACACATTTCCACATCACTTGAATGATACTGTGATCTTCCTATATCTATGAATAAAATATTTAATAAAACTTGACAATAGCTAGGTCGTATAGTATAGATGTATATTTTTTATTTATGTAACTTTTTATTAAAGTGAATTAGCAGCTCTAGAAACTCGCGTACGGTAATGGCTTAATTCTGGCATGTCTTTATGAAGACCATTAAATTGTATGCTTTTTATACAAGTGTTTTATTTTATTTTTTCAAATCCTTATTTGCATGCTAAAATTGTGAGAATGCAGATGGTTGAAGAATTCACGAATCACGAGGTAACTAGATACTCAAATATTGTTCTTAGCATCCGTTGCCTGTCGTACTGTGCGATCATCATGTAGGGTTTTAGCTCTTGTGTCTTATTTCCCTACAATATCTTATAATTTTGCTCTGTGCCTAATCATGAATACATCAAATTGCGCTTTAGAAAAAAAGAATATTGTAATTATGGTCTTACATTGTCAGTTTTTTATATTCTAGATTTTAGGAAATGTATATTCACGCAAGTAAAGGTATTATTCTACGCCTGAAGGAACATGCTGTACTTGCCATTACAGGCGACTGACTTTGAGATGAATTATGAAACAATTGCTCTATTAAAAAATATGTAAGAACATCTAATTTAGGTGTCAATTCAATCACTGAACATCTAATTGACATGTTTGTCTTGGTAAAAATTGATAATATTTGTGAGTTTCACCACTACACGTCCCTTTAGACTTAACACATCAAATCTTTCTAACGCTTATTATCGGTTTCGTGTTCGCAAAAAATCAAATTAAAGAACAATCTTTAAAGTCCAGTCGACCGGCAACGTATGATTGTTATGTTATTACTTGTAATTATCTTTTATGTGTCTTATGAGGACTTGTCCGTGTTTCCCCAGGAGGAAGAGGAGTGTTCGTCTGAAGAGAGCGAGGATGAGGAGCCTGCGCCCCGGCGGCGAGGCAAGAAGCCGATCAAAGGCAGCGCCGCCGCCGGGAACCCCGCCGAGTGCAAACAGCAGTAACGCACGCCCACGAGCTTTAAACGACGTAGGAGCGTACACGACATCTAGTGTTAGGCTAACGATGAATTAAACTCTTTCTACCCGGTAGATATCGCAATGAGTATCAGTTGTTAGTGAACCAATCGGAAATGCGCTGTTGCGTTGATAAACAAGGCCTAATTTTTATGATGCCATCATTGGCGAATTCATTGAACAACTATGTACATAGTGCAAGTTCAGCAGTTAACGTTACGGTATGCTATGTTCTGTATTGACAAAACGTAGGGGTATATAGATCTAGCCAAACTTCGCGCGATCGATAAATGCTCGAACAGCATGCGACATGGATAGACAAATAATTGCGATATATGATTTTAGAAAATGTAAACGCAAATGAATTACAAAAATGTTGATGGTGAGATTTTTTTCACACTAAATATCCCCTAAATATACTAAACAAAACTTGTGCTATGTCCATCCATTCGGAAACACGAAACACTCTAGTCTTCGTCTGTGTTGGATAAAGAAGTTATACTCCGAATTCAAATTTTCCGATTGTAATAGTTCGATGATGAATAAATTACGCCAATAGACATCCCGGAAGGTGTAGTTCTCACAGACTAAAGCGCGTATTTAATGTAAGTTCATCGATTAGTTCAGTAAAATGAGATTACACTCGCGCTGACGTATCGTGAGTTATCTAATCATTTGTTTTAGCAAAAATTATAACCTGTTGTCTAGTATTATAGTGCAGATGTCTACAGGGTGGAAGGTAGTTCGATCGCCTCGACTGAAGTACGACTCGCTACGCTGCCACGACTGATATCGAGTATGTTTCGTTCGTTAGAACCTCGCAGTAAATTCACAATTCGCCAACCCTTCACATTCCCTGTTACTTTGGTATTTAAATGTAAAACGGAATGATGCGCGAAAATTCCGCCTTTTGCAGTTTCGTTACATTGTCCAATTTGTACATTAGTTTAACTTGTGGTGCTCCGGGCTATGAAGCAGCTGACTATGTGATGTTACATTGCCTGATTGTTAACTTCTACTTTGAAGTCTAAAAGACTCGATACAGAAATGTAATTGTTGAAAAGAAATTAATTTATAACAGATAAACCAATTCATTTCATTTTTACGTCGCTACATTTGTTTCTTCGCTTCCAGTCACCTATTTTAGGCCAATTATAAAATTGTATAAAATTATGGCTAATCTTTAGACGTAGAATCGTGTCTGTTAGGTAAATAAACTAAGTATTGTTTCAATGTATCAAGCAGAGAAGGCTAATATTATGTAACGCCAGTGATTTTGTATAAGTAATACTGGATTTTAGTGTTAAGCTGCATTCCGGCCAGGTCACACGATGTGTTGTAAACAGCTTACATTCGAAACAACTGTTTTGTTGTGTCCAATTAGCAATAGCGAAGCACGTTGTGTGGCCTGGCCCTTTACGTTACACCAATCTGTAGGACATTTGTACACACAAACATTTTTAAAATAAAGCAAGGATTTTATTTATAGACTTTTCATTCTGAATCCTTATAGATTTTTAAACTTGAAACGGCTGAGTGTTAAGGCCGATTTAAACTGAACGAACATTGAGCTAGAACTGGAACAAGAGCATTCTTTCTCGATCTTTCAGTGTTTACGAAAGATCGTTCTTAGCGTTTTCCATTTTAGGTAAATATTCCATAGAATCTTTGCGAACGCAAACAAAACAACGAAATAATGTTCTACGTTTGTTTACACTAAATTAATTTGATACAGTGGGGATAGAATGAGCATTCGCTCGTCTGATGTAAATCGGCCTCAAGAATGAGAACCAAGAACTAGAATTCTTGCACGATCTGGATCTCATCGATGAGCAATGAGCATTCACAGATCGCGCGAACACAACAACACTTCGAAGAGACCGCTCCGGGGAGCGAGCACGTCCGAACACGCAAGAACGCTCTAAAGGCCGATTTAAACTAAACGAACATAGAGCTGGAACAAGAGCATTCTTTCTCGATCTTTTAGTGTAAACGAAAGATCGTTCTTAGCGTTTTCCATATTAGGTACCGTCAAACGGGGTGAATAGGAATCGAGGGTTTATTCCCGTTCGTCCCCACATCGTCGTCCCCACTGGGGACGAGTGGGAATAAAAAAGTTTCGATCGTCCCCAGTGGGAACGAATGGGAAAAAAAAAGTTGCATTCGTCACCAGGGTTTATTCCCGTTCGTCCCCACGTCGTCGTCCCCACTGGGGACGAGTGGGAATAAAAAAGTTTCGTTCGTCCCCAGTGGTACCTAACGATTGGAACTTTTTATTTCCCCATTCGTTCCGCTATTGACCGAGAAACAAAACAAATGGTTGACAGCAATCCCACACAATTAAGTCGCTTTTATATTGCCTTTTTTGTAATATTGGTGACCACCATGAAGTAAAACAGTCCCATGTTTTCGTTTGATATACACAAACGTTGTTTGTCCACTTTAACTACACGCTGCACTTCGTTCCGTCATGACCGAAGTTTGCTGACTAAAATAACAAACCCTTTGCGGGTTGCGAAAAGCGCATCAACGACACTTATTGCGGTGCTATGATTGGCTATTTCAAGGTCATGCATACAATGGCAATACGATAAGCCAGGGTGGTGTGAGGGTGAGTCATTATGTATCTATTGTTTGTTACATCGCCATACTTACAATTTACCGATCACAGTACATGGCTACATAAATAGTGATTCAAACATATTTTATTTCATTTATTTTTTATTAAATACGTACCTATGTTAATTCGATTTTTTTTTACGTTTGTATTTATTTAATGTTTGCATAAATTATTAGAATTTAGCAGTGCGAAAAAATCGAGATTGAAATATTCATGTCAATTACTCTGAAAATCGACAAATCATATTCTATAAAATGGCAAGAATGTGTGGTAGCATACTTATTTTCTGGACTAGCAACATTTATTTGACATGAAATTAGGAATAAATTGACAAAACAACATTCTGAAGTTGCTTGTTTGAACTACCCTCTATTGAGCCGTCTTTTACTTTAACAGTTTAAATAGTTTTACGGTTAAATTTGTGTCGAAACAACTATCTACGAGTACCGTGTTTATTCTGGAACCTGTGTATCGTAATTTATGTATAATTTAAAGACTTTAAAACCTATAAAATTGTATTTTGTTATGACAAACCGTTTCTTAGCATAATAAGAGGTTTATAGGTACGTGTCGGGGGTTTTTAGGGACGGTTAGGGGGTCAATAGGAACTAAATGTTTAGTAAATAAGGACGGTGCAGTATGACCAGAGACAGTAAAGGGAATATAGGGACAGGGTTGTCACTTGATTAATAAAGTAATTTTTAACACACTTTCTCATAAAGTGGCTCTAATTTCAAAGCAATCAGCCATATAATGAGACCTGACTTTTTAATTACTAATATCCACAAGCGAGTTTTGTTTTTAAGAAAAGATTGTGTTCAATAGAATAGATGAATTAATGTTGCTATCGCATGCTCTTTTCATGTAACTTTGTCCTTAAATAAACAATTTGAACTTTTACGTGTCATAAGATAAAGTATTCACTAAAATAAAACATTTGATTTTGCTGTTTTTAGTTTATAAAAAATCTGATTATTTTAATAAAAAGAGATTTTTTTTTAAAAGTCCCAAAAAAAACTGATTAAAAAAAAAAAAAAAAAGAGATTTTTTTTGTGTGACAGGCTGAGTTTTTTAATTTTTACTAAAAATATTGATCTTGTACTAAAGTATTTGCACTTAACCTACATTAATTTACTCTTAATTGGTACCTATGTGAAGTCAATTTAAGCACCAACTTGTGACAATGTAAACAAACACTTGTTTTTCACTGAACTTCAACTATGTTATTCTATTAACCATTATTCACTGTCTAATACAGTTTAATTCATAAATGTAATTTTTTATCCTCTGTCAAATAAATATAACAGTATTATTATTACATATTTATTTATCATCGCATTATTCACTAAAATTTATTTGATTATATTGTCAGTTGTTTTTGCTCAAACGTATTTTATACCAACAAGTACTTAGGTAGGTATCTACCTATCTAAAGAAAATTGTGACAGCCCTTACTGATTTTCCCTTTAGTGCCAATCCCCGTCTCGATTAACCCCATTACGTGTTTAAATAGGGATTACCCATAATTTGAGAATTGTGAGAAACTGAGTGCTTTACATGATCTAGAGTAAAATCAGAGAGTAAAAATCTTCATGATGCGACTCAAGTTTACACACCAAAATCATTATAATATTGTCAGCCATAATTAGTGATAAATTTGCCTAAAGTTCAGTTCTGTGCCTATTCACCCCGTTTGACGGTATACATTCCATAGAATCTGTGCGAACGCAAACAAAACAACGAAAGAATGCTACGTTTGTTTACATCAAATGAATGAGCATTCGCCCGTCTCATGTAAATCGGCCTTTAGATCTGTTCGCACGCTCTAGTACCTACCTACCGTTTACATTAAGCGAGCGAGCATTCTTAGAATATTCCATAGAATCTTTGAGAACGCAAAACAACGAAAGAATGCTCTACGTTTGTTTACACCAAATGAATTTGATACAGTGGGGATAGAATGAGCATTCGCTCGTCTGATGTAAATCGGCCTTTAGACTACGTTCAGATGACAAGCGCTCAACGCGTGTGGAGCGTGTTTGTCATCTGAACCACAGATTACAGAAATAACTGAACGTAGTCTTAAGTTGCGCCTGTGTCTAGTGAGTCATCGTAGCTCCCGAAGGGATGACCCGTTTTTGATTTCGTTTTCTTTAAATAAAGAAAACAAAATCACGGCTCATAAGGAAAATTAGCTATGTTTGATGAAAGTTTGTCCAAACTACAAAATTGTTCACTTTCAAAACAAAAATTTGGATACCTTGAAATTTGTACAGTACTTATATCTACTACATAGTTCAAAGAAAATGAAAGGGTTCATTTGATACTCATTGAGGGACTAAAAATCGCCATTTTGCGGTGGCGGCCATCTTGGATTTGAAATTGTAGTGTACAGTATACCATGGTGGTAACAAGTGGTGGGTGGGTAGCAATTATCTGTATATCATGACAAAGACCGAGAGATGAGATTCCGTGTCGGATGGAGCCGAATGGTTTCAGAATCGCTACCCTGAAACCCTTTCATTTTAAGCCAAGACGGCCGTCGTAATGGCCGAAAGACTGGAAGGTTCACAAGAAATGCTGAGAGCTTGGCTGACTTTTCCCATTGCATCGGTCTCCGGATGAACTTTGATAAAACAAAGATGGTGAACAAGCTCGTGACTCCGGTTGCCATAAATGGCATCATTAGAGATTGTTCGAACATATATATGTATACGTATGGCAAACGCTCGAACTAGGGAAAAATAATTTCGAAAGTGAGGCCATGAGGCGGATTTAGTCGGGCTGGACAGCGTTTCGATAACGCCGCGCCTGTGAAAGCAGATGCAGTTGTCTCCGGTGGTGGCGGTGGAGGTGTTGTTGTCACCGTTTTAAGTTAGCGGCATTACGCACATGACTTCGAAAAGACAGTGGTGCGTGTGGGGTTTGAACCCGGGGTCTCCGGATCGGCAGCCGCCGTTCTCCCGACTAGACCAAGGTTATGGGACTTAAAAAGTTCTTCCCTAATTTTAAGGATTACAGGAAATTTTATTTTGAATTGGTTGGCCAAAATAGCTTGCAAACAATTTTTTTGAGTCAGTTAAGATGATGGTACAGGATGATGATGGATGGTAAGATGAGGGTAGCAGAAGTACCCATCAGTCCAATTAGTGTTACTTCAAGATTTCAACGGCCACCATAAGGATTGGCTGTACCCATACCGGGACACTGATCACGCTGGGCTGGAAATGAGAAAGCTTGCTTTGTCGTTAGACCTAACCCAGCTGGTCCAACGGGCGACACGGGTACCAGACGTTGAGTCGCATAGGTACTCCCTATTGCTTAGACCTTCTGCTGACAACTGATCCAGACCGATACTCCGTGGCGGTATCTTCGCCGTTAGGCAGCTCCGACCACTGTCTGGTGAAATCGGTATCCGTTTACCATCCGCCCGATCTCAGCCCCAGAGGCAGCCGGCGGCTATGGAGATACAAGTCAGCAGATTGGGACGAGATGCGCTCTTTCTTTGCATCTTACCCATGGCAGTCACTGTGCTTCTCTTCTGGTGACCCGTCAGCCTGCGCGGATGCTGTGACTGATGCAATACGTACGGCTATGGAATATTTCATTCCATACTCTGACGTTTCATTATCCAGCAAAGCTCGCCCATGGTTCGGTTCTCAATGTAAAAGTGCTGAGGCATTTAAACATGAGGCCTACCTAGCCTGGGTTGATGCTCGACAGCGTAAGGCAAGGGATACACACCGCAAAAAGAAAGCGTTTAACAGGGCTCCTAAGGCATGCAAAAAGGTTCTTCAGAGGGCTCGATTATGTACTAATGTGGTCACATTAGTCGAATAGGGAACAAACTAGCTTCGTACCCTGCGGGTAGCAAAGCGTTTTGGTCCCTAGCTAAATCGGTCGAATTAAACTTCTGCCGCTCCTCACTGCCTCCGATGCTGAAACCTGATGGGGCGATGGCTCACACCGCAATGGAGAAGGCAAACTTGTTTGCATCTCAGTTTGCGGAATCTTCGCGTCTAGATGCTAGTACTGCGACACCTCCTACTCCACCTGGCAGTCCGACTTTGATGCCGGAAATGCATATTCGCCAAATGGAGGTTCGTAAAGTGCTACGTAATCTGGATGTGAATAAAGCCAGTGGCCCGGACGGAATTCCTGCCCTAGTATTGAAGGCTTGTGCACCTGAGTTGTCTCCTATACTAACACGCCTGTTTAGACTCTCTCTCCAAACTGGGCAAGTACCGAAATCGTGGAAGCTTGCTAACGTAGTGCAACCTGTGCCCAAAAAAGGTAGTCGTGCTGACCCTGCCAACTACAGGCCCATCTCGGTCACGTCCATACTCTGCAAGACTATGGAACGTGTCTTAAACCGCAGCCTCCTGGCATACCTAGAATCTAACGACCTCCTCAGTGACCGGCAATATGGGTTTCGCCGAAACCGCTCCACTGGAGATATTCTGGCGTATGTCACTCACATCTGGAGTGAAGCTATCGAGAAACACGGGGAAGCACTTGCAGTCTCCCTGGATATCTCGAAGGCTTTTGACAGGGTTTGGCATGATGGCCTTATTAGCAAGCTTTCTAGTTATGGTTTGTCTCCAGGGTTTATTGCGTGGATATCGGACTTCTTGAGGGATCGATCCATACGAGTTGTCATTGATGGCTGCTCGTCGGACCAAATGGGTATCAATGCCGGAGTCCCTCAAGGGTCGGTACTCTCTGCAACGCTTTTTCTGCTACACATCAATGATCTGCTGAAGCCCGGTATCTTTGGGTACGCAGATGATAGCACCGTTGTAGAGAGTTACATATCTAGCGCGAGAGCCAGTGGTCAACAAACTAAGGTATTGAGAGAGAGTATGATCGAGCGTTTGAACTTGGCCCTTGAGGCTGTCTCTGAATAGGGCGAAACCAATCTCGCCAAGTTTAATGAGGGAAAGACGCAGGCGTGTCTGTTCTCCGCAAAAAGGTGTCAATTTCTACAGACTCCTACTTTTCGAGGTGTATCCGTGCCGGTTACTGATCATCTTGAGCTTTTGGGTGTTACCTTGACATCTACGCTCAACTTTGGCTCGTATATCGAGTCCAAGGCTAAATTAGCTGGCAAAAAACTAGGTGTCCTCTCAAAGGTGCGAAAGTACTTCAAGTCTGAACAACTGCTTTTGCTATATAAAGCACAAATTCGCTCTTGTATGGCGTACTGTTCGCACCTTTGGGATGGATCGGCTAAGTATCAGCTTGAGGCTCTGGAATCGATCGAGAGGCGTGCTAAGAGGCTCATAGGCAATAACACTCTTCTGCGAAAAAGACTGCAAAGTCATGAACATCGCCAAAAAATTTCTAGCCTATCGGTCTATTATCGGATACACTTCGGAGAGTGTGCATCCGATCTGCATGATCTAATACCACCTAGCCCTTTTTTCTATCGGACTTCTCGTAGCTCGAAGAAGCGGCATCGTTTCATGGTTGATGTTCCAAAGACACGAACAAAGAGGTTTGACTCTACTTTTGTGATAAGAACGTCTAGACTGTGGAATGAGTTGCCTGAGTGGGTTTTTCCCGATGGTTATAATCTTGGTGTCTTCAAATCGAGAGTGAATCGGTTTCTTCTAGGTAAGCACGCTCCATCTTAGACCGCATCGTCGCTTAACAGCAGGCGAGATGGTGGTCAAGTGTAGACCTATAAATGGTAAAAAAAAATGGTTTTAGGAATAGAATGGGATGAAACATACTGTGTGGCCTCCAGTATAGCTATTGCTTCTCCAGTGAAGACGGATGCCAATGGGGGACACTTATATCTTAAAATCTTAATGCAATACTGTATCTTGGAATCCAAACGGCTGCACCTACATCTCCATCTTTACATAATTTAGATGCATCGGTAAAAACAGGGAGCCAGTCTTTCCAGTTGCTGTCAATTATATTAGAAAGTGTCTTGCGGATCTATTGTGTTTTTACTAATGCCCAAGTTCAGTATAATAGATAGCTTATATGTTATGGCATGGTAAGGAGTTGTAAATTAGGGATTAACAGGGAAGTTTGCGGTAGGGAAGGAGGAGAGAGAATTTCACGAAGCTACGAAGAATACATGGCAAATTACATTGCATTCTTATATCAAGAGGGGAAGTCAGTCTATGTGGTTCTTGGAGTTTTGGCAACAGGATGGTCTGAATTCTGAACGAGTTTACTATAGAATCTGTCGGCTAAATATTGTCTTTGCATGTGTAAAGGGGGGTCGCCAGATTCTACTTGGATAGCATTAGTAGGTGAAGTTTTCATAGCCCCTAAGACAATGCGAAGACATTTAGCTTGTATTGATGTTAATTTACTCAGGACAGATTTTGTTACCAGGCTCCAGCAGGAATGTTCCATAGTCAAAGTGACTGCGAATAATAGAGTTATATAATAGCTTTTGAGAGAATGGATGGGAGGAGAATGTTAATGTTTTTTTCACATTTAGATGCAACATAATCAGAATGTGGGACACCTGTTAATTTGGTGTCTAGTAATAGGCCTAAAAATTTTACACGGTGTTTTTGAGGGCTAAGTTCATTGTTGCATTTTAGATTCAAATTGGGGACAGATCTTTTGTTTGTGAAAACAATAGAATTACTTTTGGTAGGAGAAATAGACAACCCAATATCATTTAAATGATCTTCTAGGTACAGTAGGGCAGGGTTTAGAGTATTCCCAGCCTCTTCTATGGATTCTCCAGTGTAATATAGTGCAATGTCATCAGCATATTGTAAGATGTTACAAAAAGGGTTGACAGTCAGCTCAAGGTCGGCTGTATACAGGCTATATAGAGGTGGACTTAGGACCGAACCTTGAGGGAGGCCCTTCCAGATATTCCTAGACATAGCCATGGTATTCTGGTTTTTAATTAGGATAGTTCTTTCATTGAAAAAGCAGCTAATAAAGCGTACCATCTTCTCCGAAACACTCAGCTGTAACAACTTGTTCCTGAGTCTTGGAAGCTGGACATTATCGTATGCAGATGCTATGTCTAGGAACACTACTACAACATACTGTTTTTTTAACGTGATAACGTCTTATAATTCGATGAAGCCGGCTGCACGCCCACAAAACATGAAGTCATGTAGCGTTACCGTCGGTCGTTACCTCGCCGCATGTTTGTTACAGTTGTATTAATTATTTCGACCAGTAGTTCAAGCGGGGATGTAGCTCAGTGGTAGAGCGTTCGCTTTGCATGTGAAATGCCCCGGTTTCGATCCCCAGCATCTAAAAGCTTTTTGACGTGATAACGTCTTATAATTCGATGAAGCCGGCTGCACGCCCACAAAACATGACGTCATGTACCGTTACCGCGTTACCGTCGGTCGTTACCTCGCCGCATGTTTGTTACAGTTGTATTAATTATTTCGACCAGTAGTTCAAGCGGGGATGTAGCTCAGTGGTAGAGCGTTCACTTTGCATGTGAAATGCCCCGGGTTCGATCCCCGGCATCTAAAAGCTTTTTTGCATTGTTTTGATTGAAAATGACTAAATTCTACTGATTACATACAAATCTATTAAACAAATGAAATTAAAATTTTCTTTTGAAAAATGCTACCATTCCATCAGTATTTTCTTAAGACGTTGTCACGTTATATCGTTAGTAAACCGACTTTACAGACAAACATTTTTTTCTGAGCATTTGCGATCGTGAACTACCTTAGTGCATTCAGAATCCCACCAGGGAGGGGAGAGGAGATTGTTTCTGGGTTTCTTGAGCGGAATGAATTCTTCTGCAGAAGATATAATGGCGTCTACAAGTTTTTGGTAGCAGACCATGGGATTTACTTCTGTAGGATTAGGAAGAGATGTCAGTTTTTGATCCAGGTGCGAAGAATAAGACTCCTAATTTGCTCCAGACAATCTATATTTTAAAAGTGGGGGAGGGAGGATGGGAAACCCTGAGACCTAGGCTGATTAATATAGGAAAATTATCACTACCACTGGTGAGAGGGAGGGAAGCAGACCAGGAGAACAGAGAGTAAGACCCACTGCAGACTTTGGGTTTTGAGTAGGTAGAACTCTTCGAGTAGGAGTGCCGTCATTCCCTATGCACAAATTTACTTCTTCCTAAGATTCATACAGTAGCCGACCAAAAAGATCCATTGAAAGATCCAAATATGATCCAAAGGAAGGAAGAGTCATTGTGATAGGCACCCCAGGAGGTGAGGTGGGCATTGAAGTCTCCCATTACCACAACTGGAGATGCGAGAGAGGTTATCATCAGAAGGATATCGGGTATGAGATGTGAGGAGGGATGAGGGATATGACGGAGGAATTAAACGCACGTACAGCGACAGCGTTTATTTCGGGACTATGAGGGGGAAGGGGAATTTGGGAGAATGATTGGGATAGATCAACAAATAATGCACAGCCAGCTGTACCATCCTGACGGTCGCTCCGAAGACATGAGAATCCCGGGACTCGGTATCGAGCACCAGGGACAAACCACGTCTCCGAGACGGCCACCAAGACAGGGCTGTACTTGTTAATAAGGTGAAGGAGGTCAGGAAGCTTCCAGCAACTTGGCTAAACCTTCTATTTACTTTAGCTGTTTGACTGCTAGCCTCTTGATATGAGATCCCGTCTCTTGACATTCTTATTTTTATTGTTCGTAGTCTTTCTTGCTCTGGGCTGGATCTACTTGTGGAGAAGTAGCGCTCAGAACAGTACAGGCATGAAGCCTCTGACTCTTGCACCACGCAGTTGTCTCCACTGTGAGGTTGAGTACATCGAAAGCAACGAGGTTGAGAGCGGCATTGACTTTTAATGTGTCCAAATCTTAGACAGTTGTTATACTGGATGGTAGGGTACTGATAAGCCTCTACAGTTAAAGACAAATAGAATGAAAATATCCTAGTTGGAAGTTGTTGAGCCCTAAATGTGAGAACAACTGTCTGAGTAGGAACCCAATTAATGATATTCTCAAATTTGATTTTCCGGTTTAACCTCCTTGCTTTTAGAACGTAACTGTTACCAGGGATTTGGATTGAATTAACAAAGTCCTCCATGGACCAGTCTACGGGGACACCCCTCACTAATCCCATTCGGGTAACATTATAGGTTGGTATACTTGCCTCATATTTGCCGATTTTTAGGATAGGGTTGATCAAGAATTTATTGGCGGCTGCAGCATTCATGAATTGGATGGATATTTTATTCCTACCTACTTTCTTAACCCCATCTTGGCAGACATGGTCAATTTTGTTTGTATGCAACAATTTACCGAACTTCATTGGTCTGATTACTGTACCTAAGGTTGGGTCAGGTTCTGTTCTCGAGACATGTACTATAAAAGGTCCAGCGTCAATGTGTTCGTACTGTTGAATACCCAGTATCGACATGGCAGGATGGACGTATATTTGTTGTATAGACGCGGATGCTGCGTCTGGGTTCGTAACAGTCTTTTTTACAAGTGCGGATCGGTCTGGCTAAGACGTTAGGTGCCTCTTCAAAAGGTTTGGAGTCATCGGGGTTTCGGTTTCCATAGAATTAGGGTGATCGGGAGGATCTGGGGGTATTTCTGGCAGGGAAACGTTTTCCATTGTCCCTGCCTTCTACTAGCTACTATTATATCAGTATAAATAATATCACTTACCAAATAAAGTCCAATAAACAGTACACAAATACAATAAAAACAAACAAACACGTGTAGGGGTAATGGCCTCCACCGGTTAGTCCAATACCTACTCAACCTAAACATCTAGAACTCTTTATACATCGTTCGTTTATACATCATCGTTATCGTTAGCAAAATGCCGACGAGTGTTGTTAAGTGCAGTTCGTGTAATATTGTAATAAATGAAGTTCTGCCTTTCGTCCAGAATAAAATAGAGGTAATGGATAATGAAAGCCTCATAAGAATTTGTAGTACATCGTTCACAGCGGAGGATATAGATGATGCCAAAGTTCTCCTGTTTGAATCGGTTCCTACGTCAAAACGAAGAATAGTGAGAAAAAAAGTCGACGGAAAAATACAGAAGGATCTAGGAGACATGATCAATCTGTTCAAAGATTCTGAGCCAGAAATAATACCGATCTTTGTAGCGAGAGATCTCCAAAAATTACCGCCGCTTACCTTTGACCATTTAGATCCCACTCGTTTACTTAAAGATATAATTAAATTACAAAATTATGTGAAGGAAATAAAGAGCTCGTACATGTCCAGGGCGGAATTTGACAAAAATAAGGTAGAATCTGCAGCATGCCATACTGGCCATACATCACCCAAAAACATAAGTTGTATTGATTCTAAAAACTCTGTTCTAAATTCAAATTATTCAAAAAGTGATGCGGATGTTGATAGCAACGCGTGGAAAACGCCTCAAGCGCCAAAACGACAGAAAGGTTCAAAAAAACAATCTATGAAACGACTAATTTATGCGGATATGCAGCCTATCTCGCCTCTCCCTCCAATGCAACGGATTAATAATTCTATCTCACAGGCTACGAACGAATTGACACAGAGTGATACGTTGCTTCCTCTCGCTCAAGCGCAGCACAAAAGTCTCACAAAAGTCAAAGATTTTTAACCTCAAGATTTATAGAGTTCATGACTACTAAGTGCTTCTCCTTCTTTCAATTACAATTCAATTTCAATTCAATTTTCAATTCAATACTCAAAAAGTATTGCCATAAAGAAAATATTCCACTAGATATGGGTAGTGCAGGGATAGTCTGATGAATTCACCCAGTGTTCTGTGCATTCTAAAATTACATTTTAAAAAGAAGTTTCATGTAATATAACTAAAATAGTAGTAATAGTACTTAAATAAATAATCAAAAACAGGGCAATAAAACATTTATTTCAAATGGTACTTTACATTCAACGTAATAAGAATATAGTTTGTCTGTCATATTTATATCATAGTAGCAGCTTGCCCAGGCTTCGCACGGGGCAACTCGGAACTTAGGTATAGAACATTTCAATGTTATAGACTACAGGCCCGTGAACAAAATTTACGGGTCAAATGAACCACCAGGAGACCTATGTAGGATGATAGAAGGGTATAAAGTAGTAAGATTCAGCACTATGCCGTCACTTGTAAGCTGTCCAACTGAGTACAGTTGAAGAGGGGGGGTTCCAATCGTCGATCATTTCTCCTTATCGCATGATTTTTGTACGGCGTTGCGGAATAATAGATTAGAAGAGGCATGGAAACTATAAAAATTATGAATTTTAGATTTTTAATTATTAGTTTGTCAGAAAAAATTATGATGTGCCGACGAGTTACAGAGTAAATTTGGTCATTTGATTATGTACGGCATTGGTTCCAAACAGTTTCAATACCTCTTCTAATCCATTATTTCGCAACGCCGTACAAAAAACATGCTACAAGGAGAAATGATCGAGGATTGGAACCCGCCTTCTTCGATTGTACTCAGTTGGACAGCTTACAAGTGACGGCATAGTGCTGAATCTTATTACTTTATACCCTTCTATCATCCTACATAGGTCTCCTGGTGGTTCATTTACTACGTAAATTTTGTTCACGGGCCTGTAGTCTATTAGTAGAACTTGTTGTAGTAGACAGGCTACTATTATTTAGATGTTGTGGTAATTCGGAATGATTGATTTATTTGATAATCTGTACTTCATGAAAAATTTTGCTTTATTATTCACACAATATTTTATCCTCTTCTTCGGAACGGCACATCTGCGAAATAATAATTAATTTGAATAAATAAAACAATCCAAATGATTACCAGAAATCTAGTGATACATTCAAGTTGCATAATTATTTCTGTAAAAGTTCAAACAAAAGGGTTAAATCAGAGGTGAAAATGTGTATGAATAATCTTTTATTTTGAAAGCTTAGAACTTCTTATCTACTCACACAATTGATAGGTCTCTTGTGTGAGTGGGTATGAAGTAGGTGTAGTGAGTAGGGTTTATACCTACTAAAAGCATCATGTTATCTTGTTAGCGAGATGAGATACTGTAAGTTAATGAGAGCTTGATGCAATTCCTACTCCAGAAAACAAGAGTTGGAATGGCAGTGGGAGTAGAAACAGAAATTGAAGCGTCATGGCCATCTAGACTAGATATGTATAGGTAATGGTAACCATGGTAACACGCCATGACCATCTAAAAATGTTTACGCATTTGTGGCCATAGCTCCGAGTTCACCCGAAGATTTATTTCATTCCCAAGCATGATGTTTGAGTTCAATTCACGGCTCACGAAAAATCTGTATGTCGCCAAAGGAAGTTTTCACTTAAAAAACTAACAAATGCGAATCCGCAGGCAAAATCTAGTACCTATTATTAGTAAACGGTCAG
Organism: Ectropis crepuscularia; assembly: GCA_963693475.1. Lineage (NCBI taxonomy): Eukaryota > Metazoa > Arthropoda > Insecta > Lepidoptera > Geometridae > Ectropis > Ectropis crepuscularia. The sequence continues at coordinate 17,375,089 of OY856355.1, forward strand.
TAAATAAACTGTCAATTATGTACCGACTTGTATATTTCATGGGTAAATTTGTAAGAAATAACTGGTCACACTTTTTTGTTTGTTTTGTTATTTAGGTTATGTTTACATTTTACATATTTTGCAAATTTTGGATTAGATACTGCCGTTATTGTATAAATTTAATTCACGTAGATATCTAGAAGGCATTAATATGAATTTCTATCAAGTCGTCATAACAAATATTGTCTACTTACGTGTAAAATGAGATTCCATTGATTTTTCTTTTGCAGAGGCTATTGCAGCTTATAATACTACACAACGCACATTGTTTAACACAAATATCACCAATCTTTTAATAGTCTTTCACAAACAAGCTTTGAATCTTCTTTAAATATACACAATATTTAATAAAACATAAAAAATCCGAGTCTGAGCTTTGAACAGACTTTTGTTTGGCAACGCGGTGTCAGATTTGTAATTTAGCCAGAGAAAAAGCCGGCCACGGTGATAAGGACGGAAAATCAGTATCTCTTACTCTTTTTTTCACAAGTGATAGATAATTAGACTATCTCATTTCCGCAAGTCGTGACGTCACTTATTGTGCCCCCCTGCACAAAAGTACTTTCATCTCTCTCTCGCGAGACGTTCCAAAACACACAGAGTCAGATTGTACGCCAGAAAGCGGAAACAATTTGAAGTCGATGGATTATGCGTCAAAAACGGACAGCAGTATGGACGTCGGTCAAGACAGTAGTTGCAGTAAGGATCAAGGGAAAAGGTTAACGATGGCCGAAGTAGTTAAAAGTAATGCAGAATGGAGTTTGCCAAAATGCTCGGAAGAGTGGATGGAGGTAAATCGCAAGCGTTTTAGAAATAAGTTTGTAGGTGATGTGGGTGTTGCCAACAATAATATTAAATACAGATTTAGAGCCGCCGAATTGAAGACCCAATTATATATATCCAATGTACATAAGGACACATCGGAGAACGATATAGCGGATTACATTTTCCAAAAAACCAAAGAGAAAGTGTCATTAGTCAGAATACAGAGTAGAATGGACAAAGGGCATAACTCGTTTAAGCTTTGGGTGTCAAATACGAATTTAAATTTATTTTTGGATAAGAATTTATGGCCAGAAGGAGTCTCGTTTAGAAAATTTGTTAATTTTCAGTACAAAGGAGAATCCTGGAAAAAAGAGACAGATATTAATAAAATTAATTATGGATAATGTAGCACACACCAACATATCCTGCAAATTTATTAGTTTTAATTGTAAATCTTTGAAGAATTCTATGGAGTACGTGCAAAAACTGTGCAAATCTGCTGATGTATTAGCATTACAAGAAACGTGGTTGATGCCACACGACATACCGTTACTTGGTGGAATTGATCAAGATTTTGCATACTGTGGAGCTTCAATGGTGGATACTAGTGCTGGAGTTATTCGAGGAAGACCTTACGGTGGTGTAGCTATTTTGTGGCGAAAAAGTGTATTCCGTAACGTGTCTATAATAAAGTGTTATAATAATCGAGTGGTAGCAATTAGAGTAAATGAAAACGATCGTTCTTTCATATAATAATAATAAGCCTTTATTGCCAAACTAAACAAATTTGAAACTTAACCTAATTATAATGTACCACATCGGAATTTTCGGGTTTAGTGAGTGGCGTGTCTTGTGACACATAGGCCTCTTCCAGCTTTTTCCACATTGTTCTATTGTTAGCCTTTCTAAGCCAAAATGATCCACCAGTTTTTCTTATATCGTCCATCCATCTTTTTATTTGTCTTCCCCTTCTTCTTTTACCCTCGCGAGGTTGCCATTCAGTAATAATCTTTGTCCATTTCATTTCACTGTCCCTTGTTATATGTCCTGTCCATTTCCATTTCAATTTTCTGATTTTCGACACCACATCTTCAACCTTTGTTGAAGCTCTAATATCTTCTGCTCTTATACGGTCTTTTATCGTGATCCCTAGCATACTTCTTTCCATCCCTCTTTGACATGTTCTCAGTTTTAGAAGATTTTTTTGAGTCAATGCCCAAGTTTGACATCCATACGTAAGACAAGGAAGGATACATGAGTTAAACACTTTTTTCTTAGCAGCCACAGGGAAATGTTTACTTTTAAATATCTCCTTAAGGGACCAATATCTTTTCCAGGCGCAAGCCACTCTTTTGTCTATTTCTAAGCCTATTTGGTCTTGAAATGATATTAGTTGCCCTAAATAGGTGTAAGTTTTTACGTATTCAATGTTCTCCCCATCCACTTTTATGCCTGTTTCCTCCCTGTTTGTCATTACTTTAGTTTTTAATTTATTAATTGACAGACCCACTACTCTGCTTGCCTCGATCAATTGTTGAAGCATATTTTGGAGTGTTTTGGCATTATCTGTTATTAAAACTAGATCATCCGCGAATCTTAAATGATTTAGTTTCTGACCATTTATATTTATGCCTTCTTTGTCCCATTCAAGGTTGCGGAATATGCTTTCTAAAATGGCAGAGAAAAGTTTTGGCGACAGGGGATCTCCTTGTCTTACACCTTTTGCTATAGGAAACTCTTCTCCTGTCGATTCTAACTTGATCTGTGCAGTGCTATTAGCATATATATTTTTAATAATACGAACATATTTCTTTCTTACACCTTGTTGAATTAGAGCCTGCCAGAGCAAATCGTGCTTGATTGAGTCGAAAGCTTTATTATAATCGACAAATGCAATGTATAGGTCTTTCCCATACTCTTGACATTTTTCCATTAACTGTTTTAATACATGCATATGATCAATAGTTGAGAACCCTGCTCTAAAACCAGCTTGTTCTATAGGTTGTTCTTCATCGATAACTCTTGATATTCTATTTAAGATCAGTTTTGAAAATATTTTGTAAATGTTTGACATAAGGCTAATAGGCCTATAATTTTCAATTATGTTTCTGTCTCCTTTTTTATGTAGCAAAATTATTGTACTCTTAGTCCATTGTGATGGTATGGATTCTGTTCTTAAAATAGTGTTGTATATTGCAGTTTGTTTTCTTAGGTTTTCTGGAATAGTCATTGCAGTTTTGATCATTTCATTTGATATCTGATCTGGTCCAGGTGCTTTGCCATCCTTTTGACTATTAACTGCAGTTTCTATTTCTGATTGTAAAAACACTGGTATTTCATCCGTTTTGTCATCATCAAGATTCAAAAGTATGTCCAGAGTATTATGTTCTTCTGCGTAAAGTTTTTTATAAAAATCGGTTGCGGTTTGTATAATAGCTTTTCTGGTCGTTTCTTGTTTTCCTGATTTGTTTTTTATGTTTGAAATCCAAATTTTTGTGTCCATTAATTCCTTTAAAGCTTTTTTAACACCTCCTGTCCTTTTAATATGGTAATTGAGTACAGTCGTTCTTTTTTTAATTCTGCCTTGTTTTATGCTGTTGCTAATTTTCTTACTTAATTCTGCTATAGCCTTGAGATTTTGCTTATTTTTTTCAAATTTCAAAAGTTGTCTTCTTTCTTCAATTAGTATTTTAGTTGCATCGTCTATATGATTTTTCTTAAGTTTTGTTGATTTATTGGACAAGGATCCGCATATTTCATTTATATCTTTATTGTATTTCTCTTCTAGTTTATTTTTTGGATTATTCCCTGTATGGTAATTTTTAAAATTTATTTTTGTGTTAAACTTGTTCCTACTTTTCCTGGGTTCTGAGCTGCATAAGGCTGCTCTGACTAATCTGTGGTTGGTGTTAAAATTAAATTGGTTGAGGATTGTTACATCTTGGAAGGCTTTTCTGTTGTTAGTTGCTATGTAGTCCAATTCGTTTCTGTGTAATCCATCTGGCGATAACCAGGTCCATTTTTTCCTTGGGTCTTTTTTAAAGAAACTGTTCATAAATGCAAGATTATTTTCTAACGCAAAGTTCATCATTCTTTCTCCATTTTTGCTGCGCCTACCAAATCCATATTTTCCTACTGTGTGTTCCTCGCCAGGCCGCTGACATCCTATTCTGCCATTAAAATCTCCCATAACGATAACATTTCTATGTGTTTCTTGCAGTACTGAAGCCAGATGGTCGTAGAATTGGTCTTTTACTCGTTCGTCGTGTTGTTCAGTAGGGGCATATATTTGGATAATAGACCATTTATTTTTGTAACCTGGTAGTCTTATGTTAAGAATTGCTAGTCTCTCTGATAACCCTTTGAATTCTTCGATGTTTCCTTTTAAATGTTTTTTAACAGCAAAACCTACACCGTAACTTCCTTTTGTTTCACCTTTGTAGTAAAATAAGTATTCTACATGGTCTTCAATATCTTCTCCTAGTCTTCTTACTTCGCTTAATCCGACTATGTCCCATTTAATTTTTGAAAATGCTAGCTCTAATTCGGTGAGTTTTTCTTGTGTTCTCAGTGTTAGACAGTTTAAAGTGGCGATGTATAGTCTACTTTCTCTAGGAGTAGGTTCTGAAGTTGTGTTATTTTTAGTGTATACACTTATTGGAGCTGGAAGGGATTGGTCAATAGCCCCCACGGTGACCAGCCGGCTTGGGGGAGTTTTATTTGTTTTTGTTGTAGTGTCCGGTTTTTTTTGGATATTTGTTCTGATATTCCGGTTTCCGATGTGTTTTCTTTGCTATTCTTTATTTATATCTGATGTTGAGTGTGATCTATTTCTATACAATCGTTCAAAAGCATTTACTTTAACTATTTTCTTCCGGGTGTATTCATCGGTGTTGAGAACTTGATTAGGTGAAATAGACTGTTCCCTTTTCCTTTTATCTCTAGTCGTATCTGCGTCGCCTTTTACTATTAATTTATCATATTTTATGTACGCTATACGACCTTTATTTTGTTCTTCTTTCAGTTGAGGTATTAGTTCTTTTCTTTTTTCAAGAACTTCTTTGCTGTAATCTTCCTTCACGAAAATATTTTTTGGTAGTTCTTTCTTCTTTCTTAAAATTTCGTTTCTTTTCCACGCATTTAGCATATTTACTAAAACTGGTCGAGCAGTTCCCTTAGGTTTTCCAATTCTATGTGCTTTGTTAATGTCTTGTTTGCCGATTTTTATGCCAGAGTTATTTAAAGTTTTGCATACTACCTCTATGATGTTAATATTTTCAGACGACTCCTCAAATCCATAAAATATTAAGTTATTCTCTCTTTTTCCAAATTCCAAATATTTCAGTTTTTCATTTAATATCTTGACTTCATTCTTCAGATAAATATTTTCTTCCACTATTGGTTTTAGTTTATTGTCCATTTCTTTTAATACTGCTTTTGTAATTGATTCCGTGAGGGTTTCTGTTTGTTTTTCCATTTCATGCTGTATTTTTGAAAATAGTAATTGCATTTGGCTATCCATGTCGATTATTTTTAAGGTTTAGAAATGGCAATACCTTTATGTTTTAATAGAATCTTATTTCCAGGTATGGTAGCACTATTAGATCGGTAGAATTTCGTTTTCCAGATGTGGCAATATATTGTTAAGCAGATGCGTGAAACGGATCGTATTATTTCGATATTTCGAACTTTTTTGTTGGTAGCACTGCTAATGCCGGAGTCAGAAACAGTTTCAAGGTTATAATTTCAACACTTTTGATTGCACTTTGCTACTTTCTGGAGTAAACTCACTAGTTTTTAATAGTTCAGTTTATAGTTTGGTGCTATATGTTTAAATATTCTTGTGAAAACTGTAGTTTCAACAAGTTTTTACACTGGTTTAATGTTTTTTTTTATATTTTTAAATATATTTTAAATATTTTTTTCGTTCTTTCATAGTATGCTATTAATAATAATTGAAAACACATATACAGAAACTGTGTATATGCTAGGTGACTACAATGCACACCCGGGTGAACTATTCTCTAAAGAACTAAATGAATTCTGTTTTGAAAATAAGTGGGTAGCTGCAGATTTAGTAGCTTTAGAAGCGAATACCTTTTCATACATTAGTGATGCACACGGATGTAAGCGATGGCTTGACCACTGTGTTGTTATTGAATCAGCTATGAATACAATTACTAACATAAAAATTATATATGATGTGAATACCTCAGACCATTTTCCATTAGAAATAACAAGTAACTTGAATTTAATTAAATCAAAGATAGTTACCAAGGCAACAATAATCAATAGAGTACATTGGGGAAACAGAAATCTGGACCAAACCGATACATATTTTAAATATTGCAACGAAAAGCTAAAAGAAGTAGATTTCCCAATACAATTCCGTACTTGTTGTGAACAACGATGTAATTTATCAGAACACAAACGTATAATAGATGAAATGTATTTTAAAATTGTAGATATATTAAGTAGCGCAGCTAAATTAAGTAACAACCGTAGAATTAATAAGCAAAAGCATAATGTCCCGGGCTGGAATGAAAATGTTAAAGATGCACATGAGCAGGCTAGGATTAGTTTTCAGACTTGGATAGAAAATGGAAAACCAACTAGTGGGAGCGTTTTTGATAAAATGACCACAGATCGGAAAATCTTTAAAGGTAAACTTCAATGGTGTAAAAAAAATAAAGAACAAAATCAAATGGACAAACTAGCTTCTCTTCATAAAAATAATGATTTCAAAAATTTCTGGAAATATACAGCAAGTCTGAATACTAAACCAAGTATGTCAGAGAGTGTGGACGGTATTTCTGGAGACAAAAATATCGCACAATTGTTTATGAACCATTTTAAAGTATCAGCATTACCTGTGTCCCATGCGAGAGCCGAAAAAGATTGTACGGGAAATCTGTTCAAAGCGGAATCAGATCTTGAGTGGAAACTGGTGCGGTTTACCTCTAGAGATGTAATAAACACTTTAAATAATATGAAGAGAGGAAAATCGCCTGGACATGACGGACTTAGCATTGAACATTTTTTGCATGCAGGGAAACACTTACCTAGAGTTCTAGCTATGTTTTATACATTTTGTATTGGACATTCATATCTTCCACAAGAGTTGATGAGGACATTGGTTGTACCTATAATAAATAATAAGACGGGAGATATATCGGATAGGAACAACTATAGACCAGTATCATTAGCAACAATAACCGCTAAAGTATTGGACAGTTTAATCGACGCTCATCTTGATCGCACGTTACAGCTACATGACGCTCAATTCGGATTTCGAGCGGGTTTGTCAACTGAGAGTGCTATTTTAAGCTTAAAGCATACTGTCCGGTACTATACCGACAGAAAAACTCCCGTGTATGCCTGTTTTTTAGATCTTTCTAAAGCTTTTGACCGTGTATCCTATGAACTCTTGTGGAGGAAACTGGAAGGTGTTTTACCTCGTGAATTGCTTGATATTTTTAAAGTCTGGTATGCTAATCAACTGAACATGGTAAAATGGTCCACTGAAGAGTCGGAAGCGTACAAACTCGAATGTGGAGTGAGGCAAGGAGGGATCACTTCTCCAAAATTATTTAATTTATACATGAACCGGCTGATTGTTGAACTCAGTAGTATGCATGCAGGATGCTCCATCGACGGCTTACAGGTAAATAATTTGAGTTATGCTGATGACATGGTGCTTCTGAGTCCATCAATTAGCGGGCTAAGAGAGCTGGTGAAGACATGTGAGTTATATGCTGTTGAGCATGGCCTTCAATACAACTCCAGTAAAAGCGAAATATTAGTTTTTACAGCTGGAAATAAGGAACCACAATATTTACCACCTGTCTTCATGCACGGAACTCCTCTGAAGACTGTAAATAAATTTAAATATCTCGGGCACATTGTTACACAAGTCGCGTCCGCGAGGGGGAGGAAGCTTGAAATTGGCGGGGGGTGGGGAGTGTCCGTTCTATCTGTATTATCTATTCTATGACAAGACCTTAGAGATGACAGCGATATAGAGCGGGAACGTAGAGCGTTGGCTGTAAGGGGCAACATGATAGCTCGTAGGTTTGCTCGATGTTCTATTCCTATTAAAATAACGTTATAGAAAGCATTTTGTCAATCCGCATACACGAGCAGCCTATGGGTTTCATACAAGCAAAAATCCTTAAACGCTATACGGGTCCAGTATAACAACATCTTTCGAATATTGTTGAGACTGCCGAGATTTTGCAGTGCATCTGGAATGTTTGCAGAAGCGCGAATAGATGGATTTCCAGCTATCATTCGGAAGAGAATAACGTCTTTGCTATATAGAGTGAGAGGCAGTTCCAACAATATTCTGTCTGTTATTCGTGATGAATTCAACTGTCCTATTCTGAAACATTGGGTAAAGACCATTATACCTCAGAGTAATCCCCGATTATCTCTAAAATAACAATCCCCTAATCCAAAGTCCCTACCATTATTCTTTTTCTGTAATAGGTAGCATAAATTCATCGTGTTTAATTTTAGATCTGTATTTTGTGCCATACTGCTTGTATTTTTACTGTAATTTTAAATTTAATGTGACTTTTGTTTATTTTTGTATGGATCATAGTTATCCGAAATAAAGTTTATTATTATTATTTATACAAGAAGCGACGTTGGCATGAAATCAAATTGTGACTACTGACTACTAAAGTAAAGCGCGGGGAGCAGAAGTGTCAGATTTGTTAGTCTGGTTGTCAAACTCAAATGACAACGAAAAGAAAAAATAAATGACAGATTTGTAACCTGTTGCCAGATTGGGGGATTTTTCTCCAAATTTGGAGATTTTTAAAGGCCACGGGGGGAAATTTGGGGGATTTACGTGGGGGTAAAAATAATAGCTTGGGGGGAAATTGGAGATTTTTCAATTCCGAATTTTGCGGTTTTCTTTAGCGAATACGGCACTTATCCCAGTGAACTTAGTACAAAATTTGAATCGCCATTTCTTATGTGAACTTGTCGCAGTGTTGCCAACTTGACGGATTTCCCGTCATATCTAGCGAATTTGGGTACGTTGAAAACGGAAAAATAACTTTCTAACGGCTAACGGGATATTTAACGGAAATAAAAACTTCACATTTTCATCAATAAATGTCTACTATTGTGTTTTTTAAACGGTAAGGTAAGTACCTAATATGAACGAATAATATGTATGATGACAACAAGGTTGATCAAAGACTTCTTTTGTAATCCAGACACAAACTTTTCTTTGTTTAAAATCGGCACTTGCCTTTGTTAACTGTAACTGCTACGCAGTGAAGCCAGATCACGCGATTTTTAACCCCCATCTTTAGGCTTACGGATGTTAGATTACGGGCTTATGGGTATAAGACGGAGCTAAAAAAAATCGCGTGGTAGGAGTTCACTGCTACTAAGCAATCACCAATCGGACACCAATGTTTAGGTATATATTATTACTAGCACCGCTCCGCAGATTTATCTGCATAGTTCCCGTTCCCTTAGTTGTCCCGGGATGAAAAGTAGCCTATGTGTTCTTCCAAACTATAATCTGTATTTTAACAAGCCGATCTGTACAAACGTTACGATGTGATGCTTTATTAGAAAAATACTAAAATACAATGAGAACTACACTACGCTACATACCTAACAACTACTTACACTAAGCACACCTGAATTATCCATAGACCAATGAAGGTCTACAGATAATCAAGATGTTCAAGCCCACTACCAATCGGAAGCGTACCCAGCATGCTGGCGGCATTACCACGCTGAATGGCAATGCTTATGCGTTGGGCCAAATAAACGCCAGCATTTTGGTCACGCGTCGCGTCGACCAAGCGCTCGGAAATGCTTTTGAAAATGAGGTGAGCTCCCGGCCCCCACGGACCCAATGTCTCAACCCCAAAGGGCTCAAATATGTTACCTCTTCCGAGGGTTGCATATTTGCGCCGTTTGAGTCGCTCAGCTGAATTAGCCGCTGCACCAGCCCTACAATGTGTCTCTGGAAGATGTGATGGTGCCAGAGTATCAACGCAAGTTGCGTCCCACACTAGGGGCCGACCCAACTTCCAAGGCACAACAGTCATGCCTTCAGGTCTTTTGCCATCGTCACGCGCAAGCCCACTCGGTTCGAGTATTGCTGGGACATTGGCGGTGGAAAAAGCCCGGCGTATGATGTCGTTCAGGTTGGCGTGGCGGCCAATACGACCCGCGCTTTTCGAGCAAGAGAGACCGTGGTGACCGAGTTGAACGCGATGTGATTGGGCAACAAACATACAATCATAGACATTTATAATATTAATAGGATACTGAAAGCTGAACCTGCAAATATAAACTTTTCGAAATTAAACTGTTATTATTGGCTCATAAAAAATATTTAACGGATTTTTGACGGAAATTCACAACAGACTTGGCGAATTTTAAAAAATCTTGTTGGCAACACTGACTTGTCGATATAATTATTAAATGTATGGTTATTTGTGAATAGCTGAATAGCGTTATATTGTGTTTTCAGGGTTAAGAAATTTTTTCTGGTTTTGGGGTTTTTTTTCTTGAAAACCTGTTTTTTGGTGGGATTTCGGGAACATTTTGGAGAGAAATTGTGTTGACAACACAATCAGTGTTGAGTGTTGGTCTTCTGACAACACAGGATTTGTATGAGGTTTTGAGGTTAACGTTTACCCCCCGTGGTCTCTATTTTCGTTAAAAAGTTTTCGGTATCATTAGAATTGTGGTAATCTTAACACATGAATGAAAGGACTTGCAATTTTAATTTTCACCAACACCGCGCACCGAGCCTCATCACCTCCCACATCCTCAGCGTTAGCCAGTCCAAAATTTAATCGCTGACACGACAAGTAGAAGCTTACTAACAGACTGACTGCCCATATACCTATCAAAAATGTGATTAGTCTCGTTGTGCGCGCTACAGTTCTATCAACAACGGAAGAACAGAAACAGTTTACACATCGTTTTATAGTACCTACTTATTGTTGACAGCTGTGCTACTGGCTACTGGTGAACTGCACTTTGAACAGGTTGCTTACTTTCGTTACCATATATTATCCTAAGTACTGTTAGTTGGTGTGTTGGTACAGAATGCAGAGTGAGCCTGAACTAATGGAGACAGCATATAGAAAGACTGAATTGTAGCTAATAGCTTCACCAGCTTAGACAATACCATATCTGCTTCTGCAACAGTAGGTAATCAAACCCCTACAACCCGTACAACAGGACCAAAGACACCATGTGCAGCAGCACAACACTGTCACCCAGTGATTTAATAACATCTGTCCAGATACATTCAAAAGGAAGTACATTACATGGCAATAATTCAAGTGATTATGAAACAATTAAACAAGGTCACGTATATGAACAAAACATATTACTCAATGGAGACAAACTATATGAGAGTAAAATGTGTGATTATAAAGAATTATCTGTAAACAAATTAAAGACACACAATTTTGAACACACTGAAGAAAGACTACATCAGTGTGATCTGTGTGACTATAGAGCATCAAAGCTAGGCCAGTTGAAGAGACACATAGTTAAGAATACAGGTGCAAAAACATTTCAATGTGATATCTGTGATTATAGAACACCATATCCAAGTGACTTAAGACACCATAAATTAACCCATGATGGTGAAAAACCAATTGAATGTAATATGAGTGATTATAGAACACCAGTAACATGCTCTTTAATCCATACTGGAGAAAAGCCATATGAATGTGGTCTGTGTGATTATAAAACATCACGGAAAATTCATTTGAAAAGACACATATTTGCACATACTGGTGTAAAGCCATTTAAATGTGACTTGTGTGGCTATAGAACAGCAAGAAAATATCGTTTAAAAATGCATATATTAAACCATAACAAAGCAAAATCAAAACTCTTTGAATGTAATTATTGTGACCATAAATCTACACAGCTAGGTAGTTTGAAAAGACACATAGTAACTCACACTGGTGTAAAGCCATTTCAATGTGATATGTGTGATCATAAAACATCACAACCAAGTGACTTAAGACGCCACAAATTAATCCATACTGGAGAAAAACCATTTGAATGTGACATGTGTGATTATAGAGCATCACAGGCAACTTCATTAAAACAACATAAATTGATACATTCTGGAGATAAACCATTTGAATGCGACATGTGTGATTATAAAGCAGGAACTGCATATACTTTAAAACGGCATAAATTGAGACACACTGGAGAAAAACCATTTAAATGTGATATGTGTGATTATAGAACAGCACGGGCAACTTCATTGAAACAGCATTTTAAATTGATACATATTGGAGATAAAACATTTGAATGTGACATGTGTGACTATAGAGCAGGACAGGCAAATGCTTTAAAACAGCATAAATTTAAACATACTGGAGAAAAACCATATGAATGCGACTTTTGTGATTATAAATCAGCATATGCAACTACTTTAAAACAGCATAGATTGAGACATACTGGACTAAAACTATTTGAATGCGACCTGTGTGATTACAAAGCAGCACGTGCAACCACTTTAAAACAGCATAAATTGAAACATACTACTGGATAAAACCATTTGATTGTGATGTGTGTGAGATTCCACAAGTAAACACTTGAGTCTGGGTTCTGTATGTCTCATTTTGATTAATTATGAGTAACTAATGAAAGAATAATTACTTTTAGCTAATAACGTTTGCTACTGTAGTTACCAGAATAAAATTTAAAAATCTATATAAAACTCTATTTTTATGTTTTAAGAACTTACTACCTATATTTATTTATTAAAAAAACTTTAAACAAATATGTTTGTCATTTTTATTTAAGAGGCCTATTACAATTCACCCATAGATCGTAGAACCCTAGATGGGCCCTCCCAAACTTCAGAGCGCACGCAATCATGTCAACGTTGGGAAGAGTGAGCTCACTCTTTCTGTTCTAGTCGGTTGTAGGAAGTGGTGGACGCCGGTCGTTTTTACCTGTCACTCATTTTAATTCATTTCAATCATTTTGAACATAAACCAGACTCGACAGAGTGGTACTACTATGAAAGGTACAACTTTGGTTTTAAAAGAGCTTACCTATTACATAATATCTACTTTAATTTTAGTAACATTTGGCACATAGCTTTTACAGCCAAACCACACTAGCTACTTTTAACAGCGGCGATAGGCATCTAGACGCTGCGTCAGGGCCGTATTTAGAGGTGTGGAGGCCCCGTGGCAGGGCTTCGTTGGGGACGTTGAAATAAACCTAGGTTAAGCTTTCTCAAGCAAAATCCCGGACTGCAAATGGTTTAAAAGTAAACGTAACAGATGTTTACTGTCGGATTTCTTTTTCCCGAAGTGTGAGGCCCCGGGGCGTATGCCCCGTTTGCCCTCCCCTAGTCGGCCCTGCGCTGCGTCATGCTTCAAAAAGTAGATGCGCTTAGCGTCTAGTCGCCGCATCCCGCTTCAAAAAGTAGTATGTGGTCAGGGCCTTACGTACGCAGCACGAGTGAATGTTGACATACATCCTAATTGTCGCTATATACCTAGGGATTATAAATAAATTCAACCAATTAATATAAGATCGATTTATTCAACTTTCAAAGATGTAACAACTTAGTTTATCACGATTTGTCTTTTATTACACCGCGATCAGATCTGAGGTTCATAAATACATTACAATACATACGGTCTACTTCGAGGCCTATCAAGAAATTCACAACGCTAGTGCAATACAAAATAATTAATAATAATAATAATAGAATACCACAATTTTTCTAGGAAAATAGGAAACGTGCAAGCCAAAAAGTAGACCAAATTATGAGCTAAAAATTAATAACTATATCTCAATAAACTGACAATATATGGCTGTAGATCATTATTGTTTTAAGTTGTTTTGTACTAAATATAACATGCTAAGGATTGTTAAGTACATAATAATATGCATTATGCAAGTGACCAAGGATTAATATTTGATAATAATAAAAAATCCGTTAATAATAAATTAATAAGGCGTTTCCAGATTGACATGTGAAAAATATGTCAAATTGTTAACATTGACTTCTCAAATTTATCTAACAAAATGACACATTAACACCACCTATGGCGCAGTCGAGAACTAATTTATGACAGGTATTTCCATTCCTCTGACATTCTGATAGCGCGTCCTTACCAATTTATGTTGACCTCTAGATACGCTGCGATTCTGCGCCATTATAGATCAAGTAAAACCGGCATACGTCTGCGCCTTACATTATTATTGGTCATAGGCTCACATCCGGACACAAAAGGACCTTACAGGTTATAGGAATCACATCCCTGTAAAGTCCTTTTGTGGTTTGCAGTAACGAACATATTCTCAAAATGTCACACGAGACGTCAATACATCATTCGCAAGATCTAATTAGTACCTACTTGGCTTAAAAATAGCTCAAATTCAACGTTTCATATCAAGTCAGTTAATCCCCTACCATAAGTAGAATCTCATGTAACTATCTCGTAAGTAGATAATATATAATAACATGCTAAAATACATATACGGGACAAATTACTTCGTCCCTATTCACAACATTTAAATTTAAACTAATCAGAACTGAACGGAACATCAAATAAATACAACCACGAAAATAAAAAAGACAACAGCAATATGTAAATTCATACAAAATTTGAGCCATGAATGGTTCAGTCTGAACGTTTTAGCACCAAATTGTCTTAAAATTAATCTAATGTCTCGATAACATCACAATGTATACATATAAATAAAAATTATACAATAAAGTTTTAGACTCTTTAAGAAACGGCTGTGGTAGTAAGTAAGTAGAGAACATGTTAAAAATAAGTTTGAGTCCTATTAATTAGAAATTATATATAGCATATGAAAATTACATACAAGCTGTCGATACTGCATAAGAACGCGACGGAAGGGAAATATGGAAAAAGAGAAATTACAGGGCTTAGAGATATAACATCTTAGATCTCTGGGTGACGAGCGCAGTGCAGTGCTAGGTAATGATTTGGACTCTTCACGTTCCAATAGCTGCATGTCACGGTGTTGTTATGTGGCAGGCATGATGCTTACCATCAGGCATATGTTCTGCTCGTCTCGTCACTCTCTATTAAAAAAAAAAAAAAAAAGATTTTACATATTATATTTGTATACATTGTAATATTATCGAGAATAAATTTACAGGGACAACAATATCGCTATCGTAAACAACACGAACAGGGAATGATGCGATATGATAAGAATCGATTAAGTTTTCATAATAAGTAGGGGAATAATACCTACCAAAACGTCTGGAGGCAAGTATTTAAAATATATTGCGATTCATTTTTTTTTAAACTAAGGTGTAATTTTTACATTTGCCCAGAAGAAGTTAAGAACAAAGAGTTCATAACGATGTTGACACAATACATATATTTCGGTAAAGTGCATGCATTCTGAGACTTTCTATTTTTGAATACCCCTAAACTTTGTCATCTAGTCTACTTTTTTAACTTCAAAAAATACCGTTCCTATGTGATAACGAGAGGGGCGGAGGGTCTACCACCTAACTTAAATGGTCTTGGCATTGATATTGCTCAGTTTATTAACGTTTGAAATTAAAGATATGGCCATGACAGTTTTGGACAGTCGAAGGCTTGTACCCTGATGCTAAACACATTCCTAACAACTCAAATCTCGGAATGAAACTCCTTGTCTCTCTTAACTTGTCTTTTTAAACGGTTCTGACAAAGACCGAGAGATTTGATTCCGAATCGAGATCGATCCGACTGGGATCAGAATCGATATGTTAGACAAACTGGGCCACAATTAGCGTAACAAATGTAAGCCACGGCAAAATTAAAACTGACAGAAGATAAGTAAAGAAGATACCTATCAATTTATGTTATTTATTTATCCATTTTAATTTCATTCTTTCAAATGATTGGACGATGGTAGCTCAGGACCGGATAAAGTGGAGGGAATTGGGGGAGATCTTTGCACAGCAGTGAGACAACTGAGGTTAAACTAAAAAAAAAACATTATTTTGATGTAAAGAAATGTGCATCTCGACTGCCTCACTGAATCGGTTTTCATCTAGGTACACGCTACAAGGCTTTGGCCTATTTTAACTTGAAATTAAAAGAATATCAAAGCTGAGACCATTTTTGTAGTCTTCAAAAAATATAATATCTATTTTGACGTTTTTTTTTCTTCTGTTTCACAACCAAAAAAATATTTGTCATCGCAACATAACTAGCGATGCAACCATACGACGACAAATAGAGATGCTGGAAGAATTCGAACCGGCAACCTTGCCATTGCGAAATACAAGCTTTTCACCATGGCTTCAATTCAAATTTACATTATGACAAATATCCAAACGCATCTTTTATTTTTTGAAGACTATTTGCGGTAGACCCCCTGAATTATCATTAACCTGTCAAATTAATCATACGGGAATAATTATCTGAATCAGACACACATAATTCAACAATGGAGACTTATAAATAAACGTTTTGGGAAATATTTTAGGTTTACTCAACATTCCAATTTACAAAAATATTTCACAATTCATTAATTAAACCATTACAATTTATCTACAAATTATTTTCACTTCACCAAGTCCTTATTACAGAAGCTACATTTATATATACGATATAATAGGCCCGTACGATATAGCAAGCTATCACAATCATAATCTAACTTCTGTAATAAGGCCGCTGGTATTACATCCCTGAAGCACGTTGTCAGATGGACTAAAATATATTTTAGTTAATAAAATATAAATAATTAATTTTATTTTAAAAGTGAGGATAAATCAATCTACAAACGTGCTATACACATGCAAAAAACTTTGGGAATATCAAATAATTAATTAAAGGTTATCGCCCATTATACAGTGTCTCGTAGTACACCACATTCAGGCGAAAGGATTGTATTCTACTGATAAATTTTACTTTAGAGTCTAGCATGAAACTGTTCTACACAAAAATATCCGTCGAACTTGGCAAACAGTATCTACCTAATAGCAGATTTTTTAAATCATTGATAGGCTTACGCAAGGCCGTTATCACGCCTGATGTTAAGTGGTCTACAATGGAGCGAGTTTACGTAAATCCAAAGCGATTCACTCTAAACTCGAAGATACTAAGATTGTATCTAATCTGGAACGGTCACGCAATGCATGTTGTGTTGCATGTCTAGGTGTTCTTAAAGCCTCTTTGTTTGGATCTTAAAAACGTCATTACCCGCATCAAGTTTTTTTTAGCTTTAGTTATGTTACCTACTAAAGGAAAGTAGAAATGATGCGTAGAACACAATTATTTGTGTACATCTGTTCTACGTAACCCTTTCTCGACTGACTCGAAACCGATGTCACATAGATTTTTCAAACTATAAAAAAATTCGACGCTTCGAACGAATGAAGGAGCCAATTTGAAGAAACGATGTCAAATCTAGTTAATGTGCGACAACCTTTAATGCGACCGAAAAGTAAATAAATAAAACAGCCGACCATATTATGCAAAGCTGTCCAAATGAAGGAACTAGTTATTTTTTTAAGAACTAATCCATTTCCATGGCCAAATATTTGGGCGAGGCCGCAACACTGCGATTCGACGTTGTATCGTAAAGTTGTCTAACGACGTAATTTTAACAAATTATTATTGCTCGTTCATATGTTTTATTTTAAAGTACTATTATATACTTAGTTAGATTTTTAAATATACGTTATAAATAAATGTAAAAGATAGAAAAAGCTGTTATTAATTAACGTTATTTTAAGTAAACAACCATTACATCTGATTTCGCTATATTATTTGTGATTCATTTTTCATTGTTTTCGCGATATAATTTTGGCAGTGTGTCGTCATACCGCAGTATTCCAGCTTCGCCCGTTTCCCATCTAATACAATACTGGTCCGCTATAAAAAAAGTTGGCAGCGCTGTATTGGATCAAATAGTTCACTTTATTGCCATAATAAATAATTGACGTTAATTAATTATTTCACTAACGAAGTCTAACAGACATACTGATTAACAATCAACTTGCTTATTCAGGAATTAACTCAGCAACACCTAAATGTTACAAAATGTAACTTATAATTTGTAACCCGGTAAATTACCACAGACTGAAGACTAATTATATCCAATATACTCTTATTCTGATAGCAGTTTAAAAAGTTAGAAATCTAAGTGAAACATTTCGATACCTTCAAGGAATTTTACGCAAACTCTAAAGTCATATTTATATAGACTTACAGAAGATCGATTTAAAGAAAAAAATCTTGATAGTTGCTATACTATTAAAGATGTTTTTATAAATTTAATAAGTTTTATTAACATACCAACTACCGACATTTTTTCTTTGAATATTGTCTCTGCAAATTTAAGACTTTAAAGTTGCCGTAGTTTGCCTAGGAGATGTCGATTTGAGATATTTGATATTTTAATATCGCCCTTCTTTTATCTTTAGGACATAGCCTTCAAAAATATACAGTCATTGTAGTGTTTCACACTATACCAGATTTTTTATTTACATTTAGATTTCTCGAATCAGATTTCATTCACAACTGTGATTTGAGACAACACTTTTATTAAAATAACCATATACTATCAATCGACCAGATAACAGCTGTTTTACTTTGTACCAAAGAATCTAAAAAGTTGTTTCCTTTAAAAATTGCAATACACAACTTTCAGGATGGTGAAGATTCGTCTATTTTGATAGTTGGGTCTGTTTATGAATAATAGACATTCCACCTTAAGCAATAAAGCAGCTTTTTAGATAGACTGGTATTTTTAAGCTTTCACCGTTGTTCAATACAGTAAATAGTATTCATTAAGTACGGGATATACTGGAGCGAGTCTCCAATATTTCTATGCACTCGTTTCACCATATAGCAACGGTACATATCCAGTAATTAGAAGTAGAAGCAAAAAAGTTGTAAATTCCAGGGCCAAGGGTCTTTCTCCACTAGGCGACATAGAAAAGTGATTAAGCTGGGGGGAATAACGTCGAGATTTACAGTGAAGAATTTTGAGTAATACAGGACGTACGGCAAGACATAAACACACCAATAGTGTGATATCCTGTGATGCATTTTATTTTGCATCTTTGACAGGATTATGTACATTAGAAATTTATCTAAGGAAGTATACTTACCAACAAACTATATATATACGGGGAGCATTTACGGCATGTATTCATTCGAAGATAATGGATTGACGATATATGTTGAAAGTAGAGGTGTTATAATAAAATAGGGTTAGAGGTGTTTCCAGAGAGAAGCTTCATTAAGTTATCAGCTGAAGTATGCTAATTACAAAGAAATTTCTGAGAGAGATGAAAATACATAATTCACTATTATCATGCTCATATTCATTCCTCTACATCTACAACTTCTATCTCTGTCATCCTTATAACCGTAACTCTATGAGTGACAGCAGGATATCATAACCTGAAGTCTTATTGATTTCGCTCCCTAGGCCACAAGTTTGGATTTAAAATACTGTTTAAAATAGACTTGGCACTAAATTTTCTAAATAGGATGAGGGATTGACCACAAATCAAGATGCGAAATGAGTTGGGCTTGGAGCAAACATATTACTAAATGTACGCCAACCCATTTGGAAATGACATCGACCGACCAAGATAGCCATTTTTTTACTTGGATATAAAGTTTTATGCAAAGGTTTACGCAATAGGCCTGTACTGAATCCGATGTATTCATATAGACAACTTTAACAACGGAACAAACTAAAAATCTCGAAAAAATAATGTTATACAATAATAACCCTTGAAGAGGATAAAATGTATAGAACATGATTTTCGAGATTTCGGGTTGGTCTCATATAAAGGTGTTCATACTGTTGAGCACAAAACGTTTGGTAACGGTCAGAACAAGTTTTTAGCATTCTCTGCTTGATCGCCCTGAACAGATTTCTCATCGAGAAGTATAGTAACTCCTACTTAACCTTTGGCAGTCATGTCATGCACGCAGAACTTCGATATAAGTACAGTCAAAAGAATGGAATCCTGACATTCAAAAGCGAAACTGCCAACTGCCAGTTTTAGCCAGTTTTAAAAACTTGCCTCATTCGTCGATTTAAAATTTAGAGGGAGTACGAAGCAAGTAGTAACCACAGATCCTCTTGCATTCCCTGTATATTTATTTGCGATGACAATGCGTGAATGACGTGTCACCTCTGCAAACACTGCGAAACCCACCCTTCTATGTACTAACTAGATTAGCTTTGGCTTTGTTATTGCTGTCTCTATCATTTCAAGCGAATAGAAAAGAGAGAGAGAGAGCAATATCAGAACTAAGAAAGTTTTAGTTAAACAATAGACTCTCCGAAATCGTTCTATGTGCGTGACAGGACCGTTGCTAGTTTCCTTAAATGTAATACAGCCTATACAGCCAGATGGCAAGTTCTGTGAGGACAGAATGGAAGATAACTATAGGGGAGCATACGTCACGCGGGAGTCTTGGTTTTCTTTCCGAAGGGCAGGTGGAGACGTCGCTTCCGAGGCTTAGGGAGGCCCTCGTCGTCCATGAGAGACGAGTCCGTTGATTCTTCCTCGGGAGGGGTGTTGCTTGACGGAGTCGGTGTGTCTGCAAGGTACAACACTTACTTTTATAAAAATTCAAGACCAGAGCAGGCTAATAACGGCTTTATTGATTATCTATTACAGTTGTCTATTCCGTTTCCGTTCCGTATTAGAGTGATTCGGACATACGTTTTGTTATGCATTAGAGGGGCAGGAATTGGAAGCAAGCACCATGCCTGCTTATGACGACAATGTACCTACAGTATTTCGAATGATAGATCAATGGAATCTCTTTGATCAAGAATTTATTTTTACACATTTAAACCAGAACACAGTTATGAATGAACTCCTAAATTTAGATTTGTTTATAAAATTTCATGTTTATGCTGACCGTCGAAGCGGTCTTTGGAATGATTCCAACGAATCATTGTATTCAGAATAAATGGTCAATGAAGCGCAACAAACTTTTCATATTATAGGTTAAGCTAAATGGAAGCCTATAAAAATCGTATATTAAACCTAGTATGTATTGTTTTATCATTTTCCTTACACGAACAACCCATGCAATGAAAACTATTAAACTCGGATGTTCTATACTGCGTTAGATACTTTAACTAAATCCTATGGTATGATGGTATCAAGCTGCCATCACAAGGCCAAAGATGGAACAACTCACTGTTTGTTGCAGTGGTAAGACTACACGCACTCATTGCAATTTCATCCGATCTGCAGCAATAGAAAAGTGGAATATTGCACTATTGCGTCAACCCAATATGCGTCTCAGTGATGGATTGGGGTATGGTAGGGAATCGGGCCAGTGCCTTGCATTCCACATAGTTTTTTCTTTGCAAGTACACGAAATAGATCTATAGGTATCTTGGTAGCCAGCGACAGCGTAGACCAGTGGTTAGTAAACTAAGCTGTTACCGGAGATCTTAATCGTATGGCACACCTAGATTGGAGACGATATTCTCTAAAGACACAGGGCACGGTGTATCCTACTGATTTGTAACATAAATTTGGCGAAAGTTTGGCTATATTCATGTCGGGATGTTTGTTGCTCAATCATGTTAGAACGTCTGAACCGATCGAACTGAAATTTGGTTCTGGAAAACATAGTTTGATTATAGCCTGGAATAACAACACACATGCTACTTTTTATCACGGGGCAATAAAGGGAACTATATGGAATAGAGTTTAATAAATTTATTTCATTTATTTATACCTAGTATTTTACGTATATTCCTTCCTTATTACCTTCATGCACTTTCTGTTTAGTGGATGGTTTACAATCTATAGCCACAGAATAAATATTAGGTAGTACAAGTACAGAACACTCACTTAGCGAAAACAATTATATAAATACACAACAACGCTGGGACACAACAAAGTTCAATTCAGCTCGCATTAGCGCTCAATACCTTTCGCGATTTTCAACTAAACATTTGCGATCTCTTCTATCGCGTAACTCTGTCCCTGTCTAGCGCGGAGGGTTGTCGACATATCTAATAACAATTTGCGCGGGAATCGTGTTGTGCGAGCGCTCAGCCGTGCGTCCGACAACCGACTGCCACTTGTTCCCTGGGAGGAACGGTCTAGATGTAGGCTAAAACCGCGCAACCTTGAGCGAGTGCTGATGCACTGCTATAGCGACGACAACGGTCGCCATGGAGATAAATAATACCGACCGTATTGCTAGCACTGTAGAGTGTATTTTACCTTCGTGCAGGGGTTTCTGTTTGGTGAATGGCGTGCGCGGCGGCGGGCGCGGGTCGTCGGCGAGCGGCACCACGTCGGTGCTGCGCGAGCGCACGATCTGGCCCGACGACAGCGGCCGGCGCGGCGGCGGCAGCGGCGCGCCGCGGATCGACGCGCGCAGCTGAGGCTGGGACAGCGAGTGACTCGATCGAGTCAGATCCTCGCCAGTCCAGTTTACGCTGTTAAGAAAGAGACGGGAATTTAACTTGCAAAATTTCCCGTCGCCAGCCCGATCCAGCAGGTCTACTACGAAAACAAACTCCGAATGATCGGATCCGACCGACAGCTGAATCGGATTGTAGCCTACCACGAAAAACAGTCAGATCGATACATCTCGGTCGGAAGTTATAGACTTAGATCGGATGAGGGTCGAATCGAACGAAACGGCCGATCCTATCAACCGACAGATTGTCTTTCGCGGTAGGAAAAGTCCATAAGTTCAGCCGATATATCGTTTATCGGACTTCGTAGTAGGCCTGCAGCCCAGCCCAGGGTCATAAGGTCATAACTTTTTCTGAGCTGGGCTGGAGATCGAGAAACTACGTGAACCACTAATTAAAACTGACGCGCACACTTGTCGTACGCTCTTGTGACTAGACCATGTCTATGTGATCCCCCCTCGGCACCAAAGCTGCTCTACTGTTACTTATGGTGACTACACTACACGTTCCTTCCCACTGCTGACTCGGGGCCTTCTCTCGTAAGGAGAGAGTCCAGTTTTCAAGTTTCCTAACGATGTTCCTTCAAGTTCAAGTTTCCTAACGAATTTCTTCACCGTTTCAAGTTTGCTGCATTACGCATATTACTAGTAATTGGATGTCTAGAGCTTTGCTCAGTTTAAACACGACGTTTTCTAGATGGTGTTGAGCGAGAAATGTTCACCATCATTTAATTATTGTTTTTTAAAGCTCTAGGCTAGCGCAAATAGATGCAGATTATTTAATTACGTATTTAAAGGTCTGTTCACACCGGAGCGGTATTCCCTACCGCTGTGGGTAGAGGTAAATAAACCGCGCGGTATTTTGTACGTACCGCCTGGGTTATTTTTTGGTGTGAACAGTAATATTACCGTAGTAGGTAGTAATACCGCTCCGGTGTGAACAGGCCTTAGCTTGGGCAGTTTTGTCCAACAGAATTACTATCTTCACTCACTTGTCCCCACCAAGCATAAACTGTACTTGATCTCTCCCCTGGTCTCTCCTGAAGTCAGTGCCAGGACTCTTCCGCACCTCGTTATTGGCTTTGACCTTTAACTCGTCGGAAGAAGCCTTCCTTTCCTCCAACCTATTTATTCTGTCCTCTGTGCGCCTTTCGCGCGCCTCTTGTGCTAAACGCTCTTCTAGTTGTAACCTGAAAACAAACGAATTTCTAAGTAAAAAAAAACTATTCACATTTATAGAAGGAATATTCTGGAATGATATGCTATGGTATACAAATAATGGGCTAAAATGTTCTGCTATATCGGGCGTGTACGTGAATAAAATAACACATATTAAAGAAAATATGTAATGGGTTAGTATCGTGTGTTATGGGAAAATTATCTCGGACTTTACCGACCATATTTTGTTAACTATTGGTTATATTTTTAACATAATGTTCAATTATTTAAATATTTATAGAACTGTTTGTCTTAATATAAAAGCAGTCCATTAAATTTTCTCACTGTTGGGACCTTCTATCTATCTGAAGTAGCAAGGGAATTCAGGTCCAGTGTAAGTTGTGGCTGATGCCGCATTACCTTGAAAAAATCTAAGAACATCACTGTTAAAGCCACTGGTGATGACAGATTGGAAAAATACTACTGCATTTGAACTTAGGTTCTTCAAGATGTAAGAAAATAAATAAAAGAAGTGTTAGGTATAGATAGATTATAGAAGGCCCCTACTGAAGACTCAATAATTTAGGTATTGCTACCTACCTATTATTACCTATAACGATTAAAGTCTTCACTAGGCTCTATGGACTATCTATATCTAACACGTCTTTCGTTTATTTTCTTCTGATGTCTCTTTAATTCTGGGCTAAAATAAAGGGATGGCAATAACCAAGTCCTATATATTGACAACGCGTATAATTTAGTAGAATGTGGAGTCGAGTGGTCATGTAAAAACACACTTAAAATAAGCAAATATCGCGTATGTACACAGCGAAGTTGTTTGATATTTGATAATGGTTTTTTCATCTATCTCCACTGAGAGCTATTCACACAGTTTTAAAATCTATACAGTTGGCGAACGAATTTAGTTTGTAGAGGTAACCGATCTGTCGCAGACCTGATAACCGTTGGGGTAGACGGGTTCTGGAGTGGAGACCGCGGATTGGTAAACGTAGTGTAGGACGCCCGAGACTAGAAGGAGTGACGATATACGAAAGACGGCAGGTAGCGGTTGGAGACGTAAGACCGAATATCTATATAGTATAGTGGCCTATGTCCAGCAGTGGACGAACACAGCCTCACGATGATGATGACTCGAGGTGTGACTGGAAAATACTTGACATATTCTATGGGCTTCATACTTTCGATTGGTATGAAATTTGTCTAAAATCTATAAAAAAAGTGAAAAGTTTAACATTTTTTTTATTGTGAATTTATTATACCCTGGACTGAAATTTGTTAGACCACCCATATGCAATTATTTAGTGGCATATTAAATCTTATATATAAAATTCTCGTGTCACAGTGTTACTTACTTTACTCCTCCGAAACGGCTTTACTGATTTTTACCAAATTTTATATGCATATTCAGTAGGTCTGAGAATCGGCTACTAGCTATTTTTCATACCCCTAAGTGATAAGGGTTGTTCACCCCAATTTTTTGTTTAAGTTTTGGACCAAAAAGACAAAAAAACAACAGTGTCTAGTGTCTAGGTTATGATCCGAGCGAAGCCGGAACGGGCCGCTAGTTGTATATAAAATACATTTTATCCAAAACATCTCGGTAAAGGTCGTTGTATATCGGGATCTTAGACTATATCGTACGAACCTACAGGGGTGGCGATATCGTCCGATTCAAAAAATCATTTTTCAACTGTATAGATTGAAAAGCGATAATGGTGTGTACAAACAAATTGTTAGGTGTGTAACGAAAGCCGTATCAAAATCCATTCAGTTATGTTTTTATTATAATTCCTTAACTCACTCTTCATCAATACTTTTAGATAAATCCCGTAGACCGAGAAAACTGAAATTTTAGATCGTGTTAGCATACAGATTAGCAAAACGAAAAGTGTTAGCGACAGATTCACATAGTTTTTTTTTTAAGTTTTAAAGGTTACATTTGGCTGAATTCAGTGACAAATTTAGAAGCAACGTTAGAACTGAATTCAGAAGCCAGCAATACTCGCTTCTGCTTACTGTTTAGTATACTAAATTCAGAATAAGCATTAAGTTATTGCATTTCGCTGAATTCAGTAGTAGCGAGTAAATTCAGTCGAAATTTAGCCACTTGTAATAACCCTTTTAGGGTTCTATCAGACAGAGAGCGGTCACCTTAATCTATACTTTTGTTAGTACTCCTAATTGTACTCCCCGTCTTCCATTATTGATTGATTTATTTTTTTACCATCCTATGGTTGCCTGGAAGAAATCGCTCTCAGCGATAAGGTCGCCAATTGCTACTTTATTATAAGTTTTTTCTATATTTTTCTTTGTTATGTAAGTGCAATAAAGAGTTTATCTATCTATCTATACTTCTATTTTGATATTAAAAAGAGGGAAGTTAATTTAGCTAATGTTTTCTCTATCTTATATTTAAAATTCTCGTGTCACAGTGTTTGTTTCCTTACTCCTCCGAAACGGCTTTACTGATTTTAACCAAATTTTATATGCATATTCTGTAGGTATGAGAATCGGCTACTAGCTATTTCATACCCCTAAGTGACAAGGGTAAACTAAGGCAAAACAACGTTTGCGGGGTCAGCTAGTAACATTATAAATGTCAATGTTTGTCTCCATCACGTCGTAATTATGAACGGATCGGGCTAAAATTTGGAATACAGGTAGACTATAGTTCGGAAGAACATTTATGTTGCTTTTTATCCTGGTAAAATAACGAAACAACGCGAGTGACACCACGGGACACCACGTGACAAAAACACAAACAATTGTACTGTTTTTTCTTAACATTTCATTTATAGAATCACTGACATTGAGTAACATAGGCTATATTGTTAATCGAGTAAAGTTTAAGATATTTACGAAAAACCCAACAACATAACTCGAAGAGTAAATACGTCTCAAGTTCGGATAATCGAAGTTTTTTTTTGATAATACCTTATTACATCATTTTGTTCATGTGTTCCTTCGTTGTTAAAGCATGTGTCGATGACAATTATGATAAGAAATAACCTTTCAGCGTTTATTTTTACATACGTATTTTTAAATGTACAACAACCGCATTAGTTTTTGATAAACTAAAATTATTAATAATTTTACTGTTTAGCCTTTTCGCACCAATAACTAAGGTAGGTATGTCAATCAACCAGTTTTCAATTATTGTAATTCGAATAATTAGGATGATGACTATTTCAAAAAAATACCATTATAATAATTAATTAGTCCGTCAAGTAGATTATGGAAAAATATGGGACATGTATTATTTTGTATTATCAAATTATTAAAA
This sequence comes from Ectropis crepuscularia, assembly GCA_963693475.1. Taxonomy (NCBI): domain Eukaryota; kingdom Metazoa; phylum Arthropoda; class Insecta; order Lepidoptera; family Geometridae; genus Ectropis; species Ectropis crepuscularia. The sequence goes on from OY856355.1 coordinate 17,401,792, forward strand.
ATCAACAATGATATAGATCATAAAACTTCCGGAGCGGAGGGTTGTGACTTGTGTCCTTGACGTCACGTCTACATAAAAATCATATATAGACGTGACGTCATTCGAAACTTTTAAGCATTATATCTTCGTAATTTTTTCTTTGTGAAACTAAAGAAAAAATACTTGTGTAATATGTTTTAATAATCTAAGTGACGGACTAATTAGTTTTTTTAGTCATCATGCCGTTTGTAATGAGGTTTACCTTGCTTCGGCGAGTCTGAGATCTAGTGGGTAGTGTGGTGCGTCCGCTTCGCTGCCTGATGAATCTTCGCGCCAACCGAAGGCGTCTGTTACTGGAAAGACAAACACAAAATATTACTCAATTTTATCAACATACTCGTACGTATAGTTAATTTCATTACCGTGTCTCTTTTTCACAAATCATATATATACACTTAGAATAGGCACAATTAATTCTTTTTAAGTCATTTCAGTATTTTTTTCTTTCGGTTTGTGTTTTAAAATAAACTTTCAATTTAACAAAAAACTTAACTAAATTGTAAAAGCATGTATGAAACAATATGTACATGAATACAATAAATATGAATAAAAAGCCAAAAAGCATCAAATTATCATAACAAATCTTACCTGCGATATGCCAAATGTTGCTATAAAAACACTGATCAAGCCAGAAAAAAAAGGTATCTAGTCTATGGTGAAAACGCAAGGCTCTAGTGGAAAAAAATGGCGGCAAAAATAAAACAAAATCACAATCGTAAAAAGCTTTCAAACGTGCATATAAATTGAAATTATCTATGAATTTACAGTTCGTAACATGTTGAGCTAAATTTTGATATGTTAGCTTTATATTATAACCCAAGCAAGTACAATTTGCAAGTAAGGTATGGACGTAGACAAGATTTTAGTGGATGAGTAGACTTTAGAAGCTGTTTACTGTTTTTTTAATTAATATTTTAATTATGATTGCTAGCTAGAATATTTTGTTGCGCATGGATGCTAGACTTCTCCATAAGTAAAACTCCACTAAGCGTTTTATTATAATTAAAAAGCGAAGAGCGTAAAGATTTTATAGCATGCATTTCTCAAAAATTTGTTTTCCCAGTGCCAATGTTTAAATTAATCTATTTATTGAGAAGTTAAAATAGTAACAAAGCATAATTATCGGATCTTTACTAACATACACAATATTATTATAATTACAAGCTCCAATCACCGATCATTTTGTTAATAACTTCATTGACTAAATTGTAAACAAAGATGGCCGAATAATAACCACTGAGACTTACTTCTCAGCATTTATAATTATAACCCAAAGTACACAAAGTTATAGTTAATATGCATATTGATTTATGGGAAATTTATATTTAAACGTTTCTTTTACTTGTTGTCTAACAAAAAAATATTGTCAACGGTGCAAACTTTGCATTTTGTATTTACAATATTATATTTTAACATGAGAAACTATAAAAAAATTAAATCATTACTGGTGTCTAACAAAAAAGCAAAAATAATAAATGTCCAATAGATAAAAAAAAAATTTAATGAAGTAAACTTATCTGCAAAACAGCCAAAAGCGGACCTACTGAGTGACGAGTATTAAAGTACACAGTAGTTGTCCAGTTTTGTTATTGGTGGTAACACTTTTCGATCGTGACGCCATCACACTATTCTACAGATAAGTTGTTCGGACTGTACTTATATTTTGACATTTACACCTTGTCATTCTCAACTATCTTAAATTCTTTCAACTTTTTAAAACAAAGCCCTGCTTTAAAAGTTCTGGTAACAATTAATGGTAAAAAGGTAAAATAGGCCATTTTTGTTCACTTTAAAAAAAAGATAAATTAATTCCGTAATGTCTACTCTGAATAAACATGCAAGGATAAAGGGTCAACCCACACCAAAGAAAAATAATGAACAGGGAATGTGATAGAGGTACTTTCACTTGCCGACACGACAGTGACGGTGATCCGCACAATCGAACCAAAATCTGACATCCTTAGAACAAATGATTATTATTTTAGAGTAAGATCTCAACAGAGTCCCGAGATGGCAACAGTCAACAGTAGATGAAGAGTATGTAGATGCCACCCGACGTCTCGGTACATTTATAAACTGTGGTTAATCAATTTATACCAGTTATTTGCGTTTTCTAGCAAAGAACATTTCTCATGGCGTTATTATTGCTGTCTCCCTCGACTTAATTCAAAATGAAATTGAAAAGGGGGCAATGACAAGAACTTAAGGATTTAGCTCTGAGCCATTAGCGGTTAGATGTTTAGTTAGAAAGAGCGCCGATCACTGAAACTTCCTGATGATCAATTAAATTAATTGCCTTAATTTCAAATACGAAACTAGCTGCCTACGACTTACATGGTATCGTTGAATTTGGAAGTATACCATTCCCTAAAAAATTTTGCATGTTGTCTGATAATGATGATGAAAAGTAATATTCTATGTACCTATATGTGCTATTCTAGGCTTAATCTATCTACATTCCATTCAGTCAGATCCGTTTTATTCTTATACGATTCAGCAACAAATATCCACATTTATAATATTAGTAGAATTTATTGTAAGGCCCGATTTTCGTTGTCAGATTTTTATCGTGTCGCCAAGTAAAAGAACATCCGATATTATTTCATACATGCTTTCACTGATAAGTGCCTGAAAGCTTCCTATCGATTGTGACGTGGAGTGTACACATTTTCTCATTTTATTCAATTTTCCACAGCTAAAAACTTAAAACATTAGTTACTTAATGTATGTGTTATTTAAATTAAAAATAAATAAATAACAATCCATGGCTTAAGGTAATCATGGTACAATAGATCTTATCGTTCAGTTAGATCTATATCAGGAACTTGACTAACCCCTTACAAGTTAAGTTAAAATACATACAATTTAAATGGGGAGAAATTTCAAGGTCACGACATGTGAACATAATTATTGCCAACATCAAATATAAGCCGAATCGAATGATATTATTTAAAACTAGATTATGATAATTAGAAGTTAAGTACAAAATAAAAAAAATGGTTAATCCGCAATAGTGTACTAAAATAGGAGAGAATCGTACGCTCTAAATAGTTTGTACTGTTTTTTTTAAAAATTAAAACGAACGATAAAAAATAATAATACTATTTTAATTCAACAAAATACAGATGAAGCTAAAGCGTTTTGTTAATAAGTTTTAAACTCGGGCACTACCAATTGTATATGAAAAATTCTATTGACATCTAAAAACCCATATCAAGGGGATGTCGATGGATGAAATCGTACGTCACAGGTAGTACTATTAAAGTACTTCCTTTTTCAGTTTAACACACTCTTACGGAGTAACCACAAATACATTTATCATCAAAACAAGTTTAGTCTAAAAAGAGTTTAGTATAAATAGTCAGAGCTTTGAGCACTACAAAAACCTTACAATAGTTCGATGTAAAATTAACACCTAAATAAATAAAAAAATATAGATTTAAGTAAACGCTTTAAGCATGTTAGGTACTTCGAAGATATAGGAAAAACGTTATCACATATTAAAATGAGACTTACAGCAAAAATGTCTTTCGATATAATGATCAAGGAAGTTTTACCTAAAGTGGAATATCGTTTAAACGACTCAAACTCTCGGCGACACTATTTAAAATTCTGTTAATTAGAGAGACTGTCGTCTTTTTCTCTCACACTCTTCGGTATTAGATATAGGGTTTAGTTTTGTCTGACAAACCAACCAATCCAATAGAGAGCCAAACCATCAGATTCTATATCTTATCCAGACCATTTGGCTATCCGAGGATATAGCAGATAATAATATTACTTTGAAATTGTCGAGATTAGAACTTCTTTTGATTGTTTAATTTTGTGGATGATTTTATCTTTTTTTTTTCAGAAAAGTATTATTCAGAACTAGAGTCATAGAATCCAGATGTAATGTAGACGCATTCCAGATTAGGTAAAAGTTTCATGATACTAACTAACTAATCCAAATAATATTTTTTTAAACATTTTGAATATCTAGCAAAATAGCTCATGTATCTCCTCTTTCTATGAATTAAATTAGTCAGATTAAAGTCTTTCCGATATCATGATGCTCATCTGATCCAATTCCTATAACTGCGCCTCTAAACGACATATCAATTTATCTCTGTTAAAATGCTCTAAATCTACAGCTTTATTTTAATAAAAGTCTCGTAACAAAACATTATTTAACTAAAATGTCCGTGTTAGGATGACAGTTCACTTGGTGTAGAGTATTTGTATCTACACTACTATCATAATGAGAGAAAATGTATAGTTGTGTTAACCACCAATAAAGACAAAAATACTAGACCGATTTTAAATTTTTTTCGATAATATAATGCATATAAAACTTTTACTCTGAATAACACAGGTTGAATAGTTCGATTTATTAATCGTAATAGTTGGCGATCTTTCCGACAACTCTGTCAACAACAAATTTGCTATACATACGAGTGCCAAAGGGAAAAGGTCCTACTTACCTATTTTTGCTTTTCTAGATCCGCCCAATAACGTAAATGTATTTATAAACTTATTTATTGCATATGCATGCAAATTGTTAAACACAAAAATGCCGCATAGTGGCATTTTTGTGTTGAACAATTTGTGAACGCAATCTCATTTTTAAAAAATAGCTTATTAGCCGGAGCTCTCACATTTTAATTGTCATTCAGTGTGAGTCGATAATATTTATTTTGATTTAGATTTTTTGTTTATTAAATCGTTATCCGTTCATAAATACTTTTTTATTCGACCACGAAATCCAATAGCGCCAAGTGAAGTACCGTCATCAGAGGTGATGTTCAAGAGACAAAGCAAATTACGGTAGTCAACATTTTTTAGAACTCCAATTCTGCAATGTCTATCCCAATTATTTATAAAATTACAACATTTTAAAATAAAAGGTTACGCATAATGAATAGGTGTCGACCTCTTCGGTATGGTAAGTATTAAAGATACTACACCGAAGAAGTCGACACCTCTTCATCAACAAAACATCTTTTACTATGTCGCCGACCAGACTGCCAGACGCGAAATTAATTAGCTGCTGCACATATTTTGCGGAGTTCAAAGTGAACGAAACTTCTGAGTTTGTTCACAGGATTAGCTTCGTAGTAATGGCAAACAAATTTAGTGTTTTTGACGTGACAACGTCTTATAAATTGGTTTGCCGGGTGACACTTCAAGAAACTGCGTTACGCTCCGCTCACGTTATGCGCTCACAATGAGAGCGAGTGAGAGGGACGCGTGCCTTTCACTTTTTATGTCTGTCTCTCTCGCTCTTAGGCGGGCTAACCATGCCCGAGTCGCCGATTCGCTTAGGCACCTGCATACAAGTTTACACGTTTCGTTGCGTTCGTTAAATATAATTCTTTGTATAAATAAATGTTTTAAATTGTTACTATTATTTCATCCTTCTTCCTACTATACGAATGAATATTCACATTAAAATTATTTTACCACTCAAAGTCGTTGTCACGTAAAACTTTCGCCCGTATACCGACTTTACAGGCAACCAATTTTTTTTTCTGTCATTGTAACTTAACGAAGTGAAACATCATTTGAAAAACTACTTAAACAATAAATGTGTTTAAAATTTTCAGATCTTAATCTAATTAAAAACTATTAAATATGTAAGTAGATGCTTTGTTTGTTTAGCTTCTATATCTGTAGGTACAAAAAAGTAGCCAGCAATTTAAACATTTTTCAATATAATACTTTTTAAAAAAAATCATCAGCAAATCATGTCTTTTTTAGTTACCAATACTAATTTAAAAAAGAAATAGTGCAACAAACCCACAGCATTTTCCTAATACATTTCATTATGCGATGTAAGAACTAAGTTAATAAAACAAAATTGAGCTTTTGTTAGATAATATGCATCATGGGCCGCAAAATGAAAGATTGACGCCATCTATGACGAAATTGAAAATTATTTTTGAAGGTTTTGTCTGAAAACGCATTGTACATGGAATGCTGTAAGTTCGTACACAATATCGCCACAATATAAACCATCATCTAAATTTAAAGAAAATCATGAATATAGCTAAAACAGAGTGCGACCGCGCAAGCGATGGTTTCACCGTGTCCACAACATAGCATTTTATCAACTGTCTTTTGTGAAAATGCAACTTTTATAAATAAATGGTGACTTGTTATCGCACTGCAAGCAGTCAACAAATGCTGCAGTGGATAATATGTGATGCATATAAATATAACTTAATTAAAAATAATATAAGTATAATTACTAATGTACAGTTACGGTAGACGCATTTCAATAAAATATAGGTTCCCAAAGAACACCTAGTTCGAGAAAAACTTCAGTTTTTAATATCGCTGTTATGATGCTAGTTTATTAGTTTTCTTATTGGATACATTTCGGTGTAGTTCTACATTACTCTAACTCGTAACTTCATCTAACCCTTTCTTCTATTGGAGTGATTCTCAAAAAGACGACATCGTTTCATGGTTGACGTTCCTAAAACGTTTGATGCCACTTTCGTGTTTCAAACAACTAGGCTGTGGAATAAGTTGCCTGTGTGGGTTTTTATCGATGGATACAATCTCAGTGTCTTTAAGTCGATATTTAATTATAAGTTTCTTCTGGCTAGACCGCCACCTCGCCTGATGTTAGCTATTTTACGATCGGTTGATGGATCGCGTTTAAAAAACCCATCACTATTTTACATTCGTGTTTCTCCGAAGATGGACTTTGAAACGCGACAGTAAATTAATTATAAGAGGGGCTTAGCACAAAAATCTAGCGTCGGCGATAGCAATTTATCTACATTGAAAGCTATGCAGGCATCAAACATTCCACACCATTCACTGAAAAGCGCAATTCAGCCGCTGAGACACTTAAAATTCGGTTCTTGTATTTCATAAATCTTATTTTCTTGTATATAGTGGGCTGTTTATGTATACCTTACTATTTAAAAATCAAGTGTCGTGATGTTTGTTCCAAGTGAACTCTTCACCAAGTCAACCGATATTCACTAAAGTTTGCATTTAGGTGCAACTTGAGAGATAGGATAGTTATTATTTCGATTAACCGTCTCAATAATGTATACTTATTGTAAACAATAAACTGATTGCACATGTTTTATATTGGTATTGATCGTAAGTTTCATAAGTCTCGAACAGATGGCGCCTCAATAGGCTATAACTCGTTCAACCCAAATGATATTGGCACGAGCCGCTAGTAGACAAAACCTACAGAAATCCGTCTACCGCAACGATGTACACAACATTAGCTACAACACTGTTTCAATGATAACATATAAGTAAGGTAATTCATTCACCGTGACCGTGAAAGATGGAAGAGTCGTCCGGCGTCTTACCTGACCCGCAGAGCGATGTGTCGTCTCCGATGCTGAGGTCGTCTTGGGAACTGCTCATTCGACCTGTGATCGGAGACGTCGAATTTAAGAAAGCAAAAAAAAAACAAGCCGATTTCATATTTTTTTATAAAATCAACTTTTTTCGTTGTAGTAGGACGTAGGACTGTTGGCAGAGTCCGCATGGGGAAGTACCACACCTTTGCCAGTTATACTACCGCCAAGCAGTAATAGCTAGTACCTACTATAGTAGATCCAACCGTTTATTGGTGGCTATCACATCACCCATAGAACGTAAATTTTTAAAAACGTTTGTTGTTTTATGTAATTTATACAAAAAAAACTACTGCATCTATGGGCTCAATTTGTCAAAGATGATTATTATACGGGATCAAGGAGCAAATTTAAGCTGTTGTCATATTTTTAAGACCTCGCATTTAAAAGTGAACTTTTGCGTAACATAGCGCAGTTACGTTCTGTAAGTTCTTAGTATTGGTGCTGTCAAAAAGAAAATAAACGGTTGGATCTACTATAGTGCTAATATTCTGGTTTGAATGACTCCAAATGGTTTGGTGTTGTGTAAGAAATATATACTAGGCATAGATATAAATGATATTATATCTATCGGTGAAAGCAGAACAGTGCTAAATAATGTTTAAGACTCTTCATGTTCCAATTTTTTTACTATAGACTCTACAGGACGAACAGGACATGTGCCTGATGGTAAGCAACAACCCTGCCCACAATGTCACGCAGCTATTGGAATATGAAGAGTCCAAATCATTAACTTAGACTGCACTGCGCTCGTCACCAGATATATAAGATGATTTATCTATATGCCCTGTTATTTCTCTGGAAACGTTACCTTTCAACACAATCATGTTTGCACATTACTGCTTGACGGTAGAGTAACTGGCAACATATCTTCAATCCTTTTTTAGGCTTACCCAGAGTTTACATATACTACGGATAGAGTTAGAACAAACGCTTAACACCGAAAGCACGGGTCTGTTCGCTCTTGTGGAAGTGTCATACTTTTGTCGCGGCACATCACTATGTCGCCATAGCTAACATTCACCTCATCAGCTTACGATTGGTACAAAGGGGCCGTGCGGAAAACCCTGATATATTTACTTATTCTTTATTTAAGGGCTTACCTCTGACTGCGGGCCGTCCGTTGGTGTTCCTATAGAGAGCCGTCTCGAGGTATTGCAGTCCGTTGTTGTTGATGATGTTGAAACCGCAGAGGCGCTCGATTTGCTTCCACCGGTGCATTCGCTCCTACGACATTACATTCAAATTAACTTATTAAGTATATTTAATTTGTTTTCATTCCCTCACTAATTGAATCCTACGTTACCACTGAATAAAATAATTTATGTCGTTAATAAAGAGTTTAGTTATAGGCGTTACCTCTTAACGAAATCTTCGTTACGGGGTACAAGGGCAGTGGGAGGGAAAAAACGAGGGGGGGGGGGGGGGTAAGAAGAAAGTAGGCGAGGATTCAGTTACGCGGTTTAGCTCTAGTGATATTCACTCTTATAATGTAACACAAACTGTAAATACACTTTAGGGTCGGTACATATAATGTGTACCAGCACGAAAGTGCAGTTGCAGTGTGTCGCTAGTAGCACAGTATAAAGAAATACTACCAGTAGTTCATCGCCTTTGATCTTGGGAGAAACGCCGATAATGTCTAGACACGGGTAGGGTTGTCTCAATTTTCAAAACGTGGCACCAAAATAAAATTAAAATATACGGAAGACGTCAGCTCTGAGCCGCGCTCCTTCAATACTAATATTGTAATGTAGGCAATGCAGGAGCGCGCTTCCCGCGTCTCACCCCGCACGATTGCCCCGTCTAGACGGCTTCGTCGAACGACTGTATAATTTAACAGACTGTGCTAGTCGTAAGGTAATTGTTATGAACTGACCTGTAGTTCCTGAGTGACTTCGTTGAGCGCCGTCCTCGCTTCCACGATGGACCGGTCCACGTCGTCGATAGACTTCCCGTGCGTCGACACGAACGCGCCCACCAAACTGGTGCGCTTCTTACGCAGTTTCTCGCACTGAAATACCAAATTACCCACTATTATTTGTAAGTTCAAAGATTGATATTCAAAGACAACTGAAGTCTACCAAACTCGTAACAAAGTCAGCGTAGTGGCACAGAATTAGTACAGTAAAAATATTAGTACAGAAGCCACACTTACCAAAAACAATTATATAAATAGCGACTCTTGCTGGGACACAACAAAGTTCAATTCAGCTCGCAATACCTGTCGCGATTTTCAAATAAACATTTGCGCTCTTTCTAACGCGTAACTCTGTCCCTGTCTAGCGCGGAGGGTTTACGACATATCTATTAACAATATGCGCGGGAAACGTTTTGCGCAAGCACTCAGCCGTGCGTCCGACAACCGACTGGCACTTGTTCCCTGTGAGAAACGGTCTATAGTGCATTCCAGTAAGCTGTGTAGAAAACCAAAACAAACCAAAAAAAAGGTGATACCATAACATAAACATCGTTTAATCTTAGTATTTTTATGAAATTGCCTTAAAATATTTTTCACATATAGGATTCGACTTTATTGCGATTTTAAATACCATATACTTAGATTTGTATTGATCAAATAATTCTATACTATCTTATTTTAAAAGTTATAGAAAGTAATGGTAGGATGATAGAAATATGATTTTAAGTACTAGCAATTTGATCTGTGTTTCTCAAACTCTCAATGTTGCATTCAAGACATTTATACTTCTTTTCATCAAATTATTCTTATTAAGGACGCGCCTATTTTTCTAACATACCCCTCTCCTGCCCATATTGTAAAAATGCCCATTTCCATTATATTCAAGTATGGATTAATTTTACTCTATTTATTTTTGTCATTAATTTGGAATTTTTAATTGTAATGTAATTTGATTTTAATGTAATGTATTATTTGATTTTTATTATAATGGGATCTTAAATTGACGTCTGTTTTTTTTTAAAATTATTAACTTGTATTGGTAATATTTGAATATCTTGAATATTATGACATGTAACTACTCGTTATCAATAAAAGAGTAAGAGTATGACTAAAGAACTCCGAGAAAAAGGTTTCTTGTGTGGTAACGAGTTGAGAGAAAATCGCAAACCTCTAAATACGTGTTCCAAATTACGCTGTTTACTATCAAAAGCTTGTATAATTTTCACTCTAAAATGCCATAAATTTTGTGTTATTTTGATCGAAACTTTTGTATGTGTTTCCAGAATATTACATCATAGTGTTATTTATTTATTTATTTTTATTTATTGAATAATAGGCGAGCAGCATTAGCTGATATGCCTATATCTCAGTGTTGAAGTAACAAATTATAGGTTAAAATTATTTTGTCTTTAACTATCCATTTTTCCAATCTGATCTTGAAAGAGTTTAATGACTTTGCAGAAATAACATCCTCAGGCAACCTGTTCCAGTTGTAAACCACTCTGTTGCTGAGGATGTGATGTGCAGTGTTTGTCAGTGATGGTGCGTGGGACAACTGGGACTTATGACGCCGACTGTCTCTCTCATGCTCCTTTAATCAAATGTTATGTTATGATCAGTTTTGGGTAATACGAGGACAATTTGAACGAGATTTAATTATTGTTAAAAATAAAATGAACGTTTTCATATAAGGAAACATCTAAATTACTTTTCTAAGTCACTGGTTCTAGTGTTACATTCTTCTCCGAACTCAAATGCTTTGCCTTTCCTTTTTTTACGTGGGGGGAAATAAATGTACGTATGCCCGCCATACTCTCATTATGAAATGAAAGGAGATCTCCATCTACCCTCATTTGGGCTTCAAAAATCGCAGGGTGACCAACACTAACCATATCAGGTTTCTCCAAACTCAGTGCGCTATGCACACATTTATTTATTAGATGATTCCGCGACGCCGATAACCGTAAACCGGGTAGTTTTCGGTTATTGGCAGCGTGGTCATCGCGTCGTAGTTGAAATATATACCTATGTTTTTTATTTTCCAATGCTTCCCGAACCATTCTTGCGTAGTAATGACATTCGGTAGATAGAACCTTCGGATCGTGGATCTCGATCCAATGACCAGTTTTAGCATCAATCAGATGTTCAGCAATTGCAGATTCTTGTGTCTGACGATTTTTACAGCGACAATGTGTTGATTGTTCCAAGTCCCAGCAGTGGGAACATATATTTGGGTGTTTATGATATCCATACATATATATTTAGCCTTGTTTTGCGACGAAAATTTAAAAGGGCAAGCAATGAAAGGTACTACAAACTATCTTGTAAAACAAAGGTTGAGAAATGCTGGTCTGTCATATTGAGAGTGACATTGGTTTGTTTACCTTTTATTCACAGAGAATTGGAATGAGGTATAGCTGTAGGCTAAAACCGCGCGACCTTGAGTGAGTGAGGGTAAACTGGTAATGGGCTATGGCTTTGACTCTCCTTATGAGGGAAAGCCCCGAGTTCCAGTAATGGCGGCGGTTTAGATGAGTTTGAAGTGAACGATAAATTCGATTCACACTTCATGGAATTTCGCAGCTACGTTTAAATTGTTAAATGCTAATGAAGCATTGGCGTGCTAACAATAGACGTGCTGACCAAAAAAAACGAATTAGCTCGTCAGTTAGATTATTAAAAAACATTGCACACGTACCTTTTCTTTTGTTTCACAAACAAAAATAACGAAGATACAGTGGTTAGAAATTTAGAGTGAAGTCACTTCATTGTACGATTTTTCGAAGATGTGACGTCACAACTCCCCACTACGGAAGTTTGATTAACTATATTTTTGACGATTTTTAATTTAAATTTGATAAAACAAAAAATACGAATTCCTTGTTTTTCCATAATCTACCTCAGGGACTAATTAATTAAGAATGGTATATTTTTATCCTAGTCGTAATACCAAATAAATATTAATGCTAGTTAATCCATTACTAACACCTGAAACTAGCGTGGTTTAAAATGCCTTTTACTTTGCTTATGAGAGCTCGACAAAAAGTAGCCTTTACTAGAACTGACTCTATCAGAATCAGAATAATTTATTGTTGAACTCTAGCTTGGTTTAGCTGCAAATCCGCTTGTTGCTTCTTCCTCATGTATTCAAAATAGTTTATATTATTCGCACTACATCTACTGAACGGTTGTTTATCACTTTGGATTTTTACTAGTGATGTGCCGGATATCCGTACTTATTAATTTTATTATTAATTGTCCATTCATGGATGAAATTTTATTTATTTCTAAACTTCCATTTAGATTATTTTTATGCCTTTTAATCGTATTTGGCACCTTTATGTTGCAAACATTTATCGTGGTGGACTGGTGGTATATATAACATACCAATAAATAGTACATAGCTCAAAGGTACTAAATCCACTACCTGTATAATGAGGTCAATCAAAAATCTTTGTACAATGATTATTAAAATCATGATATGTACATATACTTAAACAAGTATTAGAGAAAGATAAATAACCAGTTAATTATTAAATCAGTTCTATTGTGAGAAAAATATCACTGCTTCTTTACAAAGGTCGATATGCAATATTCACCGCCGCGAACCTACTCTAAAAAAGTTAAGATCTACATACGTATCAGAATCCACGGATCTTGAGACTAAATATCCGTATGCAGATCCGTGTGTGTGTGGATATACATTTTACCGATACAGCACATCACTGGTTTTAACCCTAAAATATAACTAAGTAAGACTGCTATATAACTATGATTGACAGTTTTCTTTATGATAATTAATTAATGTTGTGTGTTTACAGTGAAGTGTTAATTTCAAACTTTTAAGATGTATACAATGTGTATGCTCTTTCTTTTGTTTTTTATTAATTGACATATAAATTGTACATTTATCAATGAAGAACTTTGAGTTTGCCCTGAAATGACATAAAGTGGCCTATGCTAAGAACTGACCGCTTCTCTGGCTTGCTGAAGCTGCATATCCGCTTGCTGTTTCTTCCTCAAGTAGGACCGGTTCTCCACCTCGTGCGTTAATTGGAGCCATTGTTGCAGGCCCGCCGGCGGCGCCCAACACCTGTCTTCCAACTCGCCTTCCGCCCTCCTCAACTCCGCTCGAAGCATCTGAAGTATGATGGTAGCTCGATTAACTTACAGGTTAGTTAGAGGGCTTTCTTCGCTAGCCTTAAGGCCGGGCCACACAGAGACGATCCGGTAGCGGTAGCGATCCGATAGCGATAGCGATCCGATACCGAGTATGGGATCGCGCCCGCTTGCTGTGTGTCAGGTTGCATACAAATTCGAACATTACAAAAAATATCGTCTCGCTATCGGATCGCTATCGCTATCGGATCGCCTCTGTGTGACCCGGCTTTTAACGTTGATTCAACATTCTGCGATTAGTCCGACAAACTTTATAATGCAAAAAAATGACGCCGTCATCACCCTGACGTGACGATGAAAATGTCGATATGATCATTTGGCGTCATGGTCATATCGACATTTTCGGTGGGGTGGTGGACACTGGACACTCCATACGTAGCATGATTTTTGTCGGACAAGTTGAGCACAATTTGTAAATTAATAAAAAAACAGTGTCTTTTCGATTTGTCAAAGAAACAACGAAAAGTCAACGAAAGTTTACTCATTAGAAAGTTTGTCGGAGTCGTCGCAAAGAAGGCACTTACAAAGTTTTACAATAGTATGTGTTAAAAAACATGAGATGCTTGTGCAAGATTAGTGGAATAACTACAAGTTTGACAGTTTATGGTCACCCAATTTGATCTAGTATTGTCATATCACTAGATCGAGCTTGGAGCCTATATGAGGCAAAACATCGTAGGTCAGTTTTAAAAATTCATAAAAAGTTACGCATAAATCCAGTAACGTCGCGAAAACGCGAGTAAATATATGGAATACTAGCAGCGCCCCGCGGACCTATCCGCGTAGTCTCTGTTCCCAGTATTTTCTCACGATGAAAAGTAGCCTATGTGTGTATTATTCCAGACTGCAATCAAACTGTATTTCGAATTTCGTGCCGTCGTGTTGCTTACTATCCGACACATGTTCTGCTCGTCTCGTCACTCTATATTATATTTAAAAAAACAGCCATGGAAACATTAAAGGCAGCCTTCAAATAAAAATGTCTGTGGCAGGGACTGCCGATAGAATTGAAAACTTATATCTCAGAATTTACTTAGTACACTTTGGAAATTACGCAGCTGAGACCAGAGGGCACTGGTAGTCTAGAATAAATCTTCAAAGCATTGTCGTCTAAATAAGTCTTCATGGTTATTATGTGTAAATGTGCAATGGTAACCATGACAACACGCCATGGCAGTCTAGAAATGCTAGGGCATTTCTACATGGCCATGGTCTCGAGTTTACCCGACAATTTCTTTCATTCACGAGCGTGACGCTTGAGCGTCACGGCCCACGAAAAATTTGTATGTGGTACGCCAAAAGAGGCTTTCGCTTAAAAAAAAACAATGAGCAGGATCACATTCATACACCTTACTCTATTTTTATTTTCTTTAGTTAGAAGTAGAAGAAAAACAACAAAACATTCGAAGATGTAGGTACCTACGCATTTCAGTATAAATATTATGAGAGTAATTAGCATCTATACACCTTTCTAGGTATTACACTGAACTTTAACGACACCAAACTAAGTATTAATGACGTTAGGTTCTATTACTCGATAATCGATGTTTGATGTATTTTTCCTAATTTAGTGGACAAACCATTTAAACGTAGGCAGAGCGGCTCCAGAGATTTTGTGCGTTTGGGGTTACTCAATACGGTTTTCGTATTCTAAATTTATACCCTGTTTACATGATTCAAGTCCAGCGACCGAATCCAGCGCTGGATTGCTTATTGGAATAATATAAACCGGCACTGGAATGCATTGGCACTGGGTTGATGCGTTCCAGTGCCGGTTTCCATTATTCCAGTAAGCAATCCAGCGCTGGATTGCTTACTGGATAATACCCCGTTTACATGATTCCAGTCCAGCGACCGAAGCCAGCGCTGGATTGCTTACTGGAATAATGTACACCGGCACTGGAAAGCATCAATCCAGTGCCAATGCATTCCAGTGCCGGTTTACATTATTCCATTAAGCAATCCAGCGCTGGATTCGGTCGCTGGACTGGAATCATATAAACGGGGTATTAAGGAAATGTTTAAAGCCGAGTCCAGACCTGTGTAACGTGTAATGTAAGGTTACATGTAATTTGGCGCCAGCAGTGTGGACGGCACACGAACTCTATGACTCTCGAGCAGTGCGAGCGCCTTTGTGTTCGCGCAAAAAACCGACATCCGATGGATCACGGCGATCATGCGGCGGCGCGAGCGTTACATGAAACATTCCTAGTGCCGTCCACACGAACAATTCGCGTTTCATTTCACGATATATTACATTACACGTTACACCCGTCTGGACCCAGCTTTAGCAACAAGTACCACAACACTACCGCATTTCAGATACAGAGCAAAATATACCTAAACTTGTACACTGTAGATATAATTTACAACGACAGAATACTGAAACTAGTTTTCGCACCATGCACTGTTTGAAATCTTGATACATAGGTATTACGACATATTTAATGTAATTCGGTTAATTTCTTTTCATGGATAACTTGAATTAGACGTCTAGCTCAGGTTTACTGGCTGCGTCTTGCGGTCTTATCCAAGTAACACGCGTTCTCGTAATAGGGATGTTAACACTAATCACAAATTAATGTTCAGTTTAATGTTAATTTGATGATAGTTTGTATTAATAGAATTTCGAAAGTCACATTTTTATAATTTAATATTACGTAGTAAATAGATTAGAAATTATTTTAAATGCTTTATTTTTAATCTGTTGTCACGTGACTGGAAACACCAATATGACTTATTACGTCACTAACCGAAAAACGAGATGTCAAAGCCTGACTATACTGTTTACTTGTCTGCATTTCTATTGTAGTTTGCGATTTTAGCGACGACTATTTTGATTGTTTGTATTCAAGTAAATATAAGGAAACATAAACTGGACATACAGTCATGAATCTCGACCAATGTTTTGCGGGTAGTGACGTCATGTCAGTCGATAGTGTTTTAGCGGGAAAATTTAAAATTACTTTATATTAATATACAATATATTTACTTATCGATAATACTAATACTTTTGGATAAATTTTTTTTACAGTAAACAAGCGTCTATTTGCAAAATAAAAGCAATTCCGAAAAAATATTAACATCCCTATTATCCCGTGATATGTTATAGCGCATGTACCAGATTATAATCTGTGTTCCAAATTTCAACGAGATCTGTTGCGACGTAATTGAACAACAAACATTCAAACTTTCGCATTTACAATATTAGTAGGATATTAGCTTCTTATTCTAATGCCGAGCAAAAGCCTCTCTTCCATCCCTAAAATGGTATTCTATTAAATTATAATAGACAGCTATTGTGAGGATTGTAGTTGGTGTTAATGTATTAATAAAGTAAAAAAAACATTGAAATAAAGATATCTTTGTTTTCTTTAGTTCTCCTTCTGCATGTTCAATTTCATTGGTATGTGTATTTGTGTATGTAGGTTTATTACTATAATTGTATTTATTTATTGTGTAGTTTAGATTGTCAAAGTTAGTGGCTTTGTTTTAAAGTGTAGAAAAAAAATAACATACAAATGGTATGTTATTTTTTTTCTGTGTGCATAATAAAGTGTTTTTGTCTGTCTGTCATATTATGTATTAGATAAATTCACACAGCAGAAGAAAGTCTCGTGTTCAGTTAGGCCAATTGTCCACGTAGCTGCACGACATCCGCACGATTTCGACAATTGTCGGATGCAAGACGAATGCTTGCATCTTTTGCGTACAAATAATGAAGTCTGTGTCCACGAAACGACAACGACACGACAGCCGCACGTCTTGCGTTTGTTCGTAGGATGCATGCATTCGACAAAAGACGCGTGCGTGGACAGTAGGCCTTAATTGCAACCGTACACGTGCAGCCGACTGCCTTCTCACAATTAATCTTATAATCGATTAATAAAACTGTAGGCACACATAAATCACTCGATATATCACTAACCACTTGTTGTTGCCAAATATTACAGCAATGACGAACGTAGCATATATTGTATAGATCCATTTTTAATCACCAATTCACTATCGAGAGAATAAAACAGTTACTGTGCTCGATGCATTGTCACTCGCGGTGGACCGAAGACTGATCCTATCGTCTGGCATCGGTTCTACTTTGATTATTAGAACCCGAACGGTGCTTAAGGAAAATTGTATCTTAAGGAAAATACGAGGTACTTTTTGAATGAGTATAATCGATGCACGTGATTAAGTTCAAATTGCATAATTCAGGTAAAATGTAGTAATTGATGTGGTCTATTAATAACGAAGTTTGTTTTCTTATACTGAACGGTTGATATGCAGCTGATGTTTAAACTAAAGTGGTATACAAATCGGCACTCAGGCTGTCTTCACTGTCAGCCATCGGAGACTTACTGAATGTTGTTGTTTTACCTTCATTAACAAATTTGATACTAAATGAACAGCTTGGCATATATGGTACATTAATAACATGCAGGATAATCAACTAAACGATATAAAATAAATAATAAGATACATAGATATTTTTGATATTTCTGATGATGAAAATATGTATTTATTAAATAGAGGCTTGAATAACATGAAAGATAATTACAGAGAGTAAACATAATTACAAAGAATTTTCTTCCGTAAAACAGTAAGTAATCGTCAAAGTCGTTAAAGAAATATGTTGAATAAAAACATTAAACTATCGACATAGTTACATTAGTTTTCATTCAACCGCCTCAAAAACAAGGTTAGTCGTAGATTATTTTATAGCTTACACAAATAAAAACGAATGTTGCAAATATGAGTTAAAACTTTGTACTTTGTTCATATAACTTATTAGCACATTAGCAGACAGGGGCACCTCGCAAGCTTACCGCTTGTTTGATGTCATTGTAAAGTGTGTCTACAGTCTATGGGTTTAGGCTCATATTTCAACGCTCATTACATGTGCGGGAGTTGTGCGGTACAAGTCGACTTTCAACTTAGTAGAAAATTATTAACTATGTAACCGGCTTTAAAAGTTATTGGGGCAGGGATTTTCCCGCCAAACAAAATTGCTTACATAAGTTATTTATGTCTCTTTCTTAACTGCTTGATATTAAAAAGAGAACAATGAGCAATTTCACGAGGGATCACGAATTTTTACAATATGAAAATTTTGAACTACATATAGTGTTAGTCAGAAATCGTGTCAACGTAAAACAAAAGTATTGTGACTGGGATTGTTTTTTTTTGCGTTTATAAACTTTGTTTGGAACGATGTTCCTGATTGTAGAGTTTTTGTTCGGTTATATCAATACTTTATGTCTAGTAGAGCGCTCTGATTTCTTTCCTTTTTGAAAAAAAAAAAAATGTTTTTATTTACAATATTCTATACACTTAGTTCCATGTTTTTCTCAATTGATTTTTTTTAATTTATGATACATTAAACCACAAACAATACGCTTAGGTTACCTACATGCCACATAGCACGCGGGAGAAAATATCCGATATGGGATCACGCGGAAATCAGCCCTACAGTGCACAAAATATATGAAAAAAATCAACGTTTAGTGCGTCTACTATCGCATTAATTTAAGTTACACACATCTATAGCAATATCACAAAGAGAGAATGACGATTTTGTATGTTTGTTTACATTTGAGGTAATTTTCGATCCATTGAAAAAACTTTTCGACATAATATAAACATTATCCATAATTACAGATCATTGTTATTTTATTTATTATTAAGAAATATAATATTTAACAGAGTATTCCTTGTATCTATTTTAATAATCACACTGAAAAATAATAGAGCCTTTTAACCTGTGAGCAGAAGCTACTATTTGATACAATCAATGTTGCCACAGATTGTTAAAGATCTTACATTA
The DNA here is from genome assembly GCA_963693475.1 of Ectropis crepuscularia. NCBI lineage: Eukaryota > Metazoa > Arthropoda > Insecta > Lepidoptera > Geometridae > Ectropis > Ectropis crepuscularia. Next base: position 17,421,125 of record OY856355.1, read on the forward strand.
GGACGCGTTCCCGAAAAGATTTTGACTCAGATCCAGAACTGTTATAGGTCAACTAGATTAGTTGGACCAAGAAGAAATTGGGGCTGACCAAATTACCGATAAACCAGGTTAAAAGACAAAAACAAAGGAATGAAAAATGTAGTAGCAATCAAATCACGTCCGCGATGGTTAACCTCTTTCCCCGTTCGTCACTGTTGTAAACGGTATTTACCCCGCCACACAATGAAGGAAACCCAAACAACAAAACTATATCATTACCTAAAATGTCGTTCTTTCCTGACATGAGAAGGCCGGAAGACTGGATGAGACGATGATGAGACTGGATGAGGATAGAAGGAGCGACGATACGACGATAATTACCTATTTTTCGATTATAATAGATCGCCAATCGTTTCAGTTTCAAACTTTCGCGATATATTTAAAACATAACCAAGGTAATAAATAATTAAATAATAATAATTCAGATTGCGATTAAGTTCTGTGTTATAGTTTAATTGATCGTTTCACTAGTTTTAAGTATGTGTTTTGTTCATGTAATTTTAAGTCGTGATCAATAAAGATTATTATCTATCTAACTATCTAATGGGGCCGGATTTCAAGTAGCGGGGAAAATGAAGTAGGCTGTAATTCTAATTAAAAAGAAACACAAACCACATGTTATCAGTTGGAAAATGGTTCCCACCGTTTATATATTTTTTCTGGAATCAGCTTAAGTTACAGTAAAAAACATCCTTAGTATCAAATTTTAAAATAGCACTGAACAGAATTAATAAATATGTGTCAGCTTACCTCAATTTCAGCTTTTAGTTGCGTCACTTCTAGGTCCGAAGAAGCAGAGTTCAACAGGGGAGTATCGCCGGCCTCGCGCAATTTCTTTTCCAAATTTTTCTTTTCAGTTGTCACGTTCTCCTGTAACATGTAAAAGATTTTTCTTTTTAGTAAATATGTATGGGTTGTGAACTTAAATATCGTTTACTAGTAGCGTTCCGAGGTTATACCCGCGTAATTCCCGTTATTTTCCCGGAATAAAAAGTATATCTTACTCCAGCCTACAACTATAATCTAAAGGCGTTCCAAATTTCAACTCGATCCGTTCAACCGTTCCGGCGTGATGAAGCAACAAACATCCAAACTTTCGTACTTATAATATTATAGTAGAATTTGTTTTACTTTTAGTAATTGTTCATTAGGTCAAAACTATGCAGTGTTTGTAGACTAGAAACCACGAAAGACGAAGATTCATCCCAAAGTTTTTTACATTATTTTCAGTGATGGGACGAGCAATACGTGCACCTGATGGTAAGCAATATTCCTGCCCATATTAACACAGTGCAGTGCAGCTATTTTAACATAACATTATTATTAAAACCATGTTTAGAGTAATAAAAAAAATTTACATAGGGCATCGCATCGCAGTGCGTGAAAGTGTATCGAAATATTGGTGTCACGCTCTATCAAATAAACTTTTTTTTTTTTTTTTAAATAAAGATTGACGAGACGAATAGGACATGTGCCTGATGGTAAGCTACATGCCTGCCATATAACAGCACAGTGACACCCAGCTATTGGAACACGAAGAGTCGAAATCATTACCTAGCACTGCACTGCGCTCGTCGCACAGATCAAGAATGTCCAAGATCAGTCTAAGATGTTATATCTCTAAGCCCTGTAATTTCTCTGGAAACATTGCCCTTCATAACGGAAAACAGTAATGTTTGCACATTACTGCTTGGCGGTAGAATAACTGGCAAAGGTGTGGTACTTCCCCAGGCGGACTCTGCTAAGAGTCCTACCACTACTCTACACTATCACTAATTGCGCCTGATAGTGAGCAACACGTTTCCTTATCAAAATTACCTTATAGTTTCAAAGACTCAAATGAAGAGGTTCGACTCTACTTTTGCGATAACAACGTCTTAACTGTGATACGCGTTGCCTGAGTGAGGTTTTCCCGATAGTTACAATCTTGGTATCTTTAAATCGAGAGTGAATTGGTTTTTTTCTAGGTAAGCACGTTCCATCATAGACCGCATTGTCGGTCAACATCAGGCGAGATAACGATCAAGGGTAACATTGTAATAGTTGAAAAAAAAGTAAATTAGTGTTTCACAGTAGGTGTGTGAGTAACAGCAACCTATATCTTATCTTATATATAAAATTCTCGTGTCACAATGTTAGTTACCTTACTCCTCCGAAACGGCTTTACTGATTTTTACCCAATTTTATATGCATATTCAGTAGGTTTGAGATTCGGCTACTATCTATTTTTCATACCCCTAAGTAAGGGTTGCCAAATTTTTTTTTTAATTTAGTGACAATTTTTTTTGTTTTTATTTTTTTATAATGTGGCATTAACAAATACATACAACCCTAAATTTTTACCCTTCTATCACCAACTCCTATTTTTTTATAGCCATTTTAGTAATTTAATCATTTTTCATTCCGCTCGATAACTTATAAATTATCGTCTTGTTTGTAAATGTTTTTCACTCAATTTCGATTAAAATTTCCCGGTGCTTATGGCAAATCTAAAATAGTTTTATAAAAATAAACACTTATTTATATTATTAAAGTTTAGGGTTACCAATGTTGGATTTTAAAAAAATGTATTAATAATTTATATGGCAAAACACCGTTTGCTGGGTCAGCTAGTTTATCGATAAATAAAGTAGCCAAGTGCGAGTTGGACTCGCCCATGAAGGGTTCCGTTGCAGCAAGTAACATAATATACATAGTACACATAGTTCTTGTAGTTCGTTGTAACTTTGATCGAAGTTTTAATAATAGTGTATTTATGACGAACTAAAAAAAAACTACTAATCAGATCGAGTTCAAACTAATTTTCGTTGGTAGTTTTCATAGTAATGTACATCATATATTTTTTTTAGATTTTTCATTCTCTTACTTTAGAAGTTAGAGGGGGGGGGACACACATTTTACCACTTTGGAAGCGTCTCTCGGGCAAGTTATTCAGTGTAGACAAAAATGTTTTTAGAAACCTCAATATCATTTTTGAAGACCTATCGATAGACAACCCACACGAGTAGGTTTGATGAAAAAAAAATTTTTGAGTTTCAGTTCTCAGTATGGGGGGCACCCCTCATTTTTGTTTTTTTTACAAAACTTTTGTAAACATCTTAATGCGGTTCACTGAATACATCCACTTACCAAGTTTCAACAGTGTAGTTCTCATAGTTTCGGCAAAAAGTGGCTGTGACATACGGACGGACAGACAGACAGACAGACAGACAGACATGACGAATCTATAAGGGTTCCGTTTTTACGTTTTACGGAACCCTAAAAAAGTGAGTGTTTTCAATTATATAGTATACGTGTCCACCTAGACACGTACTCATGTCTAGACTTAAAAAATAACTTATACTAAGTTTTAGTTAGAAGCGTTTAAGTGCACAATGGTGTAATTGAGATTCGAACTCGAAACTTATGAATTTCTATTTTAACACCTCGCCAGTGATTTTGTATTCACCGAGTGTAACATGGAGTATGTAACAGTGAGAGTAACATGGATAGAGCGAACGAATACTCCGTCAGGGCTTTAAAGCGACATGTCGATAGTAGGCTGCACTATCTAATAAGTGCTTTGAGATCGACTATTATGGGCCACTTCTACACGCTACATAAAAAAAAACTGATGATATTTTTCATACAATTTTAAGGAAAATGTTAGTTAGGAAGTATTGGCTAGAATACGGTCGAAATAATGATCTTTATTTACCCAATAACAGTTACAGACTGTACAAGTCGAAAATGTCACACGCATCTTGTTCTAATTAAACTTCACTAATGGGAGCCAGATATTTAAAAAAAAAACATGGGCACGTCTGGTTTTCTTCAGCACAATGGTAAAATAAAATAATTAGGAACTCTAGATCTTGTAAACAACTCCCAACTACAGAATATAGAGCATTTGATATTGGCGCCACTAAACTAAAAACTCTTATCGAGAATTCACTACATACCTATTTATTTATAATCATAACAAGCAGTGCCTCGAGATTTTACCTGCGTGGTTCCCGTCGTTCCCGTTTATTTTTTCGGGATAAAAAGTAGTCTATTTGTTATTCCAAACTATAATCCAGATTGATTATAGTTTGGAAGAACACATAGGCTACTAAAATAGGCAAATAAGGCTGATTATTATGTTCCAATTTCAGCCCGATCCGTTCACTAGTTTTTACGCGAAAGAGTAACAAAAACCCTCCATCCTTTTTTTATACTTATATCTGTTTCGCTATTATATTATTATGTAGTAGGAAATGGGATAAGAATGGATAGGTTAAAAAAAGTATGTTATTTTTAGTTCCAAAATGTATCGTGAATAACTATTATTTGTCAACTGTTGTATCGAACGTATATTCCTTATCCTCTTCCTCTTGTGGTATCTTAGGAGTAAGACGTGTCTGTGTCTCAGTCGTTAAATTAATTTTACGAAAATAAATAAAATAAGCTTAAAATTACGCGGCAAAAATAGCAGCATATATTAGCACAACATAAACAACGAAAGCGTTCCAAGATAACTTCTCCACAACTGACGTCCTGGTACATTGCCCCACTACCACAAAATCCGTAAGTCTTTCTTACTAAACTAACAGGCATTGGAGTAACTAGAAATCCGCAAGGGCGGGCCGTCAGCCCTGACATCTATCATTGGCGCTACCCTAAAGAAATAATTACACACACTAACGCAACACCAGCCTAGCCACGCCTACCGAGGACCCGCGTGCGCACGAGCAGGTGGCACACACTGATACTTTCTAGCCACGGACGTTGCTCCGCTAAACAAATAACCACTTAGAAATAGGCCTACGCGCTTACGATCCTAGCAAAAATGGCCAAACTTCTACGTTCTCCATCTACAAAAGATTTGAAAAGTAGACCTAGAAATAATTCTGAGACGCTGTCGGCTGAATTACTAGGGCTGGGCACCAGATCAAAACAAAGAGCAACTCGAAAAACAAATAGATCGGAGGGTGAGGACTCTGACGATTCTATCCGTAAAAAAAGGCGACCTGATAGCGACGACTTCGAAATATTTAAAAGCGAAATAAAACTATTACTCACCACAATGTTTTCCGATTTTTCTAACAATCAAAGCGAAAAATTGAGTACACTGGAGAAACAATTGACTGATGTTAAAACCCACACGTCGGCGATCGTCGACATAGAAAAATCTCTTAGCTATATGTCAGACCAGCTGGTCGACTTGCAAGTCAAGATAAATAAACTAGAAATCGATAAGAAACAAATAAATAGCCAACTAAATGACCTGGAAGACAAAATTGAGAGCTTAAATAGATTTGGCAGGAAAACTTGTATTGAACTAAGAGGTATTCCCAAAAATAGGTCAGAAAAGAAAAAAGACTTATTTTACATGCTAGAAAACCTACTCACTTATCTTAAAATTGATTATTCACCTTCGGATTTGCGTGACGTGTACCGGGTGCCTAACAAGAACAATAAAGACGCATCGACTGTAATCGCAGAGTTTTCCAGTACACTTTTGAAAACATCTGTCCTCAACTCGGCTAAACGTTACAACTTAAACAACAGTTCTTCTAAACTGAGCACACTAAATCTAGGGCTTGATGGACCCAACATTGCGATATTCTTGTCGGAACATCTGACACCCAAAGCCAGGCACCTTCATTATCTAGCGAGGGACTTTGCCAAAACTCAAAAGTACGAATACTGCTGGACATCTCACGGTATGATCTACCTACGTAAACGCGAAGGAATGCCGCATATTATAGTCACAAGTGAAACTCAGCTGGTAAATTTGAAGAACCCCACGTGACTTCTCTTTTCACAACAAACCACACAAACAACTACTACTACGAACCCTTTAATACTAATTTTAAGCGCGTTACTAATTTCTGTATTGTATTCAGCTCGATTAAACTTGTGTAAAACAACAATTGATAATAATGTTGTTATGTGTCTACCACTGTCTTGTTGCCTGTACTGTGTTTACCGACTATCATTTTTACATGCATTACCACGCTTCTGCAGAGAAAATATATCAATATACAACTTCACAATGCATAATTACTGTGCATGCATTATTCTTATATTTTTAATTTCAATGCAAGCTGTACCGCAAACATTGTATACAAAGGGTAAACACCTAATTAATTGCTTTTCTGTGCTCCCCAAATATCTAATTGTCATGACTGTAACATACAGTACAATTCATTTTATTACAGTTCATTGCACGCACACCTGCCCAAAGTGTATGAAAACTACTAACTGTATTTCGGTGATTCTAAGTTGTGCAATTACGTCTACACTGCATTTAAGAATGAACACAAATCATTTTGATATAGGAAACTGCACCTACTTGTGTGATACAATCAACAAGGATCATAAACAAACTTTTCGTAAGAAAACTAACGTGGTTATTACATGTTTGAGATGTAAACAAACTTTTTACCGTATTTCAGAGTTTCTGGGATTTGTTTGTGTGACTGTGAAACTAGAGGTACTATCATTAATTAAAACAACTCCTTTTTTGAATAAAACTTGTACTATTCTGAGTGGAAAATTCCACACAAAGCATAAACTTAAATTTAATAGTAGGTTATTATTTAAATGTGTAATTATCTTTGTAACACTACTACTATTCTGCACAGCTTTTATTGTAAGCAATGGTGGGACATTCCTATGTAAAATATTGCATTTAAAATGTAAACTAATTGCTCATCACATCTTTATGTTATTAAAACATGTCATTGCGGTTGTAGAATTGGTAATAATTAGCAAAATTTGTTCTGTAAGTATAGATTGGACATACCTGTGTGAAATTACACTATTTAACACTTCCCAGAATAACTATAATCAACACCACTGCATATTTTCACAAATAAATTCACAACATTCAACATTACACATACAGATATACTTCCTTCTACCTATCTGCAATAACCACCACTCTTTATACCTATGTGCTATGGGTAACTACGAGAAACTAAGCCAATATAAAATATATTTTATCAAATTACCTTTCAAAACATGTCAATCTGTCGGTGTTTATGAGAACAATGATATATTTTATATAGGAAGACGATTTATTGGCCATTCCAGGCAAAGCAAAATCTTTTGTTATGTGTTGTTTACTAAGAATGAAATGTATCGTTGTTTATTATCTGGAAAGTCACGGTACAGTAAGGATAAAGTACTTAGTAAGCTATCTGTTTTTGATACAAATACAATTCAATTCGAACTTTTGGTATGCTTGGTGGATATCTTAGTGTTCGTGTATCAATCACATACAGGCGGCGATGCGGAATGTTGGAATTCGATAGCAATTACTACTCACAAAAAATACATCAACATTTTTTATAATTATGGGGCTTGTAGATCGTGCTTTGCATTATATCAACAAAAATATTGTTTTCGCACTTAATACTAAATTAATTGTATTAAAAACTGATAATGGATGACAACCTAAAATTAATAGACGCACTTGATCACACTTCATTGTCATATAGCTATCACACACATGTGCCAGAAATGTGTAAAGCGTATCTGAAGATAAATCAAAATAATGACAAATTCGTAATACTTACTCAAAATATCCGTAGTATTCGTAGCACTAATTTCGATCAATTCATAGTTTTCATATCGCGCCTGAATTTTTTACCAGACATTATTATACTCACTGAGTGCTGGTTGGACCCAACTTTTTCTGGAATACACTTAGAAAGCTATTGTTGCTCGTACTCAAAACAAAACCTCAACCAAAACGACGGAGTGGTCGTAATGACTAAAGTTGGTCTTCCTGTGACTATTGTGGAGCCTCCTCTCCTTGAGGCAACTGGTCTCGTTATTACAATTGGAAACAAATATTCAATCTTAGCACTATATAGATCTCCTTCTTTCGATAGTACATCTAATTTCCTGATTTCACTGGAAAAAGTACTAGCTGAAATGAAAGGCCAAACATCTGTAGTAATGGGTGACATAAACATAGATATCACGCCTTGTCATGTCAACTCTATAAAAGAAAAAAAGGCAGATTCATATTTGGGAACACTGGCATGCCATGGTTTCATACCAGGTCATCAGATACCAACACGCGGCCCATCTTGCTTAGATCATGCCATGATTAAAAGTCCATACAAATCTACCATAGTAGTCTGCGCAAACAACGTAACGGATCACGATGCAATTATCACAGGTATTCCCAAGGCAAAGGAAAAAAATGTGTGTAATAAAGAAATCACAACTATAGATTACGCCGGCTTTGTCAACGACCTCGAAAAAATAGACTGGTGTAACCTCTACTCTCAAACAAACCCAAATGCGGCTGTTCAGGAATTTGTGGACATAATAAATTGCGCAGTGGAATCTCATAAAAACACTAAAATCGTACGCAACTCAAATTCAATTCGCAAAATATGGATCACACCGGGATTGTTGAAATGCATACGCAAAAGAGATAATCTTCATCAGAAATTTAAAAACAGACCTAGCGATCGAAATTTGGAAGAAAAATATAAAACATACAGAAATCGTTGTAATAACATTCTTCAAAATCTGAAAAATGAACACGATAAAAACAAAATAAGATCTAATATAGGTAACAGCAAAGAGCTCTGGAGCTCCATTAAAGAGATATGCAACATCAGTCCTAAAACAACAAAAAATGATGCCCTATTGGACACTGCTTCTTCGCCGTCTGAGGCACTTAATAAGGTGAATCATTACTTTGCTACAATAGGTGAATCGCTTGCAAAACAAATACTTGATTCTACCAACACTACTGAGTCAGCTCTAGCTCAGTCCACACACGTACCTAACACTCCCGTAAACTCTTTGTTCCTGAAAGCTGCCAACTCCCAAACTATCTGCAAAATAATTGATTCCCTTAAAATAAAATCTTCCCCCGGTGGAGATAGCATCACCAACCGACTTCTTAAATCAGCAAAACATGTTGTCGCTGCTCCCATAGCGTTTATCTGTAATTTGAGCTTAAACTCAGGAATTTTTCCAGATTCTTTCAAAGAAGCTAATGTAACCCCAATTCATAAAGCGGGTGATGTAGGCGAACCATCGAACTATCGTCCTATTTCTCTGCTTTCTTCCATCTCTAAAATACTTGAGAAGCTAGTGAATGGGGATTTGGTGGGCTTTTTGGAGAAGGAAAATGTCTTGTCGCCACATCAATTTGGATTTCGTTCAGTTAGGTCCACGGAAGATGCTGTGTTATCGCTTTTGGATTTTGTGTCTGGTAAAATGGACAGTGGCCAGAAATGTGTGGGGGTCTTTTTAGACCTCGCCAAGGCCTTCGATTGCGTTTGTCGCCCTATCCTGTTAAAAAAGCTGGAATGTCTTGGGATTCGTGGGTCTGCATTGGATTGGTTTCGGTCGTATCTTTCCAATAGAAAACAAAGAGTCAAGGTCAATAATCTATACAGCTCTTTCGAGGAAGTCAACTACGGTGTGCCGCAGGGAAGCGTGTTAGGTCCCACCCTTTTCTTGACTTACATTAACGATCTTTGCCATCTTCGCGTCGCGCACGCCGAGATCTTTTCCTTTGCAGATGATACGGCCATAATCTTTCATGGGCGGAATTGGGATATGGTATCAAGGGCAACCAACGATGGTCTCCGAAAAATTACAGCTTGGCTCCAAAAAAATTTACTAACTCTTAACGCAGCTAAAACCAAAATTGTAGTGTTTCGCATATCAACCCGATCAGCACCAACTAATCCCCTCTGTATAAAGCTTCACGTATGCACAGCCTCTTCTGGCCAACAAGATATATGCCAATGCACAATGTTGGAACAAATCTCTAATGTTAAATACCTTGGCATTCACATAGATGAGCAGCTATCTTGGAATAAGCAAATTGAAGCATTGAGCATGCGCCTCAAAAAACTTGTATTTGTTTTCAAAAGATTGAGGAATATTGGGGACTACAAAACTATCACCATGGTCTACACTGCACTATGCAGATCTTTGTTGGGTTACTGCGTCTCTGCTTGGGGAGCAGCTTGCACTACAAGCCTAATAAAAGCGGAAAGAGCACAACGTCTGGTCTTAAAAGTAGCGCACAGAAAACCGTTCTTGTATTCAACTGACGACCTGTATAAGGACACTAAACAACTCCGAGTCCGTCAGCTGTTCATTCAATCATGTGCGCTACGATTCCATAGAACAGCTCTACATACAACAAATTATTACTGCCCAGATATGCGGTCAAGGCGCACATTCAGATGGGGAATTACCAGGAAAAACACTAAGTTTGGTCAGAGGTGCTATGGCTACTTGGGAGCTTTAATTTACAAACACTTGAATGAAAAACTAAACTTAGTAAAAGACACAAAATGGAAATGTAGAAAAAAGATTACCGAATATCTACTTTCCCTAGGACACACTCAAACTGAAAATATAATACGAGCAGATTACTAACTAACAGCAAGATATTAACAAATAATTGGAATAAAATCGCACGCATGGGTTGGATAAGCAAGTCCCTACATTAACACACAAGAATACACCCTCACATACACCTCATTCCCACACTTGGTTATAAACGTTTAGGTTTCTTTCGCCTAATCACACATAAATGCACTCTTTCTCACAACAGACACGAAAACACCTACATTTACACACATACATATATTTTTTTTTAACATACACACTTATAGACATTTAAACATCCACGCACACTCTTTCGATATACTCACACACTTCCTCTGCTTCTTTTAACTCTTACAAAGCACTCTTGAAGAGAACTAGCTCCCACAAACACAGGGAATCCTACTGTGGGGGCTAGGGCTTCCTGACTTCATTATTGTAACAGTGCATTTTCGTTATTGTTAGAGTATTTTTAAGTGTTGCATTTATGATCATGTTACATGTTTGTTGGTCACTGAATAAATTTTTATTATTATTTATTATTATTATTATTATATTAATTGCAGAGTACATAAAAATGCCATAAGAGTTTTCATTAGGTATGTCAATTCCTTAGAAGTCGAAAAGCCCAGTGATGTAATAACCATGCGATAAAAACGTGATTATTTCTGACTCTGAATTTGTGACTCAGTATTGGACACTTCTAATAAGAGTACCACGGTTGGTTTTTAGACATAAGTCTTATCGGAAAAGAATGTAACTTTTAGATTCTTTGAACATGAACGTATAATATGTATTCAGCATATTTTTCAATGTTTTCGGCTTCTTAATATTTTTCATCTATACTAATATTATAAAGAGGAAAGATTTGTATTTTTGTATTTTTGTATGTATGTAATAAACTCAAAAACTACTAAACCGATTTCAAAAATTCTTTTGCCAAGAGAAAGCTACATTATCACTGAGTAACATAGGCTATTTTTATTACAAGAAAAAAATAGTGATCTTTGGAATTTTTTACTAAAACCAACGCAAGGTATAAAAAAAACAGCCATAAAATGGCTTTCATCGCATACGCTGCGGAAAGTACCAATGATAGAACCAAACAATGTTCTACAATATTATAGAACGTATTAAAGTCTACAAAAAACCTCGCGAGAGCATATGTCTAACTACAGTAATTACGTCGCTACAACTGCTTTTTTACATTTTAAAAGAAGATAAAAATGCCGATCAACTTAAGACCATGCTATTCATACATTTGTTTTAATTCTTATCAAAATAAATTATTTTTCAATCAAGACTGCTTTATTACCTATCGATTCCTTTTTGAATTTTTAAAATCGGGCATTCCATTCAAAATATATTACGAAATTAAAAATATCCATCCTAAATATTTGCAACGACGCGACGGCCGGCAGAATTATGAAGAGTGTACATATAGTACAGCGTTCATCCCAGTCAGAGTGATTTTATCTCAGAATACTTCTTTATCATGTACCACGTAGGTACATCGTTCCAAGACTAGGTACTCAAAATCAAAGAAATCACTTTGAGAGAAGCTTCAATTTCTCGGTGTCCGTTGAGGCTGAGAGAGTTGTTTGTGGTAATATTATTATTTTGTTTTCCCTCGGAATTATGGCACATTTTTGAAGACAATTTGTGTCAAGACATCAAACATACAGCCCAACAACGAGATCCGGATTATGATGTATATGTCGCAGCCGGATTGTATAGTTCGCCGTATTACATTACGGCTAGCCGTTTTGACAAACGGGGCCGTTTTGTAATGCGGCGGTTCAACGATTAGCCGCATTGTCATTGCAATACGTTCTTCAATAAGGCGGTCCACGTTCAGCCGCATTGTATTACTGCTTATGTTGTAGGAAGACCATATTTAAAAAAATAACAACACAAAATCTAAATTAATTTCATTTATCTGAATAAATTGATCGATTATTTCGTACGATATTCCGTACTATTTTTTTTACAACATTTTACCTCTCACATAAAGTTTGAAAGCCCATAACTTGATATCGGTGACGGTACACCTAAGAAACATGGTGAACTTCCATAGACAAGGGTCTATTATCGCAACATGTTCCATCGTAGATAGCATCGTCGCTTAACATCAGGTGAGATGGTGGTCAAGTTACGACCTATTATAGTTTTAAAACTACTTGCATGGCTCGCTCCACTCAGGACCTCCCTTGAGCTTCTGGCTCCCGCATTCTTTTAAATACACTCTAGGGGTAGTAGCGCCAAGACTAGGTGGAGTCGGGGTGCTCCGGGTCGGATCTGGGTCTCATGTAACCTACCCGGTCCGATTTAGTCTTAACAAGGTGGACGGTGGAAACGAAATAGTATCCAAGTAACGCCCAGGGTGATAAGTGCCACCCTAATAATATTGTGTACAATTCCTCCAAACTCCAGAATCCACTGTCACTTTAGCAATTTAGGAACACACAGTATTCAACGCCATAGTTGTTGTTATATCAGGCAGCGCCATGAGTGTTAAGAATCGGAACTAAAAATTGTCAAAGAGGCGGTTAATCTCTCGCTTTATTACATTACGGCTAGCCGTGTTAGCAATTTAGGAACACACAGTATTCAACGCCATGGTTGTTGTTATGTCAGGCAGCGCCATGAGTGTTAAGAATCGGAACTAAAAATTATCAAAGAAGCGGCTAATCTCTCGCTTTATTACATTACGGCTAGCCGTGTTGAATAACGTATGGCGTTGAATACATTCCAGTGGTTTTTTAATTCAGCTGTATTCAATCCGGCTGATCGTTAAACCGCCGCTTTACAAAACGGCCTTTAACCAACTAAGCCACCAGGCCAGGCAGTTTAATGTTTTTGAACTTTAAAGTTTTGGTTTTTAATTTTGATCTTTTGGAAAAATTTGGTCATGTACATTTCATTTAGCATACCTACTTAACAAAAAATTTGACCCCGTGCGAAGCCGGGACGGGCCGCTAGTGTTAATATAAAGTAGACTTGTTTTAACTAGATTTTTTAAATGCATTCTGTATTTTTTCTGATACCAAGATTTTCAACCTTCCACACATGTTCCACATGTATATTATCCCAGCGCGTGGCAAAGTATTCCACCCTGGACTATTCGACCATTTCCTACATGTCACCGAAAGATACCACATTTGAAAATTGTTTCATACGCAGTATGGGTGAGAAATGCCCCACTATAATTCTGTTAAAAGTTTACCTGTTCCGGCTTACTTTCTCCATCTGGCGTAGGTGCCAACTAGAAGGGGCGCAATTTTTAAAGAAGCATCATAACGTTTTTCTCCCTCCCCTCATTCTCCCAAAACGTTATGTAACATCCAAGTGACCAATTCTACCTAAATTCTCTTTATATCACAATCCATAGGAACATAAACAGTAGCCTTACAATAGCCTTTTCAAGCTCAATCTGTATGTCACCGAAAGATTCCACCTTTGATTACAAATACCCTATCATTCTGTGATCAAGTTTCCCTGTTCTTCTCTATCTGGTGCTAGTGCCAAACAATCCTATTTCTGCTTTTAGTTGCTCTTCATATCACAATACCTAGGAGCACAAACAGTCTCAAACAAAGAGTTTACATATACTACGTATAGAGTTAGAACAAACGCTTTACACCGAAAGCACGGGTCTGATCGCTCTTGTCTTGTCGCTCTTGTGGAAGTGTTATACTTTTGTTGCGGCATATCACTATGTTGCCATAGCTAACATACACCTCGTCTGCCTACGATTGGTACAAAGGAACCGTGCGGAAAAACCTGATTAATTTACTTATTCTTTACCTAAGGTCTCAATGTTTACCTGTTCCAACCTGGCCTTTTCAAGTTCTTTCTGCATGTCATCGAGGGCCACCTCGGCCTTCCTCAGCTGTTCCATGTCGCGCAGCATCCGCTGCACTTGGCTGCGACTCGCCCGCCCCGCCCGCAACGCCGCCCAACCGGCGACCACGGCGCCAAGAAGCAGGGATGCCAACAGCCAGTCTTTCCATCTGCTGCCTTCTGTGAAACAGTCTTTTATGTAGCATGGTGAAACGTTAACCTATATATACTTATATAACACTAGCGGTTTGCCCCGGCTTCGCTTGTAGTACATATAGCCTATAGCACTCAGAGATCACGTACATATACAACGATGAAAGATTTTTTGAAATTAGCGCGTGCTAACAAAAAAGCTCATCAGCTTTATAATATTAGTATCAGCGAGCAACACGGAAGGGAGTAGCCTTAGCTAAAAAATATTGTTCAAATCTTTCTGTCATTTCTTGCGGGAGGGGAAGTTGCACACTAGCGCAAAGCCGCACTATTACATACAAAACATACCTGTACCGATCCATTGCCGATCATACTCACACAACCAAATCACTAACACATAAACAATAAAGCACCATTCACAAATCTAGCCCCGCCCTCACGCCACAGTATATTATCAAACTCCATGGTCCACGCGGACTTGTACTTTGACAGAGGGGAAACGCTGTGTATGCCTACTCCCTTCCGTGTTGCTCGCTGTATTAGTAGTATAGATAAATTGAATAGTTTATTTCTTTATTCGATTTCGCTATTTTTTGTATACCATCAGTTTAATATAAAAAGTGTTTTGCTTGTTATTTGATCCAATACCACCAATGTTTTATTTACAAATTTTAAATTGGGTTTTTTCCTTTTTATGTTTTCATGTATTATGTCGAAGCCAACTGAATTAGACATGCAATCAACAGCCAGGCCTCTTTACTAAACAGCTCAGTTTAACCAACTTCCTGAACAATATTCTTCATCCTCCCTATCCATCCTGTCTCTCAGAAGGAGAGAGAGAAGGCCATACTCCAATCCGCGTTGGCCAAATGCAGGTTGGCAGATGACACATGCTTCATGGCTTCTTATGCCACCAGGAGTTGGATTAGTCCAGTAACGCCCAGAATCAATTACATACAGAAAAATATACTATAATTGCTTTTGGATCCACCAGAAGTCAACCAAATACATCTAGTTTAAAAGGAAATACTTTCACAGGGATTTTATACGATCTTAGAGTTGGCTACGAAACATAGTAACTCACTATGCTGAAGATAAATAACTGAGTAATAAAAAAGCGAACTATAACTGTTGCTTACAGACTACAGTTATAATATACATACATATAAATACTTAATCTAGTATATATTGCGATTTAAAATAAGTTTCTAAATTACACAGCCGTCCTTGAATTTGAACACATGTACGTATTATATGGAAACACGCTTCATGGGCCATTGTTACATTACACTACACAATGGCACTCGATTGGAGTAGCGATCCGATAAACTACGTTCGACACCTGATTGTAGTCAACTCAATCGTACGTAGAATTTGAGTAAACCAATTCGAGGAGAATACCACAAAATTAAAAAAATACCCTATTATTTTTATTAGGCATCATGGGCGCATACATATTATTTTAAGTTTTAACACTCAATTAACGCTTTGCATTCTCAAATTAACTAGATTTGATTTTGGGAAAAATGCAAGTTAATTAATAGTAATCCCTATTAACATTATACATGCGAAAGTAACTCTGTCTGCTTGTTACGCTTTCACCTAAACTACTGAATCGATTTCAATGAAATTTGGTAGAGATAGACTGAGAAAGGATATGGGTTGTTTTGGTTTGAAAAAGTGGATTAAAAGTTTGTATGGAAGTTTCATAATTTTTCGAAGATACAAGCTTGAAGCTTAATTTTGGTGCTTTTGATTAGGTATAAATAAATATCACGTTCCCATTTGCAATAATTTTGTCCAATCCTTAGGAAGTTGAAGGTGACTCCGCAGGGCGCCGCTAGTAAATGATAAATATTGGTAGACATTCCTCATACAATACTAAATAGCCCCAGACTAAGCAAAACTTGTTTTGTAGGATTATTGCTGATTTAATATTAATATTATAAGAATTGTACATACATACTTATTGACACATAGATGATTCTATGTATAATAAGTATTTACATTCGAACAGTCGCGGGTCATTCATGGATGAGACTAGCAAAGGATCGAAACAAGTGGTGTACACGAAGAGAGGCCTATGCTCAGCAGTGGGAGATAACGGGCTGAAGAAGAAGATGTACCAGACAAAGAACTAGTATTTGTATTCATCACATAGGTAAATTGTAAATATTGTTACTGGGTGAGATTGGAACTCAGGACCTCCGGCTGCGCGGGTAGACTTACTACCAACTAAGCTACGAAGACAAGTCAGGTCAGTAGTCAGGTTCTACGTTAATCTACGTTATTAGATACGTGTATCCAGCGATATAAATCAATGGATGTGCCTTGAGTAGGTACCTTGAAATTGTTAACGAACTACGTCTCTGTGTGCAGCATGAGTGCTTTACAACTACCAATCTACTTGACCCCTAGAATCGCTAGCGGCGAGGTATGTAACGGTTCTACTTATTTTGGTTGTTGATAACGAATAGCGATAGGTATAAACGTCCGGCGTTCACCGCTTCGGTAAAACGGAAAGAGTGCTCACTCTTCCCAACGATAACATAGTTCCGTGCGCCTCAAGTTTGGGATGTGCCCACATCCACTGATTTAAATATCGTTGCGTGTATCAGCTTTTTTAGGACCGCAAATGAATGTTTTTGTCATTGGTTAGCAAAAAAACGCGTATTCGTTTTTTAAGAGTTAGGTATGCCACATCACAATTATGATGTGTCTGTGACAAGTTCAACTTACCACTCCTCTTTTTACGGCAGAGGTTAACGATGTAAACAAAGTTGCAAAAATTACCGGATTTCACACTTTTTATTATTTCTAACAGACAAACTTTGTTCAGTCAAAAGTCCAGCAGAAAACATTAATCGCCGTCAAATGTTGGACAGGTATTTTAATTTACCATGTTGTCTGTACGGGTAAAGAAAAGTATTTTTTAAAGTGAATAAAATATTTTATCAGTGTTGTTAAGATTTTGGTACGAGAAAATCTTATGGTATCGCGTCACCGACAAGTTACTATAGCGGCGTAGCGTCGGAGCAGCATAGGACGTATTAACGACTTATACGACTCGGCTACTACCCGACAAATAAAATACACTCAACTATGGGCTTTATGTCACGCCCGTTAAAATATGGATTACATTGGCAACATAAATTAGCCGACGGTTGTCAGCGAGCGGTCTGCTAATTTGTGTTGCCAATGTAATCTGTGTCTTACCGTGCAAGGCATAAAGCCCATATTTGAGTGTATTTTATTTGTCGGGTAGTAGCCGAGTCGTATAATTCAGCGCATACCTATAGACGCTTTATTGGACGGACGAAATCTTGTAGAGTTGGTGTGACCGCCTTGCGTAATATCAGTACATCTATATCCTATATCTAAACAGGTGACGTATTATGTAACATTTAGCAGCACCCCGCGGTTTTACCCGCGTGGTTCCCGTTCCAGTTATTTTCCCGGCATAAAAAGTAGCCTATGTCTTCTTCCGGACAATAATCTGTTCCGAATTTCAATATCCGTTCCGTTTATACGTTACGACAACAAACATTGACATTTAGAATATTAAATAATAGGATTTAAAATTAAAGTTCACTTCAGTAGGTAATTAGTACCTTATTAATTTTATTAATTTACTTTTTTTTTTATTACTCCCGTCTGTCTATGCTTTAATTCGTTTTCCATACCACTGTTACCTGGAAGAGATCGCTTTTAGCAATAAGGTCGCCATTTGCTCTATTTTTAAGATTGTTTGTTTTGTAAAGTGCAGTAACGAGTTTATTTGTCTATCGGTGGTAGTAGTAGTAGTAGTCGGTAGTAGACTGCCATTTTGATTGCATTTTTACGCATTTTTTTTCTATAAGTAACAACTTTTGTTTGGCTTTAGTGGATTTATGTAAAATACCGAATAAGTCAAGCCGTTATGGAGTTTTGAGCTTAATGATTTTGAGATACATTTTCATTTATACCTATTAAAGAATAATATAATTTTAAAAAATGCACTTGTTTTATATGCCTTCTAGAATAAGGGTAATTATACGGCTGTATGAGTTTAGATCGTAAGATAGCCGTAGGTATGTAAAAACAAGCCTCGGTATTTTAATTATACATGTAGGTATATCCACGCGATATAAGGATAGTATAATGACACGGATTGAATTCGCACAGTATATTATAATAATCTATTTATTAACACGCGAATCAAAAACTTTGTAATTCTTTTTGAGAAAATCCAGCGGAATATTACATTAAAATTTTTAAAGAGTAGGGGTGCAGAATGCTAATATTTATTTTAATACCGCATAAACGATACATTACATAAATAAAAACAAAATTACACACACTACCGTGTATTTGACACACACACGTATTATATATTACCTATTATACTCTTTTGTTTATTGAGGATTGCATTGAAAAGACGTTTAAACACATATCTGTAAATATCTGTAAAGCTCTTGGCACTCTGTCTCCTGTCCCCGCAAACATACTTATTCTTTCTGTTATTAGGTGTATTAGATTATTATCTTAGTGCAATATAAGGTGTATTCATCTGTCTATCCTTGAGCCACATAATATATGTAGGTATGTATAATAGTAGGAATATATTTAATAACACCCGTATGAACAAAATATTTTCCAGATTAAACAATTGAACGTTTTATTACAGCATTATTATGCACAGAAGCATAAAATGATACATCTAGCACGCTTTATTAACACAATAAAAATTATAACCGTCGAAGGTCAAATCATCAAACCGCAAATGGTGTACACAAACCACAACATACCAAGAAATAACACTAAAAAACTGTACTACCATCATCGGTAAACTCCAGACGCCCACAATACAGTATGTAAACAAAATAACACGTTCCAACGAACACCCATATGTCGAACACCATTTATAATCGCACATCGCAACACAATGTTTTCATATTTTTTTTCACACAACTTTTCAGGAAACTTCAGGATATAATGTGTGTTATTTTCAGGTGACGATAGTTCATTTTTCCTCGAACGAACGAACATGTGAACTGTTTGTACCGAACTAAAAATCACACTCGGTTAAAGCGTGATGTAACTGTAGTGACTCGAGGCTTTTTGAAATCGGCAGGATATGTAGTTTTTATAATCTTTACACTTAGAGTTAGAGCAGTTATTGTATCTTAATACATAAAAATCTAATTTTTGCTCCCAATGAACTTTCCGCTATTCACAAAAGTTGACATTTACGTGTAATTTGGTCCTACTTGAGAGATTGGATAGGATAGTATTAATTTCGATTCATATTACAATATCTGACCAAAGACGGAACGGGCCGCTAATCCTACTAATATTATACAATGTTTGTTTGTTGCTCAATCACGTCCTAACGCATGAACGGAATGGAGTGTAATTTGGAACACAGTTAGATTATAGTCTGGAAGAACACATAGGCTTCTTTTATCCCGATTAAACAACGGGAACAGGAACGACGCGGATAAAACCGCAGGGCGCTGCTAGTCTTGTTATATATATATTTATTTATTTATTTATTTATTTAGGTATACAAAACAGCACACAGTTAATAATAAACTTAAATAACATCTATCAATTTACAGTTTTGACCTAAACTATGTACCTAACTATGTATACACCACATGAGTAATTAAATGACATCAGGAAGGAGACTAAATAATATTAAAATTAAGTAAAAATCAACATAATATATCTAAATATTCAAATTATCAAGTTTGATTTGAGTTTTCATAATTTGTGAACACAATATTTTTGACATCATTTTTAAATTTATACAGTTTTTGACAGAATATATCAATAGACTTGTGATGTTTGTCTGATATTTCATTGTATTGGCGACACATTCTAACGACTGGGTTGTAGTATGATGTATTATTTTTGTATATACCTAATGTGAACGTGTTTGCAAACCCGCTGCGCAATCTCGGCTTAGTATTAAGGTTTATGTTTGAGAGAAGAGAAGGTGAGTCTATTTTTGAATGGATAATTTTATACAAATATACCAAGTCTGAGTTTAATCGTCGAGTTTCTAGTGTTTGTAATTTAAATTTAGTCAATCTATCTTTGTAAGTTTTGAGTTTCCGATTCAAGCCTAGTCTGTAACTCAAAATGCTAAGGCACTTGCTTTGTACGCGCTCTATACGTTTCGAGTGTATTTGATAGAAAGGAGACCAAATGACGGAGTTATACTCTAGTATACTGCGTATCATTGACGAATAGAGAGCTAAAAAACTGTGAGGATTTTTGAAATCTTTGGTGATGCGAGATATGAAACCCAGAAGTTTGTTACACCTATTTGTAACGTAGTCGTAGTGTATATAATTATATAATTCTACAGTACGTGTGTATGTCACTGAACTCCTTCTAAACTGCTGGGCCGATTTGAATAATTTTTGTATGCGTTTTGTGGCGCCCTCCACCCACCCGGTTTAAGATTCACAAATCAGCCCGGCAAATGGCGCTGCATTCGGTATCTAGGTTATTATCCGAGCGAAGCCGGAATTTCGAAAATGGTTGTAACGTTTTTATGAAATTCAGTATGTAGGTGGTTTCGGGGTCGGTAAATTGGTGAAAGATTAATTTTTAGAAAACGTCGTTTTATCCGTGTTTTCAGGCAATAAAACTGCTCGCTCGCTGCTTGAAAAGTAAAGTTCGGTCATCTAAGAACTATTATAGTAATTGGACTAGTTAGAAATTCGCCCAGTGGTCAGGTACACGCCAGCCCATAGCAGCAGTGCCACACCGCCGATCGGCCATCTGCTGTCTATTTCAAATAAAGTCCGCTAAATTGTCGTATCATGGTGAGCGCAACTGCGATTTAATAACATGGCACAAGTAGTAATAACCTGCTCCGTGACATTGCAACTCGTACTCATCCTTATTACCGAGGAATAGGGGGTCGAGTTTACGATCTTATTTTATGGGTTTGTTAATATGTTTGTGCATGAGTTCCTAATGGATTGCGAGCTAACCCAGGAAATATAATCTGTGTTCAAACATTTTTTTTTTATAGAAAGCTACCTTTGGCAGTCTATCTCGGAAAACATCCACCCTTTTTTCGCATATTTCGTAGCCGGAAGTCGTGGGTTCTATATTGTCACGCAGCACATATATTTATGTGATGAATACAAATATTTTTTGTGTGGCTGGGTGTTGTACAAAATTACAATATTTCAGTATGTACAGTAGTCATCAGCTATTTTGCATCAATAATACAAGTTTTGGTTGGTTTGGGTAGCTAGTGTTGTGTGAAGAATGTCCATCAATATTTTTTAATTTAATTAGATGAATTCTTTACTGCGTTTATTTATTTTTAAATCCCGTATTCTCGTTAAATTAAGATTTAAAATTAGTCTTTATTGTTTTTTTAAATTCTATAAAAATTTTGCCTTCTCATCATTTCTGTCCGGGACAAGGGGTAGCTGTTAGAAAACCCGTCCAAGAATTAAACTTCCCGGTGATACACTACTACAAACAGCACAAAATGAATTAGCAACTGGCATTCTTATCCCTATGAACGAGATCCTCCAGGCAAAGTCCCCACTATAAAGTTTTCTAGGAATTATTTTAGTAGCGTGACAGACAACAATTTTGTTGCTTTTTACAATAAGATAGACCAATCTAAGGGGGCAATAATCCCCTAAACTCAACTATGTCCTTTGGGTAAGAGCGGGAGACTGAATGAGACATTTATTAGGAAATATTGACTTAAAATTGAGTTTAGGGGATGATTGGCCCCTTAGATAGGTCTATCTTATTGTAAAAAGCAACAAAATACTTGTCTGACGAACATATTTACAAATGGAGCATGAGAATTTAGGTGAAGTTTATTATTTTGGAGTTGTTAAGCAAAACTGCCGACGGAAAGTGTCTGGGAGTATTGGGACCTTGTTTTTAAGGATATTGCCTACAACATACGTGAAAATCACTTATTAGAAAATACGTGAAGTAAGTAATGTTTGTATGTACCTTCATTACCCCATATCTCAAAATTGGCCGTCTAAGCAAGTTAGCGAGTAACCATGTGTTCTTAGTACTTACTAACTCCACTCAATCGTCCACATTTCATTAATCAGAAAATAGGTGACGTCTGGGAGCTCTGGGATCTTATTCTAAGACGCTTATTGGACGGGTGACATCTTGTGAGTTTCCATCACCGACATGCGTAAGAATAGTATATCTGTAACTATATAGACGTATAGTGCAACTCGGACTAATAAGTATGTATATATCCTTGTATAAGTTGAAAAATAATGTAATTAGTGCGCTAATTATGCTACATATGTGCTATTTTACTCGAGACAAATGCTTCGAATAACTGAATACCAAGTATGTGTGCCGCAATATATTATTTGATTATATCACGCTACTAAAATAATTCCTAGAAAACTTTATAGTGGGGACTTTGCCTGGAGGACCTCGTTCATAGGGATAAGAATGCCAGTTGCTAATTCATTTTACAAGAAGATACCTTGATTGATCAGAACGTGGAGGAATGTGGAAGGAGAAAGGTGAAAACTTGAACTGATGAATGGAAGGCTAAGAGTAGGATTTACAATTCTGTAATACAAAAACAAAGTTGAGCTGATGTACGTTGCACCGGTGCAATATCGTCGATTGTTTTTCAAAGGAGCCCGCCTATCTATCTGCCAATAGGCCTCTAATACCTAACAAACTACAGTGCAGATATCGCAGGACCCTCCCAACCTAAGCAGATTAACTGACTATACTTAAGCACATACGAAGGGCAGTGCCTGATAGTTCGTTCCTATTGCCTGTAATGAAACATAAGCCCTGTAGTGAAATTACAGGGCTTATAGATATAACATTTTAGATCTCTAGGTGACGAGCGCAGTGCAGTGCTAGGTAACGATTTGTACTCTTCATGTTCCAATAGCTGCGTGTCACTGTGCTGTTATATAATATGGCATGTTGCTTACCATCAGGCAAATGTCCTGCTCGTCTCGTTACACATTATTAAAAAACCAAAAACAAAGGGGGAACTTTTCAAAGTCAGTGTGATAACTGGGTATCTTTTAAGTCACCGTGCATCACTTTCCACCACGCCATAAGTGCGACAGTTGGCGGGTTTATCGCTGAAAGTGATCTCTGCCTGACAACCTAATGATAAAATACAATATATGGACAAGTCAGAATAGAAGTAGTATCCTACTAATATTATAAATGTCAATAATTGGATGTTTGTTGCTCAATCACGTATGAACGGATTGGGCTGTAATTTGGAACACAGTTAGATTATAGTCTGGAAGAACACATAGGCTACTTTTTATCCCGGTATATACAACATAACGGGAACTACGCGGGCAAAACCACGGGGCGCTGCTAGTAAAATAAATGTAGCGCTGAACTATGATTGACAACTTTTTTTTTAAATTTAAATATCTACTCCACAGACTCCGGGGTCCGTGATCTTTGTCAATACAATTTTGTTTTTACAGATTTCTTGGAATAGGAGAAGAAAAGGAAAATAGGGGGGAGTTGGGCACATTTCAAACTTAATTCTAGAGCTCGTCTGTAGAGCCGATCACTATCGGTTGGGATTCTACCGCATTGACAACTTGATTTGCTTGTGATGTCTTTAACATTATTTGACAGTCGTCGCTGGTCCGTCATTTATAACCCCTCCTACCAAATTACGGTATTCAGATTTTACCAACAACAACTTTTAAATAACAATCATAAAAATATCGCATGATTATTATTGTTGTGACAATAAACGAACTAATGTTATTTTAATGGTTCGTCTAATCGCTTTGGAGTTAGGTCTATTTTGTGTGTAGGTATTTCGCGTGATGTCGACTATATATTTTATTATATTGTAAGCATAGCATAAGCAGTACACTACAGTTCCCATTACTGAGGCTCGGGGCATTCTCTCGCAAGTAGAGAGTCAAGGACATAATGCACCACGCTGGCCCAGTGCACCCGCCCTGGGCCACTGGTGGATAACTTTTAAAGAAATTATCTAGAAAACATTGTGAGGAAACCGGTACATACATACGGGTTTCCTCACGATGTTTTCCTTCGCCGTTTTTAATACGCATGTACCTGATTACGAAAATACAGTGGTGCGCGTGGGGTTCTAACAATGGGGCTACAGACCGGCAGTCGCCTACCGAATAGATCAGCCGTAACTTCCTCATACATACGGTCACGATTAATTATAATTACTATTATGTTGTAACTAGCAGCGCCCCGCGGTGTTACCCGCGAAGTTCCCGTTCCCGTTGTTTTTCCGGGATAAAAAGTAACAAGTAGAGCCTATGTGTTCTTCCAGATCAAAATCTATCAGATCTGTGTTCCAAATTTAAACCCGGGGGTCTACCGCCTAACGAAAAACGCTTTGACGCTTTGATGCTTTGATATTGCTGTCTCTTTTCTTCTCGCTTGAAATGAAAGAGACGGCAATGTGAAAACGTCAAAGCGTCATAGCGTTTTTCGTTAGGCGGTAGAGGCGCCGATCCGTTTATACGTTACGACGTGATTGAGCAACAAGCATCCAAATATCTATACACTGATATTTAAAATATTAGTAGGATTATGTAGAGAGAACACCTAAAACAGATATGAACACATACTTACACATTCTTACATACAAACTTAAGTAAAAGGATTTAAAATATTTGTAATATTTATGTGTAACGATAAACACGTTTATATACCGATTTTCAACTATTAAATGATTAATAGCGTACCCTATTACGGGAATGTTATTGACTTTGAGCTATATTTCAATATCCACAAGGTGTAGAATGATCTGTGAGTGTATTAACCTTCATGATGTGTTTACTAAGAGCCAGTGGCTGTGGTAACAATTCATCTTGGCTGTACTATAAATTCCCACGGTGTAAAAGTAAAATGGACCTTTGTTTTGATGCTTTTTGTATTAGCTTGGGAGCAGTTGGGTGTTTAATATTGTATAGATATAAATATGCTACGTAGGTTAATATATTGTAATGTATGCTTTTAGGTATGCTCTATACGCATTAGTATAGTTAATTAATAAGTTTGGGTTAGAGATCCCTGCGCTACACAAACTACTAAAGGGATTTGGATGAAATAAGGTACATACACAGATAATGGTTTGGCAACACAGGCTATTTTCGATACCGGGAAAATAACGAGATCGGGAACTAAGCCGGTGAAACAGCTGGGCGCTGCTAATATAATATGTATATATCCCACTAATATTATTAAAGTCGATGATTGTATGTTTGTTGCTCAATGACGTCGAAAATCCTGAACCGATCGAATTGAATTTTGGAACACAGATAGATTATTGACTGGAATAACACATAGGCTTCGAAAAGCCTGAACCGATCGAGTTGAATTTCGGAACACAGATAGATTATTGACTGGAATAACACATAGGCTACGAAAAGCCTGAACCGATCGTGTTGAATTTCGGAACACAGATAGATTATTGACTGGAATAACACATAGGCTACGAAAAGCCTGAACCGATCGTGTTGAATTTCGGAACACAGATAGATTATTGACTGGAATAACACATAGGCTACGAAAAGCCTAAACAGATCGTGTTGAATTTCGGAACACAGATAGATTATTGACTGGAATAACACATAGGCTACGAAAAGCCTGAACCAATCGTGTTGAATTTCGGAACACAGATAGATTATTGACTGGAATAACACATAGGCTACGAAAAGCCTGAACCGATCGTGTTGAATTTCGGAACACAGATAGATTATTGACTGGAATAACACATAGGCTACGAAAAGCCTGAACAGATCGTGTTGAATTTCGGAACACAGATAGATTATTGACTGGAATAACATATAGGCTACGAAAAGCCTGAACTGATCGTGTTGAATTTCGGAACACAGATAGATTATTGACTGGAATAACACATAGGCATAGAATAGATAATACAGATAGAACGGACACTCCCCACCCCCCGCCAGTTTCAAGCTTCCTACCCCGCAAGGACGCGAGAATCACTCAACGAAGGGTTATATCGGACGATAATTTTCCATGAGAATACGACCATGATGCTGTATTATTTAACAAAATGGTACCAAATTTTTCGTCTATTATACGAAACAAGAATAAGAGATTTTTCATTTCATAAGAATTTCTACAAAGATTGAATCATTTTTATAAACTGTGTTAAGCTATTCTGGTTAGAAGTACGCGACAACACTGAAGTCCTGTGACGAAATTATTAAACTCGTTGTTTTTAAACTGCGGCTTTCGTTAATCGTTGTGAAATACGTCAGTGGCGCCAATAACGTATGGTAACGAGTGATGGCGCAGAGTAGGTATAGTTCGCAATTCACGAAGTCACTAGTCACTAGTGTTGCCAATTTAGTGGATTTTTTTTACTAAGATTGCTACTATTCAGATTTATTGATAAGTGATTATTTCTTAGCATTCAACCGACTCAAAAAAAATAAACAGGTTCTATATTAGACTATCTGTACTTTTATGTGCGTCCATGTATATAAGCTATATATTATGTCGGTCAATAGAGAACAATGAATATAGGATTTCATCTAGTAAGTAGTATGCGTATTTAAGATTTCGCAACAACCGTTCATTAAAACCAGTAAGAGGATACGAGTACATTGACTATTGGAATGGATAGTTCCAAAAAAAAATAACGATATTTTTAAACTAAAACTTATTCAATAATTAACGGCTTTGACATTGACTTATAAACTTTACCGGTTCTTATTCAGTAATTAACGGCTTTGGCATTGACTTATAAACTTTACCGGTTCTAGTACTACCGGTACTACTACGATTTAGTTTCATTTTTAACCAACTTCAAAAAAGGAGACGGATCTCAATTCGTTTATATGTTTGTTACGTGATAGCTCCATTTATTGTGAAACAAAGGACATAAGCCCAAATGACATTGAAAAAACCCAGGTGCCACACCTGGGTTTTTTGATGTACCTCGGATTTTAAGTTATTAGTAATAATATTCTAAACTATCATCATCATCCGTTTGAGTGGCTAACCTGCGGTTTTTTGCCTGTAGAAGTTCGTGTCAAAAGCTCGTTTTATGGAACAAAATATATTGTATAATTTGGTGTTAATGATATAAAAATAATATATACCGGCTGAGTCATAAAGATATATATCAAACAATGCACGAATATGCTTAGGTTCTTTTCGCGATGGGTGGCCTTGGAATTGAATTCAAATTTAACGAGTGTAAGTAAAATAATTCATGATAATACGCTTATTTTTGGTAATGTACTTTGGACTTTGTATTCAATTATCAGTATGCTTACATCGCGGGTCAAATCTGGACAAGTACTAGCACAAGCACAGCACTAGCATAGGCCTGGGATATGAGGCGTGCTTGAAGAGAGGTATATGCTAAGATGTTATGATGATGATGATTACATCGGATTGCAAACAGTATTGGTGAACTTTTAAAAAAAACGCCTACAAAACTACACTGATAAAAAAACATGTTAGCCACTAATTTGGGTTATGGGAGTGGTGTAATTTTTTTTCTTAAAATATATTTGCATACAATTATTAGATTTTTTTGAGATTAGATACAATTATTTTGTGCCGAGGTCAGGGTACGATTTGGGCCATGTCTTCTATGATGTTTCTTTTTTTTTTTGGTAGATCATAGTTTTGAAATATGAAAACAAAACTAAAAATTACTTTCGTTTATTTTTGTTCAAGTTTTTTATGATCGTCGTTGAAATTTGGTCAAGTAAGTTTCTGAATTTAATTTAAAATTGAAACCGATTTTTGTTTATTCGGCGCAAATTCACAATATTTAAAGTTTTATGCGATCCTTACTATAATGCGAACAAATAAATCACTATTTATCAACATACAAAAGTAATATTCTTTTAAGCATTAGTAATAAATTAAATCCGGAACTAGCAACATTATCGGCCATCGTTGATAAAAAATCGTAATGTTTGTTTACAACATTTAATTTGGAGTTTTGAGTTGAAAAATCATGTGCTTTCTCTTTACTGGTCGCTGACATGATGTGTTAATAATTAATAAGTAGTTTGTGCAGTGTATAATACTCTGATATAGTAAACTGTGATACCGCTTTTTAATGCATCTTATGAACGTAGTTATAGCTAATCTAATGTTCTGTGACTAGTCTATAATGAAATACGCGAAATATGTGGAGTGATTAATTAATATATTGTCAGAATAAAGTTTTCTCTTTGGGTAAGTGTACTTAACTTACTAAAATAATTTAGTAACCCTAGATGACACGCACACATGCGTAAATGTGTTCGAACGACATATGCGTAGTTGTGTGAGTGTAGGTATGTCAACTGCACCGTCTGTATAGATTTTAGGCCGAGTGTCCGGGGTGTGACATAGGCTACGAAAAGCCTGAACCGATGATCGAGTTGAATTTTGGAACACAGATAGATTATTGACTGGAATAACACATAGGCTATTCATCGCGCGAAATCTACGGGAACAACAACAACAAGCGCTGCTAGTTTATTTTGTCTTTGAATCTGTTGTGTCCTTGGCTTGCTGTGCAGCTCCTAAACGGATGAAGCGATTATGATACGCATTTTTATTTAAAAGCTGACGAAAAATGCTCTTTGGACGCAAAATTCCCTTAGTTCAATTTACAACGTACAATCTCCTTGAGTACAAAGACCAAAACGTATGGCTAAACACGTTTAGAATGTCACTATTACCCGGTTTACATTAATCCAGTCCGATGATCGAATCCAGCGCAGGATTGCTTACTGAAAAAATGGAAACCGGCACTGGTAAGCATCAATCCAGTGTCAATGCTTTCCAGTATTATATGATACCTTTAGTACTGTGATTCATGTATGTGACATACACATATTTATTTATAAGTTGTGATAGTAAAATAAAGTAGTAAGAAAAAAAATAAACCCCATCATAGAAAAAAAAATTATAGACGAATCTTTGCCAATCCAAAAACACCATTTACTTATAAGTTACTTTAGCTACCAGTAAATTATACAATCACAAAATAACGTTTAAATGACAATAATGTTAGTAAATACATAAACACATCGAAGTACCTAGTACCCCATCGCGGGAAAAAAATGTTCAAACCTCATGGTGACACAGCACAAGCATTATGTTTTTATGATACCGTCTGAGTGTTCCATTGAAATTATGCTAAGGTTATTTTAACGCCCACACTTCAAGCTAAACGGTTTGAGTTGAAATATCTGTCAACTGAATAACTTGCTATTTATCGGGATGATACGATGACATCCCGGGTCGTTAAATTTAAAATCTATAAAAATTTCAAATGTCTAACGTATTGCTTTAAGCAATAAGGCCGCCAATTAAAAAAGTCTCACCCGTTAGCTACTAAGTTTCTTTTTTGTTATGTTTGTGTTTTACTCTGTGTGGTCTTTTAAAAAAGAGTTTTTATTATGTAGGTACTATTTGACTATTTACTCGTAGTTTCTATTTGTGAACGTGTCGTGTTACTTGCTTGCCAATGATGGGGAGGTTCCCCATAGGATATTATGGGATTTGATAGACGAGGCCGAGTTTGTGGTGACGTTTTGAGAGACTAGCTATGTGACTAGATATGAAAATATACCTAATTTCTCACTAAAAATGACAATGGACACCATACTTTTAAAATGCAGAAGTCCCGTATCACACACTCATAATTTATTTTATTCTCACACATTTATACTCATAACTAGCTGTTACCCGCGACTTCGTCCGCGCGAAATAAATACTGAGGTAACTCAGGCAATAACTAATTTTACACCCAGACACATTTACTAAAACCAGCTTATAATAAAACAATTTCATCAAAATCGGTTCAGTTGTTTTAAGTGTAAAAGCGTAAGAGACATTCGTCCCCCATTTCAACTTCAATTTCATCCCCATACAGTTCGAAATTACAAAATTGCTAGTACAAATATTTATTGGCTTCGTGCCAAGTGTCTATTTACAGAGTTTCATGGTTTTATATTTAACGGTTGGGAACTTCCATATTGACATTCATCCCCTATTTCAGCCTCAATTTCATCCCCGTACAGTTCAAAATTACAAAATTGATGGAACAAACATTCTTTTCCTTCGTGTCAAGTGTCTATATACAGAGTTTCATGGTTTTATCTCCAACAGTTGGGAATTTCCATATTGACATTCATCCCTCATTTCAACCCCAATTTCACCCCCGTACAGTTCGAAATTACAAAATTGATAGAACATGCATTTAATTACTTCGTGTCAAGTGTCTAGATACAAAATTTGATAACTTTGAAAATCACGTTTCATACAACCGTTCATCCCTTGTTTCACCCTCTTAGGGGTTGAATTTCGCAAAACCCCGTCTTAGCGAGCGCCTACGTGCTAAAAGGGACCTCCATGCAAAATTTCAGATTCCTAGCATTTGTAGTTTCGGAGATTCCTTGATGAGTGACCTTTCGCTTTTATATATATAGATAGATTATCTACCCAGTAGTACAGTATGAGTGAGTATGGTTGTAACAAACTGGTACCCAAAAGGAAACAATACATCACATAGAAAAATAAGAGACAGGTGAAAGAGAGAGAGAGAGAGAGAGAGAGAGAGAGAGTATGGATTGACTGTAAATGATGAGGAAAGAATCTGTAATGCTTATATTTTAAACACTAAACTTAATATAGTAGCTTGGAGAAACTTGTTTTCAAAATTCGACAAAAATAACAAAAATCAATAGTACATTACTCCTACTTTCACGACAGAATTGGATTAGATGGCTGTAAATAATCAGGAACGAATATGTAGTGCTTTTATTTTAAACACTAAGCTAAACGTAGCTTAGCGAAACTTCTTTCCAGATTTTTTTCTACTATTACTATTTTTTTCCTACTAATTGTCTACTCTCTTTCTACGAAACACATTATTTCCGGAACCGGAGTAGGAAAGTCGCGAAATTTATTTCAAAATTACGTTTTTCGCAGAAAGAGATTATATATCCTGTTTTGTCACTCTCACGACGAAACTAGAAGCTTAAATTTCGTAACTTTTTTCCAGAATTGTTTACACACATCTTACCTTTAGGGGGTCCGAATAACACCACGTCCATGGCTTTGAGTGCCAGTTTCTGCTTGTGTATAGGATCCTTTATGCCCAGGACATTGCTAAGGTACTGCATGTTGTTCACAGCCAATCTGAAACAATTGAGAGTAACAATTAGTTATACAATTGTTGCTGGTAGCGAATGAGGCGAACTAGCAATTTCCAAGAAAGTCATCCTAGCCTAATGGCGAGAATGTCAGATTTCCAAGAAAAATTGGTAGCCTAGATGCGATAAAAACATAGATATATACATAGATAGGTAGGTGAAAATGAAAAATGAAAATGTTTATTATTATTAGCACATAAAAACTTAAGCTACTTACAATCACCTACTTAATTAAACTTGTAGGGTAGATTACAACAAAAGAAATAAAGTAAAAAATTGCGGTTTAGCGGTGGTCGTAGTGTGCGTCGAGTAAGCAGGCTGTTGATCGCATGGATGTGTGCCTAACAGGAACAAATGTAATTTCTCAGACTTCTCTTGACTAAGAGAACACTTCGGTACCTACTCGTAGTCTTATACCTTTTTTAAATTTACTTAAACTTAAAGTGTAAAATATGTACATAAATACGAGTAATACCCTTGTGTCTTTTGTATATTTACTAAATTTAAAGTATAAAATATATAAGACACAAGTTTGTTTTGAATAAACATACAAAAAGTTTTAAATAGAAGATACATAATTTGCATATACTATTTTAAAATATAATTAATCAAATTTAAACAAAACATTATACAAAACAAAACGGTATACAAGAAAACCGTGGCAAATTCCATTTTACACTCAATTAGCAAATAGAACAAAAATATACAAAAACTTTAAAAAATCTACTTTAGCACTTGGCGACCTTATCGATATTCTACTAATATTATAAATGTCCATATTTGGATATTTGGATGTTTGTTGCTCAAAGACGTCGTAACGTATGAACGGGTAGGGCTGAAATTTGGATTACACAGTTGGATTATAGTTTGGAAGAAGACATAGGCTACTTTTTATCCCGAAAAACAACGGAAACGGGAGCTGCGCGGGTAAAACAGCGGGGAGCTACTAGTCTGACATAAATATAATAAGCCACGTGTAAATTGTACATTTATCAATAAAGAACTTTGACTTTGCAACTACAAATATACAATACCAATCCGTTCCTATTCTATGACTACGATGATTTGCTCGTATTATACAAGTTTGTACCACTACCTCTACAATCTTTACGTAACTGGCTTGCCAGAAAGACATCTTATGCCCGAACTACATGAAGGTAGTTTTTCAAGCTAGGATAACAAGCTAGTTTTGTCTATACGAAGCTAGAAGTATTAGCTTGCTAGCTTACTAACACTAACTTGAAAAATAAAAGTGGCTAAGTGCGAGTAAGACTCCCGCACGAAGGGTTCCGTACCATTAGCAAATAAACGGCGAAAACCTCTTTGGCTTTATTTGAATTCCGTATACGTAAACCATAGCAGTTTCCACAGACAGGCTGTCATCCAAACGGTTGTATTAAAATTTTAAAGTCAAAGTACTGTATTCATAAATGTACAATTTACACGTCAATTAATATAAAAACATAAAAACAAAAGAAAGAGCATACAAATTGTACACATTTTCAAGATTTAAAATTACTACTTTACTGTATTATAATAATTATATGAGTATAATATCAATCAATCAATCAATCATCAACAGCCCACTAAATGTTCCCATTGCTGAGACTCGGGGCCTTCTGTCGCAAGGAGAGAGTTAAGGCCATAATCCACCAAGCTGGCCCAGTGCGGGTTGGCGGATGACACATGACTTCGAAATATTCTAGGTACATGTCGGTTTCCTCACGATGTTTTCCTTCACCGTTTTAAGTTAGCGGCATTACACGCACATGACTTCGAAAAGACAGTGGTGCGTGTGGTGAGTATAATATGTTCCATGTCAAATGTTTGTATACATTTTTATAGGACTTTGACCGAATTTTTAGAGAGTGATGGCACTCTCTAAAAATTCGGTGTAACTATAAAAAGTTTGACCAATAAGCCAGCACTTTAATCTATTTTGATTTTACCTTTCGATTTTAACGACGAGGTCATTAGTAGTAGTAGTAGTAGTAGTAGTAGCGCCATCTAGTTTGCTTAAAACGGACTAATCAAGCAAGAAACGGTAAAAAATCAAGTTTGTTATATGGGAGCCCGCGTTAAATATTTATTTTATTTTTAGTATTTGTTGTTATAGCGGCAATAGAAATACATCATTTGTGAATCTTTCAACTATCTAGCTATCACTGTTCTTGAGATACAGCCTGGTGACAGACGGACGGACGGACAGCCAAGTCTCAGTAATAGGTTTCCGTTTTTACCCTTCGGGTACGGAACCCTAACTGGCCTCGTATAAATCAGGCATTAAGAAGAGGTGTTATATCAACCTGCGTGATAATCACCATTCATTAAAAAGAAATCTTAAGCATGATAGATAATATAAAGCAAACGAACTTCCGAATGAAATTTGATCATTATTGTGCGAGTCATTTAATTCAAAGATATTTATTTAACATGCAGTCCAATCATACGAACAGCAAAGTGTCAGATGCTCGAAGCCCATCAGTTATCGCTGATGTAGTCTAAAACTGTATTTCCGTGTTACTATTCAACAATAATTCGTGTTCTATTTATCGTCATCTCGTAAATTGCGGTTTTACAATGAAAAGACGAATAAAAAGTGAAGACTTGATGGACCACCTGTTCTCGTCGTTACGTAGAACGATTTGTATATTTTAGCCCAACTGTCTACGAAGGTGGGATGTGTTTTTTTAAGTGTAATATTTTCTCGTTTAACGACAAGAGTTTGATTTGTAGTATGATGTATGTGGCTTCAGATGGACGGACATTAACAACGTAACGAGGTGATGAGATAATTTGACAGCACGTTTAAACCTGAGGTACAAATAAAAAAATCTTATTGGTACATACAGCGATTTCTATATCATTTTTTTTTTATTTACCAGGGAATATCTTTAGAAATTTCACCGGCTCCGGGGGGAGCGCAGTAATTTGAGGGACTCTCCACCAGATGGCAGCCTACCAACTAAAAACCTTGGGGTATTTCATCCTTAGGCTGATATACCGGAACTGTTGGAACACTTTCGTAATCCACCGTGGCCCGATAGCGTTTGTCTTCTAAGATACGTCCCTGTATAGGAAATGGATCGTACACCGATCTTTCCTTGTGAAATCAGCGCGCGCCACCTCAGGAGAACCTGAGGCTTATTATATCTTATCTTAATCTTTCTATATCCTAAACCAACTGTCTATGAAGGTGAGACGTGTAATTGTAATGAATTGAATTGAAATTGAATTCAATTCAATTGAATTGTAATGTACTTTGGAGTAGTAATAAATTTGAGTTGTATTTTCTCCTCCTTGACGTAATTCTCAACGTGGAAACCGGCTACGTTTCTTTCTTTTATAGTATAGAGTGACGAGACGAACAGGACATGTGCCTGATGGTAAGCAACATTCCTGCCACATAACAGCACAGTGACACGCAGCTATTGGAACATGAAGAGTCCAAATCATTACCTGCAGCACTGCACTGCGTTCGTCACAGATATACAAGAAGTTTTATCTCTATGACCTGTAATTTCACTGGAAACATTACCCTTCAAACCGGAGCACAGTAATGTTTGCACATTACTGCTTACTTGGTACTTCCCCAGGCGGATTGTGCAAAGAGTCCTTCCACTAAAAAAATCACCCTACATACATAGATCGTACATAGAAACCTGGTACAGTTGTATGCGCGAACATAGCTCGCAACAGCAATTAATTTGGAAAAAACTGTTAATTTCGAATCACAATCGTCCTGCACTACGTTCGACCGATTCGTCTCCACTCGAGAACCCGTCTACCCCAACGGTTATCAGGTCTGCGACAAATGTTTCCGGCTCACTGCCAGTTTAGTTTGCTAATACGCTGGAGCTACGTCGATGACTTTAGTTCTCTGACAAATTACTCGTATTTCATAGCGGATGCTATCCCTGAGAGAAATACCAAGCCTGGCCATTTCCATAGCACGTTCAGGCACGTAGTCACTGCCATAAGGTGTGTTACGGATGCAATGCGCCCCCATGTTTATGCTTCTGTTGATGGAGAAAATCCAGCTAAGGTCTAAAAATTCCTTAACACTTTGGGTATCGGCTAGTCACGTCTAAATTCAACCTCTCTTAACATAAACATTGACTCTATAAACTAACACTTTTTTTCTAACTAGGTATTATGCCAGATTCGGATAAAAATTTAAATTTCAGTAATTTCCGGCCATTGCTACTACTAAATTCTTTTCCCTTTCTTTTTAATCAATTTAACGAGTTTGATGTTAGGAAGAGTTTTATGTCAATCTCCTCTAATGCAGTGGGCGGTGACAACAAAAGCCAGAACAACAAACAGATACTATTATTGCCCATCCTTGATATTATACTTCCTATCCTTTATACCTTTTTTAATAAACCCATTCTAAATGGTATTTCCTTGCTCTATAAAAAGACGCCAATATACCTTTATTTACCTTTAACAAAACCCAACCCGATATTTTTCCGAATATCGTTCGATTATTCTTCCTTTTTAAAATCCTTGAACGTATTGTCCATAAACAACTTAACGATTTCCTTGCTAGGCAAGACCTTCTTAATCCTATTCAGCCGGGTTCCCATCATGGGCATAGGACTGTGTCTGCGATTTTCAAGATCACCGACGATATGCGCTTTCAAAGTCATCTCATAAAGTCATAGTCAAAGGTTTCTCATACTCCACCATAAACGCTAAGCAGAGTGCCCGCTTGTACTCCTTTATCTTTTTTTTTTTCAATCACATCACATCACTACGTTTTACAAAAATAGTTCATAATTAAATCATTGTCAATTACTATTATCTTCTTTACAATCCAGGTAATTGCCACCAAGGAAGGCACTGGATTCTCACGACACAGGATTTCACCTATTTAGTGTTAGATCCAGGGTTCCTTACACAATATTACTATGTAATATTGTACTTACCATACTGTTTTTGTTGAAATAAAGTTATTGTTATTAATCTGCCGCACTGGTGGCATTACGAATGTGGTATATTGCTGTTCCCACTTCGAAACCCGGCCTGTTCAGGAGGTTGAAACTATCTGAATGAATTCGTGATAACTCTCGAGAACAACTTATAGACATGGCTCAGAACTAATTTGCTCGATAATTCTCTAAAAAGGGTCTTATCTCCCTTTTTGAAGAAGAAGACGACCATACTTCTGTGCCATACCTGTGGAGTTCTCCCAGACGGCATTGAACAGTCCTTGGAGCTTTTTTATAAGTGAAGCTCCACCAGCCTTTAAAGAGCTCTGCAGTGATTCCGTCCTCTCCCGTGGCTTCCATTTTTAAGTTGTCTTGGACAACTTCCATGCCTTCCAGCCATCACGATTTCTTCCGGAGGTATTTCAGGTAGTTCTACCGTACAGAGGCGAGGCAGCGTGGCTCTTTTGTTTTCGTTTTGTGGGAGATGTGGAGCATGTAATGCGTACAGCTGGCCGTAAATCTTCCACTTCTGAAAGAATATCTGCTTTGGACGCAACGATTCTCCCCGCCGAGGCGGTTAACATGGTTAGGTGGCATTCTACCCAATCCAGAGGCAACATCATACAAGCTTAGTAATTTTCTTGCTAAGAGCCCCTTGTTCTTACGATGTTCGATTTGTAGTTGGACGAAGGGATTGCGTCGTTTCTAGATGAGCTGCAGATTCTCCCTGGAGAGCTTTAACGTTCTGGTTCACCACTGGTTTTAACAATGAAGGAAAACATCGTGTGGGAAGGAAACTGGCATGTTCCAAGATTCTATTGAGGTCCTGCGCCGAAGTCGAGGACTCGGCTACGCGGCTTAGTTTTAACTAATTACATGATAATTAACTGATTACATTACATGATATTGTCATAATGGTTACCTCGGTAGCGTAGCCCCCGTGACCTTGTGTTGCAGGAACAGAGTCTTGTACTGAGGCAGGTCCACCGACTGCGAGAGCCACTCCACCGTCTGCTCCACGGTCCAGTTGTGCACCTGGGGAAATTAAATAACAAGATTCAGTATTTTATTACAGACTAGCTTTTACCCGCGACTTCGTCGGAGTGAAATAAATATTAAGGCACACTCATACAAAACCACGTTTACAAATTGTAAACAGTTTGTTTTCATACAATTTCATCAAAATCGGCTCAGTGGTTAAGGCGTTAAAGCGTAACAGACATACAGAGCTACTTTCATATTTATAATATTAGTATGAATATCAAGTGTCTAGTTGCACAATTTCATGATTTTTTATCTTCAACAATGATGACCTTCCATATAAGTTTTCATCCCCTATTTCATCCCTATTCACCGTATATTTCGAAATTGTATACATTTAGCCTCGTGCGGGAGAGGACAATCGTACGGGTTCGTTAATGTAGCGTCGCAGCGGCATAGCGTCACGGCGTCAGTATCGGCAGCGCCTAGGACTGCATTTTTACGATGCGTGCGGACACAGACACCCGCAGTAAGATTAGTGGCTGTTGTGCTAGCTCAAAAGGCACAGGGCCCCACTAATCTTACTCAGATACATTCACTTTTGTATAATATAGTATAGTGACAAGACGAGCATAACCTTTGCGTGATGGTAAACAACATGCCTGCCCATAGCATCAGTGGCACGCAGCTATTGGCACATGATAAGTCACATGATTACCTAGCACTGCACTGCGGTCGTCACCTAGAGATATAAGACTTTTTATCTCCATGCCCAGTAATTTCACTGGAAATATTACCGTTCAAACCGGAACACAGTACTGTTTGCACATTACTACTTGGCGGTAGAATAACTGAAGTACTTCCCCAGTTGCTGATAAGACGGATGCACGGATGCTGATAAGAATCCTACCACTACAATCCTTTTCTTCTAGGTAAGCACGCTCAATCGTAGACTGCATCGTTGAAAAACATCAGGCGAGATGGCCATCAAATGTAAACCTACAATATTAGTTAAAAGAAAAAGATTGGTATTACGACATACCAAATGTGTAACATGTGTGCTCCGAAATCACGGCCAAGGCTAGCCTGCTAGCAGACTACTCGTAAAACGTAAACTACGAGGACGTCGTACTTAAATTTTATTGATATTGTCGAACATAATGAGAGGGTTAGTATTTTTGGAAAGTATGTGTTTAACTTGCACACGAATTCATCCGTGTAAAGTTTGAAAAAGAGCTGTTTATTATTTGAAATGTCAAATTTATAGTGGTTAAATTATGTTATTATTTTCCTGTGTCATGGCATTTTATAAATTTCGTGTCCTTCTTAAATAGCTATTTGTACTAAATGTTTGTCAAAAACCCAAACCAGACCAGTGATGTTAATCACTAACAGCTACGCCATTAGGAGAAACCGCCATTATATATATTTTAATGTAAATTTATATGAGAATTCTGGGCAAGACAACGGGTATCGACAAAAAAAATCTAAAATCTAAATCTTTCCCTGAACAACCAGCTGCTCTATGGAGTCGTCTTTCGTCTGGAGACATGTCCATAATACTGTAGTATGTGCGACTGTCCTACAGCTGACAAACGCTGTTTGATGCCGAGCTCTTGAATTATGGACACTCTGTCCACGATATCCCGAGCATCTTCCTCCAGCACCACATTTCTAGAGCGTCTATCTTTCCTTTTTCCAACTCGCGCACTGTCCACGTCTCGAAACGAAAAATGGGCAATACAAGCGTTCGCATGAGCCTTACTTTGGTAATGATGCGATTCTTTCATATTTTCTTTAACTACTCCATCGCGATTCTGGTAATGGCGATACGTCGTTTCATTGCGTCGACACAGCCGCCGTTGTTTGAGATTAAAGCCCCAAGGTATACGAAGGACTGAACCACGTCACAGTTCGCAATCTGTATCACTTCGAGCGAGTTGTTGACGCGATCTACGATCATAACCTTGGTCTTGGATATTTAATCTTTAATCCAAACGTAAGCGTGCTCCATTTTGAGAAGTAATTATCCCATAAGAGCCGCGTTACTAGCGAACAAAGTGGTGTCCACCGCGTATCGCAAGTTCGCAATTTTGTGTCCAACAATCGCAACCCCATCGGTCCAGCCTTCGAGAGTGATTCGCATTATAAGCTCGTTGTAGATGTTAAACAGTAGAGGTGACATTATGCATACCTGTCGCACGCTTGCACTTGGATGGAAGCTATCTGAAAAGAGGTCACCTGTACGCACTGAAGCTGTTCCCCCTTCGTAGAGTTCCCTGAACAGGTTTACGAGATGTTGTAGTGTACCCATGTCCAGTAGGGTTCTCCACAACGATGCCCATTTCACTGAGTCGAACGCTTTGTAAAGTCAACAAAGCATATATGTAGGTCGCTTGTTGAATTCTCAAGCTTTCTGAATAATTTGAAGTACGATGAGAATTTGTTCACGGGTTTCTTTCCCTTTCACAAATTCGGCTTGTTCTGGCGCAATTTCTCTGGACAAATATGCTTTCAGTCGTTCGTTTATTATGTGTAGCATTATTTGGCGTGCGTGACTGCATAGTTTTGCTTAAATACCCCTCCAAGAGAATATAATTATTACGAGTAGCAGACTCTTCGAATCATTTCTACTTCTAAAACGCAAACGACTGAAGTTTCTCTCGCTATACAATTTGATATAATATTATCCTCAGTTTATTACAATCTTACAAATTTCTTTGTCAATAAAATCAGAAGCCGTATAAATAAGCCAACGATTTCAGAGGCTATTTGACTTGCAATTCGATACTCCGATATCGTTGTTATCGTCTTTGTAGAACGGTATTGAAACAATGGTTCTAGCGAGATATAAAATAACGTTACTGGTTAGTTGTTGTAGTAGCTGTGATTTTGTAGACTGATTCTCGCTCAATACAACGCATAGAAGCGTGGCTTGATATCATTAAGCTTGAGTTTCCCGTTCAACGCAAGGAAACTGACATGTTTCAAAAACAACGCAAGGAAACTGACATGTTTCAAGGTAAAACATATTTCGAGGACATACAGCACGTCCTGTCGACACTTTTTTCAACTATTATAGGTTTACACTTGACCGCCATCTTGCCTGATGTTAAACGACGATGCGGTCTACGATGGAGTGTGTTTACCTAGAAAAAACCGATTCACTTTCTAGTTGAAGACGCAATATTGCAAACATCGGGAAAAACCCACTCAGGCAACGCATTCCACAGCCTAGATTGGCTGGTTTGGAAAATTATGGCTTTCTCTAGTGTCCGGCGGAAATAGGATTTTCATTCAAAATTTAACTTTTAGTCAGGCTCTCAGTTACGAACGGCGGCGAACTGAGCTGGCGGAGGAGTTAATCGCGAAGTTGGCTATATGACCACGATAATTCACGAAAACACGAGTTTCACCCACATTTTGGCCGGAACCAAAACGAAACTTGATTTCTTGGTCGAAACTCGTCAAAACCGAAACCGAACGTTCGGTCAATTTCTACTTTTCTCTTTTTCTGAGAAAGTCTCCAGTGGTAATATTTAGTGGGTTGCTCATCCGGAATCTTACCTCAGACCTCAGCCAGGCGTCCCACAGCTCCTTGACGGATATGTGCATGTCATCGTTGTGGTGGAAAGCGCGCTGCCGCTTCTCATACCCGCTGTCGTACTGCAGTTCTTCGCGAAGGAACTGAAACACAAATTGTGAAAGGTTAACAATTTCAATCTAGTTTCAGTTTTATCCTAAATCCTCGTTTCTATGAGGTTCAGACGCTACGCAATTTCACTCTGGACAACCTTTGCGTAAATAGTACATGGACATTGAGTATATTTTCCAATTTTATTTCGACTTATAAGTGCGGGCTGCTAATTCTGACGCAAAACAAAAACTAATCTAAGATAACACTTCAGAAAGAGGCATGGCCCAGCTGGTGTCTAGTATTTTCCGGTCAAAGTAGGTATAGTTCACATGACAACAACGATACATTTCGGCAGCTTATGGACGAAGAGTCAGTTCCAACATATGAGATGTTGGCAACATGCATGATTGCAAGCTTTTATATCTATTTTGACCACAAAATACTCACCTAGTGATCGTTGTGTTGTGTCATTTTGATAACATTTTAATATAAGTATTCAAATACTATTTAGAAACAAGTCATGTCCAAAAAGCAAAGCATTAATCAAACAGTGTCGCGTAGAAGCTAAAGGTTACTGACCTAATGTGTGAGTTTTCGAAGCTACGGTACATAGAACTGCTACAGACGAATATTTAGAAGTCTAGTCACTATTCAATGAAAACTTTGTTTCTAAGACAGCGTGTAGGAAGATCCAATTTATCGACAACTTTTTTGGTTTCACAATGGCGGTGGTGTCGACTGGTGATTTCGATTTGGATATTTACCAAAGTCCCATCTTTGTTAAACATCCTCAGTTTGTAATCATAGTAGATTTGAATGTAGATTTATAAATCCTATCCTATGGGATAGGACGTAGATATCCAGTTGATATGACAAGGCAACAGATAATCTATATGTGTGTATTATGTGTGTACTGGACAAATTGTTGTCTTCTTAATTACAGTGAAATCGAGGTTACCTGATAGTAAGCAAGAAGCTTGTCCACACCAGAATAGTTTAAAATGTTCTATGAGACATCACTGCGGTCATAAACAAAAAAAACCCAATGCAAATTCAAGTCACCAAAATCGTAATCACTCTATTTCACTAATTAAATGATAACTTTATGACTAAAACCTACGAACATTGAAATACTGAAACTGTAAATACTAAAACCATAGTTACTTGCAGAATAAAATTAACCGTCGCATCTATAAAACTACCACACAAACTCCGCGACGAAGCTCCATAAAGTTACACGAGCCGATCATACCAACCAAAATACCTACTCACTTCAGGGATTTTCAATAAGTATATGAATTACCAAGATGAAAGGTCAACGAAACAGTTTACGAGACGATCGCAAAACAAAGACGAACGACCAAATATTTGGATAGAAATGATTGACGTTCTCTTAGCGCTCAGACAGTCTGAATCGTTTGATTTGAGCTTCGGTCATTGCCCTGTTTAGCTATAGTTCATCTGTGATACTAATCTCATTGAGGATTTAGAGTGTTTCAGGTTGCTTTGAGCTCGAATTGATTGGCACTGACTTCATTTCGGACTATTTTGGGATAGATTACAATTACTGCATCTTTACGAGACACTATACTTTTATGCTCCAACATTTTGTTGCAATAATAATATTGAAACGTATATTCTGGAGGATTCTATAAATATATAGAATCAATAGTTCAAACGCTTTCGTTTTCTTATAATTTTCACTAATTTTGCAATGGTAGCAACCATAATGTCTTTTTACAATTTATTTTACTACGTTTCACTTTTTATTGTGAGTGATGTGCCGTTGCGGCTTAGCGGCGAATTCCTCATAATCTCGAGGCCATATGTCCGAGTACTCGTCGCCTGCACCTCCAAGTATTAATGGCCATGCACATATGTATTTGTCATCATCACTTTAACGTTGACAGGAAAAAATCGTGAAGAAACAAGAATGCGGCGCGTTGCAAGAAAAGCGTATTTTGATGATATGCCGCATCCGTCAACCAGTGCTAGCCCAGCGTGGTGGATTACATCCTTGACTATCTCCCTGTGAAGAAACCGAGTTCTAGCAGTCGGACGTAAAGTGGACTGTTCAATGTTCATGTTATTAATGTAGACTCCCATAGTGTTGAAAATGGTTTCATTAACAGAGTACATAGAGCGTTTAATAGTGTTATTTTTAGAGCACAGAATGAATTCTTCTCTTCTTTGGTACTCACGTCATCACTCTCGCTGAGGTCGACGTTCCCGTTGGCGTCGTCGTCGAGCTGACGATGCAGCTGCGTGATGGCTTCCAGGCCAGCCTTGTCCTGCAGACACGTGACGTCATTGTGACACGCCTCCGCGAGAACTGGAAACAGAAACAGATAACAACTTAGACAAAGATTTAAGTTTCATGATTTTTTTATATATATTTTTAATAAAGAGTGACGAGACGAGCAGGGCATGTGCCTGATGGTAAGCAACATGCCTGCCACATAACAGCACAGCGACACGCAGCTATTGGAACATGAAGAGTCCAAATGCAACCTAGCACTGCACTGCGCTCGTGACCCAGATATCTAAGATGTTACATTTACATCTCTAAGACCTGTAATTTCTCTGGCAACATTGCCCTTCATACCAGAACACAGTAATGTTTGCACATTACTACTTGGCAATATAATAACTGAAAAAGGTGTGGTACTTCCCCAGGCGGACTCTGCTAATGATACTAGTAACTAGCTCTCTCTTTTCTTTTTGCTTGAAATTATAGAGACAGCTATACCCAAGCCAAAGCAGATTTAGTTAGACGGTGTCTACCGTACCGTACCACCGTTCTCGTTAGTTTCCCGTATTAACATGCGCGTGCGTTTCAAAAAATCGCTAATGTGTGTAATGTTTTTATATTGATTTAATGTATTTACTGTCCATAATTTTATAACAATATTATGCTACACTCCTTCTTTTTGTTAACTACTAGCAGTGCCCCGCGGTTTTGCCCGCGTAGTTCCAATTCCCGTTATTTTGCCGGGATAAAAATAAGCCTATGTGTTCTTTCTGACTATAATAATCTATCTGTGTTCCTAATTTCAACGCGATCCGAACGTACGTTAC
Organism: Ectropis crepuscularia; assembly: GCA_963693475.1. Lineage (NCBI taxonomy): Eukaryota > Metazoa > Arthropoda > Insecta > Lepidoptera > Geometridae > Ectropis > Ectropis crepuscularia. The sequence goes on from OY856355.1 coordinate 17,465,326, forward strand.
GACATGATTGAGCAACAAACATCCAAACATTGACATTTATAATACTAACAGCGTTCCGCGGTTCTACCCACGTAGTTCCCGTTATATTCCTATGCCTAAAAGTAGCCCATGTAGCCTACATAATATGTGTTCTTCCAGACTATAATCTAACTTTGTTCTAGATATCAACCCGATCCATTCATATGTTACGATTAAGCAACAAACATCCAAACATCCATACAATGACATTTATAATATTAGTTTTTTTTTATATTATAGAGTGATGAGACGAGCAGGACATGTGCCTGATGGTAAGCAACATGCCTGCCACATAACAGGACAGTGACACGCAGCTATTGGAATACGAAGGGTCCAAATCATTCCCTAGCACTGCACTGCGCTTGTTACCCAGAGATCTAAGATATTATTTCTCTAAAGGCCGATTTACATCAGACGAGCGAATGCTCATTCTATCCCCACTGTATCAAATTCATTTGGTGTAAACAAACGTAGAGCATTATTTCGTTAATTTGTTTGCGTTCGCAAAGATTCTATGGAATATATAATATGGAAAACGCTAAGAACGATCTTTCGTTTACACTAAAAGATCGAGAAAGAATGCTCTTGTTCCAGCTCTAGCTCTATGATCGTTCAGTTTAAATCGGCCTTTAGCCCTGTAATTTATCTGGAAACATTGCCCTTCAAACCGGAACACAGTAATGATTGCACTTTACTGCTTGGCAATAGAATAACTGACAAAGGTGTGGTACTTCCCCAGGCGGACTCTGCCAGGAGTCCTACCACTACTAGTAGGATTACTTATATTAGCTATCTGACGGGTACAAGCTTAGATTCGTTAAGGGCTAAATGGTTTTGTGTGAGAAATGTCCACCACTATTTACCTTATTATTTATTACAGGATTGGTTCTAGACATATCATCGTTCGTAGCTACAATCTGAACGATAGCACATAATAGCAGGTTCAATTCAATTTCAATTTCAATTTATTTCTTCGAACCATTATTTTACAAGAAAAACTTGGTAACGTCAATGACAAAAAATTAAATAATAAAACAGTTTAAATACACAATTATCAAAAATGTCAACATTTAAAGTAAGCGGCTGTAAAGAGGCCTTGTCCATATTAAGCAGCTGTAAAAGGGCTTTGTCAAAGATACAATAAAAATAAAAGTGTTTGGATACAATATGAATCAAAAAAATTAAATTGTCATGGAAAATTCTTAATCGGTAATTATAATATTTTTTGTGAAATACTCTTTTTCCATACATTCTTATCTTTAATGAAGTCATCAACATTGTAATACGCTTTATCCATTAAATAGGCCTTTACAACATTTTTGAACTTTTTTTCATTAAGACCTGCCAACTGCTCCGGTATGATATTATAGAAGCGAACACAGTTTCCTATAAAAGAATTGTGTGTTTTTTGTAGCCTACATTTAGGAATGTCTAATAAGTTTTTGTGATGTGCTTTAGGGTTTTTTTCAGAGATTTTACTAAAGCTCTCCTGGTTTTTTCTGACATGCATAATGCATTCATAAATATATAGGGATGGAGCCGTTAAAATATTTATGTCTTTAAAAATCTTCCTCAAAGATTTTCTAGCTGGCAATTTATACAAAGCGCGGATTGCTCGTTTTTGCACTATGAAAACGACATTTCTATCTGCTGCCGACCCCCATAACAGGATTCCATAGGCCATAACGCTATGAAAATAGCCAAAATAAACCAATCTAGCGGTGGCAACATCTGATATTTTTCTGATCTGTCGAACCGCATGTGCAGCTGAGCTTAGTTTGTTAGCTAATAGTTCAATGTGCGGAGTCCATTGGAGTTTCGCATCTATGGTAACACCCAAAAAAGTAGTAGAATATACTGGTTCTATAGTTTTATCGAGTAACTTTATGTTGATATTAGGGCTGGCCACATTAGATAGTGTAAATTTGATGCATTTTGTTTTACTCGGATTTAGTGCCAAATTATTTGCGTCGAACCATCTGCAAGCGATATCCAATATTCTATTTATTTCATTAAAATCGTTTATCCCTCGTTTAACTTTAAATAGTAGTGACGTGTCATCAGCAAACATAACTATTTCTATGTTTGTTTGTTTTTTTAACATGAAGGGCAGATCGTTTACATACACAAGGAACAAAAAGGGTCCAAGGATGGAACCTTGCGGTACACCCATTGTCATAGGAAATCCCTTAGATTTATTCCCGTCAATTTCAACAGTCTGCACTCGATCTTTAAGGTATGACGTAATGAGGTCCAAAGCGGGTTTAGAAATCCCATAAAATTCTAATTTCTTCAAAAGTGTACTGTGATGAACGCAGTCAAATGCCTTGGACAAATCGCAAAATACCCCTATCACATCGCGATGATCCTCCCACGCACTCATTATATATTTAGTTAGCTTTACACCCGCATCAGTGGTTGAGCGTCCTTTAGTGAAACCAAATTGATGGTTGTGTAACAAATTGTTTGAGTTAAAGTAATGTAGAAGCTGGTTTAATATTAATTTCTCAAATATTTTACTGATGCAGGGTAATACTGAGACTGGTCTATAATTTCCGGGTTCAACTTTATCACCGGATTTAAATAACGGCACGACTTTACTGTGCTTCATTAAGTTTGGAAAAATACCCTTACTAACGCTAGCATTAAACAATTTAGCAAGATAAGGCGCAATTTTCACGATTATACCTTCCAGTACTTTAACCGACATGCCCCATAAATCTTCGCTTTTCTTTACCTTAATGTCTTTAAAAGTTTTTATTATTCTAGTGGCAGTGACTTCATAAAATTTGAATGCAGAAGAGGGACTATTTAGATTCTCCCTCAACATTGCGTCAGCAAGAAAAGGAGAAGACGACAGATGTTTCGTTGATTCTGAAGGAATTCTTGAAAAATGATGTTCGAACGCATTTGCCATTTCAGATTTGTTGGTGATAATTTTATCACCAATTTTGAGCTTGTCAACTGTATTTATCGCTCTGGACTTTCCAGTCTCTTTGTTTATAACGTTCCATGTGCTTTTTATAACGTTATTTGAGTTTTTAATTTGATTTCGAATGTAAATCGCTTTAGCCTGTACACATATCGCCCTGAAAATACTAGAATACTTTCTGACATGCCTTTTTGTTGCGTCATCAGTGCAATATGTCTTTAGCTCATATAAATTAAATAAATTATTTCTACTTATAAATATTCCTGGAGTAGCCCATTCGGCAAATTTCGGTTTTGAGCCAATAGTGACATGTTTCGTCTGAAAAATATTATTAAATTGAGTATTTAGCATGTCAAAAAATAAATTATAATTAATGTCAACATTATCAATAGTTATGTCATAATCAAAATTATAAAAAAAATTATCTATCACAGTGTTGAATGCTTCAATTCGAGTTTGTGTAATGGGTCTAACTACTTTCTTTTCCGCTGTCTTTTTTGTACCTATCGGAAAAGTAACGCTCAGTCCTCTGTGGTCTGATCGAAGTCGATCTAGAATTTCGGAGTGAAGATAGTCACAATTCACGAAAATATTGTCGATACAAGTCGCAGAGCTTCCCGTCTTGGTTGATGCTATCCTTGTTGGTTCTATGAACACTTCTGCCAAGTCGAATGATTGGCATAACAATAATACGCTGTTTTTAGAGCGGGATTCTGTTAATAAATCCGTATTAAAATCACCACACATCACTATATTCTTGCTTTTTTTAGAAACTGTGCTCAAAGCTTCTTCCAAGGCCGTTAAGAAGGTCTCAATGTTGGCACTGGGAGGCTTATACACACATAAAACTATATAAGTGTCTAACTCTACACACGCTAGTTCACAATGACGTTCGATTGTGAACTTTTCAATATCTTTGCGTGTTTTAAATTTGACGCCATTGCTAACAAAAATTAAGCAGCCTCCTCCCATAGCCGTTTTCCGACAAAATACACTACCAACAGAATAATTAGTCAGAAAAAAATTCATCTCAGATTCCTTCAACCACGTCTCAGTAAAACAAATTACATCTGGACGGTTTGAGCATTCTAGGTACAATTCAATCTCTTCGAGTTTACCTAACAAGCGATTTATATTTTGATATAATACATTCAGAGAGCTTGTTTTAAATTCCTTATTTCTAGTTTTTGTGCTGCAAGGGAGACCTTTAATGTTTTGCTTTTTTTTCGAAATATGATAAGGCCTCCCTGTTGTCATACAGGTCAGTTTAAACAATAATTATCATCGACTATTACAATATTCGTTAGTGTTCTCATGTCATTATTTCGTTCATTTAGCAAAACAAAAGAAATCAGTTTAGCTAATTTTATTTTTAAATGTCTATGTAAAAACTGCTTTTCTTTAGTCAGACTAAAATTGTAAATAAATTTGTTTATGTCAAGTAACAAAAAGGTTAGCTCTACAAACAATAGGTAGATCTATCAGAATACAGGTTAATTGAATGGGTAATTAATTTAATACTGCGCATGTATGTCGAATGCCAAGGCGACCACGTTGTAGCCTTAATGCTCCGCCTTATCACGGCACGTTTTTAAAAAAATATCCACGGATGCACATTGCACATAATTAAACCTATAATTATCGAATCTCAAGTACTATTCCGAGACCTGGCATTGATTTGCCGCTGTTTTACGCTCAATTTTAAGAATACACTCTTTATAAAATCAGATTTTGATCTTTTGAAAAAAATTAAACTACCAAAATGTCCGTAATGGAATTGTCTATCCGTTGGTGTAAGTACAAAATCAAAATAATGGAAATTTTCCGAGAAGATGCATGATAACTACAATTATTTAATTTTTTCATGGTTTCGTTGTGAGGCGATTATTTAAACAATAAGTTCATTAACAAAAAAATAAAACTACCATTTTGAAGCCAAGAAGTTGTAGAAAATTAATGTATATTTTACCAGTTGATATATGTTTTGGCTAATGAGTAGATAGCTCTGAAAACTGGGCAAAAAACTCGTTTTGCTGGGGGACGCACCTTAACTAAAAAAACACCTTAACTAAAAATTCGAACTTAAAATTTAATGAATTATGGACAATTGAAATAACATAAATAGAAAACCGCAGAAATAACATAAATAGAAAACCGCACAGACAAGTTTATCAGTCATTGCGGAGGTCGTGTTTGTTTATCTACAGTAGGTACATTTAAACACGGCTATATTATTAAACGAGTATTTTGTGTAGAATGGAACGTAGACGGTTGCAACATATCAGTTTGAATGTCGTAAAATATCTACAATAGTGTTACATAAATATCGAGTATTTTCTTTATACTAAATTATGTTTTGAATCATTACGTGAGTAAGGTGTGACGGGATGATAAACATAATGATTTAACGACGTTTTGACACATTGCCTATTAACCCGGAACACAGTGAGGTTTGCACATTACTGCTTGGCGGTAGAATAAATGGAAATGCAAAAAAATATATACATATATATTAGTAAAATACAATTGTGGAACTAAACTGGCAATTAATATGAGTCGAACGAAAATAAAGCCTTTTTCAATGCGACCCGAGGTTTTCCTCGCGGAAATAACAGTTGACACTGACCTCAGTCACAAACAGGGTTATAAATAGAACATTTACACTGTAAGCACGTAACATCTGACTTTCTGTTCGTTGATGTCGACAACTTTAAGCAAAGACGAAAAATTTTACACATAAGCTCCGTAACAAACTACTAATTATTAAGATTAGAATGAAAACCATCAAGCTGAAGTCAGCTTTTGAAGAAAATAAGCGGCTTATATTTGTTTTTTGACGTGATAACGTCTTATAATTCGATGAAGCCGGCTGCACGCCCACAAAACATGACGTCATGTACCGTTACCGTCGGTCGTTATCTCGCCGCATGTTTGTTACAGTTGTATTAATTATTTCGACCAGTAGTTCAAGCGGGGATGTAGCTCAGTGGTAGAGCGTTCGCTTTGCATGTGAAATGCCCCGGGTTCGATCCCCGGCATCTAAAAGCTTTTTAGCATTGTTTTTTGCATTGTTTTGATTGAAAATTACTAAATTCTACTGATTACTTTTTACATACAAATCTATTAAACAAATGAAATTAAAATTTTCTTTTGAAAAATGCTACCATTCCATCAGTATTTTCTTAAGACGTTTCACGTTCTATCGTCAGTAAACCGACTTTACAGACAAACATTTTTTTTTTTTAAATAAAGAGTAACGAGACGGGCAGGACATGTGCCTGATGGTAAGCAACATGTCTGCCACATAACAGCACAGTGACACGCAGCTATTGGAACATGGAGAGTCCAAATCATTACCTAGCACTGCACTGCGCTCGTCACCCAGAGATCTAAGTTGTTATATCTCTAAACCCTGTAATTTCTCTGGAAACATTGATATCGAATATCGAATCAAGTTGATGGTCCACTTGACTCCACTTTTTAGGGTTCCGTAAAACGTAAAAACGGAACCCTTATAGATTCGTCATGTCTGTCTGTCTGTCTGTCTGTCTGTCTGTCTGTCCGTCCGTATGTCACAGCCACTTTTTGCCGAAACTATGAGAACTACAGTGTGGAAACTTGGTGAGTAGATGTATTCTGTGAACCGCATTAAGATTTTTACAAAAGAAATAAAAAAAAATAAAAATTAGGGTTGCCCCTCATACTGAGAACTGAAACTCAAAAATTTTTTTTTCATCTATCTTACACGTGTGGGGTGTCTATCGATAGGTCTTCAAAAATGATGTTGAGGTTTCTAATATAGTTTTTGTCTACACTGAATAGTTTGCGCGAGAGACACTTCCAAAGTGGTAAAATTTGTGTCCCCCCCCCTCTAACTTCTAAAGTAAGAAAATTAAAAATCTAAAAAAAAATTATAATGTACATTACCATGAAAACTACCAACGAAAATTAGTTTGAACTCGATCTGATGAGTAGTTTTTTTTTAGTACGTCATAAATACACTATTGTTAAAACTTCGATCAAAGTTACAACGAACTACAAGAACTATGTGTACTATGTATATTATGTTACTTGCTGCAACGGAACCCTTCATGGGCGAGTCCAACTCGCACTTGGCTACTTTATTATACCTTCCTAGTCAGTTGCTTTAAGGTTCAAGTAGGATATTGACGCTCTATTTTGTTCTTGCACATGCCACGAACGAACAAACGCAATAATACAATTTGTAAAAAGTCACAATTATTAGGGTTCCGTAAAACGTAAAAACGGAACCCTTATAGATTCGTCATGTCTGTCTGTCTGTCTGTCTGTCTGTCCGTCCGTATGTCACAGCCACTTTTTGCCGAAACTATGAGAACTACAGTGTGGAAACTTGGTGAGTAGATGTATTCTGTGAACCGCATTAAGATTTTTACAAAAGAAATAAAAAAAAATAAAAATTAGGGTTGCCCCTCATACTGAGAACTGAAACTCAAAAATTTTTTTTTCATCTATCTTACACGTGTGGGGTGTCTATCGATAGGTCTTCAAAAATGATGTTGAGGTTTCTAATATAGTTTTTGTCTACACTGAATAGTTTGCGCGAGAGACACTTCCAAAGTGGTAAAATTTGTGTCCCCCCCCCTCTAACTTCTAAAGTAAGAAAATTAAAAATCTAAAAAAAAATTATAATGTACATTACCATGAAAACTACCAACGAAAATTAGTTTGAACTCGATCTGATGAGTAGTTTTTTTTTAGTACGTCATAAATACACTATTGTTAAAACTTCGATCAAAGTTACAACGAACTACAAGAACTATGTGTACTATGTATATTATGTTACTTGCTGCAACGGAACCCTTCATGGGCGAGTCCAACTCGCACTTGGCTACTTTATTTAATGAGAACATCAAAACTATGGAATATCTTGCATGATTGGGTATCTCTTGATGGATGCAATCTGTATTATCTGCATTCTGCAAGAGCGAATTTGTATTTTTGCGCGCTCTATCGTAGACCGTGTCATCGCTTAACTTGAGGCAAAATGGCGGAAGAAGACCTATTTTCTATGTAAAAAAAACTTCATCACTTGATTTACAGCTTTTATTGCGGTTTAGCCTTGCAATATTGTATGTTGTGTAGAAAGATAAAGCGTCAAACGAGGAAGTTGGTGGCGATAATCATCGACAATTATAAATAAAAACAGTGGGTTAGTTCATAGTGTTTATTGTGATTTGGCTATTTAAAAATATTCCGATGAGTTTTACAAGTTTACATCATATTTGTACAAGATGTGACAAACACATAAATTTTCAGACGCACAAGTTATAAAATAGGATTAATTCTTCTAAATTTCAACTAAATAGTTTCTATCGTTGTCTATTTATAAATCGTCATCGTTTTAAAGACAGAATAAAACAACACAAATTTGTTGGGCGGTAAACTCCCGAGACCCAAGTCAACTTTGTGATGTTGATGTGAAAAAGCGACACGCCTCATGAAAGCAGCTCCACGGCAAATATGCTGCTTATTGTTTACAGTGTTTAAAATTCTAGAAGATTCTGATCATTCTACACTTTCAGAGAGGTTATTCAGCGATTATTCAGCGAGTCATTTGTGACCAACAATAAGCACGGTTAATTTGCATGATCATTATCTAACAGGAAAATCTACACTTAACTACTATCAGCACCAAATAAAGGTGGTATGTATTAAACAATGGTACTGTGCAACTAAGTTTGTATAGGATGACTATAACATGTACGCAACAATCTATAAACATCCACAGATGGCAGATGGGTCAGATGGTCTCACAGAGTTCAAGTGATGAGGCTATTTATTAGTAGCGGCACTTTAATTTGTGTCGTCTCCTCACCCTATCCTTACTGGTTTTTCTTTGTGTGTTTCCTGTCACTAATGGTTGCCTGGAAGAAAGCGCAATAAATGGCACTAATCTTTGTTTTTATTCTTTGATATTTTTGTAATTGTTTTAACTTTTCTGGTATGCCTAATAAATAAAGTTTTTCCGTTTGTCTGTTATTATGTAAGTCTTGTTTTAAAAGTTAAAACGTTACAGTTCAATAAAGCAAGCTTCGTTTTCACGTTACTGCTACACAGCAACTGAAAATAGCATGCCTATTTGGGAGTATGTTGTAAATTATTCCGAGACGCAGGCCCCAGGCGATAATCAAACCCATTTAATTAAGTAAACTACTGGGGTGGGAGGGGGATTGGTTAAGTCAAATCTCACCAAATCGGCGTGCAGGATGATGTGGTCTCGGCAAATTTACTAAAAAATCAAATCTTGGTAAGATACTCTGTAGCGAGAGGTCCACCCTCACGACCGCAGCTAGGTATGACCCAGCTCCACCTAACGCCGATTTTTTACGCCCGGCACTTGTACTGCCACTGAGCATATTGCTAATCAGATTGCTCGCGGAGGACCCTCATCTGGAAGACTTAGGAATTTTAACTGGCCGATAGGAGTATCAGCCGAGTAACCTTCCTAAGTATCCCAGTCTCTTTCCCCATCTTCTACACGCAATGCAGCTCAAGGGGGAAAAGAACGCGAGTAGAAGTTCCCAGCCTCAGCCGGGATTCGCCATCACACAATAAGATGCCACCGAGGAAAGTTGTTATGTGAACCCAGGTGTAAGTTGACGAGCCACGCACCCCCAGTAAATAACGCTTTTGTTATCAATGATTTATCTCGATTGATACATAACACAAGGACGAAAAACACAGAAACTTAGAAATTAACGAAGACTATTGGACATTGGAATTTCTGTTTAACATCGTACTTACAGGGGCAATGACATATTCTACAGTTATTCAGCGTGGGTTCTGTATGACAGGCTTAAATGTAAACGATTTATTATAGAAGATTAATCTCCTCGGATGTACCTATTTAACTTGGATGCCCAATCAATAGTGATGTGTTTTGTTTTTTGGAATCGACTTTGTATGTTAATTCCACTACAATTTTTGAACGCTAATGAAGTGGAACTATCTCACCTCAGGCGAAACTTTGTTTTCGAAAGCAAGATCATCCTCGTGATCCCGTCGTAAGCGACAAAGGTGACGTGGAGTTAAAATCGGCAGGAGTATCAGTTGTAGTGTCAAGTCAGGCATACACAAGTATAGCGTTCGCCAGCCGAGGCAGAGGGTATGCGGAACTGAATTGACCCCGCTTAAAAAAGGAATCTTCATTGACTGGCAGTTCTTAGATTATAAGCTTTCATGCTACTTTTTTAGACCCCTGCTCACACCTCGGGAGCAGCACAATAGAACCTCTAAAAACAATATTTTAAGAATGAAGTAAAGTTCCCAAACAGTTTTGAAATAGTTTTTATATTCGAATGCTGTGGCTCGAAAGCGTTTTTAACAGTAACAGGCCGTCGTCTAGCATAACTTGGGATCTAACACAATTAATTCTCGAAGTAAGAAGTTCATTGATTCGCATTGACACAAAACAGAGCAGAACTGTGACGAAACGAGTCTAAATGCATTACCGTGATACAGAGTTGCAGGTCAATGAACTTTATAAATGTACCTAAATTTTACGTAACATCTTTATTTTTTAAATAGCAAGAGAACACAACGACTCTCATACATCGAGTATAGATTGCTAAGTGTTCTGGGTCAGCGTTTAAAACTGAATACCATACTACGATAAGTCTATTATTTGGAGCTTATGCTGTCCCAATGCTGGGCAAATACTTCCTTTTCTTCCCTCAATTTACTCCTAACTTGCGTTATTGTCTCCCGTCTACCTCTCATGTCAACCTCTCATGTCTCATGTCAACCCGGCTAACCTGGGTCTGGGGCAAAATCCACCAAATGGGCCCGCACGGTAGATCATGGCCTTGACCCTCTCCTTGCGAAAGAAGGCCCTAGTCCCAACAGTGGGAACATTTAGTGGCCTGTTTGGTTACGCAACACTATTACCCGTATAGACGTATCAACTAAAACATACGTGCGTGCCTTGATTTAATCGGAGTATTTCCCAAGTTTTGAGAAAAAAAGTAACTCCAAAGTCTTGACTTAATGACGTCAATAGGATGACAATTCAAAAGAAACCAGGGAAACCCGAAGACAATGACTGCCAAATCACAAAAACAACATGGCTCATTCAGCCCATTAAATGTTTGAGATCGTATGACATCTGGCTACTTTGCACAATTGAATTAATGTGCTGGATCAAATCATACAAGTCTCTGCCAATGCACTCAATGTTTACATTGAGTTCGGCTTGGAAAATGTTTCCGTTTACAACAGATAATACAGAAAACATTGTTTTAAGCAATCATGTTTTTGTCAAGGACGTTTTTTGTCTATTTTTGCCTTATTTTATTTTATAAATTAGTTTACTGTAAACTCCGTTTTTTTTTCTTCATTTTATTTAAAAGATGCTGATTTATAGGTATAGATGAGTACTGGTGATAGGAGATGAATGGTACGAAGGACAAAATACGTGGAAAAAGCAGTAATTACAGAGAACACGGGGTTGACAGATTGAAGTAGATAAAAGCAATGTGCTATGCCGAAATTTTTTTGTCCTAACTAGCGGCCCATTCCAACTTCGCTCGGATAATTACCTAGATACTAATTGCAGCGCCATCTGCCGGGCTGATTTGTGAATCTAAACCATCCAGGGCACTACCCAAACGTATGCAAAAAAATCATTCAAATCGGTCAAGCCATTTAGTAGGAGTTCACTGACAACGAAAAGTGGCATTGATTTTTATTATATAGATAAAGACACAACTATAAAAATAAATTCTTAGGAGGTACCTCCTGGCTTCGGGTACGATGGTACATGAGTTTGCGTTCACTAGGAGGACACGATGTTTAAAGATGTCGATAGATTTTGTGACGAACAAAATGCAAGTACGTGTAACAAGTACGAACAGAGGTGACTGCTGACAGGTTGAAGTGAACGAAAGGACTTTAAAGCAAAAAAAATTACAGGCAAGATGAGGATTCGCGAGGTAGACTACATTTTACAATGTTGCATCACTAGGAGATGAAATACGGTAGGCGGAAGCGAGCAGAACGCCTTTATATCAATTTAACTGTCGTTTTATTGAGATCAATTGGTGTTGGCCGCCTGGAGCGGTTTGCGGCCATACTATTAATTGAAACTAATTCAAGAAACCGGAATTTCAAACAGCGCTTTAGATTTCGTACTTGTCACTTCAAATGTTCCCACCACAGTTACAGGGTAACTTTAAGCATTTATGTTTGCTGAACTATCGAAAATATTGGTACTTAAGATAATATTTTTTCCGAGTCCAATTTTAGGTTTTATTAGATTAATCGGCTTTGTAGTTCCTTCAGTAGATCTACTGCAGGTGAACACAAACAAACGTGGGAAACGTTTACAGCCCACGCTATGACACGAAAGTTTAATTCTATTTTATCACTTCCTGTAGGATAGCGTCAGTTGAGAAAATTATTGCAATCGAAAAAATACAGTCAAAATAACAAAAAACACAGGTTATTTTCAAAGCTGCAATTACGACGAACTGCAGTGTGAACGACCCACGACAAACTGAAATGTAAAAGCATGAAACATCGTACGTATTTTCGATACGTAAGGTGTATATTTAAAAAAAAACTAACGTGGGAAGGACAACAACTTTTGTACTAAAAATAAACTACGACTTTGGAAAACCACAGGGCGTCTATCCAATTGGCCCAATACAATACCTACTTATGAATTACGAGTAGTTACTATTCAATCGAACTAGCGGCACATCCGCCTTTTGACCGACTTTAAAACAAGGTGGCTTCTAATTTTCTTAATTCGACTATATTATTTACTATCAGCGGTCCGCCGATTTACCCGCGGAACTTTTGTTCCTGTTATCATCCCGAGATAAAAAGCCTACGTTTTGGATTATAATGTTCCAAACTTCAACTCGATCAGTTCAAATGTTCCGACGTATTGAGCAATAAACATCCAAACGTTTGCATTTATAACATTAAGTAGGATTACATGTATTACCTCAATTCTGTTTAAATTTGATCAAGATCTCTCAAATAGTTTTTGAGTTATCTTCAATTTTGCGCATTGTGGTTCGCTTAGACTACATGATGATATTTTTATTGTGACTTCATCGCCATTAACGGACCGATTTTACATAAACATTTGATATGAGCGGAAACATTTTGAAAGTGAAGTGAGTTGGCTTTATTTCATAGCAAAATTAATAATGTTAAAAACTCCGTGAAATCGAACCAATGTTATTTCACCTCATGTTACTCGTACAACTACGAATTAAATATTTAGAAATTTTTAACTATGTGGCCATGCATTTCGCGATAAGGCGACTATTTATTCAGCAGACCTTTTGTGATAAGCCATTTTATTATGGAACATGTGTGTTCGAGTTTGTCCATCAACCATTTTCCGAATTCAGCTTTATATTTTTTCTTTTTTATAGTAAACAGTGACGAGCAGGACATGTGCCTGATAGTAAGCAGCATGCCTGCCCATAACCGCACAGTGGCACGCAGCTATTGGAACTTGAAGACTCCAAATCATAACCTAGCACTGCACTGCGGTCGTCACCCAGACATAATAAATATATATATGTTTTATCTCTATGCTGTGTAATTTTAGTGGAAACATTGCCCTTCAAACCGTAACACAGTAGTGCTTACACATTACTGCTTGGCATTAGAATAACTGGCAAAGGTGTGGTACTTCCCCAGGCGGACTCTGCAAATAGTCCTACCAATGACTAAATAAATACAGCACAATGGGAAGGTGTTTAAAGGCTTAACCTGTATAATACGTAGTCTCTTGAACAAAGATCTCTCTATTGCCCATCTTCACAACATTATGGCTTTTTTGTAAACCTGCTGTTAGCGTTCAATATAACTCAAGTTCGATCAGGGCCTTTAGTGAGTCACGATAGCCAGACAAATCACGAGGAGATAATATCAGTCTTGATATGAACAACAATCGGACATTAACTGTGTTGCGTCACACTTTAGATTTGATAATAGATATAGGTGGACGTGTCGGTTAGATTCTGATTTGAAGACCACATACAGTATCGGTCAGTCTGGGTGGGCTAAAGTGTTTTGAAATCGTACATTGAACTTGCTATCTTACGCTCTAATGTCAATTAAAATTGTCCGTGTTGTAGCCGGCATAACACACATTCACACCCTGTAAAACATACTATATTTACACTTTCCCCATGGGAGGAGCCATTGTCTTCCGAATTACAGTTACGACTACTTCGGAGTCAATGGGTTCATATCAACATTTTGTAAACCTTTTATAGTGTACAAATAAATATTTTTGTATTTTGTATAAAATATGTTGGATGGGTAAATATAGATAGGTATGCCGATCGTACTATGCCTGTGTTTAAACAATATCACGGCTTAAAATTTAACACGTTTACTTAGTAAGTACATGTTTATACTAGGTTTGAAGACACCCAGATTGTACCCATCGGGAGACCCAGAATTGGGTACAGTACTCCATAATTTTGCAAAATATTACGTATGTTAAACTAAGTCTAACTAACTAACGCTTGGGTCTCATTTGCCTGGCTATCCAATGGTAAATAATGACGAATGGAATTAGGTTGTGTAACTTTTGTGCATACTATCCAAAATGTATCCGATACAAAACCGAACGACAAGAAACTATACGATTACTATTTAAATGGAAAAACAATCATTTTCCGGGCCAACTATTTATTTTCTAATATTTGCACATATTTCTATACGGATCGATCTATAGAATTGTTTAACGAATTATTTGAGGTACTGACTCAAACAAATAAATTGAGTAAATAGCCTATTCGAGTATATTTAATTCAATTGCAAACAAACTTAGTTAGTCAGGTTTTATGCATACTAAGTAAGAGCATTGAAATTTTCCTTATTTTAGAATTTTGAAGGTGGGCCCGAGGACTTCCCGAAATTTAGCAAAGCGTAAACAACTCATTAAGGAAAAATATGAATTTCTATACAATGACTGCCATTGTCTTTAATATTTATTGCAGCCATCCAATCAGTCTAAAATAGTAAGGGTCATGTTTAGCCCCAGATGGCTACTTTAGGGCAAAATGGTTAGAACTTAGAACGTAACCCTAAGAAAATGAACATTCTACCAATTGCTACACTGACTGTGCCCTAGATTTTGCCCGTCGATGTCATTTAACTTATAGCTTCTCAATTGACCTATCAGATGCAACAAGAATTGTTGTAATCCGTCTAGTAGTTCCGGAGATTAGCGCAATTAAACAAAACAACATAACGTATTAGAATAGTTGTTTTACATAACACAGATGCATATATTTATTATATATGTAATATTGTGAATAATGCAAGAATATAAATACATTATTAGCACAAGTTAAACTATATTGGTAAGTGGTTTTTATGCCTTGATATAGATTGAATACGCCAATATTAACCATAATAGCGATAGGTTGAAAATCATTTGATACATCTACGGGACAGCTGCTAATCGACACCTCGAAATTTTCGATACTAGAGATAATAAATTATCCATCGAATCCTTCCCTTACGTCGATAGATCACTCGACACTAACTATGGGAAAAACTAGAAGCATTACAGCAAAAGATGTCCATTTGGAAGCGGAAACCGTTCGACATCACGGCCTTGTGTTGCGGATCAAATTAATGCTTGGCTTTGACAGATTTGCTTCGGTAGAGGCCGGGCTGAAACACCGATAGCGCAAAATTAAACAGGTAAATTGTAATATGAAAACGAAACGGAATTCGCACAAGTAGTATTTGGCTACGTACCCAACGTTGGCGAAAAAGTATTTATCGCGTGATCCTAACACGTGGTGATCAGATTTCTTCAGAGGAGACAATGCAGAAACAAACGCCTCTGATGGCGCAAGAGTACTTAAGCGCTGCTAAACAGGTGGCTTGTTTGCTATTTTTCTATAGCAATATTTCAGCGCTGAAGAGTTTCTGTTTAAAAACGCCAATGTCTAGTTACAAGTCGCTTTAGAAAAAAATATCTTGATTACCTTTGATTGTTGAATTCACAAGCTTATAAAACGACGACAGATGAAACTGTACGGGCCAAGTTTTTTTCACGTCCCTGATGGCAACACCAACCCATAACAGCATAGTGCCACATTGCTATTGGAACATGAAGAGTCCAAATGTCACCCAGAGATCTCAATTCAATTCAATTTATTTATTCGAACCATTATTTCAAAAGAACACTTGGTAACGTCACTTACAATTTATAAATTATAGATAATTATTCTGTGTACACAATACAATTATGTCAAATAAAAACTTATCAGCTTTACAGCTTTTACAGGGCCTTTTCAATTAGATGCAGCTGTAAAAAGGCTTTGTTCTGACAAAATACAAAGTATCAAAATAATTAATACATACAGTAGGTACTTATAAAAATTTTACTTAATGTCCAGTATTATTTGACCTTATTCAATAGTTCCCGTTTCGACATCCTTTTCCAAACATTACTGTCCTTTACAAAATCATCTACAGTGTAATATGCTTTGCCCATTAGGTAGCTTTTAATTTCAGTTTTAAACCTTGTTTCATTGAGACCTTCCACTTGTACAGGGATTAAATTATAGAAGCGAAAGGTACCATTACACTTAAAAGAGTTATTTGTTTTTTGCAGTCTGCAGTTAGGAAACACAATTTTATGTTTATGATGTGCTTTTGGATTCAAATCAGACAATTTCTTTATCTGATGATTTATCTTTGTCTTGTGATTTCCCTGGTAACATCCTACTAATATTATAAATGTCAATAAATGGATGTTTGGATATTTGTTGCTCAATCAGGTCGTAACGTATGAATGGATCGGGCTGAAATTTGGAATAGAGTTAGATTGTAGTCTGGAAGAACACATAGGCTATTTATCCCGGGAAAATAACGGGAACGGAAACAATGCGGGTCGCTGCTAGTTTTACAATAAAATCATCCCACCATTACAAATACAAAGAATGTACTACGTAGGTATCTGGTGACGAAACCGTAGGAAGATAAAACACGTAAGAATGAAACAGAAGCCAGTGTTGGGACTAATTTAGCAGTGGAATTAATCAAGTGATCGGCGTTGTCTCGTGCCAACTGTTTACGCTTACAAATAGCGCGCTCCAACAATTATGAATTTTCTTCGTATCCATATCAGCTCTGATTTATAAACGGTAGCGTACGTAGCGTCTAGAAGTAATTATAGTTACGTACCTTATGCTAAGCTACTATCTAGAACGCGCCTAAGTATTTAAGATGCTTTTGTCAGATATTCTAACCATGGACTTTCTACAGTTCTATAATATTATTACAGTTTTTCGGCTTGAAAGGTAAAATGACTCGGCAAAGAAATAAACTTTTTGTATCACTTACGTGTCTGAGGCCTGCTTGCATTGCTTGTATTTGTCGTCACAAAAATCGTCCCTATCATTAAACGGCAGTTAAATTAGCAGCCAAGCCCAATTTTTACCCTATCTAGGGTAAAAATGTTGAGAATGAGTGCAGCTTCTGTCAACTAGAAAAACAATATCCGTATCCAATAGCCTAGTCTTGTCCGTATGGCGCTAAAAAACGCTACAGTAGGCAACCAAACGATGGCAGGGCACACTTAATATTAAAAAGCCTGACCTTTTCCAGCTTAAGATTTAAAAGGATGAGACATAGGGTAGTTGAGCGGAATTTATTATACTTGTGCCGTAATTAGTCTTTAGTGCCTTTAGTACGAGCTTCTATAACAGCACCCTTCAAACTTATTGTCACTTGGATACCATAACGCAGAACTTAATCCTAGTCTGGACAATTATAGGGCCCCGGGATCCCTGTGCCTAGGCACCATCGTGTTTAAGACATGGATGGGTTATTATTTATTATGATTTTGACATTGAGACAATTCAAGATAAAATGTGTTTCGCAAAAAAGTGTCAGTGCAACAAATGTTGCTAGAAAACAATGCCCATTTTAGCTGTGACAAGGGCAAGAAAAGACATAGCGGAAGCGGAGTGATGAAACAATATCAATTGGCAACAGGTGAAGCGAGCTGCGATCACTTCGCTGCACGACGCGACGCGGTCCAAAATAAAATCCGTAGTGTAATAGTCTATAGAATATGCTGTAGTGTTAGACCGCCATTGATATGCGGGTTACGGGCGTGTTCGGACTATGTTACTTTTCAATCAATAGAAAACAGCAAATTTTAGAGTTTACCAGACAATTTTTCTAACGTGACTAGCCAATTTAATAGACGAATAAAGAATTGTATTAAACGTTTGACTATGTAATTATTGTTTTTAAGTATTTACATTAGGAATTTGTGCAACTTATTCACACTCGCGTAGTTTAGAGTAGTTGCACACGATTTTACACACCAAATCTGATATCTTATAAATGATAAAAGATATAAGCCATGTACTTTTATATGATTAGTGAAAATACCAGCGGAACGCATCACTTTTCCGAAAGTCATTAACTGTATTTTTGTTTGTCTGCTATTCCGAGAGACTTAGTAGATTGTAAAGGTTTATTTTATTCTGTATCGAGTTCTGAAGAGGCCAGTGGTGAGTCAGTGCACCGTCTGCGCCGCGGGACCGGTCTGGTTGTCACGTGAGGCTGCGTTCGCAATGCGACCAGCTGGCGAGAACATTTGGCGTCCCGGTACAGAGCATTGTATATCGCAGCCATCTCACGGTTTCAACTATTTATTCCTTAAAGAACATTATTTTGTACCGAAATTATGAACTACATTTACGAATTCGCCGGTGTCATGATTATATGCCGGTCCACATTCCCGCTCTCACACGACGCAAGTTCGGCCTTTTTAGTAGAGCAAAATTATTTAAAGATCTAGTAGGGCAGTCGGAGGCAGTCAGCTTACCGAACTTCAGGCTAGGTCACAAAGTGCAAGGCCGTAACTCCGCAATCGAGCGTTATACCCAGTTTACATTATTCCAGTCCAGCGACCGAATCTAGCGCTGGATTGCTTACTGGAATTATGTAAAGCGGCACTGGAATGCATTGGCACTGGATTGATGCTTTCCAGTGCCGGTTTTCATTATTCCAGTAAGCAATCCAGCGCTGGATTCGGTCGCTGGACTGGAATAATGTAAACGGAGTATAAGCCCAGCGTGCAGTAAACATAGCTCGATTCCCATGTACCGTGTCTTGTATGATAGCAACATTAACGGCAATATTAAAATGTGTTAGTTCAAAAACGTTCCAGTCATGATTCCACACATCGTCTGCGCCGAAATACGGATCAGGTTATCGTAAGACTGTACCCGTAATTAGAATAACTGGTGATGAGATTTGGTATCACGGTACCCTAAGCTTTATTCACTCATGTTACATTTCGTAAACCCATTGTATCTTATTGCTGTACTCGAATTTTCCTTTCTGGTTCAAAAATGGCAACCACTATTTGGAGAAGCGGCAGCAGGGGTCTACTGCTTCTTCAGATAGTCTCTATGCACTTCTGCCGCCTAACTAAAATGAGAATGGCTTGGCTATTGAGAAATCTTCATTTTAGAGCAAAAATGTGTTTTTTATAGGAAAGTAGATTCCTTGGCTTCGATCCACTGTTGTGTTATGGCAAGTTGCGGACTTTGCATTTGTAGAGTTCAAGTATTACTAACAAGCAGAATTCGTAGTCACAAACGATATAGGTACTTATATATATCTGTAGTTGGAATATTAGAATAGAACCAACGTCACTGCTTGTTAGACGTATTCTAGCTACCTCATAACACACACACTACCTACCTTACATAACTTTTCCCGATTGTGATTTCTTTTAAGTTTTTCTAACGATAAACTGTTTGCTTGCGATATTCCGTGAATCTCTTGGAGCAGCTAATCATAACTAGTTGCGTACCTTTGTTACCCGCAGCGTAGCTAAACTATAAATGTTTTTTAATACATGTAGCCTAAGTTTTTTCTTACAACATCAGCTATCTGCCAGTGAAAGCCTCGTTAAAAACAGTATAGTCATGTCAGAGATTAGCCGGAATAAACAGACAACACATTTTTTTAATTGATTTTTATGTAAGTATTTGCTTTCATATTTGTACATTTAGCGAAAAGTAACTTGGTATTACGTACAGACATTTAAGTACATTTTTTATTCTAAAATATATTTTATGGATGACGCGATTGGGTCAAGGTCTGCGAAATTACGTCATGTCAAACATGTTTTAGTACTTAGTTCCATGCAAAAAGCTGGCGAATCACTTATCACTTAACAATAAGAGGAAAACATAATTAAGGTTATCCATCCACAGTCCACACAAATAATATTGAATTGTCACAGTCAAAGTCAAACTTTTTTATTGATAAATTTACAATTTACACGTCAATTAAAACAAAAGAAAGAGCATACAAATTGTATAACATTTTCAAAGTTTGAAATGATCACTTCACTGTATTATAATAACAATTATTAATTATCGTACAGAAAACTGTCAAGCATTATTATACGAGTATAATAAATATGTTTTAAATACAATTGTACTGACCCACGTCAATTATAGTCTATTAGTAATTTAAGTGTTCACAGTTACTTCTTGTGGCGCTTGAAAAAAAAAAAGAGAGTAATACGACAGCCAAAAAAACGACACGATGAAGTTGGCTGACAACTGCATCTTCAGAGTGAATTTTTACGATGCGCGCGCACTCCGAAACCCAAATTCGACGCACTGAAATTAGCAACCAACCTCAGTGTGTCTTGTCTTTTTAAATAATAATTGTTTTAGGTGAAACAACTTTTCAATATTTTATCCTAAAGGGGACGAGCCTAGTTCTACCATACCCCTTTCGTGAATGTCAAATACCCATATGAATGTCAAATGAGCTTTATTGTCAAAACTGGTCAACCCCGTTTTATAAAGCGTTTCGTAGATGTGTGCATGTTTTGTTTCGTGTAGCATTTATCTTAGTACAAACAGAGATTTGTTGCTCTTGTGTGAGTTCAAGTTTATAAATGTGTGAAATATACGTTCCCTCCGCGCACCGAAAAAATGTAGATAATACATCTTATACCTTTAAACGAGCAATTCTTGTACCTATATAAATATGTATATATATATAGAATCTGAATCTCGGAAACGGCTCGACGGATTTTCATGATATTATGTATGCAAGGGATTTCGGGGACGATAAATCGATCTAACTAGGTCTTATTTAAAAAAACGCATATTATGCGCGTTTTTAGACAATGAAAAACTGTCACATTTAGACATTAGAATGTGAAGGTAAATTTCGCCGCGTGACGCGACAGCATAATTAGCTCAGACGGGAAGTCGGGCGCTCATAGCGGTCACGAATTAGTAGCTCCGGGTTCGAATCCAGACGGGTTCTCTTTTTTTTTCAATTCGTTTTTTTTTAAGAAATTCTATTTCTTGGAGTCTTTTATATGTAGGTATCTAAGTATATTTAGTATTTAAACCGAGCAAAGCTCGGTCACCCAGGTACTATAGATAAAATAGTTTGTTAGCAACCCAAATGTCTTGCGTCCTCCTATGTATTGTACTAGAAGCGCCTCGCAGTTTTTCCCGCGATGGAAAGTAGCCAATGTGCTATTCCAGACAATAAACTATCTGTGTTCCAAATTAAAACCAAATTTAATTGCAGCCTTTCCGAGGTGATCAAGAAACATATCTACAAATTCACATATTTATAATATCTATAGGATGTATGGCTTATTATGGACAAATGAAATTGCTCGTGTCGTCACTCTATTATATTAAAAAAGCATTATATTGGGAAAACATGATACCTAACGTGTACGAAATCGCGGGGCATTAGCCAGTTTAACAAATAACGTAGCATAATGATAAAATGTACGTAATATTTGCGAAAAATATGAAACACTATTTTAGAATCATGTCTTATACAAGTTATGCAAACTAGAATAGAATTATTTAATAAATTAACATAATGTAGATTGCTTTTACAAATTATTATTCTATATTATGCAGAAAGAAAATACTTACAGCATAAGCAGCCTCTAAATGTTCCCACTGCTGGGACTCGGGGCCTTCTCTCGCAAGGAGAGAGTCAAAGCCATAATCCACCACCCTGGCCAAGTGCGGGTTGGTGGATGACACATGACTTCGAAAGATTTTAGGTACATGTCGGTTTCCTCACGATGTTTTCCTTCACCGTTTTAAGTTAACGGCATTACGCACATTACTTCGAAAAGACTGGTGCGCGTGGTTTTGAACCCGAGGTCTCCGGATTGGCAGTCGCCGTTCTCCCGACTAGACCAGCCGTAACTTAATCTTTTGATAGAAAATACGCAACGTACAAATGCGTTAAAAAAGTAGTAATTATTGGTACGTACTTCTGTTAGTCGTGGTAATGTACATAAATATTATGAACTTAATCAAGCGCGGTCGCAACCTCAAATTTTGGAGGGTGTCTCCAATAATAATAATCGTATCTTATCTTCTTATCTTATCTTAATATATAAATCTCCTGTCACGATGTTTGTCCGCGATGGATTCCTAAACTACTTAACCGATTTTAAATTAAATTGGCACACCGTGAGTAGTCTGGTCCAACTTGAGAGATGGGATAGTTTTTTTTTCGATTAATAGTCCTTATATGACGAAATCCGAGCGAAGCCGGAAGGGGCCGCTAGTAGTATATAAAATTCTCGTGTCACAGTGTTAGTCACCTTACTCCTCCGAAATGGCTTTACTGATTTTTACCAAATTTTATATGCATATTCAGTAGGTCTGAGAATCGGCTACTAGATAGTACATACAGAAAATTAAAAAAATAAAACTAGTGGTGAACAACCCTTAGGGGTATGAAAAATATCTATTTTTCATCTTCACTAGTTTTATTTTTTTAATTTTTGGACAACATTTTTTGTTTTTATTTTTTTTATAATGTGGGATTAAAAAATACATAGGTACAACCCTAAATTTTGACCCTTTTATCACCAACCCCTATTTTTTAATAGCCATTTTAGTAATTGAATCATTTTTCACCCCGCTCGATAACTGATCAATTATTATTGTCTTTTTTGTAAATGTTTTTCACTCTATTTCTATTTAAATTTCCCGTAGCTTATGGCAAATCTAAAATTGTATTATAAAAGTAAACATTTCTTTTTACTATTAAAGTTTAGGGTTGTCATAAGGTATATTTACGTAGCAAATCTAAATCTAGTCTTAATCTGTATACACTGAAGGCATACATAGGATAAAATACCAAGAGGTAAGGTAATGTAAATGGCCAATGTTTGGTTTAATAATTTGCATGTTGATAAGTAAGTTTACGAGCATTTCTGTAGTCAAGTAGAGTAGTAGATACTATTTTTCTGTATTGTGCATACCACTACAGATTACATCATTCTGTAGTTATAGGCCTCTTTGCAGAGCCTATCTGGGGAAGTGTTACACCTTTGGCAGTTATTCTACCGCCAATCATTCATGTATTCCGGTGTGAAGGGCAATGTTTCCAGAGAAATTAGACTGACTGGTACTTGTTACATAAGTACACTTTCGCCCTGGAGAGGCGGTCGGGTTGTATCTGACCTAAACCCTCCATAACCTTTGCCTCTTACGGCGGGAAAGCGGGATCGCTCTCACATTCTTCTGCCCGTCTCCGGATCCTTTTCTGGGGCACACCCTCGTCACCAGCGCACCTCAACTCAAGACACGCCGGGACCAACCACTCCAACCAGTACGCACATGGAATAATTCTGCATTTTCCAAGGAGATATTTTACAGACATACCTTCGCGTATTATAATTCTACTAATTAGGATTCTTCATGTTTGTCTGATTGTTTGTTTGTATGGCATGTTTCAGCCGATATGATCCACCTGACACTGTGTTATAGAAAAACAAATTGATGGGCTTTTTGACAGGATGACAGGTCAAGAAGAAACTATGGAGATAGTAGCTGAAATAGCTTGCTGCATAAGGAGCACACAAAGAACCTGTGACAAGCTCACAAGCTCTGTTTGGAAATGGACTGACTCATCTTGTGCTGATAGTGTTCTATTATAATTTTGCTAATAAATAAATAGACTTTCATGACACACCAATGAAAAAGGGCATAATAGAGAATATAAAGAAGCAACAATAAATTTAATTAGTAGTGAAACAGATGGTAGCCCTATCTCAGAGAACAAAGGTAGTTTATGAGATGAAATTTGTTAAAACATAATGTAATGGTTTGTGATGTAAAACAAGGTAAAAAAAAGGTAACACGGTTATGGAGGGTAGGAAAATTGTGCACAGTTTCATTAAAAAAATGGTGGTTTTGATAACTTCCTCCTTTATGAAAGTCTTCTAAAAATCTCCTAAGGCACTGTGAAATGTGAGTGGCACATAAAATTGACGATTTCACAATTGTGAAGCTATATGTTTCTCCTGCCTGCACCTCTTAGTTATTTATAATTTCCAAGTGCCAATGTACAAGATGACTTTTGTCATGCTGTAACAGTGAAAGAAAATGTTGGGAGAAACTGGCACATTCTATGAAAGGTATCTTTCAAAGACATGAGCCCTGAGTCATACTGGGCCAGCTTAGTGGATTATGGCCTTGACTATCTCTTTCTGAGAGAAGGACCTGAGTCATAGCTGTTGGAACTTAGGCGATCCACACACTGACTCGCACCATGCAGCGTTGTGCGTGAATGTGTGTTTGAATAGAAAACACGCACAGTCCAACACACCGAAAATGCAGCCACGCGCGTTCATGCAGATCACGCACCTACATGCGGAGAAACACACCCCCCCACGCGTGGATACGGGCGTGACGTGACAAGGTATGGCACACTGAGTCTCGCAGTGCCGTGCGTGAATTTGGAAGGACTTGGCGGGTGTTTGAATGAAATGGGTCAGAGCCGCAGTGAATCCACTAAAACGCAACAACGCGCATGAGTGCGTGATGCAACCCGCACGGTGATGCAGATCTGCACTCCCGCAAGTACGCGCGTAGATGCATCGATATGCAAGACGCAGCGTGGTGCGTGTCAGTGTGTGGATCTCCATAAAGTAGACTGAAAAAGCGGGGCAAAAATCTTAGTTGAATGTTTCGGTGAGGATCATTAAAGATGCCACTGAAGACTACAATACAAATTTTGTACTTTATTTCGTTCTTGCTATTCCAATGACTAATGGTGAGGTGTTGCTGATCAATTAACATCCAAACGTTAGTTTCACTGCAAGGCCAATCATTCATTGTTCTTATTTTACTTAGTTAACAATTTTGAACTGGAGCCAAGAAATATTTCACATTCTACTTGCTATTATTCGTGGCACTTTATTTCACTTCCCATGAGAGGATTATCATCTTTCTTGGAATAAGTGGTTGCGCAGACTTTTACACTCCTTTCCTGAGTATTTATTTTGTACTTTTATTGACTTAGTATCTATAAATTACAATTCAATAAGTACATATATTTATGCTTTTTATGAATATACATACATTCATACATAAGTAATTGACTTTTTTCCAAAAAAGATAACAATACTGACTTCAGTTTAAAATTAAACTCACAAGAGCAGACAAAATTTTTAATTTCATTATTTTTGTGAAACCAACTGAGCACACTGATGTCATCAATCATCATTATATCAGACCACCTTTGAACTATTTTCTACGAAACAAAAAAAAAGGATCGGCAAAATTGGGGTAAGTATTGTGTTTGTGTGTATGTCATACAAAAAATTAACAGTAGTGGAGCGAGTCCCCAATACTTAGATTAAGTTTCATTCACAATGGTCATGGTTAACTCAGTAGTGAATGACCATTAATGTTAAGAAATTTAATATATATCATATTAAAACAACATATGTATATTATACTGTGAGCTAACAAAAGTTAGTCATAAATCGGAAAAACTACTTCTGCAGTCGCAGTCATTTCTGCGTTTCAAGCCTCGATATGCAAGTGATAGTTACATAATTTTTTAAAAGTGGGTATTGGCTATTTAAAAATATAAGTCAACATCAAAATTTTTGAAGTGAAAACTTCTTTAGGCGCGCCTAGACTGATTTTTCGTGGGCTGTGAATTGAACTCATTCTTCACGCTCAGGTATGATAAGAAAGCTTCGGGTAAACTCAGGACCATGGCTATTGGCCATCTAGAAACGCATCAGCTAATGGGAAATGTTGATGCATTTCTAGATGGCCATGCCAAGATGGCGAGGCCACACTCTCCGGTTACACCTGTGTAGTTTCCAAGGTAAGCTCTATCAAATTCTGAGTTTTAAGTTTTCACTTCTATCGGCAGTTCCTCTATGACTGCTATTCTTTTTTTCTGGTAAATTTTGTACTCTCTAGAATTATTATTTTCAATATTTGTCTTTACACTTTTTTCAAGGGACCTATGGCAGTTAGTTGCTCTCAGTGGTCTCCACTGCCTACCAAACTTTTGTAGTCTAGAAAGGGCAAGATATGACTAACCTAATCTTACTAACTTTACTTACATTTTTAAGGATAAAAGATAACTCTATGTTTACCAATATCCATACTATATAAGCCAGATTACTTATTTTACCAATATCCATACTATAGAAGCCAGATTACTTATTTATGATATTCCTGGTTAATGGAGACATATATCTGCGATTTTTTTAAATATTGACAGCCCACTACTAATATATGTGAATGTTTGGATGTTTAAGAGAGAATCAGTTGGAATTTAGACCTCAGATTTTATAGCCTGTTTTTTTTAACTTCTTTGTTCACTTTAAAAAATATACCCAAATAGAAATACAATTTAGAGACTCAAGTATCTAACTGTAACAATATTGTTATTAACATGTATCAAGCAATTTTTTTTTATTATTATAGCATGGAGTGACGAGACGAGGAGACGAGCAGGTCATGTGCCTGATGGTAAGCAACATGCCTGCCACATAACAGCACAGTAATATGCAGCTATTGGAACATGATAGTCCAAATCATTACCTAGCACTGCACTGCGCTCGTCACCCAGAGATCTAAGATATTATGTCTGTCAGCCCTGTAATTTCTCTGGAATCATTGCCCTTCAAACCGGAACACAGTAATGTTTGCACATTACTGCTTGGCGGTAGAATATTTGGCAAAGGTGTTCTTCCCCAGGCGGACTCTGCTAAGAGTCCTACCACTACTATTAATGCCCCTGGATGTTTTCTAAAAGTATAATGGTACGATATAAACCACAAATTGAAAACCTGTAAACTGTTGATGATAAATCCATTATTCCAGGTTTTAACAGAGATATAAGATTATAGCCTGGAATAGCACATAGCCTACTTGTTATAGTGGGAAAAAGCATTTTTTATTAGAAAATAGTACTTTTAAAAATTCAATGCAGGCAATGTGACATGACAAATGTATGGTCCAACAATCCAATTCAAAAATCACTTGTTTTTTATAGCAATTTAAACATGGAAGATTTATAAACCAAAGTAAGAAGATTTATAAACAAAAAAGTAACATATTGTTAACTCATGATTACATGATGATAACTGTTTTTAAGATTTTAGTTTAATTTTGGTCTCTTAAATAACCCGATTGATTTATTAAGAACAAGTAAATTATTTACTGTTCAAATTGAAACTTTAAAAATATCTTTCAAACCCCAATATAGCGTCACTTTGCTAAACTTAACTTCATATGTTTTTGAGAATGAAAATCAAACATTAACAATATTATATGAAAACGTATATAATTACAAAGATAATATGGAATTATTTTCAAATTTTCAGTCACAACTAAAGGACGTTAAATGGACACTGAATTGCAATGGATTTTGAATTAAAATATTACACACAGTTCAGGAATGTATTTATTAAATGGGTAGATTACTCATGAATCGCTATCAAATCTGAGACCATGCGAATGAAGTATGAAAACAGGTGTCATGGAAAAATGATGTTCAGGGTCATGGTGCAACTTACTGTGGTCATTGGCATGCCCAGAATCGCCTGTGAATGAGCCGGTTCTAGCGACTGGTCCCCAGTGCTGTCTTCTAGCACCTTCTCTATTCTCTGTCCTCTCCACATCATCCGCTTTGCACAAATGAAGACCTAGTACGCACCAATACAACACTACACCGATACGCATCGTGATCTCTCAATGACACTATTGCACTAACTGCACACTATAATACGTAACCGTGGCAAGAAAATCACACACTATACTCATTCTAAAACAATGAGCTACTGAACCATCCACTGTTTTTAAGGCCACATCACAAGTTCATTAAAAAACATTAAAACAACGAATTTTTATCACACAGAGATCCAGCGAGCGAGGTCGAAAATTTTTGACATTACAATTTTGTTTGACGTTGGCAAATTGGCACAGAAGCAACGAAAACCATAGACAAAAGAAAATAGAGATGAGAGCCTAAAAATAAATAGTCAAGTTTTACATTAACCCTTCACGCGTGTGACGAAAACTCGCGGAACGGTCCGTACGTCCCGGCTAGATCATTATCACATATTATTATTATATATTAAGTATAATATACCTACATTTATATATTACCAGAAAGCCCTTGAAATGTAGTTTACTATTATATTAAATTCTAACTATTTACAACATTAATTAATCCTGTCACGAAATGCAAAGTTTACATTTTACGCCCGTTGTAAAAAAGTTTTGGATTTCACAGCATTTCAATGTCATTATGCTTTTTCACTAATAAAAGAACACAACACACAAATAATATTAGCTTTAGCACGTTCACCATAGTTTTTTTAGTAGATTACAATACAATACAAACCGTTTTCACATTTTCTGGTTTATAAAAAAAAAATCTTTGTCGTGGGGCAAAATGGCGTCGGACAATCGCGACAAAAAAATGGCGGAGTAGAATCCGTATTTTTTATTTTTTTAGGCCAAATGAAGCTTTATTTCTATTGTGTTACCGGTAAATTTTACGGAATTGAAATTCCGAATAGACTAGTACCAACATTATAACGTGTTAAGACGTATACATGTCACAATCCGTCTTCCAATAGAGAGCTTTCCTTACGCAACTATGCGTTGCGTAAAGCACGTGAAGGGCTGAATAAAACTTGTATTATTGAGCAGAGACGATGCACAGCATCTATAGTGAGATTGCGCTGTTCTTCTTTCTGGCAACACACAGGAAATACGTCACACTTCTGGTAACTTTAGTCTATGAAAATGGCATGATGCTACCTGATTTCCGGTTCTGGTCACCTGAGCTCGAGCTAAGGCGATGTACCCTCATAGAAGTCTCTCACTCAACAGGAGGCCTGAAAGGGATGCTGTGCATCGTCTCTGCTCAATAATACAAGTTTTATTTAATGTAAAACTTGACTATTATATCGGCATGTGACGATGCACAGCATCTATAGTGAGAGATGTGTTTATTAGCTCCTGGTGACCACGACGACGCTATGTGTAGAAAAGAGTAAAAAATAAGTTAGGTTAGGTTATAATTCATTTTACAAACATAATAAAATATTAACTTTGCATTAATAATTATTAATAATTGAAAATCATGTATTAGAAACCAGGAATTTCTCGAATCAAATGATTCGGTATTCACTCAGATGAAATAGTTAGGAGGCGCTACCGTTGAACTAAAACTTCCACGAGAAGCTTTCATATTGGCATCTGAATAAATTATCATTACCCAGTTACCGGAAAATTGACACGAAAAGGGAATTATTACCATCAGCTGTGTTTCTATCTTTCTCAATTCAAATTTTCTTATTTCACACAGGACAGACGTCTTTGACAGAATTGGGATGTTCCAAAAGTTTCCCAACCTGATTGAATATACATGTATCGGTGTCAGTCTTTGAACCAAAAAACTGGCCATGATGTTACGGCCTTACCCATCCCCATCCCAACATACAAGTCTTGGGTCTATTCGAGATTTCTCTCTCCGCCACACGACGGACCCGGCACCCGCACGGCGAATCCACGGAATGCTGAGAAGTTCGTCTCGTCTCTCTGTTTTGAAGATATTCTAAAAAGAGTAAGGTCATGCATTAAACAAATAGAGTCACATACGTGTGTTTGACCCGGTGCCTGGTGCTGAAAGATTATACAACTATGCATGCGATACTTCAAACAGAGTAATGATACACTATAGATCATTGTATCACATGTGAACATGTTATATGGGTTCCAACTTAAGTTGTGTCGCAAAAGGCTTTTGTCAAGCTATCTAGGCTAGCTAAGAGTTTTTCCTTCTATCTATTAAGAAAATAAATTTCAAAACTTTTCCTCATAAAACATGTTTGTTTAGCAAATGAGCACCCAGATCAGTGTTGTGACTGGCTAAGCAATTGTGCTAGGTACGAGTACAACGAGTTTAGATCCGCGAGTTTATAATTATAGTTGAAATTAATAGCTGCTCACTACTCTATGCAAAGGTTATAAGCTGGTACATAAGTTTTAAGAGTTGAATTTCGCCATCTCGCTCTTAAATAGGTTTCATTCTACGTCGGACCTAGACTCTAGTAAGTTAGTTCATCGCCAACATTCTGTAATTCTATAAGTAAATGTGGAAGGGTCCACTTCTACAATCCACGTCTACTAGGACTTAAAATAGGCGGGGCAGACCAATAATAAGGGTTCGGCCAGATTGTACTGTGAGAACTCGGCGGCGGTGTGTGCTGGCACGGTCCGAGGACATGACCCCCCCTAAAAACGTTTTAACTTAACTGGAACGGCAAACTTACAGGCAAAATCGTGTGGTGCCACCAATAATATCTTTTGTACTCCACATCTTGTCCTATTTTTTGGTGCCCCTGAATTATAAGGCTGCACCTGCGCTTGGCGCGTATTTTTCGCAGACTTCAAGTGATGTTCTCTGACGTGGAGAGTCCGATACGGTGGAGGAAATACACGCGCAATATCTAACACTGCTGTTTTGTCCGAGTGATTTTTGGTGACATAATCTCTCACAAGTTTGGTTGATGTACATTGAACTTCAGAGACGCTGAAACTAGAGCTGGCCATTAACCCGTCGGCAACTAAGTTTAGTCTGCCTGGTAGGTTACTCTCCAGGTGGCTAAGAGAGTTACACTCAATCTCTCTAGAAGGTGCATCAGTTGGTAGGTTAGGTCTTGTAGAGCAACGGGCTTCCTCCCATCCCTACGCCGCAATCGTTTGCTTGTCTGTCTATAGAATTACATGACATTCTTACCTTACCTTACATTCAATTTGTGTATGAAGTGCGATAATATGCAACACCAATGGAGTTGAGACTGGTCTCACCTGCCGTATATCAGAGAGCTTTTAACCGTTGTCTGCTGCATCGGCGACCAAGATTGATACAAAATCTGTTGTAAGCAATTGTTCGACTACATTCATTCACCATTATAGATCCGTTTTACTGCTGGTGGAATCTGCATCTGCTGCAGGGCAGATTTGTGCTTAGGATCTCCCCAGTTGTTGCATGTGAAGACAGTGCAGCCAGGGTGTTTCGAAAGTTGTGAAGTTTCAAAAGCTCTGCAGAATCTGACTTTCTTTCAGAGACGATTTGTCCCTTTGCAGCACATAATTTCACCTTTGTACGATAGTCCGTACAGGGACCGGTTTGGTATTTTGACACGTGTCCTATACCAGATCGAGGTATTCGGATTTCAGGAATCGAGATGGTCGCAGGACCGATTTCTCATAGTTTATAGACCCACTACACACACAGTACCCACATACCTCTGTTCCGAAGAAACGGCGCCGTCCGATTTGAGAGAGCGGCGAAGTGCTTTTGGCGCACATGACAGTTCGAATGGAAAGCTGGTCATTTGCAGAACCTCGTGCTTGTGTATCAGCCGAAGAAACTTCCGGTGGGCCTCTGCCATGAGTGATCCAGTGGCATAATTAGTTGAACAAGCACAGGCTTGGAGATAATAGCATTTAACGCTTGCCGAGGGGCCTACGGAGCCCGGAGCCACTGCCTCTGATTAGATCGAGAGGACAGCTTCCTTGAAAATTGTGTGTGGGGTTATACAAGCACAGGCTTGGAGATAATAGCGTTTCACGCTTGCTGAGGGGCCTACGGAGCCCGGAGCCACTGCCTCTGATAAGATCGAGAGGACAGCCTCCTTGAAAATTGTGTGTGGGGTTATACAAGCACAGGCTTGGAGGTAAATGGTAGACGCCTGCAGTAGGGCCTACGGAGCCCGAGGCGTCTGCCACTGTCTCCGATACGCTCAGAGACAGCCTCCTTCAAAATTCCGTGTGAGGATGTGCTATTCATTTGCAGTCATGCCCTTTCTTTCCTGACGGATTCTCCGTCCTTTGCAGCGTTCTTGACAAGGAAGTTATAAGTCACGCTTAACGGCGCGCCGTGTCAGGGTTTTGAAGTGAAGAACTGTTTTTGTCAAGAAAATCAGTAAATTTAGTTCTTGGGCCTTGACCGGAACTTCTTAGGTCCTTGTTTTCGGCTAAACCTCAGCCAAATCCGCTCATCTACTCTACCTGTGTTTTTCAAGTAAGTCTGTCATTGACGAGATGCTTAGTACTCGGGGGAATTTTACGCAGATTTCCTCAAAGGGTTTTGTTGGTAATTTCTATCATGATATGCTTCCGACAGTTTTCCGCAAATAGTCTGTACGACTTCCTCACACATTTTGAAGTACTTTGATGTAAAGCTTAACAGTTGTGAACACAATCTAAATACACATACATTGTGTGACGCTGTTGTAAAATATTGCAAAAATTCTAAAATGAAAGGATGCCGAGTTTTTATGCAAACCTTCCTGAAGAGTTTTGATGGTGATTTCCAGGATTCGCTCTTGACGAATTTCATTGCAATCGGCTCGTTTTCCGCAAACGACAAGTACAACTTCCTCGCTAGTTTTGTGAAGCTTTGAAGTAAGGATTAATCGGTAAACAGTGTTGAAAATATTATTACGTGTTAGAGAGGCATTATACAGTCTTACTAAATACTAACGCCTTTTTCTTAGTATCCAGGCAATCTCTAGCCTTTAAAAGTTGACAAAGTCGGTCGTCAAATTCGGTGTTAATAAAACTGGGGGTAGCAAAAGTTGACTTTGGTCATAGGTGTACCAGACATCTTTCTCAGATGATTCTCTCAAATTATTTCAGTTTTTGTAGGCGGTTCAGTCCAGTAAAACCTACATCGAGTTTCGAAAGAATTTCTCGATTGTTGTCTGGTCTATTCCATAGCACTAACGATCTCGGACTTTGTGGTAGAAAAAGTTACTGTTCAGAAAAGATGGCAGGCACCATCCATTCACTAATCCACAAAAACTCCGGAATCGCTCGTACTTCATCAAGAAATTTACAAAAAACCGCTGTGCATCTCACTTACCTGCTTCTCTTCTTTACCTCTGCTCTTTCATAGTAGTTTGATGAAGCCAGCCGCTTGTGACCACGCGGTGGTGGTTCATCGAACGATAAACCCTGCCGCTTACTCCTGC
Source organism: Ectropis crepuscularia (assembly GCA_963693475.1). Lineage (NCBI taxonomy): Eukaryota > Metazoa > Arthropoda > Insecta > Lepidoptera > Geometridae > Ectropis > Ectropis crepuscularia. Next base: position 17,498,664 of record OY856355.1, read on the forward strand.
CCAGACTTGTCCTCGGACGAAGCCTGCCGTTAGAGAGTGTCCGACACTCGCTCATCCTCGAGACCCACTTTTGAGGCGGGAGAGGACAATCTATTTCTTACCGGTACCACTAGGTACCCGTTTCAATCACTACAATTGGAATCACTAATTGCACTTAACGCTTGATCAGTTATTTTCACTTTAGTATAGCACTCGCGCGACACACTAGACAAATAAATGACCATAATCAGATTAAACTATTCGAATTACCGAAATTTTCTCAAAATCGGTGAGGGTTTCGGCTTGAGTTGTTGCTTCAACGAAAGAATACGATGCTATGAGGGTACATCGCCTTAGCTCGAGCTCAGGTGACCAGAACCGGAAATCAGGTAGCATCATGCCATTTTCATAGACTAAAGTTACCAGAAGTGTGACGTATTTCCTGTGTGTTGCCAGAAAGAAGAACAGCGCAATCTCACTATAGATGCTGTGCATCGTCACATGCCGATATAATGCTCACTTACGTACAACTAAAGCGCCTGTTAGACTACGCGTTATTCAGCACTCGGTATGCAGACTGTCTTAGAGGCTAACTTGTCAGCTCGCTATTACACCAGTCTGAAAAACCCGCGCTATAGGACTTTTAAAATTACTTCTTTTTCTTTACTGCACGCTAATATGGTATTTATTAATTTAAATAAAAAAAAAGAATTTTAGGCATTTAAGATAGGTATAATAAAAGCGACATACAAATTAAAATTATTGTATTCGAACTCCGAATACCCAAAAAGCAAAAATAGAAATTACCGCGAATACCAATGAACCAATCACGAACCAATGAAATGATATTTTAAGATATTTATATGTCAATGTCTGTGTCATGTATTTGTCGGTCTAACAGTCTTTGTCTTATTACACTGCTCGTTATTCAGACTGTAAGCCAGAAATTCACGACGCGGTTTCAAACCGCGCCCGCGCGCGGGCGTGATTTGAAACCGCGCGACGATTTTGTTTCAATACTCACGAGACCGCAGGTTTTCGCGGTTTCTGCTCCGGAAAGCTACTGCGCAAGAATCGCGCGCAGCCACGCGGGCGCCGCGCGGCTGCCGCAGCCGCCGCAGCCGTAAACCGCGTCGTGTGTTTTGAATTCAATTTTATATGGAAATCTGCCGGGCCTGCGCGCGGACGCGGTTGGCAGCTGCACCGTGAAAACCGGCTCTAAGACCCCGAACCCGATCTTGCTGTCTGAATTATTCGGAGTCTAACAGTCTGACGCTTATTACACCACGCTATTTAGACTAAGAATGTCTGAATAACGAGTGGTGTAATAACGCCTTTACGTGTTGGAGTATAATAGAAAATAGAAGAACTAAGTATCTAATGAAATTTTGGGTTGCCTCAAATATCTACCCAAAATTTGATACCAACATGGTAGAGATTCTAAACGCAATCCGAATGACTCTTTGGAAAACAATATTTGTCTCTATCATTCTAAACAGATAAGACAGGGATCAAGACATGAATTTCGTGTCGGATCAATCCGTCCGATTGGTTTCAGAATCGCTAGGCAGCTCTCGGAATACACCATTATTATTTTTGCGAACGGTTCACTGAAAAACGGAACTCCGCTTGAAAAAAAATTGGCAGTCATAGGAACTGCCGATAAATGTGAAAACTTATAACTCACAATTTGATAGCTTACTTTGGAAACTACACGTGTGTACCCGGAGGGCGTGGCCTGGGCATCATGGCATGGCCATCTCGAAATGCGTCAGCATTTCCTATTGGCTGATGCATTTCTAGATGGCCATGGCATGATGCCGAGACCACGCCCTTTCAGCATTTCCCATTAGCTGACCTATTTCTAAATGGCCAATAGCCATGGTCGCGAGTTTACCCGAAGATTTCTTATCATATCCGAGCGTGACGCTAGAATCCAATTCACAGCCCACGAAATATCTGTCTAGGCGCGCCTAAAGAAGTTTTCACTTCAAAAACCACCCAAAAGTCGAATGCGACTGAAACTTAGAATCTCGGTATTGATTCACAACGCAATCTGATCTATTCAAATGCAGAATGCCAATTCTTGTCCCTCTCATTTTTAACGGATAAGACAAAAACCGAGATGTTTGATTCCGTTTCGAGATCAATCCGATTGCGTAGTGAATCAGGATATTGAGCTAGGTCGACAATTTTAAAATACCGAAAGTATTGCCTTATTTTTTAATGCGTACCATCATCGTACTTTCCTTTTGAAATCATTATCCGAGAGTGTCCAATTTAAAAATAGGAATGAGAATTATGCAAAACACGAACACGACAAAAATAACGAAGACAGTTTGATTTCGAAAATATTTATTGACCATTGAACGCAGCCACAATCGTATTTACCAAAATATGTCAAATGACCTTGTCAGTTTGTAAACAATACCTTGAGCAATTGTTCTTCATCAAAATAATCTAATTTCCTTATTGTGAATATTTGCAGTTTCACAGGCTTAGTGTTTACCAGACGTCAAGCAAAAAGTACATCATAAAAATGAATATCGACTTCGAAGCCATGGCTGTTTTGGAGGAGGAATCACACAATGTAAGTTCCCTGTTTTCTTTGTCTATCAATATGATCTATCATTCTAGCACGTTTATTTACAGATGTTTCCATTTGGATACACTCGTGGGAAGTCAACATGCGATCTGAATCTTTATCGGAGACTAGTTTGAAGCCAAATTACTGACATTGTTTACTTCCTTGTGTGACAAAAAAATACGACGATTCTTGATTGATTCGTAAACATTGTATTGCACAACAAGATGAAGGATTTCGGAGTCGTAACCTATTTAATTTTCAATGTATATATCTGGGGTTGTTACTGTGTTATCTGAAATGAAAACTAAACTCTGTAAGTAAGGTAAAAAGTTCCAGACAAGTAGAGATATTATTACCCCTTAGCACTATTTACAGGGTTACTAGTAATCAGCCCTCATCAATTGTCATCGCTGCGCCTGAAAAGTCCGATATGTGATATTTGATTTTGAGAATGGAATGAATTTGGGATTTTTTGGATATACAATTTTTTGTCAACATTCAAAACACCTTAAGAATTTGCTACATCTGTTTCTAGTTGGAATTTCACAAAAAACAATTTATCAAGACATTGATAATGCAATGGAGATCAAATTTTTATGCAAAATAGAAAATAAAATGTACATAATATATATGGAACTTGGCAGGCGCAGCAACGATGTTTTATTTAAACAAATAATACTTGTTTTTCAACTTTTGTTAAATCTAATAAAACATTTAAAAAAAAAGATTTAATTTTTGTTTTCCTCTCTTACTTTGTTTAGCTCTTCTATTTACGTCGGCATTTCTTTTATCGAGCGTTAATGAATGCACGCGCTCTTGTTACGAAGAATGCGATGTTGACTGCGCAAGTAATTACTTTTTTTATTTTGTATGAAAAAAACAAATTTTTAAAAACTGTAGAACAAAAGTTAATAAGTATTTAGTGTACTTAACATACACAGCTCTATGTTGCCGCGGAACCCATATGGGTTCGTCCGGCGACGCTATGAGTCATCACATATAAAAAAAAACATTTCAATCAACCCTCCAAAATTTTGAGGGTAGATTTGACAAATCAAATCATAAGTGAACATTTATTGACCACAAATTTCGCGCCAAAAGAAAAAAACTAAACTAGTGTAATTAATGAATAGAATTTGTCTTAGAAAATCGTTGATCAAGAAGTTTAAAGAATGCAGGCTGATTACCAATAACCCTGTATAAACTAAAAGTAAGGTCAAAAGTTCCAGAAAACTGCTGGTTTTATCCACATATTAGCAGTGCATATGTTAAATTACCATCTACCCACAACTATTTCTACGTTAAATTAAGAAAAAAGCATTGCCTTAAATTCAACATTTTTGTGTAAAAAATGTATGCCTATCTATATTTTATTTTAGACTAACCTTAGACCATTTCTTAATCTAGCTTGCTCGTGGCAGCTCAAGCCGAGGTTTTACTGTTTGAGGTGCCCCTGCACTAGTCGTCGTCTGAGATGTAGTACTCATTGAGTAGATGAGTAAGTGAGTGTGATAAATATATGGAAAGATTTAAAGTATGTTTTTGTATGTGCAAAAGTGTAGTTATTAAAATTAGGTTAGTAGGACTTTCTGAGCTGGTCCAAAGTTCGGTTGCCATTAGATTCCACTTGAGGTCAACTGACCATCTACGATTTAGATAAAAGTGAATTATGAGCCTCAATCACTGCAGCATTTTGATCTTAATGGTCATCTGGAAGTTATCATGTGCGAGTTTTTAATATGATTTTATTAACTTTGTTTTGTATTTTTCACCACTTTTTCCAATACTTTTTGTATTATTTAGGAACTTTACGTTTTTCAAGGACCAATGAAAATGCAATTAGTGGTGGCATCATGGGCCGGGAGCAGTTAGGGGTGGGTTATTCGGAGATTAGTTTTTTAATAAATATTAAAAAAAAATGTGGTATAGTTTCCTCATCACATTCATCAGGATTAATAATTTACCATATAATCAATCTATTTAAAACATGCTGCTAACTTAAGTTTCTTACTTTTGTGAAAACTTCTATGCCGCGCCACAGACAGATTTTTCATGGACTGTGAATTGAATTCTAGCGTCACGCTCGGGAATAATAAGAAATCTTCGGATAACCTCGGGATCATGGCCATTGGCCATCTAGAAATGCGTCAGCATCTCCCATTGGCCGTCTAGAAATGCTGACGCATATCTAGATGGCCATGGTCGTGGCCACGCACTCCGGTTTCACCCGCGTAGTTTCCAAAGTATGCTATCAAATTCTGAATTATAAGTTTTCACTTCTATCGGCAGTCTCTGTGACTGCCAATTTTATTTTTAGTTGAATTTTTGTATAAGAATGTTTTTTTAAACAATTAATTTTTTAGTAATAAGGTTGTACAGAACTTGAGTATATTGAACTTATCAAGTGTCTGCTACATTGAGTACTTCAACTTCTTTTATCTTTGGCTTCTGTATGCGGCATGACCTACATTGAGTATAATCAATATAACCATCAGTTTGAATCTGCCATAGTACAAGCTTTGCTTAGTTTGGGTCTAGATGGTGTTGTGTGTGAAATATCCAATTCAAAAAGAAAAATTACTGTAATTCAGCCATTACAATGATATAGACAAGAAATAATAGATGAGCCACATACCTTCAGAACATTGAAACTTCTTCATACTATGGAAATTAGATGAACTTTAACATTAATACCACATCTAGTCCAATCTGGCTTCTTAATTCAATCTTTTGGTCTTGAATAGTTGTATAATTTTAAAATTCCAACCAAAATAGTTTTAGTCAGAATGTATTTCCTGGTTCATTATTGTAATTAAGAAAACTTTAATTTAACATATCATAATGATTGTATTTTGTAGTAAAATTGTTTTAGTAAGTATGTTTTAAAACTAGATGGCACAATTAATTAATAGTTAGCTAGATAAATAACAAATATTGGTGGACATTTCACACATACTATAGAAGCCAGATAGCTGATATAATACTTGTATAGTTGTAAATACATACTTATTATTCATAGAATCAGCCAGACACAAAACAAGTATTTGTATTCATCACACAAATATTTGCACTGGGTGCTGGATGGGATTGGAACCCACAACCTTTTGCTTCGCAGGCAGCCTTCCTACCAACTACACCACGAGGCCAGTCAACTAACAACAGTAGAGTCTTTAATATCTGTACACTTGCCAATAGAAGCTGCTGAGTGATGCCCGTCTGGTCTGGTTTAACATCTGGTGGTCTACTGTCTAACCAAAACTGTTTTAGCTTTGATATTGCTCTCTCTTTTCTTTTCGATTGAAATTATAAAGCCAGCAATAGTACTAATAGCTGGAAAGCCAAAGACAATTTGAATAGAAGTTAGAAGGACTGTGAACAGAAACCTAATGTTTTATTTTTGTTACTACTTACGAGTAGATATCTCGATACATTTTTATCGGGAATAATTTAAAGAACTTACAGAAATAGAGGCGGAAAATTACAAAAAACTTAACTACTCATAAATGTGAGTAAGTACTATTTTTGTACCGATAACGTTTTATAAATTGATGGATGGGGCCTGTATGCGTGTCACATTCCACTTGAGCTGAGTCAACAAGCATGGGAGAAGCCTAAAGGTTGGTGATTTGGTGGTTGGTGACCACCCACTAGACTAAGTCACGACGCCAAGCGGCCTAGCCGTGTTCCGTCGTGTTGTCTAGTGACACCATTAAGGGAAAACGGGTCAGAACAGTTGCTGCACAACTGCAAGACCGGTCTGTCACACACCAATACTGTACATCGGGAAGCTAGTCATGGAGGGTAGCGGGATCCGAGGCACGGTTTGCCGCACTGACCGCAGATAGTTGGGGGCCCAAGTAGTGAGCTAGCCACTCATGAAAGGCTGCCCCGCCATCTAGCGAAAAATCCCGGGATGCGCTATCCTGCCGGTTGGCGACCGGATGACAAGGCCAGATAGACATCCCCGGGGGGGCTCGGGCGTCCCCGCAGTCTCCAGGCTAGCTGCCCACTGGTGTATTCGTGTTGTGTGTTGTGACCAATGGTCAGTAGTGTGCAGCCTCGTTCTACTGCCGTTTTCCCACCGATCCCTCTCTCAAAACAAAAATGAACAAAGCACACAATAGAAACAAGGTTAAAGAGCGGCTGCACGCCTTGTCGGTAAAAGTGCACCTCACAAATATTCGAGGTCTGCACTCCAATCTCTCAGCAGTCCACCATCACCTCGAGACTGAGCAGCCGACACTCTTTTTTCTTACGGAGACGCAGATAGGTTGTCCCTCGGACGTGGCGTACCTAACGTACCCAGGCTATACTCTGGAGCACAAATTCCGGCCTCGTGCTGGAGTGTGCCTGTACGCCCGTGACGACATCTGCTGTCGGCGTCTCCGTAACCTTGAGGATACTAGATTTTCGGTTCTTTGGGCACTGATAGACACAGGCATAGACAAAATTATCTATTCCTGTGTATATCGGTCGCACAGCGGAGACCAGGAGACGACTAGGCTCATTGATTATTTAAGTGAGGCGGCGGACGCGGCTCTACAGAAGTACCCTTCGGCTCAATTAGTGTTACTGGGGGATTTCAACGGCCATCACAAGGAATGGCTGTTCCCATACCGGGACACTGACCACGCTGGGCAGGAAACGAGAAAGCTAGCTTTATCGTTAGACCTAACCCAGCTGGTCCAAGAGGCCACAAGAGTACCCGACGTTGAGTCGCATACACCTTATTGCTTAGACCTTCTGCTGACAACAGATCCAGACCGTTATTCCGTGGTGGTATCTTCGCCGTTAGGCAGCTCCGACCACTGTCTGGTGAAATCTGTATCTGTCTACCATCCGCCTGATCCCAGCCCTAGAGGCAACCGGCGATTGTGGCGATACAAGTCAGCAGATTGGGACGAGATGCGCTCTTTCTTCGCGTCTTACCCATGGCAGTCATTGTGCTTCACTTCTGGTGATCCTTCAGTCTGCGCGGATGCTGTGACTAATGTAATACGTACGGCTATGGAATATTTCATTCCATACTCCGACGTCCCATTATCCAGCAAAGCTCGCCCATGGTTTGGTTCTCAATGTAAAAGTGCTGAAGCATTTAAACATGAGACCTACCTAGCCTGGGTTGATGCTCGACAGCGTAAGGCAAGGGACATACGCCAGAAGAAGAAAGCGTTCAACAAGGCTGCTAAGGCATGTAAAAAGGTTCTTCAGAGGGCTCGATTTGACCACATTAGTCGAATAGGGAACAAACTAGCTTCATACCCTGCGGGCAGCAAAGCGTTTTGGTCCCTAGCTAAATCGGTCGAATCGAACTTCTGCCGCCCCTCACTACCTCCAATGCTGAAACCTGATGGGACACTGGCTCACACTGCAACGGAGAAAGCAAACTTGTTTGCAACTCAGTTTGCGGAATCTTCTCGTCTAGATGCTGGTAGCGCGACACCTCCTACTCCACCTGGCTGTCCGACTTTTATGTCAGATATTCACATTCGCCAAATGGAGGTTCGCAAAGTGCTACGCAATCTGGACGTGAATAAAGCCAGTGGCCCAGATGGTATTCCTGCCCTAGTATTGAAGGCTTGTGCGCCTGAGTTGTCTCCGATACTGACGCGCCTATTTAGACTCTCTCTCCAAACTGGGCTAGTACCGAAGTCTTGGAAGCTTGCTAATGTGCAACCTGTGCCCAAAAAGGGTAGTCGTGCTGACCCTGCCAACTACAGGCCCATCTCGGTCACGTCCATACTCTGCAAGACTATGGAACGTGTCTTAAACCACAGGCTCCTCACGTACCTAGAATCAAACGACCTCCTCAGTGACCAGCAATACGGATTTCGCCGAAACCGGTCCACCGGGGATATTCTAGCGTACGTCACTCACATCTGGAGTGAAGCTATTGAGAAACACGGGGAAGCACTTGCAGTCTCCCTGGATATCTCAAAGGCTTTCGACAGGGTTTGGCATGATGGCCTTATAAGTAAACTTTCTAGGTATGGTTTGTCTTCTGGGTTTATTGCGTGGATATCGGACTTTTTGAGGGATCGATCCATACGAGTCGTCATTGATGGCTGCTCGTCTGATCAAATGGCTATTAATGCCGGAGTCCCTCAAGGGTCGGTACTCTCTGCAACGCTCTTCCTGCTACACATCAATGATCTGTTGAAGCCCGGTATCTTTGGGTACGCAGATGATAGCACCGTTGTAGAGAGTTACATATCTAGCGCGAGAGCCAGTGGGCAGCAAACTCAGGTACTGAGAGAGAGTCTGATCGAGCGTTTGAGCTTGACCCTTGAGGCGGTGTCTGAATGGGGCGATGCCAATCTGGTCAAGTTCAACGAGAGTAAGACGCAGGCGTGTCTATTCTCCGCTAAAAGGAGTCCATTTGAACTGACTCCAACTTTTAGAGGTGTGTCCGTGCCGGTTTCTGACCGTCTTGAGCTTTTGGGCGTGACTTTGACCTCTACGCTCAACTTTGGCTCGTATATCGAATCTAAGGCTAAACTAGCTGCCAAAAAACTGGGTGTCCTTTCAAAGGTGCGAAGGTACTTCAAGTCTGAACAGTTGCTTACATTATATCAAACATAGATTCGCTCCTGTATGGAGTACTGTTCGCACCTTTGGGATGGTTCGGCTAAGTATCAGCTGGAAGCTCTGGAATCGATCGAGAGACGTGCCAAAAGGCTCATAGGCAATGCTACTCTTGTGCGAAAAAGACTTCAAAGTCTTGAACATCGCCGTAAAATTGCTAGTCTATCGGTTTTTTATCGGATACACTTCGGAGAGTGTGCGACTGATTTACATGATCTAATACCACCTTGTCCTTTTTTCTATCGGAATGCTCGTAGCTCGAAAAAGCGACATCGTTTCATGGTTGATGTTCCAAAGACACGAACGAAGAGATTTGACTCTACTTTTGTGATAAGAACGTCTAGGCTGTGGAATACGTTGCCTGAGTGGGTTTTCCCCGATGGTTACAATCTTTGTGTCTTCAAATCGAGAGTGAATCGGTTTTTTCTAGGTAAACACGCTTCATCGTAGACCGCATCGTCGCTTTACATCAGGCGAGATGGCGGTCAAGTGTAAACCTATAAAAGGTAAAAAAAAAAAAAAAAAAAGGTACAAGTTTGTGCTGAAACCGGGACAGGAGACCGCCACCAGAGACCGCGACAGGCACATAACATTATGGAATTGTATGGGCGCTTGGGCGCAGGTTCGCGCCCAGACACACGTGTCGCAGTCTCGGCGCGAACTGGCGCCCATACAATCCCATAGTGTCAAATACCTGTCGCGGTCTCTGGTGGCGGTCTCCTGTCGCGGTCTCTTGTCGCGGCCTCGTGTCGCGGTCTCAGCGCGAACTTGTATTTTAGCATGCGTGTGGCGAATCTATAAATAATAACGTTATTTATCTCGTAAAAGAGCAGTGGGAACATTTATTGGACTGCTTGAAATTTTAATTGGGTGTTTATTTATGACGGAACAAGAACAAAATAAAAAAAATCTATTTACCCCCTTGTAATTTTAATTGGGTATTATTTATGACATAGCAAGAACAAAAGTAAAAAATTTGAGTTACCCCCGACTACCTTGGATTTGAAATATATTATAGTAATCTACTACCTACTTACTTAAATTTGTTACTTATAGGTAGTACTCAACTACTAATTCATTTGACTACTACCTACAGCAGGGCTTAGAGATATAATATCATAGATGTCTGGTCTGGGTGACAAGCGCAGTGCAGACTCTTCATGTTTCAATAGCTGCATCTCACTGTGCTGTGATGTGGCAGGGATGTTACTTACCATCAGGTACATGCCCTGCTTGTCTCGTCACTCTATACTGTACAAAAAAAAAATACCCACACTTATTGAGGGAGTTGTGAAAAAAAATATGTAATTCGCACTTTTTGTGGTGGCAGCCATCTTTGAAATTTATGCCAAGTATAGAACATATTCTAATTGTCAATCTCTTTCATTTGATACCCATATTGAGGGAAGTTGTGAAAAAATATTTTATCCGCCATTTTGTAGAGGCGGCCATTTTGAATCCATATTAACTAAACATAGCTAAAAACCACCGCATGGAAGCTGCTTCAAATAAAAAACCGCATCGAAATCGGTCCATCTGTTTGAGAATTACGGTCCCACACACTTGATGCACCCCTCTCTTTTTGGTTAAACTTAAGGTAGAGAAGCATTGAACCTGGTTGATCCCTCATGCAGCCAGTTCTTACTTGAATGCTTTCAATTAAATTTGGAAGGAATTATCTTCATTATAATCAGTCCAGTCTTCCACTCAAGGGTGGATCCAGCTTTTGCTCCAGGAGGCAGGAGTCACGTGGCTTCAGGGGGGCACTTGACTTCACCACGACTATGGGACCAGTCGTGGTCAAGTCACAAAACTGTGCGTTAAGTAGATGTATGCATGCTTTTTAATCAGTGGTCCACCTAGGTACCGGACCCAGTCCAGAAGGATCATGACCCCCATGATGCCCCCCTGGATCCGCGCTTGCTTCCACTACTGGAAATAGGCCTCCCCAGTAACCCGCTACTCAACCGGCGCTTCTACCGCCTAACTAAATCGGCTATCGTTTTGCTAATGCAGTCTCTATCATTTCAAGCGAAAAGAAAAGAGAGAGAAACATCAAAGCGATGACATTTTTCGTTCGGCGGTAGACCCCCTGATCCTCGGCTTTACGTTTCCGACCGCTACCTTTCGTAAATCATCGTTCCATCTAGTCTCAGGAATTATACTATCACTATTTTAATTGTAAGGAAACTTAAATTCAGTAACTGCCAAGTGACAAAAGATGACTTCCACGGTACTGTCTCCTAGACAATGAAATGCATAGATATAAATTGATTTATATCGATAATTAAATGCACATAGGTAGGTACACTGGGTAAGTAATGAACTATACCAACCCAAATTAAATTTCTTGTATCAAAAATTAGGTTATCTGTTGTAATGTATGGGTATTGTTAATCCCCAGTTAAAAAGAGGGGTGTTATTTAGTTAGTTTAGCGGGGCCTTTTCCGCACCTAGCTTCTTTATTGGGCCATTGTGCGTGACTCATACTTCCCTTTCCTACTCCAACCAGCCCAGGCCGTCTCAAAAGGCAAGCATCCTGTTAAGTTTGCGACAGGCATCCGGAACAGACGACGGAGGTTGGAGGAATTCTGCCCGTTGATCTGCCACACTGCTGCACTCCACAAGTACATGCTGTGGCGTTTCTTCTTCCTCCATGCATCCTCTGCATAGAGGACCGTCTGTTACACCTATGGTATGTAAGTGCTTATTTAGGGGACAGTGCCCAGTTATTATACCTATAACTTTACGAATTTTGTCCCTGTTTAGTCTGATGAGGTTGCAGGCAAGTTTTTTAGATGCTTCCGGAATAGCATTTTTTGCTTGCCTGCATCCTTCATTGTTATTCCATTCAGTTAAATGGGCTTCTTCAGTATTTCTACGCAGCCATGTTTTTATTTGAGCATGGGCTATAGGCATAAGTGGTTCCGGTCCATGTACCTTGTCTTTGCTCTCCTTGTTTTTCTCTCTCCCTGCTCTCCTCCGCTGCGTCATTACCTAGTGAGTCGCTGTGTCCTTTAATTCATTGGACTTTGTTCGGACAAGAGGGGTGTTATAAAGTTTGCCGTCGATGTCTGTCTGTCTGTGGCGCTATAGCTCTCAAACAGAAGCACCGATTTTGATGCGTTTTTTTTATTTGAAAAATTTAAAAAAATTTCCTTGCGTTGTTTCTTAGCTGTTTGTTTAATATGAATTCAAAATGTCTGCTTCCACAAAATGGCGGATAAAATATTTTTTCACAAGCTCCCTCAATAAGGGTAAGTATTTAATGAAAGGGCTTGAGTAATAGAAAATTATAACAAATTTCAAATCCAAGGTAGTCCAAGTAGGGGTAGATAAATAAAAATTTTCAACTGAGTTCTTGTAAATTTAAAAGATTTGTGTGAATGAATGCTTTTTGAAAAGCATTCATCAAATCATCAAATACTTAAAGTGAATGCTTTTAAGTAAAAAATCATTCACGTTTTAAACTGTTTGTTTGCACATGGTAATCTTCATTGCAGCTAAATCAAAGCATTGCGATTTCCACTAGAATATAGACATTGTACAAACCCCAAAACATATATGCACTTATATTGTCACATATGAAAACTAACAAAAATAATCCATAAAATATGTCAAGCCGGTCTTCAGTGCAGGACTCATTGACCCATATAAAATAAACAATCTTTAATTAGATTTATGGGAAATAAGACATTTTTTCATAAAATTACCAATGATAAGGGTATCAACTAGTAGTTAGTAATATTGAACAGGTTTGTACTTAGTATGTGTGAGTTTCTCATGCATATGATTTACAAAATTTTAGTATAAGCCTATAAGCCATGATTACTATGTGCTTAGAACATATTATGATTCACAATCCTTGATTATGGCCTTGACTTCCTTTGTGAGAGAAGGCCCCGAGTCTCAATACATAATGGAAATGTTTAGTGGGCTGTATCTATTAAATTTGCTATGAAGATTACATAAATTATTGTAATAATACTTAATATTACTTTACCTGAAATAAACATACTTTATTTATTTATAGTAAGTATATTTTTTCATCTACTCCATATTAACACATTCTTCTCTAATAAATGGAATTGTTCACTTGCAGAACAATTACATTTATTTATTAGAATAGAGTATAGCATTAAAGGTTAAAATTGTAATGATTTATAGATTTTAATGTTCAGGGCAGCGTTGGCAATGTAATGGGCACCTTTGTGTAACTCTAAGGTGTTTTTTTGTCGAGGTGAGACAACCTCAACTAACTGCATAAAGACTGGGCTATTTGGACTAAAGATAGATAAAAATGGAAAGAAGGTAGGGAGGTATTTGCTCAATATTGACTTCATCATATAAAACATGTTTTATTTAGTTTTGATGTAATGTACATGTTTTGTAGAAAAAATATCACTAAGAAAGGCAATTTTTAGTTTGCAGGAATCGAAAACACTGAATAAGGAGCAAATAAATATTTTAATAATTTCTTTACATTCACATTCAGGTATTTACAGTTTACAGTGGTGAAAAGATACAAAAAAGAGCTCCCAAGTTCTATGTTTCTGTATGCAAGACACTACATTTGCTATTAATTGTTAATAAGCTAGTTTGGTGTTGTACCTATGATATTGGGGTAGGTGGTTAGAGTGATGCATTCTTGCTGAGTATGTAAGTTATATTAGCAAAGTGTCAGTTTTATAATTTATTTCCAAGTACAAACAGGAAAGAAGGATAGCTTATGCCACTGCTGGGACTCAGGGTATTTACGCACAATCTAAGTCAAGACTATTATAATCCACTATACCTAAAGTACTGTCCAAGTAGGGTACCATAGGACACATGTCTATAAAAGTTATCATTCTTGGATCATTTAAGTTTTCTCATAATGTTTTCCTTCACCATCTAAGCTAGTGAAAAACATTTTCACCACTTAGAAAAATATTCAGAAGCTTAAACATAATGAGAATGAAATCAAACATTTGTTACTACCCCACCATAGCATAGGTATAGTGGCCGGCAAACAAGTTGATCCAAAATTGACGTGGAAGGGGAAAGTTTGCCCATGTACACTTGCACCAAAGAGACCTTAAAAATGTTTCTGTGCAGCCAAATTCATTGGGTCAACTTGTCGGCACCTATACATTCTTAAGACTTCTGTCTGTCGATAATAAAATACATATTTCCCCCTTCGCTTTTGTCAAATTATAACCTAACTTATGAGCTGTACCTTCCATTTGTGTAGTTATGGCCTTCCCTGCAAGCTAGACTAGCAGATATTTAGTTTATCAAATGGCTAACGACTCTAACTGGTAATTCCTAAGATTATAATTTTACAATGTTCAAATAAATGATTCAGCTTAGTGCGATTGTCACTTCTAAATGATGTATATTGCAAATTGTGCTTGAATGATTCTGCATTTTTTAACATTAATGCCTTTCCGTACTGTATATTGTAAGCCTGGGTATAGCACCAGTATACGGGTTTAATCTGTAAATGAATGTGGGTGCCGGGTCCATCGTGTGGCAGAGGATTTCTCTCTCTGCCACGAGATGGACCCGGCACCCACACGGTGAATCCATGGAATGCTAAGAAGCTCGTCTCTCTATGCATTTCAATTAGACTACCTTCTATTTTGTGAAGTTAAAAAGGAAAATAAATTCAAAACAAGTTTGTATTTTATCAAACAACTTTAATAATCCAAACGTTGTTAATAGTAACACTGTTACATACTTAAAAGACAAATTTTATGGACTTAAAATAGAGATGAGGTTAGTGCCTAGCTCTTGATAGTTTATGCCTGGCTCTCATTGGCTTTCTCGACTGAGGCACCGGTGGACTCGGGCTCTGTCTTAGTGCCGTCTTGCACAGGCGCGCCGTCCTGGCCGGACTGGCTTAGACGCCCGCGCCTGAAGCCGCCACGGCCGCGGCCTCCGCCGCGACCACGCCCTCCTCTGAACGGCCGTCGGTAGTACCCGCGCTGAGGCGGGCCAGCTCCACCTTCGTCCAACTCATCTCCTTGGTCAAGCGGGGGTCCACGCCTTCCCATTCCACCCCTGCGTGGACCGCCCTCACCGCCACGTCCGCGACCGGGTCCAGAATAGTATTGGCGGTATTGGTAACCGCGGCGTTTGTCGGCGGCGTACGGCGATCCCTTCACTGGCTCCCCGCCGGGACCGGTTACTCGGACCGCTTCCTGGCCCTTCTCCCCGGCGACGACGGCGAACTCGACCGCTTCTCCGTCGCCGACCGAACGCACAGCCTTGCGTGGGTTGTTCCGGGCGATAGCGGTCTGATGCACAAACACATCTTCGTTTGTGTCGTTCCTGTTGATAAATCCATACCCGCTCTTGACGTTAAACCATTTGACGGTGCCTGAAACTTTCTCAGCGAGCACCTCCTTTTGTTTGGCCGCGGGAGCCGGCTCCGACGCGGATTTTTGAGGTTGGTCTTGTTGCTGAGATGTTTGCTGGGGCTGCGACTGCGCCTTTTCGGTATCAGCCATGGTGGAATTGGCGAACGGCGACGGTGGTTAGATGGTAAATTCCTCCACAACCTCTCCTAGATGATTCTACTTGATGTTCACGTTTACGAATTTATTTGCCATGCCATGTACTCAGTGTTGCCACGTAAAGAATTTGAAAACGGTACATCTGTAATTTTGTACAAAATGCCGTAGAATTAATTATTGTAATTTTGTCAAATCTTTAGTACAACGTTTTTATGTTATTAGAATTCGAAAAAAAAGATTATTTATATATATATAAAGATTACATTTCTCCAACCCCTGCTACACGTGTAATTTTTGTGAAACACTAAAATTCACTCTGTGACTTTTCTATGGTATAAACTCTTAAAGCTTGATGATTAAATACATTTTCTGTTTAGAAAAAAATTAAGTTGTGCGTTCCTTTACGATAACTTGTCAAAATTTGGGGCGCTGTTATCTTATAAAACGTAATCAACTCAACACACCTACTAACTATGTATATCATTATGACTTTCTTGTTTAACGTTTATAAAATATCAAACAACAACACACATTTTAACATTAAATCTCAGCTTTATTACTGTAGCGTGATTTTGATGACATTCGTATATCATATTTCAATCACATGTAGCTTAAGTTGTTCGTATAAGTACAGACGCCTCCGTAAGTATGGCAACATTGAAAATGCTATTTTTACACCGTTTTAGTTCAATGTAAAGAGAACAGATGGCGCTATACCAAATTTTTATATGCAAAAATGCTATTTTTATACCGGTTTAGTTAACTATAAAGAGAACAGATGGCGTTATACCAAATTTTTAAATGCTAACATGAAGCGGGAAAATTTGAAAAGTTTTCTTTGATAATCATTATTATCCGACTTCGAAAAAAAGGACGGGGTTTCTCAATCGACCGTATATATATTTTTTGTCTAGCTTTTAGGGCCAGAACTATATCGTACATAAAAAGAATTACGCATATTGTTATTAGTTAACTCACATTGCAATAATAAAATTTATGTGTCACCGTAAAATTCTAAAAATCGCCAGATTATATATAACCTAACGAATTCAGATTACAAACTAACATTCAGACAGTGTTGACAATTTTACGGTGTTAGCTACATCTCTTATTTAAAAGGTGCCTATGGCAGCGGCGTCTATTGCCTACCTAGTACCTACCGAACTTTAGAATAAGCTGCCGGCTTCATTGTTTCCTGAAAAACGTAATCTAGAACTTTTGAAGATACTCTGGACTAGACATTTTCTAGTTCATCGTGTAACGTGTATCACCTTCGCTACGCGGACCTACGTGCATTAGAAAAAAATCGTTGCATAGGATAGGGTTGTATAGTGCATAATATAGGGTAGCTCATTTATCTGAAGTGTATGTATCCTATAAGTTTAGCTGTTGTCGAAATATGGTTGGGGTAAAAACAAACTTTTCTATGAGACTGACAGGTAACACACATTTTAATGTCACCAGATAAATAAAACATTAGCTATACAAATAATAATATAATATGTTATACCTAGCGTTTTAAGTCGCTTTTTATTCCGGTATCAATTAAGGCCGGGTCACACAGAGGCGATCTGGTAGCGATAGCGATCCGATAGCGATAGCGATCCGATACCGAGTATGGGATCGCGTCCGCTTGCTGTGTGTCAGGTTGCATATAAATTCGAACATTACAAAAAATATCGTCTCGCTATCGGATCGCTATTGCTATCGGATCGCCTCTGTGTGACCCGGCTTTTAGAAATGTGACGTTTTATACTCGTGCACTATCGATCTGGTTTGCATGAGACATGCGTTTTTGGCGTATTCGTAACGAGTTTACAATTTTATGAGAGAGGGGATCTAGTGTCGATTTTCCTTGCAACATAGGATTTTTACCGTGGCAATTTTAGTTGCTTAATCTTGCCAGGTATAGAGAACCTTGGTCGATACGTTTTGCGCATGTCAATGCAGCTCATAGTAATAAATTGTTAGTTTCCAATACATTTGTGACGTTAATGTAAGTTACTTTATGGACATGTATCGTAGTAAATGTTTACCTACAATCTGAGTTACTTCTCTAGTTTGGCCGGTGTCTTGTCTTTGTAATTTTTGTTTATTGTGAAAAAAAGATCATTAAAACCTGGCCTGCGCTCATGGTAACCTAACCGCATGTAATCTTATGAAATGTCGAATATTAATTGAAATTCTGCGTTTAAATTTTGTTAAAAAAAACAATCCACTTATTTGCTAGCTACATTCAGGGATTAGATAAATAAATATTGGTGGACAATTCACATACAATACCATCTGACCCCAAACTAAGCAAAACTATGGCGGCCAGATAGGTGATATAAATATAGTTTTAAATACATACTTATGATACATAGTTGAATCATAAGTTGTAGTTCTGTGCCCGATTCCGATAGGAGTAAGTACCAAATCTAGTATGAAAACTAACGTGGTTAATATACAGCATCATTTAGATCAGATGAGCAGATCGCCGGACGCGATCGAAACTTGAGTCTGACTGGACTACTGGACTGACTATGTCAAACGTGAGTTAACCGTGTATTTAATTAAAAATGAGTACCAAATCGTCGGCAAAACGTAGATGGCTACTGGTGTTTCATTTTATTTAAAAAAAAAAACTACGTGAGTAAAAAAATATGAACACTGTTCTGGTTGTAGAACCCTTGTTCCCTTGAGTCATTTTAATCTTAGTTCCTATTCCACACGAATAAGGTATAGATACACATTCAAAATTCAAATCGTCATCAAAAAAATTCGAAACATCACATAATCATCATCAAATCAATGCACATTATTTTAATTTCTTATTAACATATTTATTTTCGAAGCTCCACACGTTACAGAAATATACTTTGTGGGAGAGAGTTCATAGAAACCAATTTATATTTAACCAGACTAAGTCGCACAAAACGTTTAGAGTAAGTACCTATTTATTCTATAAATAAACGTAATGCGTCATAAATAGCGACATTGGAACGTAGATACAGCCAATATGTTAAGTCCTGCGTGCGAGCTGTTATTATTGTCTAAGTTGATTCACTCGAAATGTGAAAGGGGTCATCAGGATGTCTTGATGTTAATGCATATAAATTGCCACCTTATCTTATCTATGTTTACTGTCTAAAATGGGTAACCGTTTGATACTTCGTTGCTCAAAATACAGCATATTTGAATGACTTGTGAAGAAATTTCAACTTTTTGCTTGTTAATGTTATAAATGTGTTATTGTTGTTTTTTGCTCAATCGCATTATAAGCACTGATCGGATAAGGAATTGAAATTTAATACGTACCTACTCAATTAGATATTAGTTTGGAAAAGTATATTTTTTGCAACGGAGAAATTATGGCGTTCTTTGAGAATAGTCATTTTCTCATCATGTACTTACATACTACGTTAAAAAACTTGTTGTGTTATTTTTGTTTTAATCCTTAGCTAGTTTCGTCAAAAAAAGGCACCATAATTGGTGTCGGGGGTCAAAACTGATCCCGATAAAAATTAAGTCATATAAAACAACGCATTTACATTTTTAAATTTACTGTTTTATTTAAGATATAACAACTAGTAATCTAAATAATACTATAAACCTCATTTGTAAAGTTTACATATTATTCAATAACATAACAAAAATCAAGAACTCATTCTGAGATAATAGAAAATAAAAATAATGACAGGCTAAGGCAAATGCATACAGAATGACTACATTATTTTCATCAAAAAGCTTAACACTTAGTGCAACTAATTTTCATGGCAATATATTTATTATGTACGTAACTCTGACACTATTACACTTTTTATACACTTTTTTAAACAAGTGAAATCCCTTTTGCGATGGCACAAGTGGCACGTTTCTCCCAAATTACTACTCGTTTGTGAGTTAGAGAGAGAAGTAATACAAGTGTGTTTCGTTCTACTCCAACCTTTTATCGACAGATTTTCAACAAATTTACTTGCCTTTGAATTATCCTAAAAATAATCCATGTGCCTATCTATCCACCACGAATGGTAAAACCATTAAACCAATTCGATACTTCCAGTTTTCATGTATTTATTCTTCTTGACATGATTTTCGAAATTTGTTACTTACTACAATATATGACGGAAACCTCAAAATGTTGATGACAGCTGAAAATATAACACGTGACCAACTTTACGTTCTTTTGGCCACAGAGTAATTTACACATGCCTGGTCTAAAGCATCCTTTGGTGGCAAGCCTCTTTTGGTGGCGTTATAAAACATTAAAACATGTGGAAATCGGAACAAAACTTTTATTTTCATTTCGAATAAACGATGCCAGAGTTTTATCATTGGCAAAGCCGAATAAAAGTTGGTTTTTGATCATCCCTCAAAAAGCGACGATTATTTACTGAAAAACAATTAAACATTATGAAATAACTTATAATACAAAAATGCACACTTTTGGTATCGGGGGTAAATTATATATATCTCCGTTCTTGATGGTAACAGTCCATTGAAGCACGCCCATTATCAGACGCACTTTACGACTCAATAAGATTACCTAGATGCGTAAGGCTGAAAGTGCTTAGACTGCAAAATTATCTTGAAAAATTTAAGCTGTTGCGGTCAATTTTGACCCCGAAACCAGCTAAGGGTTAATATCTTATGAAAAATGCCATTATAAATCTTAGTAAAAGATTATACTGGCCTACATTCAATTCTATAAATTAAACTTATGAAAATAGTAGAATATGTTAACAAAATCTAATAAAAAAAATTGGCAGTCTTAGGAACTGACGATAGAAGTGAAAACTTATAACTCAGAATTTGATAGCTTACCTTGGAAACTACACGGGTGTAACCGGAGGGCGTGGCCTCGCCATCATGGCATGGCCGTCTAGAAATGCGTCAGCATTTCCCATTGGCTCACGCATTTCTAGATGGCCATGCCATGATGGCGAGGCCACGCCCTTTCAGCATTTCCCATTGGCTGACGCATTTCTAGATGCCCAATCGCCAAGGTCCCGAGTTTATCCGAAGATTTCTTATCATACCCGAGCGTGACGGTAGAATTAAATTTACACCCCACGAAAAATTTGTCTAGGCGCGCCTAAAGAAGTTTTCACTCCAAAAACCCAAGAATCTAATAAATATCGTGCTAAATACGTTGGGTTTAGGTTTAGGGATGTGGGATGTGTTATCGTATATTTTGCACCTAGCAGTTCCATTATAATTACATAACATATTATTTGAAAAATTACATGTTTATCGACGTAATTTATCGATGACCCTTATAAACTTCATTTATAACATATTTGCTCGTAAAGGGTCTCTTATTGGACCAATTTCTGTATTTTAATGTATCTTATTACGTACTTGTGCTGTAATGTGTAATGTAAAACGCACGGTTTCAAAATGCTCCGTCCACAGACTAGGTAGAGAGATATGCTACGTCTAAAACGAACGGTACCTTTTTAAATCTTAGTAAAGAGTTTTTATGTCAGAAAAGTGTGGTCAACATTTTATGAATAAAATTAACTTTGAGAGGTAAAATATAATAAAGAATTATTTAATTCGTTAATTTAATTAATTTTGACCATAAATTACTTTAATTTTTCTGTAACAAAACAAAAATATTAATTTACTTTATTACTAATGCCATACCGGCTGGTTCTGTGCCGTTGCTTAAAAAAAAGGCGCCGATGCGCGCGCATTGCTCATCTGTGATCCATAGTGATTACTTACTCTGTGATCTGTGATCAAGTAAATATTTTCCGCGCCTTTTTTTTCGCTGTATTGTTTTTATTTGAAAATGTCGTCAGAGTTTTGTTTACTTCCTCGCAAATATGTTATAAAACGTCGTATGACATACGTGCGCTTTGATAATTACAGCCTCTGCTAAATTATAGCTCTCGCCTTCGGCTCGAGCTAATAAAGCCTCGGCTGTAATTATCAACTTAACGCACTTATATCATAATTTTCACAAATTTACCTACATCTTATCAAAACGAACCTTGACTTGATGAGTTTAATACAAATTAAACTCATAAGATCATAAGATTTAGTCTTGTAAAATAGTCCAGAATACTGGTCCTGGTACAATTTTGGAATTTATTACTGTCAAGCTAATTGCTTGCATGCTAAAAGCGGGATCTGGAGAACTGTTATATATTTTACTAGCGGCCCGCTCCGGCTTCGCTCGAATAATAACATAGATATCAACTGCAGCGCCATCTGCCGGGCTGATTTGTGAATCTAAACCTTCCAGGGCCCTACCCAAACGTATACAAAAAAAAATCATTCAAATCGGTCCAGCCGTTTAGGAGGAGTTCAATAACAACGAAAAGTGGCATTGATTTTTATGTATATAGATGTACCACCTTTGTAACCCAGGACTCCAGGACCATAAGTTCAATAAATTGATTTTGATTAATTTTGCGTGAATAGCTTAATTTTGATGAGATGCCCAACAATTTCCCGTAAGAAACTTGATTGTGGTTGCTAACAAAAGTACCAAGAATAAAATAAGTCGATTTCATGATTCTCAAACATTTATTACTAACCTTCTTTTATTATTTCTTAAGATAGTTATGTTAATTATTCGAAAAAAATATAATTGTCCCACAAAATACAGTTACGTAACTTCACTCGATTTAACTAAAAACATAAAGCGTCCCTAAATCGTCAAAATTACTAGGCTTCGGTTGGTTAACCCCTGGTTAACCAACTAAAAAAGTGTAATAGAACTTAAATTTTCTCAAAGTCAAAACAAGTCGTTTTCTCAAATTTTCTTAAAGTTTTGAAAACATCAGAAGACTATTTTGACTACATTTGTGATAAAAACGGCTAGGCTTTGGAATACTCTTCGTGTTCCAACAGCTGAGTGTCGGTATGCAGTTATGGACAGGCATGTTGCTTACCATCAGGAACATGTCCTGCTCGTCTCGTCACTCTATATTAGGTAAAAAAGACTCCTTTTAGACCCGCCTGTAGAAATACTAAATCTGTACCGGCTATTTTACCGCCGTGTATGTTAATTGTTTTGTGTAAATGTTATCATTCTATTTCATGTGCAATGTATCTTGAAAAAAATTTGTTGGGTAAAGTTTTATTAATATTGTGTTTTTTTATTAATATTGTTAGACATTTTTCACACAAGACTCTATAGCTAAACTAAGAAAAAATTGTTTTATGGGAGCTATGTAGCTGAAACAATACGTATAAAATGGTACGGGTGAAAAAACATACTGTTTACTTGTGATACATAGAAATTAATATTTAGTGACGAATGTAGAGCAGTTACAGGAGCTAGGCTATGATGTAAACTGTATTAAATTGTTGGCTGGCTATTTATCTAACATACTAGCCGGCGCCCGCGGTTTTACCCGCTTAGTTCCCGTTATTTTACCGTAATTAAAAGTAGCCTATCTGTTAATTTCAGACTTTTATCTATCGAATTACCCATTTTCATCAATAGTGTAGTTTTTGCTTAAAAATGTAACAAACATCGAAACATCCATATTAATTGTCATTTATAATATTAGTAGGATTATTATTATTTTTCTCGTATTCTTAGTTTTTGGAATGAGGTGTTATCATAATTACAAGTAGGTGAAAAAACATTACATTAGGAAAATTGATAAATTCTTTTCAGAATCTAAATTTTTTAGATATTGTTGTATGTTACGCATACATATTAAAGATACCTGTGGCAGAGTTGAGACTACGGTTGAGACCTATTTTTGACAGGTTTTTTATTCATCTGACATTTTGAAAACTCCCCTCGCATTCTGTTGCTTTTTTGTTCGTTACTTTGTTCATATCGTCAACTGCGTAGTGCCTGGCCCTTAGCTCGGAAAATTCATCCGAAAAGGGTCCTTGTGTAGGTACTTATCTACTTTGCTCATAGTGATCTTACCATCAGGTACCATGATTTTTTTATTTTATTTATAAAGATACCTACGAGCCTACGACAGTAATTGTCCTCAAGTAGCTTTTACTGGCTATCGAACTTTGGACTAGCGCAAAAGACGTAAGGCTCTATTGTACTGTGCAGTATCCATAACGTTTTTCAACATTTTCATTTCCTAAAAAATATGTACCAAAATGACGCAAAACTTTACAAATAAACTCAAACCTAATTTAGCTTTATGGGAATAAATAAAACTCTATATTTTTAGTTCCGTAGCCTAAGTTTACCGTCCGATGAATACCTTCTCGTTGTAATCATACTTGGCCATATCTTAAAAAGGGCCGTCCCAACAAAACGAAAGACAGACGAGGCTTCGCGTGACTACTTCGTCCCACTCTAAATCAAACATTGCGATAGGGCCGAGTAGGTAGGTACTCTTGTACATTGCATTCGTTGTTACCGAGTGCAGCCAAACGATAAGGTCACTTTACGAAGGTGGGGAGTACAATACGCTGTAGCGACATTACGCCATACGCACTCGGATCGTGTTCATCGCATGTGCCATTCGAAAAGTTGTTTTAAAAAAAAAGTACGCCGCCCGTTTGCACTGCGCAACGCAACTCGCAACTGTGATACTCACAAAACTCAGACAGTGAGACAGTTCGTGCCGAATCAGTCGCCGAGGCGGTCACCGCTCAGCCTACATTACACCGTAAGTGTGCAAGTGTTGTATTCATCGATATTTATGTGTGAAAATCATTTTTTAACTTTTACCGGTCGACGCGACTGTTCGCTACTCGACGTAATATAGCGAAGGTGATTTATTTTAGGTTATGAATTACTACGCCTCGATCGCGTACGACGCAGTTTCGTATCGGCCGGTCTTTTGTTGCTAACTGGGGATATAACTGCGTAACTACCTATATTTTTGTATGTTGCGAAGCCGGCGGATATTGTTGCTTGTGCAGTTTTATGACTGCAACAATGTTTGTGTGATATAAACTTATAAACATTGGCTGTTTTATTGACTCTCGTGTCTATTGTTTGTATGCGTTCTCTACGTTAGGTCATGGTTGTCATGGTTTGTCGACGCGGTTCATTTGCCTGTGATTTCTATGTAGTTTTAATTTGAAAAAAAAAAAAAATCATTTCATTTATTTAATTTATTGTTTTGTGTTGCCTTTTTAGGGTTCCGTAAAACGTAAAAACGGAACCCTTATAGATTCGTCATGTCTGTCTGTCTGTCTGTCTGTCTGTCTGTCTGTCTGTCTGTCTGTCCGTCCGTATGTCACAGCCACTTTTTGCCGAAACTATGAGAACTACACTGTTGAAACTTGGTAAGTAGATGTATTCTGTGAACCGCATTAAGATTTTTACAAAAGTTTAAAAAAAAAACAAAAATTAGGGGTGCCCCCCATACTGAGAACTGAAGCTCAAAAATTTTTTTTTCATCAAACCTACACGTGTGGGGTGTCTATCGATAGGTCTTCAAAAATGATGTTGAGGTTTCTAATATAATTTTTGTCTACACTGAATAACTTGCGCGAGAGACGCTTCCAAAGTGGTGAAATGTGTGTCCCCCCCCCTCTAACTTCTAAAGTAAGAGAATGAAAAAACTAAAAAAAATATATGATGTACATTACCATAAAAACTACCAACGAAAATTAGTTTGAACTCGATCTGATGAGTAGTTTTTTTTTATACGTCATAAATACACTATTATTAAAACTTCGATTAAAGTTACAACGAACTACAAGAACTATGTGTACTATGTATGTTATGTTACTTGCTGGAACGGAACCCTTCATGGGCGAGTCCAACTCGCACTTGGCTACTTTTTTTTTTTGTATAATTGAATTCTTTAAACTCTTTGATTATTATACAAGTGTATAATCAAAGTTTAAACTACTTAACTTTAAATTGTGGCACTTTTTTATTTGTTTTTGTTTATAAAATAATTATAGACTAATTTGACTTAACCTTTAGTCTACCCAAGTTTTCCCAAGCTAAACTAACTGTTCTTTTTTTTTAAACCAATTTGAAAATTCAGTTCTGTAACCCGTTTTCACTTTAAAATCGAAATGCAGTGCTGTACAATTTTTGATTTGATTTTGTATTAAAATGTACTTACTGTTTCCTGTGATTTTACTCCTTGTTTAATATTTAGTTTTTGTAGTTGTAGAGTGAGAAATAACCCGGTATTCCTCGAGAGCTGTGAATTTTAATGCAGAAAAGATAGATACAATAAATATAATATAATTCTGTATTGTGACACACGAAAAATAACAATATTTATGTAGATAAAAAACATCAACAAACATACTTTGACAGATATAACCTTATCGCTAGAAGCGATGTCTAAGATTATTTATTTTATTCATATTTTACTGGTGATTCCAGATAATAGCAGACAGGAGAGGCCACTTGAGGTCAACATAGGTCTCTTTATAGAAACCAAACGCATTTAAACAATATGTGAACTATTCCATTTTGTTTTATCCTACAAGTATTATAAATGCGAAAGTTTAGATATTTGCTACTCAATTATGTCGGAACAAATTGGGTTGAATTTGAAACACAGTTAGATTATAGTCTGGAACATATCTGTGTACATGTCTGTATCATAGGCTACTTTTTATCAGGGAAAAATAACGGTAACTTGAACTGCGCGGGTTATACTCCAGAGCACTGCTAGTCTTTTATAATTAAGATTAAAAATCCTATCCGACTAATATTATAAATGTCAATGTTTGTTGCTCAATCACGTCGTAACGTCTGGACGACGAATTTCAAATGTGGAACAGTTAAATTAAAAATAGTAAAAGTAGTAATAAAATAGTCTGAAACACTTAGGCTACTGTTTATATTCAAATAACGGGAACGAAAACTGCGGGTAAAACCGCGAGACGCTGCTAGCTATTATTATAAATGAGATAGTTATTATTTAGTTATTAAATGTGGATGTTTAGATGTATGATGCTTAATCACATTGTAAGAACTGAAATAAGAGCTGAAATAGAATGCAAATGATATAATAAATATGTAGAATACATAGACAAGCTACTTAAATACTCTAAAAATTCAGGTTCTTTTAGAGAATAGTCGTTTTCTAAATAATACGCGAATGGCGAAATCCCGAGAAAGTAACGGAAACGCAGGTGAAACAGCGCTGCACCGTTAGTGTAAATTAAAAAAAATAATTTTATTTTAGTACCATTCTATAGTTAGTAAATTTTTTCATAATTCCCAGACAACAATGACTTATTTCTTATTTGTCAACTATCTATTATTTTTATTGATAAACATAATATATCGGATAAACAATGTTATGTTAACATAAATTTTATGCCACTTACATAAATGCGCCCTAGCATTAAGCTTTCCGTTTGTACATTATTTTTGTTATTGTGCAATAAAGAGACGTACTTCTTAGCATTCCATGGATTCACCGTGCGGGTGCCGGGTCCATCGTGTGGCAGAGAGAGAAATCTCGAATAGACCCCAAGACTTGTGACTCGGGCGTAGGTTTAAAAGGGGCCCCTTATGTTGACGTACGTCAACACTCACCTTCACTAACAAATAAATAAAATAAAAGTGTAATTTTAAACTGAACTACAAACGGTTATTTTTGTATGTTTTTGTTTTGACATTTTTTGTATTTTTTTTGTTTTGACACTAATTTAATTAAACAGTATTATTGTTACAAGTAGTGGAAAGGCATTCCTTACACAGGGTTACTGGTAATCAGTCTGCATTCATTTCAGGGCATGTTCTGTTATGTATATTTAAACAGACGGCTCTTGTTCTACAATTGTTGTTTTAAACGCAATAGTTTTTGTTGTCCTCTCTAGCACTGTTTAGCTCTATTATTCGCGTCGGCACTTCGTTTATCGAGCGAGAGTGCGCGCGCTCTTGTTACGTAGAGTTCGATGTTTTTAGACCGGGCAAACACACTTTTTCTTTAGGAAAAAACATGTTTGAATTTTTTTAAACTGTAGAGCAAAAGTTGAGATTTAATTTACTCAACAAGTATGTAAGCTGAACTAATATCTCTGTATTTCCACTGCTGGGGTTCGGGGCCTTTTTTCGAAAGAGCTCTCCCCTTTAGAGAAAAGGCCCTCAAGGCCTTATTCCAAAACTTTAAACAAGTGCGGGTTGGTGGATGCCACAAGCCCCAGCAAGGTGTGATTAATTCCAGTGTAAGCCAGTGGTCATGGGTATCTCCTATATGATCTGTGTTTAGAAAAGTAGAGGAAATTCTGTGTATTTTCGGTTTCCCGAAAAAAAGCATAAATTAGTCAAAGTTTGGGCAATTTTAGGCTAACTACGTCGAAATATTGGAAATGCGCTGCACCATATAACCACGGTAATTATCCCATGATTGGTATGTAAATCTATACCTACCACTAAATAAAATTTAACTTTTTGTGATATCCGTTTTTTACTACATGCATATGAATGTGTGAGGCTAGCAAGTAAAATATACATAAAGCAAAGTATACTAGTATTACGCGTACTGTAAACACCGTAGTTAATAATAATAGTGTTACTATAAACAAAACAGAACAGTGCATCGTGAGCTTAACAGAACCTACTCTATGTAGGCAGATTACGAATGTCATTCACGAAAGGTCGTTGTATTACCAACTGCGTTTTAATACCTCGTCCTAATCTGAGTAAGCAGCGGCAATTTTATGCGCAGTTTCTTGCCATGCCAACGAACCAACCGTTCTTTTGTTCCGATAAACTTGTAATTTTTATTGTCTACGTTGAAGCATTTATCTTGAGATACTCTCATAGCTATGCGGTTTTATTTTTCGTTTAATTTATTAGATTCAAATACAAATATCCAATACTAAACAGCATTAGAAAATGTAATAAAAAAACAAAATTAAAAATTTACAAAAAAATACTTAACGTATTTTTTATTATACGTATAACGTAACGTATTTTGAATTAGCAGACTAATTCAAATAAAATAAAAGTAGCAAGTATATTAAAAAAAAACTCGAATAGGTACACATATTTATGTAAAGTCAATTAGGTCAAAATACTTGTTACTAAGATTGCTTCGGGAATTTTTAAATCCAATAAAAAGTAAATTCCGGTGATGCCAGCTTGGTGGCCAGTATAATGGGCACTTTTGCATCGGATACCGTTCGAGTAGGGTAGGTCAGTTATTTTCTTACATGGATTATTTATGGGTGACGAGTGAATGAATGAATTAAAAAAAATTCTTTATTGTTCACTCCTTAAAATAATACATAAATATAGAAAAGCAATAAAACTAGTGAAACTACTGGCGGCCTTATCGCTCAATGCGATTTCTTCCAGGTAACTTTGGGGTAGACAAAAAGCTAGGAAAACTCAAAGCGTGGTACTCAACAAAGGCTATTACTACGAGATAAACGTACATTCTAATAGTATTATTCATACAATTACTAATTGTATGTATAATACTATAAGAAAAAATCTATTAATACTTTAGCTACACAAAACATCAAGCACATGTCTTTCCCGTCACTCAATACTATGCGAAAAAACTTCTTGCTGCGTACATAAGTACACACACACTTTTTCCATTCATCTGATAACTGAAAACGTCTGTGTTAAAATTAATAAAGTAGCCAAGTGCGAGTTGGACTCGCCCATGAAGGGTTCCGTTGCATCAAGTAACATAGTACACATCGTTCTTGTAGTTCGTTGTGACTTTGATCGAAGTTGTTATAGTGTATTTATGACGTATTAAAAAAAAACGACTCATCAGATCGAGTTCAAACCAATTTTCGTTGGTAGTTTACATGGTAATGTACATCATATATTTTTTTTAGTTTTTTCATTCCCTTATTTTAGAAGTTAGAGGGGGACACACATTTTACCACTTTGGAAGTGTCTTTCTCGCAAATTCTTCAGTGTAGACAAAAATGATATTAGAAACCTCAACATCATTTTTGAAGACCTATTGATAGACACCCCACAAGTGAAGATTTGATGAAAAAAAAATTTTTGAGTTTCAGTTCTAAGTATGGGGGGCAACCCTAATTTTTTATTTTTTTTATATTTTTGTGAAAATCTGAATGCGGTTCCCAGAATACATCTACTTACCAAGTTTCAACAGTGTAGTACTCATAGTTTCGGCAAAAAGTGGCTGTGACATACGGACGGACAGACAGACAGACAAACATGACGAATCTATAAGGGTTCCGTTTTTACGTTTTACGGAACCCTAAAAATTGCATTCGTTTACTTGGTGACCTTATTTGTGTGAATCGATGCATGACCAATACAGAGCAATGGCGCAGTTCAGCAGATGAAGTAAGAATACTAACGTGTGATGACGTTACTTCAACTTTAACTCGGAGTAAGAAAGTCGCGAATTTATTTCGAAGTTACGTTTTTCGTTGAAAGAGAGTATACGTCCAGGCCGCGAAAAAGACGATATCTTTGGCCTATCTTGGATCTGCACTTCCTAACCTGCTTATCACCGTGTATATATACATAAAATAGTGGTGGCCTAGTGAGTAGTGAGTTTTTAAATGTCAAGAACCTACACAACTGCGAAGTATCTGAATCTAAGTCAACTGAATCTGAAAACAACTGAATCTCAGAGATTGTTTCCACAATAGCGAGTCAAGGGATGCACAGCGATCAGCGATGTTGTGGTAGTTCATAGGAGCTTCTCGCCTCTGTCCTTACCAAACGAGAATTGGTGCAAACCATCGGTGCTCAACTGCGATCGCAAAGAAGAATGGAAGGACAAGGAGTTGCATGGACGATTTTATTGGGCCCTGAAGGGTCAGATACGAATCTGCTCGTCTCAGTACGCTACGCTTCAAGGATATCTTCGGGGAAACCGAGGGTTTTATATATCTTATAGTGGCGGAAGCTGTAAAGACGAACAACTACCAGAAATACAGCGTTTTCACAAAAACCCCTCTTGGCACTTGCCACCTTCCGGAACATTCCATTTCGTGACTGGATTTTACACCAAATTTGTTTTACAATTGTACCAAAGTTGTTGTCTGTTTGTTTGTTTCGAAAGAAATACAAATTGGTATAAAATCCGGTGACAAAATGGAATGTTCCGGAAAGTGACCAGTGTCAAGAGACGTATACAATTTTGTGAAAATGCTCTCTTACATAGTCATGAACACAAGTTTCGCCTTCAGCTTTTTTTTTTATATTTATAGGTTTACACTTGACCGCCATCTCGCCTGATGTTAAGCGACGATGAGGCGTGCTTACCTAGAAGAAACCGATTCACTCTCGATTTGAAGACACCAGGATTATAACCATCGGGAAAAACCCTCTCAGGGACAGGGAACTCATTCCACAGTCTAGATCTAGACGTTCTTATCACAATAGTAGAGTCAAACCTCTTCGTTTATGTCTTTGAAACATAGACCATGAAACGATGCTGCTTCATCGAGCTACGAGAAGTCCAATAGAAAGCAGGGCAAGGTGGTATTAGATCATGCAGATCAGTGGCACATTCTCCGTAGTGTATCCGATACTTACTTCGTTTTCATGTGTGTTTCAGGAGTCGCTCGGCGGCGGGGTGTACGGGTCGCTGGGCGCGGCGTCGGCCGACGGGGGCGAGCGGCGCGAGGGGGGCAAGCGCGGGCGCCGCCCCGGCAGGAAGGCGCAGCTCGATAAGCAAGACATGAAGGCTAAACTAGGTATCAACTATTCTTTATGACTTCTTGGTACTAACACGAGTCCACAACCGCACCTCGTATTGTATGGATTGTTTTCAGATTCGCTTTTTTGTAATGTAGAGTGATGAGGCGGGTAGGGTAGTATGCAGGGTATGTGCCTGATGGTAAGTAGGACATGTGCCTGATAGTAAGCAACACAGCCTAAGCAGATCACTAAATGTTACCACTGCGGGGGCCTTCTCATGCAAGGAGAAAGTTAAGGAGGAGAGTTGGCCTAGGGTGGTTTGGTGGGTAAGAAACACGCCTGCCCATAACAGCACAAAGTCACGCAGCTTATGGAACGGGAAGAGTCCAAATCATTAACCTGACACTGCACTAAGACGAAGAGATAGAAGATAATTTATCTCTAGGCTCTGTTGTTTATCTGGAAACATTGCCATTCAAACCGGAATTTTACCACATTAGTAATTTAATATTATCACATTACTGCTTGGTGGTAAAATAACGGGCAAAGGTGTGATGCTTCCCTAGGCGTGCTTTACAGCGAGTCTTATCACTGACAAAAGTTATCTTTTCTTCAGATTTTTAGTAATAATTGTGATATTTCAGAGCGCAGCCGTCAGACAAAAGTAATATTTTCTTCAGATTCTCAGTAATAATTGTGTTATTCCAGAGCGCAGCCGTCAGTCGGCGCGCGAGTGTCGCGCTCGAAAGAAGCTCCGCTACCAATACCTGGAGGAGCTGGTTGCAGATCGGGAACGCTCCGTACTGGCACTAAGGAAGGAACTAGACAAGGTGAGGTTATTTCACTGGGCGATATCTTCTTGAAGAGTTCACGTATAGAACCAGTCATTTTACTAAATAATCGGGCATAAACTTTGGTACCAATACCTGGATGCAAACAATTGTGGCCAGCCGAAAATGTTATGAGGATAGAATTTAACAAAGTGAGGCTAGTTCATTTAGCGAAATCATCTTCAAGCGTTCACGTATAGAACCAGTAATTTTACTAAATAATAGGGTCAAAGCTTTGCTACCAATAGTTGGATCCACCCAATAGTGGCTGGCCGGCAATTTTATGTGGTTAGTAATGAAATCGAAAAGGTGAGGTTCGTTCACTTGGGGATATCTTCTTGAAGCATTCACGTATAGAACCAGTCATTTAAGTAAATAATAGGGAACACACTTTGCTATTAATACCTGCTGGGTGCATACAGTTGTGGCCAGCCGAAAATGTTATGTACTCTGGATAGAATTTGACACAGTGGGGCTCGTTCATTTAGCGAAATCAACTTAAAGATTTCGCGTATTGATCCAGTCATTCAACAATAATAGAGTGAAAGGAATAGCTACCAATACCTGGATTCAAGCATTGGTGGTGAACCGGGAATGGTATGTGCTTGTGCTTGTGCTCAGAACTCAGAATAATAGGAACGCGATAACTCGAAAGCAAAATCTTCTCATGATGAAACGTTAACTTACAGAACCAGTCATTTAACTGAACAATAGGGTCAAAGCTTTGCGACAAATACCTAGATTCAAACAATGGTGGTCAGCCGGGAATGCTGTTGTGCTTGTGGTCTGGAAGGAATTCAACAAGGTCTCTTCCACTTAGCGAAATCTTCTCATGGTGAAACGTTTACGTATGCAACTAGTAATTTAGTATAATAGGGACAGAGCTTTGCTACCAATACTTTTATTTCGGCTCCTGACTCACAGTTTTAAACTACTTCAGGAGCCTTTGGATGCAGATTTCTTGTACATGTATTTATGACAAATAAATTTATTATTATTATTATTATTTATAAGTTATCTTTACAAAGATCTCTCGTTGCCGAGGATAGCTAAAATTCGCGGGCTTTTGGCCAAACGAATAATAGGAAGAAAAACGAAAAGAAAACTGTTAATCTAGGGACAAAAACTTTCTAACTATTCTGCAGGTATTTAAAATAACTGCTTTTTGTAGCAAGATGAAGGTTAATGGGTGTATGTTAAGATTTTGTAAGCTGTTATGGAGAGTGTGAGGAATTACACCGGTGGAGGAAAGAATAATGGGAATAGTTTTGACGGTTTGCACCTTCCATTGTGTTTTTAATTCTATCGTGAGATCCGTATACTTAGTGAGTTTGTCAGTGTATGTAGTACTGAGGTTGTGAGTATTAGGAATGGCTATGTCAATCAAGAACACTGTTTTATTGTTTTTATCGTGAACTGTGATATCTGGTCTATTATGATGGATGGTTTTATCAGTTATTATTGTCCTATCCCAGTACATTTTATAATCTGCTGATTCTAAGATAACTGCTGGAGAGTATTTGTAATACGCAGTTTTTTCCGTAATGAGTTTATGTTTGTATGCAATGTATTGATGTATAATAGCTGCAACCTGATCGTGGCGGTGTTTGTAGTCTGACTGAGTAATGGACCTACAGGCTCCTGTTATGTGCTGGATCGTCTCTGAGGCACTGTGACAGTGTCTACAGAGATCAGGTGTATTGTCTTTTATTATGTATTTTCTGTAATTTCGTGTTTCTATGACTTGATCCTGTATTGCAAGCATGAACCCTTCTGTTTCTGGGAATAATTCACCTTGTTTCAGCCACATATTTGAAGACATTTTGTCAATATTCGGGTTCAATAAATCACGCCGGTGCCTGCCATGTAGTGATTTCTGTAACCAACTTTCTTGTTTTTCTGTCAAAGATATAATAGTTTCATTGTTTTGTTTTGTGTTGTTGTGTAAATTAAGAGGAGTGTATTTGTGGTCGGAATCTATAACAGCGCTGTGCATGGGCGATGTGTTTGCTTTACCGTGAAAAAATGTCCTAAGTCTAGTTATCTGCGTATTGTGTAAATTTCTAATATCAATCAGTCCTCTGCCTCCTTCCATGTTAGACATTGTCAGTCTTTCAATGCAAGAACGAGGGTGGTGTTTTCTATACTTTGTCATAAGGACATTAATGATTCGTTGTAGATTTTTTAAATGCGATTGAGACCATGTTATAACGCCAAAAGAGTAAGTTAGGATGGGAATAGCAAATGAATTTATGGCTTTAATAGTATTTTTAGCATTTAGTTGGGTGTTTAAGATTTTGTGGAGTCTACCTTTAAATTTTTGCTCAATAGAATCTTTTGCTTGCTTTTGATGAATTTGCTGTGCTTGAAAATAACCTAAATATTTGTAACCTGAGATCGGATCAATAGGATCAATTTGTTGGCCATCAGTAAGTTCATAGATATTTTGTTCTATGTGTCCTTTATGTACCGATAATATTTTACATTTGTCAATCCCAAATTCCATATGGATGTCTTTAGAAAAAGATTGCGTGATGTCAGCTAAGTTGTTAATTTCTTCCAAGCTACTACCATAAAGTTTTATATCATCCATATATAGAAGATGGGATAGTGTGTAGGCTGAGTTTTCATTGGTGATTCTGTACCCGATATTACTTTTATTCAGCAGATTTGAAAGTGGATTTAATGCTAGACAGAACCATACAGGGCTAAATGTCTCTCCTTGAAAAATTCCCCTGCGGATCGGAATGGGTTCGGTTTCAATTGATGTTTTGTCTATATTAAGTTTGAGGATTGTTTTCCAGTGAGTCATTGCGGTTTCAAGGAAATTTACAAGTATGGGATGAACTTTGTAGTGTTTTAAAATATAAATTAGCCAGGTATGTGGTACAGAATCGAAAGCTTTCTTGTAATCTATGTACATTGTGTATATGTCTCTCTTTTTCTTAAATGCTTGTTTTGTAGCTATGGAATCAATTATCAACTGTTCTTTACATCCTTGACTGTATTTACGGCAACCTTTCTGTTGTTCAGCTAGTAGGCCATTCGTTTGAGTATGTTGGTATACCAAATAACTAATGCATGAGGTTATAATTTTATAAATGGTCTGTAAGCATGTTATGGGTCTGTATTTTGATGGGTTCTTTAGATCTGTTTTATCTTTAGGTATCAAGTATGTCGTTCCTAGGGTTAAATATTTCGGCATTGTCTCAGGTGACTGGATGAATGTGTTAATATGTTTCAGGAGGTGCGAGTGCATGGATGTAAAATATTTGTACCAGTAGTTGTGTATTCCATCTGACCCTGTAGCTTTCCAGTTGTGTCTTTTTGATAATTTCACGAAACAGGTCTATCTTTATATCTTCAAATAACATTGCGGGGACAAGCTGT
The DNA here is from genome assembly GCA_963693475.1 of Ectropis crepuscularia. Lineage (NCBI taxonomy): Eukaryota > Metazoa > Arthropoda > Insecta > Lepidoptera > Geometridae > Ectropis > Ectropis crepuscularia. The sequence goes on from OY856355.1 coordinate 17,534,037, forward strand.
ATGGCTTGGGCATCTTGGTTAATCCATTCGCTATTATTATTGTGTTCCTTAGGAATTGACCAAATTTCATACCAAAACTTGTGCAATGTTTCAGGGCGTGGAAATTCTGATCCTAAGTTGTTGTCTGTCTGTCCTTCAGTAAGGTTTCTGTAAAATAGTTTCTCATTTGTATTAAATAGTTTATTCTGGGTTTTTCTTTTTGTAGTCGCTTTATATCTCCGTAGTCGGCTAGAAAGAGCATTTAATTTTTGTTTTAGAGTATCTAAGAAGTGTATTAGTTCTGTGTTTTCGGCTTCGTGTTGCGAGTGAATTCTGTGATTTTGTTTTATTTTATCTATATGTTTTCTTAACCGTGAGCTTGTGTTTCCGTTTATGTATTCAGACAGTCTACCAATCTTGACTCTTAATTCACTTATTCTATTTTCAAGGCGCCTTTGCCACCTTGGTTTTTGGGGTTGACTTTTATGTGTGTTTGATGAGTCTTTAATATTTTTTCCGTTAACTTCGACACAAGTATAAGCGCCACAGTAAATTATGGTTTGAAGCATCAAAAATTCAGTGTCAGCATTTGTATGTTTAGTTAGCAGGTGTCTGTTAACATATTGGGTTATAATGGATAGTTTTTTGACTGTTTTTGTTTGGGTATTGCAGGTCTCAAAGTTGGCTCAGTGTTTTTGAATTTTGAAAATACTTCCAAAAATTTGTTTTCAATGTTATCCTTCAACTCTTGAGAGATCTCAAAACTAGTTGTTTGGTGTTCTTCGCGTCTTTCATTATGCTTTATTGTTGTTGAATAAAAACTTGTACTTTGCGTGTTTATATCAGTCTGGGTAGTTAATGAAACAATATCTAAGTTGGATAAAGGCGCTGTAAAAGTTTGTTCTGTGAGTGTTTGTTGTTCCTGTTGAGTGTGGTTAGATTCGGATATGTTGAATTGTGTCACTCGTGTTTGCGTAGGTGTACCTAATTCTATAGAAATTTCATCTTGGATTTGCTGCAGTCTTTGAGGCTTAATTAGCGTATTATTTACTATAACTCTACGCTGATCAGCTATACGCTGCTCAGACACGTGAGATATTTCGGGGTGTTGCTCTGTAACCGCCTTGTAGAGAAGTTGTCTGTAAGCTGTTTTGTTTGTTTCCATTTGTGTTATCCTGTAGTAGTTTCGCATAATTGTTTCATTTATTTCATTTCGCCATCGCATTCTTTGTAGTCCACCGGTGTTTTGTGTTGAGTTTTGTGTAAGTATGTTGTTGTGATTTGTAACCGTTTCAATTTCAGTTTCTACTTCTTTGCGGATCTGTTCAATTTTATCTGATGTTAATAACTTATTACGAATGATAGCTCTTCGTTGATCCCCAACTCGTTGTTTGCTAACCCCCATATTCGGAAAATTTTCTGAGAATTTATTATGTAGTTCTGTTAGATAAGATTTTGTGTCATTTTCTAGTCTAGTTAGGATGTAGTACGTGCGCAAGATAAAGATATTCATTTCAAGAGACCATTTCTTGCGTGCACAATTACCAACCTCAGCGGGTACAGGATTATTGACCGAAGTCTTCCGTACAACATCTTTGGTTGGTTGTAATGTTCCTACTAGTTTAGCACTGTTGCTGTTGTCATTGATTATCTCGGAGTCCGTTGTGGAAGCCTTGTCGTCGTGGTTACCTATTTTTTTACCTGAATGGAAAGCCGTATCGTCATGATTGCTTGTATCGGTATCCGTATTTAAAGCGTTAGTCGTTGGACAGTTTAAGACCCTCACCCGGAGATTCTTCTCGCCCCTGGCTCGTAGGGTTCTCCGCCTACTGTTATCAGCATCAACCCCGGAGCCGCCGGGCACTTGGGGACAATTTTTAGGATTCATATTCATATTGTTTAGTATTTGGACGTTTGTGAGCCCACATCGTTTGTCCATAGCGAGTGAGCGCGCAGTAGACTTTCTAACTAAGCCTGTGGATGCCGTCGTTGGTGTAAAAAAAGAAAACACTCCTCCGCCGCCAATCCAGAACCAACATCCCACACTGATGTTGGTTGTTCTACTTAGACCTCGACAAGAATTTAATATCTAAGAGCTCTAAATAGCTTTTCGTTACACGCCTATTAATCATCATTCTCTTTTTAGTACTTACCTACTATTACTACTTACTTAAAATTTTGTTAAAATCTTTACTTAATCACCTACTTCCAACTACTTCCTTCTTACTTACACACCTATCTAACTACCTACCTACCTCCAGAGCCACGTTGGCCGCACCAGTAATTTCTCATTGCGTTGTCCGCCCCCCACGTGATCAGATGGTCGATCAGGACGTGTGGTTGGTCTTTGGGGAGCTTATTATTATTATTATTATTATACTTGGCTCCAAACAATAATGGCCTGCCGGGAATACTATGTGCTCAGTAAGGAATTTCACAAGGTGAGCCTCGTTCATTTAGCGAAATCTTTTTGAAGCTTTCACGTGTTGAACCAGTCATTTAACTAGATAATAGGACGAAAGGAAGCCTTGCTACAATACCTGAATCCAACCCGTGGTAATCGACCGGGAATGCCTTGAGCTCAGGAAAGAAAGGTCAAGGTGAGGCTTGTTCACTTACCGAAATCTTCTCGATGCTTTAATACTTTTCATATACAACCAGTAATAGGGTACAATCCTCAAAAAAACTAAGTAGCCCGTTAGTTAGATTGCCAAAAAATATTGTACACGTATTTTTTCTTTTGTTTCACAAACAAAAAATGACGAAGATACAGCGCTTCGAAGTTTCGTGTAACGTCACTTGTGAGTACGATTTTTAATCACGAGTGACGTCGCGACCCCCCACTCTCGAAGTTTGATGGTATCTTTGACGATTTTTAATATTATGAAAAAACAAAAAATACATGTCCAATATTTTTCCATGATCTAGCTGACAGACTAATTAGGATGGTGTATTTTTGTGCTATTTCCTATTCGCTAGGGCTGTAAGGTACCCCTATTTTGGGATGACAGGTTGTGCCTTGATTGTTTTCTATAATAAGTGGCAGCTCAAATCGTGGTCGAACTTACAATGCGATTAAGTCTATACATATCTAATTACGAATCCAATAAGGAAATCATGGCTATATAATTATACTACAGGGCTGTGAACAAAATTTATGGGTCAGATGACCCACCGTTTGCCGTCACTTCTTCGCTGTAAAAATCATGCGACAAGGAGAAATGATCGAGGGTTGCAACCGCCCTCTTTAACTGCACTCAGTTGGACAGCTTAAAAGTGACGGCATAGTGTTGAATTTTATTATATTATACCCTTCTATCATCCTACATAGGTCTCCTGGTGGTTCATTTGACCCATAAATTTTGTTCACGGGCCTGTAGTCGAAATAGTCCGAAGCTGACTTCACCAATGTTGCATTCCAGTTCTACAAATGGAACTGCGATTTGGACCAGGGCAGGATGCCAGAGGGCCTCGAGACTGTGCTACAAGAAGTCGGCGTTGTCAAGCAAGAGGATATTAAACCATTCTTAAACTAACCGCAAGTAATCTTATTTCCATCAAAACACAATCAAATATTAACACTAAATCATGGAGTATCTAATGTATGCCATATTATAGTTATATCTCTTCACAAAATTATGCCAAAGTCAAGCAATTGAACACTTTTCTAAAACTTCTTTTTACTATACTGTTGTCAAAAAAAGCACCCGCGCTTCTACCGCCTAACTAAATCGGCTATCGCTTTGCTAATGCTGTCTCCATCATTTCAAGCGAAAAGAAAAGAGAGAGAAATATCAAAGCGATGACATTTTTCGTTCGGCGGTAGAACCCCTGATATGCAAAAGAAAACTACACACTCGGAAAAAGATTTTGATACACTTTGAAACTGTAATCAACTACGTAACGATTTGTCAGCGTCGATGATTTTGATTATTCTTGATTCTAATTATTCTTAAAATGTAGACATTTATCACCAACGATATAACTGAGCTTAGTTGAGAAATGTAGAAGTTAGAGTATTTTTTATTAAAAATCTGTGTACAATTTACAGTTTAAACGTAAGTTTTTAAATTTGATTATCGTATAGACTCTATGGTATGTTCCCCAAGGACTTAATATGTGAATTTAATGTTTTCTAATGATCGTTTCTGTCCTGTTACAACGACAGTGGTTAAGAGAATATCCTTATTAATCTTATATCGAGATTAAGTTCTGTATAATATTTTCAATATGAGTTCAAATGTGTTTTATGTCTGTAATTTAGTAATGTATTCGTATGTATGTTGTACCTAGCGTATGTTTATAATGTTTGTCTGGGAATATGTGTAAAGGGTGAACATATTTTGTAAGAAAAATGTAAAATTTTAGCAGATGCCCAACGCCCTAGCCACGATTTTCAATTGTTATTTTTTTGTCTGTTTTGTTGTATTATTTTTATCTATCTATCTTTCCTTCAATTTAAATGTATATTGTATACCTAAGAATGAGACTTCTCTGCATTATTTATATTTTATTCGTATTGGAAATATGTTGACACAATAATCATAGTGTTGGAATCTAAACAACACTATGAAACATATTATATAACATTAACTAAAGTTATATAAATATATTTTTTATCGTTGCTTTCTGCACTAAGGACAGTTATGTATTTTAGTTTTAAGATAATATATTTTTAAATTATTAATGTTACATGTATTTTTTATTTGTTATTAAATAATTAAATATACATTTAAATTTAAATATCCGTAAATTTTATGGTATACCTATCTTAAGACGACGTTGCTGCTTTAAGTGGCAACCCTCAAAGATCTGAAAAAGAAAAAAAAAAACAATCATACAGAAATCCAATTAATTTAGGTGTAGAATTATTTTAATTATTAATTATTGGTGTAGTAGTCTTAGGTAGTTGCGAGTAATAATGGCAAAAGTGGTCCTTTAGGTATATACACGGTCTAGTTCGTCAATGTTTATGAGTAGCATAAATTTATTGTAGGCGTTATATATTCCAAAAAATTCCTTAAAATTCTTTCCACACTGAATTTGTATAGAATAAAAGTACAGACTAATCTGGATATAAGTAATCCCAAATATAGATACAGATAGTGCAATCCACGAAGACGCGCCCCACTATTCCTCCTAACCGTTTATAGTATATGTGTGCAAGCTTCCGTCAATGTTTGAGTGTTATCGGTTATCGGTACACACTATTAACCTATGAATGCACACGCACACTACAATGACTGGTGAATGGTTCGCGACTGAAGCTCGGAGCAAACGCGATTGGTGGAGGAAAAATTTGGTGGGGCGCGTCTTCGTGGATTGCACTATCTATACTAGATAGCTCTGTTTATTTTCCATATACACAACACTTTTGGAAGTTATTCAACCGACAAGGAGTAGTCTATTCTCTGGTTTGAAATGCAATGTCTCCGGACAACGAAATCACTCCAGACATAGATGACTAACGTTGTGCAATGGTAGGTCGTCATTTGCACGCTTCGTCTTTAAAGAGCAATTGCCCCCGACTCAAACGTATAACAGAATTGACCGCAACGTATTTTAAATCAGGCTACCAAAACGTAAAGCTCTAAATAAAATCTATTTACGATTTTTTTTAACTATATAAAACTATTTTAACTATAACGATAGTTTGATAAGCCTCTAGAAAATTACATATTTAGATTATATACTTCTATTATATACTAATATTATAAAGGGAGAACATAGTTTGCTAGTTGTACAACTAGCAAAGCTATTTTTTCAATAAGATTGTCAAAATATTACTACTGTCTAATTATCCGTGTTTTGGCGAAATCCTTAGAATTCTTGGAAATATTCGGTTTATTAATTTATTATGTACCTACATAAAATATGTGTGAGAAAATATTTGGAATTCATGCAACAGTATCAATACATAAGTACTACATACACCATTTGAAAGATTCAACTCTCCAGATGGTTGTATGCTATATTTTTATCTGAATTCGAACCAAACGAAGTCGGAAAGCGTTACTAGTTTTAAATTAAGTAGTCCTTAAAAGATAGTATAATCTAAAGGTAAGGTAATAAGGTAATGTATATTACATATAAATATGTGTCTATATAATAGAAAACATACTGTCTAAGACAGGTGTACTCGTCAAGGGAGTGATAAAACTATAGCGTTAAGTTATTTAGTATTCAACTAAGTCATTTAATATGATGCTAGGGAATAAGAGCACAATATGTAAAACATTAAAATAAGTAGAAATAGTTATTTGACGTAACACATTCTATATAAAACATTATATTGATCAACGCTTCTTCATACTTCACCATTTAGCCCCAAACCAAGCAACGCTTTTATTATGGAACCCAGATAACTGACATAATTATATAATGCTAAATACAAAAACTAGATAGGTACATTATCTCACGTGTTTTACTAAAAACTATAGACGATGTTTGGCTACAATTTTACGATGAAACATACCCACGGTAGTGCAAATGTTAATGTGTGAATAATGTATTCATACTTTCATTCATAACTTCTATTTTGTTTAACTCTGATCGATCGCGAAAAATATTTGAAACAGTCTACCTTTTGTACCCGTTTATACCAAAATATCAAATTAGTCTACTCCTTCTAGCGCTACTAACCTATAGATTGTTCTTAGTATTTTAAGGTTGAATTGTAAGAAAATATTGAGTATAATATACCATATATTGAGTATAAGACGATTTAGTGACTATTGAGTTTATTTTTTACTCTATTTTTTTCCTTACAACTAATCTCCGAATAACTCACCCCGAATTGCTCCCGGCGCGGCGCAAAAGTGCCCATGACGCGCTCGCCGCTTCCGTTTCCACTTTGAATGGCGATGCTCCGGAAAAATCATTATCTTCAAGAACGAGCCGGAGCGGGAGATATCCGTATTCTCCCTCAGCCTGAGCCTTAACTATATAAGGAACCATTTACTATATACTCCCCCCCCCAACGTAAGGTCTCCACGGCGTCAGGTCCAAATTCGCACAGAGGCACTACCGCAGGGGTCGCCAACGCGCGGCCCGCGACCTACCTCCGTGCGGCTCGCGACGGTCGTAAGTATTCTTTTCCGGCCTCACAAATATCCTTTATATTATGTATTTCAGAAATTGCCAAATATTTATTTATACAGCTACCTATACAACTAAATAAACATATTAATCCCGCTACTTATGTTATCGCGAACGCAGTCTTTTCATAAGTGCGCACATGTGATTGTAATATTAGCGACTCTCAGAAGCACTGGGGAGGGGGGGGGGTCCTGAAACGTTGCCGACCCCTGCACTAGCGTACTGTAGGTACTTCTCTCTCTTTTACTATACTTCTTTTTTCCTTATTAAATTGAATTCTACCTATTAATGTATAGGTAAGTACTAAAATATATTTTTTTACATAATGGGTTGCGCAGATTGCCAATATAAGTCGGTAGGAGCATGTTGTGGTTATAACTAGGAATAACTTCTACTATAGGGCCTAGTTGTAGTCACGAAAAATAATAATTAAATTTGCGCAGCCCTGTATTGTATCGAAGCCACGATAAACGGGAATCTATTATAAGTCTATCGATATAAGTAATCTAGTATAGTTAGTTTGATGATAAGTTTTAGAACTAGTTCTTTAAGCATTTATCCAATTTTTTTATTAGCTCTAAGCTAATGCGTTTTGTACTTCCTATGTTCAATTATAATTTGTTTAAAAACTTTACGTGGCGTTATAAATTTTACTAAATCATAGATTCAATACATGGTGAATGCACGATTTATTTTATTCTCATACTAGCGGTCCGCCCCGGGTTTGCCCGTGGTACATAATATTTAGTCTATAGCAATCAGGGATCATGTACAACGGTGAAAGATTTTTTCAAATCGGTCCAGTAGTTTCTGAAATCAGTGCATTCAAAAAACCTCTTCAGCTTTATGATCTTCTTAATATATATAAATCTCCTGTCACGATGTTTGTCCGCGATGGATTCCTAAACTACTTAACCGATTTTAAATTACACACACATTGGCACACCGTGAACAGTCTGGTCCAACTTGAGAGATATGATAGTTTTTATTTGTCTTTAAATGACAATATCCGAGCGCAGCCGGAATGGGCCGCTAGTAATAGTATAGATTTATACGCCTTTCATCATCCACTGCTAAAAATAAGCCTCTCCCAAAGTACGCTACTGAACTCGATCGGCGACTCCTGTCATTTGTTTCCTTGTCAGTTAAACGCAGATCGTCGCTCCACCTGAAAGTATACCACCGAACTAAAACTGTCTTTGCTTTGATATTGCTCTCTCTTTTCTTTTCGCTTGAAATTATAGAGACAATCAAAGTATAGTCGATTTAGTTAGGCGGTAGAAGGCTTGGTCGCAAGGTGTGCACTTGTTCACTGCTTGCCTAGGCGCGGCTCTACTCAAGAATCAACTAACCCCATTTATTTTCGTCTTGCCAATTCTCGGGGCTATATCGGCAACCCTAGTTATGTGCCGGATCACTTTACGAATTTAGTTTTGAACTTCTAGCTTCATATATCTATTCATGGTTATTTAATGATACCTACTGTGTTTCGTTTTGATAGGTTATGTTTCCAAAGAAATTACGGGACAAAATGCCTACATCATTTTATACTCGTTATATCCAGGGAACGAGCGCACTGCAATAGTAGGCAGTGATTTGAAATATTCATTTTCTTCCTGGGTGCTGTTATCGGCAAGCGTATTGCTTACCATTAGTTTTTCTCCTCTCGTCTCATTTTCTTATGAAGAAATATGTTCATTTTAATAAAATGCATTCACCTGTATTATTCCATAGAAAATATCTCGATGCAAGTAGCTATGAAACGTATGATCACAGAGTAACTATGTGGTGAGTTTCCTGAGACAGAATATTACCTAAGCAAGCCGCTGTACCCTTTTGAAAGTATTTAAAAGAGTTCTTCTGACAATGGTTAAACGTAGGGGGAATAAAAACATTGCTGACCTTTTAAATGCTTTCACTACGAGTATATGTTTATAAAAGCTTTAAAGTTGGCTTATTTTGTGTGGGTAAATCAACTGTGCCGCCATTCTAAAAATGCGTTATCGTGCCCTGTACTGCAAGGGGTATGTATAAAAGTAAAATTAAATTGAGAACCCGTTTTTTGTTTTGAATTATCACAGCAAATATTATAAAGGAGTCATTTTAAAGTCACGCTATGCTGAGATATCTTATGTTGAGAAATGCGTCGCATCGTAGATCACAGTAATAATTTGTATTTAATAATGAATACCTACTAATTTTGTACTAGTGTATCATCTTTTATCCTGTCTTCTGTTACCTTTGTTGGCGCACAGGCTCCACAATCCTCGTATTTGACCACGATGGCCAAGTGGTTGAAATACACCACAAAACGGAAAGTCCAATGAAGTTTCCATAGTAGGAAACTCTGTTTTTGTCATATGTTTCACAGCACATGCAGCGTGACGTTGTCTATGGTGTAGATCTATAGATTACTGCATATTAGTTTGTCGGCAGTCCGCCTTAGGTGCAATTTACCTAGTTTTCAATTATTTACCATGTTATATTTATTTCCAAGTTAGTAACTAAATGTGTAAAACAACTAAACCGACTAATTTTATAAGTTCTGGTCTCAATTATTTTGTAAATGACGTGTGATTTTTATTCACTAAACACATAATATAAATATATCGTCCTCTTTACCGTATTCATCAACGGTGAACTCTACAAATCTACAATAAGCAGTAGTGATAGCAGCCATCATAAATAGTGAGCTACAGCGGTGACCACATGAGTGATTTGACATTCAGCCATTCTCGAATCAGCCTATTTGTTTAGCATGAGCTAGGAATTCTCGCTAAAACTATGTAATCACTAAATACATTGCAATATGCAAATCACGAATGATATTCCTTCCTAACCAAAGAGGAGATATTTGAGATCAAAGTGGCCAGTACGACAACACACCACTTTCATATGTAAGGATCTGATAGATAGAAAACTAATACAAGCAACGAATTGCAGGAAAACTAGTGACCTAACGCACATTACCTACATAAATATTGTTTAGTCGTTTTACACATTTTATATGTATTTGATAGGATATTTTTACTATTTTATTTGAATATACTTTTCTGTCAAACATTTATTATTTGATAGGATTATATAGGATATTTATACATTATTTTTAAATTGTTTTTATTTTTTGTTTAAAGGGCATTTCCACACTTGCCCGACAGAAGTCGAATTGAATGGTGTTTAACTGCTTTAAAACAATGATGTGGTTGCATGTTTTACTTCCCGCTTAATTCTGTTGTCAGTTAAGGTCTATTTCCGCCTGGCAGAGTTAATTTTATAAATAGTATACTATATCTACACAGTAACACGAAAATTAAACCTGCTATAATCTATATATGTATTAAATTGAATCCAGATCTATTCAGTAGTTTTTGTATGAATTAATATCAAACATCTATCAATCCATGCAATCTCGTATTATAGGTAATAAAAGTACGTTAAACCTTTATTATTTACTATTTATTAAAAAAAAAACTAAATCATTGTTTTTTTATTTCTTCGTAAAATTATTAATAGTTGGGAACGGCGCAGAACATCATATATTTAGAGCATATTTTCGTTAAACACAAATCAATTCGACTTTCCAACAAAATACTAAATACAACCAAATGGTAATCCACCTCAATCTAATTTTAAGTATTTAGATATAACTTAGATATTTAGATATCTAGTGGCTAAGCAAAAATATTCTAAATTGTAATACTAAAATTAGAGTAGGTCAGTTCTAATGTACATATAACTATGTTAAACTAACCGCCCGTATACCAAAAATTTACTCGAAATATGTTTCTTTTGAATAAAAGTCAAATCATACTCTGTTTAGGTAAGCTATTTTATTATCAAACGTAAGGTCGAACTAGACCACCTACCACCTACCTGATGGTAAGTGACGGTAATGGTTGAAGATGACTCACCTGACCTAGCAAACCTATTTGCTATGTCACTAGCAGATAGGTCCGATGGGTATCTTTAAATCTAATACTTACATAGGTATCTTCTGAGTAAGCGGACTCCATCCTAGGCCGCATTAGCTAATTGACGATCGTACGCTTGCCATCATTGTTTAAGAAAATATACTTATTTACATAGCTACCGTGTTAGTCCACAACAATTTATGAAGCGTTTTGAAGATGCAATATACCTGTCAAATATTCAATTTCAATTCAAATACAAAATGTCAATTTCACCATAGTTAACGCCAGTCTTTCATTTTGGTAAGAAATTTCACAAATTGAAACATTGACGCTACACTCTGAGTAATTGAGTACTATATTAGCCAGGTCTATTCGTATTTTGAAAAAGCCTTATTACGGGATATATACCGTGTTTATATAATGCATGTTTAGCCGTGAATATGGCGTTTGAAACTGTATATATTCGTAATTAATGATATAGTAGTTTTATAATCCGAAGCGAAACGCGTCTTGTGGCGACGAAGTGTAAAAAGAGGCTAAGTATGTGTGAGTGAAAACAAATACCGTCAGCACCACAGTCTATTAAATCATACAGTCGTTCGACGAAGTCATCTAGACGGGGCAATGGTGCGGGGCGTGCGGGGTGACACGCGGGAAGCGCGCTCCTGCGTTACCTACATTACAATGTTAGTATTGCAGGAGCGCGGCTCAGGGCTGACGTCTTCCGTATGTTTTAATTTTATTTTGGTGCCACGTTTTTAAAATTGCGACAACCCTACCCGTGTCTAGACATTATCGGCGTTTGTCCCAAGATCAAAGGCGATGAACTACTGGTAATATTTCTTTATACTGTGTTAAGAACATCCGCACGCACACATTCACAGCGATCTTGCGGGCGCCATCACCACAGGCAAAGCTCGCGTCGTTTCGTGAAAGTAAAATACTAGAAAAGTCAAACGGTATCAAAACATTCGATGCAACGAAAATAAACTCCAAATAAATGTACTAAGTAAAATTTTGGAATACGGATGTTACCTTCTTAAATAAGGATTTTCATGAAAAAGAATTGTTTGTTAACAAAAAAATTATTGTCTGTAAAGTCGGTTTACTGACGATAGTTGAACGTGACAACGTCTTAAGAAAATACTGATGGAATGGTAGCATTTTTCAAAAGAAAATTTTAATTTCATTTGTTAATACATTTGTATGTAAAAAGTAATCAGTAGAATTTAGTAATTTTCAATCAAAACAATGCAAAAAAGCTTTTAGATGCCGGGGATCGAACCCGGCATTTCACATGCAAAGCGAACGCTCTACCACTGAGCTACATCCCCGCTTGAACTACTGGTCGAAATAAAATTTGGAGTATTTTATAGGAACCAATGAGAGGGGACCGTACTTGAAGTACCTAGTTAAGTTTTAATGTTAATTAGTGGTTAGTATGTTTAAATTGTGGTGCATTAATATGGGAATAAAATAATACTTAAGTAATTGAAAAAATAAAGATGTGTTGGTATTTTTATCACATTATTATTAGTAATACATAGTTGATGAGGAAGGTATCTTTAGTATTGTATGTCATGAGACTAGAGAATACGTAGCGATAACGTTATCGTCATGTAACAGTTTTAAATATAATATATGGAAAATTAGTACGTCTCAAATGTCGTTAAAGGTTTAGGATACAATTTTTGTATGTATAAGAAACTTTACAACGTTTAGAACGTAAAAATAGGTTATAAAGTTTTGTAAATACGTATTTTTTTTTGTTGTTGTAAAGGTTACTGTTATCGATAATGGTTTCAATTATTTTTTTTATTTATTTTTGGGCCACTGTATGTCCCTATCGTGCCTCTCCAAAAAATACCTGGTTACACCGATATTGGGGTTACGTAAATATAATGTACTAACCGGTTTGGTACGCTTATTTTTACCCCAAAATTGGGAAAAAACTTTTTACAGCTGTACAGTACAAAATTTTTGTTCAAAACCGACAAAAAAAACAGAAACAGATGAATTATTTTCTCAAATTTCGGGTTATCCTTACAATAATAGTAGTACACAAGAAACCACTGGTCAACGCATACCTTTCAGTTTATATTATATTCTATCTGTTTTACCTTGTCAACACGAAACTAAATAGGTATGTATTAGAAAGTTTAATATATTAACATCATGAATTACGGGCTATTTAACGTTATGTGTAGCGAGTCTTCGATATGTCGAAACAGTTTCATGTAGCATGTTCATGAGAATCGGTAAATATCACGTAATTAATGATACTGGTATAGTGATAGATTAAAATAAGTTTTATTAGGAAATAGACCGCTATTGTGCTGGCTAGCTGACTAAATAAAACCTAGGTACTATAATGTAGCCTATATGTATCAGTTTCTATAATGTGTGAATATTTTATAGATTTCATATTATTATCATGTTAAAGAGTTCGTGGCTTGGGCTTGGAGTATATTTTTCATGACGTATTTTTAATTTTTAATAATATTGGTAGCATGGACGTATAAAAAAGTCGGACGTAGTCTCGCTAAAACAAAAAGTGTATCTCTAGAGTCGGTCACATTTACATGTGCGCGTTGTCAGGTTTTTACTGATAGGCTGACACGCACACGTATATACTACTTATACGCACACGTGTATAACTTGCGCGTGTAATGACCCGCTGATGTGTGCGTGTCAGCCTGTATGTGACAGCGCACACGTGCATATTATGTGGCCGACTCGATGGACACAGTTTTTGTTTTAGTGAGACTACGTCCTTTTTATACGTCCATTGGTAGATACACTAGCATAAAACTAAGTCGAACCTACTATATTATACGTAGGTACATCTATAAACATAAAAACATTCAAGTTGATGTCGCAAATGTTCGTTCTGAGTGGGAATCAAACTTACCACCTACAGTGCCCACTGTAGACTGTAGACTTGCTGCTAACGGAGTCAAAGATCAGTCTATGAGGAATAAAAATGTATATATATATAGTATGGTAATATAATTTATTACTAGGTTGTAACAGGTTAGTTTTAGAAATTACAAGAAAGAGATATCTCTTCTTAAAAAGCGAACATTACCTACTAGAATTGCAATATACATATATCCATTGTCTCTATCTAAGTACATATTTATCTATTATATTGTAAAGTATCTCTGGGTTCTGGGTGATGAGCGCAGTGCAGTGCTAGGCAGGGATTTGGACTCTTCATGTTCAAATAGTTGCGTGGCACTGTGTTGTCATGTGCAGACACCAGGCGCATGTTGCTCATACTAAAAAAACTTATTTACTCTGACAAAAAATAAGCATGAATAGGTACCTACGTAGGTACCTTCAACGCTACCGTCGTGTGTCCCTCGTCTAAACTACCAGCAATTATAATATTATAATTAAATTATATTATGATGTAATATATTGGTATATCTATTAGCCAAATGGCGCCTTTAAAAAAAAATGTTTTGGTACGCGATTGTTTTTTTGTTGTCCAATATTATATCGTTGTTCATTTGTTTTGTTAGTGTTAAGTATATAAAAATGAGTGTTAATGATAAGTTAAGATTTAAGACACTAAATGGTTATGAAATAAATGTTTACTGTATATATGTGGTTTTATTTAATTTAGGTGTAAGTGGACATTTTTTTTTTTTTTTTTTTTTTAACTTTTATAGGCTTACACTTGACCGCCATCTCGCCTGATGTTAAGCGACGATGCGATCTACGATGGGGCGTGTTTACCTAGAAGAAACCGATTCACTCTCGATTTGAAGACACAAAGATTGTAACCAACAGGGAAAACCCACTCAGGCAACGCATTCCACAGCCTAGACGTTCTTATCACAAAGGTAGAGTCAAATCTCTTCGTTCGTGTCTTTGGAACATCAACCATGAAACGATGTGGCTTTTTCGAGCTACGAGCATTCCGATAGAAAAAAGGGCAAGGTGGTATTAGATCATGTAAATCAGTCGCACACTCTCCGAAGTGTATCCGATAAAAAACCGAAAGGCTAGCAACTTTTCGGCGATGTTCAAGACTTTGTAGTCTTTTTCGCACAAGAGTGTCGCTGCCTATGAGCCTTTTGGCACGTCTCTCGATCGACATTGGACATCCAATGGGCCAATAGGTAGGATACCCTGACACTCGATGGAGAAAGGTGGAGGCGGTGGCTGGAGAAGAAAAGCCAAGGACAGGTTGAGTAGAGTTTTAAAGGAGTATATCTAGGCCTATTTCCTGCTGTGTAGCCTAGGGTAGGTTAATGATGATGATGATGAATAACCATTGTTTATTATACTTCATGACAATCACACCCACAAACATCATTGGATGGGAAGCTATAGATACTCAGCTGCTTATTTATATAGCGGGTCTGTAGAATGTGGTTGAGTTTATTAAAATTCTGTAGTACCGTAGTTCTCTGCGGAGTAGGTACCTGTGGAAGTACCTTTTCCAGTTACCGCAGTAACGTGTTAACATAGGTGTTCCACTTTGAAAGGTAATGTTAAAAATAGAAATAATAAGGCATAGAGACAAATCATCTCACATCTCTGTGTGAAGAGTGCAGTGCTAGGTAATAATTTGTACACGATCCATTCAGACGTTACGACGTGATTGAGCAACAAACACAATGGATGTTTTAAACATCCAAACTGACATAAAATGTATAATGTTAGTATAACAAAATGTATATAATAATAAACCTCATTTAATTCCGTAATAAAATATTAACATTGAGAATAATAAAATTAAATTGAAAATTAAATAAATAAAAACATTAAAAAAAATATTGAACACTCATATAAAATACACAGTTAACCCCAATTTTTTTTCGTTTATTTTCTTTTTTTCCTTCTCTCTGTTTATTAAGGACCTCGCATCGAGTAAAGGCCTCCTCCATTTTTCTCCACTCTTCTCTCTCCTTTGCTTGCTCTACTCAGTTTGCGCCAGCTACCTGTATGATTTCATCTGCCCACCTTTGTTTTGGCCTGCCTCTGGTTCGTTTGGCTTGTGGTCCTATCCAAGTTGCTATCTTTTTAATCCACTTGTCATTTTCCATGCGAGCAATGTGACCAGCCCATTTCCACTTCAGCTTCCTACAATGTTTAAGAGCATCCAAGACGTTTGTCGTTTGTCTAATGTATGTATTCTTTACTTTGTTGTCTGTTTTTTTTAAAATGAGTATGCTTCTCTCCATAGCTCTCTGGCAAACTTGTATCTTATTTTTTGTATATTTATTGTAGGTCCAGGTTTGACATCCATAAGACAAACACGGTAGTATGCAGGAGCCTAGAGCTTTTTTCTTTAGTTTTACAGGAAGTTTTGATTTAAATATTTCTTTGTTGCTCCAGAATTGGTTTGTATTGGCGGTTGTATTTTATTCTATGTTATATTGATAGCTCTGCACATTGTTCTATTTTTGTTTAGTGGTCCCATATATTTTATGTACATTTTATCGAAATCGGTAAACTGGTTTTTGAAATATCAAAAAAAAAACTAAAATTAGCTTTTACTGGATGTTATCATGGTAATTAAGACGTTTAGGTATTCGAGTTTAATTATAAATTGAAGTTGGTTTGTCTTTTTCCGAAGAAAATTATACTTATTAAAAATTCATAACGCGCATAATCGACTCTGCAATAAAGTAGTAAAATTAATTATTTTCACCAGTCATTATCAGTACAACATAAATTGTGCATTATCTAATATTTAATTTCATTGTAACTAATTGTGTACCTTAATTGTGTAACTAATTGTGTACCTTAACTTAAAAAATAAAAAAACATGGGGGGTGGGTCACAAGTAGAAATACAATAAATCGAGTTAAAAAGACTATTAGTAGCGCCCCATTTTAATGTAACGTATACGATTTGGGGGGGGGGGGGGGTCATGTCCCCTGTGACCCCCCCCCCCCTTGGGACCGCGCATGCAACACGGTCATTGATTTGGACCAATATACCCTCAATACTCTGTGCAGATCTACAGGCTTGTCAGCGCTGCTAGCTTTGACGGGAAATGAAAACATCGTGAGGAACCCAGCAGCATGTTCCAAGAAAGGCGTCTTTCGAGAACATCACGCTCATTGTGTTATCCGCCAAATTTAGCTAGCGTGGTGGATTATGGCCTTGTCTCTCGCCTTGTGTGAGAAGGCCCCGAATCCCAGCAGTGGGCTGCTTATCCTTTGAATGATTAATGTTATAATTAGTACTTAACCATTAGTACCTACTGTAGAAATCACCGGATTTTAAACAAGGATAATGTTTGACTGAATTCTTTGATATCATATGACGTTGGAAACCGATATACCTAGGTACTTTTGTGAATTTCTTGCGGCATATTACTCTAACCATTATACATATTTCGAACATTTACTTTATCTCAAGGCTTACAAGAGTCAACATACTGTTAAAGTTTTCGTCTGAGCCTCCAGGGCAGCACTATTCAATAAGAGACATGCTTGCCTATTACACTCGTAGCACAACGCCTTAACTTCTCTCATCTTTCATCCCAGTTAAAAATATCTCTGCTATTATTAACAATCTAAAATAATCCCACGTCATCTCCCAACCATTAATCTGAAACCTAATTTTATAGCTTTCATTTTCGCAATAAACAATACTTACTTTTCTACAAGACATAGAATTACAAAACTTTCTTAATTAATCTTCTAATTTTATCCTAGAGCTACGATGAACGATATGAAAACAAACTAAACAAGTTGACTTAAATAAACCACTTACTAATTTTCAGGCCCGACCGGCTTTTGCTTGGATAAATAAAAGGATATGAATGGTAATATTACTAATAATTGTATAAACTAAACTTTACATAGACGAGATAGTAAGGTCAAAGGTTTACTATCTCAGGGTCATTTTTTTTTTTTTTAAATAAAGAGTGATGAGACGAGCTGGACATGTGCCTGATGGTAAGCAACATGCCTGCCACATAACAGTACAGTGACACGCAGCTATTGGGACATGAACGAGTCCAAATCATTACCTAAGATATTATATCTCTAAGCCCTGTCATTTCTCTGGAAACATTGCCCTTTGAACTGGAACACAGTAATGTTTGCACATTACTGCTTGGCGGTAGAATACTTGGCAAAGGTGTGGTACTTCCCCAGGCGGACTCTGCTAAGAGTCCTACCACTAAGTCAAAGTCAAAGTACTTTATTCATAAATGTACAATTTACACGTCAATAAATAAAAAATAAAAACAAAAGAAAGAGCATACAAATTGTATACATTTTCAAAGTTTGAAATGACTACTTTACTGAATTATAATAATTATTGTACAGAAAACTGTCAAGCATTATATGAGTGTAATATGTTTTTATAACAATTGTACTGACCCATGTCAAATTGTTGTATACATTTTTATAGGACTTTGCCATCACTCTCTAAAAATTCGATGTAATTATAAAAAGTTTGATCGATAAGGCAGGACTTTAATTTGTTTTTGAAGCTGCCGAAACTTGGGGCAGATATAACTATTTTGGGAAGAGTGTTATAAACTTCAGGTCCCATAATACTGGTACCTAGGAGCAAACGCAACTCTTTTATATTTCTGTTGTCCTGGTATCTGGAGATAAACGCAGGGCTGTTGGAGGTAGGTAATCGAAACTATTTACTGTTTCTGTTGCCCTGGTTTTTACCGAGTTTACCCGAAGATTTCTTATCATATCCGAGCGTGACGATTGATGAATCGATTTCACAGCCCAATAAAATTCTGTCTATAGCGCGCCTAAAGAAGTTTTCACTTCAAAAACATCAGAGTTTTGGCGTCGAGATATAAGACTTTTCATTAACCAAACACACAGACTTAAGTAGAGTGAACATCTCAGGTTGGGAATTACAAAAATACACATAGGTATTAAAATTTTACGCTGTGTATTTAAATTTAATCAGGAACATCCAATTGTTTACATTCGAATAAATTTATTTATTATCAAGGCACTTAAGTGGTTGTATTTTGGGTTGCTTCATCTCGCATTTTCGAATGTTTGATTTATTTATTTTTGATTTAAAAATTTTCGATATATATGTGACGTCAAACGAACTGAAATAAACGAGATTGAGATTGAATTTTGTAATGTATCAGAAAGAACCTAAAAACAAAAAAATAAAGTGGCCAAGTGCGAGTTGGACTCGCCCATGAAGGGTTCCGTTGCAGCAAGTAACATAATATACATAGTACACATAGTTATTTTAGTTGTAACTTTGATCGAAGTTTCAATAATAGTGTATTTATGACGTACTAAAAAAAAACTACTCATCAGATCGAGTTCAAACTAATTTTCGTTGGTAGTTTACATGGTAATGTACATCATATATTTTTTTTAGATTTTTCATTCTCTTACTTTCTTTAGAAATTAGAGGGGGGGGGGGGGGGACACACATTTTACCACTTTGGAAGCGTCTCTCGCGCAAGTTATTCAGTGTAGACAAAAATTATATTAGAAACCTCAACATCATTTTTGAAGACCTATCGATAAACGCTCCACACGTGTAGGATTGATGAAAAAAAAAATTTTGAGCTTCAGTTCTCAGTATGGGGGGCACCCCTAATTTTTGTTTTTTTTAAAAACTTTTGTAAAAATCTTAATGCGGTTCACAGAATACATCTACTTACCAAGTTTCAACAGTGTAGTTCTCATAGTTTCGGCAAAAAGTGGCTGTGACATACGGACGGACAGACAGACAGACAGACAGACAGACAGACAGACAGACAGACATGACGAATCTATAAGGGTTCCGTTTTTACGTTTTACGGAACCCTAAAAACGTATTCAAACGGATATCTATAAATATTGGTGCCGTAAGGGGCAAAGGTGGTACCTCGTTTAGGTTTTGGTCATTAGAATGTCATGTAGACATTACCGTCCGTGGTGTCGAATCCGACATAAACCGGCCGTCTCCCCCAGGCATGCATGTCCTCCACGTACAAAAAAAAATTGGCAGTAATAGGAATCTAAAGCACTTCTATCGGCAGCGATAGAAGTGAAAACTTATAACTCAGAATTTGATAGCTTACCTTGGAAACTACACGGGTGTAACCGGAGGGCGTGGCCTCGCCATCTTCGCATGGCCATCTAGAAATGCGTCAGCATTTCCCATTGGCTGATGCGTTTCTAGATGGCCATGTCATGATGGCCTGTCCACGCCCTTTCAGCATTTCCCATTGGCTGACGTATTTCTAGATGGCCAATAGCCATGGTCCCGAGTTTACCCGAAGCTTTCTTATCATACCCGAGCATGACGAATGAATTCAATTCACAGCCCACAAAAAGTCTGTCTGTCTAGGCGCGCCTAAAGAAGTTTTCACTTTAAAAACTTTAAACTATCTTCTTTTTAGAAAGTTTAAACGACGGAGAACAAAAAACCAGGATAGCTGTGACAAAACTAAAATGAGTTTGGCGGGACATATTGCTAGGCAGTGCGATGTGATGACAGTTGGATCAAAAACCGAGTATCGGATATATTTCACCGTACAATTACAACCACCGTCAATTTACAATATAACGTGTGAGATTATAAACTCACGGTTGGTTAGTTAAACGAACCTTTCGTTTATAATCTTCACGGCGTATCCTGGGTTCAGGTGCGTCGGTGACGTTGCTGTGCCCCACAAGAGGGTCCGCCCTTCTACCGCTGAAACTTAATCGGCTTTGGGTTTGGTATTGCTCTCTCTATCATTTCCAGCGAAAAGAAAAGAGGTCAAAGCAAGCAAGCCGTGGCTGGTTTGAGATAGAATTCGAGAGTGGTCCCGTGTTCGCGCCATCAGTTGCAAAGTTGGCACCCCATGGAGGTTTTAGTCAGTAGGGACACCATGTCCATTCACGGTGTCGAGTCCGACGTAACCCGATCGTCTCCCAGGCGGAAGGGTATTAAATAAATGCATTGCCTCCACAAACAAGGTTAATGTATAGGTAATTTAACATTGTTAGATTGTAATTTTACCATCCTTAGGTAGGTACATTTGACGGTGGTATACCACAAAAACGGGTCGACGCGATATCCGTCTTTCAGCTATTAGTGGCCCGAGGCAGATTATGGTTAAAACATTGTTTTTTTTCTATACAGTTACCCTGATTACCCTGATTTTCAGGCGAGAGTAGAGTAGGTATCGTAATTATGGTAATGTAATATGGACTAGGCCCCAATACATCGCATGGCTCATGGCACATCCCCATTGTACCCAGTGGATAAGAGGGGCCTGGATATTATAACTAACTTGGGCCGAACCTAGACTCGATTAGGGACCATTCATTAATTAAGGAAAGGTTCCCAGGACAAGGGACGATTAAGGAAATATCTATTCAAGCCCTGAAACCCATTCTTACGTCTCCACCTAATATTTTGGAAGTCAAAGTTTATCTACAAAAAATGTTTCTATTTCGAATGCTGAACGATCTTTTTGATTCCATTGTACTCTTCGATTTACATCTTATTAATATAAATCTATACTAATATTATAAAGAGGAAAGATTTGTTTGTTTGTAATGAATAGGCTCCGAAACTACAGGACCGATTTAAAAAATTCTTTCACCTTTGGAAAGCTACATTATTCCCGAGTAACAAAGGCTATATTACATATAAAAAAAAATTAGGGATCCTAAGTAAAACTCCAATAATGTAACATAAGGTGTAAAAAAATGACCTGAAAAATTCCTTACGTCGCGTGCGCTGCGAAAACTATTGATGATAGAACAAAATCATTTACTACGACTTTGCAGAACTCATTATTATCTACAAAAAGTGTCGCGACAGCATATGACTAAATATTATAAGTAGTAAATAAAACAGTAAGCAGTTTTTTATTCTAAAATATTAATTTATATATGCCGCCTCTTGAAAAGGCTCTTCATTTGTACCTAGGTATTAATCCTCATCAAAATAAATCTTAATATATATAAATCTCCTGTCACGATGATAATCCGCGATGGATTCCTAAACTACTTAGGTAACCGATTTTAAATTAAATTGGCACACCGTGAGCAGTCTGGTCCAACTTGAGAGATAGGATAGTTTTTATTTCGATTAATAGTCTTTATTAAATGACAATATCCGAGCGCAGCCGGAATGGGCCGCTAGTACTATATAATTGCAGTTCAATCTCGTTTTTGTGATTAATAAAAGGTTGTCATAAAAGGAACAGTGACACTCACTATACTTAACTCAAAAGCGAACTATTTTACAATTTCCATTGTAAAAAAAACTTTTAGTTCTCAACTAGATAGTTTTAGTTTTCATTATTCCTGGCAGCCGTATGTAATAAGCACGGTAAAAAATATGATAGCATTGCATCATATTTTTTACAGTGCTTATTACATACGAGGATCTACGCTGTTTTATGCTTAAAACAGTGTAGATCCTCGAATACGCGGAGTTGATATTACCTAATAATAAAAAAGGCCTATTTTTAATCCAAAGACTTGAAACGCAGACAGCTCCGAAAATATTTTCCTGTGAAAAAATTGGAAGCGTTAGATAGAACATATCTCTATTTCCATAAAAACGTGTCATTGAATGAACTAGCGTAGTTAACTAAAGTGACCCACTGGGTGGATCCTTGATGCACAATTAAGTTATTCGGAAAACAAAAAAGCTACTATCTATTGTTAAAGTTGGCATTAACTCATCATCATCAACACCGGCCTGTTTTATCCCACAGCTGGACATACGCCGCTCTTTACTCAGAGAAGAAAAGCCGAGGATGGGGAATTACTTCGATCCTTCTAATTCTATAGACGTGAAAGTTTCAAATGAATGGGGAATCGAGCCCACGACTCTCGGCTTCGCAGTTAGAGTATCCACTACTACCCATTAAGCCACGAGGCCAGATTATTATGTTTGTGTAATGATTTGGACTCTTCATATTCTAATTGAATCACATCACAACGGGTAAACAAACGAATTGGGGAGGTCTACTTACCGCCTAAAGAAAATGGGTCTTAGCTTTGACATTGGTCTCTTTTTTTTCGCTTGAAACTACATACGAGTATATAAACATCAATAGTAAAGCACAAGCCGATTTAGTAAGGCGGCAAAAGGCCGAGTTAAAATTTGAAACTCAGTTAGATTATAGTCTGGATAATTACTTTTTTACAATTTTCTCGTTGTTTGAAGTTTATTAAAATAATTACATTTTCGTTGAGATACATAATTATATAAATCTACTAGCGGCCCGTCCCGGCTTCGCACGGGGTCAATATTTTTTGTTAAGTAGGTATGCTAAATGAAACGTACATGACCAAATTTTTCCAAATTATCAAAATTAGATACCAAAACTTTAAAGAGTAAAAACATTAAACTGGCTGGCCTGGTGGCTTAGTTGGTTGAGGGCCGTTTTGTAAAGCGGCGGTTTAACGATCAGCCGGATTGGATACGGCTGATTAAAAACCGCCGGAATGTATTCGACGCCATACGTCATTCAACACGGCTAGCCGTTAAGTAATAAAGCGAGAGATTAGCCGCCTCTTTCACAATTTTTAGTTCCGATTCTTAACACTCATGGCACTGCCTGACATAACAACAACTATGGCATTGAATAGGTACTGTAAGTGTGTTGCTAAATTGCTAAAGTGACAGTGGATTCTGGAGTTCGGAGGGATTGTACACAATATTATTGGAGTGTCACTTGTCACCCTGGGTGTTACTTGGAAACTATTTCGTTTCCACCGTCCACCTTGTTAAGACTAAATCGGACCGGGTTTGTTACATGAGACCCAGATCCGACTCGGAGCACACCGACTCCATATAGTCTTGGCGCTACTACCTCTGGAGTGTATTAAAAAAAATGCGGGAGCCAGAAGCTCAAGGGAGGTCCTGAGTGGAGCAAGCCATGCAAGTAGCCGTAGTGTATCGCAGGCCGAGTATGGAGAAGCGACACTCAGGGCTGACCGCAGAGCTTCTGGCGGGAGCCCACCCGGAGTCAAATCTGGATGATAGACCCTTGTCTATGGAAGTGCACCATGTTTCTTAGGTGTACCGTTACCGATATCAATTTATGGGCTTTCAAACTTTATGTGAGAGGTAAAATGTTGTAAAAAAATATTAAGGAATACCGTAAGTAATCGGTCAGTTTTTTCGGATGAATGAAATTAATTTTGATTTTGTTTATTTAAATTATGTTTTTTAAATTTGGTCACCCTATAATATAAGCAGTAATACAATACGGCTGAACGTGGGCCGCCTTATTGAAGAACGTATCGCAATGACAATGCGGCTAATCGTTGAACCGCCGCATTACAAAAAGGCACTGTTTTTCAAAACGGCTAGCTGTAATGTAATACGGCGGAAACAAAATAATAATATTACCATAAATCGTAGAACCTAAGATAGGCCCTACCAAACTTCAGGGCGCACGCAATCATGTCAACGTTGGGAAGAGTGAGCTCACTCTTTCCGTTCTAGTCGGTTGCAGGACGCGGTGAACGCCGGACGTTTTTACCTATCATTATTCGTTGTCAATAACCAAAATAAGTAGCACCACAGCAAATCTCGCCGCTAGCGATTGTACGGGTCAAGTAGATTGGTTTTATGTAAACCAGATACGATACACACAGAGACGCAGTTTATTACCGATGTCAAGGTGCTCTGGGCACATCTATTGATTTATATCGATGAATATTACCACAAACAACTCTCAGCCTCAACGGACACCGGGAAATTGAAGTTTCTCTCAAAGGGATTTCCCATTGGCTATAATTTTGTAACAAACCCCCGTCTCGGCATGCGGCTTGGTAAGTTTCTTTTACACGATTTTAAAGTCTTGGAACCATGTACCAACGCGGTACATGATAAAAAAGTATTCTGAGATAAAAACACTCTGACTGGGAAGGATGAACGCTGTACACTCTTCCTACTTCTGCATCTACCATAGATCGTAGAACCCAAGATTGGCCTTCCCAAACTTCAGAGCGCACGTAATCATGTCAAAGTTGGGAAGAGTGAGCTTACTCTTTCCGTTCTAGTCGGTTGCAGGACGCGGTGGACGCCGGACGTTTTTACCTATCATTATTCGTTGTCAACAACCAAAATAAGTTGAACCACAGCAAATCTCGCCGCTAGCGATTATAGGGGTCAAGTAGATTGGTTGTTTGTAAACCACTTACGATACACACAGAGACGCAATTTATTACCAATTTCAAGGTTCTCAGGGCACATCCATTGATTTGTATCGCTGGCATGTACCGCCACGTTGCGCCGCGCCGCGCTACTAATGCAGTGCAAATAAGGAAATAAATAAACATTAAATTATGTAGTTTGGGGACTATAAAGGATCGATAGGGGGGTGCATTCTGAGCATATATTCCAATTTGAGGGATTCTGGCATGGTCAGCTCAAGGTCATTTCGATGAAAACGCGTTTAACTCGATATTTCGAGAACTGTTAGTGTTAGGCAAAAAATTGTGGAGACCTTTTCTCTTTTACATTAAATTTACTAACTTTTATAGGAACCACTTTTCTTTCTTTCATCAATATTTTTCAAGTTATTGCTTCCGAAAGGCAAAAATTTTACTTTTTTTCCTCCCTTTTGCCATTTCCTCCCCAACCGTTCAATTTTATGCAACTTTACCAATCATCAAAAGTGTAGATCTTTTAATAATGAACAACTTTGTCCTTGCATTTTTTCAGTAATAGCAATACCTTCAGAGTTATGTTACTTTACCGAGCGAAATCCGCGCCACTGCGACACCTCCGCGACACTGCGATAAATCCGCGACACCTGCGGACTTAGGGCTGAACCCAAATTTCATTGTTTGTTTGTGTCGGTGGGTTTCTTCTACACAAGCTTATGTGGGACAACCACGTCACCTACTCCGATATATGCCAGAAATACACTCAGATACACTCAATCAGACATAGAGGTGAAGCGAGCCGTAGAGGATGCGGATGGTCTGATTATCAGTACGGCTAAGAGAATTTTGCCGGACTCTACGGCTTGCTCCACCTCTACGAGTATGTCTGATTTGATGAGAAAAGTTTTCAGTAGTGAGATGAATCTGGTCTTATTGCTCTCGTTGCCTAAAAACTTATCTTTAGTTGTGGTGACGGTCATATTGTAGATGAAAATGATATCCGCACATGGCTTCAGCTGGGATCGGCGCAGCCGTTTGGCAGAATTGGTGCCAAAGTTGGAAATACCTTTGGGATAGCCATCGAATACAATTACCACGTCTGTACCGTAGTGTTTTTTATGTATGTTACGTATTTTGATTATCGGTAAAGTTTCATAAAATTGAACGGTTGGGGAGGAAATGGCGAAAGGGAGGAAAAAAGTTAAATTTTTGCCTTTCGAAAGCAATAACTTGAAAAATATTGATGAAAAAAAGAAAAGTTGTGGATGTAAAAGTTAGTAAATTTAGTTTAGAAGAGAAAAGGTCTTCACAATTTTTTGCCTAACACTAACAGTTCTCGAGATATCGAATTAAACGCGTTTTCATCGAAATGACCTTGAGCTGACCATGCCAGAATCCCTCAAATTGGAATATAAGCTCAGAATGCACCCCTCTATCGATCCTTTATAGTCCCCAAACTACATAATTTAATGTTTTTTATTCCATTTTTTTGCCTAATTTCATTGGGTTATACAGTCGGCGCGCCGCGCCGGCCCGTCGCGTCGATAATTATTATTTCGACAGGATGGAATTTTTTAACTTCGTAATATCTTTTGAATGCAATGTCCGATTTTAATAATTCAAAAAGGAATCAGTAGGTATTAAAGCAATCTTGAATACGAAATAGTTTATTTGGATAAGAATTAATACAAATGTATGGATAACATGGTCTGAATTTGATCGGCATTTTTATCTTCTTTTAAAATGTAAAAAAACAGTTGTAGCGACGTAATTACAGTAGTTAGACATATGGTCTTGCGAGGTTTTTTGTAGATTTTAATACGTTTTATAATATTGTAGAACATTGTTTTGTTCTATCATTGGTACTTTCCGCAGCGTATGCGATGAAAGCCATTTATGGCTGTTTTTTTATACCTTGCGTTGGTTTTAGTAAAGAAATGAAAGTAATTCTAATTTTTTCTCGTAATAAAAGTAGCCTATGTTACTCAGTGATAATGTAGCTCTCTTTTGGTAAAAGAATTTTTGAAATCGGTTCAGTAGTTTTTGAGTTTATTAGTAACATACAAAAATACAAAAATACAAATCTTTCCTCTTTATAATATTAGTATAGATAGATTACCAACAAGTATGTTTATCGAGGATGAAAGCGGTTGACAGAAAGGGGTTTTAAGTGACCATCGGTTGGACCCAGGATCCCATCTCAATCTCAAGAGCACTCGTAAACCGGAAGAGGTCTGTTCCGGACATAACACAAGTTTAATGCTAGTTTGCTTGCTTGGGAAAGTGGTTAAGTGCTTATTTCAATATACTTTCTGATGGAATTTTTCATAGAACAAGTGAATCTACAGCCGAAGTACGAATACGTAATGTGATTTGTAGTGTGTTGCCTTATGGAATGCTCTTCCTGCGGCTATTAGACGTGCGCAGAGCGTCGTTTCGTTCAGGACTCAGATTCGACAGCATTTTCTGACAAACGTTCATTGATTTATCTTCTCAGCATTTTGTGTTTCGTATTATATTTATATGAATGACATTATGTATATCGACGGTAGAAAGCGGAAATGTTGTATCTCAAAAATTGGGCTAAATAACTTAAAACTATATCGTTCATAAGAAAAAAAAGCCGCGTCGAATGGTCTATGTCTCGTCTTTCTACGATGAAAAAAAATAGTGATACGCCATGGACGTTTTTCTAATTTTTCTGCTGTTTACACGACAAATTGCTGTAAAAAGAGGATAAATAGCTATTTTTGAAAATAAAATAGATACGACAATAAGTCTAGTTTAAAAAATAGTTACAACATTATTTTTCTATTACGGACGTAGATTTTTAAAGAGATACAGCATTTCAGCCGCCCAAAAATTTTACGTTGCCAAAGATACATCAATATGGTCAGAACTGGTGTGAGTTTATCGAACAGTTACTACATTTCAAACATTTAATTAATAGCGAATATCTTACTTACAACGTGAGATTAGAGTATAGTTTTGTGTACAGTGATCAATACGCCACTCTAACCAGACCCGGCCCCTTCCCCCAACCCGACGTGTTCCCTGACTACGCCATTCCGATCGCGCGACAGTTATGCGTGGACGGCGATATCGAGAAAGCGTGTTTGTATTATTGAAAAAAATACTTTAAAGTTTGATTTAAACGCGTAAATGTTTAAAAATAAAGCCCTAGGAGTTCGGGTAAGTAATAGAATGAGATTATATTATTGTTTTTTTAGGATTATATATATATAGCTTTATTTATCAAAGTAAATATTTTCTATATTAGAAAAAAATCAACTTGTCCGATGCTCAGGCTGAGATTCAAACCCGCGATCTTTGTATGACCGGTTCAATGCTCTAAATAAGTAATAGCATATTAAAATTTTACCTATTTTCAGAAAAAATAGTTGGAAGTCTGTTTATTTTAGCATACTAGTATCTACTATGGTATAATTACTAGGATAGTGTTTATACCATTATTTATTAATAAGCAAGCAAAGGTAAGTAAGTACCTTAACCTTAACCTTACCAGCGTTTTAGTTTAGGTAGGTTAGCACCGCTAAAAGTCCTACCGAAAATGACGATTGCTTGTCTGTCACAGACTCAAAATTTCCTAGGACCGCTAATAATCACTCAAAAAATGAAATTGCCATACATACTAAATTTAACAGCTCAGCCGAAAATCCTCCTGAAAATAAAGACTGTTTACTTGCTACAGATCAAAACCTTTCCAACAACGCTGAAGATGCCATTGAAATTAAAGGTTGATTACCTGCAATAAATCAAACGTCTCCCAGCACCGCTAAAATTACATCTGAAATAAAAAAATGTTTTCTTGATGCCAACCAGAAATATGGTGCTACTAATGCGGAAGTTAATGCGATTCCAAATGATAATATTATGGAAGGGAGTACTAACAATGAACCTCAGAAATATATGTCTGGCGAGGAAATTAAATTTTGATATTAACTTGAAACCTTAACTGGATTTTATTGAAGAAAACGATGCTGATACATTATTAATCAATGAAGCATTTTCGTCAGAAGAATCAAGGTGTTCGTTCAGTGATAACGACACATCCGATGATTCAGCATCAAACAAGACATCATCAACAAACAAATGAGGAACAAGAAAAAACGAGGCAAGAAACTGAAAAAAAAATGACAAAGAAATGAGCACGAAACAAGCGAATAGGTAAAAAAAAACAATATAGACCAGGAAATACAATTACAAGAAAGCTTATTAACACCAAAGTCTAAACCAAAGAAATTTATTATAAAAGAAAACAAATTTAAAAGAACTCGTGGTCAGAGTTACACTACTGAAAAAGGAGATGAAGTTGCATCTAAATGTATGAAAACTAACCCCTGCAAAGAAGCTGTTTGTAAACGAAACTGTGGAGATATTCCAGATACAAGACGTCAACAAATATTTACTTTTTATTGGAATCTTCGTAGTTCTCAACGCCAAAGAGATTGGATATCTAAAAGCACTATAAAAAGAATGTTAATCAACATACTACAGATAAAGGTGAATCATCCAGAAGAAGTGCTACATATGAATATTATATAAACGAAGGAGATGAAAGGAGACAGGTATGCCAAAAGTTTTTAATAAACACGCTAGATATATCGCAAAGTTTTATATTATAGGTATACCCTTGATACCACAATCGAAGGGCTTGCAAAAAAAGATGAAAGAGGAAAAAACGGCGGTGGTAACAGACTGCTGAAAACATAATAAACCATTTAAAGAGTTTATGACATCCTTGCCTTTAGTACCGTCTCATTATTGTAGAAAGGATTCCAACAAGCTTTATTTACCAGATACTTTCAAGAATATGTCAAACTTATTTCGCATTTATGATAAAAACTGTAAAGAAGAAGGCGTGAAGAGTATGTCTTTCAAAGTTTTCTCAAATTGGTTAAACGAAAATTACAATGTTGGATTTCATGTGCCTAAGAAGGATACTTTGGAGGAAACTGATGAAGAAGAGGTAGTATAGCAGACTGGTTATTGTCATTACATTATTGAAATTGTAATAAAAACATTTAATGCAAGATACAGTATTTTATTTTTAAAACATCCATATTGCTAATTGTATTTAAAACATTTTGTTTTTATAAACGAATTTATTTAAAACCTTATACATCAAAATAGCCTCGTTTCGTGTAGTTCATATTTGTGCTACAGCAGATCCGTAGTCTGAAAACTTGTATCTATTTTAATTCGTCATACATTTCACTTTACAGATACAGCACTTCCGCTGCTCGATATTAAAACATCAAGTGCTGTAACTAGTAGAAAATCAATGAAGTAGTAACTTTAGAATATTCCAATGAACTGTCAAATAACGTTTTGATTGATAGAAATAATATGTTTCAAAGTTCAACTTTCTATGTTTATTAATTTAGGAGTTATGATTTTTTGAAAAAGTTTTTTGGCTCTGGTGGAAAACTAGATATTTTGAGATACAACAAAATCGCTTTCTTCCGTCGATATATTATACATATAAATGTATACTTATTTATTTTTATATTCATTATATGTAGTCTAAATCATTTATATATCATAAAATTACTATGTGTCTATTAGGGTGTCCCTTATATGGCCAAAAAAAATTTTTTTTAGAATTTCGAAACGCATACCCTCTATTTTTTTTATGATTGCTAAAATATACTTAAATACGAAATTTCGTATTTGTAGCATGATTGCAACCCGTGCCGACCGAGCTCTAAAGTTTATTAGAAAATGGTGTTTTGGCCTGACATCTTGGTTTGATCCAAAATAATTAAAATGCAACAAATAAAGTAAAAATGAGTAATAACAAAATAAGATCAACACAAACTTTTATTTAAATACAAATTATGATAATAATTGATTAGGGTGACTTCTCTTTGGTGTAGTTTTTTTACAGTCTGGATACAGATTTCTATGTTCCTGAACACAACGCAACAAAAACTGTTTTTGTTCTTCTTCAGCCGTGATAAGTCCATTAAAATCTTGCATTCATTTAACAGCTCTTTCAGCAGTGTCATTTACGACCTTCAAACAACTTATTCGTTTTCTAGCTTCCAAAAAAGTAGTATTGTCACCCCAAGAAGATACATCCTCCCGAAGAAAACTGTCGTCGATCTGCAGTCAAGATAGAAATTGTTTGCTTCTTTGAGTCACAAAATCATCCATCATCATAATATCTGAAAGAAAGAAAAAACAGTCTAAAAAGCAAAAACTAAGCCACGAAACTTTGAAAAAAGAAACAAGAAAATATTAAGCTTACTAAAGAAATTTTGCGTATTTTCTTCCTTCGATGGGATATAGCATTTGGCGGAATCTGAACTTTCATCTCTGTTTAAATTATTAATCGTCTTTGTCTTGGTTTTGAAATCAACTTCTTCATCAAAAGAGTAATAACATGACTGCTTCTTCACACAAATACCATAAATGATGAACAAACTTGCTTGTGGATGCCTTGGAACTTGTCGCGTCTACTTTTTCATATTCTTTTAGAGCTTTCAAAAAGCATAAGTCTTGGTTAGGTGCTTTAATTGACTCTGTACATTCGAGCCAAGGTTTAGTATACTCTTAACTTTTTGAAAATTGGAATATCTGGGCTACTTGTAATTTGTTTTATCTTGGTTTCAAAAACAGCTTTGAAGACCAACATCTAAAAATGATGACGACAAGCAAAAAGCAGTAATTCCCTTTCTAAAGTCTGCTCCAAAATAGAACAAGCTCCACTGAAACGGCCATTATTTTAAGCTGTTGTATCGCAGCACCTACTTTATCATGTAGGTTCCAGTCAAAGACTGCAGTTAAAATGGCTTTAGCTTGAGGTTTTCCCGAAGAACTCTCTAATTTTGGTACTGCAAGAAGTTGTTCTCTATCGTCAAATGAAGCAAGACTTGGCAAGCGTTCTTCTTTTAAACTTCATACATCCAATCCAGGTAATAGTTTTCCATCCCAATGGACTGTGACTACGTCAGGCAAATTATTCTGGAAGTCAGTTTTTATTGCTTCTGCCCTGGATTTTCTCGCCTGAGTACGATTTCGCTGAATCGAAGATTTGTTAATAGGAAAATCATCGGTGTTCAGACCAAGCGCTTCTACAACCGCATGGAGAATGTAAACTGAGTATCTTTTGCTTAATTGGCATCGATCTAAAGCTGCTGCCAGTTTAGGAGTCATGAAATTTTTCGTGCCTCTTTTAGAACTTTTTTCAGGGCAAGGAATCTGAGTACTAAGTACAGAATTCGAAATCTGTTCCTCATTCGAATTCTCCAGACATTCCAAGCTATCTACCGAAGAAGTACATGCAATAGCCAATAGCTCTCTTTGTTTTACCTTTCTTTCCTTTTCTTCCAATCGTCTTTGCCTAACTCGTTCTTCTTTCTCCGCCAATGTTTTGTCAGTTCCACCTAAGCATCCCGGTCGACCTGGTCTCTCTGTTTCCTTAAAAAATCTTTGTCTTCCTCTATCTTCATTCTGTCGAAGGCATCAGCATGTGCAATATCAAACAAGTTATCAAGGTCTTTTACAAAATTGTGTTCACGGTTCTTGAACGTGTCCTGAGTTTTCTTACAGTTTTTTTGCAGCTCCCTCCAAACATTATATAAATCAAGAAGTTTCTTCACGCAGTTAGGAAATGCCTTTGTAGGAATTCTGGCTTTTCCCAAAATATAATGCACTCTCTTATAACAAGATTCGCACTTTCACTAACAGTCAGCTTGACCTCACGTATATTGTAACACAAAAAGGTGAGAACTTGTCGATTAGATGGTAATTTTGCACCATTTATCTGGTGGCTTGGCAGTCCGATAAGGTAAATATTTTGTTTATCACTTCGTAATTCCACAGACATCTCCACACAATAAACAACAACGCACTAATAATGTTAGAAATCACGTATGAAATGACAATAGAAACTCGCAGTAACAGGTCGCAGCGCTGCACCCGCGCAATTGTATGGACAAGTTAAAAACTCAAGTCGGCACGGGTTATCGTTTATAAATCGGGCTAATATTTATTTCTGTACTATATTAGGTCCATATAAAAGTTTTTAGAAGGTATGCGTAAAAATATATTGATATTGAATTTTAAGGGACACCCTAGTGTCTATATTATCTATTCTATGTATGTGTATGTATTTTTATTATTTCGTTAGTTGCACCACTGCCCAAAATATTACAAATTTAGTTTCCTCATAAATCAAAAGGTTATCTGGAAGAGATCGCTTTTAGCGATAAGATCGCCTTTTGTGCCCATTTTGTTTTGTTATATGTGTTACTTGTTGTCAACTTTGTTTATGGTGCCAATAAAGTGTTTTGTATTGTATTGTAGTGGTAGAAAAAACTCTTTGCAGTGCACACTTTTGCCAATTAATCCATCCCCACACAGTAATGTAAAAATATCACTGTGTTTCGGTTTAAAGGGTTCTCGGTTTTAATGTTCCTAGATAGATTACTGGGAATAGAGATAAATATATATGGTTTATAAAAGTAGGTCATCACGCTTTCTGTATTTCTGTAGGCTCGATGAGATAAATAAGATTTTCTATTATTTAAGGTAAGTACAGTTACACACGCTCAAAAATAAAATAATAAATAAAATGAGCATGCTGTTGGAACTCAATACATTTGCTTCTATTAAGCATGCTTATTATAAGCATGCTTTTAAATAAGCTTGCTCAAAGCAAACCATTCAACACACATGCTCGATAGCACGGTCTAGAGATTCACGGATTCGACATTTCTCTATGTAAAAATGGAAAAACAAGTGGCCCTTACAACAGAATTGAATAAAATCATAATGTTAATTGGTATACAATATGTTCAAAAACTTTTAACAAGAAAGAAAAAGAGAAGGAACAGGACTATTATTTGGGTTCGTGACTGGCGTAGAGTAGAAGAGCGATGCTTGGAGCAAGTTCTCGATTGCTAGTAGAAATGCGAGAAGAAGATATCGCGAAATCGGCGCGTGTTCCTACAGCGACGATCGGAATACTACTAACAAGCATGCTCATAAGCTTAAGCGCAGACCTGTCCACACGTGCTTAAACCACGCCCCCCGCCACCCGCGCTGCAGGTAGCATGCTCAAAAATCGCACGCCTGTCGATTTTTGAGTATGCTCGAAATAAGCATGCTTATTTTGAGCAAGGTATGGACACACGTGCTTGTAAGCAGCAAATGCTCGATTGAAGCATGCTTTCGTGCTTTAAATAAGCATGTGTAACTGTACCTTTACATTAGATCTGCTCTTAATATCTTATTATGAATGCTTTATAAGCAATCATTTAAAGTTTTAAACATTCGTAATAAGTGTTTACCAAACCACGTTTATAATAAATCTTCTTGACCAGGGCTGCCATCGCTTACGGATATCGGAAAATAGTGTAATATTTGATCTGCTTATATCTGTGTAAATTAGTGTAGTGTCTTGATTCTTGACGCCATTGAAAACGCTCTTAGGTAAAGTATATCCTCTTTGAAAACAGTACTTGGATTTACCTTCACAAACTAAGACATTACATACAAGCACCCCACTTCGTGTACCTACCCACAACTGGGATTAGGAGCCTCCTCTTATAAGGAAAGAGTCATGGTCTTAAATTCAACACAAGCGCAATTGTAGTTTGTAGTGGTAGGACTCTTAGCAGAGTCCGCCTGGGGAAGTACCACACCTTTGCTAGTTATTCTACCGCCAAGCAGTAATGCGCAAACATTATTGTGTTCCGGTTTGAAGGGCAATGTTTCCAGAGAAATTACAGGGCTTAGAGATATAACATCTTAGATCTCTGGGTGACGAGCACAGTGCAGTGCTAGGTAATGATTTGGACTCTTCATGTTCCAATAGCTGCATGTCACTGTGCTGTTACGTGGCAGGCATGTTGCTTACCATCAGCCATATGTCCTGTTCGTCTCGTCACTTTTTATTTTAAAAAAAAAGCGCAAGTATGAGTTTGCGGACGACGCATGTTCTCAAAAGATTCTTGGAACATGCCGGTTTCTTTAATGACAAACTTGCACATCTACACTTGGAGAAATATTCTGTGGTAAAGGTGGGATCAAACTTACGTCTTAGCGATTATGAAACCGAGCGTCCTTACCACTAGACTACCGCATCTTATAAACTAGGACAGGTTAGGGAAAATCTAGACGGATGACAGCATGACAGCCCTATTTCAAGGCTATCATGAACCTACGCACTTGACCGCTTTCAGAGTTTTTACCGCCTACGCCCACCGAATCCATTTAATGATATGAGTAGCTGCTGATAGCTCTGCGGCCCGCAGTTTGCTCTACCAAAGGATTTATCAGGTTTTTTGGCAATAGTGTTTACTAGAACTCTAAACTCAACCTAGGCCCTATTGTTAGGATTTATTGATTATATTACAATTGAAATTGATTTTAATGAAAGTGATACAGAATTTTATAATATAATATGGGTTGTGTCACCTGAATGATATGTTTTATTTTTATATTTAATTGTCTATCTAGTACATTGTTTTTACGAGGTGTTTATACGACGCCGCTACGATGGCGGTCCAAATCCAAGATCAGCAGACAAAACATATTCCTCTGCATCGAGGTGTGAGGCAAGGGGATGTTATTTCCCCGAAATTGTTCTCAAACGCACTAGAGGATATGTTTAAGACGCTGGATTGGGTTGGACATGGCCTAAACATCAATGGCGAACACATCTCTCACCTACGATTTGCTGACGACATCGTTATTATGGCAGAGTCGCTGGAGGGTATATGCAGTGGATGCTGGACAGCCTGGCTAACGCTTCTCAACGCCGATGATCTAGTGCATATCTAGAACTCAAACAGCTCGGGTGACTGTGAAGTGACTTTACAGTCAAGACTTTGATGGCTTGCGTAAGCACCACGTGATAAATCAAACATGAAAAGTTTTAATAACTGCCTAACGCTGATTTACGCTCACTACATAGAAATGTAAGGTAGGCAACGTACCTTGTTTGTGCCATTGCTCTGGAAACATTGCTGTACCCACATATTTAGAATACAGTACCTATGACTTTCATATTTATGGGTATTAAAGTACTAGAAATCATACAGAAGAGAAAAAAAGAGAAATTATTATTATCTGTAGCCTGAAATTTGCTCTATTATAGCATAGCGTTTGTAATATTTTTTTCGGCAACAGTGATAGTGAGGATTCTAGATATATTTTTATGGGATAGTGATGTACTGGAGTGCCTATTTGTAAGCAACACGCCATCATGTAAACATACTATGTACATATATTATTGGGCAAATATTAGTGCTTAACTATATTATAACTAGGTATACTTTGTAACAATCAATATAAAAAATAAAGTTTATATATTTTTTTAAACACAATCTGTTGTTTTAACTATTTTTCAACGATAGTAGACACTTGATTATCATCTCGTCTGATGTAAAGTGACGATGCGGTCTATTATAACGGCGCTTACCCATAAGAAATCGATTCACTCTATATTTAAAGACGCCACTTGAACTGTATCCATTAGAGAAAACACACTCATGCAACGCATTCCATAGCGCAAAAATTATTAGTATGGAAGTGAGCTCAATCATCTTAGTTCGAATTTTGGAACGTCAACTACGAAATGATGAGGCTTTTTCGAACTACGAAGCATCCGATTGAAAAAAATCAAGGTGATATTACCTCACAGATCAGCTGCATTATTTCGGCAAAGAATAAACACTATAAAATTGAAGATCATCCAAATATTTTCCTGGAAAGTGAAGATGTTGACGAACACGTACCAAATTAAAATACACTGAAGATTTAAAAACCTTGATCTGTCTTGAAATCGTTGTGATAATTCGATCCCTACATCTGAGTTCTAAGTATTAGCATATTACAAAGGTAATAAGGGTATTCATCCAGAAAAGGTATATTCACACCTTCGCTTGATTGAAAAAAAAAGCAAGTTGGTATTATACCATGCATAGATTAAAAAATGGTTGTCTGTAAAGTCGGTTTACTGACGATAGTTAAACGTGACAACGTCTTAAGAAATCAGTACGCTGATAGCGCGAGTAGTGATACCGCTCGACTCGGCGGGTGGCGCCCTCAGCGCTCAGCTTCGTCCGCATGGCACGGACGACGAACTAACGGTAACGGTAACGTTACATGACGTCAAGTTTTGCAGGCGTGCAGCCGGCTTCACCGAATTATAAGACGTTATCACGTCAAAATTTGAATCTGAAGATAGTTTTCCCGGGCAGCTAACATATTTACAAATCATATCTACCACATTAAAATACACAGAATAGACTGCGGAATTAAGAACCTTGATAAATCTTGAAATCGTTGAAATAATTCGATCCCTACATCTGAGTTCTAAGTAGGCGGTACCGATTTAATACTTATCGTACTACAAGGGTATTTAATCCCGAAATTTATGAATCGTATTAAATATTTGTACTCGTAGGTGTACAAAGGTTCGTAAAGTGAGGGAGTATATTTTATGAAAGAATTTTACATATTATATTGAGTCAGTTATTATATGTTAATATTTGATCCACCTACACTCGTCTTAATACATCCATCGATTTTCTTAGAATTTACTAATATTATTTATCATACATATGAATATACTAAACTTTTTATTTTGTGGGTGAATTGGGATTATGACTGGCTACAAAAAATTACAATCCGTAATGTAGATTCTGAAAAAATATGGGAAACGGATTTTTTTGTTTTTATCACGTTATAAAAAAATTACAAAGATCATATTGATAGATCATCAAAGTTCCAGACCGAGGAGTTGAGACTTTACGTCCATTTGAAAATCGTACAATGACGTGACGTCACTCGAAACCTCTAACCACTGTATCTTCGGCAGTTTTTGTTTGGAAATAAAATAAAAAATACGAGTAATTAGTTTTTTTTAGTTTTAGATGACGTCTTTAGTTCTGAGCAACCTATAACGTACGGCGTGCCGCAGGGCAGTGTGCTAGGACCGACATTCTTCACCGGATATGTGAATGGCCTTTGTAGGCTCTCCATTCCAAACTGCAAAATTTTGATGTATGCCGATGATACAACTATACTATATTAACTTCGATTTTGATTTTAATTTGACCTTGGCTTTGATTCTTATTCTGATTTTAGTTTTTACATTAGATTATCATCTTGATTTTGATGTTTGTTTTAATATAATGTTGATTGTGAAATTGACTTGAACAAAATTGTACGACATAATTATTTTTGCTTTTCACAGTTTTATTTTAAAGTGATTCATAATTTAATGTACTTGTAATTGAATACCTAACATGTTTAACTATGACGAAGTGTACATAAATTGATTTAAAACGAATAGACCTAATACCCAAAATACAGGTGTGCTTCACACCTAGTTTGGGAAATTAGGGATACACATGTAAATGTACCGATTATAGAAATAAACTTTTTTTTTACTTAGCTGACAAAATAACACATTGTCAAAAAAAAAACAATAAACCATGTTTTTTTCCAGTAAACGATATTGACTAACTGAAATATTTCCTTTTTTTTATGTGGGGGAAATACATTTAGGTATGCCCACCATGTAGGGACATGGTGGGATATGTCGGGCTCGACACCATGAGATACGTCATGGTGCCCCTACCGACTAAAACCCCCACAGATTTCTCCTTCATGGCCAGGGGTTAGGGCCGCGGGGTCACTTTTCGCATTCCTACGACGATCCCGACCTAAACTTATATATTTCCTATCTATCAGGCGTCTAAATAAAGTCATCAACACAAACACTGCAGTTTTGAAGATTTCAGTAGATCGTAGGTCTGCATTTCAAATGTTTTTTAGGGTTCCGTAAAACGTAAAAACGGAACCCTTATAGATTCGTCATGTCTGTCTGTCTGTCTGTCTGTCCGTCCGTATGTCACAGCCACTTTTTGCCGAAACTATGAGAACTACACTGTTGAAACTTGGTAAGTAGATGTATTCTGTGAACCGCTTTAAGAATTGAACAAAAAAATTTAAAAAAAAAGTAAAATTAGGGTTGCCCCCCATACTGAGAACTGAAACTCAAAAATGTTTTTTTCATCAAACCTACACGTGTAGGGTGTCTATCGATAGGTCTTCAAAAATGATGTTGAGGTTTCTAAAATCATTTTCGTCTACACTGAATAATTTGCGCGAGAGACACTTCCAAAGTGGTAAAATGTGTGCCCCCCCCCTCTAACTTCTAAAGTAAGAAAGTGAAAATACTAAAAAAAATATATGATGTACACTACCATGTAAACTACCAACGAAAATTAGTTTGAACTCGATCTGATGAGTAGTTTTTTTTTAGTACGTCAAAAATACACTATTATTGAAACTTCGATCAAAGTTACAACGAACTACAAGAACTATGTGTACTATGTATATTATGTTACTTGCTGCAACGGAACCCTTCATGGGCGAGTCCAACTCGCACTTGGCAACTTTATTTATTCTATAAGATTGGACGCGACGATGCAGTCTACGCTGCGCTGGAGCGCGCTTACACAGAGAAATCGATTCAATCTCGATTTGTAGACACAAAGAATGTAGTCATTAGGAAAAACTCACTCTAGCACCGCATTCCACATCCTAAATGTTCTTATCACAAATGAGTCAAACCGCTTCGTTCGTGTTTTTGGAACGTTAACCATGAAACCTCTTTCCGACGATACGCCGCTATTTTCCCATACCAAAAAGTAGGGGTTATAGGCGATTCGTCCCAAAGTCAATTCGTCCCAAAAAAAAGTGTGTGTAAATTCGTCACCATTCAATTTTTTTAATAAATCCTCGTTTGAGAATTGTAAATTCGTTACAGTGTATTTTCGTACTCAAAGCAGCCAAAGAAGTTTTCACGTCAAAAAGCGTGCTCCATACGTTCTGAATAGCAAATCTGTCCTTTACTTCTGATCGATAGTTATTTACGTATCAAAAAGTATCATAGGTACTCATCTGATACCACTCAAGAGGCACTTTACTATTCGACCTTAGCGACATTCATAAGAGGAGAAATAAACTATTCCATTTTCCCTGATTTATTTGCGAGATTGAAAATGTATTATATTGCGATCTATTCCTTGCTTTTCGTGCCAAAATCAGAGACGTTACACATATTATATTTATATGAGCCGTAATAAAGCAGAATCACTTGAAAGTACAAATAGTTGTCGAGGCCAATATCAGGCAGCTATCAGCCAGTTACGCAAATTTTTGAAGTGATTTTTTTAGGCGCTTGCCATTATTTATTTTTACCGGCTCCAAAACTTGTTAGTACTCTTTTTGAAGTAAAAACTGTTTTAAGTAGCATTTTTGAAGTGAAAACTTCTTTAGGCGCGCCTAGACAGATTTTTCGTGGGCTATGAAATGAATTCATTCGTCACGCTCGGGTATGATAAGAAAGCTTCGGGTAAATTCGGGACCATGGCTCTTGGCCATCTAGAAATACGTCAGCCAATGGGAAATGCTGAAAGGGCGTGGACAGGCCATCATGGCATGGCCATCTAGAAACGCATCAGCCAATGGGAAATGCTGACGCATTTCTAGGTGGCCATGCCAAGATGGCGAGGCCACGCCCTCCGGTTACACCCGTGTAGTTTCCAAGGTAAGCTATCAAATTCTGAGTTATAAGTTTTCACTTCTATAGGCAGTTCCTATGACTGTCAATTTTTTTATGACTATCTGACTCCCATAAAATAAGCTTTGCGTAGTTTGGATCTAGTTAGATAGTATTGTGTGTGGAATATCCAACAGTAATTCATTATTTATTTAGTTGGCCAGAATTACATGGTTTCATAAATTTTATTAAAATTTATTGAGTGTGATGAGTTAAGTATGTACGTAGTGTAATTTTCATTATAGGTAGATAGTTTTTGTTAACAAAGATTGTGCTCGTAAAAATAATTGTTTCTGTTCTTGCTGTCACTTTAACTATTCGGTCCAAATCAGTGAGAGAGAACGAGAGAGCAATAATAAGCCCAAAAACAATTGTTTTGGGCAATATACCCCAGGTGTGAGGAAGGTGGCGAATATATAAAATACGTAAACAGCGAGATGCAACCAGTTTGACCAGAAACAATTGTTTCACGCTCACAGAAAATTGGTTTCTTTGTGGAGGCAATTTTCCTGCAAAACGGAAGGACACTAAATTGGTCAATTATCTGGCTCGCTCAATTTCTGTGGCCCTAATAAGAACGCAGTAAGGGCTATTAGCGGTCGGTTTTAGATTATAACAGAACGGCTTTCCGGGTTTTTATTAATTTTAGGTGTAGATTTATCCAAATGGATGATATCGTAAGTGTGACCACGGAAGTGAGACTATGGCCCAATTTTACTCCATTGTTTCGGCTATTAGGTATGAAAATCATTATAGAGGCAACACTTTCGTTTCTTCTTTTCCTACCCGAAATTGTTAGTTATCCTTCCTCCTCTTACAAGCACATAATTTACTGTTTTCACCCTTATAGGGGTTTCGAGTATAGAGAAATTTGGAGGGGTGGGGGAGTGTCTTGTAAAACGCCACGGTGCGTTATGATGCATTAAAAAAAAAGGGAATGAAAGTTTCCCAAGTCGCCATCTTTTAGGTAAACATTTAAATTCGGATGTTACGTAACGTTTAGAGATGGGGTAAGGTGAGTTCACGTCTAAATACGATATTTATGGAAACGTGACGATACAATCTCTCCGATAATCCGGTAGTTTGATGATATATATCATAAATATATCAATCATTGATTTATATTAATTCGATAAAACAAAAAATACGTGCCCCATATTTTTCTATAATCTACCAGATATGATCTCATCATCCGAATTCCTAAGTCACAAAAAATATCTTTTCATCTTATCGCATCAATCGCATTTTTGTGGTGGATGAATAACACAAAGGGGTTTGGCAATACCAGGAATACTATAATAATACCATGAATACTTTTCTTAAACTACTTCTGGCCAGCGGGCCATAAAAAAATCGCAATTTTTCGCAATGGAATGAAAAGGCATAAATTGGGATTGAGTTGCTTGTAACAAAACAATTTTTTACGTAGGTTTCATTGCAAAATGCGCCTGAGGAAGTACCAAACTTAGACTGTTGTACTGCTGCAAAGTAGTAACTATTATTTAATAATATTAATTAAAAATAACATATTAATACCTGGAGACAAGCGCAGTACACGGTTTTTAATTTTTTGCCTTTTAATATTCAAATTTGGCTATTTGTGTAGGTACACAGCGCTGTACGTTTTGCTTGTCGCTTCTTCAGGCACATGTGCTTCTCGACCCGTCATTCTGTATTATTAACGAAAATACAATGAAAACAACACGAAAGCACAAGATTTCTGAATTATCCATAGACCGATTAAGGTCCAGAGACAATCGCAATGCCCGTAGCCCGTTACCAGTTGTTGGAAGCGTGCCAACCATTGCGGTAGTCACTGTACTCGCGACATTACTACGATAAATGACAATGTTTGTACGTTGAACCAAAAAAATGCAAGCATTTTGGTAGAGAACTAATTTCTGGATTTGAGATCCATTTCCTGATCGAGGTGTTTATATATGTAGCATAATATGTTGTGAGTATTATATTATTACTATTTGGATCCTATAATACAAGATTTGCTTAGTTTGTGGCTAGTTAGTGCTGTGTGCCTAAAGAATTTTTGAAGTGAAATTTAGTAGTGGTAGGACTCTTAGCAGAGTCCGCCTGGGGAAGTACCACACCTTTGCCAAATATTCTACCGCCAAGCAGTAATGTGCAAACATTACTGTGTTCCGGTTTGAAGGGCAATGTTTCCAGAGAAATTACAGGGCTTAGAGATATAACATCTTAGATCTCTGGGTGACGAGCGCAGTGCCGTGCTAGGCAATGATCTGGACTTTTCAAATTCCAATAGCTGCGTGTCACTGTGCTGTTATGTGGCAGGCATGTTGTTTACCATCAGGCACATGGCCTGGTCGTGTCGTCACTCTTTATTTAAAAAAAAACTTCGGACCATAGCCATTGGCCATCTAGAAATACTCACGCATTTCTAGATGGCCATGGCCCCGCCCTCCGGTTACGCCCGCGTAGTTCACAAAGTATCATCTAGTGCTATCAAATTCTGAGTTATCAGTTTTCACTTCTATGTATTCTACATAATATATTTATTTATTTAGATTGATCGAGTTCCAAAGTCAATCTGTAGTAGCAAACGAACATTTTCACAAGAAAATTCGGAAAA
The DNA here is from genome assembly GCA_963693475.1 of Ectropis crepuscularia. Taxonomy (NCBI): domain Eukaryota; kingdom Metazoa; phylum Arthropoda; class Insecta; order Lepidoptera; family Geometridae; genus Ectropis; species Ectropis crepuscularia. The sequence goes on from OY856355.1 coordinate 17,577,327, forward strand.
TCTTTAGGTTCGAAGCTAACTACAAAGGGTCATAACATGGTTGAAGTTTGCTTGTCGTTTGGTTCCCGGCTAAATTTCGAATCTCTGAAATAATGATTCCCAGCTGAAATAAATCAGGTCAGGCCTTGACAACCAGGTGTCCCAGTAACCTGTTGGCGCGGGCAAACTTGGGGATGATTGATGACGCCGACCGGCTATGAGGAATTCATTAACTAACGTGGACTGGGCCAATAGAAGCCTGCCTTGGCCAACTTTAGCAGCCGTAAACATTAAAAGCCGGGTCACACAGAGGCGATCCGGTAACGATAGCGATCCGATAGCGATAGCGATCCGATACCGAGTATGGGATCGCGCCCGCTTGCTGTGTGTCAGGTTGCATACAAATTCGAACATTACAAAAAATATTGTCTCGCTATCGGATCGCTATCGCTATCGGATCGCCTCTGTGTGACCCGGCTTTAAGGAGTATGTTAATATTTTTTTCGTCACCCGATTGCTCTTCAAAGGACGTATTCACCAAAGGATCTAAAGTTTAATCTTCAAAGGATTTAATTTTATGGTTATTTAAAAATTTCTGATTTGGCGTTTTTATTTTTTAGCTCGGATTATTTATAGTTGATCTGCAGACAATGGGAGAAATTGACTGATAAATGATTATTCTATTTGATGTATTGCATATTTGCATAACTTTTCTGATATTGCTTGCATAAGCAGCCATTTTTTGTTCCACTAGTGAGACGTAGGGTTTTCTCTAACAAGGATAGAGCTGAGGTCGCAGTCTACTACGCTGGCCAAGTGAAAGTTGGCGGATTACTTATGTCCTTGAAATATTCAGTGTCAATTTCCTTACGATACGTTCTTTGACCATTTAAATCAGTAGTGACGTGAAGCGGCATCGTTTCGTGGTTGATGTTCCAAAAACACGAACGTAGAGGTTTGACTCTACTTCTGTGATAAGAACATCTAGGCTGTGGAATACGTTGCCTGAGTGGGTTTGTTCCGATGGTTATAATCTTTATGTCTTCAAATCGAGAGTGTGTCGGTTTCTTATACGTAAACACGCTTCATCGTAGACCGCATCGTCGCTTAACATCAGGCGAGATCGTTTTCAAGTGTAAACCTATGAAAGTTAATAAACTTTTTAGTGAAAACAACAAACAAGGACGTCCTTCATCACATCTATACTAATCTATACTAATATTATAAAGAAGTAAAGTTTGTGTGTTTGTTAAATTGTAAGGGGTAATCTCGGGATCTACAGAACCGATTTTAAAAATTCTTTCACCAATAGAAAGCCACATTATTGCTGAGTGTCATAGGCTCCGAGCAAAGCCGGAACGGGCCGCTAGTCTTTGATAAAATACTTAGAAGTGCTGGCGTTATTTAAACATAATAATGATTGAGATTGGACGTTTATACTATAAAATGTAAAGGTTTTAAGTGATTGAAAGATTTATTTCACCAAAAGTAGCTTCAAGTGATGCAACGACGTTTGTGCGCGCATATGATTGGTGTAACCGACTTTTGTACGAAAACTTGTAGTACCTAATAGTTTAGTAGTGGTAAGACTCTTGGCAGAGTCCGCCTGTGGAAGTACCATACCTTTCCCGGTTATTCTACCGCCAAGCAGTAATGTACAAACATTTCTGTGTTCCGGTTTGAAGGGTAATGTTTCCAGAGAAATTACAGGGCTTAGAGATATAACATCTTAGACCTCCGGGTGACGAGTGCAGTGCAGTTCAGTAATGATTTGGACTCTCCATGTTCCAATAACTGCGTGTCACTGTGCTGTTATGTGGCAGGCATGTTGCTTACCATAAGGCACATGTCGTGTTCGTCTCGTCACTCTTTACTTATTAAAAAAAACATTCAAGTTCATTTTAATATTCGCATTCGATCAGTTGATTTTATAACGTTCTCAGAATATTCTATTAGAGCTTTCATAGAAATGGCTTGACTCTCACCCTTTATTTGTAAGATTTTTGATCAAGGAATTTGCATTCAATAACTTTCTGGGCTTCAGCTGTAGCCGTAGGATTAAAGTCCTTCTTGTAATATAAACGTAAAAGTTTATTAAAATGTTAGTCAATCACGTCATAAAAACTAGATTGGATTACATTCAAATTTATAACACTTTAGAAAACAGACTTTAATCTGGAATTACCTCAGAGCAATTATAGCTGATAGGTTACATTGCTTCATACAAAAAACATAAAGGATTTCTTTTTTTCTTTTAGGTGTCTTTCATATCATATCCTTCCTTCCAATTCGCATATCCTACTAATATTATACTAGATTGAGCGAGTTGGGGCGTAGACTACGCGACAAGTCGGGACAACTCCCGCGCTGGCTCGTACCTGGTTCAAAGGCTGGCCATAGCAATCTAGCGACTGCAATGCGGCAATGCGGCCAGTGTAATGGGCACTTTTGCACCGGGTGCTGTTCGGGGTGGGTTCTTTTAGATGATTGACGAATACTTTTTGTATTATTTGTTTTGGATTTCTATTTGATATTGATTATGTGATATGACTGTTATAAACTATGAATACATATTATACTTAATATCGAATGTTTGGATATTCTCAATCACGCGGGAAAGGATCCGCTTGAAATTGTAATTCGGTTAAGAAATGCAAGAAAGTTGTTAAAACCGCGGGGCCCTGCTAGTCGTACAAATATTATAAATGCGAAAGTTTCGATGTTTTGGTGTCGATGATGATACATCGGAACGTTCGATTGAAATTTGGAATACCTACAGTTGGATTATAGTCTGGAATAATAAATACATAGTACGTACATGGACGTATAAAAAAACTTTTTTATACGTCCATGAGTACGTATTTATTATTCCAAAACTACGTAGGTACAACCGCGGGCGCTTCTAGTTAGTTTTAAATTGAATTAATTGAATAAGCTTACTTCACCGTGGCCTTGATTTCATATTGTTGGTTACGGATTTCCGAAAACAATGTTGCCCGGATTATGTGATAGGTTTGATGTATGACTGTTCCTGCGACTAATATATTACTACCCGGCTTCCTGCTAACTTTTCTAATAATAACTATGTTATTCTATTGTGTATTGTGTTGACGATGTTTTACTAAATAATGCTAAGATCATTGACTAAATTATATTTTTAATCATAAAATAATGAAGATAGCTTTAACCTAAGGTAAGGAGTCGATTGGAGTGGAGTGTAGTACATTTTTTACAGTTTAGGAGACACGTTTAAAAAACAAGAGGTTTTTTATAAAGTTATTATAGACTAGCAGCGCCCCGCGGTGTTACCCGCGAAGTTACCGTACCCGTTGTTCCCGTTGTTTTCCGGAATAAAAAGTAGTCTATGAGTTCTTCCAGACTATAATCTATCTGTGTTCCAAATTTCAGCCCGATCTGGTCATACGTTAGGACGTGATTGAGCAACAAACATGCAAATATCCAAACATCCATACATTGACATTTATAATATTAGTAGGATATTTAAATTTCAACATTTTTTTAAATGTTTTATAGGCTTATACTTGACCTGGCGGACTTTCTACCTGTCAGGTGATCTAAGTTGAGGGGTTCATTTTACAGCTACTCACCAGCCAGGTCTGCACCTCCGTGTTGGAGTGATAACAGGAGAGCTATGTGACAAGTTTTTAACTGGCCATAAATAATTATCCAAAACTTGCTATCAGTTCTCGGAATATTGTAGTGTTTTCTGTATATCATATCAGAGAGGCACTCATGCTACAATAATTTATCTGTGTCTTAAGAAATATATTATGGTCATGATATGCCTTGTTCCATTTTTCATAAGTGATGTGTGAAGTGAAATGAACACAAGATCCTTGATTATTTCAGTGAAAAACAGTTTACAGGAAAATAAGAACTATTAAATTAAAATAAATTTGTATCCCGGAAAACAACAGGAACAACGGGAACTACGCGGGTAACGCCGCGGGGTGCTGCTAGTTATCTATATAAGTGAACCATAGTACCACCACCAGTTAAACAATATTTCAGTACACACAAAAATAATGATCTAAAGTGGTTTTCGGCCGGCGTACTCGTACAATAGAATGTTTTTAAATCCAAATTTTATACAATTTTCGTCGATCGATGACCTTGTACGCCTATTGGTATCCGGGTTCAAAATGTGATCGACTTCTCTATAAACATTGATAAGTCGATCACCCAACACCCGGATATTGAACCTTCCTTCTGGCAATTAATATAACTAATTAATTTCATGTTGGTTTACCAAAAGTTAAAATTGGTGGAAAAGTAAAAGTTGGTAGTTGGTAGTACGTAGAGCCGATTTCACGAGGGTGAGATCGTGGGTTTGAATCCCTGTTCCTGCAGAAGCTTATTGTATATTATTGAAAGTTTAACTTTTTTTTTGAGTTTTAGTAGTTTAGTGCTTATAGACAAACATTTTATCTCTGGGTGATGAGCGCAGTGTAGTCCTAGGTGTTCCAATAGCTGCGTGACAGGCGTGTTGGTTACAATGAGGCACACGCCTTGCTCGTTCCGTTACTCGATACTATTTAAAACATGTTTTTCGGTCAGTTAATCACAGAAAAATATTATTTGCTCAACACATTAGTGTTTTTCAGCCTGGAAATGGGCCACCAGCATTAAGGGCAATATTTTTGTCCTATAGTTGTTCCGCATATGTAGGTACATATCTTGTCATAATATTTTGTAGTACTTTTTAATAGCCATACTTGTATGTTGTCATATCATTTGCATGTAATAAATGTCATGTACATAATTGTTAAAATGCCTATTGTTCCTAGTCATACTATAACTTGTTCAAATATTTGAATGTACAATATATAATTTGAATTGAATTTCTATGTGACGAAATCCGGCCAGATAGGTTACATAGAACCCACTACTACTAGCCCCTAAAGTGTTTATAAAAAATGCGGGAACCAGAAGCTCAAGAGAGGCCCTCTGTGGAGACGAGACGTGCGAGACCAAGCGTAGCGAAGAAGGGGAGGTGGCAAGCGAAGCGAGCTGGCGACCTCCGTAGTAGAGCGCAGGTCGAGTATGGAGAAGCGACGCTCAGGGCTGACCGTAGAGCGTCGAATCATCGTTTTGGCGGGAGTCCACCCGGAGTCAAATCTCAGTGACAGAACCTCGCCGAACCACTTGTCAAAATTCAGTGGCAGAACCTAATCAGAGTAGTTCGCTTACGCCACGATTACGATTTCTGTGGCTTACGCAGATAATTGAAAGGGTACTTTCAAAATATTTGTTGCAAAATTTAATTTAGGTAAATGTTAAATTTATAAAAAAGAATAATTTATGAGACAAAAAATGTACAAAAAAGCTAATGTAATTCGATATATTGTCTAAGTGAAACGTTTGCCAACTAAGCTAAGTGAAAATTATATGTAAAATGTATACTTAACTGTATTTACAGCCGGTAACCCTCGTTATAATCAATAGGTCGAATATCTAATATTAATGCAATTATAACTTATGTCACTATACATTTATGTCCTAAAACTTAATGTTCCTCTATAGTTAGGGCATTTAAGGTTATGGCTTTTAAATATTAGTAATACTAACGATATTAGGGGCAGTGATATTATGTGGAATGATTATTAGTGGTAACTAATATTAGGAGGTAATTTTTATGACATTCAATTTTAGAGCCAAAGATACTACGCGAATCAATAGGGAACCATATTTTAGATTAATGAATGGGAAGGTAATTCACATGTGAAATATCCAGATAATGCTATTAATCATTCGCTTGAAAGGCCTAAAAACGCTCTTCACCGGTATAAGAGGTTAATAGCGCCTCGTCAGTAATCTGAAAATTCGGAAGTCTGAAATGTATGCCAGTGAACTTAGGTTCAGTGTTCTACGTGCTAACTATCGCATATTCTGCGGTTCAGACAGTTGATGGTACTCCATAAAAAACAGGAAACTTCTGGCATTCGTACCGACCATTGGCCGAATAAGTCTTCATTGATTTATTACCAAGTCGATGACTCTGTGAACCCTGCTACCCTTGCCAAATGAAAGGAGGTTCTGCTACGATTATCGAAATTTAATTTATTGTTTCCATAATTAAAATTTTAATCCGATCCTATTTGTTTTATCTAAGTATTTTTCCAAACACAATTGATACCAAGGTATCAATTGTAATCAATTGTAAGGTATGAATAATACTCTTTGTCACCGACGCCGTATGCTGGAAATGGTACCTACAATGTTGATCAGATCTATAGGTTTAGGATATACTCGTAAGAACGATAGGTAGGCAGAAGGTTCCTGTCTATTAGTTTAGTTAGTGTAAGCAAAATCCTTATTTCAGTTGGCAGAAATTCAAATTTTTGTCTGTATCTACTTTTTATGATATTCGTTAGGTATCTTTTGGAGAGTTTCTCTATATATATTATGTCAGATACCTATATCATAATAGCTAGCATAGAGCGAAATAGCTTATCTACATGTAAGCCACTGTGCTGTTAAGGTACAAGTTCGCGCAGAGACCGCGACACCAGACCGTGACCGGAGACCGCGACCGGAGATCGCGACAGGCACTTGACATCATGGAATTGTATGGGTGCCAGTTCGCGCCGAGACCGCGACACATGTCTCGCTACTCTCCTGTATCTCTTGTCGCGGTCTCAGCGCGAACTTGTACCGTTAGGGTCAAACGTGTTACGTACCGTCTGACCGACTAGACCTTTACCAGTTACTTTATCGAAGAAGATGATGAAGAACAGACATGATGATGACAAGAAGATGTTCACACATACACACGTTTCCAGGGCAATTGCAGGACTTATGACATAAATCCAGGCGCGGTCCCACCCTCGAATTATGGAGGGGGTCACCAGTACGCAGGTTCAGATTATACGATTTTGATTTTGCGGGGGGGGGGGGTGTCACGAAAGTTGGTATTAACACTAGCCTGGCCTCGTGGCTTAGTGGGTGCAAATATTTGTTTGTACTGTGTCTGGGTGTTTCTATGTAAAATAAGTATGTATTATATTATCAGCTATCTGGCCGCCATAGTTCAAGCTTTGTTTAGTTTGGGGTCAGATGGCGTTGTGTGTGAATTGTCCACCCATATGTTTTAAATATATATTTTATTAATGTGTACTTCGGTCCAACTTGAGAGATAGAATAGTTTTTATTTCGATTAATAGTCTTTACATAACAATATCCAAGCGAAGCCGAAATGGGATACTTTTATGAAATGAAATGAAATGAAATGAAATTAAGTTTATTTGCGTAAACATATGTAGATAAATTTGATGTCATTATACAATTAGGTCCATTATGTTTTCCTCGTAAGAGGTATGCAAAAATTTATTTATAGTGTCATCAGATTGATTGCAAATAAAAGATTATAATTAAAACAATTTGGTCAATATGATTAAAAAAAGTAAATCCAAACAGTATGTCATTGTCAATCGCCAGCAGAAGTTGAAATTTACATCATAACTTACAATAAACGAATACTGATATATTATGGATAATTATAATATCGAGTATTTCGTATTAAATCAAAGTTTGGTGTATTGGGATACCACAATATACATTCAGATACTCATCCACCGAGTAATAACACTGGTCGAGTAGCCATTTATGCAAGCGATGTTTAAACATTTCCTCAGGCATTTCTCTGATTTCATTTGGGAGCACATTATATAATTTTATGGCCATTTGAAAAACATGTTTTTTGGAGAGTTCCATTCTGCAGTAAGGGGTTTCGATTGTTGCTCCAATTTTTTTAGACGAGACGGGACGATTTTCAAAAAAAAAAAAAACCCGTCGTACTGGATTCGTCTCTTTGTCCTAAAATATTTAAACGAGTCCGTATTACTTACTTTGACGCGTCAAGACGGTGCCATCGACACCCACCTAGGACAAATATAATTGAGTGATGAAAACTGGTGTACGTAATGAGCCTGAGTGATTCCATATTTCGTAAGTATTAACAATTATAATAAGTATTGTTTGAACTAGCTGGCTCCCATAGTAAATGCTTTGTTTAGTTTAGGGCTTCTATTGAAAAAGCTTTGTCTACTCTTGTGTGAGGGGTTAGATAAGCCAGCAATGAAGACATACTTGTTCACCTACATTTAGAAAAATACGTTGAGGCGCGGACGTCATTTGAACCTATGACCTCGCTTGTGCAAATAACACTTTCTAACCACTAGGCCACGATAGCCTCGTTTTTGTTTTCATAATTTACGTTTAATTCATCTTTATTATGTCTAACGTTTTATTCAATCAAAATGAAACTGTAAAAAAGTTATTACAAAGTTTACAGGCAAATATCTACTTTGGAGAGGTATAACACCGAGTCTATAAACCCCTAAAGATTGAATGAGTCAGGGATGTTTTTATGGTGTCCCCTAAAAATCCCATACGATCTTGCATATATGTTAACAGAATATTCACATTAATGTTTAAATCTCAAAGTTGATTTACGTTTTGCCGGCTAAATGGATTTAGATTTTAAGCCCGATAATACTTTCCACTAGATGACTACGTCAATTTCGTTAGGGTTGAGTTATATTATAGGAGCATTCTTAGATCCCTAATCTTACTCGATTAAATAGACAATGCCACTCAATGATAATTCACCGTTATCATTTTACGTTAATACTTATAAAACGAGCTGAACTGGCGTCCCATGTGGGTGATGTGTACTTGGTACATGCGTGATTGTAGGTACTACGGCCAGGGGGTCTACTCTCTTTCTATGAAACACGTAAATAATCTCGCGATTTTCCTACTCCGGTTCTACATCGTTTCGTTCGATCGAACATTTTTTGACGTTTAAATGTTCTAAGCTTACTCTAATTAAAGTAATAATAAATATTAAAACGACGGATTGAAGAAGAACCGGAAAGAAAGAAAGAAAGATAATTTATTTGTTCAAAACGTGAGTAAATTACAAACACACATAATGCATGATATATAATAGGAATAGGAGTAGTTCCGGAGTAGGGAAGTCGCCAGTTTATTTCGAAATTACGTTTTTGGTAGAAAGAGAGTACCTAGGTAGGTACATCCACCACCAGGTAGGTACCTGGTGTTGATTACCATTCTGCAGCTGACCATCTCGCTAGTCTTATCAGAGTCAAAAATAATTTCCTATCCAACGATACACTTGAAATAATAGTAGTACCACTCTCGTTTATTAATAGATTACTATTAGTAGTACCAAACTATTAGTTGTAGTCAAAGGAATAGTACTGTGAGTAATCTAGGGAATACTGGAAGTACTTGACTTAGTAGTCAAATAACAGTCAACATTTAATCAAATATGTATTCTATAATTTCACACTCTATTACACAAAGTTTTACTAAACATTATATTTTTATGCTTTATCTAGTCAAAGTGCTAATACACTTAAAAACGAATTCAAACCATTAGACAAATCAAATTCACGTATTTAGCAAAAGGAATATCTTTTTTTATAAATGTATTATAGATTATCCTCAAAAGTCACGTATCTTTGCACTGACTTAAGGAACACTACCCCTATAGAAAGTTTTTGCCAACGAAAATGTTGCGCTGGGTGATTTATCCGTAATTTAATGCGCCTTGTCCCTCCCGAAATAAATCTTTGACACAGGTCTCACTTTAGTATTTTACACAGTTTTTATATGGTACTTTTCGAGATTACATCGCCCTACGTTATTACATCAGAGTGAAAGTAGATGTTAAGGACGTTACTCCTCTGTTTTGGCATGAGTGTGTCCTTTGATAATTTATTCAGTAAGAGGAAAGTTGGTTTTACGATGGCTTAGAAGCCTATAACTTTTGTAGACGTCGTAACTGCCACGAACTCGATCGGTTACGTCAGTTTGTCAAGTATCGTTATGTGGTTTGTGTAAGAGTGTTTTTGCACTGCACTGTTAACAGGATGACAAGGGTCACATCATGTTTCCTTCACAGTAAAATATTCCCTCAGCAAATTCGTACAAGTTAATTAATTTCAGGGATTGCTGGAAGGTAAAGTTTGGTTAATAATTCTAAATTGGTTCATAGTGGCTTGTTAGGTAACTTTGTTCAGCCTTGTTCAAGCTTGTTTGTTTTTGGTTAAAGTTAGATCCCAAACAGAATTTCAGATGACCTAAAAACGGTGGGATTGGGTTAAAATCAAAACAAAGCCGGTAGGTATTGATTAATATTACTTGAGTATGAATGTTAGTCAAACACGGTTGTTCATTCTACAAGTAGGTACGTATAAGGTATTAAATACGGTTTATTCACTGTGGTTATATGTCGACTTCTCGATATTTCGATGCCAGTTTCGTATACCATGTTCACGGGTAATCTTAGTCGGGTATATCCAAATATATAGCGCTTGAAACTACACCGAAACATCATGAACTCACTCCATTATATAACGACGCGACGGTAAATATCTCGTAATAAATACTAATATTAATGCTGTGTATGTAATGGGTGAGAATAATAAAACAAAGCTGATGTTACAGTCATATTTACAATTTTATTATTAAATCTAACGAATTGAAATGCAAAATTCTAACATTTACTTATTTTAAAATATTTTGAGAATGGGTTAGAAACAAACTAGGACAGACGAAACAGATTCCTACAGAGACAAGTGAGCTTCATACATTACTTACAAACATTTACTTACAGATACAATAATTATAACATACGTATTTATTAAAGTTACAAGATTCAAAGTACATTGTCTCTTACCGCCATATTACAAAAAAATACTTAAACTTAGACAGACAAAATTTTGTCTGTCGATTTCAAAGATTTAATTTTTTTTGGCTAAAATGAAAATCTTAATATGACGTGTTGTCGTGATGTAGATATACCAGCCAAAAGGTAACGTAATTTACATATATTGTTACATAATTTATCATAAATATACAAGGAATAAAATAAATAATTATAACACAACGTTTAAATATATCTAAATAAATTATAGAAACGGTGATCGGTTACTAAGTGTAATAAATAGAAACTACAGATGATCATAAGACTACAAGACTAACCAATAACAAGTCAAACGAAAACGATTTGATATGAATACGTTTATTAGTTACTACTAATGGTGCTCCATTTAATTGTAATAAACCTGTGTCAGGTGTTAGATTATTTTACAATACAGCGGTTAGTCCCACATATGTATATAAAAATTTGACATGGGTCTGTACAATTGTTATAAAAACATATTATACTCATATAATGCTGTCAGTCTTCTGTACAATAATTATTATAATACAGTAAAGTAGTCATTTCAAACTTTGAAAACGTATACAATTTGAATGCTCTTTCTTTTGTTTTTATTTTTTATTTATTGACGTGTAAATTGTACATTTATAAATAAAGTACTTTGACTTTGACATACTTCGAAGGCAATAATATCTAGTGAAGAACTATCCTAAAGAAGAACCTGAACATATTTACACATAACATTGTAATATACAATAAAATATTTTGCCAAATACACAATTATGGAGAGACCCTGGAGACCGAAAACATACATAATCAAAACAGAGTGTTGCATAATATCTTAGGCTGATTTTAATATCACGCTGACTGCACGCGCACCGTCCGTCGGCGTCGCGTCGGCGATGATGGCCGAGATATATGAACTACGCGTCATTCAATATATTCGGTTTATTCATTCAATACGCCCGTACCGCGCGGTGGTAAATTTTTTTTAAATAAAAAAAAAAAATTAGCCACCCAACCGACTCCAGGGGCCGTGATCTTTGTTCTTACAATGGTGATCGGAGAACTACGCGCCGAGTCATCAGCGCCGACGGTGCGCGTGTGGTCGGCGTGAGACTAAAACCAGCCTTAATGTTTTTACAAGCGATTCTTGATCCTATTATTATTATTATAAACTAGCAGTGCCCCGCGGTATCATACGCGTAGTTCCCGTAATTATAAATATACCTATGTTCCTAAGTTCAGACTGATCCGTTCAGTTCTACTACGTGATTGAGCAATAAACGTCGAAAAGTCAAAATGTTTGCATTTATAATATTAGTAAGTTTGGATGTATGTTGGTTAATCACGACGGAACGACAGATCGGACTCGGTTGAAACACAGTTAGATTATAGTCTGGAATAGACCAAACATAAGACTTTATATCGTGGGAAAATTAAGGGGGCAGGAGCTACGGGGGCAAAAACACGGCCCGATAATTTAATATACCTACAGTTGTACAGAATTTCAGTAGGTTGTGCGTGGGTGGTCGTCAAGTTTTAAGCCGTAGTGGTCTAGAAGCTCAAACTTGCGATTTACAATAAGATAGGTTTGAACTTCACTCGCACCTCTGTGTAGGTAAATGTACAAGTTTGTCATCACCGCTTTAACGGTAAAACATCACAAGGAACTCGGCATATTTGAATAATCATTCAATATCATGCGTTATTTACCAACCCACACTGGGTCAGTATGGTGGATGATGACTTTCACATTAAATTTACGAGAGAAGGCCCCGAGTTTCAGTGGTAAGAACATTAAGTAGGCTACTTATGTGTTGTCAAGTTATACCGCACGAACACACGCGTCTCACCTTTGCAAAAACCAGTCCTGAAATAAAACAGGCCTAGTTATTATTATAGGGATTCAACGGAATAAATTATGTAATAACAAGGCTTGAAACTTAGTAGGACTTAGGCTTATCTTTATCTGCAATAAAAATTACCTACCCCGGGGCGCTGCTAGTTATTCGGCGGCTTATTCCAAAACGACAGCTATCGATAAACATAAGGCAAATCATATACTTATAGCGACTCTATAAAAATTTAAAATTTAAATTGAAAATAATTATATATTAGCATTTTTTTAGTTGGCTTAGAAATAATTGAAAGCCATATAACAATAACATCCGATGCGTCTTTATTTAATCAGCTTCTGACTTTAATAGCTTCCAATTTCAGCAGTTTTGCGGTGAGCATAATATGAATAAAAAGAAACAGGTATATTTTTTCATTTATGAATGAATAACTCACGTGATCATTTGACAGTGCCAAATGATAAAGTAGGTTCCCTTGAAAAAAGGCCGCCAAATGCGACAGATACCTAAGTTTCACCGGACCAACTATATACACATAGTACACGAAACAAAAATGTGTTAAACCACGTTTGTTTATATATTATACAGGAATATACCTATATCAAAGAAAGTTTCATTAAGATTACTGATATTATTCTAAGTTGACCTTACACTAAGGTGGACACTGAACATAATATTCTCAGCACATAAACTCCTTCACAACGGGTCACCTTTGAAATCGTCAATAAATCCACGTTTTTACTTACCCCTACAATCTGCCTTTCGCCATGAATTTTTTTTGCGTGGTTTAACTGCCGATCCCGTTGTAAAAGTTCATAATGGCTGCTGTAATACCTACTTCTCGGTTTAGTACTTAAAATAGGTCTGGTAACTTGCTATCCAACTCCAGCTCAAAAGTTTTGCCTTCATTGTGAAATTCGCTTCGCCATCTTTTTTAAATAACTAGTTTGTATTTAGAGAAAATAAACTACTACAGTTATTAAGACACAGAACTAACAAACGCTAAGATAGTTTAAGACTAGAACGACGCAACAACTCCGATAAATATACACAGTATGTACAAAGTTTTTAATGCAATATCTCAAAGTTGGCAATTTATTCAGGGAATTGAAAAAGTTTTAAAATCGCTACAATCTTCAGTAGTCCCTTGGCCGATGCAGATTGGCGATGGATCTCTGTGACTGATGCAGATTGGTGAAGGATCTCGTTGACTGATACAGATAGACGGTTCGTTGTGGCCGTTGCAGATTGCCGATTCCTTGTGACCGATGCAGATTGGGGAGAGGTCTCTGTGACTGATGCAGATTGGCGAGTCTTTGTGGGAGATGCAGATGGGGGAAGGGTCTTTGACGTAGTCGACTTTGATGAATGACTGGCGGGAGTCTCGGTTGCGGTCGCGGTTGGAGACGATGCTGGGGAGGGGAGTGACGTCACGGCAGATGGTGTGGTCGCAGGTGACGCGGGAGTCTCGGCGCCGGACCACACGCCGGCAGAGCAGAGTCTCTTGGAACGCTATGCGGTACCTGGCGATGAGAAAGTATTGAAATTCATAATTTATCAAAACAGAATTAAAACTTAAAAAACCGCTTTAAAACTTAAATGTCATATTCAAGCGGTATTTGTTTGAAATTTTTCAAGGGATGGAAAACAGCGAGAGGCTACGGTTAATGAATCACTCAACGTGACAGTTGATTTTATAAATGGTAAAACCGTAACATTCTGTCCGGTAATTTTATTGCGATGCGTGTTAAACGCGTAGAAATTTTCACATTATTGGTCCTTTTCAGACAAATACCGATTCGAGGTCCCAGAACTTGGAAACTAAACTTTCAACTGAATTATCTATTTTGTCATTATTGTAGTAAGTTTTTGTAGCTTTTGTTCTATACGGGCATTCATGAATATGACATTATTCAAGAATTTAAATTGAGAGTAGCTTTGTAGTGGTAGGGATGCAGTCCTTTGGGAAACTACCATACTTGCCGCTAAGCAGCAATGTGCAAATATTACTGTCTTGCGAATTCAAGGCAAGTGAAATAACAGGACAAAGGGATAAATTACATTATATATCTGGGGGACGAGCACAGTGCATTGCTAGGCAGTGACTTAAGCTCTGCGTGTTCAAACAACTGCGTGGTACTGTGCAATTCATCGTGCCTTATATATTTAAAAAATGTTTTTTTTCATAATTTTTCATAACTAAATCAAAAAAATATTTCAGACGTCACTCAAAAAATAACAGGGTAAAGTTTGATACCACAAGACCGGTAACGGCGTGGTTAAATTTAGAGTTAGGGTATCAGTGGAAGCAGATTTTTATATAAGTAGTACAAAACAGCAAATAATAATAATAATAAATGTATTTTCCATAAATATATATCTATACATACAACTATAATTCCAATGTTTCTCACTAAATAACAAAACAACTCTGCTGACAAATTGGCAACCAAACAAAAGTCCAAATCGTCACATCTAGTTTATTCTCATAGTACTTATATATTGTGTTGGAGAGCGATATTTTCAGTCCAGTAGAGTTCTATGAGACGTAGGGCTGTCGACGTCCGACCGTTGGGAATAGCTCACAAACGAGGCAGAAATGTCTCCCAACTTTTTAATACGCCACATCATAAATAGGTACATACAGTGAGTAAATACTAGTTTTGCAGTGTTTGTAATGAACGGACATACAAGGTGTCATCAATCAGTATTTAACAAGCTACTTGGTAGAAGACCTATTTTTAGTGGCGTTAAGAGTGTTTTTTAAATCTTCATAGATGATTTAGTTATAAATGAAAAAGTTACTTACTCGCATGGTATGACTAAAATAATTAGTAATTTAACACGCAATAATTAATAAACCTGCTTAATAAACCTTCGTTTAAAGTATCTAACCCATAAACAAATGTAAATTGAGTATTTTTCAAAGTGCAAAAAATGTACAAGTGTGTCATCGCCACTCGCCTTACAGGCGAAAGAAAACCTTTGTATGTTTATCCAGGATAGATCTCTATCGATCTCTATCGCGTCATGCAACTAATCCGCACTTGGTCAGCTTAGACTGGATTATAACCTTGGATCTCTTGTGAGTCAAGACTTATGTGAGTCAAGACTTGCTTGAATCTTTTCACCTTGTTCAAGAAAATGAAAAATGTAGATAATTAATTAATTAGTATTCATAATAGTACGAGTATTTAGAAAGATGTTAGACCTGTAATGTTGACTTACAGTGATAGGTCCATCACCGACAATTCGCCGAAACCCACGCATCCATTTACTAGCTCACCCTTTTAACTGTAGGTAGATATGTCTGGGAAAATGAGCAGATGCTACGTTCTTCGCTGTTTATTTTCTTCCAGTGTCCCGAGAAAAATGTATTGTAAATAATGCAAATTTATTTATAAACATAGGTTTTCTTGGAGGTCAATTGGAGGTATTTTTCTGAGCAGTGATTTTGATTAATAATGTTGTGTAGCTTGTTAAACAAAACTAATTATCCTTTTGTTACGACCTTGATGCAGTTTAGTAAAGTATGAAATAAAAATAATAAAAATATCTATGTTATTGTAATGCCCACTAGCGGTTTTATTCGCGTAGTTTCTATTCCAGTAGCTTCTTTGCAACAAAAAATAGCTTTTGTACTATTCCAGACTCTAATTTAACTGTATTCCAAATTTCAACCCGATCCGTTCAGCAAAAATACATCCAAACTTCCCCAAAAACATTTAAAATATTAATACGATTTTTTTATCAAGCTTATACATAGAGTTACTATAAATAGGCTGGAGTTTATATCAACTAGCTCTGCTTTTGTGGACAGAACGTCAGCTGGGTCCGTTAGTAAATATAATAAAAATGTCAGTGTTTTAAATAATTACACTGGTAACTCACGTTTAGTATACTTAGTCATAGAATAATTCAATTTAAACATATAACTGCCTAGCCTCTCTCTAATATAATAGATAATTCATTTCGTTGCCCTGTACCTAATTCATCTGGAAAATTCTCCTTCAAACCAGAACACCGTAATGTTTACACATTACCGGTACTACGCGCAGCGGCGCTAGAATAACTGGCATAAGTGTGATATTTTCAGATAAATTCTGCAAAATAGTATGTCTACCTACTGCTATAAAATTAACCGGAACCCTAGAAAATAAACAGCATTTAGGCACGGTCCGTAAAAGTTCTCATTACCTACTCCTAATCTCACTACAATACTAAGCCAGCTAAACCTGTAATGTACTAAGCGCCTCATACACTACAATAAAACCCTCTCAGATTCTCATATCTTTGTCAATAGTACCTGGCCCACGCAAGTAATATTTATGGCCTATATTATTGAATGTATATAGTCTGTTATTACTGAATGTCACGCATACGAAAGCTCTTTCTAGACTGAAGGTCATTTTTCAAGTCGATTAATACCTATCATAAGATACGAGTACACATATGTACGGGCTGTAAAGCAATTGTTGCAAATCCGTGACACAATATATTCCGTAAAGCAATTGTTGTAAATCCGTGACACAATATATTCCGTAAAGCAATTGTTGCAAATCCGTGACACAATATATTCCGTAAAGCAATTGTTGCAAATCCGTGACACAATATATTCCGTAAAGCAATTGTTGCAAATCCGTGACACAATACATTCCCGACATTAAGAAGAAACTTTTAGTGAACCAATCACAGGAAAAATGGAATTGATATTTTTGTACATCTGATTTATTTTTTGTGTTTCCAGTGTTGGCCCCATAGTAAAAAGCTGTGTATGTACAATATATACAATGTGTGTGTACAATAGCTTCTTTGTGGCTTCATGCGCTGTTCTTAGCCTTTCACCTTCACACACTCCTATTGTGATATTTGTATTCACAAAATTTTATTAGGTAACCAAAGATCAATTAATTACGTAAGCGATCTAACAAAACCTCAGCAGCCGCTTCATTTAATCAAACCTCGCCAAGGGGAAATGAAGTGTCCAATTTAAAAGAAAAACCGCTTGCGTAGTTAATGGACGAGCATTTTTTTATATAAATATTTTATAAAAAATGTATCATGTTTTTCGTAGAACAAAATAGCCTTTTTACTTGCCCACATTAAGTCAGTGATCAATTTATAAGCATAAGCATAAACAGCCCATTAAATGTTCCCACTGCTGGGACTCGGGGCCTTCTCTCGCAAAGAGAGACTCAGGGCCACAATCCACTACGCTGGCCCAGTGCGGGTTGGGTTGGTGATAAATTTATAAACATAAAATTAACATTTCGGGATGTATCGTGATTGATACCATCTATCCAGGCATAGGTAGGCGTTTGCCCAAAATTGGGACAGCATGGGTTTCAAATAATAACAACATTTTTTTTATCGGACATTGTGTAATATTTCATAATTTTACGTTCAACAGTGTGCCAATGTACCAAATTGATGAATAAATGATTGAATTGAATTGTCTGATTGAAAAAGGTTCAATTACTATGATTGCATACTGTAAGGGATAAGGATTGGTTGATACCAGTATCCCAAATAAATTTTTATTTGGAAGTGCAATAGACCAGGAGACAAGTCTAATAGGTATTCGAATTAATTTCTACATGAACTGAGCACTGTAATTGCCCATCCATTAATGATTTATTCCCTCCTCGACTCTGTACCACTGGTGACACTTGTAAGCCTTATTACACAAAGGAAGGCGATAAAGTAAGTATATGAGTGACATTGATTGATAGCGAAGATATAAGATGTCTACGCCAACATAGCGATGGCTGGCTTTAAAAAATAACTTCCAAGACAATATTAAAAGAATGAAGAAAGAAGATTGAAAGAAAACACATTTTCACAAAATTACTTACGATAGCGAACCAGAATCAGTCTCTCAAAATGGCTGCTGAATAAAATGGCATGATGTCTAAATCATGTAGAGTTGTGGAATTCGAACAATTGATTCCAGGCCACCTCATAAGTCTGGAAGTTATGCGAATGTGAAGTATTTTAAACGACTTCGAAAGAGGAGAAGATTTTATGTACGGTTGTGTGTTCACAAATATGCATCAGTAATATCGTTAGTATATCTGACCACAGTATGTTTTTTTTTCATGGGTTCATGCTGCTAATACTGGAGTATTACCTGGTCCTATTTTAGCGCCTTTGTAACGGTAGGACTTCTTGCAGAGTCCGTCTGGGAATTGTACCTTTGCCAGTATTTTGACCATCAAGGAGTAATCACTGAGTGCTAGTTTGAGGAGCAGTTTAGTTTCCAAAGAAATTACCTTTAGGGCATAGAAATAAATATTATATATCTGGGTGATCAGGGCAGTGAATTGCTGGGAAACGAATAGGACTCTTCATGTTAGCTCATAGCTACGTAACACAGTGTTGTTATGAGCAGTCGTGTTGCTTACCATCAAGCAAATGTCATGATCGTCATGTCACTCTATTTTAAAATATTAAAGGACTAAACTACTAAAGTTGAATAGTTAGTAATATAATTTATCACATTTGAATTGAAATCGTTTTCTCTTCAAAAATGTATTTTGGGAAACAAAATAAACAAACACGTCTAATTTGATTCAAAACCATCCCAAAATTTTGAGTGGTCTCGACAAGCAATTTGCAGACCACTTGAAGCAAAACTTCTGTGCTCATTTAAAAAGTTGCTCAATTAAAACTTCATCAGCGCAACGCCTCGAAAGAAAGATACCGTAAAGTTTTTACGGTCAATGAAATTATAAACCGATCAGCGAAAGTATTTAGATTAAAATATTGGTATTTTATGTGAAGTTATGATGGAATGGCAAACTCTCCGGAGCAGGCGGAAACTCGAAACAAATTGAATCACACCGGTGCTACTCGAATTACGATTCAACGCCGAGGCAGGAGTTTGTCGTGGAAAGGAACTCTCGTTACAGACTTTTATGAATTCACAGCAATTGTTGTTTGAAATAAACCCATGTTTCAAATGTAAATGTTATTGATAATCGTGGCTCGGTACCTACTTGAGCAATGCTTAGATGGGAGCTTGGACCCGGCAACAACAAATCAAAATCCAATACGAATGCGAGGATACATAATATCTCCTATTTTTCTGCACGTCAGGTTTTGAATACAATTTGATAAAAATAATAAGCATGAACGCAACGCAATGTTGATACATAATAATATTTATTATAGTGAGACGAGCATTGATACTGGCTGCTGAAAATGAGAATTGTTATTCATTCGAAACATTTACTTACTCAAGTCAGATACGAGACCTGCCAAATTTTTGAGCCAAAAATCAAATATGGCCTTTTATTATAGGATATTAAATTTGAAACAGAAAAAAACTCAAATAGACAAATTTGAGCTACAGGTTTTACAATACAGCCTCGGGAAAATGCCCTACTAATATTATAAATGCAAAAATGTTGATATTTGTTGTTCAATCACGTTAGAATGACGGAAAATATCAAATTGAAAACTATATATATCTTTAAATAAGAAAAATTACGGGAACGGGTACTACCAGGTTAAAGCCGTGGGGCGCTGTTATTTCTTAGTAAACATACTGTTATAAGCAAATACTGCACTATAAGTACATAATTATATAAAACATTGGCTATAGCACACATGCATCACGTATATAGTTATCTAACGGTAAAATAATGTTTGAAATCAGTCCAGTAGTTCCTGAGATTAGCGCGTTCAAACAAATAAACTCTTGAGCTTTATAATCTTCTTAACTTCTTCATCTTAATATATATAAATCTCCTGTCACGATGTTTGTCCGCGATGGATTCCTAAACTACTTAACCGATTTTAAATTAAATCGGCACACCGTGAGCAGTCTGGTCCAACTTGAGAGATAGGAAAGTTTTTATTTCGATTAATAGTCTTTAAATGACAATATCCGAGCGCAGGGGGAATGGGCCGCTAGTAAATTATTTAAATTACGCGTCACATTGTTTGTCCGCGATGGACTCCTAAATTACTTAACTGATTTTAATCGAATTTGTGCACCGTGTGCAATTTGATGAAACTTGAAAGATAGGATAGTTTTTATTTCGATTAATATCTAGTCTTCATATGACAACATCCGAGCGAAGCCGGAACGGGCCGCTAGTATAGATTAATTTGCCTTTAGTGTCCATAAAGACAGCTAGTCTGGTTCAACAATATAGCAGACGTATTTACGATCATAACAACCTGGCCACGCTCAATATTAACATACGCAGCATTTTTCTCCCCATTCCCGACCTTATTACTAAGTCTTGATTTGCTCGCGTCACGATTTCTTTTTAGGATTTCTTTTCTTTGTGCGGAAAATTGCTTCTTATCTCCAGACTTAACAAAACCAATAGCTCAGGACAGTCTTACGCATTCTAAAATTGGATTCCTTTAGCGTGTCGAGAGAGCTTAGGGAAAACACCCAGAACAATGAATATAGCTAAGTCTATTGTTATAAGGCGCTATTTCTAATTCATGAATGATGACCCCAGTTTTCAGAAAGTCGTGAGTTATAGAAGAGCCGAAAATTTAATGGCAAACTTGTCAAAGGGGGCAAAATGAAAGAGAATTTTCATTTGCAGGGTCAGACGAGGCTCGTTATCCATTAGTAGGTAATATACTAGTTGGAGCAAAAAGCAATATTTCAATGGGATCAAACATTACAACATGAATAAATAATTGGTTCTTGGTCTAGCCTGACGAGCTACGTTTAATGTTATTTTAGATCAAATGAAGTCTTTGATTTTGGAAATTTAACTTCTGACCTTTTTTAGGGACCTTTTTTTTTCTGACCTTTTTTTAGTTGTGTGACGGAACACAATATGAAACAGGATGACTCAAAATTATTAAAAGTTCACAATTTCTCTCTTGGTTCTACTTACTGCAGGAAAAATAGACACGGGGGTGCTTGTATTCTTGTACGTAACACACATAGATTCAAACCCCTTTCAGGTCTACAAAAGTATTGCATTGAGGGTGTTATTGAATGCTCTGGTGTTGAGCTACTAGACCATAAAATTATAGTATTGTGTGTATACAGACCTCCCAAACAGAACGTGTATCACATGGATTCATTTTTTGTGTCTTTAAATTCTCTGCTCCAAGAAATAAGCTTTGGCACACGAAATATAATACTTTGTGGTGATTTCAATATAAATTTAAATAATGTCACTAATAGAGTAACTCAATTCAAAGAGCTAGCTAGCTCATATAATTTAAAATTCGCAATAAATGAAACTACTAGGAGCATAAGTGGGACGTGTTTGGACAACATTTTATATAATAAACGTGGTTGCAAAGGCAAAGTTATAGAGCTTGCTATGTCTGATCATTCAGCTCAACTACTCACCTGTCCTATTAGACCTAGTTATACATTGAAACACTGGTTCATAAAACGACGCGACTATTGTCAAGAAAATATGGACAAATTCAAGGAATGCATAAACTCGCTTAGCTTCTCAGACATTCTCAGACATTCTGACCCGAATAATGCATTTAAGGACTTTCATGATTTATTTCTACTTTTCTATGACTTATGCTTCCCGTGGATAAAAATAAAAATTAGTGCACAAAAGCGGCCGCGATGGCTCACAAAAGGAATTAAAACCTGCTGTAAGCGAAAACGTGTGTTGCTATGGCAATATAGGAAGCATCGAACAATGGAAAATAAACAAAAGTTCAAAGAATTAGCAGCAAGGCTCAAAAAAGTAATAACACTTACTCAGCGATCCCACAATTATAATTTTATTAATAAAGCTGCAAATAAAAGTAAGGCAACGTGGAAAATAATAAATGGCATCCAGAGCGACCTTTCTCGGGAAGAAATACAGCTAAATAGTAATGGCAGTTTAGTTAAAGACCCGCTTGAAATCGCTAATATTTTTAATAATGCTTTTGTTGACCAAGTGCAACCAAATAAAAAGACACAAAAAAATGAAACAAGTGCAACAAACCGTATAGCTAACAATACTAGGTCACTCTTTATGGCTCCAACTGTACCAAAAGATATAAAAGCTATAATTATGTCTCTTAAAAATACAGGTAGTACAGGCTATGATGGCGTATCAACAAAAATACTTAAGCATGTGTCAGACTCTGTATCTTATGTACTGAGTCATATTGTCAATTTATGCATTTCTAAAGGAGTATTTCCTGAGCAGTTGAAGAAGACTATTATAAAGCCTATCTTCAAAAAAAATGATAAAGAGAACGTTAATTGCTATAGACCTATAGCTCTTATACCAGTCCTATCTAAAGTGTTTGAGAAAGTTATTTACAATAGCGTGTATAATTTTTTCGAACACAACAATCTGTTTTCCAAAGAGCAAATAGGGTTTCGTAGGAAAAAAACAATTAATCAAGCCATCTTTAAGTTTTTGGACACTGTTACAAAAAGCCTTGACAAAAAAGTACCTGCCTGTGCCTTATATATGGATTTAACGAAGGCCTTCGATTTTGTTGATCATAAATTGCTATTGGACAAATTGGAAAAATATGGTATCAGAGGTAACATCCACAAGCTTATTGAGTCATATTTGACTGGCCGGTACCAATGTACACAAATAAATAGGATCTGTTTGAGATTAAAAAAAGAAATTACTTATTGTTCTGAATATAAACAAGTAAAGCATGGCGTGCCTCAAGGAAGCGTATTGGGTCCGCTCTTGTTTATAATATATATAAATGACCTTCCACTTGTTACAGACCAACCAATGGTTCTTTTTGCGGACGATAGTACCATTTTGTTTACTGGAAATAATAGTGTGGACATGGCAAATAAAATTGAGCTTGAACTTAATAAAACAATAAAATGGTTGACATTAAATAATCTGCATATAAATTTGACTAAAACACATATAATGACATTTCGAAATAAAATTAATACATTGGGGAAATTAGACATATCTCACTCAGGACATACAATTGAAAATACTGACATTACAAAGTTTTTAGGCCTCAACATTGATTGTCAGCTGAAATGGAAGGAGCATGTGGATAGTGTAGTGAATGCACTGAATCGGCATTCATACGGCCTTTACATGCTTTCCAAATCTGTAAACAAAGCAGCACTACTAACGGCCTATAATGGATATGTTTCGTCGACACTCAGGTACGGCATAATATTCTGGGGAAATAGCACAAAAAAAGAATCAGCTTTCAAAGCACAAAAAAAATGTGTCCGGGCTATATGCACGCTTAAGCAAACCGATAGCTGTAGATCACATTTTCAAAATTTACAAATATTAACGCTTCCATGTATGTACATTTATGAATGTGCGGTGTTTGTGCGCAGTAATTTAAATCTGTATTCTAATGTTCTAAGTAAAAGGAACAAACATAAAGTAAATATTCCAACAAACCAAACTACCCTGCTTAACAGTAGTGTTGTTTGTATGGCTCCTATTGTCTATAATCATCTACCTAAGTATTTGCTTGACATAGATGTAGAACACGCTTTCAAAAACAAGCTTAAATATTATCTCGTGAAGAAGGCTTACTACAGTGTGGAAGAGTACCTAAATGATAAATCTTGTATACTTATGACTTGACATGAAATGGTTATACGTATTTACACATATTGACATGTTATCACTAAACATTACTTTTATAAAAAAACAATTTAGAATTCTGACATACAAAATATATTGTGAATTTTGACATTAATTTAAAAACACCTTGACAAATATGCCTATTTTTATTGTATAATATTTACTTCAAATAATTTCAAGTTCTTGTATGCAAATTAATGTATTAAGTGTTTTTGCATGCCGAAAGGCAGAATGTGGAGCTCTTTTTTTCTGTATCGTATCACCTGTAAAACACCCATATGCGCAAATAAAGAAATTTTTATTTTTATTTTTATTTATTAGGGTTCCGTAAAACGTAAAAACGGAACCCTTATAGATTCGTCATGTCTGTCTGTCTGTCCGTCCGTATGTCACAGCCACTTTTTGCCGAAACTATGAGAACTACACTGTTGAAACTTGGTAAGTAGATGTATTCTGTGAACCGCATTAGGATTATTACAAAAAAAAATAAAATAAAAAAAAAGTTAGGGTTGCCCTCCATACTGCGAACTGAAACTCAAAAAATTTTTTTTACACGTGTGGGGTATCTATCGATAGGTCTTCAAAAATGATGTTGAGGTTTCTTAAATCATTTTTGTCTACACTGAATAATTTGCGCAAGAGACACTTCCAAAGTGGTAAAATGTGTGTCCCCCCCCCTCTAACTTCTAAAGTAACAGAATGAAAAATCTAAAAAAAAAAATATGATGTACATTACCATGTAAACTACCAACGAAAATTAGTTTGAACTCGATCTGATGAGTAGTTTTTTTTAGTACGTCATAAATACACTATTATTGAAACTTCGACCAAAGTTACAACGAACTACAAGAACTATGTGAACTATGTATATTATGTTACTTGCTGCAACGGAACCCTTCATGGGCGAGTCCAACTCGCACTTGGCCACTTTATTTGAGTGTTTATAAACACAGGTTTTAAATGTAGCTTAGCATCCATACTAGATGTACTAGATGTAAAAATATTTCTTTAAAACTGTATAGTTTCTAACTTGGCACGTAGCTTACAGAAAATGTTTCTAATGTGTTTGTGATTGATAATAATACGAGTATATAGCTATTTAAGGTTTGCTTAGTTTAAGACTAGATGGTGTTGTGTGAAGAACGTCAAACTTACCAAGTAGGTTTTTATTTTATCAATATAGTAAACATAGATGCATATATGCTCGATGTACACCGAAATGGCTTTTAACATAAATATAAATGTGGCATACGTGGTGGATTATGGTCTTTGCAAGCAGTGTTAACCTGAACTGGACTGCTAAATGCTAATGCTTATAAAAACCTTGAGTTAATGTTTGAAATACGGCGGAAAGATAGAACGTTTGTCCGTGAATTAGTTTTTATTAGCTTTTATTATTATATTAGCAATTTTCCTTAAAACAACGTAACTAATTTCTTCTGTTATTTGTTCAAGGAAATACAATATAATTGTTAACTTTCTAACACCGTTTGATTGATTTGAATACGAGCACAAACTGTTTTGTAAACATAATTTTGTGGTATTGTCAGAAGTTATTTAATTTCAACTACGTCACGACCTTTACGTCAACAAGAAACCATTAATTATGATATTCATGTACAAATAGAAACGTTCTGATGAATTTAATTAACCGACTGTCAAAATCGGATTGGAACGGGAAACTTAGCTTGTGATTAATCTGAGGGTTGAAGTAGGTATTAAGACCAAAGTATTAGTCGAAGTCTAGAATCAAAGTTTTAGTTCTACACAAATATAGGCTGTGCTAGATTTTACTTAAGAAGCATTATGAATCGAAATATCGATTGTTATCCAATTGAGATTTATTTGCACTAGCAGCGCCAAGCGGTTTCAACCGTGTATTTACCGATCCCTTTATTTTTCCGGGATAAAAGTAGCCCTTGTATTATTCCTGTCTATTATCTATAAATGTAGCAAATTTCATTTAATCCCTTCAGTAGTTTTTGTTTGAAAGAATAACAAACATCTATACATACACACTTTCACATTTATAATATTAGTAAGATATGTGGCCATTTACATTCCTACTGCACAGTCAAGGCTATTATCTACCATGATGGTCAAGTGAGGGTTGGTGGATGTCATATGTCAAAAGAAGTCTTGAGAGATGAACATTGATTAACCGTTTTCACGCTGTTTCTCTTACCGTCATAACCAGTGGTGGCAAACTTGTACTTATGCACTTGGAAACACACTGCAAAACTGCAGACGAGATTCGAACCTATGGTCTTACGTTTACGATGTAAAATCGGATGTCATAGCCACGTCTCTTGTTTCGTAACGAATACGGTATATACCTACTCGTAATATACGTGAATCAGGTAAAGTGGTTCCAAAAAGTACTAAAAAATAATATACATGCATAAAACAAAACAAATAATAAAAATAATAATAAATTTACTAGCACCGCCCCGCGGTGTTACCTCCGTAGTTCACGTTCCCGTTATTTTGCCGGGATAAAACATGCCTTATATATGCTGTTTCGCACTGTAATCTATCTGTATTTCAAATCTGTATTTCAGCCCGATCCGTTCATACGTTACTGAGCTACAAACGTCCAACGTCAACTTCGACATTTACAGTATTAGTAGGATTGTCGTATTCTTCTTTGATTAATCAGGGCACCTTTGACACTTCTAGTTGTAGTGCGGACACGTTATGTGTACCTACACAAAACATTATGTGTACTAATATATCCTTTATCCCTTTAAAGTTCGTAGATTGTTGGTCAGCAGATACGCACCCTGCGTGCACCTTTCAAATTTTCTTAGTGCAGATGGACAAGCCTTTCATTACAAGTTATTTTAACAGCGAAGGAAAACGTGTGAAAACCGACATTACAATTATTTATTAATTAATTTTTCAAAGTCATGTATCATCTGCGATGTATTGCCTTGATTACTTATAACTTTGTGAGAGAAAAAGCGAGAACCAGTACTAGCAGTACGATCACAATGTGGGATGTTTGTACTATTTTTTTTTTCACTAGGCATATAAAACAATACTAAAATCATTCATAATTTCTTAAGTGAAGAGAAAATCTTGAGATAGTTTCGAGTAAATTTTAGAACACCCTATCTATAGGTACGTCCTATACGTGTAGTATAAGTAGTACATCAAACTACGTTATTTGTGGTCGGAGTTCGATCGTTTCGTGTTTCAATGTTGTGTCCCAAAATTGAGTAGGTAGGATTTGTAGCACTTTATAAGATATAAAGATTTGTAGCACTTAAGATATAAAATATCCATCCTATAATAATATCCGCCATCGGTCGGTTCGTGCGGCGAGCGTTGGCTGCATCACCGAAGACCATCCGAGAGTTCAACCTACAGATGGCCATCAGGGATAGAAATGCAGCCGTAGTGGAGGCTCTCGGCCGGGAGGAGGCGGCTTAGGCAAATGGCAATAAGGCAAAGAATCGATGTCGAGTCGATTACTAGCGGAATCCCAACCGGTAGTGATCGGCTCAACAGACGAACACTAACTATAGTATTAGGTTTAAAATGTTCCCAACTCCCCCCTTATTTCCCTCTTCTTCTGATTATCCAAGAAAGATGTAAAAATAAATAAGATTTGAAATGACAAAAGTCACGGACCCCGGAGTCTGTGGAGTAGCAATTTTGAATAAAAAAAAAAAAAAAAAAAAGATATAAAATATTTAACAAACATATAATAACACATACAAAAATTTATTGGTCATATTTATTGGTCTCGTTAGTGTAAGTCGTTACTTATAGCGGTGCTAATTGATTTCAAATAAATAAATTGGAGTTTCCGGAAGTATATTTATATGACACTCTAAAATTGTAAATACCTTCAGATTACAGGTTTTCAGAGAGAGATTTCAGATTTCAGAGAGGTTTTTTTTGATTGTTTCGATTGTCGAGCGCCTCGATGATTCTCGATTGTTTCGACTTGGACTCGAGTCCGACTCGGTCTGTTATTGCGACTGGCGCATCGAGCGTTCATTCGCTAGTTGTTTCGACTTGGACACGAGTCCAATTCGGTCTGTTATTGCGACTGGCGCATGGATCTAAAAATGACAGTGGTATTAGCAGATCTTGTTAAAAAAATTGGATGCCTATAGGACCTACAGGACATTCAACTTTTGTGGAAGAAAGATATGAAAACATTTTCTCGGTGTTGAAAAAACTGTAATAAGTATGGCGGATAAAACTTAAATTTTCCAGTGTACTCTTAGGCGTTAGCTTAAAGTTTGTTGGTGTTTAAAGGTACAATTTTACGGTGACATATTTACATATTCTGTAAATACACTTGCCTCTATGCAGTCGGGTAAAAAATAATTACTTCAACTGAAGTTTTCAACTTTCAACAAAAACTACTGTCGACTTTGATGTAACCCCCTCTTTTCTTTTGGGGTCGCACCAGCGTACTATTAACAGTGTTTACAAGAACCACCCATTCAATTTGCACAATCCTTTTCCCACGAATCATTGTGCGAATTAAACAAAGGTTTTTAATTAAAATCTTGCTCATTTAAATGGAATATTTCGAGAATTTCCTTTCAGCTTAAAGGAAAAAATAAAAGACAGTAGCGAGATTAAATGTTGATTCTGATTTCGTGTTTTTAATTAATTCTAAGTCCAATTGCCTTGGAATTTATAGATGCATTTATTGTAACTATAAGCTACAGTCCCCTATTCCATATAATTATTATTAAAGGGATAAAAAGTAGCGTATCTTTTAATTTAGGATTTAGAATCATACTCTTTGGTGTCAAAGGGCAAGACTGAAGTGCTGATGAATATGAGTGAGATTTTCAAATGTCGAGGATAGGACGAAAAGGAGAAGTAAAACTAGGATAATTATCCAGGTTGATCTCGCCACAACTAAATCAATCAGGTAAAGAAAGAAATAAATACTCGTTTGTATGTATTTTTTTTAGTGACGAGACGACCAGGACATGTTTTTTTTTAAATAAAGAGTGACGGTAAGCAACGTGGCTGCCACATAACAGCACAGTAACACGCAGCTATTGGAACATGAAGAGCCAAAATCATTACCTAGCACCGCACTGCGCTCGTAACCCAGAGATCTAAGTTGTTATATCTCTAAGCCCTGTAATTTCTCTGGAAACATCGCCCTTCAAACCGGAACACAGTAATGTTTGCACAGTATGTATGTACAATATAGTCAACGTCATCTATCCCGCAATGTCTAAAGGCAAAAGTTTTGAATCGGTGAGTCCTACCTGTCATGATCTACGGTTCCGAAACTTGGACACTGACAGTTAATGCGGTCCACAAATTTAAAGTCACGCAGCGAGCTAAATATGGAGGGAGCTATGCTTGGAGTTTCTCTGAGGGATCGTATTCGAAACGAAATTTAAATTGAATATAGCAAATACAGTGACAGATTTGCGGCTGAAGAACTAGTGTCCATGGTCAATAATAAATTAAAAAAATAAATCTACTAAAGTCTTCTATAAGACCAAATAGATTTTCTAGATTAATATTATAAGCATAGCCATCTAGAAATGCGTCCCGAGTAGGTCCCGAATTTACACACAAAAAATCAGTATGCGGTGCGTGCGCCAAAAAAAAATTTACTTTAACAATAGAATGATACGTTACATTTGTTTAACTTTCAAATGTTATTTTTAGGGAATCACCCACCTGTACTGGTTACATTCAGCCCACGCACCGAAGTATCCCTTCGAAGATAGAGTCGATGACAAAGTGACCTTAACATCGGAGTGGGAAGTCTCTTTGATTTTATCAATTGTGTTTATTTGATTGTTTATCTCGAATGATGGAGTTGATCGTTATTAGATTTGGAACCAATTACTAACTCTATAAGTTAGTTGTTATGATCTGAAGTGGAAGCGACTTTATCAAGATCTAGTGCTGTCCCACGGTATCATTCGCTAATATTAAATGAATAGTTGTGTAGCGGGTCATTCTTTCCCTAAAAATGCCCAAGGATATAAGTAGCAATGGCTGCTGCGTGAGTCGAATTCATAATTAAGTGCTTCTTTTGGACACTAGTTCTGTGGTCCTGTACACAACATAACAAAACAGTAATTGAGTACTAAGGTACTCTATCTCTCAAAAGTATCAAAGTATTGTACAAAATAAGAAAGAAAATATAATGAAAGCATGGAACCAGGAGCCAGTGGAGTTGATTTTTTTTTTTACTTTGTTAATGAAAAAAAAAATCATGTTTCACATATCTGCGAAATGTCAGACGATCGCTAGGGTAAGGGCATCGCCCGGTGGCTGGCAGATCAAAAACTTGCGGCAGCCCCAAAATGCGATCTCCTCGACAAACACCTTAAGACTGCAGGCTCAGGATAGATACAAGTGGGATACGAAGGGCATTTGCCGAAAATGGGCACACAATGGATTGTTGATAATAATTATGTTTGTCGGCAAAAAAACCTTTTTTGATATCGATTCTTTCAGGGATAAGTGCGAAGAAAAACACTGTTCAGTTTTAAATACCTATTACAATTTATCAATTTATTTATTTACAGTTGTAAATCTATGTAGCAGTTAGATTACGAATTCCGTAGAACGCCAGTAGGTACGTTGGTAAATGTATCCAAGACCTTGAGCTTTCTGGACTGATGTTCCAAAGACACGAACGAAGAGATTTTACTCTACTTTTGTGATAAGAACGTCTAGGCTGTGGAATACGTAGCCTGAGTGGGGCTTCCCCGATAGCTACAATGTCTTCAAATCGAGAGTGAATCGGTTTTTTTCTAGGTCAACACGCTCCATCGTAGACCGCATCGTCGCTTAACATCAACCGAGATGGCGGTCAAATGTAAACCTATGAAAGTGAAAAAAAAAACTTCAGATCACCAAAGCAACGATAGTTTTACGTCTGAAAGATGAGACGTTTGCCAATCAATTTACTATGCATAACGGATGAAAGGACAAGCTGTGACGCATCATGCTAAAAGGCAGTAGAAGTACCTATTACATTAACTTTAAAGCCAATTAACTTTCCACTGCTTTTAACTATTCGGATAAATAGAAAGTAATATTTAGCTATAGATATATGGTTATTTTGGAAATCAGTAGTAAAGCTAGTTTAGATCAATGCGTTTTTTAGCTTCGGAATAGTTTTTCTTACATCGCCTAGTAGTACAGTAACTTTAAACATTACCGTAGACGTTAAATCCGGTAGATCTGATTTTTTGCAGACTTGTTTATGATGTTGGCCTAATGATTGTCCCAAGTTTGTGACCTCGAGCGACGAACGCAACTTTGTCAAAAATCGAAAAAACCGCGAAAAATATCGTTTATTTTTCAAATTTTGGCGCTTATAACCCTAAACGAATAGTTTTTGTAAAAACTTTCTTATGGCGTTTATAAAGTAGACTAAATTTGCTACAATATGATACTAGAGTTGTCTCTGTACTCCCAATAGTTTCTGAGAATAAGTCTTTCAAAGTTTATAATTTTTTTCGTACTTCGTAATTTTTAGTAATATTTTAACTCCTACTTGACCACTTTGTGGCACAGTTACGGCGGTTTTTAACCCCCGATCAAAAAAAGAGGTGTTATAAATTTGACGTCGAAGTCTGTCTGTCTATCAGACAGACACACATACAGGTCTGTCTCTATGTGTGTGTGTGTATCTGTTTATGGCACCGTAGAGCTCAAACGGATGGGCCGATTTCGATGCGGTTTTTTTATTTGAAGATACATTTTTGTGTTGATGTTTTGAGCTATTTTTGGTTAATATCGATTCAAGATGGCCGCCTCCACCAAATGGCAGACCAAATATTTCATCACAATCTACGTCAATATGAGTATCAAATGAAAGGGCTTGACTAGTAGAGCACTATACAGTATAACAAATTTAAAATCACAAAATGGCGAACTCCATTTTTTTTTTCACTAATGCCTTAATATGGGTATCAAATGAAAGGACTTGACTAGTAGACTACTATGCACTACCGGATCTACCAGAGTTAACGCATCCTACTCCATACATTCAGGCGACAAAGTTACTGGACTATAGTGTTAGCAATATTAGTAATTTATACAAGTTCTTATTGAAAGAATAGTGAGAATACTGAAATGCACTCTATGGCAACCCTACAATTCCGGGTTTGATTGGTATGTAGTCTGTGTTTTGGTCGTTTTGGCGGGAAACAAGCTAGCTCTGGTTTTTGACTCGTAAAACATGTTAATAAGAAAAATCTTAATATGCAGCAGCAAGTCTAAGCGAAAGGTTTAAATTAAAAGTACTAGTAAACCGATAAATAACTAAATAAAGTGATAATTGTACATCTGTTACTGAATTTAAGGTACTGTAAAGCGTTTTCTTTAATTAAGTAACATATTATAAAATGTACTACTTCAGCTGCACAAGGCAGCTGTGAATAAGTTGGTATGACGAAGGATTGATTCCGAAATATAATGCTGTAGACTGATCATAGCTGTTTTATTTATGGACTAATTGTCTTCTATTCAGAATAAATTACGTACTTAACAATTCAGAAGTGGGATCGGCGGACAAGAAGACTATAATTAATAATAGAAAATTATATAATTGTCCGTTGATCCCGCCCATGTGATATACAGTTTTATTCTTTTCAAATTTTTTTTTCTCAACGCTTATTATTTGCTTGTTAATGTCACTCAATACGAAAACTCTATGATCAGTATTTAATATGTGATAAAATGTATGGTATTCAATTATATGTCAAATTGTTTTACCTATTCTCGCAAGGAATAAATGAATTGAATTGAATTGACGGTTTAATGAGTTGCAGAGTGAACCATCGATATAAACCAACAGATGTACCCTGAGCACCTTGAAATTGATAATAAACGGCGTCTCTAAAAGTGTATCGTAAGTGGTTTCACACAACCAATCTACTTGACCCTAGAATCGTTAGCGGCGCGATATGCTGTGGTTTTACTTATTTTGGTTGTTGACCACGATTAGTAAAAACGTCCGGCGTTCACCGTTTCTGTAAACGACTAGAATGGAAAGAGTGAGCTCACTCTTCCCAACGATGACATGATTCCGTGCGCCCTGAAGTTTGGGAGGGCACATCTGTGTATTGAGATCATTGGAGTGAACAATATCACGTAAGTGGATTTTTATTCCGTGTATAGGTACTTACCATTTTTGAATTTTTCACGCAATGCGGTCCTCACTACATCTATTACTGGAATAAGTCTAGTAGACTGCATCCTATACCGCATTTTCGAGATGATCAAATTAAAAACATAGTCTGGCTATAATTATGCAAAGAGCCAAGCCAGTTCTGATTTTGTTATTATTTTTGTATAAAAACCAAATATATCCTAATTGTGCACACAATATTACACATAATAATTAATGTGTAAATGACGGCTATTCATATTTTCTATGCAATTTAAAAAGGGTATACCATTTTACAAAGATACTCTCTCATATAGTTTTCGAAAATCATGCTTCGATAAATATGTGGCACCAATAACTGCAATGTCAGTAATTCTGGACAAACCATTAACGTTACTTTGAGGCTTATTAAAGTGTTATTTTTTAAATTTTGGTCGCCTAGTTATGAGAACGTTCGATTTACATGAGGTTCGAATCACATGTTCAATACACATGTCCTGTAAGTCACAAGGGGACCGGTATGGACCTAGAACAATAACTTTCAGGGATACGTTATTTGTCCAACGGCACTTTGATGGATAATGGCGTTTGTCTCTTTAAGAGTCCCTTTTAGTCCCAGTTGTGGGAATAAAAATGGTGACTCAACAGACATGCATGTCAGATCATGGGTCAGACGTTGAAGCTGTATGTACGAACCGCATCACATATCATAATTATAAAATGTCCTCAGACTACTATGAAACTCTTAAATGTAGAGTACTACAACGAACCGAACTATTAAATGTAGAGTACCATGACGAAGCGAAGCGGTAATGCGTTCAGTTATAAACCAGTTCAAATGGTTTGACGTCAACTCGCTTTTGCCTTCTTGATACTATGTTTATAACTTACATGGAGATCCGGACAGAGTAAAGATTGTCTTTGTCTAGTCGTTTTAGCGATTAATTCAATTTGAGAGATAATCTTTTGCACGTAGAATATTTTAAAGAAACTGTATTTAACTGCTGAGTCAGATAACCATGGGCATGTGACTATTATGTGTGTATTAAATTAAACTCCACTTTTCTACCAATAGCTATGAACTAAATTGACATTGCCAGTGATATGATCTTAAGTCACAGCATGTGCCATTATTTGAGAATGGAGTTGAGCTGTGAACCGCGACTGAGGTGGCTAATTGTTCAGCCTTTATTAGCCCTATTATAGATTGTACATTTAAACGGATTGAAACTAGAGTCACACGTGCCTAGTATTATCAAGGTAGAAAGGAGGTACCAGAGCTTCTCATTATAGATTATAGTTTAGCAGTGTTCTAAACTAAAGTAACCTGATGAAAGTACTTGCTCATATATGAGAAAGATGGATTTAAAGGTAGGTTGAGCAATTATTAATGCCTTTATTGAAAGTTCCAGATTATGGATAAGCCGCACCAAGGACGCAAAGATAGCCTTGAAAGTTGCGGCATGGAGGTTAAACCTGAGATCGAGCGCTGCAAAGGGCGCGCTCAGATAACGAGTATTCCACCGATTGACAAGGACCGGAACGAGGGAGTGGAAGGGAGTCAGGCAAATCCACAAGCGTTAACGAGGGAGTGGAAGGGAGTCAGGCAAATCCACAAGCGTCTAATTTAAATCTGGTCAGTAATGCTGTAAATTGATAGACTGAGAACCGCAGCCAGGAAGTGGAAGGGAGTCTGGATAACAGGCAAGTCCACAAGCGCTCTAATTTGAAATTGTTTAAGTAATGGTGTAAATTGACACGGTTTAGAACCAGGGCGAGGATGTGGAAGGTAGTCTGGATTTTAACAGGCAAGTCCACAGCCTCACATAAATATATAGATTCGATTTATAAAGTAAATTTGACGTGGTTTAACGAAGAGTTGTTGAGGCAACAGAAGGCCATAATATGGAGAAAGTAAGACAAACGATAATGATAGACATAAAATGTCATAGGTTTTCACGAAGATTCAGTCTAGGGAAAGATCGGTTGCTCTTGGAAAGAGGAGAAGTTGTGGAGCGTTACAGTAAAAGCGACTTTTCTCAAGGTTAAAGCAAAAAAAAAAAAAAAAAAAAAAAAAAAAAAAAAAAAAAAAAAGAGACGCGAGAGAGGCGCTGCAATTATAGCGACGCATTTAAGTTATTTTAAAAATAAGTTTGTTTAACTCTTTGAAATATCACTTCTGTTCATCGCATTTTGAACCTGAACTTCATGATATTTTATGATATTCTTCATAGATTTATTTAATGTGTTGAAGGCTATGGTTATGGACATTCGACTGCTGAGCTTTCTTTTACCAACGTAAAACTCGAGTTTGATCCAATGTTAAAGGTCAGACTACAATGATTTGAGTTACAAAGTAATGTGTCATAATTTACGAATGGGATGAAAAGAAAATAGTCAACTTTGCTTTACACAATAACAGGCATTGCAAAATCTCAGAAACGTTACTCTAATAGCTGGGCCTAATGGATAACAAAGCTTGCCAAACTTGCACGACATGGTCTCATAGAGACAATATTGTTACTTAAAAGCATACACAAGAAGAATATCGCAGATGTAGAGAGAGATACGGAAGGTAGTAGACTGTTAATTACTCGGAATTGACCATCGATTAAGAGCATCAAATTGCAAACCATTAGACCCATTGCTCAAAGTGAACGTAAACATAAAAACTCAGGGTGTATCAGAAAATGTCGACATGTATATTGTCGAGTATCAGTTTTGAAAGGATCAGTTGATCACG
The DNA here is from genome assembly GCA_963693475.1 of Ectropis crepuscularia. Classification (NCBI taxonomy): domain Eukaryota; kingdom Metazoa; phylum Arthropoda; class Insecta; order Lepidoptera; family Geometridae; genus Ectropis; species Ectropis crepuscularia. The sequence goes on from OY856355.1 coordinate 17,613,289, forward strand.
GTTTAACTGAAAAAAAAAAACTAGAAATCGCTATTTCTAATAATGTTAATGTTAACTTTGTATTTTACAAAATAGCTTATAATATAATACTCTGGTATTATCGAATGATGGTATAAAATTGGCATGTACTAGTTGTATTAAGAATTTAATATGGAAATAACAAATACGCCAGATGACCTCTTTTCGAAAATAGGTCTGAAACAAGAGTTTTTCTTAAGTTGAACAATGAAGTTGGTATTGGTCCGGGGCGATAAATACAATCACATACTGTTCCAATAAAATCACAAGTATAAAGAGGCAATCTAAACACACCGTTCAATTCATAAATAATAAAATAAATCTTAACATTCACAAATTATGTGTTACGTTGTTTGTCAGGGACAGACTCTGCGATTGTAACCTGGTTTGCGTACCGTGTAAGGCTTGATCCAACTTAAATGATGATGAAATGAAAGATGGGATAGTCTTTGTATGGAGGTTTCCGAGCGAAGTTGAAGCGGGCCGCTAGTATCTATATAATTATATTACTGCATTGATGCCTTCCTAATTCACACTTGATGATTGTCAGGGAAATGTTATCCGAAATCTCGCTGAAGCGAAGATTCGGTTTAGAACAGTACTTTATTTAATCGAGTGATACCTACGCGTGTAGGACAATACGCACATGTTTACATTGAATGTTGTATAAATAATAAATATATTATAAGAAATAAATATCATCGAAATTAAGATATTATCTATTCAACGACAATGATCAGATCCGAAACATACGTGCATACTTCACCAAAAAGGTTCAACGACGAGGATTTAGTGAGAATGTAAGGCGCGGAACGTCTTAATAACGGAAGTAATGATAAAATTAGCTATTAAATTTCAAGGCCTGTATTGTTTTGTATTAGAAATTTTGACAAATATTAAAAATCTGATCAATGATATGCCTTTAATAGCCGCGGTCGATATGAAGACGTGGTAGCCGCAGATAAACTCAAGTCAAGGATGTTTAATAGGTGTTACTACGATATATCCATGTAATACGTTCATGTGCATGTTATGTTCATGTAATACGTTATATTCAAATCAAGTTCCAATAGAGATTATCAGATTGTCGATCACGAAACAATCAAGGATTCCGTATAAGTACCTATAAGTAAAAATTATTTAATCGGCTATTTGAAGCAGGTTATACCTAATGCTAAATGATTAGATATGCTAAAATAATTACATTCCCTAGTAGAGAAACCATTGATGTGATTCATCATCATTAATTTGTGAGTAAATTATTACTTTGGACTATGTTCAACGAACAAAACTTTTAGTAAAGTTATTACAACTAAGATCAAACACTGTTGTAAACAATTGTTACATTACTTAATTATTGAAATGAAATTAAATTTATTAGGCATTAACAAACATTTGAAGTTCACAAATTAGTACAGATTATCTATCCTTGATTGGTAATTCAGATTGAGAAGCATTGTTACCCAAGCTAGGGTTAAACCTGTCGTAACAATATTATATATTAGGTATACAATATGAATAATTCGGTTATGATTGTTTTGTTTCTTATGAAATGCAGGTTATCTTTTGACTGCAAATTATGGATAAAGTAGATATGTTATCGTATATGACTGAAATTAGAGATATGTATATTTCTAATTATAATTTTAATGTGATAATCGTCAGAAATTAAAACATAACAATATATCAAGGTTTACTTGATTGTTATTACCGTTGATTCGCTGATTCGGTATTTTGAATTGAATACTATTATTATATAAAGCTAGCCCATATTTTTGTAGTACAATTATTTCACAAAAGAACAATATGGACAACAACATTAGTAAACAGGTGACTAGATACAGGCTTTGGCCTAGTTTGAGATTTATTGACAGAAGCTTAATTTATAATGCAACAAGAATACCTACTAAGTTCTTGTCGTACAATCTTATTATTGTGAATTGTAAATACAAATATAATAAACATTGTTAAACTGTCTGTGTCAATAAAGCATGATTTGATTTGATAATGTAACTATGAAAATATTTTCCGTGTTAAGTATAGTGACACATTTAAAACAATTGACAATTTAAAGAAACTTATAGTAACTGATGATGCCATGTGCTCAATTTTATTTGTTTTCTTTCGAACATTACTAATAAATTATATTCCTTAATTTAAAACACAAATTGCAACTACTTGTAACATACATATTATTTAAAATATCTTAGATAGAAACTAAATGATAATGGATACGGGCTATAACGTACTTCGTACTTATTACATTATGGCTGTCAAACCTGAGCGACCAACAATACCCACATAAGAAAATTAAAAATATCTCAAAACGCCATGGAAAAGTGTATGATGGGAAAAAGGCTACCTGATAAAATAAGAACAACAACTTTAAGAGCAAAATCAAAAATAAAAGATGTTACAATAACTGTTAGAAAGCTTAAGTGTAAATGAACAGGATACATAATAATTAGAGGAAAATAAATCGTGGCAGACCACTCAGAAGATGGGTCGATGACATAGAAGCGACAGCAGGTCAGCGACTACATGGATCAGAAAAGCTTACGTTTGGGAAAAAGTTGGAAGAAGTTTGAAGGCAGTTGGAGGAGGCCTTTGCCAATAAGTAAACAGACAGTGCGATGGCAATCTAAATTTAAGAACTTTAAATTGTAATAACATTGAAAAATTGTAAGCATTATATGAATAGAGCCTATTATTACTATTACTATAGAAATAGAACAGAATTACTCGTATAATTTGGTCAAGATATGTGAAATAAACTTAAAATCCTTCAACATGTATACTTAACAATATATTATTAAAGCGCGAGGACTCGCTTCTGCAGGATGGCCGAGCTGTTAGCAATATTAGTAATTTATACAAGTTCTTATTGAAAGAATAGTGAGAATACTGAAATGCACTCTATGGCAACCCTACAATTCCGGGTTTGATTGGTATGTAGTCTGTGTTTTGGTCGTTTTGGCGGGAAACAAGCTAGCTCTGGTTTTTGACTCGTAAAACATGTTAATAAGAAAAATCTTAATATGCAGCAGCAAGTCTAAGCGAAAGGTTTAAATTAAAAGTACTAGTAAACCGATAAATAACTAAATAAAGTGATAATTGTACATCTGTTACTGAATTTAAGGTACTGTAAAGCGTTTTCTTTAATTAAGTAACATATTATAAAATGTACTACTTCAGCTGCACAAGGCAGCTGTGAATAAGTTGGTATGACGAAGGATTGATTCCGAAATATAATGCTGTAGACTGATCATAGCTGTTTTATTTATGGACTAATTGTCTTCTATTCAGAATAAATTACGTACTTAACAATAGAAACATTCAAACAACTTTATGTCTGTGCGAGCGCTACGGCGTCGGTGCTACGGTTGGTTGCGTAGCTACTTGCTGGATGCCGCGAAGCGTAGCACCCGTCGTAGTTCAATCATTGTATACGCGGTGTTAAAAACAAGTTCAACTTTAACTTTTTTACTGTTTTTAAAACCAAAAGCAATATTTTTCTAGTCCTAGTATTGTTTAATTGTATGTCTTTTTCTGGTGTGCATAATCAAGTGTTTCTGTCTGTCTATTTTTAGCATAACCATAAGCAGCCCACTAAATGTTCCCACTGCTAGGACCCGGGGCCTTCTCTCGCAAGGAGAGAGTCAAGGCCATAATCCACCACGCTGGCCCAGTGCGGGTTGGTGGACGAATATTTTTAACCAACTCCCAAAAAGGAGGAGGTTATCAATTCGACCTCCATATTTTTTTTACAATGACACTTCACCGCCACGTTGCCTGATGATGCACCATCGTAGACAGTAACGATACTGTCTACGATGGAGCGTGCTTACATATAATAAATTTTCACTCAGATTCACTCTTCATATGAAAACACCAAGATCGCATTTGTTTGGAAAACCCCACCCAAGCAGCGCATTCCACAGCTTAGACGTCCTTTTCGTGAAAGTGGAGTCGTATGACTTCCTGGTTTGAGTCTTTAGAACGTCAAATTTGAGAGATGTAATTTTATCAATCTATGGTTAGTTCAATACAAAAAGGGCAAGGTGATATTAGATTCTGTAGATCAACTGGTGACACTCCGAAATATATCCTATAAAAACTGATAAGCTAGAAACTTACCAGCGATGTTCAAGACTTTGAAATCTTTAACTAACAAGAATGTCACATTACCTATGAGTAATTTAGCACGTCTCTCGATCAAACTCAGAGCCTCCAGCTGGTACTTATTAACCTATCCTAAAAGTGTAACAGTTTTCCGTACAAGATAATAGCATAGTCTATTAAATCATACAATCGTTCGATGAAGCCGTCTAGACGGGGGAATCGTGCGGGGCGTGCGGTGAGACGCGGGAAGCGCGCTCCTGCATTGTCTACATTACAATGTTAGTATTGCAAGAGTGGGGCTCAGGGGGACGTCTAGCGTATGTTTAAATTTTATTTTGGTGCCACGCATATTATCGGCGTTTCTCCCAAAATCAGCGTATCATGAAATTTAATACGTAGAAAGTACTATACCAGGTGTACACTTGAACCTAAGTAATTTTTTATCGCGTTAAAGCTACTGGTTAAGGCATAGGTTAGAGAATAGGTTGTAGCTAGTTAATAAATACTCTAAGAAACACGTTTTTTTTATAGTAGCAAGTGACGAGACGAGCAGGACATGTGCCTGATGGTAAGGAACAAGCCTGCCACATAACAGCACAGTGACCCGCAGCTATTGGAACATGAAGAGTCCAAATCATTACCTAGCACTGCACTGCGCTCGTCACCCAGAGATCTAAGTTGTTATATCTCTAAGCCCTGTAATTTCGCTGGAAACATCTTATATTTAAATAGAAGCAATTAGTAAATTGAATAGTTTTACATGAGCACAAAGTAACCATCGGTTATATTAACACAAGGATTAACAAATCGTTGACCTCACAAAGAAGAGATTTAAAATTAAATTCTAAATAAATTATATAAAACTCGTCTATCAGTGTATGTCTGAAACATGTTGTTTGTTCACTCGAAATCTAAATCCTTTAGTAAAAAATGCGTATCCTAATAATTAAATTCTACTTAAAATCTCTGACTCTCTCATTGGTCTATTTACGCCTGTTATGAGTTACTTAGTTTAATTCGAGTTACATTTTTAAAAACTTTACTCATTTAACCTAGGTAAACTTTAATTATAAATAATTTTCACGCAAAATTCTTCAAGCGTTTTGACTTTCAAAGATTCTTTTATAATAGTTTTAAGTGAGATTTTAATCAATATAAAAATATTGGTTGACTTTTTTTGATATATTTATCGCAGGTCGAACTTCGACTCGGTTGGCACAGGAGCAAGAAAGATGGTATGATGAAAGAGAGACTTGCAGTGGGATATGAAATGTGAAGAAGGCTGTGGATGATGATGTAATTCACTCATAACCATCTAGTCCCAAGCTAAACAAAGGTTATATTAGCCGAATAGCTGATGTGCATTATATTTACATTTCATTTATAATTTTAAAGATATGCTTGTGATACACAGAAACACCAAGCCATAGAACAAATATTCGTATAATTACACGCATGTATGTCTTGAATGAGAATCGAATCTACAATCTGCGGCTCAGTAAATACAGTGACTACCAACTGAGCCGTGTGATCTTCAAAAAAGAGACTTTCTATATTTTTGAGATAGAAATAAACGTATTATCGATAAAAACTGTAGCGCTAAACATTTTAATTAATCAGACAACATATTTTCAACGAAATGGATTTATTCGCTTTAAAATATTAATAATAAGCCGTGAATATTTCTAGTTAGAATCTAATTTTGAACAAGATATTATGAATTTTATAGCTTTTAAAGGATTTATTTTCGAATCTACATTTAAACGAGTTTTCACGTTCAATAACAGTATTTGTGCTCGTGTATTTAAAATGCTAACATTTTATTTTTATACTGGGCTATGCAGAACGGTGGCACTAAGCCCAAAGTAGCTATGTTGTACTCATCATTATAGAAAGCTTTTTCTATGGGACTAATCTTGAAATAGCGAAACAAAATACGAAGTATAAAAAAATAAAATATTTTGTGGAGTAGTTTTAATTTCGTACTAGGGCTTGGTCATCTTGTTTATGTCTACGTCTTTATCGGTACTTTCTCTATATATTCAGATGTTCTTAGTGTTTTTTTTTATTTTTATTTTATTTAATTGAACACTCCACAGACTCCGGGGTCCGTGACCTTTGTCATTACAATAATCTTTTTATTTACATAGATCTTGGATTAGGAGAAGAAGAGGAAAATAAAGGGGGGGGGGGAGTAGGGGGGTGGTGAATATTTTAAACGTAATTCTAGTCCTAGTCAGTCCGATTTCGTCTGTTGAGCCGATCACTACCGTTTAGGATTCCGATAGTAATCGACTCGACATCGTCTTTTGCCTAAGCCGCCTCCTCCTGGCCCAGAGCCTCCACTACGGCCGCATTTCTGTCTCTAATGGCCATCTGTAGGTTGAAATCTCGAATGGTCTTTGGTGAAGCAGCCAACGCTCGCCGCAAGAACCGACCGATGGCGTCGTCGGTGTCGTCAGCGTAGTATGTGAAGGTCCCCGTGTGCCGTGAGATTGCAACAACCCCATGGGACACGCTCTCGTGCAGCTTCATGTTTGCCTTAGTTTTAATTACGATTACCGACTCGTATGTCAATCCCTGCGCTTCATGGATGGTAAGGATGCGTGACCCGGTGCCCGACCCGTAACCCTGGTTTGTCAGGGTCTCCTTTTCCTCTTGAGTATGCACTAAAAAGAGGGTGTTAGGTTGGGTGCCGGGTATTTGCGCTCCTTTATACCTTCTCTGCTCTAGGGACTTTGTACGGGGAACTGAGGAGTACATACCTGAGTATTTATTTATTAACTAAAACGGGCGTACATACCAATTACATTAGTTAACCAAAATATCAAATAATATACACCATTCATCTCATTTAAATTCAGTAATTACAATTATTGAGTAGTACCTATTCAACAAAATACCTATCAATAAAACAATTATTGCAGAAACGCGTAACTGCTAACAACAGACATGTCAGAATATGCGTCAACTTACAAATATAGTCACAAGTAAATACATAGTTAAACAGAATACATAGTTAATCAAAATACCTATACTAAACATTAACAATTATTTCTTACAATTTAAGCATTTTTTCATTAATAAAAGAATCACCATAATGGTGCAGAATGTTGATAGTCAAAATTAATTAATGTAGTCAAATAAAGATTCGTCATCCTCGTCATATACCCTGCCTGCTTTTATCTCGCAGTACTTCAGACATTCAGATCTGATGCTCTTCCAGGCATCCGCAAACAAATCACATTCAGGTGTCATGGCTAGGAGAGAGTTGAATGAGATAAGAGCATGCTGAACAGGAGAACGCGCATGGGCAATGGTTCTTCCCCTAGGGACTGAGAAAAGCGGATGACGCCCCCGACGGAGGGTGCTACCGGGATCGGGTACGAAGAGGCGGGAGAGCTTTTCATGTAGACTAGTTGCATCGATTCTACTATGAAGGATCTTGCACATAACTGTCATCTGGTTCAGTTCACGACGGACAGCCAACGAATTGTATCCTAGAGAGCCCAAAATAAAGGAGGTTGGGTATAAATACGGATAATAACCATAGGTACGTTTATATAAGGAACGCAAGAATGCTTTTTGCACTTTTTCCAGGACATAAATGTATGCTTCTGTATACGGAGTCCACACGCATGAGCTGGCTTCTAGTTTGCTGCGAACCAAAGTCTCATAAAGCAATCTGATAACACGAGTGTCCCCAAAATCCCTGGAATTCCTCAACACAAATCCCAGTCTCCTATATGACTCCTTTGCGGTATTAATTATATGCTCATTGAATGTTAGCTTTCTATCGAATGTAACACCAAGATCCTTTATACTGGTGCACCTGCAAATTTCGTGCGGCCCCAACCGATATTTGTGCTCCATCGGATGCAACCTTCGACCGTAAGTCATACAATGGCATTTAGTATGGTTAAATTCCATTTCATTTTTTCCCGTCCATCTAAAAACGGCGTCGACGTCTAACTGCAAATTAAGGCAGTCCTCTCTCGTCTTAACTTCAATAGCCAGTTTAAGATCATCTGCATATAGCAAGCACTTAGAGTGCTGAATAACGGCAGGGAGATCATTGATCATAAAGAGAAAAAGAAGAGGTCCAAAAATAGAACCCTGACTTACCCCAGATCGTGTATGATAAGTAGCGGAATCATACATACCCCATCTAACAAATTGCTGACGATCTCTGAGATAATCCGCAATAAATTTAAGTAGGCCTGGAGCAAAGCCTATTTCTCGAAGTTTGTCGAGTAAAACGTCATTATTGATCCTGTCGAAGGCCTTACGAAAATCAAAATACAGAACATCTACTTGGTTGCCTCGATCGAGACATTCTGAGATAAAATCTGTGATTTCCAGAAGATTCGTATCAACAGACCTCTTCTTTCTGAAACCATGCTGTGCGTTAGATAAATACTGTTCTATCTGTCTATAAATTTCGTTGTGGATAATTTTTTCAAAGACTTTTGCCGGCGTTGAGAGGATCGCTATAGGTCTGAAGTCGTCCACGCAAACTCCATTGGATTTCTTAGGGATAGGTGTGACTCGAGATAGCTTCCACCGCGAAGGGTACGCTCCTGCTGCCAGTGCACAATTAAATATATGACACAACGGTGATACTAGATATTTCATGCCTTGCTTCAGAAACCACGGAGGAATACAATCTGGCCCCACAGAACTACTGGGTTTAAGGTCATTAATACCATCTACCACAGCCTTGGGCTGTATTTTAAAGATATTTATGTAGTTGCTTGCCGAACAGTCACTTGTGTCTGTAAAATCAGTTACCAAACGTGGCACATCCGGTAGAAAAACACTGGCAAAATGTTCAGCAAACGCGGCCGAGGCTTTGACACCCCCGATCAGCACACCGTCATGGCTAACCTCGGGTTCAAAACCTCTCTTAGATCGTAAACCAGAAATGTACTGCCAAAATTCCCTAGGATTTGTTAATAAATTGTTTTCAACACGTTCCAGGTATGAATCATGGGCAGACATAATAAGGGTTTTCAGACAGCGCCTAAGATCAGAGAATGCCTTATAATGTTCTACAGATCCGCTAAGTCTCCATAAGCGATGGAATTTTAATTTACGCCTAATATCTCGAATTATGTCCTGCGTGAACCAAACCGGATATCGTCGAGTGAATGTTTTCTTACGAATCCTCATAGGTGTACACATGTCAAATAGACCGTAAATAATTTCATAAAACAAATCGGTACATGATTGGACGTGGCTTGTTTGGAGAACGTCGTCCCAAGAAACTTTCGAGAGCAATTCAAAAAGAAGCTCCCGATTACACTTTCTAAAGTTCCAATCCCTGGAAGAGTCTATGTTACTAGGCTCCACAGAGCGAGCACCACGTGACACTGCCACCGTCAGTGCCACGTCTAGTGGAGGGTGATAACTGTCGGGATTCACGAGTCCCTCAGTGGCCCGGACGCGCGCCCCATGTAAACTTGCGCTCTCCCGGACCAGTACAACATCCAATATTCCCCCATGTTTATTCACCACGCTATTCCTCTCAGACAGATTACAGAAGGACTTAAAGTAACAGTAATAGTTGCAAATAGAGTCAGACGCGCTATTAAGGTTCAGATCCCCCAAAACAAGTACAATTCCTTTCATATTATTGATAAAGGTCTCTAACTTACAGAAAAAGTTCATATAAACACACTCTTTAGCCCGAGGATGAATATAGACAACACATACGTAGACAGTTCGGCCATGCCACACGAAGCTCGCCCAGAGATCCTCGCCATTTATACGTATATTTCCCTCAGCGCATATGCAACATCCATCGGGTTGCGATGTGTGCAGAGCAACTCCTGGCTGATCTTTGCTACCAGGTTCGGGCGGTGATACCTCATTTCGAAGAGATTTTCCCTATCGATGTAAGGCAACTGATTGACGTCTCCGATGAGGATAATTTCGCCAACACCAGACAGCCGTGAGACCATCACAATGGGTTCATGAGAGCCTCATTCACCAGGAGGCGGCTGAATTTATCTTTTCCGAAACCATTTACCAGACCAGAAGCCATAGTTCGCACCCTGGTTTTGACCAGGTTTCCGATAGGGTGCGATAGCTTCTCCCTTAGATCTTTTGCTGCCTCAGTTGTTGTGGTGATGATACCGCCCTTGTCCACGTCGAAGTGTCTAATCACCCAAGTTGTCTTTCCACATCCTGGAACTCCGTTGACCCACTGTATTCTTGGTACCTCCCAGTTTTCCCAACACGCTTTGACGTTTGAGTTCCCTTCAATGGACTTGGCCATCTCGAGGATCTTGTCGTCCAGCATAATCTTGGTGCATCGGGCGGTAACTACAATTGGGTCGTTTAGTGGTGTCGCATAAACGGGTCTTCCCGTGCGCTCTGTCACACTCTCGTTCAGTGTCACGAAGCCATTTTCTGCACTGTAGGCTGCCATATACTGTCCTGCCATTGTTCCCTTGATGACCCGGGATGTGACATTATTGTAAATGGCTGCTTCGGCCTCCTCGAGATTCGTCTTTAGGAGGCTTTCACTTCCTAGCCTATAGAACTGCATGATGTTTTCGCAGATCTTGAGGTTAACTAGTCTTGTTGCTCTCAGTATAGCTATGAATTCGATGAAGGCGTTACGTGCATTGCTCCGCGGCTCCGAAGCCGTGACATAGCGGGGCGGTTCAACCTGTCCCATGTCGGCTCTCGTTCGGCTCATTTGTTGCTGTGAATCTGTTTTGAGGGTCCTTGACGTTAAAAGGGGTGGTGCCGGTTTTGGTTCGTCGAACTAGGAACGGGGTGTCCCCAGCTGTCTGTTGCATTTGTTAAGTCATGCGAAGGGGCTCTGAGGAAGCTCAGATTTTCTCCCCTATCTTCGTATACGACAACCTCGTGATGTTTAGAGGCTTCAATACAACCCAGCCGGTCTGCTCTTAGTGTTCTTAGTGTTAATAGTTTTCATTGTTATTCGGTTTTGTGAATAAAGTTTGTGCTCAATAAATTATCTGATTTTTTAATTTCATGGTTTATCCTAAAACGATTGTTTATTATGTTGAGTATAGTATAGGCGTTCCGAGTAGCCCTAAGTAGAGGAGGCGTTAAAATTGAGCCCAATTGTGTATGCAATGAAACCGCTTAACACTAGCTTCAATGATTTCTTTAGCTTAAAAGCTTTTCAGGCTCATCGTACGAAACCAATTTTCCCCGTTTACAAAGTACTCATAAAAACAATTTCTTGTACAAAGAAGAAATTTTATTCAGATAGAGAGACAGAATGAAGAAGATGTGCACCTGATGGTAAGGAAAGTCCCTGTCATGCAGTTAAGCATGACGAGTTCAAATCATTGCCTAGCTCTGTACTACGTTCGTCAAACGGAGATAGCAGACGATTTATCAGTTTACCTTTCAAATCGGAACACAATAATGTTTACAAGTTACTGATTGGCGGTAGAACTGGCACAGGTGTGATACTCCCTCAGGGGTCAGCAACTTCTGCAATGAGTCCGAACACTACAAAACGACCACCCAAGTTATCAAACTATTAAACAAACAATCTACTAACCTCGCTAGTTCAACTCGATATTTAATCGGATTTTCACAGATTACTTTAGGTTTTGAGGATTTAAAAGTATCCTAGCTTCTTATGTGATACATCACAAATAATGTGTAATTATAGCTGTACAATACGTGAGGAGTTTTATGTGTATGTATATACTATGTTAATTATAGCTGCATTTACAATATTAGTCAAAATAGATGGGATGGGCTGGTAAGGGTCATATAACTAGGGGCCGTTAAAGTATTACGTAAGCAGATTTATTACAATTATTGACCGAAAAAGACATCCTTCTCCTTGTCATAAAACGTAAACAAAACTCTTACTGAATTGATTACGTAAACATATATATTTTTTTATAGCATAGAGTTACGAGACGAGCAGGTCATGTGCCTGATGGTAAGCAACATGCCTGCCACATAACAGCACAGTAACACGCAGCTATTGAAACATGATAGTCCAAATCCTTACCTAGCACTGCACTGCGCTCGTCACCCAGAGATCTAAGATATTATGGCTCTAAGCCCTGTAATTTCTCTGGAATCATTGCCCTTCAAACCGGCACACAGTAATGTTTGCACACTACTGCTTGGCGGTAGAATATTTGGCAAAGGTGTGGCACTTCCCCAGGCGGACTCTGCTAAGAGTCCTACCACTACAAAAAACCTAGGTACTTATTCCCCCTAAAATAAGTTTCATTTTCAAGTACAAACAATAAGTGGGTTGCCATCTATGCAAACTTTTCTCTTCGAGTATTAGTTTCAAAAATAATAATTTAACTCCCACGCTGTCTTCCTTGTACGAGACCAAATCTATTTCTGGAAGGGTAACAAAAACAAATTAGACTGCTCCCGCTAAATTGAGCAAGACGCTACAAGAAACTGCTGTAACCGGTAACAGCAGGCATTTATAAAACCACAATGAGGTCGCCGTGAAGCCTTTAGAATGGGACTGTCATTTGTGATTGATTTACCTTCCGCTCCTTTTCAAGGCCGGTGTTACAATAATTGTTATTCGCAATAGTAGTACTGCTATCTCGTTCTTGTCAATGTTTGCCCACCGTAAAAGAGCGAGATGACACGGTTGTGTTTGCGATTGACAGCAGTTGTTTTAAAGCCAACACAAGGTCTACAACATAGAGATACGAGTACTTAGTACAAATTAGTTCGACTTAACAAGATATTTATTTTTCTTGAACAAAAAATAAAAGGTCCCTTTTGAAATTTGATCGTCAAATGTCGTCAAAAAATCGTCATGTTTTGAAGAGATAACCTCGATTTTGTTAACATGTTTTAGGCAATCTCCGGATCCACTGGACCTATTTGAAATAACTTTTTATGTGAAATGAACGTTATTTAAGATGGTCTATATTACTAGTTATGGATATAAGTTCGATTTGATTCGATGGAATTGAGAACAGCGACAGTCGAGCGGTCATAATTTGTGAGGTTTACGATTGAGCGTACCATTGTAGACAGCATTGTCGTTTAATACCAGCCTAGATGGCTGTCAACTTCAGACATAATATTATTGGTAATGTTTTTTTATTTTTGTTTGAATTAATAGCCCTCTGGAGACGTAGAGACTGATTTAAATGGTTCAAAAGTTTTATTCACAAAAACTAGCATGTGCGAATTAAGTACAGAAAATGAAGATTTTTGCGGTTGAAAAGCTAACTTACTTGGGTAATTAGTATTAAGCTTTCGGATTACGTACAATAGTTTTGCAAGGTCGTCGCCCAGTGAATTTGAATCACTATGTACTTGAAGGTTGGAATACTACTCTATGTTCGATGATATCACTACGCATGGCGTTATATTGGTGTATGATCCATAAATTCAGTATTGCAGATAAGATGGGATTGCACGGTTGTCCAGCACGTAGGTTAAAGTTTGGTCGTTCACTGGCCTGGTGGCTTAGTTGGTAGTAAGTCTGCCTGCGACGCCGTGAGTCGTTGCTTAGTTTGGGGCTAAATGGTATGGTGTGTGAAATGTTCAGCAATATTTATTTATTATATTGCTCATGATGTTGTACAGTATCAGGTTTAAACGAAGTAATGTTTGCACATTACTGTTTGGGGGTAGAGAATAATTGGGAAAGCGGACTCTGCAAAGAGACATACCACTACATTATCGAGTTATTTTTTTAAATTAAACAGTGACGAGACGAGTTGGACATGTGCCTGATGGTAAGCAACATGCCTGCCACATGACAGCACAGTGACACGCAGCTATTGGAATATGAAGAGTCCAAATCATTACCTAGCACTGCACGGCGCTCGCCACCCAGAGATCTAAGTTGTTATATCTCTAAGCACTGTTATTTCTCTAGAAACGTTGCCCTTCAAACCGGAACACAGTAATGTTTGCCCATTACTGCTTGGCGGTAGAACAACTGGCAAAGGTGTGGTCCTTCCCCAGGTGGACTCTGCCAAGAGTCCTACCACTAAAAAGTATTGCTGTCTACGTTGTACAATTAAAGAAGATACTGTGTACAATTAAAGAAGATACTGATCCGGTTAAAGAAGATACTGCGATGATCGGTAACCGCAGACAAACTGACCTGCCGCTCATGACGTTGTAGAGTATTGGGTTGACGGTAGCCGACACGTAGTACAGGGCGCCCGCCACGTTGAAGAGATGTTCGTTGATGATGTGGAATTGCGGCAGCCGGTATCCGTAGATGTAGAACAGACGCTGCACGTGAAACGGAACCCAGCACACGAAGAACGCTATCACCACCGCCGCTGAAACAACGAACATGCTTTATTTAATACTAGTTTATGCCATCAAACTAGATTGATTTATACCATGCATAAACTTTTCTAAAACTTAAAAAAAAAGTAATAAATAGATTCTTACTTAATATTAATGACAAACAATGATTTTTTTAAAATTTAGTATACGAGACGAGCCTGTGTAATGAGCGATGTGCCTGATGGTAAGCAACATGCCTGCCACATAGCAGCACAGTGACACGCAGCTATTGGAACATGAAGAGTCCACATCATTACCTAGCACTGCACTGCGCTCGTCACCCAGTGATCTAAGATATTATATCTCAAAGCCCTGTAATTTCACTGGAAACATTGCCCATCAAACCGGAACATAATAATGTTTGCCCATTACTGTTTCGCGGTAGAATAACTGGCAAAAGTGTGGTACTTCCCTAGGTGGACTGCAAAGAGTCCTGCTACTACTGTAGTTCTTTACTAGAGCATTAGAATAATAATGCCAAAAATCTAGAAAACTATTGCAAATACATTTTATACTTTTTATAATCTTTATACAAACAAATCCTACTGTTTAAAATTACATTTAGAGAGCTGATACCAAATTTTGGGTAGGTATTTGAGGCAACTACCTACCTCGAGAAAACTCTTCACATAGGTACTTCTCCTGTTATACCCCAACACGGAGGTGAAGACCTGGGGGTCTACCGCCTAACGAAAAACGCTTTGACGCTTTGATGCTTTGGCATTGCCGTCTCTTTCATTTCAAGCGAGAAGAAAAGAGACAGCAACGTCAAAGCGTCAAAGCGTCAAAGCGTTTTTCGTTAGGCGGTAGACCCCCAGGTCTTCACCTCCGTGTTGGGGTATAACAGGAGAAGTACCTATGTGAAGAGTTTTCTCGAGGTAGGTAGTTGCCTCAAATACCTACCCAAAATTTGGTATCAGCTCTCTAAATGTAATTTTAAACAGTAGGATTTGTTTGTATAAAGATTATAAAAAGTATAAAATGTATTTGCAATAGTTTTCTAGATTTTTGGCATTATTATTCTAATGCTCTAGTAAAGAACTACAGTAGTAGCAGGACTCTTTGCAGTCCACCTAGGGAAGTACCACACTTTTGCCAGTTATTCTACCGCGTCAATTTAACTAACGGGCTACTTAGTTTTTTTGAGGATTGTACCCTGTTCAAACATGACGATGTTATAATCAATAAATACTCTTGCCCTTTTTCTAACGGATACCTCGTAAATTGAAAAGCGGCATCGTTTCATGGTTGACGTATCAAAGACTCGAACGAATAGGTTTGACTCTACATTTGTGATAAAAATGTCTAGACTGTGTAATGCGTTGCTTCAGTGAGCTTTTCCCAAAGGTTACCATCTCGGTGTCTTTGAATCCACTCTGGATTAGAAAATTTCGGTTTGGAAATGGTTTCTTCTGGGCAAGCACACTACATCCTAGACCGCATCGTAGCTCAACATCAGCTTAACATCATTACGGAACATTTTGCGGAGTTCGAGAGACTTCAGTGATCCTTATGTCCTCAAGCTTTTGTTCTCCACCCTGGTGAGGAGTAAATTGGAGACGAGTGCTTGCGTGTGGAACCCACATTGTGATACTCACATTTTATCTTTGGAGAAAGTTCAAAAGGCCTTCTTGAGAAACCTATACAAGAAAACATTCGGTTATTATCCCTACTTATATCCAACAGAGTTTTTGCTTGGTCAGCTGGGTGGGTTTCAACTCCTTGAAAGTAAGGCGTTCCTTTGGCCAGCTCAAGACCGGCAGCCAGATACTTGGAGGAGACATAGAATCGCCTAGTTTACATAACCGTATGTGCGTTTTAAGTGTGCCGGATAAATATCTCCAGCGCCGGCCCAATCGGAAACATAATCTGTTCGCCACCACGCCGAGCCGTACAAAGTCGCGAGATTTTAGTCCTTTATGCAGAATTACTCGGGGCCTCAACGCATTCCTTGGTAGTCATCCAGAATGTGATATTTTTTGTGATCGTTGGCCTGACATTTGTAATTAATCTTCTTTTAAAAATTTGTGAAAGCAATTTTGTATAATACTTTATTTTGTAAGGTGTAACTTCTAAGAATTTAAGTTTGCTGTTCTTTTTTTTCTAGTTTGACTGTAATGCTTCGGCTACATTAGCGGAGGAAGATTCTTATCATGTTGGCATAAAATTTCGTGTTCACACAAATTCGTGTTCGGGTATAGGTGATGTTCTTGTCTACATTGAGGCGGGCGAAGACATTACTGCATCGCCTTCGCCCGAAAACTACGCGATGATAAGATGTACCTACCCGGCCATATTCATCGCGTTAACACTAGCCCGCTAATGTAGCCAAAGCATAATTAATTTCTACAATTGACTGACACTTGAATAGTATTTCATTTAATTTAATTTTAGAATGTAATAAGTGTAATTGGCATTAAATTTGTCGTTCTTATTAGTATGAATAAATAAAATAAATTAATTACTATTGAGTCTCGTAAGTGTTATTCTCATGACTGATGGTGTTAGTAAGTCTACCAGCGGAGCCATAGGTACGATTCCTACCCAGGGAAAAATTTGTGTGATGAATACAATTTTTCGATTTGAGTATCTGTGTTTCTACGTGTGATAAGTATGTATTTAAATTATTATATCAGCTATCTAGCTCTCCCATAGTACAAGCCTTGCTTGGTTTAAGGCTAGATAGTGTTGTGTGCGATATTTCTACCAATATTTGAACTACCAATATTATAAAAAATGTCAATGTATGGCTGTTTGTTTATGATGCTCAATCATAGACTACAGGCCCGTGAACAAAATTTACGAAGTAATGAAACACCAGGAGACCTATGTAGGATGATAGAAGGGTACAAAGTAATAAGATTCAGCACTATGCTGTCACTTGTAAGCTGTCCAACTGAGCTTAGTTGAAGAGGGGGGGGGGGGGGGTCCAAACCCTCGATAATTTCTCCTTGCCGTATGCTTTTTGTACGGCGTTGCGGAATAATAGATAAGAAGAGGTATTGAAACTATACAAATTATAAATTCTATTTTTTTAATTATTTGTTTGTCGGAAAAAAAAATATTTGATTATGTAAGGCATTGGTTCCATACAGTTTCAATACCTCTTCTAATCCATTATTTCGCAATGCCGTACAAAAATCATGCGACAAGGAGAAATGATCTAGGGTTGCAACCCCCCTCTTCAACTGCGCTCAGTTGGACAGCTTACAAGTGAAGGCATAGTGCTGAATCTTATAACTTTATACTCTTCTATCATCCTACATAGGTATCCTGATAGTTTATTTGACCCGTAAATTTTGTTCACGGGCCTGTACTCTATCACGTCTGAACGGATCGGGCTAAAATTTTGAACATATTGTTATAATGTAGTCTGGAAGAACAGATATTTAGGCTACTTTTTATGCCAAAAAAAGGCAATGACGGGAACGGGAACTATTCGGGTAACACCGCAGGGCGCTGCTAGTTTATTTATAAATTTGAGCAACTAAACGCCGGCAAGCTATTCTAACTTATTCTCACACCTATATTCTAACTTATTCTTACATCTATATTCCCTGAGGATTTTAAAGGACATCGATAAATTTGTTCACACACCTACGTGCTACAAATATTTTAAAGTAAATTGTATCGAAAATATTCGTTGAAAGAGTCATGTAAAATATGTGTTTTTTATCACTCTCCGTGACTTTATTTAGACTAAAAATAAACTGCTTCGAAGTCTTGGGTGTGATGTAGGTAATATACTCGTGCCTCAAAGTAATATAAATATAATATAAATTATTGGTGGACAATTCACACACAACACCATCTGACCCCAAACTAAGCAAAGCTTGTGTGATGGCGGCCAGGTAGCTGATATAATACTTGTATAGTTTTAAATACATACTTATAATACATAGAAAAACCCAGACACAGTGTATATATCTGTAATATTAAAATTATTTTGTAGAGGTAGACTCTTTGCAATCCGGATTGCAATCCGGTGTCATTTTCAAATCTGAATTATTTTTGCTTTTCGGTTCAAAATGAATAGTTAGTAAGTTAAGTTAAATCATTGTAATTGGACATAATATTTTCCGATACCTGGTAGCAAATTTTGGGTAGGTATTTGAAGCACACTAAAAACTGCTACAGGTGTATACCCAAAACGGAGATGTATATCTGAACGGTGATGGCAAAATGATTTATAATTTATTTATTTTATTTTCGGATTCAATAAATATGTTTGAGGCAATATACAATTTTTAAAGGTTCTAGTTTAATGTTTAAAAAATAAAAAATAATATGCTGATAATAATATACTATGATTTAGCCGGGGCTTTAACATTGCCAGGCGTATTAAAAACAGTATAAAACATGTATTTTAGGCAATATGACATTTTAATTGGGTGTTATTTATAACTAAAAAAATTGGCAGTCATAGGAACTGCCGATAGAAGTGACAAATTATAAAACAGAATTTGATAGCTCACTTTGGAAACTACGCAGGTGAAACTAGAGGGCATGGCCATCAAGAAATGCGTCAGCATTTTTGGGAAATGTACGGAGTTTACCCGAAGATTTCTTATGATTCTTGAGCGTGACGCTATAATTCAATTCACAACCCACGAAAAATCTGTCAGTGGCGTGCCAAAAGAAGTTTTCATTTAAAAAATAGGGATTCCTAAAAAGACAGATTATTTTGATGGGATTTTCTACCTCCAGATGATACAATTGAGGGATTTATTTCGTCTCGCTACTCACCATCCAGGTCTATACTTGCGTGTTGGGATAAAATAGGAGAAGTGTGTGACAACAGAGTGACGCGTTATCACCGCACGCAACGCATTTGAAGTACATAGTCATGCAATTGATCAATTATTTTACTTAAGAGTGCTTAGGCGCACTCTTAAGTAAAACGAAAAACGAGAAACACGCAGCCAGGAAAAATTCAGATTTCACCCGCGCGACGCGTTTCTTAATTTGATGTAAATAAAGTCGAGAATAGCATGACACAGTTTGGAGGAAAAATCAATATTTAATCAGGAGTCCATTTTTGACCAAGTTTTATTTAATTACTCAATAACTAAACATAAATTTAAAAAGTGTTCGGTTACTTTACTAGAACGTACAAATAGGAATTTTATTACCAAAAAATAATGTGGGGTCATAGCTGATAATTTCGAGTACTTGAATTAAAACGGGGTTTTTCGGTGTCATATTTATTTTTTTATTGTAAAAAACTCTGATCTATTTTTAAAATTCTATTCGGTTATTGTGCTTCTTCTTGATTGTACCCACACGTCAATATTTTTTTTGTCATAGTTTTTAGTTTCTTAACTTCAGTGAGCGGCGTCGAAAATGTCCTTTTTTCGTTTTCTGGCTTTAGGCACCGGATCCGGTCGCCGGATGAATTGGTACCGGATCCGCCGGATTACCGGATCTGGTTTGCCGGATTGCAATCCCTAAGTGCTACGCATTCATTTGGACTTATTAATGTTCTAATATTTATTTTAGCACTCAGCTTCTATTAGCGAGCGTGTTCCATATTATCAGTAGTATGTCTTTTTAAATCCATCACTAAACATCTATATAAAAATATGTCACCGCGAAATTGTCAACACTGTCAGATTATAATCTTATAGACTACAGGCCCGTGAACAAAATTTACGGGTCAAATGAACCACCAGGAGACCTATGTAGGGTGATAGAAGGGTATAAAGTAATAAGATTCAGCACTATGCCGTCACTTGTAAGCTGTCCAACTGAGTACAGTTAAAGGGGTTCCAATCCTCGATCATTTCTGCTTATCGCATGATTTTTGTACGGCGTTGCGGAATAATAGATTAGAAGAGCTATGGAAACTATAAAATTAAAAATTTTAGATTTTTAATTATTAGTTTGTCGGAAAAATGTATGTTGTGCCGACGATTCACAGAGTAAATTTGGTCATTTGATCATGTACGGCATTGGTTCCATACAGTTTCAATACCTTTTCTAATCCATTGTTTCGCAACTCCGTACAAAAATCATGCGCCAAGGAGAAATGATCGAGGATTGGAACCCCCCATCTTCGACTGTACTCAGTTGGACAGCTTACAAGTGACGGCATAGTCCTGAATCTTATTACTTTATACCCTTCTATCATCCTACATAGGTCTCCTGGTGGTTCATTTGACCCGTAAATTTTGTTCACGGGCCTGTAGTCTATTAGTAGGATTTTTTAATGTTTAAATTTGTTTTACAATGAGATAAATCTAATTAAAAAAAAAGGTATTTAACATCAGTCTAGCCATATATACATACTAGCGGCCCATTCCGGCTGCGCTCGGATATTGTCATTTAAAGACTAATATAATCGAAATAAAAAACTATCCTATCTCTCAAGTTGGACCAGACTGCTCGCGGTGTGCCAATTTAATTTAAAATCAGTTAAGTAGTTTAGGAATCCATCGCGGACAAACATCGTGACAGGAGATTTATATATATTAAGACTAGCTGACCCCGCAAACGTTGTTTTGCCTTAGTGAACAACCCTTGTCACTTAGGGGTATGAAAAATAGCTAGTAGCCGATTCTCATACCTACAGAATATGCATATAAAATTTGGTTTAAATCAGTAAAGCCGTTTCGGAGGAGTAAGGAAACAAACACTGTGACACGAGAATTTTATATATAAGATATAGTCTCTTAGGGCGCACAGAGTTCGCCAGGTCGGCTAGTATATTAAAAAAAAACAAATTTTAATACAAATAATAGTATAGGTAGTAAACAACTGAGATTACAGAATAACGTTGGAAAAAACATTGAAATAACTGTTTTCGATAAACTGCCGTTCAGCATGGGAATCCGCCGCGATCTGAACGGTAGTGGTTACCCTAGATAAACCTAACTTAAATCTAGGTCTCTGCTACCACCCAGTTTACGACTGGGAACGTTTTAACACTAAACCTATAAATAACTAGTACACGGTACCTTGGCTAACCAGTCCTTCTGGATAGGGTGTGTAAAACCTAGACTTCCCTAGAATCTACCCCAGGTTCCCCGTGTATCTAATATTATAATATATATAAATAGATGGGTACGATACGTGTCAGATTCTCGTCCGAGTCGGCCTCCTTCCGAACAATTGAGCACCGCAATCCAGTAACCAATATCTCGCGTCCGCGCGGATAACTTTTATCCCACAAACAAAAGGGTTAACGCCCGGCGTTATATAGTTCACACAACCTTCGTTCTCGCGACCGCGCTGAGAAACGAAGGCACCACAAAAACACGCGATCCTCGCGAAGGGTCCCGGACCTCTAGCAAACACTTGCACCCGGTGCACTTGAGTATGCGACAATTATTCCCGCGACCGCGCTTTCGAGTACCGACTCGACAATTCAACAGTCCCGGACTGATAGTTGAAACAAAGGGACAATAAGACATGCGCCCGCGCAGTCGACTAGTTCTCAATGCACAATCACAACTGTGTCGGAGCCGTCCGAGCGATGTACTCAACTTAAAAACGAAGATGTCGGTAGATCTAAAACGTTGGCCGCGCCCGGCCATAGACCATAAATACCCGTTTCTACAAGTTAGCAAAATACATTGTTACGTCATTCTATTCCGAACAACCCCCCGCTCTGAAGTGAATCCGTCACTTCACTAGTTCAATGCACCGGCAATCGAGACAAGGTGGCAAGGGCTCGTTTTAGTCGAGATCCGTCAACTAAAACCTCAGCGATGCGCGGTGTTCCGTCCGCGCCTGTAATCAACTTCAAAATACGGCCCCGCCGCCAATATAACGGAGGCATATTGCCCTCCTTTAACAAAACCAAATCGCCTTCCCTTGGCGGATCTGTCCGGTCTGTCCATTTGACTCTTTGTTGCAACAGATGCAGGTACTCGACCGACCACCGGCGCCAAAAGTCCTGACTCATCTGCTGCAGCAACTGGAAGCGCGATAACCGGTGAGCGCGCTCATCCTTCCAAGGATATTCGGGCAGAGCCGTAAGCGGTTGCCCGACCAAAAAATGACCAGGAGTCAAGACCTCCAGGTCGTTAGGGTCTAAAGACACCGGACAGAGCGGACGAGAGTTGAGGACCGCCTCTACTCGACAAAAGACCGTGGCCAGCTCCTCAAAGGTCAACACGGTCTCCCCAACGACGCGTCGAAGGTGGGTCTTGGCCGACTTCACTGCGGCCTCAAAGATCCCACCCCAATGAGGGCAAGCAGGCACTCCAAAGCGCCACTCTATACCTCGCTGCGCGAGTGTATGGCCCAACAAACCTGTTTGGGCAGATAAGAAGTCCCCGACCTCTTTAAGATACCTATCCGTACCCTTATAGTTGGTACCATTATCGGACCGGATTAATGACGGGACCCCCCGACGGGCCACAAACCGATCCAAGGCCGCCACAAACGCCTCCGTCGTCAGTGCGGATACCACCTCCAGGTGGACGGCTTTTGTGGCCAAACAAATAAACACACAAAGGTACGCCTTTGTGACCTTCGCACTCCTTAGCGTGGAGGATTTGACAGCGAAAGGGCCGGCAAAATCCGTGCCGACTCCGGCAAAGGGCCTAGACGGCTGAACCCGGTCAGCCGGCAGATCTCCCATTTGGGGTTGCATAGTGGGGGCCCGCAACCTATAGCAGGGCACGCACTTAAACAAGACGTGACGCACCACGCGTCGCGCCGACAAAATCCAGAAATCCCGCTGGAGTAAGGCGAGCATCGCCGTATAACCCGCATGGGAATTGATCTTATGCCTGTGAGCCACCACTAGCTCCACCAAGGGACCTCCCTTAGGTAGGAGGAGTGGATGGCGACGCCCGAAGGGCAGGTCAGCATTCCTGAGCCGACCTCCTACGCGGATGAGACCACCCTGGTCTATGAATGGATTCAGGCGCGAAACAGCACCCTTGAGCTTAGTGCCGTCCCGGAGCTTCCGAAGCTCTGACGCGAAGCGTTCCTCCTGTAACCTGCCAATCAGGTACAGCATTGCGTCCCGACGCTCGCCAGCAGTGACCACTAGGGAGACTACCTTCTCCCGTGGGTGCCGACAATTATGTATGAAGCGTCTGACCCAGCTCGTGACGCCCAGCAGTTTATCCAGACTGCTGTATTTGGTTACCAGCCAATCCATGGTAACTGACGGTTCCTCCGTCACAACGTGGACTCTGAGTCCAGGCAGCTCCTGCGTGGAGGCACTCGGTGGGCTGCTAGGCCAGGACTGCTCCGGTCCGGCCAGCCATTCCGGTCCCCACCAGAGAGAGTGGTGTATCAGCTCTGGTGCTGTACATCCCCTGGACGCGCAATCCGCGGGATTCATCACCCCTGGTACATGACGCCACAGGATCGGCGTCCCGATTTCCTGTATTTGGGAAACCCTGTTTCCCACAAAAGTTTCTAGCTTGTGCGGTGCCGCGCGTAGCCAAGCTAGGACCACCTGACTGTCAGTCCAGGCATGGACGTTCCTGATGTCCACATTGGGCCCCAATTCGGTGGACACGTGACTGATCAGTCGGGATAACAAGTGAGCTCCACATAGCTCAAGCTTCGGAATCGTGAGCCTCGTCCGAATGGGAGCAACCTTGCTCTTGGCCAGCAGCAGTGTGACTTGAGGCCGTCCTCTAGAGTCCACTGTCCGCAGGTAAACCGACGCAGCGTATCCTCGCTCTGACGCGTCGCAGAAACCGTGCAAGCTGGCCTGGTACCTGCCCGGCGGTAGTATCTTTCTTGGCAGAGCCACCTGGTTCAGATCCCCCATGGTGGATATCAGCCGCAGCCACTCGTCCAAGGGTTCTCCTACAAGGGGCTCGTCCCACGAGACACCCAACGTCCAAAGTCTCTGAAGGAGACATTTGGCGGAGAAGAGGACGGGGCAGATCCAACCATTGGGATCGAACATCCGTGCCAGAGTGGAGAGGACCGTTCGCTTGGTCCACGCCTTAGGGGCCTCCAAGTCCACCCGGAACGTAAATACATCCGTAGCGGGCTGGTATCGCATACCCAATACCGCTACCATGTTGGGATCCTCAGCATCTTCAAACAGCTGAGGGTTCTGCTGGTGGTCTTCTGGAATCCCTGCCAGAAGCCTGGGTTCGTTGGACAGCCACTTGCGCAACTCATAGCCGCCCGCGGCGAGTATGCCAATGAGCTCGTCCCTCAAGCGAACCGCTTCTTCAATGGACGCTGCTCCTGTGCAGACGTCGTCAACATACAGGTCCCGTGTGAGCACGGCCGCCGCGCGCGGGAACCTGTGTCGCTCACGCTCCGCCAATTCCAATAGCGTGCGGATTGCTATGTAGGGGCTAGACTTCAGCCCGTACGTATTGGTATTCAGCTCGTACACCCTCATTGGTTTGGTCGGGTCCTCCCGCCAAAGTATGAGCTGAAACCTTCGGTCATCAGGGTGTATCAAGGTCTGGCGGAACATCATCCGGATGTCCGCTCCAAACACCAACTGATGTCTCCTGAAGTTCAGGATGATGTCGATGATGTCCCGATGCAGCTTTGGCCCTGCATGGAGACACTGATTCAGCGACACTCCTGTGGAGGTAGGCGCTGATCCGTCGAACACCGTCCTCAGCTTGCCGTTTGAAGCCTTCAACACGGCGTGATGTGGCAAGAAGTAATGACATGTCGATGTCCAATCGACGCGAGCGAGAGACATGTGTCCTAACTCCTCGTACTCTCGCATGAAATCCACGTACTTCCCCCTAAGTACGGGATCGCGCTGCATACGTCTTTCCATAGACAGCAGACGCTTCTCGGCCAACTGTCGGGACTGGCCCAGCTCCGGCGGGCAGTCCACGAATGGCAGTCTGGTCTGAAATCTACCCGACGGTGTCCTCACCGTATGAGTCTCGTAGAAGGACTCGCATTCCACATGGGCCGGGTCCAACCTGGACACCATGGGAGGCTCTTCCACTTCCCAAAACCTCTGTATCACCCGCGCGATGGAGACTGAAGCGTAGAGCAGGTTGTCCTGGGAGAGCTCCCTCTCCACCACAGGACCCATTATGCAATGGCCAAGAAGGGTAGGAATTGCCGACAACGAAGTGTGGGCAATAGCCTTGGTTGGTCCAGACCATAGCAGCCCCAGGACATCGCAGCCCAGCAGCAGGTCCACTGGTGCTGGCTCGTAGAACCGGGGGTCTGCCAAGCGCAAGCCCTTTGCGAGAGACGCCAACCCTGGCGGTAAGAACACGGAGGGACTGCATCCAACTACCGTGTCTATGACCGTAGCCTGAACCTGGATCCTCCAGGAGGACGGTTCCGCACCTGAAAAGGCGAAGGATGTCTCGCCCGCGAGACATCTCACTTCCACACCCCCTACCCCACGGATGGGGGAAGCCTTAGCTTTATATCGCAGGCCCAGGCGTGTCGCCACTCGAGTGGTGAGCAGACAACCCTGGGCGCCTGTATCCAGGAGAGCACGTACCCGTACGTGGTCCCCTTTAGGACCCCACACGCGTACCCACGCGGTGGGGAGGAGCACAGTCCCTGGCTCCTTGTGTGACTGCGCACCGGCTAGTCAACACTGGCCGGCGCCGTCCGACACCGGCGGACTAGGCGGGCCTGGCCAGTAGGGCGGTCTCGCGCAATAGACCACCGACCGTGGTGGTGCGTATGGCGCAGACACCCGTCTGTCTGTCGTCCATACCGGAAGGGAGGCGGGTGATACTCCAGCCGCGGATACTCGTGTATCGGCGGCGAGAAGCTCACCGGCCTCTCCTTGTGCTGCTCTACCGGAGGCGGCGATGGGGGGTAGGAGAAGGGCAGCCGGTCCAGAATGTGCGGGCTTATAGGGCGCCCGTCCCGCCAACAGGCCCGGGTCCTTGGGGGCCCACGCGTAGCCACATATGCCTGGGGCGGGCCGGTAGCCCTACCGGCCGGCGCGTGGACCGGACTATCCACCCGGATCCCTGCCGGGTTCATGGGTTGAGCGCGGGGTGCGTCGTACACGGGATGTCCGTAGCCTCCCGGAGACTGCGGAGTCCGTGGACGCGCGCCCCCGCCCGTGGGGCCCCTGCCCCTTGGAGGGGGCGTGCTTCGCTGAGGGCGCCCTGCGCCCTGTGCGTGTCCAGGTCCTCTGGACGGCGCGCCCCCGCCCGTGCCCTCTGCATCCCCAGAGAAGCGGCACAGGGCCTCCAGGTGTGGTCCACCACACCTGGGGCACGGCTGCTGCTCGGAACAGTCGCGGTAGTTATGCTGCCCGAGGCAGCCGTAGCATAGTTGGAGCCTCTTCGCCAGCTGCCGGCGCTCCAGCACCGGGAGGTTGGCGAAGGCCCCACACCACCGCAGCTCATGTGCCTGGCCACATGAGGGGCACCCCCCTGGGGTGCTGGTCACGGCCGCGGTCACCCTTCCGTGGCCCCGTGTCCCCCTGGAACCTCCCGGAGGTTGCTGCGCACCCGTGCGCGGGGGAACCCCGGAAGACCCTGCTCCCGGGTCGGAGGACTCTGCCAGTCTGGCCTCCCACTCCAGGAACTGGAGCAGGTCCCCCAAAGTTGGGAAGGCCGTCTTCCCCTTTCCGGCCCTGTCCAGCTGCTCGCGGTCAAACCGCGACCTCGCGTCCGCCGGGATGCGGTCCTGTATGACGTGGACCAGGAGGAACCCCCACTCCTCCACCGGCAGCCCTAGGAGTCTGAGGGCGTTGATGGCCACCCTCACCGGCGTCAGGATTTCCTTCCTGATCTGTGACCGGGAGGTGACCTTCCTCAACGTCAGCAAGCTCCTGACGTGGGCATCCGCCAGTAGTCGAGGGTTCTGGTACCGCGCCTCCAGCAGTTCCACTGCTGTGTCGTACTGGTCGTCCTCGACCGGGAGATGCTGGATGAGCGACCGCGCCTCATCCCGCACCGACGCGAGCAGGTAAGCCAGTTTTTGACCCTTGGTGAGATCCGCCCTGTTCTCCACCAAGGATCCAAACATATTTCGGAAGGCCGTCCACTCCTCGGACCTACCTCCGAAACTGGGAAGCTCGAGGGTGGGCAGCCGGCTGACCACCCCCGGTCCCATGGCCATTGCTGGCTGAGCGCCAGCCGCTGGCGCCTTGGCTGCCTTGCGGATGACTTCCGCCCGCTCCGCGATGTCGTCCGCGAGCTGGAAGATCTGCTCCATGTCTTCCTCCGCATCCTTGTCGCAGGCCCCCTGACTAAGGAGCTCTGCCAGCGCTTCCTCCGCCATGCCGACGCGTTCCCGCACGTCCTGGGCCCGGAGCAGGATGGCATTCTCTTTGTTGGGCCGCTCAAGGAGCGCTGCCGCAGATGCGAACCATCGCATCTGCGATTGTAACACAGACCGTGCCTTCGCGGGCGGAGCCATGACGCGGAGCTAAACTACCAAGTTAACCCCTAAATCACAAAACAACAAAGGTTGGCGACCGCACCAATTTTTTAAAACCATACAAAAGAAAATGCAAATAAAAATACACACAATCAAAGTTGTATACAAAAAAACAATATTAATTTATATGTATATGAAAGTCCAAAACAATATTCCCTATGTCGTTTGGCAAATAAATATTCTCTTATGCAGCCAAATAAACACAAAATAATTATTATGTTATCTGGCAATATCCGATGCAGATAAAAAAGCCCTCGCCAAATTGCTTCGTTTGCAAGTGTAAAAAGAACCTTAGATAGACTTTCCGAGTCTATGGTTAGTTCCGACCAATGATAGAACAACAGCTTTCACAAAATGGCCGGATATTTTCCCAACAAATAATGCAAGATGACAAAATGACGAAACAATATATTTTTCCAGATTTTCAACAAATCCTTTGTTAGAAACACAAAATATCCATTAATAACAAACCCTACAAGCAAAGTCACGCGAAACGCCTTGTAGATTAACTACGCTCTGCTACCAAAATGTTTTCGATAAACTGCCGTTCAGCATGGGAATCCGCCGCGATCTGAACGGTAGTGGTTACCCTAGATAAACCTAACTTAAATCTAGGTCTCTGCTACCACCCAGTTTACGACTGGGAACGTTTTAACACTAAACCTATAAATAACTAGTACACGGTACCTTGGCTAACCAGTCCTTCTGGATAGGGTGTGTAAAACCTAGACTTCCCTAGAATCTACCCCAGGTTCCCCGTGTATCTAATATTATAATATATATAAATAGATGGGTACGATACGTGTCAGATTCTCGTCCGAGTCGGCCTCCTTCCGAACAATTGAGCACCGCAATCCAGTAACCAATATCTCGCGTCCGCGCGGATAACTTTTATCCCACAAACAAAAGGGTTAACGCCCGGCGTTATATAGTTCACACAACCTTCGTTCTCGCGACCGCGCTGAGAAACGAAGGCACCACAAAAACACGCGATCCTCGCGAAGGGTCCCGGACCTCTAGCAAACACTTGCACCCGGTGCACTTGAGTATGCGACAATTATTCCCGCGACCGCGCTTTCGAGTACCGACTCGACAATTCAACAGTCCCGGACTGATAGTTGAAACAAAGGGACAATAAGACATGCGCCCGCGCAGTCGACTAGTTCTCAATGCACAATCACAACTGTGTCGGGGCCGTCCGAGCGATGTACTCAACTTAAAAACGAAGATGTCGGTAGATCTAAAACGTTGGCCGCGCCCGGCCATAGACCATAAATACCCGTTTCTACAAGTTAGCAAAATACATTGTTACGTCATTCTATTCCGAACAATAACTTTGAAAAATAAATGGTGGCTAGGTAACAAAATACCTACCACAGGATTTACAGTTTAGTAGGCTATACAATTTGGCTACAGGTGTCCGTTTCCCCCGCCAGAGGTTAACGGCTGTGAATTTAAGACGTAAATTTAATATTCTACGCCTTGGAGATGTAATTTGGATAAAGGAATCAGCCCGAAACGAGGTTTTATGGCAATTTTTTTTATATTAAAGAGTGACAAGACGAGCAGGACATGTGCCTGATAGTAAGCAACATGCCTGCCACATAACAGCACAGTGACACGCAGCTATTGGAACATGAAGAATCCAAATCATTATCTAGCACTGCACTGCGCTCGTCACCCAGAGATCTAAGATATTATATCTCTAAGCCCTGTAATTTCTCTGGAAACATTGCCCATCAAACCGGTACACAGCAATGTTTACACATTACTGTTTCGCGGTAGAATAACTGGCAAAGGTGTAGTACTTCCCCAGGTGGACTCTGCTAAGTCCTTCCTACCAGTACCTAGTAAAGATTAATATAATAATAATAATAATAAATAATAATAAAATAAAATAATAAAAAAAAAAAAACCGCTGTCAACACGAAAGCTCGTTTTTTCCGTGAATTATTTAATATTTGTTTTCTACACATTTTAATTACAAAATTATACAAAAACAAACAAGGAATATACAAAACTCAAGGATTACATTTTAGTCTAGTGCAATAATACCTTAAAATATGAAAAATTACGTTATTAACAAACATGAAGTACATGACAGATGTCTGTCAGATAAAACTATTGAAAATATAATTCCCCGGATAAACAACAAAAATTCAGGTAAATGAAATGATCACACGGTCGAAGAAACCAGTTACAGCGTCACAATACGCACGCCCACCACCCTCCGCCCGTTCGTCGTCGTCTCCGAGTATCTCGTCGGATGAGTTCCACACCACCCGCGAGACCAGCGACTCGTCGAGCGACGTGAGCGAGCCCGGGACGACACCGCCTACAAGACCAGGGCGGCGTGGCCGTCCCCCGCTGCCGGCACGCTTGGGGCCTGTGAGGCAATCTGCCTCGCGCCCGGCCCCCGCTACCGGTGGTGTAGTGCGTCGCATGCGATGGACTCACCAAATAAATGAGAACTGCATGCGCGCCTACTACAGAGCTACAGAGGGAGGAACCTACCTGACCGCGTACTGTGCCAGGATGCTGCTTCTGTTTCAGGCCCTCGAACCGACCGTCGCTGTTTCCGCTCAACGACTATCTGATCAAGTGAGAGCTATCCGCCGGTGCAAACTGCTGGATGACTCGGCACTTGATCGGCTACGCCTGGAGGAAGAACGTACTCGCCCAGCTTCTGCCTCGACCCGGGATTTGCCCGCCGCGCCGTCGACCCTGACACTGGCTTCAGTGCCAATATCAGTGGCGACACTTGCGACGCCGGTCGATCCCGATATCGAGGAGGGAGATTCGACGAGTACGGGTTTATCCGTCCAGGTAAGAGAGCAACTGAGGAGCACTCTGGAAGACGCGATCTTGCAATATAGATTCACACCCAACTCTAGGCCGCGCTTACCGCGTTTGCCCACACATAAACAAAATTTGGCTTTGATGGGAGCCCTGAATTCTTTGCTAGTTTCCTATCTGGAAACTAGCAAAGATCTAACTGATACCCATTCTATTCTATACTGCGGTGCTATCGCGGCGTGTCGCGTTGCACGTGTCAAGTTTCCAGACACTGGCCGTACAACGCGAACCGCCGGAGGTGTACCCGTTTGGCAAGTACGAATAGAACGGCGTATCAGTACATTCAGGACTCTTATTGCAAAGCTAATCTGCTTCAGTCAGGGGAACAGTCGTCCCCGAGTCATGCGTTTCGTAACACAGGCTTTTGCTGGGACTGGCATCAGTCCCCAGCATTATTTAACCAATGTTACGGAACGCATTGACTATCTGAAGCAGAAAGTTTATGCGTGGGCAAACCGTATTCGCCGCTACAGAGAACGTGTGAATCGATATCGACAAAATCGCGACTTCCAGAGTGATCAAAGGAAGGTGTATAGAAACTGGGAAGGAACTAGTCAACGTGTGAACGACATGCAGCTACCGGATGCCAGCGCTATGAAAAACTTCTGGCGCAGCATCTGGTCGGTGCCTGTCGAGCACACGGAGGGAGCTTGGATGCGTGTTGTTGAACGTGCGTGTGAGTCTATCGAAACCATGGAGTCTATCACAATAGACTTCGAAGACGTTAGTTGTGCTATCCGGACGACTCAGAACTGGAAAAGTCCTGGGCCGGACGGATTGCACAACTTCTGGATAAAGTGGTTTCGATGCTCACATGAACGTTTGGCAACACAATTCCAAGAAGCTATCGAGACGGGTTCTCTTCCCAGTTTCATGACCACCGGAGTCACCTTCCTGCTCCATAAGTCTGGTAGTACCACGGAACCAAAGAACTACAGACCCATAACGTGCTTACCTACCACCTATAAGCTGCTTACATCCATTTTGAGAGCAAAAATTTACGCGCATATAGTCGCAAATAACGTTTTGGCCTCCTCTCAAAATGGATGTAAGATTGGGTCCCGTGGTACTAAGGAGCTGCTCCTCATTGACACGACCATTTGCCAACAAGTCAAACGTAACAAAGGAGCCCTCTCCGCTGGTTGGATTGACTACAAGAAGGCCTATGATGCGGTGCCCCATTCGTGGCTGAAAAGAGTTTTAGAGTTGTACAAAATCAATCCAATCAAATCTTTTCTAAGCAAATGCATGGGACAGTGGGTCACAGTCCTTCGTCAACCAGGTAGCGTAGACAGCTCGTTTGATTCGGAGGACTTGATAAGGATTGAAAGAGGCATATTTCAGGGCGACAGTCTGAGTTCGCTATGTTGGTGCTTAAATCTGAATCCTCTCAGCACTCTGCTGAAGGATACAGAGTTAGGCTATCGTCTTCGTAGGGGAGGTGAAGTTATATCTCATTTGCTGTACATGGACGACCTCAAACTTTTTGCACCGAAACGCCAAGACTTGTTGGGGCTATTAAAAACCACAGAGGTTTTTAGTAACGCCATCAAGATGGAGTTCGGTGTCGACAAGTGTGCGGTTATGCATGTACAGCGAGGGAAAGTAGTAAATTCAGAACATTTACAACTTTCCGAGACTATAACTCTCAGATCCCTCTCCGAAGACGAGACCTACAAATATCTCGGTATGTCACAGTCATTGGGTATATCAGCAGATGACATTAAGAAATCGGTGAAGGAGCGCTTCTTTTACCGGCTGACAAAAGTACTTAAAAGTCTTCTGTCAGGCGGTAATAAGGCGCGAGCCTTCAACGGTTGGGTAATGCCTCTGCTGATATACTCCTTTGGCATACTGAGATGGACTCAGACTGAGCTCGACGCCCTGGATAGAAAGGTCCGTCAACAGCTCACAACACACCGCATGCTACACCCGCGCTCGTCTGTTATGAGACTGTATATCCCACGGAAGTTGGGGGGTCGAGGCTTTTTAAATGCCAAGAACCTTCACAACCGCGAGGTATGCAGTCTCAGGGATTATTTCCGCAACAGCGAGTCTGGGATGCATCGCGATGTTGTGGCAGTTGACAGGAGCCTCACGCCTCTTTCAATGGCAAACGAGAACTGGCGCAAACCATCGGTGCTCAGCACTGATGATCGCAAGGAAGTGTGGAAGAGCAAGGAGCTGCACGGGCGATTCTATCGGACCCTGACGGGACCTGATGTGAATCTGCTCGCGTCGGTGAACTGGCTGCGCTTCGGGGACCTCTTTGGAGAAACCGAGGGTTTTGTCTGTGCAATTGCGGACGAAGTTATCAAGACGAACAACTACCGGAAATACATAATGAAGGACGGTACGGTCGACATTTGTCGGGCATGCCGCCGTCCAGGCGAATCGCTACGTCATGTTATTTCCGGTTGTTCGCATCTTGCTAACGGCGAGTACTTGCACAGACATAACCTAGTAGCCAGGATCATCCACCAGCAACTTGCTCTTCGACACGATCTTGTCGAGTCCGAGGTGCCGTACTATAAGTACGCACCTCTGCCAGTTCTCGAAAATGGTCGTGCGTTGCTCTACTGGGACCGCTCTATCATCACGGACAGGACTATTGTCGCCAATAAGCCTGATATCGTGCTGATAGACCGGTCTCAGCGCAGGGCTATGATCGTCGATATCACCATACCACATGACGAGAACCTCGTGAAAGCCGAGAAGGACAAGCTGAGCAAGTACCTTGACTTGGCGCACGAGGTTACCGCCATGTGGGATGTTGATTCGACGATCATAGTCCCAATAGTCGTGTCGGCAAACGGCCTTATAGCGAAAAGTCTCGACCAACACCTTAAGAGACTTTCGCTAGACGGTTGGATTAAGGGTCAGATGCAGAAGGCGGTCATCCTCGACACAGCGCGCATCGTCAGGAGGTTCCTCACTCTGCAGCCCTAACCACCGGTACCTTGGGCCCTGCCCCGCTGCTGGCGGCTATCTAGATTTAAGTTTTTATAATGTTTTTATGTTATTTTATATAAATATTGTAAAAACTTAGATTTAAGAAAAGAAATAAATACGTGAATAATAATAATAATAAACTTTATTTCGGATAACTATGATCCATACAAAAATAAACAAAAGTTACATTAAATTTAAAATTACAATTAAGATACAAACAGTATGGCACAAAATACAGATCTAAAATTAAACACGATGAATTTATGCTACCAATGACAGAAAAATAATAATGGTAGGGACTTATTGTTATTTTAGATATAATCGGGGATTACTCTGAGGTATAATGGTCTTTACCCAATGTTTCAGAATAGGACAGTTGAATTTATCACGAATAACTGACAGAATATTGTTGGAACTGCCTCTCACTCTATATAGCAAAGACGTTATTCTCTTCCGAATGATAGCTGGAAATCCATCTATTCGCGCTTCTGCAAACATTCCAGATGCACTGCAAAATCTCGGCAGTCTCAACAATATTCGAAAGATGTTGTTATACTGGACCCGTATAGCGTTTAAGGATTTTTGCTTGTATGAAACCCATAGGCTGCTCGTGTATGCGGATTGACAAAATGCTTTAAATAACGTTATTTTAATAGGAATAGAACATCGAGCAAACCTACGAGCTATCATGTTGCCCCTTACAGCCAACGCTCTACGTTCCCGCTCTATATCGCTGTCATCTCTAAGGTCTTGTGTAACAATGTGCCCGAGATATTTAAATTTATTTACAGTCTTCAGAGGAATTCCGTGCATGAAGACAGGTGGTAAATATTGTGGTTCCTTATTTCCAGCTGTAAAAACTAATATTTCGCTTTT
Organism: Ectropis crepuscularia; assembly: GCA_963693475.1. Taxonomy (NCBI): domain Eukaryota; kingdom Metazoa; phylum Arthropoda; class Insecta; order Lepidoptera; family Geometridae; genus Ectropis; species Ectropis crepuscularia. Next base: position 17,647,735 of record OY856355.1, read on the forward strand.
ACTGGAGTTGTATTGAAGGCCATGCTCAACAGCATATAACTCACATGTCTTCACCAGCTTTCTTAGCCCGCTAATTGATGGACTCAGAAGCACCATGTCATCAGCATAACTCAAATTATTTACCTGTAAGCCGTCGATGGAGCATCCTGCATGCATACTACTGAGTTCAACAATCAGCCGGTTCATGTATAAATTAAATAATTTTGGAGAAGTGATCCCTCCTTGCCTCACTCCACATTCGAGTTTGTATGCTTCCGACTTTTCAGTGGACCATTTTACCATGTTCAGTTGATTAGCATACCAGAATTTAAAAATATCAAGCAATTCACGAGGTAAAACACCTTCCAGTTTCCTCCACAAGAGTTCATAGGATACACGGTCAAAAGCTTTAGAAAGATCTAAAAAACAGGCATACACGGGAGTTTTTCTGTCGGTATAGTACCGGACAGTATGCTTTAAGCTTAAAATAGCACTCTCAGTTGACAAACCCGCTCGAAATCCGAATTGAGCGTCATGTAGCTGTAACGTGCGATCAAGATGAGCGTCGATTAAACTGTCCAATACTTTAGCGGTTATTGTTGCTAATGATACTGGTCTATAGTTGTTCCTATCCGATATATCTCCCGTCTTATTCTTAAGTATAGGTACAACCAATGTCCTCATCAACTCTTGTGGAAGATATGAATGTCCAATACAAAATGTATAAAACATAGCTAAAACTCTAGGTAAGTGTTTCCCTGCATGCAAAAAATGTTCAATGCTAAGTCCGTCATGTCCAGGCGATTTTCCTCTCTTCATATTATTCAAAGTGTTTATTACATCTCTAGAGGTAAACCGCACCAGTTTCCACTCAAGATCTGATTCCGCTTTGAACAGATTTCCCGTACAATCTTTTTCGGCTCTCGCATGGGACACAGGTAATGCTGATACTTTAAAATGGTTCATAAACAATTGTGCGATATTTTTGTCTCCAGAAATACCGTCCACACTCTCTGACATACTTGGTTTAGTATTCAGACTTGCTGTATATTTCCAGAAATTTTTGAAATCATTATTTTTATGAAGAGAAGCTAGTTTGTCCATTTGATTTTGTTCTTTATTTTTTTTACACCATTGAAGTTTACCTTTAAAGATTTTCCGATCTGTGGTCATTTTATCAAAAACGCTCCCACTAGTTGGTTTTCCATTTTCTATCCAAGTCTGAAAACTAATCCTAGCCTGCTCATGTGCATCTTTAACATTTTCATTCCAGCCCGGGACATTATGCTTTTGCTTATTAATTCTACGGTTGTTACTTAATTTAGCTGCGCTACTTAATATATCTACAATTCTAAAATACATTTCATCTATTATAAGTTTGTGTTCTGATAAATTACATCGTTGTTCACAACAAGTACGGAATTGTATTGGGAAATCTACTTCTTTTAGCTTTTCGTTGCAATATTTAAAATATGTATTGGTTTGGTCCAGATTTCTGTTTCCCCAATGTACTCTATTGATTATTGTTGCATTGGTAACTATCTTTGATTTAATTAAATTCAAGTTACTTGTTATTTCTAATGGAAAATGGTCTGAGGTATTCACATCATATATAATTTTTATGTTAGTAATTGTATTCATAGCTGAATCAGTAACAACACAGTGGTCAAGCCATCGCTTACATCCGTGTGCATCACTAATGTATGAAAAGGTATTCGCTTCTAAAGCTACTAAATCTGCAGCTACCCACTTATTTTCAAAACAGAATTCATTTAGTTCTTTAGAGAATAGTTCACCCGGGTGTGCATTGTAGTCACCTAGCATATACACAGTTTCTGTATATGTGTTTTCAATTATTGTCCTCATATCACATAAACAATTTGTAAACTCGGTAAGATTTTCAAAAGAATCTATAGGCATATATACACAGCATACTATCAAAGAACGATCGTTTTCATTTACTCTAATTGCTACCACTCGATTATTATCACACTTTATTATAGACACGTTACGGAATACACTTTTTCGCCACAAAATAGCTACACCACCGTAAGGTCTTCCTCGAATAACTCCAGCACTAGTATCCACCATTGAAGCTCCACAGTATGCAAAATCTTGATCAATTCCACCAAGTAACGGTATGTCGTGTGGCATCAACCACGTTTCTTGTAATGCTATTACATCAGCAGATTTGCACAGTTTTTGCACGTACTCCATAGAATTCTTCAAAGATTTACAATTAAAACTAATAAATTTGCAGGATATGTTGGTGTGTGCTACATTATCCATAATTAATTTTATTAATATCTGTCTCTTTTTTCCAGGATTCTCCTTTGTACTGAAAATTAACAAATTTTCTAAACGAGACTCCTTCTGGCCATAAATTCTTATCCAAAAATAAATTTAAATTTGTATTTGACACCCAAAGCTTAAACGAGTTATGCCCTTTGTCCATTCTACTCTGTATTCTGACTAATGACACTTTCTCTTTGGTTTTTTGGAAAATGTAATCCGCTATATCGTTCTCCGATGTGTCCTTATGTACATTGGATATATATAATTGGGTCTTCAATTCGGCGGCTCTAAATCTGTTTTTAATATTATTGTTGGCAACACCCACATCACCTACAAACTTATTTCTAAAACGCTTGCGATTTACCTCCATCCACTCTTCCGAGCATTTTGGCAAACTCCATTCTGCATTACTTTTAACTACTTCGGCCATGGAGAACCGTCGTTTAACTATTAACTGTATTTGTTAGTATTAAGTGCGAATTACGTTCGAGTCGGACAAAACCACGGCGGTCTAGCGGTTAGGTATAACGTCCTATTTCACAATAGTGACGTTGTAGGTATGAACCCCGTTTCACATTCAAGTATTTTTCCAAATGTAGGCTTACAAGTTTGTCGTAATCACTTATTTTACCGGCGAAGAGAAACATCGCGTGGAAACCAGCGTCATTTGACAAATACATGTTTCAAGGTCATGTGCCATCCATTTAACATCCGACTCTCTCCTTGTGATTGCTGAGTACCTACTGTAGGAATATAGTTGCCCGAGGATTAATTTCAACGTATACCCACGATAAACATAACTTAATTTGTATTAATATTACCTCAATACACAGTGAATAACCGAGATAGGTTAAACAATGTTAGTCAAAAAATCATTCAAAAGCCGTATGCAGTTTTAGGTAAATATAACACAAGATTAAACAAAGAGGCTTCGTATAATATAAAGCTACTTAATTCTTAATAATATAGAGTACAATAGGTGCTAAAGTCTTAATTAATCCAGAGTTATGTTAAAGTAAATTAAGTATCTAAGTTTTATGAATCCAAAATAAAAACAATTTCGGGGTAATTTTCGCCTTAAAATTTATGTTAGCTTTCTAGATGATTCTAAAAGGATGTTGCCCCGACTTAGCGCCCTATGTATTCAGACATAGCTTAAGCGATAAGCTTGTAAGCTGTTAATTTTTTATCCAGTCAAATCAGCATTGAATTAAGATTTATTGACGGCAAATTGAGAGATTGGCTTTGGCTTAAATATGGTACAGTAGCTTCGTAGAAATACTGATTTTTGATGTTATTATATGGGTTTATATGTGGTAGCATAATAATTTTTGTACTAATTTAAGAAAGTATAACGTTTTTAGGCCTAATAATAATTTACCATAACAACAAAACGCATAACTGTTTTCGCATAATGTTTACTAGCATAACTATATACAGCATAACGATAACTTACCATAATATTTAAACACATAACCATATATAGCATAAAGATAACTTAGCATAATGTTTAAAGGCACACATTGAGAAAAGCAGACGGTACACCTAAGAAATATGCACTTTTTGACTTCGGGTGGGCCCCCGCCAGAAGCTCTGCGGTCAGCCCTGAGTGTCGCTTCTCCATACTTGGCCTGAGCTCCATAAGACAAAAAATTATGCGTTTTATATGGCACCCTTATTGTATCTGTACAGGGAGAGAATGTAACAATTAGGAGAACATTATGCTCAATGGTCATAGTACCGTAACTTTTATTAGTTGTAATTAAAATGGAAATATTTTTAGTTTTTGTACTGACCTAGAAGTATCCTGCTTAAATAGTATCTTCGGCCTGAGGATTATTATCTACCAGTAGGTTCTCTACCTCGAATTCGTAAGGTAACAAACAAAAAACCTTTTGTATGGTGCGATGGAAAAGGATACTATACTTAAAAATATACATAAGCATTTTTTAATGCCATCTGGACTTAAAGTACTCTAAACAAGCAAATAGCAAATTTAATAAATGGAAATGTAACTTTATTAAAGAAAATTAATATCAAATGTTTTGGAAATATTTTTAGGGTTCCGTAAAACGGAAAAACGGAACCCTTATAGATTCGTCATGTCTGTCTGTTTGTCTGTCTGTCTGTCTGTCTGTCTGTCCGTCCGTATGTCACAGCCACTTTTTGCCGAAACTATGAGAACTATACTGTTGAAACTTGGTAAGTAGATGTATTCTGTGAACCGCATTAAGATTTTTACAAAAGTTTTTTAAAAAAACAAAAATTAGGGGTGCCCCCTATACTGAGAACTGAAGCTCAAAAATTTTTTTTTCATCAAACCTACACATGTGGGGTGTCTATCGATAGGTCTTCAAAAATTATGTTGAGGTTTTTAATATATTTTTTGTCTACACTGAATAACTTGCGCGAGAGACGCTTCCAAAGTGGTAAAATGTGTGTCCCCCCCCCTCTAACTTCTAAAGTAAGATACTGAAAAAACAAAAAAATATATATGATGTACATTACCATGAAAACTACCAACGAAAATTAGTTTGAACTCGATCTGATGAGTAGTTTTTTTTTAGTACGTCATAAATACACTATTATTAAAACTTCAATCAAAGTTACAACGAACTACAAGAACTATGTGTACTAAGTATATTATGTTACTTGCTGGAACAGAACCCTTCATGGGCGAGTCCAACTCGCACTTGGCTACTTTATTTTTAGTATAATGTTATTGCAAAACGAATTAGCAACCCTAATTTATCTTTTTTTAAATGTTTTTTGTACAAATCTTAATGCGGTTTACAGAATACATCTACTTACCAAGTTTCAACAGTGTAGTTCTCATAGTTTCGGCACAAAGTGGCTGTGACATACGGACGGACGGACAGACAGACAGACAGACATGACGAATCTATAAGGGTTCCGTTTTTACGTTTTACGGAACCCTAACAAAGTACTATACCCGTAAGTAAACAATCGCACACGTTCATTTGTAAGTTTAATCCGTTTTCCATAGCTGAAAAGTTGTATGAAAACCATCTTTTGTATGTTCCCACCTCTTTAGCAAATTGTCTGTTTTTCTAAGCTCTGATAAGGTTTTATCTTTTCTTTTGCCTTAAACCTAGGTTTAATGAACTGAAACGTTTCGCATAAAACTTCAGCTGGTAAAAGTTTACGGCGTCTGGTTGCGGTGGCGGCTGTCTAGTATCGTTGTATACACACGGTTGTAAATTCGTAGCAAACGTGCAATATGGGAACAAATGAATGCTTACAGCTTGTTTGAGTTGTTCTAATGGCAAGTGCGAGGCGAGAATAGCATTGCAGTACTTATACAAGTAAGATGTTTGACCTACCACTATTACTAAAACGAAGGCAAAAAAAAACGTAGAAAAGTCTGTCTGTGGTGCGCCAACAAAAGAAGTTGTCACTTCTAAAATAGTTATCTTCATCTTCATCAACATACATAGGTGAGTTTTTCCCGAGTTACAACCTTGTCGTCTTCAAATCGAGATTGAATCTGTTTCTTCTAGGTAAGCACGCTCAACCGTAGACCGCATCGTCGCTTAACGAGGCGATAGTTGTCAAGGGTATAAAGTAAAAAAAACAGGCAAATACTCGTATGCAGATAACTGCTGCGCTCGGCCTCCAAATTATGTAACCCGCAGCTTAACAAACACTAACTTTAATAATTTAAAACATAATAATTAATTCTGGTTATGTACAGTATCTGTGAGTATCGTATATACCTACATTGTACAAACAAGTATATCCTATACACTGAACATATATCCTCTGAGTTAATTCTGGTAATGTACCTACAGTATTAGTATCTACATTCTACATACTATTGGCACTTGACACTGTCTTATGTCAGCGATATCGCTCGCAACGCCAAAATGACAGCCAAACAACTTCAATTATCTAAATAGAGTAAGAAAATACTGCCAACTCAGCACACACTATGTATTTTTGCGCTGGCTGTGGATACAATAGGTCCGTAGTCGTCCCGATACAAAAATACTGTAAAAGAATAATACATTTTGCAAAAAATATGTTCCCAAATACGTATCAAAATTTTATGAAATTCAAATAGCACCGAGAATCTAATTCATAAAAACGGATCGCTGTTCGTTAGGCTCGCAAAAACTCAAGAACTGCTAGACTGATTTGGCTGATTTTGGGTATGAATTATTTGTAGGAGTCCAGAAAAGGTTTAAAAGGTGGAACGAAGTTAGCCGTGTAAGCTAGTTAATTAACATTTAATGGAATACATATATAATTTTAAAAACTTTCTTAATTTAAGAAAATGAGGTTTATGTTGAAACTTATACAGGGTCGTCTGACCCTGTATAAGTTTAATAATTTTTTTACGGTAGGTAGTAGATAGTGGCATACACTTGTGATCTACGATTTTTGTAATCCGGTATCTCAAAGCTTAACTTAAGAAATAAGATTGTTATCTTGGAGTTAATTACTTTCAAATGTCATACATTTCTATTCCGATTTGATATTACTTAAAAATTTGAGAAGCTGTTGCTGCTGTAAGCTGTAACCCTTGCGTATATGTTTCAAAATGAGGCAGTAATTACTTTATGAGTAACAAAGTTATTTTATTTTTATTACTTTATACGGCGGTTACACTCCATCAAAACTAAAATTAATTAGTAGGTACATTAAAAGATTAGTAGTAAGTTAGTTAGTATGTAATGGTAGGATTCTTTACAGAATCTGTTCAGGGAGGTACCATTGCCAATTATTCGACCGCGAATCAGCAATATTATATCTTAATTGTAATAGGTTAACACTTACCAATATCTCGCGTAATGTTAAGCGATGATGCGGTCTACGATAGAACATGCTTATCTAGAAGAAACTGAATCACTCTCGTTTTGAAGACGATTATAACCATCGAAAAACTCTCACTCAGGCAACGCATTCCATAGCCTAGACGTTCTTTTCACAGAAATAGAAATAGAAATAGAAATAGAAATATTTTATTTACCAAAAACATTTGTACATATACAGAGAAGCTTATCCAAGCCTTAGGTAACATTATATAAGTAATACTTAGGTTTAAAACGAGAATACAGTTTATGGAAAGTTACTTAAGAATAAAACTATGTGTTTTGGGTAAACTGCCGTTCAGCATGGGAATCCGCCGCGATCTGAACGGTAGTGGTTACCCTAGATAAACCTAACTTAAATCTAGGTCTCTGCTACCACCCAGTTTACGACTGGGAACGTTTTAACACTAAACCTATAAATAACTAGTACACGGTACCTTGGCTAACCAGTCCTTCTGGATAGGGTGTGTAAAACCTAGACTTCCCTAGAATCTACCCCAGGTTCCCCGTGTATCTAATATTATAATATATATAAATAGATGGGTACGATACGTGTCAGATTCTCGTCCGAGTCGGCCTCCTTCCGAACAATTGAGCACCGCAATCCAGTAACCAATATCTCGCGTCCGCGCGGATAACTTTTATCCCACAAACAAAAGGGTTAACGCCCGGCGTTATATAGTTCACACAACCTTCGTTCTCGCGACCGCGCTGAGAAACGAAGGCACCACAAAAACACGCGATCCTCGCGAAGGGTCCCGGACCTCTAGCAAACACTTGCACCCGGTGCACTTGAGTATGCGACAATTATTCCCGCGACCGCGCTTTCGAGTACCGACTCGACAATTCAACAGTCCCGGACTGATAGTTGAAACAAAGGGACAATAAGACATGCGCCCGCGCAGTCGACTAGTTCTCAATGCACAATCACAACTGTGTCGGAGCCGTCCGAGCGATGTACTCAACTTAAAAACGAAGATGTCGGTAGATCTAAAACGTTGGCCGCGCCCGGCCATAGACCATAAATACCCGTTTCTACAAGTTAGCAAAATACATTGTTACGTCATTCTATTCCGAACAACCCCCCGCTCTGAAGTGAATCCGTCACTTCACTAGTTCAATGCACCGGCAATCGAGACAAGGTGGCAAGGGCTCGTTTTAGTCGAGATCCGTCAACTAAAACCTCAGCGATGCGCGGTGTTCCGTCCGCGCCTGTAATCAACTTCAAAATACGGCCCCGCCGCCAATATAACGGAGGCATATTGCCCTCCTTTAACAAAACCAAATCGCCTTCCCTTGGCGGATCTGTCCGGTCTGTCCATTTGACTCTTTGTTGCAACAGATGCAGGTACTCGACCGACCACCGGCGCCAAAAGTCCTGACTCATCTGCTGCAGCAACTGGAAGCGCGATAACCGGTGAGCGCGCTCATCCTTCCAAGGATATTCGGGCAGAGCCGTAAGCGGTTGCCCGACCAAAAAATGACCAGGAGTCAAGACCTCCAGGTCGTTAGGGTCTAAAGACACCGGACAGAGCGGACGAGAGTTGAGGACCGCCTCTACTCGACAAAAGACCGTGGCCAGCTCCTCAAAGGTCAACACGGTCTCCCCAACGACGCGTCGAAGGTGGGTCTTGGCCGACTTCACTGCGGCCTCAAAGATCCCACCCCAATGAGGGCAAGCAGGCACTCCAAAGCGCCACTCTATACCTCGCTGCGCGAGTGTATGGCCCAACAAACCTGTTTGGGCAGATAAGAAGTCCCCGACCTCTTTAAGATACCTATCCGTACCCTTATAGTTGGTACCATTATCGGACCGGATTAATGACGGGACCCCCCGACGGGCCACAAACCGATCCAAGGCCGCCACAAACGCCTCCGTCGTCAGTGCGGATACCACCTCCAGGTGGACGGCTTTTGTGGCCAAACAAATAAACACACAAAGGTACGCCTTTGTGACCTTCGCACTCCTTAGCGTGGAGGATTTGACAGCGAAAGGGCCGGCAAAATCCGTGCCGACTCCGGCAAAGGGCCTAGACGGCTGAACCCGGTCAGCCGGCAGATCTCCCATTTGGGGTTGCATAGTGGGGGCCCGCAACCTATAGCAGGGCACGCACTTAAACAAGACGTGACGCACCACGCGTCGCGCCGACAAAATCCAGAAATCCCGCTGGAGTAAGGCGAGCATCGCCGTATAACCCGCATGGGAATTGATCTTATGCCTGTGAGCCACCACTAGCTCCACCAAGGGACCTCCCTTAGGTAGGAGGAGTGGATGGCGACGCCCGAAGGGCAGGTCAGCATTCCTGAGCCGACCTCCTACGCGGATGAGACCACCCTGGTCTATGAATGGATTCAGGCGCGAAACAGCACCCTTGAGCTTAGTGCCGTCCCGGAGCTTCCGAAGCTCTGACGCGAAGCGTTCCTCCTGTAACCTGCCAATCAGGTACAGCATTGCGTCCCGACGCTCGCCAGCAGTGACCACTAGGGAGACTACCTTCTCCCGTGGGTGCCGACAATTATGTATGAAGCGTCTGACCCAGCTCGTGACGCCCAGCAGTTTATCCAGACTGCTGTATTTGGTTACCAGCCAATCCATGGTAACTGACGGTTCCTCCGTCACAACGTGGACTCTGAGTCCAGGCAGCTCCTGCGTGGAGGCACTCGGTGGGCTGCTAGGCCAGGACTGCTCCGGTCCGGCCAGCCATTCCGGTCCCCACCAGAGAGAGTGGTGTATCAGCTCCGGTGCTGTACATCCCCTGGACGCGCAATCCGCGGGATTCATCACCCCTGGTACATGACGCCACAGGATCGGCGTCCCGATTTCCTGTATTTGGGAAACCCTGTTTCCCACAAAAGTTTCTAGCTTGTGCGGTGCCGCGCGTAGCCAAGCTAGGACCACCTGACTGTCAGTCCAGGCATGGACGTTCCTGATGTCCACATTGGGCCCCAATTCGGTGGACACGTGACTGATCAGTCGGGATAACAAGTGAGCTCCACATAGCTCAAGCTTCGGAATCGTGAGCCTCGTCCGAATGGGAGCAACCTTGCTCTTGGCCAGCAGCAGTGTGACTTGAGGCCGTCCTCTAGAGTCCACTGTCCGCAGGTAAACCGACGCAGCGTATCCTCGCTCTGACGCGTCGCAGAAACCGTGCAAGCTGGCCTGGTACCTGCCCGGCGGTAGTATCTTTCTTGGCAGAGCCACCTGGTTCAGATCCCCCATGGTGGATATCAGCCGCAGCCACTCGTCCAAGGGTTCTCCTACAAGGGGCTCGTCCCACGAGACACCCAACGTCCAAAGTCTCTGAAGGAGACATTTGGCGGAGAAGAGGACGGGGCAGATCCAACCATTGGGATCGAACATCCGTGCCAGAGTGGAGAGGACCGTTCGCTTGGTCCACGCCTTAGGGGCCTCCAAGTCCACCCGGAACGTAAATACATCCGTAGCGGGCTGGTATCGCATACCCAATACCGCTACCATGTTGGGATCCTCAGCATCTTCAAACAGCTGAGGGTTCTGCTGGTGGTCTTCTGGAATCCCTGCCAGAAGCCTGGGTTCGTTGGACAGCCACTTGCGCAACTCATAGCCGCCCGCGGCGAGTATGCCAATGAGCTCGTCCCTCAAGCGAACCGCTTCTTCAATGGACGCTGCTCCTGTGCAGACGTCGTCAACATACAGGTCCCGTGTGAGCACGGCCGCCGCGCGCGGGAACCTGTGTCGCTCACGCTCCGCCAATTCCAATAGCGTGCGGATTGCTAGGGGCTAGACTTCAGCCCGTACGTATTGGTATTCAGCTCGTACACCCTCATTGGTTTGGTCGGGTCCTCCCGCCAAAGTATGAGCTGAAACCTTCGGTCATCAGGGTGTATCAAGGTCTGGCGGAACATCATCCGGATGTCCGCTCCAAACACCACCTGATGTCTCCTGAAGTTCAGGATGATGTCGATGATGTCCCGATGCAGCTTTGGCCCTGCATGGAGACACTGATTCAGCGACACTCCTGTGGAGGTAGGCGCTGATCCGTCGAACACCGTCCTCAGCTTGCCGTTTGAAGCCTTCAACACGGCGTGATGTGGCAAGAAGTAATGACATGTCGATGTCCAATCGACGCGAGCGAGAGACATGTGTCCTAACTCCTCGTACTCTCGCATGAAATCCACGTACTTCCCCCTAAGTACGGGATCGCGCTGCATACGTCTTTCCATAGACAGCAGACGCTTCTCGGCCAACTGTCGGGACTGGCCCAGCTCCGGCGGGCAGTCCACGAATGGCAGTCTGGTCTGAAATCTACCCGACGGTGTCCTCACCGTATGAGTCTCGTAGAAGGACTCGCATTCCACATGGGCCGGGTCCAACCTGGACACCATGGGAGGCTCTTCCACTTCCCAAAACCTCTGTATCACCCGCGCGATGGAGACTGAAGCGTAGAGCAGGTTGTCCTGGGAGAGCTCCCTCTCCACCACAGGACCCATTATGCAATGGCCAAGAAGGGTAGGAATTGCCGACAACGAAGTGTGGGCAATAGCCTTGGTTGGTCCAGACCATAGCAGCCCCAGGACATCGCAGCCCAGCAGCAGGTCCACTGGTGCTGGCTCGTAGAACCGGGGGTCTGCCAAGCGCAAGCCCTTTGCGAGAGACGCCAACCCTGGCGGTAAGAACACGGAGGGACTGCATCCAACTACCGTGTCTATGACCGTAGCCTGAACCTGGATCCTCCAGGAGGACGGTTCCGCACCTGAAAAGGCGAAGGATGTCTCGCCCGCGAGACATCTCACTTCCACACCCCCTACCCCACGGATGGGGGAAGCCTTAGCTTTATATCGCAGGCCCAGGCGTGTCGCCACTCGAATGGTGAGCAGACAACCCTGGGCGCCTGTATCCAGGAGAGCACGTACCCGTACGTGGTCCCCTTTAGGACCCCACACGCGTACCCACGCGGTGGGGAGGAGCACAGTCCCTGGCTCCTTGTGTGACTGCGCACCGGCTAGTCAACACTGGCCGGCGCCGTCCGACACCGGCGGACTAGGCGGGCCTGGCCAGTAGGGCGGTCTCGCGCAATAGACCACCGACCGTGGTGGTGCGTATGGCGCAGACGGGTGTCCATACCGGAAGGGAGGCGGGTGATACTCCAGCCGCGGATACTCGTGTATCGGCGGCGAGAAGCTCACCGGCCTCTCCTTGTGCTGCTCTACCGGAGGCGGCGATGGGGGGTAGGAGAAGGGCAGCCGGTCCAGAATGTGCGGGCTTATAGGGCGCCCGTCCCGCCAACAGGCCCGGGTCCTCGGGGGCCCACGCGTAGCCACATATGCCTGGGGCGGGCCGGTAGCCCTACCGGCCGGCGCGTGGACCGGACTATCCACCCGGATCCCTGCCGGGTTCATGGGTTGAGCGCGGGGTGCGTCGTACACGGGATGTCCGTAGCCTCCCGGAGACTGCGGAGTCCGTGGACGCGCGCCCCCGCCCGTGGGGCCCCTGCCCCTTGGAGGGGGCGTGCTTCGCTGAGGGCGCCCTGCACCCTGTGCGTGTCCAGGTCCTCTGGACGGCGCGCCCCCGCCCGTGCCCTCTGCATCCCCAGAGAAGCGGCACAGGGCCTCCAGGTGTGGTCCACCACACCTGGGGCACGGCTGCTGCTCGGAACAGTCGCGGTAGTTATGCTGCCCGAGGCAGCCGTAGCATAGTTGGAGCCTCTTCGCCAGCTGCCGGCGCTCCAGCACCGGGAGGTTGGCGAAGGCCCCACACCACCGCCGCTCATGTGCCTGGCCACATGAGGGGCACCCCCCTGGGGTGCTGGTCACGGCCGCGGTCACCCTTCCGTGGCCCCGTGTCCCCCTGGAACCTCCCGGAGGTTGCTGCGCACCCGTGCGCGGGGGAACCCCGGAAGACCCTGCTCCCGGGTCGGAGGACTCTGCCAGTCTGGCCTCCCACTCCAGGAACTGGAGCAGGTCCCCCAAAGTTGGGAAGGCCGTCTTCCCCTTTCCGGCCCTGTCCAGCTGCTCGCGGTCAAACCGCGACCTCGCGTCCGCCGGGATGCGGTCCTGTATGACGTGGACCAGGAGGAACCCCCACTCCTCCACCGGCAGCCCTAGGAGTCTGAGGGCGTTGATGGCCACCCTCACCGGCGTCAGGATTTCCTTCCTGATCTGTGACCGGGAGGTGACCTTCCTCAACGTCAGCAAGCTCCTGACGTGGGCATCCGCCAGTAGTCGAGGGTTCTGGTACCGCGCCTCCAGCAGTTCCACTGCTGTGTCGTACTGGTCGTCCTCGACCGGGAGATGCTGGATGAGCGACCGCGCCTCATCCCGCACCGACGCGAGCAGGTAAGCCAGTTTTTGACCCTTGGTGAGATCCGCCCTGTTCTCCACCAAGGATCCAAACATATTTCGGAAGGCCGTCCACTCCTCGGACCTACCTCCGAAACTGGGAAGCTCGAGGGTGGGCAGCCGGCTGACCACCCCCGGTCCCATGGCCATTGCTGGCTGAGCGCCAGCCGCTGGCGCCTTGGCTGCCTTGCGGATGACTTCCGCCCGCTCCGCGATGTCGTCCGCGAGCTGGAAGATCTGCTCCATGTCTTCCTCCGCATCCTTGTCGCAGGCCCCCTGACTAAGGAGCTCTGCCAGCGCTTCCTCCGCCATGCCGACGCGTTCCCGCACGTCCTGGGCCCGGAGCAGGATGGCATTCTCTTTGTTGGGCCGCTCAAGGAGCGCTGCCGCAGATGCGAACCATCGCATCTGCGATTGTAACACAGACCGTGCCTTCGCGGGCGGAGCCATGACGCGGAGCTAAACTACCAAGTTAACCCCTAAATCACAAAACAACAAGGTTGGCGACCGCACCAATTTTTTTAAACCATACAAAAGAAAATGCAAATAAAAATACACACAATCAAAGTTGTATACAAAAAAACAATATTAATTTATATGTATGTAGGCGGGCCGAGTCTCGTCATCATCATCAGTAATCGCATTCTTCTGCTGTGGGCGTAGTCGGTGGGTAGTGTTGGATGAAAACTCGCGAACTCGCAAACACAATAGGATTTATTAAGTTCAGGTAACAAAGTAGGTTGGCCTATTATTGCTTCTTGGCAGCGTGACGTCAGCCGCACCGACGTTATTCCATTTCAAGGATAATTAACACAACTTCACTTAAGTCAAAGTTTAGAGACGAACTTCTTGGCTTCACCTGGACTCACCGTGCGGGTGCCGGGTCCATCGTGTGGCAGAGAGAGAAACCCCAAGTAGACCCCAAGACTTGCGACTCGGGCGTAGGTTTAAGGGGCCCCTTTCCAACGCGCGTTGACGCTCACCTCATCCACTCGCATCTCTCTCCCTGCCCAGCCATATGCATGCTGTAATCAGCATAGATTCCAATAGCTTAGGTGTTCACTCTCCGAGCGCAGGCAAGCGACTGTCCGCTCCGCTCCCGCTCCGAGCGTAGGCAGCGATGACATAATGTTGCTCGCGCCGACACGGCTATCCTGACATGCTCAAGTCCTCGTGCGCCTCTCGCCTCTCCTTTGGCTCATGTTCAGTTAATCTGTCAAGGAAGAAATAAAACCACTAGGATCACCATATTTACTATGCTCGTCCTATCCTGACATAAAAGACCTAATTTCACGCATGTACGCGTAGGTGAATACAACATCCCTCATTAGACCTCATGCAAATGAAACCAGCTAGAGGTATCCCTTCGACCAAGACTCGTCATCTCTTATGACGACATGGACCGGACGAGCCCGCAGCTTTCCCTGATACATACGTACACTGTGTGTGCTATTTGACCTCGTGCAAATAATACTCGACCGAGGTGTCCCTTCGACCGCATCATCATCTCATATGATGACTTGGACCGGACGGCCTCGTCGCTCGACTAGATAACCATCTCATATGGTAACCGTGAAGGTGGTCAAAGAGCATACACTGCAATACATAGCCATCTACAATTTGATCGTATGAACTGACGTATTTTTCAAACTACCTTCAGATACCATTTTAAGTAACCTACAAAAATCTCGAAATATTTACCGACTCACATTTATCAAACGGGTCATTTTGTGCGTATAGGTACCCGCTGTCAAAATAGATTACGATTGCTCCAACTAGCCAGTAATGTTAACGCACTATGCCAATGAGTGAACACATTTTCTTCAATAGTGAAATTTTCTCAAAATTAAACCAATCAGATTTCTAAAGTAAGTAGGTAACTGTGATGATAAACTTGATGAAACTGCTTCATGAACTCAACTTGGCATAGGGTGTGATATTACAGCGATTCATCATCATCATCATCATCAACAGCCCACTAAACGTTTCCACTGCTGGGACTCGATTACAGCGATTGCAATCTTTAAATTAAAACTGAATGAATAGGCACTAATGACAACTAGAAACGAACACACCTGATTGACATCTGAGGCTCTTCGCTGAGCGTAGACTTCCGACTCGTCATCTTGATCTCGGTGCCGGCCAGCAGGCAGCACCTCGACAGACCCGCTGTCCAGCAGCAAGCACGATGGATTTGCCAGCCAACAGGCAAGCACCCGGGCGCGCCAGCCCAGCAGCCAGGCGGATCACGAAGACAGACCAGCCGGCAGGCAGGAACGTCTACTTTTGGCTTGATCTTCGGTTGAGATGAATTCTTCCGTATTCCGTCTGCTCTCCTCTCATAGTAGCTTCATTGATACATCGACTTGTGGGTTGTGAACCTTCGATGCGGTAATTTCATCTTCATTTACGTTTTTCCAAGAATTAGGTAACAAAGTGATTAATCGGCAAATCGGGTAGTTTTCGATATCACTTGGGTTTTCGCGATTCATTTGAATAACAGCACCCACTTTCGCTTCGGTCGAAATGTAACAGCACCTTGTTTCCACGTAATTCCTTTGTAGGGCAATCTCAGTTAACCACGATGATGCTTCACCTCGAAACGCCTTGCTTGTGGTCGATTGCCACTGGGTCGATTTTCTTCTTTGTTCTCATCCATCACGAATCCCGCTTCTGATGTAGGCGGGCCGAGTCTCGTCATCATCATCAGTAATCGCATTCTTCTGCTGTGGGCGTAGTCGGTGGGTAGTGTTGGATGAAAACTCGCGAACTCGCAAACACAATAGGATTTATTAAGTTCAGGTAACAAAGTAGGTTGGCCTATTATTGCTTCTTGGCAGCGTGACGTCAGCCGCACCGACGTTATTCCATTTCAAGGATAATTAACACAACTTCACTTAAGTCAAAGTTTAGAGACGAACTTCTTGGCTTCACCTGGACTCACCGTGCGGGTGCCGGGTCCATCGCGTGGCAGAGAGAGAAACCCCAAGTAGACCCCAAGACTTGCGACTCGGGCGTAGGTTTAAGGGGCCCCTTTCCAACGCGCGTTGACGCTCACCTCATCCACTCGCATCTCTCTCCCTGCCCAGCCATATGCATGCTGTAATCAGCATAGATTCCAATAGCTTAGGTGTTCACTCTCCGAGCGCAGGCAAGCGACTGTCCGCTCCGCTCCCGCTCCGAGCGTAGGCAGCGATGACATAATGTTGCTCGCGCCGACATGTATATGAAAGTCCAAAACAATATTCCCTATGTCGTTTGGCAAATAAATATTCTCTTATGCAGCCAAATAAACACAAAATAATTATTATGTTATCTGGCAATATCCGATGCAGATAAAAAAGCCCTCGCCAAATTGCTTCGTTTGCAAGTGTAAAAAGAACCTTAGATAGACTTTCCGAGTCTATGGTTAGTTCCGACCAATGATAGAACAACAGCTTTCACAAAATGGCCGGATATTTTCCCAACAAATAATGCAAGATGACAAAATGACGAAACAATATATTTTTCCAGATTTTCAACAAATCCTTTGTTAGAAACACAAAATATCCATTAATAACAAACCCTACAAGCAAAGTCACGCGAAACGCCTTGTAGATTAACTACGCTACTTGCTACCAAAATGTTTTGGGTAAACTGCCGTTCAGCATGGGAATCCGCCGCGATCTGAACGGTAGTGGTTACCCTAGATAAACCTAACTTAAATCTAGGTCTCTGCTACCACCCAGTTTACGACTGGGAACGTTTTAACACTAAACCTATAAATAACTAGTACACGGTACCTTGGCTAACCAGTCCTTCTGGATAGGGTGTGTAAAACCTAGACTTCCCTAGAATCTACCCCAGGTTCCCCGTGTATCTAATATTATAATATATATAAATAGATGGGTACGATACGTGTCAGATTCTCGTCCGAGTCGGCCTCCTTCCGAACAATTGAGCACCGCAATCCAGTAACCAATATCTCGCGTCCGCGCGGATAACTTTTATCCCACAAACAAAAGGGTTAACGCCCGGCGTTATATAGTTCACACAACCTTCGTTCTCGCGACCGCGCTGAGAAACGAAGGCACCACAAAAACACGCGATCCTCGCGAAGGGTCCCGGACCTCTAGCAAACACTTGCACCCGGTGCACTTGAGTATGCGACAATTATTCCCGCGACCGCGCTTTCGAGTACCGACTCGACAATTCAACAGTCCCGGACTGATAGTTGAAACAAAGGGACAATAAGACATGCGCCCGCGCAGTCGACTAGTTCTCAATGCACAATCACAACTGTGTCGGAGCCGTCCGAGCGATGTACTCAACTTAAAAACGAAGATGTCGGTAGATCTAAAACGTTGGCCGCGCCCGGCCATAGACCATAAATACCCGTTTCTACAAGTTAGCAAAATACATTGTTACGTCATTCTATTCCGAACACTATGCTTAAAATATGTATAGTTAAATTTCTCTGTACAGAAAGCTATTTCTCTATGAGCCCCAAACTAGGCAAAGCCTGTATCTTGGGGCTCAAGTGCAAGTTTGCTAAATGAGTTATTTGTTGTTTGGTAAGGCAATTTGCATAATTATAATTACACACAATTTACATAAAAATAGTAATGCATAATATCTGTAGCCGTACCCGTTAAGTACCTACAAGCATTACGCCGCCCTAAACTGTAAATTTGTTTCTCTTTGTTACTCTTCATACACACTGTGGATGAGGTCTTCAGTCTCATCGTATGATAGTCCCAAAAGGTAGTCTCTCAGTTTAAACTTCAACACATGCTTTGGAAGGTCCTCGCAGTCTCTGAGTCGCCTGTGGTACACATTATTGTATTTACAAGGAAGAGAGTATCCCGGGGCGCGCTTGGCCAGCAGAGACCAGGCGCGAGGGAGTGGTAGTAAGTTGGGTCTTGCTGCGCGCTTCGTTGTCAATGAAAGATAGTCGGTACGTGATTTTTTAGAATAATGTATTTTTAGGACTGCGTTGTAGATATATAATTGTCTAACTCTTAAAACTCTAAAATCGGCGTATAATGTGTCCGTAGGAAAGCGAAAAGGCTTCCTTAACATGACCTTGAGGAGAGCTCGTTGTGCTCTCTCTACGTTCATGAAGATGGTTTTACCGGCGCTGCCCCAGATTGAGATGCAGTACTGAATTACAGACTGGCAAAGTGCTAGGTAGATTTGCTTTAAGAGGGGTAAGGGAGCGCAGTCTCTTAAGTTCTTAATAACGTAAATTAATTTACGGGTGCGGGAAGATACATCATCTATTTGTTGTCTAAAAGTCATGTGTTCATCAATTGTTATGCCAAGATATTTGATACTGCGTGTACTATCGATAGTGCTACATGCGCAAAGTAGACGAGGGGAGTGAGAGAAATGGTCACAGTAGTGAATTTTGAGATGCAGATCGGCGGCTGGCCGAGAGGCACTAGTTTTAGTAAATGCTATGTACTTGGTCTTTTTTGTGTTTAATGTTAGTAAACTTTCGTCAAGAGCGCGAGCAAGAACAGCTAAACCGTTTTCTGCTAATTTGAGTACATGAGACCAACTATTTCCATGAAAAATAATGGCAGTATCGTCGGCGTAAGTGATAATTTCTGCATCTGGAAGTTTCATGTTTACAATTTCGTTGATGTACAGAACAAACAGAGTTGGCCCGAGGATACTACCTTGTGGAACGCCGTAATTTATGGGTAGTCGGTCACTGGTAATCCCATTTACCCTAACAAATTGACTACGATTCTCTAGATAACTTTTAAACCAATCCAAAGTCACTCCCCTAATACCGAACGCCTGAAGCTTTTTTAAGAGCAAACCTATTGACAACCCATCAAAAGCACGTGCCATATCAAGAAATACAGTAATGCATCTCTCATTCGCATCAACATACGACGACACCAGATCAACTAGTAGTGATGCTGCATCTTCGGTTGATCTCCCCTGACGAAAACCGAATTGCCTGTCTGCGATTAGCTTGTGTTTCTGTAGGAATTGTACTAGTCTAACATTAACAATTTTCTCTAATATTTTAGATACCACACTGAGCAGAGCAATTGGTCTGTAATTGTCAGGAGAGTGTTTGTCACCGTTTTTATGGATCGGGGTTACGGCAGCGACTTTCCAGCACTCTGGAAACACACCTGTCTCCAAGCTTAGATTAAAAATATGGGTTATTGGACATATTAAAGAAGGAAGCGCCATCTTTATAAATTTTGTTGAGATACGGTCTGGGCCGGATGCACTTTCTGATTTCAGACTAGACACAATTTTTGTGATTTCAAAAGAGTCAGTGGGTGACAGGAACATGGAGTGTTTGCAAAGAGAGACGATTTTATGTGAGTCGATTAAAGATGTTTCTGATAAGTTAAGTTTTGAAAGTGTTGAGCCGGCAAGGTTCTTTCCCACGGAGGCAAAATATTCGTTGCAATGATTAAGTGGGTTATTACAATCACTTTTACGTAGGAGTTCTATGGGACCACAGGGTTTTTTGGCAGTAAAACATATGTTTTTAATTGTTTTCCAAAGTTTTTTTGGGTTATTTTTGTTAAGCTCTAATAAAGAACTATTATACTGCGATTTAATATTACGTAAGAGCTTATTACAAAAATTTCTGTATCTGGTATAAATCAATCGACATTGAGCGTCTTCGGGCTTATTTCGGCTGTCCAAATGAAGTTTGTCTCTGTGGCGCATGCAACGAATTAATCCGGGGGTTATCCAGGTCTTCAGAGACACCGTCCTTCTGCCAACTTTTATTACGTTTGTATGTTTATCTAAGACTCGAGTAATAATATTGTTGAAGAAGCTAGACGCGTCGTTGACACATAAGCTGGTAGTGACCGGGGTCCAGTCCACGTTATTCAGCTCTGCGACTGCGGCAGGGAGACTCGTTTTGGAGTAGCTCTTCGAAAAAGATTTGGTAGTTAAGGATCGCCCACTCAGTTTTACAACAACAGTTGAATGGTCCGTAACTGAGGACTCACATATTATACCGGTCGCCTTAAGCTGAGTTTTTATGAAAATGTGATCTAAGCATGAACGAATGCGAGTTGGACCTGTGATTGCAGGTAAGAGACCATGCGACGCCATCATACATAAATATTGTGACACTTGATAGTCTGAGGGGCCACACAGGTTTATGTTAGCGTCCCCTGCAATAATTAGAGTAGTATTCTTATTCAGGTCCGTGAGTGCCGCGTCGAGAGAAAATAAAAATGTGTTTATGTCAGTAACAGAAGGCGAGCGATAAATTCCCAGAAGCGTTATATTATTTTCAATTTGCACACACAGGGAGTCGCAGTCCACCAAAGTTGGCTCGAAATCTGTACAAACGTATGTGTTTTTTACATATATTACCACTCCTCCATTTTTATTTTTTTAATTGTCGGAGAGATCGGAAGTGGTTATAACCGGGTAGAGGTTGTAGACGAGTGCTGTCCGTTAGCCAGCACTCGGTCAGTACGATAGCGTCAAAAACAGTACCAAAGCGACTCAGTAAGACTACGAAGTCGTCAAAATTACAGTTGTAACTTCTAATGTTTGTACATATCATTTTAAAATCACAATGAGGACTAACTGATAAAAATGTACCGCAAGACTCAGCTGAGGTGTAATGGTGACAGTCGATTGAGATCGTGTCGTCAATATCATTAGCTATATCAACTCCAATCATTATTTAAGTTAAAAACTTGTGAGATATCTAGAGGCCGAGTCTTGCGCGTCATCATAACAAACATGTGAGACTGAGGTAGCGGGACAAAAATATTTATATTATAAATAAGGTCACTCGATAGCACGTAGCGTGATAGGCGTAACAGCACAGATCAGAAAATAGTTACTTCGTAACAGATGCATCACTGCCATACAAAAGTGCAAATACCTACACGATAATAACCTAAACTGTCGTATACTACTTATCTACTATTACTTGCAAGCAAAAATACACCTTAACACACCCACGTAGAGTTGTAAATACCGTGACTTGTCGTCTGCTTACGTCACTGACCAAACGTGCTAGGGTTGTAAGAAATGGAGGAAGGTGGTAGTAGTGGTAGGACTCTTGGCAGAGTCCGCCTGGGGAAGGACCACACCTTTGCCAGTTATTTTACCGCGAAGCAGTAATGTGCAAACATTACTGTGTTTTTTTTTTAAACAAAGAGTAACGAGACGAGCAGGACATGTGCCTGATGGTAAGCAACATGCCTGCCATATAACAGCACAGTGACACGCAGCTATTGGAACATGAAGAGTCCAAATCATTACCTAGCATTGCACTGTGCTCGTCACCCAGAGGTCTAAGATGTTATATCTCTAAGCCCTCTAATTTCACTAGAAACATTGCTCTTCAAATCGGAACACATTAATGTTTGCACATTACTGCTTGGCGGTAGAAGAACTGACAAAGGTGTGATACTTCCCCAGGCGGACTCTGCTAAGAGTTCTACCACTACAGTATTCCATTAGACAAGCCCATTCATTTGATATAGAGGTAGGTTGTGAAGAAATATTTTGTCCTCCGTTTTGTGGAGGGGGGGGGGGCATTTTGAATCTATATTAACCAAACATAGCTACCACCGCACAAAAATAAACCTTTTTTAAAAAATCGACGTCAAACTTATAACACCCTTTTTTGGTCGGGGGTTAAAAAATGATTCACAATTAGCTGAGCTGTCACGAAACATACTTACATCCAATAAAAATTAAGGCCAGAACCACCTCCTTCTTTGAATCCGGTTAAAAATTCTGTCGGTTTTTTTAGGTAGGTATGTTTTATAGTCAATTAATACTGGAGTATATTTTAGTTCTACAATGTAGGTAGTTGTAAGTTGTTTTCATACCGTCGAATAAATGAACAAATTAGTATCATTCAGTATGTACATGAATATTCAAAAAAGTATGTCGTCATAAATTATATTAAACTTAATGAGACATAATAAAGATGGGATAAAAAGGTATTTTAGACAAAATAATTTGTATGCATAATCTCTATCTCTATGTATCTATTCTAAACAGATATTATACAATATACATATTACACACTACTGTTTCTATATTCTGTGTGATTGAAAACTACCAAAATTTGGCTCAAAAATAAATATTAACAATAAAAACATTTCCCTTGCTTCCTGTTTCGGCAATTTGAAATAAGATAAATTACTACTACATTTTAGTGTCTTGCTTAATTCCCAATATTACAATAATGCCGCGACATTATTTATGCGCGCACTCGGTGTTCGTTCGTACGTCAACTCGGGCAACCGGCCGGCGGCCTTGTGATTTTAGTACACCCGGGAGGACCCGAACGAGTAGGTATATAGCTCGCGCCGTTTAGCCAGTGATGAGGGTGTGGTAACAGTACGGGAGTTAGTCCCAATGAGCAATAGAAAACAGAATTTAGTAAGCACTCCAAAATAAGATGTTTAAAGTTTGAAATAAAATGCATGAAACCTATACTGTTCTTATGATTAGTTATGTAACTGGAGGTGTTGTTAAATGTACAGGAATTAATAAGTCCCGGTTGAGAAATAATTAAAAATAATGTTTCACATAAGTGGCCACAGCCAACTCTGTCACTCAGTACCAATACCAAATTAGTTAGATGAGCTGGGTGATCTGAGTATCGGGGAAATGACCTGAATACTGTCCAGTGAGGGTGAAGGTCCGGGGGCAGAAGATGGGATTCGGATACGTTCCAGATCTGCGGGCGATTTAACAGAGTACGCCGGACTACCCTCCTGTTTCCGAACGTAGATGATTCCGTTTCTTGTCCAGCAATATTTGTATGCGGCGTCACGACAGCGCTGCCGTGCCGACCGAAATAACAGTCTGTTGCTTTGGGTGAGACGTTCGTTGAAGTAGATTTTGTTGTTCTGACCCTCCACCTCAATGTCCGAGCAGCACAGATTCCGACGGCTTTTCGCGGTAAAAAGTCATCCCGTTTCAAACGTCTGACAAAACGAACTACAAGCGGTCGCGGAAGCTTAGGTGTTGCGGCAGTAGCCTCGCGTCGCGGGCCCGCCCGTGTCACGCAGTCGAGGTCATTTTCGTTGAGATTAATGCCGATTTTATTGGCAGCAACCAGGATTACGTGGGTTAGGTTTTCGTTTTTGTGTTCCGTGATTCCCGATATCTCCAGCTCATTTCGCAGGTCCGCTTGTGACTTATGTAGCAGATGTTCCTGAAGCACAGCCACGGTTTGTTGCAGTGAACAAAGTTCAGTTTCTCGCAAAGCTTCCCGTGCCTCCAGCTCACGAATCTTTGTCCCAAAGTCGTCCAGTCTGGATGTTAGGTGATCGGACAGAAGTTTAATCTGAGACTTCATATCGCAGACCTCTTCGCGCATAAGTTTCATTTCCATAATGAGAACTTCCAACGGCTCAGGGTCGGGCGTGCCGCACGGCGAGCTCGCCGGGGTGAGCGCGCCGCGGCCGCCGGCGCCGCCGCCCGCAGTGGGCACGCGCAGGTCGCCGGCGGCGGTCGCACGCACCGGAGTGCTATCAGATTTTGGCACGAGCGACGTACACATTGGGCAGAGCCATTTAGCCCTGACTGCCTCGGCCATGCCACGAATGTCCGGTATATTGACGCACAAAGCGTGAAAACAGTTCACGCACTTGGCGCATTTTAATAGTTGAATAGTGCGAACCGGTTTCGTACAAGCGGCACAACAATTTATCGGTTTGGAGGTGGCAGCGCTAGACATATTCATAATGCAGTCTGGTAGAATAAATTAACTCACGGCGTAGCCGATATACTAGAATGCGTAGAAAGAAGTTTCGTAGCACCGGAACTCACCGCTACTGCCCGACAGGGACAAAAATGCGTAGACAGCAGATCGTAGTTGTAGCACCGGCACTGATCGCCACAGATGCGCGACAGGGACGAAAAATATGTGTGCAGCGCAGCCCGTCTCGTTTCCGCGCTCTCGGAGCTCAACGTTGGAACCTTGTCGCGCCGAGGGACCGAGGTTCAGCAGCACACCAAAATGACACCAATGCACTGTTACACTCGTGAACAGAATGCGGTGCAGATTTCTTCCAAAAATGTTTGCGAAACAAAAACACGTCCACTCTCGATACAGGTCAAGATCGCACTCCAACGCACGCACGCAACGCACTCCAGAAGTAGAGTCAAACATCTTCGTTCTATGGAATATCAACCATGAAACGATCGCTTTTTCGAACTACGAGCGGTACGATAGAAAAAAAGCATGGTGGTATTAGATCATGCATATCAGTTGCACACTACGAAATTACTTTTTTTTTATATAATGAGTGACGAGACGAGCAGGACATATGCCTGATGGTAAGCAACATGCCTGCCACATAACAGCACAGTGACACGCAGTTAGTAGCACATGGAGAGTCCAAATCATTACCTAGTACTGCACTGCACTGTGCTCGTCACCCAGAGATCTAAAATGTTATGTCTCTAAGCCCTGTAATTTCTCAGGCAATATTGCCCTTCAAACCGGAACACAGTAATGTTTGCACATTACTAGTACCCAATACGGTAAATAAAAACTAGCGGCGATGTTCAAGACTATGAATTATTTTTCGAACAAGAGTGTCGTTTGAATGAACGTTTTGGTACGTCAACCATGAAACGATGTCGCTTTTTCGAGCTACGAGCGTTCCAATAGAAAAAAGGACAGGGTGGTATTAGATCGTGCAAACACACACACACTCTCCGAAGTGTATCCGATAAAAAACCAATGCAATATATGTGATACACATAGATGAATAGCAATTTTTCGGCGATGTTCAAAACTTTGAAGTCTTTTTTCGCACAAGAGTGTCGTTGCCTATGAGCCTTTCGCACCTTTGAGAGGACACCTAGTTTTGTGGCTACCAATCTGGCCTTAAACCCGATGAGAAAGCCAAAGTTAAATGTAGATGTCAATATAACACCCAGTAACTCGAGATGGTCAGTGATCGCTCGATCATACTCTCTCTGTGTCTGAATTTGTTGGTTCTGCAAACATAACAATTATTATAAAGACATTATTTGTGGGCAATGTTTGTAGATAAATTACAATGCAAATAAATAAATCGTATTAGATCTCCGGCGAGGGCAGTGATTAGGCACAGATTTGACCTTTCGTATTCAGAAGTCTGCACGGCCCTGGCAGGGTTGTATCTGGTGCGTTTTTTCCCGTTCCGTAACTCAATAAAATAAAAAAGCAATAATTGTGATTACCAAACTGTAACAGTTTTTGACCCAGGTGGAGGAATCTTTTGTGCCATTGTTTGGTCTAGGGTTAATTACATTCACAGATGCTTCAGGTCTCATGTCGTCGACCTACCTAACCAGGCTGTTGTTACCAAGCTTATTAAAATAATTTAAATTAAATTTGTACTAACACCAAAAGGTCGCCGGTAAGTCCAGAATCAACGTAAAATTTCCAACATTCCATTTTGAGGGACGCAAATGGTATGAAAGGGCGATGAGTTTAATTAAAATTTGTGAACAATAATGATTTTAGGAAATCATTTTATTGTGTGCGTTGCTATTATTTCTAAAAAGCGGTAGTTAGTTTTTTCTGGAAATAAGCTTATTATTTATGCGTTTCCTTAACAAAAGCTAAGAATAAACCACTTATAGAAAGAAGAAATCGGATAGAGGCGGTAAAAATACCGTAACGTCGCTACACCGTGACAAAAGGCTTGTTCAGTCTGATGTATACACACTTCGAATGATGTCCTTTCTGCTCTTATCCGAACCAGGTAAAAGTTTTTCTAATATTTTTAAACCGACTCTATTCGAGTAAGGAGACCTTAAAGAAAGACCTTGAGTGCCTATCGATTTTCGCGTCAGAATCATTCCGGTTGCTTTGTGGCTCGAGATGCAGGTATTTAGCAGCTAGAATTGCATTTCAAAACATGACATTATGACATTATTCGTCTGTTTGTAACATTTGTGTGAATTATTTAAGTTACTCGTACAGATAGTGCAATCCACGAAGACGCGCCCGACCAATTTTTGGTTTAGGGGATCGCGTTTGCTCCGAGCGTCAGTCGCGAACCATTCACCAGTTATTGTAGTGTGCGTGTGCATTCGTAGGTAATTAGTGTGTACCGATAACACTCAAACATTGACGGAAGCTTGCCCACATATACTATAAACGGTTAGGAGGAATAGTGGGGCGCGTCTTCGTGGATTGCACAATCTGTAGTATGTACTTAGTTAGTACTACTTATTTTGTGAACATGAGCATGGCACACACATTTCATGGCAATGAGACTAGGGTCTCATCTTGTGTCTTACTAGTCCACAATGAGCAAAACCGTTGGTTCTACAGTTGTTGTTGTGTTAAGCACATCTTCGTAAATAGCGACTCTTTATCTATATTCTGTTAATTATTTGGCAGATAACATTAAACGCATTTCTTCTGCTCCAAAAACAAACGCTATGCTTACATCAATTTAACCTGCCATATTATAAAAATGTGATTACCTTGGCAAGAAGTTCAGCCGTGAAAGTAAAAATATGCCAACAATTACGAAATACGCTTTGCGCCTGGTACAATTCGCGAATTCTTGTTTCAAGCTGAAAAAGGTTTCACAAGTTTTAACTGAATATAACATTGCTATACCTAAACAAATAAAATGGATTTAATGCTTGAGCTAGTTTATTTAAAATAAGTTTGGTGTATAATAAAAAGGTTTGTAGTTTTGTTAACGCATTTAGGTTCGCGTTTAACCATCAACTAGACTGATGGTTACTGGATCGATGTGGTTGAGAATGCACGTTGACCTAGAATATACCTATACACTCTGAGCTTGATAAGTTTCAAATTGCCTATATAATATCTCAAGGAATAGTAAAATCAGTAGTTAATTGCACTTGTTAGGTGTACTAATAAGGAAAACGGATTCAAATCGCTTCGTATGAATTTTGGGGAGATCAACAATGAAGGTCTGGCAGCAGTTTCGACTTACGAGTCCTGTAGAGAATAGACTTTGTGTCGTTGTTTGTCGAATGCTTTGTTTTCAAACTTATATTTACAACATTCATCATCCACCCACATCGTCCGTATTTGAAAGGTGTTATTTAGATGTGAAAACATCGAATACGTGCTTACTGTTTTGATTTTAATATAAAATTTGAAAACGTTTTTTTTAACTTGTAGGAGTTTTAGAAATAATTGACCTTGTAGCTCTGTCGGTAGCAAGTTTGCTCAGTGCGTTTATGGGGGAGTCAAGTCCAACCCAGAACAAATGTTTGATCTGTGTGTTGGGTGTTTCCGTGTAAAACAAGTTATTATTATCGTTGTCTCAGCCTATATATTATCCTATTGCAAGCCTTTGTCCCTCCTTCCGCTTGCCCGGTCCAGAGGAACGGTCTTCCAATCGGTCTAAAAGTATCGAGTTCGGTCCGCCAGCTCAGACCTCGGAAGCCCGGCCGTTTTAGGAGCCATTTATTTGTCGACAAGATGGTGTTGTGTAAAATATTATACATTTAATGTTTTAATAAAATTGAGTATTTGAAATGACAAAATTCACGGACCCCGGAGTCTGTGGAGTGGCAAATAAAAAAAAAAAATGAAGTTCAGTGGTTGGTTAAAAAAATTAAAACGTAAAAAACTAACAAAATAATATTCGAGTCGATTATACATGTAAGTGATACCTATTAAAAATATATAGACCCGTCCGACCCCACTCCGTTGATGATGATGATGATTGATGAATATCCTACCCGTCCCCTTTACTAAAACTTTTGTCGAGACTTAAATCAATTGATTATGTATCAACACGTTCGTGATATATAGAGTAAAACTTTTCAAGTTTCATTAAGTTTTTCATTTTAAATCTATTTTGAAAACATGTGGTTTATTATTATTAGTGAAATAGAAAAGAGCGGTGACCCAACCAAATCTGATATCTTGGAGTGTCTATGTTCGTCTATTTCAATCAATTATGATTAAACAAATAGCCATACGTTGAAATTAAGAAACTTTTATTTATTTTAGAATAAACTAAATCATTTCATGAACTTTTAACAAATGAATAATGATGACCTGTTGTTTGGTTATTTAATTATTTGGTCGAGTAAATTTTCGGACCAATATTAATGACAAAAACTCGTGACATGTAGGTGTGAAAGTGTTATTTTCCCTAGTAGATAATCTTTTAAGCTTCACATGTATTATTTGGGGCTTAAGCTCTATAGTCTAAATTATCTCTTCTGCAATAACATTATACCGACGCGATCCTTTTTTATTTAATACGTACTAAAAAAATTGAATTGGAGTAATTTATGTAGTTAGATATTAAAGATTAATTTTAGAATAACGCACTTCAGGTTTAGCAAGCTAGATTATATGAATAACTAAATATATTAAGTCAGTCTATCTGAGTCTGGACTCCTACATTTCATCATATTTTACGCGATTTTAGAGCTTCACAGTAGAAGTTAAGTTACGGCTGGTCTAGTAAGTTACGTCTTGTCTAGTCGAGAGAACGGCGATTGCCAGTCCGGAGACCCCGGGTTCAAATCCCACGCGCACCACTGTCTTTTCTAAGGCATGTGCATAATGCCACTAACTTAAAACAATAAAGGAAAACCTCGTGAGGAAACTGATATGTACTTATAATCTTTCGAGGCCATGTGTCATCCACCAACCCGCACTGGGTCAGCATGGTGAATTATGGCCTTGACTCTCTCCTTGCGAGTGAAGGCCCCAAGTCTCAGAAATGGGATTTATTTATATATTTTATTATTCATTTATTATTAGTGAACATAGAGCGACAACAACATTATCTCACTGTAAAAGCTTGACAAAGATCTAAAATAAATTCATGTACTTATGCTGACGCATTTCTAGATGACCAGTGGTCATGGTTCCGAGTTTACCCGAAGATTTCTTTCATTCCCAAGCGTGATGCTTGAGGTCAATTCACAGCCCACGAAAAATCTGTCTGTGGTGCGGTAAAAGAAGTTTTCACTTCAAAACATAGTGATAGAGCAAAATCTACGAAACATTTTTATCTTTTCTACACATAACAGGTTCCAGGAGTAGTGGTACGACTCTTAGCAGAGTCCGCCTGGGGAAGTGCCACACCTTTGCCAGTTATTCTACCGCCAAGCAGTAATGTGCAAACATTACTGTGTTCCGGTTTGAAGGGCAATGTTTCCAGAGAAATTACAGGGCTTAGAGATATAACATCTTAGATCTCTGGGTGACGAGCGCAGTGCAGTGCTAGGTAATGATTTAAACTCTTCATGTTTCAATAGCTGCGCGTTACTGTGCTGTTATGTGGCAGGCATGTTGCTTACCATTAGGCGAATGTCCTGCTCGTCTTGTGCCTCTTTATTTAAAAAAAACTTAACATGGGAATTTTATAGTTATTGTGGCTTATCTATAATTGCTATTTATTACAGATAATAATGTGTTCAATGAACATGTAGGATATAAGTAATTGTGTTCCTCAATTTTGTATTTGGCCCTAAGATGAAATGTGTATGAGATGTAACTATAGCATAAACGGATTCGACGTGATGTAAATATAAAATGCGCGTGGCTGCTTTTTCGCCCCGTTGAAATTCAAAATTATATAATACAAATTCGTCAAGTTCGTCTCACCTGTTTTCTTTTGTTAAAAAAGTAATTACAGAGAGCGATGCGTGCCGCGAGCGGAATGGCTCATTGAACAAATAGACAGCAAGGCTCCGGAGGCGCCACGTGACAGCCGCGACAATATGCTGTCAGAATGAAATATGTTTTCGCGAACAAATATAAAAACGAACGAAATTTTCATTTTCTTGAGTCAACATTACGTGGGAAGTCATTTATTGTCATTTATTTTGGCTGGTACTTTTTTGTATTCAAATTACATAGATATACAAGGTGTTGCAGAAAGGTGCAACAATATTTATGGTAGTTCATCTACATTAAGTTTTGAATCATGTATGTGAAAATTAGGCATGAAAGATCAAAAATTTTTTTCCATAAAAAAAATATTTTTTTCGTTTGTTATTTCATTTGACATACCCCTAATGACCAGATCTCCGCACTTTTTGTACGATGTCACGGCGTCATCGGCAAGGTCGTTTGTCTGCTGTACATGCTTTAGGGTTTAAGCTGGTGATTTGGTGGGAATTTTACGTCAAACTTTGACTCGAATTATCTCGTGATCTACCGTGCTGAGGGGAAAGCGACCTTGGGTGATGAAGTGTACATCAGTGTTAGAATGAACTGTTAAAATATTGTTGGGGGTAAATCCACCACGTTGTATAATATACATATTGATCTAAGATCCGGCTGCATAATCTCTACGTTCATCGCGTAGTTAATCAAATTCACATTTGAACATACATTTATGATTAGGAGAACACATTGATACTAGGTTGCGAGCCAATAAGTGACCGCAAGTAATTTTAATTACATTAATATTAATTAATTTTCCAACAAAATTTCGTTCACTTATTTTTAGGGTTCCGTAAAACGTAAAAACGGAACCCTTATAGATTCGTCATGTCTGTCTGTCTGTCTGTCTGTCTGTCTGTCTGTCTGTCTGTCTGTCTGTCTGTCTGTCTGTCTGTCTGTCCGTCCGTATGTCACAGCCACTTTTTGACGAAACTATGAGAACTACACTGTTGAAACTTAGTAGGTATATGTAATCTGTGAACCGCATTAAGATTTGAACAAAAAAATTAAAAAAAAGAAAAATTAGGGTTGCCCCCCATACTGAGAACTGAAATTCAAAAACATTTTTTTCATCAAACCTACACCTGTGGGGTGTCTATCGATAGGTCTTCAAAAATGATGTTGAGGTTTCTAAAATCATTTTCGTCTATACTGAATGATTTGCGCGAGAGAGACTTCCAAAGTGGTAAAATGTGTGTCCCCCCCCCTCTAACTTCTAAAGTAAGAGAACGAAAAATCTAAAAAAAATATATGATGTACATTACTATGTAAACTACCAACGAAAATTGGTTTGAACTCGATCTGATGAGTAGTTTTTTTTTTAGTACGTCATAAATACACTATTATTGAAACTTCGATCTAAGTTACAACGAACTACAAGAACTATGTGTACTATGTATATTATGTTACTTGCTGCAACGGAACCCTTCATGGGCGAGTTCAACTCGCACTTGGCCACTTTATTTTAATAAAATATCATCCACATCGTAGCAATGTATGTAAAGAATTCGAAAATCAATGGGTGCCGTTGCACACTCGGCCGCAACTACTTCGCAGCCAGGTGTAAACAGGTAAAAAAATTAGCTTTAATTTAATATCAAAAATATGAGTATATACGTCATGAACGTTTAAATACACCAAAGTATTACCTGTTTACACTTCGCTGCGAAGTAGTTGTGGCCGAGTGTGCAACGGCCCCCATCGATTTTCAAATTCTTTACATACAGTGCTATAACGTGGATGATATTATTTTTTAAAAATAAGTATACGAATTTTTTTTGAAAAATTAATTAAAATTACATGCGGCCACTTACTGACTGGCAACATATTATCAATGTATTCTCCTTATCATACATGTATGTTCAAATGTGAGTTTGACTAACTACGCGATGAACGTAGATATTATGCAGCCGGATCTCGTACTATATGATACTGAGACACAAAAAAAATTACCGGTCATGGCCAATTGATCCCACAAATGTACGTTCTGAATGGTAATAGAACCCACTACCTACAAATTATTGAGCAGACGGACCACAAAGGTATGAGGTCATTCAAGTATAGAGAAGTGAATAAAGAAGAGAGATAGAGTATTTTTACGAATTTTAAGTTTAAATTCGCTTGGTTACTAATATTTACAGAAAAGTGCCTAACAAGTGAAAAGTTATAGTCACTAAAATAATTATTTATAATAAACTAGCGGCCCATTCCGGCTTCGCTCGGATTTCGTCATATAAGGACTATAAATCGAAAAAAGAACTATCCTTTCTCTCAAGTTGGACCAGACTGCTCACGGTGTGCCAATTTAATTTAAAATCGGTTAAGTAGTTTAGGAATCCATCGCGGACAAACATCGTGACAGGAGATTTATATATATTAAGATTATTTAAAATACTATTTATTTATAATCTGTATTAGACTAGCACCGTCATCACTATGAAATTTGCCATTCGGGGTTTTTGCAGAATCAATTTTATGAGCCTTTTTCTCATTTTCAGGATTTGCTCCATAGTGGTAGAGTAGGTAATATAGGAGAGTACAATACGTACTCCATAGCAAGTAATGTTTCTAACTTTTTTTAGAGAATCATTTACTTTCCGTTTTAGTGTTTTCAAAAGTTAAATCGTAGCTACGAATCATCATCCCAGGCTTTAAAGTGGAGAAAAGTATCACAAGGAAATCGGCATGTCCCAAAAGAGATATCAATTGAGAACATGTGCCATCCACCGATGCACACTAGGCCAGTGTAATGAATGGATTATGGCATCACATATATCCTGGTCAGAGAAAAAATGCCGTGAGTCCCAGTAGGGAACCATAAAGTGGGCTCCTTACACACATTTCAGTGAGATGCCTAAAATAATAATTAGAGAGCATAATTATCACACAGATAGCTGAAATAATTCTTAAATAATTGAAAATGTATATAGTTCTTAAATGTATTTTGTAATATGTCTCTTTTTTTCTGGCTTTTGATAAAAAATTAAACATTTTTGTTGAAGTTTACTTCCTTGTAAGTGTCTGTACTTTCCCAACGAGAAAAGTGAAACTATATGTCTTTTAATATTTATATTCATAACATAGTGTTTTTGTAAAGTTGAATACTTGAATCACTTATAAAATATCATTCAACTACAACAAATAAATTACTTCATCTTCCTTCGAATCTACCAACACTCCATTAGGTAAAACAATTTCAGACATTTACAATTCATGACGATTTAATAAGGAATGCGGTGTTTCATGAATAATTACCGCACTCAATTTCAGAAAAATTTCAGGTAGATAAGATTTAAATTTCGGAGTAAACAAGACGTTAGCGTAATTATTTGAAACGTTGCTTTCGCGGTCCGATTTAATGAGTACCGATCGCACATATTTAACAAAAGACAGCTGCTTTTAGTTTTTAATCACTTAAATTGAAGTCAGCTGATTAAATTAAAACTTATCTATCATCAAAAACCACATCTTAATATATTTTGAATAACATAAAGTATCTAAATTATGACTTACAATAATTATTAACTTACTTATAAATCTTTGGACCTTCGCCGATCTATGTTTGCTAATTATTCTACCGCTAAGCGCCAAGTGTTCGGGTTTGAAGGGTCATGTTTCTAAAGAAATTACAGGACAGGGAGATAAATCATCTTATATTACTGAATGACGAGCGCGCTTCAGTGCGAGGTAGTGTTGTGGAATTGTTCAAATAGCTGAGTAATATTATGCTGTCATGAGCAGGGAGCAGTCATGTTGCTTACCATTAGGCACTTAATTTGCTCGTTGCGTCAATCTTTATTACAAAAATTCTACTCATTTTCTAAGGAAAAACATCCCACCAAATGTCCCCACTGCTGGGGCTCGGGGCTTTCTCTCGCAGGGAGAGCGTCAAGGCCATAATCCACCACGCTAGCCCAGTGCGGGTTGGTGGATGACACATGACTTTGAAAGATTTTAGGTATATGTCGGTTTCCTCATGTGTTTTCTTTCACCGTTTTAAGTTAGCGGCATTACGCTCATGACAACGAAAAGACATTGGTGCGCATGGTTTTGAACCCGAGGTCTCCGGATCGGCAGTCGCCTTTCTCCCGACTAGACCAGCCGTAACTTCGTCATTTTTCGATGTCTGTTTAATGTATCAAATCGCAAAAACCAACACAACATTTAAAACTTCCACATTACTTTTACTTAACTACTGGCTTAACATACTTTTTTTATTTTTTATAAATATATAAATAGTATTTAATGCAGCGCATCTCATTGGCTGTACATCGGGGGAATGCGGCTAGCGTTCTGGGGACTTTTGGTCAAGGATCGGTGCGCGGGGTACTCTTTGACTGAATTCACTGGAGTATGTAAATTTAGTAGTTAATATGGTTTATAGTAATGATATTTCAATACGATGTCTGTTTAATGTAACAAATCGCAAAAATCAACACAAAATTTAAAACTTCCACATTACTTCTACTTAACTACTGGCTTAACATACTTTTTTTATTTTTTATAAATCTATAAATATTACTTTTCATAATTTCCTATGTCGCAATTATATCCGTTTGGTGTCATCGAAATATAGCTCGCCTACATTAACCCGATATCGGAGGAAGCGAGCGGCAATTTTTGGGGTCCATAATAAAAAAACGTGACAAGACGATCCGGCTCAAATTTTTGCGACATTTTTCTATTAAACACGTGACTGGTTGAGCTCGTAAAGCAAATGGTGCGCCGTTTTTTGTAAGGCCAAATTTCTTTTTAACGGATTGCGAGAGGACGGATGTTTAATATCTGTGTCGAAGCTAGTTTTAGAACTTATTATCTTTTAAACTTTGATATTTAGCGACTTAGTTAAAGATAAATGTTGCAAAAAGAGCGGTGTTATGAGTTTGATACATCTTTCAATGAAGAGAGCATACATAACCTCCCAGCATTAGATAGTAGTTCGACGTGAGCTTAGAGCAATAAAAAACTATGTATTCGTATAGATTGTGATCAAATGGACCGATTTTGATGCGTAATTTTTTGGTAAATGTGACATTACAATGTGGCAATGGGCGGGATTGGGTGATACATGTTTTCAAAGCTCAGTAGTAGCCCTGCTGCCAACTGGTTTATTTTTCACACCATAAAAGTAGTTTCATTAATACTTCTAAGACAAAATGTTATCGGAAGCCGCAGTCTGCTGCGCTGGGTTATCTGGGCCAATCCGTCGCGGCTGTAAATGTTCGACCTTCGTTCCCGTCACGACAGCGCAACAAATTGGTGTGATTTTTCGCACATAGTTGAAGGAGAAACGTGACTTATTTCACGGGAAATATACGAGTCACAGGGGATTTGCCGCATGAATGAAACCACGGGGAGCTAATGACTCGGACTGAAACAAATAATGAATCTCCTGGACAGTTTTATCCTGAAATAAGATGATAGTAAAAATAGAAATAGTAAACCTTCCCGTTCCAAATATTTACACAAGAAACCCTGACGAAAATGCGAGCCAAATACATTTAAAATTTTTGAGTTTCAAATAAATATAGAAAGTTTTAAAGTTTGTGATGTCATGCGTTATTAAAGAGACTAAACTGAGCTTAGGTATTTGGTTATACATACAATTGTAATATCAAAGGCTTAAGTCAGGTTTTTTTGATACGCGGTTAATCTATTTGTGGTGATAGAAATTTGTACAGTACTACATATGTGCCAGTTATTCTACCACTAAGTAATGTACAAATATAATTGTATTCCAATTTGAATGGCAATAATTCCAAAGCAATTGTAAGCCAAAGATATAACATCTTCCTTAATCTCGGGGTAGCGAGCGCAGTGCAAGTGCTAAGCAGATATGGACTCTTCGTGTTCTAATAGCAGTGTGTTTCATATGTTTTACTCTATTTTACTCTATTTTATCTTTTTTGTATTGGGATGTAGATAATTTTCTAGAGCTTGTCGTTTCTAACATAATCCAAGAAGAGTTAGTTGATATTTTTTCTGCAGCTAGGATGGTATTAAACTCTCGTTATTATTTTCGAGATAATAAATCTTGAACTCACAAATATTATTGAAGTTACACCAACGTGCCTTGGAAACTGAAGAGGCGAGAGTTACTGAACGAAATTAAAAATCTGTTTGAAACTTTTATTATGTCTATTTATTTATATCATATCTATCTGAAAATCTATTTGAAATTTAGTCTATTGGAAACATCTGCTAAAAATCATTGGAAAGAACTCACAACTTTCAAACATGACGTCGTAGGTTCTTAGCTGGCCGGACCTTTGACAATCTATTCAAGTGTATTATATATTTTAAGCTTTCACGTCCTTCAATAATGTTATTTATGTTCATTATTCTTAGTTATTTGTGTTAACAAATTATGAACATCATCTTTGAAATTATTTCACTTTTATTGTTTCATAGCTGTTATTTGTATGTGTTTAATATCAGTAAATGGTAAATATTGTACGTAGTTTAGGGACGACAGTGAAAATAACAGACATAATATTGACACTGAAAAAATAGTAATTATTGTATTATTGTTTTTACTTCACACCAAATGCTCACTCTATTCTCCATTTTATCTTTTCTGCTGTTAATGATTAAAACCTCCGGCACAACGTAAAAGTCTCTCTTTTCTGATAGCATTAATTTTATTTGACTTACATAGGTAATACAGTATTTCTGTCTATCATATTCATATCATTGGTAATTCCGGCCTTTCCCAATGTGTCGTTTCATATTTCTCCATGTAATAGAAGGTCCTGAACTCCTGAACCTTTGAGTGTCTCTGAGTGAGAGTGGGCTATTTATGGTTACACAAATGATATAGGTATCATTAAAAAATATATTTCGAAACTGCTCGCGACTTCGCTCGCGTAGAGTTGAAAGTAACTTTTCGCTGAGGGACAAAGTTCGAAATTTTATTTTTACCGATATAAGAACCGACGAATAAATGGGGCTAAGTTATACAGATGTTAAATTTAGTTTTGGCCAGTCATCTAAGACATTCTAGGTCGCAAAGAATTGCCAAGCTCTGATTTTTTGGGATGTTGTTAGAATAGATACCAGTAGTGTAAAACCAAATTTGAAACCTCGAGAGACCAATGCTAAATTTGTGGTGCGCGAAAAACCTTTTAATTTTCGAAGTTTTTTTCAGTTTTTGGATTACAACTTCTAAAATATACATTAAACAGAAAAGTCATCTATGACACTTTTAAAGAAGTCAAAATAAGCAATAATATTAACGCGTAATTTCAAGCGTAATTTCAGGTCCATGTATATACAGATCTCAATATGTAAAACACTTCAAAAACGGGAATTAAATTCGTTCAATTCACTCAAAAACTGTTTGTTTAACAAGAAGCCCACGTTTCTCACTCACTTCAATTAGCGTCTGAATATCGCGTTTTTTCACTGCCACTAACTATTCCTTCCCCGAGTACATCCCGACATATAAAACAAACATCTGACGGGCAAATGTCCGACATCTCGTAAGAAAAAAAGACACCTTAATATATCCAACGATAAATATTTTACTGAACTATCACATTTATAACCAAGTCTAGCCGACAACAAATTTAAAACTTTTTTGAAAAAATGGCCCATTTTTGAAGTCTCATTTCTTGAGACTTATTAGACATATAAACCTGGAGTTACACTGAAATTGTTGCTTATTTTGTCTTCTTTTAAATTGTGATATTTAATTTTGCTATACAATTCATATTTTAGAAATTGTAAGTCAAAAACTGAAAAAAGTTCGATATTTAAGAGATATTTATTTTTTCGAGCACCACAAATTTAGCACAGGTATATCAAGGTTTACAAATTTTGTTTTACACTACTGGTATCTATCCTAACAACATCCCAAAAAATCAGAACCTGGCAATTAAACTTGATTTTTATGTCTACGGTGACTGGTTTATTAGTAATTTACGTCAAATTCTGCTTGGTTAGTCTAAAAGTAAAAAAAAACCTAGCGTTTATCATATGGCTACAGATTTTCTCATAAGTATGCATATTTTTATGAAGATATATTTCATTGTAACCATAAACATAAAAATAACCATAAAATGCCAAGTCCGTTCAATTCTTCTGACGTCATTGAAGATCAAATTTCCAAACATCCAGACATCAGCTATCTGACCGCCATAGTACAAAGCTTTGCTTAGTTTGTTGACATTGTCAGAAACATTCAAACTACAATAACAGTGTTATTTTCTCTTAATCTAGGTACTCAAGTTGGGATAAGTAATAGATAATAATATAAGACGTAGGAAACCTAATCATACCTATAAATAACTAGCATTGGGTGATTGACGAAGGTTGTGACAAGTATCTAGATCAAGTTAGACATTTATTTTCATACCTAGGCGTTATTTATTGGATTCATTATATACCGAGCCATATGTGGTCGATTGCTTACTAAAAGGTGAAAGGTGAGTAGACGACGTATTCTTGAGAAGAGGCGCATCGGCAAATAAATAAATAAATAAATATATAGAATCTGAATTTTGGAAATGACTGGAACGTTGGATTTTGGAAATTATGTATGTAGGGGGTTTCGTGGTCGATAAATTGATCTAGCTGGGTTTTATTTTTAAAAAACGTTACACATTTACATTAGACATTTAGTCCAGTAACTGTACACATCACCGTATGCGTTAAATCCGGTAGATCTGATTTTTTGCAGACTTGTTTATGATGTTGGCCCAATGATTATTCCAAGTTTGTCCAAGCGCCGAACGCAACTTTATGAAAAATCGAAAAAACCGCGAAAAAATCGTTTATTTTTCAAATTTTGTCGATTATAACCCTAAACGACTAGTTTTTCAAAAAACTATCTGAGGACGTTTATAAATAAGACTAAATTTGCTACAATATGGTACTAGAATTGTCTCTGTACACCACTGTTCTGTTTCCGAGAATAAATCTTTAAAAGTTTATCATTTTTGTCGAACTTCGCAATTTTTTGCAATATTTTAACTCTTACTTGACCACTTTTTGGCACAGTTACTGCGCATTTTAACCCCCGACCATGTATGACCTGGTTCAATAATGATGTGTTTATGTTCTTATGACAATTAAATAAATTTGTATTTTTTGTAAGTAACACAACTTTATTGAGTATTTTTACCATGAAATGTTCAAATCAGTGGCCAGGCTGTGCCAGTCGTGTAGAATACCCCCTGTAAATATTTCGGAGTTTATTATAATGCGTCGTGGAGCACATTAACATTTGCATATTACTACTTTGTGTCAAAAGTATAGCGCTTTTCCAGACAGTCCATATAAAAGTTTCCTAACTAATAGATGTTTATGCGTTTTTCGGGAAAAATAACATTAGTTTGGTGACAATAGACTCACTAAAATAGTTGTTTTACAATTGGGCACTTAATTTTTTTGATGATCGTGCTTAAATTGGGGTTTTGGTTTCGATATCTGAACTATCTTATATCATCGTCGTCATCGTATCGTATATAACCTTTCCCCGTGAATAGTGCCAGCAGCATCAAAAAGCTATTTTCAAATCCTACTAGTTGTCTTAAACACTAGAGTGTTCAAACGCAATTTAGGTTCAGATCTTTCTTTAAGTCCAGAAAAATTCCATGGTCAAGAGATAAATAGGTGGATAGATATTAAGTCTTAGAGTGAGGAGTGTACATTGTCGTTAACTTGAAAACACTGAAGGAACACATCGTGAGGAAACCGTTATGAACCTAGAATTTTCCGCGTCATCAACCAACACAAAGAGAAAGAATTTCGTATTTGTCAATGAAATTATTATCAAAGGCTTCCAAACTACGAGTAAGTACGTATCATTAAAACATTATGAATCTCCAAAATAATTCAGTTTGTACACATATTTTCACAACCTAAATAAATAATTTAACGCCCTTTTAAAGCATTACGCAATGCCTACGCTGAAAAACCTAAGCTAATAATGTGGACCCTGAAAACCCAGTTTAGGTGTTCTAGAATTACAGAAAGTCTCACCATTAAGAAGAATTTATGCGAGTCTCGGTCGCTTATTGATTCTTTTAAGGCTTACTTTTGGTTGCCAAATTAGGTAAACGAATTTAGCTATTATTCGGATTCGCATAGAAAGTGAAGTTGATCTGAAGGCGACGGAAAAGGCTGTTGTTGAGATAATCGAATTGGAAGTAAAAGCCAATAAGGTTTATTAACCACTGAGATAAAAAATGAAGATTTTGAACATTTTCAGACATAAGCCATAGGCAGAATTTGTTTAAATAATTAACTTTATTGAGATACTCAAGGAACTAGGGAACACATAATAAAATAAAACAAATTTAATTACAACTAGAAAATTAGTGTACTGAGTAGTTTGTTATTGGTAGGGAAAACGCAAATCAATTGAGCCTGAGTGCGATGATACACGGCTATATATTTGTAGTAGTAGGACTCAATGTTCAATGTTAAACAGTGGTTTGGGCTCTTCATGTTCAAATAGCTGCACTGCACTGCATTGCGTGTGCAGGTGTGTAGCTTACCACCAGGCGCATGGTTTGCTTGTCCCGTTTCTCAATATTATAAAAAATTTTGCTTAAGTACCTAGTTTATGTAATATAACATATATGTAACCACACATATCTACCATAACCATAATAGCATTAACCAATATCTATGATTGCTTAAATTCATATTCCAAAATGGACATAAGTTTTAGACCTACAGGTTTTGAATTAATATCAGTCGCACCACCGATCACCACCACATTACCTATAAAATAAACCTATAAAAGGTAAAAAAAAACATTACGCTACGGGTTGAGGTCAAGATTGAACAACTATTTGTATTTATCACAGATATTTGCACTGGGTGTGAATTGAACCCACGATCTACCGCTTAGCAGGCAGCATTGCTAACTAAGCCACAATGCTACAAACAAGCCCAACCAGATAAATGATAGCTTATTACAGATGCTTAATGTCGATATAAACTAAAACTTATACTAAAAATCACCCTAAATCCTTGGCGAGCAGTGTATCTTTAGAATGCTGTGCTGTGTTTACGTGTGCAAAACATTTTACAGTGAACAAAAAAGTAACAAGAGTGACATCAGTTTTTCAACTGTGTGTCTTTGGGATACAAGTCAGCAGACAGAATACTTTCAGTACCATTTAAACTTGACTGGAATATTTAGTTAGATGCTTAGCACCGCGGCCCTATGAATACAAAGGAGATATGCGAAGTGAGAACGAAAGGTGACAACAGTTATCAGCCTAACGCGCTTACCCAAAAGTTTCAGAGTACCGGGGCCCGTTATTGAGAAACGTTTCGGCTAATGTTTACTGTTTTTGTTTTTCTCAGGCTAATGGTGTTGACAAGGAGAGCTTATTTGCCCGGACCCCGGCACCATAAGGCGGAAACTTGAGGCTAACTGCGCGGTTGAGTGGTTTTTCGGATTAGAAGAGGTTCAATAGATAATTGTTAAGTGGCATTTTCAATTTGTTCTTAAGATATTTTTCTCAATTAATGCCATACTTACAACATTCTTGGTTGGGAGTCTATCGACGAAATCGTGTTAATATTTAAAGTAATCTTATAGTTTTACTGACTAATTCGAATGGATCGGTATGAAATTTGCCACAGAGATAAGTTTAAGTAATAAAAAGGCTCATTTTAATCACGGAAAAATGACAGAAACAGAAAAACCGCGAGTAAAATCTTGAAGGGCCATATAAATATACCTTTGCGAGTTATTCTACAGCCAATCAGTAATATGCAATTCTCACTGTGTTTCGGTTCGAAAAGAAATGTTTCCAGATAAATT
This sequence comes from Ectropis crepuscularia, assembly GCA_963693475.1. NCBI lineage: Eukaryota > Metazoa > Arthropoda > Insecta > Lepidoptera > Geometridae > Ectropis > Ectropis crepuscularia. Next base: position 17,689,589 of record OY856355.1, read on the forward strand.
TTACGGCAATGATACATCATCATCTCAAATCTCTAGATGGCGAGCGCATCACAGTGCTAGATAATGTTTTGGAGTATTCATGTTTAAAGAGCTGAGCGGCACTGTGATCTTTAGAACATGTATATATTTCTTACTATATCAGGCGCTTTTATTGCTCATCCCGTCACTATATATAACCCTACTAATATTATAAATGCGAAAATATATATTTATGCGCCATCTGTTATTTTTATTTTTGATTAGTCTGAAACTTAGTACTGTAATAAGTATGTACCTACTACTCTGGAATCACACATACGCCATTTTTGTTCCGATAAAATACAGAGTGCCTGAAGGAAACTCTATTTCCTAAATGTTACGTGGACGAAGCCATGAGCAGATAGTCTATTTATAATTTGATTTATCGAGTTTGAAACAAGAGTATGAATATATACATGTCTATATTACAGAACTTGTTCAATTGCTTTTTGTTCGAGATTCAGCATTAGTTCAGTACTTAAAACACAAAATTCTTTATTCCCCAACAAAATTCAAACATTCATGCGTTCCAAAAACGTATTTCGTATAGAGAAGAAAAAATACCACAAACAGTTAGGCAGCTGAATTAAATTCCAGCTGGTACTAATAGCAAGGTCCTGTCTCTGAGCGAAAATCCACATATCGTAGGGAACTAGACTATCAGGATTCCAGTCTAACAGAAGTCGGTGCGTGTGTAACAGAAAAGGGTTCTTATTTAGTATGTCGTAGGTTATTTACGGTTGCCCGCTCGTTGTGTGGGTTCGACTATCTGCTGTAGGGTCTAGTACAAAGTAACTCCCCCGATCGGGTATTTGTTCTGTCTCAACAATTCTGTTTTTGCCACGAAAATGTATTTATAGGTATTTCTAAATACGGTAGATATTTTAATAGTAGTAGTTTAAATATATTTTAATCGATACATTTTTTTGTTGTAAATAAAATATGTACTACTAGCAGTGACCCTCGGTTTCACCCGTAGAAGTTGCCATCGTTTTCCGGGATAAAAAGTAGCCTATGTGTTATACCAGATTATAATATATGTATATACAACCCGCTATAAATATACAACCCACTCCGTTCAGCAACAAACGTCCAAACTTTATGATATTAATAGGATATCAGCTATCTGGCTCCCATAGTACACAAGCTTTGCTTAATTTGAGACCAGATAATGTGTTCTGAAAATATTTATTTAAACTTATTTTAACAAATATTATCATTACAGTCGTAAACGTGGCGCAAAAAATATTTCGATTTCACAAACTTTGGTAAGCATCACACGGCTAGGTACAAAATAAACAATGCTCACTAGTAACTATTCATTATGTGTATCACTAATTCAATCTCAGAGGATGAATCTCTATAAACTATCATGCATATTACAGACACGAAACCAAAGCTCTTCTAGGAAAATAGAGTAACTCTACGTATCATTAATTAGCCGCAAAAGGCATACCTAAACGTTAATAACACTTATAAGTCATTTTTAATATTCCTAAATACGAAACTCCAAAAGATATTTCATAATGTATGGCACCATTATCACCATTTATGCGACAGTGTTATGAAGGGGCATCCCTATGCCAATTACTAGGTAGAGACCTAGTGAAATTGCCATTTTTACGTGACTATCCCAAAAGTTAGGTCGTGAGTCGGGAGGAAATCAGATATAAGTGAAATATTAGGTCGAGACAGCGGCGTGCCTCGATTTTTCTACGCCCTGATGAATCAGGAGTTTTATATTAGTGGGCGAATTTGAAGAACTTTATTTTTTGCTACGTTACATCGAAATCTTTAGGTTATTTTCAGAATAAAGCGACAATGTTCGGATTCAGCATATTATTAGTAGGTAGGTTTTACATTTTGTCAAAATTATCGTTTCTCAACGTGCAGAGCCTTTATTAACAAAACTAAAAAATATACTAACCTAACACACCTAACTAGTACTAGTAGTACTAGTACACACCTAACTTATCGTAAGCATGTCTGAAATATGTATAGACCGGAACAAATCTGAATTAAATTTATACTAGCAGCTAGCTAGCAAACGGGAACGGGAACTAGCTAGCTAGTGCCCGTTCCCAGTCCCGTTCCCTGTTAATTTTCCTGAATAAAGAAGTAGTCCATGTGTTCTTCCAGACTAACTATTTTCTAAATTTCAACCCGATCCGTTCATACGTTTCGACATGATTGAGCAACAAACGTCCAAATATCCGAACATTGACATTAATTATATTAATAAGATCGGTCTACAATTAATACATATTTGTATTAATTGTAGACCGATGAAGCTTTGATGATAATGTAACCAAACCAATTACCAGTTGGAAGCGTACCCAGGAAGCTGGTGAGGCCAGCTTCATGGAACTGGAGGAGAGAACCAGGTGGCATTACCAAGCTGAACCCTAATGCCTATTTTGCGTTGCGTTGTGCCAAATAAACGCCAGTATTTAGGCCTCACATCGCGCCAAGATCTCGGAAAGGTTTTTGAGAATCAGATCAGCTCCCGGACTTCAAAGGCTCAATGTTCAAATATATAACATGTTGTTTTTTAGGGTAATTTAGAATAATTAATTTGTGTCGAGAATTAGTTGTCCTAGACAAATCAATTAGATTTTAAGGCAACTTTTGTTTTGTAAGAATAATTTTGTTGTTACTTAATAAATGAAAAAAAAAAAATACTGCTAATAAATAATTACTTAGTTACGTTTTAACATACTTTATAGATGTTATATAAATAAAAAAAAGTCTCTAACATATTCACTCGCACACAATGTTTATTCTAAAATTGGATATTGGATACTTGATTTAATTGAGATATATTGGGATTTAAGTCGATTCATCACGTTATTAATTAATGATTGTAAAAGAGCGGCTATCGATCTTTAGATAGGTATTACGAGTACTATTTTTAATTATTGAACTCTACATTGCTTAGGTTTGGATTGTATTTAACAAAAACAATAACAACATATATGTAAATGCTCTGCTCAATTTGACCCTGTGAGGGGTTTCCGGACGCCCGATAAAAACTAAGTGCTAGTGCCCGAAACTAAGGGCTAGTCTTGCCTTAACGTCGATGGAAATTTTAATATATTAAGGCGAACATCTGATATTAGATATTACACCCTAGTATAATGAAACCCTAGGGAAATGTATCGATAAATATTTTTTACTGACAATTTTTACACACATCTAGTCCAAAACTAAGCAAAACTAACCAGCTAAGTATCAGCTGGAGGCTCTGGACTCGATCGAGAGAGGTGCTAGAAGGCTCATAGGCAATGACATTCTTGTGCGAAAAAGACTTCAAAGTCTTGAACATAGCCGGAAAATTGCTAGCTTACCGGTTTTTTAGGAGTATAGTTATAAAGGGGAGATAGTTTACAGGGCTAGCTTTAAAATAGTTGTCTGACGAACATATTTACAATTGGAGTATAAGAATTTAAGTGAAGTAAGTTATTATTTTGGAGTTTACGGAAAGTGTCTGGGAGTTTTAGGACCTTGTTTTTAAGGATATTGCCTACAACATACGTGTTATCGTGTCCACGTGTTTGGCAAAAAAAATATACCCAATAAAAATGTCTCTCCTGTCACCACTTCCAATCCTGCCTATGCCTACGACTTCGGTTCAGACTCCGATAAATCAAATTTTAAAACTCCGATTCCGAATTCGGTTCCGATAAAATGACCTCGGTTACATCCCTGTTGTTTATAGTGTCACAGATTACTTAGAAGTTAGTATGTACCGAACTTATTTTTACCGTTATTATTTAATTTCTATGTTATTTCCGAACCACACGACCAATAATGTTAAAATTTTGATGGGACTTTATTAAAAATGTGTTCTTTCTAACAAAATAAGAGTTAACGAAATTTAACAACGCAAACATGAGTTACAACCAAATACACATTCTGACTTTCACCCCTTTCTGCAAGAAAACCGTGCAGAATTGTGGGATTAAAAGTAGACAGCTACCATCTCTTTAGTATGATCTTAAATCATGCCAAGTTTCATTTGAATTGAATAAATAGTTTCGGCGTGATGAGAGTTCCCTATACAGAAAGACAGACATGAAAGAAAAAAATGCAGTTTCGCCATCAGTAGGTATCGACTATGGAGTGCCTCCAAATATTTTTTTTTAATATCTTTAACCCGCTACAGTTTTATTATAAGTATAGATATAGATAGGTACTAAATTAGATACCTGCAGTAGTTTTTGCTAGTAACAAAAATACATTTCAAATAAACAAACTTGTTGACTAGACTAATGCAGCAGCAGTGAGCGAATATGGGCTGATTATGATGTTGATGGTGAACTTTAGGAGGAAGGAAGTAAGATAGTTCGCCGAAGTGTCGGTAAGTCATTCTACTGTAAAACTGTTAACTTGATACCAAGGTTTGACGAGATCGGGCCAGGAATTAATGCCTCACTTGAGGAGTTAATGACTTCGCCATAGTTCACAAGCGTCTCCGGAACGTGATAATAATTCAGGACGTGAATTGGTGTGAGGAAGTTCAACCGGGTTCCCAGAGTAGTAATAAGTACATTTATTCGGAAAACTCCATTACTAAGTTTTACAACATGCCCGTCGAGACGTTAGCGCAAGCCGTGGCATGCATTAAGAAAAAAACTATTTCTAACCTAATTTCACTTCAACTATTCGATATTTTATCTATTTTTTTGAAATCAATACATGATTGTGTAACGACAGTGCTTGAAAAATAAGTTTGCTCAGATTAACATATGAATCATTGGCAAACAATTTAGTATTTAAAAATATAACCAACCTAGATCAATGGCATCTGTAGAACAATTCTAATACTTATATTTAATCTAACACTTTTGTTTAAATGGCATACTTACATTTTCCCTTCTACATTGCCAAAAAGTAACAAAGTTATCATTAAATTATTACTAGATACCTACTCCATTGAATAATAAAATTTAAAAAAAATGGCAGTCATAGGAACTGCCGATAGCAAGCCAAAACTTATAACTCAGAATTTGATAGTTTACTTTGCAAACTACGCGGGTGAAAGAGGAGGGCCTGGCCATGAGCATGGCCATGGTCCCGAGTTTACCCAAAGATTTCTTATCATTCCCGAGCGAGACGCTAGAATTCAATTCACAGCCCACGAAAAATCTGGCGCGGCAAAAGAAGTTTGCACTTCAATAACATAGAACACTATCGGCAGCCAAGTAGGACTTAAGCTTCCCAAGTTGGTTAAGACTGCAGAGTGAAGAGCTTCATGATAATGCTCACTGTGTCGGGGATTATCGCTTTCTGCATCCAACCGTCTAGCGAAAGCCTCTTATGGTCTTAGTGGACAGCTTTCGCTTTATATCCGTTCACCGAGACTAGTATCGGTACTACAGTCATCGAATCAACATCCTAAATCGTTATACCAGCCCGATATCGGGCTTATTGACCACTCTCCTGGCCGGAGTGAAATTATTATAACTTATGAGCAGCGCCAGCGCCTCGCGTTTTTAACCGCGTAGTTGTCGTTCCCGTTGTTTTCTCGGGATAAAAATTAGCCTAAGTGTATTATAATATTTTTAGGATAATTACTTTGTAAAGAATTATTAGTAATTATACTGTATATTTATCACGAATTAAGATAGTTTAATTAGGTTAGGTTAGATTAAATTTAGGTTGAATTTTGAATTTCTAAAACCGTGCTAAAAATCATTAAATATTGTACATTATATAAACATAGTACCTATATGTTTGAAACATAGTATCCCTTTAAACACATTACGCTCCTTTCCGTGAGCGGGTAAAAGACATCTTTGGCGAGTTTCTAAATTGTATCGAGCTATCAAGGGAGATCAAAAATAATGGGATTTCAGTGACCCTTTCGATGTGGGTCTCTAATGGAGCAAGTTGCGGTTAATATTTCTAAACCATATACTCTCATGGGATATTTGCTCTTTTTGTGCTCATAAAACTGAGGTTAATTTAAACATATGATCAATTTATACATGCACATATGAATATGGTAGTAGAATAAATTAAGTGTTGTTTATGGAGTTGCTAAGTTACGGTTTTGTTTGAATGTACGACTGCTGGTCTAATCGGGAGAATAGCGACCGCCAATCCAGAGCCCCAGGTTCGAATTCCACGCCCTATTTCATCATTATAGTCATCACCCAATTGAAGCTGTTACTATGTTTAAAATCACATTAAATATGTATGTATAATATCGAAAACTCATTGTCTTGTATTAGTATATTTTTATGTACGTATATGTATTATATGTATAGGGATGTAAATTATTATGTAAGTATGTTATTGTATTATTTGGTAATTTAGTTTTTATTTCTGTTTTAATTTTAAGTATCAACCATTCCTTTTTGTGCTTCCCCTCCTCCATACTTTCAAATCTCTCATTCCATCCTATGGTTGCCTGGAAGAGATCGCTTTTAGTGATAAGGTCGCCAATTGCTACTTTATTTTGTTTTAAGTGACTTTTTTTAGTTTTTTTTTTCGGTATGCTCGTAGCTCGAAAAAAGACATCGTTTCATGGTTGATGTTCCAAAGACACGAACGAAGAGGTTTGACTCTACTTTTGTGATAAGAACGTCTAGGCTGTGGAATACGTTGCCTGAGTGGGTTTTCCCCGATGGTTACGATCTATGTGGCTTCAAATCGAGAGTGAATCGGTTTTTTTCTAGGTAAACACGGTCCACCTTAGACCGCATCGTCGTTTAACATCAGGCGAGATGGCGGTCAAGTGTAAACCTATAGAAGATAAAAAAAAAAAGTGCAATAAAGAGTTAATTTATCTATTTTTGTAGTCATGTGCGTAATGCCGCTACATAACTTAAAAACGGAATCGAAAAGGAAACCTAGGATATTTCGAGGTCATGCGTCGTCCACCGACCGACCCGCAAAGGGTCATCTGGTAGGTTATTGCCTTGACTATCTCTTTGCGAGAGAAGGCCCCTAGTCCCAGCAGTGGGAACATTTAGTGGGCTGCGTATGCTAAGTCACAGTATACAGAGAGTCCCCGACATTTCGATACAGTTCTATACACCATGTTCACGGGTGAACAAAGTTAATAAAAATCATAATGTATAAATGTACCTTTATAATGTTTTATCATTATCCTAATCAATAAACATCAATAAATAATTATCAGGGATATATTTATGTCCCGCTAAAGCTATCAAACCTTTAAATTCTCCGTATACTGATGTGTAGTTATCCTGTTGAATGAAAAAGATCGGGTAAAATAATTAATTTATTCTTAATCTATCATAATCGCAGCTTTTTTTTTATTAACCTCTATTGCCCCACTGCTGGGCAAAGGTCTATTCAAATCGTAGCTAACAAGAAAAAACCTCCACCAACCTAACGTATTCCACGAGCATTTAACTTTTTTTCCTCAGTCAGTTAAAGGGCGTATAACTCAGAGGCGGCAGGGTAAATTTGGTGACCGGGTGCATGATACGGTGGATTTATTTTGGGCAAAAATTAGCATAATCAGTGAGAAAACCCAAAGCTTGCATTCAAGCGTCAAGCCATGTCAGAGACGATTCACACGGTGCGGCTGCCAACCGCGCGTTATGTATATCTGCGAAATTGACATCCCGAGACGTTATGCGCAAAGTCTCGTCGTACCTCGCAGGGACGCATTTTCCCATTGTTTACTGATGATTTATCACATCTGCGCCAGATTTTTCGGAACAAATGACTTTGCTATCTTTTCCCTCCATATTTTCTGGGTTTTCAACAATGTACTGCACAAGACAGTTATATACGCCGGTACAAAATGATATTTTTTTTATTCGGTTTACGAAAATTGTTAAAAATTATTTGCGAACAACTACACTTTTTAAGATTAAATTTAACTCGTATTATCGATGAATGCTGTATTCAATATTAGCTTGAAGAGTCCAGAATAGGGGATGGAGAACCAAATACCTGTTTTTGTATTTTTGGGTCGTGTTCAAGTAAGACTGGAGTAATAGTCGAGTAGGTTTGGAGTACGCCGATTACTCTTCATTTACGTTTTAGGTATCTATGCACAGTCAAATCGGTATAAAACCTTAACGGTTAATTACACCACGAGACACGAAATTGAAAATTTTGAAGACAATTTGTAGAATTTGGCTAGAATTTGTATTTCACAATTGTGAAAAGTTTGAATCCCGCACTGCGTTTCCGAGTTTTTTTCAAGTGAACATGAATCCATGTTGTTTGTCTTGACATTAATAGTGAAGAGAAATAGCGTGAAGAATCCGGTATGCTTTAAGAATCTTCGGAGGTCATACCTTCGTCGACACGTCCTGGACAACGGTCTTAACTCTCTCCTTACGAAAGAAGGTCCCGTGGTCCAGCAGTGGGCTGTTTGTGGACTATTTATGCAAGTTTGGTGATATGGCGGACATATATTTTATTATTTTGTGGTACTTCCCCAGATGAGCTCTTTGCAAAGTCCGCCTGGGGAAGTACCAAACGTTTGCCAGTTATTCTGCCGCCAAGCAGTAGTGTGTAAACATTGCTGTGTTCCGGTTTTAACGGCGTGTTTCCAGATACATTTCTGGGCTAATAGATAAAATACCCTATATCTCCGGGTGACGAGCGCAGCGCAGTGCTAGGTGATGATTTGGACTCTTCATGTTCCAATAGCTACGTGTCACTGTGCTGTTATAGGTAGGCAATTTGCATTACTTGAGATTATAATAGCAAAAAAAAATTCAACAAAATGACTTCCTTAAAATGTTTGATATGGTATTTCTGCTTACCCAGCATCCTAATGATTGCCTTCCTTGATTTGGACTGGCGCGTCTCGCCGTGAATGTGACCGTTCAGGAGTCCCAATTTAGTCTTCTCGCTCACACGTGTTGATCTGAAACAATATAATACGATAAATACACGAAAAGACATGAGTGCAATAATTTATGACTAGTTGGAATTGAAGCACCATTCACTCTTACAAAGTACCAGAAAGAAATCTGAGACTTAACTGTAATGACTGTAGAAATACGTTGCGCTGGTACTTTAATTAATATTCTGTGATCTAAGTTTAACCTGTGAATAAATCATGGAGCTATAAGTCTATTCAAGTTTTGAATGAGGGCGTAGGGTTCATGAAACAGTTACACGCTGACTCCACCCAGTCAAAGTAGTTAGAACCAGAACCCATCTCCGTAAGCCACTTCGTAACTTCATGAATCTAATACCCACTAGTTCCGGAGGCAATTAAATACCTCGAGGCCCTCAAACAATGGGAAAGTTTGTCAAAGGTTGGTGAATGAATAAACAAATGTACGATCATGTTACATGATCTCAGTGCGGGTAGGTTATAGAACAGTATCAATTTGTGAGGGTACTTTTCATCGTAAATTTCTATCGGAAGTTGTCACATATTTTATGGCAGAACTGTGTTTCGGAATTTGTTTTCGTGATGTTCATATGAAAAAGGTATACTCAGTAGAATGACAAAGATATGATTGGATTGTTTTGTTCAGTCGTTATGGAAACACTTTGTACATATGCATAGACAGACAAAGATATTTGAATGCTCAAAATCTAAGCAACGTCGCTGAAGATGAAGCTACTCGTAATATCAACGTTCGATGTACTATTAATCTAATATTCATAGCTTTTATACATATACTATAGGTACTACGCGTTTATATATTTGTACTTGAACACCGTCTCGCCTTACCAATGGTGAACGACGTTAAAGAAATCTAGAAATCGATTAACTCTAGACGTGAAGACACCTAGATTATATCCAGCCACTTAACGTGTTTTTCACAGATTAGATGTTCTTATTACGAAGGTGGAGTCAATTCCCTTTGTTCGAGTCTTTAGTTAGAAAATTAACTACTGTTATTACTTTGAGTAATAAAATGCTATTAACAAGAATATCATACCTATAGTAAGAACTAAGAATCACTACCAAATTATTATTCTGATCTTGAAAATCCACAATATTCGCCGACAAAAACTATATTACCCAAAAAATTTATGTTTAAAATACTCAAATATATATACCTAATATTCAAAATAAGATTACTTATTCTAAAAGAAAACTGAAAATATCTGTCTTGGACAGGTCATCGTCAGATTTCATTATTCTATTTTCCTACTTATATCATTTAATTGCTCATTTTTTCCACAGGAAAGTGTCTTGTCATTATACTTGAACCAACATTTAAATTAATTATACCTAATCACCTACACAAAAGGCGAGCTCCTTATTAAACTCTGTATTATAAACGAAGTCTGGTAGAATACATAATTTAATGTTATGTTTTTGCCATTATTACATGCGTTTAAAATTTTCCAGGTTTCGAAATATTACAAGGTTTATTATTACGTTTTAGAAAATATGTGTAAAAAATAAGCGAAATAGGTAATTGTAAGTAATACTGACCTCGTGGCTTAGTTGGTACTAGCTCTGCCTGCGAAGCCGAGGGTCGAGGGTTCGATTCCCACCCAGTGCAAATATTTGTGTGATGAACTCAAATGTTTGCACTGTGTCTGGGTGTTTCTATGTATAATAAGTATGTATTTAAAACTATATAAGTATTATATCAGCTATCTGGCCGCCATCACACAAGCTTTGCTTAGTTTGGGGTCAGATGGTGTTGTGTGTGAATTGTCCACCAATATTTATTTTTTATTTTAATAATATGGATTGAAATTTATTTTTATTTCGTTTCACAGAGCATTAATCCATTCCAATTTTTTCAACAGTGGGCTCAAAATACCTAAGTCAATTAATGTTAATCACATCACATACATACATAAACCAATTCAGCTGAAAGAAAAATAAGAAAAATCTCAATCATATTCTGAGAATAAAAAATCTCCCTACATTCCGTTCTCAGAAATTTAGACAAAGCGAAGCCACAAACATTCGAAATGTTGTAGATATTTAGGATGACTATTATTACATTTTACAACGTACTATCAAAGTTTATCGACAGAGATAAAAAGAAACGCTAGGTTTGTCCAATTAACCCAAAACACTACATTAACGTAGTTTGCTATTACTTTGAACAGCCCGTCCTTATGCTTGAGTATTTAGGGCATCCGGAACTTTCTATTTTCTTTTCTGTAAGAATAAGCTGGCACTTACAATCTATTGTAATCCTATAATAAACACTAGTGTATAGTTACGGATTCAATATAGTGATTGGAACTTTAATAGAAAACACCAGTAACTTGCGTCTTTTTACGAGGTCACCGTACCATAACTGATTTTGCCTATATCTCTCAACATTGGTCCTCAATTTTCAACTTTTTCATAAGGAAGCCTCGCTTAACGTCAGAGGCAATAAACATCAATCGAAATTAGTGACCAACCAATCCTTGACAAATCAAATTATGTATAATTCGATCCGAAGAATTATAATCTCACTGGGAACATTTTGCAAACGTTCCAACAGAGAATATCCGCAGAATTACATTACGTAACCTAAATTCATATTACTAAGACTTTTTTATGTGTTTGAGTATACCTTAGAAATCGATAATTTATGCGCCAATTTGCATCGGCACAGAAATTTTAAAAGTTATTGATTCGCGTAAGTCTAAGATGCTTGGAGTACGAGATCAGATCTTGTAACTAGTGCTTTAAAGTAGATTTTTCTCTAGATAAATCGTTGGGACAATTCATGTATCAATCTGTGGTGGCATAGTGGTGAGAGCATCCGATTTCACAGGCGTGAGCACGTAGATTCCAATCCCACCTGCGCCTTTGAGTATTTTCCTTAGTGCACATTTCCAAAGTTAGTATCACCACTAGCTTTCAGGGTTCAGAAAATATGTGAAGAAACTTGCATGTTCCAACAAAGACATTTTTCGCTGACATAATATATGCGCACTTAGCCAGCGTGGTGGATTATGGTCTTGAATCTCTCCTTGTGAGAGAAACCCCCGGTCGCAGCAATGCGTAGTGGGCTGCTTATGCTGTAAATGCTAAATCAATGTTTGGACTACAATGGTAAAAGATCAGATTTGGTGTCTAGTACTTAGATGTAGATTTCATCCACATAAAATCGTTTTCTTCTACAAAAGTACCTACGTTCCATCGCGGAGACCGTATTATCCCTTAACAACAGGCCTGATGGTGGCTAAGTGAAATCCTATTATGGATAAAAACATTCGTTTATCAATTAAATAACTCTACTTTTTTTAAAGTTTTTTTTTGGGCAGATCCTTTATTAACAAAATTAAAATGCAATGAGAACTACACTACGCTACATACCTAACTACTTACACTAAGCACACCTAAATTATCCATAGACCAATGAAGGTCTACTGATAAGCAAGATGTTCAAGCCCACTACCAATCGGAAGCGTACCCAGCATGCTGGTGGCATTACCACGGTGAATGGCAATGCTTATGCGTTGGGCCAAATAATTCTACTTGTGTAATGTTTGTATAATTCTACATGTGTAGGTAATTCTATACTGATCGTGTATTCAATTGGCTAAATCCTAATTGTACGTCGTATCCGCGGAGTTATCGGAAGGCTTGTTGAACCTGTCGATGGGACAAGCCGACATTGATAAATCACCTCCGCTTTTCACTCGTGTGCTTACGATCCACACAACCGTGTAATATTCAGCCAGTGCTCAAACTTAGCCGGCTGCTGAAATGAAGTTATAAGGACGACGCAACAACTTTGCGAAACTTTCTAGTTGGGTTGCAGTTCTGGAATTTCAGACATAGTTCACATCTGTTTTTAGTTGGAGCAAATTACTAGTGTTTTTTAAACAAAGAATGCAGACCTTTTAAAATCAGTACACGGGTAACTAACGTGTTATGATAAGTCGAGTCCGGCTTATGCTTTGGCCCACAGAAATCTAAATAATAATAATTATTTAGATTTCTGTGCTTGGTCGCATCCGTAACCTTTTTTTCAAAAAGAGTGCACTCTGCTCGTTTGGCACTATTTTTAGGCCACCGGGCGCGACTGAGACTTATGTTGGATTGGACCCACTATACCACAATTGAGTTTAACTGAATTGATTGTGAATTAATTGAGAAAATGTGTAACCAAATCGTTACTTTTCATAGTAAAATGATGAATGGTCAATGTCATACTTCAGTAATAATTAAATCATATGAACCACCCACTAAATGTTCCCACTGCTGGGAGTCGGGGTCTTCTCTCGCAACGAGAGAGACAAGGCCATAATCCACCACGCTGCCCCAGTGCAGGTTGGTGGATGACAATGATTTCGAAAAGTTCTAGGTACATGTCGGTTTCCTCACGATGTTTTTCCTTCTCCGTTTTAAGTTAGCGGCATTACGCACATGACTTCGAAAATACAGTGGTGCGCGTGGTTTTGAATCCGGGGTCTCCGGATCGGCAGTCGCCGTTCTCCCGACTAGACCAGCCGTAACTTACTCATACTTCATCATAATTAGCTCGTTTTTAGTGTTTCTATCAATTAATAATAAGTATCTAAATTTCTACGAGACGTGTCCACAAATGTAGGTGAGAACGTCGACGCCCGAAATTCAGACGACCGTCCCACACATGTTAACAACAGAGACAAGGACAGGATATGAGAACATTTTTGAAATTTCTGCAATCATATAAGCTCCTGAGCTAAACGGCGAAAATATGAGAACCTCGGAAGCGTTAAATATTTGCGCCGTTTGGTGTTGAGACATTGGGCCCTTGGGCGCCTTCTGGCTCATCTCAATTTCAAAAACCTTTCCGAATACTTGGTTGAAACGTGACCAAAATGTATTTGATTAAATGTATAAATATTGCCAATCAGCGTGGTAATGCCATCAGTACGTCAAGTATGCTTCCAACTGGCCGTAAGCTTAAATACTTTGTCTATCTCAACTCAAGACCATAATTTGTTTATGGACAATTAGTGTGAAGTGCAGTTAAGTGTAGTTTTTATTGAAATTTAGTGTTGTTAATAAAAACTTTAAAAAAATCGTATAATCAAGAAACGTATAGTAAAATCGTCCCGTAAAAAATATCAATAGCTTAATTCGACACGTTATTTAACATCTTTTCAATACTGGTTGTGGAAATCATCTCCTATTGTAAGCAAATAAACGCTGATTTATTTCCTTACAATGTGAATGAAAATTGATTGAAAATTCTTTATTGATCATACAATTGAATCACATTATAGTAGATAGAAAATAACCATCCACTGTGGATTTATCCCTGAGCCATATCTGTCAGACTGCCTTGGAATGGAAAAAAGGGCGACTAACCCTTTAGCTAACCATTTAATTTTCTTCTGTTTCTTCTAAATTTCTTCGTCTGTTTCTTTCAAACCGTTGAAAGTGGTACTACGGACATTACTGAGTTCACTGCTCGATTGCGCAATTTTGCAGAGAAATTGCAGCCAATTCCAGCATCTTGTCATAACAAAAATAAAATCTTTGTTTATAAGGACTTGGCGACTTCTAGCCACGTCTTTCTAAGAGATGATGCGGTTAGAAGGCCTCTCCAATCTGTATACTCGGGCCCGTTTCAGGTTTTAGAACGGAGTGATAAAGTATTCAAATTACTCATCAAAGGCAAATCAGTCACAGTATCAATAGACCGCATAAAACCAGCCTATCTACTTGTCGACTCACCAACACCTAAAATCATTAACACTGTCCCACCTGTTACACCTGTAGTTCCCGAAGAACGTACAACATCTAACCCACCTGTGAGGTCCACTCGTTCTGGTCGGCATATACATTTTCCAGATCATTATCGTCCGTAGTGACGGCCTCTGGGGGGGAGTGATGTGGCGAATACTTTATACTTACCTAATAAGTTTTCATTCACGCGCCACTCTGGCCACTAGTAAATATTTAACTTAGGAATGTTTTGAAGTTTAACGTCAGGGAAAAAGATATGTGATGTCGTCTACGAGTATGTATTAATTTATATTCATTGATTCGGTGCTCGACAAAATAAATATAATAATTAACAACAGATTGTATTTGCATTGGACCACCGGCGTATACCGTCGTACCTCATCCCCATAAATATACTCTAATTTTAGATTTTTCAAATTTTGGTGTCATTTAAAATTATTTGATAATTTTTAAACAAAAAATAATCATTCAAATCGATTCCATAAAATTCGCGGAGCTATCTACCTATACCTACTAATATTCTAAAGCTGAAGATATCGTTTGTTTCAACACGCTAATACCAGGAAATAGGTACTGGACCGATTAAAAAAAAACACATTTGGAAATATACGTGATCCCTACACGTGATGTTACACCATTCTACGATTTAAAAACTTAACTTAACCTATAAAAGTCATGAATACTATAACTGAATAGACCAATCGGAGCAGACAACACAAGTCTCGAGCGTGGTCGAGGCGTCATCTTTTACTTTTAGGCAGGCGGGCAGTTTTGTGTGATTGATTCGAGAGCTAGCGACTGATCGAGTTGGATCATAGTGTCGTCTATGTGAAAGTATTTCTTGGTTAAAGTGAGATCGATGCCCTGAACTCGCTGCTCGGTCTTAGTTGTTGAGTTATAGTCAAATTGTGTTAATAAGTGTAAAACCGTGTGCATTGTGCTTTGTGCTCACATCTCACCCTGATTACGCCCACAAAACCAGCAACCACTAATGACGGTGTCGACGAGAACAGTGTTTCTCCGATATGTATATGTATCACGAGCGAAGCCGGGGCGGACTGCATGCAATACTAGTCTTATACCAATCAAAAAAATAAATACAGCCGAGTTGAGAACCTCTTCCAGTTTTGAAGTTTGCTTACAATGGTCCTTTAAAGGCCGATTTACATCAGACGAGCGAATGCTCATTCTATCCCTACTGTATTAAATTCATTTGGTGTAAACAAACGTAGAGCATTCTTTCGTTGTTTTGTTTGCGTTCGCGAAGATTCTATGGAATATCTAATATGGAAAACGCTAAGAACGATCTTTCGTTTACACTAAAAGATCGAGAAAGAATGCTCTTGTTCCAGCTATAGCTCTATGCTCGTTCAGTTTAAATCGGCCTTTAGACAATCATCTTTAACTGCGTAACAACATCAAGTGAGACATCGTGTGAGCATCTATGTACAAGATTATAGGCAACAGTTTCTTGGTATCCAATTATTCTGTAGACAGAGAAACCTAATTCCTATCAAAATTATTAAACCATTTCATTAATTAATAATTAATTAGTGGGGTCTGAACTACGCGGCTTATTAACAAGATTTCATAGAAATCCATTTATTCTTTACGAAGACTTCATGATATAAATAGTTCAGTCGAGCTTTCTTCGTAAATTATTCTAAAATTCTCATATTTAAATAACGAGGGTAGACATCAGCTTTTATTGAACTAGATTCAAACTTAATGACGTATAGGTAAGGAAATCTTTGGAGAATTCGCGACAAATACGTCTTAATTGGAGAGAATCCCTCGAAGGTTTACCTCATTCTGGGTTCATAAACTCGAAAAGAGTACATATATATTAATTTATACATGTACAAATATTTCTTAAGAACTGTCTGGAATCGCGCAGGCGTGCTTCGCCCCTTCATCATAAGGATTAGCTAACAAAAGAAAACTAACCACCGCATAATAAAACCTAACTTTGTTTCAATTTGGTTTGTATGAGTTCGTCTCGTTTTCGAAATTATTTACAACAATGTAATTTTTTTTAAACTTGTCAGTTTCTTGACTCGCGGAAGTTTTTAAATCTTTGGAATATGGTGGCAAATTGAAATGTTTCCAGGAAAATCACAGGGCATAGCAAATAAAACATCGTATATGTCTGGGTGACGAGAACATTGCAGTGTAAATGATTTGGAATCTTCGTTTCATTAGCTGCGTCTCACTGTGCTGTTGGTAGGCATGTTGCTTGCCATCAGGCACATGTCCTGCTCGTCTCGTCACTCTATATTATAAGATAAATCATGAATTGGATTTTCTATACCTATGTAAATCAAATTTCTAAATTTGATATATTCTAAATTGAATTATATCTTTATTAGTCGTATCTAGGCACACGCCCAGATATGTATCAGGGCACGTGCTCAGATATGTATCGGGGCGAGTTCTCGTCGTCTAGCTAGGTCGATGACATTAGTAAAGTAGTAGGTACAAAACAAGAGGCGCACACAAAACAAGGTCTTTTGTCAGCAGTGGACGATAATTTAGATAAAGAGACGATTTAACAACAAGATATGACGACGATACAAGAGGTTATGAATGGTGATAGTTCCTAACTACAAATTACAGAATGTATGAATTTACTGGATTGAAATATGTATATAAAAATCGTAATGTAGGGTCGTTAATGAGAAACTCGTTAATCAAAATACTTACCTACATAGATAAAAAGTTGAACACCGCGGCTTTTGTGAAAATAAAAAATGCAAAATCCTGTCAAAAATATTATCATGTAGTTCTTAATTGTGCCACAGGTGGTGTTTATGTTTATTTTTTAGATGTAGATATTTTATAGACATACATCAATGTTTATTTGACATACTAGCGGTCCGTCTCGCCTTCGCCCTCGTTTCATAATATCATAATATCACGTACCTATATATCCAATGGTGAAATATTTTAGAAATCGGTCCAGTAGTTTCTTATATTACCGCGTTCAAGTAAAAAACTGCTTCAGCTTTACAGAGGTAATTTATTAGTAAAGATTATTTCACTCATCTAAGATAACTCATATCTGAAAAAACTTCGTTGTGATGAAGATATAGAATGACAACATACTTGCATAGACTGATTAAAATGCATTTATTTCACGTTACTTTGCCAGTAAATTTCATAATTATTCAAAAAAATCATAATTACTCAAAGTAGAATCAAATAGTACATAAATGTTAAACAAATAGTAATTAATGAGCGCAGTGCATCTCTTTCGACTACATCCAGATTACAGTATCTAATTATTGTGTTAAAAAACGACGTAATAGTAAAAACAATCTTATAATAAAAATCAGAGATTGTGCGGATATATAATAGTAGTTTTGTAAGCTCTCAAGACTTCTGATTAACAACGTTAATTTAATATTTGAGAAGATCAGAGATACGATGTAGTTGTCTTATCTTAAATCCTTTCAATTAGCTAATTTAATATTCAAAGGAAACGTAATTAAGATATAACTTTGACATCCAAGAACATAACATTTAATTAATAAATTAGTTATGAGAAGGTTCATTCTAGCATAAATTCACTCTCACGTCTTTGAAACTAGAATGTATTCAATGGTTCTAAATTAGGACCTTGAAAAGGATTCACTAGACAAATATGTTCTTGAAATGTTTCTTGAAGTAGTAGAAAATAATGCCGATTTTCGAATTTTGCCGAATGTCGTATGATTTAAAACATTATAATTTACCTTCGGCGTAACAAGCTTTTTCAGCTTGTCGTAACATATTACTGTTCATGTGTATGTAGCGTAAATTAATTATTAGTATAATTACGATAGCGAACGAAAGCAAACATATTATTATTTAGGAACTCGAGAAGTCTGTAAACCTGTGTCACGGTATTTCTGGTCGTCTCCTCCGGAATTCTCGACTAATTTTATGTTTTTTTATGTACTTTCTAGGTTTGAAAATAGCCTTAATTTTTCTCATCCTTCTATCCACTTTTCATTTTAATCGGATTTTATTATTTTTGTGCGCACAATATCCAAATACATAGTTTAAAGTAGTGTTCACACAGAGGCGATCCGAAAGCGATAGCGATCCGATAGCGAGACGATATTTTTTGTAATGTTCGAATTTGTATGCAACCTGACACACAGCAAGCGGGCGCGATCCCATACTCGGTATCGGATCGCTCTCGCTGTCGGATCGCTATCGCTACCGGATCGCCTCTGTGTGACCCGGCCTTACCCGCGGCTCATTGATGTGAAGGATGTGATTCATTTGCATGAAGTATCGCGTCATTGTGGCATTTCATTCGGTTGAATAATACTAATTTATATAGCAGAACAATGTTTGCGAGGTCAGCTAGTAGTAAATAAAGTTTGGAAGTTGATGTCACAAATAAAATAACAGTCTAATTTATGGCGTAAGGCAATTTTGCTGAATATTATTTATTTTACGGCTAGCCTAAATATTTTTGTGTAACTACTTACCTAAAACTGTAACATGAAGCAATTCATGTAAAGTTTTATTTTTTCGCTTTTATCCTACTAATATTCTGAATGTGAAAGTTTGAAATTTCGTTGTGTACTGAATTCGAAACGCCTAAACGAATGAGGATGAAAATTTATACACAGATTTTAGATTTTAGATAGCCATAGGCTTACCATACTTACCATCGCGGTAAAAATTACGGATGAAGAACTATGCGGCGTTTTATTTTTTATTTTGTAGGGTTTTGGCTCGTGTAAGCCATGAGAAATTTAATTTAGTTTTGAAACGGCGCGTGGTAGATATCTACTTAATTTCTGTTCAGTTATAATTATTCTCTTTGATAGTGGTTTCGTCAACGGTGAGTCTGGATGATTTCAGTTACAGGTCCATATACGGTTTAAAATCTTGCAGAAGGCGCAACGCCGTACTGACTTAAAACTACATATACTTAGGTAGCATTTTAGACGCAAACTAAATTCCTTACACTTACCAAACTCATCGAGTAGTGTATCGCGTACGACGGCTAGCGTAAGGGCACCTCGGACGATACGACCTCTGGCTTAAGCTGCCGCCGTTAGGGAAAATTAAGGACCAACTTAGAATACTTGAAGAACCAATATAATAGGGTACCGGACTGGGTCACAAATACACCTCCAATCCTTATTAGTCCGTCAGCTAGATCATGGAAAAATATTGGACACGTATTTTTTGTTTTTTCATAATATTAAAAATCGTCAAAGATATAGACAATCAAACTTCGAGAGTGGGGGGTCGCGACGTCACTCGTGAGTAAAAATCGTACTCACAAGTGACGTCACACGAAACTTCGAAGCACTGTACCTTCGTCATTTTTTGTTTGTGAAACAAAAGAAAAAATACGTGTACAATATTTTTTGGCAATCTAACTAACGGGCTACTTAGTTTTTTTGAGGATTGTACCCCATTGTTTATTGCATCACTATATTGCCAAAATATACGGTAGATATAGACATTTTGGATGAAATCAAAAAGAAAGAGGACAATATTATGGACGTACGCAATTCGTGCCAACAAGCCATAGGTCGCGGATTCGATTCCCACCCAATGCAAATATTTGTGTGATGAATACAAATATTTGTACTGTGTCTGGGTGAAGACCCAGGCATACCCATACGTATAATAAGTATGAATTTAAAATTATATAAGTGTTATATCAGCTATCTGGCTTCCATAGATGAAGTTTTGTTTAGTTTGTTGGAGCTAGATGGTTGTGTAAAATGTTCTCCAATTTTTGTGTGTAGAGGTGTAGACCCTTGATTGAGATACACTTTATTTTCCGTCCTCAGGTTAAACGGAGTTGCCCTCGTTGTCCGCTCTAATCTTAACCTCATTGAGGTCATGTTTCACTCACAAATTTAAGGCGTGAAAAGATTTTTGAAACATGAAATTCTGGTGATATATGGAACTGAAGAATGTATATAGATAATTAGGGGCGTCTCGCATTCCTATTCAGAGAGATGCCGGTCGAGACATATCACTTCCATTAAAACTTTGATGATTAATTTTGATAGAGAAACGTGTCGGAACCGCTTTATGAACCGATTTCTGTTCCCATTGTCAAATCAGGTAGTAAAATCTAAAGCATATTACAGACTTGCGTGGAAATTTACACGAAGATTTTTATTGCCAACGGGCTATTTGTAAACCTATTTTAAAACCACGGCGACCTGCTAGTACCTACAGAACATATAGATAATGGCTTAGAATTTCAAATACTTAATTTTATCATGCCAGTGGCGTAACTACGATATTTTAAATTAATCTATTTAAATTAATCTAAATAACTATTTTTATTCATCTATATATACAAAACTCAAAGGTGACTGACTTAGTGATCTATCAACGCACAGCTCAAACCACTAGAGGGGTCGAGCTGAAATTGGGCATGCAGGTAGATGTTATGACGTAGACACCCGCTAAGAAAGGATTTTGATAAATTCGACCCCAAAGGGGGTTAAATAGGGGATGAACGATTGTATGAAACTTTTTATTCCTATTAGTTATTTGCATGAAATTTCGTACACAATATGTCTTTATATAAAACTCAAAGGTGACTGACTTAGTGATCTATCGACGCACAGCTCAAACCACTAGAGGGATCGAGCTGAAATTTGGCATGCAGTTAGATGTTATGACGTAGGCTAAGAAAGGATTTTGATAAATTCTACTCCCAAGAGGGTGAAATAGGGGATGAACGATTGTATGAAACTTTTTATTCCTATGAGATATTGGCATGAAATTTCGTACACAATATGTTCTACTAAATATTTGCATGAAACTTCGTAAAAATTTAGTAAAACCGTTAAGTTACCCCGCCGCGCCGGTCACATTCGGTAACTTAAAAACTCAACTTAATTAACAATTACGCTTCACGCGAGCGAAGCCGCGGGCAAAAGCTAGTAACGTATATAATTCAGTTTTTACACCAATACCCATAGTTGAAACCTTTAATTCTTAATAAACCGTTCCATAAAGTAAATAAAAATCTTGTGTTAAAAACGATTTGTCTACATTCATTGTTAGAAGTAAAAATAAGCAATTCTCCTTCTCGTTTCTAATAACAATATTAAAACTGACTTAGGAAGGAATACCATTCGTAAATCAATAGCCGTTCCAGCTGTTTACATAGTTAGTCCTCAGTTATTCTAGATATTTATGTCATAGGTATACTTTGGTCTATGATGTTTTTACTGACTCATAACATTATTTCGTGACACCAATTCCTAGAGTATAAAAATAATATAAACCTAGTAAGCTACTAAATAGCCACAGTTTAGTATCTATTAAGTCCCGGTGACCTAGTAGCGAGAACGTAAATCCCACCTGCACCCTGCACCTCAGTATTTTCTAAGCACAGACGTATAAATTTGTCATCAACTTTAACGGTTCAATTCCAAAAACACAATCTTTTATGGACGTCCGTTATCTGCTTATTGTGAAACAAAGCCCCGTTTTTTTATAGTATAAAGTGACGAGACGAACAGTACATGTGCCTGATAGTAAACAACACGTATGCCCATAACAGTACAGTGTCACACAGTTACGTACTATGTATCTTACTATTAATAATAACCTAAAGTCCAATCTAAATTGGATTGTAATATAGATACATCGTATTTTAAGTCATGCAGTACTTTCAATATTTCTGGGACACAATGTATATGTTACCGGCCAAACCCGGAATTTCAGGTCAAACTTGTTTTGCCTAGGCTAAACTAGTTAGACACTAGTTAAACTAGTTAGTATACGCGATAAGATTAACTACCTACTGTAGCCTAGTCCAAACTAATTTGTTCTCAGCCAGGATAGGATAAACCAGTTTAGCCTAGCCTAACCTTTTTTATGTGGGGGAAATACATTTACGTATCCCCACCGTGCAGGGATTTGGTGAGGTATGTCGGGCTCGACACCATGACGACGACAGACATGGTGCCCCTACCGACTAAAACCCCCACATATTTCTCCTGCATGGCCAGGGGTCTGGGTCGCGGGGTCACTTTTCGCACTCCGGTCAACGACCCTGACCCTTGTCACCGCCGTACTTATTTATACTAACCTAACGCGTAGGTATTTAAATCAGGATAAAGTAGTTTGCCTTATGCTAAACTGATTTATCCTATCGGGCTTAGGGCAAATAAGTTTGGACTAGGCTATACTAGTTAATCCTGTCGTGTATAGGAAGAAGTAGTTTATCCTAGGCAAAACTAGTTTGTCCTGAAATCGGGTTTGGCCGGTAACATATACACATAAATATGTTATACTTGGAACAACCCCAAAATTCCGCAAATACTAACAAAGCTTTCAATCATAAGACGATGCTATGGAACATTCCACTTTAGTCTGCATTTCCTAATGAATAAAATTCAGACGATTTAAGTCTAGAGCAAATACGTATGTTCCAAGTAAGCGTGGCCCATTCTAGGCCGTGATCTTACTTATTAATTTGGCCGATTTACATCAGACGAGCGAATGCTCATTCTATCCCCACTGTATCAAATTCATTTGGTGTAAACAAACGTATGTAGAACATTCTTTCGTTGTTTTGTTTGCGTTCGCAAAGATTCTATGGAATATTTAATATGGAAAACGCTAAGAACGATCTTTCGTTTACACTAAAAGATCGAGAAAGAATGCTCTTGTTCCAGCTCTAGCTCTATGTTCGTTCAGTTTAAATCGGCCTTTAGGCTATTCGTGGTCGAACGCTTGCCTTTATTATATGTATATTATGTATACACAAAATCCTCAAACCCCGACGTAAGGTCTATACACTTATGAACCCACAACGTTACGTTGTTAGCTTAAGTTAGACTAACAGCTTGCCACAACTACGCCCGGGTAATATATAAATATAGCCTATCTATGCTACTTAGAGACATAGACATAATGTAGGATTGTTTATTGGTAGCTGTGAAATACTTTTTGAAATCGGTGCAGTGGTTCTAAGTTTACTCGTTATAAAAAAGCAAAAGTTGAAATCTGTTCCGTGTATAATTCAGACATATAAATAAAATTCAAGTGTCTGTTTGTAATTTCAAATTTACAACTTTTCACTAAATTCACAGTACATACGGTACTTTCATTAAAAAATGTTGTTCTGTCGGTAAGTTCCGGCTAATCTCTAATACAACCGTACTGATTTTAACAGGGCTTTCACTGACAAATAGTTAAAACTACAAGAAGAAACTTAGGCATCTTTTATAAAAAAAAAAGTTCCGCGAAAACAAATTAGAAACTTTAATTAAAACACTGAAAAAAAATATGGCGGTACGAAGTTTGCCTGATCATGTAGTATTAGTAAATTCGTACGTTTAATTTTAGTAGTAGTCGCCAAGTGGTCCAAATTCAACTATAAAACAATGTTAATCTATATTCTCAATTTGACCACATACTTTAACAATAAACAGAAGAGTATAATGCGTGTGTGTCAAATATGTAGTAAAAAGCATTATACTTCTTATCCTATTTTATTGATTTAACTAGCAGTACCCCGCAGTTTCACGCGTACTTCCCGATAATTTCCCGGAATAAAATGTAGCCTGTGTGTTATTCCAGACCATCCTACTAATATTATAAATGTGAATGTATGGATGTTTGGATGTTTGTTGGTCAATCACGTCCTAACGTATGAACGGATCGGGCTGAAATTTGGAACACAGATAGATTATAGTCTGGAAGAACACATAGGCTACTTTTTATCCCGGAAAAACAACGGGAACGGGAACTTCGCGGGTAACACCGCGGGGCGCTGCTAGTTATCTATATGTACAAAATTTCATCCAAATCCCTTCAGTAGTTTTTACGTAAAAGAGTAACAAAGAAACATCCATCCATTCATCCATTCTTACAAACTTTCGCGTTTGTACCTCTAATATTAGTAGGATAATATTTAAAAGTAATATTGGCTTTCTGCACTCATTCTCTGCATATAATATACTAGCTGAACCGTGCGCGTTGCTACGCCATCTATCGAAAATTGGTCGTACCAATTCAAATTTTGAACAAATTCGGTTACCTTAAACATGTGTCTATCTTTTAAAGTTTAAAAGATAGACACATGTTTAAGCACACATGCTGTCACGCAACGAAACCTCTCAAAAAGCAATATATTTTTCCGGTTTTTGTTACATTTTTCATTCATGCTCCGCTTCTGTTGGTAGTAACGTAATGTCAAATAGCTTATAGACTTGCTCGATAAATGGACTATCCAACACAGAAAGAATCTTTCAATTCGGACTATTAGTTCCCGAGATCCTTGCGTTCAAACAAACAAACTCTTCAGCTTTATAATATTAGTAGAGATAAACTAGGTAGGTAAATTCGTATATGTACGAAATTTTGCACTCTACCGTCCGCGCAATTTCCGCAAAAAGTTTTTGTTTCACGTATTGCTAAATACATTAATTATCTTCCAATGAAAGAGAAAGTACTTACCAGCCTTCTATACCTCCTATATCTATATCCTGTAGTATCTTGGCACGCCGATGAGTAAGGTGCGGTTTGGCAACGAGTAGGTCGAGCAAGCAAGTACATTCAATAGATTAATTAACCGGGCAACGTGATCTCTCTCTAGCTAAAACTTTTCTCATCAAAAACCCGTCGAATTTGATTGGATTATTTCATTGCTCGTTATCGGTTTCCTATCAATTGTTATGTAAAATTAATGGTTTCCCGTTTAGTTTGAATAAAAAACTGCAAACGCACTGGTCTAAGATCCGGCTGCATAATCGATCATCGCGTAGTTAATCAAATTCACATTTGAACCTACATTTATGATTAAGAGAATACATTGATAATAGGTTGCCAGTCAATAAGTGGCCGCAAGTAATTTTAATTAAATTCATATTCATTAATTTTCCATCAAAATTTCGTTCACTTATTTTTTAAATAAAATATCATCCACATCATAGCAATGTATGTAAAGAATTCGAAAATCGATGGGTGCCGTTGCACACTCGGCCACAACTACTTCGCAGCGAGGTGTAAAAAAGTAAAAAAAATAGCCTTAATTTAATATCAAAAATATGAGTATACGTCATGAACGTATAAATACACCAAAATATTACCTGTTTACACCTCGCTACGAAGTAGTTGTGGCCGAGTGTGCAACGGCACCCATCGATTTTCGAATTGTTTACATACATTGCTATGATGTGGATGATATTTTATTTAAAAAATAAGTGAACGTAATTTTGTTGGAAAATTAATTAATATTAATCTAATTAAAATTACTTGCGGCCACTTACTGACTGGCAACCTATTATCAATGTATTCTCCTTGTCATAAATGTATGTTCAAATGTGAATTTGACTAAATACGCGATGAACGTAGAGATTATGCAGCCGGATCTCGTACTACACCGCCATTTAAAAAATAAAGTGGCCAAGTGCGAGTTGAACTTGCCCATGAAGGGTTCTGTTGCAGCAAGTAACGTAATATACATAGTTCCGTTTTTACGTTTTACGGAACCCTAAAAAAGCTAATTAAATTTAATCTTTTCGTAGTTGTATGACCCTTTGCAGAATCCCCTGGAGGTAAATCACACTTTTGTTAGATGTTTTCTATCGCCAAGAGGTACCTAATGTGCAAATATTACTGTGATTTGGGGAACAATGTTTCTAGAGAAATTATAGGATAAAGAGTAAAATTCAATTGATGGGTGCAGTGCAGTTTTGTAGAGTAAAAGCTGCGAGGCATTATGTATGTTACGGGGAGGCGTAGTTGTGTTAGCGTTGTAATGGTACGATTATTTGTAGAGTCCTTCTATAGAAGTCCCCATCACACTTTTGCCAGTTAAGCTACCACCAAGTAAGCTAATTTTGTGCAAGTACCTATATTTTTTATTTATTTTAGAACTAATCATCTGTAATCTCCGGTGGACGAGCGCAGTGCAGTATTCAGCGTTTTGTACTGTTCATGATCAATGAACTGCATTGCACTTACTGTATATATTTGTTAATTTTCTATATTTTTTCAAACGGAACTGCTAATTTAGTTCCAATGGCTGACTTAAATGGCTTCTTTACGATTGCAAAAGTTAACTAATATGTGACGCCCTACAACCACAAGTAACCCAATCTGAGCTTCACGTAACTCCTCGAAGGATGTTGAAATCCAATGTGTTTTTCATTTTAGGAGGGCAAAATACCTTCGACTTATTATTTTTGCAATATCTTTATAATTTTGAAATATCTTACTATAATAATATTACAAATGTAAATAAAAGCTAATCGCGGGACAGATTAATTATAAGTAGTATGTTTTGTAATTTATATTCTGATCTTGTGATAACGTATATAATTCAGTTTTTACACCAATACCCATAGTTGAAACCTTTAATTATTAATAAACCGTTTTAAAATTAATTTAAATTCCATAAAGTAAATAAAAATCTTGTGTTAAGAACGATTTGTCTACATTCATTGTTAGAACTAAAATAAGCAATTCTCCTTCTCGTTTCTAATAACAATATTAAAACTGACTTAGGAAGGAATACCATTCGTAAATCAATAGCCGTTCCAGCTGTTTACATAGTTAGCCCTCAGTTATTCTAGATATTTATGTCATAGGTATACTTTTGTCTACGATGTTTTTACTGACTCATAACATTTCCACCTACACACCAATTCCTAGAGTATAAAAATAATATAAACCTAGTAAGCTACTAAATAGCCACAGTTTAGTATCTATTAAGTCCCGGTAACCTAGTAGCGAGAACGTAAATCCCACCTTCACCCTGCACCTCAGTATTTTCTAAGTGCAGACGTATACATTTGTCATCAACTATAACGGTTCAATTCCAAAAACACAATCTTTCATGGAGGTCCGTTATCTGCTTATTGTGAAACAAAGCCCTATTTTTTTATTATAGTTTAAAGTGACGAGACGAACAGTACATGTGCCTGATAGTAAACAACACGTATGCCCATAACAGTACAGTGTCACATAGTTACATACTATGTATATGTATCTTACTATTAATAATAACCTAAAGTCCAATCTAAATTGGGTTGTAATATAGGTACATCGTATTTTAAGTCATGCAGTACTTTCAATATTTCTGGGACACAATGTATATGTTACCAGGCAAAATACCTTCGACTTATTATTTTTGCAATATCTTTATAATTTTGAAATATCTTACTATAATAATATTACAAATGTAAATAAAAGCTAATCGCGGGACAGATTAATTATAAGTAGTATGTTTTGTAATTTATATTCTGATCTTGTGGCTTTTAATTAATATTTTTTTGTGTAAAGACAATAAAACAACCATAGCCAAAAAAATAAAAGCTTGGACATTGGAACGGTAGAACAAAATTTTCAATCACATCGGTTGAAATTTGAACACTTAGAATAAAGTCTGGAATAGCGCATAGGATACCAAGAAAAATTATAGGAGCAGGGAATATGCGGGCAAAACCGCGAATGGGTTTAAAATAAACCAATAAATAAAGAAATTGAACCCCAAATGTATGGTCGCTTTACATTACTTGAGTGGCAATCATGCGTAACTCTATAACGATTAAAAATATGGATTTTTCTTACCAATGTTTTAAACTTACACTTGTGGGGTTTTAAATTTATGATTACTAAAATGTAATAATTTAATCTTATGAATGTTTATATATTTATTATCAATGAATGTTAGTTGTATGTATTTTATAGAATTGTAAACTATGCATCTGATCATGTGTTAAGCAAAGTTGTAGCGCAGCAACGCGCGCGAAGTACAGCTAAATTATCGACTCGGATAAGCGTCCATGCGATAACAGTTCCATACAAACGGTTGAACACTTACTTAAGCAATGCTAGGAGTTTTCTGCTTGCAGACATGAGCATGAAGAAGTGTGTCGGATTCTGAGCGTTTCCGCCTATGACTTAGATGAACTAATTTTAAAAGAAGCAGCTATTCAGTCATTGACAAAATATTGTACGGATATTTAACAATTTAAAGATCTTTAATGGCACATAGCCCGTTTAATACTTGGAAATGTTCATTACCACTTTTCTTTCTTTATATTTATGTTTTGTAGGTATATGAAATATTTATTTTTTTGTAATTGAATATGATGTTCACTTGTATTTTAATATTTTTGTTATTGTAACTGTAGGTATATATGTATATAATACCTCAGAGGTATTCCGGATCTGTAGGAGCATTGATTGTATCAAATAGCAGCTTCCTCTCACAGATCCAGAGCCTCAATATGTCTAGTTTAATGTAAAAAAAATTGTTATAAGGAACTCTGTAATACATTTCCGAATAAATAAATGATAAAAAAGTACAGCTAGTTTTAGATATATGTAGGTACATATCAATAGGATAAAGAATTGATATATCATCATTCATCACATCATCAAATACAATATTTCAAAACATGTACAAAATAAAAACATTTTCTAACTCGTAAGAAGAGATTGCCAAAAATGTCAAACTCATCAGATTGTTCCAAATCAATTCTTTCATTCCTTTATCGCAGGTATGTATATATGTATAATTGTATATGTCATATACGCAAGGGGTGTAAGGGAGAAGCGCTTATCATCTAGCTTCTTCAAATGTCAACCTCCCCTGCACGTGGTGCACCCTGTTGCCAACTAACGAGGCTCTGACGACCGAACCAATGGCGGTATATCCATTTAAAAGCCAGTCCTAAATTGACCAGGCCAGTGACGGGCAGCGGCGTCACTGGTGCAAAGGACTGGCCCCGCGGTCACCAACCCGCCTGCCAAGCGTGGTGACTATGGCAAACACCCCCCCTTATGAAAGACACAAATAAGAAACGGCCCCTAGTCCCCGGCGGCTCCGCTATTCCAGGCGCTGGTGGCAGCCTTGGTTCCGGCAGAGCATGGGGTGCTAAGAATCCCCGGCAGATGCCCCGCCACCCACCAAACCCCACGACTCGACCTGGTAACTTATAATGCACGGACGTTGAGGGCTGATGAAAAGATTGTGGAGTTGGAAGAAGAGGTGGACAAGTTGCGCTGGGATATTATAGGGTTATCCGAAGTCCGAAGACAGGGCGAGGGCAGGATAACCCTCGATTCCGGCAACTTGTTCTACTACCGGGAGGGAGATCAACAATCCCAAGGCGGTGTCGGGTTTATCGTCCGCAAGTCTCTCGTCAACAACGTGATAATGATCGAGAGTGTGTCGAGCAGGGTTGTATACCTTGTACTTAAAATTACCGACCGATACTCATTGAAGGTCATACAGGTATACGCACCGACCTCGACACATCCCGACGAAGAGGTTGAGGCCATGTATGAGGACATCTCCAAAGCGAGGCATGTATGGCCTCGCCAACACATTTCACAGTTGTGATGGGAGACTTCAACGCGAAACTGGGGAAACGTAGCGGTGATGAGTTGAGAGTAGGGCAATTCGGATATGGGCAGCGGAACCCAAGAGGGCAACGTCTAGCTGATTTTTTGGGAAGGGAGAGCCTCTTTGTGATGAACTCCTTCTTCAAGAAACAGCCACAGAGGAAATGGACCTGGATTAGCCCAGATGGTTCCACAAAAAATGAGATCGCCTTCATTATGACGACTAAACGGCAAATATTCAGCGATGTCTCTGTGATCAGTAAGGTCAAAACCGGCAGCGATCACCGTATGGTAAGAGGCACGCTGAATCTAAACATTAAGTTCGAAAGATCACGTCTAATGAAGTCCACGCTCCGACCAAATTCTGCTCAAATTGAGAATCCCGATAACTTTCAACTCGAACTTCAAAACCGCTTCGAGTCCCTTAATAAGTGCGTAACGGCGGACGAAATTAATGACAGGCTGGTGGCAACTGTTCACGCGGTCGGCAGAAAATTCTACAAGAGCCGACGCCAAAATAGAACACAAAAACTCTCCGATCATACTCTGAATCTCATGGCGGTTAGGCGAGGTATGCGTTTGCAGTCTTCGATAGACATGACGGTCTACAGACGGCTCAATAGACGGATTTCTACTTGTGTGCGACGCGACATACGCTGCTACAATACTACGAGTATTGAAGAAGCGATTAAGCGGAACCAAGGCTCGAAAGTGTTCGCAAGAAATCTGTCTCTTGGGCAAAGTCAATTGACCAAATTGAAAACCGATGATGGCAACGTCACCTCGTCGAGGCACGAGATTTTGGAGGAGATTGAGAGGTTCTATGAACAGTTGTACACATCTGCGCAAGCACAACCTGTCATTAACATGGCTAAAGACCCCAGAGCCAAGCTGACCCGACACTTTACCGAAGATATCCCGGAAGTCAGCCTGTACGAGATTAGGATGGCCCTCAAGCAACTTAAAAACAACAAGGCACCTGGCGACGACGGAATTACGACTGAGCTTCTGAGAGCGGGTGGAAAACCGGTACTTAAAGTCCTCCAGAAGCTGATCGACTCCGTCATACTTGACGGTAATACGCCAGAAGCGTGGGGCAAAGGTGTGGTGGTGCTCTTCTTCAAAAAAGGTGACAACACCTTGTTGAAGAATTACAGACCCATCTCACTTCTGAGCCACGTTTATAAGTTGTTTTCGAGGGTAATCACGAATCGTCTCGCACGCAGGTTTGACGACTTCCAACCACCCGAACAAGCCGGTTTCCGAAAAGGCTATAGTACCATAGACCACATCCATACGCTTCGGCAGATTATACAGAAAACCAAGGAGTATAATCGGCCACTATGTATAGCGTATGTGGATTATGAGAAAGCCTTCGATTCCATCGAGACCTGGGCAGTGCTTCAGTCTCTCCAGCGATGCCGCATGGACTATCGCTATATCGAAGTGTTGAGGTGTATTTACAGCAAAGCCACAATGTCTGTCCGATTACAGGACCAGTGCTCAAAACATATCCGGCTACAGAAAGGCGTGAGACAGGGAGATGTTATATCTCCGAAACTGTTCACTGCCGCGCTGGAAGATGTTTTCAAGCTACTGGACTGGAACGGACATGGCATCAATATCAACGGCGAATGCATCACTCACCTTCGGTTTGCCGACGATATAGTCATTGTGGCGGAGTCGATGGAGGACCTCGGTACTATGCTCAGGGACCTCAGTAGAGTATCCCAACAGGTAGGGTTGAGGATGAATATGGACAAGACGAAGGTCATGTCAAATGTTCATGTCTCACCTGTACCGGTTATTGTTGGGAATACCACACTCGAAGTTGTTGACGAATACGTCTACCTGGGTCAAAAGATCCAATTGGGTAGATCCAACTTCGACAAAGAGGTCCAGCGAAGGATCCAACTCGGATGGGCAGCGTTCGGGAAACTACGGCACATCTTGGAGTCCAAAATACCCCAATGCTTGAAGACGAAAGTTTTCAATCAGTGCGTGTTGCCAGTGATGACTTATGGAACTGAGACGTGGTCCTTAACTGTAGGCCTCATAACAAAGCTCAAAGTCACACAGCGAGCTATGGAGCGAGCTATGCTCGGAGTCTCTTTGCGCGACAGAATCCGTAATGAGGATATTCGCAAAAGAACGAAAGTAGCCGACATAGCTCGAAGAGTAGCTAAGCTGAAGTGGCAATGGGCAGGCCACATCGCTCGCAGAACTGACAACCGATGGGGAAGAAAGGTTCTCGAGTGGCGACCACGAACCGGAAGACGCAGTGTTGGACGGCCTCCCACTAGATGGACAGATGACCTCACAAAGGTCGCTGGAAACCGCTGGTTGCAGGGTGCGCAGGACCGTTCGTTGTGGAAATCTAGGGGGGAGGCCTATGTTCAACAGTGGACGTCTTGCGGCTGATGATGATGATATGTCATATACGCAATGAGATTACTTTGTCAGAATAGGTAATTGAATTGCACGATTTCACCCACTTTCCACAAGAACTGAAATCTTTTTCTTTAGTTTTGTGTAGAGTTTCTGAAGTAAAACTTCTTTTAGCGCACCACATACGGACTTTTTGCGGGCTGTGAACTGAGCTCAAGCGTCACGTTTGACAATAAAAGAAATCTTCGAAGTGAACTCAGGACGATGGCCATCCAGAAAAGCGCTAGCATTCCATTTCATTTCTTAACGGCCATGCTTAGAACACTTATTTAGACGTCAATGCGATGAAGATTTATTCCAGACTAGCAGCGCCCACCGGTTTCACTTATTTAGTTTCCAAACCGAGCTACCAAATTCTGAGTTATAAGTTTTCTTGATGACACTTGCCTTAACTCAGTATGTCGTATTGAAGTGAAAACTTCTTTTTGTGCGCCTAGACAAATTTTTCGTGGGCTGTGAATTGAATTCTAGCGTCATGCTCGGGTATGATTTAGTAGTTAGGGTATTTTAGTTTAGTTAGTAGCTTACTTAGTATCACCTTAGTATTTATATCTTAGCATTGCACCCGTGCGAAGCCGGGGCAGGTCGCTAGTTGTTAAATAAATATTTGGAATACGCCGATTTGTCAATTGTTTTTCTTTGATGCTTTTATCAAAAAATATGCATATTTATATCTTTCAAAACCGTTTTTACGAAACGGGTATAACGGTCTCCTTTTAAGCATATTATATCATATTATACCTGTGGTATAAGACTGTAGCTTCTCTATAACCTATAACAATAATAATAAAACAAGTAGCCTTATCATAATTAAATACAAAACGAATGATAAATGTTTGTTGAAGTGGACTTGCTCAGCGTAGGTTTCTGTGGAACCCTTTATATGATTGCTTTCAAGTGGGGACTTGAGTATAAGAATTACCTGTAGCAAGACTTTCATTGGTCTACGATAATTGAATTTATTTTTAAAGTGAAAACTGCTTTTGACGCGCCTAGACAGATTTTTCGTGGGCTGTGAATTGAATTCTAGCGTCACGCTCGGGTATGATAAGAAATCTTCGGGTAAACTCGGTACCATAGCCATTGGCCTTCTAGAAATGCGTCAGCCAATGGGAAATACTAAAAGGGCGTGGCTTGCCCATCATGGCATGGCCATCTAGAAATGCGTCGGCCAATGGAAAATACTGACGCATTTCTAGATGGTCATGCCATGACGACTAGGCCACACCCTCCGGTTACACCCGTGTAGTTTCCAAAGTAAAAGCTATCAAATTTTGTGTTACAGTTTTCACTTCTATCGGCAGTTCATACGACTGCCAATTTTTTTGTAGATAACTAGTTTACGACGCCGAAGTTTGTTATTTTACTTCAATTGTTCAATTTTAACAAATGTGATGCATATCCACTTGTATATCTAATACGATTGCAGGGCATTTACTAACGACAGTATTCAAAGGAACGGGCTCAAAAAATATTTCTATGAATTTACTGACTAACGGCCCATCCCATTTCGTGGGGGTAACCTAAACCGGAAATTTATAGGTTCTTTATTTAGACTTATTATATATATTATAGGTAATATTGTTGGACGTTTCGTAGGAATCTCTTACTTAACTCGTTCAACAATATAGCCTGTGCAGTTCGATGATAACGACACATTATATTAATGATCTGTTTTTTTACTAACTACTGCGTACTTTTTGAGTTTATTCGTTATAAATAAAAGTACATAATATGTTCATTATTTATTGTATTCAATCAACCGTCTATATTCATCGAACATATTCGTTCCAATTTTTTTATGTATTTTTTTTTGAACGCACAAATTTTGACGTTTAGTTCCGAAGCAATAGTTCCGTCGGCGTCGTTCAAAAAACTTTTAACAGTAGGATTTGAAAAAATATTACATATTGTAAATAGTAGGTACAATGAGATTTCATTGGGTGATACAACAAAACAATGCTAGATAAAAAAATTGAACCGAAAGCAATCCTGTCTTCTTTCTACGTCATTTGCTCGTTATGACACCACTGTACTGGTTTCATCAAATTATATTACCTCTAAAGATAGCGGTCTTTTGATAACTTTTCTGGTAATGGCATTTGTCTCTAAAGACGATAGACATGATTTTAAAGTATAATTATACAGAGCTACGTAGAATATCGTACTTAAGTATATTGAAAATGTTACACAGGCCTAAATCGCAATATAAATGATTTTTAATTACCTTCCGAATATTTGGTTGCTTTAACGGCAGAGGTCACAAGAAGACTACGTTTATTTAAAGAAATGTATAGAGACGATCTCGTTTTTACAAATTTCTTAAAATAGTGGATTTCTTTTCTAAATTGGCTTCAGTTTAAGTAAAATTAATTTATTTATCGTAGCAAACCTTTCTGGAGCAAAGGTTGGCAATTGCCATTCAACGCGAACGCGGCAAACGTCATGGGCAGCTTTGCGTCGGGAGCAATTCGGGGTGAGTGAGGGTTTCATAATAAAAATAATAAATTAAAAATGTTGACACGCTTAATTACTTGTGCTGATTTAATCTATAAACTTGTAAAAATAAAGATTTATTCTATGTACCTAACTGTGTACAATTTTATTTTTTTACTGGTCAGAACATAAAGACAGTTCTGTATTCGCGCTTGTTCAAAAGTTTTGACTTTTTGGGCAAAGTAATAAAATAAATTACAATACACCTAATAACTATTCACTACAATTATCCCGTGTCATAATAATGCTAAGTTTTCAATGTGTTTTCAATAAACTGCTCTATAAGGAAGCCTCGATTTCAAAGTGTTTTAAAATAAATTTGCGTTTTGAATTTTAAGTCGCGTAGAAGTATATGACCAGTAGCCACGGACATTATATGGCAAAATTATTCTAACGTCGATCCGATATTATGATCCATTTAATAACATAAGGCTACGCAAATAATTAGAGGTTGAATTTGTTTGAACACGTTTATGAAAATAAGATTGTTCCACTCTTGTTTCTGACTTCAGACCAATATTGTGTGATGGATCGAAGATAATCAATTAAGCATCCATGCTCAACGCTCCCTATTTTAAAACTGAGACGACCCATCTCAAAATATATTTATTGGTTAAATGTGGATGGGTAAGTGTCATCAAACGCTACCCAGTTATGTCTTAAAGTGATCGATTTCACTCTGTCCAGGGCATCTGGAAAAGGGAAATTATCAAATGAATGGAAACCATAGACTTTTTATTTTGTCATTTCACTTCATTTGATAATTTTGACAGTAGGTCAAAAATTCTAAATTCAAAAAGTCAAATCTTACAAATAAATGTCATTTTTTTTACTTAGTCTGTCATACATTTTTCGGGCAGATGTTGGGTGGTTTTTCATATATGTTTGGCCAGTATTGGGTGATCGGCCATATTTAATCGGCCTAGTTATTGGTGTTCTGTTTAAATTTTTTTGTAAAAATTTTACAATTTTTACACAAATTTTACATTTTACATTTACACATTTTTTTTGTAAACAATTTTTTGGCCACTATTTGGTAATATTAAAAAAATCTTCGATGAATAAATACTCCTTAGTGATGTGTCAGGAATTGATACAAAATTACACTT
The DNA here is from genome assembly GCA_963693475.1 of Ectropis crepuscularia. NCBI lineage: Eukaryota > Metazoa > Arthropoda > Insecta > Lepidoptera > Geometridae > Ectropis > Ectropis crepuscularia. Next base: position 17,725,616 of record OY856355.1, read on the forward strand.
TAATTGCAATAGTCATAAAAATATCTGTGAAATATTGTGCATATTACATACTTTCTTATATCATACTGCCTTTACGCTTGCAAATATGTAAAGAAATAATACAACAAAATAGTAAATTAATACATTAAAATAACAAAATAAGTTTTACCAAACTTGACATAAATAGTGGATTATTAATAGCGAAATCATTTTACGAAATGTCCATGTCGAAGTACGATAGGTACATAATAATTTTAGTTAGCGGTTCACAGCTAACATTGTTGTTATAGCTTCATTTACTGCTACAACTTATATTTACCTTCAAGCTATAATACAGAAAGTCAATTAAATACTACACGTATAAGTTCAGTCAACAAAATTATATTACCTAAATTATTGTATATAAAACGAAAATGTCGATTGAACATAGTGAAAAAAGAACTACTTTTAGTATAGTAGGTACATATGCTTTTTCCAATAAAATTTTAATTTCTGTTTAACCATATTTGTATCTATTTGTTGTTATTTACGATACAGCTATTGTTTCTAAACACAGCACTTTCACTTCCAAAGGCAGTACTGACGCAATTTCCATATTACCTAACGAAATGTGGATACTGTCAGAACACACAATAAGTATACAGTAGTGAGTAGAAAGAAGGTGACGGCCATTAGACGAAAAGTTACAAAGCAAGGGTGCAGGTGTTATTAACCGAGAAAATTTGCTACCTTTTGGATTAGACGTTTTATTTAAGCTTAAAAGTCAAGGCTACCGGTCTCCAGAGAAAAGTTAAAATAAAAAGCTTTTCCGAGATGAAAATTCTCAGTTAAATTGGATTAAGTAAGGTTCTGCCTACTTAATAATACTGTGCCGATTCTAAAAATAAAATGGAAATAGTTTGGATACTTACAGTGGAATTCCCGGCCAAAGAATTTACTGCGTGAATTTTTAGTTGGCCTGGGAAGTAAAAGAGCTTTTCCAGACATTGAACTACATTGAAAAAAATATACATGCAAACAGAAACGATTTTCTTTTTTCAAAAGTCACAGACAAAACTGTTGCCCAGTGGTGGGAGAGTACTGCCAATGTAGAAAAATACCCTATGGCCGGAGTGATTGATTTTTTCCATGAAATGGGCCAACATTTTAACGTTTAACTTGGTCGATTACGTTTATGTAATCTAAGATAGAGTACTCCCATTATTCGATTTAGGCTTGAAGAAACTTGTTTTGTATTAGTCAGGAAACACCAGTAGACCATTTCATTCTTTTGTGTTATGCACTAAAAAAAGAGTTTTGAAAGTGTTAAGTCATTTAAATAAAGTTTTCAACGTAAAGGTGAAATGCCTGTCGATGTCGTGTCACGGAAGTGAGAGATTGGAGAATCAGCTCAACTAGGTACCTGTCGTCTACACTTTGCAAAACGAAGGTAGTAAAATATGGTCAAACTGGCAACTCGCCATCCGAATCCAATATTGTGCGGCATTTTCGTGACTACGGCTTTGTTCCTCAGCTATAGAGCTTTAGACAATGAGTCCAACGTCAGCGAGTAGTTTTGTCGTTCTCAATTTGTAACATTTCTGATTCAAATTTAAATAAGTGTACCTATAAATTCTCATTTTCAAAAACCTTTCCGAGCGCTTAGTCGATGCGACGCGTGACCAAAATGCTGGCGTTTATTTGACCAAACGTATACGTAAGTATTTTAGCCAGCCGCTCAGAGTGATAATGCCACCAGAATGCTGGGCATACTTCTGTCTGGCAGTCAGCTTGATCGTCAATAAATCTTCATTGCCCAATGGATTATTCAAATATCTTAATGTAAGTAGTTAGGTCTCACTGTAATTTACTTTTGTTAGTAAAAGTTCTGTTCGTACAAAAAAGCAAGTTTCATATGTGATATTTCGATGTCTCAGTCAGTGAATTGACATCTTTAAAATGATTTAAATACTAGATGAGAAAGCCATACATAAGTACCGGGGCCTAATAGTCCTCATACTTACAACCTACACTTCGGTACTTAATAACAGAATGTAAGACAAGAAGCAATTCTCAACACCGCAGAAGCCTGAGTAGGCTGTATAATTTGTATAATTTGTACAGAGATGGATTAAGGAATCAATTAGAAACATCTGTCATGATTTCAAGATTGTGTTAAAAAGCCTCTAGTTCGATACGGAACCGGAAGGTGTTATTTCTCGAACATACAGGTAGCGACCCCTAGTGGTAGCTAACGGAGGGGCGAAAAGGTAGGCAGTTGCAACGGCAGGAGCAGAATAGTTTTAGCCTCCAGGCAGACAAGTCGACTAGAGATTAGTGTGAATATATGTAGTTAGATATAAAGTGGCAAGTGGTTATAATTTTATCACATTTCAGAAGTCGGATAAACCCAAAAAAAAAAAGGTATGAAGCTGAACAAATTACTATTTTCCTTTATTTTTCTACGCGCCCACTAAATTAAAATTTACTGAAATTACGAGGTATGATGTGTGTAAGCCGTATGTAATTTTGAACCTCTGCAACGCTTCTGGTCAGGGCCACACCCTGATGTTTTGTTGCAGGAGTAATAAAACTGATGTAACGGAATGTATGCAAATTCTTGACCAAGGCGACTCTTTGGTAGAAATCTGCTTTCATTGTGGTGCAATAGATTCCAATTGCGTTATTATTGGATTAGTAAGCTTTATCTGTACTTATTTTGTGATTCGGCTAATTGATTATTAATTATGTAATAGTTAACAAAAATAAAAAAAAAGTACCCTCTATAATTTATAAATTTTTAAAAATGTGCATTAATTGAGTGAAATATTTAATAACCCGTTATTATGACGCCGGGTAGAATATGCGCATGAATATTGGGCCAGGGCTACACTCTGGTAATACGAAAATGTGCGTTAATACAAATGTGTCTTATTGAATGCCTATAGACAAGATTGAAGTTAATAATGAATGTTTTTTGGATTCGATTCTTTTCGGTTTTAATAAGTGTTTTACCGGTTCTGGTTTTAATTGTTACCTTCATTTGCATTATGACTAATGTTTTTTTTCTAGTACTGAAGAGTGTCGACTGTTTAACCTATATCTGATTACGATACCTGATGATCTGATTATTTTACTTTTGTTTATGATTATTTGATATTGGCGACTAAGCAACGTACGTATGCTTTCTATTACAAAGAGTTGCGAATTGTGAAAACAAGAAAAGACGTTGGTACTAATTGCAAACGCGGGCCGGTGGATATGTCTTCTGCCGGATAAGCATGGCTTTTAGTCAAAAACAGTGAAAGAGAGTACATACTAAGTGCAAACGCGGGCCGGCGGATATGTCTTCCGCCGGATAAGCATGGCTCTTAGTTGGAAACTATGAAAGGAAGGACGTACTAAGCGCAAACGCAGGCCGGCGGATATGTCTTCCGCCGGATAAGCATGGCTCTTAGTCGTAAATGAGGGTAAGTACTTACTAAGTGCAAACGCGGGCCGGCGGATATGTCTTCCGCCGGATAAGCATGGCACTTAGAAGTACTAAGTGCAAACGCGGGCCGGCGGATATGTCTTCCGCCGGATAAGCATGGCACTCGGTCGTAAATGAAGAGAAGTACTAAGTGCAAACGCGGGCCGGCGGATATGTCTTCCGCCGGAAAAGCATGGCACTCGGTCGTAAATGAAGAGAAGTACTAAGTGCAAACGCGGGCCGGCGGATATGTCTTCCGCCGGATAAGCATGACACTCAATCGTAAATGAAGAGAAGTACTAAGTGCAAAAGCGGGCCGGCGGATATGCCTTCCGCCGGATAAGCATGGCTCTTAGTCGGTAACTATGGAATGATGGAATAACTGTGCTCACGGGCGATGCTTTCTGCTGGTAAAGCGTGAGCTGTAATGTATTTTTCATAAATTTGGATCAGCAGATATTATGATTTTTGTTGAGGAATTGAGGGTAATGTTATTAATTATTTTGATTTAAAGCAACGTTGACGACGAGTGTGTAAGCGTTTAAAACCGATTATTATTATTATATATTGGAGCCTTTTCACGATATGAACTTTAAAAGAAGCTGATAATTTATTTAATTTGGAATGATATTTTTAAAGCTAATTTACATTATTTTGCAATCAGTGTAAATCTGAAACAAAAGATCACGCAAAGGCTCCTTAGTGTTTTTGGTTGATTAGTAATTGGTACAATGTTAAAATTTTCAGTTAAGATTATGGATAATGGATGTTGGTACTCCACCCGATACACTCCGTTGAATGAAAAAGGCGAGAAAGAGAAGGAAGAGATCTTCTACATCCAGTTCAGGTAACGAACCAGCAACGGTTCGTATTCGGGAGATTCCAAGTAAGCCTAGTATTAAGGATGTTTTCCAAGAACATGAAAGAAGACTCGCTAGAATTCGTTTAGCAATAATAATGTTGTTCTGGAATTCGACCTATCAAACTATCGAATGCTGGCTGTAAAATGTTAATGAGTGTACCACCAATTATGGTTGGGATGAACGACAAACTGTCAATTTTTCGTTGTAGAAACTAGTTGGTCTAGCGAAACGTAGGTTTGAGGCCTTCTCCACCGTCATTTTCACTTGGGATGAGTGGCAGGTTAAATAAACGAAAAGCTTTTCCTAGTGAAGAGAACTACGCCCGTCTGCTAGGAGAAATGTTTTATAAAATTTCAAAAGATTACGAAACTCTGTGTGACTATTTCTACGATAAGCTAACTTTAGCAAGTAGGTGCGATATTACTGGCAGGAAGGCGGTGGACTGTATAATCTTAATATATATAGGTCTCCTGTCGCGATGTTTGTCCGCGATGGATTCCTGAACTACTTAACCGATTTTGGATTGAATTGGGACGGCGTGAGCGGTCTGGTCCATATTGAGAGATGGGATGGTTTTTGTTTCGATTGGTGATCTTTAAATGGCAGTGTCCGCGCGCGGCCGGAGTGGGCCGCTGGTATATGATATAACACAGGCTCTAAATAGCGCTGAACCAGAAGATTTATTCAAATTCATTTCTTCTCAAAAACGCGACTCGTTTGCTGATTTTAGAATAAGAGAACGAAATCTCCAAAAATATAACGGCACTGGGGTTGTAAAGTAGGATCTCATTCTACAGACGATAGCAGCAAAATTTTGTAGTTTAATTGTCATGCCAAAGGTTACCCTTTCTTCAGGTGTCCAAAACTTATCAGCACTACCAGCATCTCATTATGGAATCGGTGATTTAGTGAAAATCACCCGCAATCATTCTGATAATATTCTTGTTATTTTGTGTTACTCATTGTCAACTTTGTTTGTGGTGCCAATAAAGTCGTTTGTATTGTATTGTATGATAGTAGGAAAAACGCAAAGCTTCTGTCAAACTTTGTCGGTCCATACAAAATCACCGAAGTCGTAGGGAATTACCAATATAAAAAGGAAAAATCCCCGGATTTATAAAAAAAATGGCTAAGCCATACACCCATACAGTAACGTATTAGCAGCTGATAAGATTCGACCGTGGTTCCACATCATTATAAACACAGGACTCGGATGAAAACCGATCTAGCGATGACACAAAGTAACGTTTAAAATAATTAAGTCGAGTTATTTCTGGGAATGACAGTATCGACACTTCCATTGCATGACGGAGCGGAATGTCATGATTTCATATTATAGTAATTTATTTTTATTTGAGTCCCTAGCTTTATAAGATACCTAATATCTAGCGATTTATGATATTTTATGGTCTTATTGTGTAAATATTTAGTGGTATCAAATGTTAAAGTTAATAGCTAGTCATGACTTTGTAAGGGTATCTGATGGATATTTCAAACATAAGTGAAAACTCACAAAAGCTGTATTAACTGTACAGTTGTTAAGGCATTGCATGAAGAGGTGTAAGTCTGTGTTACTTGTAGCCTTGCGCCATGAATATAATAAAATATAGGTATATTTATCGTTAATCAAAATTTATCATCAATAATTATCATTTTGATAAACTCAACCGGCAGAATTTGCTGAATGGTCACTAAGATATATAAAACACGTTTAATTTACGAAAAGCTTTGTTGTGAAATTCTATTCCATCAATAAAAATGTAGTGATGAATTTGTAAAATTCGTAGAGCTTCTTAAAGTAATGGTTTTTAATAGACTTAGCTACGGTAGTTGATGTATGTATTTATAATTTGTTTGTGTATGCCGGGAGACAACACGATGTAGGATGGCCGAATGTCATGATTTCAAGATTGTGTTAAAAAGCCTCTAGTTCGATACGGAACCGGAAGGTGTTATTTCTCGAACATACAGGTAGCGACCCCTAGTGGTAGCTAACGGAGGGGCGAAAAGGTAGGCAGTTGCAACGGCAGGAGCAGAATAGTTTTAGCCTCCAGGCAGACAAGTCGACTAGAGATTAGTGTGAATATATGTAGTTAGATATAAAGTGGCAAGTGGTTATAATTTTATCACACATCAGGCGGCAGTTAAAAACGGGATCCAACTGAAACGTCGCTTTTGGTGTAAAATTGAATGGTTATTTGCAAAAGTAACGTCATCGAATCGAAAACTCGATTCCATTGGAAAGAAAAATCCTACCAATATTATAAATTCGAAAGTTTAGCATGTTGGTTGCTGTGTTAATTTCGAATGGGTAAAAATTTAGACTATTATCGTCAGAAATTACACGTAGGCTACGTTTAATTTTAATAATAAAAAAAAACAGGAAATACGGGAGTATAACCGAAAGGCACTTTTTTCAAAAAAACACTCCACAGCTCCGTGAGTATTTGTTCTGTGCTCCACAGACTCCGGGGTCCGTGACTTTTGTCATTACAATAATCTTTTTTTATTTACATAGTTCTTGGATTAGGAGAAGAAGAGGAAAATAAGGGGGGGAGTAGGGGGTGGTGAACATTTTAAGGCAATTTTATTTAATACCGCAAGGCACTGCTAGTATCATCAATATTTTATCTTTATTCTCGCCTTTATAGTGGGTAGTAGCTCTGCCTGCGAAGCCGAGGGTCGTGGGTTCGATTCCCACCCAGTGCAAATATTTGTGTGATGAATTCAATGTTTGCACTGTGTTTGGGTGTTTCTATGTATAATAAGTATGTATTTAAAACTATATAAGTATTATATCAGCTATCTGGCCGCCATCATACAAGCTTTGCTTAGTTTGGGGTCAGATGGTGTTATGTGTGAATTGTCCACCAATATGTATGTATATGTATGTATTCTATAAATAAAAATAAAAAAAAATGTTTGTCTGTAAAGTCGGTTTACTGACGATAGAACGTGACAACGTCTTAAGAAAATACTGATGGAATGGTAGCATTTTTCAAAAGAAAATTTTAATTTCATTTGTTTAATAGATTTGTATGTAAAAAGTAATCAGTAGAATTTAGTCATTTTCAATCAAAACAATGCAAAAAACAATGCAAAAAAGTTTTAGATGCCGGGGATCGAACCCGGGGCATTTCACATGCAAAGCGAACGCTCTACCACTGAGCTACATCCCCGCTTGAACTACTGGTCGAAATAATTAATACAACTGTAACAAACATGCGGCGAGGTAACGACCGACGGTAACGACCGACGGTAACGGTACATGACGTCATGTTTTGTAGGCGTGCAGCCGGCTTCATCGAATTATAAGACGTTATCACGTCAATATTGATGTCATTACTTGATTGGACTAAAATTATAAACCAAATTATTGAATATTAGCGCCCTGCCTTGATTTCACACAGAGTTGAATAATGAAAAATATCGCAAGTACAATATTAAGCTTTTCCAACCTATTCGCCAAAACCTATCGGAATAGCATAAGATATCAAGTACAGAGAAGTTTCTCTGTTATCTAAATTTACTTTGTTTATATTATTTTATAATTCAAACCGATAGATTTATTTTATTTTTTATATATTCTGTTTTCATTGATGCAAACAAATATGGTTCGTTGATATTTTTCTTAAATTACCATTGGTGACCGAAGAAACCGAGGAATTTTCTTTGTAATATGTAGGAGTATATTCATTTTGTTTGATTACGATTGAAAATAACTTTTTGTATAATAATAATATGACAGCGACCTTGATTCGACCCTGAACAGACATATTAGAAATAACAATACTAGGGTGAAGGCTGTACATACAATTAGAGCGTCGTTCATACAATATGTTTCATCACGCTCAAGAACTACTTGTCGTATCCAGTAATGTACTAGATATTAGGCGTGAAAATTATCCGTATTCTCATAGGGCTGTAAAAATAATATTTTTTTTCTAGGCAATGTAGTGATCTAGCGCAAAATCTGCGGAAAACACCTGTTCCAAACCGAATAAATACTTATATTTCCGAGGATCTGCCCAGGAATTAGACAATCTAATTTCACCTGTCCCTTTTTCTAACAGACGGCCAAATATATTACACTCCAGCACATAACAGTTAGAGAGATATGCCTCAAGGGTCATCGGTACATGGTAGATATTCCAAGATCTGTAACTAAACATTTCGAATCTATATTTGTCGTAAGTACTGCGTAAAACTCTGGAATTACCTACCCTACCATACCCTACCTAATCGACCCTATTCTACCGTCAAACCGTTGTATCCTACTTATCATCATCGTAAAAATCTATAGTTGTAACCCATAAAATTACGAGTAAACTCAAGCTCCTGAGAACTAACCAGTTCTAGACTTTTGTTTATCATGTCAGTCAGACCGAAGAATGTCATTATGTTTATATTAAGTTATAATAGTTAATTTTTTCATTTTTTCATTTTTTCAGAAATCCCAACTTTCATCAAAGCTTGTCTATCAAATAATACGAATATATTTTCTTCGAGGTAAATTCAGCGCATGTTATTTAGGATATTGGAGGGTTGAAACGGGATAATGTAGACAAGAAAAAACAAACACAGACCCCTCCCATAGGCATTTTAGTTGATTTCTGGTTGTTTCAGAGCAGTGATATATTTTCCTAATTTTTCGCCGTTGAGATGACAAAGGTCTATTGTGTTAAGGTTAGATGTTTGATATTAAAAATATAACTACTACATTTTCAATTTCAATTTTCAATTTCAATTTATTTATTCGAACCATTAATTCAAGAGAACACTTGGTAACGTCACTTACAATAAAATTGTACATAAATAATCTGTGTACATGATAAAACAAATACCAAAGAATAATGTCAAATAAAAAATTATCAGCTGTAAAGGGGCCTTGTCATTTAGGTGCAGCTGTAAAAATGCTTTGTCATTGTGAAAAATCAAATTATCCAAATAATGAATACATACATTAAGTACATAAACAAATTTACATTAATGTTTAGTATCATTTTACCTAACTCAATAGTTTTGACATATTCCTTATCCAAACATTGCTGTCCTTTACAAAATCATTTACATGCTTTGCTCATTAGGTAGTTTTTTTAAAAATTACTAGTGAAAGCATTCCTCAGGACTTTAATTTATTTTTTAAGGATTTTACAGCCTGATTTTTCCACCGCGTTACAATGGCCGAGAATAATGATTACGGCCTTCTCGTGACCTCTGCTGGTCTAACGCGACAGAAACATTGCCAGGTAATTTGAAATCATCAGAATCGCTATTAAATCATGTGCAAAGTTTTCATTGCCATAAAATATTGTTACAAGCTTACAATTATTGCTTAGAGTCATCACATTGGTTTTAAAAAACGCATCGGTCTTTACATTTAGTAGTTACGACGCCACAGATCTACCACACGTTAAACTCATTGTGCTTACACCCTTTTCTAGATTGGAGATAAAAAAATGGAGATCTAAGTGTGTGTGAGACTCAAAGAAAAGTAACCCTCTATTTTTTTTTAAACTTCCAAAGTTAACGACAATCAAAAATGCAACCAAATAGCGTGTTAATAGATTAACCTCCGTATTCCAAACTAACTTTTGGCTGATGATAAGGCTTAAAAAGATCATGAACAATGTTTTTTTTTTTAACTTTTATAGGTTTACACTTGACCGCCATCTCGCCTGATGTTAAGCGACAGCCTGATGCGGTCTACGATGGAGCGTGTTTACCTAGAAAAAACCGATTCACTCTCGATCTCTCGAAATGTTGATGTTTTTAGAAAAAAACATGTTTCGATTCATTTAGATTCGTATGCCTCGACGTGGTGGATAATTGTCTTGACTCTCTCCTTGCAAGAGAAAACCATGAATCCCAGCAATGGGAACAAATACTGGGCTGCTTATGCATATTTCATGCTGTTTATACAACGTTTTCAATATGACTTCCAACCATTAAAGTTTAATATATACAAATACACGTTAGTATATGTTAACCTAAAATTGCAATCACCGTCAGTTTACAATATAACGCGCGAGAATAACCTAACGTTCCAACGGTATTTACAATTTTACCGTGACATATTTGTATGTATATTAGTTAACGTTGTTCTCTTGGTGCTTCGATATTTTACGCTTAGTTTAATAGAAAAACCTCACACCTAATGAGCTTGAAATCTCCAACAACGACAATTCATGAAAAACCCAACCCTTGAATTCCAGACAAAATGTTATCCTTGCTCGTAATGGCTGGAATTTGACGGGATAAAATGTCTATCAACCTGTTGTTAAAACAATTGGTCCAATTTATCTGTGAAATGGAAACGAAAGAACGTGATTTTATGGGCGAGTAAAAGTTTATTATCAAAATAGATTATACCGCCTTTGTTATTATGAACGTGGGGGTTTATGGCGATCGCTGGCTCGTATAAATCTTTCATTATGATCGAGCAAAATTTTTGTAAATTCCTTAAAATGTTAGCTTGAAGAGCAAAATGTGTGTCTTCAAGATTTTCAGGGCTGGTTATGAAAGAATAACGCTCGTATATAAACCACGTAAGTACGCACTATTTTTTAGGGTATTTTAAGTGATAAAAGCAAAATATCGTCAACACCACCTTCTTATCTACATATATGTGGGAATATATTTGCGAGTGTCACATTATCATTAATCTACATTAGTCTAATGCTGGATCCAAGCCTCCTCCGTAATATACCCACTCAGGCTGATCTTAGAGTTATTTATGATCTATTTTTTTTTTTTATAATTTATTATTTATATTATTATATATATATATTATTATTTTTATTTTTATTTATGATCTTAGATCTTAGGTTAGTTAGTTTTTAATGCCCTCGTCACGGAAAGATAGCAGAAGGAAATAACAGAACGATACTCGTTAGAAATCATCCGAAAATTCGTGGTGGGTGGCCTTGTGGTTGGAACGCTTAATTTCACATTCATCAGATGGTAGTTTCGAATCCCACTTATATCTAGCTCTGATTTTTCAACAGATGTGGAAGTTTGTCATCATCACCGTCTTTAACGGTAAAGGAAAACATCGTGAGGAAACCAGCGTGTTGCATGAAAGATGTCTCTATAAGACAGATGTCATCCGTCAACCTGCACTTAGTCCCAGCAGTGGGAACATTAAGTAGGCTGCTTAAGCATGTGATAATCCTGCTATTAATAACAACTCTATAAGATGAAAAGATGACGATTGAAAAAAAGCTTTATGAAGAGATAGAAAAACATATTTAATAGCATTGGGATAACTTTGGTGACAACTTCCGTAGTGGTAGGACTACCTGCAGAATCCTCTTGGGAAGTACCACACCTTGGCTAGTTATTCTGGGTGGTGCTAGTATCAAAATATCGGGGACTTGCTCCAGCTTCTAAACATGTTAAATACTCCGTAAGTAGTTACTGCAACTCGTGTGACCTATCCAAATATATTTGCGTATCAACATAATATATAAGGACATAAAACACACAACAAACTCACACAGGTGAATAGAGTTTTGTTCGCATAAGTACTTCAAAGCTATTGCTATCCCGGAAATTAATAAACGCGCACAATACCAAGTAAACAATGCTGCTGATGGGCCATTTCCCTCCACTACAGAACATTTATGGTTATCTTTATTATCGCTATGCTTTTTGTATGACAAGTGCGGTCTGTTTTCGCATTCCGACCGGAAGACGTGAATCCCTTAATTAAATTGATTTCCATACTAATGTGATCGTATAATGGCTTTCAAGGATAATATAGCGGGCATGTCTCTCGGCGGTGCTTGTTTACGCCGGAAACATATTAAAGCTGTTTCGTTCAAGAAATTCGTACAAAGAGCTAAGTAATAAATGTTAAATCACAGTGAATCCTGTTTAATTGAGATCTCCTAAGAATTCGTTAGCCACCGAATGTATGGGATGATATTACAAATATGTTTTGTTATATTCCATAAACTGAAGGTTGCTCAGCGAGCAATGGAGAGGGCTATGCTCGGAGTCTCTTTGAAGGATATGATCCGTAATGAGGTGATCCGACAAAGAACCAAGGTTATCGACATAGCTCTCAGAGCAAGTAGACTTAAGTGGCAGTGGGCTGGTCACATCGCTCGTAGAACCGACCATCGCTGGAGCAGACGAGTTCTAGAGTGGAGACCGCGCTTAGGCAAACGTAGCGTGGGGCGCCCTCAGGCTAGGTGGAGGGACGACCTGCGGAAGATTGCTGGCAGAAATTGGATCCAAAAAGCGCAAAATCGAGCCATTTGGCGTTCATTAGGAGAGGCCTACGTCCAGCAGTGGACTGCGATAGGCTGATGATGATGATGATGATGATATTCCAGGTTGTTTCTATTTACCTAACTACAATAAGTATAAATCGACAACTACAAGTATATCATCATCATCATCAGCCACAAGACGTCCACTGCTGAACATAGGCCTCCCGGACCCTAGATTTCCACAACGAACGGTCCTGCACAACCTGCAACCAGCGGTTTCCAGCGACCTTTGTGAGGTCATCTGTCTATCTAGCGGGAGGCTGTCCAACACTGCGTCGAGTATACGAGTATAAACCTAAGTATTATATCCCAGAGGATTGGGAGATCGAAATGTACGTTTAGAAATTGAGATGCTGCGTCTACGTAGAAACTTTTAGTTTCCATTAACCGACACTGAACACTTTTTAATCGTCAATGAGTATTTTTGTGTCCATGTGATTGTGTTGTGTGATCATTTCATACTAGTTCTATAGATTACAAATATTCATCGATAGCTTCTATTTAACAAACGGCGTCCACGTTTGAGTTTTGCTTTAGCTTTTGATCACCACCAATAGACCAATACTACACAGTCTAGCGATCTATGCACAAGAAACGTACATAATAGTATAAGTACATAATAGTGATATTATTTTTGTAGTGGTAGGACTCTTAGCAGACTCCACCTGGGGAAGTACCACACCTTTGCCAATTATTCTACCGCCAAGCAGTAATGTGCAAACATTACTGTGTTCCGGTTTGAAGGGCAATGTTTCCAGAGAAATTACAGGGCTTAGAGATATAACAACTTAGATCTCTGGGTGACGAGCGCAGTGCAGTGCTAGGTAATGATTTGGACTCTTCATGTTCCAATAGCTGCGTGTCACTGTGCTGTTATGTGGCAGGCATGTTGCTTACCATCAGGCACATGTCTTGCTCGTCTCGTCACTCTTTATTTAAAAAAAAAAAATTGGAAAAGGAATGTCTTTGTTTGTTATCATCAATTTGACAAGGAAATGTTATTAAAAGCAAGTAATTTTTTGTACGACTGTGAAACAAATGGTTTTTGATATTATTTTTCTTAAAATAATTTCCCGTTGCAAATTTGTTCCCTCCTTTTCTCAAGTATAAGCAGCGAACAGTTTTCGAATTGACCTTTGACGTAGGGAAACTCGCACATGTGTCTGTGGTTTACCTACCCAAATAATGGGCTAAGATAAGAACATTGTGACGACAAAATAGTATATCTCTTCGTGAAAGTATAGGAAATAGTGTGCTATATCTTACTGATACAGAGCGCGGGGAAATATGGGCCTTAATGGCCATCATTTGTAAGAGCGCAAGATACACCTTCGTTTACGAAAAACCTGACGGTCTGTTAGGACTAGTTTACCCCAGCACCTTGGAAATAGATAGCCTACTAATGGAACAACTTTTTCCATTCCACGATAAGGAACGTCTGATGCGGGAACACCTGTAGTATTGATGGGAACTAATTTGTTACTATGGACTTTCAAAGGGTTCAAAACCAAGCAGTATTTTTTCTACTTCGAATTAAAACAAATATTGGTGGCATTGACGTCCACAACTACGTTTTGGCTATTTAAATCTGTTTTACGACTTATTTAGACGGTTTCCAACATGTGAATTTCATAGACTAATATTATTATAAAGGTGAACCTTTATTAGTCTACCCACCGTATTTCAAACATTTTTAAGGTCACGCGAGCCAAAATCCTGTTTTTTTTTATTTGATTTGTAATCGGTACCTACATAAATTTTCAACAAAAGTGACATATAACGAATAGAGTACAGGCCCGTGAACAAAATGTATGGGACATTTTTGTTTGGCGCGCGGCGTTGCGCAATAATGGATTAGAAGAGGTAAGTATTAAAACTACAAAAAACTTTTTTTGTTTTGGTCGGAAAAATTCATGATTTTCCGATGATGTTCTGGGTAAATTTGATCATTTGATTATGTACGGTTGTACGGCATTGATGCCATACAGTTTCAATACCTCTTCTAATCCATGATTCCGCAACGCCGTAAAAAATCATGCAACAAGGAGAAATGGTCGAGGTTTACAACCCCCCCTCTTCGCCTGCACTCAGTTGGGCAGCTTTTACAAGTGACGGTATAGTGCTGAATCTTATTATTTTACGAGTACTACGTCAAGAAGGGCATCATCACAGTCATGATGATTTTATGACAATTAAAAAACAGCTTGATGAAGAGACAGCAACGCAATCAATGGTATCGGGATAACTTTGGTGACCATGAATACACAGTTTTAAGCTCTTACGGTCATTCACTACACTAGTATAATTCATCATCATCGTCATCATCATCATCAGCCGCAAGACGTCCACTGCTAGTATAATTGCATCTTTGTTATTTGAAATTTTAAAGGGTCGACTGATGTTGCTGCGTTTTGTTACGAAGAATTGTAAAAATCTTTTATGAACTTGTTTTGTGTAAGGTAAAGTAGCATATTTGTACTGTTTAAAAAAAACAGTTATATATGCACTAAAGTACCACATCATTACCAGTTATTCTACCGCCATATAGTATTGCAGAAATATTAATGTGTTCCGATTTCAAGGGTTATGTTTCAATAACTCAAGCGTAGTGCAATGCTAGACAGTGAATTGCATGCTTCAGGGGCATTATCAAGGACACGTCTTGTTCGATCCTTTACTTCAAATAACTATAAACTCACTAGTAGTGCTTTGTAGTTTTGCTCGCGTAGCTTTTGTTCCCGTAATTTTCCCGCGATGAAAAGTAGCCTCTATGTGGTATTCCAGACCATATTTATTTAGTTTTATGTTCCAAATACACGTCCAATACATTCCAGCCTTTCCGGCGTGATTGAGAAACAAACATCCAAACTTTTGCATTTATAATTTGTGCTGAATTATCAGCCTATACTAGTCTACATCTTGATATACGCTCAGCCTGATCCTCAACTTTGCGTTTCCAATGGTGATGGTGACTTCCGTCACTCAAAAGATTTGTATAAAAGTGAGGTTTAGAGAACATCCTGAGTATTCTAATCTGAAAAGTGTATGTTTCTTAAGGCGCAGGTGCTGAGCTTACAAATAACACCTGGTAACTAAAATAATGTTTACTTATAGCGTTTAGTCTAGTCGAAATGAATTTAGAACTTAGTAGACGGTAGACGCTAGTAGTTTCAGGATAATTCAATAAGACTAACGTTTATCCAAACTGAGTTTCTAGACGAGCTAACTACCAATCTCCATCGCGCCCGTCTCAAAGAGACATAATTAATCTATGCTGGTCACATTTTGAAGCAAAATCCACGCCACCACTGAAGACCTTTGGGGAAATTGTTGAACTGCAGTATTTTTCAACTGAATAGAACGGACACTCCCCACCCCCCGCCAGTTTCAAGCTTCCTTCCCCGCAAGCACCGCGGGAAGCACTCAACGAAGGGTTATATCGGACGATAATTTTCTATGAGAATACGACCATGATGCTGTATTATTTAACAAAATGGTACCAAATTTTTCGTCTATTATACGAAACAAGAATAAGAGATTTTTGATTTCATAAGAATTTCTACAAAGATTGAATCATTTTTATAAACTGTGTTAGCTATTCTGGTTAGAAGTACGCGCCAACACTGAAGTGCAGTGACGAAATTATTAAACTCGTTGTTTTCAAACTACGGCTTTCGTTAATCGTTGTGAAATACGTCAGTGGCGCCAATAACGTATGGTAACGAGTGATGGCGCGGAGAATAGTTCGGAATTCACGAAGTCACTAGCCAATTTAGTGGATTTTTGTACTAAGATTGCTACTATTCAGATTTATTGGTAAGTGATTATTTCTTAGCATTCAACCGACTCAAAAAAAAGAAAGAGGTTCTATATTAGACTATCTGTACTTTTATGTGCGTCCATGTATATATTATTATGTCGGTCAATAGTGAACAATGAATATAGGATTTCATCTAGTAGTATGCTTATTTAAGATTTCGCAAAAACGGTTAATTAAAAGCAGTAAGAGGATACGAGTACATTGACTATTGGAATGGATAGTTCCAAAAAAAAATTAACGATATTTTTAAACTAAAACTTATTCAGTAATTATCGGCTTTGACATTGACTTATAAACTTTACCGGTTCTAGTACTACCGGTACTACTACGATTTAGTTTAATTTTTAACCAACTTCAAAAAAGGAGACGGATCTCAATTCGTTTATATGTTTGTTACGTGATAGCTCCATTTATTGTGAAACAAAGGACATAAGCCCAAATCACATTGAAAAAACCCAGGTGCCACACCTGGGTTTTTTGATATACCTCGGATTTTAAGTTATTAGTAATAATATTCTAAAATATCATCAACATCCGTTTGAGTGGCTAACCTGCGTTTTTTTGCCTGTAGAAGTTTTGTAGAAGTTCGTGTCAAAAGCTCGTTTTATGGAACAAAATATATTGTATAATTTGGTGTTAATGATACAAAAATAATATATACCGGCCGAGTCATAAAGATATATATCAAACAATGCACGAATATGCTTAGGTTCTTTTTGCGATGGGTGGCCTTGGAATTGAATTCAAATTTAACGAGTGTAAGTAAAATTGTTCATGATAATACGCTTATTTTTGGTAATGTACTTTGGACTTTGTATTCAACTATCAGTATGCTTACATCGCGGGTCAAATCTGGACAAGTACTAGCACAAGCACAGCACTAGCATAGGCCTGGGATATGAGGCGTACTTGAAGAGAGGTATATGCTAAGATGTTATGATGATGATGAATACATCGGATTGCAAACAGTATTGGTGAACTTTAAAAAAATAACGCCTACAAAACTACACTAATAAAAAAACATGTTAGCCACTAATTTGGGTTATGCGAGTGGTGTAATTTTTTTTCCTAAAATATATTTACATACAGTTATTAGATTTTTTTGAGATTAGATACAATTATTTTGTGCCGAGGTCAGGGTACGATTTGGGCCATGTCTCCTTTGATGTTTCTTTTTTTTTGGTAGATCATAGTTTTGAAACATGAAAACAAAACTAAAAATTACTTTCGTTTATTTTTGTTCAAGTTTTTTATTACCGTCGTTGAAATTTGGTCAATTAATTTCTGAATTTAATTTGAAATTAAAACTGATTTTTGTTTATTCGGCGCAAATAAATTATTAAGTAATGACTTCAACCTTAAAATGTGATTTGAGTATAATAGACTCACTGACTAATATCACAATATTTAAAGTTTTATGCGATCCTTACTATAATGCGAATAAATAAATCACTATTTATCAACATACAAAAGTTATATTTTTTTAAGCAATTAGTAAAAAAATAAATCCGGAACTAGCAACATTATCCCGCGAGACACAAGGCGGCCATAGTAACAACAATTCGTAATGATTGTTTACAAAATTAAATTGTAGTTTTGAAGAATTAGAGTTGAAAAATTATGTTGTTCTTTACTGTGGTGAGAAATGCGATGGAAATAATTAGTTTGTGCAGTGTATACTCTGATTATAGTGAACTGTGTGTAAATGCAACTTATGGACGTAGTTTTACCATCTAATTTGAAATACACGATATGTGGAGTGATTAATTAATATGTTGTCAGATTAAAGTTTTCTCTTTGGGTAAGTGTACTTAACTAAAAATCAATTCGTCCATGGTAGGTACCTTTATTATCTCCTATTTTGTTTTAAATCTTCTCCCTTCTGATTGTTGATGAAAGTTATATTTACATTAAAGATCGAACACTAACTAGGTAAGATTATAGGCACTCTATATACTTATTATATTACTATACTTAACACAGGCAGGTGAACTCACGGGTCACAGCTATTCCATAAAATAATTTAGTAACCCTAGGTGACACGCACACATGCGTAAATGTGTTCGAACGACATATGCGTAGTTGTGTGAGTGTAGGTATGTCAACTGCACCGTCTGTATGGATTTTAGGCCGAGTGTCCGGGGCCTGACTGAGGTTAAGACAAATAAAATTCTAGGTTCGGTTGGGTTTCTTTTGTTTCTTATTTTTTCCCATTAACGATATAATTCCTGATTGGTCCCATATTTATTCAAAGCAGTTCAGTGGTTTATTAACCGGTAGTCAAATGTTACGTTTATAAAGATAATAAAATAAAAAATAAAGGATTATGTTTGTGCGTATGTTAATTCCCAAATAGCTATCTCAGAAACGGGTTTTAATGGGTTTGAAAGAAATTAAATACTTAGTTAGCATTACCTAGATTGACATTATGACTACTTTTAATCCCGTTAAAGTAAAGAGTTCCTGTGTTATATTTTAAAATGATTGTTTACTTATGTTGTTCGTATGTTGTAAATGGCTTTTGTTGAACTTTTATAGGTTTACACTTGACCGCCATTTCGCCCGATGTTAAGCGACGACGCGGTCTACGATGGAGCGTGTTTACTTAGAAGAAACCGATTCACTCTCAATTTGAAGACACAAAGATTAAAGTATTTGAATGAAATACGCAACAAGTTATTACGAAGATTTACACTTATTATAGTGAAAACTCTTAAGCTGCGGATCAGACTACGGGAAGCGGCTAATATTATTTTTAACTAAATTTTATTTAATGTAGGTACTATTTTTTGTTCATCACTTCAAAATTCGATAGTGGCTCTAATCACTAACCGTTGTAAGTGGTGTTGCTCTCACCACACGTTAACTGTTTTAGTCCCCACGTTTCGTCGCACTTAGCTTATTAGGTAGCCTTCCGTTAATGAATTCGTCGACTATGCCCAGTTCAATACGAAACATTTCTATATATACCTAATTTTACGGTACACATTGTTTATGTACCTAGTAGCTCACAAGGAAATAAATGATTTGATTTGTATTTAAATAAGAATTAAATAAGAAATTCTATAAAACTTATCGTACGTTACGTTTGAACAAATGTATAGCTGTTCCTCCCGCTTAAAAAAATTGCTTGTAGAAATAAGTAAGTTGTAATATGCGAGAAATACTTAGACCTGGACAAAGTTTCATATTTTTTACAACTAAACACACTGTTCTAATGAAACAACAAGAAATTACAAATATCTCGTCAAGGTAAGCACACTTTAACTTATTGTTTTTTTTTTAAGCCTGCTACACTGACATCGATAAAATTGTTATGGTAATATTCTGAAAAAAAATATGATCTACCAAATAAAACAAGAAAAGTCGATTTACAATCGACGGAGCTATCGCGCGTAACATACATATGTATGTACATACAAAAACAAAACATTCAACCGAATTGAAAACCTCCTTTTTTGAAGTCGGTTAAAAAGACCAAAGAAAGTAAGAGTAAACTATGTGAATAAGCATATGAACTCGAATGAAGTGAGAATAACAATGATAAGAATGACGAAAAAAACGCACAATATTATACCGAGGCCACATGAGTGATATCGCAAGGTTTAAGGCCTTCAGATTTGATTTGATTTTGATTCTTATTTTCATATTTTTAATGCTCAAATTATATTAAAAAGAAAACTGCTTAACGAGGCTCATTTATGTGACTGGATGTGGCATTTTCATTAGACTGTACGTGCATATTCAGGCTGTAGGTTCACTTTGCAAAAAAGCTTACGTGGACAGATTTTATAAAAATAACTTGAACCTTTTCCATCCCACGACTTGTCTTATTCTCCCACGTAGTGACAGGTAACAGAATCCCTCCTATAGCCTCCCATGTTTCACTAAGACCACTGACCGAGACTTAACATAAGACATAACAATTTCACTGTTTGCACTATTTCTAAATAGTTTTTGCAAATATAATCTGTAAATTTATTCAAGTAGAATAAAAATCCAACTAAACACGACTATAACTAAATATGAATATACGAGTACATTTGTTTGTTAATGCATGAGTGGTTCAACAGACAGACAACTTAGCCTCATCTTGAAAATAAAAAGAAGACTGGAAATTAAGTGGGCATTTATTGTACGGATTTGATAAGGTTTAATAGCTTTTTAAGCATAGGTACTAGTGGTAGCAAAGTGGTCTGAATTCGACAATAAAGCAATATTAATCTATTCTCTGTGTAGCGGTTAGACACTTTGCAGTGTACCGCCAAGTAGTAATGTGCAAACATACTGTGTTCCGGTTTGAAGGGCAATGTTTCCAGTGAAATTACAGGGCATAGCGATAAAACATCTTATATATCTGGGTGACGAGCGCAGTCCAGTGCTGCAGGTAATGATTTGTAGGTACTCTTCATGTTCCAATAGCTTTACTGTGCTGTTATGTGGCAGGCATGTTTTAGTCACCATCAGGCACATGTCCTGCTCGTCTCGTCACCCTAGCAAAACTAAAATACAATGAGAACTACAGCACGCTATATAACCTGTTTTTTATCATTACATAATTTTGAAATATTAATATTTTGAATAGGTGTTAAGTAAAGTGTCTTCTACTCGTATGTGAAATGCTTAGATAAAGTATAAGTAAACGAAATGTCACTTTCCTCCATCTGCGCAATAAGGGGTAATAAAAAGTTTTTGCTTAGAAAGTTAGAGACTTTTATAAAAGCAAAATAGTATAATCATCTCCGGTTTCAAAGTCTTATTTTATATGCTGTTTTTGATTATACTGTCATTTAGATATCACTGGAGATATGTGGGTGATATACTAGTAACTAGTTCCGCGGAGAATAATGGTGAGATGATTATAACGTGAACGAAGTCGCGATGTATTGTATTGTATATTTTTCCGGAATCACTCACACTCATAAGCAGTCTACTAAATGTTCCCACAGCTGGGACTCGAGGTCTTCTCTCACAAGGAGAGACTTGAGACCATAATCCTCCAATCTGTCCCAGTGCGGACTGGTGGATGAACCATGACCTCGCAAGAAGGAATTCCTTTTTTAGGAATATGCTAATTTCTGAACGATGTTTTCCTTCACTGTTAAAGCCAATGGTGACATCTGCACTTCTAGAAATTCTCAGAGGTGCAGTCAAGATACAAATCAACGGTAGTGTCATATTCATGTTGCAGCCGGATTGTATAATCTGCCGTATTACATTACGGCTAGCCGTTTTGAAAAGCAGGGCCGTTTTATAAAGCGGCGGTTTAACGCTTATCCAGATTGAATGCGGCTGATTAAAAAACATTCGGAATGTATTCGACACCACACGTCATTTAACACGGCTAGCCGTAATGTAATAAAGCGAGATATTAGCCGCCTCTTTGAAAATTTTTAGTTCTCGATTATTAAGACTCATGCCGCTGCCTGACATGACGTAAGTGTGTTGCTGAATTGCTAAAGTGACTGTGGATTCTGGAGTTCGGACGAATTTTGAGACGGCTCACCTTTGTCTACCTGCGGGGCTAGCACGGGCAGTGGACAATTACTCCACCGGGAAAGGAAATAATCTCTTTCCCCCTTGTCAATTTTGTCCACTTTCAGAGCACGGACTCGCCGGTGGATAGTTATTCCACGGTGGATATTATACGGCGGGAGTAGCGTTATCACTTCAGTATTGCCGTTATAAGAAAATTAAATAAAAATGACGTATTAATCATCAGTTTTTCTGTCAACTCATCAAACCTTCAAATTTGTTCGTTCTTTTTTCTTTTATGTTTTTCTGTGCTGCGTTAGTACGCGCCAACGCTGAAGTCCTGTGGCGAAATTGTTAAACTCGTTGTTTTTAAACTGCGGCTTTCGGTAATCGTTGTGAAATATGTCAGTGGCGCCAATAACTAATGGTAAAGAGTGATGGCGCGGACTATATATTTATTTTTGTCAACAACTTCCTTCTTTCTTTTTCGTCATGGCTTCCATTCGGTAATGCTACCGTAATTTCGCCAGCGTCTAACTTGTAGACAACTATAAAACATTTTCTCATCTAAATCACGTAAGTACCTTATGAACTGGCAGTCCATCCCGAGGGTTAAGCGGCTGCAAGGCACCGTTTAGCTCCTCACACAAATACAATGCCATGTTTTTATGCATCCGAAATAACCGTCTAAATTCATTGTCGGGAAATTCAAAGGGATTACTAGCATCCCTTATTGATCTCCGGTGCAATGTTTGGGCCATTGTTTCCATTTGTTCCATAAAAATATAATTATAATATGCTCGCGACATTATGTTTGAGAGAGATTTACTTATATCCTCACCTCCAAATCAGACGATAGTTTGTCCCCTGTCATATGTCAATATTTATCTTCGTTTTCCCGAGTCCGTGCTATACAGCGGGGAGTAGCGGGATATAATGTCCACGACAAACGTCAAGTGGAAACATTTTATACCTTTCCCCTGTTGCCATGCTATGCAAGGTGGAAATGATTATTATATCCACTGACAGGTGGATAAAAATGGTGGAAAGACTATTAGTCCACTGCCCGTGCTAGCCCCGCTGGAAACAAGTTAGTTTCCACCATCCACCTTGTTAAGACTAAATCGGACCGGGTAGGTTACAAAGGACCCGAATCCGACTCGGAACACCCGACTCCACCTAGTCTTGTCGCTACTACCCCTAGAGTGTATTTGAAAAATGCGGGAGCCAGAAGCTCAAGAGAGGTCCTGAGTAGAGCAATCCATGCGAGGCTAAGCGAAGTGAAGGGGAGAGGTGGCGAGCGAAGCGAGCCGGCGATCTCCGTAGTGGACCGAAGGCCGAGTATGGAGAAGTGACACTCAGGGCTGACCGCAGAGCTTTTGGCGGGAGCCCACCCGGACTCAAATCTCAATGATATACCCTTGTCTATGTAAGTGCACCATGTTTATTAGGTGTACCGTCACTAATTTCAAGTTAAGGGCTTTAGCTTTATGTGAGAAGTAAAATGTTGTAAAAAAATAGTAAGGAATATCGTAAGAAGTAATCTGTCTGATAAATAAAATTATTTTTTATTATAAACATTGTTTGTTTTATAAGTATAGTTACCCTACAATTTAAGCAGTAATACAATGCGGCTAAACGTTGCCCGCCTTACTGAAGAACGTATCGCAATGACAATGCGGCTAATTGTCGAACTGCCGCATTACATAACAGCCCTGCTTTTCAAAACGGCTAGCCGTAATGTGATACGGCGAATTATACTATCCGCCTGCGACATACATACTAGACTTACGTAGTAACTTTGTCCTTATCTGTGACTATGCTTCGCATTTTTCCGGAACGAAACGTAACATTACATTACGAATATTCAAATTTGTAATTAATCTGAGTTTCAAACTTTGACCCTACGACACGACGGAGCGAAGTCAGACGTGATTGAGCTACAAATATCCGAACTTTCACGTTTATATCGCTTAAAGGACTTAAGGTAGTATGAAAAGTTGGAAGTAAGATTGCATTAATGTTCATGTAAGCCATCGTACTAATATTACAGATGTCAAAGTTGGGATGTTTGTTGGTTAATCACATCGGGACAGCTTACGGGTTGAGTTGTAATTTGGAACACAATTAGATTATAGTCTGGTATATCACATAGTAGCAGTGCCTCGCGGTTTTACCCGCGAAGTTCCCGTTGTTACCGTTATTTCGCCCCGGGATAAAAAGTAGCCTATGTGTTCTTATAATCTAACTGTATTCCAAATTTCGCGCTGCTAATCGTACTAATCCTTCTAATATTACCTACCTTATAAATGTATTATATATTATATACTAGAAGCGCCCCGCGGCGCTACTTATAATCTACTTCTGGTTCTACCAGACTATCATCTACTTCTATTCCAAATTTCAGCCCAATTCTTTCATACGTTACGACGTGATTGAGCAACAAACATCCATACGTTGACATTTATAATATTAGTACGTTGCAAACGTTTGGATGTTTGTGGCTCAATCACGTCGAAATGGATGAACAGATCGGATTCAAATTTGGAATACGATTAGAATATACTCTGGAATAGGACATAGGCTATTTTTTATCCTGGAAAAATAACGGCAACGGGAACAACGCGGGTAAAACTGCGGGGCACTGTTAGTATAATATAGATATAGTTTATAATGTACTCAGTATACTCACCGTATATGCAGGCCCATTCTAACGTAGAGACACAGGATGAGCACGGCGGGAAGGAAGAAGAAGAAAATACTGCTTAGTTCCAGAAGCGGAGACGGGGCCATCAGCGCGCAGAATGCGGACTCCTTCGAAACGTTGCCTGAATCTGGAACAAATAGATTTTTTTAAGTTATGCTCTGCATATCAAAATCTTGGGTGTCAAATAACTTATTTATTAGTACCATTCAGCGGTGTAATGCCAGAAGCATATTTTTTTTTTTTTTTTTTATTAATTCCCAGCATAGTACCGGGCTCGTGGACTATCCCTGACGAACAGGATTGTCAGGGGTTATGCCAGAAGCATATTGGCAATTGACAAGAATTATCAACAAAGCTAAATGGCAAAGTACTAAGTCCCTTAACATTATATAGGTACGCCTTTTGTAAGCTGGTATCGAAGGCAGAAGATAATTTTAAAACCTGAAAGTTAATGAGTCAGCGAAAATCCGTTTCGTTTTAAACGGGACTTTCATTGGCAAGATAATAATTGATGTTATTCGGCTACTTTGATTATACCTCTAGAAGAAAAAAATATTTCAGGGAAACAAAATTGATAAACATGACATGGGATAGTTTAAACGCTTGTTAAAATAAAAAAACTTCTTCGTTTTGGGAACCAAAGTGGCGACTTCACAGCCGACAAAACGTAACCCTTAGGTAGAAGAAACTTTTACCCGACCAACATATCTGTTCTTTGTCATTCCACGGCCATATCACGAAGCTAAGGAAAACAATGAAATACAAGCTATTTTTTCACCACTTTACGTCAGAAAGTTAGAAAAACATTACCCTAATTCTGTTTGTGTAAAAATGAAATTAAACCCTTTCAGTGCCTTTGCTTTTTCTAAAAACAGCGCCGTATCGTCGTGTTTTCAACAAACACGAATTCAAACTTTGAATGAACGGGATGAAAAATATTGTGGAAGTTTTCGAAGAGGCAGAATTATGGTAGAACTTGGTTTCCCGTAAATAAATCGTTTACATAATAGATAGTTCTGCCTTTATAGCCGCATCATTTACTATTTTCCGTAATCATAGTGCAGTCACATTCAGTAAAATTGTTTTTGCTATTCTTGATAAGTCTTATTAAAGCTTGTAGGTAAACTTGTATTATGGAAAAGAAATCAAAATACGATTTTTTAATACTTCATTATATCTTTTTTATAATCACCTTCATAATGTTATAAATTATATATTTTCTTTGAAGAACTTCAAGACTTCTATGGAAATAAAACACATCATTTACTTTTAAAAAAATGTTTAAATAATAAAAATGAAAGGGATGGAATTGAATATCTTATGATTAAATATTACTAAAATAAACAGACAAAACAAATGCTATGGAACTGATTATTATTAAACGAAACTTCTCAAGGTAGGTACCGATTTCTGTAATCAGTGGGTAACGAAATAAATTATGTTTAAATTTTTAAGAACTTCTAGACTGAAATGTAAATGAGTAGGATATTTATATAGGTTAGAACGAAATATGTAGGCTAAAAATACTTCAGAATGTACGCCGAGAGAAACCAGAACGCGAAGTAAAATTATGAAGAGACAATATTCAAAATGTGAACTGGATTGAGAACAAGAGAAAGAGTTGAATGGAACGAATTTATAAAGTTGTTCACTGCTGAAGTAATTAGGATGATAACTGGGTCAAAAATATACCATTCTAATACGAGTAAGTTCGTAATACGCAGATCACAGCAAATTTGATGTTTGTAATACGAAAAAAAAAATGTGCAGTCCATAGGAACTGCCAATAGAAGTGAAAACTTGTAACTCAGACTTTGATAGCTCACTTTGGAAACTACACGGCTGTAACTAGAGGGCGTGGCCTGGTCATCATGGCATGGCCATCTAGAAATGCGTCAGCATTTCCCATTGGCTTACGCATTTCTAGATGGTCATGCCACGCTCTTTCAGCATTACCCATTGGCTGACGCATTTCTAGATGGCCAATGGCCATGGTTCCGAGTTTACCCGAAGATTTCTTATCATACCCGAGCGTGACGCTAGAATTCAATTCACACCCCACGAAAAATCTGTCTAGACGCGCCAAAATAAGTTTTCACTTCAATAAGTGTACCTATGTACAACTTTTTTATTAATCTATCTGACGGACTAATTAGTTTTTTTATACGCGTGTGTAGCCTACTAAATATTTCCGCTGCTGCGACTCAAGGCCTTCTCTCACAAGGTGCGGGTCAAGGGCATAATCCACCATACTGGTCAACTGCGGGTTTGCAGATGATACATGTCGTCGCCAGATGCCTTTCTTGCCAGCCAAAGCCAGTGGTAATAAACTCTTACATGTGTAAATGAAAAATAGATTAAAGTGCAAGCTAGATTCGAACAGTACAGAATTATTCAGTATTCAGTTTTCAGCTTGCTTCAAACACCTACCTAAATAAATTTGCAGCCAGCTTTCATAAAAAATCTTTAAACTTCCATGTTGTTTTTTGTCTTAATATTAAAAGTCAATGAGGATAATGTCTTCGTTGTTTACTAATTCGGTTATTATAAGGAATTTAATAACTGTTATTAACGACTATTTCACGGAAGCACTCACGATCCACGATATCTATTATGGCAAAGTTTATTTGCTGGCATTATCTGTTACAGTCCGCGAGGTATAAGCTGAGCTTTGCATTAGTGTGAGTGATCACCAAAAGTACAGTCAGACGCAGGACGCTGTGACCATGTTCTCTTAATAAGGTGTTTCTTCAAACCAGAAGTGCTGCCATCTGAATATGATTTTGATGAAGTGTGAGTGGTGTCAATATATGTTTCATCGGTATAAACGATAGGCCTGCCCTGAATACGGTATTCGGAAATTTTAAGTAAATAAGTTATACGTAGGTGACGGATCTCATGCTTTTCCATTAAAAATTTTCTGTTATTCTCTGTCCTTGACCATTTGAATCCTAAAAGAGATACTTCTTTTCGCAATGACCATATTGATCCTGGATAGTTAATGTCAGCTTGTTGTTTAAGAGTTTGTTGTCTGACTGTACTTTTGGTAATAGATGCGTATGCATGTGATCACTCACACTAATGCAAAGCTCAGCTTATACCTCGCGGACTGTACTGCGATGATACCGTTCCCGACCCGAAGTGATTTATTCGTTGCGATGAAAATAATACAATCGTTTTCCTCTTATTACTTACTTTTACCTACAACTATCCCTTTCCTTTCCTTCCGAATATCCCCAGGGTGCCGAATATCTGACACTTTATAGGGATGAATAGAGTACAACACTAAAAGCATTCGCCTAACGTATATTGAAATAAAAAGGATCAAGAAGTTTTTATAGAAGGAGTTTCTTCATCGGTTCCCTTACTTGACAAACTACATATGTATAAACTGCTATATTTAGTGCATCTTCTGAACTTTTGCTGTTTTCATGGAAATTCTGAGTGTAATAACAACTTTGAAAGATGAGTAGCAGCGCCCCGTGGAACTTGAATCCATTATTTTTCCGGTATAAAAATAGACTATGTGTTATTCCAGACCATCACTAAATTTCATTCAAATCCGTTCAGTAGTTTTTGTGTGAAAAGTAATAAACATACATCCAAACATTCATACAAAAAGTTAATAGGATTCACGTTATAGTTCATAGTTATTTATTGATACCTACCCAAAATTAGTTTATAAAAAAATGGTTTTAATGTAGCAAATGTCAAAATAGGTAATAACCACGTAATAACATTGATGCATACAGAATGAATAACTAAATTGCAATAAAAATTGCAATATAATAATATTTGACTGGCCTTGTGGCTTAGTGGTTAGTAGCTCTGCCTGCGAAGCCGAGGGTCGTGGGTTCGATTCCCACCCAGTGCAAATGTTTGTGTGAAGAATTCAAATGTTTGCACTGTGTCTGGGTGTTTCTATGTATAATAAGTATGTATTTAAAACTATATAAGTATTATATCAGCTATCTGGCCATCATCGTACAAGCTTTGCTTAGTTTGGGGTCAGATGGTGTTGTGTGTGAATTGTCCACCATTATTTATTTATTTATTTATTTAATAGTTGATTTAACAATGATAATTTTACAAGGGCTATTTTGTATTACGCTACTTGTATTTTGTCTAAAGAACCATTGTTTTCTAATTAAAATTTAATTACTCTAATTTTTATGGTTGCTTTAGCATCTCAAAATCATAGAACGTCAGATCGATAAGTCATCGTACTAGGCGAGATTAAATAAACAACGCAAGGCTAGGAGCTCGGATTCGATTCGGTTTTATACTACCTATACTAACGGACCCAAAGAACGTTGCCTTATACCAAATACAAATACACGCACATTTAAATATTCAAATATTTTTACATTTAAAAAATACATTTTTTTATTACGCTATTGTTATTGTTGAAATTATTTTTATCCTGGAAGGCTTGTGAAACAAATTATTTTATTTAAAAAATTCCAAAACTTTCAATGTCGTAAAAAAATACACAAATATTATAAAAGCGAAAGTTTATGATTGTAAGTAAGGGCTGTACAGATATTTCAGTAAAATTAAAGATTAAGTTAATACATTATGTGGCTACTTTTTATCCCGAAAGTTAATGGTTGCCACGGGTCAACACAGCGAGGCGCAACTAGTAAGTTCCATGGGCCGCGGTGGTCGATTATCGGCTACCCAAGAGACCTTAATCGGCTTTATATGGAAAAAGTTTCCACGTATAGACTTCCTTCCTAGAACTTAGAACGACCAGCAACAACCGGCGTCAGCTGCTCCTGAAGCTACATGATGAATAGGCGGAATATTTGCTCCTATATGAATGTATGTTTAAGTATAAGTTCCCGGAACTCATTAACATTCTCTTACCAAAGCAATGTTACCGCCGCAATTACTGAGCAAAGAGCTTTGCGAATTAATTTCTCCGAAAATGCTAAGAACCCCAATGCAATTATTATTAAATTGTTAATATGTTTGTTTATACGTGCAAAATAAACAACGGGTTGAGTACGATGGAGATGTTCTCACAAGATATCTAACAACTCTCTGCAATTATTCAAGACGCTGACAGAATTAATGTTTATGTGATGTAAGTACCTATAGGTATAGGTATGAGTAGGTATAGTAGTAGATAAGTATAGGTATGAGTATAGGAATAGTAGGTATATGTAGGTTTTTTTTCTGATTAAATTTTCCATTCATTATTATCATTTATACTAATATTTTAAAGAAAAAGATTTGTGAGTCTGTTACGAATAAACCTAAAACTTACTGAACCGATTTAAAAAAATTCTTGGTCTTTTAGAACGCTACATTATCCCCGAGTTACATAGGGTATTTAGCTAAATAGATTAGTTTTTCAACCCTAACGAAGTAAGGGCGGTTCGCTAGACTTTATTAGACGTATATGTTAAATTTATTCATAGTTGTAGCATTAAGTAAATTCTTACTAATATTACGTACATAGATATAGCAAAAGTTTGTGACTATGTTTAGATGAGAAAAAATAACAATTTTTTTCACGCAAAAACTGCTGAAGTGGTCTGAATTAAATTTGGTACATGGAAATATAGATAGATACCTATTTGTCTCAAATAATACATAGGATAATTTATATTCCAGGAAAATAACAGTATTGGAAACCACGCGGGTGAGACCTCGGGGTGTTGCTAGTATTTAATAAGTTGTGGACATTAAAATATCGTTCAAACTAAAGCTTACAAGTGCTCTTCTTACAAACGCCAATAAAGACAGCCATGAAAGAAATCGCTGTTATTTTTCCATCACATTTGGTTTTTTCCTTACAGATAATTTATTCCGAGGCCACACGGTCTTCATGCTATGGAAAATCAGGGCTGGCGTCACATAAAATATCGACACCAAAAGGCCAACATTTCTTTAGACATAATCTGTATTCTTGCCGCGGACACTGTTGAAAACATCTTACGATTTTTTTCAATTCTATTCAAATTTTAAAGATCTACCCAAACTTACTCAAATGTCTCCCAAACTGGGATAGAGTCGGGAAAAACCTCACGATGGCAGCCCTAAAAATACCGAACCTTGTTAAAAATAAGCTGGTGTCCTCTTGAGATTTTAAAAATAACTCGATGAAACCTTTAAATTATTCTTATGGGAAGACTGAGAAACTTTGCAAGTCCTTAGAGCAGGAAGTGTGACAGTAGATAACAATATTTATCAAGGTGCAATTATTATTACTTATTTGGCTACGGTTTCTCAACGTGCTATTGTGTTTTGGATAGCTGTCAAAGTCATACCACCCGTGTTTCTATGGATAACTATTTACTTGTATCCTTTTATATCTAACTTCAATATAGATGATGTATTTATATATTTTAATCATACTAGACCCAACTAAGTCTTGTTGAGGTTTAATGGGTAAATTTATTTGTATTTATACTGAGTTTACAGAGTGACCAATGGTATAAAAAATACGATTTCAGCTTGTACCTTTATTGAGCAACTAAATTGGATTTTTAGAACATTTCGTAGTATTCGTTTCAACTTAACAATCTAATCTGATAATAATGAACAAAATTAAGAACTGAATAAAGGTATGTATGTAAAGCATCTTGGAAGCTAAAACAAAAAACTAATCAAGTTAATTGTTTTAAAAAACACGCATTAGGCCTACTGTCCACGCACGCGTCTTTTGTCGAATGCATGCATCCTACGAACAAACGCAAGACGTGCGGCTGTCGTGTCGTTGTCGTTTCGTGGACACAGACTTCATTATTTGTACGCAAGATGCAAGCATTCGTCTTGCAGCCGACAATTGTCGAAATCGTGCGGATGTCGTGCAGCTACGTGGACAATTGGCCTTAAAGAAAATCGAAGTAAAATGTAAAATATTCTAAAGAATCTGGTAAGAATTGTAAAGAGTATAGTCAGTCTTTGACAGCTTGTTTTGCGGTCAGTGATATACAAAGTCATAATGGTGTTTCCAGACACCTAACAACAGATTTAAAATAAAGCATACACTACCACTGGCAATGTGGCAATTACAGATACAGTAACTAGCAGATCTGTAATTAACTTCTACGTGTGAGCCATAACTTCGACTCGTTATTCCAGCTACTCTATAGAAACCACTAACTTTACTGCATTAGAGAGCCCCGTTGTTAATTAGGGTTACATGCTTCTTCCGTGTAGATTGTTTCTCTAAGTTAAGCCAAGCCACCTAGACAATCCAGGTAACTTTACTTATGAGGTCACTTATATTATTCCAAACATTTGCTAATCTAATTTTCAAAAGCCTTTCCGAGCGCTTGGTTAACGAGACGCGTGGCCAAAACGTTGCCGTTTATTTGGCCCAACGTGTAAGCAATGCCATTCAGCATGGTAATGTCACCATGTATGCTGAGCACGCTTTCGACTGGTCATGGGCTTCAGCTTCATGGGCATTTCGATTATCTTAAGACCTTCATTGTTTTGTGTATGTTTGTGTTTAACGTTTATAAATAATTCAGATGTGCTTAGTATAAGTAGCTAGGTATGTAGCGTAGTTTAGTTCTCATTGTATTTTACTTTTGATAATAAAGGCTCTGCCGTTAAAAACATTTATTCAACGCTATAGTAGATCCAACCGTTTATTTTCTTTTTGACAGCACCAATAGAACGTAACTGCGTCATGTTACGCAAAAGTTCACTTTTAAACGCGAGGTTTTAAAAATATGACAACTGCTTAAATTTGCTCCTTGATCCCGTATAATAATCATCTTTGACAAATTGAGTCCATAAGTGCAGTAGTTTTTTTATAAATTACATAAAACAACAAACGTTTTTAAAAATTTACGTTCTATGGCTATCAACATCACCCATAGAACGTAATTTTTTAAAAACGTTTGTTATTTTATGTAATTTATAAAAAACTACTGCACTTATGGACTCAATTTGTCAAAGATGATTATTATACGGGATCAAGGAGCAAATTTAAGCAGTTGTCATATTTTTAAAACCTCGCGTTTAAAAGTGAACTTTTGCGTAACATGACCCAGTTACGTTCTATTGGTGCTGTCAAAAAGAAATAAACGGTTGGATCTACTATAGTGTTAGCTAGAAACCAGTCAAAGTTTTGAGCACAATCAAATCGGTATTGAAATATTCAACTTTCCCGTCGTTAAATTAATTCAAAGAGGCGAGATTGCTCAATCTTGCCCATGAGTTAGCTACGAGTTTTAATAATACGACGACTAACAAACCCTAAGTCGAATTTAACTACGTACAAACTAGTACAAACATTGTTACCCAAAAATAAAAATTACACTGTTATGATTGTTATTACGTTTCAATAAAGTTAGGGTAATGATTAATTAAGTAATATTATTTATTTTTTGTAACATAGAATTTAGTAGTAACGAGATCAATGTTTAAAAATGACGTAATCTTCGCCACTAAAGAAACATTGGCTACAAAATAAGATAGTGGCCACCTGTTTGACGCTTTTGAACGTAAAAGGCCCTGATAAAGTGAATTGGACTGAATTAAATAAATTTTAACAGATAACATTCGTAAAACTGGTATTTTAATATCTATGTTTTGCTTTGAAATGCAATTATTTTGTCGTTTTGGCATTTTTGTTTCTTAAAATTAAATTATTTGTTGCACATCAAAATCAATAAAAAAACCCAATAACGTAAATTAAATGACATTGTTTCAAGCAATCCGCCCGTAGCGTCCCACACTAAACACGTTCTGTTCTTCCACGGCACCAAGGTCAACCAAGCCCCAAGCACATCAAGGTCAACCAAGGTGGACTTACGGTGGGTCCAGGAGAATCGGAACGTTTGTCGAAATAAAGGCAACACAACTTAAAGCGTAGCGTCCATCAGCTCTAACCATGGGACCGTAAGTGTATCTATGAGTTTCACACAATTTGCTGCTCTCGTAGTAAAGTACTGCGGCATCGGGTGTTTCTATGTATAATAAGTATAATATCAGCTACCCGGCCGCCATAGTACAAGCTTTGCTTAGTTTGGGGTCAGATGGTGTTGTGTATGAATTGTCCACCAATATTTATTATTATTATGTGTGTATTAATTTTTCCCACTCCCTTAAACACATTCATTTTACAACTTATTTTCATTGTCGTCTCAGACAACAACGCGTTATACAAAACCTAATGCCACCACATATAAATATCAAACGTTATTTAAATATCAATTTGAGCTAGACCAAAATATCCTAATGTTTATTTATCAAAACTGCACGACGACGTGATCATAGTGCTAGGGAAAGTGTCAAGAACCTTTGTAAAAGGAAATTTTAAATTACTACACAGAGAGTATTTGCTGACAAAGATATAAAGGAAAGAGACGTGACTGTCTGAAATAGTTATTTGGATTCTTCACTTCAAAGAGTTTGCTTAGACTAAGTTTCTGAGACAACGCCGGTGGCGAATGGAAAAGTTAAACTCGAAACAGTTATATTTGTATCTATATTTGTTTGACTGTCTGTGAAAATAATTTGTCTGCTTACAAGTGTTTCCAAAGTGCTGAGCTTAAGTTCTTATTTTCCCATGTTTAATTTCCGGGATTGGCACAGTGAAAATTTGTTATGTAATCACTTCACATTTAGATTTATCAGATTCGAATACAGTTTTGGTATTTACATACCAACGTACGTAACTAAGATACTTCATTGTTTTTTATTTATCCTTAGAATAAATACATATGTAGGTATATTTGTTTATGTAATTTGAATATTATCGCAAAGATCCCCAATTTAACTCGATCAGCGATATAAAATGAAATTAGTAAACTAATTCCTAAAATAAATTCAATAGTTTTTGAGCTTATTCCTAACAACCTTAAATACAAATCTTCTCAATTAATAATATTACTAGCAGAGTCCCGCAATTTTTGCCGCGTAATTCCGTTCCTGTAATTTTGCAGTTCCTGTGTTCTTCCATACATCTACAACATCATCAACATCAACAGCCCACTAAACGTTCCCACTGCTGGGACTCGGGGCCTTCTCTCGCAAGGAGAGAGTTAAGGCCATAATCCACCACGCTGGCCTAGTGCGGGTTGGTGGATGACACATGACTTCGAAAGATTCTAGGTACATATCGGTTTCCTCACGATGTTTTCCTTCACCGTTTTAAGTTAGCGGCATTACGCACATGACTTCGAAAAGACAGTGGTGCGTGTGGGGTTTGAACCCGGGGTCTCCGGATTGGCAGTCGCCGTTCTCCCGACTAGACCAGCCGTAACTTCATCCATACATCTAACTGTGTGCTAAATTTTATCCAAATCCGTTCAAATTTTACGACGCGATTGAGCAACAAATATCAAAATGTCCAAACACTGACATTTATAACATTAGCAGGAAGTATAGTTAAAGATTAGCAGATGGGGTTCGAACGTAGGACTCTACCTATCTTCCAGCTCTTCAGACATTGTACTGAGCCAAAATAACAAAAAAAAAACGCATTTGTTTCTTTTCTTACTCGAACTTACATTAGGCAATTAAGAGAATTAAGGTCCTTTTTGTACCGTGGAACAAACTATCTATACGTGACCTATTTGTGCTAACAAGAAATCTTCCAGCTTCGGAAATTCATTCTTTCTTTAATATTCTGCAGCCATCCTAAAATCTTCCGAACTACTTTAATAAAGGAGAATATCTATTTGCCTTTCCGAAAGGCTCAAAATATAAGATTAAATTAAGAACTTTATATTGTTCAGTAGGCGTTCTGCGAGATTCGACATTCTAGATCTTTGGAACAGTGATTTGAATATATTTTTGGAAAGATTTTCGAAACTCGGAAAAAAGGTAAGATTTATTTTCGCTCTTTTAGACAAGAATTATTATAGACAGCTATAGCGTAAAAGGTAAGATAATAAATACTTGATCTTTTGCCCTATTACTATGTTCTCCATAATAGACTAAAAATATTTTATAACAATGAATATTTGGATTCTATTACGTTAAGTGTTTTTCATAAGATTCAATCACACTAGCTACTACAATCTATATAATAACTAGCGGCCCGTTCCGGCTTCGCTCGGATAATAACCTAAGTTTGCACTGCGCTCGCCACCCAAAGATCTAAGATTATTTATTTATCTCTATGCTATAGAATTTATATGGCTGCAAGTTTGAAAGACAGCTATATTTGCACATTACAGTTTGACCGAAGAAAAACCAGCAAAGAAGTACTACTTCCCCAAGCGGACTCTGCATGAAGTCCTACCACCACACGTTGTTAAATACCTACATTAATTTGTTATAATATGAAAAAGATTTTTCAAAATTGTTTTTTCGTATGCGAGTGCGGAGACTAAATTGATGACTCCAAACATGACTGTGTTTGTAGTATTTAGGGATTTGACATTTTAAATAATAAAGCAAAAAACACACACATAAATTTCACACACAACACCATCTGACCCCAAACTAAGCAAAGCGTGTACTATGGAAGCCACATAGTTGATATAATACTTACATAATTGTAAATACACAGTTATTACTGGTACATATAACACATCCAAACACACTACAAATATTTTTATTCATCACACAAATATTTGCACTGGGTAGGAATCGAACTCACGACCCTCCGCTTCGCAGGCACTTACAGAAGGAATATAATCAGGGAAAACGTATTTTTTTCACGTTATTTTTGGAGTTTCATTTCATATATCTACCTCATTTCGAAACCCCATAAACTGGTGGCCTCTAAACGACTGTCTCTGAAGTGACATTGGAATCCAATAAACGCAATTTGATTGAAGTCCTGTGCAGCTTTTAAGTACTTGGCGAGGTATTTATTCTGGAGATTGGAAACAACAAAGGGGAGCTCGTAATGAAATACGCATGTATAGTTTTGCTCAAAGATAAGTGGTGGCCTCACTCAAATAAAAGACACGCTTGGCTGGACCTCCTTCTCATTACTACATCTATTTATTTTACATCTTATATACAGGGTTATTGGTAATCAGCCTGCATCTTTTTAAGGGGATGTTAGGTACATTCAATACGTCAACTTTTGTTCTACAGTTTAAAAAAAAAAGGTTTTTTTTACTTTTATAAAATAAATAAAAAGTGCATTTGCACGGTCTAAAAGTATCGAACTCTTCGTAACATTTCGTAACGAGAGCGCGTACGCTCTTTAACGCGCAAAAAATGATGTACCGAAGTGAATAAACACTAAAAAGTCGCTAAACAGTACAAAAAAGGGCAACAAATACAATTTTTTTTTTGGGTTATCTATTAAGTTTTAACGAAAGTTGTAGAACAAAAGTTGTTTGTTTAAATATACAGAACATGCCCTTAAACGGATGCAGGCTGATTACCAGTAACCCTGTATATAAAATTCTCGTGTCACAATGTTAGTTACCTTACTCCTCCGAAACGGCTTTACTGATTTTTACCAAATTTTATATGCATATTCAGTAGGTCTGAGAATCGGCTACTATCTATTTTTCATACCCCTAAGTGATAAGGGTTGTTCACCCCAATTTTTTTTTAATTTTTGAACAATTTTTTTTTTATAATTTAGCTTTAAAAAATACATCCAACCATTAATTTTTATCTTTTTATCACCAACCCCTATTTTTTAATAGCTATTTTAGTAATTTAATCATATTTCATCCCGCTCGATAACTTATCAATTATCGTCTTTTTTGTAAATGTTTTTAACTCTATTTCGATTAAAATTTCCCGGAGCTCATTTTCAAATCTAAAATTGTTTTATAAAAATAAACATATTTATTTTTATTATTAAAGTTTAGGGTTGCCATCGATGGTTTAGATTCACAAACCAGCTCGGGAGATGGCGCTGTAGTTGGTATCTAGGTTATTATCCGAGCGAAGCCGGAACGGGCCGCTAGTACATTTATATTTAGGTTGCTATTTGCTACTATATTTTAAGATTGTTTTTTAAGCGGTTTGTTTTGTTAAGTGCAAAAAAGAGTTTATCTATCTATCTATTTTTTTTTTAATCTGTTGAATATTGAAATAAGGTGACTAGTGTGAAGTGTAGTGCGTGCGTGTGAAGAATACTATATAATGTGATAGTTATAATCTTGGTGTCTTCAAATCGAGAATGATTCAATTTCTTCTAGGTAAACACACTCCATCGTAGACCGAATCGTCGTTTAACGTCGAGCGAGATGGCGGTCAAGTGTAAACCTAAAGTGTAAAAGTAAAAAAAAAAATATCT
Organism: Ectropis crepuscularia; assembly: GCA_963693475.1. NCBI lineage: Eukaryota > Metazoa > Arthropoda > Insecta > Lepidoptera > Geometridae > Ectropis > Ectropis crepuscularia. The sequence continues at coordinate 17,763,379 of OY856355.1, forward strand.
GTTAAATTTTTGAGCCAATTCGAATCGGTTTAGGAAATTTCAAGGCTTATAACGTTAAAAGTTTTTATGCCAAACGGATGGATAGAAATTCATACAGGATAAGTGTCCAGTTTTGAACAAAACCTTGAAGTAGAGTTTTTAGATGAAGTGGCGAGAGATAGTAAGCAACAACTTTGCCCGTAATCTACCCAGTCCTGTATTGCGTTTATCACTCGCATATATAAGATAATTCATATTTTTTCCTTTATAATTTCTCAGGAAGCAATGCTCTACAAACAGGCTTGCACATGGCCACACCGCTTGGCGGTAGAATAGCTGACAAATGTGTGGTTTCCGAAGCACACCAAGAATCTTACCACAAGGCTCAGAAATACCTATGTTTTTTAATAACATATTATACATTAATCTAATTACAGCAACCTAAATGCGCTACTCTTTGAAAATTTAAGGGTTTTCCGTTTCACTTAACGATCCGGTCCTCGTAATTAGGATTAGTCTAGTATTATTTATTAACTGAACTTGACGAAGACTTCAGTCTAGACGGTGAGGCTAAAAACACCAAAATGGAGCTCCATTTTCTATTTACTGGACTAACCACTAACTTATATGACCACTAAGCTTAGATTTAATTTATGACTTTTTTCCGATGGGTCGGTCGACTAAGTCTTAATAGTAGTTTTATTTAGGGGATTTCGCAAAAGATGTTCTATTTGTATATTATCAACCGATTGAAAAGTCAAAGTGATCGATACTTTATATTGTTTCTGCAGCACTGGTGCCCCGATGGTACTCGTACTTGTAAATAATGCGCGATGTTTCAAGTTTTCAATTTTGTAAACTGAGTGGCCGAAAAAAAAGCAATTAGGGAAAAATCAAATGAACTACGGTTTTTACAACACAAAAGCGTAAGGCCAATTGTCCACGTAGCTGCACGACATCCGCACGATTTCGACAATTGTCGGATGCAAGACGAATGCTTGCATCTTGCGTACAAATAATAAAGTCTGTGTCCACGAAACGACAACGACACGACAGCCGCACGTCTTGCGTTTGTTCGTAGGATGCATGCATTCGACAAAAGACGCGTGCGTGGACAGTAGGCCTAATGTAAATAGCGTAAGCGTATGTGTAAATAGCTGTAAAAATTTGAAATTGGAATTTCTAACCAAAGAAGAGATATTTGAGATCAAAATGACTGATACGACAAAACACCAATATCGTATGTAAGGACCTAATACGAGTATAAACGACTTCATCTCAATGAACGAAAAATGATTTGGATAGGTATTGTTAATCGAAAAATTAAAAAAAATTGGCAGTCATAGGAACTGCCGATAGAAGTGAAAACTTATAACTCAGAATTTGATGGCTTACCTTGGAAACTACACTTCTGTAACCGGAGGGCGTGGCCTGGGCATCATGCCATGGCCATCTAGAAATGCGTCAGCATTTCCTATTGGCTGATGTATTTCTAGATGGCCATGACATGATATGCCCAGGTAACGCCCTTTCATCATTTCCCATTGGCTGCCGCATTTCTAGATGACCAATAGCCATGGTCCCGAGTTTACCCGAAGCTTTCTTGTCATACCCGAGCGTGACGAATGAATTCAATTCACAGCCCACGAAAAATCTGTGTAGGCGCGCCTAAAGAAGTTTTCAATTTTTCAATTAAACTTTCAACAAGAACGGAGGCAAGAGGGTAATATTTTTTTATCGGAATGTATTTATATTTCGGTATTATCGGAAATAATTTATATCAACTTGTTTCGGAGAAGTACGAACAAAAAAATTGTAACACAAATTTTTTATACATTCAATTTCTTTCATTCCAACAAAAATGTATAGACGTTTGCGCTAAGAAACCTGTTCAATTGATTTTAAACATGAAATTCCACATTTGTTTCTCAGGTTCCAAAGTGATCAAGGTTTTTCCCTAATTTTTTATTTGAAATATATAGTGACGAGACGAGCCGGACATGTGCCTGATGGTAAGCAACATGCCTGCCATATATCAGCACAGTAACACACAGCTATTGGGACATGAAGAGTCCGAATCATTACCTAACACTGCACTACTTTCGTCACCCAGAGATCTAAGTTGTTTTATCTCTAAGCCCTGTAATTTCTCTGGAAACATTGCCCTTCAAACCGGAACACAGTAAAATTTTAATTACTAGCTTTTACCCATAGGTTCCGATCTATAGGAACGTCGTTTGTTTGCACTAAACGAAAGAACGAACGTTTGCGAACGGACGTTTGCGCTAAAGTAATTTATATTTCCCTTTTTTTTTCTCCCTGCAAAAAGCCTCAAACCAAGCAAAATCTGTGCTATGTACGAGTGAGCCAGACAGCTGATATAATACGTACCTACAAAATTTTTAATATGTGCATTCATTATACAGACACAGGGTAAAAATCCTCAATCATCCTAATATTTGTGTGAGGATCGAATCCACGACCTACACCTCAGTGACGACTATCTATCGATTGAACCACGAAAGCAGCCAAAACTATTTAAAATACTATTTGACCTCTTCAACATAGTTCTTATATTAGTTTGTAGAGGTAAAACACTTTGCAGAATCCGCCTGGGGAAGTACCACATCTCTGCCAGTTATTCTACCGTCAAGCAGTAATGTGCAAATATCACTTAGTTCCGGTTTGAAGGGCAATGTTTCCAGTGAAATTACAGGGCATGGAGATAAAAAAATCTTATATCTCTGGGTGAAGAGGACAGTACAGTAGAGCTAGGTAGTGATTTGGGCTCTTCCACCTTGCTTACCAACACATGTCCTGCTCGCCTCGTCACTCTATACTATAAAAAAAACTCCTACCTACATGTTCCACAAATTTGTAGCCTTTCAATGTACCGGCTCAGGTTAACCTTTGGAGTAGTATCAGTTTAGTGCTCGAAGGCTTAAGCTTTGACCTGGCAGCCTCAATAACGCAATTATTTTGTGCACGCTCAGGACAAAAGCTTTCATAGATGGCAATACGGATATCTGGAGTATACAGTCTCACATAAAATAAGTAATTCAAACCTCTCTGTCTTTGAATTTCCTATTTTACCACTACTTTGGAAGAAAACACGTACATGTTTCTGAAATCGAATACATAATTACTCATAATTATGATTATTTGACTAGTTAGAACAATAGGTAAGACACGAAAATTTTAACATGATATTAAACATGATTCTAGAACTCTTATTTCCCTGAAACGTAGCTACTCATGACAGTTGGCCTCAGGAGGCCCGGGGCCTCTACTGCATACTGCTCGGAGGTAAAATAACTAGCAAAGGTGTAAAACTTCCCCAGACTGACTCTGCAAATAGCTCTACCTAGATGCAAGTGTAATTTTACTATCAAATAGCTGGCCGAGTAACTCGAGAAGTTTTGAAAATCCTAACGCCCGCGCCGGCGCGCCTTTCGTTTCGTTGTAATAACCCCGGGATCGTCATTAAGAAGAGCAAACGATATTCTAATAAAATATTCTATTAACTAATTGTACTCATGCCTAAAGGAACGGCTTAAACGAGGAAGCTTTAACCCGTTGAATATTTGAACGCTCTGAAATATTACAAATTTGGCCCTCCATGCGAAATTTTCTACTGAAGGTGTTTGGTATTTTTAGCGTAACAAAAAAACGTGAGCAGTCTATGCATCCCCGGTCAGAACGGCTTACACGGCTGTGACTCAGCCAAAGTAGAGACATGCCTATTAGAATCGTAACATATTTTCTAGTTGTTTTGCCTCCATGCAGTAAAGTGTATACATTAATGTGTTTCTATTAATGAGACTTTGCACTTTCAGCGGCAGCCCGAAGTTCAGCAGTAGAGGTCAATGCATGTCCCAACAGTTTGAGATTGAGGACTTCAGGGTGAGGATAAATCTCGGAAAGGGGTCTTAATGATCTTTTTTCGGTCTAGCTTCCATCCACTCACATCCAGAGCGTGTAACGTGTCATAAGGAACATCGTTAAAAAATAAAATAATTTTCGAAATATGCCTGCGACAAAGGTGGTAAGTTTACAATGGTATAGTTACATATCACCGAACAGAGTACTGAAAGTAATAATTAGCGTATTTTACTGTTGCGTAATAATTACTGTTGGGACTCGTAGGTATATACATATATATACTATGGAATAAAGCTTAAAGGTTCGACCGGGATTCGAACCTACGACATCAAGAAATCTAACGTTCTTGGCACTAAGTCACCACGGTTTCATACTATATGTATAGTTGTATAGCTTAGCATCAACTTGCATTGTGTTCAGGTAAGAAAGATAAATAAATGAATTTTATAACATATTTGCTCGTAAAACCCTTTATTACCCTCTTATTGGACCAATTTCTGTATCGTAATGTATCTTATTAAGTACTTGTGCTGTAATGTGTAATGTAAAACGCACGGATTCAAAATGCTCCGTCCACAGACTAGGTAGAGAGATATGCTCCGTCTAAAACGAACGGTACCTTTTTAAATCTTAGTAAAGAGTTTTTATGTCATAAAAGTGTGGTCAACATTTTATGAATAAAATTAACTAGGTCAAATATAATAAAAAATGATGTAATTCGTTAATTTAATTAATTTTGACCCTAAATTACTTTAATTTTTCTGGAACAAAACACAAAAATATTAATTTACTTTATTATTAATGGCATACCGGCTGGTTCTGTGCCGTTGCTTAAAAAAAAGGCGCTGATGCGCGCGCATTGCTAATCTGTGATCCATAGTGATTACTTACTCTGTGCTGTGATCTGTGATCAAGTAAATATTATTCCGCGCCTTTTTTTCGCTGTATTGTTTTTATTTGAAAATGTCGTCAGAGTTTTGTTTATTTCCTCGCAAATATGTTATAAAACGTCGTATGACATACGTGCGCTTTGATAATTACAGCCTCTGCTAAATGATAGCTCTCGCCTTCGGCTCGAGCTAGCAATAAAGCCTCGGCTGTAATTATCAACTTACCGCACTTATATCATAATGTACTATTATATGCCTGGATGAATTGCGGATGCAGTGCGAATAAATTAGTAGTCAAATGTGCCATAGAAACCCAGCAGGTAAAATGAGTCACATCTCTCTGATCTACCAGCGACGAATGTAGAAATAAAATAAACCGCTTTCATTATGTATTCCAATTTATCGGACGATAAAGTTGGGAGATAAGGCCTGAACGGGATTTTCGAGTTGAATGGAGGTGGAGGAAACAAAGTAAAGTGTTTAGAGGTAATGAGCCAAATAGAGCTACACCCGGCTCACTCGCTGACAGCTAAATCGTGCGTCCGATTCATGGAACATGATAAATGTTTTTGCTGTTGATTTATAAGGCTACGCAGAACGCTGATACCGAAAGCCTGTGAAAAAGAGAAGATATCTACTGAATAAATTAACATGTCTCTAAATAAGCTTTGAAAATATTACATATAACTTGTTGGTGCAGTGGTGTTAGATTTCTAAGCACTACACTACATACTTTTATTCCGTGAAAATAACGTGATTGGAAACTACGCGAGTGAAATTCCGGGTTCACTAATGTTACAGAAACATTTTTTGACAAAAATAACTTTAAAACCAACTAATCGTATAATATACATTGCAAACACTTTACAACTTAAAAATGTCATTTTACAAACAACGTTTCGCATAATATTTACTTCAAAAACATCTTACATCAACAATGTTTTATGTTGCAAACCACCATTTCATAACCAACTAGCGACCTGGCCCGGCTTCGCACGGGTGCAATAATGATATTAAATAGAATCCTATGCATGTCTTTGATCTGGTACTAATTTAGGCACATTGTCATTTACAAACGCTGTTAGATAATTTCTGTTATACTGTTGTACCATTGTGTCAATAGTTTTATTCTGGGTACAAACGGGAGAAGGTAATCCAAAATCACTTAAATTTTTGTCGATTTGTGATGCCGATTGTGAATGGGAAATTCAAGTAAGCGCCAGACAGCTTCAGATGTGCTTATGTACCTGCCATTTAAATAGTTTTCGACCTCATCGTGTGCGTTTCTAAGACTAAAAGTTGCCTGATCTGAACCTTTATTTATATACTTACATATATATTTAATGGTTTGGACAGAGTGGCAAGTTGAGACCTGGCTCTCTTAGGCATTTTGAAATGCTTAAGAAAATGTTCATAGCGTGTAATATTCTAGCTCTGAAAATAACTGTTGTTTAGCCCTAAAAAGAACTGTTGTTTAACTCTGAGAAGAACTTTTGCGTAGGTGTAATTTTAAGAACGAAATCAAAAAAAATCGCACGAAAATTATTAAACGCTCACTTCGCAATGGGCCGTGCAGCAAAAATCGTAATATTTAAATTTATTTACATGATACTTAGTGATGAAATGATTTATTTCGATAAGGATTAATAGTATGAGTAAAATAAATACGTTTAAATGTAGTACAAAAAAAAATCAAGATTTTTAAATAAACGAATGGTTGTTTTGCCTCACTCGACATAGATATGTGTAGTGTGTCGCGGACTTTTTTGTAGATATTTATAAGATTTACAATTATTTAGGACATTTTATGATTCTATCTTTTATAGTTTAGGCAGCGTACGCAAAATAAGTAACTTTTCTGGTTGATTTTTTACACTTTGTGTCCGAAAACCCCAAATATTTTACGGAACCCTATTTTTTTCCAAAATAAAATTTAGCCTATGTTACTCGTGGATAATGTAGCTTTCGAATGGTGAAAGAATTTTTAACAACGATCCAGTCGTTTTTTTGCCTATTCATTACAATCAAACAAACAAAGTTTTCCTCTTTATAATATTAGTATAGACTAGCTGTTACCCGCGACTTCGTACGCGCGAAATAATTACTAAGGTAACTCAGGCAGTACCTATTTGTATACCCAGACACATTTACGGTTACTAAAAACAGCTTACAATAAAAAAGACGTGTGGCACTCGGGGACTGCCGCGGTAAAGCTATTGCATGCATTTTTTATCAACTTATGCAATTATATTTTTTTAAATTTGATTTCTACAGTATTTTTGGGATAATGTTGAGTCTGAATCACATTTGTTTTTATCATAATCAATCTATTCTATGTCATAATGCTGGAAACGTTGAGTACAAAATAATATAAACTCATTAAGGTAAAATTTCTACAAAAGATTTAATACAAAATGCTACTTATTTACATTAAGGTTAAAGTTATACAAAGAGATTAAGTACAAAATATCACTTATTTACAGCAATTATTCAAAACAATCTCAAAATCAAATGAGTCAAACAAACTCTCTTACATCTTCATACTGTCATATACTTCTCTTAAAATTAATCACACTAACTAAATAAATATTGGTGGACTATTCACACACATGAAAATCTGACCCCAAACTAAGCAAAGCTTGTATTATGGCGTCCAGATAGCTGATATAATACTTATACAGTTTTAAATACATACTTGCTACTAGCTTTACCCGCAACTTCGTCTGTGCAAAATAAATATTAAGGTAATAATACAATTTCATCAAAATCGGTTCTGTTGTTTAGATGTGAAAGCGTAAGATACATTCGTCCCCCATTTCAACTCCAATTTCATCCCCATACAGGTCGAAATTACAAAATTGCTAGGACAAACATTTATTTGCCGTTAGGGACTTTAGGGGATTAGGGGACCGTGTCACCTCCGTCCGTGGGGAAGCACCTGTACACAGAAACCCCCCACACGTGGTCCCTGGGTGGTGCAAATCGGGTGACAAACATACCGGTGGTAGGCTTTGGCCGTGGCTGGTGACCACCCGCCAGACTGAGTCGTGCCGCCAAGCGGCCTAGCCGTGTTCCGGCATGTAGTCTGGTGACGCCGTTAGGGAAAACGGGTCAGAACAGTTGCTGCATAACTGCAAGACCAGATAGTTGCACACCAATACTTTACATCGGGAAGCTAGTCATGGAGGGTAGCGGGATCCGAGGCACGGTTTTTTGCCGCTACCGACCGCAGATAGTTGGGGGCCCAAGTAGTGAGCTAGCCACTCATGAAAGGCTGCCCCGCCATCTAGCGAAAAATCCCGGGATGCGCTATCCTGCCGGTTGGCGACCGGATGACAAGGCCAGATAGACATCCCCGGGGGGGCTCGGGCGTCCCCGCAGTCTCCAGACTAGTTTCCCATTGGTGTATTTGTGTTGTGTGCTGTGACCGTTGGTTGGCAGTGTGCAGCCTCGTTCTACTTCCGTTTTCCCACCGACAATCACTCTCAAAAACTAATATGAAAAGTAAAAACAGAAACATAGTGAAACAGCGGCTGCACTCCTTGTCTCTCAAAGTGCACCTCACTAATATTCGAGGTCTGCACTCTAATATCACCCCAGTCCACCATCACCTCGAGACTGAGCAGCCGTCACTCTTGTTTCTTACGGAGACGCAGATAGGATGTCCGTCGGACGTGGCGTACCTAACCTATCCAGGGTATACCTTGGAGCACAACTTCAAGCCGCGTGCTGGAGTGTGCCTGTACGCCCGTGACGATATCTGCTGTCGGCGTCTCCGTAATCTTGAGGACACCAGGTTCTCTGTTCTATGGGCGCTGATAGACACAGGCATCGACAAAATTGTCTATGCCTGTGTCTATCGGTCGCACAGTGGAGATCAGGAGACAACTCGGCTCACCGATTATTTGAGTGAGGCAGCGGACGCGGCTCAGCAGAAGTACCCATCAGCCCAATTAGTGTTACTGGGGGATTTCAACGGCCACCATAAGGATTGGCTGTACCCATACCGGGACACTGACCATGCTGGGCTGGAAACGAGAAAGCTGGCTTTGTCGTTAGACCTAACCCAGCTGGTCCAAGAGGCGACACGGGTACCAGACGTTGAGTCGCATACTCCCTATTGCTTAGACCTTCTGCTGACAACTGATCCAGACCGATACTCCGTGGCGGTATATTCGCCGTTAGGCAGCTCCGACCACTGTCTGGTGAAATCAGTATCCGTTTACCATCCGCCCGATCTCAGCCCCAGAGGCAACCGGCGGCTATGGAAATACAAGTCAGCAGATTGGGACGAAATGCGTTCTTTCTTTGCATCTTACCAATGGCAGCCACTGTGCTTCTCTTCTGGTGACCCGTCAGCCTGCGCGGATGCTGTGACTGATGTAATACGTACGGCTATGGAATATTTCATTCCATACTCTGACGTTTCATTATCCAGCAAAGCTCGCCCATGGTTCGGTTCTCAATGTAAAAGTGCTGAAGCATCTAAACATGAGGCCTACCTAGCCTGGGTTGATGCTCGACAGCGTAAGGCAAGGGATACACACCGCAAAAAGAAAGCGTTTAACAGGGCTGCTAAGGCATGCAAAAGGGTTCTTCAGAGGGCTCGATTTGACCACATTAGTCGAATAGGGAACAAACTAGCTTCGTATCCTGCGGGTAGCAAGGCGTTTTGGTCCCTAGCTAAATCGGTCGAATCGAACTTCTGCCGCTCTTCACTGCCTCCAATGCTGAAACCTGATGGGGCGCTGGCTCACACCGCAATGGAGAAGGCAAACTTGTTTGCATCTCAGTTTGCGGAATCTTCGCGTCTAGATGCTGGTAGTGCGATTCCTCCTACTCCACCTGGCAGTCCGACTTTGATGCCGGAAATGCATATTCGCCAAATGGAGGTTCGTAAAGTGCTACGTAATCTGGACGTGAATAAAGCCAGCGGCCCGGACGGAATTCCTGCCCTAGTGTTGAAGGCTTGTGCACCTGAGTTGTCTCCTGTACTAACGCGCCTGTATAGACTCTCTCTCCAAACTGGGCAAGTACCGAAATCGTGGAAGCTTGCTAACGTGCAACCTGTGCCCAAAAAGGGTAGTCGTGCTGACCCTGCCAACTACAGGCCCATCTCGGTCACGTCCATACTCTGCAAGACTATGGAACGTGTCTTAAACCGCAGGCTCCTGGCATACCTAGAATCTAACGACCTCCTCAGTGACCGGCAATACGGGTTTCGCCGAAACCGGTCGACTGGGGATATTCTGGCGTATGTCACTCACATCTGGAGTGAAGCTATCGAGAAACACGGGGAAGCACTTGCAGTCTCCCTGGATATCTCGAAGGCTTTTGACAGGGTTTGGCATGATGGCCTTATTAGCAAGCTTTCTAGTTATGGTTTGTCTCCAGGTTTTATTGCGTGGATATCGGACTTCTTGAGAGATCGGTCCATACGAGTTGTCATTGATGGCTGCTCGTCGGACCAAATGGGTATCAATGCCGGAGTCCCTCAAGGGTCGGTACTCTCTGCGACGCTTTTTCTGCTACATATCAACGATCTGCTGAAGCCCGGTATCTTTGGGTACGCAGATGATAGCACCGTTGTGGAGAGTTACATGTCTAGCGCGAGAGCCAGCGGTCAACAAACTAAGGTATTGAGAGAGAGTATGGTCGAGCGTTTGAACTTGGCCCTTGAGGCAGTCTCTGAATGGGGCGAAACCAATCTGGCCAAGTTTAATGAAGGAAAGACGCAGGCGTGTCTGTTCTCCGCAAAAAGGAGTCAATTTCTACAGACTCCTACTTTTCGAGGTGTATCCGTGCCGGTTACTGATCATCTTGAGCTTTTGGGTGTTACCCTGACATCTACACTCAACTTTGGCTCATATATCGAGTCCAAGGCTAAATTAGCTGCAAAAAAACTAGGTGTCCTCTCAAAGGTGCGAAAGTACTTCAAGTCTGAACAATTGCTTTTATTATATAAAGCACAGATTCGCTCTTGTATGGAGTACTGTTCGCACCTTTGGGATGGATCGGCTAAGTATCAGCTTGAGGCTCTGGAATCGATCGAGAGGCGGGCTAAAAGGCTCATAGGCAATAATTCTCTTGTGCGAAAAAGACTGCAAACTCTTGAACATCGCCGGAAAATTGCTAGCTTATCGGTTTATTATCGGATACACTTCGGAGAGTGTGCATCTGATCTGCATGATCTAATACCACCTAGCCCTTTTTTCTATCGGACTTCTCGTAACTCGAAGAAGCGGCATCGTTTCATGGTTGATGTTCCAAAGACACGAACAAAGAGGTTTGACTCTACTTTTGTGATAAGAACGTCTCGACTGTGGAATGAGTTGCCTGAGTGGGTTTTTCCCGATGGTTATAATCTTGGTGTCTTCAAATCGAGAGTGAATCGGTTTCTTCTAGGTAAGCACGCTCCATCTTAGACCGCATCGTCGCTTAACATCAGGCGAGATGGTGGTCAAGTGTAAACCTATAAATGTTAAAAAAAAAAAAAAAAAAAAAAAAAAATTTGCTTCGTGTCAAGTGTCTATATATTATACAGAGTTTCATGGTTTTATCTTCAACGGTTGGGAATTTACATATTGACATTCATCCCCCATTTCAACCCCAATTTCACCCCATACAGTTCGAAATCACAAAATTGATAAAACAAACATTTAAGTGCTTCGTATCAGGTATCTAGAGACAAAATTTGATAACTTTGAAAATCACGAATTTTCATACAACAGTTCATCCATGTTTCACTCTCTTAGGGGTTGAATTTCGCAAAACCCCGTCTTAGTGAGCGCCTACGTGCTAAAAGGGACCTCCATACAACATTTCAGATTCCTAGCATTTGTAGTTTCTGAGATTCCTTGATGAGTGACCTTTCGCTTTTATATTTATAGAAGACTAGCGGCCCGCTCCGGCTTCGCTCGAATAATAACCTAGATATCAACTGCAGCGCCATCTGCCGAGCTGATTTGTGAATCTAAACCTTAAACCTTAAAACATTCAAATCGGTCCAGCCATTTAGGTGGAGTTTACTAACAATGAAAAGTGGCATTGATTTATATTTATATAGATAGATAAAATATGAAGAAACACCCAGCCACAGTGCAAACATATTTTTTTTATAATGTGACTCATCACTTTATATTATAAACGAGCAGGACATGTGCCTGATGGTAAGCAACATGCCTGCCACATAACAGCACAGTGACACGCTGCTTTTGGAACATGAAGAGTCCAAATTATTACCTGCAGCACTGCACTGCGCTCGTCACCCAGAGATATGAGATGTATTATCTGTATGCCCTGTAATTTCACTGGAAACATTGCCCTTCAAACCGGAACACAGTAATATTTGCACATTACTGCACTGCGTGGGAATCGAACCCACAACCCTCAGCTTCGCAGGCAGAGCTACTATACCCACTAAGCTCATGGCTTCTAATTCGCTCGCCAGTCTAATTCACTAACATAAGATTATTTTTATTAGTTTATTATTACATCATTATACAACTGTTAATGTTTATTTTTTTTTTATTTTCCTGTTCAATTCAATTCATTTATTCGAACCATAAATCCATAAGAACATGTGGTAACGTCATTCACAAAAAATCAAAGAATCTGTGTACATAATAAGATAACCACATAACAGCACAGTGACACGCTGCTTTTGGAACATGAAGAGTCCAAATTATTACCTGCAGCACTGCACTGCGCTCGTCACCCAGAGATATAAGATGTATTATCTGTATGCCCTGTAATTTCACTGGAAACATTGCCCTTCAAATCGGAACACAGTAATGATTGCACATTACTGCACTGGGTGGGAATCGAACCCACAACCCTCGGCTTCGCAGGCAGAGCTACTATACCCACTAAGCTCATGGCTTCTAATTCGCTCGCCAGTCTAATTCACTAACATAAGATTATTTTTATTAGTTTATTATTACATCATTATATAAGAACATGTGGTAACGTCATTCACAAAAAATCAAAGAATCTGTGTACATAATAAGATAAAATAACTAAGGTATAATACAATTTTGTGTTTATGGTGTGCTTTAGGATTCAGATTTAATTTCTGCCATTGACTTTGATTTTTTCTTACATACATTATACATTGATAAATATATGTACAATGATCCCTTCATTGCTATCATACTAAAGTTGTTATGTGGTGAAAATCTCCCGTACTGATTCTCTAGCTGATAAATTATATAAACCATGGATTGCTCTCTTTTGCAATATGAAAACATAGTTCCTGTCCGCAGCCTTTGGCTGTAGCTTCTTCCACAGATTTATCATAGGCACAGGTATTTTCAGATGAAGCTGCTCCTTATCCCATATCCAAGGCTGTTTCATATTTTATTGTGTTCAGGACATACGCGACACTTGACAGTACACACATTTAGATCTCTTTTTATTTGGACATATCCAACAGCATCTGAAACAAGCAAACAAACGCTTATTATATTTTACGCACATAACCTAACTTTGTAAACAGTGTTAAAGATGAAGTTCTAAGCCGAAAATCATCTATTACATATTTATGTACTAGGCTGCTTTATGTATTATACAGAGGTAAATAGTATTAAACGTAAAACTGTACTTACAAAGATGTTTTCACGTTCATGAATTATTCTGAACTACAAAAGTCTTTGTTTCTTGATTGCAAAAAAGTTTGCCTTCTTTGGTTAATTGGAACTACCTATTCCCTTTAGTAAATCCAGATTCCATATTGTTAAGCCAAAACATCTCAATTATAGCACGCTTCCTGGAACATGAAGATTTTCAGCTTTTTCACTCTAATTTGCTTTTATGGCACTTTGTTTTTTGTTTATTCATATTTAGTGACATTGACATTCATGTACATCCAAAAATTTTAAACGTCGCGAAATCAGTGTTCCATCTACTCAAAATATTTATCCCTAAACTTAAGTTAAATTAAAAATCCCTAAAATTGATTAAATAGTGAGCTAGTGAGCTTTTACGCTGACATTATTGCTTCATTGATATACCTATTCCAAAATATGCTATGATAATAGCCGTTAGAAAGTTATTTTCCCGTTCTCTACGTACTCAAATCCACTACGTATCACGGGAAATCGGTTAAGTTGGCAACACTGCTAGGAGCATTTAGACTGTAAATGTAAAACCATAAGATTGAAAGTCGAATGACCGAGTGGGGAGGACGGCGTGACAGTCTTCCCTCCCTCTTTTTTTGTGAACATAAGAAAGAGATGCACCATTAGTAACAATCGGTCTCCAGGCCCGCGATAAAAGCTATGCAATAGCTTAAAAAAAACGGTTTAGTGGTTTAGGAGTGAAAGCGTAAGAGACATTCGTCCCCCATTTCATCTCCATACAGTTCGAAATTACAAAATTGCTAGAACATTTATTTGCTTCGCGTCAAGTGTCTAGAAATTTGACAACTTTGAAAATGACAAATTTTCATACAAACGTTCATCCCTTGTTTCACCCTCTTAGGGGTTGAATTTCACAAAACCCCGTCTTGGACGTCTCTTTTCGCACGTAGGCGCGAGCGCCTACGTGCGAAAAGAGACGTCCATGCAAAATTTCAGATTCCTAGCATTTGTAGTTTCTGAGATTCCTTGATGAGTGCCCTTTCGCTTTTATATATATAGATTACACGGCAAACGTTTGACTTAGACAATACATCGAATGACATTTTGTTTTTCGTACATAAATATGTATATAAATATTTTCATTTCATAAATATTTTTTTTTACAAATTTAGCATTTTCAAAAATAGAATTTGCAACAAATATTTAAAAGTAGCCTATGAGTTCTTCCAGACTATAATCTAACTGTTCTAAATTTCAGCCCTATCCGTTCATACGCTAGGACGTGATTGAGCAACAAACATCCAAACATTGACATTTATTATATTAGTAGGATTTCATTTGGTCACGACTCATGACCACGTCACGACATACTTAAAACGTACTTTATTCATTTAATCCACCTTTTACTTTAAGTTTCCAAATACTTTACAGAAGATCTTGAGGGAAAAAAATTAGAACAGAAAATACGGTCAGGCTTTAATCAGGATGTCGTCTAGTCCGCTAGCTGTGAATAGGTATATTTTACTGGGTTAACCCTGAAATCAGGTAGCTAGTTGGTTAGAAACACTTTGTCGGACCCAAAGTGGATCTTTGTAGAGAATCTAGAGAATAATATATTTCGTTTATCTTGTTATTTCAGGATTGGTCTCATAGTAAAGGTAGTCCACAGTAATATTTGATGAGCTTCAACTTAGTCTAAATGTATTCTTTTTGTTAAGTAATGCAAAGCACTCGCCAAAGCTATACGACTGGTTAGATTTTGATATTTTTGGTTAAAACTACAGTAAATTATAAAATAAAAATATATACCTATCACTGGCAAAGAATTATATTCATATTCATATTCATAAGAAGGCATGATGATGCATGTTAAGCATAAGCAGCTCACTAAATGTTCCCACTGGTGTGACTTCGGACCTTCTCACGCTAGGAGATTCAAGGTAATAATCGACCACCGCACCGTGGCCACTAGAAAGATTTCGGAACAAATCGATATCCTCAGGATATTTTCGTTAAAAGCGGTGATGACAAACGTACAAGTTTGTCACATTTTTGATCATGTTGCCACATGTTGACATTTTGATATCTGCACTTAAAAAAAAAACTCAGAGTAGGTACTCGTTGTGAAATGCATGTTCAAGCGCCTAGGCCACCACGACTTGAAGGTGTTGATTTTTTTTACCTTGTTTTATATAGAGACCTAATTACTCTAATACCTACCTTTATGGTAATTTACGTCAGTTGGCACAGATTACAGAAATGTATTTCTATAATCTGTGTCAGTTGGCTTTTACTGCCTACCGAACTTAAGGTTAGCGCAGAAGGTATATTCCACTATACTAAACTTGCTAAAGCTATACTAATAGCCCAAGATCCCAGAGATCAGAAAATACGTGACGTCTGGCGGAGACGTCACGTATTTTCTGACGAACGAAATGTGGACGATTGAGTAGTAATAACGTACTAAGAAAACATGCCTACCCGCTAGCTTGCATATATGGCCAATTTTGAGATATCAGGTAATGAAGGTACATACAAAAAATTCGTAAGTAATTTATTAAGTAATTCATAAATTGTCCTTACTGATTTTCACGTACATTATAGGCAATAAGAGCGGTTTCACACTACGTCCGGAATCCGATCCGAACCCCATGTTTAACTTTGCAGACGCTTTAAAACTTCCAAAATAATGACTTAACTTCACGTAAGTTCTGATGCTGCGTTTTTAGATATGTCCACCAGACCACTATTTTATAACATTTTACAAGAAGCACTGATGACACCACAAAAGCATGGGAAATGGCAAAACCATAATAATTAATTTATTATCTTAGTGTACCTACGTGTACTATTATTATGTTTTGGATAATATTAGCTGTTTTATAAAGAGCTATTTCTGCGCATAACTCTCTGCTAACATTTATTGTTTGAAAGAATTATTGTCTATTTTGTGTGATGTCAGGCAAGACAAAGTAAATTATTGTACTTATAACGAACTTTCTCAGGACTCTCGATGCGTGAAGCTTAGAACGTGTTTTTGGAAATTTTGTAACTTTCTGTGGAAAGTTAGCATTGTTCGATATTTGTTGAATATGACTTGTTTATATTTCTTACGGTATCCATTGTATATTATTTTTGTTGCGATCGGACTCCAAGTGCGACTCGACTCTCACATCTAAGCTTTTGCGCTACTAAGATTTATATTAACTGGTAGTCGCTTCATTGAGTTAAAAATCTTTTTGGCAAGCGTATTACACATTTGACTTTAACTACAGCCATAAGGTCAAGCGTAAGCCCATAAAATCGTCTTGATCCAATTTTTTTGTCAAACATAGCTAAGAACACACGCTCATTAGCCTTCAGGTTGAGGACGACAACTTACTAAAATGACAACTTCCTAAAACGACAACTTTCAAAAAGAGTTACGACGTCATTCGTACACTATGAAAAACAAAATACGAGTAAGTAGTTAAAAGTACCTAATTCAAAGTTACATCACAAACATCTAGTTCACTAATGTTCCACAAACATGGACATCACATTAAACCCAATTATTCGTATATTCATATTAATTCCAAAAACTTTACAATTTCAAAATGTTTTATTTTACTACTTAAATAATATTGACAGTTTCGCATATTATGGGACAGGCCTAAGTCCAGCTGTGGATAAATACAGGCTGAGGATGATAGTTTCGCATTTTATTGGTTTTACAGGTATCCTATAGGTATTACAAACAAATGTCAAATAAATACGGCAATGGTTTCACTTAGATAAATAAAATATAGAATGATACTTTTAACCTAACAGATCTGATTTTGTTGTATCACTTTAGGTCGCGACAAAATGCGAAAGCTCAATAGTTATAGTAATGTGACGTTTCTTGTATGGGACTTTAATGATTTATTAATTAGTATTTTATTAGTTTATGTGAATCTCCTGTAACAACACTTCGGACTGCATGCAACTCGAAAAGGCTAACGTTGGTAACGTAGGTTAACGTTCCTAAGAACTGAACGAAAATGTTTGATGTCACTTTTATTGAAAATATTTTGTGCGCAAAGATTTTTATCCAGTTCATTACTACTTAGAGGTACAAAGATATTAGGTACAACATATTCTCAAACCTATTTAAAAAATCGGTTAAACTGATTCTGTCGCGCAAAGAGACTCAGAGCATAGCTCTCTCCATAGCTCGCTGTGTGACTTTGAGCTTTGTTATGAGGCCTACAGTTAAGGACCAAGTCTAATACGTTTATAATATTAGTAGGAAGATATTAGCTCCGCACAAACACGCACTAGTCGCAAAGTCTGAAGTTGGGAAATGTTATTTTCTCTCTTCTTCTCGTAAGAAAAGGCCTTGAGTCCCAGAAGTGGGAACATAAAGAGAGCTGATTATGAAAATTTATGGCCAAAGGTAGAAATCAACAACATCTCGGATTTAGGGCCACAATGTAGCAATAACGAATACCTTAAATGCGTCGAAATGTATTGTTTATTTACCAAGGGTTTTATGGCATTATAAATTACTTTTATCTCAGTAAATTTTACAATAACAGATATTTCACGTGTCGAATTGGGATGCAGTTAATTAAAATATAGATAGGTTATTTATTACTTGTTGCATACATATTTACTGTTGCAATTAATGGCAAAGGCCTGTCTTCGCTCCTTACACTATAGGTACCTAAGAGTCAGATAGAGCAATTGTAAACCAATCTTTTTAAAAATTATAAAGCCAGGTGTATAATATAATAAATTCAGCCAATAAGTTTATTTTACTGCGCACCATGTTTTAAAAAAACTGAACTAAACTGATTATAATTTGCATGCGCCTCTTTTTAAAAGGGGCCTTTACAACATTTGATTTTAAGTAGCCTCTGCTGCCTATCAAATATTGGGCTAGCCTTGGCGTTGAACCCTACTTATTTTTATATCTGTATCGACTCGTAGTAATTCAAGTCACTCGATCCGAAAATCGACTGATTTACATGATCTAATACCACCTTGCCCTTTTTTCTATCGGAATGCTCGTAGCTCGAAAAGGCGACATCGTTTCATGGTTGATGTTCCAAAGACACGAAAGAAGAGATTTGACTCTACTTTTGTGATAAGAACGTCTAGGCTTTGGAATGAGTTGCCTGAGTGGGTTTTCCCTGTTGGTTACAATCTTTGTGTCTTCGAATCGCGAGTGAATCGGTTTCTTCTAGGTAAACACGCTCCATCGAAGACCGCATCGTCGCTTAACATCAGGCGAGATGGCGGTCAAGTGTAAACCTACAGAAGTTTTAAAAAAAATTCGCCCAAGGTAAAAATTCTTGACCATAGCATAGCATAAATAGCTCACTAAATGTTTCCACTAATGAAACTAGCAAGAAGAGAGTCGTAATTCACTACGCAGCCCAAGTGCGGTTGGCGGGTGACACATTTGCTCGAAAAATGTGTATTTCTTTGAACACAAAGTTTCATAACTATGATTTCCTTCACCGTTAAAACTCAAAACCAGTGGTGATGACAAATATAAATACCAGTACTCGGATAAAAAACTCAAAGGATCTAGAGACGTGGATCTGCGAGCTCACGATTTCAGATCGGATATTCTAGTCACTAACTAGGCCACCTCGGCTTATATTCCGACTGGCTCGACTCCCGACCGATATGAATGAATCCACATATGTTTCGTGGTCGTCTACAAACTGAATTTTCGAATAGCTATCGGTCGGATCCGAATATTCAGATGGATGAACTTTTGTCTCTGACTTCTGTAATAGCAGCTTTACTGGAACTTCGACATTGTCTTGTATATGGTTAGTGGCACATTTTTCTTTAGTTGATTCTTTTTTTTTAAACAAAGAGTGACAAGACGAGCAGGACATGTGCCTGATGGTAAGCAACATGCCTGCCACATAACAGCACAGTGACACGCAGCTATTGGAACATGAAGAGTCCAAATCACTACCTAGCACTGCACTGCGCTCGTCACCCAGAGATCTAAGACGTTATACCTCTAAGCCCAGTAATATCTCTGGAAACATTGCCCTTCAAACCGGAACACAATAATGTTTGCACATTACTGCTTGGCGGTAGAATAACTGGCAAAGGTGTGGTACTTCCCCAGGCGGACTCTGCCAAGAGTCCTACCACTACAATTAATACAATGCTGCATTCGGTATGAATGCACCATTGAATTGAAAATAGTGGTTGTTCGATAGATTTTTAGGACTTCTGTCAATAACTACAAATAGATTAATTATATAAAGTACAAATTCCATAAAATAAACAAACATGTGTTAGGGTTATGGCCTACACCGAGCTATAACTCAGATCGTTGTTTTTAACTATAATAGGTTCGCACTTGACCACGGTTTTACCTGATGAACCGAAAGCGACGGTGCGGTCTACGATTGTTTCCGTAGAAGACTTGCAGTTTCGCTGTTGACACACATCAACAGAAACGATACTAAAGGAAGGTTCATGAAAGCATAAAACTAACATTTAAAATCATTAATCCTCTCAATCATTATACTCCTATAAAACAGGATAAATCTTCCGATAATCCTAGTCTGATTTCAAATTTCAAACAACCCTTCGTGTACTTTTGAAACTTTGTGGTTAATCGAAATCATGTTAATTATATTTGTTCAAATATAGAGTTCGTAACGCGTTTAATTTTAACTAATTGATTAGATTGTAGCTTGTAAAAGTGGATAATTTTAGAGAGTCTATAATCGGAAAATACCGTTTTTTTAAATCTTTTAGCTAAATACAAGATTGTATAGTCTAAGATATTGCACAGACGTGATACAGACTCATTTACGATAGTAAAATAAGCCAAATTTGATAGAATAATCACATTATATTATTATGCCAAAGCAATGGACAGACTTGGACATCTGTATACACTCATTAATTTAACGCGTTCTAACTTTTTATAGTTTAGAGTGTCGGGACCAGCAGGATTTGTTACTGATGGTAAGGATGGCTGTCCATAACTATACAATGTTCCGCAACTAATTGAGCATGAAGAGTCCAAATTGCTACAAAGCACTGCAAGTTTTTACCACTACCCAGAGATTTAAGATGATTTATGTCTATGCTTTGTAATTTATCTGGAAACATTGTCCTTCAAATTGGAACACTATGATATTTGCACATTACTGCGTGGCGGTAGACTAATTGTTAAAAGTGTGATACTTCCCCAAGCAGATTTTGCTTTACCACTAATAAACTCTAGGTTGTCCGTTTTGATATTCACTCTCTTTTTTTTTTTTTTTTTTATAGTATAGAGTGACGAGACGAACAGGTCATGTGCCTGATGGTAAGCAACATGCCTGCCACATAACAGCACAGTAACACGCAGCTATTGGATCATGATAATCCAAATCATTACCTAGCACTGCACTGCGCTCGTCACCCAGAGATCTAAGATATTATGTCTCTAAGCCCTGTAATTTCTCTGGAATCATTGCCCTTCAAACCGGAACACAGTAATGTTTGCCCATTACTGCTTGGCGGTAGAATATTTGGCAAAGGTGTGGTACTTCCCCAGGCGGACTCTGCTAAGAGTCCTACCACTACAAAACCTCTGAAACCTATTCTTAAAACAGCCATGCAGGTAAAATTGATACTTTGTTATAAATATCATCTATTACGCAGTGTACAAAGTTACTTCGTAAACGGCCGTTCATGAAGACAAAATATTATTTTTGTATTCTAGTAACAAATAGATGAAGAAGTTTAAGATAAGACAAGAAAAGTATTTCTTTTGAACCACAACAAAAGGTCTTTTGTACTCATTCTGTACAAAAGAACCTACTGTAAATTGGTCATTTCGATTGACAGTCTTATCGCTTACAGCGATATCTTTTTTTGAAATTAGTCCTGTATTTTTTATGTAAATATGTATATACTCGTAATATACTAACTAACTCGTAAAATTCATTGAAATCGGTCCAGCCGTTTAGGAGGAGTTCACTGTCAACACACGTACAGAAGAATTATATAGATAAAGATAAATATATTTCCAAGTTTATAATATTAGTATAGAAAAGGCTGCAGTAGGTAACTACTTATAGAAATTTATAAAGATATTATTGTCTAGTATCATGGATCTAGTGTCTAGTAGTATGGTATCGATTGTCATGTTAAGAACACTGCTCATTAGTTCACTTTAAAAACAAAATCAAAATTAATCATCGGTTCATCCATTCGGGACCTACGATGCCACACACACACACACACAACAAACATAATAAGTATACATACAGAGAGAGACAGACACGAAACATTTATATTTTATGATGACGGGGTTTTATAACCCGTCTTTTTTGAAGAGAAAACTTCTTTTGGCGCGCCTAGACAGATTTTTCGTGGGCTGTGAAATGAATTCTAGCATCACGCTCGGATATGATATCTTAAGGTAAACTCGGGACCATAGCCATTGGGTATCTAAATGCGTCATTAAATGGGAAATGCTAAAAGGGCGTGGCTTGCCCATCATGGCATGGCCATCTAGAAATGCGTCAGCTTATGGGAAATGCTGACTCATTTCTAGATGGCCATGCCATGATAGCCAGGCCACGCCCTCCAGTTACACCCGTGTAGTTTCCATGTTAAGCTATCAAATTCTGAGTTATAAGTTTTCACTTCTATCGCCAGTTCCTATGACTGCCAATTTTTTTTTTTGCTTCGGGGTTTAAACAAAGATGTTCAAGACGCGTAGAAGTTGCTGAAAGGCCTAAAAGGTAGGTACATTTTCAGGTGACTGGGTTTTGTGTAGACGCGTTGGCACGTAAATCCGACGTTAAGGTATCCAAATCAACACCACGAAGTAAGCAAGCCATTTGTATTCTCTCACACTCGACACATAACTACCTTTGTAATATCGAAAGCTAAAAATATCTTTGTATCGAAACCAATGTTATAGTTTAAGACAAGCAGCTCTATTTGAAACGCTTTTCACATTTCGGCAGTTTATTCGATCATTACAAAGGATAAATGTTTACTTTACTACATCTAGAATAGAACGAAATATCTAACGTATATCGTTTGAAATTGAAGCCAAATGTCTATGAATTTCAATGTATCTATTTCGAGACTACAAAGATACCTGGAGAATAAGATTGAAATAAGGAGGAAACGTAAAATTGAATCAATTCATATTTCTTTCACTGGCCTATCTCAATTTTGGGCTCCAATTGGGCAATATTCCAGATTGTAATCAGGAAGCCTTTTTATCCGTACAATTTTAAGCTCTACGTGCACTGTTTAAACAAATATTTAATAAAGTGGCCAAGTGCGAGTTGGACTCGCCCATGAAGGGTTCCGTTGCAGCAAGTAACATAATACACATAGTACACATAGTTCTTGTAGTTCGTTGTAACTTTGATCGAAGTTTCAATAATAGTGTATTTATGAAGTACTTAAAAAAAAAATTACTCATCCGATCGAGTTCAAACTAATTTTCGTTGGTAGTTTACATGGTAATGTACATCATATATATTTTTTCAGATTTTTCATTCTCTTACTTTAGAAGTTAGAGGGGGGGGGACACACATTTTACCACTTTGGAAGTGTCTCTCGCGCAAATTATTCAGTGTAGACGAAAATGATTTTAGAAACCTCAACATCATTTTAGAAGACCTATCGATAGACACCCCACACGTGTAGGTTTGATGAAAAAAAAAAATTTGAGTTTCAGTTCTCAGTATGGGGGGCAACCCTAGTTTTTCTTTTTTTTTAATTTTTCTGTTCATATCATAATGCGGTTCACAGAATACATCTACTGACTAAGTTTCAACAGTGTAGTTCTCATAGTTTCGGCAAAAAGTGGCTGTGACATACGGACGGACAGACAGACAGACAGACAGACAGACAGACAGACATGACGAATCTATAAGGGTTCCGTTTTTACGTTTTACGGAACCCTAAAAATCTACAATACTCTTGCGGTCGTATTACAGAAATCCACTAGAAACCCACTTCTGATACTCGGGACTTACTTTCAGTAGAGCTAAAGCCACCACCACCCAGGCAAAATACGGTACGGAAGACGAACATTTCCTCAAAAGAGTTTTTTTGAACATGTTGGTTTTCTCACGATGTTATCCTTCACTATAAAATGTCAGTGGTGATTAAAAATTGTACATCTGCACTAAGATAAATATTTACTCAGAGGCGCAGGCGTAATTTGAACCCTTTTGAATTTAGTATCTTTCGAATTCAATTCACATCATTTGGATACACTTATGAGAGCGCGCAACTGATCTGCATGATCTAATACCACCATGCTCTTTTTTCTATCGGACTGCCCGTAGCTCGAAAAAGCGACATCGTTTCAGACTTGACATTTCAAAGACTTGAACGAAGAAATTGACTCTACTTTTGTGATAAGAACGTTTAGGCTGTAGAATGCGTCGCCTAAGTGGGTGTTTCCCATTGGTTACAATCTTGGTATATTCAAATAGAGAGTGAATCAGTTTCTTTTAGGTAAACACGTTCCATCATAGACCGCATCGTCGCTTAACATCAGGCGAGATGGCGATCAACTGTAACACTAAAAGTAAAAAAAAAAGTTGGCAGTCTTAGGAACTGCCGATAGAAGTGAAAACTTATAACTAAGAATTTCACAGCTTTGGAAACTACACGGGTGTAACCGGTGGGCGTGGCCTGTTCATCATGGCATGACCATCTAGAAATGCGTAAGCATTTCCCATTGGCTGACGCATTTCTAGATGGCCAATAGCGATGGTCCCGAGTTTGCCCGAAGATTTCTTATCATACCCGAGCGTGGCGCTAGAATCCAATTTACACCCCACGAAAATTCTGTCTAGGCGCGCCTAAAGAAGTTTTCACTTCGAAAACATCACTGACCTCGAATTCATTACTAATTTTACTTAACTCAGTATACAGAGCTGAGCCTTGCAAGCCTTGAGCGTATATTTGGAATGGCGCGAAGAAGACAGAGAGCTCAGATCCATCAATTTCTCGGTAACCGATCGTAAAGCGCAAAGTCATGTGTGATATCGGTTCGACGAAGTCAAACGCCGGCCTAATAAATACGAATACTAAACAAAGGCAAGACGTCTGGCTTAGCTCAAATAAAAAGCTACGACTCCAACAAAACATAAACTTTTTTGTTTAGAAGCCAAATAAATGTGCCCTTAGTCATTCCATATGAATTCAGGGATCCGTATTGTTTGCCCCAAAAAATCTACACAATAAATGTCTTTACATACGGAAGGAGTCTGGCTTTTGCGAAATATTGCACGCACCGCCTCACAGTTAGATGGTACTGTCAAATACAGTAGCTATTATTAAAGAAACGGTATTTTCGTACAATAGACAGGTATTTCAATAATAAAGTAGCCAAGTGCGAGTTGGACTCGCCCATGAAGGGTTCCGTTCCAGCAAGTAACATAATATACATAGTACACATAGTTCTTGTAGTTCGTTGTAACTTTGATCGAAGTTTTAATAATAGTGTATTTATGACGTACTAAAAAAAAACTACTCATCAGATCGAGTTCAAACTAATTTTCGTTGGTAGTTTTCATGGTAATGTACATCATATATTTTTTTTAGTTTTTTCATTCTCTTACTTTAGAAGTTAGAGGGGGGGGGACACACATTTTACCACTTTGGAAGCGTCTCTCGCGCAAATTATTCAGTGTAGACGAAAATGATTTTAAAAACCTCAACATCATTTTTGAAGACCTATCAATAAACACCCCACACGTGTAGGTTTGATGAAAAAAAAATTTTTGAGCTTCAGTTCTCAGTATGGGGAGCACCCCTAATTTTTGTTTTTTTTTTAAACTTTTGTAAAAATCTTAATGCGGTTCACAGAATACATCTACTTATCAAGTTTCAACAGTGTAGTTCTCATAGTTTCGGCAAAAAGTGGCTGTGACATACGGACGGACAGACAGACAGACAGACAGACAGACAGACAGACATGACGAATCTATAAGGGTTCCGTTTTTACGTTTTACGGAACCCTAAAAAGGCTAGTTTGATATTTACTTAAAGCTGTCGTGGGTCGGATGCTACTTTGAATTGTAGGTTCCGGTTGGGTTTTGTATCTCTACTTATACTTAGGTAGTGGTTTCGGTAATATCTATGCCGTGTTGCAAATATTAGCTCAAGGCTTACCTGAGCCATAAATCTGTCTAGCTTTTAAGTAAATATAAATGACTGTAGCAAATATTCGACGTTTGTCACGTCATACGAAATCGAAAAGACGAAATTGGGTTTGATTTTAAAATATTTAGGCATTGTAATAAATACATAATTTCTCATAGATACGAGACGCGTTCCAGAGATTCAGGACTTTTAAAAGTTTAATATGCCAGTATATTTATTGTGGAATATATATTTTTTTTATCTGCGAGATATTGTTTTTATTACAACGCTGTTTAATTCAAACTCAATTTAATTTTTTTGATTTCGTTTAGTATACAATACAACAATACAACGAATAAAAATAAGTTTTAGTTGCAACAAAATTGTGTACAAAATAAAATAGGTTCTTAACCCTGTACCTAAGTTGCTTTAGCGTTAGCTGTGTTGCAGCACACAATGCCTTCCCAAAAAATTGCCACGAATTTAATTGAAAACACACAGAAGTATAATTAAAACAAAAAATGGTGTGTACGCACTGAAGAAGCTACAACTTCTTCTCTTTTTGTGGCGTGTACTAAGAAGTCTAACTTTAACCATATAATTAATATTAACGCCAGAATTATACACCTAAAGTTACAATGTAAGTGGTTACAATGTTTACTAAAATGTGATGTAATGGTATTTCGTGACGGTATGCGCGCGCATCGTATAAATGTACTCTAATTTACCCCTAATGTACCCTAATGCGCCAAAAGAAGTATAACTTTAAAAAAGTACGAAAGTACGTCATAAAAATATTTTTTACATTAATTACGAAAAAAAAAACATGTATTTCTTCTTTTCTCCGTATAAATTGCCCGACCAAACAAAGACCAACAATATTTATGATCTTTAAAAAACTTTTGAGCGACGTAAAAAAGGTTATGTTCCACGGTTCCACGGTTACGCTTTGTTAAGAGTTTCCAAGAGTAAAATATCTTACTAGCACCTTCAATGGCTAAGTGGGTAGTAACTCTGCCTGCGAAGCCGAGGATCGTGGGTTCGATTCCCACAGTGCAAATATTTGTGTGATGAATTCAAATATTTGCTCACCTCATCTTCAAAAGCCTTTCCGAGCGTTTGGTCGACGCGACGCGTGACCAAAATGCTGGCGTTTATTTTTCCCAACGCATAAGCATTGCCATTCAGTGTGGTAATGCCGCCAGCATGCTGGGTACGCTTCCGATTGGTAGTGGGCTTGAACATCTTGATTATCTATAGTTCTATAGACCTTCATTGGTCTATGGATAATTCAGGTGTGCTTAGTGTAAGTAGTTAGGTATATTTATAGCGTAGTATAGTTCTGATTGTATTTTAGTTTTAATAATAAAGGCTCTGATCGTTTAAAAAAAAACAAATATAGTTGTACTGTGTCTGGGTGTTTCTATGTATGTATAATAAGTATGTATTTAAAACTATATTAAGTATTATATCAGCTATCTGGCCGCCATAGTACAAGTTTTGCTTAGTTTGGGGTTGTTGTGTGAATGGTCCACCAATTTTTTTTTAATGTTCATATTTATTGTCATGAACCCGCTGAGTGGATGCTGTTAATTGCATTTTTAGTGAAAAAAGAAAACAGTCTCGCACAGAATCCATCGTGAAATCAATGACTATAATATTGGTTTAATAGCAGTTCTCAAATTATGTCTAACTTTAATTTTATTGCTTTGTTGCGAAATTTCGAGCGACTGACCTGTTTAAATTTAACATCGTTTTTTTCTTTGTTATTTCGGTTGTTGCTTACGAAACGTTTACATTTATGGAATTATCACTTCAAACTTGGCTCTTGGGAAATGTGGATCATATGTGTGATTTCTGTTTTAATTTAATCGCTCACATCCTCGTTTGCACAGTCACAATATTGTTTGCACAGTCACAGTATTCGCCGCGTTTGTTTGGCTGTGGCTGTAGTACCTTCTCCTCTTTGCGACGCACTTGGGAGTTCAAAGCGCTTAGGCTACTTATGTAGGTATGAAGCTCGTCTCTCACTCCATCTTTCTGCTCAACTTCCAAGACATTGGACTCTGTATAATATGAGTCGCTGATTCAGATTTTGACGGTCAAGAAATCGTTGTCTGAGGTGGGGTGCTTTTGAGAAGCATATTAAAGGTAACGTTGTCTATAGTCTAAACAACAACAGGTCAGAAAGGGTGCGTCAAGTGTGGGAAATACAACGTGCAATGAAGGCTTCGATGGACTAGGTACTAGGCTCCCAGAAGTGTAAGGCGCTAAGATCTGTCCATGCCGTAGTAGTACACACCGCGTAGTTCAGGTAACTTCCGTAACTCGTAGCACAGGTGCCGGCGGCCGCGTAGCACGCGCGTAGCCGTAGATCACAAACTTGTGATGACGAAAGAAAGATAGCTTTTCTCATACTGCAACATATATTTTTTTAATTAGTCGGAGAAATTTGAACACAAATACCGAGATACGAAATTTTTATATTTTATATTACTGGCAGCGCCCCGCGGCTCCTCTCGCGTAGTTCCCGTTATTTTCCCGTGATGAAAAGTACAAGTACGAAGTCTTCCAGACTGTGAACTAACTTTGTTCAAAATTTCAAATTGTTCAAAAGTTCTAAATTTCAGATCCGTTCAGTGCTCTTACATGATAAAGCAACAAATATCCAAATATCCAAACTTTCCCGTTTATAATATTAGTAGGATTTGTTGTTTTTTCATGTATTGTGAATGTAAAAATAACCAACGTTTACAACTCTCAACTCGACTAACGCCCAGTAAAATTACAAATGCACGACCAACGTTGAACTTCATGCATAGTCAAATGCGAGTTATACGTATCGAGCATTAATATGCAAGATACCTCCACGCGAACATTAAAAACTCTGTCCATACCACAATAATGTTATGAAAATAAAAATTTTAAAAGTTCAGTGTTTTTTACTCTTTTAAATTTCAATATCATGTATATTTAGATGTTTTGTAAATTTTACATGAAATTACCAAGCAGTGGCAATACGTTGCGCCATTGAAAATCAAAGGAGACGGCTCATTTCTACCCCAAGTCGTTTCAAGTTTATGTACTTAATTAGCCCCGGAGACCTAAAAAAGTTATTTAATTAAAATAACAAATAATTAAATAATGCACCCTATACATTCAGTACTTACGTGCAAAGCGGGGATTGCAAATTGGTGTAATTAAAAGTTTGATGTGTTTAAAAAGTACTTTAATGACTGTACTCAAAGTCAGCCATGTTTTTTCTCTTTTTTTCGTCTGTTGAAGTTTACGTAAAGTGAACGTGCTTGTATCGTGCCTGGATTGCAAAATTGGAGTTTTGGCGCCAACTTGAACAAACATGTCGTCTCATTGTATTATTGTGTATGGGTGTTTCTATGTATAATAAGTATGTATTTAAAACTATATAAGTATTATATCAGCTATCTGGCCGCCATCACACAAGCTTTGCTTAGTTTGGGGTCAGATGGTATTGTGTGTCAATTGTACACCAATATTTTTTTATTTTTTTTATTTTATTTATTTATTGTCCTTAACTTGTGTATTTTCGAGTGGCAATATGTAATATAAACGGTGGATTATTATAAATTATTTGATATTCGTGAACCTGCTTCTTTGACGATTTTTAGTAAAACTTGAAAATATGGGAAAACACAAAAGACGTGCGACGCCAAAATCCTCTCAGGAAGACAGCTTAAAATTGATACAACATCCGATTCGTTCGCAACTCGATTCGTTCGGAACTCGATTCATTCGAAACTCACACAACATAAGGAATTTCGTTATTTTTCCAAAGGTTTCACAATTTTCTTGTGGTTTTTCCGAATCTCCGGTACATCTGCATTGAGTCGACATTTATTTGAGCACAGTAAGTCGCCTTTTCTTGTGGTTTTTCCGAATCTCCGGTACATCTGCATTGAGTCGACATTATTTTGAGCACAGTAAGTCGCCATGTAATTAATTTACTACCTTCTTTTAGTAGTAAGTAAATAATCACGTTCTTGATTACCTACTTGGGGCGTTATTTCTTTTTCAACGTTTTAGTTGATATCTTTTAAATCCCGCTATGCAGAATAAAAACATTAACGGTTCCTCAATATACATTAAAAATCCTATACAATGATCCAATTTTGGTCAAGTCTCCTGCACTTTTGATGTGGGGCAAATGTCCATGGAAAATGGGCCGTCTCCTTTGTATAAGGAATGTTTGTGTACAAATATTTATACCTACGCATTATAAATTTGCGATAGGTAGAAGATCCTGCAATTGTGCTCTTTTTCAATATTTTCACATTTCTGCTTGGCGGTAGAATAATTGGCAAAAGTGTGACACTCCTTCAGGCAGACTCCGGAAAGAGTCCTTCCACTACAAAATTTGTTGTGATATTCAGTACATCAACAAAAAAAATTGTAAAGGTGTATTATTTATTGAGTAGAAAAGCAAAATAGTTCCTTATGAGTTATTTTTTGACGCATTCAAGCTGAGTCGATCCGGAAGTGTGGACACTCTATTTTCAGTATTGAAATGACGATCTCGAGTGATAATGTGAGCGACATGTAAATCCTTCGCGAAAATCATATTTCGTATAATGCTTAGAATTTCATATGAATCTCATTATGAGACACGTTGACTGAGACGCTTCAATGTTACGAATCTCGACTGACATATGTTTATACTAGTATTTGCGAGAGATTTAGTTCGCGTCTAATTTAGTAAATTTAGAAAAGGAGTATATCCTAGAGTGGAGATCGCAAATCGTTACATGTAGCGTAAGACACCCTGAAACTCGATGGTGTGACGATATACGTAAGGCAGCGGGCAGTGGCTGGAGAAAAGCCGAGGATAACGCCGAGTTATCATATATCAAGGGACAGGCTAACATACATCACTTAGCATGATGACAGGAGGTTGTCCAGCAGTGAATTAGAATAGACTGATAATGATGATGATTATGAGAAGATTACTGCTTTCCTAACATTGTAAATAACTTTTAATTTTAATTTATGATACTTGCAGATTTAATTTATGATGCTTGAGTTCAGTAAGTAACGACCTAAAACATAAATAGGGCTTTATTATATTAAGTTCTGCAAAAAACTCTGGGTTGATTTTTTATGTAAGTAAAGAGGTAAGAAAAATTGAGTCTCTATTCAATGGTTCCGTGCGTTTAGCAGCTAAGATTAAACTTAAATACTTATTATTTTGGTCTGTATTTCTTAAATACAGATACAATAATGAAATTGGTAATAGATATGCCAAAATCTTTCAAATTTCATTCTACTTCATTCGTCATCAATACTTTCATTCTTTTTTATTCGTTTATGTTTAAATTACGGTTGGTCTAGTCGAAATAAAGGCAACTATCGATATCCGGAGTCCCTGGGTTCGAATCACACAGGCACCACTGTCTTTTCGAAATTATATGCGTAATGCTGCTAGCTTAAAAACGGTGAAGGACAATATCATGTTTCTAGAATCTTTCGAAGACAGGCGTCATCCACGAACCCGCGCTAAACTAGGGTGGTGGATTATGGTCCTAAACTCTTTCCTTGCGAGAGAATATCCCAAGTCCCAGCTGTGGGAACATTTAGTAAGCAGCTTCCGTTTAATGCTATGTTTTCCAATTCTTCTATGCTTTTATGGGAGCCGAAATTTAGTGACCTGGCTAGTGCGGAAACCACTTACACACTCAACAGTAGTTATTTTTCTTGAAGCTTTTGAACTTAAATACTCCAAATCAAAGGTTACCTTTAGCGAGATACCTTTTAAAAAATAAAGTGTAGTGTGCTCCGGTTTTAAATTACAGAGCAATGAGATAAATTGTCTTATCATTCTGTGTAAGGAACGCAGTGGAGTACCAGACAGTGGTTTAGACTCTACGGGTTGAAATAGCTACTTGGCACTGGGGTATTATGGATAGGCATGTTGTTTACTCTCAGGTACATACATGTCGTTTGTCTGTATATTGAAAAAAAAAGGAGTGAATACTTCTAACTTAAAATCTGAGTATTAAACAGCACTCATGTTGCACAATACCTTCATAATAGCAGTAGGTATACTTATACACCTGTATATAAGTACACACGCTTTAACGTGATGAGGTCGATGACGCAAACTCATAAGATTTCCCCTATATAAAATTTTTTATTTTCAATAAATGTCGATCGAATTGTTATTGTTACAGCGAGTTTTTAAGAGTGATGGTAAACTTACAATAAAATTAAAAAAATTACATCGTTCATAACAATTGTAAAAAATACAAATGTAGGTACATATATGCTATTTTTTAAACTTATCTGTACGATTATAATTATTTTCGTACTGTGAAATGTTCAGTTTAAAATTAAAAAATGTAAACTATTTGTATGCTCTTTTTCGTTTTTAATAAATTGACGTGTAAATTGTACATTTATGAATAAAGCACTTTGACTTAATTAACAGTTCAAAGTTTACTAGTTTGAGAATGAACCCTAAAAATCCATTAATCTTATTTACGTTGGCTCGCGTAGTTACAGCGTTTTTTCAGTGGACTAGAAGCATATTGTGTTATCAGCTTAGGTACGTAAAATGCGAGATGTTTACGCGTCTGGGAATAGATGTGAAATCTCACGAAATAGTTTATGTCTCGGCATATAGTACGTTTTTTTCCCAAGTTCTCTGAAAATACTTAAGGTTAACAGCGGTTGTTTTTATCAAAGTTAATTTATGTGCTTGTGGCAAAGTTAGGTAAAGATAAAGTTATAAAATTATGTAACCTCTACTCGCATGTTTGTTGATACATTAATCCTACTAATATTATAAATGTCAATGTATGGATGTTTGTTGCTCAATCACGTCCTAACGTATGAACGGATCGGGCTGAAATTTGGAACACATATATTATTATATTTGGATTATAGTCTAGAAGAACACAAAGGCTAATTTTTATCCCAGAAAAACAACGAGAACGGGAACTTCGCGGGTAATATCGCGGGGTGCTGCTAGTAAACACATATTTTCAACTCATTGGCTAACCGGAGAGTCTACCTCCTAACTAAAACTGTCTTAGCTTTGGTATTGCTCTCTCTTTTGTTTTCGCTTGAAACTATAGATACAGCAACAGCAAAGCCAAAACAAATGTTATAAGGCGGTAGCCTAATATCAATTTTATTGACCGCCGCCGCCGGTCAATTATAAGTGAATTTGAGCACTGAACCGTCGTAATGTTTAAACCCCGCCGAGGACAAAAAGTGATGTAATAAATTGTACGATTGCACTTGAAAAATTACTCAGAGATGCAAGAGGTTTTTCATTTTTTTATTTACAACCTCGGGATCATAAAATCAGACCTTCTCTCCACTTGGCTTAGTGACTCGCCTTAACCAAGGATTCAGAGTTTCAACTAAGGATTATGGTAGCCAATGAAAAGTTTGTATCACGTTTTTTTACTCGAAAAAGTTTAAATACAGCACTGCAGGACAGTGGTTAAAGCCGGAGTGACTTTCTTCAAGGATGCAGCCATTATCAACATAATATTTCAGCATAATATATAACCACCATATATTCCACATTTATTTAAAACTTACGCAAGCCAAAAAACCGTAAAAACCAAACGACACTAAGAATAAAGATTTTACGACTTTTGCGACGCCTTACAAAGTAAAAGAGCTTGGGATTCCTAGTATTGTAATTTGACGATAAAGCCAACAAATCTTTAATATCATCCTAAATAGTCGATTTATTTATTGAATAAAGAGTGTCACAATTAATATAATAAGATAATAACTAATAAAATTGAAATAAAAACGCCAACCACAAAATAACTTACCCATTTATCTCATAACAGTACCTGTATCGTACTTGTAAGATTGTGTTTCGTTGAATGGAGCAAATTCGGTGGTTATTAATAAAATAGTCATGAAACGTGTAGATCGCAATAAACTCCTCTTATGCCACGTTTTTACGATCGTAGGCTTTAAGGACCCTTTGTGCACAAGACTACTCAAATGCCAGATTAAATAATATGAGTATCAATAGAGACTAATCTCTAAGTGATAGAAACTTGGCTATAAAGCAATTTTAATCCATTCTCAATTTGACCACAAACTGTTTTAAAATAAACAAAGAGTCATACGTGTGTGTCAAACTGTCAAACACATGAGAGTATGTTTCTTTTATTTGTTATAGCACACTTCTTATGCACAATTACAAAAAATAGTGTCACGTTTTTATATAGAGAGTTCGTAATTAGTTAATTTCAATATGGAAACGAAGGCAAACATCACAGACAGACAGTTACAAACAAAAGCTCACCCGGAATAATTTTGTAACAAAATAGTGAGTGTATTTTTTTTTATTTCAACTATAATGTGATACTAATTGACTATATTTTTTTGTTAGACATGTAACTTACGTTACAAATAGTGAGTTATACGTTACAAATACTAGCTGACATTGCAAACGTAGTTCTGTCATATAAATTAGAATAACAACCGAATGAAATGCCAAGTAACTTGAAATTTCACGTTCAATAAATGAGTTCACGTCAGCTAATAATAATTAAATTGTTTGGACATTATTCATTTACAAATATAACAGAAAGGCGATTTAAAATGTAGAGAGAGGGCAAGAATGGCAAAAAAATAATTATCTGTTATCATGGCTGCTAAATACACAAATATATGTGAAGTTTTCGACCCGTTGAGTACGAAGTCAGACATGACTAGAGATTTTATGTTTTATCAGATTTAATGTTAAGTGTAAAAAATATGTCGACTATAGTATTAAAGGAACACATACGTTTTGTAAAAACCAACATTTAATAAAATCCTGTATCCCATTGTATGCAAACGGTCTTACGCTTGAGGATAATCTTCGCGAATAGGGGCTGGAAGTGGAATGGATATACCGAGACAAGTCTACATTCTAGACGGAAAATAGGACGAGAAAATAGGACTTATGGTTGTTAAAATACCTGGAAATCAAGGTCAAAATCCTGTGACCTTGTAAATCCTTACTTTTTAACCTACATGAAATAGGATCACAAATATATATATGCTTGATTAATCACGTATCTTGCAACATAACTAATTGGACAAAATGGTCCAGTTAGTTGCATTCATCAAAAAACGTAGAGTAATGGAACTACTTGGACAAAAAAGTCCAACTAGTTCTATCAATAGAACAATCGATGGAACTAGTGGGAACAGATCGTCCAGTTAGTTGCATTCATCAAAAAACGTAGAGTAATGGAACTACTTGGACAAAAAAGTCCAACTAGTTCTATCAATAGAACAATCGATGGAACTAGTGGGAACAGATCATATTTAATGCCAACTAATTATTCGTAACGTGTAAATTGGTTTTACCAAATAAATTAATGTGAATATGCTGAGTGTCTTGTTTTACTATTGCAAGTATATGGCTCCACTGTACAACTGTATACTCACTCCCCAAGCAGATATCAATAATACTTCTACAAGCTGAATTACTGCCACTTCAGCTTATAAATTTTCTGAGAAACGTCGGAACATAAAACTCGCTCAACAACATTTTTGTACGGGGTTAAGCATGGTATAGATCTTTGATTATATAAATATGTACTTGTCTAGATGGATGGATGGATGTCGTTACGCTGTAATTTCGACAAAAGTAACAGGCCAGGTTTCAAACCCTTGTGTGCGTGTCACGGACACAAGTGTTGAAACACAGACACTTGTATTCGTGACAAGTATTTAAAAATAGCGTCAAATGACGCTGTCCGAAGGCACAATTTTATTTAAAATCAATTGTATCTGTAACTAAATGATAATGTAAAGGTCAATTACCGATGATGACTAAAGTTTATAGTTATTTGAAATCGCCCTTTGTAATTTATGCAGACTTTTATACCGCAAATTGTCATATTCAAGAGTCACAAAACACGAGTTTAGCGCACAACGTCAGTGTCGCAACTTAACTGACAGATAGAGCTTATCAACCAACTATTAGCTTTTTTTTTTGTTTTCCTACGCTCGAACGGTCTATCTAAACAAGTGTATAATCAAAGGTTAAGAAAGAAGAATGTTACTACTTAGAGATTTATGATGCCTGTTGCAATTTTTTCAAGGTTATCAATCGGTATCCTTCTAAGTCCTCATGTATCACCTTCACCCGCATTGTACTATACCTATCAGGCGAATTGGTAACCAAACGCAGACATATTTTGAGCGAGTTATTTTTAGGCAATAATCGCTAAAATATCACTTTTTTTTTAAAACGCCCAATCATTTCCTTTTCATTTCCGCAAACAATACACGTTTTCCTACCATCGCCACTAGTGCATTGTTTGCTGTCATCTGTGAGGTTTCATTTATGCACGGTGTAAAAAATTACGATTTAAGTCACGGAAAAGCATGCGTAAAGTGCGGTTTTGTGTAACACTGCTAAAAATTTGTGTAAAAATACTCGTTTATAAATTCTCTAATGCACGTCGGCGTGCACTAGATCTCGGTGCGGTACGGTAAAAGATGTTGTCTAGAAAATTATCGACAAATATGTATAGTGTATACTTACTTGCCACTTAGCCCTATGCTTGGCTCTACGTCTCCATCCACTGCCTGCTGTCTTCCGTATGTCGTTGCCCCATCTAGTCTCGACGCGTCCTACACTACATTTGCCGATTCGTGGTCTCCACTCTCGAGCACGTCTACTCCAACGGTTATCGGTTCTGCGACAGATATGACCGGCCCATTGCCACTTCAGTTTGCTAATGCGTTGACCTATGGTGGTTACCTTGGTTCTCCGACGGATCACTTCGTTCCGAATACGATCCCAGAGATCAGAGAGAAACATCAAACATATAGCTCAAATCATAGGGCTGAGTGGCGAGCCATGGGAGAGGCTTATGTCCAGCAGTGAATTAAGATAGGTTGATGATGATGATGAGGACGATACTTACTTGGTGGATAGTCTCTGTAGGTGATGTCCGTATAGAGAGCGTAGGGTGAGGCGCAGAAGATGGATATGACCCACAGTATCAGTATGATGCGGGACGCTCGGGTCAGCCCCGCCATCGCGTAGAGGTGCAGCGGGTGACATATGGCCAGGTAGCGCTCCAGGGAGAACGCCGATATCGTCAGCACGGAGACGTATGTTGCCCTGCAAGAAATATTTAATTTAAGGACATCATCATCACTATGTGTTAGTATGTATTGAAATTAATATGAGTATTATATTGCTGATCTGTGATCAGCCGTCACTGTGCATAGGCATATCTTTGTATACGCCTCTTGTCACGATCTAATGAATCCATGTATCGTTTAACACAAACAGAAGCAGCTGTTGTGAATAAAAAATGGCAGTCATAGGAACTGCCGATAGAAGTGAAAACTTATAACTCCGAATTTGATAGCTCACTTTGGAAACTACGCGTGTGAAACCGGAGAGCGTGGTCATGACCATGACCATCTAGAAATGCGACAGCATTATAAATAGATAGCCAATGGAAAATGCTGCCGCATTTTAGACGGCCAATGGCCATGGTCCCGAGTTCACCCGAAAATTTCTTATCATTCCCGAGCGTGACGCTGATTCACAGCTTACGAAAAATCTGTCTGTGGTGCGCCAATAGACGTTTTCAATCGTATTTAGTGAAAATAAATAAGTATGAAAAACTGGTAAGCCGCTGATTATATTGCGGGACGCAGCTAGTTTAAAGTCTTAAGAGTGCGCCTAATGCCAGGGAAAAATCAGAATATTCACTAGCGCGACGCGTTTCTTAATCCAATATACATAAAGTCGAGAATAGCATGACACAGTTTGGAGGACAAATCAATTTTAAATCAGGAGTCCATTTTTGACCAAGTTTTATTAAATTACTCAATAATTAAACATACATTTAGAAAAGTGTTCGGTTACTTTACTAGAACGTACAATTAGAAATTTTATTACCAAAAAATAATGTGGGGTCATCGTTGATAATTTCGAGTACTCGAATTAAACGGGTTTTATCGGTGTCATTTTTATTTTTTTATTGTAAAAAACTCTGATCCAGTTTTAAAATTCTATTCGGTTATTGTGCTTCTTCTTGATTGTACCCACACGTCAATATCTTTTTTGTCATAGTTTTTAGTTTCTTAACTTCAGTGAACGGCGTCGAAAATGTCCTTTTTTCGTTTTCTGGCACTAGGTGCCCCCTTAATAAAAATTAACAGTTTGGGCATTCAATCAAGTTAGAGTTAGAGGAAAATTACAAGAAAAAGTTCACTGATAACAACCACATAGGCCATTTAATAGCGACAAACAGGTCATAAAACACATTGAATTGTGCATATGGGAAAAGTTTCTATCTTTCCTTATATCTGTTTGTTACGAATGTAAACTTATGATTATGGTCA
Organism: Ectropis crepuscularia; assembly: GCA_963693475.1. Classification (NCBI taxonomy): domain Eukaryota; kingdom Metazoa; phylum Arthropoda; class Insecta; order Lepidoptera; family Geometridae; genus Ectropis; species Ectropis crepuscularia. The sequence goes on from OY856355.1 coordinate 17,801,207, forward strand.
TGATCGAATTATTATTCCTATTGAGCTTTTGTATGTGTCGACACCAATGTAAAATTCGTTCACGTTAAATACCTACATCGTGTCACTTCCGGCTAAGGAAATGTATTTTTTGTGGATTAGTATAACATTAACAACTCACTTTATGTTTCCACTGCTGAGATTCCAGTCATCTCTCACAGTGAGAGAGTTAAGGTCCGGTAAGGAGAGTTAAGGTTAGCTGATGACATATTTCATCTGATGTTGTTTTTATTGGAAAACGCCTCTTTCCTCACGTTTCCTTTCACCATTCAAGCCAGTGATGATACCACACTTATAAATCTGAACTTGGAAAAATAATTATCAGAGGTTCAGATGGAATTCGAACCTCACAACTGCGAAATCAAACATTTTCGATTCTATGCTAGCACGGGCTATAGTCTACTTTTTTGCAAAAAAAAACTGTTCTAGTGAGAGAGCGAAGTAAAACCATGCGTCAAAAGTAATAGGTACATTTACGTCAAATAGATGTCAAAGAAACCCCGAATCTGAGATATCAAATAGTTCTCAACTAAAAGGATTATACACACACTAGAAGAATTACGGCCTTTGGAAAGGCGAATTCCCAAAACTCTGAACAGTCTAGTCTATTTCCACGAGTCGAAGTAGGTTTGTAACACAGATCTTTTTACGATCAACCAACATATCTATACCGTTGACCAACTCATAGAACCAGAAAATTATTATTATAAAATTATTTTGACACGAAGTAACATGACGAGCAAGACATTTGCCTGTTAGTTAGCAATACACACCTGTCCATTACATCATAGTGTCACGCAGATATTTGGATATAATTAATGTAAGTGTACCTCTAGCAGTCTAGCACTATACTTCGGTCGTTACACAGAGATATAAAAATAATTAACCTCTTGTCCTGTAATTTCTCTGGAAACATTTCCCTTCAAACCGGAACACAGTAATATTTTCACATTATGACTTGGCATGCACATAATATTTTGTTATTGTAACAAAGATGTGCTACTGTCCGTGGCGGGTAAATTGTTCACGAAAGATACCATGTCCTATTAGAATGCGATACTAGCGCCATCCTTCCATAGTAGTCCATAAATTGGTCGTATGTAGGTATTTTCATAGCATTAAAACGGGTTATATGCTCGTAATGGACGAGAAAGTTTGAATGCTTGAAGTTTCAAAGAATTTAGGCAAACCTTGTAAGAAATCACACAAAAAAAAGTTTCCCCTTTTTTGTTAGTTTTAAAAAATACATGTAAGATCTGATCTGAAATAAGTAAAAGTGGGTTGCGGACGGTCTACGGAGAATTATTTTAGTTTTCGAAGCGTTTACTGGAATCAATTTACTGCACCTGAGTTTCACTTTAAAAACTGTACAACCTTGTTAGTTTTCAGATTCATTGTATGGAATAAGATATCTATTATTAAAAAGTTGAAGCTGCCGTATGCCTTAGGGCCTAGGGCGTTGGGATAGTAGAATAGCGGATCTTTCTAATATCCGGTATTAGTACCTGGGTGACCGAGCTTTGCTCGGTTTAAATACTAAAAATACTTAGATACCTACAGATAATAGGCTCCAAGTAATAGATTTTCTTTAAAAAAAAAGAAAACTTAAAAAAAAGAGAAGCCACCTGGATTCGAACCCGGAGCCACTAACTCATAACCGCCATGACCGCCCGACTTCCCGTCTGAGCTATTATGATGTCGCGCCACGCGGCGAAATTTACCTTTGCATTCTAATGTCTATGTGACAGTTTTTCAATGTCTAAAAACGCGCATAATATGCGTTTTTTTTAATGAAACATAGATCATGATAAATCGTCCCCGAAACTCCCTGCATACATAATTTCATCAAAATCGTTCGACCCGTTTCCTAGATTATAAATATACAAGAATTTGTCGTTTATAGGTATAAGATAAGATGGTATCTGAATTTATTTTGTAGTTTCATCACGATCAGAAAAGGAACACTCGGAACCATAGATTTCGCAGAAACATCACATTATGAGCCACCACATTAAACGGCCCTCAGTTCCCAGTCGCCTTGATAATCCTTACGAAGGAGATAGTGGACATGTTAATAGCAGGGTTAGGGGGCACGAAGAATTCTTGGGTTATATAACAGGCCGCTATGTCCTACATCCATCCACCCTATTCGGTCTCTATTCTAGAACACGTCTACCCGACACACGAACGGTTTTCGGTCCTATAACAGATATGAGTAACCGACCACCATTTGAGGTTGATAATAGATTGAGCTATGCCAGTAAGTAACATTGCTTCTATAACGGATAACTTTATTTCGGAAACGAAACCTCAGAGAAAGTCAGACTATACTAGCTCGTACGAGTAACATAGCGCAAACCTGTCTGATGCTGTGGATGGAACCGATATTTTCATCTACAAAAATAAATAATCATTATTAGACAATATACTTACCAATTTATTATTATGGCTGATTTGTAAATGTACATTTACCAATAAAAAACTTACCTACTCCTACTAGGATTTTAGGATTTAGAATCCTATAAGATTCTAAATAAATTAAATTTCGTTCTATGCTAGTTGTTCCCGACTAGATTCCACCCGCCGTTCAATTTATAACCAGCTGAGTGTCGTAGCGCGATGTTTAATGGCCTGTAACATTCTTGAACCTTCTTGACCTGAGAATTGGGTTATCTACGTCAAACGAGATCTTGTAATATGCTATCATATGTATAAAGAATTTAGGCATAATAATCATATCAAGTGAAATTTGCGTGTTCAAATTTTCAAATTCGTTTTAAAACTAGCAGTTCAGCCCCGTCACTCTATCGCACATCATAACAATCCACATAATGGTAGGGCGCAAACGTGAACACTTTTTGTGTTTTGTGATACAAAAGCTACCGCTGAATATTTGTATTCTACAAAACCATACAATATGAAATCATCTATTCCCTCCGCAAACTTAAACTTTTTTTGTGATTTAAACTGAACACAAAAAAACAATAAGTGTTCGGTGTCGGTATTAGAATCTAAAAATGTTTGCTTGGCTTAGTAAATTCGACGCCTTCTCTCGTCAGGAGGAAGCAACGCATCACCACGTTGATCACATGTAGGGAAGCGAAAACCACATATCCTCGAAAGATTTTCCAGTTTTTCATGAAATATCATTTTTTTACAACGACGAGTTTGTACTTAACCACCATCTCACCTGACGTTACTTGTTGTTACCTAGCAAAAACCTACTCTCAACTTGAAGACACCAAGATTGTAATCATTAGCAAAAACCTACTCTCAACTTGAAGACACCAAGATTGTAATCATTAGCAAAAACCTACTCTCAACTTGAAGACACCAAGATTGTAATCATTAGCAAAAACCTACTATCAACTTGAAGACACCAAGATTGTAATCATTAGCAAAAACCCACTTAGGCAACGCATTCCACAGCCTAGATGTTCGTCAGTGTCTCACGGTATTTTCTTCACAGTAAAAGCTAGTTATTGAAACTATTTTGTAGACCTACTCCTAGAAAAAACCCACAACGTGAGAACATAGGTTCAAACAGATTTTCAACATATATCCGCACTTTTATATGCCAGTCAACCCCACTACTACTGGTGCATAACAGTGCCCATTTTCCGTCGAACTATATGTAAAACTAACAACACCCCGTAATTTAACCCTTGTAATTCCCGATCCCGTCGTTTTACCGAGATTAAAATTAGCCTAGACTGTATCTATCGATTGTTTTTAAACTTTCGCGATTTCAACATAATGTAATGTTTACATTATACGGGGCTTAATCATGATATTTGTTTTTTTTTTTTATAGCATAGAGTGACGAGACGAGCAGGTCATGTGCCTGATGGTAAGCAACATGCCTGCCACATAACAGCAATAACACGCAGCTATTGGAACATGATAGTCCAAATCATAACTTAGCACTGCACTGCGCTCGTCACCCAGAGATCTAAGATATTATGTCTCTAAGCCCTGTAATTTCTCTGGAATCATTGCCCTTCAAACCGGAACACAGTACTGTTTGCACATTACTGCTTGGCAGTAGAATATTTGGCAAAGGTGTGGTACTTCCCCAGGCGGACTCTGCTAAGAGTCCTACCACTACAAAAAATATTATAATTATAATTAGCTCGACTTATATATATATATAATATGTATAATTCGATTATATAATGTATAATTAGCTCGACGTTTCGGCAGTGTTACAACCGCCGTGGTCACAAGAAGACTGAAGAAATTACGGCTCGTCTCAATGCGAAATAAGGTGATCTCGATCTACCCTTATTTGATCTTCAAAAATCGCAGGGTTACCAATACGACGCACAACACTAACCGTATCACCAGGTTTATCCACGATGCATACATTTATTTATGACAGGATTCCACGACGCCGATATCCGAAAACCACCCTCCCGGTTGAAACTACGATGTTTTGAATTTCTGAAGCTTCCCGAATTATTCTTGCATAGTAATGACGTTCTGTGGAAAGAATCTTCAGGTCATGGAGCTCGATCCAATGACCAGCCTCCGCATCAATCAAATGCTCGGCAATCGCAGGTTTCTGTGTCAGGCGATTTTTTATAGCGGCGATGTGTTTCTTGATCCTTTCAGCAATTGTACGCTTTGTTTGACCTATATAAGAACTACCACAGCTGCAATCGCAAATATGTAAATTTTCGATTCTGGTCAAACTATGTATGAAACTGATCTGCATGATCTTTTTTTTGCCCTTGCCCTCGAAAACGATTCATAGTCGACGTTCCAAGAACTCGAACGAAAAGGTTTGACCCTACTTTTGTAATAACAACGTCTAGACTGTGGAATACACTGCCTGTGTAGGCTTTTCCCCGATGATTACAATTTTGGTATTTTCAAATCGAGAGTGAATCGGTTTCTTTTAGGCACGCTCCATTGCAAACCGCATCATCGCTTAACATCAGGCGAGATGGTGGTCAAGTGCAAACCTATAAAAAAATGCACAAAATAACTATCCCAATCAAGTTCAAACAATAAAACTTTAATACGAAGCTGTGAAATTACGCGTCGACTTGTTTCACTCTAATCTCATACTTAGGGAGTTACCTAAGCCTTCTTCACAGAGATTTTGAATGACAAAGTGAAATTATATGCAAGACTTCCCCTTAGCTGTTTGAAGCAGCTGTGACCAAGGAATTATTATTATGTTCTGAGCCACTTCCTGTTAAGTAATATCGTAAATAATATCTATGGGTACCAATATTATGAAGAAAAGATAACTCATAGTTTTTTTTTGTTTCCTTATACGTGTGAGATAATCTTTGGCAACACTGCACCTTTATTTAAAAATAACCTATGGCAGATATTTATCGTGCGTGTCTCTCTCTCAGTGTGTGTTTTGTGTGTGTGCTGAAATATTGACTGTCCTCGTGTCTTAGTGGTAGTAACTCTGCCTGCGAAGCCGAGGGTCGTGGGTTCGATTCCCACTCAATACAAATTTATATGTGATGAATTCAAATACGAGTAGGTATAATATTTGTATCAGATCTGTGTATTTCTATGTATAATACGTATGTATTTACAACTATATTATTATTTTATCATTATATTAGCTATCTGGCCGCCATAATAGTACAAGCTTTGCTTAGTTTGGGGTCAAATGGTGTTGTGTGTGAATTGTCCGCCAATATTTATTTATTTTACATATGAACGTGCATGTTTAAGGTTTTCGTTAGTAGTTATTGTAGTATTATTATTTCAAACATTCGAATAAAAAAACAACAAATTTAAAACATTACATTTTATCACATTTATTTGTTACTAGCAGCGGCCCCCTGTTTTACTCGAGTAGTTAAGGTTTCCGTCATTTTCCTGTAATATTTAGCGTATGTGTTATTCCGGAATATAATCTGTTTTCCAAATTCCCACCAATGCCGAGTACCTTGACTCATAGTTTATCCGTTTAGGATGACAGATACTTGGATTGTTAATCTGTGCCAGAATCGTTGTGAATCGCGACAGCGCTCTGGTCTGTTAAACCGTTCTGACGTGATTGAGCAACAAACATCGAAACTGTCACATTCATAAAATTAGTAGGATTTATATCAATACAACATTAGGGAAATTTTAAGCCAGTTTTTAAAATAGGACCGACTATTTCTGAATGCTTCCAATATTACCTACGCTGTGGTCGGTCCCCTATGAGCGTAATTTGATTAGAAGCGGTTCCATGGTGGAGGCCAATGGCTATCACGCATTGAGTTGTGGTCGGTGCTTGGGAAGGTTTCCTCGCCATCACGCCCTCAACGATATAATACGTAGAGCATTTGTTTCGGCCAATGTCCCGTGTGTGTTGGAGCCTCCGGGCCTTTGTAGGTCGGATGGTAAGAGGCCAGACGGCCTGACCTTGGTTCCCTGGAAGAAAGGAAAGTGCTTGGTGTGGGACGCAACTTGCGTTAGTACTGTTGCGGCTAGTCATCTTGCCCGCTCAACCCGCACGCCAGCAGCTGCAGCTGAAGATGCCGCTAGTAAGAAGCGGCAAAAGTACGCTTCCATGGAACCTCTTTATGAGTTTGTCCCCTTCGCAGTGGAGACCCTGGGCAGTTGGGGCATTGAAGCGAGGGAGCTAGTTAAGGAATTAGGACATCGAATGAGGGAAAATGGCGGTGACTCCCGCTCTGGCTTGTACCTGGCACAAAGATTGTCAATCGCTATTCAGCGTGGTAATGCTGCGAGCGTAATGGGCACTTTTGTGCCGGGTACTGTTAGGAGTGGGTTTTTATTTGATTAATTTGTTGTGGACTATATTTTATTGTATTATTGACTTGTAATAAAAAATATTAGAGTGAATAAATTTGATTAGATGATTTTAATGCCTATTCCGCAAACGACGATGCGGCAGGCCAAACAACCGCTGGCGGAATGACCTTGATAGTTATTCAAAAGACTGGGAAACAAACTTAACTCAAGAAAGAACCAAATGGAGGCCTCCCTCCATTTGGTTCTGTCCCTCCATTTGGTCTGGTGTAGGGAGGCCTTTACCCAGCATTGGGACAGTATAGGCTCCAAATAATAATAATAATAATGCCATTTTCTATAGACAGGTAAATAAGATGTTAAATTCCCAAATACGCACCTGTGTTTCGAAACATTTGCTAACACAACCGAACAAGTTAAGCAAACAAAACGTTCCAGATAAGGAAGTGATTTGTCTTATGGCAACAAAGGAAATAGGACACAAAAGTACGTAAATCGCGATGGAAAGTTTATACCCGATAAATATAATCCTGTTTTAGTCGCTTTTATACTAGGGTCGAAAATTCCTTAACGAAGAGATACCTTTCTTGTTGATAATTTCCTCGTAAACCATTTACAGCTACCTCAATAATCGAGACTAGCGTCATAAAATATGAGATAGTGTTCGTATCAAGGTTGGTAGTACGTGCGTTGTTTCATGAAAGACGAATACTCTATTATCATAGGAAAAGAAATAGTTTACAGCAATGCACTGAGTTTAATTATTATTTCAATAACATTGCAAGGGGATGAGCACACAAGTTTGCTGATGTGCCCCAGATAACCGGAAACTTTAATTTTACGGAGTTAATTTTATCTTGAGAGTCAGAAGTTTGGTTTAGACTAAGCAACGAGGAAATTTTAAAGATTAATTATAATAATTGTGTCCACGTTTCTCAACCGTACAAAGTGCAGAACCAGTTGCCTTGTGTTGTTGAGCTTGTTCACTTTAAATTAATTATTAATCTAGGACTTTTCAAGGTCTAGCCTAGGTCTAGGTAAACAGTAACAAGTGATAAAAAAACTTTTTCCTAAAATTATAGATATAGGAATTGACAAAAACTAGATACTGTACTTTTAGGGTGGGTATAGTATTTTTTTCCCAAACTGAACGGAGATCTTTAATATGTCTATTGAAAAGTTTCGATATTTCAATTTAGACTAAGTTTGAATTATTTAAATTAAAACTGAATAACCGTGTACCCACAGAAATCTAAATAATAAGGTAATTATTATTTAGATTTCTGTGCGTGTACCAGTAGATGGCTAGCCATAAACATTCCAAGTAATGAGCTTAACGTTTCCAGAGTTTATTTAACTTATTCGAAGTTGTCTCTAACATCACCGAAGGAGTCGTATTCCGTAAAAGCAAACTCTTAAAACTCGTAGTTAGGGCAACGGGATCGTCTTTGTAATAACTTAACCTGACGACCCGTTCCTGATCCGAGGTCAATGCAATTTAGACGTCTTGACTTTGACAAAATATTTACCTAAATCTAGCGATCCAAGGGGCACTTAGGCCATTCTGCCGATATAATATCTGCGTATATAAATAGATAATACTCTGAATAACCATAGGCCTACTTTTATTTATTTTATTTTCCAGCGACTTTTTTTAGCTGGAAAATAACAATCTATGCGGATAACACTGCGGGGCGCAGTTAAATTATACAAATTTGTAATTATTTTCATTGTGTTAAGAGTGGGCCTAGTGCCAGGAAAAAATCAAATTTCACCCGCGCGTCGCCCTTCCCCTCTCCAATACATCGCGTCGCCGCGAGTAAGATAGAAGCTACGATCACTCAAGGTCATCGTTCCCCGAAATCCAGTATATGAAAACATTCAGATTAATCATAGATGTTTTTAAAAAAATACATCAATTTGTTTTTTACTGTCTATATACACACAATAAACCATTTATTGAAAAACAGTCGAATGAAAGAAATGAAAACTAAATATTACTGAATCACAAGATTTAGTCATTTATTTATTTAATATGTAGTCATGTTTTATAATTAAATAAATGCGTGGTTTACGATATCATGTATAAAAAGGGCATCAGTCTATTCCTTAAAAAAAATGTGTGCACTTAGACCGCACAGTAGAAGTGAACTCTTTATTAGGAGTTTTATTTATTTATTCTGTAATAATATAATATGTAACCGCAACTTTGATATATTTTGTAATACTAAATAGCATGACCATGTTAGTAGGATAAATAGAAAAAAGACATTAATCAAACTTTGTATTTTTAAAATTAAATATAAATCAAAATAGCACAGCGACACTGCAGTGAAGAGCAGCTGTATCTTTTTCATTCGGGTACCCTTGGCGGTCCCTAGTTCACCCGATGGAGCCTTTCATCTTGGATCGCAATAGGTCAGCTTCACTTACAGCTCCCGGAAAAAAATCTGGCGCACCGCCAAAAGTAGTTTTTATTCCGAAAAAAAGGAATAGATTTCATCCCCACGTCACTCTTCTTCCGCCGCGTTAGCGCTAATAGAAAGATACGAGCTAAGCTCACCTTAGGTCATAATATAACTAAGTACAGTAAGTACACGTAACATTACGATAAATTACAGATACTGTAAGAGTTACTAATGAATGCGCGTGTGGGTAAAATTATTAAGTTTCTATTTTTACATAGTATCTAAATTGAGAACAAAGAACGAAAGATGTTGAAAGAAAGAACGGGTGGACTGATATTTATGAGTTTAGATAAATATGTATACTAGGTTTCTGATTAACCTGTACTCTGCATTTATTTTTAGATAATTCAGGTAACATTGTATGTGGATGCTAGAACTTATAATTATTAGGTAGATAAATATTTAATAATAATGAAATTTACATAAATAAATGTAAGTAATATTTTTCTATTTAACAACCGCCAAACAAACAAACACCTCAGTTCAAAATACCAGAAATCAAATTACCTAATGGTTGTTTCACTTAATGTTGTTGTTATTGGTTTAAATATATTTAAACTAGGTAAGTTTTAGTATTTGTAATCATTGTACATACTATTTTGTTGTTTTTTAAAAGCACAAACACGTAGATTATTTACCAATCTATTTACCCGAAAATACGTTTCGTTTTCAAGTATAGACAATGTGTGGTTGTGTCGGTTTCCATCTGTGTAAAAAATAAAATAAAGTGGCCAAGTGCGAGTTGGACTCGCCCATGAAGGGTTCCGTTGCAGCAAGTAACATAATATACATAGTACATATAGTTATTGTAGTTCGTTGTAACTTTGATCGAAATTTCAATAATAGTGTATTTATGACGTACTAAAAAAAAACTACTCATCAGATCGAGTTCAAACTAATTTTCGTTGGTAGTTTACATGGTAATTTACATCATATATTTTTTTTAGATTTTTCATTCTCTTTAGAAGTTAGAGGGGTGACACACATTTTACCACTTTGGAAGTGTATCTCGCGCAAATTATTCAGTGTAGACGAAAATGATTTGCAAAACCTCAACATCATTTTTGAAGACCTATCGATAGACACCCCACACGTGTAGGTTTGATGAAAAAAAATTGTTGAGTTTCAATTCTCAGTATAGGGGGCGCAACCCTAATTTTTCTTTTTTTTAATTTTTTTGTTCAAATCTTAATGCGGTTTACAGAATACATCTACTTACCAAGTTTCAACAGCGTAGTTCTCATAGTTTCGGCAAAAAGTGGCTGTGACATACGGACGGACAGACAGACAGACAGACATGACGAATCTATAAGGGTTCCGTTTTTACGTTTTACGGAATCCTAAAAAAGTATTGCTGAAGTAATTACCATCAAGACACACCGAACCCCATGTCATCAAAAATAAGTAAAACTTGAAGCCCACTATAGTGATAACATTATATAATATGTAAATAGAAAACATCTGTAAAAGTATAAACGTCACGTGTCAGAAAACACTTTTCAAACAATCTCGATTTAGGAAACGATTCTTCACATGATTTTAATTTCCAGATAGATAATGTTATGTATAACTTAACTACCCATTGTTGATATCGAAAAATACAAATATGTCTAAGAGAAAATAAAACCAATCAGAAAGTGAACAAATTCACAGGCAACAGCTTGCTAGTATTATTTATAATTTTAAACCAACAATTTTATAAACAAGAAAGATCACATTGTTTGTATGGAGCTTCAAAACTACTGGACTTATTTCTTTCTTCATTATATTACTACGTTATTCTTAATTACCGTAGCACCATTAGCCCTTCACGTGCTTTACGCAAAGCATAGTTGCGTAACCAAAGCTCTCTATTAGATGACGGATTGTGACATGTATAGGTACGTTTTAACACGTTATAATGTTGGTACTAGTCTGTTCGGAATTTCAATTACGCAAAATTTACCACTATTACAATAGAAATAAAGGAGACGACTCATTTTTGCCCCACGTCGTTTCAAGTTTAGGTACTTAATTAGCCCCGGAGACCTAAAAAAGTTATTTAAGTAAATTAACATTTAATTAAATAATGCAAACTGTACATTCAAAACTAACGTGCCAAGCGGGGATTGCAAATTGGTGTGATTAAAAGTACTTTAATTACTGTACCTAAAGCCAGCCATGTTTTTTCTCTTTTTTTCTTCTGTTGACGTTTACGTAAAGTGAACGTGCTTGTGTCATTTTGCCCGGATTGCGACATTCTTATCCGCCAACCCGCAGTGGGCCAGCGTGGTGGATTATGGCCTTAACTCTCTCCTTGCGAGAGAAGGCCCCGAGTCCCAGCAGTGGGAACGTTTAGTAGGCTGTTGATGTGTTGATGTGTGACATTCTAGTTTTGGCGCCAACGTGAAAAAAACATGTCGCCTCATTCTATTATTTTCTTTAACTTGTGTATTTTCGAGTGGCAATGTGCAATATAATTATTAGGTGGGTTATTACAAATTACTATTTCATGTTCGTGAACGTAATTCTTTGACGGTTTTTAGTAAAACTTGAAAATATTGAAATACGTAATATGGGAAAACACAAAAGGCGTGCGACGCCAAAATAAAAATAAAAGTGAACAAAATTGACACAACATCCGATTCGTTTGAAACTCGACTCCAACAAGAATGTAAAATATGCTCGATTCGTTCGAAACTCACACATCGCGTTTTTTTTCAACGTTTTAGTTGATATCTTTTAAACCCCGCTATGCAGAATAAAAACATTAACAGTTCCTCAATATAATTATATTTAAAATCCTATACAATGATCCAATTTTGGTCGAGTCTCCTGCACTTTTGCTGTGGGGCAAATGCCCATGGAAAATGGGCCGTCTCTTTTCATTTGGGCTGAAAAAATAAAAAATACGAATAGTACTCCGCCATTTCTGTGTCGCGATCGTCCGACGCCATTTTGCCCCACGACAAAGAACATTTTTTTTTAAACCGAAAAATGTGAATACGGTTTGTATTTTATTGTAATCTACTAAAAAAACTATGCAATGCAAATAATAGGCAAACGTGGTAAATTTAATATTATTTATATGTTATAAAATTTGCTCGTAAAGGGTCTCTTATTGCACCAATTTCTGTATCGTAATGTATCTTATTACGTACTTGTGCGGTAATGTAATGTAAAACGCAAGTTTCAAAATGCTCTGTCTAAAACGAACGTTACCTTTTTAAATCTTAGTAAAGAGTTTTTATGTCAGAAAAGTTGTAAACATTTTATGTATAAAACTAAGTATGAGAAATAAATTTAATGAGAAATATTTAATTTATCAATTTAATTAATTTTGACCATAACTCACAACAATTTATTTATAACAAAACACAAAAATATTCAATTACTTTCTTACTAATGTTGTACAGAGTGTCACTAGCGAGGGGAGTAAATAATAACCAACAGGCTACTGTTCTGAGACAATTTATTCAACCAACTTAAACCTATGGAACATTCAACAAAAATCTCGTTACCGCGATTCAGCATCATACGAATTTACTAGTAACGCCATCTAGTTCCATTTTGACGAACTAAATAACTTTTAGTCTATTTATTCAGAAATTTCAACCATATTTACAAAGCAATAAGGTTCCGATTTGAACATACCGCCCGCCAAGGACGAATAGTCCTTCTCAATATATAAATCAACAATTTAAAGTGAGACTCAACAAATTTTCATAAGAATAATAAATGAAATAATTCTACTCAAAGACTACAAAGATAAGTTTCGTACAAAATAACACAAGTTGCTATACACTTCCATCTGAATTTACAGGAATAAGACACAATTTACTTAGGACGCTGAGTCAAGGAGTTCTTGTAAGTCAAGGTAACTAGGGTGGAACTTTATAATCAACTTTGTGAACCAATAATTACCACGAATATTTCGAGGTGAACTGCAGCCCACCGTGGAGAGTTCGATAATTAGCCTCTGCAATTATCAGTTTGCCGAAATGTAAACTCCCACAACTGACAATCTTCTTAATTTTAGGTAAGTTTAGTTTTATCGCTGTTCAAAACAACATGTAAAGTTCTTTGAATCGACAACAAAAATGTAGGGCTTAGACAGTGGGATTCGAACCTTCTGCAGTAGGCGATGAATCGTACCATTCCTTACAAAGAAGAAAACCTGGCGCAGAGTTCTTCACCTTTATCAGGACTGACATCGACAGCATGTACTCTAACCGTTTTATTTTATAAATCCATCTTTGAGTCAATTTTATATGGTAAACTTTTGTCACGAAGCCAGTGAGGGCCATACTTCCATAGGGTACTCTCAAGCAACTCAGCATGCAGGATCCCATGGGATGCACTGTCTGCAAGATTATCAGTGGACTGTATGTGTAATAACCGTTGTGCTGTATCGAGTAAGCTTAACATCTCTGAAGTACGGTTCGCAACAAAAGTCTTCCAACGACTAGTATGATCCCTCAACCAAGCCAAAACGATTGTCCGATCCGTCCATGGACGTTCCTTATCTTTCAGCTGGGCTAGCAATTTTATTCGACCCCTAGTTTGTTTCAGCAAGGTAAATCCGTCCTTTTCTAGCAATTTACTAATTTGGTCACACGTTTTAAATATTTCTATATCACATTGACAACTGGTGAGTAGATCGCCCATGAAAAATCAGTCTTCACACCTTTTCCCGCTACAAAGTAATGATAACCTTTATCAAGGGCAATATGCTGCAGTACTTTCACAGATAAGTATGGGGTACTTGAAGTTCCGAAGGTTACCGTCAACAGTCTGTAATCCTGGGCTTCATCCGGGTGAGACTTTTCTCTCCATACTATCCTCTTGTAATCTGCATGCATTTCTGCAATACGAACCTGTCGACACCTCTTGACGATGTCCGCCGAAATGCAAATAGGGTGTAAACGCCAATGCATAATGATATGTCTTAACTCCGGTTGGAGTTTCGGTCCTATCAGCAGCGTGTCGTTCAAGAATCGATTGTTTGCATTAATCTTACTTGCTGCGTTGACGACGTCTCTTGTTTTGGTGTTGTCGTTACGGATTACCGCTTGATGTGGCCGATAGACCACCTTATAGATTGAGAGTTTTAGGGACACTTTGGTCATGTGTCCGAGAGCCAAGTACTCATTTAGAACATGGTCGTAGTCTTTCTTCTGATTTGGAGATCTCTTCACTGCAACAACAGCTCGGGTCTTTCCATCATTGCTTTCACCATCAGGCCGGAACGGAAGCTCCACAACATAGCGCCCGCTGGTATCTCTTCGAGTTGTTGTCGCAGAGTGTTCTTCACATGCTTGTTCCTCCTCTGTCAGAATCTTGGATTGCAGAGGGGTTGGCTCAGCCTCAATCTCCCAAACCTTCCTTAGTGTATCGCTCTCGTCACATTCCAGGTGCTTAACTACTATATGGTGACAAGCACGATGTATACTACGATAATCTCCGACTTGACCCGACAACACCCATCCGAGGTAAGTATCCTGCGCAATTACAAAACCCGTAGGGCTTCGTATCAAACCCATTTTCAGGACACGACTATACACCTCAGAACCTAATAGGAGGTCGATCTTATTAGGGACATTATATTGTGGGTCTGCCAATTTGATGTTCTCCAGATCTTTCCAACTAGTTAAGTCAGCTTTCTTATCTGGCAGTATCGATGTTACAGTATTCAGCACATGAGCTTGAACTTGTAATTGAAAGGCTGGATCATGAAGTGACTGAATTGTTACCATAACCATATACCTAGAGGTTAAGTCACGCTGACCCCCACCTAACCCAGAAATACAGCACTGAGCTGCAACTTTCTTCAGCCGTAATATCCGTACGGCTGCTTCAGAAATAAAAGACCCTTGTGATCCTTGATCAAGAAGAGCCCTAAATGTCTGAGGATAACCATTATTTGACTCAGCTTTGACTAAAGCCGTGGCTAATAATGTTTGATTGTAAACTTTGCCTGTTACAAAATGGTTAGAAATTGTTGTGGTCTCGTCTATCATGGCAGATGCTTCCTGGAGTGTGCATTCCGGCATTTCAGTTGCTGTGGTAACTGTCGATGAAGCTGCTCTACCATGACCATGAAGCAGAGTGTGATGGTTCCCCCTACATAGACGGCATTTTGTAGAAATTCGACAAAACCGTCCCGTGTGACCCACGCCAAGACAATTGAAACAAAGTCCGAGGGACTTCGTAATCTCTTGTCGCCTTGCAACATCTTCCTTTGCGAACTGGTCACAGGAATACAAACGATGGGGCTCCTGACAAAGCGGACAAGGCGAAATGTTTTTATTGGAAGTAACATGCATAACCTTTGTATTTGATTTAACGGGATTATTAAATCTATGAATGCTATAAGAAGGTTCAACTAATTCTAAAGCGCGAAATCTTGACTCCAAGAACTCCTTGAACTCAGTGAAAGTAGGCAATACATCTAAATTCTGACTGACACTAAGTTCCCATTGTTTTCGAGTTTCTGCATCTAATTTGGCGCTTACAATGTAAATGATAATAGCATCCCAAAATTCTACCCCTATGCCTAGATTTTCTAGTTCATGTATGCAATCCGAAGTTGTGTCTACTAAAAGTTTTATTGATAGAGAAGACTCTGTAGTCATTGATTTTTGACTAAATAGCCGCTTTAAGATACAATTCGTTATAAACCTTTTATTATCGTATCGATGTTTTAACAAGTCCCAACATTTTTTATAATTAGCTGTCGTAATGGGAATATGCTTGAGTAGTTGTTCAGCTTCGCCTTGAACTTGAGTCTTTAAATAATGGAGACGTTGGACGTCATCAAGTCCCGTGTTGTTGTGCACCAATGAAAGAAATAGATCTTTAAATGACGACCATTCAGAATATAAGCCACTGAAAACCGGTATCGAAATCTGCGGTAACCGAACTACTGACTCTTTCATTGGCGCAGACAAATCAGAACAAACGCTCGTAGAAGGCCTAACTGCTCGAAGTGAAGTCTTCAACTCGGTCTTGTATGCTATGTATGTTTCGTAAGCTTCGTCAAACACATCATTTTTCATGTAAGCGGTGGTATCCAGATCCTTCTTATCATATGATGATATCAAATCTTCGTTCTTGGCCGTTAACTTGCTGATAATCTCTTCCAAACCTTCAAGTCTTGCCAAGATGTATGGTTCTGTAACTCGTTCCTTTGGCGATTTTTTAAAGTTAGATCTTCCCTTCTCAATCTGGGTTTTCAAGTCTTCCAATATTCTTATGTCCTTATTCATGTTTACTCAAATTTGTTTAGTAGTGGTAGCAATAGTAGTGAATTCCTTTGATGACGTTTCTTTTTTTAAAGTTTCCCGAAAACTCGACGTAATTTTTCTATGTTCTTCAATCCATCTAAATTTTTCCAAGTTCCAATTCTTCAAATTTTTCTAAGTCCAAATATCTTCAAATTTTTCTAAGTTGAAATTTTTTTTTTTTTTTTTTTTTTTTTTTTTCTAAAATTATTCACCAAGTATCCTTGGATCCTAACGCTTATTACAATCTAGCCTAATTTATTAAGTCTAGGCTAATGAGTAATTTATATCTAACTTAAATTGCTACATAGTTTATACATAAGAAGGTGCCCATCAGCACTTTTCTTATTGACACTGTTAAGGGGAAGTCACTTCTTTCACTTGACTTAGCACATTTAATTGTTTTATATTGTATTGCACTGACACTGCACTATACTAACTCAAAAGGTTTTGTTCTTTTAAGTCTTCTCACTGTGTCCGTGTTATCAAGGAGCTGGATAGCCTCGACATTCACATGATGATGAAGCCTGCGTTCATGTGCTTCTGCGTACTTCTTTATCACTTTGCCGACAAGATCCATTCCAAGATCTCGATGAATGTCGGCATTTCTCACATACCAGGGCGCATTGACAATATCCCTGAGTACTTTGTTTTGAAAGCGTTGTATTATCTCGATGTTGCTATTTTTGGTACAGCCCCACAACTGTATACCATAAGTCCACACTGGCATTAGGACTTGTTTATATAATAATATTTTGTTATGTATTGACAGCACGGAGTTTCTACCAAGTAACCAATACATGTTTTTGTAGCGTATAGCTAGTTCCTCTCTCTTTTTTTTGACGTGAGTTTTCCAGCGTAACTTCGCATCTAGAGTCATGCCTAAATATTTGGCTTTATTTTCGTATGGTATACATTGTCCATTTATGAATACTGGATGATATTGTTTTTTCTTGTTTGTGAAGTCTATGTGAACAGTTTTGGACTCATTTAGCTTAATACGCCACATTTTTGTCCAGTCATGTATTTTATTAACTGCTATTTGCACCCTCTCTGTGGCTTCTGCGTGGGTGTCACCTATTGCCAGGATAGCAGTGTCATCTGCGAAGGTTGCGATAGTGCTGTTGTCTAAAGCTGGGATATCACTAGTATACAACAAGTAAAGTATAGGCCCAAGTACACTTCCTTGTGGTACTCCAGCTTTAATTTGTTTTAGCGACGAATATGAGTCTTCTTGTTTAATTCTAAATAATCTGTTCGAAATATATGATGTTAAAATATCAGAAAATTGTTTAGGTAACAGTAATTTTAATTTGTGTGTTAGCCCTTCATGCCACACTTTGTCGAATGCTTGCGCTACATCTAAAAATATTGTAGAGCACACTTTTTTTTCTTCAAGGGTTTGCTCTATGGTTTTAGTGATTCTATGAACCTGATCTATCGTAGAATGTTTTTGTCTGAATCCAAACTGATGATCTGGTATCAAGTTTTTGTGTTCTATGATTGGCTTCAGTCTCTTGAGCAAAAGTTTTTCAAACAGTTTTGAAATGATAGGCAACAGAGATATGGGCCTATATGACGCTGCTTCCTGAGGAGGCTTGCTAGGTTTTGCTATCATTATCACTTCAGCTACTTTCCATAAGTCAGGCACATACCTCAGTCTGAAGGCAGCATTGATAAGTGTGGTAAGTTTAACTATAGCTTTACGTGGTAGATGTCGTATGATGTCTCCCGTGATTAGATCATATCCGGGTGATTTCTTCGGTTTTATTCTTAATTTTATCTCATTGAAGACTTCTTTAGGAGTAACAAGCTTTATCTCCAGATCATCTTGTATTGCTTGATCTAGATTAGATAGATTTACAGCTGTTGCGGCTCTTTCGTTAGGTTGGAAGATTTTTTCCAAGTGTTGAGCAAATCTTTGGGCTTTTTGTTCATTGCTAATGGCCCACTTTCCATCCAGCTCTTTTATAGGGGGAATATGGGTAGTTGGTCTTTTCATGTTTTTAGTTGCCTTCCAAAGTGAGTAGTTAGTACTGCTGTCACAAGACAACTGTTGAAGGTAGGCTTTCATGGAGTTGTCCTGATAGTTTTTTATTGCTCTTTGAAGTTTTTTAGTGAGTTGGTTCAGCAAATTTTTGTCATTTGGACAGCGGGTATGATGCCATGTTTTTCGTTGTTTTCTCTTTGTAGCCAGTAGTTGCATAATTTCATGAGGGTAGTTAGTACCACTGGCTCTTTTTTTCATGGGTGGTGTATTTTTCCAGGCTGTCTGTTGTATGTTTTCTACAAAAATTTCAGTCTCTTTGTCTAATTCTTCCGGTGTCTTAAGTGAAACGTTAAGATCTATTATGCAATCTAAGTCTATCTGGAAGCTTTCCCAGTCTGTGTGCTTATTTACTAGACTTAATTTACTATCTCTGTATATAAATTTGTCACATATCGATAAAAATATAGGAGAGTGATCTGAGCTCATATTAAATGATGGGTTTATGTCTAAATAAGCTCTTGATATGTTCCTATAAACAAAAAAGTCTATAAGATCAGGTATTTTCTTCGGGTCAGTTGGCCAGTACGTTGGTTGACCTGTAGAGATAGAGTCTCCTTTAATTTGTTTAATTGCAGATAGAAGCTCCTTCCCTTTCGTGTTAGTGAGTCGGGAGCCCCAATATAAATTTTTCGCATTAAAATCTCCTCCAACAATAAACTTGTCTCTGTATTGCTTAAAGAAATTTAAATATTGTTCTCTTTTTATAGCATGTTTTGGTGGGCAGTAGACAGACGCAATCGTGAGCTTATACAGTTTTGTTTTGATACAAACAGCCACTGACTGAATCTCTTTTTCTTCATTTTTGAATTCCTCATATTGGTATAGGTTTTCTTTTACTATTACTGCACTGCCACCCATGGCTGTATTATCAGGATGGAGCGCATGATATACTTTGTAACCTTTGAATGTGACATAGGATTGTTTGGTGAAGTGCGTCTCCGAAATCAAGCAAATGTCAATCTTTTTTGTATCTAGAACAACTTGCAACTCTTTTTGATGTTGAAGTAGTCCATTAGAATTCCAAGCCATAATAGTTAAGTTATGCATTACTTATTATTTCTAAAAACAGCTGGATTTTTGCTGTTCTCAAGTATTTTTAGTCGGCCATCAAACGAGCTCATTAGTGCAAGAATCTGATCTAATTTGGTATCACTATTTATATTCTTAGAATTGTTAATATTTGTAAATGTAGCTTGCGCATATGTTACATCTTTATTTATGGGTCGGCTCATTGAGACGGTTGATTTGTTAGCAGTACAGCTTTTATTAGGTAGTCGTTGCTGACTAGGGTTGACAATATGAGACTTTTTCAATGTCTTATTTTTAAGGTTTTGGAACTCCTTAGCTACTATGCATCCTCTGTAACTGGCGGGATGAGGTGCACCGCAGTGTATGCACTTCGGTTTTGCTTCTGCTGGTTTATCGCAGTCTCTTGTTAGATGCTTTCCAGTGCATTTGACGCATCTGGGCTCTCTAGAACAGTATTTTTGCGTATGTCCATACGCTTGGCATTTTTTGCACTGTGGGACAAGTTTCATAGTTCTTAAAGGTTGTATTTCAATTTTACATCCCAATACGGTTTTAATTCCGTATATTTTGTTAATATCTTCTTCTTTTGAGAAAGTTAGTACGAACATGTTGAGTGGTTCCTTGTTCTTCCATCTCAATTTATTTGTTGCACTTTCAATCTTATAGCCTTGATGCTTTAGATCTTCTACAATCCTATCTGGCTTGCATGTTGAGTGTAGTTTTTTGGCCATTACTCTTATAGGTCTTTCTTGTTTATTCTCAAAAGAGTGCCATAGCCATTTTTTTTCATTCAAGAATTTAATTATGGCTCTATATGCATCTTCGTTAGCTGCGTTTATTTTAACGCTATCTCCGTTCATCATTTTGACTTGGAATGTCTTCCCTGGTTGGCTTTTTGATAGGTCATCAAAAAAAGTTTGATAATTTGTGACGTCATCGATTATAATGGGTGGTGGCTGTGGGACCTTTTTGGCTACCTTTTCTGGATCTGCTCTGATGCAGTTTTTTCCTTGAGGTGATGGAGTGACTGGAGTGGGTGACGTGTTAATTTTCCTTTTTTTCCTGGACTTCTCTCTGATCCACTCTGTTTCTCTGGCTAGTTCATCGTCATCCGTGCAGTAGTCCACGGGTTGTGTAGAACTTTCTTTCGTATCTGTCTGGGATAGGGCTTTCTCATTTTTCAAAACCTTGACTTGTTCTTGGAGGTTTTCTATTTCTTTCTGAAGGGTTTTTAAGACCCCTTCTAATTTTTCCCGTTCTGCTTTTTCTTCGCGGTAATGTTTATATAACAGATGCTCATTTTCCGTTATTAATTTCATCGGGCTGTTTTTTGAACTGTCCATTAGTTATGTAGATTTAACTTCGCCTTAATAAAATTAGTCAAGGCTTGCCGCGATAAGCATCGCATGTCAGTATCTAGGTCATATTTGACTCACCTGACCGCGGGCGACGACCGTCGTTGTTATGATTTGTCAGCGGACACTGCACTGGTTGCGCGCGAATTACAAGGCGCGTCTGTTCTTTCCGAGCAATAAACACGATTGATTGAAGTTGAAAATCGATGGAATTTTTCTAAGTGTTTGGGACGCATTTATTTCGCTGAGAAATCGGGCATAGGCTCCCCGTCTCGTCGTTTTTCGAGAAATTATTCTAAGTCCCAAACTACTTTTTGAAATTTTACAAGTCCATGCATTAACTTTAACTTTTTGAGATTCACTACTATTTAATTTGAAAATTGTACTCACAGTTTATATTGTACCATACCACTTCAATTTCCTGGGTTCGAAGTCCAAATCCTTGGTATATAGTTCCAATTAAATTCCAAGTGCTGGGGTCCGAAGTCCTTGCCACTATGTCACCTTTGAAGTTCTCGTCTGCTTCTCCTCGCTGGTGTCCCTCCACCAGATGGAGCTATTTCACTGAAGCACTGATGTTCCACCAATACTTCCAAAATACTCCGACTCGTAGGACCTTTTTGTACAGAGTGTCACTAGCGAGGGGAGTAAATAATAACCAACAGGCTACTGTTCTGAGACAATTTATTCAACCAACTTAAACCTATGGAACATTCAACAAAAATCTCGTTACCGCGATTCAGCATCATACGAATTTACTAGTAACGCCATCTAGTTCCATTTTGACGAACTAAATAACTTTTAGTCTATTTATTCAGAAATTTCAACCATATTTACAAAGCAATAAGGTTCCGATTTGAACAAATGTCTTAATGTCCTACTAGCTGGATCAGTGCCCTTGCTTTAAAAAAAAGCGCTGATGCGCGCGCATTGTTAATCGGTGAACAAGAAATATGCCAGCCAATGGGAAATGCTGAAAGGGCCTAGCCTCTGCTAATTATAGCTCTCGCCTACGGCTCGAGCTAGCAATATCGCCTCGGCTGTAATTATCAACTTAGCGCACTTATATCATAATGTACTATAGTGTGTTGTGTTCTTTTATTAGTGCTGTGAAATCCAAAACTTTTTTACAACGGGCGTAATATGTAAACTTTGCATTTCGTGATAGGATTATTTAATGTAGTAAGTACCTAGAAGTTAATATAATAGTAAACTATATTTCAAGGGCTTTCTGGTGATATATACATATAGATATATAATAATACAAATAAATAATAATAAAACAAATATATAACAATATAATATAATATTTAATAAACACTGTGAATATATGTTATAATAAGAATATGTGATAATGATCTAGCCGGCACGTACGGACCGTTTCACGAGTTTTCTTCAAACGCGTGCAGGGTTAACTAAAAATATATATATATAAAGACACATGCTGGAAAGTTTACCTGAAATATACATTCTCCTTTCTCCCTATTTTAATAGATCTAATGCTCAGCAGACGTGCCACGATGGATCGTCTGCTGATAAACATATTCATCATTTTTCATTTCATCAGTTTGCATTTCTTTAATCTGAAAAGTTTATGTTAAAAAAATAATTAAAACATTATTTTCCGCAGACCTCAATTCATAAATATTTTCTGATCGTTTGTTTCAATTGTCACTAGAACTTAAAACTATTAATTTATTCATCATACAAAATTTATTATGTACACAATGACTTGTTTGGGTTTTTGCATGTACTACCACAGATTGCTCTTTTATTATATTGAATTTTTAAAATTTATTAAATTTGTAAAAAACAATGTTGGTAAACTTATCTTTTTAACAATAATAGATACCTACCTACTTTTTTACCTATTATTGTACATACTACGAACCTATTCCAAAACAAAATTTGACTTACCTAACTAAAACATACATTAAGTACCGGACTAAAATTCCAAAATGTTTACGTTTAGTTCTCTTTTTTCGCAGAAAACTTATTTATCCAATTATCCTTTCATCCCATTTTTTAAATTCACGCACGCATTTGCCTGACAGAGCGTCCGTAAACAACCTTCCACATCGAGCGTTGCCCGACAACTGACCAGGACCCAAAGGTCTATTTAATATCTAACCTGGTACGCATAAAGTCGAGAATAGCATGACACAGTTTAGAGTGGAAATTAATTTGAATTCGGGAGTCAGTTTTTGACCAAGTTTTATTTAATTACGCAAAAATTGAACATAAATTCAAATAACTATTCGGTTACTTAAGTAGCGCGTAAAATTAGACATTTTATTAGGGAAAAATAATGTGGGGTCATCGCTGATAATTTCGAGTACTCGAATTAAAATGGGTTTTTTCGGTGTCATTTTTATTTTTTTATTTTACAAAAATCTGGTCTATTTTTAAAATTCTATTCGGTCATTGTGCTTCTCCTTGGTTGTACCCACACGTCAATATTTTTATTGTTATAGTTTTATCTTTCTTAACGACGGTGAGGGGCGCCGAAAATGACCTTTTTTGCGTTTTCTGCCTTTAGGCGCGCTCTTAAAAATGTTACACTAGCGGCCCGTTCCACCTTCGCTTGTATATTGTTATATAAATACCATTAATCAAAATAAAACTATGATATCTTTCGAGCTGAATCAAACTGCACACGGTGTGCAAAATTCATTTACTTAAATCGGTTTAGTTAAATGGGTTTTCCCTGTTGATTACAACCTTTGTGTCTTCAAATCGAGAGTGAATCGGTTTCTTCTAGGTAAACACGACCCATCGTAGACCGCATCGTCGCTTAACATCGGGTGAGATGGCGGTCAAGTGTAAGCCTATAAAAGTTTTAAAAAAATAGTACCTAGTTTAGGAGTTCATCGCGGACAAAACATGACGCATAATTTATGTACATACCTATATGTATTAAGATGTTTTTATATTTATTCAGCACCTTGACGTTTCACCCGCGTAGTTTATGTTCCCGTAATTTTGCCAAAGAATCATAGAAGCATAATATATTTCAAGTTCCGTTCAGGTGTTCTAGCGTGATTGGGCAACATACATCCAAACGTCCGCATTTATGATAAATAGTGTATATTATTCAGTAAATACTTTATATAATACTTTATTCTAGAAATAAATTGTTTACAATGTGAAAAAAATAGGAAATTATTGTCACTCCAATATATATGTCACCAATCAAGTTTACTCTATTTTTCGTTTGGTCACAAGCCCGTGAAATATATGGATACCGTGTTCAACGAGAAAATAAATAATATTAATAAACTTAATTTCGGTTGTCAATTATCCATACAAAATAAACAAAAATTAAATGAAGATTATGTCAAAAATATACAATAAACAAATACTATAATGTAGGTACATATTTGCGATAGTAAGGAGACGTTGTGTCAATTTATAACAGAACGTTGCAACACTTTTTTCAGTTAACGGAATACAGGACCTGACCACAAGTTGGACCAAATACAGCGTTCATTAAGATAATTGAAGATTTAGGACAATTTATTTCCGAGAGATATTTCGTGACTAATGCTTTAGAAAAATAATTTAAATCGCCTTCTGCAAAAAATAAAAAGAATTGTGGTTTTCCTGGAACGAAATCACAGTAAAACGTAGCAAACATGATTAAAATTTATTATGATTACCAACCGGCCAGCCCTGGTCAAAATTCGACCATACTTATTAATTATTATTAATATTACCCATAAGTATGTGCATAGGCTCTCATTCAAGTTATGGCTGGTCTACATAGAATACCAGTCTTCATTGTCAAAAATATACCATTCTAAATAGTTCATCAGGCAGATTATGGAAAAATATGGGACACGTATTCTTTGTTACATCAAATTATTAAAAATCGACAAAGATACCTAATATCTTCCTGAGTGGGCGTTTGTAATGCCACGTCTTCATAGAAATCGTATATATCGACGGTAAAAACCAAACCTGCTGTAACCCACAAAATGCAAAATGTTCACCAGAGCCAAAAAACTTTTGAGATTTTACAAAAAAATTCATAACTCAAAAACTATTATTCCTATAAATGTAATTTTTAGAAACAAAATGCATTATTTAATTGTTTATTAAATAAAATAACTAAAACTAACCAAAAGTTTGTTTTTGTCTATGTTTTTGTCTATGTTTTTGTGGGTTACAGCAATGTCACTTTTTTTTCTGTTACGCAAAAATGCTGTAAATGAAGAGGACAAATGTATGGACTGCTCCAAAAGAAACATTTTACTTAAAAGCAATATTGTCTTAATAACGTATGGCACTTATTTAGTTTTAAAAATTATGACGTAATTAACATTAGTAATAATGCCTCGGTACACTTAATTGTCGTTACTATAAGAAATTATGTGAGGTCAGTAAAATAAAAACGATGTAAGTGTGGAATGATATAAATTTGACATTATTTTAATACGTTTAGGAACAATCACCACTACTAAATCGAGATTTTTTTTCAATTTAAAAACAATCATAATACACTTTGGAGCACAAACTGCACAAAATCCGTAATTAAGAAACTTAGGTAACATATCTTCTGCTTAAGGCTTTCAGATCGACCGTGATGCTGAACCATGATGTTGATGTTAGGCAATACACCTGCCCATCACATTATGACGCGGCTATTGGAACATTAAAAAAATTCGCAGTCATAGAAACTGCCGACAGAAGTGAAAACTTATAACTCAGAATTTGATAGCTTACATTGGAAATTACACGGGTGTAACCGGAGGGCGTGGCCTCGACATCTTGGCATGGCCATCTAGAACTGCGTCAGAATTTCCCATTGGCTGATGCGTTTCTAGATGGCCATGCCATTATGGCCTGTCCAGGCCCTTTAAGCATTTCCCATTGGCTAACGTATTTCTAGATGGCCAATACCCGTGGTCCCGAGTTTACCCGAAACTTTCTTATCATACCCGAGCGTGACGAATGAATTCAATTCACAGTCCACAAACAGTCTGTCTAGGCGCGCCCAAAGAAGTTTTCACTTCAAAAACCCAAATCATTACCTAGAATTGTGCTGCAGTCGGCTGCGTCCTGTAGAAATCGTTCCGTCCTAAAAGACGGTTTATCCAAATATCCTATAATTTTGGCAGATATATTGTCCTTCAAATCAGAACACAACGATGTTTGATATGTTTGACGCCGCTACTATGACCATTCAAGTTCAAAACTCGTAAGGAACGTAATCTCCCCGAAATTGTTCTAAAACGCATTGGAGGACATAACTAGGACACTGGATTGGACTGGACGTGGCATCAATATAAACGGTGAATACACCTCTCACCTACGATTCGCAGGCGACATTGTTATAATGGCCGAAACGCTGGAAATACAAGAGATGCTGAATAGCTTAGCTGAATTTTCCCAACGCATCGGTGTCCAAATATTAGAGCAGGTCAAACCAATGTTATGGTAAACGAGCTCCTAGGTATGGGACCGGTTTGCCATAGCCAGGGAACGCTTTAACTTGGGAAAACAATTCCGTATCTGAGTCCATGAAGAGGATTCAGCTAGGCTGTGCAGTGTTTGGGTAACTCTCTCTTCTCGTCACCAATCCCACAAAACTAGAAAACGAAAGTTTTCAATCAGTGAGTTCTACCGGTCATGATCTCCAGTGCCGGAACGTGGAAACTGACACTTAAGATCGTCCACAAGTTTTAGGTCGCACAGTATGCTATGGAACGAGCTGTGCTCGGTGTCTCTCTGAGGAATCATATTCTAAATGAAGTCATCCGCATCCGTCATCCGTTATTGACAAAGCTCAACGTCTTAGCAAACTGAAGATACAGTGACAGTGGGCTAGTCAAATCTGTAGGAGGACCGAAGACCGTTGGGGTAGACCAGTTCTAAAGCGGAAACCGTGATTAGGTAAACGTAGTGTAGGAGATCCTGAAACCCGATAGAGCGGATAGAGTGACGATATACGTGAGGCTGCAGGCAATGGTTGGAGAAGAAAAGCCGACAAGAGGGCTGAGTGGCGTACCATGGGAGACGCCTATGTCTAGCAGTAGACTAGAATGCGCTGATGATGATGATGTGGGTATTGAGTTTTAACAAAAGTTGTAAAACGAGTATTGTTTGTTTTAAATACACCGAATATGCTCTTAAATGGATGCATGCTGATTAGCAGCACCCTTGTAAAGTTAAAAATACATACTCATTATACAAATAAATATACTGACACAAAATAAATATGTACTTGTATTCATGATACAAATATTTGCCCTGGGTGGGAATCTGGGAATCGAACCCACGACCCTCGGCTCGCAGGCAGACAACTTATTACCAACTAAGCCACGAGGCCAGGCGAGGTACCTACTACCAGTACAAAAATCGCGGTAAATTTAACTTTGTCCAGGTTAAAAAGTATCCCATGTTTCAGAAGTTTAGCAATTTAGGCATGAAGAAGTAATAGATAAATTAGGTTACTTTTTACATTCATAATTTATTTTACTTTTCCATTCCAAATTATATCACTAAATTAGTTGAAATGATTTAAGATAAAAATAAAAAACATTGAGGAGACATTCATATTTATCGTCAAATCACTTACGTTTATAAATTGAATCTAGTTCGGTAGTAAAGCACAACAACAGCACACTCGTCACGCCTTCCCAAGTGTCATACAGTAACGTACATAACTGAACGACGCGACGTAGTGATCCGCGGTGCAACCGGCGCGAACGTATTTTACAATGGCGGTAAATGAGAAAAATCTGCAGATGGCTACCGTGTTGAAAATAGCTTAAATAACAAATTACGGTAAATTTTAGTGAACTTAAGTTGGCGTAACTAGTTATTGTCTATAATACTACATTTATGTAATATGTAGTAAATTAAAATTATCCACGTTTGATGACATAATAGATGTAGTAAATACAATGCGTTACTTAATTGTTATAAGCATTTTGCTGTAACCCACACAGTCCTCAACATTTCATGACGCTGTTATTACAATGCACACATTATTTGCAAAAGAGAAATTGTTGTAAATGGCAAATGAAAGAAAAAGGCCGTTTTTGTGTTGTTTAAAGCAAGTGAAATGTAGTCTTTTTTGAAAAATTGAAAAAATTTCAATGCTGTACAAAAATTTCTAGAGGTCGTAGAGCCACGGGAGTGGGACCATTCGACGCAGTATTTTTTTCTGATTCTAAATCTGCAAAAAAAATTTTTTGCCAAAGGTGTGGTTTACAGCAGGTTTGGTTTTTACCGTCGATATATAGATCTGACGTCATACGAAACTTCTAAAAGCACTATATCTTCGTAATTTTTTATTTGTGAAACAAAAGAAAAATACAAATACAATATTTATTAAAAGGACAATGCCCACGTCCCATACATTGAAAACCCTGTCAAACTTTTTTTGATACTGAAAGTGCATAGAGATGAATAGTGTCTAATTAGGATTGTTCATGCTTCTTAAAACGTCTGCTGTTGGTGTTTTTTATTTTCTAAATACCAAAAATGAGTTACAGTTAAACCAAAAGTAAGGTTATGTTTACTGTCAAAATACATTAGAATTATGTTTTCTTTCGGATTAGAAGAGAAAAGAAAAGAAAGAACTATGGTATTATCTTTCAAAACATATTTCTTATCAGAATAAATAGGAATAATAGTACTGCTCAATACCAACTGATTACCATACGTATGAACACTTCATTTGCATATAAATATTGTCACAGAAGGGAATATCTTAATTGTGATATAAATATCTCATTATTTTGATATTCGAGTTAGAGGTTTCCATCAGACAACACAAGCATATATGGTTTTATGTAATTATTACCACAATTATGTACCTAAGTAATAAGGAGCACTGAATCACATAATTCCCAGTTTTGTTAAAACCAATAAAAATTCCGTCACAAAAACTGGATGAGTTGTCGTTGACGTCCGATTAGGAATTAATAATATTCTTCTAATTCCTAATATTTCTCTACGCACCGCAAAGAAGCTCAAAAAATCTTCCTGGAGCAATCTCTTTTGAACAATCGGAATAATTTTACTGTGTCTGAAATCCGACATTGAAACATTGGTAATCGGAGTTTCTTGTGGTGAATAATGCATAAATATTACACCGCTTAGAAAACACGAAGAAAACTATAATATAGAACGAAAACAATTCATTTTGCTTGTTTACTTTTTGATTTGACAACTTGTCAATTTGACATTAATCTTTGACCACAAAGATTGTTTTACCTCTTTGTTTGACCAATTTGGTTTGGTGAAAACGTTTCGTTTCACAATTGCATGCCAACTTCTTTCTCGTTTACATTGCTATAAAATGCAACATGATAATTTCTTTGTCGCCGTAATTACATATATCGTTATTTAAATATGTAAAAGTAGTAAGTAAACGACATTGTGAAAGAAATTGACATACATAACATCTACATTCAATCTCAATCTAACGCGGATCAATAAAACGAAACGCAAGTACCGATTCGTTATTGCAATATTTTCCAAGTCAGCTTTGTTGGAAAATGGTAGGTTTAATTTAAAGAAATGCAAATTATTTTATTTTGTAATGTTAGAAAGTTATATAACTTCGCACACGAGTATAACAAAAAAATCACCGATTTTTTAATATATAACTCATATATCTACACGACAAATATTTTGGCGAGTCAAAAATGGACATTGTCCTTTAAAACTGACGGACTAATTAGGTTTTCTAGTCATCATGCTTATAGTTGTAAATAAATACATAAAGTACCTAAATTAACTTGAAGAAATACTTACGCCTCTGATATCAGAGCCCTCAATTTGCAGAACACTATCCCCAAACTATAGGGATATTGATGCCAATACACCGAAAGATCGTTCGGGAGACCTGCAACAAAATGATAAGGCACGTTAATCTCTAATTTAGCCAAAATGGAAACAATTCTCAGCTTAATTAATGAAGGAATAAGGTTTACAAAACATTCAAATAGGCAATTATTTGATTGTATCGAAAGGTTACCCAAATATCAGCCTTAACTTCAAAATTTTCCCAATTTCCGTTCGTAGGAAAACTGGTACCTAATTCCTTTTCTTATTACAGATTACGTGGCATTAAACCTTGGTTGGTAACATAACTTAGGAAGCTGGGGACAAACTTAGTACGGTCTGTAGACTGTTTAATAATTTACTTGGCAAAGTACCTGGTTTTAGTTACTGAGAAGTTGAAGCGTTAATTTAAGTCGTCTCTAAACGACCAAGATATTCTCTCTGTGAAAATATTGCATGGAACTGTTCCCAGTTATTTTATTAATAATATTAGTAGCCTATAAATTACCAGAACAGGACTAACTATACGGTACAGTACTTAATTAAGTACTTATAAAAAAAAGTACAGTACTTAATAAAAAAAAAAGCTTAATTTGATCTCTTTGGGTTCGTCCACACGTTGTAAATTAATATACCAACTTGACTTGCCACACAAATTTGACATATTTTCGGCTTACGTGTAAAAAAAAATTAACACTTACACTGTTACACTTGACATGTATACAATAAAATTACAATTTCATAATAATTACGGTTGCCTGGAAGAAATCGCTATGAGCTAATGTCGCCCATTACTACTTTCATTTTAGTCTTTTAAGTTTTTATGTGAATTTTTAAATTCAGTGCTGTAATTATTTAATCTATCTATCTGTATGATGAATCTGATGATCAAACAGCAGAGTTGCCTAATAAATAAGCGTAATTTTCTTTGTTACAATCCATTTTATTTCTACAACATTTTAAAACAAACTACAAAACTAAATATACACTAAACGAGGGTGGTTTTGACATACGATTGATTTTAAACAAATGTATTGTCACAATTCATGAGATTATCAATAATTTTGGGAAATTTACTGTTTTATTAAGTGATAAATCTTAAGCTATTTGAAAGCTTTCTTGAAATCTAAGACTAAAATCTTATTCTGAACACTATCAGTACTTTCATGCAAATAATTTATTGATAAACTGTTCACTTCAAAACAAAAAAAATCCCAGAGATATTCTTCACCAAATAAATTGTAGAGCTATGAAATTTGGTAATATTTCAACATGACATCTACACCATTAAGTATTATTTTTTCATATATCTTAATATAAAACTAGCTAGGAATGTATTATTTTACATCAATATACTATCAATGCCAATATCTTCGCTCACATTCTTCATTCCAGCCAAGCATAAATAAATAATGAATAGTTTTTGCGTACAAGAATTTATTCTGACGGGTCACAAATCGTACAGTCGTATTTCGAACATTTACTCAATACAAGGTCAATACTAGGCAGGAACCTGCCAAATGTTTGAGCAAAGTCAAATCTCTATAGTAAGTTTAGACGTATGTAATATACCTATAACGACAGAAACACAACAAAGAAACAATAACGTGACATTATGGCGAAATTGTGAGACTAGTCCACATAGAGCCATTAATTAAAAAAATAAAGTGGCCAAGTGCGAGTTAGACTCGCCCATGAAGGGTTCCGTTGCAGCAAGTAACATAATATACATAGTACACATAGTTCTTGTAGTTCGTTGTAACTTTGATCGAGATTTTAATAATAATGTATTTATGACGTACTAAAAAAAAACTACTCATCAGATCGAGTTCAAACTAATTTTCGTTGGTAGTTTACATGGTAATGTACATCATATATTTTTTTTAGATTTTTCATTCTCTTACTTTAGAAGTTAGAGGGGGGGGGACACACATTTTCCCACTTTGGAAGTGTCTCTCGCGCAAATTATTCAGTGTAGACGAAAATGATTTTAGAAACCTCAACATCATTTTTGAAGACCTATCGATAGAAACCCCACACGTGTAGGTTTGATGAAAAAAAATTTTTTGAGTTTCAGTTCTCAGTATGGGGGGCAACCCTATTTTTTCTTTTTTTTAATTTTTTTTGTTCAACTCTTAATGCGGTTCACAGAATACGTCTACTTACCAAGTTTCAGCAGTGTAGTTCTCATAGTTTCGGCAAAAAGTGGCTGTGACATACGGACGGACAGACAGACAGACAGACAGACAGACAGACAGACATGACGAATCTATAAGGGTTCCGTTTTTACGTTTTACGGAACCCTAAAAACGAAGAAACAAAGTTGTGCTTAAGTCAAGTTTTGTAGAACGACGAATAATCTTTTGAGGTTCTCACCATTGATTTTTTATTAAACCACTCGTGGCTCCATAAAGCGATATCATTTCATGGTTGATATTTCAAGGCAAACGAAGAGATTAAACTGAATTTTCGGAATAGGAACATATACGATTTGGAATAATTGCTTTAAAATAAGTTTTGCTTTGGAATAAGTGTTTTCAAGTTCAAAGTGAAAGTTTCACTTTCGACTTTAGTTTCTTCTAGGTTATCGTACTCCAACATGGATCGCATCGTCGCCTAACATCAGGCGAGATGCGGTTAAGTGTAATCCTAATATCGACAAAAAAACTTCATAAGCATGGAATGTCATACATTTGACCCTTGATGTTTGGGTCTGATATCGACTGAGTTAGGGTCGCTTCGACCGCGAGATTATATATATGGTTAGCAGGAAATGAGATGGATATTATCCCTTTTCATAAATAAACAGACTCAGAATATCTAATTATTTGAAGTAAATAAAAAAGCTTTTCTTTCACTTTGGCTACCTAGTGGCTCAATGTGTAGTGAGTGTCTGTCTACTCACTGGGTCGCTTCGACCGCGAGATTATATATATGGTTAGCAAGAAATGAGATGGATATTATTCCTTTTCATAAATAAACAGACCCAGAATATCTAATTATTTGAAGTAAGTAAAAAAGTTTTACTTTCGCTTTGACTACCTAGTGGCTCAATGTGTAGTGAGTGTCTGTCTACTCACTGGGCTGTTGATTTGAATCCCTCCTACAACAAATATTTGTGTGATGGACATGGATGTTTTTTCTGGCTTCCATTACAAACGTTGCTTAGTTTGCGTCTAGACTCTAGCTCTAGATGGTAGTACCACGCGAAAAAGTGCCGAGAAATACGAAAAAAATAACTTTTTATTTCATAGAAAAAAAATTGTAATGCCGATTAATTCACTTATATTATTGGGATAGATAGTAATAGCATGTAGGTACTGTAGGTGTACGTACCTGTTAACTAGCAATTGAATTGATTTGCATTGTTTTTTTAATATATAAATAATATATATTTTAATCCAGTTTATACATAGAGGCGTAGGTAGGTAATAGGCTTACCTACCTTGGTAGAGATAATTTGAGAAGTATGGATACGTAACGCCTACGTCTACGCCTCGTAAAACGTGTACTAATTTATGACGAGTATATTTACATACTGTGTGTTATCCAAATCGGTTCAACATGGTTTAACAGAACACCAGTGGGTACTAACTGAGATGGGGCTGCTATACTCGCCATTATGTATAAATAATAAAAATAAAAAAAACTTTTACTAATAAATAAACCAACTTTCTGTTTTAATTTTGTCGAATTGATCTTTTGGATAAAATTTCAGTGTTGATTTTAGCAAAAGTCGGTAGTAATAGAAAAGATAAAATCTGAACGAGTAATGGAATAAGCATAAACAGCCCACTAAATGTTTCCACTGCTGGGATTCGGAACCTTGTCTCACAATAGGGTACCAGACTGGGTCAAAAATACACTATTCTAATTAGTCCGTCAGCTAGATCATGAAAAAATAAGGGACACGTATTTTTTGTTTTTTTCAAAACATAAAAAATCGACAAAGATATAGAACATCAAACTTTGAGAGTGGGGGTCGCGACGTCACTCGTGAGTAAAAATCGTAGGCACGAGTGACGTCACGCAAAACTTCTAAGCGTATCTTCGTAATTTTTTGTTAGTGAAACAAAAGAAAAAATACGTGTACAATATTTTTTAGCAATCTAAAGGCGCGGCCCCACCGCGGTGCATGCTGTGCACGGGCACGCGGCGCATTTTAGCTGCGTGTATTCATTTGTTTGACAACGTGGGTCTACGTTTCCACTGGAGTACCTACACGAAGACCCACGACTATGTTTAGCGTGGCACGGCGCACGGAGAGGCTACACACATGCCACTACAATCTACGGACACGGGCTTCACTGCGGGAGGTGGGACGGGCGGGGAAGCAAGCGAGCGACGCCTGCGCCCAGTCTTGCCAGAAGGTTACTTTTGTAACCTTTTAGGTGATTTTCGAACTGCATTGGTTACTTTTAGGTTACACTAATGAAAAGGTTACTTTTAGGTGATTTTTCGGAATTTGTAGAATTATTTTTTTACATAAAAGCAACTTGAAACGGAACGCTCGTTTTAGAATTTTTCATGTTGGTCAGCTTCGTTAGCAGTAGTAGAACTAAAACTATAGATCTAGAACAATCATCATAGGGGATAGGGGTATAGGACTGAAAACTGCTCTGCGATAACCGAGCTGTACATAGTCGTGGGTCTTATTCGTGTACTCCAGTGGAAACGTAGACCCACGTTGACAGCGTTGAGCTATGTAACCGCCTATTCGAGCAATCCACGCGTGTATCAATGACGTCAATTCATGCGTAGCCTCTCCGCGGGTTGCAGTGGATACAACCACATACATTTTCTTACAAAGCGAAGCTTAATACACGTGCGTAGCCTATCCGTGCACCGCGGTGGGCCCGCGCCTTAACTGACGGACTAATTAGTTTTTTTTAGGATTGTACCCTATTAGAGAGTCAGGGCCATAATCCACCACACTGGCCATAAGTGGGTTGGTCTCGAAAAAATCGTGGAACAAAAATATTGCCGATTTCCTCGCCATGTAATCCATCACCGTACATGTTACGATGCCAAACTTGTATATTTTCACTTGGAAAAATATTCAGAGGCTCAAGCGGGATTCGAACATGCGAACTCACAATTGTAAGTCGCACAATCTAGCCACTAGAACATTGCAGCATTGGAAGGCCAATTCACAAACAACACCATCAGTCTGACCCACGGAAATCTAAATCATAAGGTAATATTATTTAGATTCCTGTGGTCTGACCCCAAACTAAGCAAAGTTTACAATACTTAATGTACATAGAAACACCAAGACACAGTACAAATATTTGAATTCATCACGCAAATATTTGCACTTGGTGGGAATCGAACCTACGTCCTTCGCCGTCGCAGGCAGAGTTTCCAAGCCACGAGGCCAGCCTTAAACTACCTCTTTAATAAACAAACTAATAGTACTAAAACGCTAAGCTTAGGCTATTACTAGAACAAGCTTCTTACCTAAAGCCTATTAAAATTATCTGCTGATTGTAACCAGTAACTTCGGAAATTCTGCTTAGTAAGTAATACTACACTTACTAAGCAGAATCCCCGAGTATTAATATCGTTTTGCGGAGATATCAGATCGGAATATTAATTATAAACTATTTGATACGTTATTCGTATCATGTAATAGTGGAATCGCATAAATCATACAATAGCTCGACGATATTTGGAAGATCACAGGTTACATACACCTGGATGAAATTAGCGCAGGGACACAAATAGAAGCCAATTATTTATCAGTAAGTAGTGGGCTTCGGCATTTATTTTCCATATCAGACGCATATCTTTCTCGTCCCGTCACTCTCTATACTATAAATAAAGTGGCCAAGTGCGAGTTGGACTCGCCCATGAAGGGTTCCGTTGCAGCAAGTAACATAATATACATAGGACACATAGTTCTTGTAGTTCGTTGTAACTTTGATCGAAGTTTCAATAATAGTGTATTTATGACGTACTAAAAAAAAAGTACTCATCAGATCGTGCTCAAACTAATTTTCGTTGGTAGTTTACATGGTAATGTACATCATATATTTTTTTTAGATTTTTCATTCTCGTACTTTAGAAGTTAGAGGGGGGGGGGTAAATGTAACACACATTTTACCACTTTGGAAGTGTCTCTCGCGCAAACAATTCAGTGTAGAGGAAAATGATTTTAGAAACCTTAATATCATTTTTGAAGACCTATCGATAGACACACCACACGTGTAGGTTTGATGAAAAAAAATTTTTTGAGTTTCAGTTCTTAGTATGGGGGGCAACCCTAATCTTTATTTTTTTTTAATTTTTTTGTTCAAATCCTAATGCGGTTCACAGAATACATCTACTCACCAAGTTTCAACAGTGTAGTTCTCATAGTTTCGGCAAAAAGTGGCTGTGACATACGGACGGACAGACAGACAGACAGACAGACAGACAGACAGACAGACAGACATGACGAATCTATAAGGGTTCCGTTTTTACGTTTTACGGAACCCTAAAAATCACTAAAAGGGTTGGACGACTTTAACGAGACTTTCACAGGGAAATAGTTGATGTGTTAAGTAACTTTGGTTACTTTAATTCTAGAAAAAAAAAGTGCTTCGAAAACAATATTATTCAATATTAAGGTGAGATTTATAGTGGTGTAACTCACGGGGCTAGTTCTTACATAAAAATAAAAAGCATCTTAGAAGGTCAAAGTATAAACCTATCATTGTTAAAAAAAGAAACAATATTGGCTGTGCTAATTGTTGTACTAAAAGTCCAATTAAGTAAGTACTGTTACGTAATTCGTAGTTTGGAAGTATTTTTTCCTTGTGAAATTGCCTTAATTCTTAGCAATAATTTGGTCTATTGTACTTGCCGTAGAGAATAAAGCCATCTAATGTTCCGAGGCAAATTAAAAATCTATTAGAAAGCAGTGTCACCTTCAGAGAAAAAATATTTAAGAAGAGAGCTAGTAACATATCATCATCATCTTGCCCACTGATTCGTATGC
Organism: Ectropis crepuscularia; assembly: GCA_963693475.1. NCBI lineage: Eukaryota > Metazoa > Arthropoda > Insecta > Lepidoptera > Geometridae > Ectropis > Ectropis crepuscularia. The sequence goes on from OY856355.1 coordinate 17,837,905, forward strand.
TAATCGTTATAATTGGCGAATAGAAAATAGAAAATGGATCGACTATTTTCTTTGATATCCCAATAAAGCCATTAAATCCAGACTTGAACCCTTAAAAGCCCTAAGAAGGCAGGTAGTTAGCATTAATTCATTAGTCCCAGACCTTTCTGAAATCTATTATTACCTAGACCAACGCTTGTTGATTACGATGGGTAATTTGTCGATGTCGATAATTTACTTCGGGGCTATTTATGTTTCGTGCAAATCACTCTGGACAATCTAATTTATAAAAATCACGGGGACCACAATATATTGTAACTAGCAGCGCCCCGCGGATTTAGATAGATAGATAGATAGAAAACTCTTTATTGTGGCACAAAAATAATAACATTACAAAGAAAAACTTATGATCTAGCACCACAAGTGGCGGCCTTATTGCTGAGAGCAATCTCTTCCAGGCAACCAGCATAAGGAAAATAGCCTACATACAAATATAGGCAGGGGGAGTAACATTAATTTAAATAATACTACTAAATATATAAAAATAGATTTACCCGCGTAGTTCACGTTATTTTCTCGGGATAAAAAGTAACCTAATGTGTTCTTTCAGACTATAGTCTATATGTTACGTACGTACAGCTTTAGAGTGGAATAAGTTGCCGGCCTTCTTGTTCCCTGAGAGATACAATCTAGTACTTTTCAAGGTTAGAGTGAATAGGTACTTTCTAGGTCAACGTGCATCATCTTCGACCACACCGTCGCTTACCATCAGGCCATTTGGTGGTCAAACGCGGACCTATAACCGATAAAAAAAATGGAGTTGGTGGTGAAACGCAGACCTATACGCGATAAAATAAAATAAAAAGAAATGTGTTCCAAATTTCAGCGCCATCCGTTCATACGTTACGACGTGATTGAGCAACAAACATCGAAACATTGATATCCCACTAATATTATAAATGTCAAAGTATGGATGTTTGGAGATTTGGATGTTTGGATGTTTGTTGCTCGATTATGCCGTGACGTATGAACGGATCAGGCTAAAATTTGGAATACAGTTAGATTATAGTCTGGAAGAACACATAGGCTACTTTTATCCCGTGGAAATAACGGGAACAACGGGAACGGGAACTACGCGAGTAAAACCGCGGGACACTGCTAGTTAATAATATTAATAGAATTACGGTATAAATACCGTGGTTATATTGTGATGCGAAATTTCTTTTTTCATAAGTTTACACGTAACCGCCATCTCCCCTGATGTTAGGCGACGATGCGGTCTACAATGGAGCGTGCTTACCTAGAAGAAACCGATTCAATCTCGATTTGAAGACACCAAGATTGTAACCATCAATACAGTTTCATGTACCATGTACAATGTACATTGTACATTGTGCACGGTATATGTGGTTTCGTAACAGTTCGATCAAATTTTGTTATGTATTCTTATTCCACTTTTTCAATTCAATTCAATTTATTTATTCGAACCATTATTTCAAAAGAACACTTGGTAACGTCACTTACAATTTATAGACTTATAAACTATAGATAATTATTCTGTGTACACAATAAAATAATGTCAAATAAAAACTAATCAGCTGTAAAGGGGCCTTGTCAATTAGATGCAGCTGTAAAAAGGCTTTGTTCTGACAAAATACAAATTATTAAAATAATTAATACATACAGTAGGTACTTATAAAAAGTTTACATGAATGTCCAGTATTATTTGACCTTATTCAATAGTTCCAGTCTACATTAATTTAGACCAGACTATATATATTCCAGAATATATTCATTTTAAAGTTTTTCAAGATCTACTACATAAAATGAGGGCTAAAATGAGAGACGTAGGTTCATTAGTTTTTATTTTTAACCGACATCAAAAAGGTGGAGGGTTCGAATTCGGTTGTATGTTTTTATGTATGTTACGCTCACAGCTCCGCCAAGTGTGAATCAATTTTGATAGTTCTTTTTTTGTTTAGTTGATCATAGTTCAGTAGTGATTTCATACGCATTTCATTGGAATCGGTGAGGTGGTTGTTGAAATATGAACAAAAAAGTAAAATATAATTTAATTTATCAGGACGACTTAGCTTCGACGAGATAGCTTCTTATGAAATTTGGTCGAGTTGCTGAATTTAATTTTAAATTTGGGTTTCAGAGAAAATAAATTATAAAAGTGAATAATTGAGTGGGAGTGATTATTTTTTGTTCGTATCGTGCGTTTTACCTCTGGACATCATTAAATATAAATAGTTAACATCTAGTTTTATTACAATAACATATTTTCCGTTATGGGACGTTTTGCCAAAATCTCGTTTAATTTAATTTCCATGAATTTGTTTATCAGCTTTATTTAAACTGCATGACGAAGAGAGGACAATAAATCGAAGACTAATCTGTGTGTCGTAGTTCGTAGCATGGCGTTGCCGTCGTAGCGTTTGCTCTACGGTGCCGGTGCGTAGCTTTCATTTGAAATCCTTACAATATATTTTTCGTATGTAAGTATTATTTGAGGAAAATACGCCTACTAACTAAACGATTTAATTAACTAAATTACTAATAAATTACTAAGTTCTTTTCTAATTTTTTTTTTCCGGGTGCTGATTAGAGTGATTTAGCGCAAGCTTCTCAACGTGCTTATGACGCCAATATGGCATCTCAATAATCAAGACGTAGACCAGCGGTCTTTTGATAATTCAGTGGTATATACTATATACCTATTGATAACTTAGATGTGCAGTATAGTGCAGTTTTCGTTGAAAAAAGACGTATTGTACATAACTGACATTTTAATTAGGAATGTAGATCTTTTATTTTTTAGTCGTTAATTACTGTGAACGTTCACCCTGACTCTTTGTGTTTGGTATATTGATAGACAACGCTGAAACTAGTACTTCTATACTAAAGACTTGAAATTTAGTAGCCGTATGAGAGGATTTTTTTCTATAAATTGGTATCAAAAGATATCGCTAAATATCACTGCTCACACAAGTTATACAAGACACATAATAACGACATAACGACATAAGCCTTTAGTAAGAGCAGTGAACAAGGAATGAAATTATAAAATATTTCAAACAGTCTTTATGTCTTGGTTTGATACTTAACAGACTTTATAAATTTTAAAATTACTTACCAAATAATAGTAACAGCAAATCGCTAACCGCCAAACTGAATAAGTAGTAGTTAGTAGCTGTGTGCAGTCCAGGATGTCTCACTATGACCACACAAACACACACGTTTCCTACGACCCCTGTGAGGAAAATTACCACCAAGACCACGCTCAATGGCACTATCTCTTTTAGCGGCAATCTACGTGACCCCATAAGCCACCATAGCATTTCCTCTTCAGAGCAATCGAAGTGTGTAATATTGTTGCAACGGTTAAAAAAGTCATCATAAGTTTCATTGTTGCGGAGAAATACTACTGGATCCATTTTGTAGTTTTTTTTTTTAATTTCGGCCAGTGTTAAATGAGTTTTACATTTTTTTTTTTTTCAAATTGATTTCGGCGGGAATTAGTTGTTTTAATTTTTTAATTCTAACATTATGAATTAAATTAAGTATTTCTAATTCACTCACTAATTTCTAAAAGTCACTAGTATCTAAATTATATTTAGTTAATTCAGTTCGAAACACCTAGTAATGTTGGCGATCGCGCGAATCCACGACGAAATATCTGCGCGTCACGGTAGACCGGTCGGGGTGAGTTTCGCGGGTAAACTGATTTGATGATGGAGAATTGGAGATTGTGGTCGCATAAAATATTATGCTAACCGATGGTTCATCTCAGATTGATATAAATTCTTGTCATTTCCCAAAGAGCTCTACGCGCTACTGACTGTTGTTACAGTAATAAGATAAAGTACCACATTCATTGTGGTATTAACGTGAAATTTCCTGAGGATGAGGTTTGGATAGATGGAATTCAATCATATAGCTTACCTATACACTATAACAACGCAAGACCTCCTTTTCATATTTTTTTCTACTTCCGTGGCACAGTGCCCAAAGTGCATCAATACAATGCCGAATTACAGGTCTTTTTACATCTCTCTCAATATGGGTATCAAAAAAAGGGCTTGACTAATAGAATACAAAACACATTTTTTTCATATTTATATTTTATTTTTTTACGCCGCCACAAAATGTAGAGGGTTTTCAAAAGTTTTAATTTAACTGGTTATAGACTGTTTAGTGTCAGTAAATAAAGCAGAATAATATAACCCCGGCCAAGTGCGAATGGGACTCCCGCACGAAGGGTTCCGTACCATTAGCAAATAAACGACGAAAATCTTTGGCTTTATTCCGAATTCCGTATACATAGGCTATCACATTTGCCTCAGACGGGTTATCATCCGAAAAGTTTTACTAAAATTTTGATTTTACCTTATGATAACGACGACGTCGATATCGCGTTTTATTTTTACAAGTGGCGCCGTCTAGATTGCTTTGGACGGACTAATCGAGCATGAAACGATAAAAAATCAAGTTTATTTGTATGGTAGCCCCCCTTAAATATTTATTTTATTTCATTTTTAGTATTTGTTGTTATAGCGGCAATAGAAATACATCATCTGTGAAAATTTCAACTGTCTAGCTATCACCGTTCTTGAGATAGGTACAGCCTGGTAACGGACGGACAGCTAAGTCTCAGTAATAGGGTCCCGTTTTTACCTTTTGGATACGGAACCCTACGTTTTAGGGTTCCGTAAAAAGCATAATGAAATAATACTAAATACGACAATTCGGAAATCGAATAAGCGTAACCACGACCGACTCACTAAATGTATCCACCACTGGGAGTCGGGGGGGTGGGTCTACCGCCGAACGAAAAATGTCATCGGTTTGATGTTTTTCTCTCTTTTCTTTTCGCTTGAAATGATAGAGACAGCATTACCAGAGCGATAGCCGATTTAGTTAAGCGGTAGAAGTGCGGGCCTTCTTTCAGATAATAAATAATAAATAATAATAATAAAAACTTTATTTCATTTCAACAATATGGCCTTATGGTAAGTTGACTTAAATAACTAACATGCAGAGTAATAGGTGACAATGTGTAGCCCTAGCTCCCACAGTAGGATTCCCTGTGTTTGTGAGAGCTAGTTCTCTTCGAATTATGTGTTAAAATATGATATAATACAAAGAAGTAAAATTGTTTGAACTTATTAGTAAAAATTGCCAATATGACAGCAATCAATTTTGTACGATACAATTTGGAATAAGTATTTGACAATGATTACTTCTGTGTGACGATGCAAATACAATAGATTGTTAATATACATATGGACCATCCTGAGTACAATAATTGAGACGGCGTATATTTGTAACAACAAATTTGTGACAACATTCTGACAACACTACAAAAAAAAAAAAGTAAAAAATTAAAAATAAATTGTGTGCGCATGTGTGTGTGTGTGTGTGTGCGTGTGTGTGTGCGTGCGTGTGTGTGTGTGTGTGCGTGTGTGTGTGTGTGTGTGTGTGTGTGAAGGGATGTGTGTGTGTGTGTGCGAGGGTGGATGTGTGTGTGTAAATATGGGGCGGTATGTATTGTGAGTTTGGGTGTGAGTGGGGGTGTGTATGTATATGTACGTGTATGGACGCGGTTTGGGCATATGTGACTTTGTGAAAGTATGAGAGAGGGCGTCCTATACTGTCATATAGTTTACTAAATTGCGGTAATAATCAGTGCCTCGGTTTCTTCATAGCTCGATTGCAGAAGAAAGTCTATGAGTTTCTTTTTGCACTCTTTTTTCGTATTTGTCAGTATTTTGAGCTCTTTATTTAGTTTTTGGTATATAAAAGGGCCTAAGAAACCATAACATCTTTGTCCCTGTCCAGTGCTTCTTTGAGGGAGATCCCATCTTTGAGTCCTTGGGGTTTTATTTGATGTTGCTTGTGTTTTGATGGTGCAAGGTGCTGTCGGATGGAATCTTAGGATACACTTGAGTATATACAGTTGTCTGACTCTGAGTTCCCTGGTATCGCTATAAAGGGCGTCTGTTGAGTATCGAAACGGTTTTTTATGCGCAATCTTAAGAACTAGTCTCTGCGCTCGTTCTACTTTTATCATATGCGTTGCGCACGCTGCACCCCATGAGGTAATACAGTACATAATTATGGATTTACATAGAGCAGTGTATACCATAGCTATGGTATGCTCGTCTGCAACATTTCGAAGCTTTTTGAAGATAAAAAGAAGTTTACGAAGTCGTACTCTGACTGACTCAATTTGTATCGTCCACGACAGGAGTTCATCAATATTTACACCAAGGTATTTCACATGTTTTACTTGTTCTAATAAGGGACATTCACAAGTGAGAGGGATAGTGGAACTAATTGTGCAATTATGTAGTTTGATAGAGACGGAATGTTTGGGAGCTGTGCGATGTGAAATATGAAAGGCTACGATTTTAGTTTTACTCGCATTTAGGGTTAATAGATTATATTGGAGCCATTTGCTGACACTACACAGCTGCAACGTAGCAGATTTACTAACTTCATCCCAATTACGCCCATGAAAGATGATAGCCGTATCATCGGCGAAAGCGAATATCTTGGCGCAGTTTAGGGAAAGTTGACATAGGTCGTTTATGTATACAAGAAATAGCGTAGGACCGAGAACACTGCCTTGGGGAACTCCATAACAAACCTCTTCATAGTCACTGTAAAATTCTCCAACTTTAACACGTTGCCATCGGTTTTTTAAGTAGGAGGAAAACCAATTCAGTGCAGTACCTCTCACACCAGAGCTTTCAAGCTTCTTGAGCAGTAGCTTTCTTGATACGCTGTCGAAAGCTTTGGCAAGGTCAAGAAAGACACCAATACATCTCTGCCCGGAGTCAAGTTTTTCACTGACGTGGTCAACAAGTGACCCAACAGCGTCCTCCGTTGATCTGCCGGACCTGAAGCCAAATTGGTTTGAAGAGAGAATATTCTCTTTTTCAAGAAAGTTTACAAGGCTTTTATTTGCAACTCTTTCCAAAATTTTTGAAAGGGACGTCAGGAGAGATATTGGCCGATAATTTGACGCTTTTTCTGTGTCGCCAGCCTTGTGAATAGGACAGACATTTGCCTTCTTAAATGATTCTGGAAAAATACCTGTCTCAAGACTGAGGTTACAGAGAAACGCAATCGGGGCAGCAAGTGTATCTTTAGACATTTTAAGCAGTTTGTTTGATATGTTATCCCCTCCTGGAGCTGATTTTATTTTAAGCTCATTTATGATTTTAATTATTTGGATTGGGTCTGTAGGCGTAAAAAATAAGGAGTTAATAGGGGAGCTGCCAGTTGTGAGTAGCTTCTGTAGTTCTTCTTCTGAAAGTTTTATGTGGTCAGTGATTTCATTTGCTAGTGCATTACCAACTGTGGCAAAATAGTGGTTGACTTCATTCAGCGACGTAGTTGGTGTAGGAGCTGTATACAAAAGATCGGTTTGTGTTGTGGCAGTAGATTTAATATTGCAGACGTCCTTGATAGTATTCCAGAGTTGTTTGCTATTACCTAGGTTTGATTTTATTTTGCTACTTTCGTGCTCGTTTTTTAGATTTTGAAGAATATTGTTGCAAATGTTTCTATACCTTCTGTACTTTTCCAGTAGGCTAACATCATTCGGCTTTCTTTTTGTTTTAAAGTGCAGGTCGTCTCTTCTACGCATAGATTTTAGCAATCCTGGTGTTATCCAGTCCTTGCGTATGCTTTTGGAGTTGCGCAGATTCTTTATGGTTTTGTGTTGGTTAATGATGTCATTCAGCATGATGACGAGATCGTTAGCTGCATAATTAGGGTTTGTGTGAGAGTAAAAATTATTCCAATTAATTGCTCCAACATCGTTAACGATTTCGACATAATTTAGTTCGGTAAATTGTTTAGCAGTATTGAGGATTTTAGGTTTACCTGGTATTGAGACAATGACAGCGTCATGATCAGTCACTTTGCTTGAACACACTGTTACTGAGAGTTTTTGAGAGCTTTTAATCATAGCGTGGTCCAAGCAAGTACTTTCGCGTGTTGGTAGTTGGTGGCCAGGAAAAAATCCTTTACATGCCAGAGCTCCGAGGTATTCTTCCGCCTTTTTATCTTTTGCTGAGTTTTGTTGATTTGGCACAATGTCAATATTCAGATCTCCAGCAAGTAAACATGTGTTACCCTTCATTTGGTCAAATATCTGTTCCAGTGATACTAGGAACCTTGTTATATTATTAAAAGAAGGGGACCTATATACTGCTAAGATCGAATACTCATTGGCTATGTTGATCAAGAGTCCAGTTGCTTCGCAGAATGGTGGCTCGGATACACTCACAGGCAGATCCGCCAGAGATAGTACAACTACGCCGTCGTTTTGGTTTCTGTTTCTCTTCGTGTATGCACAGCTGTAGTTGTCCAGATGAACCCCCGTAAACGAGTCGTCCAGCCAGCATTCCGTCAGTATAATTATATGCGGTAGGAACTCTAATCGTGCCAGAAACACAGTTAATTTGTCGAAATTGTCACTACGGATACTTCTAATGTTTTGAGAAACTATCAAGAATTGGCTTTGATTTTCGTGCAGGCCCAAAAATGTCTGGCACGACTCAGGTTGCAAGGCATAGTAGGTATGTGCTGCATTTGTGTTCTCAATGTCATTCATTACAACTTGCCGATCATCCATTTTTGAATACTTGAATGAAACTACATGTGCAAGATACGAAATATTGAAATGTGCTGTGATTAATGTTTGCGAGACTTTTTAGATGAGGCGAGAGTTTTGTCCATACAGTGATGTGGTTTGAACATTTTATGAAGCATGTTGATGTAAATGGGAGTGTATAAAGGTGTGGTTTGGTGTTTGCTAGGCAACGCACTGAGTGCAATACACGATATGTCATGCCCCCGGCGTGCTGTAGTGAGTGGATTGCCTTATTAAGGAACGTGTGTTTGGTTGTGAGATGTGCAAATACTAACATCACGGTAGATAGGGTAGTGTGTGAAAGTGAATTTAATAAGAAATGAGCTAAGTGCAGTGCGCAGGCCAGGAAGTGGGTAGCGTGACGAGGTGGGTGCATTGTGAGCATGTCAGGTAATGAAGTATGGTGAGTTGGCACTCGTATTTCTATGAAAGGGAGTATAGTGGCGTGTACAATGGTAATAGTCAAGCGACAATCTAGGTACCGTGTATGATCTATTAGACACTCAGAGTAACGTAGTGTGTGTTTTACCCATTCGTAGGAGTGGATGGGTAAGTATGTGTGGTATGATTGTAGTACAATTTTTTGAAGACATATAACGTTGTGTGACATTTTACTAGTTAGGCGACGAGCTGAGCGCGATACACAGGTAGGATCCTGTGTAGCGTGACAGTGCTTAGTCCACATAGTGGTGTGATTAGGGTACTGCGTGTAGTGCAACAGTATTGTATTGAAGAGGAGTACGTTGGTGTGAGGTATTCTATTGGATAGATGATGAACTGAGTGCAGTGTACAGGTAGGGGCGTGGGTTGCACGATGAGCCGAGTGCATTGTCCACGTAATGGTATGGTTAGGGAACCGTGTGTGGTGTGATAGCATTATTATGAGGGGCAGTATAGTGGCTCGTGCTATTATATACGTAAGGTGACGAGGTGGGTGTATTGTGTATACTGAGACATGTGTAACGTGACGGTGTTCAGGTGTTCGAGGTGAGTGCTTTATCCAAATAATGGTGTGGTTAGGAAAATGTGTGTGGTATAATAGTGTCATTATGGAAAGCAGTATGGTGGCCCATTGCATTGTGTTAGTTAGGTGACGGGGTGAGTGCACTGCATGGGCTGGGAAGAGTGTTGAGTGACAAGGTGAGTGCATTGTCCACATATTGGGGTGGTTAGGGAGCTGTGTCTGGTGTAACAGTATGTCTATGAAAGGCGGGATGGGGGCGCGTACTAATGTATCGGCTAGATGACGAGGCGAGTGCATTGTCCGCATAGTGGTGTGCTTAGGGAACTGTGTTTGGTGTGATAGTCTGATTGTGAAAGCCGGTATGGTGGCGCGAACTAATATATTAGTCGCTATGGTGGCACGTACTAATACATAGATTAGGTGACGAGGCGAGTGCATTGTCCACTTAGTGGTGTGGTTAGGGAACTGTGTCTGGTCTGATGATATGACTGTGAAGGAAGGTATGGTGGCGCGTACTAATGTGCTGGTTAGGTGACGAGGCGAGTGCATTGTCCACTTAGTGGTGTGGTTAGGGAACTGTGTCTGGTGTGATGATATGACTGTGAAGGGAGGTATGGTGGCGCGTACTGATGTGCTGGTTAGGTGACGAGGCGAGTGCATTGTCCACTTAGTAGTGTGGTTACGGAACTGTGTCTGGTGTGATGATATGACTGTGAAGGGAGGTATGGTGGCGCGTACTGATGTGCTGGTTGGGTGACGAGGCGAGTGCATTGTCCACTTAGTAGTGTGGTTACGGAACTGTGTCTGGTGTGATGATATGACTGTGAAGGGAGGTATGGTGGCGCGTACTGATGTGCTGGTTAGGTGACGAGGTGAGTGCATTGACCACTTAGTGGTGTGGTTACGGAACTGTGTCTGGTGTGATGATATGACTGTGAAGGGAGGTATGGTGGCGCGTACTGATGTGCTGGTTAGGTGACGAGGCGAGTGCATTGTCCACTTAGTAGTGTGGTTACGGAACTGTGTTTGGTGTGATGATATGACTGTGAAGGGAGGTATGGTGGCGCGTACTGATGTGCTGGTTAGGTGACGAGGTGAGTGCATTGACCACTTAGTGGTGTGGTTACGGAACTGTGTCTGGTGTGATGATATGACTGTGAAGGGAGGTATGGTGGCGCGTACTGATGTGCTGGTTAGGTGACGAGGTGAGTGCATTGACCACTTAGTGGTGTGGTTACGGAACTGTGTCTGGTGTGATGATATGTCTGTGAAGGGAGGTATGGTGGCGAGCACTAATGTATTTGTAAGGTGGCGAGGCGATTGCATTATCCACATGGTGGTGTGGTTAGGAAAAAGTGTGTGGCGTGATAGTGTCATAACGGGAAGGAGTGTGGTGGCCCATTGTATTGTGTAAGTTAGGTGACGAGGTGAGTGCATTGCTAGGACGGGTACGTGTGTTGAATGACGAGGCGAGTGAATTGTCCACATAGTGGATTGGTTAGGGAACTGTGTCTGGTGTGATAGTCTGATTATGAAAGGCAGTATGGTGGCGCGTACTAATGTATTGACTAGGTGACGAGGCGAGTGCGTTGCCCACTTAGTGGTGTGGTTGTGGCACTGTGTCTGGTGTGATAGTCTGATTATGAAAGGCAGTATGGTGTGAGTGGAGTGACGAGGTGAGTGTTTTGTCCAGTTTAAGAAGTGGTTTGGCAAAATTCCTTGGAATTGTGGTAATGGCATCATAAAAAATATGGCAGTGTATGATATCATTATAATTGTTAAACTAAGAGTTGGGTGCAATACACAATCAGGTGCGAGCGAAGCGTGACGAGGCAAGTGTTTTGTCCATTTGAAGATACTTAGATACTTAGACTTAGGCAACTGTGGCAGGTGTGCTCCTAGTGTACGTAAGTATCGAACTAAATGTTTTGTCCAATTTTGCGTGAACAAGACTAGTTGAGTATTGTATTTATGTAGATATGGGTATAGTGCAGTAATAACTAACATTTGAAATGATAGGTTACGGGTGCTCGAAGCTATGTCTTTTTGTGTTACCGTAGTATGAAGTTGTATATGAAGAAATATTTTAGAGAATGTGGTGGTGTGAGATGTTTTAATATCATATTGCGGGGGGGAGCATGCAGAGTGAGCATTTGAACAGGTGGTTATTGTTAAATTATAGGTATGTGGTATAGGTGGCCATTTTTCTCGAGGCATTACACTGGGTAGTAACCCGGCCGTATGTAAAATACTATAGGTCTCGTCCCACTCACGAGCACACCCAACATTGCTCCCTATTGTTTTACACAATTGATAATTAGTTATACCATTATTATTTGTAAGGTATTTACAGTATTTAGATGTACGAACTGGATGTGGCTGTGATTTCAGTTTGATAGTAGATGAATTAGCAACTGTGTTTACCCCCAGGGAGTGGTGGCCATTGTTTAGTAAGGAAGTTGATGGTGAGATAATTATGTTTGTTATGAGGGGTGTGAGGTTTGATGGAACGTTTATGGTGAATGATAGGTGGTATAATGTTGTGTGATAAGAATAGTATTGAAATAAACAATTTTTGACCCTGTCTTTTAAAACATTTTCTACTGCGAGTTTACGCCAGTTAATTATGAAGACCCTTTGTTGATTTTGTTTATGGCCTGTATCGAGAAGAATACAATAAGTATTTTTATCGCCAAAAATATTATTATAGTAAAGTATTTTTTCTGTGTTTGAGATTTTGGGCAAGTTCCTAACCATGTTGTGGCAACCCCGTGAGGTGTCAATCGCTCGAAACACCATGCGACACGGTGTTCCACGGGTTAGTTTACGGGTTATCGGATGACGATTAGACGTTGAGGTACGCGATTTAATGTTTGTAAATAAATTTTTTTGTATGTATTTTTAATATATGGCACCGACTTCAGAATTGTTAAATACTTATTTAATCATGTCTGTTCAAATTAATCAAAATACGTTCTACTTTGTGGTAAAGAGATTTATTTTTTACTTTTTAGTTTACTGTTTGAAGTCGGTTCTTTTTTTTGTTAAAATTATTTTATTTTACGATTTTAAGTGATGGTTAGATGAATAATTCTTGAATTAGGTGAGAAGATAAAGAAAAAACTTGACTAGTAGAATAATATTCACTATGATAAAGTGTTCAAATGCAGAATGGTCGGTGTACTCAGATCTGTAAAAAGGTCCTCAGTACCCATGTGGGTGCCAAGTTCTCATCAATATTTAAGAGTACATGAATCAAGCACAAACACTAGCTACTGTAAACCGTTAAACAGTTCACATAACTGTCCTTTGTCTTCATCGTCAGACCCCTAATAACAGTCACATCCCACCTAGGTATGTGTAAAGTGCTCATCGATACAGCTTTATCAAGCCTTTACACAATGTAGCTGCTGTAGATCGTTGAGGAGTAGCCTCGACTGTCTTTCGACTCCTTCATCGGATCGACTCCAGAACTTCATTCAATTGTAGTGCTTTAAAATACTTAATTGAAACATTTTCAAACGCACTAGTCTACCGTTGCAGTTTTTAAAGGTCTAACGATTAATTTATTAGTTACAACGTGATTGAGCAACAAACATCCAAACATAGACATTATAATGATGATGAAAGACAGTCCCAAAACATCTAGACGTACAGTGCTCATCAATACATATTAATCAAGCCCAAACACTAGATAACTGCTGTAAATCTTTGAGGAGTTCCCTCGACAGTATTTTGGCTCCATCATCAGATCCCTTCCAAATCTTCGTAGTGCCAAACTAAAATAAATTGTAGTGCTTGTAAATACTTAATGGAAAAATTAGCAATCGCGCTTGTCGCCCCTACAATTTTTGCAAGTTCTCTTCAATCTCTGCAGGATTCCATCATCAGATCCTGGTTTCCTTATCATGGTACCACCCTTGGAATGTCTCCTATCCAACAAAAAAATAATCATCCAAATCGGTTCATAAACAACGAAGTTATCCCCGAACAAACATAAAAAAAAAAAAAAAAAAAATACGGTCGAATTGAGAAACCTACTTTTTTTTAAAGTCGGTTAAAAAGAGGTATCTACTAGAAATTTCAACCCAAATCGACGACGGGCAAAAAAGTTACGGGATTTTTTTCTGATCACCCGGTCTCTCAGACACGTCGTCAATGGCGGGTTAAGGAATAACTAAATATCTTCTTTTTGTTATCTTGTTTTCTTAATAACTATCGCAAATCTTTATGTACTAAAAAATCCTTAAAAACATTTTTTCTAGACGTCATTTCGAATCGAATAAGGTATCGCACATGTTTCTAGGAGTTTTATTTCTATTTAGCACGTTTTTGAACTTGTTGACTAGACTATACCCTGCAACGGGTAAATACAAGTGAGCAAACGCGTTACTGTGGATGATTCCCTTTTCTGGCCCCTCGTGTCCTTTGACTCGCGTCCGAAATACCGACACAAAACGGAGCGGACGCGAGGCGAGGCGAGGTAAGACGAGGTGATGCGAGCACACTCTACTGTCCACACTCTCGCCTCGTGTTCCTTCATGTCACCTCGTGGAGAGTGAGAATCGGGCAGCCCAAAACGGTGCGGAAGCGAGGCGAGGCGATCGCACCGTCCACACTCTCGCCCTCGCGTCACCTCGTGGAGAGTGTGGATAGAGCGTAACTTTCAGTAAGCTAACGTACTAAATTCAGAAGCGAGGATAGCTTGCTTTCTAACTTGCTTTTGAATTCAGTCGACTAGATTTAGCCAAGGGTAGGTAATATGCGTAATGCGTACTGGGTAGCGATTCTGAAACCATTCGGTTGCATCCGACACGGAATCTCATATCTCGGTCTTTGTCATGCTAAACAGATAAGACAAAGACCGAGAGATGAGATTCCGTGTCGGATGCAACCGAATGGTTTCAGAATCGCTACCCTGAATACCTCTACCTTCTTATGTGCCCCGTATTCATTTATACCTTTTTGTTTCATTAACCTGTTCTATTATTTTTGTTAAGTTTTATTATCATAATTATTATTATTCTGTTCTGACTTTTCATTTTCTGTCTAACAGTCATTCGGCTGTTTAACTATAAGTTCGGCAACGCCAACGTCTTATGTTTGATTTTGATGAGTAGAATATTATTTTGGAATATTATTATTGTGCAGTTTGAGTAGTAGGTTTTGTGGTTGTTCGGTAGGGACTTTGGATTTTAGTTCTTAGGGTATAACAATCTGTTTGTGTTTTTATGGTCGGGCTAGAGTTCACCACAGATCATGGAGTTCACTCGATTAATAATAGACAATCAAAATGTTTTCTTTCCTTTGACATTGACATTCTGTGACAGAATGTTGGGATGTGCATACTTGTCTATGATTGTTAGTAAATGGACGCGCGCATATTTGCGATTTTAGCAGTTTTAAATCATATTATTGATTAGGTATGTACACGTGGTAAATAGAACAAAGAAGTAATTTTATGCGTCTGATTAGTTAATGCAACACCTACACATAGTTTAAATTAGTTTTGTGTGTAACAATGTCGTCCCAAATGGGAGACGAAATAGGCGACATAGCTTCTATGTCAACAGAACCAGACTCCCAAACAGCTAACGAAGGTAAATATAAACAATATTTCATTTCAGTCTTCTAATGTTGTACAAGCGGCTGGCAATAATATAGCTAATACCTTATTTTAAAACGACCTTAACTTTATCATGAAGTATGTACTTCTACTAGTAGCTTAATACTAGACTACAGTTGATGTTAGTCTCTAATAAATTAAGACGTGTCTAAACATTAATTTTACACTTATTTTACACAATTAATTTTGTTTTAAAACCCTTGAAACATTTAAAATTTCTGTAAGGCTTATGTCCCACTTATGAACAGCTGCATTGGTGGATACTGGCAAAAGGCATACACTTACCTTTAAACCAAAGGATAAGTTTCACAGATTCTAATTTGGATTTGAAGGAAAATATCTTAGGTGGTTAACTATTTCTGCAGGATCCAGTGCGAGTGCTGATGATGGTTCCTCGACAACAGCTGCCACTCCATCCAACGAGCAAGCATCTCGGCAATCAAACTTACAGAGAATCCAGCAGAGAAAACAGCAAGTTTACAACTGGCCACATAACAAAAAGCTCCTGAAATTGGCTATTTACTCAGCATGCCAGGTATGAAGTATTGTTTGAACTTATTTTGGACACCACATTTTTGTCTGCTTTATACTGTATTTATTTACACAGATAAAGTTTAATCTCTAAGCCCTGTAATTTCTCTGGAAACAGTCTAGTAGAAGTCAGTACTTTTTCAATGTGATTATGTCTGTGTAAAAAATGTATGTAACTGTACAACTCCAGTCTGGCTGGATTAACCATATCACACATGAATCTATTAATTAATTAGAAAAAGTGATGAAAAATTGCTACAAAAAACCTAAACAAACCACAAGTCATTTCCTTTTTTTTAATCAATGAATACAAATGGAAATACTAAGGCTATATATTATAAGGATATTTTCAGACACCAGACTGCACATGCAATGGTTGGAAAACTCCAGTTCCTGTACAACCAACAAAGGGGAATGCTCGAGCTGATGTGCAGCCATTGGCCAGCTTCACTGATCCATGCCGCAACTGCAATCACATACTAGGTATGTTTAAAGCAATTTACAATTACTATCTTGCTAATAATATAAATTACAAAGTTTGTGAGTGTGTGTGGATGTTTGTTACTGCTGTTTGTGCTATTAGTTATAAATTATTTACTTTAGACAATACTGGTTGGTTTGCTAATATCAGAAAACAGACCATAAGGCAGGTAAAATGCAAGCTGAAAACTTATAACTATTTTTTTTTATTTTTTTTATAGCATAGAGTGACGAGACGAGCAGGTCATGTGCCTGATGGTAAGCAACATGCCTGCCACATAACAGCACAGTAACACGCAGCTATTGAAACATGATAGTCCAAATCATTACCTAGCACTGCACTGTGCTCGTCACCCAGAGATCTAAGATATTATGTCTCTAAGCCCTGTAATTTCTCTGGAATCATTGAAACTATGTAACATGTCTCTGTTTTTACTCTGTTCAAGATGAATTGTTGCCTGCATTTCAATTGGAATATTTTCTGATTTTATGATATGTATAGTATACAATACATTTCCTTCAACAGTATAAAATAAGTTTTTCAAGAAAGTTACTGGTTGTGAAAGGGATCTTTATACCTTAAAACATACAAAGATTCTTTTTGAAACATAAGTTTCTGCCATTCCTTGTTATAGTAACAGTTTTTAAATAAATCCCATCGCCTTTTCTAGAGAAACATGTGACACAACTGCAAGGGCTGCCAGTGGCAGAAGTGAACAGACTGCTCGGTACTGTGGTGGATGTGGAAAACATCTTCATGTCCATGCACCGAGAGGACGACCATGACACCAAACGAGTCTACTATTATCTATTTAAGGTAAGTTTCCATCTTCAACACTGGAGCTTCTAGCATAGAGATTCACTCTAGCATTTAAAAGTTTTTGCTTGGCTTCAGTGATTGATGGTAATGGTAAATGCACAAAACACCCAGAAGGAAACATCTGTGAAGGACTCACTGCCTCTATTTCAAATAACTGCCCCCAAAGGTTGCCTGGAAGAAATTGTTTTCAATAATAAGGCCGCCTGTTGTGGCATTAGTATTTTTGTGATTTTCTTTGTCTGTATTATTTGTTTTTTATTTTGGTGTGAACAATTTATCTAATAATAAGTTTGAAAGGTAAACTCTTTGTTGCAATTGATGTTTTGCATGATCCATGATGATTTTGCAAAGTTGGTACTCTAATACCGCCTTTTTTGCATTAAAAAAATATTTATCTAATTGTTAGATTGTTTTACAGTTTTCCATTACTTAGACAACCAATTTAGAGCTAGAGTGCTCGCAATATAACTCTGCGCGTAGCAAAATATGGAACTAATTGACAGGCCGTCAACTTCTTGTTTACGTCAGTTGACAAAAGTTTGTTTACATTTGGTGTATTTATTAATTTCCAAAGTAATTATTAGCTTTTATTATGCCGAAAGTGATTTAAAGTGCTGGCCGTGGCTGTTTCTTGAAAATCAATCGTGGTTGTGAAGAAGAACGATACAATAACAGGCCAAAAGTGCAGTTTTCCAAACGCAGAACTATTTGGCAACTAATATGTAGGGATACCATAGCAATCAAATCTCCACCTATTATCGGCGTATTTTTAAGCTGAGGCTTTATTTTTGAGGTTTGATTGTTTTATCGCCAATGTCAATCAATAACCGTGGGAAAAAATTTGAGTGCTTAAGACCGAATATGAGAAACAAGTTTTTTTTTTTTTTCATAACTTACAAATCAACACTCGGCGGTCCTACGTTCACCCGATCGACCCTTTCACCTAACAGCGTCAGCTTCATTTACCACCGAAGCGAAAATATGTGGGCGGTGCGCCAAAAGAAATTTCACTTAATTTTTGTAGCTCTGTAATCATTTACTCCGTATTTATTACTGTATGTTTTATTATAGGCGTTTCAGAACGTACAATTACGTGGTAATGGACAACGCATCATACCACTGCACTCAGACTAAAGAGGCTACAATGTATCTAATAAAGAGGCACAAAGAAGACCCACAATACTAAGTACAATGACTGTTAAAAGGACATGGACAAGAAGTTTTGCGGTTACCGCTGTGATCCATCGTGATCTAAACCCTATCGAAAAATAAGATGATCCTTCAAAGAGCATTCATACGCCAAATTTTCAAATAGTGTTATTTATGGTCTCAATAAAAGATTTCCAAGTTTAAATTAATTTATCATTATTTCGTTGTTGGTATAGGTTGAAAATGACAGATTTTTTATAATGTAATTAACTAAAATAAAGTTCTCCTGGTGGTAAGAGACTCAGACAGTCATTAACATGTACCAATGATACTTGGTCATACTGAACCAAACTGCACTGAACCAGCACTGTAACGGCGTTAATTATTTCGAGACATTCGTTCTAATCTCAGTTGTCCTATAATTTATAAATAGTTAGTTATATTGCTTCCCTGAAAAATCACTTCCCGTTCCTGTTTTATGAAGTTGTAAGTTCCCAATGAACGGGAAGGGAACCTATTAGCTTGACCTGGCAATATTAAGTACGCCACCAGTCGCGCGCAGACTTATACTGCGAGCACTATATGTAAATAACCATTTTACAGATAATAAAACATTTTAACCTTGCAACAACTGAGATTGTAAAACTCATGTATAAAAAGATGGATTTCTGGACTGCATGCAATTTGAATAATATGATGTACTTATGTAAAATAATATGTGCATTTAAATAGGATTTTATTGGCACATCTGAATATTTATGTGTTATTATTCACATAGGAAAGCTTCACTTTACCATGTTGGTACTGGCCTCATAACTATTCTGAAACCTTTTCTTTCGTATTTTTTTGTATTTTACCATGTCACTAGTCATTGTTTATATTGTTCAATTCTATGTTATTTTTCTGGTGTGCCTAATAAAGTTTTTCTGTCTGTGTAGATTCTCCGGAAGTGCATTCTGACTCGATCTCAACCTCGCATCGAAGGACCCCTGGGGCAGCCTCCATTCGAGCGCCCTTCAATAGCCAAAGCTATCACCAACTTCGTTCTATACAAGTTCAATACGC
Organism: Ectropis crepuscularia; assembly: GCA_963693475.1. Classification (NCBI taxonomy): domain Eukaryota; kingdom Metazoa; phylum Arthropoda; class Insecta; order Lepidoptera; family Geometridae; genus Ectropis; species Ectropis crepuscularia. The sequence goes on from OY856355.1 coordinate 17,857,190, forward strand.
TGCCACAGCGCGAATGGCAGACCATGTATGATCTCGCTAAGATGTTCCTGCATTGCTTTAACCATTGGAACTTCGAGACACCCAGTGTTAGGAGAATTGTAAGTAAACTTGTCGTAATCATGCTAACGGGTAAATAATATTTTTGTTCTCTTCTCAATTTTAAATATTGTGCAATTATTTACAAAAGATCATTTTATTCTGAACTGTAGCATTGGAAGTATAGTACAGAGAGTCTGGAGGGTATTTTTGGTCCTGAATATATATAAGTAGTGTTTATTGTTAATTTTAAATTGTTATAATTAACATAACATGTACTAAACTATTTAATGTAATAAATAAGTGGTCCTAAATCATGATTTTGGAGATAGGGAGGGATACAGTAGAGCGTTCCAAAGACAAGACATTGCATTCATTTAAATTGTAATGTCTTGTTATAATTTTGTTAAATTTGGTGTAGGTATTTTTACTCCCAAATGTCCCAAAACTTATGGATTTAATTGGGGTTGTGTGATTCGTAACAAGGCCAATAACCCAAAGTAATCTATCTATATTTGTGTTCGACTATGTCTTCTTAACTTACAATTGGGCTAGCTACAGACAAAATCTAATTGAAATGTTATCTTGAATCCATAGTTCGGGTCAGAATGCTTTAAAGTGTTCAATCAGAAATAACCCAAAGTAATTTCTACTTTATTGTAAACAAGCTGAGAGATAAAAATTATCTGACCACTTTAATTATATTGTTAAAGATGGGCGAAACAAATTTCAATTATACTTTAATCAATTGCATCCAAACATACCACTTTAAAGTAATAGCCCAATGCAATTACGCAAAAAAATCGAATAAAAAAACATAAAATTATGTAGTTTGGGGACTATAAAGGATCGAAAGGGGGTGCATTCTGAGCATATATTCCAATTTGAGGGATTCTGGCATGGTCAGCTCAAGGTCATTTCGATGAAATCGCGTTTAATTCGATATCTCGAGAACTGTTATTGTTAGGCAAAAAAATTTTGAGACCTTTTCTCTTCTAAATTAAATTTCCTAACTTTTATAGGAACCATTTTTCTTTCTTTCATCAATATTTTTCAAGTTATTGCTTCCGAAAGGCAAAAATTTTACTTTTTTTCCTCCCTTTCGCCATTTTCTCCCCAACCGTTCAATTTTATGAAACTTTACCGATAATCAAAAGTGTAGATCTTTTAATAATGAACTACTTTTTCCTTGAACTTTTTTCAGTAATGACAATACCTTCAGAGTTATGTTACTTTACCGAGCGAAATCCGCGCCACTGCGACATCTCCGCGACACTGCGACAAATCCGCGACACCTCCGGACTTTAGGGCTGAACCCAAAATTCATTGTTGGATTGTGGCGGTGGGTTTCTTCTACACAGGGTTATGTGGGACAACAACATTGCCTACTTCGACATATGCCAGAAATACGTAACATACATAAAAAACACTATGGTACAGACGTGGTAATTGTATTCGATGGCTATTCCAAAGGTATTTCCAACTTTGGCACCAATTCTGCCAAACGGCTGCGCCGATCCCAGCTGAAGCCATGTGCGGATATCATTTTCATCTACAATATGACCGTCACCACAACTCAAGATAAGATTTTAGGCAACGATAGCAATAAGACTAGATTCATCTCACTACTGAAAACTTTTCTCATCAAATCAGACATAGAGGTGGAGCAAGCCGTAGAGTCCGACAAAATTCTCTTAGCCGTACTGATAATCAGACCATCCGCATCCTCTACGGCTCGCTCCACCTCTATGTCTGATTGAGTGTATCCGAGTGTATTTCTGGCATATATCGGAGTAGGTAACGTTGTTGTCCCACATAAGCCTGTGTAGAAGAAACCCATCGACACAATCAAACATTGAATTTTGGGTTCAGCCCTAAGTCCGAAGGTGTCGCGGATTTATCACAGTGTCGCGGAGGTGTCGCAGTGGCGCGGATTTATCACAGTGTCGCGGAGGTGTCGCAGTGGCGCGGATTTCGCTCGGTAAAGTAACATAACTCTGAAGGTATTGTCATTACAGAAAAAAGTTCAAGGAAAAAGTTGTTCATTATTAAAAGATCTACACTTTTGATCATCGGTAAAGTTTCATAAAATTGAACGGTTGGGGAGAAAATGGCGAAAGGGAGGAAAAAAAAAATGTTTGCCTTTCGGAAGCAATAACTTGAAAAATATTGATGAAAGAAAGAAAAATGGTTCCTATAAAAGTTAGTAAATTTAATTTAGAAGAGAAAAGGTCTCAACAATTTTATGCTTAACACTAACAGTTCTCGAGATATCGAATTAAACGCGTTTTCATCGAAATGACCTTGAGCTGACCATGCCAGAATCCCTCAAATTGGAATATATGCTCAGAATGCACCCCCCTATCGATCCTTTATAGTCCCCAAACTACATAATTTAATGTTTATTTATTTCCGTAATTGCACTGGGTTATAATCTATCAAAAGTAACCCAAAAAATCTACTTTATTTACAATAGACCGAAAGATAAAACTTTATTGGCCACTTTTAGGATTCTGTCAAAAATTGACGAAAGAAATACCTACTTTACTTTAATCAGCACACTATATGATTATGATTATAAGTCTTAATTTGTCTGCTTTGAAAGATTTCGTAAAAATACTTTCTTCACCCCCAGTTCTGCAGTTTTATTTTGTTATTACAGCAAGTCTCCAATCAAGAAGACCTGTCAGCCTATCAAATCAATTATACAAGGTGAGAAATCAAAAAGTTTTTTCTCTTCACTACGATAATAGTCACGGATAGAACGTACTACGAACTAATCACGCATTGAAGTTACGGCTGTTGTAGTCGGGAGAACGGCGACTGCCGATCCGGAGACCCCGGGTTCAAAACCACGCGCACCGCTGTCTTTTCCAAGTCATGTGCGTAATGTCGCTAACTTAAAACGGTGAAGGAAAACATCGTGAGGAAACCGACATGTACCTAGAATCTTTCGAAGTTATGTGTCATCCACCAACCCGCACTGGGCCAGCGCTGTGGATTATGGCCTTGACGATCTCTTTCCGAAAGAAGTCCCCGTGTCCCAGCAGTGGGTATATTTAGTGGTTGTTTAAATGCTATTATAGGTACGATAATAGTCCATTGAAATGTTAATTTTTTTTAGGTCCTAACGTGTGTTTTTTCAATCCTAACTTACCTAGTTACGTAAGTGGTCTAGCCGGAAGAACGGCAACTGCCGATCCAGAGTCCCTGATTGGAAAACCACGCCCGGCACTGTCTTTTTGAAGTCATGTGCAAAATGCTGATAATATAAAAACGATTCATCGTTCATCGGAAAACATCGTGAGGAAACTGACATGCTCCTAGAATTTTTTGAGGTCATGCGTCCTCCTTACCTTATTGACCTTATTGACATGACCTTATTTTGGATAGTTTTTATTTCGATTAATAGTCTTAATGATGACAATATCCGAGCGGCGCTAGAATGGGCCGCTAGTATAATATTATAATTTTGTAAACATTGTTTAGACCGTAATCTTATCATATATCATCATCATCATCATCATATATATAAATCTCCTGTCACGATGTTTGTCCGCGATGGATTCCTAAACTACTTAACCGATTTTAATTAAATTGGCACACCGTGAGCAGTCTGGTCCAACTTGAGAGATAGGATAGTATTTATTTCGATTTAATAGTCTTTAAATGACAATATCCGAGCGCAGCCGGAATGGGCCGCTAGTAAAATAATAAATAAATAAAAAATTATTGATGTGCGCATATGGGTATTTAGAGTAAGTGTTTAATTTAACTAATACCAATGTGTATATTCCCAGATGGTTAGTATTCTGTCACGTGCCCGCATTCTGCGACTCGCTGCCGCACTACGACACGTCGCTGGTGTTCGGGCGCACGCTGCTCCGCGCCGTCTTCAAGTCCGTCTGCCGGCAGCTCATGGACAAGTGCCACTCGGAGCGGGACCGCATGCCGCCGGAGAAACGGGTAACCTTATACATACTGTTATATTATACGTGGTAACTAAACAACAACTAATTAGTCTTTCAGTTACAGCCTAGACGTTCTTATCACACAGATAGGGTCAAATCTATTTGGTACGTCAACCATGAAACGATGTCGCTTTTTCGAGCTACTAGCAGTGCGATAGAAAAAATATAGTACCCGTATTTTTTATTTTATATCTCAAACGAAAAATGACGAAGATAAAATGATTCGAAGTTTCGAGTGACATCACGTGTACATATGTATATACGATTTTTACGAAGACGTGACGTCACAAGCCATCAGAAAGTTTGATGGTCTTTGTAAATTTTTAACAATTTGATTTAAAAAAAATTGGCAGTCATAGGGACTTCCGACAAAAGTAAAAATATAACTCAGAATTTGATAGCTCGTTTTGAAACCTACGCGGGTGAAACCAGAGGGCGAGAGGGCTAGCTGAATAAATCTTCAAAGCATTGTCGTCTAAATAAGTCTACTTAGCATGGTCATCTGGCCACGGTCTCGAGTTCATCCGAAGATTTCTTTCATTTACAAGTACGAAGGTTGAGCTCAATAGGGTACAATCCTCAAAAAAACTAAGTAGCCCGTTAGTTAGATTGCCAAAAAATATTGTACACGTATTTTTTCTTTTGTTTCACAAACAAAAAATGACGAAGATACAGCGCTTCGAAGTTTCAGAGTGTGACGTCACTTGTGAGTACGATTTTTACTCACGAGTGAAGTCGCGACCCCCCAGTCTCGAAGTTTGATGGTCTATATCTTTGTCGATTTTTAATATTATGAAAAAACAAAAAATACGTGTCCAATATTTTTCCGTGATCTAGCTGACGGACTAATTAGGATGGTGTATTTTTGACCCAGTCCCTATTCCACGAAAAATTTGTGTGTGCCAAATAATCGTTTACTTCAAAAATGTGTCCCATATTTTTTTTATAATCTAGGTACCTGACGGGCTAATTAGAATGGTGTACGTCCTAGTCATCACCCCAGTTAGTCCCAAAGCGAGGTTCTACTGTAATGGTATTTCAATAATTCCAGGTACTGGTCCTAACCCACTTCCCACGGTTCCTGGCACTCCTAGAGGAAGAGATCTTCAGCCCCACCTCTCCCATCTGGGACCCCGAGTACAAACAGGTTCCACCCACACACTTACAGGCCATCCTAGACAACAAAACCAGTAAGTTTAATATAGTAAACATAACGAATATATTAATTTACTGTTAGTTGTGTGTTACCTGTTGTGTATGTATAGTAAGGCTCACACCGAAGGCAGCCGGTCGCAGCGCAGCGACGTGTAGTATCATTGTAAGGTTTAAAACCTTATTGTCATTGTTATAATACACTAGTAGCGCCCCGCGATTTTTTCCGCGTAGTTCCTTATAGGCGCGGTCCCAGCGTCGAATTTTGGAGGGGCTCACCAGTACCGAGCCTCAGATTTTGGAGGGGCCACGAGTAGAAATACAATAAATCGAGTAAAAAAGACTGCTATTAGCGCCCCATTTTAATGTAACGTATACGATTTCGAGGGGGGGGTCATATGTCCCCTGTAAACCCCCCCCCCCTTCGGACCGCGCATGGCTCCTTATCCCGTTATTATCCGGAATAAAAAGCAACAAACATCTAAAACATAGACATTTATAATATTAGTGGGATAATATCGCCTGAGAAATGTGAATTCTCGTTGAGTCGCGCCCTCCGACGACTCCTACATAGCGCGCTATTTCTCAAGTGATACTATGGATGTATTAAAGCAAACACGGTTTTAAATCGCATTACAATGAGACTGTTCTTCGCTGCGCTGCGCGCCGCTGATCTTTTGGTGTGAGTTGAACCTAAGTCCAAAGGAATGCTTTGTATTCGACTTTAAAAACAACTTTTGCTTATAGCGCATAGGTCCACGTTTGATGGCGGTCTCGCCTGATGGTAAAGCGACGGTGTGGTCGAAGATGGCACGTTGTCCTAGAAATTACCCATTTACAATGGATCCACTAGGCAGCCGGTAAAAGTTCTTCACAATTATTAGTACAAAGCATTCCATTCGGTTTAGTAGGTATATGCCTAATATACATAACCCTGTTTATACTTAGACTGACCCATACTTTTACGATCTGGATAAATTGAACCTAAAAATAATTCCAGAATGATAGATGAAAACTCTCTAAAAAATAATAGTTCTTTGATGATTTGAAAATAACTTTTATTGCACCACAGATGCAGTTGATGTCTTATTTTCTTAGGCTGTCCGTACACACTTAAACTTACTTATAAAACAGTTGATTTCTCATCGAAAAGTTGGGTCATTCACAGTTAATTATTATTCTTCTAGTGATTATCAAATTTTATTTTGCATTTTTTATCTTATTTGCCTAATTTTTCGTTTACAATTATTATTACTACTGCATTAAGTGTACTGGTTTACTCATAGTTGAAATTTTCACTTGTCTTGTTTCATCCATCTCATTGTACCGTTATTCATCTGTATAATGTCCATTCATGTTTTATATAAATATGTAATCATATCATTGTACATTCAACCATATTCATACACACGCTCAAAATATTATCATCCATTCCAGTCATTTAAACATTTTTTCGTCTTGAAATGTAATAGATTAAGCTAAAATTTTGTATATATCATTGTATTAGTATTAAAAATCTCATATCAATCGTATTTGCAAACGTGTCAGGGTTCTTAGATATTCAGGGAGTTTTTTTAAATATTATGCCATTTTGAATTACAGTTTAAACGGTTGTTAAATAGATGTGTCATCCATGAAAGCTGACAGGGACAGAGATATGTGTCCACTCTTAATCCTAAGTCCATATACCTGGTTTCCATAATACAAGGTAGCTGCAAGCAAGCTTCGTTTGAAACTTGTGTTTTGTAAGAAAATAAAAATATATTTTTTCGATAAAACTCTTACTTATATGTTTGTTGTACTTTGTGTACTTAATTCTATTTGTACCAAATTTTTGTATGGAAACTAACTTTGTTGCTAATTTTTTTTTATTAATTCACTAGTGTGAATTACTAAAAGAAACTTACGTGTGATATGGTCGGCCCAGCTAGAGTTAAATTTCAGCTGTGTTTGGTGGCCTTTTTCTAAAAGAGTGCACTCATGTTCTTGGGAAAAGGTGGCCGGATGTTGCTGAACTTATGTCTGACTGAACCAACCATTTCATATGTGAATCAATAAAAAAACTAAAACTATAATACTTATAAATCCTTATTCCTAAATATTCTAGTGCTATATTCCTGTGGCATAATATTTATCAACACCGAAGACATAGTAATCTGTATTGGGTGTTGAGATGATCAGTTCCGTTCTTCATAATCAGATATCGTAAGTGACCTAGTTTTTACAGAGATCTAATGTTAGTGTTCGCGATCGTAAAAGATTAGATTGTGGTTATCCTCAGATGATATGTATAGTATTAAGTTTAACGGTAGTATGGTACGGCAGCGTCGCGGCGAGGCGAGTTCGAGAGACTCGCGCCCTCTGGCGACAGCAAGGAGGGATTCACCACGCTCACACTCTCATCAGGTACACGTCACAACTGTAGGTACTCTCCCCGAGATACCCACACACATTAACATATACACAGCGTCCTTTTCATGAAAAAAGTTCTTGTAACCAAGAAACTGTAACTTGCTTTGCCAGTTATTCTATCGCCGAGCAGGTTGCGTGACACTGTGCTATTATGGGCAGGCATGTTGCTTACTATCAGGCACATGACCTGCTCGTCTCATCACTATGCCAACTATAAAATAAAAAAACTAGCTGCTCTGTTAAGTTTAGTTTTGTCTACTAGTAATACTTTTTTCTAAAAAGCTTTCAACACAATAGGAGCTTGGTGATTCTGTTTTAGCAAAACTTTGACAAATCGTCCTCTGGTATGGCTTACCTCTTTTATTCGTTACGACTTTACGTAATCTCTGGTCTTTCAAAATTTGTTATCATATACATAAATGTATGTCCAAATAAAACAGACCTCTAATAACAATGTGGCCTAACGAAACCTAGGGCCTAACAAGTTTGTTTTAACTCCAATAAAATGTCTGTATTTTGACAGTGTTCTCCATAGATAGCTCTTTATGGCACTCAAACAAACAAATCAAACTTAATAAATTGGCAAATAGCAACCTAATTGTTAAAAACATAGATATTTTACTTTAAACAGTTTTTTAGACTCTTTGAGGACAGGTTATTCTTGAGCACTTTATGCGATTCAAGTTTGATTATTACAGAACACAAGCCCTCTAATTATATTTTCTCAATCACACTTACAGATATGTTTCTAGTAAGGTTACTGCAAAATTTGCTTTTGCACATGCTGCGTGGAAAACTGGCTGCTTGAACTGAACCCTTGTATCTTGCAAATGTACTTTCTCAAAAGACAGGCTGTGGACTATCGCAATAGTGTCGACTTTACTGTACCACTCACTGAATTAAACTCGATTTGACAAGGAAGGAAGTGGTGATGGCTAATGATGATGTTTTCTTGTATATTTTGAACCTAATGTACTTCAAATTTAAGTTTAGGACTTGTATTTCCAAATAACGCATTACCAAAATTCTACTCCCGTAGCCGTCGATATAATTTACCTACATATTGAAAAGAGACGAATATGATTTAATATTGTCAAACATGTTTAACTCAAAGAGTGGTATTAAAAAATCGACAACGTAACATGTCTGAAATGTATTATATCTTTGTGCTATGGACGCTAAACGGACGCACGTTGTGGTTATGGTATATTATGTAAAATTATAATGTGGTGAACGTTAACATTTTCATATTCACATCGTTCATTCATTTCTTCATTCAGTTTATGCTTCTCTTTATTTATTTTATGCTTGTTACTAATACGCATGCTATGCTAAAAACTAATAAATCACTTATTTTGTGACATAAAACACCTTATTTCTGGGGGATACGAGTCGTATTTGCGATGCACAAATTATTGTCCGCTAATTGAATAAATGCAAAAATACCATGTTACGAGCTTAATAGTCTCATTTTGAAAGTCACTCGTCGGTGATCACTTTTTTGCTGTTACATAACTCATGCAGATCTCGTAGAACGTTAGTTGAGTGGTTTTCGATCACTCCTACAACAAGAATAAAATGTAATGCGTATTTTCAGAAATTACGTATGGACAATATTATTTTTTTCTTCTATGCTATTCAGTTCACGATCTGCATATTTTGTGGAACAGCATTAAATTCTATCACAGTTGATTTTCAAAAATGTCGTGCATATGATAACTAACGTCTAATAATTCGGTATGTAAGTCTTCTTCTTCTTGTCGTGTCAGCGCTTCAATTTGGACTACATTTAAAATATATTTATTTTGTATGTGAGTAAATCTGTTCACACCAAATGTTCTCATTAACAAAGAGTTTTTAAGTTAAAAGGGAACGATTTTGAAAATAATTTGTTTTGAGCAATTTAATTTGACACATATCAGCAATACACAATACTAGCACGAAGAAAAACTAATGTTTTTCTTTTATCGCATATTTTACTAGCAACTCCCCTGATACCCTGATAGTAAGCAACGCACGCTGATCTGTTCTTCATCTTTAAATAAAACAAATTATAAATCAAGATTTATAAAAATATGAAATACATAAGATACTTTTAAGTAACAAAAGTATCTACGTGTTGTCTCATTAACTCTTTAAAAAACTGAGAGATTGCCTTTACTGTTTACCGAACTCATACCTAAGCGCAAAAAGCACAGGGTCCTAATTCCTAATCGACCTAAACTTACTATCAAATCGAGAATATACCTAAAACCACCGCACCATTGAAAGTAAACGTATCTCGCTATCGTGTAACCAGGCAGTATAAAGACCGAGTCGAGCGGAGTGAAGCGAGGAGCGGTGCCGGAAGCGGAGGCTCCGATCGGCGCCAAGCGGCGGCGCGCGGCCGACGACTCGGGCGATGACGTCAGCGAGCGAACGGTCGCCGAAATCGTCGCCACCATCAACGATCCCAACTACATGTGTGGACCTGATGTGAGCCCATTTTACATCCTTATTTTTAACGCCCGACGCAAAAACGACGGGATGTTATAAGTTTGACGTGGTGTGTGTGTGTCTGTGGCATCGTCGTAGCTCCCAAACGGATGAATCGATTTTGATTTCCCTTAGAAATTGCATTTTTCGGTTATTCTCAAAGACGTCAAATGTAAAAGACACACAAAGGCTGCTCGGAGACCTGATAAAAAATCATATTTACATGTGTTGGTGACTAGTGTAATGATTCGGATTATAATATCGTCTTGTATCACATTCACGCACAGAACATGCCATAATATAAATAATTTAATAAAATCGTCTGCAATCCAAGGATTAATTAAAAAATACACGATTTTCATCGCGACGAAATCAGACTGTTACGTTCGGGTATACTAAAATATTGTAATGACGTTACTTCATTCACTTACTCTTCTTCTCTCGAGCGATTTCCACTTGAAAATGATTTCTCGCTCACTCGCTTTGTTGATCTTTTTGCGTAGCAAAAAAAAATCTTCATCTATGGTTATTCTTAGCTATGTTTGATGAAAATCGGTCCAAGATGGCCGCCGCTACAAAATGGCGGATTACTTATTTTTTCACAACCCTCTACACACACAATATGGATATTTAATTAAAGGGCTTGACTAGTAAAATATACTATGACACTCGTACATTTCATTTACACAAGATTGCCGGCAGTAACTCAACTTAATTTTGTTCTTGTTGACAATAGAATTTATTCAGAAAATACTAAGTTAAAACGGTTGAAATATCGAGGCCTCGTTCCATCATAAAACCATGGCTAAAATCCCGTAAGGTACACTAATATAATATAAACCTGTATTATTGTTCTTGATATATTCCCAGGCCCTGTTCCAAATGCAAGCGCCTCGCGACGAGGCCGCCAAAGTGGAGGAACAACGCAAGCTGATCGAGTTCCACGTGATCGGGAACTCGCTCACCGGGCCCGTCAACAAACAAACCATGCTGTGGCTCATTGGTGAGAATCATTCTAGGAAATTTAAATTAAATACAAAAGTTGTTAACCCCGATTTCTCAGGAGGCTCTCAATTCAGTTTTTTTTAATGTATGATATGCGATAGCTACTCTAATTATGAAAGTTTTTTTCTTGTTTAGTAGGTCATAGTTCGTCGTTCATCGTGTTCTTGAATGGAGACCGCGAATCGGCAAGTGTAGTGTAGGACACCCTGAGACTAGACAGAGTGACGATATACGGAAAACATCAGACAATGGATGGAGACGTAAAGCTGAGTAGCGAACCATGGCAGAGGCCTATACCCACCAATGAAGTCAGATAGGCTGATGATGACGATGAGATCTTAGTTCAGAGATCCCATATACATTTTATCCAAATCGGTGTTCAAAAACCGCCGTTTTTTAATTATGAACAAAAAATAAAATTTGAAGACAAAAACTATAAAATAACCAAAGACAAATAAAATATCAAAGGAATTTGCTGGACCCTAAACCTGGGGGTCTACCGCCTAACGAAAAACGCTTTGACGTTGCTGTCTCTTTTCTTCTCGCTTGAAATGAAAGAGACGGCAATGTCAAAGCATCAAAGCGTTTTTCGTTAGGCGGTAGAGGGGCTGGACTATATCCTACACAGCTTTTCTGACTTATTGTCGAGGAGAACCGCAACTTTGCTCAAAGAAAATTGTCTAGATAAAGATTTCATTACACATTTACCTACTCAAATGCTTAAAAAAAACCTTTCCTAAACTACAACCGATTTTAATGAAATTTGCACACAGTGTGCATTTTGATCCAACTTGATAGATAGGATACTTTTTATTTAGATTTATAGAGTTTATATGACAATATCCGAGCGTAGGCAGCACGGGCCGCTATCGCTAGTTGAATTATAGTTTTCAAACGCCCTTATTAACAGATTTTTTTTATAGTAAGTATTCAAATCAATCCTTTGCAGGACTTCACAACGTGTTCTCACATCAGTTACCAGAAATGACAAAGGAATACATATCTCAACTAGTTTTCGATTCGTAAGTATATTTTACCATCTTAACCATAGACATCTGTGGTGCACAAATTATTTTTTTCAACATGGAGTAACGTGACGATATATATTCCAGTATATTCCCCTGATGGTAAGCAACATGCCTGCTTAGTAAATCATTATCTGACAGTGCTACGCAGTGTATTCAAGGAGGCAAATTATTGCTTAACACGCAATTCGCCCGTCATCCGGAGATGTAGGATCTCTGGAAACATTGTTCTTCAAACCTTTGCTTTATGCACATTACTGCTTAGTGATAGAAAAACTCGCAAATGCCGTATGTAGTTATTTGGATTCTTTGTTTTTGGATTACTAAGTGGCACTCCTATTATGGACAAGCTTGTTGTTTACCATCAAGCGCACGTCCTGCTTCTTTTGTACCCTATATTATAAAAATGTTTGCACTGTGTCTGGGTGTTTCTATGTATAATAAGTATGTATTTAAAACTATGTAAGTATTATATCAGCTATCTGGCCGCCATCACATAAGCTTTGCTTAGTTTGGGATCAGATGGTGTTGTGTGTGAATTGTCCACAAATTAAAAAAAAAAAAAACAAACAAACACGAAGTAAAGCGCGATTGAGGTCTCATCGTATCGGTATCGTTTTTTAGTAGTGGTAGGTCTCTTGGCAGAGTCCGCCTGGGGAAGTACCACACCTTTGCCAATTATTCTACCGCCAAGCAGTAATGTGTAAACATTATTGTGTTCCGGTTTGAAGGGCAATGTTTCCAGAGAAATTACTGGGCTTAGAGATATAACATCTTAGATCTCTGGGTGACGAGCGCAGTGCAGTGCTAGGTAATGATTTGGACTCTTCGTGTTCCAATAGCTGCGTGTCACTGTGCTTTTATGTGGCAGGCATGTTGCTTACCATCAAGCACATGTCCTGCTCGTCTCGTCACTATTCATTTTTTTTTTAAATCGTCTCTAGAGCTCAGTGACGATGGTGGGATGACAAAATCCCAATTGATGGGAGTAATAGAAGAGTGTCCATTATGGACGTAGTATCATTATATACTAGCAGTGCCCCGCGGTTTTACCCGCGTAGTCTCCGTAATTGTACCGGGATAAATTGTTCTTCCAGACTAATATCTAACTGTGTTCCAAATTTCAGTCCGATCCGTTCATACGTTACGACGTGATTGAGCAACAAACATCCAAATATCCCAACGTACATACACTGACATTTATAATATTAGTAGGATTACCCCAAACAATTGTAAAAAATAATGCCGTAAAGTTCGACCTGTTTGTCTGTAATAAGTAGTACTTGTTTCAACTAGTTTTTTTTAGTTACTACTGATACCGAAATGGTTTTTCGCCATACATTATATCGGAGACAGCTTAACATATTTAATTGTTTTCAGGAAACACAAAACATTAGCACTCATAAAAGAAGGCAGGCCGATTGGCGGTATATGTTTTAGAACATTCCCCTCGCAGGTAAGAAGCAATAGTTTTAGAAAATGCGTTGTTGTTAAGTTACGGCTGGTCTAGTAGGGAGAACGGCGACTACCGATCCGGAGTTTTCGAAGTCATGTGCGAAATGCCGCTAAAAAAAAGGCGAAGGAAAAGCTTCGTAAGGAAACCGACATGTACCTAGAATGTTTCGAGGTCATGTGTCATCCAACACGCACTGGGCCAGCGTGGTAGGTTAAGGCCTTGACTGTCTCCTTGTGAGAGAAGGCCCTGAGTCCCAGCAGTGGGAACATTTAGCTTATGCTACACAGAGTCTTATTTTTATTCGATAATGCGATGTTATTATGCATGTGAACAGTAAAGATAAAACAAGATTTCTCGTACGCTTTTGTATGACTCTCGTCTCATCTAATACGACATTTCTATTCCATTGCAGGGTTTCAGTGAAGTAGTGTTCTGTGCTGTAACATCCAACGAGCAAGTGAAGGGCTACGGAACACATCTCATGAACCACCTAAAGGACTACCACATCAGGAATAATATACTGCACTTCCTGAGCTTTGCTGATGAGTTTGCTATAGGTAGGTACACATACACTGCGTAGACTTCCTGCTGTAACATATTTATTTTACTAGCGTTGCCGGTTCCTGCAACAAAAATTGTTTTCTGTGTTTTTTCCACACTATAATCTACCTGTGTTCTAAATTTCTAACTGATCCGCTCAGCCGTTTGGAAGTGATTGACCAACAAAATCCAAACTTAACATTTGAAATATTAGATGAACTTAAACATTTGACTTATTTTGATCACAAAGTGTTACAATACTAGAATGTATGTTTGTATGTGCATAAAATATCATTGTGGTTAAAAACTTGTTAGTTATTCTCATGGTTGAGTCGACTCGGATCGATCTCAACTTAAGTCTCAGCCATATTTAACGATTTTGTTCAAGACCTAAATAAAGTGTCCTATATAGAAAAAAAGCTAGTGTGATCTATAAAGTTAAAGACCTGTTTTTTGTTTGATACTTTGAATTCGTTAATCTCTTATAGATATATTGCGATATCAATCGAAAATAATGTTTTTGGATATAATAGTTCAATACACGGATAAAATTAAAAGTCTATATTTATGTCAAACATGGACAGACTAAACTGCAGTAGCCAGTATATACACTAATAAATAACTTCTGTTCTGGCAGGTTACTTCAAGAAGCAAGGTTTCAGCAAGGACATCAAGCTGCCGCGCGCGATGTACCAGGGCTACATAAAGGACTACGAGGGCGCCACTCTCATGCACTGCGAGCTCAACCCGCGCATCGTGTACACGCAGTTCACTAGCGTCGTACGGAACCAGAAAGAGGTAGGATGATACTATAAGCGTGAAGACTAAAAAAACTAATTAGACCGTCAGTTACATTATCCAATAATATTGTATGTAAACGTATTTTTTCTGTAGGTTTAAAAAAATATGTTGTACACATATTTTTCTTTGGTTTCACAAACAAAAATGATCGAGATACAGCACTTAGAAGTACCGTGTGACGTCATTTCATTGTATGATTTTTACAATGACATGATGTCACAATCCCCCACTCCGAAAGTTTTATTATCATATATTATCTTTGACTATTCTTAATACATTTTTATACAAGGTTACTGGTAATCAGCCTGCATCCTTTTAAGGGGATGTTAGGTACATTCAATACGTCAACTTTTGTTCTACAGTTTTTTAAAAAATGTGTTTTTTTTTGTCTTTTACAAAAAAATAAAAAAATATTTGCTCGGTCTAAAAGCATCGAACTCTTCGTAACAATTCGTAACAAGATCGCGTACGCTATTTAACGCGCAAAAAATGATGTGCCGAAGTGAATAAACACTAAAAAGTCGCTAAACAGTACAAAAAAGGGCAACAAACACTATTTTTTTTGGGTTATCTATTGAGCTTTAACGAAAGTTGTAGAACAAAAGTTGTTTGTTTAAATATACAGAATATGCCCTTAAACGGATGCAGGCTGATTACCAATAACCCTGTATATTTCCACAGCCTACCTGACTGACGCTCTAATCAGAATTGTATATTTTTGACCCAGTCATCATACCAATTACTTCATTTAATTGCCAAAAAAAATCTAGTACGGAAAACTTTCATTATCTGCTCAATAAAGTTAAAGAGTTTCGTTTGCATTAATTCCCTCCTTGTCTGGGTATCTCTATGTATTTTAAATTATAGCATAAACAGACGACTAAATGTTCCCACTGCTGGTATTTGGAGCCTTCTTCAAATCTAATTTTGCGATACGGTTTTTGCTTGCTAAATTATTTCAAAAGTTCTTACTAAAATGTCCACAAAATACTTTTTACATCCAGTATAAATTTCAGGGCTAAAGTATCTATGTATACAGGGTTACTTGTAATCAGCCTGCATCCATAAGGGCATGTTCTGTATATTTAAACAATTTACTTGTTCTACAACTTTTGTTAAAACTCAATATTATTTATTTCCCAATTTTTATTTTTTTTGTTTTTATTGTCCTATCTAGCACTGTTTAGCTCTATTCTCGCTGCGTTTGTTTTATCAAGCGTTAAAGAGTGTGCGTGCTCTTGCTACAAAGAGCTCGATATTTTTAGACCAGAAAAATACACTTCATTTATTTTGTATGGAAAAAATACGAATTTTTTAAAACTTTAGAACAAAAAAAATAGTACATTGTTCACCGAGAGGAGAAAGCGACCGATTACCGTCGAGGGTGTCGTTTGAAGCCCGAGCCGTAGGCGAGGGCTTTAAAACACCTGAGATCGGGGAATCGCACTTTCTCTCGAGTGATACATAGTGCTTTATACTACACCTACGAGGAAAATAAATAGTACTTTTCAACATTGAGTACATAGACCATAACGTACTTGGTTTGTATTTTTGCGCTTTTTCCCTGAAATAAGCTAGCAAAACAGTTTCAGAAAAAGATGCCGCATTTTTTTCACTTTTCCATTGCAAAAAATCGTCATAAGTTTTATTATATTTTTTAATTGATTTCTGTGGTAAAAGGTTATCAATCAGTATTTTTGCTGTTTCCTTCAACTGCGGCGGAGTTAAAAAATCTTCATCATCACTATCACTACTTATCATTTTGATAGTTTTATTTTACTTTTCTACGAAAACTGAATCCTCAAACAACACACAAATTGAAAATGGCGCCAATGGCGTCTGCAATTTTCACATGTTCTTTTTTCAAATTGTTTGACACCATCCAACACACAACTAGTGGCCAGTGTCATTTTGCGAACTTGGAGATAAAAACTCACTGTAAAAACTTTTTGGCTTTTGATATTTAGGTTACCAGCGCATAGTCTTACCCAAAATTTAAAAAGAAAAACCACGTAAGAAATGGATTTTCATACACTTTTCTCTCCCGCTCAGATGCGTTTTCTCGCCGCATATTTGTTCGATATGCAATGACGTACTTTCTACCGTAAATTTGATAAAGTATCAAGGTACTTTCCGAGCAGGTGTAGTATAAAATATTAAATGTACTTAACATGTCCTTAAAAGGATGCACGCTGATTACCAATAACCCTGTTTATCTAATTTCAGATTGTCAAGAAACTGATCGATCTGCGGCAAAAAGAAGTGAGAAAGATACATCCGGGGCTGACATGCTTCAAAGAAGGAGTAAGTGTGAATTTATAGTCAACTAGCGGTCCGTTCCGGCTTCACTTGAATATCTTTACTAATAATAGAAATGGCAAAATTTGTTATAATATATGTTGCTTAATCACGTCGAAGCACTGGAAGGACCAGCTTGAAAAATGAAACATAAGGAGATTATATTCTGGAAGGGCTACTTTTAATAGCGGGAAAATTACGGGAATTGGAACTATGTAGGTAGCACTGCAGGACGTAAATAATAGATATGTTTTACCTGTAAATAAAACATGTATTAAACATACTTACCTCATTCGAAACCTAATTATTTATATGAGAGTAGCGAACATGACTTTCGATTTGTATTAGTCGTGCCGTGATTGGTCCACTCGTCGTTTCCGTTTCCTATCTAGGTTGGCTCCGCCCCTTCCGCCCTTCTCTCTAGCGTCACCACCGGCAGTGCGCCGAGCGCAACTTTGCTTCATTGGTTTTCTCATATAAAAAGCCCACCAGGCAGATATGGAAAGTATTAGGTTTCGAATGAGGTAAGTATGTTTAATACATGTTTTATTTACAGGTAAAACATATCTATTAAACAACTGTACCGTAATTCGAAACCTAATTATTTATATGAGAGACGTGTTTGTTATCGCCTGGTGGTGATGCTGACGCCAATGTGATATAAAAATGGTTTTACTGAAAATATTAGAACGAAACATACAATTGTTTGATGTTTATTTGTTCCAAATTCAATTAATTTATATAAGTGACGTGTAAGCATATCAGAATCACTTGATTTATAATTATTTAAATCATTAATTTAAAGGCTCAAAACAAGATGAAATCGAGGTAGATTTTATAAATATAAAATCTACAGGGTAAGATTTCCCTCTGATAAAACTTTTTGAAAGTATTAGCTGATTTCCAATTTCCTTTTGCTAATAAATCTTCAAGTTGATAATTGTCTATCCAATTTCTTGACGCCACTGCTGATCTGAAACTGCCAGGTGTAGCTTGAATATTTGCTTCTTTAAGGATGTTTTTCACCCAGCCAGCTGTCATAGTGCGTGTTGCAGGTTTAGGTTTGCCGTAGGTGCTTATAAAAAGATTCTCAGAGTTTGCAATTTTTCTTCTTTGCTCCGATAACCTTAATAGCCGTGTTACGCAGAACACTGGATCTAGATTACGGTTGTCTTGGTTTCTCAAAAGTTTCCAACCGGATTGCCGTTGGTTGGCTTTGTCTGTTTTAGAACCGTAAGCAGGCCAAAGTACAACATTATCCTGAGAAATTTTACAGTGTTCAGTAGAGACTTTGAGCGAGGTCAAATCGTGTATTCTTCTACCTGAACAAAGAAGGAGAATAGCGGCTGTATGTCCTGAAGTCGCATAACAACTCATTTTCTCCGGAGACTTTTGCGCTAAATGTCGAATTAATGTTTCGACATTCCATATAGGTAACCTAGGCGTTTTTGGGTTGGCCAATAAAATTGATTTCAAGACCTGTTTTACAAGTACATATATGCGCACTTAGCTTGTTAAAGTTATCTGCATTGGAGAAAGTGGATACTACAGATTTGTGCACTAGAATAGTGCTTAGTGACATTTTTTCTTTCAAGTGCAAATCGGCTAAAAATCTAGCTAACTGCGACCCATTAGGTTTCCGTGGATCGACCAAATTTTTAGTGCACCAAAATAGCCATATTTTCCAGGCCGGTCTATAGGTGTTCATTGTAGGTTGTAGGTTGTCTCCAAGCACCAGCTAAAAGAGTTTTTTGTCCTCCATTCCCATCAGTCAAGCTCGGCTCCCACCCCCACATCTCCAGACTTCCATCTGTTTCACGTTCGACGGTGGCTGGTTGGTTGTCATGTCTATTAGGACCTTGGATAAGTTCTGTATCGTGAACGGGGGACCCAGCGATCTGTTTTTCAAATCCGGTCTCCAATACACTTTCTGCCATCGCGGTACGACCATCAGGTAAATTCCTGTCGAGTTGTTCAGATGGCTTAATACTTTTGGGATTAAGTGTGAGGGAGGAAACATCCATACTAACGCAAAGTTCCAAGTTTGTCCGAGGGCATCGTAAAGGCCATCATCATCAGATGCCATTCGGGCTGTGGTTTCTGACGAGATAGGTGATCTGCATCCGTATTGTAGTTGCCTGGTAGGTGTTACATTTGCATATGAATTTTGTATAGATCCGCAATTTTGAATACTTGTTTGGCTAGATTCACCAGTGTTTGTGATTTTGTACCGCCCTTGTTCCGAAGATATGATACTACTGTTTTGTTGTCGCATTGGACTAGCATGCACTCGATTGGAGGTAAGGATCTTGATATTGTAAAAATGTTATTATGGCAATCATTTCTTTTTGGTTGCAATGTAGACTTCGCTCCTTCTGCCGCCAGATTCCTTGAAAATTCTGATTGTCCAATTTGCCACCCCACCCGATGTCGCTCGCGTCGGTGGCGAGGTAATGCGATGGTTGAGGGTTGTGTATGTGAGAGTTGGTGTTGTAGTTCCGTAGCCACCAGTGTATTTCCTGCAACGACTCTGAACTCTGAGGAACAGTTGGTACTTGACACCTGAGTAACGCGTTTGTTTGTGCTTTAAGAGCTCGATAGTTTAGTCGGCCTCTTGGTACTACAAAACTTGCAAAGTTTAGTGTTCCTATAAGTTTTTAAAGTTCGGATGCCTTTGATGTCCTCCTGGCATGTAGTTGCTTGCTGTTCGAGTCTGTCCAGTGACCTTTGCGGTAATGTTTTTGTATTTTGCCAAACATTCCAATTCACGCCCAGATATTCTATGCGTTGTTGAGGTTCTAAAACGCATTTTTCTTTGTTTATTGTCCAATCAAGATGTTCGAGCAAGTGTAGAACAGTTGCAACGTGACTCTGGAGGGCAGCGGATTCTGATGAGCTATGAGGTAGTCATCTAGGTACACAATAATCCGTACACCTCGTTCCCTTAGCTTTTGTGCTATCCAATTGTTCACCGGCGCAAAAGTTTTTGGAGCTGAACTAAGACCGAATGGTAAGCATAGTTTCGTATTAAGAATGGTTTCGTATAATACTTCGTCGTACATCAGCCTGAGGAAGCATCGATGACTCGACATGACTGGGAGATGAAAGTAGGCCTGATGGATATCGCCTTTGGCCATCCAATCTTCTCCTTGAAGAAAATCTGGTACACGGTGATGATTTATCAGTCTGAATTTCTCTAGTGCTACATTTTTATTCAGATTTTTCTGGTTGAAAATTGTTCTCATCGAACCGTCGGTTTTCGGTCTGAGAAACATTAATGATACAAAACTTGGCGATTGCTTTGCAACACTTATGACACCTTGAATGTGCATGTTGTTAATAATTTTTTGTCATTTCTGACAAATCAGGGGTGTGATTGGTGAGACTGTTGGGCAAGTGTAGCGGTGGTTTTGCCTTGAATGGTTTGCGGTAGCCACTTATGATGTTGAGAATGTAGGGAGGAGCCCCGAGCATTCTCCATCGAGCGTAAATTTTTTGTAGCTGACCGGCATGAAATGGCATCGAGTCAGTATTTCCGATTATTTCCCCTCCTATCCCGGTGGGATGAAGGGGAACTGCGTTGGTTATGCGATTCCTCGTTTCACCTTAGTGGCTTACCGCTTCTTCCTCGAAAAGAAATTGTTTGCACCATATTTATTTTGTCTTGTTTGTGTGGGTCTACTCGGGTATTTTTTGAATTGACCACCACTTGTCGGTTGCGATGGCCCTGGGACGTTCCGAGTATAGGAAACACGTTCTTTCGGGGCAAACGGTGGCCAAAAAACATTTTTGGCACCACCAGCTTTTTCAAGTGTAGCGCTGAATTTCTCGCCCTCGAAAAGGGTGGAGCATGAAGGTGGAAGCTTTCTAAGAGCGTTTTTATAAAACGGATCTTTCACCGTTGACAAAATAGCTTCTCGCCTGCTTTGAATTAGTTCGGCCCTGTGGCCACACACAATCTGGAAAAGGTCACTGGTGACCTTCGAATATTCTCCTTCCGAGAATATGTCGTTTAATTTTGAAACAATTTCTCCTGTATCCAAGCCACTTTGTTGTGTACTCGTTAGGAATCCTCTCAAATCTGCTTGAAGGGCTTCCTTTTGTTTGATTGATGTCAGACAGAGCCATTGTCAATTCTGAAAAGGCGCCGTCCATGCGCGTTAAAAATTTTGCGTTATCATAGCGCTTGACTTCTTCGTTCGACTCGAGGCTAGAGAAGCCGGGCGAGTGAACGTACCGCTTCCGAGTGTCAGAGTAGCGGACGCTATTCCATTCAGGATGCTCAAGTCTTTGCAACTGTTTAAAGAGCTCAAGATGACCAGGTGAAGCGTGAGGAACCGTTGGTTCCATCGTCTTCGTTTTTATGTGTAAAAAATTAAACTTTTGATCCGGAGGATCAACAGTTTCAAATGTCTGCGTTGTTGGAGAGTCTTCGGTGTAGAAGTCAGCACACGTGTTTGGATCCGCATAAATACCGAGCTGGTCATCATTTTCGTAATAAGAATCAGGGTGGTAATCACTTTGATTGGTATTATTTAAACGAGATTTAATTGCCGCTATTTCTGAGAATAATTTATTCATCTTACTATTTCTCTTCCTCTTGTGTTTGTTGTTTCGACGCCGCTTATTATCATTCGATGATAACTAGAGCTTATTGAAGAGCTAGAATCGGAGCTTGAACGCTGCGGCATCTTCCGTTTCTTTCCTTTTCTTGCATCCGCCGCCTTGTCATCCATCGTTGGAGCTGGACCCTTTAAAGTACTATAAAACACAAAAACAATATTCAAAACTATTAAGTTTTAAAAACTCGAACGGTAACACCGTTAATTTATAGCTTAAAATGCTAATTTAAAAATAATGTCTACAGCTTTACCATAGAATAACACCGTTTATTTCTTATATTAGATAAGAATAATTTCTACCAGCATTTCTGCAGAATAGCTATGGAAAAAAAATAAAAAAAATCTTACTCAGCACGAAGCGGTTCATAAGCTACACTTTAGTTACGTCCGCTCTGGTTGAAAATCCGAACGCCAATGAAGCAAAGTTGCGCTCGGCGCACTGCCGGTGGTGACGCTAGAGAGAAGGGCGGAAGGGGCGGAGCCAACCTAGATAGGAAACGGAAACGACGAGTGGACCAATCACGGCACGACTAATACAAATCGAAAGTCATGTTCGCTACTCTCATATAAATAATTAGGTTTCGAATTACGGTACAGTTGTTTAATACAACATTTTTGGCGGTTTAAATTTTTAATAAATGAAAACTTCTTTCATATACATTTTCCGTGAGGAAGGAAGAACAAATTCACAGGAATTGAACTCAAGCGTCAATTCGTAAATGAACGAAATCTTCGAGTACACTCGGATGATGGATGGCTATAGCACGCCCGCGTCGTTTCCAAAGTGAGCAATAAAATTCTGAGTTGTTAAGTTTTCCACTTGTATCGGCAGTTCTTATTACTACTATAGTAGATCCAACCGTTTATCCTCTTTTTGACAGCACCAATAGAACGTAACTGCGTCATGTTACGCAAAAGTTAACTTTTAAATGCGAGGTTTTAAAAATATGACAAC
This sequence comes from Ectropis crepuscularia, assembly GCA_963693475.1. Classification (NCBI taxonomy): domain Eukaryota; kingdom Metazoa; phylum Arthropoda; class Insecta; order Lepidoptera; family Geometridae; genus Ectropis; species Ectropis crepuscularia. The sequence continues at coordinate 17,879,938 of OY856355.1, forward strand.
TGCTTAAATTTGCTCCTTGATCCCGTATAATAATCATCTTTCACAAAATGAGTCCATAAGTGCAGTAGTTTTTTTATAAATTCCATAAAATAACAAACGTTTTTAAAAAATTACGTTCTATGGCTATCAACATAGTGATGTTACGAAGTTACGATTGAGATATCGATATTGTTTATGAACTATTTTTACACGGGTGTTTTCCGTTCTCGGCACATAATATCGGATTTATTTTTATGTAAAACCGTTATATTGATGCGCCTCAGGAAAACATACAGCATTATTTGAAGACGTGTTTATCTCCTGGTGTATATCCAAAAAAGAACAAGGTTATGATGACTGAAACATTTGAATACTTATTAAAATAAAGTGTTAAATAACATTTTGTAGTTAGGTAAATTAACAAAGTTTATTTATGTCTGATGTAAACTTTGAAGAACATGATGTACCATTTTCGTTAATTTCTAAATAAATTAACCTGATATGCTTAATGTGTTAAAATATTTCCATATTTGGCTTAATAATGTCTCATCAGTCGGTTGGGTATTATTTCATCACCCAAAGGTTACTGCTGTACCTGATCTACGTCTACTAGTTGTGCGTCTATAGCACTGTTTCAATAGACTGGACATATCTAATTTTTCAATAACAGGATGTTAAGCAACTGCTATAAGTAAAATTTATTTAATATGACTCGAAATTTATTCGGGTTTTCTTAGATAGGGACTAGTAATATGTGATAGCACACAAATTATCTTCGTTTTCTATGATTAAACTACCACCGCAACAATACTTATGTGTATTCGGTCTGTAACATTTAAAAAAGGTAACAAATCTACCCTTATTCTCGGAAATGTCTAGGGTATTATCAATACTCGTGAAGATGTTAATGTGATGACATCTTTCAGCGACTTGTACAGCGGACCAGCACGGCGGGCCACGGCCTTTCCCCGAGTTCTAGTGGTGGGAACGAGCCAGAAGGCTGGGTATGGGCATCTTTCGCCATTTATGGCATATCCTGGGGTTTGTGCTAGACATAACATAGTATTTACTCATGGTATTTCGGTTGCCTGGAAGAGATCGCTATTAGCGATAATGTCGCCACTTGGTTCACTAGTTCTAGGATAAGTCCCTGTTGTTTAAGTATTATATTGTGGATAATAAAGAGTTTCTATCTTTTTAAAGTCTTTTATAATATTAGTTGGCTAGTAGAGAGCCACCACTTTAAACGTCATTGTTGTATAGTTCAAATGTATAGTATGTATTTATAGTATAGTTTGAAATGGATATTTTGAATCCGTTAATTATTTATCTTCTAGTTTGCTTTCTATTCTCTCTCGCTTCGTCTAATGCTGACTTTCATTAGACTCAGTATCTGTTTTTTCTTACAAGTACAGAGTTTTTGTCGTCTAACATAACCACAAATAAAACAATTGTTCATTTTAATACAATTCATTAATTTATAATGTTTTTGGCAGAATAACTGAATTTAAGCTTCTTCTAACTCAAAACGTACGAACATAAGAAAAAAAATTAAACCAAAGTTGTAGGAAATAAACTAGTCTTTAAAAAAGGTCTGATACGTTTTATTGATTAATCTAATATTTCAAGAGTTATCGGCTGCAATAGAAAAACTGGTTAATCCATCTCTCTGGCCATAAATCGTAAACGCTACATGTCACAGAAAAGTTTTCCGGCCACAAAAGATGCAAAATATTATTTTCTACAATAACGACCTCAACAATTTTTGCCCTAAAGTTTATAGTTTCCGAGATATTAGCCAAGCTCGCAGCAATGTTTTACTTTTAAAAATTCGGCAACCGGACTTTGGTACTGATTTTTCGCAGGCAACCCGACAAAATGTCATGTTCTTATTTGCCAAAATAATCTTTAGTTTTATTTAATTTCAATTTAATAACCAGACCGTTGCAAAATGCTAGTATCGATGTACCTGTTTATACTTGGTCACAACACTATAACTGACAAATTAGATCTGCCAAAAAGAAAATAAATGGTTGGATTCACTATAATTATTTATTTTTTGTAATTTTCTGTGCAGGTACGCAGTATCCCCGCGGAGTGTATCCCGGGGTTGCGCGACGCGAGCCGGCGCGCGCCGCCGCGACTCGACGCCGAACCAGAACTGGAACCGGCGCTACTGAGGAACGTGCTGCATCAGGTACCAACACTTTCACCCTCGTATTGGATTCATCCTCCCTCAATAGGGTATCGGACTGGGGCAAAAATAAAACGTTCTAATTAGTCCGCCAGCCAGATCATAGAAAAATATGGGACACTGACAAAGATATAGATTATAAACCATTCTAATTAGTCTGTCAGCTAGGACATGGAAAAATATGGGACACTGACAAAGATATAGATTATAAACCATTCTAATTAGTCCGTCAGCTAGATCATGGAAAAATATGGGACACTGACAAAGATATAGATTATAAACCATTCTAATTAGTCCGTCAGCTAGATCATGGAAAAATATGGGACACTGACAACGATATAGATTATAAACCATTCTAATTAGTCCGTCAGCTAGATCATGGAAAAATATGGGACACTGACAAAGATATAGATTATAAACCATTCTAATTAGTCCGTCAGCTAGATCATGGAAAAATATGGAACACTGACAAAGATATAGATTATAAACCATTCTAATTAGTCCGTCAGCTAGATCATGGAAAAATATGGGACACTGACAAATATATAGATTATAAACCATTCTAATTAGTCCGTCAGCTAGATCATGGAAAAATATGGGACACTGACAAAGATATAGACATATAGATTATAAACCATTCTAATTAGTCCGTCAGCTAGATCATGGAAAAATATGGGACACTGACAAAGATATAGACCATTAAACATCCGGAGGGTCGTGATGTCACTCGTGGGTAAAAGTCGTACCCACAAGTGATGTCACTCGAAACTTACCTTCGTCATTTTTTTGTTTGTGAAACAAAACAAAAAATACGTGTGCAATATTTTTTAGCAATCTAGCTGGCTAATTACAGACTAATTTGTTTTTTTAGGATTGTAGCCTAGTAAATTCCTCTAGCAAACTCGCACTTGAGCCCCGAGATACAAGCTTTGCCTAGTTTGGTATTCATAAACAAACAGCATTTCTGTACAGAGAATATTTAATATTTATGTATTTTTAGTATCGTCTAAAGGCCGATTTAAACTCAACGAACATAGAGCTAGAGCTGGAACAAGAGCATTCTTTCTCGATCTTTTAGTGTAAACGAAAGATCGTTCTTAGCGTTTTCCATATTAGACATTCCATTGAATCTTTGCGAACGCAAACAAAACAACCAAAGAATGTTCTACGTTTGTTTACAGCAAATGAATTGGATACAGTGGGGATAGAATGAGCATTCGCTCGTCTGATATAAATCGGCCTTTAAGCTATCGAATCTATCGAATCTTTGCGAACGCAAACAAAACAACCAAAGAATGTTCTACGTTTGTTTACAGCAAATGAATTGGATACAGTGGGGATAGAATGAGCATTCGCTCGTCTGATATAAATCGGCCTTTAAGCTAATTCGTTCGCTTCACGTAAATTGTCATAGTTTTATTAAAAATACTATGTACCTACAGTATATTATATACCTTGTGTGCAGGTAAAGAACCACGCGGCCGCCTGGCCTTTCCTCAAGCCGGTCGACAAAACGGAAGTCCCGGACTATTACGATCACATTAAATACCCTATGGGTAAGTTTGTTAAGACATCACTTTAAGTTTAAATATTGTTTTAAAAAACTCCTTCAACCACAGTGATATTCAGTAAAAAAGACTTGTCATATCCACTCTACAGCTGCAATACTTAAATTGCTATTGTTATTTATTTTGAACTGAACTTGTAATTACGTTAATAAAAGTATTGATTTGCACTAAGGCTAAGGCTAAGGCTGCACGCTACTGCTATTTATTTTAAATTTAAAAGTATGGCATCATGCGCATGGAATAAAGGATTATTATTAACGGGCCCTTCCGTGTTACTGTTCTACTAAACTGTACTGAATTTATACCCGTTATTTGACCATCCGGTTCCAGATCAGCTTAATGCCTCCATGCTTAATGCCAAGCTTATCCAATTGGCGCTAGTATTTCGCTGGACGATATGAGTGCTTTTCGAATTGTATACACCTTAAAGAGTATAGCAGGATAGTCTTAACAAAACATCCAAAGCGGGTTTAAAACTATGGGCAAATGATACTTTATACATAGATAACATGATGCACTAAATTCCATTCCCCCACTCCCCCAGTAAAATACGTGTCATTAATGCTTTTTTTTTTGACGTAAAAACGTTTTATAAATCTATAAACGCAGACTTCACGAAAAAGTGTCACGTTCTGTCTGACTGTAGCGTGCAAGCGAGAGAGCGTAACAAGCAATAGAGAGGCACGATCGGCCTAAGATTTATGCGTATATTATAATGGCGTTTTATGTAAGATTATTATCATCGTCTGTAAACAGACAATCATTTTTTAATGTTATGTAACGGCAAACGTATACTTTTGCCGCATCAGGAAAAAATAATGAGGGTAAATGTTTACGAATCGCGCACACACCGTCACAGAAAACCGACACCCTGAAGTTAGCTAGTCAACTTTTTAGCTGACAGTGTATATATAGGTGCCGGCAAACAAGTTGACCCAATGAAGTTAGCTGCGCATGGCTACGCAGAAACGTTTTTAAGGTCTCTTTGGTGGAAGTGTACTTGCGTGAACTTTCCCCTTCCACGTCAATTTTGGGTCAACTTGTTTGCCGGCCACTATAACTAACTTCATGTTAATACTTCTTGCATTGAAGATTTATTATATGTTTGAAGTTAGACTTCTAAACACGAAGAATAATAACACGAAATATATATTTTTAATGTGCGTACACAAGTACACACACATATGTTTAATCGTGTGTAGACCTGCGCACGATGGGCGAGCGACTGAAGTCTCGGTACTACGTCTCGAAGCGGCTCTTCATCGCAGACATGACGCGTATCTTCACCAACTGCCGCCTTTACAACTCGCCTGACACAGACTACTACAGGTAAGACAATTAGAATTAAATGTTACGACTGGTCGGACTGGTCTTGTAAGTTGCGGCTGGTCTAGTAGATTACAGCTGGTTTAGTAAGTTACCGCTGGTCTAGTCGGGAAAACTATCCGTACCTCCTGGTAACTGTCAGCTTAAACATTGGGCTCATAGAGTATTAACCCGATACCACTCATCATTACTTCAGTTTTTGCTTCATGAAAAGTCATCAGTCTGCGCCCGCGTTTTGTGGTTGTGGTGGAGATTTGTAGGAACAAACGCACCTTAACATTTTTAACACCCTTCCTCTCTACTCTCACTCTCCGTAAACATTACGTGACATCCAAGTGATCGTTTTAACTTAAAAGACACCAAAGTAGTTGCCAACTAGGGAGATTTTATATTTCTGATTATTTTTAATGAACAAACACCATCTCCATGACGCACTGACGCACCGTAACGTTTCACAAGACAGTGGGGAGTGGGCTCCCCACTGAATTGCGTTACGCAATAATTGAACGGCCCCTTAGAATGCGTGATCAGAACAGATCTTTTTTCCTTGCCCATTTTTCTATCGGAATGCTCATAGCTCGAAATAGCGGCATCGTTTCATGGTTGATGTTCCAAAGACACGAACGAAGAGATTTTACTCTACTTTTGTGATAAGAACGTCTAGGCTTTGGAATACGTTGCCTGAGTGGGTTTTCCCTGTTGGTTACAAATTTATTGGTTGGTTGGTTGGTTATCTTTGTGTCTTCAAATCGAGAGTGAATCGGTTTCTTCTAGGTAAACACGCTCCATCGTAGACCGCATCGCTGCTTAACATCTGTTATCTTTGTGTCTTCAAATCGAGAGTGAATCGGTTTCTTCTAGGTAAACACGCTCCATCGTAGACCGCATCGCTGCTTAACATCTGGCGAGATGGCGGTCAAGTGCAAACCTATGGAAGTTAAAAAAACTATAATATGTTATTTTATCCACAGATGCGCCAACGCTCTCGAGAAGTACTTCCACGGCAAGATGAAAGAGGTCGGCCTGTGGGACAAATGATTAGAGTTTAACTTCGACGATTTCTTCGTCAACCACATCATAGCCAGCGCCGGCGCCGCGGCCCGCGACTAGACGTCAACGTGCTGTTGCTGTGACCGTTGTGTGTGGACTGCTTTGTGTATTGACTTTTGTGTTGGACTGGACTAGGGAATGAAACAGTAGCGCCACCTATGGTGTAATTTGTGACTTTCGATATAAATCAATGGATGTGCTCTGAGCACCTTGAAATTGTTAACAAATTGCGACTCTGTGTGTAGCGTGATTGGTTTACAAATACCAAACTACTTGACCCCTACAATCGCCAGCGCCGAAGTATGTTGCGGTTCTACTTATTTTAGTTGTAGCGATAGGTATAAACGTCCGGCGTTCACCGCTTCCTACAATCGACTAAAACGGAAACAGTGAGCTCACTCTTCCCAACGATAACCTAATTCCGTGCGCCTGAAGTTTGGGTGGGCATATCCATTGATTTATATCGATATTTGTGACTGCTGGAGTGATACGCTCCATAAGAGTGGACGTAGTTACTGTGAGCATTGCGTGTGGACTGCTTTAGCTACGATATGTTGTAATATATAGTTCTAGTGATGAAGACTAGGTCAAAAATAAATCATTCTAATTAATCCGTGAGCTAGATAATGAAAAAATATGAGACACGATTTTTTTTCAAATTATGAAAAATCACAAAGATATCAAATTTTCAAGTTGTGGCGTCACATGTGTGTAAAAATCATACTATCAAGTGACGTCACTCGTAACTTCTAAGTACTGTATTTTCGTTATTTTTTTATTGGATATAAAAGAAAAAATACGTGTACAATATTTTTTTGCGATCTAACTGACGGACTAATTAGTTAATTCATCGCCTATTAAACGGAGTGAATAGATACAAAACTAAAAATGTTTTTCCACAGGATTGTAGCCAAACGAATTGAAAGAAAAAAGTTCTGAATTGTATAAACAATTTTTTTTAAACATTTCATAACTTTTTTCTTTCTAAATGTTTGACTATAATTCAGTAGAACACGTTTTACATTTAATTATGCGTTTTTCATTGTGCAAATAGATGTGTCAAAGATAGTTTTTAATTTCGCCATATGTAGCGCAAATGTTTCATTGTGTTTATAAACCATACGGAATAAGAGCCGGTTTTCACGGAGCGGTTGCCAACCGCGCGCGGGCGCGGCAGATTTGTATGTAAAATTGAATTCAAAACTCACGACGCGGTTTACGGCCGCGGCGGCTGCGGCAGCCGCGCGGCGCCCGTGTGGATGCGCGCGGTTCTTGCGCAGTAGCTTTCCGCAGTAGAAACCGCGAAAACCTGCGGTCTCGTGAGTATTGAAACAAAACCGTCGCGCGGCGCGGCGCCGCGCCCGCGCGCGGGCGCGGATTGAAACCGCGCCGTGAAAATTGGGCCTAAAACAGTGGCGTTACTTGTGGTAAAGTTTGTAGCTGTTGGAGTGACAGGCTCCTTGTGATTGGACGGTGTTACTGTGAGCATTGTGTATGGACTGCTTTAGCTATAATATGTAGTTATACATATAGTTTTGTAATTAAACGGGGTGAATAAATAAAAAAACTAAAAATGTTGATTATAGCCAAACATTTTAAACAAAATAGTTGTGAAATGTTATAAAATATATTTATACTTATTCTGCTGTATAAGTATGTACTTTGTACATATATTGTGTACGTACGTAATGATTGTTAAATTTTCTTAGTTCTTACGGTAACAGTAACAAGCATTCAATTCTTTTTTCTCAACTCAAAAAAATAAAGGTCATAATTTGTGGTGATATACATATGTAGGTATGTATTTATAAATATCACCGTGAAATAACAAATACTGTCAGATTATAAACTAACCTAACCTACCTTAGGATTATAATCTGACAGACAATTGAGATGATTGCGTTACATAGATTATGAAAAAATATGGGACATGTATTGTTTGTTTTATCAAAATATTAAATGTCATCAAACTTCCGGAACAGAGGTTTGTGACGTCCACGTGTTCATAAAAATCGTATATAGACGTGACGTGTTGATTTTTACAATGTGAAAAATATGTGTTCCAATATTTTTTAGTTATAAGCTAACTGACGGACTAATTAGTTTTTTTTTTCAATCGCCATGCCTGCCTATTTAACAAATTAAACAATATTATCAAGTATACGGTTCCAATAACCATAATATTTTATGTACATTATTACAACATCTGTTACACATCAAACAGAACATTGTTCAATCAATAATGTACAATTTTGAGTGTTGCTTTACCTACTGAAAGCTATTATAATATAATAGTTTAGAAACATAAATAAAATAACTGTTTATATAAATTTCAAGGCTAACAATATACTATTTAATAATGGAAACTTTTACACGTTACGATGAAGTGATGCGATTACATCCTGTTTTGGCATACGTATACCGCAGTCGTGCTGCTAATATTTTGCCTATCTATAGTTAAATTATGTAAAATCGTTAATGTAGATAGTTTTCTAGTATACATATTTAAAATTATTGAAAAAATCCGATTAATTAAAGCTCAGTTCGTTTTACGAGTGATCTGAATGAGGATTAGGATATTAATGTCAGTTAAACTTAGAATCCCATTCTCGTAAAATATGGTCTAATAACTTCATATACAATCGCTTTATTAGATTAAGAAATGCTGAAATTGTTCACTTCTATAGACTCAACGTTCTCAGCTATCATTGGATGTGGTTGAAACTGTAGTCTACAGTTTCGACCGCATCCGACGGTCTTTTTGAATTGAGGAGTCCGCCTCCATCTTTACTGACGCCCACTGGAGAGCCCACCCCATACCCATATGTTATGTTAGTTTTCAAAGCTAAATTTGTTGACTGGTACATTATTGATAAAATCCAAACTAATTGGATCGCACCTAAATCTCCATTGTTGTACTAATTTTTTAATTAAGTAATTTTATTTAACTTACATTTAGATTGTGTTCCATTAAATGGGAAATTACCTTTTACTTCGTAGTCATGAAGTCATTGTAAGACTGATATACGATTATAATGACTGTATATTTACATAATTCGCGAATTAAGAGTCAGTTTAATAATCAGGAAACGGGTATCTACTTACGTTTGGTTGCGGAGTGTCGGCCACATCCTGCAGTGCCCTAAAGCCAAAGTTTGGCAAAGTGACACATGCACATTTTTCACTATACTAGTGTCATTAATAAGCCGAAGGGATATAAAGCCGTAGTTATGTCGTGTATCATATCCATACATTAGTTTTTGGGATTTGGAATAAAAATATTGAACTAGGGCCTTACAACTTATTGTATTGTTTTAATAGATTTGCTTAGTTTGGTGCTAGATGGTGTTGTTGTGAGAAATGTCCAATGGCTACCGATAATAATAAAACACCCAAAATACGTATAACATCCATGAATTGTCGATAATTTGTATGCGTTTGTGCTTAAACAATCATAGATTTGGATGTGTTTTAAATTTAACTTACCCAATATTATAACCACGGTAAAGATCCCGTAATTAATACTAGTATAGTGAACGGTGATAACTTTAGAAGGACAATGTTATACGTTCATATAAAAGACTGCAAAATGCGATCGAAACTATAGTCGGGCAATCCGACGTAAGTTATTACCCATTATTGTGTTATTATATTTAAATAAATTAGGCGCGTTTTTCATAATTTATTTAGAGGGCGATAGAAATAACAAAATTGATGTGAAGAGTGCAAGGTGTACAAATTGAATAGGCAAAAGTTAACCAAATCTCAACGTAATTTTGTATTTAATTGTTAGATAGCTAAATGCATTATGAATTAGAGAATTATAAGCACAAAATTGTTACTATTATGTAGATTAGATTTTACCACTTGGTCTTGGTAAGTTTTGTATTTTTATGTAAATATAAATAAAATATTTAAATAAAAATTACTGTTTTTTTTCTTCATTAATTTGATTTGGCTCGGTGAAAAGGGCTGGCGGGTTCTCACACAAAGACTCGAGTCGAGGCCATAATCCACCACACTGGCCTATATAGTAGGGTGGGTCAAAAAATTTTTTTTTTCGTTTTTTAAAAAGGCTCTGTGATAAAAAGGTGCCAAATGGTGTAGTAAATTGATATGTAAAATGTTATCAAATTATTTTGAGTTTTATTGCCTCCGGATTGTGATAGAAGTTTTAAAAAAAAAAAGTTTTTTTTGACTTTGCCTTACTTATCTTTTTCAACTTATCGTTACAGTTTTAATACATAAAGTGCTTAAAAATAATATATATGACCGTATTGTCTCATCTAACACCCAGCCTCACACCTCCCTCGACTCTTATTATTGAACTCAAATAAATTGCAACACGGATTATTAGGCATCAGATTCACACGTTGCGTAAAAGAGTGCAGTCATTTGTTTGGCGCTATCACAGAAATGGAATGCACTCGAAATAGTTGGAAGTGTCCTTATTTGGTCATTTATGTGGTTTAAAAGACAATTTATTGCCAACCTATGAAGATATGATGAAATTTTATGAGTGGATTCGACACAGGTTAAAATATGAGAGAGAAACTAAAAAGGAGCCAACACATAAAGACATAGATAGATAGATAAACTCTTTATTGCACTTACATAACAAAGAAAAATACAGAAAAGCTATTGTTAATGCTAAACTGGTAGAAATAATAGCAAAATCTATATTTCTATAGTAGAATCAAAACAAATAAAGGTTAAGTTAGAATCAAATCATTTAAAATGGAAAAACCTTCCGAAATGTCGCTCAAACATCCCTGAAGACAAGTTGGAAGAATTTCGTATTGGAAGTAAAGTTTTGTTTTATGAACTGCTATTTAGACATCTATTTCAATACATTGATAGTATGTAGAACGTCTGGACCACAGACACAGACATCAGGAACAATTGATAAAGAACTTGAAAACTGTGAAAAATGACTTATAAATTGTTTTCAGCCTATTCCGAAAAACCTGCCCGAGCTTTCTGCTAAACATATTAGTACAGACCAAGTCAAGTCAAGTCAAACAGTCAAGGTCTAACCTTTCGTATGGTTTTTTTTATAAAAACTCACCCCAGCTGCAAAGATAGATCTCGAAACTTGTTTACTCATTGAGCTAACCAGGTTTTTAGTACCAACTTTGCTGCTCCCTGAATCATGAAAGCTAGATCAACAATAACAGCTACCACAGATCAATTTTAATGCTTAAAATTGCTACATACCTACTCGTATTAAGTATGACCTTGTGAAGTGGCATAAAAATATCACATAGCCATCGATTTTAAAATCTGTAACCGAAGAAAATCTCCAATTGTTTATTGAACAAATAGGAGAAGGTGAATTGGATTTTTAACATCTTCCCTTTGTGAAACGGACCTGGGATTGGACTAAATTGAGTTTAACACTCAATTTAGTCCAATCCCAGGTCCGTCCATCTGATTTTTCAGAATTCTTGAACTTACCAATTGTACTGGTTATACTTTAACTTACTATTTGCTCTTGAAATAAAGATACTGGAATGAGGTTCTCCTGATGAGATAAGAAAAAAACTGAAATGTGGGAAGAACTCAGATATAGGTTCTAGACTTGCCCTGGTTGTGGTAGAAAGAGCAGTTAAAGCCGTGACTGAAACTTGAGCTACTTTTTGCAACAAAACTACAAGTAGTGAAGGATTCATTAAATATAGAAGCGAGAAAAGCAATGCCGCAATTCGACAACAAAAAGGATTTTGCCACAAACTAATCTCTGCCTTCAATCAATATAATATAGGTACCTACTAATCATTGTATCTCATTATTTATTATTTTTGTAGTTATAATGATTAGTAATGTTATTTTATCTATAATAAACACATTTAGGGACTATTGATTCAAGATTTTTATTTACAAATAATGTTGATTACTGTGACTTTGTATGTTAAGCCCTTTTTTGCATTTTTTCACAATTTCCACATGTAACCGGAGGCAGAAGATCAATTCCGATTACAATCTAACTTCACAATCTATTAATACTTATCGTTTGGCACCGTTTAGACAGTGTGCCCGTAAGAAAACTGTAATTTTTTTTTTCTCCATACATAAGTGACCCACCCTACTATATAGTGTATGTTGGGGGATGACGCATGGCATGATTTGAAATATTCTAGGAGCATGCCAGTTTCCTCACGATGTTTTCCTTCACTGTGAAAGCCAATGCCAATAGGGTACAATCCTCAAAAAAACTAAGTAGCCCGTTAGTTAGATTGCCAAAAAATATTGTACACGTATTTTTTCTTTTGTTTCACAAACAAAAAATGACGAAGATACAGCGCTTCGAAGTTTCAGAGTGTGACGTCACTTGTGAGTACGATTTTCACTCACGAGTGACGTCGTGACCCCCCACTCTCGAAGTTTGATGGTCTATATCTTTGACGATTTTTGATATTATGAAAAAACAAAAAATACGTGTCCAATATTTTTCCATGATCTAGCTGACGAACTAATTAGGATGGTGTACTTTTGGCCCAGTCCGGTACCCTATTGAACAGTACTCACGAGGTACAGGCGGGATTCTAAACAAGGATCTCATGATTTTGAAATCGGACGTTCTCGCCATTAGACCGTAACGAATTTTTTTAATGACTGTGTACCACTTTTTTTTATTACTTTTATAGGTTGATATTTTACCGCCATCTCGCCTAATGTTAAGCTACGATGGAGCCTGTTTACCTAGAAGAAACCGATCCACTCTCGATTTGAAGAATACAAAGATTGTAACTATCGGGAAAAACCCACTCAGGCAACGTTTTCCACATCCTTTACGTTCTTATCACAAAAAGAGAGTCAAATCTCTTCGTTCGTGTCTTTGGAACATCAACCATGAAACGATGTCGCTTTTTCGAGTTGCGAGCATTCCGATAGAAAAAGGGGCAAGTTGGACATGCAAATCAGTTGCACACTCTCCGAAGTCTATCCGATAAGCTATAAATTTTTCGGCGATGTTCAAGACTTTGCCGTCTTTTTCGCACGAGTATGAAAAGCCTATGAGCCTTTTAGCATGTATCTCGATCGAAAAGGGAACCGTAAACCCTAGTTAAACTTTTAACCTTTTGGTGTTTAATTAAATGAAAAGCAAATATCAATACTGTATTGGTTTTATTCACTTCATATATTCACACGAAAGTGAAAGAACACTTAACACGGGAATGTAAATAGGCATATTTACATGGTTTTCTTTATTTTTAATATTATATACCAGTCTCCTTGTATATTTAACATCCAAATAGACTTAAGTACCTTATTTATGTACTGCGTAAATAACTTAAATGCTCACTTAAAAATATCTTAACGTAAGTAAATATAAAGTATACATCTATTTCATAAGTTTCAAAAGGATCGCTTTTAAATGTAACTCGTATGTATATAGTAATAGAGGCTAAAACTAACTGTTCAATTCAAAAGCGATATGACTTCAGACTAGATTTATGCTACTACTATTAAGAAAGTAGTATGTTTAGGTACTATCGAAAGAGTTCCACAACTGCACCTTGGATCACGCAGAGGCAGAACTATCGAAATTACTAGTCTGACTCCATTATCCATCGAAAAAAATATCACAATGAAAACCTGTACTAAGGTGAGTGGAAGTTATCTTAATGAATCAACTTCTAATATAAACACCAACCCTGAAATCTCGAGAAAATTAAGCATTTATTTCATATTTAAATGTCGATTTGACTAAATGTTTATTTTTGAGATTAATGGGTTTGATGTCATAGTCAGACTAATTCGTAACAACAAGTAGAACACAGCTCTGCTCTTTCGTCTCAGTACAAATGTTCTTTGTAATCTTTTATCAACAATTTAGTTGCGAAATGGCCTTTCACCCAAAGGATACTTCACACGAGCAAGGCGATTATTACTTGTAATCGTAACTGAGAAAAGATGTGAAGAAATTATAGGTACTTCTTTAATTTATTTTTATTCCTCACGCTAAGTATAACTTCAACGCAAGAAGTATATTAACCTAAAGTTTAGGGTGTCGAATTAGTGTCGGTGCGCGTGCGCATCGTGAAAATTCACTCTGAATATTCTCTATAGAAGTACCTTTAACTAACAACCATATTTACGGAACACCGACAATGGTCATAAAAATACTATGATGCTCAGGGACTCAGATATATAATCGTGGTACCTCAAGCAAAATAACAACAAAAAATACGAAATCCCAGAGATAAAAAATACCAGACAAAACAGCATTTTAAATTGATTTTAAAGCTTTATATAACACAATTTTTCAAATTATCAGTTACGATTACAGGATTTATTACGAAGTCGCCGTGCAGATAAGAAATAATCTAAATTAAAGGTGGTTATAAAACAGTCGGTAAGTGATACTGAAAATACACGAAATCTTAAAAGTCTATGGCCGTAGTACTGTTATAAGCCGTCAGTATAAAAACAGGGTACGTTAGCACATCTAAAACTGAACAGAAGCCGTATTTATGGACTCTCACATCTGATATATTTTAATTGCTGTCGCACTACTCAAATGACACGAATTTATAAGTATGTAATATTAATTAACTCTTGTAGCAGACCGGGCGAATATTTGTGTGCGTTTGTGCTTATACAAACCACTTTATGGTTATGTTCCCACTCCGGAGAGTCTGGGCCTTCTCTCACAAGGAGAGAATCAAGGTCATAATCCACCACGTTAATCAACTACATACATGTGAAAATATGTTTTCTTTCTTGGTACAAGTCGCTTTCTTCAGGATAGTTCACTTTACCATTTAGGAGAAGAAAGCAAAATGTCGTTTTCACTTTTGGTGTTCAACTAGCGAACCAAACAGAAAAGTCCATTTTCATTTTTGCACACCACGTAAGACGGCTTACGTGCTATGATTAGTGCGACAGCAATCCCGATTAGCCGATTACAGAAGCGTTAGTCTCAAAATAAGGCCCCTGAAAAATAGAAAAATGCCAAAGACACGGCGCGAAACGAAACGAGATTGGTCTATTGACATGTAATTTTGCAGCATTTTCAGGATGACAGATCGAGGAAATATATTTCAAATTATAAACATTGACTCAATGTCAGATTCTTTTTACGCCTCGTGCGAGCCGTGAACTATTTTTGACAGATCTTTGCATTCTGAAAATGGTTCATTACATCACAATGACCAAAAAAAAACAAGAGAAAAGGCAATTGTTTTCCGGTACATACTTTAGCCGTAACAAATTTACTACGGCTGGCACACATCATAAAATTAAAAATAATGTGACACAACTTTTGGAAGACACAAAATACACATTTTTATCTTTAAAATTATAATGTTTGGTCAAATTTCATGGTCAGCGTATCAAAATACATAGTTACCCAGAACACAAATACTAAGCAAGATTGGAATTCTAATTATCGTTATTTACCACTTTTACTAAAACTAGTTTTGATACATAACATTTTTAAATGTATCTCGTGACATTCTTATATTAAATGAAAATTGAAGAGTTATACTATCAACTGCTCCATTGACTATGCCAAGTCAATTCTTTTATTTCTATTTTTCTATTTTTATCAAATTGGTTTTGGTCATAAATAAAAAGGCTATCATATCGGTTTCGTGTTCCGGGTACGTTGTATTTACCTGGCTTTCTAAGTTTAAAAAGTGTCTTTAAAATAGAATTCATTTTATTAATAAAAAAAAATCGTTTAACCGCCGTATCCTTAGGCTAAGTACACAATAAAAGTACAAGTTACACATTGTTAGTTACATTATGGACGGAACCCTCTATCCGAATGTTAGTCGCTGTAGGGCCATCACAATATCCATTACAGTATAGAAGATAAAATACAACGATTAGGTCTAACATATGAGATCAAGGACCAATCAAATATTGTAAGTACCTTCATTTGAATTTTGAACATAACTGAAGAAGTTTTGACGAGCAAGGGAACGGAATATATTATGGTACATGGGAGTTTTATTATACACTCAGATAATTAGTTATTTTTAACTGTATAAAATTCACTCGAACCTTATAGATTTGTTTGGTGAAGTTTGGTAAAACATTTTACCAGATTTCTACGAAATAGTTGATCGTTCTAGCTAGTCTAGTTTCAAGGTGCGAGTGAAAGTAATACAATTAATATAGCTAATTAAATGAGTCACATTAACATAGACGACTCTCCTTTCCCAACAGAAGTCATTTGAAAGAAGGAGCGTATTTTCGACCCGAAAATGACAGTAATCGTTGACTAGGCGGAGCTGCGGTGATCTGTATTTCATGAGTTACTTGATACTAGTCCTTACGAATAAAATATCACTTGTCCTCCGATCGATCGTCACTATCACTGGAAGTTTTTTTGAGTATTTACTTATATATGAACACATCACTACACTGCACTATGTTTGTCCGCCAATACTGGCCAGTGATTTCGCGCACCGTTGGACAAAGAATTCAAACTGATGTTGTTTTTTACGTATTTCGACTTCATGTCTTATCTTGGTGATCACATGGTTGATATTCAAACCGAGCGGAATATGCATCTGTCTATTTATCTTAGCAAGCGACCTGTCAAAGTTGGAACTTGTAAACCAAAGTCATTCGCTGTGTCCTGATATTTCCATCATGGATATACATTGACACACGATTATAGACACATTCACTATTCGTTTCTTGATCTTTATCATGTGATCCCATATAACGTAATCAAAATTTCATAAACCGCAAATACGCATTGTAAATTGTGCATCACATTATTGTGATTGGGTCTTTTATTTCTGTTTCTAAACGTGTCGAAGCTAGAAATTTTCGTAGCCTAGATCTTTTACGACGTATCGGTGATTACCTTAGTACGTAAATCGAAACAGTACGTTAACGTTCCGAAACAGTATAAGAGACGCGTAAGAGATCAGTAAGTCTTCGTCCAAGGCGTGCGGTACATAGCGCGTCTGGTTCCGTATTTGGCACTCGGCATATTACTGCGTGCTTGTAGAGCTCATGGAGACGTCGTCTTGGCGGTCCGTCCGCTGCTGACCGGATGTCGGTACGCAAACCCTGGGGAAGTTTAACTTAGTTAGAGAATTGTACATCCGACGTATTCTTATAAACATGGTCACAATAACAAAGCAATGACGAGAGATGGTCCGGAGTCGATAGAGTTGCTTGTTGTTAAACTAAATAAAAAAGCAGTGATGAGATCGTAGATTCAAAGATCCCCTGTATCGCCTAATTGCTGAAAGAAATCGGCTTTGGCTTTGCTTCTGCTGTCTCTATAATTTCTAGTGAAAAGAAAAGAGAGAGAGTAATATCAAAGCTTTTAACCATTTTAGGTAGACCCCCGATTCCCGTGCGTAGTTTTTATATTTAGAGGTACATTTTGTCACAAACATCGCCATGAAACCGTTCCTTTTACGAAGTTAAAAAAAAATTGGCTGTCATAGGGACTGCCGATAAAAGTGAAAACTTGTAACTCAGAATTTGGAACTCACTTTAGAAATTACGTGAGTGAAACTGGAGGTCGCTACTAGTCTGGAATAAATATTCAAAGCATGGTCGTCTAAAATCTAAATAAGTCTTCTAAGCATCGCCATCTAGATTAGTATTATAATCATAAACATCTAGATTAGTCTTCTAACCATGGGCATCCAGAAATGCGTTAGGTCCCGAGTTCACCCGAACATTTCTTTCACTTACGAACGTGACGTTGAGCTTCATTCACAGCCTACGAAAAATTCTATGTGTAGTTAGTCAGTTCGGCGGGGCTTTTTCCGCACCTAGCCTCTTTATTGGGCCATTGTGCGTGACTCATACTTCCCTGTCCTACTCCAACCAGCCTAGATCGTCCCAGAACGCAAGCATCCCGTTAAGATAAATAAATACCTAGTATGTAAGTAAGTAAATAAATAAATAAATAAATGGTATGTAATTGTGGTTACCTGTCGTGGTTGGGCGCGAGCGTGGGCACGAGCTCGTCGGGCGAGGACGCGCGGCTGCTGCGCGCGCTGTTCGCCTCCGAGTACGAGTTGTCGCTCGTCAGCTGTAACGTACACCACGCGGATACTGTTACATTCTATCATATTATATAAGAATGAATTAATGGAAATTCTTTATTGTTCACACTATCGTAAAAGATAGAGAAAATTTAGGATGCTAGTGAAATAACGTGCGGCCTAATCGCTGAAAGCGATTTCTACCAGCCAGTTTTGTGGTGGTAGGACTCTTGCCAGAGTCCGGCTGGGGAAGTACCACACCTTTGCCAGGTATTCTATCGCCAAGCAGTAATTAATGTGCAAGGATTCGTGTGTTCCGGTTTGAAAGGCAATGTTATTAGAGAGTTATAACATCTTAGACCTCTGAGTGACGAGCGCAGTTCAGTGCTAGATTATGATTTGAACTCTTCATGTTCCAATAGCTGCGTGTCACTGTGTTGTTATGGGCAGGCGTGTTGCTTACCATCAGACACATGTCTGACTGCTTGTTTCGTCACTCTATACTAAAAAAGGTGGCGTGTGAATAGAGATGCCTGTACCTAGCAGTGGGATAAAGAAGTATGTGATGATGAAAGATCCAAGTTTAAATGTATAGTTACCAGAGTGAGTGGATGCCGGTTCCGTGCGGGGCTGAGCGCGCGGCTTCGCGCCTCGTCCACGTCCAGCTGCAAGATGCTCTCCTGGCTCCCCGTGAACTGGAATGAGACCCCGGTTTAGTATATGTGCCTAGCTTTACCGTAGCACCCCCCGGACATTCGAGCAAAACTCCATACAAACGGCGCTATCAAATACTTATTATTTACACAACTTATAGGGGCCACAGCAGATGTGCTGCTTTTACCATCGGCAATAGACGATTTTGCGACAGCATCGATACTCCATCGTGTTTTGACGACTCTCTGCATTCCATCGCATCAAAATCGCACGGTTAAGTTATCGATGCTCCATCGCGATTTCACAACTGCCTGCGTCCGGTCGCGGTATCGATATCGTGTGTTTTAGCGACTGCTCCTGGATGAATGTTGCTAAATGTTGGATCGGTTCAGATCTTCGTTCGAGTCTTTGGGACGTCAACCATGAAACGATGTTAATCCTGCCCATACCAGTTGCAGTACCGTCCAGAGTTTAAATTTTGCGTACCACTGCTCTGTTTGGTACATGCCAAATAATTCGACCGGCATCTGAATGTGTGCGGAATGTACCGTACAGTCGCTGTATCGCGCTGCCGAAAAGCAACTCAATCGTATGGCGTTTTCAAGACTGCAGTGTGGAATATTTGATCGCCGTAGTTAGTTTTTAAACAGCGGCTAAGTCGCCGATCACCAATGCTAAAAGCAGGCATTGTGCTATGGGGCCCTAAATCCCACAAAAGTCCACGATTGCCAGACCTTCGTTATTTTATGAAGTTGAAAGTTTTTCTATGCGTATGATCCCCAAATATAAACTTTGGGTAGTGATGGCTGTGATAGGGAACTGGTAGGAAAGATGAATCATTTGGGTCATAATATAAAGTTATTAAATTAATAAAAATTAAATTGCCTTGTTGCCCATGATGTTTGGAAATCCAAGATGATCTTGAGAAGATCTTGTGCGTACTTACCACGAACCCGTAGTATTTGAGGATGTCCATCTTGCACATGGGACACGTGCGGTGCTCTAGTAGCCACGGATCTATGCAGTTCTTGTGAAAATCGTGTCTGGAACACAAAATGTATTATATAGAATTAAAATGTGTTACCACAATAAGTAATTTATCCAATAGCAGCTATCCTCTGTTTCAACCTCAGTTCCCGATTAGGTACGTTATTTTCACGGGATAATAATTAGCCGTGTGTTATGCTATGTACCAAATCTTTGTACTTCTCTGGAACTTTAGCCTTTCAAACGGGTACAGAGCCCTGTTTGCACAGAATTGCTTGGTGTTGTATTAACTGAAGGTTTATACTTCTATGCGTACATCTATGCACTCTGCTAAGATTCCAACCGTTACAAAACTGTTTCATATTGGCAGAACTCGTTCCCACACCAACACGAAGCCGAAGTTGTTATCAAACGGAAAACACTTCGGGTAAAACGTTCCAGTTTTGCCGCGCATTTGAAAAACATAAAGTCACGCTTAATGCAAATCTTGGGTATATTCACTACTAACAGTGGCTCACAGTTTATCCAGCATGGTTTCCGTTCCCGTTATTTTCTCGGGATAAAATGCCTGTGTTATTCCAGATTATAATCTAAATCAAAATTTCAACCCGATCAGTTCAGGAGTTCCGATGTGATTGAGCAACAAACATCAAACATTGATATTTAAATATTTATAATAAGTATTCGTAGGAATATATCGAAGATACAATATACTCAGGTCACGTATGTGACGTCACAGAATGGTAAACATGTCATAGACTGCTAATAGTAGGTACAGAAGCGAACGCGTGGAAACGTACCTACAAGGAAGAGATCTGAGTGTCTCGGACACTTTGTAAGGCTCTATGCAAATCGCGCAGCACTCGCCGTCGCCTTGCACTTCCTGTAAACAAAGTGGAACTTATATTAATATTAGGATCGGCGCACACGATGCATTTAGATACTTTAATAATAATTTAGTTATTCAGTACAGAGAAAGTAAAGAGATATCTGAAGCAAGTTGATATTGAACCCGGGAAAACCCGGGCAAATCAAATCAACAAAAACCGAACATTAAACTAAATCATAATGGTGTAGTAATTAGTAACGGTTCAGATGTTGCAAATAAGTTTGTTGATTTTTTTAACAGTATACCATCTGAAACTACCAAAAATCTAGGTACTAATCACAGTTTAGCATTAGAGTTTCTGAAGCAAAATGTCGCCAGTAATCCGTTTGACTTTTGCTTTCATCAGATCGTACCGAGTGTTATCACGAAAACTTTTAGCTCTCTAAAACCTAAAAGTTCAGAGGATATTTGTGGTATGTCGGTCAAATTTGTCTCAAACATTATAGACACTTTGGCACCATACCTTACGAATATATTTAATGAGTGTATTGAGCAGAATGTATTTCCGGATCTGATGAAGTGTGCTAAAATCTTGCCTCTATTTAAAAGCGGAGACGCAAAAGAGCCAGGTATCTACAATTATGGCCTCAAGATTGTGTAGGCAATAGGCCACCAGGCCAACTCAGCTTTCGGGTTCTGCTTTTGCTATTGACTTCCCTTTAATTTCAAGGGTTTCCCTTGACCTTCGCCGTCGTCGCGTTTAGTTTTTCACAATCAACCAGGTGAACGAAGTTGGGGGCTATCGCCAACTAAAATGGTCTTGGCATTAATTCATAGGATATCAATAGTTTGGAAACCTCCTTATATTTACAAACATTAGTTTTCCTGTCTAAGTGACCACTCTTAATGAGTCCTGGGGTCTATGGCCTAACTAAATGATCTCGATATTGTTATCTCTTTGTTTAGCTTGAAATTATAGAGAGTGTAATACCAAAGCCAAAAAAACATCCTGGCACCAATATATTGACTCTCGCATACGTCGTGTACGAAGGTCCTACATTATGTTGATGAAGTGATAAGGAAACGAGCGAGTCATTGACCTCAAGAGTCTGATTTATAAGATAGGTACCTACAAAGTAAACGATCGCACTTGAAGGTCGAGCGTCATGTGACCACAACGCATGTAATTTATATAAGTTGCTATAATGTTGGATGTTTTAAGAGAACTGCCACTCCATACAGTCTACGCCTCTAAATAGTACCTATGGTATCTTTACCTATTAAAAAATATGAGTAGTATCTAATGGGTAAAGAAACCAGTCGAAATTTTATACAATACAATACAAAATACTGTATTATACCACAAAAACAAATGAGAAAAACAGCAACTAAACTTAAAATTAAAACATTTTAGGCACAAAAAGGATCCGGTATTTTTTTTATTGTGCCATGGGTTAATTGTTAATTAACACCATTGTAGCACAAAAGTTCAGAGTTCAATGCCTACATGTACCAATAGACGATAACTATTGATTATGTTAAAAACTATTGTTTCAAGTTTTGAAAATATGTTTTTAAAATTTGAGCGAACACATTTGTACCTCATTATAATTTTACATGACTATAAATTAAAATTAGTTTAGAAAAGTAGGTATATGAATAAGGTTAATAATTAACCTTAAGTTTCCGTTACGCGGACTTAGGACCTTCTTTCACAATGAAAAGTCAAAGCCTAAGGCCTACTGTCCACGCACGCGTCTTTTGTCGAATGCATGCATCCTACGAACAAACGCAAAACGTGCGGCTGTCGTGTCGTTGTCGTTTCGTGGACACAGACTTCATTATTTGTACGCAAGATGCAAGCATTCGTCTTGTATCCGACAATTGTCGAAATCGTGCGGATGTCGTGCAGCTACGTGGACAATTGGCCTTAATCCAGCAGCGTATTTTGGCGAATGACGTACATATATCCTTGAAACATATGATTCTTAAAACATGCCGGTTTCTTCACGATATTTCCCTGCATCGTTAAATTCAGTGGCGAAGATAATTGTGCATCTGCCTAAGAAAAATACTTACGAGGTGCACGAAGGAATCTACAACCTCTAGATTAATATCAACACATTGACATTTATAATATTAACTAGTGGCCCATTCCGGCTGTGCTCGGATATTGTCATTTAAAGACTATTAATCGAAATAAAAACTATCCTATCTCTCAAGTTGGACCAGACTGCTCACAGTGTGCCAATTAAATTTAAAATCGGTTAAGTAGTTTAGGAATCCATCGCGGACAAACATCGTGACAGGAGATTTATATATATTAAGAAGATAGGATATTATGCTATATACCTAAGTACTTATAAGAAGGGCAGAAGTGTATAAATTTATTTACTTACTCTATCTTCAGTCTTTAAACTCTTAACAGGTATTTTGGACAGCGCTTTTTTAGCCGCGCAGCACAGTCGTTTCTGTAAACCAAATAAGAATAAAATTAGATTTTTGTTTGTTGCTTTAAAATCAAATAAAGTAGCCAAGTGCGAGTTGGACTCGCCCATGAAGGGTTCCGTTCCAGCAAGTAACATAATATACATAGTACACATAGTTCTTGTAGTTCGTTGTAACTTTGATCGAAGTTTTAATAATAGTGTATTTATGACGTACTAAAAAAAAACTACTCATCAGATCGAGTTCAAACAAATTTTCGTTGGTAGTTTATATGGTAATGTACATCATATATTTTTTTTAGTTTTTTCATTCTCTTACTTTAGAAGTTAGAGGGGGGGGGGGGGGACACACATTTTACCACTTTGGAAGCGTCTCTCGCGCAAGTTATTCAGTGTAGACTAAAATTATATTAGAAACCTCAACATCATTTTTTAAGACCTATCGATAGACACACCACACGTTTGGTTTGATGAAAAAAAAATTTTTGAGCTTCAGTTCTCAGTATGGGGGGCACCCCTAATTTTTTTAAAACTTTTGTAAAAACCTTAATGCGGTTCACAGAATACATCTACTTACCAAGTTTCAACAGTGTAGTTCTCATAGTTTCGGCAAAAAGTGGCTGTGACATACGGACGGACAGACAGACAGACAGACAGACAGACAGACATGACGAATCTATAAGGGTTCCGTTTTTACGTTTTACGGAACCCTAAAAAGTGCTTCAGAGAGTCAACAATATTTTTGTGACATAAGGAACATGACCCCTCCATGTAGTACACGTTAAATTAAAAATAAAAAAATAGAAAAAATGTAAAATTTCTAATAGTACATGGACTATTTTTAACGAGGGAAAACAACTAAAAATCTTTTGAGTTATTTTGTGAAATAGTAACCAACATCCGTGACAAGAATTTTCGCGCGCGCTTATAACATTAGTAAGGATGATTTGTCTCACATATCTGTATTTACTAAATAAATACTATTACTTATTTAGTAGGTGAGGGTCATGTAAATATTGTTGACTAGCATCGCCCCGCGGTGTACCCACGAATAACCCGTTAAAAAGTAGCCTATGTGTCTTCCAGATTACAATCCAATTGTACTCCAAATTTCAGTCCGATCCGTTCAGACGTTACGACGTGACTGAGCAACAAACATCCCAACATTACAACAACAACATTTACAATTTTAGTGTGACGGGGCCTTTTCTGCACTTTTTTTAGCCTCGCAAAGGGCCATTGGGCATTTATAATATTAAATAGGATTTTAGTGAGATTTCTCACCGAGAGCCTGTCCTTGGCATGTATGTACCGGAACCGCTGTATGTAGTAGAAGACGAGCCACGCCAGCGAGATCACCATGAGCACGATGAAGGATATCGACACGAACAACACTGACGTCCTGCGAACAATTGTAACAAAATATGTTGAAGACAACGAAAGTGATTGTAAAGCTGGAATAAAATATAAAATATATCTAGCAGCAACCCGCGGTTTCGCCCGTGTAGTTCCCGATCCAACCGCCTGTGGCGGTCTCCGGTCGCGGTCTCAGCGCTCTACTACGAAAACAAACTCCGAGTGATCGGATCCGACCGACAGCTGAATCGGAATGTAGCCTACCACGAAAAACAGTCGGATCGATACATCTTGGTCGGAAGTTATAAACTTAGGTCGGATGAGGGTCGAATCGAACGAAACGGCCGATTCTATCAACCGACAGATTGTCTTTCAAGGTAGGAAAAGTCCATAAGTTCGGCCGATATATCGTTTATCGGACTTCGTAGTAGGCCTGCTGCACCTTAAGGCAGGCATGTCGCTCAACATCAGGTGCACTTCTTGCTTTTCCTGTCACTATATAGGATTAAAAATACTCTAGCCTTACAGGAGCGAAATATTCATTATTTTTTTAGGAAAGTGAAATTAGTTTATCACATCACGAAATTTATGAAATACTGCGGTTAATAACGATTTTACTGTCGTATTTTAATAATTTACTGAAGGCTTACACCACGGGCTTACACGAACCAAATACTTGTCAAAGGTTAGAACATACTTATTATTGGTGAAACTTTTGATGTTTGAAGAAAACGGCAAAAGGTAATTAAAAACACTTAAACCATTATTGAGTCCCATTAATGTTTTCAATAGTATTTGCGCGTTGTTATTGTAATTTTCAGGATCATTACAACTTTGCAATATATATTTATTACAACACAATTCAAAACAATACATTTTTTTACGACTGTGAGAAATATAAGGTCAAAGTTATTAATTTTGAAAACCCTTGAAATCAACAAGACTTAACGTAACTTGTAAATTAAATGAATAATTATTATCAAAGTGTTCTTACCTCCGGATCCTAAGCGGAATTAAAAGGAAAAAAACGAAATTGAGTAAATTATAAAAAACTAAAACAAATAAGTAAAAAAACAGAATACAGTGAAAATATCAGTCGTTATAACTTGGATTCTACTTTTCGCGGTCGATCGGATTAACCTCAATACCTATGGGATTGCCCTAAATCTATTGTCAATACAGTATCTGGCATTGAAATAAAACTTGAGATTATGTCGTTACTTTGAGCTCAGTGTAACTATGTCTTAGAGCCTAGGGCCTATAAAAAGACAGGTCAGAGTTCCTTAGGCCCTTAGGGAAAAGTACTTTTGTCCGTTCTATGCGGACAATGTCACAGGCAGATACCTACTAGTTACTTTATAGTTTAGTCATGTAAAATTAATGCAAATTTGGTACTATGGTACCCAAGAATTTTTTATGGATGTATCAATTAGTTTTCACGAACACAGAGAGTTAGAACAAAAAGTCATACCGCGTTATTATACAAATACTAGCTGAACCGTGCGCGCGTTGCTACGCCATCTATCGAAAATTGGTCGTACCAATTCAAATCTAGAACAAATTTGGTTACCTTAGATTCTAATGACGCAACCTTTTAACAGATAGACACATGCTGTCACGCAACGAAAGCTCTCAAAAAGCAATTATTCCCGTTTCTGTTACATTTTTCATTCATACTCCGCTCCTGTTGATAGTTTCGTAATGTTATATAGCTTATAGCCTTCGTCGATAAATGGACTATCCAACAGAAAAATATTTTTTCAATTCGTACCAGTAGTTCCCGAGATCCTTGCGTTCAAACAAACAAACAAACTCTTCAGCTTTATAATATTAGTATAGATTTGAATTGAATATCGTTTCTTTGAGTACGTTTGAGGTCACAAAGATTTACTATTTTTCCAATTAGTTACCTACAATTGTACATTTTTATTAAAAAAATAAATTAAAAGGCTTTAGATAGCGTAAGTTTTGAGTACAAGTTTTAATGCGGCGGATAGAGCCTGAGGTGCATACAAATATTGAAAAAGTGATATCAGCAATGATGCAACATATGATAGAAATTTGTAAAGAAAAATTAGACCTACGCTGTTTCAAAAACATTGTCCCGATTTGAGCTCTTGAATGAAAAAGAGTTAAGCCCTTGAAAAGCAGAAATTTTGTGGTGGTCGCACGCATTGCAGTCTGCCTTGGGAAGTACCACACCTTTGTCAGTTATTTCCTCGCCAATTTGCAAATATTTAACACCGTATTCCGGTTTGAAAAGCATTGTGTCCGGAGAAATTACAGAGCATAGATATAAATCATCTTATACTCGTATCTCTGACTGACGAGCGCAGTTCAGCGCTGCGCTGGGTAAAAACGATTTGGACTCTTTACGTTCCAATAGCTGCGTGGCACATGCTGTTATGGGCAGGCGTGTAGCTTACCACCAGGCACATGTCCCGCTCGTCCGATCACTCTGTAGTACAAATAAAGTAGAAAAAACATACCAAAATCTTTTATTTCCTTTCACTTCTGCTAAGGATTTTTTTTTCTAATTTTTCTTAAATTTGCTAGCGTTAGACAACGTTCAGCCATTTGTAGTTATCTTCATGTAAAAGGATATAAATATAAATATGTAGGCGAAGGGCGAGGGCAGTGCTGACGAACGTTGCAGGCCATAAATCGGACAGCACTTAGATTATCTAAACAGGCATTTATCATCACAGCCGCTAAGCCGCCATCACTCAATAACCTTCCGCTTACTTCACATACTTCTGTGTCATGAAACGTCTAGCCTACGCCGAGCAGTAATGAGCAAACATTACTGGGTTCTAGATTGAAGGTCAATTTTTACAGAAGTATTACAAGACGAAGAGACAAATTATCTCAAACTTTCAGGTAACGAGCACAGTGCGGTGATTTAAACAGTGGCTAAAATAAACAAAAAAAATATTGTAATTTTGTGAAATGAGTTCACTTTGGAGTTGTTACATTTGAAATCTAATTAATTGTATGGTATCAATATGTTTTATATTGGTCCTAGATAGTGTGTTGTGTCGATAAAATAGTTATATTTAAAAATGGCCTCACTTGTTAATGTTGTTGGTGACGTGAGCGAATGTCCGTCCTTTGATGATGCCGATCATGACGCGGGTCCCGTTGTCGATGAGACGCGTTATCTCCTCGCCTTTCCACTTGTACGTGAATACGGCACTTATGTTACCTGGAACAAAACACAGAAATAAGGGTAAAGAAATAGACGAAGAAAAATGGGAGAAATACCATGACTTGCGTTTCTAAGTACTTGGTAATTCGCTAAGCACAAACATCTTTTGTATGTGAATTTGGACAACTACCCATCAATTGTGCAGTAATTGGTACATGTACCTACAATTTAAAATAAATTTGTGTAGCTTTAGTTTCTACTGCTTATTTTAAACTTGTGACCCTCCAACTGTAATTTAACTCCCACAGCGGTATTTTGTTATAATTCCACGCTGAATGAGATACCTGAAGAAAAATTAGTTATTCAAAGCCCAGGAGTAACAAGTTTAACCCAGAAATTGTCAATAATTGAGACGGTTCAATGCTTCAAAGGCACCGAGAGTAGTGCCCTCAAATTGGGTTATTCCGAATCGAGAGCTCTATTTACTAGGTTACTCAAGTTGACGTCGCAAGGCGAAAGAGATATACTAATACATCATAATAGAAACTATGAGAAATGGGCAAAATATTCCTCCTATTTGTAATTAATTATGATACTGAACATGGGCAGTGAAGTCGCTCAGCGAGATATGGTATCCTCAGTCAAATCAGTCAGAAAACTAAGGTGGTGACTGGTTACCTTAGACCGCGCATTAGCAACCTGAAGTGGCTGGTGATTTTTATCGCAGAACCGATAACCGTTGGGATAGACGGGTTCTGGAGTGGAGACCAAGAATCGGTAAAGAAGTGTAGAAAACACACTTTGACTACGAAAATTTACGGAACGCAGATCGCGGCATTTGGAAACGAAAATCCGAGGATCGGGCTGAATGATATCATTGGCGAGACCTATGTCCAATAGTGGACGATTATGGCCTAATGATGATGCCGACGAAAAAACCTAACATGGTATCAATCATTCCAAACATCTGTATAGAACAGCTAAATGCTATGACTGGCTAATCGCATGTGCTTAAGTAAAGGGTTGCTAAAGCCCTACGCGAGATGCACTCTTTAAAGCCCAGCGTGCCATTTCTGCGTACACCAATTACATCTACAAATAAGGCAGTATACACAGACAATGAAGCTATTTACATGTATCGGGTACACTTAGAGTCGCGCTCACATTCGAACCCCGATAAGCACGAGGTAGATTAAGGTTAGATTAAGGTCAGAGATTAAGATTTTGTGATAACAGATAATGATCCAAAGTTAATATTGGCTCGTGTAATGAGGCCTGAATTAACTGAAATAAATTAGTGATTTTGTGTTGAAATTAAAAGGTTGAAAACAAAAAAAAAACTTAAATACGTTAAAATGTGTAAAAATATTATGAACTGTTAATCTGGTCTGATATTATTATTGATGTAGTTTAAATCACTTAAACTCGAATCGGCGTTTTCAAATATTGGGAATTCGTTCTTTCATATAGCCACGGTAAACATCTCGTAATGAGTAATAGGTACCAGAGTAGTGAGCGGTAGCTTGAAACTGTGAAATCGAGTTCAGATTCTTTAAATAAATAATAGATACAGAGTAATTACAGGGCTATAGATAAATCTTTAAGCCTGGGTGACGAGCTGACGAATGCAATTCTAGGTAGCGATTTGGATCCTCAATTATGCATAAACATAAATTAAACCAACAAAACATATTACACCCACTACCATGTAATTTGACACACCCATCGATACTATTTTGTTTATTATTAAAGCCTGTAGTTAAATTAAGAATATATATTGCTTTATGGTCGAATTTTGTAACACTTGGCGACCACTAGACCACTACTAATAATAAATATATATACACAATACATACCAACTACCTACACATGTTTAAATTGTGTTTTGTAACGCGACAGGTAATCAACTTTTCCGTTTATTCTGCCGTACATCCCAACCTTTCAAGATAAACGCAACGAGTGTGGCGCCCTTATCGCTGTTATCAATTAAGATGCTGTTATCACTGATAGTGCGTGTAATTATCTTAGTTTTGATAGGTGTGTTTAGTGACTAGTGACGTAATCTGTTCTGTTTTCCGGTGTAAGTACGAATTGTTTTATCACAGTGCACTATTTCGTGACTGTTTCCTTAGCACTTTGGTTGTAGTTTACTAGGAAAATGATAGTAAGTTTGTAGGTGTATTTTGTTCTGTTCTGTTGTAGCTTTTGGAGAGTAAAAAATTAAGGAAAGCTCGATGTCGCTAATTACGTCTGCTTTTAGTTTATTAGTATTAGTATATTTTTTTTTTAAATAAATACTGTCGAGACGAGCAGCACATGTGCCTGATGGTAAGCAACATGCCTGCCACATAACAGCACAGTGACATGCAGCTATTGGAACATGCAGAACCCAAATCATTACCTAGCACTGCACTGCGCTCGTCACCCAGAGAGCTAAGTTGTTTCATCTCTAAGCCCTGTAATTTCTCTGGAAATATTGCCCTTCAAACCGGAAAACAATAACTGGCAAAGGTGTGGTCCTTCCCCAGGCGGACAGTATTTACATTAGTAAATTCAATCTACTAGTACTATTGTTGTTATACAAGTAGCGTGGTGGATTATGGATTTGACTCTCTCTTTGTGAGATGGCTCCGAGTCTCAGCAAATGATTATGCTATGCTGAATCTCACTAATATATAAATGCGAAAGTGAGTATTTGTATTGGTGAACATTTCATATTTTACACACAAAACCATTGTATGGATGTTTGTTACTGTTTTAAGCTATAACAACTGATGGGATCTGGATGAAATTTAGTCCATAAATAGATAATAGCACGGAATAACACATATCCTACTTTTTCATGCCGAGAAAATAACGAGTTCCATGCTAGTGAAACCACAGAATGTTACTAGTTATATAAATATTATTCTAACACTTTTATACAATCACTAGCTGACCCCGCAAACGTTGTTTTGCCTTAGTGAACAACCCTTGTCACTTAGGGGTATGAAAAATAGCTAGTAGCCGATTCTCATACCTACAGAATATGCATATAAAATTTGGTTAAAATCAGTAAAGCCGTTTCGGAGGAGTAAGGAAACAAACACTGTGACACGAGAATTTTATATATAAGACGAGAATTTTATATATAAGATAATCAAACAGATTCACAACCAGAAGATACATCCGAACATAAATAAGAACGAAATTAAGGTAATAAGGCCCACTTTAGTTCCAACCAAAACTCAAACAAAAATTAATCTTCAGATAAACATACCCGATTAAGCAAATCAAATATCGGTATTAAACTTATTTTTTTGGGTCAGTGAGTAACCGTGTTTTGGTATCGAGAACTCGAGATCATGAATTGAAGTTATGATTATGACTAGGGATGTAACGGAGGTCATCTTATCGGAACCGAAGTCGGAGTCGGAGTTTTTAAATTTGATTTATTGGAGTCGGAACCGAAGTCGGAGGCCTAGGCAGGATCAAAAGTGATATTTTTGCAAGAGAGATACTTTTATTGGGGACAAATAAAACAGTATTTTGTTAAACACGTGGACACGATAAACATGGCTGGACAATAGATTTAAAGGGTTGGGAGTTTGTAGGTATATCAATTTACTTTCCACCACAATTATCTCAAATATGTATACACCTTACCTCCGATTAAAACCGATATAAAAGTTTCGCAACCGAAGGTGTAAGAATGGAAGTTCCGACTTATCGGAGTCGGAGTCGAAGCTCCGTAACATCCCTGATTATGACCATTAAAATATTCCGCAGATGTAGAAACATAATTAATAATAACGGTGTTATTTATAGATAGCTCAAGTAGGCAATTTAATTTATTTCATTATGTTTGGGTGCGTTCAAAGTTTTTAAAGTTATACTCGTACCTATTTGGGCTCGTTTGGATAAAAATACAAGAGTGAATTTTTAACGATGCGCGTGCCGCACACAGTATAAATGTTTAAATTACTGTTTCACTTTAATTTATCTGTAAACGTTGCCTTTCAACCAGAACCGGAATGTGAAATCATTTCTGTTTGGCTGTAGAATAACTACCAAAGATGTGGTATTTCCCCCAGGTGGAGTCTGCAAAGATTTCCACCGCTACATATTACAGGAAAATATGTAGTGTTGCATTATACCCTGTATAGGTACTGAGGTACTATTACTGAATTTGCATCAGATGTTGACGTAGGTGGTTGTAATGCGATCATGCCAGGGTTTCTCTATCAAGGTAGCAGTGGCGCCCGCACGTGACAACCCTGCATGTCGGTTATAAATAGAACGCAATAGGATTATCATCTACTAGTTATTTTAATTTAATAGGTGTCCCGTATAAGTTACGGCTGGTCTAGTCGCGAGAACGGCGACTGCCGATCCGGAGACCCCGGGTTCAAAACCACGCGCACCACCTTCACACGGTGAAGGAAAACATCGTAAAGGAAGCCTTACGGCCCTTTAATATTTCCATAGATTTCAACAATTCCAACAACAAACCGATTTAGTTATTGTTTTATAACCCTGTAATATCGTATCATTTAATAAATACATAGTAGTAACCACAAATGTAC
This sequence comes from Ectropis crepuscularia, assembly GCA_963693475.1. Classification (NCBI taxonomy): domain Eukaryota; kingdom Metazoa; phylum Arthropoda; class Insecta; order Lepidoptera; family Geometridae; genus Ectropis; species Ectropis crepuscularia. Next base: position 17,912,013 of record OY856355.1, read on the forward strand.
TTACAGCAAACTAGTTTTATAAGTACATAATCTATTTAATGTAATAAAATTAACTTACAGAACCACATCGTTGAATCAACCAATTAATTGTTTAAACATAAATGATTATTAGTAGGTACAATAATAATAACGTTATCAAAATGTACAAATTGATTTGAGGTATATTGTAGCAGGTTTATTAATAGCTTAATCACTGTTTAATTAATCGTCCCAGTAGTGAAGGTCTCTGATATTATTCGCTACGATGACTGAATCGATTATAAGATTATATTGAGAAAAACGTAATTTTTTGTTTTATTGTTTTTGTATGATGTGTTCTGTTGCACAAATCCCACAGGGGAAAGGATTGTCTTTTCACTGCCACTTACTTGTGAACGAAATCAATTAGGTTAGTGCATAGTGATTCTGAAATATTTTTAATACGTAAAATATTTAAGTTAAGCACATAATTTTATATTAAAATTTCAATCGTTTCAGTCGTTTAGTTTCCGATCCTGTTATTTTCCCTCGATAAAAAGCAGCATGTATTATTTCACACTATTATTATGCCCTTGCCAAAGTCACACAGCGAGCTATGGAGAGAGCTATGCTCGAAGTCTCTTTGCGCGACAGAATCCGTAATGAGGATATTCGCAAAAGAACGAAAGTGGCCGACATAGCTCAAAGAGTAAGCAAGCTGATGTGGCAATGGGCAGGACACATCGCTCGCAGAACTGACAACCGATGGGGAAGAAAGGTTCTCGAGTGGCGACCACGAACCGGAAGACGCAGTGTTGGACGGCCTCCCACTAGATGGACAGATGACCTAACAAAGGTCGCTGGAAACCGCTGGTTGCAGGTTGCGCGGGACCGTTCGTTGTGGAAATCTAGGGGGAAGGCCTATGTTGGACGTCTTGCGGCTGATGATGATGATGATGATTATGCCCTTTAATAGTTTTGCTTGAAAGTATAACGTAAGTACTACCTTTAGCATTTATAATATTAGGAAGTAGGATTACATGAACTATCAGGCTTTGGAGTGTAAATTTTAGTACCTTACAAAACCGGTCCAAATGCCATCTCGTTCCTTGATTTCGCTTGAATTGAATAAGAAAATAATAAGCATAGGCAATTCGGTTAAGCGAAAGTGCTGCTAGTAGCAATGCCAAAGTTATTGATGATAAACGACAAAAAAAATGAAGTTATTTTTAACAACATCATACTTTTAAATTACTAGTAGGTACTGAACTTTTTGGTATTGAATTTGAAATGCGAAATGATAGTTTATGTGTACATAAATCATGTCATGTTATGATTTATATACGAAAAACTTGAGTTAGAAGTGGTCAATTTTTTAATTAGCTTAGAATAAAACTGTAATAAATCTTAAAGTCTAGTCATAGACAGGTGATATCGAGGTGTGGCCTCGCTCGAACTAACCACGACGAGGCAAAATTGTTACGACTTGTTACTTAATGCTAGCAATATTAGATATCTAAAAAATATTACTAAAATGTTATCAAATCTATTAATTAATAGTTTAAACAAGTTATGTTAGACAGCCGTTCTCTTAAATTGCAACAATAGTCTATAGAAAATTACATATTATCATCATGTTTTAAAGTATAGTAAAGTAAGTAGCCTGTTTTATTATCTAATCGTTTCTATAGCATGAAAATTGTTATTGATAAAAATAAGTAAAAAAAATGTATGGACGATTTATGGGCTTCAAATACGAGTGCCAATTGAAACACAAGCGAACTGTTCCCCTGATAGTAAACGCTACTTAAACGCCTGTGGATTCTTGCAATATCACGAGAACTTGTTTTTGGATATCGTCGCATCGCGACATCAATATTGTCCAAAAATGGTATAGGTGCGTTAAAATTTGTATGTGCATACATTTGTGTATGTATAGATTGTATAGCCATACACACAGATAACATCGTCCTGATAAAGTAAGTAGGCTATTTGTGCAAGGAACCAGATAGATGGGTTGACAAAATTCGATGCCTATAAGTGAATTTTTGATATCTTTACAAAGCTTCACAGTTTATTGAAGCGTCCATTATTCCTGTCACCGTTTTACTACTAAGCAAGGTTTTGACTATAGCAATATGTGTCAGCATTTCATCAGCATTGAACGAGAAGACTTCAACACACAGCCTACCACTGCACTACGACCGTCACTCACAGACAAAATTATTTCTCTATATTATGTCCTGTAATTTCTTCGCAGTGGAATACCTTGCAAAGGTATGGTACATCCCCAGGCGGAATCTGCAGACTCCTAAAGAACAGTGATAAAATTGTAAAGTAAAAAATAGAGATGAGTTATTTTCCAATGGCTATGTGAACGACGCCGCGGGCAAATACTAGTCTTAATATATATAAATCTCCTGTCACGATGTTTGTCCGCGATGGATTCCTAAACTACTTAACCGATTTTAAATTAAATCGGCACACCGTGTAGTAGTCTGGTCCAACATGAGAGATAGGATAGTTTTTATTTCGATTAATAGTCTTTAAATGACAATATCCGAGCGCAGCCGGAATGGGCCGCTAGTTTAATATAAATTTAGAAGTATTATGACTTACAAAAGTGTGTTTACTACGTCATACAAATACGTTATTGTACCCATTGTACGGTATTGCTAAATATCATTGTACTAGTACACTCGACAATAACAAGTGTTTAATCAGTACTTTCCCTTTAATCATTCGTTTTAATAACATACCAGACCTATTGTGACGTTTTATTTTAAAAAAAACTTTTGCTATCTACTTACGTTAAAATGAATCTTCGCGTACTCAGTACCATGGTAAATTAAGTATTTTAGAATTTATTTTTACTATGCATCCCTGAGAAATTTTAATAAATAAATAAACTAAAGTGGACACTTCACACACAACACCATCTGACCCAAAAAAAAACATAACTTGTACTATGGAAGCCAGATATATAATACTAATAATATAATTGTTTATACAGTATACTTATTATACAATTCATGTTTCGTGATTTTGAAACAAATAGTCATGGCAAATGAAAAGTTACAAAAATAAACAATTTACAAACTAAAAAAAAACGGACTGAGTAAAAAGTGAACCAAACTACATATTTGCATACTAAAAAAACTGAAAAGAGTAAAACAAGCACTTAGATTTCTAGTGATCTAGAATTCTATAATGTTATTGAATTAATACTATTGAATAAAATAAATTATATTCTAATAAAAGAACATAACAACTGGAACAGTCGGGATCCATTATTATTCGACAGGTAAATGAAAAATTACAAAAAGGAATTTGAAGTGAACATTCCTTTAGCGCTTTTTTGTACCGCTACTTAGAAAGAAAGATAAATTTACTTGCATTAAAAAGTAGGATAGTTTTATGTATTTTTCTTTTTTATCACTGTTTTTTTCATCCTATTTTTACAAGTATAAAATTAAGACGACTCTGATCCCGCAATAGAGGTCGCCCTAATGTGTGGTCCAGTGCTCACTAATACAATATGTATACGTTCTTTAAATTTCTTGTCGTACGTACTGTTTGTGTTTTTATTTTATAAATGTGTTTTTTTATTATTCGTACAATCAACGTTTTGTTCTTTTTAATTTTGTGGACAACAGTACGACATGCGCTTTAAAAGTGTAGGTCCCTCTTTCGGAAAAGAATACGCTTCGTTGGAATGACCAGCTGGCCTTGTAAAGAGACATCGCCGTCTTGTGCTTACATACATACATAAATATGTAATCTTTTGTATGTAGATTGTTCTTGCGAGGTTTTGAGTCATCGAATTGTTTATCCAAGTTATTTTTGCTTTATATATTTATGTCCAACCATACAATAAACAATTTTTGGGAATGGGAAAAAATTTGGATATCGAATTCACGACTCAAAAGATCATGGTCCTTCTTAATTATGGGTTCCGTGTTTGGTTGGTTTTTTTATTAATGTTATATTCGATATTTGTGAACATAATTCATACAACATACAACCATAGTTTAAAGACAAGTGTACACATGACATTTAATGCTAGGTTTTTCTAAGGTCGTTTACATCTTGTTATTGTTCTTTTTTTTTAAATTCTTTTGTTTTGGTCTCGATGTCTCCCTCATGACTTTTGGAGAACATCTAAAGCTCTTTTTCATGCATTTAGTGGTTTAATCAATTCAAACATCATGTAATAAAACTAGTTAGTAATTAAGTCAAGTCACGAATTATTTGTTTACATAAATAGTATACAACAAAATTAGATTGACGATTTATCACAATCCTTTACTGGTCTGTGCAACTATGTAGATATGTGTACCACCTACTTACAATCTACATACCTCTAGGCACACCCCGGACACTCGGCCTAAACTCCAAACAAACGGTGAAGTCGACATACCTACACTCACACAACTACGCATATGTCGTTCGAACACATTTACGCATGTGTCCGTGTCATCTAGGGTTACTAAATTATTTTATGGAATAGGTGTGACCCGTGAGTTCACCTGCCTGTGGCTTACAATCTTACCTAGTTAGTGTTCGATCTTTAATGTAGGTAAATATAACTTTCATCAACAATCAGAAGGGAGAAGATTTAAAACAAAATAGGAGATAATAAAGGTACCATGTACGAATTGATTTTTAGTTAAGTACACTTACCCAAAGATTTCTCTTTGGGTAAGTGTATTCTGACAATTCAATTCTGACAACGAAAGCCGCAGTTTAAAAACAACGAGTTTAATAATTTCGTCACAGGACTTCAGTGTTGGCGCGTACCTACTTCTAACCAGAATAGCTTAACTCAGTTTATAAAAATGATTCAATCTGTAGAAATTCTTATGAAATTAAAAATCTCTTATTCTTGTTTCGTATAATAGACGAAAAATTTGGTACCATTTTGTTAAATAATACAGCATCATGGTCGTATTCTCATAGAAAATTGTCGTCCGATATAACCCTTCGTTGAGTGCTTCTCGCGTTCTTGCGGGGTAGGAAGCTTGAAACTGGCGGGGGTGGGGAGTGTCCGTTCTATCTGTATTATCTATTCTATGCTCTAGGTACGCATAGCATTTAAATAAGTTTGATTGTTCTCTAGTTTCCTCCTGGAATGGTACTTATATAGTTAACAGGTGTTAAAAGTGAAAATAAATTCTGGGTACGCTTCTGACTGGTAGTGCACTTGATCATCTTGAACATCTGTAACATTCATCTGTCCAAGGACAATTCATATGAGCTTTATGTAAGTAGTAAACAGTTTTCATTTCATTTTAGTTACGTTAATAAAGATTCTGCATATTTTAAAAATAATAACAAATTATTTCATGTTACATTTTTGTGGTAGGTAAGGTACTGGCTGCATCCCGTAGTTTCACCTACTATGTCATAGTCATTAATTTTAATTTGAAGTCGATTTTTTATTTTTCGCCTTTTATTTGATTCAAGTCCGATATATAGAAATATTCGATGTGTGTGACATACGATTGAATCGTTTGACATTCAAACATTGACATCAAATCAGAAATTGAGCTAGCTTTTAGTAGTGGTAGGACTCTTAGCAGAGTCCGGCTGGGGAAGTACCACACCTTTGCCAGTTATTCTACCGCCAAGCAGGAATGTGCAAACATTACTGTGTTCCGGTTTGAAGGGGAATGTTTCCAGATAAATTACAGGGCTCTGGGTGGCGAGCGCAGTGCATTGCTAGGTAATGATTTGGGCTCTTCGTGTTCCAGTAGCTGTGTGTCACTGTGCTGTTATGTGGCAGGCATGTTGCTTACCATCGGGCACATGTCCTGCTCGTCTCGTCACTCTATAATATAAATAAAAAACAAGCTAATGCGGATGCATTAAAGGATTATATTTAGTTCTGTAACCCCAGTTCAAGCGACTCTAAATTCCTCCACAAACAAAATGTTATTGTGCATAGGACATAGAGATATCAACAGGAAAATTTGAACCTCACATATTTAGTCTCGTCTCAAATATCGTATTCGATCCCTACCAGCCCAGCCCACGAGTCTAACACAATGGGCAGTTTGCTTCGAAGACGACCAAAGATAAATCCTATTCAAGCCGGAGCACAAAGGAAAGTACAGAACGATTTCATCGCAAAATGTTTATACAAGAGTATATTTATATGCGCGTTTGAACTTTCTCAACATTTTCTTTGAGGTTGAAAATATATTGTTTGTTATTGAAAAATGTTAGCACTTGTATTGAGCATTGCCCTTTAAAGGAGCAATAGCTTGGGTTCAGTGCAACTTTGCTGTGACCGTGATTATGACGTCATTTAAGATATTATATGAAGAACTATTCGTTTATTATTCTAATCAGGTCTAAGCAACTAAACAAAAACATAATATACATATGTACATATAATAGTACAGTCGGGTGGAAAAACTCATGATAAAACCGGCAAGTTACATGAAAAAAAATTTTATCCGCCAACTTGCACTTAGCCAGCAATGTGGATTATAACTGTCTTCTTGTGAATGACGGTCCCGAGTCCCATTAGTAGGAAACGTTAAGTGCGCTACTTATGCTTATGTTAATCAACAACTAGATTATTATTATTACTAGCCCAAACTGTCCCACTGCTGGGCAAAGGCCTCTCTTCCCTCCTTTCAGATTCCATTTACGGGTTTGGTGGCCCAGTCTTTATCGTGCGATTCCAGTTCCTCACGCCACCTTCGTCTGGGTCGAAGGTCGTTCAGATGTTGGTCAGATGTATTCAGTGGTAATTTTTGCCCATTTGTGTTCCGGCATTCGGCGAACATGTCCTGCCCAATCCCATTTCAATTTGCTAAATTTATAGCAGACATCCGTGATTTTTGTTTTTGAGCGAATTGTGGTATTCCTTACTCGATCTGTGAGACTAACCCCAAGAATACTGCGTTCCATAGCGCGTTGGCAAACCCCGAGTGTATTTTTCTGATCCCTAGTCAAAGATCAAGTTTGTGCACCGTAGGTAAGAATTGGGAATGCATACGTCCATGATTTTACGCTTCAGGCATAGAGGGAGATTACCTTTTAGAAAGTCTTTCATGGCCCAATAGCTCTTCCAAGCGTTTTCGGTGCGTCTAGCAATTTCTTGTCTCGCCTGGAATGAGACTATTTGGCCAAGGTATATGTATTCATAACAACTAGATTAGTGCTTCCAAATCTTCGGGCATTATCACAAAATCTGCATTTATTCCCTGGATAATTTTATTAGACAAGTTGATGTTGCATGTACATCTAACTAAATTTGTCAAAGTATTAACTAGACGGTTTTGTAGAACCAGCCCGAATGTTCCGAATGCCCGAAACTAGGTAATAATCCGGGATAATTCAATAATAATAATAAAACATGAACATTGATAAATGTACACGTACATTGGACACATATTAAACTAGGACAAACTCGGGAAAATGCAACAGGATGGCAAACACGATACATCTTTGCAGCGATTGTGAAGTGACTATGACGTCACAATATCAACAAACAGTTATCTTTTTAATTGATAATCACAACGCTTCTAACAAAAACACACTAATTATGTGTCTTTGAAACCTCAATGCAAAGAACGGAAGGAGACTTTTTTTCTTATTTGAGGAAGTAAAATATCTATTTAAGAATATATTGTGACCGAAGCTGAGAACTGGTTATGTATGAATGTGCAATAATTGTAAATGCTTCAAACCGTCTTCAGACTCGTAAAAGGCGCGACTTGATATATGAGGTAGGTACCTATTTGCATTTATTTTATGTTCGCATAGTACAATCAATAACAAAACTGCAAAATCAATATTAACTGGTTATAAATACGCAGCAGACAAAGTATGAGAGAAGACCCAGGGGTGGGATGGAAGGATTGATATACCGATGTGGATGATGATTATGTTGATAAAACACGTGTTAAAAACCAATACGTTGGAATTTTACTCTTTTTGTTCATTTAAGTATTTAAGACACCCTATAATTTTTTTAATCGGCGCAATGTACAGCTGTCAAATCTGTATGTGATCTGTAGCTCGCTCTTTTATGTACTCTGAACAAGTGGTAAATATACATAATATGTATGGCAGACACATGTTATGATATAGGGATTTTTAATTTTGGTGTTTGTTTTTCTCACAAAAATATCTTTATCGCCCAGAAGTATGTAAAGCGTATATCATAGAAATCAATTAGCGAATATAATTTTTTTAAGTAAGAACTATAAGTGCTTACTCATGATACTGTAGAGCTGTAGACAATAGTAACTAGGCAGAGTAAATATATCCATACTCGTCCCACAAAAAAGGTTTGTATTGGTTGAGAACCCACGACTGACATCTCACTGACAGCTACCGTCCGTTATCTTTTATTTTATTTTAGCGAGCACTTTTATCCGCGACTGTACATAAAGAACACTGCTTTTACCGATCGTGTTTACCTTGGCGTATTATTATTGACCATAATTATTATCCAGGAGGGCTATTTGTGATAAATAATAAACTGTTACGAACTTATTATCTTCCGCATTGCCTGAGTACTACCTACATGAAAACTGGGAAATATAGGAAACAAATATTAGCATAAGCCCACTTAACGTTCTCATACTTCAGGGCCTGCTCTCACAAGTAGAGAGTCAAGATCATAATCTACCACGCTGGTCAAGTGCGGGTTGGCGGAAAACGCAATTCCTCAAAATGTATTTAATGGAATATGTCGCCTCACAATGATGTGGTAATAAATGACATTGCACTTAAAAAACACTCAAGAAGTGTAGGCTGGATTCGGACATCCGACCTCATTACTGTGTGATGGACGTTCTCGTTACTAGGCCACCATGACTTGTCTTATAATATACTAGCACCAGTCGGTCGTTTTACCCGTGTCGTTCCGCCACCCGTAATTTTCCCGAGATGAAAAATGCATGCATTCCTTTCCAAAGAAAATTTCGACTCTATCCGCTAAGGCGTTCCGACGTGATTGAGCAACAAACTTTCATATTTACCTGAAATAATAGTAGGAAAAGTAGGAATACAATATCTATTCCTTATTATTTAGAAACTACTCTCTACAATAAATATTTTTATAGAGGTTCACGTTTTTCGTTCACAGAATTTGTGGCGTCAGGCAGATTTAAGTAATCAAAAGTTATTGCTTAAACTTTATTATTTTATTATAGCTACAAAACTAACTTATCTGGTCTAATAAAATATTAGTAGGTATGCATATTTGCATATAACACAATTTAATCATAAATGTAACCGAATTAACTTTTACATTTATTTGGCACTAAAAGAACCCCGCGGTTTTGCCTGCGTAGTTCCTTTCTGCACAATTTTCCCACAATAAAAAACAGTAATTATTATTCCAGATTATATAGCCTATATCTGTACAAAATTTCATCCAGATCCATTCAGTAGTTTTTACGTAAAAGAGTTATAATACTAGCAGCACCGCGGTTTCACCCGCGTAGTTTCCGAACCCGTTATTTCCACTGGATTAAAAAAAAAATTGGCAGTCATAGGAACTGCCGATAGAAGTGAAAACTTGCTGTTGCCCTGGTACTGGTACCTAGGGGCGAACGCAACTCTTTTATATTTCTGTTGTCCTGGTATCTGGAGATAAACGCTGGGCTGTTGGAGGTAGGTAATCGAAACTCTTTACTGGTTCTGTTGCCCTGGTACCTACCTGGCCGTTTTTACCGAGTTTACCCGAAGATTTCATATCCGATCCGATCCATTATCATATCCAAGCGTGACGATTGATGAATCCATTTCACAGCCCACGAAAATTCTGTCTATAGCGCGCCTAAAGAAGTTTTCACTTCAAAAAATCTGTGTTCATCATCATCATCACCCACAGCTTTCTCTATCCCACTGCTGGATATAGGCTTACTTTGCCATCTGCCTCGGTCCTGTGCCAATCGAGTCCAGGTTCGACCCGCGATGTTTACAATATCGTCGACCCATCTTGCTGGTGGACGTCCAACGCTCCGCATTCCCTGCCTCGGCCACCATTCTGTTACAATTTTGGTTCACCTGTCGTCACAGCGCCTAACAATATGTCCTACCCAACTTCATTTCAACTTTGTCATTGCTTTTCCGACGTCCTGAACTTTGGTTCTTCGTCGGATTTTAGTGTTACGAACCCGATCTTTTTAGTTTAGAAAGCCGAGCATGGAACTTTCCATGGCTCTCTGTGCTACCCTGATCTTATAATACATAGCCTTGTGTGTTAGCGTCCAAATCTCAGGACCATAAATATGTCATGGTGGGCAGGTTTTTTTTTTTAAAAGACGTGTTTTCAGACACTGTGGTATACGTCGGGATGTAAGAATGTCCATCCAATGATGGATGAATGCCCATCCAAGCTGTATGTGTGTACCAGATTATTAGCTATCTATGTACCAAGATTTTTCGTCCAGATCCATTCAGTAGTTTTTGCGTGAACAAGTAATAAATATCCAACACAATTTTTCGTATTCTTGATATTAGTAGAATTAGTAGTTACACGCGGTCTTACCAGTAAAACTAAAAATATACCAACTTACATTCCCATTTAGATATATATTATGTAGATAGGCTTTAGTCTGATATGGGACAAATTCGAATATAACAGTTATAATAAAATTCCAATATTAGCGTGATTATAGGAAGAGCGAGGCCGAACAAGATAATTATGACAAATCACCATAATCGTAAAATAATATATTGTTTATGTTAATCAGTTCACATAAAATATAAATTTGTTATTAATATAGAGATAGGGGTTACGTAAACTACACTGAGATAACATCTAACGTATAAACCTGGTTAAACGGCTTATTAGTTGAATTTGTCGTAACGTGAAATGTATTGCAGTAACATTTATGTCTCATCGTGATACGCATTCAAATTCAGAACCTTGAATTAATACTTTTGTATACGTATCCTACTAATATTATAAATGTAAATGTATGGATGTTTGTTGCTCAATCACGTCCTAACGTATGAACGGATCAGGCTAAATTTTGTCTGGAAGAACACTACTTTTAATCCCGAAAAAGCAACGGGAACAACGAGAACGGGAACTTCGCGGGTAACACCGCGGGGCTCTGCTAGTACTCTATAAATGGTTATTATGTAACTAGACATCCATACAAATAAATAAAAATACTTATAATCCTATTAATATTATAAACGCGAAAATATGCATGTGTGGTGACACGAGAATGGTACCTATATATAAGATAAGCAGTTACAATGTTTCAGTGTTTTTTTAAAGATACCTATCACAGTCGCCCTCAGATGGACATGACATTACTGCCCACCGAACTTTTGGTTACCGTATAAAACAAAGAGCCTCTCTAACATAAACTTATTATATCGCGTTCCGGTCTGAAAGGCAATAATTCCAGCGAAATTACAGGGCTTAGATATATAATATCTTAGATTTATGTGAGACGAGTGCAGTGCTAGGTAGTGATTTGGCCTCGTCATGTTCCAATAGCTGCGTGATGTCACTGTGCTATTATGTGGTAGGTATGTTGCTTACCATCAGGCATATGTCCTCCTCGTTTCGTCACTCTATACTATAAAAAAACATAAAAAAAATAGCAGTTACAATATTTCAGTGTTCATTAAACAGACCTATCGCAGTCGGGCTTAGGTGGTCTTCACTGCCTACCAAAACTTTTACCTACCCTAGAAAACGAAGAACCTCACTATCTCACTAACATATTACACTTACTCACAAACTCGAAGCATATTTAAAGTACTCCTTATACTTACCATATTGATCTCGTACGACGTCTAACCGAATAATATTGTATGAAAATTAAATATTTAATCCTGAAAATTGACACAAAGTTGCTTGCTCATCGGTTTTTTATCGAATACATTTCTGAGACAACTGATCTTCATTTTCTATCGAACTGCTCGTAGCTCTAAATAGCGACATCGTTTCATAGTTGACGTACCAAGAATTACATGGTACCTAACGCGTTCGAATCGTGGTGCTTCAAGTAGAAAGTAGAATAACAATTGAATCCTCTTCTCGGTTTAGTGTTTGTACTAGATTTTTTTATTCTACGTAATGGAGTTTTTGACACATCATCATGAAGTTTAGTTTTGGTTTGATTGTGATAATAATTGTAATAATGGAAACACTAATTAATGACGAATATATTAATATCGTACCTACCTGAAGTCGTCTGATAGAGAATAATTTTGTTCGAAATAAAATAAATGATAAATGAACATCTTTAAAGTTCTAAAAAGTGGGTTCGGTTTATTTATTGTTGTTACATCAAAAGGTAATCATTAATGGCAGCCAGATGGCTAATTACTTTACTAATCGTGTTGACGTCATGAGTGGATTATCAAAATCATCTGACAGAATCAAGTGGCTTAGTTGGTACTAAGTCCGCCTGCAAAGCCGTAGATCGTGGGCTCGATTCCAACCCAGGGCAAACATTTGTGATAAATTTAAACAAATATTAGCTCTGTGCCTACGTACTCGTATCGCATAAGCAACCCATTAAATAAATGGTCCTTCAGCTGAGACTCGGGGCCTTCCCTCCCTCACAAGGAGACAATCAAGGCCATAATCCACCACGATGGGTCAGTGCGGGTTGGTGAATGACTCATGACCACGAAAAATTCTAGAAATATTGCAGTTTCCTCACGGCTTCTTCTTGGTCCGAAGCCACTTTTCTTTGTATTTTAGGTAAATTTTAACCATGGAATACAAATAATGTTTGGTACAATAGATAAAATACTTACGTCCGTTGTCAGTGGAGAGTTTCATCTTTTCCAGAGTAGTCGTGTCCCGGTCGTTGTAGATGAGGACGGCCGTCGCATTCGCTCGCCATGCATTCTGCACCTGTAATATCAGTGCAACATTTTTGTTTTTAATATGACTGTGTTGCAACTTAGTGTTAGGCTAAGAACCCACGGAGCGATTTTTACCCGCCGCGGTTGCGGAACTACGGTTTTATTTAAAAATTAACGAAACCGCTTATTTTCGCGGTTGTTTATTATTGCGGGCGACCGCGGTCCGCGCGTTACTACTAGTTGCCCTCGGGTGCAGCGGGAGTCGCAAGCAACCGCGCAAGCAGCGGGCGTAAAACGCGTCGTGAGTAGTTGTGCTTTGTTTTTTACATAAGATATAATATCTGCATTACAGAAGCTACGGACCCGTTACCGTAGTGGTCGTGGATGAAAATCGCTCCATGAGGTCTTAGCCTTAAGTTTAAATAGATACCACGTTATCTTATATTGTAATTTAATCTTATACCTTTAAACGAGCAATTCTTGTACCTATATAAATATGTATATATATATATAGAATCTGAATCTCGGAAACGGCTCGACGGATTTTCATGAAATTATGTATGCAGGGGATTTCGGGGACGATAAATCGATCTAACTAGGTCTTATTTAAAAAAAACCCATATTATGCGCGTTTTTAGACAATGAAAAACTGTCACATTAGACATTAGAATGTGAAGGTAAATTTCGCCGCGTGACGCGACAGCATAATTAGCTCAGACGGGAAGTCGGGCGCTCATAGCGGTCACGAATTAGTAGCTCCGGGTTCGAATCCAGACGGGTTCTCTTTTTTTTTCAATTCGTTTTTTTTAAGAAAATATATTTCTTGGAGTCTTTTATCTGTAGGTATCTAAGTATATTTAGTATTTAAACCGAGCAAAGCTCGGTCACCCAGGTACTTATGATTACACTGGGAAAGTCCATATCGGTTAGCATGTTCCATTGTTTGGCCGTAAACTTGGTATAACGAAAATTAATTTTACTTCGAGGATTAGTTTCAGTCACATTTGATTCCAATAGCCCGCTTTGTGTCTTAGGCTAGGTACGTGATGAAGATTATGATTATGAAGATCGACTATGCTTACGTCATAATAAATATTGGTGGACATCTCTCACACAACATTATCCAGACCCAAAATAAGCCATAGAGCCGGTTTTCACGGTGCGGCTGCCAAACGCGCCAGCGCGCGGGCGCGGCAGATTTCCATATAAAATTGAATTCAATTCACACGACGCGGTTTATGGCCGCGGCGGCTGCGGCAGCCGCGCGGCGCCCGCGTGGCTTTGACTTTGACATTTCACACTCAACTTTGGCCTTGGCTCTTTCATCGTGTCTAATCCGAAATCAACTGCCAAAAAATTAGGCGTTGTCTCAAAAGCGCGAAGTCTGACAAGTTCGCGTTCATGTCAGTCCAAGATTCGGTCTTGTATGGTGTACTATTCGCACCTTGAGGGTAGGCTAAGTACCAGCTAGAGAGTCTGGTATTGATCGAGAGATGTACCAAAAGGCTCGTTACGACACTCTTGTTGGAAAAAAACTTCGTCTTGAACATAGCTGCTACGAATAATGAAAAACATTTCGAAAAGTGTACAACTAATCTGCATGATCTAATATTGCTCTGCCCTTTTTTATCGGGCTGTTCACAGCTCCAAAAGCAACATCGTTCCATGGTCGACGTCCTGAAAGACGGTATGACTCAACTTTTGTGATAAGAACGTCTAGGCTGCGGAAAGCGTTGCCTTAGTGAATCGGTTTCTTCAATCTAAGCACGCTCCGCCGTAGACCGCATCGTCGCTTAACATCGGGCGAGATGGCGACAATATGATATAATATATATGATATACTAATATCATGAACTTAATCTGTAATCTACATAGTCCATTACATGAGCTCTCCATTAATATCATGAAACCCAGCAGTCTATGGTCACAATGTTATCACAATATTCGACGCTATCGGAGTGACGAATGTGACCGATAATCCCTGTATCAGACCAGTCTATCTTTTCAAGCTAGATAAAAGAAAATTAGCACTCGTGTTCAACATGAAATTCTGATTAACATTGTAGACTGGCGCGATGTTATTCTTTATTTATATTATGTACATAATCTATTTATTTTAATGGGTAGAGCGTAGAGCGTTTATTAACACAACTAAGTAACATTGAAAACTATGATTTTACTATTGATTTAAACACTAGCAACGGCGTGCGTTTTTGCTCGCTTAGTTTCCGTTCCCGTAATTTTCTTGCGATGAAAAGAAGCCTATTTGCAATTGTAGACTAAGCTATCTGTTTGCCAAATGTAAACCCGATCTGTACAGCCGTGCAGACGTCATTGAGCAACAAACATCCAAACTTTGACATTTATAATATTAGATAAACACATTAATTCATTATACTCTTAATGACAACACCTATATCTACCCAGTAGGTTTATCGTTTCTGAATATCTTTATTCTCAGAGTTTAATGAATGGACAGCTTCATTATTTTTAAATATTACATTTCTACATCCACAAGAAGTAAAGAATCGAAACTATTAAAAACAAAAAATAATGACCACGTACCAATATTTGTTCTAGTTGAACCTACACATATGGTTGACATCTGGTGTTCGTGCTACATAACAAATAGGGCAATATGTTATAATATTCTGACTTTTAGTGCGTAATGTGTGGAAAAAAATGTTAATGTCCCTACGAACAAATGAGCTTTATAATTGCCATTAAATGGCAGTCACTGAGGTCGTTTTCACCGATCTTTTATTTCTTATCAATGTAATATTGTTAAAATAATTAAGTTAGGGATTTCGACTAAATCCAATGTAACTCAACTCAACCCAAGAAAGTTTAGGTCGAGCCGCAGTATATTATACTAGCAGCGCCAGCGCTTTTACCCACGCCATTTCCGTTCCGTTTATTTTTCCGGGATAAAAAGTAACGTAATTAATATTACTTCTAATACCTTCAAGAATATGTGTACCTACTACGTTTCATGATGATCGGTTTATATATCGGTTTATATTTTCGCGTGAAAGCGTAACAAGCAAACTTACATTTACATTTATTATATTTATGCATCAAAATCTGTTTCGTGGTTTTAAATATTTATAATATACAGAGACGGACAGACGCGGGAAGTGATTTTGTATTATACTATGTAGTGACTAGCGACGGCCCGCGGGTATACCCGCGTAGTTCCTGTTCCCGTTATTTTACCGGGATAAAAAGTACATAGTACATACGTTACGACATCCGAACGTCCAAATATGAGTATTAAAAATTTAGGATATTAGAGATAGTTTGTACCTTAATTTCAAAGTTGCAGCTGCCTCTTCTGATGACGGCCACCCAGGGTTCCTGTGGCAGCGGTTCGCTGGGGTCGGAGACGGACAGCAGGGGCCACGTGCACCCCGTGTGGTCGCGGTCGCCCTCGGGGCCCTTCGCTCGGATGTGGACCGCGACCCCTCGCGACGACCCGATGTACCCCTCGCCGTATTTGCCGGACTGGGAAAGAATTAAACACGTAAAAAATCGGAAAATAGGAAAAGTTTGTTTGAGGCGGTTGTTTTGAGGTTCTTAGTGATGCAACTATGCATTCACGGTAACGGTGTGGTGAAAAGATTTTACCCAGTTTAGTACTTTTTTTTTCTCCTCCTTACTTTTTTTTATAGTATATATAGCTATAGATTGAAGAGACGAGCAGGACATGTGCCTGATGGTAAGCAACATGCCTTCTAATTAACAGCACAGTGTCACGCAGCTATTGGAGCATGAAGAGTCCAAATCATTACCTAGCGCTGCATTGCGCTCGTCACCCAGAGATCTAAGCTATTATATCTCTAAGCCCTGTAATTTATCTGGAAGCATTTCCCTTCAAACCGGAGTACACTAATGTTAGCACATTACTGCTTGGCTGAATATAGTTATCAGTACGGATGCACGAGTTTGTCATCATCCCAGGATGTAAGGGCGAAATGTAACATAGTAAGTAAACCGGCATAATCCAAGAAATACATTTTTTTTTAACTTCTATAGGTTTACACTTTCGAGGATATGTTTCGTCCACCAACCCGCACTTGGCCAGCGTCGTGAACTATGGCGTTGACTCTCTGCTTGACTTTTGTGAGAGAAGGTCCCGATTCTCAGCAATGGGATTTTAAAATGAGCTGCTTAGGAATGTGTTAGAACCACGCTCGTTTGCATCATAAAATTGATATGGCGTCATGAAAATCATCGAGTTATGCTCGTCTATGTATGAAACAAATTAAATATCCATAGAAACCGTGTTATGTCATCGGTACGACTAAACGAAACGTACTTGAGTCAGACGTGTGGATAATCATCCTGTCACATACAGCATTGTTCAGCCCGCGAGATATTCACGGCCTGAAGGAGCTCTTTACATAAACATCAGCATTATGCAGCCGCTATGCCTGCGACTCGTTCAAACTTGGTCGCTATGATGACGAAATTGAAACGAATTGAATAATCACATCGAGAGAAAAAATCCATCGAATTGGTTTAACAATTATTTGATTTGAAAAACAATACATAGCCGCCAAAGTATTTCAGATCTTGTGTCAAATTTTAAAAGATCATACAAACATACTAGGAGCGTCCAGCGGGTTTTACCCTTGCAGTTCCCGTACCCGTGTTAAATAATAACCTGGAATAGTATCCACCAGACTATAATTTAACTGTGTTCTAAATTTCAACAGCCATATATATATAAGTGATATAAGTACATCTAAAAACAAAACAAAGAAAATGGCGCGAAATGTCTCACAGAGACAGATAGCTTTTAATCCTTTATCATAAACGTATAAGGCCATGTTATATGGGTAAAGAACATAGTTGGTTATATTTTATTTGTTCAGATAGACATTGTTGTTTTTAGAATCTACTACATTTTCTGAGATGGTATCACGTTATTTTGAACTTTGGTGATGGTCCACGGATTATGTCTACGACAGCAATACATAACGTAATCCACGTTATGTATTGCTCTCGTAGACATAATCAGATATGCAAGAGATCGTTCCTGCCAAATAGGGCTGATAAACAAACAATATAATTTTACCTACAATTGTGCAAGGTCGCAGGGATTCCTTGTGTAAAGTTATACTGGCTATGACACAAAGCCGTTAGTAAAATAGCACCTCCATCCTCTTAACATTGGCGTCTGTTTTATAACCAATTACAAGTGTTGTCCAAATAAAGATAATGTTATGTTTTATGTATTTATAGTACACAACCTATCCTCAGTCTCTTTTAATTCATTTACATTTGTTGACTGTTGCTATAGCATGTGCAATCTTGGATGTATTTATTGATCATAATTAAATACTTTCATGTATTCGTAAATTGTGCTGTTGAAAAAATATATTCGCAAAGATAAACAATTTTTTTTAAGAGCTATAATATATTTTAACTTAGTGACCAATAATACAATTATTATAAAAGTCGCAAAATATGGCGAAAATAGGTAAATTCGATAGCCTAGCTTAAATGTGGGTCGGTGTTTCAAATGGTTTGGTTAAACAATGCCTTCATAGGCTAGCTCTATAGAATTGAGTAAATATAAAGAACGGAATACATTATTGCAAGTCTTGAACTTTCCAGTTTGTGAAAAGGTTTTCAAACGTCTACACACACAATACAGCTTTTTCAGACTTATTTTCTATATGTTTTTAAAGGCAAGGTAAAATTGTCTGCAATCGCGTCTCTTAGAGCAACGTCATCTTTTAATACTCTTTCAGTAATCTAGTCTTACTGTTTTCAATTACATTATTCTAGATTTTTCTGAGCTACCAATTTGCATCTGTTCGCGATCTCGTTGATAAAGATTTTCTAGTTTTCTTTTCGAAATAAAAAGTAACAATGGTACCATTTAAGACATAAATTTATCTAGAGTTAAGTTTTTCCGACGTGTTAGAGCAACAAACATCCAAACTTTAACTTTATTAGTAAAATTTTAAGTATTAGTAAAATTTGAATTCGTGTTGGTGGTGGTGATGATGAATTCTTACATTACGTTAATGGATAGATAAAAAATAATATCAACCGTAATTTTGTATTCAATTAAAATGATTTCGAAATTTAGATCTTAGTCTTGCATCATTGTTAAGTGTGTACTACTCTGTAGTGTAGTTTTTATTGTAATTTAGTTGTGTTAGTATAATACATTACTGATTGAATACGTAGTGACATCATTCATAAGAGTTGAAGTATTTTCAAATAGAAAAATAGGCTTTGCTATAACCACAGTTTTAGACCCTACAGTTACTCTACTCTAGAGTCTACTCCTGGACAGTTAGGGATGTGATTGTCTTCACTATCGAGTTTAAGGATGATGATGGTGTGTAGTGCCTCTATTTTTCCCCAGTCACGATGACAGAAAACATCGTGAGGAAACCGGCATATTCCTAGAAATACATATTTCGACGATATGTTAGAAATAACCTGGACTCGTACGTAGGTAGCGCATTCTTTGTATCTAATAAACATTTGCTAAGAAAGGTTATCGTTGTATTTACATAAATTTCGTGTCCAAGTATAAATAATTCAGAGTTCTGTGATCGTTATCTTAGTCACATCTCCATAACTACGAATGTCCACAGCTTCGCTCGAGAACAACAGTGCTGGATTTACATTACATTTTATTCATTTCAAAAATAGTTCGTTTAAACATAATTATCTACTTAATACTGTTTTTTTATCGTAGGTAATAGATTCGCACTTGACCACCAACTCGCCTAATGTTAAACGACGATGCGATCTACGATGGAGCGTGATTACCAAGAAGAAACCAATCTCTCGATTTGAAGACACCAAGATTGTAGCAATCGGGTAAAACCCACTCAGGAAACGCATTCCACTACCTAGACGTTCTTAACACAAACGTGGAATCAAACCCCTTCGTTCGTCTCTTTGGAACATCAACCATGAAACGAAGACGCTTTTTCGAGATACGAGAAGTCTAATAGAAAAAAGTCTCGATAGAAAAAACGTATAACATCATTAATTCTGTTTTTGACATGTTCTTCACCTATCCAATTTGAGATCTAATAATCTAATCTCATAAAATGTTAAACACGATTCTCAAAAAATAAAAGGTTCATTTTACATGTCTACACAATAAGGTACAATCCTCAAAAAAACTAATTAGTCCGTCAGTTAGATTGCTAAAAAATATTGTACACGTATTGTTTCTTTTGTTTCACAAACAAAAAATACGTGTCCCATATTTTTACATGATCTAGGTGACGGACTAATTAGAATAGTGAATTTTTGACCCAGTCCGGTACCCTATTAGTGTGATGTATGTTAGGCCCAACTAGACTTATGCCTGAGCTACACGACGCTAGTTCTTCAAGCAAGGATAGCAAGCTAATGTTAGCAAGCTAGTACTTCTAGCTTTGTGTGGACAACGCTGCACAACGCTAGTTTTGTCTACAAGAAGCTAGAATTACTAGCTTGCTAGCTTACTAACACTTGCCAGCTTGCTATCCTAGCTTGAAAAACTAACCTAGTGTAGCTCGAGCATTAGTGATCGAGCAGTTGAAACTTAAATAGAGTTGGACCCACAATATCACTCGTGAGTAGAACCCATTAATTAATTTTAAATTATTTTGTACTAGCCGCACCCTGCGGTTTCACCCGCCCAATTCCCGTTCTCGTTATTTTACCGAGATAAAAAGTAGTATTTGTTACTTCTAATGTCCTAATACCTCCAAGAATGTGTGTGTTTCGTGATCATCGGTTAAGTAGTTTTTGGGTGAAAGAATAACAAACAAACTTACATTCACATTTATAATATGCATCAAAGTAGGACTGTTTTTTTTTCTTTGAATGTTTTTCTTGGAATATCTCATTTAGGGGGCGCCTAAAGCCAGAAAACGAAAAAAGGTCATTTTCGACGCCGCTCACTGAAGTTAAGAAACTAAAAACTATGACAAAAAAAATATTGACGTGTGGGTACAATCAAGAAGAAGCACAATAACCGAATAGAATTTTAAAAATAGATCAGAGTTTTTTACAATAAAAAATTAAAATGACACCGAAAAAACCCGTTTTAATTCGAGTACTCGAAATTATCAGCGATGACCCCACATTATTTTTTGGTAATAAAATTCCTATTTGTACGTTCTAGTAAAGTAACCGAACACTTTTTTAAATGTATGTTTAGTTATTGAGTAATTAAATAAAACTTGGTCAAAAATGGACTCCTGATTAAATATTGATTTTTCCTCCAAACTGTGTCATGCTATTCTCGACTTTATGTACATCACATTAAGAAACGCGTCGCGCGGGTGAAATCTGATTTTTTCCTGGCTTTAGGCGCACTCTTAAATCAATTTGACGATCCGAGACAATGAAGTAAAAAGGCATTATGCAAAGAAACTCCATGTTATATTAACACACAAGACAGATGAGAGTACAATGACATGTTGAGCAACTCGTATTTACAAAGGTGGCCGAGGTGTGTCCATCGGTGCTAAACAAACCTTGGATGCTGATGTTTATTCTATGCGCGAATGCGGCGGACGCACGATTCACATACAAAAAAAAAAATATTGACACGGTATTGACAAGCCACGACAGATTATTTATGTAGCAAGGCAGGACAAACTAAAAATACTACTGTACTAGACAAAAGTTATCTTACTAATTTTATAGATTCGAAAGTTTGGATGTTTGTTCCTCAATCGCGGCTAAACGGCTTAGATTGAAATTTGGAATATTTTATAGTCTTTTTATCCCGGGAAAGTAACGGGGACTACGCGGGTAAAACAGCGGGGAGTTGTTAGTAATAGATATAAATAGTTTATAGAGGATTACAAATGTATCTAATTTTCAAATCAATTCCATACTAAGTACATTTAGTACATACATAGCTAAGTAACTGTTTCTTTCAAAGCTCCTTATAGTTTTGTCGCAGTCAATAAATTTTAAGATTCTATAAAGTATAAAATCATTGTAAGCTGTAAAACTAATATTCTATTTTACTGGAATATCTCAAACCTATAACTATACTATATCCTTAATTATTATTTTTATTTATTATTGGTCAAATAACTTAAAATGCGGCCAATTTTATCTCGCTGAATGGCAAATGCAATAGTCTGACCGCATGGTTACAATCTTAGCGTTTTCAAATCGCGAGTGAATCGTTTTTTTTCTTCAGGTAACCACGCTTCATCGTTAACCGCATCGTTGCTTAACATCAGGCGAGATGGCGGTCAGGTGTAAACCCGTAAAAGTTAAAAAAAAACGGAATGAACCGGACTAAGAGTCGCTGACCTTTTAGCGAATTCAGTACAGTGGGGACATGAAATGGGCAGCTTGTGCCCATTGAAATGAAATTTAGTAGTAGGTCAAAAGGTGAACAGTCAATCAACACAGATTCGATACTGTAAACAACTCATTCAAACATCAGCTCAACATGTAGGAAACAAACAAGTCAAAAGACTTTCAAATTTGAGTTTCCACTCCACATATGTAACACATACTACAAAACAGTAAGACCAGAGTAAATCAATTTCCACATAGACAAAACCTAGATCAAGAGTAAATAGCTTCCTTCTGGGTGCGTGCATCGTTCTAGGTCGCTTTATTACCTAAGATCAAGCAATTCGCGGTCAAATACAATAAATCGTACAAAAAACTAAGATTTCTCCTACCACGGTCGTCACGATTGACGGTTTATTCAGCCCACTAAGGCATACCATCCTCTTTCTCTAATGTTGCTTCATCTATGCTAATGTAATTCGAAGTTAAGGCTGTAAGTCAAGGAAGTTAAATCTGGTCTAGTCGCGAGAACGGCGGCTGGCGATCCGGAGCTCTGGATTAAAATCCCACGCGCACCTTTTCGAAGTCATGTGCGTAATGACGCTAACTTTAAACGGCGAAGGAACCCGAAATGTACCTAGAATCTTTCGAGGTCACGTATCATCCATCAACCTGCACTGGTCCAGCATGGTGGATTATGGACTTGACTCTCTCCTTGTGAGAGAAGGCCCCGAGTCCCAGTAGTGGGAACATTTGGTGGGCTACTTTTGCTATGCTAATTTCGTCCACTACCAAGCGTCACTAAATTATTTAACATGAGGTACCAGCGACCCGCGGGTTTACCCGCGTATTTTCCGTTCCCGTCGTTCACGTTATTTCTCTGGGATAAAAAGGAGCCCAAGTGTTCTTCCTGACTATAATGAATCTGTGTTTCAAATTTCAGCCCGATGCATACATACCTACGTTACGACGTGACTGAGCAGTGAGCAACAAACATGAAAATATCCAAAAAAAATAAAAAAAGGCGGCGGTAATAAGGGCTCATGTCCGCAAAAAAAAATCCTTGAGAGACAGGAATTGCGTATATTCCTGCCTGACAAATGTAACAAGCACTGTCAAAATTAGATAAGATAATATAAAAAAGCATGGGCTCTTGGAGTCCGTGGATCTTCAAAAAAAATATATATTTAAGGGTCGGTACAACACATGTCTGTATTCTCTCTATCTCTCTATCATTCGTCTTACCTACGTGAACGTTTTTCCTATTCAAGCCCTTTTCCCACCCTCTTTCAATATCGATAAAAGGGGGTTTAAGCTTGTCTACATATTTTTTTACTGAATATGCTTGCGTTTGATCTCACTTTAACAAATAACATAAGGTATACAGACAAGGTATAAGGTGAAAACGCTTTGTCAGAAGACACCTACTGTTTCAAATCTTTCTGTACAATGAACATGATAGCGCTTTGCCAAAGCGCTTTATGCTAGATATTAGAAATGTCTACCTAATAAAAGTATTTCGAAATTCCCCACCTAATTTAGAAATTATAATTTTTTTTTAGGAATATTTTTTATATCAGACGCAAAGGTCTGACATAAAAAAATATTCCTACCAGATACAGTGAAGCCATGTTCGGATCTACGAGTAATGCTCTGATATTTTAAATGTTTCACTATTTGAAAGGTACTAGGTACTATTCTCCAGGTATATCCTTATCCCACTTTCTACTAATGTTATAAATATCAAAGTTTGGATGTTTGTTTTACCCGCCTAGTTTTCATTTCCGTATTTTTTGTGCGATAAAATGCTGGGCGAAAATTTTAACGAGGTCCAGAAAAAAAAAACTGGTTGTAGATTGAAGTTAGATTCTATGTGGCAAAAAAATATTGTAACAATTAATAAAGGTACTGTGTACCCTATCTACATTTTAAAATGTATACTTGGTAT
Organism: Ectropis crepuscularia; assembly: GCA_963693475.1. Lineage (NCBI taxonomy): Eukaryota > Metazoa > Arthropoda > Insecta > Lepidoptera > Geometridae > Ectropis > Ectropis crepuscularia. The sequence goes on from OY856355.1 coordinate 17,936,020, forward strand.
ACAATACAATATTTGGCGGTCCGCGGTTCAACCTTTGCTGACCCTTGTTCTAGTCTAGACTATAATCTAACTGTATTCCAAATTTCAACTAGATTTGTTCAGCCGTTCCGTGATTGAGTAACAAATGTCCAAACTGTCACATTTATATTATTACTAGGATTTAAGAATTTATCACGATGTGTCTGTTCGTACTCATCCGAAACGTCTCTGCTATACAAACAATTAATAACAGAGTACAGAATATTTAGAAGAATTAGAATAGGACGTCAATTATTCGTCACCCTCTTGCGTCAATTCTTCAACTTCTAATAGCGATTTTATTATGTTTGTATGAACAATATGCAAATAAATAATTCAACCGTCGCGTCGCATCGTACCTACGTTGATATGAAGTGTCACGTTACTTTGACATATGATAATTTATATGGCAGAACACCCCCCGGTGTTCTGCCGGTATAAATAATAGTAGTAAATGTACTATATTTATAAATTGTTTTTTTTACACGATACCGAGGAACAAAACAGCACACACCAACGTCATACTATAAAAAGTTTATTTTGCCTACACGTTATCCATTCCAGACAAAATCGGTTACAATTCATCGATCGCGTACGTGGGTCTCGTGTACGTGTGCCCAACGTGGGCGCAATACGAATCAGATGTTAAATCATACCTTCCGCTTCCTTTTGTGGCCGTACGCATATCATTATAGCCGAATTTGTACATTGTTTTGGTACTGAATCTATTTATTGATCTAACAGACCTATCGTCTGTTAGATCAATTGTTTAATTGGAAGCAGTAGAAATTCTTTGTCATTGACTTGTTTTGGGGTTGACAAACAGTAACATAAAAAGTGTAATTTGTAATACTTTTTGAGATCAGAATTTACTATTAGTCTAAGATCCAGCTATACACAACGACCATTACCGACCTGGGGGTCTACCGCCGAACGAAAAATGTCATCGCTTTGAAGTTTCTCTCTGTTTTCTTTTCGCTTGAAATGATAGAGACAGCATTAGCAAAGCGATAGCCGATTTAGTTAGGCGGTAGAAGCGCCGCGCCGCTTATTGGATGAAAAGTTTATATTCAACTAGCAGCGCCCCGCGGTGTTACCCGCGTAGTTCCCGTTCCCGTTGTTTTTCCGGAATAAAAAGTAGCTAATGATGTGTTCTTCCAGACTATAATCTATATTATGTGTTCCAAATTTCAGCCCGATCCGTTCATACGTTAGGACGTCATTGAGCAACAAACATCCATACATTGACATTTATAATATTAGTAGGATAGGATAGTAGGATTTAATGTCAACAAATATATTGCAAATGGGTTGTCTAAAAAATTTCAGTCCAGAATATGATTAATAAACAATTAAATTATTTTTGTATATATACATTATACATATTTTTATACACTTTTGTATAATTCCTTTGTTTAAATGTGATAAAAAAAAGAAAGATAGAAACAGATATTTGACTTGATTGATTAGCGCGTCAATCGTCCGGATGCTTTGACCCGTCACTCTGTTTGATAAAAAAGAGGAAAGATTATTCTTTAGGTAGGCTGATTAATAATAAAGTAAATCCTACTACTTAATATTATAAATGTGAAACTTTGTATGTTTGTTGGTCAATTACTTAGTAAGAACTGGACGGTTCTTTTCTGTTATTACAAAGTAAGTAATTAAGCTAAAACTTGGAACTAAGGTTAATTATTTATTAGTGTGTATCATAGTAGTAGTAGTGTGTGACAGCACATGGGCTAGTTTTTGTCACGAAAAATAGAAATTTCCTTAAGAAATCGTACTTAGGATAGGATATCTACGCGAATCAAAGTCGCGAAGAAATAGTAGTTAACGATCGGTAGTTAGTGAACAGACAAAATTACAAATATTGGCCACATGATATATTTTGGGTATCAAGCCTTGAAGTGATCTAAATAAATATAAATAAATTTCAGAAAGTTTCATCATAAGTTGATTCATATCACCAGTCGCGGCCTGTGATGCACTTTCGTACAGTACAACCACCCCAGTTACTCATCACGGTAGTCATACAGTACGCCAAAACATTCTCTAAACGACCGTAACAAGGGTTAAAATGTTAATTAGAGAATTGGTGATTAATAACGAACCTAAGTGACACTGCGTATATATTTATTTTCTTAAACATACAAATAAAAATTAAACACTTTTGTTTTAACTCTATTGCATATGCATAACAATATAGGTACATAAATTAAAAGTTATTTTACATGTATGTCCATCTGTATATATAAATGACATTTAATTTGCTATCCGTGCAATGTTATCACTTGAGAATGGATTAAGAGCATTTGTAGGAATTTTATATGTATTTTTAATTTTCAAATTCAAGACGAGTTTAAAAGAAAGAGCTTTACTGAGCCACTCCTCGAGGGTGACATTGTCTAATTAGATTAAACCCTCAATAAATAAATAAAGATTATAAAAAAAAGAGCTATAGACTCTTTATTGTATCCAAAAAGAAATAAAGAACGAATTCTTAAAACTAGTGAAACAATTGGGGACGCTATCGCAAGGAGCCATCTCTTCCAGGCGACTGAAGAGATTTCCAGTAATGGAACGGGAAAGTAGGGAATTGTGTTGGAAAAATTCAATGATATCGCAAATACTGTACAATACTAATTATGTACTCAGATATACCTCAGAGTTATAGGCGGTATGTAGAGCCAATAAACTATTTTTTAATGTTACCTGATGTCAAACGAATAAATATGTATCTGAAGTCTCTAATTTCCATACTATAACGTATTATATAAAATGTAGTTAGGCATTAGGCACCGGGCTACGCAGTGTATGATCAGATCCCACCATTCTACAATACTTGAATCTAACTCAAAGTTGATATGTTTTTGCCTCTGTAATGTTTGAATTGAATCAGTTACGAGTACTATTCGTATAAAATAAGTAAACAATGTTTTCAACATACGCGTGCATAATAGATCGTAATTTATTTTGTAGCGATAGTCTGATTGTTGAAAACGGACGTGTGCTATCTATTCAAATGCCTAGTGCTGTGTCGGTTGCAAAACGAACCGTAGTAGAGCGAAATATATACCTTTCAACAGCCTGATAAAATTTATAATTTCCACGGAATTTTATCTGAGGATTTCGTAATTCCGTAACTAACTTAATCTGTTATTATTTAATTTTCCTTAAGTTTTTACAGTTTTGTTATTATGTTGTATCGGCCAATGATCCAGTCAATTTGTAAGTGTTTGGCAAATCATATCGATATGATAAGATTTTACTACAAGTTATTATTATCGACATCATGCACATCTATCTGTGCGTGATGCGTGATTCCGACAGATTCTGAAATACCTACAAACAAGTGTCGGATGCGGCGGCCTTATCGCTAAAAGTGATATCTTTCAACAACCAGAAAATGTTTTACAATAACTTCAGATATGCTATATGCTCTATGTGTGCGTAAATATAATATGTTAGGATGTTTAGATTATTTAGTAGGGCCTTCAGCACACTGGCCCAAGGGTCGTAGGAAGTAGAGGCCACCTAAGCACCTGATGGCATCTGCCATAGGTCCATTTATACAAAAAAAATACATAAGATTATACACAAAGAATATAGCGTAGCTTTAAAAAATTACAATACAGGTTTATAACACAGACTCCGCGTGACGAGTCACATGGCCGTAAATTGGTGCCACAATCGTAACCTACAACGGCGAACCAAAAGTTATTGTATAAAATTTACCAAACTTTTAAGGATTTAGGAGGTTTTAAGGATCGCTCGAAAATATTGAGTTGGCCATCTGCTCTATTGATATGGATACATACGAACATAATAGTGTACGACAGTAGAAGTCATGCTACGATAGATAGGTCATGGTTCGCCGTCATCGAAACCTAGCAGTGGAAACAATAAGTGAGCTTATTGCTTTATCCTTCCAGAATTTTCAATTCCGGTAGTGCGAACTCTACTTAAACTTGATCGTAACCGACAATCATGTTGAAAATATGACTCAAACATTTTAAACGTGTATTAAATCTACATAAATATGTGTGATTATTTTTGGGAAGATTTATGTAAGTTTAATTTCTCGTCTATCTCTGCGTTTAATCGATGGATGTGACTCGATTTACAACTGTTATCTTAGTAGGTGTATAAATAGTTAAGATTAAATGAATATAGATTATCTTGTTTATGCCTTGTTTTATTTTTATCGAATTTCTACATCAACATAGGTGATTCACCTTCTAAGAGTCAGGGGATAGAGTTACCTATTTAATTTACGTTAAGTATTCTTATCTATGTTTTTAAAACATTGTGTTAAAAATCGAATAAAAGCTCAAGACTGTCTTGGGAGCGCGTGCACAGATAAATTTTAGTTTAAATTTTATATTTAGTTTTTAAGTTATTTTTTTTTATGCATTGTTCACTTGTTTAAGAAATATCTTGACAACTGTTTGTCCTAGAGACCTAGACCAATCCTTGCCGAGGTTTTAAAAAAGAGCGAACTTATCTTTATCTGTAATCATTATGATTTTGAATTAAATTTATAAAATGTACGATTACAATAGGAATTGCTTTTACTTTTCAAATATAAAGCAAATGACTTTGTGAAAAGTCTCATCTGTGAAGCGTTACTGGTGCGAATTTTCCTGGATATATATATATATATATATATACACTATCTAGGCGTTTCCAAATCGAGAGTGAATCGGTTACTTCTAAACGAAAGCGCTCAGTTAACATCAGATGAGATAACGGACAAGCGTGTACGTAATTATTATAGATTCATTATACATATAGATAGATTGAAAAGGAAAATATTTATAAACTAGCTGTTCCACGGGTTCGCTATTTAAAGCTAGTTTTAAAGGTCGTGACATGATGAAGAATCTTAACAAATATTGGGCAACAAAATGAAAAATAAAAACAACTAACAAGCATTTAAGTTTCTTATAATTATAATAATTAATAAAGTCAAAATGAAAACTTAGAAATCCGTATTATGAAACAGAACATACATGTATTCAACACCAACAAACGAAAATAAAACAAAACATTCGTCCACACAACTTTTAGGGAATTGTAGTTGTGAATGTAGTTAACTTTTGTCGCTAAAGAGAACGTATAACCATAAACCACGAAAACAGTGGATCAAAATAACTCGTCGGCAAGGGCAATGCCTTTACTATAAATAATATACTGTAATTAGCCGTGAAATCAAGCAACGGTAACTACTCTAGTCACTCGACCAGGTCAACCCAACGTTTTCCAGTGTCTCCAATCTTTATTGGCAGATATGATTTTGCTAGAAAATCTGTAGGTAAATCTTCCGAGATTTTATTAATATGCTACAACAGCATTGAGACGATTCCCGACAAAGCAAATAGATCTAGCTATATACATTATACATATACTACATCTTTGTTTCTCCATTTATTATCACTTTTAAACACGCCAGAGTCATGGGACAATCTGTTGTTCTCATACTTTTTTATAACTTTATATAAATATGCGCTTTTTCGCGTTGCGAAAATGTCGTGCAAACAATTAGTGTATTTTTACATAGAATGATATAAGAAAATAAATGGTTATGGCGATGTACTACCTACGTACTAAAGGTGGGCTCATTTTCAGGTTGTGTTTATGTCGACGCAACTTTAACTTTCGTCCTGTTTCATACATTCACTAGATTGATTTTCAAAAGCCACTAAAACCTGTGAATATACATGGCATGGAGATAATACATCTTATAATTTATCTCTGCGTGTCGAGCGATTCATGTTCCAATAGCTGCATGTCACTGTGCTGTTATGGGCAGTCATGTTTGCTTACCATCAGGCACATGAAATGCTCGTCTCGTCACTCTAACTCTAAACAATAAAAAACCCTATTTTATCAGAAAAACGATGCTCTAAGTATATTGCGCGTCCCAATATCTGAGATTTCCATCTCATAAAGTCTCCTAGTGATAAGAAAGTACCTACTCCAAAAGTCGCCGGATCATTTCCGTCCATATACATTTTTTGTGTCAACCTACTTTTGGTAAGCTAAACTTTGCTCAAGAACTAGACGGGACTTGTTTTTCTGTTATTGCCCGAAACATATTATTGTTCTCAAGTAACTCACAACTTTCGAAAGGAAGGAACTGTTGTAGGTATGACAGGTAAGTATAAGGAATTAAACTCCTTTGAACAATTCCGGAACTTTTCACTATTCAGTTCCCATAAACATGTTAGAAACTTATAAACTTCTAGCACATTACTTGGATTAACACAAAGGCTACTTTTTGTCTAGTTAAAGTTAGTAGTTTCTCAATCTTTTTTTCTCAATTTGGGACTTTCAGATTTATTCTGAAATAGCACATAGAGGCTACTTTCATTTCAAATTCTGATTTCCTTATATAAAACCATTTTCCAAATGTATGGCGTATTGAAGTCGCTGGAAAACAATTCATTCAATTACATTAATTTAAATTAATGTAATATTCATAAAGCATTTTACAGAATAACACTTGGAACGACATTTACAATTGATTAAAGGCAAAGATTTTGTGTACATAAAAAAAGAGATAGGTATAAATTAATAAAATCAAATAAAAGAGGAGCTAATAAGGAGCCTTGTCAATTAGATGCAGTTGTGAAAAATCTTTGTCAAAATAACGAATAATTAATACATTGAGTATCAAGATATACATAAGTGGACAAAAAAATAAATCTAATGTTAACAAGTACAATGTTTTTTTTAACTTAGTTATAGTTCTGATTTCGACACATTTCTTTTCCATACACAAGATTTCTATATAAAAATGAACGAGCTATTATATCCTTGTTTCCTAACATTGTCAACAAGATAAAGATCTTGTTTACCTTCATACGTCTAGACCAAACACTTGTCACGGTGGTTTGAACTCGGCAATGCCCTCCGGGCTTTTAGTTTACTTTGATGGGTTTAAACTACTGTGAAGTATGAAGAGCAGAGAGCCTGAAATGGCCTTAAGGTGATCAACTAAGTCTAAGTTATTAAAATGTATTGAGAAGGGGATTCTGATAAGAATGATTTAAAATTGTGTTTTTTAACTGTTCCTATGTTATTTTATAAGAATTTTTGATTATGCTTTATTTAATTTTTGGTTGTGTATGATGTCGATTTTTTAAATATTCTAAAATAAATGATTAAGTAAAATCGTTCTCAGCTGAGGCCCAGTTGCTAGAACGTGCGATTCACAATCGTGAGGTCGTAAGTTCGAGTCCCGCCTATATTTCCGAGTATCATTCAAAGTGTAGGTGGACAAGTATGTCATCACCATTAACTTTAAGGCCGGATGACTTACGTGTATCCACAAACCCGCATTAGGCCTGGACGTCTACTCTCTTTCTACGAAAACGTAATTTCGAAATAAACGCGCGACTTTCCTACACCGGTTATACTTCGATCCGTCGTTTTTTTTTTTGTTTAAATGTTCTGAGCCTACTGTAATTAGAGTAGGCTTAGAACACTTATACGCCAAACAATGTTCTATCGGACGAAACAAAGTAGAACTGGACGTCTACTCTGTTTCTACGAAAACGTAATTTCGAAAAAAACTCGCGACTTTCCTTCTCTCGTTCTACTTCGTTTCGTCCGATACAACATTGTTTGACCTTTAAATGTTCTAAGCATACTCTAATTAGAGCAGGCTTAGAACATTTAAACGTACAAAACGACGGATCGACGCAAAATCGGAGTTGGAAAGTCGCGAGTTTTTTCTCGAAATTACGTTTTCGTAGAAAGAGAGTAGACGTCCTGGAGCAGGAAAGTCGCGAGTTTTTTTTTTCGAAATTACGTTTTCGGAGAAAGAGAGTAGACGTCCAGGGAGGTGGATATTATGGCCTTGACTCTCCCCTTGCGAGAATAAGTCACGAGTCCTAGCAGTGGGAAAATTTAGTGGACTGCTTATGCTTATGCTGTTTCTGTAGCTATTTGAACATGCAAGAGTTCAAATGACTACCTAGCCCTGCTCTTATCGCCTAGAAATGTAAGATTATTTATCGCTTAGCCCTATACCTAATTTAATCGTATAGGTAAGGCTCACAACGACCCTAGAGCCTTTGTGCTAAACGCCTTTCACCAAAGGAGTGGAGTTACGCAACTTGTTCCACTTGTGAGCCAGTTTTCTTTGATCTACTGCCCTTTGAGGCTCTCAACTGTGTAGTCTGTTAGTCTCGATCGAGTGGATTAAACTGCGAGACAGCTAAATGGTAGCACTAATATTATATTATAAACGAAAAACGTTTTATGTGTTTGCTAAAGATAAAGAAGTGATGAGACAAGAAAGTCAAGTGTGTGATGGTAACCAACATGCCTGGCTGTAGGACAGCGATGCGCAAAGTTCGGTGCTTAGATGGAACCGAAATACTGACACTAAAAAGTTGCAGTAGTTCGGTCAACCGGACTACTGACACTAAACCACGGAAATATTGTGTTAAGGCCGATTTAAACTGAACGAACATAAAGCTAGAGCTGGAACAAGAGCATTCTTTCTCGATCTTTTAGTGTAAACGAAAGATCGTTCTTAGCGTTTTCCATATTATATATATTAAATGAATGATGCTATGTCGATTTATCGCCCCCGAGGGGGTCCCTCTGTACTACATTTCACGAAAGTCTTTGGAGCCGTTTCCGAGATTCAGTTTCTATAATATAATACGACTATATACAAGAATTGCTCGTTTAAAGATATTAGATTTAATATCGGGGATTCCCTCCATTATTTAACCGCTGTAAACACCCCGTACTGTAAGTAATGTAGCGTTACGTAGTACCTACTGAAGAATAAAGCGCTCCAATCAACGTCTCTCTTTACTGTACTTACATGTCGTTGTTGTATGATTTCTCTAGACATGTTATCCTATAAATTGGAATATAGAAACATTACTGCACAGTGACTGGCAGAGGTGTGGAGGAAATACTTCCCATAACGGACCACGGGCAGAGTGTCGCCCTATTATTACTGCATTAGCATAGATGGACAAATAGACAGACAGACTTGCATTAAAAAAACAAAAACTTCTTAAGGTAGCCTTTCAAAGCAAGCGTCTAACTAACGCATTGCGTTAGTGTAGCTGTGCTAGAATGGCGTTACTTAGAATTTCATACATTTGTTTGGAACATCTCTCTGTCGCGGCGTCATTGACGCTATAGAGCTATAGACACTCGCTTCGAAAGGCTACCTTTACGAAAAAAAACAAAAAATTCAGTAACAATTGGCAACCTTATAGCTAACAGCATAGTTTTTATCTTTGAATGTAGAGGTTCCCAAAGATTTTATTTTACGCCTACTTAATTAATAAATGACTATCGCTCTTGAAATGTTTTCGCGTCATCACGTTAAAAATCTACAATCTAACGGTTCAACTGACTTGGATAGAGTTTGAATATGAAAATGTAACGCCCGTAGCGTTACAGAATATGAATTTGAAAAGGATATACAATTACAAGAGTATATTTATGAACTCTAAATTGACTTAGTAACATCTAAATTAACTTACTTAAAATGTTTCAGTAGAAGTTTTTTAATTTTTGTTCTGTGTTTTGCAAACTTTTCGTAAAAAGTTGTTGTATTGTTTTGCATCCGCCGTATTTCAAACTTTAACTCAAGAATTACGCAAGCCAAAAAACTGTCGAGTATTTTATGAAAATTCGAGCGACTTTATCTCGGGTTTATTTTCACTTCACCATATATGTATACACCACGGCTACTTATATTTTCATCATACAAATATTTGTACTGAGTGAGAATCGAACTCTCGACCCCAATAGTTTGCTTATTATTAATTACGATATAATTTTTTTTTAATAACAATACATACCTAAACACACAGAGCTACCCATACACAAAAACAACTTTTTTATCTATGTATGTTACGCGATAGCGCCGCCCATTGTGGATCGATATTTGAAGACACTAAGATTGTAACCATAGGGGAAAACCCACTCAGACAACGCATTCCACAGCCTAGATTCGAAATGTTATTATCACAAAAGTAGAGTCAAATCTCTTCGTTCGTATCTTTGGGACATCGACCATGAAACGATGTATCTTTTTCGAGCTACGAGCATTCCGATAGAAAAGGGCAAGGTGGCATTAGATCTTGCAGATCAGTGGCACACTCTCCGAAGTGTATCCGAGAAAAACCCGATAAGCAAGCAATTTTTCGACGATGTTCAAGACTTCGAAGTCTGTTTTCGCACACGTCTTTTGGCACGTCTTTCGATCGATCGCCCCATTTAGAGACTGTCTCAAGGGTCAAGTTCAAACGCCCGATCAAACTCTCTCTCAGTACCCGGGTATGCTGGGTACACTGGCTCTCGCGCTAGATATGTAACTCTCTACAACGGTGCTATCATCTGCGTACCCAACGATACCAGGCTTTAACAGATTTCTTTGGTAGATCATAATTCAGGGGTTTCCATTCCATTTAATATATATCGAAATCGGTGAGACATTATGATAGATTCTCATGAAATTTGGTCGGGTCTCTTAATTTAATTTTAAATTGAAGTAGACTTGTTTTAGCATACTAGCTACTACTAGCTAGATATTAGCATAGGAGTACATCCCCAATCTCCTATTGAACTTGTAATATTTTCGGATCTTTGGGGGCGTCTTATTTAATTCAGACAGGACCTCCTTAACATGTATCTTACTTACTTTACGATGCAACTACAGTCAAATAATTTGATTAAACATTGATAACACTAAGTAAAATTTTAAATAAGTTGACATTTTACTTAAGGCTGAAAAAAGACGCAGCGTCTGCGCACACTCGCCTAGCACAAGGCCGTCGTATTTGGCCTAAACTCACCATAATATCGTTTTGAATTAACCCATTTATTAAAACTAAACTTGTGACAACGTTAGTCTAGAACCAAACTGTTTTAATACTGTAAAGTATATGCATACATTTAGGTTGGTATGTTGTTTGTTGTATGTTTAGGTTGCCCACTGCGTTCTGCGGTAGGCCAAAGTTTCTAAAAAAAAAATTTTATTTTTCTTAGACTACAAATCACAACTTCTACCCTTTGTCCATTTCAATACCTTATATCTAGCGTGCATTGTTAATATTATATCTTCGATTCAAAACTTTCCTTTCTAAAGGTAAAATTTGTTTCACGGGGGCCACACCCTAGTGTGGGACTTTTTGTCTCATTATTTACCTACCCCTACACACCTACACGAATTCAATTTTTTGTGACTATAGGCTCAATTATTATCAACCAATTTAATTTTTAATAATTATTTCGTAATTTAAAACTAATTTTCCTTATTAAATGTACCAAACGTTTTCGAGATAAAATTCTGTGCTATCAATTTCATGGCACGTAGATAACAATATTTGGCGATATTACAGCACTGACGGCGTAGCCGAAAAATTAGGATCATTAGATCTTAATTTTGATGATGATGAGCATCGTCAACATATGCTGGCTTTATCACACTTTTGGGTATAGCATAAAGTAAATCAGCCCAATGGATGTTGTCACTGTTGGTGCTTAGGGCCTTCTCTAACAAAGGTTAAATAAAGGCGACGATTCGAATGATGATTGGGTCTAGATTTAAAAAAAAATAGATTTATTTTTTGCGTATAAGCGTATACGTATAATACGTATACGTTTTTTTTCTTTCATCAAATTATGAATAATCGACAAAGATATAGTGTAGATTATAGATCATCAAACTTCCGGAGTGGTTGTGATGTCACGCCTTCGTAAAAATCGTACAATGAAGTGACGTTCACTCGAAATTTCTACACACCGTATCTTCGTCATTTTTTGTTTGTGAAACAAAAAAAAACACGTGTACAATATTTTTTAATATTTTAACTGACCATACGGACTAACAACTTTTTTTGGTCATTACGCTTATTAACTTCGCTGACAAGTACTGGCGAACATATGTCTTACTTGGAAAATATCGGTTTTCTAGCTGGTTTTCTCTAGCTGTTCAAGCTGGTCATAATGACGAACTTGGACTTATAAGTGCCGATAGTACCTACAAAGTTGCAAAAATACTCAGAAATGTAGGCAACTTTCTTCTACGAAACCGCGCTAAGACATTGGGAGATCTTCGCACTGAACCTCGACCGCCAGGGCTGTTCCATTAGTTCTCTTAGAATAACATTTATTTTGAAAAATACATTGTGTACTTAAAAAAAAAAAACTGACAGTATCTAGATACTACGAAAAACTATCTACTACGAAATATGGTAAATATTATATAACTAAGTTACAGTTTAAATAATAGTATCTAAAGCATAGTTTACACTCGTGTAAGATAGGACTTTGATACTAATTTGCAAATATTTTCTGCGTGGTATTTGTTCTTTAAATCTGTTTGAACCAATTTTATCTCGATAGGTACTCGCGATAGCATATTTTTGCAATAAGTGTTCGGATTCCTACTGTCATTGTTTGTCATTGATAAGGAACGTTCTAGTTTTGGTTATTGTTTTTTAAGTGCACGGAATATAAAATAAAGTGGCCAAGTGCGAGTTGGAATCGCCCATGAAGGGTTCCGTTGCAGCAAGTAACATAATATACATAGTACACAGTACGTTGTAACTTTGATCGAAGTTTCAATAATAGTGTATTTATGACGTACTAAAAAAAACTACTCATCAGATCGAGTTCAAACTAATTTTCGTTGGTAGTTTACATAGTAGTGTACATCATATATTTTTTTTAGATTTTTCATTCTCTTACTTTAGAAGTTAGAGGGGGGGGGACACACATTTTACCACTTTGGAAGTGTCTCTCGCGCAAATTATTCAGTGTAGACGAAAATGATTTTAGAAACCTCTACATCATTTTTAAAGACCTATCGATAGACACCCTACACGTGTAGGTTTGATGAAAAAAACATTTTTGAGTTTCAGTTCTCAGTATGGGGGGCAACCCTAATTTTACTTTTTTTTTTAATTTTTTGTTCAAACCTTAAAGCGGTTCACAGAATACATATACTTACCAAGTTTCAACAGTGTAGTTCTCATAGTTTCGGCAAAAAGTGGCTGTGACATACGGACGGACAGACAGACAGACAGACAGACAGACATGACGAATCTATAAGGGTTCCGTTTTTACATTTTACGGAACCCTAAAAAGTGATGGTGCAAGTCCTTTGTCATATAAATTTCAGCTATATTATATATGTAGGTGCACTTCATATGTCTAGACATACATGCGAAGATAATTTACTATGCACGCCAGAAATAAAGTAGCCAAGTGCGAGTTGGACTCGTCCATGAAGGGTTCCGTTCCAGCAAGTAACATAATATACATAGTACACATAGTTCTTGTAGTTCGTTGTAACTTTGATCGAAGTTTTAATGTAGTGTGTATTTATGACGTACTAAAAAAAAACTACTCATCAGATCGAGTTCAAACTAATTTTCGTTGGTAGTTTTCATGGTAATGTACATCATATATTTTTTTTAGATTTTTCATTCTCTTACTTTAGAAGTTAGAGGGGGGGGGACACACATTTTACCACTTTGGAAGCGTCTCTCGCGCAAGTTATTCAGTGTAGACAAAAATTATTTTAGAAACCTCAACATCATTTTTGATGACCTATCGATAGACACCCCACACGTGTAGGTTTGATGAAAAAAAAGTTTTTGAGTTTCAGTTCTCAGTATGGGGGGCAACCCTAATTTTTTATTTTTTTATTTTTTTTTGTTCAAATCTTAATGCGGTTCACAGAATACATCTACTTACCAAGTTTCAACAGTGTAGTGCTCATAGTTTCGGCAAAAAGTGGCTGTGACATACGGACGGACAGACAGACAGACAGACAGACAGACAGACAGACAGACAGACAGACAGACATGACGAATCTATAAGGGTTCCGTTTTTACGTTTTACGGAACCCTAAAAATACAATGAAAACAATACTTACAATGACTTATAGGTGGTGCCGTAAATACCGGCCTTATCTCTCACAAAGACTTATGCCAGGTTTATTAGGCCAGGCCACTAACAGTGGGAAAAGTGAATGGCAAGCGAAGCAAACACCAGGAAGATTTTTTTTTGTACGACCTACTTACATATAGCAGTTCGCCTCAAATTGCCTATACTGTCCACCGGACTTGGAGAATGGTAACAGTTCCATCACTGATTTAGAAAATACAGGTTTATGTGCTCTAGGCTAATTTCTCTTGCATTTCTATGTGTGCATAGTGGGCTTCTTTGTATATATATAACGATCTACATAATTATTTTTCTCTGAAACAAATCGTTTACCGTTTCGAACAAAAATATAATTATCGAAATCGGTTCAGGCGTTTGTTTTTTCTACTAAACACATTTTCTGCGCACAACTATGTTGTATAATCAGCTTTAGTATCATATTCTCTTACTTTGATTTGAATTTGTAACATGTTTTAGACCTCAACAAAAAATATATTATTTTCCGAAACTTCGTTTGTTTTCGACTTTTTCGTTCGCGTAATAATAATTTATGATTTTATTATCGGGTCAATGTTTCTAAATGTCAACACTTCTGGTACTAAGGCAGGCCTTCAATGATTGTATATGACGTTAGTTATGCATATGTTTTGTGTATAAATCAAGTTTATATTTAAAAACGACTCACAAGCATAAAAAAATCTTTTAGATTTCGAAATATCAAACGGGCCATGTTTATGTGGAAATAATTTACAAAAATAGAGATCAAGAGGAATAACTTATTCCTACACATTTTATAGAGATATTTTAGGTAAAAAAGTATGTACCTACTAAACTACTATTTATTGGAAGTTGTTGTACATACCTATTAGATATTTGAACAAAGAAGTCAAACATAGTTGATACCAATTCAGTCTACAGATAATAGTTTTTTGTAGAATTAGGCGTATAGTTTGTTTTTGGCTTACCTCCGATGTTTCAGTATACTCCTCCCCATGTTCGTCTTGATATGTGATGTTGATGTTGGCCACGGTGTACGTATCGCTGACGAACCGTTCGTCCGGCGTCGACGGTCCGTACCGGACCGACTCCAGTTCGCTACCGGGCGAGTGGCACCCGACGAGGCTGACCACCCATCCCAGCGTCGCCATTCCCGACCACAACTCTTCAGCACGCATTCTCACAATATTAAACTTCACCGCACTAAACACGATTGGGCAACTCTAAACATCGGCCCACACAACACGTCTCGGTCGAACCGCGAACGGTCTTAGTATGACGCGATATGAAAAATCGACACAACTTTATCAGCAGCGCTATCGGTACGCGATTACGCGGCAGTTTCAGCTGTTTTGCACAACACTAGCTTCCTACGGGAACTCTGGTGCTACGCAACGTTTTGTCTTGGCGCCTTCTATATTTAGCGTTAGCTTCCTTGCGGAACTCTGTTGCTACGCAAGCGGATTTCGCGTACTATGACGATTGGACGTGGATGTCAAGACACTTTTGAGATGGTGTGTGACATGTCGTTCGCTATAATCTCGCGGTAGTCAACCGCTGCTCCATACCCGGCGAGGAACTTGACAGCGTCAGGCACCTGAAACAATGGACCGGCGTCAGAATTGTTAATTAGTCACGTCCTTACTAATTACAATAGCATTTAAGCTACGGCACGAATATGGTCGAATACATTTGGCACTGTAGATTTAAACTACTTCAAACTCTCATTTAAAAAACTAAATCAATTTTACATTTAAGTTTCTTCATCGTCGTCTACGTTCAGTGTTACTCTACTGGATCTTACTATTCAATTTACTTCTTCCTAGAGTCTCATTAGCGTCTAGTTACCAGATGTTTAGATAACGTCTCAAAACAAAAGCATCAAAACACTCCATATTTTGTTTGTTTCGACAAAATGGGATCTTAAGTTTGACTCGTGATAGCTATGAAATCTTATCTACATCATCCGCAAAATACCTAAGCCGTTGTACATATATACAACTTATCGTCACATTCGCAAGCCACTTGTGCACACAATATTTTGACGCCGCTTTTTGTAAGCCTGTTTTAAAAATAGTTTTGAAAATCTATGAATTAAAAATTCAACTACTAAGTACTTTTTTAGCATAATTTAAAGAGCAAATCGTGTCTGCCTTGGTTTTTAAATTTGACGTCCTTTCAAATTCAACTAGATTAGCGGTGACCTTTAAAAGTTCAATGTAGTCTAGTCTATAATTCCTCTTTATTAACATTTTACAGTTTTAACGGTTCTGATAAGATAATTTACAACAATGAGGTCAAACTCCTAATGTAAACAAACAACAAAATAGTAAACCAGATGTATTGTAGAACATTTCTACTTGAAAAACAATACTAAAGGGGTAATATTTTTTTTTCTTCGAAAAACCAAACAACAAAACAGGCTTTTCGACCGAAGAATTTTTGGAATGATCTCAATTAGTACTTAATTAACTTTTAGAAATTAAATAACAGTAGGCCAACTAACTGAAGGCACTCCTTCCTGAGCGAGACAACAAGGTTACCGAGTAGACGAAATATCATCGATGTTTACAATTTTTAAGCTATTTTTGATTTGTTTAAAACTTATTGTACGATTTCGATACATTTTAAATACATGGGTACGATTTCCCAAAACAAAGCAGGAAAGAATCTTCTAGCAATCGGTGCATCTATAAAAAAGATAAAAAAAAGATTCCGTTGAATTGAGGAAATGTTGCTCAAAGTCCTTTAAAAAGATTCGTGAATCACTATTTATACTACACTACACTCGATATGACTAACGGAAATACACAAATTCATTTCGAAAAGAGTGATAGACATATGATAATAAAAAAATCACGTAAAATACTATTAGTAGATACATTACTAAAGACTAAAAGCCCCTGGTTTTCTCACCGGATTCATCCGAAATTCCCTATTTACTTGTGTTACGGATTAATATTTCTGGTATTAAATATCTTCCGTATCATAAGACAACGCGTCAATATCGCTTTATCTCTGTTTATTTGCGACGGAATAATTAAATAGGAAAGTACTTTCGGGCTTTAGATAAGGCACGTTACGAAATACTTTAATTGTGGGATTTCTACGAGATATCCGCTGCCACATCACAAGTGTCGCACAGTTGCGTAAGCGTACAAACAATACCGTGGAATGTGCTACCTAAGAGAGCGTTTGTCGACAAACAAAGGTTTTGTATATTTGTCAGATGTGGACGACAAAGAAAAGGTGTGAGAGTGAAAAAGCAAAATATAGAGAAACCAAGAATGAGTTGAAAGAGGTATAGACCTCTTAGGGAATAGTCCCTAAGAGGCATTCTGATATGTATGTACCACAAAAAAATTAAAAAAGCTAAATAAATACATAGCCAGACAGGTGGGTCGATAACTTTTTAAAAGTCGCGTATCATTCATATATGAGACTGTGCTACAGGATGTAGACAAGTAACGTCCACAAACAGAGGCCTATGCTTAGCAGTAGAAGATAAAAGGCTGTAAATAATGCTCCATCATAATAAACCATCCCAAGCATATGGTTGGAATAGCTGTATTTCAAATGTTACTGCGTCCAGGTTTGTAGGGTAATGTTTCAAGAAAAACGAAAAGGTTAACTGTGTTTTATCTCCTGATGACATGCACCGAGCAGTTAGTAGTACCGCTAAAGCCAGTTTAGAATGTTGGTTGGCTTCTAATTCTCGATGGTATTAAACCAAAACACAAACAAACTCTATTACATATTTACAGAGAGCTTTAATTTTAAATTGTTTATAGGCTAACCGTCATCTTGCCTTTTTCCCGCATTTAGCCTCTATAATTGGGCGATTGTGCGTCCTATCTTGTCTTATGTTAAGCGACCATATGTTCCACAGTGAAGAGCATTTACTTAAAATGAAATCAATACACATTCGACTTGAAGACATTACGATTAAATCCATTGGGGAAACCCACTCAGGCAACGTATACCACAGTAAAAAGGTAGCTGTTTTTACTGTAGAACTTAACACTACACAAACATCTGGGCCCGTGCGGTTTATAACAAATATGTCTGCTAGCTGTCTGTATTAAGAAAATGATATCAAAACTCTTCGTTCAGGTCTTAGGCATTTAAGGAAACTGTGTCACCTTATCGATAGCCGCGCCGGCCAGTCTGAGTAGAAAATAATAATTGAATAGTTAAAAAACATGCTTATACAAAAGATCCAACTAATAAAAAGCGAGTTTTTCCATCATGGAATACCAGTGACTATCTTCTGGCTTCATCATAAGACCTTGAAACCTGATCGTGGTCAAAGTTCATTACAAGACTTTTCTAACAAATCTAAACACATATATGATACGACGTTCCATCATGAAGTTCCAGTTCATATCACATCATCAGATCAGTTCGACGGTACCATATTATTGTATTGTCATCAGAACTACATACAGCTGCCAATTTTATAGATTATATATATAGATAAATATTAAATACCTAAAAGCTTATGACGATTTTGATCAATGGAAAGTGTGTCAAGACAAGAAAAGTGAATTGTCTCGCACAAGATATGAAAAGTAGAGTATTCACCTCTGGAGTAAAGCACTGTCTTGTGTCATGGGCGGCTTGACTTGAATATGACCCCCATTACACGACAGTGCTTTACTCCCTTAGTGAATAATCTACTATTAACACGGAGAAATTAGAAATACATCAGTCTAACCTGTCTAACATTATCTTGAGTAGGTCTCGTCTAGGTACACAAAAAGAACTGTGTCACATCTGTTATTCTATTGTTTGTTTAGAGGTGAACGGACTCCGCGAGTGCGAATGAACTTTATCTTTATCGAATCGGCTTTCATTTCCACGATTAGCAATAAAACTGCTCGGGTTTATGAATATCGATTAGATTTACTTAACATGGTTTTGTGTTTCAAACACATCATTGTGTTTAGGTTTGAAGGATATTTCTAGAGAAATTACAGAGAAAATGAGTTGAAAATCATTATTATTTCAAATAATTATATAATTTACAATTAGGAAATTGTTTTAGTTGCAGAGTAAAGTTCTCTCTACCCGAGCCACTATTCCTGGTCCAGAGAAACAATCATGCAATATTATTTTAAAACTCTTGGATTCGGTTCATCATTTCTTTTGTCCCGGCCTTAGCATATATTGTGGGACTCATATAACTAGCCCAGTCGCACTTGAGCATGACAAGAAAGAGAATTAATCTATTGCTCTCTCCCTTTAATATCACTGGAAAATCAAGAGAGGTCAATATCGAACCCAAAACCGATTTATGTGGGACGTGATAGAGCAACAGACATCTCAAATATCTTTTATATCCACCTAATGTTATTAACGCGAAAGTAATTGAGTATGTCTGTATGTTTGTTACTTGTTCACGCAAGAACAACTACGAAAGGGATCTGGATGAAATTTGACACATAGATAGATAATTGTCTGGAATAACACATAGGCTAGATTTTATTCTGGAAAAATAACGGGATTGATGACTACGCGGGCGAAAACGAGAGTTCTTGCTAGTTTACAATAAATAAATTAGTAGGATAAATAGAAAAGTACCTTCGTATTTCTACGGAACTCTTGTTCATCATAGAGTTTGAAGTCACAACTTAATTTCACAAATTGCCGTTTACTTTAATTATGTTTTTGCCACAAGTCTCACTACCACGTCGGATCGCTAATTGAATGCGCCAATGTCAGTCAATGTTAATACGGTTTATTAGTATTCTACTGTTTGAGTCATTCCAGGAGACTATTATCAAGCTATCAGCTCAAGAGGTCGAATGGAAGGAAACTCTACGCTCTACGAGAAACACGTCTTTATACTAGACCTAGGACTTATACCGAATCTTCAATAATCAGAGATCATTTTATTTTGGACGGTTTGGGATGTTTGCCAATATTCGTAAACCTGCGAATGCGTAGGGTCATAATGAGATCGAAGGTCAGGTTGTAACAGACGAACTTTGAGTAGCCTTTTAAGACACGATTGGCTGAGCTAGTCTGCTAGTTCAAGTGTCTGTTTTCCCTTACACATTAGCCCTGTTATCAGATAAATTGATGGTCAAAACAGATCATGAGCGATTTAAAATATTATTTTACTAAATTATAAAATTTTAAAGCAAAACTTAGCACGTCATGGCAAGGTAGATGTAGTAGTGCCCAGTAGCCAAAACTGCCCATTTCACAAAAAGTCGTTGTCAAAGTTACGAACTCCATGAGGAAATCAACCAGTTCCAAGACATTTATCTTTTGAAGCCGTGTGTTTCCCGCCGATTTCCACATGACCAGCGTTAGGTATAATATTATTGCATTGAATACCTCCTAATCACAGAAGATCGCAAAATCCGAAAGTAGGAACACTATTGTGAGCTGTTTATGTTTTTAAGAAATCTGTTTTCATGATAAATGTAAATAATATTGTAAATACTTAAGGTTATTGAATGCAACAATCAGGTTTTGTACAACAATAATTATCAGTTTACAATTCTCAAGGACATTGTCTAGAAACACCTCGACATTTTATCTTTACGACCAGTACCTAAGGATACTGACTAGCCATCATTATCAGTGTTTTATTGGCTATAGAGGCGCCAAGACTGCGCTGGTGTTATTGACATCGGTCATTTTACGTGATCGACCCACTTTGACATGATTGAAAGTGACATTGACAATCGTGTCAAACCGGTTACCCATCCGAGGACTGACTGTGATAGCTGAAGCTCAATCAACATGACCCTTAGAAGCACCACCTTTTTATACGCCCTTAACCTTTATTAAACATCACAATACAAATTCTTCGTCCACAACTTTGCGATGGCTTTAATGATGAAAAATGACATCAATGGTATGTTTTAAAACATGACAGATGGCACTTATGGTGGTAGCTAAAAAGTCTATTTCACTAACGTGAAGTCGTCACTTCGAATCTCACTTACACCACGAATTTTTCCAAGCTGCGAGGTTGTCACCACGCAAATATCGTGGCAAAACCGATATATTCCGACACTTCTTTCGAGGAAGTATGTCATGTCAGTTTGGACTTGACCAAGATCTTCGATTATTACTTTGACGCTATACTCTAGAGTTAAGGCCAGTCCCAGCAGTGGAGGCATAAAACGGGCTGCTTATGCTACCCTAGTTACACAAACATGGTGGAGTTACTTTCCAATACCACGGGTATTTTCCCGCGAATATAGTGCACAAAACGGAACAAAACGCTTGACGGAAACTAAACAAGTAGAAATTTATGGGAACTTACAAAATAAATACAAAATGTATCTGATGGGAAACCGATAAGCTAGCAATTTTGCGATGTGCGTTAAGTAGAGTTACATCTATATATATAAAAGCGAAAGGTCACACTCATCAAGGAATCTCAGAAACTACAAATGCTAGGAATCTGAAATTTTGCATGGAGGTCCCTTTTAGTCACTCGCTAAGACGGGGTTTTGCGAAATTCAACCCCTAAGAGGGTGAAACAAGGGATGAACGATTGTATGAAAATTCGTAATTTTCAAAGTTATCAAAATTTATATCTGGACACTTGACACGAAGCAAATAAATGTTTGTTGTATAATTTTGTAATTTCGAACTATACGGGGGTGAAATTGGGGTTGATATGGGGGATGAATGTCAATTTGGAAGTTCCCAACCGTTGAAGATAAAACCACGAAACTCTGTATGTAGATTGTAGACACTTCACACGAAGCAAATTAATGTTTGTTATAGCAATTTTGTAATTTCTGACTGTACGGGGATGAAATGAGCGATGAAAGTTTATATGGAAGTTCGTAATTGTTGATATCTTCAACAATGAAACTTCGTATCTAGGCACTTGACACAAACCAAATAAATGTTTGTTCTAGCAATTTTGTAATATCGAAATGTACGGGGATGAAATGGGAGATGCCAAACCAACAAAATTTTCAACCAGACATTTGATATAATAATAGATATCCATATTGATTAATAATATTAAAAATATGAAAGTAACTCTGTAGGTCTGTAACGCTTTACCGCTGTAACGCCTAAACCAATGAAGTTTTTGTAAATGTAATTTGGTACTGTGTAAAAACACTGCCAGAGTTACCTTAATTTTTTTTTTGCGCGGACGAAGTCGCGGGTAAAAGCTAGTATTTAGTAATTATAGGTACCTTACTCACGCATACCTACAGGAGCATACTACTGTAAAGTACTGTTGCTTACCCACAGCAAACAAGATCAAGCAGTAGTGTTAGGACTCCTTGCAGAGTCCACCTGGGGAAGTACATTTGCCAGTTATTCCGCCAAGCAGTAACGCGCAATGATTACTTTCTTCCGGTTTGAAGGGCAATGTTTTCAGTGAAGTTACAGGGCATAGAGATAAAACATCTTATATCTCTGGGTGACGAGCACAGTGCAGTGTTAGGTTATGATTTGGACTCTGCATGTTCCAAAATATGTGCTGTTATGGACAGGCATCTTGCTTACCATTAGGCAAATGTCCTGCTCGTCTCGTTACTCTTTAAAATAAAAAAAATGTAAGTCATAGGGACTGCCGATAGATGTGGAAACTAACAACTCTCAGAATTTGATAGCTTACTTTGGAAACTTCGCGGGTGAAACCGGAGGGCGTGGCCATGACCATCCGAGTTTACCCGGAGATTTCTGTGATTTCCGAATTTTGCCTGAGTTGAATTCACAGCCCACGGAAAATCTGTTCGTGGTGCGCCAAACGAAGTTTTCACTTCAAAAAATAAGCAACTAATGACAACAAACACCAGCGCCGGTCTTGAAAGCTCGAAGGCCCCGAGAGCCGGCATTCGGTTCATTCCATGGAGCAAGGCCAGCCCGGCCGTGACTGAGCAACTCACACAAGGCCACCCGGCCTTATTATACATATTTAGGGGTGGGCCACGCTTCGTAGTCGATAAAACGGGGAAGGTTTGTTATTTCATCGGAGCAAATTGGACGGTTCGGCTTGCTTTACGGCTATTACTGTACCTAATGACTACTCTTTCCGCGAACAGATTATTCTGTGCGAACGGAAACCAATAATATTTTAACATTCAAAGCGAATTCGAAAGTGGAATTAACTAAATTACTAGCTTTCACTGTATTTTTCAAATGGATAAATTGGTAGACCGCAAACATTTTTTTTTTTTCGAATAGAAAACTACGACTTCATTTCTTTTTTCATGGAGAGTGACGAGACGTGCAGGACATGTGCCTGGTGGTAGGCAACATGCCTGCCCATACCAGCATAATGACACGAAACTATTGGAACATGCAGAGCCCACATCATTACCTAGCACTGCAATGTGCTTGTCACCGCACTGCACTCGGTATAGTAGAACGGCGACTGCCCATCTGGATCCCGGATTAAAACCCCACGCGCACCACTGTATTTTCGAAGTTATGTGCGTAATGCCGCTAACTTAAAAACAGTGCAGGAAAACCTCTTGAGGAAACCGACCTGTACCTATGTAGCTAAACTCTTTCGAGGTCACAAGCACTGGGACAACGTGGTGGATTAACTTAACTCTCTCCTTGCGAGAGAAGGTCCCGAGTCCTAGCAGTGGGAACATTTAATGAGCTGCTTATGCATTGTACTGTATAAAGGTCTGCTGCGCACTTATACAACTCCGCTACCACCCGACAAATAAAATACACTCAAATATGGGCTTTATATCATGCCTGTTAAGATAAAGATGACATTGGCAACATAAATTAGCTGACGGCGAGCGCTGCACTGCAGCACAAACTTCTAACCACTGTATATTCGTCATTTTTTGTTTGTGAAACAAAAGAAAAAATATGTGTACAATATTTTTTTGCAATCTAGCTGACGGACTAATTTGTGTTTTTTTTTTTTAGGATTGTAGCCTATTTTATTGTATATTGTAGGATTGTATTGTATAAGACTTCGCAAGACTATCGATGGTTGTCCAACCATGCAACTAAATTAAATAGGGGTTGTGACGGAAATATCGCGTGACGCCGTTTCCTGCTAACCAACGTGACTAGAGCTTCCAACGTGTTTCAAACCCATAAACCGAAGGCTGCGAACTTGCACCCTAATGGTGGCTTTGGCATTGACAGTCGAGGAAGTCGGCAGTCACCTTCGACTGTTGATTATTTTTGGTCCGGTCTTCCGGGGTAGTAGGAATAGGCAGATGTTTTAGACGTAAACGAAATTGTTTATCTAATTTTAGTTCACGAATTTTTGTTTACTTGTATATACGTTTTGGAGCGAAAACTTCTTCAGCCATATCGAGCAATTTCGATAGGGATCAGAGAATCAGCGGAGCGGGTAGCGGTTTAGACGCCTTTTAGATGGGTGAAATCTTGTGAGTACGCGTCATCGGCATGCATAGGAGCAGTTTATCTGTAGCTATTCAGCGGTGACGCATTGTCCACTATTAGTGCTGTTTGATACTAAAATAAAATTCTGAGTTATACATTTTCACTTTTTGCGTCAGTCCCTAGGACTGCCGATTTTTTTATTTTTTGTCTTACATATGTATAAGATTGGGCACAATGTTAGGTGAAAAAATGTGACTGAATAAACGAAAAAAAAACCAGACATTCATTCTCACGAGTTCGACTCAGTAAAAACTGGCTAAATAGTTAATTTCCGTGTATGCAATCAGACTACGTATATCATTTCATTATCCTCATAATGCCATTACAATTCAATTCAGGTATCTATGCCAAATGCACAGCGCAGCTTCCAAGTTCCAAACGGGAAAAGAGCAATACAACAGAACTGGCACCGCGCCAGAGCGTGGTATAGTAAGTCACGTTCAAAATACCGCATAAGCCTTTCTCTTGCGTTTACCTATAGATAAAACCGTGCTAAAAATGAAGTATACCTACATCAGAATCACGTAGCACTATTCTGTCCTTTTTGAACTATTTACAGGCTATATTTGGATTCAAGTTCCATATATACAACTGATTGTTTTAACTAACATCAAATTAAAATCATTTATAGCGACAAAAACTTAACCTAGTATTAAAACTATTGAAGAAAAGGTTCAAAATTAAGACTAATCTAGTCTCTGTGACTACAGATGTGACAAGGACATCATTTCTAATCTCAATCCCGAACGTCGCGCGTCACCCACAGAATTGGGTCATAACATATTATAATTTAATTTACATATTTTCATAATGTAAGCTTATACCTTTCTCTTGCGTTTACTTATAGATAAAACTGTGCTAAAATGAAATATAAATCACGAAGCACCATTTTGCCCTTTTGAACTATGTACGGCTTCAGGTTCCATTTCTAAAACCAATACAATGTAAGCTTCGTGTTGGTTTATGGAACCAGTCGCATAGAACTCTCTTTACTGTAACAATATCATTTAAGTTTTGGTTTGAATTATCTATACATTTAAATGTCTGTGTGTAATTCCAAATTAATAGCGTTTCACTAAATGCTTAAGAAAGTATGTACGGCATTCACAAAAAAAACTATTTTTAACTGACACACAGTCAGTTAAAAATATTTGTTCCGGCCAATCTCTAATAACGATGGAACGATTTTGACGCTATTTTCACTAAAATACAAGTGATGTTATAAGGCATAACTTACACTACTTTTATTTCAGAAAAAAGAAATGAAATGACTTTCAATAGGTAAGGTAAAGCGCAAGTTACTACACGGGGCGCACTTAATAATAAATTTGTAGTTCAGATAAGTCAAAGTAATATCAGTAAGGTTAGAATTTCACGTTACTTCTGTTCGCGAGAGCAATTGAAAAATAAAATACTATCAACTATCAAATCAGTCCACGTTAAAATACCATCAGGGCAGCGTGCGCTTCTTTACAACTCCGTCAGTAGAAATATGTGGTTCTATTTAAAATTGAATCATGGCGCGGACTTCGATTAGCGTGGTATTGGTATTGGTATTAATACACTAAGCTTGCTATTAGCTATTTACAGCTATAGAGGAATCTCATTAGGTTTCCTCAAATAGTGTACCGCACATCGCGTGACTCGTCGCCCTAGACCGCTCCATGAACTTGGACCATGATGGTTTGACATTGATTGGGCACCGCCGCGGCCATGGGTCGATACCCCGCCGATGTTCACAGTTTTCCATAGTTCTATTGGTATGCCATAGTTACAGATTATAAATAGACATTTAATGAGAAACTGAAGAAATTTGGAATTACAACATACACTTCCATTTTATTTATTGTACTAGCTGACCTGGTGAACTTCGTACCGCCACGCTTAACTCGTTCAACATTGTTTCAATTTTACTATCGCGGAACCCTATTTTTTTTCTAAAATAAAAGTAGTCTAAGTTACTCCTTATAACATCATCAGATTCTGTAAAATCGGTCCAGCCGTTTCAGAGATTAACCGGAAATTTAAAAATGTATTTCTTTATGTAAGTAGGTACTGTATCTACTTTCAGATAATTTTAGTGAAAAGTTGTTAATTCGGAACTACACACAGACGTTCCCATTTTATCTACATGTATATAAAATGTATACATAGATACATAACCTTAAGTTGGACCAAGACAGAAACTTATTTCAGTATTATAATTATGTCGCTTTCAGAATTACAGATGGATGAACGAAGATGTCAAATTATTAACATAGCACGGTCGGGGTAGACATTGAAATAGAAAAAATTCCGGGGAGCGATTTTTTTTTATGAAACGTCAGGGAGGGTTGTTGGAAGTATTAATCTCGATTTTCTAACTAATCTCGGTAGAGGGTTCGCCGCCATCTTGTTTTAAAGTGTTTGTGAAATAACTCGTTCATTTTCAACTTTAGAGCAAAAATGATAGTCACCAAAGTTGTTGGAAATTTAATTTCTCACAAGTTTGCTTCATATAGGTTTTAAGCTAGGATCAATATTTGCAGAGTTATACTATCAAGTTTATCAAAAAAATCGTAATGGGTGGAATTTTATTTTCTTCAATTTTGGTTCTCGCACTTTTTAGAGTTCCGTACCCAAAGGGTAAAAACGGAACCCTATTACTGAGACTTGGCTGTCCATTCGTCCGTCCGTCCGTCCGTCTGTCACCAGACTGTATCTCAAGAACGGTGATAGCTAGACAGTTGAAACTTTCACAGATGATGTATTTCTATTGCCGCTGTATAAACAAATACTAAAAATAAAATAAATAAAAAATGTGCGAGAACCAAAGTTGAAGAAAATAAAATTGCACCCATTACGATTTTTTTGATAAACTTGATAGTATAACTCTGCAAATATTGATCCTAGCTTAAAAACTATATGAAGCTAACTTGTGAGAAATTAAATTTCCAACAACTTTGGTGCCCATCATTTTTGCTCTAAAGTTGAAAATGAACGAGTTATTTCACAAAAATTTTAAAACAAGATGGTGGCGAACCCTCTACCAGGATAAGTTAGAAAATCGAGATTTATACTTCCAACAACCCTCCCCGACGTTTCATAAAAAAAAATCGCTCCCCGGAATTTTTTCTATTTCAGGCTAGTTTTATGTCTACCTCGACTGTACTAACAATGACGTCTGTACTCTGTATATCAAATTTCTTTGACGCCACCCTCAGAAAGGAATGACGCCACCTGTGTCACATCAATGAACTCATAAAATTTAATTGATATCTGAAAACATCTCTTTAAAACATATTATTCTAATTAGTCACTTAAACGTACTGAAAATTTCAGACTGGCCGTTGTTGTATAAAAACTCGGTTGATTGTTTCTAAGCGAAATTGTAAAAAATCTAACCGTATCCAATTGCTTTTAGGACAACAACCAGGCGCCAGGCGCATAGACGTGGCGTAGACATGCGCGGATTAACTTCCTGAGTTCGTGTTCTGAGTCACTATCGGAACAAACAACAAGTTAAATAGCTCAATCTTTTGGTCGTCCGCAGTAATTTACACTGAAAGAATGAGGCTACATATATATCAATCCAATTTGGGCCAATAGTCCCTGAAAGGTTGCGGCCTAAAATGATGAAATACTTTGGTAGAAGAACAGTGAAACTATGATCGACCACTTAGCCTGATTCTGTGTTTTGCGAAAGAGACAACCTTCTTTAATTCTAAAGTACCTACACGATTCATTTGGGCAGGTCGCATAAGTTTATAATCGACTAACAGCGCCCCGCGGTTTTACCCGCGTAGTTCCCGTTCCCATTATTTTCCCGAGATAAAAAGTAGCCTTCGTATTGTTCCTGACCATTATCTATTTATGTACTAAATTTAATCTGAATTCCTTCAGTAGTTTTTGGGTGACAGAGTAACAAACATCCATCCATTCATCTATCATTCCGTACATTCATACAAACGTTCGCATTAATAATATTAGTTAGATAAAATATACCCAGCAATCACAACAGTTGAAAGGAAAGTATCGCGTGACCAATGACCATGCAGCAGCTATTAATTGGTATTTTATTTCTTCTGTAAAAGTATCGCAGCTAACGTGTAGCCCAGGGTTGAAACAAAGCCGTGTGGGGCGATAGCCTCTAATTCCATTTGTAACGATGTGGTTGTTTAACTTTGACCAGACACTACCCTGTTTACTGATCAGAGCTGTGATTCACAATGATTGGTAACCAAATATCGTCCCTTAGGTAACACCCGCCGCATAAGTTATTTTTACCAACTTTACAGGAGACGAAAATAGCTGTGCGGTGTTGAGAGACCAACCGAGCTGTTATTTTTCCAATTACTGCTCCTTGACTTGAATTGACTGGAATCTATATCATGTGACCAACGGTTTGACGCGCATTGAGCAGCACCATCTAAATTCATTAAAAAGTGAAAATCACCCATTTTCGAGTTGAGCTATGTGTTCGCGAACACTTACACAAAACCGGCAACGAGAAGATGACTGCATTTTTTTATAACCGCTACACAGGTTACAATCTTGAAATCGAGAGTGAAAATAATGTGAGACCAGAAAATTTCTATAAAAGCCTTTTTTTAAGTTGCAGAGGTGCAGGATAGGTAGTACTGTACAATATACTAATAACTGAATATGGTAATCAATAGGTTTTCAAGCTTTCTCCACCAAAAACATACCCGAGTTGGCGTCACAACTATCAATGGCATCAAAAATCGCCAATTTTCCCCATAGTTTCTTCTGCCACTCGATCAGAACGTTTCCTGATGGACAGTTTTTGCCTCATCCAATCACAGCGAGAAATGGAGCGAGGCACCTTGTTAATTGATCCGTTTTTATTGTAGCGGTTCCGCGTGAAAAAATGTCTGTGGATCCCGCGGCGAATGATGTTTTTAGTGGAATGACGACGATAAATTAGAGATAATTGTTGGTGTTTTCGACATTACGATTTTCACAAACATGTGTTTTAGTAACATGGCGGATGTTTCTATTTTAATTGACTTTTCTTCGTAATTTACTGTCCAGTAGGTCTACCGCCTAACGCTCTTGCTTTCGGTCATGCTTTGATTTGTGACGTCATCGGCCAATTTGGTACCGCCGATGAAAGCCGAACACTACAAATGCTTTCCGTATGATGGAAAGCATTAGTCAATCAGAAGAATGAACGAAACTCATACATTTCCACTAAAATAGCGACCGCCTAATGTTTTAGCTGCTTTCAAGCAAAGCATTAGTGGCTTTCAAGTCATGTCATGAAAGCATCGCCAAATTAGGTGTTGTTTTGGAATTCTAGTAGTGTAATTCTCAAATATTTTCGTTAGATACTGCCTTGTAAAGATCAAAAATAGCACGGTGAACATGTACTATTGCGGGGTCACCAATTACATAACAAGATTCGTCGAAAGAAATAGTGATTTTACTAAAAATAAGTGTGTCACTGAATTTTACAATTTTACTATGGGGAAGACCACTTTCGAGGGCGTAATTCCCTCTTGCATCTTTCCTGAAAGACGAGACATCAAACCTGAGATAAAGGTAACAAGCAACTTATAAATAACTAGAAACCCTTTTTGTCTTGATAGTAAGTAATACTTACCTAGCTTTATTTATTATCATTTGTGATTACTTACATTCACTAATTGTTACAGAAACTGGCTGCATTAAATACCTACCTAGTATTCAAAGAAGTCTAAGAATGATTTTCCTATACTTACCTAGTACCTCATTGAAGTGAGTACAGTGATATTGCAAGGTTGACAGATGCACATATAAAATAAAAAAATATTCCAGAAACGGAATGTTCCTCTTGTTTGATGGTAAGCAAAAAAAAATCTTTGAACATGTTGTCCCTCATGTTCACCTTAACTGGTAGCTTGGAATGAGTACCAAGGAAAATGTGATGAAATCTTAAAAGAAGGGTAAATTAATAAGTCATTATTTTAAACATTCAGAACTGCTTGAGATCAATATTACTGCGTTATCAACAAACAGCAGTACATTAAGGCACTAATATTATGAAGCTATTGAATATAAAATAGCAGAATGTGGTTTAAAATAGGTAATAACTAGCAACTATTCAATTCCATAAATATATACCTACATAGGTAATTTATGAACCAGTCTCCTAATATTGTAAATGTGAAAGATTGTTTGTTGCTTAATAACTTTGATTTGTCTGAATGGGTCAGATTGAAGTATATATAATATGTACTTTTCATAAAAGCAAAATAATTGGATGGAACTGTGCCATAGCCATGGGGTGCTGCTATTCATGTGATGAAATATTAATATCTTATATCAATATAATTAGATTTTGTTTTTGTTTTAGGAGTCAAGACTGCTGGCTGCTCCCGTAGCTTACAAGAAAACAAGTTGTCTCACAAGCAAGACATTGGGTCATCAAACCCATTCAACTGTTAGCAAATGATTGATAATAAATACACCCTTTATACAATATAATACATTTCTAAGTGTTATGATTCCATAATCTGCCTGAGGAAATAGAAAACCTTTGTCTAAATCATTCTACGACCAAAGATATTGGTGGACAATTCACACACAACTTCACCATCTGACCCCAAACTAAGCAAAGCTATAATTTTAAATACATACTTATTATACATGTAAACACCCATACCCAGTGCAAACATTTGAATTCATCACACAAATATTTGCACTGGGTGGGGATCGAACCCACAACCCTCGGCTTCGCAGGCAGAGCTACTACCAACTAAGCCACGAGGGCAGTCAAAAAAAAGAGCAAACATCATATTCGGTTTGAACAGCTAGTAGGATAGTATGGCTGCTGGTGTCTTAGTTGGTAGCACAGACTAAGTAGAGAGGTACGTTGGTAGTAAGTCTGCCATGTGAAGCTGTGGGTTCTAGGTTCTATCCTCACACAGTACAAATATTTGTACTGTGGTTGGGTGTTCTCTATGTATAATAAGTATGCATTTTTTAAATATATACTTATATATTAGTATTATATAATATGATTATGTCAGCTATCTGGCACCCATAATACAAGCTTTGCTAAGTTTGAGGCTAGATGGTGTTGTTTGTGAAATGTTCACCACCAATATTAACAACTAATAGAAAATCTTCCTGTTCAATAGTTGTATGGTTGCTTGCCATCAGGCATTATCTCATCTCTCTTCTACTCCATATATCTACACAGATTAAACTAATCTGTGTATATTAATAAATCATTACATTGGTGTACTACAATAAAATTCTCATTTAGGATACAGAAAATTTATTAAAACAGTTATATTTGTTATTCTTGTTGGTGCATCTGCTATAAATATTATATCAGCTATCTGGGGCTAGATGGTGTTGTGTGTGAGATGTCCACCACCAATATTAATAACTGTAATAGAAAACCTTGTTACATCTCAATCTCAAGGTGTTGACGGTTAAGTATGGTTAGGACTTTTTGTAGAGACGGCTGGGACAAAACCACTTCTGAGTAAAGTATAGTGCTAGGCAGTTATTTAGGCACTTCCTGTTCAATAGTTGTATGGTTGCTTACCACCAGGCATTATCTCACTCTTCTCCATGAATGTACACAGATAAATCAATCTGTGTAGATTCATGGATCATTAAGAAATCATAACATTGGTATTCTACAGTAAAATTCTCATTAAGGATACAAAAAAAATAATTAAAACACAATATTGATTGTTATTGTTGTTGATGCAACAGATAAATTTAATTTTCAGTACTTCACACTTAACATATTTGTTTTAATAAATCAGCGACATCACTTCAGGAAGGACAGTCGAGATGGTTTCAGAGAATATATCGGCCACCACAAACCATAACGCATAACAATAGATATATCTGAAACAAAGAACTTTTATTTTTAACATGTAACTTATTGATCTAGTGGTAACACTTTGCCAAGTCTGTGTCCCGGTTTGAAAGGCAATGTTTTCAGAAAAATTACAGGGCTTAGAGATATAACAACTTAGATATCTGGGTGATGAGCGCAGTGCTAGGTAATGATTTGGACTCTTCATGTTCCAATAGCTGCGTGTCCCTGTGATTTTATGTGGCAGGCAGGTTGCTTACCATCAAGCACATAAGTCTGCCTGGGGAATCAACACCTTTGCCTGTTATTCTACCACCACGCAGTAATGTGCGAACAGAATCAGGACTACTTCATTACTTACAAGTTTATTATGTATCACTTTGGGAGGGTGAAGTTTGCACAGAAATCACAGGGCCTAGAGATAATCATCTAATAGGTATCTCTGGGTGACAAGTGCAGTGTTAGGTAATGATTTGGACTCTAGTTCCAATAGGTTTGTGACACTGTGCTGTTGTGGGCAGGTGTGTTGCTTACCAAGGGGAACATCTACCTATCACTTCTAAAGACACCAGTTCAGAGCCGCCGCCTCGACAAACATTATGTCTATACTAATATTGGCAGCATAACATGGACAGCTCAATGCATGCTACTGCTGGGACTCTGGAAAAATTATGACAAACTTACGTATAGGTACATCACCACTAAGAATAATACTCAGAGATGTAAGCGGGATTCGAACCCACAACCTCACGAAATGTGAAAACAAGCTTAACAACGATTGACACTATTAAAATTTACCTATTATCATTACATACCTCATGAAATACAGTGTACAAATACTTGTTTTTGTCATCGCCGAAGTCGTTTTTATAGGGAATCGCTAGCTAGATTCCTGAAGCAAGACTTTACGAACTGCATGACTTTAAAAAGTAAACATCACAATAACAATTAATATATTAGATATTTATATTATGTTATAATTGTTTATCATAAATCTAAATTGTAAATGTTTACCTCAGATGGAGGTTATGAAAAGTATACACAAAAACAATGTTGCCAGCCAAATATATCTAAACAATGCTAGGCTTACGTGGGTATTTTTTTTACTACAATTAACTTTGGCGAAGAATAGGTAACTTGTGACACTTTCTTGCGATGAAAACTTCTATTTTTAAATGTTTTCACTGAGTTTGAAAAGAAAAACGACGATTTTCTATTAATTACGGATATTTGAAATTTATGTAGATTTTTAGAAATAAACCCTAGGAAGAAATTTAAAAATACGGTGGGAACACTTAGAGTAATTGACAAATATTGCGTTCCGTTTTTTGTTTTTTTCCTATCTTCGGTTCATCGTAATGCTAATAATGCACTTCTATATTGACCTAAATAAATGGAAATAAAACAGATTTATAGCAAATCTAGTAATTCGAAGTATCAACCGATGCTTTTTGACGTTTTAACTGTTGAATAAACTCATAAAATATTTTCGCATTGTCTAGTTTGACGAAACCGATTACGTGGTCTCGAAACGTAATAACGAATGCCTTACTTCAATTGTTTTTAATCTGCGAAGACACGATAGATTTTTGAAAGCAACATTAGTTAGGCGATCGCTGTTAGATGAAAGCATTACATTACAAATGCAATGAAGACATCTCACGCTTTCCGAAAGCTTTAGAGTTAGGCGGTAGACCTACAGATCATTACTTTATTAATGGCCCGTTCCGAATTCGCTGGGATATTGTTATTTAAATCGATATAAAAACTATCCTATCTCTCAAGTTGGATCAAATTTCACATAAACATCAACTTTCGTCAATATCGGTGGACGTAGTGAAGAGTTTATCGGGAACAAACTCCAAGACACTGATTTTTAGGGTTCCGTAAAACGTAAAAACGGAACCCTTACAGATTCGTCATGTCTGTCTGTCTGTCTGTCCGTCCGTATGTCACAGCCACTTTTTGCCGAAACTATGAGAACTACACTGTTGAAACTTGGTAAGTAGATGTATTCTGTAAACCGCATTAAGATTTTTACAAAAGTTTTTTAAAAAAACAAAAATTAGGGGTGCCTCCCATACTAAGAACTGAAGCTCAAAATTATTTTTTTCATCAAACCTATCCTAGACCCACACGTGTACGTGTGGGGTGTCTATCGATAGGTCTTCAAAAATGATGTTGAGGTTTCTAATATAATTTTTGTCTACACTGAATAACTTGCGCGAGAGACGCTTCCAAAGTGGTAAAATGTGTCCCCCCCCCCCCCCTCTAACTTCTAAAGTAAGATAATGAAAAAACTAAAAAAAATATATGATGTACATTACCATTAAAACTACCAACGAAAATTAGTTTGAACTCGATCTGATGAGTAGTTTTTTTTTAGTACGTCATAAATACACTATTATTAAAACTTCGATCAAAGTTACAACGAACTACAAGAACTATGTGTACTATGTATATTATGTTACTTGCTGCAACGGAACCCTTCATGGGCGAGTCCAACTCGCACTTGGCTACTTTTTTTAATATTTAAGAACATTACGTAACACAGACGTTAAGGTACAAGTTCGCGCCGCGACCGCGACAGGAGACCGAGACAGGTCGCGGTCGCGGCGCGAACTGGTGCCCATACAATTCCATAGTGTCAAGTGCCTGTCTTGGTCTCCGGTCGCGGTCTCGCGTCGCGGTCGCGGCGCGAACTTGTGCCTTTAGAACTACATCGGGGTAATGGCCTGCTTCGTTTATAAATTAAGTAAATCAAAGATGATTTCAACAGATCGATAAAAATTCGTCACATCGAATGATCCAGACCACAAAAGTAACAAGATAAAATGAGGTGACAAAACCATAGATTATTTTTCACTAAGTTAAAAATACCGTGATATATTCGTGATGGCAAGTCCGCCATAACCCAACCGTCCTCTTTAGGCGGAAGGGTAAGCGTAAGTGCATTTCCTCCACACCGAGATGTTACCCAGAACGAATATACGCAGACCCTATATACGCTTGGCTTCAGGCGCTAGCAGGAGAATGATGACGTAGAAATTCCGCAATACCCAATCATGTTAAGCATGTCACGCATTATCTTCATCGTATCCCCCGTACTTTGCAAACAATACTAATAGTAGCTGGCATTGCATGTCGTTAATCTGTTACGTAATTTCTGCATTTAATTATGCAATTGCTAACGTTTTTCTGAGGCTCATACTTTTTATCGTTCGATAAATATTAATAGTTATCTAAGTACACGATAATAGACATTGTTATTTATCGCCAAGCAGTGATGTGTGACCATTAGTGGTCTGGTTTGAAGGATAATGGTTTAAGTAATTTACTGTATACATTTAAATCATGTAACCAAGTGGCGTACACAATGTAATGCATGTTAGGAAATGGTTTGAACTCCTCTTCTTTAGCAATTTTGTCGTATGTATAGACTTCACCTAATATTAAACTCTTAGCAGAGTCCGCCTGGGGAAGTACCACACCTTTGCCAATTATTCTACCGCCAAGCAGTATTGTGCAAACATTACTGTGTTCCGGTTTGAAGGGGAATGTTTCCAGAGAAATTACAGGGCTTAGAGATATAACAACTTAGATCTCTGGGTGACGAGCGCAGTGCAGTGATAGGTAATGATTTGGACTCTTCATGTTCCAATAGCTGCGTGTCACTGTGCTGTTATGTGGCAGGCATGTTGCTTACCATCAGGCACATGTCCTGCTCGTCTTGTCACTCTTTAATTAAAAAAAAATGTTTTTATACAAGGGTACATGCCATTATTATAAACTGTACGGGTAAACTCGGGACCATGGCCATCGGCCATCTAGAAATGCGTCAGCCAATTGGAAATGCTGAAAGGGCGTGGCCTGGTCATCTAGAAATGTGTGAGCCAATGGGAAATGCTGGCGCATTTCTAGATGGCCATCCCATGATGTGCCCATCATGCCACGCCCAGGGCCACGCCCTCCGGTTACACTCGCGTAGTTTCCAAAGTAAGCTATCAAATTCTGAGTTATAAGTTTTCACTTCTATCGGCAGTTCCTATGACAGCCAATTTTTTTTTAGTTGTACTATTTCATCTTATTTCGAATTAATCTTTGTTTGACATTGTTATTTATTATTGGATTATTCAAACGTGTGGAATCTGAATGAACCAAAATTTTTGTTACCTTTTTTTTTAATATACTTCTGAAATGTACACTGTACACTTGATGCATGGCTTTCTTTTCTGACCTGTAAACATTGGCATTATGAATAAAGAACTATGGCTATGACTAGTCATACTACGCGATATATAGAAACTACGCGGGTGTAACCAGAGGGCGTGGGCTGCCCATCATGGCATGGCCATCTAGAAATACAAAACTAGCTAGCTAACACAAAACCGACGATTCCTTACATGACGATATATTAGTATTTTCTACATCTTATTTGCACACCTCGTTTTCTGACGTGTCGACTCATCATTACCCATCCTAATGTGGCCACATTATACAGAAAAGATCGCTTTTGGAAATAAGGCCGCCAACTTGTCGCACTACTTTTAATGTTTATCGTTAATTATTTGTTGAGTCATTTCTTTTGGTGTGTCAATAAAGTGTAT
The DNA here is from genome assembly GCA_963693475.1 of Ectropis crepuscularia. Classification (NCBI taxonomy): domain Eukaryota; kingdom Metazoa; phylum Arthropoda; class Insecta; order Lepidoptera; family Geometridae; genus Ectropis; species Ectropis crepuscularia. The sequence continues at coordinate 17,972,776 of OY856355.1, forward strand.
ATACTGTATATACCAAATAGTGCAAATAGTTGTCCATATTGCTAAATTTAAAAAACCGTCAGATTGTACTCTAACAACGTTATATAATAAACAAGTGCTAACATTACTGTGTTCCGGTTTGAAGGGCAATGTATCCAGTGAAATTACAGGGCATAGAGATAAAACATCTTATATCTCTGGATGACGAGCGCAGTGCAGTGCTAAGTAATTATTTGGACTCTTTGTGTTCCAATAGCTGCGTGTCTCTGTGCTGTTATGTGGCAGGCATGTTGCTTACCATCAGGCACATGTCCTACCTCATCACTCTATTCTATAAAAAACTAACCTAACCTACTGTGACATTATAATCTCACGCGTTATATTATATGTATAGTAAATTTTTTTTATAACTTTTTTTTAATGGGCAGAGCCTTTATTAACAAAACTAAAATACAATGAGAACTACACTACGCTACATACCTAACTACAGTAGAACCTCGATAAGTTAAAGTCCAATGGAAACACAAAATATTTTAAGTTATAGAGGTTTTAACTTATCAAGGTTCTGGGCTCTAATGGGAAGGGAATATATTGTTTTTTTAAGTTATAGAAGTTATAGAGGTTTTTAAGTTACCGAGGTTTGAGTTATCGAGTTTCTACTGTACTTACACTAAGCACACCTGAATTATCCATAGACCAATGAAGGTCTACAGATAATCAAGATGTTTAAGCCCACTACCAATCGGAAGCGTACCCAGCATGCTGGCGGCATTACCACGCTGAATGGCAATGCTTATGCGTTGGCCCAAATAAACGCCAGCATTTTGGTCACGCGTCGCGTCGACCAAGCGCTCGGAAAGGCTTTTGAAGATGAGGTGAGCTCCCGGCCCCCACGGGAATTATCTTTATATTGTAAATTGACGGTGATTGCAATTTAACGTTGACATCTATAAACGAAGGTCAAGCTAATTATAGACTACAGGCCCGTGAACAAAATTTACGGGTCAAATGAACCACCAGGAGACCTATGTAGGATGATAGAAGGGTGTAAAGTATTCAGATTCAGCACTATGCCGTCACTTGTAAGCTGTCCAACTGAGTGTGATTGAAGAGGGGTTTGCAACCCTCTACCAACTACCTCTACCCTCTACAACGCCGTACAAAAATAATGCGACAAGGAGAAATGATCGAGGATTGCAACCCCCCTCTTCAATCACACTCAGTTGGACAGCTTACAAGTGATGGCATAGTGCTGAATCTTAATACTTTACACCCTTCTATCATCCTACATAGGTCTCCTGGTGGTTCAATTGACCCGTAAATTTTGTTCACGGGCCTGTAGTCTATTACATAACTAATACTACGTATGTACGACTAGCAAATATATCAAAGAGTTCAAGATTCTCTTATTAATCATTAGTCACGATTACGCAACACTTTTTAAGTACACGTTGTGTTTACAATTGATATGTTTTTCTTTGTTTATGGAGATGTGAATGTAATTGTTTTATACTAGTGTTTTTTTCCTAATTCATTGTATTTACTAGCGAGTAAAAACTACGTCTGTGTGCGTGGAGGCTCTCAGGGGACTACCTAAGGGTTTACCGGATAGATGCACGATTGTCGAACTTCATATTGTATCTAATTATTATTATATAGAGGTACTAGCTGACCCCGCAAACGTTGTTTTGCCTTAGTGAACAACCCTTGTCACTTAGGGGTATGAAAAATAGCTAGTTGCCGATTCTCATACCTACAGAATATGCATATCAAATTTGGTTAAAATCAGTAAAGCCGTTTCGGAGGAGTAAGGAAACAAACACTGTGACACGAGAATGTTATATATAAGATTTATACAATACTTCACAATCACGCCACAACGCCTGAACCTAACCAGGCTGAAATTTGTAACACAGTTAAATTATGGTCTGGAATAGCATAATATGTGTACTTTGTGTGTACTTTTCATCGCGGAAAAATAACGGGAATGGGAACTAAGCGTTAAAACTGCAGTACACTATAAACGCTCTCTCTCAATTAGGTAGGTAATAGTGATTTGATTTTTTTTTTAGTGCTCAGGGTCTTCAAATCTTTATCAGTCGATACTTTCACATGAATGTGTTGCAATGTTTCTTTTCAGAGCAGTCTCTTACAGACGGCAGCCACCCATGACCTGCCCGGGAGCTGATCCCTGACCCCTCATCGTCGGCAAACAAACCACCCACGACGGCCACGAACCAAACCCTCGAAATCAACCTCTATCATCTCCAATGTAGAGTTCAAATTGCAGCAAAGCTATAAAGTAATGCAAACTTCTAAAAATAATGCCTACATGTTAGCACCTTTTCGAAGTAAGCCGTACTCGCAATCGAGAGATGGATATAAATTAAGGCTTAAGGCCTAACTAAATTAGGAATGTAACGTACGGCTACAGGTAATAATTTTCGATTCATACCTGACAGTAGTAGCAGCCCACTATGTGTTCCCACTACTGGGACTCCGGACCTTTTCTAACAAGGAAAGAGTCGAGGGTTTAATAGGGTACCGGACTGGGTCAAAAATACACTATTCTAATTAGTTCGTCAGCTAGATCATGGAAAAATATGGGACACGTAATTTTTGATTTTTTCAAAATATTAAAAATCGACAAAGATATAGAACATCAAACTTCGAGAGTGGGGGGTCGCGACGTCACTCGTGAGTAAAAATCGTAGGCACGAGTGACGTCACGCGAAACTTCTAAGCGCTGTATCTTCGTAAGTTTTTGTTTGTGAAACAAAAGAAAAAATACGTGTACAATATTTTTTTGCAATCTAACTGACGGACTAATTAGTTTTTTTGAGGATTGTACCCTATTTACAAGGCAGGTCAAGTGTGGGTTGGCAGATGAAGCATCGCCTCAAAATATAACTATCTTGGAACAATCATTTTCTTACAATGTTTTATTTTCCCGTTAAACTTAGTAGAACAGACTTGTATTCCTGCACTTAAAAATACAAGCGAGGGTGTAGCTGGGATTTGATTTGAACCTACGACACTATTTTTTTTGTCGGACGGTCTCGCCATTAGACCACCGCATTTGATGATGATAGATTCATACGCATAACAATAAAAACACTTAGTTCTATTTTTTTTTCATCAAAAGTATAGGTACAGTGAATGTGTTAAAACAAAAACGAACCTTATGAATAATTACGAAAAAAGAGGGACGGGTTAGGACGGTTACGTGTATTTTTGACTAACAGCAACTTTGTGACTTTGTCACACCCCGGACACTCGGCCTAAAATCTATACAGACGGTGCAGTTGACATACCTACACTCACACATCTCGCATATGTCGTTCGAACGCATTTACGCATGTGTGCGTGTCATCTATGTCGTGTCGCTGAGTGCTTCTCGCGTTCTTGCGGGGTAGGAAGCTTGAAACTGGCGGGGGGTGGGGAGTGTCCGTTCTATCTGTATTATCTATTCTATGACTTTGTGCGAACATCTACTAGTATATTCACTCATCATTATCTCTTTTTAACACAAGTATACAGGTATATAATACTCTTCATTTCACTTATCTAAAAAAAAAATATCCCATCATATATTATTTATGTCCATTTATCTATAACTCCATCAATGCATCTCCACTTTCACAGCTATAATATCGAAATAGGAAGTAGGATAAGACAACATAAGTGGATCTTTATAACGTTATTACGAACCTATTAACCATTCGTTCACAAAACGCGGAAGTACTATACGAGTACATCCACTATGGAGAGCAAAACACTCTATTTCGAAGTCTATACTTCGACAAGATCGTAAAACAAATCGTTAGCTGTAAACGAGTGGCGTCGATTTAACAGTTTACCGTCGACCAATTGGCACTGTAACGTTAATTATTTTTATTTGAGCAGCTGTCGTAAATACAAGTCACGTAGCTCAGAAATCTGGATTTTAACGCTTTAACAATCGTATCTAAAAGAAAATAAATAATTAAATCGACACTAATCTCTGGACATCTCTCAAACAACCTTAGCTGGCCCCAAACTAATCAAAGCTTAGGACAAACTCCGGAGGGCCAGCATCATGGCAAGATACCAGATTTAAAATTGTAAATACATGCTCAACAACACCTAGAATCGAACTTACGACGTACAACTCAGAGCAGATTTACTACCCACTGAGCCACAAGGTCAGTAATCAGTAAAAGTCATAGTCAGTCATCATCATCAATCTAGGTGCCAATACAAAAACTTTGAATCTTTTATTGTAGCTTTTGACGGAGCAAAAGAAACTGGCGCCGTTTACAAAACATCTACTCGAGGCGAGCCAAAAACCTGTCAAATATTTGAGTACAGTTAAATTGGCATAGACGTAGACAAACTCAAAGAAAACAAATCCTACTAATATTATAAATGTCAATGTATGGATGTTTGGATATTTGTTGCTCTATCACGTCCTAACGTATGAACGGATCGGACTGAAATTTGGAACACAGATAGATTATAGTCTGGAAGAACACATAGGCTACTTTTATCCCGAAGGTCTGGGGTTCACGGGCTCTTGTTCTACTATCTACATTATTAGTGTACGCGGCTTTTTCCGCGTAGTTCCGATTCTCGTAATTTTCCCGTGAATATAAAATAAAAAGTATGATTATAATATAAATTACTGGGTAGTTTTACTCTACCGCGAAGTCGAATATTTAGGAAGGAAGAGAAACTTCGCTCCCATTCTGAGGATTTGACTGTGCAAGATATGACAGCACAAATAGGGTACAATCCTCAAAAAAACTAAGTAGCCCGTTAGTTAGATTGCCAAAAAATATTGTACACGTATTTTTTATTTTGTTTCACAAACAAAAAATGACGAAGATACAGCGCTTCGAAGTTTCGTGTGACGTCACTTGTGAGTACGATTTTTACTCACGAGTGACGTCGCGACCCCCCACTCTCGAAGTTTGATGGTCTATATCTTTGACGATTTTTGATATTATGAAAAAACAAAAAATACGTGTCCAATATTTTTCCATGATCTAGCTGACGGACTAATTAGGATGGTGTATTTTTGACCGAGTCCGGTACCCCATTATACGCAGTGAAAACTTAGACCCATGTTATTTAAAACACAGATTCCGCACAGACCAGAATCTACCCTAGGACTTTCCTTCATAAAGAAAAAAAATAATTATGTACATAGTCAAATCAGGTTTTTTGTTTGAACTGGCTAATCTCAGGAAATAATGGACCATTTTCAAAAATTGTATTACCAATGGATATTTACCTACGTGATCTCTGAGTGCTATAGGCTATATATTATGTACCACGGAGTGAACAGCTAGTATGTAAATACATATAGTAACAAAAATGGAGGCTTGTTAAAAAATTATACGCATTTATAATTAGAATAGAATGTATGATTGATACATTAAGTAAGGTCGGAAATTGAATTGACACGATCGGGAGCTCACGAAGTAATTGGCCATTGTATGCAGTAGATACAGATGTAGGAAATAACGCCCAAGGATGTGTGTCGTAAGCGACACGCGGTGACTCAATCTACTACAGAGATAAAACACACATTGTCACAGCTAATTACTCATTGCGACAACTAGCTCGTGGTTATTTAATTTTTCTTCTATCTTTCTTTATCGTCTTTCTCTGTGTATATTTACCAGCCGCTCCGCGATTTTAACCGCGTAGTTCCCGTTCCTAATAGACTACAGGCCCGTGAACAAAATTTACGTAGTAAATGAACCACCAGGGGACCTATGTAGGAAGGATGATAGAAGGGTATAAAGTAATAAGATTCAGCACAATGCCGTCACTTGTAAGCTGTCCAACTGAGTACAGTCAATCAAATAATACAAAATCATGCGACAAGGAGAAATGATCGAGGTTGCAACACCCCACCTTCGACTGTACTCAATGGACAGCTTACAAGTGACGGAATAGTGCTGAATCTTATTACTTTATCCCTTCTATCATCCTACATAGGTCTCCTGGTGGTTCATTTACTAAGATATTCTTACTTAAAATTTTTTCACGGGCCTGTAGTCTATGACATTTTCTCGCGATTTTTTTCTTCGGGTCGATTACGTTATTTTGTTTTTAAACTTACTTTATCTATGTTATCGTCTAATTAATTTTTATTTGTTTTTAATGTAATTTTATGAGTTTGTTTTATTGTAAAATTTGTTAAATAGTTCAAATTAAATATTTCTTTTCTAAATATTTAATTTAAATGAACGCCGTCCAATGTTCAGTAACTGCATTTCCGGGAAGGGAGGCGTCTATCAAGTCAATTGTAGTGCAGCTGGCAGGACACTGACTCCGAAGTCGGTTTAGTGACTTCCATGTGGACCACGCTAAGTCACTGCCAGGGGGGAGCTCTCCCGCAGAAACCACACACTCTTGTAGTGGGGTCCAACCTTCATTCCACTGTTTAGATTTAGTTTCTCGCGATGACTGTATAAGTATGTGCTATTCCAGACTGTAATCTGTGTTTCTTTCTACCTTCAACTGTATCCGTTCCGCCGTATTGACAAACAAACCTCCAAACTTAGACATTTTATGATATTAGTGGGATTTTAGAAGTGAAAACTTCTCTCGGCTCTTTTTTGAGATGAGAAAAAAACAATTGAATACGCGACTCTACATTACCGTTACCTTTACTTCGGTATATGTGAGTATGTTCATTTTTGTGTTTTCAGTTCTGTCTGCACTTCCGGAGCGTCACTGTGTCCCTTTTTTTAATCCCACATTAAGGGTGTGTTTGACCACTAATCGACCGGTTTCTACCTAAAACTAGATCGTCATATGAATGGCATGACAATAATATGACGTTACCAAGTGTTCTTTTGAAATATTGGTTCGAATAAATAAATTGAATGGAATTGAATTGTGTAGGAACCTAATAGCAGTGTACCTCGAATTCAATCAATTTGCTCCTTGTTATCATGAGCAGTTTGGGCTCTTTGTCTCAAAGACGGTATTATTCGTATATCTGGCAGCAATACAATCGAACATGTTTACTGCACTGACGGAAACAAGCCGTCCATTACTGTTCATACCCAAATAGGAATGTACATTCAAAACCGGTTGATTAACCTGAGATTATATTGTAGTTGTTATTGTAATTGGTATCGCACTCAGACATATATGTACTTGTGGTAGACGTGCAATCGAGATGCAGAATGAGCGTCTCAAAATAATACAGAAGAATCTTGATTAATAATAATAATAATTACAAAAAAAAAAAAAAAAAAAAAAAAAAAAACCGCTGTCTCTGTTTGACGTCTTTTTTGTACCGTGTTATAATTATATTCATTTTCTCCTATTTGCTTTACTTTTATAAGCGCATATTTACAAGAACAGAAAGCAAAACATTCAAGAATACTGGACCACTATTTATCTCGTAAATAAAACCTAATTACAAACAAGAAAATCCAAACATGCATTTTGACAGCAGATTGTCACAACAATATTTTTACCAATTCTGTAATATTAATATATTATGATGATAACACGATCAAGAACAAGACAAGAAGCGGAACAAAATAACGCACGACCATCACCAGCCCGTGTCCCGTCATCGCCAAGCCTGTCGTCGGAGGATGAAGCTTTTCTCACTCCCCGCGACACGAGTGCTACTTCGAGTGACGAGGACGCGGCGCGGACCCCACCGTCAACAAGACCTGTACGTCGTGGCCGTCCGCCGCTGCCGGCACGCTTGGGGCCTGAGAGGCAATCTGCTTCGCGCCCGGCCCTCGCTACCGGTGGTGTAGTGCGTCGCATGCGATGGACTCTACAAATGAACGAGAACTGCATGCGCGCCTATTACGGGGCTACAGAAGGAGGAACTAACCTGACCGCGTACTGTGCCAGGATGTTACTTCTGTTTCAGGCCCTTGAACCAACCGTCGCTATATCCGCACAACGACTTTCTGATCAGGTTCGAGCTATCCGCCGGTGCAAACTGTTGGATGACTCGGTACTTGATCAGCTACGCCTGGAGGAACAACGTACTCGCCCAACTTCTGCCTCGACCCGGGATCCGCCCGTCGCGTCGTCGACGCTGACATTGGCTTCTGTGCCAATGACAGCGGCGACACTTGCGGCGCCGGTTGGCCCCGATATCGAGGAGGGAGATTCGGCGAGTACTAGCTTATCCGACCAGGTAAGAGAGCAACTGAGGAGCGCTTTGGAAGACGCGATTTTCCAATATCGACTCACACCAAACTCTAGGCCGCGTTTACCACGTTTACCCACCCATAAACGGAATTTGGCTTTGATGGGAGCCCTGAATACTTTGCTGGTACCCTACCTGGGTACTAGCAAAGATTTGACTGATACCCATTCTATTCTGTACTGTGGTGCTATCGCGGCGTGTCGCGTTGCACGTGTCAAGTTTCCAGACACTGACCGTACAACGCGAACCGCCGGAGATGCACCAGCATGGCAAATGCGAATAGAACGGCGTATCAGCACATTCAGGACTCTTATAGCAAAGCTAATCTGCTTCAGTCAGGGGAACAGTCGTCCCCGAGTCATGCGCTTCGTAACACAGGCATTCGCTGGGACTGGTATCAGTCCCCAGCACTATCTTGCCAATGTTACGGAACGTATTGACTATCTGAAGCAGAAAGTTTATGCGTGGGCAAACCGTATTCGTCGCTACAGAGAGCGTGTGAATCGATATCGGCAAAATCGCGACTTCCAGAGTGATCAAAGGAAGGTGTACCGAAACTGGGAAGGAACAAGTCGACGTGTGAACGATGGGCAGCTACCGGATGCCAGCGCTATGAAAAACTTCTGGCGCAGCATCTGGTCGGTGCCTGTCGAGCACACGGAGGGAGCTTGGATGCGTGTTGTCGAACGTGCATGTGAACCCATCGAACCCATGGAGTCTGTTTCGATAGACTCCGAAGACGTTAGTTGTGCTATCCGGACAGCTCAAAACTGGAAAAGTCCTGGGCCGGACGGATTGCACAACTTCTGGATAAAATGGTTTCGATGCTCACATGGACGTTTAGCAACACAATTCCAAGAAGCTCTCGAGACGGGTTCTCTTCCAAGTTTCATGACCACCGGAGTCACCTTCCTGCTCCATAAGTCTGGTAGTACCACGGAACCAAAGAACTATAGACCCATAACGTGCTTACCTACCACCTATAAGCTGCTTACATCCATTCTGAGAGCAAAAATTAACGCGCATATAGTCGCAAATAACGTTTTGGCCTCCTCTCAGAATGGATGTAAGATTGGGTCCCGTGGTACTAAGGAGCTGCTCCTCATTGACACGACCATTTGCCAACAAGTCAAACGTAACAAAGGAGCCCTCTCCGCTGCTTGGATTGACTATAAGAAGGCCTATGACGCGGTGCCCCATTCGTGGCTGAAAAGGGTTTTAGAGTTGTACAAAATAAACCCAACTCTAAAATCTTTTCTAAGCAAATGCATGGGACAGTGGGTCACAGTCCTTCGTCAACCAGGTAGCGTAGACAGCTCGTTTGATTCGGAGGACTTGATAAGGATTGAAAGAGGCATATTTCAGGGCGACAGTCTGAGTTCGCTATGTTGGTGCTTAAGTCTGAATCCTCTCAGCACTCTGTTGAAGGATTCAGAGTTAGGCTATCGTCTTCGTAGAGGAGGTGAGGTTATATCTCATTTGCTGTACATGGACGACCTCAAACTCTTTGCACCGAAACGCCAAGACTTGTTGGAGCTATTAAAAACCACAGAGGTTTTTAGTAACGCCATCAAGATGGAGTTCGGTGTCGACAAGTGTGCGGTCATGCATGTACAGCGAGGGAAAGTAGTAAATTCAGAGAATTTACAACTTTCCGAGACTATAACTCTCAGATGCCTCTCCGAAGACGAGACCTACAAATATCTCGGTATGTCACAGTCGTTGGGTATATCAGCAGATGACATTAAGAAATCGGTGAAGGAACGCTTCTTTTGCCGGCTGACAAAAGTACTTAAAAGTCTTCTGTCAGGCGGTAACAAGGCGCGAGCCTTCAACGGTTGGGTAATGCCTCTGCTGATATACTCCTTTGGCATACTGAGATGGACTCAGACTGAGCTCGACGCCCTGGACAGAAAGGTCCGTCAACAGCTCACAACATACCGCATGCTACACCCGCGCTCGTCTGTTATGAGACTGTATATCCCGCGGAAATGGGGGGGTCGAGGCTTTTTAAATGCCAAAAACCTTCACAACCGCGAGGTATGCAGTCTCAGAGATTATTTCCGCAACAACGAGTCCGGGATGCATCGCGATGTTGTGGCAGTTGACAGGAGCTTCACGCCTCTTTCATTGGCAAACGAGAACTGGCGCAAACCATCGGTGCTCAGCACTGATGATCGCAAGGTAGTATGGAAGAGCAAGGAGCTGCACGGGCGATTCTATCGGGCCCTGACGGGACCCGATGTGAATCTGCTCGCTTCGGTGAACTGGCTACGCTTCGGGGACCTCTTCGGAGAAACCGAGGGTTTTGCCTGTGCAATTGCAGACGAAGTTATCAAGACGAACAACTACCGGAAATACATAATGAAGGACGGTACGGTCGACATCTGTCGAGCATGCCGCCGTCCAGGCGAATCTCTTCGTCATGTTATTTCCGGTTGTTCGCATCTTGCTAACGGCGAGTACTTGCACAGACATAACCTAGTAGCCAGGATCATCCATCAGCAACTTGCTCTTAGATACTGTCTTGTCGAGTCCGAGGTGCCGTACTATAAGTACGCACCTCTGCCAGTTCTCGAGAATGGTCGTGCGTTGCTCTACTGGGACCGTTCTATCATCACGGACAGGACTATTGTCGCCAATAAGCCTGATATCGTGCTGGTAGACCGGTCTCAGCGCCGGGCTGTGATCGTAGATATCACCGTACCACATGACGAGAACCTCGTGAAAGCCGAGAAGGACAAGCTAAGCAAGTACCTTGACTTGGCTCATGAGGTTACCGCCATGTGGGATGTTGATTCGACGATCATAGTCCCAATAGTCGTGTCGGCTAACGGCCTTGTAGCGAAAAGTCTCGACCAACACCTTAAGAGACTTTCGCTAGACGGTTGGATCAAGGGTCAGATGCAGAAGGCGGTCATCCTCGACACAGCACGCATCGTCAGGAGGTTCCTCACTCTGCAGCCCTAACCACCGGTAGCTTGGACACTGCCCCGCTGCTGGCGGCACCCTAGTTTTTAAGTTTTTTATAATGTTTATTTTATATATGTATTGTAAAAAATTTAAAAACTAAGAAGACAAATAAATGACTGAGATAATAATAAATAAATATTGGTGGACAAATTACACACAACACTATCTGACCCCAAACTAAGCAAAGCTTGTAAGATGGCGGCCAGATAGCTGATATAATTATCCGAACCAATTTTTTTTTTTATCCTAATCAAGACATGAACGGTTTGACTCTACTTTTGTGATAGAACGTCTGTTGAATGCGTTGCCTGAGTGGGGTTTTCCTAATGGTTATCATCTTGGTGTAACGGTATTCTTCAATGACATGCGCCATCCACATTATCCACAAACTAGCACTTAGTAAATACATTACAATAACACACTAGCGTGATTAGAATAGCATATGAGAGTAGGCCTCGAATCCCAGCAGTGGGAACCTTTTTTTTTAAATAAATAAAAAACAAAGTTGTTATTATTCTAGAGTACATGTATCATTACAGGATATTTCTAGCCAATCCGTCATCTCTAGCCACGCCGTCGCTTACTATCAGGTGAGTTGGTGATCGAACGCTGACCTAGGTAAGTATGATGAAAAACTTAAGTGAAAACTTTCAGAAGCGAATGTGATGTGTGGGCATGTTGAACCGTCATTCTATACAGCATTGTCTTGAAAATAAAGCCCGTATTACTGTACTTCCCGCTATCCCATCCCATTGTTAAGCTGTAACGTAATATTATGCTTTCACCGTATCATCTCCAAGGGTATTCGATTTCAAATAGTGATATAATAAGCAAAGGTGTTTTTCTGAATCGTTATGGTGACGATAGTTCAGGGAAGTTGTTCTACAAGATAAAATAAGGAGAGTGTTTTTAAATATTCCAATAACTATGTGACTGTTATTGGCTGGCGTGTTGCTTACCATCAGACATACGTCCTATTTATTCTGCATTCATAAGTTTGTGTATAAGTTACCTCTATTATGGTATTGTTACTGCTTGTCTAGTCGGGAGAACGCCGACTGCCGATCCGGAGACCCCGGGTTGAAAACCACACGCATAACTGTCTTTTCGCAGTCATGTGCGATGTGCGTAATGCCGCTAACTTAAAACGGTGAAGGAAAACATCGCGAGGAAACCGACCTAGAATCTTTCGAAGTCATGTGTCATCCATCAACCCGCACTGGGCCAGTGTGGTGGATTATGGCCTTGACTCACTCCTTGCGAGGGAAGGCCGCCAGTCCCAGCAGTGGGAACATTTAGTGGGCTCGTGTGCTGTTTATGCATGTACTCATATTATATCAGGCATTGGCCAAGCCAGGCTTTGCTTAGTTTGGGACTAGATGGTGCTGTAGGAAGAAGTGTCGAATATTTTTTGATGCCTTTATTTATAGCGAAAACATTTCTCGAACGTATTAAAGTTCAGATTGGGGCAAAGACCTGTAAGAATCTCCAATGTCGATGCATTGAAGGAAGGGCGCCCACTGCCACTTGGCAGATAAGACCAAGTGTATTTATAAAACCGCAATTGTGTGTAAATAACAATTGCGTATACAAACGTATACTGCGTTGTTAACTCTAATCGTTTCTTTGTGCTGAGGTTTTATACTCGACGAAGGTAAAAAGGTTTAACAAAGGTTTAAGTTTTAAGAAAAAAGTAAAAAAAGAATGGAATGGATCAACCAAACGATCTCAAATAGTGCATTTATGCTACTTTATGATACTCCCCAATAGAGTTATTGTTTATATTTTATAGTGACGGAATGAGCAAGATATGCTCATTCGTAATGGTAAGCCACACGTCCGCCCATAGCAGCACAGTGGCAAGAAGCTATTCAAGAACATATTGTCCAAATCACTGCGTAGCACTGCACTACGCTCATCCTGGCGATATAAAATGGTAACTTCTGCAGAAACATTTCCCTTCAAACCGTTACACAGTAAGATTTGCACATGGATCGGCGGTAGATTGACAGGCAAAGGTGTGGTACTTCCCCAGGTGTGGTACAATGCACAGTACCTACATTAGTACAAATCAGCACTGGCATACCGCTTGGTTTAAAAAAATCTATTCCTGTTTCTGAGATTAAACCTCTAAATCAGGTTGTAATGTCAAATGTTAAACAAAGTACCTACATACAAAATCGCCAACACATGTACATATTAAACAATCCGGAACGCTTGTAATGACTCATTACTTAGTTTTCGTGTGTCAAAACTAAAGTTACTATGATAATCACATGTTAATTAATGTTAAATAATTAATCAGAAACTGGTATTACTAGGTAGGATTAGTATTCACTGACTGTGATAGTTGTGCTATATTGTTACAGATTCTGTTCTACATTTAAACAGTTGGGTCTATATTATAACCTGACGATGCCGTAATGGTGTAGTGGCGACCACGTGTAATTTCGAGAGGTCACTAGTTCGCATTCTGCCTGCACTTTTACATGTTCAGATGCACAAGTTCGTCATGATTGCTGGCTTTAAAATGAAGAAGGAGAATGTCGTGACAGAAGTCCTGAATGCTTCAAGAACTTTCGAGAACATGTGTTATTTGCCAATTCTTAGGCCAGTGTGGTTGATTTTGCTCTTCACTCTCTAATTATGAGAGAAGGTTCAAGCCAGCCAGCAAAAAGTGAGCCAGCAGCCAGCAGTGCAAGCAAAAAGTGAGTTTCTTGCGGCTTATGCTTTTGCTTCTGGCCCATATCCAATTCTGAATCCAAAGAACTTAAATATTTACAGAGAGGCAGATAAATAAATATTGGTGGGCATGGCTCACCCAATACCGGGTGGTATTGGGTGAGCTCGAAGTAAACAAATTTTGTACTATGGGAGCCAGATAGCTGATATAATAGTAATATAGATTTAAAAACATTGTAGTACTTATTATACATAAATACACACAATGTTTCAATAATACATCTAAAAGATTGATCGAAGAATGTTTACGACGTCAAAGCAACGACATCGGGTCAGAGTGGTCCGCTATCTATCAATAGAGATAATAGATCAGTTTCCCGGGAATTCAACCTTGTCTCTCGAGTCATGATAGAGGTCACTGGGGAGTTACTAAGGAGATTTCGGTGCCTGAAGCGGGAACGAAGGTTGGTCACCGACAGGGTCTAATCCAATAATCCCAAATAGTCTTACTCAAAAATATTTCACGAGGAAGAGAAAGCTTTCAGGAGAAACGCGTGTATTCAATATATACATTTGAGGCATAAAATATGCCATAACTCTTTCAGTTCGTTACCCAAATTTCTATTAATTCCTCCAGCTAAGCTAAATACTTAATATGTTTTTGTTAAGAGTAAAACAACTATACTTCAGTTGGTGGGTATCTGATTTCTGACCTAATGGTCGCCTGGCCAGTTTCTTAATCTACTAATTTACACATATTTATATTATACACTGATTTATACATATTTATGACTAGTAGCGCCCCGCACTTTTACAGCTATGTCGGTAGCCCTAATTCGGTATGCTCGTGACGACTTCTTGTCTTCTATTAAATCTGTATGGTTACAAATTTTGTCCGGTAGACGTGACTGTTTATAGTAAATCGTTTTCCCTTAAATCGTATTAAAATAATCAGTCAAATTACAGTTTCCTGTCGGCAAGTAATATTCAATGGTTTCCTTATTATCAAGCTATGTTTACACGTACTCGAGATAATTGTAGTAGGAAGTCCCTTGACAACTAGCCTATAGTTAGTTGCGAAACAAAAAACGTTTAGTTGTGTGATAACTAACAGAGCCCGACTAGTTACGAAGTGACGAGTACTAAAAACGAGAAAACTGTGTTCAATTTAGCTCATTCGATTTAGCTTTTATTGACCGAGATTTGTTGCAGCGAATGATTTATTTCCTCTTTCCAACTGGCTCTTTTAACGATAATCGTGGACCTACCCTCAAAACTAATCTTCCCCACAACAAAAGGTCTACAAATACCTTTTTGGTCTAATAACGTATTCAGTTAACAATATCTTCATCAGTTTGCAGTTAGTTAAAGAAGCCATGGTGGCTAAGTTGCTAGAACGACCGATTTCACAATCGTGAGGTTTTTGGTTCAAATCCTGCGTGCACCTTTTGTTACTTTTCCAAATACAAAGAAATTTTCGAATTTGTCATCATCATAGTTTGTTCTAAGGTGACCCGGGATCTACTAACTAAAATGGGCATAGCTTTGATATTGCTCCCTCTTTTCCTTTCGCTTGGAATTGCACAAACAGAAATAGCAAAACCAACGCCGATTTAGTTAGGCAGTAGAAAAGCCGGCGTGGTCTAAAAAATACATACTTATCTCAAAAATATGTGGCAATCCACACTTGGTCAGCGTAGTGGACGTGGACTTGGGTCTTCCCTTTTTAGGGAATGCTCCGAGTCCACCGATGAGAACATAAAGTAGACTGCTCATGCTATAGCCGATAAGGCGGTTACCGTTTATTATTAGACTAAAAATCTGCTTGGTTCACTCTTTTTATATTCTTTTTCGCGATAGTCGATCTTATCTCTCAATTATCTCTTATATCAGCTATCTGGCCGCCATCACACAAGCTTTGCTTAGTTTGGGGTCAGATGGTGTTGTGTGTGAATTGTCCACCAATATTTATTTATTTAATTCAGCCGTCTTAGAGATCGTTTAACTTCTGGAATCCAACAGACATGTACAACCCAGTCCCACTTCAACTTGCCAGCTTTCTGTGTCGATTATCTGGGCTTCGGAGCGTAATACTGTGTCCCTAATGCAATCAATTAGCTTCACGCCTAGGATGCTACGCTTCATCTTACTTCGGTAAACCGAGTGTACGTTCAATTTACTTTGTTATAGACTTCAGTGTTTATAACAGGGACAAAAGAGACGTACTTCTTAGCATTCCATGGATTCACCGTGCGGGTGCCGGGTCCATCGTGTGGCAGAGAGAGAAATCTCGAATAGACCCCAAGACTTGTGACTCGGGCTGTAGGTTTAAAAGGGGCCCCTTACATTGACGTACGTCAACACTCACCTTCACTACTCGTATTTCTCTCCCTGCCCAGCCAAATCCGATATGATCCTACTAGTGCAGCTTTAGATACTCGTTCTAGTATAGAACTTACTGCACTTCTGGACAATCCAAGGTCTTTAAGCAGGTTATAGAGAGATTTTTCTGGTATACCTCTCGCTCCTACTTCTACAGCGTATAAATTAACTACATAGCCATTTTTTGTTAATTCATTTTGTAGGTCGTAATACTTGTTTTGTTTCATCACGTGGTCTTTAGGTATATTAGTTTCCCACGGTACGGTAAGTTCTACCAGGACTATGCGTTTCGTAGCCCTAGAAAAAAGGAAAATGTCCGGTCTGGATGACGAAACACCCACATCCTCTGGGATTTTGTAGTGCTTTTCATACGTGTCCATTAAAATTGTCCAATCAGGTGCTGAACCCAGGATTGAGTAAGGCTTGTTCTTGGAGTTTGAAGTTGAGCCCTCTTTTACAAAGTTAATTTGTCTTTTGTTCATCGTCAATCCCTTTTGGGCTCTAGCTACCGAAAGGCTTACGGCTTCACGTATGATTTCAAGTACTCTGTCATGGCGCTGTGAGTAATGACCCCTATTAAGGAGCACCTTGCATCCCACCAATATGTGCCTTGCTGTACATATCGCCTCACCACAAGTATAGCAACATTTTTCAGAGGCTTTTCCCCACCTTACCAAGTTACTCTGGTCAGGGAGGGTCATTTGGAAAGCGTTCAGATAACATTTTAATAAGGCAGGAGACCAGTCATATAGCAAGGTGCGCCACTTTAGAGCTAATGGGATACAAAACTCACCTATGGTTAACCACT
Organism: Ectropis crepuscularia; assembly: GCA_963693475.1. NCBI lineage: Eukaryota > Metazoa > Arthropoda > Insecta > Lepidoptera > Geometridae > Ectropis > Ectropis crepuscularia. The sequence continues at coordinate 17,989,782 of OY856355.1, forward strand.
CACTTTGCATTTCTAAATTCATAGCGTGCACTTTGTAACTATCATTTTCGTCTTGTTGTAGAAAGGTTTTTACCATGTCTCGGTCTTCCCTTTTCTTTCTCGCACCCAACCCAGCTGTATTTACTTGCGCACCTGCCATAAATTGTTTGTGGAATTGAAGTCTAGATTCAAGGTCCGAAGCGCTTTTGTCTTTTGGGAGAGATGCGATTAATTCGTCTTTCGACTTTCCCAAAACATGCGTTTTTGTAACTCTTAGGTGTTTGTAGAGTTCGGATGGTTTTTTTAGTTTCAGGCCAAAACTATTGTGATCCCTAAATAGAGTAGAGGGATCAGCCGGATGTGCCAATCCAAACCATGACTTCAATATCTTTATGACATTAGCATCTAATTTTGCGAGGAGGGTTTTACCGATGTCATATACTAGGAAAGGCCAAGTGAGACGTGATGTGAGATAGTTGTCATATATCCATGCTTTTTTGATATTGCTGATAGGCTGTTGGTCTACCTTACTGAGGTCATTCATGAAATTTCCAACAACTACCTCTAATGATGGTGTACGTCCTTTGTAGTCTATCTTTCTACCAAGAAATTTGAAAGGCACTGCCTCTGCTATTGTGGCAACTCTTTGGCCACTTATGGAGAGTCCCGGATCGTAAGAAGTATATTTGGTATCTCGTCTACCCAGACATAAACAATGACATTTACTTGGTTTTGCCCTCATTCCCTCCGTCCATGTACAGAACTCATCAACATCATTAAACAATTGTTGACACTGTTTGGGATTTCGTGTAAGTATTGCAAGGTCGTCCGCAAAGGCTAAAATTGACTCATATAAAATAACAAATACTATGTAAAAATTACTCTGTTCCGGATTGAAGGGCAATGTTTCCGGTAACATGTAATGATGGTTAGGATCGAAAACCCGAAGAGTTTTCACAGTATAAGCTACTTTTTAGTTTGGGGGTAGATCGTGCAGTAGAAGGAATGTTCACCAAGTTTCATTTAGTAAGCAGATTATAAATCGTTACAAATTTACTAAATCGCACTGTTTCTGCTACTACATAGTACACAAAATGTCGTATAGTTTGCATAAATGTAGGCAAATGCTAAAGTCATGCGTCGTTTATATGTAAATAAGAGTACATTACGGAAATGTTTCTTATTGTCTATGGTTCAAACATCTGTCATACGCAGAGCACAAAGTCTTTGTGGATCAATCAAATTATCTATGAGCCACGTTTGAGCCAATACTACCGAACTACTCACCTGATTCTTTGACTCTGGTACCGTTTTTGTTTTTTGTTTTTTCAACTTAAATGTTCTTATTTCGGGAGATGTTTAATATTTGTCCTAATTCACGAGCGTGAGTTAGTTAGCAATTTTTGACGTGACAACGTCTTATAATTCGATGAAGCCGGCTGCACGCCCGCAAAACATGACGTCATGTGCCGTTAACGCCGTTACCTCGCCGCCGGCGTTACCTCCCTCTAAGGCGTAGTTGTCACGTTCAACTAACGTCAGTAACCCGACTTTACAGAAAACCATTTTTTTTCCAAGAGCAGATAGATGTACAAGTTTATCATCACCATTGGTTTTAACTTTAACGGTGATGAAAAACATAGTGAGAAAACCGGTTACAATATTTCAATGTGTCATCCGCCAACCAGCACTTGACAATCACGGTGAAAAGCCGTGCAAAGTTTGGCCCAAAATTGAAACACGCCATTTTTCTAACAATGTGTTTTTTCACTATGGAAGCCAGTGGTGATAGCAAACCTAGATATGCACTTTTAAAGACAAGCTCCAACCAACGACCTCAAAATCATGAAATCGGGCGTTTTAGCAACTACGCCACTTAATATACTCGTCCACAACGTAAACAAAACGTTTATCCATACATTTCCACAAAAACTCATATCATTACCACCTGTAAATGTTACGGCAATGATCAGAGGCCTTGATACGTGACTGAACCTGCCCTTCAAAAGAAACAAACTGTTGACTATTATATAAAATATGCGGAAGTTATAATCACGCAAACTTAATAACCTTGACCCGGTTACTTATACTTTCACTGCTTTTCACTATAAGTGCTTTTAATGGCGGTGTTTGCAGTCAAAACATTGGTTGTTGTTTGGGAATTAGGTTTGACATTGGAATGTTAATGTGATAAAAGTAAATAATTATCTTATTTTCTTGTCCTTGTCTCGACTAAGTGCGATCGGCACAGCAGGTTTCGTCAAAACTCAAGTACTTTTTTATTTTTTTAACCTATTATAGGTTTACACTAGATCGCCATCTCGCCTCTTGATGTTCAACGACGATGGAGCGTGCTTACCAAGAATAAACCGATTCATTCTCGAATTGAAGACAGCAAGATTGTAACCATCGGGGAAAATCCACTTGACCAACGACTTCCTTTTATCCATTGACCAATGAATATCTTGAAGATAATCATGATCAACAAGCAGTTCTAACCCACTTCTAGACTACTATAAGTTGGAAGCGTCCCGTCCTTGCATACGCATGCAATAATTCGAACTTAATTTGCATGACTAAATATATTGAATAGATAGAAAACAGTTAAAAAATCCGTTACCCAAGCCAAGCTATGAAATGTTATTTTTCAATTCATTACATAACTACACTACTACACATCATCTTTATCAACATAAACCTTTATTAATTCTTCATCATAAGTCAAAGTGTTTTTAGGTAGAATAGGTCTACGTTTGGCCACAAACCAACTTCCACTTGTTTCTGTTTTTTGACGTGACAACGTCTTATAATTCGATGAAGCCGGCTGCACGCCCGCAAAACATGACGTCATGTGCCGTTAACGCCGTTACCTCGCCGCCGGCGTTACCTCGCTCTAAGGCGTAGTTGAAGTTGTCACGTTCAACTAACGTCAGTAAACCGACTTTACAGACAACCATTTTTAAAAAATAAGAGTGATGAGGAAGACATGTGCAAGATAGTAAGAAACACGGTTGCCGATACAGTACAATGCCACGCAGGTATCTGAACATGAACTAAATGGGCAAACAATTTCGGTATTCCGACTTTGAGTCTAAAGAAAGAAAATTCTCTAGAACGTTACAAGAAAATAGAAATATAATTGTTAGTTAGTAGAAATTGGCCACAACCCGATAAATTTATATACACGCACTCGTTAAAAACCCAATGACTAGCCAGAGTTTTAAATATTTCAGGAAATTTATTTTTGCACTTAAAGAATGTCTAATGAAACTTTCCCAATATCTGTTAGACTCATCGCATCTGAGTCATGCAACTGCAAACAGTTCTAGTAGGCAAATGTCGGTACCGTTAATCAACCCGGATGTAGAGAAAGATACTTATTACTTAGTACGTTGTATAGAGACGGCCCTCGGTGAGGTTGCAGCCTTTATCTTCGGCTCCTTTCAGTGTCGAAGCGAGGTCATGTGAGGTTTGGGACAAGTACTCTCGTTTTGTGTTTTGTAGCGACCGGTATGACCTTATTTTCATGTTGCATTCAAGATAGGTTCGTGTTTGATCACGACTTGCCCGAAGGCAGGTACATGAACGTTTATCAAGAAACTACCCAGAATGTATTTTTATAAGATAAGAGGGATGGGACGAGGAAGACTTGAGAAGTGTGCTTGATAGATTGATGACAATGTTTTTTTTTTTATTGTTTCAGTACCACTTCTAATCCATTATTTTGCAATGCCAAAAAGATTGAGGGTTGCAACCCCTTATCTTCACCTGCACTCAATTGAACAGCTTACAAGTGACGGCATACTGTTGAATTTATTATTTTATACCCTACTATAATTCTACATAGGTCTCCTTGTGGTTTATATGACCCACAAATTTTGTTCACGGGCCTATAGTCTATTATCAATTGAATCACTTTACTACCTTGATAATATTGAAAATTTGTTCAAAGTGTGAGTATTTTTAATCGTTCGTTATGTTTCGTATTCGTCTCTTCAACACGTGCAACTCTCCGCAATTTAGAGGATAAATTGTAGATCCTCCATGATTTGGTTTTCCCATTTAGCTAAATGTTTCCCTATGCTAATACAAATTAAAATAATAATGTACCTCATAACAGCCATAGGTATAATAGGATCACGTGTAATGTTTCCAACAGAAAATAGTAAATATTACAGAAAATTTCGCTACTGTTTACATTTCCGGGGTAAAATACTTTGTATTTACTAACAAAACTCCACCGTACGATACGAACCTGTAATTTTATACTGTGCAGTGGTTTTAGAATTTCTAGATTTGTTTCAGACAAGTTTAAACGTATAGGTACACGCATCGATGCGTGCTTAACTACTGTCTCGCCTAATGGTAAGTGGGATGCCCAAACTTGCTGGCTGTTCGAAAGTACCTTCGATACTGGTAATTCTTCTTCTTCGTATCGGAGTAGACAGAACGAGTCTCCCCGCTCGATGTTATTATGATCGATAATTGCGATTGCTCTTCCTCCCGACCCACCCTGGACAGTCAACACCTTGGTGTTGATTGACTAATCACACTACGATGACGGCAAACGGTCCTTATTAGGATACAAAGCCCAAAAACTGCAACAAAAGTGTTGGCCCTTATTAGCGCCAACACTAAACACTGCAATAAGAAACCGGTGATGATTTGGACTCTTCTTATTCCAATAGCGGTGTGACACTGAGCTGTTTTGGACAGGCTTTAAGCTACCGTCAGGTACATGTCCTCTTCGTCCCGTCACTCTTTACTAAAAAAACACATAATACGTGTTTTTTTTAATATCAGCCTATATCGATGCATTCAGCTGGTCGTAGGCGTCTCTTATGACTCGCCACGAACCCACGAGCTGTTTTTAAACAATGATATCAACAAGAGCACATTCACTTGGGGGAATATTTACAAATATTTCTATTTCAAATTCAATCTTACTACAGCCATCAATCATCGGAGTCATCAAGTTAAATTAAAGAAGACAAACGGACATAAATCACCTTAAATTACAACTTCTATAAATCCATTGCCTAATAATTATCGACTCAGAAATAGAATTGTGACCGATTCAATGAACCAACAGATAACTTATCATTTAATGTTGAAATTCTCGAATATTCTTCCACATTCATTTATCGTGTACACCGGTTACATGAAGTTTTACGCACAGCTAGATAAATTCTCGTGCTTACATAACAATATTGCGCGGTGCACTGTACCTAATCAGTAATCGCATGGCTAGTTTATTTCCTTTGTTAGAGGTTCAGTTGTAACTGCAGTGCCTCTGTTTCTATAACTAACCTAACACTAACATCATTATGTGAGCGCGTAATACTTAGTATCCATAGATTTCTATACCTTACGTACGTTCTTATAGTGATTAAAATGGGTTTTCCTTGTCATTGTTTAAATTGCAGAGCCCCGAAATTTATAAAAACAAATCGCTACGTTAGTCACTAATACGTCAGTAATCATTGGACAATGACGCGTTTCAGAATGCAATAAACCTGACGAATGATTATTTATTTATTTATTTAATGTTTAAAAAATCGTTTATTATACTGCCATTATGCCCGGTTTACATTATTCCAGTCCAGCGATGGAATCCAGCGCTGGATTGCTTACTGGAGCCAATGCTTTCTAGTGCCGGTTTACATTTTTCCAGTAAGCAATCCAGCGCTGGATTCGATCGCTGGACTGGAATAATGTAAACCGGGCATATTACAGAGATTTGATACGCATACGTCAATCTCAATAATTAGACTTATTATTCAACCATTTAGAGCAGTTTCAGATTAGCGTATTTTGCTGTGCGTATACTGTTGGGCCGTATCAGCACACGCATTTACACGTTACATTACGCGCGGCGAAAAACCGGACTCACGTAAACGGCCGTATTTCGGCATCGCTCGAACCGGTAGTGGTATCGTGTCGGTATTCGGTGTCGGTATCGTACGGATTATGACGAACGAAACATTGCAATTACGGCTCGCACTTAAACAACCTTAGAAGCGCGTCATCGTTCGTTCGAGTTGCGCGTGTGGCATAAGGTGCGTCTATACGCGCCAACACGCAGTAAAAACGCTAGTCTGAAACCGGTCATATCTGACATTTGGAAAAAGCCTCGTTGTGACCGACAGAACATTCAGTTTCGTCAAAAATCCACCTTCAGACCGGTTTTAGTAGAACATTTACAGGACCTTCGACCACACTGAAACTGCATTCATGAATTATCAGACGGACTTTATGTCCGTCAAAAGACCGGACAAAAAGACTTCGGTTGAATTCGTGTCTGGTTTGTCACCCGCTATCGCCTAACGGTCCGACCGGCGTGACTGTGTTGAAAGTTTATGTGATTTTACGCACACAGTGATTTTTGAACAAACTAAATTCCAGTAAGCAATATTTTAACGTCATAAAGCTTTGGTTTCGTATTCGGATTTCGCCGAAACTAAAACAAAAACCGAAGATCTACAAAAGATTTCAGACTATAATCTATCTGAATTCATCATCCTGAAAACATCAGCCCGATTTATTCAGTTTTTCCGATATTTTTAAGCAACGAACATTATATCTTTAATATTAGTAGGATATAATTCCGATCAAATTATAATTTCACACTTCCATAGTCAGTATTTTACCTGTGCGGCAGAGTAACAATAGAATCACGCAACTGAATCAGTGTGGCGCAAATAGAATACACATGTGGCTAGTTTTATAGTCACACCGCTAGACGCGCCTCTGGGTATCGCGCTATTAAACAGCGTGCTCTAGAACCGAAAATGCACTAACATAAGTAATCCACTAAATGTTCCCACTGCTAAGACTTCTCTCTTAAGGGGCCTTCTCTCGCAAGGAGAGTCAAGGCCATAAACTACGACGCTGGCCCAGTGTAGATTGGTAGATAACTGCAGACCTCGAAGGATTCCAGATACATGTCAGTTTCCTAACGATGTTTTTATGTTAGCGGCATTACGCAGATGACTTCGAAAAGACATTGGTGCGTGTGGGATTCGAACCAGGTGCTTCGGATTGGCAGTCGCCGATCTTCTCACTAGACCAGCCGTAACTAACCGCACCGCGCTCTATGAAACGAAATTAGTACCGCGTGATCCGCTGTTTTTTTTTTTTAAAGACCTATAGGTAGTTGGCCTCAAATAACCTTCACTACGTAACAGACTTTGGGTTAGGTTAGACGGAGGATCCTAAAACCAACTTAAAAACTGTCAAACTTAGCATACCACTGATATTAGCATTATATCTGCTATCTTATAGTAGGTACTAACTAACTTGGTTTCCTTCGTTGTGAAGTACTATTTATTTTCTTTGTTTTTCATTTAGAGAGTAAATTAAACGTAATTAAACCAGTACTATTAACCAAATTTATGAGACAATCGGAGATACATGACAACGCGTTCCAAGTCATACATCTCAAGCTAACTATACAATACGTATAAGGCTATTTTATTACGTACATTTTCTTTTGGCAGCGGATACGTAAACAAAACACATGGCCGTATATCGCCATCCAACGACAAACACAAGCAGTTGCCGTGTTTACTGTTTACAAATTGATATGACGTCGAAACCGGTATCCTCACCTCTCCACGAGTTGATCTGAATGGGTATAATAAACCGCAACCCACAATCGTTACCGTTATCGGTAAACACGATGTTTTTTTGTTTTAAGACAAATTCTCGCGTGTCACACTAGTGTGACTATGAAGAAAAAAATTCTTCTGTGTCACACTGGTGTGACAAAATGGTGTGACAGGGAAGCATACCCCAAAATTTTACTGAACTGGCATTGCCATGACTCGTCAGGTCGCACACATCGTGGCATGGTCGTCGTGGCCAGATTCATGGCTATGTCAGCATGTTTTAAGTCTTCTCAGTATTTTAGCTCTTGACATTAGTCGTGGTCATTAATTTTTTTTTTTTAATTGAGTGACGAGACGAGCATGACATGTGCCTGATGGTAAGCAACATGCCTGCCACATAACAGCACAGTGACACGCAGCTATTGGAACATGAAGAGCCCAAATCATTACCTAGCACCGCACTGCGCTCGTCACCCAGAGATCTAAGTTGTTATATCTCTAAGCCCAGTAATTTCTCTGGAAACATTGCCCTTCAAACCGGAACACAGTAATGTTTGCCCATGACTGCTTGGCGGTATAATAACTGGCAAAGGTGTGGTACTTCCCCAGACGGACTCTGCCTAATATCAATCCGGGAGGTCTACCGCCTATCTAAAACAATCTTGGCTATCAAAGCCAAGATTTTTTTTGCTTTTGCTCTCTCTCTCTCTGTATTTTCAATGGAATTTATTAAAAAGCAAAGAGGTTTTTAGTTTTTGATATTTTTAGGTACTTATTGAATGAATGGTTGGTAATGGAAATCCATATAATATTTTAACGCAAAAGTTTGGATGTTTTTGCCCAATCACGTAGGATCGGCTGAAATTTGGCACATTACAGTCTGGAGTAGGATACAGTTTAATTTTAGGAAATTAACAGGAACAGGAACTAGCAGGATAGAACCATGAAGCTCTATTAGTACAAAAATAGTTTAGTCTCATTGGTTAACATTGGACAATCTTAATCAATGAGATAGAAAAGTTACTTACCATACAATATATAGCTAAACCCTTGAGTTTTAATATAACTATTCACACAATTGACACACATTTCAAGTAAACATAATATTATCAACAAAACTACACAAACAAATCCTAAGATAATATTAAGATAATAGTAGTTTAACAAGAAACTGACAACAAGGCGAGGTTACGATCATGCTGCATACAGAAGCCAAAAACCAAAGTTGAAGTTTTATTTTACTGACATGATCGAGATGTTTGTGGCGAGCGTGGCGAGATTTAATTTGTGTTTGTAAGTACTAAGTAGACCGAAATCACAAATCGAAAGAATACAACATTAGTCATGTGATTACCATATTTACTTGGCCCTACACGAGCGGCGAACGCGGGCCTCTTGAGTAACAGTTCTATTTAATTAAATATGTCGAATATATTATAGAGAAATAATAGAACAATTGTTCAGTAAAAACAATACGATACAATAGAAAAAAGGCGGAATGTGCCTCTAGAGTCTACGCTCTACAGCAGAGGTCGACAACGTTTCGGGAGCCATGAAAAAAGTAGATAAAACTGGGCCGCACTTTTGAAATTTTGTTAAATTGTTAAAAAAAAACTTTTTTGACACCCTCGCGGGCCGCGCATTGCCGACTCCTGGTCTTTCGTCTGGTCGCAGCATTGGCAAAAGTTAGTATAAGCCGAAATGAATTTAGACTCAACATTAAGCAAACGAGATCACATTGAACTACAGCAAAAACAAAATTCAGCAGCTTCAGAGAAACGTCGTATGCAGTCGACATGTGTAGCATTCATAGCGAATCAAGCCTTTGACTCCTAAACCGTATGTAAATATGCTTTACGTGCATTTTTAATGCAGAATTTAATTTTATGCTATAATTTAGTGCAGATACGAGTACATACTTGATTTCCGAGTAGCCTTAAAATGTTAAGCTCAGTTCTTATACTCCAATGATGAAACACAATCCTTCCTGATGAAACACAAGACGATGGCGAAATTGTGCTCACCAAACATTTATCTCACACAAATATATATCACAACCAAATAGAAGCCAGAAATTAATCGAAGATGAAAAATCAGATGACATAAATAAAAACCAGAAATTAATAGAAGATGAGGAAGAAGAAGACTTTAATCAGCTGACTATTATTTAAAAATTTTTTTTTTGTTTTTATTTAAAAATTAAGTAACAAATTGTCTTGCCAGACATATTGCATGCCTCTCGCAGAGGCCAGTTTGTATGGAACAATTTTTAAAATGTTTTGTATTATCTTATCTTACCTACAAACAGCAATAAAGATTTTTGTATTTGTATTTGTATTTGTCCAATAGTCTCGTGACCTTCAATCCTGAATGATTATGAAACCATTATTTTACATTTGATAGCCCAGTTCTCAAGTAAGAAAGTAGGTTTTTGTCTCAATAAGAAGTTAAGAACCTATATCAGCTGGCTTCTTCTGATGACCTCTACCGAAGTGAGCTAGCCTGAGCTAAAACGAAAGGTGCAAGGCTCAACCTAAACTTACTATACCTACACTCCTACCTTGGGCATACAAAAGCGTACAAGAAGTTTACCTGTAAGCAGTAGCAAGTAGGACAAGGCACTTTGGAACTTTGGAAGTAAATTAGGGCATTTAATATCAGGACAATTCCTGAAATGGGAGGGAATATTTCAATATTAGGGCAAAAATAGTAACATCAACTAACATCTTCAGCCACTCGTGTAGAAAGTTCAATCAATCCAACAAAAGAATCAAATCAAAAGCTAACCAATGGCTTTTTGTCTCGGAGAACGTTTCATTCATGTTTGCGGATATGAATCACCAGTTCTTCAGATAATTTGCTGCTTTCATAACGGAATAACTCTTTACTTTTTACTGGCATCTCAGTTCTGCCCGCGTTTTCAACTCGACAGCTTTATGCATTAACACATGCCTTGCGTGTTCTTGTTTTATTTTGGATATTTTTAACATTACCAATTTTATGTTTGACGCTCCATGGGGTAAAACCGCAAGCTATTAAGTCAATACTGCCACATGTCTCGTCCATGTTTTATTATTCATTTTACCTCCCCCAAGTTACGAATGTGTTTTAATTTTGACGTAAAAATAGGAATGTCTGTATGTCTTTCTGTCCGTGAATTGGTAGTTCTTGGTAGATCGATGTAGATGCGTTATTTTGTTTGAAAGCTGACGTGATCAAGACGGTCCATTGTTATAATTCATGACAGAGTATCTAAGCATAAGCACCCATTACTGGGATTTAGATCCTTACAAGAGAGCAAAGGTCTCAAACAACTGCTATGGGCAAGCCTGACTCTATGAATTTACAGTTTTGAATATGCCACTTTCCTCACTATGTTTTCCTTCACAGCTAAAGCCAGGTGATGACAAACTTGTACATCTGCTCTTAGAACATATATTATACAAAGGAGTAGGCAGGTTTGAACCTACGATCTCACGATTGTGAATCCAAATTTCTCGCCTATAGGATACCACAGCTTCCGGAGTTACTTTAAATTTTGTCTTTGTTAGCATTTTGCTCTACTTTGACTCAGACTCTAGTCTTATTAGTTTTCTCTTTCAGTGTTGTAAGGTTTTCTTCAGTGTAGTTGATATTGAACTCTAATTTTGTATGAAGGCCATTGTTAGAATATTTTGTATTATCTTCCGTTGTTTTGTTAGTCGTCTAGTCCGTCATGTGCACAAGACACGTGATTTGTTCGTAATTTAGTCCATGACTGCTTAACTGTTGAGTACAATTATTTTTGCTGAAATAATATTAATTACTAATAATAATCCCACTAATATTCAAAATGTCATTGTTTGGATATTTTTAATAGTTTTTTGGATATAACGAAACAGGTTCAAATTTGAAACTAGTTAGATTAGTCTGGACATGAGGACTACACGGAAATGGGAACTACGCGGTTAACAACGCGGGCCGCTGCTAGTAGGTACAAAATAGGTACTTATAGTACATTTTTCTCTGCTGTAACATTCTTCAACAGCGAACAGTTACGCTACAGAACAGAATCCATGTTCGCATTTATTTTATTTTACCTCCCTCCAACCTTTGTAGTGAAAATAAAATCTATCCCGAATCCAGACCCCGTTTTCGGGTATCAAAATGTGATTATGATTCGTATGCCAAATAGTTAGTAAATATATAAAACAAAACTTGATTTGTCGAACCATATACGCTCACAACTCACAGCCATATAACTCACAACTCACAGGCGTTTTAGGCTGGATAATATGTTGAGGAGAACAATATAACCCACCAAGCTGTAAGTTTGTAGTTACTAGATACTTATACGAATTAATAAATAGAACTATTTCGATCCTGGGTCCATCGAACGGGGGTCCTTCTTCTTCTTTCTCTCTACCAACACTCAGCCGAGCCAACCCAACTCCTAGAAATACCGGAGTGATGGTCAAGGTCGCTAGCATAGATGTGATTAAAATAAGTAGTTATACCTCTTCTGTTATTTAATATCGGTAATAGACAATCAATCAATCGTTAATAATTTTCCTTGTAGGTCTAGGTTATACCTACAGATGTTAATTATTGTTAAGGTTATTAACGTTCTCCAGGTCCTGCTTGGAAAACGTATGAGTTATTTAACTTATATTTTGTATCATTTCATATATGAACCTGAAAGAAGATGATTTTATACAACACCGAAAATACGATGTTTTACTTGTCTTCTGTAATCCCGGCACTTTCTCATGCCAAAACATAATAGTATTGATCATAAAGCATACTTTATGATGTGATGATTCACAGGAAATTTTAGGTCAGTATATTTTTTCCATTCGTTTATTTCGACAGCTTTATGCATCTAACCATTTTCCGTGTCATGTGGTTGATGGACTCGGTATTTGAGTTCAAAGTGGAACAGATGTTATAAATAAACTAAACATAGATGCGGGTTGAAACCACATGAAATATGTCGGCCATCCATTACGCTCTCAAAGCAAAGCCTTGAATTAACGATATCGTTTTATATCGCCATACTGGTTATGGTGTCTGTGATGCAATTGTAACTATTACAAACTGCGTTGCTCTATTTTGGCTATCGTTTTATTTTAAACTTTATTTTATGAACGCTACGAATTATTTTCTATCGTATCATTTATATAAGAGTTCGCACTGCACAGAATTTAATTTTGAACTTTAATTTAAGAGCCATAAAGTTTAGAAACGCTTTATTAAAGTGCGCTAAATTTTGTGAATGCATTGCAGATTGGATCGGATTGACCGGATGCAATATTTGTTTTTATATGCTTTGAAAACCACTTAACCACATCACATGGACATGTGTTTTAGTACATAGTCATGTGTGTACCTTTGCTTAAATGTGGGCCATCTTTCTAAATGTTATGTCATTCATTGAGTCGATATTTTCTTGTCGTTGACATTTTATTGAATTATTCTCCAATTTTATGGATTTAACAAAAAGACGATTCTACAACATTTTTGGGATAAAAAGTAGCCCAGCTACTCCAGGCTTTATCTATCTGAGGTCTTAATTTCAACATTATTCGTTCAGTTTCCGACGTGATTGACCCAACAAATATACGAACATCTGTATCAATAATTATATTAGTTGTCTTATTTTGCATCAAGCAATGCATTGAGGCTAACATATAACACTTTAGCAGTAATGACTTCCATATATAAAACTTTAGCTGGCTTCGTTGGCAGTAGCAAAAACGTGTGTTGCCAAATTATATTTGCAATGACTTGCATCGGAACGCTTTTGGTCGGAAACTATTAAAACGGAAAATTCATATGTTGTGTGGCCAAATCGTCCTACAGACAACGAGAAAATCAGAGAACTAAAACTTTCCACGATCTGTATACGGGTTTTGTTCTGACCATAGTCATGCCCACCATTTAAGGGTAAATCTGATATTACCGAATGGAGAGGTATTTGGTTGATTAGTTACTATTCAGAGTATTGTGGTTACTGATAGTTTCCAAACAACATAATCTAATTACTTTGTCATCACGTATCGCCTGTGGTGATGCCAAATTATTTTGGCAGTAGTCTGTGGCGCCAGCGCTAGTTAGTGAGTGCGATGAGATGGAAGTTTTAGGTAGTGTGAAAGTACGAAGTATTTGAAAAATCTCTTGAATGAAATCTTGATCTGGCAAAGGCAAGTTATTCGTATTCAACATTTAATTATTTGTGTGATGAATACGAATATCCGTTGTGCGTCTGGGTCTGGGTCTCTAATAATCTCTATGAAACATGAGTCTGTATTTAAAAAGCCAAATGGCTTCCATAGTACAACCTTAGCTTGGGGCTAGATGGTATTGCGTGAAAAAGTGTCAACGAATATGTATTTTATAGTTTGATACATTAACTGCAATTACAAATTTGCTTAACTACAAAATGATTTAAGTCATTTAAAGTCGATAATGTCAACGATACAAAACATATCTGTTAATGTATTTTTTATCACTTAGGTACTATAAGTAAAGTTTTTATGCTAAGTAATACATTTTCGTAAAATACCATCCATTCAAATTAATAATTTCATTATATATCTCACAGGATTCACTAATTACAATGGTATAAAAAGTAGTTAATGTATTATGAAATTGAGTTCAATTCCGTTATGTCTCTTTAGAGATGGATGGGAACAACTATGTATATTATGTAATAATGTTAGTACAATAAAAAAAAACACTTCAAAAAAATAATTAAAAAATTACGAAGAGCTGAATCTGATTTATGCTTAATGGTGATGAGCGTTAGTCAGATTGTATAAATATAACAACTACGACTTGACGACAATCAACTAAAAAGAAAACCCATTAAACCAAATGGCAAAATGTTTGCATTAGAAGATTAAACGTTCTAAATTCAACACTGAGAGTACAGATTAATGGTCTTCTGTTCTTAAAGGACCTTTCAATCGAATACTGTATTTATTGGCAAGCGATTTCTACAAAGGTTACAAAGGTCCGTCACGAGGCCGACCGACTTCCGGTCCGCCATATTTGTTTATTTATAGCGCGAAGGAAGTACCGTCAAAAGCGGTTTCTTAATCTTATGCCATGCGCGACTGAACCTTTCCTGTGGCCACACTTCCTCTGTTTGCGTTGCCTGTAAATTGATTCATTTGTTGGTTGGATTGTTACTACAGTCTAAGCTGTGATTGGAAACGGCTTATGAAAGGCTAATATTTAAATACAACAATTTAATAGAAATATAATTTGGAATGAAGTTCCTAATCGTATGTTACACGCTCTGAGCGGATGAGAGCTAGACTGAAAAAGGTGTAATAAGAAATTATAATTACAAATGTGTATACGATATCATCTTTATCGCGGGTCGAACCTGGACTCGATTGGCATAGGACTGATGAAGATGGCATGAAAAAAGAGAGGCCTATACCCAGCAGTTGGATAAGAAAGACTGTGGATGACAAAGATGAACTTCGTTCTCCCTGCCAAGGTCCATTGACTCCTGCGCATTTTTTTAAATTCGCAACTTAAAGGGTAAACAAATAATACTGTCCGCTAGTAATTGGTAAACGTTGCCTTAGCAACGTCACGAATATCAACGACGCTTACTTAGTTAAGAAAAGATATAAGACATTTTGTATGGAACATTAGCCGGGAAAACTTTAGAAGGAACACTCTGCTAACACGTGGCGGCAAAACACGTGAAAACCAGACGATGTAGATTTAATTTATTTCACAAGAAAAACATGATTTTTTGATATGGATTCTTGTTTTTGAAAGATTGTCGAAATTATTTCACGCCTAGGTAGCACTTATGCTATAGATTGCGTTGTTGTACGCAATTTTTCTGTCCCAGATTCATAAAATCGGATATGGACGAAAGTGCATTATCTTAATTTACGGACGGAAACAATAAATTGAATGTGACAGTTAATCATTTCGTATTCAGAACTTGACTCACAGCATAAGTGGACAAGCGGTTACGGGGTTGCCAGACGTCTGAAATTAACGAACAACACTCGAATTAAATTTTAATTGATTAATTTTCGAAAAATACTCCTAGAAGGATAAGTAGAAATTAGTGATAAGGAAGTACCGACAGTTTCTGGTTAAGCCCTTACTTTATCTCTTGTCACGGCTCCCTATTTTAACAACACAAATAAAATGTAATACAACGTGTAAAGTCTGAAAAAGAATTTACTTAGAGATCGATTTTAGAAGAAAATAAATGTTTCGAATAGCCTTGGTTTGGATTAACATCCTCCAGGCGTCCACGTCATTGAATCGGCCAGATATATATATATATATATAACAAACAAAAAGAAGAAAGAAAAAAATTAAAATAAATATTGGCGGAAATTTCACACAACTTCATACTATGGGAACCAGGTAGCTGATTTAATACTAATATATTTTTAAATAATACTTATTACAGGTAGAAAACACTCAGGCACAGTAAAATATTTGAATGTTACCGATGTAGACAAATCATTAAATTGAGATTTAAATGTTAGTGTAAATATGATGCAATAAAAATATGAACGTGTAAATAACGTGATTTAACAGGCCACGCACATCAAAAAGAGTGTTTGATAATAGCTTCAGATAGAGCAAAATAGAGAGAAAGTGGAGAGGCCTTTGCCCTGCAGTGAGACAGTGATGGTTGATAACACTAAAACGACGCAGCTAGCTTTATGTCTTGATAAACGAAACGAATACTTACATTCGAGATTTAAACACTTTCTTTTTTACTTTTAATAATGCACGTCCATCAAATTATGTCCAAAAATCTTACAAAAATGTTGCACAATAAATTGTTTCACCAGCGAAATTGGTTAAAAACTTTTTCGTTGGCAACACTAGTTGCTATATAAGCGTCTTGTGTAGTGTGATGCGTTTTAAGAACTTAATATGGGTCAAATAAACAATGTTTTTAAACCGCAAAGTAGGTATGAGTAACGGGCAATGAACTAGGAATCAAACGGGGTTGAGCTTGTTGGTTCTTTTAGGTATAGAAAATAAGGAAAAATTTAATCATATCAGGTAAAATAAATATAATTTTACGAAATGTTTTTTTTTAGATACAATACTTACCTAATTCAGTCTTTCTTTTTTTTAATCCTTAGCAGCCACTATTGGGCAAAAACCCTTAAATTCCTTCCTTCTTTTGCAATGATGTCAATATAATAGTTTAACCAAAATATTTCTTCTGGAGATGAAAATAAGACATCATCATCGCTTTCAGGGCAATTCATCATGGGCCATAACACCATTCCCATCACACCACCGTAACATAATAACCCATAACACCGTAACCCAAGTGATACGCTATGCTATATGAATTATAATTTTGTTTTTCGGTTGTAAAATTAAAAGTTTTCTAGTAGTTTTAAAGTTCCGTAACGTATAGAAGACAATTACGACAAGGTCAACGGAACGCATCTTGTATGGAGCTATGGAAGTGCACGGTTCGTTGACATGGCCCTGAATCCTTTAATAGCAAATCAAAAATGCAACACACGCTTTGGAATATGTAACTCAATTCCCGTCCCCTTCATTTGGTAAAAAACACGGTCTTCGCGGTGCCGGTGCTATTTTTCTCTCTATATTTGCGCATGACATTAAAGAGAGCAATATCAATCGTTTTAGTTACGCGGTAGTCACCATAGTCGAAACTAAACTTGACGATGAGGCTGACCACGAGATTACGACTGCTGTAAGTTGACCCTAAATCTCGTCATGACTCTTCAAATTAGGAAGTCTAGCAATATTTGTACACTTTACGAATTGCCAAACTAAACTAACCTCTAATTATTGAAGAGTGGTATTGTGAGTCCTACACCAAATAGTTACAGAGACGAGTGAAGTTTTACCAAATCGACAGACTAGAAAACTGGTAACTGGTAACCAAAATACAAAGCATAAGCAGTTTTGACGTGATAACGTCTTATAATTCGATGAAGCCGGCTGCACGCCCACAAAACATGACGTCATGTAACGTTACCGCCGCCGGTCGTTACCGTCTGTCGTTACCTCGCCGCATGTTTGCTACAGTTGTATTAATTATTTCGACCAGTAGTTCAAGCGGGGATGTAGCTCAGTGGTATAGCGTTCGCTTTGCATGTGAAATGCCCCGGGTTCGATCCCCGGCATCAAAAACTTTTTTGCATTGTTTTGATTGAAAATGACTAAATTCTACTGATTACTTTTTACATACAAATCTATTAAACAAATGAAATTAAAATTTTCTTTTGAAAAATGCTACCATTCCATCAGTATTTTCTTAAGACGTTGTCACGTTCTATCGTCAGTAAACCGACTTTACAGACAAACATTTTTTTTATGTTCTTATGCTGGGACTTGAGGCCTTCTCTCACAAGGAGAGTCAATGCGATAATCCATTGCATGACCACAAGTAAGGGTTTGAAAGATGCCCTGTTTTTCTCATTGGCGATCGACAAGTCCAGAACTCAATATGATTTTTAGTAATCGGAGGTTAATATATTTTGAGCTGTTTTTATACTTTATTAAAAAAGTTATAATGATGACAAATATTTATAGACCTAGCAGGCTGTGTAGAGCCGTAACGTGTTCTGGGGTCAAAAATGTAAAAATACAGTTATACGATACCTGGTGGAGCCATTTAAGAACTCACAATAGAAACTAGCCAGGTTTGCCGTTGACAGATACTTTAAATAAGACGATATTACCAAAGCCTTGTTTTCAATTTTGGTATTACAGAATACAAGTTCTGGCAGGTAAGATTGTTATCAACTGTTGAATACAACTCTCCTATGAGTCGGAGTATTGGACCCAAGAACAGGTTTCTAAACTTTTATTTTTGTTGTGTTGACTATGCTATTATGAAAGTAAAAAGGAACATTAAGAAGAAAATTGTAAGTCTTAGCATAGAATAGATAATACAGGTCTTAGTACAAGCTTACAGACAAATATTTTTACTTTGTTAAACCTTTTCGCATATTAGACTTTAAAAAGGAGGGTTCGTAATTCGATGTATCGTTTAATTTCGTCGTTTATGAACCAATTTTGATGATTCTTTTTTGTTTTGTTTAACAAAAAAATTACATGTGATTGATGGTCGTTGAAGCAGTCTTTAAACACTATTGCGTCCGCATTTGCAACTAAATTCGACTTCATCGATCATATCGAATGTAACTTAATTACTCGTTAATCCATAAAATATGTGGGGCATAATATAGACATGTTATAATTTGCCGACTTTTCTAGGCTACTCTATTTATCCCTTAAGTAACCCTCCTCATTCTGAAGCAATAAATAATCGTTTGTTGATGAACTAGCAGTGCCTCGCGGTTTTACCCGCACAGTTCCATTTCTTGTAATTTTTCTGCGTAAAAATTAGCTTATATGCTATTCCAGATGATAATCTGTGTTCCAAATTTCAACCCCGCCCGACATCCGAACATCCAATCTTTCGCATTATAATATTATTAGGTATTGATATTAAAAGTTAACTGCTGACCCCCGAAGACTATTTTTAACTTATTTTGTTATAAGGGGTAGCTTTTAGAATCTTTCAATCAATACCATTTAAATTGATTACTAATTTATCACATTCCGATACCGAGAAACCACCCACGCGCCCTCCGCACTGTTTTGATATCAAATCGAACAATTTCTGTACAAAACGATATTTCGGTCAAATTAAATTTAGTCTGCGGTGTCATTGACCCCGGAGAGCTCAGAATCATTGACCCGTATGAGATAAAAGCTAAAATCTGGGCTCGAGCCAGTTCTTGCGACACTATCAATCGGCACGGCTCATCGGTATTATCATAATTAGTGTCCGACCCAACCAGAACTTTCTACCGAAACCGAATCCATAAATGTGTGTAGTTGTTGGCCTCTGCGCATCTGGGGAAGCATTTATGAGCAAACGTTACTGTGTTCCGGTGTGAAGGGCAATGTTTCAAAGAAAGTACAGGGAGAAAGAGATCAACCATTTTAGATTAGTGGGTGACGAGCACAGCACAGTGCGTGGTACGTGCGTGTTGTTTTGAGCAGGCGTTAATGTTAAATAAAATTCGATTATCATCCTACTTCCTACTAATATAGTCAATGCGAAAGTTTGTGAATATGTATGAACGTTTGTTCCTCTTTCACGCAAAAATTACCGAAGATATCTAGATGAAATTTGGTACATAGATAGATAATACAGTGTCTGGAATTACACATAGGCTACTTTTTATTCCGGGAAAATAAAGTGAACTACGCGAGTAAAACCGAGGGGTGGCTGCTAGTATTACATAAATTAACTTCCGAAGTCAACCGAGCAACGCATGATATTTCACGAACGCGCAGACTTTCTGTAGATTTTCTGCCGAAACAGAAACTGGCATCGTAACTCATCTTTGCCGAAGCCGAAGGTTCGGGTCGGTCACTACACTCGTAATCATGCAGTATGCAAATGTTGTTGACCAACGAAGCTACAATGTTGTAAGGTGCCATGGATGTGGGACATGGTTATGAACGGTTCGCTTAACCCCCATATCAGCAAGCTTAGACTTAAAAGGTAGTCCAGCATCCAGTACAAGAACATTATACATTATTATTGGTTTGAGGGCACTGTGTCCAGAGAAATTAATGGCTCTGGGCGATGAGCGCAGTGTAGTGCTAGGTAATTGTTTTGACTGTTCATGTTCTAATAGCTGCGTGATACTGCGCTGTTATAAGGGCAGGCGTGTTGTTTACTATAAAACAGTGAGAGGGGCACTGTTTCCAGAGAAATGGCAGGGCGAACAGATAAATCTGGTATCTATCAGTTTTACTCAGCTTTATTAGGAGTTTTCTTAAGTTTGTTGTGTGCAATAAAAATATATTTTTTAACATTTATAGGTTTACTACCACTTGACCGCCATCTCACCTGATGTTAAGCGAGGATAAGGTCCACGATGTAGCGTGCTTCACTAAGAAACCGATTCACTCTCGTTTTTCTGCCTATCTAGCCCTCTCATTTAATAGGATCTATCTTGTTACTTGAGACAGGAGATATTTCGTGTAGGAGCACTATGGTAATTACAGAGATGACAGCATTAGCCACATTCAACACATTTGACTTGGCAGCCTACCAATACAACGCACGCACGGTCGACGTGGTACGGGGGGTCTACCGCCTAACGAAAAACGCGTTGATGCTTTGACGCTTTGGCATTGTCGTCTCTTTCATTTCAAGCGAGAAGAAAAGAGACAGCAATGCCAAAGCGTCAAAGCATCAAAGCGATTTTCGTTAGGCGGTAGAAGCGCGTGTGATTCAATTGTTTTAAGTTTAATTAAATAACCGCACATTTCTCTATCTGGCCCATAACATTTACCTGGCCAGCTTAGAAATGCCGCCAGTCTGATGGGCACTTTCTGATGGGGATTCAACGAGCGCGAAGACTAAATTAATCACTCCAAACTTGTGATTGTTTAACATTAAATAAGTTTGAATAAAGCGTTGAATTGGTATAGCATATCAGCTCATTTTAGGTTCTCATTACTACGACTCGGGAACTTCTTTCGCAAGGAGAGAGTCGAGGCCATAATCCACCACGCTCGGAAAGTGTGGGATGGCGGATGACACGACATGACATGTTCACAAAAGATGTATTTCTTGGATGCCGATTTCCTAATGTTTTTCTTCGCCGTTTAAGATAGTAGTGACAACAACTTCGTACTTACATATGTATGGTACTAGTTTTTTAGAAAAATATACGCGTTTTACCGTAGCTCGTAAACATGGTATTTGTAGGTATGATGAACTCTAGTGGAGGCGTGTCATCTTTACGCGCTTATGGTAGAACGCGGTTTCTTTTCGACAAAACTTGCACTCAGCATACTGCACTTGGAAAAACACTCACGAAGTGCAGGTGGGATTCAAACCTACGACCTCACGGTTGTGATTTGTCCTGCACTAGCCTTTAGAGAAAAGGCCGTAAATCCCAGCATTGGGCATAAAAAACTGAGCTGATCACGCTTAATTATGACACCAATCTATACCTACAGCATTAAGTATCGGCATTATTTAAAACCTCATTACTACGTAACCTTTGTCTAACATAAAGCTTTACTGTTTATGATAAACCACGCCCGTATAGAAGAACTTCGTACTTTGAAATGGCATTAAGACTCCGTGCGTGACAGACATAACTATACTCATAACAGGTACGCACTACTAGAACGTTTCAAGGTTAGACAGAAAAGGTGTTTCATTCCAACCTTGAAAGTACCTAGGTCTAACTCAAGCTACATTGCTAGGTAGTTATAGAATGCCAGTAGAGTCAAGGTATCCTGATTGGTAGAAGAAATCTGGTAATTATTTTGAGTTCTCATATTAGTTCCATTACAGGTGTAACAGATATAGATCACAGATGTAGGATATAGATCTGCCAAACTTAAACGGGAATGGGTGGGTCATATATATATATTTTTTTTATCATTTATAGGTTTACACTTGACCACCATCTCGCCTGATGTTAAGCGACGATGCGGTCTAAGATGGAGCGTGCTTACCTAGAAGAAACCGATTCACTCTCGATTTGAAGACACCAAGATAATAACCATCGGGAAAAACCCACTCAGGCAACTCATTCCACAGTCTAGACGTTCTTATCACAAAAGTAGAGTCAAACCTCTTTGTTCGTGTCTTTGGAACATCAACCATGAAACGATGCCGCTTCTTCGAGCAACGAGAAGTCCGATAGAAAAAAGGGCTAGGTGGTATTAGATCATGCAGATCAGATGCACACTCTCCGAAGTGTATCCGATAATAAACCGATAAGCTAGCAATTTTTCGGCGATGTTCAAGACTTTGCAGCCTTTCATGTAAGCAGAATGCACCCCGATAGGTGTGCCAGAGTTACTACAGAGTAGGCACCATCGGGTAGTCGACCCCAGGGCCATCCTCCAACGCGCTGAAAAGACGAGCTCGAAGCGTTTAAAAAAGATTGGGCGATGGAAGCTCTGGACCGGACTAAGTGGAGAGAATTGGGGGAGACCTTTGTCCAGCAGTGGGACAAAGGTATTTACTAGTATTAGTATGAATTTAAATTCAAACCTGAAACTCGAAAATCTGTGAGCAATCTGCATGTACGAGTAATGAAATCAGAGTTGGCGGAACCCCTACCAGTGCTGTCACATGTGCCCGATGATAATAATCCTGTTAACCTGACGGTGTGACGGTCACGAGTGGGCAAACGCGGTCTTTCTTATCCGAGACGTGTCCATAACACCCCTAATTTATTTGAAGGGAAAACTAATACTTTTTGGAAGGGCAAAATCTTATAGGGTTGCGTTACCGACATGTTACTATCGGTATAGGAGCAAATAAGCGGTACATGCGCGTTAAACGTTTTTTTTATAGAATAGTGACGAAACGAGCAGGCCATGCGCCTGGTAATAAGTAAAACATGCCGGCCACATAACATCACAGTGACACACAGCTACTGGGACATAAAGAGTCCAAATCATTACCTAGCACTGCACTGCGCTCGTCACCCAGAGATCTAAGATGTTATATCTCTAAGCCCTGTAATTTCTCTGGAAACATTGCCCCTCAAACCGGAACACAGTAATGTTTGCACTTTACTGCTTGGCGGTAGAATATCTGGCAAAGGTGTGGTTCTTCCCCAGGCGGACTCTGCAAAGAGTACTATCACCACTCTAAATTGGATCCTGTGTTTTTTTCGTAGAAAACTTAAATATCATAGTAAGACATTCCATAAGGGATTTTAGAGTGCGACTGTCCGACTGTCGATATTTCCATTGCGTCTAATAAATGAAGTACCTACCTAAACCGCGCTAAGCTGCGTAAAGACATTAGGGATTTGACAACACGTGAGTCTCTTCTATATTAGGCTTTTTAGTTCGATCCATGTGTGAAAAACGGGTTTGTAAATACCTTTTGAGGTGCGTGATAACACGTGTTTATATTACTTGCCACCAAGGTATAAGAATAAGATCAAATTTGATATGGAATTGATGGGATACGGAGTGTTTTTCTTTATCCTACTATCTTCTTAATATATACATATAAATCTCCTGTCACGATGTTTGTCCGCGATGGATTTCTAAACTACTTAACCGATTTTAAATTAAATTGGCATACCGTGAGCAGTCTGGTCCAACTTGAGAGATAGGATAGTTTTTATTTCGATTAAGAGCGCGCCTAAAGCCAGAAAACGCAAAAAAGGTCATTTTCGACGCCACTCACCGTCGTTAAGAAAGATAAAACTATAACAATAAAAATATTGACGTGTGGGTACAACCAAGGAGAAGCATAATGACCGGATAGAATTTTAAAAATAGATCAGATTTTTTTACAATAAAAAAATAAAAATGACACCGAAAAAACCCATTTTAATTCGAGTACTCGAAATTATCAGCGATGACCCCACATTATTTTTCGCTAATAAAATGTCTAATTTTACGCTCTATTTAAGTAACCGAATAGTTTTTTGAATTTATGTTCAATTTTTGCGTAATTATATAAAACTTGGTCAAAAACTGACTCCCGAATTCCAATTAATTTCCACTCTAAACTGTGTCATGCTATTCTCGACTTTATGCGTACCAGGTTAGATATTAAATAGACCTTTGGGTCCTGGTCAGTTGTCGGGCAACGCTCGATGTGGAAGGTTGTTTACGGACGCTCTGTCAGGCAAATGCGTGCGTGAATTTAAAAAATGGGATGAAAGGATAATAAGTTTTCTGCGAAAAAAGAGAACTAAACGTAAACATTTTGGAATTTTAGTCAGGTACTTAATGTATGTTTTAGTTAGGTAAGTCAAATTTTGTTTTGGAATAGGTTCGTAGTATGTACAATAATAGGTAAAAAAGTAGGTAGGTATCTATTATTGTTAAAAAGATAAGTTTACCAACATTGTATTTAATAAATTTAATAAATTTTAAAAATTCAATATTAAAAGAGCAATCTGTGGTAGTACATGCAAAAACCCAAACAAGTCATTGTGTACATAATAAATTTTGTATGATGAATAAATTAATAGTTTAATAGTCTTTAAATGACAATATCCGAGCGCAGCCGGAATGGGCCGCTAGTTATTATTATACATGCGAATGTTTGAATGTTGCCTGCTCATAACAGCACAGCAGTGTCATAGGAACATGAAGAGTCTAAAATCATTATTACCCAGCACTGTGCTATGCTCGTCACATGTCACATAGATACATACACATACGATGAATTATCTTCATATTCCGTAATCCGCTCCTAAGTTCCTATCTATCTTTTAGAAGTGGAAGGACTCTTAGCAGAGTCTGACTGGAGAAGTGCCACACCTTTGCCAGTTATTCCACCACCAAGCAGTAATGTGAAAACATTACTGTGTTCCGGTTTGAAGGGCAATGTTTCCAGAGAAATTACAGGGCTTGGAGATATAACAACTTTGATATCTGGGTGACGAGCGCAGTGCAGTGCTAGGTAATGATTTGTACTCTTCATGTTCCAATAGCTGAGTGTCACTGTGCTGTTATGTGGCAGGCGTGTTGCTTACTATCAGGCACATGTCTTGCTCGTCTCGTCACTCTTTATTAAAAAAAACGTCCTGAACAGGTTTACGCACGTTCCCAGTTCCCAACTATAAATATGAGTAGATTTAGCTCACAGTGAATTTATTTGCATAATCGTTTATAATCTATTCCCATACGAAATCAGGTTGAACATTTGTTGAAAATATAAATATTTACGTTTGTATTGGAAATTTCGAGGGAGATAGAAAGTTGTTCTAAAACATAACGTTTAATACTAGTATGTTAATTTAATGGTCATGTTATACGAACTGTTAACTTAGGTCAACAAATATGAATTCACAGTATTCGGTACTTTGGTATGAAGCTATGAAGGCATATATTTCGTTTTGATTTAATGTGCTCTTGTGCACAATATATTAACACAAATTAAAATATCGTTATTTAGTTATTTAACGCGAACAAAAAATTTCGTTACGAACTGTTACCAATTAGGAATTAATAACTTAATTTTCTCTGCAGTTTTCAGTATGAACAGGCCTTAACAATTTCAAAATAAGAAGAAGGCGTTGGCTTTATCCCGACCAATTGACCTATCTCACTCTATCCATATTGGATATCATCATCAGCCTGTATTCGTCCACTGCTGGACATAGGCCTCTCCTATAATACGCCACTCAGCCCGATCCTCGGTCTTACGTTTCCAACCGCCACCACCCATCTTTCGTATATCGTCATTCCATCTAGTCTCAGGGCGTCCTACACTACGTTTACCGATTCGCGGCACCCACTCAAAAACGCGTCTACCACAACGGTTATCGGGTCCGCGACAGATGGGACCGGCCCATTGCCACTTCAGTTTGCTAATTAATACGCTGAGCTATTATGACCACGACCATCACTAAGTCGTAAATTTTAGTTTTAAACGAATGTAAATTTTAATTCTTTGTTCATATTTCAAAAACCGCGACAACGTATTCGATAAAAAATATATGTAGGACCACCTCTAAACTATTATGAATTTCCAAACAAAAAAAAATATCATCTAAATGCTATCGTGTAACATACATACAAAAAATACACACAAAATTGTGAACCTCCTCCTCTTTTGAAGTCGGTTAAAAATAAACTATAGCAGTGTGAACATTGAGTTTTAGGTTGACTCCATAGGAAAGGTATTTAAAACTGTAGTATACTTGTCGCTTGACTTGCTTATCTCATCGAATATTGAAAAAAAAAACAAAGAACCTATTTTTCGCATCAGATCACCGCGGCCATTACCGATGACACATTACGCCGCGCCGTCCAATACAAACTGATAACTAAACTGGATTCCTTTGTTTACGCCCAAGGCATTGGATATGATAAGAATTATAGATAAGTGATAAACTGAACGATTAGTATTCAACGCTTCGAAAGGAAATGTTAATAGGCGATCCATTCAAGTTTTTAATACAATAGCATTCTGTCTGTACGCAATTCTGAGGAGATTACATGTAAGATCAGTCCTTAAAATTCACTAGAAAATTTTAAGTAAAAGCTTTGCTATTCAGCGTGGTAATGCCGCCAGCATGCTGGGCTCGTTTGCTACTGGTAGTGAGCTTGATCATCGTGATTATATCGCCACCCAGACATTAAACATCTTATGATTTGTTGTTTCACTCTTCATGTACCAATAGCTGCGTGTCACTGTGCTGTCATGCGCATGTGTTTTGCTTATCACCAGATACCTACATGTCTTAATCGTCTCGTCACTCTAAACTTACTAGAAAAAAATTTTTTTTGACCTTCATAACATTGGTGTATGGATAATTCAGACTTTTCAGACGCTCTCCTTGCGAGAGAAGATCCCACGTCTCAACAGTGGGCTGCTAATTTGCAATTTATTTTTCTTAATTTTTTTAATTGAATTTAATTATATTACATAAAAATTAATTCTTTCGACCAACATGTCGACGTTAGTAAAAAAAATACCAACGTACTTATAAAGCGAAAAAGAACGCAAAAACACCTTTGGAAAACCAGTATTTTAATAAAAACGTATATGTGCTTGCGCATTCACTAAAATGGGCACTGGTCAAGACCTGAGCAGCCAGTCGCAATCCAGGCCATGTCCACAGTCAGGTAAGGCGTGCCTGTTCCTACGTGACTTTCAACACGTTAGGTCTTAAGTCTAGTAATTCTGAGTAAAACTGAGCTAGTCATTCTTTATCTCGGATTGTATTACAGTTATAGAAGATACTATGACTTTATGATGCACAGCTCTGTTGTTAACCGACTTCAAAAATGGAGGAGGTTCTTAATTCGGTTGTATGTTTTTGAAGTGAAAACTTCTTTTGGCGCGCCTAGACAGATTTTTCGTGGGCTGTGAAGTGAATTCTACCGTCACGCTCGGATATGATAAGAAATCTTCGGGTTAACTCGGGACCATAGCCATTGGCTATCTAGAAATGCGTTCAATGGGGAATACTAAAAGGGCGTGGCCTGCCCATCACGGCATGGCCATCTAGAAATGCGTGAGCCAATGAGTAATGCTGGTGCATTTCTAAATGGTCATGCCATGATGACTAGGCCACACCCTCCAGTTACACCCGTTTAGTTTCCAAAGTAAGCTATCAAATTCCGAGTTATAAGCTTTCACTTCTATCGGCAGTTCCTATGACTGCCAATTTTTTTTTCCTTTTTTTGTTGGTTGGTTGTGTTACGGGATAACTCCGCTAATGTGAATCAATTTTAATAATTCTCAATTTTGTTTGGCAGGAAATACTTCAAAGGTGGTCTTCCATATAAATTTTATAGAAATCGGTGGAGCGATCTTTAAATATTAACAATAAACTTAAAATTTGCTTACATTTATCTTCTGGACGTTTTCATGGCTTTATTAAATTATGTCGAGTTAGGCCAGTAAAAATAGAAACGATGGAGACAAAAATGATGGAGACCATTATTATAGAGATAGCAAAATAAAATTACAATATAAGGTTCAGTATCGCTTACTGAGCATAAATCACAAAATGCTGACAGATCCAGGGAGACCTTCAAGCGCCAATCTTGTTAGTATTTTTATATACGCGAAAATATAGTCTACAATAACTTTAAAACTTTTTGGTTACTGAAAGGTTTTTGAAGCCGGTGCGTGCAGTGATTCCGACGATTATTCTATTATTATAAACACGAAAGTATGGATGTATGTTTGTGACTCTTTCACGCAAAAACTACTGAAGGGATTTGGATGCAATTTGTTACTTGGATAGATAATAGTCTGGAATAACACAGGTTATTTTTTTATCTTAGTAAAATAACGCGATCAAGAACTACGCGGGTGAAACCGCGGGGCGTCATACTGAAATATGAGAACAACAAGATCGGCGACATTGATTGGATGATTGGCGTTAGTGGGTTTATGTCAAGCAGCGGAGGGGTTAAAGGCCGGGTCACACAGAGGCGATCCGGTAGCGATAGCGATCCGATAGCGATAGCGATCCGATACCGAGTATGGGATCGCGCCCGCTTGCGGTTGCATACAAATTCGAACATTACAAAAAATCCCGTCTCGCTATGGGATCGCTATCGCTATCGGATCGCCTCTGTGTGACCCGGCTTTTAGGCTATACTAAAGATGGAAGGAGTGTAAGGTGGCATTTGCCCTGGAGTTGTATGTATGCAACTGGCTAAAATAATAAGTATTATTCTAAAATAACTATTCGCGACCGGCCTCACTTAAGTGAATGGCCAAGACTATGATATTTTCACTGTGATATGATAGTTACGGGTGGTCTAATCGGGAGAACGGCACCTGCCGATACGGAGACCCCGGGTTCAAACCCCACACGCACCACTGTATTTTCGAAGTCATGTGCGTAATGCCGCTAACTTAAAACGGTTAAGGAAAATATCGTGAGGACACCGACATGTACCTAGAATCTTTCGAAGTCATGTGTCATCCACCAACTAGCACTGGGCCAGCGTGGTGGATTATGGTCTTAACTCTGTCCTTGCGAGAGAAGGCCCCGAGTCCCAGCAGTGGGACATTTAGTGGGCTGTTGATGATGATGATGATATTTTCGTAGGTACACATGTAGGTAAGTAATCATGAAATATTATACATTTCCAAAAATATTTGAATTTAATTTCTTACATGTTCTGCCCTTTCTACTATTTATATAGTACTACTTAGTTACTACTAGTAACTGTTTTTTCATTATTTTTTTCCACATGAATCCTTCAAATAAAATGCTTTGCAACGTAACTAATGTTATTATGTTAATTAAAGAACTGAGACTACTTATTATAATGTTTTTATTGCATAATGTTTGATAGCCTTGTTTTCCAAGTTAGCATTTGGGTTAATAGGTAAATCTTACGGTAGGTTTTTCTTATTTCGTAGATGGATATAAAAAATATAGTATGGATATGGATATAGATATAGTATGGATATGGATTTCAAGCATTACAAACACCCAAAATTTCATTTATAATATTAGTAAGATAGGTTTTTTTAAAAGGGACCTATGGCAGTTGGTCTGAAACCACAATAAACCGCCCAACCTATATTTTTCTAGTTTGCAGAAATCATAATTTTAAAGCAAATTTGTTGGTAGTACCTACATTGAAAGTTATCATTAAGTGAAGATATTGAAAACAAACAATTTTTAATAATAATCCTACAAAACCGATTTTGTCGCAAAGATTGAAGTGACGAAAAATATAGGTTCTGAGCAGTTAAATTGGTCCTGTGAGTAAGGTATACCTAAAACCGAATTGCAATATTCATTTGTTATCCAATTGATATCATGTGTTTTATAATAACTACCATTATGATACAACTTACATTCTTCGAAATGATGCAATTTTTGTTATTGTTCTATTGTGTTTTAATTATGCGTAAATATTTCACTAGTGTTAACGACTTGATGGTGAGAGTTCAGTACGCAAATATTGACGTTATAGAAAGGAATGTTTGCCCTTAGCCTTAGATGTCTCAAAGCCCACGCAGGTTTGCTAGTGCGGTCAAAGCCTCAAAAATTACTAGTAGCGTCATTGATATAAGTAAAAAAAGGAGAGTTCAATGAGTAGCGTAGCATTTGACCCGCGTACCTAGATGACGTTGCAGTTGCTTTCGTGCGGTAAAAAAATTGCCTATGTACTTTTACCTACTATTCAATATTTGTAAATTTTTAGATTTTTCAATAAATGTATACGATTTCGGAGAACCCCGGTTCATGTCTCCCGTAAGCCGTCTCGTTGGTCACATTTGTGAGATCTGCCCCTACTTTACGTTTCAATTTAATACTTAGATCTCTCCTCCTTGCCTTCTGACGTAATTTATGGACGGTTGATTATTTGTCTCGTTTGAAACGTACAAACTTCTCTTACCTTCCGTGAAAGAAACCTACTTTTGTTATCGTTAACGGAACTTGGCAGAAGACGGTAGTATTCATACTACGACTACTGCATGAATAATATTAGATGAATATACTAGGTACCTAATACCTACTACTACCATATTATACATGATAATACCTACTATTAACGCGATAGCCCTTAGAATAGGTACCTCTTAGGTACTTCGACCTTAATTCTAACAAACACAATTTCCGTGTTCTCAAGTTCTTCAGTTCAATTAACTTTTTGCGTGAATGTAACTACTTGATAAGTTGATACCTTGTTCAATTACCCAGTAACTGTCAGTTAAACTGTGCACTGGTGTAATGATGATAATTTGTAGTCTTCCTCTAGTTTCTTCTAGAATGTTTCTTTGTCTAAGTCTAATGTATTATCTGATTGTGTTAAACGGTATTTCACGTAGAGGGAACCGTTAATGAATGGTGGAAAATATTTTTCTATTTTAGGTTGGAAGTCGCCGATTTATACCTTGTATATTATTGTAATTACAATGGTATATTATTGTAATAGAAATTCGTATGTAATTATTTATTCATAGTAGGTATCTCTAGGGTAAGAATATTATAATTCCTACAGCAACCTATTAAAATACCTAAGGTATTATAATAAATACGCGATCGAGAGTTCGTGGTTCGAATTCCGTCTGCTCAAAGTATTATTCAAAGTTCTTATGTCCAACTACAAGTTTGCCACTGCGCCACTGTATTTAACGGTGAAGGAAAACATCATGAGAAAACCAGCGTATTCCAAGAAAGGCATCGGCGACATGCGTCATTCGAGAACCCGCACCAAGTGCCGTCAGTGAGAACAAAGTGGACTGCTTTTTCACATGTGCAATTACTAAGTTTCAACCGTAATCAGCGGTCTTTTTTAAAGTTAGTGCCCGCGCGGGCATCTGCTTCCTGCTAAGACTTCATTTTTTTTAATTAAAACGTGTAAAACCACATTTGTTTACATAAACAACGTCTTTACTCTTATCAATATGTAAGCTGTACAAAGAAAAATTGTAACATTGTTAATAGGACATCAGCGTAAACCTGGATACCTAGATTTTCGTCCCACTTCCTAATGTAGACCAATCGTAAAATTGTTCTCGTTTTCAAGATAAAGTTAAGAAACAGTGGCTTTATTTTGAATTTCTATCTTATCTTTTATGCATATTCATAAACATGAGAAACCTTGTAAAAAGGTTACATTATGATAGGGTTTGATCAGAGGCTATACATATACTAGGTATTTTAAGCCTATATAAAAATGCTAGATCCGTTTTAACAATAATCAGTTCATAATATTCACTTTGTCATTACAAAATAATTTAAAAGGCAGTGTTTTTGGAAACAAAAAAAACGGATAAAATAGCATCACTAGATTGCACTGTGGAATAGAACATTTTTATTACCATGATATTTAAACATTAAATTAATATCATTGTATTAATTAACTACAAAAACCAATAATAACAGGACTTAGAACATGTTTGTCAAAATATTTATCTTAATCAAACAATTAATATATAATTTACCTGTAGGTAGGTTTGCTGAAGGCTAAAGGTGCAGTAGCGACATCAAATATTTTATGTACCTAATTCATGAAATTGTACAACAATAGCAAAATAACAGGAAGGTACAGTTCAAGTGGATATTTAAAATACAATGATCATATTTTTTACTTGTGTAGGTCACAGATTACAGAAATAAACACAGATGGAACCTTCGTGAGCAACACTGTGAGGCCCGTAATTAGTCATGTTGACGTAAAATTGTCAAATCAACGTTCCAAATTACATGTATAATGTTGTCAGTCTTAAGAAAAAAGTCCCACTATTGTTGTCTTAGCTTGGGAAATCTTCACGTATAATAAGCATTAAGCACATCAATTGATATTTTAAAATATTAATATTATTACACCGATTATGCAAGGATTTTTTGTTACTACTATTTCCATTCTATGAAGAAAAGAATTTTGATTTTGCATACAACTAGAAATTAACTTGAATCGCAAATAATAAAATTAGTGTAATTTACTCGCAGATAGGTTAAACAAAAATTAAAAGAACCATCTTTACCACCAAACTATTTTTGATAAAATGCATATAGGCTACCAGTATGTTATAGGTCCAAACAACAAACAAAAAAAAACTGACAAAATAATAATGAACACGGCCTGCGATATAATAGCAAGAAAAGTGAGGTAATGATGTTTAAAGCTAAGACCAATTCTCCTGATGTCGTTCCTCCCGTTCTTTTAAACGGGAGCCCTTTGAAATTAGTAAGTAGTTTTAAATATCTTGGTCACATAGTGACAGATGATCTCAAGGATGATAATTGTACATTTTTATGTCATAAATTACTCATTTCACAAATTTAACATTTACTTAAATTAAATTTGAAATTTAATTAAATTGAATAATACAATGCCCATCAATAATTTGGTCTACGAGTATCTAAAAAAATATATAATTTATATTTTACCCTAAATTCAGGGAAAATAATTTCCATTTAATATCGCCACACTAACCTATTTTCGTTGAGGTGTTGTGTTCCATTCATCACCAAAATAAAATAGTCTAAATTATATAAATAACAGTAAAAATATTCAATTTTTCCAATGAAATTATATTCCTCTTTCCTTTTTTTGTTTTTGGGAACATTGTTTGAAGACACAAAACGGCATATTTTAAAACAAAACTTAAAATCACACGGGACTCCCGTACAACACGGAAGTCCGTTTCATACTGACTGGAGTTTGTATTTGCTTCGGCGTTTGTATTTCCTTTGTCTGCTTCAGTAGCTCTGTTCTGCGCGCTCCATCTGGTTTTATTTCTGTAATCTGTGGTGTAGGTGCTCTTTAATGACGTTATCATAATATTCTAACTGATGTTTAATTTTGTAAAAAGAATTTTATACAAGTAAGCACTTTATAATTTAACATATTTTTTATTATTATACCTGTCATTTTGAATTATATATGCTTCAACACCAATTTTTTTTCAATCAAATATATAAAAACTGAGTTACTTTTGTGGATTCTTCTGTGTAATATTACTACCAGGTAATATTATTATGGTAGACATATTATTTTATTTTGTAATTTATAAAGTTTAATACAAATAAGTACCTATCACTTATATCCATTTATTTTTAATTAAACATGTTATTACAAGTACAAATTGAGGACAACATTTGTATTGTTATTTAGTTTTGGATATTAAAATAAGAGCTAGATTCGCAATGCCCCTTGTTACAAATGAGCCTATTCAGATTGCCAAGGCTGTCTGCGAGACATTTCAGGTATAGAATACTGATTTAATATACTTTGTTTCTATAGCTAGTCCAAGATGGTATACTCTTAAATAATTATTACACAACACTTTTTTTTTATCAATAATAGTTTCATCTCGACTGATATTTTGCCAACAATGGATTTTCTACCTAGGTACCTAAATCAAATTATTTTAGGATGAATTTTTTACAATTACTTTTTTTGGGTTTAGTCATAAATTTTGTACTTAACAGTACTCAGAACCTATATATATATAAAATTAACTATGTCTCTTATGCTTATCTTGAAGGCTAGGTTCAAAATTTGATTGTTTCTATGAGCACACCTTTTGTAATCTAGCAATCATCAAAATATAATTGTGAGGTATTTTAAAGCAACTTGTACTGAATGAAGTGGAAGAAATTGTAGGAGACTTTTTCTCAGCAGGGCAGTTAGGGATACATTAAATATCATAATTAATATATATTAGTGGACATTTCTCACACAAAACCAACAACAACATAAAATGCAATAAAATAATCAAATTAACATTATTACTGTTTCTTATTGTTATCTCAATTATTTGGTATTTTTATTGGTTGTAGTGGATTTAGGAGTAGGTTAATTATCTTTCAAAAAACATCCCCAAAAACCTTAAGGTGCGAATTTTATGAGACTGTTCAACTGTATTCAAACAAAGTAATAGGAACTAAAGAGGGTTGAAGATCCAGTTTACCTGACAAAATGTTTCCTACCTATATTATCCGTAACAAAAAAATGTATTCGTGAAAAAGTAGGTAGGTAGGTACACCCTTGAGTGAAATAACTAAAAACAGACAATATTTATTTGATGTGACGTGATTAATAAACTCGTTGTTATTAAAGGCAAACAAAAGACGCTGATATTAAATACAAGGCAATCGAACTAATGGAATAAAATACCTAGGTAAACAAAGAAAATGTTGACCACTTACCAACATGACCTATGAACAGGTAGGTGGACAGGTATTATTCTCTGTCAATACACCATAGTACACTGTACTTATGTAAAGTATGGGTTTACTATAAGCAATAGGAATTTTAAAAATCAACGTACTCACAATATGTAGCATACTATGCTCCAACAGCTGTTAAAAATCTCCGCTTTCAGCTCTCAATTCCCCGCCCTGACGAAAATCAAAACACAACACTGTTTGTTCAGTTTCGTGGTGTTAAATTAACTCTGGTATGGTAAGTTCAACTTTTTATATTAAATCCACGCATCCATCAAATAATTTTAACGCGAAATCACCGCTTTTAGGCGGAATTACAACATTCATCGGCAGAACTGCGAACGCACAGTAGTCACAATTTCAATGCGACGCGCGTCTCGCTCGCATGAGTTCGAAGTACTGTTTGAATGTGTTTGAAAATAAAAAAATATTTTCTGATTTTTGAACGAATCACAGGTCGATGGAACGAGCATAAGACCGAACGAACGAACGAAATGAATGACTACAGTGTTTCAGCCAATGGCTGTATATAATTTTCATATTATCCAATCGTTGACGAGGAAAGAAAATGAACGAACTTGGTGAGTAATCCCTCCATTTGATTGCCAGAATAGCTATCAAACAATCCCTTGAATCTCGAAAAGCGAAAAGCAACAAGCGAGCCTTATTCTACTCATAGCTACCACAGAATTGAACATGGTTCGTAAGAAACCACGAACTGATCAATGCAGTGCAATGCAATAACAACTTCTGTTTCTACTGTAACCCTGAGTCTCCGGATTGGCAGGCGCCAATCCGGAGACTCAGGGTTCAAACACCACACCCACCACTGTTTTTTCGAAGTCATGTGCGTAAAGCCACTTACTTAAAAAGGTGAAG
Source organism: Ectropis crepuscularia (assembly GCA_963693475.1). Lineage (NCBI taxonomy): Eukaryota > Metazoa > Arthropoda > Insecta > Lepidoptera > Geometridae > Ectropis > Ectropis crepuscularia. Next base: position 18,025,414 of record OY856355.1, read on the forward strand.
GAAAACATCGTGACATGCACCTAGAATCTTTCGAAGTCATGTGTCATCCACAAACCTGCACTGGGCTAGCGTGGTGTATTATGGCCTTAACTCTCTCCTTGCGAGAGAAGGCCCCGAGTCCCAGAAGTGGGAACATTTAGTGGGCTGTTGATGATGATGATGAACCATATTCGAGCACCTGGCGTACTACTAGTACGGGCAATACCCTTTTTTTTTAACGTACATAAAATTAAGATCATCCATCGTTGACCAGATCGTAGCTCTAATATCAAGCGAGATAGTGGTCAGGTGTCTAGACCTACCTATGTAAAGTCAAAGTCAAAGTTAAAGTCAAAGTACTTTATTCATAAATAAACAATTTACACGTCAATAAATAAAATATAAAAACAAAAGAAAGAGCATACAAATTGTATACATTTTCAAAGTTTGAAATGACTACTTTACTGTATTATAATAATTATTGTACAGAAAACTGTCAAGCATTATATGAGTATAATATATTTTTATAACAATTGTACTGACCCATGTCAAATTTTTATATACATTTTTATAGGACTTTGCCATCACTCTGTCAGTCAAGTAATAGACCCAGTTCATTGAAGATGAAAGGGCTATCAAGAGCATTCTGGGACTGAAGTATATCTGAGTTAGAGGGTAATGAATCTAGATGAGTGGCATAAGGAGGAGCTATAATATCAGAAAACGTTTCAATCCATGATGAGGAGTCGTTACTAGTTAAATTATTACTATCTGCCTTTGTAGAGCATCTAAATCAATTTATTTGTTTCCAAACTATGGCCGCAGGTGTTTTGGGTGAGAAGTTTTCACAGAAATTGAACCAGCCAAGCTTTTTGAAGTGAAAACTTCTTTTGGCGTGCCTAGACAGATTTTTCGTAGGGTGTGAATTGAATTCTAGCGTCACGCTCGGCTATGATAAGAAATCTTCGGGTAAATTCGGGACCATAGTCATTGGCCATATAGAAATGCGTCAGCCAATGAAAAGTGCTGAAAGGGCGTGGCCTGGCCATCATAGCATGGCCATCTAGAAATGCTTGAGCCAGTAGGAAATGCTGACGCATTTCTAGATGGCCTCGCCATGATGGCCAGGCCACGCCCTCCGGTTACCGTGTATTTTCCAAAGTAAGCTGATTAAATTCTGAGTAATAAGTTTTCACTTTTATCGGCAGTTCCTATGACTGTAAATTTTTGAAGTGAAAACTTCTTTAGGCGTGCTATAGACAGAAATGTGAAATGGATTCATCAATCGTCACGCCTGGATATGATAATGGATCGGATCGGATATGAAATCTTCGGGTAAACTCGGTAAAAACGGCCAGGTAGGTACCAGGGCAACAGAAACAGTAAAGAGTTTCGATTACCTACCTCCAACAGCCCAGCGTTTATCTCCAGATACCAGGACAACAGAAATATAAATGAGTTGCGTTTGCCCCTAGGTACCAGTACCAGGGCAACAGCAAGTTTTCACTTCTATCGGCAGTTCCTATGACTGCCAATTTTTTTTTCTTTTTTCTGGTTATCTTTCTGAATTCTGCTGCAGCTTTTATATAGTTGATAAAAAATTCCATACAGAGGTTACGATTGGAACCTTTTTCTGCGCCCTTACGATTTTGAGACGCTGCTGTACAGTCTGAGTCCTGCTAGGGCGTGGAAATTTTGAACCCTTTAGCAGGTTTTTTAATTGGAATGTTTGTGTTGAACTGCCGAAGTGATGATCGAATCTATAAATGCACTGTACGAAGTTAAGGGATCAGGCTTTCTGGGAGGAGTCTAGACAGATTTTTCGTGGGGTGTAAATTGTATTCTACCGTCACGCTCGGGTATGATAAGAAATCTTCGGGTAAACTCGGGAGCTTGGCGATTGGGCATCTAGAAATGCGTCAGCCAATGGGAAATGCTGAAAGGGCGTGGCCTCGCCATCATGGCATGGCCATCTAGAAATGCGTGTGCCAATGGGAAATGCTGACGCATTTCTAGATGGCCATGCCACGATGGCGAGGTCACGCCCTCCGGTTACACTCGTGTAGTTTCCAAGGTAAGCTATCAAATTCTGAGTTATAAATTTTCACTTCTATCGGCAGTTCCTATGACTGCCAATTTTTTTTAGCAAGAGAGGAGGAGTAGGCACCCCAGTCAGCAGAGGATGTCCTTTATTTTAGGGAAGGAGATGGGTTGCAGGATGGAATAATTTGTTTTTTTTTTATTTAATTTAAACACTCCATAGACTCCGGGGTCCGTGACCTTTGTCATTACAATAATCTTTTTTTTATTTACATAGATCTTGGATTAGGAGAAGAAGAGGAACATAAAAAGGGGGGGGGGGGGAGTAGGGGGTGGTAAACATTTTAAACGTAATTCTAGTACTAGTCAGTCCGATTTCGTCTGTTGAGCCGATCACTACCGGTTAGGATTCCGATAGTAATCGACTCGACATCGTCTTTTGCCTAAGCCGCCTCCTCCTGGCCCAGAGCTTCCACTACGGCCGCATTTCTGTCTCTAGTGGCCATCTGTAGGTTGAAATCTCGAATGGCCTTTGGTGATGCAGCCAACGCTCGCCGCACGAACCGACCGATGGCGTCGTCAGCGTAGTATGTGAAGGTCCCCATGTGCCGTGAGATTGGGCAACCGCATGGGACACGCTCTCGTGCAGCTTCATGTTTGCCTTAGTTTTAATTACGATTACCGACTCGTATGTCAATCCCTGCGCTTCATGGATGGTAAGGATGCGTGACCCGGTGCCCGACCCGTAACCCTGGTTTGTCAGGGTCTCCTTTTCCTCTTGAGTATGCACTAAAAAGAGGGTGTTGGGTTGGGTGCCGGGTATTTGCGCTCCTTTATACCTTCTTTGCTCTAGGGACTTTGTACGGGGAACTGAGGAATACATACCTGAGTATATTTCCCTCAGCGCATATGCAACATCCATCGGGTTGCGATGTGTGCAGAGCAACTCCTGGCTGATCTTTGCTACCAGGTTCGGGCGGTGATACCTCATTTCGAAGAGATTTTCCCTATCGATGTAAAGCAACTGATTGACTGACGTCTCCGATGAGGACAATTTCGCCAACACCAGACAGCCGTGAGACCATCACAATGGCCCCGAAATGGTTCATGAGAGCCTCATCCGCCAGGAGGCGGCTGAATTTCTCTTTTCCGAAACCATTTACCAGAGCAGAAGCCATAGTTCGCACCCTAGTTTTGACCAGGTTTCCGATACGGTGCGATAGCTTCTCCCTTAGATCTTTTGCTGCCTCAGTTGTTGTGGTGATGATACCGTCCTTGTCCACGTCGAAGTGTCTAATCACCCAAGTTGTATTTCCACATCCTGGAACTCCGTTGACCCACTGTATTCTTGGTACCTCCCAATTTTCCCAACACGCTTTGACATTTGAGTTCCCTTCAATGGACTTGGCCATCTCGAGGATCTTGTCGTCCAGCATAATCTTGGTGCATCGGGCGGTAACTACAATTGGGTCGTTTAGTGGTGTCGCATAAACGGGTCTTCCCGCGCGCTCTGTCTCACTCTCGTTCAGTGTCACGAAGCCATTTTCTGCACTGTAGGCTGCCATATACTGTCCTGTCATGGTTCCCTTGATGACCCGGGATGTGACATTATTGTAAATGGCTGCTTCGGCCTCCTCGAGATTCACCTTTAGGAGGCTTTCACTTCCTAGCCTATAGAACTGCTTGATGTTTTCGCAGATCTTGAGGTTAACTAGTCTTGTTGCTCTCAGTATGGCTATGAATTCGATGAAGGCGTTACGTGCATGGCTCCGTGGCTCCGAAGCCGTGACATAGCGGGGCGGTTCAACCTGTCCCATGTCGGCTCTCGTTTGGCTCATTTGTTGCTGTGAAGCTGTCCTTGGCGTTAAAAGGGGTGGTGCATGGGATGAGATTCGGAGTACGCTCCTTGCTGCAGTGTTGAAGGCAGCCACGAAGGCCGTGTTGGTGCTTCGGCTGCCGCTTTGATGGGCTGCGGCTTTTTCCGCGGCTGCCCTCTGCTGTGCTCTTTCGGAACCGGTTTGGTTGGTCGAACTAGGAACGGGGTGTCCCCAGCTGTCAGTTGCATTTGTTAGGTCGTGCGAAGGGGCTCTGAGGAAGCTCAGATTTTCTCCCCTATCTTCGTATACGACAACCTCATGATGTTTAGAGGCTTCAATGCAACCCAGCCGGTCTGCGACTTTCGCTCTTGAATATTCGATTGCCATCGCATCCACGCTTATCACCCGGGGTGTTTCACCCGCATTTCTGCTTAGATGTGCAAGCAGCGCACTTGCCTGTGTGAAAGGCGTCCGACCTTCCGAGTATTCTATTAGTGCAATCGTTTTGTTTCTCGATCGCACCAACCGAAATCGGTGGCCGTCTACCTCGCACACTGGCATAGCGTCGAAGGTTTTCCGCTTCATTGTGACTTTTGCGGTACTCCCATTGAGCAGACAAGACAATCCCGGCGACAAACGGGCGCGTTTCCTTTCCCAGGCGAAGCAAAAGCTTATTCCGAATCTCTCTTTGTTGCTATCCATGAAGAGCGCGCTCTCTCTCTATCCACTCCGCGGACACGGATCCCCGCCTCTCCTCGGTCTGCGTTCTCCAGTAGTTGTTGGACGGAGATGCTCTTTGAGGAGCTATCTTGGACGGAGATTGCACCCGGCGTGGCGTCCACGGACAGTGGGGTAGGGTGTGGTGGTGAATGAAGGTGGGTGTGTATTAGACAGTGGGGTAGGGTGTGGTGGTGAAGGGGGTTGTGTTTTAGAAAGTGTGGAGTTTCTTTTGGTCGCTATGCGGAATGAACTCTCCATGAAAGTCAGAAGCCGTGGTCTGCTATCTGGATCTGCCAAGACGTTGTGGAGATCTGAGATAACTAGCTTCCTGTCAATCATAGATTCGAGATCATGTCTTGCAGCCATGAATCGGGGACAGTCTACCAGCACGTGCCAGACATTCTCGGATTTTTCAGCGTCACACTCGCATACAGGACTGCTCTTAAGCTTAAATCTGTACAGGTATTCTGCTATTCCTCCGTGTCCCGTCAATGCTTGTACCTGGAAATGAGTCTGGAAATGAGTAGGCTGACCAGTTCATGCTTCTTGCGACGCATGCTCTGGCAGTTCCATTGGAGAGCTATTAGTTCCTTGTCCATGTTGGTTGGAAGAGGATATTAATTGGGTAAGTTTGGAGGCAACGTGGGACGGTGATGGATGGGAATTAACGGAGGATAAATTAATTAAGAGTGTGATCAGGGTTTCAAGCATATTCTCCTGTTGGGGGGAATATTCTTGTGATATATTCAGCGCGCTACCCTTTTGAATCATTGATGATGGCTGTGATATTAGGTTTCGATGGGCAGTTTTATCATAGGATTTCCTTAGTGGGGTTCTCAGACGAGAGTTTGTACTAGCAGATTTTACAAAGATGCGGCGATGGGTGGTAGGAATAGATGAAATTCCTATGGGTTGAGAGTTAGTGTTCGTGAACGATTGAGTTACTTCTGTATAGGGTTTAGTCACTCTAGGAAATGTTAGCGCAGCCTGCTCGTATGAAACGCTCTCTTGTGCCATGACCTTTTTTATGGATTTTTGCTATTCAGCTCTGGGCAGATTTTGCTGTTAGCAAAATGGTTGCCCAAGCAATGTAGCCAGTTTGCATTTTGTTCCGTGGTCATGCAACTGTCACCAAAATGTTCATTGGCACAGCGATAGTAACTCGGTTTGGACCTGCACTGAGCCTTTGTGTGGCCAAATCTGCAACATGGTAAACATTGTATTGTAGGATATTCATACAATTCTACAGGTAATTATATGTAAAATGAGTACGGCCTTTGTGGAAGTACCTGACCTTGGAAGGTGATAACTATAGTTTGGGTTGGTATTGGTACCCATGTCGTAGTGCCGTCAATAATATTGTTCCTATTAAATCTACGAGCTTTTAAAACTTTTCCACAGGGTGATGGTAGTCTGAGAGAATCTACAAATTCTGTCAATGACAGATCGGTTGGAACTCTTCTAATAATACCCATTCTGGTGATATTATATTTATGTGGTGATTGAGGCAGAATAGTTGTTTAAGGATAGGCTTGGGTGGGCTAGAAAGGAGTTGGCATCCTCAGCGGTGGTAAATTCAACCGATACTTTATTGCGCTTGACACCGTCGGTACAAATATTTTTAATTTTGTTCTTGGTTAGGAATTAGCCAAATTTGATAGGGTAATTCGTTGTTCCTAACGCTGGTTCCGGTTCTGAGCGAGAAACGTGGATTAAAAACGGGTCTTTATCAGTCCCTGTGTAACATAAAACGCCAATAGATAGAGAAGGGTCCACGAAGACCGACTCAATAGAGGCACTCGGGGAAGTAATAGTTTATTGCAAGGCACATTCGAGTCATCTTCCAAGCGTCTTTTGTGTTTAACTGAGCTATCTACCTACTACTATAGAGGATACATCAGGAGGGTAAGGCTCGGGATCTGGTTCATTCATTTTTTAAGGTAAGAAAGTCAACACACAACACAAACAAAAGCTTTTCTTACCACCACCGGTACACAGAGAACACCACACTTGATTTAAAATAATCAAACACTGACACACAAAAAAATTTGCCACCAATTTACTCGCTCTCGCCGTCTCACTAGCGAACGCAGGGTCAACTTCAACTTCTTTTGTGTTTGACTTCTGTATGCGGCATGACCACAACTTCGCCAGTGTCTTGTGTGTCGTTGGTGGGCCACTGTTCTCAGGGTTGTTCGGTATATTTGCAGTGCTATGCTGGTAGGCCTTTTATCGGTTGACTTCTTGCAGTTTAGTTAGTGGTTAGTATTTAACTACTGTAAAGGACAAACACATGACGTCACAATATAGATATACATAGAGATAACTAGGTAAATATTAATAACAATTTAGAATAGGAGAATATAATAATACAAATATTTACAACTTAATATTATTAATTTTGATGAATTTACTGAGGGTATATACAAAGGGTGAATATACTAGAGGCAGTAGGTTGGAAAAGGAGACGGGACGAGGAAGGTCATTTGGAATCATGTCATATAAGGTGCCACAACTTTTCGTGCATTCAAAGAAAATATGGTCTGTTGTGCCTTCAGCCAACCCGCGCTCGCACAAGGAATGGTCACGAACTCTTATTTTGGCCAGGAAAACACTGGAGTACAAGCAAAGCCCAACCGTAGGCGGCAGAGGGTAGATGTAACTTGCTTGTTGAAGTTCTTAAATTTGAAAAACCAGGGTTTTGGAGGGATGGAATGTTGGATTTGACCGTAGAATTTCCCTTTTGTCATCTTGGACCTCTGCCACTCAGAGTTCCAGGTGTCAAGGAGTTGGTAGTGACAAACAGAGGACAGGTCATGGGAGAATATTTATATGGAAATGGTCTTTGTTGCCATGGGCAGTAGCTTGTTTGGCATGAAAATCTGCATTTTCATTCCCAGGGATACCTGCATGCCCTGGTATCCAGGCCAAAATTATCTGAAAGCCTAGTTTATGGCACTTGTAAAGTTCTCTTCCTTGATTTTTAACATTGTGGGGAATTTTGACTTAGCTTTAAACTTTTGGTTAATATAGCTTGCAAAGTGCTCCTTTAGTCTGATAGAATGATGGTTCTACCAATAGAGTGAGATTTGACATAACATATGGCCTCAAGTATCGCGATCGCTTCTCCCGTAAAAACAGAGGCCAATGGAGGACACTTGTACCAATACAATGTTATATCTAGGGATCCACACAGCGGCATCTACATCTCCATCCTGATGTAATTTAGAAGCGTCAGTAAAGACAGGGAGCCAGTCTTTCCACTTCTTGTGCATAATTTCATGAAATTATTTACTGGGATTTGCTGTGTCTTTATTGATGCCTAGACTTAGGATTATAGATGGTTGGTATGTTAATGCTTCATAACTGGTAGTGAATAAGGGATTGGTGAGGAATTTTGCTGTGGGGAAAGGGAGGAGTGAGTGTTTGATGTAGCTCCGGAGAATGCATGAAAGGTTAATTTGCATTCTTATATCATGTTATTGTGTCAAGCTATGGAGTTATTGGACTTTGGACAGTAAAGGGTGGTCAGAATATTGAATGAGTTTACTATAGAACCTGTCAGCTAAAAATTGTCTTCTCAGGTGTAAAGGGGGGTCACTTGATTCTACTTATCCAAGTACCACTTATCCAAGAGCGTTCGTAGGGGAGGTTTTCATTGCCCCTAATACAATTCGTAGGCATTTGGCTTGTATGGATGTGAGATTATTGAGGGCAGATTTATTTCTAGGCTCCAGCAGGAATGCTCCATAGTCCAAGTGGCTACGAATGATGGAATTATATAGTAGTTTCTGAGAAAAGGGATGGGAGCCCGACCATACGCCAGAGAGAGAGCGGAGGATATTAAGGTTCTTTTCACATTTGGATGCGACATAATCTGAATGTGGGACACCAGTTAGTTTAGTATCTAGCAGAAGGCCTAAAAATTTAACACAATTTTTCTGTGGAATTTGTTCATTGTTGCATCTTAGGTTTAGATCTGGAATGGTTCTTTTACGGGTGAAAATTATGGATTTACTTTTGGTGGGAGAGATGGCTAATCCAATATCATTTAGATGGTCTTCTAGGTAAAAGAGGGCTTGATTAAGAGAGTTTTCAGCTTGTACGACAGATTTGCCAGTGATATACCCGCCCAATTGCCCCGCGGCCTGCTCCTGATCGATTTTATAAAGTGCACATCTGGCGAGCGGACGGGAGCAGGCCGATTCTCCCGCGCTTTCTATTTGACTTTACTGTGAAGTGAAACATGCACCTATCCTTGTTTAATCTGGGAGATTGATAGAAGAAAAGACAAGGATGAATATGTACTAAGTTTCAAATACCATCGCCTGATAATTTTTAACGACATTTCATTGTCAGTCGTGATCGTTCGCGCGTCTTGAACGGAGTGTCATCTCGAATTTCAAATTGTTGAATTTTGGTGTTTGTGTTGTGAATTTGTGTTAATTTTGCGACGGATCAACATGGAATAGTAAGGTTAAACAGTTTTAGACTACATTATATGTATATTTGCTCAAAATATGGGCAGTAATGTGTTATTTTACGTAAAATTACCACCGGGTGGCGGTTACTACGACACCATTAGGCTTATTTCTCAAGTAATTCCCACTTAATACTCCAAATCAACTATAAATACTAATATGTATAAAATGTCTAAAATATATTAGTTTAATTCACAAATAGTATTCAAATAGTTCAATATTTCCATTTATAAACATAGACTATTTTTTGTTCGACGCTCGGGTTACGTAATACGAGTAAGGATTTCTACTACTTTTACTACTTTTACTTTCTAAGCTTGTTACGTCAAAAATATGTATCGAGAGGTGTGATAAATCGTTAAAACAATGTATATTGGTAAATTATTGTAAAAATACAACAATAATATTGTGAACAATTGTTCGATTTATTTTTATTTTGAAACATAAATATGAGAAATAGGTAAAAAAATCGGTAGGTATCTCTACTTTTAAGCTTAAACTGATAATACATATACCAATCAAATTGCATTATATGTTCATAAATTATAAGCTGCATTCAAGACAATTCCAATTATATATGATTCTTAGGTAGTTTCAAAATAAAAAATGGAGAAATATTGATTTTAGTAGCGCGCGGGAGATTCGCGCAAAAAACTCGAGTGGGTGCTAGCCGAACAGTCGTTAGTCCAATTGCCCGATCGGACCCTAAGCGGATAAAGAGCAATGTCATCAGCATATTGTAAAATATTGCAGAATGGATTTACAGTGAGTTCTAAGTCGGCTGTGTACAGACCATACAGAGGGGGACTTAGGACTGAACCTTGGGGGAGGCCCCTCCATACCTTCCTAGACATGGGAATGTCATTTTGGTTTTTGATGAGGATGGTTCTCTCCATCAAAAAGCAGTTAATGAACCGTACCATCTTCTCAGAAATACTCAGCTGTAACAATTTAGTTCTGAGTTTTGGAAGCTGTACATGATCGTAGGCAGATGCGATGTCTAGGAATACAGCTACAAGATACTGTTTCTCTTTTATTGCAATGCGGATATCTGTGGTGAGAATACTAAGACTATCCATTGTACTCATGCCCTTCCTGAAGCCAAATTGTGATTGTGGAAGTAGTCTATTTTTTCCAATGTATTATTCTAATCTGTTCTTGATGAGGATTTCCGTTATCTTTGCAGCTACATAGGAGATGGTAATTGGGCGTCGGGAATTGGGATCTGAAGGGTCCTTTCCAGGTTTAAGGATTGGGAGTATTGTTTGGGTTTTCCAAGAGCCTGGGGTATAGCCTTGATCAAAGAATATGTTTATTAGATTTAGGAAGTATTGTTTCATGTTGTCATTGACTTTAGTAATAAAAGAATAAGGCATACCATCTACTCCAGGGGCGGAGTCAGTCAACCCATCTAGAGCCAAGTGCAGCTCTTCCAGCGAAACAGGGATGTCAAAATGTGAAGAGTTATGGGGATGTGATAAGATGGGAGGGTTAGGATTCTGATGCACAAAAGGAGGAGCTAGCTTGTCAGCAAATGATTCTAACCAAGAGTATGGATCGTTAGAGGAGGGGTTGTTGTCCCTATATGATCCTCTGAACTTCCGGATTTGTTTCCATACAATATTTGTAGGTGTTGTTGGTGATAATCCTTTGCAAAAATTTAACCAGCCCTGTTTCTTTTTGGCTGAGAGGCATTTTCTGCATTTTGCAGCTGACTTTTTGTGATTGAGGAAATTTTCTGTGGTGTGGAAATATGATGGTTATAGTTGGTTTCGGATCTTTTGCGTTCACGTATCACTTTAGTGCATTCAGAATCCCACCAGGGAGGGGAAAGGAGATTGTTTCTGTTCTTCTTCAGAGGAATAGACTCATCTGCAGAAGTTAGTATAGCACCAACAAGTTGGTCATAACATACCAAAGGGTTTTCCTCTATAGAGTTTGGCAGATTTGCCATTTTTTGCTCCATGTGGGTGGAGTAGATATCCCATTTTGCCCCAGAGAGCCTATATTTCAGGAGGGGGGTAGGTGGAGGAGGATGTGAGACCCTGAGTCCTAAAGAAACCAAAATGGGGAAATGATCACTTCCTCTAGTAAGAGGGAGGACCTGCCAAGATAGGGAGGGAAGCAGACCAGGAGAGCATAGAGTTGGATCCACTGCTGATTTAGGATTTTGCGTGGGCAATACTCTGCGAGTAGGGGTGCCGTCATCTCCTATGCATAAATTAACCTCATCCAGTGCTTCAAACAGTAGTCTACCAAAAGAATCACTGTGGTAGGAACCCCAGGAAGTGTGGTGGGCATTGAAGTCTCCCATAACCACGATTGGAGGGGGGACAGAGGATATAATTAATAGGATGTCAGGAATGAGTTGTGGTGTGGGATGAGGGATGTAAAAGGATATAAAGGAGGAATTAAATGCACGTACGGCGACGGTATTTATTTCGGGGCTATGAGGGGGAAGGGGAAGTTGGGAGAATATCTGATTCTGTTTAATGAATAATGCATAGCCAGCTGTTCCGTCCTGGCGGTCGCTCCGAAGACATGAAAATCCCGGGACTCAACACCGAGTTCCAGGGACAAACCACGTCTCCAACACAGCCATCAGGACGGGGCTGTATTTATTGATGAGGTGGGTGAGTTCAGGAAGCTTCCGGCGGAGGCTCCTGCTGTTCCATTGGACTATGGTGCATAGATCCATGGTGATCTGTTAGTGATGTGAGTTGGGAAATCATGTGGGCAACGTTGGACGGTAACTGATTGGAGTCTTGTGATATCATACTAATGATGATTGTGAGGAGTTGTGTGAGGAGTTGTTGAGTGTTGAGAGTAGGGGGTTGGGACTGGGACTGGGCCAGCTCGAGAGAATAACCGTTATGAAGTGTGGATGGCCCCTGAGCTATGATGGATTGGTGGGCGATTCTATCATAGGATTTTCCAAGGAGCGGCTTTGGGTGGGAATTGTGAATGATAGTTTTCCTGTAGGACTGGGAAGATTGTGATGGATTGAATGGGGGGAGAGGAGTCGGCTGTGGTGAATCTTGAGTACGGGCAACAGGTATGCTTCCAGCAACTTGGTTAAATCTTCTGCTAACTTTTGCGGTTTGATTGGATGCCTCCTGATAAGAGATGCCGTCTCTGGACATTTTGATTTTAATTTCTCGTTGTCTGTTCTGCTCGGGGCAGGCCCTGCTAGTGGAGAAATGGTGCTCAGAGCCGTATAGGCATGTAGCCTCTGTCTCTTGCACCACGCAATCGTCTCCACTATGGGGTTGAGGACAGCGGAAGCATTTAGGCTGTGAACGGCATTGACTTTTTATATGCCCAAATCGGAGACAATTCATACACTGAATAGTAGGGTATTGGTATGCCTCTACATTCAGGGTTGAGTAAAACGAGAAGATCTTAGATGGCAGTTGTTGTGCTCTAAATGTTAGGACAACTGTTTGGGTAGGAATCCAATTGATGACATTATCCACTTTGGTTTTACGATTTAACCTCCTTGCCTTCAGAACATATCCGTTACCGGGTACTTTGACTGAGCTTACAAAAGTTTTCCATAGACCACTCTACTGGGACACCCCTTACTAAACCCATTCGAGTAACGTTGTAGGTTGGGATCATTGCTTCGTATTTTCCAATTTGAAGGATGGGATTGTTTAGGAAATTGTTGGCAGCAGCAGCGTTCTTAAATTCGATGGAAATTTTATTCCTACCCACTTTCTTCACCCCATCTTGGCAGACATGATCGATTTTGTTGGTGTGGAGAAATTTGCCGAATTTCATTGGCCTAATAACTGCGCCTATGGTTGGGTCGGGCTCTGTTCTGGATACATGAACTAGGTACGGTCCAGAATCAATGCTTTCATATTTTTGTATACCTAATATGGACATAGCAGGGTGTATGTATACTTGCTGAATAGACGCGGACGTAGTCTCTGAATTCATACCGGACTTCTTTACGGGTGCGGATCGGGCTGGCATAGATGCTAGGTGTCTTTTCAGAGGATTTGGGGTCGAAATTTCCGTTTCCATATTATTAGTTATTACCCAACAAATTCCAATCAATTATACACAAATGCAATAAACAAAAACAAACACGTGTAGGGGTTATGGCCGCCACCGGGTTAGTCCGAACGCAGAGTCGATGATAATATTATTACAATTTTAAAGTTAACTTTGACATTGACAGATTGAGTCGCATTTACCATTTTCAACATTTTACCTTGTCTTATGGGATTTTTTTTATTACCGGCAACTTTTTGGATCCGTCCATTTTCATTTTGCAAACTCAAAAAAACGACGACGAAAAAGAAAAAGACATTTCATTTTGTCGGTTTAAAATATTCTTCCTCGATAGATAATGTAAGTGAAATATCGTTTGTATTGTTGTGATTCAAATTACCGTGTTTTGTCTAGAAGAACAGCAGAAACAAATAAATTATCGGTAAGTTTCGTGACATTTGATTCGGGGTCGATTTGTTTGTAAAGCGAGAAAGTAACCGTTGTCGCTAGACCACAATCGTTGCAGATGCGATCTAATTTCTCATCTCGCACTAGCACGTCTATAAATGACCCGGTCAGCTATTAACAATCAGTTCCGCAGTATCAGATTGGTAGCCATTTGAGTTGTGAACCAGGTGAGATTGAAGAATCAATTTTAATTCATGTTCTTGCGTATCACAGCTGCTTACAATGCATAGAAGCGCTATAAATACACGCCTACGCGTTAAGAAAGTTGGCATTTGCAGTGTAAACCCTTCTTGATGCATGTGTCACATTATTTACATCTAGGTGTATCATTTAGTGACTCAAATTTCCATTGTAAATTTGCGACTAATAAATTCTCATTAACAATACCATGTATCGGACCACTCCTGTATAAATAAACCAAGTAACACTCTCCTTTGTCTCCAGCCCACAACCTTCTTGAACAGGGGCCTTCGTTGAAAACTGCTCTTGTAAAAGAGGTCAAAGTTAATGAACAGTTTAATTCAACTGCAATTTATGGTCAGGGCTAACTTGAATCCTTATAAAGATATATCTAGTTTATCAAGCAATTGTAACTTATATGGTTTCTGTAAATGATGGTAATCATTACAAAAATTTACTTTTTTGTGTAGTAAAATATTGTAAACGTTTATTTCTGAAGAATTATATCGATTACAGATTATAAAAAAGATATGATAGAATGTCTACAGTAAGAGTGGCATACACTGCCTATCGGAATTGTTTATTTTTAAAAGAAATAAACCTATGTCTATATTGGTGTTGTCCTATGTCTATGTTGGTGTCAAATTACTTCTGCTCACTGCCTTCTGAACTTTTAAATTGAAATTGTTATTTACTTCAGTAATTCTTATTGTCTTTCCTTATCAAATTCCTTAATTTTATTACTAAAACAGAGACAAGATTCACAAATCATGTTTGCTGAAGATATTAGGGGTCGGGTCTTGAATCGAGTCGCCTGAATTTGAGGATACTGCTAATGTGGAATGGTCAAGGGGCTTTGTCTTGACCCTCCCAATTCGATTTTAGCTGCCGGAGTTACGCGAAAATATTTTTAATTAATTTTTAAAGTTTCTGTAAATTCACACGAAAAACACGCGGATGCGTGAAATGGAACGCAATATCAGGAAATATTGCATAAATTTGAATGTCTGCTATGTCTAAGTTCGTGAAACGAAACGTTTTGATCGCGATTTTTGAGGTTCAATAAAGTAAAAAAAAAAAATGTTTTTTTTTTTTTAAATATGATCAACATAAAAAAAATGTTTTTTTTTTTATGTTGATCATGATCAGTGTAATCAACTATGTTTATAAATTAAAATAAATACTCGTACATAGTTTTGTTAAAATCGTTTTCCTCATCAATACTTAACAAATTACCCACCCAGAGACCCAACTCAGACCGGTTAGGTTGAAATTAGTCACAAAACCGACACAGAGCACCCCGACTCCACCTAGTCTTGTGGCTACTACCCCTAGAGTGTTTATAAAAAATGCGGGAGCCAGAAGCTCAAGGGAGGTCCTGAATGTTTCGTTTCGCTACGGAGGTCGCCGGCTCGCTTCGCTCGCCACCTTCCCCCTTCGCTCAACTCGACTTCATGCGGCGAAGCAACATTCAGGGGCGACCGCAAGAGCTTCTGGCGGGAGCCCACCCAGAGTCCAAGTTAAACCGGTTAGGTCGAAATTAGTGACAAATCCAACTCTGACCTGTTAGGTCCAGATCAATGACAGATACAACTAGCCCCACCCTCTACCCCTCTCCCCCGCCCTAAATTTAGGTGTAAAAGTGTTTTAGTAGAGTAGACAAAATGATCTTTGATATTAAATTTAAAAAAAACTATGTAGTTCCGGCAGGGGAAAATTTCAGGGGGGGGTTCCCTGCCCCTAACCCCCCCTCCTACCTACGCCCCCTCCCCCAAGGTTAGGTGTAAAAGTGTTTAAATAGAGTAGATAAATTGATCTTTGATATTAAATTTAAAAAAAACTACGCGATTCCGGCAGGCGAAAATGGTGGGGGGGTGTTCCCCTCCCCTCCCCCCACCCCCCTCCACCCCTCCCCCCCCTAAATTCAGGCGACTCGATTCAAGACCTTACCCGATATTAGAATTTTACTAAAAAAAAAAAGGTACAAGAACAAAAGTTAATTAAAACGTAAGTATTTTAAAACACCTAAACTATGGACTATGTTGCCTGGGTGGATATTTCCTTAGAGATAATATAATTCTGAATGTCTGATACTCACTCAGTTTATTTTTTCAACGAAATACATTGCTGAATTGATCTTAATGAAATTTGATATAGAGATTGAATAAAGCCTGGAATCACTCTCTCTACTGTGTGAAAATAATGTTCATGGCACCTACTAATAATGTAAAAGTACGGAGCACTACAAGTATAATGTATATGTTAGTACAGTATATGTTAGTCCTTTATTATTGCACTGGCTTTGTTGGTAGTGACTAATCAAAAGAAAATCTATGGAAATCACAAAGGAAATAGTCTATACTAATATTATAAAGAAGTAAAGTTTGTGTTTTTGTTAAATTGTAAGGGGTAATCTCGGGATCTACTGAACCGATTTTAAAAATTCTTTCACCAATAGAAAGCCACATTATTGCTGAGTGTCATAGGCTCCGAGCAAAGCCGGAACGGGCCGCTAGTTCAATATAAATTATAGGTCTTAGAGATACAACAACTTAGATCTCTGGGGGACGAGCGCAGTGGAGTGCTAGGTAATGATTTGGACTCTTCATGTTCCAATAGCTGCATTTCACTGTGCTGTTATGTGGCAGGCGTGTTGCTTACCATCAGGCACATGTCCCGCTCGTCTCGTCACTCCTTATTAAAAAAAAAATATATATATAGAAACTGGAGCAATATGAATTTTAAAATGCATTGATAAAAGTGAAGTCAAACTCCAACTCATACTCACTTATCTTTATTACTATTATAAAATGTGAAAATTTGGATCCCTAATCAACTGTTTGAACTACCAGAGTGAAACTCTAGGTGGCTGACCAATATATTAGTAAATTGAATTTACAAATATACTCCAGCTGTGAAGAGGATGATCATAAGGTCTTGTAGAGCAGTTCTTTGATGAAAACAGGAGGCAAACAAGCAAATTAGAGAGCTAAGGATGTAGTCACCATGTAAAACATACAAATACATAGAAACAGCAGATATAGAATCAATCTCCATAAAATCTCCATATACATCACAAATTTTCTATGCCTTTATCGGTCTATGCGCAACTATGCTGTGAGCCAATGGGCAAGTAATTTTCTGTGTAATAATTATAATGTAAATGAAAGCCTTGAAGTTACGGGTGGTCTAGTCGGGAGAACGGCGACTGCCGATCCGGAGATCCCGGGTTCAAACCCCACACGCACCACTGTCTTTTCGAAGTCATGTGCGTAATGCCGCTAACTTAAAACGGTGAAGGAAAACATCGTGAGGAAACCGACATGTATCTAGAATCTTTGGAAGTCATGTGTCATCCACCAACCCGCACTGGACCAGCGTGGTGGATTATGGCCTTAACTCTCTCCTTGCAAGAGAAGGCCCCAAGTCCCAGCAGTGGGAACGTTTAGTGGGCTGTTGATGTTGAAATGAAAGCCTGCTCTATGTATGCAGGGAATGACAAATGAAAAAGTATTGTAACAATGAAATTTAGTGCGCTTGAACTTTCTACAAGATTTGTATAAAATTAATTGAATTCTTTACTTGAGACGTCAGGGTCACAACGGAACTTAAGAAGCCAATGACCTTATGATTTGTTCTATAGACTGTTATGAGGAGTCCAATAAATGCCCCACATAGTTAAGGTCAGCACAAGATGGTTATCTGAAATTTATGGTATGATGTGAATTTTTTAGATGTAGGCATTTAACATGAAAAATAAATAGTTCAGGTACTTTGTTTTTCCCTGATTAGGTCAACAGATTTTATGGATTTCTGTATAATTGTAGTGAAATTTTAACTATAATAGTTCACTTAATTTTTTTTGGATTATAACTCATAGAGAACAATCCTATTGGCTTCAAATTCATCTACACTAATATTATAAAGAGGAAAGATTTGTACCTATTTTTGTATGTTTGTAATGAATAGGCTCAAAAAGTACTGGGCCGATTTAAAAAACATTTTTACCAATAGAATGCTACATTCTTCCAATTTGACATAGGCTACATTTCATTTTGAAAAAAAAATAGGGATCCTTGGTAAAATTTGAACAATGTAACCGAAGGTGTAGAAAAATGAGTCTTAAAATGTCTTTCGTCGAATGCGCTGCCGAAACTATTAGCGATAGAACAAAATAATGTACAACAATATTGAAGAACATCATAATGTTTACAAAAAACTCTGCGGTAGCATATGTCCAACTATTGTAGTTATGTCACTACAACAACTTTTTTCATCTTAAACATTAATGAAAATGCTAACCAAATTCAAACCATGCTATTTATGTGTTTATATTAATCCTTATTCAAAAAAAATATTTTATGGTCAAGACCATTTAACTACCTATAAAATAGTTTTTAAATTAGACTTTCCATTCAAAACATATTACGAATTAAAAAATTCAAACAGTAAACAAAACCGCCATAGCGCCGTGGCCGTTGTTTGCGATCACAGAACAGATCAGAATCAGAATCAGATTTTTTTTATTGCGTAAACTGTGTACAAAGATGTTATACAGAAGAAATATACTTAGAAAGAACAGTCTTACCCTTTGCGGGCATGCAAAAATAAATCCTCATTGGTATGAGGTTACAAAAACATTACATTACATTAAAGTTATTTTATCATACCTATAATCTAAACAAAAATAAACAACAGAGAGTCAACAAATAATAAGTATTTAGAATTTAGGATTAACTTAAATGGCAATATCCGAGCGAAGCCGGAATGGGCCGCTAGTGCAGAATAAAATTGTACAGCCTTCCACCATATAGGCCTAGCCTAGCAGGGAATCTACAATCAATTATTGTATGTCTCACTTTGGTTAATAAATTATCTGTTTTTTTCTCGTTTTATGTTATGACTCAGCATAATATGTGAGACCCCACAGTTTGTTAGGTAGTAGAGAAAAGTAGATGCAGCTGCCATTGTCCCTTTACAAATGAGAAAGCTAATTTTTAGGGTTCCGTACCCAAAGGATAAAAACGGAATCCTAAAAATGATTTACTTTTACTATTACTGAGACTTGGCTGTCCGTCCATCCATCTGTCACCAGGCTGTATCTCAAGAATGGTGATAGCTAGACAGTTGAAATTTTCACAGATGATGTATTTCTATTACCGCTATAACAAGAAATACTAAAAATAAAATAAAAATAATATTTAAGGAGGGCAAAAATTATATTTTTTACCATTGCTTGCCCAATTAGTCCGTCCCAAGCAAACTAGATGGCGCCTAGTAAAAATAAAACGCGATTACGCGTTACCTCAGGTTTCAAACCAGTGCCCCCGGATCGTTAGTTGCCGTTCTCCCGACTAGATCAGCCGTAACTTATGTTAATATTTGAAATCTTTTGTTCTGCAGGAAAGAATTTGACTAAGAAACAAACACAATGGAGGATGAGAATGAGTATAAAAAGTTGCCGACAGAAGATAAATGCGTTCACAAACTATGGAAGGCCCGTGTCGCGGGCTACGAGGAAGCCATCAAGCTCTTCAACCAGATCGATGACGAGAAGTCGCCCGAGTGGAGCAAATATCTCGGACTGATCAAGAAATTCGTCACTGACAGCAATGCTGTGGCACAGGAGAAAGGTTTGTTTATATAAAATGTTTAACTCCAATATAAAAAAAAATTGGCGGTCATAGGAACTGCCGATAGAAGTGAAAACTTAAAACTCAGAATTTGATAGCTTACCTTGGAAACACACGGGTGTAACCGGAGGGCGTGGCATGGCCATCTAGAAATGCGTCCGTATTTCCCATTGGCTGATGCGTTTCTAGATAGCCATACCATGATGGCCTGTCCACGCCCTTTCAGCATTTCCCATTGGCTGACGTATTTCTAGAGGGCCAATAGCCATGGTCCGGAGTTTACCCGAAGCTTTCTTATCATACCCGAGTGTGACGAATGAATTCAATTCACAGCCCACGAAAAATCTGTCTAGGCGCGCCTAAAGAAGTTTTCACTTCAAAAAGAAGTTTAATCAAGATTAAGTGAAATTAACCCGCTTAGAAGACTTTTTGGTACATGAAAATTTTGGTATGTTTGCAAGTTACGACCATGGTGAATCGGACGCCGTAGCGTCGGAGAGCGGCTACGTATGGGTGAAACCTTGTGAATTCGCGTCACCGATATGCGTAATAGCAGTATATCTGTAGCTGTACCGTACAGGTTACGTGCTGTGAAACATTAGTGCTGTTTAATACTCATATTCTAAGTTTTCACTTCTATTGGAAGGTTTTCGTTCTATTAACGTTACAAAGGCTCGAACCAAGAGGTTTGACTCCACTTTTTGATAAGATCGTCTAAGCTGTAGGATGCCTTACCTGGCTTTTCCCAATGGTTACAATCTAGGTTATTTTAATACAAGAGTGGATCGGTTTCTTCTAGGCAAGCACGCTTTATCGTAGACCGCATCGTCGCTTAACATCAGGCGAGATTGCGTTCAAGTGTAAATCTGTTAATCCTACTAATATTATTACTTGTGTGATGAATTCAAATGTTTGCACTATGTCTGGGTGTTTCTATGTATAATAAGTATACTGTATTTAAAAAATAAAGTGGCCAAGTGCGAGTTGGACTCGCCCATGAAGGGTTCCGTTGCAGCAAGTAACATAATATACATAGTACACATAGTTCTTGTAGTTCGTTGTAACTGAGATCGAAGTTTCAATAATAGTGTATTTATGACGTACTAAAAAAAAACTACTCATCAGATCGAGTTCAAACTAATTTTCGTTGGTAGTTTACATGGTAATGTACATCATATATTTTTTTTAGATTTTTCATTCTCTTACTTTAGAAGTTAGAGGGGGGGGGACACACATTTTACCACTTTGGAAGTGTCTCTCGCGCAAATTATTCAGTGTAGACGAAAATGATTTTAGAAACCTCAACATCATTTTTGAAGACCTATCGAAAGACACGCAACACGTGTAGGTTTGATGAAAAAACAATTTTTGAGTTTCAGTTCTCAGTATGGGGGGCAACCCTAATTTTTCTTTTTTTTAATTTTTTTGTTCAAATCTTAATGCGGTTCACAGAATACATCTACTTACCAAGTTTCAACAGTGTAGTTCTCATAGTTTCGGCAAAAAGTGGCTGTGACATACGGACGGACAGACAGACAGACAGACAGACAGACATGACGAATCTATAAGGGTTCCGTTTTTACATTTTACGGAACCCTAAAAACGATATAAGTATTATATCAGCTATCTGGCCGCCATCATACAAGCTTTGCTTAGTTTGGGGTCAGATGGTGTTGTGTGTGAATTGTCCACCGATATTTATTATTTATAAATGCGAAAGTTTGTGTTGTGTTGTGTGCATGTTTAGACTTTAGATGTTTGTTCCTCAATTACTTCGGAACATCGGAACGAATCGGGGTGAAACTAGGAACACAGTTAGATTACAGTAGGGAATAGGACATCAGCTACTTTTTATCACGGGAATGTAACGTGAGCGGGGAGTAAAACCACAGGTGTTGCTAATAGTTATTAGTAATTTATAATCTTTTAATAAGTACACATGAGCAAGTACACTTATAATCAGATTGTCCAAGATATTTCGTCCAATCGCCAATGGCTTCATCACATGTCTTCGCATGCCCTCGTGAGGTGGACGGGTCACGTGATTCGTACCGTACACACATTATAGGATTAACAAAAGAAATGAAATCAAATTACACTTGGAGGTTTAAAGACCTACTTATTGCCTTGTGGTTTGTTTGCATGAACAGATTTTTTCTTTATTTGCCTTATAACATATATACATTCATATTATGTTATAGGTATATGTATCATGTATAGGTATGTCAAAATTTACAATGATTAAAATCTGTAGCATTATACCTAATGGACCGGTTTTGGCCTTTTTGAAGTAAAACATTCTTTAGCAAGGTTGAGCTTATACTAAAGTTAGTAGGGGCAAATCTTTTGCGTTCCGACATGTGTAATAGTATCTATCTGTAGCTATACACCTATACAGGTTTCTGGTAAATTCTAAAATATTCGTTTTCGCTTCTATCTGGTCGTCCCGTCTCTCGTCACTCTTTAGTATAAAAAAAACGGTTTTTATCAGTAATCAAATAATCGGTGACTCTTCTTGGGATTTACTCTGAGTTTTTGAAGTGAAAACTTCTTTTGGGGCATCACAGACGGATTTTGCGTGGGAATTGAATTCTAGCGTCACGTTCGGGAGTGATAAGAAATTTTCGGGTGAACTCGGGACCATAGCCACTGGCCAACTAAAAATGCGACAGCATTTCCCATTGGCCATCCAAAAATGCGTCTGTATTTCCATCATGGCCACGCCCTCCGGTTTCACCCGCGTATTTTCCAAAGTCATCTATCAAATTCTGAGTTATAAGTTTTCACTTCTATCTGGAGTTCCTATGACTACCATTTTTTTTTTTTTTATTTAGTCCTTGAAGTGATTTTGACTGATTAGAGAAATTGCAAATAGGAACTGAAAAAATTACAGTATAATACAGGAAAAACAAATAGTCGTCTTAAATGATAAGTAGGCAGCGAATATGGCATTGAATTCATTCGAGCATTTCCGAATGCATAAGATAATGAACGTTACGGTTTAATGATTCAGATGTATTTCTCTGGTTTCCTTGTCATAGTTACGAATTAGGTTTTGGGGCTGGCTTTAAAATTGTTAGCGAAGATTACACTGCATCTATGAGCTATAAACAGCCCACTAAATGTTCCCACTGCTGGAACTCGGGGCTTCCTCTCGCAAGGAGAGACTTATGGTCATAATTCATCACGTTGACCCAGTGCGGGGTGGTGGATGACACATGACTTCGAAAGATTCTAGATAGGTACATGTCGGTTACCTCACGATGTTTTCCTTCACCGTGTTAAATTAGAGACGTAACGCACATGACTGCGAAAAGACAGCGGCGCGTGTGATTTTGAACCCGGGGGGTCTCCGGATCGGCAGGCGCCGCCGCCGTTCTCCCGACTAGACCAGCCGTAACTGCCTCACTGCATCTAATCAGGCGTAAAAGTTGAGGCTGGTCTATTCGGGAGAACGGCGACCCGGAGCCTCTGGTCCGAATCCCATGCGCGCCACTGTATTTTCGAAGTCAAGTCCGTAATGCCGCTAACTTAAACACGGCGACATGTAACCTAAAATATTTCGATGTCATTTGTCATCCCGACCCACTGCACGCCCGCACTGGTCCAGCGTTGTGGATGTGAATGACATTGACTCTCTCCATACGAAAGATTGCCCGAGTCCCAGTTGTGGGAACATTTAGTGGGCTGCTTATGAGTTATGCTTATGATACTGGATCTGTAATTTGTTTGAGATCTCAGTCATACTATCATCATCATTAGCGTTTCCTAGTCCACTATTGCTATTGTATAAAGCCCTCTATGATATGCTAAAATAACTTTTCGCGTGAAAGACTACACGATATTAGTAGGATACAATTAAAATGGATATTTGTTTGATATTTATTCAGGTTTGGAAGCGGCGCTGGTGTTCGTGGAGAACTGTGCCCACGCCGGCAAAACGACCGGCGAGGTGATGTCGGGCATCGTCGCCAAGTGCATCGCCGCACCACGGACCAAAACCAAAGATCTTGCGCTACAGGTGACCTAGTTATTTCATATTTTTAACCCACTATACCAAAAATAATAGGTTTGTCATAAGTTTGACGTCGACGTCTGTCTGTCTGTGGCACCGTACCTCTCAAACAGAAAGACGGATTTCGATGCGGTCTTTTCTATTTGAAAACTAGTTTCCTTGCGTTGGTTCTTAGCCATGTTTGGTTAACATAGATTCGAAATGGCCGCATCCACAAAATGGCGGATAAAATATTTTTTCACAACCTCAGAACCTCAGTACCAAAAGAAAGGGTTTGACTAGTAGAATACTTTAACAAATTTCAAAAACAAGGTTTCAATCGAAATGTGTAATTTAATCTTGTCCTTAAAATAGAAATGCACAAACATTAATTATTGAAAATTCAAAAACACTTAGTTGCGGCGTTTACGGCTGATCACAGCAATTTGGTGGATTATAAGACTCAGCAGTGGGAACATTTAGTGAGTTCCTTATGATGAAGTAGGTTACGGCTGGTCTAGTCAGGAGAACGTCGACTGCAAATACCACGCGCACCAAAGTCTTTTCGAATTCATGTCCGTAATGCCGCTAAATTAAAACCAGTGAAGGAGGAAACCGACATGCACTGCGAATCTGTCGAGGTCATGTGTCATCCACCAACCCGCAATGGGCCAGAGTGGTGGATTATGACTTTAACTCTCTCCTTGCGAGAGAAAGCCCCGAGTCCCAGCAGTGGGAACATTTAGTGGGCTGCGTATGCTGAAGTGGTCTTTGGGGTAACTCAGAAAATGCAGAACCATACTAATCTTAACTTACTGACTATACTTACTATTCCAGGTGACATTAATGTACATTGAAATAGAGAAACACGAAGTAGTAGAAGAAGAATTACTCAAAGGCATGGAACAGAAGAACCCTAAAGTAGTCTCGGCTTGCACGGCGGCACTCAACCAGTCTCTAAAACAGTTTGGCAACAAAGTTATAACAATCAAACCGATGGTCAAGAAGATACCCATACTCCTCGCTGATCGGGACAAGGCAGTCAGGGACGAGATGAAGGCACTGGTCGTTGAAATGCACAGGTTAGGATTCCAATCATTGATGTTCATGTGTAACTTGAAATTTGCAAGTTACAGTATATAGATACGGTAACTTGCAAATTGTGTAACTTGAAATTTGCAAGTTACAGTATATAGATACGGTAACTTGCAAATTTCTGCCTTACCAACTTATCAGTAGAATGTAGTGATAGCGCCACAATCGAAAAGTGTTGCCAGCTATTACAAAATTAGACAATGTCTCTGTTCTGTGGGCATCATTAGTTCTGCTTTTGACCATTCTAAAGATAAGTTGGTGACACTATATACTAAAGTCACGTCTACAAAAAGATATTACATTACACAGATTATATGTTATTTGGCAATTGGTTTAATATTATATATACCACATTTTGGTTGTATGTTTTTTGTTCAATCACATCGGAACGGCTGAATGGATCAGACTAAAATTTAGAACATGGATTATAGTCTGACAAAATTAAATAGACTATTTGGTATCGCGGGAAAATTATGGAACGGAGTTTGCGTTTTTGGCTGCAATACATTTATCGTATCATGTGTCAGAATACCTCACAAAATGTATCACAATAATTTATCTATAAGTATCTTAAGTATGTATAGATGAAATAAGGACACTTTTGTTCGAGACGTTTTGACCATGTCATATTTATAATGTCATTGTTGTCAGATGGATCGGCCCAGCAGTGGAGCCTCACATCGCGTCCCTCCAAGCGGTGGTCCAACAGGAGCTGAGAGAGGGGTTCAGCGGGACGGGCGGCGCGCAGCCGGTCCGGTATCTTCGCTCGCAGCAGAACAGGATACGGGACGCGCCCGCCGCGACCGCTGTCGATGGTAAGTTATTACACTACTTGAATAGTATAAAGAAATACTACCTATTTCATCGCCTTTGATCTTGGAAGTAACGTCGATAATGTCTAGACACGGGTAGATAAAATCGTGAACCACGCTCACGAAATACTGACATTGTAATGTTAGCAACGGCGGGAGCGCTCTTCCCGCGTCTCACCCCGCACGCTCCGCACGATTGCCCCGTCTAGGCTTCGTTGATCACCTGTGATTTAATAGACCGTCCTACTAGGCTAGTTATACAGATGCTACGGAGTTTTTCATCCCATTCTGGGATGCCAGATCGTTCCAAGATTTCATAGGTTAGTAGAAGGGCCTTGTGCTTTCTGCGCTAGGCCAACGTTCGGTAGGCAGTAGATGCCTCTAGAGAGCAACTGCCATAGGTCTCTTTAAAAAATAACTACGTAATTGGCTCATTTTTTGAGTGAAAACTTATTTTTCTTATCACCTATCTGGCACACGTAGTATTTTTTATTTATTTTGTTAGTTCTGTGTGTAACCATACTTTACATTACTAGAAATTGTTGGCATACTTAATGTTGCCAGAGATAATTGGCATACATAATATTTCAAGGGTTTGTGTAAGTCGTACCGTGAGGGTGATCTTCTATAAATAAATAAAGATTATACAAAGAGATTGTGTGAATGTTGCTAGCATATTTTACATTACAAGATAATATTAGCATATTACATTTAACAGTTCAAGAGATTGATGGCATACTTCATATTGTAGCAGATTGTCAGCATTCTTAACATTGCAAGACATTGTTGACATACTTAACATTGCAAGAGATTGTTTGCATACTAAACATTGTCACTGATTATTAGTATACATATTTATCATTGAAAGAGATTGCTAAAATGTTAAGTACATATTCTAATAATTTCAAGTAATGTTTAGAAAATATGTATGTGTTGTTCTTTTTTTTATTTTTATTTGTGGTGCCAATAAATTGATATTGTTTTGTATGTTGTCAACAATTTGGCGGACATTTCTGACACAAATTTATTTATCCTTCTTCTTGTGGTCTTCTTCAGGTGCGGCAGAAGACGAGGACGACGACACGGGGGGCGGAGACGCCGCCGACATCGATCCCTACGAGCTAGTGGACCCGGTCGAGATCCTCTCGAAACTGCCCAAGGACTTCTACGATAAGTTGGAGCAGAAGAAATGGCAGGAGAGAAAGGAGGCCCTCGACTCGCTGGAGAATCTACTGAAGAATGCTCCGAAGTTAGAGCACGGGGATTATGCTGATCTGGTGCGGGCTTTGAAGAAGGTTGGTTATACAATATCTTCGAGTTTGTACTACAGTTTTGCTTAACTATTATAGGTTTATACTATTTTTCTACTAAATTTCTGTTCACCATCATCTTGCTTTACAATAGCCATATTTTTACCTGACTGAAAGAAGGATTATGGTTTTCGTGCGTATCTTATATGTTTGTAAATTTCTTTATTCCCTCGTATCTTCCAAACGGCAGGATGGATTTTGACAATTAAGATATCGTTAGATGCCTCTCAAGCACCCAATTGTCCTTAGATAGTAAATAATGTTTTTTTACCTTTTGATTTTTTGCAGTCTGGTTTTTTAAATAAAGTTATTAAAATAAGTATGGGATGGGCAAGACATGTTCCTGATAGTAAGCAACATGCCTGCCCATAACAGCACAATGTCATGTTTCTATTGGTATAAAAGGAGTCCAAATTATTACCTAACACTGCACTGCGCTCACTCCGAGAAATAAGATGGTTTGTCTCTATGCCCTGTAATTTCACTGGAAACATTTCAAACCGGAACCAGTGCATCATCACTCGCTCAAGGTCGCGCGGTTTTAGCCTACAGCTAGACCGTTCCTCCCAGGGAACGAGTGCCAGTCGGTTGTCGGACGCACGGCTGAGCGCTCGCGCAAAATGTTTCCCGCGCATATTGTTATTAGATATGTCGAGAACCCTCCGCGCTAGACAGGGACAGAGTTACGCGTTAGAAAGAGCGCAAATGTTTATTTGAAAATCGCGACAGGTATTGCGAGCTGAATTGAACTTTGTTGTGGCCCAGCAAGAGTCGCTATTTATATAATTGTTTTCGCTAAGTGAGTATTCTGTACTTGTACTAATATTTATTCTGTTCCAAAACATAGAGATATTTGCGCATAATGTGCACAAAAGCCGATCTTGTCGCTAAAAGTGATATCTTCTAGATAGCTAACTATACAACAAAGCTTTTTTTTTATCAACAAAGCTTTTGTGTAACGAAACTTTTCTATCTACAGATAATATCCAAAGACTCCAACGTGATGTTAGTGGCGCTAGGCGGCCGTCTCCTCGCGATGGTGGCCGTCGGTCTTCGGAACAAGTTCCAGCCTTACGCCACGGCTTGCATACAAGCTATACTGGAGAAATTCAAAGAGAAGAAGACGAATGTCGTCGCTGCTTTGCGGGAGGCGATCGATGCTATATATCCTGCGGTAAGATATCTTAATCATATATATAAAATTCTCGTGTCACAGTGTTTGTTTCCTTACTCCTCCGAAACGGCTTTACTGATTTTAACCAAAATTTATATGCATATTCAGTAGGTCTGAGAATCGGCTACTAGCTATTTTTCATACCTTTATTTATATGGCAAAACAACGTTTGCGGGGTCAGCTAGTATGTATGTAAAAATCCTGTGTTTTTATGTGAATTCTATGTTTGTTTCAAAAAGTTGACATTCATGTGTAATTTAGTCCAGCTTGATAAATATGACAGTTTTTATTTCAATTAATAGTATTTATATGACAATATCCGAGCGAAACTGGAATGGGCTTCTAGTTTTAACATTTACAAATCCAGTGGTATGATGTTTGTTTCCAGTGAACTCGACGCCACCAAGTCGACTAATATTCACGAAAATTGGCATATATGTAATTTGCTCCGACTTGAGAGAGAGAGTTGTTATTTCTATTAAGGGTGTCGATAAATAATTTATAATTAACCACCCGCGTGGTCTAAATAGGGTACAATCCTCAAAAAAACTAAGTAGCCCGTTAGTTAGATTGCCAAAAATTATTGTACACGTATTTTTTCTTTTGTTTCACAAACAAAAAATGACGGAGATCAGCGCTTCGAAGTTTCGTGTGACGTCACTTGTGAGCACGATTTTTACTCACGAGTGACATCGCGACCCCCCACTCTCGAAGTTTGATGGTCTATATCTTTGACGATTTTTAATATTATGAAAAAACAAAAAATACGTGTTCAATATTTTTCCATGATCTAGCTGACGGACTATTTAGGATGGTGTATTTTTGACCCAGTCCGTTGACTGGCCCCGTGGCTTAGTTGGTAGTAGCGAAGCCAAGGGTTGTTTCCCACCCAGTGCAAATATTTGTGTGATGAATTCAAATGTTTGCACTGTGTCTGGGTGTTTCTATGTATAATAAGTATGTATTTAAAACTATATAAGTATTATATCAGCTATTTGGCCGCCATCACACAAGCTTTGCTTAGTTTGAGGTCAGATGGTGTTGTGTTGTGTGTGAATTTTCCACCAATATTTATTTATTTATTCAGGCTGGATCCCGCAGGACCGCGGGAGCCCAATTTGCTGGATTGCAATCCTTAGTAGCGACCCCCCACTCCGGAAGTTTATTGATCTATATCTTTCTCGATTTTTAATAATTTGATAAAACAAAAAAAACGTGTCCTATATTTTCCAAAATCTACCGGACGGACTAATTTGAATGGTATATTTTTGACGCAGTATTCACCCAATTGTAAAAATAAATAATTTAATCTTTTTGCAGACCAATCTCGAAGCGATATCAGAGGACATGATAGCCGCTTTCGACAACAAGAACCCGTCGATAAAAGCGGAGAGTTCTCTGTTCCTCGCCCGGGCGCTCTGCGTCACTCAACCGGCGGCGTTCAACAAGAAACTCATCAAGGCTTATGTGGGGGGACTGTTGAAACTGATGGAGAGCGCCGGTTCGTATATCAGTTACACATCTTTCGTCACAGGCAAATACCAATCTAGTGTTGAGTACGCCTTATCCAGGCGCGGTACCAGCCTCGCATTTTGAACGGGGTCACCAGTAGAAATACAATAAATCGAGTAAAAAATACTAAATACTAGTAAACATGATTTTATATAAGTTCCTCTTCTTCTCCTAATCCAAGATCTATGTAAATAAAAAAAATATTATTGTAATGACAAAGGTCACGGACCCCGGAGTCTGTGGACTGTTTAAATTAAAAAAAAAAAAACATTATTTTATCCGCGTAGTTGTCGTTCCAGTTGTTTTCCCGCGTTAAAAATTGTCTATGTACTATTAGTTTTTAAATTTTGTAGATTTTTAATTTAACGATTAATAGTATAGTATACGATTCTGGGGGGGTAATGTCCCTTGTGACCCGCGCATGCGCTTGATAAATCAGCAAGAGTGAAAAAAAAAGACGTGTTTTTAGGAGACGTGTGTAGCTTCGTAAGATAAAACTACTATAGCACATTCCAAGTCACACAGCACCTACACTAAGGAAATCTTTGTGATGTGGTTTACCCTGTGTAGTCATTGTCCAATTGGTAACGCGCAGCATGACCTTATGGACCACTATCCATTTTCCAGATCCTTCTGTAAGAGACGCGGCCGCAGAAGCGTTGGGCACGGCGACTAAACTAGTTGGCGAGAAGAACATCGCACCACATATAGGAAAATTGGAGCCGCTGAAAGAGCAAAAGATTAAGGAATTCGCTGATAAGGTATTGAAATGATTTGATCTTATTTTCTATTTTTGAGGAATTTCGTAGTGGCAGTGACTTGAATTCGTAGGTCCTTTTGGAACTTGTGAAATTGTATTACCAGTCAATATTCATCCAATGTAACCAGTCATTTAAACTACTACCTTCAATAGTGGTAGGACTCTCTGCATAGTCTGCCTGGGGAAGTACCACATCTTTGCCAGTTATTCTATAGCCAACGGTGATGTGGAGACATTAATGTGGCTTTGAAGCAAGGGCGGATCCAGGGGGTGGGGTCATAGGGCCCATTATTAGCATTAGGCATGACCCCCTCTGGCATGTCTTGTTTCACGGTCTTGACAACGACCATGTGACCCTCAACTGGCGCCAAAGCTGGATCCTTGGTTTGAAGGCCAATTAATCCAAATAATACTTGCTACTGCAGTACTACTAACATAAAAAGTAAGAATAAAGAAAGACAAAACCATATGTCTACAATGGACTTTTTAACATCATCTGATTGTATCTGCTTTTGAGAAAAGGGCCCGTCTCAGCAGGGGAGATGGCGGTCAAGTGTTAACCTATAAAAGTCAAAAAAAAGGGGGAAACAAGTAAATAAAGTAGGTTGATTATTCTGACATTCTAAATGGTTCTACAATATCTTTCTAGACGGCGTTGCAGATTAACGTTAAGACCGTCCGTCGTGCAAGGAACTGTACCGGATTACAGGAACAATCTATGTTATGTAAAAGTTTATTTATTGTAGATTTGCCCAGTAGACATAATTTCTATTTGACTGTGTAAATCAAGTCTTCACAGAAGATTTCTAAAACTGTATAATGTTGTAGTTGTAGAAGTCATTATTACTATTGTAGAATTTTTCTGTAGTACTTGTGTAGTTCAAGTATAATCACGAAATTTGACGAGAGGGGGAAACTTGTAAGATGTTATGGTCTGTCATAGAGGGTTTTTTTGTTTAAAAAATTAGGGATTTAGAATTACCCAAGTAGACAGAAAAGCACTGTAATCCACTACACATGATCACCTTAGTGTGGGGGGGTATGGGCACTCATTAACAGAACTGTACAAAAGATAAATTGTCCTACCTACATTCTTATAGCGCAATAATATAGAAGTAACTCTGTTGAGCCCCAAGAGGCCAAATTTGGGCAAAACCGGTTTATTTTAATTTTATTTGAATGTTTTTAAATGAATTCGGTTATTGAAGATTTTAAAGTCCCACTTTAAAATCTTATTTTTACATGATATACATACTCGATTATTAGTTTATTTTGATGCCTAAGAGATAGGCGATAATATTAATTAGTACATTGTCGTTTACAGACACAAAATTTGGTTTCATTTTTGAGTAATGATTTTTTGTGTGACGTCATGATGCCGGCGGCGTCACTATTTGGGCTCAAGTAATTGAATAAAGATACTTATAATTAACATACATAAGTATTTTTTATGTTTTTATCTTAACCATTAGCTCAAATAAAGGTTTTGAAGTGAAAACTTCTTTTGGCGCCACCACAAACAGATTTTTCGTGGGCTGTGAATTGAATTCATTAGCGTCACGCTCGGGAATGATAAGAAATTTTCAGGTCAACTTGGGACCATGCCCATTGGCCATCTAGAAATCTGTCAGCATTTATAGATGGCCATGCTCATGGCCACGCGCTTTAGTTTCAACCGCGTCGTTTCCAAAGTAAGCTTTCAAATTCTGAGTTATAAGTTTTCACTTCTGTGGGCAGTTCCTATGACTGACATTTTTTTTTATTCATACTTAAGACATTGTCACGTCTCCATAATATTACAGGCGGAGATAAAGGTGAAAGTCGCGGCCCCGAAGAAGGAAGCCAAACCGAAGGCGGCGCCGCCCTCCGCTAAAGGCGATTCGAAACCTAGCGCTGGCTCTACCCAGCCTAAAGCTGTCAAACGACCCGCTTCAGGTGAGAGACGAACTTCTTAGCATTCCATGGATTCACCGTACGGGTGCCGGGTCCATCGTGTGGCAGAGAGAGAAATCTCGAATAGACCCCAAGACTTGTGACTTGGGCGTAGGTTTAAAAGGGGCCCCTTATATTGACGTACGTCAACACTCACCTTCACTACTCGTATTTCTCTCCCTGCCCAGCCAAATCCGATATGATCCTACTAGTGCAGCTTCAGATACTCGTTCTACTATAGAACTTACTGCACTTCTGGACAATCCAAGGTCTTTAAGCAGGTTATAGAGAGATTTTGCTGGTATGGTGGTGTAAATAAAATACTATAAGACGAAAAATGTTTTTTTATGCTTCGTGACGTGACAACCTAATGGTTGTGACTTGTGACGTGACGTCTTATACGTCTCGTAAATATCGTACAATGAAGTGACGTCACTCGAAACTTGTAAGCACTGTATCTTAATCATTTATTGTTTGTGAAATGTAAGAAAAAATACTATGTGTACAATTTTTTTTATAATCTAACTGAAAGGAATAGTTGATTTGTTTTAGTCATCATGCTTATTGTAATGTCTCTATAGGAAGGTGACCTTCTTTAAACTAACTTCCAATATTCTTATAGAGTGACGAGACGAGCAGGACATGTGCCTGATGGTAAGCAACATGCCTGACCATGTGACAGTGACACGCAGCTATTGGAACATGAACGTTCCAAATCATTACCTAGCACTGCACTGCGCTCGTCACCCAGATATATATGACCTATCATTTCTATGCCCCGTAATTTCACTGGAAACATTGCCTTGAAGGGCAATGATATAACTGGAACACAATGATGTTTTAATTAAAATAGTTTAATAATTAATAGTGTTTCTATGTATAATAAGTATGTATTTAAAACTATTTAAGTATTATATCAGCTATCTGGCCGCCATCACACAAGCTTTGCTTAGTTTGGGGTCAGATGGTGTTGTGTGTGAATTGTCCACCAATATTTATTTATTTTATTTAATTAGTGGTACAATTTTCTGTCTCTCTAGCCGCCAAGAAGCCAGCAGCCGGTAAGAAGGCACCCGCGTCTCGGGGGCAAGCGAGTCCGCCGCGGGAACAGGAGTTATCGCAGGAGGAGGTCGACGCTAGGGCAGAGACAATTCTCACACCTGACGTCATCAATGGTATGTATGCTAAAGGAACAGTAGCTCTCTACCTCAGTTCAAAATGACGAGTAGACTGTTTGTCTAGGACAAAGAACAGTTCAAACTGGTGTCTTTTGTAACTTCATATATGATGAGCCATGGGATAAAAAAAGAAAACGTTCCAATCTATATTTTAGACAAAATCATTGTGTGTACATTTTCAGCATTCCATTCCATAATAGTGTTTTGAACCAAATTAATGACTATAGCGGACTGCCTCAGCATCGCCCTTAGCACATACCTAATATAATATATTATAGCCTATAGCACTCAGGGATCATGTAGATATTCAACGGTGAAAGATTTTTTTTAATCAGTCCAATAATTACTGAGATTAGCGCGTTCAAACAAAAAACCTCTACAGCTGTATAATATTGGTATAGATATACATATATAACATACTGATGCAATTATTTACTAAGTACATATTTGTTATTTTAGATACACTTTGTTGACACACCGAAAGAATAGGATACACAATATAAAATGACATAGATAGGGGTATCTGCCATAAAATAATGTTTTTATTCTATTTATTTCAGGTTTCGGTGATGGTAACTGGAAGAACCGCTTATCGGCTGTACAAAGCTTCCATTCCACCATCCAAGGGCTGACAGTGAACGATGCCACAGCTCAAGTCCTGTACAGAATTTTAAATAAGAAACCGGGGCTCAAAGATACCAATGTTCAGGTGCTGAAGGCAAGACTGGAAGCTTGCAAGTATATCACGGAGAATTTCCCTATATCCACGTGAGTAAGATTAATTTAACAAATCATTCTGATTTAATGAAAGGTTAGAAATCTTCATTTGGTGCTATTTTTAATCCCTAATACAAAAACTATAGGATGTTATAAGTTTTACGTCTCTCTCTCTCTCTGTGTACATACACACAGTCTGCCTGTGGCATTGCAGCTCTTGAACGGATGAATCGATTTTGAGCCTGATCTGTTTAGCTGTTTGTATGTGATTGAGCAACAAAGCCATACTTTCGCATTTACAATATTTGTAGGATAGTCTGACATGTAATATGAATTATTATTTGTTAAAATTGCCAGTGAAAAAAATAAATAAATTATTATATCGGCATGTGACGATGCACAGCATCTATAGTGAGATTGCGCTGTTCTTCTTTCTGGCAACACACAGGAAATACGTCACACTTCTGGTAACTTTAGTCTATGAAAATGGCATGATGCTACCTGATTTCCGGTTCTGGTCACCTGAGCTCGAGCTAAGGCGATGTACCCTCATAGCGTCGTATTCTTTCGTTGAAGCAACAACTCAAGCCGAAACTCTAACCGATTCTGAGAAAATTTCGGTAATTCGAATAGTTTAATCTGATTATGGTCATTTATTTGTCTAGTGTGTCGCTCGAGTGCTATACTAAAGTGAAAATAACTGATCAAGCGTTAAGTGCAATTAGTGATTTCAATTATAGTGATTGAAACGGGTACCTAGTGGTACCGGTAAGAAATAGATTGTCCTCGCCCGCCTTGGAAGTGGGTACTCGAGGATGAGCGAGTGTCACACACTCCCTAACGGCAGGCTTCGTCCGAGGACAAGTCGTGGCCGGAGTAAACGGCAGGGTTTATCGTACGATGAACCACCGCCGCGTGGTCACAAGCGGCTGGCTTCATCAAACTACTATGAAAGAGCAGAGGTAAAGAAGAGAAGCAGGTAAGTGAGATGCACAGCGGTTTTTTGTAAATTTCTTGATGAAGTACGAGCGATTCCGGAGTTTTTGTGGATTAGTGAACGGATGGTGCCTGCTATCTTTTCTGAACAGTAAATTTTTCTACCACAAAGTCCGAGATCGTTTGTGCTATGGAACAGACCAGACAACAATCGAGACATTCTTTCGAAACTCGATGTAGGTTTTACTGGACTGAACCGCCTACAAAATCTGAAATAATTTGAGAGAATAATCCGAGAAAGATGTCGGGTACACCTATGACCAAAGTCAACTTTTGCTACCCCCAGTTTTATCAACATCGAATTTAACGACCGACTTTGTCAACTTTTAAAGGCCTCTTAAAGATTGCCTAGATTCTAAGAAAAAGGCGTTAGTAAGAATGTATAATGCCTCTCTAACACTTAATAATATTTTCAACACTGTTTACCGATTAATCCTTACTTCAAAGTTTCACAAAACTAGCGAGGAAGTTGTACATGTCGTTTGCGGAAAACGAGCCGATTGCAATGAAATTCGTCAAGAGTGAATCCTGATGGACTCAGCATCCTTTCATTTTAGAATTTTTACAATATTTTACAACAGTGTCACACAATGTATGTGTATTTAGACTGTGTTCACAACTGTTAAGCTTCACATCAAAGTATTTCAAAATTTGTGAGGAAGTCGTGCAGACTATTTGCGGAAAACTGTTGCTGAAAATGATATGCTTATAAATATCATGATAGAAATTACCACCAAAACCCTTTGAGAAAATCTGCGTAAAATTCCCCCGAGTACTAAGCATCTTCTCAATGACAGACTTACTTGAAAAACATAGGTAGTATTGACAGGCGGATTTGGCTGTGGTTTAGCCGAAAACAAGGACCTAAGAAGTTCCGGTCAAGGCCCAAGACTTAAATTTACTGCTTTTCTTGACAAAAACAGTTCTTCACTTCAAAACCCTGACACAGCGCGCCCCAAAACCGTTGAGCGAGACTTATAACTTCCCTGTCAAGAACGCTGCAAAGGACGGAGAATCCGTCAGGAAAGAAAGGGCATGATCGCAAATGAATAGCACATCTTCACACGGAATTTTGAAGGAGGCTGTCTCTGAGCGTATCGGAGACAGTGGCAGACGCCTAGGGCTCCGTAGGCCCTACTGCAGGCGTCTACCATTTACCTCCAAGCCTGTGCTTGTATAACCCCACACACAATTTTCAAGGAGGCTGTCCTCTCGATCTTATCAGAGGCAGTGGCTCCGGGCTCCGTAGGCCCCTCAGCAAGCGTTAAATGCTATTATCTCCAAGCCTGTGCTTGTTCAACTAATTATGCCACTGGATCACTAATGGCAGAGGCCCACCGGAAGTTTCTTCGGCTGATACACAAGCACGAGGTTCTGCAAATGACCAGCTTTCCATTCGGACTGTCATGTGCGCCAAAAGCACTTCGCCGCTCTCTCAAATCGGACGGCGCCGTTTCCTCGGAACAGAGGTATGTGGGTACTGTGTGTGTAGTGGGTCTATAAACTATGAGAAATCGGTCCTGCGACCATTTCGATTCCTGAAATCCGAATACCTCGATCTGGTTTAGGACACGTGTCAAAATACCAAACCGGTCCCTGTACGGACTATCGTACAATGGTGAAATTATGTGCTGCAAAGGGACAAATCGTCTCTGAAAGAAAGCCAGATTCTGCAGAGCTTTTGAAACTTCACAACTTTCGAAACACCCCGGCTGCACTGTCGTCACATGCAACAACTGGGGAGGAGGCGCTTAGATCCCAAGCACAAATCTGCCCTGCAGCAGATGCAGATTCCACCAGCAGTAAGAACGGATCTATAATGGTGAATTAATGTAGCCGAACAATCGCTTACAACAGATTTTGTATCAATCTTGGCCGCCGATGCAGCAGACAACGGTTAAAAGCTCTCTGATATACGGCAGGTTGAGACCAGTCTCAACTCCATTGGTGTTGCATAATATCGCACTTCATACACAAATTGAATGTAAGGTAAGGTAAGAATGTCATGTAATTCTATAGACAGACAAGCAAACGATTGCGGCGTAGGGATGGGAGGAAGCCCGTTGCTCTACAAGACCTAACCTACCAACTGATGCACCTTCTAGAGAGCTTGAGTGTAACTCTCTTAGCCACCTAGAGAGTAACCTACCAGGCAGACTAAACTTAGTTGCCGACGGGTTGTCCCGAGGGAAATATATATATCGGAATGGCAATTACTATGGCCAGCTCTAGTTTCAGCGTCTCTGAAGTTCAATGTACATCAACCAAAATTGTGAGAGATTATGTCACCAAAAATCACTTGGACAAAACAGCAGTGTTTCATAATGCGCGTGTATTTCTTCCACCGTATCGGACTCTCCACGTCAGAGAACATCACTTGAAGTCTGCGAAAAATACGCGCCAAGCGCAGGTGCAGCCTTATAATTCAGGGGCACCAATAATAGGACAAGATGTGGAGTACAAAGATTTTATTGGTGG
Source organism: Ectropis crepuscularia (assembly GCA_963693475.1). NCBI lineage: Eukaryota > Metazoa > Arthropoda > Insecta > Lepidoptera > Geometridae > Ectropis > Ectropis crepuscularia. Next base: position 18,062,692 of record OY856355.1, read on the forward strand.
CGCAACACGATTTTGCCTGTAAGTTTGCCGTTCCAGTTAAGTTAAACGTTTTTAGGGGGGGTCATGTCCTCGGACCGTGCCAGCACGCACCGCCGCCGAGTTCTCACAATCTGGCCGAACCCTTATTATTGGTCTGCCCCGCCTATTTTACGTCCTAGTAGACGTGGATCATCCGCCAACCCGCACTGGGCCAGCGTGGTGGATTATGGCCTTAACTCTCTCCTTGTGAGAGAAGGCCCAGAGTCCCAGCAGTGGGAACGTTTAGTGGGCTGTTGATGATGTTGATGATGAGACGTGGATTGTAGAAGTGGAGTCTTCCACATATACTTATAGAATTACAGAATGTTGGCGATGAACTAACTTACTAGAGTCTAGGTCCAACGTAGAATGAAACCAACTTAAGAGCGAGATGGCGAGATTCAACTCTTAAAACTTATGTACCAGCTTATGACCTTTGCATAGAGTAGTGAGCAGCTATTAATTTCAACTATAATTATAAACTCGCGGATCTAAACTCGTTGGGAAGGTATCTAGCACAATTGCTTAGCCAGTCACAACACTCTGATCTGGGTGCTCATTTGCTAAACAAACATGTTTTATGAGGAAAAGTTTTGAAATTTATTTTCTTAATAGATAGAAGGAAAAACTCTTAGCTAGCCTAGATAGCTTGACAAAAGCCTTTTGCGACACAACTTAAGTTGGAACCCAAATTACATGTTCACATAGTGATACAATGATCTATCGTGTATCATTACTCTGTTTGAAGTATCGCATGCATAGTTGTATAATTTTTCAGCATCGGGCACCGGGTCATACACACGTATGTGACTCTATTTGTTTAATGCATGACCTTACTCTTTTTAGAATATCTTCAAAACAGAGAGACGAGACGAACTTCTTAGCATTCCATGGATTCACCGTGCGGGTGCCGGGTCCATCGTGTGGCAGAGAGAGAAATCTCGAATAGACCCCAAGACTTGTGTGTTGGGATGGGGATGGGTAAGGCCGTAACATCATGGCCAGTTTTTTGGTTCAAAGACTGACACCGATACATGTATATTCAATCAGGTTGGGAAACTTTTGGAACATCCCAATTCTGTCAAAGATGTCTGTCCTATTTTGGAATAAGAAAATTTCAATTGAGAAAGATAGACACACAGCTGATGGTAATCATTCCCTTTTCGTGTCAATTTGCCGGTAACTGGGTAATGATAATTTATTCAGATGCCAATATGAAGGCTTCTCGTGGAAGTTTTAGTTCAACAGTAGCGCCTCCTAACTATTTCATCTGAGTGAATACCGAATCATTTGATTCGAGAAATTCCTGGTTTTTAATATAAATGATTTTCAATTATTAATAGTTATAATGCAAAGTTAACATTTTATTCAGTTTGTAAAATGAATTATAACCTAACCTAACTTATTTTTTACTCTTTTCTACACATAGCGTCGTCGTGGTCACCAGGAGCTAATAAACACATCTCTCACTATAGATGCTGTGCATCGTCACATGCCGATATAATAGTCAAGTTTTACATTAAATAAAACTTGTATTATTGAGCAGAGACGATGCACAGCATCCCTTTCAGGCCTCCTGTTGAGTGAGATACTTCTATGAGGGTACATCGCCTTAGCTCGAGCTCAGGTGACCAGAACCGGAAATCAGGTAGCATCATGCCATTTTCATAGACTAAAGTTACCAGAAGTGTGACGTATTTCCTGTGTGTTGCCAGAAAGAAGAACAGCGCAATCTCACTATAGATGCTGTGCATCGTCTCTGCTCAATAATACAAGTTTTATTTAATGTAAAACTTGACTATTTTGATAAGTTGAACATCATTATTGTCACCGATATTCATAGGACACAGTAAACACATACAAGTTTTTCAAATTTTAAAATAATATCCTACCCACAGAACGGCAGCAGATTTCGTCCTTCAAGACGTAGTGACAAAGCTCGGAGAATCTTCTTGTTCGGTTATATCGGCCGACTGCCTCACTTCTTTAGCAGAGGGCTGCGGCTTGGAACATGTGTTGAACGAATCTCTCACCTTCGCCATGGACTCGCAGAAGAATCCCAAGGTTCAGTCGGAGCTGTTCAATTGGATGGCTAATGCTATCAAGGAGTTTGGGTTCTCGTAAGTTTTGTGCTAAATATTTTCTGTTGAAAAATTGAATTACTGGGTTTAATGTCCTTTGATATGGTTGCTGATGATGGAATGTTTTGTATTATGTGGGGCCATTCATGTGTTACGTAAGCACTATATGGGTGGGAGGGCGGTCTTTGTTTTGCTTATTTTTGGGGCAGAGAGGTGTAGATGGTGATTACATCAGTAGTAGTTATTTGTTATTTTACACACATAGCTACCCACATTGTCTATGCTCGAAAACGAAACGCGTTATTGGGGATAACCAGGAAGTATACTTTTGCTGAGAAGGCAGAGGAGAAGGCTTACATAATGAGTGATCAAGTGAGATTAGGTATTTATGTATAAAATATGTAACCACGCCGAAGTTACAGCATTTAAAACCAAATTCCTAATATCAATTAAATTTGTTTCAGAATGAACATCAAATCGATAGTAGCGCACTGCAAAAAGGCCCTATCAGCCACCAACCCGAACGTACGAACGTCCACAGTCAACTTCCTGGGCATATTGTCTCTGTATGTGGGACCTTCGTTGATCAATCACTTTGACGGAGAGAAGCCGGCGACGAAACAGCTGATCAGTTTGGAGTTAGATAAACATGCCAATAGCTCGCCTCCTACACCGACTAGACAACTGGGAGCCGTTAGCAAGGTTCGTTTATTTAATGATGTGTGTTACATAGCTTTTTTCAACTTTAGACGGGTTCAGTATTTTTTCGTAGGTCACAACTTCCGTAGGTTGCGCGTTAAGCGCTTATTGGATGGGTGAAGTATTGTGAGTTCGTGTCGGCAAGATGGGTAATAATAGCAGTGTATCTGTAGCAGCTGTAAAGGTGACATATTGTGCAAAATTTGTGCAGTTGAACACTAAAATTCTAAATTATAAGTTTTCACGTCAACAGTCCGTTTTTTTAATTTATTAATATTATTGTTAATTAATATTATTAATGTAATTAATTAACTACGAGTATAATAGGTTATGTGAAGTGGTAATATGGTCATTTTAAGTGCGCTTATCTAGATAGAACAGATTAATTCTCTATTTGAAAATACCCCAGCTTATATCCTTCTGCGAACATAACATTATACTTTTGTAATTATCTAGTTTCACAGACAAATAAAAGTATTATACACATTATATCGAAGTTTTGTTCATATTTTGTTGGTGCCTCTCTTACAGTCTGCAAGCAAAGCGTCTGTAGGCGACGACATCGACGAGGCTTGCGAAGACGCCGCCGAAGAGGACGTGGCACCCGTAGAAGACACTAGACCCAGGACTGACATTGCTCCACTCATCACTGACACACTTGTTGGAGAGATGAATGATAAGAACTGGAAGGTAGGGTTGAACTTTATTGTCTTAGTGATGAGTTTCTAATTTACTTGCAGTGTGTGGTGTATTGTTGCCTTGTCTTGGGAGAGAAAGTCCTGAGTTACAGTAGTAAAGACACGAATTGGGTTATGATTGATTAAAGGTGCGCTTATACGGGCAACTAAAATTGCTCAATTCCAGTCAATACTCGTCAACTATGACGTCACGACTACATCAAGCAATTTACGGCAACGGCAACAAGCATCAATACTGCGCAATACAATATTGAGCGATATGGCGCAACTTCATCAACTAGGCGTCACCCGACCTCTCGCTCTCCCCGCGGAAGCAAGACGGCAAGCCGCAAAAGAAACAAGTGCGAATGAGATATATGTACAACGTGTTGGATTTACCCCCAACAATATTTTAACAGTCCATTCTAACACTGATGTAGACTTCATCACCCAAGGTCTCTTTCCCCTCAGCACGGTAGATCACGAGATAATTCGCGTCAAAGTTTGACGTAAAATTCCCACCAAATCACCAGCTTCAACCCTAAAGCTTGTACAGCAGACAAACGACCTTGCCGCCGACGCCGCGACGTCGTACAAAAATCCGTGCGGAGATCTGGCCATTAGGGGTATGTCAAATGAAATAACAACCAAAAAAATTAATTTTATTTTTGGAAATTTTTTTTGAGCTTTCATGCCTAATTTTCACATACATGATTCAAAACTTAATGTAGATGAACTACCATGAATATTGTTGCACCTTTTTGCAACACCTTATACAAAAATTGCTAGGAATTTCCAAGCCCATTGGATATTCGTCAATTCGTATGTGCGACATTGATCGATATGACATATCTGGAGGAATTAGAAGCAATATCGCCGAAATAATCGCCGCAATTTGTTGAAATTGCTCCATTAATTGCTCCAGAACCATGTAAAGGTGCACGAGGGCAATAATTGCTCGGCGACACGAATGGACCGATCTGGAGCAATTAATGGAGCAATTTCAAAATTGCGGCAATTATTTCGGCGATATTGCTTCTAATTGCTCCAGATATTTCATATTGCTCAATGTCGCAGATACGAATTGACGAATATCCAATGGGCTTGGAAATTCCTAGCAATTTTTGTATATATCTCATTCGCACTTATTTGTTTTGCGGCTTGCCGTCTTGCTTCCGCGGGGGAGAGCGAGAGGTCGGGTGGCGCTACAAGTCGCCGCAGCAAGAACAATGTCGTCCATAGCGAGCGAATACTGAAATGCTCGTGTAGGACAGTATTGCCTAGTTGATGAAGTTGCGCCATATCGCTCAATATTTTATTGCGCAGTATTGATGCTTGATGTAGTCGTGACGTCATAGTTGACGAGTATTGACTGGAATTGAGCAATTTTAGTTGCCCGTATAAGCGCACCTTAAGTTGTCATCAATCAAAAAATGTCTGTTCTTGACGAAATGTACAGCTGTACAAAAGAAACAACTTTTTTAGGCCTCTGAATCAACTAAACTGTAATTTATTCATATTTATTTATTATGAGCTTGATATACCCCAGTGCTGGGCAAAGGTCTCCTTACACTCTTTCTACCTGACTGTATCCAGTGCCATGTCATACCAGTTTTGCTGATATTAACAACAGTAATAATATTATTCTGAATCATATCTCTGATTTAGCAACACATTGTTAATAATTTTCAGCATTTCATTCCATAATAGTGTTCTCTACCATATCAGTGTTCTTTTCAATATTCCATTTCATAATATGGTGTTCTAGAACCAAATCTGTCTCCATTTTCAGCATTATAATCCTTTTTCAGGTCCGCAACGAAGGGTTGGACAAGGTGAAGGCGCTCATAACGAACTCGGCTCCGATCAAATCCAGCCTGGGTGAACTCCCGGCCGCGCTCGCCGCGAGACTCGTCGACTCCAACTCGAAGCTGGCGCAGAGCGCGCTGCAGATATGCGAACAACTCGCCACGGCCATGGGCACGCGGAGCAAGCAACACGTCCGAACATTCTTCCCTGCTTTCTTCCTGGGTATGATACTACACAGATACGTACTTTCATCACTAGGACTGTAGGGTACCTCTCTCTGCCAGAGGTCGTTTCTTAATGTTTCCTTAGCAGCGGCAGCTCACGCCAAGATTGTACCGTCGTGTCGTATCGATCGGGTTATCGTGCTGTTGCGTCAATCATCGTACGCGATGTAGTACTCGTTAAGTGTGGTAAGCTTTGGTTAGTAAAGCCCTGCGCCTTGTATGCTAGCCCCAAGTTCCATAGTTGCTTATTCCATAGCAGTTCCAGAGGCCAACTGGCATAAGCCAAAGTGAAGGCGATCATAACGAACTCAAATCAAGGCCAGCCTCCAGCGAAACTCATCGACTCCAACTCGAAGCTGGCGCAGAGCGCGCTGCAGATATGCGAACAACTCGCCACGGCCATGGGCACGCGGAGCAAGCAACACGTCCGAACATTCTTCCCTGCTTTCTTCCTGGGTATGATAAAACATTGATGCGTACAAGTAACTTTTTCCCCGCTAGGACTGTAGGGTACACTATTCTGAGATGCCAGGTCGTTTCTTGATCTTCCCTACCAGCAGAACCCCACGCCAAGGTTGTACAGTTGTATCGTATCGATCGGGTTGTCGTGCCATTGCGTCAGTCATCGTACGCGATGTAGTACTCGTTAAGTATGGTAAGCTTTGGTTAGTTCGTTCTTCCCTGCTGTCTTCCTAGGTTATGATACAAACACTGATATAAGCCCAGCTCGTTAATATTGCGATGGAATCTTGTGACGATAGTAAGAGAGTGTCCAGCGCAAAAAAATACAAATAACAAAGTCACCAAGATGGCCGCCAAACGCAATATCAACATGCGGGACTTATACGCTGTTTTATGATTGATATTTCAAACACTTACCCGCTGAAGCCTTAGCCTGTAACCCTGTTCTGAGATACCAGGTTGTTTCTTGAACTTCCCTACCGCTAGCGGCCCAAGATGAGGTCGTACCATGTCAGGTGCCTTGCGTTAGTCATCGTACACGATGTAGTACACGTTGAGTATGGTAACCTTTGGTTAGTAGGGCCCTGCGTCTTCTGTGGTAGCTCAAAGTTCCATAGGCAGAGTAGTAGCCACTTTATTTATTTGAATTCACTTTCGTAATAACATGATTATGATTATGTCTTGGCTGTGAACGTATGGAATGGGTGGCCTACATGGGATTTTCCAATGGATACAATCTTGGTGTGTCTAAGTCGTAATTGAATCAGTTTTTTATACGTAAGAGCGCCTCATCATACAAAACATCATCGCTTAAAATCAGGCTAGACAGCTTTTTTTTTTAACTTGAATAGGTTTACACTTGACCGCCATCTCGCCTGATGTTAAGCGACGATGCGGCCTACAATGAAGCGTGCTTACCTAGAAGAAACCGATTCACTCTCGACTTGAAGACACCAAGATTATAACTATAGAAAAAGGGGCAAGGTGGTATTAGGTTTTGCAGATCAGTCGCGCACTCTCCGAAATGTATCCGATAATAAACCGGTAAGCTAGCAATTTTGCGGCGATGTTCAAGACTTTGAAGTCTTTTTCGCACAAGAGTATCATTGCCTATGAGCCTTTTGGCACGTTTCTCGATCGATTCCAAAGCCTCGAGCTGATACTTAGCCGAACCATCCCAAAGGTGCGAACAGTACTCCATACAAGAGCGAATCTGTGCTTGATATAATACAAGCAACTGTTCAGAGTTGAAGTACCTTCGAACCTTTGAGAGGACGCCTAGTTTTTTTGCAGCTAATTTAGCTTTGGATTCGATATACGAGCCAAAGTTGAGCGTAGAGGACAAGGTAACACCCAACAGTTCGAGATGGTTGGTTACCGGCACGGATACACCTCGAAAACAAGGAGTCTGTTGAAATTGACTCCTTTTTGCGGAGAACAGACACTTTCCCTCGTTAAACTTGGCCAGATATGCATCGCCCCATTCAGAGACTGCCTCAAGGGCCAAATTCAAACGCTCAATCATACTCTCTCTCAGTAACTGGGTTTGCTGCCCACTGGCTCTCGCGCTAGATATGTAACTCTCTACAACAGTGCTATCGTCTGCGTACCCAAGGATACCGGGCTTCAACAGATCGTTGATATGTAGCAGAAAGAGCGTTGCAGAGAGTACTGACCCTTGAGGGACTCCGGCATTGATAGCCATTTGATCCGACGAGCAGCCATCGCTGACGACTTGTATGGATCGATCCCTCAAGAAGTCCGATATCCACACAACAAACCCAGGAGACAAACCAAAACCAGAAAGCTTGCTCATAAGGCCGTCATGCCAAACCCTGTCAAAAGCCTTTGAGATATCCAGAGAGACTGCAAGTGCTTCTCCGTGTTTATCGATGGCCTCACTCCAGATGTGAGTGACGTACGCTAGAATATCCCTGGTGGACCGGTTTCGGCGAAACTCGTATTGCCAGTCACTAAGGAGGTCATTAGATTCTAGGTACGTCAGGAGCCTGTGGTTTAAGACACGTTCCATAGTCTTGCAGAGTATGGACGTGACCGAGATGGGCCTGTAGTTGGCAGGGTCAGCACGACTACTTTTTTTGGGCACAGGTTGCACGTTAGAAACCTTCCATGATTTCGGTACTTGCGCAGTCTGGAGAGAGAGTCTAAACAGGCGCGTCAGTACAGGAGACAACTCAGGCGCACAAGCCTTCAACACTACAGCAGGAATTCCGTCCGGGCCACTGGCTTTATTCACATCCAGATTGCGTAGAGCTTTATGAACCTCTATTTGGCGAATGTGTATTTCCGACATTAAAGACATCCCGGGATTTTTCGCTAGATGGCGGGGCAGCCTTTCATGAGTGGTAATCACTTTAATATTTTCTGTACTAATAATGTTTACATTGTGTTAAATGTAGATTCGTTTGTTCGCAGCATTCGGCGACAGCAAGCAATGGATCCGCGCCGCGGCTGTATCTTGCGTCGAGACGTGGTGTCGGGAAGCGGGCCCGTCCACCCCGTTCGAAGGGGAGATGGTGTTCGATGCCCTGAAGGCTGGCTCGCCGGTTCTCAGAGCGGTGTTATTGCAGTGGCTGGCCGATCATTTGCCCAATGGTGAGTTTGTTGACTTGTTTATACCGACGCCAAAAAACTGTGTTCGACTGATATAATATTATAAATGTGGATGTTGAAGTTTGTTTGTTACGATTTAACGCGAAACCCGATCATCGTGAAACATTGTACACATATTCTTGGTCGCATTTGAAGTAACATAGGCTACTTTTAATCCCGGGAAAATGACGGGATTGAGAATTACTCGGGTGAAACCGCGCGAGGCACAGTGGATGTAGCTAGTAATGGATCGGTGTCTTGCGTCGAGACGTGGTGTCGTGAAGCGGGACCGTCGACCCCGTTCGAAGGGGAGATGGTGTTCGACGCTCTGAAGGCTTCGCCGGTTCTCAGAGCGGTGTTGTTGCAGTGGCTGGCTGATCACTTGCCCAACGGTGGGTTTGTTGACTTGTTCTTTTTGTTTTAGTATGAAGAAAACTAACGCAATTGTTACTAGAGATGTGCCGGATCGTTAAAAATTTAGGTATATCCGCGGACACGGTTCTGAATACGGATATTTGGTTTCAAAATCCGCGGATACGGATCTCTATTTTCTAAGAGTAGGTCCGAGGAGGTATATATTACACATTATGGAAAGAGGCAAACATTTTTGAAGTGAAAACTTGTTTTGGCGCACCACATACAAATTTTCCGTGAATTTTAATCAAGCGTCAAGTTCGTACATTAAAAAAATCTTCGGATAAACTCGGATGATCTAGATCATCAAAATGACCATGGTCATGGCCACGCCCTACGGTTTCACCTGCATAGTTTCCAAAGTGAGCTATCAAATTCTGAGTTATAAGTTTTCACTTCTATCTACAATTGCTATGACTGCCATTATTCTATATAGTTCGATATGTATACATTTTGAATATGGTTCTCGTGTTCCAGTGCCTCCCAAGTCGTTCCCTCGCGAAGAGCTATCGATGTGCGTGGCGACTCTCTACGCTTGCATCGAGGATCGAGCGGCGGACGTGCGTAAAGCCGCGGGCGACTGCGTGTTCCCCTTCATGCTGCACCTCGGCTACGAGGCGATGCACAAACAACTGGATAAACTGAAGGTAACTAGAGGAAAGCAAGTCGTCCCTTAGCTAGTCGTTAAAGCATATCGTCCCTTGGCTAGTCGTTCCCCCGTGAAGAGCTATCGATGTGCGTGGCGACTCTACGCTTGCATCGAGGACCGTGCGGCGGACGTGCGTAAAACCGCGAGCGACTGCGTGTTCCCCTTCATGCTACACCTGGGCAACGAAGCGATACCTACATAAACAACTCGACAAACTAAAGGTAACTAGAGGAGAGCAAGTCGTCCCTTAGCTAGTCGTTAAACCAATCGTCCCTTAGTTAGTCGTTAAAGCATACCGTCCCTTAGCTTGTCGTTCTCCCGCGAAGAGCTAACGCAGTGCGTGTGTCTTCTGCACTAGCCGCTGACTAGCCTTCTGACGCTTCAATTAACGCTTAATGATTTAAAAAAACATTACAAACCGCCGTAGCGATGTAAGTTAAATTCACGGGTAACTCACGAGTGATTTGATCGGTCGAGGCAGACTCAGAGCCGGTTGCCAACCGCGCCCGCGCGCGGACTCGGCAGATTTCCATATAAAATTTAATTCAAAACACACGACGCGGTTTACGGCCGCGGCGGCTGCGCGCGATGTAGCTTTCCGGAGCAGAAACCGCGAAAACCTGCGGTCTCGTGAGTATTGAAACAAAACCGTCGCGCGGCGCCCCGCGGTTTGAAACCGCGTCGTAAAAACCGGCTACTTAAGTTTCCGCATCCGGCGGCGGACTTTTTCAAGGAAAGGACTGACTGCACTTTGGGCACCCAAAACTTTAACCACAAATTGAATCTTTCTCAAAGAGTCTTTTCGAAAATATGTACAGCTCGTTTGACGTACACTTCAATAGAACTCCTGGTTTTCAAGACGCAAGTTAGCAAAGCGGGCGTTTGAAAGCGCCCAATGTGTTCCTTTTCTTACTAACGAATGCAAGTTTTTTTTTTATGGAATAATGTGACTGTTAATTTGTGTCATGTAAATTGGCTTATTTATGTGATGAATTGAAGATATTTGATTATTTATTTTGATTAATATGGTACTTCCAGCCCGGTTCCAAGTCGGTAATCCAAGCGGCGTTGGATAAGGCGCGGCCGAACCTCCCGGTGCAGCCGTTGCCCTCCACTAAGAGCAAGAAGGACGAGCCTCGGGGGGTCAAGTCCGCCGGCGCCCTGAAGAAGGAAGCCGAGAAGAAGGGCGCAGCCCCCGCCAAGGGCAAGGTAAGCTAAATTCCAGCACAGTAATTCAAGATACTACAAGTTACGGCTGGTAAATTCAGGAAAACGGCGACTGCCGATGTGGGAGCCCCTATAGTTCGAGTCAGACGGGCGCCATTGTATTTTCAAAAAGTTCAAAATTCTAAGAATTTTTCTATCATCGTCATCCGCCAACCCGCCCCGGGCTGGCGTGGTGGATTATGGCCTTAACTCTCTCCTTGAGAGAAGGACCTAGTACCAGCAATGGGAACAACAAGTTTCAATAACATCATCATCAACAAATTTGGTGGGTTGCTTATACTAATCCAAGCTACCAACCTACACCTTCGCTTACTCGCACGCGTTTGCAAAAAATGTCGGGAGACTGCTATACGGGTTATAATAATTTTATTTTGCGATATTTTTTCATATGATGATGATGAGATTTTATATATAGATAGATTTTTCATATTATGGAAAAAATTTCGCTAAGCGCGTGGTTTACGTTTCGGCTTGTGACCTCAATTTAAATTTGAGCATAAGTGTTGTTGGGATGTAAAATAGTTGATTGATGGATGTAAATTTTTCTGTGTCTAGGTGTTCTTTGTATCATAAGTATGTATTTACAGTTTAAAAAGTTTAAGCTATCTCGTTTCCTTACTACAAGCTTTGGTTAGTTTGGGGGTTAGTGTAACGAATGTCCATATTAAAACAACATTACATGTTGTAGGTGGTGAAACCAGCGTCCGCGTCGAGTCGCGGCAAAAAAGACGAGGAAGATTTCACGCCGCTGTTGCCCAACAACAACGCTAAGAACCAACGCATCATCGACGATCAGAAACTTAAAGGTATTGAAGAAATAATCATCTCCTCTGCTCTCTCTCTCTCTTTCTCTCCCTCTTTCCCCTACCCCTCTCTCTCCTCTCAATTTTTCTCTCCCACCTCTCTCTGTTCTCACTATTTTTCTCCCCCACGCCTCTCTCTCTTCTCTATTTTTTTCCCCCACCTCTCTATCTCCTCTCTATTCCCCCCCCCCCTTACAACTTATTTTTATGAAACGTATATTGTTTTTCAGTGCTTAAATGGAACTTCACAACACCGCGCGAAGAATTCTTCGATTTGCTGAAAGAACAGATGGCCACGGCGGGCCTCAACAAACAGCTCGTCGGTAACATGTTCCACAATGATTTCAGGTAAACACGTTCAAATTTCATGGTCATCAACTATCATAAGCAGCCCATTTTATATTACCACAGCTGGGACTCTTGGGCCTATCTCACAGGGAGAGAGTCAAGGCCGTAATCTAACACGAAGTGTGTGTTGATATATTTGTAATACATGTCCTGGAAAGTGTCTCTCTCGGAACACATTGGTTACATCCTTACATCACAATTTTTTCTTATGAAAACTAACGTGGTTATTACACATTTTAAAACAAATACACGGGTAACTCATGTATAATATAGGCAGAACAGTCCGACTCCAGTTTCGATCGCGTCCGGCGATCTTCTTCAAGGCGAGAGCGCGCGCGTGTTCGCAGCTCGTTTAACACGCGATCGAAACTCGAGTCGGACTGTTCTGACTATATTATACGTGAGTTACCCGTGTATTTGTTTTACAATGTTTTCTTCTACCGCTAGTCTATGGCGATAACAAACTCGTACATCTACAATGGCCACTAACTTTAAAACGATGAAGGAAGGCATAGTGAGGTAACGGACATGTACCTAGAATGTTACGAGGTCATTCGTCATCCTCTAACCTGCACTGGGATAGTGTCGTGAAGCCTTGCAAGAGAACACCTCGAGTCCCAGCAGTGGGAACATTTAGTGAGCTGCTTATGATGGTAATTCCAGCAATTATTTACTGTACTCTGTCTATAAATGTTTTATTTCATACAGATACCATTTGAAAGCCATCGAAGCTCTGTCCGAAGACCTCCAAGAAAATGGCTCATCTTTGATGGCCAATCTGGACCTGGTCCTCAAATGGCTGACTCTACGTTTCTTCGACACCAATCCGTCAGTCATCCTCAAGGGACTGGAGTATCTATCCATCGTGTTCCAGTATCTGATTGAAGCGGATTATACAATGGCCGAGTATGAGGCTAACTGCTTCATTCCCTATCTTGTGCTGAAGGTATGTCCTTCTCTTCATTTTTTTTTTTATCTGCAAGTGAAACAATAATAAGTTATTTCGATATAACGATTACAATAATTGCCAGGTTTCACTGTTAGATAGTCGCAGTTTGAGGTATTTATGGCCCCCAAACTAGGCCAAGCCTGTATCTCAAATGTTCACTTTGTACTGTTTACAAATGTATTTAAAGCACAACTAATTGAAGATGACAAATATTTTGTACTAAATTTGTACAAGCAAAATGTCTCGAAAAAAAAACTGAGTAGAAATAGATGTGTAGGTGTGAGTGTATATTAACAGTCAACATCATAGACCATTGTGGACAGCGAAGCTATGCGCGATAAAAAAATCATTTGTCAGTTATGCTATCGCCAAATATTGATGTGCAAAAATCTCTGTGTTCTGGTTTGACGGGCGATATTTCTTTTGAATCTTTTTATATGATTTGAAAAAAAATGCAGGTTCTTTGGGAATACCTGTTTTCTAAATTCGCGAGCCAATATTGGTTTTTTCTATGTACCGTGGTGAATAGTGTTGTAATTTTCTTACCCCAGGTCGGTGACCCTAAAGACACAGTACGGAATGGAGTCAAGTTATTATTCAAGCAGATTTGCATCGTCTATTCGGTCACGAAACTGTTTGGTTACCTGATGGAAGGACTTAAGTCTAAGAATGCCAGACAAAGAGCAGGTAAAGTACTTAACTTGTTACTATTTTTTCTTGAAGCGAAAACTTCTAATGTATTAGTTGTATTTAAAAACTGTGTCATTCATTTTTTTTTAATTTAAAATAATATTATTTTATTTTAATTTTATGCTAAATGGAAAACAAACAGCATTACTCAATGAAAAAATTGAGATAAGTAGAGACACTATAGCGAAAAACAGTTTTATAAAGAACTGCAGATTATTTTTTCACTATATTTAGTTAAAATCAAATAATTTTAGGCATTCCTCACACAACATTATCTAGCCTCAAATTAAGCAAGTCTTCTACCGTCAACCTCCATTTCCAATAGCGATATTAGTACTGTAATTATCTTTATAATTATATGACAAAACAAGATTTGTTGGGTCACTTATTAACAATATACCTAATAAACTATTCGACATTTATTTAATGTTCACAGAATGTCTAGAATGCATAGGCCACCTGTTGGAAACATACGGTTCTGTAGTGATGACCCCGAGTGGTGCAAGCGCACTGAAGGAACTAGCTCGGCATATCGGCGACCGAGACAATGCGGTTCGTTCCGCCGCTCTCAACTGTGTGGCTAGCGCTTACTTCTTGGAGGGAGAGAAGGTTTACAAGATGATCGGACAGGTCAGTAAACTATTCACTAGGTATATGGGAAGTGTCTAAATTTACGGCTGGTTTAGTAAGTTACGACTGCTCTAGTAAGTGTCTTAATGTTACGGCTGGTCTAGTAAGAGTTAGCTCGGCATATCAGCGACCGAGACAATGCGGTTCGTTCCGCCGCTCTCAACTGTGTGGCTAGCGCTTACTTCTTGGAGGGAGAGAAGGTTTACAAGATGATCGGACAGGTCAGTAACTATTCAATAGGGATTTGGGAAGTAAACTCATGGCTGGTCTTAGTAAGTTACGGCTGGTCTAGTAAAAGCTAGCTCGGCATATCAGCGACCGAGACAACGCATTGCGGTCTGCGGCTCTCAACTGTGTCGCCAGCGCTTACTTCTTGGAGGGAGAGAAGGTTTACAAGATGATCGGACAGGTTAGTAACTACGCACTAGAACTCGTGTAAGTTTATTTTATGAAAAAAATTGCCATACGTGAGAAAAGTTCAAAAATGTTATTAGATCCAGCATAATCCTTTGCAATATATCAATTTCACGACATATTATCGGGATACATACGCTTATTCTTTCCTAATTTACTTAGTCATTATTGAATGTAGCCTAATATATCTATATTGTCAAAATAAAACTTGCATAATCCCTTTTAGGCATAATGTGTTTTAAGCATAACAATCTAGTTTACTACATTCGATTCGACTATTGATGAGACGCATAATCTCTATAGTCTTAAAGACGCATAAAGTCTTTCGGCGTTTTTTATTTTTTCTAATTCAAAATCCAAAGTCTTATTATTGAAATAGTAATTGTTGCGCACCACGCTTTAAGTTTTCAAATGTTTATGTCCATCCTAAGGTTGCCTGGAAGAAATCGCTTTTAGCGATGAGCCTTTTCCCTAAATTTTATGTATCCTATATGGTGCGAACAATAAAGAATTTTCATTCTTTCAAAGATAAATGATATTGTACCTAATACGTTGAATAGTTTAAATACCTACGCATTTTGAGTTGTGACTGTAGGTTTAGATGCGGCTAAGCCGCGAACATATTTAATGTTTAGGTATTGCTATGCTTTCCTCAATGTGAGCCATTAAACATTATGCTAAGTTATCTTTACGCTATAAATGGTTATGCTAGTAAAAATTATTCGAAAACAGTTATGCGTTTAGTTGTTATGGTAAATTATCATTAGCCCTAAAAATGTTATGCCTACTACAATTAGTACAAAAATTGTTATGTTATTACGCATAGACCCGATATTATCTAATCTTAAAACGTCACTTCATTGTCAAGTTTCATAAGGACAGTATTAATCGATATCTATGTTAGATTAGATTTGAGAGAGTTAGTTCAATAGCTTCGGAGCTCATTGAAATATACGTGCGCTTGTTGCAGATATCCGATAAAGACCTGTCTCTACTGGAGGAGCGTATCAAGCGAGCTAGCAAGAGTCGCAGCGCCGAGGCTCGCCGAGCGATGCTGGTGCCACTCTCTGCTACCGGCCGGCCTATACAACAACCACCTGAGGTAAGGAAACATAAGAAAGTAAACTTGACTTTTGAATAATATCCATTTTATAATATCCCGTCAAAAACATTGTGAAATGAGAGATAAGTTCAATAAATATAATAATGTATATGGCTTAGTTGTGGACTTCAACAAAAGAAGTGAAATCTAAATGGGTGCCAAGTTCAATGATCAAACTTGAAATTAATTAAAACAACTTGAAATATATTGGAAGACTTATGTCCGGTTTACATTATTCCAGTCCAGCAATTGAATCCAGCGCTGGATTGCTTACTGGAAAAATGTAAACCGGCACTGGAAAGCATCAATCCAGTGCCAATGGTTTAACTAGACTTTGCTAGTTTGAATATACAAATTATATTACAGCCTTAGCAAAATTTTAAGCTATTGAGTTCTTAATTTATTTTTCCATTATTTTAACTTGCCATTAGAAACTAGCTCCAGTAAAAGAAATAAAATATGTTCAAATCATGTTAGATGTGTAAAACATCTAGACATCAATTTACGAAATGCTATTTGGATGCTTTAATTTTAGCCATATCACACTAAAAAACACATTTCTGCATATTCGGTGTACAGTGTTGTACGTTGGTTTTTAGGAACCGGAGCCACCTCGTCGTGTGATCTCCGTGGAGGCACCGCCGGTCGAATACGAAGACGAGGAAGAGGACGAGCCTCCCCCACCCGTTCCACAACCGTTAGTGTAAATATACTCCATATCTTAGTAAGTTAGCTATATTAAACCTGCTGCCATCGTTGGCGTATCGCAATGAACATCTGTCAGACCATTGTTCAAAGAGCTTGGAATACTTATGTTACCTGCTATTTTGATGTACCAAGTGGCTGTGTATGTCAAAAATAATCCAGAATCATACAACACGCGAGGAGAAAGACATTCTCGCAACATACGCAACGATGTTATACCACACTCTCACGGAAGCTGACTCACGTTATGGGACCGGAAGTTTACAACACTCTTCCTAAAATAGTTACATTTGTGGTGGTCAAGTGTAAACCTATAATAGTAAAAACAAAACATTCACAAGAAAACTGAATCCAAAGGCTCCTGAACTAGTTAAAAACTTTGTGTTAGGATTCGATGGCCTCTCCCAATTACAACAAAAAAGTATAACAGACTAACGTTAATCATTATTCCTAACATTCTTTGGAATTGAGTGAACTATACAACAGCTTTATCTCAAGCCCTGTCTTCTGTTCTAACTCAAAGTTCGGTAGTTAAAGACCATCGAGTCGAAACTTCCATAAATTGGCATAGAGCGATCACGCGATCCGTTGACCCAATTCAATAATATGTGTGTAAGTCACGTTAGTGCAACTCAGTTTGATTGGATATTGGATTGATGCTGTTTTGCTCAAAATCACTTTGTTAATAGACCATTATTTCTCATAAAAAGTAAAGGATAGAAAATTATTATTATGGAATGTTCCAAGAGATAGACATAAATATGTCGCCATCGCGGACCATTATCTATTAGAGATGCGCCGAGTAACGAGTACCGAGTATTACTCGGTTCCATTTTTTTCAACCGAGTACTCGGCCGAGTAACTCGGTTCAATCAAATTCCCATTTCGCGCGCGTGAACAAGTACAAACAGGTTACTATTACTACTCATTCATTAGCATAATTTTGATTTTATTGATTGAGATTATCAAAGGTTTCCTAAATTAGTAAAAAATACATTTTGATTTAACTGTTGGCTTAATTATATCTACCTAAATGGGATACACTGCCTTTTCGCCGAAAAGTGATTGGCCGATTATCACTGGCCAGCCAACGGTTCGTCTATGTTTCACTTTAACAACTAACGATTGTGAACTTTTTGTATGGCAACGTTTCATTTGGCAGAATTGTTGTTAAACGGATTTTTATAATGTCTCAATACGTTCAAGGCACTTATCATTAGTCAAATCTTTCACTATGCCAAACAACTTTTAGACAAATAACGTTTCGTCTGTGTATCAGTTCCCTTTTGTACATTTATATTATATTAGAAAATAAATTATTTTACACGTAATATTATAACCACAGAAATCTCCAATATGTACACATTTGCAAAATTTCAAAGTTCGGAAAGTAGTTAAGGTGAAATCGAAAGGAATCGGTTTGGTTAGGCTAGAACTGTGACCAACAAGGCACAAGCCAAGCGATCGAAGCGAGCATTCCGCGGCAGCGGCCGGCGAAGTGCCAGAACCAAATCGCTTTTGTTTCAGTACACAGAGCACAAACATGAGAAAAATAATTATGAAAAAAATACTCCAATAATACCATCGACCCGTATAATATTTGTTCCAAATGAAAAGGGCATCCCTGTAAATAAATCGGCGAAAAGGCAGAGAACCCTACCTAAATATATTGCTTTTCTTAAACCGATTAACCGAGTAAACTCGGCATTCAAACCGAGTACCGAGGCCGAGGACGAGTATCAAAAACCCGCCGAGTATGCCGAGTACCGAGTATCAACCAAGTACTCGACCCATCTCTATTATCTATTATAAATACTCATCAAAATCCGTTGCGAAGTTTTAAAGATTTAAGTAAACATAGAGAGACAGAAGGACAGCGGGAAGTGACTCTGTTTTATACTATGTAGTGAAAACTCTGTTATAAACTATATAAGTATTATATCAGCTATCTGGCCGCCATAGTACGAGTACAAGCTTTGCTTAGTTTGGGGTCAGATGGTGTTGTTTCTGAATTGTCCACCAATATTTATGTATTTACTTAATAAGTAAGATTTCACATAAAATGTTTTTTTAAATGTACAATAAATTTCATTTCATATAACAACTAGCAGCCCATTCCGGCTGCGCTCGGATATTGTCATTTAAAGACTATTAATCGAAATAAAAACTATCCTATCTCTCAAGTTGGACCAGACTGCAATGCAGTAATGTGCAAACATTACTGTGTTCTGGTTTGAAGGGCAATGTTTCCAGAGAAATTACAGGGCTTAGAGATATAACAACTTAGATCTCTGGGTGACGAGCGCAGTGCGGTGCTAGGTAATGATTTGGCTCTTCGTGTTCCAATAGCTGCGTGTCACTGTGCTGTTATGTGGCAGGCATGTTGCTTACCATCAGGCACATGTCCTGCTCGTCGCGTCACTCTTTATTTAAAAAAAAAAAAAATGACTGCTCACGGTGTGCTAATTTAATTTAAAATCGATTTAGTAGTTTAGGAATCCATCGCGGACAAACATCGTGACAGGAGATTTATATATATTATAAGATTGTGTATTTGTCGTTATTGCAGCAGGGTGATACCCGAGCCGCGGGTGGTGACGGGCCCGTTCGGGCTCGACCCCGAGCTGATAGCGCGGCTGGACGCGGCGGCGCCGGTGCTGCGGCCGCCGGCGCTGTCCGAGCTCGACGTGCGGTTCCTGGACGAGCCCGTGCCGGCCGGCGCGGCGCGCGCGCGGCCCGGCGCGACCGGCGCGGGGGCCGTGCGGGACAGGTACGAGGGGGGAGCTATAGGGCACAGAATTAATATTAGTACAGATGCCACACTTACCAAAAACAATTATACAGGGTTACTGGTAATCAGCCTGCATCCGTTTAAGGGCATGTTCTGTATATTTAAACAAACAACTTTTGTTCTACAACTTTCGTTAAAACTCAATAGAAAACCCAAAAAAAATTAGTTTTTGTTGCCCTTTTTTGTACTGTTTAGTGACTTTTTAGTGTTTATTCACTTCGGCACATAATTTTTTGCGCGTTAAAGAGCGTACGCACTCTTGTTACGAATTGTTACGGAGAGTTCGATGATTTTAGACCGAGCAAATACATTTTTTATTTATTTTGTAAAATAAAAAAAACATACATTTTTAAAAACTGTAGAACAAAAGTTGACGTATTAAATGTACCTAACATCCCCTTAAAAGGATGCAGGCTGATTACCAATAACCCTGTATCCTGTATAAATAGCGACTCTTGCTGGGACAACAAAGTTCAATTCAGCTCGCAATACCTGTCGCGATATTCAACTAAACATTTGCGATCTTTCTAACGCGTAACTCTGTCCCTGCCTAGCGCGGAGGGTTTACGACATATCTAATAGCAAAATGCGCGGGAAACGTTTTGCGCGAGCGCTCAGCCGTGCGTCCGACAACCGACTGTCACTTGTTTCCTGGAAGGAACGGTCTAACGGTAGGCTAAAACCGCGCGACCTTGAGCGAGTGAGGGTGCACTGGCTAGGGGCGCTAGAGTAGTGTGGAAAGCTAGTTGGGGGAGGTAGTGTCTTAAAAAAAACGTAGTAGTAGTAGGTAGTGTCGTAAAACGTTACGCTACGTCATGGTGGATTTATCTACTGAGGAGGTACTTTTTTGGGTGATTTTGTTTATTTTTGGTAATTTTGTTGTTTTTGGGTAATTTTGTCGGTCGAGTAGTGTAGAACGCAATTTGAGGGAATAGTGTCTTGTGAGACTTTACGTTATGTCATGGAGGTAATTTTTTTACTTTAAAAAATGATGTGGTGTCATGGGACATCAGGTAGGAACGAAAATCCTTCGGATAGTATAGAAGCAAGACAATTTGCAAAAAAAATATTGCGTAATTTCAAAGCTAAGACATATTGATTAGGTAAACGGGTAACTCACGTGTAATGAGGTCGGTCAATCCGACTCGAGTTTCGACCGCGTCCGGCGGCCTTTTTCAAGGAGAGTGTACGCGCTCGATGGCTTCCCGTTTGGCACTGACGTTTGGTTTGGCGTTTGGCGTTTACCTAATCAATATGTGTAACAACCACGTTAATTTTAATACTAAAGCTAAGACAGTTTTAATTAGGCGGTAGACACTTAAGTTTGTATTTGTTATGTACCTATTTGTAATATAATGTGTTTGTTCCAGTATGGCGGTGTTATCGCCCGCGCGTGCGCCGATGCCTTACGTACCGAGTACACCGCACGCCGCCGCCGTCGACGACTCTCAGCTCGCTGATACTATACACTCCATCGCTAGCCCCGATTTCAATGTACGTATATGAGTCGTTCAATTTCAAACATGGCCAGTTGGCCACTTACAACCATCTTTATCTGTGTATCTCAATGTTTTGAATCACCTGTAGTTTCTTTTATGATTCCAGTGTACAATAGCTCTCGATAGAGAACACTGGAGAGAAAGAAGAGAGGCCTTTGCTCAACGTTAGGACAAGATAGGCTAATATAACAATAAATAAATGCGGCGTAAGCTTACAATGAGCGTAACGGGACACTTTTTCGTACATGCAGCCGGCGTTCTTCGATTTATTAGACGTTGTCACGTTAATAATGCGTTATTACTCAGAGATTGTAATAGTTTTATCTCACGAAATTGACTTGTAGTAACGATGCTCATAAATACGCTGTGTATGTGTGCGTGACCGCGGACGCTCTCAGTACCGCCCACGAATGTATTTGGTTTTCACTCACACCTGCGGTATTTGTTTTTAAGCACAAAACTTTGCATGTTTTTACACTTGATCACCATGAGTAAGACGCGCGCTGCGTTGTGGTTTAAAACTAATATGCAGTATTTTGAAGGCGTTCAATTTCTCTAGCTGGTCAATTCAATTCATTTTTTCAAACCATAAATTCATAAGAACACAACGTCATTTACAAAAAGGCAAAGAATCTGTGTATGTAAATAATAAAATGAAATAACAATGTCAAAATATATAAGTGGTCTTCTGTGATATCAAGATAGCAGCGTAACCCAGTAAATGAAGTGGGAGAGACTGTCGTATTGTGGTGTGTTTACTAATATTATTTTTACTGATATATTTTTGTTTAGGCGGCAATCCGCGCGTTGTCTCTGATCACGGCGGCGCTGCAGTCGGGACGAGGCGCGGCGCTCGCTGCGCACGAACAGCGGCTAGTGAGCGCCATCGCGGCGCAGGCGCGTCGTCTGCGTACCACGCTACCCGCCAGCGAAGCTCTACCCGCCTTCAAGTGTCTCGGCGGCGCGCTCACCACGGTAACTATACATACTATATACCAGGGGTCGGCAAGTAGTTTCAGGTGGGGTCCGGATGCTGTGGGATTTATGAAGTGAAAACTTCTTTAGGCGCGCCTAGACAGATTTTTCTTGGGCTGTGAATTGAATTCATTCGTCACGCTCGGGTAGGATAATAAAGCTTCGGGTAAACTCGAGACCATGGCCATCTAGAAATACGTCAGCCAATGGGAAATGCTGAAAAGGCGTGGACAGACCATCATGGCATGGCCATCTAGAAACGCATCAGCCAATGGGAAAAGCTGACGCATTTCTAGATGGCCGTGCAAAGATGCCGAGGCCACGCCCTCCGGTTACAAACCCGTGTAGTTTTCAAGGTAAGCTATCAAATTCTGAGTTATAAGTTTTCACTTCTATCGGCAGTTCCTATGACTGCCAATTTTTTTGGTCCAATCACTATATCTCACTCATACGTAACGGTGTCTCGGTAGCTACGCGTTCCTCACCTACGAGACGAACGCACGCACTCATACGCACGACTGCGTCGCCGCCGGGGTAACTATTTTCACTCACAGTGTTCATAGCTAAATGACAAAATAAATGCCGGTCGCGGTCTATGGTGTCAATCTCGGCGCGCTGTCTCTGGTCACGACGGCTGCGCACCGCACTACCCGCCAGCGAAGCGTTACTAGCCTTCAAGTGTCTCGGCGGCGCGCTCACCACGGTAACCATACATACTATATACTATCACTGTATCTCACTCATACGTAACGGTGTCTCGGTAGCTACGGGTTCGTCACCTACGAGACGTAGCGACGCACGACTGCGTCGCCGCTGCGGTAACTACTCGCACTCACAACGTCCCTACAAAGCTAAATGACAAGTGCCGGTCTTCTGTCTCTGGTGTCAGTCTCCGTGCGTTGTCGCTGGTCACGGCAGCGCTACAGTACGAAAAGTACGTGTTCTATATTTTCCATAATCTGCCTGACGGACTTATTAAAACGGTATATGTGTATAGTTTAATCTAGAATTCATCCCAATAGCTACTTTTTGTATTTCAACATTTTGTCACATCAGATGATAGTATTCAAATATGTTCCATGCGCCGCGACAAAGCTGACGATGCATGGGGCGTGCACGTAATTCACGTGTTTGTCGATAAACAAACATCAAGTTCAATAAATAGAGTTAATCTATCTATTTCCATTGCAGTTCTACGAGACGGCGGGCTGCGGCTCGCAAGTGGGCGAGTCCGCGCTGTGCTCGGTGCTGGGAGAGATCCTCCGCGTGCTGGCGGCGAGTCCGAGCGCGGGCGGCGCCGGCGGGGACGCGGAGAAACTGGCGCGCGTGCTCAACAACGTGTGCGTGCGCGTGCTCGAGCGGTCGCCGCGGACGCCGCTGCTCTGGTAACTATACCACACTGCGTTACCTGAGCTCTGGAGCTACCGAGCGGTCGCCGCGGACGCCGCTGCTCTGGTAACTATACCTCACTGCGTTACCTGAGCTCTGGAGCTACCGAGCGGTCGCCGCGGACGCCGCTGCTCTGGTAACTATACCTCACTGCGTTACCTGAGCTCTGGAGCCACCGAGCGGTCGCCGCGGACGCCGCTGCTCTGGTAACTATACCTCACTGCGTTACCTGAGCTCTGGAGCCACCGAGCGGTCGCCGCGGACGCCGCTGCTCTGGTAACTATACCTCACTGCGTTACCTGAGCTCTGGAGCTACCGAGCGGTCGCCGCGGACGCCGCTGCTCTGGTAACTATACCTCACTGCGTTACCTGAGCTCTGGAGCTACCGAGCGGTCGCCGCGGACGCCGCTGCTCTGGTAACTATACCTCACTGCGTTACCTGAGCTCTGGAGCCACCGAGCGGTCGCCGCGGACGCCGCTGCTCTGGTAACTATACCTCACTGCGTTACCTGAGCTCTGGAGCCACCGAGCGGTCGCCGCGGACGCCGCTGCTCTGGTAACTATACCTCACTGCGTTACCTGAGCTCTGGAGCCACCGAGCGGTCGCCGCGGACGCCGCTGCTCTGGTAACTATACCTCACTGCGTTACCTGAGCTCTGGAGCCACCGAGCGGTCGCCGCGGACGCCGCTGCTCTGGTAACTATACCTCACTGCGTTACCTGAGCTCTGGAGCCACCGAGCGGTCGCCGCGGACGCCGCTGCTCTGGTAACTATACCTCACTGCGTTACCTGAGCTCTGGAGCTACCGAGCGGTCGCCGCGGACGCCGCTGCTCTGGTAACTATACCTCACTGCGTTACCTGAGCTCTGGAGCCACCGAGCGGTCGCCGCGGACGCCGCTGCTCTGGTAACTATACCTCACTGCGTTACCTGAGCTCTGGAGCTACCGAGCGCGAGTCTGCGCTATGCTCGGTGCTATTAACTTTAGTTTACCCGAAGGTTACGATTTTGGTGTTTTCAAGTCAAGATGGAAATTTCTTTTGGGTAAGCAAAGGTAAGTATTGATTTACCCCTGACTACCTTGGATTTGAAATATCAATCATAGTATTCTACTAGTGAAACTTCTAATAGTGAAAAAAATATAATATATATATTTCGCTAGCTTGTGGTGGCGGCCATCTTGAATTTGAAATTAAAAAATTCAAATGATTTTTCCAGTAGAAAAAAGGGCAAGGGTTGTATTAGATCATGCAGATCAGTTGCATACTCTTCAAAAATAATCCTATAAGAAACGGATAAGCTAGCAATAATTAAATAACTTTGTTTTTTCCCCTTCCAGTGCTATAGTATCTCTACTCCACGAGTCCATAGGCGCGGCTGACGACGCTCGTTACCAGAACTTGCTTCTGAAGTGTTTCTGGAAGACGCTGAAGATGATATCGACGTGGGAGGTCCACTCCATCGACTATGACGCGGTGCTGTACAAGATCCACCTCTTCTATAAGGCGTACCCGAATAATTACTGGAAGAAGAATCCGGATATTAGCGATACACCTTACAGGTAACTTTTGTTTTTGTATGCATACCTGTCTGTATGGGGATGGCTGATGATAAATACAGGCTTACCACTGTTTTTACAGGTTTACTTTGTATCCTTCTTTGTAATTATTGCCAAGTCATTAATATTTTATTTTCCTAGACTAGACCAAACAGTCTAGACCTAATTCACGAGTCCCTAAATACAAGTTTAGGCTCCAAACTAATTTGGGGCTTATTGGAAAGTTAATGAAAATGAAAATGAAAATGAAAAAACGTTTATTTAGACAAATATTGGGTTCACAAATGTTGACTGACAAATTTCGTAGCATTATTATTATTATAGCAGGATCCGGAGATTAGCACCAACCAAGGGCCAATTCCCGGATACCCGACCCAAGTTGGTACTAGCTATTGCCGGGTCCAGAATCCCATCCAAGCATTGCTTAAATAGGTACCAAGACACGGCAAGGACCAGTGGGCAATGTTTTGCCAGAGTGCACTGGATCCCACACTAGGGCTACCTGTGTTGTAGGATCCAGGTTCCCCGCTAATTGTACAGACTTAAACAGCAAAGTATAATTAAGCATTATAAACTTTGGTTCGGATAAAAAGAAATGAAAACAAATACAGTTAGAATTAAAAATTATTGACTAAAAACAAAATGCAACTACAACAAAAAAAAGAATTAATAATAATAATAATTTACGGTAAACAACAGCGACAACTAAAGGTAACTCAAAATAATACATTAATGGCTCAATGTAGGTGTATGTTAAAATGTAATAAATATACTAGTAGGGTTCGTGTGCGAGAAGACATGTTGCACACGGAACGCCGTAGTGTGAGTGGGACGCAGGCAGCCAACACAACAATGCTATGCGAGGCTAAGCTCGCGCGAAAGGCAGTGTGAGTGCCAGGCGCGCGCACCGCTCGCCGGTCAGGTTGGTGTGCGTGCGTCTAAGATCTATACAACTTACTCACGTGGATTCACTCACCCACGGAAATGCTGCACATTTTCTTTTTCGTATGGTTATATTTTAAGTTTGCCCCTAAGTCGGTTAATCAAGCACCAAAATATATTTTTTGATTACTTAATCAACACATTAGTGTCTAGATATATAATGTTTTTGCAAAAATAATAAATTATAAATACATATTATAGTACGAATGTGAATTTTGGTAATTTTGTGTACGAGTGTGGATATGTAAGCTGTTTGTATGACTTTGTGTGAGGTAAGAAAAGTTTGTGATAATTTAGAAGTATATAAGTTTGAATAAATAGCAGTGTAATATAACATATTAATGGTATATATTATAAAAATATCTCTTTCCGTTTCTGTTCTGCCTTCTTATGATACAATCAATTTGATCTCAAAGTGTAATGGATTAGGCTGCGTTAAGCGTTGCTTTATGGGGAACTTGTTAGTTATTAGCATTATCTCAGTACCTGGATGATCTTCAGCGTCTCTTCGTGGTTCCGCTCATTCAACCATAGTATAATTTTTTTCTTACATACAAACCGTGTATCCTCCAACAGTTGAAGTTTTTTATCAAGAAGCTGATAAATGTAAGGACCCTTAAAAGAATACGCGTTTTGTGCATGGGTGGTTTTAAAATTGGGTAATGTCCAAGCGTTACGTCTACTGTGTTTTTTTTTCGTTTGTGCTGCTGTATTTAGTGATGACTTGTGGAATCGCAGAGCTATAGCCAAAATATAAGACTGCCGAACTGTGAGATATTTTGTTTCAGCGTACAAGGTCTGAGTTGCGTATCTATATGGTTTTTTATACGCAACTTTTAGAAGTGCTCTTTGCGCTCTTTCAACTTTGATGAGTCGTATTTCTGCAGCAGACCCCCAGCAGACTATGCAATAGTTTATTATAGATTGACAAAGGGATGTAAATATGATTTTTAGCGTTTTTGTGTCTATAACAGTACTTAAACGCCTAAAGATAGGGATCATTTTTCGAAGTCGACCACGCAAGGAACTGATGTGGTTCTCGAATGTTAATTTTTTATCAATAATGACACCCAAATATCTGATATGGTCCACGCACTGGAGCTCGGCACATTCACACTCTGTGTTATTCGATTGGTTACAGTTGTGGATTTTAATTGAAAGGTGCGCTTTTGGTCGAGTTCTTTCAGTGACCCGAAAGGCCATGAATTTAGTTTTGCTAGCGTTCAGTGTGAGGAGATTATTCTGAAGCCAATTTGACACCTGCGCCAGACCTTCTTGAGTTGCCTTAACTACCTCACCCCACGTGTTTCCATGAAACACAAGCGCAGTATCGTCCGCAAAAGTATACATATCCGCTTTGTTTATCTTTAACTGGCATAGATCATTTATATATGCCAGAAAAAGAGTCGGCCCTAACACACTTCCTTGGGGAATTCCGATGGTAGTCTCTGCATAATCGCTATTCTGTGCATTTGCCGAGAGTCTGACACGCTGTTTTCTATTGTTCAAATATGAATAAAACCAGTTCAGAGCCGCTCCACGTACACCAAGAAGCTCGAGTTTTCTCAGTAGGATTTTCCAGCTCACGGTGTCGAACGCTTTTGCCATATCGAGAAATACACCTACACATTTCTTCTTGGAGTCCAAGGCAGCCGTTACCTGATTTACAAGGCCCACGACAGCGTCTTCTGTAGATTTATTACTTCTGAAGCCAAACTGATTAGGGGACAGGATGCTGTTTTTCTCTAAAAAACCTAGGAGACGTTGGTTTACTATCTTTTCGAGAATCTTCGACAACGATGGCAATAGAGAGATTGGTCGATAATTTGAGACCACGCTCGTGGGACCCGATTTGTGGATAGGGCAGATCTCAGCAATCTTAAAGCATTCAGGTACAATACCCTGGACCATACTGAGATTGCATAGGTGCGCTATGGGGGCCGCCAAAACAACACTTGTGCGTGTCAGTACTTCGTTGTTAATCTTATCAAAACCTGGAGCTGATGATACTTTTAGTCCTGAGATAATTTTGGTGATTTCAAATTCATCAGTTGGTGCCAAAAATAGAGACTTGGAGGGTGAACGATCGATGGCAACAGAGTTAGCCAGCTGCTGTTCAGTTTTACCTAGTCTCGTTAAAATATTTTTAGCCAGTTCACTGCCAATGGACGCAAAGAAACTGTTGACATGGTTTAATGATTCAGCACTACTACTTTTTACTGTCAGGAGGTCATCTGCACTTGTTTTAGCGGAGTTAATGCTGCAGATATTTTTCACTGTACTCCATAGTTTTTTGGAGTTATTCTTGTGGAGACTTAATAGATTAGTTTCGTATTTATTTTTTTGACTGCGGACTAGTTTATTGAAGATATTACGATATCTTTTATAACTTGATTGGTGACCTGGATGGTCGGGGTTTTTACGAGCTATTTGATGAAGCGCATCTTTCCGTCTTGCACATTTTAATAAATTATATGTCATCCAGGGCTGTAAAACAACTTCAGCATTACGAATCTTTTTTTGAATTGTATTTTCGCGGATTGCTAATCCAATTTCATTGACTAAAAATTGTGCTGCAGTATCAACATCCATGTCATCATAGAAACTACTCCAACTCACAGACCCCAAAGCAGTAACTACTTTGTCATAATTAATTGAAGACTTTGATTTGGGTCTTGTGGGTTTTTTCACAATTTTGGTATCTATGCCGGTAATCACTGTTGCGTGGTCAGAAATATCACAGTCACAAACAATAACAAAAGCTTTTTTTTTAGTTTTGATTAAGGAATGATCCAGACAGTTGTTTCCACGTGTAGGCATAACATGGCCTGGTATAAAGCCGTAATAATCAGTTAAATCCAGGTAGTCAATTGACTTTCTGTCTATTGATGTAGATTTTATATCTATATTAATATCTCCAGTAATTATTATCGACTCCGTTGACAAAGAGGATATTATTTTTTCTAAAGACGTAACAAAATCAGTAATATTGTCTGTTGCTGGACTTCGATACAGCGAAATGACGCTTAGTGAAGTGCCCAGTTTAATGACAAGACAATTTGCATCATTACACTCCGGTTCAGAAACCTCCTTTTAATGCTTTTGTACTTATTCGTAATTTAGTAAAAACAGTATATAATATTCATATTTGTTGATGATAATGGATCTGCTGATTGGTACTGTTGGCTAGGTTGACAGTATTATGTATGTATTAGTATGTGACTTTCGTGGAAAAGAAACATAACTCAAAAAACATTTTTTTCCTGAAAATTTGTAGGATTTTTGCAAAATCAATAAAAAAAAATATTATTTAAACTTATCTATGTAGAAAAAAGTTAATACACTTCTTTTTTGCTGTAATTTTTAATTAAAACAAATGTTGTTGAATCTTTCTCTAAATATAAGGTATTTAAATGAAATCGATATTTTGCAGGACTGTGAAGACCCTCGTACACACTCTAGTCAAGATGAAGGGATCATCCATAACGAACCACCTCACTCAGATACCGGACGTCAACGAGTCCGACCTATACCCGTATCTCATCAAAGTGATCAAGGTGAGATTTGTATATTTTGCAAGAGCACAATTTTTAAATCAGACTAGCTGTACGCTGCGCGGGTTGCTACGCCACCTGACGAAAATTGGTTATAAACTAACTCTACTGACTCAGAAACCTTATTTGGCTCATTCACAACAACTTTGCTAGAGATCATCACATGATCAAATGCATAGTTTAAGATTATATAAAAGACTTGCAGACAAACACTAATTTTTTTGTTTAACCCTTTAAAATCGGACTGGGACAATTGTCACAGTAACACCGTTTGGACCGTTTTGGACCTTATTTCGTTCAAGCGAAGGTTGATATCCCCATGAACTGTTTTACAGTAGAATCGCGAGTCCGTAAACATCGGACGGGGACAATTGTCACAGTAAGACCGTTGCTACTTTTGGACCTTATTTTGTTAAGGCGAAGGTTGATATTCCATAACTGTTTTCTTCACATAAGACCTATTGGATGTAGCTTCAAAACGAGACCGAGAACGATATTCACTCGGAACATTTTTTTTAAATTATCGCCAGTTCTAGCGCGTCGGTCTTGGCGCCATGACGCGCACCGAGTTTTGTGGTGTGATATGTGTTGTGGGTGATTTATTTTGTGTTTTAGTGCTTGTTCCGGTTATATTTGGGTAAGTCGATATATAATTAAACATTTTTGTGCCCTTTAGCTATCTGTTTTACTTATAATAACTAAATAATGTTTTTTAGATTTTTGATACCACAGATCGGAATGAGCCATATGGCTTACGAAAATGGCGGCCATTTTTCAATTGTCGTTCCTCACATTTTGCCTAATTGAGTATAGATTATTTTAATTATCGGTTCTACTAGTATTTTAATAAGATTCCTGAATATATTTTCTATCGATCGGTATATAAATATAATGCCTAAATACCTAAATCGTACCACACGAAATGTTTTAAAAAACCGGTCCGAAACGGCACGCAATTTTTGTTCTGTTAGGTATTTTCAAAGTCGAAAATATCAAAATATAAGTATGAAAGCATATACTTTGTAGTTTCGATTTATAAGGGGTAGATATCACTGTTTATAAAAATCATAACAACCTATACATAAAACAATATACTTTCTTCACAAACACCCACTTTTTCAAAAGTGTAACTTTTTTCGACTGCGGGTGTAAAGAAAAATCTGTGTAAAATTAAGTAAAAGTATAATACAGAACAATTATATATCGTTTTGTAGCTTATTTCAATAGCTTTATGATAAAGTAACTCAAAGCAGCCTAGATAGAACTTATCGATTACTAGGTATAAAATAATGCGCAAGGACGCACGCCGAGCGCACACGCAAAGTACCGCCGATTTAGAGTATACCAAAAAACGCGGGGAGCGGGGGGACTGTAAAAGGCTTAAAGGTCCGATTTCAAAGAGTTAATAGATAAATCATACTATTATTAATGTTATAAAAGCGAAAGTAAGTTTTTCTGTTACGCTGTCTTACGAAAATGCATCCAGTAATGAGCAATTTCTATACAAACGGAGGTACTCACAAGCAACGTTAGACGACAATGTGTTAATCGCCTAACAGTCTAATAGAGAGACTGGGAGATAGGTGATAATTCAGAAGAAATAACTATAAAACTTTGAATAATATCAAAAAAATCTTTTTTACATAAATATTGATTATATTAATAAACACAGCGACACGACATGACATAGACAGACAGCACCAGATGACTATCTTTCTCGCTCAGACACACTCAGCAGTCCCGAGTTTACCCAGATGTGACATGAGCTTCATTATTCACAGCCTACAAAAATTCTGCGTGGCGATGGCGGTCCAAAAGAAATCCTCACTTCAAAAAGTTCAATACAAAATATTTGACTCTATATTTCAAATAAATACACGGGTAACTCACGTTTGATATAGTCAGTCCAGTCCGACTCAAGTTTCGACCGCGCTATCACTTCTGTCACTTGAAACAGATCGCCGGACGCGATCGAAACTTGAGTCGGACTAAACTGATTTTATCAAACGTGAGTTACCCGTGTAGTTATTGTAAATGTGTAATAATTACCTTTAATATATTTTACAGCAACTGAAGTTAGATGAAAAGAAGGAAAACACGGCCGATACGCTAAACGGTAGTTCAGTACTGAACGCTGTAAGCGGTAATGCGACTCTGAGCGCGGGCCGGCTGCCGCGAGCCGTGCACGAGGAACTGGCGCTCATACTGAAGAGGATCGGCACCAGCAACAACAAGGATGCGCTGGAACAGCTCTACGACCTGCGGGTGAGTGGGGGATGCGTGGGAAACTAGCCTTTATACTCAAGAACAGTGGGTCTAAGGAACGTAGCAAAGACGCACTGGTACGGCTTTATGATCTCCAGGTGAGTATTGGAATGTCTGTCGCGGGTGATGCATGAGGAACTGGTCCTTACACTTATATTGACTCTGAGGAACGTAGCAAGGAAGCCTTAGAACAGCTCTATGCCCTACGGATGGGTGTATCTTGCGGTGACAAATGAACATCAGCGTGGAATCCTTAGAACAGTTTTATGTCATATGGATGACTGTATCTTGTGACAAATGAATATCAGCGGCAATGCGACTCTGCGGCGGTATGTCTGTCTCGCTCGGTTTATAAGAGCTCGGTGTTGCTCGCTGTGAGTGACAACGCGCCGTGCACGAGGAACTGGCGTTCATACTGAAGAGGATCGGCACCAAGGACCACAATAAAGACGCGCTTGAACAGCTCTACGACCTGCGGGTGAGTGGGAGCTGGTTGATGCGTGGGAAACTAGCCTTTATACTCAAGAACAGTGACAGTGGGTCTTAAGGGACGCGCCGGTACACGTATATGACCTCCGGGTGAGTATTGTGATAGCTGGAAACAGTGAGCTGAATGTGAAATGTCTGTTGTGGGTAATGAAAGAGGAGTTAGGGCTTGTATTGTAGCTCCTATAACCTCAGGTGGCTTTACCGGCAAAATAAAACTGTCTTAGCTCGGATCTGATTTTTCTTTTGACGTGACAACGTCTTATAATTCGATGAAGCCGGCTGCACGCACGAAAAAACAAGACGTCATGCGCCGTTACCTCGCCGTATGACGTCATGCGCCGTTACCGCCGTTACCTCGCCGCATGACGTCATGCGGCGTTACCTCGCTCTAAGACGTAGTTAAAGTTGTCACGTTCAACTATCGTCAGTAAACCGACTTTACAGACAACCATTTTTTTTTTTTGCTTGAAATTATAGAGACATCAACAGCAAAGCTTTAGCCGATTAGTTAAGCGTTAGAAGGGTGGGATTGTACATCACAGAAGTGAGCGCTGTGAGCGTTATCGCAACTTTCAAAATTGAATGGGTGAAAACGGGCCATAGACTCATGGAAAGCGTTCGGTAACGATGAAGCTAGTTTCGCGAGTTTTGTTCACCCAAAAAGTTACCAACTGAAGTTTTTAATTTCAAATTTGTTTCCAGGAGCGTCACCCGGAGGTGGACATCTGGACGTTCATGCAGGGCTCCTCGTTCTACTTCCGGAACTTCGTGGAGCGAGGACTGAAGGAGGTCGCCGACCAGAGGAAGATGACCTCCATGCCGATATACAAGCACGACTACAAGACGGACAATATTGGTGAGTGAATAGGTGGATAAGACTAAAAAAATTATTTGTGTCTTCGAATCGAGAGAGAATCTGGTTTCTTTCTAGGTAAACACGCTCCGTCGTAGATCGCATCGTCGCTTAACATCAAGCGAAAAGGCAGTCAAGGGTAAACCTATAAAAGTAAAAAAAAAAACTATTAAGTCCGTCAGTAACATTGCAAAAAAAATTGTACACGAATAATTCGTCATTTTTTGTTTGTGAAACAAAAGGAAAAATCTTCTGTTTCACAGACGACGAAGGTACAGTGTATAGAAATTTAGTGAAGTTGAAGTGACGTCACTTGTGGGTACATTTTTTACTCACAAGTGACGTCACGATCTTCCCTCTCGGGAAATTTGATGACCTATATCTTTGTTGATTTATAATAATTGAATAAAACAAAAAAATATGTGTCCCATATTTTTCCATGATCTAGCTGACGGACTAATTAGAAAGGTTTATTTTTTCTTCTTTGGTCTTTGGCCTTCATCCTGTTTGTTTTGATAAGCTATCATATCACAAGATATAAAATATATTTAAAAAATCTAGTAAATATTATTTTGGATTTACAGTTATAATAATGGTACTTGAGACAGCATCATCAACATGAAGGAGATAATATATTAGCGTTAGTAAACTAATGGCTGAGATATCCCAATTCGAGAGAGGTCTTCCTGCACTTCTGAGTAATTTTCCAAGCATAGATGTACTGTACTATATTATCAGATTATCACCTCAGGCTTTAATAAGTGGCATCAAAAATGTGGTGTATGTTCCAAAAAATAATCTTTTGAGGAGATTGTGTCATTTGCTCATATGCATAACCGTGGCATTAGCCAGCTGGTGGATAGCCTTTGACTATCCTACGAGAAGGCTCCGAATATCGGCAACGAAAAAAATACGCTGCTTGTGCTATGCTTCCAACACTAAGATATATTTTAATGAATTGGTTACATAATTATATATTGAAATAATAGGAGACCCAAGTTCAAGTTCCCAGGAGACTAGTGAAGTCTGACAAGTTCACCCATGTCATGGAACCCACTGTGTACAACAAGCTGCCACGTGAAGTAGTTGGTGATCCAAGCCAGGCCTGCTTCTAGTCTCACCTGAGGCGCTGGCATGTCGAACAGACATTTTATATCTTCAACGACTGCTTTGAGTTCAAACTATAATTAGATGTATGTGCTCAAGTAAAATGAAATTTACTGAAGCAGATCTTATCTGTTTAGCATTATATTTAAGTTAATTTATAACCTGAAATTGGTAATTGACTGGATTGGATTTTTAAACTTATATATACGCAATAAAGATTATGATTATTATCTATATGTTTGATTTCAGTTATTACAAACGAAAACGACGAGAAATCTCACGTGATCTTCTTGGAACGACTTCGAGCTTTACAGGTAAATAACACACATTCGTTTATAAAATAAAAATGTGTTTTGTTATAAATAAATACATTTTCTTAAAAAATAGATAGTAAGTTCTTAAAGTATAAATAAATAATAAATAATAATTTTATTTTAATAATTTTTAACCAAGTCATCATCCCAATTGTTGTATATTGTCAGGCTAAAGCGGGTATGAAGGTGGAATCCTCTCCGTCGTCGCAGCCGCGGACGCCGGTCGGAGACAACCGGGCGCTCACCGACTCCATCAACGAGAACACGCTGCCTCGAACGCACAGCATCGACCCACAGCTCGAGGTAACCAGAACAACATTGAAAACAATCGCCATTTTGTGGTGGTGCCCATCTTGTGTTCGAAACTTATCAAAGTGTTGTTCAGTATATACAATGTTATAGGCTATTAATATGTCATTTGATAGCCATGTTGAGAGAGTTGTGAAAAAACATGTAGTTCGCCATTTTGTACGTGCGGTGGCCATCTTGGATTTGAAAGTTATAGTAGTACTGGCAGGCAGGCAGGCAGTAGTACATGTTCCCGTGATGAAAAGTGACATATTATGTGCTTTTCTAGACTATAATCTATCGATGTTCCAAATAGGCAATTTTTTTCGTGAAAAAATAACAGGATTGGAAGCTACGCGGGTAAAACCGAGGGTGCAGCTTGTAAATAATTAAATTACATTATTTGAAGACAGCTCCCATTTTATGTTTGTGGATATCTTAGATTTCATATTTATCATAGTGTGGTGTGGTATGGTGTTCTACTAGTCAAGTCTTTTCATTTCATACCCATATTGGGCGCAAAAAACAGTTTCGAAATGTGTGCAAAGTGCACAGTATCCTACTAGCCAAGCCCTTTCATTTGATACCTAAATTGTGGGATTTGTGAAAATAAAAAATATTCGCCATCTTGGATCTAAGATTGCCACTCGGGCAAAAGCATTCCACAGCCTAGATGTACGTATTACGAAAATAGAGTTAAACCCTTCGGTTCTAGTCTAGTTAGCTCTAATTATCTAATTTGTTTCACCAGCTTCACACGTCACAGTCCGTGTCGCAGAAGAACGAAGCCGCCGTGGACGCGCTCCGACTCAAGCTGCAACAAATCAAGAGCTCCTCAAAGAGATAAGGACCGCCCCACGCCACTCCCCAAGGATATGGTAGCTCTCTCGACATCACTCACGAAATTACACACACAAGTTTACACCTTACTGCCCCGTGTTACGGGCGTTGTTCGCGTTTTGTATTGATACAAACATGATGGGACTAAAAAGTTTTGAAGAAATTTTTGTAAACTACAAATGAGACGTTTTGTTTTTATTTTAGGCGTAGTACGAATACCGGTGTCTGCGTTAACTTTACGTGTATGATAGCAAATGTATAGAAAATTAAAAAAAGGCGCTATGTACATGGTGTTTTTGTGTACATTGTACGTACGCGACGTTAATGGATGCGTAGGTTGGTACGTCATCTAAAACTCCAAGTTGGTTGTCCGGATTTTACTATTAGATTTCCGTGCTAGGATTTGTTCTTATTATTCAAGTAATGTTACAAAACTATTCAAACTGAGCTTGTTAGTGTTATATTTTTAAATTACAATAAATGTTACTCAAAAAACTTACTCATAAATATATGTACCTATACCAAAAATGTATTGTCTTCTAAATCAGAATGTTGGTAGACATTTTAACTGCTCTGTTATTGGTTGTTTGTTTTTTATAATGTGAATTATGGGTTAATTTTAGATATTTTACTATATTAGTTCATTTATATTTCATTAAATTAGTTTAGCTTTTCTTAAAAACAGTGCTACTCAGCTGACATATTTATGACACATTTTTAATTATTAACCATATCATATTGCATGTGAGTATCCAGTATAATAAAGTATTAAAAAACAAATTCATTACACACTGGTCAGTGGATTGTGTAGGATTGGCTAAGTCTTCAGTGTAGAGAAAATTTCTACATCGGTGACGTCAATTGTACTCAAAGTGACTAGATTGAGCTTAAGTCTGGTTTTGTACTACGGCAGTAAATGCCTGTTCTTTTGTACTGTATGTATGGGCTTACATTTGACCTTGACGTACGAACGAACACAGGCTATAGTCAATGTCTAAGCAACATGTTTATCTAAAAGAAACCTAGTCATCCTTTGTTTAGAGTTCAATTTATCAAAATAGCTTGCATGGTTGTATCAATATGAAACATTACAATAACTTTTGTAAAAGCACTCCTTATTTTATTTTGTTAACAAGTGTTTTTAAATTTAGTTTTAAATACATTTTTGAAAATCTCGAAAAAATTTAACACTATTCATCTCATTTAATCGTTAGGGTAGTGTTGAATGGTGTCGGATATTTGTACCACTGTCTATCTTAGCAGTCCAAAAAGCCGCTTCATTTACCACTTTGGAAGTGTCTATCGCGCAAATTATTCAGTAAAGAAAAAAATTAAATTAGAAACCTCAACATAATTTTTGAAGACCTATCCATACACAACTACACGTCTGGGTTTGATGAAAAATTTTTTTTGACTAACAGTTTCAAGTGTGGGCAGCCAAGGGTTTTTTTTTAATATTTATGTGTAAAAAATCTTATTGCGGTGCACATAATGCATCTACTTACCAAGTTTCAACAGTATAGTTCTTGTAGTTTCGGAAAAAAGTAGCTGTGACATACGCACGGACAGACAGTCATGACGAATTCAGAAAAGGCTGAAGAACGTTAAGATCGTGATCTAAGTCCTGTATAATGCTCTAAATTTGAGTAATTTTAAATTCGCGAAAATTACAAAGTAATGTTACAAACTATTGTTATCCTTTTTTCATCCATCGCAAAAGAAAGAGAGGCAATGACGGTGTCAGTTTTGAAAAGCGGTACAAATATTCGATTCCAATTATATTTTTGGCCTATGACGTCCATTACGTTTGAGCGTCCTAACTTCGAGCAAAGTGACAATATAAAACAGTATCGCCATAAGCAGGGTACATTGAATACTCGTGACTATGTAAATGAATGGCTGAAAGTGTGTCTTATCAGGTATTAAGGCGCTTTCCTATTTCTGGACTCCTAGTACCTTTGTACTAATATTTTATATATGTCGACGTAAAATTGTAAAAAGTCGGATTATAATCTAATGACGTAAGATAAATAATTAACTAACCTAACCCACTGTAGGGATTATAATGTTATTGTAAAGAGATAAAACACCTTATATCTACGGGTGACGAGCGCAGTGCAGTGCTAGGTAATGATTTGGACTCTTAATGTTCCAATAGCTACGTGTCATTGTGCTGTTATGGACGGGCGTGTTGCTTACCATCAGGCACATATCCTGCTCGTCTTGTCACTCTATACAAAAAGAAAATTGGCAGTCATAGGAACTGCCGGTAGAAGTGAAAACTTATAACTCGGAATTTGATAGCTTACTTTGGAAACTACACGTGTGTAACCGGAAGGCGTGGCCTGGGCATCGTGGCATGGCCATATAGAAATGCGTTAGCATTTCTTATTGGCTGATGCATTTCTAGATGGGCATGGTATTGGCATTTCTAAATGACCAATAGCCATGGTCCCGAGTTTACCCGAAGATTTCTTATCATACCCGAGCGTGACGCTAGAATCCAATTCACAGCCCACGAAATATCTGTCAAGGCGCGCCTAAAGAAGTTTTCACTTCAAAAATGTTTCGCGTTAGATTATAAACTCCCGGAGTTTACAATTTTACTGTGACTTATATAAGGTGACGCAATAAAGCTATGCTAAGCCGAAAAGAGGCCACGTATACTCATTATGATAAATTTTAGTATTGAAGTCAATTTTGAAATACTTGCATAATGTATAGAACAGGATTTTTATGAGTTATTAATAAATAATAATTAACTCTTTATTAAGGAACACACATACAAAAGAAAACAATCTAAAACATGCAAACTATTGCGTATTCAATGATAGTGTTAATCCAATAGAAAAAAGTATAGTAGAAAGTCTTACTAAAAGTTGTTCATAATGATGTACAGAAAGCTACTCTTTGGTTTAGTATACCTACTCTGTAAAAAAATCAATGAAGAGCTATTTCTAATCGTTTACTATTTAAGGGCTTTTCCCAGTGAAATCAATTGGATTGAAAAAAAATGTGAGTCCGCTATTATCGTTAATTAAGGGATGTATACCATGGGTATGTGGTGCGAGTCTCCGATATTTCGATGCAGTTTCATGCAAACTGTTTGCGAGTAAACTAACACAAGAAACGAGTTTACGGAAAAGTTTGTAATCAAGGCCATATCTCTTGAAATAAACTAACTACTACCCTCTTTCTCAGTCTTACGTTACGAAAACTACGGGTAGTAGTACTCGGGAACTCGCTTCACTTTATATCCGTGTTAAAAATCCCGTCGTTTTCAGGATGACATATTATGTATATAATTGATGATTGTAAAAATATGTAAAAATTCTCGACATTGAAAAATTGACATAATGCTTACTAAGTTTTATCTAACAAAATGAGACATTAAGGTCTAAATTTGAGCAATTTTTGACAAGTTATTTATATCCTGAAAATTCCTTATTAATGGTAATAGTGCAGTGAACAAAGTGTTAACTTGAAACGATGTTTGTACATGTGATTGTTAAAATATAAATGTTAGGTCACGTCTCGAATTCTCCGAAAATTATTTAGTAAAAGCACTAGCACGTTTTCGTAACACCTATTAGGTAATTTGTGTATGTTTCATGCAATTCTGCCCCATAAAAGCATTAGGCGTAAGAATTGAATTGGCGTGTCATAGTTGTATCTAATGTTTTCATTGGCACTTGATGTTATATGTATGTATTGAGTGAAAAAATTGAGCACAGAAATGATGATCTGTATTGGTGGTGTTATGAAAAAAATAATGTTACTACAGCTTGGCAAAAAAATGGAACTGACTACTGTAGTAGGACTAGTTTTAAAAATAGAACTGACAGATTTATTTGTCAAAGTTAAATATTGAAAATAACTGTAAAAGACACATTTCTATAATGATTTATTACAGTATTTTGAATGTTTATTTAAGGCTTACATGAACAAAGAGCTGTCTAATGTTTTTAGTAAAGCCTATATAGAAAGTGATCCTTTTGTGATGTCAAAAGAACTGTAAACAGACAACGTTCGTATGAAAGTAATGTTTCAAATACGAATTTAATTGCTCTTTGTGTATCTATTGTCTGTTATCTACGTAACTGATGTAATTGTTAAAAACATAGTCATTTTTGTACTGCGATGAGGAGTTTTCCAAGTAACAGATGTTGTGAGTGATTGAATGGGTGTCAATTTTTTTTGACATTTACTTATTCTTATCGTTTTTTTTTTTTTTCTAACAAAATGAAACATTAACGCCACCTTTGGTACCTACAATTGAGAATTATTTTTGACAAGGTTTTTTCCATTCTAAAAACTCCTCATTGTTAAAACATTGTTATCTCCTCTTTTTTGCCAAGCTGTATTTCGATTGGAATCCGTCTGATTTGTAATTACATGTGTGATATAAATATATGGATTATTGTATAACTTAAGACATTTTCAAATGAGCTTTAATGCAGTGTTTCGCAGATTTGGTGTACTAAATTGAGGGCGAATTGTAATAATATCATTACTACCAAAAGTTACCATGTTAGTTGGTTGTTATTGCGAAAAAAATATCGGTTCTTTATTTCATACATTTTGGAGTCGTGATATTTTTATCTTCAACATGTTTTTCGCGATTTTTAGATGAATTAGATAGAAAATATTTTCATACGTGTATGTGAAAGCGTTTTCGGCTTAGTACACTCAATTTGCGCCATTCAGTTTAATGCAACGGACTTATTCACACACATTCGATGGGTATTATTATTATGATTTGACTAAATAACTGTCGGTAAACAGCAGAGAAAAAATAAGTTTACCAAAAATTTCAATTGATATAATTATACTTGAAAACATAAAAAACAGATGTCCG
Organism: Ectropis crepuscularia; assembly: GCA_963693475.1. NCBI lineage: Eukaryota > Metazoa > Arthropoda > Insecta > Lepidoptera > Geometridae > Ectropis > Ectropis crepuscularia. The sequence continues at coordinate 18,102,927 of OY856355.1, forward strand.
GGACAATAAAAATAAATCTAGAATTGTGGTACTACTTCTATTCGCGAAAGTTCTGATAACCTTTAATGTAATTCACCATCACTCTACCATATACTACAGACACATTGTACCATATGTACCGATTGTTACTGTATAGTAAATGACCCGTAATCAAGAAAATGATGTACAATTTCGAAACAATTTTTAACCATCAAAAAGTCATAAAATTGTCAGTTTGTGAATAATGATTGACCAGGACGTCTACTCTGTTTCTACGAAAACGAAATTTCGAAAAAAAACTCGCGACTTTACTGCTCTCGTTCTACTTCGTTTCGTCCGATACAACATTGTTTGACGTTTAAATGTTCTGAGCATACTCTAATTAGAGTATGCTTAGAACATTTAAACGGACAAAACGACGGATCGAAGTAGAATCGGAGTTGGAAAATCGCGAGTTTATTTCGAAATTACGTTTTCGTTGAATTAGAGTAGGCGTCCTGTACTGTAGAGCAAAATTACATGGCTTCGATTATCCTAGCCGAATAATACAATAATCGATTACCGTAGAGTTGTGATGTGAGTGGTTTGTGTTTTATAATCTGCTCATCCGATCGTAACGGCATAACGGATACATAATTGACGCTTGTTACCTCGCGTATGAGTCGTTTTCGAGACACAAATAGATGTGTCAAAGATAGTTCCAAATTTCGCAATTGCAAGTGCCAATGTTTTATTTTGTTAAATTTCTCAAACACAAATGAAACATTGGCGCCATCTATGCTAAATTTAGGAACTATCTAACTATCTTTATTTCTTGAAAACGTCGCATTCAGTTTTTATCTATCATAATAATACATTTAAAGGATTTTATCACTGATCAAACGCTAGACACTGGCGAAATTACGGTACATTACCGAATGGAAGCCATAATAAAAAGTTGAAAGTTGATGTTAATCATAATACATTTACTTAAAACATAACTCAGTTGACAATGAGTTTGCCCACAGAGCCGCAGGTCTTGGGTGCTGTTTATGTTCATAAATAAGTGCAAACAATTTAGAACATAAACCGATTCTCGCAGAATCATTTTCACATAAATAAACTAGAGGTTTTCTCAAAGCTCAGCGTCAGTGTTGTATGCGGCAATTTTTAATTGTTGTAATGGCAACGCCGTTTATGTTCAGACTACGCCACCCGCCATTGATGGTTTTCGGCGACAATCTTCAACTAAATATTTATAAACAAAACCTAACTAGTGTCAGACAATAAAACAGACAAATGTAACAAGCACTGTACTTAATAAAGATAAAGTGAAAAAGAAGTTGACCATCAAATCAATTTTATATTAAAAGAAACCAGTAAATCTACAGTGGTGCTACATGGAACTAGGGAGAACCAAAGTACCGCCTGATGCCAGATCATGATGAACAGATTGTTACTGTATAGTCAATGTAATTTTCATGAATAGTGAAAAATACTATTGATGCGTGTTCCTGACTAACCCAGTTGTTGTTATGATAGTTGTGTTCATGTTTTAGATTGAGTGAAGTTTGAAGACTGTTTTTTTTGTATATTCTTTCTGAGGGTTTTTAGCTTGTAGCAATCAATGTAGGCCTAGCATTTAATGTTAAAAATTATACTCATTTTGTTTGCAAGGAAACGAGACAGGGCTATTATGAATGCTTCTAAATCTCATTCTCAATTTCCAAATAAATGTCACATTATACTCTAATAAAAATAGCATTTTGTTACAAATGTTCCTAAATTTATTGTAATTAAACTTTTTTTAAATTTTCTACCTGAAAAATGAAGAACATGGTGTAATCTCAATCTAAGTTAAGTGTGATTGTGAGTACAATAAAAGTCAGACTATTGTTCTAGGAATTTTGGGCATGGAGCTAATATTGTTGTATTTAGTTTTGATGTGCTAGGCCTGCAAATAAGGTACAAGATGAAATGCACTGTCACGCAATAATGTTCCCAATAAAAATTAAAACACAATCTATTGTAACTTGTATCTATATTGCTAAATTACCTATTCTTGTTTAAAGCTTTTTTTTTACTATTGTTTGTTGTATGTTACTGATTCGTGTTATATTAGAAATGTGTTCATTGAACAGCTATCATCCAGTAGGTTTGTTAGAAAACTTAATGAGCTGAGATGAGGCCTTTAGAAACTATATTAAATTGTAACCCCATTGAAACCACCTTACATTTGTGTAACCAAATTTGTAATACTACATTCCCTTCAGTATTGGTCAGTGTATGGTGACCGTTGAAATTATTCTATTCCATTGTCACGACTTAGTGTTTAGATAACTTCACCCATTTGTCATTTGTGTTTGACTTAGTAGTGTTTTGACAATACATTATGAAAATAAATGCTTTTGAATTGTCACAACAATTAAATGAGTACTTAAGGTGTTCAAAGCAGTAAATAAATACTATTTCTTATAGTTTTATTGCTAAATTTTATATGTAGATTTGATAGTTCACCCAAGAAGGGCTCTTAGCAGAGCCTGTTAGACTCATGTCATGATTGTCCTGTCCTATTATTGAATTAAAAAATTGAGAGATATACTAAAATACTATATTATGTACATAAGAAAACTAACAACCAAAAATTATTACTAATACTTGGCATTTGATTAGAATTTTGAAATGAATGTCTTCTATTCGGGTTTATAAATTCAACGGGTCTTTTCTAAAAGATTAAAAGTGTAAAAGTAAAACAAGTAGATACCAGTGATATCCGTTATTACCAGTGACCATAGATTATAAAAATGGATTGACCACATTATCTTGAGCTTCTTTATTTAATTATTTAAACTGCATTTTTTCCAGTTTGAATGAATATAAGAAAATAATGCTGACAAAAATATTAGATTTCTGTAATAATATACGCCAGAGTGCTCATTTAGTTGCTAACATAATGATAATTATAATGTTGGCTCTCATTCTCATTACGTTAGGTTTAGTTATAATTAATTATTCTATTTAGTTTCCTTTTTTATGATTCATGACTTCATTTTATTGAGCATTTATTTATTGTAATTGTAAATTATTAACGTTTAAATCATGATGTATTAATTATATGATAATAAAGAAATTCATAAGAATTTGGAGTTTTTTTTCTAAATTAAAATAGCTCCCCAAGTAAATATACTTGGGGAGCTATTACGTGATGTGAAAGAGAGGAGGTCGACGAAGTGTGATAAGGGTTGGGAGAGATTCAACATTTTGTGGGAATCACATTTCAAAATGTAATAAATTTTAATTCAAAATATATTCGTTAAATATTCTGCGCGACATGTATGAAATTGTTCGTTACTGTCGGCGCAGGGCGCCGCCGCTAAGTTATGCTTCGATATCCGATTCAAAAGTTTCGGAACCGGAGTTGTAATATTAATTGGAACTTCCGACTTAACGGAGTCGACGTCGAAGCTCCGTAACATCCCTGGTTCATATATAACGTCACAAAAGCGGGAGGGTTCGTAGTATAAATGGGTGACGTAATTTTTTTTATAAATGATGTACTTAAGGTGGTTTGACGTCTCCAGTTTGGTAAGATATTTTATGTTAATTTATTAATGTAACCTACCGGCCAAACCCGATTTCAGGACAAACTAGTTAGGCCTAGGCTAAACTAGTTCTTCCTATACGCGATAGAACTAACTAGTATAGCCTAGTCCAAACTAATTTGTCCTAAGCCCTATGGAATAAACCAGTTAAGGCTAGCTTAACTTAACCCTTGTTGGGGACACAGCTCGTGGGCCCGGTCCTTGCACCGGGACAGTTAAAAAAACAACCCTGACCTTCTTCTTCTTGATTGTATCCTCATTACTGAGGGTCGTGACTACCATCGACGTCCTTAACCACCTTCTTCCAAGCACTCCTGTCTTGGGCCATCCGTAGGCAAGTTTGGATGCTTGTCCTTGCTGAGACCTTGATGGTGTCTATCCACCGGGATAGCGCTTTGCCTCTACCTCTCTTCTCTTCAACGCGACCGACCATTATTGACTTTTCTAAGCTTTCTTGTCGTCTAGCCACGTGTCCCAAAAATTGAAGTGTCCGCTGAGTGCAGATGGTGGAGAGCCTTATATTGATCTTCAGCTGGTTCAGGATCGATGCATTTGTGCGGCGAGCTGTCCACTTGATGCCAAACATTTTCCGCCAGCACCACATTTCGAACGCATCAATCTTCCCCTTTATCCTTGCCTTTAAGAGTCTAAGATTCCGAAGCATATAAAAAGATAGAGAATATCAAAGTCCGCATCAAGTTAAGCGTTTTAAAGTTTGGTCTTTAAGCGTATCCCGCGGTTTCTCCAGTCTTTTTACTACTAGCTTTGCCAGTTTGCCATTACCTAACGCGTATTTATATCAGGATAAACTAGTTTGGCCTAGTGTAAACTGGTTTATATTTACGGGCTTAGGACAAATTAGTTTGGAGTGGGCTATACTAGTTAATCCTATCGCGTATAGGAAGATGTTTGGAAGAAGGGTTTGGCCGGTAGCATTAACATTGTTTTATACAATTTATCATCATCATCCTTCCTTACTACCCTAGTCCAATGCTGAACATTGCGCATACGCCACATAGCCCTATCTTCGACTTTTTTTCTTCAGCCACTGCCTGCTGCCTTACGTATATCGTCACTCCATAGTGTCAGTACGCCATTACTATGAGACTATCTCTATTTTCGCAATGAGGTCACTTTGCCAAATTGAGTAAAATCGTGTCATACGCAGCAACTGCCATCCGATTTGCACACGACTATTTCACAGCGACGACTCGATATGCAAATACGACTTATACGACGAACACTACATAAGTATGTTAGACGACGATTTTTTTCCCTACTTCAAAAACTCGAACGGATTCCTCAGAACAAGATAAAATCTACTACTTACCTACTTAGTCTGGATTAAACTTCAGTGGAATACTTAAATGTAAAGAAAACTCTAACCAGTATTTTTATATAATCTTCAATATTATTAAAAGTAAGTATGGAACGTACGTATTCTTCCTTTTGAAGTGAAAACTTATTATCTGTGAAAAAAGTTGTCTTCAAATTATTAGACAAATTTTTCGTGGGGTGTAAATTGAATTCTAGCGTCACGCTGGGGTATGATAAGAAATCTTCGGGTAAACTCGGGACCATGGCCATTGGCCATCTAGAAATACGTCAGCCAATGGGAAATGCTGAAAGGGCGTGGCCCGCCCATCATGGCATGGCCATCTAGAAATGCGTAAGCATTTCCCATTGACTCACGCATTTCTAGATGACCATGCCATGATGGCTAGGCCACGTCCTCCGGTTACACCCGTGTAGTTTCCAAAGTAAGCTATCAAAGTCTGAGTTATAAGTTTTTACTTCTATCGGCAGTTCCTATAACTGCCAATTTTTTGTATTTTTTTACAATAATACCTATGTAGTAAGTATATCATTATTCACTTATTTATTTATTTTCTTAAATCTAAGAGTTTGCAATATTTATATAAAAGAACATAAAAACCTAGATAGCCGCCAGCAGCGGGGCAGGGCCCAAGCTACCGGTGGTTAGGGCTGCAGACTGAGGAACCTCCTGACGAAGCGCGCTGTGTCAAGGATGACCGCCTTCTGCATCTGACCCTTGACCCAACCGTCTAGCGAAAGTCTCTTAAGATGTTGGTCGAGACTTTTCGCTATAAGGCCGTTTGCCGACTCGACTATTGGTACTATGGTCGTCGAATCAACATCCCACATGGCGGTAACCTCGTGAGCCAAGTCAAGGTACTTGCTCAGCTTGTCCTTCTCGGCTTTCACGAGGTTCTCGTCATGTGGTACGGTGATATCGACAATCACAGCCCGGCGCTGAGACCGGTCTACCAGCACGATATCAGGCTTATTGGCGACAATAGTCCTGTCCGTGATGATAGTGTGGTCCCAGTAGAGCAACGCACGACCATTCTCGAGAACTGGCAGAGGTGCGTACTTATAGTACAGACTCGACAAGGCCGTATCTAAGAGCAAGTTGCTGGTGGATGATTCTGGCTACTAGGTTATGTCTGTGCAAGTACTCGCCGTTAGCAAGATGCGAACAACCGGAAATAACACGACGAAGAGATTCGCCTGGACGGCGGCATGCTCGACAAATGTCGACCGTACCGCCCTTCATTATGTATTTCCGGTAGTTGTTCGTCTTGATAACTTCGTCTGCAATTGCATAGGCAAAACCCTCGGTTTCTCCGAAGAGGTCCCCGAAGCGCAGCCAGTTCACCGACGCGAGCAGATTCACATCAGGTCCCGATATAATCGCCCGTACAGCTCCTTGCTCTCATCTTCACACTTCCTTGCGATCATCAGTGCTAAACACCGATGGTTTGCGCCAGTTCTCGTTTGCGATTGAAAGAAGCGTGAGGCTCCTGTCAACTGCCACAACATCGCGATGCATCCCGGACTCGTTGTTATATAATTATTATTATTTATGCCAACGCTTAACCGCCGTACAGTTGAAGTTAATTATCCCTTCATCATCATCAGCCCGTGTTCGTCCACTGCTGGACATAGGCCTCTCCTATAATACGCCACTCAGCCCGATCCTCGGTCTTACGTTTCCAACTGCCACCAGCTATCTTTCGTATATCGTCACTCCATCTGGTCTCTGGGCGTCCTACACTACGTTTGCCGATTCGCGGTCTCCACTCCAAAACCCGTCTACCCCAACGGTTATCGGGTCTGCGACAGATGTGACCGGCCCATTGCCACTTCAGTTTGCTAATACGCTGAGCTATGTCGGTGACTTTAGTTCTCTGACGAATTACTTCATTACGAATGCAATCCCTCAGAGATACTCCAAGCATAGCCCGTTCCATAGCTCGCTGAGCGACTTTGAGCTTTCGGACCATTTTGACTGTCAGTGTCCACGTTTCAGCACCGTAGGTCATAACGGGTAGGACGCACTGGTTGTACACTTTTGTTTTGAGACTTTGTGGGACGGGTGACGAGAAGACTCGACCAAGTTTGCCAAACGCTGCCCAGCCCAACTGGATTCTTCTCATGGCCTCACTCTCAAAGCTACATCTACCTAGTTCGAGCTGGAGAACCGGTTTGCTGCCTTGGAAACCACAAATAGCGCTGACCAGAAGCTCGAAAGTGTAGTGGAAGTCCTGCGTGATGAGGGCACAAAGTTTTGTGAAATGCGGCGCAAAGGCAGAAAGTCAAAGCTTTCCAGTGAGACCTTAGAACTCATGGAGGAACGACGGAATCCCACGTTAACTTCGTCGGAACAAGGGGCTCTTAGCAAGAGAATTACCAAGCTTGTACGACGTGACCTCCGATTAGCTAACACGCTCTTGATTGAAAAATCAATTGAGCAAAATCGGGGGTCAAAAGTGTTCGTCAAGACCTTGGGTAGAAGCCACCTGACGAAGTTAACTACCTCGACGGGGAGAGTCGTTTCATCCAAAGCGGATATTCTCTCGGAAGTGGAAGACTTTTACAGCCAGCTGTACGCATCGCATGCTCCACATCTCCCACATAATGAGGACAAAAGAGCTACTTTGACTCGCCATTACACTGAAGAACTGCCAGAAATAAGTATGGACGAGATCGCGATGGCTCTTGGGCAACTTAAAAATGGAAAAGCCGCGGGCGAGGACGGAATTACAACAGAGCTCTTAAAAGCTGGTGGCGCTGCACTTATAAAAGAGCTCATAGAACTGTTTAATGCCGTCCTCTTTACCGGGAGAACTCCACAGGCATGGCACAGAAGTGTGGTCATCCTATTCTTTAAAAAGGGAGATAAAACCCTTTTGAAGAATTATCGACCAATATCGCTTCTGAGCCATGTCTATAAGTTGTTTTCGAGAGTTATCACGAATCGTCTCGCCCGAAGACTCGATGAGTTTCAGCCTCCTGAGCAGGCCGGGTTTCGAAGTGGGTACAGCACCATAGACCACATTCACACGGTACGGCAGATTGTACAAAAGACAAAGGAGTACAATCGGCCACTTTGCTTAGCGTTTGTGGACTATGAGAAGGCGTTCGACTCGGTCGAAACCTGGGCTGTTCTGGAGTCCTTACAGCGATGCCAAGTCGATTGGCGATACATCGAGGTGATGAGGTGTTTATACGACGCCGCTACGATGGCGGTCCAAATCCAAGATCAGCAGACAAAACATATTCCTCTGCATCGAGGCGTGAGGCAAGGGGATGTTATTTCCCCGAAATTGTTCTCAAACGCACTGGAGGATATGTTTAAGACGCTGGATTGGGGTGGACATGGCCTAAACATCAATGGCGAATACATCTCTCACCTACGATTTGCTGACGACATCGTCATTATGGCAGAGTCGCTGGAGGATATGCAGTGGATGCTGGACAGCCTGGCTAACGCTTCTCAACGCATCGGCCTTCGGATGAATTTGGATAAAACCAAAGTCATGTGCAACGAGCTCGTTGCTCCGGGGCCGATTGCCGTAAGTGGAACCACGCTCGAAATTGTTCGGAGATATGTCTACTTAGGGCAGAATTATCCCTTATTATGTGGTAATTAATAAATTAAATAAATTGTCACTCCACGTAAAAACAAAGCATTTATTTGACGAAAATAAATTAACGTGGCAAGCCGCGGGCTACAGGCGGGGGCAGGGAAATTAAAGAGTGTTTGTGGTCGGGAAACTACAAAATTTTATTGAAATTTGCTTAAAATCCATACACTTGACATAGAAATTTTATAACAAACCATTGACTTTAAATTAATGTGAAGTGGAAATACTATTATGTTAACTTCACGTATATTATTTAGAAAATAACAGCTTATTTAGTTTACTGAATGATAATAATTTATTGTGAAAACTAACGTATTACACATTTTAAAATTAATACACGGGTAACTCACGTTTAATATCAGTCCAGTCCAGTCCGACTCAAGTTTCCCTCACCGTCGTGTGCTAAACGAGCTGCGAGCAAGCGCGCTCACTCGCCTTGAAAAAGATCGCCGGACGCGATCGAAACTTGAGTCAGACTGAACTGACTAGGTATATTAAACGTGAGTTACCCGTGTATTAATTTTAAAATAATTTTTATTGATCAGCTAGGCACAAAACACGGTTTTAAACTTATTAAAGTGGCAAAAGTTTACCCATTTCAGTGTGTAATATAAAGTTTTAATATTGAAGGTACAAAACACGGTTTTAAACTTATTAAAGTGACAAAAGTTTACCCATTTCAGTGTGTAATATAAAGTTTAAATAATTATGGTTAATTAATTATGTAGGTATAATTTTATGAAGGATATTTTTTATTCTAAATACGAAACAAACAGCATGGAATGATGAAAAAATGAGACAAAAAAGGCTTTCACTGATAAAACAAACGAAAAGACACAAATGCGAACATAAGAAAACGACATTTTTAAAGTTTACTTTAAAGTAAAGTTAAAGCAAATATTGAACTATAGGAAGTTCAATATTTGCTTAGTTTGGGGCTAAGTCTTGTGTGAAAAAGTCCACCAATTAGAATAGTGTCCCTATAGGCATTAAAAGAGATCGTGTTTTCCATATATTTGCTAGAGCTTATCTGCTATATTTGAATGCTATTCGTAGCATTCCCACTTCACGTAATGAATTGGTATTGGTAAGTACTTTTTTTTAACGGAAAAGTATGACTTATGTCATAATAATCTATTCAATAAACCTAATACATCGCAGATACATGTTTTATTTGTCTATCCTTGATAAAATACAGGTGTTTCTGTGCTAATATTACTAGAGTCAGTTCGGTTTGGTTGCCTTTCCACTATTTGCTGCAAATCGTGCTCCTGTACAATATGAAATATTTTACTCTTCGCCAAGTTCAAATGATACGGAGAAAACCTTTTCAGCGTTGCTCCAATACTTATCAAAAATGCATCGACGGGGTCTGCGACGTCAAACTCCGGTTTGTCATTGATACTTTGTACTGGAACTTCTACTTCTTCAAAGTTATTATTTTTTACTGTTTTATTGCTCTTTTTGCGTTTTTTCAATGGCTGACTATCTTCTTCATTTGAGCTGTTGTCGTATTCAATATAAATATTGTCTTCAACGCCATCATCCCCCATATTGTTCCAGGAACTAGTATCCGCAGCAGATGCTTTGTCTGTCTCTTCTTCGGATTCCTGTTCAGGGTCAGCTGTAACGACTTCTTTGTAATAGCTCTTCATGAATTCGAGATGGTTGGCATATTTGTAAGCGCGTTTTTGCCGGGAACAACCTGTGATACTTTTTCTTATAATGCGACGGTGTACATCTCTTATATTTATCCATCGAACTTTGCAATCAGCAGCTGAAAATAAAATTAGGTGATATTATGATTTTATAGATGTTTTAGGTGATATACTGCCAGCTATGTATTAACTACCCACTATTATTGTACTAAATACCTACTTATTCTTACAAAAACTAGACTCTCTATTATATAACTCTTAGCACAATTCTGGATAACCAAAGCAAATATAACACCAAGTGATAACTTAATTCGCATAACGAATAACTCCGTAGTAGTAAATTTCACAGAGTCCACTAAAAACTTAATAAACAAAAAGAAGGCATCAAAAGATAAAACAAAAATACCTTTGGATGTGGTGTTTCTTATTAAACTAATAAACACTTTAAAAAAATAAAATACCAGTTATGATATTTATTGCTAAGTCGTGATTTAGTGGTCCCTGTGAAATTCGCGACTACGCAGTTATTCGTTTTGCGAATTAAGGTATCGACAGTTGTTTTAGTTGTTAGAGTTATTATTAAAAATAAAAAAATGCAAGTTTCTACGAATACTTTCATTGTTTATTATATCGACTGAAAAAAACTCATCTACCTTACCCTTTTTCTCGAAAGACGAAAAGACAAAGCCAAAGCCTACGTCTCAATAAATCGAGAATTGTGTGAGTTTCGTAAGTAGCTCCATATCAATGACTATCTTTAGATCGTCAGATGTTTAAAAAAATAGTTTACGATAATTTAAAGTAATGACTACGACACGATTAAATTATGCATAAGGCAATTTACACAAAAAGACAAATAATATTTACCTGGCTTTTCGAGAGAGTCTCCAATCTTTTGCCAGGCGACTTCTCTGGCGTTAAAGTCCATATATTTCGGATCATTGTAATCGTATAACACTGGATGTTGTCGCACATGTTGAATTAACTTAATATCCAACTTTTCAGAAAACACTTTCTGCATTTTGGGACTTAAGTTTGATAAAAATCAAAAGAATCTGCAGTAGCTTCTTTAGTGGCGACCGATCAATCGTGTCGTTTTGCTTTTGTCAATGTCGTGATTGTATTCAGTGTATTCAGTACTATGCACGGATCGGCAACGTCGCATCGTCGCCTCGCCGTCGCGCGCATCGTAGTTGGTCGTATCGGATTCGTGTCGGGCTGTCTCGTGCTTCGTTCAGTCGCCAGTCGTCTCCTTCACCCGATTTCGTTTCTTTTCACGTATTTTTCGATCGCTTGGATGCGATATTGTCGGCCAAGTGCGAGTCTTTTTACCGCACGGATGTTCTGTTTCTCCATAGTTTTTATTAGTAAGGTATATATTATGTTTGTATTGTGTTAGTAAATGACTACAAGGTTTGGTGTTTAATGCCGATTGAGTTACATCTAGGACGACCATTTAATGGGTGTCCTATTCATTGTCATAATATTTTTTGTCATATACATTATACATACCTAGTTGTATACATACTACCGCATACATATTTTGTAGTCATAGTATTAAGCTGCCTATACACACTGGGCCAGTGCAGGCCAACGCCAGTGTGTGGAGGGTCGTTTTGTGGTGACTCGCGTCGCTCGCTTCGCTGGCCGAGTGACGGCAAGTGGCCAGTGTGTATAGGGCTGTTTTGTCTCGACTCGTCTCTCGTGACCTGTGTCGGTTTTTGTGCACAAAACGAAGGCGCTCGGCGAGTAGCGTCCTGTTCTCCTATTGGCCTACCGCGCTTTCGCCAGCGCTGGGCCAGTGTGTATAGGGCTGTTTTGTCTCGACTCGTCTCTCGTGACCGGTATCGGTTTTTGTGCACAAAACAAAGGCGCTCGGCGAGTAGCGTCCTGTTCTCCTATCCTATTGGCCTACCGCGCTTTTGCCAGCGCTGGGCCAGTGTGTGGATGCTACGTTTTGTCTCGTGCCGTTTTGTCGACACTCGCGTTGGCCTCCACTGGCCCAGTGTGTATAGGCAGCTTCAGAGTCGAAATTAGTGCACAGTTAATATAGTTAACTAGCTGTGCCCCGCGGTTTCACCCGCGTCTATTTGAGGAAAATCCATACTAAAATATCCATTGCTGGCCACTTTATTACGTTTTATGGAACCCTAAAAATACGTAAATAAGCAACAATGCATTGTTGTGAGGGTAAAACTATCTTTGATTGTTGTAGAACAAATTTGATTACTTCAAATGACACAAACTTCAAATGTAGACACGCGCCGTCACAGACTTCAGCAACCAAAGAGAATTTAAATTCACGGAACTAAAGCTCTCAAAGAGAAATATTTTTCCCCGTTTTCTTTACATTCTTCACTCATACTCCGTACCTATTGATAGTAGCGTAATGTTATATACCCTATAGCCTTCCTCGATGAATGGAGTATCCAACAAAAAAAAAAACTTTCGTATCGATCCAGTAGTTTCCGAGATCCTAGCGTTCAAACAAACAAACTCTTCAGCTTTGTAATGTTAGTATAGATATAGATACCTATCTATCAAACGAAACCGGAACAAATTGTTTATTCATTACTGGTTGATGGTAGAATAAAAATTGCCTCCTAATATTAGTTACTACTAATCATCATTACACATAACATTATCACTGCCCCTAATATCCTTGTCATAATGTTAGTATTACTTATATTTAAAAGCTATAAACTTTAACGCCATAACTTTTGAGCACATCACTGTGTTCCGGTATGAAGGGCAATATTTCCAGAGAAATTGTAGGGCTTAGAGATATAACTTCTTAGATCCCTGGGTGACGAACGCAGTGCAGTGTGAGGTAATGATTTGGACTTCATGTTCCAATAGCTGCTTGTCACAGTGCTCTTATGTGGCAGGCATGTTGCTTACCAGCAGACACATGTCCTGCTCGTCTCGTCACTGTTTATTCAAAAAAATACAAAATTATTTGATATTTTCTTCTTCTTCAAGAAGTAAATAAGATAAAATGTAACGGTCCGATAATCAGATTGCAGAAATAAAATGCCATTGTGGTGGCGGCCATCTTGGCTTTTAAATTTGTTGTAGTATACAGTACTTTACTAGTCAAGCCCTCTCATTTGATACCCATATTGAGGTAGTAGTGAATAAAAAATGATTCGCCATTTTGTGGTAACGGCTATCTTCGATTTAAAATTTGTCGTTGTATAGAGATATAGTACTCTGATAGTCAACCCCTTTTATTTGATATCCATACTGAAGTAGTACTGAAAAAATATTCTGTGGTGGCGGCCATCTTGGTTTTAAAATTTGTTGTAGTCTTGTAGTATTTAGTACTGTACTAGTCTTGCCCTTTCATTTTATAACCATATTGAGGTAGCAGTGAAAAAAATTACCATTTCGTGGTGGCAGCCATCTTGGATTTAATACCTATATTGAGGCAGTAGTAAAAAAAATAATGAATTCGGTATTTTGTGGTGGCGGCTATCTTGGATTTGAAATTTGTTGTTGTAGTAGATAATACTCTACTAGTCAAGCCCTTTAATTTGATTTCCATACTGAGGTAGTACTTAAAAAAATATTCGCTATTTTGTGGTGACGGCCATCTTGGATTTGAAATTTGTTGTAGAAGTATAGCACTCTACTAGTCAAGCTCTTTCATTTAATATCTATATTGAGGTAATGCTGAAAAAAATAATTAATTTGCTATTTTGTAGCGGCGGCCATCTTGGATTTGAAATTTGTTGTAGTATGTAGTACTCTACCAGTCAAGCCCTTTTATTTCATACCAATGTTGAGTAGTGAAAAAAAAATGCCATTTTGTGGTGACGACCATCTTGGATTTGAAAGGAGACGGCCCATTTTCCATAGGCATTTGCCCCACAGAAAAAGTGCAAGAGACTTGACCAAAATTGGATCATTGTATAGGACTTTTAATATATATTGAGGAACCGTTAATGTTTTTATCCTGCATAGCGGGGTTTAAAAGTTATCAACTAAAACATTGAAAAAAAAAATAACGCCGCAAGTAGGTAATCAAGAACGTGATTATGTACTTACTACTAAAAAAAAAAGTTAGTAAATTCATTACTTTGCGACTTACTGTGCTCAAAATAATGTCGATTTTTAACGCAGAAGGACCGGAGATTCGGCAAAAACACAAAAAAATTACGAAACCTTTGGAAAAATAAAGAAATTCCTTGTGTTGTGTGAGTTTCAAACGAATCGAGTTTCGAACGAACCGATTTCCGGACGAATCGATTTTCGACCGGAATTTTACTTTACGTGAACTTGAACTGAAGAAAAAACGAGGCTGACTTTGACTATAGTTTGTTAGTCTGTACACGGAGGTACTAATGAAAAGAGTATTCAACGTCGTACCCATTTAATGGGTACTGAGTATTGACCCGATGACAAAATACGAACTAAACCTTAACAGGCTTATCTATATTCAAAAAACTTCGCTAGCGTGTTTTAACGCCGTACAACGCCATCTATTTTGGTTCTATGGAATTACATGAGGAGGATACAAAATTACTTATACATAGTCATTAAGGTACTTTTTAATCACCAATTTGCAATCCCCGCTTGGCAGGTTAGAATCGAATGTACAGTTTGAATCATTTAATTATATGTTATTTTAATTAAATAACTTGTTTAGGTCTCCGGGGCTAATTAAGTACATAAACTTGAAACGACTTGGGGCAGAAATGAGCCGTCTCCTTTGTCGTAGTATAGAGGTATAGTATCTACTAGTCAAGCCCTTTCATTTGATATTCATGTTGAGGTTATAGGGCTTTAAATATATAAATATTTAGTAGTGGTAGGACTCCTGGCAGAGTCTGCCTGGGGAAATACCACATCTTTGCCAATTATTCTACCGCCAAGCAGTAATATGCAAACATTACTGTGTTCCGGTTTTGAAGGGCAATGTTTCCAGAGAAATTACAGCGCTTAGAGATATAACATCTTAGATATCTGGATGACGAGCGCAGTGTAGTGCTAGGTAACGATTTGGACTCTTCATGTTCCAATAGCTGCGTGCTACTGTGCTGTTATGTGGCAGGCATGTTGCTTACCATCAGCCACATGTCCTACTCGTTTCGTAACTCTTGACTTAAAAAAAATATAGATTCTTCTTCTTCTTCAAGAAGTAAATAAGATTCAATGTAACGGTCCGATCCGAAAGATCATAGAAGATGGATGCCATGGGAGAGGTCGACAAAAAAAAGCGTGGGTGGATTGTGTGAAAGACGATATGAGTAGGAAAGGAGCGAGCTTAGATCTGACGAATGACAGAGATGAATGGAGGAAACGTACATGTTGCACCGACCTCACCTAAAGTGGGATAAGGGTAGGCAAATGTTGATGATTTTATCTTACTGTCAGGCTATGCGGCGGACTCGGCAATATGAGTGAAAACGGTCCAATAAAAACATAGCCAGACCAAACCAAAAATTACAATTTTACGCATATAAAGATAATAGAATATTAACTTATATTGATGAATGTATTTTTTAAGTTCAGCCCATTTGTCTGCAAAAGCAATAGCAATCAATTTTTGTTTCAAAGATATTCAAGAGTCATCTATTGACAAGTAGAAGAAACTGTGCGGGAAGTAGATCTTTGCCTTTAATTGCTAAAGGTACTTATACACACTGGCCTAGTGAAGGGCAACGCGAGTGTCGATAAAACGGCACAAGACGAGTAGGTAGACGAGAGGTAGCATCCACACACTGCCCGAGCGCAGGCCAACGCGAGCGCCGGCGAAACAGGACATGGCAAGTGGTAGCATCCACACACTGGCCGAGCGCAGGCCAATACGAGCTACGAGCGCCTTTGTTTTGTGCACAAAACCGACACCGGTCACGATTGAGACGAGGCGAGGCAAAGAACCCTATACACACAGGCCACTTGCCGTCACGCGGCCAGCTAGGGGAGCGACGGCGAGTGATCCCAAGTCATGGCAAAACGACCCTACACACACTGGCGATGGCTTCCACTCGGCCAGTATGTATAGGCGGCATAACGATTGACATTAGACGAACAAGCGGCTAGTTTAAAAAAAAGCGCAGCACTATTACTTGGCGGTGACATTAGAAAATGTTGTCTGTGATTTCATAGACAAAAATCTGGCGGCGACCAATCACATCCCAAATCTTCAAATTGAAATGAAAGTTCGCCACATGTCCGCCATAACTACTACATCTTCTTTCTAGTGACGTTAGAATTATTTTGTGTTCTGTTGTATGTAGATTTCTTTAATTTAATTACCCTTTAGTTGAAAAAAAAAAGAATCGGTGAGTAACGTTTAGTAATTAATTTACGTGCTGGTAAAATTTCCTCTAGAAATTAATTTTGTTTAGTCGCGGTGTAACTTTCGTGCCTTGTGTCAAATAGAAAATCATATTTTCCCTTCGGTTGTGCTTTATTTTCTCAAGATTTTGGTGATCTAAATTGGTGAAACATTTATTATTTCAAAAATTGTGCAGTGGACAAGTTTAGTTGTGTTAATGCATGTGATTTTTAGCGTCGGCGTAGCTAATGTGTTCACATAATTTGCAGACCCTGGAAAGGAAAACCACGATGGAGTCGCCGCGAAAATTTAACGATTGTTACTTTTACTATTACTCCACGTGCACCAAGGTGAGCAAAACAAATATCTGTAAATCTGTCTCCTTTTTGATGTAGGTACCAAAATAAATCTTGCATCCTGTGATGAACATATTATAATGCAACATAAAGTAATCGCAAAAATTGTACCCTACCTGGTGGATTGCATAAAATGATGTAAACAAAGTACATAACTGGAATGTTAGGTTGGTCTTGTAATTAAAAATATTGGTGGAGACTGTAAGACCATTTAGTATTTGATTTCTTATTGTATTTGTGTTGTCTTTCAATATGTTTTACAAATTTGTGTGGCGTTTAATTCTTACTGAAAAATTTGGCTGTTATTATGGTTCATAATTTCAAAATCCAGATTTTAAAATTTGTAGTTTGAACAGGTGTTATTTTCATGACCATTTTCAGGGTGATAACTGCGTATTCCGCCATGAGCCATCAGCACTGGGATGCGAAACTATGTGCCAGGCTTGGCAGCAAGGCAAGTGCCTTGATAAACGCTGCAAACTTCGCCATATGGAACTGAGGGTATGTGCATAATATCATTTTATCACTAATCGAGGAAATGTAGGAATGTTCAGAGTGGTTTATGGTTTTCAGCATTTGATTTTTTTATTTAGCCAATTATCATTAGTATTTTTCATTAAGAATTTTACAGATTTGACAAATGGTTAATTGGGAACAATGTCAAATTTTGTGTTATTATATCAGACCAATTTTCTATGTATTTCCTAAGTGAAATAAATGTCACTTAGTTCAAATCTTTGCTTGTTTTTATTTGTTTGTTTATTTTTGGGGTAAGTAATCACGATAATGGTGACTATAAACCGATGTGATTACTAATTCGTTGAGAGTTGATGGTTAAACTCCCTGTGGAGTTCCGTCTTGCTTTCAAAATATTGTTGTCTCAAATCAAATTTGTCCTGTCACATGTTGTGGTAAATGATAGTTTCCTGGATAGTGGATTTGCTTGTTTTCTTGTTGTTATTGTGCTTTTTCAGTGTACATAATAAAGAGTATGTTTGTCTGTTATGTTAATTTCGATGTATGATTGATTAGACATCAATGTTACATTAATTTTGACTGTAAGCTAGGTATTAACTGCTAGTTATTAATTATAATTATTATTGATTAATTTCACTGTTACTTATTAACCAATCAAATAGATAATAATTTAATAAACCTCTAAAGTTTAATCTTTTTGTTTAATTTAAAAGTTTAAAGTGTGTAAATGTTTGAAATTTACAACTTGATGTATTAGGATATCTTCATTGTCAAACAAAAATTGTCTATGTGGACTTTTCTCATGTGTCATCCACCAACCCGCACTGGGCCAGCGTGGTGGATTATGGCCTTAACTCTCTCCTTGCGAGAGAAGGCCCTGAGTCCCAGCAGTGGGAACGTTTAGTGGGCTGTTGATGGACTTTTCTAATTATTTACTAAAATTACTAGTTACACCCTAACTTAAGCTTTGATATTTAAAACTGCTATGTGATTCTGAGCATTACATGGCGAACTAGGCGTGTTAGAAAAAATATGCTATGTGCATCAAAACAAAATATTGCCCAATTAAAATTGTTTACAACAAATTAATTACTAGAAATTAAAGTCAAAACATTAATTGGGGTAATATATGTACAATACACATAATTCATATAATACACATAATAGCTAAAATATAATTACTAATCAGAAATTTTACATGAGAATGTTTTGACTTGATATCTGTCTTACATTTGGCACATAGCAGATATTTGTTTGACAACAAAATGTATATTGGGGTCATGGACATATAAAAAAGTCGGACATAGTCTCGCTAAAACAAAAACTGTGTCACTAGAGTCGGCAACATTTGCACGTGCGCGTTGTCAGGTTGTCACTGATAGGCTGACATGCACACATATACACAAGTTGAGCGTGGTCACACCCCGGACACTCGGCCTAAACTCCATACAAACGGTGAAGACGACATACCTACACTCACACAACTACGCATATGTCGTTCGAACACATTTACGCATGTGTGCGTGTCATCTAGGGTTACTAAATTATTTTATGGAATAGCTGTGACCCGTGAGTTCACCTGCCTGTGTTAAGTGGCTTACAATCTTACCTAGTTAGTGTTCGATCTTTAATGTAGGTAAATATAACTTTCATCAACAATCAGACGGGAGAAGATTTAAAACAAAATAGGAGATAATAAAGGTACCATGGACGAATTTATTTTTAGTTAAGTACACTTACCCAAAGAGAAAACTTTATTCTGACAATATATTAATTAATCACTCCACATATTTTAGTTTAATTTAATGTAATTCATGTTTTTTAATTAATGGCTTGACATACGTATTGGCTTGACTGTGAGTATGTTAAGTAGCTATGACATAAATAAATAAATAAATAATAAATAAATAAAATATCGCGTATTTCATTATAGGTAGGCTAGTCACAATTTAAAAACAACGAGTTTAATAATTTCGTCACAGGGCTTCAGTGTTGGCGCGTACTTCTAACCAGAATAGCTTAACACAGTTTATAAAAATGATTCAATCTTTGTAGAAATTCTTATGAAATTAAAAATCTCTTGTTCTTGTTTCGTATAATAGACGATAAATTTGGTACCATTTTGTTAAATAATACAGCATCATGGTCGTATTCTCATAGAAAATTATCGTCCGATATAATAACCCTTCGTTGAGTCCACCTCGCGTCCGCGAGGGGGAGGAAGCTTGAAATTGGCGGGGGGTGGGGAGTGTCCGTTCTATCTATATTATCTATTCTATGGCGTGGTATGAGCCACTGATGTGTGGGTGTCAAGCCTGTATGTGACAGCGCACACCTGCATATTATGTGGCTGACTCAATGGACACCGTTTTTGTTTTAGCGAGACTATGTCCAACTTTTTTATACGTCCATGATTGGGATGTAATGTTCAAATATTTCTGTGTACAATGTGGCCTTGTACTGATAAGTGATTTTGAATAGGTCAATTATATCATGTTGCTGCATTAGGTAATAAATACAATGTCTACTGCATTCTTGGCATATTATAAATTATATCTATGATTCATAGCTGTACATGAACACCTTTATTCATTAGTATTTAATGACCAAAATCAATAGTTTTCTTGCATTTCATTTTCATGAAATGTGATGATATGGAAGTTTTGCCACAAACCACTATAATATTATCTATCACCAAACTAATTTAAATTTGTAGGATGGAAAGGAACTAGTGAACTGATTTTATAATTAAATAATTGGAAAAACAATTACTTAATTATTAGTAATTTGTATTAAGTAGGAATAACATATAGGTTGTGAGTTTAAATCGCATTTAGGATAACCTCTAGATTAGGAGTTTAAATCCCATTCAGGCTAACCTGTTGGTTATGAGTACAATTCCCACTCAGGCTGACCTATACTGGCCCATAAGTACTATTCCAGACTACATATAAAGTATCTGTGTTGTAAATTTCAACTAGATCTATTTAGTCATTGCATGTGATTGAGCAACAAACATCTGAAGTATCACATTTATAATAATAGTAGGATGTAATTCAGGATCTGAGTCTGATGTGAATCCCACTCAGGATTTACCTCACTAGGATATCGATTCACTTGCTATTGAGCCACATAATTAATTCAAAAAAGCATATTAAATGTATATGTGATGAATATGGATGCTTGTTCTGTGTCATGTGTTTCATAAGTATTATAAATTAATGATGTAATAGCTAACATCAGCTCTATAATTCCATAGTAAAATTTATTATGATGGTATTGGGTGAAAAATGTTCCACCCAATACTGTCTGAGTATTTCTGCAGAAAGACAACAAAAAATCCATGCTTGAATCCATTACATTATCAACATAATATACCTCTGCGCTGAATAAAGCCACAGTCACAGTTTGAAGGGCAATGTTTCCAGAAAAATTACAGGGCTTAGATGTATAATATCTTTGATCTCTGGGTGAAGAGTGCACTGCAGCGCTAGGCAATGGCTTGGACTTTTCATATTCTACTAGCTGTGTGTCACTGTGCTGTTATGTGGCAGGCATGTTGCATACCATCAGGGACATGTCCAATGCTCGTCTTGTATGCTATACAAATATGCTATAAAATGCTATGCTATAAAAAAAAATCATCATCATCATCATCATCATATCAGCTGAAGGATGTCCACTGCTAAACGAAAGCCACCCCCAAAGATCACCACAAAGACCGGTCTCGCGCCGCCCGTATCTACCGATTTCCGGCGACTTTCATCAGGACGTCTACTCTCTTTCTACGAAAACGTAATTTCGAAATAAAGTCGCGACTTTCATAATCCGATTCTATTTCGATCCGTCGTTTTGTCCGTTTACATGTTCTAAACCTACTGTAATTAAAGTAGGCTTAGAACATCAGGCTTAGAACGAAGTAGAACCGGAGTAGAAAAGTCGCGAGGTTTTTTCGAAATAACATTTTCGTAGTAAGAGAGTAGACGTCCAGATCGATGGTCCATCTTGTATCTTGTCCATCAAAGCCACATTATCACATAAAAATTTGGACAGGTTGGGGATAGAATCCACAACATAAATGCTTTGCAGGCAGTCTTACTACCAACCAAACCACTAGGTCACCTAGTATATTCATAATACCATAAATATTGTTGGACCTTTCCGCTACATGTTGTATATCATCTGTTACATACATTTTGTCCAATGATGATATTTGTATGGAACAGCTAATTTTCGTTTCATGGTTGACGCTCTAAAGATTCGTACGAAGAAGTTTGATTCTACTGACATAGTAAGAATGTCTAGGCTATGGAATGCGTTGCCTGAGTGGGGTTTCCCCGATGGTTACAATCTTGATGTCTTCAAATCAAGAATTAATCATTTTCTTCTAGGTATTATTCTACATTCCATTGTAGACCGTATTGTCGCTTAACATCAAGCGAGATGGTGATCAAGTGTACTAAACCTATAAAAAAAATAATGGTTGTCTGTAAAGTCGGGTTACTGACGTTAGTTGAACGTGACAACTTCAACTACGCCTTAGAGCGAGGTAACGCCGGCGGCGAGGTAACGGCGGTAACGTTTCATGACGTCATGTTTTGCGGGTGTGCAGCCGGCTTCATCGAATTATAAGACGTTGGCACGTCAAAAAGTTTGAGATTTTAGGGTAGAGATTGAAAAGATGTTTGAAATTATAAATACAATACATCCCTTTTCCCTTAGTACATGCTTTCTGTTTAACCTTGTCGTGGCAACACACTGATTTGCATTTTCTGCATAATGTGATAAGCCGTCAACTCAATTATGAAACTTAGCTGCCTATAAAATAAGACCTATGTTTGTGTAATCAGAAATTGTGTAAAACAAAATTACTAAGTTGATTAAATTTAATCTTTGTTACATAATCGCATTTGATTGATTTCTTTACGTTTTGTGCTGGCTAGTATTGAGCAGAGTATGTTAATACAGTACTAGAATAGAAAAATATCACTTGTTTACCTGCCATTTTCAAGGGAATGCTTTATCTTTTTGGGATAAAAAGTTGCTTATGCATTAAGCCAATGTTCTGAGCTATCTCTATGTTACACTAGCAGTGTTCCGCGATTTCATCTGCATAGTTCCCGTTATTGTGTAACATATAAAACGGAGCTTGTGCTATTTCAGACAATAATCCAAACATTAACATTTATAATATTAGATATTAGTAGGATTAATCTCATCCAAATCCATTGGACTGTTAGGATTGTAAAGGAGTATTTTGCCCAAAAAGGCAGAGTAGAAACTGAAAAGGTTATTCTATTCTAATTATTATGAATATCTTGAAAAATCTGAACTCAAGTAAAAAATCAAAGTTTTAATAAAAAAATGCAAATGGCACTAGACTAAATGTATGATATGGAATACTTTCTCAAAAGTGCACACTGAACTTGACTAAATAAGTGTATGCCATACTTTTGTACTGCAAACTAAATGTATAGCATAGTTTTCCATTAACTTTTATTTCCGGAGTCCTCAGTAGAAGTTGCCCACAATGATGAACAGATCATTCTTTTAGTTCAGTACATAATTTGTTCTGCATAGTTCTTTATAGATTATTTGAAGTTTGATATTTAAAATTCCAGTGTCATATTTTGTTCCTAGTGAGTTTTGTAGTGGTAGGACTCTTGGTAGAGTCTGCCTGGGAAAGTACCAGTTTGCCAGTTATTCTACCGCCAAGAAGTAATGGCGAACATTACTGTGTTCATCATATTTGAAGGGCAATGCTTCCAGAGAAATTACAGGGCTTAGAGATATAATATCTTAGATCTTTCGGTGACGAGCACAGTACAGTACAGTGCTAGGTAATGATTTGGACTCTTCATGTTCCAATAGCTTGCTCGTCTCGTCACTCTATAGTCTATGTATACTATAAAAAAAAAACAATAGTCATGAATGTTGGCATGTATCCTTAACTAGCTGTGCCCTCCGTTTCGCGCCCATTTTAAGGGTTTTATGTTGTTGATTTCACAGAACCCTATTTATTTTCCTCAAGTAAGAGTAGCCTAAGTTATGCATTAGAACATCAGCTATCTAGTAGTGAAAGCCCCTTCATAATTGGTCTAGCCCTTTCGCAGATTACCCGGAACAAACAAACAGACAGACAGAACAGACACATTAGTTTTATTTATTTGTGTAGATTTGGTTCAATTCGAGAGATAGGATAGTTTACATTTCGATTAAAAATGGTCTTTATATGACAACTAGAAGAACGCCCCGCGGTGTTACCCGCGTAATTCCCGTTCCCGGTTCCCGCTATTTTATCTGGGATAAAAAGAAGCCTATGTGTTCTTCCAGACTATAATCTATGTAAGTATGTATGTTCCAAATTTGAGCCCAATCCGTTCAGATGTTACGACGTGATTGAGCAGCAAACATTGACATCTATAGTATTAGTAGAATAAGCGAGTGCGGCCTATATTATATAGTGTACATTTTAAAACTTATCGTAGGCTTAATATTTGTTACTATGTTTACAGAAAAACCGCAAGCAAATCCCTTGCTACTGGGAGAACCAGCCTGGAGGCTGCCGCAAGATCCACTGCCCGTTTATGCACAAGAACCCCGAAGCGCGCACCGACGGCATCGCGCCCAGCCAGCCTGGGCCACTGCCCGTAAGTTCGTTTTACCATTACCACCATCATGGCCCACGATCAGAGCACAAAGACTAAGACCTAAGACCACTGCACTGTAGCATAGATCAGAAAATAGTTACTGGCAGTAGTTGATATTTGAAATCTGATACTTTTTGACATGTTGTTCCATTGGCTATTGATTTGTGACTTGAAAATATCTATTTTTTGTAAATGCATTTAAGTTAAGTAACATCACCCGAAATATATGAATTGTTACATAGCCCAGAGAATCAGTTAGCTGAAGTGGCAATGAATGGGCCAGTAACTAAACGTAGTTCTTTGCTAAAACCGCACACGGTGCTGTAATAAAAAAAAAACAATGTTTTCCGTAAAGCGGTGACGATGACGTGAGTTTCATGCTTGCTCACCCAACCCAAAAAGTGCTCAAATGGTCTAATCTAAAGCCATTTTCATGTTACAATTTTTTTTATTTATAAAATGTTTACTAATCGTTTCCATCACATTTTTAAGGCTGGTTTCTCCGTGCAGGGTGGTCCGGGGGTGGGCCTTCCTGAGCCGGTCCCCGCGGAGCCCACCCTGAGCGCGGCGCCCGTGCCGCAGCCCGTGCCGCAACCCGTGCCGATGCTGTGGCAGCAACAGCGTCAAGGTAACCCATTCTAAATCTTGCTTCATTCATCACAGTCATTTAATAAAGTCATCTAGACGGGACATTTTCTTAATTTTACTGGAAACCAAAATACTGCTAAAATTCGTTATTTAGAATTTTACAGTATTTCAATGAAATGGTTTTTTTTGTTGATACGAATCTACAAAATAATCAAACATTTTTTTTACGAGATTGTGAAATTCGAAATGACCAGTTTTGAAAGTTTTACAGTATTTTTCCTTTCCTCTAAAATTAAGAAATTGTAGTTACGCTCATCTGTTTCTTACACCGCGAATTTGTTTGGCAAGTATTACGTAAATACTATTTGGAGGGCCCAACCCTCCTCCCCCTTTCAAACGTTACGGTGCGTCATCGAGGTATTTTATTACATAAAAGAAGCTATTCAAATCTCCTCTTCTGGCAACTTTTTAGGAGTAAAAATGATTACTTGGATGTTTCATAATGCTCATGGAGAGTTAAAATTTTTGAGGTGCGTTACAATTATGTAATTTTTTTTTTTTATTACATAATGGATTTTATAACCTCCCCCACATACGGAACCTGTACAGATTGAAGGAGCATAAGAGAGACAGTCGGCGTCATAAGTCCCAGTTATCCCATGCACCATCACTGACAAACACTGCACATCACATCCTCAGCAACAGAGTGGTTTACAACTGGAACAGGTTACCTGAGGATGTTATTTCGGCAAAATCATTGAACTCTTTCAAGAACAAACTTGACAAATGGGTAGCAAAAGACAACATCATTTTAACAGACAATTACCTGTAATTTTGTTACATATTTCAACACTGAGATATAGGCATATCAGCTAATGCTGCTCGCCTATTATTTAATAAGATAAATAAATAAATAATACTTGAATTCCTCCCAAGCGTCTAAACTTGACCCATGAGGCAGTCTCTGTATGGAGACTGATCTGATCTGCATCTTCCCTGTGTCACTGTGCTGTTATGTGGCATGCATGTTGCTTACCATCAGGCTCATGTCTTGCTCGTCTCTTCACATTAACTTAAAAAAATAAATTCAAAATAATTGTATATGGTATAAATGTAATGTTGTTTATAGAGCACCTGCCTCCCGTGGTGCTCGACTCGAGCATGCTGGGCGTGCTGCCCGCGCCGAGCGAGCTGCGCCGCATGCTGACTCCGCACGCGCACGCGCACGCGCACCCGCACGAGCCCGCCCCCAACCCATATGCGCCCATGCCCGTCGACCCGCTCGTCGTCAACTTCGAGGAAGGTATGCGCCTCTACTGAAACTACATGTATTAAGCCCGGGTCGGACGATTTGAGCCGTCCCCCGCCAACCCGCAGGGGTCTACACGCTTTGAGAGGTCTACGGTTGGGTACGATGGGTCTACGGTTGGGTATGGGTCTACGGTTGGGTATGATAGGTCTGGAATTGGTCTTGATGGGTCTACGGTTGGGTATCATAGGTTTAAAATGGGTTTTGATGGGTCTAGGATGAATTTTGCTGAGGGTAGTGTGAGATATACTAGACCACAGTTTAATAGGATGGGTTTTGACGGGTGTAGAGTAGGTTACGATGGGTCTAGAAGTTTGCAGCGATCTGAAGTGGATTATAATAAATCTAGAGCAAGTTTTGATATGAATAGCTCGCACGTTGGGAGGTTTCAATGCCCAGCCAGAGATTTGGCCAGATTCGATAGGGATAAACGGTATTATTAGAATTGTTAGTTTACCTGCGTGGCTTGTCTATCTGTCGATCGAAACTGTCTCCTATGATCTGAAGCAAAGTTGATTAAAAATTATTTGAGTAGTCAAATTAAAACTAGTAAGTGTAAGGTTTTCAAATGCAATAAAGTTTTGACGTTTGGTAGATAAATTAGACAGTTTTCATCCTTATAGATAAGTGGATTGAGTTTGGCCTAAGGCTTGAAATTAGATTGACAAAATATGTAGGTAGATCTTTTGTATGCGGCATAAGAAGGATATTACTTTGATGGTATTAACTTTTATTTAAATTGTGTGGTTGAGAGATAAATATTTGAAATGAATTTAATTACTGAAGGGAAATGTTGTCCTGAATGATATTCTCAGGCCATTGTTTGTTCAATATGTTTTGTTCTATAAATACTAAATGAAGTGTTTCTGAGCTAATTAATTCAATTGTAGTTCAGTTTTAATTTGATTCAGTTTTAAATAAATCTACTATTTTAGCATATACATTTTCTATAATATCAAATAAGCAATAATAATGGATTTTTAAAAAGAGTAGAGTAAATGGATGTCTCTCTTCCATATTTTAATTTGTCATTGGAAGTGTGCACACAACATTTTGTTTAAAATGTTGTGGTCACTTTTAGTAAGGAAAGCAATATGCCGCAGTAAATAAATATAGACTTCTCAAATCGTATGACCGGGGCTTAATGGCCAAAAATGAGTTATGATTTTAAAAAATCGTCTCTAAATTTCGCTTAGTTATTGTTTTCGCGAGTACCATGATTTAGACGAGCAGCTTTGATAATGTTGATGACGTATTTTTGGCGATTTTTAAAAATCATTTCCTTGGCCCAAACAGTGAATTGATGAACTCTTATATTGAAGTTTAATAAGGTAGAACTCAATGTGGTTAGTTTCTGCATATATAATATATGAATAAAGTCTTGTTAACATTACTGTTTTGTATTTTTACATTGGGTGTGACATGAGTTTCATGGAGTATAAACATAGAAGGTTTTATGAGATTTCAACATCCATAAAGTTATAAAATGGGGTATTAAAATCTCAAGGTTGACACAAATTTATGAGTGTAAATTCGAATAACTACCTTGGCAGATGCACATTATCCAAGTTGGATTGATGTAAACCATACTAAATATAAATGTTTGAGTGGATATTTCTTTATTTTTAGATGGACTTGTGGTAGATAGGCTCACATGGCCTTTACTGATCACTGGTTGATTATGACAGCAACATGACCAATTCTTGCCATATCTACCTTTGACCAACTTGCGTCATTACAAACTAATTTGCTACATAAAGATATCTTTGAGATATTAATGATTTTTCAATCTCACTCATAGAGTGAAAAATTATTTATTTTTCACGACATAATTCCACAAATTTGCTTAAAGTGCTGTTCTCTTTTTGATGGAATTAAAATTTTAATGGATGAGAATTGAGGCGATCTGATGGTTGGTTGAAGGCACAAGTTTCATGTCACACCCATTGTATTTATTTGTAAGCGCAAGGCTTTTAATGTTGATTGAATGAAATAAGCATTCAAATAGAATCTTAGATTTCTGTGTCTAATTTTTACTTCAATGCAACTTTTATCATTCGCCAATTGGATAGTGTTGTGGGCATTAGAAGGAAAAAAAAGTATTCATTTGGAGGTTTACATAAATTCTACTAAAAGTACATAAGTTAAACATAGTGATACAAAGAAAATATGTTACTATATCAATTTGTAAATGATAAAAGTTGTATAACTTTGAATGCTGTTTCGCCAATACGACATATTTAAAAAGCCTTTAACTTCTGTAGTTTCTTGCATTAAAAAAGATGTGTGTAGATCTAAGGACTAATGTATATCGAAGACTTTGAGTGTAAAATTCTTATTATGTAACGCTACTAAAAATGTTTGAGATAACGGCAAAATTTGATCGATCTTCGACCGCCACCTAACGGGTGGCTATTTTATATTTAGAATACCTTTGGTTGTGGAGATTTTTTGCCAGAGTTGCCTCTTAATGTTCGATGTTGATTTCGAGAGAAACTAATCGGCCGCAATAATAGGTAGTAATGTTTTTTCTTGTCTGTTTTTTCCTTAGAATAATATTACGGCTTTTATAAATTTTTCGGCCGAAAAGCGAATCGAGAAATAACGATTGTTACGTTACGCCAGCTAAAGTAGTGCCAATGTTTTTGTAACTCGACTCGTTAGCTTAAACAAATACTTATTTTATTTCTTGTGTCATTAATTAAGAGTGTTTTTCTTTTCAATGTTTAATTTTTTTTGGTAAAACTAGTGACGTATCGCGTACAAAGAGGCTGGTCAATCTTATGTTGAGTTAGAAAAAAAAAATGTTATTTAGTTATCCAGTTCTGCGATGCGCTCTAGTTGTACCTTCAAACTATATATTTTGTTTTTCATTCTATAGTCAATTTTATAGTATTCTTATATCTTAGAATTGGTAGGATTCATTCTTTATACTTTTGTTTGATGAAAATGTTTGCATAGTATATAATAATGTACTTTGAACTATATACTTGAATATCGTAGAGATTGAATAGTTATTTTCGTTGCCTGAAGAAACGGCGTTTTGGTTGACTATATTTTTTTTTATATTAACGTTATTGCGAACGCCAATGCGTGTTGTTTAGTCAGGGGGAGAGTGGCAACCCAAGCTAACATATTAACTCAATTGCATAATAATAAATTATATTCACCTAGCTCTCTTCACACGATCTAACTATGTAATTCGTGTCGGTATTTTTATACGTGCAATAAAATTAGAAATTATTAACTTCCATATCCTAGCTAACTAGATTCATAAATATATCTCGCTTTTCATTTACTATGTAACCTTTATTCTGTATCATTTTTCCTTTCGTACTTATATAACGTTTCAAGTAAATATTGTCATAAATTTCGATTTAAACAAAATATATATACTAGAAACGTTAGATAATATTTCGAATAGATGTCGATATAATCTTTATCTATTTTAGAAAAGGTACATAATAAATAGGTTTAAACATATGGAATACAAATAAAAATATATATACACGATTATTGTAACTCATTAATTATAGGTGGAAAAAAAAGAAAAAAAAAGCTTTATGCCTTCATATTGTTTGTATGTTAGTCTAGGTGGTTTCAGGGCCCGTGCAGATTATTATAATTTATCCATACTGTCAAGGGCCCAACACATTTATAATCGCACCGTGTAAATTAGATAGAGCTAATGAAAAAAAAAAATAGATATAAACAAATAGGAGTCATAGTGTCATATCGACAAATTAATCCAAAAAAATTCAATATGACACTGGATTTTCGAAAAAAAAAAATGTGCTTAAGGACATAAATATTACTCATGTTTAGATCGTAAAGTAAAAAGAAAAAAAGAAGCATATTAATTGCTTAGCGAGTTTGGTAATTACGTATTGATAAAATGCTTCCGATTACCTACCGTTATCCCAAATACAGCAAAGATTTAGAGAAATTTTTTAGTACTCATGAAAGAACCTGGTAATTTTTTTGTATATTTTTGCACTGAAATTAAAGTTCCTATATTTATTAACAAAAAAACATTGCAAAAGTCTAGACAGGTCAAACATGATATATAAAAAAAAAAAGAATTGTCTATGGTCCACGGTACGCCTAGTCATTATTTATGTATAAAGTATTTATCCATAATTTAAAGTAAAATATGGCGGTGAAAAAAAAAGTCTCGATTGATGGGGATAGAATGGAAAAGGAAGATTTTTAAATTAATGTGCTCAGTTTTTTTACCTCTCAATTTTTTTATCATTTCGTTTGATACATTTAGGGTCATCGCGCACTTGCACTGAGTTATGTCACTAGGAAGAGTTTACTTACTAGGTATGTTTGCACGGCGCAAGTGTACAAGAGATCTTTTGGAAGGACCTTAGTCGTTGCAAGAAATTTTTCCATGGGTTAAAGTTAACATGAAAAACTTGCGATATACGAGTGCTTTTCAAATTTCAACTGTGTCTGAATTAAATTGAAATAAAGTTCATAAACGACTAAGATCTTTTCTTAGTTTCGAAACTAATTAGCATAAATATACTGATCTTGTAGAAGAAAAAGTAGATTGTATTAGTACAAAGTACGGCAGCTTTTCACGAGGCAACTGTCAAAACAATTGGTTTCGCTCTTTAGACAATATCATTTCGTATTTAGCGTTATCTAGCCTATTCATTTCTTGTAATGAACTATTTATTTACTCTTAGATTAATTGTTGAATGTTATTTTTGTTGGACAGTTGTATTTTCTGTCGTTTATCATATAGTTGGGGTGCGGTCTCGTCCGACGATTTCTCTCGATTACCGATCCGAATCGGTGGACGATAACGCAACCGCATTTAACGACGACTAAACTGATTACCGATATAACTGACGTTTAAAAAAATAAAGGTAAAGAATGTAAGCAACAAATGGAATGTAGATTATCTATGGTAAAAAAAAAGTTAAACTATGGTAGATTTAAAAAGTTATCATACGTATTCAGCTTAAATCGGTGGTCAGTTTATCGCAATTTTTTATAAGGTTTGTAAACGTGTACGGGCGTGGGGTGTAGGATAAAATGGCAGCACTTTTTGATACTTATAAATTATAGTATTTCATGACATGTTGTTCGAAGCATCTGACGGCTGTCGGGTTCTGTTGTAGGGGGATAGTGCGCGGTTGCACGCGACGCGAGCGACCGTCTCGACGGCGTCGTACTGCCATTCTCGTTTCAAATAAAAGGGTTGTTGTTACGTTAATCTTAGTCTTATTTTACAATAAGAGTTTCAATATGTTATTATTAATAAAACGTGTGGAAGAACTTCCGTTAAGCTGATTAACATTCGAGCCGTAACTCGTATTTCGAAACCTTTGGCTTCGTTCGATAAAAAAAAATTGTGTTTATTATACCAACAAGTAAATAAAAATGTTTCGTAATATGATTTTTGTAATTATTTTTGATTACCCCCGAGAAGAGCGTTTTCTTGCAGGAACACACCGATTAGCCGGCTCGTCATACTCGAGGCATCAAAACTAATTACAAAATCATGAAATGTATGTGTATGACGAGCTCGACTCAACGGTCGCTTGGTGTGTTCTTGCAGAGTCGGATAACGAAAGCGCTCCATCCTCGACGCCCACCAAACGCGCGTCGCCGGAAGAGACGCAGGCGCAGAGCGTCGCGCGAAACAAATCCCAAGAACTGCTTCTACTAGAGAAGATACAAGCCGAGGCGGCCGCCTTCTACAACTACGACTGTCTCCCACCCCCGGAACCAGCCAAAGATAGAAAGATCGTTAGGAACAACCTCTCAACTAAATACGATAGGCTCTCCTTAGACGAACTCGCAGGCAAAAAGAAAGACGAAGAAAGACGCAGCTCGCTAGACTTCAAAGTCCTGTCTCTGGACGAAATAAGAGCCAAAAAGAAAAACGAACCCAAACCTATAACACTAAACCTTAGTAGTAGAAAAAGAAAGCTATCTACACAAGAAAGTGTCACAACAAGTGGTGAAAAGATCATAAAAGTAGTTAGGAGCAACTCTATAGTGTATAAACAGCTGGAAAAGAATACACCAGCTAGTTCTAGCCACGCGAAAATCGGACGTAAAGTCAGTGAAAGTCAGCAGAGTAGGAAACGGACTATATCTGAAGTTAGTGACGTGTGCGACACACAAGAGGACGAACTAATCGACAATTGCTTCGAATTCAAAAAGATCAAAATCGCAGAAACAGTACAGAATAAACCTAGGCTTATTAGAAATAGGAATACTAGTGAAAATAAGGATAAAACAATCGAAGCGGATAGCTCGAGAACAGACAACGATTCTGATAATGAAGTACAAATTGTTAGTGTAGAAATGTCTCAGAACATTGAAGATGTAGATTTAGACAAAATATATGATAGTGAAATAATAGATGTAGATTCTACTAGGATAGTTGAAACCGTAGATATAGTAGATTTGAGCGATGATTTAGATGATGATATTACTGTGACAGATATACAATTAGATCTGACTAAAAATGTGCCTGATGTTGTTGCGAGCTGTCACAGAAATCCCACTAAGTACAATCAGGATAAAAATGTGATAACTGACATAGACGCACTTCTAAATGATGACTTATGATTGAACATTGAATAGCTTAGACTAGCTTGAGAACTAGTCCAAGATAATTAACAGATACTAAGAAAACAAGTGACAGTCGTGGGGCTATTAACGCAATAATTCAATATATGATATTGATATACCTTATAGGTAATGGGTGTTGCAATAAGTACATTATGAGTACAAGAATAGGAAGACTGTTCATTTGTTAAAACTAAAATAGTTAATGGTTACATTTCGGTCCTGGTCTTGGGCTACCTAACTATAACTCCTATGGTTTTGCTATTGCTAATATCGTGGCCGAGACCATTTTAATTACGTAATAGATCTCCTGGAAGTGCTAGCTATGATTCAAATAAAGATTGAATAGAATAATTTTATAGCCTATAATTTATGGCATTGCTTTTGCTCCCTATAACGTCAAGCGAAAACGAAGATAGCTAACGAAAAACTTAACAGTTTTAGTTAAGACATAAGATGTTTATCTTGTTCTAGAGAAAATTTTGGGCCTAAATTATTAAAAACAATATGTATGTCACCATGTCAGATTTTAATTCAATTTAATTTGTGGTAAAATAGAAATAGTCGATTGAAAAGTTACATTTGGGGTTGCGTTTTTTAGAGGACGCAATTTTATTTTTTTGATGTTTGGGCGGTTCAGTGTAAAGCTAAAACCAAGTTTGTGGGGTTGTCCCACCCTTGTCCCACGGCCGCCATCTTGAAAATAGGGGTTGAAATGGTTTCTACGGTATATCTCTTAAACTATTTATTTGATAAAAAAAAATTGTTAACATTTTTGTTGCAAATTAAATTCTCTACAACTTTGGTCCAGTAACTTTTTGTCGTAGAACTATAAATAAAAAAGTTATGAGCGATTATATTATTATTTAAGTTATTTTTTCATTAAGTCTACAGCTAAGGTTTTACAGCGCTCCGAAGTGAGTACTATTTTTCAGTACTCTTAACTATACCTATATTATACGCGTACTAATAATATGTAATCAGTTTTTTTTTGTTATTGTAACTTTTTAATTATAAATTTTGCAATATTATTAAAAAATAATTATTGACTCTTTTTCACTCCATAACAGAATTTAACAATTATTGATTTTTAAAATAATTTTAAATATGATATGAGAGAGAGTAGAAACCATTTCAACCCCTATTTTCAAGATGGCGGCCGTGGGACAAGGGTTGCGACCCCACAAACTTGTTTTTAGCTTTACACTGACCCCCCTACACATCAAATAAATAAAATTGCGTCCTCTAAAAAACGCAAGGTAAGGCCTAAAAATGTAACATTTCAATGGACTAAAATAACCAAAGACAAAAAGACATTTGGTTAATAGTGTACTTAAAAAGGGACGATTAATTCAATTCTCGAATATGTTGTATGTAGGGACTTTTATTTTCATATTTTTAATTTATATCTTTATTTGTAATCTACTATAGTTAACAAATGTTGCGTAAATCATTGTCGTAGTAGAACTCTTTGCAGAGTCTGCGTAGGTACCTACTACACTTTTGTTTGATTTCCTAACGCCAAGCATTTCTGTGCAAACATTACTGTGTACTGGTTCGAATATAATCGAAGAAATTAAAGGGCAAAGATATAAATCATCTTAAATCGAAACGAGACGAGAATACTTCGGTGATCTGGACTCTTCGTGTTCAAATAACTGCGCGGCGTGCAGTTATGAACAGGTATCGATACCTACCTAATGCGCAAAATTAATAACTCCGTGGTAGCAAATAACATAGGAGCCACTAAAAATAAAAAACTTCCAAAAAAATACAAAATCCCAACAAAAAACAAATGTGTTCCTTACACAATTTCCAAATTGATTTTTCTTTTGATGCTTTAATTTTCTACATAATTTTTAGTGGCCCCTGTGAAATTTGTTACTACGGAGTTATTCGTTTTGCGTATTAAGGTATTGATTATCCGTCAGATCATTACCATCAGACGCATGTCTTGCTGGTCCCATCAGCCCGTATTGTAGAAAAAAAAAAACCCTATTCACAATAGGTACGTTCGAAAGGATATAATAAAAGATAAACTAGTATGAGATTTATAATGTTATAAGGAGTATCCATTCCGACTGTGTTGCGTGGTGCTGTTTTTAAACCTGTAGAATATAATTAATAATTTGTCTTCTGATATGTTATATTTCGAGAGCTGGTAGCAAATTTTGTAGTGGTAGAACTAGTGGCAGAGTCCGCTTGGGGGAAGTACCACACCTTTGCCAGTTATTCTACCGGCAAGCAGTACTGTGCATACATGACTACTGTTTGAAGGGCAACGTTTCCAGAGAAATTACAGGGCTTAGAGTTATAATACCTTAGATCTCTGAGTGACGAGCGCAGTGCAGCCCTAGGTAATAATTTGGACTCTTCATGTTATAATAACTGCGTATCAGCTCTGGATCTTCAATATTATTTAGGCGGGGCAAAATCTGCAAAATGCCGCCCTGCCCCTACTGCCGACATCTTTTTCGTGACCACTATGCAGGGACATGTCGGAATCGACACCACCCCTACCGACTAAAACCCCCCCAGATTTTGACCGTGACCCTGCCAAGTACCGCCCTTGCGGGCCCGCGAACCCCCGCATTGGGCTCAAATTTGGCCCAAACTAAGCAAAGCTTGAAAACTTGTACCTACTATGGAAGCCAAACCACTGATATCTCTCTCACGCACGCTGCTAATGATAGCCACGGTTCCACCTCTGTCTGGAAGACTTAGGAATTTTACTTGACTGATTAGAGTATCAGCTGACTATCAGAGTAGACTAGCAGAGTATCACTACAACAGGCCTAAATATAATACATCTTTACCACTACTACTGTAACTTCGAGAACAGGCCATCAGGTGGCAACGTACAGTCAAATAAGCGCCCACATCAACGCAGACTTAGCATGCACTCTCAAAAACCAGTTACGAAGTCTAGCAAGCAAAGGCGGGTCGAGTATTGCTGGGGCCAATCTTGGGCTCCAAGCTCCTGCTACGAATCAAACTGGGTATATACTAGACCTACATTCGTACGCGTCTTACCTATAGTGCGACCAGTAAAAAAATAGACTTCAAGTAAAGTATAATATCACCCTGAGGATGATTCCAGAAGCCGGCCGGTACTTATGAAATGTTGTGATCGCCCAAGATTTGGACATCGAAATGGTGGAGGTGTGTTTAGTCTGGCACGCGGTGTGCTTGACTACGCAAACTGCGGGCCACATCCATCCGCGCCACACCATTCATGCCATCCTGATGTACGTACCTAGCGTACTTTCCCTAGTGATCTCCTCCTGGCTGAACAAGAAGAAAGAAAAGAGGCGATGACTCCATAGGAGACCCAACCTAGTGAATATAGATCCCCCATGTCCTGACACGGCCTACAAGAACGTTAAGGCACTGATAAGAAAATAGTTTCGTTATGGGCGCAAAAGTGCTGATGCTCACTCGTGCCGTGCTATGCAGAACCTTGCACGACATTTTCCCCGGAGTGTCTCCAGGCGTCCAGCCCCGGTAAAGGGGTTCGTCTGTGTGCGTTCGCCCAGCAAAAAAGTATCGCCTTTCAAGAATTGAATGATGCAGATAATTAGTGCCCTATCTCGTGTAAATGTGCCCGAAATTTTAAATTTGTGCCCCCTAAGGTTTCAGATTTATTTAAGAAAAAGAGATCCTGCTGCACGAACGTTCGCCCAGCAAAAAAAATTTTAAATGTTGGGTTTAGCTGAACATTAAATATGCAAAAAGGTAGCTTATATACGAGTATAAATGTGCCCTGAAACTGAAATTTGTGCCTCTTCAGGTTTCAGAGAAATTTCGTTTTTTGCTGGGCGAACGTTTTGGAAATTGCTATATATCGGGAACGGTTGGCCGCACAGTCATGAGTTTTTTTTATACAGCACAAATTTAATGTATCTGTATAAAAAAACTCATGACTGTGCGTCCAACCGTTTCCGATATATAGCAATTTCCAAAACGTTCGCCCAGCAAAAAACGAAATTTCTCTGAAACCTGAAGGGGCACAAATTTCAGTTTCAGGGCACATTTATACTCGTATATAAGCTACCTTTTTGCATATTTAATGTCCAGCTAAACCCAACATTAAAAATTTTTTTTGCTGGGCGAACGTTCGTGCAGCAGAATCTCTTTTTCTTAAATAAATCTGAAACCTTAGGGGGCACAAATTTAAAATTTCGGGCACATTTACACGAGATAGGGCACTAATTATCTGCATCATTCAATTCTTGAAAGGCGATACTTTTTTGCTGGGCGAACGCACACGGTTCGTCTTGAAACATCTTGATGATTTGAAATGCGTGATGAGTCGCTCAGTCGCTTTACCGGACCGTGTGGCGTGACGCCATAGAATAGGTGACGCCCGTGTGCGGTGTACGCTTTACACGCCCGCTTACGGTGCTCCTACGGGTCTGCCGCATAAAAAATTCGCCTTTGACTTTGCTATTGCTGTTTCTAGAATTTCAAGCTAAAAGAAAAGAGAGAGCAAAGTCACAGCTAAGGCGGTTTCAGTTAGGCGGTAGGTACGCTGGTCCTATACCGTCTTTCCAGCAATTTTGCCGCTGCAATGTACGGTTTCTGCAGGCGAGCGGGAGCGTATTTTGACTATGGACCCGGCTTGACGATATACGAAAGACGGCTGGTGGCGGTTGGATACACCCAAAATTTGCTACCTGCTCTCGGAATATCATAACTGTTGAGTATAGCTGACAATACTCAGGGTTACATACAAAGGGTGTAACAACGAACAAAACGCGATCGTTATATTTACATGAACAAGGCAAAGTAATAAACCTAATAATTAGAAAATAGTATCTAATATTAGGCCAATCAGGCGTTTTGATAATGCAAATAGATAACTGTCAAAGATGTTTTTAATTTCGCCAAAGTGTTGTTGTTTCATTCCAAATTTCAAATGTTTCATTGTGTTATAGAAATTTGGCAATTAAGAATTAGGCACTTATCTATATTTGAATTATGGAGACGCCTAATTGAGAATTGGTATTTTTTATTTCGTAATGACAGGGTTTGAGGGCCCCAAAGTAAAACTTCACATTGGTGGATTTAACCAGGTCATAGACACACTTTTTGTGTAACCTAGTTAATGAAATCTTATACCTACATAGGTAGTATCTACCTAAACGATATTATACCATGGGTTGTATAATAACTTATTAGATTTTTAGGGTAAGATATTTTAAGAAATTTGTAGATACCTAATTATTTTCACGACTGATTGTTTATTCTTGTTAGTATTACTACTAAACAACTAGGTATTTTGTTAATTGGTAAGTACAGCTTGGCTAAAAAAGAAATTGAATTAAAGCTGTTATCTGTCAATGTCTTAACTTTTTTTTTTAACATCGAATGGGCGTTCGTTTGATGTTGTCTTAGGCCCAATTTTCACGGAGCGGATTCCAACCGCGCCAGCGCACGGGCGCGACCCCGCGGCGGGCGACGGTTTTGTTTCAATACTCACGAGACCGCAGGTTTTCGCGGTTTCTACTGCGGAAAGCTACTGCACAAGAACCGCGCGCAGCCCCGCGGTCACCGCGCGGCTGCCGCAGCCGTAAACCGCGTCGTGAGTTTTGAATTCAAATTTACATACAAATCTGCCGCGCCCGCGCGCGGTTGCTGTTGTCAACCGCTCCGTGAAAACCGGCTCTTACCAAGTACAATGCCAACTTATCTGTAGAACGGTGAAAAGATGAACTACTGAGTTACGAGCAGGTACAACTAGCGGCACGTAAGTCTAGCGCTGAGGGTACTGTGGAGGGGAGGGCTGCGCATGTTGACCGCCATACTAAACTCATGCGCAGCCACCGTGAGCCACCCCTCCACACTTCGCTCAACGATAGACTTATATGCCGCGACCTGTATTGAGAATACAGAAGTTGTATTATTTTGTAATATGTTACACTTTTGGATTGTGGCGCCATCGTTACATTCTACAGATAACTTGGTCGTACCTACTGTAAAGCGATCTTCACATTGCACCGCCGCCGCCGCCACCACGGAGCGTAGTGCGTTAATGCGTGTTCCATCGTGGTGTGTACGTAAGTATCTCCGTTTGTATAGAAAACACGCACAGTCCAATACACTGAAAATGTATCCACGCGCGTTCTTGCAGATCATGCACCTACTTCCGGAGAAACACGCAGGCCCGCGCGTGGAGGCTGGCGAGACGCAAGGCATGGCAGTCATGGCAGTGACATGACTGCCATGCATCATGGCACACTGAATCCCGCAGTGCCGTGCGTGATTTTGGACGGGCTTGGCGTGTGTTTCAATGAAATAAGTCTGAGCCACCATAACGTGAGTAGGTATTCGCCCAGCAAAAAAGTACCGACTTTCAAGAATGGAATGATGCAAGATAACCTCAAAAAACAGACAATATCGTTAATAACTCGCCAATGATATGTAGGTAGTAGATCGGCAAAACTTTACAGGATCGTGTGAACATAATATGATAGGTACCAGTCGGCACTAACGCGAAGTTCTTAGTCTTGCTCGTTCGAGAGCCAGAGCATTTTTCCATTTTTCAGGAAATATAATAATAACTCTTGAACTATAATGTTAGTCATGGTAATGAAACTTCCGGTACAAATATGCACAAATTGACTGTATCTGTATAAAAAAAAACATGACTGTGCGTCCAACCGTTTCCGATATATAGCAATCGCCAAAACGTTCGCACAGCAAAAAACGACATATCTCTGAAATCTTAAGATGCACAAATTTGGCTTTCACGGCACAATTATACCCGTATATAAGTAATCTTTTATCTTTTTGTATATTTTATATCTAGCTAAACACATAATTTAAAAAAAAATGCTGGGCGGACGTTCGTGCAGCAGAATCACTATTTAAATAAATCGGAAACTTTTGGAGGCACAAATTTAAAATTTCGGGCACATTTACCACGAGATAGGGATTATCTGCATCATTAAATTCTGGAAAGGCGGTACTTTTTTGCTGGGCGAACGCATACCACCAAAACGCAACAACGCGAGCGAGTGCGTGAAAACCCACATGACGAGAGATCCGCTGAGACCGCGACAGGCACATAACATTATAGAAATGTGTGACCGCGACAGGAGACCGAGACACACACGTGTCGCGGTCTCGGCGCAAACTGGCGCCCATAGAATTACTGTTATTTGCCTGTCGCGGTCTTCGGTCGCAGTCTCAGCGTGAACTTGTACCTTAAGACTGCAGTTGGACTAGTTAGTCTTCAAATAAAAACAAAGTATTAGAAACAAGGAATGCAAAGTACTTACCTAATAACTCACAAGATGCTTAGGTACATGGTTCTTGCCAGAATCAAAATATCAATTCAGTTCTGTGATTGAGTCAAGTTAGGTATACTAGATACATAATTTTACATTTTATTACATTCAAATTAACAAATAATACCTACCTACTATTAAATGATTGAGGGTAAAGTTGGAAATTGAAATCAAACCATAAAATTGTTTTGATCCAAAAGTGTATTTAATTTAATGTTTTATTAAAAGATCTCATCGACATCACACAGTTATTCACATTTTTTAATTTTTTGGTACATATACACGTAAAAACTACTTTAGGTAAATTCGAAATTAATATCTTAAACTGTATTAATTAACTTAACGAAAGCGAATCTACAGACTAGGCGAAGTACCAATTCTAGCGTTCTGAACTTTCTCACTTGGTTGCTGATACAAATAAGGAAAATACTTTTATTTTATACAATCGTAAACAAAGATCGTTTTAAACTATCATCGTTCTTCACTACACTAGTCCCTATGTTTTTTTAAAGTGTTGAGTATGTCTCTCGCATATTTTCGATAATGAAAGAGTGAGAAGGGTTCTTGTGTTTTTTTGAAATGGTATATCTATTATTTATTATGGAATATTTGTCGTGGTTATGTGGTAAAGCAAGTCTCCGTTATTGTGTTTTGTCTAAATTTACGACTAACAGAAGATAGTAGGTACGAATCGTGCCTTAATGCTGAATGCACAATTCAGTACTGCATTGAAAAATCGGGGACTCAATTTATCGTAAAACAATGGTAAATATCCCGAAATTAATAATAGGTAGGTAAGTACTACAATCGGCGAGTTATCAGATGGTAAGTGATCGCTGCACCACCGCCTATGGATACCTGCAACACCACAGGCAATGTTGTCTAAGGTAGGTATAGTAGAGTAAGATCCCAGAGCTCCCAGACGTCACCTATTTTCTGATGAATGAAATGTGGACGATTGAGTAGAGTTAGTAAGTACTAAGAACGCATACTAACTCGCTAACTTGCTTAGACGGCCAATTTCAAATGTAATTGGTAATGAAGGTACATACAAACTTCACGTATTTTCTAATAAGTGATTTTCACGTATGTTGTAAGCAACATCCTTAAAAACAAGGTCCCAATACTCCCAGACACTTTCCGACGGCCGTTTTGCTTAACAACTCCAAAATAATAATTTAACTTCACTTAAATTCTCATGCTCCATTTGTAAATATGTTCGTCAGACAACTATTTTAAAGCTTTTTCCAATAAGACAGACCAATCTAAGTGGCCAATCATCTCAAAATTGGCCGTCTAAGCAAGTTAGCGACTAAGCATGTGTTCTTAGTACTTACTAACTCTACTCAATCGTCCACATTTCATTCATCAGAAAATAGGTCACGTCTGGGAGCTCTGGGATCTCGGACTATAGGGTATAGGTGCTTCCCACGCAACACACAGGACACTTTTCTACGTATAAAAAACTTCCTAGTAACTGAGCTAAGAGATAAAACACCTTATATCTCCGGGTGACGAGCGCAGTGCGATGCTAGGTAATGATTTGGACTCGTCATGTTCCATTAGCTGCGTATCACGTACTGTTATGGGCAGGCATGTTGCTTACCATCAGGTGCATGTCCTGCTCGGTTTGTGATGCTAAGCAACATGCCTGCTACATAACGGCACAGTGACGCATAGCTATTGGAACATGAAGAGCCCAAATCATTACCTAGCTGCTCGTCACTCAGAGATAATATAAGTAAGATGTTTTATCTCTATGCCCTGTAATTTCACTGGAAACATTGCCCTTCCAACCGAAACATAGTAATGTTTGCACATTACTGCTTGTCGGTAGAATAACTGGCAAACGTGTGGTACTTCTCCTTGCCGACTCTAAAAGAGTCCTACCACTACAAAATCTATCAAAATAAAAGATACAGATATTCACAATACAAAAAGTAGATACATCATAAAAACTAAGACTAATTACAGTTATTTTTACAGATTTTTGTGACTATTGTGTGCGGTGTATAAAGACATACCTAAAGGTACAAGTTCGCGCCGCGACCGCGACGCGAGACCGAGACCGGAGACCGCGACCGGAGACCAAGATAGGCACTTGACACTATGGAATTATTGTATGGGCGCCAGTTCGCGCCGCGACCGCGACCGCGACCTGTCTCGGTCTCCTGTCGCGGTCTCAGCGCGAACTGGCGTCCATACAATTCCATAGTGTCAAGTGCCTGTCGCGGTCTCCGGTCTCGGTCTCCTGTCGCGGTCTCCGCGCGAACTTGTACCTTAAGACCTAAATATGTATGTCACTGTAAAATTGCAATCACCGTTGGTTTACAATATTTTACCTACAACGCGTCAGATATTGATACTTTTTGTATATGCTATCGGCCAAACCCGATTTCAGTACAAACAAGTTTTGCCTAGGATATACTAGTTCTTCCTATACGCGATAGGATTAGTAACCAGTATAGCCTAGTCCAAACTAATATGTCCTAATCCCGATAGGATAAACCAGTTTAGTCTAGGCCAAATTAGCTTATCCTGATATAAATACGCGTTACGTTAGGGTTT
This sequence comes from Ectropis crepuscularia, assembly GCA_963693475.1. Taxonomy (NCBI): domain Eukaryota; kingdom Metazoa; phylum Arthropoda; class Insecta; order Lepidoptera; family Geometridae; genus Ectropis; species Ectropis crepuscularia. Next base: position 18,145,220 of record OY856355.1, read on the forward strand.
TTTTAACTGCCCCCAACATGGGCGGTTAGGTTAGGCTAGGCTAAACTGGTTTATCCTATCGGGCTTAGAACAAATTAGTTTGGACTAGGCTATACTAGTTAATCCTATAGCTTATAGGAAGAACTAGTTTAGACTAGGCCTAACTAGTTTGTCCTGAAATCAAGTTTGGCCGGTAACATATACCTCTACATAATTATGTGAATATGCGAATATCTTGTTTTTTAAGTAATGTAATGTTATAAACTGAACAAATATTTTAATTTCATTCATTTCCTTTCTCACGTTAAGTTTGTTTATACCTAATATATCAATGTACCTACCTAGGTAGATTTTCTGATAATCTGACGGTTTTTACAATTTTACGGTGAAATACTTAGGTATTTAAATCAATAGATGTATGTTACTTGTACTGTACCGCATACATAAGTAATAGATACATAATAATATATGTTATTTGTGTAGGTACCGATAGAGCTATGTTACTTTTGTACCCGACAGCATTTTTGTTAAAACATGAAAGATAAAAACGGAACGTACCTACGTAAGCATTAAAATATTAAAATGGAACGTACCTACATACTAGACAGAAACGAAATAGAACATTGTGAAACCAACCTAATCAAGAATTATTATGCAAAACTTCAGATTGGTAGGTATCATCTTTTCAATTTTATAAAAAACATTAAACAAGAAAACGCCAAAAACCTTTAGAGTTGTGAAATCACATGGCGTCCTCTCACGTAGTATACTATCGAGTTGCGGGCGCGACGACTAAAGGTCATAGCTCATTGGAGCTACCCGGCACCCACTCCGTACCGCCTCGCCTCCTCCGGCTAGTATTCTTTATAGGACTTGTATGGGTATGCGCTCACTATATCAACTCCGTAGCGTCACCGGATCGCTTCGGTCGTAACCTCTCCACGGGTTGACCACTCTGTGACAACTCGCTACTTTCATGCTTGCCATGGGTTGACTGCGCATTGCCAACGCGCGGGTTCCGAGTGGACCGCATGCTGCCCGCGAATGATTCATGCAAGGACGATACACCCACCCTAACTTCATTCCCAGCCTTTCTTCAAACGAGTCGGACGTATCGTTTTTGCTTTCAAAATGAATAAAGAAAAAAATCGTGGACCAAGGGACGTCCACTCGTTAACCACGCGGCGTTCACATGTTGACCGCGCGGGGTCCACTGGTTGACCGCGCTACGTTTATTGGTGATTACGCGGCGTCCACCCGTGGACCACTATCGAGTGTCGACAACGAGTGGACGCCGTGCGACGAGGCGGGGTGGGGTGGGTGCCGGGTGGCTCTAATGAGTTATGACCTTTAATGCGAGATTGCGAGAGGGCTACCACCGGTTGCCACGCTGTAGCAGCCATTCTGACGCTTATTTTTCAGGTTTCAGTTGTATGCAATTACTTGACGTATATTTTTGGTTCTAAGTTAAGTATTTCGGGTTCTGCTTGTTGCTTATTATCAGGCTCACGACTTGCTTGTCCTGTCACTCTATGTAATAAAGAAAGACTACCATTTTTAATTCTTCAGATGTTGAGATTCGTTCTACGGCAAGCTAAGTCATACGCTGTTACCTACTATGAAGAGCTGACTTTGAAAGGTTGATTGATTGATTACAAGCGAAGGTACATGGAATCATAAGACAACAGTAAGTTTGTCTTTAACACATTTTCAAATCAATGAGATCGATATCAAGTGAAACACTCCTATACGCTATCAAGGAAGTTATCTACAAATGTATCGTTCATAACTGAAGATTTGTTGTGGTTAGGTACTTCGAGGAACGTACCTACTACGTACGTACATGAAAATGTACCAAAATATCTGGTGATCGTTTTACAAAATAAAATAACCCATACATGGTACTTATCGCCATTTTAACACTTAAATACGTATCTAACCATAATGTTAATTAATTCACAATTTTATTGACATTTACAAGTTACAACAAATATACATTTAAATCTTAAATTACTAATTATGATATTTAGATTAAAATAAGGTTTAACACTAATACAATATGTAATTGATAGTCTCAAGATACATCATTATACATAGGGATTGGAATCCAGAAACTTAGCTTAAAAATGAAATGTCAGTTATTTACATTCCTTTTTATACGTTGTTTAAATTTATTTGTTTAAAATAGGCGTGACGTGTGACCTATGTATTTCTTAGTCAAAAAATCGTTATTTCAAATAAAGTTTGTACAATAACTACAATTGTTCATTTCAATACTAGAATTACAAAGGAAAACACATTACTTTTTTATTGATAATAAAAAGTTATTGGTTACATACTTTGTCATTCTAGTTTTAACATGAACAATAGGTAGTTATTACACAAAAAATAATTGAAATAATGTTTTTAAAAAATTGATCCTGAAAGACGGATCATCAGCCAATCCAACCGGATAGATTAATGCGGTAGATTGCTGTAGAATTCGGTAGAAGGTAGAATCCGTACGAATTAATGATTAATGGGTACCCATCTGGTACTACCTACTAGGTAGATTACTACCTGGATTGAAATTGACGCCGGATTTCAATCCCTAATTACATGTCATGTTGTACTTACATTAGTTACCTCGCGATTTTACAAAGTTTCTTTTATAGGAATAACTTTTTTCCTGTAATTCACGACGGTTTCTCAAGTAACAAGAAACTTATATTAAAGCTGTTACACAAATATTACAATTATAATATAAATAGGTACCTTCTCAAATAATAGACCTGTTTCTTACAATAATCTTTCACTCTGCCGTGCGTAAGACAGAAGGCAGTGAATTAATTTTCGGCAAATTTTAAAATTTGCCGATTAACCAGATTATTTAATCGCATAAATTCTAGAGATTAATAAACAGAAACAACAGTGTCAACCATAAGGGGCGGTTAAATTTACTGCATAGTACTCGTAGCTTACGCGCGGCAGATCTTTGAGCTCAAGGTTGTGCTTTGTACAGATTTGTGGCAACTAACGGATATGTCCATTCTTTATTCTATATTATTTATATTTGTCAATTTATTCTAAAGCACGCCATTCGCACGCAAGCAATCTCTGCCATTCGGTACAATTACTAGATTTTTATTGTTAGGTAAGTGAACTGTAGCATGTATAATTTTGTCAAGTTAGATTTCTATAAAATGAATTCGTCAGCCTATAAACCAATCAAGAAGTGGTCTTTAACCGGGTTAAGAAACCATAAATAATGTATTATTTATGGTTCCTTAACTCGTTAAGAAACCACTTCTAGTTTGGTTTATAGGCTGACGAATTGTACCATAATTAAAGTACATTGGTACTCCAGGCAATATCATAACTTAATCAAACTTGAGAGAGCACAACGTTCGGTCCTAAAGGTTAACGTATTAACTTTTATAGCGCTTTTATGTGCATTTTGGTTAAATTCTGTACTAAAATTTTCGGCACGTTATTTTTGGGTATTTAAATTTTAAACAGCGAACACCATTCAAAAGTCCCAAATGCATACGAATTTGTGATTGATTCATGCATGTTACATATTTGTGGCGTTTCGGATAAAAGTTTTTATGTATTACAACAAATTATAAACAGCCTTACTTTAGTCTTTTTAATACTGATAATCTGTAAATCTGATACCTAATCCCAAAATCTTAAGATGTATGGAGATGCGCATGTTTGAAATTTAAGCCAATATCTATTAAAATAACTCATATCAGTTGTTTTTCTACGCCTCAAGACAACGGATTTTATGGAAACAGTAGAATAGCCAAGTAAATGGGACTGATACGAGATAAATAATAACATGGCTTCACAGAGCTTTACAGATACTGTAGTTTCAACTGGGATCAACGTTTTAAAAAATAGAAACCCATTGAGGGGTATGTCTGTGGTGTAGGTAGAGGTCGCGATATAAATAACGTAGACGATGGAAACGTAAAGTTGAGGATTGGGCTGAGTAAGAAGTTATGGGATAGGCCTCTGTTCAGCAGAGGACTAGGGTAGCATGAGTCTGATATGAGCTAACAACAAACATGATTTGACAGAAACGGTTATAAATATCAGCGTTTTTAAAAATAGAAACGCTGAGATGCGTCGTTTGGTTGTGTTGTTTCGTGTACGTATGTGGTAGGTGTAGTGTGTGTGGTTTTATGTATGTGTGTGTATGTGTTAGTTCCACCAGGGTCACTGCAGCCGCGACCAGTACTGCTGCGAGTCTTGTCCGGGGACTGCCAGGGGGACTGACACTCCGGCGCCGAGGAGGCCACCTAATTCTGAAAGGAATAAGGACCATTTTACTATGAAACCTTGTAAATAAGTATTGAACAGTTGTGGGAACGTACCAAGAACTAAGTATTTATTGTGGAAGTTGCACGCATTTGGAAAAATAGTTGGTAGGTACGTTTCATAATTTCAAGAAGGTAGAAATATTAACATGGGATAATAGCCTACCTAGGTATGTGTTATTAGACTAGCACATAGGCTACTTTTGATCTCTCTCTCTCTCTCTAAAAACTATAACGTTCAAGAGCTGACCCTCTCGGACACCTAACTTTTGATACTCGAAAGTCACTCAGTCTTCGTAATGTTTCAGACTCGAGAGTCTCTGACCCTATCAGACATGGGCTCCTAATCCTAATATTCTACGTTTTATAAACATCACTGTGAGTAATTCAGTAAGTGGCTTAAAGACGCCTGTGGACTAATCTGGCGGAGGCGAGGTAGCCTCCTACTAGTAGGCTAGGTTTTCCTCATCCTAGGTTGCCGACAGCCGAACTCATGCTGCAGATATTCGAGGAGCCAATCTTTCTGCTGGCTTTTCGATTGTGTCCCATCAGGTCTACCTACTTGAAAGTCTAGTTATCAAGGCTACCGGAATGTCTCACCTAATCTGCAAAGGTTGGACTTCTCTCAGTCCGCGAACGTTTCACACTTGAGTCTCTCCAGATTCCTGACCTCTAATGTTTGACACTCCTAAATCAACGATTAATGTTTGTCAGTGGTGTTAGGAGGAATGTCCGCTGACCCGGTCGCAAAGCAGCCTCGTGCTGTTAGGCGAGGTGGTTGACGTAGGGGTGTGGGGTGGCGTGGCTCCACAGGACTCGGGGGTTCGTGATATTTGTTATCCAGTTTAGGAGAAGAAAGAAAGATAAAGAGAGGAGTCCGGGCGTTTTAAACCTTATTTTAGTGCTATTTAGTCCGATTTTGCCATTTTCTAAGTAGCCTCCTCCCGGCTCAGGGCTACTGAGCTGAATGACCTCTAATGACGATGAATGTTAGTGGTTTGGTCAATGTGCACTGACCTGGTGGTGGCAAAGCAGCCTCGTGTTGATAGGCGTGGTGGTCGACGTAGGTGGTGCAGGGTTTGGTGGTATCCGAGCTTATACTGTAGATATACATAAAACCTACCACCAGAGGTCTTCTGGAAAGTCTTGCACACTCCTTGTGTTTGAGACTCTAAAAACTTTGATGTTCACGAGATGACACTCGATCACCTAACTTTTGATATCCAAACATTTCTCAGTCTCCCGTGGTATTGCGAATCGAGAGTCCTTTCAGCTTGTTGGCGGTGTTTTGGCTGTTTGAAACTTGATAATGACATGTAGCATAAGCATAGGAAGCTCACTAAATGTTCCCATTGCTGGGACTCGGGGCCTTCTCTCGTAAGGAGAGATAATCATGGCTATACTCTACCCCGCTGGCCCAGTGCGAATGACACATGACCTGGGTTTCCTCACGATGTTGACCTTCACCGTTTGAAGTTAGCGGCATTACGCCTTCGAAAAGATAGTGGTGCGCGTGTGGTTTGAACCTGTATTGAACCTTGTGGCTTCGGATCGGTAGTCGCCGTTGTCTCGACTAGACCAGCCGTAACTTAACAATGAGAATGACATGGGTCCCACTGACCTGGCGGTCGCGAAGCAGCCTCGCTAGTAGGCGTGCCGAGCTTGTACTGTAGATATTCGAGGGGTCACCAGAAACATTGTCTCCCTACAGTTCGTTTCGAAAGTCTAGTCTTCAAGGCTACCAGAATCTCTCAAGATCTTGCTTGTTGGCGGTGTTTTGGCTGTTTGAGACTTGAGTATGACATGTATATCTAAGTATAGGATAAGCAGCCCACTAAATGTTCCCTCGGGAGAATGAAATGGGGTCCTACTAACCTGGTGGTGGCGAGGTAGGCGTGGTGGTTGACGTAGGGGTGCGGTGGCTGGCGGTATCCGAGCTTGTACTGTAGATATACATAAAGCCCACCACCAGAGGTCTTCCGGAAACTCTCACACAGTCCTTGTGTTTGCGGAGACTCTAAAAAGTTTGACGTTCACGAGCTGACATTCTCGGTCATAGCCAAACTAACCAAAATCACTTTTGAGATTCAAGTCTTTCATTCTCCCCAAAGAGAGTCTCCCTTTGTTTTGAAAATCGAGAGTCTTTTTGGCAGGTCGGCGGCGTTTTGGCTGTTTGAGACTTGAGAATGACATGGGGTCCCACTGACCTGGTAGTGGCGAAGCAGCCTCGTACTGGTAAGCGTGATGGTCGACATATGAGTGCGAGGCCTGGTGGTATCCGAGCCGAGCTTGTATCGTAGATTCACATTAAGCCCACCACCAGAGTTCTTTTGGAAAGTCTTGCACACTCTCGGTCATATCCAACCAAACCAAAATCACTTTTGAGATCCAAAAGTGTTTCAGTCTCCCTTTGTTTTGCGAATCGAGAGTCTTTTCGGCTTGTTGACGGTATTTTGGCTGTTTGAGACTTGAGAATAACATGGGGTCCCACTGACCTGGCGGTGGTGAAGCAGCCTCGTGCTGGTATGCGTGGTGGTTGACGTAGGGGTGGTGCGGCTGGCGGTACCCCAGCTCGTAGCGCGGGTACCCCAGGAAGCCGCCCTTGCACAGCTCCGAGTCCGGGGTCTCGCACACCCCGCCCTCCACCATGCCGCCGCCGTACCCCATCGGGGTCAGCGGGCTGGAACATTCAACGACCAATGATAATGAATACACAATACGGTACCGGGCTGGGTAAAAAATACACTATTCTAATTAGTCCGTCAGCTAGATCATGAAAAATATGAGACATGTACCTACCTATTATTTGTTTTTTTTTTTAAATATTAAAAATCGTCAGAGATGTAGAATATCAAACTTCAAGAGTGGGGGGTTGCGACGTCACTTGTGGGTAAAAATCGTACCCACGAGTTACGTCACGCAAAACTTCGAAGCACTGTAAAAGAAAAAAATACAAATGCCTACAATATTTTTTAGCAATCTAACTGACGGAATAATTTGGTAGTTTTTTTTCGGGGATTACGTATTGTTAAATTACTACACATTATTGAAGTAGTAATGAGAACTTTAAAAAAAAACCAATAAGGTTATGGGTTTTAAAGTATTTTTTAAATTTGGAACCCTTAATATACCTACCCGTTTGTCCCACTGTCAATTAATATATTAAATGCATTTAACACGATTTTATTATACCAACTTTTTGTTATCTTTCATACGAAAACTGTTAAGTAAGGTTTTATAGTTAGGGTGAATCACATAAATCTAACTAGGTAATAAGGTACTTATTTAGATTTCTGTGGGGTGAATAGACTAGAGGTATGCAACAGGTAATTGTGATATCTGTCAGTACCTATTAGTAAATATTGTACACAGTGTTTGCAAAGGTTTGAACTTGTTCCCTTTTTAAATGTAGAACTGCGTTAGGATTACATTAGATATCTGGGAAATATCAATTTAGAAGGACATTGTTCTGGTCGGTGCTCGAGCGCGGCACTTGAGAATACAGGTCTTCATTTTCACTGTAAACTCTATGTACTGAGCTTTTAAGTCTCTATTTACTTGTGTCTATTTTGAGCGGTACAGCTTGCGGTATCGCGTAGCACTCGGAGCTACAGCGAGTAGCATTCAGTTGCGCAAATTCACTTTGATAAAATGAACTTAAATTCCTGTAGTTAAAAGTTCATTATCCAAGTGATGATATACCTACACAGTTTAATTTAAATTAAGTACTATTTTTTATTTTATTGCCACCAAGTGTCGATGCGTAGCATACGGATGCACGTAGCAATGCCGCTACATTCGTAGTTTATCCGTAGCACAGATGTTGACTTCGAATATATACTTTGTCTTGCAAAAAATTAAGTTACATTTCGCCTGTGCCATAATTAAGCGACACGGGCGCGGGCGTCTGGGTGTGTAGCACTTACAGAGCTGCGGGTTTTTACACGATAATAAACTTTATGCTCTCAAGTTTAAGTGACAATTTACCAGTAAGTGTCAACATGCTCTTATAGTTGCGGATCTGTACCCGATAATAAACCTTATTTAGCTCACCTGTAAGTGTCAACATTGAGCGGCACGGGCGCGGGCGGCTGGTACGGCTGGTGCGGCGGCGGGTGCGGGGCGTGCGGCGCGGGAGGGGGGTAGCAGTCGGGGCTGCGGCGCTGGCTCCGGATCTTCTCCTCGCGACGCCACTTCGCGCGCCGATTCGAGAACCACACCTTAACGTCGGGTCAGGTTAACTACGCGCGAGACGCGCCACTACGTACTACTAAATAAGTACTAGAATCGATTAACATCATCAGGTATTTTGAGACGTTTTGTTTTTAACATGCTACGAACTCTTTTTTTGTATAGTATAGATATAGAGTGACGAGACCAACAGGACATGTGCCTGATGGTAAGCAGCATGCCTGCCACATAACAACACAGTGATACGCAGCTAATGGAACATGAAGAGCCCAAATCATTACCTAGCACTGCACTGCGCTCGTCACCCAGAGATCTAAGTTGTTATATCTCTAAGCCCTGTAATTTCTCTGGAAACATTACCCTTCAAACCGGAACACAGTAATGTTTGCACATTACTGCTTGGCGGTAGAATAACTGGCAAAGGTGTGGTACTTCCCCAGGCGGACTCTGCTAAGAGTCCTACCACTACTATAACCACCAAGTTTCACCAAGTTTTAAACCTAACCACCATGTTGGAACCATAACTTCTCGATTGCAAGACACGAGCAAGAGGGGCCTTGGTGGATGAGCAGAGCATTCACCTAATGGTGGTAATACCTATTTAAACCGATATACTAGGTGTTAGCTGTTACATCCCGTTATACTTGATAATTGTATATAAGGGTCATGCGTACAATATACACGTTTCCAATGTAGTACCTAAGTGTAGTACCCAATGGGTATAATGAAAAATTATGAAAGACTATGGAATATGTAATGGAAAGTCAAGTTTGTAATACGGTGTTATGAAATTTATAAATTGGTGTCGATGTTTATTATCAACCCAGACTGTCCCACTGCTGGGCAAAAGCCTCTCTTTCCTCCTTCCAGATCCCCCGATCTTCAGCCTCGGTGGGCCAGTTCTTATAGCGAGATTGCAATTCGTCACGACATCTTCCTCTTGGTCGATCTGAGGTCGTTTAAGTGACGGACCGCAATATATTATGACTTTTATAAACATACACTTAACGTTCAAATTCCCAAAAGCGGAAGTTCGTCAATCACAACTTAGATGCTTACCTGTATCCGTGCTTCGGGCAGGCCAATCTTGGCGGCCAGTCGTTCTCGAGCGAAGACGTCTGGGTAGTGGGTTCTCTCGAATTCTGGAATTACATAGATACAGTGAGATAAAATGGTTGTCTGTAAAGTCGGTTTACTGACGATAGTTGAACGTGACAACTTCAACTACGCCTTAGAGCCAGGTAACGCCGCATGACGTCATGCGGCGAGGTAACGGCGCTTGACGTCATGTTTTTTCGTGCGTGCAGCCGGCTTCATCGAATTATAAGACGTTGTCACGTCAAAAAATGTGTGTGCTTAAGGCCGCATGGTATAAGTGAAAACAAAATAAGAAATAACTATTAAAAGCTATAGAATAATTTTAATACTACCTAAGTAAAGAAAAATTGGCAGTCATAGGGACTGCCGATGGAAGTGAAAACTTATAACTCAGAATTTGATAGCTCACTTTGGAAACTACGCGGGTGAAACCGGGGGGCGCTGCTAGTCTGGAATAAATCTTCAAAGCATTGTCGTCTAAGTGAGTCTTCTAAGCATGGCCATCTAGATTCGTAGATTCCATCGAGATTGGTCTTCAAAGTATAGCCATCTAAAAATGCGTTAAGTCTCAAGTTCACCCGAACATTTCTTTCATTTACGAGCGTGACGTGACGTCTGTGTGGTGCGGCAAAAACAGTTTTCACTTCTTCAACTATTATATATCGGCAGTCCCTATGATTTCCAATTCCTTTTTCAATGACTGTGTATCCACACAAAATAAATACCAACGAGTCCTCGAATTTCATCCAGAGACGTGCTAAAAGGCTCATCATACACAATGATTTGGTTGGTGCGATGATATTCGTAAGACATATATCATCGCAAAGTTACAAATTTATCGGGGTTTTATTAGATACATTCCGGAGAGTATGCAGTTGGTCTGCATTTTTTTAAATATTTTTTTTTATAGCATAGCGTGACGAGACGAGCACGTCATGTGCCTGATGGTAAGCAACATGCCTGCCACATAACAGCACAGTAACACGCAGCTATTGAAACATGATAGTCCAAATCCTTACATAGCACTGCACTGCGCTCGTCACCCAGAGATCTAAGATATTATGTCTCTAAGCCCTGTAATTTCTCTGGAATCATTGCCCTTCAAACCGGAACACAGTAATGTTTGCACACTACTGCTTGGCGGTAGAATATTTGGCAAAGCAATTTTAAAGCATTTGGCAAATTATTTAATGCAACTTTACCTATCTCTATCGGACTGCTCGTAGCACTTTCATTCAACGGTAGTTGATGATGTTCAACGATTCAAACAGAGTTATAACTCCACTTTTGTGACAAAAACATAAACTTAGAACTTTCAGAATGTGGTGAGCTATTTCAGTTAGGCGTTATATCCGGCTGTCTTTATGGAGTACGGACTTTCATAGTATATAGTATGGTCATGAATCTGAATTGTAGATTCTTCTTTATACACAACTATTATATAAAATTTTGATCACATCGCTAAATCATGGTGTTGATCTGGTAACTTTTATGTGCTCTAGGATTTACACTGTGCGTCTCGTTACCGTTGGTATTTATTAGTGATGGTACTATTTAAGAGTAAACATGGTGAATGTACAAGAACTCTATAAATCTCACCTCTGCAAGGTACAACGGTACACGGTACAAGGCAGGCGCGGTCCCACCCTCGAGTTTTGGAGCCCGTCACCAATACGCAGCCTCAGATATTGGGGAGGGGTCACCAGTAGAAATACAATAAATCGAGTAAAAAAGACTTTACTAGTAGCACCCCACGATTTCACCCACGCAATTGCTGTTTCAGTTATTTTCCCGCGTAAAAAAATAGCCGATGTACAATTAGTTATTTTGATTTTTAAATGAATATATACGATTTGGGGTGGGTCATGTGTCATGTCCCGTTTGACCACCACCCCCGCCTTCGGACATGGGTACAAGGGCTGGACAGGTATATGTCTCACCCAAAGAGTTTACATATAATTCGTATAGAGTAAGAACAAACGCTTTTCACCGAAAACACGGGTCTGATCGCTCTTGTCTAGTTGGTCTTGTGGTTATACTTTTGTCGCGGCACACAGTTGTCATATCTAGCATACACGTTGCTTACGATTGGTACAAAGGAACCGTGCGAAAAAACCTGTTCTATTTACTTATTCTCTATCTAAGGTCTCACCTCTCTCGAGGCTGTCGACGATCAGCTGTCGGCTGCTCATTGGGGAAGTTTAATCACTGTTTTTCTGTATTGCTCTGTGGTCTATTAAAGTGTTTTTGTATTGTATTGTATCTACTTACTTATTCTTTAAGGTCTCACCTCTCTCGAGGCTGTCGATCTGTTTATTGGTGAACCTGATCGTTGGTGAAGTTTAATTACTGTTTTCCTGTATTGTTTTGAGGTGTGTTACGTACCAGTGCCTACACACGTCCGCACAACGTGAGCTGCACTCCATCACGAGGTTCAAGTCAGAAATTTCAGCAGAACTCGGCAGTAGCAATGACCTGCCTCGTGCCAACTACAATTCACTGACACTACTCATTAAATTATGACCCAGATAACCCTCCATCAAAGCTAATTTCAATAAAGAAGTCAGTGTCACTAGATCGTTGAAGGCATTCGCAACTAAGTTAGATAGGCTTATTAAGATCCTATGATGTGAGTGTCGTTCTCACATCCAATGCATTCGCGTCTAGGTTAAATAGATTTAAGATATTATAATGTGAGTTTAAGTACAGTAAAGTTCGTTCTAAGAAATTTTAGTTCCCCATTGAACCCTCCGTTTGCAGCTATCGTAATCGGTGTAATAAAATGTTTTTGTATTGTATCGTATCTATTTACTTATTATCTAAGGTCTTACCTCTCTCCAGGCTGTCTATCTGTTCGTTGGTGAAGCTGGTCCGGTTCCTCTGCAGCTTCCTCTTGAGCCGCAGCCTCGCAGCGTCGTCGTCGGCGCCGCTCGAGCCCGCGTTGGAGTTGTCTCCGGACCCTGTCTCGTCGGAGTGCAGACCTTCGAGACCTTCCAGGGGCTCATCTCCTGGAATAAGACAAATAATGGCTGATTAGACTTTAGGGATTTGAAGGATTTAACGATCTAAAATGAAGTTGTGAGGTGAAATATCTAATATGTTATAATTATTTTTCACCGAACATCCTCTATTAATTTTAATAGTAATCCTACAAATATTACATTTGTGAAAATTTTGATGTTTCTTGCTCAATCACGTCGGATGTGAAAATTCGACTGAAATTCGGAACACTGATTATAGTGTATGTAACTCATAGGCAGGCTTTTTTCTCGGGAAAATAACGGGAATGTTAAAACCGCGGGAAGCTGCTAATCTTCAATGTAAAATAAATGGTTTATTAAGATTTAGGGATTATGAAGACTGAATGGTCTTAAAACCAGCTGTAAGGTAAAAAAAAGTTTTAAATTAATTTTATCATCTGAAAAATAAAACAACCGACTCCAACATTTACTCAGTAACTAAGTAGGTACACCAAAAACTCCTTCCACCGCACAATAGGTAAGTACAATAAATTGAAAACCTGCTATCTCCCCCTAAGCCAAACTTCTAAAATATCATTCCACCAATAACTCACAACTTGTAATCTGGACTTAATAATTGAATCCCTCCTAAGTCAGCGTTACGAATGGCGGGATAACAGAGTAGAGTTTGCCGCCAAGTCCACGGACGAAGATTAGAATCTACAACTCGAATAAATTTCGCCCAAAACTCGAATAAATTTCGGCACCAACTCGGAATCCGGCTTGGGATAATGACGGTTGTGGATTCTTGTTTGCGAATGCGTTGTTTTTAATTTTACAGTTTGATTTATAATTAGCCGATTTGAGAAGAAAAAGAACATTTCCAAAGTGTGTACTTGGTAGTTCTGATTACTACATTGGGAGATGTGTAGTAGTAAGACCACAGATATCAGAAACAAGGATTGGCATGTCTCTCTCAGGGATGTTACTAAATAACATTACAATATAAATTTCAATTAGTAAAGATTTAGTTTTTTATTTTCCTCGTAGGTGTAGTATAAAGCACTATGTATCACTCGAGAGAAAGTGCGATTCCCGATCTCGGATGTTTTAAAGCCCTCGCCTACGGCTCGGGCTTCAAACGACACCCTCGACGGTAATCGGTCACTTTCTCCTCTCGGTAAACAATGTACTATACCTATCGTCTAGCTGCTAGTTATACCTATATAAATATATATACGGAGATAGGTAAATAAGGTAATAGTGTTGTCTGAGAAATGTCCACCAATATTTATTTATTTACTCGCCCACGACTTTATCCCCAGGAACTCTGTATTTTTTCGGAATGCAAAATTAGCCTGTGCAATTCTAGATTATAATCTAAGATATTTGAGTTTGATTGATCTTTTCAGTTCTTACGACGTAATTGAGCAACAACTATCCAAACTTTTACATTTGATAAATATTTTTAACTGTCACAGGTTTACACTTGACCGCCATCTCTCCTGATGTTAAGTGACGATACAGTCTACGATCGAGCGTGCTAACCTAGAAGAAACCGATTCACTTTTGACTTCAAGACGTCGAGATTGTAGTAACCATTAGGAATAAGCTACTCAGGCAACGCATTCTACAGCCTAGACGTTCTTCTTACAAAAGTAGAGTCAAACCTCTTTGTTCGATTCTTTGGAACATCAATCATGAAACGATGTAGTAGTACCTATAGTAGGATAATAAGATTAAGTGAATAGGCAAAAAAAAAATCATTGGTGAACACAACACTATTTAGCCCCAAACTAAACAAAGCTAGTAGATACATAATTATTAAAAACCAAAACCACCAAAAACAGAACGACTATTATTTGTATTAATCGCACAAATATTTGCACTGGGTGGGAATCGAACCCTTGACCTACAAATTCACCGGCAGGCTTACTACCATTTACGCCGCTAGGCCACAAAATCCCACTAACATTATAAATTTCAAAGTTTGGAAGAAACTTCTGAAAGGATCGGGTAGAAATTTGGAATACAGTTACAAAACACTCTGAGTTAACTCATAGGCTACTTATCCCGGGAAAATAACTAGAATTACGCCGGCAAAACTCCGGAGCACTGCCATTAATAAATAAGAATTATTTAAACTCTATATAAATAATGAAACTGCAACAGCTAAACCTCAGTTCCCAAACAACTTTCCATCAACTTCAAGACATACCGTGCTAACTACAAGCCGTAAATTACACTCAAGTGTCAAAATATCGCAGTCGCCGTCTGAGGGGGTAGCAGGGGGAGACAGGGGGTGGGGGGTGAGGGGGCCGGGGGTACGTAACAGACGCGTTCATGTGGAAAGAGACGATAACAGGCCGGCCTACCACGTAACCCCGTTACGTGATACTGATATAGGCGACTTAAAAATGTATGGCCAATAATGAATTGTATAGGAATGCTGATCTGCGAGTATTGGATACTCGGATATGTGTACATAAAATTGAAGTTTCTGTTTTTTTTATTCTTTATTATTTTATGGAAAGTTTAGTCAGTACTCACTATGTGACCTTCATAGTAGGTATGACCTCAATTATTTAACAAAATGTAATTACTTATTAATCTGTGTATTATTACCTTCTTTTGATACACCGTCCAGTGCCTTTCCAAAAGTTGTAATTCCAAATTGATAGTTATAAATGTGGGATAAGATGGTCAAACGTAAAGTACGAATATAGGTACGTAAACTGTTAGCTACCATAATCAAGTGTATCGTACGAGAAATGGTTGGGTGTCTAATCAAAATTAGCAAGTCATGGGAAAATAAGCTTGATATTAAACAAGTGTGAAAATGGACTGGATTCTAGACTAGTAGATAATATTTATAGTGTTCAAAAAATTCGACTCGGTTCTTCAAGCCAAATCACTGATGGCGTGTAACTTAGACTCGTAGGTATGTATGAAATATCATTACAAACCTGTTTCAGACAAAAGGCAGTTTTTTTTAAATCAACATAAATGTTAATAATGATTTCACAACTGTTTCCTAAGAAATAGTAGAGTTCGTTCTTTTTGATTTATGTCTGCTTTACGAGAGGGCCGTAGTGGTAACATAAAGTAGGCTCCTTGTTTTTTTATTGTGGGTCATTACACTCCACTAACTCCAAAAAAACAAAACCGACTTCAGTTTAAAGTTAAATTCCGACACTTGACTAAATTTCACCAGAAGGTATAGAGCCATTATTTACTACCAAACAAAAAAGGAGTCGTCAAAATCGATTCTCAATTAATGGAGCTATCGTGAAACTTTTGTAGATAAAATAGCACAACCGAATTGATAAATCCCTCCTTTTTGGATTTTAAAATTATGGATGTGTCGCAGATTATACTTTTCGGAATTTATCCCTTGAATGTAATTTTTCCTTAATTCTATATGAAGTTATCAAGTTACGGCTAGTCTATTCGGAAGATCTGCGACTGTCGATCCGGAGCCCTGGGTTCAAATGCCACTCGCACCATTGTCTTATCGAAGCCATGTGTGTAATGCAGCGGCATTACGCACATGGCATAACTTAAAAATGGCGACGAAAAACATCGTGAAGAAACCGACATGTACCTAGAATCTTTCTAGGTCATGTGTCGCACTGGGTCAGCGTGGTGGATTATGGCCGTGACTAGTTCTAGCAGTGGGAACATTTAGTAGGCTTCTTATGAGCCGATTTACATCAGACGAGCGAATGCTCATTCTATCCCCACTGTATCAAATTAATTTGGTGTAAACAAACGTAGATCATTCTTTCGTAGTTTTGTTTGCGTTCGCAAAGATTCTATGGAATATATAATATGGAAAACGCTAAGAACGATCTTTCGTTTACACTAAAAGATCAAGAAAGAATGCTCTTGTTCCAGCTCTAGCTCTATGTTCGTTCAGCTTAAATCGGCCTTTATGGAACGTTGATTTTAGAATTGACATCTATAAATGACGACTTCTACCACAGCGTATTATATTATTTCGTAGTACTTTTAAGCGTAGATATTTCGCGCAATCTTTTATTTGAGACTGTCAATTTTAGCAAACAGTGGTGAATGATAAAGAGCATTTTCTTCGATGTATAATTATTAAGTACATTCAGACACACTTAGCAAATTTCATATCTCTAGACTCTGATTCAGGCATTAATAATATGTTAGAGTTTTTATTTTCATTTTTTTACATTTTTAGCTGATTCGTTTGTTTTATAGTTTTTGTTATGTCATAAATACATAACATACATAAAGTAGGATAGGGCATATACAAATTTTGTAGTGGTAGGACTCTTAGCAGAGTCCGCCTGGGGAAGTACCACATCTTTGCCAATTATTCTACCGCCAAGCAGTAATGTGCAAACATTACTGTGTTCCGGTTTGAAGGGCAATGTTTCCAGAGAAATTACAGGGCTTAGAGATATAACAACTTAGATCTCTGGGTGACGAGCGCAGTGCAGTGCTAGGTAATGATTTGGGCTCTCCATGTTCCAATAGCTGCGTGTCACTGTGCTGTTATGTGGCAGGCATGTTGCTTACCATCAGGCACATGTCCTGCACGTCTCGTCACTCTTTATTTAAAAAAAAAAAAAAAAAAAAAAAAGTCTACGTGTCAGTAACGGTAAAAGTGTTCAAATGTTTTGTTCCATCTCAAAAAATGAATTTTCACTTAAAAATTTTTTAAAGTGTGAAAAATATTGAAAAGATAGGTTCAGTAATTCCATTTTCAACTTGAGTTGGCCAGTGTGGTTTTTCGGCAAAAAAAATTGTATGGATCATTCAAAAACAGCATTCGCTTCTATTTGGATTCCCTTTCCATGATATATTCGTATCAGCTTTATGACCACTTCAAAAGTGACACCACAAAATGCAATCCGTCATTACCAAGCAATAATTATAATCAAACTACCCCAAGTTACGTCTCTATCCCCTCGCAGTAAAGTTTAATTTCGTCCTAGCACATGTTTCGCGAGAGTAAATAAAACGTTGTTTATCAGACATCTGTCGTATTAATGTTCATGAAGGTGCAGATCCGTATCAGATAATAGATGCGGCTGTGGCTGGTTGCTATCAATGCGGTTGTGATTACAGTATGGACTCCTACACACTTTTATTCTGTTAACTGTTAAATTAACGCAGACGCATACGTCTGCAAAGGACATACTACGTCCTTCTCTGTATTGTCGTTTTAAATCTTTTTGACGTGACAACGCCTAATAAATCGATGAACGCCGGTTGCATGCACGAAAAAGTGTCCCGTTATGTCCCGTTACGCTCATTGTACGCTTGCACCGCATGTATCAATGTTTTGTTACGAATTTTTGTCTATCATTCGAACTTGATGCCTAAAATGTAATACATCCTCATAGCATTACATACGTTTAAAAATAATATTGCATACACTTGTTAAGTCATTCATATTGTTACTATTTTTATTTGTAGGTATTAATCACTGTTTTTTTTAAGTTTTTAAATGAGCTTATGGCTCGTAAAACTATGTTAATTATTACTAAGCTGTACTACTAGGATTTAACTTACACTAGTATTTGTACATGTTGTTATTAGTTTGATGTTTTAATAAAGATCTTTTGAAATTTAATGTTTTGTTATGACGTTGTCACGTTAAACTATCTTCCGTAAGCCAACCGACTTTACAGACAACCATTTTTTTTATTTAGAGTGACAAGCTGACAGGACAGGAGGAGGTAGGGTAAATCCCTATCTCCTCCAAGCCTGTGTAAATCGTTCCAAAAGACAAGCGTCTAACGTACGTACAACAAAAGGCAAAGTTGCTATAGTAGTACATTATGATATAAGTGCGCTAAGTTGATAATTACAGCTGAGGCGTTATTGATAACTCGAACCGAAGGCGAGAGTAGGTAATAGAGGCTGTAATTATCACAGAACCAGTCAGTTGGTATGCCATTAGTAATAAAGTAAATTAATATTTTTGTGTTTTGTTACAGATAAATTGTAGTAATTTATGGTCAACATTAATTAAATTAACGAATTAAATAATTCTTTATTATATTTTACCTCTCAAAGTTAATTTTATTCATAAAATGTTGACCACTTTTCTGACATAAAAAACTCTTTACTAAGATTTAAAAAGGCACCGTTCGTTTTATATGGAGCATTTTGAAACCGTGCGTTTTACATTATAGATTACTGCACAAGTACGTAATGAGATACATTACGATACAGAAATTGGTGCAATAGGACGCTTTACGAGCAAATGTGTTAGTTAATTAAAACGATGAATAAATGACTTACTATTGATTTAAAATAACGGTAAATGCCAGTGTGCCTATGCAAGATACACTACAAAAGATGTTTGCAGATATTTGTTATTATAAGTAAGAAGAAAAGAGAAAGAAATATCTGTTACTGCGTGACCGTAGCTCATGTGACATGTGACAGTCTTGCTTTTAAAAAACGAACAGAAACGTTGAAATTGGATTTACGTTAGCAAAAATTTGGCCAAGATCGGTATAGGTAGGTAGGTGGTACCGATTAAAATATTCATAGCCTTTATCAGATCAAAGAAATGTCTACGTTACGACCCTAAATACTAATGCTGGAAGACGGAAGACGTAGTGGACTAGTGGCGTAAACGACTGATATCACAAGCGTGAGGTAGTAGGTTCGAACTCCACATGCACTAATGAGGATTTTTGAAGTGCAAGTTCACGTTTGGAATGACCACTGGTTCTAGTTCTAGCAGTTACGAAAAACATCGTGAGTAAACCAATAGAGAGATCTTTCGAGGACATATGTCTTCCACAAACCCGAACTTGGCCAGTGTGGCAGATGCCCATGACCTGTCTCCTTATCAGAGGAAGCCACGAGTTCCAGCATAACATAAATTGAACTATCCCACTAATATTATAAATGTCAAAGTATGGTTGTTTGGATATTTAGATGTTTGTTGCTCAATCACGCTGTAACTTATGAACGGATCAGGCTGAAATTTGGAATACAGTTAGATTATAGTCTGGAAGAACGCATAGGCTACTTTTTATCCCAGGAAAATGAAGGAAACGACGGGAACGGGAATCGCGCGTGTAAAACCGCGGGACACTGCTAGTTTATCCTAAGCTCTGTGTCGTCCTTACTGTTTGTATGGAAAACTGTCGCTCACTGTCTGCTGGGAGGCGCCCGGTGGAAATGTCGTGAATTAATGCGTGAATAGAACAGGAGGGATTTTTTGGGAACTGAGAGTGCGTACTTTGATATCCAACGAACTGACATAGTCCTCACTAATTAACTTAGCACCTATTATTTCAACAAAACTTAACTGAAAAGGCTTAGGTACTTACTTAGTTCAAGAATGTATAGACTACTAGCAGTGCTCCGCGGTTTTACCCTCGTGTTTTCCTTTATTTTCCCGTCTATTTATGTACCAAATTTCATCCAAATTCTTTCAGTAGATTTTTCGTGAAAGAGTAACAAACATATTTATATCTATACATTCTTACAAACTTTCGCAGTTATAATATTAGTAGGATGTATTCATTATTTCGTTACAAACTGTAGTATGTAGGTACCTAGTTAGTAGGATCTAGCGCAGATGATTTAAGTATTTTAGATTGACACAAACTCGATGTATGTAGAGAAAAAATTATGCTTAGGTGTAGTTTTGGAAAACGAAGTTAAACTTTTAGTTTTGTAATAGATAAATAGGTACTTATGTATTATTGTCGCCACGAAAGCCGAAATTTTGTATGCCGATGGGACTTTACACAAAACTTTTACAGGTTTTTGGCTAGCTTGAGTTAAGTTAAGTTAATATTTGGAAAACGACGCTTTGAATCACATGATAATATCAAACAATTATAACCGCGATGGAGTATTATAAGAACTCCACAATCACAATTTGGCATCTTTTCCATTTTATTTTCGGATCTACCGACGCCATTTCCCGCCAAGAAAACCAAGATGGCGGTATATAACCATAAACAAACTGGTCTTATCTCGGGAACGTCAGTGTGACGTGTATTTCATACGAGGCGAATCCCTCGAGCCTTCCCTCCGACCACAGAGTATGTAAGAGTTGTACAGGGCGTTTTATTCAGACGTCCGTTTGGTAAGATAACGGGTATTAGGGTATATTATTATATATTATTTATACTTAGGTAAATTTACTTGTACAACTAACTAGCTTTAAATTATTTGTGTATGTTGATCACTACGAGTACCTAAGAATTATTGTAGTAGTATATAACTCTTTACAGAGGCCGCTTGGGACTAACAACTTTGCAGTTACCGACGCGAAGCAAAGTGCAAATATGTGTCTTCTGGTTTAAAGGGACATGTTTTCAGATACATTAACAGCAAAATTACCTACCTTTTTGCATAGAGTGACAAGATATTGCTCGCATTTTGTACGTCCCGTCACTGACGTCACTCTCTATTAGGTACCTATCTATATTAAAGTATACTCGTATAATGCTGAGGGTATTGCCGAAGTTTAAATTGATTTTCAGTGCATCTTAATAGGGTTATCCTATATCATCAACTGATATAAATAACGCGTTGTTTTGATGATAGAGTTTGGCTTGTCCGAAAAATTTATTTCGCATTTTGAGAATGAGAATAACAGAATTAAAAAGTTTGCATTACTATTGCATAGAGCATACAAGAGCATAGATTGGGCTTCTTATGATAGCATAAGAAGCCCAATCTATGCTCTCTCTCTCTTTATTTGACAGCTTTCTAGGTACCTCTACCTCTCTAATCCATTTTTTCGCAATGCCGTACAAAAGACAAGGAGAAATGATCGAGGGTTTCAAACCCCCCTCTTCGACTGTACTCAGTTGGACAGCTTACAAGTGACGGCATAGTGCTGAATCTTATTTCTTTATACCCTTCTATCATCCTACATAGGTCTCCTGGTGGTTCATTTAGGTACTACGTAAATTTTGTTCACGGCCCTGTAGTCTATTAGAAACGAACTTTTTTAGTTTCTAGAAAGCCGATAAAACAAGCAAGTCCCTATCAAAAGAAGGTACGAGTACCTACTACACGCCTTGTCCACCAGTAAACTACCCACCTAAACAGCACTGCGTGCATCCCTACAGATACCGGTATCTCCTAGGAATACTACGCCGACTGTAAAAGTCACATTAAAAAGGAGATACCATATTTTTTTCTTGAAATGCTCTTTTTTAGGGTTCCGTAAAACGTAAAAACGGAACCCTTATAGATTCGTCATGTCTGTCTGTCTGTCCGTCCGTACGTCACAGCCACTTTTTGCCGAAACTATGAGAACTACACTATTGAAACTTGGTAAGTAGATGTATTCTGTGAACAGCATTAAAATTTTTACAAAAAAAAAATTAAAAAAGAAAAATTAGGGTTGCCCCCCATACATAGAACTGAAACTCAAAAATTTTTTTTTCATCAAACCTACACGTGTGTGGTGTTTATCGATAGGTCTTCAAAAATGATGTTGAGGTTTCTAAAATAGTTTTTGTCTACACTGAATAATTTGCGCGAGAGACACTTCCAAAGTGGTAAAATGTGTGTCCCCCCGCCTCTAACTTCTAAAATAAGAGAATGAAAAAATTAAAAAAAATATAATTATGATGTACATTATCATGCAAACTACCAACGTAAATTGGTTTGAACTCGATCTGATGGGTAGTTTTTTTAGTACGTCATAAAATACATTAATATTAAAACTTCGATCAAAGTTACAACAAACTAAAAAAACAATGTGTACTATGTGTACATTATGTTACTTGCTGCAACGGAACCCTTCATGGGCGAGTCCAACTCGCACTTGGCCACTTTATTTATAGAAGGAACAGTGACGGGACGCACATGTCTTGTAGGTATGCCTGCTAGATGGTAAGCAACACGTCTGCCCATAATAGCATAATATCACGTAGGTACCTACCTATTGGAAAACGAAGAGTCTAAAACTAAAACATCACTGCACTGCGCTCATCACCCAGAGATATAAGATTACTAGAAGCGCCCCGCGGTGTTAAACGCGAAGTTCCCGTTCCCGTTGTTTTCCGGGATAAAAAGTAGCCTATGTGTTCTTCCAGACTATAATCTGTATGTATCCCAAATTTCAGCCCGATCCGTTCATACGTTAGGACGTGATTGAGCAACAAACGTCCAAACATCCATACATTCACATTTATAATATTAGTAGGATTTACCTATCTCGTAATTTCTCCGGAAATTTAAAAACAATACTAGGAACCTAAGTACCTAAGTAGATACTTACTAAATTTAATAGAATCAGAACCCACTTTACCAAGATGTTTACGTTTCAAGGGATCTCTTAACACCTTTATACTTAATATTTAAAACACGTCGCAGCGATATGAATGAGTAAAAGATTAATTGTTAGTGGAGTCACGCGTCGGCCATTTTGTCGCAAAAGGCGGGAAAAGGCCGCGGAACGCTCGAGCGCACACAGGTGTGTAACCGATACCGAAGCGCCCGGCGCAGAGCATGCTGAATTATTCAAATTCAGAATTCGAATATTCCGTTTTTAATTTTTTTAATCAAAACAGAAAGTACGATTTTAAACTTTTTTGTTTTATGCCAGTGAAAGAAATGATAACGCGGTTTTCCAAATATTTGATCTGGGCTGACATAAAACATAAACATCCCACTAAATGTTCCCACAGCTGGGACTCGGGGCCTTCTCTCGCAAGGTGAGAGTCAAGGCCATAATCCACCACACCGGGACCCCGTCCAGTGGGGGTTGGTGGATGACACATGACTTCGAAAGATCCTAGGTCTCCGGATCAGCAGTCGCCGTTCTCCCAACTAGACCAGCCGTAACTTACTAGACCAGCCGTAACGTCCAAATATGAGTTATAGAAATAAATTCATCATGCATGATGGCAAAACATAAATGAAAAAAGTTTTCTGATTGCTCTGTTCCATTGGTCAGAGGCTTCAAGGACATATAAGCTGTGAGATTAGAGTGAGAATCTTCGAAGTGGGTCACTAACATTTTGCAGAAACACATGACAATCTACATTATATACATACATAGCTACTTACGCACAGCACTGTATTAAGCCCAAGGTTCTAGAAGGTTCGCATTCTAGATTGTCATGATTTTTTAAATTACTGGGTCCAATAATTCTAATCTTGAAATAATAAAAAACTATTCCATCTGTTTTGTCTCGCCGAAAGGTTAAGTTTCATAGGACAGAAATGATCTGATCCTGTGTACCTAATAACCAGTGCAAACCGCAAATGTTGATTTTTTAAGTTAGGTGGGTATACTTTTTTTGGCACGCTTAGAAAAAAAATTAAAAAATGTTAAAAATAATGTATAACGATTCGCGCCTATTCATAGCTAAAACTGACACGATGAAGTTGTATGGCAGCTGTCCCTTCAAAGTGAATATTTATCTTTGACCTCCAATAGCCTCTACAACGTTCGGTAGGTACCCAAACCCAAAGTAGGTAGGTACCTACTTTGGGTTAGCGCAGAAATAGCAATAGGTGCGCTTTAGCGTAATAGGTACTTATTTCTTAAAAATGGAAGAAGTTTATCTTCTAGGATGCGTACATAATTACACACATATTATTTTTAGTCCAAGATAAATATTTCTAAGATACTTATTCACGTAGAACTATCTACTAGTCCAGGAGATTTTACTCAACCTAACTGTTATGTACTTAGGTAGGTACACTTCGCTGTGTCTAATCACTTGAGCCCCAAGAGGCCAAATTTGGGCAAAACCGGTTTTTGGACTTTAAAACCTTATTTTTTCATGATAAACATACTCGATTATTAGTTTATTTAGGTATTTACGTTTGACATAAATATGTGTTACATCTATACATGTATTGTACAAAATAAGAAGGCATAACATAAAAAAATAATGAACCGTGGAAGGAAAGGTAACCATGGAAGTAACACAAAAAAAATGAGGTATAACACAGCGGTATCTTATGTCGGTAATATTGATGACATATTTTCCTCACACAAAACAAACAATAACAGGTAAAATCACATAAACAGTCCAACGAAAAATAAATGGAAGACAAAAGTCGATTACGTTTTTGTCTCGCAACATCCGCAACGGCCCGACATATTCGAATAATTATATGTTGTGTTTATGCGGTGTGGGAGGAGTATTGGGGCGGCACTAACGCGCGCGCGGCGCCGCCCCCGCCAACCATCGACAATTTTGTTTTTCTTTTCCTTTTTTGAATATAGACCGGGAGAATTTGTCTTTTTGAGATTCGAACTCTACGAAAGCGAAATGGCGCGAATGAAATGTCTTTTACAGATATCTGTCTGCTAAAAGAATATGTTTTATAATGAAACAAATGAGTTTGCTCAATAAAAGATAGAGTTTGATATACCTTACTATTATTAATTAATAGTAGGTAGTAGTGTCATTAAGCTTACTGAATGTCACTACTACCTACATGTTTACCTATTGTGGGTACCTCAACCGATTATTGTCCTCGAAATATATATTACTAAAAACAGGCCGGTTTCTTCACAATGTTTTCCTTTGTCACTATATGCTAACAAAGTAGTAGGTACCTTTGCCCTATTTTAAACTTTTACGTATCGGTTCACATTTGAACGCCATCCCGTCTTATGTTAAGCGATGATACGGTCTACGACGGAGCAAGCTTCCCTTAAAGAAATCGATTCACTTTCGATTTGAAGACATCCGGATTGGAACTTGGTACCTACTTGGAAAATACTCAGGAGTGCAATTGAATTTGAGCTATGACCTCGCAATTATTGTGTGATATTGGATGTTCTTGCCATCTCAGCTTCTGGATTAATTTCCGGAAATAAATGGTTTTTTACTAACCTTGCTGGTTGCCTGGAAGAGATTGCTCTCAGCAATAAGGCCGCCACTTGTGGCACTAGTTAATAAGTTATTTCTGTGTAATGTTTTAATTTCTTTGTGTTGCAATAAAGTGTTTCTATCTATCTATCTTAAGTAGATACAAAAAACTATATATTCTGGAGGGGTGGAAGGTTTAATTCTAACTATCACTATAGTCCCAGGAAATCAGCGCTTTAAGGGAACTGATGTCGTGGTGCGAAAGAAATTCCGTAGCTCCGGCATTTAAGAGGACGGATAGCTACCACTTTTTTTTGTATTATAGAGTGACGAGACGAGCAGGACATGTCCCTGATGGTAAGCACTATGCCTGTCACACCTACACACAGATAACAACCCAGTGACACGCAGCTATTGGAACGTGAAGGGTCCAAATCATTACCTACAGCCTACAGCTCAATGAACTGCGGTGGTCACCCAGAGATGTACGAGTAAGATGTTTTATCTCTATGCCCTGTAATTTCACTGGAAACATTGCCCTTCAAACCGGAATTACAGTAATGTTTGCACAATACTGCTTGGCGGTAGAATAACTGGCAATGGTAAGGTACTTCCCCAGGCGCACTTTACAAATAGTCATACGACTACTTAATGTGTCAATGTTTTTAGTCGGTAAACCACTACAACAGCAGAGAGTTCTACATAAATATGTATAATCCTACTAATATTATAAATGTCAATGTTCGGATGTTTGTTGCTCAATCACGTCGTAACGCATGAACGAATCGGGCTGAAATTTGAAGCACAGATTGTAGTCTAGAAGAACACATAGGCTACTTATGTGTTCTATTGTTATTTACGCAGGAAAGAGAACAGCACGGGTAAAACCGCGTAAAACTGCTTGTAGTAACATAAATATACCTTATCATCATCATTATCAGCCTGTGTTCGTCCACTGCTGGACAAAGGCCTCTCCTATAATATATAGGCACATCAACTAACAGCAAAGCTTCGTGTTACAGTGCTGTTATGGGCAAGCGTGTTGCTTACCATCAGGCACATGTCCTGCTCGTACCGTTATCCTATATACCTATAAATTAAAATATTAATAAAAACGGTTACACTTAAATGTTTTATTAGACAGAGTGATGCAAATATTAGTGAATAACGATTTCAAATGACTTAGCCCTACACAGGGTTCGTCATCCGGCGATAATATAAAGTTATTCATCGCTTTAATTTCTCTGTAAATATTGCCATTCACACCGGAGAACAACAATGCTGTTTATTGTTAGAAAGCTGTAAAACAGGAGGTGGAGTATTTCCTAAGGCGGGTTCTGGAAAAAGTACCTCAACCTGCATAGGCAGCTATCACATCGTGATTCTAATATCAATTTATAAATTTCATAATTGTAAAAGCGATGGTAAAACTAACTAGGTTAAATTAGTAAAAATTGTTAATTATAAAATAATTGACACTCTAGGTACTACTTAAACTCAAACACGTACAGGGAAATTTTATTTTTTGAACGTCGAAAATGTTTACTATTTGTATGCTGAACTTGATTTTTTTATGAACTAATTGACGTCAAAGTTATATAAACATAGAAATAGTTGTACCCTGCGCGCGTTGCTACGCTACCTGTCGAAAATTGGTCGTACCAACTCAAAAGCAAAGCTTCTTTCTCTCATGCACAACAACTTTGCTAATGATCTTCACATGATCAAATTAATAGTTTACGATTCTATAGCAACTTACCGGCAAATATTCATTTGTATGTATGGATATAGAAATACTTTTACTTTGTCAATCATCAAAACTTTCTGCACTTTATACTGCCGTAAATCTACACTTTTTTAGCAATCCGTATAGAGTATCTATCTCTCTACTTAGTCTGTGATCTGTACTTCTCACGCGATATACGTATGTAGGTACGTAAACGCGTTCTGACCATAGAAAAGCCTAATCATAGAGCATGCCCACAAAGCCTTCAAACAGGCACATTCGAATTAACAGCTATAATTACACACAAACAGGAGGGAACCGCCCTTTAGCGAACATTTTCATGTTTTATAATCGTGTTTCATGCGTTATTGGCCACCAACCCTTTGTGCGGTGCGCTCGCTCGGACGCGGTGCGACTGTTTGTAATTAGTGCTTCGGTGGACATGGACATTTTGAAAAAGGAAATATGTATGTATTTCTGCGGTAAAACAAATCAATTTTTCGAGGCGGTCATTTGAAACTTGCCACTTTTGCCATGCCTTTATAGAGCCATATGTAACGACTATAATAACAAAAAACAACACATGAATGTATTGTACCTAGATATTATGACGCGATAAAGATTTGAGTATTGAAAATAGAACACGATGTTGGCGGAACTTCATAAGAAAAAAAATAAAGTAATTTTGATATGACGAAAGTTTGTTGTCGGTTTATTATCTATAATATATCGGACTTTGTTAATTACAAACCACTAAACTTCTTAATTTTTGTGTAGACTAGCGAAGACCTACATGTTTTTACTTTCTGGTTTTGTTGTCTTTCGTTATGATAGATGGATTTTGGATGGTATATTTTTCAACTTAATTTATGAAGCTGTCAAGCAATGATATTGGAATTACCGTTCTGATCTGTTTTTTTCTGTGTTACGTCCATGTCATCTATAGGTACTCTGTTCAAATAAATAAAATTAGAGTGTCTGTTGTAAAATTAAATTAACAGTTTTTTCCTAAGTTCATGTAAAAGTAAAGTCAAAGTTATTTATTGAAAAATGTACAATTTACACGTGATTTAATAAAAAAATAAAAGCAAAAGAAATAGCATACAAATTGTATAATATACGGTACCTAGGTATAGAAATTTAATAAAACTATTTATATTTTTTTGTATATCTGTCTGTATATTTGTTTCGGATAATCTTCAAAACGGCTGAGCTAATCATGACGAAACTTTCACTACCAGATAGCTGATAGTCTAAGGTTAGGTATAACATAGGCTACTCTTACTTGAGGAAAATAATAAGAGTTCCGTAAAAAAAAGGACAACCATTATGAACCAAATCAAAATACGGGTGAAACCGCAGGCAGAACTAGTATCTAATGAATAAATATAGATATGATACATGAAACGTATCTGATAAGTCTAAGCACCGTACCAAAAAGCCCAAATTAATCTTGTCCCTTTGAGTTCTTTTAAGATCACACACGTCGAAAATGTCTTAACTAATACATTTTGTTTGGTGTTTGGCTCATAAGGCTTGAGGAAATGTTTGGAATACCAAAATCACAGGAGAATATTATGTACTTTCAAGTATATATTCGCAAACTACATATATGCACTTGAATACATTAAAAATTGCAAATAAATATCCACGACGTTTTATTTGCTAGAGCAGTGTTGTTTTAAAATTTTCCATGTCGTAATCGCCAACAGCCGCACCTTGTTCAAGCGAATGCACCGCATAGAGGGTTGTCAGTAATGAACGCAGATTTAATTGCTATTTTGGCGGGGTGTGTGTTCCCAGGGGCTCTTTCATGGTTCCGGGACGGTTACATATGAGGCTTACGAATTTTAGGAGGCTAACATTTACTTTTTATTATTAACTAGTATAGGTAGGGTAGGCTACGATCACGTGGAGGGCGCTTTGTTTAAAAATAGTGTGAGATAGAAAAGGTTAAACCATTTTGCGTTGAAAGCTTACATGGTAAAAATGTACATCATAATTATTTTTTAGTTTTGTCATTCTCTTATTTTAGAAGTAACATTGCGAGGCACACATTTTACCACTTTGGAGAAAGTTCAAGTAAAGTTAAGTTTCAGTTTTTCTTAAGTTAAGCGCAAAGTATTCAGTTTGAAATAAAACATGTTGAAACCACTATACTATTTTTGAAGACATATCCATAGATAACCCACACGTATGGTTTCGATGGAAAAAAAGTTTTGAGTTTCAGTCACCTTTCAGTTCTAAGTATGGAAAACACCCAAACTTTATAGTTTTTTACTTTTTTTATATGAAAATCTTAATGCGGTTCACAGAATACTTCTACTTACCAAGTGTCAACAGTACCTATATAGTTCTTATATTTTTGGAATAATGTGGCTGTGACATACGGACGGACAGACAGACATGATGAATCTATAAGGGTGCCGTTTTTTGCCATTTGGCTACGGAACCTTAAAAACCCAGACTATGCTTGATTTCTCTGTTGCTAACCACTCATTAAATAACATTGTTATCTTTTATTTTTTTAATGTGTAATACATTTATTTTACATTTTAACATTAATCTTAGTAAGGTACCAGTTACGAGTACACAACAATCAATTGAATCAAATGCATAAAAAATATAGTTCGAAACTAAATAATTTTCCGCCAAAGAATCAAAATAGTTTTTATGTCCAGAAATATTCCCTACGGCACATTTGGTTAAACGTTTTTGTACCAGTAGTGTAGAAAGGAATGAAGATGTATGTACCTTTAAAAATTCCCCACGACACTATCAGTAGTGCAGCTTGGTAGTGCGGTGGGGAATAAGGGTCAAAAACACACTATCTCTACCTTCGAAAGTCATATACATATATTATACTGGCGTAAAGTTTCAATGTTGCTTATGTAGTGCTGAATATTCTACCCACATTTATCCCAAACCATATTATGCATAACCTACTTTCACGAAACTTTCCATCCACTTTCCCATAACATCAGTTTCAACACTTCAAGCCATAAAACCTAGAAGTTCATGGCCTCACTTCTACAAATATCACTTCAACTTTCGCAGCATAACAGAACCCAAAGACTATCCAATCTTATGTTAGTTCCTGACAAAAGTCAAACAAATCAAGTGTTAACTTTTACTTACGTAGTTTCCTAACTTATTTATCGTCCACATTGACCCACAAGTAAATCTAACTAGACTCCAGGTCAGCCCATACATTATAAGACACTCCGCGCGACAAGGTCAAAGAACCGCAACGCGAAATAAATCCATTAAGGGGTGAAAACTAAATAAAACGGACTGAATAAAAGAGAGGGGCGAAGCTCGGGAAAGCCTGAGATAAAACACCGTGCGAACGAGATAGCTAGCTGTAAAGATCTACTAGTTAGACAAGGTCGGAATCCCGTCTGGACTCCAGAGATAAGGCGAAGAAAAATGTCGTTGGATATTTTATTCTTGGGGTCCTACGATAAATGGTTATTATGGGGTTCAGGAGTAGTAAATTAGTGAGATGTATGGAGTCGCTGTTGAATATTTATTTATTGGGAGCGTGAGTTATGTTAGAGTTTCTGGCCCGCGATATGTCACATTGAGGCTGAACGACAGTTTGTCGGCGGTAAGTTTGCGGCGTCGAGAAAAATAGTTTTCCGATCAATCTGGGAAAGGCTTTTTGTGGTTTTTATTTTATTTTTCCGAGTTGTATGCCAAACATTTGAGTTCGATCCACACGTAACTAACATGTGACGAATACGGATGTTTGTTCTGCGTCTGGGTGTTATGTATGATGAGTATATTTTTATTACTAGTAGCGTTCCACGGTTTCACTCGCGAAGTTCCCGATCCCGTTATTTTACCGGGATTTTCCTCGACTATAATTTATCGATGTATCAAATTTAATCCAGATCCCTTTTTGTTTGTCTGTCAGTGTTTAGCCATTATTTTGAAGAGCTCTAATCCGTGCATAAGTGGGTCATTCTTCGTATTGTTGAATTAACAAAATATCGTTTTTTTGAAATTTTCTTTCGTGATAACTTTATTCTGATAATAAAAACACTACACAAATTAATTTTCTTCGAAAAAACAAGAACCGACTTCAATTTAAAATTAAATTCTGACACTCGACTAAATTTCACTAACACTAAGTCGTTCAGATTAAATGTAACCCAATTTTTGTTTTTTTGTTTATATTTCGAAATACACCGTTTCCGTTTCAATAAAATCTATTCGAGACCACGTCTGAAGTATATTCTATCAATCAAAACAAGGATCATCAAAATCGATTCACAATTAGCGGAATGTCGCGTAACATACCTACCTACATACAAAAAAAACCTACAACCGAATTGAGAACCTCCTTCCTTTGTGAAGTCGTTTAAAAACTGAATTTTCCAATTTGGTGCAGTGCGAAAATAAATTTTGGGCGTGCATACATTTCGGCGGTTCATTTTTGTTTAGGTAGATAATGGAATGTACCTAAATAAAATAAAACTACAAAGGTCACTTAAAATACAATATTAAAAGTATTCTAATCAAATATTTAGTTTTTACACACACAGACTCAACGATATTCTGTACTATTTTTGAACACGGCAAACATTTTTTTATTTATTTATTCGAACCATAAATTCATAGGAACACTTGGTAACGTCATTAACAAAAAGGCCAAGAATCCGTGTACATCTATACTAATATTATAAAGAGGAAAGATTTGTATTTTTGTATGTATGTAATAAACTCAAAAACTACTCAACCGATTTCAAAAATTCTTTTGCCAAGCGAAAGCTACATTATCACTGAGTAACATAGGCTATTTTTATTACAAGAAAAAAATAGTGATCTTTGGATTTTTTTACTAAAACCAACGCAAGGTATAAAAAAAACAGCCATAAAATGGCTTTCATCGCATACGCTGCGGAAAGTACCAATGATAGAACCAAACAATGTTCTAGAATATTATAGAACGTATTAAAATCTACAAAAAACCTCGCGAGCGCATATGTCTAACTACAGTAATTACGTCGCTACAACTGCTTTTTTACATTTTAAAAGAAGATAAAAATGACGATCAACTTAAGACCATGCTATTCATACATTTGTTTTAATTCTTATCAAAATAAATTATTTTTCAATCAAGACTGCTTTATTACCTATCGATTCCTTTTTGAATTATTAAAATCGGACATTCCATTCAAAATATATTACAAAATTAAAAATATCCATCCTAAATATTTGCAACGACGCGACGGCCGGCAGAATTATGAAGAGTGTACAATACAGTACAGCGTTCATCCCAGTCAGAGTGATTTTATCTCAGAATACTTCTTTATCATGTACCACGTAGGTACATCGTTCCAAGACTAGGTACTCAAAATCAAAGAAATCACTTTGTGAGAAGCTTCAATTTCTCGGTGTCCGTTGAGGCTGAGAGAGTTGTTTGTGGTAATATTATTATTTTGTTTTTCCTCGGCATTATGGCACATTTTTGAAGACAATTTGTGTCAAGACATCAAAAACATACAGCCCAACAACGAGATCCGGATTATGATGTATATGTCGCAGCCGGATTGTATAGTTCGCCGTATTACATTACGGCTAGCCGTTTTGAAAAACGGGGCCGTTTTGTAATGCGGCGGTTCAACGATTAGCCGCATTGTCATTGCAATACGTTCTTCAATAAGGCGGTCCACGTTCAGCCGCATTGTATTACTGCTTATGTTGTAGGAAGACCATATTTAAAAAAATAACAACACAAAATCTAAATTAATTTCATTTATCTGAATAAATTGATCGATTATTTCGTACGATATTCCGTACTATTTTTTTTACAACATTTTACCTCTCACATAAAGTTTGAAAGCCCATAACTTGATATCGGTGACGGTACACCTAAGAAACATGGTGAACTTCCATAGACAAGGGTCTATTATCGAAACATGTTCCATCGTAGATAGCATCGTCGCTTAACATCAGGTGAGATGGTGGTCAAGTTACGACCTATTATAGTTTTAAAACTACTTGCATGGCTCGCTCCACTCAGGACCTCCCTTGAGCTTCTGGCTCCCGCATTCTTTTAAATACACTCTAGGGGTAGTAGCGCCAAGACTAGGTGGAGTCGGGGTGCTCAGGGTCGGATCTGGGTCTCATGTAACCTACCCGGTCCGATTTAGTCTTAACAAGGTGGACGGTGGAAACGAAATAGTATCCAAGTAACGCCCAGGGTGATAAGTGCCACCCTAATAATATCGTGTACGATTCCTCCAAACTCCAGAATCCACTGTCACTTTAGCAATTTAGGAATACACAGTATTCAACGCCATGGTTGTTGTTATGTCAGGCAGCGCCATGAGTGTTATGAATCGGAACTAAAAATTATCAAAGAAGCGGCTAATCCCTCGCTTTATTACATTACGGCTAGCCGTGTTGAATAACGTATGGCGTTGAATACATTCCAGTGGTTGTTAAATCAGCTGTATTCAATCCGGCTGATCGTTAAACCGCCGCTTTACAAAACGGCCTTTAACCAACTAAGCCACCAGGCCAGGCAGTTTAATGTTTTTGAACTTTAAAGTTTTAATTTTGATATTTTGGAAAAATTTGGTCATGTACATTTCATTTAGCATACCTACTTAACAAAAAATTTGAACCCGTGCGAAGCCGGGACGGGCCGCTAGTAATAAGATAAAATAACAATGTCAAAATGAATAAAGCGGCTGTAAAGGAGCCTCGTCAATCAAACGCAGCTATAAAAAGGCTTTGTCAAAGAAAAAATAACAAACAATTAATACATACAGTATACAGATACTACATGAGTACAAACAATGTTCCATTAAAGGTTTTATAAATCTATTATTTTACCTTATTACAAGATTCTAGTTTCAACACATTTCTCTTCCATACGTTACTATCTTTAACAAAGTCATCTATATTGTAATATGCCTTGCTCAATAGGTAGCTTTTTATTTCATTTTTAAACTTTGTTTCATTAAGACCTTCGACTTGTGCATTATAGAAACGAATACCATTACATTTGAAAGAGTTATTTGTTTTCTGAAGTCTGCACTTAGGAAATACAATTGCTATATACAATTGCTAGCGAAAGCTTAGAACAAAATGTTTGGTATCCAGCAGTAATTATCTAAAACACTTCTCTATACGCTGTCTGAGCATATCTTCATTTCCGCTCCGTTACATCGCAAATACCTAAACATCCCCTCATAACCGAACCCCTCAACAGTTATACCACAGTTTAAAACATATTTAACCCTAAGACAGGCCGAAATAGAAGGGCTTTAGGCGCAGACTACATCTAACCGTACGACAGATCAAAGGGTTTCTGCCGCGCCCGACGCGCTTTGAACATGCCGACATCGACATACCTCGGGCCGTGTATAGGAATTTGTTTTATGTGTTCATGTGTATATGTATATGGGATGGGAGACTGTTTTGATAGGTAATTTATGCGGTGTATGGATGTAATTGTTTTGGTATAACTTATGTAATCTCTACTAATAATGAAATCATAGGATTTGCATTTTTATCTGTAGTGAATGAAATCAGAAACTACTGAACCACTTTTACAAAATATCTCACTAAAGCCACATTATCACTGAGTTATATAAATAACTTATTGTAAGTTATTTATATTATAAGTTTAAGTAGTAGTAAGACTCTTAGCAAAGTCCGCCTGGGGAAGTATAAGGTGTTTTATCTCTTAGCCCAATCATTTCTCTGGAAATATTGCCCTTCAAACCAGCACACAGTGATGTTTGCACATTACTGCTTGGCGTTAGAATAGCTGGCAAAGGTGTGGTACTTCCCCAGAGAAACTCTGCAAAGAGTCCTACCACTACCAAAGATCTATAATAGATAAATCTACAAAATTCCCTGTGTCTGTTATAGGTATCTATCTACCTTTGATGATAGAACAAAATAACGTACTACAGTTTTGTATACGCTTTGTTTGTTTATTGAAGAAAAAAATATTTAATTGCGTTGAGTCATTTTAGAGACAGAGAGAGAAAAAAACAATTGAACTCACGGGATCAGGCTTACAGTATGCAGCTGACATTAAATAGATAATTTGGTTCCCTAGCTCCCACACTAGGATTCCCTAGGTTTGCGGCCAGTTCTTCAGGGCTGGTTTTTGAATGCTTTTTTTTACTTTCAGTACTTTCACTTAATTATCCGTTCTCCCATTCATTTCTTTCGTGAACCAGCAGATTATGAAATTCCTATCTACTCAAGGTTTTTCCACTGAACTTTTATCAAGGAACTGTTTGAAAAAAGGTTTCACCAAATGCCTCTCAGAGTTCGAAAAAAAATAATCGCTTCCACTTTCAATATATTACCTATAAAACGAAACTCAGACACTCGACTAAATTTCAATTTTTTTGTGAAATCAATTAAACCATTTTCAATGAAACAGCGAGTAACAAACACGTCGCGTCGTCGAGGTAAGAACATTTTAGATTTTTGTTGATATGACAGAAACGGCTACACTGATTTTAAAATTTATATAGGTAGTGAAGTATGATCTACCAAACAAAAAATAATCATCAAAATCGACTCACAAATTGGCGGAGCCATCGCGTAACATACCTACATACAAATAAAGTGGCCAAGTGCGAGTTGGACTCGCCCATGAAGGGTTCCGTTGCAGCAAGTAACATTATATACATAGTACACATAGTTATTGTAGTTCGTTGTAACTTAGATCGAAGTTTCAATAATAGTATTTATGACGTACTAAAAAAAAACTACTCATCAGATCGAGTTCAAACTAATTTTCGTTGGTAGTTTACATGGTAATGTACATCATATATTTTTTTTAGATTTTTCATTCTCTTACTTTAGAAGTTAGAGGGGGGGGGGGGGGACACACATTTTACCACTTTGGAAGTGTCTCTCGCGCAAATTATTCAGTGTAGACGAAAATGGTTTGAGAAACCTCAACATCATTTTTGAAGACCTATCGATAGACACCCCACACGTGTAGGTTTGATGAAAAAATTTTTTTTGAGTTTCAGTTCTCAGTATGGGGGGCAACCCTAATTTATCTTTTTTTAATTTTTTTTATTCAAATCTTAATGCGGTTCACAGAATACATCTACTTACCAAGTTTCAACAGTGTAGTTCTCATAGTTTCGGCAAAAAGTGGCTGTGACATACGGACGGACAGACAGACAGACAGACATGACGAATCTATAAGGGTTCCGTTTTTACGTTTTACGGAACCCTAAAAACCACAACGACGATCTCTTCTTTTTTTTAAGTTGATTAAAAAATAGTTACATCTGTTTATACCATTAACAAATCATAATTATAACACGCTGATCGTACTAATAGTATTGTCTATGAGCGGGGTCGTGATGTCACGACGATACGTCATAACCTACCTACGTGTCAGAATTAAGGACACCCCCGAAGCGAAGTGAAAATAAAATTAGTCACACTACGTGCTGTTATTGTGGGGAGCTTCGGAAATTATCCTTGTATACCTACTCGTATATCAATTGGTTGTCCTTAGAAGTCTTTATTTTGCATGAAAAACAGGACTCAATAACCGGACTATAAAATCGGAATTAGATAGACGTATAAATATTGCATTTGTGAAATGATTTCGGGGGCGATAAATCTTATTTAGGTAGGTTTAATTGGGGTGATGACGATGACTGGGTGAAAAATATATCATTCTAATAAGTCCGATTATGGTAAAATTGGGTTACATATTTTTTGTTCTATCAAATTATTATTAGAAATCGACAAAGAAATTATAGATCATCAAAACTGCCTGAGGGAGTGTGTAACGTCACGTCTTCGTAAAAATCATACAATGAAGTGAAGCCACTTGAAACTTATAAGCACTGTATTTTTGTAATTTTTTAGGGTTCCGTAAAACGTAAAAACGGAACCCTTATAGATTCGTCGTGTCTGTCTGTCTGTCTGTCCGCCTGTATGTCACAGCCACTTTTTGCCGAAACTATGAAAACTACACTGTTTAAACTTGGTTAGTAAATGTATTCTGTGAACCGCATTAAGATTTTTCAAAAAAAAAATATATTTAGAGATTACACTGAACTTAGTACTTATATACTTAGAACTGAAACTCAAAAATTTTTTTTCGTTAAATCTATACTTGTGGGGTGTTTATCGATAGGTCTTCAAAAATTATGTTCAGGTTTCTAATATTATTTATGCTTGCACTGAATAGTTTGCGCGTGAGACAATTCCAAAGTGGTAAAAAGTGTGTCCTCCCACCTATAACTTCTAAAATAAGAAAATGATAAATTAAAAAAAAAATGAAGTACATTACCATGTAAACTTCCAACGAAAATTTGTTTGAACTCGATCTGATGAGTAGTTTTCTTTTAGTACGTATGTCATAAATACATTATTACTAGCGGCCCGCTTCGGCTTCGCTCGAATAATAACCTAGATATCAACTGCAGCGCCATCTGCCGGGCTGATTTGTGAATCTAAACCTTCCAGGGCCCTACCCAAACGTATACAAAAAAAATCATTCAAATCGGTCCAGCCGTTTAGGAGGAGTTCAATAACAACGAAAAGTGGCATTGATTTTTATATATATAGATTAAAACATCGATCAAAGTTACACCGAACTACAAGAACTTATTACGATGTTACTTGCTGCTACGGAACCCTTCATGGGCGATTCCGAATGGCACTTGGCCGCTTTTTGTGTGTTTAAAGCGAGCGAAGCTTGACCATCGGGGTACTGGTATAGGCACTTAACAAAGCAAACAAAATTTAACATAAAACCTAGAAATAAGGCAGCAAATGGCAACCATACCGCTGAAAGCGATGGCAACAATCTTCTAGGCAACCGTGAAATGGAAAAGAATTCAAATTATGGGAAGGCGACGTAATCAAAGAAAGTGTAAATAGATACCTACTTAAATCTTAGGTAAATTAAGCACTAATTTAAACAAAATTGGCAGTCATAGAACCTGCCGATAGAAGTGAAAATGTATAACTCAGAATTTGATAACTCACTGTGAAACTACGCGGGTGAAGTCGGAGATGGTGACCATGACCATAATGTCTATCTAGAAATGTTGGCGCACGAGTATGAGTATGAGTACCTATTCAAAACTAGCAGCGGCCAGCGGTTTTAGCCGCGTAGTTCCCGTTCCCGTTATTTTCCCGAGATAAAAAGTAGCCCATGTGCTATTCCAGTTTATAATCTAAATGTGTTCAAAATTTCAAACCGATCCGTTCAACCGTTCCGACGTGATTGAGCAACAAACATCAAAACATGCAAACTTTCGCATTTATAATATTAGTATATATTAGGATATAAAAACGAGTTAAAGTTTGTGCTGTGAAGGATATGTTGTTCAAATTGTAACCTCTTATTAAAGTGCGGGGTCAACAGGGGTAAAAATAAAAGTGACACTACATATTGGTTTAGTTACAGCGGCTGTCAAAAACTGTTTGGCCCGAGGCAACGCTTTGTAACATCTAATTACTGGAATGGTTATTTGTTAATCTATTGTTATTTGTTGTGTTGTACTCTTTTGTTGAGATTTTAAAAACAGCTTCACTGATTTCGATAAAATTTAGGTATGTTCGATTACAGGGATTATTTCAGAAGAAAGATCTACTAAACAAAATAGAATTGGCAAAATCGATTCATTAGTGGTGGAGCAGTCGCGTTACATACAACAAACATACAACGGCAAATGAATGTTTATATCAATTTAGGTAGAGTTTATGGACCTTCACTACCTATCTTTCTTAGTCCACTGCTGGTCATAGACTTTTTCCATAGGTTTCTTCCGTATATAATCACTCTATCTAGTCAGAAGGCGTTCTACACTACATTTACCGTTTTGCGGTTTCCACTCAAGAACACGTCTACCTCAACATCATCTGTTTCGAGACAGATATGACCGACCTATTACCGTTTCAGTTTGCCAATGGGTTGAGCTATGTCGGTAAACTTGATTCTCTGTCTTTCAGCATTGTGAGATAGACGACGAGAAGACATTCCGTAGTTTGCCGAATGCTGCCCAGCCCAGCTTAATCTATATCATGGTCTCATTCCTAAAAATTGCGCTCTCCTAGTTTGAGCGCCTGCCCTAGGTATACAAAGGGTACTTCTGAACAATTTCTAGAGCGACGCTATTTAATGCAAAGTTGGCGTTAAGTGACCCGGTGCAGAACATTGTTATAAGTTATCGCGGTTGTTCGACACTTGTATTATTAATTACATGATATTTGCTGTGGTTTTTCATACAATTTGTTAAGCTTGCGTTTGACCACAAATTCTGCTTCCTACTAATATTATAAATGTGAGAGTTTGGATGTAAGGATGTTTGGTGCTCAACCCCGCCAGAATATCGGAACGAATTAAGTTGAAATTTGGAACGCGGTTAGTTTTTAGTCTGGAATAACAAATAGGCTTTTATATCACAATTAATAATCGAAGTAGCACGCTTGCTCAGAAGATATCTATGTACTCCAAAGAATCAAAAAATAGACTCCCAGATTGTACCCAACGGAAAAAAACAAATTAAGGTAGGGTATTCCGTGGTTCATTCCAACGTTTCCATTTTATTATGTTGGATAACGATCCAACATAACGATAACGATCGATCCAATGGGATCGAGTGCTCAAAATTTATTTTAACATCCTTGGTTATGCATGGAACATCTACAAAATATCGGGACTCACTCTACCACGTACGACATTAAATATCTCGTAATTAATAATACTATCGAAGTAAATACGAAAAGTTAAAGTTTCAAACTTCAACGTTGTTTCGCACATAGCATGGCAACTGCCGCCGTAACCACACACCCCGACATAGACATAAATACATAAACTTTATTCAGTCTGTCTGTACAAATAGGCATCGGCTACCGCGAATTAATAAAAACAAAAGCGGCGAAATGGGCAGAAATCCTCGCCAGCCGGTCACAGCCGCTACAAAACTTTTTTCACCAGCATTTTGATAGTCGATTTGCGGTACTCCCCCGTCCTCCCCCGGCAGGGGTAGGGGAGCCTCCGTCAAAAACATTACTCTGCCCATCCGGCTGGAAGATTTAATTTTCATTTTTATCTGAAACATCCCCCTTTGTAGTGGTTATTCTGTATCCAATTAGGTCGCTTTGAGGATTTTTCTGGTAGTCCCACATAGCACCGTTCACAGCTATGGAATTTTTAATTTCGATCTTTTGTCTAAAAATGTTTGCATTAACGAAATTTCTAAACGAAATTAGATAATCTGCGAAAGTTACGTTTCTTTGATAATATTTTCTAATGTATTTCTTTGGTAAGAGTAAGAAAATTGCTTTGGTTATGATAATGTAATTTGCTTTGATATTACAAAAACTGCGTCAAAGTAAATTTGAGCCTAGGTAAAATAGTTTTATTAGCCGACTTCAAAATAGAGGAGGTTATAAATTCGACTGTTGATGTTTTGTATGTACTCGTATTTTACGCTATTAATGTTACGCGATAAAATGTGAATTGATTTCGATAATTTTTTTTTGTTTGGGAGACCATTTTATTTCAGGAGTGGTCGCTTATGGATTAAATATCTAAATTAAAATTGTCCTTTAAAAAAAAAGAGAAAGTCACCTATTTTTATATAAACAAAAGTTAATTTATTTTTAAAATAGTTTTAAATGAGGATGACCGAGCTTTGTCCGGTTTTCATTGTTAAGGTTTTCATTGCATAAAAACACTGATAATACGACGTTTTCTAAAACGTGGAACCTAGCTAGAGCATTAGAGAATTTCATGAAAATCGTTGGAGCCCTTTCCGGGATTCAGATTCTATACATATATGTATGTATACAATAAAATATGTATGAGTATTATGCATGTGTACAAGAATTCCTCGTTTAAAGGTGTAATTATACTAGATACATCTATTTTCCAAAAAAGGAAGTCGGCTGTCTGGTCTAAAGAAGGATTTTTATTTTATAATTTAGCATTTCCCTGATTCTGATGTATATAGATAGTTAACTAAACTTTAAAACAACATTATACGAGTAATCATATATTGTTGTTTTTTATTTTAAAAGTATTTAACGAACGTCTTACTTTATTTATTTAAAAAAATCAAATTAGTTGCGCGTTGTTTATGCAAAATAGTGATAGTTAAATCCTCTTTTTATTGATAAGAAGTTTCCAGTTGACCGCCATCTTGCCTGATGTTCAGCGACGTTGCGGTCTACGATGGAGCATGTTTACCTCGAAGAACCAGATTCACTCTCGATTTAAGGAAACAAAGATTGTATTATATTAAAAACACTCAGGCAACGCAAATGCGTTGCCTGAGTGTTTTTAATGTTTGTGAACAAATGTTCTAGACGTTGTTATTTTGTATGAAAATAAGTAGTAAATCACTACGAAAAGTAAATAAATAGATTTCATGTGTCTGCTTGTATGTATATACTAGAGGTCCGATCAACTAAGGTTGGTGTAGTAAAATATAGCTCATATCAATCTCGTAAAATGTATGTTTTAAATTATGATAAACTTTTACAGAATATGGTTTGTTATTTAACAAACATGCACACAAATTCGGACGAATGGCGATCCTTTCTTTGAGTTCGGATGAAGGTAATGTTTAGTTTTAGTAAAAATAGAGTTGGAAGCCGTGGTAGCAAAAATATGCTACTTACCATCATGTAGTCGTAGATTCGAATCCCACATGTATTTAAATATATTTTTAAAATGC
The DNA here is from genome assembly GCA_963693475.1 of Ectropis crepuscularia. Lineage (NCBI taxonomy): Eukaryota > Metazoa > Arthropoda > Insecta > Lepidoptera > Geometridae > Ectropis > Ectropis crepuscularia. The sequence continues at coordinate 18,186,992 of OY856355.1, forward strand.
AGATGAACACGTAAGTTTGTCATCACCGCTAGTTTTACCCAGAGGAAACTGGCGTTTTCCAAAAAAGTCATCTTTCGATCTTTCCATGACCTCATGCGTCATTCACCAACCCGCAGTTGGCCAGTGTGGTGGTTTACGTCTTTTTAACCGACTTCAAAAATAGGAGGTTTCGACCGTATATATATATATTTTTGCAGACAAAAGGTCACGAGACCCAGTAGTGGGAACAAAGTGCGCTGACTATGCTGTTACAATAAGAGTCTAATTGATCAATTGGTTGTTGGTATTTATTTTAAAAAAACTTGTTGATTCAAACCAGCCGAGCCGTCAACTTGTCATTAAGGTGTATCATCAACCAATTACACGAGCGCAGAGCGTGAAAGTACGGCAATTCGGTAAGGCGATACGGCAGACCGTGAACGACGCGACGTGGAGTTAAAACTTGTAGAAGTGCCATGAGCACCTCATTTTTGCATTAATGTGCCGCCTATGTATTGTTTTGGGAAGTCAAAAATGAAAATAGGGAATTTAGTTTTCAACCTCTTCTTCTAATTAAAAAAAAAGGAAGAGGTGAAAAATCTTTTTTTGTTTATTTTTTATGTTCACCAATTTACTCGACACCTGAACCGATTTGACAATTTTTTTTCTCAAAAAGTAGGCACATTTTTTTTCAGATTTTTTTATTCTAATCAGACTAGAGCGACGATGTTTTTGTTAGAACCGGAACTTTGCTATTTCATTGGAACAAAACGTTTAGTTGGCCTACCTACAATTATTTGGTTTATTCGAAATTATTCGAGTGTGTGAGCTTTATTTTTTAAATTGATGTCGGTTTATTGGATTTTCAGAGTAAAAGTATCTGAAAAAAGTAGATGAAATTAAAATCTGTTGATATTAAAATCAATTTGTTTCGTAGCTCACATTTTTTTTAAAACTTATAACTTAGTATCAAAACAGCACTAATGCTGCACAATACGTACGTCATCTATAAAGTTACAGATATACTTTTAATTACACATATCGGTGTCGCAAACCCATAAGATTACGACGACGAAAAATACCAAAAAGTATTCAATTCAAAGAAGCTATCGAATCAAAAATAAAAACTAAAAAATTGGCAGTCATAGGAACTGCCGAAAGAAGTGAAAACTTATAACTCAGAATTTGATAGCTTACCTTGGAAACTACACGGATGTAACCGGAGGGCGTGGCCTCGCCATCTTGGCATGGCCATCTAGAAATGCGTCGGCATTTCCCATTGGCTGATGCGTTTCTAGATGGCCATGCCATGATGGCCTGTCCACACCCTTTCAGCATTTCCCATTGGCTGACGTATTTGTAGTTGCCCAATAGCCATGGTCCCGAGTTTACCCGAAGCTTTCTTATCATACCCGAGCGTGACGAATGAGTCCAATTCACAGCCGACGAAAAATCTGTCTAGGCGCGCCTAAAGAAGTTTTCACTTCAATAAAAAAAATATGATATCATGTACGTCCTTTCCAAAAACTTGTAATTCTACGGTGAAAGTACGGCAAATTCGTAAGGCGATATGGAGGGGCATGTGATCGACGGGTGATATTTTGCCGCAGCATGCGAGTCGACAGGCGCGAGCTATGACGGACGTCAACGTGGAGCGTCTAACGTTACAACGACGTAAATAAGGATTATTCTTGCAAATACATTGGAATGGAAAGAAAATGTAGTTATAATCTCGGTGTCTTCAAATCGAGAGAGAATCGATTTCTGCTACGTAAGCACGCTCCGTCGTGAACAGAATCATCAACCGAGATGTCGGTTAAGCTTCGGTTAAGTGTAAACCTATAACAAATTGTTAAAAAAAGTTTTTTTTTGTTATACTAGCGTTAATTTATTGTATGTTTTATATTTATTTGGCAACATCATCATTTTTTTAAAACATAAATTTTTTGCATGTTAATAAATATGAAAAAAAAAGTTTTTTGCTCTATTACGTCGTATTACCGCTGAATGGATCCAATTGAAATCAGAACACTACTAGATAGTCTGGAATAGCAGATAAGCTACTTTTACCACGACAAGAATTATTATTTAGCAAGTAAGCTACCACGACATTTTTTTTTTTAAATTAAATATATAATGACGAGACGAGCAGGTCATGTGCCTGATGGTAAGCAACATGCCTACCACATAACAACACAGTGACACGCAGCTATTGGAACATGAAGATTCCAAATCATTACCTAGCACTGCACTACGCTCGTCACCCAGAGATCTAAGTTGTTATATCTCTAAGCCCTGTAATTTCACTGGAAACATTGCCCTTCAGACCGGAACACAGTAATGTTTGCACATTACTGCTTGGCGGTAGAATAACTGGCAAAGGTGTGGTCCTTCCCCAGGTGGACTCTGCCAAGTGTGCTACCACTACAGTACAACAACAGTACAAAATAACGCGAGATAATTAACTTATTAAAAAACCCACTGATATACATCCGGGGCTGTCCGTCCGTTTCCGTTCAATCTCGGGTAAAAAGGAGATCACTAACCTTTTTTCATTCCGCTCATATCCCCGCCATTGCAGCTAATCGTCTGAGGGCCGGGACTGAGGCTGTGCAGCTGGTAGGGCGGAGTCCTGGTGTCGATTTGCGTCGGCCACGGAGCCCTAGGCCAGGAGGGCGCAGCACCAGGGGTGCCAAGCAGTCTCAGGCGCTCGTAGACCGGGGTAGAGCAGTCTGAAGGAGGCTGTTGACTTGAGGACTTCTCTTTTTGGGCGGCCAGGTTGCGAAGCACTCGGTTGATGGATGATACCTGTATCAGAAATAGATTTTGAGAAGTGAAAAAGGCTGTGTGCCCAGTTGGCAAACAGTTAGTGGCCGACTGAGTTAGCGGCGTATCCGTTCAGTACCTACGTCTTCCCATAACCCTGTTTGCTATTGGTAAATAGTTTGCTCTTATTAAGGATGTGTTAGTACATTAAATATGTCAACTTTTGTTCTACAGTTTTTAAAAATTCGTAAAAAAATCCCATACAAAATGAAAATAAGTATATTGGCCCCGTCTAAAAACATAAAAATATTAGTAACAAGAGCGCGCGCACTCTTAAAAGTGCCTCGTGGAAAGAGAAGACAACAAAAACTATTGTTTTTTTTTAGGATATGTATTGAGTTTCACCAAAAGTTGTAGAACAACCATTGTTTGTTTAAATATACAGAAAATGCCCTTAAACAGATACAGGCTGATTACCAGTAACCTTGTATTTGAAATCGAGTGTCTACAGTTTGCAAGTTTTGCGCGAACTCTATGCAGTTTATCTATACTAATATTATAAAGCTGAAGAGTTTGTTTGTTTGAACGCAAGGATCTCGGGAACTACTGGTCCGAATTGAAAGGTTCTTTCTCTGTTGGATAGTCCATTTATCGAGGAAGGCTATAGGCTATTTAACATTACGCTACTATTAACAGGAACGAAGCATGAATGAAAAATGTAACAAAAACGGGAAATAATTTTGCTTTTTGCGAGTTTTTTTTTTTTGAGATTTTCGTTGCGTGACAGCATGTGTTATTCGTCAAAGGTTCGTGAAAGGTTGCGTCATTAGAACCTAAGGTAACCGAATTTGTTCAAAATTTGGATTGGTATGATGAATTTTAGATAGATGGCGTAGCAACGCGCGCGCGATTCAGCTAGTATATAATATTGATCTGTCCATTTTAAACTTTAACTACCTATGACTACTAATTTTACTTAGACTATAAACAAATTGTATTGCCAGACGTAATGCGTGTCTCTCGAAGGGGCCTGTTGGTATGGGTATACTTTTTTTAATATTTTCACTCTCGGTATATGAGAGTTGACCATAGTCAGAGGACAGCTTCTATATCTAATGGTGTTGTCCAAGGAGCCAGACAAAACTGTTATTACAGAGTTCTGTGATATTTTAGGCCTGAACGTACTACCTTTTATTTTAAAACTTAAGCTATCGTTTAAAAACCGTTAGTTAATATCGCGTGGCTTTGTAGTTACTCTGTTCACTGAGCTGTAAGTCCCGGGTTCTATTCCCCGTTCAGCACAAACATTCATTGCGTGATGGATATGAACGTTGATTCTGTGTCTCTATATTTCTATCCATTATAAGTATATATTTAAAATTGTATAAGTATCGTAAGTATAGTGATCCGCCCCGGCTTTACTCGTGGTACATATACACCTTTGCCAATTATTCTACCGCCAAGCAGTAATGTGCAAACATTACTGTGTTCCGGTTTGAAGGGCAATGTTTCCAGAGAAATTAAAGGGCTTAGAGATATAACATCTTAGATCTCTGGGTGACGAGCGCAGTGCAGTGCTAGGTAATGATTTGGACTCTTCATGTTGCAATAGCTGCGTGTTACTGTGCTGTTATGTGGCAGGCATCTTGCTTACCATCAGGCACATGACCTGCTCGTCTCGTCACTCTTTATAAAAAAAAAAAACATATATAGCCTAATAGTACTAATACAAAATATAGCCTAATGATTACGTACAAATGTACGTAATCATTGAGTGCTCAGACTCTGTGCTTCAGACGGTGTCAGAATTTTTGAAATCGTTTTTTTTTTAAATAATGAGTTACGAGACGAGCAGGACATGTGCCTGATGGTAAGCAACATGCTTGCCACATAACAGCACACTGACACACATCTATTGGAACATGAAGAGTCCAAATCATTACCTAGCACTGCACTACGCTCAGCCCAGAGATCTAAGATGTTATATCTCTAAGCCCAGTAATTTCTCTGGAAACATTGCCCTTCAAACCGGAACACAACAAAGTTTGCACATTACTGCTTGGCGGTAGAATAACTGGTAAAGGTGTGGTACTTCCCCCCAGGCGGACTCTGTGAAGAGTCCTACCACTACAAGATTAGCGAGTACACAAGGTCTCCAGCTTTATAGTATTAGTATCGTAAGTATTACTAAATCTATCAGCTATCTATTATAGGTACTATCAGCTATCAGGTTCACATAGAAGAATCTTTGGTTAGTTTAGGGTCAAATGGTGTTCTTTAAAAACGTTTATTCATTTTAATATCAACAAAAAAATTACTAATTTTATTTTCGCAACAGCTGGACTAAAACATTGTCTGAACAGTGTCGGACATTATGTTTTCGTAATAATAACAAAATATTATAAATATTGAAAAGTATTTGCGTTAGTGGCGGAACTGGAATTGTTTCTTATTTTCTACGTAATTAAGTCTTATTATGTTTCTGGAAACATTGTCCTTTACGCAGTATGTTTTTTGTGAGACGAAACTGCGATGTTTACGATAAAGCGTGTCGTACGGTGACGAGTCGTGATCAGAGAGGCGTGCTATTTTCGTAGAATCCTTTTCACTCTAAATTGAGGGAATACGTTGTTTTGAGTATCTATTAATACGGTTCCAAATGTTTTTTATAATGATGATAAAAAAACATTTGTCGGATTTTAAATCCATCAATTAGTAGGTAGGTAGGTATTATCAATTAATACAAGCCATTAGTCAATCGGGATGAGGACTTTGTCAAAAATATACCATTCTTATTGGTCCATCAGGTTGATTAATGTTGGAAAAATATGGGACACATATTTTTTACGTATAAAAGTCACAAAAATCGATAAAGATGTGTGACGTCAAGTCTATATAAAAATCATCCATAGACATAGCCGTTCTTTGAAACGTCTAAGCACTATATATCTTCGTCATTTTTTGTTTGTGAAACAAAAGAAAAAACACGTAATTTTTTTCAATAATCTAAATAACAGACTAATTCGTTATTTTTGTCACAAATTTGCCTACATTATAATACTCTTGTACGGTTGTTTGTAATCGTTAATTGACTTTGACTCTGACTTTCTATAAACCCCATATTGAAGAAAATAAAAAGTATGTTGCAAAAAATCTCATTCGTAGTTCCTGGCATTAAAAAGGTGTCAAGGAAGACGGACCTCCCAGCAGGCAAAAAAGACCAACTGCCTCGCCACCCAGGCCAAAGAAAACCGAAAACCGGCGCACCAACTGTCACTGTCATATGACAGCGCGCCAAACGGACATGCTACGTAACTTAGACGTAGGACAGGAAGGCAGTAAGACGATAGATGGTAACGTGATACGTGGTCGCGCGGTGGTCCCCGCAGCGGTCTGACTGGCAGATGACGGAATGCCCGATGGACCGAGAAAACGCGGCACGTTCGAAAAACGAATGTCAATTTTTTAGATAAAGAAATGTTTTGTCTATGACTTGATGCACTTTTTTACGTACGATCAACTTCAAAAAGCGATCTTGATTAGATTTATTTTTAATGCTCGTTGATATATTTTCCGTATATTAGCTAATTTAGATATGATTTTTGGGTGATTGTAAATATTACGGATATCTTTTTAAACAAAGTGGCCTATGGCTTATGTCAGTTGACCTCAGGTGGCATTGACTGATAACAGAACTGGGCTCGCGCAGAGCCCTTTTGGGTAGTTCCCATTTTTGTATTTAACATTTAACATACTTATATAATCTATATGTTACATGTTAAATCTGTTTAGTTTGTCAGTAAGCCAGACTGTAAAGGAGTGGTAGTGGTTTCTAACCTAATCTTTCTAACAATAGATACGCACATATTATATAGAGTAGGTATACCTAAACACTTTCTCTAAACTTATAATACTCACTAACCGTACTCAACAATTAGGTAGGTACTTATACTACTTTATCATTATTTGATATCCACTAAAGTCATGTCCTAGTTTTTGATGGCATAGAGCTAGTGTTTATCTGTTAACTTGATGCATAAAACTGCATAAAAATAGCAGGGGCTCGCACTGACACTCGACGAGGTAAGGCTTTTTAGGATAAGCGATAGGCACACTAGCTTTAATAGTATAAAATGTTTCAACTTGTAAATGTAAATGTTTTTTTGGTCTGTTCAATAAAGTGGCTATCTTCTTTCTATCTGTACGTTAATACTAGATATTATGTTTTTCGTATTTCTCAACGTTGATAAGTTATTTTTATAGAGTAGGTCAACACAACTTAGAAATGTATCTTATATCTTAGAAATGTAATGTATCTTGTATAGACAATCAATAGTACCAAAAAAATATAATAAAGTTGTAATATTCTTAGTGCGATATAATTTTCAAAAAACATAATTTGGTAGGTACTTAAGCGCTTTGTTAAAACCTAAAGTTCAACTCTTAATTTTTACAACATAATAGATCTTGTTATCGTTTCTAAGAATACTTAAAATCAGAACAAAATTAAAAGTCAGTAGCGTAGAATTCAGTGTCAATAAAGTTGTTTTCTTTAAAGGGTTGAACTTTTCTTACAAATGAAATGGAAAATTTTAACAAGCTGTTTTTCAGAGCTTTGAGTCAATGATTCGAGCCAATTAGATCATTCATTCGTTATTTTCTCTTATAAATTTGTAAATAATTGTAAAAATTAACTCGTTGACTTTCAAAAGCGAGAACAATTACTAACAAATTCACCTTGACTCTTTACAATACATAAAAACATAAATAAGTAAATTTCAAAATTAGAATTTAGAAAAAAAAGTCGAACAAAAAACAGTTCAGGAAACTACAAAAAAGGCTATTTGAAAAAAGTTTCTACTTTCTTTTACCTTAGTGTTACCATAGCTGCGTGTCACTGTGCTGTTATGTGGCAGGCATGTTGCTTACCATCAGGCACATGTCCTGCTCGTCTCGTCACTCTTTATTTAAAAAAAAAAAAAAAAGACAAGTGTATTAGAAGATGTCATTAATACAGGTGGCTATGAACTGTTACTGTTTTTAGGGTTCCGTAAAACGTAAAAACGGAACCCTTATAGATTCGTCATGTCTGTCTGTCTGTCTGTCTGTCTGTCTGTCTGTCTGTCCGTCCGTATGTCACAGCCACTTTTTGCCGAAACTATGAGAACTACACTGTTGAAACTTGGTAAGTAGATGTATTCTGTGAACCGCATTAAGATTTTTACAAAAGTTTTTAAAAAAAACAAAAATTAGGGGTGCCCCCCATACTGAGAACTAAAGCTCAAAAATTTTTTTTTCATCAAACCTACACGTGTGGGGTGTCTATCGATAGGTCTTAAAAAATGATGTTGAGGTTTCTAATATAATTTTTGTCTACACTGAATAACTTGCGCGAGAGACGCTTCCAAAGTGGTAAAATGTGTGTCCCCCCCCCTCTAACTTCTAAAGTAAGAGAATGAAAAAACTAAAAAAAATATATGATGTACATTACCATGAAAACTACCAACGAAAATTGGTTTGAACTCGATCTGATGAGTAGTTTTTTTTTGGTACGTCATAAATACACTATTATTAAAACTTCGACCAAAGTTACAACGAACTACAAGAACTATGTGTACTATGTATATTATGTTACTTGCTGGAACGGAACCCTTCATGGGCGAGTCCAACTCGCACTTGGCTACTTTATTTTTTATTTTTGATGGTTACCAAATTCCATCAGGTGGGTTGTGTGGTTGCTCGTCACTATTTCTGTGAAAAAATATTAAAATACTCGTACGTCAAGCACAGACAAAGTTCGACGCGCCTATATTTATATCTACGCGTCCGTGACCAACCGACCGACCCGCGCATGAAGCGTACCCATGTGTAAAACCGTCTGTGCCAACAGTTGAAAAAAAAATCTAAAGTACAGTCCTGTAAACAGTCCTTTGATTCGAATCACACACGCCAATGACTTGTTTCGCTGATTGTACTCCAATTAGTAAATAAACCCTTGGCAGAAATAACCCTTTTTAATTCCTTTCAAATACCTTTAAAGTCTATTTATATGTTTATAGGAAACCAATTTTCTCTGAAAGGCTGCATTTAAACAATGTTTGGGTACAATAGGTGCATTTCAAATGATTGGACAGCAATGCCATGTTTTTTTCGGATTATGTGTGTGAAATAGTGAATTTAATTTAGCGTAATTTCATTTTTAAATACAGGTAGCTGGGAATTAAGAGTCTCGCGGTTGCGTTACACTATTTCTTTTTTTACGTTAAAAGATTATCTTAGAAAATAAGGCTGTTTGTAGTTCTTATGGCTTGAGAAAAAATGGTTCGTGGTTTCAACCTGTCATTTAATTCAACACCCAATGTTTTACCCCAAATTTTACCCGTTTCCTTTTTTTTTTTTTGGGGTTGGCGAATTGGCTTTTTTAGATAGGTAGGTACTTTAATCTCTACATTACATATTGTACCAAAATATTGTGAGATAAACATTCATAAAAATAAATAGAAAAGGCATTTTCAAAATGTAAAAAACTTGTCAATACTCTACCTCAAACTTCAATAGGCCATAGAGGCCATCTGAGGCCGACTGGTATTATAGATTCCTTCATAAAACAAAGTACATGTCTCTACAACCGACGAAAAGCAAGTGAAATGTACATATTTGTGACTATTTGTAAGTAATTTCACAAAATTTTCAAATTGGAAAATTATTTTTTTAATCAACTCCGTGGCACTGCACTGTTATGCTATGGGCAGGCGTGGCGTGTGTGTGGCTTACTACCAGGCGCGGTCTTGTTATATCCTGACTAAATATTATTGAAGAGAAGAATATTATTTATTCTTCTCTTCACATCATTACACATAGGTATATACAATATAGGAAAACAGCAAGAGTTGAGAATGAAATGGCGGTCTTATCGCTGAAAGAAATTTCTTCCAGACAACCTTGGGATGGACAAATATGTTGGACACTCAAAGAGTAGTACGCAACAAATTTAGTACCTATACCTTAGATAGATGATAGTAACATAATATGTATAGACAATTATTATCCTGGGAAAATAATGGGATAAGGAATTTGTTGGTGTAACCGTGGGGTACTACTAGTATTATAAAAAAATATCTAAATGAGTTCTACTCCAATATGTTCATGTCAGTTGCGTAAGAAAGCATAGGGCTGCATTAACCAAGTCACTAACATCAATTTTGGTAGATACAATTTACACTTCAATAAAATTAATTAGTCAGACTCAAGTAGTTGAGTTTAACCTGTTCGATAATAAATAATTTTAACAGCCAACAAACTTGATTCTTAGCAATCAGAGAAATCTCATCGATCAATAAGAACCCTCTATTTGCCATAGAGCCATGCTTTACAAGATGGCTCTCGCAAAATAAAAAAAAAATCGCTCTCTAAGCTTATTGAAAAGTATTCGCGCCCCGAGTTCACGGCGTCTGAGCAAATATAAGATAATTTTCGCGCTTCGCCTCACCCGGTATTTAGGGGGCACCTTTCATACTTTTACGAGAAACGTTTGATAGGAACGGAACGTTTTAATGTAATTTATTTTGTATTCGGAACGCGTTGTTTTAGATTTTGTGTTGGCAATACTGGGATTAGTGACGCGAGTGATGGGAAGGTTGGAATCAATTTAGTCATTCGAGTCATTACGCATTTCAATACCAAGTTTCCGTATTCGAAAACATTATTTCTAAAACTTTGTTGATGTGACGTCGAAAAAATTCAACAGTGAATCCACTTTACTCAAATTTGACAGTTTTTGTTTAGCGTAGACCTGTTTGATTAGCTAAGTAAATTGCAAAATAATTTTGCAACGTTTTCAAAATTTTTGATGTGAAAAATCCTTTTTTTCTCATCACACACAATTTTTTCGAGGGCTGTGAATCGGGCTAAACCGTCACCCTCGTAAATGAAAGATACCTTCCGGTGAACTCCATGGACTCCGGCCGTGTTCAATCTGGGCCATATATTTAGAATACTTATTTAAAAGAACATGCTTTGTAGATTTAAATTTGAATTCTAGCATCACGCTCGGGAATGAAAAGAAATCTTCGGGTAACTTCGAGACCATGGCCATTGACCATAGAAATTCGTCAGCATTTCTAGATGCCACCACCATTTCGTTCCATGGTCTAAGTATAGAGACCTATTAACTTTCCCTACTCTATTTTTACTTTCTTGCAACTACTTAACTGATTTGTACAAACAAACTTACAATCGTCAAAAAAATAAGCACACTCTATAATTTGACGCATAAAATGTTATCCCGAATATAGTAGTTGCATTTTTATCACATTTAATTGACTAAAACATTTTAGACTAAGGACTATTGCGTGTTTCAAAACGAAAATTGCAATCATTTAGTACCGACTATAATATGTTTTCCAAATGTTGATCCGTTCAGTACTTCTGACGTAACATCGACAGCAACAAACATTCAAACTTCAAACTACCTACTTATGTGAGAAACATAAAACCCAGGCTGGTTTTATATTTCTCACATAAGTAGGTAGTAGGATATACAAATTAACGTTTTTGTTTCCGAAATCCCACTAATATAATATATGTCAAAGTATGGATGTTTGTTGCTCAATCACGCCGTAACGTATGAACGGATCAGGCTGAAATTTGGAATACAGTTATAAATAAATAAATATTGGTGGACAATTCACACACAACACCATCTGACCCCAAACTAAGCAAAGCTTGTGTGATGGCGGCCAGATAGCTGATAATATAGTTTTAAATACATACTTATTATACATAGAAACACCCAGACACAGTGCAAACATTTGAATTCATCACACAAATATTTGCACTGGGTGGGGATCGAACCCACGACCCTCGGCTTCGCAGGCAGAGCTACTACCCACTAAGCCACGAGGCCAGTCAGTTATATTATAGTTTGGAAGAACACGTAAGCTAATTTTACATTTTTATCCCGGGAAAATAACGGGAACGACGGGAGCGGGAACCACGCGAGTAAAACCGCGGGGCACTGCTAGTATTTTTTCAAAGACGTTAATTTGTACGCATTACACTACACACGTAATAGATATTTATTACCAATTTTTAGTAGGTAAGTCAAGATAAACCATAATTTCTGTAATATTTTATGATTTTACTTTACCAAAGAGCATAAGATTTTTTGTACGGTATAACTTAGACGGCAATCTCACGGCACTTGCCTGATGTTAAGCAATACCGCATCCTAAAACATTGCGTGCTTGTCTTGAAAATTAGGAAACTTAACTACATGATAAAATACCCAGATTACCTTTCGGCAAACAGACCCAGGTACCGAGCAAATAAATAAACAAACAAATAATAAATCATTTTAAATCATACAAAGCGTTTTTCTCCATTATTCTAGTTCGCGTTTACCTCACTCGCGAATTTCAATGTACAAAAAAAAAAGAAGTGCATTACTCCCTCCCAGCAAGGAGTATTGTCGGGCCAACAAAAGGCAACCTGCTGGGTCTATTGTGCTGAAACTCGGCACTTTGCGATTCAATATTTTCGGTGACTTTCGCTCTTTCCCCCCCGAGCGAAGAAAGCGTCGTAAGCGAACAAATGCGCACCTACTGGTGATTATTTTTCATTGTTTTTGCACTTTTGTGCATGATCCAATCGATTCGAGTGGTGTTTACTTTTGCTCGCTTCGCTGTGGATTTACTAATCGATGCGTAAATCTTTCTGGAGGAATTGATTAATCGAGTCAAAATTTTAATTAGGGATTAATATTGTGGGGACAGAGTTGTAGTTCAAATGCTATGTAATTTAATATTTTAGCTCAGTTTTCAACTAAAAGAACTATTTTATTTGCTATATCGATTTAGGTACATTATACACTTAAATATGAGGGCTGGACTCGATAAACTACTTTGTAACTCTTGGCAGAGTCCGCCTGGGGAAATACCACACCATTGCCAGTTATTCTACCACCAAGCAGTAATATGCAAATATTACTGTGTTCCGGTTTGAAGGGCAATGTTTCCAGTGAAATTAAAGGGCTTAGACATATAACATCTTAGATCTCTGGGTGACGAGCGCAGTGCAGTGCTAGGTAATGATTTGGACTTTTCATGTTCCAATAGCTGCGTGTCACTGTGCTGTTATGTGGCAGGCATGTTGCTTATCATCAGGCACGTGTCCAGCTCGTCTCGTCACTTTTTATTTAAAACAAAAACTACTTGAAACGACATGAATTTACCAATTTACGTACCTAATACCGTCAAAATTATCGATATCTACCGTTAAAATGATCGAGCTCTAATTGACTTAGGACATGTAAAAAAATTAAGCAAAGTCAAATCGTTTTAGTAATCTACGACGCTTGTGACGTAAAATGAAGTCAAAGGGACAGAATTGAGCTTTAAGTTATGTAAAATAAATTGAATTTAACATTTGGAACGATTAAAATTGAGTTTTTTAATTTGAAATTACCATCCTACCAATGTAAATTGTGAAATTGCGTAACCCTAATTACCTATTATTTCTCAGTCTACTTCATTGTGTAATTCAATTAATAAATGCAAATTCAACGACAATAAATAAATCAAATCGATCAACAAAAGCCAAGACAACAATTAAAAAATTATAAAAACGACCGCACACCGCCCTTCCAAGACAGCACCGCCTCCTATTCGAACAAAAAAAAAAAACTTCGATGACAGCAAAAGTCAAAACGGCAGTTTAATTCGATCGTTTCCCACGTTCGAAATTTAAATTTAATTGTCGAACTATTGTTGGCAATCAAAGAAATGGGTCAATACAGTAAGGAGCCATTTTCATTGTTTGATTGAGACTTATAGACATTTGTCAATACGTAAAAGCTTTGTACGCTCCAGGGGGCGTTCTGTTGGCACTCAATAAAGGTAGACCAAGAATGTAGTTATGTTTTAATCTACGGCCAAGGTGTTCTTTGAACTGTATATCGTGAATGGGGTCGTTTGAGAGTGAAATGATATGCAGACGTCATTAGGTGCGTTCTCATACGTAGGGTCTGGATATTTCATTGTTGATACACAGTTAAGTGGACTTCAAATCGAAAGTTGTTTGTCAAAATATTTAACGTAAACGTTCTCGATGTTTCGATGTAGTTTAACACACAATGTTTGCTCGTAAACATAACATCGCTTTAAGCTGTTTAGCTGTATCGTATATACATAGTATAAACACCCACTTTTTACAGGTTTACCTACACTTGACCACCATCTCGCTCGATGTTAAACGACGATACAGTCTACGATGGAGTGTGCTTATGCTTAGCTAGAAACCGATTCACTCTCGATTTGAAGACACCAAGATTGTAACCATAGGGAATACCTCACTCAGGCAACGCATTCCGCAGCCTAGATGTTATTTTCACAAAAGTAGAGTCAAACGTCTGCGTTCAAACCATTTTGTTCCCACAGCTAATACTTCGAGTCTTTTTTACAAGAGGAAAGAGTCCAGATCATAGCCAGATTTTTAAAGTCGGCGGTTTGTTATAGGTTCCCCTTTTTGTATCGAATCCCAAAAAAGTGTCCCGAAAAATATTACCGCAAGATTGTACTTAGTTTAAAAAAAAATCTTTGATTTTCAAATGAATATCATAAACTTGTTCGTTTGGCTACCGTACTCTTAGTTACAGCAGAATTTTCACACTTAACATCAGGCGAGATGACAGTCAGTATTAACCTTCAATAGATAAAAAAATAATCTGTATTTATAGGACACAGAATCCTAAAAAAATTGCCCCGAAAAAATGTTATCACAAAGCTTGAAAAGAAAATAAATATTTATTCGAAATCAACATAATAATCTTGCCTAGCTACCGTGAGCTTAGTTACAGCAGAAAATTGTAAGTCAATCGGTGGAGCGAGCCGCCTGTAACGCGTGTGAGCATCCACCGGACCAGAACATCGCTTCTACATGTTCAGCTGTTTTTATGTATGTAAGTAAAAGTTTGCTTAGTAATAAGGTACATTTTACGCTAAATTGTAAAGGCAGAATTAAGCTGAATAGGCGAGACTACTGAAAAAAAAGAATTAGTCAGTTAAGTTGTAAAAAAATGTTGTACACGTATTTTTTCTTACGTTTCACAAACAAAAAATGACGAAGATACAGTGCTTAGAAGTTCTGAGTGACGTCACGTTATGGTACAATTTTTACGATAGAGTGACGTCACAACCCCACACTCCAGAAGTTTTATATACCTATAACTTTATAAATTTTTGGCAATTTGATAAAACAAAAAATACGTGTCCTATATTTTTCCATAATCTACCTGAGGAACCAATTAGAATGGTATATGTTTGACCATGTCGTCATCCCAATTCTATTAATTTTACGCTTCGACTCTATACATCTGTGAGTAGATATGAAAAAAAATTTCCATGATTAACCTTTTGACCGCCAGGACTAAATTGCATTTCCGTGACCTGTACGCCAAGCGTACGAAATAGATCAAAATAAAAAAATAAAAATGTGCTATTACCATTTGATATCTAACACACAATATTTTGGTATAGTCCGTTTTTTTGTCAACTTGACGTCGTTGTCGCACAGGGCTCACTAGCGCTGGTCAAGTATAGGTGACTCTGGCGGTCAAAAGGTTAAGATCTCATGAGCACAGACTAAGTAGAGAGATACTCTCTCATGAGTTAGATTTTAACTGACATTGTTGACAATTTTACATTGACATAATACAAACACTTTGAATTATAAATTAACAGCTAATCATTGAATGCATATGAATATACTAGCAGCGTCCCGAGATTTTATTCGCGTAGTTTTCGTTTCCGTTATTTTCTGGGGATAAAAAACCTATGTGTTATTCGTACCTATACGTTAGCCTATACGTTACAACACTACCAGTTCTGCTATTCCGACGTGATTGAGCTACATACACCCAAAGTTACATAAATAATATTAGAATAAATTTAGAATGATATTAGATAATTAGAATAATATTAGAATGTCGCCATTTACACACTATTTCTATGTGTTATTGTAATCTAAAAATACTGGATTGCCTAAATAATATGTTTTCACAGTATAATAAGCAATAAGTCATATTAAATGTCTCTTCAGTGACCCGCTAATATACATAAGTCGGGTGCCGCGTCAAGCAAAATCAGAATAACTTATTGTTAAACTGCGTACAAACTAGTTGATATGTTACAATAATTTCATCACTTATATCAGCTTGATCTGTACGACCGTTAAATAATAATAAAGTACAAGTATATACTAATTTAAAAAAAAATACATCAACTCAATTATTTGACTGATTGGGTCATACATACGTATGAACGCATGTTTGCAGTTAAGCAAATAATCATCATGTGTCTAAGATTTCTATTTCTACATCAGCTAACAAAAGCGCTGATAACTTTAAAACAGCTTAGCCGATTTTGATTTGATTTAAAAACATGACTAATTAACCTTTCCAACAAAAAAAAAATGGAATCAAAATCGGCTCATCCGTTCGGGAGCTATGATTCCACAAACACAAATAAACAGATCAAGCATATAACACCCCGTCGTTTTAATGTCGCGGGTTCAAAACTGCTAACGTTAATCTTGTACATAAAGCTCGAACCTATGACCTTTCGCTTCTATTCTAACCACATTTTAACCTTACTCTTGACTGGCCTCGTGGCTTAGTGGGTAGTAACTCTGCCTGCGAAGCCGAGTTTCGTGGGTTCGATTCCTACCCTGTGATAAAAATTTTGTGATGAATTCAATTACTGTTTCTGGGTGTTTCTATGTATAACAAGTATGTATTTAAAACTATATAAGTATTATACCAGCTATCTGGCCACCACAGTACAAGCTTTGCTTAGTTCGGGGTCAGATGGTGTTGTGTGTGAATTGTCCACCAATATTTTATTTAATACTAGCAGCGCCCCGCGGTGTTACCCGCGAAGTTCCCGTTCTCGTTGTTCCCGTTGTTTTACCGGGATAAAAAGTAGCCTATGTGTTCTTCCAGACTATAATCTATCTGTGTTCCAAATTTCAGCCCGATCCGTTCATACGTTAGGACGTGATTGAGCAACAAACATCCAATCATCCATACATTCACATTTATAATATTAGTAGGATTCCGACAGTTACTACGCTACTCACCAGTCAGGACTGCACCTCCTTGTTGTGGTTTAATAAGATAACTATGTGATAAGCTGGCCTCAAATAACTACCCAAAATTGCTGTCACCTTTCGGAATTAGAGTTCAAAGTCCAGCGTTCCTCTCCCTGGACTAACAGTCACATAAGTCACATTTGCGTTCCACCAGTGTAAATCACAGCACAGTAAGTAAGGTGGCAATTCTCCCCCCTCCACCGTAACGTGCCGTATTTTCCGCTAGATCTATATAAAGTCCCGGATCCGGCAAAATTCGGACACGAGGCTGGCGTAAAATTGTTTATTGATTCATTCGCCATATTTCTTACGCTAGGGACTGTGCGACGATCCGAACGAAAATAAGGAACTAGATATTTATTTAATTTTGTTTGAAAGATAAATGTTTTCGTTGCAAGAATGTTTGCTTGGCTTTTTTTACTGATATCGAAAAAGGAGAAGTTTATACGACAGATTTATTGTTGCAAGATAAAATTGTAGATTTGCTTACAAATATACACGCCCTCACATTCACAGACACACAAAATTACGTCTATTTTTTATTTTAATAAAGAGTGACGCGACAGTTTATGATGAGCAGGACATGTGCCTGATGGTAAGCAACATGCCTGCCACATAACAGCACAGTGGCACGCAGCTATTGGAACATGAAGAGTCCAAATCATTACCTAGCACTACACTGCGCTCGTCACCCAGAGATCTAAGTTGTTATATCTCTAAGCCCAGTAATTTCTCTGGAAACATTGGCCTTCAAACCGGAACACAATAATGTTTGCACATTACTGCTTCGCGGTAGAATAACTGGCAAAGGTGTGGTACTTCCCCAGACGGTCTCGGCCAAGAGTCCTACCACTACAAAATATCAGTGTGTAATATCAGTGCCTATAATATCAGTGTGATTAATATACGTCAATAAAAATAAATAACAAAACCAGACAACGAAAATAGGTAATATCTACTTAATTATAGTTAGTTTAATTTTAATTTATTAATGTGTATCTACATGTACATTTATGTTGGTCGTTATACTATGTACTTACATATGAGTACTTATCTTCGTGAATTGTGAACGAATTTAGTTTTTTTTGTATTTCAAATTTCAACTGATGTATATCTAAGTTAGTCCCATTTTAAAATGGTGAACATTTCAAACATATATCTAAATATAGTAATCAATAAATTTACATAGCTCTCCTAGAACGCGAGATCTCTTTTCCATCTATAAAGAAATCTCAAAGAAAATGAGACATTAGAGCCACCTTTGATAAAAATTTAAAACTATTTTAAACACGTATATTTGTACTTTAAAAACACTTCATTGTTACAGCTATCGACTAAAATACGAGTATAGCACAATAATGAACTAAAACATACGTAGGGTCAAAATAATTAAATACCTAAATCTTTCGGAACCAACCAAATGGCAAAGTCAATTGTGCTAACTTAGCGAACCGGTATCAAATCTACAGTAATGATTTTAATAACAATAAAAGTCACTATTATTATTGTAAGAACATAATAATAGCGTATTATTAATATTGGCACGGGGATGAACGCTCGACTGAATCAGAATGACACACTTTTTCAACGGTTTTATATTTTCGGTTTTGAGTAGATTTTTTTTTACTTTTAGTTAGCACCTTGTTTAATGGGGACATTAGTGTTGTCCCCATTTTAAAAATGAGTGTATTTTACACGATAAAGCAATGGGGCGAACAAGTTACGCATTAGATAGTAAGCGCTTATTTTTCAACTAAAATAAGACAGGATTGAAACGTGATCAAAATGATTGTTTAATTACAACTCGGCGTTTCTATAGCGTTAAAACGGCAACAGCGTGGTCATAAGAAGACAGTCATCACGTCATCAGGCGTCGTCATTGGTCAATCTTCTCGTGATCACGACGTCGCGTCGTAACGCTGCCGAAACGTCGAGGTACTTAATAAAATAATAATGTAGATAATATCGCGATTCGGTACTGTATAATGTTTTCAATTTGAGCGTAAATCGTTTGTAATAGTTTAAAAGCTATATTTAAAATGATAAGTTCATTTGATAAAGTAAATTTTCATCGATTTTAGGTATTAAGCGATGATGCGATCTACGATGAAATGCTTTTACATTTTTTTAAAATTTAGAGTCACGGTACGAGCAGGACATGTGCATGATGGTAAGCAACATCCCTGCCCATAACAACATAGTGACACGTAACTTTTGGAACACAAAGAGTCCAAATCACTCAGCAAAGAGTCCTACCACAATAAAAATAAATAGTTCAACAAATATGACACCATCATAAATTCAAACCATTGTCATCGGAAACCGCACTCAGTAATTACATTTTTGACACTTATCAACTGATTACACTCGGAATTACACCAAAAATGTAATTAATATTCATAAGTACACAGATCGAGATAGTGCTGTTAATACACCCTCCGACAACAAAAAGCTGACAAGTACGTCGTTTAATACACAAAGCGTAACGTGGACGCTGCATAAAATTATAATAAATATTCAGACCTACAGACAGAGATAGAGATACTCATAATGTAACAGGAGTAAAAGAGACAAATGAAAACGGTCATCCCCAGTTGCATCTCTATGCATAGGGCTGTCACGGCCGCGACTTGAGATGTGTCTGGCATTTCCCTTGTGTGCGTCACTCAAAATGGTGTTTGGTATTTTCTGATTATGGTATCGAGGTGATATTGCATCAGTAAAGCACACATTGTAACGGGACTATTGTTTTCGAGTTAAGTAATTAATAATAAATCGTAACTATAAAAATTTTGTGAAATACCTAAAACAATGATACTTAATAGCAATAGAAGATGTGCCTTTCGTTATTTTATGTCTCATATTTTTCTACCCGTATAAAGTTAATTTCTTCAGAAAAACTAAGTGAATTCTTTATACATAAATAATTCACTTAGAGCTTAGTTTTTCAACCATGTAGTGAACATACAATTTTCCTATAATTCCTTTATACTCGTATTTAAAACTTTGTCCCCATATTTAAATTACAATATTTATAGACTTTCAAAACTTTAACAAACTTTCACGATTTGAACTTATTTCGGAAACATTACGCACGACTCAAACAGGATGTTAATGTTTTTTTAATTTACTCCCGCCGTTTCAGATTTACAACGTCTGTGGTCACTGTTTTTCAAAGTTTGAGTTTTTTACTGGACCTTCCATTAATTCCTGTGTCTAGTCAGCTTCTAGTATTCACCAAACTTATTAGGGGCTTGTGTCTTGTGCTAGCGTATAAGATACAAAACCCTAATAAAATTAGCACTTCGACAGCCCTAATAATAAACCACATCCGTAAATCGTAAAGGTGACAACACACTCGTCATTTGATCGGCGAGTAGCGAACAGGGGCAATGCATGTCGGACGGTGTGTGGGGTGCCTTACACGTAATAAGTCATAACTCATGTGTTAACTATAGGAGGGTCCCTAATAATGGCTATCAATTTTGATTCGCATCGAAACCCATTATTACACTATGGGTGATGATTTTGACGTTTTGCTGGGGAGATAGACAGTGACATCTGTGAAATTGTTGTAAAACTGATTTAAGATGACAATTTTACGGTTAAGCCATTGTGGGATTAAAGGTTAAGGTCAAAATGTAGCCACAGTTTAACTATTTAAGAATCTAAACATGTTGTGAGTAATTAGTTAATTTTCACGTGATCGATGTAAAATAAAATAATCGTAGTTAAAACAGCGTGTCAAGTGTATTTTGTACATTGTTAAAAATTGTTTTTTTATAGTTTTCGTTGGATGGAGATTATTTTTTATCTAAATATCCAAATCGGATACAATTTTCTCGTAAATTTCGTCTCGGGCCATGCGCCCACGTGCCTGATGGTAAGCAACATGCCTGCCACAGTGACACACAGCTATTGGAACATGAAGAGTCCAAATCATTACCTAGCACTGCACTGCGCTCGTCACCCATAGATCTAAGATGTGATATCTCAAAGCCCAGTAAGTTCTCTGGAAACATTGCCCTTCAAACCGGAGCATAGTAACGCTTAAACATTACTGCTTGGCGGTAGAATAACTGGCAAAGGTGTAGTAATTCCCCAGGCGGACTCTGCCAAGAGTCCTACCACTACAAAATCTTCTACATTTCTATACATCAATAAAGTAAATTCGATCTCAGTGACCACCTTGTCCATTTCTATCGGACTGTTCACAGTACCAGAAAGTGCGGTAATGTCCGCACTTTGACAATGGCTGATGTTCGAAAGTCTCAAACGAAGAAGTTTTCCTCGATTTTCGGTACAAGTTAAATTAAAGGAATACGTTGCTTGAGTGGATATTTACGTTCTTTACGTTCCTTATGGGTATCATCTGAGCATTTTTAAGTCAAGAGTGAATCGGTTTATTCTAGATTAATAATAATAATAATAATAAATATTGGTGGACAATTCACACACAACACCATCTGACCCCAAACTAAGCAAAGCTTGTGTGATGGCGGCCAAATAGCTGATACAATACTTATATGGTTTTAAATACATACTTATTATACAAAGAAACACCCAGACACAGTGCAAACATTTGAATTCATCACACAAATATTTGCACTGGGTGGGAATCGAACCCATGACCCTTGGCTTCGCAGGCAGAGCTACTACCAACTAAGCCACGAGGCCAGTCTATCATTCATCGCCTAACAACAGACGAGATGGGATTCATGTGCAAACCGCATTCGTTAACATCAGACGAAAAGGCGGTGGTGTGTCTAGAAAAAAAAACAACAAAATAGAAATACTTCGTATTTCAGAGCAGTTGAGCACAGTTAAAACAATTTTAGACTCATATTTTTTTCAGAAATAACATGAAATTAAATAACTATCAGACTGAAGGTCTACATAATGTACACGGCTTTAGAAAAAATAAACAAATACCTATATAAAAACTTGAAACATTGACCACAAAGATGTGATAGGTACTTCTTCAGGAATACGTTAGAATGAGTAATGCCTGCCAGTAACTGCTACTTAAAAAAATGTTTTTTTTTGTGACACAAGCAATATTATATTACAATAAAACACCAAACTTATGAACCAGCACCACTAATAGCAGCATTATTGATGGGACCAAAAACTTTCTAGCAACCAGCTTAAATGAAATTCGCCTACATACAAGTTGAGAATAGCTTTGCTTGAAAAATACTACGCTTTCTTTAAATGTTATCATGTAAGTACAGCTAGTATTCATCCGTCTAACTTGTTTATCGTCGTTTGAACCCCGGTCGCTTTAGTAACGCAGGGGTGGGCTCGTATTCAAATGTTCGCATATGTTGCGTGTTTTACGCAGTTTTAATTTTAATCCGCTTCGTTGGGACTCTGTGCAATGTGGTAATGGACTGCTATTTAGTTTAGTTACTTAGTAAGTTTATAACTCTAGTATTTTTGATCCTCGTCAAAGCAGTAGTGCCGTGGATTGGATAGTTACTTAGTAAGTTTATAACGCTAGTATTTTTGATCCTTCTCAAAGCAGTAGTGCCGTGAATTGGGTGCATAAAGCTGCATCGAAATATCAGGGACTCAATCCACTGTTCAACCATGATATCATAGTATGCCTATTATTTATGTATCTAATGTCCATTTTTATGTTCTCACTGCTGGGCCTTCTTCCTATTCAGGGCCTTCTCTTACAGGGGAGAGAGAGTCAAAACCAAGTTAAGGTTGAAACACATTAATTACCACGAAAATTATCTTAAGATGCTTCAAATTTGTTTATTAATATTCGATATTATTTAAAACGCTGCGCAAACTTCAGTCTCTATTTTGCGCCAACTCTATTTTCCAGTTACCGACACTGTACTGTGTTTGATCGTCTTTTGTGTCCAGTTACAGAAGTTCTGTAACTGGACACTAAAGACGATCAAACACAAAACAAAAACAAAAAATGTTTACGTTAGCGCTGGGAGAGGGTAATTCCATAATGGTTTTGTATGAAACTTAAATTTATCGGTAGCTTGTATCTGGCACAAACACAAAGAGTGTCCATGTTTGCGGCCTGCCTAAGACGCCTGCTTTTTGTTAACTTTTTGAAGGGCAATGTTTCTAGAGAAATTACAGGGCTTAGAGATATAATATCTTAGATCTCTGACGACCGCAGTGCAGTGCTAGGTAATGATGGGGACTCTTCATGTTCCAATAGCTGCGTGCTACTGTGCTGTTATGTGGTAGGCATTCAGGCACATGTGCTGCTTGTCTCGTCACTTTTTATATTATTAAAAAAAACTAGACTAGTAGGTACCATCTTCCATTTTAGTTACATTAAAAAAAAACTTTAGATTCTAAATAATTACATTCCTCACAACCCCATGGAACCCGATCCCTTGTAACCCCACGACATTGACCATCATTCCATTAATCTTATTAATTATCCAACTTAGGTCAGCGTTATTAATTCCAATAGTTGCTGAACCGATCCGACCGCAACTTTCCAAGACTTCCCAAAGTTACCATAATCCAAAATCCTTATTTACTTAAATTATACGTAAATATATCCGAAGTAAAGTGGAGTAGGGTACTCCACAAGGCATTCTTAGTGCGTTCACAGTCCAATGAACTTCAAACGGATCCCTACGCAACAGTCATAATCAGACGCTAGGCTTTCTTTGATAACCGACATTAGCGTCTTAAGAGGAATTTAATTTGTTTTCACTTGTCTTGAGTGGCAGTTCTCTGGAGCCGTTTGTAGTCTGACCGTCTGTAGGCGCCTTTCAATTTATGGTTTGGTCAGTTGAACTTGGATATCACACTGCTCTGGAGCTCTGGAGTCTGTCAGCTTTGAGACCTCGTTTCAAGTTTATTCTGTGTCTATTATACAATAATATATGTTTAATACCTTTAAACGAGCAATTCTTGTATATAAAATCTGAATGTCGGAAATGGATTCAACGATTTTCGTGAAATTTAGAATGCAACGGGTTTTGGGGGCGATAAATCGATCTAGCTACTTGTAGTTTACATTTTTAGGAAATGTAATTTATTCGTATTTAAACAGAGCAAAGCTCGACCATCCAGGTACTTATATTTAATATTGGGACATTTCCTTGGGTGTATTGTAAATTCACTGTCCTAGTGGCTCAGTTGGTAGTAAGTCTACGAGCGGAGCTGGAGTTCGTGGGTACGATTCCCATCCAGGACAAATATTTGTTCTTGACTGAGTGTTTCTAAGTATTTTTTTAAATTAATCTCAGTTGTCTCACTGCTGGGTAAAGGCCTTCCCCAATTCCTTCCACTTTATCCGTATTTACAATTGTATGATTATATCACCTATCTGGATTCCATTACAAAAGCGAGGATTCGCTTTAATTGGGTCTAATTAGTGTTATGGGAGATAGGTCTAACAGTAGGTATGTATGTTGTGTTAATATGAATGGTCGTGTGATGTCAAATACAGTGTCAGTAACAAGTATCCGTATAAATTTAACCAAGCCTTATTAAGTAAACATGTTTCTGAATACATTTATGTCAGTGTTTGATGTACAAGTTAAGCATCAAACTCACACAACTTAAAATTGCAATGCCATCCATCCAGGGCTAATATATTATTGCAACCAAAAAATTAGTTCTTCATTTAGTTGTGTTATTAAAGAAATAAATAAAATATGTAGACCTAAACAAGTGTGTAAATTAGCTATGCTTAAATTAAATCCGACCCTTAACCTGTGTATTTTAACGATTACATTTCAATGGACGCGTGTATAAATTTATTTACAGTAACATCTAATTCCCCTGTCCCTGTGTCTGTGACTGCGCTATCTGGAATAGGATCTGGTGATCGTATCAATGCAATAAGGTTGGATTACGGCAATGAATGCGCAAAACAAATACTTGGTTAACTCAATACTGACCGACAGTAATTTCAACCGTAAATACACGTTACTTTTTTAAAGGTAAAGGTAAATTTAGTCTGTTAAAAATTAAAAAAAGCCCTAAGGGTATTGATCAAATTTAAGCTCCGACGTTTGTTATCAAGAAAATCAAATACCCGCTACCACAGCTAATGAATTAGCTGATGACTTTGAAACGGCTTAACTAATTTTGAAAAACCATAGTTAAGATGGTGTGGATGGTGGTTACTACCTCCTCTTTTTTTGAAGACGTTAAAATATGATGACAAAATACTCTATCAATACTTTCCATAAAAACTCACTCTAAAACTCATCATAAAACGCTCAATATCCGTAGCGCCGTCAATATAACAATAAGCGTAACACAAAGCTCGCGTCCCGGCTTCACTCGCACGTGTCGGGCGGTACTTATCTCGCTCTGCTTCTCACCCTTATCGGGCCTCATTTTTTTTATAAAGCCCTTCAAAGCTGCGATTTTTCATCAATATTTACTCTTAAATTGTTAGAAAAATGTTTGAGAGGTGTTGCACTGTTACTGAGAAGACTAAGCTCAGTTTTTATATATTTTTTTTAGTGTAGAGTGATGAGACGAACAGGACATGCGCCTGATGGTAAGCAGCATGCTTGACACATAACAGCATAGTGACATGCAGCTATTTGAACATTAAGAGTCCAAATCATTACTAACACTGCACTGCGCTTGTTAAAACCATAAGATATAAGATGGTTTATCTCTATTCCCTGTAATTTCACTGGAAACATTGCCTTTCTAACCAGAACACAGTATTATTTGCACATTAATGCTTGGCTGTAGAATAACTGGTGTGGTACTTCCCCAGGCGGACCATCAGGCACATTTCCTGTTCGCCCCGTCACTCTATAGCCTATGCTATAAAAAAAGTCAGCCTGTAAACCTGTTGGTCGTGGGTTCGGTTTCCACCTAGCACAAATGTTTGTGGTTCAAATATTTGTTCTATATCTAGGCGTTTTTATCATACAAATAATATTACTGTTATCAATGTGAAATTTTAGATGTTTATTTGTTCAATCAAATCGGAACGCCCGAACGGATCGGGCTAATTTTCATCGGGAACCACGCAGATAAAACCGCGACGCACTGCTTGTGTATCACAAGTATGTTATGTAGGTATATCTATACTAATATTATAAAGCTAAAGAGTTTGTTTGTTTGTTTGTTTGAACGCTAGGATCTCGGAAACTACTGGACCGATAGGAAAGATTCTTTTTTTGTTGGATACTCCATTTATCAAGGAAGGCTATAGGGTATATAACATTACGCTACTATCAATAGGTACGGAGTATTAGTGAAGAATGTAAAGAAAACGGGGAAAAATATTTCTCTTCGAGAGCTTTTGTTCCGTGAATTTAAATTCTCTTTGGTCGTTGAAGTCTGTGACGGCGCGTGTCTACATTTGAAGTTTGTGTCATTTGAAGTTATCAAATTTGTTCTACAACAATGCATTGTTGCTTATTTACGTATTTTTAGGGTTCCGTAAAACGTAATAAAGTGGCCAGCAATGGATATTTTAGTATGGATTTTTCTCAAATAGACGCGGGTGAAACCGCAGGGCACAGCTAGTGGTTCTCTTAGGAGAAGCTGTGTTAACTTTTGTGCTAAATGGTGTTCTGAGAAATGTACACCAATAAAGAAGAGTAAAAACAAATTCTTCGAGTACGTAAAGGCCGATTTAAACTGAACGAACATAGAGCTAGAGCTGGAACAAGAGAATTCTTTCTCGATCTTTTAGTGTAAACGAAAGATCGTTCTTAGCGTTTTCCATATTATTTATTCCATAGAATCTTTGCGAACGCAAAAAAAACAACGAAAGAATGCTCTACATTTGTTTACACCAAATGACTTTGATACAGTGGGGATAGAATGAGCATTCGCTCGTCTGATGTAAATCGGCATTTACATGCGGTCTAAAGAGATGTGTCATAGACAGAGATATACCTTAAACAGATACGTAAGGGATAGATCATTTAAAAAAGACACATAGAGAGCCCGGTCACTTAAAACACCCCTCATTTTGTATTTGGGGTTAAAAAAGTTTAATTTTGGTCTCCCTACAAAAGAGTTCAACGCGAAGATAGTCGATAATTTCTTGCAAGTCCGGATTCTATAATCTCTTATGCTTGAGCTACACGAGTCTAGTTTTTCAAGCTAGTGTTAGTAAGCTAGTACTTCCAGCTTCGTGTAGACTAGCGTTGTCTACACGAAGCTAGAAGTACTAGCTAGCTTGCTAGCTTGAAATACTAGCTTTGTGTAGCTCGGGCATTATATCCATGTCATCTTTCCGTTTCCCAATATGAGTATTTTTCAAAATTACTTATTTATAAATCTGTGTTTACATAACCAATTTAATAATGAGTTAACAATAATTAAATAATTTTTTTTACGATGCGCGCGCATACCGTCACGAAAAATCGACACCCTGAAATCAGCTTAATCAATATTTTAGTAAACATTGTAACTAACTTCAGGTTTATACTTCTTTCGTTGAAGATAATATTATTATTATCTATTTAATGGTTAAGACTTAGTACGAGAAATAAAGAGAAGAAGTATTGACTTCTTGCGTGCGTACATAAGTACACACACATTTGTTTTTTCATTACGGGAAAATTTTTGTAATAACGTAAAATTGACGTGTAAATTTTACATGAATTTTGAATAAAGAACTTTGACTTTCGGACCGAGTCGTAAACAAGACGCTCTTAGTAATACTTATGTGATTTTAAATGCATTTTTATCAGTTTATTGTTTTTGGAGTTCCGTATCCAAAGAGAAAACAAGGATCTATTACTAAGACTCCGCTGTCTGCCCGTCAGTCTGTCTGTCTGTCAACAAACTGTTTCTCATGAACTGTGATAATTTTAGACAGTTGAAATGTTCGCAGATTATGTATTATATGATACCTCTTGCCGCAGTAATAACAAATACCTACCCACTCAAAAACAGAATGAAGTAAATATTTCAAGGGGCATGTAAACCAAAAATAGACCTGATTTTTTGCCGTTTTCATAAATAAATAAAAACTTTATTAGAGCAAATTCACATATACGGGATCCTTTGCACGCGAGTTCGACTCGCATTCGGACGGTTTTATTCAGTTCACAAGTTATCATTAATACTTATACTATGAGAATTAATAACGAGAAAGATTATCTAAGTATTAAGTATACGTCCTCAATTACCCACAGATATAAATTGCATAGATATAGGCGAGCGTGTCGCACGGCGGGAGACGGCGTATATTGGATGTAAGCTTTAATTAACTAGCCGGCTAATAAACGAGGGAAACATGTGAATGCAAACACTTTACGAAGAGTGGGGCGCAGATTAGCGCAGAGTGGGTTTCCCGACATGCAACATGTTATGACGCAATCTACACATTATCTATCTATATCTATAGATCATAAACTCTTTAATTTTTTTAATAAACTACAAAAACATTAAACATCAATAAATGTATAATATGAAATTATTATTGAAGTATGCCCTTATGGTTTCATATTATTAGCTTTTCAATAAAGTTACTACTATGTAAAGTTTAAGGTACGTTTTAAAAACTTATTTTTTGTTGTTGCTTGTTTGTTTACTTCGGCTTATTTCTAAAACAGCTGGACCGATTTAAACGAAGCTTTTACTGGTAGATAGCCGATATTATTAGGAGTAACTTAAGCTACATTTATTTTAGAAAACAAAAAGAGTTCGGCAATAAAGTAATTAAACAATGTTAAGCGACAATGTAAAAAAAACATGTTGTTTTAAACTTGATGACACCCAGTTTATATCCGTCAGGGAAACCTCTTACTTAATCTTTGGAACATCGATCATGAAACGATATTGTAAAACAGTACACATAATTGTTTAAATTGGATACTCTATTTGACGTGTAACAAATGTTATTAATAAATCATTATGATTATTGTTTTTCGAAGTACGAGTAGTCTGATAGATAAAAGGACAAGGTCACGCAATCAGCTTCATGCTTGGACGCTTCATGCTTGGAGTCTTCATGCCATAGCTGCGTGTCACTGTGCTGTTATGTGGCAGGCATGTTGCTTACCATCAGGTACATGTCCTGCTCGTCACGTCACTCTTTATTTAAAAAAATAACATCGCTTGTATAACATGTAGTTAGGTACAGCATTTTAAAATAAGTAAAAAAGCGACCATGAACAATGGTTCTTTCTTTTTAAAAGTAACAAAAGAATAACCAGAAGTCACAACTCAAACGTCCCCAAGGCGTTTCTGCAAATGACACTAGAATTAATCCAATGACGTCACAATCGTCACAATTTTCTATATTTATTTACTCTTCCGATTACACTCTCAACAATATAAGCCTTAAATCCTTAGAATTGTGGTATTAATTTCCCTCCAACACTTCTTACTTTTTAAACTCTTTCATCGGAAACATTTTCAACGAAAAATAGATCGCAATAAAGAAATATAGGAACTATTTTAGTCTGTCATCGTCTGTCTTTTATGAAGTTTGATAAGTCATGCAAATATGGTCGTTTTGTTTGTGTGTTAAAGTTTATTTCTTTGTGGCATGTGTATGTTAGGGTAGATGCGGCTATGACAGACCTCATGTGCGTCACGTGACCAGCACGTGGCAGCTCCGATAATCTTCTTTGCCGTTTCTCTTTTGTTACAATTTGTTGCCACACCGATATATTTTCCGGACCCCAACGAGATCCGAATCTTAGATATGATCCGTAATGATATTTTAAATCAGTGTTCGTAGTAGAATATTTGTTATTGGGTCTGTTGTTTGCCCTTACCTCATGAAACTCAAATATAATGTGCCTACTCAGTTGTTGCGCTTACTGTTTCCAAAATTGATCTGATTTCGAAGTAGTTTTTATGCGATAAAGCTTTCGTTTCGTCGATATCTTGCCTGAAGTAAAGCAACAATGGAGTCCAAAGTGATGTGCCCTTATCAAAAACAAACTGAGTCACTCTCAATTTGAGGACACTCTTGCAATAGTGGCTAAGTCGGTAATGAGTCTACACAATGAGTTGTAAGTCGTGGGTTCGATTCTCACCCTGTTTGTAAGATGAATACGGACGTTTATTATATACTAGCTGAACGCGCGTGCGTTGCTACGCCATCTATCGAAAAGTGGTCGTACCAATTCAAATTTTGTTCAAATTCGGTTACTTTAGGTTCTAATGACGCAACCTTTAACATATGACAAATGCTGTCACGCAACGAAAGCTCTCTAAAAGCAATATTTTTTCCCCGTTTTTGTTATATTTCTCATTCATGCTCGGCTCCTGTTGATAGTAGCGTAATGTTAAATACCCTATAGCCTTCCTCGATAAATGAACTATCCTACAAAGAAAGAATCTTTCAATTCGGACCAGTAGTTCTAGAGATCCTTGCGTTCAAACAAACAAACAAACAAACATACAAACAAACAAACAAACTCTTCAGCTTTATAATATTAGTATAGATCTGTAATTGAACGATACTTAAGTTAGTTATGTGTATGAAATATGTATGTATTTTACCATCGAATGTGGTTTACAAAGTAAATTCGCTTTACCTACTTAGGGGCTAGATGGTGTTGTGTGAAAAAATTATAATCAATATTTTTACTAATCTGGCTAGATTAATTCTTATCGTGAAATATGATAAAATAAAATAGATGGATTAACTCTTTATTTCTCTTTTATTGCACTTAATTTAAAAATAAAATAAAGTTACTTAATATAACAAAACCAAATAAAGTAGCAGTTGGCGACCTTATCACTAAAAACCATCTCTTCCAGGCAACCATAATTAATAGTGAAAAAGTAAGTAAGTATGATTAATAGTGAAACATTCAAAAATAGTTTCTAATTGAATTACGAAACTGTTATGTCCATGCCATGTAAGTTATAAAGATCCGATTGTTTTACTATGAATTTATGGACAAATTGTACTTAAATTAAAAATATGATGTATAATTAAAATTATGATGTTAAAATAATTCAAAGAGTTTAAAATGTGAACATTCAACAACAATGTGTTTTGGAATACAAAATGTATTCACAATTGGATGTTTGGAGATTTAGACGTCACGCCGTAACGTAAGAATGGATCGGATTGAAATTCAGAACACAGATTACAGTCAGGAATAACATATACTACCTACTCGTACACACATAGGCTACTTTTTATCCTGGAAAAATAAAACAGGAAAAACGCAAGGCACTGCTCGTTATTTAAAAAAAATGAATGTGAAATGTATTTGATTAAAAAACAACTAAAATTATTCCACCTGTGTTCATTAACTAAGAAATAAATGACTATTACGCAAATATCAAGCACCCAAAAAAAATCGGCAAACAGAGTAAAAGTTGCGTGCCAAAAAAAATATCACGCGACGTCAAAGTGACAAGAAAATATCACGGCACAATGAAATAAAGTTGTCATCCCCAGTTGAAGAGCCGGGGAGCGTGCTAAATGCATTAATTTGGACTGGATTTAGTGGCCCGGAAATGATTTGCTACGGGAACGCATGTTCTCGATATGACCCTACGACAATTTGACCCTCTCGCCACATCACGACCGAAAATAAACTTTAATATCCAAGTGATTAAACTTAAAATTCATAAAGCATTTTTTTATTTAAATGTATAGTAAACTGTACTTATCGTTACTTAGTTTTGGTAAGGGTCGTAAAGGATTTTGAATAAGCTAACCTTGTTAGTTGAGTTTGAACTGAGAATAACTAGTTTAATTATATTTTTTTTCATAAAAGTGATATGACTGAACTTTTCTCATATATTTTTATCAATATTTTTACCGACTACAAAAAGAAGCTACAAAATCGGTGGGATCTTTTTGTTTTGTATGTTGACCGACAAGTCGAGAAAACCGGAACCGATTTTGAAAATCCTTTCTTTGTTTCTGTAAAAATACTTCCCATTGAATTTTTTGCAAAATCGGTCGTGGTTTTTGAAAAGTCAATATAAATCTACAAAATGAAAGTGTTTATCTACAAGAAACCTCTAGACTTCAAGACACTCAAGTTACATGCATCATGAAATACTAGGCATTTCAAAGAAATGTAATAAAACTATTTTTACTAATTTTTTTTTGTTCATCTTCTTAGACCTTCTCGTTCTAAACAATA
This sequence comes from Ectropis crepuscularia, assembly GCA_963693475.1. NCBI lineage: Eukaryota > Metazoa > Arthropoda > Insecta > Lepidoptera > Geometridae > Ectropis > Ectropis crepuscularia. The sequence continues at coordinate 18,218,938 of OY856355.1, forward strand.
TTTTTTACGTTCTATAAAAGTGCGTGTAATATATTAGTATACTATTGTAAACACAGCACAATCAACCTATTGGGAATATTCGTTGGTTAGCAACAAACCGATTACTTCGCCTATCTACCGAGACTTAATAAAAGCAGACGGTCCCCATCGATCCCCACGTTAATATATTCAATCTTAAGCACCCTCTTAAACAATATACGTAAACACAATATAACCCGATATACGATAAAACCAAGACATCCTTCATACCTACCGAACCTCCCTTACCCTCTGATAACTTAAAGACTTTATCCCGGCGAAGGAATTTTTACCGTAACAAAAGCTCTCATATTTTCTTTATTCAAGTCGTGTCAAAATCGGTACCGTTTCCCCTCTTTAAGACGACAAAAAACAGTCTTCCAACTCTTTCTCTCTCATTAAAAAAATATACGGTTGTCTTTATCTAGAGATTTCCACAGATTTTCGCGCGGTTTTGATTTTGTCTATGGCTGTTATGTTTTTTTCTGGAAAGTTGCCAGTTGTGTCGTGAATATTGTAATTAATTTATGATAAGCGAGGGAGGGATTATGAAAAGGGTGTAAAAGGGAATATTTTTAGCAAAAGTCATAAAGTGCAGAAGTAATTTTTCGTAGATTCACGATGTTTAGTATCTTTGCGGTACGTTAAGTTTTATACCGTTTTCATTGCCGTCGTTGTCTCGAAAGAGTTAGGTACCTAAGGACTGACGCTGCTTCGTAAAGTGCTTACCTACTCTACTTTGGAGCTTTAAACGACTTTGAGCTTTGGGAAGTTATGGCAAAACAGAGAATTTAAATGATTTACAAAGAGTAAGGTGAGCAAGAGTTAGGGATTATGACGTTTTAGCTCAAAAAGAATAATAATCGTGTGTTGTCTATGGAAATCGTTATACATGTGGGTACAAAAAGTATTACTTTAATGGTCGTTTAAGAAACCGTTTCACTATCGACGTGTAGAAACAAATGCTGTACATATCCAACGGGAAAACCCAATAAGTCAACGCATTCTGCAACCTAAACGTAAAAAAAATATTGATATTATAATCTTTTTTTGAAGTGAAAACTTCATGTAGCGCACCACACACAGATTTTCCTTGAGCTGTCAATTGAACTCAAGCGTCACGTTCGTAAATAAAATAAATCGTCGAGTAAACTCGGATGATCTAGATGGCCAAAGCCATGGCCACATCTTCCGGCCACCCGCGTAGTTTCCAAAGTGAGCTATCAAAATCTAAGTTTTTAGTTTTCACTTCTATCGGCAGTTCCTATGACTGCCATTTTTTTACGTTATGAAAGTGGAATTTAACTTTCTAGCCAGAGTTTTTAATCACGAAACGATGTCGGTTTTTCGAGCTACGAGTAGTCCTATAGAAAAAAAGACAAACTGGTATCATCATCATTTATTTTATATTTATTATACTCTTCTAAAAATAAAAGGCACGTTTTCTCATATTATAAGATATTTCTACTCGCCATGTACTCTATTGTACTCGTATCTATTACCTAATTGTATTTTTTTAAACATTGAAAACGTTATCTAATTAATTGTTACTTCTTTTCTCCAGTTTATTTCTAATTGACGTTCTAGAGTCTTTCAGGTATGTCAAACCAGGGCTTTTTTGGGACTATTCAAACACTTTTGTATCTACTCAATTCATTAACTTTATAACCTTTCTAACGCTGTTAGAAATGAAAGTTCCTTCAAACGAGTACTCCTAACTTTCATTATTCCCATAAAAAATCCATATCAACCTTTATTTCTGAGAAGTATCGACATCTAAAGGTTGCTCGGAGGGTTCTGTATTCAAAAAAGGGAAAAAATGATGAAAAAAAAGTTATAACGTCATATTGTTTTGGTGACGAAGTGGGAGGGGGAGGGAGAAAGGGGAGCCTTGTATAGTGCAGGGGATAGATAAGGCATAGCACGTATCTATAGGTATGTTTATATGGGTGTCATTGTGTTTAATCTGGGCCTTTTGTATTTTTCTTATATCTCGAAGCCGTTATAGCTGTGTGGGTGTATGTTGGGAAGTAAATAGGATTTGTGTATGAGGTATTTGTTCTTGAATTAGAGCTTTACAGGGAGAAAATAAGATGCAGAAAAGTTGATGCTAATGTTGGTGCTTGGGTCTTCTGAGCTAGAACAAAGCTCGGTAGTGAATTTAAGCCAATTGAAGCCCAACCCATTGATCACTTAAAAAAACATGGGTATTAACAGAGGATGCGGTTCGAAAGTTCAAGAATGCTATGAAAAGAGCTATGTTCCGGGTTTAATTGAGGGATTGTTTCCATAACGAAGAAATCCGTTAGAACTAAATAGAGTCACCGACGTAGCTCAGCGCATCAGCAAGCTGAGGTGGCAGTGGATTAGTCATATCTGTCGCTGATCCGATGACCGTTAGGAAACGGAACTGGAAGGTCATGAATCAGTAAACGTACTGTAGGACACATTGTGACTAGATGGAGTGACAATTTACGAAATGCAGCTGCTAGTGGTTGGAAAAGTTAAGCCGAGGATCGCCTTGAGTGGCATATTATAGAAGAGGCTAATGCACGTCTAGTAGTGAACGAGTGTGGGCTGTTTATGGTAACGATGATGAAGGAGAAACCATGAGATACTAAAAGATACTGCCGTAGTTAATTATGTTGTCAAGGTTGTCTTACTGGGCATATTATCCAATGATAATATGCCCGGTAAGACAAACCTTGACAATTCGCTCAATAGCGAATATGAGAGAAACCTGTCATTTATGCAAATCTGCGATGTTTCCATAGCTAATTTATGTTATACGTTGTTCCAAAGACTCTGATGAAAAGGTTTGACTTTGGTTCCGTATTCAAATTGAAATGGATATTATCTGGGTATCTTCAAATCGAAAGTCAATCGGTTTCTTCTCGATAGGTAAGCGTACTATATATGACAGACCTCATCATCGATTACAACTTGGCCAAGCGTAAATCTATTTTCAATAAGAAATGTTTTCTTTTTTTAGTGTAAAATAAATTCGAAACTGTTTAAAAAAAAAGGTTTCTATTTTTTTTACAATTTAGTAAAATTTTGTACTACAGATTCTAGTTGCTAAGTATAGGATACAGTACTCACACTAGGTATATTATCCGACGTGCAGACTCCCTCGCTGAGGAGGCGGTCTCGGATCTCCCAGGCGAAGATCGAAGGGCACTCCCTCTTGTACTGAGCGATCTTACTGACCACCTCCGCTGTGGCCACCCGGGGCTTAGAGCCGCCGATGGCCCGAGGCCTGATAGATCCCGTTTCGTAGTACCTAATGATAAAATAACAATTGTATAATATCTGTAGATATTTCTCACACAACCCTACCAAAGAACAAACTAAAGAAAACTTGAATAGGATATCGGACTGGGTCAAAAATACACCATTGTAATAAGTCCGTCAGCTAGATTATGGAAAAAAATGAGACACGTATTTTCCTTTTTTCAAAATATGTATTAAAAATCGACAGAGGATCAACATCAAACTTCAAGAGTGGGGGTCGCGACGTCACTCGTCGGTAAAAATCGTACCCACAAGTGAAGTCACGCAAAACCTCGAAGCACTGTATCTTCGTCATTTTTTGTTTGTGAAACAAAAGAAAAAATACGTGTACAATCTTTTTTAGCAATCTAAATGACGGACTAATTACTTTTTTTGGATTGTATCCAATTATGAGAGTTATAATATAGCTTTTTTAACTCCTGTACAATTCTAAGTACCTACATATACTTCTGGGACCCAGACTCAGAACAAATACTAATATGTGTGGTACAACTATTTATAGGTGGAAATCGAACTCACTATCTATGGCGTTGCCTGATTTGAATTAACTTAAAAATATGCCAGATTTTTGGCTTGAATAAGCTTGAAATAAATATTTAAAAATACGGCGGTTAGCTTGATAAAGCCCAGGACGTCTACTCTCTTTCTACGAAAACGTAATTTCGAAAAAAAACTCGCGACTCTCCTACTACTCTCGTTCTACTTGGTTTCGTCCGATAGAACATTTAAACGGACCAAAGTAGAATCGGAGTTGAAAAGTCGCGAGTTTATTGCGAAGTTACGTTTTCGTAGAAAGAGAGTAGACGTCCTGACATCGCACTAATATTATAAAGTTGAATGATAGGTGTGTATGTATGTTTTCACCTATCTCTATAACGACTAACGGATTTTATGAAGTTAAATACGTTCGATGTTTGAATGCTTGTTTTTTCAAACATGTCAGGGAACATTGTAACCAATCGGGTTGAAATTTTGTAAATAGTTAGATTATATAGCCTGGAATAGCTCGTAGTCTATTTTTATCCAGGGGGAATTACGGGAACAGGAACTGCGAAGGCAAAACTGCGGGGCGCTGTTATTAAATCATCATCATTATCATATCAGCCGAAGGACGTCCACTGCTGGACGAAGGCCTCCCCCAAAGGTCTCCATAAAGACCGGTCTTGCGCCGCCCGCATCCAACGATTTCCGGCGACCTTCACCAGATCGTTGGTCCATCTTGTGGGAGGCCTGCCAACCTGCCTGTTATTAAATAAATAAAACATTTTTTTCGTGCCATTTCCCTGTGTAAGCCAATACGTGTGTTTGCAGACTGTCGTCATGGTGTGACGAGAGTCGCAGGACGGACGTAGTGTCGTGTTGCGGATATCGAGTGTTGCTTCGAAGGGGTTTTACAGGACTATGGTACGGTTGCCACCTGCCGTTTTGCGGTTTTTTGTTGGGTGTAATTTTGGCGAAAGCTAATATTCATATAAATACTAGTAGGTACGCAAATGTGTGACTTTTAGTTAAATTAAAAAAAAACCTAAAAGTTTCTTTGTAATTAAACACGTTTTAAATTGTAACTCGGAACTATGGTACCTACTTAAGGGCGTACCCCGAGCAAATGACCTTGATTATTTCTTACCTTATCGCACACCGCAAGAAAGAGCAAGAGATAAACAGTGTTATTTGCCGCTGTTTTACGCTCAATTTTTAGAATACACTCTTTATAAAATCAGATTTTGGTCTTTTGAAAAAAATAAAACTACCAAAATGTTCGTAATGGAATTGTCTACCCGTTGGTGTAAGTACAAAATTAAAATAATGGAGGTTTTTCAAGGAGATGCATGATAACTACAATTATTTTATGTTTTCGTGGTTTCGTTGTGAGGCGATTATTTAAACAATAAGTACATTTAACAAAAAAATAAAACTACCATTTTGAAGCCAAGAAGTTGTAGAAATTTAATATTTTTTTTAACAGTTGATATATGTTTTGGCTAATGAGTAGATAGCTCTGAAAGCTGGACAAAAAACTCGTTTTGCTGGGGGACGCACCTTAATTTGTGTTGTGGTGATCTCAATTCGGTTGTATGTATGTTACGTAATAAGTAGCTCCGCCAATTGCGAATCGATTCTGATGGGGAATTTTGTTTGGTAGGTCATACATAGTGTTCCCATTAAAACTTTATCATAATCAGTGCCGGTTTTAAAATGTTAAGAAAAAACAAAAATTTGCTTTTTATTTTATCTAGATAACGCGTCTTTACGTTACCTTCTTTTGAAATTTGGCCGAGTGCCCGAATTCAATTTTAAATTGAAGTCGGTTTTTCTTTTTTCGAAAAAAAAAGTAAGTAAAAGATACAGAACTAACATCTATGTTCTCGACAACGTACAACGATTCTCTTGAGTGGGAATCAACCCTCGACCCGACGACAGTGAGTAGACTTACTACTGACTAAGCCAGGAGGTCAGTCAGTATTATGCAAGTAAGTATTTCAAACATGTAATTTAGTAGATATTACTATTTAAAATCTCAATCAAAAACAGCCAACCGCAAAACTACGCAACGAAAAAATATCTATCAGCCAAAACATATCGTATTTCTCGACGGTCGCTAGACCCAGCCTTCATATCACCTTGTCTACCGTCCATCCAATTTAGAACTAACCAACCATGTGAATAAATTGAAAGGTGACAGAGTTCTACTTAAAACGGCTGGTTTTGACTCTGCGGTTTGCCTACGGTAGGTAACTATGATCTTGTGGTTGGGACCAGTTAGATTGCGGATAGGTTTCCAACTGCATTTTTGGGATGGTTCGGTGTTACATTGCCGGTCTATTAGAATTTGAGAGGACCGATTGCGGTGTAGAGGTATTTGTTTTAGCTGTAACATTACTCTTTCTACAAAGTCAATGGTAAATAAGTAGAATTAGGTTGCTGCTGTATTAATTGACTGACTTCCGATCCTGTTACTTTGTTGCTTGTTTGGTCTATTTAAAATTATGTTTTTATCAAATAGACAACGATAGTGATGCGACATTATTTGCTGGTTATTTTTTTTAAAACGTACCAAACCGATTCACTCTCGATTTGAAGATCGGACAGTTCGATAGAAAAAAAGACAAGGAGGTTGAGAAGAAAAAATGTGCAGCTGATCTGCATAGTTGCACACTTTTTGAAATGTGTCTGTTGAAAACCCGACAAGCTAACAACTTTGCAACGATGTTAAAGACTCAAAAGTATTTTTCGAACAGGGATGTCGCAGCCTATGATTATTTTGGTATGTTTCTCGATTAATTACAAAGTTTCTAGCTGGTATTTAGTCGACCCATCCCAAACGAGGAAAAATACTCTATTACAAAAGTGAATCTGTGCTTGGTATTGGTGCAACTGTTCAGACTTGAAATGCTTTTGCACTTTTGAGAGGCCACCTTGTTTTTCGTCTTCTGTCGCTTGGAGTTTGACAGTGTTCTACACTGGGAAGTACTTAGGTGGAAGCAGTTGATACTGGTCTGCCAAGTATCTTAGAGACGCAGCCGTTGGAGACTTGCAGGATGCGGCTGATGTTGTAAGGCCACGCCTCCGAATGCTTCAGCTTCACTATCTTCCGTCTCGAGATGTCTGGCAGTGTTCTTCTTCTTCGGAGTACATAGGTGGTAGCAGTTGATACTGACCTGCCGAGTATCTTGGAGACGCAGCCGTTGAAGACTTGTAGGATGCGGCTGATGTTGTAAAGCCATGTGCCGGGATGCCTCAGCTCCACTGTCTTCCACCTCGAGATGTCTGGCAGTGTTCTTCTTCTTCGAAGTATATAGGTGGTAGTAGTTGATACTGACCTGCCTAGTATCTTGGAGACGCAGCCGTTGGAGACTTGCAGGATGCGGCTGATGTCGCAGGGCCGCGCCCCCGAATGCGCCAGCTCCACAATCTTCTGCCGCGTGGAGTCCGGCAGTGGTCTCCCTCCTACAAACACGCCGCCGAGCTGGTTAACACCGCTGTGACCTGCCGCACCATAACTAAGCTTACTCCAATTAATCGCGTACTTCCAAATAGTAGCGATAGAAAGATTCTATCCCAGGTTTTGAGATAAGTTTGGACATCAGAGCAAGCTTTCTTAGAGGTATTGTGGTTGCAGATCTTAACAGTGGAAGATTGAATTCAAGTTATGTTTATTATCAAACATGAACTTATGTATATGTGATATTATAGGTATTAGAAGAAGTTAAGCATGCTTTTATAGAGACAGATGGAGAGTAATTTTGAATTTAAATTTAGTCTAATTTTCTGAGCTATTATATATTTTTCCCTTAGATAAGTAAGTGTTGACTTCACTGAAGTTTTGTGGATACTGACTTAAATGTACTTATTCTATTATGCTAGCAATGACTTCAAGGAATCTACGTAGACTCTGTAGTCACGCATAGTTTTACATGATGAGCATATAAAGAAATAATGTCAGTGGTTGCTGTATTACTAAAAATTATAAAAATCTGTAGTAAAATGGAAACTACCGATTTTTCTCGTTAACTGTTCCTGCTGTAAACCTTTGTGTGACTTTTGAGTTGCCGTATTCCTAGAAGGTATAAATACGTTAAAAGTCAATATTGTGAACGGAATATTAATATCAATGCCAATGCCATGGGATCCCATTTTGAACTTTGGTCAGCTACCACCAGTCTTATGTGCAAGCATGTGCAAGTTCAATTTTGGTAATACATTATTAGCAATTTAAGCGCACTTATTGTCGACGTCCAGTGGGGCGTCTTAGGTTCCAATGAAAGACCAAGTGGAACGAGACATACGCGAGCTTCAAGTCTGTCCTATGGCATGAAAACGTTCAAAACTGAGAAGGGTGGCGTCTTTTGGTGGCAGCGGCCAGAACCCACTTTGGGTCGATGAACCAAGTTACTTAGTTTTTAGCAAGGGTTTAAATCTATACTTTAAACGTACATAGTGAATGAAGAATGGTGGTCACCATTACCTTTACCTTTGTGCGCCAGGTCGTCCATCCGGTCGAGGAGGTTGGCATCGGGCGGCCACGGGCTGATCGGAGCCAGTTGCTGCGCAGGCAGCATCGTGTATACTCCGTAGTCTTCTATCGTGCCGCCCTGCACACAACACGGTACATTTAAAACACTACGACTGTATTAGCATGTGTCATTCTATAATGCTACTTCACGCTAATATTATAAATGCGAAGGTTTGGCTCGCCAGCAGTGGAAGGAGAACTATTTTTATAGAGTTTATAGAGTCTATCTGAGTAAGTACCACATCTTTCCCAGTCAAAACATCACAGTGTCCCGTTTTTCCAGAGAAATTACTGGGCATAAAGATAAATCACCTTGCATCTCTTGTATTGTATGATGAGCACGCATTTAAGTGAAATAGTATAACTGTGTCACACTTGTTGTGGGCAGGCGTTTCGCTTATCATTATATCCTGCTCATCCCGTTACAGTATACCAGAAAAATATATGAGTTTGGATATTTAGGTGTTTGTTACTCAATCACGTTCTGAGAACTGAACGGATCAGTCTAAAATTTGCAACATTTTTTTTTCTTTTATAGGTTTACACTCATGTGCGGCATCACCAGGCTCGACGATTACGTGCGTGGTAGCCTGGGTGTGCCTGGGAAATAGCAGGAAGGCTGATCCCACCATCATATGGGATATATAGCCAGGAAGAGAGAGAGGTTTACACTCGACGGTCTACGATGGAGCGTGTTTACCTAGAAGAAACCGATTCACTCTCGATTTGAAGACACCAAGATAACCATCGGGAAAAACTCAGGCAACGTATTCCACAGCCTAGACGTTCTTATTACAAAATATAGATTTATAATCTGGAACGCCATTCATATTTTGATCCCCAAAACATGCGGAGTTCCATTGGGAAAATAGTGTACCCTGAAGAATCTTTCGTAGTCATGTGTCATCCACCAGCCGGCACTGGACCAGCGTGATGGATTATAGCTGTTGATGATGATGAGACATTATTGGATGTTCAAATAAGTCAAGTTTGTGCTAACATTAATTCTACGAGTAGTGTCACTAAAATGGTTCACTAATGTTTCACAAACATTTTTCGACAAAACATCACTTTAAAACCAACTAACCGTAAAATATTAATTGCAAAAACTTTACAGTATAAAAATGTTTCATTTTAAAAACAACATTTCGCGTAAGTAATATTTGTTTCAAACCTACAATCAACAAATGTTTTATTTTACAAACCATCATTTTATAACCAATTATATGACAAACGTTTCAGTTAGGCAATATATAAATGATACATTGTTTTTTGTACATTTTTATTTCATTAATTTAATATTTACCAAAATGATATTTGAAACAAATATTTCGAAAGTACCCGATAAATTGTTTATGTAAACTATCAATCCAGATTAGGTTCTTTCATGAACTTTTCAGAACCTGCCCGATTAGGGCCTATCACTGAGATTTAACTCCGGGTGGGGGGCGGGCTCCCGCCAGAAGCTCTGTGGTCAGCCCTGCGTGTCGCATCTCCATACTCGACCTGCGCTCCCGCATTTTTTATAATATACACTCTAGTGGTAGTAGCGACAAGACTAGGTGGAGTCGGGGTGCTCCGAGTCGGATCTGGGTCTTAATTAACCTAACCGGTCTGATTTGGTTACTTAGAAATTCAAAAATTACAATCATTTTTTTAGTAAATTAATAAATAGACAGTAGTTTAATAAATGTTTGTTTTGTAAATTGAGTTGCTTGCCAAACAACACATAGTAAAATAAAAGAAAAATGGCAGACTTTCACACTTTAAAATAGTTGAGACGAAATGATAGCGCCTATACATTAAAAATATCTTAAAATGTTGAACGTCAGTCTCTTAGTAAGATATGGAAAGATTTGTGTCTTCAAAGGGCCTAGAAAAAAAGAAATTTAAGTTGTAACTACACGTCAAGAATTAGTTTTGTAAAAAGTACCTACCTACTTTTTTTTGTAGTATAGAGTGACGAGACGAGCAGGATATGTGCCGATGGTAAGCATCATGCCTGCCACATAACTACATAGTATTTGTTGCAGGCTATGTAAACTATCTTTACCCATTCAAAATTTCATTTATATCGGTTCAGTAGTTAAGGCGTGAAAGCGAAGCAGAACACAGTTACTTTTGCGTTTGTAATATTAGTAGAAGGGATTAATTTGGTCAAAATCTGATCAGATAGTTGTCGAGTTATCTTCAATATTGTGGCTTGCTTATTTGGCTTTGATGAATGTTCTCGTAATTACATATTATCAAGATACCGATTCGGATTTTTCTTTATTATGTAATGAAAGAGAAAGAGAATTATTTAGTAAAAATATATTATATAGAAATGTGCTGTTTGGTTATTCAGGAAAAAATATCAAATACAGATTTTATTTTCTCAAAAAAAACTACTTCAATTTAAAATTAAATTCAGACAGTGTGGTGGTTTTTGAAATATGGACAAAAAACTAAAATTCACTTTCATGGACCTCGTGTGCCTTCCAGAAACTTGGTTCAGTTGTCTGACGAACATATTTACAAATGGAGCATGAGAAGTTAAATTAAGTTTTAAGTGAAGTTAAATTATTATTTTGGAGTTGTTAAGCAAAACGGCCGACGTAAAGTGTCTGGGAGTATTGGGACCTTGTTTTTAAGGATATTGCCTACAACATACGTGAAAATCACTTATTAGAAAATACGTGAAGTAAGTAATGTTTGTATGTACCTTCATTATCCCATATCTTAAAATTGGCCGTCTAAGCAAGTTGGCGAGTAAGCATGTGTTCTTAGTACTTACTAACTCTACTCAATCGTCCACATTTCATACATCAGAAAATAGGTGACGTTTGAGAGCTCTGGGATCTTACTCTATTAACGTATGAACCTATGAACAGATCGAGCTGAAATTTGGAACACAGATAGATTGTAGTCTAGAAGAACACATAGGCTACTTTTTTTTCCCGAAAAAAAAAAAAACAACGGAAACGGGAACTTCGCGGGTAACACCGCGGAGCGCTGCTAGTAATTTGATAAAACAAAAAAATAAGTACGTGTCCCATATTTCTTTGTAATGTATCTGATAAATGAATTAGAATTGTAGGTACATTTCTGACCCAGGCATCATCTCAACTAATAAATCGTCAAAACATAAACACTTTTACTAAAACTCACTCCTAGTTTCAACCGACTTATTATACTTTGAATTAAAACTCATTGTTGCGTTCAACCGTGGATGTAGCAATCCAGTTTCTTTCGATATTTCTAAACAAACGGCTGAAGATGTCTAGTTATAAATTTTGTAAATTTTTTCGTTTTGTGTTTCAATTTTCTGTGATTTCTCTAGTTGGTATTGTGAACTGTTCGCTGATGGATGACCCTTTGTGGTCTGAAATATATCAATCGTATTTAAATGCTTTCAATAATGGTTTGTTATGTTTAGTTATTTATTGATTTTGTGTTGTGATATGTATATAACGTAAAAAGCCAACTAAATGTTCCCTATGCTGGGACTCGGGACCTTCTCTCGTAAGGAGAGAGTCAACTCCTTATCCATCACGCTGGCCTAGTGCGGGTTGGTGGATGACACACATGACCTCGAAAAATTATAAGTACACGTCGGTTTCCTCACGATGTTTTCCTTCACCGTTTTAAGTTAGTGGCATTACGCACATGACTTCGAAAATACAGTGGTGTGCGTGGGATTTGAACCCGGGAGCTCCGGAACGCCAGTTGCCGATTTCCCGACTAGACCAGCCGTAACTTCTATTAATTCTGTGCTGTGATATACAATGTCATAAAAGTCGTGATTACCTATGGACTCCATAACTTCCCATTTTTAACCTACTTCAAAAAGTTGGTGGTTATCAGTTCGGGTGTATGTTGTTTTTTTTGTATATTTGTAAAGGCCGATTTAAACTAAACGAACATAGAGCTAGAGCTGGAACAAGAGCATTCTTTCTCGATCTTTTAGTGTAAACGAAAGATCGTTCTTAGCGTTTTCCATATTATAAATTCCATAGAATCTTTGCGAACGCAAACAAAACAACGAAAGAATGCTCTATGTTTGTTTACACCAAAAGAATTTGATACAGTGGGGATAGAATGAGCACTCGCTCGACTAATTTAAATCAGCCTTTACGCGATTGTGCCGCGAATTGTGAATCAATTTTGATAGTTCTTTTTTTGTTAGGTAGATCATAGTTTTGAGGTGATCTCATTTAAATTTTATCGAAATCGGTGTGTCGGTTTTTGAAATATGAACAAAAAATTAATTCCTTATTTAATACTGAGCCCGGAGAAATCCGATGTAACTCACGAACGTTCGATTGTGAAGCCCTGTTGGGCTTCGTTATGTTCAATCACCTTTTAGCAATGATGATTTGCATTCATGACTAATGGCAATATGTCACGTATATTAAATAGGCAATCTTTTCAGCTGAAGGTACCGTTTCGGCCCGACGGGTGATGTCCAATAACAAAAACTACGAAATACATATAATAAAACTGGAAGAAGTAAATGGATTTAAAAAACATAACCTTTTGATAAAAGAAAGCAATGCTACTAACCCAATTATATACATAAACAATCCAGTAGAAACTAAAGTACCACATACACATTTGACATTTGAAGAATTTAAAAAAGAATTAACAGACAGAGTGTTGAAGGCACGACATCAGTTCATGGCAAATGTTAGCAGAGCTATAAACCGCAATTTAAAAAAGAAAGGAAAGATAAGTAAAGAAAACCGAGCGAAAATCTTTAATAGCTATATAAATAACTTAATTAAAAGAAAAAACAAAATCAATGAAACGATATCAAATACGAAAGGAAAAACTAACCAAATGACGAATAATATGGAAAAATATAAACAAGAAGGTTTACCATTTCGGATATATACTTTAAAAACGGACGCTGCAAGCAAATTTGAAAATACAAAAGTTGCGGTTAAAAACAAAGGTACTGTGGCTACAACAGAACAAATAACAAGTAAGGGTGATGTAGCTGAGCCTACTACGACGGTACCAGAGATGCAGTTAGAAGCAGAAGAACAAATTAAAAGTAAAGACTCTATTAGACAAGAGTCTATTACAACGGTATCAGAAATGCTGTTGGACACAACAGAACAAATAGAAAGTGAGGACGATGTAACTGAACCCACTACAACAGTACCAGAGGTATTATTAGAGATGCCAACAACAGGCACCAGTGCAAAACAAAATACTGAGAGTGAAGTAACGGAAGATTTGAAAACTGAAAATTTAGAAACAGCTCCGGTAATTCAGCAGGAACCTACACAAAGTTCTAAACCTACAACCGAAGAAAGAACGACTAAACGTGTAACTTTAGGTGTAAGTATTCCAATTTTCTAATTTTAATTTGGTTATGTAGTTTTAAAATTATTACCTATTTAAAAATTTCATTACAAAATTTTAATTAGAATTTAAAAGCTATAAGTATGTTTAAAAATTACTGTAATCGGACATATAAACTTAGAGACTTCATTTTAGTGTATTTCACTGTATTTTAAAAACATGTTTCGTGATGGATTTAATTTACCTAAGTATCTTCAAGTCTAAAGTGAATCAAGAAGCATGTTACATTGTAGGCTACATATATTTATATATATATTAAATGAAGAGTGACGAGACGAGCAGGACATGTGCCTGATGGTAAGCAACATGCCTGTCACATAACAGCACAGTGACACGCAGCTATTGGAACATGAAGAGTCCAAATCATTACCTAGCACTACACTGCGCTCGTCAACCAGAGATGTAAGCTGTTATATCTCTAAGCCCTGTAATTTCTCTGGAAACATTGCCCTTCAAACCGGAACACAGTAATGTTTGCACATTACTGCTTGGCGGTAGAATAACTGGCAAAGGTGTGGTACTTTCCCAGGCGGACTCTGCTAAGAGTCCAACCACTACTACATCCGCTTAGAGTTGCTGATCAAAAGCAAATCTATTACTGTGATCTATGATGTTCAATAAATCGTAATTTCATAAAACACAAATTATAATTGTGTGTCTTATGAATGCTTTTATCACTTATTATACATAAATATGGTAATCCAGTTATGTTAATATCCGCGGATTCGTTCGGGTTGACAAAGAGTAAGCTATGAGTTATTCCTGACAATCAAGTTTAATAATTTCAACCTTTTTCGTTTGACTATTCCGACGTAACTGAACCACGAATATAACAATTGCACTACTCCGCGATTTTACTCTCATAGTTTCCATTCTATTCCTGTAATGTCTGTGGTAAAATGTAACATATACAGGGAATATGGTGGTGACTCCCGCTCTGGCTTGTACCTGGCACTATTATTTATTGCCTTATTGTGTTATGGACAGATACAGTTATTCCACACTATATCATTTACATATTAATCTAACCGATTTCCAAATTTTAACCAGCTCCGTTCAGCCGTTCCGACGTAATCGAGCAACAAGCATCCAAACTTTGGTATTTATAGTAATAGTAGGAATTCTGTTTTTAATGAATTGTTTATTATCCCACCATAATAACGAATATTGTTTGATTATTGCGACTAAATAAAACGTATGGTAGGTACAATAAATAATAGTTCAAATAACATTTCTAATGATACCACAGATGGGCACACAAACCTATAATAGTCTTTAATAGGGATCTGTTTTTAGCCGAGTACACAAAAGGAAGAGGTTATTTTTATGTATGTATGTTCCGCCAATTATAAACCGATTTTGTTGCTGATTTTATTATGTTACGCGATAGATCCTATAATTGTGTATTTTTCTTTTTTTATCTTTAATAAGCTTACACTTGACCGCCATCTCACCTGATGTTAAACGACGATGCGGTCTGTGACGGAGCGTGCTTCTCTAGGAAAAACCGACTCGCTCTCGATTTGATGACACCAAGATTGTAACCATCGAGAAAACCCCACTCCGGCAAAGTATTCCACAGCTTTAACGTTTTTGTCACAAAAGTAGAGTTTTTCGTTCAAGATAACGTCAACCATGAAACGATGTCACTTTTGCTATCTACGAGCAGTCCGATAGAAAAAGGGCAAGGTAGTATTAGATTAGAGAGAACAGTGGGATACTCAACGATATGTATGTCAACGATGAAGAACCGGCGAGTTATTTTTATTTTTATTAGCTCTACTGGGCATACTTTATACCATAACTAGCTAGGTAAACTAACGTGGGTTTTACCCCCGTAGTTCCCGTGATCTCGCGGTAAAACCAGAAACGGAAATGACTGAACAGATCCAGTTGAAATTTGGAATGGCACATTATGCTACTTTACATCCCGGTACAGATAATAGGCAAATTTGACGGAATTGTAACTAATCGATAACATCGATGATAGAACTGGACGTCTACTCTAATTCAACGAAAACGTAATTTCGAAATAAACTCGCGATTTTCCAACTCCGATTCTACTTCGCTCATTTTGTCCGTTTAAATGATCTAAGCCTACTCTAATTAGAGTATGTTTAGAACTTTTAAACGTCAAACAATGTTGTATCGGACGAAACGAAGTAGAACGAAAGTAAAGGAAAGTCGCGAGTTTTTTTTTACGAAATATCGTTTTTGTCGAAACAGGGTAGACGTCCTGTTTTGAAATTCATCACCATATTCCCATTTTTTAATTCATTCATTTAGTTGCCTAGAAGAGATTGCTCTTAGCGACAAGGTAGTTTGGTTCACTAGTTTGAAGAATGTGTCCTTTTGTTTATTTATCTGCGTATTTTGGACAATATAGAGTTTGTATCTATCATTTACTGAAATTTTACAAGAGCCAATTTTTTTATAAGTTACGTTGATGAATCTCTTGCTCGTCCGAGCAAGAGATTTGCCTGATGGTAAGCAAAACAGTTCATAACAGCACAAGTCCACGCAGCAATTTGAGCATTAAGAGTGCAATTCACTACCTAGCAATGCACTGCACGCGTCACCTATGATGATGTATCTCTTAGCCCTGGCAATTATCAGTAAACATTTATCTTCCAACCGAACACTGAACGACCATAGAGCTAGAGCTGGAACAAGAGCATTCTTTCTCGATCTTTTAGTGTAAACGAAAGATCGTTCTTAGCCTTTTCCATATTAAATATTCCATAGAATTTTTGCGAACGCAAACAAAACAACGAAATAATGTTCTACGTTTGTTTACACCAAATTAATTTGATACAGTGGGGATAGAATGAGCATTCGCTCGTCTGATGTAAATCGGCCTTAAGGATATGACTGCTTTGCGGTAAAATAACTGTCAAAGGGGAGAACTATGGTATTTCTCCAGGCGGACTCTGCAAAGAGTACCTACCTACTTATGAGTACTACCACTACAAAAAAAATTGAGTAAAGTCAAAATGGGATTCAAATATATTTAGTCTTTTATGACGTCGAAAGGGGATGGGTCTATTTTGTGGGTGTTTTTAAAGTGGGTTATTTGAAACTATTATTGTTGTCTACGATGGAGCGTGCTTACCTAGAAGAAACCAATTTAATCTCGATTTGAAGACACCATCAATATTGTTACCATCAGGAGAAACTTGCTCAGACAACGCACTCCACAGCTTAGACGTTTATATCACTATAGAGGTCTTAAATGTAGAGTTTTCCTTTTCATTCGAGGAGTTGGTACGGCAGCCATGAAATGATGACGCTTTTTCAAGCTACGAACAGTCAGATAACTGAGGAACTGAGCTCAAGTCAAGGTCCCAAGTGAGATAGAGGTTATAGCTGTACCCATGACGCTCTACACTGTAGAGTCTACAGCAAATGTATTTGTAGTAGGATTCTTTGCAGAGTCCGCCTGGTACCACACTTTTGCCAGTTATTCTACCGCTAGATTGAAATGGTTTCTTATTTCAACATGTCTGCCCATAACAATGCAGTGTCACACAGCTGTTGGAACATAAATTACCAAATCATTACCGGGCACTGTACTGCGATTGAACACAAAGATTTAAGATGTTTTATTTCCAAAGCTCTTTAATTTGGAACTCTAGAGACATGGCAATTCAAACCGAAACTCAGTCATATTTTGTCATTACTGCTTGGCGATAGAATAACTATATAGCTGCTTTGAAGGTATATCCTTCATGGCGGGCTTAGCATAGCATAGACGGTATTTTAGTAGTGGTAGGACTCTTAGCAGAATCCGCCTGGGGAAGTACCACACTTTTGCCAAATATTCCACCGCCAAGCAGTAATGTGCAAACATTACTGTGTTCCGGTTTGAAGGGCAATGATTCCAGATAAATTACAGGGCTCAGAGACATAATATCGTAGATCTCTGGGTGACGAGCGCAGTGCAGTGCTAGGTAATGATTTGGACTATAATGTTCCAATAGCTGCGTGTTACTGTGCTGTTATGTGGCAGGCATGTTGCTTACCATCAGGCACATGACCTGCTCGTCTAGTCACTCTATGCTATAAAAAAAAAAGACAATTAATCAGCGTACTCTAATCCCCTACCGTTAAGGATAGAGTCAAGACCATGATCCAACACTAAGGCCACATGTATGTTGGTGGATGACACATGTCATCGAAAAATGGCTTTCTTAGAACAAATTGCTTTCCTCGCTATGTTTTCCTTTACCGTTAAGCCATCATTCACTTAAGCTCACTCGGACTACTCGTTGTTCGAAAAATCAACATCATTTCATGGTTGATTTTCTAAAGACTCGAACGAAGAGGTTTGTCTCTACATTTAAGAACTCTACATTTAAGAACTCTACAATGATATAATAGACTACAGGCCCGTGAACAAATTTTACGGGTCAAATGAACCACCAGGAGACCTATGTAGGATGATAGAAGGGTATAAAGTAATGAGATTCAGTACTATGCCGTCACTTGTAAGCTGTCCAACTGAGTACAGTTGAAGAGGGGGGGTTCCAATCCTCCGTCATTTCTCCTTGTCGCATGATTTTTGTACGGCGTTGCGAAATAATAAATTAGAAGAGGTATAGAAACTATAAAAATTAAACATTTTTGCTTTTTAATTATTAGTTTGTCGGAAAAAATATGATGTGCCGACGATTTACAGAGTAAATTTGGTCATTTGATTATGTACGGCATTGGTTCCATACAGTTTCAATACCTCTTCTAATCCATTATTTCGCAACGCCGTACAAAAATCATGCGACAAGGAGAAATGATCGAGGATTGGAACCCCCCCTCTTCAACTGTACTCAGTTGGACAGCTTACAAGTGACGGCATAGTGCTGAATCTTATTACTTTATACCCTTCTATCATCCTACATAGGTCTCCTGGTGGTTCATTTACTACGTAAATTTTGTTCACGGGCCTGTAGTCTATAAACATTTAGTCTGTGGATTGCGTTGCCTGAGTGGGTTTTTTTCTGGTGAGAACTAACTTGTATTAAACTTGGATAAAAAATCATAAGTTGAGAACGGGATTCAAACTTAACCATTGCGAATTGGATGCTTTAGGCCACTGCATCATAAATTTAATGAAATTTCTAATTTTGTTCACATGTTAATTATTTTTGTTAATTTTCAGAAACCACTGGTTTTCGTTGACGAAGAAGAAGAGGAACCTGGTGATGCCATTTAATAATATAATTATCTGTGTGGATAGTTATATGTTTACTAACGGATTTAGCCATGCAGTTCCAGATTTTTTGTTTTTTTTTTGGGATAAAAAGTAGCCTGTATGTTATTCCAGACTATTATCTATTGATGTGCAAAATATCAAGCATACCTCAATAATTTTTGCTTGAAAGAATTACAAACATTTATACACCTACAAACCTACTCAATTATGTAATATTCGTAGGACTAGTAGGATTCTATCAGCTATCTGGCTTCCATTGTGAAAGTTTTGCTTAGTTTTGGGGGCTAGATGGTGCGTGAAAATGTTACGAAAAATGTTTATTATTTCAATTATAACAACGCATGGATAAGTACAATGATTACGCAGATTGAGACTACTTAGTCGGAAAGCACTATATAAATACTGATACCATAAAAAAAAATACTGCTTTGCCTTCCAAGATCGAATAAATAGCGTTTTTGGTATTTGACGAGCGCTAACGATATTTTAGTAAATAGTAGCAGTTTTTCGTGATTAAAGATTAATTCCCATTTCGTGATAACATAGATACATTTTATGTTTTTATTTTCTTTAATACATTCTATCTAGGTACATCATCTTGCATAATATTAAAAATTATGTTGTTTCAATTCGTTTTCGAAGGTTTTTACAAAATATATTATTTACAAAGTTTGCAGATAGGTAAATAATGTATATGTTTACAAAAAATAATGCATTTTTTACGTGTCTGAAAATGTTAAGGTAGGTATTTAATTGTTAATTTTAAATTAATAGATAAAAAATTATGTGCGTAGATAAATTTAAATAAACTATGAGTAGGCATTGCTTGGTATTCATTTATGTAGAAAGACAATGTAAGTTTCCTTTTGAAAAATAAATTAATTTTTTAGCAGTTAAGGTTTTGCAGTGTTTTTATGGCAATACTTACCTTAACTTTCTAACAATAAACAAAAATCCAAGTTATTGCCAACGCAATAACTAGAGCCGACTTCAACTTGCCGTCTGAAACATCACTTCAAAACTTCTTATTTCAAAAGTCCACAGTCAGTACTGGCCGTATAGAATTTCCCTGTCGCACTGGCTGGAAAAAAAACTATTGGAATTTCCCGCCAAAACCGAAACGTCAAACTGTCAAACGCGCGAACATTGCGCCCCTATCTGGATAAAGGCGCCACTTCACTGATTACAAAATACAATCTCACGTGGAACTCCGAAGCTCGGCTATACCTTTATAACTATGAAGGGCCGTCGAGACAACTCTATTCCCCAGAAGCTGCGAAAGCGAGACGGCGATATCCCTCGTTGTCAACACCCATTGTAAGCTCCTTACTGCATTTAGGACTGCTCATTTGTGCGAGTGGGACACATAGCTTTTTATTGTGTAGCTTTAATTCGCCCCGCCCATTCCTCATTTAACCCCCCAGAGTGGTGGGGTAAAGTTGGGCAGTTTTAAATTATCTATTATAATAAAATTATTTTGCGAAATAAGGGGTTGGTTATGGTAATGATGTGTTTAATTTATGTCGATATCTTTATCTTAGAGGCTCGACATTTATGACAGTTAGTTTCAAGTAGCGAACATTAACTGTATCCAGTCTTACTTTTCATAAAGTTTGTTCCGACGTTCTGTAAAATGATTAAATTTTAGTGATATTACTTTATAGCTCCATTTTCAGAAATTTAACTTTTTAACTAACTACATAAGTTAAGTTAAAAAAAAAATTTGTCAAAGTTAGTCAACCTACCTATTTATTAACTATACGTATATTTTATGACAAATTAAACCTTTTTTAAGTTTTGTCACTTTGCGATGAGTAAAAAAAAATCATCGTCTCTTTTTCACACATGTCTATGAATGCAGTCCCATCCCTGTCGCCCACACCCGTCGCGAACATAAACCACTTTAGCTGAACAACGTAAGGTTTACATTGATCTGCATGCGGAGGGCTTTGTCAACATTTTGTGGTCGTACGTCCGTTTATCTCGAATAAATACATTATCTGTGACCAATGGTACGTAACTCGGCTTTTTCAGCCAATGGATGCGTTTAAATTCTTTACTTTCGCGCGCTTTGTTCTGTGTTTTCAAATTAAGAATAAGCAGCCGTTGAATTTTTGTTTTTAGTAATCTGTTAGTTATACTCGTAGGTACCTAATTCCGAGTGAATAATTAGGGAAGTAAATAAATAGCTCTTGCCTACGAAACAAAAAAAAACATAAATTAATATCGAAAGAGCTTAAAGTAAGTAGATGAGCAAAACGTGCACCTGATAGTAAGCATCACGCTCGCCCAAAACAGCAAACAATACCACGTAGTTATTTGAACAAGATATGTTCGAATCACCCCCTGGTACCACATTGCGCTTGTTACTCTGAGATATGTGGTAAGGATGAGATGAGGATGAGAGATACACGGCGAGGTATGTTGCGGCTGTTCTTATTTTGGTTGTTGACAACGAATAGCGATAGGTACTAATAAAGTATAAACGTCCACCATTCACCGCTTCCTACAATCGACTAAAACGGAAAGAGTGAGCTCACTCTTCCCGCGCCTGAAGTTTGGGAGGGCACATCTATTGATTTATATCGATGTTTGCTGTTTTTTTTTTTTTTATATTATGTGTAGTTTTCTTTGTAGGAAGCGTAAAGTCGGGGATCAAGCTTAATGACGTAACTTTGGAGAGGCCTATGTCCAGCAGTGGAAGAATGTGGGCTAATTATGATGATGTATTTCTTTTAAATTATGTTTTAAGAAACAGTCCAAGCATGTACCTAATTCGCATCTAAACGTGGCCTATCTGCTGATTAATTGCTATTATTCTATCGGGGTATAAAATCTTTCAAAAATGCGTTACATAGTCTTATTCTTGAACGCTCCCTAAATTGGTTTAGTCGTTTTGGCGTGAACGCGTAACAGGTAGTCAGAGTTATTTTCGCATTTATGTACTTAGAATATTTATTAGTTGGTATGGAAGTAGGGATGTAACTGAGGAATGATTTGGTTTAAGCAATCGTGCGATTTCACGGGCCTAAAAATACTTCAACATGTTGATTTCAAAAGCATAAGCAGCCCACTGTATGATCCCACTGCTGGGACTCGGGGCCTTCTCTCCCAAGGAAAGAGTCCAGGCCATAATCCAACAACGCTGGCCCAGTGCGGGTTGGCGGATGACGTAATTAATCCATCAAAAACTCTTGGAACATGTTAAAATGTTGAATTGATTGATTTCAGTACTACTGTCTTCGTGTGTTAATCGACTTTTGGTTATTTTCCACTACTTTTTAGTCCAGTGATTTGGCCGTTTCGTCTCTGAAACTAAACGGAATAAACTAGATTTTTGTATGAAGCTTAATTTATAACATGAGTATATGTATTCAAAAGTCTCATATGTAGGTACCTCACAGCTTCCGTGATTGACCCGTTTTTTGACCAACTTTACCATTTATTCTGCACTGATGATTTTTGTTGAAAAAGGAACAGTCTCATTTTCTCACGTAATTTTCAGAACAAAAAGGAGAAGAGGTCAGGACAAATTGTTCTAGAACATTCTTCAGTTAGTATTTTATTTAAAAAAAAAAACGAAAATAAATCAAATTAACGAATTTCTATTCTGATATTTTGAAAGTACCTACTAACAGTAGAGTAGAGTTGTTTACGATAATCCCATTTGATGATAAAAGTTTTCACAAAACAAATTAATTAAGAAAATATTAACTAATTATAACCAAAGATGTTGCCACATTCTTCAAATATTTACGGACGAGGCCGTTTTACCAAAGCGTCGTTTAACCGTTATCAAGTGGTGGAGCCGGCCCTTGTCCGGAGTGATGTTTTGGTTAAGGTGGTGCTTACACGGCCTCTTTAATGCTCAATTCGGTGAAGTTGATTGGTTGCTTCTTGGAGTTAGAGAAATATGGAGATGGATTCTCTTACATGTATCTCTAGCACATGTAGAGCAACGTCTATGCTGTGTCTAGAACAGTAAACATAAATTGCAAGCAAATCCACCTAACAACCACTCATTAGAGTTCACTATTGTCATGCTAGTTTCTATTAAGGTTGCTTGGAAGATATCACTATTAGCGATAAGGCCACTATCTGTCGCTCTAGTTTTAAGATAATAAATGGTTTCAAATTGTGAATTACATTTATTTGGTGTGTTCAATTAAGTGTTTACCGAATCGCGCTCTCCACTCTAAAACCCGGCTACCCCTACGGTTATCGGGTCTGAGACAGATGTGACCGGCCCATTGCCACTTCAGTTTGATAATATCATGTTTGATAACAAATGTTGCCCATAACCCATACTTAAATGAGGACAAACTTAACCATAACTTAAAAATCCTTGCTTATAACCGACACAACTGTCAATATCTAAACACGTGTAGTGAAACAAATCTACAAATAAACAAATATTTCCTTACAAAACGCATAAATAAAATAATAAATGAGCATGATTATGACACATTCTTTTTAGGGAGAAATTTGACAAAAACTCATAAAAATTCCAATACTAAAGTAAAACCAATAAACCAGTCTCGAGTAATTCCAGGTACGATTCCCTATTATTTCAAAAAAATCAACTCTACCTACAGAGAAAATTCAGAAAATAGCCGTACAACAGAGGACGTTCCAAAACCAGGAACAATACCTTTTTACTTTAACAATAAAGCAGCCCCTGAAACAAGTAGCCCAAAGAGAATCTCTCAAAAGTTTTTTCGAGCCCAAACGTAACATAAATAATTTCAAAATTATGCATTTAAATGCACGGAGCCTTAGGAGAAAGTTAGACGAGTTAGAATTAATAGTCAACGAAGATAAATTCGACGTATGTTGCTTCACGGAAACTTTTTTCAAAGAAAACGATATTCAAGTTGGACAATTAGAAGGCTACACAAATGCCTCCTATTTCTGTAGAAACAAAAAGATACACGGTGGTGTAATTATTTACATTAGAAACTCTATTAAATTCACTAAAATTGATTGGATAAAAGAAATGGCATTAGAAACACATTTTGAATGTTGTGGAATAAAGATACCAGACTTAAATTCAATCGTTATATGCCTTTATAGAGCTCCACATGGAAATTTTAAACTTTTTATTCAATGCTTAGAAACTTTATTACACAAAATTTATAACAAAAGTAGAAATAACTCTAAAAAAATATTTTTACTTGGTGATTTTAACATTAACTTACTTGTAAAAGACAAACGTAGTGAATTATTTACAGAAACATTAGCTTCTTATAATTTACATCCTACTATCAGTACAGCTACACGATCGACTAACACCTCAAATACTTGTATAGATAACATTCTGACTAATGTACAAAAATATAAAACGGAAGTGTTAGATTTAGGGCTGATAGTTGGTTCTGATCACACAGCTCAATCTATAGAAATTTTAACAAACTTGAGCTTTCATGAAAAGTATTGGTTTACCGAAAAAATTTACATAGACGAATTTATGGATGTGTTTCTAAAATACATCTCGCAAGTAAACTTTATGGATGTATTTACTGAAAATGAACCCAATGAAGCATATAAAAAATTTATAGAACTATTTACACTGATCTTCAACCTATGTATTCCGCGACGAGCAAAGAAAATAACTTATCACAAAAAAACGAACTGGAAAACTACCGGAATAAAAAAATCTAGTACAAATAAAAGACACTTATATCGAAAAAATAAGGCAAATAAATCTGAGAAAAATATAGGTACATACAATAAATACTGCAAAGTATTTAAGCAAGTGATAAAACGCTCCAAAAAAATCTCTAATATACGATACGTAAACAGAAGCAGTAACAAAAATAAAGCCACATGGGGTATAATAAAACAGAATACATCCTGCACAAATAACATACCTCCTACCATACAAAAATTGAAAGTAAATAACGAGGATATATTGAACCCAACTACAATTGCTGAAACATTTAATGACTTCTTTATCAACGTGAGTCAGAGACACTTGCCAGTTATTAATAACAAATCTATAACTACAAAAAATTTAACAAACTCTAATAATAAATCAATATTTTTCTCTCCGGTTGATAAAAACGAAATTATAAACGTAGTAAATAAATTAAAAAATAAAAAATCTTCAGGTCACGATGGGATCTCTATTCAGGTAATTAAAGAATGCATTCATGTTATAGTTGATCCCCTAGTCCATATTATAAATTTGACGTTATCTACTGGTTGTTTTCCTGATGAACTTAAGAAGGCCATTATAAAACCCCTTCATAAAAAAGATCGTAAGGATGATGTTAATAATTACCGACCCATTGCAATACTCCCAAGCTTTTCGAAGATTTTTGAAAAAGTGATATTTAACAAACTTATCTCATTTTTTGACTCCAATAACATCATAAGTAATTGTCAATATGGCTTCCAAAAAGGCAAAAATACCACAATAGCTGTTTTTAAATTGTTAACTCAAGTATGGGATCAAATAAATCGTAACAAAACAGGAGTTGCTTTGCTGCTTGATATGTCAAAAGCGTTCGACTGCGTGAAATTTTCACAGCTATTAGCCAAACTTGAACATGTCGGAATACGAGGGCAACCACTGAAATTATTAGAATCTTATTTACAAAATCGGTCTCAAACAACCTTGATCGAAACCTACAACATGAAAACAAAAACGGTCGAGAAAGTATATTCAAATTTTAAAAATATTATATGTGGCATACCACAAGGAAGTATCCTTGGTCCATTATTATTCTTAATATACATAAACGAACTACCACTTCTAACCAAATATCTATGCATTATGTTCGCTGATGATGCCACTATTTACATACCCAAAGATAACAATATGACTCGTGACGATTTTGAAAAGATAATTATGGAGATACTTGAAAAGGTTGTAAATTATTTAGAAAACCTAAATTTACAAGTAAACATAAAAAAGACAATGTTAATAGAATTCAAAAACTGTAAACGGCAGCCACTGGACCTCAATGTAGTGCATAGAGGTAGTAAATTAAACATGGCAAAAGAGGCAAATTTTTTGGGAGTCACTATCGATACAAATTTAAATTGGAAAGCGCACATTACTAAAACGAACAGCAAAATAAACAGATATATACATTCATTATACATTTTAGCAAATGTGTCATCGAAGAAAATAGCAATAAATGCATATTATGGTTACGTTTATCCTCTTTTATGTTATGGAGTTATTTTTTGGGGAAATTCAGCCGAAGCTAAGTCTACATTTGTATTGCAAAAAAGATGTCTAAGAGCCATTTTCAACATGAGTAGTCTTGATACTTTGCGAGATGTATTCAAAGAACAAAATTTGTTAACCCTCACTTGTTTATTTATTTACCATATCAGTATATTTGCAAACCAGCATAGAAGCCATTTTTTTACCTCATCAAGCAGATCCGACCTGTTGCGAACTAAATATAAAAATAATATTTTTGTTCCGCAGGCAAATAACGCACTCTATCACAAAAACTCATTTTTCACATGTATCAAAATTTATAATAATCTTCCTTCTAAAATAAAATTGTTGAATGGGTCTACATTCAAAAGAGAATTAAAGAAATGGCTGCTGACTAAGGCATTTTACGATTTAAAAGAGTATTTTAACGACGGGAGAAATGACTATTTACAACTATTTTAATTTGTAACTGATTTGATAAATATAGATGATTGTTATCAAAAAGAAAATTACAAGATACTCGTAGTTACTACCTATGTAAACTTGTTAATGTTGCACGCCCGTCAAGGGTATACTGTTGTACATTTTATATATTTTAAGACCTTTTTACACAGTGTGAGCAATAAATATATTCTTATTCTTATTCTTATTCTTAATACCAGCTATGTCGGTGACTTTAGTTCTCTGACGAATTACTTCATTACGAATGCAATCCCTCGGAGAAACTCCAAGCATAGCCCGTTCCGTTCGGTAAACATAATGTAGGACGCCATGAGACTAGATGGAGTGATGATATACGAAAGATGGCTGGTGGCGGTTGGAAAAGTAAGACCGAGGATCGGGCTGAGTGGCGTATCATAGGAGAGGCTTATGTCCAGCAGTAGAGGAACACAGGCTGATGATGATGAATTAAGTGTACCTACCTATTTATCGATTCCTCAACGTCGCACTCCATGAAAATGTTCTACAGCATTCTGGCATCATTGTGGTCTGGCCTCGTGGATTTAGTTATTCATAGTAATTCTGCCTGCGAAGCCGGAGTTCGTAGGTTTGATTCCCATCTAGAACTAAAATGTAGGTGGCGGTATTACCAGTGGTAGGTAGGCTTTATTCGCTGACTCCACATAAATCTAAATAATACCTAATCGTGGTTAGACAGAAAGTACGTTTTCGCGCTAAACCTCTGAAAAGTTTCAATTTTCTCCTAAAGCTCAGCAAATATTTAGAAAAGTATTCCTAGTAGTATCTCGCGGACCTTATTCTCGATATCGGACCCAGACTAATATCTGGTATATATGTAAGTATATACCAAATTTCATACTCTATAAGTTTTGCTTGGAAAAGTAACAAAATCCATCCAAACACAAAAACTTTTGAAATGATTATTGTAATATAATATTATTCGATCGGAATTTAATCGGATTTTGTTTGAGTTAAATCTTATAATAAGTATCTTTGAATGGATGACAAAAGTACAGTAATTAAGAACGTTGAAATTTTTCACAAGATAAAAAGTCGATATCCACACTATCGAGCGTCGGTATCGTGCCCAGCGCAGTGGATGCGCATTGCACAGCAGTAGAACCACTGACTCTCCAGAGTTCACTACCATTCCTCAATCTTAGACTCCATACACATAACAGTAATATTTATGGTAAGATAAACATTTATCAAACATCGCTGACTACGCTCACACTAAGCAAAGAAAATTACAAAGATATAGAAAACAAAATAAAGAAAACTCATTTGACAAAGACAGATAATAAACAGAAAACTCATCATTGTAACACAAACAGTTTCAGGTCTTTAATTGGTCCGAACCGTTTCCACGACCATACAGCCTGGGAATGTCGACAGTCTGATAGGCTCTTTCGATCGGGGTTTCGACGAGCGCGGTGACTAAATGAAGTAGGTAATGACTCCAAACTTATGATTGTTTGAATTTTAAAATAAAATAAAGCTAAATACTTATAAAGTTCAAATAACTAAAAAACTAGTGAACTTTTGTTCACTGGTTTTTTTCTAGAAATGTTATGAATGTTCTGTGTATGTATTTGTAATGAAACCCCTAAAAAAGCTGTAAGTGTGAGTATGTACATAGGTATATCTATGGCATCATATCTACCGAAGGAATCAAAATCAGTTCAGCTGTTTTAAAGTTACCAGCTCTTTTAGTTAGCTGCGTAATCTTAAACGTGTAACGGGTGTTTTCTTGACATGCAAACATACGTGTGACAGGCTGGGTCCACAGAATCTATTGTGATTTGACCACGACTATGTGACCCCCCGCCCCTGGCGGCAAATCTGGATCCACCCTTGGACCTAGGCTGCTTCATCTAACGTCAATATCATGACTATAATTCCTCTGATACGCTATACACAAGCAAGAAGGTCGACATCCAC
The DNA here is from genome assembly GCA_963693475.1 of Ectropis crepuscularia. Taxonomy (NCBI): domain Eukaryota; kingdom Metazoa; phylum Arthropoda; class Insecta; order Lepidoptera; family Geometridae; genus Ectropis; species Ectropis crepuscularia. Next base: position 18,247,405 of record OY856355.1, read on the forward strand.
AAATAAATGCAAAGTCAGTACTGACAAAACGACATCGTTTCATGGTGGACTTTTAAGACGATGGTGGACGACGGTGGGTTCGATTCCCACCCAGTCCAAATATTTGTGTGGTGAATTCTAATTGCACTGTGTCTGGGTGTTTTTATGTATAATAAGTATGTATTTAAAACTATACAGGGTTATTGGTAATCAGCCTGCATCCTTTTAAGGGGATGTTAGGTACATTCAATACGTCAACTTTTGCTCTACAGTTTAAAAAAAAATGTTTTTTTTTCCTTTACAAAATAAATAAAAAGTGCATTTGCACGGTCTAAAAGTATCGAACTCTTCGTAACAATTCGTAACGAGAGCACGTACGCTCTTTAACGCGCAAAAAATGATGTACCGAAGTGAATAAACACTAAAAAGTTGCTAAACAGTACAAAAAAGGGCAACAAATACAATTTTTTTTTGGGTTATCTATTAAGTTTTAACGAAAGTTGTAGAACAAAAGTTGTTTGCTTAAATATACAGAACATGCCCTTAAACGGATGCAGGCTGATTACCAGTAACCCTGTATAAGTATTGTATCAGCTATCTGGCCGCCATAGTACAAGCTTTGCTTAGTTTGAGGTCAGATGGTATTGTGCATGAATTGTCCACCAATATTTATAAAAAAATAAAAAAGTGCTTGTCAAGACTTTTCTAACGAGTCCAAACTCGACGGTTGTTTAGTGTAGGAGTCCCTATGGCCACCTTCCGTCTCCATCTTGAGATCAGCTTTCTGGTACCATATTATTACATTGTCACCGAAGTTACGTAAGTATACCAAATTTAACCTAATCTAACGATAGGAAGCGGTTCGCAAGATTTGTCCCACACTACACACTAACATACTAACAGGGCAATAAACGCTTATAAAAAGAAAATGACTGAAGTTTATGTATTAGTTAATATACTTACACCTAGGATATCATCATCAATATCGACGCTTTTATGTTCCTGGTACGGTGTCCACGAGAACGAGAGACAAAACTCACAAATAAGTACAAAGCCAGTATGACCATAATAGGTACTCAGTGTAAATACATATATACAATATTTGGTTTATTAAGTACATAATAATTGGAGTATATTTATAGCAACGCTGCTCAACTAGTTTCAAGTTTGGGTCGTCAATATTTTTCACTAGTGAGCGGTCCTTCCCGTAACATAATAACAGTACATACATGTAAAATATAGTCTTATAGCACTCAGGGATCACGTATATGTACACTGTAGTTTTTTTAATACCAAAATTTTATCAGCGTTATCTACTGCCGTTGCTGAACACAACAAGCTGAAAAACAATCGAAAATCTGATGAAAATTATAAATCACAGAAATTATGCAATTTATGACACACATGAGTTTTGTAGTTTTCGTATTCGTATTTATTTATATGTTATTCATAGTCAAAGTCACGAGTCACAACCACCCATCCAACCGTGATTCCCGCCTACCCTCAAGTTGCTTAACAAACAAATGTAAAAATCACTTGCATTTCTTTAGTTACGTGTCGATTGCAGTAAAGGTCAGTTGATGATAGTGTGTGCGTTAAAAATACTAGTGAAATGTTACAAGTGTAGTGATCTTTTTTTGGGAGTGAAATATAACGCCGTGTTTATTTTGGTGAATCGGACACTGCACAAGTCTTAAAACAAAGTGAGGTACCAGAGCAGTACACCTGGTTGTAAAGGCGTAAGCGTATTGATCATTTGATCGTTAAAATTATTTGGTACGAATACTGTAACTGTAACTGTAAGTACAAATAGTTTGGTAAATTAGTCAGATAGATAGATATAAACTCTTTATTGTCCACAATATAAAACTTACAAAACAAAGAGACTTAGCCTAGAACAAGTGAATCAAGTGGCGACCTTATCGCTAAAAGCGATCTCTTCCAGGTGACCGATTTATGCCAAAAACGCGTTTTTTAACCTTATCTAAATAAGGTTAAAAAACGCGTTCGTTTAAAGATTAAACTAACTAAATTGAATGTAATTGTGCCGGTCCAGGCCCATGAAATGACATTATGAAATCGATATAAAACTAATCGACGATTTACGACGTCTCAGGGCTAAAATTGGCTAAAAATAATAATCAAATAAAACAAAAAAATTACATAATGTAACTTTCCTGTTATAGATATATTATATATATCTAACATCAACTATTTTTCTGTGAAATAAATCTAACCTTATTCATTGCTTAAAAGGGTTTCTTCGAAATGCTACGTAATATGTGTTTGTATGAAATATGCAATTTCTATAAAAGATGTCTGTCAATGTTTTTATATAATAAGTGTATACTATATAAAATAAATACGAAAGACAATTGGCGGAAAAACATTTTTTTGCATCGGATAAATGCATTCATTTACAAAACTTTAAATACTAACTACAAGGCATTAACATCCACTTTTGTGATTAGAACATCTAGGCTGTGGAATTTTTTGGCTGAAATAATATTTCCCGATAGTTACCTACTTGGTGTCTTTATCGCATGTAACTCCAACAGAGAAATACGGAGTAGAAAAAGTTTCGAGTTGCGGGCTTAAAGTTGGGCAGCTTTGGTATAGGGTGCGGTGTCCAGTTACGCGTGATAACAGGCTTATCCCGAGCTTATCCTTTGTGTTTGTTGTAATGACCGTCCCGGCCGCTTTCATGTTTGCCGCTACGACCACGCTGAGGTTTTTAATTGTGCAATTAATTATAAATATTCTTTAAAAGAATATATCACGAGAAAATCTGGGTGCCAGAAAAGCTTAAAACCCTTCACGAAACAAAATCAAATTTAAGTAAAAACTATAATAATCTATTTACATAAATCGAACCACATAAAAATCAACAAACATAAATCGTCGAAATGTGTGTATAATTTCCATAGAACTGTAACGAATTTGATTATTCGCTTTTTTGTCTCCGTAATTTTCATAACAAGATTTCTTTTTAAAATTATTAAAAAAAAAAGAAACCTACTCGTACTAATCGTACCTACATGCAAAAGCAAAACTTTGTATGTTTATTAATCTATCACAATCAACACAACATAACATAACATGTAACATAACATAACATGTAACATAACATAAGGAGATGGCCATCAGGGACAGAAATGCAGCCGTCTGGGCCGGGAGGAGGTGGCTTAGGCAAATGGCAATTAGGCAAAGACTCGATGTCGAGCCGATTACTAGCGGTAAAATCCCAACCGCTAGTGATCGGCTCTACAGACGAGCACGAGAATTAGGTTTGAAATGTGCCCAACTTCCCCGTTTTCCTTTTCTTCTACTAGTGTATAGTAGTCTACTAGTCAAACTCTTTCATTTGACACCCATATTAAGGCATTAGTGAAAAAAATAAAAATGGAGTTCGCCATTTTGTCATTTGAAATTTGTTATACTGTATAGTACTCTACTAGTCAAGCCCTTTCATTTGATACCCATATTGAGGTAGATTGTGATGAAATATTTGGTCTGCCATTTGGTGGAGGCGGCCATCTTGAATCGACATTGACCAAAAATAGCTCAAAACATCAACACAAAAAAATATCTTCAAATAAAAAAAACCGCATCGAAATCGGCCCATCCGTTTCAGCTCTACGGTGCCATAGACAGATACACACACAGACAGATACACATAGAGACAGACCTGTATGTGTGTCTGTCTGATAGACAGACTTCGACGTCAAATTTATAACACCTCTTTTTTTGGTCGGGGGTTAAAAACCGCCGTAACTGTGCCACAAAGTGGTCAAGTAGGAGTTAAAATATTGCTAAAAATTGCGAAGTACGAAAAAAATTATAAACTTTGAAAGACTTATTCTCAGAAACTATTGGGTGTACAGATACAACTCTAGTATCATATTGTAGCAAATTTAGTATACTTTATAAACGTCATAAGAAAGTTTTTACAAAAACTAGTCGTTTAGGGTTATAATCGCCAAAATTTTAAAAATAAACGATTTTTTCGCGGTTTTTTCGATTTTTGACAAAGTTGCGTTCGTCGCTCGAGGTCACAAACTTGGGACAATCATTAGGCCAACATCATAAACAATTCTGCAAAAAATCAGATCTACCGGATTTAACGCATACGGTAATGTATAAAGTTACTGCACTAATTTATGTTAAGTACACAACGCTATTCCTTGTAAACTGTACTAAAGCAAGGTGCGAACGATTTTGAATAGTAGCGAGTATTTTAGCTACTAAATTACTCCCTACTATACCTACTAATTTACTAGCCTGATGCAAACTAGCCTTTAGAGACAGTGAGGGCTGAGATTGATCATGCAGATCTTGCACACTCTCCAAAGTGTATCCGATAAAAAACCCGATAAGCTAGCAATTTTGCGGCGATGATCAAGACTTTTTACTTGGTGAAGAGTTCACTGGGAACAAATATCATGACACTGGATTTTTATAATATTAAGTTAGAAGCTATTTGGCACCCGTACTCGGTACAGTCCGCGAGGTATAAGCTGAGCTTTGCATTAGTGTGAGTGATCACATGCATACGCATCTATTACCTACCAAAAGTACAGTCAGACAACAAACTCTTAAACAACAAGCTGACATTAACTATCCAGGATCAATATGGTCATTGCGAAAAGAAGTATCTCTTTTAGGATTCAAATGGTCAAGGACAGAGAATAACAGAAAAATTTTAATGGAAAAGCATGAGATCCGTCACCTACGTATAACTTATTTACTTAAAATTTCCGAATACCGTATTCAGGGCAGGCCTATCGTTTATACCGATGAAACATATATTGACACCACTCACACTTCATCAAAATCATATTCAGATGGCAGCACTTCTGGTTTGAAGAAACACCTTATTAAGAGAACATGGTCACAGCGTCCTGCGTCTGACTGTACTTTTGGTGATCACTCACACTAATGCAAAGCGCAGCTTATACCTCGCGGACTGTACAAGCTTTGCTTAGTTTGGGGCTAGAGGATATTTGTGTATTTGTAGAATTTTTATTTCGATTGATGGTCTTAATATGACAATATCTGAGCGAAGCTAATTTGTCGTCTTATTTGTCAAGGGCTCATTATAAGGTATTGTTAAAGTTTCATTTAATAATTTTAATGAAAAATGGGAACGCTAATTAAGTTGTTGTTAAATTTAGGCCTCTCGAACATGTACAACGGGATAAAATCTATTCACTATCCCACACTACAGGTATTGTAATAGGAAATTACTTGCAAAAGTAAGTCGTTACATAAATAACTAATATACTTACTAACAAATTATCAATTCATCGCCTAGTTGTGTCGCAATAAATGGAAAAGATTTTTTCTGTACGTATGTTTGTTTTCGCAGAGATACATACCGACAAATATTTTGTCTTCCTACTAACTGCTGGGACTAGGAGTCGTCTTTTACAGCGTCAAAGTCAAGCCCACGATGACCGAGCGTTGTTTGACAAATATTACACATGTCAAATTAGCAAATGGCCTGCGTGATGGATTACGACCTTGAATCTGTTATTATGAGAGAATCAAATGTATTGGAGATAGAATTCCTAGTGAAAAAAAATGGCAGTCATAGGAACTGCCAATAGAAGTGAAAACTTATAACTTAGAATTTGACAGATTACTTTGGAAACTCATCATCATCATCATCAGCCGCAAGACGTCCACTGCTGAACATAGGCCTCCCCCCTAGATTTCCACAACGAACGGTCCTGCGCAACCTGCAACCAGTGGTTTCCAGCGACCTTTGTGAGGTCATCTGTCCATCTAGTGGGAGGACGTCCAACACTGCGTCTTCCGGTTCGTGGTCGCCACTCGAGAACCTTTCTTCCCCATCGGTTGTCAGTTCTGCGAGCGATGTGGCTTGCCCATTGCCACTTCCGCTTGCTTACTCTATGAGCTATGTCGGCCACTTTCGTTCTTTTGCGAATATCCTCATTACGGATTCTGTCGCGCAAAGAGACTCTGAGCATAGCTCTCTCCATAGCTCGCTGTGTGACTTTGAACTTTGTTATGAGGCCCACAGTTAAGGACCACGTCTCAGTTCCATAAGCCATCACTGGCAACACGCACTGGTTAAAGACTTTTGTCTTTAGGCATTGGGGTATTTTGGACTCAAAGATGTGTCGAAGTTTCCCGAACGCTGCCCATCCGAGTTGGATTCTTCGCTGGACCTCTTTGTCGAAGTTGGATCTATCTAATTGGATCTTTTGAACCAGGTAGACGTATTCGTCAACAACTTCGAGTGTGGTATTCCCAACATTAACCGGTACAGGTGAGACATGAACATTTGACATGACCTTCGTCTTGTCCATATTCATCCTCAAACCTACCTGCTGGGATACTCTACTGAGGTCCCTGAGCAATTGAGCATAGCACCGAGTTCCTCCAGCGACTCCGCCACAATGATTATGTCGTCGGCAAACCGAAGGTGAGTGATGCATTCGCCGTTGATATTGGTGCCGTATCCGTTCCAGTCCAGTAACTTGAAAACATTTTCCAGCGCGGCAGTGAACAGTTTCGGAGATATAGCATCTCCCTGTCTCACGCCTTCCTGTAGCTGGATATGTTTTGTCCACTGGTCCTGTAATCGAACAGACATTGTGGCTTTGCTGTAGATACACTTCAACACTTCGATATAGCGATAGTCGATGCGGCATCCACATACGCTATACATAGTGGTCTATTATATTCCTCGGTTTTCTGTATAATCTGCCGAAGCGTATGGATGTGCTCTACGGTACTATAGCCTTTTCGGAAACCGGCTTGTTCGGGTGGCTGGAAGTCGTCAAACCTGCGTGCGAGACAATTCGTGATTACCCTCGAAAACAGCTTATAAACGTGGCTCAGAAGTGAGCTGGGTCTAAAGTTCTTCAACAAGGTGTTGTCACCTTTTTTGAAGAAGAGCACCACCACACTTCTACTCCACGCTTCTGGCGTATTACCGTCAAGTATGACGGAGTCGAACAGCTTCTGGAGGACTTTAAGTACCGGTTTTCTACCCGCTCTCAGAAGCTCAGTAGTGATTCCGTCGTCGCCAGGTGCCTTGTTATTCTTAAGTTGTTTGAGGGCCCTCCTAATCTCATACAGGCTGACTTCCGGGATGTCTTCGGTAAAGTGTCGGGTCAGCTTGGCTCTGGGGTCTTTTGCCATGCTAACGACAGGTTGTGCTTGTGTAGAGATGTATAACTGTTCATAGAACCTCTCAATCTTCTCCAAAATCTCGGGCTTCGACGAGACGACGTTACCACTGTCGGTCTTCAGTTTGGTCAATTGACTTTGCCCAAGAGACAGATTTCTTGCGAACACTTTCGAGCCTTTGTTCCGCTTGATCGCTTCTTCAATACACGAAGTATTGAAGCAGCATATGTCGCGTTGCACACAAGTAGATATCTGTCTATTGAGCCGTCTGTATACCGTCATGTCGACCGAAGACTGCAATCGTATATCTCGCCTAACCGCCATGAGATTCAGAGTATGATCGGAGAGCTTTTGGGTTCTATTCTGGCGTCGGCTCTTATAAAATTTCTTGCCAACTGCTTAAACAGTTCCCACCAGCCTGTCGTTTATTTCGTCCGCCGTTACGCATTCATCTAAGGCTTTTCGAAGCGATTTTGAAGTTTGAGTTGAAAGTTATCGGGATCTTCGATTTGAGCATAATTCGGTCGGAGCGTGGACTTCATTAGACGTGATCTTTCGAACTTAATGTTTAGATTCAGCGTGCCTCTTACAATACGGTGATCACTGCCGGTCTTAACCCTACTGATCACAGAGACATCGCTAAATATTTGCCGTTTAGTCGTCATAATGAAGTCGATCTCATTTTTTGTGGAACCATCTGGGCTAATCCAGGTCCATTTTCGTTGAGGCTGTTTCTTGAAAAAGGAGTTCATCATAAAGAGGCTCTCCCTTTTCAAGAAATCAGCTAGACGTTGCCCTCTTGGGTTCCGCTGCCCATAACCGAATTGTCCCACTCTCAACTCATCACCGCTACGTTTGCCTAGTTTCGCGTTGAAGTCTCCCAATACAACTGTGAAATGTGTTGGCGAGACATGTATGGCTTTGGTGATGTCCTCATACATGGTCTCAACCTATTCGTCGGAATGTGTCGAGGTCGGTGCGTATACCTGTATGACCTTCAAAGAATAGCGGTCGGTTATTTTAAGTACAAGGCATACAACCCTGATCGACACACTCGCGATCATTAACACGTTGTTGACGAGAGACTTGCGGACGATAAGCCCGACACCCTCTTGGGATTGTTGATCTCCCTCCCGGTAGTAGAACAAGTTGTCGGGTTCGAGGGTTATTCTGTCCTCGCCCTGTCTACGGACTTCGGATAACCCTATGATATCCCAGCGCAACTTGTTCACTTCTTCTTCCAGCTCCACAATCTTTTCGTCACCCTTCAGCATCCGTGCGTTGTATGTTGCCAAGCCGAGTCGTTGGGTTTGGTGGCGGGGCGTCTGCCGGGGATTCTTAGCACCCCATGCCCCGCCGGAACCAAGGCTGCTACCAACGCCTGGAATAACGGAGCCGCCGGGGACTAGGGGCCGTTTCTTTTTTGTGACCATCATATGGGGAGGTGTTTGCCATAGTCACCACACTTGGCAGGCGGGTTGGTGACCGCGGAGCCAATCCTTTGCACCGATGACGTCGCGGCCCGTCACCGGCCAGGTCAATTTAGGGCTGGCTTTTAAATGGATATACCGCCATTGGTTCGGTCGTTAGAGCCCCGTTAGTTGGCAGCAGGGATGGTTGACATTTGGGGAAACTAGATGTTTAGCGCTTCCCCCTTACACCCCTTTGGAAACTACGGGGGTGAAACTGGAGGACGTGGCCATCTTGATCATCCGAGTTTACCCGAAGATTTATTTTATTTACGAACGTGACGCTTGAGTTCACAGTCCACGGAAAATCTGTAAAAAGAAGCCAAACGAAGTTTTCACTTCAAACATATTTTTATAATTGATCACACAAACATTGACATTGACACTCTCAATGTGAGAGAAGGCTGCAGCGGGAACATAAAGTGGGATGCTCATGCAATCTTGTTTCTTTATATACAAACATGTCTACCGTTGCGTCTTTCCATTCTATACAAGGCCAGAACGCAAGGGTATATCACAGAATATGAATATGAATATGAAACTAATCACGTATAGATTGGAAATACGTTTTTTACTAAGTTCTTTCAAACCATACAAGAGCAGTACGCAAATACTCGCGTATACTTTGTAGTGACGTAGAAGTATTATGTTGTTCCAAAATATACAGCGCCAGTACGCATGCGGACTAATCGTGTATGTTTTGGAATAGGCGTGCTTAACTCTAACTTTACAATTTGTACGTGAGCAGTTGTATGCTCGACATTTTGATTTATTGACCTCTCTTGATTGATTTATTGTAGATGTTGGTTTCCCAGATCCGACTCGGAGCACCCCGACTCCACCTAGTCCTGTCGCTACTAGCTGCTACCCCTAGAGTGTATATAAAAAATGCGGGAGCCAGAAGCTCAAGGGAGGTCCTGAATGGAGAAGCGACACTCAGGGCTGACCGCAGAGCTTCTGGCGGGAGCCTACCCAGAGTCTAATCTTAGTGATACTCCCACATGGGATCGACAACATACATAATCAGCACGGACAATTCTTGTAATAACAGATTTAAAACAACATTACAATGTAATATACTCGTACGCGAACAGTTTCCTATGGCTGCGTTCTGGCGTTGTATAGAATGGAAAGACGCGACGCGAGCATCCACCTTACAAACTATACACGATCAGTACGCAAAACTCTTGTATGGTTTGTAATAACAGATTTTAAAACGACATTACTATATATACGCGAGCAGTTTCCTATGGCTGCGTTCTAGCGTTGTATATAATGGAAAGACGTTCTACCGTTAGCACAAAGTTTACAGTAACGCTAATATTCATACTTCGCCTATATTTTGTATGATAGCGAGTGAAACCGTATAACGCTATATTATATCTAAGTAAAAATAAGTTCCCTGTGCATTGTTTGTAATGCATCATGCATTTTAACACGCTCACATTGTAGGCAGCGAGCGCACTTCCGGTGCAGCATTGGCAGATTATTATGCAAATCTTGCGGCCGTGGACTGAAAATATTTATTTTAAATCTACTCACAGTCGCTTACAATAGACCGAAGCTTCGCTAGGAAGGTAAATAAACCGGTGAAGTGTAAGTTGGACTCTCACACCATGGGACCCTTACTATTATTATATTTTTGTCGTGTGCAATAACACGAAACAAATATTTAACAACGGCAATCCATTCAGCGTGGTAATGCCACCAGCTCAGCATGTTGGTAGCATGGCACGTATCCCTACAAATCCGTAATGCTTCCCTCTAAAGTCTGTACCTTCGTGTGGAAAGCTAAAATCGTTCCTATTTTAAAAAAACCTAATCCAAAATCTTCAGAATATCATTTCATCTCCATACTCCTTTTCTTTTTTAAAGTCCTTGAACGCTTGATCCACTCTCAACTCTGAACTGCAACAAAGAAACTGCAAAATTTTTTCAATCTCTAGCAATCGGGTTTCCGTTCCGGCCATAGTATAACCACTGCACTCGTAAACAATTCTGATGATATTAAACTTAGAATGGACAACAACAAAAACCTCACTATCCTTCTCGATTTCAGACATGCGTTCAACACTGTTTCGATAACCTTGTTTCATTCGATATCTCCAAAGGAAGTTTCGTAGTTGCCTGCAATGTCAGCAGCAACATGTTATTTATTGAAGATATTTTTTCTTCGTGGTGCGATACGTAATCCGGCGTTCCTCAGGGTGGCGTTCTCTCTCCGTCACTTTTGCTATCTTTATAAATGCAGTAATTTTCCATATCTCTTGTTCTTACCACATTAATGTACCACTATCATCAAAAATTTATATAACATACAGACACCGAAGTTTTATTAAAAGAGTGTAGCTTTTGGATACGGATTCCTGAGAACAACAATGAAAAGCAGCTAATTGAAAGGTAGTACAGATGTATTACAGATGTAGTCACATAAAGAGTGTCACTGCAAAGTTGCAAGTTTGTCATAATTATGTTTATCGGATACATTTACTAGAAAGTGCAACTGATCTGGATGGTCTGATACGAGTACCATCTTGCCCTTTTTCCTATCAAATTGGTGAGTTACAGCAAGTGACATAATTTCATGGTTGATGTTCTGAAGACGAGGAAGAGGTTTGACTCCACCTTCGTCAAAAGAACATCCGAAGTTTGAGACGTATTACTTGAGTGGATAATTCCTGTTGGATATAATCTAGATATATTGAGTTTTTGATAAGTTACGGCTGGTCTAGACGGGGGAACGGCGACTGCCGATCCGAGACCCAGGTTCAAAACCACGCGCACCTCTGTATTTTCTAAGCGTGTCACGCCACGCACATGACAATATGCGTGGCACGCATATCGCATATTGTCATGTGCGTAATGCCGCTAACATAAAACGGTGAAGGAAAACATCGTGAGGAAACCGACAAATACCTAGAATCTTTCGAAGTCATGTGTCATCCACCAACTCGCACTGGGCCTCCTTGCGAAAGAAGACCCTGAGTCCCAGCAGTGGGAACGTTTAGTGGGCTGTTTATGCTATAGGTAATGTAGATGTCGTCAGGTCTAAAATCCATCGGTTAAGCGCGACCCTACGACCGTTAGTAAAATTAGACAGTCATGAGGACTGCCGATAGGAAGGAAAACATATAACTTAGAACTCTAGTGCTAAACAGCACTGATGTTGCACTATACAACACCTGTATAGCTACATATACATATTGCTATTATGAATGTCGGTGACGTGAACTTGCAAGATTTCACCCAACCAAAAAGTGCCTAAAGATCTTAACCACACTTACATATTATAAAAGACTCCGCTCCCACCCGACAAATAAAAGACACTCAAATATGGGCTGAATACCATGCTAATTAAGATATAAATTACATTGGCAACATAAATTAGCAGACCGATGCTACACCGCACCGCTCCAACGTTGCGCCGCTACACCGCCGTCGCTCGACCTTATCATGTTTTCACCTCAACAAAAAGTCTTCAGAGAAGGTATAAATAAATGTAAAGTAAATAGGCAGTGTTAGACACTCTGTTACTACTGTACTCTGAAGTATATGGTTTGTAACGTGTACGCATACTTATCAGTGCAGACCACAGAAATCTAAATAATATTTAAATAATATTTAGATTTCTGTGGTGCAGACGTATGACTCTACATTGTCCTTCTGGGAAGTACTTGCACTTTCCCTAGTTATTTTACCGCCAAGTCACGGTAACATTAAATATTACTAGTTCAAGTGCTGTGGCTACTAGGTCAAGTGCTGTGAAAATATTAGGTACTTTGTACCAGTTTTTAGGGGAATGTCTCCAAAGAAATTACAGAGTAAGGAGATAATTAATCTTAGATCTCCGAATAACGACTGCAGTGTCCTCGTGTTCAAGTAACCATTACCTACGCTCGTCTTGCTCGTCTACCTAGAAAAGATAAACACGGAAATTCAGGGCCGGATTTAGGGGAGGGCAAACGGGGCATATGCCCCGGGGCCTCCACAACAGATACTACGGAAAAAAATTACAAACGACAGTAAACATCTTTTACGTTAACTTTAAACCATTTGTAGTCCGGGTTTTTGCTTGAGAAATCCTAACCTATCCCCAACGAAGTTCCGCCCCGAGGCCTACACACCCCTAAATCCGGCCCTCTGGAAACTAAAACTAAACGAATATTTCTTCATTTTTCTAATAATTTTGAATTAATTAGATTTTTTACAGTACTGACTGACAGGACGAGCAGGATATGTGCCTGATGGTAACCAAACACGTCTGCCCATTTAACAGCACAGTATCATGCAGCTATTGGAGCAAGAACCTAAAACCATTACCTAACACTGCTTTGATGTAATATTACGTAATATTGTAGAATACGTTGATGGTTGATGGCACAGAAATCTGATTTCTCTGGTTCATGGTAAGTTGCCCAGGCTAAAACATTTTTATTCCCTTTTTTATTGAAAGTGTACTACTAGCGACATCTTGTGTAACGTATTTAACCCGTGCGTTTCCAAGTACTGGAACTGAAATACTGTATTCCTGTTTCGGACTGAAATACTTACCAAAAGCCAAAAGTTTGTTACGAAGTCACAATAACTGCCCTCTATAGATTTGTGTAAAAATTTTAATGGATGCCTCTTATCTTGTAGTTTCTAACTTTGAGGATAGATGGCACTATAATGGATTTTTTGTTTACTAAGGCTATGGCAAGGAGTAGCGCTGAATTCTCTACCATTATTTCTGAGTTTGATATATTCGCGCTATAATAGTTTAACTACCCTTGGAGAGATGGCGCTGATCACTATTTTTTTATTAACTTCGATGGCTTGGAACAAAGCTAAACACATGCATCTACGACTTTACTATCTGTAGATCTGGACGTCTACTCTAATTCAACGAAAACGTAATTTCGAAATAAACTCGCGATTTTCCAACTCCGATTCTACTTCGATCCGTCGTTTTGTCCGTTTAAATGTTCTATCTAAGCCTACTTTAATTAGAGTATGCTTAGAACATTTAAATGTCAAACAATGTTGTATCGGACGAAACGAAGTAGAACGAGAGTAGGAAAGTCGCGAGTTTTTTTTCGAAATTTCGTTTTCGTAGAAACAGAGTAGACGTCCTGTACATACCTACTATACTACTCATAGATATCAGAGCTCTGTGATCCTACTAATATTATAAATGCCAATGTTTGTATGTTTGTTGCTCAATCAGGTAGTAACATCTGAACGGATCGTGCTGAAATTTGGAACACACAAAGACATGAACCCTGATGATCTGTGTGATATATATAGTTAGATTACCTAAAGTCTGGAAAAGCACATACATAGACTAAGTATCATCCCAAATAAACAGAACCGGGAACTACGCGGGTAATAGCGCGGGGCGCCGCTAGTAATATTATAAACTGAAGAGATTGTTTTTTTGAATGTGCTAATTTCAGGAACGACTGGACCTACTTATTTAAGAAAATCTTGTACCGTTAGATAAATATGTTTGTGAGCCCTGAGTGCTCTATGGGCAATTATGTACAAAGGCATACATTCTAGTAGTTATAGGCTAGATTGTGGAGTTCGTCAAGGTGGGGTAACCTCTCCGGACCTCTTCGGCTTGTATGTCAATAATTTGATCGAGGAGCTGAGGAGCGCCAACGTCGGCTGCCATGTTGGTAATGTATGTGTTAACAACCTGAGTTACGCTGATGATATGGTGCTCCTCTGTCCCTCGATCAAAGGGATGCGGAGGCTACTGTCGATTTGTGAGCGTTATGCTGATGCTCATGGGCTGAAGTATAATTGCGCTAAAACGGAATTGATGGTGTTTCCAGTGGGCCGGGGTCCGGATAGGATGTCCGAAGTGTATTTGTACGGTACGGCAGTCAGGGTTGTGAGTCAATTCAAATACTTGGGCCATCTGTTGACGGAGCGACTACAGGATGACGCGGATATAGAGCGGGAGAGAAGGGCTCTCGCTATCAGAGGGAACATGCTTGCTCGCCGATTCACTAAATGCAGTCAGGACGTAAAGACCACTCTTTTTAAGACGTACTGTCTTTGCCTGTATACGTGCCAATTGTGGACTACGTTCACACGGAAGGCATTTAACACGATAAGAGTCCAGTATAATGACATATTCAGGGCTCTTATGAAGCTACCGCGATACTGCAGTGCGTCGAGCATGTTCGCTGATGCGGGGGTCCCGGATTTCTTTGCTGTGATAAGATCTCGAGTGGCCTCCTTCTGGCGTCGCCTGCGTCGGTCCGACAACGGAATACTGTTGGCTGTCTCTGACGATGTGGATAGCCCTATGTTCAAGCATTGGGTGTCTGTTCACATGAATGGAAATAAAAAGTAATTTTGTTGTTGTATTTGTTGTAATGTTGGAATGACGAGCACCTCTATACAGTGCGAATAAGGTTGACTTATAATTTTATGTGTCCTAATAACTACTGATAAGTTTTAGTTTTATGTTATGGGTGTATATGCCTGAAATAAAGTCTTTATTATTATTATTAAAGGCCGAAACCGGGGAGGCCTGTTAGTACATTTATAAATTAACTATCTGACTAGTTAGTCATTGGGCGTTAAATATTTTTACTTGTGACTAAGATCAGTTAGTTGGTACTGAGTGCTATGGTTTATTTTCTGACTGCCAAAACGAGGGTTTTATTTTTACCTACTGAATGAACATTTACTGCAGATGTTGCTCCGATTTATTTTACAAATACAACAAATGTGAAAAAGTCTTTCCATTTATAACTGATTTCAAAAAAGGAGGAGGAGTTGTATGTTTCCTTTTTTAGGGTTCCGTAAAACGTAAAAACGGAACCCTTATAGATTCGTCATGTCTGTCTGTCTGTCTGTCTGTCTGTCTGTCTGTCCGTCCGTATGTCACAGCTACTTTTTGCCAAAACTATGAGAACTACACTGTTGAAACTTGGTAAGTAGATGTATTCTGTGAACCGCATTAAGATTTGAACAAAAAAAATTAAAAAAAAGAAAAATTAGGGTTGCCCCCCATACTGAGAACTGAAACTCAAAAAAATTTTTTTCATCAAACCTACACGTGTGGGGTGTCTATCGATAGGTCTTCAAAAATGATGTTGAGGTTTCTAAAATCATTTTCGTCTACACTGAATAATTTGCGCAAGAGACACTTCCAAAGTGGTAAAATGTGTGTCCCCCCCCCTCTAACTTCTAAAGTAAGAAAATGAAAAATCTAAAAAAAATATATGATGTACATTACCATGTAAACTACCAACGAAAATTAGTTTCAACTCGATCTGATGAATAGTTTTTTTTTAGTACGTCATAAATACACTATTATTGAAACTTCAACCAAAGTTACAACGAACTACAAGAACTATGTGTACTATGTATCTTATGTTACTTGCTGCAACGGAACCCTTCATGGGCGAGTCCAACTCGCACTTGGCCACTTTATTTTGCATGTACGTACATATATTACGCGATAGCGCCGCTAATTGTGAATCGATTTTGATGAACAAAAATGTATTTAGACGATATAATGATAGATTTTTTAATTTTGATCGAGTTCTGAATTTAAATTGAAGTCGTTTTTATTTTTTTGGGCAAAATAGATTATCGGGGTAACAAATTGCCTGAAACACTCACTAGTAATTTGGTGTTCTATTGCTAAAAGCGATAGAGATACGTATCGTTTTTAATTTCGTAAAATAACGTCGAGGTTAATAAATAATAAAATAGGTGTAGGTTTGACCGAGGTAAAACAATATCAAGGCTTAGGGTAAGATATACGTACCTACGTAAACATATACTCAGACACAGACTATAGAGCAGATTCTAAAAACATTCTAATTTTAAAACCTAGTTACAATCTTGTTAGATGACTCCTGCAATGGAGTCTGCTATTATCGGAGACCTTTTCTGATTAATTAAAATCGTTATTACCCTTCGTTCCTACGTATATGCAAATGATTCCTGATGTCTGGCGCCCCAGGAGGTGGCCTTAATTAATTGTAGCGGTATAAGTTCGTATCTTAGTAGTTAGTTCGTTATCTGTATATTTATATCAAAATGGGAGAATTATAATAAAAGTCATGACTCATAACATTGTTATTCTTTAGGCTAATTTCACACATGATTCCTGAACGACCTTTAGGACGCCTCTTGGGTGTAGTGTGACCAGTGACTGATCAAGAGTTCTGACCGCCCTAGGCTCTAGTAGGCAATTGTGACGAAGAGCCAGGTGTGTTATAAAATCAGGGACTGCCAAGCTTTTTCCATTCACAGCGCTTTTAGTTTTAGCGTTTTGTCTGGGCCTAGGTGACATACATATTTATGTAGAGTAGAAGCATTGATGCAAGATTTGTAGTACCTAATTGCAAAGATACGAAACGCACCTCCTAGATTCTCGCGCCTTTGTTGAAGCCTAATTAGCCTAAGGGTTAATCTGTCTCTGAGTCTGACATAGTGGTAAGAACGACCTATTTCACGGTCGTAAGGTCGTAGGTTCAAATCTCGGTTGTACCTTTGACTTTTTTCCAAATGCAGGTGTACAAGCAGGTGTATTTAAGAATTGGTGAAGACAAACATAGTAAGGAAAACGGCATGTTTAAAAAAAAGGTGTATTTTAAGAACATGTGCCACCAACTGCCACTCCATAAATCCACATTTGGCCAGAGTGGTAGATTATTGCGTTTTCATTACTTAAAATAAAAGCCGTCGTGCTCTTGAGGAAAAAACACGCAACTAGCTTGTCATCACCATTGTTTTAATGATTTAATGTTGAAGAAAAACATAGTGAGGAAATTAACAAGTTATGACTGTGTTATGAGTTTAGTACTCTCTAAATGGTTAACGGATGCAACTCAAACCCTTGAGCCGTGAGCCGTGACCTGAACCGCAGCTCAAGATTTTCTAGTGAGTTATCCATGGCTAGTGGACTAGCCCTTCTGAGAGAAGGCCCGGATCCCAGCAATTGAAACATAAATTAGGCTGTTTAGTGTTTATGCTAAGTCACTACGCACATTGAAAGAAAAAACCTTTTTACTTTTTCGGTGTCTGCTAAAATACGTGTCCCAGTATCATGAAAGCTAAAACATTAAGCATGGCTTTCAACAAACGAATCATTTTTTACACAGACTATGCAAAAGAGCGCAAACCTTCGTGGAACAAACACTGCGAAAGTCAAATGCTGTAGTCGGGTTCAACAGACTTGATACTTGGGAGTCAGAATCAACCAAGTTATAGTTTGGCAAAAAAGTCGCGTAATGAAATTAATAGTTTTATCGAGCACAATCCTACTAATATAATAAACGTTAAAGTTTGTTTGTCAGTCAAGACATAAGAACTGGACAGATGAGGCTAATATTACTCAGATTGATTTATAGTTTGGAATAACAAATAGGCTCCATTTTCTGTAATTCTACTAGTAGTTACTAACTGAAAATATTGATTTTGGATCGGTAAATGAGCAAGAATCACGTGAGAAAAGTTGTGGACTAATTCTCAGGATGCACCACGAAGAAGTTCCTGAGCTAATTACTATTACAATGTTTAAAAAAAAAAATTGTAAAATTTGATCAATATCCAAACATTTAAGCCATTGTGGCGACGCCATTATTTTTTATTCTTTTTTGTCAAGTTTTAGCAGAATCTCTCAAGATTTTAAAATCAGATGTAACCTCTAGAGAAATCTGTCGTTTTAAATGATTACGAGATTGTAAATGTTACCGTAAATGCAGAAGGTTTAACTTATAAGTTCGGTATACACTTTTGTAAAGTGCAATGACTAATGATTAAAAGCGCACTTTAAAGAATACTATGCATCAAATATTATGTAGTTTAATGGAATATAGAGAAAAATAACCGTGAACTAAAGGTATCAACTAAAGGTAGATCTCACTCAAAGGTACAACATCAACGTCAACAGCCCACTAAATGTTTCCACTGCTGGGACTCGGGACCTTCTCTCGCAAGGAGAGAGTTACACTCAAAGGTAAGATGGAATTAAAAAGTATGGAATAAAATAGATAGGTTGCTACAACGAATATGAAAAAAGTACCAGGATCTTGCTTATGGGAAATTTTCAGAAGTCTTATAGTTTCAAATTACTATAAATTACGTATAATAGTATTGTGTAGTGGCTTTATAGTCTTATTTTGTGGTACGCAGCCACAAACAATATTCGTTATTTTATTTTTCTATAAAAATACAACAATTTTCTTGAGGGCGACAGAGTTCTCCATGACTTTAGCGTGTTTATTGTTTTGATGTGATAATGTAAATAAAGAATTAACAAGGAACAGCATGGATTGTTACTAAAATCTGTGCTGTCAATTTATATGTCAACAGGCCAAACTAAAATTGATATAACTATAGAGTATAGTTTAAACTAAAACAAGCTTACGGATCGCTGGAAAATTACGGGAATTGAACTTACGTTGGTACAACCATTACAAGTAAAAAAAAAAAGCAAAATGGTTAAGTTTTCTAAGTAAACCATTAGCGTAGGGTAAACAAAAATAAACCTTCTGGGCTCTTCTTCAAAGATTACCATTTAAAATTAACCGAAGATAATGTGGATTTTTGTTGTTAAAAGGACGAAACTTAATTCAAGAAACCTATCTTCTACGCCACTTGATGTCATCTTCGATCGTACCATCGTTTCTAATCAATAATAAAATAGCCAAACTTGGCATTCATAGCGATTTTCAATTGCAAGGATCAAGACTAGTTAGTCCAATCCAAATTCCATTTAATATGATCACGTATCGCATCCGGCACTCCGTCTCAATTTGTGAGCTTAGTGTGTCACTCTGCTCTAGAGGGCGTTCTAAATAATTCATCGACACGGCTAGGTACTTCTTCTGAGGACACGGCTTAATACGGTGAAAGTGACAGCCCTAAACTAAATAGAAAAACAAAATTGTTTTTTATTTTTGATGCGACGTAATTCATGTTTTTTGAAATTCTACTAATATTTTAAATATTAAAGTTTGTATATTTATTGCTCAATCATATCTTGGAGCTCAAGTGCGAATTTGCTGGTTGATATACAAAAAAAAATACACAAAATTACATTACTCACATGATAAAGAGTTAGCAAGAGTACCAATAATTTTTTTATGTATTGAGCCAGTACAAAGTCTCAAAATCAAAAATCAAATCAAAATCAAAATCAAAAAATCATTTATTCAGTTAACATGTTACATGCTCTTTGAATCGTCAAAAAAAAGTTACAATTCAATAAAATTGGTTAAGGCTTATTTCAGTTTCACGCTTTTGTTAAAGTCATTTAGGTAACAATAGTACATATTAAAATAATTTCCAGTATAATCAATCAATCATAATTAAGTCATTAAACAATAATATATATGCTAAAAAAAAAAACAGTATAATCAATCAAACATAGTTACGTCATTAAACAATAATATATATTAAATAATTTCCAGTATAATCAATAATAGAATCTGCAATAGCATCGTCAAAAGAAATAATATAAAATCAATATTGACAAACAAATAGGCACATACAATAAAATCAGTTAACAATGTCAAAAATTGTTTTGTCTGTGCTAGCATCCGCTAAACAGTAGTAGCTTTTTTGAATGAGACACTTTTTTACATGAGCCAATATATCACTATTCGCAGAAGCTTTAATACAGGAGGGTATTTTGTTGAAAAAATCAATAGCTAAGCAGTAAAAACTATTTGATGTCTTAGCAAGTCTTCTCTGTGGCACAATAATTTTGTTTCTGTTCCTGCTTGTCTTGCAGAAACAATCATCGTCCATATTTGGCAAATTTTCAAGGATGTACATTATATTGTGATAAATGAATTCTCCAGATATTGTCATTATTCCTAGTTCTTTAAATGCATTTCTGCATGAGTCCGTATTATATTTTAGACCTAGTAGCGTACGGCTCGTTTTTGTAATTTAAATATTCTATTTGTATGGCAATTTCCAGCTGAACCCCATAATAAAATTCCATACGTCATGATAGAATGGAAGTAAGCAAAGTACACCGATCGTGCTGCAATTGGTCCCGCAAGTTCTTTTATTTTTTTAACAGCATACGTGGCCGAGCTAAGCTTTTTGGCTAAATTTTCTATTTGAGTAGACCATGTTAATTTATTATCTAGCCATACACCTAAAAATTTCACACTACTTACTAAAGATAGTTTAAAACCATGTAATGTTTCAATTGTCTTTGGATTTGATAACATTTCATTTTTTGTACTGAGACTAAAGTGTATAATATGTGTTTTGTCCACATTCATTAGCATGCTATTTACTGAGAACCAATATTTTAAATTATTTAAGGCCCGTTTGACTTTAAGACTAGCATCGCAGTCCGTACTTTCTTTTACAATAAGGCTGGTGTCATCAGCAAATAGCACCGTATCCACACCCTCTGTTACGACGGATATATCATTTAGATATAAAATGAATAGCAGTGGTCCCAAAATTGAACCCTGTGGTACACCCATTTTCATAGTGTTAATGTCAGACCTACACCCATTTAATTCAGTCACCTGTTGCCTATTATTTGAATACGATTTTAGTAAGTCTAATTCTTTGGACCTGATGCCATAGTGCTCTAATTTTGCAATTAGTATATCATGGGAGACGCAATCAAAGGCCTTGGAGAGATCACAGAATATGCCAAACGTTTTTTTTCTATTCTCCAGACCAGTCAAAACCTCCGTGATGAGTTTGGTAATTGCATGTTTACATGATTTTGATTTTTGGAACCCAAACTGCCTAACATTCAAAAGCTTCTCATCAACCATGAATGCCATGAGTTCCTCTGTAATATACCTCTCGAAAACCTTACTTATACTAGGTAGAACAGATACGGGACGATAGTTATTACACTCTGTAGCTTCGCCTTTTTTAAATATCGGGGCAACTTTGGGCATCTTCATTTCATCTGGAAAAACTCCTCTACAAATACAATCATTGATGATGGTCAGCATAGGCAATACAATTACACTTTCAAGTTTTTTCAATAGATGTGGTGAAATATACCAGAAATCACAAGATTTTTTTGGTTTCATCTGCCTCATTATTTTTATAATACGGTTTATTGTGATCGGTCGCAGTACAAAACATTTATCATGCCTTGGAATAAAGTCCCTTAAAAATGTCAATGAATCTTTAGTAGAACTATTTAAATTTTGTGTGAGATTATTTGCAATATTAACAAAATAATTATTAAATAATTTACACATGTCGTTTTTGTCATTTATCAAGTTCCCACTTTCGTCAAAAATTTTATCACAAACCACATTACTGTATCTTTAATAATTTGCCAAGCACATTTCATCTTACTACCAGCCGTGTCGATTTTTTGTTTTAGGAATAGTTTTTTAGCAGCAACACATACTCTCCTAAATATCTTACTGTACTTATTAAGAAATATTTTATAGTATTCTCAATCAAATGAGGCAAGGCGTACTGAAAGTTGTGCCTCATTTCTTCGCGCTCTCACCCTCTATGATGATAGAGTGAAGTGTAAAGTGATTCCACGACGTATAATACGGAGTGTTCATTAAATGTTCACATGGCCGGGATTCGGGCTTTCTCTCACAAGTAGAGAGTCAAGGTCATAATCCACCACGCTGGCTAAATGCGCGTTGATAGATGACGCATGACATCGAACAATTTTAGGAACACAGGTTTTGCACGTTTTTCTTCAATGTTAACACTACAGTGGCGATGACAAACTTATACATCTGTATAACCAAATATATAAACTTATCTATTTCTAAAATACTCAGAAGCTTAGGTGGGATTCAAATCCGAGACCTCACGATTGTGAATCACACGTTCTAACCACTAAGCCACCACGACTTTTCGCACACATACAATATAAACAATCAATGGACGTAGGTAAATGGAACCATCTTATCATCTAGAGTTAAGCCGCAACGGAAAAATTATATATTCGTGAAGCTCTTACACCATACAACAAGTCACTGCTATGGCAGACGAAGCAAGACCTAAAAGAATTTAAATTTGTGTGGTGTAGAGAGGGTATAATTCTGGCTCGTAGACAGGAGAATTCTAAAATTTTCAAGATAAGGTCAAAAGGAGATATCCAAGCTCTTCTGAAGTAAAGTTATCTTGCTTGCTTATTTGCGGTACTTGGCTGCGACTAGACAGACTTATATACCTACTTAACTGTTATTTGTCTATTTTATTTTTTATAAGTATGTATAATTCGGATGTAAATGTAAAAGAGATATTTGATTGTTCTGATTTTCTTTGTTACAAGTCAATAATACCTAAAAATTACAATAACCTCACAATCTTGCATGTAAACATTCGGTCAACGATAAAAAACTTTTGGAAAGTAGAACAACTATTTAGCGTTTCTCGTTCAAATATTGATGTTTTAGCCATGACTGAGGTGAACATTTCCAGTAATATCCAGTCCTTATTTAAAATTCCAGGATACACAATGTACACAGAGCTGAGAGACGGACGTAAAGGCGGTGGAATCATAATCTACGTTAAAAATAAACACAAATTTACATTGACCAAAACCACATCAAAATACTTTGAATGTCTCGCTGGCAAACTAACCACAGCGTCCTTTTCTTTATTTATGTGTGTTGTGTACAGACCACCCTCAACTAACAAAAAATTATTTATAACTGAACTTGATGGATTGCTGGAAAGGTTCACTAACACAGACATCGCGTTTTTGGGTGATGTAAATATCGATTTGAAAATCGAAAACCCAATCACAAGGTCATACATGGACGTTATGCACTCGCACGGTCTTTTATGCGGAATCACAGCTTTTACGAGAATCGAAAAACGAAAAAATGTAGTAACAAAATCTTGTATAGATCACATTTTTGTAAGATCCCGCATAGGAGACGTGTGCTGCAGTGCGCTCGGAACTGTACTGGCCGACCACAGACTCACTGCACTCACGATGGTAGCGGACGCGCATATACAGGTTGCTCCGAAATATGTGACCCGCTACGATGATCAGAAACTGATTGCGCTTTTAAATGCAATTGACTGGGAACCAACGAAGAAAATGAATTGCCCGCATAGTATATATCAATACATAAAAGACAAGTTTAATGATTGTTATACGAAATCAGAATTTAGTGCTAAAGTTCGACAAAATAGATTAAAACATAACAATTACGGATGGGTTAATAATAAAATAATAAATTTATGTCAAGAACGAGATAAGCTATTTAATATGTGGACTAAAGATACCAGTAACCAAAAAATAAGGGTAGAATATAAAAAAATTAGAAATTTGACAAATAAACTAGTTCATAAATATAGAAATCAATATTATAAACAAGAAATTTACAAACATAAAAATGATTCAAAAATGTTGTGGAAACTAATAAATACTATGGCTGGAAGGATTAACAATTCAATTGACGGTACAGTGCAGAATGCTTTTGACTTAGATACGAATAAAACGATAGCAAACAATTTTGCCACACAGTTTCGAAATAATGTTAGTCTGATCATTCCAAAATGTATGAAAAAAATTATTTCTGAAAATGAATACGAAAATTCAGCAAATAAATCAATGCGTTACAAAAAAGCTACTGAAGCAAAAGTTTCTAAAATACTGAAAAATATAAACACAAACAAAGCACCAGGTAAAGACAAGATTAGGGCCATAGATTTGAAAAGACTTGCAGAAAAAATTGCCACTGTTTTGGCACAACTAATTAACTCATGTGTTGTCATGAGAACTTACCCAAATGATCTCAAAACGGGGATAGTACGACCAATACATAAAGGAGGTAGCACAACAGACTACGGTAAGTACAGGCCTATAACTATTTTACCTGTTATTGATAAAATCATTGAAAAGTACATATGTGCCATGATACAAGACTTTTATCGAGAACATGAAATTTTGTCACCATCTCAGTTTGGCTTTCAGCAAAAAAAAAGTACGTCACAGCTCTTGTCTCGCTTCACGGACCATGTGAATTCATGCCTGAATGAGAAAAAACATGTTGTGTTGGTGTTTATTGATTACAGCAAAGCATTTGACACTCTTCGGCATGAATTACTGATTAAAAGACTAGATAATTGTGGCGTCCGGGGGAGCATGCTGGGATGGTGTAAAGATTACTTAGACGGCCGTACCTACAAAGTTAAGGTGGGTTCTGACCTTAGCGAAGAGGTTAGTGTCACTGAAGGCACAGCACAGGGATCTGTTTTGGGACCATTGTACTACTTATCGTATGTGAACAATATGAATAATATTATTAAGCATTGTGAAATATTCCAGTTCGCAGACGACACATGTCTATTGGCAGCCGACAGGGATATTAATAGGGCTCTGGACCGTTTACAAAAGGATTTTACAGCTATCTGTAAATGGTCACACGATTCAGGACTGGTTTTAAATGCTGAAAAAACTAATTTGCTGCATATTTGCTCGAGTCATAATCCTAATACCAATCATATTGAAATAATAGCTCAATGTCATAAATGCCTACATAAACCTGCTGCAGAAGTGCAAACACACCCCCGCTGTAAAAATGTCGGCCGATAACGCATGTACTTGAACAAACGTACCTGGGTCTGGTCATTGACAGTAGGTTTGACTGGAGTAGGCACGTAGCAAAGGTGTGTAATAAGTTGCGTGCTATACTGGCTAACTTCAACATTATAAGGTCCCGTGTCCCTTTTCAAGTGCTTCTAACCATGTACAAGGCATTGGTAGAAAGCGTGGTATCATACGGATTGACGAGTTATGGTAGAACATTTAAAACATATCTGAATCAAATATATAACCTACAGTATAGAATTTTGAAACTAATTACACCTAAAAGTATAAAAGAAAGATACAAAAGTAACCCGGCGCAATTATTTAAATATTGTGGAGTAATGCCAATTCAAAATAAAATTGACCTTAACTTGTTATGTGAACAATATTTTAGAACTGAAATTCAAAACAAAATTGAGCATTCTGTTATTACAAGAAGTATATCAAGTAACAAATTATCGGTACCTACACATAACAATTTTTATGGTAAACGCACTTCACAGTTTCTAATTCCGCGCCTAATTAACAATCTACCGAGTGAAACTCGTAACAAAATAACGCCACTAAATTTCAAAAGACTCTTAAATATCCATTATTTGAATAATTTATCGGAACAACCTGTATAAGCTATCTGCGCTAGATCATCGAAACGGGTCTTATACCTGCGACGAAGGTCATTAGTGGTTGGTGAGTTTTCGAGTTTTCGTATCTAGTTTGTTCTGGATGTGGGGGTAGACAGAAAAGTTTTTCTGCCTGCCTGCCCAAGTCTAGATTTAATTAGAGGATTAAGTTTGTTTATGTATATCGAATGTATTTTAATAATTTATATTGTATTTATGAGTTAGAATTTTTTTGTGTATTTGCTTAAAATTATATAATATGTATATTTGCTTTCGAGAATGATAGCACCAACACAAACCTCTGAGAGGTTTAAAGGTGCTAATTGTATTTCCACATTTATTGTTATTTATGAATCAATAAAAAAAAAAAAAAAAAAAAAGAAGTTATATCTAAGTAACCAGGTTTTTTAAACTATTATAAGTTTACACTAGACCGCCGTCTCGTCTGATGTTAAAAAACGGCGTTGTCTGCGATGGAGTGGGCTTACCTCGAAAAAAAAAAAAGACTCCATGATTGTAACCATCGAGTAAAATCTACTCAGGTAACTCATTCCCTAGACTAGACGTTCTTTTAACGAAAGTAGAGTCAAACCTCTTCGTCAGAGTCTTTGGAACATCAACAATGAAACGGTGTCCCTTTTCGACTAGGTTTGCGTAGTCTAGATTTATGTGTGCGAAATCTTGAGCATCTACACCCTCCTGATAGTAATATTGCAAACGCTACGCCTTTTGTACTTTCAAAGCGTCACCTAGAGACCAATTCAACTAAAATGATTTTCTTACATTGTTTTCCTACAGTAGAAATTGGAATAATGTGCCATTCGGAGAAAGGCCTAGAGTGAATAGATATCTTTTGGGCTAGCAAATTAGACCTTAAGATAGGTAAGGTGAGTTCAACTTCATTGGTAAAGTGAGAAAAATTATGTCTAGATAGACATAATTTCTAAATCCTATTAATGTTATAAATCTCAATGTTTGGATATTTGTATGTTTGGAAGTTTGTTGCTCAATCACGTCGGAATATCTGAAAGGATCGGGCTGAAATTTAGAACATATAGAGATTATAGTCTGGAGGAATACATAGTTATATAGGTTATTTTTATCCCGGAAAAACAACGGGAACTACGCGGGTAACGCCGCAGGGTTATGCTAGTTACCTTTAAATGTCGTAGTTTGGATGTTTGTTGCTCAATCACGTCGCAATGTCCGAATGGATCAGGTTGAAATTTGGAACATAGATTATAGCCTGGAAGAACACTTTTATCCCGGGAAAATAACGGGAACGGGAAATACCGCGGGGCGCAACTAGTCTCTCATTTCTATAGGGCATCGGGCTATCGGGCATCCTTAGTACAAGTTTTGCTTAGTTCGAAGCTAGTTGATGATGTATGGAAAATGGATACACTATGTATATTGTCTTTGTAGACATGTTGCTTACCATCAAATCCATCAATGCATGTTATAGACTACAGGCCCGTGAACAAAATTTACGTAGTAAATGAACCACCAGGAGACCTATGTAGGATGATAGAAGAGTATAAAGTAATAAGATTCAGCACTATGCCGTCACTTGTAAGCTGTCCAACTGAGTACAGTCGAAGAGGGGGGGTTGCAACCCTGAATCATTTCTCCAGATCGCATGATTTTCGTACGGCGTTGCAGAATAATAGATTAGAAGGGGTACTTATTGAAAATATAAAAATTATAAATTTTAAGTTTGTATTATTAATTTGTCGGAAAAATTCGTGATTTTTCGACGATTTACAGATTAAATTTGGGCATTGATTATGTACGGCATTGGTTCCATACAGTTTCAATACCTCTTCTAATCCATTATTTCGCAATGCCGTACAAAAATCATGCGACAAGGAATTTCTCCTTGTCCCATGATTTTGATCGAGGGTTGCAACCCCCCTCTTCGACTGTACTCAGTTGGACAGCTTACAAGTGACGGCATAGTACTAAATGTTATTACTTTATACCCTATCATCCTACATATGTAGGTCTCCTGGTGGTTCATTTACTACGGACATTTTGTTCACGACCCTGTAGTCTATTACTTACCATTATGCATGTCTTCCTCGTCGTATGTCTAAAATTATAAAAATATTATAAACTAGCGGCCCGTTCCGGCTTTGCTCGGAGCCTATGACACTCGGCAATAATGTGGCTTTCTATTGGTGAAAGAATTTTTAAAATCGGTTCAGTAGATCCCGAGATTACCCCTTACAATTTAACAAACACACAAACTTTACCTCTTTATAATATTAGTATAGATAAAACAATTACAACGAACAAATGAAGTTGAAAATCAATAAAAATTTTTTTTAATGTGATCCATCGATTTATTGACTCTATAAGACGTGGAGATTATATCGTACTCAAGTCACGTCAGAGAAGTTCAGAAGACATTAACTCAATTAACCTGGCGGTGCTAATATTAAGTTAAGGGATTTTAAAGATTTTAAATACTCTATTGATAATATTCAGAGAAGTAGAAAAATACTTTACAGCTATTTTATTTTATAATTTCCATTTCAGAATTTTCTTTTCAAATTTTGATGTTATTTATGGTTGGAAGTGGTTTATAGTTTAATTTAAATTATTAACATTAGCATCCTGCGATTGCACTCGTGTTATTCCTGATCCAGTTATTTTGTCAGTATGAATGGGGTGTTATAACTATGTGTTATTCCAGACTATTTTCTATCTATCAAAACTCAGTAGTTTTTGCTTGAAAGAGTAACAAACGTCAATACATATCTACAGTACTAGCGGCCCGTTCCGGCTTTGCTCGCATAATAACCTAGATACCAACTGCAGCGCGATCTGCCGGGCTGATTTGTGAATCTAAACCATCGAGGGCCCTACCCAAACGCATACAGAAAAAAATATTCAAATCGGTTCAGTCGTTTAGGAGGAGTTCATTAACAACGAAAAGTGGCATTGATTTTTATATATACAGATTACGCATTTGTAATTTAACTAGGATTTATAAATTCACATAAACATTTATTTTTTAAAGTACGGCCCCGTATTCTGCGTCGGCTTAAGCGGCGCACTAAATATTTCCACTGCTGGGGTTCAGGGTCATCTCTAGCACGGAGAGAGTTACGGCTTTAATCCACCATGCCGGCCAAGTGCGGGTTGGTTGATGACCCATGGCCTCGAATGATTTTAGGAATATGCCGTGTCCTCACTTTTGTTTTCCTAGACCACTTTTATGTCAATAGCATTACGCATTTGACTTCGAAAATACAATTGTACGCGTAGCATTCTAACCAGAGGCTCCGGATCGACAGTTGTCGTTCCCACTAGACCAGCAGTCATTCTAGACCAGCTGTAATTTATTAGACCACCTTACTTAAGTTACTTACATCCTTATTACTTATGGCACAAAACACGTAAAAAAACTCTTCAGGTAAATTCATTTCAAATAAAGGTGAGTGAATGTCGAATACATTAATTATTCAGGCTGATCTGCCGATTACAGTAATCTTGTAATGGACAGGCTGAAACATCAAAAGGCCTTTATCAAGGACCAAATTGAGGATGTGACGCTATTTGCGGTGTAACTAACGTATTAATCTATGATTATATAGTAATAAGAATTCTTCTTTCTTTCGAAATGATGGCTCTAAAAATGCAACTCACAAAAAGGTAAATCAAACAACCATTTTTTCGTTTCAAAATTGACCTCACACTCGAGTAATGAGGCGATATTAGAGAGTAATAAATGAGTGATACATATATAAATATTTATGTCCATATTTTCTTGTAATCGAGTAGAAAACACAATATTTCATTTAAAGTCTTATTGTATTATTTAAATTAATGTTGCTCCCCCTGGCTACATTTGTATGTAGGCTATTTTCCTTGTGCTGGTTGCCTGGAAGAAATTGCTCTCAGCAATAAGGCCGCCACTTGTGGTGCTAGTTCATAAGTTTTTCACTGTAATGTTTTTAATTTTTGTACCACTATAAAGAGTTTTCTATCTATCTATCTAAAGCCAAGTCAGAAGTACCTATTTGTTTCATTGCTCTACATGTGTAGCCATGAAAACTAAGCGATGGCCAAATAGCAAAACCGCTCGATCACCAAGTCGTCGTAGGTCGTAGAATGAAAGTTCACCTGCACTTTGGACTTCAAGTAATTTCCTTGAGTATGACTTACAATTGTCAGAAAAAAGTCAGATCAAAAAAATAGAAGTCAAAGATACTGCCGATAGAGAAGATAGAGTGAAAACTGATAACTCAGAATTTGATAGCTTACTTTGGAAACTACGCGGTTGAAATCAGAGGGCATGGCCATGACCATGGTCATTTAGATCATGCGAATTGACCCGAAGATTTCTTTAATTTACGAACGTGATGTTTGAACTTAATTCACAGCCCACGGAAAATATGTAGGTATGTGGTGAGCCAAAATAACCCTTTACTCCAGAAATTCTTTTGAGGATCAATTCCAACTGTGACTTCGCTCTTAGCGAGCTTGGTGGGCTATGCTTTTGATTCTCTCATTACCAGAGAACACTTCAGAGCCTTTAGCGTGACTGTGGACTGGGGAATGCCAACCTGAAATGGGAAAGATAGATTCATAGTTAAAAATCTTATTTTCTTTCCTTAGTTACAGCATTGCAGTAACACTGACCTTCTTAGCGATTTACTTAGATAAGCTAGCCGCTGAGGACCGAAAACAGTGCCTAATAGCTTAGTACGTGAACGCCCACTACCAACGTGGGAGGCGTTGGTTAGATAATTGAAAACCTTGTACCTTTGTACATTCAAATATAAGTAAAAGGTTCAACATCAGTTAAGAAAGACAAAAAATATATATACCTAGCACACGTAAACATTTAGTACCTGGGTGACCGAGCTTTGCTCGGTTTAAACACTGAGTGTAAAGGGCTCCCAGTAATATTATTATTATTAGTAGTTATCTACACTAATATTATAAAGAGGAAAGATTTGTACCTATTTTTGTATGTTTGTATGTTTGTAATGAATAGGCTCAAAAAGCACTGGGCCGATTTAAAAAAAAAAAATACCAAAAGAATGCTACATTCTTCCAATTTGACAAAGGCTACATTTCATTTTGAAAAAAATTAGGGATCCTTGGTAAAATTTGAACAATGTAACGGAAGGTGTAAAAAAATGAGTCTTAAAATGTCTTTCGTCGAATGCGCTGCCAAAACTATTAGCGATAGAACAAAATAATGTACTACAATATTGAAGAACATCATAATATTTACAAAAAACTTCGCGGTAGCATATGTCCAACTATTGTAGTGATGTCACTACAACAACTTTTTTCATCTTAAACATTAATGAAAATGCTAACCAAATTCAAACCATGCTATTTATGTGTTTATATTAATCCTTATTCAAAAAATTATTTTATGGTCAAGACCATTTAACTACCTATAAAATAGTTTTTAAATTATTTAAATTGGACTTTCCATTCAAAAGATATTACGAATTAAAAAATTCAAACAGTAAACAAAACCGCCATAGCGCCGTGGCCGTTGTTTGCGATCACAGAACAGATCAGAATCAGAATCAGATTTTTTTATTGCGTAAACTGTGTACAAAGATGTTATACAGAAGAAATATACTTAGAAACAACAGTGTTACCCTTTGCGGGCATGCAAAAATAAATCCTCTTTGGTATGAGGTTACAAAAACATTACATTACATTAAAGCTATTTTATCATACCTATAATCTAAACAAAAATAAACAACAGAGAGTCAACAAATAATAAGTATTTAGAATTTAGGATTAACTTAAATGGTAATATCCGAGCGAAGCCGGAATGGGCCGCTAGTTAGTAATATAATTACTCATAAAAAATGGTTGTCTGTAAAGTCGGTTTACTGACGACAGAACGTGACAACGTCTTAAGAAATCAGTACGCTGATAGCGCGAGTAGTGATACCACTCTACTCGGCGGGTGGCGCCCTCAGCGCTCAGCTTTGTCCGCATGGCACGGAAGACGAACTAAAGGTAACGGCGGAACGTTACAGTTTTGCGGGCGTGCAGCCGGCTTCATCGAATTATAAGACGTTATCACGTCAAAAACTTAAAAATAATATAAAAAAAGAATGAACTTGAAAAAAAACCAAGCAGCCGTCTGAATTCGAACCAGGATCTACCGTTTCGTGACTACCCCCGACTTCCCACCTGAGCTATTATACTGACGCGCGTGGCGGCCAAATTTACCGTTGCATTCTAATATCTAATGTAACAGTTTTTCTTTGTCTAAAAACGCGCATAAAAAACGTTACTTAAAAATGAAACCTAGCTAGATCGACTTATCGTCCCCGAAGCCCCCTGCATACATAATATCATGAAAATCGTTCAAGCCATTTCCGAGATTCAGATTCTATATACATATGTATATATGTACAATTATTGCTCGTTTAAAGGTATAAAATGATTTATTTTCTCTGAAAAAAAACAATAACCGACTTTAATTTAAAATTTATTTTCAGACACTCCACCAAGGTCTATAAGAATCTATCGCTACATCACTTAAATACGTAAAAGCAAAATTTTAGTTTTTTGTTCATTTTCCAAAAACTACTACACCGATTTCGATAAAATGTATATGGGTCCACTTCTGAACTTATCTACCAAACAACAAAATAATCATCAAAATCGATTCGACAATTATAATGGCGCTATCGCGTTACTTACTCATACATACAAAAAAACACACAACCGAATTGAGAACCACCTTTTTTGAAATCAGTAGGTAAATAAAAAAGAAATACCGCCGTAAGAGAATGGTTGTAAATCAAAGTAGCAGCCATGTGATAAAATCTTGTAGTGGTAGGACTCTTGGCAGAGTCCGCATGGGGAAGTACCACACCTTTGCCAATTTTTTCTACCGCCAAGCAGTAATATGCAAATATAACTGTGTTTCCAGAGAAATTACTGGGCTTAGAGATATAACATCTTAGACCTCTGGGTGACGAGCGCAGTGCAGTGCTAGGTAGTGACTCTTCATGTTCCAATAGCTGCGTGTCACTGTGCTGCTATGTGGCAGGCATAATGCTTATCATCAGGCACATGTCATGCTCATCTCGTCACTTTTTATTTAAAAAAATATAAAATAAATAAAACTTTTTACCATGGGTACTTTTTATGGAACTTAAGGCAGTTAGCCTGATACGGTCTATTGTGCTCACCATACTAGCGCTGAAGACTTAAAGCCATTCTAACCTAACCTAATGAATGATTTTTACCTAAATCATATATTATATGGCGTATTCGAAGCATAGCTGAAACTTGACTAATCATAAGAACATCAAAAACAGTCGATATAACTGAGTGTCTTCAAGTTGAGACTGAACTGAACGCTTCTCGGTAGGCGCGATGTATCGTAAAACCGCATGATTTCGGTACAGTACAAATAAATTTTCAATAAAAACATTATTGGCAGTTATAGGGACTAACGATAGAAGTGAACACTTTTAACTTAGAATTATAGTAGTGCTAACGAGCACTAATATTCCGAGAGCTAACATCAAATTTTGGAATTTGAGGAAAGTTGAAAATTTGTCACTTAACTCTCCTAATATGATTACCCGATCACGGAGGTGGCTGTTTGGTGAGTAGCGAGGCAAAATGAATCCCTCAATTTAGATCACTTGGCAGGTAAAAAGTGCCGTCAAACTGATCTGTCTTTTTGAGAATCACTATTCTTAGTCATAAATACATAATACCCATTTCAAATTTACTCAAATATAATATCTTATATTTTTCGCACAACATTTTTGCACTCGTCTGGCACATTGTTAGTATATACGTCCCACTCAAGAAGAAACGCCACAGCATGTACTTGTGGAGTGCAGCAGTGTGGCAGATCAACGGGCAGAATTCCTCCAATCTCCATCGTCTGTTCCGGATGCCTGTCGCAACCTTAACAGGATGCTTGCCTTCTGGGACAGCCTGGGCTGGTTGGAGTAAAGGGAAGTATGAGTCACGTACAATGGCCCAATAAAGAGGCTAGGTGCGGAAAAGGCTCCGCTAAACTAACTAACGTCCCACTCCGCTGCTCCACCGCCTCTCAGACACTACGCCGCTACATTAGCATGTCGGTGATGCAAAGCGTAAGGGTTTTCTTACCAATACGTGCGAAACGTGTCTAAAAAGTTTTTACTATAAAAAAATTCATTCAACTATCATCCCTTTCACCTCCAAAGTGGTAAAAACCCCTTTGGACGTTGAATTTTGAAAAACACTGTAAAACATTACTCATTATTTTGATCATGCTTAGACCATGCGAAATTGTAAGGCTAATATGTTTAAGGAATAAAAAGTTTCATACAAACTTCCATCCCCTATTTCATACCCTTAGGGGTTGAATTTCGTAATGAGCTTTCGTAAACATTGAATTAAGCAAACTTCATAATTGATGTAATTTCAAAACTTCAATTTACGTGAAATGTTAAAAATTATGGTAGTCATAGGAACTGCCGACAGAAGTGAAAACTTATGACTCAGAATTTGATAGCTTACTTTGGAAACTACGCGGATGAAACCGGAGGGCGTAGCCATGAGCATGGGTATTGTCCTGACTTTACCCGAAGATTGCTTATCATTCCCGAGCGTGACGCTAGAATTAAATTCACACCCCACGAAAAAGTCTGAAGAAAAGAAGCCAAAAGAAGTTTTCACTTCAAAAATCATTTTAATTGTTAACTAATCAAATTCTGGACAGAAATTTTTCGACAACCCATTTGCAATATATTTGTTGACATTAAATTGAATATAAAATACTTTTTATCCAATAACCAGCTCGGTGAAGGTCGTTGTATTCCGGGATCTCCTACTAATAGTACCTACTACAACTCTCGCACACACAAATCACACGAAGTATCTATAATACATTGCAGTAGGTGCACAAGTGTACACATTGGGGCCATCATGTGAGTAAGTTTCTCCAACTTAGAAAGCCTCTGTTTGACTCTTACAAGGTTACCAAGGCTATCTTTTTATCAATGGTAGGTTTGCCTTGACCGCCTGCAACCTACGGTGAAGAGTGCTTACGGAGTATAAACCGATTTACTCGCGACTTGAAGACACCAAGATTGTAACCATAGGGAATAACCCACTCAGGCAATGCATTCCACAGACTAGACTTTCTAGTTGCTATTTCTTCTACAACAATGGAGTAATGTGCATGTGCAAGCATTACTGTGGCCAGGTTTGAAGGGAAATGTTTTCAAAGATGTTACAGGCTAAAGAGAAAAATCATCTCATAAATATCTTCGGCCAACAAGCCCAATTCACTGTTACTTCATTTATGTAGACGACTTATTCAAAAACAGATTAAAGTGCTGGCTTATCGATCAAACCTTTTTATATTTACAGCGAATTTTTAGAGAGTGATGAGACAGAGAGAGATTTTAGAGAGTAAAAATGTAAAAAAAATGACATGGGTCAGTACAATTGTATTAAAAACATATCTATACTAATATTATAAAGAGGAAAGATTTGTTTGTTTGTAATGAATAGGCTCCGAAACTACTGGACCGATTTCAAAAATTCTTTCACCTTTGGAAAGCTACATTATTCCCGAGTAACATAGGCTATATTATATTTAAATAAAAATTAGGGATCCTTACTAAAACTCCAATAATGTAACATAAGGTGTAAAAAAATGACCTGAAAAATTCCTTACGTCGCGTGCGCTGCGAAAACTATTGATGATAGAACAAAATCATTTACTACGACTTTGCAGAACTCATTATTATCTACAAAAAGTGTCGCGACAGCATATGTCTAAATATTATAGTTATGTCACAGTCAGCAGTTTTTTATTCTAAAATATTAATTTATATATGCCGCCTCTTGAAAAGGCTCTTCATTTGTACCTTGGTATTAATCCTCATCAAAATAAATCTTAATATATATAAATCTCCTGTCACGATGTTTGTCCGGGATGGATTCCTAAACTACTTAACCGATTTTAAATTAAATTAGCACACCGTGAGCAGTCTGGTCCAACTTGAGAGATAGGATAGTTTTTGTTTCGATTAATAGTCTTTAAATGACAATATCCGAGCGCAGCCGGAATGGGCCGCTAGTTTATTATATGCGTATAATGCTTGACAGTTTTCTGTACCATATTTATTATGATACAGCGAAGCACAGAAATCTAAATAATAATGATTTAGATTCCTGTGCAGCGATGTGATCATTTCTAACTTTGAAAATTTCTATGATGCTCTTTTGTTTTTATTAATTGACTTGTAAATTGTACATTTATCAATAAAGGACTTTGACTTTTTTCTAATGAAATGTGGTCTAGTTTTTATTAATTTCTTTAGTTCTCTTGTCTAGTTTAGAATTTTATTACATTTTACAACAAATTGTAGTTATACTTATCTTAGCCCCAACAACCTCCTAACATCGTCTAGACCTAGTCTAGATTTGATAGAGACTGTAAAGGAAATCTGAATTGATACTCTCACGTATTTATTCTATCATTTTATGCGTACTGGGCGCCCGGGGACAGGGCGGGACATGAATTTTTATCATAAGACCGGGGTCGAATCGGTAACAAATTCTGTGAATGTTTTGAAAAGTTATTGACAAATACTAAACAAACCATAAACACTAAAAAGTAAGTTTCATAATTAGTCTAAATCATATTAACATTATACATTTATGACATTGACATTTCAATGTTTGAAGAATGTTTGTTGCTCAATCACGTGTGAACGGATCGGGTTTAAATTTGGAACACAGTAAGGTATACTCTGAAAGAACACATAATTATGCTACTTTTACCCCGGGAAAATAACGGTAACAGGAACTACGTGGGTAAATCCGCGTGGCACTGTCAGTATACTATCTAGCAAAGTTTAAGTAGTCAGATATATATATATACTAGCTGACCCGGTGAACTTCGTACCACCATGTATTTTTTCGTCTACATTTTCTAGACTTAAATCTTGTCCCGACAATAACAAACAAAGAATCATTCTATTTGGTGCAGTCATTCAAATGAGCGTACCTACATACATTTCGAAGATCGATTTTTACGTTTCCGTAAAACGTACTAACTGGACATTTATGGGTTTGTCATGTCTGTCTGTCTGTCCATCCGTATGTCACAACCATTTTTTTCGAAAGTATAAGAACTATACCTACTGTTGAAACTTGATACAGCTAATAACATTTTACTTCAACGTATATAAGCATTTAAAAGCAAGTAATTTTTATGCAGAATACAGAAGACCGCACCTTGTGGCGTTCGTTAGGAGAGGCCTACGTCCAACAGTGGACGAATATTAAATAGGCTGATAATGATGATGAATCCCTTTATTTGACTGGCCTCGTGGCTTAGTTGGTAGTAGTTCTGCCTGCGAAGCCGAGGGTCGTGGGTTCGATTCCCACCCAGTGCAAATATTTGTGTGATGAATTCAAATGTTTGCACTGTGTCTGGGTGTTTCTATGTATAATAAGTATGTATTTAAAACTATATTATAAGTATTATATCAGCTATTTGGCCGCCATCACACAAGCTTTGCTTAGTTTGGGGTCAGATGGTGTTGTGTGTGAATTGTCCACCAATATTTATTATTATTATTATTATTGTTAATCAATTTATTACCAAAAATCAGTTTTATTTTCATTGTAGTGCTTTGTGTATACGATGTTTTTTGTTTGATTACCTGGCACATGGATAAACAAATCTGATGGTTTTCGAACACGGGAGGGAATATGCAACATACAATTGACCATGTGAGAATCATGGGTTTTCTAGATTAATACCACAATCATTATAACACCTCTGCACATCTTCAGCGTACAATTTTCTCTCCAACTTTGTTACTTATAAGATAATGTTTTCTATTAGACGGTCTTCTTGTCATAATCGGGGGCTGATAGCACTTCATCTCCGGCTAACTGAGCAGATCATTTTAGTAAAACTACAATTATTTGTTCCCTGAATTGAGTGATAATAAGTTTCTTGAGATAATATTTGGTTGAATAATAAATGTGCATTCAAGAGAGAAACACAGAGAAATAATATTACGAAATGTGTTTCTTTATTTATACACATGGCCTGGGGAATAGTTTATCTATATACCTTAAAGTATTTTCCAGGCCACGTGTATCAAAAAATATACACACCGGTAAAAAAAGGAATGACGGGGGAGGGGGTGTGATTATTTTCAATACTATTTTAACACTCGCAACACTAAAAAAACAAAAATTAAAAGTTGTCAAAATTTGGTAGTATTTCCATTTAGGGCTTGGCGTTGACCGTGTTAAGGTTGCCCCTGGGACTTGTTTATGATCATAGCAAAAGCAAGCCGCACTGGAAACAGTAGTCGTTTAAACTCAAATGGTGCATCAGTCGGAATAATTGGGATGCGTGGTATCAAAACGTCTTCTCCTTTATACTCTCCTTTCAGTATAGTTGCTTCTATAACGTTGTTAATTATTTTTTTTAGCTAACCGTGTGCCGTTGCAAAGACGCGGTTTGTTGATATTACACAACATTTTATCTACCGATCCAACTTGAAGATTAGGTATGAGGTGGCAATCCTGGAAAATCCAGCGAGTTCAAAAATTCCGGTAGATAGGTAGTTGTGAACGACATCATCTTGAATAGAATCAACTGATTTATAAATCCTCAGTTCGCCTGTAATTTGTTCTTGAATTTTAAAATTTAATTCATTGGCATCTATCTAATTTACATAATAGGTATTAATATTTATTTATCATGTGGCTGTCTTGTCCCAATATGGGGCAGCGGCTTCCATACCCTTCTTCCACTTTTCCCTTTCTATGGCTAATACAGTCCAGTCTTCCCGATATTTGTGGAGGTTGTCTTGCCATCGTTTCTTTGGTCTGCCGTGTCGTCGTTTGCAATCTGGCTTGCTCCGCGTCGTATATCCAATAATCATCTGACATGCAGTAAACATTTCCAGCCCGATCCCACTTTCAAATTGGCTGCTTTTTGAGTCACATCGGCTATTCTGGTTTAGGAACGCAGTATGGTGTTTCGTATTCTGTCCGTTAGTTTTACTCCAAAAATATTGCACTCCACAACACAAACGTGTGTATTCTAATCATTTTGCACAGATAGGGATATTAAATCAATAATTCAAAATAATAAAACACTTTTTTTTAATTAATGGCTCTATGTGGATTAGTCAATCAACACTTTTGGTAATGTGGTTTGTGTTTGACTCACACTTGATCGATATGAATAATACGGTGATACGAAAATAATGAGGTGAAAACTGACGCATTTTATATCGCGTGCCGAAACTAAATCAAAGTAAATAATATCGTGAAGCCGACCAAATTGAAAATCAGTACTAATGAGTCTTACGTTTTGTGATTATTCAATTTGATTTGGTTCGCGATATTATCGCTTTTGTCGAGTTTCTTCTGAGTGGGTTTCTGAACGTGACATTAGATCCTCCTATCCTCCAACTGTTTTGATAGACATGATGGAATGTGAAATTTGTGCAGCGAGAATAAAATGCAAATTGACTCCTTGACGTTAGGAATACACATGTATTGCTTAGACATACATAAGCGAGTGCCTGTTATTTAATATGAACTTTATTTTATAGCAATAAAGCTCAAATTGCCTTAACATTTTAGTTAGAAAACGTTTGTATGGGAAAAAGAAGAGGGCTGTTTTTAGAGTTTTCCCAGCAATTTTTTTTTTCTCGCCGTAAAAACTATTCTTGGACTTCAACGAACATTTAAAACAAAGAATTGTCCAAATTAGTCCAGGCGTTGTTGAGTGATGCGCTTACTAACACATTTTGTGATTCATTTTAATATTATAGATTTTAGATTTGCCATAAGCTCCGGGAAATTTTAATCGAAATATAGTGAAAAACAAATATAAAAAACTACTCATCAGATCGAGTTCAAACCAATTTTCGTTGGTAGTTTGCATGTCCATCATATATTTTGTTTAGTTTTATCATTCTCTTATTTAATAGAGGGGGGGGGGGCACACACACATTTTACAACTTTATCAGTGTAGACAAAAACGATTTTAGAAACCTCAACATCATTTTTGAAGACCTATCTATAGATGTGAGAGACCACACATGTCGGTTTGATGAAAAAAATATTTTTGAGTTTTAGTTCAAAGTACGGAGGGGCACCCCTATTTTTTAATTTTTGTAAAAATCTTAATGCGGTTCACAGAATACATCTCCTTACCAAGTTTTAATAGTGTAGTTCTCATAGTTTTGGCAAAAAGTGGCTGTTACATACGGACGGACAGACAGACAAACAGACAGACATGACGAATCCATAAGGGTTCCGGTTTTACGTTTTACGGAATCCTAAAAAGACTATAATTGATCAGTTACCGAGCGGGATGAAAAATTATTAAATTACTGAAATGGGTATTAAAAAATAGGGGTTGGTGATAAAAGGGTAAAAATTTAGGGTTGTATGTATTTTTTAACGCCACATTATAAAAAAATAAAAAGAAAAAAAATTGTACGAAAATAAAAAAATAAAATTTTGCGGTGAACCACCCTTATCTCATAGGGGTATGAAAAATAGCTAGTAGCCGATTCTCAGACCTACTGAATATGCATGTAAAATTTGGTTAAAATCAGTAAAGCCGTTTCGGAGGAGTAAGGAAACAAACACTGTGACACGAGAATTTTATATATAAGATATATCTGACTACTTAAATATATATATATATAATATATATTACGCGGATTTACCCACGTAGTTCCTGTTACCGTTATTGCTACGGTGCACCGTAGTAAATAAGTTAAAAAAAACACTTTAAAAAAACGTAAATTTTGACAAAAAGGACGTAAACGAAGTAGGAACATTGCAGGAGAAGAACCTGAAATAAAATTAATTTGTTTACTTTGCAGCTGTCTCCGTAATGTGCTCTCTATTGCTTATTGAACTATACTGTAAGTAGGTATATACAGATATCTAGACATTACCTAGAATCTTTTTAGGTCACGTGCTATCCACCGTGTTTTTTTTTAACTTATTTACTTGGTAAGTGAAATCTAAGTAATATACATAGGTTCATGTCATCGACATGCAAATAAAATAATAAATATTGGTGGACAATTTACACCCAACATAGCAGAGCTTGTAATATGGGTGCCAGATAGCTGATGCAATACTTATATATGTAGTTTTAAAAACATACCTATTATACGTACAAACTCCCAGACACAGTCCAAATATTTGAATTCATCACACAAATATTTGCACTGGGTGGGTATCGAACCCACGACCCTCGGCTTCGCAGGCAGAGTTACTACCCACTAAGCCACGAGGCCAGTCTAATGTAGCGATGTAGCGGCGTAGCACCGTAGCATCGGAGCAGTCGGTGTAGCAGCGTAGCATGTCATGCGTCATTCTTGGATGGGTGTAATCTTATAAGTTCGCGTCACCGAGCAAGACATGTGCCTGATGGTAAGCAACGCGCCTGCAAATAACAGCACAGTGCTAGGATATTTGGACGTGAAGAAATCGTCCTACTGCTTAGCACTGCAATGGTCTCGTTACATAGAAGTAAGTAGATTAAAAAAAAAAATTGTTTGTATTAAAAAGTAATTAATTGATTAAAAAGTATCAATTATATCTTAAAAAAAAAATAGGTAAAAAAACTTTTTAAGTTAAACGGTTTTATGTTAAACATACATTGCAATGTTTAAGATAAATGTACTAAAAACCAAAAAATAATAAAATAGATACAGTCGTGGGAATTATAAACATATGCATATTTTTTGGTTTTTAGTACATTTATCTTAAACATTGCAATGTATGTTTAACATAAAACCGTTTAACTTAAAAAGTTTTTTTACCTATTTTTATTTTCTAGTTTTTAGTTTTTATTTCGCATTCTGTTTAATTCATTTAGTGCTTCATTATTGCAAGGTTTCTTGCCCGTTAGTTTATTGCAGTCCAACTCCTCTATACGTAGTCCCTGCAAAGATCTTACTCTACTAAGAGCCACGTAGGCTTGACCTTCTTCAAACAATTTCGCACCTAAGTATACGACTGCGTGATCCACAGTGCTGCCCTGCATTTTATGTATTGTAGAAGCCCATGATAGTATTAAAGGCAACATTCTTCTTTCAGCCGTCCCGTAATTGTACTTAGCTGGAAACTGTATGGCTTTCGGGTGTATAAGATGTACTCCGTCTCTTGCGAAATCAATTCGGACGGAAGGTACATCTGTTGCATACATCTGAGTTCGATGAAATTGAGGCCAAACGATTTCGTTGATGTAGCCTATAGCGCCATTTACTAATCCCTTTGAAACGTCAATATTGGACCGTAGCATGACTTTTGCCCCCACAAATATTTCCAGTTCCGCTGGTAAACCCCCAGTTTTGTTGATATCAGCTGGTATTATAGTAGCTATATCCACATTGTCTGCATTTCGTGTGGCGTGTACTAGCTGATCCTGCGCTTTTATTTTGTAAATGCGAGCACCATTATTTCTGTACAAATTCAATACAGCAGAGTTGTGGTCGTTAACTTGTTGATTTGTGGGGTATTACCCTTAACGCTTTGTCTATTGCAAACTCATTACTCGTGTCTTCAAGAAGTCTTCCCATTAAAATACTAAAATGTTGGGTTGTTAGCTCACCGACTCTCAAAGCATTCAAAATATCAATAAAAGTCTGGTCACATTGCT
This sequence comes from Ectropis crepuscularia, assembly GCA_963693475.1. Classification (NCBI taxonomy): domain Eukaryota; kingdom Metazoa; phylum Arthropoda; class Insecta; order Lepidoptera; family Geometridae; genus Ectropis; species Ectropis crepuscularia. Next base: position 18,289,846 of record OY856355.1, read on the forward strand.
GACGCATATTTTCAGTTAATTATTTTACTGGTTGAGCACTTTCATTTGATACCCATATTGATGGGATTGATAAAACCTACGTTATCCGCCATTTTGTAGCGGCCGCCATCTTGGATTTCAAGTTTTTATAGTATATTGTATTCTGTTTGTTGAGCCCTTTCATTTGATACCCATGTTGATGGGATTGATAAAACCTACGTTATCCGCCATTTTGTAGCGGCCGCCATCTTGGATTTCAATTTTTTATAGTATATTGTATTCTGTTTGTTAAGCCCTTTCATTTGATACCCATATTGATGGGATTAATAAAACATAAATTATCCGCCATTTTGTAGCGGCGGACATCTTGAATTTATAATGATAATGAATAAACATAATTGTATTGTCACCAAAATCCAAAGTGTATACAAAATTTCAGATTAATCGGTTGACAGAAAGAGGGTGAAATTTGAATTACTAAATTTGACCCAAGAATAAATAATAAATAAAACAAACGGGGTGAGCTAAATAAAATAATAAAAAATAAAAAATAAAAAAATAAAACCGTTTAAAAACCGTTTAATAATTAAAACAAATTTTTATTTTGGTATTCACTACACCAGTGTTAACCGGGATATTTACTGTGGTTAAGTAGTCGAGCGGGTTCCCTCTATTTCGATGCAGTTTCATGCACTTTGTTAATTAGTAAACTCACTTTACTTCATCGTTCAACAATGGAAAACCTTACATATTTTATAATATTAATAGGTTGTAGTAAACCTATTATAAATGTCAATGTTTTTGGATGCTTGTTGCACAATCACGTCGTAACATCTGAACGGATACGGTTAAAACTTGGAACATAGTTAGATTTTAGTCTGGAAAAATACATAGGCTACTTTTTATCTAGGGAACTACGTGGGTGAACACTGCTAGTAATATTATAAATGTGAAAGTTTGGGTGTTTAGATGTTTGTTGCTCAATCACGTCACAACGCCTGAACGGATCAGATTGACATTTGAAACATACTCGTAGATAGATTATGGTTTGAAATAACACACAGACTATTTTTCAACACGAAAAAAATTCGGGAACGGGAACTACGCGGATAAAATCGCCGGGCGTAGCTATCATCCCAATATAGATAATACTTTAAAATATGCGATTCCTGTTTAAGTTCCGGCTGGTCTAGTCGGGAGAACGGCGACTGCCGATCCGGAGACCCCGGGTTCAAACCCCACACGCACCACTGTATTTTCGAAGTCATGTGCGTAATGCCGCTAACTTAAAACGGTGAAGGAAAACATCGTGAGGAAACCGACATGTACCTAGAATCTTTCGAAGTCATGCGTCATCCACCAACCCGCACTGGGCCAGCGTGGTGGATTATGGCCTTAACTCTCTCCTTGCGAGAGAAGGCCCCGAGTCCCAGCAGTGGGAACGTTTAGTGGGCTGTTGATGATGATTCCTGTTTACTACAATTTTAATTTTTCTTTGTGATAGAACGCACTGAGTGAACCCGCAGGCTGTAGCTCTGCGTCACATGTAAATGTCGCATCAAGTGTAACTACAAACCTACGCGCGCCCGGGGCGAGCTTAAATGAATTATCTTTAAATACGGCGGACGTGATTCCGGTGCCATAGCGCCCAGCAAGAGGACCTCAAACTTTATACATTTTCAGTGTTAAAAAAATTGGCAGTCATAGGAACTGCCAATAGAAGTGAAAACGTATAACTCAGAATTTGATAGCTTACCTTGGAAACTACACGGGTGTAACCGGAGGGCGTGACCTCGCCATCTTGGCATAGCCATCTAAAAATACGTCAGCATTTCCCATTGGTTGATGCGTTTCTAGATGGCCATGCCATGATGGCCTGTCCACGCCCTTTCAGCATTTCCCATTGGCTGACGTATTTCTAGATGGCCAATAGCCATGGTCCCGAGTTTACCCGAAGCTTTCTTATCATACCCGAGCGTGACGAATGAATTCGATTCACAGCCTACGAAAAATCTGTCTAAAGAAGTTTTCACTTCAAAAAAGTGTAGTCATAGGAACTGCCGAAGTGAAAAGTTATAACTCACTTTGGAAACACTAATTTGATAGCTCACTTTGGAAACTCTGCGGGTGAAACCGGAGGGGGTGGTCATGAGCATGTCCATAGTTTAGAACTTGAAGACTTATAATTCTCGAGTGCGACGCTAGAATTCAATTCACAGCCCATGAAAAATCTGTATGTGGCGGGCCAAAAGAAAAAAATCTACTTGAGGCTTACATGAGCTATAAGTTGATGAAGAGAGCTGGTGACGAAAATTGGCTGGCCTGGTGGCTTAGTCGGTAGTAAGTCTGCCTGCAAAGCCGTGAGTAGTGGGTTCGATCCCCAAACAGTGCAAATATTTGTGTGATGAATACAAATATTTGGACTGTGCCTGGGTGTTTTCTATGCACAATAGAAACAGAAATAATTTATTTGCTCACAGAAATTTACATAACACATGATACAAAGTGATGACAATATGATTACAGTGTTGATAGGATATTTAACGAGCCCCAAACTAAGCACCGAGCTTGTATCTTGGGGTCCTGGTGCGAAGTAGTACATATCTGGGGTGGAGACTGAGTTGCAAGAGAAAAATTAACAAATTAGGTTTACATTCTCAGTTCAAGCATGTATTTATACAAGTGTTTTAGCAGTAACAATTTTGCTTATAAGCAATGCAATACAATAATTACATGTTTCTCCGGGATGAAAAATTACCTATGTGTATTTCCAGACTATAATCTAATGGTGTTCTAAACTTCAATCCGATCCGTTCATTTGTTACGACGTGATTGATGTGATAAACATCCAAATATCCATATATTGACATTTATAATATTAGTAGAATTATATCAGATATCTGACTACCATAGCACAAGCTTTGCTTAATTTGGGGTTAGATGGGGTTGCGTGTGAAATGTTCACCACTGTTTTTTTAATTCTCGCTACCAGCGGTGCGCTGGTACGGCTTGTATGCCCTTGTATGGGACTTTGATTTTGGCGAGGCAAGTTAAGGTGAGCTAAGGAAGCAATAGGAAGATAAAAACCCCTGGGCATAGGGTTTCCTTCCGGGTTCAAGGCCCTACTTTGAGAATCTAACGTGCTCCGTGCGACGGTACGAGAGCCAAAGTTATAACGATCACTTGAGATTTTGCGTGTCCTTTTCAATGTTTTACGTAGCAGGGGGTGTTGTAGACGGAGTGCAACTTTGAATGGAATGGGTTTCATCCACACTTCATTATGGACTGTCAACATTCGTCGAAAACATTTTGCGAGATGGAGAACGAGTGAAAACGTTTCACTTTAAAAAAAATAAGACGTGACGAGCCTTTGGGTTCATTTAGGTCCATTGTAGGCGTCATCCTTAGTCTTTGCTTGGTTTGTGGGATATGGAGTCTGATAATATGGAGTCATGTTTTGGGTAATGTCCGACATTACTGTATTCATAACTTGAAAAAACACCCACCATATGAAAACTAGCTATTGTTATTATTATGGTCAATTTGTGCGTGGACTGTGTGAGTGTGACGTGGACTTCTAGAACTTTTACATTCTTGCTATGGTTTAAAAAAGATAAGTTACATATAGTGAAACAATTTCCTAGATCTCTATTTTAGATTTTTTTTGTTAACTTCCCACTGTTTTAACGTGATAAAAAGGCAAAAGTCTCCTCCGATTCCCCTAAGACGAGCTAGGAGCTTTTATAAAATATTGGGCTTAGAAGGAACCCTTATACCTCAAACTAGTCTTCAAACAAGTATTTTATTTCTTAAGATTCGTAAAGGTCGAGTTTTGAATTGATTTCAAATAAATTGAATGACAAATTCCGTAGCTCCAAGTTTGAGCATCGCAACCAGAGCTTTCGCGGCTATATAAATAGGGGTCGCGGATTCACAGCTACCATTCCCCGCTCAACAGGTGACTAGTGAAGGTGAGTACGACCTTACAGTGCAGTGTGGACGAGACCTTGCTCCTGCCGGACGAGGTAAGTTTGGGGACAGGATAATACGACATAAAAATAAAAATAAAACTACTAAAAAATATTTTTTTAAGTGACATTTTTAGGCGCGTTTGGCGTTTTTAGACGGGGAAAAAAAATTCAATTCTTGATTCCAAAAAAAAAATAACAGTTACCGACACTACTGTATATAATAGTAACTAGTGCTAGCGGTCCACCCCGCCCTTGCCTGTGGTACATTTATAGTCTACTAGCGGCCCATTCCGGCTGCGCTCGGATATTGTCATTAAAAGACAATGAATCGAAATAAAAACTATCCTATCTCTCAAGTTGGACCAGACTGCTCACGGTGTGCCAATTAAATTTAAAATCGGTTAAGTAGTTTAGGAATCCATCGCGGACAAACATCGTGACAGGAGATTTATATATATTAAGAAGATAGAACTCAAGGATCATGTACCTACATATTCAACGGAGAAATAATTTTTCAAATCAGTCCAGTCGTTTATGAAATTAGCGCGTTCAACAAAAAACCTCTTCAGCTTTATTGTGAAAATTTATTTGACACAGAGATAAACTAACACATACATTGTGAAAATGTACAAATCCAACTTATAACATATACATAGTCCGACCGTATGTGTGGTACAAGAATGATCGGTGGACCCCAAACTAAGCACATAGCTTGTATCTTGAGGTCCGAGTGCTTAGATTCTGTGTTCTGTGCAGGAATAGAACAGTTACCTTATTATTAAATACAAAGTCGTTACTCTATTATTACATCATTAATTATATTACTGGATACTAAAGTGGATTAATTAAAAGATGTGCTAAAAAGGGAGCTTAACATTTTACAATCGTGTTTATGTGTCTGAAGGACGAAACTAAAATAATAATAATTGTATAAGTATAGATTATGTATTGCAGCACTGGAAACGCACTGCTTGTGTATGTTTCAATTATTCAAGTTTTCACTCCTATCCATACTCGCAAAATGCTATTGTTTTTGTACAATACTAGTTAACAGTAGTTTATTTACAGACTTCCAAAATACCATTTTTTTGGGTATGCACCAAAAACTTGCTTGTAGGTTTAAAATAAGAACGCCTTTTATTTTAATCTCACGTTTAATATTTAAACTATTCACCTATCCCGACTTTGTACGGATTCATTTATTTATTTATAATCCTGCTCTACATAAAAAAAAATGTTGTAGTTACTGAATAGGTGATATACCTATTCAGTAACTACTACATTTTTTCTTCAAATTTGTATGTTTTCAAGTGCATTGTTTACGAATATATTCACGAAGGCATTGATATATTCGTGGCCATCGAAATGACGAAGAATCTATAGTAATACTAGCGGCCCATTCCGGCTGCAATCGGATATTGTCATTTAAAGACCTATTAATCGATATAAAAACTATCCTATCTCTCAAGTTGGACCAGACTGCTCACGGTGTGCCAATTTAATTTAAAATCGGTTAAGCACTTTAGGAATCCATTGCGGACAAACATCGTGACAGGAGATTTATAATATATATATATTAAGAAGATTATAAAGCTGAAAATGTTTTTCGTTTGAACGCACTAATCTCAGGAGCTACTTCTTTTTTTAATAAAGTGTGACAAGACGAGCAGGATAGATGTGATTCTCAAGTCCCTATTTAAAAAAATCTTTTACCGTTGGATATTTACGTGACCTTTGAATGCGATAGGCCATGTAATATTTTGAACCACACGGGCGAAGCTTGGTTGGACCGATAGTAATAACTTATTTTTCTTTATTTCTTTCAAATGTAAATAAATAAATATCTTTATTTGCGAAAATGGGTAATTACAATAAGATCTTAAATGTTTACATTGAGAACTCCGTAATCAACCTTACGGCATGCAAATATTAGGTTGTCTGTGACAATTTGTTAAAAACTTTACAATTCACTTTATAATTCACCACTTTCTAGTATTTACATTCTCTTTGGCTGCCCATTCAAGGACTACCAATTTCACATTACTATTGCTTACATTACATAATTATATAAAATTGATTAAGCATTTATAACAATCCAATGCTAATGGAAGCAAAGCAATAAAGTAAATGAGTAATGAAAAACAACTATACCAATGGCCAAAATAAAAGCTCAAAAATCGTGTTACTAGATACTGTAGACTTGCACTATTCAAGGACTGCAAATTTCTTATCATTAATCAATCACATCATCATACCATTGTTTATTTATTTATAAAAGAGTAATGACAACGAAAGGATTATAGTAATACATTTAGTTATGATACTAATGTCCACGAAATAAATAAAAGCTTACAAATCTGAATCTAATTTGTCTTCTTCCCAGTATTAAGCTACTGCAAGTCTAGCGTAATTAGATTTTTCTGCGGGAACCCTAACTAGAGCAATGCTATAAATATTTATACTACTTTTTACACAAATGCGCTCGTGCGCTACCAAAAGAAAGAACGCGATGTTTTCTGTTTTTGATAATACTGGCATGTATGTAATCGTAGGTATAGAGTAAGATCCCAGAGCTGCCAGACGTCACCTATTTTCTGATGAATGAAATGTGGACGATTGAGTAGAGTTGTAAGTACTATGAACACATGCTACACATACGTGAAAATCACTTATTAGAAAATACGTGAAGAAAGTAATGTTTGTATGTACCTTCATTACCCCATATCTCAAAATTTGCCGTCTAAGCAAGTTAGCGAGTAAGCATGTGTTCTTAGTACTTACTAACTCTACTCAATCGGCCACATTTCATTCATCAGAAAATAGGTGACGTCTGGCAGCTCTGAGATCTCGGACTAGTACGTATGTGTTGGAATTGTGGTTGGAATCGAGCACTATAATGCCCGAGATACACGAGGCTAGTTTTTCAAGCCAGGATAGTAAGCTAGCAAGCTAGTACTTCTAGCTTCGTGTGACGAGACTAGCTTTGCGTAGTGTTGTCTTCACGAAGCTAGAAGTACTAGATGGCCAACACTAGCCCGCTATCCTAGCTTAAAAACTAGCCTCGTGCGTCAGAGACTTATCAGGAGTAAACCGAAAAAAAATAGTCCTACCTGGTCTGGCCATTCTTGCGCCCGCCAGAATCTACGTCAGAGCCTGTGCATCGGTGACACCGCCATGTTTATGGCACTCCTGCAACCCCAAGCGGAGTATCTGAGTATACATAAATCTGTTATTAATAGACTACAGGCCCGTGAACAAAATTTAAGTAATAAATGAACCACCAGGAGACCTATGTAGGATGATAGAAGTGTATAAAGTAGTAAGATTCAGCACTATGCCGTCACTTGTAAGCTGTCTAACTGAGTACAGTCGAAAAGGGGGGGTTGCAACCCTCGATCATTTCTCATTGTCGCATGATTTTTGTACGGCGTTGCAGAATAATAGATTAGAAGAGGTATTGAAACTGTCTGGAACCATGTAGTCTATAAGGCATATTTCTCAATGTATGGCGAATCGCTCAATTTTTTCATGTTTTTTTCTTAACCTGTAATCTTATAAAATACAATTTACATATAGGTAGTAAGCTTAACAAGTAGCTAAGGCTTAACATAATTGAGAGCAAATTTTCTTATTTTTTATTACCTCCTGGGCATCGGCGTGTAATATAGTAATCAATTTGAAAAGAAAAAACAACAAACTTAAGTTTGCGGCCGGAAAAAATCTTGATCCATTTAACCGACATAAATCTAGTTTTATCACACAAGTAGATTCAAATTAAAATTACGTCAAACAAATAAAATACGTAATCCCTCTCTACAATAATAGTTATAAGTTATAGAATCTTATATGTTATAAATTCAATTAATGTCAGCAATATCTACGAGTTTAACAAATTTCTATGTTTTCTAAAACAATCTTCGGTGGACGCGCTAAAGTAAACGGGCTTAGAATTTCCAAAAGTTTTAAGCCAATTTAAAAAGAAAGAAAATCAAATAAAATCTGTTAACTGAGACCTTTTCTAAGCTGATAAATTATTTAATCCATTAAAATAATATAGTTGCGAGTTCTTTGACTTTATCAATCTGTATATTTTTTTATAATAAAGAGGGACAGGATGAGCAGGCGGTGTTCCTGATGAAAAGCAACACATCTGAACATAACAGCACAGTGCCACCAAGCTGCTTGAACGTGAAGAGTTCAAATTAAACCACTGCTATGTTTCCTCATTATGATTTCCTTGACCGTGAAAGTCAGTTGTGACGTCAAACTTGTACATTTGAAAAATAATCATAAGGTGTAGTAGGTGGGATTCGAACCAAAGACCCTAGCGATTGGGAACCGCTCGTTCTAGCCGCTAGGTCACTACGATTTCTTATCTACGATGGTCAAGCTCTGCATTACGCTAATAACCTGGAAAAATAAGATGGTTTTGTCTCTTTGTCCAATAATTTCTCTAGATGCCCGAATAGGGTACCGGACTGGGTCAAAAATACACCATCCTAATTAGTCCGTCAGCTAGATCATGGAAAAATATTGGACACGTATTTTTTGTTTTTTTCATAATATTAAAAATCGTCAAAGATATAGACCATCAAACTTCGAGAGTGGGGGGTCGCGACGTCACTCGTGAGTAAAAATCGTACTCACAAGTGACGTCACACGAAACTTCGAAGCGCTGTATCTTCGTAATTTTTGGTTTGTGAAACAAAAGAAAAAATACGTATATAATATTTTTTGGCAATCTAACTAACGGGCTACTTAGTTTTTTGAGGATTGTACCCTATTAAAAAAATTGTAAGACACTTTTCAAGCTATGAAAACACTGAGTGAGTGAATATCGGAAAATCAAATAACGTTATTCGCAATGTTTTCAGGAGTTTAAATCTCGAAAACTTTAGTGTTTATTATAATATCATGTATTTTATATTAGTTACAGAAATTGTACCTTGTGTCTGCTCAGCGTCAAGATGTTTCATCCTAATAATTTAATTTACTCCAAAAAACAAAAACTGACTGCAATTTAAAATTTTAATCAGACCACTCAGATGAATCACTACGACTACGTCGTCCAGATAAATATCAGCAAATTTAATTTTTTGTTGATATTTCAAAATCCACTACACTAATTTTGATAAATACAATTTATAGGACACCTCTAAAGTATTTTCTACCAAACAAAAAAAGAACCAGCAAAATGGGTTCACAGTTAGCGGAGCTATCGCTTAAAACATACATACAAACAAATTAAAGAATTCATATAGATAAATTACTAATTTTATTATCCGACTTCAAAAAAAGGTCCTTAATTCGATTGTATGTTTTTTTTAAAGCGGACAGTGCCTTTATTAATAAAACCAAAATTTAATGAGAACTACACTACGTTATCATACCTAAATACTTACACTAAGCACATCTGAGTTATCAATAGACCAATGAGGGTCTACAGATAATCAAAATGTTCAAGCCCACCAGTCAGAATGGTGCACGGTGCGCAGCGTGCTGGCGGCATTACCACGCTGATTGGCAAAGCTAAAGCGTTGGGCCAAATCAACGCCAGCATTTTAGTCGCGTCAATCAAGCGTTCAGAAAGGCATTAGCTCGCGGTCCCCACGGGCCCAATGTCTCAACCCCAAAGGGCTCAAATAATTATGTAACCCTCTATAATTATATAATATAATAATTATGTAAAACTTCTGAGGGTTGCATATTTCCGCCGTTTGAGACGCTCAGCTGAATTAGCCGCTGCACTGGCCCTACTATGTGTCTCTAGAAGATGTGATGGTGCCAGAGTATCGACGTGAGTTGCGTCCCACACTAGGGACCGACCCAACTTCCAAGGCACACCAGTCATGCCGTCAGGTCTTTTGTCATCATAACGCGCTAGACTTCTTTGGTCCGTGTATCGCTGGTACATTGGCAGTGGAAAAAGGTTGTGAAAAGAAATGGTTTTCCACCGATTGTGAATCAATTTTGATGGTTCTTGTTTTTGTTTCGTAAATCATAGTACAGTTGTTGGTGTTGCGGTTATTGAAATATCAACAGAAACTGAAATTTGCATTTAGGTATTTATCTTGACGACGTAGTGATGTCTTCTTATGCAATTTGCCTATGTGAAATCGTGAAACAAGCTACAGTGTCATTTGTTTATTTCGTTGCTTGATCATCGTGAATACGGTCGCTGAAGTGGATTAAAATGAAAGTAATAAAATGTTTTCAACGAAAATCCTTTTATTGACTCGGACGTGAATGTTGTGCAGGCTCGGTGAATGACAAAGATTAATAATGATTTCTTTTGATGCTTTTGATGCATTTTAATTTACTTTGTGCATATATTTTTATCAGAGATTTTACAGTCGTCTGTTTGACGTCGCAGACTTGATTTTTGAAATAGTTTTTTACAGCTTTTTGCTATTTAGTAAATGTTTGAGTATTGCAGAAACTTTTAAGTTTTTCAATATACTGAGTGTTTTTTTTTAAAACTAGCAGTGTCCAGAGGTTTCACCCGCGTAGTTCCTTATCCTCGTTATTTTCCCGAGAAAAAAAATCTCTGAGACCATTATCTATCTATGTACCAAATTTCATTCAAAACCCTTCAGTAGTGTTTTAGTGAAACAGTTACAAATATACATTCACAATCTATAGCTACTTACAAACTTTTGCTTAATAATATTAGTAATACAATATCATAATAGGATATCATTATAATAGGATATCATAATTTATCTCAAATTTTGACAGGGCACAGAGAACAGAGATAAAACATCTTATATCTCTGGGTGACGAGCGCCGTGCAGTACTGGGTATTGATTTGGACTATTTATGTTTAAATAGCGGCACGTCACTGTGATGTTATGGGCAGGCATATTGCTTACAATCAGGCACTTGTCGTGCTCGTTTCGTTACTCCACACTATAAAAAAAATACAAAGTAAAGTTGTTGAAGTGGCAATAACTTTTCATCGTCGCGTTGGTATGTTACGTCATCATCATCATCATCATCAGCCGCAAGACGTCCACTGCTGAACATAGGCCTCCCCCCTAGATTTCCACAACGAACGGTCCCGCGCAACCTGCAACCACCGGTTTCCAGCGACCTTTGTGAGGTCATCTGTCCATCTAGTGGGAGGCCGTCCAACACTGCGTCTTCCGGTTCGTGGTCGCCACTCGAGAACCTTTCTTCCCCATCGGTTGTCAGTTCTGCGAGCGATGTGGCCTGCCCATTGCCACTTCAGCTTGCTTACTCTTCGAGCTATGTCGGCCACTTTCGTTCTTTTGCGAATATCCTCATTACGGATTCTGTCGCGCAAAGAGACTCCGAGCATAGCTCTCTCCATAGCTCGCTGTGTGACTTTGAGCTTTGTTATGAGGCCCACAGTTGGTATGTTACACTCAGCAGCAATCGTCAGGCCAAACGTAGGTACACCATTTTCATATTAAAACGTAGAAACTAGACAGTAACTGTAATAACACAGTAATCGTGTCTAAATATCCCATCCTTTTTAGCTACTTATACCGATGACCAGTAAAAATGTTATACATCAATTTATTTGTCAAAGAATAGACATGATACAGTATAAAAGAAAAACCTTTTCGTTGATGAAACTTTCATTCCCTATTTAATCAATTTAAAAGATGAACTTTATTACGTATTCCATACAAATTTGCTAGAGGGTTTTAACCGGTCGCAAAGAAGGTCTCATTTCGTAGGAATCTTTTTTTTATTTAGGTTCAGCGATTTTTCGGACTCCTTGAAAACGTGCATAAAATCCCACATGGAAAATTATTTTCACATACTTTTTTATTTCCAAGTGGTTCCTTTCAAATTTTATCGAACTGGAATTTTAATTTTATACACATTGACGTAGGATAATTGAAAATCATTGATTAGACAGCATTCATATTCAGGTATATATATCATCATAGCTACAGATTTAATAATCTGTGAAAAAAATATCAAAATACTGGATTTTTTAATTTTAAAATGGATATACCTACAATTAATGTTAGCATATCAATAAAGCGAATCCATATTTTTTTTCCTGACTAAAGATCAACACGGTCAACTCGTTCCTTAACTTAAAATAATTAAACTTGCAAACAGTTAAACAAATATAGACTCAATGTATTAGAATTTCGGTTTTAAATCAACTGGAAGAGGCGGGCCCTCCGGCGGGCTTGCGCCGCTAACCGGGTAAAGAAGTGTTTGTTCACTTCTAAAATGGACTCATGCAAAAATTACAGCCAAAGGTATTCGTGAAATGTAAAAAGAATTTCCCTAATAATCCGTTTTATCAATTGTGGAAAAGATTTTCTATAAATAGCACAAAAATATTATTGATGCAGAATTAATTGTCCAAATGAAATCATTTCGTAAGTATTTGGTTTCACCCCAATTAGAATTAAATCCGTTTCGACCAATGCAACCATTCGACCGTGTCGACGGGCCCTTAAAATGAAGCCCACGGTTTTATCGTATTTACTTCGTGAGTGATTACAAAATAATAGCTGATCCGTTCGATTTTAGAAGTCTGTAGTCGAAGGTTTGAATCCCGCTTGTAACTAAAAATACATTTCAAAGTAGAGATGTACAAATTTGTCCTTACCACTAGCCGTAACGGTAAAAGCATCGTGGAAAAACTAAATATTTCAAGAGCCTTTCTTGGAATATTTAGTTTTTCCACAATACCTTCTCCGTTACGGCTAGTGGTAAGGAATATTTCCTTATATAGAAATTTTCCTCCTTCGGGAGTATTTGATTTCTGAACCTGCACTTGACCAGCACAGTGAATTGACCTATTGACTTTGACTAACTGTGAGAGGCGGTCTTAACGGAACAAATTGAAATGTTCCATAGAAGGCACTTTTCGGACCCATTCGGATAACTTGGCGTGGATTAATCTACTATATCCAAGACAGATAAGAACCCTGTGCCACACCACACAGTGGGAAAACTGAGTGGAATATTTATGCTTCTGCATATACCAACAGCAAAAATGTTACACACACATATTATCATACTGCCTAAGCCCTAAGCCAATGGGAGGTGAATTCCACATGCAAGTTTGCCATTGGGACTTGGGATTGTTTGTTATGCAACGTGTTTAAACTATACTACTAACTTTATTACTCGTACTACTAACTGCACCGCTTTTTTTGTACATGCTATTACCGTACGGTAGGGTCAGTTTTTGGGATAAAAAATAGTTCTACTAGTTTATCGATTAAAAGTCGCCCAGCGAGCTTTGCTTTGTGCCTATTTGAAGGATAATTAATCTGGAATAAGATTAACTGACAAAAAGCTAAGGAGACCGACATGGGTCAGCAAATCAGTAAGCTAGCTAAGTGGCAATGGTTACATCTGTAGAAAACTCGATTACCGCTAGGGTAGACGTATCCTAGAGTGGACCCATATTGACAAGCATAGAGTGGATCAACCTGTAGCTAAGCAGAAAGGTGGCAGGCAGCAAGTAAATGCGAACAACAAAAGACCATGCTACGTATTTATGCTATTTTTTAGTGGTAGGACTCTTGGCAGAGTCCGCCAGGGGAAGTATCACACCTTTCCAAGTTATTCTGCCGCCATCGCCAAGCAGTAATGTGCACATATTATTGTGTTTTAGTTTGCAGGGCGATGTTTCTAGATAAATTACCGGGCTTAGAGAAATAATATCTTAGATGTCTGGGTGACGAGCGCAGTGCAGTGCTAGGTAGTAGGTCACGTAGTGGTAGGACTCTTAGCAGAGTCGACCTGGGGAAGTACCACACCTTTGCCAGTTATTCTACCGGCAAGCAGTAATGTGCAAACATTACTGTGTTCCGGTTTGAAGGGTAATGTTTCCAGAGAAATTACAGGGCTTAGAGATAAGACGTTAGTCTTAGATCTCTGCGTGACGAGCGCAGTGCAGTGCTAGGTGATGATTTGGACTCTTCATGTTCCTATAGCTGCGTGTCACTGTGCTGTCATGTGGCAGGTATGTTGCTTACCATCAGGCAAATGACCTGCTCGTCTTGTCACTCTACTATATTTAAAAAAAACAGGTAATGATTTCGACTGTCATGTTCCAATAGCTGCGTGTCACTGTGCTGTTATGTGTCAGGCATGTTGCTTACCATCAGGCACATGTCCTGCTCGTCTCGTCACTCTATGCTATAAAAAAATATATGTAGCGATGGGAGAGGCCTACGCCCAACAGTGGACGACACTTTTTTTTTTTTTTTAACTCGACATGAGGCATATAACGGGCTGAAAATGATGATGAACGGCGATGATAGTTAATTACCCTAGATCCAACCGTCTAGCGAATTATTATAAGTGATCCTTCTGCCCTCAAATGTGCTCAAAATTGGCATCATTTAAACCATATCCATATTTGCTCAAACTTCTAAGCAAATATCGTAGGTTAAGCTTCCTCAACTCTCTAAGTACATATTGGCATTATTGGAAAACTTAAATCCCTTGTTTCAAACGTAAGATGGTATCAGAATACTTTATGAAGCGTTAATGTAAGTAAAGTCAAACTTTAACTAAAACATTAATAACTTACGACCTTACATGCTCTTAATAGAAGACCTTTAAAACTGAATGAACTTAATGGAACTACTTAGTGGCTTTCGTGTGACGATTTTCTTTAATTAATTCGATTAGTTTACCAACAATTCTTCTACCTACCTACTATGTAAATTAAAAAAAAAAGCTGTGAAATGAAATGTACCCACATAAAACTGAGTGTAAACATATAATATTTAACTAGTAAATAAGTATCTTAAATGTGTGTTTATGAGTCTTTTTGTATATTTTCTATTTTAGTATCTCTGCAGCCTATTATTAGGTACTTGTATAAAATCAGGAGAAGCCTGGATTCCACAACACAGATTGCCCTAGTGTGGGTCCAGTGCATACTAACACAATATGTACTCATTCATGGTATTTCTTATCACTTGTACCTTTTCTTGTGTTTTTGTTAATGTCCTTCGTTTTTGCCACAATAAACGTTTTTTCATATTTCATTTTCATTTTTTTAACCAGATTGAAGTCGATTTTAATCTATTCTGCATTTATTTGTTTTACAAATTTTAAGAAAACAAGAATTGACTGGCCTCGTGGATTAGTGGGTAGTAGCTCTGCCTGCGAAGCCGAGGGTCGTGCTCGTGAGTTCGATTCCCACCCAGTGCAAATATTAGTGTGACGAATTCAAATGTTTGCACTATGTCTGGGTGTTTCTGTGTATAATATTTAAAACTATACAAGTATTACATCAGCTATCTGGCCGCCATCGTACAAGCTTTGCTTAGTTTGGGGTCAGATGGTGTTGTGTGTGAATTGTCCACCAATATTTAATTTTATTAATTTAATTTAACAACAAATAACGCGGCAAGCTTAAAATATTGTTTTTACGTTTTTGGTAGATGACAATCCGAATATATTATTTTAGAATTACTAGCAGCGCCCCGCAGTTTTGCCCGCACAGATCTCGATCCCGTTATTTTACCGTAATTAAAAGTAGCCTAGGTGCTATTCTAGACTACAAATAAATTCTGTGTTTCAAGTACCTAGTTACTCACCCTGATCTCTTCAGACGATCTTTTTTTAAATTGCTAATTTATGACGTACACGTTAAACATGGCCACCCGTGCTGGTAGAGGAGACATGGATGTGTGGATCGACCTTCACCGGTCTGATAACTAGATGAGTCGTATTTTTATCAAATATAATGTACCTATAAATAATTATGCCTATGATAAGTTGCCTTTGAGGCAGTGCAGGGCAGTGAGTTTTTCAGAGAAGTTTCTCTGTTTCGCTGTATTTACAGGGTACAGAGAATATCTCTATATTCTGTGTATATATATATATGTATCATTTTATAACCATGGGTGACGAGCGCAGTACAGTGCTAGTAATGATTTGGACTTTTTATGTTCTAATAGCTGCGTGTCAAAAAATAGCTATACATATCTACTACAAAAATATAACCATCCTATAAAAAATAACCACTATTTCTAACGAAATCAAAAGTGGTACCTATTTATGTGTTATATATTAATAATGCGGGCATTATTAGTAATGTCTGGCTCTATAGGGCAAAGTGATTAATTACTATATTTAAACTTCATTATTTATCATATTGCCCGGAAATTATTATATCGCTACGTGGCGAGCGAAAAAGCTAAACCTAAAGCCAGATTTCTAACCGGCTATAATGTGTTGTTTGGCAAGAAACTCACTTTATATTTAGAAAATGACGTAAAAACTTGATTGAATGGCACAATTAGTTGAGCATAGTAGTTGTGCAGAAGGTCTGGTTTGAGCCGTAGGGAACTCAGTTGTGTAGAAGAGAATCAAAAGTAGGTACCCACGGCACAATCAGTTGAGCATAGTAGTTGTACCTTGGGTCCGGAAGGAACATTTTTGAGTTTCTAAGTAACCAAATGGGGCCGGTTAGGTTACTTAGGACTCTGACTCGGAGCACCCCGACTCAGCCTAGTCTTGTCGCTACTACCTCTGGCGTGTTAAAAAAATGCTGGAGCTAGAAGCTCAAGGGAGGTCCTGAGTGGAGCGAGCCATGCGAGGCCAAGCGCAGCGAAGGGTGGCGAGCGAAGCGAGCCGGCGACCTCCGTAGTGGAGCGCAGGCCGAGTATGGAGAAGCGACACTCAGGGCTGACCCCATGGCTTCTGGCGGGAATCCACCCGGAGTAAAATTTCAGTTATATAGTTATATACCCTAACTGACAGCAGTAATAAAAAAAATTGTAATTAAATCTGTTTCTATTACTCTGCCAAAAAGGTAATGTCCATTATGTAAAATGCCCAGTCAATTTGATTACTTGAATAATTATTATCATGGGAATTTTTTATAGTGCCCGGCATTATTCATAACGCCCTATTTCTCACTTGGTCAATATCATATGTCCATAATCCAGGTTATGTACTTTTTACGTATTTAATTTAATTCAAATCCGTTCAGCCGTTTCGGAGATATGTAGGAACAAATAAGTACGTTAAAAAAAGAGGCATACTTTCGCTTTTTAAATATTAGTGTGATTAAGACGTCATTGCGGACCTCAGACTAACTATACTTTGCAAAGTTGTGGAATCGTTTCACACCATAGAGTGGTGCCTTTATTGACTAAAACCTACAAAGGTTTCTCCAGCCGTGGTTTAGTGACAGAGTCTCACGCATTCTACATCTAAACCCATGATCCCTGGACCGGTCGGTGCTGCTGGGAAAAATCAAAGATACCCTGAATATTTTGGAACGAAATTCCTTACGTTACGGCTTGGAAGATGTATGAATTTTACTGTGCGACCGAACTAAAAAAATGTAACACCAAAACCGTATGAAAAATATTTAACGGAAGTGACGGTTTTATTCGCTAGAGAATAAATTAAATTTGAATTTAATAGTTTTATTTAGAACATCGAAGTGAAATAAGTTTGTAAATTTAAAACATCATCACTAAACCTACTTGACTTCTACCTCCATAGTGCCGAATTGAATCATATTATTTGATTTCTTAAAAACTCGGATTAGACCACAGACTAATTAGAGAGATACTCTGATCAGACTAGGAACCTAAAAAAACTACACCAAGGGGTGGTACTTATTTTTAAATCGCTTTGCGCGCAATTTTATTTTTACGGCATATTGTTAAAACCTTAACTTAAATATAAAGAAACTTAAAAACAGGGCCAAAATCGAAAATTAGTAATTCTAGCTTTATTCGGTCATCAAAATCGGAGCACGCAGTTAAAAAGCAACTTTGCACTTTTTTTTTGTAACAAATAACATTTTTTTTTGCAAATCGTGTTGCTGTAAGAACTATCTCAAGAGACTTCGTTTCTACCTGATGACCCATGACACCATATCTTTAATTTTTATAAAATTTTATACGTTTAGTACATCTTGTTTTTGTTTCAGGCAAAATGCAGTCATCAATTAGAATAGTGGCATCGCTGGTATTACTGTCGTCGGCTTTGGCGAGCTATCGTAAGTACCACCAAATATATTAATTAGTAGGTACATCCAATCCTACGCACGTTATTTTGTAGTGGGTATAATTTTCATTTATGTACGATAGGCCTTCGTTTATTATTTATTTATATAGAGAGACTGAACGAGCAAGCCATGCATCCCCCAAAATCATGTACGTTGAATTGAAAAAGTTAAGTCAAAGTTCTTGATTGATAAATGTACAATTTAAATTTAAAAAAAAAACAAAAGAAAGAGCATACAAATTGTATCTATTTTCAAAATTTGAAATTATCACTTCACTGTAAACTTAACTTTGAGGATTTAGTTGGTCTGAGCTTGTTTAATAATAATTATCGTACAGAAAACTGTCAAGCATTACCGATACGAGTATAATAAATATGTAATTAATACAAATTGTACTGACCCATGTCAATTTTTGTTACATTTTTATAGGAACTTTGCCATCACTCCCTAAAAAATCGCTGTAACTATAAAATGTTTGATCGGTAAGCCAGCACTTTAATAAAACAAACACTGTTACAAAATATCGAATAGTAGACAGTCTAATTTTAATGCTGGAAAACAACTGCAGTGGTAACAACGTAGGTAAAATCGCGGGGCGCTACTACTAAAGTCTTTTTTACTCGACACATTGTATTATTGTTACTGGTGACCACTCCAAAATTTGAGACTGCCCGCTCCTGTATTCCTGATCTATAAGCTACAATTACCTAATTACCTACTGCCCAGTTTGTGGTGATCCCTAATATTCACGGACCATAGATCAAAGACATTTCCCCTTTTGTTTCGTTTCTAAGCTCGATTGACGTAATCTTGGTTGGAAGGAGGTAAAAGTTAGTCTACTCACATACTGAAGGTGTGTTGTTTACTTAAACTTTACAAGTTATAGGACTTGTGTTACAGTGAATAGGTACGTTAATTTAATAATCCGTTTTCAAAAAAAAACTATTCTCATCTCTGACCTACCAAATAAAAGAATGATCAATAAACTCGACTCACAATTGACGGAGCTCTCGCATAACATTTTATGTAAAAATAAAGTGGCCAAGTGCGAGTTGGACTTGCCGGTTCCGTTGTCCGGTAGGGTTCCGTTGGAGCAAGTAACATAATATACATAGTACACATAGTTTTTTTAGTTCCTTGTAACTTTGATCGAAGTTTTAATAATAATGTATTTATGACGTACTAAAAAAAAACTACTCATCAGATCGAGTTCAAACCAATTTTCGTTGGTAGTTTGCACGGTAATGTACATCATATATATTTTTTAGTTTTTTCATTCTCTTATTTTAGAAGTTAGAGGGACACACATTTTACTACTTTGGAAGTGTCTCTCGCGCAAATTATTCAGTGTAGACAAAAACTATATGAGAAACCTCAACATCATTTTTGAAGACCTATCGATAGACATACCACGCGTGTAGGTTTGATGAAAAAAAAATTTGAGTTTCAGTTCTAAGTATGGGGGACAACCCTAATTTTTTTTTTGTAAAAATCTTAATGCGCTTCACAGAATACATCTACTTACCAAGTTTCAATGGTGTAGTTCTCATAGTTTCGGCAAAAAGTGGCTGTGACATACGGACGGACAGACAGACATGACGAATCTATAAAGGTTCCGTTTTTACGTTTTACGGAACCCTAAAAATTGACACACAAAAAAAACACACAACTGAATTGACAACCTCCCCCTTTTTCGAAGTCGACTCAAAATAATACAATTTCAACTTTTCCTTAAAGCTATACCAAAGCGAAACATTGTAGTGCAAATAGTATGAGCACAAACATATCATCGTCAGATAACTATAGCCTCAAATATCAAGTTGACAAGGCAGTGTTTGATTACAAAAGCCTATAGTTTAAGGTCCTTCAATCAAATGTTATTGACAATTCGATTAAATTTACAGCATCGATATTAATGAAGTTTCACTAATTAGATTACTATTGCCATCAACAGTTTGATACCCACTCGATTAAATATTAACTGGCAATATCAGTAAATTAATCGTAATGGATAGGATTAAGGATTCATGTATATGGCAACCACGTGTCATTGCTTTGGTTCTAGATCGTTTAACAATTAGTCCAACATAATTACAAGACATTTTTATAAATTTTCTAGGAACAGGAATTGTGTATAGAAAATAGCTTAGTTCGTTATTATTTCTGCCTAACAAATGTATTAAGCTATGTATCTACAAATTGCGATAGGATAACAAAAAAACATAGACTGTTGAATTGTTCTTGAAATAAAAAAAAAATTAGAAGCAATCATTATGTCAATCATTATGACCATTAATGCAGACAAGGTGTCAAGGACCATATTTCTTCATAAATTTATAGGACAAATACTCAGGACAAATAGAATTGTCTTAAATCTCGAAGCAGGCGCGGTTCCAGCGTCAAATTTTTGGGGGGGCACCAGTACAGAGCCTCAGCTTTGGGGGGGGGGGGGGTCACGACTAGAAATACTATAAATTTAGTAAGAAACACTACTAGTAGCGCCCCATTTTAATGTAACGTATACGTTTTGGGGGGGGGGTCATGTCGTAGGTTTAAAAAGGGCCCCTTATATTGACGTACGTCAACACTCACCTTCACTACTCGTATTTCTCTCCCTGCCCAGCCAAATCCGATATGATCCTACTAGTGCAGCTTTAGATACTCGTTCTAGTATAGAACTTACTGCACTTCTGGACAATCCAAGGTCTTTAAGCAGGTTATAGAGAGATTTTGCTGGTATACCTCTCGCTCCTACTTCTAGAGCGTATAAATTAACTACATAGCCAACACATAGGCTGTATTATCCCGAGTAAATAGCGGAATCGGAAACTTCGCGGATGAAACTGCGGGGTGCTGCTAGTACATAAAAAAATATTGAGGGATATTTTTTTCTAACACAACATCTGGCTCCAAACTAAGCAAAGTCTGTACTATGCGACCCAGATAGCTGGTATAAATGTATGTATGTAGTTGTGAAACTATTTGTATTATATACTAGCAATATTTTTCCAATATTTCAATATTTGTGATTTTTCCCCGCGCAGTTTTTTTTTTTATATAAAGAGTGACGAGACGAGCAGGTCATGTGCCTGATGGTAAGCAAGATGCCTGCCACATAACAGCACAGTGACACGCAGCTATTGGAACATGAAGAGTCCAAATCATTACCTAGCACTGCACTGCGCTCGTCACCCAGATAACTAAGATGTTATATCTCTAAGCCCTGTAATTTCTCCCTTGTAATTGTTAGTTCCCCCTGTTCTAACGGAATAAAAAATGCATATATATGTACTATTCCAGGCTATATGTAACAGTTCCAAATTTCAACCTGATCCTTTCAGTCGATCCGACGTGATTGAGCGATAGACATCCAAATCATTTCGAATTTATTTCATTAGTCGGATAGAAACACCCAGGCATAAAATCGATAATTGTATTGGGATGGAGCGCTATAGGTAGTGATTTGGACTCTTTATGTTCAAATAGCGACGTGATACTGTGCTGATATGGGCTAGCGTGTTTTTTTACAAGATATAGTGATGGGGCGAGCTGAACATGTGCCTGATGGTAAGCAACACGTCTGCCCATAACAGAACAGGGTTACGCAGCTTTTGGATCATGATGAGTATCATTACCTATCACTGCAGTGTACTCGTCACCAAGTAATATAAGATGAATTATCTCTATGGCCTGTAATTACTCTGAAAGTATTGCCTTACAAAACGGAACACTTTGATATTTGCACATTACTACTTGGCAGTAGAATAAATTAATTACAAAGGTGTGGTCTTCCCCAAGGAGATACAACACAGATTCCGCAAAACTATAAATAAATAAATATTGGTGGACAATTCACACACAACACCATCTGGCCCCCAAACTAAGCAAAGTTTTTTTTTTTTTAAATACTGAGTGACGAGACGATCAGGACATGTGCCTGATGGTAAGCAACATCCCTGCCACATAACAGCACAGTGACACGCAACTATTGGAACATGAAGAGTTCAAATCATTACCTAGCACTGCACTGCGCTCGTCACCCAGAGATCTAAGTTGTTATATATCTCTAAGCCCTGTAATTTCTCTGGAAACATTGCCCTTCAAACCGGAACACAGTAATGTTTGCCCATTACTGCTTGGCGGTAGAATAACTGGAAAAAGTGTGGTACTTCCCCAGGCGGACACTGCTAAGAGCTGTCCTACCACTACAAAACTATGGTGTACTAGCTTGTACTATGGTGACCAGATAGCTGACATAATACTTGTATAGTGTTGGTCGCCATCAGGCGTATGCCTTGCTTGTTCTATCATTTTCCTTTTTGTGCTAAAGCCTCAAACCATCCAGAACTTTGGATTGTAAAGTTAATGTTTGGCATGTTTGCAGAGAGCAGCACCAAACTAAGGAGGGATGGTGTTCTGAACCTGTACCCATTCCCGCGAGTGGGGCGTGCCTCGAGGAACACGTGGCAAGTGCCCCTCAACGACTTCTTCCTGGCTAAGAGCATAGGTAAGTCACCATTAGTGGTATAACTAGGGGTGGGCGAAGTGGACTATCGCGTACGGCCTCGCACTTAAAAGTAAATAAATTTAAGTCCTCGCGATGCCTCCAAATAGGTACGATAAAACGACCTAAAATCCCTGTATAATTTAAAATTAAATAAAAAAACTTAAAAAATTGCCAGTCATAGGAATTGCCGGCAGAAGTGAAAACTTATAACTCAGAATTTGACAGCTTACTGTGGAAACTACGAGGGTGAAACCGGAAGGAGTGGCATGGCCATCTATAAATACGTCAGCATTTCTAGATGGCCAATAGCCATGATCCCGAGTTTACCCGTAGATTTATTTAATTCCCGAGCGTACCTGATGCTTGAGGTCAATTCACAGCCCACGATAAATCTGTACGTGGTGAGCCAAAGCACAGTAAATACATAACAGTAGGTTATCTAAGGCCGCCCGCCGAGTTTTTAGCCTACTCTTGCGTTCATCCCCAGGGTTGTCACTTTTACTTTTAGTTAATATTTTCGAACAAGCAGCACTTGATCTAAATTTATGCAACAAAAAGCATATTATGATTGAATATTTTACCAATTTATACATTTAGTAAAAATAAAAAGCCTTTATTCACGTAACATTTATTAGAGAGACGAACTTCTTAGCATTCCATGGATTCACCGTGCGGGTGCCGGGTCAGAATCAGAATCAGATACAAAACTCACCTATGGTTAACCTATGGTCACTCACTTTGCATTTCTAAATTCATGGCGTGCACTTTGTAACTATCATTTTCGTCTTGTTGTAGAAAGTTTTTACCATGTCTCGGTCTTCCCTTTTCTTTCTCGCACCCAACCCAGCTGTATTTACTTGCGCACCTGCCATAAATTGTTCGTGGAATTGAATGGTCCATCTATAGGTACTCTATTCAAATAAATAAGTAACTTAATAATTTTTGTAGTGGCAGGACTCTTGGCAGAGTCTACCTGGGGAAGTACCACACCTTTGCCAGTTATTCTACCGCCAAGCAGTAATGTACAGACATTACTGTGTTCCGGATTGAAGGGCAATGATTCCAGAGAAATTACGGGGCTTAGAGATACAAAATCTTAGATTTTCGTCCATGTGTACATATATTACTGTGTTCCGGTTTGAAGGGGAATGTTTCCAGAAAAATCACAGGGCTTAGAGATTTAACATCTTAGATCTCTGGGTGACGACCGCAGTGCAGTGCTAGGTAATGATTTGGACTCTTCATGTTCCAATAGCTGCATGTCACTGTGCTGCTATGTGGCAGGCATGTTGCTTAACATCAGGCACATGCCCTGCTCGTTGACTCGGCTACGCTATTAATAAAGCAAATACACTGTGAAATAAACAATAATACAATACCTACCACATTTTCTAATAAGATTTAAGTATAAGTAGGTACTTACATTTCTGTTTCAGTAGGAACCATGAAGAATGATAAATCCGGGTTTGCGAAATCGTTATTGAGGCACCCGAAAAAAAACACAATATCTTTTTCCCCTTTTTGAAGTCATGATATTCGTTATAATCTATATCTATACTAATATTATAAAGAGGAAAGATTTGTATTTTTGTATTTTTGTATTTTTGTATGTATGTAATAAACTCAAAAACTACTGAACCGATTTCAAAAATTCTTTTGCCAAAAGAAAGCTACATTATCACTGAGTAACATAGGCTATTTTTATTACAAGAAAAAAATAGTGATACTTGGAATTTTTTAATAAAACCAACGCAAGGTTTAAAAAAAACAGCCATAAAATGGCTTTCATCGCATACGCTGCGGAAAGTACCAATGATAGAACCAAATAATGTTCTACAATATTGTAGAACGTATTAAAATCTACAAAAAACCTCGGGAGAGCATATGTCTAACTACAGTAATTACGTCGCTACAACTGCTTTTTTACATTTTAAAAGAAGATAAAAATGCCGATCAACTTAAGACCATGCTATTCATACATTTGTTTTAATTCTTATCAAAATAAATTATTTCTCAATCAAGACTGTTTTAATACCTATTGATTCCTTTTTGAATTATTAAAATCGGACATTCCATTCAAAATATATTACGAAATTAAAAATATCCATCCTAAATATTTGCAACGACGCGACGGCCGGCAGAATTATGAAGAGTGTACATACAGTACAGCGCAGCGTTCATCCCAGTCAGAGTGATTTTATCTCAGAATACTTCTTTATCATGTACCACGTAGGTACATCGTTTCAAGACTACTCAAAATGAAAGAAATCACTTTGAGAGAAGCTTCAATTTCTCGGTGTCCGTTGAGGCTGAGAGAGTTGTTTGTGATAATATTATTACATATTTTGTTTTCCTTCGGAATTATGGAACATTTTTGAAGACAATTTGTGTCAAGACATCAAACATACAGCCCAACAACGAGATCCGGATTATGATGTATATGTCACAGCCGGATTGTATAGTTCGCCGTATTACATTACGGCTAGCCGTTTTGAAAAACGGGGCCGTTTTGTAATGCGGCGGTTCAACGATTAGCCGCATTGTCATTGCAATACGTTCTTCAATAAGGCGGTCCACGTTCAGCCGCATTGTATTACTACTTATGTTGTAAGGAGACCATATTTCAAAAAATAACAACACAAAATCTAAATTAATTTCATTTCTCTGAAAAAATTGATCGATTATTTCGTACGATATTCCGTACTATTTTTTTTTACAACATTTTACCTCTCACGTAAAGTTTGAAAGCCCATAACTTGATATCGGTGACGGTACACCTAAGAAACATGGTGCACTTCCATAGACAAGGGTCTATTATCGAAACATGTTCAATCGTAGATAGCATCGTCCCTTAACATCAGGTGAGATGGTGGTCAAGTGCGAACCTATTATAGTTTAAAAAAAAAGATTTGACTCCGGGTCCCGTCAGAAGCTCTGCGGTCAACCTTGAGTGTCGCTTCTCCATACTCGGCCTGCGCTCCACTACGGCTACTTGCATGGCTCGCTCCACTCAGCTCCTCCCTTGAGCTTCTGGCTCCCGCATTCTTTTAAATACACTCTAGGTGTAGTAGCGCCAAGACTAGGTGGAGTCGGGGTGCTCCGGGTCGGATCTGGGTCTCATGTAACCAACCCGGTCCGATTTAGTCTTAACAAGGTGGACGGTGGAAACGAAATAGTATCCAAGTAACGCCCAGGGTGACAAGTGCCACCCTAATAATATTGTGTACGATTCCTCCAAACTCCAGAATCCACTGTCACTTTATCAATTCAGGAACACACAGTATTCAACGCCATAGTTGTTGTTATGTCAGGCAACGCCATGAGTGTTAAGAATCGGAACTAAAAATTGTCAAAGAGGCGGTTAATCTCTTCGCTTTATTACATTACGGCTAGCCGTGTTAGCAATTTAGGAACACACAGTATTCAACGCCATGGTTGTTGTTATGTCAGGCAGCGCCATGAGTGTTAAGAATCGGATCTAAAAATTGTCAAAGAAGCGGCTAATCTCTCGCTTTATTACAATACGGCTAGCCGTGTTGAATAACGTATGGCGTTGAATACATTCCGGTAGTTTTTAAATCAGCTGTATTCAATCCGGCTGATCGTTAAACCGCCGTTTTACAAAACGGCCTTTAACCAACTAAGCCACCAGGCCAGCTTCACCAAAATTTGGTCATGTACCTACATTTCATTTAGCATACCTACTGAACAAAAAAAGTTGACCCCGTGCGAAGCCGGGACGGGCCGCTAGTTATTAATATTATGGTAAGTGGCCGGCGAGAGTTGACGAACGCGAGCGGTCATGTAACTTACGGACGTGCTCACAGTCGCGCTGCACGGCCCCTACTGTCGCCGCCATAGCGCGCCATATATTATGCTAGCGTGTGCGTGAAATCGCGTGCCGACACGGAGCGCGGCGCGCACACACACATTCAAGCCGAGAGCGGCACGTTTGTATGAAGATGTTTTACTGTTCTTTACTGTGGCCAAAGTATGTTTTCACTTCAAAAATATCCAAAGGTTGAATCGAATGAAGAAGTTTAATTCCCGGTGTTTTGATAATAACTTGAACTGTTCCGATAATTATAGGAATGAACAATTGACATAATAAAATAAGTTCAGCAGTAAAATGTATATTTTAATACTCTGAAACTTATAAAAATACAATTTTAAAGGATATGATCACAGACAAAGTAATAAACGATATGATCTTTCAGTCAACGAAACAATATTGACACAGTCATACTTCATAAGTACCCCAGAAAAATAAAAGAATTTAAGTAATTAGTAGCACATTTGCCCATAGAAATTGTTATTGCCTAAAAAAGATTTAAGGATTTTCAACCTACACAACAATTAAATAGGGTGCCATAGATGCTAAAAATTCAAATCCTTCAATCAATCAAATTAAAATTAGTCAATCAATCTGCAATTTTCCGGCGTAATTACGAGCTTTGCATTTGTTTCGTTTGTGTAAATTGTATGACATTAATTTAGGTTATTGAATATGAATATGTAAATGACCAGCCATTTGTGATGTCCTAAATATTAACTTTAATTTCTCCTATTAAGTTATAGGTACATAAAATAAACTTTTTTTTTAAAACTTTGTAGGTTTACACTTGACCGCCGTCTCGCCTGATGTTAAACGACGACGCGGTCTACGATGGAGCGTAATTACCTAGAAAAAAACCCATTCACTCTTGATTCGTAACGTATTCCACAGCTTAGACGTTCTTATCACAAAAGTAGAGTCAAATCTGTTCGTTCGTGTCTTTGGAACACCAACCATGAAACGATGTCGCTTATTCGAGCTACGAGCATTCCGATAGAAAAATGGACAGGGTGTATTAGATCATGCAAATCAGTTGCACACTCTCCGAAGTGTATCCGATAAAAACCCGATAGGCTAGCAATTTTTCGGCGATGTGCAAGACTTTGAAGTCTTTTTCGCACAAGAGTGTCGTTGCCTATGAGCCTTTTGGCACGTCTCTCGATCGATTCCAGAGCCTCCAGCTGATACTTAGCCGATCCATCCCAAAGGTGCGAACTACTGTTCGCTCTTACTCCATACAGGAGCGAATCTGTGCTTGATATAATGTAAGCAACTGTTCAGACTTGAAGTACCTTCGCGTTACTTTGACCTCTACGCTCAACTTTGGCTCATATATCGAGTCCAAGGCTAAACTAGCTGCCAAAAAACTAGGTGAGTTTTTTGGCAGCTAGTTTAGCCTTGGACTCGATATATGAGCCAAAGTTGAGCGTAGAGGTCAAAGTAACGCCCAAAAGCTCAAGCTGGTCAGAAACTGGCACGGATACACCTCTAAAAATTGGAGTCCGTTGAAAAGGACTCCTTTTCGCACAGAACAAACATCATCATCATCATCATCATCAGCCGTAAGACGTCCACTGCTGGACATAGGCCTCCCCCCTAGATTTCCACAACGAACGGTCCTGCGCAACCTGCAACCAGCGGTTTCCAGCGACCTTCGTGAGGTCATCTGTCCATCTAGTGGGAGGCCGTCCAACACTGCGTCTTCCGGTTCGTGGTCGCCACTCGAGAACCTTTCTTCCCCATCGGTTGTCAGTTCTGCGAGCGATGTGGCCTGCCCATTGCCACTTCAGCTTAGCTACTCTTCGAGCTACGTCGGCTACTTTCGTTCTTTTGCGAATATCCTCATTACGGATTCTGTCGCGCAAAGAGACTTCGAGCATAGCTCGCTCCATAGCTCGCTGTGTGACTTTGAGCTTTGTTATGAGGCCCACAGTTAACAAACATGCCTGCGTCTAACTCTCGTTGAACTTGACCAGATTGACATCGCCCCATTTAGCCACCGCCTCAAGGGTCAAGCTCAAACGCTCTCTCTCAGTACCTGAGTTTGCTGCCCACTGGCTCTCGCGCTAGATATGTTACTCTCTACAACGGTGCTATCATCTGCGTACCCAAAGATACCGGGCTTCAACAGATCGTTGATATGTAGCAGGAAGAGCGTCGCAAAGAGTACCGACCCTTGAAGGACTCCGGCATTGAGAACCGTTTGATCCGATGAGCAGCAATGACGACTCGTATGGATCGATCCCTCAAAAAGTCCGATATCCACGCAATTAACCCAGGAGACACACCATAACTAAAAAGCTTGCCTTTAAGGCCATCATGCCAAACCCTGTCTGAAGCCTTCGAGATATCCAGGGAGACTGCAAGTGCTTCTCCGTGTTTCTCAATAGCTTCACTCCAGATATGAGTGATGTACGCTAGAATATCCCCGGTCGACCGCTTTTGGCGAAACCCGTATTGCTGGTCTCTGATTATTATATGGAACTAATTATTTAACCCACGTCAAAAGAGGAGGTTTCTTTTTGTATGTAATAATGTTACGAGATCAATCAACAATCGTGCATCAATTTTGATAATTCTTTTTTATTTGGTAGCTCAGAAGTGGTATCATAAACATTTTACAGAAATCAGTGAAACATTTTTTAAAGGTTCTTTTCACATCAAGAAATCATCAGCGTCATAATGAACACACAAGTCGGAAACACAATTAAAAACTAAAATTAATTCAACTCAAATAGATAGATAGATGAACTCTTTATTGCACTAAATAAAACAAAAAAAAAAAAAGAAATAACAAACTAATAAAGAAAATTTATAACAATTGGCGGCTTTATTACTAAAAGCGATCTCTTGATCTTTATTTATTTCAAATTAGGTTTTTTATCGGATACATTTCGGCTAGTCGGCTACTCTCATGATCTAATTTAACTTAGCCCTAGTCTAATATCTAATTACTCTGAACTTCGAAAAGGCGACACCATTCCATGGTTGATGTTCCTTATATCCGAACGATGAGTTTTGAAGCCACTTTCGTTATTCGAACGTCTATTAGTGGCATTCATTACCTGGACATATTTTGGGCATCTCGGTATCTTCAAGTCGAGAGTGAATCGGTTTTGTTTTAGGTCGTTGATGGCATGGTCACTTCCCGCCAGATGATATGGCCGTCAAATGTAATCCTAGCGAGGACTTTTTTAAATAATGCGTCGCAGGTCACTTGTTTTTTAATTTGAATTACCCACTGCATGACTCCGTTTTCCGTGACCTTTGTCATTTGACTTTTTTTATAGATACATAATATGTTTATCTTTTTAACTCATATAGGTTTACACTTGACCACCATCTCGCATGATGTTAAACGATGATGCGGTCTACGATGGAGCGTGTAAAAAAGGTCTCGGATTAGAAGATAAAAAGGAAAACAGATTTAGAGTTGTTTTTTATTATCACTATTACAAGATTATTTTTTGGGGTCATCTAAAACGTTAATTCCGTTCTCGTTTTACCATAGACTATGAGCCGGTAGAGAAGCGTCAACTGTACGCGTTTCCGCGCGTCGGTCGCAGCGAACTGGCCCTTCTGCGCGATCAGATCCTGAGCCAGGGCCGCATCGAGTACAAGCCGGCGCCGGTGCGGCGCGCTGAAGACAGCCCAGGCATGTGGTTCGGGCCACGACTTGGACGGTCTGTGAAGACTGCGGAGGATGACTTTAAACCGATGGCGGCGCATCACGAAGACAGCTCTGTTATGCTGTTTGGATCCAGACTTGGACGATCCGTGAAGACTGAGGAGGATGGTGAGTTTGTTCTTACTTCATATCGTAGTCATTATCTTTATTGCGTAAATATAACTTTTTTTTTTTTTTTTTTTTATTTAAATTTTACAGCTCCACAGACTCCGGGGTCCGTGACCTTTGTCAATCGTTTTCTTTTTATTACATGAATCTTGGATTGTTGGAAATATTACTTTCAACACACTAGCTCATAAAGTGGTTCTAATTTTAAAGCAATCAGGCATATACTGTCACCTATAATCAAACTGTGGTTATTATTCACAAGTGCGTTATAGAGTTTTTTTATTGGTTGAGTTGCTTTGTTCTAAATAAGTTTCGGTACAAAAAAGATCGTGTTCAATATAACAAATTAATTAATGTACCTGTTATTTATTAATTTCAGTAAATTTAATAAATATGTTTTACTTGTACGTGTTAAAAAATAAAACATTCACACATATATATATATGAATATAACTTTTGTTTTCTTTGTAATAAAAAAATATTAAATTCCTCATTTGTAAGTGACTAAAAACGCTAACCGCAGGAAGCAAAAAAAATTTAACTCGTTTTTTTTATCTGTGGCTGATCGCCATTGTTATTTTTTTCCCGCCTAAACAAAAGGCTTTTTATAACTGTATTTTACTGTTGAAATGATTTTTTTATTGTTATTTTATTCACAAGTGTGTAGAAAAACATTGTATGATACACGTGTGTATTGATGATTACCGTCCTCGGCTATCTTAAGACTCTCGCCAAATTCGGGTCTCAATGGCGCCTCAGCGGTAATCACCAACATTACAAACTTGTGTCATAATCTAGTATTATCCTTATATTTTTACTAGCTCCACCCCGCGGCTTTACCCGCGCAGTTTTAGTTCCCGTTATTTTCTCGGGATACAAAATAGCCTATGTTATTCCAGATTATACTCTATCTGTGTCGCAATTTCAACACGATCCGTTCACACGTTCCGACGTGATTGAGCTATGAAAATCCAATCATCTAATCGTCCAAACGTTCGCATTTATAATATTAGTATCAGACGAGATGGTCTCACCCTCAGAAAATTATTACCGTCAGTTGAAAAATTAAAAATTAACAACTGTTTATAATTTCAGAATTCGCTTTACAAACCGGAACCAACGAACACAGCGAGCCAGAACAAATAGAGACGGGCCACGAAGAGAGAAAGAAACGAGAAGCCAACTTAATGTAAATCCCCTAAAAAACTATCCACAGCTGTCACTGTCAAAATTATACACATAAAGACGAATCTAGACGGGTAAGATTCGCCACTCACATTTAATGTCCATTTGCAAAATTTTTTCATTCTTATTAGAGTACTATTTATTACAGAAAAAATAATGTATAATAAGAAGGAGGAGGATTAATTCCCAACATTCCCAAGTAATTCGACAGCAGTAGTAATTTTCAACCATTTACATATTTTGAATCCTTAACATACTAGAGTTGCATAAACTAACATACGTTCAATTGCAAAATTCGGCCATAATAACAATTAAGACATTATTATAATAGACTCTGAAAATGCTGACGTAGTGTAGGATATTTTGCGGTTAGGTGGAGTGACAATGTACGAAAGACAACTTGCAGTGAATGAAAACGTAAAGCGGAGGTTCGGACTAAGTGGTGAACCTTAGGAAATACATATGTCCAGCAGGGGACTAATATGCCTATATTAGTTCCCTGCTAATGATGATTATGAATACTGACCGAAATCTCCAATCAATGGAATAACACTTGGTGAACCGTGTTATTTATTTCAATTAATCATTAAAAAAACTGAGAAACAAAAGTTATCACGCAATTTGCTATTAATACCCACACAGTTTTTGAATATCTATGATACATTTACAGAGAAACAAGAATGAGACAATGTTCCACAACTTGTATTTATTTTTAATTTTCACGTTTGCTACTGCTGTCTCTATAAAATTCATTTAATTTAAGTTTACCCTCTAGGGCAAAAATGTACTTAGCAAACATTTCTTGACCGTCTATACTCGCCTTTACACTACCATCAATCTGTTTTTCGCTGAACTCTAGCCATAGAGTAATTATTATATTTAAATACGAAGATGTGACGTACCACCTAGTTTAACAACGTTAAAGTTACCTACATTTGGATACTTCATTGATATAAATATTTAGCATTATTTTGTGATTTATTAGGTTAAGTACTAAAATTTATATTGTACTGTAATGTGTGTAAATGTTAAATGTATGTACGTAGATCAATTGCCAATTTTATTTTTAAGGCTGGGTGGATTTTGTAATCCATGAAATAACTTTGGCAATATTTTAATATATGTACATGAATAAATAGATTTTAATGAAATGTTGTTTCTTTTAACTTTTTTTAATAGTGAAAAGTGAAATGAAAATACATGATTTCTTTTGGATGCACAATGAGAAGTGAGAAAATTAGTGACGAGACGATCAGGACATGTGCCTGATCGTAACCAACTCGCTTGCCTATAACAGCACGGTGTCCAAGAGCGGATCAAGGATAGGGTAGGGTAGGGGGGTCATGGGGGTCATGATCCACCCTGGGTTGGGTCCAGAACCGAAGTGGACCACTAATTAAAACGCACGCACGCACCTATCGCATGGTCTTGTAACTTAACAACGACCACCTCTGGTGCCAAAGCTGGATTCGCCCTTGACCGTGTCACGCAGCTATTGGAACATGAAGACTCCAAACTATTACCTAACACTGTACTGCGCTTCCAGAGATATAAGCAATTAATATACAATACATATATTACTCGTATGTATGTCCTGTAATACCTGAATATACCAAATCTAAGAAAATACAGAAATGTTTGCACATTATTGCTTGGCTTGGTAGATAACTGACAAAAATGTGGTATTTCCTGACGCGGAATCTGAAATCTACTTGATATTAAAAATAAATTTATTGTTTTCATCAATGCATCTTCTATATATATAAAAGCGAAAGGTCACTCATCAAGGAATCTCAGAAACGACATACGCTAGGAATCTGAATTTTTGCATGGAGGTCCCTTTTAGCACGTAGGCGCTCGCTAAGACGGGGTTTTGCGAAATTCAACCCCTAAGAGGGTGAAACAAGGGATGAGCGGTTGTATGAAAATTCGTGATTTTCAAAGTTATCAAATTTTGTATCTAGACACTTGCCACGAAACAATTAAATGTTTGTTCTATCAATTTTGTAATTTCGAACTGTACGGGGTGAAAATAGGGTTGAAATGGGGGATGAATGTCAATATGGAAGTTCCCAACCTTTGCAGATATAACCATGAAACTTTGTATATAGACCCTTAACACGAAGCAAACGAATGTCGGGTCTAGCTATTTTGTAATTTCAAACTGTGTGGGGATAAAACTGGAGTTGAAATAGGGGACGAATGCCTCTTACGCTTTCGCACCCAAACAACTGAACCGATTTTGATGAAATTGCATGTAATTGTTTTATTATAAGCTGTTTTAGTAACCGTAAATGAGTCTGGGTATAAATATAGGTACTGCCTGAGTTACCTTAGTATTTATTTTGCGCGGACGAAGTCGCGAGTAAAAGCTAGTTGAGTCAATAAAGTTTTAAACCAAATATTCCAATGACCATGGAGGTCATGGTCACGCCCTGCGGTTTCACCCGCGTATTTTCCATTTTTTCTAGCTCTAGAGCTAAGTTTTCACTTCTATCGACAGTTCCTATGACTGCCAATTTTAACTTTAATGTGTTGACTGCCATCTAGCCTGATGTTGTGAGTGATGCGTCAAGAATGCGTCTGCATTTCTAGATGGCCATGCTCATGGCCACGCCTTCCGATTTCAACCGCGTAGTTTCTAAAGTAAGTTATCAAATTCTGAGTTATAAATTTCACTTCTATCGACAGTTACTATGACGCGTATTTCCAAACTATACAACGCCAGAACGCAGCCATAGAAAACAGCTAGAGTATATATTGTAATGTTGTTTTAAAATCTGTTATTACAAACCATACAAGAGTTTTGCGTACTGATGGTGTATAGTTTGTAACGTGGATGCTCGCGTCGCGTCTTTCCATTCTATACAACGCCAGAACGCAGCCATAGGAAACTGTTCGCGTACGAGTATATTATATTGTAATGTTGTTATAAATCTGTTATTACGATGCATACAATAATTTTTCGTACTGATTGTCTATGTTGTCGATCCGATGCTGAGATTTGACTCTGGGTGGGCTCCCGCCAGAAGCCCGCATTTTTTATATACACTCTAGGGGTAGTAGCGACAAGACTAGGTGGAGTCGGGGTGCTCCGAGTCGGATCTGGGAAACCAACATCCAAAATAAATCAGTCAGTATAACATCTTGATAAAACATCTTAGATCTCTGGGTGACGAGCGCAGTGCAGTGCTAGGTAACGATTTGGACTCTTCATGTTCCAATAGCTGCGTGTCACTGTACTGTTATGTAGCAGGTATGTTGCTTACCATCAGGCAAATGTCCTGCTCGTCTCGTCACTCTTTATATAAACAAAAAAATGCAACTGCTCACGTACAAATTGTAATGTTAGTTTCGCGCGCTTATTCCAAAACATACACGATTAGTCCGTATGCGTACTGGCGCTGTATATTTTGTAACAGCATAATACTTCTACGTTACTACAAAGTATACGCGAGTATTTGCGTACTGGCCTTGTATGGTTTGGAAGATCTTAGTTTTTTTTTTTTAAATAATTATTCACCAACCAACTTGGTGACTAATATATTTATTACAATCAAGCCTAATTCGGAAAGTCTAGGCTAATGAGTAATTTTATTATGACTTAGTTTGCTAAATAATAATAGTTGTAAGATTGTGTCCATAAGCACTTTTCTTATTGTCTCTGTTAAGGCGAAGTCACATCGTTCATGTGTACTTTGTATTTAATATTTATAAATCTAAATTGCACTAACACTGCACTTTGAACACAGGTATTAATTTAATTTGCACTAAGTCAACTCAAATGGTTTTGTCCGTTTAAGCCTCCGCACTAACTCAGTGTTGTCAAGGAGCTGGATTGCCTCGACATTGACATGGTAATGAAGTCTTCGTTCGTGAGCTTCTGCATATTTACGTATCACTTCACTAACAGAATCCATCTTTAGGTCTCGATGAATGTCAGCATTTCTTATATACCAGGGAGCGTTGACAATGTCCCTTAGCACTTTGTTCTGAAATCTTTGTATAATTTCAATATTGCTTGGTTTGGTACAGCCCCACAACTGTATACCATATGTCCATACTGGCATTAGGACTTGTTTATACAATAAGATCTTGTTATGTACTGACAACACAGATTTTCTTCCAAGTAGCCAATACATATT
The DNA here is from genome assembly GCA_963693475.1 of Ectropis crepuscularia. Lineage (NCBI taxonomy): Eukaryota > Metazoa > Arthropoda > Insecta > Lepidoptera > Geometridae > Ectropis > Ectropis crepuscularia. The sequence continues at coordinate 18,325,257 of OY856355.1, forward strand.
TTTGTAGCGTATCGCTAATTCCTCTCTTTTCTTCTTGACGTGAACCTTCCAGCGTAGCTTCTCGTCAAGAGTCATACCTAGGTATTTAGCTTTGTTGTCATAAGGTATGGGTCGATCGTTTATGAAAACTTGATGATATTTTACTTTTTTATTTGTAAAATCTATATGAACGCTTTTAGATTCATTCAGTTTGACGCGCCATTTTTTCGTCCAGTCATAGACTTTATTAATTGCGGATTGCGCCATCTCTGTAGCTTCTGCATGATTTTCACCTAGTGCCAAAATCGCAGTGTCATCTGCGAATGTCGCAATAGTAGTATTTTCTAGTGTTGGTATATCACAAGTATATAACAGGTATAAAATGGGACCTAATACACTTCCTTGTGGTACTCCAGCTTTGATTTCCTTGAGTTCGGAATAGGCTTCATCTTGTTTTATTCGAAATACTCTATTTGATATATACGATTGTAATATATCTGAGAATTGCTTGGGTAACATTAATTTTAGTTTGTGTGTTAGCCCTTTATGCCACTCTTTATCAAAAGCCTGTGCCACGTCTAAAAATATTGTGGTACATACTTTCTTTTCTTCTAGGGCTCGTTCTATTATGTTAGTGATTCTATGAACCTGATCTATAGTAGAGTGCTTCTCTCTAAATCCAAACTGGTAGCTCGGTATGAGATTTTTACTTTCAATTATAGGTTTTAATCTTTTTAATAATAATTTTTCAAACAATTTAGACATCACAGGGAGCAGAGAGATTGGCCTATAAGACGTGACTTCATTCGGAGGTTTCCCTGGCTTTTTTATCATTATGACTTCGGCCACTTTCCACAGATCAGGAACATACTTTAATCTAAAAGCAGCATTGATGAGTGTGGTAAGTTTAACAACTGCTTTACGTGGGAGATATCGCAGGACCATTCCTGTAATAAGATCATATCCTGGAGTCTTTTTTAAACTAATTTTCAGTTTTATTTCTTTGTAAACTTCCTTTGGTGTAACTAACTTTATATCTATATTATCTTGTAATACATTGTCCGTATTATCTAAGTTACTCATAATGTTTTCTTCGTTAGGTTTGAAGATGTTTTCAAGATGATGCGCAAATATTTTGGCTTTTTGTTCGTTACTAATAGCCCATTTCCCGTTTTCAAGATCTTAGTAAAAAAACTTATTTACAATCTATACGTGATTAGTTTCATACCCTTGCGTTCTGGCCTTGTATAGATTGGAAATACGCTACTATGACTGCCAATTATTTTACATATACATACATATATCTGCATTCTTCAGAAGCTGCGGTCCTGCATCCGCGGCAGCCGCGGGTGAAAATCGCTCAATGAGTTCTTAGCCTTAAGGTATCTCACAATTAAATATAGCTAGAGTATTTTTAGATAAAGAGTCACGAATTCATAACATTACTGGGAACTTCTCAGATTACTTTAAACCTGAAGTCGTAGATAGCCATTCGAAGGAATTGGTTCTTGAAAACAAACATGATTGTTCATAATGTCGCAGCTATTGGAAACGTGAAGAGTTGAAATCTCTACCAGGCACGCCGCTGGCTGTTTCGGCGTCCGCGTGCAATACCGATTATGCCGCCCCAAGGCTCTTAGTTTTGTCACTAAGAAGAACAATTAAAAAAAAATGATTTATCTCGATTACTTTGGATTTGAAATTTGTGCAGTATTCTACTAGTCGAGCCCTATCATTTGATACTCATGTAGAGAGAGTAGTGAAACAAAAACGTTTTCGCCATTTTGTGGAAGCGGCTATCTTGAATCAATATTTACGAAACATGGGTAAAATCTCCACAGTAAAGTGGCTTCCTAACGAAAAAAAACGGCCAAAATTGGTACGACCGTTCGACAGATACGATGCGGTCATAGGTTGCACGGTGTATCTATATGTATGTATATCTGTGCAACTGGGGTAGGCCACAATGTTGAGGGGTCGGCATCGCGGCTCTGGGGTGGAGGCCGTGATGGGAGATAATAGTCAGTATTACATTGCTCCGCTCTCATGGCCTTGACCGGGTCACCACCGTTAGACGGCGAACGCGGTGGGGCTGCAGAGGAAGAGGACTGTAACTATTGCGGTGCACCGCTGTTCCTATCTTCCGATGCAATCGAAAAGTGGTAAGCGGCCACAGAACTGATTCGATGCCGGGGCCAGGGGTGTCCAGACGTGGGGGGTCTGGCACTCACTTATTGGTAGGTCCCCGAGGTGGTCACGGCGTATCCTGGGTTCAAGTGCATCGGTGATGGACCAGTGACGCACCGCTAGCTTTCGGCGCTACACTACAGCTAAATGCGGTGATTCCCTCCAGCAAAACAGGCCCGCAAGGTCACTGGTGGTAAGCCAGGGTCGTTCGTTGAATGCAAGACGTGATTCCGCGACTCGGACATCTTAAATTACGCTAGGTTAATTTTGAAACCCTGCCGAAGAGTTTTCCCGCATCATGTTATCCCGAGGTGGGGGGCTCAGTAGCCGTGGCTTGGTCATCCACAGTGAAGCTAAAATAAAACTTGAGGTGGCACCGCTCGTCTATACGCTAGAATTCAATTTACAGTCCACGAAAAATCTGTCTGTGGCGCGCCAAAAGAAGTTTTCACTTCTAAAACTGCCCAAAATCGGTACAACCGTTTGAGAGATACGATGCGCTCATAGGTCGCACGGTGGGTGGGCACCGGTGCAACTGAGATGGGCCGCAATGTTGCGGGGCGGACATCACGGCTGTGGGGTGTATGCCGCAGCAGGAGAGCATCGTTAGTATCACGGTTTACGGAGCGCCGCTCTCCCTGCCCACCGTAGCCTTGACGGGGGGCGACAGCGTTATATGGGAAATGCGGAGGAGCTGGAGGGGACCAAAGGTGTCCAGACGCGGAGTCGTCTGACACCCACTTACTGGTTGGTTCTCGAGGTCGTCACGGCGTATCCTGGGTTCATGTGCGTCAGTGATGGGGTTGTGCTCCATAGGAGGGCCCGGAGACTGGCAATCCACAATTTCACGGAAGAATGCGAGAGTAGTCCCGTATTCCCGCCCTCACTGGCAAATGGAACCCCGTGGAGTTTATAGTCAGTAAAGACGTCCACCCATGGTGTAGAATCCGACATAACCGACCGTCTCCCAGAGGTACGTAAATGCATTTCCTCCGCGTACAAAAAAGGATAATATTGAAAAATTCAACATCAAATTTGTTATTTGCTGTCGCCATTTTGACAGATTAGGGAGTTTCTGTGGAACTAAATTAAATGAATAGGCTAGGCAAGTTGCATTACATGTCAAACATCAGTAACGGCGCTAGGGGGTGCCCAGAGCGCCGGATACAACAGTGCGCCTGCGCTTGCGGCGCAGCGCCCCTTCCTCCCACGTGTTCATAAGAAAGGGGGCGCTGTTAGAAATCTCGCCTAGGTCGCTGATAGTGTTAAAACTGGTCTGGTCACTGGGTCAACTTGGTTGTTAGTACACGGGCTAGGCTCTTAATTATAAGGCTTTTTTGGTTTAGAACGGAAATTTGGCTCTGTTGGAAGTTTTGTTATTTGACCACTTTTATGTTTAAATTAATCGGACTACCAAAAATAATTTAAAAAGTTTTAAAAGTATATTTTTAGAACGTTTTTTCTGCGTGGACTCCCGTCGAAATGCTTTTATGTCCTACTAATAAGCCCGCAACACCTGCAACACCACGTAGTGTGAAGTGGCGGGTTAACGATGTAGTAGGAAGTTGAAACTGTAGCTAAATAATTTAGCTTTTGCTGGATCAATGTAGATGTTAAATAGTTTTGAATTACGTGATTAGTCGCTCGATTTGCCGCCCCCCTGGTCGTGCCGCCCGCGTGCTGTGCACGCCTTGCACGCTGCCTTACGGCGGCCCTGATCTCTACCTAGTGGTCGTAGCATTATTGTATTGTGTTGCCTACCATCAAGTGCAAGTCTTGTTCATCCCGTCGAACTATAAACATCAGAAAAACAATTGCCTGCCGAAATAAGTGAATTACGCTACATCGTGGACCGTATCGTCGCTTAACATCATGTGAGATGGCGGTCAAGTGTAAACCTATGAAAGTTAAACAAAAAAAAATTAAAAAATTGGCAGTCAGGAACTGCCGATAGAAGTGAAAACTTATAACTCAGGATTCGATAGCTTAACTTGGAAATTACACGGGTGTAAACGGAGGGCGTGGCCTCGCCATCTTGGCATGGCCATCAGGAAATACGTCAGCATTTCCCATTGGCTGATCAGTTTCTAGATGGCCTGTCCACGCCCTTTCAGCATTTCCCATTGGCTGACGTATTTCTAGATGGCCAATAGCCATGGTCCCGAGTTTACCCGAAGCTTTCTTATCATACCCGAGCGTGACGAATTAATTCACAGCCCGCGAAAAATCTGTCTAGGCGCGCCTAAAGAAGTTTTCACTTCAAAAAAATGAATCATCATTTAGAATTATTGTATTTTAAAACAGCACTTAATTTTGGACAATAGGTACGTCGCAGCTACAGGTATACTGATATTATGCATGTTGTGACACGAATTCATAAGATTGTCCGTCTCTAACTAAACGCAGCTAAATAAGTTTTCAGTTAAGAAATGGATCATATGTTCACTTTAAAAACTTTATTTTGATCCAAGAATTATAATTTATAATTTTAACCATATAATTTATAACATTTAAGTAAATTTGGTTAAGAATCAGTTAAAAAATTGTCAGTCATAGGGATTAGTTATGTTTAGCATTTCTAGATGGCCATGGTCTTGAATTAGCTCAAAGATTTCTTTCATTACAAACGAGATGAACTCAATTCACAGCCCAGGAAAAATCTGTGTTGGTTTTAAAGAGAAAAGTTTTTACTTAAAAAAAACTTACCCTAATATAACTAAATAAGTAAAAACATGAGAAATTACAAAAAGTATGATCAATTAACACTTCAAGAGACACTGCAGACATACTTTAATTACATTTTACTTCTTGATTTATCTCTAAGATGTAAATAATAATTACAGTACGGAAACCCTTCCCGGAAATAAAATGACGTAAACGCAATATCACAGCTTCATTTCACAATTATACGGGTCCTCTCTAAATTTACACAAACTAAGAGAAATGATTTATTTAAATAGGTGCTTATTAATATCGTTGGAGAGAACCAGATAACAGAGGATTATCCTACCCCAGGCACGGGATGGCAAATTAAAAAATCAAGGAATCTTGTTTGTGTTCATTTTTTAAAAAAAAACATCATTTATTCTTTTGTTAAAATACATTTGTGACGTAATAAGTTTTTGCAACAAGTTTTTGAATTTCGAATGCAGTACGGAGTAGATACGGATTAGGGATTGTATTTCCGTCACGTTTACGTAGGCGAATGTATGGTAAAGTATTTCCTCGCAATTTTATCGAATTTAGTGAACAAAATTGAGGACTTCTTATTCTTGACTTGTCGAAAAAGGACTCGAACGAAGGTTTGGCTCTACATTTGTTTTAAGAATGTCCTAATGTCCTAGGTAACCTAACGTACAGGCTGTGGAAAATCTTCGAAAATTTTCAGTTAATGGATATTAAATTACATGCTGTAAAGAATTTATTTACATTAAGTATTTACACAATGTATTTAAGGTACTTAATTGGATACAAATTAAAGCTTTATTGCTACAAATCACTTCGTAAATAACCTGTGGAATGCGTTGCCTGAATGATTTGGTTTCCCCGATGGTTACAACCATAGTGTCTTCAAATCGAGAGTTTGTCTGTTTCTTCTAGGCAAGCACGCTTTATTGTAGATTGCATCGTTGCTTAACATCAGGCGAGATGTCGTTCAAATGCAAACCTTTTTCAGGTAAAAAAAGAAAAGAGACTAAAATTAAATAATTGGAATTACACTAATTATAAAGAAAAAATTACATAGAAAATTAAATAGAATACACTATTTTCAATAAAAATAATAACACGAAAAAGCCTAAAAAGAGTAAACAACACAAAACTACATTACCTTTAAAATATTGAACATTCTACATCATTTTTTCTCGCCAGACTTTTTTTCTCTGTTTTTATTTGTAATCGAAATTTCAATCGGATTTGTTCTGATATGACTCAACAATATATGTATATCCAAACATTATTGGCAGAGCTGAATTACGATGAAAACTACTACAATACATTGGAAGATACCTAACTAACTACTTACACTAAGCACAACTGAATAAGCCGATTAACGTCTAAAGATAATCAAGCCCATTACCTGTCGAAAGCCAGCGTGCTGGTGACATTACCACGCTGAATGCCAATGATTCTACGTTGGGCCACAGATAAGAAAATAGTTACTTGTAATAGCTAAACAAACGCCAGCATTCTGGACAAACGTCTCGGCGACTAAGCGCTCGGAGCAGAACAATTTGTCTGAGGCTTGGAGAGTCGTTTGAAAATGATGCTGTTTTTCTTATTTTTAATGAAAGTTTTTTGTAGTACAGTACGGAGCATATAAATATTAGCGTTTGTAGTAACGGCAATTTTACGTTGGTAAATATATGTAATATGTATGATAAAGTTTTAGCGGGCTACTTCGTTAGTAGAATTTGAAAAATTCTGCGAAAAGGATTTCTGCATTTTACTGATTACACATTTTGTTATGTATTATTTATTTATTTAACAACAACTAGATACTTCACGATAACCACGTGGTAGTAGTATGTCTTTATTTCGCCAATTGGCCGTTTTAAATATATTACATTACCATTTCTTATTATAATATGTAGTAAATCTGTGGTCGCTGTAAGTGTGGCCACACTCATCAATCAAATATTGGTTCATGTGCGCAGTATCCAATGAAGGTCTAAATACTCGCTTTGTAAATTACCACAAGAAAAATTACTGGCTTTTAGATTAAAGATCTTCTTTCTAGTAGGTTATCTGCATTTTATAAAATACTACTTATTCATGTTTCAGTAACTACGTAAAGGAAAGAAGTAATGCTTCCAAAATTTTTAGATTAATTTGTTTTTTAGTTTAGCCCAAAGTTTAAAAAATATCATTCTGAAGAAACAGTTATCAGCTTTTGTCTTATCGTTTACGTTACGTTAGCAACGTCTGCGTTGTTACCTGCGTAGTTCCCGCTACCGTTATTTTGCCGGGATAAATAGTAGCGTATGTGTTCTTCCAGACTATAATGTAACTATATTCCAAATTTCAGCCCGATCCGTTCATAAGTTACGACGTGCTTGACCAACAAACATCCAAGTATCCATACATTGACATTTATAATATTCGTAGAGTTCAACATCATCAACATCAACAGCCCACTAAACGTTCCCACTGCTGAGACTCAGGGCCTTCTCTCGCAAGGAGAGAGTTGAGGCCATAATCCACCACGCTGGCCCAGTGCGGGTTGGCGGATGACACATAACTTCGAAAGATTCTAGGTACATGTCGGTTTCCTCACGATTTTTTCTTCACCGTTTTTAAGTAGCGGCATTATGCACATGACTTCGAAAAGACAGTGGTGCGTGTGGGGTTTGAACCCGGGGTCTCCGGATCGGCAGTCGCCGTTCTCCCGACTAGACCAGCCCTAACTTCGTAGACGTAACGTAACGTTAGTAGAGTTCACACTCATCAATTTCAACTTCAATTCCAATCTTGTTTTATTACTCACCAAATAATAAACAGTGAATTCTGTTAAAATGATATAATAAAACGTAATTAATCTGTTGTCGCTGTAAGTGTGGCCACATCCGAGTTTATGTAAGCAACAATCAAACATTGGTTCGTGTGCGCGGTGTACAATGGAGGCTTTAACGCGCTCGCAAGCGTCAGTTGGATTTGATTAACAAACCTTCCATATTTATTCTCTTTTTAAATACTTATCGCCGAGGTCGATGTAGGACCATTGCAAATTAATATTAATGGTTAAAATGGTTTAAAAAAAAATGGCAGTCATAGGCAGAATTACTTTTAAATAATTTTTGATTTGAAATGCATTAGCATGATGATGGCCGTGAGGTGTTAGAAACATGGCCGTCTAGCCTAGATAGCCATGCTTAGAAGACCTATTTAGACGACAATGCTTTGAAGATTTATTTCAACCTAGCGGCGCCCTCCGGTTTCACTCGCGTAGTTTCCAAAGTGAGCTATCAAATTCTAAATTATAAGTTTTTTTTCAATCGGCAGTTCCTATGACTGCCATTCATTTACTTTTTTACTGTTTACCTACGTTATTTTCTTAGTTTATTGATCACCTACAAAAAAAATGAACTAAATGTAAGTTTTTTTTATTGTGGGCATGTAGGTACATTGTTCAGAGCGAATTAAATCCACGGGTCATATACAAGGTGTTGCAAAAAGGTGCAACAATAAGTTTTGAATCATGTATGTGAAAATTAGGCACGAAAGCGCAAAAAAAAATTCCGAAAAAAAAATTAATTTTTTTGGTTGTTATTTCATTTGACATACCCCACCCCAAATGGCCAGATCTCCGCACGGATTTTTGTACGATGTCGCAGCGTCGGTAGCTAGGTCGTTGGTCTGCTGTACATGCTTTAGGGTTGAAGCTGGTGATTTGGTGGGAATTTTACGTCAAACTTTGACTCGAATTATCTCGTGATCTACCGTGCTGAGGGGAAAGAGACCTTGGGCGATGCAGTCTACATTAGTGTTAGAATGGACTGTTAAAATATTGTTGGGGGTAAATCCACCACGTTGTATATGTTCTTGAATATTTTTCTTGGAACACCTCGGTTTCCTTACGATGTATTTCGTCACCATTAAAGACAGTGCTGATAAGAAACTAGACAACACTGCAATTGGAAAAAATACAAATAAATGTGTAGTCAAGGTTCGAACCTACGTCTCCCATTTGTGTAGTATCAAAGTAATATTCATCGATAGCTTCTATTTGACACAGCACACAAAAGTGTTCACTTTTACGCCTTGTTTTTTAGCGAAGTTTAATATACAGGGTTATTCGTAATCAGCCTGCAGCCTTTTGGGCTCCTACACAAAACTGCGATGCGATGCGATGCGATGCCGCATCGGAGGAAAGGATCCCACACAAAACTGCGATGCGGTGCGATGCGACGCCGCGTCGGAGCAATTTGCATTGCATCACAGTTTTTGTGGAAGCCTTTCCTACGATGCGGCGTCGCATCGCATCGCATCGCAGTTTTGTGTGGGAGCCCTATAAGGCCATGTTAAGTCCATACTATATATGATATAAATATATAAATACGTCAACTTTTGCTTAACGTTATCAAAAATTCGAGTATATTTTTTCCAATACAAAATAAAAAATGTGGATTTGCCCGCGCTTCTACCGCCTAACGAAAAACGCTTTGACGCTTTGATGCTTTGACATTGCTGTCTCTTTTCTTTTCGCTTGAAATTAAAGAGACGGCAATGCCAAAGCGTCAAAGCATCAAAGCGTTTTTCGTTAGGCGGTAGACCCCCCGCTGCTCTTTAACGCTCGATAAATGAAATGCCGAAGTGAACAAATATTAAACAGTGCTAGAAATTACAAAAACACCTTTTTTGGGATATGTAGTATATACTGAGTTTTAACAAATGTTGTTGTTTTAAATATACAGAACATGCACTTACAGACAGAATAGATTTAAACGGATGCAGGCTGATTACCAGTAACCTTGTATAAGACAGATTTTCAGCTTTTTCATATACCGTTATATTTAACAAATAATTTCAGAGATTATTTGAATAAAAGGTTTTTTTATTGCCAATTAAATACTAATACATTAAATTCTACGTTTTATAAATTAAACTTGTCACTTGACTGGTTAGCAAAAAGGTGAAGAGTACCTACCTAATCTAGACTTTTTTTGGACTTATATGAAGAATTTTATAATATATGGGACTAAAAGGCAAGCGGACGCTCCTTTATTTGTGCGATCTATGCAGGGAGGCCCTTTTTCAAGTGCCGAAGCTGATCAAATCCTACGACGGACTAAAAGCAGAGGTCGAAGAAATCAAAGCGCTTCTTACTGAAACGCGTAACGACAGGCAGGGTCCCATACCAGCGCCCGAGTCGGGAGGTCAAGATAGCTCGTCGGTAGTCTCACCGTCGCCACCGCAATCGTCACCATCGATTCCTAACACCAACTCAATAGTCGAGGAACTTTTGGAACGTGAGAGGAGATCAAATAACCTGATAGTGGTTGGCGTTAAAGAAAGTGCAGCTGATGACGGCGCGGCTAGGAAATCATTTGACGAGAAATGTCTCCACAAGATACTTCACGATGTCAATGGCGGCGTTTTTAACGAGAGTATAGTGTCTGTGCAGCGTCTCGGTCGCCGTGAGGAGGGGAAACAAAGGCCTATAAAGGTAGTGCTCAAGAGTCGGCAGGAGGCTATTCACATACTTAAGAATAAAGGCAAGGCCAGCCGGGAGGTAAGAATTAATGATGACAAAACACCTGAACAGAGGGCGGAGCTTGTCAAATTACGTGAGATACTTAGACATAGAGTTGAAAATGGGGACACTAATCTAACTATAAAATACATAAAAGGCACACCTAAAATTGTTCCAAAAAACTAATTAACTGTAGCAATGGAAATCCGTACAGTGACTTTACAATAATGTACACAAACCTCTTCTCATTACGCCCTAAATTTGACCTTTTCATGGCCCGTGTCAACTCTTCTCAACCATCGGTAATAATAATTACTGAGACTTGGCTTAATTCTAATGACCGAAACAGCTCATATAGCATACCAGGTTACACTTTGTTTAGATTAGACCGTAAACACAAAAAGACCAAGTCTGAAGGTAAAACAAGGGGCGGAGGCGTAGCTATGTATGTGAGGGATCAATTGAATGGTGTTCCTATCATAGCAAAAAGGAACCGTAGATACATGTGTGATGAGGTAGAAGCACTTTACATTGATATCCAATATGGCTCTAATCATTTTTTGGTAGTGGGGGTCTATCGTCCAGATGATACAGAGGAAATGATTTGGAAGACTCGTGATGTCAAATTAATGCAGAATCTTTTATGTGCATCCCAGCATAACACCATAGTGATAGCCGGGGATTTTAATTATAGGCACCTAAAATGGCCTATCACTGTAACTCAATATCACAGTGGTGACCAGATCTCTAAACCTGAAGATCTTTTCATCAACATGTATTTATCTAGTAGTCTGCATCAGTTAGTGAACAGTCCTACAAGACACCAGATTAATCAACAGCCATCAATGTTAGATCTTATCTTAGTGAATGAGGACACTCTTATACATGATATTGCTCATTTACCTCCCATAGGAAAAAGTGATCATTCTGTGTTGCAGTTTACCATTCAATGCATAGTGCATAAAAAGAATTCTACGCCAAAGTTCAGAAGGAATTACAATAGCATTGGTTATGACAATTTTAACACTGACCTTAGCAACAATTTGGAAATGATAGATATAGCGAACAGTCCTGAACAACTATGGAATGGTATTTTAAACGCAGTTAACATCACTACTGATAGCCATGCTCCATTGCGGCAAGTAATCACCAAGCCAAAAAATAAACCATGGATTGATGTTAGTGTCCTTAAATTGATCTCTGAGAAAACAGCATTGTGGGGGAAGTATAGGAGTTCTAAGAATGTAGATGACTATCAGAAGTTTAGAGAGGTGAACAACAGATGTGTTGCACTGTGCAGACAACAAAGGAGCAGTTATGAATCTAGAATTCTCAATAAGGGTGATAAAGCTTTCTACTCCCACATGAGACGATGTACTATGTCAAAAGTTAGCATTCCTCCGGCAATTAGGAATCACAATGGAGACCTTGTTACTCAGCCTTGTGAGATAGCTGATGCTTTCGCTGATGAATTTGAAAAAGCTTATTTAAATGAACCTACCCTTGATCCTGGTGTGATAATTTCATCTGTTCCACGTGTATATGATAGCTTGTGTGACATAATTTTCTCAGAATCGGATGTGATAAAAACAATTAAAGGTTTTAACACCCAGTCATCTCCAGGCCCAGATCAGCTTCCAGTATGTGTTCTAAAAAATTGTGCTCACACACTTGCCCCTGCTCTCTCAGCCCTGATGAACGCGTCTTTCGAAGCTGGACAGCTGCCTCAGGATTGGAAGCATTCTGTGGTCACTCCCATATTTAAGAAGGGGGACAAAATGCATCCAGAGAATTATAGACCCATAAGCCTTACTAGTATTGTAGTTAAGATAATGGAAAAGATTGTAAATAGGCAGCTGACAGTCTTCCTCAATAGGCATTGTATTATGTCTACCAAGCAGCATGGTTTTGTTGAGAAAAGATCCACTATCACCAACTTGCTAGAGTGTGTCCATACTTGGAGTAATGAAGTGGACGGACGGAGTCCTGTGGATATTATTTATTTAGATTTTCAGCGAGCTTTTGATAGAGTCCCTCATCAGCGTCTCTCGGTGAAATTAGACCATTATGGCATACGTGGCAGGCTACTGAAATGGTTAGAGCATTATTTGATTGGAAGAACTTTTCAAGTTCGAGTCGGGGATTCCCTATCACAGCACAGGAACGTGTCCAGTGGTGTGCCTCAAGGATCGGTGACTGCTCCACAACTTTTTGGGATTTACATAACAGATCTAATTGAAACAATTGAAAGCCAATCTGCCTTCTTCGCTGATGATGGTAAATTTTTTGCAAACCCACTGGTCAGTTCTGGGCGTCTCCAGAAGGATCTAGATCTAGTGCAAGACTGGACCATGGACTGGGTTGTTAATTTGAATGTTGCGAAGTGTGGCGTCTTACATCTGGGCAAGAATAACCCACTAGTCACCTATTATCTCAATGGTGTAGCTTTGTCTTCAGTGAATCAGCAAAAAGACCTCGGCGTTATAATTACACCAAATTTAAAATGGGAAGAACACATTTCTGCAATTGTAAAGAAAGCAAACTCTTTTCTTTATGTCATTCGTGGATCCTTTCAATCTATAACTGTTGAAATGTTTCTTAAAATATATAAAACTTATGTGAGGCCGCTACTAGAATATGGTTATCAAATTTGGAGCCCCTACTTCAAAAAAGATATTGATTTACTTGAAAGTGTGCAAAGAAAAGCGACAAAATGGCCATACGCCCTTCGACGTAAATCTTACACAGACAGGTTGAAAGCCCTACGTCTCACTACATTGGAAGAGAGACGGTTACGGGGAGACTTGATCGAGACATTTAAAATAATGAATGGATTTTATAACCTCCCTCACATACGGAACCTATACAGATTGAAGGAGCATAAGAGAGACAGTCGGCGTCATAAGTCCCAGTTATCCTATGCACCATCACTGACAAACACTGCACATCACATCCTCAGCAACAGAGTGGTTTACAACTGGAACAGGTTGCCTGAGGATGTTATTTCGGCAAAATCATTGAACTCTTTCAAGAACAAACTTGACAAATGGATAGCAAAAGACAATATCATTTTAACAGACAATTACCTGTAATTTTGTTACATATTTCAACATTGAGATATAGGCATATCAGCTAATGCTGCTCGCCTATTATTAAATAAATAAATAAAAAATAAATAAAATATATATTATATTTTATAATATATATTATATTATAAAATTCTATATATTCTATATAATAAGATATTTCGTTTATTAAAATACTTGAAGCGGCTGTATTGTCATCTAAATCAATTTAAATAGTGGATTAATCAATGGACAATTGGCTGTATAATTTACCTTTTTTTTTTGTATAATATTTATTTGAGCTGATTTAATATACTCGTAGTCCAATTTTATGCTGATTTATCTTGTAACTAGTAGCACCCCGCGGTGTTACCCGTTTTCCGGGATTAAAAGTAGCCTATGTGTTCTTCCAGACCATAACCTAACGGTATTCCAAATTTCAGCCTGTTCCGTTCATACGTTACGACGTGATAGAGCAACAAACATCCAAACATCTATACTTTCACATTTATAATATTAGTGGGATTAGTAGGATAGTAGGATATTAGTAGGATAGTAGGATTCCGTTTTTTTTATTAAGTTTAATCATTACAAACAAATTTTATTTATAAAAATTAAAAAAAAAATTGTTTATTTTGTATACCACACATAAATTAAGATAAAACGTAATTGTACACAACTCTAACCTATGAGCGCTAACTCTGCATCCCGAGTATTGTTGTAATTTTAATAGTTATCACCGGGTGCCCAAAATACAGGCCCAGCCTAGTTTGGGACCCACTGGACCAACTGCTAAGCTACCATGGGATGGAATTTGTAGAATGTACTTTACTTATAGCTAATGAAATCTGTATTGTTTTGATAAATAAACGATTTATTATTATTATTATTAAAAAAAAAAAAATGACGATTGGGCCAAAACTATACCATTCTAATTAGTCCGTCAGGTAGAATAAGAAAAAATATGTGAGTTCTGACGATGTGACGTCATGTCTTTGTAAAAATCGTACAATGCAGTGACGTCACTCGAAACTTCTAATCGCGTGCCTTCAACATTTTTGTTTGTGGTGAAAGAAAATAAGCGTGAATAATATTTTTTTTAAATCTAACTGGCGGACTAATTTTTTTTTTTTTGTCATCATGCTTAGTATTTTGCAATTTGATATTTTTATTGAGGCAAAGCAATGATGGGTGGATGTCTATGTTATCGAATTCATCGGTAGAAGTACAGCACAGCAGCAAAGACTAAGAAGAGGAAGACAGAAGAAGCAGGGTCGGCGCTGTCGGCGGAGTTGCAGCGGTCGGTGAAGCACTCGCAGACCACCTCCTGGTGGTCGCTGTTGCCGCGCTTGCGACACCGCTGGGGGTTGCTCTGGTCTACCTCTTCGTGTACCCAGCCGCAGCTACGGGTCACCCTGTACTCGGAGTTCTGGTTGTTTGTGTTGTATACTGTAAAATAAAACGTACTACTGTTAAATCTATGAACTAACATTACCTAGTTACATTTTAAGGTATTACGTAAATAAAGAATTTCTTTTGTCAGATGTCCAGACCGTAAAAAAGTTGTCCATGCAGCTTTCGTTTCGTGGTATTTTGGCTCTTGCGCAAAACAAAAATTTTGGGAGATTGTTTGGTGTTTTGAGGGAATGTTATTAATATTTATTTCGTATGCAATTCAATAATGCGCCGAAGCGACAGAGCATACGTATACCTATTTCTAAGTCAAAGTGAATTTTTCATAAATGTACAATTTACACGTCAATACGTCTATGAATACGTTTGATGTCGCAAAAAATTTCACGTTTGCAACAAAATCCGTATCAATATGTTTTTTTTTTGTGTACCTATTATAGAGTGACGAGACTAGCAGGATATGTGCCTGATGGTAAGCATCAACCCTGCCCATAACTGCATAGTGGCACACAGCTATGGGAATATGAAGAGTCCAAATCATTACCTCACTCTACACTCAACTGCCCTTGTCACTCAGAGAGATAAGATGATTTATCTCTATGCCTTGTAATTTCTACAGAAGCAATGCCCTTTAAACCGAAACATAGTGATGTTTGCTCATTACTGCTGGGCGGTAGAATAACTGGCAAAGGAGTGTTACTTCCTCAGTCGCATTCCGAAAAGAGTCCTACCACTACAAATGTGGCGTGCTTTTAGCTCAAGTAACCCCTGCAGACATTTTTGGAACACAGCTATTGGACTTTTCAATTCATCATCAACAGCCCACTAAATGTTCCCACTGCTGGGACTCGGGGCCTTCTCTCGCAAGGAGAGAGTTAAGGCCATAATCCACCACGCTGCGCTGGGCCAATGCGGGTTGGGGGATGACACATGACTTCGAAAGATTCTAGGTACATGTTGGTTTCCTCACGATTTTTTCCTTCACCGTTTTAAATTAGCGGCATTACGCTCATGGCTTCGAAAAGACAGTGGTGCGTTTTGGGTTTGAACCCGGGGTCTCCGGATCGGCAGGCGCCGTTCTCCCGACTAGACCAGCTGTAACTTGACTTTTCAATTAAGAGTAACATTAAAAAAACTTACTAGTTTGGGCCAACTTTCTGCAGAAGAAGGGAAGTTGGTTGGGACTGTTGGCGTTGCAGTCGACCAAGGGTATGATCCGCCCCAAGGTTTCAGGGTCGTAGAGGCTCAGGTCCAAACAGGCGGAGTTGTTCGCGCTGTTACACTCGAAGCAGTAGATGGAATGACCTGAAATTACATACAAAATTGTGTAAGAACCCTAATCTTTTTCTACGCAGAATAAAAATGAAACAAAGATAACAATGTAAGACGGTGAAGAATCACAGTAATTTTACTACCAGCAGCAATATACAAACACGTGAATGTTTGAAGGGCAATATTTCGTATAGCGTGACGTATATTGTACCTATGTATCATTTCAATGGTGTGAACAATAAATAATTTTAATTCATTTATCCTACTATCCTACTAATATTATAAATGTCAATGTATGGATGTTTGGATATTTGGATGTATGTTGCTCAATCACATCCTAACGGATGAACGGATCGGGCTGAAATTTGGAACACGGATAGATTATTAGTCTGGAAGAACACATAGGCTACTTTTTATCCCGAAAAAACAACGGGAACAACGGGAACTACGCGGGTAATACGAGGGTCAAACTGAAAGTTCTTAGAAAATCAAAAACTGATTACATTAGCCAGTTATTAGTTTTATTATATCTTTTCAAAATATTGTCCATTCACGTCAATACACCGCTGCATGCGATGGAACCACTGGGAAAAGCACTTTGCCCACTCGTCCTTAGGGGTCTCTTCAATGGCATCGCGATACGCAGCCACCGCTTCTTCAGCATTCATAAACCGCTTTCCTTTAAGTTTTTCTTTAATTTTTGAAAATAAATAAAAATCACAAGGCGCGAGGTCGGGGCTATACGGCGGGTGACCCAGTAATTCAACGTTTGATGTCGCCAAATAGTCGATCGTTCGCTTGGCGGTGTGCGATGAGGCGTTGTCGTGGTGAAGGAGGATCCTACTGCGAGGTCGTTTCTCTCGAACTTTTTCCAAGACAAGTGGCAAACAATTGGTAGTGTACCATTCTGCAGAAACTGTTTTTTGATCCTCTAACACAATTGTTGCGAAATGACCTATCCTTCCAAAGAACGAGGCCACCATTTTTGAAGTGAAAACTTCTTTAGGCGCGCTATAGACAGAATTTTCGTGGGCTGTGAAATGGATTCATCAATCGTCACGCTTGGATATGATAATAGATCGGATCGGATCGGATATGAAATCTTCGGGTAAACTCGGTAAAAACGGCCAGGTAGGTACCAGGGCAACAGAAACAGTAAAGAGTTTCGATTACCTACCTCCAACAGCCCAGCGTTTATCGCCAGATACCAGGACAACAGAAATATAAAAGAGGTGCGTTTGCCCCTAGGTACCAGTACCAGGGCAACAGATACAGTAAAGAGTTCTGTATAATTACGTCGATATAAAACTAGATGGCGCAACCATCGATTTAGCTGGCGGTGTTGAAATTATGCGAATGTACAAAGACCTACGATGGTTTAACAAATCTGACAAGTTGATTCATAAATTAGACAATTAGACATTTCAATTACAAGTGAAAACATTTGAGTCACACGTTTTCACTTCTATCGGCAGTTCCTATGACTGCCAATTTTTTTTTTCCCCGCACTTCGATCTCTCTTCACTTTAGTTGGCAACTCCTCGAAAGGAAACACCCACTGAGCAGATTGTCTTTTGGTTTCAGGATCATAACAGTAAATCCAGCTTTCGTCACCTGTTAGTATGTCGAACACAGCATTTGAGCCACCTCCGTTAAATCTTTCAATCATTTTACGGCACCAATCCACACGATGGAGTTTTTGAGCCTCAGTCAAATTATGAGGTATCCACCGGGCGCAAAGCTTCCTGACCGCTAAATGTTCGTGTAGGATTTTGTGCACTTGACTCATACCGATGCCTAAGCTTGTCCGAATCTGCTGATAGGTCACTCTTTTGTCAGTCTCTATCATACGCCGCACAACACAGAATTTATCTTCAGTCGTCGCCGTAGAAGGCCGTCCCTCACGTAAATCATCAGTGAGATTAGTGCGACCACGTTTAAACTCATTAAACCAGTTGTAAACAGTCGCACGAGATGGGGCTTCATCGTGAAAGGCCAATCGTAGTCTATCATAACTTTCTTGTTGACTTAAATGACATCGAAAGTCATAAAAAATCATTGCACGAAAATTTTCTCGTGTTAAATTCATGTTGACGTGACACAGACAATTTTCAATTTGCCGCCAAATCGTAAAACAAATGACAAATGAATGAAGTATATACTCAGTAATATTGGCAAAGAGTTCTATTTTCAAATTATAGAATTACTAGCGGCCCGTTCCGGCTTCGCTCGGACATAACCTAGACACTGTCTGCAGCGCCATCTGCCGGGCTTATTTTTGAATTTAAACCATCTTCGAATATACACACAAAAAAAAACATTCAAATCGGTCCCGTCGTTTAGGAGTTCACTGTCAAATGATTAAATTACTAAAATGGCTATAAAAAACAGGGATTGGTGAGAAAAGGGTAAAAATTTAGGGTTGTATGTATTTTTTAACGCCACATTATAAAAAAATGAAACCAAAAAAAATTTACCAAAAATTAAAAAAATAATGTTTGGAGTGAACAACCCCTAACACTTAGGGGTATGAAAAGTAGCTAGTAGCCGATTCTCAGACCTACTGAGTATGCATATAAAATTTGGTATAAATCAGTAAAGCCGTTTCGGAGGAGTAAGGAAACAAACACTGTGACACGAGAATTTTATATATAAGATTTTTTTATTATATTGTTTATAAATGGCCAGTTCTAAGAACTTTCAGTTTGACCCTCGTATGTATTATGTATAGTAATCGTCTGAGCGTTGTGGCAAAGTGACGATAACATCCGATTTCGAAGTTAAGTTAGCAGGTTCGAACCTCTGAGTGTTTTCACTAGTACATAAGTACAAAGTTGAGATATTTAGTAGTAAGGTAAGGGTAAAGGAAAACAAGTAAGTACGTAAAGGGTAAGTTACGGCTGGTCTAGTCGGGACAACGGCGACTGCCGATCCGAATGCCCCGGGTTCAAATCCCACGCGCATCACTGTATTTTTAAAGTTATGTGTGTAATGCCGCTAACTTAAAACGGTGAAGGAAAACATCGTGCGAAAACTGACATGTACGTAGAATCTTACATGTCGTACATGTCGGGTAATGTGTCATCTATCCACCTACCAGCGTGATGGATTATGGCTTTGACTCTCTCCTTGCAAGAGAAGGCTCCGAGTCTCAGCAGTGGGGACATTTAGTGGCATTTTTGCTTGGCAGAAAAATAACTGGCCAAGGTGTGGTACTTCCCCAGGAGGACTCTGCAAATAGTCCTAATCACTACAGAATAAAATGCTTACTAAATATACAGACTCACCTGCATAAATCAGACTGCTAAACACAGTTACAGCTAAAAGCATTTTCCCGACCGCCATTATCTGGAAATAATAAACCATTTTAAATTTACAAAGTCAAAACAAATTCGCTAAAGGTTTCATTGAAGACGACAATAGGTATCTTACACCCCAAATTGTTGTACTGTAGCATATTTCCATCGTCCTATTCATCTTTTATAATACTTTTCCCTTACACCTTTCATTGTATCAAGTTGTTTACTTTGCAAGGTCAGGTTTAATTTAAAATCCATTTCGTGGTACTTCTACATTAATATTAAAATAGGGAACGCCGATTTTGTCTGTTGTTTATTTGAAGTGAAATCTTCTTCCTAGACGCGTTGGGCAAAGGTATTTTGAGATGAGGAAATCAATTGAAATCGTGGTACTGTTACCGCTATCGTTACCGACACCTATAAGCATGTACATTTATTATTTACTAGCTGTACCTGATGTTTCACCCGCGTTTTAAGGGTTTTCTGTTCTTTCACGGAACCCTAATTGTTTTCCTGAAGTAAGAGTAGTAACTTATGTTATGCCTTAGAAGGTCAGCTATCTGGAAGTGTAATTCCCGTCATAATCAGTTCAGCCGTTTCCGAGATTAGACGGAGGCAACAGACAGACAGACAAAAAAATAAAAATAGCTTTTTAGTAATAGGTATTGTATATAACTATATACCAGGGATGTTACGGAGCTCCGACTCCGACTCCGATAAGTCGGAACTTCCGATTATTTTTACACCTTCGGTTCCGAATGCGGCTCCGAAACTTTTAAACCGGAGTTTTTAATCGGAGGTAAGGTGTATAAGTATTAGTGATAATATCTTATTGTAGTGGAAAATAAATGAAAATATAAATTAATTTGACTTAATTTGTTCCACAGCTTTTCCGAATGGCCTCGTGGCTTAGTTGGTAGTAACTCTGCCTGCGAAGCCGAGGGTCGTGGGTGCGATTCCCACCTAGCGCAAATATTTATGTGATGAATTAAAATGTTTGCACTGTGTCTGGGTGTTTCTATGTATAATAAGTATGTATTTAAAACTACATAAGTATTATATCAGCTATCTGGCCGCCATCATACAAGCTTTGCTTAGTTTGGTGTCAGATGGTGTTGTTTGTGAATTGTCCACCAATATTTATTTATTATTATTATTATTTATTTTGTTCAATATTCATATGTTATTTTTTTGGGAGCCTATTAGAACGCATAACTTTTTGTTCTTAATTTACTTTGTCATAATGAATGTAGCATAATGCATAGTGTCATAATGCAACTTTCGCATAATCATTTTTTGGCGTCATGTGTTTTAAGCATAACAATCTATTGTACTACATTTTATTCGACTATTGATGAGACGCATAATAGTTTTTAAGCATTTTTTTATTTGTTCTATTTTTTTAAGGTGCCGTTTAAATCGCATAATTTTTTTTTCCTAATTTACTTTGTCATAATGAATGTAGCATAACATATAGTGTCATAATGTAACTTTTGCATAATCGTTTTTTGGCGTTATGTGTTTTAATCATAAAAATCTATTGTGTTACATTCAATTCGACTGTTGCTCAGACGCATTTAGGCATTTTTTAATTATTTGTTGTGCTACGTAATAAATAACCAGGTTATATAGGGTCCAGATCCGACTCGGAGCACCCCGACTCCACCTAGTCTTGTCGCTACTACCCCTAGAGTGTATTTAAAAAATGCGGGAGCTTCTGGCGGGAGCCCACCCGGAGTCAAAAAGTGCACCATATGTCTTAGGTGTATGTAGGTTTTTAAGTCCTAAAAACGTTATGTCTACATAAATTGGTACAAAAATTGTTATACTACTGCATAGTCCTGCATAGATATTCCATTAAATTAGTAGATACCTACATTACGAATAATAAATATTGTTGTCGAAGTACCCACCCGCATTTCACACACCCACGTATTTTATTTATGTCCGCTCTTTACACTTGTTTTTCAGTTAGGCGTTTAAAGTTTATGCCGTTGATCAGTATGTTTAAGTATTGTTATGCTTTTCTCAATGTGTGCCTTTAACCATTATGCTATTTATAGTTATGCGTCGAAACATTATACTAAGTTATCTGTATGCTATATATGGCTATGCGTTTAAACATTATGCTAAGTTATCGTTATGTTATATATGGTTATGCTAGTTAACATTATGCGAAGACAGTTATGCGTTTAGTTGTTATGGTAAATTATCATTAGTCCTAAAAACGTTATGCCTACCTAAAATAGGACAAAAAATGTTATGCCACCCCATATAGACCCATTTTTTTAATTTATAAACATATTACGCTATTTTCGGATTCGATTCATCTAATTTAATTTTTTGTTTATTTGCCATTGTTTATTTCATAATGCCATTTTTATTTAATTGTTTGTTTTATTTTATAATCAATATGAAAAAAGTTTTTACTAAAATAATGTTTTAGTAGTATCCAATAAAAATCTCTCTCCTGCCACTACTTCTGACTCTGCCTACGCCTCCGACTTCGGTTCCGACTCCGATAAATCAAATTTAAAAACTCCTACTCCGACTTCGGTTCCGATAAAATGACCTCCGTTACATCCCTAATATATACCATCATTTAAACTTAGTAAAAAGCTGTTAGTTTGATATTACACACAGACACTCCAATTTTATTTATTTGTGTAGATGCACGGCTTGATTATTAAAGTGTTAACTTCTGTCGCCACGGATCGGTGCTTCTTTGCTACACATTTGATAGGATTGCTTAAGAACTAGGCTATCAGTATTCTATGTGTGTACGAGTATATCACTATAGTGCACGAGCATCTCGCAAGCAGCATCCAATCACGCGTTTGACGCACGCAGCAGCCATCACTCTCCTCTAGCATTTTTGGAGAAGATAATCCACCTTTTTATAGAAGCTAACGACCCGCCACACGATCTGAGGGTCTACCACGTATCTAAAACTGACTTAGCTTTGGTATTGCTCTCTCTTTTCCTTTTGCTTTAAATAAGCGTGACAGCAATAGCAAACCCATAGCAGATTTTGTTAGGCGTAAAGGCTGGTATGTTCTGTCTATTAGTATCTTCGGAACTACTGCATCGATTTTAACAACACTTTTACGATTTGCAAGGTACTTTTACGAGTTGAAGTGTAACTTTAGTTCTCTAAATGGTTACAAGCTATATCTTATTAGTATGAATCCAAATCACATTAAGTTATGGCGATTTTAACCCGATCAAACCAGACTAACGGTTCAAAAAAGAGAGTTAACAACATTTAAAAGTCATCACACACTAACCGTTAGGCCCGTGGACTTCCGATACATGAAAAGATATGGATATGGGTTGCTTTGTTCTTGCCTAGGAAGATCCAAGAGCTGACATCTACTTGGCCAAAAGTTAAGTCAAACGATTCAGAGCGCCAACGCTGGGAACGTTATGGGAACCCTGCCAAGCTCTAGCGACGAGATTAGTATTTATTATTTGTAATTTCAATAAATTGCATAACATAAAATAAAATAATCACTGCTGCACAAATACACAAAGGCAATAAGCAGCTCACTAAAAGTCCCCACAGCTAGGACTCTGCTTCTCTCGCAAGGTCGAGGTCATAATCTAGGGGGCCAGCGGGCCCAGTGCGAGTTGGCAAATGACGCATGACACTGAAAACTTCTTCCACGCTTGATATATACTCAGATGAGCAGGCGAAACTTGAACCAATGACCTGATGATTGCGACTCATACGGTCTATCCACTAGGCCACCACTGCTGGATATAGACCTCTGTCTCCAACCGCCTCCAGCAGTAAATCGTCTCTCTAAGTACAATGGCGGATCCCGGGGAGGAAAAGGGTCATGGACGTCATGAACCCCCCCCAGCTGGGTCCAGTACCTAGGTGGACAACCACATGTTCTTATCACACAGATTTGTGACTTGACCATGAATATGTGACCCCCCCCCCCCTCCCCTGGAGTCAAGTGACCCCCCCTTGAAGCGAAAGCTAAGCCCTTGTCTAAGTAGGTACTTAGTTTTAGAGCAATTTTCTGTATTATTTTTTAAATAAAGTGTGACGAAACGAGCAGGACATGTGCCTGATGGTAAGCAACATGCCTGCCACATAACAGCACAGAGACACCCAGCTATTGGAACATGAAGAGTCCAAATCATTACCTAGCACTGCACTGCCCTCGTTTCCCAGAGATCTAAGATGATAACATCTTAGATAAGAAAAGAAATAAATCTTAGAAAAGTTACTGGGCTTAGAGATATAAATCTCTAAGCCCAGTAACTTTTCTGGAAACTTTGCCCTTCAAACCGGAACACAATAATGTTTGCACATTACTGCTTGGCGGTAGAATAACTGGCAAAGGTGTGGTACTTTCCCAGGCGGACTCTCTATATTTATTGATTCACTAGCGGTCCGCCCCGGCTATGTCTGTGGTACATAGTATATAGCCTTATAGCACTTAGGGGTTACGGGATCACTTCGATATCCAACGGTGAAAGAATTTTTGGAATCATTTCAGTAATTTCTGAGATTAACGCGTTCAAACAAAGAACCTCTTCAGCTTTATAATAACAGTTTAGATTATTATTGTTAGATGGGTTTGCTCATCCGTTCATTCTACATAAAAAAAAATATCTCGAATATTGCCAGTTGATTTTAAAACGCAATTTCGGTTCATCGATTTCTGAGCTACGATGCTACAGACACACAGTTATACTAACAACGGGTTAAAAATAACAACAATTTAAAACACTTACAATGGGATTAACACAATGTGTGCACAAATTACATCACAACACAGTAATTAGTTATAAAAAATCGTAGTAATAATATAAAAAAAACTTGTAAAGACGACTGCTTATCTGGTACTGGGTACTGGACAACATTCGCTGATTATTTCCACTACATACTTGTACGACTTGGCTACGATGTTATAAGATGCTTAGTACAGCGACTGAACAGTTTTGATCGTTCGATCGTAAGTATATAAAGTGGAATTTATTTTTTTCATTTTTTTAAACTTTTATAGGTTTACTCGTGACCGCCATATCGCCTGATGTAAAGCGACGATGCGGTCTACGATGGAGCGTGTTTAGCTAGAAGAAACCGATTCACTCGCGATTTGAACACACTAAGATTATAACTATCAGGAAAACCCCACTCAGGCAACTCATTCCACAGCTTAGACGTTCTTATCACAAAAGTAGAGTCAAATCTCTTCGTTCGTGTCTTTGGAACATCAACCATGAACCGGTGCCGCCTCTTCGAGCTACGAGAAGTCCGATAGAAAAAAGGGCAAGGTGGAATTAGATCATGCAGATCAGCCCCACACTCTCCGAAGTGTATCCGATAAAAAACCGATAAGCTAGCAATTTTGCGGCGATGTTCAAGACTTTGAAGTCTTTTCCGCACTAGAATGTCTTTGCCTATGAGCCTTTTGGCACGCCTTTCGATTGATTCCAGAGCCTCAAGCTGTTTTCTTACAGTAAGGAGTGACAGGACGTGCAGGATATGAGCCTGACGGTAAGCATCACTCTTGCCCATGACAGTACAGTGTAACGCAGTTATTAGAACATGAAGAGTACAAATGATTACCTAATACTGCACAGCATTTGTCATCCAGACATATAAGATGATTTATTATTAATTATTTCTCTGAAATTGCCCTTCATGCCGAATAATGAAATTTTGATAGTATTATCTGCGATTAATGGATAGGTTCCCCAGAAAAATCGTTAAATGAACTAATGAAGTTTCAACTTCAGTACTATTTTTTTAATGAGATTTCATTGCCGTGTCGAATATTCTTAGATGTTAGCTTTTAAAACGGCCTTTATAAGTGCCCTGATGGCGCAAAACAAAAATAAAGAAAAGAGCGGTTAAAAGTGTCCATTAGACAGTCTGTCTACGGCTATCATGCCATCTATGTATAATAAGTATGTATTTATAACTATATAAGTATTATATCAGCTATCTGGCCGCCATTATACAAGCTTTGCTTAGTTTGGGGTCAGATGGTGTTGTGTGTAATTTGTCCACCAATATTTATTTTATTACTAGCTGACCCGGTGAACTTCGTACCACCATGTACTTTTTCGTCTATATTTTCTATCCTTTCTGCTGTACAAATCTTTTCCCGACAATAATAAATACATAGAGAAAAGAATCATCATATTTGGTGCAGTCATTCAAAAGTTATGAGCGTACATACATTTCGAAGATCCATTTTTACGGCTCCGTAAAACGTACTAACTGAACCCTTATGGGTTCGTCGTGTCTGTCTGTCCATCCATATGTCGTAACCACTTTTTTCGAAACTATAAGAACTATACTGTTGAAACTTAAGAGATGTATTCTGTGAACCGCATTAAGTATTTTATTAATAACATATTTATTTCAACGTATATAAACATTTAAAAGCTAGTAATAATCCTTTTATGCAGAATACAGAAGATCGCACCTTGTGGCGTTCATTAGGAGAGGCCTACGTCCAGCAGTGAACGAATATTAAATAGGCTAATGATGATGATGATGATAAATACCTTTATTGATAACCAAGTTATTACCAAAAATCAGTTTTATTTTCATTGTAGTGCTTTGTGATACACGATGTTTTTTGTTTGATTACCTGGCACATAGACAAACATATATGATGGTTTTCGAAAACGGGAGGGAATATGCAACATACAATAGACCATGTGAAAAACGTAGGTTTTCTAGATTAATACCATTTCAATTAGTAACATTTTAACACGCTCGGCGCCATATGTATCGTTTAGGATACGCACTGTCGTAAGGAGTGTGTTAAGTTTATGATACACACTACTCATTTCAGTTAAAACAGTGTGTATCCGAATATTTTCCCAGTGGTTTTGGGTTGGGAATCGGACAATCAGTTAAGGAGATACAAAGAGAAAAATAGTAATCACCTTGAAATAATTTTATTAAAAAAAGAAAGTTACTTAGAAACTAAATAATCAATTTATTAAGTTCAAAATAAATCAGTTAATATAATTGAAACATTTTTGATACAAAAAACTTTCACATACAGAGCATTTTGTAGTTGTTTGAGCTGCTCTGAAAGTCTTGCCACCAATAACTTTTCTGTCATACTTTTTATAGCACCTCTGCACATCTTCAGCGTACAATTTTCTCTCCATCTTTGTTACTTATGAGATAATGTTTTCTGTTAAACGATCTTCTTGTCATAATAAGGGCTGATGACACTTCATCTCCGGCTAACTGAGCAGATCGTTTTAGTAAAACTACAATTATTTGTTCCCTGAATTGAGTGATAGTAAGTTTCTTGAGATAATATTTGGTTGAATAATAAATGTGCATTCAAGAGAGAAACTAAGAGAAATAATGTTACGAAATGTGTATCTTTATTGATACACCTGACCTGGGGAATAGTTTATCTATATAAAGTATACCCAGGCCACGTCTAAAAAAATATACACACCGGTAAAAAAGAAAGGGATGGGATTGTGACGGGGGAGGGGGTGTGATTATTTTCTATACTATTTTAACACCTCACACAACACAAAAAAATAATTAAAAGTTGTGAAAATTTGGTAGTATATTTGCATATAGGGCTTGGCGCTGAGCGTGTTAAAGTTGGCCCTGGGACTTGTTTATGGTCATAGCAGAAGCAAGCCACACTGGAAACTGTAGTCGTTTAAACTCAAATGGTACATCAGTTGGAATCATTGGGATTCGTGGTATCAAAATGTCTTCTCCATTATACTTTCCTTTTAGCATAGTTGCTTATATCACGTTGTTCAGTATTTTTATAGCTAACCGTGTGCAAAGACGCGGTTCATTGATATTTCGCAACATTTTAACTACCGATCCAACTTTTAATTGAAGATGTGAGGTGGCAATCCTGGAAAATCCAGCGAGTTCAAAAATCCCGGTGGATAGTTGTTGACGACATCATCTTGATAAGTCACCGAATCAACTGATTTATAAATCCTCAGTTCGCCTGTAATTTGTTCTTGAATTTTGAAATTTAATTCATTTGCATCTATCTCATTTACGTAATATTAATATTTATTTATCATGTGGCTATCTTGTTCCAATGTTGGCCAACGGCTTCCATACCCTCCTTCCACTTTTTCCTTCCTATGGCTAATAAAGGCCAGTCTTTCCGAGGTTGTCTTGTCATCGTTTCTTTGGTCTGCCGCGTCGACGTTTGCAATGTGGCTCCACCGTGTGGTAATTTTGACCCAATGATCATCTGACATGTGGCAAACATGTACTGCCCGATCCCACTTGAAATTGGCTGCTTTTTGAGTCACATCGGCTATTCCGGTTTTGGAAAGCAGTATGGTGTTTCGTATTCTGTCCGTTAGTTTTACTCCAAAAATACTGCGCTCCACAGCCCATGTGTATTTCAATAATTTTGCACAGATCACAGACTAAGTAGAGAGATGCACAGATAGGGATTTTAAAATTAATAATTAAAAAAAAAACACTTTTGGTAACGCGGTTTGTGTTTGACTGACACCAGACTGACACTTAATTGATATAATGACGTGAAAACTGACGCATTTTACATTGCGTTCCGAAACTAAATCGAAATAAATGTCGTGAAGCCGACCAAATTGAAAAGTGGACGTCTTTTGCTGACATTTAAAATTCATTTTAAATTCATTCATTGTGACTTTATTTATTGATAATTATGTAATAGCTCTATTCAATAAAAATAATTGAAAATCATTACGAATTATCTATGTGTGTTACGTTTTGTGACTATTCAATTTGATCTGGTTCGCGATGTCATCTCTTTTGTTGAGTATATTCTGAGTGAGTTCCGGAACGGTGACATTAGATCATCCTGTTCTGCAACGCACATACGCACACTGTTATGATAGATATGATGGAATTTGAACTTTGTGCAGCGGGAATAAAGTGCAAATTGACTCCTTGATGTTAGGAACACACATATATTGCTTAGACATAAGTGAGTGCTTGTTATTCATTATGAACTTTATTTCTTTGTAATAAAGCTCAAATTGCCTTAACATTTTAGTTAGAAAACGTTTGTATGGGAAAGAGCTTTATTTAATATGAACTTTTTTACATAACAATAAAGCTCAAATTGCCTTAACATTTTAGTTAGAAAACGTGTGTATGGGAAAAAGAAAAGGGCTGTTTTTAGGGTTTTCCCGGCAGTTATTCGATTTATTCTTGCCGTAAAAACCATCCTTGGACTTATACGAACGTTTTAAAAAAAGAATTGTCCAAATCGGTCCAGGCGTTGTTGAGTGATGCGCTTACCAACACATTTTGCGATTCATTTTTAGGGTTCCGTAAAATGTAAAAACGGAACCCTTATAGATTCGTCATGTCTGTCTGTCTGTCTGTCCGTCCGTATGTCACAGCCACTTTTTGCCGAAACTATGAGAACTACACTGTTGAAACTTGGTAAGTAGATGTATTCTGTGAACCGCATTAAGATTTTTACAAAAGTTTTTTAAAAAAACAAAAATTAGGGTTGCCCCCCATACTGAGAACTGAAACTCAAAAATTTTTTTTTCATCAAACCTACACGTGTGGGATGTCTATCGATAGGTCTTCAAAAATGATGTTGAGGTTTCTAATATAATTTTTGTCTACACTGAATAATTTGCGCGAGAGAAGCTTCCAAAGTGGTAAAATGTGTCCCCCCCCCCTCTAACTTCTAAAGTAAGAGAATGAAAAAACTAAAAAAAATATATGATGTACATTACCATAAAAACTACCAACGAAAATTAGTTTGAACTCGATCTGATGAGTAGTTTTTTTTTAGTACGTCATAAATACACTATTATTAAAACTTCGATCAAAGTTACAACGAACTACAAGAACTATGTGTACTATGTATATTATGTTACTTGCTGCAACGGAACCCTTCATGAGCGAGTCCAACTCGCACTTGGCTACTTTATTTTATTATATTATAGATTTATTTTATTTTATCAGTGAGTAGTAGCGGTCATTTATGAATATTTGCCATATTATAATACAAGTAGCTCTAGTTGTATTGTATTGTATTGTATTGTTGTAGCTCTAGCCGATGTTTTTCTTTTTTAGAGTCAGATTTCTCTGGGTCGGCAAAAAAAATATACAGGCTGTAACAATGACTAAATAATTAAAGGATATAGTAGAAGACTCTAGGAAGAATCCGCCTCGGGATGTACCACACCTTTGCCAGTTATTCTACCGCCAAGCAGGAATATGCAAACATTACTGTGTTTCGGTTTGAAGGGCATTGTTTCCAGAAAAAATATAGGGCTTAGAGATATAATATCTTAGATCTCTGGCTGACCAGCGCACTACAGTGCTATATAATGATTTAGACTCGTCGTGTTCCAATAGTTTCGTGTCACTGTGCTGTTATGTGGCAGGCATGTTGCTTACCATGAGGCACATGTCCTGCTTGTATCGTCACTCTATACTGTACAAAAAATATATTGCACAGTAGACATTTGAATAACAAAAAACAAAATAGTTATTGAAATACTTAGCCATAGAATAGACATTTTGATTAAATTAGTATCAACTGTTTTTCTCCAAACTTGTGAAAAATTTTATGTTTACCTTGGCACTTGGCACCATAGTATTTGCAAGATAACGTCAAATAGTAGATTCTATATTCTATAATTGCTTTTATTTTCTTTATTTATTTGGTCAAGATTATGCTAGGTTAAAACATCAAATAGTCACGTGTAATGATCCCAATGCAAGGATGAATATTTTGCAAAACGCAGTAAAATTCTATTACGACACCGCTTTCCCAAAAGGAAAATGTAAAACTGACAAAATTAGACAGAAATTGACAACTAAAGGCATAGAGGTCTCCAAACAAAAGTTGGCTAACATGGAATCGTTACAGGAGCTCAATCCGAGCAAGGAAAGGGAAGTAGAGATTAAAAAATACCGAAAAATGCTGCGTAAAGTTTTTGCTGCATCTTTTAAAAGACTTCAATACAGCCAACGAGTACATTTATCAAAAAATAAAGTAAAAGAGACTTGGAAAATCATAAATGAGCAAGTGAGATTTGGTAGTAGACAAAAATAACACTATCATATAAAATCAGTAAATAATGAGGATGGGCTCGAAGAAACAGATTGTAAAAATATAGCTAATTTATTTAATACATTTTTCAAAAATATTGCACATAAACTGACATTAAATTCAAAAATTGACTATAATAAATATATGACATACTTAAATAAAAACAGTAAACCACCGAAATCAATAAAATTTGACCCAATAGATCTAGATGAATTGTTGACGATTGTGCGGGACATGAAACCTAAAACTACCCCGGATATTTATGACATAAATTGTAAAACTTTGAGGCAACTTATCATTGTAAATGGATGTCTAATGGAACTGCTACTTATGACAATTAACGACTGCTTGGAAAAAGGTACTTTTCCAGATTGTTTAAAACTAGGCAAGGTTATTCCATTATACAAAAAAGGGGACAGTTTAGATCTTGGCAACTATCGTCCAATTTGTATATTACCTACAATCTCATTTTGGAAACTATCATAAAAAATAGGATAATTAAATTTTTTGATGAACACTGCTTGTTTACGGTGTCACAGTTTGGATTCCGCAGAGGCCGGTCTGAAATGGTGATAAGAAAAGTAATTTATTATATTTTAGAATCGTTGGATGAATCACAGAAGTGTGCTAGCATTTACTGTGATTTATCCAAAGCATTTGACTGTCTAAGACATGACATACTTTTATCAAAACTGGAATACTACGGCTTTGAAGGTACAGCATTAAATATTATGCGTACTTACTTACACAAACGGATGCAAAGAGTATCAATCAACAATGTAAGTTCCAATTGTGAATATATGGATATAGGGGTACCACAAGGCTCAATATTAGGACCAATACTATTTTTAATTTATATTAATAATCTTGTGAATGATGTGCCTGAGTGGGCAAGTATTTCTTTATTTGCTGATGACACCCATATCGGTGTAAAGGGTAAGTGCAAGAATAAGATGAAGGAAAAGGTACAATCAGCTATGAAGAGTATTAAAGACTGGTTTGAAGCCAATGGAATAATTTTAAATGAAGAAAAGAGTGTCATCATGGAATATCAAACAAAAAAAAGTATTGATAAGAATCCCACTGTTAAGCAAAATGTATTTTTGGGATATACCATTGATTACACCATAACTCACATAGCTCATATTGATAAATTGTGCAAGAAAATATCAAGCGCAAATTACGCACTACTAAAATTAAGACCGCTAATAGACAAGAACTCAATAGTCGCGGTTTACTATTCGTACATACAAGCAAGATTACGATATGCAATCACAGTTTGGGGCAACAGTGTAGACATAAATAGAGTGTTAAAATCACAAAAGAAGTCGATAAGAGTCATGTTTGGACTTCGTAAACGTTCGTCTGAAAAATTACACTTCAAGAAAAACAGGATAATGACAGTAATATCGCTATATATTTACAGTTCTTTGCTTGAAATGTACGATGAAATAGGAAAACAGCTAGTCACAAAAAAGAGCATTATAATTTAAAAATGAAACTGAGAAACTGAGAAACGGAGATGATTGGTACATGCCTAACGTGCGATTAACCAAAGTAAAAAAACAGGGAATCTTAAATAAAATGTTACTGTTTGACAAGCTACCTCGCAGCTTAACTAAACTGCATCCAAATGATTTCAAGCGAAAACTTAAATACTTTTTTGAAAACAATCCATTTTATTCAATAAATGAATTTATGGAATTGCGTTTGGCAGAATCTTCATTCTTGCTTGAACCCAATGATACATGCTAGGTACACAAAATATTAATTACATCAATTTTATAATTATTTTAAATACCTATTTGTTTCGCATGAAAATGACATTTATGTGATTTTGACATATTTTTACGATATATATTTATGTGTTTTTAGGGTTCCGTAAAACATAAAAACGGAACCCTTATAGATTCGTCATGTCTGTCTGTCTGTCTGTCTGTCTGTCTGTCTGTCTGTCTGTCCGTCCGTATGTCACAGCCACTTTTTGCCGAAACTATGAGAACTACACTGTTGAAACTTGGTAAGTAGATGTATTCTGTGAACCGCATTAAGATTTTTACAAAAGTTTTTAAAAAAAACAAAAATTAGGGATGCCCCCCATACTGAGAACTGAAGCTCAAAAATTTTTTTTTCATCAAACCTACACGTGTGGGGTGTCTATCGATAGGTCTTAAAAAATTATGTTGAGGTTTCTAATATAATTTTTGTCTACACTGAATAACTTGCGCGAGAGACGCTTCCAAAGTGGTAAAATGTGTGTCCCCCCCCCTCTAACTTCTAAAGTAAGATAATGAAAAAACTAAAAAAAATATATGATGTACATTACCATGAAAACTACCAACGAAAATTAGTTTGAACTCGATCTGATGAGTAGTTTTTTTTTAAGTACGTCATAAATGCACTATTATTAAAACTTCAATCAAAGTTACAACGAACTACAAGAACTATGTGTACTATGTATATTATGTTACTTGCTGCAACGGAACCCTTCATGGGCGAGTCCAACTCGCACTTGGCTACATTTTTTTGTTTTAATTTTATTCTGACTTTGTGATATTGTTGAAGAAGAAATTGAAAAATTATTTGACTTATTCGATCCATTGTCTTATAAAATTAGTGTTTTTAGTTTTGTTCACCTGACATACAAAAATTGTTAATGAAATAGTTTTTTTTATGCTTCAATTCAGAACGTTTAAAGTGTAATAGGTATTTTATGTTTTATTTTCTTATAAACTTGTATGATTGACGTGCCCAGTAAACATAAGTGGTTATAAGGTGAATAAAATATTCTATTCTATTCTATAATAAAAAATATATTAATTGTAATTATACAAAATTTCATGTACCTAATTGTAACTTTATTTCAAATGTATGTATGTTCTTTAATTGGAATCATGTAAAATTCAGAATGGAGTAAATGGAGTAAGAATCATCTACTAGACGCATATATGCCTTCTCAAACTATTTACGTAATACTTCCAAAACTTGAGTTTTTTTTTATTCTTTGTATGCATTAGAAGTTCATTTTTACACGTTTTATTTTTATAATAAATCTTGATAGTCCGATTAGAGGATCATGGGTGGTCATTTAATTACTAAGCCAGAAGATCAAACTCGTTTCTCATACACGTATGATATTTTAATCAAAACTGACCGACTTTCAAACGTAGGCAACATCGACGTTTATCAATGACCCTTGACATCTTATCGGTTATTTGAGCAGATTGTTATGTCACTAACTTATTTGTTTGACGATCTAAACGAACAGGGTACTGGTTATGGTAAAAGAGTCAATGACATTACGCATTGTTGTCACCTTACCAAACTTTTACTTAATTCAATTCATTTATTTGTAGTGGTAGGACTCTTCGCAGAGTCCGCCTGGGGAAGTACCACACCTTTGCCATTTATTCTACCGCCATGTACAAACATTATTGTGTTCCGGTTTGAAGGGTAATGTTTCCAGAGAAATTACTGGGCTTAGAGATATATCATCTCAGATCTCTGGGTAGCGAGCGCAGTGCAGTGCTAGGTAATGATTTGGACTCTTCATTCGGTTCCAATAGCTGCGTGTCACTGTGCTGTTATGTGGCAGGTATGTTGCTTACCATCAGGCACATGTTTTGCACGTCTCGTCACTCTTTATTTAAAAAAAAAAAAAAAAAAACATATATTCAGAAGTAATTTACAAAAATAATCTGTGTACCTGCTAAGATAATTATATAAGAACAATGCCAAATTTGAATAAAGCAGCTGTAAAGGGGCCTCGTCAATTAAATTGAATGCAGCTGTAAAAAGGCTATGACAAAGCTTTGCTTTGTCTTTGAATAAGTACAAAGACAAAGCTATGCAAGCCAAAACCGGTCAAATATTTGTGTAAAGACATTTTTGACGTTTGTGACGTCGAATGAACTCAAATGATATTAAATCGATTTCTAGTAAATTGTAAACGGTGATAATTCTGTTGAATATTTTTAAAATTTTATTGCCTAACTCTTGCATCGATCGGTTACTGCTGCCATCACTAAGCTTACTTGCTTTTCCCTAAAAATATTTTTATGCTATGTATGTTTTTTCCACCGAGCTTCCTAGTTCGACCAATGACCGATGAAACATGAGTCTGATCCTCCGCGCTATAAGGTTTCACTGTGTGAACAGGTAGTATGCATTAATTTGGTGAAAAAAATCTTGATACTTTTGATTTAACAAAGGTGTTTTTTTTCGTTCATCTTTGCTATACTTGGCCAGCGTGAGGGATTATTGAACTCTCTCCTTGTAAGAGACAGAGCTGGAAGGGGTGGGGTAAAGTAGGTCGCATAAAGCCTTCGCAGAATGGAAATGAGCCTGCATACAGGCCCGCGGTAGTGTTTGTAGTGGTAGGACTCTTTGTAGAGTCCGCTTGGGGAAGGATCACACCTTTGCCAGTTATTCTACCGCCAAGCAGTAATGTGAAAACGTCATTGTGTTTCGGTTCGCAGGGCAATGTTTCCAGTGAAATCACAGGGCATAGGGATAAAAGATATTGTATCTCTAGGTAACGAGTGCAGTGCTAGGCATTTTGATTTGGACTTTTAATGCTCCAATAGCTGCTTGTCACTGTGCTGTTATGAGATATGGGCATGTTGCTTACATTAGGCAAGAAAAAAGATGTGATTAAGAGAACCGAACGCCAATGCCAATATTCTTCCGAACTGGAAATGTCTAACACATTTCCAGTTCGGAAGGACATTGGCATGATCATTGGCGGTGTCAGGCTATCGGGAGACGATTTTGTGACCACCGTGTTAGCGAAATTAGTTCTTATGTTTAAATAATACTTTTTTTTTTTTTTTTTTTATTCATATTTATTTAGAGGAATTTGGTCGATATTCGACTATGTCATTCCCATAGTATCTATTGCTAAGTTAAACCAAAGAAGGATACAACAAAAACAGTTAAACCTAAATAAAAATAATTAAGTTTAGGAACCCCCTCCAAAGAGGAACTAGTAAAGTCGCAGCAGCTTTTTGGCTTCCTCTGATGATGGTGAAGCCAACATACCATTACATTCTCCGATATTGGTGTTAAGTATAAAAAGACTCTGACGGAGCACTTCATTTCGGACGCACTCCGTCAAAATATGTTGGACATCCTCTATCATATCACATTCTGAACACTTAGGGGTTTCTGATAGTCCCATTAAATATTTAAACGAATTTGACGGAATGTGTCCGGAGCGCAGTCTCATCATTGTCACTACATGTTTTCTGCACATGGATTCCGTATCAAACCATGGACGACGAGGAAGATCACATTGGATTGTTCTGTACCAAATTCCGCTACACAGCGAGCGTTCATCGAAGTGTTCGCGCCATTGACGCCTACATTCTCTTTTTACTTCACCGATCATTTCACTGTATAGCGGTGGATGGTGACATGGAATGCCATCGTTAATTGCTTGTTTTGCTGCCTGATCAGCTTCCTCGTTACCCATGATGCCGACATGAGATGGTACCCATTGTAGCACAAGTTCCTTATTTAGATTAATAAGCTTAAAAATAGAGTCCAAAATGCTGTAGGCTATAGGGTGACCTCGAAAATTCGAAGTTAACTTAGCCAGATGTAGAAGCGCACTTTTTGAATCTGATAGTATTACAATTCTAGTACTATCAATGGTTGATACATAATTTAATGCCTCAGATATTGCTATAAGCTCACTATGCATAATTGAGATGTTGGATTCTATTTTAAATCTAGCAGTTAATCCTGTTTGTCTATCAACAAAAGCTGCCCCGGACATTATACCTTCCTTGGACCCGTCAGTAAATAACTTATAGTGTGAATCATACTTATTTTGCAAGTAATTATTAGAAATGGATAAAAGCTCTAGAGGGCTAATCGATTTTTTGGCAGAATTTATACCTTCTATACTGACTTTAACAATATTCGACATATCAAATCTGCTCACCCAAGTATCCAAAGAATGAATTTCTAGCTTTCTCGATGACCAGATGGTAAATTCTTCAAGTATTCTGCCAATATATATTAATTTAGGAATTTTCTTTCTTTGCCAGTAATGAAAGTGAATCATAGAACTGAGCCGTTCTACAGCCTTTAGACTGAGATTTCCTTCGATAGATTTGCACTTTAACCAAAATTTACCAGCTAAATATGATCTACGAGTATGTAAAGGCTCTAAGCATAGCTCACTTTCCATGACATGGATTAATAAAGCCACCTATGATCCTCATAGCCTGATTCTGTACTCTATTGAGCTTATCAAGGTGGCATTTAGCACTAGTATCATATAGAAAACTAAAATAGTCAATTCTGCTTCGTATGATTGCTATGTATAGCTGTCTAAGATGTTTTGGGTGCACACCCCATTTAGCTCCCGCTAAGACTTTAAATACATTCAGAAATCCGAGTGTTTTATTGCGCGTTTCTTCGACATGCGCACCCCATCGTAAGCCTGAATCGAGCCTCACACCTAAATATTTAACTGAATGTACTTCCTCTATTCTTTGATTGGCTATAGTAATCTTAATACTGTGCTTAGATCTCCCTCTTCTAAACATGCAAACTTTAGTTTTTCTATGAGATATATTAAGACCAATTTCATGTATTAATCTACAAAAAACATTTAAAGCCTCTTGTAAGCTAGATGTTGCAGAGTTTATATTTTTATGAGTGCAATAGAGTACAAAATCATCAGCATATTGAGATATATAAACCTGTGTAATGTTTCGACAAATTTTGGCTGTGACAGCATTAAACAAAATAGGGGAAAGTGGATCTCCTTGAGCTAAACCAACACCCGTTGTTCGGCTTAATGTGACATTGTCATCTATCGGAATCAACAAGACTCTTTCATGAAGAAATTGCCATAGATATTTACATAAATCCGATCCCACTTCCAAACCATCCAACACTTGCAAGAGACTTGTTATATTGACGTTGTTGTAAGCGCTTTCTATATCTACAAAACAACCTATAGTTGGATAACTTTCTGTGAGACCAATCTGAATGTGAGTTATAAGCCTAGCTAAATTATCAAGGCATGATCTAGACCGCCTAAAACCGACAGTTTCCTCTGGAAAGTAGTTATTTTTCTCAAGAAACCAATCAAGTCTACGAGTAAGTATAGTATGTAAAATTTTACAAGGACACGATATCAGGGCAATAGGACGGACAGCTGACGTTGGCCGGTTTTCATTTCCTGTTTTCGGTATAGGAACTATCTTAACTTTCTTCCATTGTTTGGGAACAAAACTGGTACTTAAAAATCGATTGTATAAGGAAACTAGAACATATTTACCAATATCTGGAAGGTTATTAATCATGGAGTACGAAATATTGTCAATGCCGGGAGCTGTATCAGATCGTTTTATGCAGTTTGATAGTTCCTCTACCGAAATTGGAATGGATAAAGTCTGATTATGTGACATAAATTGGGGCATTTCTGGCGATACAAAATCTGGTGTTAAGCTATTTAGTAGTATCTCGGCTTGTGCACGATTCACTGGAGTCCTAGTGACTTTGTATCCTTTCAACCATCTCATACGCACCCACATTTCTCTTGTCGACGTTACACTACTAATCTTATCACACATCACTTGCCATGATTTAGTTTTAGCTCGCCTGATATCTCGTTGAGCGTTAGCGCTTTTTTCTTGTAAAGTTTGAAGATTTGCAGGAGTGGGGTTTCTTCTGAATTCTGCAAGGGCTTTACGGCGGATAGCAACAGCACGAGACAGTTCTGGAGACCAATAAGGCTTAGGTTTAAATCTTTCAGATCTGGAAGGGTTCCCGTAGATTTTAGTGACGGGTATATGCTCATCCGCAGCCTTGTCTATTATTTCAATAAACTTGATATATGCAATCTGACAGTCAGCCGGCATAGTGATACTGTGTAATGACTCTTCAATTGACTTTCGATAACTATCCCATCTAGCTTTTTTGTAGATTCTTCGTTTCTGGAAGGTCCTGGAAGGTGCTATGTCTATAGTCATTTTTATGATGAGGTGGTTGCTCTGTAAATTTTCATTCATCACCTTCCAATCAAACTTGAGCGCAACATCGACCGTCGCCAAGGACAAGTCCGGTGAAGTTTTTTGAAGTCTTCCATTTACAAGCTTGACACGAGTATCACTACCGTCATTGAGGATGACATAATCGTTTTCCAGTGCCGCATCCATAATTCTGAGGCCTCTAGTATTAGTGATAGTAGACCAATTCGGGTGATGGCCATTGAAATCTCCGGCAATTAAAGTCTTTACAGTTAAGTGTGAAAATATATGGCTGTATTCTTGCTCGGTGAGCGTAACCGATGGAGAACAATATATCGACATAACATTTCGTATATTTATGTTCACAGTTATGTATCTCTATATGAACTATTTCCAGTCCAGATTTTGTAAATGAGACGTCACATTGTTGAGCCTTTATGGATCGATGTGTCAGTATAGCCGACCCACCCCAGCCATCGTCTCGATCACATCTGAAAATGTTATATCCGTTAATACGGAACGGGCTATTTGGGTCTAGCCATGTTTCACTCAAGATGGCGATGTGGATTTTTTCTTGTTATAGGAGAATCTCAAAATCAACCATTTTTGGTCGTAAACTTTGCGCATTCCATTGCAATATATTTATAGTAGTAGAATGCGTTAAATGTCCATCTGTTATTCGAACTGCTGTACTAGCCATACTTGGTTAAAAAACTTAAACAGGGCCACTCAGGTAGAAATTGTATAATCAATGAGATTGCATGCTCGAAAATTATTTTTAAACAACTTTTAAATTTCTCATCCCAAGGCAAGTCTATTTCCATTATTTTCTCTCTCAGTTTATCTAGTAGTGTTTTCCATGTTTTTCTGTTTTTCTCACCTCTTGCTTCTCTTTCTCCATTCTCAAATCTTGACTGTCCATGATCATTCATCCGACTTCTACTCGTGTTGCCCGTAAATTCCTCGCTATATATTTTCCTGGGCTTATCTCGAAATTTATTCCCGGATCCGCTTGAGTTTTCAACTTTTTTACTTACTTTCTTTGCGTAAGACTCATTTGGTCTAGCTTGTAAATTATCTACCTGGAAAGATGGGGATGGGTCTTCAGGATTATTCTTCCCATTTGCCCCAAGTGGTGGAAAGCATTCAGGTGAAGGTGGTGCTGATATTGATGATGAGCGAGTTGGTGGGTCTGGTTTATACAACATGAGTGCATATTTGTAGGAGCAGTTGTGTTCAGCCATTAGTTCTCGTACAAGTTTTTCCTTTTTAAATAAAGGACAGATTTTTGCCAACGTCATGTGATTCCCACCGCAGTTATTACATGTAAAGCGAGTTGTTTCACAGTTGGTGTGACTACCTCCACATTTTGGGCATACTGGTTTATTTGATGCACACAATCTGTAAGTATGACCATAACGCCAACATCTGGAACACTGAGTCACGGGATGGACATAAGGGCTAACGTTAATTTTTATGTCAAAGATGTTTACATATGTAGGTAATGACTTTCCTCTGAAACATACCCTAATCGACTCGCTTTGTTCCCATCGGCCATCAAGACTATTTTTGCGTTTTAACCGTTTAATATTTATAATTGTGATGTCACTTTTTAGACTTTCATATATCTCTTCCTCGGTAAGTCCCAAGTCCACACCTTTTATGACACCATACGATTGATCGATATCCAACGATTTTACGCATTTATAACCATTTTCATTAAAAGATTTCGCACACAATATTTTTTCAGCACTTTCCTCATTGTCAAACCTGATAGCTACTTTAAATGCATTGATATATTTAATTCGGATAATGTTTCCAATTCTACCCTCTTTTAGTTTTTTCGCAAGCATAAATTGTTTTGGCAATTTTTCCGAACAAGTTAAAAAAACTTCCACATATTCTTCGGAAATCCGAGTCACCTCATCTGTATTTACGGCTCGTGCGAACTTTTTTCCCTTTCTACCCACTGTATTCCACAACTCATCTTCATCTAAGGTTCGATTTCGCTTTGGTAACTTTCTTTCTTCTATCACGTTAGCACTATTTTCTAATTGTTGACGGACATTATCCAAGGCTTTATGTAAAGGCAGATTCGCGTCTTGCTCAGATATATCACTGTCATCATCTTCGTCCATGATAGTTAAAACGGGCGGCTGTACACGGGCGGGACGAATAAAATACGCGTCCGGCGGGGACAAGCGACCGCGCGCAACTGACGTAATACTAGCGGTTCACCCCGGCATCGCCCGAGGATCTGTAGAACTCAGAAATCGCGTACATACGCAGTGCAGTGCTAGGTAATGATTTGGACTCTTCATGTTCCAATAGCTCCGTGTCACTGTGCTGTTATGTTGCAGGCATGTTGCTTACCACCAGACACATGTCCAGCTCGTCTCGTCACTCTTTATTTAAAAAAAAAACATCCAAGTTTTTGAAATCGGTCCAGTAGTTCCTGAGATTAGCGCGCTGCAATAAACTTCTTCAGCTTTTTAATATTAGTATAAGTCTATTAATCTCTCCTTGCGAGAGAAGGCCCCGAGTCCCAGCAGTGTGAACGTTTAGTGGGCTGTTGATGATGATGATAAGTACCTGGGTGATCGAGCTTTGCTCGATTTAAATACCGAGTCTACATAGATACCTACAG
The DNA here is from genome assembly GCA_963693475.1 of Ectropis crepuscularia. Classification (NCBI taxonomy): domain Eukaryota; kingdom Metazoa; phylum Arthropoda; class Insecta; order Lepidoptera; family Geometridae; genus Ectropis; species Ectropis crepuscularia. The sequence goes on from OY856355.1 coordinate 18,366,355, forward strand.
ATAAAGGGTTCCCAGTAAAAGATTTTCTCAAAAAAAATTAAGAAAGCAAAAAGAACCTGAAAAAAAAGAGAAGCCATCTGGATTTGAACCCGGGTCTACTGCTTCTTGGCAGCCCATCTTATCGACTGAGCTAATATACTACCGCGCTGGGCGGCGAAATTTACCGTCGCTTTCTAATGTTAATGTAACAGTTTTTCCTTGTCTAAAACGCGCGCATAAAATGCGTTTTTAAAAATTGAAACCTAGTTAGATCGATTTATCGTCCCCGAAACCACTGTATACATAATTTCATGAAAATCATTCGAGCAGTTTCAGAGATTCTATATTTATATATTATGTATACAATTATTGCTCGTTTAAAGGTATAAGATTAGTTTTTATTTTTTGTGTAGTGTACTGTTACACTGTGTAAAACATATATGTGTAAGTTATCTACCTGTGGTACCTACTGAGAAAAAATTACTGACTGTGACAGTTTTTGACATTTGCTAGTAGATACATCTTTAAATATTTCAATTAATCCTCATACTCATTTATTACATACTATCCGTACATGTCAGTGCGTCTATGCGTGCGTTTCTAATTAAACTCCTCCTTAACGGCTAGACAGATTTTGATGAAATTTTTTGTGTGTATTCAAGTGGATTCGAATTCTATAACAAATTGTTTATATTTAAAACGTGTGTATAAGTCAACGTCTATCCGATCCACCGAATAAATTTTGATTCCGTTGAGAGTGTCGAAATTTACATTTTTTTTGCAGCATAAAAAGCAACAACATCTTTTTTGCGTTGACTTAGAAGTTTCAAAGTGTTGTAGATCCAATTAAATGGTTTTAATTGTATCATCTATTTTATATTGATCCACCTCTAAATCTTTATAATGACATTTAAGTTGATGGATAGGTTAATTTCAAGTCGATCCATTCCAAATTCAAATCCATTCTGTCTTTGAAGGCAAAAACATCCGTCCGACAGGTACCTAATTAAAATTTGAACATCGTAATGATGATCTTTATAATACTTCCGGCGGAAGTTACCGCCCATTATTTAGTACTGTTTATTTTGTACAGTTTAGAATCTTTATTATTTCATAGACAATAATTTATTTTCTTTGAAAACGGAACAACCAAACTACATGGTTCACTGATTTTGTGAAAAAAAAACATGGTGACAAATGTATAGTGTTTTCAATTTTACTACTTAAAATAAAGTAGCCAAGTGCGAGTTGGACTCGCCCATGAAGGGTTCCGTTGCAGCAAGTAACATAATATACATAGTACACATAGTTCTTGTAGTTCGTTGTAACTTTGATCGAAGTTTTAATAATAATGTATTTATGACGTACCAAAAAAACTACTCATCAGATCGAGTTCAAACTAATTTTCGTTGGTAGTTTTCATGGTAATGTACATCATATATTTTTTTTAGTTTTTTCATTCTCTTACTTTAGAAGTTAGAGGGGGGGGGGGGGGACACACATTTTACCACTTTGGAAGCGTCTCTCGCGCAAATTATTCAGTGTAAAAAAATTATATTAGAAACCTCAACATCATTTTTGAAGACCTATCGATAGACACCCCACACGTGTAGGTTTGATGAAAAAAAAAATTTGAGTTTCAGTTCTCAGTATGGGGGGCACCCCTAATTTTTGTTTTTTTTTTAAACTTTTGTAAAAATCTTAATGCGGTTCACATAATACATCTACTTATCAAGTTTCAACAGTGTAGTTCTCATAGTTTCGGCAAAAAGTGGCTGTGACATACGGACGGACAGACAGACAGACAGACATGACGAATCTATAAGGGTTCCGTTTTTACGTTTTACGGAACCCTAAAAAGGCCACTTATATATTACAACTATATGTACCCTGCGGTGTACCCCCCTAAATTATTGAATTTCGTTGTTTTGGAACTCTATTGTTGTAATTAAAATAGTCTAAGTACCTTATAACATCAGCTATACGAGTACCTATAATATTCGAAGTTAAAGTTTAAGCCGTCAATTACAATATTTAATTTATCTTCTAATTCCTCTATTGAAAGAGCTGTTACTACGGCAGCCACATCATCTGCATACATGAATATGTCCGCACCCTTTACGGCTTCGGGGAGATCGTTTAGTAGGAGAGAGAACATAATATATGAAACTGACGAACCCTGCGGTACTCCCATAGACGAAAGCAGCGGGTCTGATTTATTATCGCCATCACCAGCATCCACTACTTGAGAGCGGCCTCGTAACATGTCAGTCAACACTGCGTATGATTTCCCGGGTATGCCGTAGTGTTTCAGCTTCAAAGGCCTTCGATAATCGAAACAAAGAGGTAGGTAAACAGACATACAAAAATGTATTGTATTATGTAAATACTAATTATTAATTAATATTCTTTATTTGACTAGTAACATAATATACTTACTTTGTTTTTTGTATAATTTTTTTTTGGTTAACTGAAAAATTATGAAAAAGTTATGAAAAATTATCGACTTTGTATTTATTATCTACAAAAATAAATAAGATTGGCATATAAGCTTCGATATATAAATAATATAATGGTTTATATCGGTGTTTGTAAGTTTTTTTTTAACTTTCATAGATTTACACTTGACCGCCATCTCGCCTGATGTTAAACGACGATGCAGTCTACGATGGAGCGTGTTTACCTAGAAGAAACCGATTCACTCTCGATTTGAAGACACAAAGATTGAAACCAACATGGAAAACCCACTCAGGCCACGCATTCAAAAGCCTAGACGTTCTTATCACAAAGGTTTATTCGTTCTTGTCTTTGGAACATCAACCATGAAACGATGTCGCTTTTTCGAGCTACGAGCATTCCGATAGGAAAAAAGGGCAAGGTGGTATTAGATCATGTAAATCAGTTGCACACTCTCCGAATTGTATCCGATAAAACCCGAAAGGCTAGCAACTTTTCGGCGATGTTTAAGACTTTGAAGTCTTTTTCGCAAATTGTAACACAGTATAAGTATAACAATATGTGTACGTCGATATATGAAAAAAAAAATGAAAAAAAAATATTTCACATTTCACAGTACATACAACGTTACGGTACATTGGAGAGCCCTTTTAACTTAGGATAAATAACTTATGTATACTCTAAGCCTTTTAAGCAAACATATGCCTGTATCAGGAGTCCCCGCTCTTCTAAATCTTAGTACTTACATTGTAAAAGGAAATAAGTTACTGAACATTAGAATATCTAATTACCGTATACACTTTCATATGCATTCAGTGGAAAGCTGTTAATTTGGAATTGCAAACAGACAATCCAATTTTATTTATAAGTATAGATTATACTTTCATTCAAAGTGCCAATTTCGCCGCCTTTTGTTTTCGCTGTCGAAGTAACAATCAGTCCACAGAAGAAACAAAACAAAAGCTCATCTTTGTCACATTTGCAACTGATTGCAAAGTTCGCAATATCCCGCCGTAGTTCCATTTCTATCTCCAAGTTTTAAATAAAAAAAATAAAGGTGAGAATCCGCATAGTTTCCTATTAGTTTAGTTGTTTCTTGTATTCGATGGGACGACGAGTCAGTTTTATGACATAAGTTTTTCCGGCATAAGTTTATACGTTGTTTCAAAGGTCGGATATCAAGTAATGCAGTGGCCTGGTAATATTATATGTAGCAACTAGCATCGCCCATCGATATTAACCAATGGATGTGCCCTGAGCACCATGAAATTGGTAATTGGTTTTTGTAGTGGTAGGACTCTTAGCAGAGTCCGCCTGGGGAAGTACCACACCTTTGCTAGTTATTCTACCGCAAAGCAGTAATGTGCAAATATTACTGTGTTCCGGTTTGAAGGGCAATGTTTCCAGAGAAATTACAGGGCTTAGAGATATAACAACTTAGGCCTCTGGGTGACGAGCGCAGTGCGGCGCTAGGTAATTATTTGGACTCTTCATGTTCCAATAGCTGCGTGTCACTGTGCTGTTATGTGGCAGGCATGTTGCTTACCATCAGGCACATTTCCTGCTCGTCTCGTCACTCTTTATTTAAAAATAAAATAAACTACGTCTATGTGTGTATCGTGTGTGGTTTACACACCGCCAATCTACTTGACCCCTAGAATCGGTAGTGGCGAGGTACGCTGTAGTTCTACTTATTGTGGTTATTGACATCGAATAGTGATAGGTAAATACGTCCGGCGTTCACCGTTTCCTGCAACCGACTAGAACGGAAAGAGAGCGCTCACTCTTCCCAACGATGACATAATTCCTCGCGCCTGATGTTTGGGAGGTCACATCCAAGGTTTATATCGATGGCATCATTGGCATCGCCACGTAGTTTTATCCGCGTAATTTTCGTGATATTCCCGCGAAGAATACTAAGTAACCTTTGTGCTATTCCCGATTATAATCTTTGTTCCAAATTGAACAAATAAAATATTTGTTCCAAATTTAAACTTCGTTCAGCCGTTCCGACGTGACTGAACAAACGTACAAACTTTGACATTTACAATATTAGTATACTTAGTAGAATCTTCTTATATATAAAATTCTCGTGTCACAGTGTTTGTTTCCTTACTCCTCCGAAACGTCTTAACTGATTTTAACCAAATTTTATATGTATATTCAGTAGGTCTGAGAATCGGCTACTAGCTATTTTTCATACCCCTAAGTGGGGTTGTTCACCCCAAAATATATTTTTTTAATTGTTGGACAAAATTTTTTGTTTTTATTTTTTTATAACGTGACGTTAAAAAATACATACAACCCTAAATTTTTACTCTTTTATCACCAACCCCTATTTTTTTATAGTCATTTTAGTAATTTAATCATTTTTCATCCCGCTCGATAACTGATCAATTATCGTTTATCACTAGAAATCACTAGAAATAATTTAAATGGCAAAACAACGTTTGCCGGGTCAGCTAGTAATAATATATTATGGGATCTAAGTACATGTTTTATATTTACAATAGCGGCCAAATAAAACAAAAAATGGTAATGTTCAAGAGGGACTAGGCTGGTGATGATAGTAAGTCTACCTGTAGCTTGGTCTAGGTAGAAGTCTACCTGATCGTGGGTTGGATTCTCACTTAGGACAAATATAAGTATTTGTGTGTAGGCAACGATTTAAGTTACGGCTGGTCTAGTCGGGAGAACGGCGCCTGCCGATCCGGAGATCCCGGGTTCAAACCCCACACGCACCACTGTCTTTTCGAAGTCATGTGCGTAATGCCGCTAACTTAAAACGGTGAAGGAAAACGTCGTGAGGAAACTGACATGTAGGTACCTAGAATCTTTCGAAGTCATGTGTCATCCACCAACCCGCACTGGGCTAGCGTGGTGGATTATGGCCTTAACTCTCTCCTTACGAGAGAAGGCCCCGAGTCCCAGCAGCGGGAACATATAATGGACTGACGATGGTGATAATGAGGCAACAATTAGGTTCTCTATTCATAGAGAAGGTTATATGCATTCAGCTTTTTCTCTATGTTTCCACAGCTGGGGCTCTGGGCCCTCTCCTGAATGAGATAGTCTAGGTCTAGTTGTACTTAAAGGGCCGGGAGCTCATCTCATTTTCAAAAGCCGTTCCGAACGCTTGGTAGAAGTGACACGTGACTAAAATTCTGGCGTTTGATTAGCCCAATTAGCCTTGATGGTCTTGATTATTTATTTTTATACCTTCACTAGCACGCTCCGTGGTTTTACCCGCGCAGGTTCCGTTCCCGTTATTTTACCGGGACACAAAGTAGCCTATGAGCTATTCCAGACTATAAACTTACTGTGTTCCAAATTTCAGCCCGATCCGTTCAGACCTGTGTAGAAATATTAACCATTCCTTTTTAGGGTTCTGTACACAAAGGGTAAAAACGGAACCCTATTACTGAGACTTGGGTGTCCGTCCGTCCGTCCGTCTGTCACCAGGCTGCATCTCAAGAACGGTGATAATTAGACAGTTGACATTTTCACAGATTATGTATTTCTATTGCCGCTATAACAACAAATACTAAAAATAAAATAAAAACATTATTTAAGGGGGGCTCCCATACAACAAACTTGATTTTTGCTCGATTAGTCTGTTCCAAATAAACTAGATGGCGCCACTAGTAAAAATAGAACGTGATGTCAAATTCATCGTCAGAATCATGAGCCAAAAATCTATATTTTATGAAAGTTTTTTGCCTGTCTGCGGAAATTGCGATGCATATGATATCTATATATATAAAAGCGCAAGGTCTCTCAGAAACTATAAATGCTAGGAATCATCAAGGAATCTCAGAAACTATAAATGCTAGGAATCTGAAATTTTGCATGGAGGTCCCGTTTAGCACGTAGGCGCTCGCTAAGACGGGGTTTTGCGAAATTCAACCCCTAAGAGGGTGAAACAAGGGATGAACGGTTGTATGAAAATTCGTCTTTTTAAAGTTATAAAATTTTGTGTCTAGACACTTTACACGAAGCAATTAAATGTTTGTTCAATCAATTTTGTAATTTCAAACTGTACGGGGGTGAAATTGGGGTTGAAATGAGGGATGAATGTGAATACGGAAGTTCTCAACCGTTGAAGATAAAACCATAAAACTCTGTAAATAGGCACTTGACACGAAGCGAACGAACCTTTGGTCTATCAATTGTGTAATTTCAAACTGTATGGGGGGGAAATTGGGGTTGAAATGGAGGATAAATGTCTAGATGAAACTTCCCAACCGTTGAAGAGAAAACCATGAAACTCTGTGTATAGACACTTGAAACGAAGCAAACAAATGTTTTTTCTAGCAATTTTGTAATTCTAAGACTGTACGGGGTTGAAACAAGGGTTGAAATGGGGGATGAATGTCAATATGGAAGTTCCCAACCGTTGAAGATATAACTATGAAACTCTGTATATAGACACTTGACACGAAGCAAACCAATGTTTGTTCTATCAATTTCGTAATTTCGAACTGTACGGGGGTGAAATTGGGGTTGAAATGGGGGATGAATGTTAATATGGAAGTTCCCTACCGTTGAAAATAAAACCATGAAACTCTGTATACAGGTACTTGACACAAAGCAAACGAATGTTTGTTCTTGCAATTTTGTAATTTCAAACTGTACGGGGGTGAAATTGGGTTTGAAATGGAGATGAATGTCAATATGGAAGTTCCCAACCGTTGAAGATAAAACCATGAAACTCTGTATACTGGCAGGCACTTGACACATAGCAAACGAATGTTTGTTCTTGCAATTTTGTAATTTCGAACTGTATGGGGATGAAATTGGAGTTGAAATGGGGGCCGAATGTATTTCTTTTTATACGCTTTCAGATCTAAACAACTGAACTGATTTTGATGAAATTGTATACAGTTGTTTTTTAAAAGCTGTTTTAGTAACCGTAAAAGTGTCTAGGCAAATAGATACTGCCTGAGTTACCTTAGTATTTATTTCGTGCGGACGAAGTCGCGGGTACCAGCTAGTTTCGAATAAAGTCAAAGAGGTTTTCGCCGTTTATTTGCTAATGGTACGGAACCTTCGTGCACTTGGCCGGTTTTATTGTACTTCCCCTCCTCCTTATTCTGAAATCTCTCTTTCCATCCTATGATTGCCTGGAAGAGATCGTTTTTAGTCATTAGATCACTAATTGCTACTTTATTTTGTTTTCTCAAAAGTAGGTAACTTTTGTTTATATTTTAAATTAAGTGCAATAAAGAGTTAATCTTTATTGAACTCCTTATTTGTTGTAAGGTAGATCTATCTACATCAACGTATTGATCAACAAACGTCCAATCTTTCGAATAAAAATATTAGAAGGATTAGTCGATGGATATTTCGGATGTGTTTAGTGTAAGTAGTTAATTACGTCGTAAAGTTTTGTACGTATTGTAATTTAGTTTTGTAAACGCGGTTAATACACAACACACAACGTCTCTGTTCGATCATTACGAAGCTCTTACGGTAATTGGAAGTGCATCCAACCGTTCTACACGATCGCAAATGTGTTACAATTGAATGACTGTCGATCAACATGACTAGCTCTAGTCTGCGACGTTCGTCGATTTCTGACACAATTATGCCAGGAACTGTCAGGACTATTTTTGTGAAATATAACATGTATTTGACCACAAAAGTGTCGTTTTTAATTTATTAGTCATGTCTTAACTTTTAAAGATTGTTTTAATGCCGATGTGTCTACTAATATTAAGTACAACGCTGTTTATCTATCTGTTACCTACGCTTTCACGCCTACACTACTGAACGAACTTAAATTGAATTTGGAACAGAGATAGTCCAGAGCCCGAGAAAGGACATTATGCTAAGCCCGACTCGCGACGCGGCCGGCGTCGTGACGTCACACAAAAAATCATTACTAAAAAATGAAACCAAATTTTGTGTGTCTGTAAACGACAATGTCTCATCATCAGCCCGTGTTCGTCCACTGCTGGACATAGGCCTCTCCTATATTTCGCCACTCAGCCCGATCCTCAGTTTTGCGTTTCCAACCGCCACCAGCCGTCTTTCGTATATCGTCACTCCATCTAGTCTCAGGGCGTCCTACACTACGTTTACCGATTCGCGGTCTCCACTCCAGAACCCGTCTACCCCAACGGTTATCGGGTCTGCGACAGATGTGACCGGCCCATTGCCACTTCAGTCTGCTAATACGCTGAGCTATGTCGGTGACTTTAGTTCTCTGACGAATTACTTCATTTCGGATGCAATCCCTCAGAGAAACCCCAAGCATAGCCCTTTCCATAGCTCGCTGAGCGACCTTGAGCTTTCGGACCATTTTCACTGTCAGTGTCCACGTTTCATAACAGGTAGAACGCACTGGTTGAACATTTTTGTCTTAAGACTTTGTGGGATGGGTGACGAGAAGACTCGACGAAGTTTTCCAAATGCTGCCTAGCCCAACTGGATTCTTCTCATGGCCTCACTCTCAAAGCTACTCCTACCTAGTTCGAGCGTCTGCCCTAGGTAAATGTATTTCTGGACAATTTCAAGAGTGATTTCATTTACGACAATCGGCCCCGGTGCAACGAACTCGTTACGCATGACCTTGGTTTTATCCAAATTCATCCGGAGGCCGATGCGTTGAGAAGCGTTAGCCAGGCCATCCAACATCCACTGCAAGTCCTCCAGCGACTCTGCCATAATGACGATGTCGTCTGCAAACCGTAGGTGAGAGATGTACTCGCCGTTGATATTTAGGCCACGTCCAACCCAATCCAGCGTCTTAAACATATCCTCTAGTGCGTTTGAGAACAATTTCGGGGAAATAACATCCCCTTGCCTCACGCCTCGATGCAGAGGAATTTGTTTAGTCTGCTGGTCTTGAATTTGAACCGCCATCGTAGCGGCGTCGTACAAACACCTCATCACCTCGATGTATCGCCAATCGACTTGGCATCGCTGTAAGGACTCCAGAACAGCCCAGGTTTCGACTGAGTCAAATGCCTTCTCATAGTCCACAAACGCTAAGCAAAGTGGCCGATTGTACTCCTTTGTCTTCTGTACAATCTGCCGTACCGTGTGAATGTGGTCTATGGTGCTGTACCCACTTCGAAACCCGGCCTGTTCAGGAGGTTGAAACTCGTCGAGTCTTCGGGCGAGACGATTTGTGATAACTCTTGAGAATAACTTATAGACATGGCTCAGAAGCGATATTGGTCTGTAGTTCTTTAAAAGGGTCTTATCTCCCTTTTTAAAGAAGAGGACGACCACACTTCTATGCCATGCCCGTGGAGTTCTCCCGGTGAAGAGGACGGCATTAAACAGTTCTTGGAGCTCTTTTATCAGTGAAGTTCCACCAGACTTTAAGAGCTCTGTTGTAATCCCGTCTTCGCCCGCGGCCTTTCCATTTTTCAGTTGTCCAAGAGCCATCACAATTTCGTCCAGACTGATCTCAGGCAGGTCTTCTGTGTAGTGGCGTGTTAGAGTAGCTCTTTTGTCCTGGTTTTGTGGGAGATGAGAAGCATGCGATGCGTACAGCTGGCCGTAAAAGTCTTCCACTTCCGAGAGAATATCCGCTTTGGATACAACGACTCTCCCCGTCGAGGTGGTTAATTTCGTCAGGTGGCTTCTACCTAGTGACTTACGAACACTTTTGACCCCCGATTTTGCTCAATTGATTTTTCAATCAAGAGCGTGTTAGCTAATCGGAGGTCACGTCGTACAAGTTTGGTAATCTTCTTGTTTAGAGCCCCTTGTTCTGACGAATTTAACGTGGGATTTCGTCGTTCCTCCATGAGATGCAGAGTTTCCGTCGAAAGCTTTGACTTTCTGCCTTTGCGCCGCATTTTGCAGAATTTTGTGCCCTCATCTCGTAGGACATCCACCACTCCGTCGAGCTTCTGGTCAACGCTGTCTGTGGTTTCCAAGGCAGCAAATCGGTTCTCCAGTTTTAGCTGGAATGTTTCAGACTCAAGTATGGTTTGGAGAATGTTCGGACGAAGCGTTGACCTCATCAAACGGACGCGTTCAAGCTTATAATTGATATTCAGGGTGCCTCGTACAAGCCTGTGATCGCTCCCGGTAGCAAACCTAGAGATCACTGAGACATCCCTGAATATACGTCGTTTATCCGCAATGATGAAGTCAATTTCATTTTTCGTCCGTCCGTCGGGGCTTCGCCAAGTCCACTTCCTCTGGGGCTGCTTCTTGTAGAAAGAGTTCATTAGAAACAGCCTTTCCTTCTCAAGGAAGTCGACCAGCATTTGGCCCCTGTCATTCCTACGTCCCAAACCATATGGTCCTACTACCGATTCACTGCAAGTCCGTACTCCCACTTTGGCGTTAAAATCCCCCATAACAACGTTGAAGTGGGCTTTGGAGGTATGGTGCAGTGCCTTTGATATGTCCACATACAAAGCCTCAACTTCTGAATCTGGGTATGCCTCCCAGGGTGCGTACGCCATGACTACTTTGAGAGTATACCTCTCGGTCAACTTCAGCACAAGGTACGCGACCCTCGGAGACACACTTGCAATTTCCAAAACGTTGTTACGGAGAGTCTTGTGAACCAGAAACCCGACACCACCTTGCGATAACTGGTGACCTTCACGATAGTACATTAGATGGCCTGATTCCAAGGTTACGGTGTCCTCTCCCGCTCTTCGGACTTCACATAACCCAAGAATGTGCCATCTTATGTGGGTCAGCTCTTCTTCCAGCTGCGCAAGCCTATCGTCGTCGCGAATCGTTCGTCCATTGTGTACAGCCAGGGTCAGTTGGGGTTGGCGGCCTACGGTAGCCCGGGGATTCTTCGCACCCCCTGCCCTGCCGTTACCATGACCGCCGCCTTGGCCAGGAATAGCAGGGCGGCCGGGAACTAGGGGCCTTTTACTTCTTGGACTTTTCATAGGAGGTATTGCCCATAGTCGCCACGCTGGGCATGCGGGTTGGCGACCGCAGGGCACAATTTCTTGCACCGGTGACGCTGCTGCCCGTCACCGCCCGAGATTTAAATTGTGCCATTTGTTGTGATGGTTTAACCGCCATCAGTCGGTTTCCCCATTTGTGGGCTTTTACCACAGGCAGGGGGGGACCGATGCCACATTCTATGCCCGGGCACCAGGGCATCAAACGACAATGTACTAATTAATATTATCGCCTATCTCTTAGGCATCAAAATAAACTAATAATCGAGTATGTATATCATGAAAAAATAAGGTTTTAAAGTCCCAAAACCGGTTTTGCCCAAATTTGGCCTCTTGGGGCTTAACTACTTTGCGACAAGAACAATATTTAAAATTTTGAGTTACCGCTGACCGTCTTGTGTTTGAAATTTGTCTTAAATGTTCTATTAGTCAAGACCTTTCATTTGATTACCGTAGTGAGGGAGTTGTGAAAAAATAATATGTTCTCTACCATGTTGTGGTTGCGGCCGTCAAGGACTGATTTTTATCAAATACTAGCTGAATCGCGCCCGCGTTGCTAAGCCATCTATCTAAAATTCATCGTACCAATTTAAATTTTGAACAAATTCTGTTACCTTAGGTTATAATGCCGCAACCTTTCACGAACTTTTGACGAATGACACATGCTGTCACGCAACGAAAACTCTCAAAAATCAAAATTATTTCCCGTTTTTGTTACATTTTTCATTCATGCTTCGTTCCTGTTGATAGTAGCGTAATGTTAAATAGCCCATAGCCTTCCTCGATAAATGGCCTATCCAACAGAGAAAGAACCTTTCAATTCGGACCAGTAATTCCCGAGATCCTTGCGTTCAAACAAACAAACTCTTCAGCTTTATAATTAGTAGAAGATAGAAGATAAGTACTTAGTTAAGAACACACTCGACTAGGTCACCTCGACCTTTCAAAATAAAAAAAATATAATCGGTTCACTCGTTCGGGAGTTACGATGCCACAGACACACATACACATATACGTCAAACTTTTAACACCTCGTTGTTTTTGTGTCGGGGTTAAACAACAATGTAAGAGGTTGAAATTTTGTATACCAAAGTTTCTATCCTTGACCAAATTTCAGCTAAGAGTATGACCCGACATACAACGTTGATGCAAGAAAAAACTTCATATTGTGCTCATCTCCACAGGTACACTCCGTTTTACTTACTTTGTTATTGAGTCAATGTTATTGAGTTATTGTCAATGTTATTGAGTTATTGTCAATGTTATTGAGTTATTGTCAATGTTATTGAGTTACTGTCAATGTTATTGAGTCATTATCAATCCTATGGTTGAGAGTTCAAACACAGACAAACTACCAAACCCTTCGATGTGAACATAGAACTATTCTAGGTAGTACGCGGATAATTGGAGTGCATCGATTAAGCTCAAATGTCGATCTATCTTTCTTTAGCAGCTAACATTGCAAGTCTTCTCTCTGCACCGGAAAAGTTGAAAAAATGTTATCCTTTCTAAATAAAAGCAAAGTACATCACATCAGTGTTAAAAACGAGCAAAATATGGCAGAAAATATATACTTACGGGATTTTTACATAAACGACTTCAAATACATCAGTCCGGAAGTTATGGGGGCTTCAAAGAATAAGACATTGAAGAATCCTTCTAGAAATGGAAGGTCTATGTTGCAGGTTTGGATGCTAGGAGTGTTCAAAGGATTGAAGCAGTTTTTCTATGAAGGTTCTTTGCATGGAGTCAAGTTAGTAATTTTCTTTTCAGCTTCCATTTTGAATAGACTAGGTGTTTTAAATTCTACTGGTTTTCTGGCGCAGTCGTAACTTGAAATTTGGAGATAGTCACTGATAATAAAACAATACGTCGAGTAAAATGGACTTTATTGGACAGTAATTTTATGATAAAAACGTCTAGGCTTTGGAATGCGTTGCCTGAGCGGGGTTTTCCCAATGGTTACAATGTTAGTGTCTTCAGGTCGCGAGTAATCCTAACATTAATTGGTGTCATCTAGGATCTAGGTTAGCGCGCTCCATCGTAGACCGCATCATCAGACGAGATGGACGATACACGTGAAAAACTATAATTGTTAAAAAAAGCCTTGAGCAATTGAAATACGGCGGCTTTTGGTATTGATATTTCTTTGGATTCACTACAGCTTGCTCTCTAGTATTTATCAGTATTTCTTGTGTTAATACACAAGATTTATTCATAAATAGATTCATATTATGAATATTGGCATAGGTTAGGTTAGCTTTATTACCAACAGCTTGCTATGTAATCTATATATATATATATATATATTTTTTTAATTTCTCTGGAATCATTGCCCTTCAAACCGGAACACAGTATTATTAATTACTGCTTGGCGGTAGAATATTTGGCAAAGGTGTGGTACTTCCCCAGGCGGACTCTGCTAAGAGTCCTACCACTACTAAATATTGATCAAATGAAAAACAATAAATACTGATCAAATGATCTATTCTATCAGGCTTGTGATCAATAAAAACAGAATTTACACTTTATATGTACATCTTCCCACACAGATTCGCCCATTTTACATTGTTTGTAAAATTAATTATGAATTTAGTAAAATATACTTTAAATAATAACTGATCAAAAATTAACAAAATTAGAATCTAATTAAAACGATGTGTGTGATATTTTAATCAGTTTTGCGAAGTTGAGGTCAGTAGAACAGTTATAGACAAGTGATAAGACGCTGTTTGAAAGTCAAACTAGAGTTACATCAAGTAACATGCCGTTATATAATAACATTTTTTTATACTTAAACATCACTCCACGGACTTGCCCGCGTTGTTTCCGTTTCCGTAAGTTTCTCGCGATAAAAAATTGCCTACGTGTAATCTAACCTTGTTCCTAATTTCAACCCGTTTTGTTTGTTTGGACATGACTGAGCAATAATAAGTGTTTCTATGTATAATAAGTATGTATTTAAAACTATAAAAGTATTATATCAGCTATTTGGCCGCCATCACACAAGCTTTGCTTAGTTTGGGATCTATTCTATGGTTTGGGGTCAGATGGTGTTTGTTGTGTGTGAACTGTCCACCAAAAAAAAAAAAAACATCCATCTACATTTATAAAATTAGAAGGTTAGACTAACTAACATCTGAACTTGTCTTACGTAGTGTTTAGGACGACGAGGAGTTACAAGTTTGTGCGTGTTACTATGCGTTGTTTTTTGTAGAAAGAATATCAAAAAGCTGATATAAAACATTACTAGCAGCGCTCCGCGGTTTTACCCCCGTAGCTCCCGTTCCCGTAATTTGCCAGGGATAAAGAGTAACATATGTGTTCTTCCAGACTATAATCTACCTGTGTTCCAAATTTCAGCCCGATCCGTTCATACGTTACGACGTGATTGAGCAACAAACATCCAAATATTGACATTTATAATATTAGTAGCATAAGCATAAACAGCCTACTAAATGTTCCCACTGCTAGGACTCGGGGCCTTCTCTCGCAAGGACAGAGTCAAGGCTATAATCCACCACGCTGGCCCAGTGTGGGTTGGTGGATGGCACATGACTTCGAAATATTCTACAAGTCCTTCAGCGGCATTACGCTCATGACATCGAAAAGACCACTGGTGCTCATGGTTTTGAACCCGGTCTCCGGATCGGCAGTCGCCGTTCTCCCGACTAGACAAGCCGTAACTTAATATTAATGGGATACTGCTTTTACACGTTTTTATTAGGTCGATGATGAAGCCGGAAGATAGGCATGCGTGTTTTTCTAGTGTTTTTTTATCTATTTATTTATTTATAATCCTGTGTAACATATCATCAGGTACATCTTCGAGCCTTCATTCAGCATCCGAGAGAAACTCACATGGGTAGTGATAATGACGATCAGCATAGTCGTCTGCGCTGTCAACATCATCCAGCTGATATCCAAGTGGACCTCGACTCCGTTCGTCAACGTCATCGACTCAATGCCGTCTCCGGTCTGGGCTATCCCCTTCCCAACGGTGGTCCTGTGCCCACACTTGCACGTCAAGCGAGCATATAACAATATTTCACGGTTAAATGAGTGAGTGTCAATTTTTAAAATCGACTCTTTCAAAAACGTTAATTTAAAGGAGTGACAAGACATGTATGTAAGGCGTCTCAAAAACGCTAATTTAAAAGAATGACGTAGTTTAATTTAATTTAATAGTTCCGTCAATTGTGAATTAATTATTTTTTTGTTTAGTAGAGTAATCTTCAAAGGTAGTCCCATATTTTAACTTACAACCCCAACCACACTATAGAAGCCCCGAGTAATATACATGTCCCAATACAGTCCCAAAACGGCATACATCGATGAAACATTCGTTTACTCGGAAACCGAGTCTGAGTTTAGTTTTAATTTGAAATCATTGTTTGTTTTACCAGAGAAAATTAAGTTATTATACCCCGTTTACATGATTCCAGTCCAGCGACCGAATCCAGCGCTGGATTGGTTACTGGAATAATGTAAACCGGCACTGGAATGCACTGGCACTGGATTGATGCATTCCAGTGCCGGTCTCCATTATTCCAGTAAGCAATCCAGCGCTGGATTCGGTCGCTGGACTGGAATCATGTAAACGGGGTATTACGCTACTGATGTCATGGTTCATTTAAAATGTCAACGGTCACCCGTCCAAAGCCAGGCAGCCCGCCATTTATATTTTTTTGATTGATTGAATGTTACATCAACTCGATGTCCACATATTAATTTAACAAACCACCCCTGTACATTTTAAAAGGGGTGTCCGGTGTGGAGAGAATCAATTATCTCAAAATTGCCTTTTCCTGTGGACCTTTGACGATACAAACAAAGTTAGTCACTGAAAAAACGTCCAGCGTCCGTTGTACTGTATCGATTGATTTCAAAAAATTTACTGAAAATAAGTAGGATATGACTGTCTGGCGTTTCTGAAAAAAATTAAATGAAATGTTGTTTTAACTATTTGTTTTGTCTATATATATAAAAGCGAAAGGTCACTCATCAAGGAATCTCAGAAACTACAAATGCTAGGAATCTGAAATATTGCATGGAGGTCCCATTTAGCCCGTAGGCACTCGCTAAGACGGGGTTTTGCAAAATTCAACCCCTAAGAGGGTGAAACAAGGGACGAACGGTTGTATGAAAATTCGTGATTTTCAAAGTTATCAAATTTTGTATCTAGACACTTGACACGAAGCAAACGAATGTTTGTTTTATCAATTTCGTAATTTTGAACTGTACAGGGGTGAAATGGGGTTGAAATGGGGGATGAATGTCAATATGGAAGTTCCTAACCGTTGAAGATACAACCATGAAACTCTGAATATAAATAGTTATTTCGCGCGGACGGAGTCGTGGGTAACAGCTAGTGTTTTATATTTTGAAAAGCTTAGCTGGCATAGTGGCTAATACAGGTTATAGGTTTTGCAGTCAAGAGGTCGTGGGTCCGAATCCCGCCTAAAATGTTTCTATTACTAGGACTCAGACCATTCTCTCATAATGAGCTAGTCAAACCCATAAAGAATCATTTAGAAACATTCCGATTTCCTTTATCATTAAAGCCAGTGGTGATGACAAATTTGATAAAATACCTATTCAGCCAAGCGGGCGGGCGGGATCGAATTTAAGACCACACGATTGTGAACCACATGTTTCAACCACTAGGCTACCGCAGCTTCATAGTCGCAGTTTGATTCAGTAGGAACATAAGTAGACCGCTTATGCTACTGTTATAGTTATAGAACTACTATATAGCTTACACAAACCTTTCAAACTTTTGAGCAACATCAAATTAGTATTTATTTAAACTAGCGGTTTGCCCCAACTTCGTCCGAGATACATGTAGCCTATACCACTAAAAAAACACGTAAGTAAGTACTTATCCAGTGGTGAATTAATTGTTTAAATCGGTCTAGTAGTTCCGGAGATTAGCGCGATCAGGAAACAAGCTCTTCAGCTATATAATATTAGTATAGATAGCTTACGCAAACCATACAATTGTCAAAATTTTGAGCGAGCATCACAAATTGCTAAAGATTGTGATGTGAAAGGAATTCAAAAAGACAGAATCAAGCTTAATTCAATTTTGTAACTAGCTACGCAAAAACAATCCATCGACCTTTGCATCTCCCTACGAGGGGGACTCATAGCCATTGTCCACCACTCTGACCCAATGACCGAGAAAAATGTGATAAAACATGCATAAAATGTACTTATTTGACTTCTTAACAAAAGAGATTTCGCAGATTTCTGTATTTTAACCGAATTCTAAAAAACTAATAGATAAGTACCTATAGGTATTCGAATGGTGATTTTAAACCTGATGCAAAAACGAAAGGGTGTTATAAGTTGGCGCGTCTTTGAGTGCGTGTGTACGATGTACGTGTGTACGTATATGAGAGCGAGCATGTGTGTATGAGGGTGTGTGTGTGAGTGTGTGTGTTGCGTGCCAAGGTGTGTATGCGCTTGTGTGCATTATTTCTTTTGTTGGCTGCGATAGGAATCTGAAAATGACCTACAATTTTCAATATTTGCATTTGTATTTTTTTATTATTTAAAGTATACCAACTTGTTTAAAACATTTTACTTTTAGATTAGAGCAATTCTACGCAACTTTGGTGTGTCCTCGAATGATGGGCTCAAAACGAACGGAACAGCGTTTGGATGTTGAAGAAGTGAAGCTATTTCTGGATTTTATTCTCAAAGTAAGTTTTTTTTCCAGTAAGTTTTCTGTAAAATGCAAGAATTCAATAGAAATGTACAAGCCAATGAAGATTGAAACATTGGACGCTTGGGGTCTCGAACTCATATTTTTAAACTATTATACATAGGTTTACACTCGATCGCAATCTTACCTGATGTTAACGAGTATGATGGTCTACGGTGGAGCGTGTTTATCTAGAAGAAATTCGTCTTGGAAAATACCTATTAGATTATAATAGATTGTAACCAATTGGAATCGGGAATCGTCTGTTGCAGAAACCCCATTCAGGCAATTCATTTTGGTTTGTAGGGCAATGTTTCCAGTGAAATTACAGGGCACAAAAAACTTATATGTATATCTGGGTGACGAGCGCAGTGCAGTGCTAGGTAACGATTTGGATTCCTCATGTTCTAATAGCTGCATGTCACTGTACTGTTATGGGAAGGTATGTTGCTTATCACCAGGTACATTTTGTCCGCGTCTCGTCACTCTTTACTCTATCTCTATACTATAAAAAAAGAAACATTCGAGCCTAAAGGCTATTATCACAAAAGTGGAGTTAAACCTCTTCGTTTGAATCTCTGAACGTCAACCATGAAACGAAGTCGCTTTTTCGAGCTACAAGCAGTCCGATAGAAAAAATGGCAAGGTGGTATCAGTTGCTCTTTCTGCAACGTATCCGATAAAAACCCAATAAGCTAGCAACATAGCCAACCTTTCGAATGAGACTGCCGTGTGTTTTTCTTATTGTTTTTTTTATTATTATTAATTTAGATGTAAAAAAATTATTGGATAGATTTGCGACGGTTGGTCAAGTAAGTCACTATAAATATTATGTAACACAAAATCAGTCGATAACAGATGTATGGCTCTAATAAAATACCGATCAGAGTGTCTAACGTTGCGTACTGATAACGTTAGTGATGTGCCTATATGCCAACTTTCTCCTACATAATTGATTTACCAAACTTCCTACAATACGTTGATCAGTTCATGCGTCTGGGGAGTTAAGCATTCGGAGGTGCGACACACAATGAAAAGGTTTATTAAGGCGACACAAGTTATAGACCAGATAGTCTAAATGAACAAGCTAAGGATACTATCTGTACATATCGCTTACCATGACGCCCATTTATATCTACTCCCGCTTCGTTTAAAAAGCCTCGGCACCTACTATGTTTATTTTATTTAGATTGATGCTTATAGTATCCGTAGTAGAGTAAGATCCCAGAGCTGCCAGACGTCACCTATTTTCTGATGAATGAAATGTGGACGATTGAGTAAAGTTAGTAAGTACTAAGAACACATGCTTACTCGCTAACTTGCTTAGACGGCCAATTTTGAGATATTGGGTAAAGAAGGTACATACAAACATTACTTAGGTACTTCACGTATTTTCTAATAAGTGATTTTCACGTATGTTGTAGGCAATATCCTTAAAAACAAGGTCCCAATAATACTCCCAGACACTTTCCGTCGGCCGTTTTGCTTAACAACTCCAAAATAATAATTTAGCTTTAGTTAAATTATCATGCTCCATTTGTAAATATGTTCGTCAGACAACTATTTTGAAACTTTTGCCAATAAGATAGACCAATCTAAGGGGGCAATCATCCCCTAAACTCAATTTTAAGTCAATATTTCTTAATTAATGTCTCACTCAGTCTCGCGCTCTTACTCATAGAGGCATAATTGCAGCTCTGGGATCTTGGACTATAGTAGATTGCCACGTTACTCACGTATGACATGGTCAGTCCAGCCCAGACCGACTTATTTCTTATTTTATTAGTTAAAACACTTCGAGTAAGAATACGTTCGAAGACCAAATCACACGTGAATAACCTGTTTATTAATTCTAAATGTTCCTGTTAATTATTTCTAAATTCGCACTTTAGTTGAACCATCCGCACGCCTCCCGGCAGCTGCGGAGGAGGCCGCTTGCAGAAAGCGTAGTGGTAGGAGTCTTAGCAGAGTCCGCCTGGGGAAGTACCACACCTTTGCCAATTATTCTACCGCCAAGCAGTAATGTGCAAACATTACTGTGTTCCGGTTTGAAGGGCAATGTTTCCAGAGAAATTACAGGGCTTAGAGATATAACAACTTAGATCTCTGGGTGACGAGCGCAGTGCAATGTTAGGTAATGATTTGGCCTCTTCATGTTCCAATAGCTGGGTGTCACTGTGTTGTTATGTGGCAGGCATGTTGCTTACCATCAGGCACATGTCCTGCTCGTCTCGTCACACTTTATTTAAGAAAAAAAAAAAAAAGCGTCAAAAGTACTACAATGGAACCGAAGTAGGTACTATTTTGTGCCGGTAGCCGTGGAAACCATTGGCAGTTGGGGAGCCGAGTCTATAATACCTTGATGCTAGGCATTGTTCGACAAATTCGCTATAAAGGCGATGGATCCCGGTCTGGCTCGTTTTTGGTGCAGAGGATAATTGCTATTCAGCGGGGTAATGTTGCCAGCATATTGGGCTCCTTTGCACCAGGAACAGCGCAGGGCGGGTTATTTGATATAATTTTGTGATGTGGCACTTAAATTACATTGTTGTTATTTTTGGATTTTATGTTTATACATACATAGATTGACGATTTCTATAGGCGTCACCAACCTGTGAAGATGTGATCAAGACCTGTAACTGGCCAGTGATGCACGCTCAGAAGTGGGAGACCGAACGTTGCTGCGACCTGTTCCAGCCCATCTTCACCAACTATGGACTCTGCTACGCCTTCAACAGTCTACCTCTTAATGGGATGTAAGTCACCAGTGCCAAAGATAGCGGGTCGAAATGTCTGAGGAAATATAATTCACACATAGCTCAGTGGACTTCACTTGTGTCCTCGTGAGTCATTTGAGTGCCTTTGTGGACTGTGCCTTTGACTAGCCTCGTGGCTTAGTGGGCTTAGTGAGTAGTGAGTCTACTCACTGAGCCGTGCCTTGTTTTGACTTTCCCCTCCAAGGACGAACTTGGGTGATAAAAACAGACATTTGTTCAGTGACTATGACCTATGTTATTTATAAAAAGGAGTTTCCGAGATTAAAATTGGTTGTCATAGGGACTGACGATAGAAGTGAAAACTTATAACTCAGAATTTGATATCATAGGCACTTTGGACACTACGCGGGTGGAACCGGAGGACGCTGCTAGTCTGGAAGAAATCTAAACATTGTTGTGTAAATAAAAAAGTGTAATGACAACTATGGTAACACGCCATGGCCATCTATAAATGCGTTAGCATTCCGTTAGCGTTAGCAAGCCATAGTCCCGAGTTCAGCCGAAGATTTCTTTCAATAACGAGCGTGACGCTTGATCTCAATTCACAGCCCACGAAAAATCTGTATGTTCTTTGTAAAAATCGCCAAAAGAAGTTTTCACTTCAAATATAGTTCCACACACAGACTAGGTAGAGAGATACTAGATAGCGGTAAAATAAAATAAAATAAAATAAAAAATAAAAAAAAGCCCTTTATTTCCAGTTAAATTTACATTTCTTATAATCTATTTATGTGTTAGTTTAGTTCAGTTTATTCTATGTTATTTATTTGTATTTAATCTATGTTATTCTTTTTTAATCTACTGGAACCCCAGATTGGGTGTAGGCCTCCTCCAAATATGCCCATTTCGTTCTGTCTTTAGCTACTTCTATCCAGTTTGGACCAGTTATTGCTCTCAAATCATCTTCCCATCTTGTAGTAGGTCTACCTCTTGTTCGTTTTCCTACTGGTCCTTTCCAGAATGTTACTATTTTGGTCCACCTATTATCAGTTATCCGGGCTACATGACCTGCCCATTTCCACTTCAGTTTTTGTGCGTAGGTTAGAGCGTTCGTTGCTTTTGTTATATTTCTTATATTACTGTGACGTATTTTATCCAGCTTTCTTATCTTTAACATACTCCGTTCGAGTCCTCTCTGACAGACGCATATCTTTTTTCTTGCTTCAACTGTGAATTTCCATGTTTGGCAACCGTATGTCAAACATGGTAAGAGGCTCGAGTTCATGACTTTTGTTTTGAAGGCTTGTGGTAGATTACTTTTAAAAATGTCCTTGAGACCCCAGTACTTGTTCCATGTTGATTTGATTCTTTTCTCTATTTCTATATTTTTGTTTTTCTTGTCGAAACTTATAGTTTTTCCAAGATATACATATTGTTCAACATATTCTAGTGGTTTGCCATTTATTACTATTGGTTTTATTAGGCTGTTTGTCATTATCTTGGTCTTTGTAAGATTCATTTCCAGTCCCACCTTTATACTAGCTTGGTGTAGGGTTTCCACCATGTTCTGTAGCTGTGAGGATGACTCGGATACCAGGACCAGGTCATCCGCGAATCTCAGGTGGCTCAAATAGGTACCGTTTATGAATAGTCCTCGTTTGCTCCAGTCTAGTTTGTTTATGATTTCCTCAAGGTCGCCCTGTCTTACACCTCTTTCTATTGGGAAGCTAGGGCCTACGGTTTCAAGCTTAATTTTACCCTTATTGTTTTTGTATATGGATTTGATGATATTTACATATATTTTCTCCACTCCTTGGTCTTCCAGGCTTTCCCAGATACTCCTATGCGTTATCGTATCAAAGGCCTTTTGGTAGTCGATGAATGTTATATATAGTGTTCTTTGTTTTTCCTGATACTTTTCTATTATCAGTTCCAGGGTATGGATGTGGTCAACCGTTGAAAAGCCTATTCTGAAGCCTGCTTGCTCCACCGGTTGTATTTTTTCTAATGTACTACTAATCCTTATATTTATAATTGTGGAGAATAATTTGTATAGACTCGGCAGCAAACTGATTGGTCGATAATTGCCGATATCCTTCGGATCACCTTTTTTATAAATTAATATAATATTGGATTCGGACCATTGGGACGGTGTTACAGAATTTTGCAAAATCATGTTAAATAATTCAGTTAATGGTGCAGCCAAAGTCATGTGTCCTTTTTTCAGTGCTTCATTTGTAATATTGTCTGATCCGGGGCTTTTGTCAAATTTCAATTTTCTGATTGCTTCAATTATTTCTGTTATATCTATTGGTTTTATGTTCCCTTCATGTGTGATATCTATTTCTGTTCCCGAGTTTGTTGCTATTGTATCTCTGTTGCTGTATAGATTTCTGTAAAAATCTGTTGCGGTAGCTATGATATCGTCTCTAGTGAACAAATTTGTATCTTTTTTCTTCAGTCCTTCTATCCAAGTTGTATTAGTTCTGAGTTTCTTATATGCTTTCTTTGTACTTCCAGTGCTTTGTAGATATTCTGTTATTGTGTCTTGTCTATATTTTTTGTAATCTGTTTTAATGTATTTATTTACTATTTTATACAGTGCAGATAGTTCATTTTTCTCACTTCGCGATTTGTTTTTAGTTTTCTGTAATTCCTTTCTTCTCTTTAGTAGCCTTACAGTATTTGCCGATATTATTTTGTGTTGTTTGTTTTCTTCTCTCATTGGGCGGGCTTGTCTTAAACTATCAGTAATAGCCTTTTCTAAACGATCGTAGCAATACTGTACTGAGGTGTTGTCGCAGATGATTGGAGCTGCAGATAGCTGTGATGTTAGGCTGTCGTTGTACTTGCATATTTCGTCTTCGTTCTTTAGTTGACTAATTAGGCTATTTGTAAATTTAGCTCTTGAGGTTTTTACTGTGGTTAGTGTTATTGTTGACCTGACTATTCTATGGTCCGAATTGTAGTTCAGGTTCATCGTCTCTATGTTTTGGAATATTTTTGGTTGGTTTGATAAGATATAATCAATTTCGTTTTTGTATAGTCCGTTAGGTGATCTCCAAGTCCACCTACGGCTTGATTTTCTTTTAAAGCATGTATTAATTATCATCAGCTTATGCTGGAGTGCAAAATCTACCAGCCTCTGTCCTCTTTCATTTCTTTCGCCGTATCCGTGCATCTTAGTTACCAAATATTCATCAGCTTTTGGAGTTCCAACCTTGGCGTTGAAGTCTCCCATTAGTATTGTGGTTTTGTGTGCTTTGTCCAAGGCTTTCTCAATTGTGGTGTAGAATTCTTCAATGTCATATTTTTTGGATGCTTCTGTCGGTGCGTAGGCTTGTATAATAGATATTTTATGACCTTGTATATTTATATTTAGTGTTGCGACTCGGTCTGTTATTCCCTGGAAGCTTATTATGTGGTTTTTGTGAGACTTATTTATTATAAAACCGACTCCGTATTTGCCAGGGGTTTGTCCTATGTAGCACATTATAAAGTTTTCGTATTCTTCTATATTGTTTCCATGTCTTCTCATTTCTGAAATTCCGATAATATCGTATTTTATATTTCTTATAGCCTCTTCAAGTTCAAGTATACGATCATACGAGGAAAGGGTCCTGACGTTGTATGTTGCAATCTTTAGTTTATATTTATCTAGGGTATTTCTTTCTTCTGTTGGTGATTTCATTGGAGGGTTTTGGTCGTAATCTTCCACGGTGACCAGCCGGGTTGGAAGATGGATTTCGTGTGTGGGTTCTATTTTTGTGTTTTTGTAGGCTTTTTGGAGGGGCTTCGGTGCTCGTTGCTATGTTTTGTTTGTGTTGTCTTCAATATTCGGGTTGTTTTTGCTAGTCAGGTAATTCAATATACCTGGCCTTACAACGCTTTCAGAAAAACTTGAAGATCTGTGTTTCATGTTGTAATCTACAGTTTTATTCTTTTTGCTTGCATTGGTTCTCTGGTTAGCATTATTTTTTGGAGAATTTTCTGGTGAGGTTGATAAGTTTCTTTTATTATTTGTGGATGTGTTTTTCAGTACAACAAGCTTATCGTATTTTATGAACGCTGTATTTCCATTTTCTTTTTCAGCTTTAACGCGTTCTTGAAGCTCTTTCCTAATTTGTAAAACTGTTGGGGGGTAGTCTTCTTTTACGTAGAACGATGTATCTTTTAGGGAACCTTTGTGTTTAAGTATACTAATTTTACAGCCGAGTGTAGCAAATGTAACAACTACAGGTCGGGGCTTATCAGACTTTTTTCCGATTCTTCTGATGATTTCGAGGTCTTTATGATCAAATTTAAGCGGGAAATATTTATGTATGAAGTCTATCATAGTTTTTTCCAGACCGGAATATGATTTTTCATATTCTTGTAGCCCATAGCGAGTAGATAGCGGTAGTGGGTTTTTAATACGTCATTGCATAAATATGCCATACATTTTTGCTTTTTAGGGTTCCGTAAAACGTAAAAACGGAACCCTTATAGATTCGTCATGTCTGTCTGTCTGTCCGTCCGTATGTCACAGCCACTTTTTGCCAAAACTGTGAGAACTACACTGTTGAAACTTGGTAAGTAGATGTATTCTGTGAACCGCATTAAGATTTGAACAAAAAAAAAAAAAAAAAAATTAGGTTTGCCCCCCATACTGAGAACTGAAACTCAAAAATTTTTTTTTCATCAAACCTACACGTGTGGGTTGTCTATCGATAGTCTTCAAAAGTGATGTTGAGGTTTTTAAAATCATTTTCGTCTACACTGAATAATTTGCGCGAGAGACACTTCCAAAGTGGTAAAATGTGTCCCCCCCCCCCCCCCCCTCTAACTTCTAAAGTAAGAGAATGAAAAATCTAAAAAAAATATATGATGTAAATTACTAACGAAAATTGGTTTGAACTCGATCTGATGAGTAGTTTTTTTTTAGTACGTCATAAATACACTATTATTGAAACTTCGATCAAAGTTACAACGAACTACAAGAACTATGTGTACTATGTATATTATGTTACTTGCTGCAACGGAACCCATCATGGGCGAGTCCAACTCGCACTTGGCCACTTTATTAAAACATTCTTAAGTTGGACTTGTTCTATTAATTTGGCGTGCATGGAGCGAATAAAAAACGTATCTACCCATATCAAAACAAATTTATCAGTTTCGGTGTTTCTTGGAAAAAATATATATGCATTAAGTATAATTTCCTAGTGGTCTAGTTTTAAATAGTGTAGAGGATTAATAATTAATTTTGAAGCATAATATCATATCACCTTAAGCATACTTGTAACTATTTATATCGCTCAGGTAATAAAAATCTTCTAACGAATCCAAGTAGTGATTCACCAAAGTCTTCTTTAATTAATTAAACTACTGTCCAAGAACTTAGATCGTATCAGACGACTAGAAATCATGAATTGAAAAGGTTTTTAAACAACTAGATTAGGTTAAAAGTTTGTCAAGTACGCACGATCAACTTCTAACTCAAAACGTTTGGAAGTCGAGAGCAACACGAACTGACTTATTAATGCTAATTAAACTGTTTTAAACTTTAATTCCATTAATCGAGCCGAAGAAAGTTTTAAAGGATAAGTTCCGATGACCTGTCTTACAAAATTACTAAGCTTTCTTCACCTAGTCCAAGAAATCTGTAAAAAAATTGTATTGACAAAGATCACGGACCCCGGAGTCTGTGGAGTGGATATTTTAAATAAAAAAAAAAAAAAAAATTACTAAGCAGCATTTATTTGTGTTTAAGTATTTGTTGATACCTACCCCGCCTTGTCGATGATGGTCACATGATGAAAAAAGCCTGAAGCATAACGAAATTTATTAAATAAAAAAATTACCTACTCATTAGACTTAACCAGAGAGAGGTAATGATCAGTGATGGACATAATAAAAACAACAACAAAAAATAGATCAGGCAGTCATAGGAAGTGCCAATAGAAATGAAAACTGATAACCCAGAATTTGATAGCTTATTTTGGAGACTACGCAGGTGAAACCGGAGGGCGAGGCCATGAACATGCCCATCCAAAAATGCGTCAGCATTACTAGATGCCAATGACTATGGTCCCGAGTTCACCCGAAGATTTCTTATCATTCCCTAACTAGAATTCAATTCACAACCCACGAAAAATTTGACTGTAGCGCACCAAAAGAAGTTTTCACTTCAAAAATAAATGTATGATGACGATGTAGTTCATTTTTACGTAGAGGAAATGCATACGCTTCCGCCTTGCGGAGTCGAGTTATGTCGGACTCGAGGTGGACCGCCGGGGTTCACTTTTGCCGGTTAGGGGGTACCCGGTGGACGGTCTAGCATTATTCTGCGAACCGGCCACGGCATTCCCGTCTCCGGGCCATCCTATGGAGCCCACCCCCGTTACCGATGCACCTGCACCCAAGACCCAAGATACGCCGGGATCGGGGACCAATCAGTAAGTGGTGGCCGGATGCTGCCGCGTCTGGAACATCGGCTACTATTTATCCAGGGAAAATAAATATATCGGGAACTGCTGCAGGTGAAACATACTAGATTAAAATTTAAAATACGAAGACTACAATTTTCTCATCAGTCATAACCCAAGCTAGTACTTTTCAACATCATCTGCAAATTGTTTTAAACTCATTGTATTTTTTCCACTCAGGACGAATGAAACATTCCCTTGGCATAAGTCTTTCAATGAACAAGCATCGCCGGCAGCTCTTGAATGGGGCCTTGACGTTGGGTACCCCAAGATCTTCCCCCCAAACCCCACCATGACGCCACTGAGGGTGATGGCGTCAGGAGAAACCAACGGACTCGGCTTGGAGCTATACCTGAACACAAGCGACCACCAGTTTGAATGTGATGGGAACAGCTTGGGTTTCACGGTGACTAATTTTAACTTTACTAGAAAACAAATCGATTTCGATAATGGTCTTAAAATCAAATCAAAAATATCTGTTTACAAATTATTTTCATCCCTATAAGTAATTAATAATAAGTTATTGGCTTCGCTCGGATATTGAGATATGTCAAAGACCTCAAAAACCTTATTTGCCTCATACACAACAACTTTGCTAAATATCATCACATGATCAAATGCATAGTTTACGATTCTATAAATACAGACAAACATTCATTTTTATACATGTAGATAATTGGACATAGTTATCATCATCAACAACAGCCTACGTAATGATATTGGAGTCTTTATGTTCCAATAGCTGCATGCCACTGTGCTGTTATGGGTAGGCAGGTAACTTACCATCAAAGTCATGTTCACCTCGCCCTGTCACTCTTTACTATAAATGTACAATATATTCTCATTATTCCAGGTACTAATCAGCTCTCCCACAGACCACGTATACACCAGTACCGTGATCCGTCTCCCATTGGACCGTATGACGACTGTTGAGGTCTACCCTCTCACATACAAGACTGACTCCAGTCTCCGCTCTCTTACACCGGCCCAGAGGCAATGCTTCTTTCAGAACGAACGACGGTTGGAGTACTTCGAGTTCTATACAGACAGCAACTGTAAACATGACCTGTTGATTCAGGAGACGCGGAATATGTGTGACTGCGTGCTTTTTAACTGGCCTAGTGAGTTCTAGAAAATTCTTGAATTTTTTAAGTTAATCTTCTTTTGGCGCGTTGTGGGAAAAATTATGAGAGTAAATTTTATGATACGCGCGAGAATCTCTTAGAATTATGTACTGTTATTTCCTACATTATGTCATGATAACCTTAAGGTGCGCTTATACGGGCGACTAAAATTGCTCAATTCCAGTCACATAAATCTAAATAATAAGGTAATAGAAATGGCATAACTCTCAAATTACTTGCAAAACGCTTGTCGCCACATTTCACCTACCCCCGCGGTCACTACTACATGCGCGTACTATTCCAATACAAATTCACTCACACAGCAACAGCTGCACATTATCAACCTGGGTCTGTGATTGCACCACACACATCCATAAACGCTTATCAGTGAACCTACTAATACATTGAAAAATAAAAAAAATTTCACATTTACGCTAGTGCTTGACAAAAATTAAAACATAATATCGATATTTCAAAGTACGGTCCAATTTTAACATTCGATAAAGGTTATTATTGATTTCATTAATTAGGTGTATTACACTACAACAAAGTCAATATGCCTACCTATAAAATAAGTGCGTCACATGGGGTATACTATTGTTTCGAAAACGGAACTATGTAATTCTGACACCACATGGGCTTAGGTATAGTTGAAGAACAAAGGTCGTTGAATATTTTGTACGTCGAGCAACTCGATCTTCCGCGCAAGCACGGAAGGGAAGTAGCCTCAGCTAAAAAATATTGTTCAAATCTTTCTGTCATTTCTTGCGGGAGGGGAAAGTTGCACACTAGCGTAAAGCCGCACTATTACATACAAAACATACCTGTACCGATCCATTGCCGACCATACGCACACAGCCAAATCACTAACACATAAAAAATAAAGCACCATTCGCAAATCTAGCCCCGCCCTCAGTGTATTCCACGCCACAGTATATTATCAAACTCCATGGTCCACGCGGACTTGTACTTTGACAGAGGGGAAACGCTGTGTATGCCTACTCCCTTCCGTGTTGCTCGCTGATTTTGTATGAAAACTAATAAAGTCTTAAAAATAAAAGCTTACAATAGATAAATACTGCCTCAGTTATCTAAATATTTATTTTGCACAGACGAACAATCGCGCGTTATAGCCAGTATGTATATACTTTTGTTAATAATTAATGAATTATGAAGTAATGTTTACCGCGAATTAAAAGATTGTACGTACGGGTGTAATGTTAATTGCGTAACATTTTTTTTATCGATTTATTATGTTACTTTATCGATAAAACTATGTAAAATTTAAAATAAAATTTTCATAGTTTATTTTTGGGCAAGTAAAATTGGACCGTCACAGCACTAACTCACAATCGCTACCTGCGGTTGTACCATGGAAGATTAGAGGTTATGACGATATCTTTAATTTTACATTACATTGCTGTTTATGCATGTACCACTTTAGATGTTAATTAATGTATGCAGCAATGGTATGCAAAATGACGATCACACCAAAAATTTATAACTATCATAGTGAATCATTGGGCTCCGTTTATTTTATTAAAAAATGCAATTAAAATAAAATAAAATACCTATCAGTGAAATGTAATCTCATTATTGGTATAATTGCAAGTTGTAAAAGAACTTCCACAGTTGTTTATGCTCCATAACACAAGTTTCAAAGATGATTCACGCCTGCCGGTTCGAACAAGACTAAACTACAATTCGAGCACTGGTGGCCTACAAGTCACCTGTGCGGCGACAATGTCACGCGGTCATGCGACTTCTAGTACCTTATTATTTAGATTTCTGTGATTCCAGTCAATACTCGTCGACTATGACGTCACGACTACATCAAGCAATTTACGGCAACGGCAACAAGCATCAATACTGCGCAATACAATATTGAGCGATATCGCGCAACTTCATCAACTAGGCAATACTGTCCTACACGAGCATTTCAGTATTCGCTCGCTATGGACGACATTGTTCTTGCTGCGGCGGCTTGTATCGCCACCCGACCTCTCGCTCTCCCCGCGGAAGCAAGACGGCAAGCCGCAAAACAAACAAGTGCGAATGAGATATATACAAAAATTGCTAGGAATTTCCAAGCCCATTGGATATTCGTCAATTCGTATCACATTGAGCAATATGAAATATCTGGAGCAATTAGAAGCAATATCGCCGAAATAATTGAAGAAATTGCGTTTAATTGCTCCATTAATTGCTCCAGATCGGTCCATTCGTGTCGCCGAGCAATTATTGCCCTCGTGTAAGCGCACCTTTAGATAATTCTGTGAGCTTAGATGTGAATGTGCTGTTAATTACCTACTTAAAAGTTAGTAGAATGAATACTAAAACCCAATAGATGGTATTCAAATGTTATTTATTCTTAGTTCATTGTTATATTTCTGATGGACCCAGAGAGGGGGTACTCTCATCACATTGAATGACTAATGCCACTTACGCAAATCCCAAGACGACAGAGAAAGAACGTGGCCAAGAAAACTCTGCGCCATCACATACCTACATAATCTGTACACAAGTAAACCTCACGAAAAACCGACACCTTAAAGTTGGTTAGTTAACATTGTAACTACATACTTAACTTCAGTTTAAAACTTCTTGCGTTGAAAATATTATCGATTCTATGGTTAAAGTTAGACTTCTTAACACGAGGAGTAAAAAGAAAAACTTCTGGAGTACGTAGATATGGTACAACACGCCTTTTTTGACGTGACAACGTCTTATAATTCGATGAAGCCGGCTGCACGCCCGCAAAACATGACGTCATGTAACGTTACCGCCGTTACCTCGCCGCCAGCGTTACCTCGCACTAAGGCGTAGTTGAAGTTGTCACGTTCAACTAACGTCAGTAACCCGACTTTACAGACAACCATTTTTGACGTGACAACGTCTTATAATTCGATGAAGCCGGCTGCACGCCCGCAAAACATGAGGTCATGTAACGTTACCGCCGTTACCTCGCCGCCGGCGTTACCTCGCTCTAAGGCGTAGTTGAAGTTGTCACGTTCAACTAACGTCAGTAACCCGACTTTACAGACAATCATTTTTTTAAAATAATCTTATCTATTCAAAGATTCGACCGCTGGCTTAATATTTGAACAAAAAAATGGTTGTCTGTAAAGTCGGTTTACTGACGATAGTTAAACGTGACAACGTCTGAAATCAGTACGCTGATAGCGCGAGTAGTGATACCGCTCGACTCGGCGGGTGGCGCCCTCAGCGCTCAGCTTCGTCCGCATGGCACTGACGACGAACTAACGGTAACGTTACATGACGTCATTTTTTGCGGGCGTGCAGCCGGCTTCACCGAATTATAAGACGTTATCACGTCAAAAATACAGCCATACGGACGGCCGATAGAAGTGAAAATGTACAACTTAGAATTTTAATGTTTATAGTACTGTTGCACAAAACCTTTACCTTCATCTGTATAACTACAAATATACTGATGTTGCGCTTGTCAGTGGTCGGTGACGCACACATACAAGATTTCAACCATCCAATAAGCGTCTGACGTCACGTCTCACTTCACTGCTCCGACGACGGTGTATTACCATGTCGGTGACTCGAAGCAATATGCTTATTCCCTATTCAAAAAAGTGGTCAAAGCGAGTTAAAATGTGTTCACTTCATAAACATTACCTACTAACTGCTTTTGATTAAGATATACTTACCTATATGTTTAATTGTAAATTAACTTAAAATCTTAATTTCACAGGAAAAAACGAGCGTGACCCAATTTGTTCCACAGCTACTGATTACAACTGCATCAACAAAGTCAAAGGTCAGATTTCACTAACAGTGATACTTATAGAACAAAACTTCCTAAGAAATGTGAAAATTGTAAAATGTGTGTCCAAAAGTAAAATGTGAAAACATTTACATTTTTAAGCCACGAAATTCTTTAAAATCTTTAATTAATAAAATATGATATTTCCCTATAACCATCATCCTCTTCAGCCTGTGTTCTTTCACTGCTGGATAAAGGCCTCTCCCACAAAACGCAACTCGGCCCGATCCTCAGTCTTACGTCTCCAACCGCCACCAGCCGTCTTTCGTATATCGTCAGCCCATCTAGTCTCAGGGCGTCCTACACTACGTTTACCGATTCGCGGTACCGCTCCAGAACCCGTCTACCCCAACGGTTATCAGGTCGGCGACAGATGTGATCGGCTTATTGCCACTTCAGTTTGCCAATACGCTGAGGTATGTCGATGATTTTAGTTCTCTGACGAATTGCTTCATAGCGGATGCAATACGTCAGAGAAACTCCAAACATAGCCCGTGTCATAGCTTGTTGAGCGGCATAGAGCATTCGGACCGATTTTAATGTCAGATTTCCCTTTCCACCTATCCCTATACCCTGATTCCCTATTAGCTAGATCTGGATTCATCCGGTAGAGTTGATTTCGAAAATAATGTTAGAAGTGTAGTAGGGCCCTGAGCCCTCAGCGTCAAGCATTCGCTTCGGTAGGCATTTAGCCCTCAACTCCCCTTATCTCCCAGCATTAGCAGTTCACTAAATATTCCCACTGCTGAGACTCGGGGCTTTCTCTCACAAGTCTAGGCCATAATCCACCAAGCTGGCCCAGTGCGGGTTGGTGGATGACACACATGACCTCGAAAGATTCTAGGAACTTGCGGTTTCGGTCGATAAGTTAGCAGTATTACGCACATGAGTCCGAAAAAACAATGTTGCGCGTGGGATTTGAACCCGGGGCTCTGGATCGGCAGTCGCCGTTCTCTCGACTAGACCAGTAAATTTTAGACCAGCCGTAACTTCTAGACCAGTTGTAACATCTAGACCAGCCGCAACTTAACAAAACTATCTCCAAAAGCGCAAGAGATTTAATTCTAAGCATTGCGAATTCCATTTACAGCTAAAGTGGAGGAGCAACTTATCTACGCGTATTACGCCGAGAGTGACGAACAAGCAACCAAGAAAGAGTCTCAGTCATGCCACCCGTCCTGCAATGACGTCATCTACTCCAGTCAAGTGTTTTACTCAGATTTAACGAAAGACTTGGACAGCTCAAGGCATTGGGGGCAGCCTAAAACGTAAGTCACTTGACAATGCGTCCCACCCGAACCCATTCTTACTACTACTATAGGTTGCTCTCATTTTTACGATTGTCATCGTTACCTTCATGAACTTTGGAGGCATTTTTTGAAGTGAAAACTTCTTTAGGCGCGCCTAGACAGATTTTTCGTGGGCTGTGAATTGAATTCATTCGTCACGCTCGGGTATGATAAGAAAGCTTCGGGTAAACTCGGGTCCATGGCTATTGGTCATCTAGCAATACGTCAGCCAATGGGAAATGCTGAAAGGGCGTGGACAGGCCATCATGGCATGGCCATCTAGAAACGCATCAGCCAATGGGAAATGCTGACGCATTTCTAGATGGCCGTGCCAAGATGGTGAGGCCACGCCCTCCGGTTACACCGTGTAGTTTCCAAGGTATGCTATCAAATTCTGAGTGATATGTTTTCACATCTATCGGCAGTTCCTATGACTGCCAATTTTTTTTTATATTAGGTAAGTAGGTACTATAGAGCTACCAAGGTGTTTTGACTCATAGCCAAAATGGGAACGAACCCTGCCGCCACGCCACAAAGGATTGCCGATACCCCATTTCCAAATGCCCCATAATTTTAAGGAAAAATCCGACAAACAGTAACAGACAGACACTGACAGACAGGCAGACACTGACAGACAGACAGACACTGACAGACATACAGACACTGACAGACAGACAGACACTTACAGACACTGACAGACCCTGACAGACAGACACTGAGAAACACTGACAGACAGACACTGACAGACAGACACCGACAGACAGACACTGACAGATAGGCACTGACAGACTGAAACTGACAGATACTGACAGACACTAACAGACACTGACAGACCGACATTGACAGACAGATAGACAGACACTCACAGACAGACACTGACAGAGGCGGCATAGCTAGACATTTATTTCCCACATAACTTAAATCATCATCATCATCATCAGCCGCAAGACGTCCACTGCTGAACAAAGGCCTCCCTCCTAGATTTCCACAACGAACGGTCCCGCGCAACCTGCAACCAGCGGTTTCCAGCGACCTTTGTGAGGTCATCTGTCCATCTAGTGGGAGGCCGTCCAACACTGCGTCTTCCGGTTCGTGGTCGCCACTCGAGAACCTTTCTTCCCCATCGGTTGTCAGTTCTTCGAGCGATGTGGCCTGCCCATTGGCACTTCAGCTTGCTTACTCTTTGAGCTATGACGGCCACTTTCGTTCTTTTGCGAATATCTTCATTACGGATTCTGTCGCGCAAAGAGACTCCGAGCATAGCTCTCTCCATAGCTCGCTGTGTGACTTTGACCTTTGTTATGAGGCCCACAGTTATAAGGACCACGTCTCAGTTCCATAAGCCATCACTGGCAACACGCACAGGTTAAAGACTTTTGTCTTTAGGCAATGCCTATATTTCTGGGTATTTTGGACTCAAAGATGTGTCGAAGTTTTCCGAACGCTGCCCTTAACTACAATGAAACATAACTTAAATACAATGCCTGAATAACACATTGATTATTTTCCAGTGGTGAAGTCACACAAATCAACGTCCATTTCTACGACGATATGTTTCTTGGCCAGCATCGACATGCGCAATACGACCATTATTATTTTGTGGGTAAGCACCTTGTTTTTATCAACCAAACCTATTTGTATCTATATAAGATAGTAGGTACAATTAATGTTACGACTCTCTGCAAAGGAGAAGCACCTACCGCATGAGGAAGTACCTACCACACCTTTGCCTGTAATTATTTTTTTTGTTATGTTATGTTGCTATGTATAATATTATGTTATGTTATGTAATATTATGTTATGTTACATTATGTTATGTTATGTAATATTATGTTATGTTGTGGTGTGTTGTGCTGTGCTATGCTATGTTATTCTATCGCAAGTAAAGTCCAAATCGCTGACTAAGTAGAGAGATGCAAATGTCAGCGTATTCCGATTTAAAGGGCTGTTTTTCAGAGAAATCACAGAGCATAGAGATCTTATATCTCAGGGTGACGAGCGAAGCGCAGTGCTAGATAATAATTTGGACTTAGTTGAACTTAGTGTTCCATTGGCTGCGTGACACTGTAAAGTTGTTGGCAGGCGTGTTGCTTACCATCAGGCACATGTCCCGCTCGTCCCGTCACTCTATACTACAAAAAAAACGTAGATCTGTACCTACTAAGTAGAAGGAGATGAAAATGTCATCATCTCAAATCATCTTTAGGAACAACTGTTATGATTGGCCTCGTGGCTCAGTCGGTAGTAAGTCTGAGCTGTAGGCTATAGGTTGGGGGTTCAATTTTCAGCCAGGACAAACTGAAATCAAAACTCAACACCGTAAGAATCGTGATTTCATATTTTTGTTTTATTACATAACAAACTAGCGGCCCGCTCCGGCTTCGCTCGAATAATAACCTAGATATCAATTGTAGCGCCATCTGCCGGGCTGATTTGTGAATCTAAACCTTCCAGGGCCCTACTCAAACGTATACAAAAAAAATCATTCAAATCGGTCCAGCCGTTTAGGAGCAGTTCACTAACAACTAAAAGTGGCATTGATTTTTATATATATAGATTAGCAGTACAACGTCCCAAAGGTAGATAATAAAAAATTGGCACTCATAGGAACTGCCGATAGAAGTGAAAACTTATAACTCAGAATTTGATAGCTTACCTTGGAAACTACACGGGTGTAACCGGTGGGCGTGGCCTGGGCATCATGGCATGGCCATCTAGAAATGCGTCAACATTTCCCATTGGCTGATGCATTTCTAGATGGCCAATAGCCATGGTCCCGAGTTTACCCGAAGATTTCTTATCATACCCGAGCGTGACGCTAGAATTCAAATTCACAGCCCACGAAAAATCTGTCTAGGCGCGCCTAAAGAAGTTTTCAGATCAATAATAATTAGTGGGGAATTATCTTCTTAAGCAAAATCATGTTCGCTCTTATGAAATACGGGGTTTCTCACCCGACGAGGGAGGCAAAACTGTACTATGCTGGCCAAGTGCGAGAAAACAGTATATGTCGATTTCCTCACAATTATTATCATTGAAGCTAGGACCGTAGTAAAATCGAATGCTCTACAGCTACACACGATTTATAACAATGAAACGCAGACTGGCCTCGTGGCTTAGGTAGTAACTCGTAAGTACTCGTAGTAATCCTGCGAAGCTGAGGTTCGATTCCCACCCAGTGCAAATATTTGTGTGATGGATTCAAATATTTGTGCTGTGTTCGGGTGTTTATATGTATAAGGGGCTGTCAATTAATCACGTGAGGTTCAAAAGGGGTGGGAGGGGTTCGGCAAAAATCACGAAATATCACAAGAGAAGGGGGGGTATAGATATAGATATAAGATTTCACGTGTATTAATTTTTTCGTCAAACGTGTGATTTTTAAATCGAAAAGCGGCGTGTTGTGTAACCTTAACTCGCCGTTGCCAGGGAACGAACGAAGTCCTCGTACCCCTAGAATAAGATTACATTATACTTTACACAGGTATTTCGTTCACAGAAACGTTTTCTAAAAATACACGTGATTTTTGTTTAGTTTTAAACCTCACCACGTATCACCAAGGGGGGTTAAAAAATGTTAAAATAAAGTGGCCAAGTGCGAGTTGGACTCGCCCATGAAGGGTTCCGTTGCAACAAGTAACATAATATACATAGTACACATAGTTCTTGTAGTTCGTTGTAACTTTAGTCGAAGTTTCAATAATAGTGTATTTATGACGTAGTAAAAAAAACTACTCATCAGATCGAGTTCAAACCAATTTTCGTTGGTAGTTTGCATGGTAATGTACCTCATATATGTTTTTTAGATTTTTCATTTTCTTACTTTAGAAGTTAGAGGGGAGGGACACACATTTTCCCACTTTGGAAGTGTCTCTCGCGCAAATTATTCAGTGTAGACGAAAATGATTTTAGAAACCTTAACATCATTTTTAAAGACCTATCGATAGACACCCCACACGTGTAGGTTTGATGAAAAAAAATATTTTGAATTTCAGTTCTCAGTATGGGGGGCAACCCTAATTTTTCTTTTTTTTTAATTTTTTTGTTCAAATCTTAATGCGGTTTACAGAATACATCTACTTACCAAGTTTCAACAGTGTAGTTTTCATAGTTTCGGCAAAAAGTGGCTGTGACATACGGACGGACAGACAGACAGACAGACATGACGAATCTATAAGGGTTCCGTTTTTACGTTTTACGGAACCCTAAAAACATCGTGATTAATGGACAGCCCCTAATAAGTATGTATTTAAAAATACATAAGTAGGTATTATATAAGCTATCTGGCCGCCATAGTACAAGTTTTGCTTAGTTTGGGATCAGATGGTGTTGTGTGTGAATTGTCTACCAATATGTATTATGTATAGTATCGTTTAATCTTACGTAATTTAATGTTTTTTCTTGCAGGGGCTATTGGTGGACTTCTCAGCCTTTTCCTAGGATTCAGCATCATCAGCGTCGCCGAACTGGTCTATTTTGTCATTTTAAGACCAGCTTATGTAGTCCTTAAGGAAACCTATTGTGTGAATTAATAAATTAATAAATTACACTTTACATTATTTGGATATTATTACTACCAACATATACTATCTACATTGTGTAGAAAATTATTCCGTTACATAGAGAAAATTATATAAAATCTAACAATGGTACCAATTTCAAAAATTTGCTTGATTAAAAAAAAGAAAATCAAATGATTTACCTATAACTGTGTTAGTAGTATTTCTAACTGTGATATATAAATTTCATATTTATATTATTTTATATTCATTAAATTTCAAAGCTAAGAAAATGCGATAGAATAGAAAAAGTATCCCTATTCCGCTACCGACGTTGTGATTACTTCTTTACCTGGCCGTTTTCAAGCAAGGCAAAGAATTAATTCAACAGCGCCTCGCGGTTTTACCCGTGCAGTAGCCCGTTCCCGCCATTTTCCAGTGATAAAAACAAAGAGTTTACATATACTACGTATAGAGTCAGAACAAACGCTTTACACCGAAGCACGGCGCTTCTACCGCTTCTAAATCGGCTATCGCTTTGCTAATCCTGTCTCTGTCGTTTTAAGCGAAAATAAAAGAGAGAGAAACGTCAAAGCGATGACATTTTTCGTTCAGCGGTAGACCCGGGTCTGATCGCTCCTGTGAAAGTGTCATACTTTTGTCGCGGATAAAATGTAAAAATTGAAATTGAAAAAACTTACGTAAATTAATGTGATTGAAACTTATTCTAATAGATCCTTCTTAGATATTAATTGTATTTGCCTTTTGCCTAAATGTTCTTTGACTTTGACATACTTTTGTGTTTTGATCCAAAATGGAAATAAATCAAAGAATTTCTAAACAAATTTACACAACATTTTCGAAAAATTTACACAAAACTTTTAATATCAAGTTCTCAAAATGAGTTCACCGAACATGACGCATGAAAACCGTTCGTCTGAGTATCTTGGTCATCCACGTGATATATCGGAGCTGAGGTCTCTGAATGACCAACTCAACGCAAAGGTGTTGGAGAAAGTTAGTGATTCCGAAGAGTTGGTAATGTTAAACAAGTTCGCTAGAGAATGTAACGAATACCAGTACAGGAAATCTTCACAGGAAAGGTAAATTAAATAACAATAAATAAATAATAATAATAAATATAAATATTTGTTGATATTTCACACACAACAGTTACTGACCCCAAACTAAGCAAAGCTTCTACTATGTAAGCCAGATAGCAGATAACTTGGCTCAATAACCCAGTGGGTCCTGTTCGCTATCACCAAAAGACGCCTCTTCAAAAAACTTCTCCGTCTTTAGCCTTTGTCTACCATGGAACAGAGGCTTGTAGCTCGCGTATTTCTTGTAATAGGCACTTAATTACTGTGTTCCGGTTTGAAGGGCAATGTTTCCAGAGAAATTACAGGGCTTAGAGATATAACAATTTAGATCTCTGGATGGCAAGCGCAGTGCAGTGCTAGGTAATGATTTGGACTTTCATGTTCCAATAGCTGCGTGTCACTGTGCTGTTATGTGGCAGGCATGTTGCTTACCATCAGGCATATGTCCTGCTCGTCTCGTCACTCTTTATTTTTAAAAAAGTAATAATCTCTCTAATAAGTTCCTTTCTGACTACTCTTACCTTACTTTTTGTATTCCTACTACATATAATTAATGAACTACTTTGGTAATAAGTCATTATCATGACTCATGACTTTAACTCTCCATACTGGCCTAATAAAATTTCCAGAATATCAGACATAGCGTCCTGGCGATGGGTTTTAGAAGACCTGACGAAACGTTTAGAAGAGGCTGCTAAGACGCTACACTATGAGCACAACGCTTTGCGAGTAGTGGTCCGAAGGGTGCAAGAAGAGATAGACGAACATTCGAGAACGGGTAGCAGACCTGGCGTTTTCTGTCCCATGACCGATGTCGTGGAAGATGCTATTATGCAGGTAGATTTTGCGCTATAGAAAGTAGCTTATTATGTTATTTATACCAGATGTAAGTAATTATATTTTATAATTAAATGTATATTAAATTACCAACATGTTATATTGTGCTGTACCTATTTTACTTTGGAAATATATTATTACTTATTATTACTTACTTACTTATTAATTTATCTTTGTACTTCTGACCCAGATCTAGACATTCAGTTTTTGCATGAAAAAGTTCCAAACATCAAACATTCACAAATTATAATATCAATAGCAAGTGAAAGTTGAGATGTACATATATGTTGCTCGATCACGGTAGAATAAGTTGACGAACTCTATTTTTTTTTTGGATTTCACTAGGATACTATTAGATTAATTACCATCACATCTATCTGCCCCACTAAGACTGTGTTAAGGATGCCACGGAACACATAGAAGATGCGTAGTTAATGAGTGCCATGCATGAACCCAGTACATGAACAGAATAGAAGCATAGAACAGGACGTCTATTCTCTTTCTACGAAAAACGATATAAACAAAGTTAGAACCGGAGTAGGAAAGTAGCTAGTTTATTGCGAAATTATGTTTTTCGTGGAAAGAGAGTAGAGACGACCAGGATATGAACTAAACCGTCATCATCATCATCCACAGCCTTCTCTATCCCACTGCTGGGTATAGGCCTCTCTCTTACTTTGCCATCTGCCTCAGTCCTGTGCCAATCGAGTCCAGGTTCGACCCGCGATATTTATTATATCGTCGACCCATATTGCTGGTGGACGTCCAACGCTCCGCATTCCCTGCCTCGGCCACCATTCTGTGACAGTTTTGGTCCACCTGTCGTCACTCCGTCTAACTAAACCGTAGGTACAATAAATAGTACTAATAAATTTGTTAAGAATCTAAGAAGTATATTATGGCTGGTTTAGTTGGGAGAACGGCGACTGCCGATCCGGAGATCAGTTGCCCCTTTTTTGTGGGGAAATGCCTTTACGCACCGCACCGTCCACCGTGAAGGGACACGGCAGGTGTGTCGTTCTCGACACCATGATGACTACAAACATGGTGCCCCTGCTGACTAAAACCCCCACCGATCTCTACTGCATGGCCAGGGGTCATATTCCAAAATTCGGGCCCATATTCTCAAAATTCGTAACAAACAGTTAGTTCACTTTTCTCTTACTTACCTACAGTTTTAGAGTGGAATAAGTTGCCAGCCTCAGTGCGTTTGTTTTAACTTATAGGTTTACACTTGACCGCCATCTCGCCTGATGTTAAGCGACGATACGGTCTAAGATGATGCGTGTTGTGTGCTAGAAAAAAACGATTCATTGTCGATTTGAAGACACAAAGACAACGCTCAAAGAGTAAGCCAGTGAAGGCTTTTGGAACTGAGACGTGTTCCTTGATCGTGGGTCTCATGACTCATGACAAAGCTCAAAGTCGCACAGCGAGCTATGGAGAGAGCTATGCTCGGAGTCTCTTTGCGTAGCAATGTGCAGGCCACATCGCTTGCAGAACCGACAACCCATGGCCCATGGAGAAGAAAGGTTCTCGAGTGGCGACCACGAACCGGAAGACGTAATGTTTGACGGCCTCCCACTAGATGGACAGATGAACTCACAAAGGTAGCTGGAAACCGCTGCGCTGGTTGTAGGTTGCGCAAGACCGTTCATTGTGGAAATCTAGGGAGGAGGCCTATGTTCAGCAGTAGACGTTTTGTGGCTGATGATGATAAGGTATTCAGTTGCTAGATATTTATAGTTTACTTTTCAATAGCAAATAAAAGCTAAAGTGATAGGTAGCTACAATTCACCATTAAACTTTTTTCTAATTAATTTGTATCGTTTCCAAATTATTCTTTTCAGGAGTTAAAATTCTTACTCGACCATAAAAAGAAATTCGAAAAGATGATTGAAGATCTAGATAATGAGATCATAATTCTGGATAAAATCAAGAAACGGATACATGAAGACGTTATTAAGAAACAACAAGCGATATCAGTTGAAGAGTCGTGTGCTAGTATCGATGTGAACTCTGCGTGTAGAGTTGGGGACAAACGAAAGAAAAAGAAAAGGTTAGTGTTTATAGAGATTTGCATATGCCTAGGAGCGCGAGGCTACAAAAGGAAAAGGGCGCGATTGCGGAATTATAAAATAAAGAAATAATCCTACTAATATTATAAATCTCAATGTTTGGATGTTTGTTGCCCAATCACGTCAAAACGGCTAAACGGA
Source organism: Ectropis crepuscularia (assembly GCA_963693475.1). NCBI lineage: Eukaryota > Metazoa > Arthropoda > Insecta > Lepidoptera > Geometridae > Ectropis > Ectropis crepuscularia. The sequence continues at coordinate 18,408,445 of OY856355.1, forward strand.
TCGAGCTGAAATTTTGGACACAGATAGCTTATAGTCTAGAATAACACATAGGCTACATTTTATCCCGAAATAACGCACAGTTCCTTAGGGATCAAGTATAAATGTAACATCGGAACGCCTGCCTAGATTTTTTGCAATTCGAAACACAGACCCAAACATCGAAACAAAATAGGCATTTATTATGCCGAAAACATGCATAGTTCCTTATGGATCAAGTATAAATGTAACATCGGAACTTCGGAACGCCTAACTAGATTTTGTTGAACTTTGGAACATACATAGTTTTTAGTCTGGAATCCTACTAATGTTATAAATTTCAATTGGGTGTTTGTTGCGCAATCACTTCAAAACGGCTAAACGAATTGAGCTGAAATTTTGGACACAGATAGCTTATAGTCTGGAATAACACATAGGCTACATTTTATCCCGAAATAATATACAAACATACAAACACCCCGTCGTTACTAGAAATAAGCAAAGTAAGACAACAGCTCCACATTTAGACCATTTTTAAAAGCAGTGAGCGTATACACAGACCGTACCAAAATTCTACGCGGGGGGTAAGTTGAGGGTAACAGCTAGTATACCATAAAGTTAATGGCCCCAGTAAGTAAGTCACTTACTTGCACAATAAAAACTATTATTAACCGGCTTCTAAAAAGGAGGAGGTTCTCAATTCGGCTGTATGTTTTCTTATACGGTACGGTAGGTATGTATGTTTCGCGATAGCGCAGCCAATTATTATGAATCAATTTCGATGATTCTTGCGTTGTTTCGTAGATACTTCAGAAGTGGTCCTATATAAATTTTATCGAAATCGGTGTAGTGGTTTTCGAAATATGAACTAAAAGCAACAATTTTTAGGGTTCCGTAAAACGTAAAAACGGAACCCTTATAGATTCGTCATGTCTGTCTGTCTGTCTGTCCGTCCGTATGTCACAGCCACTTTTTGCCGAAACTATGAGAACTACACTGTTGAAACTTGGTAAGTAGATGTATTCTGTGAACCGCATTAAGATTTGAACAAAAAAATTTTAAAAAAAGAAATATTAGGGTTGCCCCCCATACTGAGAACTGAAACTCAAATTTTTTTTTTCATCAAACCTACACGTGTGGGGTGTCTATCAATAGGTCTTCCAAAATGATGTTGAGGTTTCTAAAATCATTTTCGTATACACTGAATAGTTTGCGCGAGACACACTTCCAAAGTGGTAAAATGTGTGTGTCCCCCCCCCCCCCTCTAACTTCTAAAGTAAGAGAATGAAAAATCTAAAAAAAATATATGATGTACATTACCATGTAAACTATCAGCCAGGAGTTGCTCTGCACACATCGAAACCCAATGGACGTCGCATATGCGCTGAGGGAAATATACTCGGGTATGTATTCCTCGGCGCCTCGCATAAAGTCCCTAGAGCAGAGAAGGTATAAGGGAGCGCAAATACCCAACACCCAACCAAACACCCTCTTTTTAGTTCACACTCAAGAGGAGAAGGAGACCCTGACAAACCAGGGTTATGGTTCAGGCACCGGGTCACGCATCCTTACCATCCATGAAGCTCAGGGACTAACATACGAGTCGGTAATCGCAATAAAAACTAAGGCAAACACGAAGCTGCACGAGAGCGTGCCTCATGCGGTCGTCGCAATCTCACGGCACACGGGGACCTTCATATATTACGCTGACGACACCGACGACGCCATCGGTCGGTTCGTGCGGCGAGCGTTGTCTGCAACACCGAAGACCATCCGAGAGTTCAATTTGCTGATGGCCATCAAGGATAGAAATGCAGTCGTGGTGGAGGCGCTGAGCCGGCAGGAGGCGACTTAGAAAATAAAATAGTCCTAGAATTAGCAAGAAAATGTTCCCTACTCTCCCCTATTTCCTTTTCTTCTCCAATCCAAGATTAATGTAACAAAAAGAAAACGATTGACAAAGGTCACGGACCCCGGAGTCTGTGGAGCTGTAAAATTTAAATTAAAAAAAAAAAAAAAAAAAAAAAAAAACCATGTAAACTACCAACGAAAATTAGTTTGAACTCGATCTGATGGGTAGTTTTTTTTTAGTACGTCATAAATACCCTATTATTGAAACTTCGATCAAAGTTACAACGAACTACAAGGACTATGTATATTATGTTACTTGCTGCAACGGAACCCTTCATGGGCGAGTTCAACTCGCACTTGGCCACTTTATTTTATTTTCGTTACCTTGATGACATAATAATTTCTCCCTTTTGTATTTGGCGGAATGCCCGAATTTAATTTTGTACCATATTTATTGGTTTCAATTACGGCTGGTCTAGTCTGTCTGGAGAACAGCGACTGCCAATCCAAAGCCTCCGGATTCAAATCCCACACGCACCACTGTCTTTTCGAAGTGATGTGCGTAAGGCCGCTAACTTAAAAGCGGTGAAGGAAAACATGCGTCGTGATCTACGCGTCGCGAAGCTATGCGTCGCGGTGCTATGCGTCGCGGTGGTATGCGTCGCGGTGCCATGCGGCGCGGTGCTATGCGTCGTGGTGCCGTGCGTCGCGGTGCTACGCGTCGCGGTACTATACGTCGGGGTGCTATGCGTCGCGAAGCCATGCGTAACGAAACTATGCGTCTTGACGCCTTACGTCGCAGTGCTATGCGTAGCGGTGCTACACGTCGGGGTGCTATGCGTCGCGGTGCTATGCGTCGTGGTGCTATGCATCGTGGTGCTATGCATCGCGGTGCTATACCTCGGGGTGCTATGCGTCGCGGTGCCATGTGTCGCGGTGCCATGCGTCGGGGTGCTATACGCCGGGGTGCTATGCGTCGCGGTGCCATGCATCACGATGCATATACAGAATTGGACTGTACTCCCACTATACCTGCACTAAACAGCAGATCACTAATTACTTACTTTCTATTACTATATTACTACTATCACCTGCACTGGCCCTAAAAACAGGCCTTAAGTCAACGAGGTAACGAAAGTAAAATTTTAGTAGTTTTTTCTCATATTTCAAAAACCAGTAGGTACACCAATTTCGATAAAATTTATATGGGACCACCTCCGAACTATGATTATCTACTACATAAAAAAGAACCACCAAAATTAATTAACAATTGTTGGCGCTATCGCGTAATACACATACAAAAAATGTTTGTCTGTAAAGTCGGTTTACTGACGATAGAACGTGACAACGTCTTAAGAAAATACTGATGGAATGGTAGCATTTTTCAAAAGAAAATTTTAATTTCATTTGTTTAATAGATTTGTATGTAAAAAGTAATCAGTAGAATATAGTCATTTTCAATCAAAACAATGCAAAAAAGCTTTTAGATGCCGGGGATCGAACCCGGGGCATTTCACATGCAAAGCAAACGCTCTACCACTGAGCTACATCCCCACTTGAACTACTGGTCGAAATAATTAATACAACTGTAACAAACATGCGGCGAGGTAACGACCGACGGTAACGCGGTAACGTTACATGACGTCATGTTTTGTGGGCGTGCAGCCGGCTTCATCGAATTATAAGACGTTATCACGTCAAAAACATGGGTACCGATTTGATTCCCTCCTCCTTTTTTGAAAACGATTAAAAATAATTATTAAAAAAAAAATACAGTGGATTTGGGACATAAATAACGTAAGGTATTACAAAAGTAAGGTTTCAATAAATTTCGTAAATATATTTTGGTTTGGTCTGTGACAATTTTTTTGTTTTTATAAGTACCTACTTTGGTTGTAACATGTGTGTTGTACCCACTTTTGTGTTGATATAAATATCGTGTTCAAAAATGAAAGTTTCGCTAGTTGAAATGAAAGATACCGTAGGAAAAATAAAAGATAAGCATCCGAAACTAAATTTCGGATACCTCCATCTGCAACGTAAATAGATTACAGAAATACTTACCTACTCGTACTTACTCAATTATAGGGCTTCACCTGTGAGCCGGTGGGAGACTCGTTGTGCGGCCTTAAAGACGGCTGGTTTAAGAGTCCTGGGAAATGCAGCCATCATCAGACAACAGGTATTTCATACTTTATTTTTATTCTTTTAACGTTTATTTTTATACTGGCAGGGCTCCGCTCCGCGGTTTCGCCCGTGTAGTAGTTCCCTATCGAGTAAATTTCCTGAAATGAAAAATAGTCTATTTTATTCCAGACCAGTCTATGTACGAAATTTCATCCAAACCCCTTCAGTAATTGTTGCATAAAAGCACACACATACTCTTTAAAATGCATCCGATAAATAAGGAAACACAAGCGACCTTACGACCGGCCCTTCTAATGCCTAACTTTTTTTTTAACTGGAATAGGTTTACACTTGACCGCCATCTCGCCTGATGTTAAGCGACGATGCGGCCTACGATGAAGCGTGCTTACCTAGAAGAAACCGATTCACTCTTGACTTGAAAACACCAAGATTATAACTATCGGTCAAAATCCACTCTGGTAGCTCATTCCACAGCCTAGACGTTCTTATCACAAATGTAGAGTCAAACCGCTTTGTTCTCGTGTCTTAGGAACATCAACCATGAAACGATGTCGCTTTCTTTAGCTACGAGCAGTCCGATAGAAAAAGGGGCAAGGTGGTATTAGGTTATGCAGATCAGTCGCGCACTCTCCGAAATGTATCCGATAACTAAATCGGCTATGGCTTTGCTATTGGTGTCTCTATCATTTCAAGCGAAAAGAAAAGAGATAGCAATATCAAATCTATGACAGTTTTAGTTAGGCGGTAGAACCTCGGGACCTAAAAAGATAACTTCGTTGCTTATCAAGTCTTCTGGCATCTCTCAATCACCTCTAGAGCCCCAAGTTAGTATTTGCTTTCGTTCTGTGAGGAACCTTTCGTTGTTGAAGCGAAAATTTTCGAGATTGAAAAACACCCTCTTTGGTCTAGGTGCGAGGAGCCAGAACACATTTGTCAATTGCAGCACAAGCTTATGCGGCGAGAGTTGACTCCGCACTAAGGAGACGTTTACACACCAATAAAATCAAACTGCAGGATTTGAAGTGGCAAAGAGAAGAGGTAGGTACTACCCAATTACCCATCGATATATATGACTCTGCATTCATGTTCTTTCAATTAGATTGTCCTTTAGGTACCTACATTGTTTATTTTTTAAGTGAACACTTCTTTTGGCGCACCATATACATATTTTTTGTGGGCTGTGAATGAAGCTCAAGAGTCACGCTCGTAAATGAAAGAAATCTTTCCATGCATTCATTAGCTAACGCATTTCTAGATGGCCAATTTGGCCATGGTTTGAAGTTTGGTATTGTTAGAAACATGGTCATCTAGTCTAAATGGCCATGCTTAGAAGACTTATTTAGACGACAATGCTTTTAAGATTTATTCCAGACTAGCCCTACTATGCTCTACGTTGCTATTTCACCTGCGTTCTTTAGAAAGTGAGCTATCAAATACCAAGTTATAGGTAAGTATTTCACTTCTATCGGCTGTCCCTGTGATTGCCAATTTTTTGATAGGATAGAGTGACAAGACGTGCAGGACATGTGCCTGATGGTAAGCAACATGAAGAGTACAGAGTACACAGAGTAGATCGTTACCTAGCTGAACATTGATTATTACAGACCATGCGAGACTACAAATCCTTGGACGAAGAATTATCAGGGACCGAACAGAACTTGGTACACAACATGGAACAGGAGAGAGTAATAGAAGCCAGACTGATCGATCGCTCGTACAGACCTCCAGGGGAACTCACCAGGGATGACGTAGACCGGAAACTGAGAGATGAGTTGGGAAGGCTGAGAAACTTTAGCAAGCAGTTGAGAGACAATATGGCCAGTATTAGGTGAGCTAATTCTGCACTAAGACTTAAAAGTAACACATTGTAATGTGCCGATTTCAGAAAAAGAAAAAATAGACTCTATATCTGTCCACTAGGTGACTGTATCGGGTTTTTATTTGATGTGGTTGATGTTTTCTTATTTCATTTTGTATACCTACTAGGTACGTGTACGTACATTTCAGTAGAAAACAGATAGTTGCATGATTATACGGCGTAAGTTTGTGTATGATGATGCGTCGAAGGAAATGAGGAATCAATAACTAAATACTTAGGTCAGTACCACGTACCGACCACTCGTGATTCTAAGATTTTACGTGACACTACGTCACTTCGTATCTACCATTCAAACGTCAAAGGCGAATCGCCCTCTTCTTCATAACCGAGGAGAGCTATGAAGAGGTAGAAGAGCTATATAAAACTCATACACGAATATAGATATCAACTGGTGCGGCAAGTCAGAATTGAATACTTGTGATCTTTGAGCTTGTGATTCATATTATTGGGTACTTATGTGGAAATTAGAACTTAGGTCTACGATTTCCGCGAAAGAGTTGAATTACGCTCATATTCTCGTCACCCACCCCACAAAGTCTCAAAACAAAAGAGTACAACCAGTGCGTCTAACCCGTTATGACCTACCTGACAGTCAAAATGGTCCGAAAGCTCAGAGTCGCTCAGCGATCTATGGAACGGGCTAGGCTTGGAGGTTCTCTGAGGAATTGCATCCGCAGTGAAGTAATTCGTCAAACTAAAGTCACCGATATAATATAGCTCATCGCTCAGATTATTCTGTAATCTGAGGCTCAGCGTATTAGCAAACTAAAGTGGCAATGGGCTGGTCACATTTGTCGCAGACTTGATAACCGTTGGGGTAGACGGTAGACGGGTTCTGGAGTAGAGACCGCAAATCGGTAAACGTAGTGTAGGACGCCCTGAGACTAGATGGAGTAACGAGATACGAAAGGTGGTTGGAAGCGTAAGACCGAGGATCGGTCTGAGTGGCGTATTATGGGAGAGGCCAATATCCATCAGTGGACGAACACAGGCTGATGATGATACGCTCATATTAATATACAGGTACTGAATTTTCACAAAATACTTCGACCTTCGTATCTATTGTGACTAAAATTTAAATATTTAATTTTTAAAAAATGTAAGTAACAGTTCAAACGCGAAACTTTTCAGTTCTTTACAGAATCATCTAGCAGCTTCCGTGACGAGGGTCGACAACTGTGCTGAGGATATTTTTAAAGTTGTATCTCTGGACGAAGAGAGAATCTTGGGTCGCGTAGGGGAACTTCCCGAGTGTACGTGTCATAACACAGGGCCGCCCAAGCAGACCCGGACCACACACGTCAACCATCCACAGAACAGGCCTCGGTCTGACAACCACGCTGGCTGCGGCTTGACGATCATACCAGAAGAAAATGAAGATGATTATCCGTTTGATGTCTGATCCCAGTTCTAATCTCAACTACATAAGCGCGGTGTAGCTCGCGGCTTATCTAAACTATCGAATGTATTTTCTTTTAGATTAAAATAGCTTAAGTTACTTATAACATCAGCTAGCAGTTGAAGTGCCGTCAAAATTGGTCCAGCCCTTTCAGACATTAGTCGGAACAAACAGATTTTGGAAGTGAAAACTTCTTTTGTCGCGCCACAGATTTTTCGTGGGCTGTGAATTGAATTCTAGCGCCACGCTCGGGAATGATAAGACATTTTCGGATAAAATAGGGACCATGGCCATTGCCCATCTAGAAATGCATCAACATTTCCCATTGGTTATCCAGCAATGCTGACGCAGATGGGCATGCTCATGGCCACGCCCTCCGGTTTCACCCGCGTAGTTTCCAAAGTAAGCTATCAAATTCTGAGTTATAAGTTTTCACTGCTATCGGCAGTGCCTTTGACTGCCAATTTTTTTTAATCGTGTGTGTGTACCGAATACACTTACATTACCTATTATGTATTTAGTGAAAAGCTGTTCATTGGGAGTTACTAAGACCGAGGCAGATGGCAAAGTAAGAGAGAGGCCTATACCCAGCAGTGGGATAGAGAAGGCTGTGGATGATGATGATGAAGAGTCGCATCAATTTTATTTATGTGTAAGTATGTATAAAGATAATGCGTGACTCAAGTCTGAATGGCGAAAGTGGTATTAGAACCCGTAATGTACCTATTCACGACAATGTAGGTAGGTACCTACGGAAAATGTACTTACTACTTACCTATATAGGTACCAAAATACGTGACGTATTAACCGAACCGGGTGAACATGCACACATAATATTTCCTAGAGCTATTTACAGGTTTATAACAATTTGGACTTTTTTTAATACAAATAAATACCTTTGATAAAATAAGTATTTAACCCTCCGTGTACGAGGTGGGGTTTCACAAACCCCAGCCGCAGAATAATGTCGATAATTTGAAAACTGTTAAAGCGCGGGAGTTGGTTTTCGTAGTAATCTCGCAAAAAACATCAACGCTCCGATCAGCGTAGTTACGCCAGTCCAGCGGCAGGCACCGCGAGAGCTGCACGTGCTCAAAGTGCCACTGGGTGTCACATACCCCACCTCGTACGGCGCGTCGCTAAAAAGGTACGTTATTATACTTTTGATTTTATTATTTCTGGAGTTAAATTATAATGTTTTATTTGAAAATACTTACTTTACAGGTTATGATATTGGCTAATCATGTCAAGATTAAATGATTTTGAGATATTCAATGCTCTTTTTGAGGAAAATGATGACCTAGAGTCCGAATTAATGAATGGATTGCCTGATTCTGATAGCGAATCTGATCATTTGAGCGTACAAACTAACACAGACAGTGAAGCTGATATTGAAACGTCTTCTTCCGATTCAGAAACTGACAATGTACCTCTTTCCGATATTCGTCAGTCCAGAACTTTGTTTTTCACTGGTAAAGACGGCACAACAAAATGGCAGAAAGATCCTTACAGAATTACACACACGCACTAGATCTGAAAACATTATTACGCATCTGCCTGGTGTAAAAACGGCTGCGAAAGATAAAAAGTCGGTACTGGAATGCTTTGAAATATTTATTTGCGACGATATAATTGATGACATTGTCATTTACACAAATGAAAAAATTTACTTGCAGTCGATTGTAAATGCACCTGTAACTACAAAAGAAGAACTAAGAGCACTCTTTGGATTACTTTTCTTATCTGGTTTGGCTCGTTGTGGTCGTCAAAGTACAATAGACTTATGGGCCACTGATGGCACAGGGATGGACATATTTCGGGATACAATGAGTAGAAACAGATTTGTGTTTTTACTGAACCATTTGAGATTTGACAGTGTTGCCACACGAAGCGATAGAATAAAGGAAGATCGATTGGCACCAATCAGAAATATTTTTGATAAATTCGTGAAAAATTGTCAGATCGCTTATATCCCCTTTGAAAACCTAACTCTGGATGAAGAATTAGTAGCTTTTAGAGGAAGATGTTGCTTCCGACAATATATTCCTTCCAAACCAGCTAAGTACGGCATAAAAATTTATGCTTTGGCGGACAGCAAGACATTTTACACCCTAAACATGGAAATATATTGCGGAAAACAGCCCGACAACAGTCCATATAATGTAAGCAACAAACCGTTTGATGTCGTAGATCGTATGGTACAGTGCGTATCACAATCTTCAAGAAATATAACAATGGACAACTTTTTCACCAGCTATGAAACAACAGAAAACTTACTGAAGAACCATAAACTCACTTTAGTTGGGACTTTACGGGCTAATAAAACATGCATCCCACCTTTGTTCAAAAAAAATCGCGAATCTAATACAACTCTCTTTGGTTTTCAAAAATATATTTCGATCTTATCATTTGTACCGAAACCACGCAAGATGGTGTACATGATTTCATCCTTACATCATGAAAAAGAAATTGACCCTGAATCAGAAAGTCAGCAAAAACCGGCAATGATAACATACTACAACAAGACCAAAAGTGGTGTGGATGTGGTCGACAAGTTGTCAAGGACCTACGATGTTTCACGAAATTCTAAACGTTGGCCACTTACGATATTTTTTGCTCTGTTGAACCACGCAGGGATAAATGGTATGGTAATACACATGCTCAATAACAACATCGAACGCCGTGGATCAAATTTGCGGAGCAAATTCATCAAAGAGCTAGGCAAATCTCTGGTGACCACCACCTGAATACAAGAAGACACAATAATAAGCTTCCCAGAGAACTGCGCCAAAGAATTGACAAATATTTTGAAGGACCTCCTGAAAATTTACAGGGACCTGCTCCAAAGATACCTAATATTGTGAAGAGATGTTCTATGTGTCCAAGAAAGAAGGATAGAAAAACCAAATATGGCTGCGAAAAATGCAAAACTCCGATATGTATGGAGCATGCCATTTATATCTGCCAAAATTGTGGTATTTTCGAAGCTGATGATGTCGACTTATAAATCGTAATATAAGACTGAATTGTAGTTGATTTGTAAGATAATGCATCCTGTATTAATATCACGAAAAAACTATGATTCTAACTTGTGCCATTTCCAAATAGTACTTAAGTATAAAAAGTTTATATTTTTGAGGTCACAAAAGTTGTGTTTTAGTTTGATTTTGAGAAAAGTATTAAAAAAAAATATAATTATGTGTGTTTTTTTATTTATACTTATTAATAAACCTCATTTTTTCTTTAAAACCAGCAATATCTCAATTAGGTTATGTGAAGGTTGTATATTTTAGTTTTTCTTTTGGGGTTTGTGAAACCCCACCTAGTACGCCATGTGACTTTTAGTCACCTCGTACACGGAGGGTTAACTAGGTTAACGGTTACGTTTCACTATTATACGACTCAACTCAGTGTCAAACAAACTTGAAGCCATCTCTCGCGCGCGCACTCTCCTTGAAAAAGTTAAATTAGACCAATCATACCATATGTTAGTTACCCGTTTACCTAATTCAATATTTGTAGCAACTACGTTAATTTTATTTTAATATGTTATATATTTGGTAGGTAGTATCTAGTTTTGTATAGATTAGATCATTAAAAAAAGCGTTAATTTAGGTACTGTACTTTTATTTGTGACTCAATATATTTATACTTCTTACTCATTGTTTAATTTTGGATTGCAAACATTTTCTACTTATAAATTATGTTTAAAAATAGTAGGTAAAATACTTAATCGAAATCTTTTTTTTTCTTATTATTATTTATTCACAAATGATTAGAAATGTTTCTTTATTAAAGCATGTAAATAATATATTCCTAAAAGGTAATTTGCATAATTTTATCCATTAGATAAGTGTATAAAAATAAATACTTAATTTAAAAAAAACTACGTCAAGTCACTTTACACATTTAGGAAGACCATTAAAATTGCAGCATAGACTAAGAGCTCGTGGAACAATTTTTCACTCGCGCCCGCCGCGGTCGGGGAACCGCGGTTTTATTTCAAAACTCACGAGACCGCTGATTTTTGCGGTTTCGCAGCCGCCGTGGGTGGTATTATTCCGTTATGGACCGTTCAAAGTACAAGCTGTCTATTAAATCATACAATCGTTCGACGTAGCCGTCTAGACGGGGCAATCGTGCGGGGCGTGCGGGGAAGCGCGCTCCTGCATTGCCCACATTACAATGTTAGTATTGCAGGAGCGCGGCTCAGGGTTGACATCCTCCGTTTGTTTAAATTTTATTTTGGTGCCACGTTTTTAAAATTGCGACCACCCACCCTACCAGTGTCTAGACTAGACATTATCAGCGTTTCTCCCAAGATCAAAGGCGATAAACTACTGGTAGAATTTCTTTATACTGTGGTACAAGTTCGCGCTGAGACCGGAGACAGGAAACCGAGACATCTGGCGTCCATACAATTCTATAATATCAAGTGCCTGTCGCGGTCTCCGCGCGAACCGCTACCTTAAGGCTGAGACTCCACCAAAGCGGAGATGTGCGGAGATGTCTGAAGCGGAGACGAGAAGAGAGTTTGTATTTTGTCACTCTAGACTCGAAGTAACCCTGATTATATTGATTTACTAGTGGTTCACTCTGGCTTCGCCCGAGGTACATAGTACATAATAAAAATATGCTTATGGCATTCAGGGATCACAAACATAACCTACGGTGGACGAATTTTTGAAATTGGTCCAGTAGTTCCAATTATTCAAACAAACTCTTCAGCTTTATAATAGTGGTGTAGATTCTGCAGATTAGATGTTCTTATTATGAAAGTCAAGTCAAACCTCTTCATTTGAGTCTGGACCATCAACCATGAAATTATATCTCTTTGTATCTACGTGGAGTCCGATAAAAAGGTTTAAACCATTCAATTATTTGACAAATTTTTCAAATGCTTCTTCCCTCGTATATGACTCTGTAAATTATCCACATTGCACGGCACCTCCAGTTCACATGTGGTGCAATATGCTTTATCTTCCTTCAGATCTTGCAAGTATCTTTCCAGATCAATGCACTGTCCATCAATTAGTCTATCAAATTTAGCCATAATTTTAGCATGCTCCGTTTCGTTAACGTGCTGGAAAATTAACTCGATGTAATTGTCAAAGTATTTTTGGCAAACCTTACACCACAAATATTCGTCGTGCCCTTCAACAGAAAATATACCGTTCAAAGGTTGGAGCACCATCGATTTGGCTACTCTGTGTAATGAAGAATGTATGTGGTTATTTAATTTGTCAAATATGAAGTCTATTTGTCGATCACATATGATGCAATAAGCTGCAGAATGAGAAGGATTTAAATCAGGAATAGTGACAAAGTTTCCATCTATAGCAAGGATTTTTTTGATCATTGAGTAATTATTCTGATGGTTTGTTGATTGTACATGGCTGATTAATTCTGATATGGCTATGTTTTCATTGCAAATATAGCAAAATAAGTCAACGGTGCCAATTACAATATTGTTGCTGGTCATTAATCTCTTCATGTAGAGTTCCTTATGTTTTTTTGTATGTAGGTGTGCCTCTAATAGCCCGATGTTGTTATGGATTATGTCATTGCAGAGTGTACATTTGGCTTCATTGTTCGGCAGTTGCGTTATGTGTTCATAATATGCCATCTTGGATGGAAGTCGGGTCAATCTGAAAATGAAAAGCATTCTAGTTAGATACTTACCAAAGTATTTTTTTTTTAGTTATTCCAGTTTTTATGTCTATCAAATCAATTTTGTAAATTTTGGATCAATGAAATGAGCAAGACAGATGCCTGATTTTAACAATATGCCTGTCCAAAGCAGCACAGCACTACCAGGGTTAAAGAATTCTAGTTTCTGAGTTGTAAAATGTCTAAACTATTCACAAAACATTACTACTAGATAAAGTTGAAGCAAGTCTAGGAGAATCAAAATACTTAGCTAGACTTAGGCTACCTATGTTAAAATATACTAAGCTTTCTTTCAGCTATATTTTATCCGTAACTATAGGTACTTATACCTACAACTTAGAATCACGAGATATTCTGTGGTTCATAATCTTATCTTCTTAATATATATAAATCTCCTGTCACGATGTTTTTCCGCGATGGATTCCTAAACTACTTAACCGATTTTAAATTAAATTGGCACACCGTGAGCAGTCTGGTCCAACTTGAGAGATAGGATCGTTTTTATTTCGATTTAACCACTCTAGTCTTTAAATGACAATATCCGAGCGCAGCCGGAAATGCCGGAATGGGCCGCTAGTAAAATAATTTGTAACTTAGCAAGGACGTTTTCGTCCATGGTTGTAAGTACTTACCAAATAAAAATCCCAATTAAGGCACTGATTAATTTTAAAAGTGTGCATTCAAATTCAAAGAAGCATAAACTTAAAGTTAAGTACATACTAGCACCTAGCACTCAACACTCAACAAAGTATTTGCTAGCAGTACCACAGATCAGAAAATAGTTACTTGCAGTACTGCACACTGCACAGTGCACACTACAATACAAAGTACAATCACAGATCACTAGTACAGTGTACAATCCCTGGGGACCCCGGGGAAGTAGGAAATAGGAAATCAAAACAACGAGCAATGAGTATAAAGTGGGAAGTGAAAAACTGGGAAAATCCCTTGAGTGTAGTGTTTCCACATAGAATTTTTATTTGTCCCCAAGGACGTTTAAAAAAAGTCGGACAGAGTCTGGCTAACGAACAAGTTGTAACATATTGAGTCGGCCAGAGCTCTGTCACATACAGGATAACACGCACACATTCGCACACTAGTCGGCCATTATGCGCGCAAAACTCGGGCAGCCAACACGTTTCGCGATAAAAACAAATGTTGACACACAGAACATCCTGCGCCTTGAAATCCTGTAAAAGCCGTAGTGACCAACGCAATAAACCTCCAGGAATCATGTTTCTTATGTGATTGAATAATTTAATCACTTATTTCCCCATTTTAAATATTAAAACAAATCTTTATTTCCTAACACAAAATAGGGAATCCCAAGACCAGTGTTGCCAATATTACCGCGTGATAATTACCCAAAATATATGGTAAGTACTCGTAAATTATATCAACAGCATATTATACTCGTAAGCAGCCCACTAAATGTTCACTCGGGGTCTTCTCTCGCAAGCAGAAAGTCAAGGCCATCTAGATATGTACATGTCGTTTTCCTCACGATGTTTTCGTTCGGCGTTTTTTAAGTAAGCGGCATCATGCATACGAATTCGAAAATACAGTGGTCCGCCTAGGATTTGAACTTCGGATCGGCAGTCGCCGTTCTCCCGTCTAGACCAGCCGTAACTTAATAACCCATATAACATCGATATAAACCAACAGATGTGCCCTGAGCACCTTGAAATTGGTAATAAACTGCGTCTCTGTGTGTATCGTAACTAGTTTACAAACAACCTACTTGACCCCTAGAATCGCTAGCGGCAAGATATGCTGTGGTTCTACTTATTTTGGTTGTGGATAACGAATAGTGATAGAAAAAAAAAATTGGCAGTCATAGGAACTGCCGATAGAAGTGAAAACTTATAACTCAGAATTTGATAGCGTACCTTGAAAACTACACGGGTGTAAACGGAGGGCGTGGCCTCGCCATCTTGGCATGGCCATCTAGAAATGCGTCAGCATTTCCCATTGCCCCATGCGTCAGCGTTTCTAGATGGCCATGCCATGATGACCTGTCCACACTTTTTCACCATTTCCCACAGGCTGACGTATTTCTAGATGGCCAATAGCCATGGTCCCGAGTTTACCCGAAGCTTTCTTATCATACCCAAGCGTGACGAATTAATTCAATTCACAGCCCATGAAAAATCTGTCTAGGCGCGCCTAAAGAAGTTTTCACTTCAAAAACGTCCGGCGTCCACCGCTTCCTGCAACCGACTAGAACGGAAAAAGTGAGCTCACTCTTCCCAACGATAACATGATTCCGTGCGCCCTGAAGTTTGGGAGGGCACATTTTTGTATTGAGATAGTAGATATATAATTATACAAGATTTTGTAGTATCAAAAGTGGCTAGTTAACATTAGGTCAAAAAGAATAAAGAGATTGAATTGATTAGTTACCTAAATTAAAGTTCGCAAAGTACGAGTAGTTTTCTAAGTCTTATTATTTACAAGGAATTTTGTGTAATTTTGCAATTGTGTGAGTATTACGGCAATAAACGAAAAATCAAAGATGTTCCCGGTTTCACCCGGCGGGTGAGTATTTGCGCAAGACTTCATAGATAATTATTGTTCATTCATTAATACGGACAATATTGTCCGTAATCTAATTTATGAATTAATCTTGTGCTATGTAATCGAAAAATATTCCGTACCAAACTAATTCATTATTATTAAGATGTGGTTTATGCCTTATTTATTATCGTCGATAGCTAAAAGTTGCTAAATCTGTGGCCATGAAATGTTTGGCAAATACAGAAAGTTGCTAGATATAGCTACAGAATAGCTAACTTTGCAACACTGGCTCGGTGTCGGCGAGCGCAGAGCCCAGAGCCCCGGCCCGGGGGTGTACCTTGTGTGTGACCTTGAGTTGCACGCTGCACGCGGCGTGTTGTGGTACCTACTTGTGTCGAGGACGACACAAATAAAAAAGACACATTTATCAATGGAAAACTCCTAATCAGTGGATTAAAGTCTGGTGAATTAGTATTAAACGATAGTAATCGTTTAATACTAATTCACCAAACTTAGGAGATGCTACAAAAATACGATTAGTATTTGGATACTTAAGTTTGAAAACAGAAAACAGTACATACTTACCTAATTGTAACTACGAACAAGTCCATCAGCATTAAAATCGTTTAATAAATCGTATCTGTACAGTTATTATTTTCTTATCTGTGTCTGTACTAGTAATTTAAGTAGATAGTTATTAATAAGTAATTGTGTAATAAAAAAAACATTACCATGATCTCCAATTAGGTAGGTATTTACCTACAAAACGAAACACAAACGTCAAACACCAGCTGCACTTCAGTAACTTGGCTCACGATCAAACGATCATGTTATGTTTCTTTCTCGTTCTGGTATTTATGTACCTGATCACGCAGTGGACGCAGAAACTACAAGCACATACCTGGACGTCTACTCTCTTTCTACGAAAACGTAATTTCGAAATAAACTCGCGACTTTCCAACAGCGATTCTACTTCGATCCATCGTTTTGTACGTTTAAATATTTCAATCCTACTCTAATTAGAGTAAGCTTAGAACATTTAAACGTCAAATGTTGTATCGGACGAAACGAAGTAGAACGGGAGTAGGAAAGTAGCGAGTTTTTTTAGAAATAACGTTTTCGTAGAAAGATAGTAGACGCCCTGCATCGCTCTGCCCATCTCAGTCGTGCATGGTTGATACCTACTTAGCAGCTGCTGTAGACTGTTGTTAGTACATACCTAAATAATATTGTTTTTAACCCCCTACCAAAAAAGGGATGTTATAACACCTACCTCAATATGGGTATCAAATGAAAGGGCTTGACTAGTAGAATACTATGCGCTATGACAAATTTCAAATCCAAGATGGCCATCTTGGATAGCTACCACAAAATGGCGAACTTTTTACAAATCCCTCAATATGGGTTTCAAATGAAAGGGCTTAACTAGTAGAATTTTGAACAGATTACAAACCCGAGGTAGTTAGGGGTAAATATATTTTTTTTATTTTGTTCTTCAACTTGATTACTTCGCACAAAAGTAAAATGAATTGTACCTACTTATTATTTCGTCTATCAGCATTAAAACTTACCTACGTATACGTAGGCTATTACGAGTACGTAGGTAAGTAGGTACGTAGGTAAATTATGTTTTATGTTTTTTTTATGTAGGTATTTAGGCTATTGGGCAAGTTGAGCAGATTTTTGAGCGCCGCACGTGACTTTTCGAATAAAGGTTCCTGGTTGCTGGTGCTGGTGTAGACTATTGCGTTAACGTGCCTACACTGCGAACTAAGCACAGTGATGTGAGACCGGCGACCTGGCAGCTCGGACAACAACACCGCTACCGCGTTTAATCTAGCGGCCCAATTCTTTGTCAAGCTCTTTCACCCGGTACGATTAATGTGCCGGCGGTCCGTCTTGTTAACAGTTCTAATACTAGTACCTACTTTTATGCGAGTTGTGGCAAGGAGCCCTCCTCATTGCAGAGTACGGGTAGTCACTCAATAAATGTTCATATTAATTATGATCAATATCACCAAAACACTAGATATGTATTGCGAAACAACCTGACGTATTCGCCGCAAGCGACGGCTACATTGTCGTTGTGGTGGTGATGGTGGGAGCGAAAACTCACACCATTTCTGTATGTACCTACCCAATGTTAACGTATTAGCACGGCATTGTAACGAACCATTAAAACAAAAACAAGTCGATTCGCGCGCTTTTCGATTTACTACTAACAGCCAAATTTACAAATTTGGTTGTTAAAGGTTTTGATTAGTAGGAACGTGGAGCCGGCCCCGTGCAGGCCCCGCTACCATGCCTTGACGGCACAGTAGTAACTATTATCCTATCTGTAGCATCGTGCCTACTGTCGGCGAGCGTTAAAGAGAGCGCGCCTGCTTGTTGCGGGCACGTGTTTATAGAGTTAAATGGTTTTAGACATGACAAATATATTTTCTTTATTTTGTATGAGAAAAAAAATATTTGAATTTTGAAAAACCGTAGAACAAAAGTTGTCATATGTAATGTCCTTAACATGCCCTTAAAAGGATGCAGGCTGATTACCAATAACCCTGTATTATTGAAGTGAAAACTTGTTTTAGCGCACCACACAGAATTTTTCGTCAGAGATGTAAATGAAGCTCATCGTCACGTTTGGAAGTAAAAGATTCGTTTAGGTGAAATGGGACCGCAGTCTGTGCCCGAGCCTAAGTTTACTATATTACATTTTTATTTTGAACTATTAAAATGATTAAATGGTTTTCTCTACTAGTTGTTTCTTATTTTGTATAGCGCACATTTTGGTTGCCATTGTCACTACGTATTTTAATATTCTGTGTGCTAGATTTCCAAAAGAAAATGAAGCAAACGAAAACGACGACGAAGAAACGACTGGATCGAAACGGTTAAAAATTATTGTTATTATGAAAACAAGAGGATCCCAAATATCAGTGTCAGTGTGTCGATCGAAGTGCAGTAAGCATTTCGAAGTTAATGACATATATTATGCCAATGCCTAAATGCTCTAATTCTCTAGGATGGACCAGCAAAACGATTAAGAAATGAAATAATTTACTGATTAGGTACTTGTTTTTTGTGGTGTAAGTTTGGTTAACGTGGCAACCCAGAATTCATTCCACACATGAATATCCGCCGCCAATTTGGGTGATTTGAGTGCCTCAGTCTTGTCTCAGGGTGGGCTCTGTCCGACTTTTTTTAAACGTCCTTGTTGGTCCCTAACTTATTTTAAACAATGTCCCTAAAATTCCTTAGGTGATCTTAAAAATCCTGATTTTAAGGAAAATATTTTTAAGTAGTAATGGAGTATCTAGATATACATAGGTATCCTATAATAGTGAGGTGAGCATAGATGTCCTAATAGTATACCTAATGTGACTAGACTGTGGTCGGGGAATTCCCTCGAATTCTGCCAAGAGTTACTTACATTATATATTCCATACTTACTGCCATTTTATCCGCATTGTACTTAATTTAAGTCGAAATAAAACTATTGCATAGTGCAATAGATAGCAGTGAACGCAAATTATTAACATTAAAAGTTAGGAATAAACAGCAAAAGGCATCGATATGAATACAGCAAAATCTACTTTTGTGAACTAGGGTTGCTGAGGATTCCTCTTCCGCTTCCTCATAATGCGGAAGTTCCGCAATATTTTGGGTTCCTCAACCGTTACCGCATCCTCATAAATAAATATAAAAAATCCTCTTCCGCTATCGCTTCCTCAAAATTTAAGAGGAATTTCACTGCGCATGGACGTCGCTTATCCATGGCAACGCATACGCCGCAGCGTGATGCCGGGCCGAACGGGCGAGCGAAGACTTCCCCTAGAATAGTTTAGATTGATAGTTTGGTCTACTGTAAAATCCATTTTCAATTAATTTTTGTGCATGTATGTACCTAGTTATGTACATACAGGACAGTGGCTTTAGGGTTGGGTCCGCTATTATTTTTAATTTCCTATCATCCTCTTCCTCATCCGCTTCCTCTTCCGCTTCCTCATCCGCATCCTCTTCTTCAAAAAATATCCTCTTCCTCATCCGCATCCTCTATATATGCGCGTGACAATTCCTCTTCCTCCTCCTCTTCCTCAACAACCCTAGTGTGAACAATAAGGTTGCTAAAGGCCTGTTCACACCTTAGCGGTATTACCTGCCGCTTGCGATAGCAAAAACCGAGTGGGTAAGCGGTAATATTACCGTTCACACCAAAAAATACCGCGTACCCAGGTGGTACGTGGTACGTACAAAATACCGCGCGAAACTCGCACGGATCCCGCGCGGTATTTACCTCTACCCACAGCAGCGGTAGCGAATACCGCTACGGTGTTAACAGTCCTTTATACTGGCCGGTGGTACCAAATTTTAGGTACGATTTTCCCCTTTCTCTAATGTTCCTTTACATTTTTACAAGTCAAGTTTAATCTCAGTTTGTTTTCCCTAAAATAGGGAAAATCTTAATGCACCACATACAGATATTCCGTGGGCTGTGAATCAAAGAGAATGTAATAATCACAAATCACTAAGACTGTGATGGGGCGTTTTCAAGATGCAAAAAGACCGTTCCTAATTTCGCCATGGGTGGCGTCCATGTTCAACAGGTCAATTTGCATCTGGAAAACGCCAACTCAAGCGTCACGTTCCAAAAGAAATCTTCAGCTAACCTCGATTGATCTAGATAGCCATGGTCATGGGCGCAACCTCCGGTTTCACCCAAGTGGTTTCCAAAGTGAGCTATCAAATTCTGAGTTATAGTTATAGTTTACATTTCTATCGGAAGTTTTACCACGTCCAATGGGTAGTTCCTTTGACTGCCAATTTTTTGTACATGGGCAAATGGCAAATGTGTAGGTTCCTAAATAAAAAAATCAATTACACTGTTTGAAAAATGTTTCAATGTCAAAGTCGAAGTCAAAAAGATCGAAACCAAATATTTTTGTTTTGTTTGTTTTAGTCGTGTTTCAGTGTTTCACTTGATTGATTTGTGAATTTGTAAAATTTATCGATTTTATCGAAATTAATCTCTTCGCAGTAACCGTAACTCGTGGACAGTTTATTAATTTGTCCCGTGAAATTTTACAATCAGAATGTCAGCAGATCCAGACGGAGATGCTCTAAACCCGACTATTATGGACAACTATGAAACTGTGTTGGAAAAACTTTCAGTACGTATGAATTACTTGCTTTGTCTCATAATGGGGTATTATAGGGTATATCAATGAAACATTAGTTAAAACATGTTAAAATTGTAATACAGTTCAATGCTACTATTAGAAATGTGTATTGCTTGCAATACCCTTGAAAGAAAATGTCGTCTTTGCGTAGGAAGGTTGATTAAACCGAACATTTGTAAGGTATCCACGATATTTAAAGTCAAATCAATTAAGTCCACTACTTACCCAACTTAAACTTAGTTACCATAAAATTAAGCTTGGTTATGAATAAGAATATATTTATATTTCGAAAGTGTAAATTCAGTTCTTTCTGTGTGCACCTGTGAGTATTTTTCCAAGTAATTATCTATTAGAACTTCGTTATGACCTGCTCTCATAGAGAAGGAGAATATATAGAAGGAAACTTGTCTCAGATATATTTCAACCTCTTAAAAGTAAAATAATGTAATCTGATTCACGAATGGACAGGCTAGTGGGGTAGACTATTATGACCTAACTATACACTGGATAACTATACTGCTGCATTGTGCTAATATAGGTAAGCGTGTTGCTTAACCAGAAGGTGCATGTCTCATAACTCCCAGTCTTTTATCATGATAAATGAGAAACCTAACAGTTCTACACACAGGGACGGATTTAGGGGAGAGCAAATGGGGCATACGCCTCGGGGCCTCTTCAAAGGGTCCAACTCCATAACAGACACTTCGACGAAAAAAAAAATGTTTTGTAGTCCAGGTTTTTGCTTGAGAGATCTAAACCTAGGTGTATTTCAACGTCCCCAACCTCTCCACATCTCTAAATCCGGCCTTGACTACACAAATACGCATTATGTATATTAGTATCATTTTTAAATTTCCAGAAAGAAGTTCAAGACTTGCATTTGTTCAAGGACATGTTTTTTGAGAACCATCCTTTGGAGACAGCGCATAAGAGAGCTGACATTATCTTACAGAAGAGGGACGAACTCGCTGCCAAGTTTGAAGCTATTGATGGTAATTGCTCTGAACAATACTTAAGTTAACAAAAATAATATAGTTGAGAATGAAAGAATGATACATGCTACTGAGACAAAAAATTGAGATGGATGTGGGGGATACATTATCGGTTTATTAGATTGGATTGGTGGATAACATTTGGAATTAGTTTGTTAGAATGTTAGATGCAGTACGAAAGTCGTACATATGATGTGACTGAGAAATTAAAGCCCAACTCTCCTGGTTTGATATTTTTTTTTATAGAATAGATTGACAGGCGAGCAGGCCATGTGCCTGGTGCTAAGCCCATGACAGCATAGTGACACACAGCCATTGGAACACAAGTCCAAATCATTAATACCTACCACTGCACTGCACTCATCACCCCAAGATATAAGATGTTTTATCTCAGCCCAGTAATTTCTCTGGAAACATTACCCTTCCGACCGGAACACAGTAATGTTTGCACACTACTGTTTGGCGGCAGAATAACTGGCAAAGGTGTGGTACTGCCCCAGGCGGACTCAGCAAAGAGCCCTACCACTACTAAAGGAGAAGAGAGAAGAGCCGTAATACTAGGGGATTGTTAGACCTGATGGTAAGCAGTCACAATGGGAGGGAGCGGCTATAAAAGGAGTGGGTAAATTGTATGAGAGATAACTTGCAGGAATCAAATGGAGTTTGCAATGAGATTGATGAGACATTGGAAGAGAGAAACATGCTATACCAATCATATTTACTAAGAGTTCATCAACTTTTAGGAAATGAAAAAGAAGACGATGATATAATTATTAGTAACTTGCGACACCTCTCGGTTTTACCTGCATAGTTCCCGTTGTTTTATCAGTGTAAAAAGTAGCCTATGTGTTCTTGCAGACTATAATCTAACTGTGTTCCAAATTACAGCCCAATCCGTTCATACCTTAGGATGTGATTGAGCAACGAACATCCAAACATTGACATTTATAATATTAGTAGGATACTGGGTGTGTAGCATAAGCCAATGTACCAGTGTGATGTTGCCAGTGAAATTAAAGGGCGTAGAGATAAAACATCTTATAACTCGGGGTGATGAGCACAGTGCAGTGCTAGGTTACAATTTGGGCTCTTCATGTTCCAATAGCTGCGTGTCACTGTGCTTTTATGGGTAGGAATTTTGCTTACCATCAGGCACATGTCCTGCTCGTCTTGTCACTCTACACTGTAAAAAAAACCTATATCATACAGAGTCAAAAATCAGAATTAATTATCTTTTAAGTTGGTTTTGAGTTGGTATTTTATTTGACCAGTTATTAACCATATTTGTTCTGTTAGTTTTTCAAAGAATTTAAAGTCTACTGAAATCACATCCTCAGGCAATCAGTTCCAGGTGCATGCCACTCCTTGTTATAGCTGAAGATGTGATGTGAGGCCAACTGCTTTAGGTCCATATCTAATAAGAAACTTGTTTCTATAAATGTATCACACAACACTAGTTAGCCCCAAAATAAGTAAAGGTTGTATTATGGGAGCTACATAGAGACGAACTTCTTAGCATTCCATGGATTCACCGTGCGGGTGCCGGGTCCATCGTGTGGCAGAGAGAGAAATCTCGAGTAGACCCCAAGATTTGTGACTCGGGCGTAGACTTAAAAGGGGCCCCTTTGTGACGTACGTCAACACTCACCTTCACTACTCGTATTTCTCTCCCTGCCCAGTCAAATCCAATATGATCCTACTAATGCAGCTTTAGATACTCGTTCTAGTATAGAACTTACTGCACTTCTGGACAAGCCAAGGTCTTTCAGCAGGTTATAGAGAGATTTTGCTGGTATACCTCTCGCTCCTACTTCTACAGCGTATAAATTAACTACATAGCCATTTTTTGTTAATTCGTTTTGAAGGTCGTAATACTTAATTTGTTTCATCGCGTGGTCTTTAGGTATATTAGTTTCCCACGGTACGGTAAGTTCTACAAGGACTATGCGTTTCGTAGCTCTAGAAAAAAGGAAAATGTCCGGTCTGGATGACGAAACACCCACATCCTCTGGGATTTTATAGTGCTTTTCATACATGTCCATTAAAATAGTCCAATCAGGTGCTGAACCTAGGATTGAGTAAGGCTTATTCTTGGAGTTTGAAGTTGAGCCCTCTTTTACAAAGTTAATTTGTCTTTTGTTTGTCGTCATTCCCTTTTGGGCTCTAGCTACCGAAAGGCTTATGGCTTCACGTATGATTTCAAGTACTCTATCATGGCGCTGTGAGTAATGACCTCTATTAAGGAGCACCTTGCATCCCACCAATATGTGCGTTGCTGTACATATCGCCTCACCACAAGTATAGCAACATTTTTCAGAGGCTTTTCCCCACCTTACCAAGTTACTCTGGTCAGGGAGGGTCAATATGTATATAGTCGTAAAAATAAATAGTTATGACACATAGAAATACCGAGATGAAGAACAAATATTTGTATTCATCTCACAATTACTTGCCCAGTTAGGCCTTGAGGCCAGTCAAATAATTGGATCTTAAAAAATGTATTCTTGATAATGCAAACTGACATGT
Source organism: Ectropis crepuscularia (assembly GCA_963693475.1). Lineage (NCBI taxonomy): Eukaryota > Metazoa > Arthropoda > Insecta > Lepidoptera > Geometridae > Ectropis > Ectropis crepuscularia. The sequence goes on from OY856355.1 coordinate 18,432,580, forward strand.
TTGTGATGTTGTGTAGCATGCATAGTGCAGATTCAACATTGACACATAAAAGGTTTTCATTTCGTTGCAAATAAAGTTTCAATTCAGTTCAACTGTCATTTCAACGTACAGTACCATGATTTACTCATAGAATGTTAAATAACTTACACTCATTCAGCAAATAGAAGGAGAACGGCGACTGCCGATCCGAAGCCCCGGGTTTCGAATCCCACGCGCACCACTGTCGTTTCGTACTCATGTGCGTAGTGGCGCTAACTTAAAACGGTGAAGGAAAACGTCGTGAGGAAGCCAACATCATGAAGAAACCGACATGTACCTATCTTTCGAAGTTATGACATGTGTCATCCACCAACCCGCACTGGGCCAGTGTGGTGGATTATGGCCTTGACTCTCTCCTGGCAAGAGAAGGCCCCAAGTCCCAGCAGTGGGAACATTTAGTGGAATGCTTATGCTATTATAATATGCTATCCAGCAAATAAGTTTTGTGTGACGTCACTGTTGCGCGCAAGTATAAGGCTGATATCATGAATGATATGTTTTAAATAAAAGTATAATATGTTGTTTTTTAGGGTAATTTAGAATAATTAATTTGTGTCGTGAATTAGTTGTCCTAGACAAATTGTTTTGTAAGAATAATTTTGCTGTTACTTAAATGAAAAAAAAAAAAATTAAAAAAAGTAGACATGTTCCTAAATCCTACGAATCCTTTATAATTTCAGAGTCAACAATCCCGAGTGACGGTCGTGCCGAGTTCCTCTATCTCAAAGGTCGCTGCTACAACATCCTGTCTACGTACGAGCACCAAGCACTGGAGTGCCTCAGCAAGGCGGTGAAACTGGACCCGAGTCTGGTGCACGCGTGGAACGAACTGGGGGAGTGCTACTGGAAAAATTTCAACTTGAAAGAGGCGAAGGCTTGCTTTGAGGGTGCTCTCAATCAGGTTAGACTAAATCTGTACTAATATTATAAAGCTGAAAGTTTGTTTGAACGCAAGGATCTCGGAAACTACTGGACCGAATTGAAAGATTCTGTCTCTATTGGATTTATTACTCATTTATCGAGGAAGGCTATAGGCTATTTAACATTAAGCTACTATCAACAGGAGCGGAGCATGAATGAAAAATGTAACAAAAACGGAAAAAAATATTGCTTTTTGTGAGCTTCCGTTGCGTGTGTAACATGTGTCCATCTTTTAAAGGTTGCGTCATTAGAACCTAAGGTTGTAAGGTTACCGAATTTGTTCAAAATTTGGATTGGTACGACCAATTTTCGATAGATGGTATCTTATAAATAAATATGGGTTAAAATTTCCTAGTGTTAAATGTGTGGATAGATGTTTGTTACTGTTTCTAGCATGAAATTTAGCACAAGATAGAAATATTATATGTGTCGATATGTTTTTTTTTTAACTTTCATAGGTTTACACTTGACCGCCATCTCGCCTGTTAAGCGACGATGCGGTCTACGGTCTACGATCATGTTTACCTAGATGAAACCGATTCACTCTTGATTTGAAGACACAAAGATTGTAACCATCAGTGGAGAGTCCAAATCATAGCCTAGCACCGCACTGTTTTTATCACCCGGAGATATAATGTGTTTTATCTCTTAGCCCAGTAATTTTTCTGGAAACATTGCCCTTTAAACCGGAACACAGTAATGTTTGCACACTACTGCTTGGTGGGGCAGAATAATTGGCAAAGGTGTGGTATTTCCCCAGGCTGACTCTGCAAAGAGTTTGTTAAATATCATAGTTAATCTGGAATAACACATACTCTACTTTTTATCCCGCTAAAATAACGGGATTGGGAACTATGCGAGTGAAATCGCTTAAGTTTATGCTGAAATAGTTGTAACACTACAATTAGTTTGTAAATAATTATTGGTCTGAACTGCTTTAAGAGTGATTATATCTAAGAAGTATGAACCTAATAGCAGAAGGAGGTTTCACCTGCGATTCCATTATTTTTCTAGGATAAAAATAGCTTACGTGTTATTCCAGACCGTTATCTATCTATGTAGAGATTTACTACGATAACATGACCCGCCCCTCCAGAATTCAAAACGTTTGAAAGTATTATAATATTATTTGTTAAAGTATTTACAACGTACCACCATGCATGTGTGCGTACTGCTACTGCCGTCAAACACCTAGTCGAGCTAGCAAATCTAAGGATCTGTTGCTCGACTAATTACAACCACATACGAATAATTACAACTACATACAAACTCTTTCGTAAGGATGTGACTACACACATTAAAACAGTAATTTGGAGGGGCGGGCCATGTTATCGTAGTAAATCTCTACCAAGTTTCATCCAAAGTAGTTCCATCCAAAGTTTCTTCAGTAGTTCTTCAGAGTAACAAACACACATCCATTCATACACAAACTTTTGCGTTTATGTTATTAGTAGGATGCAGTTTTACCACACACATGTTCCTATGAGAGATTCGTCTACTTAAATTATCAAACTTGTCAACAGAAACGCGACCGCATCTCCCTGCGGTGCCTGTCTATACTCCTACGCCAACAAAACTCCACCGGCAAAGTCGATACGGACACCGTCGTTCGAAGCGTTGAATTAGCCAAGGAGGCCGTGGCTATAGACACTAAGGATGGCCAGTCGTGGAGCGTGCTGGGTAACGCCTATCTGTGCCAGTACTTCCTATTGGCCCAACATCCCACCACTTTGCAACTCGCGCTTAGAGCGTATAAGCTAGCGTGGCAAGATCCGGTAGCGAAAGGACACCCTGATCTGCACTATAATAAAGGAATGGTAAGTACGCTGACAGAAAATTAAATGTAAATAAGTAACTTTAATAAGAGTACAGGCCCGTGAACAAAATTAATGGGTCATATGAACCATCAGGAGACCTATATAGGATGATACAAGAGTATAAAATAATAAGATTCACCACTATGCCGTCACTTCTAAGCTGTCCAGTTGGACATTCAGTTGGCTCTTCAACTTGCATTCAGTTGGGGATGATTGGCCCCTTAGATTGGTCTGTCTTATTGGAAAAAGCTTTAAAATAGTTGTCTGATGAACATATTTACAAATGGAGCATGAGAATTTAAGTGAAGTTAAATTATTATTTTGGAGTTTTTAAGCAAAACGGCCGACGGAAAGTGTCTGGGAGTATTGGGACCTTGTTTTTAAGGATGTTGCCTACAACATACGTGAAAATCACTTATTAGAAAATACGTGAAGTAAGTAATGTTTGTATGTACCTTCATTACCCCATATCTCAAAATTGGCCGTCTAAGCAAGTTAGCGAGTAAGTATGTGTTCTTAGTACTTACTAACTCTACTCAATCGTCCACATTTCATTCATCAGAAAATAGGTGACGTCTTGGGAGCTCTGGGGTCTTACTCTAATACTTAAATAAATATTTGTATTCATCACACAAATATTTTCGCTGGATGGGAATTGAACCCACGACGACCCTCGAATTCGCAGGCACACTACCAACTAAGCCACAAGGCCAGTCTATAGATAACATCTGCAACGTAAGAAGTATTAATCAGAAGTTAGTGAAAAAAAGTTGGCTAGCTAACTTCAATGTCGGTTATTCGTCACGATATGCGCGCGCGCGGTTCATGAAAATTTCTTTATCTTATTTCAATGCGCCAAAAGTAGTATAACATAAAAAAAAATGGCAGTCATAAGAACTACCGATAGAAGTGATAACTTATATTATTATTTGAAAGCTGACTTTGGGAACTACGCGGGTGAAACCTGAGGGCGTGGCCATGAGTATGTACATCTAGAAATGCTGATGCATTCCTAGATGACCAATGCGAAACGCTGACCCATTTCTAGATGGCCATCGGCCATGGTCCCGAGTTCACCCGAAGATTTCTTTCATTCACGACCGTTATTGAGTCAATTCACACCCCACGAAAAATCGGTCTATGGTGCGACAAAAGTTATCATTTCAAAAAATGTTGTGTTTCCCAGGCTTTGAAATACGAGGAGAATTATAGTGAAGCGATCGAGAGTTTCACTATGGCGAAGTGTCTGGACCCATCGTGGGCGCCGCCAGTCAAAGAGTTGAAGGACCTAGTGGAGTACCTCGACTATATCCATCATCTGCTCAAGAGCAAGGGCAAGATGAAGGCTAAGCGGATCATGCAGATGGTGAAAGTAAGCTTAATCCAAATACCTATGTGTTCTAGAGACTATACTCTAACTGACAGTACCCCGTGGTTTCACCCGCTTTATTGTCGTTCTCGCTATTTTTCCAGGATCAAAAGTAACTATATGTTTTTCCAGACTATGATTCAACTGTGTTCCCAATTTCAACCCGACCCGTTCATACGTACGACGTGATTAAGCATCAGACATCCAAACATTGACATTTATAATATTACTAGCGGCCCATTCCGGCTGCGCTCGGTCATATTGTCATTTAAAAACTATTAATCGAAATAAAAACTATCCTATCGCTAAATTTGGACCAGACTGCTCACATTGTGCCAATTTAATTTAAAATCGGTTAAGTAGTTTAGGAGTCCATCGCGGACAAACATCGTGACAGGAGATTTATATATATTAAGAAGATATTAGGATTGTGTTTCTAAATTTAAACACAACGCCTTAAGCCGTTCTAACGTGATTGAGAAGCAAACGAAAACAAACCCTAACTAGTTTCAGCCGCTTCCGGCAGTCGTTTTCAAGTTTCGAGACCGCTTCTTGTCACGGCGTGTAGGTACGGATATAATTACGTTGATTCTTTCAAATCTTTAAAAAGATGTGGCGTTATGGGAAACCAGGATAATATAATACGTAGAAGCAACACAATTTACAAAAATAATGGTTGCTAAATTTTATTATCTATGGTACGATTACCAACCAACTTAACATTGCACGTCTACTCTCTTTGTACGAATAACGTAATTTCGAAGTAAACTCGCGACTTTCCTACTCCGGTTCTACTTCGGTCCGTCGTTTCGTCCGTTTAAATGTCCTAAGCGTACTCTAATTTTAGATTAGGCTTAAAAGGTAGTTATAGGCTGAAAACAAATGTAAAACTAAAACCGTAAGAAAAATATACATACCAAATATATGTAAATACACAAATATACTCTACCTTAGAGTAGGCTTAGAACATTTAGAACGTCCAGGACGTCTACTCGTAATTTCGAAAAAAAATAATCGGGACTTTCCTGTTCTCGTTCTACTTCGTTTCGTCCGATACAACATTGTTTGACGTTTAAGTGCTCTAAGCATACTCTAATTAGAATAGGCTTAGAACATTTAAACGGACAAAACGACGGATCGAAGTAGAATCGGAGTTGGAAAATCGCGAGTTTATTTCGAAATTACGTTTTCGTTGAATTAGAGTAAACGTCCTGGACGTCTACTCTATTTCTACGAAAAACGTAATTTCGAAAACTCGCTACTTTCCTACTACAGTTCTAAACGTTCTAAGCCTACTCTAAGGTAGAGTATATTTGTGTATCTATATTTGGTATGTATATTTTTCTTACGGTTTTAGTCTCACATTTGTTTCAGTTCGGTAGCGCAGCAAAATCACAGAATAAATATTAGTACAAGTATAGATAGCGCGCGAGTTGAATGCAGTCGGGGTTTGAGGTAAGAGCGGGAGCATCTCCCCCCGCTATCCGCACGCCCCACCTCACGCGCCTGCAGTGTATAGTGCTGTCACTGTCGCAATCACAGCACTCCGCATTCCTAAGCTCTGCATTCAACTCGCGCGCTATCTATACATAACACTCACTTAGCGAAAACAATTATATAAATAGCGACTCTTGCTGGGACACAACAAAGTTCAATTCAGCTCAATACCTGTCTCGATTTTCAACTAAACATTTGCGCTCTCTTCTAACGCGTAACTCTGTCCCTGTCTGGCGCGGAGGGTTGTCGACATATCTAATAACAATATGCGCGGGAAACGTGTTGCGCGAGCGCTCAGCCGTGCGTCCGACAACCGACTGGCACTTGTTCCCTGGGAGGAACGGTCTAGCTGTAGGCTAAAACCGCGCGACCTTAAGCGAGTGATGATGCACTGGCAAAATCCCTATTTCTTCCTAGCCTGCCGCCAGAAACTTCGTTCCAATCTATACTAATATTATAAAGCTGAAGAGTTTGTGTTTGTTTGCTTGAACGCAAGGATATCGGGAACTACTGGTCCGAATTGAAAGATTATTTCTCTGTTGGATAGTCCATTAATCGAGGAAGGCTATAGGCTATTTAACATTACGCTATTATAAACAGGAGCGGAGTATGATAATGTAACAAAAACGGGAACAAATATTGCTTTTTGAGAACTTTCGTTGCGTGACAGCATGTGTCTATCTTTTAAAGATTGCGTCATTAGAACCTAAGGTAACCGAATTTGTTCAAAATTTGAATTGGTACGACCAATTTTCGATAGATGGCGTAGCAACGCGCGCACGGTTCAGCTAGTAATTTGATAAAACTAAAAATACGTGTCCTACATTTTTCCATGATCTAGCTGACGGACTAATTAGAATGGTTTATTTTTTACCCAGTCCAACAGAACAAAAAAATATGCTTACAATATTTTAGAATTTTTGTGTTCTTGCCTATTTAGGTATGTGTAATTTGGTGCAACTTGAGAAATATGAGTTTTTATTTGGATGTTCTCAATCATTTTGATCAATAAACTGATAACTAATGTTGATGTTAACTGTGTCTGGGTGTTTCTATGTATAATAAGTATGTATTTAAAACTATATAAGTATTATATCAGCTATCTGGCCGCCATCATACAAGCTTTGCTTAGTTTGGGGTCAGATGGTGTTGTGTGTGAATTGTCCACCAATTTTTAAGCTATTGCATAGCTTTTATCGCGGGCCTGGAGACCGATTGTTGCTAATGGTGCATCTCTTTCTTATGTTCACAAAAAAAGAGAGAGGGAAGACTGTCACGCCGTCCTCCCCACTCGGTCATTCGACTTTCAAGCTTATGCCTTTACCTTTACAGACTAAATGCTCTTAGCAGTGTTGCCAACTTAACGGATTTCCCGTGATACGTAGTGGATTTGAGTACGTAGAGAACCGGAAAATAACTTTCTAACGGCTATTATCATAGCATATTTTGGAATAGGTATATCAATGAAGCAATAATGTCAGCGTAAAAGCTCACTAGCTCACTATTTAATCAATTTTAGGGATTTTTAATTTAACTTAAGTTTAGGGATAAATATTTTGAGTAGATGGAACACTGATTTCGCGACGTTTAAAATTTTTGGATGTACATGAATGTCAATGTCACTAAATATGAATAAACAAAAAACAAAGTGCCATAAAAGCAAAATATAGTGAAAAAGCTGAAAATCTTCATGTTCCAAGAAGCGTGCTATAATTGAGATGTTTTGGCTTAACAATATGGAATCTGGATTTACTAAAGGGAATAGGTAGTTCCAATTTACCAAAGAAGGCAAACTTTTTTGCAATCAAGAAACAAAGACTTTTGTAGTTCAGAATAATTCATGAACGTGAAAACATCTTTGTAAGTACAGTTTTACGTTTAATACTATTTACCTATGTATAATACATAAAGCAGCCTAGTACATAAATATGTAATAGATGATTTTCGGCTTAGAACTTCATCTTTAACACTGTTTACAAAGTTAGGTTATGTGCGTAAAATATAATAAGCGTTTGTTTGCTTGTTTCAGATCTTCAAGATTATCTTATGCGATGATGTTGGATATGTCCAAATAAAAAGAGATCTAAATGTGTGTACTGTCAAGTGTCGCGTATGTCCTGAACACAATAAAATATGAAACAGCCTTGGATATGGGATAAGGAGCAGCTTCATCTGAAAATACCTGTGCCTATGATAAATCTGTGGAAGAAGCTACAGCCAAAGGCTGCGGACAGGAACTATGTTTTCATATTGCAAAAGAAAGCAATCCATGGTTTATATAATTTATCAGCTAGAGAATCAGTACGGGAGATTTTCACCACATAACAACTTTAGTATGAAGAAGTAGCAATGAAGGGATCATTGTACATATATTTATCAATGTATAATGTATGTAAGAAAAAATCAAAGTCAATGGCAGAAATTAAATCTGAATCCTAAAGCACACCATAAACACAAAATTGTATTTCCTACGCTTCTATATTTTTGCAATCCCTGCACAAGCTCTCAATGAAATCAAGTTTAAAAATGAAATAAAACCTATTGAGCAAGGGAACAAAGTCAAGTGTTAGTCAAAGTTAAAGTGAACATATGGAAGAGAAATGTGTTGAAATTGGAATCTTGTAGTAAGGTAAAATAGTAGATTTATAAAACTTTTGGTGTAACATTGTTTGTACTCAATCATGTACTTAGTATACTGTATAAATATTGGTGGACAATTCACACACAATTCACTGCTTTAAATTGCTGAGGCTCCTTTACAGCTGCTTATATTAATTTTTACCTTAGTTATTTTATCTTATTATGTACACAGATTCTTTGATTTTTTGTGAATGACGGTTACCACATGTTCTTATGGATTTATGGTTCGAATAAATGAATTGAATTGAACAGGAAAATAAAAAAAATTAAACATTAACAGTTGTATAATGAAGTGATAATAAACTAATAAAAATAATCTTATGTTAGTGAATTAGACTGGCGAGCGAATTAGAAGCCATGAGCTTAGTGGGTATAGTAGCTCTGCCTGCGAAGCTGAGGGTTGTGGGTTCGATTCCCACCCAGTGCAGTAATGTGCAAACATTACTGTGTTCCGGTTTGAAGGGCAATGTTTCCAGTGAAATTACAGGGCATACAGATAATACATCTTATATCTCTGGGTGACGAGCGCAGTGCAGTGCTGCAGGTAATAATTTGGACTCTTCATGTTCCTAAAGCAGCGTGTCACTGTGCTGTTATGTGGCAGGCATGTTGCTTACCATCAGGCACATGTCCTGCTCGTTTATAATATAGACTGATGAGTCACATTATAAAAAAAATATGTTTGCACTGTGGCTGGGTGTTTCTTCATATTTTATCTTATATATAAAATTCTCGTGTCACAGTGTTTGTTTCCTTACTCCTCCGAAACGGCTTTACTGATTTTAACCAAATTTTATATGCATATTCAGTAGGTCTGAGAATCGGCTACTAGCTATTTTTCATACCCCTAAGTAACAAGAGTTGTTCAACCCAAAATTTTTTTTTTTAATTTTTTGACAAAAATATTTGTTTTTATTTTTTTATTATGTGGCGTAAAAAATACATACAACCCTAAATTTTTACCCTTTTATCACCAACCCCTATTTTGTAATATCCATTTTATTATTTTTATCATTTGACAGTAAACTCCTCCTAAACGGCGGGACCGATTTTTTTGTGTGTGTACAAGTGGATTTGAGAATGGTTTAGATTCACAAATAAGCCCGGCAGATGGCGCTGCAGACAGTATCTAGGTTATGATCCGAGCGAAGCCGGAGCGGGCCGCTAGTCTATCTATATAAATATAAATCAATGCCACATTTCATTGTTAGTAAACTCCTCCTAAATGGCTGGACCGATTTGAATTTTTTTTTTGTATATATTTGGGTAGGACCCTGGAAGGTTTAGATTCACAAATCAGCTCGGCAGATGGCGCTGCAGTTGATATCTAGGTTATTATTCGAGCGAAGCCGGAGCGGGCCGCTAGTCTTCTATAAATACAAAAGCGAAAAGTCACTCATCAAGGAATCTCAGAAACTACAAATGCTAGGAATCTGAAATTTTGTATGGAGGTCCCTTTTAGCACGTAGGCGCTCACTAAGACGGGGTTTTGCGAAATTCAACCCCTAAGAGAGTGAAACAAGGATGAACTGTTGTATGAAAATTCGTGATTTTCAAAGTTATCAAATTTTGTCCCTAGATACCTGATACGAAAAGACTGAAGACGAAGCACTTAAATGTTTGTTTTATCAATTTTGTGATTTCGAACTGTATGGGGTGAAATTAGGGTTGAAATAGGGGATGAATGTCAATATGAAAATTCCCAACCGTTGAAGATAAAACCATGAAACTCTGTATAATATATAGACACTTGACACGAAACAAATAAATGTTTGTTCTAGCAATTTTGTAATTTCGACCTGTATGGGGATGAAATTGGACTTGAAATAGGCGACGATTGTATCTTACGCTTTCACATCTAAACAACAGAACCGATTTTGATGAAATTGTATTATTACCTTAATATTTATTTTGCACAGACGAAGTTGCGGGTAAAGCTAGTAGCAAGTATGTATTTAAAACTGTATAAGTATTATATCAGCTATCTGGCCGCCATAGTGCAAGCTTTGCTTAGTTTGGGGTCAGATTTTCATGTGTGTGAATAGTCCACCAATATTTATTTAGTTAGTGTGATTAATTTTAATAGAAGTATATGACAGTATGATGATGTAAGAGAGTTTGTTTGACTCATTTGATTTTGAGATTGTTTTGAATAATTGCTGTAAAAAAGTGATATTTTGTACTTAATCTCTTTGTATAACTTTAACCTTAATGTAAATAAGTAGCATTTTGTATTAAATCTTTTGTAGAAATTTTACCTTAATGAGTTTATATTATTTTGTACTCAACCTTTCCAGCATTATGACATAGAATAGATTGATTATGATAAAAACAAATGTGACTCAGACTCAACATTATCCCAAAAATACTGTAGAAATCAAATTTAAAAAAATGTAATTGCATAAGTTGATAAAAAATGCATGCAATAGCTTTACCGCGGCAGTCCCCGAGTGCCACACGTCTTTTTTTTTTATTTTTTTTTTATTATTGTTATTATTGATTGTAAGTTACATAAGTTTCGAACAGGTAATACTACCTCAAAATACTATATAGATTTGCCATTCGACCCAAACAAAGTTGGCACGAGCCGCTTGTAATATAAAACGTTGAATCTTTCAGTCCATGGACCTATCAATGTTCGGTAACTACCAACCCGGTTCGCTGGTGACGCTCAACAACAAGAAAGTGTCCATAGAGCACATGAAGCTGAGCGACATGAAGGACGGAGAGAACCCCGGGAAGGTCATCATGGGACGGGTGGTCGGTTCCCTGCACAGCAACAATTCTGTACCATTGTAAGTACCTATACTGATGAAGTATTTTTTTTAACTATTATAGGTTTACACTTGACCACTACCTCGCCTGATGTTAAGCGACGATGCGATCTACGATGGCGCGTGCTTACCTAGAAGAAACCGATTCACTCTTCGATTTGAAGACACCAAGATTGTAACTATCGGGGAAAACCCACTCGGGCAACGTATTCCACAACCTAGACGTTCTTATCACACACGTGGAGTCAAATCTCTTCGTTCGTGTTTATGGAACATCAACCATGAAACGATGTCGCTTTTTTGAGATACGATAAATCCGATAGAAGAAAGGGCAGGGTGGTATTAATTAGATAATGCAGATCAGTGAATTGGTTATTATTGAAGTGAAAACTTCATTTGACGTACTACAGACATTTTTCGTGGGCTGTGAATTGTACCTCAAGCATCACGAATGAAGAAAATCTTCGGGTAAACTCGGGACCATGGCCATTGGCCATCTAGAAATGAGTGAGCATTTCCCATTGGCTATCCAAAAATGCGTCAGCAGTTCTAGATGGCCATGCTCATGGCCACGCCCTCCGGTTTCCACCTCGCCGTTCACTGTTCCCTTCGTCAACTGTACAATGTACATTCACCGAAATGTATCAGATAATCATTCATTTTTTCAGAATCAACAAAAACCGAGTTCTATTTAAAATTAAATTCAGGCATACCATCTTATACGAATATGAATATGAAGCAATTAATGGGTCATTGAGGTAACGAATGTAAATTTTAGTTGTTTTCGTTCATATTTTCAAAACAGGGTATCCAGTCTTTTAATAAACTTTTTTTCACAAATCGACATGTGATAACCAACGTTAGTAGTGAAATGATTATTGATGAGCTTCAGTACGGTGTTAAACTTGGATATTCAAAAATTACACCAAGTTTTATGTAATGAAATGTTTGTTTTATAAATGGAACTGCTTGTCTAACAACACTTCATAAAATAACAATTTGTCAAGTGTTGTGTTTTGTTTTTCAGCATTTGGTAGAGTGCTCGCAATATAACTCTGCGCGTAGCAAAATATGGAACTAATTGACAGGCCGTCAACTTCTTGTTTACGTCAGTTGACAAAAGTTTGTTTACGTTTAGTGTATTTATTAATTTCCAAAGTAATTAATAGCTTTTATTATGCCGAAAGTGATTTAAAGTGCTGGCCGTGGTTGGTTCTTGAAAATCAATCGTGGTTGTGAAGAAGAACGATACAATACCGGCCCAAAAGTGCAGTTTTCAAAACGAAGAGCTATTTGACAATTAATATGTAGGGATACCATAGCAATCAAATCTCCGCATATTACCGGCATATTTTAAAGCTGAGGCTTTAGGTTGAGGTGCGGCTTTGGGTTTTATTGCCAATTTACCCGTGGGAAAAAATGTGAGTGCTTAAGACCAAATGTGAGTAACTAGTTATAAATGTTTTTTTTTTCATAACATACAAATCAAAATAGAAAACACAGTGACACAGCAGTGAAGATCAGCTGATTGTATCTTTCTCTTTCGGGTACACTTGGCGGTTCCATGTTCACCCGATCAACCCTTTCACCTAACAGCGTCAGCTTCATTTACCACTTAAGGGAAAATCTGTGGGCGGTGCGCCAAAAGAAATTTTACTTAATTATTTTTTCAACGTTAGCTTGATTGCTCTTTGATCCTTGACTCTGTATTACTGTATTTTTATTATAGGTGTTTCAGAACGTACTGTCACGTGGTAATGGACAACGCATTATACCACTGCACTCAGATAAATAAAGCGGCGACAATGGGCAATGTAAAAAAAGAAAGCCAAAAGTGGCTTAAGAAAAATGAAATAGATTTCGACGATTGTAGGACAAATCCGCAGTTATTCGAATAAAGACGCACAAAGAAGACCCACAATACCAAGTAGAATAACTGTTAAAGGAACATGGACAGGAACTTTTGCGGTTACCGCCGTGATTCATCGTGATTTTAACCCTATTGAAAAAAAGAAGATGATTCTATGGAAGCCAATGACTCATTAAAAGATCGTTCATGCGCCAAATTTTCAAATAGTGTTAATTATGGTCTCAATAAAAGATTTACAAGTGTAAATTAAATTCTTGTTATTTCGATGTTGGTGTAGGTTGAAAATTACAGATTTTTTATAATGTAATAAACTATAATAAAGTTTTCCTGGTGGTAAAAGACTCAGGCAGCATGTACCAATTACCAATGATACTTGGTCATACTGAACCAAACCAGCACTGCAAAGGCGTTCATTACTTCGAGACATTGGTTCTTGAGTCTCAGTTGTCGTGTAGTTACTTAAATTGCTTCCCTGAAAAATCCCTTCCCGTACCTACCTATTTTATGAAGTTGTAAGTTCCCAATGAACGGGAAGGGAACCTATTAGCTTGACCTGGCAACATTAAGTACGCCACCAGTCGCGCGCAGACTTATACTGCGAGCACTATAGTGAACAAATATATTAAAATCATTTGTCAAATAATACGTTATAAAATGAATATTTGTCAAATAATTATTTTTTATTAATATAACCAATTTGTTCAATATTTTTTTGGATAATAATAATCATTTCACCCGTGAGTTTGTCTAACGTTGGTTATCACATATCGATTTGTGAAAAAAAGTTTATTAAAAGAACGGATACCATACCGGATACCATACCCTGAGTGTTTTCTATGTGTCATAAGCATGTATTTAATAAATGAAAAAAAATGGGCAGTCATAGAAACTGCCGATAGAAGTGAAAACTTATAACTCATAATTTGATAGCTCACTTTAGAAACTGCGCGGGTGAAACCGGAAGGCGTGGCCATGGTCCCGAGTACACCCAAAAAAATATTATCATTCCCGAGCGTGACGCTGACGAATTCAATTCACAGCTCACGATAAATCTGTCTGTGGTGCGCTAAACGAAGTTTTCACTTCAAAAACATATAATAATAATATATAAATATAATAAAATGTATTAAGTAAGTTTTATATTAGCTGTCTTGCACCCGTAGTACAAGCTTTGTTTAGTTTGTGGCTAGATGGTGTTGTGTGTGAAATTTCCACCGATATATTATATATACCTATATATTTATTTATTTTTTAGTACATTCGCGATAGTGGACGAGAGCATGTCCTGTGTGGCGGTGAACGTATACAACTGGGCGGACGGCCGCGGCGTCATCATCGGAGACTGCGTGGCGATACCCGAGCCTCGGGTCACCACCCACACCGACAACATACCGTACCCGGTACGTAACCATACTGTCACACCGTACATCATACCGTACCCGGTACTTAACCATACTGTCACACCGTACAACATACCGAACCCGGTTCGTTACGATACTGTCACACCGTACAACATACCGTACCCGGTACGTAACCATACTGTCACACCGTACAACATACCGTACCCGGTACGTAACCATACTGTCACACCGTACAACAGACCGTACCCGGTACGTAACCATACTGTAACACCGTACAACATAACGTACCCGGTACGTAACCATACTGTCACACCGTACAACATAACGTACCCGGTACGTAACCATACTGTCACACCGTACAACATACCGTACCCGGTACGTAACCATACTGTACAACATATCGTACCCGGTACGTAACCATACTGTCACACCGTACAACAGACCTTACCCGGTACGTAACCATACTGTCACACCGACAACATACCGTACCCGGTACGTAACCACACTGTCACACCGTACATCATATCGTACCCGGTACGTAACCATACTGTCACACCATACAACATACCGTACCCGGTACGTAACCATACTGTCACACTATACAACATCATCGGAGACAACTAAAATAGATCAATCTATGTTTTACGTAATAGTACATTATGATATAAGTGCGGTAAGTTGATAATTACAGCCGAGACTTTATTGCTAGCTCGAGCCGAAGGCGAGAGCTATAATTAGCAGAGGCTGTAATTATCAAAGCGCACGTATGTCATACGACGTTTTATAACGTAATTGCGAGGAAATAAACAAAACTCTGACGACATTTTCAAATAAAAACAAAACAGCGAAAAAAAACGCGCGGAATAATATTTACTTGATCACAGATCAAAGCACAGAGTAAGTAATCCCTATGGATCACAGATTAGCAATGCGCGCGCATCGTCACCTTTTTTTTTAAGCAACGGCACAGAACCAGCCGGTATGCCATTAATAATAAAGTAAATTAATATTTTTGTGTTTTGTTACAGAAAAATTAAAGTAATTTATGGTCTAAATTAATTAAATTAACGAATTTAATAATTATTTATTATATTTTACCTCTCAAAGTAAATTTTATTCATAAAATGTTGACACACTTTTCTGACATAAAAACTCTTTACTAAGATTTAAAAAGGTACCGTTCGTTTTAGACGGAGCATATCTCTCTACCTAGTCTGTGGACGGAGCATTTTGAAACCGTGCGTTTTACATTACACATTACAGCACTAGTGCGTAATAAGATACATTACGATACAGAAATTGGTCCAATAAGATACCCTTTACGAGCAAATATGTTATAAATTATATAAATGTATTATAGTAAAAGTATTACTAAAATCGATAATATATTTTCAGTTATCTTAACCAAACTCATCTTCCCCTTATCTTGTGATAAATTCCTTGAATAAAGTTGAAACAATCTTCCCTCTTATAATTTTAATATTTTCTAATTAGATAATTAGCGGTGTAATTAGATAACTATTAATACATTAATCATTATTTTCAGGAAGCGATTGCGGACGAGGCATTTATCGGATCCAAAACTAAAGACAATAAGACAAAGAATTTGGTAAGACAAAACTAAACTTTCCTATTTGCATATATTTCGAAAATCGTCATTTTTCTTAATTTAAAATTGTATGAATTCATTATTTTGGAAAACTACATTTTGTTAAAGTTATACTGTTTAAAATTTTTGATATTACAATTCAACATTTAATGTTTATGTCGGATTTGTTTGGTTTTGGCGCTCGACGGAAGCGTTCAAGATTTCCGACAACTAAAGAACATTCTTATATATTTTTTTTAAATAATTTACATTATTATATTGTTTCAGGTGTACGATTTCCGCACAGTACGCGTAAACGATCCCACGAAACTGCTAGTCAACGGCAAACGTATCAGCATCGAAGAATTCGCGAGCACCCGCGTAACATCTACGTACGAGGCACAGTGAAACGCGTAACACGAGTCGTAACGTACTGTGAGATGCAGTGTATGTCGTAACATGAGGTAGCAACATTTTGTAAGGTACAAATTACAGCGTAACAGAATTTGTAAGGCTTTATGAGGCAAACTAAACAGTTTAACATTGTTGTAACAATTTGTAATGCGCAGTAAATTGTGTAACATGTGGTGTATCAGTAGCACAGTGAACAGTATAAAATTAGTTGTAACACTTCGTAAGCCACATACCCATCGTAGACCGTATCATCGTTTAACATCAGACGAGACGGCGGTCAAGTGTAAGCCTATGATAGTTAAAATGTGTAGCATTTGCTGTATCAGTCTATTAGGCACACTTAACAGCGTAAAATTAGTTGTAACGTTTTGTAGAATACAGTGAACATCGTAATATATGTTGTATAACTTTGCGCGTAACAAAACACTGTAATGTGTAGTTAACTTCGTGACATGAATTCTAAGACGCAGCGAATCGCAAAATACGAGTTGTAAGCCTTTGTAAGGCGCAATTAACCGCGTAAGATGATTCGGAACATTTACATTTTTCTGAGTTTAATATGCGTGTTGTAGTTAAAATGGCAGCAAAGTCGCGCTGATAAATAAATTATTTATTCTACTAATTATATAATTAACAATATTATTAGTAATATTGATGCGTAAATAAATTACTGTCTTATATCAAATCTAGGTTTGCTTGCAATATCGAAAAGATGCACCGATTTAAAAATAAAGACACCACTGTCAACTGCTCACTATATGTATATCTGGCACATTTTGGAGAATGGAAGTCCTGAAAAGCTGGTCGTTGTAGGTCACATTAAAAGCAAAAGCGAACGCATTGTCGATGGCATGACCAAGTAAAGAAAGCTACTTTCTCCTAACCCAATCGGTGCAGACAGACTTTCCGTATGAGGAATTAGAGGTTGGGACGATTGAACAAGGTATATTGGGTAAATCCGCGGGGTAAATAAAAACTTGAAATAGATGCAATCTTACAGAGTGTAAATGCGTAGTAATTTATCTAACTTTCGCAATTAGTAGGTACTTATTTTGAAAAGTTTATACATGACTTGATCAAGATCTAAGCGATTTTTAAATAGCTCTTATATATGTGGGATTCTGATTGTTCATATTTTTGTTTATGTCACTTTTATAATGTTAACAGATGTCAGTGTCAAGTAAAATTAGATGATAAGTTTATTTTTTGAGAAGTTGTGAGTTGTCAAAAGAAGGAGTAAACGATTGTAAGACGTTAAGATTGTTTTTAATTATCTTTGTGTGAATTTCTGCGGTAATCTGCACCCTACCATTCATAAATCCCACAACTTTTATGGGGGCTCGTCCGGGATATGAAGAAAACATTGTGTACGGTGTAAAAGTGCGAATATTAGATGCCGCATAATCGCCAAGCAAGATAATTAAGACGCGTCATTGTGTACTGTTTTACCGACGAAGCGACGGCAGTACCAACCTGACGAAAGAAGTTGTTTATCGTTTTGTCTATGCGTCTTAAGTCAGCTGCCAAACATTATCTGTGTCATTCAAGAAGTCAAATAAAATGTTGCCATACTGAAGATTTTACCCGGTATTTGGGGTAATTTTACCATTTGAGGGAACGACGATTATTTTATTCAGAAAAATTTATGAAGACGATTGGTTATTATTTTGTTTGATAAAAGACGAAACAATTGATACAGAATGGCACGACGAAGGGATAAAGACAATGAAGATTTGACAAAACCCAGTTCAGACGATATTACCTTTGGAAACAAACCACGGATTTCTTTTAATGACTTAGAGAAATCTATGACGCCCTTTACCGGAGATGATACCTACCCGATTGAGACATGGATAAGTGATTTTGAAGATACTGCTACGTTGATGGAGTGGACAGAAATAGAGAAAATTATTTATTCGAAAAGACTTCTCTCTGGTACAGCAAAGCTATTTCTGCGATCGTTAGGCTCCATAACATCATGGGATGTACTTAAAGAATTATTAACCGAAGAATTTGCCCCAAGACTCAGTAGTGCTACCATCCACAAAAAACTAGCATCACGCAAGATGAAAACTAATGAGACTTACCAACAGTATTTTCTACACATGAAGGAATTCGCTATGCATGGGAAAGTTGAAGACGAAGCTGTCATAGAATACGTGATAGATGGTATCCGTGACACTGAAACAAACAAATCTATTTTATACGGAGCTACCGACATAAAACAATTTCGAAAGAAACTGGAAGTATACTCACAAATAAAGGAGAAGATTCACCATAAAACTGCTGCTCAGATTACACCCACGACGACTACAGGACGTAGGCCCATGTACACTAAGAGATGCTACAACTGCGGTGATTCTAGCCACCAATCATCGGCATGCACTAATGGAATAAAATGTTTTAAGTGTAATGAATACGGGCACAAATCGAACGAATGTCAGAGTACGACGAAAAAGACACTTAAAATCCAAGATGTAAGCGACTTTACTTCGAATCTTCGTCAGCCATACAAGAAAGCCAAGATTAATGATATTGAAGTTACTACTTTTCTTGACACCGGAAGCGATGCAAATTTGATTCGAGAATGCTATTATAGAGAAGTACTGTTAAAGAATAATGACTACGATCCGAACAATACACTTAATTTATCAGGAATAGCCGAGCATGAAGTACGCACAAAAGGATCTTTTACAGCAAGAATTGAAATGGATGATGTGATATTTGAAACAAAGATTAACGTGGTAGACGATGACGTAATACCCGTTAATATTTTGCTCGGAAATCCGATATTGAACGAAATTGAAATTGCATTTTCCGCTGATGGAATTTCAGTGAAGAAGATATTACACCTGACTCAGATTAATGATTACAAAGAAGAACTTACAGACAAATATGATATTAAGACGATGACATATAAAGACACAATTCAAAAATTACTGGAAGACTATAATGACTTAAAGACTACGACGAAAGAATCAAATATAAAACTTAAAATTATACTTACCAATGAAGATCCGATTCACCAGACTCCACGAAGGCTCTCACCTCTAGAGTTAAACATAGTAAATAAACAGATAGAAGAATGGTTAGATCAAGATGTAATAAAAGCAAGTAAATCAGAATTTGCAAGTCCGATAGTATTAGCGAAAAAGAAAAATGGAAGTTACCGACTATGCATAGATTACAGAAGGCTCAACAAGAAAATTATCAGAGAAAGATTTCCACTCCCGCTTATAGAAGACCAACTAGATAAACTGAAAGAAGCACAACTATTTACGTCACTAGATTTGAAAAATGGATTTTTACACGTGAATGTCAGCGAAGAGAGCCAGAAGTATACTGCATTCGTAACACCACAAGGACAATATGAATTCAATAAAATGCCATTTGGTTTGTGTACAGCGCCGTCCGTATTCCAACGATTCATTAATGATATCTTTCAGGATTTCATTCTAGATGGCACTGTCCTGGCTTATTTAGATGACCTTATAATACCTTCTAGAACAGAAGAAGAAGGAATCAAGAAGATGAAGAAAATACTTGAAAGAGCGCAAGCATATGGATTACAATTTAATTGGGAGAAATGTCACTTTCTACAAAGAGAAATTCAATATTTGGGTTATATTATTTGTGATAATCAAGTCAAACCTTCTACTGAGAAGATACAAGCTGTTGCAAGGTTCAAGAAACCGGAAAATATTAAAGGATTAAGGTCATTCTTGGGTTTAACTGGATATTTTAGAAAATTTGTTAAAGATTACTCAATCATAGCTAAGCCACTGACTGATTTACTCAAGATGGATGTAAACTTTGATTTTGACATTAACTGCGAAAGAGCTTTTGAAAAATTAAAACAGATTTTGTGTGGTTCACCAGTTTTACACATTTACGATTCGAATCTCGAGACAGAGTTACATACAGATGCAAGCATAGATGGCTACGGAGCCGTTTTATTGCAGAGAAATCCAAAAGATAATCAGCTGCACCCGATATACTACATGAGCAAAAAGACTACTCCTGCAGAAAAGAAGTATCACAGCTACTATCTGGAAATTCTAGCAATTGTAGAAGCAATAAAGAAGTTTAGAGTTTATTTACTTGGAATTCGTTTCAAAATTATAACAGACTGTTCTGCTTTAACTATGACGCTACAGAAAAAAGACTTACCTCATAGAGTTGCTCGCTGGGCACTCCTCCTTGAAGAATTTGATTACAAAATTGAACACCGCTCCGGAACACAGATGAGACACGTAGATACCTTGAGCAGATACCCTGTTAGCCTGATACTTACCGAAACTACTGCACGCCTGAAAAGAGCACAAGATGATGACCTGAAAATAAAACTATTAAAGAAATTGTTAGAAAGAGAACCTTATGAAGATTTTGTACTAGAAAACGGAATATTATGTAAAGTTAAAGATGGCACAAAACTTATTGTTGTACCTAAAAAGATGATAAATGAGATAATAAGAAAATGTCACGAGAAAGGCCATTTCGGAATTATAAAAACAGAAGAATTACTGAACCGAGACTACTACATTGAAAATAGCAAAGAGAAGATACGATCAATAATTGATAATTGCGTGGAGTGCATACTAATTTCGCATAAAAAAGGAAAGAAAGAAGGATATTTACACCCGCTTGATAAAGGGGACACTCCATTGTCTACTTACCATGTTGATCATCTTGGTCCTTTGACATCTACGAATAAGAATTACAAATACATTTTTACTGTTGTAGATGGTTTTACAAAATTTACGTGGATCTACCCAACCAAAACTTTATCGACGGAAGAAGTACTACAAAAACTCAGATTGCAACAGGAAACTTTCGGTTCTCCAGAGCGAATTATAACAGATCGTAATGCTGCTTTTACTTCTAATGATTTCAAAACATACTGTAATGAAGAAAACATAACACACTATGTAATAACTACCGGTCAGCCGAGAGGAAACGGTCAAGTTGAGAGAATACACCAAATAATAATAATCGTGTTGAGTAAACTCACATCAGACGATCCTGCAAAATGGTACCGACAGATTGGAAAAGTGCAACGTTGTTTAAATGGGACTTACCAAAGAAGTATTGGAATGACGCCCTTTGAACTGCTTACTGGAATCAAAATGAGAGACAAATGTGATGATATTCTGAAGTTGATAGAAAAGGAGAATTTAGTATACTTTCAAGACAAAAGATCAGAACTTAGAGACAGAGCAAAGCAAAATATTCAGAAAATTCAAGAAGAAAATCGATAAGTTTATAATCGCAAAAGACGGGAAGCTATACAGTATGAGATCGGAGACTTAGTAGCTATTAAGAGAACACAATTCGTTCAAGGTTATAAGCTACATCCGAAGTATTTGGGACCATATCAAATTATACAGAAAAAAAGGCATGACAGATACACTGTGAAGAAGATAGGAGACGGCGAAGGACCTATTAACACCACTAGCTCCGCTGATATGATGAAACCATGGTCTAATGGTGATGACGAACAAGAATCGCATTCATCCGGGCCGGATGAATAATGCAGGATAGCCGTGTGGGATTCTGATTGTTCATATTTTTGTTTATGTCACTTTTATAATGTTAACAGATGTCAGTGTCAAGTAAAATTAGATGATAAGTTTATTTTTTGAGAAGTTGTGAGTTGTCAAAAGAAGGAGTAAACGATTGTAAGACGTTAAGATTGTTTTTAATTATCTTTGTGTGAATTTCTGCGGTAATCTGCACCCTACCATTCATAAATCCCACATATATATATATATACTGACGAATAAGCACGTGGTCATTGAAAAATGAGGATCCGCTCTACAGATTGCCCTTCCGACTATCTACGCTTATTAAATGAAGGTAGATTGCAATTCCCTATACCCGCATTACTTACTACAATTACAAATTTAAATTTAGTTTAAACGTTAATTAATAAACGTTTCGGTCGCCTATATACCTAAATCTGAAGAATATGAGGAGTTTCATTGGAAATTGAGGATCCATTCTACCGATTGCCCATACGACGATCAACGCTCATTAACTGAGGGTAGATGGCAATGTATAATTTGGAAAAAAAATATATTTTATTAGGCTACCCACAACAAATACCAAATTTTGCTTCAAATTCAAATGCTATGAATTAGGGGGAAATTTGGCAAATGAATCACAAACTTTTAGAAGTGCGGCCCGCTTATATCTACTTTTTTCACCGTGTGGCCCATAGCTCTCAAAACGTTGCCGGCCCTTTATCTAGGCGTTGTTATTAACCTATGTCGGCAAGCTTCTCCATCAACAACACCATCAACAGCCCACTAAACGTTCCCACTGCTGGGACTCGGGGCCTTCTCTCGCAAGGAGAGAGTTAAGGCCATAATCCACCACGCTGGTCCAGTGCGGGTTGGTGGATGACACATGACTTCGAAAGATTCTAGGTACATGTCGGTTTCCTCACGATGTTTTCCTTCACCATTTTAAGTTAGCGGCATTAGCTTCTCCATACTCTCCGCGTATTGCTTACCGTCACATGTTCTGCTCGTCTCGTCATGAAACCATCTCGCCATTTATGAAATTATTTAGGAGAGGACAGAAATGTCGGGACGTTTAAATCGCGATTTTGTCGTGTGTAATTTTTTCAACATAGGTAGTAGGTAATTGATGTCTATTTAATGTGAATTGCATTTGACTGTCCTCGTAAATTCGAATTTATTCAAACACTTCGTTTGGGACCGTTATCTATGTATACTGTAGGTATTTAAATTAGGAAAAAACTGTAGGTACCCATATTACAAGGTTTAAATTTGTTTGAATTTTATGTATGTTTGTACTTTATCTTTCTTAGATATCTTTAGTATTTCCCTCATTGTTGGACAGATTCGAAAAATAATTAAAGTATGATCTTTTCAATTGGTCTCACAATTTATTGTATGTGTTTTAGTAGTTTGCTTTAAAAGTTTTTTTTTTTCGAAAAAAAAAATGTTGTTTTTCGAATGTCAAGGCCGATTTACATCAGACGAGCGAATGCTCATTCTATCCCCACTGTATCAAATTCATTTGGTGTAAACAAACGTGGAGCATTCTTTCGTTGTTTTGTTTGCGTTCGCAAAGATTCTATGGAATATATAATATGGAAAACGCTAAGAACGAACTTTCGTTTACACTAAAAGATCGAGAAAGAATGCTCTTGTTCCAGCTCTAGCTCTATGTTCGTTCAGTTTAAATCGGCCTTTAGAAATGTCACATTCGCGAATGCAAATGCGAATTAACGCATAAGATTGAACGGCAGAAGATTATAATCAGATGGTTTTTACAACTTTATGGTGACATATTGATTAGGTAAACGGGTAACTCACGTGTAATGAGGTCGGTCAATCCGACTCGAGTTTCGGCCGCGTCCGGCGGCCTTTTTCAAGGAGAGTGTACGCGCCCGATGGCGTCCCGTTTGGCACTGATTATGGTGACATCTATACCGGTTTGAGTTTGTTTAATTTGACAGCTCATTGTTCGGTAAATAGTCCATTGAAAAGTTACATTTGAGGTTGCGTTTTTTAGTGGACGCAATTTTATTTTTTTGATGTGTAGGGGGGTTCAGTGTAAAGCTAAAACCAAGTTTGTGGGGTCGCAACCCTTGTCCCACGGCCGAGTACACACGTATAATATAGGTATAGTTAAGAGTACTGAAAAATAGTACTCACTTCGGAGCGCTGTAAAACCTTAGCTATTGACTTAATGAAAAAATAACTTTAATAATAATATAATCGCTTATAACTTTTTTATTTATAGTTCTACGACAAAAAGTTACTGGACCAAAGTTGTAGAGAATTTAATTTGCAACAAAAAATATCAACAATTTTTTTTTATCAAATAAATAGTTTAAGAGATATACCGTAGAAACTGTTTCAACCCCTATTTTCAAGATGGCGGCCGTGGGACAAGGGTTGCGACCCCACAAACTTGTTTTTAGCTTTACACTGACCCCAACACATCAAATAAATAAAATTGCGTTCTCTAAAAAACGCAAGGTAAGGCCTAAAAAATGTAACATTTCAATGGACTATTTGTGGTTTTAGATTTTTCGTTTTAATTTGTTCGGTTTTATAGTAATGGGCTTACGCTTATTGATATACTGATTTCTGAAACTTGAGATTAATAAAAAAAAAAATTCATTTATTTTAAGTGACGCATCCCATATACATAAATAAATAATAATTCTATTAAATATAAAATAATATAAACAAATCAGGATTTGACATGTTTTAATAAATAAAATAATTTCAACCCAACCATGGGGTGTTAGTTATATCAATAAATTTAGTTTTAATTAATAAAATTTTAGCCATAGTATTGTGAAATGGCTCGATATCATTAGATGATGTTTTAATAAATAAAATAATATAAACATTAACCAATGTATTGTTATCTAACTACTGTACAAATAGTAACTTGATATCAATACATTGTTTGTTTTTAATAAATTAAAAACAAATTATATTGATACAATATTGAAAGATAATTAGGGTTCCGTAAAACGTAAAAACGGAACCCTTATAGATTCGTCATGTCTGTCTGTCTGTCTGTCTGTCTGTCTATCTGTCCGTCCGTATGTCACAACCACTTTTTGCCGAAACTATGAGAACTACACTATTGAAACTTGGTAAGTAGATGTATTCTGTGAACCGCATTAAGATTTTTACAAAAGTTTAAAAAAAAACAAAAATTAGGGGTGCCCCCCATACTGAGAACTGAAACTCAAATTTTTTTTTCATCAAACCTACTCGTGCTGGGTGTCTATCGATAGGTCTTCAAAAATGATGTTGAGGTTTCTCATTTAATTTTTGTCTACACTGAATAATTTGCGCGAGAGACGCTTCCAAAGTGGTAAAATGAGTGTCCCCCCCCCCCCTCTAACTTCTAAAGTAAGAGAATAAAAAAAGTAAAAAAAATATATGATGTACATTATCATGTAAACTACCAACGAAAATTAGTTTGAACTCGATCTGATGAGTAGTTTTTTTAGTACGTCATAAATACACTATTATTAAAACTTCGATCAAAGTTACAACGAACTACAAGAACTATGTGTACTATGTATATTATGTTACTTGCTGCAACGGAACCCTTCATGGGCGAGTCCAACTCGCACTTGGCTACTTTATTTTAACTTGACGTATGTACGTTTGTAATGTATTACCATTTCATTAATCACATATTAAAAGAAAGAATAATTGAACAATACATTTAAATATATCCAGAACATAGAACAAATATTTGTGTGATACAAAACATGTTTGTGTATCTGGGTGCTTCTGTGTATCCTAAGTAACTTACATTTTTGTAAGTATTAAAATGTAAGTTACTGTTATATCAGCTATTTCGCTCCAAGAATACAGACTTTGTTTATTTTGAGGCTAGTTGTGTGAGGAATGTCTACAAACATTTATTTATTTCATTATGATAGCTTATACCATGAAATCAACACTGAAGTCACCAAAAAAAAGAAGAGGATTTCCATATTATGAGTAGAATTCGTCTCTTTTGGATTCGTGTTAAGTGCTTTGCGTGAATATATCACCAATATCATTAAATAGTAAACATTTCGTACAATTCTAAATAAATAACTATATGTACTATGTATGTTTAAAAATAAGGGAAACTATGAATTTAGTAGGTCAAAATAGATACTATTAGATATAGTTGTAGAAAATATATTTATAATATGTATTTACAAATCATTGCATAATACATAATTGTATTACCTGTTTAATTTAGAAATGTGCGTCCTAATATTTTATTTGATTACTTATATTTATTTTGTATATATTTTTTAAAACTTTTTTAGGTTAACACTTTACCACCATATCGTCTGAGTATATTTACTTATTTCATTGGTAAAAACATAAAATCTAAATTTTGATAGTAACTAAATAATGAGTAAGTATTAAAATAGTCAAAAAAAGGTTAGCCATCTCTGTCGAACACTAAAAGGTCAAATGTACGTTTTTCGCTCTCCATTCAAAATGGAATATAATTGTTTCCTAGGAACTTTCTGGCGCTGAGCTACCACTCTAACATTTTCTAAATTAATATGAATATTTTTTAAGTATTGTTAATAATGGATACGAAATTTGTTGTCTTTTTTTTGCAACACCAATCTCATTCTGTTTAAGTATAAATATGTATATAACTCATATTTATATGATCTCATACATTCTGCAAGCCCAGGATCGAAAGAAGTGGAGGGAATTGGGGTAGATATTTGCCCAGCACTGGGATTGTACTTCTGTTCTTATTCGTTACACTCCTGACAGCGCTTGTGGTCCTGCATGACAGAGGTAGTATATGTGAGATAGATTAATTAAGGACGCATATTTAGAAATTAAACAGCACAAACTATTTTTACAACTTTATAACTTCGTGGCCAAATTAAACTGCACATTTGTACAATATGATGTTTAAATAGCAATGAATTACAAATGTAAAGCGATTGCTAATCGAAAATGTTATAATCTTTAATATTTGTAACAACAGCGCCATCTGTTATCGAGTAGCATTATTTCGTATAGTTTTTTCGGTGTTTCAGAATTTATTTAATTTGGTCTACAATACAGTTACCGTTTTTAAAAAAGCTTGTGTAGATAAACATGTGAACGGAGTGGAACAAGAGACGAACTTCTTAGCATTCCATGGATTCACCGTGCGGGTGCCGGGTCCATCGTGTGGCAGAGAGAGAAATCTCGAATAGACCGTTGTAATTAATCGTCGCTTAACATCAGGCGAGATGGCGGTCAAGTGTAAGCCTATAAAAGTTAAAAAATAAAATAAAAAAAGACCCCAAGACTTGTGACTCGGGCGTAGGTTTAAAAGGGGCCCCTTTTAGTGACGTACGTCAACACTCACCTTTACTACTCTTATTTCTCTCCCTGCCCAGCCAAATCCGATATGATCCTACTAGTGCAGCTTTAGATACTCGTTTTAGTATAGAACTTACTGCACTTCTGGACAAGCCAAGGTCTTTAAGCAGGTTGTAGAGAGATTTTGCTGGTATACCTCTCGCTCCTACTTCTACAGCGTATAAATTAACTACATAGCCATTTTTTGTTAATTCGTTTTGAAGGTCGTAATACTTATTTTGTTACACCGCGTGGTCTTTAGGTATATTAGTTTCCCCACGGTACGGTAAGTTCTACAAGGACTATGCGTTTCGTAGCCCTAGTAAAAAGGAAAATGTCCGGTCTGGATGACGAAACACCCACATCCTCTGGGATTTTGTATATTATTCATGTGGGATTTACTAATTTTGTACATGAAATGAAATAGACCAATAATAGTGGTAGCAATGATACCAAGGAATAAATTAAGTGCTTTGCAAGATGCAAGAAGACCTACCAAAGATAGTTTTCAATAAAATTATGGGTGGTAACTATTTTTAAAGTAAAGAAATTAATTTACGGCTGTAGTCGGGTTTTTAGTAATGCTACTTGACGAAAGATGGCGCTATGAACTAAACAAAGATGCTACTGCGAGTATCAATACAAAGGCGCACAATCTGAACTTAAATCATTGTATTTATCTTATTTCTGGAATTCTGTAGTTTCCTGAAACTTAACTCTTACAAATATTGAAGTCTAGGAATGTTTTTTGTCTAATATTCATTGAATTAAATATCACTAATAGAAATATCATAATAGTACTTATGTATTACTTACTGTACCATTGATATGAAATAGAATTGATTCATGAAATAAAAGACGTAGTGAAAAATATCGTTTTTCTATATACTTAAATCTGTTTTTATATATTTTCACTGCTATCACTATATGTATAACCGGGTCTTTGCAGTGGTGGACCGAGTTTCGGATGGAATTTCATGCACCATGCGTTCAGGCAAACCAATACTACTCGTACCATTTTATAAGCATGTTAAATGCGAAATTTTGGATATTTGTTGCGCGATCACGTCGTAAAACCGCGGTGCAAATTGTATTTACGTGGAGTCATAGTGACGTAATATCGCTGAAAATTGTTTTTTTTGTCGTCACTTGAAAAGGCAGCAGCGCCTAAAGTTTCAGCATTAGAAAATTTCTCGGAATCGTCGCAAAGAAGGCAACCAGAGAGTTTTATGTTTGTATATTGTGTCAATAACATTTTAGTTCGTTGTACTGGGGACTATAAGATTTGTAGTTATAGTAAGTAGGTACAACAAAACTTGGTATTGCGAGCCATGTTCGCGCACATAATCGTTCTTGGCTGGGTTTGCCGTTGACGTATACGTCAAGGACTGTAGGTAAACCTATATATAGGTAAGTAAACCATACTAGCTCTACATCTATTTCAGTATAGTTAAAATTAAACAATTGATTTTTCTCAGATAAAGGCGTTTGAGTGTACGAATCTCCGATTGGAACGAAGTTCATAAATGGGTGTAGGTAACTATAGCAAGAAGTGACAGGAACAAGTTTCATTAAACTTTCTTCGGCAATGGACGTCTACCCTCTTTCTACGAAAACGTAATTTCGAAATAAACTCGCGACTTTCTTACTCCGATTCTACGTCGATCCGTTTAGAGTAGGCTTAGAACATTTAAACGTCAAACAATGTTCTATCGGACGAAACGAAGTAGAACCGGAGTAGAAAAGTCGCGAGTCTTTTTCGACATTACGTTTTCGTTGAAAGAGAGTAAGGCGCGGGACAAACACTAGTGGCGTGTGGCGCGGGATGCGCCGCGCCCTGTTATGGGTTATGGCGCCGTTCGCTTGGAAGCGGCGCCCGCGCCGCACCTGCGCCACGCCACTTGTATCTGTCTCGCGCCCCGCCACTTCTATACATTTTGTATGAACTATTAATGAAGTCGTCACGCCACACGCCACACGCCACTTGTGTTTGTCCCGCGCCTAAGACGTCCAGCTGCCATCCGCTTATAGCGTGTAACACGATAAAGAATTTCATTTAAAAAATGGCCGTCTTCATGCACTGGACATTTTTGTTGCTTGTGTTATTATGTTATCGCCAAATTTGATGATTATTTCAAAAATTGTGCTTAATCACGAATTGTCGCACAAATGAGTACCTACCTAAGGAACGAAAAACACGCGGGTGAAACCTCGGAGTGCGAGGCAACTAACTTAGGCCGCCTTACCTACAATACGAAAACTTTTTTTATACATGTAGTATGAAATGACAAGACGAGCAGGACATGTGCCTGATGGCAGGACCGGATTTAGGGGATTTAGGGCATACGCCCCGGGGCCGCCACAAAAGACACTTCGGGAAAAAACATCAAATTTCGACAGTAAACATATTTTACGTTAACTTTAAACCATTGTATGTAGTCCGGGTTTTTGCTTGAGAAATCATAACCTTAGGGGATTGTATTTCAACGTCCCCAACGAAAGCTCCGCCCCGGGGCCTCCACACCTCTAAATCCGGGCCTGCCTGATGGTAAGCAACAAGCCTTCCCATAACCACAGATCAGAAAATAGTTACTTCGTAACAGATGCATCACTTCCATACAAAAGTGCAAATACCTACACGATAATAACCTAAACTGTCGTATATGTACTACTTACCTACTGTTACTTGTAAGCAAAAATACACCTTAACACACCCACGCAGAGTTGTAAATGCCGTGCGCACCATGTGACTTGTCGTCTGCTTACGTCATTGACCAAACGTGCTAGGGTTGTACGAAATGGTGGTAGGTGGTAGTAGTGGTAGGACTCTTGGTAGAGTCCGCCTGGGGAAGGACCACACCTTTGCCAGTTATTCTACCGCGAAGCAGTAATGTGCAAACGTTACTGTGGTTTTTTTAAATAAAGAGTGACGAGACGAGCAGGACATGTGCCTGATGGTAAGAAACATGCCTGTCACATAACAGCACAGTGACACGCAGCTATTGGAACATGAAGAGTCCAAATCATTACCTAGTACTGCACTGCGCTCGTCACCCAGACATCTAAGATGTTATATCTCTAAGCCCTGTAATTTCACTGGAAACATTGCCCTTCAAACCGGAACACAGTAATGTTTGCACATTACTGCTTGGCGGTAGAAGAACTGACAAAGGTGTGGTACTTCCTCAGGCGTACTCTGCTAATAGTCCTACCACTACAGTAGGTACTCCATTAGACAAGCCCATTCATTTGATACCCATATAGAGGTAGGTTGTGAAGAAATATTTTGTCCGCGATTTTGTGGAGGGGGCATTTTGAATCGATATTAACCAAACATAGCTAAGAACCACCGCACAAAAATATACCTTTTTAAAAAAATCGACGTCAAACTTATAACACCCTTTTTTGGTCGGGGTTTAAAAAATGGTTCACAATTAGTTGAGCTATCGCGAAACATATACCTACATCCAATAAAAATAAGCCCAGAACCGCCTCCTTCTTTGAATTCGGTAAAAAATTCTATAAGTAGCTTTTTTTAAGTAGGTACGTTTTATAGTCAATTGATACAGAAGTTTATTTTGGTTATACAATGTAGGTAGTTGTAAGTTGTTTTCATACCGTCGAATAAATAAACAAATTAGTATCATTAATTATTTACATGAATATTAAAAAAAGTATCTCGTCAAATTTTTTGTTAAACTTATGCGACATAATAAAAATGGGGTAAATTACTACTACATTTCAGTTTCTTGCTATTGCAGCCATTCACAATACAATAACGCAGCGACATTATTTATGCGCGCACTCGGCGTTCGTTCGCACGTCAACTCAGGCAAACGGCCGGCGGCCTTGTGATTTTAGTACACCCGGGAGGACGCGAACGTATAGGTACTAAGCTCGCGCCATTTAGCCAGTGACGAGGGTGTGCCATAACAACAACTATTGGAATATGAAGAGTCCAAATTATTACATTGCACCGAACTACGCTCATCAGCCGGCGATAAAAGGTATTTTATCTCTTAGCCCAGTAATTTCTCTGGAAACATTGCCCTTCAAACCGGAAGACAGTAATTTTAGCACACTACTGCTTGGCGGCAGAATAATTGGATGTCCCCAGCTGTCAGTTGCATGTGTTTGGTCGTGTGAAGGGGCTCTGAGGAAGCTCAGATTTTCTCCCCTGTCTTCATATACGACTACCTCATGATGTTTAGAGGCCTCAATGCAACCCAGCCGGTCTGCGACTCGCGCTCTTGAGTATTCGATTGCCATCGCATCCACGCTTATCACCCGGGGTGTTTCACCTGCATTTCTGCTCAGATGTGCGAGCAGCGCACTTGCCTGTGTGAAAGGGGTCCGACCTTCCGAGTACCTACTCTATTAGTGCAATATTTTTGTTTTTCGCTCTTTCACACTGGCATGGCGTCATAGGTTTTCCGCTTCATTGTGACTTTTGCGGTACTTCCATTGAGCAGGCAAGACAATCCAGGTGACAAACGGGCTCGTTCCCGTTCCCAGGCGAAGCAAAAGCTTAATCCGAATCTTTCTTTGTTGCTGTCCATAAAGAGAGCCACTCCGCGGATACGGATCCCTGCCTCTCCTCGGTCTGCGTTCTCCAGTACTTTATTTTTACTAGTGGCGTCATCTAGTTTGCATGGGACGGACTAATCGAGCAAGAAACGGTAAAAAATCAAGTTTGTGGTATGGGAGTCCCCCTTAAATATTATTTTTATTTTATTTTTAGTATTTGTTGTTATAGCTGCAATAGAAATACATAATCTGTGAAAATCTCAACTGTCTTGCTATCACCGTTCCTGAGATACAGCTTGGTAACAGACGGACAGACGGACGGACAGCCAAGTCTCGGTAATAGGGTTCCGTTTTCACCCTTTGGGTACGGAGCCCTAAAAAGGACAATAAATAGAACGAAAGCCCCGGGGCGTAGCTAGTATCAAATAAAATAGGTACAATAACAATAATTATTAAGCTTACTTTATTAATGCTAACGTAGAGTTATGAAGACATTCTAAAATTAAATATTAATTATTATATCCGTAATCTCTTAAAGCCGGGTCACACAGAGGCGATCCGATAGCGATCCGAATCGTATCCGAGTATGGGATCGCGCCCGCTTGCTGTGTGTCAGGTTGCATACAAATTCGAACATTACAAAAAATCCCGTCTCGGATCGCTATCGCTATCGGATCGCCTCTGTGTGACCCGGCTATTAACAGGCATGATGAGTAAAAAAAACTAATAAGTCCGTCAGATTATTTATTTAAAAATATCGTACACGTGTTTTTTCTTTAGTTTCGCAAAAAAGAAATGACGAAGATACAGTGCTCAGAAGTTTCGAGTGATGTCACTTCAATATACGATATTTAGGAAGACGTAGACGTGACGTCACAACCTCCCCACTCTGGAAGTTTGATGATCTATATATTTGTTGATTCATTATTAAGTACCTGGGTGACCGAGCTTTGCTCGGTTTAAATACTAAAAATACTTAGACACCTACAAATAAAAGGTTCCAAGTAATAGATTTTCTTTAAAAAAAAAACTTGAAAAAAAAGAGAAGCCGTCTGGATTCGAACCCGGAGCTACTAATTCGTGACCGCCATGACCACCCAACTTCTCGTCTGAGCTATTATGCTATCGCATCAGGCGGCGAAATTTGCCTTCGCATTCTAATGTCTAATGTGACAGTTTATCATTGTCTAAAAACGCGCATAATATGCGTTTTTTAAAAATGAATCCTAGTTAGATCGATTAACGTCCCCGAAACCCCCTGCATACATAATTTCATCAAAATCGTTTGAGCCGTTTCCGAGATTCAGATTCTATTATATATCAGTATATAGGTATGCAAGAATTGCTCGTTTAGAGGTATAAGATGATTTAACAAAACAAAAAATACGTGGTCCATATGTTTCTATAATCTATCTGACGGACTAATTAGAATGGTACCTACTTATATCTTGGATCCAGCCATCATCCCAATAACTAAATAGATATATTTTATTACAGTCAATACGATAACTATGGCGTGATAGCTTAGCAGCGAGAAGGTCCCATTCACAATCATGTAGTAGTGTAGTAGGTTCAAATCTCGCAGGTCTGTTTTTTTTCCAAATGCAAGTTTGTCCTCAGTCGTCACTACTAGTTAGTTTTAACAGGAAATGTAATAAGTAGCATTAATATTTTAATTCAAGTACATACAAATAAACAGTTATGGCTTCGGACAGATATAAGAAAATAAGACAATCCTACTAATATTATAATTTATGGTCTAGTAAGTTACGGCTGGTCTAGTCGGGAGAACGGCGGCTGTCGATCCGGAGACCCCGGGTTCAAACCCCACACGCAGTACTGTCTTTTCGAAGTCATGTGCGTAATGCCGCTAACTTAAAACGGCTAAGGAAAACATCGTGAGGAAACCGACATGTACCTAGAATCTTTCGAAGTCATGTGTCATCCGCCAACCCGCACTGGGCCAGCGTGGTGGATTATGGCCTCCTTGCGAGAGAAGGCCCCGAGTCCCAGCAGTGGGAACGTTTAGTGGGCTGTTGATGATGACTAATATTATAAATGTACAATTTTGGATGTTAGTTGCTCAATCACGTAATCACGTCGTAACGTCTGAACGGATCAGGTTAAAATTTGGAACTTTAAAAAAATAAGTTAAACATTATAGTCTGGAGAAGCACATAGGGTACTTTTTATCCCGGGAAAATAACGGGAACAGGAACAAAAGGCGTGTAAAACCGCGGGCATAGTATTAGTATGAACTTGGTTTGGTTACTTTTGGTGTCATAATTTAAATGAAGTTGAAATCAAGTGCATGTAAATTAACGTGTTTGTTACACATATTTAAACGTAGTAATATTTTAACTTACACATTGGCATACGTGTGTTTACCTACCCGTGAATTAATTTAAAACAAGTATGTATGTTAATCTATTCTATGTCGTCACGTCGTCAGGTAAAAACTTCAGCTTTATACAACTCTTTATCTTTGGCTCTAGGTGTTCTATCCCTACTGGACTAAGAGCCCATGAACCCCAGACCTTCGTTGTTTTATAAAAGCTGAAAGTTTATCAGCGCATGCTCCCAACACAGGTAAGAACGATGGCCCACAATGAAGTTTGGGTCATCCTGGCTTTGGCAGATAAACTTCATAATGGTCCATCGTTGTTACCTGTGTTAGGAGGCGCTGACAAGTTTTCAGCTTTTATAAAATAACGAAGGTTTGGGGTTCACGGGCTCTTGCTCTATACGTCAAATAAGGGTATCTATGGTTATGCATTGATCTCCCATAATTTCAAGTCATTCTCCACAATCTCCGTAAACATCTCTCCCTGGCGAGGGTCCTTGAAGACTGGTCGTAGTGTCTTCAGGGAGAGTCCTAACAGTGCTCTTGTGTCGAGGAGGTCGTTTAACTTGTAGACCAGCAGAGGGTTGTAGTGGAGGCGGAGGAGACTTGCTCTGGAGTAGAGGTATTGGCTGTCGCGGAGGTTCAATCGCGCCCAGGACTCGACCGTTTTGTTGCCGCTCGCTACCTGTCAAATACAAACAATACTGGTCAGCAAAAAAGTATGTGTATATACGCACGCAAAAACTTATTACTTCGCTTTATTCCTTGTACTAAGAAATATAGCTTCAACCACAGAAAAGATAATAAACTGAAGAAGTAGGTACTCGTATTAACCCGAAGTTAATTCCAATGTTTGCATGTTTGCTAAAATTTTAATCAGCTAGCTTTTTTTTTTTTTATAGCATAGAGTGACGAGACGAGCAGGTCATGTGCCTGATGGTAAGCAACATGCCTGCCACATAACAGCACAGTAACACGCAGCTATTGAAACATGATAGTCCAAATCATTACCTAGCACTGCACTGCGCTCGTCACCCAGAGATCTAAGATATTATGTCTCTAAGCCCTGTAATTTCTCTGGAATCATTGCCCTTCAAACCGGAACACAGTAAAGTTTGCACATTACTGCTTGGCGGTAGAATATTTGGCAAAGGTGTGGTACTTCCCCAGGCGGACTCTGCTAAGAGTCCTACCACTACAAAGCTTCAAGACGTCTACTCTCCTTCTATGAAAAACTAGCTTTAAGACGGCTATCTTTCTATGAAAAACGTAATTTCGATATAAACTCGGGACTTTCCTACTCCGGTTCTACTTCGTTTCGTCCGACCGAACATTGTTTGACTCTAATAAAATTAGAGTAGGTAGGCTTAAAACATTTCAACGACGGATCGAAGTAGAATGGTGCTTCTACCGCCTAACTAAATCGGCTATCGCTTTGCGAATGCTGTCTCTATCATTTCAAGCGAAAAGAAAGGGAGAGCAATGTCAAAGGTAAGACATTTTTGGTTAGGCGGTAGACCCTCCGGAGTAGGAAAGTCGCGAGTTTATTCCAAAATTACGTTTTTTCGTAGAAAGAGAGTAGACATCCAGGGTTTCGGTTTTATTCGGGACGGTGTGCGCGTAACCTAACGTGTTATGTTTATTTCCCCTAATGTGCCAAAAGAAGTAAAACTTCAAAACTTATTCTGATTGAAAAAAACATATTTTGCGTGTGTGTGTGAGGTTGTGGTATCCTAGCTCAGAAACGAATTAATTTAATTTGATTTAGTTTTTATTTTTTAAGTAAATGCATGGTTATTTCATTAAAATACAAACATATGCATAATCTAAAATTGAAACAATAAAATTACCCAGTTTAATACAGCGCGCGTGTGCCAAAGCGCGTATTTATGCCAAAACGTATGTACAGATTTTTCTGCACGTATACAGTAGGTACTTACGCGCAAAAAGAAGATACGTCGAATATACGTAGTACATAGGTACGTTTTCACACTAATCTGAAACTGCCCACTAAAATAATTAAGATGGTTTTCTAAGAAACAATCTGAAGACACGTTATAATGTGACTAATGACGCGTTACTCACTTTAATATCTCCGACTTGCTTGAGGAAGTATGATGAGAAGTAAAATCTCAAGTTGTCTGATGTCTGCGAAGTTCTTACATTGCGGGCCCTGAAGTACGCGCGCAGCAAGTTGTACCCTGATCTCTTGTATTTGAACACCTTAAAAAATAATAGATAAATGTAATAATAATAAAAAAAATTGATTATAATTTTATTTTGATTTCATTTCAATACATTTTACTAAGGCGAAAGTATAGATGTTTGTTGCTCAATCACGTCGGAGCGGCTGAACCAATCGGGTTGAAAATTGGGGCAGAGTTTATAGTCGGTAGTAGGTAGTAGATTATAGTCTGGCATAGCACAAAGACTTTTTATTGCAACAAAATAACGGGAACGGCAACTCCGTAGCT
The DNA here is from genome assembly GCA_963693475.1 of Ectropis crepuscularia. Classification (NCBI taxonomy): domain Eukaryota; kingdom Metazoa; phylum Arthropoda; class Insecta; order Lepidoptera; family Geometridae; genus Ectropis; species Ectropis crepuscularia. The sequence goes on from OY856355.1 coordinate 18,469,098, forward strand.
AAAACCGCGGAGCGCTATTACGCACCTTATATATCTCAAGAGCGCTAGGTAGGTAATGATTTGGACTTCATATTCTAATGCTATGTGACCCCCCCCCCCCCAAATCGTATACGTAAAATTAAAAAGGGGCGCTACTAGTAGTCTTTTTCACTCGATTTATTGTATTTCTACTCGTGCCCCCCCCCCCTCAAATCTGAGGCTCTCTACTGGTGACCCTCTCCAAAATTCGACGCTGGGACCGCGCCTAACTGTACATTTTCCGCTCGCCCTTTCTAAAAATAAAAGATGGCTCCGAGTCCTAACATAGGGAACGTAAAGTGCTTATGATATGTCTCACCACAGGCCGAATGCACAGGCTTCACGTGGTGTTGAAGCCTTGAAGCAAAGAGTTTTTCAATCAGCAGAAACTTGAAATATTGAATGAAGTTATTGGAATCTTCATGACAGCACATTTACGGGGCTGTCCATTAATCACGTGATGTTTTTTTTTTACATTTTTACCCCTCCCTCCCCCTTGGTGATACGTGGTGAGGTTTAAAACTAACCCCCCCCTCCCCCCAACAAAATCACGTGTATTTTTAGTACCTACAAATAATCTTAATTTTTGTACAATATTTTTTTTTAAATACCGGTATAAAGTATAATCTAATCCTATTCTAGACGCGCGAGGACTTCGTTCGTTACCTTAACGGTGAGTCAAGGTTACACTACAAGCCGATTTTCGATTTAAAAATCACGCGTTTGACGAAAAAATAAATACACGTGATATCTTACTATAGGTACCCCCCCCCCCCCCCTCCCCCCTTGTGATATTTCGTGATTTTTGCCGAACCCCTCCCCCCCCCCCTTTTGAACCTCACGTGATTAATGGACAGCCCCTACCTATGTCGTTTTGGAAAAAGAATTTAAAAGTGTCAACTTGGTGAAAATTCTCTTAACGTACCTATTAGCTCAGTGTTCATATTCTTGTTCTGTTTATATAATATTAAATATTATGTATGCATCAGACAGTGTTTCCCTATCAGCATAAAAGAAACTAGGTGACATGCAGTAGTACCTGATAAATGAAATTCCCCGTCATATAGGACTTGATGTAATGCGTTCCGTAACTCCTCATGAACCTTCTAACAGCCGCCGTGTCGGTCACGTTCAGATCTTCCACTGCTCTCGTCACGTACTCCTTCACCTAAAATATATTTAATTATCTAATTATTTATATAATATGTATTAATACGTGAAACATTAATGTCCAGAATGGATACGAACAGCACAAGACAGAAACAAGTGGAAGGTATTAGAGGACTAGAGGTATTGTAGAAAGACAAGCTGTTACATATAGGGAAGACAGCACGACAAAGAGGAAGACTAACAGAATACCGAGTAGATTTTAGTTTAAATTGAACATAGTAAACACAGCGACACGACAATGACAGATGCGGCTGAACGACTATGGCCAAAACAAATTAAAAAAATACAGTGACACCAGCTCAGCCTCTATCTTTCTCGCTCTGGCAGACTCGGTGGTCCCGAGTTACCCCGAACATTTATTTCACTTCCGAGCGTGCTGAGCTTCATTCACAGCCCACGAAAAATCTGTGTGTGGTGCGCTAAAAGAAGTTTTCGCTTCAAATAGACCAATCTTGTTTTTTAACTTGAATATGTTTACACTTGACCGCCATCTCAGTGACGATGCGGTCTACGATGAAGCGTGTTTATTTAGAAGAAACTGATTCACTCTCGACTTGAAGCCACCAAAATTACAACCATCGGGGAAAATCCACTCAGGTAGCGCATTCCACAGCCTAGATGTTCTTATCTCAAAAGTAGAGTCAAACGTTTTTGTTCGTGTTTTTGGAACATCAACCATGAAACGATGTCGCTGTCTCGAGCTACGAGCAGTCCGATTGAACAAAGGGCAAAGTCTTAGATAAAGAATAAGTAATCGTAAGCAGATGAGGTGTATGTTAACTATGCCGTTGGCGACATAGTGACGTACTGCGGGGGCTAAAGAAAAAAAATGTAAACTCTTTGGCAAGGTGGTATAAAGTAAAAATCTCACCTTAAGATCCCCCGTGTCGTCCATCTCGACTGTGCTATGTTTCTTCAGTAATTTGACGAGGACGTAACAACAGTTGTCGGGTTTGGAGTCGTATTCGATGCCGAATGTACGCATTATCTCGTCGGTCACCCAATCGCCCATGAACGCCTTCCATGGCTTGTCTGTGCTGAAACATCATTGGTTTTAAATGAGATATTAGAAGAATATAAAAAAACAAAAAAAAAATTGACTGGCCTTGTGGCTTAGTGGGTAGTAGCTCTGCCTGCGAAGCCGAGGGTCGTGGGTTCGATCCCCACCCAGTGCAAATATTTGTGTGATGAATTCAAATGTTTGCACTGTGTCTGGGTGTTTCTATGTATAACAAGTATGTATTTAAAACTATATAAGTATTATTTCAGCTATCTGGCCGCCATCACACAAGCTTTGCTTAGTTTGGGGTCAGATGGTGTTGTGTGTGAATTGTTCACCAATATTTAATATAATAGTTCTAAACTACGGACTACGGCCTAGATGGCGGTAGTGCGGTTTTTACATTCATAAAAAGTTTCAAATAAAAGCTTATAAAAAATTCAGTTTTGGAGTCGTTTAAGTGTTACGTAAGCACTATAGGGGGCCGGGGGTGTGTGTTTTGCTTATTTTTGATGACATGGTGTGTGGTCTATATGATGGTTACGTCAGCAATAGTTATTCATTTTTTTAACACAGATGGCAGCCCGCCCTCTAATTAACTAGACTTGAAAACGGAACGCATTTTCGGGAGAGTGGGTACCAATGTTTACGTACGCATGGGAGAGGGGTAATAATAGCTTTGCTTACTTTTGATGACAAGGGTTGCAATGAAGTTGCTTACGTAATACTTGAACAGCCCCTTTGACAAAAAAAAATTGAAATCTGTGCCTTTGACATTAGAGAGAGGCTCTAGTATAGAAAGTAGGTAACTAGAAACGAAATTGAAAAAAAAACAATTAAAAAAAAAAAAAAAGAATACTGTGCAAACTTAAATAATAGTACCTGGGTGACCGAGCTTTGCACGGTTTCAATACTAAATATACTTAGATACCTACAGATAAAAGGCAAGATAGATTAAAAAAAAAAGAAAACTTGAAAAAAAAATGAGAAGTCGTCTTGATTCGAACCCGGAGCTATTAATTCGTGACCGCCACGATCGCCCGACTTCCCGTCTGAACTATTATTATGCTGTCGCGTTTAAAAATGAAGCCTAGTTAGATCGATTTATTGACCCCGAAACCCCCTGCATACATAATTTCATCAAAATCGTTCGAGCCGTTCTCGAGATTCAGATTCTATATATATATATATATATATATATAGGTACTATAAAATAATTGCTCGTTTAAAGGTATAAGATAAGTAATAAAATGTTTCGAGTACGAATTTTAGAAATGTCATAAAGGACTTCTCTTATTATCTTATCTTATGAAGACTATACCTACATATTTTGCAACAACAAATTGATACTGATTTGCATTTCACGATAAAATAAATTTATGGAATTCATGCAGATAGCAGATTGTTCCATAGTTTAGGCGCGTTTACTTTGTATAAGTGACTTGTAAAAGTATTAAGCAGAATAAAAAACTTATTAAGCCAGACCAGAACAAAAAAAAGTTTGATCATAAATTGTACAAAAAAATGCTAAGTACCGAATTATAACCTCGTTCTGTTTGAACTCGGTAAAAAATTAGGCATTTTTAGGGTTCCGTAAAACGTAAAAACGGAACCCTTATAGATTAATCATGTCTGTCTGTCTGTCTGTCCGTCCGTATGTCACAGCCACTTTTTGCCGAAACTATGAGAACTACACTATTGAAACTTGGTAAGTAGATGTATTCTGTGAACCGCATTAAGAATTTTACAAAAGTTTAAAAAAAAAATAATAATAAGGGGTGCCCACCATACTGAGAACTGAAACTCAAAAATTTTTTTTTCATCAAACCTACACGTGTGGGTTGTCTATCGATAGGTCTTCAAAAATGATGTTGACGTTTCTAAAATCATTTTCGTCTACACTGAATAATTTGCGCAAGAGACACTTCCAAAGTGGTAAAATGTGTGTCCCCCCCCCTCTAACTTCTAAAGTAAGAGAATGAAAAATCTAAAAAAAATATATGATGTACATTACCATGTAAACTACCAACAAAAATTAGTTTGAACTCAATCTGATGAGTAGTTTTTTTTAGTACGTCATAAATACACTATTATTGAAACTTCGACCAAAGTTACAACGAACTACAAGAACTATGTGTACTATGTATATTATGTTACTTGCTGCAACGGAACCCTTCATGGGCGAGTCCAACTCGCACTTGGCTACTTTATTACAAAGATTGTGGAACGATCTATGCATTTTCAGAATGCAACTAAATACTCAGAAGAAGGACTAAATATGTCGCCAAAAGTGGGACTAGTGTCTCATTTTGTTACATTTTTTTTACGAATTATTTAAATTGTTTTTTTTATTATTATGAAACATTTTTTTTATGTTCGGCGACAATTTTCGAAGTTTCGAACTATTTTTGACAAAAAATATATATTTTCACCCTGAAACCGTCTCGTCATTAATGCTACTTGTAGCCCAATTAAAAAGTATTTTTGACTAGTTCAAAAAACACTTAATTACACTGGTACGTATAAAATAACCAGGTTCTTCAAACATCAACAGCACAATCTGGGTTTTTCGATAAAAGTGAGCCTAAGGGCGTCGACATTTCGCATCAATTAGTAAAATAAACAAAGTGAGTTAGCGAATTGCTATCAAAGTCACTCACCCCTCTATCTTAAAGTGTTTGAAGTACGCGTTCAGCAGATCATCGAAGGTCTCAAAGAGTTCTAAATACATATCCGTGATGCCTTCGCCCGGAGTCACCTGGGAAATTCAAATTTATGATAAATATAACAAAACTTGTTTAATTAATGGGAGCCGATGCAAAGAATTTAATCCGAGATATTGGGCATCGTCTACGCAACCAAGGTGATGACTCCCGCTCTGGGTCGTTCCTGAGGCAGAGAATAGCTATCGCTATTCAGCGAGGCAACGCAGCCAGCGTTTTGGGCACATTTGCACCAGGAACGATTCAGGGTGGGTTATTTAGTTAATGATAAGATAAAATAAGATATTTTTTATTGGCATAAATTGAATACATACATTACTATTGTTATAATAATATAAGTTACATTTATGGCCTCGTCAGATTTACAATTAATAACTTCATTAATTTGTACTGTGAGTACTCTTGAAATACTCACATCAAGAGACTTATTAATCACATCAATTATTTTGAAATACATACATTAATTTTTGATTGTCATGTTATTTAATACATAAATTCCATACATTTGGAATAATCACTTCGGTTATAAAAGCTGTATAAGGGCTTTCGGTGGAAAAAATATTTAACATAAAAAAAAAAAATAACATAAATTACCAGCGTAATCTTCGTCAATGGATGTTTTATACAATAATAATTATAATCAAATTGTTAAAATGCAAACCTAAGAAAATGAATAAATTAGTGAATTATAATCATAGATACTCATTTTTCGTTAATAAAACAAACTATTATTTTATAGTCATCGTATTTGTTTTTCATATATTCTGCTACTTTATACAAGGTTTTCGACAGAAGCAGATTTCTTACATTTTGATAGAACGCATTGTCTGATGCACAATCTTTTATACAATTTGGCAGTTTATTATAGAGTTGCTGACCTATCACAATAGGATTTTTTGTAGACAAGTGCAACCTATGCTTCACATGTAACAAATTACTTTTTGGACCTGTGTTTCGATAATTAATGTAATTTTCAATTAATGAATTTTAAGCTTTTCCGAGAATCCACATATTTTTTTAGTTCGGAAAAGTTCCGGCATTCCGATATTACTGCTTCCGATATAGCTGCGCTACGCATCAGGACGTCTACTCTATTTCTACGAAAACGTAATTTCGAAATAAACTCGCGATTTTCCATCTCCGATTCTACTTCGATCCGTCGTTTTGTCCGTTTAAATGTTGTATCGGACGAAACGAAGTAGAACGGGAGTAGGAAAGTCGCGAGTTTTTTTTCGAAATTTCGTTTTCGTAGAAACAGAGTAGACGTCCAGGACGTCTGAACGTCTACTCTCTTTCTACGAAAAACGTAATTTCGAAATAAACTCGCGACTTTCCTACTCTGGTTCTAAGTACATCGTTTCGTCCTATCGTACACGGACGGATCGGACGAAACGACGGATCGAAGTAGAACCGGAGTAGGAAAGTCGCAAGTTCATTTCGAAATTACGTTTTTCGTAGACGGAGAGTAGTCGTCCTGGGATGTGACTTGCTTGCGCGAAATCGCCGCGAAATCATCTATGTGTGCCTCTGCAATCATCCTCGACGCACTAAAGCGTCGCGGCAGCCTCGACAGTTGCCTAAAGACATTATTGTATGAGCGTCATACCTATAGCACTGCATAAACAGCCCACTAAGTGTTCCCACTGCTGGGACTCGGGGCCTACTCTGTCCGGAGTGATTCAAAGCCATAATCCACAACGCTGGCCCAGTGCGGGCTGATAGAAACATGACTTCGTAAGATTCTAGGTACATGTGGGTTTTCTTACGATGTTTTCCTTTACCGTTTTAAGTTAGCGGTATTTTAACTTCGAAAAGACAGTGGTGGGCGTTGGTTTCGAACCCGGGGTCTCCGGATCGGCAGTCGCCGTTCTCGCGACTAGACCAGCCGTAACTTACCTACTATAGCGCGTCATACAGTGTGATATTATTAGATTACCTATGATATGCTAATCCACAGTATCAGACAAGTTCGGGAGCATTTGGATCATCATTTATGTAAACTTGCTGTTTTAGTCAAAACAAAGTTCATTATTTATTTTTGTTTATGTAATCTTACCGTGCTAGAGTAGTTGACGAAGACCTTCAGATTCTTCTCATTGAATGGAACGACGGGGTCGTCCGCCGCATCGCCCTCGTACTCGGCTGACACCACCTGTGTCACCTGGGATAGGTCCCCATAGCTGCAACAAAAACATTTTAAGTAAAAATTGTGTACTTGAGCACTTTTGGTGAGAAAAATGTTAAAGGTTCGATTCACCAACATGCTAATATAGCGACGTAGCGTCGGAGCGGCGGCGGAGCAGCGTACCGAGTCGTGCGCGTTTTTTTGGATGGGTAAAGTTTTGTCACCGACATACGTAATCTTACATCTGTACAAGGTTAAATCTTACATCTGGACAAGACGAACAGGACATGTGCCTGATGGTAAGCAACATGCTTGCCCATAACAGCACAGTGACACGCAGCTATTGGAACACGAACAGTCTAAACCTGTACCCAGCACCGCAATGCGGTCGTCATCCAGAGATGATGAAGAAAAAGATGTTTTATCTCTATGCCCAGTAATTTCTATAGAAACGTTGCCTTTCATACCGGAACACAGTAGGTAATGTTTGCACACTACTGCTTGGCAGTAGAATAACTGGCAAATGTGTGGTACTTCCCCAGGCGGACTCTGCAAAGAGCTCCGCTACTAAACAGTCACAGGTACAACTTTCATACTCTCTGTGACAACGCCCCCAAATTAATATCACTAAAAAACAAATGAAACTCGTCTGAATCAGCTTATTTACTCTGATGAGATAAACAGAAGGCACATATGACTGCTCCACCAACTCATCGGCACATCCAAAAGAAGGATCCACTTTCGTATCAAACAAACTTTTATGAGTATAGAGTATAGATCGAGCCTTTAGTCTTATCAGTTTACGAACTTCACAATTTTATGGACTTTGTTCATTCGTAAGTTCTGGATGAGTTATGAAATCTGAAGTCATGCAGCTGTCAAGGCTATTTTTGTATTTTCAGGTTTTGGTCAACATTTGAAATTGCCACGTAAATATGAATTTTAACTTTGTAGAGGTAGAACTTTTTGCAGAGTGCACCTGGAGGTACTACAACGCTGGGAGTGATTTCTACCACCAGACAGTAATGTGCAAACATCACTGTATTCCGGTTTGTAGGGCAATGTTTCCAGTGAAATTTCAGGGCATAGAGATGAATCATCTTATATATCGGGACGTGACGAGCGCAGTGTAAGATACGTGTGCCAATAATAACGTGACACCATCAGACATAGGTAGGTACATAGGTGTCTAAAACTAAAATGTTGTCAATTACTTGTATCATATATGAATGTACGAGTAATATTAGAATAGGTACCTACCTACAACAAGTTTTTCATACAACATTTATGTATTACTCTTATCATTGCGCCATCTGCTAGATAGTAGGTAAGTAGACCAACGTTCGTGTCGTGATTTACTCAAAGAAGGACAGTAATTTAACTAAAACCAGTATATTTAATCCTGCTAATAGGTAGTATAATATAACTAGTTTTTATCCCCGGGATTTTATCCGCGTAGTTCCCGTTCTCGTTGTTTTATCGGGATAAAAAGTGTGTGTTCTTCCAGACTATAATCTATATGTGTTCCAAATTTCAGTCTCCGTTCAGCGATTCACGCTCGCTTCGATCAGCGAGCTCCAAGTTCAGCGATCCGTTTATATGTTAGGACGTGATTGAGCAACAAACATACATACAACATACATACATTGTCATTCATACTATTAGTAGGATAGGATAAATGTAAAATAATAATAAGGATAGATGTGACAGTTTGAATGTACACCAAAATATTTGTTACTCAAAAATTGAAGGGATCAAATTCAATTCAATTCAATTTATTTATTCGAACCATTAATTCAAGAGAACACTTGGTAACGTCACTTACAAAAAAATTATACATAAATTATCTGTGTACATGATAAAATAATACCAAATAATAATGTCAAATAAAAAATAATCAGCTGTAAAGGGGCCTTGTCATTTAGGTGCAGCTGTAAAAATGCTTTGTCATTGTGAAAAATCAAATTATCCAAATAATGAATACATACAGTACATAAACAAATTTACATTAATGTTTAGTATCATTTTACCTTACTCAATAGTTCTAATTTTGACATATTCCTTTTCCAAACATTGCTGTCCTTTACAAAAGCATCTACAGTGTAATATGCTTTGCTCATTAGGTAGTTTTTTATTTCAGTTTTAAACCTAGTTTCATTAAGACCTTCCACTTGTGTAGGGATTAAATTATAGAAGCGAATACCATTACATTTGAAAGAGTTAATGGTCTTGTGTAGTCTGCATTTAGGAAATACAATTTTATGTTTATGATGTGCTTTTGGATTCAAATCAGACATTTTCTTCAGTCGAGTACGATTTTTTCTCACATACATTATCCTTTCATAAATGTATAATGACGGGACTGTTAGTATATTTATAGTTTTAAAAATCTCCTGTAATGATTTTCTAGCTGATAGATTGTACAGAGCACGGATTGCTCTCTTTTGTAATATAAAAATTGAATTTCTATCCGCGGCTGATCCCCACAATAAAATCCCGTAGGACATAATGCTATGAAAGTAACCAAAATAAACAAGTCTAGCCGTTGCAACGTCAGATATTTTCTTAATTTGTCGAACTGCATGAGCAGCTGAACTGAATCCACTGAAATACCCAGAAAAAGAGTAGATTGTACGGATTCGATGACTTCATCTTTCAGTCTAATATCAAGTTTACATCCCAGTACATTGCATAGCGTAAACTTTATACATTTAGTTTTATTTGAATTTAGAACTAGATTATTTGCATCGAACCATTTGTATGTAATGCCCAAAATTGCGTTTATTTCTGTGAAATTATTTATTCCTCTCTTAACCTTAAATAAAAGTGACGTATCATCAGCGAACATAACTATTTCTACGTTCTTATGTTTTTTTATCATAAAAGGTAGATCATTAACATATATAAGAAACAATAAGATAAGAATATAGAATATAGATCTTTAAGATAAGAAGAAATAAAATTTAGAGCTGGCTTCGACAGCCCATAGAACTGAAGTTTCTTCAAAAGAGTATCATGATGAACACAGTCGAAAGCTTTGGACAAGTCACAAAACACACCCAAAACATCATAATGGTCTTCCCAGGCACTTAATATATAATTAGTCAGTTCAAGGCGTCATCAGTAGTGGAACGTCCCTTTGTGAATCCAAATTGGTTGTTATGTAATAGATTATTTAAAATTAAAGTAAGATAGAAGTTGATTGAATATAAGTTTCTCAAATATTTTACTAAGACAAGGCAAAACAGAGATGGGTCTGTAGTTGCCAGGTTCGTTTTTATCTCCAGATTTGAACAGTGGTATAATTTTGCTATATTTCATCATGTCAGGGAATGTGCCACCCCTAATGCACTCGTTGAACAATTCTGCTAAGTATGGAGCAATGCTATTTATAATTCCATCTAGTACTCTTACTGATAATCCCCATAAGTCCTCCGTATTCTTTACTTTAATGTCTTTGAACGTTTTTAGTATTGTAATAGCAGACACTTGGTGAAATTCAAATGTAGATGATGGGCACTTAACATTTTCTTTCAACATTTCTTCAGCAAGTAAGGGGGACGATGAAAGTGAAACTTATCCCAAGTTTCACTACATTGTAGTCAGAAATAATAGTATTCCACTTGTCATCCTAATCTATTATTATTCCTAAGTTATTATGGCATAGCCATTTTTGAAATTCTACCAAGAAAGTCTCGAGCAGCTACCGGTAGGTTAGCACTGATTGAAGAAAAAAAAATGAACTAATACTTATTATAATCAAAGTGAGTAATCAGAAAGTACAAACAAACCCATTTACTCATCTATGTATATTAAGTACTATTGTAGCGTAATAGGTCATACAAAATTTGCATTAATTTGACATGAGAAAAACTACCTACGTCTTGAAAATTAAATTTCCTTTTTTTTTAAATTAAGATCATAATCCATTAAGATTCCTTCAGTTCTCACTTTTCAATATCGTGGGACCATTAATTTGTAACACGGCTAAAGATGCGCTTACACGAGGGCAATAATTGCTCGGCAACACGAATGGACCGATCTGGAGCAATTAATGGACCTCTCGCTCTCCCCGCGGATGCAAGACGGCAAGCCGCAAAACAAACAAGTGCGAATGAGATATATACATAAATTGCTAGGAATTTCCAAGCCCATTGGATTTTCGTCAATTCGTATCGGCGACATTGAGCAATATGAAATATCTTGGAGGCATTAGAAGCAATATCGCCGAAAGAATTGCCGCAATTTATTGAAATTGCGTTTAATTGCTCCATTAATTGCTCCAGATCGGTCCATTCGTGTCGCCGAGCAATTATTGCCCTCGTGTAACCTTAAGCACACCTTTAGGTATAGGTACCTTTCGGATTCGGTTCTATAACATGTGATATAGTTCGTACAGTATGCCAGAAACGTACATATTGATTGTGTTTGATTAGATACAAAAAATCTACCAATCATCGTGTCATTGGCGGTATTATCAATATCATCGTTAGGTACATAGCACAAACATTAGTTCTGTTTGATCTTATAATGGTCATGACATCGCGTATAATCGACTCACTATGATTATGATAAAAATCTACTTAATTTTATCTTCAACGTGATGCTATCTGTCGTATATAAAAGGTTAATTCACAACATCATGTACCAGTTCATAAACAGCTTAGCTCGAAGTATCAAGAAGATAGAATAAGATGAGTTTCAAAGGGAAAGTGGTATTAGTGACGGGTGCTAGTTCTGGGATTGGAGCTGCGACAGCCATAGCCTTCGCAACAGAAGGTGCCAGCGTTGCTATGGTCGGTAGAAATCAAGCTAAACTCAAGAACGTCGCAGCAAAATGCGAGCAACAAGGCAGTAAGCCACTCGTCATTGTCGCCGACGTCTCCACCACAGAAGACAACAAACGAATCATGTCTGAAACGGTAAACAAATTCGGACAACTCGACGTTCTAGTCAACAATGCTGGTATCTACATAAGAGGTAGCATTCTAGCTCTCGACGCAATGGAGAGCTATGAAAAGACAATGGCTACTAATTTACATTCTGCCGTGCAATTGACCCATCTCGCGGCGCCACATCTCATCAAAACCAAAGGCAACGTCGTCAATATATCCAGTATTGCTGGCCTCAGCGTCCCAATGGAGGAAGGTTTCTCGTATATGACTTCTAAAGCTGGTATGGATCACTTTACAAGAGCAGTTGCTTTGGAATTGGCTCCTAAAGGCGTAAGAGTCAATGTGGTCAATCCTGGAGCTGTTCGTACTGATATAATAGAAACTTCTGGAGTAAAGCCGGAGCACAAAGACGCTGCTTGGGACGTACTGGGATCTTTTGCGCCCCTGAAAAGAGTTGGAGAGCCAGAAGAGATAGCGGATTTGGTTGTGTTCCTTGCCAGTGACAAAGCGAGAAGCATCACAGGATCGTCATTTGTTTCCGATAATGGTACTCTATTGACTGGCTTGCCTCGCGGTGCGTTGAACTCAATTACAAATTAAAACCGCTAAATAAACTACCCAATCGTCTATCATTTACATTTTGCACTTAAACAAACATCGAATCCCATAGAAGCGCTAATTTTAAAATTATCAATTTCACGTTTTTCAATAAAAAAACAAAATATGTCACAAAATATGATTAGAAAATAAAATATGTGAATACACAAACAGTGCATAATAATTATGTTACTCTTTATCTTTTACTTACTTACAATACTGTGGAGTTTTACCGAAACTCGTCCAATATTTTTTGAATATTTATTAAAGCTTTGAAATTGCGTTTAATTGCTCCATTAATTGCTCCAGATCGGTCCATTCATGTCGCCGAGCAATTATTGCCCTCGTGTAATCTTAAGCACACCTTTAGGTATAGGTACCTTCATGTAACTATGGACATGGAGGTACCTATACCTAAGCCGTAATAACATGTATTTCGGATTCGGTTCTATAACATGTGATATAGTTCGTACAGTATGCCAGAAACGTACATATTGATTGTGTTTGATTAGATACAAAAAATCTACCAATCATCGTGTCATTGGTGGTATTATCAATATCATCGTTAGGTACATAGCACAAACATTAGTTCTGTTTGATCTTATAATGGTCATGACATCGCGTATAATCGACTCACTATGATTATGATAAAAATCTACTTAATTTTATCTTCAACGTGATGCTATCTGTCGTATATAAAAGGTTAATTCACAACATCATGTACCAGTTCATAAACAGCTTAGCTCGAAGTATCAAGAAGATAGAATAAGATGAGTTTCAAAGGGAAAGTGGTATTAGTGACGGGTGCTAGTTCTGGGATTGGAGCTGCGACAGCCATAGCCTTCGCAACAGAAGGTGCCAGCGTCGCTATGGTCGGTAGAAATCAAGCTAAACTCAAGAACGTCGCAGCAAAATGCGAGCAACAAGGCAGTAAGCCACTCGTCATTGTCGCCGACGTCTCCACCACAGAAGACAACAAACGAATCATGTCTGAAACGGTAAACAAATTCGGACAACTCGACGTTCTAGTCAACAATGCTGGTATCTACATAAGAGGTAGCATTCTAGCTCTCGACGCAATGGAGAGCTATGAAAAGACAATGGCTACTAATTTACATTCTGCCGTGCAATTGACCCATCTCGCGGCGCCACATCTCATCAAAACCAAAGGCAACGTCGTCAATATATCCAGTATTGCTGGTCTCAGCGTCCCAATGGAGGAAGGTTTCTCGTATATGACTTCTAAAGCTGGTATGGATCACTTTACAAGAGCAGTTGCTTTGGAATTGGCTCCTAAAGGCGTAAGAGTCAATGTGGTCAATCCTGGAGCTGTTCGTACTGATATAATAGAAACTTCTGGAGTAAAGCCGGAGCACAAAGACGCTGCTTGGGACGTACTGGGATCTTTTGCGCCCCTGAAAAGAGTCGGAGAGCCGGAAGAGATAGCGGATTTGGTTGTGTTCCTCGCCAGTGACAAAGCGAGAAGCATCACAGGATCGTCATTTGTTTCCGACAATGGTGCTCTATTGACCGGCTTGCCCCGTGGTGCGTTGAACTCAATTACAAATTAAAACTGCTAAATAAACTACCCAATCGTCTATAATTTACATTTTGCAAACATCGAATCCCATTGAAGCGCTAATTTTAAAATTTTCAATTTCACGTTTTTCAATAAAACACCAAAATATGTCACAAAATATGATTAGAAAATAAAATATGTGAATACACAAACAGTGCATAATAATTATGTTACTCTTTATCTTTTACTTACTTACAATACCTACTGTGGAGTTTTACTGAAACTCGTCCAATATTTATTAAAGCATTCTCTAGAACTAGCCTAAACTAAATCTAAAGAGAAAATGTACACAAGACAATGTAAGACATCGCTTTTCTAATGTATATTAAATTTTAATCTTGATGATAATTAACCACGACTACCTATAGAATATCGAATATACACCAAAAACTTCACGATAGGATACGTCTCTATCGATTCTAGAGTCATCCATCTGGTACTTAGCCGACCTATCCCCAAAGGTGTGAAGATAATAATATCGCAAGAATAATAATAGTAGATAACAATAATAATTAATAGATAATTGTTTCAATTACCGACAATAATAGAGCAAGTTATCTATATCCTTGTATTATTAATTATTGTTATCTAGAAATTTTGTCTGTTTTCAAGACTGTTTTAACACCTGTAGATTAGCTTCTGAATCATTCAAACCAACCGGAATTTATATTAAAAATAATCTTCCCTCGCAAGGAGAATGAAGCCATGGAGCAATGGAGTCCAGGCCATAATCCACTACGATGAACAATGCGCTTTGATGGACGACACATCTTTCGATTTATATAACTCTTGGAACACACGTATTCTTCTTGATTTTTTCAGGGAATGGTAATAGCCAGCTCATACATCTACACTTGAGAAATTAGTTAGTGTATTAAGGCTTTGAGTGGAGTGAGTTCCTTGTGACAGATGGCCCCGAGTCGAACCTACGAGTATGGTCCCGTCTCGACTTAGGTACGTATGTGCGTAAGATACTCGTAGTCAGTAGATTAAGGAGGAAGGAGGACCCTGGACGTCTACTCTCTTTCTACGAAAAACGTTATTTCGAAATAAACTCGCGACTTTTTTTACTCCGGTTCTTCGTTTCGTTTCGTCCGATCGAAGACTGTTTGACGTTTACATTTTCTAAACCTACTCTAATTAGAGTAGACTTAGAACATTTAAGCGGACGAAACGACGGATAGAAGCGGAAACGGAGTAAGAAAGTCGAAAGTAGTTTTTCGTAGAAAGATAATAGTAGACGTCCTTTGGCAGGCTGTAAACGTCACCTGTGGCCAACTTCCATAGGACCCTTAAAAAAAATCAGCGGGTCTACCGCCCAACTAAATCTGCTTTGGCTTAGTCTTTGCTGTCTCTATAATTTCAAGGGAAAAGACAAGAGAGGGCAATATCAAAGGTAAGAGAGTTTTAGTCAGGCGATAGACTCTCCGGTCCTGACTACGTTACGCTTGAACATTTAACACGCAACAGCCGAACCTTGAGAGGCGCCGGCTAGCAAATATTGTCTTAACCTGATCAAATACGTATTTATAATATAATCATAAAATACGGCCTATAACCATCCGGAGAACTGCAGTTCTTAAATAGTTTAAAGATATACCTCATAATACTGATGCAGTGTTTATTAATTCTTAATCTTTTATTAAGGCATTCAAACAAGTTTTGACTAAAAAAACATACTTTATAGTATGATACAAGTTTTTTTAGAGGACAAAAACTTGGAAACACTTGACACTCGAAAATTTAAATGAATTGTTACAAATAATGTATTTTATTTTGAATGAACTATCGAGGAACTTATCAGATTTTATTTTATTTTCACTATAGGTACTCGTAATTTAATATCTACTGTTATGTTTGTTTGTATTTTGTTGTTTTATCTGACATTGTGTATCTAATAATTCTATAATTTGACGTTCAAAAGTGTACCCAAGTACCCAGGGCCGGATTTATGGATTTATAGGAGGGCATGTATAAAATCGGCGCTTTCTCTAATCTTATAAATATGAGAGTGTGAATGTTTGTTTTTCGATCCCGTCGAAACAGCTGAACGGATCGGATGAAAATTGGGAATATTTACATTATAGGCTGGAATAGCTCATAGGCCTATTTTTAGGGTTCCGTAAAACGTAAAAACGGAACCCTTATAGATTCGTCATGTCTGTCTGTCTGTCTGTCTGTCTGTCCGTCCGTATGTCACAGCCACTTTTTGCCGAAACTATGAGAACTACACTGTTGAAACTTGGTAAGTAGATGTATTCTGTGAACCGCATCAAGATTTGAACAAAAAAATAAAAAAAAATAAAAAATTAGGAATTAATTAGGTTGCCCCCCATACTGAGAACTGAAACTCAAAAATATTTTTTTCGTCAAACCTACAAGTGTGGGGTGTCTATCGATAGGTCTTCAAAAATGATGTTGAGGTTTCTAAAATCATTTTCGTCTACACTGAATAATTTGCGCGAGAGACACTTCCAAAGTGGTAAAATGTGTGTCCCCCCCCCTCTAACTTCTAAAGTAAGAGAATGAAAAATCTAAAAAAAATATATGATGTACATTACTATGTAATCTACCAACGAAAATTAGTTTGAACTCGATCTGATGAGTACTTTTTTTTTAGTACGTCATAAATATACTATTATTGAAACTTCGATCAAAGTTACAACGAACTACAAGAACTATGTGTACTATGTATATTATGTTACTTGCTGCAACGGAACCCTTCATGGGCGAGTCCAACTCGCACTTGGCCACTTTATTATTTATTCCATTCACTTTCTATTTATTTACGTTATTATACTCCAGTATATTACGAAATCAGGAACTACACGGGGTAAACCCGCTGAGCGCTGCTAGTTTATTTATATGTAATCAAAATACTACAAAAAAAAATTTCAAGTTTTTAGCTACAAAATGCTGAAAACTCCATTCAAACTTTCATCCCATTTTTCAAAACCTTGGAATCATTTTTCGCATTAAAAAGTAGTCTATGTAGTTCTAGTAGTTCTATGTCCTTCCTCAGGCTATAGACTGCCCTCGTGGCTGAGTTGTTAATGAGTCTGCATGCTAAACCGAGGGTCGTGGGTTATATTCCCACCCAGTGCAAATATTTGTGTGATGAATAATGTAAAATATTTGTACTGTGTTTGGGTGTTGTGAGCTACATAAGTATTATAAACTAGCGGCCCGCTCCGGCTTCGCTCGAATAATAACCTAGATATCAACTGCAGCGGCATCTGCTGGGCTGATTTGTGAATCTAAACCTTCCAGGGCCCTACCCAAACGTATACAAAAAAAATCATTCAAATCGGTCCAGCCGTTTAGGAGGAGTTCAATAATAACGAAAAGTGGCATTGATTTTTATATAAATAGATTTATTTTGATGAGGATTAATACCAAGGTACAAATGAAGAGCCTTTTCAAAAGGCGGCATATACAATAAAATAATATTTTAGAATAAAAAACTGCTTACTGTGACATAACTATAATATTTAGACCTATGCTGTCGCGACACTTTTTGTAGATAATAATGAGTTCTGCAAAGTCGTAGTAAATGATTTTGTTCTATCATCAATAGTTTTCGCAGCGCACGCAACGTAAGGAATTTATCAGGTAATTTTTTTACACCTTATGTTACATTATTGGAGTTTTAGTAAGGATCCCTAATTTTAAAAAAAATATAATATAGCCTATGTTACTCGGGAATAATGTAGCTTTCCAAAGGTGAAAGAATTTTTGAAATCGGTCCAGTAGTTTCGGAGCCTATTTATTACAAACAAACAAACAAACAAATCTTTCCTCTTTATAATATTATATAGATTAGTATAGAGTATAGATATCAGCTATCTGGCTTCCATAGTACAAACTTTACTTAGTTTGGGGTTAGATCGTTAATGGGTTAAAGGGTTAGATGGTTAATTTTGATTTGACTATTCATCGATTGATTATTAATTTAAATGTGTAATTTATTAGCAGGACAAAAATTGTTCCAATTTAATTTTCATTTAAAACTCTGTTACAAATGTATTATTTTATATCTCGTGCATATTGATATTGTATTGTTATATCTAAGTGTAATTGGCGATATGCCGTTCAGACTGATTATAAATAAATAAATAAATATGTTGTGTGTGAAATGTCCATCAATATTTATTTACTTATTTGTTTATATTTGTGCCACATTTCATTGTAATCCGTTCAGTAGTTTAGGCGTGAAACAGATAGTTACCTTCGCGTCTATAATATTATGGAGTATGATTTTTTAAGCACTTAAATGGTACTTACTTACCTACGCATCGAGACACATAAGGTACCTACTATATACTACCTGTTCGTTTTCGCAGTATGATTGATTAATGTGGATTCAAAGGTCTTTGTTCGAATTTTTGGAATTTATTATTTACTTTGAATGTACAGATAACGTAGGTAATACTAATACAATGTGACGAATACTCGCATACATGCACACGTCTACGTAGGTACCTATACAAATTAAAATAAGTCGTCAACGCATGTGCGCGCGTAATTAAATATGTCAGTAGGTAATAATAATGATTTATATTTAAACTACGTAACTAAACTTTAGATCAAAAAATAATATAAATAGGCATACTTTGTACCTAATACCTACAATGTGATGAATGTGCAATTACATTGTGGCTATAGGAAGGAACTGACAAACAAGATAGGTACGGATTTTTAGTTATACAATTATAGTAACTCAAACTCGTATTAACGATATTGCGATAGTAGTTTGGTGATTAGAGTCTCATAAATATACTATTTACGAATAATTGTAGATTATGTCACAAGTGTGTAATGTTGGTAAGTGCCGCTGAGGCACTTTTGACGGTGTGACGAAAACAGATGAAGACGGTAATCACCAATCATCAATATAATATACGTGTATCCTACGAAGCTCATAACATACGACGTTTTTCAACACACTTGTGAATAAAATAATAATAAAAAAATCAACAATGAATTTGCATGAAGTGAGCAAGCAATTGCTACATTAATTCATTTGTTCTATAGAATACGATCTTTTTTTGTATCGAAAGTTTTTTAACAACAAAACAACTCAACCAATAAAAAACTCTGTAGCTCACTTGTGAGTAATAGTTATGAAAAGTCACAGTTTGGTTATAGGAGTCATTACCTCTATATGCCTGATTGTGGTGAAATTAGAGCCACTTTATGAGCAAGTGTGTTGAAAAATAAATTATTATTCTCCGCAAAAACAAAAACCGACTTAAATTTAAAGTTAAACTCAGACACGACAAAATTTAATTTCTATTTCTTTTGAGCTCTAGGGTAACGTCGTCCTTATAAATGTACCTAAGCCACCTGCTCCCACATGATCTATTACCACCTTGCCCTTTCTTCTATTGGACTTCTCGTATCTCAAAAAAGTGACATCGTTTCATGGTTGATGTTCCAAAAACACAAACGAAGAGATTTGACTAAATCTCAGGTACTACAGGACCAATTTCAAAAATTCTTTCACCGTTGGATATCAACGTTATCCCTGAATGCTACTCGTATGTGCTATATTTGTACAACAGACGAAGCCGGAGGGAATCGCTAGTAAAGTACCTAATTAAAATGTTTTAACAACCTCATATGAAGAGAGAGAAAGTAGGTATCTAAATGAGACAAAATATGAGAGACCCTACTAAATACTAATATTATAAACTCGAAAGGTAAGAATGTATGGATGTAATTATGTTTCTTATTATTTCACGCAAAAACTACTGAAGGGATTTGGATGAAATTTGGTACATAGATAGATAAAGGTCTGGAATAACACATAGGCAAATTTTTCCTTTATTTTCACGTGATAACGTCTTATAATTCGATGAAGCCGGCTGCACGCCCGCAAAACATGACGTCATGTAACGTTACCGCCATAGAATAGATATTAATATTTACCACCGTTACCTCGCCTTATTACTTTTCGCACCATCTAGTGAGTGAAATGTGTATTACGTTCAAGGAGTCTGTCCATGTTTTAGAAAAGCGACGATATGAAGTTAAGAACTTGTGCTAGTACAATGATGTACCCAGAGATGGC
Organism: Ectropis crepuscularia; assembly: GCA_963693475.1. Lineage (NCBI taxonomy): Eukaryota > Metazoa > Arthropoda > Insecta > Lepidoptera > Geometridae > Ectropis > Ectropis crepuscularia. The sequence goes on from OY856355.1 coordinate 18,489,278, forward strand.
GCTTTGAACAGCTTTTCAAAAAGCTTCAGAATGTTTTACCTAGATGGCGCTTAACACAATCAGTATTTTCTTAAGACGTTGTCACGTTCAACTATCGTCAGTAAACCGACTTTACAGACAACCATTTTTTTTTTTCAACAAAGGGATCGGAATCAATGCGGTTGAAACCGCAGGATACAGCTAGTATTCAATATTTCGGCAAAACATTCACAGATGTAGTTCGGCCAGCAATCACTGTAAAGTGTAAACTAAAAAAATGGTGGTATAAAGTTCGCCGGGGCTAGTTGATAATTATCATATTACACACCAGATTATATTGAATGTTTTATTACTAGGAACCTGCCTGTCGTTATTGAGTGACCTAACGCTACAATTGATAAGAAAACAGGGAAGTTCCAATAAATATCTATTAAGTATCAACGCTAGTACCTACAACTGTAGGTAGGTATGTGGAATCTGTTCGATATTTATGTGTGCAATTTATTTCTTGAGATTACAAGTTTTGTGTGTACTTACGAACAAACACTTGTTAAAAAGTGGAGTGCCCTCATCTGGAAGAGTATCAGTAGGTATGTGGCGCCACCCTAATTGAGTGCATTTGGACGAATACTTTTCCATGTCCGCAGATTATAGTAGTACTCCTCATACAACCCTTCCCTTAGTAACCCTTCATATATTTACGACGTATTGTTATTGTTAGGAACTTAATTAAAAAAAATAGAAAACTTGAAAACATGTGAAAAACCTAAAATGAGTGATTCTAGCGATGAAGAAATTTATTTGACGCCAACAGAATTGACTGAAACCGTCAATAATGCGTAAAGCATTTAGTCATTTCCTCGCTGAGGTGGGATGAATAGTTACGTGTTGAACTCGAGTGCAAAGATTTTTCACCTTGTGCTTGTGCCACTGCACAACAAGATGCTACCGAGGCAAGTTGCTATGTTGTCCTCAGGGTGCACCACGTGGAGGTTCTTGAGTCACACACCCCGACCTTGAATATACCGGGGGGTCTACTAGGGATGCCCGTTACGATACGATATATCGGAATATCGATACAGCACTATACGATATAGCGATATTTGATGCGATATTTTGACCATACGATACGCTTCGATATATCGCATTCTTATGAAAATATCGCATTACCGTATCGTATCAAACTATGTCGGTGATTTTTAGGGTTCCGTAAAACGTAAAAACGGAACCCTTATAGATTCGTCATGTCTGTCTGTCTGTTTGTCTGTCTGTCTGTCTGTCTGTCCGTCCGTATGTCACAGCCACTTTTTGCCGAAACTATGAGAACTATACTGTTGAAACTTGGTAAGTAGATGTATTCTGTGAACCGCATTAAGATTTTTACAAAATTTAAAAAATAAAATAAAATTAGGGGTGCCCCCCATACTTAGAACTGAAGCTCAAAAATTTTTTTCATCAAACCTACACGTGTGGGGTGTCTATCGATAGGTCTTCAAAAATGATGTTGAGGTTTCTAATATAATTTTTGTCTACACTGAATAACTTGCGCGAGAGACGCTTCCAAAGTGGTAAAATGTGTGTCCCCCCCCCCCCCCTCTAACTTCTAAAGTAAGAGAATGAAAAAACTAAAAAAAATATATGATGTACATTACCATGAAAGCTACCAACGAAAATTAGTTTGAACTCGATCTGATGAGTAGTTTTTTTTTAGTACGTCATAAATACACTATTATTAAAACTTCGATCAAAGTTACAACGAACTACAAGAACTATGTATATTATGTTACTTGCTGCAACGGAACCCTTCATGGGCGAGTCCAACTCGCACTTGGCTACTTTATTGTATATCAGTTATATATGTCAGTTGTCGCAACTTCAGTTCCTTCTGAACGCCTGTTTTCTTTAGCTGGACACACACTTTCCGAAAGCCGTAATAGGTTAAATCCATAGCGCTTATCATAATTATTATTTTTGCGTTGTTAAAGTGCTGATCAATGGCAATTGTGTTTTTTTTTTTGTTGAATAAAACTTTTAAATACATATAAGTAATTATTTGTTTCTTTTTAAAAAATAACAGAATATAATAGTAAAACTACTAAAAAGATAACCCTTTCCACGATGTATACTCATTACATCGCATATTAATTGAAAGGCATGCGATACGGTTACGATACGATATATCGATACAAAGGAAATCGATAATATCGCGTATCGATACAACCAAGTTCGATACAGTTACGATGCGATATATCGATACAATACACTTTTTTGGGCATCCCTCTAGGGTCTACCGCCTAACGAAAAACGCTTTGACGATTTGGCATTGCCGTCTCTTTCATTTCAAGCGAGAAGAAAAGAGACAGCAACATCAAAGCGTCAAAGCGTTAGACCCCCCGCGCTTCTACCGCCTAACGAAAAACGCTTTGACGCTTTGACATTGTTGTCTCTTTTCTTCTCGCTTGAAATGAAAGAGACGGCAATGTCAAAGCGTCAAAGCGTTTTTCGTTAGGCGGTAGATCCCCTGAAGGGAACTACTAAAAAATGTACAAATGATAATATTTTCGGGCGACGAAGGTTACGAAAAATCAAACGTGGTGAACATTTGATTTTTGAAGTGTGGGTAAACTTCTTTTGGCGCGCCTAGACAGATTTTTCGTGGGCTGTGAATTGAATTATAGCGTCACGCTCGGGTATTATAAGAAATGTTCGGATGAACTCTGGATGCTAGAGCGAGAAAGATAACATAGTCCTTGTTCTTCGCTGTTGTGTTGCCCTGTGTTTAGTATGTTTATTTATTTGTGTAATTTTTTTATTCGCGACATTAACTTCTAGGTAGGTACATACCACATTCATTTAATTTGTCACGAAATATTAGCATTTCATATCCGTTGCAAAAAAGTTTTGATTGTAATATAGTATTACTGTTTTATCACAGCACTTACGCTATGTAAACACACAAAATTATATCTACTTTCATCACAGGTAACTACCTACTTACACATACACTATAACACATATTTAAGCATTTTTGGCGAAATACCTATAAAATAAATAAATGGCAAATAGGTATTAAAAAATTGCGAGTCAAACGCTATTTCCTACCCGCGTAAAAGTTTGTTTTTAATTTATTCTTGGCCATGGATACTAAGTCATTTAGCCGCATGTTACTGTCGTGTTTTTGTGCTTCCTAGGCTTAGATAAAGTATTTAACTATTTGTTACTAGGTTTATTTATTCATATTTATAGGGAAATATTTATTATTTTATGTAGTAATATAAATATATATTTAGTAGTATTATTATGTCGCTTCCCCCGCCTACGAGTGTTTGTAGGCTTTTATCCTTGATGCTGGTTGCCTGGAAGAGATTGCTCTCAGCAATAAGGCCGCCATTTGTGGCGCTAGTTAATAATTGTGTGTCTGTAATATTCTAAGTTGTTTTGTGTCACAATAAAGAGTTTCTATCTATCTATCTATCTATCTATATTCAATTTCAATTTGAGAATGGTTTTATTTAGTTATTAAAATTATTTAGTAGTATTTTATTCTTTTAGTTTTCACTTCTGCCGTGCGGTCTAAAGCGCATTTTTTTTCTTTTTGTAGTTTACCTCTTAGGTACAGTTGAAATCAGTAGATAAGTATATGAAATACCAAAATACAGAATAATAGAATGAAGAAACATAAATATTATAATTCATTGTTTTTGTTTCAGTAAGGATAACTATAAATTATTTCTATCTATTATCCATTCATAAAAAAAACTACTTAATAAATAAAAATTTGCTTATAATTTTAGTAAATTATTTTGTTACTATGAGAACTATTATTGTTGACACACATTTCTAGATAACGGGTTACTCACATGTGCTAGAAGGGGCGTAACCGCGCGTGCACACTCTCCTTAAAAAGGCTGTCCAATGCGGCCGAAACCTAAAACGGGAACGGACAACGGTTGAAACCGCCTGGCTTACCCGACCATATCACACGCGTGAGCTAGCATTCAATCAGAAAGTTGCACAAGTTTACAGCAGGCGTGAGATTTTTTTTCCACCAATGGCAGAACTTAATTTTTCAAGTCGACGCATACTATTGGTGAATATTTACGGACGAGCCACTTAACTCCCTCTCAAAGTTCGAGATAACGCCCAGTCTAGGGGGTGTTAACATATTTGCATTTTCAATACGTACATTACTATAGGTATATGTTTATATAGCGAATTTTAGAGTAAAGTCCTCTTAATGTGTAAACAACTAAATTATCTCTTACAAATTCGATCACGCCATTTTGTTTGTAATTAAATACAGTGTATTACTAGTACCTACGTGCTCTACCTACGAGTGTGTATTATATACATAGAGTTCAAAATAAACTACTGAGTACGACAAATAAACAAGAAGGTAAATATTATTTTACGTTTTTCCCGTAACTGTAGGTAATCATCACTTAAATGTTCAATTATGACGCAACGTCTAAGAATACACTGCTTTTTTAACAGTAGATTGACGAAACGATCAAGATATTCACTTGAGGGTAAGCAAAACGCATGCTTCTAACAGCATTGTAGCTACTAACTAATAACTACTAAGTACGCAGCTTTTGACACTGAAAAATCCACTGCCTAGCACTACCACTACTCCTAATTACCCAGAGGTATAATGGTTTATCTCTTCACCCTATAATTTCTCTGAAAATATTTCCAATATTAGCATATTACTGCTTGGCGGCAAAACACCAGAAAAATATGTAGTACTGCCCCAGGCGGACTCTGTAAAAAGTCCTAATACAACAACAGACAATATTATAGTCTCACCACTACATAACTTTTCTCTACCACAAAAACAAGTACCTACTTACTTAGCAAAAACGTCGATCGCATGCCCAATATTCAATTCATACCCCAAATCCCCCACCTCACTATAGCACACACCAAAACACAACACCAACAACAAGAAAATCATTTTTCCACACAATAAAAAAAAATATATTTCACAAACACATTTTCACACGTGCGGTGTCACTCGTCGCTAGAGTTAACAAACTGTATTTTTTTTCAACATTTCGCTAATGTTAATGTAAACAACTTGTGCACTTGACCTGACAGATTAGTTCGTTATCTGCACGTCTGGTTTTAATTATGTATGCTTCCCACTTTGTGAGAATTGAATGAATCGACTTCTGAGCTCATACTACCATGCTAGATTGCGTCACCAGTAATGTGACGTCAGGTATCAGTATCCTTATTCGGTCTTTCCTTGTGTGCAGGTTAATTGCGAGAAATTAATGACTGAATAAAATAAATAAAGGCCAAGCTTAAATAGTATCTCAATCGATAGGTTCAACGGAGTAGGCATAGTGCGAGATCAGTGTGAGACCGGCGTGACTTTGGGGGCAGAATCGTCACGATTCTGCCCCCAAAGTCACGCCGGAGAAACCTGCGGGGGTTTTAGTTGGCAGGGGCAATGGCGAGCCCCACATACCCGCCGCACTCCGTGCACAGTAAATACATAAATAATTCTTTACTGTGCTCCGTGTCCCTGCACAACTGATGACGTGTAAATGCCAATGTGGCGCTACCCTAAATTAGTGCATTTGGACGAAAACATTTCTATGTCCACAGATGATAGTACTCCTTACCTCAACCCTTAATTTTTTTACGACACATTCTAGCGCGAAGAAGTTTATTTGTCGCCAACAGAATTGACTGAAACTGTTAATACCTAATGCGCTAAGAATTTAGTAATTTCCTCACCGAGGTGGGATGAATAGTTACGTGTCGCACTCGAGTGCAAAGATGTTCCACCTTGTGCTCTTTTAATTCCGTCGCTAACGCTCAGGATTCTGATTTTTGAATTATACTTAGAATGCTTCGCTTGCTCGGTCTTCAAAATTGAACACGTGGCTAAAAAAAATATATAATTTAAAAACTGAAAAACCCGACTGCGGGATCCATTATTATTCGACATACAATGTAATTGTTCAACGGATCCCGACTGTTCAGTTGTAATGTTCTTTTATTAGAAAATATTGTATATATTTCAATAGTATTAATACAATAACATATTATAGAATTCTAGACCACCAGAAATCTAAATGCTTGTTTTATTCTTTTCAGTTTTTTTTAGTATGCGAGTACATAGTTTGGTTCACTTTTTACGCAGTCGGGTTTTTCAGTTTTTAAATTAAATTTTTTTTTATACTTTTTAGCTATAAACAATGTTGTGAATGTTAATATGCTCAACATAATAATATGCATCTTTTGGTTGTTGACCAAATGTCTTCGTTTCTACTGATATATAATATGTAGGATTTTCTACTGCATGTAATTCATATTTATAGTTTTGTGTTAGTATAGGTTTTCGATTGACGTTGAGTACCTACTAAATCGTTTGAAGTTGGAGATGGGCGACCGAGGCGGAGCAATCCGAGAGCGGTTCCGTGTTTCCACTATCAGCGGCAGAGTTGAAACCCCATGGAGGTTTATTAGTAGATAGGGGCACCATATCCATACATGATATAGAGTGCAACATAACCCGGCTGTCTCCCGGGCGGGGCAGTAGGGTATGCGTAAACACATTTCCTGCATGTACGAAAAAAAGGTAGTCCAATATACCTACTAGCATAGATCCTAGAACCCAAGATGGGCCCCATCCCAAACTTCACGGTGCACGCAATCATGTCAACGTTGGGAAGAGTGAGCTCACTCTTTCCATTCTAGTCGGTTGCAGGACGCGGTGGACGCCGGATGTTTTTACCTATCATTATTCGGTGTCAACAACCAAAATAAGTAGAGTAGTAGGGGTCAAGTAGATTGGTTGTTTGTAAACCACTTACGATACATACAGAGACGCAGTTTATTACCAATTGCAAGGTGCTCAGGGCACATCTATTGATTTATATCGATGCCTACTAGATACATTAGTATATAATGTCCATTCACATTCACACGTACCTACAGTTAGTTATACGAAGTTTTCTGCTACCTAAAAACCTATAAATTTGAGAATGGTTGTTACTCAACTTTCAATCGATATACATCCTAAACGGTCAGTCAAATCGAAAAACATTGAGAGAAAGCTAAACATTATTTTTAAATACCTATTCAACGATACCCCTCTTGACATATTTTGGTGATTTTATTTTTTTTAATTTGGACAATATGGCGTCCTGAATCCGCCATATTGGACTTACACTAATGTCATGTCTTTAGTGTCACTCGCCAGATTAAGAGGAATCGATTGACGTGTGAATCATAAAAATCGGCCCAGGCGTTTGGTCTGTATAGTGCTTCAAAGGAACATACATACATACATACAAAGACTGTTAAACACATTACCACTCCTTTGCGTCGCGCAGTCGGGTAAAAAGCAACTTTGCACTCCTATATAACAAATAACTATAGTCACGACCGACTTTTTCAAGTGTTCAACTGATGGTTATTACCAATAAAGATGCTCTTTAGCCTTTAGGGATCCTATGTCTATTTCGTCACTTCATTCCACCTACCTACGACTTATCTATTCTATGCTACGACATAAGTATTAAACAGGTCATACTGCACAGACAACCAGATTTTTGAAGCGAAAACTTCTTTGACGCACCTTACACAGATTATTAAAGTGAAAATTTATTTTGGCGCGCCTAGACAGATTTTTCGTGGGCTGTGAATTGAATTCTAGCGTCACGCTCGGATATGATAAGAAACTCAGGTAAACTCGGGACCATAGCCATTGGCTATCTAGAAATGCGTCATCCAATGGGAAATGGTAAAAGGACGTGGCCTGCCCATCATGGCATGGCCATCTAGAAATGCGTCAGCCAATGGGAAATGCTGGTGCATTTCTAGATGATCATGCCATGATGACCAGGCCACAACCCTCCGGTTACACCCGTGTAGTTTCCAAAGTAATTGATACCTTACTTTGGAAACTACTGGATTCTGAGTTATAAGTTTTCACTTCTATCAGCAGTTCCTATGACTGCCAATTTTTTTCGTAGGCTGTAGGTATGTGAGCTTGACTTCTCACGCTCTGAGGTGAAAGACTCGATCGGCTGAACTCGGGACCGCCCAGTGTAGGTACCCCAGCGAGAAGGATACAGTAAGCTGCTCTTCCCTGCTGTGTCGCTGTGTTTACTATAATCAATTTATATGGAATAATTGTTATTACAAATAATGAAGTTTTCACATCTCCCTTGCGGTTTTAAGCGCACATTATTTTTTTTAATAATCTAAATCAAGTTTATCACCGTTCTACATTTAAAATAGTTAAGAACAAAAATCAAGGACGTTCGAGGCGTTGCGTTACTTTCAACTGTTTCGTCCACGTTTTAGAGATAGCCCCTTGACCTGACGAAGACAACGACAGCTGGTAGTGTGGCCCTTATCAGTCATGACTGGGTATTTCTTGAGAGCTAAGACCTACTCATTCAGAGTACTTAAGTCCTGAATGAGTAGGCATACATCGCCGCAAAATTTCTAGCTTAGTTAGTTTGACGGGGCCTTTTCCGCACTCAGCCCGGCGCTTCTACCGCCTAACTACATCGGCTATCGCTTTGCTAATGCTGTCTCTATCATTTCATGCGAAACGAAAAGAGAGAGAAACATCAAAGGTATGACCTACCGGGGGGTCTACCGCCTAACGAAAAACGCTTTGATGCTTTGACGCTTTGGCATTGCCGTCTCTTTCATTTCAAGCGAGAAGAAAAGAGACAGCAATGTCAAAGCGTCAAAGCGTTTTTCGTTAGGCGGTAGAAGCGCCGGTCAGTTGCCACGCGTACCACTGTCTATTTCAGGGGTTCACAAACTTATTTTTTCTGCTGCCCACTTTGAGAATAAATTAATTTTTATAGCTCATTTTTACACATACTAAAAACCACGTTAACTTCAAATTAAATTAACTTGTTATTGTGAACTGTATTAGCGGAGATTAAACATCACACAGGTCACAGGGGACATGGGTTGACTGTCTTGAATACCAACCTTAATAGGCTTGTGTACTAAATTTTAAAAACTGGTTAATAATATAGCTTAATGTTTTTATTATTCCGAAACATCTATATTTTTGAAAAAAACTTACATTTACAATATTTATTTTGCATTTCAAATAATCAAACAAATTTCTGCACAAAAACGCTCCAGACTGTCATGGCGTCTTGAATGACGTCACGTCGTGGCAAACATATGTGTTTGTGTAAGGACATTGTCAATGTTTTTATTTTAAAATGAATCCCTCGTATTACAAGAACTGCATAGTGCCTCAGTGTACAAGCACAAGTATAAATACGCCAAACAAATTATTCATCTATGTTCCAAACGATCCACAATTGCGAAAAAAGTGGCAAACGCTTGCGAGGAGGAATGATGGCCACTAAATCAAGAATATATTTTTATGAAGATCATTTTGATGAAAGTATTTGACACAGTATTATCTTAGTAAAGTAAATGTAAAAAAAACTGATAATTTTCCTCAAAAATAGTGGTAAAACAATAAAAAACTAGTTCAGTAAAGCGGCTGAAGAACTAGTATCCATGGCGAAGAATGAATAAAAATAAAAAATAATTATATTTGATCTATGAAAATGTCACCAACATTAGTGATGTCAAGTGATATGTAGCACGGCGTGACGTCATATTCTCTGATTGGCGTTCACTGTCACGTGACACAATGCCTATTTTTTAAGATTTTCTTTTCAAAAAATATTAATAATCTTTACGTATTTATAATAAACTGTTTTATTTTTGAAATCTCCATATCTTAACCAATAGTAAGAACCTCTAATCCATCCGATTCATTCTTAGTGGAAACAAGCCTATTGCAGTGTTACTGTTTCCTCTGGATTTTGGTTTCCCGACTTACCTAGAGGGAAACCAACGGATAACGGATACCACTGTATTTAAATAGTTGTTTGCAAACATTCAAATTCGATTTGATTGTTCGTAATTTTTGTGGTATTTTTTTTTTTTTGAATTTTTGAACCTTTCATTTTGAATCGGTTCAAGAAGGCCACCGCCACAAAATGGAATGCAAAGGCGTGTGTAGTAAAATACTATACACTACGATAAATTATTATCTGCCAGTAAAACTTAAAATCAGCCGTTTCAGATTTTAACCGGAATAAACCAATAAACAGACAGAAAAAAAATTGCATAGAGTGACGAGACGACCAGGACAGTTGTAACATTACATATTGATTACAATATGTAAATGTACATTTTACCACTATTTTCATCTCAAAACTAGCATCTATCCATAGAATTCTTAGATATTTACATACCAAAATTTTCATATCATTAATTCCCTTTTAATTGTGTTCATTCGATGGACAATAATTTTCTGATTATTGTGATATATTTCTTGTATCATATATCTTATTCTAAATCTACAATAATTACGTTTTTCCAAAAATTTAGTTTGTTTACATAATGTAAACATGTCAAAAAACTATTTGTCACTTAGCAATTTTACTCTTTTTCATAAGGTTGTATAGTTTTTAGAATTAATCCTCTTTGAATTGTCAATATTAAAATAAAGTTTATTTTCTCCAGATTCAAATCATCAAAAGTTTACTTTATGAATCTCATCGGCTGAGAAGGTCAGTGAGAAATCAGCTTCCAACAGAAGAACATTAACCTACAAAAGACTTCCAAGCGATCAAGATCAGTAATAAACCTTGAAAGGTCTAAACGGCTGAGAGCCACTATCGTTCAACGATCACATCCCTTGAAATAACTTGGAAGTACTTACACCCTGAAAACAGCCGGAAGCAACTACCTCCACGAAGACTGCTGGCAGAGAAGCTCTACCGTGCTAGGTGGAGCCGGAAGCAACTACCTCCACGAAGACTGCTGGCAGAGAAGCTCTACCGTGCTAGGTGGAGCCGGAAGCAACTACCTTCACGAAGACTGCTGACAGGGAGCTCTACCGTGCTGAGTGGAGCCCTTTTCGTTTGGAAGCAGCTACATCCACGGGGACTGCTGGCAAGAGATCTCTACCGTGCTAGGTGGAGCCCTCCTCGTGGACATCTGCGAGCCCAGACTGATCACAACTACATCCAGGAAACCTGTTGGGAAGCATTTACTCACTGGCCTTCAAGATAATTAATTTCGAAATTTTCTCATTTTAAGTTACGTTTTCTTTCTTTTTATCCTATTCAATCTTTATTTATTTCTTTAATATACTTGTTTTATAACTGTTTATCATTCCACCTTCATCTACCTCTCCCACCTAAACCTCATAGGTTCACTAACGTGACATTTGGCGCCCAACCTTCAAAAACAACCCCCCCTCTCTTGCTTATTCTTTGATTCCTCAACCCTTGATTTCCTCAACCTTTACCCCCTTAACCTTTGATTCCTCAACCCCTGAATTTCTTCTAAATTCTAAAACATACTTACACTAGTATATATACCTAATATTTCTTTTCGGCACTCTTTGGATTAATAACTTCCCTCTTTTATCCTCTCCTCCCCTCATCTCCCTTCATCCTCATAATATCTCATCTAAACATTTCATCACTTGATCATTCATTTACTCAAATCACTATTGATCTAATATCTAGATAATTATTACTCTAACAATGGACAGAACCATTAAATTTGAGTACCTCAACAAATCCGAACTGGAATATGAGGTTAAGATTAGACTAGAGGAGCCAGTCTCTTCCATCTCTTTACTGCGCAAGCAAATTGCACAATTAAGTCAACAGTTTCCCTCTGAGGAAATTTTTAACTCACCTTATACTATCGAAGAGGATTTATGTCAAACTGAAATAACGCTGAATTATGTTGAATCAAAATTAAACAAACTAACAAAATCCGACTCGAGATTAATCAAATTTATTCAGACCTTTTTAAACCATTTACATTTTAGACTCGATCGGATCGACATTGACATAAATCCTACCTTCTTAGATACATTCAAAACACTTAAGGAAAAATATGACAGTTTAATCAATAAATTTAACTTATTTATTCTTCCAGACCCGATTCAACCTGAAATTGTATTGGCGGAGGTCGTTAACGCAGGTCGGTCGAACCCTCCACAGTTTTCTTCTGCGACTCAACAAGTCGCCCACTCACAGGTACCTCTTAATGATTCTGAACTCTTCAAAGATCTTAGACGTCACTCTTTCGATGGTAAATCTTGTCCAAGATCATTTTTACTTAAACTAGACGAATATTGTTTTTGTCGTAGAATTGATAGAAATTTATTAATTTCAAGAGCCTATGAAATTTTTACTGACAACGCGTTACACTGGTTTCGTTTTAAAATTGGTCAAAATCCAAATTTAACTTGGGACGATGTTTCTAATTCTCTCATTAAGGACTTTGGTGAACATGATTACGATTTCAAATTACTTGAAGCTATTAAAAATCGTACTCAAGGTTCGAACGAGAATATTATAATCTATATTTCAATAATGTCAGGTATGTTTTCTAGACTCTCTAGAAAATTATCCGAATCTGAAAAAGTAGAAATTTTATTGCGTAACATTAGACCCTGTTACTCTGTCTTTGTAGCATTAAAGGACATTTCCTCCATTGATTCTTTAATAGCTACTTGTCAAAACTATGAGAAATTTCTCGATAGAGACAAACAATTTAAAGAACCAGTTAATAGTTCTCTCATGCCTGAGTTTTCTTATAAAAATACTGCTTCAACTTCATATAGAAATTCGTCCCAAAACTATACGAAACAAGTAAACACCGTTTCTAAAAATACACAGTCTAATTCTATGACAAATTCTAATTTATTTTGTGTACGTTGTCGTACAACAAATCATAACTTAAAAACATGTAAAGAACCTCATTATACTGTATGTTTTAAATGCGGTCTGAAAGGATTTAGAACTCCTGATTGCCCTAAATGTTCTAAATCTAATTCAAAAAACTAAACTATGACTTAAAAAGTAAATTTGATATTGATGACTGGAAAAATTGGTTAGAAACTATTAAAAAATTTTTCTCTTGTTACAAAATTTCTTCAACTCTTTACTCTAATGAAATTGATTTTAAACGACCTTTCATCAATATTAATATTAATAACTTATCTATTTCTGGGTTATTAGACTCGGGTAGTTCTATAACTATCTTGGGAAATAACTCTCATCTAGAAATAATTAAACTCGGTTACAAACTTTTTAAGTCAGATTTTATTACCGTCTCTACAGCTAATAACGAAAAAGTCAATTCTTTGGGTTACTTTGACTTACCTATACAGTTTAATAACCAAACACATTGTATCAGGACCCATGTTTTTCCTGAGATTTCACCATCTTTAATTCTAGGAATCGATTTTTGGCAAAAATTTAATCTTTTACCAAAAGTTCTTTCCTCTTTGATTAAATCTGAACATAATTGCCAATCTATCTCAGAAAATAAATTAGTGTTACCGTATGATAACTTATCGTCTAACCAGAAAATTATTGCGGACGACATTATTCAACGCTTCAAACTTATTTCTTTTGAAGAAAAAGGAGAACTGGGCTTGACTAATCTCATAACTCACAAAATTGACACTGGAGATGCTCTTCCTTTCAAACAGAGATGTTATCGATTATCTCCTGAAAAACAAAAAGCTTTAATTAACGAAGTTGACAAAATGCTACAATGGAAAGTGATTGAAAAAAGCGAAAGTCCTTGGCAATCTCCAGTAATCATCACTCCGAAGAAAAATGGCGAATGGCGTTTTTGCGTAGACAGCAGAAAACTCAATTCTATCACTCGTCGTGATGCTTATAACCTACCACTGATTAGTGAAATTTTGGATAACCTCAGAAATGCGAAATATCTATCTAGCATCGATATTGCTAAAGCATTTTGGGAAATTCCGCTAGATGTCGCTGATAGAGACAAGACTGCTTTTTATGTACCTGGAAGAGGTATGTTCAGGTTCACAGTTATGCCGTTCGGATTAACCAACTCGCCGGCAACTCAACAAAGGCTGATGGATATGTTATTCACTCCAGAGTTTGAAAACAAGGTATTTTGTTATTTAGATGATATAATTATAATTAGTGAAAACTTCGAAGAACATATTTCTCTGTTAGTGAAAGTTCACGAAAAATTATCTTTTGCTAACCTAACTATCAATTTTACAAAGACTCAATTTTTTAGAAAGGAACTCAAGTATCTTGGTTTCGTCGTGGATGAATTTGGTCTACGAGCTGATCCTGAAAAAATAAAATCAATTCTTGAATATCCTGTACCTACCAACAGAAAAGAAGTTCGAAGATTCATTGGCACTTGCAGTTGGTTCAGAAGATTTATTCCAAACTTCAGCACTATTGCATTTCCTCTTAATAGATTGACGTGCTCTGGGAAAAATGCACCTAAGTTTCTCTGGAATACGGATGCTGCTTTGGCTTTTCAAAAACTTAAAGAAGTTTTGGTTACAGCTCCTATTCTTGCCTGCCCAGATTTTAATCTTCCATTTTCAGTTCATTGTGACGCATCAAACTATGGTATTGGCGCAATGCTGACTCAACACCAAAATGATCAAGAAGTTGTGATTGCATACATGAGCAGAGCTCTTAACAAGCACCAACAAAACTATTCTACCACTGAACGTGAAACCCTTGCAGTTATTACGGCCCTGGAACATTGGCGTTGCTACTTAGACAACGGGATGCTATTCACTATTTACACAGATCATGCTGCTCTTAAGTGGTTTCAAAACTTATCAAATCCTTCGGGAAGACTTGCTAGATGGTCTCTCCGTTTATCCTGCTTCAATTTTATTTTGAAACATAAGAAGGGTAAAGATAATGTTGTTCCTGATCTTCTCTCTAGATCTACAAATCAAGATTCTGGAATTCAAGGAATCAATCCCATCTCTACAAGTAATCCTGTCGTCGATCGTGATCTAGAACACTACAACAAGATATTTCTCGCCTGTAACTCTAATCCCGATAGTTATCCTAATTATCATATTAGAGATAATAAACTCTTTCGTTGTATTCACTCTTCTAATGAAATTAATGAAGATTTCATTTGGAAAGAAGTTCCTCTACCAAGTGAAAGAGCTGCCATAATTATCAACAATCACAGTACTCCTCAAGAACCTCATCTTGGAATCTTCAAGACTTACAAGAAAATCTCTTTATTATATTATTGGCCTGGAATTTTTAAAGACATTACAAATTTCATTAATAAATGTGACACGTGTTTGTCTTATAAACATCCTAATCATTCTCCTTACGGACTTATGGGCAAACCAAAAATTTGCTCTAGACCATTTCAATCTATTTCTTTAGATTTAATGGGTCCTCTTCCAATGACTAGAAAACGTAATCAATATATACTGGTTATTAACTGTAACTTTACTAAATATACTTTAATTTTTCCAATTAAACGGGCTACCGCGTCTATTATTATTGACATTCTAGAAAACTGTGTATTTTTAGTCCACGGTACTCCTCAAACTATAATAATGGACAATGGCTCTCAGTTTCAATCTCATGAATTTAATAATTTTCTCAATAAATACAAGGTTCCTTTTATCTTTTATTCTCCTTTTTATCATCCACAGTGTAATCCCACTGAACGTTACAATAAAACTATTGTTACAGCTTTGGCTTCTTTAGTCGGTGACGATCATAGATCCTGGGATATCTTCCTGCCGAAGATCCAGTTCGCAATGAATTGTAATGTTAACCTAACAACTGGTTACTCTCCATCATTTTTAGTGTTTGGTAGAGAAATTATCCCTTGTGGATCTCTTTATACTCCAACTGAAAACATAGAAGAGTTAGTTTTCTTGCCTCGGGATATTTATGCATTGAATTCTGGTCTTCTCTCTTCTACTTTTGATAAAGTACATCTTGAACTTTTAAGAGCACATGCTAGAAACAGTGCTCATTATGACTTACGTCGTTCTGTTAAGGAATTTAATGTTGGTGATACTGTTTGGCGTAAGAATTATGTTCAAAGTAACGCTGCCACCTATTTTAGTGCTAAATTAGCTCCAAAATTTATAAAATCTAAAATCATAAATAAATTGTCCCCTTTAGTTTACATTTTAGAAGATGCTAACGGTATCACTGGCAAATGGCATATCAAAGATATAAAAGGATAAGCCATCGTTTCTTAATTTTCTTTATTTTTTATCATCCCTTTAACTTTTACTACATTTACTTACATTACATTTACTAACATTACATTAACCTCCATTATTTTAATTACTCTTTAGTATTTTTAACGTATTTAAACGTTACCCAAGACTTAGTGGTCTTTTGTTTTTTTTTACTTTCTCAAGTTAATGAGCTCTAAACTCATTAACTCTTTAACCAATGAGTAACCAACTCTTGGAATTTGTATGAACACTAAACTCATACTCTTATCTTGAACCCTAACGTTCAAGATATCTTTTGAGCCCTACCGCTCATGTTAGCTTTTGAGCCCTTATGCTCACCCTTAATTACTTTTTTTTTCCCTTATAAAGAGCGGATGATAACTCTATAAATAAGCCTAACTATCAAGCCCTATGTTCATCCCTTTTATCATCCTTATTTCTTCTATCCATAGAGCGGGTGATAACTCTTTAAATAAGCCGACTATTAGAGCGGTCGATGACTCTTTAAAAAAGCCTGCCATCGCCGAGAGTGTATGCTTTGAGTGTTCGTCATTGAATGTGAACTTACACCCAAACAGAATGGAAGTGATGAGTGAAAGACTTGAAAGGTTACGTGAATGAATTTGTTTGTGTGAAGGTAATACCTCTCTTAAACCCATTAGAAATTCTTACCAAATTTTACAGAAGCGTAAAATTTCCGCAGTCGTGGGGAATAATGTAACATTACATATTGATTACAATATGTAAATGTACATTTTACCACTATTTTCATCTCAAAACTAGCATCTATCCATAGAATTCTTAGATATTTACATACCAAAATTTTCATATCATTAATTCCCTTTTAATTGTGTTCATTCGATGGACAATAATTTTCTGATTATTGTGATATATTTCTTGTATCATATATCTTATTCTAAATCTACAATAATTACGTTTTTCCAAAAATTTAGTTTGTTTACATAATGTAAACATGTCAAAAAACTATTTGTCACTTAGCAATTTTACTCTTTTTCATAAGGTTGTATAGTTTTTAGAATTAATCCTCTTTGAATTGTCAATATTAAAATAAAGTTTATTTTCTCCAGATTCAAATCATCAAAAGTTTACTTTATGAATCTCATCGGCTGAGAAGGTCAGTGAGAAATCAGCTTCCAACAGAAGAACATTAACCTACAAAAGACTTCCAAGCGATCAAGATCAGTAATAAACCTTGAAAGGTCTAAACGGCTGAGAGCCACTATCGTTCAACGATCACATCCCTTGAAATAACTTGGAAGTACTTACACCCTGAAAACAGCCGGAAGCAACTACCTCCACGAAGACTGCTGGCAGAGAAGCTCTACCGTGCTAGGTGGAGCCGGAAGCAACTACCTCCACGAAGACTGCTGGCAGAGAAGCTCTACCGTGCTAGGTGGAGCCGGAAGCAACTACCTTCACGAAGACTGCTGACAGGGAGCTCTACCGTGCTGAGTGGAGCCCTTTTCGTTTGGAAGCAGCTACATCCACGGGGACTGCTGGCAAGAGATCTCTACCGTGCTAGGTGGAGCCCTCCTCGTGGACATCTGCGAGCCCAGACTGATCACAACTACATCCAGGAAACCTGTTGGGAAGCATTTACTCACTGGCCTTCAAGATAATTAATTTCGAAATTTTCTCATTTTAAGTTACGTTTTCTTTCTTTTTATCCTATTCAATCTTTATTTATTTCTTTAATATACTTGTTTTATAACTGTTTATCATTCCACCTTCATCTACCTCTCCCACCTAAACCTCATAGGTTCACTAACGTGACACAGTGCCTGATGGTATGCAACATGCCTGCCCCAGCGACACGCAGCTATTGGAACATGAAAGTCCAAATAATTACCTAACACTGCACTCGTCACCTAGAGATCTAAGATATTATATCTCTAAGCTCTGTAATTTCATCGGGAACATTTCCCTTCAAACCGGATCACAGTAGTGTTTGTACAGTAGTGAATGGCGGTAGAACACCTGGCAAAGGTAACTGGTACTTTCCCAGGCGGCCTCTGCGAAGAGTCGCCGATAAGTTGCTAGCCTTTCGGTTTTTTATCGGATACACTTCGGAGAGTGTGCGACTGATTTACATGATCTAATACCACCTTGCCCTTTTTTTCTATCGGAATGCTCGTAGCTCGAAAAAACGACATCGATTCATGGTTGATGTTCCAAAGACACGAACGAAGAGATTTGACTCTACCTTTGTGATAAGAACGTCTAGGCTGTGGAATGCGTTGCCTGAGTGGGTTTTCCCTGTTGGTTACAATCTTTGTGTCTTCAAATCGAGAGTGAATCGGTTTCTTCTAGGTAAACACGCCCCATCGTCGCTTAACATCAGGCGAGATGGCGGTCAAGTGTAAGCCTATAAAAGTTAAAAAAAAAACCTACCACTACAAAAAGTGTAAGTATAAAAGGGTACAATACCTACGAGATATATAGAGTGACGAAACGATCAGGATATGTAATAGACTACAGGCCCGTGAACAAAATTTATGGGTCAAATGAACCATCAGGAGACCTATGTAGGACGATAGAAGGGTATAAAATAATAAGATTCAGCACTATGCCGTCACTTATAAGCTGTCCAACTGAGTACAGTCGAAGAGTGGGGGTTGCAACCCTCGATCATTTCTCCTTGTCGCATGATTTTTGTACGGCGTTGCAGAATAATAGATTAGAGAGATATTTATAGAGAGGTACAGTCCGCGAGGTATAAGCTGAGCTTTGCATTAGTGTGAGTGATCACATGCATACGCATCTATTACCAAAAGTACAGTCAGACAACAAACTCTTAAACAACAAGCTGACATTAACTATCCAGGATCAATATGGTCATTGCGAAAAGAAGTATCTCTTTTAGGATTCAAATGGTCAAGGACAGAGAATAACAGAAAAATTTTAATGGAAAAGCATGAGATCCGTCACCTACGTATAACTTATTTACTTAAAATTTCCGAATACCGTATTCAGGGCAGGCCTATCGTTTATACCGATGAAACATATATTGAATTATTGACACCACTCACACTTCATCAAAATCATATTCAGATGGCAGCACTTCTGGTTTGAAGAAACACCTTATTAAGAGAACATGGTCACAGCGTCCTGCGTCTGACTGTACTTTTGGTGATCACTCACACTAATGCAAAGCTCAGCTTATACCTCGCGGACTGTATTTGTATTTCAACTAATAACAATCGTACATTTTAAGTTTTTGAAGTGAAAACTTCTTTAGGCGCGCCTAGACAAATTTTTCGTGGGGTGTAAATTTAATTCTACCGTCACGCTCGGGTATGATAAGAAATCTTCGGGTAAACTCGGGACCTTTGCGATTGGGCATCTAGAAATGCGCCAGCATGGGAAATGCTGAAAGGGCGTGGCCTCGCCCTGCTTGGTTCTAGATGGCACTGCTATGATGGCGAGGCCACGCACTCCGGTTACACCCGTGTAGTTTTGCAAGGTAAGCTATCAAATTCTGAGTTTTAAGGTTTCACTTCTATCGGCAGTTCCTATGACTGCCAATTTTTTTTAAATTATTAGTTTGTCGGAAAAATTCGAAATTTTTCGACGATTTACAGATTCAATTTGGGCATTTGATTATGTACGGCATTGGTTCCAAACAGTTTCAATACCTCTCCTAATCCATTATTTCGCAACGCCGTACAAAAATCATGCGACAAAGAGAAATGATCGAGGGTTGCAACCCCTCAGGGTTGCTCTTCGATTGTACTCAGTTGGACAGCTTTACAAGTGACGGCATAGTGCTGAATCTTATTACTTTATACTCTTCTATCATCCTACATAGGTCTCCTGGTGGTTCATTTTCTACGTAAATTTGTTCACGGGCCTGTAGTCTATAAGTACCACATGTAGGTACTTTCACCTACCTTTAGATATTCATTTAGAATTACATACAGGCATTTCAATTTTATTTACCTACATGTATAGGTAGGTACCTAGATTCTCAGTTGGATTGTCTGAATATCCCTCTTAAAAATATTTGCGCCGAATTCACTACTATGTAGATATCTGGAGCGTGTTGATTGATAACGGCTAGATTCAGCCATTGACCCCGTTTTCAAGATAAACGAATTTACTTCTGACTCCATTTTTGACGTGATAACGTCTTATAATTCGATGAAGCCGGCTGCCCCCCCGCAAATCATGACGTCATGTAACGTTACGCCGTTACCGTTAGTTCGTCGTCCGTGCCATGCGGACGAAGCTGAGCGTTGTGGGCGCCACCCGCCGAGTCGAGCGGTATCACTGCTCGCGCTATCAGCGTACTGATTGTCAGTAAACCGACTTTACAACAACCATTTTTTTTTTACTTATTTTAACGGTAACTTACAGCACGTCACGTAGGTATCTGATAGTAATCCACATGCCTGCCAAAAACAGCACAGTGACAGGCAGCTATTGGAACATGAAGAGTCCAACACATTAACTAGCACTGCAGTGCGCTCGGCAACCAGAGACGTACATAAGATGTTCTATCTCTAAGCCTTGTAATTTCACTGGAAACATTGCTCTTCAAACCGGAACACAGTAATTATTGCACTTTACTGCTTGGCGGTAGAATAACTGGCAAAGGTGTGGTCCTTCCCCAGGCGGACTCTGCCAAGAGTCCTACCACTACGATAATAATACCTAAGTTATTTTAATTTATTTTGTATTATCTATGAGGTAGGTATCTACCTAATTATCGCAACCCGTGCACCGAATAATAATATGAATGAATGAATGAAAATTCTTTATTGTTCACACCAAATACACATACAATTTTGAAAAATAGTAAGACTAGTGATACAACGGGCGGCCTTATCGCTAAAAGCGATTTCTTCCAGGCAACCTTGGGATGGACAGAAATATTTGAAAACTTAAAGCGTGGTGCGCAACAATTACTATTTAAATAATAAGACTATGGGATAGACGTACATTCCAATAGTACTACATACGAATACATAAAATAAAACTACACAAAAAAAAAACTAAATACACTAATAAATAAACTAATCATATACTTACATACATAAATATACTGACAAGGTAAATAAATTTACCTAGTTACATAGATGACAAAGTGGCGAGCAACAAATAAGTAAAGTTTGAAGTGGTCAAATAATGTGTAAAAAAGAACATTAAATAAAATAAAAATTAGGTAGATAGATTACAGTTTCGACAAATAAAACTCCTTCACGTGATCTTTAAAAGTTGGTAACGATTGTAGCTTTCGGATACAAACTGGCAGATCGTTCCTTCGTTCCACAGTTGAACAGCCTGAAAGGCAAAGGACTTGCCATAAAATGTTTCAGAGCGTGCAGAAGGGGACATTAGGGTCAGGTTGGTTTTTGACCTAAGAGGACGAGAATGGCAATCCTGCAGTAATGTAAACCGCTCTTTAAGGTAACGCGGTGTGCATGGGTTAAATAAGACGTTGTACAGAAGGCAAAGAATATGAGCGTTACGACGTAAGCGAATCGGTAACCATTTGAGTTTAGCGCGAAATTGAGAAATGTGATCAAATTTTCGTAACCCAAATATAAACCTAATGCAGTAGTTTTGAAGTTTTAATATAGATAAATCTTACACATTTTGAATGGTAGGTACCTAGGTACTACTATTTCTAGTTTTTCAGACGGGTATATTGTACACTCAGACGAAGGAGGGACGGAACGCTAAATGTCATCATCAGCAGCCTATCTTAGTCCTCTGCCGGATATAAGCCTGTTCCATGGCTCGACATTCAACCTGATTCTCAGCTATGCGTTTCCACCCACTGCCTGCTGTCATCCGTATATCGTCACTCCATCTAGTCTCAGCCTCTCAGGGTATCCTACTTAAGTGTGCCGATTCGCTGTCTCTTAAAAGTACTAGTCAAATGGAACAAAAAGTTACTATTCAGGGTTTTAAAAATGAAATCAATATATTACATTTAAAAATCAATTTATTCTCTCTTTAATCACTTCGATTTATTTGTAAAATATTTACATTTTCATAATTATATATTTTAATAGTTGGTCAATTCTAAATGCATTATCTGTGAGCTCATAGTAACCGGAAAAATATTGTATGGGGGAGTTTAAAAGTTAATTATTTAACTTTTATTTAACTAATATTGCACTTAAACTTTTAAAAATGTTATAAAAATACATACAAAATGGCTTATTAAAATTAACAGACGCCTAAAGCGCCACACATGTAACGATTTCAATCTAGGAAAAGTTTTCTTATGTCCTCGCTAGATGGCGCATAAATAAACATTAACAAATGAAGGCACTCCAATGATTTATTTACAATATAATAAATTCACCTAGTTTTTAACTATTACTAATTATGGAAATCAATTAAAATAAAGTAACAATAAGATCACAATTTAGTTTTCT
This sequence comes from Ectropis crepuscularia, assembly GCA_963693475.1. Taxonomy (NCBI): domain Eukaryota; kingdom Metazoa; phylum Arthropoda; class Insecta; order Lepidoptera; family Geometridae; genus Ectropis; species Ectropis crepuscularia. The sequence continues at coordinate 18,511,736 of OY856355.1, forward strand.
CTTAACTTTAGTAAAATGCAATTCGTACAAAATCGTAATGTGGGATAAAAAACAAATTCCATAATGTAGGTCGTACCTTAGTTTTATATTAAAACAAAATCATGCAATGATATTTTTTTTAATCATATAAATTTCAATTAAGTATGGGTTTTGTGGTAAAAGAAAACCACTTTCCTTGTGATAGATTAATTATTGATGGATGTAAAGACAAAGGCAATGTGAAATATTAATAATTATTTGTTCAAAGACATCCCAAAGCTGGGCCAAGGCCTCTTTCCATTTGTTTCGATCGTTCTATGAACCAGTGAATCTATCCGCAATTTAACAAACAATTTTATTTTGAACAACACTCTCATGAGACTGATGGTCATTGGTCATTGCCTACATTTGGTATAGGTGTGGTGCTTATTTTGGTGTACATAGGGTAGGTATCCCTTTCAGCTAAGAGCTAGCTATAGGTAAAGAACCCAGTGATTTTGGTGTACCTTTTATAACAATTCCATTTTGTTACTAGAATTAGAGGGGATAGCACGTGTCTTCGAGATAACGATAATCCCATTGCTTGCTAAAGAAATTTTATATTTCGATGTTTATTAGTGACTGTACCTCTAATCGACACGTTTCTAAAAACTTGTGCTAACCCCACATTTTTCTATTCTTATCTTATTTCTAATTAGACTAACCGCCGCATTTCAGAACATTACTTAGGCGCAATTTTATTTAGACGTCTCAAACGCCAAAAAACTTTCAGTCATTAGACTTTACTCAAAAATTAGACAGCTAGCTAGGGCTTTAAGTAAAAGTTTAAAATACGGTGGGAATACTCTAACTTATTCGTCACATATTACTCTCCCAAAGTTTTAAATAATTGTCTATGACTTCCTCGAACCACTTCTTTTTCTGTGCGTCTTTGAACGCAGGCGCTAATGTTTTTAATTCTAATTGTAATAAGGCTTCATTTCCCAGTAACGAGTCTAAACTTCGCAGCAAACTTTGCTCTCCATGAAGTTTGAGGAGACTGGGGTATGAGAATATGTAGTAATGTACTCGTAGACGCTTCATAGCCCAATTTTCAACTGTTTTATTACCACTGGCCACCTAGAAAGTTTAAAAATATATTAGATTCCGCTTTTCCAATTTTATACTTCGCGCCACCACTCATACAGCCCTTGATAATAAAAACAGCTACTGTCGCTTTTTTTAGCGATGAACGAAAGTTTTGTTTAAAAGTAATGTAGTTCAACAGTTTTTCCACAGCACTAAGTGGTGGCGCGAAATTTAGGAATTTTAAGTCTTATTGACTTAGAGGAATTGATCTATGAGAGTGAGCAACGCGCTATAATCGTGTGGGTAGTTTTCGAAAGTTTTAAAATCCAAATGATATGTCAAATATTACTTTTACATGTAAAATATATAACACTATGCTAAAAAACATACTGTATAAAAATTTTGCTTTTCACATATTGTACCACAAAATTTTTTTTAAATAAAGTGTAGATGAAAATTATTAAAAATAGTGAATAACTTCTTGTATACTTAGGCATATTTATATTCGTTTCATTTTCAAACCAAACAGCTAAAAGTGCTACCTACTAAATATTCAGCATTAGAATTCGGTATGATATGCCTAAAAATAGATATTACTTCTTATTTAATAAGCTGGTACTATGATTTTAACTATTCACATCAATAAAAACGCAATTGCTCACTCCTATAAATTATTATCTACTCTATAGTTTTCGAAAAATAAACGATCCATTTTGACATTGGCGCAAGACCAAAGAATGATTATCACATTATAAATAAAATTATTAGTTAATCTGTGATATTATTAAACACACAAAAATTTTTTTTTTTAAAACAATGTTTTTTCAAAATATTTGCAAATAATTACCTATCGTTTTATTGTATTTTTTTTCAGTTTCGTTCCAAGTTACATTGTAAGATATTTTTCAAATAACAAACGGATCTTTAATTTTTTGAAGACTATACGTATGTTTCTATAGATATAATGAAATGAATTTAAGTTAAAATATGAAAGTTACGTGAAGCAGAAAAGTTTGAATGAAAATTAATAATCACGAATTGGTGAATGAAAAGAATGAAAATGAATGATATTTTCGACTTTTTCGGTTCGAATTAAATCTCCAAAGTTTTGGTCAATGTTTGTAACCTTAAAAAATATGTCACAATAAGGTCGAATAATGGCTAATTAATGCTACTTCTATCCATTTAAAATGGTTATCTTCTTCCCTCGACTCAAATTGAAATTACAAAAAAAATGTGCTCCATATAAAATCTAAAAAGATGCAATGGCTTAGTGGCTAGAATGTCTTAAGTCACAATCGTGAGGTCGTAGGTTTGAACCTCCTAATGAACATTGTCGTATGTCACAATCGTGAGGTCGTAGGTTTGAACCTCCTAATGACCCTTGTCCTCGGTCACAATCATGCGGTCGTAGGTTTGAACCTCCTAATGACCCTTGTCCTATGTCACAATCGTGAGGTCGTAGGTTTGAACCTCCCAATGAACATTGTCCTATGTCACAATCGTGAGGTCGTAGGTTTGAACCTCCTAATGACATTTGTCCTATGTCACAATCGTGAGGTCGTAGGTTTGAACCTCCTAATGACCCTTGTCCTATGTCACAATCGTGAGGTCGTAGGTTTGAACCTCCTAATGACCCTTGTCCTATGTCACAATCCTGAGGTCGTAGGTTTGAACCTCCTAATAACCCTTGTCCTATGTCACAATCGTGAGGTCGTAGATTTGCACCTCCTGAGTATTTTTCCAAGTGCAAGATGAAACCGGCGTGTTCCAATGAAGACGTATTTAATTTGCCCCTTCACACTTAAAAGGTTGATTTTTTTTCGAATTTTGGTTGAACCCATGTTTTTTAATGTCAGAAAAAATGTCTATTTTGATGGAAAAGTTTTTCAAATCATTTTGATGTAAGTATAGAATATTCATGTATTAATACGTATGTACATTATGTCGTAAGTATATGTAGACTTGCCTTGTGGGCACAGTTGGTATTTATTAACACGCAGAATCATGAATTATATTTTCAGTCAGAGCAAATTTTGTGTAGGTAAGTAAATATGTATGTTTTTTTGTCGTATGTAGGTCCAATTTTGACAACCAATTTCCCTAGATAGTAAGCGTTGGTGTGGTGATGGACAATATGCACTAACTTAGAAGATAGCTATTCACTCTATTCTGTTTATGAGTGTTTCTAGTATCACAAGTACGTATGTATATATGTATGTATATCACCTAGATTCTCATAGTACAAGTTTCACTTTAGTTTGGTGAAAGATGGTGTAATATAAAGAATTTCCACCAAAATGTATTATTAGACCTTATTGTGACTATATAGAACTTAAAATGCTTCAAGTAATCATCGATTACCTTTATTTGTCCTATGTGTTTCGCATGCCATGGCGAAAAGTATCCCTCAAGTTCTTTAGCAGTGATATCTGCTACTCCTTTAGACTTTAACCTCTCTTTAATCATAGAGTAGGCAGTTCTAGAGAATACAAACACCTGTGGTGAGAGCATAGACAAATAAGTACTAAAACATACATGCTTTAAGTAGGAAATATGCATTATACATATTTATAGGGTTGTCACATTAGAACCGATGGCGCGGCCTAGGTTGAAATTCACTTTATAAAATAAAATATGTAAAACAGTCAGTTTTTTAAATAGATGAAAAATATGCTCTCTTTTTCCATTTTTGAGATTTTATCATGTATTCTCTTCTCAGTTTATGCGTATTATTCTAATAAGTTGATGTGGAGTAGATCGTTGTTAGTACTGACGCATCACTTACCCTCAGGCTCGGCGCTCATCTGCCTGTACCTTTCTAGCTTTCTACTACAAATTTACGACGCGTAATTTTAGTAGGTACGTCATATGGAATTTACTTTAATTTATTTATTTAGAATTTAATAACAACACTGACATTACAAATAGCAGCACTGTTGTCAACTAAACGTCATAACTTTATCTACGAAAAAATGTAAAAAGTAACTAAAGAATGGGTTTTGTAATTTGTACGTAAGGCGATCGACACAAGAAACAATGCCAATGATGTAAGAACATTCATGAATTGTGATGACAAAAGTGTATGATTGAAAGAAAAAGAGAGCATAGAAAATGTGGCTTGCTGATCGAAATGTATTACGAGTATGATGTGAAAATACTGATAAATGATAATTTATTGTTGAATAATGATCTTTATTAATAGTTAGTGTTAGGGTGGCAAGTTGGTGATATCCACCCTAGATACTTTGTCCACCCTGGAGATACGTGATTTATTTTTCAGAGTGGACAAAGCTGGCAAAGTACCCACCTTAGGCAAAGTGCCTAGATTCGCGAATTATGAACATGGGTAAAACGTAAAACATACCCGTTTCCAAATAGTACAGTAAACCAATTACATGAATGTACCAGTATAACTTTGACCACAAACTTGGCTGTGATCCTTGAAAATCATGGGCAAAGTTATACTGGTATGTTTGCATTTCGGTCACTAGTTTAGTTATCACGGCACAGGGTGCCATTAATGGCCAATTTAAATATGTTAATCTAAAGAAAATGAGTCTTAAATGATTGCCGTTAAAGCTGATTTTGCAGCAGTCTTCAGAAGCAAATCGAACCTTGACCGCGCCCACGTGTTCAGCGAAGAAGGGGGAGAAGAAGTTCTTCATCTCGTTGGGGGGGATGTCTGAGATCCCCCGGGATTTGACACGCTCCTTGATTCGGGAGTATACCGAGCGGGAGAACACAAATACCTGGATAATGGTGGTACACGGGTTAAACAAGAAATTATTTTATTACAGAATTATAAATTACATAAATTAGCAACACCCCACCAAATTAGGTTTTACCCACGCGGATCTCGCAGTTATTTTGCTATATTGAAAAGTAGTCTATGTGTTATTCCAGACTATAATTTAAATGTGCTCCAAATTTCAACTCGATACTCTGACATTACGACAGTAAGACGTGAATGAGCAACAAACATCTAAACATCCGAACATTCAGACTTTCACATTTATAATATTAGTAGGATTATAGATTAAGAGCATAGTTCATCGCGATACCTTTAAATAATACCACGCGAATTCTAAAATCATGTATAGCTTTAAAGAAGGAGCATTAGGGAAAAAAACGATAATGTTTTTCTAACTAATTTTAATTTTCACTAGGCTTGCTGTACTTTCCCAAACATTTGCTACCGTCAACGCAACGTGTCAAAAAGTATTTTCACACCACAGTAGAACCTCGATTATTTGAACCAATTGGGACTGTGACTAGTTCGAATAATAGAAACGCCGAGTTTATGGGATGAGATCATAAACAACATTTTTTACTAGTAAGAGATCCCGCTATACAACTACCTGCACCGAGATGCTTATTTGATGAAACGTATTTTATATTAAATTTTTTAGGTCAATAGATATATTGCACATGGGTTGCCTAACAATTTTTAGTCCAAAGTATGATTAATTAATAAATACAATTTTTTTTTACCATTTCGATTATTAGACTAATTCTATACCAATTGAAAGTATGAAGCCCATAGAATATGCAAACATTAGGTTGCCTATTCTTTTCCTGACCCAACTCTCGGGTTGCCAGTTATAAACTATTTATTAGATTATTATTAGTAAGATTATTGAATTGAAATTAAATAAAATTAAAGATTATTTTATTATGAACACGGTGATATAGGGTTGCCTGCGAAAAATCGGTCCCGATGTCCGGTTGTCGAATTTATAATTTTTTAAAATTATCGAGGTCGTTATTGAAGAAAATAAATTTTTGCATCATTTGTGGCCTGCAAACTTTTCTGTGACATGTACCGTTTACGGTTTATATCCCATTTAATGAACCGGTTTTTCTATTGCGGCCGATAACTCTTGAAATATTAGATTAATAGAGATTTTTTTAATTGATGAACTACTGTAACGGTGGTGGCAGCAAGAAACAATGATCCTTCGCACAAATGTTCAGATAATAATTGAGCGTTCGGATAAACTAAGTAATCGTTCGGATAATCAAGAGTTTTTTATTTTATTTAAAAATCTATATATTTATAACCTAAACTATTTAAACATAGTTTGCAATTAAAGCTTCACCCCGACCCAGACCCTCCATCACCGCTGCATTTCGGTCTTTAATGGCTTCCAGATGAAGTTATAGTGTCTGATGGCACTTGGTGACGCGGTCGACGTTCGCAACACAAGACGACAAATCGCATCATCCTCGACGTCGTCGGTGCAGTAGACAAAGGTCCCAGTGTGCCGAGACAAAGCCACAACTGCTTGCGGAACACTCTCGTGTATCTTCAGCTTAGCCTTGGACTTAATGGCGACTACTGACTCACTCATGTGTTAGTCCTTGAGCCTCATGGATTGTCAGTGCGCAGGACCCCGCGCCTTCTCCATAGCCCTGGCCAATGAGGTTCTCTTTCTCTTCCTGGGTGTGAACCAAGTAGAGGGTGTTCGGGAGAGTGCGTGATATGTTGGCACCTGGGACCTCAAACATGGAACTGAGGAATATATCCCGGAGTAAATCTCCCTCAGCGCATACGCGACATCCATTGGGAACCGGTGTGTGCACAACAACTCCTGGCAGAATTCCGTTACCAGGTTAGGGCTACCGTACCTCATATCAAAGAGATTTTCTCTATCGATATAAGGCAACTGGTTTATGTCTCCTATGAGGACAAGCTCGCCAGCATTGGACAGCCGCACTGCCATTATGTTGGCTCCAAAATGAATCATTAGAGCTTCATTCACCAAAAGGCGCCTGAAAACCCTGTCGAATCTATTTACGAGGACCGAGGCCATAGTACGCACCCTGGCTTTCATCTGGTTACCAATGCGTCAGATAGTCTCTCCCTCAGATCTTTCGCTGCCTCTGATGTAGTCGTGATAATAACGTCTTTGTCCACACTGAAGTGTTTGATAACCCATGTTGTCTTTCCACACCACGGAACACCGTTAATCCATTGTATTTTTGGTATCTTCCAGCTTCCCCAATTTGTTGTGGGTTCTGGATCCCTCCCTATAGTTCTGGCCATGTCAAGGATTGCGTCATCCAGCATTGTTTTGGTACACCGGGCGATAACTACAATAGGATCTGTCGGTGGTGCCGCGTATTTGGGTCTTCCTATTCGCCTCGTCTCAACCCTATCCAGAGCCACGAAACCAACTGTAAGCCATTATATACTCGAATTGTCCCATCCTTGTTCCCCTGATTACCTGGGAGGTGACGTTGTTGTATATGGTAGACTGTGCTTCCTCGAGTTTATCTCGCAATATTTTATCGGTTCCTAGCCTGTAGGCCTGTAGGATGTTAAGGTCTTGAAATATACTTCTCGAGTACCTCTTATAATCAAGGATAAATAATCAAGGGTTCAAATAATCGAGGTTCGGTTAATCAAGGTTATATTGTACATTATTCATACTACCGAGTGGGTTGATACGCACCTGATACAAAGAGTTACCAGTGATATAGGACGCTATGTAATGCGATCCGTATTTCCTGATAAAGTCTGCTATAGACGCTGTATCGCCCAAAACAGAGTCCTGTATGGCGTCGAACACCACATCTTCCACTGATATATTCGGTGGTAGGTCTGTCAGTTTTGCTGTCTCGCGGAACCTGGAAAATTTAACAGAAGAATAAAATAAACGAAACTTACATATTATAATAAATTGATTTACTAAAGCCACTGTTTAATAGGCCGTAGATACCCCAAACAATTTTACATTAATTTTACCCTTCTATATACATATAATTATATTTTTGTGGACTTGATGCAAAGATTGTCCATCGCGATGCAATGGAACGATACTCCTATCTTAATGCATGGCTTGCTCGGCCCAACACTTCACGTTATAAAAAACAATCAGGCTTTGCGCTAAAATAATTATGTAATTCATTTTAATAACGTGTTTATTTTGACAGAATAAACGTTAACGGAAATAAAAATTAAAAAAATAAAACCGTGTAAACTGTCTATATTAAACCTGAGTTACCTGTGTATTTATTTAAAATGTAAATAAACTACGTTAGTTCTGATATTAAAACTAAAACCATTCCAAATATACACGAATTTATTCATTACCTGCCCTGTTTCGGGGATTACACATTAAAGCAATATGCTTATTGCTTATTGCAGTTCCTTATAAGACAATTTCAAATGTTTTTAAAATTTTATATTTTCAATAACGAACATGCTACCCGGCCAAAGTAACCCACTCACGCTGCCCAGCAAAGCGGCTACGCTAACTACGCCTCATTGCGACATCCGCCCAAAGGTTTATCTCAGTAAGGCCAATTGTCCACGTAGCTGCACGACATCCGCACGATTTCGACAATTGTCGGATGCAAGACGAATGCTTGCATCTTGCGTACAAATAATGAAGTATGTTGTGTCCACGAAACGACAACGACACGACAGCCGCACGTCTTGCGTTTGTTCGTAGGATGCATGCATTCGACAAAAGACGCGTGCGGGGACAGTAGTAGGCCTAACTCAGTACCAAACCCTAGTTTTCACTTACACACATTCTAACCACCATATTCCTAACATTTATTAAGTACTTTAAGCCTACGCGAGGCAAAAATAGGTAGGTAAGTGAAATTTTTGAGCCAAGTCAAATCAGGACAGAAATTTTCGAGGTCTGTGTTGTCAAACGAACTCAAAGGGTCCGGATTATATTTAATATTTAGTCAGGTTTTGGAATAAGTAGGAAAGTTGTAGGAAATCTTATGTTTGAAAAGATATAATTAAACTGATATATGAACCGATTTTTTGTGATAAGAACGTCTAGGCTTTGGAATGCGTTGCCTGAGTGGGTCTTCCCTGGTGGGTACAATTTTTATGTCTTCAAATCGAGAGTGAACCGGTTTCTTCTAGGTAAACACGCTCCATCGTCGCTTAACATCAGGCGAATTGGCGGTCAAGTGTAAACCTGTAAAAGTAAAAAAAAAACGAAATGAATTAAGAACTTAATTTTTTAATCACGATGACCGGTGACCGGGTTAACATAAAATCCATATCAAGGAAACTAGGCTTGTGTTACACGCCCCCCTCATCCACAATCAGATTATATTTTAATTTAACTAATCTTTATACCGACAATGTTCCGATTTCGGTTAGTGACGTGCGTAGGTACCCAACACAAAATCGATTGAAATTCGAGGCGGTTGCGAACCGTCACAACTTTTTTATACTATAGGTATAGTGACGAGACGAGCAGGACATGTGCCTGGTGGTAAGCAAAATGCCTGCTCATAACAGCACAATGACACGACCATGAGATATTGGACCATGAAGAGTCCAAATCATTACCTAGCACTGCAACTGCGTCACCCAGAGATATAAGATTTTTTTTATTACTGTAATTTCACTTTAAACATTGTCCTTCAAACCGGAACACAGTGACATTTACCATTATTGCTTATGACCAAGTAAATTACGACTAAATATAGTTAAATAGTGTTCTTGTTACCTGGATACCCTGACGAGTACGTAGCAGTGGTCTCCGTTGATAAACGAGGAGTTGATGCCGAGGTTCCGCGCGATTATGTCATTCGGCCAGCCGGCTGTGAACGCGCGCCACGGCCGCTCTAACCTGGAACACATTTGAAGAACAAACTTAGAACATACAAAGAACAAACTTAGAACAAACCTAGAACATACAAAGAACCACCTTAGAACATACAAAGAACAAACTTAAAACAGACAAAGAACAAACCTAGAACGAAATATAAGTGAACTAATATGGCGTCATACCAGCGTAGCGTCGGATGCTGCGGACCAGCAGAGCGAAACTTGTGCGTTAGCCGCTTTTTGGATATGAGAAATCTTGTGACTTCGCGTCATCAACACGCGTAATCGCAATAGGTATATCTGTACTGGTGACGTATTGTGCAATATTAGTGTTGTATACTAAAATTATAGAATAAAACTTTTCACTTCTATCGGCAATCCCAATGACTGCCCATTTTGATGTGAAACATCTATAGGCGGAGGGTAAACCTGATTTTCGGCGTGGCGACACAGGCTGTGGCGACGCATCGCCACGCTCTATAATGGTATATACAATACATATTATGTATGTACTATACGTAGTCTATAGGTAATTTTAATCTACTCTCTTAGTAGATTAAAATTGACACAATTTTTATTGCATACAATAGGTGTATGAATTGAATATTGATTATAGGTAAATGTATTTTAATTTCATTTTTATTAAAAGTAATACACTTCTAACGAATAAATTTAATAAAGATTGACAAAATAGTATTAGTAGTATTTTAAAATCAGCTCATAACAAAGCAGCACCAATATATTTTTTATTTGTTTTTTTAATATGAATGAATATGAATAATTATGCGGCCGACGACTTTAGGACGACGTCGCGGCGCCCGCGCAGAAAGCTGGGAAATAAGCAATTAACCAATAATTGTCCACCAATGTCCACCAATATAACCCCGTCATGTCCCTGCATAGCGATCATACGCAAATGTATTTCCCCCAAATAAAAATGGGCTATCTCCCAGCGTAGGTGTCTTTTAAATGTCTATGTTTACCTATGGGTACACGCAATACTAACGATCCCATAGCAAATTAAGGTCAAGACAACTAAGCAACATCCGGCTGCTGTACGGGAAACCAGTGTTGTGGTACTGTTGGTATAGTATAGGTACCTTTCAAAACTAAACTATCTAAACTAGCAACTGTTTCTTAAAACATATGTAAAACTAAAGTCTCTTTAAAAACGAAAGTCTCTAAACTGGGAACAATTGCTTAAAATATAGGTACCTTTCAAAACTAAAGTATCTAAGCTAGCAATAGTTGCTTAAAACATAGGTATCTGTCAAAACTAAATTGTCTAAACTAGCCACACTTGCCTAACCCTTCAAAACTTAAGTATCTAAACTAGCAGCAGTTGCTTAAAACATAAGTACCTTTCAAAACTAAAGTCCCTAAACTGGCAACAGTTGCTTAAAACATAGATAACTGTCAAAACTAAAGTCTCTAAACTAGCAACACTTGCTTAACCTTTCAAAACTAAAGTCTCTAAACTAGCAACCTTCAAAAACTAAAGTCTCTAAACCAGCAACCTTCAAAAACTAAAGTCTCTAAACTAGCAACAGTTGCTCAAAACACAAGTACCTTTCGAAAGTAAAGTCTCTAAAGTAGGCTTGCAGCAGTTGCTTCAAGTTATCGCAGAACTCCATGTGGAAGTCCCCGTCAAACAGCGCCTTGGCCTGCCGGGGCTTGGGCGCCACGGCGTAGCGCTCCACGTCTCTGAACACGGTGACGGTGGGCTCCCGGAACACCCAGCCCTCGGTGTCGTTGCGAGGGACCACGCGCATGCAGATACTGAGGTAGCCATATCTGGAAACATAACACAATCACAGGCTTAGTACAATGGGACGTGAAGCTGCACGAGAACGTACCCCATGCGGTTGTTGCAGTCTCAGGGCACACGAGTACCTTCACATACTACGCTGACGACACCGACGACGCCATCGGTCTACATATTCGTGCGGCGAGCGTTAGCCGCATCACCGAAGACCATCCGAGAGTTCAACCTACAGATGGCCATCAGGGACAGAAATGCGGCCGTATTGGTAGTAAACATTGTACTTCTTCGATTTAGATATTTTTTATTCCATTCGATGGGATAATAATGTGAATAAGGGTTAGAACAAGAAGTAAATGAATAATTAAAACTGTTTCACACATTTATTGATAAAAAAATAGGTCATAAAATTCGCAAAATTAAGCACCCGAGGTCGATGGAAGCCCTGACAGTATCGGGGCATACGTCGTCCGTCGTCGTCGTCGGTAAAGTAACATTTAACTCTGAATGTTGGCTTGTTGGCATTACAGAAAAAAGTTGTCCATTATAAAAAAATATCTACACTTCAGATAATCGACAAAGTTTAATAAAATTTAACGGTTTGGGAGAAAATGGTGAAAAATAGAAAAAAGGGAGGGAAAAAAGTAAAACTTTTGCCTTTCGGAAGCAATAAAATGAAAAACATTGATGAAAAAAAAGTTAGTAATTCTAATGTAGAAGAGAAAAGGTCTCTACAAATTTTTGCCTAACATTAACCGTTCTCGAGATATCAAATTAAACGCGTTTTCAGCGAAATGACCTTGAGCTGACCTCGCCAGAATCCCTCAAATTGGAATATATGCTCAGAATACACCCCTCTGTCTATCCTTCATAATCCCCAAACTACATAATTTTATGGTGAAAACTTCTTTTGGTGCGCTTAGACAGATTTTTCGTGGGCTATGAATTGAATTCTAGCGTCACGCTCGGGTATGCTAAGAAATCTTCGGGTAAACTCGGGACCATAGCCATTGGCCATCTAGAAGTGCGTCAGCCAATGGGAAATGCCAAAAGGGCGTGACCTGCCCATCATGGCTTGGCCATCTAGAAATACGTCAGCCAATGGGAAATGCTGACGCATTTCTAGATGGTCATGCCATGATGATCAGGCCACACCCTCCGGTTACACCCGTGTAGTTTCCAAAGTAAGCTATCAAATTCGCTTCTCGTTTTTTTTGCAATTTTGCGGCGATGATCAAGACTTTGAAGTCTTACGCACAAGAGTGTCATTGCCTTTTGGCACGTCTCTCACTCGATTCCAGAGTCTCCAACTGATACCCGATCCATTCCAAAGGTGCGAACAGTACCTACTCCATACAGGAGCGAATCTGTGCCATCTATATTATCTATTCTATGTCTGTGTTTTGGGCTTTGTATCGGTTTACGTAAAATAATTTTACGTAAACCATACGATTTTACAGACAACAATTTTACAGTGGTGATCTTCGCAGAGTCCGCTTTTTCGCGGAGTTTTTCTACAGTCTATAGTAAAGCAGTAATGTGCAAGCACTGTGTTCCAGACTGTGATTCCAGAAAAATTACATGGCATAGAGATAAAACACCTTTAATAGGAATCGGTATATCTCTAGGTGATGAGCGGAATGCAGAGCTAAGTATGTAAAAATTAGCAATGCTATATCTGGAGGACTTGATGCTAGACTTCACAAAAATTTGAAAATCAGTCGAATGTGTGAATTAAATTTTAAATTGAAGTCGAAAATGTCTTTTTAAAAATTATAATACGAAACTCAATAACATCCGATGATAACATCCTATCGGACTGTTTCTAGTACTGCAGTGACATCTAGTGAAAATGTTAGACAACATCTACATAAAGTTACCTTAAAATGATTCTACTACTCAACAATAGATGGCGCTACTTGGCCATTAGAAAACTTTTTGTACGTGATTTCTGCGTCACGTTATAAAATATTTTCTCCAAACATAATAATTTATTTTCGTTGAGGAGTTGGTAGAGACAAAACGAAAGATTTTATAATTACTACATACGCTTAGGTAAGATTGTAACATTGACCATAGGGCCATAACTCATAGGAGTTCTATTTTTTTAAAGTAAGTATTGTTTCGCAGAACACATTCCACGCATTTGCCTTGTTGAAGGCTAGAGTTATTTGTTATACCATCAAACAAATTATTACATATTATTGTACTTACCTCATGAAGATATTAATGGCCTTCCCGACACCGAGCTCCGAGTCGGTGGTGGTGGCGGCGCACAGTGCTACCGCCAGCAGCAGCACTGATTGCGTCCGCACCATCACACACGCACGCCCGTCCTGGAAAAAAAAACATTTCAAATAAATACACAAAAAACGCTTTATCAGGTATATTTAACGTTATTCGGCGGATTATAAATACACAACTATTCAAAATTGAATGCAAAAAGATTCTCTCCGGCGGGGAATCGAACCCCGGTCTCCCGCGTGACAGGCGGGGATACTGACCACTATACTACCGAAGACTTGTTACACAGTGTCAAAATTTGCAAACTCTATTAAATTTAATTTTCTCAGAGGACTTTGTTGATTTGACGTGTAACTAAAATAACGAAATGTTATAGTTTTGGCCCAACGCATAAGCATTTACTATTTGCTAATTGCCACTCAGCATAGTAAAAATACCGCGAGCATGCTGGACGCGCTTCCGACTAGTAGTTGTAGGCCTGAGCATCTTGATTATCTTTGAGCTTCATTGGACTATGGATAATTCAGATAATATTTCAGATGTGCTTAGTGTAACTATAGTTATGTATGTACCGTAGTCTCATTGTACTTATTTTAGTTTTGTAATTGAAGGCTCTGCACGTTAAAAAGTATGTAGTTAAATAATAATTACCTACATTACTTCATTGCTTGCATAAACAGCCCACGAAATGTTCCCACAGCTGGGACTCGGGGCCTTCTCTCGCTCAAGAGTCAAGATCATAATCCACCACGCTGGCCCAGTGCGGGTTGGTGGATGACACATGACTCTCGAAAGATTCTAGGTAAGTACATGTCGGTTTCTTCATGATGTTTTCCTTCACCGTTTTAAGTTGGCGGCTTAATTAATTACTTAATTGCTTACACTAAGTTATTTTAGTGTGGTGTTTGTTAATTCTATTTGTATTTTAATATTGCTAATAAAGGGTCTGGGCAGTATTGGCAGTATTGCGTGTCGAAATACCGTTTATCAAATTTTGTACATGAAGAAATTCTGTAGTGATCTTATGAAACAAGAGACGAAATAAATAATTGTACTTTAGTATGGGGTTTATCGATAGAAATCTAAATAATAAGATAATTAAGTAATTATTTATTTTTTAATTTTAAAAGGGTTTATCATTACACGAGGAGGTAATGTGAATTATTCTAGTAAAAAAAATATAGTCAAATGTATCGGTATTTCATAAAACTTTCAATAAAATAACTCAGTATAACTATGTACATTTTGAAAAACAGTATACACATCAAAAAGATTTGTCAGAAGTGGGATTCGAACCCACGCCCTCAAAGAGGACCAGAACAACTCAACCTGTTTTACAGGCAAGGTAAACCTTGAGTCTGGCGCCTTAGACCGCTCGGCCATCCTGACGGATGATGGCAGCGTCGAAATAAGCGTTGACTTACCAAACGAAAATGTTTACTCAATGAATGTATAGATGGCAGAACATGTAACATGTAATCATATTTTACATTTAATCTTAATAATATGATGTTTGTCCGCGATGGATTCCTAAACTACTTAATCGATTTTAAATTAAATTGGCACATCGTGAACAGTCTGGTCCAACTTGAGAGATAGGATAGTTTTTTTTTTCGATTAATAGTCCTTATATGACGAAATCCGAGCGAAGCCGGAACGGGCCGCTAGTAATATTATAGAATGATAAATTTAAAAAAAAATATGTGGTTCTGTTTATTTTTACTTCAGTAAGTATAACTATGGCCTCTTAGTAGCATACGTATTTATTATTTGATTATTTATAAACATTTTTATGGCGTTATAAAATAATTTAGAACACTAGATTTTTAATGAAAAGCAAGAAAGTGTTGTATGTGAATGTTAGTTCTTGTTATATAATTCACAAACACTTATACAAATCACAAAAAAACTGCTAATATAATACCTAACACATAATACGTACGAAAGCTGAGATCTTATCGGTAACAACAATCTCTTCTAGATAACAATACAATAATTGTAAAGTAAAGTTTTTAAAAGCATTGTACTCAATATGACTATAATTGTGTGTATTTTTTGTGTATGTTGTATTGGCACATTAAACGTTTTGTCATTTTCATTTTCATAATACCGGAAATCACGAGTATACCTACTTGCTATTGAAGTAAAATCTTATAAAACAAAAAAATATATTTTTGCGGGAAAACAGTAGCTTAGATCTTAGATATGTGTTATATATTCTGTTTTGTTGTGATTATAAGCAACAGATGTTCAAAGTTTCACATTAAATTTATAATACTAGTAGCGCCCTACGGTTTTGCCCGCATAAAAAAAGTCTAGCCGATATGCTAGGTATTCCAGATTGTAATGTAACTGTGTTCCAAATATTAACCCGATCCGTTTAGACGTTCCGTCTTGATTGAGCAGCAAACATCCAAATTGCAAACATTTGTTGAATTATACTACTATACTAATATATTACTGGTAGAATTATAATCCTACGAATATTTTAATTGTCAAAGTTTGGATGTTTATCGCTCAATCACGCAGTAACGACTGAACGGATTACGTTGATACTTGGAACACAACCAAATTATAGTCTGGAAAAACTGCTGGGACTCGGGGCCTTCTCTTGCAAGGAGAGAGTCAAGGCCATAATCCACCACGCTGGCCCAGTGCGGGGTGGCGGTGGATGACACTGTGTCTTTGACACATGACTTCGAAAGATTCTAGGTACATGTCGGTTTCCTCACGATGTTTTCTTTCACCGTTTTAAATCAGCGACAAATTTAATAAAACAGCCAACGTCAACAACTTTCCAAGATTCGAACCGATGATCACATGATCGGTGACGATGTCCTAACCGCTATACCATAGACCAGCCCTTCCCAAAGTGGGAGATAACGCCTCCTGGGCGCTGCAGGCCTAAAGGGTAAGAGACCCAGAAAAAAATAGGGGCGTTGTAGAGGCTTATTATTATATTACCACCTATTGGGCTCAGGTCTCAAGTTAACTCTTGCGGGTTATAGTGAAAGTCTCGTTTAGAATTAATGTTAATAATCTCCGCTAATATAGCTTTCATTTAAATTGAAGTTACAGTAACTATTTTCTGTTCTGTGTTGTAGTGGTTTTTAAGTATGTGAAATAGAAGCGGCCAAGTGTGAATTGGACTCGCCCATGAAGGGTATGCCCATAGCAGCAAGAACTTTGATCGATCTTTTAATAATATTAAAGGTATGTATGACGTACTAAAACAAAACTACTCACTAGATAGAGTTCGAATTTTCGCTGGAAGTTTGCATGATAATCTACCTACATCAAATATTTCTTTTAGTTTATCATTCTTCCCTAGGTTAAGATTTTTCAAGCAAAGACCCATTAAAAAAGTTAATGTAAAAGATGTTTACTGTCGAAATTTGAAGTCTGTTGTGGAGGCCCCGGGCTGTTTGCCCGCCACTAAATCCGGCCCTTGGGGGGGGGGGACATTTTACCACTTTGGAAGTGTATCTCCCGCAAATCATTCAGTGTAGAAAAAAAAATTTTAGAAACCTCAACATCATTTTTAAAGACCTATCCATAGACAACGCACATTTTGATGAAAATTTTTTGGAACGAAGTTCCTTATTTTTTGAGTTTCAGTTCTAAGTATGGGGCACCCCCGAAATGTTGTGTTTTTTTCATAGTTTTGTTTAAAAATCTTAATGCGGTTTACATAATACATCTACTTACCAAGTTTCAGCAGTATAGTTCTCATAGTTTCGGCAAAAGTGGCTGTGACATACGAACGGACAGATAGACAGACAAGACGAACATAGGTTCGAACGGAACCTTAAAAATTGGGGCTCTAAAAAATAATTTATTCTCAAAGTGGCAACAGACAAGACAAGTTTGGAAACCCGTGCCTTAGACATTTATTAACACAAATCATCAGAATATTACCAGCTTCAGTAGGTAGTCACTGGCCCTTGACCTGATTGAAGAAACTAAGTAACTGAATTGCGACAAGCCAAGATTTCATTATAGCACAATAGCGTGGTAAATCTCCACAGATAAATCCATTTACTCGAATAATTACTGAAGATGCTTAATTAGACTTCATTTGCAATTTAGAGTGGGCTTTACGTAATTTGATATCAGGAGTTAGAGTTCTCTAAGCAAGCTTCGATGGCATGTTTTAAAGTTTTTTTAAGTTATGACTATTTTGAAAGAAAAAAAAATTGAAAAATATAAGAGGACATTTTTTATTACGCGCGTTCACCGTCAATAAAACTGCGATGCGATGCGATGAGACGCCACATGGGAGGAAAGGGTCCCACACAAAACTGCGATGCGATGCGATGCGACGCCGCATCGGAGGAAAGGGTCCCACACAAAACTGCGATGCGATGCAAATTGCTCCGATGCGGCGTCGCATCGCATCGCATCGCAGTTTTGTGTAGGAGCCCTAATAAATTCCGACACCCCGAAATTAGCTATTCAAAGTCAATACTTTAGTAAACTATGTTAATATTTCTTGCGTTGAACATTACCTATTCTATGGTTGAAGTTAGATTCCTTAGCAAGAGGAGTAAAGAGAATATTCCAAGAGCTGTTAGCAAATTTTGCTATTTCAAGCAAGTTGAAAACTTCATATCTTTCCTTTTAAACCCCAACACGGAGGTGCAGACCTGGACAACTACCTACTCTCTTTCAATGAAAAACGTAATTTCGAATTTAAACTTGCGAGTTTCCTACTCCAGTTCTACTTCGTTTCGTGAGATCGAACATTGTTTGACGTTTAAATGTTCTTACCCTACTCTAATTAGAGTGACGAAACGACGGATCGAAGTAGAACCGGAGTAGGAATGTCGCGAGTTTATTTCGAAATTACGTTATTCGTAGAAAGAGAGTAGACGTCCTGGTCCGTGACGACCTTAGATAAAGAACAAGTAAATAGATCAGGGGTTTCCGCACGGTTCCTTTGTACCAATTGTAAGTTGTAGGCAGATGAGGTGTATGTTATAGGACATGAAACACGTGCGGCGACAAAAGTATGACACTTCCACAAGAGCGACAAAACAAAAGCGATCCTGTGCTTTCGGTGTAAAGCGCTTGTTCTAACTCTATAGGTAGTATATAAAAATAAATATACAGGGTTATTGGTAATCAGCCTGCATCCTTTTAAGGGGATGTTAGGTACATTCAATACGTCAACTTTTGTTCTACAGTTTAAAAAAAAATGTTTTTTTTCTTTTACAAAATAAATAAAAAGTGAATTTCTACGGTCTAAAAGTATCGAACTCTTCGTAACAATTCGTAACGAGAGCGCGTACGCTCTTTAACGCGTAAAAAATGATGTACCGAAGGGAATAAACACTAAAAAGTCGCTAAACAGTACAAAAAAGGGCAACAAATACATTTTTTTTTGGGTTATCTATTAAGTTTTAACGAAAGTTGTAGAACAAAAGTTGTTTGTTTAAATATACAGAACATGCCCTTAAACGGATGCAGGCTGATTACCAGTATTAACCCTGTATAGTAAATAAAAACTCTTTGGTGACGACCCATGTTCGTAGAGCCTTAGACACCCAATTCGAATATCTATTAGTACTATTACATTACGATTTACTTCTAACATTGAGGCATAAAGACAGAACCAGTATCGGTTTTGCACCTCCAGTTAATTACGTTTTGTTATGTAACCTGATCGCACTAGTTGAGTCGTGACATACAAACCGACACTACTTATTTTAATTGTATCATTACGGATTCAGCGCATTATTTATGTCGTTCAGTTTTTTGTGCATTTTCACGCCCCACTAACCGCGCTCATACAAAGTAGAAGATCGAGTCATCACTGGGTGACCATCACTTGGTTGAGTGGAGAGTAAGTGCTATGATTTTAACTAGACAAAAGTAATGGCCTCGTGGCTTAGTGGGTAGTAGCTCTGCCTCCAAAGCCGAGGGTCGTGGATACAGTTCCCACCCAGTGCAAATATAGGTAGTATATCATCGACGTGTGTACCTATTATCTTTGTTTTTGTTGTATTACAAAAATCGCTACACCGATTTCGATAAATTTTACATGTGACTATTCGGGAAGTAAATCCTTTGACTGATGTAGAATTGACGTGACCAAAATGACCTTTATTTGGCCCAACGCATAAGCATTGCCATTCAGCGTGGTAATGCCGCCAGCATGCTGGGTACGCTTCCTGTTGGTAGTGGGCTTGAACATCTTGATTATCTTTAGACCTTCATTGGTCTATGGATAATTCAGGTGTGCTTAGTGTAAGTACTTAGGTATGTAGCGTAGTGTAGTTCTCATTGTATTTTAGTTTTGTTAATAAATCCTTTTAAACGAATAAAGAATTATCAAAATCCAAGTCAAGTTTTTACGATGTTATTAAGACTTTTTTTCAATACACTGGACTGTTGAGAATCCCCTCGTTTTCGAAGTCGCTTGATCAGAACATAGCAATTACACAAAATTACAAAAGAAAGCACGCAATACTAACCTTGAGCTTGGGACTTCTGAATTTGGTCTGGACTCTAGACTAAATATCATGAATTATGGTTTTTACAAAACAAACTTTATATAACGAACATTTCATAGTTTAATACTAAACTTCCAGATCCACCTTTCAATTACCGAACTAAAATTGTATGTTTCTATTGTTCTCTCTGTAATTTCAATCGAAAAGAAAAAGAGAGCAAACTTTGTTTTAAACTGTAACGATTGTACACTACAGTAGTATTAGTAAGTAATTACGGAATTATACGTGGAGACTGTCAATTAAGTCATGAATATGGTGCACGAAGCGTTGAATTATCTTTGAGTCGCTTGAACATGAAGCGATAAATTATCGGGGGCTTACTCCATCATTTAAGGTGCTGACAACAGCTAACTGAAATTCACGAATTCGAAATTAAGCCACGCCTCTTAAATACTTCGATAAGACAGCGCCACCAAACGAAACCGCGTCCAGCCGGCGACATTATTAGTATTGAACAAAACGTGGAAACAAAAAGTTACCGCTCCAAGGTCATAGATGGCGCTTTTAAAATATTTTGTAATTAATTTAACATAACTTTTTGTTTCCTTCGATATCTTTTTGCACTTTTGCAGATTGTGAAGAACATTATCGAAATTCTATTAGTAAAGCCTATAAATAATAATGTACGGTCTACAATTACAATAAACTCTTTTTATACAGAAAATTAAACCAACTTCAAAATCACAAATAGGCACTCGAAAGCGAAAAAAAGTTTATTTAATTATTGTAAGCGCTACTCACTCATCTATTTGAAGTCAAATAGATTCATTCGACATAAACATTAATTGCATTAAAGTAGCTACAGCAAAAAGCCAACATTACGTGGTGTTCCCAGGCGGTCACCCATCCAAGTACTGACCACGCCAGGTGTTGCTTAACTTCGGTGATCGGACGAGAACTAGTGTTTTCACGCGCTATGCACGTCGTCAATTATATTAAATACGTGTATTAATACAAACATAATAGTTATCATCATCATCATCATCAATAGACGAGCTCGCAAGTTAATAATCCACAACTATTGCAACACGAAAAACAAGTTTTTGAAACAACCCCATTTCGCTGCTTTGTAACGAAAGGTCCACAAACAAAATTTTACAAAAATATTTTAAATTCCTATGTAACCTGGTTATATATTACGTAGCACAACAAATAATTAAAAAATGCCTAAATGCGTCTAAGCAACAGTCAAATCGAATGTAGTACAAGACACTTTAATGATTAAAACACATTACGCCACAAAACGATTATGCAAAAGTTACATTATGACACTATATATTATGCTACATTCATTATGACAAAGTAAATTAGGTAAAAAATAATATGCGATTTAAAAGGCACCTTAAAAAAAATTAGAACAAATAAAAAAATGCCTAAAAACTATTATGCCTCTCATCAATAGTCGAATTAAATGTAGTACAATAGATTGTTATGCTTAAAACACATAACGCCAAAAAATTATTATGCGAAAGTTGCATTATGACACTATACATTATGCTACATTCGTTATGACAAAGTAAATTAGGAACAAAAAATTATGCGTTCTAATAGGCTCCCCCAAATATCATCTAAAAGTCACTTTACTGAGAAAGGACATTGTTCATTTATAAGTGACTTGGGGCTAAACGTGGACGTTGACTGTCACTGATATCATAAATTAAACATGATGGCTTCTAGCACTTGATATCAGAATATTATCTTTTGGTAGTAGCAAAAACACTATTTACTCGTAATGCGAACGTTGACGTGGTTACTTTTAAACAAAACTACAACATTTTGTAATTTTTTTAATATCAATCTAAAGATCGATAGTGACCCTCTGGATAAAATCGATGCTATTCTATTATGTTTAAAATAATAACTAAATTATTCACAAGTTAGTGGTTAGATGATTATCAATGTGTGCGAGTGAGACGAGCGATTACTCGCATCACTCGCTCGCGGCGTAAAAAAACCTGTACTTTCAGATCCGCACTGTAGAGAAATGAACCGCTGGTTGCTCTCTTGGATTGTTCTAATCGCTTAGCGAGTATCGCTGAGCGAGTATTATCTTTCATAGCTCTGGTCGCTCAGCGACAAACTAGTGAAGCGAGTACTCACCGGGAGTATGAACAGTCAGCGATCAACTACTGTCTGTATCTGAGTATATGCATCTCTTTTATTTAGGTACAAATTACGTTAGCGGCAGCTGGAGGATCGAAAAAAAACCGAAATGATTTAAATTAAATTTATTTAAAATATAAAAATTACAATTAATTACTATAACTAAAAAAAGGTGAGACCACTTCGATGTGGGAAAATGGAATGCCTTCCTATAATTAAAAATGGTGACAGCTCGGTCGGTTGCGCAACGCCGCGTCAGCAAGTGCCTGGGAACCAGTGGATCTGCAGCGTCGGCGATATCCATGTAGCAGGGCTGCGTAATTCCTCCACCCTTAGAACGGCGACTATTTTAGCACGTTCAGTGAAAATGTTGCCGGGACGTTGCCAGGATCTTCTTCCTTCAGGATTAGAGTCGGTGGCTGCTGGTCCTTTTTCATATCTTTATTACATCTGAATAGGTAGCTGCGAAATCTTATTATGATAGTGAGTACAGCCGCACTTAACAGTACTGAATAGAATGGTACTGTCGTGTGGTATAGTACATCTGGTTGCACGTTGTCTATTTGTAGAGGGGTCTGGACCATAATTTTGTCTTGAATGCTGTGTAGTCCTTGGAGGTCAATGGAGTCCAGATTGATTTGAGTTCCTGTTGTTCCTTGTTTCTCTATGTTATAATTTATTTTCGTTAACTTTAGGGGTTGACCTTTGATTTCATCGTTGTCGTTGGCGATGGTAAATTCTTCAGTCTTCAGGCGACATCCTATGGGAAGCGTGGTGAGATAGCTTCCACGAAGCGAGGTGTAATTCCTTTCGAGACAGATGAGTTGTACTTTCGTCTGTTGGGGAAAAGAAAGGACATAGTGCTGGTCATCTAGTTTCTCCATGGCTTCTCTCTTCAGGGTGACTGTAGTAAATTGGCAGGATTCTTGCAGTACTTGGTTGATGATCAGCTCCTGGATGCAATCAGATCTGATGCGGATCTGGTGGGTGACTTCGCTTTCACAGAGGTACCAGTTTTTTAACTTCGGGCATTCTGCCTCTATGTATACGAATGTCATCTCGTTAGTTGCTATGAAGGGAAAGGATGGGATGAGAGCCTGAGCGTGTCTGTTAGGTACTATAGTTAATTTATATAAGTCATACGTATCCTTAGAAACTATCGGGAATTTAAAAATGAATACTATCTGCTTATTCAAATAGTATGATCCCGGTCTAATAATATTATAATACTCTCTAAGTTCTAAATCTAAAATCTGCTCTCTACCATATATAATTTTAAGTTTATTAACCATAGTTTCTAGTATCTCTATGTCTATCATAGAGTGATGCGTACTGGAAACTCGAATAAAAGCTAGACTATTCTCTATTCTAAGCAATTCTTGCGCCAAGTCTTCTACGTTTTCGCTTATAACTTCTAAAAGTTGGGCGAACTTAGCGTATTTAAGTAAACTATTTTCTTTAGCTGCATTACTTTGTAATATTAATTCTAAAGTAGTATTGATTTTAATTTGATTATCTATTATTTGTGCTACTACATTACTATGCTTGAACATCCATTCTTTACTCAAACTAATGTGCTTGTTGAACTCGGTTACTATTTCATTCTGATTGGTTTCTAGTGATTTTATGGCTTCATTAAATTTTAACGCATCTGTGTGATCTAGGTTTCCGGTAATGCTTTTAACGACTGAACCCAAGCCGTCTATAAGACCTCTTTTAACTCTATTGGGTTCTAAAGATTTCAATTGATCTAAAATTTTGCCAAGCTTTTTAGTAAGATAGTCTATCTGAATTTCGTACAGTGAGTAAGTGTCATTAGTCATTCGGTCTTGGTAGCTTAGTAGTTGAGTTTGTAGTGAGTGTATGTTGTCTTCGATGTCCTTCAATTGTACGTACTGTAGGAACGTATGGTGGTGAGTAGTAAGTCTCATGAGTCCAAGTTTGTAGGGTAGTAGTCCGGGTCCATCGTCTAGGCTTTCAAGTGTTATCTCTTGAAGTCGTATCATTGGGAGTATCGTTACTAGCAGGATTCTGTAACAAATTGGCTGCTTTAGGGATACGCTTTAGCCTTGATTTGGCCACGGGGCCTCGTTTTTAAGAAGTATATAAATATGTGGATAGGTAAGTCAGCTAAAACGGTGTCTTGCGTGAAACGTGGGGCGGTGTCTTGGGTGAAACGTGGGCAGTCTTTTGTCGACTAGCGAGGGGGTGGTTTCTTTATAAAAATTTGCTGTTGGGGTGCATATTGTTTTTCGGGTTTCTGAGTCGTATTTCGTCTGTCTATTAGTGCGGTACGGTTAGCGAGAGATGAGGAATTTATTATTTCATAGACTTCCTTCATCTGGTCTCTATGAGTTTGAACGTACTGCTGTAATAGCTGTTCTCTCAAGTTAATGTCTAGGCAATCTCGGGGGTCAAAGGGCTTAGGGGGTCGTTTTTTAACGGTACTAATAGGAGTGAAATTTATTTGTTGATTAAATTTGTTCAGAGGTTGGTCAGTTTCCTCTTTGTTTAAATGATCTCTTCGTAACCGTGAGACAACGTCTTGGGCGCGAGGCAGTTGTTGGGTACGCGTGCACTCAGTATTAAATAATTCCGCGTGCACTGGCCGGTCGCGTGAGAATATTACGTCGTTAGGCGTTGAGCTCTCGCCATCTGTAGTATCCACGGGAATACGTATGAGTTTAGATGATCCCGCTGGAATTATGTCTTCGTATAAGTTCACGTTGCGTGAGTTATACATCCTAATGGGGTTAGACGCTGTACGGGTTAAAAGTCTACCTTCCCTTAAAGGTGGGTCCGCGATTTGTATATAGGGTAATTGCCGTTGCGTCTGGAGATTTAGTTCTATGGTGGTTTTGGTGTATTCGAAATCTCCTGAAAATTTTGATCTTTACTGTTAGAACTTACTTGGTAGTCTTCAGGCAGTTGGTTGTCTGGAGTCGTCTCGTAAGTCTCGTAAGTCGGGTCACAAGCGAAGTCGGGGTTTAAACCGCTATCGCTATAGTCAGTGTAGTAATCCGACACCGGCTGATAACAGCTGTAATACGGGTCATACGCCGCGCACTCATTCATATTAATTTCTCTGGTCTTAAAATAATTTGTTGGTGGCGGGTTACCGTACTTACTCCAATCATGGCCCGTGATCATTTTTGTGTGGGGCAATTGTTTAGGAGTAAACCGTTGAACTCCACTCATAGGCTGAGGGCCTTGAGGTTGTGGTGGATTACCGCGGGGTGGTAATCTAAAAATGTTACTACGTGCGTTATAATTAGGTGGCGGGGCAGCGAACATTCGCTGTGTGTTTGTGGGCATGCGATGTTGGTTATCAAATTTAAAAGGTTGAGGCGGAGGCCTCATGGAGTGGTGTCCCATAGGAACAGGCCAGTTAGGGGTCATTTGTAAATTATGTAGTCGCGGGGGTGTAAATGTCATTGCAGATAAATTGGGGGTTACCTTAGGGGTTACCTGAGCTTTGGGGGTCTCGTTCCTAGATTGTAGGTACATAATATTAAGCTCTTCTTGTACAAACTCAAGCGCTTTTTCTATGGTATCGGGGCGCATACAACGTATGCGGGAACCTAGGGGTTCTTTTAATCCGCGCACATATGCTTGCATTGTAACCTTTTTATATAGCTCACGTTTAGCTGTAATAGTTGTTAGTATCGACTCATGTAAAGTCACATATGTCATTATCGTACTAAACAAAGTTTGGCAATGATCATAAAATTCTTGGGGTGACTTGTTACCTTGAGAAGCTAATGAGAGGTCATTATATAAAGCTGTTTCGTCTCGCTGATCCGAGAAGTTATTTATCAAGGCAGTTCGAATGCCTAGCCAGCTGTCCGGAATTCCATTGGAATTTATAGTACAAGCTGCTGTTCCTGTAATTTTGTTGAGTATCCCGTTTAATAGACACAAATTTGGGAACTCACTGCCAGCTGCAGAACTTAGATACTGCGTTGCTATCTGGTCACATATGGTTATAAATCTAGTCAGGATATTTGGGTTGCCGTCGAATTCCGGGACAAGGCGGAGGGCCTTGAAGATAGTATCCGGGTCAACAGCCATTTTAATATTTAATTTAATATTATCTAATTCTAAAATATCTCTACTACTATCTATTACACGTCGGCGGGCCTGGCGTGATTCAGGCTCCCGAGAACTAGAGGCTCTAGGGTGGTAAATCTTGACGATAAAGATTTGGGCTTAGGAGTAAAGGAAAGCAACACGAGAGTAATTCAAGTGCACTTACATGGATTTCATTTCTGGTTTCCCTCCGTGAATCGAGGATTAGATTCTCCTTCCAGGCTGCTGCAGGTCCGTAGATTCTGGATACTCGGTGCTGGTGCTTGATAGCCACCCGGGTAGCTCGCGACGCGTATATCGATATGAGATAGTCCCGAAATCTACCCGTGAGTATCCTACCGACTGCGCCAATTACGTTAGCGGCAGCTGGAGGATCGAAAAAAAACCGAAATGATTTAAATTAAATTTATTTAAAATATAAAAATTACAATTAATTACTATAACTAAAAAAAGGTGAGACCACTTCGATGTGGGAAAATGGAATGCCTTCCTATAATTAAAAATGGTGACAGCTCGGTCGGTTGCGCAACGCCGCGTCAGCAAGTGCCTGGGAACCAGTGGATCTGCAGCGTCGGCGATATCCATGTAGCAGGGCTGCGTAATTTACACGGAATGTATAATATCTATTGTACGTTTCTTGAGCGAGAACATAGTCGATAGTTACTCGTTTTCTCGCCGGCAGTGGGACAACTTTACTGCCCAAGTAGATGATTTTGTTTTTCGTGGCGTTGTGAAGGGAAAGCGGGTGCGCTGAAAAACCATTACACAAATAAAGTGGCCAAGTGCAAGTTGGACTCACCCATGAAGGGTTCCGTTGCAGCAAGTAATATAATAGACATAGTATACATAGTTTTTGTAGTTCGTTGTACCTTTGATTGAAGTTTTAATAATAGTGTATTAATATTATAATATATAATATAAATTTCTGTATCGTAATGTGGCTTATTACGTACTTGTGCGGTAATGTAACGTAAAACGTACGGTTTCAAAATGCTCCGTCTAAAACGAACGGTACCTACCTTTTTAAATCTTAGTAAAGAGTTTTTATGTCAGAAAAGTTGTAAACATTTTATGAATAAAATTAACTATGAAAGATAAAATACAATGAAAATTATTTAATTTGTTAATTTAATTAATTTTGACCAAAACTTAAAAACATTCATTTACTTTATTACTAATGTCGTAATGTCATACTGGCTGGATTTGTGCCCTTGCTTTAAAAAAAAGCGCTGATGCGCGTGCATTGTTAATCTGTAAAATACGTCAGCCAATGGGAAATGCCGAAAGGGCGTAGCCTGAATAATTGCTGACGCATTTCTAGATGGCCATGCCATGATGGATCAAATTCCGAGTAATAAGTTTCCCTTCTATCGGCAGTTCCTATGACTTCCAATTTTTTTAATTGAAAATGTCATCTGAATTTTGATTTATTTCGTCGCAAATATGTTTTAAAACGTCGTATGACATACGTGCGCTTTGATAATTACAGCCTCTGCTAATTATATGTAGTTTTCGCCTACGGCTCGAGCTAGCAATATTGCTTCAGCTGTAATTATCAACTTAGCGCACTTATATCATAATGTACTAGTATAATGAACTTTTAGATTATTTATCTGGGTACTAAAATAATGCCCTAATTATACATATGTTTTTACAAAATCTAATTATCAAGAACATCTTGGCCACGGATAGCCTATTTTGAACAATGCCCTTTCATATTTTTTTTTTTCAAATTAAAATATAATCAGTGAAATTGGACAATAACAAAAGCGTTTGGGTACTTTTGTATGGACTAGTGGCGTCGTATTTTTTAGCGGCCAAAAATCTGTTATCACTTTCTTGTATCAATGAATATTTGCTCCAAGTAATATCGGAGCGGAGTTATGACCAATCAAAGTTATTTATTTTTTGGATTTTTGTACGGGCTTAGTGACATCGTGTTTTTTTAGCGGCTTTTGATTTGTTATCGCTTTTCTGGAATATTACTTTACTTCTAGGGTAATTGTGCAATTAGGTTTGCTGTAAGCTGTAAGTCATATCGGAGCTGAGTTATGGCTTTTCAAAGTTTTTTTTTGGGTACTTTTATATGGATTAGTGGCGCCATTTCCTTTACCGGCCAAAGATCTGTTGTTACTTTTTTTGAACATACTTTACTGACGGGTATTTCTGCAATCATATTTGCTGTAAGTTATGTCGGAGCTTTTCAAGGTTTTCTTTTGGGGTTATTTACATGGACTAGTGGCGCCATAATCTATAGCGGTCATTCATTATATATCAAAGATCCATTGTCATTTTAATGATACATTTTTGTAAATACCAAAAAAAAAACTTTGAAAGGCAATAACTCAGCTCCGACATAACATAAAGCAAATCTGATTACACAAATACCCTTGAGTAATACCTTTTCAAATAAGTGACAGCAGATCTTTGGCTGCTAAAGGAAATGACGCCACTAATCCATACAAAAATACCCAAAAAAAACTTTGAAAAGCCAATATGATCGATATGACTTCGATATGACTTACAGCTTACAGCAAACCTGATAGCACAATTACCCTAGAAGAAAAGTAATATTTCGAAAAAGCGATAATAAATCTTTAGCCGCTAAAAAAAACACGATGTCACTAAGCCCGTACAAAAATCCAAAATAATATATAATTTTGATTGGTCTTAACTCCGTCAGGGAAAATCTCTTCGAAATGAGGTATCACCGCCCGAACCTGGTAACAAAAACCAGCCAGGAGTTGCACACATCGCAATCCGATGGATGTAGCATATGCGTTGAGGGAAATATACTCAGGTATGTACTCCTCAGCACCCCGTATAAAGTCCCTAGAACAGAAAAGGTACAAGGGAGCGCAAATGCCCAACACCCTCTTTTTAGTTCCCACTCAAGAAGAGAAGGAGGCCCTGACAAACCAGGGTTACGGGTCAGGCACAGGGTCACGTATCCTTACCATTCATGAAGCTCAGGGACTGACATATGAGTCGGTAATCGCTATAAAAACCAAGGCAAACATGAAGCTGCACGAGAGCGTGCCCCATGCGGTTGTTGCAATCTCACGGCTCATGGGGACCTTCACGTACTACGCTAGCTACGGAGTCTGTGGAGTGGTAAATTTAAATATATAAAAAAAGGAAATGGTGCCACTAATCCATATAATCAGAAGCAGCAATGGGTGCAACAGCGCACTTAAAAATTACATCATTTTTTTCACATTCGCATCGTCGATTCGACGAAGCTTAGTAGTTAATGTCGGTAATGGGCTTTCGAGGGATAAGAGACTAATTATACGGCATTTTTACATAAAACATTAGATAATATCAAATGTGTTTAAAATAAGCCAAGTGCAAGTCGAATGAACGAATGAAGGATTCCGTACCAATACTCAGGTATGTACTCCTCAGCACTAATCATGAAAATATCAATATCTATGAAAACGGCAAAAAAAACAGGTCTATTTTATAGGAACCCTACTTCCACATATTTATATTAATTTTATTCTTATGAATTATTAATTTTAATACAACGTAGAAATAATCAAGTAATATCCCATTAAAATACATAGAGAATGATAGAAAATCGTCAGAAGTAGAAAAGTAAAATAACTGAATTTTGAGTTGTGGCTTTTTAATCTCAAAGCAGCGATTTATTTTCAATTCATCGCCAAATCTAAAAATGTAGTAAAAGAAATAACGTCTCTTGTGAAATTAAACTACGTAGGGCCATCTTACATGTCGATTTCCTCACGATGTTTTCCTTCATCGTTTATAAGTTAGCGGCATTACACGCTGACATCGAGTGGTGCGCGTGGGGCTCCGAATCGGCAGTCACCGTTCTCCCGAATAGATGAGCCATAACGTAGACTTTAACAGCGACTTAGAATTTAACACCAATGTACTCGTTTAATTACTGTCATCCCTTAACCACCTTCCAGCACCTTCATCAGACCCTGGTTACCATCTAGCACCAAAGTACTCGTCAAGACAAATCAAATGATCCCAAGCTCGATGGGGTTATTGAGGTTACGTCGTTTAATTGCTGGGTTCCTATAACCACTTTCCAGCTCCATCATCAGACCCTGGTTACTGTCTAGCACCAATGTAATCGTCAAGACAAATCAAAAGAGCCCAAACTCGATGGGGCTATGTCAATTAATTGTTGAATTCCTATGACCACCTTCCAGCTCCATCATCAGACCTTGGTTACCATCTAGCACTAAAGTACTCGTCAAGACAAAGAAAACGAGTCCAAACTCGGTGGAGCTATGTCGTTTAATTGTTGAGTTCCTATGACCACCGTCCAGCTCCATCATCAGACCTTGGTTACCATCTAGCACTAAAGTACTCGTCAAGACAAAGAAAACGAGTCCAAACTCGGTGGAGCTATGTCGTTTAATTACTGAGTTCCTATGACCACCTTCCTGCTCCATCATCAGACCCTGGTTACCATCTATCACCAAAGTACTCGTCAAGACAAAGAAAATAAGTCCAAACTCGGTGGGGCTATGTCTTTTAATTCCTGAGTTCCTATGGCAACTTTCCGGCTCCATCATCAGATCATCAGCATCATTCAATTTTCATACCATTGTTTGCAATAAAATTTACACACGTACCTATAATGCGAGATTTCAACTTTTTGCAAGATTTGATAATAAGCATCCGGTTTCGTAGTAACTATTTTCTAATCTGTGGCTTCGGGACAAGTGAAACTAAATTTTAATATTTAAAAGCTTGAAAACATCGGAGAAAAAATCTAACAACAACGTTATGAAAAAAAACATGCAAAAAGATTTCACTGTGGTGAGGTTCGATCTCGGTGTTACATCCGTCCCACCGCTGACGAAAGTTGCTCTCTAACCGTTGAGCCAAACTTCCTGATTACTAGGGTGTCAAATTTTTAGACCATATGAACTCTATTAATGTTTGTAAGAATTGGTTATTTTTATTTATTGAATATTGAACGGCGAACGGAGCAAAGAGCGACGTGCGTCCGTGTAGCAAGACGTCTCATCCGACACTGTCAGATCTTATAAGAGTGAAAGAGAAGGAAGATGCGATACGTTTCGACTTTTTAAAAACAATTAAATAAGTGTGAGTTTTTTAATTAAACCAAAATATAAACCAGCAATGTCCTTTGTCAAAATATAATACGTCATAATTTAAAAAATTACTAGTGTCCGTCTCCTAATTACACTGATATCTAAGTCTAAAACTAATTTTTAGAGGTTTGTTTACGAATTTTTTCAATCGTGATTTTTTTACCAAATCTTGTATTTATGACCTCGGGTCACTCATAAATATGTTCAAGAATAACATATATTTTACTCATTATCTCAAACCATACACATTTTGCTAAATTGGTATTGAAAAAAGTGCCATTTGGCTGTTGTCAGCGTCTTAACTCTAGTAAATGCTAGAAGAGAGAGCGATGTCAAAGCGAAGAACGTCTTTCAGCGCAGACAGAACGGAGCGCAATAAAGAGGATTTTGTTAACCCACTTGAAAATAAACTTTAAAATTATTATTATAAAGTGCATAAATGCTTGAACCTTATTCCCGCGTATCTTCGAGGACGCGCGAGTATCTTTTGTCAGGTTCAAGCATTTATGCACTTTATTGTTGTAGTTTTAATGTTATTTTCAAGTGCGGTCATAAAATCCTCTCCGCTGCGCTCCGTTCTGTCTGCGCTGACCCTTAGGATTTAGACACGTTGTCATACGTTGTATATTAATAGAGACAAGACAGAAACACTTATTTAACACACCAGAAATCACACAGCGAATAATCTATTTTATCCAAAAAAACAAATAACGGCTGATATAAAGGATTGTTCTCTTCCTCTTCTCTTCCCCCCTCTTTCCCTCAAATCCTACTTCCTACTACATAATTTAATAATTACGAAAGTTTGAATGTTTAGACCGATGGGGAAGAAAGGTTCTCGAGTGGCGACCACGAACCGGGAGACGCAGTGTTGGACGGCCTCCCACTAGATGGACAGATGACCTCACAAAGGTCGTCGGAAACCGCTGGTTGCAGGTTGCGCAGGACCGTTCGTTGTGGAAATCTAGGGGGGAGGCCTATGTTCAGCAGTGGACGTCTTGCGGCTGATGATGATGAATGGTTAGATTTTAGATGTTTGTTGCTCAATCACGTCGTAACATCTGAACCGATCGAGTTGAAATTTGGAACACAGTTAGATTATAGTCTGGCAGAACACATAGGCTATTTATTATCTTAGGGCTTTTTATCCCTGGTAAATAACGAGACGGGGAAATACGCGGCTGAAGCCGCGGGTAAATGCTAGTCCTACTAATATTATAAATGTCAATGTTTGGATGTTTGTTGCCGAACCACGTCGGAAGGCCTGAATGGATCGAGTCGAAATTTAGAACACAGTCAGATTATAGCCTAGAAGAACTACTTTTTATAACGGGAAAATAGAGAGAACGGGAGGGTAAAAGCGCGGGGCGATGGTAGTAGCAAATATACTTCCCCAGGTGGTCTCTGAAAAGAGTCCTACCATTACAAAAACACAGTTAAACACGTAACCGTGCCAGTCACTAGGTGAATAACCTTGACACTAGAGTAACGTCATTTACGGCATTCGTTGTGCGCTTTGTGCAAGGATTACATAAGTATCTCTAAACGCATGTAACAAACAATGTCGTTTTAACACAGATGAATAAACTTTTTCACTGTGTTCGTATAAAAATATTGCCATTCAGCTTGATAATGTCGCCACCTAGAGACCACCAACTCGTAGTATAATTACTTCTTTTGGGCGCGTTTGGAAAAAATATGAGAGTAATATATCCTACTAATATTATAAATGTCAATGTTTGGATGTTTGTTGCTCAATCACGTCCTAACGTTTGAACGGATTGGGCTGTTGTATGGAAAGCCCCCTTATATATTTATTTTATTTTATTATTAGTATTTGTTGTTATGTCGGATGATTATTGGGCCAAAATTACCACGCAGTGGAAGCCAGATCGCAAACGACGACGCCGCAGACCAAAGAAACGATGGCAAGACGACCTCAACAAATATCGGCTAGATTGGACTGTATTAGCCGTCGATAGGGAAAAGTGGAAGAAGGGTAGGCCTTTGCCCTATACATATTGGATCCCGTTGTTTTAGCGTATGTGTTCTTCCAGACTATAATCTATCTGTGTTCCGAATTTCAGCCCGATCCGTTCATACGTTACAAAGTAATTGAGTAACAAACATCCAAATATCCGAACATACAAACATTGAAACAGTGACTAAAATTTATTATTTATTTATTTATTTATATTCATTGTTACACTGCTTAAATAATTCATAAAATCTAATTCTAAGCGTGCACACGGTTCTACGAACAAACGTGGTAACAATAAATACAAAAATGTACACCATAAAGTAATGAGAAATTGCTTAGGTAGGTACATAACACCAGTCTTCACTAGGATGGCCCGTGTTGAAGACTGTTGCAGCCCGCCTCAAGCCACAGGACCGAGCGAAACACAATGCCAGATACATTTAGTTCAATACAAGAAGTAAATTAAAAAAAAAAAAAAAAAAAACACAATAGGAACAATGCATAGACATGAACACACAACACTAACTCGGAACACACCACAAATACAAATGCTAGAGATATAGGAGACTAAACATTTTACTTCTCTTAATATCTGTAGGTATAACAAAATATTATACAACAATTTACACTTATATATCCAGCCAAACACACATACATATATACTAATAATGATGCTTATGAACAATATATAGACAATAACTATTCCTATCCAATACATATACAACACACTCTTTCACCAGTTTTTATATATCTACAGTGTATATTTTGCTTTCCAGTTTATGAATGCCCAATCCCAAAATCCATTCCTTTATCATTTTTTTCCGTTTATATTCAGACATTGATTGCCGTACCTCCACTGGTAGATAATTATAAACTAGTGGTCCAACCCATGAAATAAAACGCGTTGCAAAAATAGTTTTTTTCCCTTTTTGAAGCTCTATTTTACCAAAATTCCTACGGCGTACACTGTAAGTTGTTGAACGTTTTGTATATAGGTGTTCATTTTTGACGTAGTATAATGCAACTTTGTATGTGTACGTTTGTCTTAAATTCAGTACTCTGGACTCTGCATAAAGGGCTTCCGTATCGTAAGTTCGTGGTTTATTCATAATTATTTTAAGAATAGTGTTTTGAGCGGGTTGTGCGATTGCTAGAATTGATTTGGCAGCTCCTCCCCAAGCAAGTATGCCATATGAGAGGACACAATGAGCCATCGCATAGTAAACGCTCCACATTAGAGTTCCATTTATAACATTTCGAACTTGCCAGAAGAAGTGTGAGAGACTTCTCAGTCGCTGCCTTAATTTTAGGACTTGTTCTTTCCAATTAAGGTGTTGATCTATCATGACACCTAAGTATTGAATAGATTTTACGCGTTCAAGTAATGGGCAATCGCACTGGCCGCTTACAGCAGTACAAACACTATTCTGGTGAGCTACCAATTTAAATGCATCTGGAGGCTGACCTTTAGCATTAATTGAGAATGTGATGTACTTAGTTTTGCTTTTATTAACCGTCAATACTCGTGAGTCCATCCATTGAAGTGCTACACTAAGTCCAGCTTGGCAATTTTCAAAGGTATTAGACCAACATGCCCCATGGAATAAAAGTAGAGTATCATCAGCAAATGCCACCGGCGCACAATTTACCATGTTCATACGAAGAAGTTTATTCACATAAATTAAAAATAAGATCGGCCCTAATACACTGCCTTGGGGCACGCCGCAGTCCATCAATAAAGAACCAGATTCAGTATAAGTATTAAAATAAAAAATAAAATAAAATAAAGTGGCCAAGTGCGAGTTGGAGTCGCCCATGAAGGGTTCCGTTGCAGCAAGTAACATAATATACTTAGTACACATAGTTTTTGTAGTTCGTTGTAACTTTGATCGAAGTTTTAATAATAGTGTATTTATGACGTACTAAAAAAAAACTACTCATCAGATCGAGTTCAAACTAATTTTCGTTGGTAGTTTACATGGTAATGTACATCATATATTTTTTTTAGATTTTTCATTCTCTTACTTTAGAAGTTAGAGGGGGGGGGACACACATTTTACCACTTTGGAAGTGTCTCTCGCGCAAATTATTCAGTGTAGACAAAAACTAATTTGGAAACCTTTACATCATTTTTAAAGAGCTATCGATAGACAACCCACACGTGTAGGTTTGATGAAAAAAAAATTTTTGAGTTTCAGTTCTTAGTATGAGGGGCAACCCTAATTTTTATTTTTTTTATTTTTTTTTGTAAAAATCTTAATGCGGTTCACAGAATACATCTACATACCAAGTTTCAACAGTGTAGTCCTCATAGTTTCGGCAAAAAGTGGCTGTGACATACGGACGGACAGACAGACAGACAGACATACAGACAGACATGACGAATTTATAAGGGTTCCGTTTTTACGTTTTACGGAACCCTAACTATATAATCCGTCATTTTATATGTAAAAAATTGAGTACAGTGCTAGGTGCTAATTTCATTTATTCATTCTCAATTTGCTGCATAGTCTGTGCCGCAAAGCGTGTTGCTTACTATCAAATGCATGTCGGGCTCGTCCCGCCACTGTTTATTGTAATATAAAACAGTGGCACATGGCAATATTGAGAAAACAATATAATATACACAAACATATGGTTGGTTTTGATAACAGTGCCGCGAGTTCAATTGTATTTTTTCCCATTTCATTATATGCGAGTGAATCAGTTTCTTCTAGGTAAAAGTTAAAAAAAATATGCCTGAAAGCCTGTTAATAACATTTTGATTATTATTGCGAGTGCGAGTGAGAAATCGAACACGTTTCTAATCACTTCAGTGACGCAAGTTACTACACACTCCCACTAATCAATAAGTCCACACGTGTTTACTACTAATCACTCGAACTCGCACTAATCAAAATGCAAACAGCCCTTAAGGGCGTACCCCGAGCAAATGCCCTTGAGTATTTCTTACCTTATCGCACACCGCAAGAAAGAGCAAGAGAGAAACAGTAGGATCTGCCGCTGTTTTACGCTCAATTTTTAGAATACACTCTTTATAAAATCAGATTTTGGTCTATTGAAAAAAATAAAACTACCAAAATGTTCGTAATGGAATTGTCTATCCGTTGGTGTAAATACAAAATCAAAATAATGGAGGTTTTCCGAGGAGATGCATGATAACTACAATTTTTTTTTTCATGGTTTCGTTGTGAGGCGATTATTTAAACAATACGGCCATTATCAAAAAAAATACCATTTTGAAGACAAGAAGTTGTAGAAATTTAATGTATATTTTACCAGTTGATATTATGTTTTGGCTAATGAGTAGATAGCTCTGAAAACTGGACAAAAAACTCGTTTTGCTGGGGGACGCACCTTAACGCTTAAAGAAGATTTCACTTCAAAGCCACATTCTATAAAATAAAAAATAGGCCGTAAGAAATTTGTCTATTTCTGTGTTTTGTTTTTCAAAGCTTTCTAGTCGTAACCTCGCTAGCTATGCAGGTTACCCCACACTAGCGTGTCAGTTTCTCAATTCACTTGAAAGAGAAACGTTAATGTAGGGAATTTGATAGCCGATATACGTTAGCTGTCATCTGATATTCAGAGCATTGAAATACTATAGCATTTTAATAGCTTTGTCAACAGTGGCTCTGCTCATCGGAAGAAGAAGATTGCATATTGCCTGAAACATATTTATCGTATAACTTTAATTTGAAAAACCCGACTGTAAGAAACATTATGTGATACAATATACTACCTAAGGACACTTGGGTGATTGAGACGAATCTAACGATATCTTAATTGTCAAAATCCATCCAGCCGTTTGGAAGATACGTGGAAATAAAGAAATTGACAAACATACAAGATACGCGCGAAACGCACAACCCTTCTTTCGGTCGGGTAAAAATAAAATAAAAACTTTGAAAATGTGCGGATGCACTATTCACTAGCCAGGTCTGCAGTTCAGTGTTGGGGTATGTGTGTGGTAGAGGTATGTGTCAAGTTTTCAGCCTGCCTTAAATACCTACTTTTTGTAGTGGTAGGACTCTTAGCAGAGTCCGCCTGGGGAAGTACCACACCTTTGCCAGTTATTCTACCGCCAAACAGTAATGTGCAAACATTACTGTGTTCCGGTTTGAAGGGCAATGTTTCCAGAGAAATTACAGGGCTTAGAGATATAACATCTTAGATCTCTGGGTGACGAGCGCAATGCAGTGCTAGGTAATGATTTGGACTCTTCATGTTCCAATAGCTGCGTGTCACTGTGCTGTTATGTGGCAGGCATGTTGCTTACGATCAGGCACATGTCCAGTTCGTCTCGCCGGTCTTTATTTAAAAAAAAACTAACCCAAAATGTTTTGCTAGCTCTCGGAATACAAGTTGCCTCCTACTGTTTTTTTTTTTAATTTAGTTTGTTCGCGTTGAATTTTTAAACGACTTCCAAAAAGGAGGTTTTCAATTCTGTTGTATGTTTTTTTTGTATGTATGATTTGTATGATACGCGATAGCGCCGCCAATTGTCGATTTTGATGGTAGGTACCTACTTTTTAGGGTTCCGTAAAACGTAAAAACGGAACCCTTATAGATTCGTCATGTCTGTCTGTCTGTCTGTCCGTCCGTATGTCACAGCCACTTTTTGCCGAAACTATGAGAACTACACTGTTGAAACTTGGTAAGTAGATGTATTCTGTGAACCGCATTAAGATTTGAATAAAAAAAATTAAAAAAAAGATAAATTAGGGTTGCCCCCCATACTGAGAACTGAAACTCAAAAAAATTTTTTTCATCAAACCTACACGTGTGGCATGTCTATCGATAGGTCTTCAAAAATGATTTTGAGGTTTCTAAAATCATTTTCGTCTACACTGAATAATTTGCGCGAGAGACACTTCCAAAGTGGCAAAATGTGTGTCCCCCCCCCCCCCTCTAACTTCTAAAGTAAGAGAATGAAAAATCTAAAAAAAATATATGATGTACATTACCATATAAACTACCAACGAAAATTAGTTTGAACTCGATCTGATGAGTAGTTTTTTTTTAGTACGTCATAAATACACTATTATTGAAACTTCGATCAAAGTTACAACGAACTACAAGAACTATGTGTACTATGTATATTATGTTACATGCTGCAACGGAACCCTTCATGGGCGAGTCCAACTCGCACTTGGCCACTTTATTTTTTGGTAGATTATAATCAGATGGTTCGGAGGTGGTCCTATATAAATTTTATCGAAATCGGTGTAGTGTTTTTTGAAATATGAACAAAGACAACTAAAATATAATGTCGTTACCTTGATGACTTAGTGATTGCTTCCTATTGAACTTGGTGAAATGCCTGAACTTAATTTTAAATTATTGAAGTCGATTATTGTTTATCAGAGAAAATAAATTATATAACTTGACTAGCTGAACGCGCGCGCGTTGCTACGCTATCTATCGAAATTCGGTCGTACCAATTCAAATTTTGAACAAATTCGGATATTTTCTGTTCTAATGACGCAACCTTTAAAATATGACATATGCTGTCACGCAACGAAAGCTCTCAAAAAGCAATATTTTTCCCGTTTTTGTTACATTTTTCACTCCTGTTCGGCTCCTGTTGATAGTAGCGTAATGTTAAATAGCCTATAGCCTTCCTCGATAAATGGACTATCCTACAAAGAAAAAATCGTTCAATTCGGACCAGTAGTTCCAGAGATCCTTGCGTTCAAACAAACAAATAAACAAACAAACAAACATACAAACAAACAAACAAACTCTTCAGCTTTATAATATTAGTATAGATAGATTGCTACACAGATTACAGAAATAAAACATATTTCTGTAATCTATGGATTGCTATTGAAGTATTGACTCACAACTTATGTTTTGTTTCCCGATTCCATAGTTGAAACAGTTAAAACGCTATTTTTTTGATACGTATGATTGTTAGACCCGGATTTATAACTAACAAATCGAATGGGCTGGCACATAACGCGCAGGGTTCTACTAACCTAATCCACCTACAGGCTACAGGTCTGTACTTACGAGGTGAAGTCATTGTAGCAACCTCATGACAATCCTATATCTACAAATATATCTCTGCATCTCGCACAACAGGAATGTTATGATGCTCCATAACCGTAACTGAAACTATCGTATATCCGAAATAAAAATATATCCGTAACCGTATCCGTTTCATAAATTGCGGATAGTTTCGGATAGTATCGACTTTCAGGTGGCAGGTTTCAAGGCTAAAAAAAAATGTTAAATATATTCTTCATCTGCTCAGTTATGCCAATTAGAACTGTATTCAATGTAATATTTGTAGCTGAAACTATCCGAAAGTAACGAATAATCCGAAATAATTACATATCCGTAACCGCATGCGGAACCGATAATTTTACTCTTATCCGTATCCAGCTTCGAAATATCATGTCCATAACATCCCTAATGCACAGGAAGCAAGCTTGCATTCTGGAAAGGTGGCGATGATATGCTTATTATCCTTTTAACATGTCATTCCGCAGTCGAGTGCTGATCCCAGCTGGATTCTGCTTTCTCGCGGGAATTCGCATGTGTTTGTTACTTTCGTTGAAAATACGAAAAGGGTATTGACTTTGTTGTCGGTAAGGTTAATGGCGCCAATATGGGATGCGGACATGAACAGTTTTTGAGAATTTAACACCAAAATTTAGTAAACGCGCAAAAAAATTTTACCGATTTAAAAAATGACGAGGTTTCTCAATGTGACCGTATATTTATTTTTTAACTCACTTTAAAAAGGAGAAGTTTCTCAAATCGATTGTATGTATGCTACGTAATTGCAAAATCTTTTTTTGTTTGATAGAAAATACCAAATATTGTCCCATATAAATTTAGCGAAATGGGTGAGATGGTATTTGAAAACCCACATCAACAAAAGCTAAAATTTGCTTTCATTTATCTGGATGACGTAGTCACTTAAATTATTTTTTTAATGTGTGTTCACAGATAACTTCGTCGTTTCTTACACAATTTCGAATATTATTTTTTTGTTGGAAATGATAATATATTCCAAGGGTGGTCCCATGATAAAGAAACCATGATAAGGAATCCCAGATAAATTCAGAACTTTTTTTTTTTTTTTAACTTTTATAGGTTTACACTTGACCGCCATCTCACCTGATGTTAAGCGACGATGCGGTCTACGATGGAGCGTGTTTACCTAGAAGAAACCGATTCACTCTCGATTTGAATACACCAAGGTTATAACTATCAGGGAAAACCCACTCTGGCAACTCATTCCACAGCCTAGACGTTCTTATCACAAAAGTAGAGTCAAACCTCTTCGTTCGTGTCTTTGGAACATCAACCATGAAACGATGCCGCTTCTTCGAGCTACGAGAAGTCCGATAGAAAAAAGGGCTAGGTGGTATTAGATCATGCAGATCAGATGCACACTCTCCGAAGTGTATCCGATAATAGACCGATAAGCTAGCAATTTTTCGGCGATGTTCAAGACTTTGAAGTATTTTTCGCACAAGAGTGTTATTGCCTATGAACCTTTGAGGTAAGAGGCGGATCCGCATAATGTGTATTACTACGCTCCTTTTCAACCGGCATAGGCCGTCGATCAATTTGGCCTGACCCTTAACCGTGGTGGACTAGTGCCAAGAACGTCCGAATCCCATAATCGCGCTGTCGTAGGTTTGAATTCTGTCTGTACTTCTGAATATTATTCCAAGTGTAGATGTCAGACTATGTCATCACTGCATTTAACAGCAAAGAAAGCTTCTTGAAGAAAACACCGTGTTCCAAGAAATCTTTCGATGACATGTTTCATCCGCCAACCCGCAATTGGCCAGCTACTTGGATTAAAGGACTCTAGTAAGACTGTGTCAGAAGGCTTTTAGTCACAGTTGTGGGAACATTGGTTTTAACTGGGCTTCATCGTAGGTACTTGCCCTCGAATTGGGCCATTGTGCGTAGCTCATAGTTCCATTATCTACTCGAACCAGTCCAGGCTATCGCAAAAGGCCAGAAACCTATTCAGATTTGTATAGTCCTCCGGTACCTATACTATTGTAGTGGTAGGACTCTTGGCAGAGCCCGCCTGGGGAAGGACCACACCTTTGCCAGTTATTCTACCGCCAAGCAGTAATGTGCAAACATTACTGTGTTCCGGTTTAAAGGGCAATGTTTCCAGAGAAATTACTGAGCTTAGAGATATAACAACTTAGACATCTGGGTGGCGAGCGCAGTTCAGTGCTAGGTAATGATTTGGATTCTTCATGCTCCAATAGCTGCATGTTGCTGTGCTGTTATGTGGCAGGCATGTTGCTTACCATCAGGCACATGTCCTGCTCGTCTCGTCACTCTTTATTTAAAAAAAACTTATATTATAAAGCTGAAGTGTTCATTTGTTTGAACGCGCTAATCTGAGCAATTACTGGACAGATTTCAGAAATTCTTTCACCGTTGTATATGTACGTGATCCCTGAGTGTTATCTTAATCTTAATCTTAATATTTATAAATCTCCTGTTACGATGTTTGTCCGCGATGGATTCCTAAACTGCTTAACCGATTTTAAATTAAATTGGCACACCGCGAGCAGTCTGGTCCAACTTGAGAGATAGGATAGTTTTTATTTCGATTAATAGTCTTAAAATTACAATATCCGAGCGCAGCCGGAATGGGCCGCTAGTATGCTATATATGTTCCACGGGGGAAACCGGGGTGGACTGCTAGTGGCATTTTAATGAGGGCTGTTTAAGCTGAGTATTCATCATCATCTGCAGCTTACAGACGGCCACTGGTGGACATAGGCCTCCCCCAATGATTTCCACAATGACCGGTCTTGTGAGTATTATTTTCGCCTTTTCAGAATCGCTCGACAGCTCACAAACATGCACTAAAGTGGCAATTAAGCCCCGAATGCCTACTTAATTAACCTCAATAGAGCACTCGAGTTTTGGAGATGTTGCAACGACCGCAGCTCAGGCTTGGAGCTGCATTTAGATATCAGTATCGATTCTACAATTAACCACTCGAGATAATGATACTCAAGATAGAAAGGGAAAGTTGATTATTATTGTTTTTAAAGTCCCCAGCCAGTTTGAAATTTATACTGTGGAGTGCGAATAATAAGAAGTTAAAATATAAAATACAAGCAGCGTTCCACGGTTTTAGATCCCTTGTCATTTTCCCGTGTTAAAAATATAGTGTGCTATACCAGTGTATCTGTGTTACAAATTCCAACATCGGGTTGAAATTTGTAACACAGTTACACTGGACTTCACTCACTTCACTTCAGACGTTCCGATGTGATTGAGCAACAAACGTCCCAGCTTTGGTATTCATAACAGTGGTAGTATAAAGATAATTTTGTGCCATTGGCACCGAACCAGAGCCCAAGTTACCGGTGATGCGCGCTGCGTCGAGGATAACTACCTACTTCATCTGATCAACTGAGTCTAGATCACAGACTAGGTAGAGAGATACGTCTAGATTTAGAATTAATCCCCTAGAATTTTTCGAAGTGAAAACTTCTACAACACCTCTGGGCAATTTGTAGATGTAACAAGGCTGTCATCAAAGCCGTTGGCTGTAAAGGTGAAGGGAAATATCGTAGGTTTAACTATAATTTTAACATACAATTTCTAATAATCAAAATTGTTTAACGATTGATACAATAATTAAGTAAAGAAATATTTGTGGACATTTGTCACAAGACCCTATCTACTACTGTAGTAGGTACTATGGGAGCAAGGCAGCTGGATTACAAGCTACAATCTGAATTAAACCTAAATTAAACAGGGATAATGTAGGTAAGCATGCTAAGTTCTACTATTTTGTATAAAAAGGGTTTCAGTGGCCTTTTATCGGCTACTTCTCAGTCCTGGACAGCAAAACGGGCAAAAAATTACGACATTGCTGCGAGACTAGACGTAAGCAAGGTGGCCCAAGACTTTGACGTAGAATTCCCTAGACGGAAAGTCTCTTAAGGGGGGCCTAAAGCCAGAAAACGAAAAAAGGACATTTTCGACGCCGCTCACTGAAGTTAAGAAACTAAAAACTATGACAAAAAAAATATTGACGTGTGGGTACAATCAAGAAGAAGCACAATAACCGAATAGAATTTTAAAAATAGATCAGAGTTTTGTACAATAAAAATGACACCGAAAAAACCCGTTTTAATTCGAGTACTCGAAATTATCAGCGATGACCCCACATTATTTTTTGGTAATAAAATTCC
This sequence comes from Ectropis crepuscularia, assembly GCA_963693475.1. NCBI lineage: Eukaryota > Metazoa > Arthropoda > Insecta > Lepidoptera > Geometridae > Ectropis > Ectropis crepuscularia. Next base: position 18,555,374 of record OY856355.1, read on the forward strand.
TATTTGTACGTTCTAGTAAAGTAACCGAACACTTTTTTAAATTTATGTTTAGTTATTGAGTAATTAAATAAAACTTGGTCAAAAATGGACTCCTGATTAAATATTGATTTTTCCTCCAAACTGTGTCATGCTATTCTCGACTTTATGTACACCACATTAAGAAACGCGTCGCGCGGGTGAAATCTGATTTTTTCTTGGCTTTAGGCGCTGAATAGAGCCAAATGGCACTTTTTAAACACATTTTTAGCAAAATGTATAGGGTTTGAGATGTTGAATAAAATATATGTTATTCTTGAACATATTTATAAGGGAACCATTGCTTTCAAAACACGATTTGGAAAAGATATCTTGACAAGAAAAAATCGTAAACTAACCTCTAAAATGAGTTTTAAACGTAAATATCTGTGTTATTAATAAACATACATTATTCAAATTTTAAAGATTAACGTATTATTTCTTAATAAAGGGCAAGGATGTTTTATATTTTAGATTAAGGGGGCGCCTAAAGTCAGAAAACGAAAAAAGGACATTTTCGACGCCGCTCACTGAAGTTAAGAAACTAAAAACTATGACAAAAAAAATATTAACGTGTGGGTACAATCAAGAAGAAGCACAATAACCGCATAGAATTTTAAAAATAGATCAGAGTTTTTTACAATAAAAAAATAAAAATGACACCGAAAAAACCCGTTTTAATTCGAGTACTCGAAATTATCAGCGATGACCCCACATTATTTTTTGGTAATAAAATTCCTATTTGTACGTTCTAGTAAAGTAACCGAACACTTTTTAAAATTTATGTTTAGTTATTGAGTAATTAAATAAAACTTGGTCAAAAATGGACTCCTGATTAAATATTGATTTTTCCTCCAAACTGTGTCATGCTATTCTCGACTTTATGTACATCACATTAAGAAACGCGTCGCGCGGGTGAAATCTGATTTTTTCCTGGCTTTAGGCGCACTCTTAAGTTGTTTAATTCGCATTAATTAATTGTTTTTTAATACGCTAACTCGACCGAACCGGCCTGAGTCTTGCTTCTCGCTCACTACTATGAAGTCCGGCAGAAAGCGCTGATGCGCCGTGCAGGAAGGACGCTACGTCGCTTTGCCGCCGCGCCGCTCACTATTTACAAAAATATAGTAATCAATAGGTCTGTACCGGACTGGGTCAAAAATACACCATCCTAATTAGTCCGTCAGCTAGATCATGGAAAAATATTGGGCACGTATTTTTAGTTTTTAATTAATATTAAAAATCGTCAAAGATATAGCATATACCATCAAACTTCAAGAGTGGGGGGTCGCGACGTCACTCGTGAGTAAAAATCGTACTCACAAGTGACGTCACACGAAACTTCGAAGCGCTGTATCTTCGTCATTTATTGTTTGTGAAACAAAAAAAAAATACGTGTACAATATTTTTCGGCAATCTAATTAACGGGCTACTTAGTTTTTTTGAGGAAAAAACTCACAAGTGCGATGCAGAAACGTCAATAAAGTTCAGTTGATTTACAATTTTGACACTATTGCAACAAGTAGGTTTGGCTGAGTGGTCCCAGTGGTCGGCTTTAGGCAGATTCAGCGCCGGGTTCAAACCTCATACCTGAGTGTAATTTTTGACTGTTTTTTTTTTTAATTTCTTGGTGTATAATATTTTAAGTTGTTTTTCAAGCTTTTATTTAGTTCCACTTGTCTCGAGGCACAGATTAGAAAATAGTTTCTACGGAACTCGATACTTGTTATGAAATCTTGCAAATTAAATCTACTTTCCAGTTACCGATTGAAGTTACAGATACCAGTAGAAATTTCGCATTAGAGGTACGTGTGTAAATTTTACTGCAAGACAATGTTATGAAAATTATATGATGCTGATCTGATGATGGAGCCGGAAAGTTGCCATAGGAATTCAGTAATTAAACGACATAGCCCCACCGAGTTTGGACTCGTTTTCTTTGTCTTGAGGAGTACTTTGGTGCTAGATTGTTACCAGGGTCTGATGATTTTATTTATTTATTTTTATTTATTTATTTAACAACTAAAACGATTTATAAATAAACCAATTACATTAGTTGACACGCTCTTTGATACAATATGTTATCAACAAAACAAACAAGATTTTTATAATGAAACTAACATACACGTTTCATATTATTGAATTAATAAATGTCAAGTGATTGTAAATCATTGGACCTCTAGGTCTAATCATAATTATAGCAAAACATAAAATAAATTAGATTTATATGTCAAAGATACAATAGTGTACAAAAAATAATAATAATGATGTCAATATTTAGATACAAAATGTCAAAATTAAAAAGCTTGTCTAATTTAGAGTTCATCATTCTCACTAATCTTGCGCGCCCTCATCTCACAGTACTTCAAACACTCGGACAATATACTCTTCCAGTCATCCGCAAACACGTCACACTCAGGTGTCCCAACCAGGAGAGCATTGAAGCTAGTAAGAGTGCAATGAATGGGGGACTGTCCGTGCGCTATGGTTCTAGCCGGAGGGACCGCGAACAGCGAGTGCTGCCCGCGACGCGGAAAACTACCCGGATCTGGTACGAACAGTCGAGAAAACTTATTCAGCAGGTTCGGTGCATCAATCCTACCATGAAGAATCTTACACATCATAACCATCTGGTTACGTTGCCGCCGGACTTCTAAGGAGTTGTACCCCAAACAGCCTAGGAGAAAGTCGGTTGGGTACATATAGGGGTAGTAACCAAATCTCTGCTTATATAGAAAACGTAGAAACGCTTTCTGTACCTTCTCTATCATGTTTGTGTAAGATTCCTCATGCGGACTCCATACACTAGAACCAGCCTCAAGCTTACTCCGGACAAGTGCTTCAAAGAGTAATTGAGCTACGCGGGTTCCTTTAAAATCTTTACAGTTTCTCAAGACAAACCCAAGTCTTCTGTAAGACTCTGCCGCAACTGTAGCAATGTGTTCGTTGAAAGTTAGCTTACGATCAAAGATAATACCCAAATCCTTAACACTCGTGGACCTACTAATTTCATAAGATTCTAAGAAGTATTTGTATTCGATTGGGTTACGCTTTCTCCCGTAAGACATAGCATGACATTTTTGTGGATTGAACTCCATTTCACTCAGAAGACTCCAAGCATTAACAGCATCTACGTCCTCTTGCAAGAGCAGGCAGTCTTTTTCAGATTTTACTTCGATAGCCAGTTTCAAATCATCCGCATACAATAGACATTTTGAGTGTTTGACCACTGAAGGGAGATTATTTATCAAAAAAATAAACAGAAGAGGCCCAAAAATGGATCCCTGGCTTACTCCTGACCGCGTATGGTAGGGAAGCGAGTCGTAGAAACCCAACCTAACGAACTGCTTTCGGTCTTTCAGGTAGTTGGCGATGAATTTGAGCAAGCCTGGGGCGAATCCCAGCTCATTTAATTTGGCAAGTAGCACGTCGTTATTGACTCTATCAAAGGCTTTGCGGAAATCGAAATAGAGTACATCAACTTGATTGCCTCTATCTAAACATTCCGCTATAAAGTCTGTCATCTCTAAGAGATTAGTATCAATAGACCGTTTTTTCCTAAAACCATGTTGCTCGTTGGCTAAGTATTGCTCAACCTGCTTGTAAACTTCTTGGTGTAAAATTCTTTCAAATACTTTTGCTGGTGTTGATAAGATTGCAATGGGTCTATAGTCCTCAACGGATAGTTTGCTGGATGTCTTAGGGATAGGCGTAACTCTGGTCAGTTTCCATTGTACCGGATATATTGCTTTGGCAAGGCTAAGGTTATAAATGTGGCAAAGTGGCTGAACTATAAATTCACTGCCACGTTTCAGGAACCACGGAGGTATGCAGTCGGGCCCATTCGAGCTGCCAGATTTTAAGTATTTTATACTAGAGGCAACCTCCCTAAGAAATATTTTAGAAACACTAACGTTTTTGCTATTGGCAGTGCTTTCAGCCCGAGTTATCTGCTCTGTGTCTAATTTGGGAATCTCTGGCAAGAAAACACTAGAAAAATACTCAGCAAAAGCTTCCGAAGCCTTAACTCCGCTAACCGTTTCACCATTATAACTAAACTCAGATTCAAAACCCCCCTTTGATCGCAAGTTTTTAACATGTTGCCAAAATCCCCTGGGGTTTTCGGACAGATTTTGCTCAATTTTTTTAAGGTGAGATTCATGGGCCGTCGTAATACGTGTTTTCAGTGATGCTCTAAGGTCAGAAAAATCTTTGTATGACTCTTGTGTACCATGAAGCTTCCACAATCGATGTAGCTTTAGTTTGTGTTTCGAGTCCTGAATTATCTCGTTTGTAAACCAGACGGGATATCGATATACAGTCCTTTTTAGGTACACAAGTGTCAAACAACTTGTAAATAACGTCATAAAATTTATCCGTGCAGAGTTGCACATCGTCACATTGGAGTACATCCTCCCACGATGTTTCAGACAGTTGATGAAGGAGAAGATTCAAGTCGGCTTTATTAAAATTCCAGTCCTTACTGGAATCTATATTACTGGGTTCGATTGGGTGAGAATCACGACTCGCTTCCATCATTATTCCCACATCGAGAGGAGGGTGATATCGATCAGGCAACACAAACCCATCGACAGATTGAACACGTACCTCACGCACCTCAGTGCTCTCCCGTACCAAAACAACATCTAACATTCCTCCATACGAATTCATCACAACATTTCTGTCAGACAAGTTACAAAAAGATTTAAAATAACCATAATAATTGCGTATAGTATTAGATGCACTATTGATGTTAAGATCACCCAGAATAATAACATGTCCTTTAAGCGTATTCACAAAACTTTCTACTTTACAAAACCAACACATGTAATCACTGTCTTTAGCTCGAGGATGAATGTACACAACACAAACAAAAATAGACCGTCCATTCCAAGAAAGACTTGACCACAGATCCTCACCAGTAGCCGTTTCCAGAGGAGTATGTCGACGCAGTGCCATAGGTGTACGAGCAGCCAAAAGCACCCCGCCGCATGGTGTCCGTCTGTCACGTCGCAATATGGTCCACCCTTGAATTACAACTTCTGCGTCAGCCGCAGACTGATCGAGAAAGGTTTCTGTAGCCGCTACAATATGATGTTCCGCGAGAGCCAGACCATTTCTCCAGGTTTTAAGCTTGGTTTTTAGTCCCCTTACATTTTGATAGTAACTGTTAAAGTAGCCATAATTAGTTTTTCTCTTGTGAACTATGCACACTGATTCCGGGATTCCGAAAGGGCTGCAGTTTCAGGGATTCACGACCTTCCATGTTCGGTGACACACATGATGGAGCCGGAAGGTGGTCATTGGAACTCAAAAATTAAATGACATAACCCCAGCGAGTTTGAGCTCATTTGATTTGTCTTGATGAGTACTTTGGTGCTAAATGGTAACCAGGGTATCTGATGATGGAGCCGGAAGGTGGTCATAGGAACTCAGTAATTAAACGACATAGCTCCACCGAGTTTGGACTCGTTTTCTTTGTCTTGACGAGTACTTTAGTGCTAGATGGTAACCAAGGTCTGATGATGGAGCTGGAAGGTGGTCATAGGAACTAAACAATTAAATGACATAGCCCCAGCGAGTTTGGGCTCTTTTGATTTCTCTTGAGGAGTACTTTGAGGCTGGACGGTAGCCAGGGTCTGATGATGGAGCCGGAAGGGGGTCATAGAAACTCAGTAATTAAACGACATAGCACCACCGAGTTTGCACTCGTTTTCTTTGTCTTGACGAGTACTTTGGTCCTAGATTGTTACCAGGGTCTGATGATGGAGCTGGAAGGTGGTCATAGGAACTCAACAATTAAATGACATAACCCCATCGAGTTTGGGCTCATTTGATTTGTCTTGATGAGTACTTTGGTGCTAAATGGTAACAAGGGTCTGATGAAGGTGCTGGAATATGGTTAAGGGATGCCAGTAATTAAACGAGTACATTGGTGTTAAAGTCCAAGTCGCTATTAAAGTCTACGTTATGGCTCATCTATTCGGGAGAACGGTGACTGCCGATTCGGAGCCCCACGCCACACCCTCACCACTCGCTATTCAGCGCGAGATATTAACCTACTCGTTCGGGTCCACCCGGGTGTTCTAAAATCACAGGGGCGCCGGCCGCTTGCCCGAGTTGACGTGCGAACGAACGCCGAGTGTTGTTGTATTGTGGATGGCTGCAATAGCAATATACTAAAATGTAGTAATTTATCTTATTTCAAATTGCCGAAACAGGAAACAAGGTAAGTGTTTTTATTGTTAATATTTATTTTTGAGCATCATTTTGGTAGGTTTCAATGGCACAGAATATGGAAACAGTAGTGTATTTTGTATAGGTAATATCTATTTAGAACAGATACAATAGAGATTATGCGTAAAAAATATTTTGTCTGAAATACCTTTTTATCCCATCTTTATTATGTCTCATTAAATTTAAATGAGTTTTTGAAGCCATACCTACTTTTTATTAGCGTTCCGTACCCAAAGGGTAAAGGGTGTTGCTCGATTAGTCCGTCGAAAATAAACTAGATGGCGCCACTAGTAAAACTAGATCGCGATGTAGACTTCTTTGTGATAATCATGACGGAAAAGTCAATATTTTAATAAAACTTTTTGTCTGTCTGCGGAAATTGCGATGTAAAAGAAATTTCGTATAATGCCAAAGATTTTTTTAGCCGTTTATTTGCTAACTAGCAGTGCCCCGCGGTTTTACCCACGTAGTTCCCGTTCCCGTCGTTCCCGTAATTTTCCCGGGATAAAAAGTAGCCTGTGTGTTCTTCCAAACTATAATCTAACTATTCCAAATTTCAATCCGATCCGTTCATACGCTACGGCGTGATTGAGCAACAAACATCCAAATATCCAAACATCCATACTTTCACACTTTTTTATAATATTAGTGGGATGGTACGGAACCCTTCGTGCGGGAGTCCCACTCGCATTTGGCCGGTTTTATTTGAATATTCATGTACATACTGAATGATACTAATTTGTAACAACTTACAACTAGCTACATTGTATAACTAAAATATACTTCAGCATCAATGAACTATAATACGTACCTCTACCTGAAAAAGCTATAGCATTTTTAACCGGAGTCAAAGACGGAGGAGGTTCTGGTTCTAGTGTGGGATCTAGTTCACACTAGCAAAACATGTTAAGTATTAATTCTTTGTAGGTACCTATTTATTGTCACATAATATATGTATTCTTTGTATTTATTGTCGCTTTGTATTTAACATCCGGGAGCGCGTGAAACTGTTTTTAATAACTTTAAGGCGGTAGACGCTAGGTTTTGTAGCTTTTCTTTTGATTTGGTTTTCGTTATTGAGATAATAAACATTTTTTTTCATTTTCATTCCATTTTAATAAACAATAAAGAAAATTACAATTTGCAGTTTAGTTTTTTTATCATCTTATCATATTTCGTACAACCCTAGCACGTTTGGTCAGTGACGTAAGCAGACGACAAGTCACACGGGGCGCACGGTATTCTCAACTCTGCGTGCTTGTGCAAAGGTGTATTTCTGCTTGCAAGTAACAGTAGGTAAGTAGTTTACGAAAGTTTAGGTTATTATCTTGTAGGTATTTGCGCTTTTGTATGGCAGTGATGCATCTGTTACGAAGTAACTATTTTCTGATCTGTGCCCACGCGCACTACTCGATGTCAGCGTGTAATGCCGCTAACTTATAAACGATGAAGGAAAACATCGTGAGGAAACAGACATGTAAGTACCTAGTACATGTACCTAGTGTTTTCACCTCATGTGACATTTATCCACACTTAGGCAGCGTGGTGGATTATAACCTAGCCCCAGCCTAGATCTCTCATTGCGAATGAATGCCTCGAGTCCCAGCAATGAGAACGTATAGTGGGTTGCCTACGCAGATTGTAACCGGGTCTGATGATTAGCTAAGCTGGAAGATGGCCCTACGTAGTTTAATTTTACAAGAGACGTCATTTATTTATACTACATTTTTAGATTTGGCGATGAATTGAAAATAAATCGCTGCTTTGAGACTAAAGAGCCACAACTCAAAATTCAGTTATTTTATTTTTCAACTTTTCTACTTCTGACGATTTTCTATCATTCTCTATGTATTTTAATGGGCTATTTACCTACTTTATTATTTCTACATTGTGTTAAAATTAATAATCATAAGAATGAAATTAATATAAATGTGTGGAAATGGGGTTTCTATAAAATAGACCTGATTTTTTGCTGTTTTCATAGATATTGGTACGGAATCCTTCATTCGTTCATTCGACTTGCACTTGGCTTATTTTAGACACATTTGATATATTATCTAATGTTTTATGTAAAAATACCGTATAATTAGTCTCTTACCCCTCGAAAACCCATTAACCCTACTAAACTTTGTCGAATCGACGATGCGAATGTGAAAAAATTGATGTAAATTTTAGGTGCGCTGTCGCATCCATTGCTGGTTCCGTGTAATCTTAGTTGAGCCGTTCCCCTCACAACACACCGTAGTATTTCTTATGTGGGAGGCCAGTGAGAGCCAGACCAGCAACCATGACTCGTCAAATCGACGAAGTTTATTAACGACTCTTTTTTTTACTATTGTGTTTCTAATATTTTGAGTTTGTTTTTTAGTTTAACAGTATAAAAGTATTAGAAAATTGTTTTTTTTTGAGATTCTTTTGTTATTTTACGAGATAAAAGTTGAGAAAAAATATCCAGAGAGTGAGAAGGCAGCTGTATGAAACATTGTGCACATTATACCTGAACCTACTCGCATGTGCAAAGATTAATTATAAATAAAATATTCTTTATGTTGTTTTTAGGGTTCCGTAAAACGTAAAAACGGAACCCTTATAGATTTGTCATGTCTGTCTGTCTGTCTGTCTGTCCGTCCGTATGTCACAGCCACTTTTTGCCGAAACTATGAGAACTACACTGTTGAAACTTGGTAAGTAGATGTATTCTGTAAACCGCTTTAAGATTTGAACAAAAAAATTTAAAAAAAAGTAAATTTAGGGTTGCCCCCCATACTGAGAACTGAAACTCAAAAATGTTTTTTTCATCAAACCTACACGTGTAGGGTGTCTATCGATAGGTCTTTAAAAATGATGTTGAGGTTTGTGAAATCAGTTTCGTCTACACTGAATAATTTGCGCGAGAGACACTTCCAAAGTGGTAAAATGTGTGTCCTCCCCTCCCTCTAACTTCTAAAGTAAAAGAATGAAAAATTTTAAAAAAATATATGATGTACACTACCATGTAAACTACCAACGAAAATTAGTTTGAACTCGATCTGATGAGTAGTTTTTTTTAGTACGTCATAAATACACTATTATTGAAACTTCGATCAAAGTTACAACGAACTACAAGAACTATGTGTACTATGTATATTATGTTACTTGCTGCAACGGAACCCTTCATGGGCGAGTCCAACTCGCACTTGGCCACTTTATGTAGTTTTATTACATATGATTTGAAAAATCTAAATGTCACCTATACTTACCAATGTTGAGTACCTATGCAATAAAATATTAAAAATAAGTACAAAATGAAACACAGAAACCAACAGATAATTCTTGAGACTGAGAGAAAGAAGCTGCAGCTCATTACATCGCAAAAAAAGAGAAGTTCGTATCAAATACCGGTCAGCAAAACGAAACATGACAAAAAACAGTTTCTACAAGTACAAAAAATAACACAAACTTGATATGAGTCACAAATGCCTAAGTTAATGTTTTTTTAATTTAATGTTCACTTTTTTTGAAAACGCATATTTTATTTCCATAATTTACTTTGTCATAATGAATGTAGCATAATATATAGTGTCCTAATGTAAATTTTGCATAAGAATTTATACAAATATATATATATTAAAACAGTAAAAAAAGGTTGCTAATACTTGAAACTATTCAAATTAATCAATATCCAGAAGCGAAGACTACAGCCATAATTTACATTTAAAAAAATGTGTGCGCTTAAAACCGCACGGCAGAAGTGAAAACTAAAATAAAAAATACTTAACTATATAAAGACTACTAAATAATTTTAATTTAAAACTTTTACGGCTGAATGATTAGTATCCATGGCCAAGAATAAATTAAAAAAAAATAATTACGCGGGTCGAAAATGCCGTTTGACTCACAAGTTTTTAGTGTTTGTCATATTTATGTATTTCGCTAAAAATGCATAAATATGTTGTGTTATATTGTATTTGTGTAAGCACTTTCTTATGAAAATGGGTATCATTTTGTGTATTTACGTAGTGTAAGTGCTGTGATAAAATATTACAACCATAACTTTTTTGCAATGGACGTGAAATGCAAATTTAACATTTCGTGACAGGTTCAATTGATGTGGTAAGTACCTAGAAGTTAATGTCGTGATAAAAAAGTTTAAAAATTCGCCAGTTTCAGCGAGAAAGTCGCTAAGGTGTCAGTCAACACTGGTAGTGAGCAGCGAGAGAGAGTAAGAGTATGTATTGTCCCATGTCCTCCTCTAACAATTATCTTTCTCGGTCTGGCACGTTTGTTGACCACATTATCTTTCTCGCTCTAGCATCCCGAGTTTACCCGAAATTTCTTATCATATCCGAGCGTGATGATCACGTGATCATTAATCCATTTCACAGCCCACGAAAATTCTGTCTATAACGCGCCTAAAGAAGTTTTCACTTCAAAAATAATAAATACATTGTTTAGCAACATTTTAAAGCTGATTTTGTGCGAGTTACGATGGTTTTAAAAAATTGACACGCTTCCCGTGTCATACGCCTTAAAACGAAAACTTGAATGACATGGATGCCGTGTTTTCCGCAACGGTTAAGTCAATTTACAGATAATAGTTTAATATGACACCATCATAACATGTCATAGATGAAATGATTGCATACAATGTAACCGAATGTCATCTAAAAGTCACTTTACTGAGAAAGGACATTTTTCATTTATAAGAGACTTGGGGTTCAACGTGGACATTGACTGTCACTGATATCATAAATTAAACATGATAGCTTCTAGCAGTTGATATCAGAATATTATCTTTTGGTAGTAGCAAAAAGACTATTTACTCGTATTTCCCATAAGTAATGCGAACGTTGACGTGGTTATGTTTTAAACAAAACTACAACATTTTGTACCATCGGTGAGCCAAAATCGTTATTAGATGATGCCATCGAGTTCCGAGGTGTCAGCTAGGGTCTTAAGAATGTATTTTCATCAACCAAATTCACATATCACAATTTAATAAATACGAAACACGTGACACAACAAAACATAAACAAACAGCTGATAACTACGCATTTTGTATTGACGTATTCAGTGCTGCCATTGTAAATCGATGCTATTATTTATTATGGCCGTTGTTTAAAATAATAACTAAAATATTTACAAGTTAATGGTTAGTAGATTATTAATACTGCTGTACGGAATTATTGCTTACTATTATTTATTCAGCACTGAGCACTTGTCTCACTGGCAACAATGAACGAATAAAGCTAGAATTAGAAACGAGTTGACGAGCCGCGTGGAGCGAGTGCGTAGTTCCGATAGATGTGTAGCTCGGCTCTATGCGAGTAGGTGAGTGAGACGAGCGATTACACGCATCACTCGCTCGTGGCGTAAAAAACGTGTACTTTCAGCTCCGCACTGTAGAGAAATTAACCGCTGGTTGCTGGTTGGCGTGTTCTAATCGCTCAGCGAGTATTATCTTTCATAGCTCTTGTCGCTCAGCGACAAACTAGTGAAGCGAGTACTCGCCGGGAGTGTGAACAGTTAGGGATCAACTACTGTTTGTATATGCATATCTTTTATGTAGGTACACGGAATGTATTATATCTATTGTTTACGTTTCTTGAGCGAGAAAATAGTCGATAGTTACGTTACGTAATAGTCGTTTTCTCGCTGGCAGTGGAACAACTGCCCAAAGTAAATGATTTTGTTATTCGCGGCGTTGTGAAGTGAAAGCGGGTGCGATGAAAAACCATCACACAAAAAAGCTAGCTACAGAGTTGCTTGAAAACATCTTAAATACGATATCAATTGTTTATTTCACGCATAATTGTTAACATATGCAATTTTTTATCGATTTGCAGAAATCGATATTATTCGAGAATAAAAATCGACATCATTCAAATAAAAACTGGCAATATAATTGGTTGAGAAGTCGGAAATAAAGATTAAAATACTTTTATAATGAACTTTTAGTTTATTAATCTGGGTACTAAAATATGTACCTAATGCATTAATTATTCATTCAAAAAAATTTTTTTTTTACAAAATCAAATTATTAAGAACATTTTGTCCACGGATAGCCCATTTTGAACTATGCCCTTTCATATTTTTTTTTTCAAATTATAAAATAATCAGTAAAATTGGACAACAAAAAAGGCGTTTGGGTACTTTTGTATGGACTAGTGGCGTCGTTTTTTTTAGCGGCCAAAGATCTGTTATCACTATCTTGTATCAATGAATTACCTTGATGCTATTTGTGCAATCATATTTGCTCTAAGTAATATCGGAGCGGAGTTATGGCAGATCGAATCGAATATATCAAAGTTATTAATTTTGGGATTTTTGTACGGGCTTAGTGACATCGTGTTTTTTTAGCGGCTTAAGATTTGTTATCGCTTTTTTGAAATATTACTTTACTCCTAGGGTAATTGTGCAATTAGATTTGCTGTAAGTCATATCGGAGCTGAGTTATGGCTTTTCAAAGTTTTTACTGGGTATTTTATCTGGACTAGTGGCAACATTTCCTGTAGCGGCCAAAGATCTGTTGTCACTTATTTGAAACATACCTTACTCAAGGGTATTTGTGGAAATCTGATTGCAAAAAAAAACCACACCAACTTTACCCAAACCCCTCTTTATAATACGAATTTGTACTCATTTAGGATATGTATGTATACAGAATGTAATAATTATTTGTTACTTTGACTTTCACAATTTTTTTTACAAATGCTGTTGTAATTGACGAAACTCCTTTCTAGGGTTTCCGATTTCTCGAGGTTTTTTAGATCTCGGGTGTCGAGACTTCTCGAGCCCGATTTCTCGGGTCTTCTCGGGTTGTCGAGAAAAAATAAAATACGTCAAAATTTTTGTTTAATTAATAAAAAGAGTCTTTAATTTAACTGTGTTTATTTTACATGAAAAAAATCAACATAATTTTTAACAAAAAAAACAAGTTCTCAATAAAAAATCAGCTCAAAACAAAATTGCTAACTAAAAACAATCATACTTCTTCTCCTTATCATAACTAATCTCATCTCACTAATCTGTAATAAAAAACAAAATCTCTGTTAACAATCAGCTTAAAACAAACATCTTAACTAAAAACAATCATACTTCTTCTTATTATAACTAATCTCACTAATCTTTAATAAAAAACAAAATCTCTGTTAACAATCAGCTTAAAACAAACATCTTAACTAAAAACAATCATATTTTTTCTCATCATAACTAAAGATCACTCACTAATCTCACTATGTGGGTGGTATGGTATCACAATTTTTGGCAGTTTTAATGTAATTAAATAAGAGATATCTATCTACTATTAATACGAAAAATATAACTGTCTTTAAGCCTGCTTATTAATTCTTATGAAATATGCCTTAAGATAAACCAAAGCATTAATAGATTTATCAGACAGCCGGCTCCTAATCTTACTGACCACATTTCCCGATATGGAAAATACCCTTTCATTTTCTGTTGAAGTCGGCTTGACTGAAATTAATGCTTTGTATAGTGTTTCCAGATTAGGGGTCCTCTTGCCTGTTTTTTCAAATAGCAAAAACTCTTTTTTTATAATTGATTTGGAAAGCACCACAGCATTAGTTGATTCACCATTTCTCGAAACACCTTTTATTGCTCTCTCTAATTGAGCTGCAAAGCTGTCTTGTTCAGTTTCTGATTAGCTTACGCCTGCTTCGACAACTTCTGAATTATTTCCTGTCGAAGGTTCTGTAGTAGTGGGAACAGTGGGGTATAGACGATTGAATAAGTCTTCAGCGTATCCAATTAAAAATGTCTTGCTATTATCGGTAAAATAAGCACTCTTTTTGAGAATAAAATTATCGGGGCTGTTTAGGTAGCGTAGCAGCGATATTAGAGGTGTATTCCTCGCATTTACAAAGAAAGCTAAGCGTAAAAATGTTTATTTAAACTTCTCGATGTCTCGACTTTTCTCGAGCTGAATTTCCCGGGTACGAGACCGACCGATTTCCCGGGAATTCCCGGGACGAGAATTCCCGGGAACAAACCCTACTCCTTTCCAGCTGCAATATCCATTTCTACATTGTTATTTGAAATTTTAAAACCAACTTTTTGCATGATATAAATTCCAAAACCTTTTCCATTTCCAACAACCAACGTTCAGCATGGTTTAAATTTAAAAAAAATATTTACTTAGGAAATTAAAATAATTTTGTAAAATTTTGTTTGTGGACCTTTCGTTACAAAGCAGCGAAATGGTGTTGTTTCAAAAACTTGTTTTTCGTGTTGTAATGAGCAATAGTTGTGGATTATTAACTTGCGGGCTCGTCTATTGATGATGATGATAACTATTATGTTTGTATAATATAATTGACAATGTGCATAGCGCGTTGAAAACACTAGTTCTCGTCCGATCACCGAAGTTAAGCAACGCCAGGCGTGGTCAGTACTTGGATGGGTAACCGCCTGGGAACACCACGTAATGTTGGCTTTTTGCTGTAGCTACTTTTATGCAATTAATGTTTGTTTCGAATTAATCAATTTGACTTCAAATAGATGAGTGAGGAGCGCTTATAATAATTAAATTAACTTATTTTTCGCTTTCGAGTGCCTATTTGTGATTTTGAAGTCTGTTTAATTTTCTGTATAAAAAGAGTTTATTGTAATTGTAGACCGTACATTCACTAAAATCACTAGACAGAAATTAGACAATCCGGCGAAAAAAATCTCATTATGTCTGTAACCGGTGGAAAGTTAATTATTATTTATAGGCTTTACTCATAGAATTTCGATTATGTTCTTCACAATCTGAAAAAGTGCAAAAAGAGAAAATATTGAAGGAAACAAAAAGTTACGAATTACAAAATATTTTTAAAAGCGCCATCTATGAGCTTAGCGCGGTAGCTTTTTGTTTTCATCAATACTACGAGTAATAATGTCGCCGGCTGGACGCGGTTTCGTGTGGCGGCGCTGTCTTATCGAAGTTGTAAAGAGGCGTGGCTTCATTTCGAATTCGTGAATTTCAGTTAACTATTGTCAGCGCCTTTAGGCGCACTCTTAAGCTGTTGAATATTTTATCCTTGTTTCCCGTCGAGTAACCCCTATTTTAGCTTTGTCGGCAAATCTTTTTTATTGAGCATTTAGTTCGCCTTTCCAATTGTTCCTGGGTCGAAGGAAGCACCAGGCACATGTGTTGGTTTCTTATAGATAAGCACACTCTAGATATCGCAGATCGCATCGTCACTTAGCATCACGCGAGATGGTGGTCAACTTGCAGTTGGCCTATTTGTAATACAAGAATAAAATAAAAAGTTTGATTTACCTCGACGACTGCTCTAAATTTGAACAGTATTCAACTAGCCAATTATTATATACACGAGTGCCATCTTGGATTTGAAATTTGCCATGATGTTTAAGATCCTACTTGTTTAACCTTTTTATTTGATACCCATATTGAGGGAGGTATGTGTTGGCCATTTTGTGGAGGCTGCCATCTTGAATCGAAATTAACCAAGCATAGCTAAGAACCACCGGAAATTAACTTTCGAATAAAAAAACGCATCGAAATCGGACTATTCGTTTGAGAGCTACGTTGCCACAGTAACACATACACACACACTCACAGACAGACTTATAGCACAGATCAGAAAATAGTTACTTCGTAACAGATGCATCACTTCCATACAAAAGTGCAAATACCTACACGATAATAACCTAAACTGTTGTATACTACTTACCTACTGTTACTTGTAAGCAAAAATACACCTTAACACACCCACGCAGAGTTGTAAATGTCGTGCGCACCGTGTGACTTGTCGTCTGCTTACGTCATTGACCAAACGTTCTAGGGTTGTACGAAATGGTGGTAGGTGGTAGTAGTGGTAGGACTCTTGGCAGAGTCCGCCTGGGGAAGGACCACACCTTTGCCAGTTATTCTACCGCGAAGCAGTAATGTGCAAACGTTACTGTGTTTTTTTTTAATAAAGAGTGACGAGACGAGCAGGACATGTGCCTGATGGTAAGAAACATGCCTGTCACATAACAGCACAATGACACGCAGCTATTGGAACATCATCATCATCATCACATCAACAGCCCACTAAATGTTCCCACTGCTGGGACTCGGGGCCTTCTCTCGCAAGGAGAGAGTTTAGGCCATAATCCACCACGCTGGCCTAGTGCGGGTTGGCGGATGGCACATGACTTCGAAAGATTCTAGGTACATGTCGGTTTCCTCACGATGTTTTCCTTCACCGTTTTAAGTTAGCGGCATTACGCACATGACTTCGAAAAGACAGTGGTGCGTGTGGGGTTTGAACCCGGGGTCTCCGGATCGGCAGCCACCGTTCTCCCAACAAGACCACCGTAACTTGATTGGAACATGAAGAGTCCAAATCATTACCTGGCACTACACTGCGCTCGTCACCCAGAGATCTAAGATGTTATATCTCTAAGCCCTGTAATTTCACTGGAAACATTGCCCTTCAAACCGGAACACAGTAATGTTTGCACATTACTGCTTGGCGGTAGAAGAACTGACAAAGGTGTGGTACTTCCTCAGGCGGACTCTGCTATTAGTCCTACCACTACAGTACTCCATTAGAGAAGCCCACGCATTTGATACCCATATAGAGGTAGGTTGTGAAGAAATATTTTGTCCGCGATTTTGTGGAGGGGGGCATTTTGAATCGATATTAACCAAACATAGCTAAGAACCACCGCACAAAAATAAACCTTTTTAAAAAAATCGACGTCAAACTTAGAACACCCTTTTTTAGTCGGGGGTTAAAAAATGGTTCACAATTAGCTGAGCTATCGCGAAACATACTTACATCCAATAAAAATTAAGCTCAGAACCGCCTCCTTCTTTGAATTCGGTTAAAAATTCTTTAGCTTTTTTTTAAGTAGGTACGTTTTATAGTCAATTGATACTGAAGTTTATTTTGGTTATACAATGTAGGTAGTTGTAAGTTGTTTTCATACCGTCGAATAAATTAACAAATTAGTATCATTCATTATGTACATGAATATTTAAAAAAGTATCTCGACAATTTTTAATTTTTATGAGACATAATAAAGATGGGGTAAAAGGTATTTCAGACAAAATAATGTGTCTGCATAACCTCTACTGTATCTATTCAAAATAAATATTATACATATTACACACTACTGTTTCTATATTCTGTTCGATTGAAATTTGAAACCTACCAAAATTTAGCTGAAAAATAAATATTAACAATAAAAACACTTCCCTTGCTTCCTGTTTCGGCAATTTAAAATAAGATAAATTACTTCTACATTTTAGTTTCTTGCTATTGCAGATTGCAGCCATTCACAATATAATAACGCCGCGGCATTATTTATGCGCGCACTCAGCGTTCGTTCGCACGTCAACTCGGGCAAACGGCCGGCGGCCTTGTGATTTTAGTACACCCGGGAGGACCCGAACGAGTAGGTACTTAGCTCGCGCCGTTTAGCCAGTGACGAGGGTGTGCTTATAGGGCCCCTTTTTAGTTTGGGGGTTAAAACCAGGGATGAAACGGAGGTCATTTTATCGGAACCGAAGGCGGAGTCGGAGTTTTTAAATTTGATTTATCTGAGTCGGAGGTATAGGCAGGATCAGAAGTGGTGGCAGGAGTGTCATTTTTATTAGGGATAAATACTTACATTTTTTGCCAAACACGTGGACACGTGTTGATTTAAGGGGTTGGGATTTTGTATTTCCATTTACTTTCCACCACAATAAGCCATTATCTCAAATATTTATACACCTTACCTCCGATTAAAACCTCCGTTTTTTAAGTTTCGGAGCCGAAATCGGAACCGAAGGTGTAAAAAGAATCGGAAGTTCGGACTTATCGGAGTCGGAGTCGAAGCTCCGTAACATCCCTGGTTAAAACATGGTTTATTTGAAGTAAAATTGCCATCGTTCATGTACTCATCGAGTAGCATAATTCTAGTACCATCAACACAATAGTGAAACGTTCAACACACGTGGACTTTCTACAATAGCAAGTACTTCAGCAATGGCCTATCAAATGTATATTATTCTGCAGAAGAAAAAAGAATTAATGCCATTGTTACCCTCGGCCATTGAATGTGGACATTGAAATGATATGGAGTAGAACCGGCCGACCTTCATATGGAATGGACGGGTATTATTATTTAGTTTGAGAATTATTTTTTTTTTTTTTTTTTTTAAATAAAGAGTGACGAGACGAGCAGGACATGTGCCTGATGGTAAGCAACATGCCTGCCACATAACAGCACAGTGACACGCAGCTATTGAAACATGGAGAGCCCAAATCATTACCTAGCACTGCACTGCGCTCGTCACCCAGAGATCTAAGTTGTTATATCTCTAAGCCCTGTAATTTCTCTGGAAACATTGCCCTTCAAACCGGAACACAGTAATGTTTGCACATTACTACTTGGCGGTAGAATAATTGGCAAAGGTGTGGTACTTCCCCAGGCGGACTCTGCTAAGAGTCCTACCACTACACTATTTGCATGTAAAGATCATCTGTGTTTTATTCTCATATTGTAATGATAGATGACTTGTATTTAAATATAAATTATGTAGATACTCTAATATTGACAGACCAAAAAAAAGACACTTATAGAAAAAATCAATAAATTGTAAAGTATTAACAGTTGGCGACCTTATCGCTGTGAGAGATCTTTTTCAGGAAACCATAAGTTATGTTTTTAATGAGCAAGCCTAGTTTTCTGAACTACATAATTTCAAATTTTATTAATAGTTCTATATTGTTAAGGAAAACTGGCTACTTCGATTTGAGAATTCTATGAGAGAGGCTACAGAGGTAGAGGACACCGTTTTCCACGCTATCTCAGAGCGAGAATCTCGCATCACCTACCTACCTAAGTTAGGTTTAGCAGCCACTCGACAAATTACTTAAAGAAACACAGGGAAGTTGCCGAGCCACGTACCCCTGGTTATTCTGACGTGGCTAATGGCATCAGAACGAAAAAAAAAACTGAATAAATTACCTATATCCGAATAATCTCTTCTCTTCATCATCACTTCATTTTAGTAGTGGTAGGAGTCTCGGCAGAGTCCGCCTGGGGAAGTACCACACCTTTGCCAGTTATTCTACCGCCAAGCAGTAATGTGCAAACTTTACTGTGTTCCGGTTTGAAGGGTAATATTTCCAGAGAAATTACAGGGCTTAGAGATATTATAGCATCTTAGATCTCTGGGTGACGAGCGCAGTGCAGTGCTAGGATCAATGATTTGGACTCTTCATGTTCCAATAGCTGCGTGTCACTGCGTTGTTATGTGGCAGATATGTTGCTTACCATCAGGCACATGACCTGATCGTCTAGTCACTCTTTATTTAAAAAGAAAAAAAACACCAAATCCATTGCCTTCTCTATCCTACTGGGCTAAGGGCTCTCTCTCACTCTACCTTCTCGGACCTATGCTAGTCAAGTACCTATATCATGCTTGACCAGAGACAGAGCAGTACCGGTTTGACCTGCGATAGATAAAATAACATCGACCCATCTCGCTAGGGGCTATTTTTACCTTGCATAGGCCACCATTAAACTAATTACCTCTTCCCTGAATTTTTCCCTTTTTTTCCCTTCCCCAGTTTATTTTATTAATCTAATCATTCGTAGAAATGGCAACTGCTCAGGGCAAGGTCAGATAAATGACGTAGTTTCTTGTTAAACAGACCATCACGATCATGGTTCTGCTTTAGCCATAAACAGTTCAGAGTCGACCCATCAATTACACATGCAAATGAGGCGACTAATGAATGTGCTCTGATAATTACTCCAGTGTGGAACTAATCTGGACATTTGTTATAGTAATAACTTTGAATAAGGTTATAGCGAAAGAGTATAAATTGTTTTCACTAAAAACAAATTTAAAATCAATGGCGATGTCAACATTTTTTTATGGCTTCTACTTTTCTTCGATTCACGTTTCGGAGTCAATTTAAATGGAGTCAAAAAAATATCATCAATGTTTAGTTTGTAGTTTTAATTGTTAGTTTAAAAAAAAGCACTAGGCAACTTTGATATAGATAACTAATGAGAATATACCTACTCTTTGAAACAAAAAATATTTTTCCAAATCGGTTCAGGCGTCTTCAAGTAATCAGTGATCATACAGAAAAAAAGTGTGCGTGTACTTATGTTTTTACACACACTTTGTACACTTTTTTTAAGCAAGCTTAGAGATAGAACAACTTAGATCTCTGGGTGACGAGCGCAGTGCAGTGCTAGGTAATGATTTGAACTCTTCATGTTCCAATAGCTGCGTGTCGCTGTGCTGTTATGTGACAGGCATGTTGCTTACCATCAGGCTTTATTTAAAAAAAAAAAAGATAATAGCTTCAACGCAAGAAATATCAACCGGAAGTTAGTTACAAAGTTACAATGTTTGCCAAAATATGTGGACTAGCTAACTTTAGGATGTCGGGTTTTCGTGACGGTTTAAAATCACATCGCAAAAATGGATACTCATATTTTTTCCTAACGCTCCAAACAAAGTACGACTTCAATAAAATATTATGGAATAAGCTTCATTTTATCCCTAAAATACAGAGTAACTTGTGGGCATGTCTCTTCTCTAAACATAATTATTATACGCGAAGTCGCGGGAAAATCTTACTAGTGACTGGCCTCGTGGCTTAGTGGGTAGTAGCTCTGCCTGCGAAACTGAGGGTCGTGGGTTCGATCCCCACCCAGTGCAAATATTTGTGTGATGAATTCAAATGTTTGCACTGTGTCTGGGTGTTTCTATGTATAATAAGTATGTATTTAAAACTATATAAGTATTATATCAGCTATCTAGCCGCCATCATACAAGCTTTGCTTAGTTTGTGGTCAGATGGTGTTGTGTGTGAATTGTCCACTAATATTAATTTATAAAAAAAAAAAGTTAAAATCCTAGTAATATTATAGATGTGCATATTTGGATGTTTGTTGATGTTGCTCAAACAATCTAGTCTGGAGGAACACATAGGCTACCTTTTATCCTGAAAAAATAACAAGGACGAGAACTACGCAGCTAAACCTGCGAAGCGCTGCTAGTCTTATAACAAACAAAGCGCTCCTTTCAGCGTATACCCATTCTGCATATACTACGGCTATAAATATGAAATACCAAGTACAGGCAATATGCAGTCATTCTGTTTTGAAGCTGAACATTACATAAGTATTTGGTCATCGTTCTTTTTACCCACTTAGCTACGGCTGAACTGATTTATCGAGACGATTGCAATCTATAGATTTTTGAAGTGAAAATTTATTTAGCGGCGTTGGACACTCTTTGTAAGGGGAAATCTTATAGGGTCGCGTCACCAATATGGTAATATCGGGCGATGACGGCGGCAGCGGAGCGTCATAGCGTTGGAGCGGCGGTGGAGCAGATGAGCGGGACATGTCCGTTGTATGTTTTTAGGTTGTTGAAAGTTATTCTACCGCTAAGCAGTAAAATGCAAACATTACTGTGTTTCGGTATGAAGGACAATGTTTCCAGTGCTTAGAGATATAATATTTTAGATCTCTGGGTGACGAGCGCAGTGCAGTGCTAGGTAATGATTTGGACTCTTCATGATCCAATAGCCGCGTGTCACTGTGCTGTTATGGGGCAAGCAATCAGGCATGTTGCTTACCATCAGGCACATGTCCTGCTCGTCGCTTCACTCTATACCTCTATAGTCTATACTCTATACTATAAAAAGGGGTTTCTTATCACTAGCTTTAACGAAGAAATCGTGAGGAAACTAAGATGTTTCTTGAAAGCTCTTTCCCTTTCGTTCCCTCAGAACAAAATATCAGCTATCTGAAAGCTAGATAGCCTTGTGTAACAAAATGTTTTTTTTAACTAGGAGTATTATAGGTTTACACTTAACCGCCATGTCGCCTGATGTTAAGGCCGTACCCCGAGGAAATGACCTTGAGTATTTCTTACCTCATCACACACCGCAAGAAAGAGTAAGAGAGAAACAGTAGGATTTGTGTCTGTTTTACGCTCAAATTTTAGAATAAGGTTTTTATAAAATCAGATTTTGGTCTTTTGAAAATAACATTTCTACCAAAATGTTCGTAATGGAATTGCCTATCCATTGGTAAGTATTAAATCCAAATAATGGCGGTTTTTC
The DNA here is from genome assembly GCA_963693475.1 of Ectropis crepuscularia. NCBI lineage: Eukaryota > Metazoa > Arthropoda > Insecta > Lepidoptera > Geometridae > Ectropis > Ectropis crepuscularia. Next base: position 18,577,708 of record OY856355.1, read on the forward strand.
GAGTAGATGCATTATAATTACAATTATTGCTATTTATTATGGTTTCGTTATGAGGAGATTATTTAAACAATAAATTCATTAAGTAACAAAAAAAGAAAACTACCATTTTGAACCCAAGAAATTGTAGAAATGTAATGTATTTTTTACCAGTTGATATTTGTTTTGGCTAATGAGTAGATAGCTCTGAAAACTGGACAAAAACTCGTTTTGCTGGGGGACGCGTCTTAAACGATGATGCTGTCTACGTGTGCTTACCTGGAAAGAAAAAGAAAGTGTTAAGAAAAACTGCCAACAGAAATTTTAATACACGTTTTATACAGATACTTATAGAGAGGTGTTGGTAACGGTAACAGTGACGCCAGTTCAGTTAATTGTTTTTTAATTATTTGTTATATTTTTCATTTCAAGAAATTTGAGGCCACTTTGAGGGTCCTCAAAGTGGCCTCAAAAGAAATTTTTAAATAGTCGAAAAATCGCCCTATAAACTAAAAGACGTGAAAGAATTTGAAGAATAAAAAGAGTTTTTTGTAACCTTGGCTAAAAAAAAAAGATGTAGACAACTTTCGAGGTTTCGAGAACCGGCGTGCCCCAAAAAAGATGTCACAAAATTAAGCCAGTTTATATACATAATATGTCATGGATTTATGATTTCATTCTCGCAGCATAAATTAGTAAAATATGAAACAATTGCATAGAAGATGTGTCATTCACACACGACATACGGTACAGGTGTGCTAAATGTCAACAACATTCCATACGGCAGCGGACAACGCTTACATATTACCATATCGACTCTAATACGTGCGAAGAGATAAGAACAACATGTGCGATATGTCCTAAAAGCGAGCAAAATGTCGTAATACATGATTTCAGTATTCTGAGTGCGAGTTTTGTCGAAAAACAGTACTTATGCGTTATACCGTGAGCGCGTAAATATGGGGTCATTGTGAAGATGTAATAACAACATGTTTGTGTAGTATTATGTCTTAAAAGCGAGCAAAATATCATAATATTCACGATTCCGTGCGAGTTCTGTGGAAAATCGCAAAGTGTTCTACGGTGAGAGTGTAAATAAAGTCAAAGTTTTTGAAGTGAAAACTTCTTTTGGCGCGCCTAGACAGATTTTTCGTGGGGTATGAATTGAATTCTAGCGTCACGCTCGGGTATGATAAGAAATCTTCGGCTAAACTCGGGACCATTGCCATTGGCCATCTAGAAATGCGTCAGCCAATGGGAAATGCTGACGTATTTCTAGACGGCCATGCCATGATGGCTAGGCCACGCCCTCCGGTTACAACCGTGTAGTTTTCAGAGTGAGCTATCAAATTCTGAGTTATAAATAAGTTTTCACTTCTATCGGCAGTTCCTGCCAATTTTTTATTCATAAATGTACAATTTACACGTCAATTAATGGAGAAAAAGCAAAAGAAGTGGCGTACAAATAGCACAAAGTATGGGGTCGTGTGTGCGGATATGATAGGAACATGTGATGTCCTAAAAGCGAGCAATATCGTAACGTTCATGACCAGGATGTTGAGTGCGAGTTTTGGCGAAAAACAATACATATTCTGCAGTGAGCGCGTAAAAATGACGTTTGTATGAACGAACATAGCAGCGCTAGAGGCACTGTACACTTCTTCATACAAATATCATGTCAATAGGGTACAATCCTCAAAAAAACTAAGTAGCCCGTTAGTTAGATTGCCAAAAAATATTGTACACGTATTTTTTCTTTTGTTTCACAAACAAAAAATGACGAAGATACAGCGCTTCGAAGTTTCGTGTGACGTCACTTGTGAGTACGATTTTTACTCACAAGTGACGTCGCGACCCCCCACCCTCGAAGTTTGATGGTCTATATCTTTGACGATTTTTAATATAATGAAAAAACAAAAAATACGTGACCCAGTCCGGTACCCTATTGTCAACACGCTCACGCTTATGCTCACTGAAAGCGAGCATAATAATTATTTTCGTGGTGCTGGTTTACGATCAGTTGGTATTTTTTTTTTTTAAATAAAAAGTGACGAGACGAGCAGGACATGTGCCTGATGGTAAGCAACATGCCTGCCACATAACAGCACAGTGACACGCAGCTATTGGAACATGAAGATTCCAAATCATTACCTAGCACTGCACTGCGCTCGTCCCCAGAGATCTAAGTTGTTATATCTCTAAGCCCTGCAATTTCTCTGGAAACATTTTCCTTCAAACCGGAACACAGTAATGTTTGCACATAACTGCTTGGCGGTAGAATAATTGGCAAAGGTGTGGTCCTTCCCCAGGCGGATTCTGCCAAGAGTCCTACCACTACTAAAACGCTAAGTAAGGTACGCTAAGTGCGAATTTTGTCAAAACACAATTCGCATTGTAAGGTTTTATACTACTCCTCGTCCCCCCCCCCCCCCCCTACTCAAAACCACATGTAGGTATTTTGTGCTTGTAGATAATATTACCGTGGTGCCGTGGTCTAGTAGTCTAGCAACGGCGAGTCAAGGTCACGTACCGCATTTCAGTTTAGAAATCCATGTGATTTTTTTCGAAACTTCCACACGCACGCCCGTTTCTCACGATGTTTTCTTTCACTGTGGCGATGACAAACTTGTACATTTGGTTGGAATTTATTCGGAAAGAATGCTCAAGAGATTCAGAGGACTTCGCACGAGCATGGGATTCGCACCTACGAGTACAACCTGATTTTGAAATAGGGTACAATCCTCAAAAAAACTAAGTAACCCGTTAGTTAGATTGCCTAAAAATATTGTACACGTATTTTTTCTTTTGTTTCACAAACAGAAAATGACGAAGATACAGCGCTTCGAAGTTTCGTGTGACGTCACTTGTGAGTACGATTTTTGCTCACGAGTGACGTCGCGACCCCCCACTCTCGAAGTTTGATGGGCTATATCTTGGACGATTTTTAATATTATGAAAAAACAAAAAATACGTGTCCAATATTTTTCCATGATCTAGCTGACGGACTAATTAGGATGGTGTATTTTTGACCCAGTCCGGTACCCTATTGGATGAGGTAGCCACTACACCACAGCGTTTTACAGTTACGTATGATTTTTATTTTATTTTAATAATCAAATCAGAATTTTTCGAAATTCGGCATTTGAATGGGTAATCAAAGGTCGAATTTCGAAAAATCACATCTTTGTGGAGGTCGATATTACACAAACAATATTAGCTCTACGGTTTTTGGTCAAGTAGGTATCTTGGTAGGTCGATCTGGACCTTGTGGTGCCGGGTAGAATTGAAGGCACTGGATTTCACGGCACTGGCCTTCACTTAGTGTGATATTCAGGCTGCCAGATACAGTATTGTTGTTGTATTTAAGTACCATAGTTTTTTGTCTAAATAAGCGGTGTAGTAAATTTAATGTTTACTGTTTATGTATGCGTGTGTGTGTGTTTGGTGGCATCGTAGCTCCAGAACGGGTGAACAGATTTTCATGTGTTTTTGAAAGGTAGTCGGAAAAATAGTCGATATTGGTGTTCTCAGCTATGTTTAGTCAAAATCGGTTTAGCAGTTTCAAAATTATTTTCGTTTTCTTTTTTTAAAATAAAGAGTGACGAGACGAGCAGGACATGGACATGTGTCTGATGGTAAGCAACATGCCTGCCACATAACAGTACAGTGACATGCAGCTATTGAACATGAAGAGTCCAAATCATTACATAGCACTGCATTGCGCTCGTCACTCAGATATAGATAGATAGATAGAAACACTTTATTGTTCACAAAACAAAACGAAAACTAAATAAACATAAAGAAAAATTCTTAAATCTAGTGAAACAAACGGCGACCTTATCGCTAAGAGCGATCTCTTCCAGGCAACCAGAGGATGGAGAGAAATTTTAGATAGCATAAGACGGGGTAAGGGACTATGTGCCGTAAAGTATCAAATACACATACATACATACATATTAACATTCATGCATCCTAATACTTAAAATACTTATATTACATTTTGTAGGTACCTACCTAAGTATAATATACTAATTGACTAATACATGCATTATATCATTATGCAAAAGAATATGAAAATGAGTAGAATCAGTGTGGTGACAGTTGTGACAAGTATAAAGCCTTAACTTGATTTTTAAAAACAGGTAGTGATGGTGCATGTCTGATAGCCACGGGCAAGGCATTCCATAGTAGGACTGCCTAGAACGCAAAAGATTTGCCGTAAAATGTTTCGGTTCGTGCTGATGGAGCATTCAACGATAAAGATCAGAGATCTAAGATGTTATATCTCTAAGTCTTGTAATTTCTATTAAAACATTGCCCTTCAAACCGAAACACAGTAATGTTTGCACATTACTGCTTGGCGGTAAAATAACTGGCAAAGGTGTGTTACTTCCCCAGGCGGACTCTGCCAAGAGTCCTACCACTATTATTATTTGTTAGCTGCGATAGGAATCTTAAAAGCATAACAGATATTTGCTTTACTTGCAAATATACATACACGTACATATATTATATGTATGTGTGATCTCAAATGTGAAACAATTACATTAACGTTTTTTTTATATATATATTATATGGGAACTATCTATATGTATATATTTTATATGGGAACTATCTTTGGAGAAGAAAACGCCTCGCAAAAAAAATGTATTGAGATTGTAATGTCTTCATGAAATGTAATATGTTCGAGTATGTTTGTATGTACCTACTCAGAAATATTACGGTATGCAAGAGGTAAACAGCAAACTTATTTGGTTATGAAAGGATTATAATAATAAATGCGTGAGACTGCTGACCTCCATTCCAACACGAGGATGGTATCCGACGATTGGGACATTGTCTGATTCAGGCTTAAATTAAATAATGCAGTTCTCTTTGTTGACCAGTGACCACAGATCATTTATAAGCTCAGAAAAAAATATTATTTTATAAGTGGCCGTAGTTTTTGAAGTGCAATCTTCTTGCAGCGCGTTGGGCATTTTTGTAGTTATACGTCTTTTGGCGCTTTAGGGAAAAATGTATTCTAATTTTATGAAGCTAAAGAGGTTTTTTGTTTGAACGTTCTCATCTCAGAAACTACTGGGCCAATTTTAAAAATTCTTACGGCGTAATGCACATCATCCCTGACTACTATAAGCTATACGTTATGTATATACCAAGGGTGCATCCGCGGACTGCTAGTGAAATATATTTTTACGATGAAGTTACGGCCGGTCTAGTCGGGAGAACAGCGACTGCCGATCCGGAGTCTTGGGTACAAATCTCACGCGCAAAACTGACTTTTGGAACTCATGTGCGTAATGTCGCTAACTTAAAAACGGTGAAAGAAATACGTCGTGAGGAATTAACCTAACTAATGTTATCACCTGTATTTGTTTGTAGTGTATTTCACTATAGTATTGTATTTAATACTGGGATTTGAGTCTAAATATGTGTCATAAAAGAACAAGTATCTGATTATTGAAAGAAATGAGTATGACTGATAAAATTTAGTGTGGAGGGCGCTGGTGGGATACCATTCACTTCTACCCGCACTCTCAAAAGAGTTTTAGAGGGGTTGGCGCTACAAGTAGATGGAGCTAAGCCGTTGAGGAGCATTCCTTTGTGAAACTTTATATGGGAAATATCGAACAGTTGTCAATATAAATTCTTACATTTATTCAATTGGTTTACTTTTACTCAATTGATAAAACTAACATGAACCTAGAATCTTTCGAGGTCATGTGTCATTCACCAACCCGCACTGGGCCAGCGTAGTGACTCTCGCAGTGTGAGAAAACCCCGCGAGTCCCAGCAGTGGGAACATTTAGTGGGCTGCTTAAGCTAATGCAACCGGCAACATATTCCACTCTAAACCTGTGCATTCAAACTGTCAGTTACCAAACTTCAAGTTCGAATTAAATCATCTTAAAGTATCAAGGCTATAGAAAATACCCAGTACTTAAATGAATTAACGGACCAAGATATAATTTCCACGTTCGGTACCATCCTGCGCAGGCGCAGTGAGTCAGAGCGATTTCCTGTAATCAGAGGTCTTTTGTTGGCTTATTTTTAAATCAGTAGAGACTTGAGGCCATAGGATCAATTGGACAGTTGAAGTGACCTTAGGTATTTATTTCTGGCTTCGTGTCTTAATACCCGAGCTACACGAGGATAGTTATTCAATTCAATTCAATTTCATTTATTTGAATGTATGGTTCAAATAAATAATATTCATAAGAACACTTGGTAGGTAAGGCAAAGAATCTGTGTAGATAAATAAGATAAAATAACAATGTCGAAATGAATAAAGCGATGAGCTGTAAAGGGACCTCGTCAATTTAATGCAGCTGTAAAAAGCTTTGTCAAAGACAAAATAACAAATAATAATCTAGGATAGCTCGCTAGTATTAGTAAGCTAGCAAGCTAGTACTTCTAGCTACGTGCTACGTGTAGACAAAACTAGTAGACTACAGGCCCGTGAACAAAACTTACGGGTCAAATGAACCACCAGGAGACCTATGTAGGACGATAGAAGGGTATAAAGTAATAAGATTCAGCACTATGCCGTCACTTGTAAGCTGTCCAACTGAGTACTGTTGAAGAGGGGGGGGGGTTCCAATCCTCGATCATTTCTCCTTATCGCATGATTTTTGTACGGCGTAGCGGAATAATTATTTGAACAGTTTACATCGCATTGTGCGACTATAGTAAAATATGTAATACAATTTAGCAAGATATTTACTTAGGTTTGAACTTTGTTTCCCACACTAGGTCGGTCCTGTGTCGTGGGAGACAGCGATATATGTATTGCGATTTGGAGGGCTGATATGTTTCTGATTCCAGAGAAATTACAGGTCAATGTGATTAATCATCTTAGATAAAAGGTAAGTGTATATCTATCCCAGGGTGACGAGCGAAGTAATATGCTAGTTATTGTTATGGAATCTATTGACGTTCCGAAGACTAGAAAGGAGCAGTTTGTCTTTCCATTTGTGATAAGAACGTCTAGGCTGTGAAATGCGTTGCCTGGGTGGGGGTTTCCCGATGGTTAAAATCTGGGTGGCTTCAAATCGATAATCGGTTTCTTCTAGGTAAGCACGGTCCGTCGTAGACCGCATCGTCGCTTGACATCAGGCGAGATGGCGGTCAAGTGTAAACCTATTAAAGTAAAAAACAGGTTCTTGGCTTGCTTGTTTGTAGCAGCAGTAAAGACCAGCAGCGTCCTACGGCGCGTAATTACCGTTTCCGAAAATGTTCCCGCAATTCAAGTACCTATGCATTAAATTAAAGTCAGAAGAAAGCCCGAACGCGATTGCTTCAAATTTTAGGTCTCATGTAGGTACCTCTATGTAAGAAAATAAAACAAATACCCCTTATGTGTTAAATATTCCTACAGCGGGTAACAAAAGACTCGATAACCTTGAAATGTTATGGTTACCGATGTGTCATCAAATTAATACTACCGACTAATTCACACACAAAAATCAAAACTGGTTCATCTCCTTTACTCCTTCAATTGGTAGGTCTCTGTCTCTCTGTACCAATGTGTTCAATTTTTTTACGTCTTTGCTCTGTACTCTGTACGTCTGTACCAGGGATGTTACGGAGCTTCGACTCCGACTCCGATAAGTCAGAACTTCCGATTACTATTACACCTTCAGTTCTGACTCCGGCTCTGAAACTTTTAAAACGGAGGTTTTAATCGGAGCAAAGTGTATAAATATTGCAGATAATCCCTTATTGTGGTGGATAGTAAATGGAAATACAAAATCCCAACTCCCTAAATCTATTGCTCCTCAATGTTTATCGTACCCACGTGTTTGGCAAAAAAATAATTATACACAATAAAAATGTCTCTCCTGCCACCACTTCTGATCTTGCCTATGCCTCCGACTTCGATTCCGACTCCGATAAATCAAATTTTAAAACTCCGACTCCGCCTTCGGTTCCGATAAAATGACCTCCGTTACATTCCTGCTCTGTAGCTCTGTACCCTCGTTTCACTTGTTTCCATCTAAAATTCTAAATCCACAATAGGCAAGTTCTTTTGGTATTGGTCTAGTCTTAGTAACAAGGAAAACATGTAAAATGTATAAACTACAATAAATTCTATTACGAGTTCTTAAACCTCACTTTATGTAAATTGTAGCAATCTAAGTTATATAATAGCTGTAAGTACGGTTCTTAGACAGACAAACAGTTGTTGAGGTATAATTTCCATTCACTTCTTGATAGGTGGAGCACAGGGCTGTAGCTAGGAGGGACAATGTGAGGAAGAATTAAGAAAGGGTGCTTTCTTAATTCTTATTCTAAGGCGATCGTAAATAGTGTTGTTTGAATTAATTATTATATTAATGTTATATTACCATAGTTATGAAAAAATGTCCCTTTAAAAGTTTCATCAACTGACGAAATGAATCTACATGAGCAAAAATGACGGAATGAGCAAAACATGCGCGTTATCTTTAAGGCCTGTTCACACCTGCGCGGTACGTATAAAATAACGCGCGAAACCCTTGCGGATCCCGCGCGGTATTTACCGCTACCCACAGCGGTAGCGAATACCGCTCCGGTGGTGAACAGGCCTTTAAGCGACACGCCAACAGTGTAACGCCACACAGCTATTGAGTCCCAATTACCGCTTAGCACATCACTGCGTTCGTCAGCCAGAGATGTAAGAAAATGTGTTCTTTGCCTTGCAGTTTATTAATGTAAATTATTTTTTCCTTTCTCCATGTTTATTTTTATGAACGCGGAAGTTTGTGCGATGACAAACCGTGCCCACCCTAAACGACAACTATGTAAATACTTACTTACGAAATTCAATTTATTTCTGTTATGTTCGTTGCCGAAAAAAACATGCCTACAGATTATTAATTGTGTTAGATATTCATGATTTTTCATGAATATCTAACATAATTCAGCATGGTAGCTAAGTAGCTATGCTTTCACCTGGTTGAGTGTCGAGAGATTAAATTTAGACTTTCTATGGATTTGGGTATGTAGTGCATTTTTCATTTGAATGCAGTCTTATTACTAAGACCACTGCCTATTACAACCCGGCATCAATTTTCCTCCACTCTATGTATCTTGGGTAAATCGCTTCTTCTTCTTGATAAACGACTTCCGTCCGTCAGTGTTGTCCTATGTTAAATTCTAGGTACGGCCCTGGTAAGAATTCTCCGCGTCACCCAATCTCCTCATAATTCGTGATGCCAATTGTGTCCGACCTTGACCCAGTGCCCCATGAGGTAGGGGTCAGGATCCCCGGCCCCAATTCTATGTGCGGATCTTCTGCGACCCTGATACATTTGTAGGCAAGGTCAATATCAACTATTGTAGACCTTTGTGGAAGTTACGCGGACGTAATCAAAGTAACAATCTACTGTCTACAAGTTTAACATACGGATGTACCTAATGTTAAGGTGCGTCCCCCAGCAAAACGAGTTTTTTGTCCAGTTTTCAAAGCTATCTACTCATTAGCCAAAACAAATATCAACTGGTAAAAAATACATAAAATTTCTACAATTTCTTGGCTTCAAAATGGTAGTTTCCTTTTTTTGCTAATGAATTTATTGTTTAAATAATCTACTCATAACGAAACCATAAAAAATATAAATAATTGTAATTATCATGCATCTACTCGAGAAAACGCCATTATTTCGATTTAATACTTACACCAACGGATAGGCATTTCCATTACGAACATTTTGGTAGAAATATTTTTTTCAAAAGACCACAATCTGATTTCATAAAGAGCTTATTCTAAAATTTGAGCGTAAAACAGCAACAAATCCTACTGTTTCTCTCTTGCTCTTTCTTGCGGTGTGTGATGAGGTAAGAAATACTCAAGGTCATTTGCTCGGGGTACGGCCTTAAGTCATTTAATAATAGTTCTACCTGTCAGCCCATTTAGTACGTAATCCTCAAATAATAAGTCTAATCTCAGTAGGTACCTATATACATTTGGTATGACGATAGGGTAAAAACTAAAAAATATGCCATTTTAATTAGTTCGTCAGGTAGATTATGGAAAAATATGGGACACGAATTTTTGTTTTATAAAATTATCAAAAATTGACAAAGATATAGATCAACAAACTTTCGGAGTAGGGGTTTGTGACTTGTGACTTTTTTTTTTTTAATAAAGACTGACGTGACGAACAGGACATGTACCTGATGGTAAGCAACATGCCTCCCAAATAACAGCACAGTGATATGGAGAAACATATAGTAAAATCGCACTATAATGTGCCGTGATTCGAAACTTCTAAGCACTATGTCTTCGTCATTTTTTGATTGTGAAACATAAGAAAAAATACGTTTACAATATTTTTTAATAATCTAACCGACAGACAAATATTTTTTTAATCGTCTCGCCTATTTCAGTGTCATGATGTTTTTGTTCCCAGTGAACTCTTCGCCAAGTCAACCAATATGCACGAAAATTGGCATTTATGTGTAATTTGGTACAACTTGAGATATAGGATAGTATTATTTCGATTAATGGTATTTGAATGACAACCGAGCGAAGCCGAAACGGGGCGCTAGTATATAGTATTAGCTTATAACTATAAGTAATAAAAAATAGTGTATTAGCTCTACACACTGACTTCAAATAGGCAGGCTGTCTGCTAGGGCCTTAGGGGCTGGCAGATTTATTCTGGATTTTCTTTACCGGTGGTAGCCCAAACCGAGGTTCATTTATTTATTTGGGATATACATCGCCACATGATTTGTATAATAAGTAGGATAGATTAGTAGAATGCACTATTTTACCATCTGAGGTGCCCTTGAATATGGAATTATTTCAGGTATGCTTCATGTATGCGCTACGTATGAGCGTACCTACGCTCATGTATATATATATGCGCTATGTATGATTAGATTAGTAGAATACAGGGCCTTCTACGCTAGCAAAGTTCTTTATGAAGTAAGTATACTTTACGACCCAGACCCGATTTTACTCAGCTTTAAGCTGTTATAATAATTCACGATTTATACATAAATGTTTGATATTTGATTCCAATGCCTTTTCCCAGCGGCTACTAAAGCGGTCAGTAGGTGGTAAGTACGTAATATAATTTAATTGCCTATTCAAGAGCTCTAGATTAGTCACGGTACGGTAATCAAACCTTTTGTTTCCTTGTTTATTAAATAGTATTCGATAAGTTATAAGTTAGTTTACTAGTTACTTGAGAGAGGAGACTTTAAACTGTAGAGGTAGAGGTAGAAAGTTTGGAATTTTGCAAGCAAGAACTAAACGAATGGGACTGAAACTAGATGCTCAGATACGAGTAGATCAAAGTCTGGAACAACGTATCGATAGACACTATAGACACTTTATTGAGATTGTAAAGAAAATTATTGTACACAGACAAAATGTACAATGAACTTGGTATACTGATTAGTGCGACAATAGGGTACAATCCTCAAAAAAACTAAGTAGCCCGTTAGTTAGATTGCCAAAAAATATTGTACACGTATATTTTCTTTTGTTTCACAAACAAAAAATGACGAAGATACAGCGCTTCGAAGTTTCGTGTGACGTCACTTGTGAGTACGATTTTTACTCACGAGTGACGTCGCGACCCCCCGTCACCCGCGACTCTCGAAGTTTGATGGTCTACATATAACGTGTCCAATATTTTTCCATGATCTAGCTGACGGACTAATTAGGATGGCGTATTTTTGACCCAGTCCGGTACCCTATTGGCGATATTATCGCTAAAAGCGATCATTTCCAGGCAAACTTGGGATGGAAAATAAAGCATGGACAACGTCAGATATAGGCTGTTTGTCTCGAAAATAGGAAGATTCTTGGGGAATATATACGGTGACCGTCGCGTCGCGGGTAAATACTAGTATGCACCTTAATGCAACGTAAGTTTAATTAAATAGTATAATAGCTTCAACGAATAGCTTAATAACTGGTAGTGGGCTTGAACATGTCTGTTATCTGTAACCTTCATTAGTCTATGGATAATTCGGATGTTCTTAGTGTAGGTATGTAGCGTAGTGTAGCTCTCATTGTATTTTAGTTTTGCTAATAAAGGCTCTGCTGACCAATACAAAAAAAATGTTGGTGGTATAAAACAGATGTTACCTTTATATGACGCACTACATTCCATACTCTCTTAAAAAATAAAGTGGCCAAGTGCGAGTTGGACTCGCCCATGAAGGGTTCCGTTGCAGCAAGTAACATAATATACATAGTACACATAGTTCTTGTAGTTCCTTGTAACTTTGATCGAAGTTTCAATAATAGTGTATTTATGACGTACTTAAAAAAAACTACTCATCAGATCGAGTTCAAACCAATTTTCGTTGGTAGTTTACATGGTAATGTACATCATATATTTTTTTTAGATTTTTCATTCTCTTACTTTAGAAGTTAGAGGGGGGGGGGGGGACACATTTTACCACTTTGGAAGTGTCTCTTGCGCAAATTATTCAGTGTAGACGAAAATGATTTTAGAAACCTCAATATCATTTTTGAAGACCTATCGATAGACACCCCACACGTGTAAGTTTGTTGAAAAAAAAATTTTTGAGTTTCAGCTCTCAGTTTGGGGGGCAACCCTAATTTTTCTTTTTTTTTAATTTTTTTGTTCAAATCTTAATGCGGTTCACAGAATACATCTACTTACCAAGTTTCAACAGTGTAGTTCTCATAGTTTCGGCAAAAAGTGGCTGTGACATACGGACGGACAGACAGACAGACAGACAGACATGACGAATCTATAAGGGTTCCGTTTTTACGTTTTACGGAACCCTAAAAAGACTCCGTTCATGAAATAACAGAAAATTTTAGTCTTCATTAAAGCTTTTAACTTCCGTAACAGAAATTCCCGAAGGTTGAATCATTGGACTCTCACGGGTACAAGCAAGAATTGGCGAGAACTTAACAAATGTTTATAAAACACGAGATAACCTGAATATGGAATCCAGTAACAATAGCGGGCAAGATGTCGGCTAGCTGAGACATGTTTTCATTAATTATATCAATTATTTTCGTCGATAATTCAGTCTATGATAACTCATGTGGCCACAGTTTAACAATCCATGCAGTTGCCAAACGCATGTTGAAACTATATTGAAAATTAGGTACGCGGGCGAACTTTTCCACAATCAAACTTTACTAGCAGCGGTTCACTCGCTTAGTTTTCGTTTCCCTTATTTCTTCGGGATAAAAAGTAGCCTAGGTTACTTCTAATACCTCTAAGAATATGTATACAAAGTTTCAGAAAGACCAGGTAGTTTTCGCGTGAAAACGCAACAAATCAGCTTACTTTGGCGTTTGTAATATTAGTACGATAAGTAGGATAATATAGAGGACTGTAGAATGCTATTGTTTTTCAAATTATGCACAAAAACACGAGTAGGTACATTAAATCACTAAAGAAAACATTACACACGCTACTTAACATGTCTCTGAAACACACAAACATGTATAATAATTATACTATATGTACATATGTACTCTTTTGTTTATTGAAATTATGATCAAATATCGACAACAGTGCGACTGTTAGTGATTCTCAAAATGGCCTATTTTCAAGTATAATTTGCGACAGTGGCTGTGCCATAAAATTTCTAGTTTTCTTGCCATTGAGGGACCGTTTCCCGTTACTTACCTTTGTAAGTAGAGACTTCGAGCAGTTTGCCGGGTTCAGTGACCGGCACAATGGCTTGATCGCCGATATCCTGCCGCAAGCGTCACAGGACCGAGTTGGCTAACCGATGGATACTGTTACTCTACAGGGGTTCCCAAACTTATTTTGTCTGCTGCCCACTTTGAGAATTAATCATTTTTAGCGCCCCATTTTTTCACAAACTTAAAAACCACTATAACTTCAAATTAAATTAATTTATTATTGGGAGCTATATTAGTGGGGATTAAATCCTAGTTGTTCCGTATAATCGGGCAACATTATATCGGCCATCGAAATATAGCGGATCTATGTTTGACAGCCGGCTGTCACTTGTACGTTGTCTCTGGTCGCGGGAACGACAATGACTGGTTTTTTTGTTAGTTCTTTCTAACCTGGTTTTTCTGGATAAAAGCTTTAATATTGTGCGGGAACACGTTATTAACATTAATTGTGACTACTGGATTAGTGCTGGACTAATATTTGTGAAGTGGCTACTGGACTGGCCCCTTCTCAACCGCTGGACCGGTTGAATACTGCTGGAACGGGAAGTCTACGGAACTGCCTGGTTTGGTTTCCTTATTCCCGTGTTCCGTTCCCTATTCCTAATAACCAAACAGGGCTTTGGACGACGCCGGGAACACGTAAGTAATTTTAAGTAACTTTGCAATTAGGGGGTAAACATTAAAATCGGTATAAAAGCAAAATAATAATGTTTTGACTTGCTATGGGCCCCAAGTCGGTATTTCTGGCATAAATACTATACACTAGTAATATTAGAAATGTCAATGTTTGGATATTTGTTGCTCAATCACGTCCTAACGTATGAACGGATCGGACTGAAATTTAAAACACAGATAGATTATAGTCTGGAAGAACACATAGGCTACTTTTTATCTCGGAAAACAACGGGAACGGGAACTTCGCGGGTAACACCGCGGGGCGCTGCTAGTATTCATTATAAACAAGACTTTTTTACGATAACCAGCAAGAGTTCACTTGAGACCTGAGCCCAGTAGGTAGTACATAACGGACTCCAAGCCTCTTCACAACACCCCCAATTCTTTTCTGGGTTTTACCGCCTCTCCGTAGCCCACAAGGGGGCGTTATCGACCACTTTGGGAAACACTGCTCTAAATCTAGCTAATTCCGGCGTTTATTTTCCCGTGTTAAAATGTAGCCTATGTGCTTATTCCAGACTATAATTAAACTGAGTTTCAAATTTCAACGTAATACTTCCAAACGTTCCGTGATTGAACAACAAACATTTAATAAATGAGTTAATATTTGTAAGCATTACGAGCGACTAGACAGCATCTACAAATACCTTGACAGCATGTTACATCTTTAACTGCATCTTTAAGGTCAAACGTAATGTATTCCATTAATCTTAAAAATCGTATTTTGCTAATAAGTTATCGTCTCCAATAACGTCAAAGCAACATTTGGTATATTTTACAAAACGGACGGGCACACACGGGCAGACACTTTGGTCATTTTGGTTTAAGGTCTCCGAAGCTTGTTCTGGGAATTGGGGATCGTATTTGGCACCAAGTTCCTAAAATAATAGTTTGCGCAGCCCGTTGCACTCAGATTACAAAAAGCATGCGAAAACAGTTTCAAATGATTCTTAGAACAAAAAAGGGACAGTCTTATTCGTATTGGATTCAAATATATGTAAAGCCAACAGTTTATTGGGAGAATCACTTTTATTTTTTATTCCAGGGTGTTCAAATCGTCAGAATTTACGTATGTTTTTAAAGATTTAATATTGCTTTTTAGAAGTTTTTTAGCGTGCGGCAAAAATGATGAGATTAAATTTACGATGTAGGCACACCAACCGCCAAAACGACAAAATGAAGTTGACCACCAATATTTAAAAAAAAACTGTCGTTTAACAAGTTTTGCATGAAATAAATAGTAACTGGAATCCACACATTCAGGTATGCTTACTAATTTTCGCGTTAATAATATTAGTAGGATTAAATATTATCACATCACAAACAAACATTTTTGTTCTTTCAAAATAAAATTGGTACAGACAATGTATTAGAAAAAAAAAAGTGACGTAGTAAGATAGTTTTGACGTTAGAACATCGACGTCATGGAACAGATCAATGTTTCTTCATAAAAGAAACCAAAACAACCATATTAGATCGTTTGCATACAAATGACTTAACATTAGCCGCGTCCGTGCCAAGGTTGCGGCATCTGTGTCAAGATTAAGTCGGTGATCTTCGATTATCTTTTTTTTATGAAGGTTAAAATATTTGAGAAACTTTTTTTTGTACTTTAGACTGGTTTGAATGTAGGTACTCCTTCTGATTAAGAAAATAAAAACTTACAAAAAGGCGCATAGGCAACGACTCCTCTTTGTTCGTAAAGACTTCAAAGTCTTGAACATCATCGCAAAATTGCAAGTTTATAGGTTTTTTATGGGATACATTTCTGAGAGTGAGCATCTGATCTGCATGATCTGATACTACCTTGTCTATTTATCTATCGGACTGCTTGTAGTTTCAAAACGTAATATAATTTCAAGGTTAATGTTCTAAACACGGTGAGGTTTAGGCTAAGCCAGATATGGAATCAACTAGTAGTCGGTTGCCAAAATTGTTAAAATTTATCGCTATGGGCTATGGAGGTTGTGGATTGCAAATTGGCGCTACCGAACGGTAGTGGGCAGGTTCCTTGGTTCAAGCCGTACCGACTGGGTAGTGAATTGCTACACAGATACGCTTAGTGTAAGTAATTAATTGGGTTTATAGTGTATAGTTTTCATTGTAATTTAGTGAATGTTGTTATATTTAAACTAAAAATGAATAGATATAATAATTAATAGAATAATGCCTTGCATTGATATGCAAGGCAATACATTAAATAAAGCTTTATTTAGCCACAACTTACATTTTTAATTTATGTTTACGTGTGAGCAATAATTGTACTCGTATGAAATAGCAGCTTCCTCTCAAAGACCCAGAGGCTCACTATTTTACAGAGTGATTAAAAATAGCCACAAAGAGTACTTTCTAAAATATTTTTAGAACAAATAAAAGGTTTTTTTAAACTTAGCAACAAAGCATACAATACAACACTCAATTCAAGCTCAATAGGCATGGTGACAAAAAAACAATATTGTACCTCATTTACGCATTTAGTCACGCATTTTATCTTTTGTTTCAAAAACTAAAAATTACGAAATATAGTGCTATTATAAGAAGTTTCGACTGACGCATGTCTATATACGTTTTTTATGTAGACGTCATGACGTCACATCCCCCCAATCCGGAAGTTTAATGATTCGATATCTTTGTCGATTTTTAATAATTTGATAATAGTACATTATGATATAAGTGCGGTAAGTTGATAATTACAGCCGAGGCTTTATTGCTAGCTCGAGCCGAAGGCGAGAGCTATAATTAGCAGAGGCTGTAATTATCAAAGCGCACGTATGTCATACGACGTTTTATAACATATTTGCGAGGAAATAAACAAAACTCTGACGACATTTTCAAATAAAAACAATACAGCGAAAAAAAACGCGCGGAATAATATTTACTTGATCACAGGTCACAGATCACAGCACAGAGTAAGTAATCACTATGGATCACAGATTAGCAATGCGCGCGCATCGGCGCCTTTTTTTTTTAAGCAACGGCACAGAACCAGCCTGTATGCCATTAATAATAAAGTAAATTAATATTTTTGTGTTTTGTTACAGAAAAATTAAAGTAATTTATAGTCTAAATTAATTAAATTAACGAATTTAATAATTCTTTATTATATTTTAACTCTCAAAGTTAAGTTTATTCATAAAATGTTGACCACAGTTTTCTGACATAAAAACTCTTTACTAAGATTTAAAAAGGTACCTTTCGTTTTAGACGGAGCATATCTCTCTACCTAGTCTGTGGACGGAGCATTATGAAACCGTGCGTTTTACATTACACATTACAGCACTAGTGCGTAATAAGATACATTACGATACAGAAATTGGTCCAATAAGAGACCCTTTACGAGCAAATATGTTATAATAGTACATTATGATATAAGTGCGGTAATTATCAAAGCGCACGTATGTCATACGACGTTTTATAACATATTTGCGAGGAAATAAACAAAACTCTAACGACATTTTCAAATAAAAACAATACAGCGAAAAAAAACGCGCGGAATAATATTTACTTGATCACAGGTCACACGTCACAGCACAGAGTAAGTAATCACTATGGATCACAGATTAGCAATGCGCGCGCATCGGCGCCTTTTTTTTTTTAAGCAACGGCACAGAACCAGCCGGTATGCCTTACTTACTTTATTGCCGGTACTTTATTATTAATGAATAATAAAGTAAATTAATATTTTTGTGTTTTGTTACAGAAAGATTATTTATGGTCTAAATTTATTAAATTAACGAATTTAATAATTCTTTATTATATTTTACCTCTCAAAGTTAATTTTATTCATAAAATGTTGACCACACTTTTCTGACATAAAAACTCTTTACTAAGATTTAAAAAGGTACCGTTCGTTTTAGACGGAGCATATCTCTCTACCTAGTCTGTGGACGGAGCATTTTGAAACCGTGCGTTTTACATTACACATTACAGCACTAGTGCGTAATAAGATACATTACGATACAGAAATTGGTCCAATAAGAGACCCTTTACGAGCAAATATGTTATAAAATAAATTACGTATCCCATATTATTCAAAATCTGCCTGACGCACTTATTAGGATGGTATATTTTTCACCCAGCCATCATCTCTAATTATGGTGCGCCGCTCTCTCTGTACTCCGTAGCCCTGATGGGGTTAGCCACCGTAAGGTAAGATGGTGAACGCGTTGGGGTAGTAGGGGAAGAGAAGTGCCGGTATTGAGGTGCGCCGTTTTCCTTATTCTCTGCAATGGTATAGCGATAGGCGGCGGGACCACAGACCTGACCCGCTAAAGGTGCGTCTGGCACCAAGTTCCAAGGGCAATCTTTCCAGAGAAATTATAGGGCTAAGATATACAGACTAGATATAATCTGGATGACGAGAGCAGTGCAGTATACTAGGTAACGATTTGGATTCATCATGTTCCAATGGCTGCGTGTCACTGTGCTGTTATGTGGCAGGAATGTTGCTTACCATCAGGTTTGTCCTGTGATTGTGATTGTCCTGCTCGTCTCGTCATTTTATACTATAAAAAAAAGTTTACGTTGTGCCTTGTGGTCAGGTGCGTTAGTGACAGGAGTGTGTCACAGACCAGGGCCCAGAGACAGGTAAGCCGCGACGGTTTCGAGGAAGAGTGCGAAAGCGTCCCCATGTTCCCACCGAAAGCGGCAAAGGTAGGCAAGCACCTTTTGTTGTATCAATGACGATATTACCTTCCTTAGGAAGAAATAGTATGCGTAAATGCATTTCGTCAACGTAAAAAAGACTTCAAACTCTTGAACATCGCCGTAAATTGCTAGCTCATCAGTTTTTATCGGATACACTTCGGAGAGTAGGCAACTGATCTGCATGATCTAATACCACCTTGCCCTTTTTTCTATTGAACTACTCGTAGCTCGAAAAAGCGACATCGTTTCATGGTTGACACGAACGAAGAGGAACTCTACTTTTGTGATATGAACGTCTAGGCTGCGGAATACGTTGCCTGAGTGGGTTTTCCTGAGAGTGAACCGGTTTCCTCGAGGTAAAAACGCTCCATCGTAGACAAACGTTTAAAATTTCTTTACCGAGTGTGTGGTTTGAGCCCAAAAATTGACAGATTTATAGCATAATCTTTGAGTTCATATTTGTAATACAGCGGAAAAATGTCATATGACATTAAAGATATCTCAGTTAATAATTTATTAAAATTCATTACGAATAATATAACGTGAACAAAATGAAGCAACTTGACCTTTCATTCGAATCTATTTTGTGTTCTCGTGTGCTCTTGACATTTCATTTCTTATTTAATAAAATTGCTACTATTTTGTTCGACTGTTTTTTTTCTCTCTGTGAATCGAGTTTTGCTACCGATAAAACCAAATAGTTATTTACATTTGGTGATTTTTGATTGAAGACAGAATTGGTAATGATAATAGTGATTGCTACTTTAATATTACGCATATATTCCGATACAAACAAAACATTGGACAAAACTGTTGGAACTCATAAAAATTGTAACATCATATACTCTGTACACAGTTTACACAATAAAAGCCGGGTCACACAGAGGCGATCCGATAGCGATAGCGATCCGGATCGTATCCGAGTATGGGATCGCGCCCGCTTGCTGTGTGTCAGGTTGCAGACAAATTCGAACATTACAAAAAATCCCGTCTCGGATCGCTATCGCTATCGCTATCGGATCGTCTCTGTGTGACCCGGCTTTAAAGCATATTCTATTCTGACAAAAAGTAAATATAAATATATAATAAATATTGGTGGACAATTCACACACAACACCATCTGACCC
The DNA here is from genome assembly GCA_963693475.1 of Ectropis crepuscularia. Classification (NCBI taxonomy): domain Eukaryota; kingdom Metazoa; phylum Arthropoda; class Insecta; order Lepidoptera; family Geometridae; genus Ectropis; species Ectropis crepuscularia. Next base: position 18,597,772 of record OY856355.1, read on the forward strand.
CAAACTAAGCAAAGCTTGTGTGATGGCGGCCAGATAGCTGATACAATACTTATATAGTTTTAAATACATACTTATTATACATAGAAACACCCAGATGGATTTACTTGGATTTACACTCACACACGTAAAATAACACCCGTGGTTTTTGCGTCGGGATTAGAAAAGGAACTTGGCCAATAATTTATTTTCTCCGGAAATACAACAACTGACTTGAATTTAAAATCAAATTCATAAATTTGACTCAATTTAATAAGAACCTATCACCAGATAAATTAAAGTCAATTTAAGTTTTTCGTTTACATTTCAAAAACAGCCACAGCTATTTAGATAACATTTATATGGGACCATCCCTATTGTCTACCACACACAAAAAACCATCAAAATCGATTCATAAATAAAAGTACCTGGGGGACCGAGCTTTGCTCGGTTTAAATATACTTAGATAGGTAAGATAGGTAGGTAGTACCTACAGATAAAAGACTCCAAGAAATAGATTTTCTTAAAAAAAAAGAAAACATGAAAAAAAGAGAAGCCGTCTGGATTCGAACCCTGCTAATTCGTGATCGATATGACCGCCCGACTTCCCATCTGAGCTATTACGCTGTCGCGTCACGCGGTGAAATTCACCTTCGCATTCTAATGTCTAATGTGACAGTTTTTCATTGTCTAAAAACGCGCATAATATGCGTTTTTTAAAAATGAATCCTAGTTAGATCGATTTATCGTCCTTGAAACCCCCTGCATACAAAATTTCATCAAAATCGTTCGAGCCGTTTCCGAGATCCTGATTCTATATATATATACATATGTATTTATGTATATACAAGAATTGCTCGTTTAAAGGTATAAGATTCACAGAAAAAAAATGGCAGTCGTAGGAAATGCCGATAGAAGTGAAAACTTGTAACTCAGGATTTTATACCTTACCTTGGAAACTACACGGGTGTAACCGGAGGGCGTGGCTTGGGCATCATGGCATGGGCATCTAGAAATGCGTCAGCATTTCCCATTGGCTGATGCATTTCTAGATGGCCATGCCATGATGGCCAGACCACGCTCTTTCAGCATTTCCCATTGGTTGACGCATTTCTGGATGGCCAATAGCAATGGTCCCGAGTTTTCCCGAAGATTTCTTATCATACCCGAGCGTGACGCTAGAATTCAATTCACAGCCTACGAAAAGTCTGTCTAGGCGCGCCTAAAGGCCGGGTCACACAGAGGCGATCCGGTAGCCGGTAGCGATAGCGATCCGATAGCGATAGCGATCCGTTAGCTATAGCGATCCGATAGCGATAGCGATCCGATAGCGATCCGATACCGAGTATGGGATCGCGCCCGCTTGCTGTGTGTCAAGTTGCATACAAATTCGAACATTACAAAAAATATCGTCTCGCTATCGGATCGCTATCGGATCGCCTCTGTGTGACCCGGCTTTAAAGAAGTTTTCACTTCAAAAATATATTCTCCGAAAAAAACAAAATCCGACTTCATTTTAAATTCAGACACTCTGCCAAATTTCATAAGAATCCATCACAAGATTTCGATAAAATTTAAATGGGACCTCTAAAGTATATAATATTCTACCAAACAAAAATAGAAACATCAAAATCGATGCGATAGCGGAGTCACTATCGCATAACAAACATACAACAAAAAAAACATTCAACCTGATTGAAAATCTTTTTTTAAATCGGTTTAAAAATAAGGCTGACAACAGACACAAGATGCTGTGCCATTACCAAACACGTGCGCATACGCATGTGTTAAATCACGTTATATGTATGTAAGTGTAGTACGTGCTTAGTTTCTACCTGTACGTAGTGTTTTACAAACTTGCACCATCACGATGTGTTATTGAGGTACAAAAATTGTTTGTGTGTCAACTCACCTTGAATTAGATATTACGTGCAATGGGAAGTGATTGATAAATAATAATTAGTCACGTAGTTTTTGGTTATATTTTTTTTTTGTGTGCTTGAATGATGACGAGAATGATTTTGATGTGAAAAACGATGTCCGTACACCGACAGCCAAATAGCTACTATCTTATCTTAATTTAAATAAATCTCCAGTCACGATGTTTGTCCGCGATGGATTCCTAAACTACTTAACCGATTTTAAATTAAATTGGCACACCGTGAGCAGTCTGGTCCAACTTGAGAGATAGGATAGTTTTTATTTCGATTAATAGTCTTTAAATGACAATATCCGAGCGCAGCCGGAATGGTCCGCTAGTACTATAATAAAATATTGTCTCTTCAAAGATGTTTTTTGACTGGCCTTGTGGCTTAGTAACTCTGCCTTTGAAGCCGAAGGTTGTGGGTTCGATTCCCACCCAGTGCAAATATTTGTGTGATGAATTCAAATATTTGTACTGTGTCTGGGTGTTTATATGTATAATAAGTATATATTTACAACTATATAAGTATTATATGAGCTATTTGGCCGCCATATTACAAGCTTTGCTTAGTTTGGGGTCAGATGGTGTTGTTTATTTGGTTATTTATTTATTTATAACTTGCGCGCGTTTTTGACGCACTGTCTTTTCGACGTCGTGTGCGTAATGCTACTTGAAAACTTACTTTAGTAGTGGTAGGGCTCTTTGCAGAGTCCGCCTGGGGAAGTACCACACCTTTACCACTAACTTTTAAAGCCACTAAAAAGTTATAGATGAATTTGCAGAGTTGAACTTGATAAAAAGTTACAGTTATTCACAATGTTTAAATACTTGGTACTTGGCAGAGTCCGCCTGGGGAAGGCCCACACCTTTGCCAGTTATTCTGCCGCCAAGCAGTATTGTGGAAACATTTCTGTGTTCTGGTTTGAAGGGCAATGTTTTAAGAGAAATTACTGGAATAAGAGAACAAACACCTTACATCTCTGGGTAACGAGCGCAGTGCAGTGCTAGGTAATGATTAAATTTGTACTCTTCATGTCATGTATACCATAAAAAAAAAACGGCGAAGGGAAACATCGTGATGAATGTTCCAAGAATCTTTTTCGAAGTCATGTCAATGTCATCAAGTCATCCACCAACCCGAACTGGGCCAGCATAGTAAATTGTTTTTTTTTTCACTTTTATAGGTTTACACTTGACCGCCATCTCGCCTGATGTTAAGCGACGATGCGGTCTACGATGGAGCGTGCTTACCTAGAAAAAAAACCGATTCACTCTCGATTTGAAGACACAGCCTAGACGTTCTTATCACAAAAGTAGAGTCAAATCTCTTCGTTCGTATCTTTGGAACATCAACCATGAAACGATGTCGCTTTTTCGAGCTGCCAACATTCCGATAGAAAAAAGGACAGGGTGGTATTAGATCATGCAATGCAGATCAGTTGCACACTCTCCGAAGTGTATCCGATAAAAAACCGATAGGCTATCAATTTTTCTGTCTGTCTCCTTGCTAGATAACGCCCGAGTTCCAACAGTTGGAACATGTAGTCACAGAATAAATATTAGTACAGAAGCTTCACTTACCGAAAACAATTAATATAAATAGCGACTCTTGCTGGGACACAACAAAGTTCAATTCAGCTCGCATTAGCGCTCAATTCCTGTCGCGATTTTCAACTCATCATCTACGCTCTCTTCTAACGCGTAACTCTATCCCTGTCTAGCATGTTTCCTTTGTAGCGTTGTTTCCTGGAAGGAACGGTCTAGCGGTAGGCTAAAACCGCGCGATCTTGAGCGAGTGAGGGTGCACTGATATAGTGGGCTGTTTTTGCTCATACCAGCTGCGATTTAACAGGCCCAATCTTTAATGGGATAAAAAGTAAAGACAGAAAATATAAATGCTAATTATTCGGATTGTTTCATTGATCGACAATTTATTTTTAGTAGTTTGAGGTAATTAAGCCTTTTCTGTGGACCCTGTACTTGAAGTACCTCGACAATGACTTTCGAAGTACTTTTTGTGCTATAGAAGGCCAGTGGGTTTGTCTTCATCAGGTAAAGCTTTATTTATTTGGCAGCCAATCTAAAAATAAAATTGTAAGAAATAGTCGAACCATTCGAAATGATCGCTTCCTGAAGTGTTTTCGAAAATAGATTAACAAAACACTTTGGATTTAAAAAACTAGGGTAGTTTTTTGGTTTACTTTTTTATAGTATACTGGCAGTGCCCCGCGGTTTTACCTGCATAGTTCCCGTTTCCGTTATTTTGTCGAGATAAAAAGTAGCCTATGTATTCTTCCAGACTATAATCTATCCGTGTTTCAAATAGGGTACAATCTTCAAAAAAAAACTAAGTAGCCCGTTAGTTAGATTGCCAAAAAATATTGTACACGTATTTTTTCTTTTGTTTCACAAACAAAAAATTACGAAGATACAGCGCTTCGAAGTTTTGTGTGACGTCACTTGTGAGTACGATTTTTACTCACGAGTGACGTCGCGACCCCCCACTCTCGAAATTTGATGGTCTATATCTCTGACGATTTTTAATATTATGAAAAAACAAAAATACGTGTCCAATATTTTTCCATGATCTAGCTGACGTAGGGGAGGTAGGGGAGGGATGGGCACTTTTTCACTATTTATTGCATAAAAAATCAGATTTTATAAATAATCAACTTTTATTGCTCGTTTTTATTGCAACACACATTTAGCTAGATATAATTAAAGAGATTTCTTCAAAATTACAATCAGTCTCAACATTACGAGATATTTTATAAACTAAGTCAAAAGTGCCCAATGCTCCCTATGGTAGGCAGGCTTGGACATACCCTGTGGGAAGCTTGGGCACTGCCTATAAATCACTTTATATCCTCAATGAAATACAAAATATAGTTAACAAATAGACTTTTAGGAAACTAAATCAATAACAGAAACCAAAAATAAGAGTTAACAAACTAAAAACATCTTAAATAGCATCTTAAATTATCTGAGATTGGGTATAACCCATAAAGGACTATCAAATGTGTAAATAGAGCTACCACGATTGGTTTTATTGCGTGTCTTTGGTACTGGCAATTTAGTTTTGATGTCGCCTAAAAGGAATCTAGCTATGTCATCTACTTCAGGAAGGCCAATTTACGTGCGTAAATTTGTTTTTATTTTTGATCCTTTTGATACCTCTTGTATGGCTCGTAATATTAAATCTTTAGGAATTACCCGTCGTAAACCTTTCTTTTTGAATTTAAACGGCATCTTTCTGTAATTAAAAATAAACCAATAGTTAAAAATCCTCCTATACTAAACATAATAGGAGGGAGCATTGGGCATGCCCAAACCACCCCATCGTCCAAATGCCCATTACTCCCTCTGTATACATTTTCGACATAGATTACCGGTATTTTTTTTATTTATACGTATTTAGGCTTGAATTTCTGTTTAACTTATAGATTAGTAAATATACAATAGATAAATAATAAAAAAAACACTTACCTTTTATTAGTTTTCTCTTTATTACGATCCGAAACTACAACATAATATTTACTTTTACTAGCGCATAACCTTCAAACGTGTTTGTGTTTGACAACTCCCAGAAATTACATATATACTATGGATGAACATTGTTGCCAGTCGGTAAAGAAAACTACCAAATCAAGAAATAAATAAAATCTATGATCAAATCAGAATAAAAGGGGGGTGCCCATGTCTCCCAACTGCCCATCCCTCCCCTACCTCCCCTACTAATTAGGATGATGTATTTTTGACCCAGTCCGGTACCCTATTACAACCCGATCCGTTCAATACAACGTGATTTAAAAACAAAAATTTAAACATTGACATAATTTATAATATTAATATGATACGTTAGCATAAGGAGCATATGTATATTTCTATACTTAGTGCTCATTTTAATGGTGTTAACAATAAAGAATTTTCATTAATTCATAATATTTACAACAATCTAGGTCTTAAAATCACGGATGAATCGATTTATTCTTGGTAAGCCCGCTCCACCGTAGCCCACATCGTTGCTTAACATCAGACGAGATGGCAGTCAAGAGTAAACCTACAATAGTTCAAAAGTACTTTCGCGGGTAAAACCTTGGGGCGCTTACCAGTGCCGTTTTACTCATCGATATAAACCATTGGATGTGCCCTCCCAAACTTCAGGCGCACGAAAATATGTTATAGTTGAGAAGAGTGAGCTCACTCTTTCTGTTCTAGTCGGTTGCAGGAAGCGGGGAACGCCGGACGTTTTTACCTATCATTATTGGTATTGGTGGACAATTCACGCACAACACCATCTGACCCCAAACTAAGCAGAGCTTGTAATATGGCGGCCAGATGGCTGATATAATACTGATATAGTTGTAAATACATACTTATTATACATAGAAACACCCAGACACAGTACAAATATTTGAATTCATCACACAAATAATATTTGCACTGGGTAGGAATCGAACCCGCGACCCTTGGCTTCACAGGCAGAGTTACTAAGCCAAGAGGCCAGTCGACAGTTCGCTGTCAACAACCAAAATAAGTAGAACACAGCATATCTCGCCGCTAGCGATTCTACGGTCAAGTAGATTGGTTTTATGTAAACTTACGATACACACAGAGACGCAGCTTATTACCAATTTCAAGGTGCTCAGGGCACATCTCTTGGTTTATATATCGATGGTTTTATTTCTAAAATGCAAACCACGATGTTGCAATTGTTATCAACAGTCAGTTGTACTCGGTCGCAGTACTACCGCGATTGTAGTACGAACGCCCTCGGCAAAGTTGGCCAATGTTTGTGGAGAAAGGACACCAACAGCAGAGAATAGATACTCGGTACCAATGTAACCGATCTCGTTGCAAAGCGACGCAGATTATAAGCGCCGGCGATTAAACGTTTACTCGTTTTTAAATGGTTTCCATTTATAGGTATGGTGAATAAATAAAAATTGTTCGTCAGTTGGACTGTTAAAAAATATTGCACTGTTACTGTTAAAAATTGTTAAATTACGAACAAACTTATTATAGTGTTTAGAAGTTTCGAGTGACGTCACGTTTATACACACATATACATATTTATGTACATATACGTGACGTCAGAACCGCCCAATCGGAAACTTTGATTTTATTTGATGTTAATTTGATAAAACGAAAAATTCGTGTCCCATATTTTTCCATAATCTACCTGACGGATAATAATTATCCGTATTCTATAAACAATACAAATAACCAGAACAACCAGCGATTCGATATAAGAGTATCCGTTAGTGTGAGAGAATAATAATTATTAGAATGGTATAGTTTGCCTTCTGTTATGTAGGAGTATAGTAATAATAATTATTAGAATGGTATAGTTTGCCTTCTGTTATGTAGGAGTATAGTAATAATAATTATTAGAATGGTATCGTTTGCCTTCTGTTATGTAGGAGTATAGTAATAATAATTATTAGAATGGTATAGTTTGCCTTCTGTTATGTAGGAGTATAGTAATAATAATTATTAGAATGGTATAGTTTGCCATCTGTTCTGTACGAGTGATATTATATTTATTCTCTCACACTAACGGATACTCTTATGTCGAATCGCTGGTTGTTCTGATAAATATTTTTAGCTGCTACACAGATGGATCAATTTTGATGCGTTTTTTAGAATGAAGCATTTCTATTCATCACACAAACATAATATGTTTTGTATTGTTTATAGAAGTAAGAAAATATTGTGTAGTTAAGATCTATTTTATTGAAATATTTTTTTTATATTTGCACTGGGTGGCGTCCACGACCCACAGCTTCGCAGGCAGATTTACTACCAACTAACCCACTCGGTCAGCCAATTGTTTTAATGCCTAGGTGCTATTGCAGACTATTTTCTGAGCTCTATATTTCAAACCAATCAGTTCAGCCGTTCCATTATTATAGATTAATTAACAAACATCCAAAGTTTCCTGTTTATAGAGGTGATATATATTAATAGTACTAGTACCTATAACATCGACAGGTGAAACCTTGAGGCACAGTGAGTGTTATTAAAATTAAAACACAGTCCGCTATATTTTATCTCGCAGGCACACTCATTAGGCAATATTGCCTGCAACCGAACGAATCGTGGGTAAGCGAGCACGTGCGTACATTCGACCACAAAACACTTTACACGGATGTAATCTGAGTATTTCCAAATGACACGTGAACCTGATGAATGAAAGGCTGTTGAATGAAAGGCTGATGACTAAAATTTCAGGTTATCGACGACATCCTGAAGCAGCTTTTATGTCGGCAGAGGTTTTTGAAGTAAAAACTTCTTTGAGCGCACCACATACAGATTTTCCGTAGGCTGTGTATTGAGCTGAAGCTTTCGTAAATGAAAGAAATCTTCGGGTAAACTCGGATGATCTCCATGGCCATGGTTATGGCCACGTCCTCCGGTTTCAACAGCGTAGTTCTCATAGTTTCGGCAAAAAGTGGCTGTGACATACGGACGGACAGACAGACAGACAGACAGACATGACGAATCTATAAGGGTTCCGTTTTTACGATTTACGGAACCCTAAAAACAAAATTGTGTTCCGCTTTGAAGGCGATGTTTCCAGTGAAATTACAGGGCATATATATAAAACATCTGACATCTCTGGGCGATGAGTTCAGTGCAGTGCTAGGTAATGATTCGGACTCTTAGTGTTCCAATAGCTACGTGACACTGTGCAGCTATGGGCTGGCGTCATACTTACCAACATAAGCATCACATATATCCTGCTTGCCCCGTCCACTCTATATAACGAAAATAAATGAAACGATGTATTCTGTGAACCGCATTAAGATTTTTACAAAAGTTTAAAAAAAAAACAAAAATTAGGGGTGCCTCCCATACTGAGAACTGAAGCTCAAACATTTTTTTTTCATCAAACCTACACGTGTGTAGTGTCTATCGATAGGTCTTAAAAAATGATGTTGAGGTTTCTAATATAATTTTTGTCTACACTGAATAACTTGCGCGAGAGACGCTTCCAAAGTGGAAAAATGTGTGTCCCCCCCCCTCTAACTTCTAAAGTAAGAGAATAAAAAAACTAAAAAAAATATATGATGTACATTACCATGAAAACTACCAACGAAAATTAGTTTGAACTCGATCTGTTGAGTAGTTTTTTTTTAGTACGTCATAAATACACTATTATTAAAACTTCGATCAAAGTTACAACGAACTGCAAGAACTATGTGTACTATGTATATTATGTTACTTGCTGGAACGGAACCCTTCATGGGCGAGTCCAACTCGCACTTGGCTACTTTATTTACATTATTCCGTGGCGGTAGAATAACTGGCAAAGGTGTGATACTTCTCCAGGCGGACTGCAAAGACTACTAATAGAATCATGAATTTTTGTAAGATAATTAAGTCACAATCAGGTACTAATAAAATATTATTACTACTAAATTGGTAATACTCCTATTGGCTCGCTTTCTAAGCCTAGTAGTATCTAACAGTGCAGAATAATTTGTCATACTTTTGTCAACAACTGTCCGTGATTATAAATGTAATGAAGTAAAACAACGTTCTAGTTTTTTTTTATTAGTATTGACCTGGCAAAGAGCACAATAGCAATGAGAATATGAACTGGGAAGTCTGGGAACTGTTGAAGCTCTCGTCATTTTGTCTACTTGTAATAATATTGTAGCAAATAAGATTGCTGTATATGATGTGGCAAGAATTTTATAGGCGATTTCGGAATTTTACCACGTTTTTCGGGAAACGAAATACTTTAATTGGTTTTGAAATTTGATTAGTGGCACTGATTGTTACTTTAATATGAAATATGATATTTAATCCACTTACTGGTTGGTCCCAGAGTGTTATGTTCTGTAGTGACGTCAAGTCTACATAAAAATCGTATACCTATGTATAGACGTGACGTTAGTCGAAACTTCTAAGCACTGTTACATCTTCGTCATTTTTGAAGTGAAAACTTCTTTTGGCGCGCCTAGGCAGATTTTTCGTGGGCTGTGAATTGAATTCTAGCGTCACACTCGGGTATGACTAGAAATGCGTCAGCTAATGGAAAATGCTGAAAGGGCGTGGCCTGGTCATCATGACATGGCCATCTAGAAATTCGTCAGCCCATGGGAAATGCTGACGCATTTCTAGATGGTCATGCCATGATGACCAGGCCACACCCTCCGGTTTCACCCGTTTAATTTCCAAAGTAAGCTACCAAATTCTGAGTTATAAGTTTTCACTTCTGTCAGCAGTTCCTATGACTGCCAATTTTGTTTGTTTTTGAAACTACCTATAACAATATTTTTTAAGTCTAACTGACGGACTAATTAGTTTTCTTTAGTCAACAGGCCCACTGTAATAAAGAAAATTTATAAGGAAGAATGTTGATTATGTTTTGTCTAAGAATACAATCGGTATTGCACAGTATTTCAAGTTTCAAGATGATTACTACAATAAATCTAGATTTCAAGGGCATTTCATAATCTTTCGTCTTCAAGGTAATTACCTAGCACTGCACTGCGCTCGTCACCCAGATATCTAAGATGCTTTATCTGTAAGCCCTGTAATTTCTCTGGAAACATTGGCCTTCAAACCGGAACACAGTAATGTTTGCACATTACTGCTTGGCGGTAGAATGACTGGCAAAGGTGGTACTTCCCCAGGCGGACTCTGCTGAGAGTCCTACCACTACAACTACTACCTAGCTTAGTTTGGGATGTGTGAATGGTCCACCAATATTTATTTATTAATGTTTTTCTAGTTACGTAGGTGTCTTTGGTTTGTCCTAAAACCTAATCCGTTTAGTGGATTTTGACCAACGAGATGTCGAATCTTTGCATTAACAAACCCCCTTTACGTTCCTACTACCTACTGGACTTCAGTCGAACCATGACACGATGTCGCTTTTTCGAAATATTCATTATTAATTATTATATAATTTAAAATACATACAATAGACCTAGACACAGAACAAACATTTGTCATACAAATGTCAATATACAAATGACAATTGTCCTGGGTAGGAATCGAACCCACGGTTCTTCTGTAACAGACGAAACAATCTGTATCTTTATGGGAACTCTAAATTTTAACCTTAAATATTTATTGATGGACATAATATAAATATTTGTAGATATTTCTCACATAAGACCTTCTAGCCCCAAACTAATATATTACAATTATATTTTAATATTATAAAGCTGAAGAGTTCAATTGTTTGAACACGCGAATCTCAGGAACTACTGGACCGATTTCCAAAAATATTACGCCGTTGGATATGTACGTGATCCTTGAGTGCTATAGGCTATATATGTACCTCGGACGAAGCCAGGGCGGAACGCTAGTCAAATTATAAAAATATGATTTTTCAAATTCAGATATCTGTAGATCACCTCATAAACTAAACAAACATTATGATATCAAAGTTAGCACTACCATAATCATACGTAATAAACGTATGATCATTTAAAAAGGTGCTCTTAAACTAACAAGATAATCACAAAACACAAAAACTACGTGTTTATATTTCAAGACAAACGGCCCTGAGTTTTGGAATGGGCAAAAAAGTCGTGATTACTGCACGTCCTACCCGGAACTGACGTCAGCGAAACGTGAACTTAGCTGACTTATTCTGAATATTATGATATATCATAGTACGATCGTGGATCTGATTCTGGTGCGATCGAGATTTTTTGTTTATAGTATAAACAAGACGAGCAGGAGTCCAGGCGTAATCTTTGCAGAGTATAACAATTTTATTTATCGCTGTTTGAGAAAGCCTTTTTATAGCTGAATCCGCTGGGCAAGGCCTCTTTACAGTCGCTTACTGTTAAATATTTGTTTTTTTGTAGTGGTAGAACGTAGAACTCTTAGCAGAGTCCGCCTGGGGAAGTACCACGCCTTTGTCAATTATTCTACCGCCAAGCAGTAATGTGCAAACAAGACTGTGTTCCGGTCTGAAGGGCAATGTTTTCAGAGAAATTACAGGGCTTAGAGATATAACAACTTAGATCTCTGGGTGACGAGCGCAGTGCGGTGCTAGGTAATGATTTGGGTTCTTCATGTTCCAATAGCTGCGTGTCACTGTGCTGTTATGTGGCAGGCATGTTGCTTACCATCAGACATATGTCCTGCTCGTCTCGTCACTCTTTATTAAAAAAAAAAATATGGTCGCCACTGTTGTTTATGTATTTAAACTGTTTAATTATTTTTTTGTAATTGACGTTACCAAGTTTTTTTGTAAAAAAAAAAGTCCGCCTGGGGAAAAACCAAACCATTGCCAGTTATTCTACCGCCAAGCAGTAATGCGAAAACATTACTGTGTTCCACTTTGAAGGGCAATGTTTCCTGTGAAATTAAAGGGCATAGAGATAGAGATCTCTAGGTGATGGGCGCAGTGCAGTGCTAGGTAATGATTTGGACTTTTCATGTTCCATTAGCTGTGTTGTCATGGTTAAGCATGTTGCTTACCATCTGGTACATGCCCTGCTCGTCTCGTCACACTATTCATTAAGAAAAGAAAAAAAAAAGTTTTTTATAATGTTTTTTTATTTTTTTTCCGAATCGTAGAGAAGACGAGATACATTCACGATAACATATATCTCAATCTCTATCGAGGTAGAATAAAGGCCAGATCGAGATATTATCCTAAGTGTTTGAAAATGACCTTTATTATAATTGGAAGGCAAATTAATTAGAATTCGAGTTTTCCTGCTTCCTAATTAGGAATTGATGAACATTTTTAGAAGGTTTAGGAACGCACTTAACGTTTATAAATAGCACAAGTAAAAGACTACATTCACAAACAGCCTATGTTTTTTTTTGGAATAGATAGTTGTTTAAAAAATAGTTGTAAAATTAAAGCTTAGTTTTAAAAATAACTGCTAAATTGCGGTGATCAATATTGCAATGAAAGTTTTTTCGTTAAGTTTTCTCACGTACTAAATACTTGCTCGTACGAAATTTCAAGCCGATCCGTTTAGGGGTTTAGGCGTTGCGAAGTGTTTCAGCAATAAACATTCAGATCTTCACATTTATAATATTACTAGCGACGCCCCGTCGTTTTCCCCACGTTGTTCTTGTGCCTGTTATTTTCCTGGGATGAAAAGTAGCCTATGTATTATTCCAGACTATAATTTGTATAGTTTTCAACATCAACGAACATCTAGTTCAGATGTTTGTTTACCAAACCTTACCTCTTTTATAATGTTAGCAGGATATGTAATATGAGGGTCAATGTTTCTTCTTTAGCACGATTTGGATAAACATGTGTTAACTTTACGTTCCTGTAACGTAACATAACGTATAAGTTAGAACAGTGATTACGTTAATAACAGTTTTAACTTACGTTACAGTTAAACTTGACTTCCAATCAGCTAGGAACTGTGTTACAGAGTCAGGGACGCGCCTCTCACCGCGGCGATCGCTCGATCAACGATGTGCGTATCAACTACTTACATTTGGTTCGCATTACATAAAGAAACTTGATTTAACAGATCTCAAAAAGGAGGTTTTCAATTCGGTTGTGGTTTTTTTTTTACTTTTACTGGTTTACACTGGACCGCCATCTCGCCTTATGTTAAGCGACGATGCGGTCTACGATATAGTGTGTTTACCTAGAAGAATCCGATATAAATAGAATATAAGAAATAATAAATATTGGACATTTCATAGGCAACCCCATCTGTCCGCAAACTAATCGAATACCCCCTATTAATTGACTTCAAAAAATGTTTTTTTATGATCTGTATTTTCGCAAGTTTTTTTTTCTTGATTTTAACTCCAATTTAAATACGAGGGTCAAACTGAAAGTTCTTAGAACTGGCCACTTATAAACAATATAATAAAAAAATAATTCTATAATTTGAAAATAGAACTCTTTGCCAATATTACTGAGTATATACTTCATTCATTTGTCATTTGTTTTAGGATTTGGCGGCAAATTGAAAATTGTCTGTGTCACGTCAACATGAATTTAACACGAGAAAATTTTCGTGCAATGATTTTTTATGACTTTCGATGTCATTTAAGTCAACAAGAAAGTTATGATAGACTACGATTGGCCTTTCACGATGAAGCCCCATCTCGTGCGACTGTTTACAACTTTGACTGAGGCTCAAAAACTCCATCGTGTGGATTGGTGCCGTAAAATGATTGAAAGATTTAACGGAGGTGACTCAAATGCTGTGTTCGACATACTAACAGGTGACGAAAGCTGGATTTACTGTTATGATCCTGAAACCAAAAGACAATCTGCTCAGTGGGTGTTTCCTTTCGAGGAGTTGCCAACTAAAGTGAAGAGAGATCGAAGTGCGGGGAAAAAAATGGTGGCCTCGTTCTTTGGAAGGATAGGTCATTTCGCAACAATTGTGTTAGAGGATCAAAAAACAGTTTCTGCAGAATGGTACACTACCAATTGTTTGCCACTTGTCTTGGAAAAAGTTCGAGAGAAACGACCTCGCAGTAGGATCCTCCTTCACCACGACAACGCCTCATCGCACACCGCCAAGCGAACGATCGAGTATTTGGCGACATCAAACGTTGAATTACTGGGTCACCCGCCGTATAGCCCCGACATCGCGCCTTGTGATTTTTATTTATTTTCAAAAATTAAAGAAAAACTTAAAAGAAAAAGCGGTTTATGAATGCTGAAGAAGCGGTGGCTGCGTATCGCGATGCCATTGAAGAGACCCCTAAGGACGAGTGGGCAAAGTGCTTTTCCCAGTGGTTCCATCGCATGCAGCGGTGTACCTATTGACGTGAATGGACAATATTTTGAAAAGATATAATAAAACTAATAACTGGCTAATGTAATCAGTTTTTGATTTTCTAAGAACTTTCAGTTTGACCCTCGTATAACACAGAAATTAATCACGAACTATTTTATTGTTTTGGCAGCGTTAAGGTACAAGTTCGCGCTGAGACCGCGACGCGAGACCGCGACCTGTCTCGGTCTCCTGTCGCGGTCTCGACGCGAACTGGCGCTCATACAATTCCATAGTGTCAAGTGCCTGTCGCAGTCTCCGGTCGCGGTCTCCTGTCGCGGTCTCGCGTCGCGGTCTCAGCGCGAACTTGTACCTTAAGGTGCGTCCCCCAGCAAAGCGAGTTTTTGTCCAGTTTTAAGAGCTATCTACTCATTAGCCAAAACAAATATCAACTGGTAAAAAATACATTAAATTTCTACAACTTCTTGGCTTCAAAATGGTAGTTTTATTTTTTTGATAATGAACTTATTGTTTATATAATCGCCTCACAACGAAACCATGAAAAAATTAAATAATTGTAGTTATCATGCATCTCCTCGAAAATCGTCCATTATTTTGATTTTATACTTACACCAACGGATAGACAATTCGATTACGAACATTTTGGTAGTTTTATTTTTTTCAAAAGACCAAAATCTGATTTTATAAAGCGTTTATTCTAAAATTTGAGCGTAAAACAGCAACAAATCCTACTGTTTCTCTCTTGCTCTTTCTTGCGGTGTGCGATAAGGTAAGAAATACTCAAGGTCATTTGCTCGGGGTAGGTACGCCCTTAACGCTGCCAAAACAATAAAATAGTTCGTGATTAATTTCTGTGTTATATTTACAATTTGAGTTAAAATCGAGAAAGTTTATAAACTATATGAGTAGTTCTTTTAAAATTAGATTAAAAAAAACATCGAAGAATTCGTTCTCAATTTATGCAGTGACTAAAATTAGGTTCATCAAAACATTTTTATTTTCTTAAACAACGATTTTATTAAAATAAAGATTACTGTACCAAATAATAATAGTATTGTCAAATTTTCGATGCATCGCTGGAGATGAAAACATTAATTTTAATCACTAAACATGAACATTCGAATATGAGCTTAAATGTGTTCTGTTTCAATCCAATTTACAATGACACCGTAATAGAAGACAGCACACGAAGAAACACCATTGCTTCAAAACTATTTTTAAGAATTATATTTGTATTTCGTTAAAAAACTTAAAAAGTAACATGAGAGTTATTATTCGTGTGACGCCAAAGATGACAACATAACATATTTTATATGGTCTAGAGAGAAGAGACGAGTAGGACGTGTGCCTGATGGTAAGCAAAGTGCCTCCCCATAACATCACAGGAACATGCAGCTATTGGGACATGAAGAGTCCAAATCATTACCTACCACTGCACTGCGCTCGTCACCCAAAGATAACATATTTCATCTCTATGACCTGTAATTTCACTAGAAACATTGCCCTGCAAACTGGAACACAGTGATGTGTTCCACGTTAAAGCTTGGCGGTAGAATAGCCTACCTACCCTAAATTTTCCGTAATTAAAAATGGTAGTGTAGAAAAAAACCGTTAAAACTTAAAACAATGTTTATTAAAAACTAAAAACATACATTAAAATTAGTAACACCTTATATTGGATACCAATTGCTTAAAATATTTATAAAATACATCTGGTCATAAAAACAAATCAACCTGCGAAAAGGGCATAGCCAACAATACAAATTAAAGTTGGAATCATTTTTCAGGCCATATTTTGGTAGGAAAATTGATTAGACGACATTATCATAGACACATGACTAATTGGTGAACTCGAATAATGCACAGAACTTGGAAGATAATCACTTGCTCTAAATCCAGCATTCCCATAGACGACACGGTTGCGGTTTGCGTTCTTTATGTCAACGTATCTGAATCTGATGATAAAGATGAATCCGAAGCTGAAGATGATGGTAATCCCATGCACAAGACCCCATTCGCCAGGAATAAATCTGGTGGCAATTGTAGGTAGCCCGAAGTCAATGGTGTACAGAACAACAAAGACCAGACCGTAGGCCAAAAACGCCTTCAAGTAGCTAGGTCTTTCTTTGTGAAGACCAATAATAAGCACAACAGCAAACATCACATCCACGATCAGGATAAGAAAGACTACGCACATGATAATGAAAACGGCATAAGTTCCATCATTGTATGCTTCGGAGTATAAAATATCTGCTAGTATGCTAATCTTCATTGTATACCATATTGTTACGCCTAGAATTCCAATAAAGTTGAGGTAGGCGATGACGAAACTTACAGTTGAAAAATTACAGAAGGAAGAAGACATTGTATTTTATTTTAATACAAGAAACGAATCCGAAGAGTAATTCAAAGATAGTAACACTGAATTTGAAAGAAATAAGGAATAAGATGAGCGACCGTACTTGATGCTTTCGCTCGCTCGACTTAGTTCGGTCACCTGTGTCTTCCAGTTTAATGATTCAGCAATCAAGAAATGGTGTTTCTATTATTACTTTGATGAAGCTATAATTGCATACCACATTAACTATTAACCGACTAAATTGATAAAAGTTGATACATCAGTCATTATGTCATTACCTTGAATATTGTTCATACGATCTAGTACTTGATCACAAACTCATTTTAATTAGGTACTTGGTTACGCAAAACATCTGTTTTACTTCGTCTGTGTACTTAAATGAGTAGTTTGTGAATAAATTAAAATAGAAACGTATTATGACCACGTTAATTAACGAAACAATATAACGTTCTTATAGTTGTAGGACTTTTTGGGGAGTTCGCTTTGTGAATGGCGAGTATCTTAGTATTGTACGAACAACCAGTAATGTGCAAACATTGACATATTTCGGTTTCAAAACGCAATGTTTTCAGAGAAGCAACGAGCGCAGTGGAGTGACAAGGCAGTGATTAGAATTTTTCATATCAAATCGCAACATTGCAACTTGAGTCAACGGTTTTATTGAAAGCAAAATAAGTTTTTGTGTTTGTAATTGTACCATCATTATAAGTAAAGTAGTGTACCCAATTTTAGAACGATCGGTGAATATGAAAGGGTATAAAGTGTTAACACTAAGTATAAACATACACATATGAGGACAATGTTTAATACAAATTACAATGACACCGTGAGAAGCACAAAGGTATACAAATCAAATAGCAAATCAGAAAAATTCTCCAAAAACAGGCTATGACATGAAACTTCTTAAAATAATTCTTGAATCTGGTTAAAAAAATAATTTAATAGTTAAGCTAACAATGACTTGAGTGGACATGTCAAATGTCTTTTATTTTAATTAAAGATATTATATTAAGATTCCAAACATACAATATTACTTATTGAAATATTAAAAATTACACTGATATTATTAATAATTTACACGATAGTTGTGAACTTGAAACTGTATCAAAATGTCGGGGACTCGCTCCATCAAAAAGCCACAAAATATCTCATAATTAATAATACTAGTGTTTTGGAACAATGTTTATTAAAAACTAAAAACATGCAGGAAATTCAGTAACACATTATTACATTGGATACCATATGCTTAAAATATTTACAATACATATTGACATAAAAACAACAAAGTGAACATCACCAACAGCAAAAATTAACATAGAAACAGTCAACAGGCTGTATTGTGGTAGGAAAATTGATTAGCAGACATTGGCACAGCTACATGAGTAGGTGGTGAACCCATATAATGTACAGAACTTGATAGAGGCAGATGAATATTTGTAGTTCTATATCCAGTATTCCCATAGACAACGTGGTTGTGGTATCCGTCCCTTATCTCAACGTATCTGAGTCTGATGATACAGATGAATCCGAGGCTGATAATTATGGTGATCCAGTGCAAAAGAGCTGAATCGACGGAGACAAAGGCAGTTAAGATCGTAGGTACCATGAAGTCAATGATGTACAGGATAATAAAGATCATACTGTAGACCAAAAACGCTTTCACGTAGCTAGGTCTTTCTTTATGAAGACCAATAAGAAGCACAACAGCAAATATCACATCGACGATCAGGACAAGAAGGATGACGCATGACACAACGATAACGACAGAACTTCCTTCAACGTATTCTCCGTTGTTTAAAATATATGCCAGCATGCTAACCGCCACTATATACCATATTGTTATGGCTAGAATTCCAATAAAGTTCAGGTAGGCGATCACGAAACTCACAATTGATAAATCACAGGAAGAAGACATTGTGTTGTTTTAAAAGAACTTCACGCACCAATTCGAAGAGTACTTCAAAGATAGTAACACTGAATATGAGAGAAATAAGGAAGACGATGAAGCGACCGTGCTTGATGCTTTCGCTAGCCCGACTTATTATTTCAGCCACCTATGTCTTACAGTTAAATGATTTAATAATTAAGAAATTGTCATTCCACTAATATTTGATGACGCTATAATTGCATACCGCATTAACTAATAGACGACTAAGTTGATACATCAGTCATTATGGTCAAACTTAATTTAAATAGGTACTTGATTACGTAAAACATCTGTCAGCCCAATGTGGCGTGTTCTATTTTTATAGATATCTTTTTTATGACGACAACTCAGAAATAGCTGTAAGCTTTTACATTTCATCGAGACCAAAACTCATTTTTGTATTGGTCATCTGATTTTTCCGTACTATTCGCAAAAACGACGAGATGTAACAAGTTTGAAAGGTATCTTTCGCTCTCTCTCTCTCTCTTTATGTGTGTGTATGTGGCATTGCAGCTCCCGAATGCATGATCCGATTTTATTTTATTTTGTTTGAAAGGTAATTTAGTCTTTGTTTTTAGCTATGTTTCATCAAAATGTGTTCAGCCGTTTCAACGTTATCATCTTTTGTTAGCTCAGTAAGAATCTTAGACGAATAATCGTTATTTGCTTTACTTGCAAAGATATCAGTGATCTAAAATTTGAAACAAATGTACCGCTAGTAAAATCCTTGTGTGCGTTTTTTAAGTCAGTTTTTAAGTGGTAGTGGTAGGACTTTTGGCAGAGTCCGCCTGGGGAAGTACCACACCTATGCCAGATATTCTTTTTTTGGCTTTTAACAGTATTATTTATTTGTTACTAAATTATAATAAGTTTTTTTTTGTTCTCTAATTTTTCTATTATAAACGTAAAGTTAACAGGTTGTTGAACATTGTATATAGTTAAGCGAAATTATGGAAGACGCTGCCTTTTGCACCACAGTGTTTACACTAATGCAGAAGGCAGAGCCGCAAAAAAATTTTGTATCTCAACATCTGTTCAATAAATTATCTTTATCTTTATCTATTCTACCGCCAAGCAGTAATGTGCAAACATTACTGTGTTTCGGTTTGAAGGGCAATGTTTCCAGAGAAATTACAGGGCTTGGAGATATAACATCTTAGATCTCTGGGTGACTGGCGCAGTGCAGTGTTAGGTAATGATTTGGACTTCATGATCCAATAGCTAAGTGTCACTGTGCTGTTATGTAGCAGGCATGTTGCTTACCATGAGGCATATGCCCTGCTCGCCTCATCACTCTTTATTTAATATATATATATATATATATATTCATATATATATATAAGTAGTTTGAACCGATCATACCCTAAATAATGAGTAGGTACATAGGTGGTTCTTCAATGAATTAAAACAGAAATATGGTATGACCACGTTAACTACCACAAAAATACACCGTATTATAGTCGTCGGTTGTCGGACTATTTGAGGAGAGCGCTATGTGAGTGGCGTAAAAAGTACCTTTGATAGTTATTCAACGAACATGTGCAAACATGGAAATATTTCGGTTTGCAAGGTAATGTTTTCAGAGAAGAGAAAATACATAAGAGATAAACCAACGAGATGAGCGCAGTGGAGTACCACGAAGTGATTTTAATTATTCGTGTTCAAATCGCAGCGTGGCACTGTGCTGTTCTCGACAGGCGTGTTACTTATTATCAATAGCACGTTGCGCTTGTGTAGTCACTTTATTTAAAAAAGATAGATTTGAGAGTGGTGTTAAGATAAATTGTGAAAATGAAACTAAAAATCCAAAGTCGGAATTATTCATTTTATTATAAACTTTTAATAAAATTAACAATTAATTGAAACTAACATGCGGTTGTTTATCTTCTTAGGAAACAAAATTATTCAATAATCGTACACCTACGGGATTTAATTATTATGTACTTATGTTGCTTTCTAGTTACGGCTGGTCTAGTCGGGAGAACGGCGGCTGCCGATCCGGAGACCCCGGGTTCAAACCCCACACGCACCACTGTCTTTTCGAAGTCATGTGCGTAATGCCGCTAACTTAAAACGGTGAAAGAAAACATCGTGAGGAAACCGACATGTACCTAGAATCTTTCGAAGTAATGTGTCATCCGCCAACCCGCACTGGGCCAGCGTGGTGGATTATGGCCTTCTACTCTCTCCTTGCGAGAGAAGGCCCCGAGTCCCAGCAGTGGGAACGTTTAGTGGGCTGTTGATGTTGATTATATATTTTACCTAATTTTGTGTCTGGCGTACACAATAAAAGTATTTATGTCTATCTGTTTGTTTGCCTTACTTACACTTATTGCCATGCCAAGGTATGTCAATATAATATATGTCAATAATATAATTTTACATTTTATACAGAAAAACAGTAACTATAGAATTATTATTTAAAGATAACAAAAACTACAAAACGTTAACAAATTATGGAATAGTGAATTAATAAATATTATTTATGGCATAATTACGAACATCAACAAATTAATAAGATGACTCGATAACAAATATTAGACAAGGAAATCTAAATATAATTGACATAGATTAGGCTACATAAATTCCACATAAAAATAAAAAATACATTTCTTAAAATTATACATTTAATCCAATAAAAACCTATTTACAGCCTGTATGTATTTCGTTAACGTCTATATTGGTTTCAATTGATTATCAATAGATGCTCTTTAAAAGTCGCAAAAATGATTTTAGTATTTTTTTGGGATTTCCGGGTCAGTTCCATACAGTTGTTCTGGGTTCTTCACTTCGCATCCTATATTAAATTCACTTTTCTCATCGCATAGTCGCGTGTGATCTCTGATTTTGTGTTATTGCCCGATAACATGTAAACTCTATAATTCTAGCAGCCATAAACGTTATAGGTCCGAATCTCGTTCTTCATCTCACAGTATCGACAACTTATTAAAATAACGAACACGACACAGAAGACGATGGGAATCCAATGACTTAGAATAGAAGTCAAATCGACGACATTGGTAATGATGACAGGAACCAAGAATTCAATGATGTAAACCAAAATGAAGATCACAGTATAGACCAGATACGCCATGACGCACCTGAGTCTTTCCTTATGTAGTCCCACAATAAGCACGACAGCAAACACCACAGCAAGGATCAGGAAGAAAAGAAGCACACACATCATGATAAATGATATGAAATCACTTTTCTCATAGTGCATATCATCATAATTTAGGAAATAAACATATGTAGATACGCAAACCACCACTACATACCACACTGTTATGCATATAGCACCAAACACGTTGAAGTATGCAATAACAAAGCTCAGTGTGGCTAAGTCGCATAGAGATGACATATTGATATTTTACACTGCACGGCTCAAAAGGTTAACTACAACTGAACAAATTCGACTATTGTCGTGTAGTTTTAAATTTAGAGGGTATGATTGAAATGATATCAGGCTTGGAGAAGTCTTATCTCGTTGCAACAGAATAATCAAGAATAGATTAACTTCACATATAAGCAATTGAGTTATAATTACATACCACATTAAATAATAACGTTGATAGAATAAATAACAAAATGGTATATTATCGCTTACACTGTCTGTTCGTTTATATCTTTTAATTTTTTATTACTCGACGTATTTTGATGCAGTTTTCAGCAATGGATAGAGTGATTCAAGAAGAAAGTTTATATGTATAATGTACAAATATTGTTGTGCAGAAAAGCTGAAACATTTTAGATTTGCAATGTGATATCGTGACAAACATTATTTTGTGCTTACATTGCAAACGCAGGGTAAACCTCACGAGATAGTTCAAATTAATGCACTATTAAATTTTTTTTTTTTTTTAAATCTTTATTGAGTTATGAGGTTTTGTCTTTACAGACAATGCCACCCCGTAAAATCATATATGTACATATTTTTACATTTACAATAGTAAAAACCTTATTTAATACCCGACCAGCTCTCTTACCCTAACACGTCCCACAAGGGCACTTAAAATTAACAAATTTAAGGTATGTTAGCAGCAGTGCCCTGGCCTGCGCGGAGGCCGGGCTAGCCAGCGCACTGTTGCAGTCACCCACCGCGGAGCTGTCGCGGCGCGCGCGCAGGACCCCGAACCGCTCACACTCCAGCAACACGTGCTGCACGTCCTCCACCACTCCGCAGTAACAGCACAGTGGGGATTCTGCTATTTTCATCAGATGCTTAAACTTATTACCATGAATGTGACCAGTTCGAAGCCTGAGCAGAGCGACCACACATTGCCTCTCCATCTCTATAGAGTCGAACCATGGGTATCGAGGTAGATCATTTTGTATTGTCTTGTACCAAATACCTACAGATCGAGATCGCTCGTCGAAATGCTCTTTCCATATACTTCTGCACAACTCTTTTACATTTTTAATCAGTTCAGTATGAGTTGGAAGGCAATTGAGTGGTATCCCATCTGTAATGGCTTCCTTTGCGGCTCGATCTGCTTCCTCGTTACCGACGATTCCTACATGGGATACCCACTGGATAGTTATAGACTTATTGCTAGTGGTAAGTTTGTATATACCATCCAATATAGAGTAGGCAATCGGATATCCTCGAAAAGTCGAGGTTATACGAGCCAAATGCTGCAGTGCACTTTTGGAATCCGTTATTATTACAAATCGCTCAGCACTCAGATCCGCCAGATACGACAATGATTCTGCGATTGCTATCAATTCGCTGTGCATGGTGGAAATATTTTCATTTATTCGAAATTTTGCCCGAATATTTGCCTGTGGATCATAGAACGCTGCTCCAGCGGTAGAGTTCATTTTAGATCCATCGGTAAAAATGGTGTAGGATTGGTTACAAATCAAATCAAGATAATTATTGCACACATTACGTAATTCTCGGGGATTATAGCTCTTTTTTGCAGCATCAATACCCTCAATTTTACAAATTATGTTCTGTGAAACGCTAAAATAACTACTCCAAACATTCATACTGTAGACATGTAGTTTAGGCCAGGACTGAACTTTCAGATTTTTCCATTTGGCATGGATTTTTATTAACAACGGGGTTTTTTTCCTTCGCCAATATTCTTTTCTTTGGCAAAGATCATACAAATCATTAATGATGTTTATGGTTACGTTTGCATCAAATGAACGCGATTTAAACCAAAATTTACCTGCAAGGTATAGTCTACGAATATGAAGTGGCGGTAGACAAAGTTCTGTTTCCATTGCATGTGTCGGTGTGGTTTTGATAAACCCTCCTATGACCCTCATGCATTGGTTTTGAACTTTATCGAGTTTGAAAAGATGGTATTTGGCACTTGTGTCGTACAAAAAACTGCCATAGTCTAATCTACTTCGTATGATTGCTATATAAAGACGGCGAAGATGCTTAGGATGTGTTCCCCAATTTGATCCTGCTAGCACTTTAAACACATTCAAAAATTGTAATGTTTTGTTCTGTATTTCATTGACGTGTAGACCCCATTTTAGATTATTATCAATCCACATACCCAAGTACTTCACGCTATTTACTTGTTCTATTTCTTCATTATCTATTCTTAAATTCAAATTTTGCCTAGTTTTACCCTTTGTAAATAAAATAGCTTTCGTCTTAGTTTTAGACATAGTTAGTCCCAATTCATGCAAAACCCCTAGAATAGTGGTTAAAGCAGTTTCTAATTCAGTGACAGCATCCGGTATTTTTTTACGACTGCTATATACCACAAAGTCGTCTGCGTATTGTGATATATACACATTATTAATAATTTTGCAAACCTTGTAAGTAACTGCATTAAATAGAGTAGGGGACATTGGATCTCCTTGAGCGATTCCTATTCCTGTTACCCTTTGAAAAGTACTGCCATTCACCCGTATCTTTAATGTTCTTTCACGAAGAAAATTCCACAAATATTTGCAAATTACATCACCAATGCCAAGATCATCTAAAATTTTCATCAAACTATTTAAATTTACGTTGTTATAAGCATTTTTTACATCTATAAAACAGGCCGCAGTAGGGAGGTCATTTGAGAAACCGATTTGAATACGTCCGACCAACCTTGATAAATTGTCCAGGCAAGATCTTGCTCGTCTGAACCCTACGGTTTCGTTAGAGAAGCAATCGTTTCGTTCTAGATACCATTCGAGTCTGCGATTAATTATCGTGTTAAATATCTTACATGGACATGAGAGCAGTGCTATTGGTCTTACATTAGAAAAAGAACTATTGTTGTTTCCTGGTTTTGGAATTGGCACTATCTTAATATTTTTCCACTGTACTGGAACAGAACCTGAGCCCAATACTTTATTATACAAGGTTACCAATACTAATTTGCCTACGTTAGGTAAATTTCTAATCATTGAATAAGAAATATTATCATCCCCAGGTGCCGTGTCTGTTTTTTTGATACAATTATTAAGTTCTGCTAACGTTACAGGGACTGACAGTTGATTATTTCGAGATACAAAACAAGGCATGTCTGTCGCCACATAATCAGGCGCTAAACTACACAAAAGAGATTCAGCTTTTTCTCGATCAATTGTGAAATTATTTGATCTGAGGCCTTTTATCCATCTCATCTTATCCCACATTTCGCTACAAGTAGTGACACTGCCCATACTACTACACATTTTTTGCCAAGATTCTGTTTTTGCACGTCGTATGGCCAACTGAGCCTGGCGAATTTTGTCTTTAAGAAATGCCAACTGTGCTGGGGTGGGATTCTTTCTGAACTTAGCTAATGCCAAGCGACGCTCAGCAACAATCCTAGATAAGTCTTGTGACCAGTATGGTTTCGATACAAATTGATTTTGTCTAATAGGGCAGTTACAAGTTTTAATATTAGGTATATTTATTTCGGCTGCTTTGTTTAAAATGTCTATAAGTTTATTATATGCGTCTTGAACGCCTACTGGCATTTCAAAATTAGTTAATTGAGTTTCAATGTATTGTCTGTAACCTAGCCAATCCGCATTTTTATAGTTCCGACGCGTCTCCCGTGCCTGAGTCGTGTACAATTCAAATGTTACCTTAATGATTAAATGGTCACTACCCAAATTTTCACTTAATACCCTCCACTTAAATCTAAGCGCGATGTCCGAGGTAGCCAGTGAAATATCTGGAGAAGTTTTTTGTAAAGTACCCTCAACAAGTTTGATTACAGTATGACTGCCATCATTTAAAGTCACATAGGTATTATCAGATATTGCGTCGAAAATTTGAGCTCCTCTTGTATCTCGCTTAGACGACCAATTAGGATGGTGACCATTTAAGTCTCCCGCAATTAGAGATTTTTGGTTAAACCGTGTGAATATTTGATCCCAGTCGGATGAAGTTGTACGTGGTGTTATTGTAGGTGGACAATAAATACATATAATATTCTCTAAATGTTTACAGTTTAACAATTTAACGTGAAGTACCTGTATTTGTGGATTAGACGTATTAAATACACATTTTTGGGCTTGCAATGAACGGTGTGTTATTATAGCTATTCCAGCGTATCCATCGCTCCGGTCTAGTCTAAAAATATTATATCCATTGATCTTAAAGATACTATCTGGAACAAGCCACGTTTCACACACAAGTGCTATATGCGCTTTTTCTTGATTTAACAATAACTCAAACTCGTCTCTTTTAGGTCTAAGACTACGCGCATTCCACTGCAATAGGTTAACTACTGGAATGGAATACCCGGTATTAACATCTAAAATATTTGAAGAATTACTATCCATAATTGTTCATAAAGTTAAAAATAGGCCAGTCGGGCATATTATGCAGAATAAAAACTACAGCTTCCTTAAAAATAATGCTCAAACAATCCCTGAGCTTTACATCCCACGAAACATTTTTGTCCAATATCTTCTCTTTGAGTTTCTTCCATAATATGCTCCACGAAGTTGATTTTCTCTTCTTTGCTTCCTTATCTGTCAAATCTTCATCTTTTGTAGAATTTCCTTCCTCGATGCTTTCTATATCCATATCTGTCTCCACGTCATTATTGCCCTGCGACAATGTGTCATTTTTTGTCTTTGTACGTTTTTCTCTTCTATTTTTCTTCCTGGTCATTTCTGCATAACTACGAGTATTTTGTGTTGCGCTTCTACTTAGTTGTTCCTGGGTTTCAAAATGAGGCGAGCGAGTGTCCTGCTGATCTGAGTCATAATATACGAGGGGTAGCTTGTGTTCAGTTTGAGGTAAATTTTGCGATTTGTAAATGGCAAGAGCTTGCTTATATGTACAGTTGCGACACGCCATCAACTCGCGTATATTTTTTTCCTTTTTGAAAATTGGACAGATTTTTGCAAGTGTCATGTGTCTACCCCCACAATTATTACAAGTAAATTCAGTCGTTTCACAATTACTGTGATTTCCTCCACATTTAGGACAAACTGGTTTTGTAGCTGAGCAGGTTCTAGACAAATGGCCGTATCTCCAACACAGTGAGCATTGAGTTACTGGATAAATATAGGAATTTACGGTTGCTCTCATATCAAAGATATATACATGTGAAGGTAACACATCACCTTTGAAACATACCCTTACTGCTTCACTCGGAATCCACTGACCATCAAGGGAATTTCTGCGTTTCAGTCTTTTTACACCCAGAATGAAGGTACGACAAGATAAACTTTGTAAAACTACTTCGTCTGAGAGATCTAGGTCAATGCCGTTGATTACACCATATGTTTGGTTTATTTCCATAGTTTTTTGACATCGGTATCCGTTCTCATTAAATAGTTTGCACTTCAATAACAACTCTGCACTTTCTTCGTTACTTAAACGTAATAACGCTTTATAAGCATTTATATATTTAACTTGCACTACATCCTGTATTCTTTGTTCTTTCAATGCTTTTGCTAATTTGAACTGTCTGGGTAGCTTTTCTGTCCCAGTAAAACTGACTTCAATATATTCTTCCGCAATTCTGGTAGTTTCATCTATTTCAGTGGATCGAGCAAAGCGTTTACCTTTTCTTCCAACTGTCTCCCAAATCTCCTCGTTGTTTACAGCTCTGTTCCTCTTTTGTGGTGTTTTCTCATTTTGTATGTGGGTATTCGTCTCAGTATTATCTGGATTCACTATATTCTCGCCGTTTATCTGTCTACCTTCGTCTGATCGTGTTGCCTGCGATTCATCTTGCAATTCGGAAGTCGATGTCTTGCTTTCATCCATTTTGCACTATTTGCATTGTAATCGAATAAATAAACTTAAATTAGATTAGCCGCACGGAGCTAGATACGGAACCGGTTTATCGACGACCGATACACGTCACGCCGTGACAAGCGCCCGCGCGCGACTGCACTATTAAATTAACTATAAGTATATCTTAGTGAAAAAGATCGATAAAAAAACATAATTATAATAACAACATTATATTTTACATAGCATTACAAAAAGTTTGCATAAATTACCAAGTTTTATAGTATTAGTATTATTCCTTATCCGGTTAGATATAATAATATTACATACGTTGTACGTTTAATGTAGATCAAAATTGCCCTTATTACATGTATTTTGTGTAGTATAGACTAATCATAATATTATTAATCACTCCAAGCTGCTCCATATTAGTATCTCCATTGCCCCGTATTAGGTACATCTACAATCTACACATTAATTTATAATATTATCTACTGTGCGAAGTCGAGGCAGGTCCCCAATTGCAAAGGCTTATTAAGCAAACCGATTTTTGAAGTGAAAACTTCTTTTGGCGCGCCTAGACAGATTTTTCGTGGGGTGTGAATTGAATTCTAACGTCACGCTCGGGTATGATAAGAAATCTTCGGGTAAACTCGGGACCATGGCAATTGGCCATCTAGAAATGCGTGAGCCAATGGGAGATGCTGACGCATTTCTAGATGGCCACATGCCATGATGACCAGGCCGCGCCCTCCGGTTACACACGTGTAGTTTCCGCTATCAAATTCTGAGTTATAAGTTTTCACTTCTATAGACAGTTCCTTTGACTGCCAATTTTTTTTTTTTATAAAACTAGCCCTTACACCTTAGACCGATTGACCACATCGGTTATGCGGTTATGGTTCTGCTATTGCTGTCTCTTTCATTTTAATCAAAAATAAAGAGAGCAAAAATATCTGACATGGTCAATTTAGATAGGCGATAGACAGTCTGGTCGGAACATAAACCGTTGTTTATGACGTCAAACAAACTCAAAGAGACAAAAATGAGTTTGAGGAGTCAGGTTATACGGTGAGTACCTCAATAATAAGTAAGTAGACATAAGCTTCGACTTCTGCGTTACCCTAGATTTCCGTAGGGAGTGGAAGCTATCTGAGTAGCTCTGCCTATCGTTCTACCCCCAAGCAGTATTTTTTTTAAACTTGTATATGTTTGCGCTTGACCACCATCTCGCCTGATGTTAAGCGACGATGCGGTCTACGATGGAGCGTGTTTACGTAGAAGAAACCGATTCACTCTCGATTTGAAGACACCAAGATTATAAGTATCACTATCAGTAATGTGGTAATATTATTGTGTTCCGGGTTGACGAGCAAGTTTCCAGTGAACTTACAGGGCTAAAAACCTTTTTACACTCGGCTGAATTTATTCAAATCAATTTACCAAGGCCAACTGCCAAGGGTACCTTTAATCAACTTATTTTACTCGTTATTTGGTTCGTACAAAACATTGTAAACCAATGTTTAATTCAATTAATATTAATATAGCATATCATGGACGTACTACAAGTTATTGTAAGTAGGTATACTAGTAGTAGTTTATAAAACAATGTGAAGGTAGAAGTTCGCGCTGAGACCCGTGCTTCTACCGCCTAACTAAATCGGCTATCGCTTTGCTAATGCTGTCTCTATCATTTCAAGCGAAAAGAAAAGAGAGAGAAACATCAAAGCTATGACATTTTTCGTTCGGCGGTAGACCCCCGGGATTGGGATAACGACAGGGTCAAATATACCATTCTAATTAGTTCGCCAGGTAGATTATGGAAGAATATGGGACACGTATTTTTTGTTCTATCAAATGATCAAAAATTTACAAAGATATAGATCATCAACCTTCCAGAAAGGGGGGGTGTGACGTCACACTTTAGTAAAAATCGTATCACATCGTGACGTGACTTGAAACTTCTAAGCTCTGTATTTTCGTCGTTTTTTGTTTGAGAAAAATAAGAAAAAATACGTGTACAATATTTTTTAAATACCTAACTGACGGAATAATTATTTTTTTTAGTCGTCTCGCCTAATTGTTTGGGCGCCACGCCAGTTCGCGCCGAGACCGCGACACGTGTCTCGGTCTCCTGTCGCGGTCTCGGCGCGAACTGGCGCCCATACAATTCCATAATGTCGAGTGCCTGTCGCGGTCTGCGGTCTCGGTCTCCGCGCGAATTTGCACCTTAATTACGTAAAACTTACTAAATAGATCAGTTCTTAAGGTAAATAAAAGTACATTCAAACCCACATGATTTTGACATAATTACATTACACCTTAACATATCATGCAATAAATTAGTTCCTTTTGATTTTAATTTCTTATCTATGACCAACTAAAAACTTCTTTATTATCTACAACATAATTACATACTTGATTTTCTTTAAACATTATTTTTTAAACTTCCAAACTTTAGTTAAGTTAAGGCTAACTTAATTAAAGTTTGTTTGTTTGACAAGATAATTTACATTTTAATGTAACAACATTTTGCTAGAAATAATTTGCTTAATTAACATTTATTTAACAACTTATACCTACAATAAACGATCATTGGATTACACATACGTTTATAAAAAAATTACGGGAATATTAGAAATTTTAACATTAACTGAATTTTAAGAATGATTTTGAATATATGTGTTTAAATACTATTTTGGTTGGTATTGTTAATTTTATTTTATTTAAAATGAAATCTGTATTTTTCTGTCATAAAAGCTAAATTAATGTAGAGATAAGTTAGCTAAAACACCAGTTTTGTTATGTTGTTGTAGCTACATCTAAAATGTGAATCTTTTACGACAACTTTATGCTAAGTTTGTTAATATTTAAAAGTATAATTACGAAATAAATCTGAAACAGCATTTGATGTTTACATATGCGATTTAAAATGTCGTATGAATAAATTAATTTCTAATTAAATTAAGTGTAAACCTGGCGTTGTGTAGTGGTCCTTGTAGATGCATAAGATCTGTCCATCATGTCATAGTATCGGCTGCAGATTATAAGGGATGAGAAGACGGCAAAGACGGTTGGAAACATGTGGAACAACACAAACCCACTAGTAGCATCAGGGCCGCCGGTCACAATGATGTCGATGATGAAGAAAGCGAAGAACACAACCGTATACATCAAATATCCCTTCAGAAACAGCGGCTTCTTCGTGTGCAGTCCATAGATTAAAAAGCCGGAACATACCACATCGACCACCAAGAAGACAAGGAGTAGACTCGACATGATAATGATCGTCCTGACATTCTTCGCTACGTCGGGTTCAAACTCACTGTTGTTGTTTAGCTCAACAAATTGGTCTAGAGCAATAATATCCACTATCAGCACGCTGAAACTGTCTAGAAGATTGCAGTATGCAACGAGAAAACTGACAAAGGTTAAATCCAAACGCCAATGCATTTTTGTATTTTCTTCTTCGTTTAGGATACGAGTGCGCGTCTTAAAAGATTGTCTTCCACTGATTCAGGCGTTTTAACAAAGGCTAGGCTGTTTGAATCAGTGTTAATTGCATACCACGTTAAATTCTCATTGATCTAATATGATGTAAATTTATAATCTTGTGACTTATGACAAAGAAAATCTATTAAAGTTTTAATTCGGTTTTAATGCTGGAAAAATACCGATATTTTGTGACCTCGCTACCTATAAACCGGTATACGTCAGCACTCACCAGTATAGCATAATCACTGATCGCCATGGTGTCGAGCCGACATACCCCACCATGTCTCTGCACAGTGGCCACATTTACGTATGTAAATGTATTTCTTCCACATAAAAAAGACAAGTAAGTAATGATTTCACTCAAGGGTGTTCTTTACAAACTTTCAGTGTCATATTTATAAATATGTATCAGAAGCCTTTGAATTAAATTTAATGCTAGGTTCCATTCAAATTTTCATGCCATTTCTTAACCCCTTGAAACTTTGAAACCCAATTAGCACATTAAAAGTAGCCTAAGTCCAAAAGTAAGTTAGGGAAAAAAAATGTACATCAACTATTAAAAATGTGTATGAACTACACCAATACAAACTATTCGTTGTAATTTATTCAACCCGTTCATTCTCAAACAAACAAAAACTTCATTCATATGCCATTTTTCGCATTGGTTCAACTCTAGATAAAACTTGATATTGATGATCAATACTGGTAAAATGTATTTGCAAGGCCAGAGTAGGTCCCGCAAGGTAAATTTTATAAGGTCAGCTTGAAATACTGTTCGCTGAAGCTTTTATTAGAAAGGTACATACAAAAAACAAATACACCACGTTCAATTAAAAATTATTACGAGTAAGATAATAATAATAAATAATCTTTATTTCAAAATTGATACCTTTATTTTTGTATCTTTATGTCTTTATGACGTCCTGTCTACGGTGGCTGCAACGAAGTATGCACCGAGAAGCAAGCAAGCAAGAAAATCAAGTATGTGGTGTTAGAGTCTCAACTCCAAATATTTGAGTCTCACAAATAAATCACCGTAAGTATAGTATTAGCATTAGCAGCTCTCTAAATGTTCTGCTAGGGCCAAAATCGAGAGAACAAAAAAGTGGACTATTGTTTACACTAAACCACATTCAAGAGTTTGTTTGTTAGAACTGTTTTTTCAACGTTACACGAACATGTGCTTTCCTTTTTACTAAAAATTGTTTTTTCTACTTAAAACCCGCAAGCAGCACCCGTTCACGAGTATGATGCATGTGGCAGCCCATGCTCTCTTCGACCATATTTTAGGAAAGAAGATACACATTCGCCACCCCAAGAACGAACACGATTGCTCAAGGAATAGGCGCAATTTCTGCAGTTTATAATTAGCTTATACAAGTTAAAATTGTTAAAAGAAGGTACATTTATAAATAGTTAAAGCCTTCGTTCTAGACTCGCAGATCTCACTCGATGTAGAAACAGTGTGAGGTAACAGTAAGTGTAAGCCACAGTTTGTGACACAGTACGTGCTCTAGATAGGTATTACGCCCACAAATACGTTGAACTTGATTATTTCGGCTTCTTAATCGACATAATCAGAGTTGGGATTGAATTTAAGTTTTTTTTGTTGTGGCCCAGGGGCCAGACTAACCGATTTTTTTCCTTTAAAATAAATTTGTGCAAGACTTTTTAACCCCCTACGCAAAAACTAATGGCTGCCATCACAAAAAATCGGGGGTATTAAATTTTTTATTTTATTAGTTAGGGAGCTGCCTTTGGTTTTATTTGCGTCATTCCTGTTCCCGTGACTTTCCCGTGATGAAAAGTGGCCTATGTGAAAAGTGGACTATAAATCTGTGTTCCAAGTTTCCAAATTTGACCTTGTCCAGGTATTAAAACGTAATTGAGCAATAAACTTCTAAACTTTCGCATTTATAATAATAGTAGAATTACATTTATTGAGCTTAATTTGTAATTTGCATTTGGCATGCAGGATGTCAGATTTCCCAAGTATCAGGCTCGAGCCCCGCTGTAATTTTTGTTATGATAAAATAAAAAACATGTTTTGCGAAATAATAAATATATAAAAATAGGTTTTTATATTATTGTGATCATAGATTTGATTGTGCTGTCATACAATCCTCAAAATAAGAGTCCAAATAGCACTTCGCCGCCTTAAAAGTCCCCATAAAGTTCTCCGCAAACTAAACATTGGTTCAATGTTTAGTATGCCTGAGGCGTTGATCCTAGCACGTGTCTCGCCTCCAACTTGGGTATAAAATACATTTTTAGTCTCCCAACAAGGCCTCCTACCAGGAAACTAAGGGTATTAGCCTTTAAAACCTTACACAGGGCTACATCATCATCATCAGCCTATCTTAGTCCACTGCTGGACATAGGCATCTCCCATGGCTCGCCACTCAGCCCTATCCTCGGCTATACGTCTCCATCCACTGCCTACTGTCTTCCGTATATCGTCACTCCATCTAGTCTCAGGGTGTCCTACACTACGTTCAACGATTCGTGGTCTCCACTCAAGAACACGTCTACTCCAACGGTTATCGGTTCTGCGACAGATATGGCCGGCCCATTGCCACTTCAGTTTGCTAATGCGTTGAGCTATGTCGGTAACCTTGGTTCTCTGACGGATCACTTCGTTCTGAATACGATCTCTCAGAGAAACTCCAAGCATAGCTCTCTCCATAGCTCGCTGCGCGACTTTTAATTTGTGGACCGCTTTTTTAACTGTCAGTGGTTTTAACACAGGGCTACACAGAACCGATAAACTTTACTCTTATAGTGTAGACGGGGTATCTGGGAAGCAAGAAGCTTCTCCATAAGAGCATATTATCACGCAACTATTGGAACACGATGAGTCCAAATCATTACCTACAACTGCGGTCGTCAGTTCGTCACCCAAATATAAAATGATTATCTATCTGCCTTGTAACTTCACTGGAACCATTGCCCTTGACACCGGAACACAGATGTTTTCACAATACGGCGAAATAATACTACGGTACTTCCCCAGGTGGACTCCTCAAAGAGTCCTACCACTACAAAAATAAAAATAAAAACTGGTAATTTTTATGTCGGTTTTGTTGAAGTGTTAACTTATTGGGTTGGGAATTTTTTTGAGATCGAAAAAAAGTATCGAACTCGTGTCATCGTTACCGATAAATTAGTTCTTACGCACATTTGCTGTGTTTTCACACTTTCGGAGTACCACTGTTTTTTTTTTAATTGAAACTTAAGATTCCGCAATAAACAGAAGACAGTGTTTTTTGTCATACTCATAATTATTCATATTTTGATTACTGACTCTCTCTCTTCCTGACTATATATCCCATATGGTTATGAGGTCAGCCTTACTGCTTTTTCTTCTCCACTTCGCTCTACCTATGACATCGTCATCGAAAAACTCGCATTCTCTCATGTCCCTTTGCTCTACAGTCCTCCACCTGGTTTTGGGTCTAACTCATTGTTTTCAAATCAGGAGTTAAGTACGTAAAACATGTCACATTCTGTAAGAAGCCCATTTTAAATTTGAAGTCAATTAATTAATTTGAGTCTTTTTTGTCATTATTGTAATAGGACGTCAATATGGTTTACGTGTCCTTGAACGGAGTCTAGAGTCTAGACCCAGTCCAAGGTCACTGGACCAGTCAACGTCCTTGTGTTACATCACTAGGCACGATTTGGCGACTCCTGAGTCTCCCATAACATCCGCCGATTGACCTAGTTTGCCCAAATTGCCCCTTCCTGTCTGTCTCGGTGTTGCCAGCGGGTGCTTAGAAAATTCGCGTAGAATGGTTGAAAAAGTAACGTATCATGAAATTCCTATCCTATTCTAAATTTGGTGGTAAAAACCAAGTGAAGTTTTCGATTGATAAATTGGAATGTTTAGTTTTTTTCGGCACAAAATATTTAATGATCTGTAAACCAAAAACATTCATGAAATATCATTATATGGTAAGTATTTACGAAACAACAAGTAGCATCCACCGGGTGTACGCGTATAGTTGCCGATCCCGTTACCTATTACTACTCGAGATAAAAAGTGGTCTATGTGTTATTCTAGAGTCTAGACTATTATCTATTTATGTATAAAATTACATCCAACTCCCGTACAGTACTTTTTGCCTCGAAACATTAACGAACATCCATGCATACATACAAACATTCATATTCATAATATTAGGATAATTTGTTACGGTAGTGTCTGCTGGATTCCACTCGAGTACATCATTTGTCAAATTTTCAAGCACATAGTCAATAGTTACCAAAACTGTTCCAAAGTAACCTTCTGGCAACCCTGGTCTGTCTAGTAACTGGCTGCTCATTGTCACAGCACAGACTTCTCTGGTACTGTTAGTTGATGTGTGCACTGTTGTCTGTTGTCGCCTTGATGTGTATATTGGTCGGTATGCTGGCAAATCAAGCAACTCACACAAGGCTTACATGCTAGGACCGAATCGTGGGCAGATGTTAGTGACAGTAAAAGCATGTGTTATTGAAGAACTACAATTACCAGAAGCAAACTGAAGGTCATACGGCAATCGTAGGCATATACGAGTATCAACGTTATACAAGTAACTAGTGCTCAGGATCGAGCCATAGAACTTCAAACGAAACAGCAATGAAAGAGACAATGCAACTACTTGTCTGTTGCGTAACCCTTACTCGGTAGTCCTACTCCCATTTGCCAGAATTTATTTTTGCACAAACAATGAAATGTTCACATATATATTTAAATTTGATGATCTTGCGATAACCGGGTGCCCCTATTCGCAATTTGCATGCGATCTTTCATCCCGCATTGATATTTTATCAGCATTTAGTCAGGCCTTTGAATAAGGCCATTGTGACTACGTGTGCTGATTTCCAATTGGTTCGTACAAACCTTTGAATTTTATCATGTGGTAGACTATTCACGACTACGTACTTGACTACTTGTATGCGTAGTTGCTTGGTCTCTGACTTAATATTACTCTTCAATAAACGGGGGTCAATTTAGTTTGGAGAGGTCGCAATAATGACAAATAGTGATAGACCTGCTTATGAGAACACTGACAACGAGTCCTGGGGTCAAAAAATAGCAGAAGTATGTTCACCATCGAAGTTTCTGTTGTAGAAGATAAAGCATATGGCGAGAACAGTATTATTATTATGGTTCCACCTTTGCTGATTACAGCAGGAATGCTCTAGCATTCTTCTGCGAACCTGCCGCGGCTTGCCCGTCTCCGGGCCCACTTCTGGGGTACAACCCCGCCACCGATGCACTTGAACTCTAGATACGCCGTCACCACCTCGAAGACCAACCAGTAAGTGGGTGCAAGACGCCTCCGCGACTGGACACCCTTGTTCTGTGTGATCATGTGGTCTGTGTTCCTGCTACTTACCACATTGCAGTCTCTTAAGGACAGGGAGAGCAGCGCACTGCAATACCGGCACTCCTCTTCCCTTGGAGACCTGCCGCATTCGCCATCTAACGGTGATGACCCCGTCAAAGTCGCAGCGGGCAGGGAAAGCGGCTCACCGTAATACTCCGGTGTAATATTATAAGTGTGAAAGTTTGTATGTATGAATATTTATAACTATTTCAAGCAAAAACTACTGAAAGACTCAGATAAATAGATAATAGTCTAAAATAACTTCAATGATACTTTTATTCGTCTGTGAAACTAGGTTATTACAAAATTGTGTTGTTGTGTCAGAGACCAGTGAAACATAATAACATAAATATAGTCTTCTTTATCTCGAGAAAATAACCGGCGCTTCTACCGCCTAACTAAATCGGCTATCGCTTTGCTAATGCTGTCTCTATCATTTCAAGCGAAAAGAAAAGAGAGAGAAAAATCAAAGCTATGATATTTTTCGTATGGTGGTAGACCCCCGGATCGGGAACTACGCAAGTGCAACCGCGGTGTACTACTGGTATTCGTATAGATTAATATAAGCAAATACAGAAAAATAGTTTTATTGAACTTTATTAAAACACGAAATAATTGATTTCGAAACGGCTCAATAGATTGGAGCCGCGAATATTTCGGCACGACCCCATGGTCGTGATGGCGGTTCTATGGAAATGTCGTGGTTCATGAACACGACATTTACTAACTGCCTTTCAAACGTTGAACAAAGGATGTGATTTACCTAGATTTTATTAAATCTTTAGAAGTTATACCTCTTTTATTTTATGCATTAGGGAAAAACCGTCGATATAAATAAACCATTGGATTTGTCCTTCTAAACTTCAGACGTACGGAAATATGTCATCGTTGAGAAAAGTGAGCTCAATCTTTCCGTTCTAGTCGATTGCAGGAACGCCGGACGTTTTTACCTATCACTATTCGTTGTCAACAACCAAAATAAGTAGAACCACAGCATACCTCGCCGCTAGCGATTCTGGGGGTCAAGTTGATTGGTGGTGTGTAATCCACTACGCACACTACGCTACATACACAGATGCAGTTTATTTAAGTTAAGGTGATCAGGGCACATCTCATGGTTTATATCGACGGGAAATACGATGAGTAAATTTTTACGATAGCGCGAAGAACAGACACCCTGAAGTTATTCAACATTTTAGTAAAATACTAGTACTAACTTGCGTGTTTTATCTATAAGAATCCGATTCAGTCTCGACTTGAAGACACCATGATTTCAACCATCAGGAAAGTTATCTTGGTAAGTACACTCCATCATAGAACGCATCGTAGTTTAACGTCTACTACCGCCTGACTAAAACCACAGTATAAAGAAATACTACAAAACTTAAACAAAAATTTGTATTTGTAAACCTGTTATTGTTAAAGAAAAAAAAAGTGCCTATTAAAAAAATGGAGGGCGGCGGTAGAAGGGTGAAAAATATTTAACGACCTATTCTCAAAACTACCAGAAATACAAAAAAACTTTGTGATTTTTAAACGATAGTTTTTAAATGCAATTTGAGTAACAAGAGTTTTTTTTGTTAAATTGTTATTTGCAAGATAACAATTCATTGATAACGACAAGAACGCAGATTGTGGCACTCTTTTTTAACCGACTTTCAAAAAGGAGGTGACCCGACCTTTGATGAAACTAAGTAAACGGACCCGACTGAAAGAAGGGTTTTGTTTTTCGCGCGTATCTTTGTATGTTTGTAAATTTCTTTATTCCCACGATCTTCCAAACTGTACGATGGATTTTGACAATTATGATGTTAGATTCGTCTCAATCACCGAAGTGTCTTGTTATTGATTAGTTGGTTATTGGTACATATAACAGGTTTTTTGAAGTGAAAACTTCTTTTGGCGCGCCTAGACATATTTTTCGTGGGCTGTGAATTGAATTCTAGCGTCACGCTCGGGTATGATAAGAAATCTTCGGGTAAACTCGGGACCATAGCCATTGGCCATATAGAAGTGCGCCAGCCAATGGGAAATGCTAAAAGGGAGTGGCCTGCCCATCATAGCATGGCCATCTGGAAATCCGTCAGCCAATGGGAAATGCTGACGCATTTCTAGATGGTTATGCCATGATGACCAGGCCACACCCTCCGGTTACACGCGTGTAGTTTCCAAAGTGAGCTATCAAAGTTTGAATAAAAGTTTTCACTTCTATCGGCAGTTCCTATGACTGCCAATTTTTTTTACCTGTTTTTGCAGTCGGGTTTTTGAAATTAAAGATATGTATTACACTCGTACCTTCGTACTCGTACTCACTGACTGACAGATTATAATATACCGAAAAATAGTTCGTGAAATTGTAAACAGTACCTACGTGGCGGTTCACGGTATTTCGACATATTACCTACCTCCATACCACAACCAAATAGAAGCCAGAAATGAATCGAAGATGAAGAATCAGATGACATAAATAAAAACCAGAAATTAATAGAAGATGAGGAAGAAGAAGACTTTAATCAGCTGACTATTATTTGATTTTATTTTATTTATTTAAAAATTAAGACTAACAAATTGTCTTGCCAGACATATTGCATGCCTCTCGCAGAGGCCAGTTTGTATGGGGCAACTTTTAAAATATTTTGTATTATCTTATCTTACCTACAAGCAGCAAAAAAGATTTTTGTATTTGTATTTGTATTCTATAATATCTCTAGTGAGATTGTAATATAACGGTATTTACAATTAAACGGTGACATTATCAATTTATCCATGGATACAATGATTGCGATATAATGATTATTATAACGCAAATTAATACAATAAACGTTGACAAGACGAAGATCAAGAACTTAATTGCACTGACATATTTAACAATGAAAAATATTATCGATTTGTACAATATCAGTTCTGTAATCTCGAAAGGTTACCAGTTAACAAAGGTTAGTATACGCTAGACCTCTGCAAATAGGTTTATGAAGTAGTAAGTTGTTCTCAACATTCACAGAATTAGGGCCGCAGCCTGTCTAAATACACTCTAAATGGATTTAACTTTAAATGTTTCCAGTGAAATTACAGGGCATAGGGATAGAAGAAGTTATATCTCTGGGTGACGAGCGCAGTGCAGTTATAGATAACGGTTTAGAAATTGTTAATGTTCCAATAACTTCGTGACACTCTGCTATTATGATATTTTATTGAAAGTGTAGTACCGGTGGCCTAATGGCTAAAATGTCTGATTTCACAATTGTGAGGGCGTAGGTTTAGATACCGCCTGCAGCAATGAGTAATTTTCTAATTGCAATTTTGTTATTTCTACTTTAATAGTGAATGAAAATATCGTGAGGAAACCGGCGTGTTCCAAGAGCAACATCAGGATATATATTTGTCATCCACCAACACAATTTGCTAATGTGGTAGATTATGACCATTCGCTCATTAAATGTTCCTACTGCTGGGACTCGGGGTCTTCTCTCACAATGAGAGATTCAAGATCATAATACATCACGCTGGCCAAGTGCGGGTTGACAGATGACCCATGACTTCGAAAATTTCTAGGAACATGCCGCATGAAATATCGTGGTATTATCGCCACAATATCTCCCTCCACCATTAAAGTCAGTAGTGACAAACGTGTACTCACATTTGCACTTGGAAAAATAAAAAATCAGACGTTTAGTGGGATTCCAAACTACGATTGTGAACAGCATAATGTAGCCACTAGGCTCCCACGGGTCTTACAAAATTCCATGCGGGCCGTTAATAAAAAAGATTGAGTAGTCCTGACCTAAATTGTGATTTAATAGACAAGACAGCTACCATATGCCAAGCAAATTGTCACTTTATGCTAACGTGATAAAGATTATGCAGTTGAGTTGTTTACCAAAGTCATATCTATGAAATACTGCCTGCCGTTCTATCTGTGTGTCATGCATCTATGCTATTTGACTTTTTAGGGTTCCGTAAAACGTAAAAACGGAACCCTTATAGATTCGTCATGTCTGTC
Source organism: Ectropis crepuscularia (assembly GCA_963693475.1). Classification (NCBI taxonomy): domain Eukaryota; kingdom Metazoa; phylum Arthropoda; class Insecta; order Lepidoptera; family Geometridae; genus Ectropis; species Ectropis crepuscularia. The sequence goes on from OY856355.1 coordinate 18,638,683, forward strand.
TGTCTGTCTGTCTGTCTGTCTGTCTGTCCGTCCGTATGTCACAGCCACTTTTTGCCGAAACTATGAGAACTACACTGTTGAAACTTGGTAAGTAGATGTATTCTGTGAACCGCATTAAGATTTTTACAACAGTTTTTAAAAAAAACAAAAATTAGGGGTGCCCCCCATACTGAGAACTGAAGCTCAAAAATTTTTTTTTCATCAAACCTACACGTGTGGGGTGTCTATCGATAGGTCTTAAAAAATTATGTTGAGGTTTCTAAAATAATTTTTGTCTACACTGAATAACTTGCGCGAGAGACGCTTCCAAAGTGGTAAAATGTGTGTCCCCCCCCCTCTAACTTCTAAAGTAAGAGAATGAAAAAACTAAAAAAAATATATGATGTACATTACCATGAAAACTACCAACGAAAATTAGTTTGAACTCGATCTGATGAGTAGTTTTTTTTTAGTACGTCATAAATACACTATTATTAAAACTTCGATCAAAGTTACAATGAACTACAAGAACTATGTGTACTATGTATATTATGTTACTTGCTGGAACGGAACCCTTCATGGGCGAGTCCAACTCGCACTTGGCTACTTTATTGAATTTAGTCCAGTGCAATTACGGAAATAAATAAACAATAAATTATGTAGTTTGGGGACTATAAAGGATCGATAGGGGGTGCATTCTGAGCATATATTCCAATTTGAGGGATTCTGGCGAGGTCAGCTCAAGGTCATTTCGATGAAAATGCGTTTAATTCGATATCTCGAGAACTGTTAGTGTTAGGCAAAAAATAGTGGAGCCCTTTTCTCTTCTAAATTAAATTTACTAACTTTTATGGTAACAACTTTTCTTTTTTTCATCAATATTTTTCAAGTTATTGCTTCCGAAAGGCAAAAATTTTACTTTTTTTCCTCCTTTTTTATGTTTCGCCATTTTCCAACCACGTCTGTACCGTAGTGTTTTTTTTATGTATGTTACGTATTTCTGGCATATATCGAAGTAGGTAACGTTGTTGTCCCACATAACCCTGTGTAGAAGAAACCCACCGACACAATCCAACAATGAATTTTGGGTTTGGGTTAAAAAAACAGATCGAATTGGAATTTACTCGGAAATGTTTAGGGATGTTCATATCGATCGATCAGGATTTATCAATAAAATAGTAGCCATCTTAACGACACCAGTTTATGCATCTCATCGGAGAGAAGGTCACGATCCATTTCCTGATTCAATAATTGATCTTCAGAATGTGCAGAACCGGATTTAAGTAACCTTTGCTTCAGTAATTACTTGGCACCTGACTATTTCTTTTAGGATTTACTAAGTAAAGGCAGTATTTTTGTTCTAGTCGAATAAACCATTTCTATATCTATGCTAATACATGTATTATAAATTAAGCTAAAGAGACTTTTTGTTGGAACGCGCTATTCTCTGGAACTACTGGACTGACAGACGAGCAGGAAATGTGCCTGATTGTAAGCAACATGCCTGCCACATAACAGCACAGTGACACGCAGCTACTAGAACATGAAGAGTCTAAATCGTTACCTAGCACTGCACGGCGCTCGTCACCCAGAGATATAATAAATATTGGTGGACAATTCACACACAACACCGCCTGACCCCAAACTAAGCAAAGCTTGTGCTATTGTGGCCAGATAGCTGATATAATACTTACATAGTTTTAAATACATACTTATTATACATAGAAACAACCATACACAGTTCAAATATTTGAACTCATCACACAAATATTTGCACTGGGTGGGAATCGAACCCACGACCCTCGGCTTCGCAGGCAGAGTTACTACTCACTAAGCCACGAGGCCAGTCTATATAAGAAGTTTTATCTCTATGCCCTGTAATTTCGCTGGAAACATTGCTCTACAAACCGGAATACCCTAATGTTTGCACATTACTACTTTGCGGTAGAATAACTGGCAATGGTGTGGTACTTCCCCAAACGGCCTTTGCAAAGAGTCCTACCACTACAATTGACAATGTCGTTTTGAACATCGATAATAAATCAATTCTACGTCTACGGGTTCTACGATCTATGGTTTTGAATATTTTATAATGAATATGATTGTGATTATTTATTATTCTGCATTCAACACACACGTAAAATGATTTAGCCACTAAGTAGCCATGCTATACCACTTGTGTAATCTGGTTTGAAAAAAGACAGCCTAGAAGGAGATCTGCTTTGATGACCTTGTAACGAATATTAAAGATTGAAACTTAAGTAATATTTATATTTACATACCAACTTTGCACTTGTTATTGTATTTATATGTATGTTTTCTAGCTGTGGTAACTGTACTATCACACACACACACACACACACACATGCAAACAAACACACATCCAGTCAAATCAGAAGCAGCCATGTTTCCACTGCCGGAAATCCCAGTCTTTCTCTCGCACCATAATCCACTACGCTGGTCAAATGCAAGTTGGTCGATTGCGCGTTGCGCGTGTCCATAATTTTTTTTTTTTGGAACATGCTGTTTTTCTCACGATGTTTTGCTTCACTAAACCTAGTGGTGATGCCAAACTAATACGACTGCAATTGGCAAAATATTCAAGTGTATGCGGGAATTGAAGCTACGACCTTTTGACTGTGAAATCTGACGTTATCGATAGTAGTTCCCACAGCTACTTTAAACTAAATATTTCTTACTTCCTACTTATTTTCTGTAACACACTTACTTTTTTTAATACTTGACACGGAGTGATGGCACACCCTCATCACTGGCTAAACGGCGCGAGCTACATACCTACTCGTTCGGGTCCTCCCGGGTGTACTAAAATCACAAGGCCGCCGGCCGGTTGCCCGAGTTGACGTACGAACGAACACCGAGTGCGTGCATAAATAATGTCGCGGCATTATTGTATTATTGTGAATGGCTGCAATAGCAAGACACTAAAATGTAGTGGTAATTTATCTTATTTCAAATTGCCGAAACAGGAAGCAAGGGAGAAGTGTTTTTATTGTTAATATTTATTTTTGAGCCAAATTTTGGTAGTTTTCAATCGCACAGAAACAGAATATAGAAACAGTAGTGTGTAATATGTATATTGTATAATATCTGTTTAGAATAGATACAGTAGAGATTATGCATACAAATTATTTTGTCTAAAATACCTTTTTATCCCATCTTTATTATGTCTCATTAAGTTTAATATAATTTATGACGACATACTTTTTTGAATATTCATGTACATACTGAATGATACTAATTTGTTCATTTATTCGACGGTATGAAAACAACTTACAACTACCTACATTGTAGAACTAAAATATACTCCAGTATTAATTGACTATAAAACATACCTACCTAAAAAAACCGACAGAATTTTTAACCGGATTCAAAGAAGGAGGTGGTTCTGGCCTTAATTTTTACTGGATGTAAGTATGTTTCGTGATAGCTCAGCTAATTGTGAATCAGTTTTTAACCCCCGACCAAAAAAGGGTGTGTTATAAGTTTTCGTCGATTTTTTTAAAAAGGTTTATTTTTGTGCGGTGGTAGAGCTAAGTTTGGTTAATATAGATTCAAAATGGCCCCCTCCACAAAACGGAGGACAAAATATTTCTTCACAACCTACCTCTATATCCAATGAATGGGCTTGTCTAATGGAATACTGTAGTGGTAGGACTCTTAGCAGAGTCCGTCTGGGGAAGTATCACACCTTTGTCAGTTCTTCTACCACCAACCAGTAATGTGCAAACATTAATGTGTTCCGATTTGAAGAGCCATGTTTCTAGTGAAATTACAGGGCTTAGAGATATAACATCTTAGACCTCTGGGTGACGAGCACAGTGCAATGCTAGGTAATGATTTGGACTCTTCATGTTCCAATAGCTGCGTGTCACAGTGCTGTTATATGGCAGGCATGTTGCTTACCATCAGGCACATGTCATGCTCGTCTCGTCACTCTTTGTTTAAAAAAAACACAGTAATGTTTGCACATTACTGCTTCGCGGTAAAATAACTGGCAAAGGTGTGGTCCTTCCCCAGGCGGACTCTGCCAAGAGTCCTACCACTACTACCACCTTCTACCATTTCTTACAACCCTAGCACGTTTGGTCAGTGACGTAAGCAGACGACAAGTCACGGTATTTACAACTCAACGTGGGTGCGTTAAGGTGTATTTTTGCTTACAAGTAATAGTAGGTAAGTAGTATACGACAGTTTAGGTTATTATCGTGTAGGTATTTGCACTTTTGTATGGCAGTGATGCATCTGTTACGAAGTAACTATTTTCTGATCTGTGGTGATGGCGAGCTTATATGTGCTTGATGGTAAAGAATACGCCTGCAAACAACAGCTTAGTGCCACGCAGCTATATATATTACTAGCTGTTACCCGCGACTTCGTCCGCGCGAAATAAATACTAAGGTAACTTAGGCAGTACCTATTTATATACCCAGACACATTTACGGTTACCTACTAAAAACAGCTTATAATTCTATACAATTTCATCAAAATCGGTTCAATTGTTTAGGTTTCAAAGCCATTCGTCCCCCATTTCAACTCCAATTCATTCCCATACAGTTCGAAATTACAAAATTGCTAGAACAAACATTTATTTGCTTCGTATCAAGTGCCTTTATGCAGAGTTTCATGGTTTTATCTTCAACGATTGGGAACTTCCGTATTGACATTCATCCCCCATTTCAATCAAAATTTCATCGCCGTACAGTTCGAAATCACAAAATTGCTAGAACAAACATTTATTTGCTTCTTGTCAAGTGCCTATATACAGAGTTTCATGGTTCTATCTTCAACGATTGGGAGCTTCCATATACATATATATACATACATACTTTCATCCTTCATTTCAATCCCAATTTCATCCCTACACAGTTCGAAATTACAAAATTGCCAGAACAATAATTCGTTTGCTTCATGTCAAGTGTCTATACAGGGTTATTGGTAATCAGCCTGCATCCTTTTAGGGGGATGTTAGGTACATTCAATACGTCAACTTTTGTTCTACGGTTTTTAAAAAAAAGAGTTTTTTTTTCTTTGACAAAAAATAATAAAAAAATATTTGCACGGTCTAAAAGCATCGAACTCTTCGTAACAATTCGTAGCAAGAGCGCGTACGCTCTTTAACGCGCAAAAAATGATGTGCCGAAGTGAATAAACGCTAAAAAGTCGCTAAACAGTACAAAAAAGGGCAACAGACACTAATTTTTTTTGGGTTGTCTATTGAGTTTTAACGAAAGTTGTAGAACAAAAGTTGTTTGTTTAAATATACAGAACATGCCCTTAAACGGATGCAGGCTGATTACCAATAACCCTGTATATAAAGTTTCATGGTTTTATCCTTTTATCTTCAACGGTTGGGAACTTTCATATTGACATTCAGCCCTCATTTCAACCCCAATTTCACCCCCCTACAGTTTGAAATTACAAAATTGATAGAACAAACATTTAATTGCTTCATGTTAAGTGTAGATAAGCTAGATACTGTGTTCCGGTTTGAAGGGCAATGATTCCAGAGAAATTACAGGGCTTAGAGACATAATATCTTAGATCTCTGGGTGACGAGCGCAGTGCAGTGCTAGGTAATGATTTGGACTATCATGTTCCAATAGCTGCGTGTTACTGTGCTGTTATGTGGCAGGCATGTTGCTTACCATCAGGCACATGACCTGCTCGTCTCGTCACTCTATGCTATAAAAAAAAAAAAAAAAAAAATACAAAATTTTATAACTTAAAATGACGAATTTTCATACAACAGTTCATCCCTTGTTTCACCCTCTTAGGGGTTGAATTTCGCAAAACCCCGTCTTAGCGAGCGCCTACGTGCTAAAAGGGACCTCCATGCAAAATTTCAGATTCCTAGCATTTGTAGTTTCTGAGATTCCTTGATGAGTGACCTTTCGCTTTTATATATATAGATATATACATAAATAATTCTAAACTTAATAACTTTCTTGCACAGTTCTTAATTATTAGATATTTCTCAGTTTACTAATTTTTAAACTATTGTTCAGTAATTTTTTGTTAACATTTCAGGACAATTTTGTAAGTTTAATTTCATTTAATAAACAAAAACACTACAGTTCACCTATTTTATTACTTTGCCCTAGATAAGGTGGGAATTATTCATTATTAATAGTGCCCGGACTTATCAAATTGCCCGTAACATATATATAATATACATAATGTATTATGTTAGGTATGAATGTAATATACATAATATGAATATCCCCCTAACTTTCCCTAAGGTTTCAAGTATGCGAGACGTATATGCATAAATATAGTTAAATAAACAAATATGGTAAAATATATAATATTAGCATATTATATATTTTTCCCATATTTCCCATTTCCCATACTTAGCTAGTAAGATTAGTATGGTCGTAGTTAGCGTACGGTAACGATCAACTGCCATCTCAGACCAACTATATATAATTATGAAATCATCAAAGAGAATAGATCCCTTCCTAAATTAAAAAAAAAACTTGTTTTAAAGCCGATGAAACTATTTAATACCTAAGTTACATACATAAAAGTTACGGCTGGTCTAGTCGGGAGAACGGCGCCTGCCGATCCGGAGACCCCGGGTTCAAACCCCACACGCACCACTGTCTTTGCGAATTCATGTGCGTAACGACGCTAACTTAAAACGGTGAAGGAAAACATCGTGAGGACGACATGTATTATCTAGAATCTTTCGAAGTCATGTGTCATCCACCAACCCGCATTGGGCCAGCGTGGTGGATTATGGCCTTAACTTTCTCCTTGCGATAGAAGGCCCCGAGTCCCAGCAGTGGGAACATTTAGTGGGCTGTTGATGATGATGATACATAAATGTATTACAAATTTTATAAACATTTGACAACGTAACCTTACGTACCTACCTAGGATAACTTACCTGCCCAAACCTGTTTTTGGTATCCATTTTAAAGTGAGCTAAAACTAAGTATTTTTATGGGTTTTTTTACTTGTTTTAGACCATCACGATTCCTGTCCGCTCATCTTTTAGCTCTGAAGTGGAATAGGAAAAATACATTTCGCATTAATTAAAAAGAATTAACCACATGTTTCAAATTGGCGTAAAAACCTTTACGAATTATGGTTTTTACGCTAAGATTTATGTAAATGAGCGTACGCAAAAACTTTGTAACACGTACAGCTGGGCACAAAAGAGTAGTAGGTATATTATATTGTCATCACTATCCATACTAAAATTAAACTCGATAATGCGAAAGTTTTGATGTTTGTTGCTCAATTATACTTTTGAAAATTTACATAACTTTGGAAATAATAATAATGATTTTACTTTAGGATATAACGGAAAATGGACTATAAACTTATCATTAGTACAATAATCGTAAATTTTACTTATTATCTGAATAACTTTATCATCAAATTGCGAAGTTCCGAAAGATACGACTTGTTGTCTCTTCAAAACTAGAATAAACAGATTCGTTCTAGATAAGCGTTCTAAATTCTCTAGTACCTACGCTTATCTACAAGGAAGAAGAAGCCGCGGAATTGTTCTAGTAAATACACGATTAAACCTATTATGTATAAAAAATAAACTAACATTGACTAACATAGACAAATTAAACTATCTGTTTCATTTTACAACTTTTCTGCCAAGCTGTAGCGATGCTATTTCTGAACGAATTCTTTTGCAAGTAAGGTTCTTCCACGATTTTCTCACAATAGGTGTAAAACCCAGAGTCACATTCTCGACTTCTGTTCAAACCATCAATACCTTTCACAACAACTTTTTACTCTACCCATAAACTAGCGCCTGTCAAGGCAACGGACGAAAAATTGCAAAACAAAAGTAAGCATTCAAACCAGTTTGTTTTGCAAAGAGACAACAGAAATAGTGAGCGATTTAAAACTGTATCGTATACGATATTTAAGACTTGGCGATATTTTTGAAGTTACGTAGGTAGTAATTTACATACATTTTTTTTAAATAAATTGTGACGAGATGAGCAGGACATGTGCCTGATGGTAAGCAACATGCCTGCCACATAACAGCACAGTGACACGCAGCTATTGGAACATGAAGAGCCCAAATCATTACCTACCACCGCACTGCGCTCGTCACCCAGAGATCTAAGTTGTTATATATATCTCTAAGCCCTGTAATTTCTCTGGAAACATTACCCTTCAAAACGGAACACAGTAATGTTTGCACATTACTGCTTTGCGGTAGAATAACATTCTCTTTGTTTGAAGTGAACACTTCTTTTGGCGCGCCACGGACAGATTTTTTGTGGGCTGTGAATTGAATTCTAGCGCCATGCTCGGGAATGACAAGAAATCTTCGGGTAAACTCGGGACCATGACCATTGGCCATCTATAAATGCGTCAGCATTTATTATTGAATCTAGAATCGCGGGTGAAACCGGAGGACGCCCTCCGGCGTAATTTTCAAAGTAAGCTATCAAATTCTGAGATATAAGTTTGCACTTCTATCGGCAGTTCCTATGACTGTATTTTTTTTTTGTCGTGGTATGGCTCTTTGTAGAGTTCGCCTCGGGAAGTACCACACCTTTTGCCAGTTATTCTACCGCCAAGCAGTAACGTGAAAACTTCACTCTGTTCCAGATTGAAGGGCAATGTTTCAAGTGAAATTACAGGGTATAGAGGTGGACCATCTTATATCTCTGGGTGACGAGCGCAGTGCAGCGCTAGGCAACTGCATATCACTGTGCTGTCATACATATAGGCAGGGATTCTTGCACATGTCCTGCTCGTCTTGTCACTCGATACTATTTAAAACATGCAAACCTCGGAAGCGTTAACATATTTTCATCATTTGGTGTTGAGAGGTTGAGACATTGGGCCCGTGGGGGCCGGGGACTCTACCGCCGAATGAAAAATGTCATAGCTTTGATGTTTCTCTCTCTTTTCTTTTCGCTTGAAATGATAGAGTCAGCGTTAGTAAAGCGATAGCCGATTTACCTAGTTAGGCGGTAAAAGCGCGGGTGCTCGTTTCACTTTCAACAATCTTTCTAAGCACTTTCTTGATCGATACGACCCTTGACCAAAAGTTTACAAACCAAAACATTGTCATTCATCGTGTTAATAGTGTAGGCATGCTGGGCACGCTTCCTACTAGTAGTGTGCTCGATCTTCTCTGGATATTCATCGGTGTATGCATAATACAGATGTGCTTAGTGTAGATGGTTGGGTATGTAGTAAAGTGTAGTTTTCAATGTAAATTAGTTTTGTTATGAAAGTATCTGTTCGTAAAAAGAGGTTTGGAATTCACAATGATACTAGTGGTACATCTGTATACCTACGAACTAATACATATTGATGGATCGTATCGGAAATAACCGGCCCGATCCGATGAAGAACATCGGGACGTCGCGTCGCGTCGGAACTACGGTAAAGCAGCCAAAACTAGCCGCAAGCTCCGAACGGTGAAGGAAAACAAAGAAAAGGAGAGAAATCAAAAAAAGGAGAGAGAGAGAGAATATATAAATAATAAATACGGATGCAACGAGAGAATTTGAACACATTTAATATGACTATACCCCCGTAGGCTATTGTTACACGTTGCTAGACGCGGTGATAACAAAATAACAGGCGGAGTTACTAAGCAAGCAAGCTTAGTAGAAATAGTAGCAGTACTTCTTAAGCTTCGTTAAATCCTATCCTAAGATTTGACGAAGCTTCAATGCTAAATTTTACTTCATTTTAGTTCACACGTCGACTGCAAATGAACTGCAATCGGACAGCGCGTTTCTTTTGCAGTTCTTAGGGTACAATCCTCCAAAAAAAACTAAGTAGCCCGTTAGTTAGATTGCCAAAAAATACTGTACACGTATTTTTTCTTTTGTTTCACAAACAAAAAATGACGAAGATACAGTGCTTCGAAGTTCCGTGTGACGTCACTTGTGAGTACGATTTTTACTCACGAGTGACGTCGCGACTCTCGAAGTTTGATGGTCTACATCTTTGACGATTTTTAATATTATGAAAAAACAAAAAATACGTGTCCAATATTTTTCCATGATCTAGCTGACGGACTAATTAGGATGGTGTATTTTTGACCCAGTCCGGTACCCTATTGCAATCGTGTCAACTGCATTCAAACTGCACCAGTTGCAGTTGAGATGCAGTCAAGTCTGTCTAGAGCCTTAGACTATGAGAGTCGGATTGACTTATTGAGCAAGCCTGCTTACAAGATGGTAATCAAATCGTTTCCGAGTTCTTGTGAAATTTCATTTTGGATCACTAACTACGGCTCAATTCACCGTGAAAAACAATTTATTTCTGTATGAAATTGTTTGAGAAATCAATTTATTCTTAACCTAGTCATTCTTTACAAACAAATCTAATTGTTATACCTTCACGATGGGATTTTTCCCATGAAGTTTTTCTTTTAATCGACTTCAAGGAGGTTCACAATTTCAAGTACCTACTCAATTTCACCGAGTGCAAAATAAAAAATGTTTCTTTTTGTGTTTTTTTTTCTAAACGTAACAGTGATACCACCAGGAGCGGTCACAGTCTCAAATTAAAAAAAAATAAGAAAATTACACAAATGTCGAATAAAAAAGACTTTACTAGTAGCGCCACACCATTTTACCTGCCTAGTTGCCGTTCCAGTTGTTTTACCGCGTTAAAAATAGCCTGTACTACCTATTCGATATTTTGTAATTTTTGTAAGTTTTTCACGATTTTGGGAGGGGTCATGTCTCATGTCCCCTGCGAAGACCCCGTGCCTGGCCCGTACCACCTATGGTCTAATTTCACCTTCAAAATGTTTCATTAGATTAAATTCATTCATCACAGGACAAACAAAAGATAAAAGCTTATAATAAGCATATATCCAAAGTATCATCCTATCACTGTATTTTTTTAACGTTTAGTATTATCTATTACAATACAACCGTATTTTTAAAAAAAATATAAAATGTACAAATTGGATAGTACAGAACCTAGGTACATCGATTATTATTTATCGATGAAAATAGTTTTCGTTCGTTTAAGCTCGCTCTCCCATCGGTGGGTTCGGTGGGTTTAGGTGACTTACGCTTTTTCTTTTCTTTTTACCGACAAAAAGTCGCAATAATGACACAATATACGTTTTATATCGAGAAAATAACTGGAACGGGAATTATGCGGAGCATTGCTAGTATAAATGTTACAGTAAAACGCCTGTGATCTACCGCCAGAAGAGGCGGACTTATCGCTGAGAGCAATCTGTTCCAATCAACTAGGTACCTAGGTACCATAAAAGTAAATCGGTGTTACCCGCGAAGTTCCCGTTCCCGTTGTTCCCGTTGTTTTTCCGGGATAAAAAGTAGCCTATGTGTTCTTCCAGACTATAATCTATCTGTGTTCCAAATTTCAGACCGATCCGTTCATACGTTAGGACGTGATTGAGCAACAAACATCCAAATATCCAAACATCCATTTATTCACATGTATAATATTAGTAGGATAGTAGGATAGGCGGGGGACAAGTGATGAGTATGTGAGTTAATTTTGAAATCTACTTTTATAGAGTACCCTTGACAAGTGTGTTGCCTATATTTCAATTTTTAAAAATTCAGTTTCATGATATATTAAACATTAGTTCCCAGAACTCTTCACCAAGTCAACAGATATTCATGAAACTTTGTATTTATGTGTACACCAATATAACCAGCCCACACTAAATATTTCCACTCATCTCGGGGCCTTCTCTCGCAAGGAGAGTGTCAAGGCCATAATCCACCACGCTGCCACAGTTCGGGTTGGTGGATGACACATGACTTTGAAAGATTCTAGGTACATGTCGGTTTCCTCACGATGTTTTCCTTCACCGTTTTAAGCTAGCGGCATTACGCACATGACTTCGTAAAGACAGTGGAGCGCGTGGTTTTGAACCCGGGGTCTCCGGATCGGCAGTCGCCGTTCTCCCGACTAGACCAGCCGTAACTTATGTGTAATTTGGTCCAATTTGAGAGATAAACCTAGGATAATTTTTGGTATTTATACCTATGACATTATGCGAACGAAGCCGAAAGGGGCTAGTTACATTATAAAAGATCAAGTTTCATATTACGAAATTGAGGGTATCATAAATAATGATCACATCAAGTAAACAGAGATAAAACAATGTAACATAAACTTGATGCAGGTAACTTATCACTATGTAAGTATAAATAGCTGGCCATAAACTTACCAGCTAGTAAATCCCATGAACCGATCAAATTTATATTCGTATTAGGTCGGATCATAACATCCTGTCAAAGCCGCAACATTCGTTAGCACACCAAACAATAGCACACAACACTAAACTTCTATGGAAAATGGACAAAAAAAGCGAAACTTAAATTAAAACATTGAGTAGATGATATAAAAACACAGTTTTTTGAATGGTTGAGTTGAGTTTTTAAGTTTACAAGTAGTTTGAAGCTATATTTATGTTAATTTGTCTATTTTTAGCGCGGTTCGGTCGCTTGGTTCGCGATTGGAGCATAGAAGCGTACGTTTCGTTCGACGGACAGGTTTTAACTGAAGCGTTATGCAGTTTACCAGTTGCCAGTTGCGTTGAACTTGGCTTGGTTTGCGCGGGAGTCGAGTTTGGTCGGTGCATTTTTTGTTGTCATTTCGTGTGGGTTTTTGCAGCGATTATTTGTAATGATAGCTCATTTTGATTCTTTAGTTTTTTTTTATCTTGATTAGGTATCTTTTAGTTCGTGGGTTTTTAAGGTTTTTTTTCTACGTTCAGAGTTGATGTTTATTGTTTAAGTTGGTACCTAGAATTCAGAGTTTCGAAAGTCTTGAGCTGTTTTCAGAAGAAATAGTTCCAAATTATGTGTACTAGATGGTGCTAGGGGATATTTTAGGACAAAAATAGCAGCGCCCCGCGGTTTTACCCGCTCAGTTCCCGTTCTCGTAATATTCTCGAAGCAAAAAGTAGCCTGTGCTACTTTTTAAAATTACGACCTATTCTAGACTAGGTATAATCTAACTGCGTTCTAAGTTTTAATGCCATCCTCCGTTCCGCCGTTGCGGCGTTATTGAACAACAAACATTTAAACTTCCTCCTTTACATTATTGGACTAGCAATGCCCCGCGGTTTTACCCGCATAGTTCCTGTTATTTTCCCGTAATACCTATAAAGTAGACTATATATAGGTACAAGTTACGGCTAGGGTTGCCACCCCCGAGAGACGAACTTCTTAGCATTCCATGGATTCACCGTGCGGGTGCCGGGTCCATCGTGTGGCAGAGAGAGAAATCTCGAATAGACCCCAAGACTTGTGACTCGGGCGTAGGTTTAAAACAAATTAGCTTTATAACAACGTGTTTTACGTAATTTTAGGTAATAGTACTCTATATTTTAAGAGAAAAATAAAGTACCTACCTACGTGAAAATACTTTATTTCGTATGATTTCATTAATTTGGGATTTTGAAAAGTTTAGTCGTAAGTATTTCTTCGTGATACGAAATTTTTCGAGTGACAATTTCACCACTCGCCAGTGCCACATTTTTTTGTGGCGTGGAAAAATGCATTTACGCTTACTGTTCTGCCTGGGGAGGTTGTCGGGTTATGTTGGACTCGATACCATACGAACATACTCAAGGGCGGATCCAGCTTGGCGGAGTCACAAGACCGTGCGATTTGTTTATTTCAATACAATATAAACATGAAAGTAACAGTTATAAAAACCAATACATTATATGCTTGAGCTAATATAGGCAAGGACTTCAGCCCTGAAATTTATTTATTTATTTTCATTGGTACACTCCTTAATTAATACATACATTCTAATTCTAAGCGTGCACATAGTTCAATGAACAATCATGGTAACAATAAATACAAAAATGTACAAAATAAAACAGTGAGAAATTGATTAGGTACATAACACCAGTCTTCACTATTGATTGCCCAATTTGTCAAAGAAAATATTCAAATTTGGCTTTTGAGTGAGTGCGTAAGTGCATGCGTGCGTTTTGTATTTTTTTTTAAATAAAGATTGACGAGACGAGCAGGACATGTGCCTGATGGTAAGCAACATGCCTGCCACATAACATTAGAGGTCCACCTAGGTACTGGACCCAGCCCAGGGGCCATAACCCTCTTAACAATCCTCCCCCTTGGATCTGCAATTAAACATGGTGCCCCTACCGAATAAAACCTCCATGGGGTGCCAACTCTGTCGCTGACGGCGGGACCAACGAGACACGTGACCAATCTCCATCGATATAGATCAATCTCCATCCATTGGATGTGCCCTGAGGACCTTGAAATTGGTAATAAATTACGTCTATGTGTGAAGCGTAAGTGGGTTACACACCACTTATCTAACTTACTTGACCCCTAGAATCGCTAGCGGCGAGGTATGCTGTGTTCTACTTATTTTGGTTATGACAACGAATAGTGATAATATATAAAAACGTACGGCGTTCACTGCTTCCTGCAAGCATAGAATAGATAATATCTGCAAGCGACTAGAACGGAAAGAGTGAGCTCACTCTTCCAAACGATGATGATTTGATGACATAATCCCGTGCGCCGGAAGTTTGGGAAGGCCCATCCTATAGTTTATATCGATGCCAATCTCCCAATCTCCGGGCCCTTCTCTTGGGCACATCCCCATCACCGGCACACCTGAACCCAGGATACTCCATGACCACCTCGGGGACCAGCCAGTAAGTGGGCGCCAGACGCCCCCGAGTCTGGACAGTTCTCAAGTTTACCTCAGATGGAACCAAAATTTCATTTTGTTGAGATTACACAAAGTCAAAAACATTGACGCCACACTTGACGAATTTGAAAACTACATTTTACAGTTCTATCACAGAATAAATATTAGGTTCTATTTGCACCTGGAAAACGCTATACTTATTGCCGCAGCAGGAATGTTTTAAAAAAGAAAAAATATTTTTGTCAAGACGAAAGAAACAAAGCGGCTATGAATTTGATAAACATTAATTACGTTATTACTTTTATTTATATATATTAGGTATGTAGATTGTAAAAATGCTGTGCTGTTGTTTTGTATAGATACTAATATAACACAAACTCTAAAAAGCAATAAAAAACCTAAAAGTTTAAAATATAATCATGAAGAAAATTAAATTGTAGGTATTTTATTTTGATACTATGTACTTTATTTTTTACCCGTGATAACCAATGTACTTTATTTGTAACAAAAAAGGTGGCAACCCTAGTTACTGCTGGTCTAGTCGGGAACGGCGACTACCGATCCGGAGACCCCGGGTTCAAATCCCACGCGCTCCACTGTCTTGTCGAAGTAATGTGCGAAATACCGCTAACTTCAAACGATGAAGGAAAATATCGCGAGGACACCGACATGTACCTAGAAGTCTTTAGAGGTCATGTTTGTGTCATCCACCACCCCACACTGGGCCAGCGTGGTAAGTAGATTACGGCCTTGACTCTCTCTTTGCGAGAGAAGGCCCCGAATCCCAGCAGAGGCTGCTTTACAAAATTTCGCCAAATGTATTCAATTAGTATAGTTGTATTCAAATTTTAATTGCGCCATCTAGTACGAGATTGGGAACTATTTTTATTGCTTCAGTACAACATAAGTAGTAGCTCTCAACATCTCAACATAAGTAGGTTCTCAAAGATTTACATTGCGCCCTCTATTGACAAGTAGCAATATCATGAAGAATGAAACATGGTAAATTAGAAAAACTGCCATCTGTACAAAATATGTAGTACTACTGGGAACTTACAAGAACGCGTTTCATTTTAGTACTATATTCTTACACTAGATGTCGGTGACAGAAACATTTAGTTGGAAAGCTCATCATGTGCGACTATTTTCTATATTAGAGAAAAAAGTATTATGTTACAGTAGAACGGATATCTATCTATACTAATTATCTATCCTATAACAATACAGTCTAGGCAACATTTGCAACCATATCTGTGGTGCCCAGAGCGTAATGAACAGTCAGACCTTCACCGAAACTATTTTCTGATCTGTGCCTTCATTAATTTACTCTCGGTCGCTGAATCATACAAATTTCGGTCATTGCAAATTTAATTTCCAAATACATACCTATCTTATTTAGTTACCCACCTATTAGAAAAAAAAGTATTCAAACCTATATCATTATGTAGTAGAAGTAGAGTAAAAAATACACAAATTCAATCTGGCTCAAAACATTTATTTAGCCAAATGCCTAGGTACCTAGGTATTGCCTATTGCTACCTAGAAAAATATGCAGCCAGACTGATGAGCATTTTCTTAAATTAGTTAGGTATTTAGTTACTACAAACGAATGTTTATGAAATAAAATGAAAAAGTATAAAATAATTATGTAATATTGATAGAAAAACATATTTTATAAAGATCAAGTAACGTGCAAGAGCAAGAAGAACTAGATCTTTGTTTAAGTTAACATTAGCGCCATCTGTGAAATATATGAAGTACTTTTACAACAAGTGCATAATTTTAATTGAATGACGTCAAATGATGATACGTCGTAATACCCCAGTAAATCCATAGATGACTCTAGCAACTGATAATTTGATCAAATAGTTAATTTTATCGTAGTTCATTTTATATTCAATCATATTTATTCCCTTCAGTTAATTTCACTGCGCCAGACGGACATTATTATTTCAGTAAGCCGCAATAAGTATTTTTGCCACCAAACAGTAGTGCGCAAAGATTACTGTGTTCCGGTTTGAAGGGCAATGTTTCCATAAAAATCACTGGGCTAAGAGCAGTGGCGTAGCTAGGTAACCAAGGACCCTGGGGCAAATTAAAAAATAGGGCCCACTGCTATGTAAACTGATTAGGTTTTATCAAATAAAAATATGAAATACATACTTACTTTAAAAATGCTAATCTACTTAAGCTCTTTTTTGTGCACTGCAGGGCAGATAATAAAAATACTAAAGTATGATATCGAGTAACAGTATCAATATTTCGAGTAGGTATAGAGTTTTTTTTTTTTTTTCTAAAATTCATACACAGCGCATGCTTCCGAATGGTCACTCAGACAACTGTGTTGTTTAGTTCTTTCTGATAAATGCTTCCAATCTCGAATTCCCGCACACCAAACATTATTCATTTGTCATTTGTGAAGCAAATTACTAGCAAGGTTGACAATACGACAATAGGCAGCGTCTAGTAATTTGAAATTGGAATAACACAACCAAAAACGATTAACTAGGCCATATTTAGACCACGAAACGTAGTACGATTTTGAAAAACACCTATTGTTCTGGTTGATGTCTGTGGGAAAAGGTCCTGAAGACTGTAAAGGTCCCAAGAATTTGACGTTTTTCGTTATCACTTAATATTTTGTGCGTGAAGTTTCCCAAGTAGTAAGAAGACTTGTCGTTTGCTTGTCGTACACATTTTCGAAAAATGTAGATGTCTGTGGTTCCTCCAAGCCCTCCGCTCTTAAGTGTGTCATGTAAACATCAACCACGTTCACATGATCGGCGGCGGAGGTTCCAACTGCAATAATTGTCGAATCTTCTTCAGTAGGTTTCTCAACTAACACTGCAGTTACCACGTTATTTGAGTCACTATCAATAGACATATTTTGGCCAGATGTACTTGCAGAAGGCTGACTAAAAACTTGTAAATTTTGGGCAATTTTTATTTACCTCCTACCCTCACGTTCTTGGCGTTGTTTGCGTCTGACCCGATAACCGATATAATACTTATGTAGTTGTAAATACATACTTATTATACATAGAAACACCCAGACACAGTACAAATATTTAAATTCATCACACGAATATTTGCGCTGGATGGGAATCGAACCCACGACCCTCGGCTTCGCAGGCAGAGTTACTACCCACTAAGCCACGAGGCAAGTCTACAACTGAATTTAACGATGATGAAAACGTCGTGAGGAAACCTGCAAGAAACTTATCTTTTGAGGACATTATGTATTATCGGCCGACCAATTTAGCTAGCTAGTGTCTGAAGGGCTTGTGTTGCCCTGAAACCCACCAAAGGGAATATACCTCTAAACTTGGCTGTTTATGGTTATGTTAATACGTAGAAAAAATAACACTGAAACTAATGTAATTAACCTTTATTTATAATGACTTTTATAAATTACAGTGGCCTCCCAAGTGAAGAGTAAATAAAAATATAATAAAAATATAAATGAAACACTTCTGTGATGACCGAAAACCCATTTATTAACCTAATATGTAGCTAAAAAGTAATGCGTGACTTCATTTTAATATATAAAAATAATGTAAGCTTAGTTTAGTTTAACAATTAAAAGAAAAATTAGAAGATATATCCTGACCTTCCTTTGTTGCTCAAAGGGGTTCCACTCCCAGTCGCTGCGTTGCCACCTATTATCCTAAAATCTCCATCATCATCTTCATCATTGTCTACTAATTCAAAGGCGCTGTTACCATCATGGATACTCTCAACTGGAATTTCTGGAACCTCGTCAGGTTCCACAGCGCTTCTTGATCCGGTTTCATTTTGCTCATCTGGAGATACGTAATGCACATTCTCGTCTATGTTTTCATCTGTGTAAACAAGGGGATGAGTCTGATGCTTTTGGCTGTTCAATTCTAAAATTGGCTGTGAATTTTCATCGACAATTTGGATGAACCTGTCTGGCAAAATGTGTGTTCCCATAGATATTCCCAAGTCGTTTGCATCTCTGAGTTTTTCATAAACATCAAAGTTTGTAGATTTGTCAGAGATTTCATCAAAAACGTCGTCTGGTATTGGTGAACCGTCTCTTCTAAATGCAAGTTTAATTAATTTGGATATACTTGGCAAATGAAAACGGTTATATTTATGTACATCGGAGTTGATAATTTTAATAGGTATATGTTTGCGTCTGGTAGATATTACGTCAATCGGATGTTCTCTGAATTCAATGCTAGGTATGAAAAGCCTTCCTGAATTAGAGTCGAGTTCGTCTTGGGCTATTTCAAACTGCTTCGAGTAAGGACGATCGTCGTTGTCATCCACATCTGGTCTGAGACCTCGTCTACTAAATATTTTATTCCTCATGCTTAGAGAATTTAATCTCTGGTAATCTTCTTGGTGGGTTAATTTTTTTGTTGCATTTGGTTTCGGATTTTCAGAGACATTTTGCTTTGGATTGTCTTTTTCTCCTATATTTTCTTCAGAATTAAGTTCTTTTTGCATACCCCAAGTTTTAGTTACCCTGTTAAATGTTGACAATGGTAGGTGAGCCTTTCCAATGGGTAATATTCCCAATATTTTATGTGGATCTGTAGCTGATACTAAGATTGCTTGTAAGTAGGGCATTTGCGATTCCGAGGATATTGTTCCATATTTACCTTGCAACAGTTGTCTCAAGGGTATTGTGTTTCCAATTATTATAGGGGTAAGACTCAATGTATGTATATTAGAGGCAGTTCCTTGAGTATCTATAATCATACCATTATCTGTAATGTACATTCCGTTTTCGCTTAATATTTGAAGAATAGAGTATCCTAGGCCAGTAAAATCTAATTTATCTGGTCCTGGGTTTTGACTATTTAAAATTTGAATTTGCTCCGACACCCATTTACCAAATTGCCCAGTGTTTTGTTGCTTAGATGGCATTTTATTTGGTGGAATGTGAACAGGAAGTACAAATTGTCGATATTCAGTCTGTTCGTATTTGAGTGGCAAATTGTGATCTTGATTAACATATGTTTTTAAGCGCACTTGGCTATTGTCATTTAATAAGTTTTTAGGATCATAATATTTCAATCCTGTTTTGTTTTTCATTATCTTTGGATGAAATTGTACATTTCCACGTGGTTTATCAAAACTATGTTCACTCAATGAGATTGTAGCCGGGCTTGGTACGCTTGTTTTTTGTTTATTATTGTCATAATGTAAATTATGTACACCTTGTATGTAAGAATCGCGGATCGGCGTTATGATATCCGCAAACTTTTGAAAGTAATTGAAATCAGTCACATCATTACCACTTTTCCAACCTTTATTATTATTAAAATTTAAAATGTTGTCTTTCAATCCGTAATTGTTATAATCGGGATTTTGCCTTGATTTTTGGGACAGAAAACCGTACCTTTCGTTACCATCATTAGTTTCTTTCTTATGCTGGTCTGGGATGACCAAATGCTGTTTGAGTGGTTTTACCATGCGGGTTTCACTCTGAAAATTCACATTTTTAACTTCAGGAATATTTTTATGACTTTGTTGATGGGAAAGCCATATCTGTTTCAGTAACGCTTCTGTGAAATACGGGTCAAGATCTAAAGAACTTGGCCTTCGACCTTCTCTATGTTTAGCTGGATAACTCGTTGGATTTAAATGAATGTCACCACTTGGAGTAATACGTGGTTGGTAATACTGAATTGGGGCAAAGCTTTGAAGATCACCTGCTATAGTATTTACTCCACCATGGTCTGAATCTGTCGACTCCTCATGATCAGCTTCTAGCTTTCCTTTCAGGCCACTGTGGAATTGGATATTTTGGTTTGGCTCACTTGTATCTTCATTTCTAATTGCATTAGAACATTGACAGTCGTGGCGTTTCACAAGAACACTGCATTCACTGAAAAAGTGGAATTTACACATTAAAATATAAAATTATGTTTAAATTTTGTTGGTCGACGAACTATTTAAAACCGAAGTACCTTGTATGCACGGAACAAAATGCGAGTAACGTCGCCACAGAGATCTGAAATAAAAATTGTTGTGTGTACATAAGAATTCCAAATTAAATCTGATACATTATTTATTGGTCCTAATAATTGTTTATGGCTTGCTGAATATCCTAAATCCTTGTCTAATCCTTGTATTTAAACTTATAAAATTACAGCATATTATCTTCATAGCTATGTCGCAGCCGGATTGTATAATTTGCCGTATTACATTACGGCCAGCCGTTTTGAAAAACAGGGCTGTTGTGTAAAGCGGTAGACTCGTTGGATGAGTTAGAGGCTACTCCTTCTTTCACTCCTCCACCTCGTCACTCCATACGATTTCACACCATCGAGCATCTTAGCTTAGCTAAGAGATCGGCGAGAGATCCGCCGCCACGACAGCGGCTAGAGATACCCACATAGACTTAGAGCTTTGGCGAGATGCCTTCTGGAATTACTTAGTATGTTACTCGGCCAGAGAGAACCATCAGTTAAGTAGCGTTCGAAGTCATTGAAATTAAGAGGAAATGCCTTATCGCATGCCCCTCCGCCTGAGGGATATCCCCGCGTCAACAATGTATGGGAGAAATCAATTCTTGCAATTGCACAAAACATTAATAGGATAATGTTTTGTGCAGATGGACTATTACAAACATGGGACAAATGTACACACACAACGTTGCATTACACCATGTTAAAAATTAAAACCTAGGTACAACCTACCTTTAAAAAAATACACAGAATGTATTATTAACTACTAGCATTGGCGGCAAACAGCTCAATAACTGTTCCCACAGCCGAGGCTGAGACACGAGGTCTTCGCTGCAATGAGAGAGTCAAGACCATTATTCACGATGCTGGCCAAGTGCGGGTTGGTGGATAACATGACTAGAAATATACTTAACTAGCAGCGCCCCGCGGTGTTACCCGCGAAGTTCCCGTTCCCGTTGTTTTTCCGGGATAAAAAGCCGGGTAGCCTATGTGTTCTTCCAGACTATAATCTATCTGTGTTCCAAATTTCAGCCCGATCCGTTCATACGTTAGGACGTGATTGAGCAACACACATCCAAACATCCATACATTGACATTTATAATATTAGTAGGAAGTAGGATTACCTTTTGAAAAATCATTTTGACTGTCCCACTTAAACTCAGGACATTTCCTCACCAAACCCACTCACTCACTAACGTGATAATTTCTTAAGATCCATACATATTTATACTCAAAAATAATGAGTGAAAAATCATTGAAAAATTGATTTCGCTTAATTAACGTAAAACGTTTAAAACACAGAAAAAGTGGAACATACATTCTTAATTGTACTGTGAGTCTAATGAGACAAATTAACACCTTTCTACGTTGTGATTTTAATTAGTTCGTATTTTTCCGGTTTTAAAATAAGGTTATTTATCCAGCGAGAATAGTACAAGTAAAATTGCGTCTATACTGAATATTGAATTCTTAGGGGCCATAAATTAAGGTAAGGCCCTCCTTCGACGACGACGCTACGGTCGACGAAGTGACATTGTGTGAAGGGGGTTCTAAATTTTGTAACATCACATTTTAAAAATAGATAACATTTTATCTCCCCCACAACACTAATTTTAAAGGGGCCATCCACAAATTACGTCATACGAATTTCATGATTTTTTATACCCCTGTCCTTGTCACAGTTGGTCACATTTTTGAGACCTACCTACCAAGTGTAACGTATTGTGCAATTTTCGTTTAAATTTAGTGTTGTTAAAATATTATGTCATTTTTCAAAATGTGATATCAAAAAATTTGAGACCCCTCCCCGCCCCTTGTCACACAATGTCACACTTCATCGACCCCTATTTCCTCCCTTGTCATGTGACGTAATTTATGGGTACCCCCAAATTGCAAAATATCTGACGTCACAATAGGTAGGGTTTCACAAATCAGACTAGCTGTGAGAAGGACGGGGTCAACAATTTGTGAAATTTATGTGAACGTATGTATGTCCGTACGTACCAAAATGTGCATTCATGAGTACAGACGTGCCTTGTGCGTGCGTTAGTGAGTGGACGAATATGTTAATCTATTCAGAAATCAATTTTTGTCGCTGTTTCAATTTTTGACGACTTTTCATCAAATAAATTATATACTATAACTAAGGGGGCGTCCATAAATTACGTGAGGTCTTTTTAAAATTTTCTGTCCCTCCCTCCCCCTCTGGTGAGATGTCGTGAGATTTTATTCAACCCCCTCCCCCATCCCCCAAACTCACGTGAGATTTTTCAAGATGTAGGTTTCTTACGCAAACACGTTAGATTGTTTTATTCTTTGTGTTATATTTGAGTATTCATTTATTGACGTGACAACGTCTTATAAATTGGTTTGCCGGGTGACACTTCAAGAAACTGCGTTACGCTCCGCTCACGTTATGCGCTCACAATTAGAGCGAGTGAGAGGGACGCGTGCCTTTCACTTTTTATGTCTGTCTCTCTCGCTCTTAGGCGGGCTAACCATGCCCGAGTCGCCGATTCGCTTAGGCGCCTGCATACAAGTTTACACGTTGCCAGTTAATTGTAAAACGATTGTGTAGTGATAATGTGACAGACTACGAATGAATATTCACATTAAAATTATTTTACCACTCAAAGTCGTTGTCACGTAAAACTTTCGCCCGTATACCGACTTTACAGGCAACCAATTTTTTTTTTGTGTCTCGACCCACACATGGTTTTCAAAGTCTGAACATATGAAACAAATAAAAATACTCAATAATTAGTTTATTTTGATGCCTGAGATATAGGAGATATATCAATTAGTACATTGTCGTTTACAGGCACATAAAATATGGTTTCGTTGTCGAGTAGGTAATTATTTTTTTGTGCGACGTCGCGACACCGACGGCGTCGATTCAGCCCGAGGGGCGTTCGTATTACGATTATGTGTAAGACATTGAAGTCTTAATAGTTTCATCAAAGGTGTAAGATTAAATCTTAAGCATGTACAATCTGGATTAAATGGACCAAAATAGTATATATTTTTTTTGTTTCAAGGAAAATAAATTGCGTGATATTTGCCGAGACCCCCCCTCTCTCCAACGTAAGATTAGATGAGATTTGACTCGACCCCCTCCCCCTCTTAAACACCTCGCGTAATTTATGGACGCCCCCTAATTCAAAACGAGATTAAAACCGAAATATATGAGTTGTTTCACTAAATTGGCGGATATGTACCATCAGGGGTCCGTGGCACATACATACACATTACACACCCTTGGTAAAATTCTTATCTTATTCCTTATTTCATAGTATTAAGTTAAGTCTTTTTGATTTTAATAAAAATAAGATATTGTTTATTCAATGTTGGTTTGTGTCTGAGCCCAGCACCTTAGGGCAAAAACCAGGCAGGGCCGGGGGGTCTACCGCCTAACGAAAAACGCTTTGACGCTTTGGCACTGCCGTCTCTTTCATTTCAAGCGAGAAGAAAAGAGACAGCAATGTCAAAGCATCAAAGCGTCAAAGCGTTTTTCGTTAGGCGGTAGAAGCGCGGGGCGCGGCCCTACCACAAAATAGTTGCGTCACTGGCTCACTAAATAATGTATAAAAATGTGTATAATGTTTACCCAGAATTTATTTTAATCCCCAGAATTGTACTACCAGTTGAAACAATATTTTTTTCAATTCGACTTGTAGTTACAGAGATCGTACTAAAAACTTAATTTTAGGGTTCCTTAAAACGTAAAAACGGAACCCTTATAGATTTGTCATTCTGTCTGTCCGTCCGTATGTCACAGCCACTTTTTGCCGAAACTATGAGATCTGTACGTTGAAACTTGGTAAGTAAATGTATTCTGTGAACCGCATTAAGATTGTTACACAAAAATGTAAGAAACAATAAATTTTGGGGTGCCCAATAATTACAACTGAAACTCGAATTTTTTTTTTCATCAAACCCATACGTGGGTTTGTCTATGTCTAGGTCTTTAAAACTGATATTGAGATTTCTAAAATAATTTTTTTCTACACTGTATATTTTGCGCGAGAGACACTGTGTAAAGTGGTAAAATGTGTAACCCCTCTAACTTCTAAAATAAAATAATGATAAAAATTAAAAAAATATAAAATGTACATTACCATGCAAACTTCCAACGAAAATAGGTTTGAACTCGATCTAGTGAGTTTTTTTTCAGTCACCCATAAATAAATTACACTATTATTAAAACAACGATCAAAGTTACAAAGAACTACAAGAACTTATGTATCATGTTACTTGGTGCTACGGAACCCTTCATGGGTGAGTCCGACTCGCACTTGGTCGCTTTTATTTCGGTATTCTGTGCTCAACAGGACGTACAAATAATGTAATAGTTCAAAAGCAAAGGGAAAGATTTTACACAAAACAAAACTTTTTACAAACAACAAGGGTGTGTTTCAGTACCAGAGACAAACACAGATTTATCGACTCTCTACTTAGTCTGTGGATTTATCACTTGATAGATTTTGATAGAAAACGTCATTATACATTTGTAAAAAAATTTAATAATTTTATCTCACAAAAAAACGAACTAAATTTGATGTATAAAATAAATTTAACAGTTGTATTTCCATGTCGTTATGTTTATTTTTGAATGGTATCGAATAAACACTGAACTGCGACCTGTGCCATGATTATCAAGATATTTTCAAAATTTTACCCCGTGATACCGCTGTGGAACCATCCGAAAAGCTTAATAAATGATTTAAAAACAAAGATCGAGCATCTCGGGCTTGACAATAATATACCAGTAAACGTAACTCAATCCATCTTATATGTGGAAAAAGGGAAGGAGCCGCCAAAACACCCTAAAAAAGAAGAACTGACGGTGAAGATGCCAGGGTTTGTTAGTCCACAGAACATGCACGAGGAGGGCTACTTCACACAGAAGGCAAAACAACAACTCGAGGAGTTGAAGAAACGGGGATTGGAGAAGCCGAATTTGAGTAACCCAGAAAAGAGACACTAAAGATGTAGATTCCACAATGTTTGATTCGATTTGGAATTTGTTTTTGGAATTTTCAAATCATAATTTGGCAGCTGTAAACCTGTTCTTATCTTTTTCTTGCATACGAAATGAAAACACCACAGTATTTTCGAAATGTTACCCATCCAGTGATACCGCAGAGGAACCATTGAAAAAGAGATCGAACAATTTCCGTTCGACAAAAATTTATCAGTAACAGCTCAGCCAGCCAATCTTGTGATTAGATACAAATGTGAGTCCCAAAATCACTCTATAAACTAAGGACTGACGGTCCCAGGCGGGAACATGCCAGATTCCATCGCTCCAGAGGGCACGAACGACTATATCACACAGAAAGCTTTTCTATAGTTGTTGTGTGCAACTCGAGGAATTGAAGAAACAGACATTGTTGAAGAAATATACATTGTTGAAGAAACATACATTGTTGAAGAAACAGACATTGACTAATCCAGAGAAGGTATACCAAGGACGTAGAGTTCAAAATCCCATTCAGCCGATTCTGCGTTACTACCTACATATACCCTAATTTTAATATGACAGCTATAAACTTCCTCGTATAATTTTCTTGCATAATAAGAAAGAACAAGACGAAGATATCTACGAGTAGGTATAGTGTTATCTAAACAATTTAATTTATGCGTAGTAAAGCAGAATGATCGCTATGTCTTGGAATAACGGTTAAGAAAAATAATGCGATCTATTAAAGAGATCCAATAAATTACTGATTTTTTGATCGAGAATGAGATGAGAACTGTGATTTGCTCTTGAACAATGCCTAGTTGGTAAGCTTGAAGAACGAAACTCAATAAAATAATGTAAATTTAAAGTAACATTTCACTGTTGTGTGTGTTTTTTTTCGTTCATATTGCTAATAGTGTATTTGTTATTGATATGTGATGATTATCTCAGGCATTATAATTTGACTACAAAAATAATAAAAAAACTTTTGATGTTTATAGAATATTTATTATACTAGCAACGCCCCGCGGTTTCACCCGCGTAGTACCCGTTCCCGTTATTTTCCCGGGATAAAAAGTAGTACATGTGCTCTTCCAGACTACAGTGTTCCAAATTTCAACCTGTTCCGTTTATGAACGGAACGTCCTTACGACGTGACTGAGCAACGAACATCCAAATATCTACTATAATTACATCTTAATATCATTATAATATTTATAACATATTTGCTCGTAAAGGGTCTCTTATTGGACCAATTTCTGTATCGTAATGTATCTTATTACGCACTAGTGCTGTAATGTGTAATGTAAAACGCACGGTTTCAAAATGTTCCATACACAGACTAGGTAGAGAGATATGCTCCGTCTAAAACGAACGGTACCTTTTTAAATCTTAGTAAAGAGTTTTTATGTCAGAAAAGTGTGGTCAACATTTTATGAATAAAATTAACTTTGAGAGGTAAAATATAAGAAAGAATTATTAAATTCGTTAATTTAATTAATTTAGACCATAAATTACTTTAATTTTTCTGTAACAAAACACAAAAATATTAATTTACTTTATTATTAATGGCATACCGGCTGGTTCTGTGCCGTTGCTTAAAAAAAAAAGGCGCCGATGCGCGCGCATTGCTAATCTGTGATCCATAGTGATTACTTATACTCTGTGCTGTAATCTGTGATCAAGTAAATATTATTCCGCGCGTTTTTTTTCGCTGTATTGTTTTTATTTGAAAATGTCGTCAGAGTTTTGTTTATTTCCTCGCAAATATGTTATAAAACGTCGTATGACATACGTGCGCTTTGATAATTACAGCCTCTGCTAATTATAGCTCTCGCCTTCGGCTCGAGCTAGCAATAAAGCCTCGGCTGTAATTATCAACTTACCGCACTTATATCATAATGTACTATTATAATGTCTATAGGATAGTAGGATGCGAAAGTTGCGAGTGTTTGTTGCTCAATCAAGGCTGAACGTCATAACCCTGTCATAACGGATCAGTTTGAAACAAAGATTTTTTACCTCGTTTGAAATAACATAACCCTTCTTTCAGTCTGGTAATAAAGCCGTGGCTTTTTTATACCTGAAATAATTCGACAACAACAACGCGTATGAGACGAAATGGGCTCGGATAAAGTCATGGAGGATTTACTCAGAATTCTAGAGTGACTGTAACAAAAAATCTTTAGCATGACAAAATTTGTCAGAAGAGGTCAGAAGTAAAAGGTTTATGCAAAGATAGTTTTACGGTTTATGACTTTTATTTTGTCACAAACTTCAATTTTGCAGTTAAGATGTAGAATTTTTTAGTAAAACAAAGCAAATTTTAATAAAAAAGCTCACTAATGCTAAAATCAATACAATGAACCAGCCTTATTTGGAGTAAAATTTGCCATTACAAAATAGGCAAATATTAAACCTATAAACCAGGTTTTTAAGGTTAATTTTGGGAAGCAAGCGGTGAATACTCGAAGTGATGCTTCTGCCGGCTACGGAATATATTCTTCGCCATTCCTTCACGTCGCAATTGATAAAATCTCTTATCAAAAAGCCTGTGCCAAAGAGCTCTAGATGTTATAAAGGTAACATGTTACAAATCGTACTTTACTTTAGTTTCACCTGTCCCGATGTTTTCATCAAATTTAGCAAATTAAATTTGATCCCCTTGCCGGTCACCGATTTAGCTGAATCATCAAATTTAACATACCAAATTTGATCCAGATTTTTAGTAGTGGTAGGACTCTTAGCAGAGTCCGCCTGGGGAAGTACCACACCTTTGCCAAATATTCTACCGCCAAGCAGTAATGTGCAAACATTGCTGTGTTCCGGTTTGAAGGGCAATGATTCCAGAGAAATTACAGGGCTTAGAGACATAATATCTTAGATCTCTGGGTGACGAGCGCAGTGCAGTGCTAGGTAATGATTTGGACTATCATGTTTCAATAGCTGCGTGTTACTGTGCTGTTATGTGGCAGGCATGTTGCTTACCATCAGGCACATGACCTGCTCGTCTCGTCACTCTATGCTATAAAAAAAAAAAAAGATCCCTTCTGTAGTTTTTGCTTGAATGAGTAACATACATCTTTGCATACAAACTTTCTCATTTATGATATTAGTTAAATCGAATACTAATACCTTATTTTGGTAGACTGTCCATTTAGCTCTACGTTCAGGGTACAATACTTTGTTCTTTAACATTATGATCACCTTTATTTCATGTTACCTTGCAAAGTTGCAAGTTTTTATCAGATTCATTTCGGGTGTCGGGTGAGTGTGCACTGCGGAGCTGATCTACATAATCTAATACCATCTTTTTCCATCGGGGTGCTCGTAGCTCCAAAAAGCGACATCGTTTCATCGTCGATGTTGCAAAGACTGGAAAGAAGATTTCATTATGCTAAAAAAAACTGCCGTTTTGTACAAAACTAGGATTTTTCTTCTTCGGGAAAAAAAGGAAAATATATTGAGTTATTCTCATCCAGCCTTTGAAAGGCACATCGGCGTCGTTGTCCCTTCCTATTTTATGTATCTCTTGGGTTTCGGTATCCTGTGGAATCCAAAAATTGTTACCCTTGCCAACTGATGTCACTCTAGATTTACGTAATTGATTTTAGTTATCAAAACATATTATTGATTAATTAATTAACCGTAATATTTTTGTTCCAGAACTACCAATTAATTATATAAATTTAAACGGTGGCTACCTCATGTCACACACCGACCGGCCGGAGGGCAAGCCGAGATACGTGCCCATCATGAACTGGCAATGGTATGCTGAATCCAAGGAAGGTGGCCCAGGGTCTGTGAGGCAGTCGGGAGGAGGGATAGGGAGACTGGACTCAGCCAACGAAGATGGATTCTTCTTTAAAATAAATAAAGAGCGACTGAAGAAGCTAAAGCAGCTGCTGAAAGAAAAAGGTGAATTGAAAAGCAAGGATACTCCACCAGGTAAAAAATCTGACACGTAGTTGAAAAAAACTATTAATATGTATTTCAAAGTTACTGATGATCCTCAAAGAATCAATATGGATGAAAATTAAAGAGAAACGAAATGTTAATGGACGTGCATTGAAATGTGAAATGAATTAGGAGCTTAATAATATGAAAAGTAATGTGATTGTTACACATTTTTGATAAATTCAGGAGTAACCTACATGTCAAATAGTCGGTCCAGCCCAACTCAAGTTTCAGCCGCTTTCGGCGGTCTTTTTACGGTTCCGTCAAACGTAAAAACGGAACCCTTATAGATTCGTCATGTGTGTCTGTCCGTCCGTATGTCACAGCCACTTTTTGCCGAAACTATGAGAACTATACTGTTGAAACTTGGTAAGTAGATGTATTCTGTGAACCGCATTAAGATTTTTACACAAAAATATAAAAATAAACAATAAATTTTGGGGGTGTTCCATACTTAAAACTGAAACTCATTTTTTTTATAATATTTAAAAAAAGGTTTTAAATTATTTTTTTCTACACTGAATAATTTGCGAGTGACACATTTCCAAAGAGGTAAAATGAGTGTCCCCCACTGTAACTTCTAAAATAAGAAAATGATAAAACTAAAACAAATATATGATGTACAATATCATGCACACTTCCAACATAAATTGGTTTGAACTCGATCTATTAAGTACTTTTTTTAGTACGTCAAACACTATTATTAAAATATCGATGAAAGTTACAATGATCTATAAGAACTTATGTATTATATACTTACTTAATTGCTGCTACGGAACACTTCATGGGCGAGTCCGACTAGCACTTGGCCGCTTTTATTTAAGGAGTAGTTCCAAACGAGCAGCGGTCACGCGCGTGCACTCTCTTTGAATAAACCGCTGAATGCGGCTTAAACTAAGTGGAACTGGACTGACCGTGTCACATGTGAGTTGCCAATAAATGAATTTATTCTTAAAAGCTGTATAAAACAAGAAAATATGAAATAAATGTGCAATCCGACAACGTTGTCTTTTATTTAACTTTTTGACATACATTTTGATGAGAATTAGTAGGTAATGTATCGGTGAAAGTATGAGTATGTAAAACTATTTGTAATTTACGTATCATAATTTTGAAACATAGGTATATAGATTCACAACAATCATAGATAGCGTCTTGAACTTGAGACTTGAGAGTGAATCGGTAATCATTTAGGACATCTAGGTAATTGTAGGCGTTTCATTTTAGACTGCATCGTCGCTTAACAGCAAAAGAGTGGTTAAGCGCAAGTTAATCTTTAGTTAAAAATACGTTGCTTATTTATTATATGTGCTAATGATAGTGAAGTTAGCCTCAGGGGAGTTTTACTAGTCGTACCTATTGAAGTTTAGGCTAGTGGAGAAGGCGCAGGTATCTGACTAACTATAATAAATAAAAATAGGTAAAAAAACTTTTTAAGAAACGGTTTTATGTTAAACATACATTGCAATGTTTAAGATAAATGTACTAAAAACCAAAAAATAATAAAATAGATACAGTCGTGGGAATTATAAACATATGCATAGACTAGACTAAAATAAAGCCGTGGGGCACGTCAATTGTCTACAATCGTTGATTAAAATGTTTGTTTTGTAATGTTACACTATAATTAGGCAGTTGTTCAACCGACAACGATGGACGTGTGATAAGTAGGGCTAGAATGTGGAAACAAGCTAGCAAGCTCGATTATAAGCGAGTTTTAGGGTTTCATAGTGGTGAGCGAGTAGTACTTGTATCATATGTTTTGTCGATTAAAGACAAACTACGAGCAGTGAAACGATTCCTCGCCAGCCAGCAGTGTGAATGTCCAACGATAAACTAGTTGAAACATCTCTTTTATTTACATGGAGTGTATAACTATTGGAATTTCCATGAGCAAGAAAATAGTAAGTAATTTCCTCACCGTCTGCGGTGCAACTGCCTAACGACGAATTAAAAGATTCTTCTATCGCACATTAAGTCGATAATTTGTAGACAATTGACGTGCCCCACGGTTTTATTTTAGTCTAGTCTATGCATATGTTTATAATTCCCACGACTGTATCTATTTTATTATTTTTTGGTTTTTAGTACATTTATCTTAAACATTGCAATGTATGTTTAACATAAAACCGTTTAACTTAAAAAGTTTTTTTACCTATTTTTATTTTCTAGTTTTTAGTTTGTATTTCGCATTATGTTTAATTCATTTAGTGCTTCATTATTGCAAGGTTTCTTGCCCGTTAGTTTATTGCAGTCCAACTCCTCTATACGTAGTCCCTGCAAAGATCTTACTCTACTAAGAGCCACGTAGGCTTGACCTTCTTCAAACAGTTTCGCACCTAAGTATACGACTTACTTAACTTATACTTAACTTGGGTGGTGTACCGCTAACGACGTATCATTTTTAGCCACCCTAACGCCACACAGTCCTCAACACGATACAAAATCTTGACTTGGGTGGTGGATTCGGGCTGGATTAATCAGATACCTAAATTACAGATTCAATTTCTAAATTTAAATCTTATTATTATACGCCATTTAGTGGCTGCGCCCATCTTAAATATTGAGGTTGTATAGTGCACTGTATTCTTCTTGTCAAGCCCTTTTATTTGATACCCATGTTGATGGGATTGATAAAACCTAAGTTATCCGCCATTTTGTAGAGGCCGCCATCTTGGATTTTAATTTTATATAGTACATTGTATTCTACTGGTTGAGCACTTTCATTTGATACCCATATTTATGGGATTGATAAAACCTACGTTATCCGCCATTTTGTACCGGCCGCCATCTTGGATTTCAATTTTTTATAGTATATTGTATTCTGCTTGTTGAGCCCTTTCATTTGATACTCATGTTGATGGGATTGTTGTATTGTCACCAAAATCCAAAGTGTATACAAAATTTCAGATTAATCGGTTGACAGGAAGAGGGTGAAATTTGAATTACTAAATTTGACCCAAGAATAAATAATAAATAAAACAAACGGGGTGAGCTAAATAAAACCGTTTAAAAATAAAACCGTTTAAAAATAATATTTTTATAATATGGATTAAGCACATTAGTGTGTACCTATGGTAAGTCATCATCATCATCAACAGCCCACTAAACGTTCCCACTGCTGGGACTCGGGGCCTTCTCTCGCAAGGAGAGAGTTAAGGCCATAATCCACCACGCTGGCCCGGTGCGGGTGGGCGGATGACACATGACTTCGAAAGATTCTAGGTACATGTCGGTTTCCTCACGATGTTTTCCTTCACCGTTTTAAGTTAGCGGCATTACGCACATGACTTCGAAAAGACAGTGGTGCATGTGGGGTTTGAACCCGGGGTCTCCGGATCGGCAGCCGCCGTTCTCCCGACTAGACCACCGTAACTTAAGTATGGTAAGTGAGTCTGGTGAAATAATCAAATAATTTGAACTTGCGCGTAAGTATAATTCCGTTCAAGGTTAGTACGATCGTGTATCTTATGCGCTTGCACTGAATTTGGTAAACATTAGCGGCTGTCTTGAGCCCAAAACATTACCTACCTAGCACTGCACTGCCACCCAGACACTCGTCAATCAGTCACACGTCACACAGTCACTGTCTGGGTGACACTCGTCACTCATCACTCGTCGTAAGATATTATATCTCTAAGCCCCGTAATTATATTAACCTATGCATATTCAGAGACGCAGGCTGGATTCGAACCTATAACCTTGTCATTGAGAAACTGGTAATTCTAGAAACTCGGCCAACACCACCTTATCGCAGCTTTTTTACCGAATTTCAAGTATTTATTAATTGGAATAATATTAAACGCTAAAATCTTCCAATTTCTGCAAAAACCGCGCCGAATCTCGTCTAGTCGGCGCGACAAACGGCCCGCACCCACAATGGCTTACGTCGGATTATCTCTCAAAGAACCGATACCTCCCAAGATGGGCTGATTTCAAACTATCCTTAAATCGCAAAAAAATAAATAAAAATGTAATACATAACAGTAAGTCGAATGTATTTCTTATGTACGAGTATAGAGTAGAAAATTGTAAAAAGTTTCAAGAAATTTTGACCGTGAAAAAGGGTTTTCAAAGTCTCGAATAACGGCGCCAACCGGAAAATTCTTTTTCTGGGCTAAGGTGTGTTGCGTCTTAAACTCTTCTCCTGGCCGACCCAAAGTGTGATAAAGGCGAAAATGATTATTATTTATCCATATAGCCACAAAGCTCTGACACTGGGACCGCGAAGAGGCTGTATGGTGTCAAACTCCTGACCCTAAATAATGGTTCATTGGGAATCGAACCCCCAATGAATCCAGGGGGGAATCGATTCCCACTCAGTAAATATTATATTTGTGTAAATACAAACATTTGTTACATGTCTAGGTGTTTCTATGTTTCACAAGTGTGTATTTACGATTGTATTAGTTATTACATCAGCTATCACATTTCAAGCTTTGTTTAGTTCGGGTTTGGGTAACTAACTATACATACGTGTGAATGTCCAACATTTTATTTTTAC
Organism: Ectropis crepuscularia; assembly: GCA_963693475.1. Taxonomy (NCBI): domain Eukaryota; kingdom Metazoa; phylum Arthropoda; class Insecta; order Lepidoptera; family Geometridae; genus Ectropis; species Ectropis crepuscularia. Next base: position 18,672,693 of record OY856355.1, read on the forward strand.
CAGACGTATGCCGCTGTTCCAGACGCGTAGTTCCCGATCCTTTTTCCATGATAAAAAGTAGCCCTTGTGTTTCTTCAGAGTATTACCTATCTATGTACTAAATATCCTCCTGATTCACCAGGCGCGGTATCAGCGTCGAATTTTGGAGGGGGTCACCAGTACACAGCCTCCAATTTTGGGGGAGGGGGGGGGGGTCACGAGTATAAATACAATATATCGAGTAAAAAAGACTAGTAGTAGCGCCCCATTTTAATGTAACGTATACGATTTGGGGGGGGGGGGGGTCATGTCCCCTGTGACCCCCCTTCGGACCGCGCATGTGATCCACACACATCAAACTTTTACATTTTAAATATTACTAGTACGATTTTTTTACCAACATAGAATAGGGAATTACAACTCCGACAGTGTATTATTGCTCTGCAAAAGAGATTGTATTACCAAATTTGGTTCAGCAAGTTTTTTTTTATAGGTAAGCCTGTAGGCCTGCCTAAGTAAGTAAAAGCGAGATATAAATACTATGTCGACGACAATGATAAAAACTAGAGTTAATAACTTTTAGACTATTAGTATTCTTTAGCTTAGCCTAATCAAGACAAGGTTTTTGCGAATATCTTTTTGTACACCGCCATCAAAGCAACGTCCAAAGAAATTCTTTGATCACAAACACATTTGTATGTGAACTTAATTATCAATTGAGTATTTGTAATGAATACCCCATAGTGTAAGCTGAACAAGAGTTCGGTAGCGCACGCAGCGGCGCATCAAAGCGGCGGCGCGTTTGATTCCGGAGATAGCGGTTCAAATGATACATTCTCTTTTTGAATATTGAATCGCCTTTTGATTCGAGAATTTCTGCGGCTTTTTTTTTACTGAGAAATGAGAATTCAATAGTGAGGTCTTCAAATTTTGTTTATTAGCGTGTAACGATTTAAAACTTAGCTTTTAAATGGCTGGTCTATTGGCTTAAGGCCGGTTTGCATTTTGAGTAGTGCGATTGCGAGTGCGTGTGCGAGTAAGAAATCGCGATTGATTATTGCAGATGTGTAGTGCGAGTACTGTCCAATTCTGTATAGTAGCTGTGTTTCGTTCATTGAGTTGCCAGCCGTTGGCCCGCAAGTAATCAGGGTCAGATGTAGGTAAGCAGAAAACACAATGATTGGTCAATTCAGTTATTTTAGTATTCATGACTTTTATAAGTTAAGTTTTTAAATCGTAGAAAGGTGTAACAAATTCGATAACATTCAATTAAGATTTTTAAGAGAATATTTTTTTTTTAATGTACTTTACTTAATGTTATGAACGCAAATAAGAACCAACACGACACTAGCCTTTTCCGACATATATATTATTAAAAAAAAAAAAACTTAACATTTCATTGTACGATAATAATTATCGTAAAGTGCTAAAGAGTGCGCGTGTTCTTGTTACGAAGAGTTCGATGCTTTTAGACCGGAAAAATCCACTTTTCTTTTATACAAATATGGGAAAAAATAACTTTACGAATTTTTTAAAACTGTAGAAAAAAAATATTACGTATTTAATGTACTTAACATCCCCTTAAAAGAATGCAGGCTGATTACCAATCTATAAATATAAAATTCAATGCCACTTTTCGTTGTTAGTGAATTCCTCCTAAACGGCTGAACTGATTTGAATGAATTTTTCTGCATGCGTTCGGGCAGGGCAATTTTAGGGCAGGTTTAGATTTACAAATCAGCCCGGCAGATGGCACTGGAGTTGGTATCTAGGTTATTATCCGAGCAAAGCTGGATCGGGCCGCTAGTAACCCTATAAACATATCTGTATCCAATGCTAATCAGTTTCGCACATTAAAAATCTGTATAAATACGGAGAAATCTGTATACATGGCAACGCTGCTTTTTACTGGCAGGCAAACTGCGAGTGAGGGGGAAGGAAAAACGCGCGGGAGGAAGCTGCTCGCAAAAAAATAGAACGCGCGTCTAATCACTTCACTACGCAAGTTACTACACACTCGCATTGATCAATCGTTGTCCACACGTGTTAATAACTAATAACTCAACACCTGCACTACTCACTCGCACTCGCACTACTCAAAATGCAAACCGGCCTTTAGGTGGAAGTCAGTCTGCCTGCGAAGAGGTTGGTCGTGAGTTCGATTCCCACCCAAGGCAAACATTTGTGTGATGAATACAAATAATTATCTTATTATCTAGGTGTTTGTTTAAACTCGTCCTTATAATAAGTATCTATGTAATTACAAGAATATTATTCTTTTCCCATTTTTTACCTGGATAAAAAGTAGCCTATGTGTTCTTACAGACTATAATCTATCTATGTTCCAAATTTCAGCCCGATCCGTTCAGATGTTACGACGTGATTGAGCAACAAACATCCAAACATTAACATTTATAATATTAATATAATGATATCTACTATCTGGCTTCCATAGTACAAGCTTAGCTTAGTTTGGACACGGTAATATTATAATAATCCTACTTCCTACTAATATTAAAAATGTCAATGTATGGATGTTTGGATGTTTGTTGCTCAATCACGTCCTAACGTATAAAAGGATCGGGTTGAAATTTGGAACACAGATAGATTATAGTCTGGAAGAACACATAGGCTACTTTTTATCCCGGAAAAACAACGGGAACAACAGAAACGGGAACTTCGCGGGTAACACCGCGGGGCGCTGGTAGAAATAAATAATAATAGATATTGGTGGACAATTATCTTATTACTGTGGTATGGGACTAAATTAGGTTGTGTGAGAAATACCCACCAATATTTATTTATTCATTTAATTCTTTCCTGTAAGGTTTAGGTTAAAAATTGTAAATAATTTTAGACAGGTTAGTACCTCGAACATCGGTTAATTCATTAGAAAGCTTTGTGCTGCTGTGACACACACGAACAAACAGACCGACATTTTATATTTAGCACTAGCTGCATCCCGCGGGCTTACCCGCGTTGGTCTCGTTCCCATAACTTTACTGAGATAAAAAGTAGCATATGTACCTACATATGTTGTAAGTTACTAGTACACCACAGTAAGGTACTAATACACCCTATAATCGAATTACGTTCCAAATTTTAATACGATGCCTTCAGCTGTTCCGATGTGATTGAGCAATAAACATTCTAAGTATCGGATGTATAATTTTAGTAGGATAAATAGCCCACTTTATGTTCTCACTATTGGATCTGGGAGCTGTCTTTCACTAGGAGATAGTGAGTCATTCACCACAAAGGCCAAGTATGGTTTATCTAATGAAGAGTATCCTCAAAAGAGGGGTTACTTGGAATATGCCGGTTTCTTTACGCTGTGTTCCTTCACCGTTAAAGCCCGTACACGAACCTGTACACCTGGTAAAAAACACAGAGGCGCAGGCAGGATTTGAATCTATGACCTCGTGATTGTGAAATGTAAAGTTTTTACCACTAAGCCGCTACGGCTTCACGTTTCTGCTAAATTTACCAAGTTAGTAGCGTTGGGCTACAGAATATTACCAGGATGACCGAGATTCTGTGTTTAATACGTATGTATTTAAAACTATATAAGTATTATATCAGCTCTCTGGCCGCCATCATACAAGCATTGCTTAGTTGGGGTCAGATGGTGTTGTGTGTGAATTGTCCACCAATATTTATTTATTTATTTAATATTCACTGTGCGTTATCAGCGAATTTCTGAAAACACGAATAAAACGAAGATCTCTACAAGACTAAAATAAAATAAAATATTTACCCCCGACTACCTGGGATTTGTAATCTGTACAACATTCTACTAGTACTGCCTTTTCATTTAATACCTATATTAGGGGGGGAGTAGTGAAAAAATAAATGTAATTCGCCATTCTGTGGTGGCGGCCATTTTGGATTTGAACATTGTCATAGTGTACCTACATATATTATTTTACTAGTCAAGCCCTTTCATTACCCATACTATCGAAGGAGGTTTGAAAAAATATTTTGTCCGTCATTTTGTGGAGGCATCGATTTTAACCAAACATAGCTAAGAACCACAATAGTACGGAAACCAACCTTAAAAAACACATCGAAATCGGTCCATCCGTTTAAGCCATATGGTGCCACATACACAGACAGACAGACACACATCGCCGTCAAACTTACAACACTCCTGTTTTTGGTCCGTGATGAAACCTAGTTAGATCGATTAATCGTCCCCAACATTCCTTCCTGCACACTAAACTGAATATCTCACCTTATGACAATATCCGAGTGAAGCCGGAACATGCCGCTAGTTTTGTATAATTTTAAGTCCACTCTGTTCGAGACTTATGAAACTAACGATCAATAACAACAATCATCAACATTAGTACAGTTTATTGTTAATTATTATAAATTATTGAGACCATTAATCGAAATAAAAATATAGGATAGCCAATATCTCAAGTTGGATCAAATTACACTATATAAAATACCAACTTTTGTGAATATCTTTACTTAAAATATATGTATATACCTACTTTGTGAAAAGTTAACTGGGAACAAACATCATGACACTGGATTATTATATATTAAGATAAATATATTTACATTCCATACTCGGTAGGCAGTTGGAACGGGCGTACGAGTAGATTGGCCTCTTGACAGGATTCGAACCTCAGACTCCACGACTGTCATTGCGCGACCAGTGCTTCTCAAGTACGGTCAGCAGATTAGGATGCAAGAAAAAGTATAATTTAAGTATTATACTCCCGGCTCAGAGCAAATTATGATTTATTTGCGTTGGCTGTGGAGACTATGGGCCTGTGGTCATCCTACATGAAAAAGTTCTCCAAACAACTGTCGAAGCGGTTGGTTCTCGCATCAGGAGATCTTAGAGCTGGTGGCACTTACTTCGCCCAAAAACTAAGTATCGCCATCCAACGGGGCAACGCTGTCAGCATTCTGGGAAACCTGCCGCGCGGCAGTGATCTCAATGGTGTGTTTGGTTTGTAGGGAGTGTTTTTTAAAATTATGATTTGTATAAATTGTACATAAATATCTAAGTATTATTAAAGTAACAAAAAAAGTATAGTAGTGACGTGACTTGGAAAAATATGGTTACTCACTCTAATGTACGCATCATACTTTCCTTTTTGTATTGAAAATAGGTTTGCTTTTGATCTCACCTGATGTTACGACAATGTGGTCTACGACGGAGAGCGCTTATTGAGAAGAAACCGATTCAGTCTCGACTTGAATACAGTCAAATTATTTCCACCAGGTAACCTACTCCCACTATTATCAACATATTCCATTTTTTGAAATTTTATATTACGAAAGCAGAGTTAAATCTCTTCGTTCGAAAACGATTTCACATTTTCGGGCTACGAACAATCCGATACAAAGTCCTATGCTATAAAGGGCTGTGGTACTCGACATCCTAAACTTGTACATTTACACTAGGACTCATAAGCAGACGTGCAAGCGGAGTTCGTACCTATGGCATAACCTTAAGGTTGAAAAAATCGGACGTTCTTGCCACGGAGTCAAATCTGTATAATTAAGGTTTCTTGATAAAAAACGACATTGCTGAAAAAAATATTTTTTTTCTCAAAAAAAAAAAAAAAATATATATATATATATAATAACAAAAACTGTCTTCTATTTAAACTTAAATTCAGACTCTCGACCAACTTTCATGTGAAGCTATCACTATGTCGTCTAGATAAATGAAAGTTAAGTTTTGTTCATATTTCAAAAACGGCTACACCGATTTTGATAAGCTGTATATGAAACTACCTCTGAACTATGACTTATCAAACAAAAAAAAAACATCAAAATCGATTTACAATTGACGAATCTATCGCGTAACACACATAAAAAACATGCTACCGAAACACCTGGTTTTTTGAAATCTGATAAATTAACTCGAATACAAACTTATTTGCGGCAAATACGGGAAATGCACATATTATACGTACCTATAAAATTTTACAAAGGTGGTATTTAGAGATACTTTTGACGTGATAACGTCTTATAATTCGGCGAAGCCGGCTGCACGCCCGCAAAACATGACGTCATGTAACGTTCCGCCGTTACTGTTAGTTCGTCGACGAAGCTGAGCGCTGAGGGCGCCACCCGCCGAGTCAAGCGGTATCACTACTCGCGCTATCAGCGTACTGATTTCTTAAGACGTTGTCACGTTTAACTATCGTCAGTAAACCGACTTTACAGACAACCATTTTTTTTTTATAAGTTCACACATGATGCGGTCTTCTTACGCACTCACAATGTTAGTCGCCTGTACGATGTACCAAAATTACGTAAAATGGGTTGGCGACATCTCGAAGCCATATCTCTGCAACCGCGCGCGCTCATTGCGCTCATTGATATCTTGTAACCAGTAACACATTTCTGTTCCTTTTCACGAAATCACTCTCACAAAAATATCCAGCAACTAGACCAAAAACAATAAAAACTTAGCATAAGCAGCCCACCAGATGTTCCCACTGCTGGGACTCGGGGCTTTCTCTTACAAGGAGAGTCAAGGCCATAATCTACCACACTGGCCTAGTGAGGGTTTGCGGACGACACAAGACATTACCTGGAAAGACTTTAGGAACGTTAAGGTTTCTTCACGATGTGTACCTTCCGTTTTTTAAGGTGATCTTCACACTGCCCCGCTCTACGCAGCGTAGCGCGTGAATGCGCGTTCCACCGCGCGTGGTTGCGTTGCGGGAGAGACTCAAGTACATGCCAACGTGAATCCATAAAACGCAACAACGCGCGTGAATGCGTGAAAACCCGCACAATGAAGCAGATCTGATAATACGCGAGTACGCGCGTAAATGCATCGACATGCAACGTGCAGCGTGGTGCGTGTTAGTGTGTGGGTTGCCTAAGTTAGCTGCATTACGAACACGACTTCAAAGAATAGTTTGCATAGATTCGAACTAGAGTAACTTAATAAACTTAAAATTGTGTAAATTTGTGTTGCTGTCGGTACATGCGCATGGGCATCCACGGGAGCTCGCTCGCAGCGAGGGGTCTCTCTCTGTTTGTGGAGATAATCTGCCTGTCTACCGTTGACACCGCGCCGTGGGCCCGCCCGACACGCTCGAGACTCGAGACTTCTTATTAAAAACATTATTCATTACGATACCTAGAGTGGTAATTACGAGGCTCAACGTAGATTAGGCAAGCGTGAGGCCTGGACGCCTACTCTTTTTCTGTGAAAAACGTAATTTCGAAATAAACTCGCGACTTTCCTGCTCCTGTTCTACTTCGTTTCGTCCAATCGAACATTGATTGACGTTTAAATGTTCTAATCCTACTCTAATTAGAGTGACGAAACGACGGATCGACGTCGAACCGGAGTAGGAAAGTCACGAGTTTATTTCGAAATTATGTTTTTCGTGCAAATAAAGTAGACGTCCTGTAACGTTTTGGCTAGAACGTGAAATCGTGGTTTAGTAGGTAGAACGAGGTCCCGTTTGACGTTATAAGTACAATATTTGATCGGGTTAGTGAAAAATTTGGAGACTTAATTTTTACGAAGCGCGCACATACCGTTCATGAAAAACAACTGTTAGTAAAATTTGTAACCAACTCCAGGTTGATACGTCTTGAGTTAAAAATAACTACTGTATGGTTGCAGTTAGACATAAAATAAATAGAAGTATAATGTAAAACTTATTATGTGCGTACACACAAACACTTTTTTAATTCGAATTAGCCATTCCACGGATTCCGAGGACCGTGACCATCATTTAGGTTTTCATTAACATTTGCCTTGAATTAGGAGAAGAGATAGAAAATAAGGGGGCGTAGAGAACAGTTTTATCAGTGATGCTTACACGCTAATCTGATTATTATTGAAGGGAAAACTTCTTTTAGCGCACCACACACAGACTTTCCACACATAGCTCAAGTGTCACGCTCGTGAATGAAAGATATCTGCGGATGAACTCGAGGAAATGGCAACGAAATTCTAGATGGCCATGGTGTGTTACCATTACACATTTACACATCTAACCATGTCCATGATGGCCTTGCATAGAACACTTATTTCGGCGACAATGCTTTGATGATTTATTCCAGACTATATTAATATTGTTATATACTAAAATCTGAGTTATAAGTTTTCACTACTAGTGGCAGTCCCTATGTAAAAGTATGTTAAAGTCGAAACTTCGATTAAATGTCATATTTTTTGTGAAATTAACTCATTAGACGAAACAGTGAGGTAGTAGCGCAAGAGTTTATGAGAATATGTACGAGTATATGGACGTTTGAGGCTCTTTCATGTAAAACTCCAGAAGGGATTTGGATGCAATTTTGTAGGTACATTAATAGATAACGATAAACCCAATGAAAACATTGCCACTGTCACTTTATAATATTAATAGGAAGTAACATTTGTCATCTTAACTCTTAGAAACCAATGAAGTGTTAATTGTCGGCGTTCATCCGACGACACATCTAAGTGTTACTAGGTACTATACGATGGAACGCTCGCTATAGAATACATCGATTGAAGTCCAACGGAGGATGTCAATCGTACGCGTTCGTTTATAGCCATGAAAACATTTTACTAGTGATGGGACCCATATCGAAAACATTGTACAGTATTTAATCGTGATTTATATGAGTCGTCTGACCACAACAGCTGTAATGCTGCCGAAGCACAAGCATTAGCAGTCCATTCAATGTTGCTGGTACTGGGGGCTTCTCTCGCAAGTAGAAAGACAAATCATAATCCACCACGCTGACCCAGTGCAAGTTGGTGGATGTTGCATGACCCCGAAAGATTTTAGGAACAAGTCGGTTCAGTTCGATTCTTCCCGATGTTTTTCTTCACCGTTTTTAAGTTAGTGGCTAAAATAACGGTGAAGAAAAATGCATAGTAGATAGTAGCACCCATACAAACAAACTTACGAACATCACTATATCATATCAATACTCCAAAACTCAAACGCATCGATGGTCAGTATTCGCTAATCCACATAGAAGCAAGGACACCGTCTTACCCGGGATTACCGTAAGTAACAATCACCCAATGTAATGGATATGCACTAGAGCATAAACGTTCGTTTGAGAATCTGCCGACGCCTCAAAAGAATGCAAAAGTGAGTTTAAAACACGATTGTTACTTAAGAGTCCTCTTTTACAGATAATGGAATGACCAGGCGGCGAATCTATGTGTCTATGTGGTCTGTTTGTTTAAAAAAAGGCCTTTGTTGCGTTTCATGTTTGTTGTGTTGCAAATATAACAAGCTTCGGCGTCTTCAAACATCGATCAGATTGTTATCTAGTAAAAATTTACGTTGCAGCATTTTCAACTGTTTCAGTAGTATGCTGTGTTGAATTTATATGTAAATCTACATCGTGTAAAGGCCAATTTACATCAGACGAGCGAATGCTCATTCTGTCCCCACTGTATCAAATTCATTTGGTTTAAACAAATGTAGAACATTCTTTCGTTGTTTTGTTTGCGTTCGCAAAGATTCTATGGAATATTTAATATGGAAAACGCTATGAACGATCTTTCGTTTACACTAAAAGATCGAGAAAGAATGCTCTTGTTCCAGCTCTAGCTCTATGTTCGTTCAGTTTAAATCGGCCTTTACATAATAGCAGTTTTTATGTTATTGTTTTTAGTATTTTTGATTTGACTCTATTTCTTTCGTCAACAAGAACGTCCAAGCAGTCGGATGCGTTACCTAAGTGGATTTTTCTCGTATGGAAGGCATATTTTCTTTGAGGCGAGAGTTAGTAGTTAGTTTGGGTAGTTGCTGCTCTTAGTAGCTGCATAGACGCTTAGGCAAAATGAAGGTAGATTTGCACTTCCCAAAAAAATTAAGTCAAATGTGCTTTTAATATTGTTATGTTTGTCTGTACATACAATATACTCAAGCCCTTGGATTTCACAACACTTTTAGCCACAATTTAGTATTCAGTACACACTGACAAAACATCGCCATTTTACCCAGGTGTACCCATGATTAAATATGGTGCGTGAAACTACACCAAAATATCGTGGATTCGCTCTACCATTAAACTACTGTTAATGTCTCGTAAATAATAATCATCATTACCATCATCAGCCCAACTTAGTCCACAGCTAGACATCCTCCCCATGATTCGAGACTCGATCCTCAGCTTTTTGTTTCTACCCACGGCTTGCTGTATTCCGTATTTCGTCACTCCATCCTACACTACGTTGGCCAACTATATAATAATTTGCAGTGGCTTGCGGTTTTGCCTCCCGTTTTCATTATTTCCCGCGATACAAAGTAGTCTATGTGCTATTCCTGACCATACTCTTTGTTAAAAAATTCAACCCGATTCATTCCGACGTGATTGAGCAGCAAACATGTAAACTAACGTTTGAAGTTTATAATAATTATATTAGTAGGATTAAGATACTTTTTTTTAATTTGCTCAGTTGCCTACTGCTGGGCAAAAGTCTCCCCCAATTCCTTCCATTTAATCCGAACCTGAGCTTCCGAGCTAGCTCAGCTCCTCAGCTCAGTATCCTTATACTAGGGCAAGTTAATAATAAATAATAGTTAATAATAAATAAGTTAATAATAAATGATAAAAATAATTCAAATATATTTCGTAACATTAAAATCTCATCTACTACAAATAAAAGTATAACCTTAATAAGTAAGTGGATATCTAAATAACATAAACAGTAGCAGACCGCATCCAACACACAATCACAGAATTAACTGAGCGCATTGACCTTTACTTATTTGAGTCATGCATCATTTTCCTCTTCACATACACCTTGCATGTTAATTTCAAGTCTTAGTTCTTAAGCTAAAGTTTACTTTTGTGTATAGTTCGTTTTGAATTCGTTCAGTAATATAGTTTGTGTGTCAGCTTGTCAAAGAGCGGCGAAGCGCAAAATAGGAGCTACCACGATACGTTGGATGCTGTCGTGAGAAAAATGTTGAATTAAATATATATTATAGTTGTTATCTAATACTAGTAATGAGTATTTTAAACACTTAGATAATGCTACATAACTTACTCAACGTTAAACGAACTTTTAATTGCGTAGACTGGATAATAGATACAGATGGAAAGCTTACAAGATAAAAATGCCACACACATTAAAAATTTAAAAGGTTAAATGCAGAACGTTCTATACTTTTTTTGAAGTGAAAACTTCTTTAGGCGCGCTATAGACAGAATTTTCGTGGGCTGTGAAATGGATTCATCAATCGTCACGCTTGGATATGATAATGGATCGGATCGGATATGAAATCTTCGGGTAAACTCGGTAAAAACGGCCAGGTAGGTACCAGGGCAACAGAAACAGTAAAGAGTTTCGATTACCTACCTCCAACAGCCCAGCGTTTATCTCCAGATACCAGGACAACAGAAATATAAAAGAGTTGCGTTTGCCCCTAGGTACCAGTACCAGGGCAACAGCAAGTTTTCACTTCTATCGGCAGTTCCTATGACTGCCAATTTTTTTTTTTTCTATAATAAGGATAGAGTGACGGGACGAGCATAACATGTGCCTGATGGTAAGCAGTAGGTACGCCTACCCATAACAGCAGAGGTACAGCAGCAGGTATGTTAAATACTACAAATAAATACCTACCTAGCACATCACAGTAATCTGCAATCGTCACCCAGAGATATAAGATGATTGATTTATTTCTATGCCCAGGAATTTCTTTAAAACATATCCCTTTAAACCGGAACCGTGATGTTTGCACTTTCCTACTCAGCGGCAGAATAATTGACAAAGGTGAACTTCTGCAGGTGGACTCTGCAAAGAGTAACCAAAGTGTTCATTTCTAGTAGGTACGCGTTTGCTTAGTAGTAGGTTGTCCTTCAAATCGGAACATACTTACTGTTGTTTGCACATTAGATACTGCTCAGCGGTAGCATAACTGGCAAAGGTATACATAGCTGATACTTTCCAAGGCGGACTTTGCAAAGAGTCCCACTATTACGAATATATCCTACTGATAATATATTAACAACCCACGATTTATTTCTTATTTTCTCACTGCTGGAACCCGAGGCCCACTCACAAGAATATACTTATGGAGATAAAACAAACATCTTACATCTCTAGGTAACGAGTACAGTGCAGTGCTAGACAGTGGTAGACGTTTGGACTTTTCCGTTCTCGGCACATAATATCGGTTTTATTTTTATGTAAAACCGTTATATTATACTCGTATAATGCTTGACAGTTTTCTGAACAATAGTTATTATAATACAGTAAAGTAGTCATTTTAAACTTTGTAAATGTATACGATTTGTATGCTCTTTCTTTTGTTTTTATGTTTTTTTATTGATTGACGTGTAAATTGTATCATATCTGTCCTATCACGTACCGTACATAGCTATTTTATCATGAAGAGTCCAAAGTCAAAGTCAGAGTACTTTATTCATAAATATGAATAAAGTACTTTGACTTTGACTTTGACTTTGGACTCTTCACGATAAAATAGCTATGTGGCTACGTAGCCAGGACAGATATATGCAGGCGAGTTACTTACTATCAGGCGCACGTTTGTTCTGTGTCTGGGTATTTCTATTTTTAATAAGTATCGTAAATTAATAATTATTTATGTACCAATTGTGCTATCTGACGTCGATAGGGCAAGCTTTGCTTAGTTTGGGACTAGACGGTGTTGTGTGATGAAGTGTCGACCAACTTTCTAAAATCAAAAGTTACCTATTCAACAAGTACAAAGATATACTTTCTGTAACTTGCCGATTTCCTCACGATGTCTTCATTCGCCGTCAGATCTGGTGGTTGTGACGAAGTGGAAAATTACTTTGAGTTTCAATCGGTACTGATAATAATACATTTTCTTCAAAATATTTACTTGAGAGCCAGTGGGCAGCAAACCCAGTTACTGAGAGAGAGTATGATCGAGCGTTTGAACTTGGCCCTTGAGGCAGTCTCTGAATGGGGCGATACCAATCTGGCCAAGTTTAACGAAGAAAAGACACAGGCGTGTCTGTTCTCTGCAAAAAGGAGTCCATTTCAACAAACTCCTTCTTTTCGAGGTGTATCCGTGCCGGTTACCGACCATCTCGACCTTTTGGGTGTTACCTTGTCATCTACGCTCAACTTTGGCTCTTATATCGAGTCCAAAGCTAAATTAGCTGCCAAAAAACTAGGTGTCCTCTCAAAGGTGCGAAGGTATTTCAAGTCTGAACAGTTGCTTACATTATATCAAGCACAGATTCGCTCTTGTATGGAGTAGGGTAGACTGGGTACGGTTGTGCCAATTTTCAGTTGATCGCCTATAATTTCGTAAGTATTCTTGTTAGCTGGAAGCAAAGTATGTTTTATAGTGATATGGGCATTTATCTACATATAAATACTACAACTATGTCTTTATGTGCAAGGGTTAGATAATAGGAGCCATTTGAAAAAAAAGAAAAAAATGTCACAATCGTCCCCATTCCAAGGACGGTAGTGACAGTGCCTGGGGTCGAAAGTGACAAGTCCAAAAATACACATAAAAGTCTTTAATCAAGTGAAATCGCCGGTAACAAAGAAACATTTCAATCACTTTTAACTAATAAAGATTTGTACCATCTTTAACTATTAACAATCTTCGAAAAAACAAATGGTATTGCTGAGGTTGACGCAGTTGGCTGAAAATTGCTTGAACATTCACCCAATACCTAAGGAACGTGAAAGCGGCAGTGTTTCATCATTCGGTCCAAGATTTCTAGTTTCAAAGTTTAGTCCGTCCGGAAAAACTGATAATTCTTCCTGGATTAGTCACTCCAAAGGTAGTTCTACCTGTTTCTGCAGAATTCGTCACTCCAAGGGTAGTTCTGTCTATTTCAGCAGAATTGGTCACTGCAAGGGTAGTTCTGGGAGATGGTCCTGCTGGATAAGTAATTCCAGTGTCAATTGTTATTCTTTCAAATTGTTCTGCAGAATTAGTCTCGCTAGTGTCTATGTATCCATCACAAATGATGATACTGCAGGATTATCTTCTTCAGTTTCAGGGCTTGGTCTGTCCGTTACAAAAGACGGTGCAAAGTCAATTTCTTGGAATAGATTACGATTAAATGGACAAATACCTGTGTGCTGTAGGTGACATTCACCTCTTTCCGTCTTTTTAACCCGTTGTCGGGGCATCTAAAAGCAAAATAAAAATTGTTTACTTTTGTCACAACTGTACCCAGAAAAAATGTCACAACCGTACCCATTGCATTCGTTCGCAAAAAAACTATTCCCATGACTATACCGGATAACGTATGTTCAAAGTAATTACTGCTATGTAATCACAAATCTTTAAATTTTAACGAGAAAAAATACTTGTCACTCTATCTGTGTACATCAAACAACAATCACACAAAGAAGTCAAACAAAAAAACTTACTTTTCATCGAAAAATAGTAATGGGGTACTCTGCAAACTGCTACGTCGTGCGGCTGCTGACGCAATACTGTGAAACACGTTCGGACAGGCACGCCGCTGCTCTCTTCCCTTGTACCCGCCCCCGTATTCCTTATAGTTTCGCCAATACGACGGCTGTCACTACCGTACCCTGGCACAATTGTACCCAGTCTACCCTACTGTTCGCACCTTTGGGATGGATCGGCTAAGTATCAGCTCGAGGCTTTGGAATCGATCGAGAAACGTGCCAAAAGGCTCATAGGCAATGATACTCTTGTGCGGAAACGACTTCAAAGTCTTGAACATCGCCGCAAAATTGCTAGCTTATCGGTTTTTTATCGGATACATTTCGGAGAGTGCGCGGCTGATCTGCATAACTTAATACCACCTTGCCCTTTTTTTTATCGGACTGCTCGTAGCTCGAGAAAGCGTCATCGTTTCATGGTTGATGTTCCAAAGACACGAACAAAGAGGTTTGACTCTACTTTTGTGATAAGAACATCTAGGCTGTGGAATGAGCTACCTGAGTGGATTTTCCCCGATAGTTATAATCTTGGTGTCTTCAAGTCGAGAGTGAATCGGTTTCTTCTAGGTAAGCACGCTTCATCGTAGGCCGCATCGTCGCTTTACATCAGGCGAGATGGCGGTCAAGTGTAAACCTATTATAGTTAAAAAAAAAAAAAAAAAAAAAACTTACTTCAAAAAATATTAGGTAATAATTTACTTTAAAAAAAAACGGTTGTCTGTAGGTAAAGTTACTGACGATAGTTGAACGTGACAACTTCAAGCTTTAAATGGAACGCCTCAGAGCGAGGTAACGCCGCATGACGTCATGTTTTTTCGTGCGTGCAGCCGGCTTCATCGAATTATAAGACGTTGTCACGTCAAAAACAAAAACCGACTTGTATTTAACACACATGACCAAATTTCATAAGAATCTATCATTACCTATAACGTCTAAAAACGTGAAAGCTTTTCGTTTTTTGTTCATCTTTCTAAAACTTATAGGTTCTTATAGGTATCTTATAGGTAGGTTGAAATAACTTTAATGTAATGTAATGTTTTTGTAACCTCATACCAAAGAGGATTTATTTTTGCACGCCCGCAAAGGGTAAGACTGTTGTTTCTAAGTATATTTCTTCTGTATAACATCTATGTACACAGTTTACGCAATAAAAAAAATCTGATTCTGAAAACCGCCACACTGTTTTCGCTAAAATTTATATGGGAAAACTATGATCTGCTAAACAAAAAAAGAACCGGCAAAATTGATTCACAGTTAGTGGCGCTATCGCGTAACATACATACTAATATCCGAATTGACAACGTCCTCTTTTTTGAAGTCGGTCACTAAAAGAATATAAATATGACCTTATGATTTATATTTTAACAGTGATGGTTC
Organism: Ectropis crepuscularia; assembly: GCA_963693475.1. Classification (NCBI taxonomy): domain Eukaryota; kingdom Metazoa; phylum Arthropoda; class Insecta; order Lepidoptera; family Geometridae; genus Ectropis; species Ectropis crepuscularia. The sequence continues at coordinate 18,688,438 of OY856355.1, forward strand.
TAATTGACTTGATCCTGTCGTTTACATTGCTGTCTACGATGGAGCGTCGTCACCTAGAAGATACCCCATTTACTCGCTCTCGGTAGAACGTCTATTGTTTTCAACAAAACTCACACTCAGTATACAAATACGAGAAGCCATGGCTTTGGTCAAACGCCGTGAATAGTAAAAAGAGCAAAGTAAGTAGTACCGAAGCAACGGGCGCCTGCCATTCAATGAAATATGAAAGTAAGATGTAGCAGATAAATTAAATTACAATCTGACCCGAGAGCCACCCGGCGGTGGCTGGAATTAGTTTGTTGATATTGTGTGGTCACACGACTCTGCCTTCGACGGGGTACACGCGGATCTATGGGGACTAGATCGGATACACATCCTTTATTGGTCAAAAACAATTTTACAAGTTTAAGTTATCAACTAATAAAAAAAAAAAATGATTATGCTACAAGCAACGATCTCAATACAAAGATGTGCCCTCACAAACTTCAGGGCGCACGGAATCATCTTATCGTTGGGAAGCTGTTTCCGTCCTAGTCGGTTGCAGGAAGCGGTGGACGCTGGACGTTTTTACCTATCATTATTCATTGTCCACAACCAAAATAAGTAGAACCACAGCATACCTCGCCGCTAGCGATTCTAGGGGTCAAGTAGATTGGTGGTGTGTAAACCAGTTAAACTCTGATCAGTGGTTAAGCTACACACGACGCACACGACACACGCAATTTCAAGGTGCTCAGGGCACATCCAATAGTTTATATCGATGCGCGAACCGACAAAACTATCCCATACAAAAAGTGCTCAACGTAGTTAACATAATTATTCACTTTAAAAAAACATCAACAAACTTGTGAATAAAATAATCGATACAACAACAAAAAATCATATCAACAATAATAAGGAAAGGAGTTGTGAAAAGTTTTTCATTTTGTGTTGTCATGTTTTATTTTTTAACATGTACATTGTACAAGTTCAAATTATTTATTTAATTATTTAATTGCCTGAAATGAGCAAACAATAGGTACATTAATTAATGTGTAGTTTTATTGAACACGATCTTTTTTGTATTGAAACTTTTTGAAGAACAAAACAACTCAACCAATAAAAAAAAATGTTTGTCTGTAAAGTCGGTTTACTGACGATAGAACGTGACAACGTCTTAAGAAAATACTGATGGAATGGTAGCATTTTTCAAAAGAAAATTTTAATTTCATTTGTTTAATGGATTTGTATGTAAAAAGTAATCAGTAGAATTTAGTCATTTTCAATCAAAACAATGCAAAAAAGCTTTTAGATGCCGGGGATCGAACCTGTGGCATTTCACATGCAAAGCGAACGCTCTACCACTGAGCTATATCCCCGCTTGAACTACTGGTCGAAATAATTAATACAACTGTAACAAACATGCGGCGAGGTAACGACCGACGGTAACGCGGTAACGGTACATGACGTCATGTTTTGTGGGCGTGCAGCCGGCTTCATCGAATTATAAGACGTTATCACGTCAAAAAATCTACAAGTCACTTGTAGTCACTTGTAGAATAATAGTAATGAAATAGCCACAGTTTGATTATAGGTGTCATTATATGCCGGTTTGCGGTGAAATTATAGCCAATTTATGAGCAAGTGTGTCGAAGAAATCTTATCCTTGTCTCATCCAGCGTCCTCATACAACCTGCCATTCACTAGGTGTCGATAGATCATACAACATTCATACAAGACAGATGATGTATGGCCGGGCGTGACCCGCGCTGACCATTATCATTTACTTACCGTTTGATTGGCTCACACAACTATGATTGCGAAATTGATTGGCTGATTTTATGAGAGCCTTATTACATTTATCTTTTTAGCCGACTCCAAAATAGATGGATGCTCTCAATTATGTTGATTTTTGAAACGTCTTTTGGCGCGCCACTGACTGGTTTTTCGTGGGCTGTGAATTGAATTCTAGCGTCACGCTCGGGAATGATAAGAAATCTTTGGCCATCTAGAAATTTAATAGTGGTAGGAATAAAATTTTGTAGTGGTAGGGCTCTTGGCAGAGTCCGCCTGGGGAAGAACGACACCTTTGCCAGTTATTCTACCGCCAAGCAGTAATGTGCAAACATTACTGTGGTCCAGTTTGAAGGGCAATGTTTCCAGAGAAAGTGCAGGGCTTAGAGTATTATCTTAGATTTCTGGGTGACGAGCGCAGTGAAGTGCTAGGTAATGATTTGGACTCTTCGTGTTCTAATAGCTGCATGTCACTGTGCTGTTGTGTGGCAGGCATGTGGCTTACCATCTGGCACATGTCCTGCTCGTCTCGTCACTATAATATAAAAAATACGTCAGCATTTCTACACGGCCATGCTCATGGCCACGCCCTCCGGTTTCACCCGCGTAGCTCCAAAGTAAACTATCGAATTCTGAGATATAAGTCTTCAATTCTATCGGCAGTTCCTATGACTGCCATTTTGTTTATATACAGGGTTACAGCCTGCATCCGTTTAAGGGCATGTTCTATAAATTTAACCAAACAACTTTTGTTAAAACTCAAGACATATCCCAAAAAAATGTGTTTCTTGTTCTTTCTAGCACGGTTTAGCGCCTGTTTAGTGTTTTCACTTCGGCACAATGTATCGAGCGCTTGAAAACTCGCGCGCTCTTGTTACGAAGAGTTCAATGATTTTAGACCGGGCATATACACTTTTTTTTATTGGAAAAAATATGTGAAATTTTAACTGTAGAACAAAAGTGGTCGTATTTAATATACTTAATTAACACCCCCTTAAAAGGGTACAGGCCGATTACCAATAACCTTGTATACATAAGTTACGCGATAACTTCGCTAATTATTAATCGATTTTAATGATTATTTTTCTGTGCAGATGTGGTTCCCATATGCATTTTATTGAAATCAGTATGACAGTTTTTGATGATCTACCAAACAAAAAAGGAATCATCAAAATCGATTTACATTGAGTGACATACATAAAAAAAAAATACACAACCGAATTTAGAACCTCTTCCTTTTTTGAGGTTAAAAAAACGTCACAATTTTCTGTACCGATTTATTTTTTTCGTAAATTTGACAGGTTTTTGAATGACGTGTGCTTTGAGAAAACGTTTTTAATTTAGATGATCATCATTTTTACCCAACCTGTGACCCAGTGTTGGGCAAAAAAGATTCCCTTTCTTTCTTCCACTAGTGAATAGAAGACATATATTTTACTTATTATTTTTAACAATAATAGTTTTGCACTTGACTACAATTTCACCTGATATTAAGCGATGATTCAGTCTACAATGGAGTGTGATTTCCTAGAAGAAACCGATTCACTCTTGACTTGGTGATCAAATGAATTCAAAAAAACTTGTAATACAAGTTTGGTAAAAAGACGGTAATATTTTAAGTTTTCTAAGCCTTTACCAATAAACAAACTACTTATGGTCCCAAAAGAGGATCAAATGTAACATCTCATTGTATTTTAACAAGTATTTGTTTGTTAAATAAAACAAAATAATTTTGTAATCGATTTTAAAATTTACCTGAGACATAAGAACAAGTTTACAAAAGACTTCTAATCTCTTTTTTAGTTAATCTCTGTATTTAACCGACTTGCAAAAAGGTGGAGTGGTGATGAAAAAGGTGGTGGAGGTTCGCTCGTATGGATTTTTGTATACATATAACGTTTAACGATATTTTCGCCAATTGTGGACCGATTAAAAAAAATTTTTTTTAGTGTAATCTTGTATACTCCAGAGGTGGTACCATTAATTATCAAGTCAGGATCTGATTATGGGATCTTAAAAAAAAAATAGAGGAAAACTTAACTAACAATATTATAATAAAATGTATCTATGGATAATGTAGATGTTCTTAGTATAAGTAGTTAGATATGTAGCGTAGTGTGATTTTCGTTGTGTTTTAGTTTTATTATTATCTATACTAATATTATAAAGAGGAAAGATTAGTTTGTTTGTTTGTAATGAATAGGCTCCGAAACTACTGGACCGATTTCAAAAATTCTTTCACCTTTGGAAAGCTACATTATTCCCGAGTAACATAGGCTACGGCAGATGGCGCTGCAGTTGATATCTAGGTTATTATTCGAGCGAAGCCGGAGCGGGCCGCTAGTCTAATATATTTATAGGCTCTGATAAAATTAATATTTTAGGTCAATTTTGAACCACATCCCGGTTTCTGATTTCTTCCAGATCTTATTCCTGGCTGTAAGTTCTATACTAGAACAAGTATCTAAAGCTGCACTAGTAGGATCATATCGGATTTGGCTGGGCAGGGAGAGAAATACCCTTAAACCTACGCCCGAGTCACAAGCCTCGGGGTCTACTCGGGATTTCTCTCTCTGCCACATGATGGACCCGGCACCCGCACTGTGAAACCATGGAATGCTAAGAAGTTCGTCTCATACATATACATACTTCTTGCTACAGATAATGGCAAGCTAATATATAACTAGCTTACAATTTTTTGTTTCTCCTGGAAACTGCTTAGATTAATTCCTTACTCTAAGGCTTAGATAAATCAAAACATTACAGTAAAACACTAACTTATGAACTAGCGCCACAAGTGGTGGCCTTATTGCTGAGAGCAATTTCGTCCAGGCAACCAGCACAAACGAAAAAATCCTACCTGCAAATGCGGGCAGGAGGAGTGACATTTATTAAAATTTACTACCAAATAAATAATAATACATTTTAATTTTTATGTCACTATAACACTGAATACCTGAATACCACTGAATACTTAGATAAACAGTAAAAACAATTAATAAAGAAACCTACAATAAACAGTGCGGATATTGTGAACAGTAATTCAAATATAGTCATAAAACAATTATACTCGTATAATGCTTGACAGTTTTCTGTACGATAATTAATAATTGTTATACCTACTAATACAGTGAAGTGATCATTTCAAACTTTGAAAATGTATACAATTTGTATGCCCTTTTTAAGCTATTGCATAGCTTTTATCGCGGGCCTGGAGACCGATTGTTACTAATGGTGCATCTCTTTCTTATGTTCACAAAAAAAGAGGGAGGGAAGACTGTCACGCCGTCCTCCCCACTCGGTCATTCGACTTTCAATCTTATGATTTTACATTTACAGACTAAATGCTCTTAGCAGTGTTGCCAACTTAACGGATTTCCCGTGATACGTAGTGGATTTGAGTACGTAGAGAACGGGAAAATAACTTTCTAACGGCTATTATCATAGCATATTTTGGAATAGGTATATCAATGAAGCAATAATGTCAGCGTAAAAGCTCACTAGCTCACTATTTAATCAATTTTAGGGATTTTTAATTTAACTTAAGTTTAGGGATAAATATTTTGAGTAGATGGAACACTGATTTCGCGACGTTTAAAATTTTTGGATGTACATGAATGTCAATGTCACTAAATATGAATAAACAAAAAACAAAGTTTACAAAGTCCCATAACAGCAAAATATTATAGTGAAAAAGCTGAAAATCTTCATGTTCCAAGAAGCGTGCTATAATTGAGATGTTTTGGCTTAACAATATGGAATCTGGATTTACTAAAGGGAATAGGTAGTTCCAATTTACCAAAGAAGGCAAACTTTTTTGCAATCAAGAAACAAAGACTTTAGTAGTTCAGAATAATTCATGAACGTGAAAACATCTTTGTAAGTACAGTTTTACGTTTAATACTATTTACCTAAGTATAATACATAAAGCAGCCTAGTACATAAATATGTAATAGATGATTTTCGGCTTAGAACTTCATCTTTAACACTGTTTACAAAGTTAGGTTATGTGCGTAAAATATAATAAGCGTTTGTTTGCTTGTTTCAGATCTTATGCGATGATGTTGTTGGATATGTCCAAATAAAAAGAGATCTAAATGTGTGTACTGTCAAGTGTCGCGTATGTCCTGAACACAATAAAATATGAAACAGCCTTGGATATGGGATAAGGAGCAGCTTCATCTGAAAATACCTGTGCCTATGATAAATCTGTGGAAGAAGCTACAGCCAAAGGCTGCGGACAGGAACTATGTTTTCATATTGCAAAAGAAAGCAATCCATGGTTTATATAATTTATCAGCTAGAGAATCAGTACGGGAGATTTTCACCACATAACATGGCTATGTAGTTAATTTATATGCTGTAGAAGTAGGAGCGAGAGGTATACCAGCAAAATCTCTCTATAACCTGCTTAAAGACCTTGGATTGTCCAGAAGTGCAGTAAGTTCTATACTAGAACGAGTATCTAAAGCTGCACTAGTAGGATCATATCGGATTTGGCTGGGCAGGGAGAGAAATACGAGTAGTGAAGGTGAGTGTTGACGTACGTCAATATAAGGGGCCCTTTTTAAACCTACAGCCCGAGTCACAAGTCTTGGGGTCTATTCGAGATTTTTCTCTCTGCCACACGATGGACCCGGCACCCGCACGGTGAATCCATGGAATGCTAAGAAGTTCGTCTCTCTTTAGTATGATAGCAATGAAGGGATCATTGTACATATATTTATCAATGTATAATGTATGTAAGAAAAAATCAAAGTCAATGGCAGAAATTAAATCTGAATCCTAAAGCACACCATAAACACAAAATTGTATTTCCTACGCTTCAATATTTTTGCAATCCCTACACAAGCTCTCAATGAAATCAAGTTTAAAAATGAAAGAAAAACCTATTGAGCAAGGCAACAAAGTCAAGTGTTAGTCAAAGTTAAAGATAACATATGGAAGAGAAATGTGTTGAAATTGGAATCTTGTAGTAAGGTAAAATAGTAGATTTATAAAACTTTTGGTGTAACATTGTTTGTACTCAATCATGTACTTAGTATACTGTATAAATATTGGTGGACAATTCACACACAATTCACTGCTTTAAATTGCTGAGGCTCCTTTACAGCTGCTTATATTAATTTTTACCTTAGTTATTTTATCTTATTATGTACACAGATTCTTTAATTTTTTGTGAATGACGTTACCACATGTTCTTATGGATTTATGGTTCGAATAAATGAATTGAATTGAACAGGAAAATAAAAAAAATTAAACATTAACAGTTGTATAATGAAGTAATAATAAACTAATAAAAATAATCTTATGTTAGTGAATTAGACTGGCGAGCGAATTAGAAGCCATGAGCTTAGTGGGTATAGTAGCTCTGCCTGCGAAGCTGAGGGTTGTGGGTTCGATTCCCACCCAGTGCAGTAATGTGCAAACATTACTGTGTTCCGGTTTGAAGGGCAATGTTTCCAGTGAAATTACAGGGCATACAGATAATACATCTTATATCTCTGGGTGACGAGCGCAGTGCAGTGCTGCAGGTAATAATTTGGACTCTTCATGTTCCAAAAGCAGCGTGTCACTGTGCTGTTATGTGGCAGGCATGTTGCTTACCATCAGGCACATGTCCTGCTCGTTTATAATATAGAGTGATGAGTCACATTATAAAAAAAATATGTTTGCACTGTGGCTGGGTGTTTCTTCATATTTTATCTATCTATATAAATATAAATCAATGCCACTTTTCATTGTTAGTAAACTCCTCCTAAATGGCTGGACCGATTTGAATGTTTTTTTTGTATATATTTGGGTAGGACCCTGGAAGGTTTAGATTCACAAATCAGCTCGGCAGATGGCGCTGCAGTTGATATCTAGGTTATTATTCGAGCGAAGCCGGAGCGGGCCGCTAGTCTTCTATAAATACAAAAGCGAAAGGTCACTCATCAAGGAATCTCAGAAACTACAAATGCTAGGAATCTGAAATGTTGTATGGAGGTCCCTTTTAGCACGTAGGCGCTCACTAAGACGGGGTTTTGCGAAATTCAACCCCTAAGAGAGTGAAACAAGGATGAACTGTTGTATGAAAATTCGTGATTTTCAAAGTTATCAAATTTTGTCTCTAGATACCTGATACGAAGCACTTAAATGTTTGTTTTATCAATTTTGTGATTTCGAACTGTATGGGGTGAAATTGGGGTTGAAATAGGGGATGAATGTCAATATGAAAATTCCCAACCGTTGAAGATAAAACCATGAAACTCTGTATAATATATAGACACTTGACACGAAACAAATAAATGTTAGTTCTAGCAATTTTGTAATTTCGACCTGTATGGGGATGAAATTGGAGTTGAAATGGGCGACGATTGTATCTTACGCTTTCACATCTAAACAACAGAACCGATTTTGATGAAATTGTATTATTACCTTAATATTTATTTTGCACAGACGAAGTTGCGGGTAAAGCTAGTAGCAAGTATGTATTTAAAACTGTATAAGTATTATATCAGCTATCTGGCCGCCATAGTACAAGCTTTGCTTAGTTTGGGGTCAGATTTTCATGTGTGTGAATAGTCCACCAATATTTATTTAGTTAGTGTGATTAATTTTAAGAGAAGTATATGACAGTATGATGATGTAAGAGAGTTTGTTTGACTCATTTGATTTTGAGATTGTTTTGAATAATTGCTGTAAATAAGTGATATTTTGTACTTAATCTCTTTGTATAACTTTAACCTTAATGTAAATAAGTAGCATTTTGTATTAAATCTTTTGTAGAAATTTTACCTTAATGAGTTTATATTATTTTGTACTCAACCTTTCCACCATTATGGCATAGAATAGATTGATTATGATTAAAACAAATGTGACTCAGACTCAACATTATCCCAAAAATACTGTAGAAATCAAATTTAAAAAAATATAATTGCATAAGTTGATAAAAAATGCATGCAATAGCTTTACCGCGGCAGTCCCCGAGTGCCACACGTCTTTTTTTTGTTTTAATTTTTTATTAATTGACGTGTAAATTGTACCTACATTTATTATTAAAGAACTTTGACTTTAACCAGTTCAAAAGAACAGAGGTACTTACCACCTACAATTTGCTGGTAAGTGTCAACAGTCTTGCATTGCGAAAAAGAAAACTTTAATTTTTCCCTTAAAAACGTATAGTGCTGCTATTTATTGTATAGTGACAAGACGAGCAAAACATACGCCTAATGGTAAATAAGCAACACGCATGCTCATAGCAGCACACTGCTACGCAGCAGGTTGAACATGAAGAATCCGTATCATTCTAAAGCACCGCACCGCGTTTACACTTACAGATTTAAGATTATTTATTTCTTTGCCCTATAATTTCTCTGGAAACATTGTCGGGAACAAACAAACGGGAACTACGCGGGTAACACCGCGGGGCGCTGCTAGTTAAGCATATGTGAACTTCATGATCTGAGCACATACTACTACTACTATCTACTACTTTAGGCTACTTTTTATGGCGAAAAAATTAGAGGAACATGAACTACACAGGTAAAACATCTGCATAACCTAATACCACCTTGCCCTTTTTTCTATCCGACTGCTCGTAGCTCGAGAAAGCGACATCGTTTCATGGTTGATGTTCCTAAGACACGAACAAAGAGGTTTGACTCTACGTTTGTGATAAGAACGTCTAAGCTGTGGAATGAGCTACCAGAGTGGATTTTCCTCGATAGTTATAATCTTGGTATCTCCAAGTCGAGAGTGAATCGGTTTCTTCTAGGTAAGCACGCTTCATCGTAGGCCGCATCGTCGCTTAACATCAGGCGAGATGGCGGTCAAGTGTAAACCTATACAAGTAAAAAAAAAACAGAGGACGCTGTTAGTGAAACATAAATTCCCGAGTGACGCAGGTACAACAGAAATTAATTTTTGGCAAATAACTTTTTGAGTTTTGACAAAGGGCAGGTAATTTGCCGTGTCTTTTGATGCTACTGGGCGGGCTAGCGAAAAAAAAAACTTATTGACACATTGTATTGAAAAGGGAGTTTTGTTTGACTTACTGTACTATTTAAGTGGTGTAGTGAAAGTTTTGAACTAAATATTAATAATCTGGTGTCTTGAAATCGAGAGTGAATCGGTTTCTTCTAGGTAAGCAAGTTCCATCGTAGACCGCGTCATCGGGCGAGATGGCGGTCAAGTGTAGACCTATATTTGTTAAAATAATATACCAAGCGTGTTTAGCATGAGAAACAAGACATTGAGATGCTCATCAACAGCCCACTAAATGTTCCCACTGCTGGGACTCAGGACCTTCTCTCGCAAGGAGAAAGTTAAGGCCATAATCCACCACGCTCTCTCGTCTGCCTCGTCTCGTCTCGTCGTCTCGTCTCGTCGACTGGCCTCGTGGCTTAGTTGGTAGTAGCTCTGCCTGCGAAGCCGAGGGTCGTGGGTTCGATCCCCACCCAGTGCAAATATTTGTGTGATGAATTCAAATGTTTGCACTGTGTCTGGGTGTTTCTATGTATAATAAGTATGTATTTAAAACTATATAAGTATTATATCAGCCACCTGGCCGCCATCACACAAGCTTTGCTTAGTTTGGGGTCAGATGGTGTTGTGTGTGAATTTTCCACCATTATATTTATTTATATTTATTTATTTACCACGCTGGCCCAGTGCGGGTAGGTGGATGACACATGACTTCGAAAGATTTTAGGTACAGTATGTCGGTTTTCTCACGATGTTTTTCTTCATCGTTTTAAGTTAGCGGCATTACGCACAAGAGTTAGAAAAGACAGCGGTGCGGGTGGGGTTTGAACCCGGGGTCTCCGGATCAGCAGGCGCCGTTCTTCCGACTAGACCAGCCGTAACGTCTAGACCAGCCGTAACTTACTAGACCAGCCGTAACTTACTAGACCAGCCGTAACTTACTAGACCAGCCGTAACTTGATTATAAAGTCATCGTATACCAACAAGCCTTTCTATTCTTCTATTATATTATGTAGGTAGGACTCGTGGCAGAGTCCGCCTGGGGAAGTACCACACCTTTGCCAGTTATTCTACCGCCAAGCAGTGATGTGCAAACATTATACTGTGTTCCGGTTTGAAGGGCAATGTTTCCAGAGAAATTACAGGGCTTAGAGATATAATATCTTAGATCTCTGGGTGACGAGCGCAGTGCAGTGCAGTAATGATTTGGACTCTTCAAGTTCCGATAGCTGCGTGTCACTGTGCTGTTATGTGGCAGGCATGTTGCTTTCCATCAGGCACATGTCCTGCTCGCCTCGTCACTCTTAATTTAAAAAAAAAACGAGAGATGGTAGCAAAATTTGTGTAGGTAGGTATTTGAGTCAATCTAGAAACGTGTCACATAGTTCTCCCATTATATCCCTACTCGGAGGTGCAGACCTGGCTGGTGAGTAGCGGGGCAAAATGAATCCCTCAATTTAGATCACCTGGCAGGTAGATAGTCCCTCCGAAATTGACTCTCTTTTTGAGAAACTTTTTCTCGAGTGAACATGCCTGTTTCATAATGAACCTTTAGACTCCAAACTTTCTCATCTTCTCATTGCCCTGCGGTTTCCATTTTTAAAAAGTAACCTGTGTCTCATTTTTATAGGTGAATATTTATTATTTTATGTAGTTATAGATGTAAATATGTAGTAGTATTATTAAATGAATGTCGCTTTCCCCGCATACGAGTATATGTAGGCTGTTTCCTTTGTGCTGGTTGCCTGGAAGAGATTGCTCTCAGCAATAAGGTTTGTGGCACTAGATAATAAGTTATTTCTGTGTAATATTTTAATTTCTTTGTGTTACAATAAAGTGTTTCTATCTATCTGTGTGTCACGGTTGCCTGGAAGAGATCGCTATAAGCGATAAGGCCGCCGCTTGAAATGTCATGTTTTATATATTTAGTTAAGTTAATTGTTTTTATTTTGCACTGTGGCTTTTAATAAATAGTTTTCTTATCATATGAATTATTAATATTTGTGGACATTTCACACACAATACCATTTAGCCCCAAAATAAGTAAAAGCTTGCACTATGGGAGCCATATAGCTGATATCATCGATATATTCGATATAAACAACTAGATGTGCCCTCCCAAACTTCAGGCGCACGGAATTATGTCATCGTTGGGAAGAGTAAGCTGACTATTTCTTTTAAATACTATCGATACAAGTTACATACCAATTAATTTGATCAAATCTCCAGCTGAAACTTTTACATAGACCTGCGTGTCTACTAAACAAAATATTTCGTTACATTGTAATACTAGGACTCATATACACTGGTAATTTGTGCTATTGTAAATATTTACGAATATTAATACAGGCTTTTTAAAAACAAAAAAAACTACAATGACCTACTTATCACAAAAAAGTACTTGCGGTCCATTCCGGGTTTGTTCGGGTAAGGAGAATTTGAATTCAATAAGTATTACATGACGCGACGGCTATTATGTATTTGAAATGTGTGCACCTTTTAAAATAAACACAGTGATTTTTTAAATTTATTTCTTACAAACAATAATGAAAATCTTCTCTCATTTTAATATTAGTAATTAGAATTTGAAATGTTTTAGAATTTTAGATCATTATGGCAAACTCACAAAACTTACTTTTGCATTTAGCTCACCACTAGATGGCGCTGTACCGCGATAAAACACGCTAACGTTACGTTTCATAATCTCATCTAATCTTTGCTCTTATAATTTCTAATCAAAACCAGAATAGTATACTTATTTTTAATCGCAGACGTAGATATTACAGGTATTTACGCAGTTTACAAAGAAACGAAAATTCCACCATGGTTTAATATATCATGTTGTAAGACAAAAATACTTACACCACGGTTTCATTTATTTAAATTTATTATGCCGCCGTATTCATTCATAATTTATTCAAGATTTACGCGGGCTAAACAACTCTAAAATTTCAGTAGACTAGATAAAAAGGAAGTCAAATCGGTGAATATATTTGAAATGAAAAGTCCTTTGCGTTGTGTGCTTTTTGGGTGAACAAAATCATGGAACTGGCGTTATCATCACCGAACGTTTTACAAGAGCTCCCTATAGGTATGTAAACTGTGTATTTATAGATATGTACTTTTTCAATGAACAAAAAGCGTGAAACTTGATTCATCGTCATCGCACGCATCCCATGCTACATAATATATACAGGTAGGTATTTTAATTGTTTTAAAGATTGAGACGTGCAAATTACAGATTTTTGTTGTTCAATCGTTTTTGAAGTGAAAACTTCTTTAGGCTCGCCTAGACTGATTTTTCGCGGCCTGTGAATTGAATTCATTCGTCACACTAGGGTATGATAAGAAAGCTTCGGGTAAACTCGGGACCATGGCTATTGGCCATCTAGAAATACGTCAGACAATGTGAAATGCTGAAAGGGCGTGGACAGGCCATCATGGCATGGCCATCTAGAAACACATCAGCCAATGGGAAATGCCGACACATTTCTAGATGGCCATGCCAAGATGGCGAGGCCACGCCCTCCGGTTACACCCGTGTAGTTTCCAAGGTACCTAAAGGCCCTGACCACACATGCTACTTTTTGCAGCAAAATCGCGTGATTTAGCAGCTAACGCGGAAACGCGCGCTTTAGCAGCTGAAGCGGAAACGCGCGATTTAGCTGCAAAAAGAAGCTGCATCGCGATGCAGCGACTGTTTGCGGCTGTTTGCGTCTGTCGCGGCCGCCGAGCAATTGTTCCGTTCAGTGTTGCTAACTTGGATTTTTAAAAAGTGTAGACAGGTTTAAAAATACGTAGAGTAATATTAAATTATGTAAAGTTTATAGAACTGCGTACTTTTTTTTTGAAGTAGTAAGGTAGTAAATGTAGTGTACCAATGTAGTTAGGTGCAGGGTTTTTAACTTGTCTGTGTAGGATTTACGTCGAAGAGTATATGGCCATATTGTCGCTTTTCTTTGCAGACTTTCAAGTAAATCGATATCTTTTTTGAAGTAGTCCTCACATATGTTTCATAAATTTTAAGAAACATTTCTACAGTTATAGATTGAAAGGATTAAGAAGGACGTAAATAAAAGAGTTAGCTTTCTGTATAATTGCAGAAATGTTTTCTTCGCATTATAAATTTCAATTTTTAAAAAGGGCAGAGCCTTTATTATCAAAACTAAAATACAATGAGAACTACACTACGCTACATATCTAACTAACTACATATACTAATCAGACCTGAATTATCCATAGACCAATGAAGGTCTACAGATAATCAAAATGTTCAAGCCCACTACCAATCGAAAGCGTACCTAGCATGCTGGCGGCATCACCACGCTGAATGGCAATGCTTATGCGTTGGGCCAAATAAATAAATAAATATTGGTGGACAATTCACACACAACTAATACCCACTAAGCCACGAGGCCAGTCAAATAAACGCCAGCATTTTGGTCACGCGTCGCGTCGGCCAAGCGCTCGGAAAGGCTTTTGAAGATGAGGTGAGCTCCCAGCCCCCACGGGCCCAATGTCTCAACCCCAAGAGTTGAGCCCCTTATATGATATGTAACCTCATCCGGGGGTTGCATATTTGCGCCGTTTTGCTCAGCTAAATTCGCCGCTGCACCAGCCCTACTATGTATCTCTGGAAGATGTGATGATGCCAGAGTATCGACGCAAGTTGCGTCCCACACTAGGGGCCGACCCAACTTCCAAGGCACAACAGTCATGCCGTCAGGTCTTTTGCCATCGTCACGTGCAAGGCGACTCGGTTCGAGTATGTCTATTATAATTTAATATAATTATAACACCGAGGCCTTTATTATATATCTTTATAACTTTTAAGATTAACATAACTTCTTCATCTTTAGTTCACATAATATATACTTTTTACTACATAAGTAAGTACCTCTTTAGTATTTCAGACAGGTGGCATAGATAGACATTTCAAGAATTTAGACATTAGGCGGGTAAGTTGTAGGACTCTGTTTTAAAACCTAATATTTTGGAAATTAAATTGAATTTTATTTTAAAAGGGGGGTGTTACAACGTTTGCATCTCTCACAATGAATTTTGACACGGAACAATTTATCGTGGAAATAGAAAAGCGCCCTGCAGTATGGGATTCACGTTCAGTATGCTACAGCAATAAAATAGAAACAATTGGGGCTTGGGAGGAAATTTGTTGTCATTTATTTTCATACTGATTTTAATGAAAAAACAGTTAAGGATAAAAATGCAATTGGTACGTAATTTATAGAAAGTAACCTAACTTCGTATTTAATTTTATGGTTTATTAAATTTTCGAAAACTGCCACAAAACTGAACCTTCATTACTCATGAAATAATCAGCATATGTGTTTCGTAGATCTGTTCCTGTGTTTGGTGTTTGTCGTGACAATGTGTCTGGTCCTTGTGTATCCTCGACTCCATAAACGTTAAGAGTATCTTCAAATGTAAATCCATCTCTCTTTCGTACAAAGTTGTGCAACAAACAACATGCCTTTACTATTCTCGCTAAAGTTTGTGGGCGATGAATATATCCTCCATTTATCAGACAGTATCCCAAATGTACTTTCAATGTATCTCCTAGCACGAGTCAATCTATAGTTAAAAACTTTTTTTTATGGATAAATATCTACCAGCGAAAGGCCTCATTACGTGTTCAGATAACTGAAAGCCTTCATCGTTCAGAAAGCGTTCAGCCTGCCAATTAGTCAGTCATTGTGTGTGGTGGAAAAGTGGTGAACTTGAAAGTGGTAGATTTCCGGATGCCTGGAAACTGGCAGTGGTCGTGCCCATACACAAGGATGGTCCAAAGGAAGTTGCAAATAACTATAGACCCATATCTTTGCTTAGTGTTTTTTCGAAGATTCTCGAAAAAATTGTTAATAACAGGCTGGTAGAGTATCTTGAAGCACACGATTTCCTGTCTGAGAGACAGTTTGGGTTCAGACGTGGCAAATCTTCGGAGGACGCTGTTGTTTTACTCACCAACACTGTCTCTGATGCTGTGGATTGTGGACTGTGCTGCCTGACGGTGTTCCTTGACCTCGCAAAGGCCTTCGACACGGTTTCGACTTCACTACTTCTGAAAAAGCTAGAGTCAGCCGGAATCAGAGGTATTGCACAAAACTGGTTTCAAAGCTATTTGACCAACCGCAGGCAACGTGTTAGAGTGGGGTCATGCGATTCCTTGAGTGACACGCTTCCTGTGAGCTTTGGCGTGCCGCAGGGTAGCATTTTAGGGCCCACCCTCTTTGCAATATATATCAACGGCATTCTGAACCTTGGTCTTGCAGGGGCTGACATTATTTGTTACGCCGATGATACGGCGGTGATCTTTACAGAGAAAACGTGGGCAAATGTCAGGAATAGTGCGGAGGATGGTATGCGGCTAGTGGCTAGATGGTTGAATAATAACCTTTTAACCCTCAACGCTACGAAAACCAAATTACTCGCATTTCATAAATCCCGAAAATCAGAACCTCCAACCGATTATCATATTAGAGTGCATTCCTGTTCTGCCACACCGAGTAACAGTTTCCCCGGATTATGTAGCTGCGAACCTATAAGTCGGGTTGATAGGATTCGTTACCTTGGCGTTGAGTTGGATGAGACGCTTTCCTTTAAATGTCACATTTCCAAACTTGCGGGAAGGATCCGAAAGCTCATTTACGTGATGAAGTGTCTGCGCTCCTCCTGCGATCTGAAGACTCTCACGATGGTTTACATGTTACTTGGCCAATCTATTCTGATCTACTGCAGCCTGGCTTGGGGAGGTGCAGCCAAGACCAACATGTTGGAGCTTGAAAGATCCCAACGTGCTGTGTTGAAAACCATGCTGAGGAAACCCTTCAGGTTCCCCACCCGTGAGTTGTATAGGGAGGCTGCTGTTCTTTCGGTGCGACAGTTGTTTATCCATAAAGCAGTACTAACAATTCACAAGTCTCTGAAGGAGTCAAGTCAGCTCGCAGAGGTGACATCGAGAAGGGTTTTTAGACTACCAGTTTGCGATGTAAGATCTACTTTTGCTGCCAGACATCCTAAATATCTGCTTCCACGAATCTATAATGAAACGGTCAAGGCTCTCCCATTCATCAAGTGTGAACGGTTCACGAAAGTGAAGCGAGTGGTTCGCATATGGCTAAACTCTTTGTCGTACGAGGATACTGAAAACTTTATCACTGGAATACGTTCAGTGTTGTGATTGGTCACCATGGTAATCTGGCACTGTTTGAGGCTTCAGTCAGTTTGTGATTGGAAACAGGCTGGCACTCGTTTGATTTCGACTTAGTTGTACTTTTTATCGTCTACCTTTCTATTACATCCTTTTTACGAACTCATACTCACACACGCACACATACACCCTCTCTCACACACAAATACACACCTCACACTAACACACACCCTCCCTTACACTAGACTACATCTACTTCTGGAACTGGGATTAGACCAAAATAACAATATGTTTGATACCCCTGTGTTTACTGTGTTTTTGCTTTCGTTCCCTGGCTTCCACAGCACGGGCCACCGAGCCTAGTGTGGGGCCGAAGGATAAGTCTGGGAACAAGTTATGTATTTTCATGTAAATCTAATTAAGTATTTTTGTAATATGTTCCGATTGATGTTTTTTTTTTGGTAATAAAGATTTGTATTTGTATTTGTATTTGTATTGTTATATTCGGATCATGAACGTACGCTGGAAAATAAATACCACTAAAGTGCATAGCAACTTTTAATTTATTCCCGAGAAAATATCCGTGTTAAGAACAGACATTAATAATTGTAGATATACGTTAAAAGCAAAAACACGTTAAGTTGGCCACACTGAATTTAAAGTGTAGTTTTGTCATAGAATAGATAATACAGATAGAACGGACACTCCCCACCCCCCGCCAGTTTCAAGCTTCCTACCCCGCAAGGACGCGAGAAGCCCTCAACGAAGGGTTATATCGGACGACAATTTTCTATGAGAATACGACCATGACGCTGTGTTGCTGTGTTATTTAAATTTAGGTACCAATTTTTTCGTCTGTTCAACGAAACAAGAATAACAGATTTTTAATTTCATAAGAATTTCTATAATATACTAGGATTGAATCGTTTTTCTACTGTGTTTTGATAAGTTCACAATTTTAAGTTAAGATTAAGAGATTTTTGATTTCATAAGAATTTCTACAAAGATTGAATCATTTTTATAAACTGTGTTAAGCTATTCTGCGTAGCGATTCTGAAACCATTCGGGTCGGGCTGATCCACGGAAACTGGCCTCTACCGACTGGTTCGGGCAATTTGCGATTCTCAACGCCAATTCCGATTACTTTTGACGTTTGCAACCAACAACCAGCTGTTTTCTAATCGGATGGGATTCGGACAGCTTTTTTGTCGTGGATAGCTAAATACGATTTTCAGATTATTGTATTTACTTGATTTTTCTCTGTTTTTCTCAATATTTCTGTAAGATTATGGACAGTAAACGAGTTTTTAATAACTTTAGTGTGTAATATGTGTTTAGTTTTTGGAATTTTGGGTTATGAAATTTTCAAAGTTGGCAGTTTGTGCTCAAAAGTATTGCTAGAAATAGATTATTGCCACATTTGATTTGTTGATATTGTTTATTTTTTGAGATGAAAATATGAAACATGTTTGTTGTTTGAGCAAAAAGCCAAGAAACCACAAAGAAACATTGGAGATACGAGACATCACGTCAAACAACGATATAACAGCAAGAGCGGAAACAACTTTGGCCCCAGTGGTCAGTGGTGGTCACAAACATAGTCGGAGCTAACTAAGTAAGAAGACCGTGTAATAAGTGCGTGCGTCTATAATATTACTTAGTGCCAGCCCAAAAGGGGTGACCCACGAACCCCTCTGGTCCTTGTACAAACAGTATTTTCGTACCTATCTGTTCGACTTTAGTTCTATCTATAGATGAAGAAAAGGTTACTTAAATGTACTTCTGCCAGAACTTATTGGTCCCCAATCCCTATAATGACAACGCAGACCCCGTAGGTGTATATAAAAGTAGCACCTTGCCGGTGTACGGCATGTGATTTAACAAACATTAAACTTACTTAGATATAGCTAGATATGTGGGACAAAATCCCTAAAGTTATAGGTACTATGACAGGTAGGTAGGAGTTTTGGTTCAGATGACCGATCCACTTCAGGTAGTCTTCAGTTTGATGACAGACTTCTGGCATGTGTGCAGTGAAGATGTAGGATTATTGATTCAGATGATCGGTGGAGTGTAGATACTTTTGTTAGTGGTTACTTTTAGATATGTTATATATAACTGTAATGGACAAACACTATGAAGCTATTACTTTTTGTTGTTATTTGGTTATTTCCAAACAAAACAAACAATAGTTCCGTTGACTTTGACAACATCAACAGATTGACAAATTGAAGGTAAAACGAAAAATGTAAAGTATGATTTATTGTGTTGCAGATGCAAATTTCCAGAGGTTATTGTTCGATTTACTCGTTTAGTATACAAATTCTATGTAAAAAAAGTCATTCAAAACCACAAAATAAACCCGAAATACAGTTATTTGACGATTTGTATATTCCTACCATGAGTTAACTTTTCTACCAAATTTGTATCTGTATTCGAAAACTAGGTGGGATAGCTTGTCTTTGGTCTGGCCAAAAGACATTCCTACGCCAATCCGATTGGCGTTGTGAATCGCAGATTCCGAACCATTCGGTAGCGGGACCGCTACCGGGATGAGTCGGTTCGGGTGCAACCGACTGGTTTCAGCATAAGCAAACTGATTGTTGCTGAAAGTTATATTTACCTACATTAAAGATCGAACACTAACTAGGTAAGATTATAGGCCACTTAACACAGGCAGGTGAACTCACGGGTCATAGCTATTCCATAAAATAATTTAGTAACCCTAGATGACACGCACACATGCGTAAATGTGTTCGAACGACATATGCGTAGTTGTGTGAGTGTAGGTATGTCAACTGCACCGTCTGTATAGATTTTAGGCCGAGTGTCCGGGGTGTGGTTTTGTCAAAGTCTAGAGCAACCACAGTATAACAAAAATACCAGTAGGACGACTAGTTTTTTTCATTTGGGAGTAATGCTAACAATACTATCTACTAGCGATAAGGCCACCGCTTGTAACACTAGTTTTATTGTTATTCTCTCCTGTATACGTGTTTTTTGTTTATGGTGTACAATAAAGAGTATCTATCTATCTACTATTCGTAGTTACTTTTGGGTCTACTATATTAAAGCTTTAATTATTATTTAATTATTTATTGAGCAATTTACTGACCCAATAGGGATTTTAACAATTTTTCGGAATTGCTTTTATTTCTTGAAGATTAAAGCTTGTTTACTAAAAAAAAAATGTTTAAAAATTTGTGTATTTTTGATGAGTATAAATACAATAGTAATGTAATTCAGATTTTTCCCGCTAAAATACTAACGACTGACATGGCGTCACTAACCGTAAAACATTGGAAATTATCTATGATTGCATGTCCAGTTTATCTCTTTTCGTAGGTACTTTTACTTGAATACACACAATCAAAATCGTCGTCGCTAAGATCGCAAACTATAATAAAAATGCAGAGAAGCAAAAAACTACTTAAAAAGGGTACTAATTATTGCCTATAAAATATAATAGACCTACATTCTAACATATGTCCATGACCCTTTTTACATATACTAATATGAAGGCAATGAATTCAAAATGTTATGTAAAAAAGATGTATGAGCTTCAATCAGATTTTAGCAAGCTTTCGACATAATCTACTGATTTTTGCCTTGAACTTTAAATACGGAAAGTGACGGAGCTTGTCTTATTTCCACGGGCATGGCATTCCACAACTCAACTGCTTGGAATGCAAAAGATTTGCCGTAGAATGTTTTGCAACGTGCAGAGGGCGCTTGCAGGGACAAATTATAGATTGATATAAGATTACATGAGTGTACGCTACTGTAGAATGTAAAGCAGTCTTTCAGATATCGTGGTGTGGCAGTGTTAAATATAATACTGTAAAGCAGTGAAAGAAAATGAGCATTCCGAAGAAAGCAAATGGGGAGCCACTTGAGCTGTAGGAAAAGAAATTAATAAACAGTTGCAAATTAGGTATTTGAAAACTAGCCAAGTCAGATCTTAGTTTTGAACCAATTATCCTTAGAGTACAGTTTCATTTATTATGAAAATATTTCAGGATCGCCCATTAATTTTTTCACTCAAGCACCCATTTAGATCTCACTTCTTTTGTTGTTCTGTAATAAATTCTATGAGTAATATTTAGTTTGATTTTAATTTCATATTTATATTTTTGATGGCATATTGTCGTCCTACTGGGTTTTTCATTATACTGTGACTGAGTCGCCTGCAGCTGCCGCTGCATCACGCTTCCGAAAAACGCGAGTCGCAGCTACTTTTTGAAGCGAGATGCAGCGACTAGATGCCTGTCGCAGCTTCTTTTTGAAGCAAGATGCAGCAGCTAGACGCCTGTCGCAGCTACTGAAAGTAGCTAGTGTGAACAGGCTGTAAGCTGTCAAATTCTGAGTTATACGTTTTCACTTCTATCGGCAGTTCCTATGACAGCCAATTTTTTTTTAAAATAAATATTGGTAGACAATTCACACAACACCATCTGACCCCAAACTAAGCAAAGTTTGTACGATGGCGGTCAGGTAGCTGATATAATACTTATATAGTTTTAAATACATACTTATTATACATATAAACACTCAGACACAGAGCAAACATTTGAATTCATCACACAAATATTTGCACTGGGTGGGAATTGAAATCACGACCCTCGGCTCCGCAGGCAGAGCTACTACCCACTAAGCCACGAGGCCAGTCACATCAAAACAAAAAAAAACACGCAACCGAAATGAGAACCTTCTTTTTTGAAGTTTAAAATAAAACGTAAAATTAAAATTTGTGAGAAAATCCACGTTTTATTTTAAACTTTTTAGGGCGCATAGATAATAATTTACATTTTTAGAAGTACCTACTATTTGTTGAGTTTCCTTATTGTTTAATAGCTACGTCAAATTAAATCCAGTGCCCCGTAGTCTCCTAATGTCGTAACTACAAACCCACACTGCATCAAAATCAGACTAGTAGTTATGGAGAAAATTGACAACATTGATTTGCACAAAAATGTTTATAGCTGCGCCTCCTGGTGAGTTATCATCGTCATATCTATCTTAAAAGATGCACCAATCAAACCTTAACCTATCATTGAAAATTGCATGAAAATCAGACTCGTAGTTTTGGAGAAAAATGGCAATATGTGTTTGCACAAACATCCTCTTACCCTAAACGCATACATAAACCGACTCTGTTCCGTCGCGGGTAAAAAGCAGCGAACCTAATACCTATGTGCTCACTTTTTTCCAAATTTTAAGCAGATCCGTTTAGCAGCGCCAATATGATTGAGCAACAAACACCCAAGCTTAAAACTTTAGTTAAAGTTTTAAAATATTAGTGGTATTTAGAAAATGGCGGACCGTTTGCCGATTCGCTGACTCAACTGATATCATGGTCGTGCATAATGCTTCTCGAAGCGTGGGACTGAACAAATGGGCCGACCGGCGCCGGCGCAGGATGCCCGACCGCGCACGCGCGCTCGAAGTGACAACGTCTTTATAACATGAGGATCTTAAAGTTTCATCACATATTAGTTATTTCTCAATGAAAACTTAAAAAAAAAATTGGCAGTCATAGGAACTGCAGATAGAAGTGTAACTTATAACACAGAACTTGATAGCTCAGTTCAGTGATAGTGATAGCTGCTTTGGAAACTACGCGGGTGAAACCGAAGGGTGGTCGAGACCATGGCCATCTAGAAATGCGTCAGCCAATGGGAAAGGCTGATGTATTTCTAGATGGCCAATGGCCATGGTCCCGAGTTTACCCGAAGATTTCTTATCATTCCAGAGCGTGACGCTAAAATTAAATTCACAGCCCACGAAAAATCTGTCTGAGGCGTGCCAAAAGAAGTTTTCACTTCAAAAATGTGTGTACCTACTTAAGTGAAGAAGTGAAAACAAAAATAAGAAATACTTAACTATTAAATACTACTGAATTATTTTAATAATTTTAGTATTAATTTGCTATTTGTTTATTTTACAGGTATTTCGTTAAAAATGCATAAACTTGTGTTATAGTGTATGTGTAAGTCTGTACCTAAGTATGAAAATAGGTATCATTTTGTGTGTTTACATAGTGTACATGCTGTGATAAAACCGTAATACATTACAACTAAAACTTTTTTGCAATGGATGTGAAATGCAAATTTAATATTTCGTGACAGGTTCAATTAATGTGGTAAGTACCTAGAAGTTAATGCCGCGATAAAAAAACATAAATATACAAAACACAGGGACATAACAGCGAGGGGTGCGTGGCTCGGGAACCTCCACGTGGTGCACCCTGGGCATCACACAACAACTTGCCTCGATGGCATATTGTTGTGTGATGGCGAATCCCGGCCGGGGCTGGAAACTTCCACACGCGCTCCTCACCCCCTTGAGCAGTGCGTGTAGAGGTTGGAAAGAGGGACTAGAAGACTTGGGAAAGTTACTTGGCTGATATTCCGGCCAAGTAAAATTCCTAAGTCTTCCAGATGAGGGTCCTCCACGAGCACTCTGATAAGCAGAGTGCTCAGTGGAAGGACAAGGGCCGCGATGTAGCCACTGAGGCGGAACCGCGGCTATCCCTAGCCGCGGTGTTGAAGGCGGACCTCTCGCTGCCGATCATCATCGCCGTGCGAGGTGAGGTGAAATGTTTCTCGGCAGTGAGAGGACATGATAGTTGGAGGAGCGAGCAATAGCGCTCGAGCGAGCAATATGCCTTGGAGGAGGTGACGCGCTGCTGATTTCTGGCGCGACGTTGGAGCCAAATGCTGGGGTAGTGACGCCCTCCGCGAGGTGGGCCGGCAAGGGTCCGGATCGTTGACGGGAGTGCGAAAAGTGACCCCCCGACCCTGATCCCTGGCCATGCAGGAGAAATCTGTGGGGTTTTAGTCGGTAGGGGCGCCATATCTGTCGTCGTCATGGTGTCGAGCCCGACATACCTCACCATGTCCCTGCATGGTGGGGAAACGTAAATGTATTTCCCCCACATAAAAAAACAAATAAAAGGGACACAACAGCGAAGAGCAGTTGACAATATTATCTTTTTCGCTCTAGCATCCCGAATTCACCCGAACATTTCTTATCATATCCGAGGGTGACGCTAAAATTCAATTCACAGCTCACGAAAAATCTGTCTGTGGAGCGCCAAAAGAGTTTTGACTTCAACAATTCAACTCCATTAACATCACCTTAAGCTTTTGTAGGCGGCGTGATTGCAACTTCGCCAATGCCTTATATTTGTAGTTGATAGCATACTCGTTTCAAGTTTGTTCGGTGTAGAAGCAGCGTGATGTCGAAATGGGCCCTTGGTCTTGGGTTCTTGCGGTTTTATTGGCTGTTAGTCTTTCATTACTGAAAGGGACAAAACACATGCTTTAGAAATATTTAGGACTCTTCGAATAATCAGACGCTGAGCACTAGCGAAATTACGGTGATAGGTAGTAATAAAGTGGCCAAGTGCGAGTTGGACTCGCCCATGAAGGGTTCCGTTGCAGCAAGTAACATAATATACATAGTACACATAGTTCTTGTAGTTCGTTGTAGCTTTGATCGAAGTTTTAATAATAATGTATTTATGACGTACAAAAAAAACTACTCATCAGATCGAGTTCACAATTTTCGTTGGTAGTTTGCATGGTAATGTACAATGTACATCATATATTTTTTTAGGTTTTTCATTCTCTTACTTTAGAAGTTAGAGGGGGGGGGGGACACATTTTACCACTTTTGGAAGTGTCTCTCGCGCAAATTATTCAGTGTAGATAAAAACTATACTAGAAACCTCAACATCATTTTTGAAGACCTATCGATAAACAACCACACGTGCAGGTTTGATGAAAAAAAAATGTTGAGTTTCAGTTCTCAGTACGGGGGGCAACCCTAATTTTTCTTTTCTTTTCTTAATGCGGTTTACAAAATGCATCTACTTACCAAGTTTCAACAGTGTAGTCCTCATAGTTTCGGCAAAAAGTGGCTGTGACATACGGACGGACAGACAGACATGGCGATTCTATAAGGGTTCCGTTTTTACGTTTACGTTTACGTTTTACGGAATTCTAAAAACGAGTTGAAGACATAAAAATAATAGAACTAATGAAAAAAAATGTTGAGATATTTGACATTTTAGCACGTCAGTAGTACTATTATAAAAGAGACTTGAACCATGTCCGTCAACAACACACGATACACTGGCGAAGTTATAGTCATGCTGCATTCAGAAGCCAAAGATAAAAGTGTAAGTGTGTACGACATTGATTTTTGTGATAGGCCACAAATAAAGAAAAAACTCAAGCTTTTGTGTCTGGGTCAGAGCCAAGTCCACAATCCATGATACTGTTTCCATCTCACGGGTTGGAATAGTTTTTTTTTTGCGAAATATCGGACCAATCATCATAAAACTTTTTCATACGACAGAAAAATTGCTTCAAAAAAACTATGATACATGCTCGAGGATCGATTTTCATCGAACATAGCTAAGACACTCTCAACAAAAACAAAATCGGTTCATTTGGTCTGGAACGACGATGCCACAGTCATACACTAAAGACAATTACAATTTACAGCACCCTATCATTTTTACGTCGAGGGTAAAAACTAAAAATACGCCACCGCCATCTAGGATACTTGAAACTGTTTTCTTTCCTTCTAAAAACAGATCATAGTCAACGGACACAGATAGTAATTAACAAAAAATGTAACTCATTGAAGATTTACGATCAAACCGAGTGGAAAGCACTACGACACGTCGCACTCGAGTGACTCGGCCGATATAATCGATATTCGATTACATTACACTGCTCCGGACCAACGCCTCGGCGTACGGTGACGATCCATCATACAGAATTGCTGGTCCTCAAACTTTTCACCACAACAATTTGTATCTTAACTAGCAGCACCTCGGGGTAGTTCCCGTTCCCGTTGTTTTTTCGGTATAAAGATTAGCTTATGTGTTCCTCCAGACTGCGAGTATAACCCATCGATATAAACCACTAGATGTGCCCTCCCAAACTTCAGGCGCACGGAATTATGTCATCATTGGGAAGAGTAAGCTCACACTTACCGTTCAAGTCGGTGGCAGGAAGCGGTGAAAACTGGACGTTTTTACCTTTCACTATTCGTTGTCAGCAATCAAAATAAGTAGAATCGCAGCATATCTCGCCGCTAGCGGTTCTAGGGGTCAAGTAGATTTGTTGTGTGTAAGCCATTTACGCTAAATGAAAATTTTCAGGTTTATATTGATGGTATAACCTGTGTTCCAAATTTTAGCCGAATCCGTTCAGACGTAACGACGTGATTGAGCAACAAACATCCAAAGTTTCGCATTTATCATATTTCTAGGATTATTCATAATCATATTTGTCTTCTTAAAATATATTAATTACGCGTCACGTTGTTTGTCCGCGATGGACTAGGAGTCCATAACTACTTAACCGATTTTAATCAAATTTGCACACCGTGTGCAGTCTGATCCTATTTGAAAGATTTAGCTTTTATTTCGATTAATAGTCTTATTTATATGACAGTATTTGAGCGAAGGGGGAAAGGACGCTAGTGAAATGCCAAAGTCGAGTCCAGGATTATCTATTCTATGTTCCAGGTGTTATTTTTGGATGGAATAGCTCGCTGAATTTACTAATTGTGATTGTGATGGGTATCACTAGGCGGGAATCGTTGTTCTAGCTTGTAGATGCAATAGATATTCCTGGATCTGTATTCTTCACATTATTATTGTTGTGTGAAAAAATGTCGACTTATATTTATTTTTACACTAGCTAATTCTTCTGATGTGTATTTTAAAGTTTGAGCGTCGCTGTGCACGCGGGCGGTCGCACGACACTCTTCGCGGCTAATTATCACGACAAGACGATTATTCCGAATAATTAAGTGACACACACTTATGGACACACCCTCACACATTCACACACGGCCACATCAGAGTTACGAAAGAAAATAACAAAGATGGAAGGTTAGGGCCATGCGCCGTCTACGGTTGTCCAAAGGTAGGTTAATCAGGGCTTTGTGCCTTATGTTCTATTCCAGTAGTACATCAATGGTACAAGCCCAAACTAATGTAGGTTATTAAAATTAACGTGGTTGTAACACATATTTTTTGGGTAAACGGGTAACTAATAAACGTGTAATAACATGCGCTTGTCACCCAAACATAGCCCTCATTGAGATAAATCATCTTATATCTCTGGGTAACGAGCACTGTGCAATGTTAGATATTAATTTGACTTTTTGCAAAAGCTACGTGGCAATGAGTTTTTATGGACAGGCACGTTGAATGCCATCAAAAACTTTCTTGTCGTCCGTACCCTGGTACCTACCTGGCCGTTTTTACCAAATTTACCCGAAGATTTCATATCCGATCCGATCCATTATCATATATATCCAAGCGTGACGATTGATGAATCCATTTCACAGCCCACGAAAATTCTGTCTATAGCGCGCCTAAAGAAGTGTTCACTTCAAAAAAATTGGTGGTCATAGGGACGACAGAAGTGAAAACTTATAACTCAGAATTTCATAGTTCACTTTGGAAACTACGTGTGAAACCGGAAGGCAATGCAAGTCTGAAATAAATCTTCAAACCATTGTCGTCAAAATAAATTTCCAAGCATGATTATCCAGACTAGATGGAAAATCTGTGTGTGGGGCGTCAAAAAAGATTTCACTTCAAAAAGGACAAGATGGTATTAAACCATGCATATCAAACTTAAAACCATACAGAATACTTTTTGAAATGTATCCGATAATCTAGCAATTATCCGGCGATGCTCCAGACTTTGAAAGAAATTAGGTACTTCGTTCTAGTATTCGTAATGTCAATCATGAAGCGATGTCGCTTTTTCGAGCTGCGAGTACTCAGATGTTTGGAATACAGCGCTAATTTGTAGGAGACATACATTTTAATAACGTTTTAACATCAAAGAAATTCATAAAGCAAAGGTTAAAAGACTTTCGGCGTCCAATACCTTATCTTCACCATCATCGACTTTTTGTCGTTACCCAATACCGACCAACGTTTGCAGCCTTTTCAAAAACTTATTATCAAACTCAACCTTATCCCATTGACATAACACTTAAACTGACACTACTAAAATTTAGATTCTGTTAACAGTAATTCGATTCGTATGACTATGGCGATAAGTGTCAAAATGGAGTTTAAAATTTTGTGGGTAGTTTTAATTTTTTTGGTGAAGGTTGTCATGATTGGTCGACATTTTGACAATTTGGCTGTGCCGGTGTCAATTTGGACCACCAGTGTCTCCCACCAGATCGACATGACGATAAAAATAGCTTAAATTACAATTAGTGAGAAAATATTCTGGATATTTGTTAGTGTGACGCATAGGCGTGTATTATTCAGAATAGGATAAATTTAGAACGCAGTTTTTTTGTTGTTTGAAGGAATGTGATCGATGATGTGCAACGAGCGTTACCATTACACATTTACACATCTAACCAGACCAGAAGACTTATTTTTAGACGCCAATGCTTTGAAGATTTATTCCGGACTAGTAGCGCCCTCCGGTTTAACCCACGTAATTTCCAAAGTGAGCTATCAAATTTGGAAGTATACGTTTTCACTTCTGTCGGCAGTCCTTATGACTACCAATTTTTGAAGTAAAAACTTCTTTTGGCGCACAGATTTTTTCATAGGATGTAAGTGAGGCTGATCCGTCACGCTCTGCAGTGAAAGGCTCGATCTGTTGAACTCGGGGCTGCTGAGTGTACCCGAGCGAGAAAGATACAGTAAGCTGCTCTTCATTTCTGTATCGCTGTGTGTGTGTGTATTGAAGTGAAAACTTCTTTAGGCGCGCTATACACAGAATTTTCGTGGGCTGTGAAATGGATTCATCAATCGTCACGCTTGGATATATATGATAATGGATCGGATCGGATATGAAATCTTCGGGTAAATTTGGTAAAAACGGCCAGGTAGGTACCAGGGTAACAGAAACAGTAAAGAGTTTCAATTACCTACCTCCAACAGCCCAGCGTTTATCTCCAGATACCAGGACAACAGAAATATAAAAGAGTTGCGTTTGCCCCTAGGTACCAGTACCAGGGCAACAGCAAGTTGTCACTTCTATCGGCAGTTCCTATGACTGCCAATTTTTTTACTATTTTGGTTTGATAATTAAGACAGTGAAGTTTTCACTTCCGTCGTGCGATCTTAATTTTTTGAAGTGAAAACTTTTTTGGCGCAGATTACACACAAATACACATAGTATCCGTGGACTGTGAATTGAGCGTTTTTTTTTATAAATATCTATTAAATATGTGATATAATAATATAATCCTTACCATCATATCAGCGACTTCTTGTCTTGGCACTCAATCGTATTAAAAAAACTGGCCATAAAAAATCGAAAGTAAAACCATCCGACCTCTTTCGTACTGGACGTCCGCTGACGTTACCCGTCATGTTTGAATTTCGAACACGAACCTAACGTAAAAAAAAATAACGATGCCTCCTTTTTTACCGCCGAAAACGAAACGCAACCCGATCTTTAAATTCACTTGCTACCAAGTTTATTATTTGATACTTGGGGTGGATTATTTCATTTTTTTAGTCTGCTTTTTTATTTTGGTCCGGGAATGTCGGCTTCGGTTGAAGGCTTTGTTAGACAGGATTTAATATGTAGGTGTTGTTTGGATGCCATTGAGTTTGTTATTTTGGTAGGGAAGTATAAGTTCCTAATACGGGCAATAATGCTACGTAGGTAGTATAATTATTGCCAGTATTGAAAATATACTATTTGATTTTTTTTAAAGTCACATTATTTTACTAGTAGCTCCCAGCGGTTTTACCCGCGTAGTTCCCGTACCCGTTGTACCCGTATTTTTTCGGGATAAAAAGTAGTCTATGTGTTAATCCAGGGTGTCAGCTAACTCCATACCAAATTTTACTAAAAATCGCTTCGCAGTATATTAAAAGCTACAGTCACCTTCAGATGTTTGATGCTGTGTCCAGGATGATTGTCTGTATGACCCTTTACGTGACTGTCTATGCAAAGCCTTAAAACCTTAGTTGAGATTTTTCTCTGCAAAGTCCACTTGTAACGAATATCAGGACTATATTCATCAGACATGATTCATAGTCATGAACATCAGACATGGCGATAACATTTTTGTAGTGGTAGGACTCTTGGTACAGTCCGCCTGGGGAAGTACCATACCTTTGCCAGCTATTCTGCCGCCAAGCAGTAGTGCGCAATTAGTACTGTATTCCGATTTGAAGGGCAATGTTTCCAGGTAAGTCACTGGGCCAAGAGATTAAATACCTTATCTCTCCGGACGACGCGCAGTGCGGTGCTAGGTAATGGTTAGGACTCTTTCAAAAGCTGCATGTCACTGTGCTGTTATGTGGCAGGCATGTTGCTTACCATCAGGCACGTGCCCTGCTGATCTTGTTCTTGATTTCTATACTAGTAGTAGTAGTCTATATTAGTAGTGGTAGGACTCTTAGCAGAGTCCGCCTGGGGAAGTACCACACTTTTGCCAAATAATCTACCGCCAAGCAGTAATGTGCAAACATTACTGTATTCCGGTTTGAAGGGCAATGATTCCAGATAAATTACAGGGCTTAGAGATATAATATCTTAGATCTCTGGGTGACGAGCGCAGTGCAGTGCTAGGTAATGATTTGGACTATCACGTTCCAATAGCTGCGTGTTACTGTGCTGTAATGTGGCATGCATGTTGCTTACCATCAGGCACATGACCTGCTCCTCTCGTCACTCTATGCTATAAAAAAAAAAACTATAAAAAAAACCCCGTGAGCCAAGTCAAAATTTGTCCAATGCTAAACAAAGGATAATTAATAAATAATAATTAATTAAAGGATATAACATACAAAAGATAATTATGTAACTAGGCTTATAAGTCATAAGTTCAGATCCCGGGAATCCCAGTATATCAGGCAATTTGTCAAAACCTGTTTGCAAATGCTAATTATTAAATTGTATTATTTTGATATTTTGTTTTGATCGTCTATCAACAGCCTGGTTTTCATACAGACAGGCTGCAAAAAATCCAGCTAAGGTCACTAACCTCGCGGTTAATACAATCTTCAAAACAATGTTGGTGGGCATTCCTTACACCTCAGTCACCTCACAGAATACTATAAATAATATATCTACGTTTAAAGTTTAAACTAAATATATAATACAAAAACTACAAGCTGCCCTTCCTTTTATCCCCGATAAAAATCCTCGTACTTACCTAAGTATTTTGAAATTCCAGACTAAATACTGTGTTCCAAATTTCAAGCTGATCCATCCACCGATGTGATTGAGCAACAAACTTCTACATTTATAGTAGGGTGTAGGATACATAGTAGTCCAAGAAATGTGCCAAAATATTAGTCCTTGTTACCCACCCCACTACAAAGCTCCACGACTGGTAGTGCCAGGAGGATTTTTTCCCTTCTGCATAGTTGGAGATCACGCTATACAACGATCTTCACCGAGCTGGCTATTGGATGAAAAGTATTTTTTATTGAATTCAATATGTCAACAAATATATTGCAAATGGGTTGTGTAAAAAATTTCAGTCCAGAATGTGTTTTTTTATTTTTTTTTATTTCAGTTAAATAGATTGAATTTTTGAAAATACTGTATTACATAACTTATTATTTTGGTTTAACTCAATGCCTACGAAATATAATTTCGAAATTCAACCCCCAAGGGTAAATAGGGGATGGATGTTTGTATGAAACGTTTTATTTCTTTAACATATTCGCATGAATTGAGCATGATCAAAATAACGAGCAAAGTATTGTGTTTTTAAAAATTCAACCTCCAAAGAGTAATAAATAAATAAATATTGGTGGACAAATCACACACAACACCATCTGACCCCAAACTAAGCAAAGCTTGTATGATGGCGGCCAGATAGCTGATATAATACTTATATAGTTTTAAATACATACTTATTATACATAGAAACACCCAAACACAGTGCAAACATTTGAATTCATCACACTAATATTTGCACTGGGTGGGAATCGAACCCACGACTCCCGGCTTCGCAGGCAGAGCTACTACCCACTAAGCCACGAGGCCAGTCATAAGGAATAAGGTATGAAAGTTTGTGTGAAACTCTTTATTCTTTGAAAATATTTGCATGAGATTACGTTACAATTGAGTAAAGCAAAAATAATAAGTTATGTAATACGGGTTTTTAAAATTCAATCAATTTACGTGAAATATTTAATGTTTTTTTAATTGTTAATTAATCATATTCTGGACTGTTTTTTTTTAGACAACCCATCCCACTAATATTATAAATGTCAAAATATGGATGTTTAGATATTTGGATGTTTGTTGCTCAATCACGTCCTAACATATGGAAAGGATCGGGCTGAAATTTGGAACACAGATAGAAGAACACATATGATTTTATCCCGGAAAAACAACGGGAACAACGGGAACGAGAACTTCGCGGGAAACACCGCGGGGCGCGGCTAGTTAATGATATTCTGGACTGCTTTTTTTAGATAACCCATTTGCTATATATTTGTTGACATTTGTGTGTCGTGGGTTATTTGTTTTTCCCATCGACACTACCATGTACCAAAGCGTTCTTACCAGTAGTGCCGTTGGGAATATTTCTGCACTACCAGCCAGCAGCGTACTGAGTAATTTATAATGGATCTTTTTACATCACCACAAGAAAACTTTAGTATACATACATATATGTTATATGTAAATACTAAAGTTTTCTTGTCATAAAGTACTAAGTACTAAAATATCATAATATAAAATCTATACTAATATTATAAAGCTGAAGAGTTTGATTGTTTGTATGTTTGTTTGTTTGTTTGTTTGAACGCAAGGATCTCGGGAACTACTGGTCCGAATTTGAAGATTCTTTCTTTGTTGGATAGTCCATTTATCGAGGAAGGCTATAGGCTATTTAACATTACGCTACTATCAACAGGAGCGGAGCCTGAATGAAAAATGTAACAAAAAAATGGTTGTCTGTAAAGTCGGTTTACTGACGATAGCTAAACGTGACAACGTCTGAAGAAACCAGTACGCTGATAGCGCGAGTAGTGATACCGCTCGACTCGGCGGGTGGCGCCCTCAGCGCTCAGCTTCGTCCGCATGGCACGGACGACAAACTAACGGTAACGGTAACGTTACATGACGTCATGTTTTGTGGGCGTGCAGCCGGCTTCACCGAATTATAAGACGTTATCACGTCAAAAACGGGAAAACATATTGCTTTTTGAGAGCTTTCATTGCGTGACAGGATGTGTCTATCTTTTAAAAGGTTGCGTCGGTTGCGTCATTGGAATCTGAGGTAATCAAATTTGTTCTAGATTTGAATTTGTACGGCCAATTTTCCATAGATGGCGTAGCAACGCGCGCACGGATCAGCTAGTATCAAAATAAAGATAGAACAATATAATAATGTGAAGACCCACATTTCTTCAGGCATCATGAAAAACGAATCCGTCCACGTCACTAAAGCTTAAAAAAAGTCAACGAGCAGTGAGAAAATTTACCCAAATATAATTCAAAAATCTAAATCATTTCCATCTAATAACTTCAAACACGGTAACACGATCCAACCTCTCGGATAATCCAAATCATAAAATGCTTCCACTTAATTATGCATTCATCGCGTCTCAACGAAACGGAATACCTCACAACAGGTTACCGATTAAAACCGATCCGAAATTCCGAAACACGACCTTATTGCTTTTAAAATAAGAGTATCGAATTATGCGTACCTACTGGCTAGATTGAGATGAAGATAATGAAATAAAAATAAAAGGCGGGCTGTTTGAATTTGGAACGTCACGTCAAGTGAAACGTCAAATGTGACAGTTTCCGCGCGGCCGCGCCGTGGGCTGCCGGAGCGTTGCTCTCGCCTTCGTGGAAGTCTCGTGTTTGGTAAATTAAAGCTCGTTTTACAGTTAATTTGATGTAATTAAATACCTACGGTTTTTGTTTTCAGATGGCGTCAGTGCTGCTGCTTTTGGAGGATCTTAGTCATGTTATAAATTAACAGAGCCAGATTTACCAACTTTAGTTCCCTACGCCGTATTTTTCTAGGACCTAGCCTATGTGCTCCAGTGTGTTTCAGATGCCATATATCCTCGAAAATTGTCTTAGGTTCGAATTCCGCCTTCCTGCACCTCTTGATTATTTATACCTATACAAGTACCTACACTGACATGAACGCTAAAGGAATTATTCGATAGGAAGCCAGCAAGTTTCCAGACATATATTTCAAGTGTCATTCATCAACCAGATATACCTCGAGTTAGTGTGTTAGTATAGTTAGAATGTTTAGGTTAGTAGGGCTTTGTGCTTTGTGGCTTCTGGACGTCTACTCTGGTTCTACGAAAACGAAATTTCGAATAAAAACTCGCGACTTTCCTACTCTCGTTCTATTTCGTTTCGTTCGATACAACATTGTTTGACGTTTAAATATTGTAAGCATACTCTAATTAGACTAGGCTTAGCTCATTTAAATGGACACAAAACGACGCATCGAAGTAGAATCGGAGTTGGAAAATCGCGAGTTTATTTCGAAATTACGTTTTCGTTGAATTAGATTAGACGTCCTGCGCTGGTCCGAAGTTCGGTAGCCAGCCAACTAAAGTCATGAAGAATGAAGAACAACTGCCATGACTCCATTTAAAAAAAAAACAGTATTACATACACATGTATATATTAATATTTGACCGCAATTTATGGGTATAACCGAATTTTATATTTGAATTTAGTAACAGTAATGTATTATTCATAAGCTTACATTTCTCGAGTTACACCAAGAAGTCAGAACTAAACAAGAACGAAATACAATTTCAGCTTCAGGGTGTTCACTGAAACCCACACTAGATCATAGAATAGATAATACAGACTAGGTTGTCTTGTGTCGTGGGTTTCAGGCTCTCCTCTAAACCAAGTAATTTTGATGAAGTTATAGATGACATTACAAATGTAACAAAATGTAACAAAAACGGGGAAAAATATTGCTTTTTGAGAGCTTTCATTGCGTGACAGGATGTGTCTATCTTTTAAAAGGTTGCGTCATTGGAATCTGAGGTAACCAAATTTGTTCTAGATTTGAATTGGTACTGCCAATTTTCCATAGATGGCGTAGCAACGCGCGCACGGATCAGCTAGTATGCTTATATCTAGGACAAATATGTCTCAAGAATTCATACAACCACCATAAAGTCATAAATGAATACTGTGTATACTATTTATTTATATACAAAGTATTTATTGTTACACATAATAATATTAAATGTAAATTCGAAAGTTTGGAAGTTTAAATGATTGGATGTTTGTTGTTCAATAACGACACAACTCCTGAAGGGATCGGGACGAAGTTTAGAACACAGGTAGATTCTAGTCTGAATTAACACATTTGCTACTTTTCATCATAATCATTTATTATCATAATCATCATAATCATTTATTAATTGCAACATGTACATGAAATTGACTTAAAACTTAAATCTAGTAGGTACATGACCCTGTTAGGGCGTAGCAACACAATTACAATAAAATAATAGTTAAGATAGACAAATAATTATTTGACTGAGATATCATAATCAATTTTTTATCCTGTAGCGTTAATGACGTGTGTTTGAGACATATTGAGATTCTTCTAAAAAATCTTCCGGGTAATAAAGAGAATAAGAGCTACGCGGATATAACCG
Organism: Ectropis crepuscularia; assembly: GCA_963693475.1. NCBI lineage: Eukaryota > Metazoa > Arthropoda > Insecta > Lepidoptera > Geometridae > Ectropis > Ectropis crepuscularia. Next base: position 18,723,996 of record OY856355.1, read on the forward strand.
CGGGGTGTAGCTAGTTGCTAATAAATCGCAATTAAATCGTAGATTTAAATATTTTACTTCCGAAATCCAGTAACCAGAAACACTTGAAACCAACTGCCACTACCAAGTTAGCGATCAAGCGTGATGCTATTGCAAAAAAAAAACAAAGATATGACGTCAGGTAAAAATATTACAATAATTACAAATATAACAATCGAGTTATTATCGATTAGGGCGCTCGAACGGTCGATTTGACAATGAGGACATCAAGCCCGGCCTGTCAACCATCAGGCTTGTCAAGCCATCAGGCTTGTCAAGCCATCAGTTGCTGTTGGGTGACGAGAACCAAATGGCGGAACAGGCAAATTATGTTATCAAAATAATTTGCGTGCTCGGGTAGGCTTTGACGGTGTTGTGGGAAAATTTACCATAAGTTATGGCCGCACACAATTGAAGGTGACTAAGAATGGGTGTGCTATGCGATATGGCATATTATATATATCGCAGCCAAATATCTTAATCAGCCGTTAAATCAATAGCCTACTTTCATTACTAACCAGCGCTCCTTAGTAATGAGGCGTTCCTGAATGACTGAATGACATTCAGCTATTTGATCAAATAGCTATGCAAATGAATTGGAGTGATGATATTTCATTAGTTGCCTAGCCTGTTCATTTTAATTTATTTGGCGCTAGGTGCGCCGAAAATCTCCATACTATCAAAATGGCGTCGGCAAACAACAAAAATGTATTTTTTTCTAAACTAACATAACCTAGTTACATTTTAATGTAATAAGGAATTTCTCAAATCAGAAGTTTCGCATTTTTTTATTTCTGTCACAAATTCATCCGTTCAATATCGTACAAATGGCCTAGGCATTAGGCAGTCAGTTTATTAAATATTATTACAAAAGCTATGGCTGGATATCATTCAGGAAGTTAGTTAAACGGCGCTGTTTAGTAAAAGACTAAGCTGTTGATTGAACGGCTAATTAAACTAGTTAGCTGCGACATATCCTATTAATGTTATTAATGTCAATGTTTGGATATTTTGATGTGTGTTGCTTAATTACGTCGTAAGTATTACCGTATAAACGGATCGAGTTGAAATTCGGAATACAGATAAATTATGGTCTGGAGCAACACATAGGCTACTTTTTATCCCGGTAAAATAACGGGAAACGGGCTTTGCGGGGGTAAAATCGTGAGGCGCTGCAAGTAGGTATAATAATATATTTTTCTCACAAATTTGTTTACCGAAGTTGGACTAAAAGCAGTTCATTCGAACGTACCCCCAGAATAATATTGCAAGTACGAATACCTGCTTATAATATTATTAGAAAACCAAGGGTTAGAGGTATTTTCCCAAAGCAACAATGGGCCATAAGCCGCAGAAGTAGCTATAAGTTTGGAAGGGAAACAGACCGCCTTCCCACACCCGCGCCTCCAGTTTCAATTGAAAATATGGAATAACTTTGTAAACATCTAAGACCGTGGGCGGTGGAACAAATAATCTTGGTTCTTGAAATCGAGATTGGATTTATTATATCGTGGTAAGACTAGCCGAGTCCACTATTTTGACTGAAAAACACAGGCATCTTGTCGTTGTTTTTCCTTTGATAGACTTGCTTTCATAGGACTTTAAGCCCCCAAGCCCTAACAGAATTCGCCTAGACAACTGCCGACGTGTGTGCTAGTTATACGCAAACTATACTGCTTTATATTTTGAAGGCTGATATTTCTAGACCAATATAGGCTAAAGATGACATCTTTTAACAGAGTGAGACGAGCTCAGTGACAGGAAGTCACCCTCCTGCCTATTAGCCGATTAATTTTGACATTTCATGCAGTTGAAAAGTTGCATCGCTTTGGTGTTGATAACTTATATGTAAAGCAACGTTTACGAAGTCACCTAGTTATAGGTAGTTCTCAAAATATAAAAGGTCCCTTTTGACTTTTGACATTCAAGAAATACCCTAGATCCCGAGACTATAGCTCAGAACGAAACTGAAAGAAACAATAAAATAATAACTAATTCCACATACTTAGTAATTAAAATATTTTTAGTTAGCTGTAAATACATAGTTTTTAAAATATTTATACATAGATTTTTTTGGCACGTTGCATAATAATATAATCGATTATATTACGAGTATTGCTCAATGCTCATATTTCAAAACTGGCCTTATATTTTTAAGACTATAGTCTAATATATATGTATATATTTTTAAATAAAGAGTGACGAGACGAGCAGGTCATGTGCCTGATGGTAAGCAACATACCTGCCACATAACAACACAGTGACACGCAGCTATTGGAACATGAAAAATCCAAATCATTACCTAGCACTGCACTTCGCTCGTCACCCAGAGGTTTATTAAAGCAGCCCATTGAATGTTACCATTGCTGGGTTTCCAGTGGCGACGGATGGTGCATGATTTCGTAAAATACTTGAAACATGCTGGTTTGATCCCAATGTTTTTTCCACCATTTCTTAAGTTAGTGGCATTCAGTGATGCGTGTGATTTGAACCAGGGGCTTCGGACCGGCAGTCGCTGTTCTCCCGACTAGAGTAGTCGTAACTTATAGTCTTTATTTCAAGTATCAAGTCCATTCGTGCCACGTATTAACCGGGAGCCTAATGCACCGATGCGTGCTAACCAAATTACGGTGGTAAGTGAAGTGAACTATGAAAATAGGATTTCTTTAGAGCTCCCCCTCCTCCGCCCCCTTCCGCTTCCCCCCCGACACCAGGTGAGGATTACGAAGATTGTCAAGAAACTGATATACAGACAGTAATTATTCGTTCTATAATTAGATTTTGATACCAAATGGGATGGTTTTAACCGACTTTCAAAAAGAGGTTTCTGAATTCGACCGTATATTTTCTTTTTTGTAGGTGTACCTTTTGTTTGAAAGCCCATTTTTTTGCTATTGATAGGGTAAATCTTGATTGCCATCTTACTTGATGTTAAGCGACTACTTATGCAGTCTACGATAGCACGCGCTTACCAAGGATAGGTAAGTAAATTCCTTCTGGATTTCAAAATAGCAAGATACTCAGTAACTATTGATAAAACCGCAATGGATATTAAGATCATGCCCTTTTTCTATCAGACTGTTCCTTGTGTCCAATAATTTTCACCGAAAAAACATAACAAGACTTCAATTTAAAATTAAACTTAGACACTCGACTAAATTTCATAAAAATAAATTTTGTGAAACCACTGATTGAGTGAGTGAGACAATCTGTTTTTTATTCGTGCAGAAAATGTATTTACATAAAATATTATGGAGACACGGTCGGGTCAAGACCCGACCAGACCAGAGGGTAAAAAAAAAAAACACACTGTCTCACTCACTCATTGAAACAGTGTTGGTTGGTTTCACAAAATTTAGTAAATTTAATCGAGTGTCTGAGTTTAATTTTAAATTGAAGTCAGTTTAGAGTTTTGCGAAAAAAAAGGACCAGTCTCATAGAAAAAGAGCATGATCTAATACCAATAGTTGTTTTATCAATAGTTACTATTTTGGTATTTTAAAATCGAGAACGACACTATAGAGACGCACGGACCGACTAAACCTCCATGAGGTTCCAGCTTTGGCACTTATGGAATTCGGGGCCTCTCTCGCATTATTCCGCGAACCCGCCGTGGTTTGCCCGTCTCCGGGCCCTCCTATGGGGCACAGCTCCGTCACCGTCGCACCTGAACCCAGGATACACCGTGAACACCTCGGAGACCAATCAGTCAATGGGAGCCAGACACTAGAGCATCTTTATTTTTGAAGTGAAAACTTCTTTAGCCGCGCCTAGACAGATTTTTCGTGGGGTGTAAATTTGGTTCTACCGTCACGCTCGGGTATGATAAGAAATCTTCGGGTAAACTCAGGACCTTGGCGATTGGGCATCTAGAAATACGTCAGCCAATGGGAAATGCTGAAAGGGCGTGGCCTCGCCATCATGGCATGGCCATCTAGAAATCCGTGAGCCTATGGGAAATGCTGACGCATTTCTAGATGGCCATGCCATGATGGCGAGGTCACGCCCTTCGGTCACACCCGTGTAGTTTCCAAGGTAAGCTATCAATTTCTGAGTTAGAAGTTTTCACTTCTATCGGCAGTTCCTATGACTGCCAATTTTTTTAAAATAAAGAGTGACGAGACGAGCAGTACATGTGCCTGATGGTAAGCAACATGCCTGCCACATAATATGCGTATTTCAATTGCGTGTCACTGTGTTGTCAAACAACACAGTGACACGCAATTGAAATACGCAAATCATTACCTAGCACTGCACTGTGCTCATCACCCAGAGATCTAAGCTGTTATATCTCTAAGCCCTGTATTTTTTCTGGAAACATTGCCCTTCAAACCTGAACACAGTAATGTTTCCACATTACTGCTTGGCGGTAGAATAACTGGAAAAGGTGTGGTCCTTCCCCAGGCAGACTCTGCTAAGAGTCCTACCACTACAATGACAACTGGCTCCCATTGACACCCTTGGTCCCCACCGCCTACCACTTTTCGGCTGCAGAGAGCGGAGCACCGCGAAACCAGCACTCCTCTTCCCCTGCAGCTTGTTCGCTTTCGACGATAGGCCAAAATTCGGAAGGCAGTAGTCGCTTTATGAATCTAATGACCGACATACACGAGACTTGCTTTTCAAGCTAGGATATCAGGCTAGTGTTAGTAAGCCAGCAAAGCTTGTAGGCTACTTCTTCTAGCTTCGCCTTCGCCTACTTCTGGCTTCGTGTAGACAAAATTAGCGTTGTCTACGAAGCTAGAAATACTAGCTTGCTAACACTAGCTTGAAAAAGTAGCCTCGTGTAGTAGCTCCGGCATAACTGCTACAAGCCCCTTTATAAAATAACGTGAGCGCAAAAACTTCAATTATTTTTTGATGTAATAAAGAATTCTTTGATAAAAACTTGTTTACAAACTAAACACTTGTTTATCTCAGACAAAGGCGAAAGATTACAAAAATCCACCATAACCATTGCGCAAACGCAGCTAAGCTTCACAAAGAGCACCGCAGACTGCGATCTGCCGAATTGTCGGTGTGCCGACAAAGGGGAGGTTTAACCTCGCTTTGTTATAGATCGGTTTGCGGCAATTTTTGATCGAAGTAAGTTTGTAACGAAAACGGGAATTATTTTGAGTATATGTAACGTTCTCCGGGTTTACTCGCGTAGTTCCCGTTGCCGTAATTTTCCATGGCATAAAGTATTAATCTACTTATTATTCCAGGTTACTATAGAGATAACCTAATATTCCTTTAAAGTCTGTAGTGGTGTAGTGTCCCGTTTTGTAGTGGTAGGACTCTTAGCAGAGTCCGCCTGGGGAAGTACCACACCTTTGTCAATTATTCTACCGCCAAGCAGTAATGTGCAAACATTACTGTGTTCCGGTTTGAAGGGCAATGTTTCCAGAGTAATTACAGGGCTTAGAGATATGACAACTAAGATCTCTGGGTGACGAGCGCAGTGCGGTGCTAGGTAATGATGTTGGCTCTTCATGTTCCAATAGCTGCGTGTCACTGTGCTATTATGTGGCAGGCATGTTGCTTACCATCAGGCACATGTCCTGCTCGTCTCGTCACTCTTTATTTAAAAAAAAAGTCTAATTTGAAATTAAGTAATTCGTCAGGAACTAAAGTGACCGACATAGCTCAGCCTATTAAGAGTAGCAAACTAACCTGTCGCAGACCTGACCGTTGGGGTGGATAGGTTCTGGAGTGGAGACCGGGAATCGGTACCTTAAACGTAGTATGCCCTGAGATTAGGTGGAGTGGCGATAAACGAAAGACGGTGGCGGTTGAAGACGTAAGAGGATCGGGCCGAGTGGTGCATATTGGGTCTATGTCCACCAGCAGGGAGCAGGGCTGGCCTTAGCCATCTAGGCGCCCCGGGCGAGCCATGCCTCAGGCGCCCTAAAGGGCAACAATACACTTTGGGGACGTTGAGATACACCCAATATAAGATTTCCCAGCGCCCTTGTAGTATCCGGCGCCCCGGGCGACCGACCCCGTCGCCCCACCCTAAAGCCGGCACTGTCCACCAGTGACCATAATTTTTTTAAAATTGAATTAAAAATAAAATCGTAATGAACAAAATAGATTAATCCTTCTTAATATTATAAATGTGAAAGCTTGTGACTATGTATTATGTACGGCTGTTTGTTACATTATCACGTTAAAACTACTGAAGGATCCATCCAGATCGGATGGAATTCGGTATGTAGAAAATACCCTGCAATAACACTTAGGCTATTTTTTATTCGGAAAAATAACGAGATGGGGAACTAAGCAGGTGAAACCATCGAGCGCTCGTAGTACTTACTTAAATAAAATTAAAACTTTAAAAGTTGTGGTTTTCCACAACTAAACTGCTAAATTAATAAAAAAAAAATATTGTCATTAGATTGTAAAAGCGCCATCTACCGGGAGGTGTTCTAACTACTATGTCAATTGTAAACCCTTACCCTCTGACCTCTCCCTCTGAGGTATTATTTCAAGGAAAGCTACCCTCATATCACTCTCGCAAGTAATATCAGTTGTGCTCGAAATTTGCACAGATGGCGCTATGCGTTCTAAAACTACGCAATCAGATCAGCTGAAAAAGCTGAAAAAAACAAATTGGCTTTGTACACCAAAGCCAATTAAAACAAGTTAAACAAGCGGTCGCAAACTAGTCTAAATTCGACCATAAAGCAATTTTAATCTATTCTCAATTCGACCACAGACTTTAAAAATAAACAAAAGACTATTTTATTAATCAAATCAAGTGTCAATGTCAAATACTTACATGGCACTGTTTGTAAATTTTATGTCATTCATTTAATGCATTTTTGTGTATAATTTTCTAAAAATGTTAGCATTCTGTACTCTTCTATATAAATTGCTAGCTAGCAGTGTCACGCGGTTTTAAACGCGTTATTCTCGTTATTTTCCTCCTAAAAATTGTTCAAATGTGTCAATGTGTGCTCCCAGACTATAATGAATTTTATTCCAAATTTCAATCCGATACGACCAGACGATGCGATGTGTTTGAGCATCCAAACTACGATATTTATTTATAATATTAGTAGGTGTGGGAAATTTTATTTTCCTCCATCCGTGCATTTTAGTAAAAAGGGGTAGGTAGGTACAAAATTTTAGCTTCAAGTACCTATTAGATAATGTAGGTATGTATGTAATGTAACTATAAGATACCTTCATATTACATACTAGCTGTGCCCCGTAGTGAAACCTGCGGCTTAACAACCACTAACTTTAACGGGATAAGGTTATGTAGGTTTAATATAGGTAGTAGCCAATTTGTTAATCCTGATACATCATTACCTTACGTATTTAATTTCATTAGAATCCGTTCAGCCGTTACAGATATTCATAGTTACAAACATACGCACAAACTTGCTCCTTAATAATGTTAGTGTGATATGATATTAGATATAGTTACTAGGTACATATAGGTAGTGTGTGAATTTAATTGCGGCACTGGAGCGTTTTCAGAATACAAAAAAAAACAAAAAATTAGTTCTCAATTGCGCCGAAGGTGTCGCTATTACCTTTTACTATTATGCTTTATTTTGTTAAGGATATTTTATAAGTATAGGTACCTCAATGTTAATAATTTAGCTTCTATAAGCTAAATTAAAAACTATTTTCACACACATTAATGTCATTTTGAAAACGCACCATTCTAGACATTCCGACAATTTTTTCAAACAGAATCCGTTACATCTAACAGCGTCATTAGACCACAATTATAATAGCAATACAAATAAAAATAAAACAGTAGAACCCTACCAAATAATCGAAACAGTTGACCAACTGAAAACAAAAAAAATGTTACCAGACACTTTCATTATCTCTTAGTAATCTCGATGATGGCGCCCTCATAATAATTTCATCAATAATCGGGTTCGTACTTGCAATAAATAGCGTCCCTCCTTGGTTAGGGTTGGACCCTTCGCTTGACTAGTGACGGGACACACACGCTTCGTTGGAGGTTATCGATGGAGCGAAGCGCGCGGGATCTTCGCCTTTGTGGAGCTATTTTTGTTAACACTATACACATGTATGTTAGACAACACGTGTCCTAGAAATGTTTTATTAGTAAGATATCCCAGTATGTAAAATCTTTGCATTTTTTTTCATGGGTAAGCTTACACTTGATGCCATCTCGTTCAAGTGATGACGAGATCTACAATGGAGTGAATGTACTTAGAAGAATCCGATTCATTTAGCACTTTGCTTGTCAGGTCACAGCGCGCACGAAGAATCCTCTTCCAGAAGACATAAGAATTTCACTTAACCGACGATGATTTCATCCGCGTAGCTGTACAAAGTCTTCCAGGGTTGGCTGGTTTTTAGACTAAGTGTGAGTCAGCGGATAACATAAATATGCACTTAGTTTTGATGGGAAAAGGTCCTTGTAACATGTCGGTTTCTTTTTTTATGCGGAGGAAATGTATTTACACATTCCCTTCCACCTAAAGGGGATGGTTGGGTTATGTCGGACTTGACACCTCGAGTTATGGCTCTAGCGACTAAAACCTTCATGTAGTTCCACGATTGAGTGGGGATGCTTTCGCGAACTCTTCTCCCACGAACTTTGCTCAAACCTACGACTAAACGCTTATGTAACCAGATATTTTTGCTGCTGAGCTACCACCACTTCCAGGTGATGATGGAGACAATATAGTATCTGAGCTGTACATGTCAGAAAATTGCTGGTATAGAGAGATGGCAGCCTGTGAAAACAACGTTGTGGCAGACCAAAGAAGCGATAGCGGATCGATCTGCACAAACATCTTAAAGACTGGAGACTGGGTTTCTTAGACTCAAGACATCCAAAACTGGAAGTAAAGTACGGAGCTCTTTCCTCAGCTTTGAGACACATAATAGCATAAGCATCTTACTAAATGTTCCCACTGATGTGACTTGGGTATTCTCTTGCTAGGAGAGAGTTTAGCATATATTGAGACACACTGAGCATTTAATAAGAAACAATAAATATGCTGTTACATTATTACAGTGTTACATTATTTCGTTGGCCGTTGTTCTTCCAGTTATTACAGTTATTAGGCACGAAGTTCCTAACACTATTTCGTGAATATTCATTGGAAACTTATCTAGGAGCAAAGTTCGGAAATTAAGTACTACTATAATAGTTACCAGCGATTAGACTTGGCTTCATCCGAGGTTCTAGCGCCGTTATTAAAATGATCTTCGCTTTGATATTACTTCCTTTTTATTTTCGTTTATACTATTTATGTATACAAACGTTTCAGTTAAGCACGCAAAGGGTGGGTTGAACATTGGCATCGGTTGTCAAAATCGGTGTTCCCACTTATAAGGATCATTATCGCTTGCACAAGTCCCAAAATTTATCGATACATGCCCTTCACTACGCTCGCGGGTCGATCCTTTCCCGATACAATTACACTGTGTGTAGTCGTTACTGCAATCTTCCCGACACAGCCCCACAATACCAAACAATATGCACTTTAATCACCACCAATAAAGTCCATTTCGTCTAAGCAAAACAAAACTTTCACCTCTTTCAATAGGAGTTAAAACCGAAATGCGTAGGAAAGCTTTCACTTTTCAGGAATCATTATTGAAAGTATAGTTTTGGGTTTTAAGTTGTTAAGTTTAGGGTTGAGTTTTGAGTGGGGTGGGGTTTGTTTTTCGGGAGGTAGGCTTAAAACTCTGGAGCATTCTCGAGGGTTCGAAGGTTTGAGCCTCCGAACAATGGACTATTCGATATTTAGCCGATTATGAACGTTGGTAATGCTCTTAGAAAGGTGTGATTTTTGTCCTGAGTTTGGTGAAATTTATGTGGGTACGTAGTAGGGGAATCATCTACCCATTTCGGGGAGAACAAGACATGCGTCTGATGGTATGCAACATGGGTGCCCATAACAGCATAGTGTCACACAGCTATTTGTTCGTGAAGAATCCAAATTACTGGCTAGCATTGCACTGCGATCGTCACCTAGAAAAACAAAATTATTTGTTTCTTTACCTTATAATGTCTCTGGGAACATTTGCATTTAAACAGGGCTACCTATAGTAACGCTTACACGTTACGTAAATCTGGTAAAAAACAGTTTAGCAACGTTAAGGAGCTACGATGCCATAAACAGAAACACACACACACACACACAGATACGTCTATAAACACCCGTCGGGGTTGATAATCAAAGGTGTTTTGTAGTGGTAGGACTCTTGGCAGAGTCCGCCTGGGGAAGAACCACACCTTTGCCTGTTATTCTACCGCCAAGCAGTAATGTGCAAACGTTACTGTGTTCCGGTTTGAAGGGCAAAGTTTCCAGAGAAATTACAGGGCTTAGAGATATAACAACTTAGATCTCTGGGTGACTAGCGCAGTGCGGTACTAGGTAATGATTTTGGCTCTTCATGTTCCAATAGCTGCGTGTCACTGTGCTGTTATGTGGCAGGCATGTTGCTTACCATCAGGCACATGTCATTTTATTCTCGTCACTCTTTATTTAAAAAAAAAATAGATTCTTTGAACCATGTCTATTTTTTACCAGCCGCAGCTTTATTTAGTAAGGTAACAAAGTTTTTTTAATAGCGCATAAGTCCTAAATGAATAAATATAGGTACTTTCTTTTTACTTTAATAGGTTTACACTTGACCGTCATCTCGCTCGATGGCAAGCGAAGATGCGGTCGACGATGGAGTGTACTTACCTACATAAAAGAAACCAACTCACTGTTGAATTGAAGACACTAAGATTGTAACCATCGGGAAAAACTCACTCAGACATCGCATCCCATGGCTTAGACGTTCTTATCACAAAAATAGAGTCAAACATCTTCGGTCCAGTCTTTGGAACCATGAAATGATGTCGCTTGGTTACTTGGTTGTACGAAGCGCAAGTAAAATACCGGCTATTTATTTGGCTCAACCGATAAACTTAGGTAACGATAGCTTGGTAATACCGCCAGCATGTTGGAAAAGTTGATAACAGACTTGACGTTTTAGTTGTCTCTAGACCTATATCGATTTTGATGATGCAGATACTCTCACAGTGTTAGCTGCATTGCTTACCATCAGGCACATGTCCTGCTTGTCTCGTCATACTATAAAAAATACATTACGCATACTTATTTTAAAGCATTCCATATACCTAATTAATTATAAAAATAAAAAATTTTTCGTAATCATTTACCGTACTCTACGGTACAATGTACAATACCACAAATATGTACATGGAGATATACATACCTACCTAGTTAGGTAGATACGCCAAATGTACCTACAATACGTCGTCGTTGATAAAAAAAAACAATTGGTAGTTACAAATATTTAAATACCTATGCCACAAGATTTTAAAATAGTCTCAACATAAATACCTAGGTAGGTAACACAATATACATTTATTATAGGTAACTACAAATTGGATTACATATTTTTCTGTTTGATGGTACCTACTTCGATATTTAGGTATTTTTAACCCTGAAAAAACAAATTATCCTTTAATAATCATCTTTTTATTTTTTGATATTACCGTTATGTTTAATGATTTCTTTACTTTTTCATTAAAAAACTGATATCGGAAATTGAGCTGGACCAAATTCTTTAAATACATTTTTTAAAACTTCCGACACATGCCTACGCTTTTTAGACACTCATTTTCATTCCTTTTAAAGAAAGAATTGTTAAAATTCCAACCAAACATTTTAAAACATCACTATTCAACGTAGACAAAGTCACAACAACAGAAACCTTGATGATTCCACCGTCCATTTTTAATCACCAAAAACAAACAAAGAGTAAAGACATTACATCAGACAAAACATTTTCAAATATGGAAGAAAAACCGGCGGCGGTAAAATTTTCGATTTCGGAACACAGACCGCCGGGAAAATGCCGACGGAAGGTTGCCGACGGCTTTCGAATTTCGAACTCTCCCCTCCACCAATCACACAACAGTATCCGCCCCGTATCGAAGCGAGACAAAGCTATATGGAAAACTGGTAAGTTAGACAGAGATAGAGTTCACGCATGTGTTTACACGTTTACGAGGGAAATATGATGCATCGTGTTGTTTTAGTATCGGTTTCTCTTCGATTTATTAACGTATATTTACTTCTTTTGCGTAAAGAAGCGGAATAACTGGAAATCATGTTTATGGTGACATATAACACTTAACATAACAACATTTATAAATCGCAAAAATTTACACAATTACATTTAGCAATAACAAAACAAAACAAAAGCAAGCAAAGACAAGTAAACCTTGTTCAAAAAAAAAAAATTTACCGTTTTCGGCAAAGTCATATTACATCAAAATCACTATCTGAATAGATTTCAATATCAAACACTAAACAGCATTTTATTTGTAAAATAGATATGAAAAAAAAAATTCATGACAATCGTTTTATTAAGTAGATACCTATCTACTTTTAGTACATTCATTGTAGTATTTAAATTTTGTTTGTGTGCAACTTACAAGACGAAAATACGTTTCGATGTGTGCGTGAGTTTTCCACTGAAGGGGAAAGCTCGCCATACGCATTGATAACGTCACATTTTGAAAATGGAATGCCCTTTTCAACTTTTTCAATATGCTGATGGAAATTTGTTTAAAAATAGAACGTGAATTTTGTTTTTATTTAGGCGATGTTTTAACGTTTACTTGGAATCAAATTTGAAATTTTATGAAGTTCAATTCGAAGTTTTCGAAATATTTAGTTACGGTAAATTCAAGCCAAACATCTGTTAAATTATTATAAGCATAAATTAGAAGCCATTGTGGCTTAGTGGTGGGAACATAGATTTCACAAAAGCGGTTGTAGGTTTGAACCCCACCGTGAACTTCTGAATATTTTTCAATATTGACAAATTTGACTTTGGCGGGGCAGGAAAACATGTTTCAAGATTAGATAAATAATTGAATCACTTGTATTGTTTCTTTCAGATTCTGGCGGTAGTGACGCGGATGTTCCATTTCGTTAACGTCGTAGGTTTAAATCCAGCCGGTACATCTGCGTGTAGGTACCTAAGTATTACTAAATAAATGACTGCCTTTGACTAAAGATATTCAAAAAGAGAAATAAGCATATTATTAATTTGTGACGATTTTTTTCATAGGTATATATAGAGTAACGGGACGAGCAGGACATGTGCCTGATGGTAAGCAACACGCCTGCTCATAACAGCACAGTGTCATGCAGCTATTGGAACATGAAGAGTCCAAATCATTATCTAGCACTGCACTTTGCTCGTCATCCAGAGATCTAAGACGTTTTATCTCTAAGCCCTGTATTTTTTCTGCAAACATTGCCCTTCAAACTGGAATACAGTGATGTTTTCACATTACTGCTTGGCGGTAGAATAACTAGTAAATGTCTATTTCCCCAGGCGGACTCTACCAAGATTCTTACAAACTCTTTATCTGGATGATTACTTTGAGAGTGTTTCCTCACGATATTTTTCTTCATTAAAATCCAGAAGCGATGACAAACTCGTACATCAGCTATTGGAAAACCGGGATTCGAAACTGCGACCTTACGATTATGAAATCGGATATTCTACCCACTAAGCCACTAAGTACAAGCTTTTAACTTTTTTGTGGGAAGTTAAAATCGTTTAATTCCATATGATATAATATAATAAATAATGTATATTCATGAATGTCCTACGGGATACTGATTTGAGTTCCCCCCTTTCCTTAATGAAGGCAGATGCAACAACATTATAAATTCTTATTCATATATTTATGACTGCGCTGAAACTGGGGTACATCTCATTACGTCATCTGTCGCAATTATAAACCAACTTATTTCTTAAAGAACTACTTAGTAACTTAGTGTCTTAGAAAATAGCAAAATCAGACTAAAGAGCTCTACAATTAGGTTGAAAATGTCTTACTCGTTCTTATTTTCTCATTATCCAAAATACATAATATTTGTTTGTTAAAAAAAGAACCCATTCGATAAAGGTCACGGACCCCGGAGTCTGTGGAGTAGCTTAATTTTAAATAATAATAAAAAACTACTATTTATCCGTTCCTGTTCTACCAACCGTATTTCAGAACTAATAAGGCTGGATTTTCATTAGTTTCACTAAAGTGTCAAATATTAAAATGCCTATATCTACTAATTTGACTTTGCTACAAAAAAATATAGACATTGGGGTTGCTTAAGACTTGAGTTTCTAAATTTTTGGAAGACGCAGTTTAAAGTATCGACCATACTAGCGCCAGTCCCAGGTATTTCGATGCAGCTTTAAGAGCTTTGTTCACCGGTAAACTGAAAATTGTATTATTAAACGGTGATTAGGGATATTTTGTTTTAATTGTCAAATAAGATATGACCGTCACCTCGCCTGATTTGAAGTAACCATTGCGGTCTACGATTGAGCATATGCAACTCACTCTACATTTTCACTACTGGGCCTCAACGTCTTCTCTCACAAGGAGAGAATTACGGCCATAATCTACCTCGCCGGCGTATTGTTGGATGACGCAAACATGTCTTGAAAATGCACGATATTTTCATACACCGTTAAATCTCGTGTTGATCGCAAATTTGCACGGCTAAACTAGATGAAGAAAAGTACTAAAAGGTGCAGACAACATTCGAAGCAACGACCTTAGTACCTCACATACCTATGTGAGCAAAGGTCTCTCGCCACTGAGTCACTAAAGTTCCAATCGCGCGCGTTTACCTAACAGAAACAGATTCACTCGTCCCTTGAAGACACCAAGATTGGTCCAATCTGTAAAAAGCGTTTAACGTGCACAATCTGCTGCTCTGCCGCCGCCTCCGCTTGACATAATCATGTCGGTAGCGTGAACGCATAGATTTATTCCTACTAAATGCTCGACGCGGGTAAAAAAGTTTTCACTTAAAAAACTGAACCAATTTCGTCAAATCTTACACCATTCGAATAGTAAGTACAGATAGTCAACAGATTTTATGACTAAATCAAATTGTCAACTCGATCAAAGTTGAAACAGGTCACAAGAGCTAAATAAAGTTGGTATTTTCACCTCTTTCGTAACCCATTAGGTAAAGTGGAATAACGCAAAACCGCGCAAAAACGTGTCGATTTGCGGAAGACGCGTTACATCGCCTGCGTCCCGTCTAATCTGTTACCTATCGCTGAAAGGGATTCTCCTCTTTTTTAATTCAAGTTACATGCCTCAAGGTTTAGGAGGCAGCGGACTTAGCAATTTTTTCAGTGGCTGTAGTTCTACCTTAGTTCATTAAGAATGATAATATTTGCTTCAAACTCAAAATTATGTACAACTAGTAAATATAATCTTTTATTCCAAAATCTAGGTGAAATTGTGCATACATTAAATTGCTGTTATAACTAAGTATATGTACTTAATTCAATGTTGGTTGGAGCTAGAACTAGTTATAAGTTAAGAATTGTAAGTTTTTCTTTGTACCAGAGGTCTATAATAGTACCTAGTTAGTCTCATTTGATATCTATTGTCTATGCCTACGAAATGCTATATTTGAGCAGGCAGTAAAGGCAACCTGAAACCAAATGGAATCGGTTTCTTCATAAAAACGGCACGTTTACGTTTTTAAAGAGACCAGAAATTGGTATTATAAAAAAGCTGCTTCTCATACTAAAAACCTTCTTGTATGCCTACTAACCTAACCTAATACAAATACAAATACAAATACAAAAATCTTTATTGCTGTTTGTAGGTAAGATAAGATAAGATAAGATAATACAAAACATTTTAAAAGTTGCCCCATACAAACTGGCCTCTGCGAGAGGCATGCAATATGTCTGGCAAGACAATTTGTTAGTCTTAATTTTTAAATAAAAACAAAAAAATTTTTTTTTTAAATAATAGTCAGCTGATTAATGTCTTCTTCTTCCTCATCTTCTATTAATTTCTGGTTTTTATTTATGTCATCTGATTCTTCATCTTCGATTCATTTCTGGCTTCTATTTGGTGATAAATGTTTGGTGAGCACAATTTCGCCAACGTCTTGTGTTTCATCAGGATATTGTCTTGTGTTTTTGAGTTTGATCAATATGTCCATCCAGGGTCTAAGGTCTTGCATTAGTAGATCTTGCAGTTCATCCATGTGAGGAATGTCAAAGAATGTATAAAGTGCAATAAATGTATATAATCAAAAAATCAAAAATGTTGTTAATTATAATATTCATGTAAATACTCAAAGAATGTCAAAATGTAATACAGTACAAACTAATTCATCATGATACAATATATCATTATTTGGTCTTATGTCAGTTGAATGTCAAATTTCATAATGGAATAATAATATCTATTGAGATTTTAGTGTTAAAATTAACGTGGTTGTTACACATATTGATTAGGTAACTCTCCTTGAAAAAGGCCGCCGGACGCGGCCGAAACTCGAGTCGGATTGACCGACCTCATTACACGTGAGTTACCCGTTTACCTAATCAATATCTATTGAGATATTAATGGAATAAGGTTTAAAGATTGTAAAAGTTTCATGTTAAACAATGTCTAAAATATTAGTATTCCAATTAATTTCCTTATCATTTAAAAATTCAGTTACAGTATAATAGCATTTGTGTATAAGCATTTTTTTTAGTTTACTTTTGAACATTGTTATGTTAAGTTCTTTTATGGCATTTGGCAGCTTATTATATAAAACACCTGCATGATTAATTCATTGTTTGACGCAAATCTCGTTACAGTTTTGGTAGCTTTCCATTGTTTGAAAACTATTTAAACTCTAGTTTAAATAGTTCAATATTAGTAAGCGATTCAATATTAGATATAGTCATAACTTAAATTTAACATCCTTTTAATAAAAGTTTTACATTAGGGTTATATTTTAAATGTTTCTTCTAAGAAACATTTTGTTTTCTTAGAAGAAACATTTAAAATATAACCCTAATGTAAAACTTTTATTAAAAGGATGTTAAATTTAAGTTATGACTATATCTAATATTGAATCGCTAATAAGAAAAAAGGAAATCATAAATAATACTAAACAGTGCCTCTTGTAACTTACACCACGTGATCTAATCTATCGGCACGCACAAAGCGTCCGTTACTTATCCTGGGATGCTGCGAGCGCCACTGATGCATGTAAGACGGCGCAGCTGACGAGCCCTGATTTATGGTGAAATATGGCTGTGTGGGTCATTATCTCAATGGCTAGTTTTTGTTTAGCAAACTGGGGGCGTGTGTGTCTGTAAATAAAGTCTTTTTGTATTAGTTTTTGCTGAGATTCGTTGTGAACTGCGAGGAATGATAAATCAAGCTAGTATCTAATAAGCTATTTGGTAAGCTACTTAATAAGTTAAATTGCTTTATATGTTAGTTTTGATACTTACTTTAGTTATTTGATAAAAATATTAGATTGTATATAAATAATTATCGAAGTGCCATGTTTTGCACAAATTGTTGTTATTTTAACTTTTTTTTTTCGGAAATATCTTGAGAAATGTCTGGATATTGAAGATGTTAGTAAATTTCAATGAGTTCATCCTCTTCTTAGGTTTAAACACAAACTAAAAGTAGATAGATATATAGTCAAAGTATGTCTATTAACATTCGTTATCTCAGTGCAACATTTTTGATGCTAATTTTGTCCTTTTGAATAATAATTAATAAATTACTTTTGCAAATGGTTTTCAGTAACCTTTTTTAATTTGTTGTCTACAATAAAAATAAAGGGCAAGAAATCCATTAAAATATAAATTATGTAGACAAGACAAGATAGAGGTGAACTTTATAAATGCCAAAAAAATGACAATCAATCAATCAATCAACTTCACGGTGAATTCTTACTGAAGTTGCTTGGAAGAGATCTTTTAAACTGAAAAGCCAACCTTTGTTCTGAAAATTATTAAATCATAAACTGTTTTGATTGGTATTAAGATATATTGTGGAATTGTAGAAAACATAAATCTAAATAACAATAAATAAAAATATCTTTATTGTTTTAAACGTTAAATCAAAATAATCTTAACTTTATCCACTCTTTGCTATAAGTGATGTCTTTGAAAAGTTAAATATTTACAAATTAACGAGTGCCATATTCGACGGCATACTGAGATTGTTTTATCTTAGCATCAATAACAGGCCGCTGAATCTGAAAGCCCGATAAAGTAAATAAGCCTCTTGGTATTTTCGCACAATGGCGTCACGGCGTTCCATACGCAATGTTACAAAACGCACCAAGAACAAACCCTTACAAATGCGAAACTACACAGTGAATCTAGCGGTGCGTAAATTAAGGATACGGCGCTATTCAAGCAAAGTATAAAACCAAATAAAAAAAATCTTTAAGAAAATGTTTTAGCCGCGTATCTAGATGTCCCGCTGCGGTACCCCACATTGTTCTTAGACAAACACTTTCTTTAGTAAAAGCTCTATTTATTTTTTAGTAAATCAAGCGCGGTCGCTATTGTACGTTGGATTTTTGATGGTTGAATTAATTCGTTGAAAAATTTTACGTTGTATTGTTCGATTTACAAACAAGGAACATCGAACGTTTGACCTTTGCAGCAAAAAAATGATGGCTCAATCACGTCGATGTAACTGAGTGTGTCGAAAACCGTGACATGGTATCGCAAAATCTCACAATAAGTAAGAGCGAGCGTGAAATTAGGCCGATATAAATTAGGGCTAAGTCATTCTTGGTCTGAGATGCGTGACGATGCCGCGTGTCGGGTATTGTTGAAGCGCGGTGGTGGCGTGCGAAAGCGTTTTGTTGATTTTAGCATTTTACGAGTTATGACGGGCTGCCGCTGGCCGGTCGATCATCCTTATGGTTTACATTGATTGCGTGCGACAAAGGCTTTATTATTGGCGTGTCAAATCGTGTGTCACTTGTTTGTTTTTGTGTGCAATTTAGTTAGTCGCGTGGACGGTTCGTTTCACGCCGTTTAGCTAACGCAGCGGTGACTATGTAGGACATGTCATTTAATATTTATTGGTATAGTTTGGTGGGAAATGTTTTTTATCAGACTTGGTACATTTATATCAATAATTATGTAATAAAATCCACTGTTTAATGCTGTGTCTATTTGTTCAAAGTTTCATTTATTTTGCCACCTTTTGGGAGCTCTTAGAAGTTTGCACTCTATACAATCATTGAAATTGTTCCCGTATTTGTTGAAATTGTTCCAGTATTTGATAGGTAGAAAGTACGTTTTTTTTCGATAAAATTACCTAGACCCGTGACTGCGTGATGGTGAGAATGTACGATTTCTCAACCGTGGAGTTGTAGCTTCAAATCTCGTCTGCACTTCTAATTTTAATTTTCTAACTTTACTGATTGTTAATAGATGGGAAACATCGTGAGAAAGTCGGTAAGAAATAAACAATACCAGCTCCAAAACTAAGCTTTGAAAAAGCTGCTATTGGATAGAATTACGTTAAATTGTTGTTTATGTTTGTTTAACAGAGACTGTAATTTCACTGGGAACATTGCCCTACAAATCGGAACACAGTAATGTTTGCACATTACTGCTCGGCGGTGAAATAACTGGCAAAGGCGTGGTACTTTCTCAGACGGACTCTGCAAAGAGTCATTCTAAAAGCTTCCATTTTTGAAGCCAGATAGCTGACATAACAAGTGTATGTTTCCTTCGCACACCGTACGCTTCTTCCTTCAAGCCACATCGTAGCTAATATAAATTCTACTAAAACAAATTCGCAAAACGGAACCGTAAAATTACTAACACACTGCATCAGGGATAGCCACATTATACGAGTTAGCCCATAAACGCAGTACATAACCCTTAAGTTTACAACCCGTTCCTGCTGGCCCGCCAACGTTACAGTACCTACGATATTGAACGTAAAACGTGGGCAGTAAAATATTTTATTCCTAGTTTACGACCTACCATGGTTCAGTGGAAGAAAAAGTACCTACGTGTTTTTATGTCTACTCTTCATATTTGTGTGATACCGATTGCTCAAATTACTATTTTGATATTATTTGGTAGGTACTACTTTGTTTTTTTTAAACAAATGCCGAGTTCAATTTAAAATTAAATACATACACTCAACCAAATTCCTTTTTTTTTAATTTACTTTAGAAAATGAATCACCAAATTTTTTTTATCTACTATTGGCGGAGATAGCATAAGTAGCATACATAAAAAAACATACAATCGAATTGAGAACCGCTTCCTTTTTTCAAGTTGTAGTCGGTTCAAAAGAGAAAGATAGAACAGCGACACGCTAGAGTGCACTCCTAGGAGTGCTAACTAACATAAAATAAAAGCACAATGTACGTTACATACTACCTACTTACGACAATGTTTATGTAGGGACATCGGTAACGGTACATTGTCGGTAGTACAATTATGTTTAGTGGTAGGACTCTTTGTACCGTCGACCTGGGAAAGTACCACATCTTTGTCAGTTATTATACAGCCGAGCAGTAATGTGCAAAAGTTACTGCGTTCCGGTTTGAAGGGAAATGTTTCCAGTGAAATTGCAGGACATAGAGATAAAACATCTTATATCCATGTGTGACGAGCGCAGTGCAGTGCTAGGTAATGATTTGGACTCTACATGCTCCAATAGCTGCAGTCTCAGTGCTATTATGTGTAGGCATGTTGCTTACCATCAGGCACAAGTCCTGCTAGTCTCATCACTCTACACTAAAAAGAAAAAAAAATTAAAGAATGCCTAACACACTTAAGAAAGTTTAACTTCAAAAATTTGAAACATCACATTTAAGTGCGTATATAATTCCCATTTGACATAGATATTGTGGTCATAAAAATGTCATAAAATGTGAAATCTCTTCCATAGGATAAAGTAGTTACTCTATATAAGCTGCATGAAGAAAATAATAAAACTGTATTATATTATATCAGTATACCTTTTTAGGGTTCTGTAAAACGTAAAAACGGAACCCTTATAGATTCGTCATGTCTGTCTGTCTGTCTGTCTGTCTGTCCGTCCGTATGTCACAGCCACTTTTTGCCGAAACTATGAGAACTACACTGTTGAAACTTGGTAAGTAGATGTATTCTGTGAACCGCATTAAGATTTCAATAGAAAAATTAAAAAAAAAGAAAAATTAGGGTTGCCCCCCATACTGAAAACTGAAACTCAAAATATTTTTTTTCATCAAACCTACACGTGTGGGGTGTCTATCGATAGGTCTTTAAAAATGATGTTGAGGTTTCTAAAATAATTTTCGTCTACACTGAATAATTTGCGCGAGAGACACTTCCAAAGTGGTAAAATGTGTGTCTCTAACTTATTAAGTAAGAGAATGAAAAATCTAAAAAAAATATATGATGTACATTACCATGTAAACTACCAACGAAAATTAGTTTGAACTCGATCTGATGAGTAGTTTTTTTTTAGTACGTCATAAATACACTATTATTGAAACTTCGATCAAAGTTACAACGAACTACAAGAACTATGTGTAGTATGTATATTGTTACTTGCTGCAACGGAACCCTTCATGGGCGAGTCCAACTCGCACTTGGCCACTTTATTTTTTATTAACTTTGGCACGCGGATCCATCTATTTTTGTTAGAAAGGTGAGTTTAGGTTGTGCTGTCTCAAAGTTATAAGGTACCTCTTGTCTTAGCTACAGTTTAATGTGAGATGCAAAATTCAAAAAATCTGTTACAATAACTAATGGATATATATTATACTAGCTGACCCCGCAAACGTTGTTTTGCCATATAAATAAAGGTATGAAAAATAGCTAGTAGCCGATTCTCAGACCTACTGAATATGCATATAAATTTTGGTTAAAATCAGTAAAGCCGTTTCGGAGGAGTAAGGAAACAAACACTGTGACACGAGAATTTTATATATAAGATTTATTTGGAATCATACATCAAACATTCTAAACAGTTTGGTTGTTTTTTTTTAATTTTTAATATTTTGTACAAGTCCTTGTTTCAAAATAAAAGGTAGTATTATTGATAGTCCATAACGAGCCCACTAAATGTTCCCACAGCTGGGCATCGAGGACTTTTGCAAGGAGAAAGGCAATCCAACATGCTGGCCCGGTGCGGGTTGGCGGATGGCTCTTGGAACATGTCGGTTTCCTCACGATATTTTACTTCACCATCAAAGCCAGCGGTGGTGACAGACTTGGTCATCTGCTCTTGGAAATACTTAGAGGTGCAGGTGGGATTGGAATCGACGACTAAACGATTGTGAATGGGACATTGTAGCTACTTCGCCATCGAGGGTTATAATGTAATCCAAATTTGAGTTTATTTGAGTGGAACAATTAATAAGTTTGAGTGTAGTAATTAATAAGTTACAGCTGGTCTAGTCGGGAGAACGGCGACTGCCGATCCGGAGACCCCGGGTTCAAAGCCACCCGTATCACTGTCTTTTTGAAATCATGTGCGTAATGCTGCTAAAAGGAAACAGAGAAGGAAAACATCGTGAGGAAACCGACATGTATCTACCTAGATTTTTTCGAAGTCATATGTATTATCCACCAACCCGCACTGGGCCAGCATAGTAGATTATGACTTTGATTCTCTCCTTGCGTAAGAAGTCCCCGAGTCCCAGCAGTGGGAACATTTAGTGGGCTGTTTATGTATGTAGTTGGGTATGTTGTGTTATGAGTGAAATTATTATGTACCTATTTGGGTATTTGTGTACACCTAGTGGTATATTTGGAAATTCGTATTTGTATTATAGGTACTAGTGCACCTATAGGTGCAAATAAATTGATTGTTTGTCTGAAATTAAAATAATTTGATAAAATATCTGACCCATCATTTTGATTTAGGTAGGTCCATCATATAACGAATTTCAAAAGTTACATTGGATAACTTAAAAAATACTATATCTGTTGTAGTACCTACCTATTTGATTTTTTACAGAGGATTGTTGTTGTATTGCGTAATAGGTATGTTATTAATATTTTAACAGTTCCAAAGAAGCTTTTGTCATTTCAGTTGTAAGCTCTAAGTATGTGCGCTTAATTAGTCAGTTAGGTAAGTAGGACTCAGCGTTTTATGGACGTCTACTCTGTTTCTACGAAAACGAAATTTCGAAAAAAAACTCGCGACTTTCCTACTCTCGTTCTACCTCGTTTTCTCCGATACAACATTGTTTGACGTTTAAATGTTCTAAGCCTACTCTAATTAAAGAATGCTTAGAACATTTAAACGGACATAACGACGGATCGAAGTAGAATCGGGGTTGGAAAATCGCGAGTTTATTTCGAAATTACGTTTTCGTTGAATTAGAGTAGACGTCCTGATCTATTCCAAAATTCAGTAAGTAGAGTTCAGCAGAGTCAAGTGTGAAAGTCCCTTTAAAAAAATTAAAAAAAAGAATAACATGAAAATGTAATTACCAAGTAAATACTTGTTTAGTATTAGTGCGATAAGAATCTTTTGTAGAGTCCATATATATCACTTTATTCGAACGTTTTACTTTGTTTTTAAAATGTGATGTATCATATCGCAACCGTTCTAGTTTAAATAATAATGTTCCCAATTAAATTAATAAACAAAGTGACATATTTTTTGGGATTTAAGGGTAAGTTAAACTAAGTACATATTTTAGCATTTCGAGTGACGATCACACTAGGTTCACATTAACCAGTAGTTCGAACTCTTGTGTCAAAGATTCCGGTGTAATGTGCTGTTATGGCCAGGCATGTCTCTAATACCCCGTTTACATGATTCCAGTCCAGCGACCAAATCCAGCGCTGGATTGCTTACTGGAATAATGGAAACCGGCACTGGAATGCATCAATCCAGTGCTAATGCATTCCAGTGCCGGTTTACATTATTCCAGTAAGCAATCCAGCGCTGGATTCGGTCGCTGGACTGGAATCATGTAAACGGGGTATTACCATCAGACGTCTAACTTGATTTTGTGTTTTCACTCCATTTAATAGTTATAAAAAATAACAAAAGCACAATTAATTAATTATTATGCCTTTTGTACGCTATAAAAGTTTGTAAGTGAGTTTGAGTTCGAACTGCAATTATTTAAAAGTTAATACAACTAAAATTTTACAAAGTTTAATTTTAACGAACTTTTTTTAATAATTATTTTTGTATCACAATAAACGCAATTGGATTGCATTGTTTGAATTGATTGTTTTTTATGGAAATTATGAAAAGAAATAAATCTATTATTATCAGATAGTAATTATCACTAAATTCTATCATTATTAAATATCACACTTCACAATCATTCAAACAAAATATCTTGGTCCGAAACACGACCGCCGCTCGGTTATAAGCGACCGTTTCGATGTGGTACCCTACAGCGTTTGGTGTAGTGGTGAGGTGTCTATGTGTGCGTCGCCCACCCCAGGGTGGGCAAGCCCCGCCCTGCCTTGCTCTCACGGCTGAGTTGGAATCAGATGGCTTGGCCAGTCGCAACCGAGCCGTATCATCGTGAACGGATCGCAGAATCCAACCTTCCTACACCATTCGATGATTACGCGGTACACTGATCACCGAAACTTGTCAAATTAAAGAATTCCGGTTTGCGTGATTTAGATTTACAATCCGACTGTGATTTTCAATATTTTTTTTTAAAAAGTGATTTTTAGTGTTACGGACTTGTGTTGCGTGTGCGTGACGGCGGGGTTATTAGGTAGGTGATGGTTTTTATTAAACTGTTGTTTTGTATTACGATAACTCAGTTGACACCGGTTTTGTGGATAAAATTGTTTTTTTAAATTACCCAAGTACTACGCGGCCACGCGTAGTCAAACACCGTAGTCAATCCAGACGCTACGCAAACAATGTCAATCAAATTGGCCTAAACCGCTTACAATCTCATGCTGGCATTCCCAGTTGTGAACTATATAGACCTAACTGTAAAAACCATCTTATATTTATATTTTTTGCATAATATTTTATTAAAAAAATTGTTCTATAAAAATGAAAAAACAACGATTTGCAAATTTTATTTTGTAACAAACGCAAAAATACATTTATTAAAATAAAATTTCTGTATCAAACACATGGTCCCAAATACTAGTTATTATTACAGTACAAGAAAAATAAATCCTAACTTGAACTTAATTATATCCTTATTTAATAAATATATTTAGACACGTTTATAACTATAAAACAAGGTACTTTTTAACCGACTTTTATCTACCATTGTCAAAAAATAATAGCAAATGATAGCGAAAGTGTCTACCTGTTTTAAAAAAAATCTCCCTTTTAATGTAATTCGATATTTTCGTTTGGCTCCTATAACCCGGTGGTTTTTATATGTAATTGAATCATTTAGTATCTTTTGTTGGAGATAATTTGTAAAAGTAAACATTTGGCGGTATTGTTACTTTTTGCCAAGTAATTTGATACAATATCAATAAAATAGGCCTACAATGCACGAATATGCGTTAAAATAGAATGCAAAAATAAATATGATGAAGAATAAATAAGATGAAATCTGAAAGATGTTTTCTAAGATTGATTATTTTGTTTGATTTCGTAAAAACTCGAATGATTAATACTTGACAGTCATAGAACTCTCCCACTAATATGGTCTAAGTAAAACCAATAACAAATTGATTTGTTTGTCTAAATATATATCTGAATTATTTAAAATAATTCTTGCAGCACCAAATTTAGTATCAGCATATTATATTACATAAATTAAAAAATAATGTAAAATGGAATTAATACAGTTTTGCTTTTCACTATAGGTATATCCGAAAATGATAAAAAATATTTTTTTGGTCAATACATTTAGAATCAAAATTCATTAATCAGAAGTTAAAATCAAATAAAAAAAATTGTAAACTTCACTCGTTTTTGCCGTTATTTTTATTAGAAGGTATTATTGAAACTACGATTTTAATTACAATGAATAGACCAAATGCAAACACACATTGCCAATTTTAATTCACCTAAAAAGCAATTGAAATTTCGAGACTCGAAAACATCTTTGAAGTAGCCGTCGAACAAATAGTGCTGGGAGCTTTTGTGTTCAAAACTCGTAATTTTGTTAAATGGAGATAGGACGTTTGCATTGTGAATGTCGGATAATTTTTGCGGTAAGCGATACTTGAGGGATAATAGATGACAGTGACGTGGGATCAGTTTGTCTGTTGGTATGGGGAAAGAGAGTATTTTTTTTTTGTGTAGAATTTATTTTTGTTTGCTATCAAATGTCGCAATTTTTTAATATTATTTATTAATAAATTAGAGCCAATTTAAGGTAGATGTATTTGATTTTAAGAATAGTAGCTATGTACATTTTGATTCAAATTGGTTCTGGGCAAAATAAGGTAGGTACAGAAAAAATATATTTATAAAGTTTGTATCATATTAAATTCTGTGATTTTAAACATTACCTTAAAATTAAGCTGAAAAGGTTTTTATGATCGCTAAAATTGACGCAAACTGTCTGGGAAAACAATAGGTCCAAATTAGCATGCAGTTTAAAATGCATAATGCACCTACAAATTTTGCATAAGTTCTACCGAAACAATTGTTAGTGGGTGTAACATATTTTTATAAATTACTTGTAAAAAATTTGGAAATAGCAACGTTAATCATAAATAATACATTTTTAGAGTATTATTTAGTAAACTGCAAAAAAATACTGTTATAATTTAATTACAGATATAATTTTGTTTTCATTTTAAAGCTCCAAATTACAACATCAAACACTGTTTCATAAAAATTATCATAAATAAACTGGTATAATGTTAAATTATTAACACTCGTTCAAAATATATAATTTGTTAGAACAGTGAAAAAAATCACAAGTGCAAAACTGACAAATTTCAGCGACGTCAAAAAAGTATCTTTGAAATGTCAATAAATATCACTAGTTCAAGCGTGCCGACAAAGTGATACAAGAGTGTCACTAGTCACTATAGAAAAACTATTGTACCATTATTTACACTCCAAAGCCATCATTTTCGAGTGTTGACATGCCTATTATGAAACAAGTCTCTGGGGTGCCTCGCGCTCTGTGACATTTTTTTCTTGTATTAATGACATTTTTTGACAAAGAAAGACATGACCGTAGTGCAAAATTTCTCACCATATCGTTACACGGATAGAAATTGATTTTGCTACTATGGTTGACTTTTTGACATCTCTATGAGAGCGGCTGCTTCAAAGAAGTGTTTCGAACAAAAACAAATATTAAAAAAAAAAGTTTAATATTTACGATTTAAAAACACGTAGAGCTCTGATATTAATTTATTCTGTACTTAAAATTTCGTGATCTATGGTAAAAAATAACAATAAATAGAAAGTTTAAAAATATATACAGATAAAATTGAATAGTAATAGATTTTTTTAATATGAAATAGTGAGAGCAGCAGTAGAGAATCGAGGATACTAAAAATAATTAAAAGTACCATCAAAATAACAAAAATATGTAGTAGAAATCTTATGTACCTACTCATATTCTTTCAATTGAAGAAACGAAAAAAATAAGTGATTTACGAAATCGTTAAATCTAAAAATTTGTCACCTATCTAATAATTAATGACATGTGTTTCAAAATTAAAGTAATAGTTATTTTCGTTGTTAGAAATATTAGAAAAACACAGTCAAACGATCAACTTTTAAATTTGATGGTATACCAATAATTATGTTATTCATGCCTAATAATAACATCAATTTTTAAATAATATTTTAAGAATCAGTTCTTTTTAGTTGTTGTTTAAAATGGAAAATTGTATGTAGGTAATTATTGGTTTTATGAAACGTTGGGTAATGTTGTTGTCGCTCTAACTTAAAACCTATACTATTACTAGCCATACAATTAGTAATATAATTGTATTACAAAATGGGATACACGCTGAAATCTTAGCTGATCATTTTAATATTATCCATAACAATTTTTGGATTTACTTAGCGCCTCTTACTTAAAGTATTATCCAAACATACTTTATAAACACTCACTTATGATATTAGTTATAATATGATAATCTTCTTATATTTGAAGCTATCGTGACTCCCAGTGTTACCGCCGCGGCTAAAAAAGAAAGAAAAATATTAATCTCAAAATAAAATAATTCGAGATGGGCTCAAAATAACACCTCCTTTGCCTCAATGGCCTCACCCTTCTTTCGATGAAGCTTATTAAGGATTAAGATATAAGTTTTTTCAATGTAAAAAGCTTTCGATGTTTCTCAGTTATACCCTTTTTATTTTCGGCATGCGATTTGAATAAGATATGTTTAAATAGTTAATATTTTGGGATATAAATTGTATGATATGAATTAGATATAAACTGAGTTTAATTACGGTTTTCCGAAGTGTCCGTAATTATAAAAAATAAGGGTAATGCACATTCAGTTATCTGAACATTGAGAAAAACGTGACATAAAGTCAACGCTTTCAATATTTGGTCGGTCTCATAGCTCAGTTGGCTTATTGAGCACTAGGTCGTAGGTTCTATTCCTAACCAGGAAAAACATTTCTTTGACGATAACATACATACATATTTGTTTGGTATATTATTGCGTGTTTCTATCTGTCAGAAGTATATATTTGAAATTATATTAGGATTAAAACAGTATTCGGACTTCTACAACACAAGGTTTGCTTAGTTTGGGGCTAGAATGATGGTGTTATGTGAAAAAAGTGTCAACTTAAATGTACATATTTTATATTTAATGATAAGTTTACGCTTGACTATGTTATGTTAGACTAACATCTCGCCTGATGTTAAACGACGACACAGTCTGTTGATGGAGTATATATATTTATTTATTTTTTAAATAAAGAGTGACGAGACGAGCAGGACATATGCCTGATGGTAAGCAACATGCCTGCCACATAACAGCACAGTGACACGCAGCTATTGGAACATGAAGAGCCCAAATCATTACCTAGCACCGCACTGCGCTCGTCACCCAGAAAAATTTACCTAGAAAAAACCTTTCATTCTCCACCTCTCGGATCATTGGAAAAACCACTCAGGCAGCGTATTCTACAGCATAGAGGTTTTTTGTTACGAAATTGTGAAACCTCCGCGTTCGCGGTTTTGGCCGTCAATGATGAAATGGTGTGCTTTTTCGAGGTCTAAGCAGTCTGACAGATATATAATAATGTGTGTTTATTTATTAAAACAAACAAATTAAAAATGTTGCGTAAATGTCTTCGAACTACAACTGTTTAATTCATAAAATAATGAACTGCAGAAAATAAAGTTAACAAAAAAAAATGTACAGTGGTACGACATTTTGCAGAGTCCACCTGGGGAAGTCCCTGACCTTTGATAGTTATTCTACCACCAAGTAGTAATATGCAAACATGGTTGTGTTTCGGTTAGAAGGGTACCATTCCCAGAGAAATTATAAGAAACAGAGATAAATCATCTTATATCTCTGGGCGACGAGCGTAGTGCAGTTCTAGGTAATCATTTGGACTCTTCATGTTCTGATAACTGCGTTAAACTGCGCTGTTATGGGCAAGCGTGTTGCGTACCATCAGGCAGTTTTTCTTACAGTTTCATATCAAAGAAATAAAAATGTTTTTCAAAACCCATACACAGAGATGGCTTTGGCCATTGACAGAGTGCACTTATTCTAAATTGCAATGTCAAAGGCAACCTCTTCCTTTTGACTAAGCTTTGAAAAATACAGGGACGCTCGCAAAACTCTTTCAAAATATATAATTAACAGAGACGTCACAGGTTTTAGATTAAATGAACGCAATTCTGAGTGCGGCCCTTTGACGTTTGAAGTGTCATCGTACATGCGTCGGTCGGGTTTTTGAAATTCGTTTTCCATTTTCGTTGTACTGTTTAGAATGTATGATGCATTTTAAAAGTGAAAATTACTGACGGATAATGATGAGAAACGGAGAAACGTGTATTTTGAATTTTTGTACTTTTTGTAGTTACGTACTTTGTCCTCTGAAAAACTAATCTATAATCTGATTCCTAAATATCTTAACAATGTTACAAAATATATGTATATTTTTTCAAATTAATTTATTGGTCACAAAAAACATTTTGCATCCATCAGGTCCGCAGTAATAAAAACACAAAAAAAAACACATGTACTGTATTTCGATACATAATTTCTTCTTTATATTATTTGTTACATATAAACGTAAGTATTTATACTGGAACTAATACAGTGAATGGACGAGCAGAAAATGAGAGTGACGGTAAACAACAAGCCTTCCTGTTAAGGCCGATTTAAACTGAACGAACATAGAGCTAGAGCTGGAACAAGAGCATTCTTTCTCGATCTTTTAGTGTAAACGAAAGATCGTTCTTAGCGTTTTCCATATTATAAATTCCATAGAATCTTTGTGAACGCAAACAAAACAACGAAAGAATGCTCTACGTTGGTTTACAACAAATAAATTTGATACAGTGGGGATAGAATGAGCATTCGCTCGTCTGATGTAAATCGGCCTTTATAGTGTGTTAGACTCAGACTATGAAACAATATGAAAATCAGACTATGAAAAGTCCAAATCAATACTTAGCACTCTAGTGCACTCGTCACTCAAAGACAGAGGAAAATTTTTCTTTTATAATTTCTGTGGAAACATAGCCCTTTCAACCGGAAGACAGTGATGTACGCACATTAAGGCCGATTTAAACTGAACGAACATAGAGCTAGAGCTGGTGCAAGAGCATTCTTTCTCGATCTTTTAGTGTAAACGAAAGATCGTTCTTAGCGTTTTCCATATTATAAATTCCATAGAATCTTTGTGAACGCAAACAAAACAACGAAAGAATGCTCTACGTTGGTTTACAACAAATGAATTTGATACAGTGGGGATAGAATGAGCATTCGCTCGTCTGATGTAAATCGGCCTTTATATTGTGTCAGACTCAGACTATGAAATAATATGAAAATCAGACTATGAAAAGTCCAAATCATTACTTAGCACTCTACTGCACTCGTCACTCAAAGACAAGAAAATTTTTCTTTTTATACTTTCTGTGGAAACATTGCCCTTTCAACCGGAACACAGTGATGTACGCACACTACAGCATGGTGGTAGAATAGGTTACGACTAGTCTAGTCGGCAGAACGGAGTCTGCCGATCCCGAGACCCCGGGTTCAAAACCACGCGCACCACTGTCTTTTCGGAGTGATGCGCGTAATGCCACTAACTTAAAACGGCGAAGGAAAACATTGCGAGGAAACCGACATATACCTAGAACCTTTCAATTGAAAGAATTTTTTAATTGAAATTGAAGTCATGTGTCATCCGCAAGCACGCTCTGAGCTAACCCGGTGGATAATGGCCTTGACTCTCTTCTTGCGAGAGAAGGCCCCGAGTTCCAACCGTGGAAACATTTGCTTCAACTTCGGCTCTCAGGTTTCTTCTCCAAAACAGCGGTAAATAACTATGAAGTCAATTACCACAAATCCAAATTAATCTCAAACTAGCACCGAAACATCACTTCATCATACAAGTCATAACCCATACATCTCTCCCATACAAACCATACATCTATCGCCCATTCCATACAATAACTCATCTATCCCGCTACCGAATATTGCCTAAAGATGCCGCCTGCACTCTGGTACTGTCAGAACAGAAAATAAATGACGACCTCGCATGCCTCTGTACAGTCAGCACAAAGACCCGGCCGATTTGTTACATTGATTTAAAACTGACAAGTACCGTTAGCATGTAAAACGAATAATCTGTTTACAAAAGTGACCATCCTACATGCTGAAATAGCTCTTTACTCCTTACTACCTTAATACCTAGCTACAATTGCTATTAATAATGGGACCGTCATGTGATTAGTCATAAAAGTCCCAAAAAAAACTGATTAAAAAAAAAAAGTTTATTTTGTCTAACTTTCGTATTTGCATTCTTAAGCTAAGTCAAATACTTATCCATGTAACTAAATAGCTATAGTATTTTTAAGCTAAGTCATAGGGAGTATGGATAACACTGAAACTGCAATTTTTTTGTAGGTATGTTGTGTTGAAGTACGTACTAAAGTGTTTTTGTCTGCCTGTTCTTTTCACTTTTTGATATATTTTTGAGTACGCGAATATTAAAGCTGTGTTTGCCATTGAAATTCTTGAAAGGTGCAAAAGCATCATCGATAAATAATATTGTCATAACTCATTCTGATTTCAAAGTCAAAGTTCTGAATTCATTAATGTACAATTTACACGTCGATTAATGAAAAAACAAAAGAGAGAGGATAGAAATAGTGTGCTATTTTAAATTATGCAATTATCTATTAATATTCATAAAATCTTGCCTATAACCAAACCCCATAATTTGAACAAGTGAATCATTCAAATTCTATTTGAAATAAATAGATTATTTGATATTGGTCCAGTGGTTCCGAAGAAAGAATATCTCAAACACATACTCAACTTTACCTCGGCCTTTTTGAACTCTATGAAAAATTAACGTTCTCTCTCAGCATAGATTGCGAAAGTGCTAAGTTGATATTTATTATTATCAATATCCTTTTTAGCGGGTACAGCCTTTATTATCAAAACTAAAATACAATAAGAATCAATCTCTTAAGTCATCTTTACAAAATTTTAGTTTATAATTACTGTGTTTTGTTGCTAGCCGTACTGTATGAATGCACAACCGCACAGCCTCGCTATGTCGGCGCTATAAATCAATCTCATTGTGACGGATCATAGTATCTTCACCTAGGCCACTACAATACAACAAATAGACAAAAAACCAACGAAATGTTTATGTTTTAAATCTTTTCGAGGACTCTCAAACATAACTAGCGTTAGCCAAGTTGTGAAAGCTTCAAATCGAGAGTGCATCGGTTTCTTCTAGGTAAACACGCTCCATCATAGACGGAATCGTCGCTTATCATCAGGCGAGATGGCGGTCAAGCATAAACCTATAAACATAAAAAAGATTTTAGGAGCAGGTAGGAGTATGAAATTTCACACACTTCTAGCTTATAGTGTTTATACAGTGAAGGAGTGGAGAATAATATTTTTAATAGTATTTAATAACTACCTACTAGCAGCGCCCCGCGGTGTTACCCGCAAAGTTCCCGTTCCCGTTGTTCCCGTTGTCTTTCCGAGATAAAAAGCCTATGTGTTCTTCCAGACTATAATCTATCTGTGTTCCAAATTTCAGCCCGATCCGTTCATACGTTAGGACGTGATTGAGCAACAAACATCCAAACATCCAAATATCCAAACATCCATAATATTAGTAGGATTTTTAATACGTGCAAAAATAGGGAATTGTAAATCGTAAGAGCTTCAAAACTACAAACTTTTGTTTCAAAAGCTAAGTAGAAAATGCAAAGTTACCGCGGTGATAGGAATCAATTTGTTTGAACAAACACGCATTAAGGCAGCGTCTAGTCTATACCGGGGGATCTACCGGCGACCGAAAACTGTCTTAGTCTTGATATTTCTCTCTCTTTTCTTTTCGTTTGAAATGATAGAGATGGCAATAGCAAAGCCAAAGCAGATTTAGTTAGCCGATAGACGGTCGGTGTCGAACCAAGGCGACTAATGAGATGCGTTCATCCGAACCTTGAGACTTGAAAACCTTAGGAAAACTGTGGTAACAGTTACTTTGTAGAAAAGATTTTTAGCGTTAATTCCGCTAGTTTTGAAGTGAAAACTTTTTTGTCGCGATGAAGTCCGATTGGCGCATGACGCATCGCCTCGTCTTGGAACATGCCCGTTTCCTCGCGATATTTTCCTTCACCGTTAAATCCAATGGTATGACAAACTTGCACTTGGAAAAATGCTCAAAGGTGCAAGTCGGATTTGAACCTGCTACCTATGTCATAAAATTGAACTACGCGAGCGACGAAAAAAATTTGTCAAGTACAGAGAGACGAGCAGAACATATGCATGCCAGTAAGCAAGAGGCATGCCTATAACAGCACAGTGTCACGCAGCTATTGGACCATGAAGAGTCCATATTATTATCTAACTCTGCGCTCGGCACCTAGAGATAAAATATAACATGCTTTAATTCTATGCCCTGTAACTTCTCTGGAAACATTGCCCTTCAAACCGGAACATAGTGATATTTGCACATTACTGCTTGTCAGTAGAATAACTGGCAAAAGTATGGTACTTACAAAGAATCCTATCACTACAGTATAATTAGACCGATTGATAATTTGCAAATAGAATAAAAAGTGGTGTTAAAGTACTTTACATCCACAAACTCTTTTTTTCGACGCACTCAGACTACCATTTACAACGAAAACTGCGTTTTTTCAACATTTTAGCTACATTTTCTCAACATTTAGCTCCTTTTTTACATGTTTTTCTCCATTTTTTCGGAGTCAAGAGCTCGTCTGCGAAGTTACGAATTTCGCGGTTTGTTATTCGCTACTGCAAGCCGTTTGGGAAAGTTGTAGAGTTTCTAGATAGCTGTAAAATTTTACGTTGTTATTATAGCGTGGAATAAATAATAGAATAGTTGGGAAAGAGAAATAAAATAGTGATCCCAAAAATATACTATTACTACATAATATATTCTTATTCTGTCTTCATACTTATATTATTCTACTAGGTATTCGAAATACTTTTATTAACTAGAGACGAATCGTACTAATATTACAAATGTTAAAATTTGGATGGTTGGATGTTTGTTGCACCATATCATCGGAACGCCTAAACGGATCGGTTGCAAATTTGGAAGCAGTCACTTTGTAGTCTATTAAAATCTTTTTTTGTGAATCAAAATTACGATGACTGGAACTACGGGGGTAAACCCGTGTACGCTGCTAGTCTAATTTTTTATCTCTCGGTAACAAGCCCAGTGCAGTGCTTGGTAATGATTTGAACTCTTCATGTTCCAATAGCTGCGTGTCACTGAGCTGTTATGGCCCGGCCCGGATATGTTTCTTACCATCAGGCGCTTGTCCTGTTACGAGTTGTTTAGTTATATATTCAATCAAAAAATAAATTAGACTAAAATAAAACAGAGTTTTACAAAGTTGAGCCCCCCTGGCTCAAATTTAACAAAGTGTTTTTGCTCGTTTACGCCCGATATCAGTAATGGAAACAGGTGGATGCTTGAAATATTTACAGAATAGTGAGATAAAATAACTTACAAAATATACACAAAACAATATTTACAAAAATAAATTATCATAAAACACTTAATACATACAACAGACATAATTTTTTGCTGTTTTTATAGATAGTAGGTAGATACGTACTTAGTACGCATACTTAGTACGCATTTGCGCATGAGTCTGACTCGCACTTGGCCGGTTTTTCTTGTCCTGTTTCAGTTCTTTATAGTATTATTTATTAATTACATTAACTCAGAGCTCGTTTGCCCGGTAACCGGACCGGAGGATAAAGGACTCTGCCACTGATCCGACGACTGATAGCACAGAATGCGATGAATCATATTTATTTCAACAAAATGACGGGCAAAAGACGCTTGTTGTTTTTTGATTCATTATCTCCTGGTAGAAGGCAGAATTTCTAGTATTATTTCGAAGAGAAAGCTCTATAATATATGGATTTACTTCCTACCAATATTATAAATTACGTATGTATGTTACTTTCAATAAATTAAAGTCGGTTAAAAAAAACGGAAGGGATCTGGATGAAAATTGCAAATTAGATATATAGGTAGATTGCAATAAAATCCCGTCCAATAATTTTGATAAACTTCGATTTAAAAAAAACCGACTGTAAAAAATCAACAGACAGATATGTTATAAAATACAATATAATATACGAAGACACTTGAGTGATTGAGACGATTCTAATGATATCTTAATAGTAGTTCTCCATCCAGCTGTTTGGAAGATACGTAGGAAAAAATAAATTTACAAGCATACCTATTTACAAGATAAGCGCGAATAACACAACTCTTCTTTCAGTCGGGTACTGAAAACCAGTAATTCATTGATCTATCATATCAATGAATTACTTGGTAGAACCCTTTGTGTGGTCTGCCTGGGGAAGTAGCACACCCTTAACCAGTTTTCTACCGCCAAGCAGTAAAGTGCAGACATGACTGTGTTCCGGTTCGAAGTGCAATGTTCCCAGATAAATCATAGGGCATAGAGATAAATCATCTATTCTTTTGGGTGACGAGCGCAGTCAAGTACTATTGGGTAATAATTCGGACTCTTCATGTTCCAACAGCATGAGACACTGTGCTGTTATGGGCAGGTTTGTTGTTTACCATCATGGACATCTCCTGCTCGTCCTCTCACTACACTACAAATTAAAAAATATTAAAAGCTCGTTACAACTTTACAAGAGCGCCAAACCACAGGTCCTCAATCACCTTGGTTCTTTTACCCCTCATTATCTACCATATCGACCGCAACCTTCTCCAGACCCCCCCACTTTAGGCCCTTTGACTTTCAGACTCAAATCATGTCAAAGATTCAAAATATATCGAGTCAAAGACTCAATTTAACTACCCTCGACTTGGGCATTGTGACGTTACATAGGGGAAAATATCAAAGTAAAACTCATTCGATTGGGACTTGAAAAGATCAAATGTTTGGGAACCTGTGACTCTGTGATGTGATTGTTAAGTAGGCTTTGTATTGCTCTAGAAAAACCTGCGTAAGTTATTGAATAAATATTAGAATAGTGAGGCACGAAATTTGTTAGGCGTAGACGTAGGTATAGTATACTAGCAACGCCCAACGGGTTTACCCGCATATCTTCCGTTCCCTTTATTTTTTCGCAACAAAAAGTAGCCTATGTGCTGTTTTACACTACAGCTTACCTGTGTTCAAATTTCAACCCGGTCTCGAGAGATTTTGGATGTTTGTTGCTCAAACACGCTCAAACGTCTGGACGGATTGGATTGAAATTACAAACATAGTTAGGTAGCATATAGGCTACTTTTTATCACGGGAAAACAACCGGAACGGAAACTGCACGAGTAAAACCGCAAGGCTACGTACTATTTCTACATTAATATCGGAATAATCGGAAAATGTGTGGTACTTCAACGTGCAGAGTGCAGACTAAGCAAAGAGTCTAACCACTACAAATAACGCAAAGGAAACATTTTGGGCGTGTCTTACTTACAGTGTTACGTAAAGCCTTAGCTAGCGAAGGTATGTTTGACCTAATCACCGGCACTCATCGTCTCGAGCGAACAATAAAAAAATCAAACAACAGACAGCCGCGACTACCGTTCCGCGGTGGGTGGTACGACGGGCTCGCATCTCACTTCATTACCGCTCGATCATTATCGAGCATTATCTGTGCTATCGACTCACGATGGCTAGGGCTGCCAACTTACCACTGTAAACAACTAGAAGTTTTTTAAAAATACTAAGACTTGACGGTCTTCCATATAACTGAAAAGGCCTTTGCTTTGATTTTGCTCTCTCTCTCTCTCTCTCTCTCTTTTTCTATTTTAATTTGAATTAAAAAGTACTTTGGACTCCTCGTGTTCCAATAGCTGCGTGTCACTGTGCTGTGACGTGGCAGGCATGTTGCTTACCATCAGGCACATGTCCTGCTCGTCTCGTCACTCTTCATTAAAAAAAAAAGTCTAGTTTTAAATGAATGCATACTTATAATACATAGAAACACCTAGGCACAGAAAAAAAAATTGTCTTCATCACATAAATTGGAAAGGAATCGAACCCACAACCCTTGGTTTCGCTTACATTACATTACGTTCGTTACATTATGATACCTCGTACCCTTGGTTTCGCCGGCAGACGTACTACCAACTAAGATACGATACCAAAACTAAAATGTTGTAGCCATAACAGCGAAAATATTTATGAAAAAACTGAAATGCTGAGGGAGGTTTCTAGCTAGATAAGCTCAGTTTTTTCTCTTTGAATTCATTCGGGAAACGATAAAAAATTTAGATACCAATTTGACTTTCCTCTAAAATTTGATAGCTTTTTAGGTTGTGACTGTTTTCAGAGAAAGTTTGGAAAACTATGTTTTGATTACTTTTTATAATTATTACTTTATTAACCTTGATTTTATCCTACTAACTCCTGATACGCTGGTAAAGTGGCAACCCTTACAGCGCTATTCTTGCTATGCAACAAAAGATGGCGCTTTAAGAAATTCAGCACCATCATCTACCAATTAGTATCTCTCCATCTCGCTCACTTTATACCCCAGAGCGAGACAGAACACTTGATTGTAATTGATGATGCGATTGTCTATGCCGTATTGGGGTCAATAAATTTCTTTAACGTGAATTTCTTTCTTTACAGGTCACGAAGCGGATGCGGTTTTGCCATAGATTTGGAAGATAGAAATTCTTTGACTGAGAAATTAGAACTTGTAGGAAACTTATATATTATAATACTAGATAAATTATCCGTGGCTTATGAAGGACTCTAGTCATAGAGTAAATAAAATATAGATTAGCCAATCAGAGCCGAGAAGCGACATTGTGTCATAGACTAAGGAGTTCGACAGATATTTTTGTCAAAGATTAAGTGTATAGAAGAGTTATAGTGTTGCCGGGTGGAGTTGAGTGGGGAAGGGGGTAGGTAGAAGGGTGGCTTTGCACGGGGGGTGGGGGCGGCCGGGGCCGGCGCCCGCGCACGCCGCCACCACGCTGGTGGGCGGATTGGTGGCGCCGCCGCGGGAACCCACCACGGCGGCGGAGGCCTTTTGGAAAATGCCACACAAAGGTATGTACCTTATGGTCCAATTTTGCTTGAACCCCTTTAACTTTGAGTTTTTTTGTAGTATAGAGTTAAGAGACGAGCAGGACTTATGATGGTAAGCTACATGCCTGCCCATAACAGCACAGTGACATGCAGCTATTAGAAGATGAATTCAAATCATTACCTAGCACTGCACTGCGCTTGTCACTCAGAGATAAAAGATGTTTTAATAAACCCTGTAATACCTACATAAACATTGCCCTTTAAACCAGAAAACAGTAATGTTGCAAAAAAAACGTCAGGAACACAGTAAACTTAATTATGCATTTCATACAATGCATATTATCTCAAAAGTAGAAGCTACTGCAATATTGTACCTAAGTCTAACAAGGCAGGGCCACTTGTATAGAAGTAACAAGTCACAAGTACACAAATGTTGCAAGTTACGTTAAAGTTACAAGTTACATCACAAGGGTTCTCAGCTTCCTGACTAAAGGACTCGCGTTTCAAATTTGATTTTCGTACGGCTTACTACGAGAACTCGATTGTTGTTTTAGTGAGTTTCTTTCTAGTGTGACGAATTAAAATATCTTTGAAGTTGATTGCTTATAGATTACCCAATATCTTTTATGTTTGTTTTTTTTTTATTATTAATTTGTTTGCAATTTGGAATGTTTTATTTTGTAGTGATAGGGCTTTTAGCAGTGTACGCCTAGGGAAATATAACACTTTGCTTATTATTCGATTGCACAGTGCAATACTATGATAAGTAAGCAGTGTATTGCATTCGTAACCGTAAAGTAAAAAACGACTTACCTCATGGCCCTTTAATTTCTCTGGAAACATTGCCCATAAATCTGGAGCTCTGTAATATTTGCCCATTACCGCTTGGCGGTAGAATAACTGACAGAGGCGAACGACTAGGACTTACTCACACATTTGTTAGGTTTTAGGACCACGTAAGATCTGTTTTTTTTAATATAGCGCTCAGATGGGACATGTTGAAAGACATGTCTAACTTGTAATACCTACTTGGAATTTTAAATCGAAAATTAGGAATACGTCCATGCACAGTTGCTTGAAAGAGATTGCTCTAAGCGACAGGTCCAGGCCACCAGACGAAATATTTAGCTTGAGTTTATTTTGTAAAATTTATGTTTGTAGTGACTTTTCAGTTAATATCTGTTGTGGTTTTAATAACCACAAAGGAGGAGGAATATTTATTTATTTTAGTTAATAATTAGGATTGATAACAAAGTAGAAATATCACATTAATTAATAATTAAAGCCAAATAAAGTCGGTTAAAAAGAGGGTAAATAATACAAATTATTCTTAAGAAATGAGATTATTTAACAAAACTCTTTAATTTTCTTATCTCATCTTACCTTACGTTCGAGAACAAATAGTAAACTCGACATCGCAGGGCACGTCAAAGTTACAGAGCGGAGCTGAAGTAACTGCCACTGTTTCTCAAACTTGTGCACTTGAATTGTCTAACTTACTGTATTTTCTATAGAAATGAGACATAAAAGATTTCTAGATCCGTGTAAATCTTCTTTTATCAAATTGTTAAATAAATAAATAACAATTAGTACGTTTTTTACACAACAACATCTTCCATCAGCCCCAATCTTAGACAACCTGGCACTATGGAAGATAGCTGATCAAGCAATCTAATCTGTATTTACCTCTATATATAAATAAAATTAATGTAATGTGCTGTAAGTTACGCCTGGTCTAGTCGGGAGAACTGCGACTGCCGATCCGGAGACCCCGGGTTCAAACCCCACACGCACCACTGTCTTTTCGAAGTCATGTGCGTAATGCCACTAACTTAAAACGGTGAAGGAAAACATTGTGAGGAAACCGACATGTACCTAGAATCTTTCGAAGTCATGTGTCATCCACCAACCCGCACTGGGCCAGCGTGGTGGATTATGGCCTTAACTCTCTCCTTGCGAGAGAAGGCCCCGAGTCCCAGCAGTGGGAACGTTTAGTGGGCTGTTGATGATGAATGTGCTGGGGATTGTAATTCTAAATAAACAGGTTTTCACAAAAGGTATACCTAAGCTAAAGGAAAATACGCAGGTAAAACCTTTCCCTTTATTTTCTCTCTATAAAAAGCAGCCTCTGTGCTATCGATCTTTATTATAATTTATTATTATTCCAAATTTTAACCCGATCTGTTTAGCCATTC
This sequence comes from Ectropis crepuscularia, assembly GCA_963693475.1. Classification (NCBI taxonomy): domain Eukaryota; kingdom Metazoa; phylum Arthropoda; class Insecta; order Lepidoptera; family Geometridae; genus Ectropis; species Ectropis crepuscularia. Next base: position 18,764,671 of record OY856355.1, read on the forward strand.
CGACGTGACTGCGCAACAGACATTAAAACATCCAAACATCCATTCTTTGAAATTTCAAATATTATTAGGCATAACTTTAACTTCATCAATAGTTTTACTTTAAATTCAAAAATGTTCAAAAGATCAAAGTCCTTAGAACTCTGTTAATAAACCTATCCTGTTTATCCTGTAGTAACCTGGCAGCACTATAGCTATAGCTAAACCTCCCTAAGCAAGTAAGGTAGGTAAGTTTGTTTGTCTGGAGGTCAGTTAACTTTAACGAGTTGCAAACTTCGGCTTTGGCTATGAATGTTGACTGTAAACTCTACAATTTCAGCTAAGTATACTTTTTAAATATCGTTTGAAAATACTTGTCTAAATGTGGTGAATTTATTCTTTGAGCATTTTAGATCTAACGTAGAAAGATAAATGTTATGAGATATGTTATAGCTATACTTGTATGTTGTTGTGTTAGAGGTGATGTTTATCTGTGAGTCAGTGTATGCGTTTGTGTCTGTCTGCTTGTAGGTATGTCTAAACGTGTGTGTCCGTGAGTAGTATTGAGTTATTTAGTTGATTAGTATACGAGTGTATTTATACATTTGTCAAAATATATTTGTGTCCTCGTGAGTATGTATCTACCTGTATATATATATGTCAGTGCATTTATGTGTTTGTCAACAAGTATTAATTGGTGTATCACATCACTGTGCCTAATTGATATCAATTTGTCTGTGTAAGTACTTATCTGTACTTATACATATTTATGTCTGTGGACGCTAAGAAGTTGTGCACCAGTGTATCTATGTATTTTATAGTCTCGTATATCTGTGTGGCAGCGTCACCTTTAAATAGTGGACCATTTTGAATGTGCACTTTTCTTGCCAAAACAATGCCGTGATCAAGATGGTCTTTAGCTTCAAATTTTGGCTTTGTTGATGCCGATTTTAATCCATTATGAAACTTGGCGAAAATCTGATACTGATAAAAAAATATATACTCAAAATATTTCCAAATAAAGTAGGTACAAAGAAATACATTATCTTGTATACCTATCTGCGTGATGAGAGTGGTGCAATACTAGTCAGAAATTTGCTCTTTTCGTGTTTCAAATATCTTCGTGCCAATGTAATTGGCAGACATACCTATTGCTTACCATCAGACGCTTGACTTATCTGTTATTCCTATTTATTACCTATTAGCCTATATACTTCACATAACCTATAGCTGTAAATGTAAATAGATACCATGAAAAACATTATTATTTTGTAAGCAATTTTCCGACATCACTTAAAAATAGTTTGGCTCAAAGCATGACACAAAATATAATTACGCCATGTTCCAAGCCAAGCAAACCGAGCATGCGACGATTGTGTCACATTAAGGCGACAGATAAAGACAAATAGACCGGAAAAACAGTCGTTCGAGAGAGATAAACAGTATTTTCTTTGTTGCACTACCAAAGGAATTTTAATGATTGACTGAGACTGTCGCGTCTCGTTTCAAAACGATGAATTCGAATTTGGAATCTTTTAATTTTATTTGCTGATTGTATATATTTTTTAATACTAAACACATTTTTTTGAAAATAGAACGAAGATTTCAGCATTGCTTTGTTTTAATCTAGACATCCTATCTTACTGTAATGACACTATTAAACATACCATAAGTGCATTTTAGTACCTCAAGGCTTTTAAGTAGCTCTCGATAGGGTTGTTAAAAAAATCGATTGTAACAAATCGTCAAAAATGTTTGTAATAAAAATCTCGACAGCATCAATGGAGTTGGTGAATGCGATTTTTTCGAATCCAGTTTTGGGGCGTGGTCGGTTTGTAATAACTATAAATTATGTCAGTCGAAAAACCGGCCTTTGTCAATGAATTCGTTAAACGCTTGGCGATTTTTTTTACGTATCAAAGCGTATTGACAAATACTATTCAGATCTTTGATCGCTGTTTTTTGTATTTGTTTGTATTTTGTTCTAAATTCACTACTTGAACAATTTGAGCTTGAAAGCAATTTTGCTAGAGATTCGAAAAAAAACAATTTTAGATAATTATTTTTTAATAAAATCAGGAATGAAATGAGTACCAAATTGAATAGCAATTTAAATATAATAGGCTTGATTTCAATCGAACAGACAAAAAAAATGTCAAAATAAAGTCTTTGGCTACAAATTATGAAGTTAAAGGACACAGTCATCAATGATGGTTCTAAATAAAACTAACTCTACTCTGGAACTAGGGATGGATTAAAACATTATTTTTCACTTTTGATATAATATAAACATTATATCTTAATTGAATCTTAGATCACTTAATTTTCGTAAGCTAAGTATATTAAGGCTATTATTTCTTAATAGTGACAGGTTTACGCTAAGCCGAGGTCTTAATGAATGAGAGTCGACAATGCAGCTCAAGATGTAACGCTCTACCTATACCTAGAGAAACTTAGAGGAAACCGATTTGTTTTCGATTTGAAGAAACCACGATTGTATCTAATGGTGTGCCGTCCGTTTATTGCTAGTGTACATTAATATTAATCTAATGGTACTGCTTTTGTAGTGGTAGGACTCTTAGCAGAGTCCGCCTGGGGGAATACCACACTTTTACCAGTTATTCTACCGCCAAGCAGTAATGTGCAAACATTACTGTGTTCCGGTTTGAAAGGCAATGTTTCTAGATAAATTACCGGGCTTAGATATATAACAACTTAGATCTCTGGGTGATGAGCGCAGTGTAGTGCTAGGTAATGATTTGGACTCTTCATGTTCCGATAGCTGCGTGTCACTGTGTTGTTATGTGGCAGGCATGTTGCTTACCATCAGGCACATCTCCTGCTCGTCTCGTCACTCTTAATAAAAAAAAATATACAGTCGGCACAATGGTAAACATCCGCTCAGTCACCACGTTTGGTAATTTAATTGTTCGTAGGTACCTATCATGAAAGTTGTCTCCTAACGTTTCGCTCATCGCTCTTTCGCGCTTCGGTCAGTTTCATATGAGGAGACTTTAAAAAGCTAAGTGGTTATTGTATAGGTATATATAGATGATTGATAATTATACCAGAAAACTCTACATTGCGACTCAAACAGAGCTTAGAACTAGAACTTAGCTTGCTAGCTTATCTAAAGTTCGATTAGATTCTTGCTTCGTTTTCTTTTACCGACTATCTGATTTGTTTTCTGGCTTGCCGCATTATTTTCCGTTCTAAGATTGCCTGGAAGAGATCGCTTGTAGCGAGAATGCCGCCAACTTCTCGCACTAGTTTTAAATATTTTTTGGTGGTGGACAATTCACACGCAACACCATCTGACCCCAAACTAAGCAGAGCTTGTATGATGGCGGCCAGATAGCTGATATAATACTTATATAGTTTTAAATACCTACTTATTATACACAGAAACACCCAGACACAGTCCAAACATTTGAATTCATCACACAAATATTTGCACTGGGTGGGATCGAACCCACGACCCTCGCCTTCGCAGGCAGAGCTACTACCAACTAAGCCTCGAGGCCAGTCATTTCACTAGTTTTAAAGTTTATTATTAATTTCATTTTGTGTATGCTATTCTTTCGGTGTGTCAATAAAGACTATCTATCTAACTATGTATTCGATCCAAATAGGCCATACTTAATTTTATCTCTCATCTAACAATTATATTAAAATCCAGTCCCGCAGCTACATAAGGACAATGGCCATATTTCCCATCCTAAACAGGATTGGGGCATCCAAAATGGCGTTTGCCGTACGATTAAACCACCCCTGGATTAAACAATTCAAAAACAGATACAAAATAATAATAACAGGGGTCGGTTGAGGGGGTAGGTACACCAGGTGTGTCTGTCAGATCACCCTTATGTACTTATATAGATAATTTGGTATTTGATTAATGCTGCGTTGACAGTCTATTTAATTGTGAGCAACGGTTTTTTTGTTTTTTAATTGGTTTAGATACTCGTAGTATTCTTGTTTGCCAGAGATATTAGCGATTAGTTTGAATATCAATATGTTTTTTTTTATTAAAAAGGCACAGGGTTAACAATCTGCCTGATGGTAAACGTTTGTAGTTACTTCTAAACACCTGCGACATTGATGGTGTAAAGGAAATAGTTTCAATATTTTTTTTATTAAATTTGTTTATGTTTGTAGATGCATTATTTCAGCGCCTACAGTTTTTAAAGTTTCGCAAGTGTTAAACTCAATTGTAAAACTCAAAATGAAGTCGCGATCTACGCGACTTAAGATTTTTTTGCGTTCTTTTTACGTTAAACATTACTAAACGACGCTTCTTGACGCGAATCTTGACTTTACTCAAAAAATTTACAGGTTTTTTATCCGCTTTTCATACGCTTTAAATAAATCTTCAGAAAACAGTGGTGTGCTGAAGTTAATACTACGACGTATTGTAATCCAAACAAGACCATAATATCCAATTACTCGATAATAAATAGTCATAATTCTACCAATAGATCTGACATTATTATGTATGTGAAAATTTTGGTGTTTATATTTATGTTATTGCAGATCAATAACGCAGAAATAACATGAATAGCAATTCTCGTTATTTCACCAATAATCAAACAATTCCATCAACATATTGATTAGGTAAACGGGTAACTCACGTGTAATGAGGTCGGTCAATCCGACTCGAGTTTCGGCCGCGTCCGGCGGCCTTTTTCAAGGAGAGTGTACGCGCTCGATGGCTTCCCGTTTGGCACTGCGAGCTGCCGCACGGCACGCACGCAAGGTCAGCGGCTGTTGCGGGGGTGCAGGTGAGGGGGTGCGAGAGGGTTGCGCAGGAATACTCCCGAACTCTTCGTCGCTGGTGAGCGAGTCGGGAACGTTGAAGCACACTGAGCTCACTGTGTCTTCACTCGTATTACGAACACAATGCCGAGTACTATGTAGGCACGGCTTCCAAGCGGGCGGCACATGCCATCCTCCATCTCTATTAAAGGTAGGACGCTTATCAATTTCAATGGCCTCCCTGACCTTACGGGGTACAAAGAACTTCTCCCGTGCCAGGACCTCCGCCTTATCGAAACGAATAAAGTGTTGGGCGTCCGACCTGAGAGCATGTTCCGCCACCGCAGAGCCGTTAACATCTACATTTTTCATTGCACGTATGTGCTCGGCGAGTCTTGTGGACACATTTCTCCGTGTTTCTCCTACGTAACTTTTGCCACAATCGCAAGGAATCATGTACACTCCCGGTACACCCAAAGGTCGGATTGACCGACCTCATTACACGTGAGTTACCCGTTTACCTAATCAATATGTGTAACAGCCACGTTAATTTTAATACTAAAATTGTCAACCTCTACGGGGAGGTAGGACTAAGTGAAGTGAAACGGTTTGCAAAGTTAAGAATAAAACGTAATAAACTTGAATGTGGTTTGGATTTCTTAAAAAAGTGCCGGTTGTCGAGTGTTGTGCCAAAATTTTTAACAATAAAACCAGTGAATTGCATTCGAGGTTACGAAAATTTGTTCGAGACAATCACCGAGATGACTACCATCGTAAAATAAAAATTGCAACGGATGAATTGTACTTGTTACATTTAAAGTTATCTCGAGCTCTGAGCTTGGAATTGTGGGAAATTCTGGATGGGATGACGTTTAGTCGTGCAGAAACTGTTAGAATGGGTACTGAAAAAGTGCAATTGGCCAAATTAGCGCGCCTGACAAAAGGCTCTGAGCATGGCACTACGATACAAAAACTCTACCAAATGGACAAGGTGGTCATCAACTTATCCACGGAAAACATTTCAAACGAGGCGACTACAGCCCTGGCTAAGGGGTTGAATTTTGCCCCCACACCGAGGAAAGTTCCGGCTGAGACCATTATTGCCAGTATCGAGGACACAATAGTGCGGAATAAAATCGGTTCCCGTGATGCCGAGTGCCTAAGACAGGACGTGTCGCTAATTATAAGAAAAGGCAAGTTACCCAGGTCTAACATTTCGAAATCCGAGTTGGATGCGTTGAAGACCCTCCGGAACAACCCCGACGTGTTGGTACTACCGGCAGATAAGGGTAACGCCACTGTCATTGTTGACACTGCAGCTTACGAAAAGAAACTAAGCGAGTTGGTGAGTGACAGTAATACTTATAAAAAAGTTACGTACGACCCCACTAACCGGGTCACAAATGGTCTTAATAAGATATTGAAAACCCTGCCGGACGACCTACATAAAGACTTGCGCCCTTTAAACCCTACACCGCCGAAGATTTACGGGCTTCCGAAAATACATAAGCCTGAGTGGCCTATCCGTCCTATCGTAAGCCAAATAGACTCACCTACGTACAAAACTGCGCGTTTCTTGTCGGATATGCTTGTTCCATTCATCGGGAAGACAACTAGCTATGTTAAAGACTCTACGCATTTTGTACAATTATTGGAAGGGATTCGGCTAAGTGAAGACGAAGAACTGGTTAGTTTCGATGTCGTGTCGCTTTTCACGAATGTACCGATAGAAGATACGATTCAGATTATTACGGTATTACTACAATTAATCCAAATACCTATCGAGTACATAGAGTTATTGCGGTTTACGCTAACTAAAGGCTACTTCGTGTGGAAGGGGGACCACTACTTACAAATTGAAGGTGTAGCTATGGGTTCTCCCATTGCCCCGGTCGTAGCTAACATCTTTATGGAGTGGTTCGAAGAGGAAGCAATATTAAGCTCGCCATATAAGCCGAGACATTGGTGGCGTTATGTAGACGATGTGTTTGCCGTTGTACACAGGGACCAGATTGACCCTTTGTTGTCACATCTAAATAGTATTCACCCGAATATTGCCGTAACGGTGGAACGTGAACGGAATAAAACTCTGCCTTTTCTGGATGTGTTAGTGATGCGAGAAACTACTGGACGATTATCACACACGATCTACCGTAAGCCGACACACACAGACAGATATCTAAATGCTGATTCACACCACCATCCAGCACACCTAGCTTCGGTACCACGCACGCTGATCAACAGGGCGTTGAGACTATGTGATCAACAACATCTAAACACTGAATTAGACCATCTAAAAGGTGTGCTCAAACGCAACGGGTTCAACTGGAAACAAGGGTGGCGTGCGGCGAATACATCGTCGAGGACGCGACCAGCTTCGGTGGAGAGGTCACCCACGTACCTGCCATATATTAAAGGAGTGACGGATAATATTGGAAACTTGTTACGCCGTAGATATTGCATCAAGACAATTTTTCGTCCGCTCACGCAGCTAAGGCAAATGGTACGTTCTCCAAAAGACAGAGACCCTTTGGGTGTACCGGGAGTGTACATGATTCCTTGCGATTGTGGCAAAAGTTACGTAGGAGAAACACGGAGAAATGTGTCCACAAGACTCGCCGAGCACATACGTGCAATGAAAAATGTAGATGTTAACGGCTCTGCGGTGGCGGAACATGCTCTCAGGTCGGACGCCCAACACTTTATTCGTTTCGATAAGGCGGAGGTCCTGGCACGGGAGAAGTTCTTTGTACCCCGTAAGGTCAGGGAGGCCATTGAAATTGATAAGCGTCCTACCTTTAATAGAGATGGAGGATGGCATGTGCCGCCCGCTTGGAAGCCGTGCCTACATAGTACTCGGCATTGTGTTCGTAATACGAGTGAAGACACAGTGAGCTCAGTGTGCTTCAACGTTCCCGACTCGCTCACCAGCGACGAAGAGTTCGGGAGTATTCCTGCGCAACCCTCTCGCACCCCCTCACCTGCACCCCCGCAACAGCCGCTGACCTTGCGTGCGTGCCGTGCGGCAGCTCGCAGTGCCAAACGGGAAGCCATCGAGCGCGTACACTCTCCTTGAAAAAGGCCGCCGGACGCGGCCGAAACTCGAGTCGGATTGACCGACCTCATTACACGTGAGTTACCCGTTTACCTAATCAATATGTGTAACAACCACGTTAATTTTAATACTAAAATTCCATCAACATCCATTACATACAATTCGTTTTTTTTTTGAAGCTAATATAGTGGTGTATCGTACATACTGCGCTAAAGTATATACTGTTACCAGTGAAATAGTGAAAAACTGCGTCCCACGTACCATCGGCTAAACTATAAACAACAAAAACTAAAATATAAGTACATGTAGGAATGGAATTTATAGCGTGGCATAAAAACGGGGATTAAAAATAAATCGCTTGAATAAATTGCGCCTGTGAAATTAAAACGCTCCCTCGCACGACACGCGTGCTCAGCGAAGCGGTGCAGGGCATAAGCGGCAGCGGGAATAATCAGCGTATTCTAAACACTTACTGAGGACTTAGCAACCAGAAACTCTGCAACTTTTTGAGCAAAGCCTAATAATGCGTTTTCAGAATGCAACTGTGTTTCAAAGTTCTTGTCAGTTTCGCCAAAAGTGGTTTTGTTTAATTTTTTTAAGTTTCCTAAACAAAATTTTTCATCGGCGTCACTTTTGAAGAAATTGAGAACTATCGTTTCCAAGTGGTTAGATAATAATATGTGGTTTAACAATCTTTTGAAGTTTTTTTGCATTTAGATTCTGATTTATCTATACTATTTTGTTTTTTAGCGGTATGACTATTTGCAGAGTCCGTCTAGGAAAGAGTTAGTTATTCTACTGTCAAACAGTCATATGTAACAAACATTTCTGTGTTCCGGTTTGGGAAGGGAATACTTAAAACTACTATAAGAGAAGAATACTTTGGGAAGAGAATACGGAAAACTTTGCACTGTAAATATTTTACAGGGCAAAGAGGTAAATCATCTTGTGTCTCTCATCTCGTCAGACGAGCGCAGTACAATGCTATGTAGTAATTTGGATCCTTCGTGATCAAATAGCTGCGTGGCACTGTGCTGTAGTAGTATTGGGCAGACGTGCTGCTTAAACAATATAGAGATTATCGGCATTTGTTGACATCCTTTTCGAACTGCTGGATTTAAGCCTTCACTGTGCTTTTGCTTTCTATCTTAAGTCAATCTCGTCTCCGTAATTCCTGCGGTAGATTTGCTGTCATCGGCATTAATGATTGGTACGGATAAAAACATTTTATTATACACACAAAGTTAAAAAAGTTACAAAATATAAAGAAAAATATAACTAGTACTAATCGGTACCTACCCTGTCATTCGATGTATTTATACTACAGTATAAAACTACTTATGAAACTAAACATAAGAAAGAGTTCAACTTTTAGACTGAGCTATATGACTTATTTATGATAGCTTAGAATAATATTTAAGTTACTTATTATGACATTTCAACATTCACAAAGTTCTATGGACCAGCATCAAACTCCTAACGCTTAGTCTCATAACTTAGACCTTCGCTAGTACTGGGGGTACTATTGTCCATTGTTCTTTTAACAGCCTCTCGCTTGTTAGCGTCCCGCCCACGCTCGAGGTGTGATTAACGTGAGTTCGAGGTGAGAACTTGAGGTAGCCCTCCAAATGTCAATTAATTGGACGACCTATGCTTGCTTTACCGTCTAAGAGGTGGTGACAATAAAAAAACAAAAAAATCGACGTAGCGTTTTATAAATATATTGATATGGTGGTTATTTAAAATGTTGGTGGTTGTTTGACCCGCGACTTATTTAAACTACTACCGATGAAGATATTAATTTTAGCCTCTTTAGGGGTAAGTTTTTACAAAACTTTTAAAGTAAAAAGCCCAATATAATGATTATAGACTCAACAATATCACTATATGATCTAATACCACCTTGCCTTACTCTATTGGACTTGTCGATCTTTTTGACTCTACTTTTGTGATAAGAACATCTTGACTGTGGAATGCGTTGCCTAAGTGGATATATGTGAGTAGTGTCTTCAAATCGAGAGTGATTCTGTTTTTTCTACGTAATAACACTCTACGTTACACCGTATCGCCGCTTAACATCAGGCGAGATGGCGGACTAGAGTAAACTTTTAACATTAAAAAAAAGGTGAAATGTCTATACAAATTCTCATTCCCTTTTTCAACCCTTAGATCATTATATCGCATTAAAAAGTAGCCTACGTTTTTTTTTTAAATAAAGAGTGACGAGACGAGGAGACCATGTGCCTGATGGTAAGCAACAGGCCTGTCACATGCAGCATACAGCACAGTGACACGCAGCTATTGGAACATGAAGATTCCAAATCATTACCTAGCACTGCACTGCGCTCGTCACCCAGATATCTAAGTTGTTATATCTCTAAGCCCTGTAATATCTCTGGAAACATTGCCCTTCAAACCGGAACACAGTAATGTTTGCACATTACTGCTTGGCGGTAGAATAACTGGCAAAGGTGTAGTCCTTCCCCAGGTGGACTCTGCCAAGAGTCCTACCACTACAAAACACGTCTTTTTTGGGCTGTGCACAATTTCTGCTACGTATCTACGAATTGCTCGTTAGATAACAGAATTATACTGCGCCACTTATGTACCTATAGAGCATCATATATAGTACGTCAACGTTGAAAATGAACTTTATCGTTTTGACTGTGCCAGCCAGCCAGCTTTTAGCATCGCGTAAGGGCGTAACTCCCAAGCGAATGTTTTCAATATGGCGGCTAACATCACATCATTAACGCGATCCAAAATTACCTACCAAGGTTACTGATACTAAAACCTCGACGACCAACAACAATCGACACCTAATCAAAGAATCCGATTCACAAAATTGCAGTCCGACTTCAAACAAAGAACTAATCTACTCCGAATTCCGTCCACGATCGCGAGAAAATTATACCACAAGCAAAAAGGGACAAAAAAAAAGAACAAAAACAATGGCCTCCACGGGGTTTAATCAAGGGCCAGCCCTAAAATCGGCCGCAAATTGCAACCAATTGTTCACTTTTTACCACCCCTTTTACCACGAGTTTGTTGGGGCGGGGGATGGAGGATAGTCGGATGTGATCTAACATGTATTCAGAACTATTGGCTTGAAAAAAGGCGGTTATAATAGGGGAGACCGGCCTAAACGCTGCAATTTCGTGGATGAAAAGTGCTTTTTTTTTGCTACGCTTGAAAAAAAATATCTAGAGAAATTTTGATGATGCGCATGCACACTGACAGCCAAAAAACGACATGATGAAGTTAGCTGACAATTGTCTCTTTTGAGATTGATTGTACCAGGAATCCTGGACTATATTTATTGGTCTAGTAGCAATAATGTTGATGTTCCGGTTTGAAAGGCAATGCTTCCAGTGAAATTAAAAGGCATAGAGACAAAACATCTTATACCTCTGAGTGACAAGCACAGTTCAGTGTTAGGTAATGATTTGGACTCTTCATATTTCAATAGCTGCGTTCCACTCTATATATAGGTACTACAAAAAAAATGGTGATATCGTAGGTTAGGGTCCCGCCCGCACCTCATGATTACCTTTCCAAGTGCCACACTGACTTTAACGATGATGGTGAACATCGAGACAAAACCGACATTTTCCAAAAAATGTGTTTTAAGGACATTCGTCAGTCACCCATATTTCATCAGCGTCAGCGTGGTGGATTATAGACTTGACTCTTGAAGGCCGCACATCCCAGCAGGGGAAACAAAGTGGCCCATTTATGCTATAGGTGTGCATGATTTGTAATGTAGTGGTTGGTTATTTTATTAAACGGGCAGAGGCTTTACGAACACAACTAAAATACAATTTGAACTACTCTACTTAACTAACTAAGCACATCTGAATTACCCATAGACCAATTAAGTGATATAGATAATCAAGATGTTCAAGGTCACTACCAGTGGGAGAGTCGGAGCGTGCCCAGCACTCTGACAGCATTACCACGCTGAATGAGAATGCTTATGCTTTGGGCCAAATGAACCGACCAGTGGCCATTTTGGTCACTCGTCGCGTAGGCCAAACGCTCGGAAAGGCTTTTGAAAATGAGATGAGTTGGTCATTTGTATTGCGTTACTTGGAATTTAATGTTTTATCATCCTTGTACTCGCAATCAAGGGATTATTATCCCTACTCAATTTTTTAGTAATATAGCCAGCAGCTTAACGGTCCATCTAAAAATCTTACAATAATGGCGACCGAAATCTATTGAAGAGATTAGATGAAAAAGTGCGGTTTTTGGGCGCGAAACCCCTTTTTTAAATGGATCGTTTTTATATTCGCAAAGCGGATTATTTTTTTAAAAGAGTTAACGTTTTTTATTCGGTTTTGGTAAAGATGCACCGATCTATACAGACAGTGGTTAAGAGATAATATCGAAGGTTTTAATGGAATCTTTTATATGGAATACAATTTTTGAGGACAATGACCACTTGAGAGAGTCTTTGAGAGCCTTCACATGCTGTTTGAGTTGCAGTTGCGTGATGTTAGCTGTTCTTGCGTTTTTGTGCGTACTTATCTTTTTTTTAGTTAAGAGTGACGAGACAAGCATGACATGTGCCTGATAGTAAGCAATACGTCTGCCCATAACAGTACAGTGCCACACAGCTGTTGGATGATCCAAATCACTACCTAGCACTGCACTGTGCTCGTCTCTCAGATATTTGAGAAGATTTATCTCTATGCCATGTAATTTCTCTGGGAACATTGCCCTTCAAACCGGAATACTGCTTGGCGGTAGAATAGCTGGCAAAGGTGTGGTACTTCCCCAGGCGGACTCTGCTCTACCGGCTACCAAAGAGCGTAGTTTTATCCTTGAGCTCACAATACTTATATAAATTTACGGTTTACAAGTACTCGTATTAGCAAGATGTTTGGATTACAGATGCTTTACATTATTTATGATTTGATACCTATTACAAAAACAGCTATTCACTAACCTTCCGACTATTAGTTCAAAGCGAGCCAAAAACTCATTACTGGCACACTGACGACTAAGAGATCCTAGATGCATCCAGTTTATTTCCTGAAACACAGAAGCCTAAAAACTGCTAGTACGTTATTTTTAATTAACTTCAAAGGATGAGAAGCTCCTTTCGAATGTATTTTTTATGTGTGTTACCCTCAGATAAATAATAAGTAAATAGATCAGGTTTGTCCGCACGGTTCCTTTGTGCCAATCGTAAGCAGTAGTAGTGAGGTGTATGTTAGCTATGGCGACATAGCAATGTGCCGCGACAAAAATATGACACTACCATAAGAGTGACAAGATAAGAGCGATCAGACCCGTGCTTTCGGTGTAAAGCGTTTGTTTTAACTCTATACGTAGTATATGTAAACTCTTTGGTGTTACCTCAGAACTTTCCACTGGGTTTTTTTTCACACAACACCATCTACCTCCAAACTAAGTAGACCTTTTGCTATGGAAGCCAAATAGCTGACGCTAATACATGCAAATATCTTAAAAAATAAAAACTTATAACAGTTACATTGAAAAACTGAGACGCAGAATAAACATCCGTATTCATCAGATAAATGTTTTGCCCTCGGTGGTGATCAATACTATGATTCACAACTCAGTGAGTAGTTTCACTACCAACGGAAGTAAGTTTTTACAGAAAATCCACATCTTCTACTGATCCAATCCTTATCCACAAAACTGTCACGCCCAACGATCTCCATCCTAGCCCCGTCGCAATTCAAAGAAACATCGTGGGCACCAGATCACTCTACAACGATCCCTCAGACCACTACGTCTTTGTCTCAGATGAGCTGATGCACAGCGCCGCGATGGGGGGCGGCGCCCTATTCGGGTGCTCCTCTGCCGGCCACAGCGGGATCAACCAGCTGGGAGGGGTCTACGTGAACGGGAGACCACTGCCGGACTCCACGCGGCAGAAGATTGTGGAGCTGGCGCATTCGGGGGCGCGGCCCTGCGACATCAGCCGCATCCTGCAAGTCTCCAACGGCTGCGTCTCCAAGATACTAGGCAGGTCAGTATCAACTGCTGCTTTAAGACTTTCCCTTAGATTTTAAGATCTCCAAATTCTATGCAAAATAGTAGAAAGATCCTATTAGTTTCAGCCAATAGAGTCGAGGTAGACTCAAGCCATTCTGCTATCTCTGTCACTTTATATAGTGCAGGTGCTAAAGAAGATCACCTTTAAACGAAATTACTCGCTAATATACCATACAAATATGCTGTTTGTACCATTTAACATACAACTACGTGTCAGTGCACCATTCTCAATGGTGCCCTGACAGGTAGAAACTGTTTTCAGGCTTTTCCTGCTAAAATTGGCTTTTAATTGGCCTAGAACATAACATTATACAACAAAGTACAGGTTTTATCTGGTATACTTCAGTGTGTCAATCTAGAGACAGAAACAGAGTTACCTATACAATAAAGCTCTTGCTAAGATTCGTCTTGGTATACCTATAATAGTCTTACACTTAGTCTATTTTGTAGTGGTAGGGCTCTTAGCAGAGTCCGCCTGGGGAAGTACCACACCTTTGTCAATTATTCTACCGCCAAGCAGTAATGTGCAAACATTACTGTGTTCCGGTTTGAAGGGCAATGTTTCCAGAGAAATTACAAGGCTTAGAGATATAACAAGTTAGATCTCTGGGTGACGAGCACAGTGCGGTGCTAGGTAATGATTTTGGCTCTTCATGTTCCAATAGCTGCGTGTCACTGTGCTGTTATGTGGGAGGCATGTTGCTTAGCATCAGGCACATGTGCTGCTCGTCTCGTCATTCTTTATTTTTTTTTTTTAAAAACGTGCTTAAAATTTGTCAAACGGGTTGGCAATCTCAAAAATACTAATAATATCATAATGACACGAGAATTGACGACAGACGACACAACATAATTACAATATAGCTCCTAATCCCATTAACATTACCCACGGTAATTCCTGTCAACAGTGTCCGATGAATAGTGAAGAAAGCATTTTGCTCACCATATTCTTATTAACACGTCTCAATACTTTCAATAGAAGAACGCGGTGCTTAAGTAACCCACAGTACAAACACTAAGCACCCATAACAATCAAATCGAGTACTATTAAATAACGAATAAACGAATTATTTAGCACAAAACCATTGTCGAGTCGATTCAATCGCCACGCGAACAAATTGACGAAATTCCCATAGTACCGCCCAAGATGCCGCACAATGGCGCGACACAACAAAAGTCGCGGACAAAAATTAAGGAATATTTCAATGACTTAATCAATACAATAGTAATGTGCTCGCATTCCCATAGAGCATTGTTTTTGTAGTCGACTCCTCTACGGGTGACGGGGTGGGAATCGACAGCCTGCGATGGGGTGTCAGTAATTTCTGCGCCAAGTTTATTGCTTGATTGCGATTTTATCTGCAGATCGAGGATTTGATCCCTCACGATTAGGCGGAGGATTGGAAGAGTGCTTAGTGAAATAGGCTCGCTGGGCTACAATGGGGTTTTCGTTATCTAAAGTTGTTTAAGTATGCTCTGATAGAAAGTGAGATTTAAGCCGCTTCAATTCGTTGCTGTGTATAGTAGATTAGTAGAAGCCATTCGACATAAGTTTACGATGATTTCAGTTCATGAAACAGTAGATTTGGCCCAATCATATATAACTTGGCTATATTTTCTTCAAATCAATTGGAATACTATGGAATCAACGAAATACTACCTACAACAGAATTTGAATCCTTTTCTAGTACCTACCTACCAATGGAAACCCTAAAATCTTAACTTTGAATTGAAATTATGATAAAAAAAATGTAGATAAATCTCACGAAAAAAAAACATTTCTGAACTCATATTAGGTGCTGATTGACAAAACAATAAGGCCACAACAACAGAAATGTCAAAGCCGAACAATAGAAAAAATGCAAAAGACGTCAGTCAAAGACTTGACTTTTAATACAGGGTGTGCCTTTCAGGGCAGTCCCACGAACGCCCTAAAATAAAAATGGAAATACAACATTATTTTCTGATAATTGGCACCCCTGTGGTTCGGGCCGCTTGACGCCACTTGAGGAGATCTTATAGGAAAATGTATTTGGCCCCGGAACCCTAAGTTCGCCCCTCGGCCGTGTGCTATTATTTTGCAATGTTTCGCTTGTTAAGCTATTGGCGAAACAAGTTGTTGCCAATGTATTGAAACACTTCAGTTTAATAGCTTTTATGGTTTTTAACTTTCATAGAAAATAACACAATTACAAAAACAGCTAACATCTAACAGCTAACATGAGATAGACATATGATGTAGGTACATCATACGTCTGTCTCATATAACTAACAGATTATTATTTGTGTAGAACTACTTTTATAAAACTAAACCACAGGAAAGATTTCAATGGTATAGGACTTTTTAGAGTACAAACTGCCGTGGTTGTTCCACATAAAATATAAGTAAGTATTTCATGGGTAAACTCGTGTGAGATACATTATGTATCTGACGACGCTACGCTGCCGCTGTAGAAATAAATACGGTCGAATAATGATGATACTGTTATTAAAAGAATAACACAAACCGATTTATGTATAATTTAAACGAGCTTAGTATGTCTAGTCAGTTTGTTATGTGGTGTAGTTTTCAATAAAATTTAGTTTTTCAATGATTGCCTTAAAAAGAACGACTCATAAACTCCGTTAACCAGTTTTACCGCTCCTATAACCATGTAAAATCTAATCGTAAAATTATCACATGAACTAAATATTTATGGCATCATTATAATATTCTGCATACGAAGCCAACTGCATGCCATAACCGATTCTTCCCTCACGAAAATAGTTGCCGACAACGTAAAGAAAGAGCAAAATACGCGACCAGCGGGGTCGCTCCTTAATTAGGAGTCCTGCCACGCTTGCCTTTTATTATAGGCCCCTAGGACCTCTTACGAACCCCTTCTTTCGTAATTGGCACGATAAGAATATCATGGTAACATCGGGAGCTCGGGGTGTGTGGGAAATATACGTGTGGTAACACTTGCTGTCCAGAACAAATCGGTCGTTTTTTTTTTCAATTCAGTTTTGGGTAAACATAACATAAGTTCTACTCGAATTTCGATTATTTTAGACCAGTATCTATTTTCCCGCTCAAAATTTTGAAAAAGACCATTTTCAAATGGAACTAAATTTTTCTATCGGAATAAATGTAGGTACATAGTTTATGCAGTTTTCCTATATTTATAACATAGTAGAGAAGCCCACCAGGCAGAAGTATAGCAGATTCTTTCAGACTATTTTTGGTATTTTTTTTCTCAAACGAATTCAAAGAGACGAAATAGTACTTCATTATTGTATTGAGAAACAAAGATTAGACCCGGTAAAAATAATGCGTTATGCCCAAACTACCGTATCTCAGTTCCATTCGGTTCCAACCATAGCTCAAAATTCTAAATTAAGTTAGTGTTAAGTTAAATTGAATAAGTTAAATATAAGTTTTTTGAAGACATCTCGAGAATTCTTTAGACAAGCCTTGATGAGACGAAATGATAATTTTATTTTTATTCAGGAATAAAAAAAAAACAAAAAAATCACTTAACACTTAAGCACATTTTGTCTTTTTGAGTTGAGTCACATGTACCTATCGCAAATTTCTATACCGATTTGAATTTACAACAATTGTAATTGTTTTTTAACTCGCGAAAACTTTGCGAAAATGTTTTGCATACGAAAATTAATCATCCCTGCTCCAGACATTTGACCTATAACGACGTCACCAGCGATGTGTCACCAAGAGTAAATAACACGGTTAAATTCAAATAACCACTTCAAAAACAATCTCAGATAAGTGCCCACTCTGAATTGCCCCCGGAAAATACTCGATATCGTGTCTCTAATCTTTGACCCCCCGAGGTAGCGATCAAATCGCATTTAGCGCTTTCGTTGGGAAAATAACGTCTTGTTGTTTTTTGCCACATCCCTATTCTTCGCCACGGTATTCTTTGAAAGTAATCAGTTATTTGTTTCTGTTAAGTACAACTCTTCAGCTTTAAATGACTGTATTTTGTTACATTGTATTATTTAACAAGATACAGTCAGGCAGTTGTTAAATATTACAGAAAATGTAGTTTTTGTGGGGTTTGAAATAATTGTAAGTACTTTTATATATTCGGTACTAATAAATATTTAACTAGAAATTGTGAAAAAATCTACGAAAAAATCGCGGATCAGCAATTCTGGTGAAAACCCATTAATATATATTTATAGAAAAAAATTACGATAATTAAGTATATATTATTTTAATAAAATAATGTCCTTTATTAATACTACATTTACAAGATGAATACTCAATCGATTTATTCGATTAGATAAAATATCGCCACCGCTTGCAGAGCTATTGTCTCGGCTAGTGAAGGGAACAAATGCAAAACAATCGTTTAACGACGGTTAGATGCTTAGATGGGAGTTGGGACTTAGCTTCGTTTGAAATCGACTATATCTCGATAAAATCGCTCTTGGATGTATAAAATGTTGGACGTGTTGTACTTTTGCTCTTACAGAAAAGTGATTTGACAATTAATGTATTCCTCCTATTTGAAGTACTTAACCATTGCTATTTTGAGATTGTTTTTTTTTCTCGTTTCAAACTGTGATGCTCTCATAAAATCCCGAGGAATTGCTAAGTAACTTGTCAATACTAAGCTGACTTAAACTTAATTATGTTTGTGTCTTTAACTTGACAAACGTTTTTTATTGATCCTGAATTTACCATGTCAATTTTTAAATTAAGTACTTAAAACAGGTTTTTGGCTAACGTATGTTTAATGCGTAATATTTGGAATTGGCGTCCACAGTTATTCTATAAAACTACTTAATATTCTTAAATTAGTAAACAAGTATGTAATCAAAACTTAATTAAATTTAGAAAAATAATTAGAAAACAAGAAAGACTGAAAGCGGTTGAGACTATAGTCGCATGTTACCGGCCATATCACTTTGCGAGTAATCAAGCTAAAAAAAAAACAGTAAAACAACTGTTTTGTTTTAATAATGAAACTGTTTTATATGGTGCTACTTTACGGAAGAAAACGTTACTTTTTTTTTGTTACCCCAATTTGTATTTGCTTCAAAAGTTTCATATCCCATGGATGTTTTGTCTACGATGGTAGCCACTGGGTGCAACAGATTTCAATCAATTTGTTATTGTTTGATCCCGTAATTGGTCGGTTTCAATTTGTTTGCTTCAGTTATATTTGGGGTTCAACATCGTCAGTCTTCGTTTTCTTATTATTATTTTTACTAAATTAAAATCGAACTACCAAAATACCACCTCCCTATTTCTAAAGAACTGCTCGTTATTCCAAAAAGCGACATCGTTTCATGGTTGATATTCCAAAGTTCCTAAGTTTTATTATTCAATTGTGTCGTTATGTTTGAATGGATCGGGTTGAAATTTTGGTACACGGATTATAGTCTGTAAGAAAACATAGGCTAATTTTATGTCGGCAAAATTCGAGGATTGGAACTACGCGGGTAAAACCGCGGTTTCTGTTAGTGAATAATATATTCATAATTGAAATCGGTTAGCAGCTGACAAACAATTTCGACTACTTAACTAAAAAAAAGATTATGTTGTGGCATGGGCATTGGGCATCCTCTTCTTTTTTAAGAAGTCGGTTTTTTTATTTTTTATTCCTTTGTAATTATTTATTAAACCACAATCTAAATAAACTGTCATTCAATTAAAACCCCATTACGCCCTCATAGTAACACCCTTCCTAAAATCGCCTCAAGCGAGCGATTACGTTCACAACTAACCAACTTATTAGTTCAGTTGGAAGAGAGAGAGCCACAGTCTAATTTCCTTTATAAAACTAGTTGTGTGTGAGTAGATTGGTAGTTATTTTTGTTCAGCGTATCGTAACGTATGAACACAACCAATTTATTCGTTTAATTAAAAGAGGGAGTCACAGTACAATTTTTCTAAGGAAATTGATGGTTTATCGATCAAACATTTTGGTTCGCTTTTTTGAACTGATAAATTTGTATTGCTAGTGCAGGGACACATGGTAGAGCCCTTATCGGTAATAACTTTATGAACGATCGAGCGAGTTCAGATAAACAACTATCGAATGACAATGTCGATTGTTCGCCCGAGGATTGTTGGTTCAGTCGAATTGTAAAGAATTTGTAACGGTTTTGAGAATCGTGACCTAATTTGTATCGTATTGTGGGTTTTGGAATATTTACTCTAATGGTTAAATACCCTCCGGCTTTGATCTATCAAAAAGTTTTTTGTTATTTTCGTTTGGGCGCGGTCGCGCATATCCATGGTAAGTAAAATTAAGCCCTGTGAGTTAGGTTATGATTTTTAAAACAATCATTTTTAATATCAGTTATTCAGTTCCAGACCTCAGCTCAGTTAAACATAAAAATATCTGTTAAGCTTAAAATTTTACAGTTTAAATAAATATACAGATTATAAGTTTTTACATCTTGCAATAGATATTACGTGGTTGTCGTTGACGCATGCGTACAAATTCAGATTTTTGTTTTTAAATATCCTGATATGGCGCAAAAAAGAATCGTTAAAAAAAACACATAATATTTGTTAATAATCACACATTACTCGTATATACATCGTATACACATAATAAGTCATTACTCGTAAGTAGTTGAAATTGCAATATTTCTGCTAATCGTCATCATCAATCATCATATCCATGGATGTATTTATAAATCCACAAGTAAAACATGCTATTTATTCGTATGCATAGTATTATGACCGTATCTATGTTTAGAATGTAAGTACAACATCATCATCATCAGCCACAAGACGTCCACTGCTGAACATAGACCTCCCCCCTAGATTTCCACAACGAACGGTCCTGCGCAACCTGCAACCAGCGGTTTCCTTCGACCTTTGTAAGGTCATCTGTCCATCTAGTGGGAGGCCGTCCAACACTGCGTCTTTCGGTTCGTGGTCGCCACTCGTGAACCTTTCTTCCCCATCGGTTGTCAGTTCTGCGAGCGATGTGGCCTGCCCATTGCCTATTTGCATATTGCATATTTCTGCTAATCGTCATCATCATCAACATCAATCATCATACCCATGGATGTATTTATAAAGCCACAAGTTAAACATGCTATTTATTCGTAGGCATAGTATTATGACCGTATTTATGTTTAGTATGTAAGTACATCATCATCATCATCAGCCGCAAGACGTCCACTGCTGAACATAGGCCTCCCCCCTAGATTTCTACAACGAACGGTCCTGCGCAACCTGCAACCAGCGGTTTCCAGCGAACTTTGTAAGGTCATCTGTCCATCTAGTGGGAGGCCGTCCAACACTGCGTCTTCCGGTTCGTGGTCGCCACTCGAGAACCTTTCTTCCCCATCGGTTGTCAGTTCTGCGAGCGATGTGGCCTGCCCATTGCCACTTCAGCTTGATTACTCTTCGAGCTATGTCGGCCACTTTCGTTCTTTTGCGAATATCCTCATTACGGATTCTGTCGCGCAAAGAGACTCCGAGCATAGCTCTCTCCATAGCTCGCTGTGTGACTTTGAGCTTTGTGATGAGGCCCACAGTTAAGGACCACGTCTCAGTTCCATAAGCCATCACTGGCAACACGCACAGGTTAAAGACTTTTGTCTTCTAAGTACAGTTATTAATAATTATGTAGCATGTGTTAATTGTTTCCAGTGTTTGTCAGTTCCGTTTCAGTTACAGTGTTACAGTTTATTTTCAAAATTATAGAAGTGTATGTACATAACATTGTCCACTGCTTTTATGTATTCTTTCTTCCTGAACATCCTATTTTTATATTTCTTTGTCCGTTCTGAGGTTTCCAGGTAGATATCGCTATCAGCGATAAGAACATCAATTGCTATTTTTAAAGGTTTTGTATTTTTTTAAACGAAGCGCAATAAAAAGTGAATCTACCTATCTATCTAATTAATAGTTATCCGAAAAGCGTTATCGTATGAAAAAGCTGATTTATTTTGTAATTACAAGTTTGATTGTAAGCAAACTATTATACTAAACGACGATTAAAATATACTCCCTTCCTGACCTAACCGTAACCTTGAATTATAATATATCTGACACAATATACATTGTCATTCAGCGCGGTAACGTCGCCAGCGTGCTGTGCCACCCAACTGGCTTAGGTAATCTGGACTATCTCCAGACCTTCATCGGCTTATAAATAATTCAGATATTATAAGTAGTCAGTTAATTAGTGGGTATGTGACGTTAATCATCATTTATTGTAATTTAGCTTTGGCAATAAAGCCTCTAGTCATTAAAAAAATATCACCCTTCAAAACCATCGTTACATTACACAAAGAGACATATTTAACAGTAACTACTTACCCGAGACCCCAAATTCAAACACATTGCTGCTTCTATTATCCACGTACAGACATATCGACAATCGCATTGCACGTATCAATCGATTGTTGTCCTAAATATCGACACATGTCCATCTTGGCACAATGCTCCGCACTTGAGCACATCCTGCGCCAACACAAACTTATCTTCACATCTAACAAAATTACATCGTTCCTTATTTTCTAAACGATAAAGACTATATTTAAACTGGAACGCTTACGTAATAGAAATGGTACTTTAATAGAAACCATTTTATTTTTACATATAATTTCTACACATAGTTCTTTATTACATTGCTTTAAAGTCGAAAATTGTATACGTAAGACTTTAGTGACAGCAAATGTAATTTTGTATCAAATTGGTGACTCGACTCTGCTTAGAACTTCAAGCTACGTATGTATGTCAAAGGAATAAGGTTCGATTTGTGTCGTATGTAGGATGTATAGGTGCTTCAGTTAAGGGGATAGTTTCAGAGATTACATTTGTAATTGTGTTTTAATACTTTTCAAGTGGGTAGGGAAGTTCCCTGAAGATCGTTACTGTTCTATCCTTTAGGAAGTTGCCCAAATAGTTTCTCCCTCGGTCCCTTATTTAGGCTTACTAAGCAAAAAAGTGTAAATCCGTTAATGAAAAACACGGATCGAGCTGTTTTAGTACCTATAATGGGGTTCTTTGTTTGAGCTCCGTTACGACTAAACAAATCACGTTGAAATTTAAAACGCAGATAGCCTGGAATGACACAAATGCTACGTTATAATATATTTGTATATTTTTTTAAGGTGCGTCCCCCAGCAAAACGAGTTTTTTGTCCAGTTTTAAGAGCTATCTACTCATTAGCCAAAACAAATATCAACTGGTAAAAATACATTAAATTTCTACAACTTCTTGGCTTCAAAATGGTAGTTTTATTTTTTTGTTAATGAAATTATTGTTTAAATAATCGCCTCACAACGAAACCATGAAAAAATTTAATAATTGTAGTTATCATGCATCTCCTCGAAAATCGTCCATTATTTTGATTTTGTACTTACACCAGCAGATAGACAATTTTATTACGAACATTTTGGTAGTTTTATTTTTTTCAAAAGACCAAAATCTGATTTTATAAAGAGTTTATTCTAAAATTTGAGCGTAAAACAGCGACAAATCCTACTGTTTCTCTCTTGCTCTTTCTTGCGGTGTGCGATAAGGTAAGAAATACTCAAGGTCATTTGCTCGGGGTACGCCCTTAATTAATTAATTTCTTGGCATACGTAATCACGGGCTAATATTAGCAACATATAAAAATGAATATGTTATGATCAACTCTATACCAAAATACTTTTTTCTGTTCCAAAGTACTACGGGTAGTACTTATTTTGGTTATCCTGATAGAGTAATCACGTTGTAGCATAGCTGAGAGTAATCTAATAATTTTATTTCCCAAAAAAAAAAATCTACACTACTAATTTTATTTTTCGGTCACAAAAAGATTGATAATTTTCCCAGCTGGTTGTGAAACTTTTTTTCTTCTTCTTTCCTCCAAAATGTATAAAACGGTTGTGAAATATCTTATTTGAAATTGGTTACAAATCTTCTTTTTCACTGTTGATTGCCAAACATCTTTTTTGCAATCACTTGCGCAACATTTTTTTCGCAATTGATTGCGAAACATCTTTTTCGTAACTGGTTGTAAAACATTTTTTTTACATCTGGTTGCAATATCCTTATTCTCAAACATATGTAACATTTTTTTTTTCTCTGCAATTTTAACCCTTTCCAAAATCCAAACTAAGTTCAGATTTGCGCGCAGATATTACGAGACGGGGTCAATAAAGCCCCGAGCCATCGGCGGGTCGAAGCCGCGGGTCGCTACCACCCCGGTGGTGCAGAAGATAGCCGACTACAAGAGGGAGTGTCCCTCGATCTTCGCGTGGGAGATCCGGGACCGCTTGCTGAGCGAAAACGTGTGCAATAACGACAACATACCTAGTGTAAGTACAGCTTTATTTGTTTTTTTTTCACAAACTGCTGAAACATACAAAACTGCGTTTTGTTCAGCTGCTAACTTTGTTTTGTCAAGGCCTTTAAAACATCACATGGTGAGTACTTAAGACCATAATTCAGCACCACGGCCCCCTGCGTGTTGCCGAATAACTTACATCCTCGATATAATATTTATTTTGTGAAACACGCCAATTTTATCACTCTATCACAGTATCAGCTAATTAAAAAATCTGGACGTCCTGTCGAAATTGCGAAGGTACTTCACATCTGAACGAATATTTGAGTTACTCACTTTTTTAAACCAAGCACAGATTCGATCTCGTGCAGAGTAGAGAGTACCTAATGTTCGCATCTCTAGATGGGTCGGCTAGAAATCAGCTGGATGGAGGCTTTGGATTTAATCTAGAGACGACGATATTAAAAATGAAGTACATGTATTATATTATGCAAAATACGCTTTAAAAAAAAAACAGAAAAAACTTAGTGAAGACTTTTTGCAAGTTCATTTATTTTTACATGCGAATCTCAGACCAACTACTCTTTGCGAATGTACTATCTGTACACGACATTCACACGTCAATCAAACCCACTGGCCTGAAATTAGAAAGATAATTCCTATCAACTCAAATGTCAAAATACTTACAAACATCAATAGAATTCATTAAAATAGCCAAACACGTTCCCAGCCGCCCAATGGGTCGCAAATCAAAATAAGCTAGACGAAATTCGGGGACAAAAATACATTTTTTTAATCCAATTTTGTAAAATTCATACAATTTCGAGCATATGTTTCGGTTAACGCGGGCCCATTGTCCGTGCCTTTTCAAGATGGACTGTGCTCAGTAGAATGCAACGGACTCTACGATGAACTGCACAGGGTGTTAAAAAAAACAAGAAATAAAATTATTTGAGCAAAACAATGTGGTAAATATATTAACAATACAGTTAATTTAATCTATTCATTGATTAATAATGAGATCTTATCAGATGAAAAAAAAGAACTTGAAATGGCGCCTCACTTGTCCTGAGATGTCTTCCTTAGCTTATTGAATTTCGGCCAATAGCGCCTGAAGGCCCAGAGTCGAACTAACTCAAACTTACTATACTTGTATTGTTTTTTTGTCTCTTTTGTTTGAAACTCATCCATGGTACTGTATAGCTATATGACTACATACCACAAAGGAACGCACTGGATTTCACGACACAGTACTTCATCCAGTGTAAGAACTAGGATCCCTTGTTATGTATAAACATAAACATATTATTTTGCCTTAACAAAGTTTAATATCATAATTATTGTAACAAAAAGAAAAATGATTAGCCATTAATATATGATAAAAAAAAACGCAAATTCGAATATTTTACACGAAATAAGCTATTTTATTATTGTAGCTGTGGATCTCGCAAACAATTTAAATATTTTTTTTTAGAAATGCAATTATACTAAAATCTACCATTTTTCATTCTTTTTGTTTCAATCAAACATACATTAATAGTAAACTTTGGAATAAGCAAAGATGCTATGCAAAATTTAACTTATTTTGCATTCAATTATAACACGATGCTGTATAAAACTCGTAACTTTATAGAACTTACAGATTATTCTGCGAATATAATTGATGACAGCTTATAAAATCGGCCGGACCGTCCTATGGCATTACATTAAGTTTTTGTCGTCTATACAAATATACCATTATGGAGTTTCTGAGTTCATAAATTCAGTTATTCAACGATGCTAATACGATGCCGCCGGTTTGTGAGGGCACTTTGCGCTTTGAGTGTTGTTCAAAATTAGCAAACGGGAGGGTACTTTTACATGCTTACAGACTGGCTCTGGTCTGAGTTTACTCGTTATAAACAGTGCGCAAATATATCTGTACGTCTGATATGTAAGGTTTTATTTTTTTTACTACGCGACTTATTGCACTTGTGCTCGGGTGATCTCTAATTCTCTACTGTATACCAAACTTAGGTCTAGTGCAGAAGATACATAAATACTGATATACATAGAATGTTCATCTTACCTTTTGGGTTCAACTCATACACCGTTCTCATACCTACTGGTCTAAACCAACCAACTTAGGCTACCTTTTCTGTTATCTATTGGATACATATTGAAGACTGTGCATAGTACTTAATTACATAAATAAATCGTTTATTTTCATAACACAATACAGCACATTTAACATGATGGTAAAATTGCGGAATTCATATAAATCTACTAGCCGGACCATTGGGCCCCAAACTAGGCTAAGTAGGTTAACATCTTGGGCGACTCACCGAAATGTTTCACGTTTTATAGAAAGCTGTTGACAGTACTTATACAATTATTAAGTGAGAAAAAAACACATAAAATATTAATAATCTAATTCAGCCCGTTTTTTTAGTATCACATAGCTATAGACACGGTAGACCTAAACGCCATCGTTATATCGTACTAATAGGTATTAGATGTCGAAGTTAGAATGTTTGGGTTTTTATGTTTGGATGTTTGTTGCTCACGTGGGAATGGGTCAAAGGATCAGATTGAAATTTTTAACACACATAAATTGTAATCTGGTAAAACACAAAAGCTTCTTTTTTATCCTCATAAAATAACAGGATCAGATACTATGCGAGTGGAACCCTGATATGCTAATAGTAGAGCATAGGTATGTTTCAAATTATTGTATCCCTTAACTTAAAAGACGTAGGCCTCGACGACCGACATTTCTCAAAGGCACAACCAAATAAAACCAGACAAGACCAACGTAATGAAAAGTATCTCGCATGTTAAATATAAAGCTGTATCAGACATGACACGGGCGTTAATCGAAGCCGACGCGAGACATCTGCCCCGCAAAAAAAATAACAAAGAAATATTGTAAATTCTCCACATTGATCGGGCCAATTTTTCTCTTAATAATGTCACAACTTCAAAATCATGTTTTTGTGATTCCGCCAACGTGGTCCATTGTAAACACTTCAATGACAACAAAGTTACTAAAAGACCAGCGACGAATGGATTGAACTACCAGACGTTTATACAGCATCTTTCTCTTATTGTAGATCCGATAGTGTTGCCGCTTGTAAATGGTCAAAATAAAGTGGTGGCTCCAGATGTGAGACATGAAAAAAATGTTTTGTATTCTCGAGTGTCGATGTTGGTTTAGTGGATATGTTATCTATGATACATGTGATATTTAAATAAATAGATACTGTTTTGTACGCACAGAAAGAAAAACATAATTGTTCTGCTGCATAAATTACGAAGCAAATGCAATGTCAAAGTGACGTGACAGTTCATATTAGATGACATAACGGCTATGAATGGCACGGCATTTATCATGGCAGTTAAATGATTTGTTTAATATCCGCACAAAAAAAATATCTTGATTAAAAAAAATAAGAATATTGAAGGAATGTACTTTGCATGAAG
Organism: Ectropis crepuscularia; assembly: GCA_963693475.1. Classification (NCBI taxonomy): domain Eukaryota; kingdom Metazoa; phylum Arthropoda; class Insecta; order Lepidoptera; family Geometridae; genus Ectropis; species Ectropis crepuscularia. The sequence continues at coordinate 18,792,208 of OY856355.1, forward strand.
TACTGCGTTAATTCAGTTGATAATTTATACGGTTGAACGTTTACAAGGTCCGGTAGTTATTCAATAAATTAATACCTGATTATACCTACCTACCTACCATTAACAGAATAAATAAATAGGTAATGAAGCCAACAATCACAGACGACCATTTATACATAAGTATACAAAACCTCCAGTATCACTAGAAAAGGACCACATTCACTCAAACATACCTAATAATCATTGACATGAAGTAATTTAAATGAAGTGTCCTGTCACTATGACATTTTTTTTTTTTGAAGTTGGTCATTTAAATAGCACATGGTTTGCGATATTAGCTAGTTACTCTACAAAACCATAACTATACCTGATAGCACTCACAGAACGAATATCTACTCTATCCAAAAGTCACAGATGAACTTATAGGTAAGCATACTTATAGAACCTTAGTTTCAGTAGGAATAGAGCCCGCTGATACCAAAACTCATATAACCTAAATTTTACGCATCACAACTCTATCCGCATTGAGGTGAAGTCACTTACCTAGGTACATGAAGTGTCAAAATTTTCTCGCTGTCAAAGTTCACTTTGACATTTCATTCGGTTGTTAATTTACCTAAACGACCGAACGTTTGCAAGGTCTGCTACTTACTCTACAAAATAATATCTGATAGCACTCGCAGTATGAATATTCTATGCAAAAGTCCCAGACATAAACGTACCTACCTAAGCATACAAAGTATAGTCTAGTAGCTTCAGTGGGAATGGAGCCTGTTGGTACAAAAACACCTCAATATAATCATAGGCATTAAAGTGAAGTCATTTACACGCAAAATCGCAACACTTTGACAAGTCATTTGGTCGCAACAATTTGACATGCCATATGTATTTTATATATCTAAACGTTTGCAAGGTCAGCTAGTTACTCAATAAAACAATACCTGATACCACTCACAGATCGAATACTCTAGCCAAAAGTCACAGACGATTAAACAAGCATGTTGAACAACAATTTCAGTAGGAATGGAACCCATAGATACAAAAATACCTATACCCATACGCATTGAGGTGAACTCACATGAAGTGTCAAAATTTTCTCGCTGCCAAATTTCACTTTAACATGTTGTTCGGTTTATAATTAAAATCTCTGGCCGTTTTCAAGGTCAGCTACTTTCTATAAAACAATATTTTATGTACTTAATAGGACTCACAGAACTAATAGGTACTCTACCTAAAAGTCACAGACGACTATATAAGCATAGATATAAAATATAGAACCTCAGTTTCAGTACGAATGGAACCCGTAGATACAAAAACACCTATAACCATACGCAATGAGGTGAAGTCAGTTACATGAAGTGTCAAAATTTTATCGCTGTCAGAGTTCACTGACATTTCATTCGGTATGATAATTTATATTACTGAACGTTTGCAAGGGTAGCTAGTTACTTTACAAAACAGTACCTACCTGATACCACACACAGAACGAATACTCCAGCTAAAAGTCGCAGGCGACTATAAAAACATATATAATATAGAACCTCATTTTCAGTAAGAATGGAACCCGTCAATACAAAAACACCTATAACCATACGCATTGAGGTGAAGTCAGTTACATGAAGTGTCAAAATTTTATAGCCGTCAGAGTTCACTGACATTTCATTCGGTATGATAAAAATATGACTGAACGTTTACAAGGTGAGCTAGTTACTCTCTAAAACAGTACCTAATAGGACTAACAGAACGAATACTCCAGCTAAAAGTCAGAGACGACTATATAAACATATATAATATAGAACCTCAGTTTCAGTAAGAATGGAACCCGTCAATACAAAAACACCTATAACCATACGCATTGAGGCGAAGTCAGTTACATGAAGTGTCAACATTTTATCGCTGACAGAGTTCACTGACTTTTCATTCGGTATGATAATTTATATGACTGAACGTTTACAAGGTGAGCTAGTTACTCTATAAAACAGTACCTAATAGGACTAACAGAACGAATAATCCAAGCTAAAAGTCACAGACGACCATATAAGCGTACAAAACCTCCAGTTTCAGTAGGAATGGAACCCGATACAAAAACACGTATAACCATACGCAATCATAAACATACCTCCGCCCACCCCGTAACAAGAGGGCACAAAATCGAAATACTGAAAGCCCCTAGAAGATTCGGCGCCAAAGGGGCTATTTTTATGACTGTCGTACGTACGCATTCGGCCCACTGGGCAAATAGGTGAGCAGCACGGTGTTATGGGCAAGCACACGTGTTAGAAAGAGATAGGTATTTATCGTGCGTTCCGCTGCCTAGTCATAACGGTCGAATGGGCGTGATGTTTCTTACCGACGAAAGCGGACAAAAATACGTGGAACAATCGATTGAGGGCCGGCGTCGGAAGGGCGTAAGCGACGCGAGAGTACGAGGCGCCACGGAGCTCCCTCTGTGTTGGTCTATTAGGTATATCTAAGGTTTTTAATTTTATCCAATTTAATCTATATTTGTAAAACGTGTAACAGACATTTTAATCCTGGTATAGTTTTAGAATCAGTTATTTGTAAATGCTTTTAAATGATTTACAAAAATCAGTAAAAATAATATCGGTAATCACATATTTATTGCACAATAATATCAAATTGCCGGAAGGGGGTGACTTATAAAATGACGATAGACGATATCGAATCGATTACTGACTGAGTCCCAGCTGATAGTGGTTCAAAAGACGAAATCGGGCTAGTGTGCATCCATAAAAATGTTCCTTTCTCTATCTTTAAGTATACCTATTTTCCTTTTCTTCTCCTCATCCAGGACACGTAATAAAATCCAAATGAGCAAGGTCAATGAACCGGAGTTGCCAGTGGTCTGCCAACCTACCTATTATTAAGTATAAATATGTTTTATGGCTAATGTTTCTAAACGAATTATAGGTCCAAGAGATAAATTTATTGTACTTATACATACACCCGTAGATCCTAGATGACGAGCGAAGTCCAGTGGTGGACAGTTATATGAACTGTTTGGGTTTGAGGACGTCATAATAGTCCTGTCATATCTTTTAAAAAATGTACATTAATTCAGTTATTTAAGTGACAAATTTCATCTATATTCATTCAACTGTCAGCGAGTAGGTATAAAAAAGATGACATAGTAAAATAAAATGCATAAATAAAGCAGAATCTTAAAATAGGGCTTTAAAGAAAATACTTACCTATTCGGTATAAGGAAAAAACAGTCATGTCCAACTAGTGATAAGTGAAAATTTATTTACCTAAATAATTGATACTGAACAAGCAACCCTAGAAAAGAAACCTATCGAACCATGTAATATTAAGTTTTAGTAATTTTTAAGTTTTAGTGTGAGTATTTGAGTGTGTTTTGAAGTTTATTGCTAAATCACGGTAGAAGTGCTCAACGGCTCGAGTTGAAATTTGAAACACTGTAGAGTTATTTTTGCACACACACACACACACACACACACACACACACACACACACACACACACACCCATACACACAGGAGATTCTTGCAGTCAGAAAATCACAGAAACGGCAACTATGCAGGAAAAACCGCGGAGCATTGGTAGTGGCCATAACCTATAAAATGAAAAATATAGCTATTTGTGTCACTCATAAATAATTTAAAAAACTGGATGTACCCACACAACAGCCGACCAAATTGTCGCTGTATCAACAAAGGTAAAACTCAAAGTAAAAGTTTACTTAGTGTGAAGCCTGCCTTAGTCCTTTGCGAGCATTTCTCTTGAGGCCGATTTAAACTGAACGAACATAGAGCTAGAGCTGGAACAAGAGCATTATTTCTCGATCTTTTAGTGTAAACGAAAGATCGTTCTTAGCGTTTTCCATATTAGATATTCCATAGAATCTTTGGGAACGCAAACAAAACAACGAAAGAATGTTCTACGTTTGTTTACACCAAATAAAATTATATTATTTATTAATATTCAATTAAATATAAATATACTAAATAAAAAGTTTGTTTTACCTAAGTAAAAAGTAGCATAAATTAGCTATTCCAGACTACCTGTAATCTATCTCTTTCAATATTCAACCCAATCTTTTCAACCATTATATTATAATTCCAAAAGCTGCGTGTCACTGTGCTGTTATGTGGCAGGCATGTTGCTTACCATCAGGCCCATGTCCTGCTCGTCTCGTCACTCATTATTTAAAAAAAAAACATCCGACGTGATTGAGCAACAATCATCCAGACTTTCCAATTTATGTAACACTTATTAGTAGACAGAATTAGCAGGAGGTATTATAAAATTATTATCTTTTGCACCATCAAATAACCAAATTGTTAAATTATAGGAAGTTTTTTTTTCTAATTTTTTTTTGTCTATGTTCTACACGAAGAACATTATTAGTATTTTTTGTACAAAATTTTAAAACTTCCTCTAAACCCGAACAAAACCAAATTTACCCCACAAGATCTCTTACGCCCTTATACCCCGGCGCTGATACTATAATTCCACGTTTCACGCGTGAGTGCTCAGAACATTTGCCATCGCATTCATACCTACTGTAACTCCATAAGAAGCTGCATTGACTGATATCTCCCTCCTTGTCTCGCGGATTAACGTCATACTTATGGCATTGACGCTTTTGACGTTTTTAAGTTCGGAGGTATTTGGGAAATGTGAGGGTATATTTGGAACGGAAATTGTCTATGAACTTATGACGTACATATTTATATTTATCGTGCACAAGATACTATCTTGTAGTAATTATATTTAGTGTTAATTTAGTTTAGTTGATAAAAGCCGTAATGCCGTAGTAGCAAGAACGTCCAAATGTACAGTTGTGAGATTGTACTCGTAGCAACGAATTTCGCTTGAATTGAGTTACCCCGAGTCTTATAGGTAAAGATGTTTGTGTAGATAAGTGGGTAGATACCTATCATACGTCACTAAACGTAGGTCGTCCATTTGAGGTGATATTGCGCCTTGCCATAGAATAGATAATACAGATAGAATGGACACTCCCCATCCCCCGCCAGTTTCAAGCTTCCTACCCCGCAAGGACGCGAGAATCACTCAACGAAGGGTTATATCGGACGACAATTTTCTATGAGAATACGACCATGACGCTGTGTTGCTGTGTTATTTAAATTTAGGTACCAATTTTTTCATCTGTTCAACGAAACAAGAATAACAGATTTTTAATTTCATAAGAATTTCTATAATATACTAGGATTGAATCGTTTTTCTACTGTGTTTTGATAAGTTCACAATTTTAAGTTAAGAACAAGAGATTTTTAATTTCATAAGAATTTCTACAAAGATTGAATCATTTTTATAAACTGTGCTACTGGTTAGAAGTACGCGCCAACACTGAAGTCCTGTGACGAAATTATTAAACTCGTTGTTTTTAAACTGCGGCTTTCGTTAATCGTTGTGAAATACGTCAGTGGCGCCAATAACGTATGGTAACGAGTGATGGCGCGGAGTATAGTTCGCTTAGTCACTAGTGTTGCCAATTTAGTGGATTTTTTTACTAAGATTGCAACTATTCAGATTTATTGGTAAGTGATTATTTCTTAGCATTCAACCGACTCAAAAAAAAGAAAGAGGTTCTATATTAGACTATCTGTACTTTTATGTGCGTCCATGTATATATTATGTCGGTCAATAGTGAACAATGAATATAGGATTTCATCTAGTAGTATGCTTATTTAAGATTTCGCAACAACCGTTCATTAAAAGCAGTAAGAGGATACGAGTACATTGACTATTGGAATGGATAGTTCCAAAAAAAAATTAACGATATTTTTAAACTAAAACTTATTCAGTAATTAACGGCTTTGACATTGACTTATAAACTTTAATGGTTCTAGTACTACCGGTACTACTACGATTTAGTTTCATTTTTAACCAACTTCAAAAAAGGAGACGGATCTCAATTCGTTTATATGTTTGTTACGTGATAGCTCCATTTATTGTGAAACAAAGGACATAAGCCCAAATCACATTGAAAAAACCCAGGTGCCACACCTGGGTTTTTTGATGTACCTCGGATTTTAAGTTATTAGTAATAATATTCTAAACTATCATCATCATCCGTTTGAGTGGCTAACCTGCGTTTTTTTGCCTGTAGAAGTTTTGTAGAAGTTCGTGTCAAAAGCTCGTTTTATGGAACAAAATATATTGTATAATTTGGTGTTAATGATAGAAAAATAATATATACCGGCTGAGTCATAAAGAGATAAATCAAACAATGCACGAATATGCTTAGGTTCTATTCGCGATGGGTGGCCTTGGAATTCAAATTTAACGAGTGTAAGTAAAATAATTCATGATAATACGCTTATTTTTGGTAATGTACTTTGGACTTTGTATTCAATTGTCAGTATGCTTACATCGCGGGTCAAATCTGGACAAGTACTAGCACAAGCACAGCACTAGCATAGGCCTGGGATATGAGGCGTAGGTACTTGAAGAGAGGTATATGCTAAGATGTTATGAAGATGATGATGATGATTACATCGGATTGCAAACAGTATTGGTGAACTTTAAAAAAAACGCCTACAAAACTACACTGATAAAAAAACATGTTAGCCACTAATTTGGGTTATGGGAGTGGTGTATTTTTTTTTCCTAAAATATATTTACATACAATTATTAGATTTTTTTGAGATTAGATACAATTATTTTGTGCCGAGGTCAGATGAAAACAAAACTAAAAATTACTTTCGTTTATTTTTGTTCAAGTTTTTTATGATCGTCGTTGAAATTTGGTCAATTAAGTTTCTGAATTTAATTTGAAATTAAAACTGATTTTTGTTTATTCGGCGCAAATATGATTGTGATTTGAGTATAATAGACTCACTTACTATTCTCACAATACTTATTTAAAGTTTTATGCGATTCTTACTATAATGCGAATAAATAAATCACTATTTATCAATATACAAAAGTAATATTTTTTAAGCAATTAGGAATAAAATAAATCCGGAACTAGCAACATTATCTTTCCGGCCGGTTCGAGTTTGTTTACAAAATTGAATGGTGAGTTTTGAGTTGAAAAATCATCTTGTTTTTCTTTACTGTGCTGACATGAGATGTAAATAATTAGTTTGTGCAGTGTATGATACTCTGATATACCTAGTGAACTGTGATGACGCATTGCAACTTATGAGCGTTGTTGTACCTAATCTAATGTTCTGTGACTAGCCTACCTACCTATAATGAAATACGCGATATGTGGAGTGATTAATTAATATATTGTCAGAATAAAGTTTTCTCTTTGGGTAAGTGTACTTAACTAAAAATCAATTCGTCCATGGTACCTTTATTATCTCCTATTTTGTTTTAAATCTTCTCCCTTCTGGTTGTTGATGAAAGTTATATGGACCTACATTAAAGATCGAACACTAACTAGGTAAGATTATAGGCCACTTAATACAGGCAGGTGAACTCACGGGTCACAGCTATTCCATAAAATAATTTAGTAACCCTAGATGACACGCACACATGCGTAAATGTGTTCGAACGACATATGCGTAGTTGTGTGAGTGTAGGTATGTCAACTGCACCGTCTGTATAGATTTTAGGCCGAGTGTCCGGGGTGTGGCCTTGCTCTAGCCATAAGTAGCCATTTACTGTTCCCACTACTGGGATTCGAAAACTTCGCGCAAATTACATCAGATAATACGCCCTCAGTTTAGTGACGTATCTAGTAATATAATTATAATAGATAGGTCTACTTATCTAGATTATACATACCTACTTATACACATAATGGCCTATCAAAGATTCGGGGTAACTCTGTTTAGATTAAAGTTACCTATATATAGTTCGATTTTTAACGAAAATACCCATTGTCAATAAAAAAAATTGACTGCCATCTCGCTTGACGAAAAGCGACGATGCGATCCGTGATCCACGATAGAGCAGGGTGTTCTTGATCTTGAAGAACGAACCGATTCAACCAAAATTTGAAGATCAGGTAGGTATATCTGTCACCGAAAAGCATCGTTAGATTATTACAATCAAACGTGGAAAATTATAATCCTACGCTGGGTTGGGTTAGGTTAGATATCCATCAAGAAATATCCACTCAGGCAACACATTCCAAAGCACAATCAAACAATAGCTTAGCTTACTTTATCGGCCCTTGCAATGACGCCTATCATCTACAAAGCTAGAAATATCATCGACTAACCGTCAAAACGCTCGCGCGCCAGTGACATATGATTCCCGATTCAAAATAATTCAAATTTGGAATTCCCGGGTCGATCGAGCGTGCTGCCATCCGACACCGGCGTAGGCTACCGGGCCGCATTTCGGAGGCTTCGTGTTAACTGTATTATATAGCCTTATGTATAATTATGTAGGTTTCGATTTCGTATACACGCAAAAGTGTAACTTTAGACCGGTCGACGCGTCGGTCGAACCGATTTGTGATGTGTCCTCTCTGTCTTTTTTCTGTTCTTTTGTTGAAGAGGTTCTTAATTGTGTTTTGTGTAGGTATGTGTTACGGGATGAATGAAATACTCCGCCAATGAATCGATTTGATAATGTTGGGTGTATAAAATACTTCAGAGTAAAACTTCAAATCAAATAAAATCCCATCAAACACTTCAATCCCATGTGGCGATTTTTGTAATATCAATGAAAAAGTGTAAATTTGGACCTTTAGTATTTATCTGGACCACGTATTTATAGGTACTACTACTACATCGTTGTTTCATTGAAAAAGGGTGTTTAGTTAATTTCACAAAAAATATGAAATTCAGTCGACTGCCTGAGTTTAATTTTAAATTTTGAAGTTAGTTTTTTTTTTGAGAAAACTATATTATCTATATTATATTTGTAGTAGTTATACTCTTTGGAGAAAGACCACATATTTGTCTGTTATTTTACCGTCAATCACCAAAGTTTCGGCTAGCGTTAAATGCGCATAACTCTAACCACAGACTAAGTAGAGAGATACTCTGCTCTAACTTAAACTTTCTAACTGTGCTTAGTACTTAGGCACATACATTGGTAACGCACATACTTATACTCTCCTTCACAAATAAGATATAAATTATGTAGCTTTTCATACGAGATTTAAAAGCGAGAAAAAGGTACGACGTGAATTAAGGATCGAAATTGTAATTAATCTATATCTAATACTCTATCTATAAAGCTGAAGAGTATGTTTGAACGCGCTAATCTCAGGAACTACTGGAATGATTTCAAAAATTATTTCAACGTTGGAAACTCACGTGATTTCTAAATGTTTTAGGCTACATATTATGTACCTATACCTACCACGAGCGAAGTCAAGGTGTATTGCTACTTATAATAATGCCTATTCTACGCTCAGACCATCCTCGAAGATTTTATGCTAACACAGAAATTTGACACTATATTATTACACTAGCAGCGCCCCGCGGTGTTACCCGTGAAGTTCCCGTTCCAGTTGTTCCCGTTGTTTTTTCGGGATAAAAAGTAGCCTATGTGTTCTTCCAGACTATAATCTATCTGTGTCTTAAATTTCAGCCCGATCCGTTCATATGTTAGGACGTGATTGAGCAACAAACATCCAGACATCCATACATTGTCATTTATAATATTAGTAGGATTATCGTTTCCACTTCCTATTTGGCAACTTGTAAAGATCATGCATTTAAACTGAATAAAGACTTACCTAATCTTACATTGTCTTAGTAGTAAAATGCCAGTTGTGGTGATAATTCATAAGTTTTTCACTGTATTTTTTTTATTTCTTGTATTACAATTAAGAGTTTTCTATCTATCTATCTAAAATATTTAAAATCTTGACTATTGAAGTGAGCGCATTCCCCTCTCTCCCTCCGTCACGCGGCGTTGCTCGCGAGGGTCACATCGTTACTTCACAGTCACCGCCCGTGAAAACGTTAATTGTAGGGATGGCCACTTTTCTGCATTTTATATATTTATATCACCAGGATCATGCCCTGATTTTGTCCGTATTAAACTACTTACATATAATTCCGTTTCATGTTCTGGAACAAACTTCTCTATCAATAAAATAAATAAATATTGGTGGACAATTCACACACAACAACAATAATACATATGTATATGATAAGTATGTTTTTTTTTTTAGTAAAGAGTGACGAGACGACCGGACATTTGCCTGATGGTAAGCAACATGCCTGCTACATAACAGCACAGTGACACGCCAACTATTGGCAACTATTGGAAATGATTAGATACGTAGGATTCTTCATGTTCCAATAGCTGCGTGAGACTACCTATACTGTTATGGACAGGCGAGTTGCTTACCATCAATCACATGTTCTGCTTGCCTCGTCTCTCTGTATCATAAAAAAAAATTAATCGAACCTGCAATTTTTTAAAATTTTGTAGAACTGTTTATGAAGTCAGTCCATAGAAGAACCACACATTTGTTGGTTATTGTACGACCAAGCAATAATGTAAGGTTGTAAGGGTAATGTTTCCGGAATTCCAGATAAATTACAGGGCCAAGACAAATCTTAAATCATAGTCGGACCATACCTATCTCACGTACCTATAGCGAAACACATAATTAACATATAATTAACGAAACAAATTCCAATCTATACTTTTTTTTATTCGACCCATGACATTTGATAGCACAACACTTGTCACTAACTACCAGGGTTTCACCCGGCTTTGATCACTTCCTCATAACGACGTCGACCACAATATCATAAGTTCATAGGCGACATCAAACATCCACTCAGAATCACCGCTAACAATTTAACATCCATAATGAACTCGAAGAGCGGTTCACAAACGAAAACTACGCAATCTGGGCCCCCTAGAGGCGCAAAAAAGCCCCTAACCGCCCCACGACCACTGGGGATGCGCGAATACAGTGGGGCATGCGAAAAATTGGGGTTACAGTGCATTGCGACAATGCGCACCAATTTAATTTGACAGTACCTACCAACCTACCTAACAATCAAAAAAAGAATCAAAATCGGTTCATCCGTTTGGAATGTTGGAAACGTAAGACCGAGATTCGGGCTGAGTGGCGTATTATAGGAGAAGCTCATGTCCAGCAGTAGATGAAGACGGGCTGATGATGATGATCGTAGACCGCATGGTTGCTTAACATCGGACGCGATGGCGGTTAAAAAAGTTAAAAACATACGAACTGCGCTAAACGAAGTATTCTGAACATTTCCCTGAAGCGAGCCAAAAAGTTATAAGATTTATCAGTGAAACCAAATGTCAACGTATGACCCCCACATTGAGACAATTGTGTTGAAGTAATAATTTCAATAATAAAATGTAACATAATTTTTTTAAGTTTCTGCAATAATTTGAAACACTAGCCATTTTTGGCAAATTTGAGAACTATTTGGATAGGTCATCAGATCAGATCAGATTGTGCATCCTTATAACGGCTTGTTGTACTGGTTTTTATTTATTCTTAGAACAAGTTATGACGTTTACTCTTATTTGGCTAATCTAAATTTGTGGCACTGCATTTCTATTAATTATCGTACTGTAATTTTTATATCAACACTGTCGTAAATCCTATGAAATATACCTATACCAAATGATGTTTCAATAATTATTATCATAATCAATAATATAACAATATCTGTACTAATGCTACCGAAACCGCGCTCTCTTAGAAATGCATAGTACCGTCACCGTGAAGTTCTTCGTGATAGTGCACTAGCACCCTCACCAGGACATGCGCGCCTGTGCGAGGGTCTCCGCGGGTTAAGCGCACACGTTAAAATGTTTATAGATAATACGCTGTAATAGTAATTCTAATTCGGGGCCCGACCCTACCGGAATGTCTACCGCCTAACTAAAACTGCCTTAGCATTGATATCGCTCCCTCTTTTCTTTTCGCTTGAAACGATAGAGACAGCAATAGCCAAAGCCATAGCCGATGTAGTTAGACGGTAGAAGGGCTGAATGCGTATTCATCCTAATAGCTTTCCCGCATCTTTGCACAATTGATTGAGGGCGCACATATCGTATTTTCGGAACACAAACGGTTGAAAATTTAAGTTACGACGCTTTACAATGTACGAAAACAATTTGTTCAATCTGTATTGGCAAATTGGCATCGCATTTGATTGAGGGCGCGCATGTCATATTTTCGAAACACATGTGGTAGGAAATTTAAGTTACAGAGCTTTGCCATGTATGCGGACTATGTGGTCAATCTGTATTGGCATTGTGTATAGGTATATAGTATATACATATATATAGGTATATATAGGTGTATATAGTTATAGTGTATAGGTATAGGCTGTACAGGTATTCTGTGATGGTCTGAGAGAGCGTACCTAGAATGAGATTTTGTAGTTTCTTTAGAGATTATCTTGTAGGTAATGCTGTTTTTTAAATAACTGCAATTAGTTTTTTTTAATGTTAACTGATTTAAAAAGAGTTCAATAATCTGGATGAACCGTTTAGGAATATTAACCATTGCTCCATTTTAAGAATGGCTTTGACTTTGATTTTGCAAAATGCCTGCCCATAACAGCACAGTGCCACGTAACTATTTGAACATGAAGAGTACAAATATTTATGTAGTAGCGCTCGTCACTCAGAGATGAAAGATATTTATAAAGCCCTTTATTTTAGTTTTTTTTTAACAATATCATCTCATAATTTGTTTGTCATTTAAAGAGCTAAAGAAACAGGTACTTCCTTACCTATCCAATTTTATTATTTTTTCGATAAAAGTTTTGTCATAAATTTATCTAATTTGTATCTAAAAATAGCGTATGACTGTTTGGAGAACCGGGCCCAATTATCACACTAATATTAAACAAGAAAATTTGTAGGTTTGTCAGTGTGTATCTAAGTATATATTTATATAGTCTGTATCTACATTTTCCCCACGTAGGTATCTCTAAAACGGCTGAACATATTTGAGTTTAATTAAATACGTAGAAACTTAACAAATAACCTAGATTAACACATAGATATACTACTTTTTATCCTGTTAAAATTACTAGTTCCCGTGAGCTACTTAAAAATAAAAACGCCTGTTTACTAAATTTGTTCGGTATCGTTGAAATGGTTTAAAATATTTGAATGAAATTAAATACTTACGCACCTAGTATAAGGTTATAAGTACATTACTATGATCAACACATACTTAGTATCTTTAAAAACTGGTCATGCCACGAGGTACGTCGCGAGGCGTCGCTAGCTTAACACATATAAACAAAACAGATAATTTCAAATTAATAATTCTTCTTTTTTACTAAACTATAAATAGATATTATAACCGCTATCACCCATCGACATCTCGACGGTCATCGATCAAACCCAATAACTCCACAAATTCGTTTATCCGCGTAAACGCCCGTTTACGTACGAGGCGTTTTTTCGAATACCACCGGCGGAATGGATCTCTAACACTATCGCTGGCTAGATGAAACGATACGTCAGTCAGGGTTGCCACTTCAACGACTGTAGATAGATAGATAAACTATTTATTGCACTGTAACGAAACAAACTTTAAAAAATAACAATCTTGATCAAAGCAATCGTAAGATTAAAAGCGTTAAAAGTGATTTCATCCAGGCAACCATGAGATGGAAAAGGACTTAGTACCTTAGAAAGAAGGAGTAATCAAACAGAGAAAGAGAAACCCACATCAAAGGGGTACTTATTATCATACTTGTACCCACAGTTACGGACCAAATAAGTATTGTAATGATTTGATAATTTACTTATGTATGTGTTCTGTTAGTATCTGTGTGTATAATAAAAAAATCATTTCATTCCCTAAGATGTACGTGTAAAACATACATTTTAATAATAGGCATCTGAGCCCAACTGCCACAGGTCTCACAAAAAAGTTGTTATGTCGATCTAACTAGCTACGTATAGTAAGTACTTACCTTCTAGATTGTTACTGCAACAATATTCCATTCGTGTTGACAGTGTAGAAAGTTTAGGCCGTTTCAGTCTGAAAAAATGCATCTTACAATCCTACCTATGTCAATGTTTGTATGTTTAGATGATTGGATGTTTGTGGCTCAATGACGTAAGGTATGAACGGATCGATTTGAAATTTGGGAAACCGTTAGATTATAGTCTGAAAGAACACATAGACTACTTTTTTCTTTTCGGCTGTAGAATATTTAATTTATAAATTTCTTTGAAAACCTAATTTCCTGTTTAAAAGCCCGTCCTGATTCTAGTGCGTAGAGCTAAGGCTTTTTCTCCAGGTGTAACCAATTATAAATATTAATTAATGTGAAAGTCATTGGCAACCCTAAGCCGCGTCTAATGAGGTGCGCTCGCGCAGCGCAGTGACACCTGTCATCTGTCAAAGTGACGTAACGGCCGCGCCACCCGCGCTACATGATCCACGGCCGCTCGCGAAACATGATATAATAATGTTCAGCTTTAATTAGATGCCGGGAACGATGTGATATTATCACTTTAGAGACAGCTCTGAAGTAGACCGGTGAAATTTATATATGTGACACCTATTAGAAAAGTTTTTAATGAATACTTACCTACCTGAAACTTTTTCTTATAAGTTCTATTCGGTAATGTTACCGCAATTTTGCTCCTGTCTAGCATTTCATCATAGAGATAGCCCTCAACAGTTTTTTATAGTTAAGTATACCTACGTTTTACAGAGTTCTCAGTTTCTCTGAATTTGACGTTTGCGATGTCCACGATGTATGTCATTTGAGGCGTTAAAAATCGGTATGATTTGATTTAACTGAAAACTTTTGAATTAAAAAAAAGAAGAAATAAATACTAATTTACTTTGACTGATGATGATTTTTTCACATTGGACTCGTTTTTTCAGAAAAAAATAACCTATTATTTGAGTGAATTAAGCTGAAAACTTACAAAAAAAAAGTTTGACTCGCATTGGACTCGTTTATTTTATTCGTCTTGTCGTTTTTCATTTTTGCATTTAAACACGGCGATCATTTTACCTTGTCCAGTTAGTGATCTTGGCACGCCATTTCTGTAAGAGTGCCAAGTGTCAGGTTTCAGCGCACGGTAGTACAGGATTTATTTGTTTTATTTTTGCCGAAGACGTATTTTTTTCTGAAAGTTGTTTTTGTTCTAAAAACTGGGGCCTAAAACTAGAGACTAAGGTTAATTTATGCTTTAGCCCCATATAGAGAGCGTTGCAAAGATTTGCATCGTTTTTCCTAAAGATGTGGTATTTTTCTGAAAATGTGTTTTTTTCCTCAAAAACTAGGTGTCAAAAGTTGCAATTTATGCTTTAGCCTAGCAGAGTAACCTTGGAAGAAAATGTACAAACTCAAAATAATAATTTATTTGAACGAATTTAAGACCCCTACCTGTTGTGCTTTATAATTAAGATTATTTAGTTGTAGGTATAATCCGTGTACAAAAATCATAATTAGGTAGGTACTTAATACCCATATAATGTGCAACCAGTTTAGTTTTTATTACAATGCTTCATAAACTAAACCTTAACCACGGTTCTTAGTTTAAAACTCATTTAAACCGTTCAGAATTTGCTCTTAAAAGCGATTGTGTTTTTAAAATTCGTTATAAAGCTCCCTCCACACGCAAGTTCCCGTGCCGAGTGCACTACGTGGCCAAAAGTTTTACACCCTACACACACTTCACTGATCACTAATTCGACCGGCTCCAAAGAGAAAAGACGTAAGCGTCGGTTTAAAAAAATATTTGAAGGTTAAAGTTAAATTTTTTTAATGTTTTAATAAAAATATTATGTATCTATAAGGCGTATAGGTTTATTATGTCAAAAAATATATTCGATTAGGTGAAAAGAAATTAGGTACCCGTTTTACCTATAAGTACCTACTAATTAATGAAAAAATCTTCATCCAAGATGAAAATTTTAGCTTGAAGTTGTTCCTACAAGGATTGTAATTATGTGTTTTAAAATGAGATCTTAAGCCATATGATAGATGATTATTATTCAGCTTAAATATTTATTCCTACAAAGAAAACCTAACATACACAAATTTTGAAATATGTAAACAATTTTACTAAAATAAAACGCATGTATCTTACCTAAGGTATGATAAATGCGTTCTAAACTAACAATGTGTTAACTTAAATTAATTTCACTTTTTTTCTACAAAAAAAAACAATTATCAATGTTGAAATCCTTGAAAATTTTCTCGAGTAATATACATATTTTTTAAATAACCTATTTAATATTTCGTCTAATCTAACAAAATAAAAACATTTTTTTCTAAAATTGTTTCCTAAAAATCCAAATTTTCTTAATTTCAAAAGCTTTAAAAGTAAAGTAATGTCTAAAACAAGAGAAACCACAAAATATCTACTACTATTTCCTTCCTATTAAAAACTACAAAAAAAAAGTTTATAACAAATTGTACATGGATACAACAACAAAAAGCCGGCAGCTGCGTCCAGCGAACCGCACTAATATGAACGATTATCTGCCCGATTTTTCAAATAATGACAACTGAATAAATACAGAGATCGATTAAAATTCGAGTTAACCTCATTTCAAATTACGGTTAAAAAAAAAGTAAACTTAGTTTATTAACAAAAGCTGTTCCCGCGTATTTCTCCCGCCATTTTAGAAATGTAGACTCTGCGCCACTACTGAATCCTGAATCCTGTGGCGAAAGTGATGAACTACTTTTTATTTGTAGCATGAATTTCGTGCAACAGTCATATTTATGCAAGTTTGGTGCCAGTCATCGAAGATACTTTAACTCTTTTGTATTTTTCATAGTCTTTTACAATTTTAACTTAGTACTATTCCGGACGCAATCCATAGTTTATCCGATCGTATTTTGCACCTATAACTAGAACAATAGGTGTGTTTCATTTTGTTTTATATATAAGAACATAAATATATTTGGATTTGGTGGCGCAATATTGGCTGTTCCCGCGTATTTCTCCCGCCATTTTAGAAATGTAGACTCTGCGCCACTACTGAATCCTGAATCCTGTGGCGAAAGTGATGAACTACTTTTTATTTGTAGCATGAATTTCGTGCAACAGTCATATTTATGCAAGTTTGGTGCCAGTCATCGAAGATACTTTAACTCTTTTGTATTTTTCATAGTCTTTTACAATTTTAACTTAGTACTATTCCGGACGCAATCCATAGTTTATCCGATCGTATTTTGCACCTATAACTAGAACAATAGGTGTGTTTCATTTTGTTTTATATATAAGAACATAAATATATTTGGATTTGGTGGCGCAATATTGGACAGACTTATGTCCAGCAGTGGACGATGATGATGATGATGATGACGTCCTGGTGATGATGATAATGATTGTTCTAATAATCACTTAAAATAAAAAAATAAACAAATTGTGAAGCTCCTCTTATTTTGATGTCGGTTAAAAAGTGACCAAAGCTAGCACCATGTCAACACGAGATGTAACACATCTGTTCAGCCTTTACAGATAAACGTGAGAACATACACACACACAGATTTTCACCTTTATAATGATGTAGTATAAGTGTGATTGACGGGTAAATCAGTAAAGCTAGTCTGTATATATATAACTAAATATTGTAAGTATTTGTCTTTTGTTCTTAATGAGCTTAAAGCATACATCTAAAAACCAAGTATTTTCATGTCATGTAAGTGACAACTTCAAATCACAACTCTGTTAAATCCTTTTTCAAATTCTAATGGGAACGTGCACTCTTTAATCTCGTTCGCATCTGATTGGCCGGGCCGCTGTCAGAAACAGAACACGCTTTGAATGCAACTCTCTTATTGGCCTGATCGTGTTCGAAATTTAAAAATGTTTTCGGTGAACAGAGATCTTTTTTGTTGTACCTATTATCTGATTGGAAAGGGTTTGAATTTTATAATTGGTTTTTGTCAATCAAAACCAAGATATCAAAGTGAATACTTATAGTAGGTTTTAATTTGATGCCTCTAGCTCTAATCTATCCTAAATTATTATTCAACATAATTGGTCTATACTCGTTATAGAATATGAAACAAAATATCGGCTGGCTTAGAGACTTTTCCAATTTTGTTCTAAGAAAGTCTCTTTGCAGAGTCCAAAATAAGTACAAATTTGCAAACATTACTGCGTTCCAATTTGAAGGGTAATGTTTTCAGAGGAATTACGGTGCAAAAAGGGAGACGGAGAAAAATGTCCCCCAAAATTTGTATTTAACCGAATCGAACAAAGGAGTAGGAACTCATTTCGGTTGTAAGGTTTTTTTTTCTGTATTTATTTTCAAACTGAAGTCGGTTTTTGTGATTTCGGAGAAAATACATTATTATTCATTTATAATTTATTTTTAAATGTCTTCAGAATTAGGTATCTGTCCTATATCTACACTCGTAGCTAGCAAATGGAGGCGGCACCTGTTTCCGACGGATCCCACATTATCTTCCATTAGCGGAACAAGGGATTAAATCAGATAGACTCAGTCCCGATGTTTTGTGAGTACGCGAAACATTTTCACCTCGATGTTTAGACTTATTTTAAACTAACTAGTGTTCGGAAAGTAGACGAAATTCGACCATAAAGCAATACTAATCTATTTTTAATTTGACCACAGACTTTTACCATAAACGAAAGAGTATTTGTGTGTCAAATACATGGTAGTATATTTTGTTTTCTTTTTGTTCATTTCTTCTCTATATCCTACTAATGTTATAAATGCGAAAGTCTGGATGTTTGTTGCTCAATAACGTCGAAGTGTCTAAACGGATTGGGTTCTTTGCAGTTCAGTTAAAGAATTTATTTATTTCTATTTAAACATATAACTTACAGCAAAAAAAAATAACCAACACATTATACGTTTGAGCTGAGATAGGCGACAACTTCAGCCTTAAAATTTCCCAGTGTATCCAAGAAAATATCCAAATCTGGCTTTTGAGTGAGTATACCGTTTAAAAGTTCCATAAATCGCGGCAGTATTACAGTCTGGAATAACATATAGACTATATAATATATCATCCCGGTAAAACGCAGGCAAAACCGCGATGCGCTGCTAGTCACGCAAACGTTTTTAATATTTAACATTACAATAGAATTTCGATTAAAAAATGTAAGTAGCCCGTCAGTTAGATAATTAAAACAAAATTTGCATGCATTTTTTCTTTGGTTTCACAAACAAAAAATGACACAGACATAGAATTAGAAGTTTCGAATTGCGTTACATCTATATCCGATTTTCACAAAGACGTGACGTCAGAATCTCCCACTCCGTAAGTTTGATGATCTAGTTATATATTTATGTCTTTGTTATCTATACTAATATTATAAAGAGGAAATATTTGTTTGTTTGTTTGTTTGTTTGTAATGAATAGGCTCCGAAACTACTGGACCGATTTCAAAAATTCTTTCACCTTTGGAAAGCTACATTATTCCCGAGTAACATAGGCTACGGCAGATGGCGCTGCAGTTGATATCTAGGTTATTATTCGAGCGAAGCCGGAGCGGGCCGCTAGTTTATAATAATTTGTTAAAAATATACATTTCCCATCTTTTTCTATACTCTACCTGACGGACTAGAATGGTTTAGAATTATTTATTATAATAAGACAGAATATTTATTATAAGACGGAATTAGAATGGTATATTTTTAATCGAATCATCTTCCCAATCCTACTAATATTATAAATGTCAATGTATGGACGTTTGGATGTTTGTTGCTCAATCACGTCCTAACGTTTGAACGGATCAGGCTGAAATGTATATAGTCTGGAAGAACACATAGACTACTTTTTATCCCGAAAAAAAAAACAACGGGAACTACGCGGGTAACACCGCGGGGCGCTGCTAGTTCTTATTATATACAAACATAATACCAATTGTATACATAAATGGAAATGTCCTCTAAAATCAGTTTAAAGCTCAACATTTAATAAAGTGAAAGTCTCTTGTTGTAGACTTCTCAAATTCTCTTACTGAACATTCAACGTTTCAAAATATGCACACATACAAATTTTACTGATATAAACGTGCGTCTGTACGTGTTTACGCATGCGTGGTTTTCGGACGCACGCTGATAGATATTGGGGGGTTTCAGGCCCTTAGGAGGGGGTGGGGCAAGGGAGAGATGCCCTAATCTGCCCCTTTGAGGGATCCGATTGGAATTTAGTAATCATATTAGATTTTAAATTACACGTGTTGAAAGGGTGCGCGGGGCAATTTGTTTCCTATTACGGGTAAATATAGTTAGATTTAGTTATAAGCGGGTAAATTATACATATGTATGGAAATGAGGGTTTTCTTTTGTTTTGAATTAGGTTAGATAATTTTCAATTTTTAGGATTTGCACTAATATTACGTATATTTTACCAGTTATGAAAAATATGTTTTTTTGGAAATCAAATTTATTTTAAAATACCCTGTCTTGCCTTTTGATTTAAGCGACGATGATACGATTAAATGTAGATACTTCTTACTTATACGTAGAAGAAACTGATTCACTCTCGATACGAAGATTGTAACCATTGGGAAAAAATTCACTAAGGCAAAGACAGGTTTTTGGCTCTAAACAAAGTGAAGCGTCAAATTTTGTAATTTTTAGTGACTTTTGTAATGATAGGACTCTTTTTAGCGGAAATTAAACATTAATTCTAAACGAGACTTTTACTATGACACGCAAGAGTAAACTTGAGGCCTAAGCCCAGTAATTAGTACACAACAGACTCCCAATCCTCTATACAACGGCTCCATTTTTTCTGGGTCTCTTACTGCCCGCTTTAGTCCTACAGTGCCTTATCGGCCACTTAGGGAAAGGCTGCTGTAGAATATGAAATCAACATTTTTTTTTGACGTGATAACGTCTTATAATTCGGTGAAGCCGGCTGCACGCCCGCAAAACATGACGTCATGTAACGTTCCGCCGTTACCGTTAGTTCGTCGTCCGTGCCATGCGGACGAAGCTGAGCGCTGAGGGCGCCACCCGCCGAGTCGAGCGGTATCACTACTCGCGCTATCAGCGTACTAATTTCTTAAGACGTTGTCACGTTTAACTATCGTCAGTAAACCGACTTTACAGACAACCACTTTTTGTTGATTTTATGGGTTCACACTTGATATTAACTAGCCCTACAGCGCTTTATTACACTTTGGGAAAGGCTGCTGTAGGATATGAAATCAACATTTTTTTTGTTGATTTTATGGGTTCACACTTGATGTTAACTAGCCCTACAGCGCCTTATTACACTTTGGGAAAGGCTGCTGTAGGATATGAAATCAACATTTTTTTTTTACTTTTATAGTTTTACACTTGACCTGCACCACTTGACCTTGTTAGCAGGCCTGATGTTAACTAAGTGCGTTTTTCCGTGCAGGTATCATCAATAAACAGGGTGCTCCGCAACCTAGCGTCGCAGAAGGAGCAGGCTGCGTCCGCGCAGAGCGACAGCGTGTACGAGAAGCTGCGCATGTTCAACGGGCAGGCGGCCACCGGGTGGTGGTACCCGGGGCTGCCGGCCGCGCCGCCCGCGCCGGCGATACCGGCGCCGCTGCCGCCGCAACTTAACCGGACCACCGCTGAGGAGCATAAACGAGGTCAGTAACATTTGTTTTTACAATGTTTGTCATAGTTTATTGCCACGCTTAATTAATAACACCTGTCTATACCAATATTTGTGACAAAACGCGAAGTTTATGGTATAATTTACTAGCTGATCCGGCGAACTTCGAACTACCACCATATTTTTTAGACTAAATTTTCTGCCATACAAACATTATCCCGACAATATCAAATATATTAAATCAAAGAATCAATCTACTTGGTGTAGTCGTTCAAAAGTTATGAGCGTACATACATTTCGAAGATCCATTTTTTAAGGCATAGTTAACTAAATCTTCTATGATATATTTTTTTGACAGCAAATAATTTGTGACATCCTTTATAACCGTTATTATTACTACATCCGTTTTGACATCGTTCATGAAATATTATAATTGACATAATGATTGACATAATTCAGGAGACGACTGAGATTATGCCACTTAGTATATATATATCGTAGTTGAGTCCTTACAACCAAGTTTTTTTGATAATTCTGTTTTGGGGGCACGCTAATTCTGGAAATTTGTAAATCCATAATTTTTCTACATTTCATTTACTTCAATTGTTACCTATATGGCAATTTTTCAATATTTACGAAATTTCGTTTGGGAGTACTGAGTGCTCCTGCGTGATCCCACAAAAAAAGCCCTGCTTAAAAGCTATGATTATCGTAAAATTAAAAAAAAAACACATCAAAGTGTTGATGAAATTCCTCATTTAGAACATAGGTTAATGTCAACTTCCATTCATACTCCATAAATGGTAATTGTTTATAACTATATTGACTATACATATAATGGTACATTTAGAGTTTAAGCCAGTTTTGAAAAAAAATACACGAGACACAATCGGGATCTAAATTTTATTTACTTTAATTATTATTATTATTTACTTCGACAGGTCTTCTCGTAACAACGTCGAGGTAATCAAAATTCATTCAAAATAAAAAGCGCAATTTTAAAACTATATGACAAAGCTTTAGCCAGAAAACAAATAGTGAAATCTAGAAAACCTCTAGAAAATAGAAACGCAAACCGACAACTGAAAAATAAAGTATCCACGAAAATGCTGAGTCCCAATCCTCTTACAGCTAACGTACAAATATAACAATGGCAGGCATATAATCTTGAGTGGAGGTGTTTGTAAGAAGTCTACCCCCCTCCCGACCCCTTCTCCCTACCCCACCACGAGGCGTGGATACTGGATAGCCAGTACTGTTAAAATGTATGACGAAAATATGAAAGTGCAACTTTTTTTTTTGTTTAACCTCAGTTGTCCCAATGTTGGGCAAAGGTCTCCCCGAATTCCCTAAATTTTATTTAAAATTGGATAAAAAAAAAACTGGCAAAGGTGTGGTACTTCCCCAGGCGGACTCTGCCAAGAGTCATACCACCACAAAAGTTCCTGTAGTTCCTGGACGTCTACTCTAATTCGACGAAAACGTAATTTCGAAATAAACTCGCGATTTTCTAACGCCGATTCTACTTCGATCCGTCGTTTTATCCGTTTAAATGTTCTAAGCCTACTCTAATTAGAGTATGCTTAGAACATTTAAACGTCAAACAATGTTATATCGGACGAAACGAAGTAGAACGTGAGTAGGAAAGTCGCGAGTTTTTTTTTTTCGAAATTTCGTTTTCGTAGAAACAGAGTAGACGTCCTGTTCCGACAATTTTTGCCATACATAGTTGCTTGTCTCTTGTATACTGTATTCCAGATTAAAACCTATCTCTAAACGCAACTACAACTAAATCGGCTCGTTTTTCGATATCGGTATTAATATATACCTCCTTTTTCGACGTCACGTCATTTCAAAAATTATTAACACATTGCCACCCCAAGAGCAGTCACTTGCCGAGGAAACTCGTCGGCGTCACGTCACGTCACGGCAAAGTCTATCGCCGTCACTCTGACGCACTCACTCTGACGTGACGAGAAAAGAACACACACTCACTCTCACTGTCTAGCCCCAAACTAAGCAAAGCTAGTATTATGGAAGCCAGATACTTATATAATTGTAAATTACTATACATACCTGCTTATGATGCATATAAATAAGTACCTAGAACAAGTATTTGTATTTATTACCGAATATTTGTCATGGATTGGATTCGAACTGACGACTTCGTAAGCCACAAAGGCCAGTCGATTGAAATTTCTCAGAGATTTTACAAACGAAGACTTAGTCTTAAATTTTGTGAATAAAAATAGCTAAAGTTACTATCGACTAAGAATAATTTAACGGTGTTCTATATTTCAAACAGATTCGTTCAGGTGTTCCAACGTGATTGAGCAACAAGCATCCAAACATTCACATTTACAATATTAGTAGGAAATAGAATTAGCAATTGCCGACCTTGATATCGTTCTGCCATATAAATACGTTATCAGATGCCGAACGAATTGTCAACAAACATTTATAAATTTAATTTAAAAAACACATATTTGGTCTCAGTAGCAATATTCAATACCACAAGGTAGTTTTTTGTTTGAAATTTTAACAAGATTTGTTTGAAAACAGTATCAGTTTCATTTCTGAGCTGTCCCGAATTAAGGTCCGTAAGAAACTCATTGAGTATGCAACCCTTAGGGCGGCGGTGGAGTCAACAGAGTGACGCGACCCTTGATCTTGACTCCTTGGGCTTTTCGGGACTTCGCACTTCACTGCGGCCAGACTTCAGAGATAAACTTGCGCAAGTTTATGTTACCCTGGTAACGTAAACTGGTTTCTCTGCAAATACGTTTTGCAAAAAAAATGTCTGCAAAATTTATAGCGATAATTGAAAATAGGAGGAAAATAATTATATTTGGAGCTCGCCCTATATTTTACTTGGCAATTAAAAAAGTATACTTTTTTTTAAATTAATCAATTAGCCATTTTTTTTTTCAAACACAGTACTTAACAATATAAAACACTTTGCTTTCGCAACCTTTGTATGTTTTTCTTCTTTGGATTAAAAGAGTTTGGTTTTTTTTTTCGATGTATATCTCTTGGTGTCTTCAAATCGAGAGTGAATTGGTTTCTTCTAGGTAAACACGCTCCATCTTAGACCGCATCGTCGCTTAACATCAGGCGAGATGGCGGTCAAGTGTAAACCTATAAATGTTAAAAAAAACAAAAAAAATTTAAAATAAAAAGCGAAAGCTAAAAACTATGTGACAAAGCTTTAGCCAGAAAACAAATAGTAAAATCTAGAAAACCTCTAGAAAATAGAAACGCAAACCGACAACTGAAAAATAAAGTATCCACGAAAATGCTGAGTCCCAATCCTCTTACAGCTAACGTACAAATATAACAATGGCAGGCATATAATCTTGAGTGGAGGTGTTTGTAAGAAGTCTACCCCCCTCCCGACCCCTTCTCCCTACCCCACCGCGAGGCGTGGATACTGGATAGCCAGTACTGTTAAAATGTATGACGAAAATATGAAAGTGCAACTTTTTTTTTGTTTAACCTCAGTTGTCCCAATGTTGGGCAAAGATCTCCCCGAATTCCCTAAATTTTATTTAAAATTGGATAAAAAAAAAACTGGCAAAGGTGTGGTACTTCCCCAGGCGGACTCTGCCAAGAGTCATACCACCACAAAAGTTCCTGTAGTTCCTGGACGTCTACTCTAATTCGACGAAAACGTAATTTCGAAATAAACTCGCGATTTTCTAACGCCGATTCTACTTCGATCCGTCGTTTTATCCGTTTAAATGTTCTAAGCCTACTCTAATTAGAGTATGCTTAGAACATTTAAACGTCAAACAATGTTATATCGGACGAAACGAAGTAGAACGTGAGTAGGAAAGTCGCGAGTTTTTTTTTTTCGAAATTTCGTTTTCGTAGAAACAGAGTAGACGTCCTGTTCCGACAATTTTTGCCATACATAGTTGCTTGTCTCTTGTATACTGTATTCCAGATTAAAACCTATCTCTAAACGCAACTACAACTAAATCGGCTCGTTTTTCGATATCGGTATTAATATATACCTCCTTTTTCGACGTCACGTCATTTCAAAAATTATTAACACATTGCCACCCCAAGAGCAGTCACTTGCCGAGGAAACTCGTCGGCGTCACGTCACGTCACGGCAAAGTCTATCGCCGTCACTCTGACGCACTCACTCTGACGTGACGAGAAAAGAACACACACTCACTCTCACTGTCTAGCCCCAAACTAAGCAAAGCTAGTATTATGGAAGCCAGATACTTATATAATTGTAAATTACTATACATACCTGCTTATGATGCATATAAATAAGTACCTAGAACAAGTATTTGTATTTATTACCGAATATTTGTCATGGATTGGATTCGAACTGACGACTTCGTAAGCCACAAAGGCCAGTCGATTGAAATTTCTCAGAGATTTTACAAACGAAGACTTAGTCTTAAATTTTGTGAATAAAAATAGCTAAAGTTACTATCGACTAAGAATAATTTAACGGTGTTCTATATTTCAAACAGATTCGTTCAGGTGTTCCAACGTGATTGAGCAACAAGCATCCAAACATTCACATTTACAATATTAGTAGGAAATAGAATTAGCAATTGCCGACCTTGATATCGTTCTGCCATATAAATACGTTATCAGATGCCGAACGAATTGTCAACAAACATTTATAAATTTAATTTAAAAAACACATATTTGGTCTCAGTAGCAATATTCAATACCACAAGGTAGTTTTTTGTTTGAAATTTTAACAAGATTTGTTTGAAAACAGTATCAGTTTCATTTCTGAGCTGTCCCGAATTAAGGTCCGTAAGAAACTCATTGAGTATGCAACCCTTAGGGCGGCGGTGGAGTCAACAGAGTGACGCGACCCTTGATCTTGACTCCTTGGGCTTTTCGGGACTTCGCACTTCACTGCGGCCAGACTTCAGAGATAAACTTGCGCAAGTTTATGTTACCCTGGTAACGTAAACTGGTTTCTCTGCAAATACGTTTTGCAAAAAAAATGTCTGCAAAATTTATAGCGATAATTGAAAATAGGAGGAAAATAATTATATTTGGAGCTCGCCCTATATTTTACTTGGCAATTAAAAAAGTATACTTTTTTTTAAATTAATCAATTAGCCATTTTTTTTTTCAAACACAGTACTTAACAATATAAAACACTTTGCTTTCGCAACCTTTGTATGTTTTTCTTCTTTGGATTAAAAGAGTTTGGTTTTTTTTTTCGATGTATAGATTTCGGTTAGAGGTTACCTATATGGGCTGTTTGTATTACCATCAACTGTCAAACAAAGACTAGGCTTTTTAGCTAAACGCTAGATTTGTTTCTACTCAGTTTTATAAAAAATCCAGAATAATTTCAGAAACTCTCTTGACGTCACCTCTACGCGTGACCTGAATACATTTTCAGAAAAAGACCTTTTCTAGACGCCATCTTTATTTCCGAACTTTCCAGAGTTCCTCAACATTTCGCGGCGAAGTTTGAAAACGCTGGAAGTTTGGATGTTATTTTTACAAAGTTTAGCAGATGAAAGCTTTACGGGAAAACTTTTGGGATCTTCTACATATTTTTTTTTACAATGTAAGAATGAATTCAAAAATATTATTTTCGGTATGATTTTAACAAAGTAACGTTCTTACTGCTTGTGTTAAATTGCAACGTTATTTACATATCTATAAAAAAAATCATATGTTATTAAGTGACGAGACAAGCAAGACATGTGCCTGATAGCAACATGCCTGCCCATAACAACACAGTGACACGCAGTTATTGTAACATGAAGAGCCCAAATCATAACCTTGCACTGCACTGCGCTCGTCACCCAGAGATATAAGATGTTTTATCTCTATGCCCTGTAGTTTGCAGAAACATTGCCCTTCAAACAGGAACACAATAATGTTTGCACATTACTGCTTGGCGGTAGAATAAATGACAAAAGTGTGGTACTATCCCAGGCGTACTCTGCAGAGAGTCCTACCACTACTTATATTCTCCGATAATAAACAACACCTTCGTAACATTTCTACGCACTTATATATGTAGGTACAGCGGTATCGGTAACGTTTAAAGTGTCGCGAGTTCGATCGTTTTTCGCGTCTCAAAATATATATTTAGATGACGCGCTTAAATAAGTTTGCTCTACAAAAATCAAGCTTAAATTGACTTTATGATGGCTAGTCATATATCATGAAAAACCACTTTGAGAATTTAGTCAACTCAAATATGTGTCTGGACAATAAAAAGGTCCATATAAAAAGGGGATAAAAGGGAGGCACGCGAGGACGCTTTATTGCCCACGCCCCGGTCAGTCCACGCACAAATATATTTTTTTACCTAAATTACGTTCGCCCCGTTACATTTTAGTACCTACATATTTATGTATTACAATGCAGGGAGAAAATGGTATTTCTTTTTGTGAGGCATAGCAATGGTTAGAACAAAACACGGAACAAGTGCTATAAATATGTAATACAATAAACTCTCTTTGGTTTTACCCGCGTATTCTCGTTCCCATAATTATCCCGCAACAGTAATTTCAACGTGATTGAGCAACGAACATCGAAACTTTTTTTTTTACTAATATTGATTTGACAGAAGTTTTTTTTTTGACAATTCATACACAACACCATCTGACACCAAACTAAGCAAAGCTTGATGGCGGCCAGATAGCTGATATAATACTTATTTATAGAGATGGGCCGAGTACTCGGTTGATACTCGGTACTCGGCATACTCGGCGGGTTTTTGATACTCGTACTCGGCCTCGGTACTCGGTTTGAATGCCGAGCATACTCGGTTTAAGAAAAGCAATATATTTAGGTAGGGTTCTCTGCCTTTTCGCCGAAATTTATTTAGAGGGATGCCATTTTCATTTGGAACAAATATTATACAGATTGATGGTATTATAGGAGTATTTTTTTCATAATTATTTTTCTCATGTTTGTGCTTTGTGTACTGAAACAAAAGCGATTTGGTTCTGGCATTTCGCCGGCCGCTGCCGCGGAATGATCGCTTGACTTGTGCGATCTTGTGCCTTGTTGGTCACAGTTCTAACCAAACCAAACCGATTCCTTTCTATTTCACCTTAACTTCATTCCGAACTTTGACATTTTGCAAATGTGTACAAATGTTGGAGATTTCTGTGGTTATGATATTACATGTAAAATAACTTATTTTCTAATATAATATAAATGTACAAAAGGGAACTGATACACAGACGAAACGTTATTTGTCTAAAAGTTGTTTGGCGTAGTGAAAGATTTGACAAATGATAAGTGCCTTGAACGTATTGAGTTATTATAAAAATCTGTTTAACAATAATTCTGCCAAATGAAACGTTGCCATACAAAAAGTTGACAATCGTTAGTTGTCAAAGTGAAACATAGACGAACCGTTGGTTGGCCAGTGATAATCGGCCAATCAGTTTTCGGCGAATAGGCAGTATCCCATTTAGGTAGATATGATTAAGCCAACAGTTCATCAAAAAGTATTTTTTACTAATTTAGGAAAGCTTTGATAATCTCAATCAATAAAATCAAAATTATGCTAATGAATGAGTAGTAATAGTAACCTGTTTGTACTTGTTCACGCGCGCGAAATGGGAATTTGATTGAACCGAGTTACTCGGCCGAGTACTCGGTTGAAAAAAAATGGAACCGAGTAATACTCGGTACTCGTTACTCGGCAAAAGTGTTACTCGGCGCATCTCTACTTATTTATATAGTTTTAAATATATACTTATTATACGTAACTTTGACTTAAATTAATGCTTTTGGATGTTTGATGCTCAATCATCAATGAACGTCTGAACAGATCGGGGTGAAATTTGGAACGTAGTTAGATCATAGTTTAGAATAGCACATAGGTTATTTTTTATCGCAGGAACATAACTGGAACGGAAAGTGATAAATGAGCGAAAGTGGATAAAACCGCGAGTCGATTTTAGTTAAACCATATTTTTATATTAGGTAGTTACATATAGGACATAGGACATATGGATACACCTGCCTATAACAGCACAGTGTCATGAGTCTATTAGAACAACAAGAGTCCAAATCATTACCTACGCTCGTCACCCAGAGATATAAGATGATTCAAACCAGAACACAGTGATGTTTGCATATTACTGCAATAATATAACTGGCAAAGGTGTGTTACTTCCCCAGGTGGAGTATACAAAAAGCTCTACCACTGAAAAAAGTGGCAGTCATAGGAACTGCCAATAGAAGTGAAAACTTATAACTCAGAATTTGATAGCTCACTTTGGAAACTATACTGGTGAAACCGGAGAACGCTGCCAGCCTGAAACAAATCTTCAAAGCATTGTCGTCTTAATAAGACTCATGGCCATGGTCTCGAGTGCACCCGAAGATTTTTTTCATTTACGAGCGTGACGCTTCAGCTCAATTCACAGCCCACAAAAAATCTGTGTGTGGAAAAAAGAAGTTTTCACTTCAATAAAATAAATGAAAAAAAAACGAAGTTGCAATCAGTAAATGTATAGTCGTCCATCACACCAGCCTACGCATTTTTAATATCGCAGTGTCGCACTCACGGGTCGCTGGACGCGCCCAATGTTTCGGAACTATACAAAAACGGGCAAAAAAATAACAAAATGGCCGATATTTTTACGTACAAAAAGTTAACTCGACAGTGTGATTGACGCGAGGTGCGTATTGTACACAGTGGACGGTCGAAATTTGGAATTCTCTTTTGTTTTTGTGTAACCAAAACGATTTTAGGCCAAATTTATTTCGCTCTTTGAAAAAATGTTGCATAGCGCTGCAATTGTTGTGTACGTAAGTACACTTATATCACAGCATTTCTTCATAATTATGAAGTTAAAAAAAAAAGTTTGTGTAGGTGCTTATTTACGCAAGCAGGAAGTTAATACTTCTCCTTTTTATTCCTCTTCTAACGAGTTACTTCAACCAAAAAAATAGATAATATCATCAACGAAAGAAGTAAGTAGGTACAAACCTGAAGTAAGTTACAATGGTAATCTAGGTAACTTCAGGGTGTCGGTTTTTCGTAACTGTGTGCTCGAGCTACGTAAAAAGTCACTCTGATTAATTTGCCATAACACGCCAAAAGATATACAGCTATAACTGCAAAAAACTAAAAAAAACGGCAATCATACATAGGGACTGCCAATAGTTACGTTTTAAAGCAACTTCAAAAAAAATTGGCAGTCATAGGAACTGCCGATAGAAGTGAAAACTTGTGACTTGTGACTCAAACTCAAATGTTTTCACTTTTAATTGAATTGTCTAATATATGAATCACCTTGTCAGATTTGTTAAACCATCGTAGGTCTTTGTACATTCGCATAATTTCAACACCGCCAGCTAAATCGATGGTTGCGCCATCTAGTTTTATATCGACGTAATTATACAGAACTCTTTACTGTATCTGTTGCCCTGGTACTGGTACCTAGGGGCAAACGCACCTCTTTTATATTTCTGTTGTCCTGGTATCTGGAGATAAACGCTGGGCTGTTGGAGGTAGGTAATCGAAACTCTTTACTGTTTCTGTTACCTGGCCGTTTTTACCGAGTTTACCCGAAGATTTCATATCCGATCCGATCCGATCTATTATCATATCCAAGCGTGACGATTGATGAATCCATTTCACAGCCCACGAAAATTCTGTCTATAGCGCGCCTAAAGAAGTTTTCACTTCAAAAAGGGATTTCTCAATTCGACCGTAGGTATGTATCTTTATTTTACTTCCTGTTGGCGCTTCCCATATTCTCATCAGCCCTCAAATTATTTTCCATTCTAAGGTTGCCTGGAAGAGTTCGCTTTCAGCGATAAGGTCGCTGAGTATCGCACTAGTTTAAAGATGATTGTTTTTCTGTGTATCTTGTTCTTTTTATATGTCAATAACAAGTAGTTTTAGAGAAAAATAGCAAAATGTGTTAGCACAAACATCCTCTCACCCCAAACGCATATATATACCAATACTCGTACCATCTCCGTTCTGTCGCGGGTAAAAAGCACCTATCTATCTATAATATTAGTATCGGTAGAAATTCCTATAATTAATTATCAAAGCATACAAAATGACCTGACATTTTCAGTAAACATCACGAATAACCCAGCAAATTGTTTCAGTACACAGTTCCAAAACATGACGGTATATGCTCTCAAACACGGAATTCGATGTCAGCGGTTAAGGCTAATCATTCATTGATTAACAGTCGAATTATCGGTCAGATTGATATGAACAGTCAAACAATTTCGCTCGAAATAGAACCGTAAATATTTAGTTGTTTGTATTCCTTGAATCAACAGAAGCAAGATACGACAGTAAACGCCATTCCAAGCAATTAAACGTAGAACATTTAACCATATAATTTGTCTGAATAAATAAATGACTAATGACAAAACGCTTATTAGGACGAAACTTAAGCTAATGTTGAACCCCATTCTGAAGAGACGGTTCAAAACTATTTCAACAAAAAACATTTTGGAAGTGAACCCTGTACCCTGCATTATACACTAGGGTGTGCTTTGGGATTCAGTTCTCTCCAGTTAGCTTAAGCACGGTTATCCTTCCCGAGTCAGTGGTAAGGGCACCACTCTCAAGGTTAGCCCGATTCATCTGCCGTGTCCGGGCTCGAAGGACGATACGCATATACCTACATTTCCTCCACAAAAAAATACACGTTCATCTGTTTCTGTGAGCAAGGCGTTTTTCATTTCACTTAAAGAAAATATCAGTGTTGGACGGCTCCCACTAGATGGACAAATGACCTCACAAAGGTCGCTGGAAACCGCTGGTTGCAGGTAGCGCAGGACCGTTCGTTGTGGAAATCTAGGGGGGAGGAAGGCCTATGTTCAGCAGTGGACGTCTTGCGGCTGATGATGATGAACGAAATGATCTATAGATCCCTTTCGATTGCCGGTTCAAAACATTCAAATTGAGTAACCCTGTTTACTGTTTACCAGTTGTAGGATCCCATGTAACATTGTTCTTGTTTGTTTGAAAACACGAAAAACGCGATAAACAATTTTGGCGCGCAAACAGCGGCGGCTAGTGGAAACTGGAGGCAAATGTTTGCTCAGCGGCGGGCCGAGTCACGCCCGCTGGGAACTCGACTAAGTACCTAGTACTAGTTCTAGAAACTTCCTACATTCACGATGAAAACTTTAAAAAAACCCGCAATTTTTTTTATAACCCTAAATGAAGCAAAGCTAGCACTATGGATGATATGCATAAGCAGCCCTCTAAATGTTCCCACTGCTGGGACTTGGGCAATGTTCAATGCAATGTTCAATGTTCCCTCGCTAAGAGAGAGTCAAGGCTATAATCCACCACACTGGCTAAGTGCGGCTTGGTGGATAACACAAGACCTCGAGAGATTCTAGGTGCATTGATGATCACGATGTTTTCCTTTACCTTTTTTTTTAAGTTAGACACAGTTTTTTTACGGTATTGTGCTTAATTAAGCACATGACTTCGAAAAGACAGATGTGTGCGTGGTTTTGAACCCAGGGCTCCGCCAGCAGTCGCCGTTCTTTCGACTAGACCAGCCGTGAGTTGCAATAAGGATGCTGATATGAAACTAATGCTACTAACTAAGGCTACTCTGTAACAAACTTCTTACTGTGTGAATAAATGAATTATTATTATATTAATGATACAAAAACGCGAAAGCTGTCAATCTGTATACACTATCTATGCAAATTTGTTACTCAGGAATGGACGATATAGATGAATGTGGGTACATAATGTGATTAAAGTCTGAAATAACACGCAAACATACTTGAAATTTTTATCCCGAATCCCGTATTTATATCGAAAATAAAGGGATCAGGACGTCTACAGTCTTTCTACGAAAACGTAATTTCGAAAAAAAAACTCGCGACTTTGCAACGCCGATTCTACTTTGTTCCGTCTTTTTGTCCGTTTAAATGTTCTAAACCTAATTCTAATAAGAGTATGCTTAGAACATTTAAACGTCAAACAATGTTGTATCGGACGAAACGAAGTAGAACGAGAGAAGGAAAGTCGCGAGTTTTTGACGTGACAACGTCTTATAATTCGATTAACGGGTAACGTTACCGTTAGTTCGTCGTCTGTGCCATGCGGACGAAGCTGAGCGCTGAGGGCGCCACCCACCGAGTCGAGCCGAGTCGAGGTATCACTACTCGCGCTATCAGCGTACTGATTTCTTAAGACGCTGTCACGTTAAACTATTGTCAGTAAACCGACTTTACAGACAACTATTTTTTTTCGAAATTACGTTTTCGTAGAAATAGAGTAGACGTCCAGAATCGACGTGGGTGAATCGACGAGACGCTGCTAGTATGTACAGTTGTAAATACACACTTATAATACAAAAAAACATACTTCCATTACACAAATAGTTTTAATTTTCCCCGCAAAGTTGCCAGGTGTCGCTTTGAATTACCACAAATTAAACTTTCAACAACGATCCATTACTGGATCACTCCTTCAATCGAGATTGCGTGAAACAATCAGTTTTTATCGACACAATGAGTTTTTATCGAAACAATAGTTTTGACTCGGCGGTTCAATTTCAATTCAATTGACTTCAAAATGAAGAGCTCTAGACTTTAAACGGCACACGCTTTGAGAGGTTCGTTACAATGCAATTAGTACGTGTAATTGGTTGTATTTTTTCGTTGTTGTATTTGAAACCACGAACCCCTATTTTAAGGGTTTTTAAGGGTTCGTGGTTTTATAGGTATTAGTGTTCACGCGGTTTCACTCGCGCAGCTCCCGATGCTTTTATTTTCGTGGGATAAAAAGTAACCTATGTGGCTAATATTTATGTAAGGTATCCCTTCAGTAGTTTTTGCATAAAAGAGTAATAAACATCCATACTCATTATTTTAGGATTGGGTAATTTTATTTTTTGTCTTATTACCCGACTGAAAGACGTTGAAGAAGAAGAAGACATGTTTTTCGCGCATATCTTGTATGTTTGTAAATTTCTTTATTCCCATGTATCTTCCAAACGGCTGGATGGATTTCAACAATTAAGATACCGTTAGATTCGTCTCAATCACCCAAATGTCCTTAGATAATAACATATTGTTTTGTACACTGTTTTTTTTTATCTGGTGATGTTTTGCAGTCGGATTTTTTAAATTTAAGTTATTTATTCAAGGATAGATATGCTATTAAGAGCTATTTCGTCTGATGTTAATCGACAATTCGGTCTACGATGAAGGGTTATTACTAAGAAGGAACCGTCATTCACTCTCGACTTGATGGCGCCAAAAAACCATCGGGAAACTTCCACTTAGGCAACGCATTTACCTAAGTGTTCTTATTACAATATTACATAAATGGAGTCAAACCTCCTCCCTTGAGTGTTTGAAATGTCACCCATGAAACAATGTCACTTTTTCAACATCTGCAACATTATAGTCTGTAATAGGAAGTAGCACATAGCCTACATTTTATCCCGAGAAAATGATGGAACGCGGCAAACTACGCGGGTAAAACAATGGGGCGATGCTAGTGTATAATATTAGTCGAATAACCACGGTAAATAAAAAAAAATGGCAGTCATAGGAACTGCCGATAGAAGTGAAAACTTATAACTCAGAATTTGATAGCTTACCTTGGAAACTACACGGTTGTAACTGGAGGGCGAGGCCTCGCCATCTTGGCATGGCCATCTAGAAATGCACCAGCATTTCCCATTGCCTGATGCGTTTCTAGATGGCCATGCCATGATGGCCTGTCCACGCCCTTTCAGCATTTCCCATTGGCTGACGTATTTCTAGATGGCCAATAGCCATGGTCCCGAGTGTACCCGAAGCTTTATTATCATAACCGAGCGTGACGAATGAATTCAATTCACAGCCCACGTAAAATCTGTCTAGGCGCGCCTAAAGAAGTTTTCACTTCAATAATAGTGATTATTAATACTAGACATACCATTGGTTTTCCACTCCATTTATTTCTACCCAATAAAACTGACTAAAGTGTACGGCGACATCAAAAACCTAATTATGTTAATACGTATCAACAAATAAATAGCTACATTCGTACGAGGATGCGCCCCAATCTTCCCCGTCCCTCGACATCGGCCATTAGTAGACAATTGGTAGAATTGGCCCATCGCTATAGCAATAATAAGAACTGAAGTTATCTTTCCCGGCTAAGTAATTTAGATGGTTCACATCCCGTACCATGGAGTCTTTTGTGATGACACAGTTTAATTTTAGTAAAGTATTTTGAAGTGCTTACTTTTTTTTAAATAAAGAGTGACGAGACGAGCAGGACATGTGCCTGATGGTAAGCAACTAGCCTGCCGCATAACAGTACAGTGACACGCAGCTATGGGAACATGTAGAGTCCAAATCATTACCTAGCACTGCACTGCACTCATCACGCAGGGATCTAAGATGTTAATTCTCTAAGCCCTGTAATTTCTCTGGAAACATTGCCCTTCAAACCGGAACACATTACTGCTTGGCGGTAGAATAACTGGTGTGGTCCTTCCCCAGGTGGGCTCTGCTAAGAGTCCTACCACTACAAAATGAGAAATAACGTAAATGAAAAATGAGGGACTGCCGATAGAAGTGAAAACTTAAAGCTCAGAATTTGATAGCTCACTTTAGAAACTACGCGGGTGAAACCGGAGGTTGCTGCTAGTCTCGAATAAACCTTCAAAGCACTGTCGTTTAAATAAGTCTTCTAATCATGGGCATCTAGAAATGCTGACACATTTCTAGATGGCCATGGTACCGAGTTCATCCGATTCTTTCATTCACGAGCGTGACGCTTGAGCTCAGTTCACAGCCCACGAAAAATCTGTGTGTCGCCTAAATACGTTTTCACTTCAAATACTCACTTCACTTTTTTTAATGTTCTATCCAATTGACTTTCATGCTTGATTGTCATTTTGTTCATTGTCATGATTTCATGCACCACAAATTTGCACTCTATCCTTTGACGTTAAGATTTGCGATAGAAATATACAAAAAAAAAGTGTTGTCAACTGCTAGTAAAAACATACGACATACGAACCCATGGTACGGGACGTGTATGGGACATTAAGTGAGCAGTTGATTACAATCGTACTACTCCTCGTGACCCCAACATTGTAAAGACTGTCAAATTAAACAGGGTTACATAGAATACTAGTCCTACGGTGAAAGAGCGCAAAGTTACTTTTATTGGACGAGACGTTATGTGTTTTTTATATAGTATATGTAGAGTGATCAGACGAGCAGAACATGTTCCTGATCGTAAGCAAAATAACTGCCTATAAACGAGCAGTTACACGCAGCTATTGGAACACGAAGAGTCCAAATAATTACCTAGCACTGCACTGCGCTCGTCACCCGGAGATCTAAGTTGTTATATCTCTAAGCAATGTAATTTCTCTGGAAACATTGCCCTTCAAACCGGAACACAGTAATGTTTGTTTCTGCTTGGCGGTAGAATAACTGGCAAAGGTGTGGTCCTTCCCCAGGCGGACTCTGCCAAGAGTCCTACCACTACAAAAAAAACGTTGAGGTACCTAATGAAATGATAGTTTTGATCACCATCAACAGCCCACTAAACGTTCCCACTGCTGGGACTCGGGGCCTTCTCTTGCAAGGAGAGAGTTAAGGCCAAAATCCACTACGCTGGTCCAGTGCGGGTTGGTGGATGACACATGACTTCGAAAGATTCTAGGTACATGTCGGTTTCCTCACGATGTTTTCCTTCACCGTTTTAAGTTAGCGGGCTTACGCACATGACTTCGAAAAGACAGTGGTGCGTGTGGGGTTTGAACCCGGGGTCTCCGGATCGGCAGGCGCCGTTCTCCCGACTAGACCAGCCGTAACTTAATAGTTTTGATCTTGATGAGTAAAATGTTTACATTATGAATTCTGTAGGATATTGGTAAAACCTGATCGTAAACTAGAAATAAAATGAAACTAGCCCATAGAGATACACCGGGCAGCGTTTAGAGAGCCGTATCGAATTACCCGGATCGCGCCTTGCCGGCCACAGTGGCCGTGTTCTTGGCTTTGTGGGCGGTGCCGCAAGAGCGAGCGGTGAGCGGGAACTGCAAAAACTGCAGCAATATAATCGAATTGGAATCTTATTATTGAATCGGAATTTTATTCTAATACCCCGTTTACATGATTCCAGTCCAGCGACCGAATCCAGTGCTGGATTGCTTACTGGAATAATTTAAACCGGCACTGGAATGCATCAATCCAGTGCCAATGCATTCCAGTGCCGGTTTACATTATTCCAGTAAGCAATCCAGCACTGGATTCGGTCGCTGGACTGGAATCATGTCAACGGGGTATTACTGTATTAGAGTTACTGCTTATCGTTTGTTTTACTTTTGTTTGCACCACTAATCAAGTAATTCAATTAAATTGGTACGCCATATCAAAGGTTTTCCTAGGTTGGGTACCAATGCACTTCTACATGTATAAAAACATTTTAAAAATTATTTTACAATGTACTGTACGAACTGTTTTTGTGAAGTTTTTAAGCAAATAAATATATGTTTCATTTCATTTCAAATCTTATTATAATCTAGCTAGAATTAGGGTTATTTGGACATACTTTTATTATATACATTAATGTTATCTTGTTTTGAATTCAACGCTATTATATTTCTATATTCATATTTAGTTAATATGTAGCAACTAAAAAACCTTGCGTTTTATTTTGCAAACCTTAGATTCGTATTGATTACATCACGTCGATTGCAAGTGGGAAAATAACCGAATGGTTAATGACGTTTTAATTTCAAAAACATTTCTATCTGTCATCGTCGGCGACACGGACACTATACTAATCACAAAACTCATTAGCCAGTTTCTACGAGTGTTGGAGGGAAATAAGTTCAAATGCTATGTTACTATTGAATATGTATAACATTATCCTAAATATCCTAAAATGTAGACAAAAATACGAAATCGGCCGCCTCTCTCTAATATTAGTATTGAAAAGGTAAAATGATTTTTTACATTAGGTACTTCTTAGTAATTCCGGTTAAATAAATGTAATCTTATATATAAAATTCTCGTGTCACAGTGTTTGTTTCCTTACTCCTCCGAAACAGCTTTACTGATTTTGACCAAATTTTATGTGCATATTCAGTAGGTCTGAGAATCGGCTACTAGCTATTTTTCATGCCCGGCAGATGACGCTGCAGACAGTGTCTAGGTTATGTCCGAGCGAAGCCGGAACAGGCCGCTAGTCTTATATATAAAATTCTCGTGTCACAGTTTTTTTTTCCTTACTCCTCCGAAACGGCTTTACTGATTTTAACCAAATTTTATACGCATATTCTGTAGGTATGAGAATCGGCTACTAGCTATTTTTCATACCCCTAAGGGACAAGGGTTATTCACTAAGGCAAAACAACGTTTGCGGGGTCAGCTAGTCTTATATATAAAATTCTCGTGTCACAGTGTTTGTTTCCTTACTCCTCCGAAACGGCTTTACTGATTTTAACCAAATTTTATATGCATATTCTGTAGGTATGAGAATCGGCTACTAGCTATTTTTCATACCCCTAAGTGACAAGGGTTGTTCACTAAGGCAAAACAACGTTTGCGGGGTCAGCTAGTAATAATGTAGGTATGTACTTATATAAATTTTGAGCAACTAATAAAACACGCTATACATGCAGATAAACAAAAAATACCAAGGCGATTAGCGGTTTAGTCATCAATTCCCGCTACCGCTCATGTCTCTCGCACCGTTTGAGTGACAGTATCGACCTCGCATAATCGCGCGCTGGCAGCGTGCCCCCACCTCGTGTTTCGCCCCGATAACTCGCAATTCCGCTCTATCTCCCCAACTCACGACTTTCTTGTCCCCTTTGTGCTTATTTTCTCCAATTTTTTCCCTACTTTTATTCCGTTCCTTTTATTTTCTACTACTATTATTTTCTCTTATGTATTTTTCGTGTTTCATCCCCTCTGTGGAAGTTTTTCCTTCAATCAGGCCTTTGGCCGCTATTGGTGGAGCCGCGGCTAAGTGCTGCGGTCTATCGAATTGGTTTTTTATAATGAATTCTTTTATGTTCGGGATGAGGAATAATGAACGAAAGTCGAAGGCAAATAATGAAAAATTGCGCTCGCCAAAGAAAAATATCAGACTGACAAAGGTTCGCGATAAGTGTTTGTCGCTTGGAGTTTTCGATTACCTAGGTTTTGTCGAGGTCTTATTGAAAACTTCAGACGCGAATGAAAAAAAAAGACTGGGAGAACGGTTGTAAAGTAAACAATTGAACTTTACAGATATTGCTACAAAGCCTACTAGTAGGTATTATAATATATTATAATTATACGAAAGTTTATGTGCATGTATGGATGTTTGATACGATTTCAAACAGAAACTACTAAAGCGATCTGCTTGAAATTTGGTGCATAGATAGATAACAATTTTTTTTTATAGCATATAGTGTCGCGACGAACAGGTCATGTGCCTGATGGTAAGCAACATGCCTGCCACATAACACCACAGTAATACGCAGCTATTGGAACATGATAGTTCAAATCATTACCTAGCACTGCACTGCGCTTGTCACCCAGAGACCTAAGATATTATGTCTCTAAGCCCTGTAATTTCTCTGGAATCATTGCCCTTCAAACCGGAACACAGTAATGTTTGCACATTATCTGAAATAATACATAGGCAAAAGTTTATCGTAGATAAGTAACGAGATCGGAAACTACACGAGTCTAACCGCGAGATGTTACTAGTTAAAAATAAATTCACTTTAATCATATTTAGTGTAAGATGTGAACAGTGAACAATTAAGAATTAACTGATAAGTTTAAATTTAAATCGACCCATAGATATTATCATATGCTTGATCCTAAACAGCTAATAAGTTAAGAGTTTTATCTTACAAGGAGAAAGTGAAAACTAAACTAGCCAAGTAAGGGATGGCTGATGACATAATATGACTTCAAAAAGACTTCTTAGGTCATGCCAGTTTCCACACCATGCTTTCTTTCTCCTTTAAATCCAG
Organism: Ectropis crepuscularia; assembly: GCA_963693475.1. NCBI lineage: Eukaryota > Metazoa > Arthropoda > Insecta > Lepidoptera > Geometridae > Ectropis > Ectropis crepuscularia. The sequence goes on from OY856355.1 coordinate 18,832,603, forward strand.
TACAGATGACATTTGGAAAAATACTCTGAGTAGGCACGTTTCACCCCACGACCTCACGATTGAGAAACCTGATATTCTACCACTAGCCCATCACAAACACTTTTTCCTTAACAAATATTTAAAGCCACCAAAAAGATGGTCAGCCATTCTTCATACACGAGTCAGATGGCGTCAGTCAAGTGACAAAATGTAATTACTCAAAAGAGTTCTAATTGGATTGGAATAAGGCAATTTAGTCGGCTTATGACACGTTGGGCAATACGGGCCTATTGACTATAGAAGCACTTGCAAAGATACTTCGGTGGGAACCACTAAACTTGACTAACACACTGAGAAGCGCCACATAACATCACCGTGTCTGGCAGCTTTATTTTGTACTTAAATAATCCTAGAACACTGCACTCGTCGCCCATTGATTTAAAATTTATCAGGTGTAATTTAATGACTTTGATATACTTGATTACAAAAAAAAATGCCAAATTTTATCTATCACAGATTATATATCACCGGGAGTCTAAGCAAAGCCGTTTACACACTCGATCTCATTATAAACGGATTGACAGTAAAGGCGCCTGCACACGGTGCGATCCATCAAAATTGTCAACCTATTGGAAAGTCTGCGCGTGTCTCATCAATCATTCGGCGATGGACCGCATTTTGAAGTTTCAATGAGTATCGATGACGTATTTAGGCCGCGAACCCCGCGAACGTTTGAAGAAACGAATATTACTGGGTCATAGGTTTGTATGTGTTTGTGTGCTTGTAAGTTTGTTTATGTGTTTACACCTTTACCGCTCAACGGATTAGGATAAAATTTGCGTCTCAATATCAAAATTTTACTTTTTGATTTTGCTACGAACTACCTACATTGCTTTTGTTTGACTATTTTATTTGCTTTTATAAGCGTTGAGTACCTAATTTATTCAAACTTCAATTTGAAGACATAATATATAAAGAAAATGTATTCGTACGATTTTGTAGCGGTAAGACTCTTAGTCGAGTCCATCTGAGACAGTACCATGGCTTTGGCAGTTTTTCTACCGCTAAGGAGTAAAACCACTACCGTGATCCACTTTGAAGAGCAATGTTTCCAGAAAAATGAGAGGGCAAAGAAACGCAACATCTCAAATGACTGGCTGACAAGCACATTACAATGCAATGATTTAGACTCTTCAGGTTCAAATAACTGCGTGGTGTCATGCTGTAATAGGCATACGTGTTGCATATCACCGGGCGCATGTTTCGCTCGTTCCATCACTGTTTATTATATGAAAATATATATTTATTAAACTTATGCACAAGCGCGCTACATTACTTACTAACTTTGAACTACTTTAACTTTAAGAGATAACGCTAAATTATTTTTTGAAAACTATTAAAAGTACGAACTGTTCACTTAAACTACGCACGTAATTGTACCTACTGAAATATCCGGAGTCTACCTCACCGTTAATGTTATGAAATCATTATTATATATAACAGCTTTCGTGGGTAAACATTAAAGGACATTGTTCATTTATAAGGGACTTTGGGCTAAATGTGTCCATTGACTGTCACTGATATCATATATTAAACTTGATAGCTTCTTGTAGTTGATATCAGAATATTATCTTTTGGTAGTAGCAGAAAAACTACTTACGCATATTTCCTAAAAGTATTGCGAACGTTGACGAGGTTATTTTTAAACACAACTACAACATTTTGTACAATCGGAGGGCCAGAGTCGTTATTGGAGGATGCCATCGATTTCCGAGGGTCAGCTAAGGTCCCAAGAATGCATTTTCATCAACCAAAAACACATCATAACACAATTTCCAAATACGAAACACATGACACAATAAACTTAAACAAACAGCTGATAACTACGCATTTTGTATCGTTTATTATACGACGTATTCAGTGCTGCCATTGTAAAAAATATATTAATATCGATCTAAAAAAATCGATAGTGATCGTGTGGATAAAATCGATGCTATTCTATTATGGTGGCTGCTGTTTAAAATAATAACTAAAATATTCACAAGTTAGTGGTTAAAATGAGTAGATGATTATTAATACTGGTCTACGGAATTATTGTTTACTGTTTATTCAGCATTAGGCAGTTGTCCCACCGGCAACGATAAACGAGTAAAGCTAGAATTAGAAACGAGTTGGCGAGCCAACCAGCGAGTAGTTCCCATAGTTGTGGACCTCTGCTCTATGCGAGTGTGCGAGTGAGGCGAGCGATTACTCGCATCACTCGCTCGCGGCGTAAAATAACGTGTACGTTCAGATCCACACTGAATAGACAGACATGAACCGCTGGTTGCTCTCTCAGCGTGTTATAATTCTAATCGCTTAGCGAGTATCGCTGAGCGAGTGTTATCTTTCATAGCTCTTGTCGCTCAGCGACTAACTAGTGAAGCGAGTGCTCGCCGGGAATGTGAATAGTCAGCGATCAACTGTTTGTATATGCATCTCTTTTATTTAGGTATACGGAATGTATATCTATTGTACGTTTCTTGAGCGAGAAAATAGTCGATAGTTACTCGTTTTCTCGCCGGCGGTGGGGAAAACTGCCTAAGTAGAGGATTTTGTTTTTCGTGGCGTTGTAAAGTAAAAGCGGGTGCGATGAAAAACCATTGCACAAAAAAGCTAGCTACAGTGCCGCTTGAAAACAACTTAAATACGATATGAATTGTTTATTTCACGCATAATTATTAAAACGACTTGTTCTATCGATTAACAGAAATCGATTTTATTCGAGAAAAAAATCGACATCATTAAAAGCTTATAGACTGGCAATATAATTGGTTGAGAAGTCGGAAATGAAGAATAAATTACTTATATTATGAACTTTTTGGTTATTAATCTGGGTACTAAAATAATTACATCATAATTCATTACAAAAATAAATCGATTTTTTGACAAAATAAAATTATCAAGAATATTTTGTCCACGGACAGCCCATTTTGAACAATGTCCTTTTACTAATACTTGCAATGTATACAATTTTGTCATTTGTTTTGTACAATGTGCCACATACATTCCTAGATATTAGAGTATATGGCTAAAATAAAATATACAAAGAAATCGTAAGGATGCTACAAAATATGACAACTCAGTTTTGTCCTGAGAGGTGTTATCATTAATACATAATACATGTATAAAAAAATATAATAATATTGAGGTTACTCATACTCAGAGCTTCGAGGTTACTGACCTTTTACCGATATAAAGCTTACGTATATATAAAAACAAACTAAAAGCCTGTCTGTCAACGTAATGCGGTTAGACCCGATAACGTCCCACATACGTACGATTTCCATTACTATAATTACCTCAAGCCCCTAAAGGAAAAAACACGACAGATTGCCTAACAGTCCTTCCTTTCGAGCTCAGCTACCGTGATCATTTACCCGGGAATCGAACCCCGAGCCCTGTCGACTGACCATAAAGCAAATTAATCAATTAACAAGAGGCATGTCGACAACGTCACAGGCATTTAACTCTAACCCTCCTCTTAAACAACCACGTAACATGACCCGTACTTGCTTACATTTCGTTCCGTGCGAGAGCTCTCCCATCCGAGCTAGATTCTCTTTAGCGATTCACGACCAGTTTAAGCTGAGCTCGATTGTCGGTAAATTTGTTTCGTTTAATAGGTCCGAGAGTAATTTTTGTCTGTAATGTAGGGTAGTAACATTGTGCAATTCTGCTGACGCATTTGTCAAGTGCGCTTCGAACAATGTGTTGAGAGTTTATGATCGAGAGTTCTGTCCCCTAAGAGGGCTCTGTAATGATCTGTTTTGAGAATTGTTTGATGTTATTTCGTTAAATATCGGCACTTGAAATTGTCAGTCATCGTAAATGTAAATAAGTTTACAGCCGAAAAAAATATTTTAAAAAAATGTCGACATAAATCCAAGAAATTAAAATTACTGACCCAGTGGCTTAGTCAATAGTGGCTATGTATGTTTCTTGAGTATATGGTCGTAGATTCTATTCCCAGTAAAAGATTTTTTTTTAAATTAATAGATACGAGACGAGCAGGACATGTACCTGATGGTAAGCAACACGCCTGCCAATAACAGCACAGTCTCACTCCGATATTGGATCATGAAGAGTCGAAATCATTATCTAGCACTATACTGCACTCGTTACCCAGTGATATAAGATGACTTATTTCTATGCCCTTGAATTTCTCAGGAAACATTGCTCTTTAAGAGCACGCACTACGTCTTCACTACGTCCGACTTTTTTATACGTCCATGCTTTAAACTAAAACATAGTGATGTTTGCAATTACTGTTAAGTGGTGGAATAACTGGTACCTAAGGCTGTGGTACTTTCCCAGGCGGACTCTACATAGAGTCCTACCACCAAAGAAAAAGTAATAGGTAGATATAATAGTTAGTTACAAGTTCGGTAATCAGTTACTTGAGGCTAACTGCCAAAGAATCCCAAAAAAATATATAAATAAGAAATACTAAGTAATGTGTTTGTCCACAGCCGATACCCTCCAATCGGAAGCAGGGTCGGACGGGAACAGCGAGCACGCGTCGTCGGGAGACGAGGACTCGCAGATGAGGCTCCGGCTGAAGAGGAAGCTGCAACGGAACCGGACATCCTTCACCAACGACCAGATAGACAGTCTGGAAAAAGGTGAGAGAACTAGAGGTTCTCTACTGGTAGTACTCTCTACACAGTAGCAGTGTTAGGATAAGGTGCGGTAAAGCGACCGCCCAGGGCGCCGGATGTTCATTCATTAATTGCACTTATATACATTTGTATCTAAAAAAAAATTGGCAGTCATAGGAACTGCAGATAGAAGTGAAAAAACATATAACTCAGAATTTGATAGCTTACCTTGGAAATTACACGCGTGTAACCGGAGGGCGTGGCCTGGGCATCATGGCATGGCCATCTCGAAATGCGTCACCATTTCCTATTGGCTGATGCATTTCTAGATGGCCATGGCATGATGCCGAGGCCACGCCCTTTCAGCATTTCCCATTGGCTGACGCATTTCTAAATGGCCAATAGCCATGATCCCGAGTGTACCCGAAGATTTCTTATCATATCCGAGCGTGATGCTAGAATTCAATTCACAGCCCATGAAATATCTGTCTAGGCGCGCCTAAAGAAGTTTTCACTTCAAAAGTATAGAGCAATAATTAGACCCTGCATTAAGGGCGCAGCAACAGTAGTAATTTGATCGCAGACCAAGCCTTAATGTTAAAATAACTAGGTTTACATTACAGTACATCACAAGTTCACAAGTCTAATTGCAAGGGCTACACTTCCGGATATATAGGGATATAAAACCGCCGCAAGCGCAGATGGTTTTATACGATCAGTAACTAAACCTCGCTCATTTAACGATCATGGCGCTGGTAGTGGTGCTCATAGATATTAGATGATCTCTATGCCATTTTTCAATTTCCACATAATGAACCACACAATTCAGTTATGCAAAATATAACATAATCAAAAACACACATTTTAATACATCATAATTCATAAGTATTTATCTTCATATTTAAATATGTATAATTAAATTGTCCACATTTATTTGTTTATTTATCAGGACAAATACAAACTCATTCTTAACTAAATTACTACACAGACTGTAATATAAATTGATTTATCCGCAAATCAACAAAAACAAACAGCAATAAAGCGATCAAACTTAAACACCGGTTTTCCCTGTCACCGTCGTCTCCTCATCAGTCCCCACAAGTGGTCCCCTGGGTCCTGATAAGCTCATTGTCCCGTGTTCACGGAGTTATTTGTAAATATCGTTATTAGTAAACAAATAAATATTGTCCCTCGATGTTTGCACGGCTCTCCGGTCGTGGCGTGCCGCCCTATTAATGCCGTCATAATCTTTCCTTCTGTTTGTGTGATATTGACTTGTGGAAATATTGATTGTGTGTTTGAGAAATGGAATGAGACGCTTTATGAAAGAAAATAGCTTTATTTTCTCCGAAAAATAAACGCAAACTTCAGCCTAAAATCAACTTCAGCTTAAGATTTATTTCGGACACTCGACTAAATTTTATGAAATCAACTAAATACAGAACATCTTGATTATCTGTAGACCTACATTGGTCTATGGATGATTAGGGTGTGCTTAGTGTAAGTAGGGAGTTAGGTATGTAGCTTAGTGTAGTTCTCATTGTATTTTAGTTTAGTTAATAAAGGCTCTGCTCTAATGATGCTCTAATGAAAAAACGAAATACAGCTGGCTGTCTATAGCTATATAGGTGATGTATTGTAAAACATTAGAACGGTTTAGTACTAAGCTAATTTATAGTTCTGTAGTGATAAGTTACGGTTGGTCTAGTTGGGAGAAAGGCGACTGCCGATCTTTATCGCTGCTTTTCGAAGTTATGTGCGTAAAGCCCCTAATTTAAAACGGTGAGGGAAAACATCGCGAGGAAACTGACATGTACCTGGAAATTTTCAAGGTCATGTCGTCCACCAACCTGCACTGGGCCAGCGTTGTGGACTATGGCCTTGACTCTATCCTTGCGAGAGAAGGCCCCGAGTCCCAGCATTGGGAACATTTAGTAGGCTGCTAGTGTGTAGTGGAAAGACTCTTTCAGGAGTCCGCTTGGGGAATTACCACACCTTGGCCAGTAATTCTAGGTACTGTCAATCAGTTATGTATTCCGGTTTAAAGGGCAATGTTTCCAGAGCAATAACAGGGCATCGAGATAAAACATCTTACATATATTTGACTGGCCTCGTAGCTTAAATGGGTAGTAACTCTGACTGCGAAGCCGAGGGTCGTGGGTTTGATTCCCACCCAGTGCAAATATTTGTGCGATGAATTCAAATGTCTGGGTGGTTCTATAATAAGTAAGTATGTATTTATAACTATATAAGTATTATATCAGCTATTTGGCCGCCATATTACAAGCTATGCTTAGTTTGGGGTCAAATAGTGTTGTTGTGTGTGAATTGTCCACCAATATTTAAATCTCTGGGTGACGACCAGTGCAGTCCCAATTTACTTTGTCTGCCAATTTTTAACTACTTTGACCACCAATTTTTTCACTATTTTGTCTGCCATTTTTTTCTTTTATTCCTTAATAGTATTTTTGTTAATAATATAATTTTATTCCCAGAATTCGAGCGGACGCATTACCCGGACGTGTTTGCGAGAGAGCGACTGGCGGAAAAGATAGGATTGCCTGAGGCACGTATCCAGGTAAAATACAGTCCACTTTACCGCGGTAAGCCGCCAAACCTCATTCAATACTAACACTAAACACTTATTTTACTAACTAGCTGACCCCGCAAACGTTGTTTTGCCATATAAATAAAGGTATGAAAAATAGCTAGTAGCCGATTCTCAGACCTACTGAAGATGCATATAAATTTTGGTTAAAATCAGTAAAGCCGTTTCGGAGGAGTAAGAAAACAAACACTGTGACACGAGAATTTTATATATAAGATTAATCTCAATATTACAATAACAAAGTCTTTAAACGTCACGTCAATTTTGTCAAAAAACCGCGCGCCAAGAAACCCAAAATGCTGCCAACATTACAACGCTGAATAGCAATAGAGATCCTCTACACCAGAAACATGTTAGGTACCCTGATTCTCACCACAATCGGATTAATCTCGACACGGATTCAAATATCTTCGTCTTTGTCTTATCTGTTTAGAATGACAGAGACAAGGATTGTCATTCCGAATTTTAAGCGTTTGGATTGCGTTGTAATTTCGATTGGTAGTCACCACCCCCTATCGCAAATTTGGCGACTAATCTCTTTTACGAATAACTAAGAATTTAAATTAATAACTGCATTTTAAATAATTTAAAACTAACCGGTTGATTGACTAACAAAGTGAAAAATTAGTACCTCCCATCCCAAAACTCTTGATCCCAAAACTCACTATGATAAGCAGTCATAGGTCAAGTTATCCTTAAGTTTGTTTGCGTGCTGGTTACAAGTTGTGTAAACCTTTGTAAGCTGTCCACTGAAGGTCCCCATTGCTGGGACTCAGGACCCTTACAAGAGGAGAGTAAAAGCTATAAACTTCCACGCTGGCCAGGCGCGGGTTGGTGAATAACAAATATCCTACGAAAGATATTTTTCTTGGAACAAAAGTATGTAGATTTTATTTGTCTACTTTTTTAAGCTATCTTCTGAGACTTGGGGAGACCGGGCAAAGGTCTCCCGAATTCCGTTTCATTTATTTTATAAATTCTTAATATTACTGTGTTCCGGTCTGAAGGGCAATGTTTCCAGAGAAATTACAGGGCTTAGAAATATAACAACTTAGATATCTGGGTGACAAGCGCAGTGCAGTGCTAGATAATGATTTGTACTCTTCATGTTCCAATAGCTGCACACTGTGCTGTTATGTGGCAGGCATGTTGCTTACCATCAGGCACATAACATGCTCGTCTCATCACTCTTTATTAAAAAAAAAATTAACTTCTTCGTAAGTTTCATCCTATAACTAATAGGTACCTACTTATGTACCGACATGAAGACCCAATTTTTTAATTTTATTCTTGGACATAGTTGATAGTAGTCCGTCAGCTGAAGACCCAATTCCAGTAACCCTGTGTTGCCAGTCAATACATATAAATTAATTCAATTTTTGAAATAAATCCGCCGAAACACGGTCCTTTATTAAAACGCGGATGCGTCCATAAGGACCTGTTTACACTGTCTGTTTATATAGGCACGGGCCGCATGTAAATGCGCCTTTAGCAAACATGTTAAAAAAACAAGGGCGGTATTATTATGAACGGCGAGCGTCTCTGTGTAAACAATATATAGTATACACACGGTTAATATACTCGTTAATATATATTATGTGATATTTCGGCCTCGAGGGAATAAGAACTGTGAGATATTTATTGCATGTTTTTTTTTTCGAACAACTTAAAGACGCCCGCGCGAAACATGCCCGCGCATGATTTTAAATTATTATAGGTTTACATTTGACCGCCATATCGCCCGATATCAAGCGTCGATGCCGTCTACAATGGACCGTGCTTAACTGATTCACTCTTGATTTGAGGAAACCAATTGTAACCATCGGGAAAAATCCGCTTAGGTAATGCTTTTCACAGTCTAGACGTTTTTATCATCAATGTAGAGTCAAACTTCTTCGTTTGAGTCTTTGGAATGTAAATCGTGAAACGATGTCACTTTTTTCAGCTACGAGCAGCACGATATAAAAAATGTACAAGATAATTTATCACCTTACTCTACAATTTGTCTGGAACTAATACATTCATGACACTCCAATTCATGACACTTTAAACTAGAACTCCGTAATTTACCTACTCGTATAAATTCTACCGCTCAGAAGTAGAATATCTGGTAATAAGATTTGTATAATTAGCAATTTTTCATAATGTAAAAAAGTATAACCCCCTTTTCTGTTACAATCTATCAGTTAATATTGTTAAGCAAACAACGTCACATTTAAGTCCAAATAATGCTTTGTCATTGTTTAAAAACACATCAATTTATCATCTACCACTTCTAACTTACAACTTTTTAATAGCTCCTAATGCCATCTGCTATTAAAACCTTTTTAGTTTAATGGTGTACAGTGCACTGACATCTAATTCAATTTGCTAAGTGCTTTAGTACAACAGATTGGTGGATAGATATTTCAAAAATATTGTTCCTAAAATATTTTATTGCCTATGGCAAGAATTTTAAATAAGACCTTAGAAGAAAAAAGGGAAGGAAAGACATTGTGAAGATATCGATCGACATATATTCAGAATCTTTCGAAGTCGAAATCATCAAACTAACCCGCTCTATGCCAGCGTGGTGTATTATGGCCTTTACTCTCTCCTTGCGAGAGAATAAGGCCCCGAGTTCCAGTAGTATGAACGTTTATGTTAATTAACTGTTTATCCTAATCAAGCCAGTTGGTTGACATTGGAAGTACCGTAGATTTGGAACAAAATAATAATAATCCTAGGCGTCAGATGAGTACCATTCACATTTAAACTGAATCACTAAATACTACACCACCTACCTAAAACTATTTACACATGGCACATTTTGACATAGGTACTTATTGAATTAATTACCTACAGTTCAATACCTTATATTTTGTAAGAAAATCTCCTCTGAGAGTCAGATAATAACGCTGGTAACAAACTAGCTAGCTGGCCAGTTAAGTAAATTTATTTTACCTAAAAGTTTGGTACATTAAACAAAATGGCAATATCAAAATATTTGCTACCAACCTGACGATCGGTAAAGTTCGCGCGAGTTTTCTTGTTCGCGCCAAGAAAAAAGAAAATGGCGGCGACATTGTCCTGGCGTGGTACTAAGCTCAACATTAACCTCATGTCGACGGCCGAAGAGTCCGTGCAAACACGACTAGCTGTAGACACGCGGCGCCACGATCGTATCTCTATATAAAGAGTAAAAGTTGTTGAAAGCTTGCTTAGATAAAAATTGTTCTATATTTTCGTCACAGGACTTCAGAGATGGCGCAGTTGTAGTTAATATTCCAAACAGCGAGGTGCATTCCAACTTTGTGGAGAAAGGAAAGAGTAAACGCCACAGGAATTGAATAGTTTTAAAGCTATTAGTGTTTTTCGCACCGTTTCAAATAAAGTTTTTTTCTGTCGTATATAATCTGTGGGATTGGCGTCTTGTCGATATGTAGATAAATGAGTAAGTTTCAATTTCGATATCAAATTCAAAATTTGGGTGGGATTAGATGCCAAGATTTACTCTCTGAAATTATAAAGTAAAGATGTAAGACATACTACAACCTATACCTATTTATCCATAATTTTATTAATTATTAATAATTAATTCATACATTTTAAACACATACATACATTATTTAACCAGAATTACAAAGAAGTAACGTATAAATTCCTTTTACCTTGTCAATACACACTAACATTAGAGAGAGACGGCCCATTTCGTATTTTTGTCTACATTTGGGTATAAAACTTTTCATAATTAAATTGACCTTATTCTAGATATTTATACTCGTATAATATTAAACTTTTTACCTATACCTTTACCTCTATATGTTTAAAAAGATCTAATAAGACTTCATGTAAGCACCGGACCGAAAAGAAAAGGAATATTTACAAACATCTTGTAAAATCAAATAAGATCGACAAACAGATAGACATAAATACTTTTTTTGTGTACGCCAGACACAAAATTAGGCAGAATATATAATATATTCAGTAAAAATATATTTTCGTGCCTTATGTTGAAGGTCACAGACCAATTTGTAACATATTAGATTGATATAAATACAACGAAACTTGTGCAAATGCGTAATCTAAATGCTATTTTGTTTAAGAAGATTTTGATTCTAAAAACTTTCATTCAATAAAGTTGGTTATAATTCACTGAATCCAACATCAATATAATAACTTTCAAATAATTAAAACGCTTTAGCACAGCAATCCTTAACAGATTCTACCTCTACAAAACCGTTTCCCGAAAACAGACACCCAAAATATCGATATTTTATAATTGAACGGGGCGCATCCCTAACGTTCACTTTTATGTAATCTGTGTCCTGAAGTTTCAGTGTCTAATTACAGACAACAGTAGCCTTTAGCAGTTGGTTATAGAGTTGAATGTTGCGTGTCTCGGATGGTTAGGCTTTGAAGGAGGGGTGGTTTTGTCGGAGGGACTTCACCACGTGTTGCCCTGGGGTTCAAGGCTGCGTTGCGATGGGGTGACCACGCGGTCACGGTTTCAGATGTTTAAATAAATATTTTTAGAAAAGTGTCCTAAAAAGTAGTAGTATTATATTTTAAGACATCGCAGCCTGAGACGTGTCTAAACTTCAGCAAATTAGTTAGTTTAAATATTTTTTTTTACAAAATACTACAAGCTAACATACTAGGTTGCTTAACTTCAGATAAAATGAATGCTCAGAAGTAACCACACACAATCTTTTTTAATTTTTTTTTATTGCTTAGCAGTCTATAAACAATAAAGTTTAATAAATGAACAACTAGTCTTACCTGCTACGGTCATGTAGAATTTCGCAGAAGATGATTTGTTTGCTCTTTCTTTTGTGTGTATTTTTTATTAATTGACATGTAATGTAATTAATTGGACATATATCAATAAAAAACTTTGACTTTAAAGACTATTTCCTAAGAAAACGTTGGGTTTGGGATACTTTTGGAATGTGCCATTAAAAACTAATAAATTTAAGTTTCATCAATTCAACCTGATTTCGCAACGAACTTTAAAACTCGAAACTTAATGTCATGGAACTTTATAACCGTTACTGAAACTATCTTATATCCAAAATATTTTTTTTAACACATTTCACACACAACACCATCCGACCCCAACCTAAGCAAAGCTTGTACCATGAAACCAGATAGCTGATATAATAACTATATAGTTGTGAATACTTACCTACTTATTATACGTAGGAACACTCTGGAAATTAAATATGTTGTGTATTTCCTAATACGTCAAACGATGCATCATTTAATCTTATGATTTGCGCGCTAACCAAGCATATCCTGAAATCCTTACTAACTCTAATTGACATCTGCTTAACCTAGGCTCACAGGACAGCAAGGCCAATTATCCACGTAGCTGCACGACATCCGCACGATTTCGACAATTGTCGGATGCAAGACGAATGCTTGCATCTTGCGTACTAATAATGAAGTCTGTGTCCACGAAACGACAACGATACGACAGCCGCACGTCTTGCGTTTGTTCGTAGGATGCATGCATTCGACAAAAGACGCGTGCGTGGACAGTAGACCTAAATCATTGATAGATTGACTAACAAAACGTTGCCTGATGGTTACCCACAACAGCAAAGTGCAGGTATATGACACACAGAGAGTTCAAATCACTGTGACCATTGCGCTGCACTCGTCACCAGAAGATGCCAGATAATTGAATCTTTTTTGTCCTGTCGTTTGTTTGTGTCTGGATTTCTTTCCCGTCATACTGAAACATAGTAATGTTTATACGTTACTACTTGGCAATAAAATAACTGGCAAGAGCGTAGTATTTCGCGTGGTTGATTCTGCGTTGAGTCCTACCACTACTGGACGTCTACTCTCTTTCCAGGTGGTAAAATAACAGTAAAATCCCTAATATTCAAAGCCCATGGTCACACCAACCAGGGGTGTGGTATTGATCCTCGAGCCTACCGGAAGCGGGCGCGTTTCCGCTCAGAGGGAGGTGTTTTGAAAAATTGGCACCTACAAATATTCCCATCCATTCAAACCACAACTCTATGCCTATATATCTAGAGTATAATTTCTGAAATTGCTTCTATGGTCAGATTTCCCTATTTTTATGTCTTTGATTAATACGCGTTTTTGTGTTATGTAATGATTTATTTCTATGTTGGGAAATAGGCGACCCTAATGACAGGCAATAGAGGGGAAAATGGACTGGAGCAGGGATTATTTTCAATGGAAAATGTATATTCGAATTATTTATAGGCAAAATCACAATAAATATAGGTATTTGTTATAATAATAAACTCAGTAGTAAAATACCACACAAATAAAAGAAAACTAACTTATACACTATACTTAGAAATAATTGGATGAAGTACTCGATTGTCGCCCTTATTGCTAAAGAAATCTTGCTTATTTTAGACTGTTACCAATTTTAATTATGAGTCAAACCACGAACTTTTTGTACATTTCTATTGAAAAACGCTAAATGTAAGTATTTAATTATTTGTTGTTCACAGCTATTGATAAAGTTTGCTCATTAGTGGACGTAGGAATGGTGTGTGTTTGAAAATACGAATTTAATTACAAAACGTTACAAAGTTGAATGGAATTGCGTAACATCAACTCTACAGGAGTTGAGAGACTCAACTCATGCATTAATGGGACTCAAACGATATAATTTAGTATTTAGAAAACAAAATTTTGAGTTAAAACACACTATTTTGTTTTATACAGGGTTATTGGTAATCAGCCTGCATCCTTTTAAGGGGATGTTAGGTACACTAAATACGTCAACTTTTGTTCTACAGTTTTAAAAAAAAAATTTTTTTTTCTTTTACAAAATAAATAAAAAGTGCATTTGCACGGTCTAAAAGTAACGAACTCTTCGTAACAATTCGTAACGAGAGCGCGTACGCTCTTTAACGCTCAAAAAATGATGTACCGAAGTGAATAAACACTAAAAAGTCGCTAAACAGTACAAAAAAGGGCAACAAATACAATATTTTTTTGGGTTATCTATTACGTTTTAACGAAAGTTGTAGAACAAAAGTTGTTTGTTTAAATATACAGAACATGCCCTTAAACGGATGCAGGCTGATTACCAGTAACCCTGTATACCCAGATACAAATTTTAAGCATTGCACGAATACTGGCGTTCCCAAGTACCAAACGAACCGACAAAGCCATAGTTCGTAGACTTGATTCTCTCATATAGTACAAATGTTTTTACAATAATGATATTTTATGTTACAACTACGTTAGTTTTCATTATAAAAGGATCTAAAGAAATCAATAAACATTACTATTAAGTTAAATACTTATGTAAAATATTCGGCACAATATCATGGCCAAAAATAATTGCGGTACCGACTCGTTCATTTAATAAAATTATGGGAAAATCCCATTTGGCGGGAACCCTCTAACTCTATTTGGTCGTTACTATGAGGGTAGCGAACAATTTATAAAAGGCGGGTAGAAATAGCTGAGAGGCGGGAAAAGGCCTGTCATGGCTGTCATAGACAACATACCTATAGACAAGACACACAAACTTATTTCATCCAATGACCAAAACTAAAACTAACATTACCAATACAAATAAATCAATAGTTGCGATTGTAGCGACGCCTTACAGCGGCCTAGGTATATTTGGCGCACATATAACATGTTATCGGCGGAAATAGAAGATGTCATAATATTTTATCGTAGAGTTAAGCTTAGATCGAGCTTAGATCTATGGATTGCGTTTTGTGCTACGCAAAGCGTTCCGTTGTACGCAGTATTTTGGTCGGCGTAGCAGCTGGCGTAGCGTTTTATATAACTGGAATGCTACGTCAGAGTTACGAAGTATAGTTACGAAGGCATCGTACAATAATTTATTTTGTTTGTTCACTATTTTCATTTTGTCTATATCCATAGTTTACAAGCAAATGTTACTTTGCCTTAATTTTATTTTGATACCTGGGGGGTATTATTATTATTTGATACCTGATATATTTATATTTGTCGCAGTATTCTAAAAAAAATTATATGCGTAACCAGACACCCAAATCCAATTTAAAAAAACTACGTATGGCGTATGAGACAACAACACTTTTATTCGAAACAGGTTATTAGTACTTATTTAGCAGCAAAAGTATTTTAATAACATTGCCTTACGAACACAGATTTTTTATTAATTAGTTGTTTTAAGTAAAACTGATGGAGAGTCAAACAAAAATTCTGTCCAACTTTTACACCCAAAATATAAAAGTCAAATTTTACGCATTTTCTATTAAACGTGAACGCATCTTTACGACCCTTTGCGTTCTGCGAGGGTTCGGAATAAAATATCGTTCGTACCGTACTGGCGAATTGTAGGAGGCCGAAGCAATAATATTATGATGTATTGCCTTACGAAGCCTCTTTGAGCTTGCTACCACATCCGCAGTTTCCTTATGGAGGTAGCCAAAAGCATATACTGTGTTTTCCTATGTACTTACATAGCTGGAATGGCTGCTTTGATCGGAATTATTTTGGCTGCTGTTACATAAAATGTGATTTGAGATATTGTTTGTTTGAGTTCGTTTGAAGTTGCAAATGATAGATAAACTCTTTATTGCACTTTTTGAAGTGAAAACTTCTTTACACTTCTTTACTTCTTCTTCTAGACAGATTTTTCGTAGGGTGTGAATTGAATTCTAGCGTCACGCTCGGGTATGATAAGAAATCTTTGGGTGAACTCGGGACCATAGCCATTGGCCATCTAGAAATGCGTCAGCCAATGGGAAATGCTGAAAGGGCATGGTCTGGCCAACATGTCATGGCCACCTAGAAATGCAGGAGCCAATGGGAAATGCTGGTGGATTTCTAGATGGCCATGCCATGATGCCCAGGCCACGCCCTCCGGTTACACCCGTGTAGTTTCCAAAGTAAGCTATCAAATTCTAAGTTTTCACTTCTATCGGCAGTTCCTATGACTGCCTATTTTTTTTTATATGGATTTGATAGTAGGTACTCAAAATTTTGAAGTAATAGGAAGCCTTCTGGCAAGTATTAGGAATCTTTGCATAGTGCGCCTGGGGAAGTACCACGCCTTTGCGAGCTGTTATACCACCAAGCAGTAATGTGAAAAAAAAGTTGTGTTCCGGTTTGAACGGCAATATTTTCGGTGAAAGCACAGGGCATATAAATAAATCATCTCTGGATGACGAGCACAGCGCAGTACTAGCTAGGATTTGAACTATTCATGTTACAATAGCTGCGTGTCACTGTGCTCTTATGGGCAGGTATGTTGCTTACAATCAGGTCCATGTCCTGCTCGTATCTCAAATATAATATCTTTACTCACAGGGTAACATACTTAAAAATGATACAAAATAATAACGAAAACAAATAACACCCTAGACAAATTTCAGTTTAAACATTCAGTTCGAAAACGCTGTGTAATAAAATCAACCCTATTTAAAGCTTAAAATTTAAGACAAATCCTGCGAGAAACACGGAACATTAATGACACATTCAGGCACTAGTCGCAGACGAGAGGTTTCCGCTAGAAACTAGGTGTTACAATATTTCCAGCCAGAATTCCGGTGGTATAAACAAAGCGCGGGAAAACGTCGCCATATTGTCGTCGCCATGGCTGCCGGCAGCGGAAGTGACGCGCACGTGAGGGTACTTCCGGCCCGCGTTCCGTTTCACGCAGTTCAATGTCACAATATTGTGCTCTCGCTTCGATTGCTCATTGAAGAAGGTTTTGAAATGGAAACGATTAAATTTTCTCGATTTATCATCATCTATACCCTTTTCTAGAATATGATTGACATTCTATTAAAAAGAAGTCGAAGCCGGGATAGCTTAGTGTCTGATTGCATGATTGTGAGGTCATAGTGAGATGTGTTGCTTACCATCAGGAACATCTCCTGCTCGTCTCGGTGTTGCTTTTTCGACTTAGCTATTGACAGCCATCCCGATTAATACTAACCTCACCTTACCTAAAATAGCTGTTGTCTAAGTAAAGTTTTGCAACACATCATATCATCATAATCAGCCCACAGCCATCCATTGCTGGACACAGGCCTTTCCAATAACCAGCCACTGAGCCCGATCCGCGAATTTGCGTTTCCAATATAAATATCATTACCTATCCTATAAACGCGTCATATTTTATGCAAACTGAAAGGTTGATAATGGCGTTTTGTATAGTTACTAACTCTAAGATCCTTTGGTACCCATTTTCGCAAATAATGATAATATAATCAGTCTAAATATAATAAGTAAATATTGCCATAAAAATACCAAATTGTAACAGCCATTTCTCCCAACAGGTATGGTTCTCCAACCGGCGCGCGAAATGGCGGCGGGAAGAGAAGCTCCGGAGCCAGCGACGAGACGCCCCCGCGGCTTCACCCCCCGCGCCCCCTGCCCCCCGGCTGCCCCTCAATGGGGGCTTCAACTCAATGTACAGCCCCATACCGCAGCCTATTGCTACCATGAGCGATACTTATAGGTAATTTTTTCTTCTACCCTACATAAACATCACCCAATACTCCTACCCTACATATTCCCTTAAAACTTTTTTATTCACGTTGAGCAGTTGTAGAAGAAAATCTTATACCCATAAGACTCGAGATAAGATCGCGTCACCGACATGCTAATATAATGGTATAGCTTCAAGGCAGCGGAGGAAAACATTTTTAGTTGTGAAATTTGGTAAGTTCCTGTCACCGAGTTGCCTTATAACAGTATTGGTATTATTATTAGCTACACTATGATTATTTTATCATTTCAATAATAAATTAATATGATTATTTATTGATTATAATGTAGATTTTTTATCACACAAAACTATTGAAATATAACTAAATGAATTGAACCATACTTTGGACTTTGGATAAATGCATCATCTCCGACCATTCCGTCACTTACAATCACACGGGCTGGTAGTCAAACATCTAGGTACATTATGCATAAAAGAATCTGTGTGATATTTTTTTTCAAAGAGATTCAAACTCAGACAACATTGAACAACACAGAATTTATCTAAGAAAAATCGTCTACTGGAAAGTGGAAACAGATCAATAATAAAAAAAAGGAACGTAATCTATCCTACAATGTAATGTAACGCCATCTATCATCGAGCAGCGACACTAATTGAATTGCGCGCGAAATCGAGCGGTAAAGGTCGCCTCCTTCCCTTGTTTTCCCGCCATTGCACCGACTCTTTCTAGACGTTCGACTCACAGTTTAACCCATTAAGCCCGACTCGCGACGCGGCCGGCGTCGTGACGTCACACAAAAAATCATTACTAAAAAATGAAACCAAATTTTGTGTGTCTGTAAACGACAATGAATTAATTAATATTATCGCCTATCTCTTAGGCATCAAAATAAACTAATATTCGACTATGTATATAATGAAAAAATAAGGTTTTTAAGTCTCAAAACCGGTTTTGCCCAAATCTGGCCTCCCGGGGCTAGACAGCTTAAATAACAGTTACCCGCCCAAGTTCCCGAAGGTCGTCCGCCTTTCCAGTTGAATTGATTTTTAATAGTGAACTACGAGTTTTGGCTTTTGTCGTCGAGTAAATTAACTTAGTCAGATGAGAAGTTCTTCTTCACTTACGGTGCAGGGTGTTAAAATGTTGTGGCGTCTCTTTTTTATTTAAATTTATATCTTGTTAGTTCCTTAGTACCTTAGTTCCTTTGTATTGACATTTATTTACCGTACTATCTACAGTAAACGTTAGAAAACGTGTGGATATTTGGAAGCTTTTGATTTATCCTGGTACAGAAGTCGTATGATGAGGCGTTTTCCGTATGCAAAATATCATGTCAAAGCAACGATCTTATTACTATCGATGTGCCAAATATAGTTTGTGGCGCCAATATATAATTTTATAAGATATTTACTTATAACAAAATGCACACAACAAAAATCAGAGCCAGTTTTTAACGAAATTGAAAAATATCTTTGACAGGCATAATAAATTGTACTTTGAAAAAAAAAGCCTTATTGTAAACTGAACGCCAGCCAACACATCAAACGAACAAACGATGTAATAAAACAGTTAAAAAAATAAGTAGATACCTAATAACCTCAATTGACCGGAAGCAGCAGTCGGCCATAGAGTTCGTATAGTTTTTTTTTGGCACTGCACTAACAGGTCGTTTGCCAACAGTTCGATGTCTGGTGGGCTGTCGTCGTCGTGTCTGCAGCAGCGAGAGAGCGGGTACCCCTACATGTTTGGTGATGTGCTGGGCAGTGGCGGCTACTCGCGAGCGCCGGCCGCACATCAACAGCACCCAGCTTACACGCAGCCGCAAGGGGGCGCTAGTACCGGTGAGTCACAAATTTTTACAAAATAAAATATATAAATTTTGGTGGACATTTCACACACAATACCATCTGACCCCAAAATAAGCAAAGCTTGTACTATAGAAGCCAGATAGCTGACATAATACTTATATATTTTTAAATATTGGTGGGCAATTCACACACAACACCATCTGACCCCAAACTTGTATGATGCTTTTTAATACATACTTATTATACCTAGAAACAGTACAAATACTTGTATTCATTACACAAATATTTGCGCTGGGGGATCGAACCCACGACCGACGGCTTCGCAGGTAGACTTACTACCAACTAATCCAACAGGCCTGCCAAAGCATACAAAAACAACGAAATACCGTTAAACTAAGAGTTAAAATGATTAATGTTAAAATTATGCATATAATTTAAAATTGAAATTATGGCAAATACAATTTTACTTTCCTTAGATATATACATCTCGACAGATTAACTCTTTGTTGCAGTTAATTTAAAAATAAACAAAAGTCACTTAAAACCCTCCTTCTAAGTCACTTAAATACTTACATTAAAACAAGAGAATACTCTAAAATTAAACGTAAAAAATGTAGTAATTTTTTTTACTGCACTTTATAAAGCGTTTACAAAATGACACGTGAATAAAAAACCTATCATAATAGTTCTAAATGGTGCCATCAGTTGCATTAATGTTTATTTTTGTAAGATTTTCTTGAACACGTCAATGTTAACAAAGTAGATATGTTTTTCAAACTTACTATCTTTCTGAAAACGGCTCACAATTGAGCGTTCAATTAAATACTATAACTAAAAAATCTATTCTATGAAAACATTAGTTGAGGGAAGCGTTCGAAATATTTGTCTTGTGAGAATTAGAGTACCTATGTCTTGCTTGGAAAATGCGTACCTACATCATTTGATTACTTACTATTGACAGTTGCCTCTTTTCACGTTATGTGATAATTTGGTGTAAGATACTACGTGTTTACATTGAAAAAAAAGGCTGATGATAAGTTGCATTTTTTCCTAATAAATATTTGAATATTGAAAATCATTATGCAACTGTCGGCTATTCCTTATTTCATTCCTCATCATCTGGAGTATTTCAAATATAATTGTGTCGTCACGTTTATCACACTACCATTGTTTTAAGATTTATCAGCACCTATCACAAAACCGCAGAAATTAAAGCGAACGTAATTGTAAAAAAAAAAACAAATTAATTCGACAAATTGAAAGCAAAATACAAATTAGAACTGACAAAGTAGCCTTAAGGAAACAGTGAAACGCGTAAATAGAATGTAAAGTAAATAAAAATATTACGGCATCAACGAAATCAAGACGAGAGCTCATGGAAAATATTTACCAACTCCGTAATAAAATGTAAAAAACGCTGACTCAAGAGCAAGGGGCGTCTGGCTCACAAGACCGCGACATGACGGGAAAAACAAAAACCCACCGGGGAAAGGGAAAATAGAAGTTCATGCCCCGATTGGATTTGCCGTTGTCTGTTCCTTACAAATGGCTTTTAAATTGATTTTGAATACACAATGGGTTTCTTAATAGTTCGGGGAAAACAATATTTTACAACCAGTATTCCAAATAAACATGTATTTAACTTAATAAGTCGTTAACGGAATTTCAGATGAATGAAAGCTGTTAATATGCAATGTTTCCTTTAATTAGAGAAATTTGATGAACAGTTTATAATGTCTATACCATAAAATAGTGCAAGGACCCAAACTTGCCAAATGTGTTATAATCTTTAGAACCATAGCACTAATTGCAGTTACCTAATGTATTTACCATTTGAAAGGTAGGTACAATTCTGCAGATATACATAAATAGTCCGTTTCAAATGATATATGTATACATTCAAATTGGATATACATACATACATAGTTATGATGATTGTCGATCCGCACGAAATCGAGCCGAGCCAGTAGTAGTTTGTAGTAGAGAAATAACTAAATGTTTTTCCAAGAAAGTTTATAGCTGTATGCGTTTGAACATAGTATGCAGAAAGGCGAGGCTGCGCCGCAACCATTGTTTTAAAAAGCCGTAACTTTTCCATTTGATATTATATATCACGCAGCGGACATTTTTAGCCGTAGGTGGCGGAAAGCGGGATGAATTATTGTTGTTTGGGGCGTTTCGCGGCATTGTTCGACGCCGAGTTTCCACCACGGACCACGAACAAAAGACTTTTTCACAATTCAAAATGCACGCTCTCGTTTCATTTACTCTTTTGCGCTCTTTCGACGGGCGCATTTCCAGCTTCGTGCGGTATTAAATAATGCGGATTTGTTCTACTTTTCGCTTTTGGCTCGCGGTTCTTTTGCGAATTCACGGAGCTACTGCTTTTTCATTTTCCGTCATTTCTCGAGATTAAAATTTTGATGAAACAACCCCGGGAATTGCATCGTCAGTTTGAGTGTTACAAAAATAGTAACGAAAATGACGCTCTGATTTAGATTCTATCACACTTAGAAATAAACAGTATTGATCTTGCCTACTTATTCCGAAAACCGTACAACCTTACATACTTTACTTTGTCACTTTGAGTTCTTTTGATGTCACAGACTAAAAGATGTCATGTAAAAACGTTTTTATCGATAACACTGAATCGCGTAGACGTTGAGTAAATGTTTGCAATACGGCTGTTAGATCCAATAAAGAGAAGATACAATATCCACAACAATATTGTACAGCAATTGGAAAGCAACGCAGCGCGGCATAAACAAGCGACGACACAGACGATTGACTAAACGAGTCTCTCAAGAGCTGTTTAGCGGCGATAATAACGCATAATGAATGTAAACGCTGTTACGCCGTTAGCTGCTCCAGCGACGAAGCCAGACTACACAGTGATCAGTAACGAAGCTTTCGTGGAAATGTAGCTGAATAATAGAATTTAGTTTACATCATCATCATTCATACCCTAATGCGCGTTTGATACAACACTTTAGCCATTAATGTCTTAATAATTAATCAAATTAATGACAATCATGGCCACAATTACAAATCAAAAAAATAAGGAGATGCTTAAGTAGCAGTCATTTCAATTTATTATTATTTATTTATTTAATGTTAATTATCTAGAAAAATATGATGCGTCAAAATAAATCCGTTAAATATTTGTTTTAAAACTTCCAGCGCACTACAACATTTCTAAACCATAAATACATTAACCTCAAAATTACGACGACTTGATAGTGGCAACAATGAGGCGTTTTCCAGATGAAGATAGACTTGTCAAAGACAGTTCCCAATTTCATCATAAGTGGCGCCAATGTTTCATTTTGCTAGAGAAATTTCACAAAAACAAACAGTGGTGCCACACTTGACAAAATTTAGAACTATTTTTGACAAGTCTATCTTCATCTGGAAAACGCCCCATTCGACGCCATATTTTTATTCCACTGAAAATATCACAGAAATAGCGGTCTTATCTAAAAAAAAAAAAAAATGACGTGATTGAAAACCTTAAGATTGCAAAGTCTCTATGAAATTTTCAAAGTGAGCTCAAGCTGCATAAGTTTTAGAGTACACTTTTTATTTTTCCTAACAATTTTAAGTCAAGTATTTTTTTTTCAAATTAGTTAAATTGGTTGAACCTCCGTCACTGTATTAAAGGGAATCCCTAGTGATGAGCCGCGGTGGAACGAGTGTTATCGCGCGGCCACACGCTAGGGGCGCGCTATTGGAAAAGGGTTAATATTGAACCGATGTGTTAACTATCCCTAATCGCTGCCCCATTGTCGCTGTTCTACAATAAGTTATTATTATTTGGATTATGCTGCAATGTAATTTGTAAACTAAAAAAATATGTTTTAGCAACAAATAATTTTGTGAGTTGGTACCGAATAGTTGTAGGATACAAACTGTTTTTCATTGTACCTCTAAATTCCAATAGTTATTGGAATTCTGGACAAATATGTATAATGATCAAGATTTTGCAACGGAAGTAAACCAATTAGCAGCGTTTTCAACTGCGTGGTTTCCGATCCCTTTATTTTCCCGCGATGAAAAGAACCTATGTGCTATTCCAAACTATATCTACATTTGTTCCAAATTTTAACCCGATCTGATCAGCTGCTCCGACGTGATTGAACACCAAACTTTCGCATTAATAATATTAGTAGGATTTTCATCATTGTCGAAAATCAAACATTCGAGAATAGATCGGTATTAATCAAGACTATAAATCTTTCCTAGACTACATTTCTGAAAACAAATAAGAAAAGTAATTTCCTAAACTTATTAGTTTGGCTTTTTTCAGCCAGACTTGTAAGCTCTGAACTGTATTTCTAATTTCTAAATAATTTCCTTTGTAAACGTGTTGACATCAAATGGCAATCCTAAATATCATAACTAATCAATATTTCAATAGCTTCTAGTATTCCACAAGGTCTGATAGATAATAATAGCAGTACAGCACAATAGCCGATGTATCAGTTAGAGCTTATTATGAACCGTGTTTCAATGCCCTTTAGCTAATGTAGCTAGGTATGCTACAAACTACAATAATGGCTATATAGGTATGCTACAATAATGCAATCTGGCAGCCGCTTCCATCATCGATGACGGCTTCCCGACAGCATCGAACGGCAGATAACGCAATTGTGTGTAACGGAACGCAATCCGGATCCCATTAGACATTCGGCTGGTGCGATACTGATACACTTGATGGAGGCGTAATAGGTTTTCCGATATTGTGTTAACATCGGACAGCGTTTGATTGACTAGTCTGGTGTGGTACGAACGTTGGAACCAATTAGGAAGATCCGATACAGATGGAATGTAACAAAACTACTAATACTAGGAGTAAGACAAACATGATCCAATATATTTATGAATGTACAGAATATTTGAATAGAAAAACAATACTAAAAATTTTGATTTACCATCGACTGCCTCGGATTTCATACAGTATTCTACTAGTCAAGCTTTTTCATTTGATATCCATATTGAGAGAGGTTCTCTCATAATATTTCATCCGCCATTTTGTGTAGGCGGCCATCTTCAGTCGATATTAACCAAACATAGCAAAGAATCACCGCTAGAATATTATCTTTCATTTGAAAAAACCGCATTGAAATTGGTCCATCCGTTTGAGAGCTACGGTGTCAAAGACAGACACACACATATACAAACATAGACATCGACGTCAAACTGAAATACCCCTCTTTTTGGTCAGGGGTTAAAACCATCAAATACATAAATATTTCCTAAAAAAAATACTCGTAAACTGATAGTTATCTAATTGGCATGCATTTTATTAGACTGTTTGCATATTGTATCCTAACTTCCTAGCCAACAATTGAAAAATTGTTGTGACTAAGTCATGAGTAAATATTTGCTTTTTGTTCCTTAACTATATCACATTTGTTATTAGGTATGCATATTTATGAGATTCTAAATTGTTAGGTGTAAAGAGAGAGTACCTATAATTTTATATATCTATTGTTCTATCCATTGTTTCGATTATACTTCAATTAATTGATGTTATTTAATACCAACTTAATAATATGCATTATTACAAATCCTAACTAAAGTAGGTACGTACATTAAAAAACTCTACCAATGATCAAACCCTGGAAGCTGGCAAAATTGTGCTGATGTTATCGAAAGGCAACTAACCATACCTAATCAAATACATGAACTGTATACATACCCACTTCCCTACGATTACCTCGTGAGTTTGTGGTACACTACCAGTTTTTAGTTACGACCTATTTCATTGAAGTTATATTAAATTACCGATCAAAATTATCATGTTCATGTTATCAAAGAGAAAACATTTTTCTACATGTACCAGAAATAATGATATCCGTGATTGGTAATGGTAAACGAGAGCATGTTTCAACTTTAATAAATAATTGCTAAGAATAAGTTACAATGACCATAGTTATAATTAAATAAATACCTAATTTATATTAACGTACTGATGATTGTCATTTAAGTATCTCAAACCAATCGCAGAAACAATCTTCCAAACTAATAAACACCAGTAAGACGTTGATCCCAACATCAAATAACGGGCCTAAGCCAACTAATAATGCTTCAATTTTTATTGACATCCCCTTTGTCTTTTGTTCATAGGTGTAATATCGGCGGGCGTTAGCGTACCAGTGCAAATACCGTCGCAAGGGCCGGACCTCGCCTCCAACTACTGGGGCCGACTTCAGTGATCTCAGCTATTCGGGTTCCCACATCGGCTTCTGTCGATGGAGAATCCGACTTCCGGACTACCGGAGCCATCTAGCGGTGACCTGGCGCACAATTACGCCGACGCTCACTTGTCTATGAGCGCCATAAACATGACAGCCGGACATGACGCCGTTTTGGCGGGAGAAATGCAAGATCAAAACAATTCCTAAAGTGAAAACAAACACAAAAGTGATGCATTTCAAAGTATTCAACAGTGCTGTTATTTTTTCGACGTATAAAACGATATTATAAGGAAACTGATGATGTTCAAACCTAGATATAAGTGACCGTACATGATGTATGAGCTGATTTACATGATATTTCATGTATAATTGAAATGTTACATTGTGTGGTCAATAGTTAGGTAAAATAAGTTCGTAAAAATGTAAGGCGCGAATGTAAATATAAAGTTACTGAAAGCGCCATCTGTTGTTGAGTAGCGGAAGCTCAGAATTTGTTAGTGGCAGGCTAACGAAAGATGTAAACTGTTTGTGCCAACATTTGTAATAATCGAGTGGTATTTCGCCCCACGATTACAGGCTACCCCTTTTTCCTTTGATGTATGCAGTAGGGGTGCGAAAATATTAATCTACACAGAAAAAAGCGTCAACAAGCTTCGTTACGGCTATTTGTTGACACCCCCTTCGCTGCATACAAATTGTCATACAGTTTAATCATGTTTGTATTATTGCGATATGATTCTTGTATTATATTACACTAGATGTTGTATACGTGTTGACTCATACATTAATAGCGCACTCCCCATAAACGAATTAATTTATTTATTGATAATAATAACATTAAGAAAAATCAGTGACGCTGTGATTGTAGATGTATTGTTTGTCATAAAGTATTCTACATTTTTAAGGTTTATTTATTTTATGGTTTCATTAAATTTACAACGTG
Organism: Ectropis crepuscularia; assembly: GCA_963693475.1. Lineage (NCBI taxonomy): Eukaryota > Metazoa > Arthropoda > Insecta > Lepidoptera > Geometridae > Ectropis > Ectropis crepuscularia. The sequence continues at coordinate 18,859,220 of OY856355.1, forward strand.
TAGGCATTGTGTGTGGCCAACCAATCTTGAAAAAACAAAATTGGACTATACATTTAAAACGTACTGTCATTTTTATTTTTTAAAAAATACGAAAGATTTTTTGTTTTTGTCGCGCTATTTCAAAAATTTTACTTTCATTTGATCTACAAAACATTTTTTTTTTAATTTTGGTGCCTCACGCCTCTTCATTTGCCCAGTGTATGTGTGAAAATGGCTCACAATGTACGAAGTATTTTCACGGACATAATTTTAATTTCCTTAAATATATTAACTGGTGCTTGTTTGGCACAAGATATCACAACTTTTATGTATAAATATTAACACTGTAAATTATTTACTTTAAAGAAAAGAAATGCAATACGATCGATATAGGAGTTATAATGTAAGTGTAATTTAGTTATAATAATTGTATTGTAAATTATTATTCGACTATAAGAATAGATTGAGGAGAGTACAGTGAAATTTATTAATAAATATTGCATTACTCATTCAAACGTTTTTTAATTGGCAGCCCCTTAAAAAGCTTAGCATTCGAGCAGTATTTTTTACATTGACAGGACCTAAGATTTAGAGAATTATTTTTATCAGACGTCATCTGTTATAATTTTGTTGAGTATTTTTTTCTTTTTTTTAAAGATCAAATCCTCACGAATTATTTATTATAAATGGTTCCAATCATATCGACCATTTTGCCGCAAGTAAAAGAATTCTCTATACTAAGGAAATTATGCTGTTAACTATATTTGGGCGGTTCATATTAATTTTGTGGTCGCTACCCTCATATTTCCACCCCATCCCTTACAGAGGGGAGGGACAAAAGGATGGGATTAACTGTGTTTTGTTGTAGGCATCACAGTGATGTAAGTCCTGTCGAATGTGTTGCTATTCTATTGAGGGTTCTTTACTGCGTCTAAAGGTTTTAACCGAGTCATTTAAGTAACAAATTATTTAACTTAAAGAGTTCCCTCCTGAACAACTTTAATATTAGTTATTACATGGAACAACTTTGAATGCGTTTTTTCTTACCTAAATTCCTATGGAAAATAGTTCTCAATGAGGTTTTTTTTCAGATTGAAAATAAAATAGTTGATTCTTTTATCGAAATGGAGGAACCATTTCAAGCTGGATGCTGGCGAAATTGCGGTGATATTACCGAATGGAAACCTTAAGAAAAAAAAGGAACCATTTTGACAAAAGTGGCGCGCCTGCGTTTCATTTTGTGTGTTTAGTTTCTCTAAAAAAATTAGGCATTGTCGATACCTTTGTGCCTTTGTCAGTACAATTATACAGTTAGGTTAGCAATCAATATACTTAGAATGCAGTATTCATTTGTTTCAATTCACCAATACCTACCACTATACATTGCCATACCAAGTCTTACAGAATACCCGGAAAGAAAAACGGCTTCCTCAAATTGTTTTTCTTAGCGCCTCATACAAATAAAAATGTACAATAAGTGAACTCATAAATAAAACAGTCATTTCTAGTAAAATATATATTGCGATAGTTAAAAAATTGGTTACACGGATTTAAGTGTAGGTAGGTAAGTACGTTGATACATACATGTTTGCCTAATCTAGATAACAAAAGGGCCCTTTCTGTACAATATATACCCTTTTTTGCGTAGCCCTGTTTATATCTAAGCTATATTCAGTGTAACTAAATACACTAATAACACATTTTTTTTTTGGTTTATTGAAGTAATTAAGTAAGAATTAATTGATTTGATAAAAAATAAGTATATTTAATTGGCGACAAGATAATTTGCCTTTTTTGTTTTTCATCAACTTATGACTTATGATGCATTAGCCTAAGCACTTTACGTTACAATCTTTGCATTTTACAACGAAAAAAAAGTTACACTACTAGGTACCTACATTTCTGCTTAGGGTATAATTCACAAATGTATGACAGACCTTTAGGCCGTTTTTATGCGTCTAATATCACTATATTTTTCAAAAGCTAGTCTTCTAACGCTTTTATTATGCGATATTTTTTTTCAAATTATTCTAGAAATTTAAAAAGTCATGATTCTCATTCGTTTCAATAAAACGTTTTCAAAATGACAGTTGAATAAAAACCCTGTCAGAAGTATTTAATCAACTTACAAGCAAACGTCAATGTAAATAATTTGACATGTTTTGTAACCCATCTGTCAATTTCAAAACGCCTGATTCAATCCAATAACATTGTTTCCATCATATGGTAGTTCTTAAAAATATATATATTATGTCTTTAAATCATTATAACCTTAAAAGGATAAGGTTATTAAGTCACAAAAAGGAATGATCTAACAATAAATACTTATCTCATAAGCTAATCACAAAAGAAGCAGTCTTATAATTAATTTGATTGATCATGTCGAGATTCCAGAAACCAATAACCAAAAGACAAACACAGGTCAGTGTGGTACCTTCCTATGTAGGTGAGATTGTAAGTACGAGTATATCGAATGCTTTCAAGTAGAGTTTATTTATATGTTTTATGTTCTAGGTAAGTAGATGATAAGTTTGGACTAGTAGAGCCTTGTGACCTTGTCCTTTTTGCACTAGCCAAAAGTTCGACAGGCGACAGGCAGCAAATAAAAATAAAACCGCCCAAGTGCGAGTGGGACTCGAAGGGTTCCGTACCATTAGGAAATAAACGGCGAATACCTCTTTGGCTTTATTCGAAATTTCTTATAGACCACAATTTCTACAGACAGGCAAAAATGTTTAATAAAATATTGCTTTTTGGCTCATGATTCTGACGATGAATTCGACAGCGCGTTCTATTTTGAATAGTGGCGCCATCTAGTTTATTTGGGACGGACTAATCGAGCAAAAATCAAGAGTTTGTTGTATGGGAGCCCCCCTTAAATAATGTTTTTACTTTATTTTTAGTATTTGTTGTTATAACGGCAATAGAAATACATCATCTGTGAAAATTTCAACTGCCTGGTGACAGACGGACGGACAGCCAAGTGTCAGTAATAGGGTTCCGTTTTTACCCTTTGTGTTCGGAACCCTAAAAAAATTGGCAGTCATAGGGACTGCCGATAGAAGTGAAAACTAATAACTCAGAATTTGATAGCTCACTTCGGAAACTACGATGGTGGAAACCGAAGGACGTGGCCATGACCATTGCCATCTAGATCATCCGAGTTTACCCGAAGATTTCTTTCATTTACGAAAGTGATGCTTAAGTTCAATTCACACTCCACGGAAAATTTGTATGAGGCGCACCTCATACAAAAGATCTTCAAAAATCATTAATTATGTTTAAGGCAATACGCAATTTTTATTGTATGTTGTAAATTAATGCTTAAAAATAACAATAGGTCAGACGGTTCATTCGGGGTTTTAATATCGCACGACGCGTGCAAAAATGCGTTGCAAAAATATAAAAATGTATTTTACGCAATTTTAATTGGTACCTAAAACAGGTCTCTCAAAGATATAAGTAGATCATTTTGGAGGGACTTTCTAAATGCCAGGTGTTCTAAATTGAGGGATTCGTTTTTTCCCGCTATTCACCAGCCAGGTCTGCGCCCCCCAATTTGGGTATAGTTTAGGAGAGTTACATGACAAGTTTTCCGCTTGCCTCAAATACCTACAAAAAATTTGGTACTACCTCTCGCAATACGTTTTCTATCAAGACAATGATAAGCCATAAAAACATTATTTATTTATTAGGTACTCATACTCATTTATATTCATATTCATTATATGAACTCATGAAAGTTATCGAGTTGGTAAACAGACCAGTTTTGGTTAATGGCTATCAGGAATACCAGTCTTACAATCGATATCGCCCTATCTACACGTAAACATTACCCTTATTTCTAAAACCACTCGCTTGCGATCAAACTTAGATTATTTCATAACACGCCTGTTTTAGAAGTTTGTAGATATACAAAGTACACTATCGCGCAAATTCTACAATATAAACGAATACAAGCGAAAATCACTCGTCCAGAGGGCGAAAATGGTAAATCAACTCCAGTCGTATGATTTGTACAACTTAGACATAAAAAGGTTTATTGTGGCAATGATAAATGGTCAGAACATAAAAAGTGCTGTAACATAAGGAAAATAAGGGTGTTTTTATCTACTACACATGCAATACAACGACGATGCGTTAAGCGAGTGATATCAAAAATAGGGTTCTGTGCGTGAGTGTGAATCATATTTGCCACACAGGTGCAATATGACGAAGTATGATAAAAACAGTCGTATATTATTTATAACAATTACAAATTCTCATGAGCAATAATACTTAGCACCAATGTTTATAACGCACATTCTCAAGTTGTGAGCATGAACAGCCCAATTTATTTCCCCACTGTTGGGACTCAGAGCCTTCTCTCATGACGAAAGAGCCAATGCCATAATCCACCATGCTGGTGAGTTGGTGAATATTTTTTAATTTCTAGGTCTGGTCAATACAACTGATGGAAAGCAAATAGCAATTATTTTAAAAAACATAAAATATTTAATATTTCAAACATAAAATATGTGATAAAATCTACTAAAATTAATTACAAAAAATAATTTACAGTAATTTATGAACGTGCAACTTTTATATTTATGATTTTAAACACATGTATCATTCACCGACTCGCTCTTGGCCAGTGTGATGGCTGGCCTTGACTCTCTCGTTGCGAGATGAGGCCCTAAGTGCCAACAGCGGAAACACAAAGTGAGCTGCTCATGGTATTTAATTCATAAATTTAATTTAATTATCGAAAGTCATTACTTTAATAAAATAGATATTTTTACTAACTAATAGGTATAAGTAATTTGGCATCAAATAATTGGTATTAAACGTAACAAAAAAAAACATAAAAATTACAAAATATTTTTGGTAACATAATTAATTAGGAACCTAAAAATAATACTAAAAGACTTACTTTTTTTGGTTTGTTTGACTAAGCACAATACAAAGTATGACATAGTAACTAATACTTTAAAATTAAGTGATACCAGAGAATTCTGTAACATTATTCATACTTAACATAAAGAAGAATGAGTGTGGAATACCAATTCCGCCTAAAACTAATTCATATTCCTAACTTACTTCGATGTATCTATAAATGAAAAAAAAAAACATGGTAACACTCTTTACTGAGTCCGCTTGGAGAAGTACCACACCTTTGCCATTATCCAACCGCCAAGAATGTGCAAACATCACTGTGCACTTTGAAGGGCATTGTTTCCAGATAAATTATAGTGCAAACAGATACATTTACTTACATCCCCGGTTGAAGAGCATAGTCCATTGCGATTTGGACTCATCATGTTCAAATAGCTTCATAGTATTGTGATGCTATAGACTATATATCGTGTTGCTTACCATCAGTCGCAAGTCTTGCTAGTCCTGTCAATCTATGTCTTAAAATGCCAAGTAACACGCCTGCCCAGTACCACGCAGCTATCGGAACAAGAAGAATCCTAATCATCATCATTGGAGCTTAGCACTGCGGTGCGCAAGTAACCCAGAAATTTAACATCCTATATCTCTGCAATTTCAATGAAAACATTGGCCTTCAGATTGGAACACAGTAATGTTTGCACAGCTAATAATTTTAGATACGTTTTTCTCACGTCTTGGGTGGGCACCACTGACCCCATGGATCCACCCTTGGTAATGACAGTTACCGTAATTAGCCTTTTTCGCTTCTGTTCTATGTTTCTTTATCTTCCTCCAGAAGCGGCGTATTCTCATTGATGCGTTCAATAAAGCTCGGCGTTCGTCTTTCTCTACATCGGTGTACCCAAATGGACCAAAACCTGTAAGAATACAAAGATATATGTCAATAAATAGCCAATATTATTAGCATAGCAATGGAATCGATAGAGATGTCCTAAAAATGTCCTAGGCAACAATACCATTGGCACCCACGGCTAAATTAGCTGCTAAAAAGATAGGTGTCCTCTTAAAGGTGCGAAGGCACTTCAAGTCTGACTGAAGTCAGCTCAGGTACCAAATACTAGTTTTAATTGCATTTAAATGTTTGGTTTAAATGCAATTAAAACTAGTATTTGGTACCTGAGCTGACTTCAGTGTTTGTTTGAAAGGTAAACTAAAATTAGTCGGAAGTATTCTTAGTTATGTTTGATAGAAATCGGTCCAAGATGGCCGCCAGGAATGTGCAAACATTGTTCCGGTTTGAAAAGCAATGTTTCCAATGAAATTACAGGACTTAGAGATGAAACATCCTACATCCCTGGGTGACGAGCGCAGTGCAGTGCTAGGTAATGATTTGGACTCTTCATGTTCCAATAGCTGCGTGTTACTGTGGTGTTGTGGCAAGCATGTTGCTTACCACCAGGCACATGTTCTGTTCGTCTCGTCTCTCTATACTATAAAAAAAGATGATGGCCACCACCACAAATTGGCGAATTACATTTTATTTTCACACCAACCTCAATATGGATATCAAAGGACTAGCAGAACGCTATATCTACACTATGATAAATATCAAATCCAAGATGGCCACCCCCACAAAATGGCGGGGTTTTCAAAATCTATACTAATATAAAGCTGAAGAGTTTGTTTGTTTGTTAGAACGCTAGGATCTCGGGAACTACTGGTCCAAATTAAATTATTACTTTTTTGTTGGATAGTCCATTTATATAGACTATTTTTTAGTTATTTATTTCAATTTAAACATATAACTTACAGCTAAAAAATAACCAACACATTATAATATGTTTAGCTGAGATAGGCGACAACTTCAGCCCTAAAATTTCCCAGTTTATCGAAGAAGAAAATATCCAAATCTGGCTTTTGAGTGAGTATACCGTATAAAAGTTCTATTATATAACATTATGCTACTATCAATAGGAGCGGAGTATGAATGAAGAATGTAACAAAAAACGGGCAAAAATTTCCTTGTTGAGAGCTTTCGTTGCATGCATTGGCATGCGCTGAAGTGCGTGACAGCCTGACAGCATGTGTCTATATTTTAAGATTGCGTCATAATAAACTTTTGCTAATCAAATTTGTTCTAAATCTGAGTTGGTACGACCAATTTTCGATAGGTGGCGTAGCAACGCGCGCAAATTATTTGAAACTAGCTGAGTAGTTTCAAATATTTTCACTCACATGACAACACTGCTACGTCTTCTCATCGTAGGCATTACGGGGGGCTCCGGCAACGCTCGCACGCTTCTCGGCGGGGGCGGGAACGGAGCTCTACCCTTGCTGTAGTACAGCTGGTAGAGAATCCCCGACACAGACAACAGGGCCCATATCACTAGTAGGAATACGTCTGGAAGAAAACAAGAGGATTAGAATTATTGATATATCAATGTATCTTACCTTACGTGTACAATATTTTTTAATTATCTAACTGACGGACTTATTAGTTTTTTTGAGTCGTCTCGCCCATTCATGTATATACATATATTTTATATAGAATCTAAATCTCGGACGATTTTTATGAAATTTAGTATGCGGGCGGTTTCGGGGGCGATAAATCGAGGTTTAATTTGTAGAAAACGCCGTTTTATGCGCGTTTTTAGACAATGGTAAACCGTTTCATTTAAAATGCGAAGGTAAATTGCGCAACGTTGCGCGATACCGTTGCAACGGTCACGAGTTAATAGATTCGCGTTCGAATCCAGATGGCTCGTCTTTTTTTCAAGTAACTTCTTTTTTTTTTTAGAAAATCCATTACTGGGAGCCCTTTATCTGTTTCTAAGTACCTATACTCAGTGTTTTTACCCTGTTGATCGGCGATGAAACGAATCTCGCCTACATTCACAACTCACTAGCAGGGGCGCAGGACGAGGTAAAATGCCGCGCTGTGATTAGCCGAAAATCCGTGTGACGTGCACTACTTTCCACGAATGATCGGACAGAACGAGATACGAGTTATGCAAACTTCAAAGGACAGAGCAGGATGCAAAGAAAGACATCAACGGGTTCCTATTTCGTTTGTTTTTTCATGTTCGTTTTAATTTTGTAGTTCGATGATGTTATGTTTTTCTAATTATTGCATTAAGTTACTTACTTGTGAAATAATATACCGTCCTTTGTAAAGCTGGATGTCCTGCTATTCTTTCCGCACCATTTCACTGAGTAGAAACCCATATTTTATATTTTTTACGGTTTTTTTTGCCAGGACTCTTTCGTCGGAATCAAAAGCCTGGCTGACCGAACTTGCAACAGGTTTAGTGCAATTATGCTAATAAAACGCTAAGGAGACCCCTCCTTCTTCGGTCAATCAGTCTAATGGGTATATTGTCTTTGCCCAGGTAGGTAATAAATTGTTTTACAGCCCCTCACGGGTTTTCCCGCATAGTCCCCATGCCCCGCAGTTTATCAGGGATAAAAAGTAGCCTATGTGGTTTTCCAAGCTATACTCTAGCTGTGTTCCATATTTCAACCCAATCCGACCTGATTTAGCAAGAAACATCCAAACATTCCAATTTTTTTAATACTATTAATAGGAGTAGGATGTAGAGCAATATATCCTGCTAATTCTACCACTATTATAAAGTAGGACGCTTGTTGCCTACCATTATTTATTTATTGTCTCCCATCCTTCAAATAGCTGTCAGGGTCATTTCGCCATTGGTTCTATGGCCTTGACATATCGTCGTTTGCGATCGGGCTTCCACTGAGCAGTCATTTTGACCCAATGATCATCCGATGTCTGACACGTACAGCCCAGTCCTATTTCAGAAAAAAAAAGAACAAAAACGACACACTGAATGAACTTACCTCTCCATTGACAAGGTGGATGGATGATTGCTTTATTAAAATCAGGCACCGTCGCTCTCCTTACAACATTATTTATGATGTACTTCACACTGGATCCCATGTAGTAGTCCAGTGGATAAATAGCGGTGTAACCACCAATCACACCAGTGCACACTATACTGGCAATGTGACCAGCCCAAATTAGGCAAAACGCGGTAACCAGTACGATTAACACAAAATAACTCCAGAACGTAGTGTCTGATTGTAGAAATGTTCCCCCTAAAACAAAAGAGAGAGACGTACTTCTTAGCATTCCATGGATTCACCGTGCGGGTGCCGGGTCCATCGTGTGACAGAGAGAGAAATCTCGAGTAGACCCCAAGACTTGTGACTCGGGCTGTAGGTTTAAAAGGGGCCCCTTATATTGTCATTTAATCCGTAGACTTGGAAATATCTATATGTACTATTTGTATATATATTGTATATATATTTGGAAATATCTATTTGTATTACGATAGTGAAATTCAGAAGTCTACATTAAATTAAATATAGGGTACAACCTGGATACGAATTACATCAATAAAGACAATTCATAAATGTCTTAATATATTGATATTGATGAAATTTGCTGAGATGAACGGAATAATTGTAAAATAGCGTTTTATAATAGAGTGCATAACAAATAAAGTGGCCAAGTGCGAGTCGGACTCGCCCATGAAGGGTTCCGTTGCAGCAAGTAACATAATATACATAGTACACAAACATATGATCGAAGTTTCAATTATAGTGTATTTATTTATGACGTACTAAAAAAAAACTACTCATCAGATCGAGTTCAAACCAATTTTCGTTGGTAGTTTACATGGTAATGTACATCATATATTTTTTTTAGATTTTTCAAACTCTTACTTTAGAAGTTAGAGGGGGGGGGGGACACATTTTATCACTTTGGAAGTGTGTCTCGCGCAAATTATAATTCAGTGTAGACGAAAATGATTTTGGAAACCTCAAAATCATTTTGGAAGACCTATCGATAGACAACCCACACGTGTAGGTTTAATGAAAAAAAAAATGTTGAGTTTCAGTTCTCAGTATGGGGGGCAACCCAAATTTTTCTTTTTTTTTAATTGCGGTTCACAGAATACATCTACTTATCAAATTTCAACAGTGTAGTTTTAATAGTTTCGGCAAAAAGTGGCTGTGACATACGGACGGACAGACAGACAGACATGACGAATCTATAAGGGTTCCGTTTTTACGTTTTACGGAACCCTAAAAATGGCAGTCATAGGAACTGCCGATAGAAGTGAAAACTTATAACTCACAATTTGATAGCTTACTTTGGAAACTATGCGGGTGAAACCAGAGGGCACGGCCATCTAGAAATGCGCTAGCCAATGGGAAATGCTGACACATTCCTAGATGGCCAATGGCAATGGTCCCGATTTTACCCGAAGATTTCTTATCATTCCCGAGCGTGACGCTAGAATTAAATTTACAGCCCACGAAAAATCCGTCTGTAGCGCACCAAAAGAAGTTTTCACTTCAAAAAGTAATAATGCCATGTAATGATGACAATGATGGTGATCCGAAATTCAAGTTCAAAATAATTACCTGGAGAAAGATAATAACAGAATGAAGCTAGCAAGAATCCAACATCAGCGCACGAGAAAAAAATAACTAACGCTGGGATACCAAACAGCCACCAACACACTAATCTTATTCCTCCGATACATAGTCCTGATATTGTGGCTGCTATTACTATATCTGTGAATAAAAACATATAATTAAAGAAACTTCTACAGACACAAATGTATATTTTTGATACTAAATTTAATTTATAATGGTACAATAATACATTTGTCATTATCAAGCAATTCAAGCGGTTTCGATTTTAAATTCCTAGGCCACGCATGTTGTCATGTTTCTGGGGGGCATAGTTATAATTTTAAGATGTATGTACGTTTGATACTTTTTTGGAATTTCGTATTTAATAATTTAGTTTTTATGTAATACTAGCGGCCCATTCCTATATATTCGCTCGGATAATAACCTAGATACCAACTGCAGCGCCATCTGCCGGGCTGATTTGTGAATCTAAACCATCTAGGGCACTACCCAAACGTATGCAAAAAAAATCATTCAAATCGGTCAAGCCATCTAGGAGGAGTTCACTTACAACAAAAAGTGGCATTGATTTTTGTAAATGTAGATAAATTAACTTAGCATAGCCTTCTTTAATAAAATGAAAAAAACAAATTAAACCATGAATTCTAAATGAAACTACTTTTGACTGAATGAGTGTTCCTCAAGGAGGTATGTCTGGTTCAAAACTTTGCCTATGCTACACATTTAGATAAAAAATATTGTTTTTACTTACCAGAACTATTTACAGTCGACAACAATGATACTATTATGTAACTGACAATAGACCCGCCAAGGAATCCCATGGCTACTATTTGTGTTTTGAAGAACCAATGTCCAAAGTAACACATTCCAATGCCAAGAAAGAATAGCACAACACTCAAAAACATAGCGTATGAGTTTTCTGCAATCAATAATATTATAACAAAATTGATGAGTTAAGAAACAAATAACTGAAGATTATTTAAGATTACCTACTAAAGAAAATAGTATTTTAACTCAATTTCGTGATAAACATTATATACGATAATATTTTTATTGAATTTATTTTGAAAATTACTTTATTTTTGTATATTTTTATCAGTATATTATATTTTTATTAGTATATTTACTCATCAAAAATACTAATATTTTAAAATAAAATAGTTTTTTTTTGATAAACAAGCGTCAATTTTCAAAATAAAAGCAATTCCGAAAAATTGGTAACATCCCTATTGGCTTATTGATACAAAAAAATCTTACCCAACGGTGCGCAGTCGTGGTCTACTAAAGGAGAGCAAGCATAAGTCTGGGTAGGGACATAGACAGTATAGCTGGATGTGTCATTGGCAACGACTACGAAGACGGCACCAGCTCCAGGGTATGCGCCAACCATTCGCTCCACAGCCAAGATTCTACTATACTGTAGTGGTAACTGCAAGAAACAAAAATACCTTTTAAAAAGAAATCCCCGAAAATTCCCAGTTACGACTGCCTTTTTTAAGTGAAAACTTCTTTTGGCGCGCCTAGACAGATTTTTCGTGGGCTGTGAAATGAATTCTATCGTCACGCTCGGGTATGATAAGAAATCTTCGGGTAAACTCGGGACCATAGCCATTGGCTATCTAGAAATGCGTCATAAAATGGAAAATGCTAAAAGGGCGTGGGCTGCCTATCATGGCATGGGCAAATTTCTGAATTATAAGTATTCACTTCTATCGGCAGTTCCTATGACTGCCAATTTTTTTTTTTGTATAGTATAGAGTTACGAGACGAGCAGGACATGTGGCTGCCATGGTAAAAAGCAATATGCCTGCCACATAACAGCAAAGTGACACGCAGCTATTGGAACACGAAGAGTCCAAATCAATACCTAGCACTGCATTGCGTCTAAAATATTATATCTCTAAGCCCTGTAATTTCTCTGGAAACATTTCCCTTCAAAACGGAATACAGTAGTGTTTGCACATTACTGCTTGACGGTAGAATAACTGGCAAAGGTGTGGTACTTCCCCAGGCGGTCTCTGCCAAGAGTCCTATCACTACTAAATCGCTAAAATGTCGCTCTTTCTATACAAACAAATAATTATGCAATAAACTTACCTCATACGCATTTTTCTCTATATAGTCGATAGTTGTCATAGTCCTGATTGCATTGAAGTAAGCTTCGGAGTCGAAATTGTATTCTGGTAAGTAGAGCATATAAAAATTCATGTCTACTCGGGTGTTCCTGATTGACGCGCATTCGTCATCATCTCTACTACTTTTGGCTTGTGATGCTTTCACTGTTATGTTTGCTTTGTTGTAAAATACTTTCATGTTAGGGAGTTTCTGAGTTTTTTCTATGGTATCGAAACTGCACCCTCCGGGAATTGGGTCTGTGAAGATATTTAGAATGTTAGTTTCAATTTATAGCATTCCAATGTATGTGTTCCAGCCAACTGGCTGTAATCAGCCGTTCAATTAACAGCCTAGGGTAGGCAGTTTTAGCACAAGGTACGCGAGCCTCGGAGACACATTTGCGATCTCCAGAAAGTTGTTACGGAGAGTTTTGTGAACTAGAAACCTGACACCGCCTTCCAATAGCTGGTGACCTTCACGGTAGTACATAAGATGGCCTGATTCCAAGGTTACGGTGTCATCTCTCTTCAGACTTTACATAAACTAAGAATATGCCATCCTATGTGGGTCAGCTGCGTAAAGGTAAAAGTTTGCGCTGAGTTCGACGCAATACCGCTACAGGAGACCACGACCGGAGATCGCGACAGGCACTTAACATTATGGAATTGTATAGGCGCCAGTTCGTGCCGCGACTGCGACACGAGTGTGTCTCGGTCACCTTTCGCGGTCTCGGCGCGAAATGGCGCCCATACAATTTCATAATGTCAAGTGCCTGTCGCAGTCTCCTGTCGCGCTCTCGGGTCGCGGTCTCCGCGCGAACCGCTGCCTTTAGCCTATCGTCATCGCGAATCGTTCGTCCATTGTGTACAGTCAGGGTCAGTTGGGTTTAGCATCCTACCGTAACCCGGGGATTATTCGCACCTTCAGTCAATAATTTCTCCTATTATTAAGACTATTTAAATAGAAATTTGTATTTGTCCGCTTCAATAACACAGTTTTTAGAATGCAAATACACCTTATCAAAGATAGTTATCAGATTACCGAAAGGCCATCAGTGATTCATTTTGTGAAATCTCTAGAACAAAATTAAACATTGGTTCCTATGGCAAATCTGCAATCTATATTTGAGAGATTTACTTGCATTTCGAAAATGTGTAAAGAAAATGCTCTGTCACGTCGGAACGATTTAAGGGATCGGGCTGAAATTTAGAACATAGATTATAATCTGGAATAGCACGTAGGTAGGCTGCTTTTTATCACGTAAAAATGAAGAGAATGGGAACTGCACGGGTAAAATCGTGGGGTGCTGTTAGTAAAAAATATATTTAAAATTCTATATTGCCACGATGGACAACCAGGAAAATATGTTATACAAATTACTGTTCTAGTACAATATACGAGTATTTAAAATTATTATGATACATTGAATGATTCATTTAATGCGCATCTCACATAGGAGTTTCCGAACCATTACAATCAATAATCATATAATAAAATTGGAGGCCCGTTCCGACTTCGCTCGTATATTGTCATATTATGATCATCATCATCAGCCCGTATTCGCCTACTGCTGGACATAGGCCTCTCCTATGATACGCCACTCATCCCGATCCTCGGTCTAACTTCTCCAACCGGCAGCTGATGGCAGCTCCCTTTCGAATATCGTCAATCAATCTAGTCTCAGGGCGTCCTACACTACGTTGGCCGATAGTGTCTGGGTGTATGTATTTAAAAATATACAAGTATTATATCATCTGGCTTCCATAGTATGTACATGCTTTGCTCAATTTGGGGCTACATCTAGCCTCAAAGAGTGTTGTGTGTGAAATGTTCACAAATATTTATTTATTTAGCCCTTCCAGACTATAATTTAATTGTGCTCTTAATTTCAACCAGATTAATTCAGCTTTTTTTTATATTGGTGAACAATTCCGTCGTGATTGAGCAACAAAGATCAAAACAACCAAATGTTCGCATTTAGGTTATACTAGTAGGATAAAGATGTACAGAAAAACAGTTTATTGTGACAAAAAATCGCAAAAAAAATTACTCACCCCGTATTCCATATCCAAGCACAGTCACAAATAATTTGAGATCTTTCTCTTTAAATGTGTTTCTTACTTTGAACGTGGCCAGATCTGTGACAGAACTGTAAAGTCCTACATTTGTTCCGTTTACTGAATAACCATTTTTGTTGGTATTAGTTAATGTGACATTGTTGAAGTGACTGTGTACTTGGAATATTATAAAATAGACATTTTCATTGATATCTGTGAAGTTAACTTCAAGCGTCGATGATCTATTTAAGGTTATAAAGTCAGCATACAGTTCTTTGTTTCTTTGTGTGAGAGTTTTATTAAGAGGTATAGTTTTATTTATGTCTGCAAAGAAAAAAGATTAATTGTTACGATAACCTTTTCACGGCCAAAACAAAATTAAATAATAAATATCTTCCACAATTTTTGCCCTTGAGTGAAACTAAGTTTTTGGCTTTAAAAACTATTGTCAAAAATAAAACTGACCGCATGGAAGAAGTGAAAAGTAAAATGAGAATTAACTTTTCAAAATTATTGAATAATTCGAATAATTATAAATAAACTTGATTACATGTAAATTGAATATAGTAAACACAGCGACACAACAGTCACAGATGCAGCAGAAGGACAAGTATCCATGGCCAAGATTTTATTTTTATTTTTATAGGTTTGACTGCTATCTCGCCTGAAGTTAAGCGACGATGTGGATCTATCTAAGATGATCATGCTTACCTAGAAAGAGGGAAATAAATATGCAGATAGGAGGATGATTTTAAAAAGACAGGGTCTGGATGAGGAAGGTGGGCAACAGAGAGGAATGGAAAAACTTGGAGGGGCCTATGTCGAAAGACAAACTAGAGAATAAATAATAAAATTAATTAGAATTAAATTAATTAAAATTAGAATTAATATTTACATACCTACAAAAATCTTGTTAATAAGGGTTGTCTTTATTTTTAATAACTTGTAATTTTTTTGTAAAAAGTTTTGTTTTAGATCAAGCATTACATGTCAAACAAATGAATATGCTCTTCAGCCTATGGAGTATATAATATTCTATTTATTTCTCTCTAATTTACATACCTAATACTAGCGGCCCATTCCGGCTTTGCTCGGATCAACATCAACAGCCTACTAAACGTTCCCACTGCTGGGACTCGGGGCCTTCTCTCGCAAGGAGAGAGTTAAGGCCATAATCCACCACGCTGGCCCAGTGCGGGTTGGCGGATGACACATGACTTCGAAGATTCTAGGTACATGTCGGTTTCCTCACGATGTTTTCCTTCACCGTTTTAAGTTAGCGGCATTACGCACATGACTTCGAAAAGACAGTGGTGGGTGTGGGGTTTGAACCCGGGGTCTCCGGATCGGCAGCCGCCGTTCTTATTATTGCTCGGATACTGTCAAATAACTATATATTGACTTCAGAAAATTTCTTTGACTTATGCACAATAACTTACTAAGGACCATCACATGACCAATTGCATAGTCTGCGATCATATAAAGGACATACAGACAAACATTCATTTTTATTTAAAATTTAATATAGATTAGTAAAGCAATATTTCATTATTAATTTTATAAATGCATAAGTTTTTATGGAAGGTAAGTATGGATGTTTGTTACTTTGTCAACAAAACTACTGAAGAATCTGATCTTACCTTCTAGAAGAGATCTTGGAGAAAATTGGTACAAAGATAGATAATAGTCTGGAATAAAGAATAACATAGGCTACTTTTTATCCCAGGATATTAATTGGTTTGGCAACTAGGAGAGTGATACCATAAGATGCTACTAGTGAAAAATAAACTAACGATGAGTAATATATAATGGAACAGGAAGATACAGTTATTAATATAAATAGTATTGTACTGGTACATAAGCCATAGACCACACCTCATACATTTTCCTGGCTAATGCTTAATAAATACCTAAGAAATGAACTTAATAGTTATAGAAAGGTAAAATGTAGAGTGGAAAGTCTACATTATTATTATATTATAATTTTTTAATATTGCCGGTTTTTATAAGTGGCATGACTAGTTTAACTTAGGAATGGATTAGTAGTAAACCTGATAAACTTACCTTGAGTTGCACAAATAGCGGCTAAAACAACGAGCGTTACGGAAGACAAAAATATGTTAGGCGACATGGTTTGGTTTATTACATAAAAAATAAATTACTGTCAACAATAACCATTATTATCGTCACATAGCTCAACTATTTCTAACTGTGGCTGTTGATTGTATGATACATTACAGTGTATCAGTTGTAAATAAATTTAGGTCACCAAGCACATCGAACTATTATTATCAAATACTAAATTACCAAAACAAATCATTAAAAATTCAAAACAATTTCACAGCTGAACTGTTGACGATGAGAAGTTTCACCTGACAGACTGAGACTGACACATCTTATACTCGTTGACAGTGACAACGAAACAGCTGTGATTTGTAAATAACACACGGTCTGACAACTGACAGTACCTAGTAACTTTTTTTTAAAATAAGAAAATTTATCGTGTGTGCTTTGGTCGCGATTTATTGTTGAGTTCCGTATAAAATTATATTTCATACTCAACAAGACAAAATGAATGGTAGGTTTATAAAAAAAGGTTTTTCGCAAATTCAGAAGTGGCACGTGCAGGGGTGCGTGTTTCTTCGCTTGTATGCGCGTAATCTGCAGAAATGAATGCGTGTGGATGTATTTTTGGTGTGTTGGACTGTTCGTATTTTCGATACAAATGAAGATATTTACAAACCTACAACGTTGTAAGGCAGCCCCTAGACAATCATTATTTTGCACAACATAGCGAATTGTCAAATATTATTGACAGTTTATGGTTAATATTGAAGATTGCGCAAAGATTGAATGAAAATTTGCGCGAGTTTCATTTTTATTGCTCCATATTTTTACATTGCGTCGTGTAGGGTATGTATTGCGGAATATTTATCAGTCTGTTGCTCGTCTTGACGAGGTGTACACATAAACAGCCCACTAAATGTTCTCACTGCTAGGACTCGGGGCCTTCTCTAGCAAGGAGAGAGTCAAGGCCATTATCCACCACGGTGGCCCAGTGCGGGTTGGTGCGGGTTGGTGCGTTTTTAAGTTAGTAGATGAGCACAAGTATGACGAGAATACAGCAGTTGAGGAAAGAAAGTTTTATATGGCAAATCAAGAGCAAATAATGTAATGACCACGATAAATAAATGTTTAGGTAGTATTAGACATTGTTGTCTATATGCAAAGATGTTTCCTTTTTTACAATATTAAATAACAAGCCGAGGAGGACATATGTGCCTGATGGTGAGCAACATGCCTGCCCTTAGCAGCCCAGTGACACGTATCTATTGGAACAGGGATTTTTTATATTTCGCATGCCTTTTAGGCTGAAATTGTGCAGCACCAAACGATATTATTTTAAGACCTTATTTGTAACCACAATTTTTGGCGAATAAATTACTTTGACTTTGATCTTACAAAGCACTGCGCCTGTCACCCAGAGATAAAAGATATTTTATCGCTGTGTCCATTAAATTCGCTGGAAACATTGTAAACGATATATCGGCCGAACTAATGGACGTTTCTTACCACGAAACACAATCAGTCGGTTGATCGGATCGGGCGTTTCGTTCATTTTGAACTCCGACCGATATAGATTTGACAGTTTTTGTGTCGTAAACCTTACTCCGAAAGCATTTAATTACCTTACCGATTACTCGGACAGATGTCGGTCAGATCCGATTATTCGGAGGTTGTTTTTGTAGTAGACCTGCTGAACACAGTAACGTTTGCACATTACATACATAGGCAAGCAAAGATTTCCACAACCAACAACACTACAGCTACGACTATATCTTGTTGAGACATTTTGCTCACGCGATGCATGCGGAATCAACATCATCCGCCGACTGAACACGAAAACATTGAGCATTCCGTATTTTTGTGCAATATAATTGATCGTTTGGATGCAAAGTTCGAATTCACAATGGGTATTTGATGCAACCACCTACCGCACCAACCAACCACCAACCCGCACTGGGCCAGCGTGGTGGATTGTGGTCTTAACTCTCTCCTTGCGAGAGAAGGCTCCGAGTCTCAGCAGTGGGAACGTTTAGTGGGCTGTTGATGATGATGATGATTTGATGCAAATTTAAAAATTAAAATTAAATACCTAGCAGTGTCAAAGTAAATGGGAGATTTTGGGCATTTTCAAGATGCAAAAAGACCTGTCAAAGACAGTTCCCAATTTCACAATGGGTGGCACTCATGTTTTCCCTATTTTGTTGGAGAAATTTCACATAAACCAACAGTGGTGGCACACTTGTCAATATTTAGAACTATCTTTGACAAGTCAATTTGCATCTTGAAAATGCCTCATTCTAACAATTTTAAGTATATGTAGATATAGTTTAGGTTTAATATATATTATTTTAGAGTACTATTTTAGAGTGACCGAGCTTTGCTCGGTTTGATCACTGAGTAAGTATACTTAGATACTTACAGATAACGGGCCCCCGAAGTAATAGATTTTCTCAAATAAATAAGACAGGAAGAAAATAGAACTTGAACAATTAGAGAAGCTAGCTGGATTCGAACCTGGGTCCTACTACTACATGACCTAACTACTATACCTAATACTAATCGACTGAATTATTATAATTTCAAACCGAGCTCCGAAAACCGTTGGTTTTTAATGTCATTGTAACAGTTTTTCATTGTCTTAAAACGCGCATAAAATGCGTTTTTAGGGTTCCGTAAAACGTAAAAACGGAACCCTTATAGATTCGTCATGTCTGTCTGTCTGTCTGTCCGTCCGTATGTCACAGCCACTTTTTGCCGAAACTATGAGAACTACACTGTTGAAACTTGGTAAGTAGATGTATTCTGTAAACCACATTAAGATTTTATCAAAAGTTTTAAAAAAAAACAAAGATTAGGGGTGCCTCCCATAAGTACTGAGAACTGAAACTCAAAAATGTTTTTTTCATCAAACCTACACGTGTGGGGTGTCTATCGATAGGTCTTCAAAAATGATGTTGAGGTTTCTAAAATCATTTTCGTATACACTGAATAGTTTGCGCGAGACACACTTCCAAAGTGGTAAAATGTGTGTCCCCCCCTCCCTCTAACTTCTAAAGTAAGACAATGAAAAATCTAAAAAAAATATATGATGTACATAACCATGTAAACTACCAACGAAAATTAGTTTGAACTCGATCTGATGAGTAGTTTTTTTTAGTACGTCATAAATACACTATTATTAAAACTTCGATCAAAGTTACAACGAACTACAAGAACTATGTGTACTATGTATATTATGTTACTTGCTGCAACGGAACCCTTCATGGGCGAGTCCAACTCGCACTTGGCCACTTTATTTTAAATGAAACCTACTTAGATCGATTTATCGTCCCCTAAACCCCCTGCAACCCTGCATACATCATGATAATCGTTCGAGCCGTTTCCGAGATTCAGAATGTTCCAAGACGTATTTAATCATTTTATCGTCTGGTAGGTAAGATTGGAAAAAAATCGGTAGGTTTATGTACCTACCGATTTTTTTAGGTAGGTACTATTATTGTACACCCGAAATGGGCAAACTAGGCATTGTGTTGTTATTATTGGTACGCAGCCCAGCGCAGTTAAATCAAATGATTCAGATTCTGTGGTTTGGTTACCCCGTTACCCACTACTTTTACGAATCGAGTTTCGACAGCTCGAGAATCTGTGTCGAGTCGGCCCATCGAAAATCGATTCCTTCGTCAGCCGCTAGAGCGCACTCACGTCTCACCTCACGTCAAATTCACAAAGATGGCGACGCGATCGATGATCTTGTAGTGTGTAGTGTGAAATCTAGTGTAAAAAGTATAATGTTTGAAATTCAGTGTTGTTTTTGTGAGTGGTAAACTGTTGTTGGGCCATGGGGAGAGGCCAAGAATTGTTGGATGCAGCTCGCGAAGGCGATCGGAGAACTGTCGAGAGAATACTCGGCCAAATAGTAACTAAAAGGAGTGGTCCTTTTCCAAGGTACGTTTAGGCATGTTTTCATTGATACTTATTTGTTTGAATAGGTTTATCGCCGTACTAGTTAGTAAAACAATACTCTGTAGTAATATCTTATGTTCCTGACCACAAAAAATCGGCAAAAAGATATAGAACTGATAACAACAAAGGTGTATTGTTATCAATGACTTCCGATGTTTACTTGATTTTCGCACGAAGTAATGGATATTCTGGCTTAAGAATGGCTGGATAAAGTGTGAATCTGCCTAGAATCGTGGAGATAGATCAACGACGCTTACATTACGTTCCGACTCCAGTTTACATGGAGACTTTGAGACCGACATCGTTATGGGTTCTAAGAATTTGAACTATGGTAGGCTATAGATAGGTATATAGGCATGGCTTTAAGGAGTGCTGTAATAGCTGCAATTTGCTGATTTATATTTTGCGTGTTATATTTACGAGGTTTGAAGGAATTTCCCAATGATAACATTTCACACCTGAATGAAGATGCAATAAATTCTTAAACTAAAAGTAACTATAATATAAAGATACCCTAGGCCCTTGGATACTGGGGCTCCTCTCCTTTTTAAAAACCTTTCTGAGCTCATGGTCCATATGTCATGACCAAAATTCTGTAGTGATGTTGGCTCTACATGTAAGTATGTCACCATGTACACTTCCAACGAGTAGTGGGCATGACTATTTGTGTTGTCCCTTGGCGCTAACATCTTTGAATGAGCTGGTTTGCTCCCATTTATATATGAATATCCAGGTTGTGGAATGTGCTAATTGAGTGATTCCTCGACGGTTACAATCTTGGTGTCTTCAAATTCAGAGTGAATTCAGATTAGCATGCTCCATCGTATACTGCATTGTCGCTTAACATCATGCTAGATGTCTGTCAAATGCCAACATTGCTAAAATAAGATACAGTACCTTGTCCAGGAATTATATTTTCAATTTCGCATAGCCATTAAACTCTAACTGTATTGTTATAAAATTGGATCCATACCAATTAATGTAGTGTTTATAGGACTAGACTGATCATATTTGGGTGACCCATAGTTGTATAACTGTGGGTTTTCCTGTGGTATGGAGCTTTACATGTAACTTCCTCAATAAAACATAAATTACTTTGGAACCGAGGATTTGGCATCAACAATGATAAGATAATTTCAGGGCAATGCAACTGAACATTGAGCAATTTTTTTTTAATGATTATGTTCACAACATAATCATTAAAATATCTGTTATATTATATAATCTATGATACTTGAAATTAATTTATTATTATTTTGAATCTACTAGCGATTGCTAGTATGATTCCATGGTATTAAGATTAACATTTACTTAATTAAGATTTTCAAATTAAGAGATTGTTTTTAGGTAAATTGGTAATTTTACTTGTTAGAGCAAGATCAAATCATTCTTTTAGAATGTATTATTGTAGTATTGGTAGGGCCCTTTTCAGGGTCCGTCTGTGGAAATACCACACCTTTGCCAGTTATTTTACTGCCAATTAGTAATGTACAAACATTACTGTGTTCCGGTTTGAAGGGAAATGTTTCCAGAGAAATTACAGGGCTTAGAGATATAACATCTTAGATCTCTGGGTGTAGACCGCAGTGCATTGCTAGGTAATGATTATTTATTTAAAAAAAAAAAATACCATACCTTTGCCAGCTATTCTATAGCCAAGCAATACGGAAACACCACTGTGTTCCTGTTTGAAGGCCAATTTCCCCAGCAATTAGAGGGCATAGAGATAAATCATCTTATACCTCCCCTAGACCTGCCGATTAGTATTGACTCTGATACATACTGGCTACAGGTCTGAAGATGCTAAGTCCCCATTACGGCTGTAGGGCACCACGTGAATGTTGGGTTGTTCCTTTATGGAAGATAAGGCACCATTGGTGGCAGCCCAAGCTGAAATTGTACAATAAGAGACGTACTTCTTAGCATTCCATGGATTCACCGTGCGGGTGCCGGGTCCATCGTGTGGCAGAGAGAGAAATCTCGAATAGACCCCAAGACTTGTGACTCGGGCTGTAGGTTTAAAAGGGGCCCCTTACATTGACGTACGTCAACACTCACCTTCACTACTCGTATTTCTCTCCCTGCCCAGCCAAATCCGATATGATCCTACTAGTGCAGCTTTAGATACTCGTTCTAGTATAGAACTTACTGCACTTCTGGACAATCCAAGGTCTTTAAGCAGGTTATAGAGAGATTTTGCTGGTATACCTCTCGCTCCTACTTCTACAGCGTATAAATTAACTACATAGCCATTTTTTGTTAATTCATTTTGTAGGTCGTAATACTTATTTTGTTTCATCACGTGGTCTTTAGGTATATTAGTTTCCCACGGTACGGTAAGTTCTACCAGGACTATGCGTTTCGTAGCCCTAGAAAAAAGGAAAATGTCCGGTCTGGATGACGAAACACCCACATCCTCTGGGATTTTGTAGTGCTTTTCATACGTGTCCATTAAAATTGTCCAATCAGGTGCTGAACCCAGGATTGAGTAAGGCTTGTTCTTGGAGTTTGAAGTTGAGCCCTCTTTTACAAAGTTAATTTGTCTTTTGTTCATCGTCAATCCCTTTTGGGCTCTAGCTACCGAAAGGCTTACGGCTTCACGTATGATTTCAAGTACTCTGTCATGGCGCTGTGAGTAATGACCCCTATTAAGGAGCACCTTGCATCCCACCAATATGTGCCTTGCTGTACATATCGCCTCACCACAAGTATAGCAACATTTTTCAGAGGCTTTTCCCCACCTTACCAAGTTACTCTGGTCAGGGAGGGTCATTTGGAAAGCGTTCAGATAAAATTTTAATAAGGCAGGAGACCAGTCATATAGCAAGGTGCGCCACTTTAGAGCTAATGGGATACAAAACTCACCTATGGTTAACCACTCACTTTGCATTTCTAAATTCATAGCGTGCACTTTGTAACTATCATTTTCGTCTTGTTGTAGAAAGGTTTTTACCATGTCTCGGTCTTCCCTTTTCTTTCTCGCACCCAACCCAGCTGTATTTACTTGCGCACCTGCCATAAATTGTTTGTGGAATTGAAGTCTAGATTCAAGGTCCGAAGCGCTTTTGTCTTTTGGGAGAGATGCGATTAATTCGTCTTTCGACTTTCCCAAAACATGCGTTTTTGTAACTCTTAGGTGTTTGTAGAGTTCGGATGGTTTTTTTAGTTTCAGGCCAAAACTATTGTGATCCCTAAATAGAGTAGAGGGATCAGCCGGATGTGCCAATCCAAACCATGACTTCAATATCTTTATGACATTAGCATCTAATTTTGCGAGGAGGGTTTTACCGATGTCATATACTAGGAAAGGCCAAGTGAGACGTGATGTGAGATAGTTGTCATATATCCATGCTTTTTTGATATTGCTGATAGGCTGTTGGTCTACCTTACTGAGGTCATTCATGAAATTTCCAACAACTACCTCTAATGATGGTGTACGTCCTTTGTAGTCTATCTTTCTACCAAGAAATTTGAAAGGCACTGCCTCTGCTATTGTGGCAACTCTTTGGCCACTTATGGAGAGTCCCGGATCGTAAGAAGTATATTTGGTATCTCGTCTACCCAGACATAAACAATGACATTTACTTGGTTTTGCCCTCATTCCCTCCGTCCATGTACAGAACTCATCAACATCATTCAACAATTGTTGACACTGTTTGGGATTTCGTGTAAGTATTGCAAGGTCGTCCGCAAAGGCTAAAATTGACTCAGTGTACTTATTGTTGATTTTAAACCGGTAGCCCCATTTCTTCTCACGGGATATTAATTTATCTACTAGAATATTTATAACTATATTAAATACTATTGGTGATAAGCAGCACCCTTGGAATAGTCCCACATTATATTTAAGTGGTTTTGAGTATTCTTTGTTTACTGCTATAACAAATTTTAAGTGATTATAATATGAATTAATTATGTCAATAATTACAGCAGGAAAGTTATACCATTTTAGGGCAAATAACATAAGTTCATGCTGCACGGAACCAAATGCGTTCTCTAGGTCTATCCAGCAGACTGTTATTTGTCTCTCATTAAATTAAAAAAAAAAAATAAGTAAATAAAAAAATCTTCTATCTCTCCGCTGTATTAGCTTATTGCTAATACCATTTACCAATGTTGTTTTAAGACAATTATCATAAGTGATAATTGATATATATATGAGTTGACTAAATTCTTAAAGTGGTTTTTCATGATATGTATAACTAGCCATCATAAAGTCAATTTAAGCTTGATTTTTGTAGAGCAAACTTATTTAAGCGCGTCATCTAAATATATATTTTGAGACGCGAAAAACGATCGAACTCGCGACACTTTAAACGTTACCGATACCGCTGTACCTACATATATAAGTGCGTAGAAATGTTACGAAGGTGTTGTTTATTATTGGAGAATATTAGTAGTAGACTCTCTGCATAGTACGCCTGGGATAGTACCACACTTTTGTCCTTTATTCTACCGCCAAGCAGTAATGTGCAAACATTATTGTGTTCCTTTTTGAAGTGCAATGTTTCCAGTGAAATTACAGGGCATAGAGATAAAACATTTTATTTCTCTGGGTGACGAGCGCAGTGCAGTGCAAGGTTATGATTTGGGCTCTTCGTGTTACAATCATCATCATCTTGATGCTATCAAGCAACTAGGTAAGCAAGGGTCATAATTAGAAACTACTTTGCTCATATTTTTTCAAATTCTATGCATAAACATTAATGAATAAACTCCGATTATATTACAGATTTATACAAATTTATTTATTCAGCAATTGCGGACCCAGTGAAATTCATACCACCAAGTTTTTTTATAGCACTAAACCTGTTCAACTTTGTTTCAATTTATTTGCTAAGAAACTCTAAATATCCTTAGTTACTCCTCGTAATGTCAGCTATTTGTCAGTTAAAGTCCTGTTGAAATCAGTCCAGCCGTTTCTTAGATTAGTCATAATAACAAACAGGCAAACAACTTTTATCTTAATGTAAATAATGTACTTATGTACATATACATGTATATGTACCTATGTACATATACATGTATACATATATATGTCCTAACAACACTTTCATATTATACATTCTGAGAAAAGCAGGTAATTTGTTATTACAAACAGACATTTCAATTTTATTTCACTGTGTGTGTAGAGATAAACCAAGGTTTGAGGTTGAATTTATTCAAGGTATGAGGAATTGACCTTCCAGATGATTTTAAAATAACTTTGTTAGATTGAAACTGGTACATTCTGTACTTCCTAACTCTAATTAAGAAATTCCAGTAACTAACAATACTCATCATGTTAAAATAAAAAATATTCCAATCTATATATGAGTATATCACAAAAGTTGAGACTAATTAGAAAATAGTAGCAGCCCACTGAATGTTCCCACTGCTGGGACTCGGGGCCTTCTCTCGTGAGGATAGAGTCAAGTCAAAAATAAACCACGCTGGCATAGTGCGGGTTGGTGTATGACGTATGCCCTCGAAATATTCTAGGAACGTGGCGGTTTCCTCACGATGTTTCCTTCGCCGTTCTAAGTTAGTCATAACGTGCATGACTTAGAAAAGACGGTGGTACGCCTGGTATTCAACCTGGGGCTTCGGATCGCCAGTTGCCGTTCTCCCGACTAGACCAGACGTAACTTATATTCCGAGACCGCAAATTTTGGGTAGGTACTTAGGTCATGTGTTTGAGACACGCAGACAACTTGATACATAACTCTCCTTTTATACCCCTACACGGAGGAGCAGACCTGGCTATTGAGTAGCAGGGCAAAATTAATCCAAAAAAAAAAAAATTGGCAGTCATAGGAACTGCCGATAGAAGTGAAAACTTATAAGTAACTCAGAATTTGATAGCTTACCTTGGAAACTACACGAGTGTAACCGGAGGGCGTGACCTCGCCATCTTGGCATGGCCGTCTAGAAATGCGTCAGCACATCCCATTGGCTGACGCATTTCTAGGTGGCTATGCCATGATGCTCTTTCAGCATTTCCCATTGGCTGACGCATTTCTAGGTGCCCAATCGCCAAGGTCCCGAGTTTACCCGAAATTTCTTATCATATCCGAGCGTGATGATCACGTGATCATGAATCCATTTCACAGCCCACGAAAATTCTGTCTGTAACGCGCCTAAAGAAGTTTTCACTTCAAAAATTGACAGTCATAGGAACTGCCGATAGAAGTGAAAACTATAACTCAGAATTTTATAGCTTACTTTGGAGATGAACCATCCAGAAATGCACCAGCATTTATCATTGGCTGACGCATTTCTAGATGGCCATGCCATGATGGGCAGGCCACGCCCTTTTAGCATTTCCCATTGGATGACGCATTTAGATAGCCAATGGCTATGGTACCGAGTTTACCCGAAGATTTCTTATCATATCCGAGCGTGACGCTAGAATTCATTTCACAGCCCACGAAAAATCTGTCTAGGTGCGCCTAAAGAAGTTTTCACCTCAAAAACATTTTTTGTTCAATAAACATGTTTGAAGCACTATGCAAAATTTGCTGCCAGCTCTCGTCATATTAAATGCCGTCAAAAATGTAGTTAATACCATACAATTCAACAAGTTATAACAAAGAAAAGACAAAGGGTAACGAATTAACTCTTCAGTATACTCCCAATTCTATATAGGGAAGTGGGTTGAATAAGTCAAACCATTAAAGTGAAGTGTTTGGCCGTTGTTGGCCAGACGCCAATCGATGCGCTCGTACAACTCATTCGATTCATGACCAGCGCGTCACCACTATCGCACAGTACACTGCAACTGCTGCTGTTTTCGAAAGAAATTGAGTTCATACTTCTTATCACAAACTAAGAGCCGTGGTACGGACTTACGTTGAACTTTTCACCGATCGTCTACGTCAAACTGTAATGCAACTCGTGTGTACGTTAATTTGGATAGATCTTAGATTAAGAATAAGTAAATAGATCAGGGTTTTCCGCACGGTTCTTTTGTACCAATCGTAAGCAGATGAGGTGCATGTTAGCTATGGCGACATAGTAATGTGCCGCGACAAAAGTATGACACTTCCACAAGAGCGACAAGACAAGAGCGATCAGACCCGTGCTTTCGGTGTTTGTTCTAACTCTATACGTACTCGTAGTATATGTAAACTTTTTGGGATAGATCATGTTGAGAGGTTAAGATACGGCTGGTCAAGTCGGGAGAACGGCGACTGCCGATACGGCACCACTCTGGTTCAAATCCCACGTGCACCACTGTCTTTTCGAAGTCATGTGCGTAATGGCGCTAACTTAAAAACGGCGAAGGAAAACGTGAGGAAGCCGACATGTACCTGGAATCTTTCGAGGTCATGTGGTCACCAACCCGCACTGGGCCAGCGTAGTGGATTATGGCCTTGATTATCTCCTTGCGAGAGAAGGCCCCGAGATGAGATGAGTGGGAATATTTATTAGTGGGCTGTCTATGTTATGTTGTTTATTATGTTTAGTGGTTGAGGTAAAGATATTCTGGCGTGTACGGCGCATTCATTCATAAATGACGCAGGGTCGTCGTAGACTGACGATAGTAAATGGAATTACGGGGAATACAAAACTATTTGTACAAACATAAATAGTAAATAACATCATATTATCCTACTAATGTTATAAATGTCAATGTTTGTTGTGCAATTCAATTTTGCAATTGTTGTTCCTATACCGTTAAAGCCAGAGACTATGACAAACTTGGACCTTCCCCCTTCTGCGCCAACCCCAAGTTCTATAGGCAGTGAGTCCATATGGGACCAATTTCCTGAAGTCCCTTGTACAAAAATCTATTGACACCATAAACGTTGATGAAGTGAAGTATTTTAGGTATAACAAGCAATCTTACTAGCCTATACTAGTCGCCCGCGCGGTGGCAACAGAAATTTGTTCTGCATTGTAGTGTTAAAATAGAAGAATGATTCGTATATTTATCTAAAACAATAACTCGATTAGTGATAGTCGAACAGATCGTAACTTTACTTTTGAGCTCTAGACAGTTGTAAGAGACACTACTAGATTTCGTGCCTCTTCTCCGATTCCACGTGGCGCTACTGTTGCAATAATGTCTGTTACTAGATAGCTTACGTTGCATAGTTCAAGATTTTCACCAGAAACCATGAACGGCGCAGACTTCTAACTCATCGAAGACAAATCGTAAAACCGTGTTATATTGCTTTATGAGTAGATATGCATATTGGAACTAATTGTCATGCGGCTGTGGTTGTAAAAACACTTATTTGTGTGATATAACCACAGCATAGAAAATTGTAGATGTGTGTCAAAATTTGGTAATGAACGATGGGTACATCTTCAAGAAACCTTTGCGCCTAAAGCTTGGATAAATGTCTTCTACAATGCGATTTATTAAATGTCAGCTTACCTTCCACCACATCATTTTATGTGAGGAAATATAACTATTCTGTTCCCCATTAGTACACCATTAGTGCCGTAAGAGGATTGTGTTTTTTTTATTTAGAGATCTGTGGCTGTTGACCTCAAATGACTTTTACCTACCACCCATCGAACTTTAAATTCGATGTGAACTTTTTGAAAGGTTAGTGCAGAAGATGGGTTTACTAATCTAAGCTTGTCAACTAAAATACACTTACGTATGTACGAAGACTGAGAATTATTGTTACTGCTCCGATGTTTTAATCTGTTTAGTTTAGGTTTTGGGTCCAGGGTCCTCCATGCTTGGGCATCGCTTGAACCGCCACATTTTTATGGTGCTGATTGACTTCAATTACAGGGTTTCACTCAGCTATATACGATGCCTCTGCCCTTTTGTAAACTGTGAGTACTACTTCTCAAATAACAGCGGGCATTCCGCAACAAGAATGTGAAGAATGGTTGGCAGTAGTAGAAACTGTCGGATTATGTCATTCTTCAAATTCTAAACCCTGCGTTAAACGGATAGACTTTATAGCCTTGGACGTAGTAGGCTTAGGTCAAGTTAGGCATACCTCGTTCGGGACTGGCTCCAAGAATCCATCAGAAATAGTCAATTTTGCTAATTTCATTGGTTAGTTGGTAGGTTTCGTTTCATGGTTGACGTTCGGAAGACTCGAACAAAAAAGGGCTCCATTTTCGTAATACGAGCATCTGAACTGTGGAATACGCTGCCTGTATGGGAATTCCCTGATGAATATAATTATATTGAAGTCAAGAGAGAATTGGTTCTACCTGGTATTAGATAAGCGTTCCATCGTAGACCGTTTCGTCTCAAAATATCAGGCGAGACAGCGGTCAAACACAAATTATTATCAATATACAAAGAATATCCGGTATGGTTCCATCTGGCCCGGTGTCTTGGCCCGGTACCGGGCCAGATGGGAAAAAGTTTTAACTCAATCTTTTAAAGGCAATGTTACCCTCTCAGCCAACGAATACGTTCTGAGTTCGACGTCAGCTATCTATATCTGTGGTTCTAAAATCGCAGTTTAAGATGATTGGCCAAGACGAATAAAAAGTTTATTTCTGCAAAAAAACATATTTTATGATCATCGAAAACACCATTTACACGCAAAATTTACATCTATATTTTGTTTCAGTAGTATACGTATGTAAGTTTTATATCATTAGACATTCAGATGAAACTTACCCATGACTGGCCTTGTGGCTAAGTGGTTAGTAGCTCTGCCTGCGAAGCCAAGGGCCGTGGGTTCGATCCCCACCCAGTGCAAATATTTGTGTGATGAATTCAAATGTTTGCACTGTGTCTGGGTGTTTCTATGTATAATAAGTATGTATTTAAAACTATATAAGTATTATATCAGCTATCTGGCCGCCATCACACAAGCTTTGCTTAGTTTTCAGATGGTGTTGTGTGTGAATTGTCCACCAATATTTATTATTTATTTGATTTTATTTTTGACTGATCATCTGTTCATCAACAATACTTTTTTTTACTCTAACAGTGGTGGACGATGGACGGCAGACAGTTTGAGACAGTCTGCCATAGTTCCTTAAAAAAAATAGCTATACATGAGTCCCATTTGATTCTTTCACTCTCAATTCATCTACTCGTAGATCTAAAATCCTTATCTTGTAAGTTCGAACACTCACCCCGCAATAGACTTCGCGTGTCTCAAGCTATATCGATACTGCACCCACGTTTATTAATGTTCTACGCATCAATAGAGCTTGCTAATCAGATAATAGGCTTATCAAACTAACCTAGTTCCGTAGTGTTTTGGAAGCCGTCAATCTTTGTTATGTTCACTAGGGTAGCGGAACTTTAGCTGTAGATAAATTGATTTTAGAAACTCTTGGATAAGTAAGTACTGACTGATAAAGCATTTCTTGCAGCAGTTACTTTACCTGACTGAAATATTATTATTATGCTTTTGACTGGTACGTATGCATGCCCAATTGACCATACATATGTTCATCTTTCTTCCTAGCTTCTAGACCAGTCACTTTTCATGGGTCGATAAATTAGGTGTCGTTGGAAGCGTCTGGTGATCTTCTGGTTGGTTATAGGCAAAGAAAAGTTACATTTAATTGAAAATGGCGGCCTCTGTACGTCATAAAATCAAATATTTTGAGCAGTTAACGGTAGCTCATTACAAGACTCATTAGTTGATTACACAAAACGCTTGTACAAAGTCCACAGACAGTTGCATATTTGTACACAACATTATGCACAGTCTTATCTCAATGAGTTCAACTTAGAAATCGCGAAAAACAAAATCAGTTAAGTATTATCATTATGTACATAAATCTAAATCATCAAACTCGATAAAAACAAAATTTTAGATCATGAGTAAATTTTTTGTGACGATGTGGTTGCCATTGGCTTGCTAGTAAAAATTGTCCATAATAAAGAGTATAATGAAAAGGATTAGTACACATTTTCAGTTTGGCTTGTTGTGGAGATTTCAGCTTTTTTTTTTACTGGCTCCTAACGTTACAAAAACTCCTATTCTGTGACGTAACACCAGATAAGATCGCGATAATTGTCTAAATGAATATTCATCAGGAATTTGCACCGGATCTGGATAGCATCGTTAAGGAAACTGAGTGTTATCTTTGTTTCAACAAATGCGTAATTTATTTTGGATATTAATGGCTCTTTCAAGTGCGAGCAGCTGCAAGGTCGGATCCGGTTAATGCGCGGAGAATTCGGCTTGGGGTTTTCATCCACTTACCTTCACAAAACCGGTGTAAATTTTATTTTATAAGTTAAATCTCGTGCTTTTCTTTACGATGGATACAACCGGCGAAATCTTGAATATTTTCAGTACTTTATTATAAATCACAAGGCATGAAGATGGTCTAGCAAAGTTTGGTAACCTGTATTAGGTATATCATCTTAATCAATATTATAAATACGAAAGTTTTGATGTTTGTTGCTCAATTACGTTTCAAGAACTGAACGGATCAGTCTGAAATTTGGAAAATAGAAAGATAGTTAATATCTAGATTAACACATAGGATATTTTTTATCATGCTCTAACATGACGGGAAAGTGAACTACTCGTTTGTCATTCGAAAGTTTATCACTGAAAGTAAAAAAATGGACCATAAATTTATCAACTTATTTACAAGCTTTCTTTCTCTCCCTAAACTCTTTCCATTTCTTTGTAATTTGTTTTTCTTAAAAGATCTCATTAAACTTCCAAACGTTTTAGAACACCTTTGTTTTCTTCGAACAAAGAGCTTGATTCAATTTCTCGGATACAAACTCTCCTATTTACTGTATGGGGCAGTCACCCAAAGTCGATACGTGGACTGAATGCAATACAAATTAGTTTGTAGACTAGAAATTACATAACACATTTGCATTCCTTAATTGACTTTTACAATTTACAAATTAAATAGAAGTCCCTTGACATGTTCTGTTACAATTACAAAAACATAAAAAAAAACCTTTAGCTAAACTTCGATTGAACAAACTTTAGGTAAATCCGATCATTGCAATTGCTTCCTCCCAACTTCACAGTTCACAGCGTCATCTCTAATCGTTGACAAAGCGCTTACACGCTTAGCGATTTAATTAGAACGGTTGCCGTAAACAGTTACTCGGTGAAAAAAAATACCGCAATATAAAAAAGCTCTAAGTGAAGCGACCTGACCGGTGCTCGGGCCTATGAATCATCCTACCCCGGCGCCTTTTACCCGTGTTAGTCACATGCCGCTATTGGCCCGAACGCTGTGTTCTGTCAATATTTTCAAATATTTGTCCACAGAACGAACGTGCCCAGTAACCGATATATAACCATTGCAAACTGTCGACATAATAATGTTCCTATTATGTTAATACCAGTCGTATAGTGAATGTGAAAACTTGTGTTGTGAAAAACAAAATGAAGATCAAGCTATCGTGTTTCGACGAGAAGAGTATGCTGAACTGGATCAGACGGAGTTTAGGGTCTGTATTTTGTGCTGTGAATTTGTGAGGCGTTTTTTGTTTAATAGCAAAACTTGTAGCAAAATATTTGCCATTGTATTGTTTTGACGAGGAAAACGGCAATGATCTAGTTATTTTTGCACGTATTCATTATTATAATATGCTGACTATAAGTAGGGCGTTTATTTATTTGAATAGACTTTTAAACATAAATATTTTAGTGTTTAGAATAAATAGCTCTTACCTTACCATGGTAAATACTACCTTATAGCGCGTCATGTAATCGTCCCTATGGACTTTGTATCAAATTATCTGGTTCCTGTGACTTTGTAAAATGTGTGTTGATAAATAAAATAACCAATATGACTACTATTGCCTTCTATAAATATACATAACTTTTTTGTAAAGGGACCTAGACGTGATACGGTTGTTAAATAATACTGGTGATAAAAAATGTTTTATTCGACAAAACATTGCTTACAAAAGTTGACAAGTTACATAAGTGACATATTTACAGACAGAAATACTTCTTTATTATGCATACTAGAAAAATAACATACTTAAAACTATACAACACGAACAATGACTAATATTTAGTTCCATAAATGGCGGCCTTATCGCTGATAGTGATCTCTTCCAAGCAACCAACTAGCAATTACCATGTGCCGATCGCTTGTGTTGAGCTGTGGGGGCCTGTTGGTAAGAACGTCTGATTCATAATCGTGAGGTTGCAGGTTCAAAGCCCTTCTGAATCTCTGAGTATTTTTAGCAGCTCACTATGTTTTCCCACTGCTGGTCTCGTAGCCTTCTGTCATAAGGAGAAAATCAAGGCCACCACGCTGGCCAAGTGTGGGTTAGCGAATGACGCATATCCACGAAAGGTGTCTTGGAACATACCTTCCTCACGATGTTTTCTTTCATCGTTAATGCCAGTGTCTATGACGAACTCGTACATTGAAGAAATAGGTATTCATAGGTGCGAGATTCGAACCTTAAGCTACTTATCACATTTGTAAATACCAGACGTTTTAGTCACTAAGTCACCACGGCTCGAACAATACCACTGTTGACCATTTTGTTACAGGTATAATGTAGCTATGATATTGCTCTCTTCTTTCTTTTCGCTTGAAATTATAGAGACGACAATAAGCCAATGCTTATTCAGTTAGGCGGTTGAAATTTGAATCACAGATTATAGCACAAATACTATTTTTTATTGCATGAAAATGACGGGAACTACGCAAGTAAATTCGCGGAGCGGGTTCTAGTAGCGTTGTAAAATACAGGTAGTGTTGATAAATTAATTCGTAATTTTGTAAAAATGTAACATTGCGCGAATCATAATACCTACGTCTGTTATAACCTCATGCCAATGACACTCTTATTTTTCCTGTCCGCAAAGGATAAAATTGTTGATTCTACAATAATAATCTAGAGTTTCTAGAGCAAAACACCTCTTTGTACGCGGTGTTTTATAGCGAAGAATAGGCATGGCGACTAAATAAAACTAATTAGTCCGTCAGTTAGATTATCAAAAAATAATGTATACGTATTTTTTCTTTTGTTTCACAAACAAAAAACGACGATGATACAGTGCTTAGAAGTTTCGAGTTACGTCACTTCATTGTACGATTTTTACGAAGACGTGACGTCACAACCCCCCTGGATACTCTGGATGTTTGATGATTCAAATCTTTTTCGATTGTTAATCATTTGACAAAACAAGAAATACGTGTCCTATATTTTGCCATAATCTACATACTCGTAGTACATATATTTTTGATTCAGTCATTTTCCGAATTCTGAGTTACTCGTACTTTCCTTTGTACCTTTTATTTGCACTTATACACACGCTAGGGTTACACTAATTCTCTAAATTTATACGTCCATCGTTTTTGTAAATGTTGCCAATTATTGTAAACATCAAATTCTGTTGTTTTTCTACGTTTCTATTTTTATTTTTTGATTTTTTCGAAATTTCCTTTGTGTACGCTGCATGTACCCCCAGCACAAAAAGAAAGCGCTAGGTTTGTGGTTGTGGGACGAACCACTTGGTACTGTTAGATGAGGAATTAAAGCATTATCTTTACATACTGTCCCAAAGAGGAAAGAACTGGAAATATACTAAAACCCGGGCCAAACCTAGTGAATCACACACCATATTTGTATACACAGCGACCATAACATGTATAATTCTTGTTAATTGTACGAATGGAGTTATAAATGATAATTGAATAACGCCCAGTAGTCTACTTTGTATGTTACTGTGATAGCATAATCAGCACGCTTTGTTGTTCCCAGTACGTATCTTTTCTCTCTAAGAGAAGGTCAAGGCCATAATCCACCACGCTAGCAAAGCTTATAATCGGGTTGGCGGATGTCATGTGTCCTCGAAAGATACCGTGAATTCTGGTTTCCTTACGATGTTTTGCTTCACTGTTAAAACCAAAATTTGTACTTCTGGTCTTATAAAAAGTGGCCAAGTGCGAGTTGGACTCGCCCATGAAGGGTTCCGTTGCAGCAAGTAACATAATATAAATAGAACACATAGTTCTTGTAGTTCGTTGTAACTTTGATCGAAGTTTCAATAATAGTGTGTTTATGACGTACTAAAAAAAAACTACTCATCAGATCGAGTTCAAACTAATTTTCGTTGGTAGTTTACATGGTAATGTACATCATATATTTTTTTTAGATTTTTCATTCTCTTACTTTGGAAGTTAGAGGGGGGGGGACACACATTTTACCACTTTGGAAGTGTCTCTCGCGCAAATTATTCAGTGTAGACGAAAATGATTTTAGTAACCTCAACATCATTTTTGAAGACCTATCGATAAACACCCCACACGTGTAGGATTGATGAAAAAAAAAATTTTGAGTTTCAGTTCTCAGTATGGGGGGCAACCCTAATTTTTCTTTTTTTTAAACGTTTTTGTTCAAACCTTAATGTGGTTCACAGAATACATCTACTTACCAAGTTTCAACAGTGTAGTTCACATAGTTTCGGCAAAAAGTGGCTGTGACATACGGACAGACAGACAGACAGACAGACAGACAGACAGACATGACGAATCTATAAGGGTTCCGTTTTTACGTTTTACGGAACCCTAAAAATTACTCTGGAGCAGAAAGGGTTCACTTCACTATTGTGAAATGGGATGTTTTAGTTTGGGAACTAGACCATCTCCCGCTGAAGATAAAGAATGAATATTTTAAAATATACCTTTTTGGAGTGGTGTAAATTTTTAGGGTTCCGTAAAACGTAAAAACGGAACCCTTATAGATTCGTCATGTCTGTCTGTCTGTCTGTCTGTCTGTCTGTCTGTCCGTCCGTATGTCACAGCCACTTTTTGCCGAAACTGTGAGAGCTACACTGTTGAAACTTGGTAAGTAGATGTATTCTGTGAACCGCATTAAGATTTTTACAAAAGTTTTTTAAAAAAACAAAAATTAGGGGTGCCCCCCCATACTGAGAACTGAAGCTCAAAAAATTTTTTTTCATCAAACCTACACGTGTGTGGTGTCTATCGATAGATCTTAAAAAATGATGTTGAGGTTTCTAAAATAATTTTTGTCTACACTGAATAACTTGCGCGAGAGACGCTTCCAAAGTGGTAAAATGTGTGTCCCCCCCCTCTAACTTCTAAAGTAAGAGAATGAAAAAACTAAAAAAAATATATGATGTACATTACCATGAAAACTACCAACGAAAATTAGTTTGAACTCGATCTGATGAGTAGTTTTTTTAGTACGTCATAAATACACTATTATTAAAACTTCGATCAAAGTTACAACGAACTACAAGAACTATGTGTACTATGTATATTATGTTACTTGCTGGAACGGAACCCTTCATGGGCGAGTCCAACTCGCACTTGGCTACTTTATTATTTTTATTGTTCGAAATTTCTCATTCGAGCAACATCTTAGAAGTTTTCAATAATTTAGGTTGGCGGCAACTGCTAATCTATAAATAATCATGAAACGTTATTTTCGGTTAATATCTATTTCTTTCTGTATGTTATTATTACTCGCATCAGCCGCTATATCGTCCACGTAGAATTCCATAAGGAGCTCTACAGTTTTCG
The DNA here is from genome assembly GCA_963693475.1 of Ectropis crepuscularia. Lineage (NCBI taxonomy): Eukaryota > Metazoa > Arthropoda > Insecta > Lepidoptera > Geometridae > Ectropis > Ectropis crepuscularia. The sequence goes on from OY856355.1 coordinate 18,896,167, forward strand.
GGTTAAAAAGTGGCCTATAATCGAAGTTACTGAATCAATGACTGATGTGTATAGGTTCTACTATGTGAGCAACGAACATCTAGACATACAACATTTAATAAACTAAGCATATTCACTGTGTCTGGGTGTTTCTATGTATAATAAGTATGTATTTAAAATTATATAAGTATTATATCAGCTATCTGGCCGCCATAGTACAAGCTTTGCTTAGTTTGGGGTCAGATGGTGTTGTGTGTGATGTCCACCAATATTTATTTATTTATTTATTTATTGTCTCTTTTCCCTGTCCTTTCTCTAAAATCATAACTCTTCAAATTGGAACACAGTATGAAGCTGATTCGCCGTAAAAGGTTAAAGACGTTTAAGTTAAGTGTCATTACGATGGCCGACGCCACTAATTCTCGGAACCACGTGCTTGGTTTATCATTTGAATATTTGTAAACCGCAGTAACAGATACCGGTATCTTTTAACGTTTTAAGTATTTTACTTATACCTGAATTCCAAGTTTTATTTATATCGATAACTGGTTTGCGCTTGCCTGCTGCTGAGATCTCGCCTGATGATTGAGCGAAGATGTGGTCTACTATGGAACGCGCTTACCCAAAAGAAACCGATGCATTCTGATTTTTAAGACCAAGATTATTTGCGCGACAGAATCCGTAATGAGGATATTCGCAAAAGAACGAAAGTAGCCGACAAAGCTCAAAGAGTAGCAATGAAGTGGCAATGGGCAGGTCATATCCCTCGCAGAAGTAACCACAGATGGGGGAGAAAGGTTCTCGAGTGGCGACCACGAACAACAAGACGCAATTTGGACGGCTAAAATTCGACCTGATCCTATCAATAAACATAGAAACAAACTTTCACATCTGTAATAATGTTATTAGTACGAATCAGAGATGTGCGAAATGGAAAAACCACAGGCAAGTAGGTATATTATAATTCTCTGTCATGTAGGGATGTCGTACATATCAAACTTGTTTTTGTTTATTTCGAGATTTAGTGTTGCCAAATTGAGATAATAATATTTATATATATACTAGCTGTGCCCCGCGGTTTCACCCGCGTCTATTTGAGGAAAATCCATACTAAAATATCCATTGCTGGCCACTTTACCCTGAACACTGCCACTGAACCCTAAAAATACGTAAATAAGCAACAATGCATTGTTGTAGAACAAATTTGATTACTTCAAATGACACAAACTTCAAATGTAGACACGCGCCGTCACAGACTTCAACAACCAAAGAGAATTTAAATTCACGGAACTAAAGCTCTCGAAGAGAAATATTTTTCCCCGTTTTCTTTACATTCTTCACTCATACTCCGTACCTATTGATAGTAGCGTAATGTTATATACCCTATAGCCTTCCTCGATAAATGGAGTATCCAACAAAAAAAGAATCTTTCCTATAGGTCTTGTAGTTTCCGAGATTTTTGTTTTTTTGTGCAAACAAACTCTTCAGCTTTATAATATTAGTATAGATTATTTTTTGGTAATGTTGTTAGAAAACTTTAGTAGCAGCGTCCCACGGTTTTACTCGCGTAGTTCTTGTTGCCGTTATTTTACCGGCCCATGGCCCATTTCATAAAAAAGCCCATGTGTAGGTAGTCTTAGAAACAAATATTACTCTGTTCCGTTTTGAAAGGGCAATGTTGCCAGTGAAATTAACAGAGATAAATTATCTTATAACCTCTGGTGACGAGTCCAGTCAGTGCTAAGTAATGATTTGGACTCTTTATGTTCTAATAGCTGCGTGAAACTGTTGTCATCGGCAGCGTGAAAATGTTGTTATCGGTAGGCGTGTTGCTTGTCATCAGGCACATATGCTGCACGAGTCGTCTCTTTTTTCTAAAAAATAATATTGTATTTTACATTTCAAATACCAATATTATTAAAATGTTTTATCCTTGCTGTGGTGGTATGAACAATTAAGTCATCAATCAATAAATAATAAACAATAAGAATCCATAATGGTCACCGCATTTCCTTTTGTATAACGTATCCTTTCTGTATGAATCTGTCTGTCTATAGAGTTCAATTTTCTATCATTAAATGTAATAAAACAAATAACGTAGTCTCAACAAGATTACATGTTAAGATTTAGTTGACATTGCAATAGAAAACTGTGTCAAGTGTAGCCTACGCCTAATTTAAGACTTGGGGGCGTAATGCTTCGTTTGGCCTACTTGTGTGTCATTTTTTAAAATAAATCATGTCCTGCTTAGAACAACTACACGGCTAAGGCCCGGTTTTACCGCAATAGGGTACCGGATTGGGTCAAAAATAAACCATTCTAATTAATCCCGTCAGCTAGAGCGTGGAAAAATATGGGACACGTATTTTTTTGTTTTAACAAATTATTAAAAATCGACAAAGATATTGTAGATCATCAAATTTACAGAGTGAGGGGTCATGACGTAATTTGTGGGTAAATCGTATTCACAAGTGACGTCACGCGAAACTTCTAAGCAATGTATCTTCGTAATTTTTTGTTAGAAAACAAAAGAAAAAATACGTGTACAATATTTTTTAGTAATCTAACTGACGGACTAATTAGTTTTTTTTAAGGATTGTATTCTATTTATGTAGACAGACCTGTGCCGGCGTTAGGGTAGGGCGCAATGTGACGCCAGGATGTAAAATGCCTTTGTACATCCAAAATTTGAGTTAGATTTGCAGTTTTGGGGCGCCATAAAAATCTCGTCGAGAGCGTTGATATTGGTAAAACCGGCACTGAGACAGACAGACACACCCCAGTAACATTATAAACGAAAATGGCAGTCATGGGAACTGCCTATAAAAGTTAAAATTTGGTAGGTACTTAGAATTTTAGTATTGAATAGGTGTCCCACATTTATTAAACGGGGCATTAAGATCTTATAGGCATTGTCATGAAAACTAAGTTTTCTTAAACTAGATTTAGCTTCAGCTCTGTAAAATCAGGTCTAAGTACTGTTACAGAGATCGTAACCATTGTTATAGTTTAAAAGTTGAGCTGTAACGTGTTTTCACACAATTGTATTACAAAAGTCATTGTAACAACGACGTAAGTAGGTTTGGAATTTCGCATAAAAGAGCTCCGATTCTTTATTTTAGTTCATTTCAGATTTTTAAGACTCAGTCAAGCGTCACTAAAAGGTCGGTAAGGTCCACCTCTGAAATGTATACTACTACCGTCTTCCCGTTTACACCGTTCTACCGTCGAAAATATGAAGAGGCTAAAAATGTTGCATCGTCTTCAAAAACGTTCTCTAGGTGTACGTATTCTGTGGGTCGTGGGTTCGATCCCCACTCACTGCAAATATTTGTGATGAATACAAATATTTTTTTGTACTGTGCTTGGGTGTTTTCCTGTTTTCTATGCATATAATAAGCATGTGTTTAAAAATATTGAAAAAAGGTTTATTCTGGTCTCCATAGTACAAGCAATCCTTACTTTGGGGTCAAATGGTGTTGTGTGTGAAATGTCCTTCAATATTTAATTATTCATGTATGTACTGGTTTGTTACCGATGATGTCTTCTTTCATCTGAGCCTCAAATTCAGGAGATCAGATTCACGTATATTCGTAACAAACGGGGCTAGATTTTATCGCACCTATAAGAGGTGTAACTGAACTATCACACTTAGGGTACTCTCTAGAAACATCTTAAGTAGTGTAGGTTGAGTTTTAACTCTACGTTGCGCGCTTTGACATGTCACTCTCGATCCATTATTTTCAAACGCTTTCTCCTGCCAAGTCATTTATATTGTTTCATAAATTTTCATTCATGTCATACAAAACTTGGTGATCTGTGATCTTTCCTAGTCTAACCGACGTCTTCAAGACGACCAATGAGCGGTAAACAAACGAACGGCCCATGTTACTGCGAGTATACAGAATCACAGAATCTAGGTGGGTGGGTAATGATGGGTTTAGCAGGGGGCACTGGTGTGTCTAGAATCGTGCTGTTCGTCTAGGTGGGTACTGGTTCGTCTAGGTGGGCACTGGTTCGTCTAGGAGGGAACTGGTTCGTCTAGTATTGGTACGGCTAGCAGGATATATGTGCGACTAGGAAGGTTCTTATGTCATTAGGCAGTTATTAGTGCAACTAAGAGGGTAAAATTGCAACTAAGAAATGACTGGTATGTTTAGAAGAGTACTGATGTGTCTTGTAGGCCACAGGCATCTTCCTTCTCCCTTGATTAGAGCACAGATGGCAGATTACCGAGGAAGTATTAGTGGGTATTATCTAAGCTGTTTTAAGATACAGCCGAATTAAGTTAATTAACTTATCAATAAAAAGAGTCATATTATACGGAGCTGCACTCACGAGCTTAGATTATTTATTAATGATAGTAAATCAGACAGGGTTGTAAAATCCTTTTGCGTTTGTTTTGCATTTCCTTGGTCCACTTTACGTATCTTATCTCTTCCACCAATATCTTATCTTTTGGCTCGTTACCTACAATTATTTGTTTTGTTGTGTTCAAACTGCACACACCTTCCGTTTCTATTTTAAAATGATCAATTGTAATTTCCTTAAGTAATGCTTGTTCTATTTCGCTGAACAATGACTTTACGTGTGTTAGTTGTCTTTGAACTTTATACGGTGCTGGTTCTGTAGACTCAGTGTTTTGTTTTTAAGACCAGCTCTATACGTTTACAATACAATCGTTGTTTAGCTTCAGTGAGTGATGTTTTACTAGTAAAGGACTAAGAGCCGATTCAAGTATTGCAAACGTAAACCTAGTTGAAGAAATCTTAGTTTTTGTTCATGATAAGGTTGAAAATAGATGAAATTCAATGTTGCCGTAAGATTTTGTACGACTATCAATCAGTAAGCTATTTCTATGCAACAGAACCTAGAAACAATTTGGTGTTATTTTCGTCTTAGCGACTAATTCTTTATTATTATTTAACACGTTGTGTATGTTAAGTAAAGTCAATGTAAACCCAATGTAACGTAAAATCAATGGAAAATTTCAAGGCTTAACGTTGAATTTAATGACATGGCGTTGCTAGGCAACGTCCATTGGTAATAATACATAATGTCAATGATAATATATAATTATGCAAAATCTAAATAAATAATCCTGAGTATTTTCAACCTTATTGACATTGTCAAGACTACTGGGTTTTCAGAGACTAGGTTTAACTTTGAAATTGGTAAATTGTGTAGGTACCCTAAGTGTGTTCTGCGGTCATATCCTAGCTCGTATGTTTCTATGATTAATCTTAGTTTAAAAGTATTTCTCGATAATGATGAGTGAAAAAAAAGTGTCGTGTTGTGGCAGTGACTTTGATTTGAATCTCAGTGATGTCAGGTATAGCTTCCACCGTAGCTGGGTCAAGGCAAAGAAGCTGAAAAACAAAGTACTTGATAGAGACAGGTACAATATTTATAATACATTTAAATGTTTTTATTATTACTTATTACTGTAAACAATACGTTGTTATCAATTTTGCAAACTAACATAATTTTATGCCTTTTAAAATGCTATAATAATCGTTTTAACCGACAAAAAATTGTCACTCTACGTTGGGTGGGTCCAGGGGATCCTAAAGGAAAAGTGTATGTATGTATAGAGAATAGGGGTCGATTTTGCACGTGTAACAATAATATTTCAAATCTCTGCAAATTGTCGTGTGAGTTCAATGAGTCTTCTTTAAGACATTCAAAAGAAACTTGTACACGATTGTATATTGTCGGATTGATGTAATAGTACATTAGCTCTACATATATCGCCTGCAAGTTGGCTGGTGCTGGACTCTCCCACTAGGTTCGTAAGCCGTAGAGGGATCCTGTTCTGGAATGCCAGGTCGTGCCTATATCTTCTTATCTATCTGTAGCCGAAGCTATTAAACGCTATTAATCGGCCGCTAGTATCCCACTAATATTATAAATGTCAATGTTTTGATGTTTGTTGCTCAATCGCGATGTGGTTGTAATAATATGTTACATTATAGCATGGATGAACATATATAGGCTACTTTTTATTCCGGGAAAAATAACGGGAACGGGAACTACGCGGGTAAAACCGCGGGGCACTGCTAGTTATATCTAATTATAATAAAAAAAGCCTTCCATCGCAGACTTGACCATTTCCCGTCAGACAGCCCAACTTGAGTAAAATAAAAATAACAAGTTATAACAAAATGCTGTATCCACCGCTTGCTCACGTAATTTCCGTTTCTCGGAATAGCAACGATATTCTCAACCTCTCTAGGTACGGATATTTCGAAATAATCGAGCATTAGTCATTCACCGGATCAGTTTTTATATCGGCCTTGACTTTGCTTATCATTACTTGTTCGAATACCTGAATTGTAGAATCTGTGCCATCGTTTATGTCATCTCTGGCGAAATCTTTGAACTAAGCGTTTTTTAACACGTACTATCTATTATTCAAACAATGATACGACAGTAACACCACATACGCTAGTTAGTGATGGCGAAGTATAAATAAACAATATTACCAGTCTAAAATAGTTTATCTCTCAAAATTCAACGATCAATACAAAATAGAATTTAAAATATTGTTGAAATCAGTACAAAATAGCCGTATCTGTCGTAGATAGATAGATTTAAACTCTTTATTGAATTGAAATTAAAAATGAAATACTTAAACACAATAAAGTGGCCAAGTGCGAGTTGGACTCGCCCATGAAGGGTTCCGTTGCAGCAAGTAACATAATATACATAGTACACATAGTTCTTGTAGTTCGTTGTGACTTTGATCGCAGTTTTAATAATAGTGTATTTATGACGTACTAAAAAAAACTACTCATCAGATCGAGTTCAAACTAATTTTCGTTGGTAGTTTTTATGGTAATGTATATCATATATTTTTTTTAGTTTTTTCATTCTCTTACTTTAGAAGTTAGAGGGGGGGGGGGGGACACACATTTTACCACTTTGGAAGTGTCTCTCGCGCAAATTATTCAGTGTAGACAAAAATGATATTAGAAACCTCAACATCATTTTTGAAGACCTATCGATAGACATACCACACGTGTAGGTTTGATGAAAAAAAAAAAATTAGTTTCAGTTCTAAGTATGGGGGGCAACCCAAATTTTTCTTTTTTTATTTTTTTTTTGTAAAAATCTTAATGCGGTTCACAGAATACATCTACTTACCAAGTTTCAATAGTGTAGTTCTCATAGTTTCGGCAAAAAGTGGCTGTGACATACGGACGGACAGACAGACAGACATGACGAATCTATAAGGGTTCCGTTTTTACGTTTTACGGAACCCTAAAAATGAAAGTAGCAATAGGCGACATATACATACCTGTCTATACCTACAACACAACAACGTTTTTTTTTAAATAAAGAGTGGCGAGACGAACAGGACATGCGCCTGATGGTAAGCAACATACCTGCCACATAACAGTACAGTGAGACGCAGCTATTTGAACATGAAGAGTCCAAATCATTACCTAGCACTGCACTGCGCTCGTCACCCAGAGATCTAAGATGTTATATCTCTAAGCCCTGTAATTTGTCTGGAAACATTGCCCTTCAAACCGGAACACAGTAATGTTTGCACATTACCTACTGCTTGGCGGAAAGAATTTTAGAATTTTAGCTTGCTTAGAATAACTGGCAAAGGTGTGGTACTTCCCCAGGCGGACTCTGCTAAGAGTCTTACCACTACTAACTACAACGTTGATAATACGCCAATGTGAAACTGTACAGTGTAGTATTATTAACAATGTAACTGTACAGCGTAGAGCGTAGACCAATAACCGTAACGTAAGAAGGTAGGAACCCCTGAAACTAGATGGAGTGACGATATACGCAGCACGGCATCGGCTGTTGAGGAGGATCGCTGAGTGTAGAGCTGAATGTCATGGGATAGGCCTATGTCCAGCATTGGATTATTGTTGACTGATGATGATGAGGTTTTAATTCATGCTGGCCCAAGAATAGGTACCTACTCAGATTGCAAAGATGTTTATTGGGGAATAGTTTTATCAGATATTATGTACCTAAGATATAATGTTGACCTTTTCAAGGCTAATCTGAATGTATTTTAGGAAAGTTTGCATCACCTACGATCACACTGTCGCTTACCATCAGGCAATTTGGTGGACAAACTCGAAAACGGAATGTGAAAAAAGCATTTCTTACTCTACGTAACTCCAATAACCTATTTGAACCATATTGTTCGCTTTACATGTACTAGATTCTGTTGTGTATGCTGTGTACAAATATTTCCATATTAGATAGATACAAGAATCGCGTGTGTGTTTCTGTGTATTTGGAACAATAACGGTTGGCCTGTATCATGAAATGTGTGACAATTTTGTTAACAAATAATCATTGTTGACACAGTTGCTCATCTTACCACAGATTATGTAGGCGTACCAAATTTACAGGTTCTTCTCAATGAGTTGCACCGGTTCGACGACCGAAACCGAGAGGCCAAGGCCGATTGTATGCAAAGTTGAATGGTATTTCCCACACTCAAATATGTACGTTACAAATTCAGAAATAGAGCTTATTTCTGGTTATACTATACATTTTTATAGTTGTAATAAAAGTCTTGAAGCAAAAGGTGAAATTAAAATAGAAGTAAAACAAGTTCGGCAAATTATAGACAGCGAACGGTATTTTCGGCCGGTTTGTTGTAGCAGTCGTGGCCGAGCGGTTAAGGCGTCTGACTAGAAATCAGATTCCCTCTGGGAGCGTAGGTTCGAATCCTACCGACTGCGGACTTCTTTTTGCTCTATTAATTTGTTTTGTTTTGTTTCAGTTTACGGCGGGGGCCTGGCGTGAATGTACAAGACGACAACGGTTATACGCCGTTGCATCACGCGTCTTTGAATGGGCATAAGTAAGTGCATCTCTATAAATAATATGTATTTTACTATTATAAACATCATACATTAATGTATGTTTATGTATTACGTATGTACGTGACAAACCATTTTAAGTATTGTTTTCACAAAATATGTTTGACTTAACAATAGTAAAGTAAGTTAACAAGTTAGTAATAGTAAGTTACGGCTGGTCTAGTCGGGAGAACGGCGCCTGCCGATCCGGAGACCCCGGGCGTGTGGGACGCACCACTGTCTTTTCGAAGTCATGTTTGTAAGGCCGCTAACTCAAAACGGTGAAGGAAAACATCTTAAGGAAACCGACATGTATCTAGAATATTTCGAAGTCGTGTGTCATCCACTAACCTGCACTGGGCCAGCGTGGTGGATTATGGCCTTAACTCTCTCCTTGCGAGAGAAGGCCCCTAGTCCCAGCAGTGGGAACATTTAGTGGGTTGTTGATAACAAAACTCGCTACGAAGTTAGCGAGCGTACCCTGACTAGAGTAGGCTTAGAACATTTAAACGTAGGACGAAACGGCGGATCGAAGTAGAACCGGACTAGGAAAGTCGCGAGATTCTTTCGAAATTACGTTTTTTGTAGAAAGAGAGTAGACGTCCTGTACTCCTGTACACTAGGTTGTTTTGAGCCTCATTGCGGCAAACAGTAGTAATTTAAAATTATTATATTAGAGAAGACAAACATGCGAACGGTCACGTTTTTGTGGCCAAGGACAAAAGATTATAACCATGAGACAGGGAAACAGGATACAATAATTCGATGGTACCAGAGTCATTATTATTATAAACCAAATCATGTAGGTACCAGCCATTATGATTGGCGGTTAATGTACCATTAAAACAGACACTGAAGGTATTATTTTATTGGCTTTAGCGAGTATTAACTATACAGAACTATTTTTAACCGCCTCTAAAAAAGGAGAGTAGGTTCTCAATTCTGTTGTATGTTTTTTGTATTCATGTTACGCCATAACTCCGCTAATTCTGAATCGATTTTGATGAATTTTGTTTGTTCGACACTTCAGAGAAAAATGTATATGGGGCCAGGATATGAATTTTATCGCAATCAATTTAACCGTTTTTGACAAATCAACAAAACTTAAAATTTGCATAAATCGATGATATTTTCGTTAACTGTTTACAAACGTTATCTCATAATGACATAATACCCGGTTTACATTATTCCAGTAAGCAATCCAGCGCTGGATTCGGTCGCTGGACTGGAATTCTGTAAAGGGGGTATAAGTCTAAGAAAGAAAGGTGTCGTTTAAAAAACTACTTACTCAATTTTACCTTAAAACTATTTTCATTTAATTAAAATGTAAATATAAATATAAATAAATATTTATTATATTATATTTATATTTATTATAATATTCTCTAAAATGCTTTATTTTCGTCAGGGACATTGTGAAGTTACTTCTAACGACAAACTGCGATGTGCCCGCTTCGCCGTGCATCGTGGACAAGAAGGGCGCTACGCCCCTACATCTGGCCGCATTTAAAGGACACACGGAAGTGGTCAAGATGCTCCTCGATTACGACAATCCCCGCGTCAACATCGATCAGATGGTGAGTAGATAGGTTCTAGAAAGTTCGTAGATATAGTGCCACCAACTTATCTGTACAGCGGCTGAAAGCGGAACTACTGACACCTATATAACATGGTCACAGAAGTTGTCTAGTTTTGTAATGGGTAGCACCACTTTTCGATCGTGGTGCCATCGCTATGTTCTACAAATAAGTTGGTTGCATTGTAGTTCTTTAAACGAATGTTTTTACGACATCCCCTTGATTCTGCTCAATATTTGAACATCGTAGCAACGATACAAATTTATAGGTAGTATGGATCTGCTTAATCAAATACCACCTTACCCATTTTTCTTTAATACTGCTCTTAGATCGAAAAAGTAGTTTAATTGTTGTTATTCTAAAGATTCGAACAGAATGGTTTGACCCCACTTTCATGGCATGATTATACGAACAATGGAATACGTTGCCTGAATGTGGAACCCATTCCCTGATGGATAAAATGGGTGTCTTTAAATCGAGAGTGAATCGGTACGCTTCATCATAGACCGCATACGGTCGCTTAATATCAAGCACGACTATTATTGATTCATGAAAATGTCTCAAATCTATCGGTAACTCGGTAACCTGCTCTATGTTTTCATGTACCCTGTGTGCTGAATATCGATGCTGATATGTTTAAATCGATAGATTTAAAAACTGCTATAAAAACTTGAAACAGCTAACGATCTTATTAAAAATCTGTCACCTTTAAGCTGATTACTTGAGCATGGAATGTAGCCGGTGTCATGCAGTGAATATAAATGCATGCCGTGGGCAGGAGATGGTAATCGGTCTAGAACCGGTCTATGGGACCCCAGGTCGGGTAGAAAGTATCGCCTGATCTGTGGACCGGGTTCAATGGCATTATGTGCAATACGTATGCAACTATGCAGTGGCCTTCCTACCTTGTGGGTCTTAAATATATGATTTGATTTTTTTTATACTGAACACTAGCAGCGTTCTTTAGGTTTACCCGCGTAGTTCCCGTTCACATTGTTTTCCCAGGATAAAATAGCTAATGTGCTATTCCAGACTATAATCCAACTGTATTTCAAATTTCAACCCGACCTAACTAAATAAAACGGCTTTGGCATTGCTATTGCCATCTCAATCATTTCAAAAGAAAATAAACGAGAGATAAAGACGAAGAGAACGGCGGCAGACACCCGCCCCGATCACAATTTAAAATGTCTGTAATGAAATGTTTTCATTTAGATTAATATACGTGTTCCATGATTTAATTTCGTCAGTTTACAATTTCCGTTAAGTTAGTTTAATTAACATGAACGACCACGAGATTTCACGCTACCAATATATTGCAATGTGCTCTAGCTGACTAAAATTCTAAAGTGTCGATTCACCGGCGGGTGAGCTTTGAAAAAAAATTGGCAGTAATAGGAACTGCCGATAGAAGTGAAAACTTATAACTCAGAATTTGATAGCTTAATTCGGAAAATTACGCGGCCGAAACATGAGGGCGTGGCCTTGAGCATGGCCATGGTCCCGAGTTTACCCGAAGATTTCTTATCATTCCCGAGCGTGATGCTAGAATTCAATTCACAGCCCACGAAAAATCTGTTTGTGCGTGCCAAAAGAAGTTTTCACTTCAAAAAACGGAGAAAAGCAAGACAAGACTCAATACAGTGGACCAAATGAACTGCTTGTGATATGTAGGAAGTTTTAGGTGATACAGTAGAACTCCAATTATCCGAACTCCGACTATCCGAATCGCCGATTATCCGAATCACAAACAAGTCTAAACAACAGCTTACATTGATGGAGATGTTTAAAAACAATGATTTTTATTTCTAAACTTGTACATAAGTACATTTTATTTATATTTAAAACATGTGAAAATTTCATGTTTCTTTCATTTAATTCAATAAAAAAATTGTGCAATATCAAAACGTAGCTTTTATTCTCCCCAATGGCAATTTTTTTTTTTTAAATTCGATTATCCGAATATTTGATTATCCGAATGGGTCCCGGTCCCCATTAATTCGGATAATTGGAGTTCTACTGTAATACAAAATACATAATAATAGGTACATTTTCTTAATTCTCGACTCCAAGGTTCAAGCATTTATGCACTTTATTTGATAATGTTAAAGTTTATTTTCAAATACGTTAATAAAATTCTCTCCGCTGATCAAAGACCAATCTATAATGATGTACAGTCTATAGTATGTATGATCAACCTTTTCTATTCATCCAGACAACGAACAAAGAGACGGCGTTGTTGATCGCTGCTCACTTCGGCTACGTGAACATTGTCGCGTTGCTGATAGCTCGAGGCGCCGATGTCACACTCCGGAACGCAAACATGGAAAGCGCCCTGGATCTAGCGGCACAATTCGGATGGTAAGACAAATAATTAGTTGAACTCATCGGTATAAACCATTAGATGTGTGTGCCCCTTGAAATTCGTAATAAACTGCGTTGGTGTGTACCTATAGCGCTGGTTTAGGCCAATTGTCCACGTAGCTGCACGTTATCCGCACGATTTAGACAATTGTCGGATGCAAGACGAATGCGTGCATCTTGCGTAGAAATAATGAAATCTGTGTCCACGAAGCGACAACGACACGACAGCCGCACGTCTTGCCGTCATGCGGGACGCGTGCGTGCTGCAAAAAGTCACTGCTCGATCGACTCGTGAAACGCACGCAGTGTTGCCATTTTACGTACATTTTACTAGTTGCTGTGACGTTGTCGCTAGATCTAGTGAGTTTTTTGTATTTTTTTAGGGTTGCGTACCCAAAACTCTCTCTTATAGATTCGTCACGTCTGTCTGTGCATCCGTATGTCACAGCCACATTTTTCCAAAACTATAAGAACCATACTGTTGAAACTTCGTAAATGGATGTATTTTGTGAACCGCATTAAGATTTCCACACAAAAAATGAAAAAAAAAAAGAAGTGAACACTTCTATTTCTTTTCAAGCGCGAGTCGGACTCGCCCATGAAGGCTTCCGTAGTAGAACACAGAAGCAGGGCCAGTAACAGAATATAAAAGTTCTTGTAGGTCGGTGGTGGTGTAGGGCTGCTGTGTTTCTTTAATCATTGTTTTAATAATAGTGAATGTATGACGTAATGAAATAAAACTACTCACTAGATCTCATTCAAACCAATTTTCATTGAAAATTTACATCATATTTATATTTTCTAAATTTTTGCCATTCTCTTATTTTAGAAGTTCCAGGGATTCTCTATATGGAGTGTTCAAAATGATATTGTGGTTTCCAACTTTTTTTTCTTAATAGTTTAGTTTGCGCTAGAGACTCTTCCAAAGTGATAAAATGTGCTTCCGCCCTCCTGTATCTTTAAAATGAGAGAATAACAAAACTAAAAAAATGTATGATGTACGCTAATGATGTATGCAAACTTCTACCGAAAGTTGGTAGTATTGGTTAGTAGTTTTATTGTAATCTACTTATTACACTGTTATTAGAACGTCGATCAAAGTTCAAACTAAAAACAAGATTTTTTATATTATGTTACTTGCTGCTATGGAACCCTTCAAGGGCGAGTGCCACTCGCACTTGGCCATTTTATTTGTAATTTAGTGACAAAAAAATCTGGTGATTTTTGTGACTTTTTCATGACTAACGCATCAGTTACGTATAATAATCTTATTATAAGTAGCAGTAAACGTAGAAACTTGCGGTTGTATTAATTTTTGTGGTTTTGGCTAAAAATTCAAGAGAAGAAGCATAAGTTTGGCATGTTTCAGTAAGATATTACATACCTGATATGTTTCATAAAAAAGTCACCAGTTTTTTTTTGTCACAAAATCAAAAAAAAAAAATGTCACCAAAGACATCAAAAACTCACTAAATCTAGCGACAAAGTCACTAAAACGGCAATACTGAACGTGGCTGGCTATTTGCATCACTTGCATGCAGCAGCGTGGACATAGCAAAGATGCAAAAATCGCCTGTCGTCATTTGTAGGATGCATGCATTCGACAAAAGACGTGTGCGTGGACAGTAGGCCTTACACACCACTAATCTATTTGGCCCCTAGAATCGCTAGCGGTATATGTAAAAACGTCCATCGTGCATCGCTTTCTGCAACCGACTAGAACGGACAGAGTTAGCTGAGTGAGAACGTAGCTTAATCTCGACCCGAGAAGGAAAACTCGAAACAAACACGAAGTGGACGCCCAGTGAGGTGTGACATCAACAACCCCAAAAAGTCCCAAAACCGGTTTTGCCCAAATTTGGCCTCTTAGGGCTCAAAACATTATTGCCACAGGTGTGGTACTTCCCCAGGCGGACACTGAGTCTACAAATCAAAAGTTCACGAAAAATCTCATTCTAACGTCACCACGACTTTCAAATGATATCTACTCTTTTGAGCAGTCGTAAAATATGTACGTTTCACAATCTCAGTTATCTCTATTTTGAAGTACCTCGTTAGTTAGTTTATGAGTCTCGAGACCGCGGTTGCTAACTTAGATTCGGTTAGTTCGAAATAGTCGGAGGATGTCGAGCCCTCTCGGTTGGTCGGCAGTCCTTGAGATCTGAGGCTTGTGACTGGTTTGAGATGTCGTTAGTTTAAAGTTTTAGTGATTTTAAACTTGGAATTTTTACTCGACTGGGTCATGAAAAGCTGCGTAATTTAACGTAGTGTAGATGTCCTGAACCTAGATGTGCAACTGATTTCCATAATCTAATACCATCTTGCTGTTGTTTCTATCGGAATGCTCGAAGCTCGTAAAAGCGACATCGTTTCATGGTTGATGTTCCAAAGACACTAACGAAGAGATTTGACTGTAGTTTTGTGATAAGTATGTTATGTTACGGCTGGTCTAGTCGGGAGAACGGCGACTGCCGACCCGGAGACCCCGGGTTCAAGACCACGCACACCACTGTCTTTTCGAAGTCATGTGCGTAATGCCGCTAACTTAAAACTGTGAAGCAAAACATCGTGGGTAAACCTACATGTACCTAGAATCTTTCGAAGTCATGGGTCATCCACCAACCCGCACTTGACCAGCGTGGTAGAATATGGCCTTGACTCTCTCCTTGCGAGGGAAGGCCCCGAGTCCCAGCAGTGGGAACATTTAGTGGGTTGTTTATGTTTGTGATATGAACGTCTAGGTTGTAGAATACGTTGCCTGAATGGGTTTTCCTGATGGTTCCAATCTTTGTGTCTCCAAATCGTGAGTGAACCGGTTTCTTCTAGGTAAACACGCTCCATCGTAGACCGCATCGTCGCTTAACATCAGGCGAGATGGCGATCAAATGTGTAAACCTATAAAAGTTTAAAAAAAAGTTGAAAATGTCAACCCGAGGATCGGGCTGACTTATGGGAGAAGCCGTTGTCCAGCGGTGGATGAGTGTGGGCTGATTATTATGATGAAGTAGAATGGTCAATGGCACAGCAAAACTTAAAAAAATTACCTCTAAAATTTTGGAATTCATTTAGACCACAGCTTTCGATAACGACACGTGTAACAGGCCCTAATGCATCTTTGGCTCATTTTTTTAAGTAGTAGTTTTTGTTTGTAATCTTCTAAAACTGAACGCGTAAATTTACAAATACGCTATTATAAAATGTATTTGAGCTACAAACATCCAACTTTGACATTGACAATAACTATACCTACATATTAGGAGGATTAAGTGAAAATCAAGTTGGAATTTATGGAAATCAATAACACGGTCGGATGTCTGATTGTCTGTTGTTATTCCTTAAAAAACCAGTAATAAACCACTATCCTTCAGTTTCATTTACAAACGTTAACATTACTACCAGCGTGTCGCAGTTTTATTCGCGTTGTTTCCTTTACTTCCCCGGGATAAAAAGTAGCCTATGTGCTGTTCCAGCAAATATTCCAAAAGTGTTAAAAATTTCAGCCCGATCCGTTTAGCCGTTCCGACGTGATTGAGCAACAAACATCCCAACTTTCGCATTTATAATATTAGTAGATTATAATATTAGTAGATAGGATGATATGATAAAACTTTTTTTCTTTTCCACAGGCTGGACACGGTCAAACATTTGGTCCGCGTTCGACCGCAGTTGGTGGACCCGTTCAGACTGCCGCCTATCGGAGACAGCCGGTACCTCTCAGACGGAGTCACCACACCCCTGCACCGAGCCGCTAAACACGGGAAAGAGTAAGTTAATACAACATTTGATAAGACTAGCCTCACTCGTTGAGTACGGTATATATTGGTATAGCAACTACCCACTAAGCCACAAGGCCATATGATAAGAATATCCTTACTCGTTGAGTACTACGGTACATATGATAAGACTAGCCTCACTTGTTGAGTGCGGTACATATGATAAGACTAGCCTTACTTGTTGAGTACGGTACATTTGATAAGACTAGCCTCACTTGCTGAGTACGGTACATATGATAAGACTAGCCTCACTTGTAGAGTACGGTACATATGATAAGACTAGCCTTACTTGTTGAGTACGGTACATATGATAAGACTAGCCTCACTTGTAGAGTACGGTACATGTGATAAGACTAGCCTCACTTGTTGAGTAGGTACGGTACATATGATAATACTAGCCTCACTTGTTCAGTACGGTACATATGATAAGACTAGCCTCACTGGTTGAGTACGGTACATATAAGACTAACCTTACTTGTTGAGTACGGTACACATGATAAGACCAGCCTTGTTGAGTATGGTACATATGATAAGACTAGCCTCACTTGTTGCGTACAGTACGTGTTCAATAAGGTACATGTGAATCCCGCCGAGAGATATACTGAGTAACCCGGACGACTCATGGCCGCTACTACATCGACATTGCTGGGGCCAGCCGACCCCTCAGCTCCCCGGCAATCGTAAATACGCCGTTTTTGGTATCGGCGCTGGGTACCAACGGCAGCCCCGTTTACCTCGCCGGCGAGGTAGACGACCTATCAGCAGATCTATTAGTCCCGCACCTCTACCGCCTAACGAAAAACGCTTTGATGCTTTGACGTTGCTGTCTCTTTTCTTCTCGCTTGAAATGAAAGAGACGGCAATGTCAAAGCGTCAAAGCGTTTTTCATTAGGCGGTAGACCCCCCGTTAGCTGATAAGTTTAGGCTAGTAAGGCCCTGCTCCGTATGCGCTAGCCCTAAGTTCGGTAGACTGAGGCCACCTAAGACTAACTACCATAGTTCCCTTACAAAAATAAAAAACTAAAGGCCAGTTACGACATTGTACATTTTTAGATATTGTTTATTTTCAGTTAATTATTTTTTGCAAAAGTTACCTGTGTGGCAGTTGGCCTCAAATAACCTTTGCCTGTATTGCCTGCGATTCTTTAGTTGTCCGGGTTAAATAATAAGAACTGTTACGTGTGACATAATTAAAAAAAAAAAACAATATAAATATGTAGTCGCCTTATCAAATGCTCTAGCGGCACAGCACGGCTCTACCCGTGTAGGTATCTTTTCCTTCATTTTCAATGCAATAAAAAGCCTTTGAAATGCAAAAAAATATTTGCTATTCCGGACTATAATTTCTGTTTCAAATTTCAGCGAATTTAGTTTCATTCTAATCTGTCCAGCCGTAACATTTCAAGTCTGTGTCTTTATTGGGTTATAAGTCTATATATGTATTACTTTCCAATTGAGTTTTTAGGTTTTGTTTCTTGGAGAAAATATGAATTATACGATATATTGAATTCCTCAACCGCAGCCCCATCAAAGCACTTTCCTGTTACATATTGTGGTTTCTCGATGGCGATGATTTAAAAGTAGTGCCATTGTTTGGTGATCTCACTCGCTCCATAAATTTCCACATACGTCGTTTTCGCATGAAATGGGACGATAGCGGGTTACTCGGTTTTCCGTACAGATGTGACTAAAGGCCTAGCGGCTAGAAGGTTCTTAACCCACCCCTCAGTTGAGACTCATTTTAAGACAAATTATATTAATTGATTTCACTAGTTCATCGTTTTTTTTCATACTGCTGCCGCAAATTTTTTTAGTTGATAAAGCTTCACTTATACTGATTTGTTTTGTCAAAACTAACCTCAAAATTCTTGAGGGTAGATTTTTTTTTTACAATTGCTTTCACATGATGAGACATATCCGGCGCTGAGCCCATATGGACTCCCTGCCACTTGACGGGTTGTGTCACTGTGTCACGTAGAAGCCAGTGCAGATATATCTTATATATAAAATTCTCGTGTCACAGTGTTTGTTTCCTTACTCCTCCGAAACGGCTTTACTGATTTTAACCAAATTTTATATGCATATTCTGTAGGTATGAGAATCGGCTACTAGCTATTTTTCATACCCCTAAGTGACAAGGGTTGTTCACTAAGGCAAAACAACGTTTGCGGGGTCAGCTAGTCTTATATATAAAATTCTCGTGTCACAGTGTTTGTTTCCTTACTCCTCCGAAACGGCTTTACTGATTTTTACCAAATTTTATATGCCTATTCAGTAGGTCTGAGAATCGGCTACTAGCTATTTTTCATACCCCTAAGTATTAGGGGTTGTTCACCCCAAACATTTATTTTTTTATTTTTGGTCAAATTTTTTTGTTTTTATTTTTTTTAAATGTGGCGTTAAAAAATACATACAATCCTAAATTTTTACCCTTTTATCACCAACCCCTGTTTTTAGGGTTCCGTAAAACGTGAAAACGGAACCCTTATAGATTCGTCATGTCTGTCTGTCTGTCTGTCTGTCTGTCTGTCTGTCCGTCCGTATGTCACAGCCACTTTTTGCCGAAACTATGAGAACTACGCTGTTGAAACTTGGTAAGTAGATGTATTCTGTGAACCGCATTAAGATTTTTACAAAAGTTTTTTAAAAAAACAAAAATTAGGGGTGCCTCCCATACTGAGAACTGAAACTCAAAAATGTTTTTTTCATCAAACGTACACGTGTGGGGTGTCTATCGATAGGTCTTCAAAAATGATGTTGAGGTTGCAAATTTAATTTTTGTCTACACTGTATAATTTGCGCGAGAGACGCTTCCAAAGTGGTAAAATGTGTGTCCCCCCCCCTCTAACTTCTAAAGTAAGAGAATGAAAAATCTAAAAAAAATATATGATGTACATTACCATAAAAACTACCAACGAAAATTAGTTTGAACTCGATCTGATGAGTAGTTTTTTTTAGTACGTCATAAATACACTATTATTAAAACTTCGATCAAAGTTACAACGAACTGCAAGAACTATGTGTACTATGTATATTATGTTACTTGCTGCAACGGAACCCTTCATGGGCGAGTCCAACTCGCACTTGGCCACTTTATTTTATAGCCATTTTAGTAATTTCATCATTTGACAGTGAACTCCTAAACGACGGGACCGATTTGAATGTTTTTTTTGTGTGTGTATTCGAAGATGGTTTAAATTCACAAATAAGCCCGGCAGATGGCGCTGCAGACAGTGTCTAGGTTATGTCCGAGCGAAGCCGGAACGGGCCGCTAGTTATTTTTATAAAAAAATATTGATAATTTCGGAAAAGCTCAAAGTCCGTTTGGCAGTACGGACCATTCGAAGTCAACTGCCATAGAATCCTTTATAAAAAAAACTAGCTATCAACCGCAAAGTCGCACACCTCTGGTTCATGTACAACAACTTTACTAAATATCGTCACATGATCAAATGTAGCTTAAAAATGCGATAAAGGGCATACAGACAAATATTGATTTGTATATATGTATTGATAAATAACATCTGGACGTCTACTATCTTTCTACAAAAAACGTAATTTCGAAATAAACTCGCGACTTTCCTACTCCGGTTCTACTTCGATTTTTCGCCCTATGTCGGGGGGTCTACCGCCTAACGAAAAAAAACGCTTTGACGCTTTGATGCTTTGGCATTGCCGTCTCTTTCATTTCAAGCGAGAAGAAAAGAGACAGCAACGTCAAAGCGTTGCTCGGATATCTTAATATACGAGTATATAAATCAAGCGACACGTTGTTTATCCGCGATTTGAATAGCATAAAAAAGGCTATAGTGACTCAGCCTTAAAGGTAGCGGTTCGCGCCGCGACCGCGACGCGAGACCGCGACCGGAGACCGCGACCCGAGACCAAGACAGGCACTTGACACTATGGAATTGTATGGGCGCTAGTTCGCGCCGAGACCGCGACAGGAGACCGCGACCTGTCTCGGTCTCCTGTCGCGGTCTCGACGCGAACTGGCGCCCATACAATTCCATAGTGTCAAGTGCCTGTCGCGGTCTCCGGTCGCGGTCTCCGCGCGAACTTGTGCCTTTAAATGATAGACATGCTGTCACAGACTTCAACGCACGTCAACGCACGCTACGAAAGCTCTCAAAAAGGTAATATTTTTACCCGTTTTTCTTACATTCTTCATTCATGCTCCGCTCCTATTGATAGTACTGGACGTCTACTCTCTTTCTACGAACACGTAATTTCGCAATAAACTCGCGACTTTCCAACTCCGATTCTACTTCGATCCGTCGTTTTGTCCGTTTAATTGTTTTAAGCCTATTCTAATTAGAGTAGGCTTAGAACATTTAAAACATTAAACAATGTTCTATCGGACGAAACGAAGTACAAGTACTAAGTTTTTTTCGAAATTACGTTTTCGTAGAAAGAGAGTACCTAGACGTCCTGTTATATAGCCTGTAGCCTTCTTCGATAAATGGACTATCCAACAAAAAATAATCTTTCAATTCGCTAGTACCAGTAGTTACCGAGATCGTAGCGTTCAAATAAACAAACTCTTCAGCTTTATAATACTACTATAGATAAAATTACAAGTATGATCTTATAGCAGTAATGTTAGTTTAAAATGACTAATAAATTCTCGTTTGTTGTGATTCAAGGAAAACTTAATTTTGTTAATGTGTACAATGTACCTACATAGGGAAAGGTTAGAGCAAAGGTTTCATTTGTTGAAATATTATAACGAGATCGTTACGAGGCATATGCGCGTTTGGTCTGAAATACAGGTTAGTGGCGTTTTACTTAGTTCTGGGTACCTAAGTTTATTTCTAAAGGACTTCAAATAATTTCTCAACCCGCCGTAATAATATAAATCAAATTCTTTATAGCTAGAATATAGGTATTAGTTACTTCTAAGTGTGTTAAGTTAAGTAGTGGTAGGACTCTTGGCAGAGTCCGCCTGGGAAAGTACCACACCTTTGCCAGTTATTCTACCGCCAAGGAGTAATGTGCAAACATTACTGTGTTCCGGTTTGAAGGGCAATGTTTCCCGAGAAATTACTGGGCTTAGAGATATAACATCTTAGATCTCTGGGTGACGAGCGCAGTGCAGTGCTAGGTGATGATTTGGACTCTTCATGTTCCAATAGCTGCGTGTCACTGTGCTGTTATGTGGCAGGCATGTTGCTTACCATCAGGCACATGTCCTGCTCGTCTCGTCACTCTTTATTTAAAAAAAACATCTAAAATATTAAATTTAAGCAAGGCATCACTATATCCGAACCCATAGGGCTATAATATACGCTTCTTAATGTAATTTTTAACCGACATAAAAATTAGGAAGTTCTCAATTCGGTTGTATGTTTTTGTATGTATGTTACGCGTTAGCTCCGCAAATTGTGAATCGATTTAATGGTACTTTTTACAGGTGTCATACTGCTCGGGTGATCTGAAATTATAGGTGGTCAGAAATTACAGGGTATATAGATCATCTTAAAACTCTAGCAGACGAGCGAAATGCAGTGCTAGGTTAATGATTAAGACTCTACACGTTCCAATAACTGCGTGAGACTGCTATTTATTAATACTGACGAATGTACGTAAATTGATTTAAAGCGAATAGACCTATTACCCAAAATACAGGTATGCTTCACACCTAGTTTGGGAAATTAGGGATACATATAATGTACCGATTACTGAAATAAATAATGTATTATTAATTTAAATTTATTATGAGCATGCGTGAAGCATATGTTACTGGTGACAACCAGTAACATATCCTACTCGTCACATCACTATATACTTTAAAAAATAAAACTATTTCCCGCCAGTTTAGTCACACTTACTTCGCTTACCTATGCCTGTTATGTCAGCCAATAACAAACACTTTTTACTTACCAACTAATACCACATACACCTGTCTATTAAATCATACAGTCGTTCGACGAAGCCGTTTAGACGGGGCAATCGTGCGGGGTGAGACGCGGGAAGCGCGCTCCTGCATTGCCTACATTGCAATGTTAGTATTGCAGGAGCGCGGCTCAGGGCTGACGTCTTCCGTATGTTTTAATTTTATTTTGGTGCCACGTCAAGTCGGCGGCGGTCAAGTGTAAACCTACAAAAGTTAAAAAAAAAAGTTTTTAAAATTGCGACAATCCTACCTGTGTCTATTACATTATCGTCGTTTCTCCCAAGATCAAAGTCGATAAACTACTGGCAATATTTCTTTGTACTGTGCTAATACGAAACAATGAAAGTAATGTATGTCTCATTTTTACGCGTATAGGAACAGGAAAAACAAATTACAAACCAATTAAATTTTCTCCACTAATTACTGCAAAGTAATTGAATGAAATATTGAACGATGTGTTGGCGAGTTTCACGCAACACGCTACTGTTCGATGATAGAAAACAAATTGAATTTATGATGGAACGAATAACATGCAATGGATGGTTTAAAACGAAAGTACTTAGTTCAAAACTACGTAAGTAGGTAGATCTAGTCAATTTTAGTTAGTGATTATTATTGTGGTTTAGCTTCATAACTTTTAGTGGAAAGACTTCGCAGAGCCCGCCTGAAGAAGTCAATCTATACTAATATTATAAAGCTGAAGAGTTTGTTTGTATGTTTGTTTGTTTGAACGCAAGGATCTCTGTAACTACTGGTCCGAATTGAAAGGTTCTTTCTTTGCAGGATAGTCCATTTATCGAGGAAGGCTATTATAGGCTATTTAACATTACGCTACTATCAACAGGAGCCGAGCATGTATGAAAATGTAACAAACTAACAAAAAACGGGAAAAAATATTGCTTATTGAGAGCTTTCGTTGCATGACAGCATATGTCATATTTTAAAGGGTGCGTCATTGGAACCTAAAGTCTCCGAATTTGTTCAAAATTTTAATTGGTACGACCAATTTTCGATAGATGGCGTAGCAACGCGCGCGCGTTCATCTAGTAGATAAATAAAGATTGGTGACCGTTTCTCACAGAACACCATCTAACCCCAAACTAAGCATAGCTTGTACTATAGCAGCCAGTTATGTAGCTGATATAATACTTATACCTACATATTTTTAGTTTTATTTACATAATTATTGTACATATAAAAGTGCCACACCTTTGCCAGTTATTCTACCGCTAAGTAGTAATGTGAAAACATCGCTGTGTTCCGGTTTGAAGAGCAATGTTTTTAGTGAAATTACAGGGCATAGAGATAGAATATCTTATAGACTACAGGCCTGTGAACAAAATTTACGGGTCAAATGAACCACCAGGAGACCTATGTAGGATGATAGAAGGGTGTAAAGTATTCAGATTCACCACTGTGCCGTCACTTGTAAGCTGTCCAACTGAGTGTTATTGAAGGGGAGGGGGGGGGGGAGGGTTGCAACCCGCTACCATTTCTCCTTGTCGCATGATTTTTGTAAGGCATTGCAAAATAATGGATTAGAAGATGTATTGAAACTGTATGGAACCAATGCCGTACTTAATCAAATTACCAACTAATAATTAAAAAAGTTAAAATTTATAATTTGTATAGTTTCAATACCTCTTCTAATCCATTATTTCGCAATGCCGTACAAAAGTCATCCGACAAGGAGAAATGATCGAGGATTGCAACCCCCCCTCTTCAATTGCACTCAGTTGGACAGCTTACAAGTGACGGCATAGTGCTGAATCTTATTAGTTTATACCCTTCTATCATCCTACATAGGTCTCCTGCTGGTTCATTTTCATTTGACCCGTAAATTTTGTTCACGGGCCTGTAGTCTATTATATCTTTGGGTGATAAGCGCAGTGCAGTTAGTGCTAGGTAATGATTTGGAATCTTCATGTTCCAATAGCAGCGTGTCACTGTGTTGTTATAGGCAAGTATGTTGCTTACCATCAGGTGCGTGTCCTGCTCGTTTTTTCGTTTTATTGTTGCTGAACTCTCCTCATTATCGTGTTCCGTATTATATCTCTGTATTATATCTTTTTTCCTTCGGGGGTAGTTGCTTAGTACACACCTAAATTTTTGCTAGTTTTTTAAATTTAATGTTAAAATTAGAAAATCTTGATTTGAAAGTGTTATTTTATGTGTTAATGTAAAGTAACTGTTAATTACCTGCCGGGGAGTGTTTTCTCCAGATATAAACAACACAAGATCAAAATACATCTGAATTTAATTTTTGACACATCACAATGGAAGCAGTATTGGAAACACAAGAGAAACTACAGACACTATTTCTCCAAAAAATGAACTCCTTCCAAGATGCACTCCAACAATCTCCAAAAACATCAACATTGGCTGAGGAATTCAGGTCTTTCCGGGAATACATATTAGTATCCATGAAATCCTTACAGGACCAGATATTTCTGCTTGCTCGAGAGACTGACTTCATACAAATGAGATCCAGACGTAAGTTTTTATTGTTTCATGGTGTGCCAGAAGAAAAGGATGAGAACATTCCAGCCAGTGTTGTAAAGCTTGCGGTACATAAATTAAAAATCCAGGAATTCAGTGTTTCTGATATTAGTAAGTGTCATCGGTTGGGGCGTTCTTCTTCTGACAAAGCTCGTCCTATTTTGCTCAAAGTAAATAATCTGGCTCTTCGGCAAAAATTATGGTTTGCTAAGACTTCTTTGAAGGGATCCGGTGTAACACTCTCCGAATATCTAACAAGAGCTCGGCACGACGTCTTCATGGCCGCCCGGGAGAGATTTGGTTTAAGTAAATGCTGGACACAGGAAGGTTCTATCATAGTACTGGATGCAGGCAACAAACGTCGCCGTGTCAACAGCCGACGCGAATTGGAAGAGATTGAGGTCCCCGTACCGTTAACCTCAGCACCTTTAGCAAAGAAGAAACTTGATATGGCAGCTGATAAGAAAAGCTCGGGTTCAAAACGTAAAACTGTTCCTAGAAGATAGTACAGTATTCATGTGGCCGTTCAACTTTCCATGATGCTTAGTATGTTGTAATATCTAATCATGTCGCCGATTGTTTCCTCGTAGACAACATTTCTGTTTTTGATATTCCAATAACATGGTATTTACTATCCAGTACCCACATTTGTATTAAAAAAATTAAATAGCAAGATTAGCAAGCTAAGCTTTACACATTTTTGTTTCGTAATTTAATTTTTGAGTTGTTTGTGTATGTCAAACTGTCAAGTGTCAATCACCGAATCTGACGTCTATATTGTTTGTTTTTTTTTTTCTTTGGAACTGCGTACGTAATTTGCATTATTTTAATTTTTGTAAAAAGGAACTTTTTAAAATAAGAAAACTTAGAACGTACTGGAATAAATGTATTTAGTTTTATTTAATTACTAGCGGCCCGTCCCGGCTTCGCACGGGGTCAATATTTTTTGTTAAGTAGGTATGCTAAATGAAACGTACATGACCAAATTTTTCCAAATTATCAAAATTAGAAACCAAAACTTTAAAGAGTAAAAACATTAAACTGGCTGGCCTGGTGGCTTAGTTGGTTGAGGGCCGTTTTGTAAAGCGGCGGTTTAACGATCAGCCGGATTGAATACGGCTGATTAAAAAACCGCCGGAATGAATTCGACGCCATACGTCATTCAACACGGCTAGCCGTTAAGTAATAAAGCGAGAGATTAGCCGCCTCTTTCACAATTTTTAGTTCCGATTCTTAACACTCATGGCACTGCCTGACATAACAACAACTATGGCATTGAATAGGTACTGCAAGTGTGTTGCTAAATTGCTAAAGTGACAGTGGATTCTGGAGTTCGGAGGGATTGTACACAATATTATTGGAGTGTCACTTGTCACCCTGGGTGTTACTTGGAAACTATTTCGTTTCCACCGTCCACCTTGTTAAGACTAAATCGGACCGGGTTGGTTACATGAGACCCAGATCCGACTCGGAGCACACCGACTCCATATAGTCTTGGCGCTACTACCTCTGGAGTGTATTAAAAAAATGCGGGAGCCAGAAGCTCAAGGGAGGTCCTGAGTGGAGCAAGCCATGCAAGTAGCCGTAGTGTATCGCAGGCCGAGTATGGAGAAGCGACACTCAGGGCTGACCGCAGAGCTTCTGGCGGGAGCCCACCCGGAGTCAAATCTGGATGATAGACCCTTGTCTATGGAAGTGCACCATGTTTCTTAGGTGTACCGTCACCGATATCAATTTATGGGCTTTCAAACTTTATGAGAGAGGTAAAATGTTGTAAAAAATATTAAGGAATACCGTAAGTAATCGGTCAGTTTTTTCGGATGAATGAAATTAATTTTGATTTTGTTTATTTCAATTATGTTTTTTTAAATTTGGTCACCCTATAATATAAGCAGTAATACAATACGGCTGAACGTGGGCCGCCTTATTGAAGAACGTATCGCAATGACAATGCGGCTAATCGTTGAACCGCCGCATTACAAAAAGGCACTATTTTTCAAAACGGCTAGCTGTAATGTAATACGGCGGAAACAAAATAATAATATTACCATAAATCGTAGAACCTAAGATAGGCCCTACCAAACTTCAGGGCGCACGCAATCATGTCAACGTTGGGAAAAGTGAGCTCACTCTTTCCGTTCTAGTCGGTTGCAGGACGCGGTGGACGCCGGACGTTTTTACCTATCATTATTCGTTGTCAATAACCAAAATAAGTAGCACCACAGCAAATCTCGCCGCTAGCGATTGTACGGGTCAAGTAGATTGGTTTTATGTAAACCAGATACGATACACACAGAGACGCAGTTTATTACCGATGTCAAGGTGCTCTGGGCACATCTATTGATTTATATCGATGAATATTACCACAAACAACTCTCAGCCTCAACGGACACCGGGAAATTGAAGCTTCTCTCAAAGGGATTTCCCATTGGCTATAATTTTGTAACAAACCCCCGTCTCGGCATGCGGCTTGGTAAGTTTCTTTTACACGATTTTAAAGTCTTGGAACCATGTACCAACGTGGTACATGATAAAAAAGTATTCTGAGATAACAACACTCTGACTGGAAAGGATGAACGCTGTACACTCTTCCTAATTCTACATCTACCATAGATCGTAGAACCCAAGATTGGCCTTCCCAAACTTCAGAGCGCACGTAATCATGTCAAAGTTGGGAAGAGTGAGCTCACTCTTTCCGTTCTAGTCGGTTGCAGGACGCGGTGGACGCCGGACGTTTTTACCTATCATTATTCGTTGTCAACAACCAAAATAAGTAGAACCACAGCAAATCTCGCCGCTAGCGATTATAGGGGTCAAGTAGATTGGTTGTTTGTAAACCACTTACGATATTTCAAGGTTCTCAGGGCACATCCATTGATTTGTATCGCTGGCATTGTACTGCCACGTTGCGCCGCGCCGCGCTACAGTCGGCGCGCCGCGCCGGCCCGTCGCGTCGTTTATTATTATTTCGACAGGATGGAATTTTTTAACTTCGTAATATCTTTTGAATGCAATGTCCGATTTTAATAATTCAAAAAGGAATCAGTAGGTATTAAAGCAATCTTGAATACGAAATAGTTTATTTGGATAAGAATTAATACAAATGTATGGATAACATGGTCTGAATTTGATCGGCATTTTTATCTTCTTTTAAAATACAAAAAAACAGTTGTAGCGACGTAATTACAGTAGTTAGACATATGGTCTCGCGAGGTTTTTTGTAGATTTTAATACGTTTTATAATATTGTAGAACATTGTTTTGTTCTATCATTGGTACTTTCCGCAGCGTATGCGATGAAAGCCATTTTATGGCTGTTTTTTTTATACCTTGCGTTGGTTTTAGTAAAGAAATGAAAGTAATTCTAATTTTTTCTCGTAATAAAAGTAGCCTATGTTACTCAGTGATAATGTAGCTCTCTTTTGGTAAAAGAATTTTTGAAATCGGTTCAGTAGTTTTTGAGTTTATTACATACATACAAAAATACAAAAATACAAATCTTTCCTCTTTATAATATTATTAGTATAGATTTCTTAGTCTGTTTTCTAGTTCATATTATTATTGTTTGTCAATTGTTTTTACTTCGGTGTTTTATGCTGCTTAACGTTTAATGTTGTATTTTTTTATCTCTCTCCAACACGACCGGCAGGTGGTTTTAAATTTTTTTTTTTTTTTTTGAGATTGCATTGAATATATAATTTTAGTTTGTAAGTATAGATAATATTTATATGTAATTTTGTATTTATTTCTATAATTTGTTATATATTTTTGTATTTCGTTTAAATATTATGATAAATTTATTTGATAACAATGATAGCTGTAGCGATGATGAATATTTCTCGGCATCTCTTTTGGAGTCGAGTAGCTGTGCAGATAGTTCTGATTGTGCACCCCCGCTGTCCGAATTTCTAAATAGTACTTTTTCTAACGTATCTAAAAATTTTAACATTGTCCATATTAACGCGCAGAGCATTCCGTCGTCCTATCCTGATATGCTAGCCTCTCTCGACCAACACAATATACACGCTATTCTGGTGTCTGAAACTTGGCTTCACCCAAAACTTCTCACTACTTCCTACTCACTTCCTGGCTTCATCCTCATAAGGAACGATCGCGCCGGCCGTGGGGGCGGTGTGGGGATTTACTTGAGGGCTAACATTCCTTACGTTATTTTGAGTCAATCACCTCAACCGCCTCCAGTGGATGGTGGCGAACATCTCTTCATTGAAATTACTCTCTCTCATTCTAAAATTCTTCTCGGTGTGTATTACTGTCCTTCTAGTAGTATCAACTATTTTTCTTCCTTTGAAAATATCTTACTAGACCTCGTCCCTTCTTATACCCATTCTATCATCATGGGAGATTTTAATACATGTCTTGTCAAGAAAGATCAACGCAGTTCGTCTCTGGAATCCATTTTCAACTCTTGTAATTTACATATTCTTCCTTTAAATCCCACTCATCATTTTCCAAACTGTGTCCCATCTCTCCTTGATTTAATTATTGTTTCCTCTCTAAATAATGTCGCCAAGCATGGTCAATGTTCCGCAGATAATTTCTCCTACCATGACTTGGTTTATCTATCCTATAAAATTCGTCCTCCAAAATCCAAGCCCCAAATCCTTATGCGACGCAATTTTAGTGGTATGGATCACGATGCTTTATGTAAGGATGCGAGTGAGATAGATTGGAATAGGGTGACCGAGATTGAATCAGTTGACAGTCAGATTGAAATGTTCAACAAGTTAATAACGCAACTATTTGATACTCATGCTCCAGTACGTGCTGTCAAAATTAAGCATCTTCCTGCACCCTGGCTCACCGAGGACATAAAATCCTTAATTAATAAAAAGGCCGCTGCCAAGACACGTTATAAAATGAAACCCACAGATGCCAATAAAACGAGATATGTCCAAACACGTAATCGCTGCAATAAGGTGTGTAGGGATGCGATGCGCCGCTATGTTCATGCTTCTGTCGATGAAGAGAATCCAGCTAAAGTCTGGAAATTTCTTAAATCTCTGGGAATTGGCAAATCACGTCCGAATGTAACTTCTAATAACATTGATATTAACACTCTAAATCAACATTTTTCTTCCGTCTGTGCTATGGCACAGGCGGATAAAGACTTAACAATTAACTATCTATCTGCCAATGCTAAAATCGATTTTCCTTGCTTCACTTTTACAAAATTTACCGAGTGTGATGTTAAGAGGGGCTTTATGTCGATTTCTTCCAATGCGGTGGGCAGTGACAACATAAGCCGGAACATGCTTTTGCCCATCCTTGAAATTATCCTTCCCGTCCTGTGTTCCATATTTAACAACTCCATCTTAAGTAACGTATTTCCTGAATTATGGAAAGATGCTCATGTTTTACCTTTGCCTAAGAACTCCAATCCAAAAGCCTTTTCTGAATATCGTCCAATTTCAATTCTTCCTTTCCTTTCCAAAGTCCTTGAACGTCTTGTCCATAAACAACTCAACGATTTCCTTATCAGGCAAGATCTTCTCAATCCTTTACAGTCCGGTTTCCGTCCTGGGCATAGTACTGTGTCTGCGCTTGTTAAAGTCACTGACGATATACGCTTGGGTATGGATGGCGGCAAGCTTACTGTTCTAGCACTGTTAGACTTCAGTAATGCTTTCAATGCCGTCAACTTCGACATTTTGCTCGCGTTAATGCGCTCCCTTAACATATCTCCACCGGTAATTAATTGGCTTCGCAGTTATCTGCTGGGACGTCGGCAACGGATTCACCTCGAAGATAACTTTTCTTCGTGGTGCAATACAACAGCCGGTGTTCCTCAAGGCGGTGTCTTATCTCCTCTTCTCTTTGCAATTTTTATAAATTCAATTTCCAAACACCTTACTTCTTCCTACCACCTTTATGCAGACGATCTTCAAATATACGTTCAAGCTCCTCTAAATTCACTAGATGCAGCCATTGCAGAAATTAATGCAGATCTGCATCGCATCATTAATTGGAGCAAGTCATTTGGCCTAAAGGTTAACCCTCTGAAATCCCAGGTTATTGTAATTGGCAGTCCTCATTGGATCTCCAGAACTAATTGGGCTACTTTGCCTGATGTTGTATTTGATGGAGTTGCCATACCGTATAGTAGCTCTGTTAAAAATCTAGGGCTAGTTTTTGATCGTACCTTGTCTTGGGACTACCATATAAACTCGGTCAGTAGTAGATTATTTGCAACCGGTAGTTCTTTACGGCGCCTGCGTAACTTTTTACCCACTGCCACTAAAATTGTTCTTGCCCAGTCTCTCCTACTTCCTATTCTGGATTACGCGGACGCCTGCTTTCTTGATCTCAGAGAGGACCAGCTAGTGAAACTTGAGCGCCTTCAAAATTATTGTAT
Source organism: Ectropis crepuscularia (assembly GCA_963693475.1). Lineage (NCBI taxonomy): Eukaryota > Metazoa > Arthropoda > Insecta > Lepidoptera > Geometridae > Ectropis > Ectropis crepuscularia. The sequence continues at coordinate 18,927,473 of OY856355.1, forward strand.
AAGATTTATATTTGGTTTACGCAAATTTGATCACGTCTCTCAATATCGCACACAGCTCAAATGGTTGCCAATACGTCTTCGACGGGATGCTCACATTCTTTCTCTTCTCTACAATATCTTGTTTAGTCCCTCCACCCCACACTACCTTAAGGAACGTTTTACTTTTTTACAAGATTGTCACTCGCTCCCTTTGAGATCTAAAGACAACCTCACAATTATGATCCCTTCTGCCAAAACTGAAACCTTTTATGGTAGGTCGTTCACTTTCAGGGCGGTTCTATTATGGAATGATTTGCCTGTGTCTATCAGACGTTCTTCATCACTTGAAACATTTAAAAAACATGTCAAACAATTATATTTGTCTAAATTGTAGCCACAGTTTAACGTGGCTTTGGTGCTACTAATCAATTCATTGTTTTGGATTTCCTTTCATATGCCTTCACAAAATATATACATAATGGTTTATATATTTCAGATATGTATTATTGTATTCTATGATAATAATTATAAGTACTGGTGTATTTTTTTTTTTTTTTAGTAATAAGTAAATGTGTTTTAGTAGAATGTATTTCAATTTATGTATTTACATATATATTATATTTATGTCATCTGCACACCCCGCATGTTAAGATCATACTTTTCTTTTTCCACCCTAAGGTTGCCTGGAAGAGATCGCTATTAGCGATAAGGCCGCCATCTGTCGCACTAACTTTGTGTTTAACCTGTTTTAATTTGTAAATTATTGTAAATATTTTGGTGTGTTCAATAAAGTGTATCTATCTATCTATCTATCTATATCAGTAGAGTACGCAGCTTACAATAAATATGTTCCCATTAATGGGACGAGCCAATGATAATTCATAAGCTGAGAGAGTCAAGGCTCACCAAGTTCTTGTTGGCGCATTTTCTCGAAATATATCTCTTGAAACAAATTAACATATTATTATACTTCGTATCGTACTACAAAGTTTAAAAGTAAAAAAAAAAGTAAATATTCCTACTAATACGATAAATGTCAATGTTTGGATATTTGTTGCTCAATCACGTCGTAACGTATGAACGGATCGGACTGAAATGGAACACAGCTAGATAATACCATGGAAGAAAAAAATGCTACTTTTTATCCCGACAAATTATATATTACGGGAACTACGCGGGAAAAGCAGCCGGGCTAGTTTTTTTTTTTAATAGTTTGTTATCAATTCATAATTTAATATCCACCCGCCCCTTTTCACTATCGGACGGCCAGACATACTATACTATAGCGTTATCGGTATATTGTAGATATTTTCATGATTCATACCAATATGTACGAATCCACGTTTATCATACGCCCTGAAAAACTGTGTCTTCAAATCTAGATCAAACAGTTGGTTTCTAGATGTTACATTCTAATTCGTAATATTGCTTTATTTAAACCAGACGAACTGCGGTGAAACGTAAATTCAAATGGGACCACCTCTGAAGTATGATCTACCAAACAAAAAATAAACATCAAAATCGATCCACAATAGGGTACAATCCTCAAAAAAAACTAAGTAGCCCGTTAGTTAGATTGCCAAAAAATATTGTACACGTATTTTTTCTTTTGTTTCACAAACAAAAAATGACGAAGATACAGCGCTTCGAAGTTTCGTGTGACGTCACTTGTGAGTACGATTTTCATTCTCTAGTGACGTCGCGACCCCCCACTCTCGAAGTTTGATGGTCTATATCTTTGACGATTTTTAATATTATGAAAAAACAGAAAATACGTGTCCAATATTTTTCCATGATCTAGGTGACGTACTAATTAGGATGGTGTATTTTTGACCCAGTCCGGTACCCTATTGGCGGAGCTATATCGTAACATACACAAAAATACGAAAAAAATATACAACAGAATTGAGAACCTCCTCGTTTTTTTGAAATCGGTTAAAAAGGTAGCTTGTTTCGCGTTTTTATGGCTTTAGATAGCTGACGTTATAAAATGATTAAGCTATTTTTTTCTTCAACCTATTTCGCAGCTAGCATCTTCTCTCGGCTTAAATTTATAAAAAGTAGCCCTAAGGAATTCAATTTTTTTTTCGAGATAAAAAGCATATAAATAAATAAATAAATATTGGTGGACAATTCACACACAACACCATCTGACCCCAAACTAAGCTAAGCTTGTGTGGTGGCGGCCAAATAGCTGATATAATACTTATATAGTTTTAAATACATACTTATTATACATAGAAACACCCAGACACAGTGCAAACATTTGAATTCATCACACAAATATTTGCACTGGGTGGGAATCGAACCCACGACCCTTGGCTTCGCAGGCAGAGCTACTACCAACTAAGCCACGAGGCCAGTCAATAAGGACATAGGTATGTGCTATTACAGACTAATTAATCTAAGTTTGGAATTTCTGTGTATAAGAACTTCTTACGATGTGATTGGCTAACAATTTTATTTTGCGATCTTTCGGATTTCTAATATTGGTACGATTTCTAAAATTACTTTTCTGACCAGGATTCCAATATTTGAAGTTATTCGGTGTACATAAAAACGCTTCCTGTTATAAGTTGGATCTTTCAAATCAACAAACGCCATCGGAGGCGTGCGTCACACGCCTCCGTCACCAATTTAACCCTTCGACAGGAAAATTGACACATAGACGCTGCCATGGAGGTGAGAAACTGTCATATTGTAGATGCGGCAATGTTTTTTTTTACCTACCCATGGCAGTACAGTGTCACGCAGCTTTTGGAACGTAAAGAGCCCAACTCATTGCTTAGCACTGCACTGCGCTCGTCACCCAAAGATAAAAGATTAAGTTTCTCTGCCCAAATAATTTATATGGAAACATTGCCCTTCAAACCAGACAAACGAAGTATTTACACGTTATTGATTGGCGGTAAAATTACTGGGAAAGGTGTGGTGCTTCCCAAGGCGGATTCTATGAAGAGTTCTACCACTACGAAATAGAGTTTACCGTCATTCATTCACTTTACAATATGCTTGAAAACAAAATAGAATCTTGGCTGACGTTAGTTTAATTAATTATTTTTTTCACACGCTACTAAAATATGTTAGGTTATAAAATAATCCAGTGCAGTGGTCATAGCATGTGTTGTGAGCATACCGTTCATGGGTTTGACGTCAAACATTTAGTCATAGTACTTACTTCACTACCTTAGTCTAATTTTAGTTTTACTGTATGTACACGTAGGTGTACATAATATGTATACTATCCACGTAGAAGTAATATGATAGGTATTATATAAATACTGATTTTGTAAGATTCCGAATTCGTGAGTGTTAGCATGCCAATTACTATTGATAAGGTTATTTGCTGAAATGATAATAATAATTTAATACATATTTATTTGATTTTAAAATAAAACACGAATTAGAGAACGTGTCGTCTTAGGACTTCTTCTAGCGAGTTTGTGGTTTTTATATGCCGGTAACGTTTATCAAATTTGAAATCGCTAATTATTTTAAATCTTACGAACTTTCATTGCTAGGTATAGCACTGACAATAAATTAATAAAACACACATCATTCAATATAGAACCCTAAATGTGAGCATATTAAAGGTAGTAACGAAATTATTACTAAACCTCATTTTCGCAGTGCGTACCACATGTTTATAACTTTAAACAGTCTCAACGAATCAAACAATTAACGAATGATAATTATTTAATAATATATTACTACGAAATAGTATGTTATATGTTATAATGTACTTACTACATATTAGCACTGCCAATTCGCCGAATAGAAACTTACATTTTGCAATAAATTTGTATAATACATTATTGATTATAACATTACATTATAACATACCGTTGATTATATTGACAACTGTATATTCGCTTTAATTTCCGATTCTCATTTTTCCACAAATATATAAACTTAAAATACAGCCTGATTGTTTACGATCTGACTAAGTAACTAAAAGGTGTATTTACGTCAATTTAATAAGGATAAACATTATTGTAACTGAATTTCTTCCAGCTCTAAGCACATTAAAATTGAAATTAATATTGAGCAGAAATTCCAGTGCTTTTTGCTCGTACCTATTATTATCCATGTTGGATTAAATATAATGTAATTGAATATTTTCTACATGTTTTTTCATCCTTCTAATGAATAATTGAGTGTAGTTTGTAATTTTAGGTTAGAAAACTGGTGGTTTTCCAGTCGTGAGATAGAATTCCGCCTGCACTTTATAGTGCTTCTCAAGCGCGGATGTACATGTTTGTCATCCCCACTGGCCTTAACGATGAAGATAAACATTGTTAGTAAACCGGGATGTTTCAAGAATCTTTTGAACTCATGCGTCATCCGCGAATTCGACCAGCGTGATGGATGGCCTTGGCTCTCTCCTTGCGAGAGAAGGCCTCGAGTCTTAGCTGTGGGAACATTTAAAAGTTCATGGTGTGTTTAGTTTGTGTCCTACGCTTGTTACGCTAGCAGTAGAGGCCATATTACGCCAACTGTCATAGTGTGCGTTGGGAAAAGGAAGTGAGAGTGAAACGATTTCTTATAGGTGAACACGATCCATCGTGGGCTGTAAAAAAGGGAGTGTACTTATCGCACGCAAGAAGTTAATGATATTTCTGTTTATTACTCGTCCTAAGTCTGAAATCTAACTTCAACATTTTTATAATAGATAATACCGTAAAGAAATATTCACCTGAAGTTAGTTACATTTTTACTAAAATGTTTGACTAGCAAATACCCGGTTTACATTATTCCAGTCCAGCGATAGAATCCAGCGCTGGATTGCTTACTGGAGTAATGTAAACCGGCACTGGAATGCATTGGCACTGGATTGATGCTTTCCAGTGCCGGTTTCCATTATTCCAGTGTCGGTTTTTCGTGACTATGTGAGCGCGCGTCGTAAAAATGTGCCTTCTCTCATTTTCAATATACACACCAAAAGAAGTTTTTTTTGAGTAGAATGACGTGATGAGCAGGATATGTACCTGATGGTAAGTAACATGTGTGTCTATAACAGCAACAGTATCACGCAGCTATCGGTACTTAAAGAGTCCAAATGCACTGCGCTCGTCACTCACTGATATAAGATGTTTTACCCTGCAATTTATCTGGCACATTGCCCTTCAAACCGGAACACTGTGATGTTTTCACATTACAATTTACAACACAGTACAACTTCAAAGAAAATCTCGTCGCAGATGTCGTATCCAAAAGCACACACGTTTCGTGACTCCGGGGTAGACGTAAATTCCGGAGCACGGAAGCTATCGGTGCGTTATAACGAACGAATGAATATGAATATGAAGCGATTGTAACGCGTGCTACGCCTTCGCATTAACATATACCCTTACATGGATATAATGGCGCGTGGCCAAAATGGGAACTAACGCCGTCGTCAAGCCAACCAGGGTTGCCGATGCCCACGCCCTCCTCACAATGTCATTCAAGTGCCATTATATCATGGTACGCCAATATATTAATGAAAACGGTAATAATAGTTACCAGGTATCAGAAACTCCCCGCTAGGGACGTAGAGAATCTCTTGGGAATACCAGGCTTCGATGGTTCGTTTTACTTACCAGCGGCCATTCTAGGTCTTACAATCTGAAAAGTTTTTTAGCCGCTTTGAGTACTCTTTGGTATGGTATGGGAAATGTAATAGGTTCGCGTCACCTACGTGTTATTGTAGCGGCGTAGCGTCGAAGTGGTGGCGGAGCAGTGGCGCTGGATTTGCTTTGCTATATTGCCTTGTGAAGTAGAGGAAATTTGTATATTATCAATCTCAACCATTTTTTTAAATCAAATCTATTTTGTCCGAATTTCAAAAGAGAGAATCATTAGTCATTGGAACGTAAGTCATGAAACGGTTTCGCTATTTTTGAGATACGAGCGATCAATTAAAAATATAGTGATACAAATGGAGATCAGCTGCACATTTTCTGAAATATGTATATACCATAACAAATTAATTAAGTTACACTTATTGACGTTGAATTTTGGTTTATTAACACTTTTGACTACTTCCACTAATATTATGAACGTTAAAGTTTCGATGTTTTTTGCTCAATCACGCCGGAACAGCTGAAAGGATCGGATTGAAATTGGAACATATTCAGGTTATATACACACAGAGGCACAATTAACCGCCCACCCTCTATTTCTCTACTTTGCAGAAATCGTTAATTTTAAAGTAAATTTTATGGTAATACCTACGATGAAAGTTGTCATTAATCAAAAACAAATGAAGATATAGAAAACATAAGATTTTTAAGAAAAATCCCACAAAACAGAATTTTGACAAAAAGAACGGAAGTGACGAAAAATATAGGTTAATATATTTATTATATATAAGTAATAGGGCGGTTAATAGGGTCCACCGGACTGGGTCAAAAATACGCCATCCTAATTAGTCCGTCAGCTAGATCATAAAAATATTGGACACGTATTTTTTGTTTTTTTCATAATATTAAAAATCGTCAAAGATATGGACCATCAAACTTCGAGAGTGGGCGCGGTCGCAACGTCACTCGTGAGTAAAAATCGTACTCACAAGTGACGTCACACGAAACTTCGAAGCGCTGTATCTTCGTCATTTTTTGTTTGTGAAACAAAAGAAAAAATACGTGTACAATATTTTTTGGCAATCTAACTAACGGGCTTCTTAGCTTTTTTGAGGATTGTACCCTATTGTTCCTGTGAGTATAGTTCGGAATATCACATAGGCAGTGAATATATCGCAGGAAAATAATGAGATACGCAGGTAAAACCTACTAGTTTTTATAATATGTGACATACTTACACCAGTTTTACTTCATTTGCATGCACAAAATGCATTATGCAGTGAAACATTTTTCGATCCGCACGTTACGTGGTTATGCAAAAGGTAAACATGCGATGACGATTGTCGCCCGTTCGTTAGCCGATGCCTGAATATGTATGAATGTTGACATGCAATGGATGTCGTTATGCAATTACTTGGATTACCACGCACACGAGGGGGTTCCTTTGGTAAAGATCGGGGTTCATCTGTCATTGTCAAACAAGTTAAATGTTATAAGGGAGAGGATGAATGCGTGAATAGCTCTTTTAGTGGTCCCGCTACTGGGCTTTTGGGCCCACGGCCTCAAACGTACAAACACAGAAATACAATTATACAAAATATTGATGCCATAATATAATAATTATATATAGATTACAGTATTTAAAAATTCAGATAGAATAAAATACTAAAGCAATATTCAGCATTTTGTTTTCTATTTATGACCCTAAAATTTACATAGCCTGTACTTTAGGCGCTTTTCTGTGTCCAGGTAACAGCTATAATAAGCACTGCGCTGACATTGTTCTACATATTGGATTGATGTTAGATTGACATATGTTGATTTGTATTGAAAAACTAACTTTGAAGCCAAATTCTTGTCAATTTATATGCGTCAATATTATATCATGTATTAACAGTTGTCAAGATGAAATAAAATAAAGTAGCCAAGTGCGAGTTGGACTCACCCATGAAGGGTTCCGTTGCAGCAAGTAACATAATATACATAGTACACATAGTTCTTGTAGTTCGTTGTAACGTTGATAGAAGTTTTAATGATAGTGTATTTATGACGTAAAAAAAAAAACTACTCATCAGATCGAGTTCAAACTAATTTTCGTTGGTAGTTTTCATGGTAATGTACATCATATATTTTTTTTAGTTTTTTCATTCTCTTACTTTAGAAGTTAGAGGAGGGGGGACACACATTTTACCACTTTGGAAGCGTCTCTCGCGCAAATTATTCAGTGTAGACAAAAATTATATTAAAAACCTTAACATCATTTTTGAAGACCTATCGATAAACACCCCACATGTGTAGGTCTGATGAAAAAAAAAATTTTGAGTTTCAGTTCTCAGTATGGGGGGCACCCCTAATTTTTGTTTTTTTTTTAAACTTTTGTAAAAATCTTAATGCGGTTCACAGAATACATCTCCTTACCAAGTTTCAACAGTGTAGTTCTCATAGTTTCGGCAAAAAGTGGCTGTGACATACGGACGGACAGACAGACAGACAGACAGACATGACGAATCTATAAGGGTTCCGTTTTTACGTTTTACGGAACCCTAAAAACCGGCTAATTCAACTTCTTCATCATTTCCCAATGTCTTTAGGCCTCTCACTGTTCTCGAACGTTCTTCTCATACAGTTTATTGCCACTACGTTATACAGGCCATAATTTCACCTTTATTCAATTTGTCCCCTTTCTCTATTGAATAGTGAGAACTACAACTTCAATATTAGTATTTTCTAAAACGCGCAGAGCCTTCATTAATGCTCTGGGTTCCTAGGATTACGTTGCCGTCACATAGCCGACGTAATGTAGCGGTGAATGACGTCACGAGAACGTTGTCTATGTTAACACTATGGCGCGGTTTGTTAGAGGACGGTGATTGACAACGTAACGTAAAGAAGCGGTGACGCTATTTGAAAGACGGCCGTCTTGACGGTGTTGAATAGTTCGTGAACGTTTTTTTCGAACGTAAGATTATAGCGGTGAAGCCATATCGATATATTTTGAGTTTTTTGACGTGATAACGTCTTATAATTCGATGAAGCCGGCTGCACGCCCACAAAACATGACGTCATGTACCGTTACCGCGTTACCGTCGGTCGTTACCTCGCCGCATGTTTGTTACAGTTGTATTAATTATTTCGACCAGTAGTTCAAGCGGGGATGTAGCTCAGTGGTAGAGCGTTCGCTTTGCATGTGAAATGCCCGGGTTCGATCCCCGGCATCTAAAAGCTTTTTTGCATTGTTTTGATTGAAAATGACTAAATTCTACTGATTACTTTTTACATACAAATCTATTAAACAAATGAAATTAAAATTTTCTTTTGAAAAATGCTACCATTCCATCAGTATTTTCTTAAGACGTTGTCACGTTCTATCGTCGGTAAACCGACTTTACAGACAAACATTTTTTTTTTGACTGGACCGACGTCCGTACGACGTACAGAATGGGTTTTAATTCCAACTGGAGCTGCGACGACGTACTAAAATTTCTAATGCGCCTTCTATACCACTCGGTTTGAATAAATTATCTTCTACCCTACGATTATTTTCCTCTTTTAATAGTTCATCCTCCAAGTAACTGATAAAAGCTATATTATACCATACTTGATTAAATCAAGGTCCTTCTTTTTCTCTCCTGCTTGTTGAGGTTGCTGGCTGACGACGTAATATAGCGGCAGTGGAACTTTCCACATGTCGTCACCGTAAAGACGGCCGTAGTTTTACGTCCGTAATATTACGTCCGCTATGTGACGGCAACGTAATCCTAGGAACCCAGAGCATAACAAAACCAAAATATAATGAGAACTACGCTACATACTAGGAGTAGGACGCCGGGATATCCGTTGCGTTGGAACGCACCGGCATCCTTTAGACATTTTGCCTAAGGAACTTTCCTTAAGTGCTGGACTAAACGACATGGGGCGAACCATGTCGTAGTTTTCCTTTGATAGGTTCGTTGTTCATAGGACGTTAAGGTCCCGAAGCCTATCCGTCTACGAGCCCATGGATACCCTTTTAATCGCCTCTTGCGATAGGCAAATATTTATTTTATTTTTGTTTTATTTTATTTATTAATTTTTTTAAAGTAATAATAGTTTACACATAGAGTTAATTTTACCAAATATCTACAGTTTATTCCTAATGTATTTTGTTTATTAAGTGTCATAGATTGAAAATTGTAGCAAATTAACATTCATTTTTCGGCGGAGGGTATTGGTACGCCATCTCGCAGGTTTTCCTAGTTTGGGTACCAATGCACTTCTACATGGATAAAAACATACTATAAATTGCATGTACTGTACGAACTGTTATTGTGAAGTTTTTATACAAATAAAAATATTTCATTTCATTTATTTCATTTCATAATGTCTTATTTGTCAACAGGGACGTGGTCAGTGCGCTCATTGAAGCCGGTTTCGATGTTAACATTAGAACCGACAACGGCACGGCATTGCACGAGGCCGCTTGCTTCGCCCGCGCCGACGTCGTTCGCCTCTTGCTGAGTAGAGGGGCGAGGCTTAATGCGAGAGACAGCAGAGGCAGAACGGTTCACGATATGCTCAACGAACATTCGAAGGAGGCTACTAGGAAAGTCAGGGAGGTTATACGAGGTAAGGGTGTTAAACAAGTCGTTTTGTTAGACTATGGGTCACTATGCAGCTAACCGACCGCATAAGATACACAAATAGCTGGCGTGATACACAGGGCGTCGAATTTGAAGTGGACAGTGGACATGTCTGGAAGATGTCAGACGATTGTTGGGCAAAGACCAACCAGTATCAGCTAGATTGTAAACTAACAGATGTCTGCGGGAGAAAGAGGACCCCTAACCATTAAGCAGTCATATGCAAACATTGATATTTATCAATGTTTGCATATGACGAGCTCTGGTGTTGCTATGTTTCCAGATGAATTATAAGGCAATGAGATAAGTTATATTTTATCTTCAGTTGCGATCACAGTACTGTGATTTGAACTATTTAATTAAACGCACGTTATTATTTACTATTAAACGCACGTTTTTCTCGACTATTTACTTATAATAAAGACATCATTCAATAAATTCTTTTAGCTATCTAGCTCCCCATAGCACAAGGTTTGCTTAGTTTGAGGCTAAATGGTATTGTATGAGAAATGTCCACAAACATTTATATATTTCTTTTGTATAGATTTCGAGAGGTGCCACAAAAGCTCTTATGAAAGCGAAGAAGACCTACTACCACCGTTTCCCATGCCCCACGACTATAGTCCCACCGTCCCTGGGTAAGCATGATTTCTGAGAAACTCATTAGATTTCTTCTCATAGGTTGTTATTTATTCTATAATTGATATTATTGATGACTTGAAAACATGAACGTCTAACGCAATTTGTCACGCGTTTGAACAAAATTATATTTTAACTTTATCACTGTAACGTTTCATAAAAGTAGTTTAGTTCTTTATATAAAAAGGTGCTATTCACCTAGATTGTACCTAGAATGTTTTTAGTAAAATGTCCAGGTATAGAAATTTTGAGGTATACCATTTTTTATGACCTGGTGATGAACGCAGTGCAGTGATTTGGGGGTCTACCGTCTAAGAAGATCGGTCTTAGATTTTATAAGAAAAATGTATTGCTATCTCTTTTCTTTTCGCTTCAAATTATAGAGGCAGCAATAGCAAAGCTAAAACCGATTTAGTTAGGCGGTGGACGAGCAGGAGACATTTGCATTGTAGTAGTCAAAGATCGACACTGTTTTTACGGATAAATAACATCTCTTACCTTCAGGAGCCGAAGTCAAAGTCAAAGTGTTTTTTTGATAAATATATGCCGTTATGAAACATAGGTTTACGCATAAAGCTTCTTCAACGCCTAAAAAGAACGAGCTATAGTTAATGTCGCGAACAACTTTTGCTATGATATCAAGCCTGACATTACGACAAATAACACCCTGTCGTTTTTGCGTCGGTGGCTAAAACAAGCAGGTCTACTACGAAAACAACCTCCGAATAATCGGATCCGACCGACAGCTGTTTGAATAATCGGTAAGGTAATTAAATGCTTTCGGAGTAAGGTTTACGATACAAAAACTGTCAAATCTATGTCGGTCGGAATTCGAAATGAACGAAATGCCCGATCCGATCAACTGACTGATTGTGTTTCGTGGTAAGAAATGTCCATAAGTTCGGCCGATATATCGTTTATCGGACTTCGTAGTAGACCTGCTGTACTGTATTTTACATACTGGTAGGACTCATGGTAGAGTTCGTTGGGGAAGAACCACACCAAGATGGCATGCATTAGTGTGTTCCGGTTTAAAGGGCTATATTTTCAGAAAAATTACAAGGCAATGAGTTATACCATCTTATATCTCTTGGTGCAGTACTATGCAGCAATTTGTACGTCATGCTGTAATGGGCACTATTTTAACTTCATACAAACGCCCAAAAGACCGCGCTATGGTCAACGTCTTGAATAACTATTATTTTAAAATAAATAAAGAGGATATTTGTTAGGTGTTCAATAGCCAATCTATCGCCATCGTTTGACCTCATAGTAAAAGTCGTCTCTTTTGTTGTACAGCATTACTGCGTAAACTTGTATTTTAAATGTATCTGTGTTAGTTGAACAAATTTTCAAAAATATAATCAATCTAAAAGGCAAGCTAAAATACGAGACAAACACGTATCGCAAGTATTGTTCCTAAAAATATTGAAACACAAATAAAATACACTATATTTAATATTATGTAAATAAAATAAGGCATACAGAAATAATATGTACCGTTTCTTGTCTAACAGTGTAGTATAAAGCTATTTTATGAAAATTTGTTCAAATTTCAATTGACACATTGTAATTAGTTGTTACAACTCTCTTTAATAATATGTTTTATTGTAAGTCATTCCACTTCCATCCCGAATCATGGTGTGGGCTCTATTCTATGTGAGATATATCATATCTCACAGTAACATACTAACATTGCATGATCTATTTCAAATATTATCAAAAAAGGTATTGGGCTTTGCGGTGTTCGAATTTCTTATGATACCTACCTATCGGTACACAGTAAGGGTATGCTAAAATCAAAATTCGATGATAGTCAGTACCTAGGTACTGACTATTATCCTGTTATGCTGTCCTGTCCTGTCCTGTCCTGTTGTCCTGATACAATATGATACGGCACTACATAAAACAAAGAAATAGTTTGGCATTTAGACATCGACATCGTTTTGAATAAATTCTTTTACCATCTCCACGATGGGCTCATAGTAAAAGATCTTCACAATAATGAGTACGATTCAAGTCTTTCGGCGTATCCATTATGTGTGACCTCGTTTAAGGGTGTACCTGTAATTACTCAAAAGATTCCGCGCGAAAGCGTTCTAAACATTCGGTTTTAATTGGAGAGCGTGCACTTTCCACCTTTGAACTTCAATTGCTATCTTCAACGCCCCCTTTCCAAGTATTCTCCTTTTAGTTTTCAAGTTTTGAAACAAAACTGTCGTTTGTCTGTAATTTTTTTTGTTCATTTGTTTATAAATTTATCTTTCTAAATAAACGTTGAAAATATAAAATTGAAACTGCAAAGCATCGCAAAACATTAAATAATGGATGAAAAACAAAAAAAAAGGCGAAAACATATTCAATAGCTGTGCCTCATTAAAATCTTCCGTGTCTTTGATTTTGTCTGAAAACGGCCAGCAGAGATGTCTGTAATGTTCGGAAAAGATTTTCACGCCGGCATCCTTTGATGGGCAGACGTTCTTGTTAAAACGGGAAGCTTTTCTAAACAGAAAAAGCACCTCAGACGCTTGCAAAAAAAGATAAACCATACAAATTAATTTAACGAAGTATGTATTTAGCCATGAAAGTTTAAAAGTAATCAGAAGTTGTGGACAATCCTAGGACCTAGACTCTAGGTGGTACATAATATTAATTAATTGTGTTGCTGTATTTTAATGTTTTGGTTTGCAGGTATAAATATTTTAAAGCATCCCCTAGTTTCTTGCATAGAAAACCTGCTTGTCTTGAGAACAAACAATATGAAAAAAAAGTGACTAACGCTAATAATTTTGTGGAGCCAACAAAAACAACAACAAATCTCAAAATACCCAGCACAAATAGCTACTCAAATAATTATGCAAATACTGAGGATATTTCAAAAACAGATAGTTTTCTCTGGCACTTTACAAAGTATAATAAGGATATAAAGCCGACGGAGCAGCACATTCATCATTACAATATAATTAAAGACATACAAAATCTTCATAAAGATATATTATCGGCAGACGGTGAGAAGAATATTGAGGGTCCAAAAATATGTAATACTCTTTTGCGTATATGGCCTCAGTTAAATGAGTCTAATATTACGACGCCTAATGTAAACAGTATTGGCAGAAAGAAACCAGTTCCTCTGCCTAAACCGAAATTGATTGGCGACAACGTTCTCGATAACTCTGTGGAAGAGAAAAAATACAACTGCACACCTATACAGCCAGTTCCATCTCCCAAACACAACTATTCACAACACATATTTAACTGGAATGAATCAATGAGTACACATGATACGCAGGCAAACAATAAGACAATTAATACCGAACCAATCAGTCCACCAATTTATCAAAATCACACTGACTTAAATGATCGCCACCTTGACTTTTATGAGAATGTAAACTTTAACGTGTCCGATGATGTCAAGGCGAATGCACCTGCTGACGATTCAGATCAAACGTACTTATTTATGAAACCTACAGCCAATACTTACTCACCAGATGCCCGTACAAAATCTGCTTACTGTATGAGTAACAACTTGCAGGTAAATAATAAGAGTGTTACTAAAATAAACTCACTAATAATAAAAGATGACATTGCCACGTTTATGACGCAAACTGAGAATCCGGAAAATGACATCTATACTCACATGTCGCCGGGTAAACACGCTTCTACAGCATACAACATTCGAAACGTCGTCAATCATGGCACGGGTGAGTTCGGTATTTCTAATGCCGACCTAGAAAATGTGTATGTACGTCCACGGAAAGATAATGTGTACGTATCCATGAGAAGAAAATCATTCCACGGAAATAATCATACAAAATTATCAAAAAAAGCCAGAATATATAGCATATCGTCCGATTACGTTGACATGAAATCTAGTGTCATGCTTTCCAAAGGTTTCGACAATGTCGTCCGAGTTAAATCGATTCCTAATGGTTTTCATTTTGGAACCGATAAACAGTGTAGTATGCATATAAGGGGTGTTTCAGGATGTCGTTTTGAACAAACTGACTATCAAAACTTTTATGAGTTAAATCATAATGCAGTCCATAAAAATGAATATCCATTCATTAAGAAAAAAGTATTTGAAAAAAACATGCCTTGCTATTGCACTGATTTGTCGACTTACAAGAATGAACAAATATGCCAAAGCCAAAATGTCTATTATAGTTGTGAAAAAGTATGTCCTGAAAAAGACAATTCTGATTATACTTTTGTTGAAGTGTTTAATGACCCTTCGAAAATTATAAAAATCAGAGGTGATGTGGATAAAGATACGACCATAAAAATGTTAGATGATGCTGGACAAAATTCGGAGGAAACGAGTGCCGAGAAAGAAGATTCAA
Organism: Ectropis crepuscularia; assembly: GCA_963693475.1. Lineage (NCBI taxonomy): Eukaryota > Metazoa > Arthropoda > Insecta > Lepidoptera > Geometridae > Ectropis > Ectropis crepuscularia. Next base: position 18,942,614 of record OY856355.1, read on the forward strand.
ACGAAAATAGATGTGCAAAAACTGTAAAAATATTAAAGAAGAAAGCAACTCAAATAAAACAATTAGTTATAGATTGGCAATAAACGCCCTTAGCAATAACGTGCTTATTTCGTGCTTTAATTGTATTAATTTGGTGCTGTTATTATTTGCTACTAATTTATCATTTCATTTATTATTTTACATCCTTATCCAAAAATTTTATTTTAAAATATGTTTTCATTTTTGTCGCTCTATGTGTTTTACAGGATGGCCCCAGAGACCCAGAAAATTTCTAACAAAAATGACAGCTTTGTATCATCATCGTCCCTAACAAAAAGTCACCCACAAAGTTTTGTCAAAAAGCTTGCTTCTAAGTGCTTAGGCCTCAAAGCCAAGTTTAACTCTGCTCCTAACATTTCTAATAATACGAGTACAGAATCGGAAGTCGATGTTGCGTCAAAATCAACCAATCATAAAACCAACACTAACACCTTGCTTATAGGAAACAGTAAATTTTTCAAAATTCTTTCCAAAAAAGAAGAATCTGGTGAAATTGTGTGTAATGATGAATTCGACACGATTTCGTTGGACAGATTAGGGACCCTCAACAGAGACTCTGTGGTAAATAGGAGTAACAGAAGTTGTCCAGGGTTTAAAACATCTCTACCTAATATATCAGAAAATAATGAACTCAGTGATCATGAGTCCATTGCTGAATCGGTGATAATTACTGAAATAGATTTTGAAAAACCTGAGAGCGATTTAAATAATGTAACTGAAGCTGTAAATTTTAACACAAACATTAATATATTTGAACCGAGAGAACGAACGTCAATTATCTCTAGCACGTCCGTAGGTTCAACACATTTAATTAATGAATGTTACGAGTCCTATGAATTTGATAAATCTGATAACATCTTAACAATTAACTCGTTTCCACGCCCTATTCCCAGACCTACTGCAGCAAGTAGACAGAACGATGAAAATATGATTTATGAAAATGTAATGAACCTTAGACCAAAACCAACTCCGGCTGCCAGAACACATATACCAGTAAAGTTACCTTTAGATGAAGTAGAAAAAAAAGTTCTATACGAAAATATTGTTGTTATGAAAAAACCTGAACCTCCTAAAAGAACTATTTTACCTTCATATACAAGTAGTTCTGATAGAGATAATTCTCGTTCACGTAGTGTTAGCAGAACTTCTACGTTGTCGTCTGATTCATTGGCAGATGAAACGAATTTAGAAGACATTTTACTTTCACAAAAATCGAAATCTTTTAGACATGGACAGTTACCAACTTATAACTCAGAATCTTATAAATCGGATGTGCACCGGACTCGATCTAACACATCTGATTCATCTGATGCAACTGAAGCTAGTGCAATGGAAAATGTAGATTGCAGTGCAGATTCTACCGATAACAGAGCTTTGTATTTGTCCATGACTGGAACAATGCCTAACAAGAAGCCAAATTATGAAACTAAAAAAGTGTTGTTTAGGCATAAAACATTTACTAATATTGAAGCAGATAGAAGTTCTATCAAGGTCAAAGATTTGCCTCGATGGAATAACGACTTTTTAAAGGAGACTCTGGCTCACTATCATATCAGAGGCACTGGTCATTGTATCTATAAGGCGCCGACAGTCCAAGAGTTTATTTACATTTTTAACCGTGACACACTATACAAGGATGTGCCTCCTTTTACTAAAGTGCCAAACGATAATAGAGACAGTTACTTCGAAACAGCTATTTGCTTTTGTCGACCGAGACCGCCCAAACACCACAGTAGTGCTGAGGATTTATTAGAACGAAATCCACAAGAAACAGAAGAAAAAGTTTCCATAGACCTTGAAGGCCTGAAACGTAGACGTGAAATCTTCGCAACCTCATTTAAATGCTTTTGCGATGAGGGTACGTGTAAATTTCATTCAAATAATCGCGAGACGCTTAATGACCTAATTGTCAAATTTTCGGCGATAAAGAAAAGTATTTCGACGCCAGATATCACCTTGGATCCTTCTTTTTCAACTGTTCCTAGATCGAATTCACCTAAAAAACATTCTGTTCCGAAAGATTTTGAAGAGCCATACGCAGTTGTTAGTGTTGAAGATATTATTAATAGAAATAATAAACTAGACCCCCAAAACGACGAAGGGGAAACTTACTCAACTATGTCTCATCCGTCTACATTGTCCTCGTCGGCGTCTCGTATGTACTCGATAAAGGACATTGCAGATGTGATATCTTTGAATAAATCATCATCGTCAGCTTCAACTTTATCTAATGCCTCCGATCTGCACTTGCCTGTACGAAAGTCGAGCTCCTCGGAATACTCGGGTCATTGGTCGCTGCAATCATGCAACTCAAATGTAACTATCAAATCCGATGCATCATTTAAAACATGTCTAGAAGAATCTTCAGACGAGGGTTCCGATGGTACCTTGCACTCCGACGATGAATCCGATACGGAAACGATTAAATCCGACATCAGCACGGCTCGAAGACCTTGGGTGCACAGTGACTCTTTTCGGTTCGGTGGTAACACGAAACCAGAAATAGAGACGATCGTCGAAGAGAGTCACAGTTCTCTCGAAGAGAAATTCGAATCGATGTCTTCGAGATTTGAGAGTGGGATAAGCGTGGAGGGTTCGGAGAGTTCATCGTCGGGGGGTGAGGATGATAGTGGTGTTCCGAGGGGTGGTGATGTGTCGCTTGGTGCTTCGCTTGAGCGGGGTTCGGTGTCGGGGGGTGTTCGCAGCGGGTCTGGCCGCCGGCGGTGGGACGAATTCGAAGGCACGAGCGAGGGCGACGCTCTTAGCATCTCCAGCGCGGCTTCTAGCTGTGCGCCTCTACACTTGGCGCATCATCACGACTACAGCAAAGTTTCGGTAAGCTATCTTATATTGTTTTTAAACTTACGATATTTGAATCATATTGTAAACATAACAGGGGATTTAATCACGATAAATTATTAAGTATTTATTTTTACCTCGACCTCGGTCACGAGGTAAAAATAAGGTCACTGTAAAACTGTCGAAACGTCGAGATAATCTATACTATAATATTATAAAGCTGTAGAGGTTATTTGTCTAAACTCGCTGATCTCAGGAACTACTCGACTGATATCTTTCACCATTGGATCGTGATTCAGTCCTGTGTTATGTTTACTATCTTATGTCTATTTTTTTACATAAATATTTTTGGACAGGAAACAGGGCCTTAAATTCTATTCCAGCAAAGAAATAAGCTCAAAATAAGCCCTGTAATCACGCTGAAAGTGCGTGACTGATCTAAACTTGTTTGTTTTGGAGTTGTATATTATGTCGAGATTAGTTTTTAAGCTCAAATTAATTTATTTCAGACCTTTGATATAACATAAATATACAGTTAGTACTGTATGGTATAAACAATATTCTCGTATAGTTTAAAATGAAAAAAATTATGTCGAAGTGATGATGACAATTCTCCAATTATAAAACAGTGTGTTATAATCAATAGTTTTATCATCATAGCATCACCTCTCATCGTGACATAAAAAGCAAGAACATCAACTGAAGTTTCTATACACGTGGAAATTTTTGTACATAAGGGAATTAATTGGTAGGAATATTTTTATAGATTATATAGTGAGTGATAAATGTAGTAACGTGTGTTCTTTTCAACAATTTTGGCAGCAATTTGAAAGTCGAATTACAAATTCTTGATAGAGGATTTTATCTCGAGTTTTGTGATACAAAAAATCTCTTTAAAAATTTTGATGCAACTGACGACTCATAGATACCTAATAAGCAAAGTTCAACTCAATATTATACATACTATTTACCTAATATAATACTAATCCTTGATGGATACTCATTCTGCGCTTGAACTATCATATTCTCAATTTTAAAAATTGGCAGTCATAGGAACTGCCGATACAAGTGAAAACTTATAATTCAGAATTTGATAGACTTTGGAAACTACACGGGTGTCACCGGAGGGTGTGGCCTGTTCATCATGGCATGGCCATCTAGAAATGCGTCAGGATTTCCCATTGGCTGATGCATTTCTAGATGGCCATGCCATGATGCCAGGCCACGCCCTTTCAGCATTTCCCATTGGCTGACGCATTTCTAGATGACCAATGGCCGTGATCCCGAGTTTACCCGAAGATTTCTTATCATACCCGAGCGTGACGGTAGAATTCAAGTTACAGCCCACGAAAAATCTGTCTAGGCGCGCCTAAAGAAGTTTTCACTTCAAAAAAAAAGGTTGTCTGTAAAGTCGGTTTACTGACGATAGTTAAACGTGACAACGTCTTAAGAAATCAGTACGCTGATAGCGCGAGTAGTGATACCGCTCGACTCGGCGGGTGGCGCCCTCAGCGCTCAGCTTCGTCCGCATGGCACGGATGACGAACTAACGGTAACGGCGGAACGTTACATGACGTCATGTTTTGCCGGCTTCACCGAATTATAAGACGTTATCACGTCAAAAATACTTACGAAAAAAGTAAATACCGACTAAGATTCCTACCGCAGCTAACAAAAATACTTGATAACTTTGAAGCAGCTGCACAGATTTTGATGAAGTACGTATATCCAAGAGTACTACTAACTCACTTTTCAAATCACTCCCAACTAATTCACTTTTCAAAACATAATACTGAATCCTGTTCATACGTTCAGGAATACGATGCCACAGGCATACACATCACATTTATAACATCCCGTCGCTTTTGCGTCTGGGGTTAAAAACACGAAGCTGTTATGTAACTATCACTTACCGCTGTTTTTATTGCGTGTAGCCCTTTGTCATTGTGGAGAACGTCGCGTCAATTGGTCGTGGGAAAAATACTTGTAATTAAACGCAATCAACTTCACTGATGATAAAGCATTCAGCTGAGACGACGCATCTGTATCTCACGGCTTTGAACTAAATACTACTCTTTACAGAGTCCGCCTAGGGAAGTACCATACTTTACATGTTTGTATGGCAATGTTTCCAATGAAATTACAGGACTTATACATTACCTTTATAAGCCCGCTATTTATTTGTATTATTTTTTTATTTCTATATATTTTGGAGTCCGCTTGGGAAAGGGAATATACTTTTGCCATTTATTTTATCGCCAAGTGGCAGTGTGCAAACATTACTGTGTTTTGTTTTGAAGGGTAATGTTTCCCATGACAGGGCAAATATATAAAACAGCTTAAATAACTAAGGTGAGGCGCAGTGTAGTGCTAGGTATAGGCTGGTTTGGACTCTTCGTAATTCCAATGGCTGAGTGGCACTGTGTTGTTTGTTATGGGCAAGCGTTTTGTTTGCTATCAGACATAGGTCTATCTCGTCCTGTCAAGCTATACTACTAGTTAAAAAAGAGTTTTTTATTAGTTTTTTTTAAATATTACTATCTTCTTAATATATATAAATATCCTGTCACGATGTCCGCGATTGTCCGCGATGGATTCCTAAACTACTTAACCGATTTTAAATTAAATTGGCACACCGTGCCCAGTCTGGTCCAACTTGAGCGATATGATAGTTTTTATTTCGATTAATAGTCTTTAAATGACAATATCCGAGCGCAGCCGGAATGGACCGCTAGTTTTATATAATTTTGTTAGGTTTGTTAGGGTTCCGTAAAACGTAAAAACGGAACCCTTATAGATTCGTCATGTCTGTCTGTCTGTCTGTCTGTCTGTCTGTCTGTCCGTCCGTATGTCACAGCCACTTTTTGCCGAAGCTATGAGCACTACACTGTTGAAACTTGGTAAGTAGATTGTATTCTGTGAACCGCATTAAGATTTTAACAAAAAAAATTTAAAAAAAGAAAAATTAGTGGGGGGGACCCCATACTGAGAACTGAATCTCAAAAATTGTTTTTTTATCAAACCTACACGTGTGGGGTGTCTATCGATAGGTCTTCAAAAATGATGTTGAGGTTTCTAAAATCATTTTCGCCTACACTGAATAATTTGCGCGAGAGACACTTCCAAAGTGGTAAAATGTGTCCCCCCCCCCCCCTCTAACTTCTAAAGTAAGAGAATGAAAAATCTAAAAAAAATATATGATGTACACTACCATGTAAACTACCAACGAAAATTATTTTGAACTCGATCTGATGAGTAGTTTTTTTAGTACGTCATAAATACACTATTATTGAAACTTCGATCAAAGTTAAAACGAACTACAAGAACTATGTGTACTATGTATATTATGTTACTTGCTGCAACGGAACCCTTCATGGGCGAGTCCAACTCGCACTTGGCCACTTTATTTTTTGTATGTAGTATTTGGAAGTCGATAAAATTAATAAAAAATATAGACAATAAATAATAGAGAACATTGCCTCACACATCACTATCTATCCCCAAACGAATTAAAGCTGTATTATTATGTATAAAAAGTATATTTTTAAATTATTCAAAAATCAATCAGTCGCATAACAAATATTTGTATTAGTCACACAAATATTTACACTGGGTAGGAATCTAACGATGAATGAATGAATAAAATTAAACACGCAATGAGCAACTTCTAATTAGGGATAATAATGGTTCGGCGCGGTGACCTGTTGCGCCCTATCGGTGACCCAGTCACGCACCGCGCCACCTTAATGATAGTTAATTATCTGTTTTGTTGATGTGCACGTCACGGAACGAAACTTACGATCATCATACGTATTAGTTGGATTGTATATAGTTACTAGCAGCTCGCCGCAGTTTTACCCGCGTAGTTCCCGTTCATGTATTTTTTTCGGGATAAAAAGTAGTCTATGTGTTCTTCCTGAATGTGACCCAACTGTGTTCCAAATTTCAGTCCGATCCGTTTATACGTTACGACATGATTGAGCAACAAACATTATTCATTTGTAATATGTATTAGTAGGATTAGTGCCTTTATTTTACTGCCCGCATTCCGAATAATACTTACTCAAGGCTATCTCGAGCCAAATCTGTAAAAGTTTGGGGTATTTTTTAAAAGTTCATAGGATGATGGGATGAGCAGGACATCTGCCTGATTGGAAGCAACGTGACTGTCCATAACAGCACAGTGTCATGCAGCTATTTTGAAAATAAAGAGGCTAGAGCTGTATTAGATCATGCAGATCGGTTGCACACTTAGAAATTAAATGGAAGATAGGTAAATTCTTATATATCTGGGTGACGAACGCAGTGCAGTGCAGAGTAGGGATTGGGACTCTTCATGTTAGCTGCATATCACTGCTGTTATAGGCAATCGTGTTGCTTACCATCCGGCGCATGTCATGCTCGTCCTGTTGCTTTATATTGTAAAATAATAAAAATAGTTGAGGTTTTCACGACACAATATAAGTTGACCTCTGTTGAAATAAAAAATATAAATGGAATTATTTTCTTTCACACTTATAAAGTTCTCTACATTATCAACACAAGTTTAGTTACGTATGTCCGTTTCTACACAACGTTACCCAAACGTTCGATATAAAAGTACAGGTCTAAGGAAGATTTAGGTTAGACTTTGTACTCGGTAAAATGATGTACTGATCCTTGTGGGATTTTAAAATTACCCCCATTGTTAAAGTTAAATGATGAATACAATGTATCCTTTTAGAGTTACAAGGGTTCTGTGGAAAAGGGTACAATCCTCAAAAAAACTAAGTAGTCCGTTAGTTAGATTGCCAAAAAATATTGTACACGTATTTTTTCTTTTGTTTCACAAACAAAAAATGACGAAGATACAGCGCTTCGAAGTTTCGTGTGACGTCACTTGTGAGTACGATTTTTACTCACGAGTGACGTCGCGACCCCCCACTCTCGAAGTTTGATGGTCTATATCTTTGCCGATTTTTAATATTATGAAAAAACAAAAAATACGTGTCCCATATTTTTCCATGATCTTGCTGACGGACTAATTAGGATGGTGTATTTTTGACCCAGTCCGGTACCCTATTATTTAAATACAGCATGAGTAGTCCAGTTTAATGCTCCCACTGCTGGGACTCAGACATTCTCTAACAAGTAACGATTAGACCAAAATACAGGTGTGTTTCACACCTACTTTGGTAAATTAGACATACACATGTATAATATACCGATTATTGAAATAAACAATTATCAAGTCAAGGCCATAATCAACCATGCTAGCCAAGTGCGGGTTGTCGGATGACACATGTCTTTGTAAAATGTATTCCTTGAAATACGACGGTGTTGTCACAATGTTTTCTTTCACCTCTAAAGTTAGTTAGTGGTGATGAAGAACACACACATCTGCCCTGAGAAAAATATTCAGAGCTGCAGGTGGGATTCGAAAATTCGAACCTACGACTTTGCGATTGCAATATTGGATGTTCTTACCACTAGACTACCACGGCTTACTGAGATTAGCCCTAAACTAAGCAAAGCTTGTACCTACTATGGGAGTGAGATAGCTGATATATAATTTTAGATACATACTTATAAACCCAGGCATAGAACAAATATTTATATGCATTCACACAGATATTTGCACTTACTACCAACTAAGCCACTAGACCAGCCAATTCAATCAAAAAATTTAAATGCGTGTGTGTGTCAAATACCTACAAGGTAGAGTGTGTAATACTTAGTCATTGCATAATTTGAAAAATAATCTTAACATTTTGCACGTGCACATGTAAAACATAAACTATAAGTATAATAAAAACTATAAGTATAAACATAAACTATAAGTGTAAGAAATTTAATCTTTTGCGCAATTTTCGTAAAAAGGGGTATATAGGTTTTGCTTCACGTATAAACTTATAATATAGACAATGTCTACTGACAAAATCAATTGTAAAATCAAGTGTAATTGTTGCTCCAGTTACATTTCTACATTGTAATAATATAATTTTATGATTCACCAATACCAGCCAGCAAGAGTGTAATTGTTATTTGCGAACATGACTACCAGTCAATTGTTTTAACATGGCTCAATTTAATCAGTCATGTGAGTATGGAAATTCCTTTGATGCGTAATTTACAAATTGACTAAATAAATATAGAATTTTCAAAAGTATAACTTTAATAGCAGTCCACAAATTTATTAAATAAGTTTAAAATTGTCAAAAGTTTAACTTTATTAGCAGCGCCCCAATTTACACTCGTAGTTTGTTTCCGTATTTTTTTTTGCGATATAAAGTAGCCTATGTGCTAAAATTCCGGGAAACAATTACACTGTGTTTCAAATGTCAACCCAATCCGTTCAGCCGTTCCTAGGTGATTGAGGTACAAACATTCAGACTTTCGCATTTATAGTATTAGCAGCACTCCACAGTTTTACGAGTACCTGCACAGTTCCCGATCCTGTTATTTTCTAGCAATAAAAAGTTTGTTATTGCAGAATATGATCTAACTGTTGTCCAAATTTTAACACGATCTGTTCAGCCGTTCTGACAAGCAATAAGCTTGTACATTTGGACAACAGTTAAAAAGTTCAAACTTAGACGTTTATAATATTAGTACGATAGTCTCAATCTCTATTGACACTGGCCAAATTGCGGTAACATAACCGAATAGAGGCCATAATAGAGTAAGATCCCAGAGCTCCCAGACGTCATCTATTTTCTGATGAATGAAATGTGGACGATTGAGTAGAGTTATTAAGTACTAAGAACATATGCTTACTCGCTAACTTGCTTAGACGGCCAATTTTGAGATATGGGGTAATGAAGGTACATACAAACATTACTTACTTCACATATTTTCTAATAAGTGATTTTCACGTATGTTGTAGGCAATATTCTTAAAAACAAGGTCCCAATACTCCCAGACACTTTCCGCCGGCCGTTTTGCTTAACAACTCCAAAATAATAATTTAACTTCACTTAAATTCTCATGCTCCCTTTGTAAATATGTTCGTCAGACAATTTTAAAGCTTTTTCCAATGAGACAGACCAATCTAAGGGGCCAATCATCCCCTAAACTTGGCCGTCTAAGCAAGTTTAGTAAGCATGTCTTCTTAGTACTTACTAACTCTACTCAATCGTCCACATTTCATTCGTCAGAAAATAGGTGACGTCTGGGAGCTCTGGGATCTCGGACTATAATAAATAGAGTTGAAGTAGTCTTAATTTCGTATGAGTCTTGTAGAGACTACTCTTATAGCCACGTGTACGAACGGCGACCACGTGCTGTAGAGAAAGTATGAATAATGATATGCGTTTAAATTCCAAGATTAATAAGAAACGTGAGAAAAATCGTTAACGTCATTTGCGCTTCGTAGTTCCCACGTCGGTAGCGGCTACCAGTTTATTGTGATTAACATTCGTACAACATACAACAGAAAACTTGAGAAAAGAGGTTCTCGAATCGAATGTATGATTTTTGACGTGATAACGTCTTATAATTCGATGAAGCCGGCTGCACGCCCGCAAAACATGACGTAATGTGCCGTTACCGCCGTTACCTCGCCGCATGACGTCGTCAGTACCATTCCATCAGTATTTTCTTAAGACGTTGTCACGATCAATTATCGTCAGTAAACCGACTTTACAGACAACCATTTTTTTTAAACTAATGTAGTTTTACACTTGACCGTTCTCTCGTCTGATGTTAAGCGACGATGCGGTCTACAATGAAGCGTGGCTTACCTAGAAGAAACCGATTCATTCTCGTTTTGAAAACACCAAGATTGTAATTGAGAGAACACGGGCAACGCATTCCACAGCCTAGACGTTCTTATCACAAAAGTAGAGTCAGACCTCTTCGTTCGAGTCCTTGGAACTTTAATCATGAATCGATTTTGGTACGGGTAGTCGGATAGAACAAGGCCAAAGTGGTAAAAAAATTAAAGTTGAAATTAGTAACAGAACTATGAATGTGAAAGAAATTATTCCTCGTTGTTGTCATTATATCCCTATTCTTATTTTAAACTCCATAGGGTTGCCAAGTTTACCAAGATTTTCAATAAACATTTCGAAGATTGTCATTAACGGCAAAATTATAACAGAACCCAAAGAAATCCGGTATGTATTTTTTATGTTTACCGACTAGACTCCATGATTATTCTTTAGGGCGTACCTATTAATGCTAAAAATTTGTACCGAAATGGGATAGTTTTAAAGCTATTTGCAAAACTATTCATATTCAACACCTTAATTCCGAAAAACAGAAATTTGTGCGTAGCAAATATTTGTAGCAGTCAAAATTCTATAATATTTTTGCATGCTATGTATTTTTGAACGGAATATAGTACCTATCTCTATCTACATAATATATGATATTGTGTATGGCTCAAATATGCTAGAATATGTACTGTATTTTAAAAATATTTGACAACCCTAACTATATAATCCGATAATAAGTGTATACGCTTAATCCGTCAACAATGGCTCTTCTATTTTTAGTACAATGTTACACTTGTGCGTTTCTCGTCCCACATGGCGTACGGAATCTGACTCGCGAAGAAATTGGGCGGTCAGTCGCTCCGTCGCGTTACGCGTATGCGATCGGCGTCCGCGTCTCCGGCGAATCGATTAATCGAAACCGTTATCAGTAATCGAGTGCATTCGATAATCGTATCGATAATTATGTGAAAGTGTCTGTGTGTGATTGTGTTTTATCAGCTAGTGTTGGCGGAGTTTGTGATTGTGAATGTGAGTATCGATATGCTAACGAATGATTGCGAATTTTCGTTTGGGAAAATGATTCAAGAGTTAAATATAGGGCATGACAATCTAGAGATGACCGTCTTCCGTGTGTTATCATTTTAGATAACTAAGATTATAGTGAGACATCATTTTATCTATGCAGCATTTCAAGAATTGAATTTAAATCATTAAGTATTTTTAATTGATTTAAAACATAATCGCGTATTATTCTGTATGAACTTCAGTAAGAAGATTATATAGTGAGACATGGTTCTGTTCGTTTTTTCGTAAAGTTTCACGCGTTGTTTCGTGAACTTCTTCTTTTTAATTGACAAAATTGCGGATTTGTCCGTATACACTTCAGTACTTATCTAAGTTTTATTGTCCTATTTGTTCTTTTATGGATAAGTCGTAGAGGATTCTTTTTGAATTATTGTATGCCTATCTCGGAAAATACCGGTCTGTTTTCGTAATTTCCTATGACATAACTCATTTACGCGGAAGTTTAATATATACATACATACGTCAGTGATGGTGATTCTGTGTGACACATCTAATTACACATTTAAATAGAATGTAATTTAACTTAATACCATTCCTTACTTAACTAGTCGCTTCTATCGTATGTTTAGTTACCTTTACCAAAATGTATGTCACCTCTGGAAAATGTTTTGTACGATTCACTCGAGAGAAACAAGGATCGCATAGCAATGATGCTATGCGTTCCTTGTTTCCTTGAAGTACGCATCTGCAATAAATCCTCAAGAAAATTTCCAGCTCTAATGTTATCCCTAGTAACCAGTAACCTATATTCTAGCCATTATATTGTTATAACATTGGGTTCATCCAAAAGGACTGATAACTATGTAGTTTTAAATCCGAAATAAAAAAGTGGAAACGCATAATTGTTTTTGGGGCACAAAATCGTTTGAAATGATGTGTCTGGTGTGATAAGTGTCAATGACTACAATCGTTTTCTATCAAGCGATACGTCTGTATGTTGATAACCTATGAAGTAGAAAAACACACGCCCCTGATATCCCACACATGTTGCCAAAATATTAAATCAAGGCACCAGATGTATTGTCAAAATATTGGGCGTGATGCTCTGTTGATACAGATTTTATCGTTGGCCTTGGGTGTCTCGTTGATTGGTCACGAGGGCTGATACTGTGGCTCACTTTAATTGCGAGACCAACTAATACATTGAACACTAGCGGCACATAATGTAAAACACTAAGGCAAAGTCAAAATATACGTACATTTCTAACGGTGAAAGTATTTTCGAAATCGGTCCAGTAGTTTCTGAGATTAGCGCGTTCAAACAAAAAATCCTTTCCAAACTAAATTGAATTTAATATTGGTGGACAATTCACACACGATCCCAAACTAAGCAAAGCTTGTATGATGGCGGCCAGATAGCTGATAATATAATACTTGTATAGTTTTTAAATACATACTTATTATACACGTTGACCTCTTTGGAGAGAGTGGTGTGTTGAGCGTTAGGCAGTTGTTCGTACGGAATACAACTCTTTCCGTTCATAGGTCAGTTCTCGCTTCTGATGACTACGATGCAATGGCCAAAAAGAGAATCTTTACGATTCCATACCCACGGGTTTACACGAGTTTTGCACGACGTTTTGGTAATTCCATTAGAACACATGTATACAATGTAGTTGATAAACACTGTCAGCTGAAGGATAAAACTAACTCTGAGGCCAAAAAGGCTACTTTTAGATATCTGACCACACTAAATTATGGAGAAGCAGAAGGCTTAATTAGATTTTTCTCATAAGTTGCTTCATTATTTGTTTGTATTTTGTGTGTGTATTGTTGATGTGGAGGTTGGTCCGCAAAAAAAAAAAAATGTATTAATGCAAAATTTTAAAACAAATTTTGTTTACTGTATGTGCAATGTACATAAATATGTGATATGTGTGAATGTATATACCTATACCTATGTTTATAATAAACAAATAAATAAATACTGGTGGACAATTCACACATAACGCCATCTGACCCCAAACTAAACTAAGCAAAGCTTCTAATATGTGCGTATTTATACATGAACATCAGACTAATATCAGATGATTGGGGTAGGACACGCAATTATTTAATTTTTAGAGGCATTCAATCCATATAGGACAATCGTATCGGCTTCCGCGATACAGGCCAAGCCTAGTGCGGAAGCCATAATTAACCATTTTAATATATGTGTTTTTTGGTAAATAAATATTATTTTTCTTTTTCTTATATAAACACCCAGACACAGTGCAAACATTTGAATTCATCACACAAATATTTGCACTGGGTGGGGATCGAACCCACGACAATTGAATATAATATTACATATCATGATTGTTTATAACTCTATGAGAACGGGAATACGTCAATTTACCATTGAACATGCTTGAAATTGCGTCGAAATATCGGAGAGTCGCGCCCACCCTACAACAACGTTAAATATCCCGTCATTAGTGATCCTAATGAAATTATTGAGCTCTGAAATATTGCTGTTATATCTAGCCGTCGTGTGTCTTGCAAATTTTCCAATTTATTCACTTTTTTACAGTTTAAAGAGTCCATTGTGAAGCTAAACGGTGAGAAAATCAACGTATCTGTTTAGATAGTAAAACGTTCGTGTCAAGGGCCCTATAACCCAATTCCGGTTGTTTCGTAAATTCACATTCTCTATAAATACATCGTCACAGCAAATGTAGTCGCCGTTGAGCTGTATTCTGTATTCTCTGAGCATTTGAAGCTTCCACCTCCTCGTAAGTACGTTGCGGGGAATATCGTGTACCTACAGTTCTAAGAAAACCCTACTAATACTATTATTGTCCACTCTACTTTGCCATGGTAATGTGATAATACTACCGTGACTGTCCACTGTCGCTCTACATTATCTACTATGTTTTGTTTATTTATTATTGCTTTGTATTATTTTTTGGAGTGTCAATAAAGAGTCTATCTATCTATATATCTAACGAGCGGCCCGTTCCGGCTTTGCTCGGATAATAATCTAGATACCAACTACAGCGTCATCTGCCGAGCTGGTTTGTGAATCTAAACCATCGAGGGCCCTGCCCAAACGTATACACAAAAATTCATTCAAATCGGTTCAGCCGTTTAGGAGGAGTTCACTAACAACGAAAAGTGGCATTGATTTATATATATATATATATATATATAGATATTATAAATGCGAAAGTTTGTGTTTGCTCAATCATGTCGGAACGCTTGAATCGATCGAGTTGAAATGTGGAACACAGATTATTATTATTGTCTGGAATAATAAGTAAATAGGCTACAACATTTTCGTCATGGGAAAATAACGGGAACTACGCGAGTAACAACGTGGCCCGCTGCTAGTTTTCAATACTACAATACAAATTAGTTTATTGCCAGAAAAGATAACAATGGATACTTAACTATTTCATCGACATAAAAATCTTAGTCAAAAACATGTTTTTTTTGTATGTAGGTTTCATAGGTAGTCCTTTAGCAGCCGTGCTAGGTTCGTCATCAGTGTTATAGCTGCTAAAATAATATGTCCATACTAATAGTTCTATGCTCATCGACAAGCATAACTATCCGTTACATTAACTACCCTGGCGTTTTGTCATAGTTCTCCCAATTATCTTGGGACAGATGAATATCTTTCCAAAGATAATTTCCAACAAATATTTTTTTTATTAGTTGAAAATTTAACGAGTTCCTTAATCTTTGTAACTAGGTCTGTGCTTGACCGCCACCTAATGTTAAGCGACGAAGCGATAAAGTGCGCTTACTTAAAAAAAAATCGATTTACTATCTATTTGAAATCACCAAAATTGTATCCATACGGGAATAATATAGCCTAAATGCCAAAAATAAATGGTTCTTAATTTTTTTAGGAAAGCACCTAACAGCATTTGTTCTCTAGGCAAGGCCGTACTAAACTAAGCTTACTGGCTATAGGTACTTATGGATTATCATGTAATTTGAATCTCTGTTGAGTTCTGTCTCTGAAACTATTATTTTTAGGGTTCCGTAAAACGTAAAAACGGAACCCTTATAGATTCGTCATGTCTGTCTGTCTGTCTGTCTGTCTGTCTGTCTGTCCGTCCGTATGTCACAGCCACTTTTTGCTGAAACTATGAGGACTACACTGTTGAAACTTGGTATGTAGATGTATTCTGTGAACCGCATTAAGATTTTTACAAAAACAATTAAAAAAAAGAAAAATTAGGGTTGACCCTCATACTAAGAACTGAAACTCAACAAATTTTTTTTCATCAAACCTACACGTGTGGGGTGTCTATCGATAGCTCTTTAAAAATGATGTTAAGGTTTCCAATATAGTTTTTGTCTACACTGAATAATTTGCGCGAGAGACACTTCCAAAGTGGTAAAATGTGTGTCCCCCCCTCTAACTTCTAAAGTAAGAGAATGAAAAATCTAAAAAAAATATATGATGTACATTACCACGTAAACTACCAACGAAAATTAGTTTGAACTCGATCTGATGAGTAGTTTTTTTTTAGTACGTCATAAATACACTATTATTAAAACTTCGATCAAAGTTACAACGAACTACAAGAACTATGTGTACTATGTATATTATGTTACTTGCTGCAACGGAACCCTTCATGGGCGAGTCCAACTCGCACTTGGCCACTTTATTTAAATAATCAGTTTCATCACTTGTTTAGTGACATATTTGAGGCGCGAAATTTTCGTCTGACATAGTACCGAAGTTGTTGAACTATTGTTTCCTAAAAATAAAACGTACGTGTGCCTCTGTAACCCAAATTACAGAACTGTTGAAAGATTCGAACTATCCATTACGATAATCATGATTGATTCTACACTTATCTCCTAATTGATGTTTATGTTTGCCAGCTTTCTTTGTACGTTGCTTTAAAATCTTCAATTCACACCGCTGTAAAGTTCTCGGTTCCGCGTTTTAAGCGCGTAGTTTTGTAAATAACGTTGGTTTAGGAAACTTTTTTTTCAGTTTGGGGTATTCTTCGTTTTTAAATATTAACGATATAGAACTAGAACAATACCACAGAATAAATATTAGTACAAGTACAGACCACTCACTTAGCGAAAACAATTATATAAATAGCAACTCTTGCTGGGACACAACAAAGTTCAATTCAGCTCGCAATACCTGTCGCGATTTTCAAATAAACATTTGCGCTCTTTCTAATGCGTAACTCTGTCCCTGTCTAGCGCGGAGGGTTGTCGACATGTCTAATAATATGCGCGGGAAACGTGTTGCACGAGCGCTCAGCCGTGCGTCCGACAACCGACTGGCACTTGTTCCCTGGGAGGAACGGTCTAGCTGTAGGCTAAAACCGTGCGACCTTGAGCGAGTGATGATGCACTGACAATACTATCACGTTCAGACGTGATTGAACAACAAACATCTGACATACAAACTTTTGCATTTATAATTTTACATAAATATGTAGTAGGATTGGTATATACTTGTTTTTGAACCTGGCGAAGTACCACACCTTTGCCAGTTATTCTACGTAGTTACCTAGCTCCTACTAGTTGGAATTGCCGTTATAACTGTGTTCCGGTTTGAAGGGTAATGTTGCCAGTGCAATTACAGAACATAGAGATAAAAAATCTCATATCTTTGGGTGACGAGCGCAGTGCAGTGCTAGGTAATGATTTGGACTCTTCATGTTCCAATAGCTGTGTGTTATTTGTGGGCAGGCTTTCTGCTTACTATCTGGCAAATGTTCTGCTCGTTTCGTCACTCTACAGCTCTATATTATAAAAAAATTGGTTGTCTGTAAAGTCGGTTGGTTTACGGACGATAGTTTAACGTGACAACGTCATAACAACACATTGATAGATCCGATGCAAGCGTACAATGAGCGTAACGGGACATAACGGGACACTTTTTCGTGCATGCAGCCGGCGTTCATCGATTTATAGACGTTGTCACGTCAAAAAAGATTATCTTAAAATTTTAAACATCATTCTACGTTGGTCATGTCGATTTGATGGTGGCTAACATGTGATGTAATTCCCAATCCTCATGTCGGCGTCTCCTTCGGGTTGATATATCGGAAAGTCCAGGATTTACGGAAATAGCGAAACGACTGGCGTTTGGCAAACCGCCAGCATTCGCACCGATGATAACAGGCCAACCGAAGTCTGTATAGACGGTCGAATTGAGAAACTAATAATTTCAAACAAAGTTGTCTAGTTTGGGTGGAAATATCGATTACAGCTGCCTTACCCAATTTTATATAGCTAAATTTGTCGGTCAGTGTATGAATAGTTTGTAGTTTACTTCGTAACGTGTTTTTATTAAACATTTTTTTATTGGCAAAGGTTAGGAAAGAAAAAAATTGTCAAGGTCGTTTGTGTGTTGAATACTTTTACGTAAATGTTTACGTTGTTCGTTTTATTAGTAACCTAATTTTGTTTTCGAATGAACGATGTTTTGAGATGATTCTTACAAATTGACCAACAAATAGGAATATACTATGTCGTTCTATAATTTATTTAGAGAAATACCTAGTCTAGCGGCCCATTTCGGTTTCGCTCTGGTATTGATCTTTCTACTATCAGCAGGTCTACTACGAAAACAACCTCCGAATAATCGGATCCAACCGATAGCTGTCCGAATAATCGGTAAGGTGATTAAATGCTTTCGGAGGAAGGTTTACGACACAAAAACTGTCAAATCTATGTAGGTCGGAATTCGAAATGAACGAAACGCCCGATCCGATCAACCGACTGATTGTGTTTCGTGATAAGAAACGTCCATAAGTTCGGCCGATATATCGTTTATCGGACTTCGTAGTAGACCTGCAGATCTTTCAAGTTAGGTTAAACTGCACACGGTGTGCAAATTTGATTAAAATCGGTTCAGTAGTTTAGGAGTCCGTCGCGGACAAAGATTATGTATGAAAGAGTTAGGACGCGCGCCATGCCTTGGTGGTAATCAACATGCCATAAGCCCATAATGATACTAAGCTTTTTTAATATTAGGAGTTCAATTCCTGCGCTCGTCACCCGGAGATGAGATTTAGTAGTGGCAAGAATCTTTGCAGAGTCCGTCTGGGGAAGTACCACACCTTTGCCAGTTATTCTACCGCTAAATATTACTGTGTTCCAGTTGTAATGGGCAAACATTACTGTGTTCCGGTTTGAAGGGCAATGTTACCAGTGAAGTTACAGGGCATAGAGATAAAACATCTTATATCTCTGGGTGACGAACGCAGTGCAGTGCAGTGCTAGGTAATGATTTGGACTCTTCATGATTCAATAGCTGCGTGTCACTGTGCTGTTATGTGGCAGGCATGTTGCTTACCACCAGGCACATGTCCTGCTCGTCTCGTCACTATACTATATTTAAAAAAAAAAACTCCATTATCTCTGCATTCTCCAACAACATTTCCTGTTAAACTAGAACAAAATAGTGATACCGGTCTTAGGACACATTATTTGGCTCAAAAGACGGCTATTTCCGTTCGAATTGATGGAGTATATAAATCTTGTATTAAAAGCCAATATTTCAATCATTCCGGTCCCGGGAGTCTACCGTCTAACTAAATCGGCTTTAGCGTTGCTATTACTGTCTCTATAATTTGAAGCGGAACGAAAAGAGAGAGGAATATTAAAGCCAAGACAGTTTTCCTGAATCGGTAGACCCCTCGGTAACCCAGATATCGGTGACGAAATCAATAGCTAATAAGCAGAGTGTACAATACGCGGAAAACGTCTGCTGCCTGCCGCATGCCCGGCTGTTGCAATCGCTACCATGTGCCTTGGAAACGGGTTTATAATAATTTCAACACTATCCATGTTTTTTCACGTCTACAACCAAAAATTGGGGTTCAGTTTTTAAAATAGACCGATTTTCGTGTGGTTTTCTTTGTTGTGTTCAATTGTTGAGGCCTAGATCGCATATACATAAGCATGAAGCTGAAATTTCACAATTTTAACATTTTGTGCAATCAGTCAATGTAGTCTTGTTTGACAAGACCAAATCATTTATTTCGTCTTCATTCATCCTACTAATATTATAAATGTCAATGTATGGATGTTTGGATATTTGGATGTTTGTTGCTCAATAACGTGCTAACGTATGAACGGATCGGGCTTAAATTTGGAACACAGATAGATTATAGTCTGGAAGAACACATAGGCTATTTTTTATCCTGGAAAAATAACGGGAACAACGGGAACGGGAACTACGCTTGTAACACCGCGGGGCGCTGCTAGTAATATCAATACTAATTTTATATAGGTAGTTGAAGAGTTTGTTTGTTTGAACGTTAGGATCTCGGGAACTACTGGACCGATATGAAAGATAATTTTTCTGCTGGATAGTCCATTTATCGAGGAAGGCTATAGGCTAATAACATTACGCTACTATCAATCTTATAATAAGAGTAAAAGTTTCAAATTCTGAATCAGATAGTCCATTGACAAAAATAATAAAATTATATAACCAAACGGTTATTTATTATTAGTATCTCAGCCTAATTGATCCATTGCTAAGCAAAGGCCTCCCAAATAATCAGTGATAAAATGGCGATTCCAAAATGGAGAGTGAGATAAAAAAAGTAAATGAAAAATTCTTTACAACCCATTCAATATTTCGTTAAAATAATTAGAAACCGTGTCGGTGTCGGTGCACCAAGAACACAATCATAAATAAACGTAACACGACTTTTTGTATTATATGAAGATATAAAAACAAATCTTCTATCAAATACAAAGCAGTTCTCGTGAACGCCTAACGACTTCCTTCCATAGTTACATCAAACCGCAAATGTAATGATCCCGATCAGTCACGGTCAATGTTCATATTCCCCATTTGCCCATATCAACCGTTGTGGCGCCATGTTAATGTCCCGTGTTGTACCGACGCGCCGCTTCTAGAACAGTATGTTGCGTCTTTAGGTCCACGCAATCTGTGTTTTTTAGTTTCAACTACGTCGTCATGTACATTGTTAAATTCATTTACAGTATCATTGTTGTCGAGGACAGCTTTATTCAGGATATTGTTGGAATGTTGGCTTGTTCCTTTTCTGGTTGTATAAACATGTTCCCAGTGTTTTGGATCGACAACCATCTATCCATTTCCATCTTAGTCATATTATTATCATTTATAGTTTTCTTCGTCATCATCTTAGTCTTTATCATCATTCTTGTCATAAATAGCTTATTTAATTACACTTTCGTCTTGTTCTGTCGACTTTAAAATCGAGGGTTTTGGAGATGGTGACGATTTTTTTATTAGGCTATTTTTTGATTTTGTTACCTTCAATTATCTGGTGTTTTATTTTGAAATCTAAACAAGTATTATAAATTGTTCCATTATTTCAACCGAAAGTTTATCAAAATTGGTTCCATTTTTTTTCAAGTGGAATTGGGCTATGTAGTTTTTGGAGACAAAATATTTAATTTTTTTAGTAATTAATCATGTTACAGGGAGATTTCATACTGCCATATTCTTACATCAACCTTGCCAGTCTGCCCAATGCGCTTGCACATTAAATTTATATCACGATCCTTTGATGTCCGAAAGTACCTACTCACTACTGCTTGTTTTCAGGGAATTATTGGGCTTTGTAGCTGCGTGTTAATTTGTTTGATATTCTAACATATGTACGTCTATTGGAAATGTTAATTTACGTTCAAAATGATTTGTTAACATTCTGAATGTTATACATAAACATCTTATCTTACTGAAACATGATTATTGTAGTGCTACGAATAGGACTCTTTCAGCCCGCCAACCAAAGTTTTGGGTATCTTTGCACCAGGTGCAAATCAAAGGTAGCACTTTCTTTTCTTCAGACGACCAACGTTTTGTCTCCCTTGTCACGTCCACCACTCCGTTAATACAGTAGCTACTACACGTGTCTAAAATGTATCTTGCAAGATAAATTAAGAAATATTGTTAAACTTTCCATACACCGAATCACCTATCCTCAGGAGAGCTCATATGGAAGCTAGTCAGCGGATTTATAATGCATATATATAAATTAAAGCATACTTATGATACGTAGAAACAGCCAGATATAGAACAAATATATCTTCTGATTTCGGTGTCCAAGAAGTAGGTAAACATTTTCAATCTAATGAATGAGTTGTTGGTGCAACGGAATACACTCCATTGTAGACGAAGGAAGACTAAAGCTAGCATTCACGGCGTAATAGCCATTTAAGCTGAAGCCCATTCAATGACCGGCTGCGACCAATTTGAGCCTCATCCGCGACTTTGTATTGAATTACTTGGACCGCTTGGGCCGTATGGAACTGGTGTAAGGCATAAGCGACAGCGAAGAATTATGCCAACACGATTTAATTTAGACGAATTTTTGAGAAGTAAATTTTTAAGCATTTAACAAAACGTTTTGTTTGTTAGGTTTGGAAGTCCTTCTGACCTACCCCAAAGTTGGGTTAGATAGGGCGCTTTCTGAGCTAGCACTTCGGTTTGTGACCTACTTTCTGCAGTTTTCATGAAAAAAAAGTGTTATATTAGGACACATTATAGGAATTTGTGTTGAACTTATTTGTGGGAAATCGCAGTATGTAATTAAGAAACTTCAAATACTTACGTTTTTGACGTGATAACGTCTTATAATTCGATGAAGCCGGCTGCACGCCCACAAAACATGACGTCATGTAGCGTTACCGTCGGTCGTTACCGTCGGTCGTTACCGTCGGTCGTTACCTCGCCGCATGTTTGTTACAGATGTATTAATTATTTCGAACAGTAGTTCAAGCGGGGATGTAGCTCAGTGGTAGAGCGTTCGCTTTGCATGTGAAATGCCCCGGGTTCGATCCCCGGCATCTAAATGCTTTTTTGCATTGTTTTTTGCATTGTTTTGATTGAAAATGACTAAATTCTACTGATTACTTTTTACATACAAATCTATTAAACAAATGAAATTAAAATTTTCTTTTGAAAAATGCTACCATTCCATCAGTATTTTCTTAAGACGTTGTCACGTTCTATCGTCAGTAAACCGACTTTACAGACAAACATTTTTTTTTAAATGATTCTAAAACCCTAACTATCTGCAATATAGTAGACCAAATGTTGGTCTGTTACTCCTTTTGCCCTCACATGTACAACGAAATTTCGCGTAAAATAAAACTAGGTCACAGCAGAGCTAGCTAGTATCTGGCAAAAGTGCGTGTGATTACAGATTACAATAAGAAGTATTTATATACGCTTACTTTTCCATATTTTTAATCCCAAGTCATTTTAGAAGAGCAAGTGGATCTAAATTTAAACCAAATGTATTTCACATTGTTTCTTTTGCGACGCTAACCCTTAACTTACCACCGTCTTTAGTGATTCAAATTCACCATTACTCAATTGTCTCACTTACCCGTCGCTGCGACGAGACGCAACAGAAATAGATAGGGCTATTTACGTCACAAATTGGCCATTATGAGATGAAAATCGTTTTAGACAAGTCTTACTGGTTTTCGTACGATGAATTCGGAATACTCGTAAATCTCCGCAAATTGATATATGTTTTAGGAGCTAATATAAATTTCACACTAATTGAATTTAAAAATCTTAGTGATCTTTCTGTTTTATTTCTGTATTGTGGCCTTTTAATAAGAGTAAAAATAAGTAAATACTCAAATAAACAAAATCTAGAAAAAAAAATTAGTAGATATGTAATGAGACATAATAAAGATGGGAGAAAAGGATATTTCAGACGAAATAAATTGTGTGCATATTCTCTACTGTATCTATTCTAAATTGATATGTAATGAGACACAATAGTAACACTTAGTAAAGTAAGGCAACATCATCGATAATGAGAAGAATAAGAGTTTCTTGTGTGGTAATAATACAAATCTAAACCATGTTCATATGCAGATATCTTACTAATATTATAAATTTCAATGTTGTGATGTTGGTTGCTCAACCACGTCGTAACCTCTAAACGGTTGAAATTTGGAACACAGGTTAGATTATAGTCCGGAAGTACTTTGGTACTTTCTATCTCGGGAAAATAACGGGAACGAAAACTATGCTGTAAAGCCGCAGGCGTTGGTAGTTTATACTAAATGAAAACCTTTAAAAAATTGGTCTACAATGAAATTTATTCTATGCGACCTGCCCTCCCCGGGCTCATCTTTAACACAAATTGAAAAGAACACACGTTGAACGTAGAATATATAGATATATATAGAACGTAGAACTTGTAGACTCGAAAAGTAGTGGCTTCTGACTGCCCTGTGCCTTACAGCCCACCCCACCCAAGAAGCCACCTCGGAGGAACCTCTCCGTGTCCCCCACTCACGCCAACTCGCCATCCTCTGGCTACAGCTACGAGTTGAGGGTACACGCGAGGAGTCAGGACGACCTGGATGATATACAGGTAAAACCAGGGCCGTCAGGGTTAAACTAAGTTGTGACAACAGTTTAGGGTCTGCTATGTAGGTGCAGGGTTTGCGATGCCCAAGAATTGTCATGCAAACGCGATGGTGTACGTTTATATTCACTAGTTATGAGAGACACATTTTGGTCATTGGGCATCGTCAATACAGCTCTATAATACGCTGCTACAGTAGTAGTAAGGTCCTTGGCTGAAGTATAGCTAAGTATGGCTGATAGGAAGTGCAACATGGAGTCTCTGTAAAAGTACTCTGCATCGGGCGGTCTTCCGCCTAATTATATTGATCTGGGCTTTGATATTACTTTCTCGAGGATTTTATTACTTATTAGGAGGAGTGGCGACGTGTTGTAAAGGTTGCCACTAACACCTGAAGATGACCACGACCACTCTGTCAAGAGTGATACCGACGAAGAAGAAGAAGAATTACTTTCTCGTTATTTTTGCTTTCAATTAAAGAGATAACAATATCAACGCCACAAGTAACCGTTTTGGTAAAGCGATCAGATGGTAGGCTATATGAGGCCTTTGGCCTCTGCTATAATTTGACCCTTGGACTAGTTACAACTCTTCGCATTTTCGGGTCTGCTAATATTTGTAAATATTACGAGCTCCTCAAATTACATCGACTTCCTATTGTTGTAGAGTAGCAATGAGTCCCAAATCAAGGAGTAAAGATGAGCTCACCGTCGAGTTTTTTCTGTATCCAAAACGGCCAATAGTCGTATGCGCCGATCTAAATATTGACCAATAGCTTGCACTTAACTAAGAAAATAAAGTTTGCTATTGGTAGGTGTTTTTATGCGTAATTCAACTGCCTGGTGCATCTTGTATGGATGTTCAATATAATCTAACTTTTTAATTTGTCCAAAACTTGGGTTGTACGATTTTCACATTGATTCGACAAGAAAAATAATAACTTAGGTTGTCCGTGTAAATAATAATGGACAAAACCCTGAGTATACATCAGATTTAAGTCAGGGTGAATAGAAGTAATTAGCTAGTCCTTACCAGTCTTTTTAGGAAGTCATGCGTATTTGTCTAATAAAAGAACTGTAGAATTTGTGTTTGAATTAGTGTGTATAAAGAAGGGACCGTAGTTGCTTTATACCTGCTTGTTGGTCAGGATAGCTTTTGATTTTACATTTCTTTGTTGCAGGGTGCAAAACATTACCTGAAACACGGCCGCTCAGTAGACCACTACGTAGACTCGAAGCTTTCATACTCAGAATACGAAGAGAACCACAACTCGCCTCGAGTGGCTCCCATACCCACCCCCAGGCCCAGTCTGAAGCAACGCTCCCAACCGGTCGCCATCACGGCTATGTACGAAAACGTCGTCATTAAAGAACAGAACCCCAGAAGAAAACTCAGAAGGAACAACTTCACCGACGGCTATGAGAATCCCAAAATGACAGCGCGTAAATTCTCGCATCAAGAACGTTCTTCCCTCGAGAGTTTGTTAGACGACCAGTCGATGAACAGTCCGAGCGATTGTGAGCGGCTTTACGAGGGCCCGAGGGGTGATATTCCTCTGTCTCCGACGCATTATGAGCAGCCACCTACGCCGGATCACCCTCCCCCGTCGGCGCGACAGGCCGAGAATAGCATACACGAAAGGATCAGGCCTTTGAGTCAGGTTAGTCCTGATTGCAGCTAGATTTAGGTCACAGCACTTATATTGTTGTCTTCGTGCTATTTTACACCTGCATGCGAATATGCATTCTATTCCTTTTGTTATAAAGTAAATTGTATCTTGATCAAACATCAATTTATGTCAGTTGTGGACTTAATCATGGAACTTGAACGCAGTGATACGATTTTTAAAATTCTACTATATTTTCAACGCGTTAAGTTGGATATTACGATGCAAGCGAATCGAATAGTATACAGTATAGTGCGTAATTAGTATATTATTACGAGTATTTTGCATTATAATTATGTCCACCGATTTGACTTATTATTTACAATTACTGACAAATTTAAAGATAGTCACGAATTGATTCCATTCCCGTTTATTTTTTCTGTTACGCAAAGTACAAATTATTTTTAACTTATGTCTTAAATTGATGGACACAGCCAAATATAGTTATTTCGATTCGCCAATATCAAACACAAAATTGTACCGTAAACGCAAAACATTTGTTCTTATATTATTTTGCTAACACGTTCTTTTTCACTTGCATGGGCATGTTAAACGCATTCACGATTTCCTTATAATTTTGTTATTATTTTAAAATATTTTGAACTTTTCAGCTTATAATGGAAGTTGTAGAAGAAATAAGAATTAGAAAAAAATCGCAAGGCGACGTAACGAATAGCTGATTATTATTATTATTAAAGAATTGTCAAATTTGGAAACTGTAAATAAATTGGCATACATATTTTAAATAACATGAGAAATAATAAAATGAGTTCTACTTTTTGTAAAACTCGCTGAAATAAACTAAAACGAAGGTGATAACCAACATCCAAAATGAAATCGCTACTATAACCTGACCTATCAATCGTATCTACTTTTCACGTATAGTATCGAATTCTCAGGTCAGGATATACTGGTGATCCTACTCTTAATGTACGTTGACCACCCTATTGAATTAAACTATGTATGTTTGCATGATTTTTTCACAAGTAGTTTTCTACGGTTTATTTTAGTGAAAGGTTTTAGACAAAAAAGAAAGACAAAAAATGAATGTTTTGAAGACAGTTTATGTATGTATGTTATATACAATAGATGTCACTCAAATTATTGCGACCAAAATACTGCTGTAATATTTTCCTGTCATGATTGTTTTGTCATGCCATTTTTTGGCGTGCACTGTATTATTGCACTCTTAGTGTTGTCTAAGTGCTTATGGTGCTGCATAGATTTAGTAAGAATATAATAAATGTTAATTGTAAATAGATTTTATTTCTATGTTGTTAAGGTGCTAAATGTATTATTTTGAAGTGCTTCTTGAAGAGTTACAAAATACTTATAATTGATTTGATTTCAATGCATTATTTGGTTTCAGTTATGTTTACCTTTTTTTTTTAGATTATTTTATAAATAAGCTATATTATTTTATTTTAATGTGTTATTAAACTAGTTGAAAAGTGCCTACTTCATAGTATAAAGCTAGTATTAAATGTTACCAGGATTTGAATGATTTTCGGTTTTTCCCTACGACCCATGTATTTTTTGTCACAAATTTTATTTGATGAGATGATTTGCATTTTATGAGAGAAAGTTGACTAGTTTTGCGCTAAGGCAATTTCTATTTGACAGATACATTTTATACATTTTTAGTCTATGAAAGAAGGACAATAATATTTTAATTTTGCTATAAAAAGGTTAAATTCTTCTTATAGTAAAGACGATAAAGATATCCCAAAGTCTAAAGTTGCCGGACAAAACTATCGAACCCGACAAAAGTCTACAAATAACAGTTTGCGCAGACTAGGTAACTATATTCGCGTCATTTGTGGACTACAAGTTGCTTTACTAATCAGTTAAGATTTTTGTTGTTAAATGACAAACGTGTTTGCTATAAAAACTTAATATTAGATCGTTTTCGAAAGACACGTCGCGAAATCAATCCCAAATCTCCGCCGTCACTTTAATTACTACTTTATATTTATTTTTTTAGTAATGAATTACCTACACTTTAACTTTAAATATTACTGTCGACGGTGAAGATTATCCGCGATACTTTTAGTCCATTATTGAATGCTATCTATTACTTCGTCTGCGTGGACCTTTATTGAAAACCTAAAGTGATTCATAATATTGGTACCCTCAATAGAAGATGCCTTATTTATTTACCTACATGACAGTATCTTAGTTACTTAGGTGCTATGAATATGCTATGTCTTAAAATCTAATTCATAAACGTCTAATAAGCTATACACAGATAGAAAAGGCTACTCGCCACACAACTATACTGCATTACACAATTTAATATGGAATCAACCATGAATTTCTAAAAAAAATCTGCTTCTCTAATATCTATAATATCTAGAGCTAGTAGCTTGATAGCTTACTAACACTAGCTTGCTGTCCTACCTTGAAAAACTAGCCTTGTGTATCTCGGGCATTAGAGTATGGGACAGTAGGATTCTCTGCAGATTCCGCCTAGGAAAGCGAACTATTTCATACTATCAGGCGCATATAATGTTCGTTGTACATTTAGTGACAGTCTATATCAAATAAATAAAAACTAAAATGCCGAAATGGGCAAATTGTTGTGTCAGCTAAAATGCTCTTAATAGACGTTTTTGAATAAGTTCATGTAATAATATTTGTTATTATTTTAATCGTTTCTGAAGAAAGCTTGCTATCAGAGTCTGCTCTCATTTTACCTAGCCATCACATTGTCGATATATCGACTATTACTCGTGTCGCGTTTATGTTATAAATAAATCTTAAGATGAAGTTAAAATAAAGAAAGGATAATATCAAAAAACCATAAATGTCTTAGTTGAAGGCGGTATACCGTCTGGACCATACCCGACACGCTTATAGATAGACAAAAAAAACTCTGTATTGTGACACAAACAAACAAAAATGTTACATTAGAACTCCTATGAACTAGCGCCACAAATAGCGGCCTTATTGCTGAAAATAATATCTCCCAGACAACCAACTTTCAGGTAGATCATAAATGCTTATGTTTTAAATAAATATATTTTTTTTATAAGCGCGTCGGGACTCGTTATCTTAAGATTTGTAACATAAACCCGCCATAGTTAATAAATACGCCTTTTCATGATAAATAAAGTATTACAGAGGTTGTAAGTATAATAAAAAGACGAAGATTAGACTGAAGTGCTAAAATGTTCCAAAAAAGAATTTACAATAGTTTTAAGGTTACAATATTAAGTTTTCGTTAAATATAATTCATGTATTATTTTTCCATATTATTTTACTTTACTTTTATTGTAATAAACCTTTTTTTGCATTTGTTGTTTTTTTAATACACCTTTTTCCGTAAATGCGCTTGCGCACTTTATTAGTATGCATAGTAGAGTTTTGCTTTCAGCACAGTAGAACTATTCCAAGATTTTAGTCTGTACTAATATTATAATTAGATAATTAATAATGTCATTTGTGTTTAGTGCTTTGTACAAGTTCTCTATTTTTATATACAACTAGCTATACCCTGTGTGCGTTGCTACGCCACCTGTAGAAAATTGGTCGTACCAATGCATTTGACTCATGTAGGTACAACGACTTTGCCAAAGATCATCACATGATCAAATGCATAGTTTACGTGCAGACAAACATTCATTTTTATATGTATAGAGGCGCTAACGTTATACCTCACTGAGTAACACAGGATCAAAAGCACGACAAGATTGCCCAGAAGATACCTATCTTCTCTTCGTTTAAGGGTTCCCATATTATAGGAGTGTGGAACACTGCTGCGTGCTGCTGATATAATGTTCCACATTTTAAATAAATAAGTTACTAGTAGTATAACCTAGCCCATCGCTCCGTACATGGACGTCTACACTCTGTCTAGGAAAAACGTAATTTCGAAAGTCTATTTCGTACTTTCCTACTCCGGTTCTATTTAGTTTCGTCCGATTTCCGATCAATGGAAACAGTGTGAAGTCGAAGGAAACAACGTCCGATCGAACATTGACGTTTAAATGTTCTAAAAGCCTACTCTAATTAGAATTACTCCAATCAGTTTGTCTAGATCTAGATAATGAGATACCCCGAAACTCTACGTCAATCAGGACGTTTCGTCCTGACTCTAATTAGAACATTTAAACGGACGAAACAACGAATTGAAGTAGAACTAGAGTAGGAAAGTCGCGGGTTTATTTCGAAATTACGGTTTTCGTAAAAAGAGAGTAGATGTCCAGATTGACGTAGAGTTTCGGGACATCTGATTATCTAGATCTAGACAAACCAATTCACAAGACACCAAGGTTGTGTGGAGTTACGACATGTATGTATTTAATTACCTCCCGGCGTAAATGAATATTGAGTAAGATCCCAGAGCTGCCAGACGTCACCTATTTTCTGATGAATGAAATGTGGACGATTGAGTAGAGTTAGTAAGTACTAAGAACACATGCTTACTCGCTAACTTGCTTAGACGGCCAATTTTGAGATATGGGGTAATGAAGGTACATCCAAACATTACTTCACGTGTTTTCTAATAAGTGATTTTCACGTATGTTGTAGGCAATATCCTTAAAAACAAGGTCCCAATACTCCCAGACACTTTCCGTCGGCCGTTTTGCTTAACAACTCCAAAACTTCACATACGTGAAAATCACTTAGTTATTTAAAAATACATGAAGTAAGTAATGTTTGTATGTACCGTCATTACCCCATATCTCAAAATTGGGCGTCTAACCAAGTCAGCGAGTAAGCATGTGTTCTTAGTACTTACTAACTCTACTCAATCGTCCACATTTAATTAAATACAAAATAGGTGACGTCTGGTAGCTCTGGGATCTTGGACTATTAGGTTTGTAGTAGGCGTCTGGGGAAGTAACCCCGCCAAGCAGTAACGCGCAAACATCTGGTTCGTAGGCCAATGTTTCCAGAAACATAACAGAGCATCATCTTCAATGTATGGGTGATGAACGCAGTGCAGTGTTAGGTAATAATTTGGAGGTTTTTTTCCTATACATAGGTCTCCTGGTGGTTCATTTATTACGTAAATTTTGTTCACGGGCCTGTAGTCTATAACGTTTTTTTAAGACACGGGAACAATGACCGAACCACTACTCACTACTACACATTCACATAAAGCATTATGAGGAGTATTAATAGTAGATTATCCACCAAGGGAGTAAAGCACTGTCTCGTGTCATCGGCGTCATATTGGATCCTGAGCGTAGCGAGGGACTCGAGTCAGCTCAGTTGTAGAATCCTGAGTGAAGCGAGGGATCCAAGCCGCCCATGACACAAGGCAGTGCTTTACTCCAGAGGTGAATACTCTACTTTTCATATCTTGTGCGAGACAATTAACTTTTCTTGTAGTTTTCCATTGATCAAAATCGTCATAATAGACTACAGGCCCGTGAACAAAATGTACGGGTCAAATGAACCACCAGGAGACCTATGTAGGATGATAGAAGGGTGTAAAGTATTAAGATTCAGCACTATGCCGTCACTTGTATGCTGTCCAACAGAGTGTGATTGAAGAGGGGGGGTTGCAACCCTCTACCATTTCTCCTTGTCGCATGATTTTTGCACGGCATTGCGAAATAATGGATTAGAAGAGGTATTGAAACTGTATGGAACCAATGCCGTACTTAATCCAATGACCAAATTTGCTGTGTAAATTACTCGTACTCTGTAAATTTTACCGGCAAACTAACAATCAAAATGTTAAAATTCATAATTTTTATAGTTTCAATACCTCTTCTAATCTATTATTCTGCAACGCCGTACAAAAATCATGCGATAAGGAGAAATGATCGAGGATTGCAACCCCCCCTCTTCAATTGTACTCAGTTGGACAGCTTACAAGTGACGGCATAGTGCTGAATCTAATTACTTTATACCCTTCTATCATCCTATATAGGTCTCCTGGTGGTTCATTTACTACGTTAATTTTGTTCACGGGCCTGTAGTCTATAAGCTTTTAGCTTTTATTTATCTTTCGATTTTTTTTTCGAAGTAGATTATTAATAAATAATCCCTATAGCCACAGATCAGAAAATAGTTACTTCGTAACAGATGCATCACTGCCATACGAAAGTGCAAATACCTACACGATAATAACCTAAACTGTCTATACTACTTACCTACTATTACTTGCAAGCAAAAATACACCTTAACACACCCACGTAGAGTTGTAAATACCGTGACTTGTCGTCGGCTTACGTCACTGACCAAACGTGCTAGGGTTGTAAGAAATGGTGGAAGGTGGTAGTAGTGGTAGGACTCTTGGCAGAGTCCGCCTGGGGAAGGACCACACCTTTGCCAGTTATTTTACCGCGAAGCAGTAATGTGCAAACATTACTGTGTTTTTTTTAAACAAATAGTGACGAGACGAGCAGGACATGTGCCTGATGGTAAGCAACATGCCTGCCATATAACAGCACAGTGACACGCAGCTATTGGAACATAAAGAGTCCAAATCATTACCTAGCGTTGCACTGTGCTCGTCACCCAGAGGTCTAAGATGTTATATCTCTAAGCCCTGTAATTTCACTAGAAACATTGCTCTTCAAATCGGAACACATGAATGTTTGCACATTACTGCTTGGCGGTAGAAGAACTGACAAAGGTGTGATACTTCTCCAGGCGGACTCTGCTAAGAGTCCTACCACTACAGTATTCCATTAGACAAGCCCATTCATTTGATATAGAGGTAGGTTGTGAAGAAATATTTTGTCCTCCGTTTTGTGGAGGGGGCCATTTTGAATCTATATTAACCAAACATAGCTATCACCGCACAAAAATAAACCTTTTTTTTAAAAATCGACGTCAAACTTATAACACCCTTTTTTGGTCGGGGGTTAAAAAATGATTCACAATTAGCTGAGCTATCACGAAACATACTTACATCCAATAAAAATTAAGGCCAGAATCACCTCCTTCTTTGAATCCGGTTAAAAATTCTGTCGGTTTTTTAGGTAGGTATGTTTTAAAGTCAATTAATACTGGAGTATATTTTAGTTCTACAATGTAGGTAGTTGTAAGTTGTTTTCATACCGTCGAATAAATGAACAAATTAGTATCATTCAGTATGTACATGAATATTCAAAAAAGTATGTCGTCATAAATTATATTAAACTTAATGAGACATAATAAAGATGGGATAAAAAGGTATTTTAGACAAAATAATTTGTATGCATAATCTCTACTGTATCTATTCTAAACAGATATTATACAATATACATATTACACACTACTATTTCTATATTCTGTGCGATTGAAAACTATCATAATTTGGCTCCAAAATAAATATTAACAATAAAAACACTTCCCTTGCTTCCTGTTTCGGCAATTTGAAATAAGATAAATTACTACTACATTTTAGTGTCTTGCTATTGCAGCCATTCACAATATTACAATAATGCCGCGACATTATTTATGCGCGCACTCGGTGTTCGTTCGCACGTCAACTCGGGCAACCGGTCGGCGGCCTTGTGATTTTAGTACACCCGAGAGGACCCGAACGAGTAGGTATAAAGCTCGCGCCGTTTAGCCAGTGATGAGGGTGTGCTATAGCGTCCAATTTGATGAACTCCGGAGTCAATTCACTATCCCTTAAAGACGTTTTGGTGTTATTTAAGAAATTAAAGTGATTAACTAATAAAATTCGACTCAATGGCGCCTTTTCATTTTTTTTTGTGTTTTGTTTCTGTGTGTGCGGGCGGCCAGTTCGATATTTGGAAAAAAAAGTTCGAGTTTTTAATAAAGTCTTTTACAATGGTAGGTACTATGGGTAAGAATTTTCATACGAATGTTAACGTTCTAAATTCAAATGATTTTAATCCTTAGGGAATCTTCTCAATATTACTTACCTCTGCATTTGAAAGGTCACAATCACTTGCTTTGTTTGACGTTTCATGACATATAATTGGACTTTGTCGAGCAGGAGATATGAAAAGCAAGTTTATAGTATATTATACAGGTCAGTATCTGTTAAAAAATTGATACCTACATTTCTTAGCATTACCATAGAATAGATTGGTATTACGTAACGAATTCATGCTGTCTGACTTGCGCCATTCTTATTTTTAAGTCTGTGAACAAATTAGGAATAAGAAAATGAGATATAATGAAGTTTTCAAGCGCCTACGCCTTTGCAAATACCAGAAGCAGTTTACATTGTACTCCGTGCGCCTAACATAAACCGTATTGCAACGTCATGGTAAGTAGATACTCACCTTATTTCAGGTGCCACTGATAAATATTTATTATTATTCTTTAAAACGGGGTAATTAGTTAATTACGAAATTCTAGATATATCTTTACTGATGGGTAACATAAAAGGCCCCCCCCCCCTTTTATGTAGGTAAAAATCATTATTCAGTAATAATAAACGCACATGGTCGCCGTGGTATTGCCCGTTCCCGGTATTTTCCCTTGATAGTAAGTAGGTTATAATTTTAGTAGGAAGTGGGATTACTTCAATAGAGAAAAAAAACTATAGATTTTAGTGTAATTGGTTATTTTAAAACAACGTATTATTATACTGAAAAATATCTTCAAGATTATCCTCATGTCATTATTATATGACCCCTTAGATTCACATTCTTAGGTTTATTCGGCAGTTTGTGGATAAACTATCTAAAGTTAGTTGTGAGTATTGCGACGCATGTCATTATGTTTGGTAAGTATTTTACCTAAAGTCCTGTATTAGTACGCAGGTATCATAGGACATAAAGTTTATACGGAAACGTTTAGGGCTTATGCATCCATACTTAGTGAATGCGTTGATATTGTGAGAAGAAGGGAAATAAAAAAGAGAACGCAATAGTAAAGTTGTGCACTTATACAATTTAATAAAATGTCAGATAACAGGCGAGTACCGTAAAGCTGGCTTTTTTTACACCACATTGCTACTACCAATATTTGGACAGGTATTTAAAAAATATATTTTCATCCCACCAGCTCGGAAAGAGTACTTTTGCTCCTCGATATCAGGGCGCAAAAGTCGTTTTTACCCTCTAGAGGTTAAAGTAAATTTGAATTTAGAACATCGTGTGTACTGAGGTTTTGAATTCAAAACATAATTTAACCTATTTATTTCTACCTCCTTGGTGCCGAATTCATCATACATTTATTTTTAATTTGTTAAAAACTCATACTCGGAACCTCTTTGGTGTACTTTTTTTTTTGCTTTGCGCGCAATTTTCTTTTCTCGTATGGAGGATAGAGGTAAAGAATGTTATTTCAAATGGCAAAACATTTTGGAATGCTATGAATGAATCAATTGTAATCGAATTGAAGTATGCCGAGTTGCCGAGTTAAATAATTAAATATTATTGACTACTAAAATAGTAACTAATAGATAATTTCAACTACTTGTGCAGTACAAAATAATGTAGTAAATATAACATCAAATATATAATTACTATTTTGAGAAAACATGTAGGTACAATATATTTTGAAGTCAAAACTTCTTTTGGCGCGCCAAAGACATATTTTTCGTGGGCTGTCAATTTAATTCTAGCGTCACGCTCGGTAATGATAAGAAATCTTCGGGTAAACTCGGAGGCAATGGCCATCTAGAAATGCCTCAGCCTTTCCCATTGGCCATTTAAAAATGTGTCAGCATTTCTAGATGGCCATGCTCATAGCCACGCCCTCCGGTTTCACACGCGTAGTTTCCAAAGTAAAAATCAAATTCTGAGTTATAAGTTACCACTTCTATCGGTTTTTTTTTTTTTTTTTTAATTTATTATATACATGGCTACTTCTATCGGCAGTGCCTATGACTGCCAATATTTTTCTTTCATGAATTCTGAATAGTACGTTTATTAATTTCCTTTAAAATGTACCCTGATGCAAATTTAGCACTACTATAATTTAATGCATTTGGGCGGACACTTTTTCATGTACACATGAAACTCCTTACCTCAATCGGTCAACTCTCCATATTTTCACGTCATATTGTTATTGTTAAAACCATGGCTAAATAAATTTAAGTTTAAAACTTATAAAATTGAATACAAGTGAAAAACCGAAATGCCACAATAATAAGTGATTCTAGCGACCAAGAAGTTTATTTAACGCCAACAGAATCGACTGAAACTGAAAATGCGCAAAGCGTTTAGTAATTTCCTCGCTAGGGGGGGATGAAAAATTACGTGTTACACTCGAGTGCAAAGATTTTTCACCTTGTGCCCTTTTGATTCCCTTGCTACGCTCAGGATTCTAATTTTTGAATCCCTCGCTACGCTCGTGATTCAACTTTAGAATCCTTCGCTTGCTCGGTCATCAAAATTGAGCACGCGGTTAAAAAGACACTTTGCACTCTTGTATAACAAATAACTATTTCATGAGACCTAAGTAGTAAGTAGGTAGGTAAGTACAGATTGATGACCAGTTACGATATTCGCACGATTAAACCGGGTGTATACGCAACCTATTCGCAATTTGGGGGAGGGGTGTATATATTATAAAACGTTACGTTGCGTCATAGAGGTTTTTTTTTATTTAGAAAAACTGGAGAATTCAAATCTCCCAGCATCATTGGCATCATCATCATCACAATCATTGGCAGGTTGTGTGGTTACTTTTAGACGACGCGCGATATCAGCGAAAATTAGAATGAAACTACTATCCGTTACACCGCCGCACCGTCCAGACGCTCGAAAATTGTTCCCGACTCCCCAAGATATTCGTGGGGTGCACGAACCATAATTGTGCGTCTAAATAAATATATAAATATAGGTGGACAATTCACACACAACACCATCTGACCCCAAACTAAGCAAAGCTTGTATGATGGCGTCCAGATAGCTGATATAATACTTATATAATTTTAAATACATACTTATTATACATATAAACACCCAGACACAGTGCAAACATTTGAATTCACACACAAATATTTGCACTGGGGGCACTGGGGGATCGAACCCACGACCCTCGGCTTCGCAGGCAGAGCTACTACCAACTAAGCCACGAGGGCAGTCAATGAGTCTGTGAGTAGAATAAGAGAATATTGTTCGGTCATTCAATATGCTCTAGTAAAATAGTCAAGTTCTACTACTGGCGTGTGTTTGTTGCGGTATTTGTCAATAGTCTGCGTGAATCATGCCGTTCGACGTACTGTGGTCCATCCAGTAACCATTTTGTCTACTAGAAAGTAGACAAAATGGTTACTCTCAACTATCTTCCTACAGGAGTACAAGCGACGGTCGCAGCTTCGCGACAGCTACACGGAAACTGAAGTGAACCTCCTTCGCGCAGCGTCGGCTGCGTCGGTCGCTAGTGGTGCCACGGACAGAAGTGGCAACACCGATAACTGCGTCGAGGAGTACGTGTGCGACGTCCCTTTTGCAGGTCAGTTTAGAGTTTAAATTGCTTGAACACGTTTGTTACCTACACATATCTGACTTGTACGTTCAAATGTTTTTACCAAAATAATAATACATTCTAACCCAGTCTTCTCATAACCCGTACCCATATGGGTTTGGGTTACTATTACTAATTTGAAAAAATAAGATAAAAAATTTGATTCTACCCTCGAACATTTTTTGAGGGTAGTTTTGACAAATCAAATCATAACTCAACATTTATCAACTAAAAAAATTTCGCTGCTGTAGAAAATAAACAATCTAGGTAAATATAATAGTTTAAAAAACTAAAAAACACGCTTCGGCTGCCATGTTGGATTTAGGTTACGTGATTATTTTTTTCGTATCCCATTCAGCAAACCCGTTCATTTAATACCCATATAATGGGCGTGCATTTCAAATAGCCAACCCGCCATCTTGGACTTCTGCCATATGGGATTTCAGTCACGTGAGTATTGTTTTTCGTAGGTATTCCTAACAGCAAAGTCTTTTATTTACTACCCATGTCATGGGGGTCGATTTCAAACAGCCAGTCCGCCATCTTGGGGAAGCCGCCATATTGGATTTGTAATGACTTTTCTTAGCTAGTGATGTATTGTTGTCAGCAGAACTCAGAGTGTGTGCAAAATTTCATCCTAATCGAAGAACGGGAAGTGGGTCAAATTAAGATTCCAAGATTTTCTTACATACATAGTTACAAGTGAAGCTAATAAAAGCGTGTTAAAAAACTATAAACTAGTGAACTAATTGAATAGAATTTGTCTTAAAATTGTGTCTACTAACGAGTAATTATTATTTATTTAAACATTGCGTATTGTAAAATGTGACACTGGAGTTATGCGAGATTCAAGTTGTCGCCTTATCCGCATGAGCCCCTCATGACAGAATTGCTGTTGACTTAGAGTCTAAACTCTTTGCAAGCACTCCTATTTCCTACTGGAATGTTCCTGAACTGTTATCCGGTCAGATAGGACAATCGGCCATGTAATGTTCTAAGTCATCCCCCCAGCGGTCCTCTAAATACCCTCGACCCTTGAGGGGGCGAGGTTAGTGCATAGAAAGAAGGTCGTCCGTCCCGGCCGGGATTAGCCATCTCACAACAAGAACGCACAAGGGATTGGGAAGTTGTTGTCTGATGACCAGGGAACACCATGTAACCACCACATGGTCGAGCCTCGCACCTCTTGTTTGACGTTTCATTTCTCATATTCCTCACACAACACAACACTCCAAAACTAAGGAATTAGGTAAATAAATAAATTAATTATTTATGTCATCCGTAAACATCTCATTCTTCTGATATTATAAATGTCAAAGTTTTTGTTGTTTGTTGATCAATCACATCGCAACAGCTGAAAAGATCGAATAGTTGGAACACAGTCAGATTATGGTCTGAAATAGTAAGTTAGGCTACTTTTGCCCCAGGAAAATAGCATAAAAGGCTACACTAGACTACACAGGTAAAACCGCAAGGCGGTGCTGATAAAAAAATATTTCTCACTTATCTTATTAATAGCATCAATTAACAAATGCAAATATTAAATATTGATAAGTCTACAATAGGTAGTTCACATCATTATGCTCGTCAATACAGTTCGAAATCGAATGCGGTAAATTGTGTCGTATTTCCGACAATCGGCGGTTTTTCCCCATTTTTCCCAGTATTTATCCAGCAAATATGGCAACACCGTACGCTTCGCTGGGTTGCCAGACGGCAAACAAACACTGTATTGTCCCCGAAATTCACACAATGGAATTTCACCAAATATTTGATAAGTTCGGCGGTAGTTTTATATTTTTACGTGGGGAAGTTTTTGACGATTGTTTTTCGTAAGATTTTTCGAGTGGAAATGAGAGAGAGGTTTATTTCCTCCTGTACATTATACGATGCGGTCTACGATGGAGCGTGTTTACCTAGAAAAAACCGTTTCACTTTCGATTTGAAGACACAAAGATTGTAACTATCGGGAAATACCCACTCAGGCAACGTATTCCACAGCCTTGACGTTCTTATCATAAAAGCAGAGTCAAATCTCTTCGTTCGTGTCTTTGGAACATCAACCATGAAACGATGTCGCTTTTTCGAGCTGCGAGCATTCCTATAGAGAAAAGGGCAAGGTGGTATCAGATCGTGCAAATCAGTCGCACACTCTCCGAAGTGTAATTTATCTGTTTGTCTTGAATTTTCTCTGGATAGATTACCCTTCAAACCGGACAATTTTAATGGCAGTAGAATAAGTATTATAATATTAATAAATACTGTGGTACTTCCCAATCACCAACCACTAGATAGATAGGTAGGTATAGCATTGTACATATTTACAAACATAAGAAACAGATATCAAAATTAACGTTTCTATAAATTTATCTGCTTATTAATTCTGACCTTTGCCACTCGCGCTTGGATTAGTTCACACCATTGAATTGATGTCTATTCTAATAATATATTCAAGCCCTTTCGAAAGCAACTAATCATAATCTTGCCTTTGCCTCATTCCCATACTCACCTTGTACCGCAGAATACTATACAGTTACTTTTATACATTTACGCTATTAACAGTAGCTGCCCTGCGCTCTCTGCTTAGCCCAAAGTTCAGTAGAAGCCATCTTAGGCTAATTAGAAAGCCTAAAAACCATCAAGGCCTGAAACGTAAGCTTAGGCAGCCTACTAAATGTTCCCACTGCTAGGTTGCGGGGCCTTCTCTCGCTATGGTAGGGGAGCCCACGATGCTAAATGGGGAGTTACTCGAGATCGAGGTCATAGAGACCTATTGGAGTGCAAAGCTAAGGTACCTAATAAGAAGATTAAAAAAAAATTCCTTTTCATCAGTGGGGGGCGCCGCTATAGAATTTCAAATGCGAAAAATTAGCTTTATGAGCTAATTAGCTATGAATTTTGTTACTTCGGCTTGTGTAATCCTTAGATATTATAGTTTACGTTATCCTTGAATTATTTTCTTTTAAATAAAATAGCCACGCTTTAGAATATAGAGATGACCTTTTAAAAACTCTGTAGCCCTCTACTTTCTTTGGGTCACTGTAGAATTATCAGATTAGTGGAATATACACTTTTTAGCATGTAATTAACTCGCCCTACCTTAGTCTGACGAGCTCGAGAATTTCTGATGATCAAAAATATTTTTTTCTCAATCGCCTTTATTTATGGGGCTAATATTTGGTTAAGATACTTAGCCGGGGGTATAAGTTCCAACTGTATAATTATTAATCTGCCGCGCTGGAGATGGCTGGAGTAAATCCCGAAATTCCCCTCTTGGGCTCCCCTACCACAAAGAGAGAGTTAAGAGCATCCACCACGCTGGCTCAGTGCGGGTTGGTGGATGACGCGTGTCCTCGAAAGATTCTAGGTGCATGTCGGTTTCCTCACGATCTTTTCCTTCGTCGCATTTAAACTAGCGGCGTTATGTATATGATTTCGCAAAGACAGTGGTACGCGTGAGATTGGAACCCGGGGCTTCCAGATCGGTAGTCGCCGTTGTCCCGACTAGACCAGCCGTAACTTCGATACCACTGTCGCAAGTTCCATGGAA
Source organism: Ectropis crepuscularia (assembly GCA_963693475.1). NCBI lineage: Eukaryota > Metazoa > Arthropoda > Insecta > Lepidoptera > Geometridae > Ectropis > Ectropis crepuscularia. Next base: position 18,983,105 of record OY856355.1, read on the forward strand.
CTTAACGATTCGAAATTTCACATCGCCAACCGTCAATACTTGAAAACTTGTATTAAGTATGTAGAGGCCTTACTAAATACATTCTATAGCGTGGCCTAGCAACTTAAACTTATACTATACTAGTGAGCACAGTTTAATTTAAAGTTAGTGCACACTAATCGCTGTTTAGAAAGATACGAAACCAATTAGTTTTTTACGCGCCAATCAATCTCTATTAAGGCTTGTATTCTGTAATTTACATGTACAAAACACAGAACCGCTCCAGATAACTTTAGCCCTTGCCAAACTATTTTCTGAACTGTGCCCTTGCTACGATTTCTTCGTATCGCAGGTCCTTGTATTATGAAGGGTTATGATGGTGAATATTTCTTTTGTACAAAACCGAACAATAGACTTCAATTTAATAACCAAACAACACTCGACTAATTTCAACAAAATTTGTGAAAGTAAGTAATTAATATGGCTAGACCAACTAAATGCACCGCTCTAATGACATAGCGAGGTATCAGTGATAAATTATAATCAACGATTTTTTATTTTTTTTAAACTTCTTTGCCGATGATATCGATACAATTTAAACGCACGCACGCTACACAAACTATCCTTTATAATTATAAAAATACATCAACTATAATAGTTGAAAAACCTTATACCTATTTGGACAAAATACGTAAAAGTCGTGTAAAAATTTAGACGGCGCCATCCTAATATTTTTATTCGTTTTATGTCTGTCTTATCTGAGTCCTAATGCGTTCTGAGGATAAACACTAAAGATATGCTAGATCATGTTCTGCGTTATGTGTTATGCTATTATAGAATTAGGGTGCAGTATTGCGTACGGTATAGTTTAATAAGGTGTTGCGTAACTTAGTTGCTTTTCATTAAGTTTAGTGGCGTAGTTAATGGAAGTTGAGTGTGGCAGTAGTAGCAGGTTGAATTTATTAATATTTAAGTGGAGTGCTTCTACTGTCCACCGAAATTTGGGCTACCGCAAAACACCATAGGGCCCTAAAATGACTAACTATACCCTTGCATATTACTATTATTATTGAAGATAATTTCTATTTATATAACAACAATCCTCCTTTCAACTAAGATATTTGCTACTTTTTCAAGCAAAAACTACTGAAGGAATCTTGATGAAATTTTGTACGTTAGCCTGGAGTAACACATAGGCAACTTTTTATCCCGGACATAGCTACTGGAAACTACCGGGAAAGTGACTAAAACTCATTTTAAAAGGTATGGTCATATGGTTGATGTTAGTTCTAATGGAGTTGATAAATAAAAGTATCTCTTCATACGATCTCGCACTATTGGGTTGCAAGCAAAATACCATAAAATTTAAAGGAAAAAAGTAAAGAATACTAAAAGTCTAAGTCTAGTCTAGGGAAACGTATATAAGTCTGTATGGAGTGGTCAGCGTAGGGCAATTATTATTGGCGTTGTCTGTTGTCTGATACAAAACGCAACATCGGCGAAACCCAACGCCAGTTCGCCTACAGTCATCATTACTAGTACAAATACAATAGTAATAGGTACATTAGTACTTCATAAATTAATAGGAGGTACGTGAGCGGCACACCGAAACGCACGAAACACAAAACCGGCGCCGCTCCTTATACGGAACCTAATTGATCCTGTCGACGCTACTGATGACACTTCTTTGCTACTGCGAGACCAAAGTCTAGGTATCAAGGTTTTGTATTAATGTATTTATTGCAAGGGGGGGTTTAGCGGCAAAGGGGGGTCACATAGTTGTATTCCAGGCTTAAGACCGTGCTATAAGTACATGCGGTTTTACTTAGTGGTCCACTTATGTTCTGGACCGAGCCCAGGGGGGATGGGGGTTCATGACCCCCAACCCACCTGGACTGGGTCACATTGGATCCACCCTTGATTTGTCATCTTCTTTGAGGGATGAACCTGGCTAATTAGCCAAGTTTCCGGGGTGGGTGCTTTTGTCGTTTCTATAATAAACTAGCTTAGTCTCCCGCGGTTTTACCCGCATAAATCTCAATCCCGTTATTTTTTTTATAAAATGTAAAGTAGCTCATGTGCTACGTGGAGAAAGTTTTGATGACTATTTTTCTTAAGATTTTTCGAGTGGATATGAGAGTGGTTTCTTTCCTACAATATTAATACTAGCTGTGCGCCCGCGGTGTTACTTGCGAAGTTCCCGTTGTTTGTTTTCCGGGATTAAAAAGTAGCCTATGTGTTCTTCCAGACTATAATCTATCTGTGTTCCAAATTTCAGCCCGATCCGTTCATACGTTAGGACGTGATTGCGCAACAAACATTCAAACATCCATGCTTTGACATTTATAAGATTAGTATAGGATTATACCTATTTATATATTTACTATAGCAGTACCTACCCCGCGGTTTTACCCGCGAAATTACTGTTTCTTTAGTTTTCTTACGTAAAAAAGTAGCATTTACAGACCTTGCTTTAAGACCTTGGCTTGTCCAGAAGTGCAGTAAGTTCTATACTAGAACGAGTATCTAAAGCTGCACTAGTAGGATCATATCGGATTTGGCTGGGCAGGGAGAGAAATACGACTAGTGAAGGTGCGTGTTGACGTACGTCACCAAAAGGGGCCCCTTTTAAACCTACGCCCGAGTCACAAGTCTTGGGGTCTACTCGAGATTTCTCTCTCTGCCACACGATGGACCCGGCACCGGCACGGTGAATCCATGGAATGCTAAGAAGTTCGTCTCTCTATTCTAGACAATTTTCTAACAGCGTTGCAAATTTTCTCTATCCTAATAGAATAACTGCGCAAGTTGGGATATTTGAATATTGCTCAATCACATCTAAACAACTGAACGGTTCGGGTTAAAATGTGAAACGTAGTTAGATTATAATCAGGAAAAACACATATGCTACCTACTTTGTATAACTTTTTTTTTTAAACTTGAATAGGTTTACACTTGACCGCCATCTCGTGATGTTAAGCGACGATGCGGCCTACGATGAAGCGTGCTTACCTAGAAGAAACCGATTCACTCTCGACTTGAAGACACCAAAATTATAAGTATCGGGGAAAATCCACTCTCGTAGCTCATTCCACAGCCTCGAGTATCACGGAAAAATAGCGGGAACAGGAACCACACAAGTAAACCAGCTAAACGCTGCTAATAATTAAAGTAAGCACATGAGCATGAAATAATACATGAGCGTATATATCATTTTCTGGACAGTCAGGTAAAAATACGGCCAACCTAATCTATCCGCCGTAATAACACTCTTTATTACCGATTGCCGTGTAGTCCGCCATTAGACACGCCATGGTCATAGCATGTTTTACCATAGATTCTACTGCGTGACCGCTATAGGGCATGTGGTAATGTTATGGGCTCTTGTGATCGCGTTACTAGGTCGATTAGAGAGTACTGTGGACAGAAATGAACTGAGGATCCAAAAGGCTGTCTCAAAGGAATTAATAACACGCTGCTTATTTAATTTTTTTAAATAAAGAGTGACTAGACGAGCAGGACATGTTTGTGCCTGATGGTATGCATGCCTGCCACATTACAGGTCAGTCACACGCAGCTATTGGAACATGCAGAGTCCAAATCATTACCTAGCACTGCACTGCGCTCGTCACCCAGATATCTAAGATGTTGTATCTCTAAGCCCCGTAATTTCTCTGGAAACATTGCCCTTCAAACCGGAACACAGTAATGTTTGCACATTACTGCTTGGCGGCAGAATAACTGGCTAAGGTGTGGTACTTCCCCAGGCGGACTCTGCTAAAAGTCCTACCACTACAAACACTTATTTGAACTTATTTACTTTTTTGAACTATTAATACGGAGTCTAGTCAACAAGTGCATTCGCACTTGTTAACTAGGCTAGGTCGATTTTTTTTTCGACTTCTCCTAACATTATGAATGAGGTGTCATTCGATTCAAAACAAATATTTAAATAACTTCAGTAGTTAAACCGTGAAACCGTAACATACAGAGTTAGCTAGTTACGCATTTACTTTACGCACTTTATAATATTGTTAGAGATTAGGGATAAGGGAGTTAGTAAATTTGTTGAATAAAGGATAATTTTAAAAAGTTACGGTGGTCTAGTCGGGAGAACGGCGGCTGCTGATCCGGAGACCCCAGGTTCAAACCCCACACGCACCACTGTCTTTTCGAAGTCATGTGCGTAATGCCGCCAACTTAAAACGGTGAAGGAAAACATCGTGAGGAAACCGACATGTACCTAGAATCTTTCGAAGTCATGTGTCATCCGCCAACCCGCACTGGGCCAGCGTGGTGGATTATGGCCTTAACTCTCTCCTTGCGAGAGAAGGCCCCGAGTCCCAGCAGTGGGAACGTTTAGTGGGCTATTGATGTTGATGTTGAAAGGATATTTTACTGCATTAATCAAGATCCGAATGTTTGTTGCTCGGAAGATAAGCATATTTTCATGGCAGACATTCCAAATCACAATATAACCATCGTCGCAGTGGCACCGCAAACCGCAAGGTTCCGTAAAACTATCAAACTTGATTTGCTCACGATTACCAGCATTCATGTGGTAACCGCTACCAGTCGCCTCATATTACAGCCAGAATTACGTGTCTTACTACTTAGGTTTATTCAATACTAGCAGCACCCCGCGAAGTTCCCGTTCCCGTTGTTTTTTCAGGATAAAAAGCCTATGTGTTCTTCCAGACTATAATCTATCTGTGTTCCAAATTTCAGCCCGATCCGTTCATACGTTAGGACGTGATTGAGCAACAAACATCCAAACATCCATACATTGAAATTTATAATTTAAGTAGGATTAGCAGCGCCTCGTGGTTTTGCCCGCGCAATTTCCAATCTCGTTATTTTCTTGCGATAAAAAGTATATGTGCTATTTCGGACTATAATGAATCTATCTAATTTCGTGACTAGGTTGCAAACATCGAATCTTTTACACTTACAACATTAATATGATGAAAAAAAAATGACTATGTAGTTAATTTATACGCTGTAGAAGTAGGAGCGAGAGGTATACCAGCAAAATCTCTCTATAACTTGCTTAAAGGCCTTGGCTTGTCTAGAAGTGCAGTTAGTTCTATACTAGAACGAGTATCTAAAGCTGCACTAGTAGGTTCATATCGGATTTGGCTGGGTAGGGAGAGAAATACGAGTAGTGAAGGTGAGTGTTGACGTACGTCACCAAAAGGGGCCCCTTTGAAACCTACGCCCGAGTCACAAGTCTGGGGGTCTATTCAACAAGACAAGACTTCTCTCTCTGCCACACGATGGACCGGCACCCGCACGGTGAATCCATGGAATGCTAAGAAGTTCGTCTCTCTCTAAGACTGAAATATAGGTAGCATAAAACACATACCAACATATTTTTTAAGAGTTGGAACGAGTAAACGTACGTATATTTGCCCTGAAAATGTAGAGTTTCTTAGAAGTAGCCTTTTTCCAAATTCGACGCCGGAAAATCGCCGGCAAGCTAGAACAGTATCCTAGATGTGGTACGCTATTCTTCTTTTTGTTTTTTGTTTTAAATCATATTCAGAATTGTTGTATCCTTGATACTTACATGTGAGAATGTAAGTACTAAGATATACTGAATACTACTCGTATATACGAGGTATACTCGTATATGATTTAAGAGTACACTATACAGTCGTAAAATGAAATAGTACATATTTTATTTCAATAATACTTCATGTTCATTGATATTCATTGGAGTATCAGTGAAGTATTGAAGTATTTTATTTCAGCCTATGGTACCCCAATATTTAGGCATAGGCTAAAAAAAAGTAGGTAGTTTTTAAATAATAAATAAATATTCGTGGACAATTCACACACAACACCATCTGACTCCAAACTAAGCAGAGCTTGTAATATGGCGGCAAGATAGCTGATATATATTACTTATATAGTTTTAAATACATACTTATTATACATAGAAACACCCAGACACAGTGCAAACATTTGAATTCATCGCACAAATATTGGGAATTGAATCTGGGTGGGAATCGAACCCACGACCCTCGGCTTCGCAGGCAGAGCTACTACCCCACTAAGCCACGAGGCCAGTTTTAAATCCGTATTTTACAGTAGTAGTCGTAATTTACTTTAATATGATTTACTTTAAAACAGCGCCATAAATTCTTGTAAATAACAAGTAAAACCAACATTCAGGGTTACGTTTACGCGTTAAAAGTCCGCGAATCAATATTTCGTTTCGCACATAAACGTTAAGCGACTTATGCGAAAGGAAAATTAAATACGCTAAGGGCCTAGCGCCTTGGCGATGGTTCCGTACAAAATTATTCATTTATTTATTACGAGAACGACAGAATACATTTATTATACGGTAATGCTAAATTAAAGAATTCGGTTTTTCTCTGTAAATAGTAAGAGTTGCCCACATTGCGTTCCAACTGTTGGAACTTCTCTCACAAGGCTCACAAGAAGTTAGTCAAAGTCATAATTATAACTATTATTATAATCTAACACACTGTCAAGTGCGGGTATGCGAATGAAGATGTCCTCGAAATAGGCACATCTTTCTTTGAGCATGCCGGTTGCTTCACGATGTTTTCCTTCACCATTAAATCCAGTAGTGATGACTAATTCGTATATCTACACTCCACAATAATTAGAGGTGCAAGCAGCAGCACCACAATTGTCAAATCGGAAGTTCTAGCGAGTAGAAGCTTTTTGCTATGTACCTATCCCAGTGAAATTCGTCATAATAACAATAATATGTTTTCAGTTTTCAGACGTAAAGAGTAAAGTAGAGTGCTCGCAATATAACTCTGCGCGTAGCAAAATATGGAACTAATTGACAGGCCGTCAACTTCTTATTTACGTCAGTTGACAAAAGTTTGTTTACGTTTGGTGTATTTATTAATTTCCAAAATAATTAATAGCTTTTATTATGCCGAAAGTGATTAAAAGTGCTGGCCGTGGCTGGTTCTGGAAAATCAATCGTGGTTGTGAAGAAAAACGATACAATAACGGGCCAAAAGTGCAGTTTTCCAAACGCAGAGCTATTTGACAACTAACATGTAGGGATACCATAGCAATCAAATCTCCACCTATTATCGGCATATTTTAAAGCTGAGGCTTTAGGTTGAGGTGCGGCTTTGGGTTTGATTGTTTTATCGCCAATTTACCCGTGGGAAAAAATGTGAGTGCTTAAGACCGAATGTGAGAAACTAGTTATAAATGTTTTTTTTTCATAAAATACAAATCAAAATAGAAAACACAGTGACACAGCAGTGAAGATCAGCTGATTGTATCTTTCTCGCTCGGGTACACTCGGCGGTTCCATGTTCACCCGATCGACCATTTCACCTAACAGCGGTGCGCCAAAAGAAATTTTACTTACGTTAGCTTGGATGCTCTTTGATCCTTAACTCTGTATTAATTACTGTATTTTTATTGTGGCGTTTCAGAAAGTACTGTCACGTGGTAATGGACAACGCATTATACCACTGCACTCAGATAAATAAAGCGGCTACAATGAGCAATGTAAAAGAAGAAAGCCAAAAGTGGCTTAAGAAAAATGAAATAGATTTCGACGATTGTAGGATAAATCCGCAGTTGCTCGAATAAAGAGGTACAAAGAAGACCCACAATATCAAGTAGAATAACTATTAAAGGAACATGGACAGGAACTTTTGCGGTTACCGCCGTGATTCATCGTGATTTTAACCCTATTAAAAAAAGAAGATGATTCTATAGCTTTGGTCTGGTGATCATGACACACAACGCTGCGGTATGCGCCGCAACGTAGCGTCACGACGCAGCATTTAGCGTCCCTGCGGAGAGGTGGTCAGTTGATTTTGCCGCAGCTACCAAGGTTCCATACCAAAATTCCATATTGACCCGTGACGCACACCGCACACCTCAGCGTTGAACCGAGAATGACGCCGCGTTGTGCGGGAGTACACCTCCCCACTTCACCGCGCTTGTCCCTCGCCGCTGACGCATATTGCGACGGAACAAGAGAACATACTCGACGTTTTTCATATGATTGAGTGTCCCGCAACGCATACCGCATACCGCAGCGTTGTGCGTCATGATCACCAGACCAAAGCTTAAGGAAGCCAATGACTCATTAAAAGAACGTTTATGCGCCAAATTTTCAAATAGTGTTATTTATGGTCTCTATAAAAGATTTACAAGTTTAAATTAAATTCTTGTTATTTCGATGTTGGTGTAGGTTGAAAATGACAGATTTTTTATAATGTAATAGACTATAATAAAGTTTTCCTGGTGGTAAGAGACTCAGACAGCCTGTACCAATTACCAATGATACTTGGTCATACTGAACCAAACCAGCACTGCAAAGGCGTTCATTACTTCGAGATATTCGTTCTTGAGTCTCAGTTGTCGTGTAGTTACTTAAATTGCTGCCCTGAAAAATCCCTTCCCGTACCTGTTTTATGAAGTTGTACGGTTCCCATTGAACGGGAAGGGAACCTATTAGCTTGACCTGGCAACATTAAGTACGCCACCAGTCGCGCGCAGACTTATACTGCGAGCACTATAATATAAGGATGCCTACAGATGGCCAGTAACGCCTAAATAATTTAGGGCCAGCGAAGAGGCCGTATAACCCTACTAACCTAAAGAAACTTCTATGCTTAAGCACAAACGTAAATCATTGAACTCTTAAACATTGTATCGAACCCTAAAACGAATAAAAATAAAAAAGCTAAGTGATGGACCGGACGGCGCTCGCGCTAGCCTTGTTGCACTTTTTACGCTTCGACAAGGATACTGCGTGCGGCAAAGTGAACAAAAACAGAAAACTTTCGCATAGGGCTTGTAAATACTAATTACCTTGCCGTCTAGACTTTCTATACAAGGCGTGGCTCTATTTTTAGCAATACGAGTTCAGAGTTTGGTTTACTAGTATTGAAACCATTGGACTTGATCGTGATCTAAATGGCTACCCGTTTTGGTCGCTTTACAATGGCTGTGGTCACGAGAAGATATAACATCGTCTTCTCGTGACCTTTTCGTGTGTAGGAGTCCGAATTTTGCATTAATTAGTCGGTAAATCGTAAATCACGAGTGAACCAGAAAATAGAAAGGCTCGACTTAAGTTTACGTGAGTGCACTTGGAAAAGGCTGCTTAATGTCGTTGAAACTTAAGATTGGCTGGACCGACCTTGTCAAACGCGAGTAAGGCTGCTTTTTCACCAGAGATGTGCGAGGATGCGTATCGAGGGATGTGTTTGTAAAGAACCAATACTATCGCTTCATTTACCTCGCCTCGGTCAGCACAGCTCTGGTGGAAACGGCTCAGCGGAACTAGATTTCTGCGCATACAAAACAAGCGAGGGATGTGTTGTTTCGAGGTTTGCGACATACTGTACCAGCCAGTCCATAGGCGGAGTCGCCACGTATCCTCGCACCACATATTATTCACAGTTTCGCTAAACATCCTCGTACGACACATTTTCCTCGGACAGCTTTGGTGGAAACCTCCACACATTTTCACAGCTTCGCTACACATCCTCGCACGACACATTTCCCTCGCGCATTTCTGGTGGAAACGCAGTCTTAATGTGGTTGAAACTTAAGTTTGGCTGGGCCGACCTTGTCAGACGCGACTAAAGTAAAATTGTGACAATTACGTCAGAATGACTGCGAAAAGTGAAAGAGTTTGGCAGTTTTGCTAATCTATGTCCATTTTCGAAAATCGCTAAACTTATAATTATGTCAGAAAATTGATTTTTATTGCTGGCTAGGACAGCATAAATGAGAGGATGCTCTTCAATATCCAAAGAAGCGACAAGTAGGTAACCCAATTTAAGGAAATAAGCTGGGCTGATATCAGCTTAGAAATTTGAAGACAGCCAGGGATCTACTTGTGTGAGACTACTGAGAGTCGTGGTTACTACCACTTAGTACAAAAACTTATAATGTTACTTTCTTAGCTTGTCCAAAGTTAGGGAGCTAGTTAAGTAACTAAAAGATATCTGAGATCACCATAGGCACATATATCCCAAATATTTACTTTGATACCTTTTAAAATACCTTATGCACTTTGTATCGCCTGATGATGTTTAGCGCCAATGCATTCGTTCCAACTAACTTTTTTGGCTACTTTTAACTTTCAATATCAAACCCTCTTCACAAAATGTAATGACATAGCAGGTGATAGAATTGCAGTTAATTTACGGACAAATTAGAAAAAAAAAGTTGTCATCTTTTAAATGCTAGCATTCAGTCATATGCTTTGGTCCCTGAACACAGAAAACCTAAAGGACCTACATGTGGCATACTGTTGTTCCATATCTTTGTATTCGTAAAGTGATAGTCTACTGATAGTGCTTTTGGTTCTAAATTGTTACCCTAATAAGTATAATGACTTCCGCTTCCTATTATACCATCCTAAGACAATGGACATCAATCACAGATAGCTTTCTACCTTCAATATTAGACAACTATGAATTCTGTAGAATGGAATGGCTGCGGCCTCTGCAGTGATTGCTTTTGTGGTCGGAGACAAGAGACCCTATTCTGCCGTGTTCGAGATTAACTACTCCAAACGTTTTGATATGATCTTATACATTTCGGATTGATTAACTATAAAAGCCAGTATTTTTTAAATTATGTAACTAAGTAACTCTACAATGAATCCTAGATAACTATCTAATGATCTGTTTTTTGAAATCGAGTAGTATTCCAGCCAAATCTTCATAAAATAATCGTTACCAAAATGTTATTTGTTTTTCTGGTGGATTTTTTTGTGGTGTTACTATCTGAGTCTAAAATGTTGTAAGTTGGGGTGTTTTTTTATAATATACTAACCACACTACTTCTCTTCCAATTTCTAGTACATAATGCATACATAATACATTCTAGTACGTAATACTTCTTTACCCATAGTATGATATTGGCTCCGGATTTATTGTGGCTTTATCAACACTTGCTGAAAATATTATACGATTTCGCCTGTAGGGCTTTCAAAAATTACTTCACTTGTTCATATTTTTAGTTACCAAAATAATACAAAGCTAAATGTATTCCTCTAAATTCTTTCTGTTAGTTATACACTCAGATAAAACAACCTACTATATCGACACGATCTACTTTTTGCGTAGGTAAGAGTGTAGAGTGTATATGTATATATAATAAAAAAATGATTGTAGAGGTTTTTGGTTGGACCTTTGTGGTTGTTATTATTTTCCTCTTCTCCTTGTGGTTGTTATAAAGGAAAATAAGGGGGGATATACCCCCTTATTTTCCTCTTCTTCTAATTATCCAAGAAATATGTAAAAATAAATAAGATAAAATGAAATAACAAAAGTCACGGACCCCGGAGTCTGTGGAGTAGCAAATTTTGAATTAAAAAAAAAAACCTTTGTGGTTGGAAATGATTGGACCTTTAATTGTACTATGATGTTTACGATGTTTAAAATTTAGCTACAATGATCACAATAAAAGGGGCGTTTTAAGTTTGACGTCGATGTCTGTCTGCCTGTGTGTCTGTCTGTCTGTGTGTGTGTAAGTGGCACCATGATCACAATTATATCGATGATGCGAGAATAGAGCTTCTAATATACATAGCATCTCAGAATCCGTCCTTAGCTCCTACATTGGCGGTTATAACTATTAAAGTTTATTGAGATTTGTATTCTAACTCTATTGCAGCCATGTGGTAATTTTCGACTTACCTACTTAGCATATTGTATTTGTATTTAGCGATTGTTGCCTACTGTATTGCATCCGATTCAATATTTTTTTTATATAGAACAGTGACATGCCTGCCACATAAGAGTACAGTGACAGGCAGCTATTGGAACACGAAGAGTCCATATAATTACCTAGCACTGCACTGCGCTTGTCACCCGGAGATATAAGATATTTTATCTCTTTGCCCTGTAATTTCACTGGATACAATGCCCTTCAAACCGGATCACAGTAATGTTTGCCCATTACTACTTGGCGGTAGAATAACTGGCGAAGGTGTGGAACTTCCCCAGACGGACTCTGCAAAGAGTCCTACCTCTACTAAATTATATCATAGGTCTTGTCTAACCTACCATATCGTGCAAGTCAGTTTTTAAATGAAGACATCCCAAAAATGATATGCAATGATACCACAAACAGATACATAGATATTATGGAGAAAGTTATACAAGGTTACATAGAAAAACATACGGTGATAAATGGAGTCACACAGTTCCGTAAATATATTCGTTGATACAGACATGTATATGGACATGTATGCATATAACAAAGTAAGCCTACAAATTTATACGTTAACACCTCATAGATACACAGATATGTATACGTATACACAGATACGTAGACAAATAGATAATAATACAGACAGATTCGTATAAACATAGACACGTTGACATACAGGTAAGTATACATGGCTAATGGTTTTTCGCACTTTTTGGCATGGCTGTAAATGAATAAATAAATAAATACAGACATATTCGAAGAAACATAGACACGTAGACATACCGGTAAGTATACAGACATATTCGTAGAATCAGACACGTAGACATTCAGGTGAGTATACAGACAGATTCGTCGAGAGATAGACGCGTAGACATACAGATACGTAGACATACGGGTTCATAGACAACCAGATACGTAGATATACGAAATAAATTGTCTCTTGGGAAACACATGGGTACACGTCAAACTTACAAAAACTACACTTTTTACGAAGCTAACGCTTGTTTTCGAAGATGGAAAAACACATCGAAAGGCAAGTAGGTGAAGGTTCGCGTCGTGAGAGGACTGACGAGAACCAGCCGTTAAATGTATGTTATTACTATAATGAAATTCACAGCTCAAATCCGTAGGTCAAAGGTCACTCGGATCCGGCACGGTCTCCTCAAAACGTGACCGTTATGCAGTCGCATTAACTCTGTTTTTAGTTATTTTAACAGAAATTTTAGGAAATAAAACGAGCAAGTTGGGAAGTTGATGGTTAACCAGCACAACTGAATTTCTCAGTTCAGAACTGTACATCATGTTGTACGATATATATATATATAGGTAAATAAAAAAAAAAGCTTTTTTTTTTAAATTGATTACTTTATTAATGATAAAAAAATTGTTTTCAGAAGTAAGCGGTAGTTTGTTTAGTACTGTGTTGATTCTACTATTTTCTTATTTTTGTCATCATGTATCTTTAGTGCACCATATTTGCTTCTCTAACCTTAAAAAAACATCAAAAATTCATGTCATTCGGCAATGACAGATTGTGTGAGAATCAAAAAACGTTTCAAAAAGTTTGTTTTGATAACGATAAACACAAAATAAAAATACGTAGAAGTAGAATAATGAACTAAACTACTCTTGAGTAGTAGAAAAATCTACTACCGCCTACTTTTGGGAACTTTTTTTTTTCTTCGATAACTTTTGTAGTGGTAGGAATTTTTGCAGAGTCCGCCTGGGGAAGTACGCAAACATTAATTTCCGGTTTGAAAGACAATGTTTCCGGGCAAATTAATGAGCTAAAAGATAATTTATCTGCGGGTGACGAGGGCAGTGCAGTGGTAGGCAGTGATTTGGACTCTTCACGTTCAAATAACTGCGTGGGAGTTGACTGTTCTGGGAAGGCTTGTTGCGTACCATCAGGTGCATGTCCTGCTTGTCTCGTCACTTCATATTAAATAAAAAAACTTTTTGTGACGGAAAAAGCTATCTACTTGAATGAAAATTAACGTGGATGCTACCTACAAACACACTTTAAGAATTTTAATTAATATTAAGCTATAACAATATCAATAATATACTTATGCATTATATGAACATCTCACTTTCATTTCGTTAATGTATTATACCGATTTTGGTGGCATTAATTTAAAATATCGTCGGAAATTAATTGAAAACGTGCAGTGAATTAAGTTGTCAAGTGATGGAATTATGTGAATTTACCTCGAAGGTGTTAACATATGGTTAAATTTACAATGTTGCGATGATTTCGTAGTATTTTTAAAGCATCTTTTGTTAGTAGTTAGTTTTTAATCGACTTCAAAAGAGGAGGAGGTTCTCCATTCTGTTAGACGTATTTTTTTTATTTATTGTATGTTACGCGATAGCTCCGCCAATTTCGTGAAATTGTGAATCGATTTTGATGATGGTTCTATTTGGTAGATAATACTTCAGATATAAATGTTCTAATATACATTTTATTGAAATTGGTACGGTGGTTTGAAAAATAGAAACAAAAAACACAAATTTGAATACATTTACCTCGACGACGTATCCGTAGATTTCACAAAACTTATGAAAAATAGTCGATAGTCTAAGGTTAATTTGAAATTGAAGTTAGAATTCGTTTTTTTTGGTGTTTATTTATAATTTAATTTTACAATAAAATAATTATTATTGGTCACATAAACATAAAACTGCTTCATTCGCTCTAGATGGGGTCATTTAGAATGGAGAGGACGAATGAATGAGACCAAGACGTCTACTCTTATTCAACGCAAAACGTAATTTCGAAATAAACTCGCGATATTCCTACTCCGCTTCTACTTCGTTTCGTCCGATCGAACATTGTTCGACGTTTAAATGTTCTAAGCTTACTCTAATTAGAGTAAAATTAGAACATTTAAACGGACGAAAGGACGTATCGAAGTAGAATCGGAGTAGGAAAGTCGCGAGTTTATTGCGAATTTACGTTTTCGTTGAATTAGAGTAGACGTCCAGATCCGCAAGGTTGCCCTTCAAACTGCAATAGAAAAACGTTTGTACATAGCTGTTTGATGTCAGAATAATGGGTACAGCTTTAGTATTAGATACCCCAGGAGGAAATTGGAACGGGTCTTACTAAGTGATTATTGTTGGTTATTCCTTAGCCAAAGTTTCGTTTTAAGCTGATAAATAAATATAAATACAGCTAAAATAAACTCAATAAACCAAAAATAAACAACAACTTGACCTAGCGCAACGAATCATGCCTTTGTCGCCGGAAAGTCGCGCCAGTCCAGACGGCTACACACAAAACAAAGATTGATCACAAAGCCTATACCATAATAAACCTTATTGCACACGCAATAAGATTCACAAAAGTAGTTACTTTAACTGTGTCCTTACCGTCTACGAACGCAGATGGAAAAGTTAAGTGCAATGAATTAAAATTAGTGTTAAAATATGCAACATAATATGCATTCCATAATGCAATTGCATATTTTGTATTGTATAAAGAATCTCAATGATCTCTATTAGCGGTGTAAATTATTATTTGCTGTGATAATTTATTTAATAGTTGTCTATTAATTTGAATATTTATTTTAATATATGCCTTGACTATTTTTAGTAGCTTCTAAACGAGTGCTAATGAGTAAACCATGACATATTGAATAGATGGTATAAAATAAAAAATAGTGGTAGGAATATTATTTGTAGAGTCCGCCTGGGGAAGTGTCACACCTTTGCCAGTAATTCTACCGACAAGCAATAATGTGCAAACATCACTTTGTTCCGGTTTGAAGGGCAATGTTCCATAGAAATTACAAGGCATAGAGATTAAGGTGCGTCCCCTAGCAAAACGAGTTTTTTGTCCAGTTTTAAGAGCTATCTACTCATTAGCCAAAACAAATATCAACTGGTAAAAAATACAATAAATTTCTACAACTTCTTGGCTTCAAAATGGTAGTTTTATTTTTTTGTTAATGAACTCATTGTTTAAATAATCGCCTCACAACGAAACCATAAAAAAATTAAATAATTGTAGTTATCATGCATCTCCTCTGAAATCGTCCATTATTTTGATTTTGTACTTACACCAACGGATAGACAATTCCATTACGAACATTTTGGTAGTTTTATTTTTTTCAAAAGACCAATATCTGATTTTATAAAGAGTTTATTCTAAAATTTGCGCGTAAAACAGCGACAAATCCTACTGTTTCTCTCTTGCTCTTTCTTGCGGTGTGCGATAAGGTAAGAAATACTCAAGGTCATTTGCTCGTGGTACGCCCTTAAGCATCTTATATCTCTTGGTGTCGAGTCATTGCAGTTAGGTTATGGTTTGGACTCGGTTGAAGTGTTGAAGTTGTGGTTGGTTTTTGTTTATCGTAGAAAATAATATCATTTAAACATGACAAGTGTAAAATACGTTATTACACGTACCACTTCTAGTGTGCCGACGGTCTGGAAGACAGATGACGTGTCGAAGGTGGGTCGGCGCCGCGCCGCGCCGGTCCTACGTCGAACTGCTTTCTGGGTCGCTTCCTCGTCTCACTGACTCACAACTCTTATTTACAGCCAGATTTCGAGACCGATTGTGGCTATTAAACTCTTTAAAACTCCTTTGGGTACGCCGCCACAGGGAAATTTGTGTGGGATTTCTGATCGTGGTGATACGTCGATAGAACTTATGGTAATCGTCATCTTGTTTAAAGAATCTCCAAAATTAATTTTAACCTAATTGCGTATAAGTTACAAGGTACTTTTGGTTGGTTGTTGTTAAAAAAAAATATTTACCACTAGTTGCCCGTGTAATTACGACTGCTCTGGCACCACTGTCTTTTCGAAGTCATGTGCGTAATGCCGCTGACTTAACGATGAAGGAAAACATCGTGAGGAAACCGACATGTACTTAGAATCTTTCGAAGTCATGCGCACTGGCCTGGGTGGATCGTGGCCTTGAATCTTCCTTTGCAAGGGAGGTCCCAGTCCCAGAAGTGAGAACATTCAGAGGGCTGCTTTTGCATATGTATATGTATATTTATGTATATATGTATGTATATTCAAATCTGCTGGGTATATGTATATTCAAATTTTCAAATAATAACCTATTTTACACATATTTGCAATGTTCACTGAAAAAAATCCTTCAACTGGAATGGAATACTAAAGGGCCTTCAACTATACTCTGCCCAAGATCTTTTCTAACAGAGATATGGTACTACAATAACAAGAGCCTAATTTTTTAACCTTTTCTCCATTGACCGAGTTATATTTGAGAACGAAAAATAAAAATAAACCGTCTGTTGTGCCGACTGGAGAATCGTCTTCCGCAAATATTTGCTGTGAAAACAATCTTTACCTACTTTAGCTAATTTCGTATTCGTTACCTCGAGAATTTGTTTTCGGTTTGAAGAGAAATATTTATACTCTCAATTTATGTTATACTCATTCATATATTTATTTTTGTCTGAAAGTGACACAATTCTAATGTTGCACAAATATTAGTATACGTTTTAGAAATAATTCGAAATTTTGATAATAATTTTCAGCTTGCGTCGACCCACTACTAAGCCTCTTTTTCCTTTTTTTTCGTGGGGGAAATAAATTTGCGTATGGCCACCGTGTAGCTGGACATGTTAGGCTCGACACCACCACTAGAGAATGGTGACCCTACCGACTAAAACCCCCTCAGATTTTTCCAGCTGTTGCTCGGTAGTAACGGGGACCGCTCTCGTATTCGACCGCGACCGGAGTTAAGCAAGAAGTTAATATTCCTTCTTGTTATTCCTCATGCTAAGAAGTCTAACTTTTTGTAGTGGTAGGACTCTTGGCAGAGTCCGCCTGGGGAAGGACCACACCTTTGCCAGTTATTCTACCGACAAGCAGTAAAGTGCAAACATTACTGTGTTCCGGTTTGAAGAGGAATATTTCCAGAGAAATTATAGGGCTTAGAGATATAACAACTTAGACCTCTGGGTGACGAGCGCAGTGCAGTGCTCGGTAATGATTTGGACTCTTCATGTTCCAATAGCTGCGTGTCACTGTGCTGTTATGTAGTAGACATGTTGCTTACCATCAGGCACATGTCCTGCTCGTCTCGTCACTCTTTATTTAAAAAAATAACTTCAACCATAGAATAGATAATATTATATTATCATCGACGCAAGAAGTATTACCCTGATGTTAGTTACAATGTTTACTAAAATGTTGATTAGTTAACTTCAGGGTGTCGGTTTTTTGTGATGCTGTGCACTCACGTCGTTCAAATTTACTCATAATTTATTCACCAACGCACCACAAGAAGTATAACTTAAAAAAAAAACTGGGAGCAAGCATCGCCGATAACATCGGTTTATTGGCTTATTTCAGTTGCTTAAAATCAGTACTTTATAGACGACATTTAATATGCAGTTTCGTTACTTAAATATAGATCAGAGTTCATGTTAAGAGCCAGTTTTATTTGCTCTCTCGCTGCAAAATGGTAAATAAACAATAAATAAATTGCGAAAAAAGTAGCATTGTGCCATAATAATGTCACAAAACTTACTGCCAAATGTCAAGGTAAAGCCCATGTAGAGTGCTCGCAATATAACTCTGCGCGTAGCAAAATGTGGAACTAATTGACAGGCCGTCAACTTCTTGTTTACGTCAGTTGACAAAAGTTTGTTTACGATTGATGTATTTATTAATTTCCAAAGTAATTAATAGCTTTTATTATGCCGAAAGTGATAAAAAGTGCTGGCCGTGGCTGGTTCTTGAAAATCAATCGTGGTTGTGAAGGAGAACTATACAATAACGGGCCAAAATTGCAGTTTTCCAAACGCAGAGCTATTTGACAACTAATATTTAGGGATACCATAGCAATCAAATCTCCACCTATTATCGGCATATTTTAAAGCTGAGGCTTTAGGTTGAGGTGCGGCTTTGGGTTTGATTGTTTTATCGCCAATTTACCCGTTGAAACTTGTGAGGAAAATTGATAAGTTATAGGAGTGACAAAGTAGGTACCTGGTGTCTTCTTGATGATAGGTACGCTCACTTAGTTGTTTAATTGGAGTCCTTCGAATGTTACTGTAGTCCTTGGCGCTAATATAATTATATTTTCTCACAGTTGATTTATTCTTTTTTCGTAGCTGGTTACGAATCAGTCGGTTACGAAAGTGGCTGAAGGGGATTTGGGTTGTAGCACACGCGGCCGCGAATTATTGGATTTATTAAATTTGAATATATTTTACACAGAGACGAGGTGATTTAGCGCGAATGCGTTTTATGCGAGGTTCAACGACACACTGATTGTCACAGTTGACTAAAGGGTAGGAAATGAAGAAATGAGTTTTTGAAATGTGTGTGTGTGTGCGTGTATGTTTGTAATCATAGATAAATAATGAATATGTTAGAAAGAACGGCGCGTACACCCGTGGGAAAAAATGTGTGTGCTTAAGACCGAATGTGAGAAACTAGTTATAAATGTTTTTTTTTCATAATATACAAATCAAAATAGAAAACACAGTGACACAGCAGTGAATATCAGCTGATTGTATCTTTATCGCTCGGGTACACTCGGCGGTTCCATGTTCACCCGATCGACCCTTTCACCTAACAGCGTCAGCTTCATTTACCACCTAAGGGAAAATCTGTGGGCCAAAAGAAATTTTACTTAATTTGTTTTTCAACGTTAGCTTGGATGCTCTTTGATCCTTAACTCTGTATTAATTACTGTATTTTTATTATAGGCGTTTCAGAACATACTGTCAATGGACAACGCATTATACCACTGCACTCAGATAAATGAAGAGGGTACAATGGGCAATGTAAAAGAAGAAAGCCAAAAGTGGCTTAAGAAAAATTAAATAAATTTCGACGATTGTAGGACAAATCCGCAGTTACTCGAATAAAGAGGCACAAAGAAGACCCACAATACCAAGTAGAATAACTGTTAAAGGAACATGAACAGGAAGTTTTGCGGTTACCGCTGTGATTTTAACCCTATTGAAAAAAGAAGATGACTCTATGGAAGCCAATAACTCATTAAAAGAACGCTCATGCGCCAAATTTTAAAATAGTGTTATTTAAGGTCTCAATAAAAGATTTACAAGTTTAAATTAAATTCTTGTTATTTCGATGTTAGTGTGGGTTGATAATGACAGATTTTTTATAATGTAATAAACTATAATAAAGTTTTCCTGGAGGTAAGAGACTCAGACAGCCTGTATCAATTACCAATGATACTTGGTCACATACTGAACCAAACCAGCACTGCAAAGGCGTTCATTATTTCGAGACATTCGTTCTTGAGTCTCAGTTGTCGTGTAGTTACTTAAATTGCTTCCCTGAAAAATCCCTTCCCGTTTCTGTTTTATGAAGTTGTACGTTCCCAATGAACGGGAAGAGAACCTATTAGCTTGACCTGGCAACATTAAGTACGCCACCAGTCGCGCGCAGACTTATACTGCGAGCACTATAGTAACTATCTGGATATTTATTGATTTCAATAAATACTCCCGTTTAATTAGGACCGTAAATTGACACACTGTTATCAAAATGTTAAAAACATTTAACAAGACATTTTGACACTTAGCTCTCATTAGTTTGTGTTAATGAGACATTTGCAGAATGACAGATTTAAGAAATGGTGAAAACTTATGTCAAATTAATGACATTGACGCATGCTTACCAAATTTTTGTACCAAATAATTTTACTGGTTCTTGCAATTTATCTCGTTATCATTGTGTCCGCAAAATCAATGAATAAGTTAATCCAAATACAAAGACTGGAATAAGTAATTCATAAGTGAAATCTAACAATATGTTACTTATCGAAATGGTTTCATTCGTACAAGCAAAACATTCGTAATAAAATTTGCTAAATTTTCTTTCATTTACATATCTGGACGACGCGGCGTAGTGATAGCTTTTTATGAAATTTGGTCAGAGTAGCTGAATTTAATTATAAATTGAAGATGATTTCAAAAGAAAAATTTCAATATTTTCATATTTTAAATTCTATACTCTACAAGTATTACTGTATTAAAATTTCTAAACAATCGAATCTGGTAGCTTCCACTTAGCTCAGAATTTTAACAACCATTTCATTCAGCTCCTATCAGTTTTGAGTACCGTTCAGTTCCCCATTCAGAAGTCCACTCGTTTATTCGAATTTGGAACCGCGCGAGTAGTCCTGCCACATGCGCAGGAGTGCGTTGACACCGGCCCACTGTTCCGTGTTATTGGTCCAAATCGATCTGTGGATATAGATCGTATTTGGAACACATCCGATTTTAACTTTCGAATGAATTGGGGCCCTGTTTGGTATTCTCGGGTTGTAATGAGCCTTAATGGGCCAAAGTCCGGTTGATTGAAGCTCTTTCTACCTACGGCGTTTTAGGCGTAAACACTAAAGTAGTTTTCGATACGACGCCTACGATGTTCATGTTATTTTGAGAATACTTTTTGGAATATTGCCCTTTAAACCGAAATACAGCAGATATTGTTCGCAAATTCACCAATTTGAAGCAGGCAATAGAAAAATTCATTAAGTTGTCATACTGCCCAAGACTCTGCTAAAGTGCTAATAGTCTTACAACTGAAACTCGTAAATTTAGAGGATTCTGTGCAAACATTACTGTGCTCCAGTTTGAAAGGAAATGTTTCCAGAGAAATTACAGGGCTTAGAGATATAACATCTTAGATCTCTGGGTGACGAGTGCAGTGCAGTGCTAGGTAATGATTTGGACTCTTCATGTTCCAATAGCTTCGTGTTACTGTGCTGTTATGTGGCAGGCATGTTCTGTTCGTCTCGTCACTCTTTATTTAAAAAAAATCTATACTAAACCTACAGATTGCTTCTTTATATGGAGTACAAATAGCAGTAAGTTTTTATCCAAGTCAATCATAAGAGTACTCGTCTACCTCGCAATATACGTGTCCCTGGCGGTGAAGCGGAATCCTATTCTCGATAAAAAAAAGTGTTCATTGTAGAAACGAAATGCATCCCGTTTTTGGGTAAAAGCTCATACTCATCCTAAGAATATTAAAAATGCGAAAGTTTATATGTTTATTGCTCAATCACGTCGGAACGTCTAAATGGATCGGCTTGAAATTTGGACCAGAAATTGATTATAGTCTGGAAGAACACCTGGGCTATTTATCCTGGGAAAATAACAGGAACGAAAACTACGCGGATTTAACCGCGGGACACTGCTAGTCATTTTATACAGCCGGTTCAGGTCTTGTATGTCAAACTTTTGACTTTATTCCTAATAGACTACAGGCCCGTGAACAAAATTTACGGGTCAAATGAACCACCAGGAGACCTATGTAGGATGCTAGAAGTGTGTAAAGTATTAAGATTCAGCACTATGCCGTCACTTGTAAGCTGTCCAACTGAGTGTGATTGAAGAGGGGGGGTTGCAACCCTCTACCATTTCTCCTTGTCGCACGATTTTTGTACGGCGTTGCGAAATAATGGATTAGAAGAGGTATTGAAACTGTATGGAACCAATGCCGTACTTAATCAAATGACCAAATTTGCTCTGTAAATTACTCGTACTCTGTAATTTTTTCCGCCAAACTAATAATTAAAAAGTTAAAATTTATCATTTTTATAGTTTCAACACCTCTTTTAATCTAGTATTCCGCAACGCCGTACAAAAATAATGCGACAAGGAGAAATGATCGAGAATTGCAACCCCCCCTCTTCAATTCCACTCAGTTGGACAGCTTACAAGTGACGGCATAGTGCTGAATCTTATTACTTTATACCCTTCTATCATCCTACATAGGTCTCCTGGTGGTTCATTTGACCCGTAAATTTTGTTCACGGGCCTGTAGTCTATAATCTTTTAAGACTCAACCTATTCAAGCAATAAATTATCGTGCATTGAGATAATTGGTCGCAAGTATTGTTATTTCTTAAGAATTACTACAGATAAATTTGATATTGTAAAAGTCACGTATCTGAATAGAAGCACATAATGTTATTGTCAGCATTTACATGGAAGTTTATAAAATATAAATATAGCCGTGGTGGCATAGTGACGAGAATTTTCGAGCTCACATTTGCGAGGTCATGCATTTGAAACCCATCTGCACCTCGGCATGCCTTTCAAAGTGAAAATGAACAAGTTTGTCACCAACGGCTTTAATTGTGAAAACATCGCGAGGAAACCCGAATATTGCAAGAGTGACATCTTCGGAGGATATTCGTCATCTGCCAACCCACGACCCACGATTAGTCATCATAGTGGATTATGACCTTGACCCTTACCTTGGGAGAGAAAGCCCTAAGTCCTGGTAATGATAACTTACAGTTTACAGTGGATTTAGTTTATTATGCAATTATGCTTTTAGTTTCCATGTTCCAGTTATCAAATTACTTATCAACGTTTAATTGATAAGTAAGTCGTTGATGTTCCAAAGACACGAACGAAGAGATTTGACTCTACTTTTGTGATAAGAACGTCTAGGCTGTAGAATACGTCGCCTGAGTGGGTTTTCCCCGATGGTTACAATATTTGTGTTTTCAAATCGAGAGTGAATCGGTTTTTCTAGGTAAACACGCTCCATCGTAGATCGCATCCTCGCTTAACATCAGGCGAGATGGGGGTCAAGTGTAAACCTATAAAAGTTAAAAAAAAAAGATACGATTACTCGTCGTATGAATTGCAAAATTATAAATAATCATATCAAAGATATTATAAAGCAGGTAGATAGATCGCAACGCAAGATAGATGCAGTTGATTACATCAACGCTCTTAGAAGGCTGAGTTATAGAACCTATCCATTCTAATCAGTTCAAATTGCATATGAATTATTGCAGATATACTAGTTCTGAAACTGGAAATGCTGCTTTTGAGATCAAGACAGATTTTAAAAGGTAATTTTAAAACGCTCGAAGCGTGGAAAGTGCCTCAGATTAATAAACTATAGAAGATGCTGACGCCGAATATTTAGTCAAATCCAAGTCACACAAAATTTTGATTTGTGAGTTCATGTTTTTTACAATCTACGTCGTGACCTCTATGATTGACTAGTAGCGACCTATGGCTTTACCCGCGTAAATCCCGAGTCCGTAATTTTTCCGTGATGAAAAGCTTATGTGCTACCTACTCCAAACTACGAGTATAAGCTGTGTTCCAAATTTCAATCAGCAGGTCTACTACGAAGTCCGATAAACGATATATCGGCCGAACTTATGGACGTTTCTTACCACGAAACACAATCAGTCGGTTGATCGGTTCGAGCGTTTCGTTCATTCCGAATTCCG
The DNA here is from genome assembly GCA_963693475.1 of Ectropis crepuscularia. Taxonomy (NCBI): domain Eukaryota; kingdom Metazoa; phylum Arthropoda; class Insecta; order Lepidoptera; family Geometridae; genus Ectropis; species Ectropis crepuscularia. The sequence goes on from OY856355.1 coordinate 19,007,016, forward strand.
ACCGACATAGATTTGACCTTACTCCGAAAGCATTTAATTAGATTATTTGGACAGCTGTCGGTCGGATCCGATTATTCGGAGGTTGTTTTCGTAGTAGACTTGCTGATTCGTTCAGCCGCTCCGACGTGATTGATCAACAAATATCCAAACATCCAAAGTTTTGGATTTATAATATAAAAGTGGAATAGACGGGTACAAAATAAGTCAAGTCAAATTTCAGTAGTAATATGAAATATCAATACTGTCTGTGGCTCATTTGAAAACTATTTATGACAGCGTTTTTGTACTTTTTAGCTTCATCAATAATCATAAAAAAAGTTCTAAGTTATTTTAAAAAACTGAGATTAACTAAAACTGTTTCGATCATCATTATCTGCCAAATCAATGTAATTTATAATTAATTTTGTAGGTAGTACAATTGTTATTTTGGTCAAAAAATCCCATATAATATGCCAATCAAACCTATCCATCTATTAATCTATATTTACGTACCTATACTTCTTATAGTTACTCATTGTTTATTTTATTTGAAGTTAAATAAAATAATTCAAATAGCTCGCTGGCATTATATTCTTTGTTTTGTTTTTGTTTATATTCATAAATTGCTGTGAACATTCTTTACTAGACATTCGATTTTGTGATAGAGGCCCTTCGTTCTACAGAAGTTATACCTGCAACGCCGTATCCACTAAAAATACATTAGTTACACGGTGAATAAACATACTACTATCCAACCTATTTAAACAACTTTACATCGTTAAGAATTTTTGATAAATTGGTGTTATTTTAACTTAGTCGCATAAAGCTGCGCAGACGCATGCCCGGACGATACCAGTTGTCAGTAGCTCTCGATCGATCGTGGGATGTGCACGTGCGTTTTGTTCTCGAAATTATTGATCGCTTGAATAGATCCATTTTGTGCTTTAGTGGGACCATTTTCAAGAGTGATTTCGTCGATTTAGTGATTTGTGTTTGTACGCTGCTGTTTTGTCTTTGTCCTTTGGTATGTTTTGATCATCTTTCTAAAAGTTTATTATCTATAATGCATTTAATTTCATATTAAGATAAGAGTGATAGTGGTTTGGTTAACAGTTCTATTTCTAAATTTACTAGGGCTTAGTTCGTTATGGTTCAAACGACCTAAGATGTAAGTAAGTGAACTGGCTCTTCACTTTAATGAAATTATTCCCAAGTTTTGTGATATCATCATAAACAAACAATGAAGGTTGAGTCATGAATGAAGATTACCCTCTAATTAAAATAACATTGGTAATATCGCACACAACATCTACTTTTGAATACGAATAATTGTCAATATCATTATCTCTGTTCACGTAACTAGTGCTAATGCGCTGTGTTGTTAATGAATTTAATCTGACGTTATAGAGGTCATTCATACGATTATTCGAAAACAAGTTATACTAGTTGTGTAAGTTGAAAGATTAGGTATGACATTCATAATAACATATCACATTATTATAATAAATGTTATAGCTAAAAATTAATTGTGCTACAGATACATGGACGAGTCTACAGTAAAATACCTGTCTTTTACTTTACCTCAAATTTTTTTGCTGTCTGTGGACAATGGGTGTTACTGCAGATCCACTTATTAACAATTTAGTGCTTGCTAATGCGATATTTTAGGTTAATTCATGATGTTATGTGATTTTGCTTTTTAGTATGTAGCAGTGGCATTTGAAAAAAACTGCCATCCGAAATTTACTGATTTAGCAGTGAAGGCATAGGACGCTAATCTGAACTATACCTACTTACGAAAATATCCAAAAACATAAATAAGGTATGAGTATTATCTTGACCCGACCCGACGTATATTATTTTGACTGTTGATCTTGATTCTATTGACTTGCCATACTCTTTGAGGGGTCGTACATAACGAGTTGGTACTATGTATATACGTAGCTACATAAAATTGTCGATGTCCTTACTAGGTATGTTTTTTATCACTATACACAATAGTCTCCTTATGAGGGTTAATATTCCCACACCACCACTTCCTCATTTATCTCCTAACTCACCTAAAACCCAAGATATACCTACTCGTAGTTACGTACCAAAATTAATCTAAAAGTTAATACCTATTTCCAGGAACGATTCATTACGCAGTGGCCAAACACATAAACATCTTGACTCAGACAACGACACAAGATGTGGTAGATGTCACAATAAAAAAGGTTGATGATGGTACTGATTTCTAAAACTTTGTAAACATTCATATCTCTGACTGGATTAGCTCGTTGTCGAGCCTCTACAAATTTGTTCTACTCAATATAGCTTAACTGAACTAGCGGGATTTCGTCTAACAGATAAGTCTCGAGAATTCTTTTAAAACACGCGGTTTGAAAGCAAAGATAAAATATCTAGTTTCATCACATGCGTAGATAAAGCAAGAAGAATAGTTGCAACATTATCAAGATACGCCTAAACTATGACAAATACCTAAATGACCCAAAATGGAAGATCGGGGTAAAAAACGGCCTCTGAAAATGACAAGGGACATATTGGTGTTCGATGAACGAAACAAAACAAAATACCCTGGCATAATATAAACATCTACTGTTTCGCAGTCCTTCATATTTTTTGGGTAATCAAAATATCGAAAGACATATTTTGATGCCGAAATCGTAGTCTGCTGCGCAACATTGACTGTAGAAACATTGACAGATTTACAAATTGATTTTGATGGAGAGAAGGAAGAAATAAATGGAAAAATAATAGTCTGCGCTAGACCAAAGTTCGGTAGATAGCAGAACCATTTGAGGCCAATTGCTATAGACTCCTTAAAAATAAAAATAGAAAAGCTGATCCCATCATCATATGAGATATCTAGCTAAAAGAGAGTCTGATAAAATATCGAAAGAGCCACCGATTTCACTTCAGAATAATAAATCATGAACGCTCTAAAACATAATTCACTTTTAGATTTCGACGCTGACATTGATACCAAATTAACAATGAAGGACATGTTTACATAAGTTATATCGATAGATTGAATTTCAATCAATAAAGATTACTACTAAGTCCAAATAACTAAAGTTCATAGAGTTCTTGAACTTCGTAAAAATCCGAAGACGTATGAATATTCATCGGACATTCGTTTGCATTTCAATGGATGTCAAAGAATCCATGCATATGGATGTACGGAAATCCAGTCGAGAGTTAACAGAAGTTAATGATAAATAATTATTTTTCCGTCTCGTCTCCGTGTTTCAAAATATTACCGAATCAGAATTTTGTCTCTTTGAGTCCGTTTGACGTCATTTACGTCTCAAACTTTTATATTGTTTGGTCAAAAACAGCTTTTGGCATGCATAAACATTGAGGAAATATATATTAATTTCTGTAAATTAATAAACGGTTCTGATAAGTCCATGTATGTATTATTAGAACGTAGAGGTAAATCAGCTAATTTGTAGTACTGTGAAAAGAACGATAATCACGTGTTTGCAAATTATAAATGAATCTTGGATCAAGGAACTTAAATTTGAAATTGAAAAACACATTATTATGCACGGCAGTATTGTATATGTTTCAGCTCGCAATTGTTTTTTGAGACAATTTCCAATGTACCGAACATCATTACTGTTATATATAGTTACATGTTATCAAATGTTTTGTAGCGTTAATGTAGATAAAAATAAAATATTTTTTTGTCTGAGCCTACTAACATTTTTTGTTGGAATTTGGTATCTCTCTACTCAAAGTCTGTTGCATAATCTGTTTGGTCAGTTGGTGAATCATTATTGATTTTTGACTGTGTTTTGATAGGCGGCCGCTGTTTTCTGTACAAACATTTGTATAACCTGAGATAGCCACGGCCTGTAAGGTCATGATCGTGGACGTTCCTTATCGTGTTTATTTTGGAATAGTAATGTTAATGCCCTTTCTATTTACTTATTTTAAGAGTTGGGAGGTTTTCACAGTCCTGCTTGACCGATTTACAGTATTAGGCGTTGTCCAGATACAGATTGACTTGTCAAAGATAGTTATAAATTTTGCCAGGTGTGGCACCATTGTTTGTTTTTGTGAAATGTATCTAACACAATCTCAGAATAAGGAATACAAAACACAATTAAATATTGGCGCCACCTATGGTGAACTTGGAAACTGTATTTGACAGGTCTCTTTGCATCTTGAAAACGCTCCATTAGATTAACCTTTTTCTAGGATTATAATTAGGTGTCTTTTCTTGCTGTGTATTTTGTTTTGCGGAGATCTACAGATAGTGCAATCCACGAAGACGCGCCCCACTATTCCTCCTAACCGTTTATAGTATATGTGTGCAAGCTTCCGTCAATGTTTGAGTGTTATCGGTACACACTAATTACCTATGAATGCACACGCACACTACAATGACTGGTGAATGGTTCGCGACTGACGCATGGAGCAAATGCGATTGGTGGAAACGAAAATTGGTGGGGCGCGTCTTCGTGGATTGCACTATCTATACAAAACTCAAATTTATTTTTTTCACCCTATTTTAATTTTTAAGGACTCCGGGATTCATGTTTTTTTACGATGAGCTTAATTTATCCATCCATCCATTCTCCATCACGGCTTGATTGCTCGCCACTAGACTTAAAACACAATACAACATCTCTAACAAACACTGTTTTGCATAAACATTTTGAATGTTTTGTGTCGTAACGCCTAATAACTATTAGGACATTTTCTACTAAGTTGTATTGAATATGTAATCGAAACTAGTACAGCTCAAATCGATCAGCTTTCTCGGAAGGAAACATTAAACGTCGGAGTAAAAGTAAAAGCGTGTCCGAAGAATGCCACTCCGTTGAAGCTAGATCTAATTTCTACCTGACACGACGGGCATTAGTTATACTTTAGAAGATAATAAAAGCGAGAACCATTGTACGATGAACCGGGCCACCGCAAAAACACTTTGCAAGGCACTTGAAGTTTTTGCGAGATTGACAAGTTGCCTACCGCATATAAAATACCAACGTGTAAAGCTTTCGTTACTTGTTAATGTTTTTAATAGATGAATATCGAAATTGCTTGTTAAGACTATACCAGTATACCACCATTTTTGATATTAGGATCGCGTTGTTCCTAAATCGGGTTATAAGTGTCTTTAAATAGAGAGTGAATCGGTTTCTTCGCGGTAAACACGCTCCATCGAGGTTTGCATCATCAGGCTAGATAGGGGTTAAGTGTAAGCCTATAAAAGTAAACAAATACTCATTGTAAGCATCTCACTTTGTTCTCACAGCTGAGACTCAGGCTCATCACATGGAGAGAGATAAAACCATAATCCACCAAGCGAGCTAACTGCGTCTCGGTGGATCACACACATATCCTTGAAAGAACACTGTCTTGGAACACAAAGCTAGTGATGATCAAAAACTTACAATCTGCACATGGACTGAATACACATAGTTGGCGGTGGGGTTGGAACCGACTACCTGATGCTTGTGCTCCGGATGTTTTAACCAATGAACCACCACAGCTGTTTTCAATCGGAACATTGATTAAACGTTATTGCAAGTTATACATTCTTGGTTTACATCTTACCTCACCTACACATTTTATTTTACCATCTCACTTGCAAACTTTACTTTAAACGTCTAAGTTTCTTTCACATTGGTTGCTTTTATATTGGTATCTTTTACTTTGGTTGATTGGAAGATATCACTATTAGCGATGACGCCGACATTATGACACTAGATATAAGACAATGTTTGAATTGTTTAATTCCATGTTATATTTTCTAGTGTGCATTATAAAATGTTTCTATCTGTCTCTCTAACAACTAGTGTGGAAATTAATCTAAATTTAATTCAAAACTGTGAGAGAAATATAGTCAGATCAAGTCTCCCACGTCTACTTGTCATCTGTTCTCGATCGGCTGATGAATGATCCCTTGAGAAAAGTTTTTTTTACCAAAGTTTCCGGTTCTGGAGAGCCGGATGGTAACGATTAATTCTCGAACTCGAAGCTAAGGTAACAGTAATATTAGGCTTCTTATTATTGTCATTACTAAGTTCTTACTGCCGTATGCCAAACAATTGGTCAAGGTCGTGAGTCAAAGATATGTAGTTTTTTTATTGAAGTCATAATTTGACTGCATATTACCTATGTATGTATATTTGTATGTAGATACAGAATTATAGATAGACTAGCAGCGCCCTATGGTTTTAGCCGCGTAACTTTCGTTCCCGTTATTTTCCCGGGATAAAAAGTAGCCTTGTTCTTTCAAACTATAATCTAACTGTGTTCCGTATGTTGTTAATTACGACGTAATTGAACAAGTACCGTCCAAATATCCAAACATTGCCATTGCTCGACACCAAAAGATATAAGACGCTTTATTTCTATGCCCTGTAATTTATTGAAAACATTTCCCTTCAAACCGGAACTCGGTGATGCTTGCACATTATAGTGGTAGAATAACTAGTAAACTGTGCTATTATATTTTGTGTTATATGATACTGCATAGTCTGTGTGTCACTTCCCCACATAGACTCTCCAAAAAGTCCTACCACAATGAAAAAATATTATTATTCATTATGGTTTTGAAAGTTCTCCTGAGTTTACCTAAAAGTCAAAGATAACAGTGTCGCAGTGTCGGGAAGATTCGAACTGTAAATGCAAGTTTACTGCCACCGGACAAACCACAACAAAAAACTGGTTTCCAAAATTGGTTTTCGATCAACAGCCATCACAAGTTTTATGGTGACAGATGCAGCAGATGAATTAATTGAGCCATTTTCTTTTTAATTGATATTTTGAGTACTTAAAAAAGGCAGTGGGCGTTGAGTTGACAAATTCGTTTTCGATACTGAGACCTGGTTTATCCTTTCTCAATATAATTACGCACATAGTGATTAATTGTATTGCACAATGCCAATCATAAAAGTGTAGATTCCCACAAGGAATGTGCAAACATTACTGTGTTCCGGTTTGAAGGGCAATGTTTCCAGAGAAATTACAGGGCTTAGAGATATAACAACTTAGATCTCTGGGTGACGAGCGCAGTGCAGTGCTAGGTAATGATTTGGACTCTTGATGTTTCAATAGCTGCGTGTCACTGTGCTGTTATGTGGCGGGCATGTTGCTTACTATCAGGCACATATAGTTTCGTCACTCTTTATTTAAATAAAAAAAAAGGAATGGTTTTTAACCGACTTCAAAAAAGGAGCAGGTTCTCAATTTGGTTGTATGTTTTTTTTGTATGAATGTCCGCCAATAATTGTGATTTGACTTAAAAACGCGCCACAGTAATATCAGTAATGCCACAGAATAGAAAATAGTTACTTGTAATGCTTCCAAGAACGTTATGTTTGGTACATATATGCAAGAGACCTAGAAAGAGATTAATTATGTAGATAAGCCAGTGCAAGCTGCGACGTATGACGGTCGCAGCTTGCTCGGACGGCGATAAGACAGATAACGACCACGTGCGCAAGTATCGTGTAGAACGTTCCTAACATGCCATCTATGGTAATTCATTGATACGATGGATTTCATAACTTAAAATAATCTATTTTCACCGAAAAAAACCGACTTCAATATCAATAAAATTACTTTTAGACACTCTACCAAATTTCATAAGAATCTATCGCTACTTGCTTTAAAGCAAATTTTGTTCATTTTCCAAAAACCGATTTGGATAAAATTGGGGTCAACTCAGAACCATGACCTACCAAACAAAAAAAATACCATCAAAATCAATTTACAATTGGCGGGAATGTAGAGTAGCATATGTACACTTAAAAAACAACATTGAACCGAATTGAGAACCTACTCCGTTTTTATGGTTCCGTACCCAAAGGGTAAAAACGGAACCCTATTACTGTGACTTGGCTGTCCGTCCGTTCGTCCGTCTGTCACCAAACTGTAGCTCAAATTAAAGCGGTGATAGCTAGACAGCTGAAATTTTCACAGATGATGTATTTCTATTACCGCTATAACAACAAATACTAAAAATAATATTTAACGGGGGCTCCCATACAACCAACTTGATTTTTTAAGGTTTCTTGCTCGATTAGTCCGTCCCAAGAAAACTAAATGGCGCCACTAGTAAAAATAAAACGCGATATTGAATTCGTCGTCAGAATCATGAGACAAAAATCAAAATTCTTAAAAACTTTTTGCCTGTCTGCGGAAATTGCGATGTATAATTCCGAATAAAGCCAAAGAGGTTTCCGTCGTTTATTTGCTAATGGTACGGAACCCTTCGTGCGGGAATCCCACTCTTACTTGGCTGGTTTTATTTAACTTCTGTAACTCAACTACATCTTTTGCAATCCCCTAATAATAGGTCACCAAACATCAAATGATAGCTCTACATACGGGCTAGAAGTCGGCAAGTGCTAGATCCTCCCCGCCAGAGCCGTACAGCACTCCCTTCTGGGATGCCAGATCGTTCCTTAATTTCCCAAATCGGCATTATACCGTCATACCGTCTGAGGTGCTCTTGTGCTGTTCGTCTTACGCGATGTACATAGTACTTTTTTTGTTTAGTTTAGCCACTCCACAGACTCTAGGGTCCGTGACCTTTGTCTTACAATCTCTCTTTTTTTTTTTGCGATGTAGTACTTGAGTACATATAGTAAGATTAGGTTAGTAGGGAGTAGGGGCCTGCTTCTTCTGCGTTAGCCCAAACTTCGGTACCACTTGAAGACAGCTGCGATAGGTCTCTTTTAAAAAAGTGCGATACAAAACACTTTATTATACAATAAAAAATAATACAGTAAAGTTGAGATAAAATTTTAATATTAAAACGTTTTGGACACTAAAGATCTTATCGGTAGCAGTAATCTCTTCCAGATTACCTTGTGTTTTGACAATGTTTAAATAAGGACAGTAGCGTGGTATCCTTGTTACGTGTAGGTATTTAATTACACAAATAAGTACAGGTAATTTGTGTAATATATATATCTTATCTTAATATATATAAATCTCCTGTCACGATGTTTGTCCGCGATGGATTCCTAAACTACTTAACCGATTTTAAATTAAATTGGCACAATGTGAGCAGTCTGGTCAAACTTGAGAGATAGGATAGTTTTTATTTCGATTAATAATCTTTAAATGACAATATCCGAGCGCAGCCGGAATGGGCCGCTAGTATATATATGAATAACTAGCAGCTCCACGCAATTTACCCGCGTTATTTTCCGTTTCTGATGTTTTTTTGGAATAAAATGTTGCCTATAGGTTCTTCCAGACTACGATCTGACTGTGTTCCAAGTTTTAGCCCGTTCCGTTCTTACGTTACGACGTGATGGAGCAACAAACATCCATATATCCATACATTGACATTCATAATATTAGTAGTAGGAAGTAGGATAGTTAGGATGGAGATAAAGAAATATTGTTTTAAGCTACTAAGGTTGTTCACTATGCCAGTATTATTAGTTAAGGGATTTGCCGTGGTTTCATAAATAAATAAAAGAGAAAAATAAAAGATTTTTAAACTCTTTATAGCAGTAAAATTAAAAAAAACAAAAGCACAAAAAACATTAGAATAAAGTAGCAATCGGCGATCTTATTATCTCATGGCTTAGATAAATATCTTCCAGACAAACGTAGGATGGATGGATATGAATAATGGAAGACGGGGATCATACTTCGGAATGCATAGGTAGATACTTTTTAGGGTTCCGTAAAACGTAAAAACGGAACCCTTAAAGATTCGTCATGTCTGTCTGTCTGTCTGTCTGTCTGTCCGTCCGTATGTCACAGCCACTTTTTGCCGAAACTATGAGAACTACACTGTTGAAACTTGGTAAGTAGATGTATTCTGTAAACCGCATTAAGATTTGAACAAAAAAAATTTAAAAAAAGAAAAATTAGGGATGCCCCCCATACTGAGAACTGAAACTCAAAAATTTTTTTTTATCAAACCTACACGGTTGGGGTGTCTATCGATAGGTCTTAAAAAATGATGTTGAGGTTTCTTAAATAATTTTCATCTACACTGAATAATTTGCGCGAGAGACACTTCCAAAGTGGTAAAATGTGTGTCCCCCCCCCCCCCTCTTACTTCTAAAGTAAGAGAATGAAAAATCTAAAAAAAATATATGATGTACATTACCATGTAAACTACTAACGAAAATTAGTTTGAACTCGATCTGATGAGTACTTTTTTTTTAGTAGGTACGTCATAAATATACACTATTATTGAAACTTCGATCAAAGTTACAACGAACTACAAGAACTATGTTTACTATGTATATATTATGTTACTTGCTGCAACAGAACCCTTCATGGGTGACTCCAACTCGCACTTGGCCACTTTATTTATCCTTCTGTTTGTAAACACAGTAAATTTTTCGTGATTAATAATTCTAGTGTGAGATGAAGAATATTTTAATGAACCAGGAAGCAATATTCGTTGGGTAAAACTATAATACAGAAGTACGTACAAGTAGGTATATTATTGAGGATAAAGTAAAGCTACCTTTTGGAATCTGCGAAAATAAAACGTATTTTTAATATAAAAGTATTTATTTTAGCAAGTAGGCTACTTTTTATCTCTGTAAAACTACGGAAACGGGGACTACGTGGGTAAACCGCGGGGCGCTACTAGTATAGAGCTTTTCATAGTTTGTTAGCGGTATAATGTTTGAAGCAAAAAAACACTGCATTTATATTTATATAAAAATAAGTCGGCTGAATCTAGTCGCTACTGAATTTAGTAAAGTGTAATATCATACAGTAAGCTAGCATACTAAAACAAAAACTTTGTCTATAGAGTCGGTCACATATGCACGTGTGCGTTGTCAATGATAGGCTGATCGCACATATATTATACACACCACTGATGTGTGTATAATGTGTATATGTGTGCGTGTCAGCCTGTATGTGACAGCGCACACGTGCATGTTATATGGCCAATTCTATAGACACAGTTTTTGTTTTAGCAAGACTACGTTCGACTTTTTTTATACGTCCATGGGTTAAAATTGTAACATGGCTCTTTCCATTCTGTTAATGGCTAGTATTTGCAAACAAAGCAGTAATTTCGTTGTGTACATGTTTTATCAAATTCTTAGCACATACATGTGTAGTTCCATACAACACACATTTCGCAACTTACTTTCCATATTGCAGTACAATGCTGGTCGTGAGGCAACGCTTATCAGTTTCACAATTTGTTACTTCTGTAGGGACGGACTGACTTTTTATCCTTTTGTTTATAGTATAGAGAGACGAGACGAGCAGGACATGTGCCTGTCGGTAAGTAACACGCCTGCCCATAATAGCACAGTGACAGGCAACTGTTGGAACACGAAGAGTCCAAATAATACCTACCACTAAATTGCGCTTGTCAGAGATATAAGATGTTTTATGCCCTGTAATTTCACTGGAAACAGGGCCCTTCAAATCGAAACATAGTGATGATTTCATCTTATACCTTTAAACGAGCAATTCTTGTTTATATACCTATATGGAATCTGAATCTCGGAAACAGCTCGAACGATTTTCATGAAATTATGTATGCAGAGGGTTTCGAGGACGATAAATCGATCTAGCCAGGTTTCATTTTCAAGAAACGTATTTTATGCGCGTTTGTAGACAATGAAAAACTGTTACATTAGACATTAGAATGCGACGGTAAATTTCGCCGCCAAGCGCGTCAGTACAATAGCTCAGATGGGAAGTCGGGTGATCACGAAACGGTAGATCCGGGTTCGAATCCAGACGGCTGCGTTTTTTTCGAGTTCGTTCTTTTTTTTATATTTCATATTATATTTATTTTTATATTAAATTTAAGTTTTTATTAGAAAACCTATTACTGGGAGCCTTTATCTGTAGGTATCTAAGCATACTCAGTGTTTAAACCGAGCACAACTCGGTCACCCAGGTACTATTACTGATTGGCTGTAGAATAACTGGCAAAGTGGTTCCCCAGGCAGACTCCGGAAAGAGTCCTACCACTACCTACAATACTACTTGTTGTAGTACTTGTTGGACTTTCCACATTCCACATCATCATCAGCCTATCCTTGTCCACTACTGGACGTACATAGTTGATGTTAGATGTTCCAAAATGTTCCGTGTACTTTGATTTTAATTTGCATTTATTTTTGCTAAGGTATTAGATTTCATTTAAAAAGTTTAAGTTTACTGTTGTTTTAACATGGATTTGAAAATTTACTCAGAAAACGCAAGATTTTAGAGTAAATTTTAGTCATCCTACTAACTTTAAGTTATTTAATTTTATATAATTTTAACTGCTCGGGAAAACCACGGGTGCTGCTTGTATTTTATAAATTGTTTACTCATTTGGTTCAATATTTATTTATAAGCATCTTTTCATATCTCAAAAGTTCCACATTGCTGTATTACAAAGAATTGTATTTCATCATGGACTTTCCGCTTCGCATTACTAAGCTGGGTCGAGAACTCGACAATCGAGATGTCACAACGGCTATCAGCTCCGCAAACGGATGCAAGACCAGGATTGTTGGTGATGCCGATTAAATCACTGGAAATCTGTTTGTCACCATATTTAATTCTAGTTTCTAACAAATGGTGGAGAATATTGAATTTTAGCAATCACATATATTTACATAAATTAACATACATAAATAATAGATACCTACACAAACCTACCTTTTGATGTGTCTGTAGACACACCAAAAAAAAAGGATACACAAAAAAAGTAAATGCGGGCGAAGTCAAAAACCTCCGCCTTTAAATGAAGTACCTAGGTTAAAAACAATTAAAAACAATTGTAGTGGGACAAGTGCTTTTATCGCTCGCTAAAACTCAATCTTTTCCAAGCAACCTTACTGCGGCTAAACACTTTTTGATTAAGTCCTGTATAATGTTTTCAATTTATGATCAGTAAGCTGATTTATAATTAACCTAGCAGAATTCTGGCTTTATCATACAAATATTTGTTCCAGGGAATCGAACCTACCTACCTATTGTAGACTCACACAGTCACAAGGAGATACTATGAGTATCTTATTTATATTGTATCTATAACCAAAAGACGTGTGTCATATTATGATGGTCTGAAATAGACCACTTTTATTAGAAACGCTTGTAGCAGTGAACGATCTAAGACCATTGTATAAATGTGCAATTGTTCACCATTGTTACCATAGACCATGCAAGTGGAAAGCATGACGAACTATACTGTCGTCCTAATTACACCGCCATTCGTCACGTTTCGTTGCCCACAACAAACACTGGCAACTATACCCTGCCCTCTACCGCCTAACTAAATCGGCTTTGGACTTGCTATTGCCGTCTCTTTTATTTGAAACGAGATGAAGAGAGAGAGAGAAATATCAAAGCTAAGATAGTTTTAGTTAAGCGGTAGACCCGCTCGTACGTCAAATGCTATCCACACTTTATAACCACGATGATTCAAATTGCATCACCAGCCTACTTCGACCTTTCTCGCTTTCCCTACCTCTATCACGAGTCATACACCTTGGAACTATTCAATTACTAGTCAGAGCTCTTCAAAATCTGGTCATAGTTTAACCTCAAAACGGACCTCGTTGATATCATCTATGCAGGTCGCGACCTTCGAATGTACTCCAGATAGTTGTGGGAATTTCATGGTATGTTGACATGAAATTGAATTTGATATGGTCGTTTAGTTATTAGAAATGTTTGGGTGGTAAGTGGTTTAGCCTTGGCTTGATAATGAAGTGTTAATTCGATATGTGCTATGGCTGTTAGTCTCAGGTGGCTTTTATTGTCTACTGAAATTTGGGCAAGACCAGAAGGCGCAGTTATCTAATCTAAACGTATTATCTTACGTATTTACGTAGAATATACAATACACCACAAAATACTTTATTTAAAAAATCACAAAACAATGATTAAACTTAAAATCGAAAAATAAATATAAAACAATTAAGTAAAAGTAAACCATTGAACACCTAAAATTAAACCATTTTGGGCACAGAAGGTGATCTTACCGCTAATATATATTTTTTTTGATTAATAGGATAAGTTGACAAGTAAGGACCGTGGTGTGGTATCCTTGATACATCATCATCATCATCAGCCGCAAGACGTCCCCCCTGCTGAACATAGGCCTTCCCCTAGATTTCCTTGATACTTAAACCTACATAATTAAAAATCCCTGAAATAGCACTGTGATTTAAAATAAAGTCAAAAGAACTTGTTTCTAAATCGACGCAAAACTAAACGTATACGAGTACCTACTGTTATACTTAATTATGTGTTTCTTTCAAAAAGTCTTTACTCTTGTCAGTCGTTACTTTTGTCAAAAGAACCATGACTTTGAGACGCCATTTGTCACTTTGAATCATAAAACTCATATTTCTTTTAAACCATATACGAGCTACCGGAACTAGATCTAAGATAACATAGTAAACTTTAACTGTTTGACTTTGTATACCATTTTTAGTGGCTTAAATATCTATTTAACAGTCATTAAGATTAAAATGGTCATTAAGTCCCTCCTCTTTAACTAGTCAAGCGTTTATTCCATTATTTTAGGTTACATGTCTACTGTGTGATTAAAAGCTTTATTCTTCATAGAATAAGTGTCGTTTATGATTGTCTTCTTAAATTCTATTATCGTTGTTAATTTCAGCGACGTAACTGTCCTGACAATTGCTTGATTACTACAATTAATCGCAATTGAGTGGAATTTGTACAGTTTCCTACTTTGATGTTACAAAATCTGTAAAGAGGGTGCGTAACATTTATTTGTTGTTAATGTTCTTATTTTTATTTATATCAATGACTCTTATTGTGCATTGTGACTCAGAAGTAAGTTTGCCCATGGAGAAGTCGTGAGTTTGAAGTTCACTCATATTTGTCCCGAGTAAGTAAATACGGATGGTTGTTCTGTTTTAATAATTTTAAAAGTATCGTATCAGCTATCTGTTTTCCATGCCCGATATATAATATTTATTTATTTAAATATTCTACTAATACTTATTACAAATGCGAATTTTTATGATTCGATGAAATTTAGATGTGTCGATCTTTGTTGCTCAATCACGTTGAAACATCTAAACGAATTAGGTTGATATTTGAAACACAGATCATGGTCTGGAATAGCTTATAAGCTATCGTTTATCACGCGAAAATAACAGGACCAAAAACTGCGCGGATAAAACCGCGTGGTACTGCTTGTGCTTAGTTTAATCTTGGATAAACGTAATCTATAACAACTGCTAGTCAATTTTTTAAGGGATAGCTCTATTAACCGACTACGAGTAAATGTTAAAACCACACTACATACCTACGTATTCAAGAACCTGTGCTTAGCACATTTGAATGGTCAATTGATTGATGGATGTCTAAAGACATTCAAGTTGAATGCTATCAGTTGGAAGCTCGATAGCTGTTCAGGCTATTGCTAGTTATTATATGGATTGCTTAAAAACTTTCAAGGTTCTATTTCACAGTTGACTAATTGTTCTGGTCGTTTGCTTAGCTAATTGCTCAGTCAAATATTTAATAATTCTTTACGTCAACCCTATTTAATCATAATGCCATCAATTGTCATATGTTATTTACACATGTTTTGTTTTCTTAACAGCCTTAAAAAAAGCAAGAGGTTTTTAATTCGGTTGTATGTATGTTAAGGCCGATTTAAACTGAACGAACATAGAGCTAGAGCTGGAACAAGAGCATTCTTTCTCGATCTTTTAGTGTAAACGAAAGATCGTTCTTAGCGTTTTCCATATAGATACCTATTCCATAGAATCTTTGCGAACGCAAACAAAACAACGAAAGAATGTTCTACGTTTGTTTACACCAAATGAATTTGATGCAGTGGGGATAGAATGAGCATTCGCTCGTCTGATGTAAATCGGCCTTCACGCGATAGCTCCGTCAAGAGTGAATCGATTTGATAGTTCTTTTTTAGGTACATCAGAGAAAAAAGGTTCAGAAAAAGATAAAGGTTCAGAGGTGGCCCTATATAATATTTTTCGAAATTGGTGCGGTGGTTTTTCTAAACAAACGTAAATTTGCTTACCTTTATCTGGACCACGTTATCGTAGATATCACAAAAAATATACAATGTAGTCAAGTGTCTTGAGTTTTAATTCAAACCGGTATCTGCGTCTTCAGAGAAAATTAAATTATTATTACTACGTTGATAAAATAAGATAGTTTCTATTGACATTTAAAAAACATACCTACATTAAAATTAGCAATAAATTACATTAAATTACCAATTGCTTAATACAGATTTTTTTATTTCGTCATTTATAATAATACCATTAAATTGTGAATAGAATTATAAAGTGTGCTACAAAACATAATGTTCCAATCGTGAATATAATTAGCCTCATGCCGTTCTGATCAAATAAAATAGATTTATACTTATATATTTTTTCATAGATTTTCCTCCTTGCGCTCGCTTTGCTGATTTAAATTCACAGTCCAGCTCGAACGTTTGTTTCTCCGAATGAACAGGAAGCGTGCACTATTGTACAGTTTCGTTAGTTCATTACATTCACGATTGCATTCTAAAAGTGGATCGGATTTTGATGTTCGGATAACGGACGTGTTAAAGGTATTTGGGTTGGTGGAAATGCGTGATGGCCCAGTTGATTGCATTGTTCTTTTCTGTATAATGGGATCGAGATTGTCCATTATTGCACGTCTGATGGTAATTGTTGGTGTATGGTGCATTTTTTGTGCTGGATCCATTTTTTTTTATTCAAAGGTAAACTAGTACAGAAAATTCAACTAATATTATAAATGTCTTTATTTTGATATTTGTTACTCATTCACGTCGTAACGTATGATCGGATCCTGTTGAAATTTCGAACACAGACACTACCTGCAGGGCCGGCCTTCCCCGGGCGAGCCATGCCTCAGGCGCCCTAAAGGACAACACTACACTTTGGGGACGTAGAAATACACCCCCCCCCTTCCCTAGGTTGAGATTTCCCAGCGCCCTTTAAGATTTTTTCCCAGCGCCCTTGTAGTATCCGGCGCCCCGGGCGACCGACTCCGTCGCCCCACCCTAAAGCCGGCACTTACTACCTGATAGCTGATATTCTACTGTTTAACTTAGGCTACTTTTACTCCAGGAAAATAAACAAAGAACCCTTGAAACGCGCTTGAAACCACGGACACAGCTTTTTTATTATTTAATTTAAACACTCCACAGACTCCGGGGTCCGTGACCTTTGTCATTACAATAATCTTTTTTTTATTTACATAGATCTTGGATTAGGAGAAGAAGAGGAACATAAAGGGGGGGAGTAGGGGGGTGGTGAATATTTTAAACGTAATTCTAGTACTAGTCAGTTGCCTAAGCCGCCTCCTCCTGGCCCAGAGCCTCCACTACGGACGGACACAGCTAGTATATTATACTCGTAATATTACACAAAGAAATACAGATAAGTCCATGATAAACAAACGTTATTTTTAGTAATCACGACTACATTATTATAATTAACTACGCTACACTATTACTATTATCTGCTAATTATGGGGTATTTACTTTAATTGTGGTAGTATGGTGGCGGCACCACACCATTTAAACACGATAAATAAGATATAATTATCATCTATTATAATTATAAAAACTCGTGTCACGATGTTTGAGTTCGTATTCTTCCGAGACGGCTTAACCGCTTTTTTAAGAAATCTTTGTGTATCTGGCGAGTACTTATACTCGACCTATAGGTCGTAAGGTATATCACCCTCCTGACCCTACTATTTGGTAGATTATAGTTCAAAGGTAAATTCACATAATTTTTATCGAAATTAAAAAATTGTTTTCATATACCTGGACGACTTAGACCTGGAAGACTTGATAGCTTCTTATAAAATTTGGTTGAGTGTCTAAATTTATTTTTTTATTGAAATCGTTTTTTTTTGTAAAAAATAAATTATCATTTAAATTGTAATTTTACTAGGCGAATTTATAACGTCAGGCGAATTTTGCAAAGATGACCACTAAAAATGTACATACAGTTATTTTTATTCCAATTGTTCAATAATTTACTGCAAGTTAAATTACTGCCATTCTTTACATAATTCTTACGAAAATTTTCTTAATTTGAGTGAAAAATCTTCATTCTCATTCTATTTCTTGGTATGGTTTAATTCTTCGGGGTAATAGTCGGCTATTATTTTCTGTGGCTGCTCTGACGTACGTGTTTACCACTAAATTACAGAGCATGAGATTTTAATTAGCAAATTGGTAGTTGGGAGTATTATTTATTACTCATCGTCTTTGAACTACTTCCTGTGTTTAGAAATTAGCGGCAATTCCCGGTGCTAACGCAACTTAGTAAGGCGATGCATTGAATTCAAATAAAACCTTACTCATTTCTAAATAAATGTATGAAAAATATTTAAAACATCATTAAAATTATACATTATACCTGCATAATGAAACACAGTAACCTATTTTCCTAAATCGAGAAATTAATTAAATTCCTTATTCTAGTGAACAACTGGCGGCATTTTCCCTGAATTTTTGAACAATTTCTTCCAAGCAATTTTGGAGTGCTCAATTGCTGAATACAATTTTTTTGTTAAGATATTATCTTGATAGTTAGATAGAAAGTATGAATAAGCAAAAACCACAAATATTGAGCGTATTATTATAATTGATTTTTCTAGGCAACCGGCAGATGAGAGTAAGAAAATCAACATAGACGAAATTGGATTTTTAATAGACGCTATTATTGATAACAATGCACAGAGCTAAATCGCAATCTAAATTATGTAAAAAAATGGTTGTCTGTAAAGTCGGTTTACTGATGATAGTTTAACGTGACAACGTCTTAAGAAAATACTGATGGAATGGTAGCATTTTTCAAAGCGAGGTAACGCCGCATGACGTCATTCGGCGAGGTAACGGCGAGGTAACGCCGCATGACGTCATGTTTTTTCGTGCGTGCAGCCGGCTTCATCGAATTATAAGAAGTTGTCACGTCAAAAAAATCTATTAGTAACATGACATTGGAACATTCAAATTGCCAGTATATGAATGTTCTTTAAATAATAGTAGCTAATTAAAATTAGGACAAGTAGCGTTATAACAGCCGTAGGCCGTAGTCACTAGCAGAATATCAACAGTAATTTTTGTAATAGTACTTTGAATCGCAATTTACTCGTGATATTTTCAATAGGAGTTGAAATCGAAAGTTCAAAAGCTAAATTTTAATCGTTTAACAATAAAAAACATTTCAAACTTATTAAAAGTCCTATTGTATTGGTTCTCTGTTTTTCTTTTGCTACTGTACTTTTGTTTATATTATAGGTATTCGTTTTACAAATACGCTTTATTTGTTTGAAACGGCAATTTCGTCCCATTACCTAGTAGTTGTTTTAAATTATCCATAGTAACGTTCGGTGTGTAAGAATTTTGTCGGTTATTATGTAAATTAGCGTAGTGTACTCACACGTCTAGCTGTGCGTAATAGCTTGCGACTACCATGCTCAGAGGTCTGATTCACGATTGCTACTAAGTTGAAACACGTGTAATTTAAGGATAGGTAGCCCAAGCCCACATTATGTTCCCACAGCTGGGACTCGAGGCCTTCTCTTACAAGGAAAGTCAAGGCTTTAATCTACGTATACCAATTGCAGGTTGGCGGATAACTTACATATAAGCTCTAGAAAGATTCTTAGAACATGGTAGTGCCCTCACGATGACTCTTCGTCAAAAATCAGTGACAATAAACTCATACTTGGAGAAACTTTCAAGACGTCCGGGGCCTCTACCGACTAACGAAAAATGCTTTGACGCTTTGACGTTGCTGTCTCTTTTCTTCTCGCTTGAAATGAAAGAGACGGCAATGCCAAAGCATCAAAGCGTCAAAGCGTTTTTCGTTAGGCGGTAGACCCCCGGGTGGGATTTGATCCTCATGATTGCGAAATAGGATGTTTTAGCGCCGCTTTTAATTATATATTATTAATTAGTACCTGTAGTTAATATTCAAAATCACAGAATTAGAAGTATATTACACTCATTTGTGCTTCCCTGTCTTCGTGTTTTTCACTTCTTTTTTTCATTCTAAGAACGATCTCTTCCAGGCAACCGGAAGAGATCGTTCGATCGTAATAAGGTTGCCAATTGCTACAGAGTTTTGGGTATTTTTGTTTTCTAAATACTTACGTGCAATAAATAGTGTTTTTTAAAGAGATATATCTATCTTTTGCTTGGCTGTACTCTACTATCAAAATGTAGGTTAGTTCTTCTCGTTACCTATTAGTAGGTACTATCATCGTACTGGAATGTGCTATCATTAGCTCTACTAGATAATGAGATCTCTACGCCAGTGGGAAGGTATAATTTGTTTATCAGCTTGCGTCAGACCTGAGAATCATGGAGAATATAGGTCACATGATTTTTCACCTACTATGTTAGCTGTATTGATCAAGTAAAAATTTAGGCAAAGTACGAATACTATTGCATACGTTTGTGTCGCGTATAATAGCTAAGTACCTGGGTGACCGAGCTTTGCTCGGTTTAAATACTAAATATACTTAGATAGCTACAGATACAAGACTCCAAGAAATAGATTTTCTTAAAAAAAATTAATTGAAAAAAAAGAGAAGCCGTCTGGATTCGAACCCGGAGCTACTAATTCGTAACCGCCCGATTTCCCGTCTGAGCTAATTATGCTGTCGCGTCACGCGGCGAAATTTAACTTCGCATTCTAATGTCTAATGTGACAGTTTTTCATTGCCTAAAAACGCGCATAATATGCGTTTTTTTAAATGAAACCTAGTGAGATCGATTTATCGTCCCCGAAATCCCCTGCTTACATAATTTGATGCAAACCGTTCCAGCCGTTTCCGAAATTCAGATTGTATATGTATAGACATATACATATATATATACAAGAATTGCTCGTTTAAAGGTATAAGATAAGATGTATGGAACATTAGAACAGTACCTACCGGAACGTAAAAATAAAATTGCAGAACAATCATGAGTCGTACAGGACTAATAAGCTAGTGCGCATTTGCTTATTAGTCAAAATTAATTTTTATATTGAACTTTGAAAAATACATTTTCTTGTACTTTTGACCATTAAATTGAATCGCAGTCTTAATGTTGAGCACAATTACTTGGAAATTGAGAATGTAGTAGCATGTAAGACAAGTTGTAATATTTTTTTGCTGCTATATTTTTTTTGTTTGTCCAATAACTTTTGTGTTTGGACCCAAACTATAAAAATGTTGTTCTAAGAACAATAATAAATAAATAAATAAAATTTTAAAAAAATTTGGATCTAGCAGTTACTAAACCTCAAAAGTTGTTGATCTTAGATCAAGACTTAATAATCTGACGGTTACTGAAGTACACTCACATATGTACATATTATTTGTGTTTGGGCCCAATACACAAAAAAAGTCGTTGGTAAACTTCACTCAGAATTAATTCGCCAGATATCCATCTCACCAATCCCCATGCAACTGCGAAGGAGCTTCCAAACCATTTAAATTTCAAATAGTTGTTTCATTATTAATAGCCGAAGTTGTAGTAAACAAAACAAGGGACGCGCGACATTAAGCCGGGTTTCGACCATCGATGTAAACCATCAGATGTGCCCTCTCATACTTCAGACGCACGGAATTATGTCATCGTTGGGAAGAGTGAGTTCATTCTTTCCATTCTAGTCGGTTGCAGAAAGCGGTAAACACCGGGCGTTTTTACCTATCGTTTACGTTGTCAACAACCAAAGTAAGTAGAACCACAGCACATCTCGCCGCTAGCGGTTCTAGGGTTCAAGTAGATTGTGCGTAAACCACTTACGATGCACACAGAGACGCTGTTTATTACCAAATTCAAGGTGCTCAGGGCACATCCATTGGTTTATAAGTTTATATCGATGGTTTCGACCACGTGATGTGGACCGTTTTCATGTTCACAAAAACTGGGACAAAAACGAACAGTTGTTCACTGGAACATAAATTTGAGATAACGTGAGAAAGGTCAGTTTTTAGACGTCTTGAAAAAATTTAGTCGTCGTTTTGATCCGTATGTTTGTTTAGAAATTAAATATTTCCTAGTAGCTGCCTGATAATGTGTACGCGTAGTATTTATAAAGAGACCATTAGTTAAATAACTCTATAGTTTTTGGACTGTACGTTAGTTAAGATGTGTAATATTTCGGACTACAATGTATCCAAGTTCCAAATTTGAGACCGATCCGTACAGTTCTTACAACATGATTGAGCAACAAGCATCTAAATATTCAAACATCAAAATTTTCGTATTCAATATGTGCAGATTATAATATCCTACTAGCAGTGCCTTGCGGATTTTCTCGCGTACTTTGTAGTAATTTAGATTCTTCCTGTTCGAATGTTTCTTTTTAGCTGGCTGTTATGGGAAAATGTGTTGTTTACCATTCGGCCTTTGTCTTGCTCGTCCCTTCACTCAATATCATTTTTTTTTTATAGTACAGAGTGACGAGACGAGCAGGAAATGTGCCTGATGGTAAGCAACGTGCCTGCCACATAACAGCATAGTGACACGCAGCTATTGGAACATGAAGAGTACAAATCATTACCTAGCACTGTACTGCGCTCGTCACCGAGATACTAAGATATTATATATGTCAAGAGATGATTCGAACAGTATTAGATTTCAATACGAGGCGCAAGCGGTGTGCTGTTATCGCTTCGGCAGAGTCCGGATTATTACGTCGTGCGAGGCTGCTTGAAGACATTCGGAAGGGAGTCATTCCTCCTCCGATAGCCGTCGTGTGACCACGTAGTTCGGGAACTGTCTCACGTCTCGTTCATAAGAAATTTCCAGTAACAAAAATTGTACCACATGTTTGTCTCATCGAGTAGTACCTTGTATTAAACTCACTTGTAAAGTTACTACGGATTTGTTCTTGTTCTTGAACCACATTGAAGCCCACATATCATGTTTACTGAAGAGGACCAACACCAGTACCATCCTGACTCCAACCTCTTCTGATCGATGCGACGTATATCTAAGCCATGTAATTTCTCTGGAAACATTGCCCTTCAAACCGGAACACAGTAATGTTGGCATATTACTGCTTGGCGGTAGAATAACTGGCAAAGGTGTGGTACTTTCCCAGGCAGACTCTGCCAAGAGTTCTACCACTACTAAAAAGCAATATCAAATATCGTTCAAATAAGCTCTCTACATTTCTGCTGCTTCGTATTCATCAGAGAGACAGTAATACATTAAGCTCCCACCTGTGTGTATTTTCTATGAAAATATCTCGATGGGCACTTCTAACCGCCGGTGGTCCGATCTCGTTGATACCTCGTATCTTCCTACATAGTTCTGTTGAATGTTCATATGGAACAGATTTTATCTGCCTACGATTAGTTACTTACGGTTTTAAACATAACATTTATGGCCAAACGGTAACTGATAGAAATAAGGAATGCTTTATCGAGGGATTTTATCTAAAACTAGCAGAATCGTGTTGCTGCGCCATCTATCGAAAATTGGTCGTACCAATTTAAATTTTGAACAAATTTGGTCATCTTATAGGTTCTAATAACGCAACCTTTCAAAGATAGACACATGCTGTCACGCAACGAAAGCTCTCAAAAAACAATATTTTTCCCGTTTTTGTTACATTTTTCATGAACCCTCCGCTCCTATTAATATTAGCGTAATGTTAAATAGCGTATGGCCTTCTTCGATAGATTGACTATCCAACAGATAAACAATCTTTCAATTTGGACCAGTAGTTCCCGAGATCGTTGCGTTCAAACAAACAAACAAACTCTTCAGCTTTATAATATTAGTATAGAAGTAACTAAGCAAAAATAATCCACTTTGTATACCACTGATGGGATTCAAAATCTTCTCTTGTTAGGAAATAACTCAAATTACAGAAGCTTTTGTTCTGTAGTCTGAGGGAAAGAATACCATTATCCACCATACTGGTCCAGTGAGGGTTGGCAGATAACGCATGTTTTCAAAAGATGCTTTCTCTCTTCGATCTCCTCACGATGTTTCCTTGAGCGTTATGTGGGTATCGAACCTACCATGATTGGGAAATCGGACATTACCGCTACTAAACCACCGTGACTATTTTTACATTACTTTATAAATTACCTTGCGAGATAATGCAATCAAAACTCTTCGCCATTATCAAGATGAAACACTTGTCTCATTCTTTTGTAATTCAATCAAAGAGTTATCTAATAGTTTTACCTACGCAACTACAGTGCCTTGTTCTACTATATATTGTAATGTATTACTTTATTGTCTTCTATACTACCTTTAATTATGTTCTTTCAGTAAATTATGTTGTTTACATTGTATAGAAAGTAATCGAACTTTCTCTATACCTACATACTTTTATTTGTTTCAGTACCTACTTGTCTACAAGATGTACTGAAAGATGATTAGGTACCTAAAGACGCATTTAATTTAACGCCGATTTTCGAAATGACAGAAATGAATAATAAATTATGTCAAATTATTAACGTGGGCGTTATAAAGTTTTTTATCATGTTTTTCTAAATAAACTAAATATTAATGTTTTGGCTGGTATTATTTTTGATTTGAATTGATACCTAGTTCAATCGAGTTCAACAAGGACAAGTTATTGAAATTTTGGATTCTTAATGTTCAAATACGTTACATAGTAATGAGCCGGCGTGTTGGTTACCAAACTAATGTCTCCGGGTGACAAGCGCAGTGCGGTGCTAGGTAAAGATTTGGACTCTTCGTGTTCCAATAGCTGCGTGTCACTGTACTATTAAGGGCAGGAGGACAGGCATGTTTCTTACCACCAAGCACCACATATCCTGCTTTGTCTTATCACTCTAAACAAAAAAAACAGTTGCGCCGTTTTTAAACACCAATGCAAACCTTTTTATTTGTTTACATTGTATTCTAACAAACTGAGTACAAATATCTACTTAATATTTTTTCCACTGGCAATACTTTCACTCGCTAAATGTAAGTCGAATCGTGTTTTAAATCCTGTCCCACAATCGTGTCCAAAAGTCCGAAACACGAGTATAGGAAGCGGTCGTGCTGGCGGCTCCGTTATCCTTTAATTGGGGGGAACCCTAACGGGACCGGGCCACGACTCGCCCTGGGTCCGTGCCGAATGCATTCTCTGTGCAAGATGCGGTTTGCGATTTACAAGGATTTAATTTTAATGTTTTTTTTTAGTTGTTTCGTTTTCGTCTCTTGGTTTCCTGTTCCTGTATTGAAATTAAGACTTTTTAATGAGCTCGGTGGCCGTATTGAGCTCTTTTTGATTGGGGAAAATCTTACGGGTTTTCGTCACCGACACGCTAATGTAATCCAATTGTCAGGTTTCTGTAAATATGAAGTCTTATATGATCAAATTGTTATTCAGTCAGTGGGATTAAAATATATCAAGTACTACTTAATTTGCTTCACATATTTTGTCATGTCGATAATTCGTTTTTGAGTAAGTCGTTTTCAAGATGCAAATAGACTTGGCTGTACTTTATATTATTCTCATAAACCTGAACCTTAAATAATTAACAGAAGGTACACACTATCATCACTGAGCCGCTAGCATAGCCGCTAGTATGCTATTATCTTTTCTTTGATATCTTCGAAATTTTTTGAAATCTATTTACACTCTCAGTTTCACTTAAAAATCTCATCAACTCGACAGCATTCCCAAGAGTTATTGCTTTCGGAAGACAACTCCGCAGCCAAATATAGCTGCAAATGACACCTTGACATCCTGACGATTGCACAAACCGTAAGAAGCTTATTCTTCACCAATTTCGGATAAACAAGACCAAAATATCCACGACCCTCTCACAGTCCAACCATTGCGATCAGAAAGGTCGATTTTGACTGGCACTTGCCACCAATTACTGGAGATCTAAGCCTGTATTTGGTTACCTCAAACACGTAGGTCTAAATCTATTGGTTCGCTGTAGAAACAGGATTTAGAAAACCAATTTGTCTGTCTGTCAACAGGATAAGGTAAATTTAGTGCCCTTCGTGCTTCAACGCAAGATTGGGAGTCATTGGGATAGTGCTATATTTGGACCTAATTACTTTGAAAAATAATCTTGTTTGGGGAGAAAATAGTCCTCTTTCATGTCGAAAGATCAATAGATCTCATTGGTAAATGAGGGATAATCTTACCTTTGACAATTTTACTCATTGCCGTATTACCAACCAACAATAGAAAACTGACGTGGTTTGTTAATGATTCTTAATTAATTTACCGGTGACTTACCAGCGGCCAGCGGTAAGGTTTGGTTCGTTTGTTTTGGTGGACAGTTCACACACAACACCATCTGACCCCAAACTAAGCAAAGCTTGTACTACGGCGGCCAGATAGCTGATATAATAAATATTGGTGAACAATTCACACACATAATACTCATATAGTTTTAAATACACACTTATTATACATAGAAACACCCAGATACAGTACAAATATTTGAACTCATCACACAAATATTTGCGCTGGGTGGGAATCGAAGAATCGAACCCACGACCCTCGGAGTCCCAGGCAGAGTTACTACCCACTAAGCCACGAGGTCGGACGTCGGACTGACGCGAAATAAGTTTCAGACGGATTTTTGGCTTTTGCCGGCTAAGTTCCAAACCGCGCCCACTCTTCTAATAGGTTCCCGAGAGCGGTTGAAACGTAAATATATTTCCTGAATATATCACACCTGAGTAGTCTGTAATTTAAATTAAATATTAATGAAGAATGCAAAAAATCCGTCTGGATGATTACCTATATTGTCGGTCTTAAAAGTTATGTCGCATAGAAATGTAACAATTATAATTATTGTCCTATTTCAACAACAGAAAAAATATCCTAAAATAACAGACCTGTGCCTAATATGGGCTGTTATATCGACAGTAGAGAAGTGAGACAATGAGACCATTGCCGCATTCCAATTAAAAAAACAATTACATTTCTTTGATTATGGTCGTGAATCGACAACAGAAATATGGGACAAAAAGGGCATTGTCGTATTCCAAGCAAGGATAAATTAAACTACTTTGATCAAAACCATAGAAACGATAGAAACATTTGCTGAATGTCATGTTCATTCCCGTACACTGACGATAGAAAAACAAAGAACTATGACCATTATTGCCGTATAACACCAATAGAAAAATATTTTAGCTATAATCAGTCCCCTTTAACAACATACGAAAATTATGCACACGTGGATTCAAAGACGCAATAACATCTAAATACACTTATTGAAAACAAATTGCGCGTTCAATAAGGCGTCTTCAATAAAAACACCCACACAACAATTTCCGTCAAGGTTAGGATAAATCGTATTGGATCTTCGATACGTTTCCATCTCCTTCTATTTATTTAACCATTAAAACGCCGTGGTGGCCTACTGGTTAGAGCATCGGATTTTCTATTCAAGGCCGAAGATTCGAATCCGTCTATTCTTGCTAAATGCAGACATACAAGTTTGATATTATCACTGGCTTTAACGACGACGAAACACATCGCGAGAAAACTCGCGTGTTCCAACAAATATATCTTTCCAAGACATGTATTATCCTCCAATCATCACTTGGCCAGTGTGGTGGATTCTGGCCTTTACTTCCACCGAGAGAAAGCCTCAACTCCCAGGAGCGGGAACAAAAAGACGGCTTCTTATGCTTAATATAGTCTCATCTAAAAAAAGTCTAAACCAGATGTTGCGTTCATAAAAAGTATTTTTTTCTTTTTTTTATTAAGTCCGTTGACAGAGAATTCCTCCGACCTTGAACGTGACAAAACGTCAGGATTTGAAAATTTAAAAATAATTCAAATTTGGAACGCGAGTTCCCGCGGCGCTTCTCAACGACCTGTTTAAATTTAGAACGAGTTCTATTCTGGAACACTGAACTCCCGGCCGATGGCTCCTTATTGTTTTTGCGGCCATTTGTGGGATGTTAAAGATGTTTTATGAGTCGGTGATTAGCCAGTTTCCTAAGGGGATTGTGGAAGCGGTGAATAGAGCTAAGCATTAAACAGTTCACTTTACGTTCCAAATTCCGTTAGGATTGGAGATCTGTTCTCACAAAAAGAGAATCTTCAAACCTTATCTACTTGTAAAGCGAGACTTATAATCGACCAAAATTCAAATTCGGATAGTAAGATATCATAATTATGCCGTCGAAAGATCTGTTTCTAGAAAGATTGCGATTTCCTCACGATGTTTATCTTGTTCTTCCCTCAAAGCTGGGCACATATAACCCTGTGGAAGTGAAATACCCCTATCAAATAAAAACTACCATTCGAGGTGTCAAGTTCGACCCGACCGTCTCCTCCAGGCAAAAGGGTATGTAACTGCATTTTCTCTACGTAAAAAAAGACGCAAACTGGATTTGAAGCTGCAACTTCTAGCTTGCTTCTGTCGTTCTCACCATAGTGTCACCATGGTCTAATGAAGAGTGCTCACTAGTAGCTATTTGTTTGTTAAATTATTATTATTTCTTCGTAAGGATCGGTGACGAGTGAATGAATCAAGCGCGGTACGTGAAACAAAGGAACGTTATAAATTCCCGAAGGACAGACAGCCAAAACTTTATTAACCATTGTGTTATAGCTACTTGCTTTACGTGACTATAAAATATCATGGTCGTGAATCTTACTCAAAAATATCATGGCCGTGAATTTTGTTTCGTGAAGTTTCTCACACATTTGTTGTGTATAAAATTGAACTTAAAATGGTAACGTCTTGGATTTGATTCCAAATTAGAATATCTTGAATTAGACTCAAAATTGAATGTCTTGAATTTTATTCCAAAACTAGCTGAACGCGCGCGCGTTGCTACACCATCTATCGAAAATTGGTCGTACCAATTCAAATTTTGTTCAAATTTGGTTACTTTAGGTTCTAATGACGCAACCTTTAACATATGACAAATGCTGTCACGCAACGAAAGCTCTCTAAAAGCAATATTTTTTCCCTGTTTTTGTTACATTTTTCATTCAGGTTCGGCTCCTGTTGATAGTAGCGTAATGTTAAATACCCTATAGCCTTCCTCGATAAATGGAGTATCCTACAAAGAAAGAATCTTTCAATTCGGACCAGTAATTCCAGAGATCCTTGCGTTCAAACAAACAAACATACAAACAAACAAACTCTTCAGCTTTATAATATCAGTATAGATATGAGAGGTGTGTAATTTGCTCACAAATAGAATAGACGCGAATTTCAATCCAATGTTTGACACTGATCTATCTAGGTTTGCTATGGTAAAACGAAATGTATTTAAGCTCGTTTCAATACTATTATTTAGAAACGATTTCATTGTATCGTAAGTGAGTATGTTTTAATGAATATTTAAATCAATAAAAACTTCGCTTATTCTTCATTAATTTATTTATCGCTTGTTTTAGAATAGTAAAGACCACGTTTTATTTATAAAATGTATAGTCACGGTTACAATTAAACTTAAAACAATAATTAACATGAATAAAATACAGATTTAAATTACAGTAAAGGATTTCCTAAAATGTGTTAATGTTTTTTCCTACAAAATAGTAACAACATTAGTTCAACACGTAGAACACTATTTTGGTATTACAGAGCTTGCGAGCAATAACATAAAGGAAGTACCAATGGGCCATTTAAGAGGCCAACAACGTAATATGGAAGCATAAAGTACATTTAGTGACATAATAGTTAGTTACAGTTAGCGACGTCATATCCAATGTTGCGACATTTACTCAACACTTACTCATCAAAAAGCTGTCTAGTTTTTGAGTAAAGTGATGAGTATGGACATTTTTGTCATTGACAAATGAAAAAACATTTATTGTGACAAAAACTTTACCTGAATTAAAAGTAATGTTTCTAAAGACACAGTTTAAAACTAAGTCCAATCCAGTCGCCGTCAATTCTGAATATAATAAGGATATTATTTCTAAAAATGTCAGGACAAATTTAATGACAAGATACTGAAGGAACAAGGACAAGGACCTCAATAGTTTTACTAATTCATGACGCAGATTGATAAATTATTATTTAGCGTCCATAGTGTTCAAGCGACCTAACTATTACAGCGCTCATAACATTATAACAATAACTATATCGAACCCTTCACCCTTCAAATAATAATAATAATAATTAAAATAAGGGTCTGAAAAAAGTAAGTAAATAATAATTTACATAATTTTTACAGGCTTATCCAAAATAATGTGGAAATCCTTAGGAAATAGTCCTTATTGAAATTGTACGTAGACTACGCTGTGTGCAAATATAAACAAATATTGATATAATATGATTTTTTTCCTTAAAAAATAATTGTATTAAATATGATCCTGCGTCAAATTGTATGACACCATCCAAATATAAGACAGTGTTTACATAATGCAAGCGACTGTCACTTGCTATTTTAAAATCGTGATAGCTTTCAAGTGTGTTCTGATGGTGCGGTATCCGTCTGTATATTTCTAGCATAAATTCTACTATTATGTACTAATTATTTATTTTAATTAGAATTGTGTATGTTGAGTAAACACTTTTTTATTTTAGTATTAAAATTAACGTGGTTGTTACACATATTTATTGGGTAAACGGGGAACTCACGTGTAATAAATTATAATATTACACGTGAGTTACCCGTTTACCCAATATATACTTTTTCATTTATTTCAATTCA
The DNA here is from genome assembly GCA_963693475.1 of Ectropis crepuscularia. Classification (NCBI taxonomy): domain Eukaryota; kingdom Metazoa; phylum Arthropoda; class Insecta; order Lepidoptera; family Geometridae; genus Ectropis; species Ectropis crepuscularia. Next base: position 19,037,584 of record OY856355.1, read on the forward strand.
GTTTATTTCTTCAAACCATTATTTTGCAAAGAAAACTTGGACGGAAAAAGACGGACGTGAGAACATTTATACGGAAGTGTAAATCTACTGAAAAAAAAACTTTTCACGCTATATGTAGAGTTAATAATACTACATTTTTTGCGTTAACCAAACCACCTACTTACTCAACAACAACTATATTTATGTAAAATTACTTAATTTTAAATGTTTTTTCTTTTCTTTTAAAGGTAAATAAAGTGCGTAAGGCAATGACCTCAACTGAAACGTGATAGTGGGGACTAGTGCAGATAATGTCCGGAGATTTTCTGTGAAGTGTGTTACAGCCTTTAAAATTCCGGACTTTGTGTCCACCGAGGGTCAGATGGGTATGTTTTTTATTTTATTTTGTGTGAAAAATACATTAAGTTAAATAGTAATTTACATATTAACAACATAATTACAAAAACTCCTAAATAAACTTAACTCCGATGGAAATTTCATAACGTTTCAAAGCTAATATAAACTCCAATAAACTATAATCTCCAATCCATAAAGCCCTTGACAAAAGAAAGAGTAGAAAAAATGCTGTCAGCATTTCCACGCTGAACGGCACACTTGATCAGATACCACCATTTTGGTCATTTGTCACCTTATACCAAGCACGACGTGCTCTAAAATTTATTTGGTGTAAAAACATAGTTTGTTTTTAACTATATACCTAAATTTATGTAAAAAGCTTAAAGTTTAAAAAAATATAGTAAAAATTATTGAGCTTTTGGAAGCGTCGGAAATCCGAATAGATCAAATGTATCAAGATAACATTATTGCAAGTAAAACAACCTTGGTACCCACTACCCAAACTAGATAAACCCTGTGTGGTGGCCTACCTCAGATACTCTAGTTATTTAAAGTATTATTCATGTGCCAAAATTCTTCCACAATTTAAATTGTGATTTTAGAACATCTGTATGGCATAAGAGAGACAGGAAACAAAAAAATAAATTAAACAATAAGGTACATTTTTCAAATCATGTAAAATAAAAATACATTTTGTAAATTTTAACACGTGATTGTTTATTTTCCTGTCTACTCCGCTTTTGCAAGTAAAAATAAAACTAAATGATATAAATATAAAATATGGTCCATTGTCATATAACAAATGCGTGCAGATTAAATGCCATTCATACAATTGAATTAATACAGAATTGGGTGAATCCGAGACCCTTCTAAGGATGAAATTGAATGACTTTTGTTTGACCAAATGTACGTGACCTAAATGAACTTTATGTCTTTATGATAGAGTTCAAGATTTAGGATGTGATGAAGAAAAAAATGTTGGTCGAAATGAGGCTGTTTTTTACACTGTATCATTTTCACGGTACATAAAAAAAAAACTGTTTGTTTACCTACCTATAAAAATAAGTAATAATATACAGTCTACGACTAAATATAATTTATTAATCCAGTTCATTATTTTCGTCGTCGCAAGTCGCAACTGAGGTTGCAAAAACGTGTCACAAAAGTAATTGTAACTGTAGTGATTTCATTTTAATCAAAATGTAAAGCGTACGTCGAGTATCGTGCTCAAAAAGGAACGTTAACACGATTTAAGATATTTTGCACATGTAAGTGCGTCATCTATTGGTATAATATATGTATAATTGTATACTGGTAGCTGGTAGTATGATGGGAGTCTATATGAGGGAGAGTATGATGTCGAAAGCAATACGCGTTCTATCTCGAGCACGTAAAGGTAACAATTGTTTGAAGAACTCTCCAACTTGAGAGTAAGATAGTTTTTATTTCGATTAATGGTGTTTATATTTATATGACGATATCCGAGCGAAGACGGAACGGGCCGCTAGTTACTTCATATAAATGTGATGTTTTCGTTCTTACGGTAGGACTCTTATTGCTTTTTGTTTTAAATTTTGGAACTTGGAACCTTCTGCTTAACTTATCATTTTTCCAAGTGCAGATGTAAGTACACGTTTTTAATTATCTTTAAAATTTAGCAGTGGCCTTTTGTGGCTTTGATTCCCACCCAGGACATATATTTGTGTGATAAATAAATACCTACCTACCACTTAGCGTGTATTTTACAAGTTGTATATTAATGAACTGACTTCAAGACTACGGTTAACCAATAAATCTGGGAACAGGGTTAACCACTCGTCTATACACGCTTAGAATCCTTATGCCTTCGTATCACTACTATCGTAAAACTGTGTGTTTCTAGACAGCTTTGTTTTACACATAATAGTTCAAGATCTTTGCCAGACCCCCAGAGTACTGTCAGACTACGTATGCTTAAGGCATAATACTTGTATCTGTAACGAAGGTCGATCAATCATTATAATAATAGAACGACAGAAATAGAAAGTGCAGACAGACCGGCAGACAGACTTCAGACACGCTCATGGTTGGATGGTCTATTGTCTGTGGAACTATAAACCGGAAAAGGGCTACCCGTGTACTTCCGTTCCGAATTGACTCTTCCGGCCTATTCAAATATTTATCGTATTTGAATTTGAATCTACAGGTATTTTTGCTGTTCATCATCATCATCGAACAAGTTAGTCTTCATCACTGGCTTTAACAGTGAAGAAACACATCGCAAAGAAATGAATTATTAAACATCATTTATCTTTTCGAATTTGAATTCATAGGGTTTAGTGATGTTTAGAAGCATAATTGCAAAAGTTTTTCATCAGCTTTGAAATTAACCGTAAAGCAAAACATCAGACCGAGTTCCAAGAAACATATTTTCCAAGGATGACTCGCACTTGGCTAGCGTGGTGGGCAATGGCCTTGACTTATACCTTGTGCAAGAAAGCTCCGAGTACTAGCTATGCGAACATTAAGTAAGTCGCTTACTAGGCAACGCACTTGTTATAAATGCGAATGAGGATGTTTATTGCTCGATTACGTCAGAACGGCTGAATAGATTGGTTTGTAATTTAGAACACAGTTAGAATACACTCTAAAATAGTACATAGGCTACTTTTTACCCCGAAAAAAAACAAAGGGACTGGGAACTACGCGGGTATACATCGAGGCGCTGCTAGCATTCACGTTAGCAAAATATTCCTATGCTATACATATGTATAATATATGAATAAATACTCGTAGGTGTCAACTTGTCAAGTGCTCTAATTATATCTAGTTAAAGTGGGTTTGTCTGCTGGCTGCATTAGGCGTGATGATGTAAAACTTGTTGTTGATATACAGATTACAAAATCGCCTACGTAGTCTACACCTGTAAATGGTGTCTGGTATTATGTATTCCGATTAAAGGTCAGTGCACTATACCATTGAATTTTATTACATTCTAGGAGTATCACAAGCTTCGTCATAAATTAGCCAATTATCCTGTCACCATGCACAATTTTTTTCTGTTATTTAGCTAGGATCATTGCCTTCCAAGACAAAAACTAGTGATGTTTGCTGCACTACTCTGAAGGCCGATTTAAATCAGACAAACGAATGCTTATTCTATCCCCACCGTATCAAATTCATTTGGTGTAAACAAACGTAGAACATTCTTTCGTTGTTTTGTTTGCGTTCGCAAAGATTTTATGGAATATCTAATATGGAAAACGCTAAGAACGATCTTTCGTTTACACTAAAAGATCGAGAAAGAATGCTCTTGTTCCAGCTCTAGCTCTATGTTCGTTCAGTTTAAATCGGCCTTGATGTGTTGTGTTTCGGCTTGAAGTGCAATGTATTCAGATATATTACTTAGTACTCAATAATTTCATAGCTAACTAGCTAACATTATGGAACACTAGCAGCGCCCCGCGGTGTTACCCGCGAAGTTCCCGTTCCCGTTGTTTTTCCGGAATAAAAAGTAGCCTATGTATTCTTCCATACTATAATCTATCTGTGTTCCAAATTTCAGCCCGATCCGTTCATACGTTAGGACGTGATTGAGCAACAAACATCCAAACATCCATAAATTCACATTTATAACATTATTAGTTTGATAAGGTGTTCCCCTACTCGAGCTAGGCTCGGTTTACTGAGCTCCCGCCCTGAGACCCTCAGGGAAAAGGTGGCTCAGTTCCCCTTTGCACAAAGACTGTCCCCCCCAAAACTTTGCTGATTATTGTCGTTGTGTGAATGGCTGCTTGTTTTTGAATGATGTGTGTGTTAATGTGTGAATCTAGTTTTGTACAGTATCTGTGTAGTGATTTAGCTATAACACCAGTGGCTCCTACTATAATTATAATTATATAATAGTATATTACTATATAATAGTAGATATATTATTACTTAGTACTCAATAATTTCATAGCTAACAAGCTAACATTATGGAACATTTCTTGAGCATATTTATGCACGAAAAAATATGTGTCTATATTAAATTAAAAAGAGTTGAAGCCTTCGCTTCGCACTGCACTGTGTTACCTAAAATGATTTATTTCTTTGCATTGGAAATGTTCATACCGGAATGGCAGTTTAATGAGTGTATTGGACCCTATCAAAGCAATATGTAAGTACGTATTGCTCAATAGTTATTGTGGCCCATCGTGACCCTTTACGGTATTTGATTACGATCTTGTGTTAGGAAAGTGTTTAGTGGCGCACGCGCCGGTTCCGTACCGTAGAAACTATCACTATTCTGTGGACTTCCTCCTATAGTTTCTGCTATTATTCTGTGGTATTAGTTTTGGGTATGCCAACTTTGCCGTTGTTGTGGCGAAATTATAAAACTAATAAGCAACACGCCTGCTCAGAACAGCACGGTCCCACTAAGATATTTGAACTGTACTGTAGTACTGCACTCGTTACACATAAATAAATAAATAAATATTGGTGAACAATTCACACACAACACCATCTGACCCCAAACTAAGCAAAGCTTGTGTGATGGCGGCCAGATAGCTGATATAATACTTATATAGTTTTAAATACATACCTATTATACATAGAAAAATATAAGACGATTTATCTCATTGTCCTGTAATTTATCAGGAAATCACCCTTCAAACCGGAACACAATAATATTTACACATTATTTATTGCTTGGTGGTAGAACAATTGGCAAAAGCGGGTTCTGCAAAGAGTCCTACCTCTCAGCTCTCAGTACAACTACGAGTAATGAATTAGTTAATTTATCGTGGTAAAAATAAACATAATTATATTAATGAAACACTTCAATCGAATCAAACTGCTTCAATCGAATTTTCGAAACGGGGTCAATAACCAATGTTGCTTTTTTGGTTTTCAGGACGCTTCTCTTACTTCAGTTCTTTCTAAATTTAATTAATGAATAATAATTTAATTAAAAAAAAAATATGAAAAAGCCTGTAAGTATACAGGCTCTTTCATCCGGAAAAATCGCATCTCACAACTAACCACTTTTATGCTAGTTTGCTCAGAATTTACAAAAGTGGCTCCCTCATATCGTGTGAAGCACAGTTGCACTTGTATTATTTATTCTGTACTCATAAGAGGCCCTGCAAGTGAGTTAGCACCTTCTCCTCAAGTAGGTCGGTAGTACGACAAGTACCAAGGCTGTACTCAACTTACGCAATTTGAAATAAATAGACACGCATGAGAAAATATTTATTTGTTACTAGCTGCGCCTCGCGGAGTGTCCTGCGGCTTGTACTATCTGTAAATTCAGTCGGGATTTTACCCCTAATGCCCTAGCTACACGAGGCTTGTTTTTCAAGCTAGTTTAAGCTTCGTGTAGACCACGCTTACGACAAGTTACGGCTGGTCTAGTCGGGAGAACGGCGACTGCCGATCCGGAGACCCCGGGTTCGAACCGCACACGCACCACTGTCTTTTCGAAGTCATGTGCGTAATGCCGCTAACTTAAAACGGTGAAGGAAAACATCGTGAGGAAACCGACATGTACCTAGAGTCTTTCGAAGTCGTGTGTCATCCACCAACCCGCACTGGGCCAGCGTGGTGGATTATGGCCTTAACTCTCTTGCGAGAGAAGGCCCCGAGTCCCAGCAGTGGGAACGTTTAGTGGGCTGTTGATGATGATGAGACCACGCTTGTTTACACCAAGCTAGAAGTACTACCTTGCTATCCTAGCTTGAAAAACTATCCTTGTGTAGCTCGGACATTATTGATAAAATTATAACAATCTTTGAATGTCATGCTACTAATATTATAAATGGGATAGTTTGGATGTTTTGAAGTTAAATGTTTGTTGCACAACCACATCGGAACGTTTGAACGGATTGCGTTGAAAATTAGAGCGAACTTTGAGATACAGCACAAGTTGTAGGGTTCTTATCGTTTCCTACCTACTTCTACGCTTAGTTTTTTTTTGTAAACGTTTAAGAAGAATTCACAAAAGTATTACAAAACAAACACAATACAACCCTCGAGCCCTTTTTCTCACAAAAGCCTACTTAACGAACTTGTTCCGCCACAAAAGATGCCTTTCTCAAGATCTGATAAGCGAACCTTCTTATTATAGAACTATTTAAAATTGTAAAGTAACGGAGAAAAAACTTTTGTTTTTGTACGAAATTGTTTTGGCTGTTTCTTAAGTTCCCGCAAAGTATTATTTTACTTAAAATGGTGTACGATTGACTGCGTATTGATTTGAGGCGACATCCTAATAGGTTTAGGCACATTTTCTGTAAAGGCATAAGTACAATATTTAGCAGTACCTTCATTTTGGAGTGGAGTGGTTGTTCATCATCAACAGCCCACTAAACGCTGCTGGGACTCGGGGGCTTCTCTCGCAAGGAGAGAGTTAAGGCCATAATCCGCCACGCTGACCCAGTGCGTGTTGGTGGATTACACATGACTTTAAAAGATTCTAGGTACATGTCGGATTCCTCACGAGTTTTTCCTTCACCGTTTTGAAGTTAGCGGCATTACGCACATGACTGCGAAAAGACAGTGGTGCGTGTGGGGTATGAGCCCGGGGTCTCCGGATCGGCAGGCGCCGTTCTCACGACTAGACCAGCCGTAACTTGAGTAGTTGTTATCCTACTTATTTTATAAATGTTAAGGTTTAGATAATAATCAAAAATTGTCACTCAATCCAGTAGGAACGGATGAATCGATCGGGATTGTTGTAATTTGGAACACAGATTATAGTTAGATAATAGACTAGAATAACGCGCAGGGTTTTTTTGCAGACATATAACGGGAACTGGAACTACGTGAGCAAAACCGTGGGGCGATGCTAGTTTACTTTGTAGTTTGATATTAGAAGCTGTGGATTTTTCAATCGTGAGGGCGAATCTCGTCTGTATCTTTGAGTAGTTTTTCAAGTGCAAGATACACGAGTGTGTCACCACTGGCTTTAACTGTGAAGGAAAACGTCGTGAGAGAACTGGTGTGTTCTTGTTTCATCTTTCAACTCGCATTTTGCCAGAGTCCGAAGCCTTAGGGTCCCGAGAATGGGAACATACCTAAACTGCTTTTGCATTATGTAGTTGAGCCCACAAATACCTACTACTTTTATTCTTATATTGCTTTCTCATAATTTGTGGTGTGGTGCTACACATGATGTCAAACAATGACGTTGTCTAGAATTTTGCAGGCTTACCTAGTACAATCCATCTATACATCCACTCACAAAGTTCGTAATTTTATTCAGAAAGTTACTAATGTTACTACATTTTAATCACGTACACTTGTTTAATTTATTTAAAGCTTTCAATTCGTTTAAATTGAAGTGAGATTACATTATTCTTCCATTATTTTCTTATGTAATTGAAAGTGAAGGAAGAGAGTAGAGATAGAGAAATCTAGTAAACAAGGCGGCTTGCACTCTGCGAAGGTCAGCAGGTGGCCGTAGGGTCAGTGCAACGACTCGGGTGTGCGACTCCATTGCTGCAAACGATACGTCAAACAAGTGTAGTCCGTCAGAAGAGACGACCACTGAATTGGTCTTAATTTTAAACCGTGTCTTGAAATGTTGTTGATGTGGGATGGAACGATATTTCTAATATTAGGCTATGTTTTTGTCACAATAAATGTTTTGCCGTTTGTCAAATACATAGGAAATGATCCGACGTCATTCGTTTTATTTATACTAGTGGTCCAAATGGTCGGCATTCGACTATAATGTTAGTCTATTTTCAATTTGCCCAACAATTTGTTCTTCCTGATAGCAATGCAATCCTTCCTGTCGCGAATAAGCGGTTTGTTCTAAGTAAGCACATTGGATGATAGACCGCATCGTTGCTTATCATCAGAAGAGATAGCGGTTAAGTCCAAATCCAAAGTCAATTTTGTAGTGGTAGGACTCTTGGCATATTCCGCCTGTGGAAGTACCACACCTTGGCCAGTTATTCTACCGTCAAGGAAGGATGTGCAAACATTACTGTGTTCCGGTTTAATGGGCAATGTTTCCAGATAAATTCGGTAATTTCTCCTAATTCTTCCGTAATTTCTAATCCCCGTGGATTAGAGATATAATATCTTAAATCTCTGGGTGACGAGCGCAGTTCAGTGCTTGGTAATGATTTGGACTCTTCAATGTTCCAATAGCTGCGTGTCGCTGTGTTGTTATCTGGCAGGCATGTTGCTTACCATCAGGCACATGTCCTGCTCGTCTCGTCACTCTATCCTAGAAAACTAAAAAAACCAAACCAGTCTTATATACCCATACCAATAAAATCACTGACCGTTTGGGCTTTGGGCCCCGTACGCAACGTTTGCGTCACAAATGCCGTTCGTTCTTGTACAATGGAATCGCACTCACCTGAAGTCATCGAACTGCCTTTGTCCACCCTTTATGGCGGTAATATTTTTATTGCAAGGGTATCTTATTAGCGTGTTCTGTCGCAAAAAAGAATCCACATGGCAAATTCCAGTTTAATTTGTCACGAAATGTGCAACTTCAGAGCTTGATGACTTATTTTTTACTTTTTTTTACTTATTTGTAACTTTTTTTTGCTTATGACATATAATTATTTAGATGCTAAAATGTTATGCTAAAATCATCATATAAACGTTTGTAATTGACTTGATAAATTACTATATTGTTGATTTCATTATATTAATTAGCTTCTGACGTAAAATATTAGGTGTTATTAGTATAACGAGTCTATCTGTGTGTGTGACTGAGGCATTGTTGATAAAAAATATGAAATAAGACGGGTTGGAACTAGAAATTAATGAGAATAATCTAATACATACTATAGGTATTTTTGTTGGTAAAAGTGTAGGTTACCATCAAGTGATCTCTTGTTCGTTACGTCACCTATGTTCTTCTTCTTAATATATATAAATCTCCTGTCACGATGTTTGTCCGCGATGGATTCCTAAACTACTTAACCGATTTTAAATTAAATTGGCACACCGTGAGCAGTCTGGCCCAACTTGAGAGATAGGATAGTTTTTTTTTTCGATAAATAGTCCTTATATGACGAAATCCGAGCGAAGCCGGAACGGGCCGCTAGTATTATGTAAAAAAAGGAATTCGTTATGACGGTTTATTTTTGCGATAGATTCAAATACATCTTAAACTGCCTGTAATAAAAGTCGAGCTTATTATTATGTAAATCTCGTCTTCATTAACCAAATGAGGCAATATTTTGAGTTCTTAGAAAATAATTTTATTACGGTCGTTTTATCTTAGTTCTAGTAATAAAGTTAGCTTTGTGTTTTATTTAACCGTTGTTGTCAAGGTAACAAGTTATTGGCTTGTTTTATGTATGGTGATTTACTTAAACTTCAGGGTTTATTGATTACCTATTGTTATTAAAAGTACCATTTTTGTTGGTCATCTCCAATTTTTTTTCAGCGTTGATTTTGTGACGATCTTTTGAATTCATTGCTTTGTATTTGTCACCATTTTGTATAATATTTAATAAAAATCTACCACAATAAAAAAAAAAGTCACAAGACATATTTTTGTGTGAGGAATACGGATGTTTGTTCTTTTTGTGAGTATTTCTATGTATTATGCTTATGTAGGTGCTTATTTAAAATTTATAATATGCGTTATATCAACTATCTGGCTTCCATGGTACAAGCTTCGTTTAGTTTGGAGATGTTTGGCGTTATGTGAAGAGTGTCCACTATTATTAATTTATTTTTACTACTGGTCTATCTAAACGGGTATTGTGTATAATATACTCGTATCTATCTACATCTACGTACATATCGTTGGTCTAGATGTGATAGATTGCAAGTGCATACAGTTAAACTTTACAGGAGAGACAAAGGACACCAGATGAATTAGTACCACTTTTACAAGATATCACTAAAAGTCGTGTTTTACCATCAAAATGTGTTTTAATACTCGTAATATTACGGGCTAGCACTGGGAATACTATTTGAAACTTTCAAAATTTAATTTTAACAAACATTTTTAGTGACGGGTTACCACATTTATACCGACGATATGTTTTATAACAGCAGTAAAGGCCATCTGGGGCTAACTGCATTGGACAACTATACGCTAATGAAGATGACTCGCATTATCCGCCAAACGGCACGTGACCAGTGTGGTGGATTATAACCTTGATTCTCTCCTTGTGAGAGAAGACCCCAAATACTAGCAGTAGGAACATTGAGTGTGCTACTTATAGGTTAGTCAATAATATCCTTTCCTAGCAGTGATCTGCGATTTTACTTACGTAGTTCTCGTTCCCAATACTTTCCTGGGATAAAATGTAGCCTCTTTATTCCTTCAGGCTTTAATCTAACAATTTTTTTCATTGTTTTGTAACCAGTTACCAATAATTACTTATTTTCCGTTTTCATTACCTATATTTGGTAACCAGTTATGAAAAAATACTTCTTGTTCTCTGTTATGTAACCAGTGATTAAAACCTTTTTTAAACCCCCAACAAAAAAAAGTGGTGTTATAACTTTGACGTCGATGGTTCCAAATTTCGACCAGATCCGTTCAGATGTTACGACGTGATTGAACAACAAACATACAAACGTTGACATTTATAATATTAGTTAGATTTCAATGAAACAGAAGCACGTGCTCAATCTAAAAACTATTCACTTATCAAATTGTTTATCACAGTATTACGCGTAATATTGTCAAGGATGAATTCCACACAACGCGGAGAGCGTTTATCAAAATAGCGTTATAATTTTTACCGTGTATGAGTAATGTATGAGTCACCACTGTTGTATGACTTGTATGAGTCAAGGGAAGTTCTAAGATCTAAGGTGATTTCCTCGGTCATGGTAGACTGCCTGTGACAAAACCTTGGTGATATTTTGATAGCTTCCAGTAGTTGACAGGTTGGCACATTTTAGAGTTTTTTTGATCAAAATTGACCAGCCAAAGATTTACTTACTCAGCTTACTTCTTTCTAGCAGGCACATACGTCATACTTTGTTATTGCTTTCGACAGTTGCTATAGTCACGGAATGTACGTAATATAAATTTAAGTACATAGGTGATTTAAATGAGAATCCACGTCATGTTTAATCGTAGCAAAATTTCTTGTAACAACTTGCTTAATGTTCTTTTTTCCTTAAAAGTGTCCGTGAGTTGTTAAGTCCAAAATAAAAACACACATTTCAGAACAAAAAACTACCATTGATAAAGCAATAATTAGTAAAGATTTCTCAAAATGTATAATGTGAAATACATTGAAATTTAAGCTGGCATTGTGGTTGAGGTTCCTTATTTAATGTTAATTTTAGATTTAATACATTACAGCATTGATAATAATCATATCACGATAAATCGATAAATGATAATAATCAATGCACTTTATGATAAAGAAATTATGCCATTTTAAACACATAAACAGTAGCGCAGCGATAAAAATGCTGTGTAAGTTATCAAACTCGTTATCAACATGATGTCATACGACTATTTTTGTGTGACATTGGACACTGTCATATTGCATTATTGCTAAAATAGAATGCATCACCGGAGCATTTCTAGAATTAAATTTTTTCCTTTAAATAATGTTGTTTTTATGACTAAACTTTGGTTAGTTTGAGTGAATGAAATTGTAAGTACTGAATTGTAAAGGTTTGATCAAACAGATGTGCCAGTTAACAGCTGCGTTTTGTAATGAACAATCTGTAAACTGTGTAAAACAAAATGTAATACGCAGTCTGCTTCTGCAGTTTGCTTGTTATCTTTTCTTGAAAAACATAGCCTTGCTCTGAAATAAGCTAGAGCCTCGCCTAATGAGTACAGAAACAAAATTTAACGAGGAAATTCGCAACATACTATTTTATTGTCATTGATCAGTAAGTACCAATTTATTCGTCAGCTTAAATTTTCAGCAATAAAAATAGGAACGGATAAAATAATCTTAACTATGTATAAAATGTGATTGAATTGGGATACACAAAAAAGTTAAATGGATATAACACTTTCTGAAAAAGTTTAGTGTTCCACATTCACTGCACAGTTGTTTACAATACGATTCGTGACCGTCGTTGCCAGTTTGGCGGGAGCTTTATATTTAGGATTCTATTCCAAGAAACTTATGAACGTAAGAATTTGTACTTGAATTGCGAGGTTTCTTACTAAAGAGTTACGCATGTACGCTTTGGAGCTCTCTACTCACCACGGTAAAAGTTACTTATGCGGTGAGCTCGAATTCGCGAAATCGCCTTAGAATCCTGGAGAGAAAATATTGCTCGTTTTTAGGGTTCCGTAAAACGTAAAAACGGAACCCTTATAGATTCGTCATGTCTGTCTGTCTGTCTGTCTGTCTGTCTGTCTGTCTGTCTGTCCGTCCGTATGTCACAGCCACTTTTTGCCGAAACTATGAGAACTACACTGTTGAAACTTGGTAAGTAGATGTATTCTGTGAACCGCTTTAAGATTTTTACAAAAGTTTTTTTAAAAAACAAAAATTAGGGGTGCCCCCCATACTGAGAACTGAAACTCAAAAAATTTTTTTTCATCAAACCTACACGTGTGGGCTGTCTATCGATAGGTCTTAAAAAATGATGTTAAGGTTTCTAATATAATTTTTGTCTACACTGAATAACTTGCGCGAGAGACGCTTCCAAAGTGGTAAAATGTGTGTCCCCCCCTCTAACTTCTAAAGTAAGAGAATGAAAAAACTAAAAAAAATATATGATGTACATTACCATGAAAACTACCAACAAAAATTAGTTTGAACTCGATCTGATGAGTAGTTTTTTTTTAGTACGTCATAAATACACTATTATTAAAACTTCGATCAAAGTTACAACGAACTACAAGAACTATGTGTACTATGTATATTATGTTACTTGCTGGAACGGAACCCTTCATGGGCGAGTCCAACTCGCACTTGGCTACTTTATTTATTTGAATATTCGATTTTTATATGTGATTTTACACAAAAGTTTTCTACTTAACTGAGATTACCGTATGCCTATAAAAAGTTTAGTGGTCTACAGGTCGGTATCATTACAAGAAGTGCATACATGAAGGACAATCCTACTCTACTTCTGTGATGAGAACGTCTAGGGTCTAGGATGTGGAATACGTTGCCTTAGCAAGTTTATCTCGATACTAACAATCTTGATGTCTTCAAATCGAGAGTGAATCGGTTGCTAAGTAAGCACTTTCCATCGTAGACCGCATCGTCGCTTAACACCAGGCAAGATGGTGGTCAAGTAAGCCTGAAATAGTTTTAAAAAAACAAGACATCGTTCAAGGACATGCATTATCCGTCAACACGCATTTGGACAGCCTTGTAGATTATGGTGTTGACTCTCCTATAGTGAGAGAAGGGCCCGAGTCCTAACCTAAACTGCTTATGGTTATTTTATAAATATACAATTTTCTTCAAAACAAACGCGAGAAATACGTTAACGCTTTATTAAAAAACTTTTAACCGCACAGGAACTATCCAGTTTCACTGTTTTAACATGATATCTTAATTTCTTCTCTGCATTATCGCTCAACTTGGATCTTTAACTTTGTGACAATAAGGTCCAAAATTCTTAATGTTATGCTGCAGTCATTTGTTTGTTGGCTTCGTAACAATTTCTGACTTTTTGTCAGATATTTCGAGGATTGAGTTACTGTGGGCTACTTTTTATGGAGCAACGTTTAGAAATGGTTTTTTGTTCAAATTTTATAGGGTTTCTTTCTCAGGAAATAATAATGTTTCTGTTATATTTTGTATCACCAGAACATATATTTAGGTACTTTAAGAAACAAAGATATTTGAATATATGAATACAAAAAAAAGTTACAATACAGTGATGTAATAATTTACTGGCATGTGAAGACTAGGTTAAGCACAGAACTTTTGTTTTTACATATAGTTGGGATCTCTAGCGTCTGCCCTAGATGGCATATATAGACATAGGTAGTATAAGTAGTTAAATACAGGCATGTAAGTAACCTCCACAATTTCATCCAATATATTGTTTGATTTCACGAACGATTTGCAATCGTGAGTTCGCAATTTAAATGACAATATTAGTAAGTAAACAAATAGTATTAATCGCAAGTGCAGAATTTTAATGTATTTTATCACTTTTTCGGCCCTGTACACTTCTACAGCGTGAATGTAAGAGAATAGCAGTGCCCCGCGGTTGTACTCGCTTAGCTTTAATTCCCGTAATGTTTCAGCTAAATGTAGCTTTAGTTATTCCAGACAGCTAAGTGTGTTCTTCGTGCGTTCAGTTTTTCCGACGCGACATCCAAACTTTAGCATTTTGTATTACGCTAATGATATATTTGTCCTGAGCGAAGCGATCGATTAGAACACGAATTTTAGCCCAAAGCAAAATTGTTATTAACTTATGGTGGCTACTGGTTACACAAGGCTTTGATTATAAATATACTTGGCTAGATTGAAGCGCTCTAGCGTCGAAACGGAAAAAAAAATTAGCCAATTCTTGGCTCTTATGCTCGTACGTATTTAATAGGGTACCGGACTGCGTCAAAAGTACACTATTCTATTTAGTCTGTCAAATAGATCATGGAAAAATATGGGACACGTATTTTTTTGTTTTTTTCAAAATATTAAAAATCGACAAAGATATAGAACATCAAACTTCGAGAGTGGGGGGTCGCGACGTCACTCGTGAGTAAAAATCGTAGGCACGAGTGACGTCACGCGAAACTTCTAAGCGCTGTATCTTCGTAATTTTTTGTTTGTGAAACAAAAGAAAAAATACGTGTACAATATTTTTTTGCAATCTAACTGACGGACTAATTAGTTTTTTTGAGGATTGTACCCTATTGTACGTAGACAAGTATAATATAATCAAATACACAAGGATTAGACACCTATGCGCGTAGTTCAGCTAATCCGTAACTGGAACCCGAGAATTATAGTTTGGTTGACCTTAGCAACATAACACATGTTAGTTATCAGTTACCAGAACTTATAGATAACATGTGGAGTCTTTGCGTTCGAATAACCAGCCTGTTATCATTTGGAAAACTTATGTGATTTATAGCGATATTAGTACGTACCCGATACTTTTTTAATGATAAAAATATAGTAGGTACATAATAATAATATATTATTATAAGTTGTAGTCTTATAGTACGTTTATATTTATAGTACGTTTAATAAATGTGCTTGAATTTAACACTTCATTCAATAAATTAACATTGGTCGATTTTTTGATATTTTTGTTATACCTCTAAAAAGCCATTTAGCTTCATAACTAAATACTAGTACATTAGTAAGATATTACTATGCATGTGCCTATGTCCTTTGTATACCTATTATGTAAATTGCGTCGTCGCTTAACACCAGGCGAGATGGTGGTTAGGGCAAACCTATTATCGACAATAATTGTACGAATGGAATAAAATAATGTAATAAACTAATAAATAATACTGTTCAATGATAAAAATATTTACATAAGTTATCTCCTAGTAAATAATAAATTTAATGAAATTAGGATGTTTTAGTGACGAATTTCCATAAAAATACAACTAAGGGGGTTTAAAATAAATTACCTAGACAGAGTAAAATGTGTCCAGTTTCAATTAAAATAGTCTATAAAACTGTAATCTAAACTACTTAAAATTACATCCACAACGATCACAAATTATGTAAATTAGAAAATTAAAATAACACTATCAATGATAGAAGTAATAAATCGAACAGCTAAAAAATGCACGAATTATACAAATGTGGGAACTCACTAAAAATCTATATCAACGGTACTGTCGATCGTTCGAAAACGTATTAGATGGCATCCGGAACGCTATTAAATTAAAAATAACAGCATTGACTAATCGTATTCTTCGGGTATACTGCTGATTAATGGTAATCATAACTATCTCTTCCCTATTCCGATATGTAAATCCGACCAGTTCAACAACTGCACTGAACAGCTCTTTGAAATCTTTAATGCTAACATAAAATACAAAGTTGTCGTACTCTAAACAGATACAGGGCTAACGAATGAGGGAAAGAAACGCGATGATAAGGAAATAATTTAAACACTGAGTAATACGCAAAAAATATCATTCGAATCAGAACACGACACTTCTTTTTGAGATACTGCATTCGCGGTATCAATCGGATTCATTTCTTGTCCCAAAAATGTTTCCTTATCTAAAGCACTTAAGGTTGGAGCTTTATCAACGAAAAATTCTGTCGGAGATACGACAAGGCATTCCGTTCATTGAGAACACGAGCATGTATGTTGTACTTGGACATTTTATCGCTTGGCCCCCCTTACGGTTGAAGGTACGTTCAATGCCCCGTCTCCAAACCTCAGTGACAGATTCGACCAATTGTCTACATGAATAAATTGATGCAGATTAATAAAGTGGTCGATAAGTGACGTAGACTCGCACGGTCTTATCAATAACGTTTCACTTGCAACCGGGCAAGGCAGTTCCTTCGCGACCGCCTCTTCGCGCGACCGCATTCTATCGACTATCGATATTTTATTACAAACAACATCAAATTTTATCAAAATATATCCCGCGCGACCGATAAAACATCATCCATCAACGTGCTAAAGTGACGTGTATTTATAAGCATTTTTGATCCAACGCCATGTGAATTATGTAAACAGTGTGTGAAAGAATTTGTGAATAGAAGTATTATAAGGAAGTTTCTTAAAATAAATCTGACTAATGCCGAGATGACGGTATTCGAATCTTATGGAGTTTATAGTGTTTATCACACTAATGGGAAACTGTAAGTAGATATAATGTTACTGTAACACTTGTTGAAACAGTCTGTTTGTTTTCGTAATTCACGTATCAGTAGCAAAGGCTGCTAACTAGATTTATCAACATTATTTATTGCACTTCCTTGTAGAACGTACATTATGAAACCATTACAACGTCAGGATAATGTGAGACAAGAATTTATTACAAAATAAAAACAAGGATTTCTTTTTGATTATTTGGTAGCTGTAAAACACGTGTTAGCAATCTTGTATAAACAATATTAACTGTCGACACAAGGCATACTTTGTTCCTTACTTTTTATTTATCTTGTTGCTCTTTTTTTGGAATTTACATTTTAGGGTGGGGTCGTCATAAAATTTATCAGTTATCTTGTGTGAATGAAACTGTACATTAACAATCATGTCGTAACTTGTAAGTTCTTCTAATATCTACCGGAAGAGAGTAATAAACAGACACATGCAAAATAAAATAGCAAATATATGCAAAAGAGTACGGAAATACATGTGCCTCTAGGGTACTTTTTTGAAGAAAACAATGTATTAGCACGTGTCTATACCCATAGAAGATAATTGTATCAATGCAAAAACATACCTTAATTCAATAATTGGCTTAAAAGCCGCAAGTACAACAAAAACTGCTTTGACGTAGAGCAAATTTGATGATCTAATCCAATTTAACGCATCCGTATTGTCCGTAGGTATAAATAAAATCTATTGACTATTGGAATGAATCTTTTACTTCCTTTGTTTCCTCTCTGATGTCAAAATTAACTTAATTATGTTTAACCTACACCTTGAGTTCTTCTCGATTTACTTTGAATAACAGTTATTTCTGCAAGCAAATACAATTCAAGAGTTTTTGAAACAGGTTTAAATGCAGTGTACTAGAAACTTACAAGAGGATAGACGTTTCAGTTCAATTTGCATTTAAAACTCAAGACGTTGCATATATGTATGTATATGTGCATGTTTTGATGCTAGTTAAGTCGAACGACTCTACAAAGAATAATTTTTAGCACTAAGTTATTTAATTTTGTCTTCGAAAAATATTAGGATTACTTTTTAGTAAGTACTATTTTTTCTGTTTTTTTTTGTCAATCGTTAGTGGCGAATAGTCGATAAAATCGAACGTTTTTGTGATGTTGTTTTTATTATAGTAGTTTAGTTTGATTCTTTGCATTGGGTGTTTTACTATCTGTACCATCATCGTACGAAGGATAAGCTAAATGAAGTACATGTTTAAATCATTAAAGCCTGCATGCTTACCATAAGTTACATCATTATCAAGTGCATCATCGGGAGCTAAGGGCCACAATGGTCCATTGTTCGGCCATTGTTTATGGAACCATAGTCCTACTGTCCCTTCCATATTACTAACGTTTATCACATTTTTATGCTTTGCGGGTGGTAAAACATTCGCTTTCATATTAGATTTTTATGGAAATGTCTAACCATAATACATAATATCGAATAGTTTTACAAAAGTGGTTTTTCATGTTTACATAGTTTTATCACTTCTATATTCAAATGTACAGAGGAAATGCATTCCGGATATTAAAGTATCTTTGTAAGAGTGTACTTTACTAAGCATAAGCAGTCAAATTTAAGTATTCACTGCTGAGACACAGGACGTTCTCCTACAAGGAGAATGTCATGGCTACAACCCACCATGCTGGCCTATTACCGGCTGGCAGATGGCGGTATGTCTTCGAAATATACATTTTTTGAACCACGCTGGTTTCTTCACCGTAAATCCAGAATTAATGACAAACTGTTACATGCTATTCTTAATTATTAGTTATTCTTAGAACGTGCGGCCATCCTCACGATATTTTCCTTCACCGTTAAAGCCAATGATAAAAAAAATGTAAGTCATAGGGACTGCCGATAGAAGTAAAAACTTATAACTCAGTATTTGACAGCTCAATTTGGAAACTACGCGAGTGAAACCGGACAGCGCCGCTAGTCTGGAATAAATCTTCAAAACATTATCATCTAGGTTAGATGGCCAACGCATTTCTAGATGGCCAACGCATTTCTAGATGGCCATGGTCCCGAGTTCACCCGAAGATTTCTTTCATTTACGAGCGTGATGCTTGAGCACAATTTACAGTTCACAAAATATCTGTGTGTGGTGTGCAAAAAAAAGATTTCACTTCAATAACAAGCTAGTAGGTACAATCTACACTTGGAAAAATATTCGAGAATTCAGGGATTCGAACCCATCATAAGACGATTGTGAAGTCGGACGTTCCCGCCACTAGGGGTCACCACTGCTTCACTATTTTCTGAATAATGATCAATTTGTTAAGTGTAATTTTCGGTAATTACAAAACGACCGTTAGCAATAAACGAAGTGTTGGCTCTACCAATTGTCCTAAATTGTTTGGCATGCGGCTGCGTCGGATACATGCATGTTGCATTGTCTGGATTCTTTAGGTCTATTATACTTATAGTGTCTTTACTTTGGGGCAGATGTATCTAGTAGATGTAGTCGTTGAGTATGTTGTTGAGTATAAATAAGCAAATAAGCATAGGCTATGACTTTGGGAATGTTTTTTTAAGTAAGTTTTTGTTTGGTAATATAGTTAGTAGGTTCGTTTATTTATTGCTTGCTATGCTAACAGCTAGCCAGGTACTTCCAAAGGCTCGGTATAAAAAACTTCCGGGTGCTGTATGAAATACATTTCGTGTTTTTATTGTCATCTCCACTCTCCTAATATTAAATCTATTGATAAACATTATCTTGAGCATCGCGGCAAAGTTTCTAGTTTATCGTTTCTTATCGGATACGTTACGGCAATAATAATCTATGTGATCTGATTCAATCTGACTCTTATTTCTATCGGACTGCTTGAAGCTGAAAATGCGACACTTTTTCATGGTTGACATCCCTACGGCCAGAACGAATTGCTTTTTAAAATTTAGACATAGCCAAATAATGCATTTGTCTAGTAATTTACATTAGTTCCTGTAAACCTATCCTTTTTTTTGATCAAGATGAAAGTAAGTTTATTTGTTACGCTTTAACGCAAAAACTACCTGATCATCATGAAACTTTGTGAACATATTTTTGGAGGTATTAGCACAGAATAAATATTAGAACAAGTACAGAAGCCTCACTTACCGAAAACAATTATATAAAT
Source organism: Ectropis crepuscularia (assembly GCA_963693475.1). NCBI lineage: Eukaryota > Metazoa > Arthropoda > Insecta > Lepidoptera > Geometridae > Ectropis > Ectropis crepuscularia. The sequence goes on from OY856355.1 coordinate 19,057,752, forward strand.
AGCGACTCTTGCCGGGACACAACAAAGTTCAATTCAGCTCGCAATACCTGTCGCGATTTTCAAATAAACATTTGCGCTCTTTCTAACGCGTAACTCTGTCCCTGTCTGGCGCGGAGGGTTGTCGACATATCTAATAACAATATGCGCGGGAAACGTGTTGCGCCAGCGCTCAGCCGTGCGTCCTACAACCGACTGGCACTTGTTCCCTAGGAGGAAGGGTCTAGCTGTAGGCTAAAACCGCGCGACCTTGAGCGAGTGATGATGCACTGGTATTAGAAGTACCATAGGCTACTTTTTATCCCGGGAAAATAATGGGATCGGGAATTACGCGAGTGAAACCGCGGGCACAGCAAGTATTTTATAAAGTTAAATTCGTTTTTTTTTCTGTTTTAAATTCAACGTTCATAGACTTGTTTTGAATATATTTATGCTTATTCGTACGTTACTGTATCACGTTATTGGATCGTCTCGACTGATTTCGTAGCTCAATATATTTGTTATGCTAAACAGTGGTACCGTATCTGTGAGAACATCCATTTTTATTGATACAAGTTCAGATATTAGATAACATTGTTTATCTAGCTCTACATACATTGAAACGACTTTGATTTTATCTTTGTGTCTATGATATTTATATCCATTTCAATGTCAAACGATAATTAATGTTGTTAAAATTGAATTAAAGGATTATGTTTTTGTTGAAAATATTTAAAATTATTATCTTTGTTCAATGATATTGACCTAGGGAATTATCATTTTGAACCACACAGCTCGAATTAATTATTAGGTGTAATTACAATTTTGTTCTAAACTGACTCTTGCGTGAGTTATATTTATAACCTTAATAATGGCAGCCAATATTAGACTTTTTAGTTCCAACTTTATTGATATTTAATTAATTTATTCAATTTGTTGACTTTTGGTATTGACTCAGTTTTCAGTGCAATTTATCAATTAATGCCAAAATCATCCCCTAAAATAAACTATGCTATGATTATTATTATCTAACAAGGTAACAAGATTTCGTCATTTTTCATTATTTTAATTTACACAGTATCCAAAAGCAGCCACGACTCGCGACTTAAATATTTTAGTTTTTTTAATGTGTTCTATTGTATTTGATACCTACCGAATACCGATACTTGCACTGTTATTTCTCTGGGTATATTGTCTGTTTCCGGGATTATTGCAGTGCATTGTGATTAATCACCTTATAGAATTAATGATTTGGACTCTTCTTATTTCAATATCTGTGTGACACTGTGCTGTTATGGATGGACAGGCGTATTGTTTGCCATCAGGCACATGTCCTGCTCGTTTCCTTATGCGATCGTCTATAAAATAAAATAAAAAGTGGCCAAGTGCGAGTTGGACTCGCCCATGAAGGGTTCCGTTGCAGCAAGTAACATAATATACATAGTAATTGTAGTTCGTTGTAGCTTTGATCGAAGTTTCAATAATAGTGTATTTATAACAGACTAAAAAAAAAACTACTTATCAGATCGAATTCAAACTAATTTTCGTTGGTAGTTTACATGGTAATGTACATTATGTATTTTTTTTAGATTTTTCATTATCTTACTTTAGAAGTTAGAGGGGGGGACACACACATTTTACCACTTTGAAAGTGTGTCTCGCGCAAACTATTCAGTGTATACGAAAATTATTTTAGAAACCTCAACATCATTTTTGAAGACCTATCGATCGACACCCCACACGTGTAGGTATGATGAAAAAAAAATTTTTGAGTTTCAGTTCTCAGTTCTCACCCCTAATTTTTCTTTTTTTTTAATTTTTTTGTTCAAATCTTAATGCGGTTCACAGAATACATCTACTTACCAAGTTTCAACAGTGTAGTTTTCATAGTTTCGGCAAAAAGTGGCTGTGACATACGGACGGACAGACAGACAGACAGACATGACGAATCTATAAGGGTTCCGTTTTTACGTTTTACGGAACTCTAAAAACCTAAAAATTAGACATCATTTGAATTCAAAATATGCAAAAACCAAAACTTAAAAATTTTGAAAACACCCACGACGGTTTATAAATTTAAAAAAATATAGAATCCTCAGCTAACTATGTATTCGTACCTAGAAACTAAAAAAAAACAATAATATCCGTCCGTCGTGTGTAAAAAAGTTCTTTACGTCGACTAGACTTTGTTTTTACCCGACTGCGCGACGCAAAGGAGTGGTAATGTGTTTAACAGTCTATGTATGTATGTATGTATGTATGTTTGTATGTTCCTTTGAGGCACTATACAGACCAAACGCCTGGGCCGATTTTTATGATTCACACGTCAATCGATTCCTCTTAATCTGGCGAGTGACACTAAAGACATGACATTAGTATAAGTCCAATATGGCGGCTTCAGGACGCCATATTGTCCAAATAAAAAAAATGAAAATCACCAAAATATGTCAAGAGGGGTATCGTTGAATAGGTATTTCAAAATAATGTTTAGCTTTCTCTCAATGTTTTTCGATTCGACTGACCGTTTAGGATGTATATCGATTTAAAGTTGAGTAACAACCATTCTCATATTTATAGGTTTTTAGGTAGCAGAAAACTTCGTATAACTAACTATACGTGTGAATGTGGATGGACTTTATATACTAATGTATCTAGTAGGCATCGATATAAATTAATAGATGTGCCCTGAGCACCTTGAAATTGGTAATAAACTGGGTCTCTGTATGATGACTGTATCGTAAGTGGTTTACAAACAACCAATCAACTTGACCCCTATAATCGCTAGCGGCGAGATTTGCTGTGGTCCTACTTATTTTGGTTGTTGACACCGAATAATGATAGGTAAAAACGTCCGGCGTCCACCGCGTCCTGCAACCGACTAGAACGGAAAGAGTGAGCTCACTCTTCCCAACGTTGACATGATTGCGTGCGCCGTGAAGTTTGGGATGGGGCCCATCTTGCGTTCTACGATCTATGCTAGTAGGTATATTGGACTACCTTTTTTTCGTACGTGCAGGAAATGTATTTACGCATACTCTACTGCCCCGCCCGGGAGACACAGCCGCGTTATGTTGCACTCTATAGCATGTATGGATATGGTGCCCCTATCTACTAATAAACCTCTAAGGGGTTTCAACTCTGCCGCTGATAGTGGGAACACGGAACCGCTCTCGGATTGCTCCGCCTCGGTCGCCCATCTCCAACTTCAAACGATTTAGTAGGTACTCAACGTCAATCGAAAACCTATACTAACACAAAACTATAAATATGAATTACATGCAGTAGAAAATCCTACATATTATATCAGTAGAAACGAAGACATTTGGTCAACAACCAAAAGATGCATATTATTATGTTGAGCATATTAACATTCACAACATTGTTCATAACTAAAAAGTATTAAAAAAAATATATAATTTAAAAACTCAAAAACCCGACTGCGTAAAAAGTGAACCAAACTACGTTCTAGCATACTAAAAAAAAATGAAAAGAATAAAACAAGCATTTAGATTTCTGGTGGTCTAGAATTTTATAATTTGTTATTGTATTAATACTATTGAAATATATACAATATTTTCTAACAAAAGAACATTACAACTGAACAGTCGGGATCCATTGAACAATTACATTGTATATGTCGAATAATAATGGATCCTGACTCTTCAGTTGTAATGTTCTTTTATTAGAAAATATTGTATATATTTCAATAGTATTAATACAATAACATATTATAAAATTCTAGACCACCAGAAATCTAAATGCTTGTTTTATTCTTTTCATTTTTTTTTAGTATGCTAGAACGTAGTTTGGTTCACTTTTTACGCAGTCGGGTTTTTGAGTTTTTAAATTATATATTTTTTTACTAAATTATTTATTCTATCTATTTCGTTGTCCATGATCCAAATCTAGTGTCTATCGGTAATAGTGCCAACCTGTTTGCTGTGATAACTCTATCGATGGAGCCTTGGCATAGTTGTGTCTTTTCACTTTTCTTTTTTTAACGGTTTCGTGGAGGTTACCGATTAGTCACGTTTGTTTATTTCGCCGCTGGTATTTGGGCTCGGTTATTGGTCGCGGTTGGAATCTTTGACCATGTAATTGTTGGATAGTCGGAACTTTTGTTCAAAATTATACGCTTTTATTTTATTATCAATATTCTTTCTTTATAAATAGATATTTTTAAATACATACTTAGGTATTATACATAGAAAACACCCAGGAATAACAGAAAAAAAAACAGAAAATTCTAATTAAGTGCCTTCCAAACCCAATTGATAAGATTAGACACTGGAATATTGCCTTGTATTTGTATTTTTCATCCACTACATACCTAAAAGTCGAAGTAATATTTTTGTTACACCATTTTTTTTTCTCCAATTATTGAAATGTTAAGTTTCTTGCCAAGAAATAAAATTCTATAACCATAATTAAACAGAGAGTGAATCTATAGACGTTGATCTAAAGCTGATCAAGCCTACCACTACCAGTCAGGAGCGTCCCCAACATGATAGCATACTGGCCGCATTACCACACCGAATAGCAACGCTATAAACTACTGTCATTTATTATTGTTTCTCAAATTGTCTTTCTAATCAAATTAATAATAGAAAGTTTTTTTTATGTATAGGTAGGTAGTCAATAAAACAGAATAACCATAGCTTCTATTCCACAAAACAATGAGCAAAAGATGAAACAATATTCTAACTAAATCTGGGTGGGCAGTAAAATTAGTTCGTGTTACGAGTACTATATGACACCAATGACATAACAATAAATGTCCATCATAATTAAGATGGCCCGATACCATTCCTTTGTCGTGCTACGAATTGGGTCGTAAGCATACAATTTCTAGTAACTGTTCTTGATAAAACTAGACAATATAATGAAAACACAACTAGGCAATTATGTGGACAACATCATGGAGGTACTAACATATTAGTACACCGTTGATTTGAATTGGGGTTTGGATTGATTGGTTTTCTATTCACAGACTTATATTATTCTTAAAAGTTTATTAAGTACTCTATAATAAAATTATTGATAGATAATGTAGATAAACTAAATTGACCACACTTAAAAAAATTCACAACTTGAAACCAGGGATGTAACGAAGGTCATCTTATCGGAACCGAAGTCGGAGTTTTTAAGTTTGATTTATCGGAGTCGGAACCGGAGTCGGAACGGAAGTCGGAGGCCTAGGCAGGATCAAAAGTGATATTTTTGCAAGATAGATATTTTTATTGGGGACAAACTAAACATTATTTTGTCAAACACGTAAAAACGTCAAAGACGATGTCAAAATGTCAAAGACGATAAACATTGCCGGGTAATTGATTTATGGGGTTGGGATTTTGTATATCTATTTACTTTCCATCACAATTATCTCAAATATTTATACACCCCTTACCTCCGATTGAAACTTCCGATATAAAAGTTTCAGAGCCGAAGTCGGAGCCGAAGGTGTAATAGTAATCGGAAGTTCCGACTTATCGGAGTCGGAGTCGAAGCTCCGTAACATCCTTGCTTGAAACAATTTATAAACTTAAAGCTAGTGCGACAGACGACGATGTGCGTTATTGTCTCATTATCAGAATATTTTTGCTGATAAACTGTTTATGAACATTTTTTCATATACACGTGAATAAAGCCAGTGGCCCAGATGGTATTCCTGCCCTAGTGTTGAAGGCATGTGCGCCTGAGTTGTCCCCGATACTGACGCGTCTATTTAGACTCTCTCTCGAAACTGGATTAGTACCGAAGTCTTGGAAGCTTGCCAATGTGCAACCAGTGCCTAAAAAGGGTAGTCGTGCTGACCCTGCCAACTACAGGCCCATCTCAGTCACGTCCATACTCTGCAAGACTATGGAACGTGTCTTAAACCACAGGCTCCTGACGTACCTAGAATCAAACGACCTCCTCAGTGACCGGCAATACGGGTTTCGCCGAAACCGGTCCACCGGGGATATTCTAGCGTACGTCACTCACATCTGGAGTGAAGCTATCGAGAAACACGGGGAAGCACTTGCAGTCTCCCTGGATATTTCGAAGGCTTTCGACAGGGTTTGGCATGATGGCCTTATAAGCAAGCTTTCTAGTTATGGTTTGTCTCCTGGGTTTATTTCGTGGATATCGGACTTCTTGAGGGATCGATCCATACGAGTCGTCATTGATGGCTGCTCGTCGGATCAAATGGCTATCAATGCCGGAGTCCCTCAAGGGTCGGTACTCTCTGCGACGCTCTTCCTGCTATGTAGCATGGCATCAACGATCTGTTGAAGCCCGGTATCTTTGGGTACGCAGATGATAGCACCGTTGTAGAGAGTTACATTTCTAGTGCGAGAGCCAGTGGGCAGCAAACTCAGATACTAAGAGAGAGTCTGATCGAGCGTTTGAGCTTGACCCTTGAGGCGGTGTTTACATGGGGCGATGCCAATCTGGTCAAGTTCAACGAGAGTAAGACGCAGGCGTGTCTGTTCTCCGCTAAAAGGAGTCCTTTTCAACTGACTCCAACCTTTAGAGGTGTATCCGTTCCGATTTCTGACCGTCTTGAGCTTTTGGGCGTTACATTGACATCTACGCTGAACTTTGGTTCGTATATCGAGTCCAAGGCCAAATTAGCTGCCAAAAAGCTAGGTGTCCTCTCAAAGGTGCGAAGGTACTTCAAGTCTGAGCAGTTGCTCACGTTATATAAGGCTCAAATTCGTTCTTGTATGGAGTACTGTTCGCATCTTTGGGATGGTTCGGCTAAGTATCAGCTGGAGGCCTTGGAATCGATCGAGAGACGTGCCAAAAGGCTCATAGGCAACGACACTCTTGTGCGAAAAAGACTACAAAGTCTTGAACATCGCCGAAAAGTCGCTAGCCTTTCGGTTTTTTATCGAATACACTTCGGAGAGTGTGCGACTGATTTACATGATCTAATACCACCTTGCCCTTTTTTCTATCGGAATGCTCGTAGCTCGAAAAAACGACATCGTTTCATGGTTGATGTTCCAAAGACGCAAACGAAGAGATTTGACTCTACTTTTGTGATAAGAACGTCTAGGCTGTGGAATGCGTTGCCTGAGTGGGTTTTCCCTGTTGACTATAATCTTTGTGTCTTCAAATCGAGAGTGAATCGGTTTCTTCTAGGTAAACACGCTCCATCGTAGACCGCATCGTCGCTTCACATCAGGTGAGATGGCGGTCAAGTGTAAGCCTATAAAAGTTTAAAAAAAATAAAAAAATAATACAGTTCAGTAGTATAACGACACAGTTCTCTCATTGTTAGACTTATTTTGGCACAAAAAAATGTGTGTGTGCCACAGCAGAAGTCAAAAGTACGTTATACTGATAACATTGGTCATATACATAAATAGTATAGAGTAAACACAGCGGCACAGCAGTTAAGAGCAGCTGACTGTATCTTTCTCACTCGGGTACACTCGGCGATCCCGAGTTTACCCGATCGAGCTTTTCACCTTGAGAGCATGACGGATTAGCCTCACTAATAGCCTGCGAAAAAATCTATACGATTATATTTATGATTGCAAATAGGCTTTTTGAAGTGACAAGCTCTGATTTTTATTCTGCCTGCATCTCAGCACATTTATTGAATTTGACCAGCATTGTGGCTCAGTCGATATTCAATCTGTCTACTAAGATCTGTGGTTTTTTATCACCTTTCGACGTTTTCGTCGTGATATAAAGTCCGTGGTCACGAAGAGCAATGAGTATGCGGGTCGCTTCGTTGATATATGAGGGTATCTGCGTCATTTTTTAAATGTATTTATTTATTTTGCCCCTCACCAGCTTTGCTACTCACTAGCTAGGTCTGCACCTTCGTATTGGGGTTTAATAGGAGAGTTACATATGTGACAAGTCTTCAGCTTGCCTCAAATACCTACCCAAAGCTACCAGCTCTCGGAATATGAGTGTAAAAGTTTTTTTTTATCAGGGGCAGAGCCTTTATTAACAAAACTAAAATACAATGAGAACTACACTACGCTACATACCTCACTAACTACTTACACTAAGCACACCTGAATTATCCATAGACCGATGAAGGTCTACATATAATCAAGATTTTCAAGCCCACTACCTATCGGAAGCGTACCCAGCATGCTGGCGGCATTACCACGCTGAATGGCAATGCTTATGCGTTGGGCCAAATAAACGCCAGCATTTTGGTCACGCGTCGCGTCGACCAAGCGCTCGGAAAGGTTTTTGAAAATGAGGTGAGCTCCCGGCCCCCACGGACCCAATGTCTCAACCCCAAATGGCTCAAATATGTAACCTCATCTGAGGGTTGCATATTTGCGCCGTTTGAGTCGCTCAGCTGAATTAGCCGCTGCACCAGTCTAAAATTTATATTTAATTCACTGTCACGAACCTGACGTTGGAACCCTGTGTGTAATGAATTTATTGCAAGCCCTTTACAACTTGTACAAGCTCACAACGATGATGCCTTTCCATTAAACATAAGTACTCGGTTTTTGTACGTATAAGTTCTTTTATGCGTTTACTTCAGCTGATGTGCAGGTGTAAGGAATACGTACAATGACAGGTGAATTTATAGTTCAACTGTGCAATTACTGTTAGTAAATGTAACGTAGTTTAACGTACATACCTGTTGATTATAATTAGCTGTCTTTTTTAGCCCACTTCTAAAAATAAGTTAGAACAATATTTTTTTAAGCATGTTCTCCGATTTTTCGAGAACTCTGGAACCGATATTGATAATTATTTTTTTGTTCGGAAGAAAATACTCCCCGAATGGTCTCATATATATTTTATTGCAATTTGTGTTGAAGTTTTTAATATAAAAATAAAAACAATATTAATTTATCGATGATACATTTATTAATTATATTCCAATTACTGAACCATTTAAATTGATTTTTTAAATTGAAGTCAGTGGTTTCGTTTTTCAGAGAAAAACAAACAGTTTTCAGTCAACCTTTCCGAACTTTGGGTCACAGCAAATTGTTTAATGTATATTAAATCTAGTGTTTTTTAGACTTTTTCAATTTGGATACTATAAAAATAAGTATGATTCAAATAAGTTTTATTTTGTACAAAAACCAATAAATGATTTAAATACATTAAGATTGTTAAAAAACAAAGCCGTGGTAACTTATGCCCGAGCTACACGGGGTTAATTTTCAGGATAGGATAGCTTGCTAGTGTTAGCAAGCTAGTGCTTACTTCTAGCTTCGTGTAGACAACGCTACGCGACGCTAGTTTTGTCTAGTACTAGCTTGCTAGCTTACTAACACTAGCTTGAAAAACTAGCCTCGTGTTGCTGGGGCATTAGTGACACGAACGTCCGAGGTTTGAAACACATCTCTGAGTATATTTGTTAAGAAAACACTTTAATAAAGACTAATTTCGTTGTCCCCAGGCCTGTTCAAGGGCTCCACGACCACGCTCGACGGCATCGGTCTGCGGCCGATGCCGGCAGAACGGCCGAAGACGCTCCGCAAGCTCAAGTCGGTGTACGACTCGTCGCCCACCGACGCTCACCACCACGCCGAGCCGACGCACGTCGCCAATGGCGTCGAGAGGAGCCTCAACGGGGAGGACGAGGTCCGACGGAGGAGCAATACGACCAGCTCGACGCAGAGCGGGGATAAGTCGCTGTCGATACTCAGCCCTTTTGATGAGCAGGTAATAATCCCACTATAATACTATTAATGTCGTTGTATGGATGTTTAGATATTTGAATGTTTGTTGCTCAATCACGTCCTAACGTCTGAACGGATCGGGCTGAATATTGGAGTACAGATAGATAATAGGCTGGAAGAACACATAGGCTACTTTTAATCCCGAAAAAATAACGGGAACTATTTGGGTAACACCGCTGGGTACTGCTAGTCATAATATGATCTTAAATACGGGTAACTCACGTGATGTACAATCAGTCTAGTCTGAAGTTTCAACCGTGTTCGTCGGCCTTTTTCAAGGAGAGTGCGCGCGCGACGCGACTTACCGCGAAACGCGCGTGGACGCGGCCGTAACTTAAGTCGGACTAATGACTTGAATTACCCGTGTACTCATTGAAAATGTGTAATAATCACATTCGTTTTTATACTAACATAATACAATCATTTTGTAGTGGTTGGACTCTTTGCAGAGTCCGCCTTGGGAAATACTACAGCTTTGCCAGTTATTTTACCATCAAGCAGTTATGGGAAAACACTGTGTTCCAGTTTGAAGGGCAATGTTTTCAGTGAAATTACATTAGAGAGCTGAATCATTTTATACCTGTGGGTAACGATCGCAGTGGAATGCTAGGCAATCTTCATGTTCTATTTAGCTGCGTGTCACTGTGATGTTATGGGGTGGCATACTGCTTACCATCAGATACAAGTCCTGCACGCCTCGTCACTAAAAAAAATACTATATTTTGTATTTGTGTTTATATGAAATAAATGAGTAGTGACATAGGATGCGTCAGCCTTCCATCTAACAAATGTAAAAATATACTTTACAATTCAGTGACAAAGACAGGAAACGAAATTATCTTTTCAATGTTGTACCACCTGCGGTACTTATCTTGGGGCTTGAGGGCGCCTGTGGAGTTTATTTGTACTTATTTCTTTGTTAGAAACCTTGGCATACATTTACTTACAATGTTATTGCTTAGTACTCTGACTTCTGTTAGATTCGTTACTCAATATTAAGTAATATACTGTAGAATGCGTTGCTTGAGTGAGTTCTCCCGGCGGTTACAATCTTGGTGTCTTCTAGTTGAAAGTGAATCGGTTTCTTCTATGTAAGCACGTTTCATTGTAGATCGCATTATCGCTTAACATACATTTTATAGAGATTGGGGTTAAGTGTAAATTTGTCATTGTTAGAAGAAATATGCATTGGCAATATTTTGCTATGGACTCTTTGTAGAGTCTACCTGGAGAAGTACCACACCTTTGCTGGTTTCTCTACCGCTGAACACTTAGATAAAGAATAAGTGAATAAATAGATCAGGGTTTTCCGTACGATCTCTTTGTACCAATCGTAAGCAGATGAGGTGTATGTTAGCTTAGATAGTGCAATCCACGAAGACGCGCCCCACTATTCCTCCTAACCGTTTATAGATATGTGTGCAAGCTTCCGTCAATGTTTGAGTGTTATCGGTACACACTAATTACCTATGAATGCACACGCACACTACAATGACTAGTGAATGGTTCGCGACTGACGCTCGGAGCAAACGCGATAGGTGGAGAAAAAAATTGGTGGGGCGCGTCTTCGTGGATTGCACTATCTGTATGGCAACATATGTAGTGATGTGCTGCGACAAAAGTGTGACACTTCCACAAGAGCGACAAGACAAGAGCGATCAGACCCGTGCTTTCGGTGTAAATCGTTTGTTCTAACTCTATAGATAGTATAAAATATGTAAACTCTTTGGCTGAACAGTATTGTGTAAACATTATTACGATGTTCCGCTTTTGTAAATACTGGCAGTTTATAAAAAATCCGATAGCGTGTAAGGATGGACGTATGTTTCTTACTCTTTCACGCAAAAACTGCCAAAGGGATCCCAATGAAATTTGGTACACAGATAGATAATAGTCTAGAATAAAACATACGCTATTTTTTAACCTGAGAAAATAATGAGATCGAGATCTATGTGGGTGAAACCGAGGGGCGTTGCTAGTATCTAAATAAATGTACAATATCTTATAATGCCACTCATATGAGATTCCCGTAAAAAAGTCATATTCATATTATCTCTATAGTTTTTTTAAATCATAACATATGCGGGTTGTCGCGACATTTTTTCAAGTCTCATTTAATGCCCTCATAAGTGTATATTTTTTTAAAAGTGACATGCAGGTAGGCAGGTGTGTTAAGGCAGGTGTTTTAAACACAACCACCATTTATACAAGTAATGCGAAAGCTAACGGAAGTGATAACCCTTGTAGTATTTCTTTAGTTCCCTATGAATGTTGGTGGTTAGCGAAAAAAAAATTAGACTTATCTTCATGGACGTATAAAAAAGTCGGGCGTAGTATCGCTAAAACAAAAACTGTACCTATAGAGTCGGCCACATAATATGCACGTGTGCGCTGTCACATACAGGCTAACACGCACACATATACACATCAGTGGGTCATTACACGCGCAAACTTGTGTATGTGTGCGTGTCAGCCTATCAGTAACAACGCACACGTGCATATGTGGCCGACTCTATAGACACAGTTCTTGTGTTAGCGAGACTACGTCCGACTTTTTTTAAATGCCCATGCTTATCTTACATAACATTATATAATATCTATATATATATAATATCTAGCCGCAAACTAAGTTTGTACTATGGGACCCTTTTTATCAGTTTTGTAGTACAAGAATTTGAGTTTGAGTTTTATAAACTATCAGGTATTCGTGGTTTCACTTGCATAGTCCACTTTATATTCTCACTGGTGAGACTCGGGGCCTTCCCTCAAAAACAGAGAGTCAAAATCAACCACGCTGACCGTGTGCGTGTTGATGGATGACGCATGTCCTCTAAAGATGTTTTTCTTTGAACATAACAGTTTTCTCACGATGTTTTCTTCACCGTTGAGACATCGGTGATAAAAACATTTACATCTCTAGGCACTAGGAATAATTCAGGATGTTACTGGGGTCTAGATGGGTTTTGTACTGGGTTTTTTTATTCTTATAGTGGACGGATCGAGGATGACATGTCCCTGATGGTAAGCAACACGCCTATTCAAAATAGCAGAATGTCCCGCAGCTATTAGAACATGAAGAGTGCAAATAGTACTGCACTGAGGTCATTACTCAGAGGTATAATATTTATCTTTATGCTCTGAAGTTTATCTGGAAACATCGTAGTATTTTAAACCGGAACACAGTGAGTGATGTTTTGCATATAACTTCTTGGTGGTGGAATAATTGGCAAATACAAACTCAATTAAATTAAATAATGAGCAATTAATTTTCATTTAAGATAAGGTTAAGTTAATAAGGGAAAACTGTTAACACAGTCTTCTCGCTGACTCTGCAAAGAGTTCTACCAATGCAATAATTGAATAAATACCTAATACTTATTTATCGAACTCGTTTATGTATGGTTTTTGGTTTTGACCTTCCAACGAACATGGTAACCGACATATTTATCTGTTCAAGGTTAGTCTTATCAAATATTCCCTGAATTCTGAGTTTTTTCCTGTACTTCGAGATTCAAATGCATGTCGTACATACACGTAGCAGCTTATTTGATATTAAAAAATTAGCATCATTGTCTACTATGATTGCAATTGTGACGATTTTTTCTGGAAAGTAGCTTCAAGTTGCGGTTCACCCGCATCTAAATTGAACTGTATGATTTACTTTTTTGTGACATTTTCTTACATTAAAATATTGTTTCTTCTTTCGGGGTGGAAAATAATGCAATAAATTAAAAATCGTACTCAACGAAGTTCCGCTGTACTTATATAAACATAAAACAAAATTCAAGTCAAATATTGGGCTAACAGAAACATTTCAATGAAAATAAATGAACTTTAAATAAAGTTCATAGTAAATACTTATTTATATAAACATCAACATCAACAGCCCACTAAACGTTCCCACTGATGGGACTCGGGGCCTTCTCTCGCAAGGAGAGAGTTAAGGCCATAATCCACCACGCTGGCCCAGTTGGTGGATGACACATGACTTCGAAAGATTCTAGGTACATGTCGGTTTCCTCACGATGTTTTCCTTCACCGTTTTAAGTTAGCGGCATTACGGACATGACTTCGAAAAGACAGTGGTGCGTGTGGGGTTTGAACTCGGGGTCTACGGATCGGCAGTCGCCGTTCTCCCGACTTACTAGACCAGCCGTAACTTATTTATATAGATTACTTTAATAATTATTCTGATTTCGGGGTGGAGACTAATCCAATAAATCAAAAATTGTACTTTCAAATAAACATAAAACTGTTAGGTAAAAATAAATGAACTTTATCGTATATATACGTGTCAAACATCTCAAGAAAAGATAGAATTTCTGTTTGTGTACACTTTTCTATCATATTAACTATTTTATATCTGTTAAAGTATTCGTATTTGTCTCTACAGGAAGAATGGGCAAAAATCTCAGAGATAATGGCGTCGTTTGGCAGCAAACTGGTTCGCGAATCCGTGTTCGTCTCCGAACTGGAGCAGGAGTTCACCTCTAGACTTGGTCTGAGCTGTTCCGAGTCCAGCCTTAGTCCTTCCGTGTCTTCCAACCTCGGACTTTGGCTCTCTGGCATGGGACTACATGACTACGAGACTCTGTTTCTGGAAAGCGGCTATGATGATATAGAGTTTGTTGTAAGTTGTTTTGTATATTTTTATCTGCGCTGTATGTATTATTCTAAGTAGGTAAAAAATTCGAGAAGTGATCGATACTACTGGTAAATGAAACTCTGTATTGGAGCAGTGACTGAAGAGTAAGATCCGAGGGTAGGGCTGAATGATAAAAGCCTTTTTCCGGCACTAAACTAAGATGAACTGAGGTGACGATGATGCTCTATTGGTGTACAATCTAAAATAGTAAAGCATATTTTGATGAATAATAATAAAATGTGTATATGGATATATATTCATATTATATTTATTTTTCCATTAATTTTTGGATTGGTACATTATTTTCGTTTTAACTTATTTATAGGTAACTTATACTGCACCCTTTCTAATCTCATTACCAACTACTGTTTTATAGAAAACTTGAATCTTGTAATTATTATCTGATTTTATCTAAACGAATAACCAACAAAGAAATGTCTTATTTTAATATTTTATTAATTTAAACTTTTTTTTCTAGAACGGAATATTAGACGAGAATGATCTACGCGAAATGGGAATAGAAGAAAATGATAGACAAAAAATATTTGAGTCATCGAAACAATTACCTCTTAAAATAACTGAAATAAGCAATAACCACAACAATAATAATATAAGTAATAAAAACCAAAACGAATCTGTAGACGAGTGGTTAAGACATATTAATTTAGAACAGTATAGTGATACATTTAGGAAACATTTATATGTTGATATGGATAGAGTAAGAAGGATTTGGGAGGTCGAATTAACTGCTGTACTAGAAATACAAAAAGCTGGACATCGGAAAAGAATACTGGCTTCGGTTTCCGGAGAGCAAAATGGACCTGCCAATCATATGGAAGATATTAATGCTGATCTCAATACTTTGGTAAGTTTTCAATTCTATTTATTATACCATGAAATGTTTGTTATTGATGACCAGAAAGAAAACAGTGATACGCGTGTCGTTTTGCACGACGCAACCGTTTTTAAATTTTGTGTTAGTACATTTGTCACGTTCTAGCCATTGAAATTGCACAATGAATGCTTCCTTATTTTTTTACACGAACTTACCATACAAAAGTCTTATAGTGTGTAAGCTACACATGTTTCCCATACTAATACACCTTTTTAAAATACTTGCAAATAAAATCGCCAACTGTGTTATTGAATTTGCCTCTGTTGTTATCAAAAGTATTGCGTACAGAATTTAAATAAGCGTTTGACAGAGTTACACTTCGTATTCCGACAGTTTTTCCTGTAAAAGTTATTTAATAACGTTTTAAACAATTGTTCTGCTTTGAATACGATTTAGGAATCTGTATTGTAGTGAGAGTACTAAATAAAGTAGTTTGTTTCGCATTGTAGTTTACGAGTTCATATATAGGTTGCCACAAGGTTCAATATCAGGACCAATTTCTCTCTCATAAGTTTAAACATTAAAATATTTATTAAACGTGCTGTAGCCAGATTTTGTGAAAAAAACTACAAATCATGCAGATATGATCTCGCAATAAACTGAGCAATCAGATCCTTGTAAAAAGGATATCCTGCGAAGCGAGACCAAACGATTACCGTGATATAGGGAGTTGCTATGACACCCCCGGGCTTTAAAGTCAATGAATGCAATTGTGTAAGAGGGCGCTGATTAAGTGTGATCAGTGATCACGCTTCTATGACAGATTGCGCTTCATGAAAAATGAATTTGTTGTAGTTTTCGAGTTTATTTTTACTCGCTCTCTTCTTGCGCTTGTAAATTATTTTGTGTGAAAGTTTCATATTTTATTATTGAGTTTCAAATTTATTAATTTTATGTACATATCATAAAAGGAATTCGATAAATATTTTAACAATAAAAGTAATTTTTATAAAGAAATATAACACAGGGAAAATTTAAAAAGGTGAGTTATATACATAATATATGAGAGGAGATATATAGACATGGATATATTTATAAGATACTGAAAATATTATTGTTGAATGTGTTTTTTCCAGAAATATTTGTCAAAGTTAAAGTAATGTAAAAATACCCCTAACGCAAATTTAATAGTAAAGTTAACATACATACCTACATAAAGAAATGTCGACAGGTTAAAGCGTATGTATTGTATTTGTTATTTTAGCCATTTCCGAACACTTGATCGAAAAAATAATACAGTTAAACAAAATTATTTTTTGAATACATGATGCAAATAGGATAAAAATTAACAAAAGATAAAATATTTTAAATAGCTTTGTGTAGCGCAGAGCCTTGTCATTCAAAATAATGATTGGCACTATAGTCAGCTGCATATTATTAAACTTCATTCTTTATTTTCACAAAATTTACGTAAGTGTATTTTCATTTTGTCGTATATTTTGGATTAACTCCAACAATATAACTGTAAAATTACAAAATGAAGTCGTAACACACGCAAATCCTTTAAAACTTTCATCGTTGTATCAGCTGTTGACATTATTAAAACATTATCCACCCACTCAATATTATCATTCGTATCAAGAAAATACCGCATAAATATTCATGACCAATTTAAAATATGTTATCAAGTCCAGGTGTTCATTTATCCTACATTAAAGCACAGTTGTGAGCTCCTTGAATACATTTTAAAAAGTATCCCTTTCCAAATCGAGTGCGACAACCCATGTATTGAAGATTAAATTTATAAATTGCTATAATTATTTCCATCTCAGGAATTGATTTTATGAGTTCTTTGCATTTAGCCCAGCCATTAAAAGAAGCCAAATTAAATTTTATTGAGGTTATTTCTTTCTAATCTTGATATTTTGGTAGCAATTAATATGGAATCTGCTTTTGTAGTAGGTACTAAAATTCCATCTCTTAAATTGACTGCCTCTAAAACTTCATTTTATAAACTACAAATTGAAAATATTCTAAAGTTTTAATGCATTTGTTTCTTTACAGTCTCAATTTCTAAAATAGTGTCTGGCGTGTACACGTGTTTACATTTATCTTCATCGATTGAAATGATTTCATCTCCTAAATTGTGCATTTGTTCGTTCCCTTTCCTTTCCTTAAGTGCCAGTGAATAAAAATTCACTTTACATCAAATTACATGAAACTCTTCACTAGTGACACCATCCGTACCTGCGGGGTGTTGCCAGGATACCCCCTGCGCACGTGCGTGTTCATAATTACAGCTAGATGAGCAATCTCTGCAGATTAGCCATTTTAATCTCCTCACATTTTAAGGGCTTGAGACGGTGATTAAGACGCGACTGGCAATTTTATAGACCCTTATGTTATTAAAGTCAACAGTTGGAAGTTTATGATCGTCGATTTATTTATTCACCAAAGACTATCACGTTGCTCAGATCCGTACGAAATCTGTATTAGAAATGTACAATGTTTTCCGTATTACATATATCATGCTATAGATTTGTGTGTTTGGGATAGCGTATCTACATGTAAAACCCAATTTTCTTAAAAAAAATAATAGATAACGTAGTTTTTGCTAGTCCAATTTGCTATTTACTTCAAAAGTAAATTGGACCGGGAAAAACTACCTTAAATTATAATCATAAACTCTTTATTGCGATCTGTAGGTAATATTATATAGATGACAATGATTATGCAGTACAAGTACATCATATCAAGCCTTTCGGCATGCAACAAACACAAAGGTAGACATGACAATAAACATTATCCTCGTCATTTTCATTCTAAACAGTTGTAAAATTCACTACACATTACTTACACACTCTACAAATTGAATAAGAGTTATAAAATATAAATAGTACGTGTTGTTCCAAGAAGCTTTTTGATAAAAATCTCTTCGTCGTCTTTTCTGTTGTATTTTTTTATCCGATTCAGTAATCATTCAATCGCGTGTGGCAACATCAGTAATGTTCAACTTATACATACTGTTGTAGTTTTACCCAACAGTAAGCACTGCATTCATCCAGTTGCAGGCATTTTTTTTTAATTTCACACGTCGCCAACTCTGTATAGGTAATTAGAGCTCAATTCGAGGTCTATTCATGGCTCGTACGAGTGTGCCACTCTGCGGTTGCTGAAACGTGCCTACCTAATGGTGAATGCTCTTGCAAATGCAAACGTGAAAGGATGGAATCGGAACAAGTTTGATATGGATAGAAAAGGAAACATATATTCTATATTGTGTTACCAAAAGGCTCAAAATTAAATAAGTGGTGATATTATGACTCGTAACAGTAAGATACGGAACGATACATTTTATAGAAAAGAAAACATATTTTTTTACAATTTCAACAACAAAAATATTGTGTATTTGTAAGTGTATTTATAAAAAAAAACACCAGTTATAAAAAATAGTTGACACCGGATTTGGATGGGAATAACATTTACCTATAACAAAAAAAAATCTGTCAATGTTAAAAATTGTAGTAGTCATAATTAAAAATGTCCCAACTTGTGTGTTACAACCAACAATTATTAGGCTTTGGATCAATATTATAGAAAATCTGTAAATGCATCGTAATTTAAAAGCCAACAATACCATTTTTCCATATTTCGATAATGTCTAAATAAATTAAAACAGAACGTTAAGCACACATTAACCAGTAGTAGAAATGCACACACACCATAAAGCCATACTGTTATTTCCTTATAATAATCAGTAAATCACTAAATGAAACCTCCAACCAAATCTCAAAATACCGCAGATGCTTGCTTGTACTTGTATCTTGTTTCCCTTCCCATTGAAATTCATTCTGCCGTAATATCATCCATTCACTAACACCTGAATACATCTCCATTCCAATTTTTTATTAACATCAAATGACACTCACGTCAAATTAGATGGTTCACAGTTTCCCTTTTGTAAAGTTAGTGTTCTAATTAAAATTTTCCGCCTGTCTGTCTGTGGATTTAATTTTTGCAATGCAATTGCATCATTACTTTTGTTTGCCACCTCTGAGGTGTGAATCAGTGTTCGAGTGACTTTTTGCTCGTCCTTTTTATTGTTAGCTTTGTTTTTAACCCCTGCGATTTAATTAGGCCTTTTTGTTTTGTTGTTTTATTCATTTGTATTCAAAACGAAGTGTTGCTCCGTTATGTTTTTTTTTCGTGAACATGAAATTGTTTCCACGGATTATTGAGAATCCGTTTCTCATTAATCTTATCGCATGGATGTAAAAAAAATGTTTTGTTGTGAAAAAAATTTTTCACTGTTATTATTAAGGCTACGGCGTAATATAAGGCTAATTTAGCAAAGCAACGGGAATTATTTAAAAAAAAAAACAAAAAAAAAAAAAAAACAATTTCGCCATATTTATTTTTATCTTACATGAGGAATATTACCTAGGACCCCAAATGCTTACATTTCCTTTCACGAAACTGTTCCCGATGAATGGGAAAGAAAAAGTGTTATATTTTAAGGTTCGGACTTAAGATAATATTATTTCTCAAATAATACGTTTTACTAACATGGGAAGCGAAAGCTAGTAGACAAACAAGTGCAATTAGTCATTATATCAGAGGGTGGGTGATCCGAAATCGTATGACGAGGTGCGGTACCACCACCTTATTTTAATCTATAAAATACTCACAATCAACTTTATTTCTAGAAAAATAACATACAGCAGCTAAAAGAAGAAATCAAAGAAAAGCTACCACCGTCAGAAAACTTAAAACCTGTGCCGCCTCCCGTCGTTCCTACACTGATGCCGCCTGGCGGAGAGACACTGAAGCGCAGTAAGAAGAACCGACCAGCTCCGCAGCCGCCCAGACCCTCGGACCTGGAGATCAGAGCGCCGTCGGAGTTGCTGGTGGGGGTGCCGGGAGCGCTGAAGACGCAGTGGAAACATCAACCGTTTGTGCTGGTCACTGGGGCTGTGACTTATGTAGCTAATGTAAGTTTTCCCCTTTAAAAATAACATTATTTTTTAATTTAAAAAATAGCAAGCAAAAGGCAAGGTCGTTTGTCAGCTGTACGTTAAGGTTGAAGCTGATCAATTTAACGTCAAACTTTGACTCGCATTATCTTGCGATCTAACTTGCTGTGGGGAAGATGACCTTGGGAGATGAAGTCCACATCAGTGTTGGAATGTATTGTTGAAATGTTATTGTTATATGAAAATTAAATAATTATGCATTATGAATACAAAAAATAACGTCACTAAATATTATTTCATATGACATGTACAGAAGATATTAGTACTAAATGAGTATTGTAATGTTATTGTACATCACTAGTAATTATGAATTGACAGGTGTTTTGAAACGCATTGACTGAGTGGCCGGGCTAAACCTACTTAGTAATTAATTATTTTACAATAGTTAGAGCTTATCAAACAAAGCGTTATCTTTGATGATAAATTTGCTTCCAGAAAAAAATCATGTATTTAAATGGTTCCAATATAAATATACACAATACCCATCGTCATATTTCAAAATGCAGACGTTTTTGGTTTTACTCTTTTCAGTATTTAAATATAGGTATATTACCAAAGAGAGGGCGCTGCTGTGCCACGGTACAGATCGGCTTCGTATTTAGTGCAAATTTAAAAATATGCAAAAGTGTTATTTGATATGAAAACCAAGTTCTGAAGAATCATAAAGAAGTGAATTTTGAAATACATTGTGGACAAGAGTCAATAACAGTGAATATCAAAAAATAAACGTGTGAAACAGTGAAGTCAAAATTACCTAAAATCGGAACTATTACTGGCGTTTTCCGTATTAAATTGCAATCAATGGTTTACAAAGAAGTGTGCAAAGCGTTAACCCACAATTTAGATCATTCAAGTGAATATCTTAAAAAAAATATTAAATTCGGTGCATGATTTTGCAGTTTTGATAATTAAAACAGCGCCATCTAGACAACATACTCGAAAGCACATAGTCTGTCAAACGCAAACTATCGTTCTGCTACAAGTCAAGTCAACAGAGGGCAGCACAAGGATCAAAAATACGATAAAAATAATCACAACACAAAATAATCACAAAAATATAATTGATAAATATGGAGGAAATAATGAACATGCTCAAGAAAATTCAAAACGAGCTGAACGAACAAAAAACAACTATTTTACAATCAGCTGAGAAAGTTACGGAACAAGTTACGCAAAACATAAACCACACATTAGAAGAAAAGTTTAAAACAATGGATGAAAAATACGAAAATCTCAAAAAACATCTGGAAACCCAAGAAAGAAGGCTACACATTCTAGAAAAGCAGTCAAGACAGAAAAACATTGTAATTTTTGGTCTAGCGGAAACTGAAACTTCGTACGCAGATTTAGAAAAAAATGTACTAAGTTTTATAAATAAATATTTCTCTCAAAGTCTCGAACTCAGGGACATATAAGAAACCAGAAGGATTGGGAAGAAAGGAGAAAAACTGCGCCCGATTACCGTATCATTCACTACTCTGGGCATGAAAATAAACATTTTTAAACAAAGAAGAATATTAGAAGATACCTCTTACTACATAAAAGAAGACTTTCCACAACATGTTCTGGAAAAAAGAAGGGAACTGCAGAAGCAAGTAAACATTGAAAAAGAAAAAGGAAACTTCGCCACCATCAAGTACGACAAACTGATTATACACACCAAAAATACAGATAGTTTAGTAAACAAGAAAAGGGCTCTTCCAATATCACCAAACTACAATGATCCCAAGCAAGCAGAACCAAAAGCACAAGCTCATAAAAAGAACAAAACTCAAAAAGCCATACAAAGATCATCGAGCCTATCAGAAAGAGTTATCAAACCGGGAATACTCGGTTTCATAACATCCAAAGACCAAACCAACAACAACCAAAACAACCTACCAAACGCCGTAACAAACAAAAGACATCAACAATAATAACAACTGCCCTCTCTCACACAAAATTACCTACAAATAGAAACGAACACCACATCTTCCAAGCCGGCTGGTCCCCGTGGAAGACTATGACCAAAACCCTCCAGAGAAAACAACAGTAGTTGTGTCAAACAATATATTTCATTTAAACAAAAAAAAAAAAAAATACTATTACATAATACTTACTACATATATAACAAATTTCCCTAGCGACTTGCAATGTTTAGAAATTTTTCAGAAGTCAGAAAACTCGCTAACAAAATGAAGATCTGGAGGAGGCCTTTACCTTCCACTGAGAAGGGTTCTTGCAATCCAAATGGGTATATTTCAAGAAATATAACTGCAACATTACACAATTACTAGAAATTACAACTTTGTACCTTATTTAAACATTTTAATATCAATTGTCTACTAATATACCTACTATTTGTAACACTAAATCTATTCATTAATAATTACATTTACTAAAATAATCAAAGATTTCTATCATCTAACTGATTTGGTGTGCATATGTGTTTTAATTAGTCAACTCTTATTGTGAAGCAAGAAATAAAAGGCTTTTTTATTTTCTTTTTTATTTTTATTTTATTTATTTATATTACCAAATACACTGTGGTTCCGTAAATATTAATATTACACTTTTTCGTACAGTATTTAGGATCAACTGTAGTAAAGGAACTTCGAGGGACAGAATCTACGAAAAAATCAATACAGAAGCTGAAGAAAACGACCAAAGAACCGCGAGACTCACCCGACATCATCCTCTCCATCAGCTATAGAGGCGTCAAGTTTCTCAACACTATCACTAGGGTTAGTATCTATTGTTGTTTATTGTTTGTCTATACTGTGTCTAGGAAAGTGACTTTGTTTACCGAATTAAAACAATGGGTATAATATGTCATCTTAAGTATACAGACTGTTTCTAACGGATCATCTTCTGTGCTCTGCCCAATCATCGTCATCGTCATAAAGACAGAGAGTGTATTGAACTAAGGTGTAGTTTTAATGGTTAATGTATAAAAAAGTTCTTAAGTTCGAACTTTATTTACCGCGAGGTTACAAGGCAAACAGAAAAAACATCTTACATCTTTGAGAGCGCAAAGCAGTGTTAGCCGTAACCAGTTATATGCATTCATCATGTCCATACAGTTGCAGAAACTGCTGTAATGGGCAGGCGTATTGCTTAAAAAAACAAATGTCTTGCTCGTCACACCACTTTATTTGATAAAAAATGTGCAGATATAGAGACTGCAGATAGAAGTGAAATCTTATAATTTAGAATTTTAGTATTAAACAGCATTATTGTTGCACAATATGTATGTCGGTGACGGTGCCAGATAAGTTTTTACCCTGCTTTAGTAGAGGCTCAAGCCGGCTAAATAAATTTTCGCTTCAAAAATCATGTAATTCTAATTGGACAAGTATCTTCTGAACTAAATTCATCTTAAAATTCCCTTTTTGTAAAACTAAGACAAAAAATAATATTTCCAAAAACTCGATGAACATCATATTTCAAAAACTATACAACGAGCATGAAAGCGTTCTTTGAAGATCAACCAAGTGTGCGGAGGGCAAACATCCTTGGTCCATAGACAAAGGAGTTCACTAAACAAGACCCTGACTTTTCCCGTCCGATTTTTAATTACGGATCACCGTTCACACTTGATCGGACCAGTGACCAATCTAGCCTTTGTGTTTCTTACAGAAAAGGATTGTTTTTCTCCCTCTTTTTACAAAATTATTTTTTGTTAACCATTCACGGTTAGTTAGATGGGATAATTAGTGTTTTTGCTTTTGATTCTCTTTTTATATCAAAAATGTTTTTGTTGTTTCTAAAAAATGAACCCTTTTGTTGGGATTGTTTGGTGCTTCTTTATGAAACTGTTTTACATGAAATTATATTTTTAGGAGCTGATCTGTGAACACGAAATTCGGAATATCCACTGCGCCTGCCAAGATGCTGACGACTTGACTCACTTCGCTTATATCACAAAAGACCACGCCACCAGAAGCCATTACTGCCATGTCTTCAGAGTTGCGACCATGGTAAGCTATTCATTTTTTATTTTCTTTTGTGTTTTGTTCTGCTAAATCCCTATATTTACCATGGCTGTGTTGGTTTCTCCATATAGTCGAGCCAAGCTAAAGTCCATAACTCTGGGCCCATAATAATTTGGTGGACTAGTTGTCTTCGATGACCTTTTTTCTGAAAAACTTTTTCCTGCAGAAGGTTTCCTTTATCTTTTAAAGCTTAATATTTATTTATTTCTTCATCGTTCTCAAATTTCAAGATATGTTTACCTAAACGTGTTTTAACAGTAAGCTTTACTGGTAACTTCGATAGATCAATATCTTCCTTCAGTGTTCTCCCATAAGAATAAACTGGTGTTCTTCATTTTTACAGGACCAAGCAACCGAAGTCATTTTAACACTGGGTGAGGCGTTCGAGGTGGCGTACCAAATGGCGTTACGAGAGCAATCCAATAGGACCAGAGTGACGCAGTCACTTGCAAAGACTCCAACACACGACCCCATGACCACTAGTAATAAGGAGAAACCCATCATCAACCACGGCAGATCACATTCCATAACCGAGATCAAACTCAATGGACATCAGCTGAAAATCGCTCCGCTACCTGCGTCGTTGTCGAACGAAGATTTCCAAGCAATAAGAAATACTGACGGATCAAGGAGTCCACGCACTCCATTATTAAAAGCGCCTATCGCATCTACTGAAGAACTTTAGAAAGGTAATGTTCACTACGCTATTTGAAATATGTACGGAAACATCAATGTAACAAGATAATAAATTTGGTTTAAATTTAAAATTAATCGCTACTTAGGGGACAAGTTGATAAAGAATAAATAACAGGCCTACGAAGCCTCACGTCTTCCCATAAGAAGTACTTCCATTATTGGATTTGTGTGAATCGTATTAGAAGCATGGGCAAATAAATGTTTTACTCGAATCTTTTTGATCGCATTGACGATATGTAATCTGTATTCAATATAGTTTTGAGTGTTAGTATTACTATATTTTATAGGCCAGAAACTATAAATTCTGGTTTATAATATAATGTTATTAATATGACTATTACTATAAAGATTTCGACACTGCTTTTGGAAACCATAAACCTTATTTATATGGATGTATGATATTAGATAAATGAACTGTTTTACTATTGAATAGTAAAATTTTAGGGGCTGTTATATTTATAATAGTATTAATTGTATATTTTTTGTTTAGTATTAGCTTTTGAGTTGCTGATTACCTAAGTAAGCAGGTCATTGAAATAGGAAATGAATTTGTGGATAATGAATACTTTGATTACAAAGATGGGATATATATCACAGTTAATTTAAGAAGCTACACTGATAATAAATAAAATAATGTGACAGTTATACGTTATGATAAAATATTTATTGCTTTCGACGTATTTAAAAAAAATGGTAACTATGCTTTGTATGATTGTACGCATTTTACATTTTAATAATATTGGAATAGGCCTAAAGTATTTAATATGCTCGATACTAGATTAAGGTAGACTACAATGGAGTACGTTACCAGTTTTTGGGTGTCGTATGATGAAATATTGTACATAGTAATTGTTTCATTGAAGTACATAAACGGTTATGATTCATTATAGCACATGTATTATGATCAAACGAAAGCAAAATTTAACGTATAGTACATAAAACATATCAACAAAGTGGTGAAACATAAAAATTCGTTGGTTAATGGCTAAGCTATCTGGCTATTATTGATCTATTTCAACTGCGTATTTTCTTGAAGAATTGTTATTGGTCGATTAGGGAAGGTAATTTTAAAAATTATGTATGAGCTTCCGGTGTTAATTTTGCACGTAGAATTAAATTACTATCAACAATGATTTTGTCTTAGACAGAAATGTTTATTAAAAATTTTGGATGTTTTCTTCAATTATGGCAACTGTTTGCTCAAGCCAGTGGCGATATGATATTGTATATCGAGTTTATTGTTCTTTATTGTAGTATGATCGGCAATTATTGTAATCGGCATTATGTTTTCAAGTGTAACAGTTTTGAAGTCTGATTTAGTTACATTATTGAGATTTCTTGTAATCTTTGTGATATAATTTGAAAGTAAAAGTATTCAACTCAGTTTTCTTTCTTTTATTTTATTATAATTGTATTTATCCTTGTTGCTTATGCTTATATATATTTTAAATGCAAATTTTATGGTAGTTTATATAAATAATTCAGCTTATAACAATATGAATGAATCGTTACGGTTACAAACTAGTTGTACACAGTTATATCCTAAAATGAATGTTAAATATAGTATAAATGTAAATGTTTGATCTAAATAAAAATAAATAAATTATAACGGTTATTATATGTATATTATATTGTGCCAAAATGCAATAATACAGGAAATAGACGCCAATATTTAAACCCCAAAGTAATAGATTTGATATTATTGCTCATCAAACAATAAGTTTAGTTGTTTTTATACAATTAGGCCGAAATATAAAAGCGTCCATTTTACATGTAGAAATCAGTGTTTTAAAATGATAGCAGTTAACTGATTTTGCTCACAAAGTTTTGTCATTAAAACCAGTAATTTAATATATAACAATGAAAAATATGCGAAAATGACTTCATAAGTGAATACCATTAATAGTAATATCAGAGTTAATCGTTTACATAATGTATTAAATATATACATATGTTAGGAAATATTAAGACGTAACATATTTTCCGTTTTCAGAAAAAAAGTTCTAAAGTACTACAGCCTACATTTTTGTATAGGTACTATTTTAACAAAACTACTATTTCAATTTTTTTGTGATAATTAAGGATTTTAAACAACATTGCACTTAAACTACATAAGTTTTAAATGTGATGATCTTTAAAAATAAATGGAAATCGAGATTTACTGTAGCATGAAATCGGACAGAATATTTCTGACTTTTTGGATCGAATATGTAAGTACGAGTAGCTAACCTATTATTCTTCTTTAAACGACTGTCCAATTTTTGAGTAAAGTAAAATCCTTACTCTAATTTTCGAAACTTGTGTCATTCAACGAACTCATAGACATGGATTGGGCTTTAAGTACAATTTTGTGTTCCAACTAATATACATTAATAAATAATTGATTGTCCTGCAACCATTTTTTTACAATCACCTTTAATCATTCATATTTCAAGTCTTGGGATCGAAGTAAAATAAAGCTTAGATAATGATAATAGAATGTATACCAAAGAAAACAATATAAATGTACCTACCTAAAATATGTATAACGTACATACATTTTACGTATGTAGTTACAATATGATATCAATCGGTTGATTTGACAACACCTACTAATAGATTAGTCCAGAAATGCGTAAGAAAACAGACAAAGAAATTTCATTATAGAATCTACTATTTCTAGAAAAATACGAATTCCTTACAATTAGTATATAAATGATGAATGACAATCTATAATATAATATAATATACAAGTTCAATATATTTAATTAGTATTAATCACTGCCGATAATAACGAAACTTTTTATATACTTACTTTTATAGTTTTATATGTTCACTTAAGTTTCTTAAACACATTATTGTCTTTTTATAATGCTTTCATACATTATATTAGTATTTGTAAGTTCTAAATTAATATTTTATTCCAACGACGTATCTAATATGCTTTAATAAATCTTACCTACCTACTAACTTAATGATTATATAGCTTTATTATATACTAAAGTATTCATTCTTTCTGCTTTCTAAAAAGATACAACATATGAAAATGTCTAGAAATAATTCTGCGAATGTATATCAAATATCAGGTTTGCGATAGATCAAAAATATTATAATTATAATTATTTATATATAGTAACAACACGTATTTATAGAACAGAAATTATTATTTTAGCAAATTGAAGCACAGAGTTTATATAAAACTAAATGATTCCCAATAATGAACCACATAAATATAATATGCTTACATAATAATAATATTATGGAAAAATGATATACATTTGAGAATAAAATAATAAAGTTTATCTATATATCAGTAGAAAAATATTGGTTGTGTATACCTATCTTTTATTTACACGTAGCATATTTGACATATATGATATAGTAGCAGAATATTAATATAATTATGATTTGTATATAAATACCTACTTACGCATAATTATACTAAATTCAGATTTCAATAAACAGTGGTGATCTTTATGTATTGTAGTATTATTTACATTGCTTTTTAATCCGATATAGAAATAAATAAACAACGCTTAGATTCAACGGTAGGTTCTAAAACATTACAGACCGACAATTTATTCTGAAGGTTCTGGGTTCAAATCATGCACACGCACCTGCAGTCGAGCCTAAGGCAGTGGTCCCACCCGCCGACGAGAAAACGAGTAAGTATCGACTATTTTCTCGCTCAAGAAACGTACAATAGATATATATTCCGTGTAAATAAAAGAGATGCATATACAAAGCCGGCGAGCACTCGCTTCACTAGTTTATCGCTGAGCGACAAGAGCTATGAAAGATAACACTCTCTCACCGATACTTGCTAAGCGATTAGAACACGCCGAGAGAGCAGCGGCCAGCGGTCATTTCTCTACAGTGCGGATTTGAAAGAAGCGAGTGAGGCGAGCGATTACTCGCATTGTAGCCGAGCTACACAACTATCGGAACTACGCACTCGCTCCCCGCGGCTCGTCAACTCGTTTCTAATTCTAGCTCTACTCGTTACTCGTTCGTCGTTGCCGGAGACAATGCCGTTGAGACAACTGCCTATACAGTAGGTATGGCTTAGGGGGCGTCCATAAATTACGTGAGGTGTTTTTTTAAATTTTCTGGCCCCCCGTCCCCCGTTGGTGAGATGTCGTGAGATTTTGTTCAACCCCCTCCCCCATCCCCCAATCTCACGTGAGATTTTTCAGAATGTGGGTTTCTTACGTAAACGCGTTGGGTTGTTATTGTAGAAAGAAAAAAAACAATTTGCTTCGTGCTTTTATTTACGACTAGTTTAGACTAGTAATTTGACAATCTACTATGATAAAAAGAAAAGAATACCTACTCTAATTCAGTCCATCTTATACCTTTAAACGAGCAATTCTTGTACCTATATAAATATGTATATATATATAGAATCTAAATCTCGGAAACGGCTCGAACGATTTTGATGAAATCATGTATGCAGGGGGTTTCGGGGACGATAAATCAATCTAACTAGGTTTCATATTTTATAAACACATATTATGCGCGTTTTTAGACAATGAAAAACTGTCACATTCTCACATTAGACATTAGATTGCGAAGGTAAATTTCGCCGCGTGACGCGACAGCGTAATAGCTCAGATGGGATGTCGGGCGGTCATAGCGGTCACGAATTAATAGCTCCGGGTTCGAACCCAGACGGCTTCTCATTTTTTTCATGTTTTCTTTTTTTTTAAGAAAATCTATTTCTTCGTTTCTTTTATCTGTACGTATCTAAGTAAATTTACTATTTAAACCGACCAAAGCTCGGTTACCCAGGTTCTGGAGAATTATGAGCGGTCTCAAGAGAGACTATTGGCACCAACGTGTCCATATGATTTTCTGTAAAATCATCTGCTCCTTCGAAATAGTGAATAATCTTAATCGTATTAATACGATGACGCTCAAGATTAATCTTGAGCATGTAGGTACATACAATTTGGATTGAATGGAACAAAACAGTATAATCTTTTTTTGTTTCAATCAGAACAAAAATTACGTGATATTTGTCGAGACCCTCCCTCCCCCTAACGTGAGATTACATGAGATTTGACTCGACCCCCTCCCCCCCTAAATCATCTCACGTAATTTATGGACGCCCCCTTATTGGGAGATAAATAAAATAGATACTGTTTTTTGGAGACTCAAAAAATGATATGTTACAGTAAGTGCCATAAACGGCGGCCTTATCGCTAATGGCGATTTATTCCAGGCAACCCTTAATATATGAAAAAGTAAGCTGAAGAAGCGGGAATAGTGCTATGACTTACGATTTTAAGTTCTGTGGACAAACACTACCAACTAAGCCACGAGGTCAGTCAATGTTATGCAAGTATTCGTTATTATTATGTGACCAGGACGTCTACTCACTTTTTTTTTTTTAACTTTTTAAAACGTTATTTCGAAATAAACTCGCGACTTTCCTACTCCGGTTCTACTAACATTGTTTGATGTTTAAATGTTCTAAGCCTACTCTAATTAGAAGAACATTTAAACTGAAGTTCTAAGTTTGAGAAGTAGAACAGGAACCGGAAAGTCGCGAGATTATTTCGAAATAACGTTATGCGTAGAAAGAGAGTAGACGTCCTGGGTCTTCCACTAGCTTCTCTAGAAGATACTATCTATAGTAGATCGAGATATAATCACTGATAGAGGAATATTGTCGTCAATAGGCTGGTGTTTTTTTAACTTGTATAGGTTTACACTTGACCAGCATCTCGCCTGATGCTAAGCGATGATGCGGTCTACGATGGAGCGTGTTTACCTAGAAGAAACCGATTCACTCTTGATTTGAAGACACCGAGATTGTAAGCATCGGCCAAAACCCACTCAGACAACGCATTCCACAGCCTAGACATTCGAGTCAAACCTCTTCGTTCGTGTCTTTTCAGTTGCGCGCTCTCCGAAGTGAATCCGATAAGATAGCCATGTTTACGGATACGTACAAGACTTTGAAGTCTATTTCGCTTGTTTTTGTTGTCGATATCCGAATATGAACGACATAGACATAGACAGACGACATATAGATATCTATAGAGTGGCAAGATGAGCAGGACATGTACCTGATGGTAAGCAAAATACATGCCCATAACCACAGTGACACGCTGCTATTGGAACATGAAGAGTCCAAATCATTACCTAGCACCACACTGCGCTCGTCACCCGGAGATATAAGGTGTTAAGTAATTTCTCTGGAAACATTGGCCTTCAAAGCGGAACAGAGTATGCACACTACTGCTTGGCGGCAGAAAAACTAACAAAGGCGTGGTACTTCCCCAGGCGGACTCTGCAAAGCTACCACTACAATATACTAGGTGTCTTAAATTGTTGTACAGGTACAATGTAGTTTTTAAACTTTCAGGATCTCAAATATTTATAACAACAGGATAATGTAATGTAGCCGAAACGTTGAGATAATTAAATAATAATTTAGATCGTATTTTTTTGCAGCTGATTTATGGGTAATATAGTATTAGATTAGATACTAATTATTGCTTATAACATTAAAAAAATAAAAATCAGGTGTGTAGGTACGTGTGTGAGTATGTAATGAAAAGTTCATACTGTAATTATTATTGTAATATACCTATATAATTTAATAATAAAATTTTATTTCGCAAGCTTACATTTCTAACTAGGTATAATTACATCAAGTACGTATGGTTAAACTAAGCCCAGTAGGTACATTCATTTCAGTTTCAAGGTGTTTACTGAAACCCATACTACTCGTAGATAGGCTTGTGTCGTGAGTTTCATATTCTCGACGAAACCAAACTATTTTGAAAAGAGTTGAATACTAAAATTAGAACTAAAAAGAAATTACAAAGCCAAAGATAAAGCCATACTTAGGGTTAAATTGAATCAAAGTGTAGTAAATATGTAATTAATTTGATACAGTTTTAATGTTAAGCGGTAAAATATTTTTTGACACAATTATTAGTAAGTGTATGGAAAATCTCACAACGAAAATAACGTACAAATGACATGTAATAATTTGTCTATATACGTTTGTTTACCGGTTTACCCTAATGATCGCTACATTTAATTTTATATAATGTCTATATTATCTATTCTATGATAATGTTACAAAACTGCGCTTACCTGAGTCGCCTGTTATAAAAGATACAGCAACATCAAGTCGTGTACTTTCTTGTATTTGAAGGTGCGCCTGACGAATCCTGCATCATTATAAATTACTGCCAAACCAAGATTATTTTAAAGGCGTATAAATGTTTTCTGTCGTTTTTATAAAAGTCAAAGTAATACATCCTACTAATATTATAAATGTCAATGTATGGATGTTTGGATATTTGGATGTTTGGATGTTTGTTGCTCAATCACGTCCTAACGTATGAACGGATCGGGCTGAAATTTAGAATACAGATAGATTATAGTCTGGAAGAACACATAGGCTTTTTATCCCGGAAAACAACGGGAACAACGGGAACGAGAACTTCGCGGGTAACACCGCGGGGCGCTGCTAGTAATTCATAAATGTACAATCTACACGTCAATAAATAAAAAATAAAAAAAAAAGGTGTGTGCTTAAGACCACACGGCAGAAGTGAAAACTTCATTAGCTGATTTTTGTATTAGGTAGGTATGTCGTATTATAATAAAATATTATGGATCGTATTAGCTGAATAAACGAGTAAAACAAGCCAGAAATTAAAGCAAATATTTATTGAAATTTTATTTATATACAAAGTAGCTGTTACCCGCGACTTAGTCCGCGCGAAATAAATACTAAGGTTACTCAGGCAGTACTTATTTGTATACCCAGATTGTATACACATTTATGGTTAGTAAAAAAAGTGTCCATGTTCAAAAAGTTGTTGGCCGGGGCCGGCTTTTTAAAAGTTAACTCTTCAACTTTGTATGCATTCACACGGTGCACCCCTATGATGCCCCTAACATTGTCCGTAAAAAGGTTGGTGAGTGTAATAGGATTTTTGTTACCGACTTTCTCCTGTTCCGTCGATTCCACATACACAGTCTCCACTACGATTCTCTGGGAATAGTCTCTTTGTCTTATAAAGGGGTTTTCTAAATAGTTTGTAAGAAACATTTTCTCTTGGATTTGGCTTCAATAGTTTTCTCTTTCTGGTCTGTTCGACGGGATCACCCCCGTCGCTGGCGACGCTCATATTTATTTATACCATTGACTATATACAAAACTAAATATTTACACGAAAGAAACTAAATATTTACACAGCAAAACTAATTAATTTGATTGTGAAAATTTTAAAGCACCCGTCGTGTTTTCCCGCCCAAAGAAAAGTCTTTTGGAGTTGGTGTTGCCACTATGATTTTGAGCTTGGCGCCAAATAGTTATGAAACAAAGTCGCCGGTTTTGATTGAATTATTAAGGGAATAACAGTCTGGAAGAATACATAAGCTATTTTTATCCCGGAAATATAGCTGCTAGTAAGAATATAAAATAGCACTGGTCTAAGTACCTACAATGTTAAGCAATTTAAATTAAAAGGAAAAAAGGGGAAAGGAATAACTTAAAGCAATAATTAACGTTATTATCATGTAAGATTCAAACGAAAATACAAATGATTGAATAAAATGTTAATAATGTAATTGGGAAAGTTCCTGCTATAATGTGCGTATATTTATCTGTATGTATAGAAATTGGAAGTAGAGTTTATGGTATGTTGTTTATGTTTGAGAGAATGAGTTAATTTCCTTATAAATATGATCTGACTCCCAATGACCTTGTGTTTTTCCTTCTCCAACCTTCTACACTACACTAGTATATATATTCCCCTTTGTCGGTAACACGTCGTCTAAATCCGCTAAAAGGTTTTAAAAATTCGCCAGTTTCAGCGACAAAGTCGTTAAGGTGTCAACACTGGTAGCCGGTAGCGAGCAGCGAGAGAGAGAGAGAGAGAGTATCTATTGTCCCATGTCCTCCTCTAACAATTATCTTTCTCGGTCTGGCACGTTTGTTGACCACATTATTTTTCTCGCTGTAGCATCCCGAGTTTACCCGAAATTTCTTATCATATCCGAGCGTGATGATCACGTGATCATGAATCCATTTCACAGCCCACGAAAATTCTGTCCATAGCGCGCCTAAAGAAGTTTTCACTTCAAAAACAAAAGAAGGAGCACACAAATTGTATACATTTTCAACGTTTGAAATGACCACTTTAATGTATTACGATAATTATCGTATAGAAAACTGTCAAGCATAATACGAGTATAATATGTTTAATTACAATTAATTGTACTGACTCATGTGAATTTTTTTTTCTGTACATTTTAATAGGAACTTTGCCTTTAAGTTACAAGCAAGAGCGGATCCAGGGGGCGTGGTGTCATGGGGGTTATGACTCCCCTGGACTTGATCCAGCGCCTAGGTGGACCAAAAATGCAACAAAAAACAAAACACGCTGTAAATGTATGTACTTATCGCACAGTTTTAAAACTTAACCGCGACTATGTGACTTGGAGCCCCTTGGAGTCAAAGCTGGATGGATCCGTCCTTGGTTATAATAAGCTCAGGTATGGTATTTAGTAGCCACGCAGGTTGATTTAAATCTTATTTTTTATGTGGGGGATTTACATGGAGTTGACATGGTGTCCCTACCGAATAAAACCCCTTCAGGTTTCTCCGGGATGGCCAGAGGTCAGGGTCGCGGGGCCCCAGGCCTGAGGCGGGGTGCGAGCCTGAGCGTGCCCTCAGGCTCACCTCCGTGTCCGATTTCACCTCAGTGAAAGAGCGAGAGGTTTTCGGGTCTCACTCCTCCAACTCACTCGTCCTCTCACTGTCAAGCATCACGGTGATGGTCCGCCCTCACCACCGCGGCTCTATGGCTGCATCGCGGCCCTTATTCTTCCACTGAGCACTCTGCTAATCAGAGTGTTCGTAGAGGACCCTCATCGGGAAGACTTAGGAATTTTACTTGGCCGAAATATCAGCCGAGTAACCTTCCCAAGTCTTCCAGTCCCTTTCCTAACCTCTACATGCACTGCTCAAGCGGGAGAGGAGCGCGTGCAGAAGTTCCCAGCCCCTGTCGGGATTCGCCATTACACAATAAGATGCCACCGAAGGAAGTTGTTGTGTAATGCCCAGGGTGCACCACGTAGAGGTACCCGAGACCCGAGCCGCGCAACTCAGGTTGATTTAATGCATTAACCGTGACGAATTTCTTAGTGTAGTTTGAAATATTCGTTATGTTTTTTTGATTTTATAGCGAATGAAATTAGCGTGAAAAAAATGAAATGCTCTACAATATCATATAATTCGTGTAGGTACATCTTCTAGAACGCACGACCACCCGGTGCGCCACACCCATAGATAGTGTTGGATACTATCAGCTGTAGGCCGTAGGAATATGAAAGTGAGATGTTAAATGCTTTATGTAGTCTTTAAGGTTGGACGACAAAAGTTTACCTACTATTAGAAGTACCTATAGTGTCACAGACAGTAGACAAAGTTGAAACGTACAATTAGACGAATTAGCCTCAGATAGTTGGCCTCTACCCTCTAAGGAACTTTTGGCAAGTGCAGAATTAAGTATCACACTTTTGGCAGTTATTCTACCACCAACGGTAACGTCCAAACGTCGCTTTATTCCGGTTTGAAGGGCAATGTTTCTAGAGAAGTTGTAGGATAGTGATAAATTATAGTATAGATTGAGATTTTTTATAATTACTTATTATGACTTCTTTATCTCTCTAAATATATTGTTCATGATGAACAATGAGGCCCTATTTGGCTTAGTTCTCTTTTTTAGGGTTCCGTACCCTAAGGGTAAAAACGGAACCCTATTGAAACGGTATATGGAACGGACTTGGCTGTCCGTCCGTCCTTCCGTCCGTCTGTCACCAGGCTGTATCTCAAGAACGGTGATAGCTAGACAGTTGAAATTTTCACAGATTATGAATTGCTTTTGCCGCTATAACAACAAATACTAAAAATAAAATTAAAATAATGTTTAAGGAGAGCATACAACAACAAACTTGTTTTTTTACCGTTTCTTGCTCGATTAGTCCGTCTCAAGCAAGCTAGATGGCGCCACTAGTAACAATAAAACGCGATATCGAATTCGTCGTCAGAATCATGAGGCAAAAATCAAAATTTCGGTTGAAAGCCTGTCTAGGGAAATTGCGATGTAGGTACACGCAATTCCGAATAAAGCCAATGAGGTTTTCGCCGTTTATTTGCTAATGGTACGGAACCCTTCGTGCCACTCGCACTTGGCCGGTTTTATCTCTGTATTCATGTAAATATATAAAAGGTGAGGCGAAGATTTAAATAAATGGTGGTAAATCGGAATATATGGTAAGGTACCTGTGAAATCCGTCAACCGATATTTGGTTAGCGTGGTTTATTATTACCTTGATTCTCTCCTTGTGGGAGACAGCCCGACCTAGCAATGGGAATATTAAAGGGCTTTTCATGTGTATAGAGCTGTGGTAGGTACTTTATTAGGGAGAACGTTTAATTTCTCATTAATGTGGTCGTAGGTTTGAATCCCGTCTGCAACTTTTTTTCAAGTTAATGTCGTAAAAGTTTATCACCACCACTGGCTCGCCAACTCGCTCTTGACCTTGACTCTTTTTCTCTGAGAGAAGGGTATAAGCCCCATCAGTAAAATCATAAAGTGACTTGCTTATTCTCACACGATTTTTTTTAACAATCCAAGTAAAATTACAAGTTCTCGTTAGCTACAAAAACCAAAATCCACAACTCACGAGCAACAAAATCCAATAATAAATCCTGGTCCACATTAGCGGCCATAAAAAACCGTCTAATTACATCAGGGCCATTAGGTTCGCCGAAAAAAGGCTAAATTTTAAGCGTCATTTATTAATCTCGGTTTGGCACGCTAGATTAGACGTGAAGGATGGATCGAAACTGATCCGGGTTGGTGCTTTGGATTCGAGATAAATAGAGTTAGGTTTACTGATTAGCGTCGGAGCGGAGTTGAAAAATAGAGGTGTAAGTCGTTCTGCTAAACTGCTAAACCAATCGTTTTCTGCAGTAGCTCTATACAGTAGTAGGTAAGAAAGAAAAGAAAAAAAATTACCAAAAAACACATTACATTCAAATGGTTAATTATGGCTTCCACACTAGGCTTGGCCTGTATCGCGGAAGCGGAAAAGTGGAAAAGTGGATGCGATCCCCTAATTTACCAAAATATACAGGGTTATTGGTAATCAGCCTGCATCCTTTTAAGGGGATGTTAGGTACATTCAATACGTCAACTTTTGTTCTACAGTTTAAAAAAAAAAGAGTTTTTTTCTTATACAAAAAAAAAATTAAAAAAAAATTGCGCGGTGTAAAAGCATCGAACTCTTCGTAACAATTCGTAACAAGAGCGCATACGCTATTTAACGCGCAAAAAATGATGTGCCGAAGTGAATAAACACTAAAAAGTCCCAAAACAGTACAAATAAATAAATAAATAAATAAATAAATAAATATTGGTGGACAATTCACACACAACACCATCTGACCCCAAACTAAGCAAAGCTTGTGTGATGGCGGCCAGATAGCTGATATAATACTTACATAGTTTTAAATACATACTTATTATACATAGAAACACCCAGACACAGTGCAAACATTTGAATTCATCACACAAATATTTGCACTGGGTGGGGATTGAACCCACGGCCCTCGGCTTCGCAGGCAGAGCTACTAACCACTTAGCCACAAAAAAGGGCAACAAGCACTATTTTTTTTGGGTTGTCTATTGAGTTTTAACGAAAGTTGTAGAACAAAAGTTGTTTGTTTAAATTTACAAAACATGCCCTTAAACGGATGCAGGCTGATTACCAATAGCCCTGTATACCGTTTTGCTTCTATGCCCTGTAATTTCAGTAGAAACATTATCCTTCAAACCGGAACACAGTGATGTTTTCAAATTACTTCATGGAAGTTGTGGTACTTCTCAGGCGGACTCTGCAAAGAGTGCTACCGCTATAAAAATGTTTTTATTATCATGTATAATATTAATGCAAATATTTGTACCGTACCTGGGTGTTTTCTATGTATAGGTAATAGTTAGTTAGTGCATAGGAAGTTAGCCTCTCAAATGGGCCATTGTGCGTGATGTATTGTTAATAAGAATGTATTTAAAAATATATAAGTATTTTATCAGCTAGATAGCCAGATGGCTTCCGTAATACAAGCTTTGCTTAGTTTGGGGTCAGATGGTATTGTGTGTGCAATGTCCACCGATATTTATTTATTACTAGCAGCGCCCCGCGGTGTTACCCGCGAAGTTCCCGTTCCCGTTGTTCCCTTTGTTTTTTCGGGATAAAAAATGTTGTTTATGTATGTGTGTCCTATGTGTTCTTCCAGACAATAATCTATCTGTGTTCCAAATTTCAGCCCGATCCGTTCATACGTTAGGACGTGATTGAGCAACAAACATCCAAACATCCAAATATCCAAACATCCATACATTGACATTTATAATATTAGTAGGATTTATATTTTTCAGTTATTTATTTATTAGTAGGCTACTCAGAGTAATACAAGTTAGTTTTGTGTAAAACATTTTGACGCGGTGGTCCAAAACTTGACCATATTGTCCATCATTTGATTACCCCCTGATCTATAAATAGTAAAGTCCTGCCTATACAAAACCCTTCAGACTATGAAGGGGAAATTATTTATTACAATTAGATAAGTTCTATTAAAACTAATGTCGACTCTCCATCAAAATCAACATGTGGTCAAAATTATAACATTTGTGCTACAATACGCCACTTGACACAAGTACCGATCATAATAATACTCCACAGTAAC
The DNA here is from genome assembly GCA_963693475.1 of Ectropis crepuscularia. Taxonomy (NCBI): domain Eukaryota; kingdom Metazoa; phylum Arthropoda; class Insecta; order Lepidoptera; family Geometridae; genus Ectropis; species Ectropis crepuscularia. Next base: position 19,096,344 of record OY856355.1, read on the forward strand.
TCGACCAACATCTACCAAACAGGCAAAAAAGCGAAACTAATACTTTTAAGTACACTGATCAAAGCTTCGTACAGAAAATACGATTACTATTCCCCCTTCGTGTGAAGAATGAAAATACGTCATTGGCAGTGTAATTTGGATTGAAATGGATGTAATTGCATATTTACACTTCAATGCGGCTGTGGTGAAATTGATACTGTTCATTGAATTGTACACAATTACAACGAGGATTCTTTTTAAACTTCAAAGTAAAAATAGGGGTGTTGTAAGTGTTGAATGTCTGTCTGTGCATGTTTCTTACCGTATCTGGTACTACTATATGTAGCTACTAAATGCAGGGAATTAACGCGATGAGATTCTTGAAGTAAAACTCATTTTAGCCGCGTTGTATACTCTTGGTAGGAATAAAATTTAATTGTGTAAAGTTAGCCCTATTTAACTAAACCATTGAATTGGTGATTTCATATAGTAAAATAAATCCAAGCAAAAATAACTGGAAAATACCAACCACGAAAATATTTGAAATCGATAAATTTAATTTTCCATTGAAAACATTCTACATGGCCAAAGATAAAGTCTATTTTCGTATGACAGAGTTGATTTTGTAAAACAGTTTACGATATAAAACATGTACCTACTTACTAAATTCTAAACAATTTTGTGTATAATTTTCAGAAGGGAATACAATTGTGAATATCATCAGTCCAAACTCGTCCACTTCTGCAACATTGAGCCCAATCTTCAGCTTTACTTTTCCAACCACCTCCGGCTGCCATTCGTAAATTGTCACTCCATTTGTTCCTGTTTTGACAAAAACGTGTATATAGGTAATTCTATGTTTTTTTTAACTTGTATAGGTTTACACTTGACCGCCGTCTCGCCTGATGTTGAGCGACGATGCGGCCTACGATGTAGCGTGCTTACCTAGAAGAAATCGATTCACTCACTACTTGAAAACACCAAGATAACTATCGGGGAAAATCCACTCAGGTAGCTCATTCCACAAGACGTTCTTATTACAAAATTAGAGTCAAACCTCTTTGTTCGTGTCTTTGGAACATCAACCATGTGACTTTTACGTTGGCATTTTACGTGGCATGGGCCCACCGGTGAACCGCCGCCTTCCTGTTAATTTCAATCTAAATTCCTGTTGATAGAGTCCAAATTTGCTCAACGGATATTCTTCCCGAATTCATAAACAGGTTAAATAAAACCGCACTAACTTACTACTTCCACTAAGCACATCCGAGCTACCCATTAACCGATGAAGATCTTAAGTCTCTAACGCTAACTTTTACGCTTCTCTAGTCGCGTCTTACCTTCTAACCTATCGTATCATTTCCAACTAACCTCGCAAATGACCCGGATAACCTCGTCTCCGCTGCAATTACGTTGCATCCGATCACACGAGCTCAGCTGATGGGAAATTTGCCGCATCGGGGAAAGATTCACTCGGGATTGGGAATTATCGGTCGATAGGGTTAGTTTGGGTGATCGGAAAATATAGATTAAAGATTTAAAATCCTACTATGATTTTAAATGTCAGAGTAAGTATGAATAATGGACTCTTCATGTTTCAATAGCTGCGTGTCACTGAGCTGTTATGTGGCAGGCATGTTGCTTACCATCAGGCACATGGCATGCGCGTCTCGTCACTCTTTATTTAAAAATATATATATTTGGAGACCAATCGCGACGGATCTGTTGAGCGGATCGGGTTGAGATCAGGAACACAGTAAAAATATAGTCTTGAATAGCATAAGTATAGGTTACTTTTTACCGCGGGAAATTGACGGAGTCAAGAAATACACTTGTAACTCTGCGGAATGCTGCATGCTGAATGCTGCGGAATATATTATTAAAATAAAAAAATAAAATTGGCAGTGATAGGAACTTCCGCTAGAAGTAAAAACTTATAACTCAGAATTTGATAGCTTACCTTGGAATTACACACGGGTGTAACCGGAGGGCGTGGTCTCGCCATGATGGCATGGCCACCTAGAAATGCGTCCGCATTTCGCATTGGCTCACGCATTTCTAGATGGCCATGCCATGCTGGCGAGGCCACGCTCTTTCAGCATTTCCCATTGGCTGACGCATTTCTAGATGTCCAATCGCCAAGGTCCCGAGTTTACCCGAAGATTTCTTATCATACCCGAGCGTGACGGTAGAATTAGATTTACACCCCACGAAAAATTTGTCTAGGCGCGCCTAAAGAAGTTTTCACTTCAAAATATACACCAATTACCTATGTCAAACAAATCACACTCCCATTTCATATATGTCACGAATCCAAAACCTAACTTCCTTTCAACTTTTATACATCAAAATTACTACCCAAATTAGTTAGTAGAACAAAGCACACACTCATATTAAGATTCTGGTTGAAAATCACGACACAGCACGTAGCCACGTTATTTACGTGCCTTAATTACGTACGCCTGCACGATTCGCGTAATTAGCACTTAATAACGTCGCGTATGACGTAGTTTACGATGTTGACATGTGGAGAAATTAGTTATTCGTTTTAATATTATACTACTTGATGTCTTTGATAGTTTTAAAGTTGAAATTTGAATGATTGTGTAAAGACTCGCTTGGTCTATGTAAGGTTGTAAGGCGTGAATAGGTTTGTGACTTGCTTGATATTACGCGATAACGCGATCTACAATGGTACGCATTTACTTAAAATCAATCGATTAACTCTACTATTAATTAAAGAACACCCAGGCTGCATCCCTCGGTAACCCTTACAAAAGCAACGCATTCCACATTTGCCATGTTATATTTACGAAAATGGAGTCAAATCTTCGAAACTTATATCAGACCCTAATTAAAATCCAATTAATTTCATAAAAACCCGTCCGCCACTCCGCATGTACAGGGTCGTATTAATGTAATTAAGTATATTGCGACATACCGAAGGGTGGTAGGACATGAATAAAGCATTTACAGACATAAAGCTTCACACAAAAGTTTGTTTTTGTTCGAACGATTTGTTCAAGATTACACACTTTATTGTAAAGGGTGAAGACTACTCGCAATTTTTTTAAAATAAAATTGTTTATCTCTTTGATAGGTCCTGTAGACCTAAGTAAAATGCCCTTTGTTTAAGTGACCTTCACGAAATGCAATTAAAAAATACACCAAAAGCGTTCTTTATAACAATTGTCCAAGAACTCTTCGATCCTCTGAGGCGATCACCTAATAACAATATATTTTATCTACATTGTACATAAATAACCATTTATATTATTCTCACTCTAATACATAATAAGTAATTATCAACTAAAGACATTTAAATTTTTGTTTTGTTAAAGTACAGAGTTCCCCAAATAGCCATTTGTAAATTAATATGCAGCTTTAGTCACTGACGTTTACTAGTCCTAGTTGTAGCTTTTGTTACATAACTTCAGTTGTCCCACAAATGTCTAATGGACAAATGTTTCTCCCGATTCCATCCACTTAATCCGTTACTGAGATTCCATCATCCAATCTTTTTGAAACGCTACTAGCTTGTGTTTTCTTTGCTTTGGAGGAGCCTAGGGCTATACTAGTCGATGACGTCGACTCTATACAACCATCGATCAACCATCGATGGGCCAGGGCCATCGATCGGGGTGCATTCTGCTGACATGCCCAGCACATTCCCATCTGAGCTTGCCAGACCTAAGTCACAGATAAAAAAATAGTTACTACGTAACCTACTTAGGTTACGTAGTAACTATTTTGATAGTTTAGTGGCCAAACTGATCACTTTGTAGTTTTTGAAGTGAAAACTTCTTTTAGCGCGCCACTGACTGATTTTTCGTGGGCTATGAATTGCATTCTAGCGTCACGCTCGAGAATAGTCGCGTTCAAACCAGTCGCTTGGGCTCGTGAGCCACATTCGGGCTCGTGGCTTGGCCGAGCCTGGCTCGAGAGGCAGCCTCGTAGTCTACCGGAAACATGGCATCCCGAGCCATCAGTTCCACCGAATAGTTTAAAATGGTCTTCCCTGTGACTTCTATTGTTATTTGTTATTGTTATTCTATTTTCTATGAATATTCTTAGGACCCCACAAAGTCGCGAGTGAAGCATTTAATTTTACTAAATTTATCGTGGCTTCTTGAGTTTCCGTAATATTTTATGAAAGCTTCGTGCTCGCGAGCCAAATGCGCTACTGTCCACATGGAACGCACAGCGCACACCGAGGCACCTTTGAGCACGCGCGTTTACCGACGCCGCACGGCCGAAGTAACTATTTTCTGATCTGTGGCACGGCTCGGCTCCAAGGCACGCTCGGCCGAGGCACTGTGCGCACAACCCCGACGCACGTCCCCACCAACCGAGCATTTCGCTCACGAGCCTGCCTCTCTCGAGCATGTGCCCGGTGTAGACGGGGCTATTGATAAGACATCTTCGAAGAAACTCGGGACCATGGTCATGGCCATGCTCATAGCCACGCCCTCCAGTTACATCCACGTAGTTTTTAAAGTAAGCTATCAAATTCTGAGTTACAAGTTTTCACTTCTATCGGCAGTTCCTATGACTGCCAATGATTTTTCTCTGTTTATTAACTACTCTTGTGGCCGGGGGTGGCTCTTTGACTTTACATCTTGAAAATTATATTACTCACTTTGGGCACGGCTGGAATTATGTTAGACTGATTGTGGCTACGTGTGTTTTCATTTTGAATACGTATTATTAGGTTCATAACTTTACTACAAGCGAACATTGCGAAAAGGAGGAGGCAGGTTAGGTTAGGTTACACCAAAATATATGTATGCGCTGGTTCAAGCTTCGTTTAGTTTCACAATATAAAATTAAGAATTACACATCAAATTAGGCAACCAAAAATGAAGGGTGGGACTTACGTAATGATGGAGCTCCTATACCTGCCGGCCGACAGTGATACGACGACACGTTACTCTAGATTCTTTTTGGCTTACTGATCTGAATAGAATAGAGGTGCACTTCGAACTATAAGCTATAACATATCTACCAAGCCTTTTTAAGGCGCCGTTCTAACGATCCGACGTAATTGACATCCAAACATCTATACATTCAAACTTTTGCATTTATAATATTTGTAGAATTAACAACTTTGTGTTATTTTCACAAGTGTGAGGTTATCTTAAACGTCCTCTGCACTTCTGAGTATTTTACCAAGAGTATATATAAGAGTTTCGTATCACCGCGGGTTACAAGAGCGAAGGAAAACATCGCAAACGGCGTGTTCTAAGAAATACAACTGCGGTCATGTGTCGCCTTCTAACTGGCGCTTGGCTAGCGTGGTAAAGTAGTCTTGACTCACTCTTTGTAAAATAAGGCCAAGAGCACAGAACACAAAAGTAAGTAATGCTTATGAGGTCTAATCGTTAAATTTAAAGCGAATAACATTGATACACTTTGGGAACTATATTACACCAAATGAGGAAAACCAACAAACTTAACTTTGCGGACGGGTTTTTTGCGCGAAAAAAATTGTCGGTGTATAATAACAGGAGTATGATGAGGTGATATGTGACAAGATTTCAGCTTGCCTGAAATATCTATTGGTTCTAGCTCTCAGAATACATGTATGTCATAAATCTTCAAATATCTATCCATAGCTAGTTGATTTTTAGGCCGCCTCCTTGCGGCGAGCCGCCTTTGTCCCGTTCACGCGACCCGCCTCCCAATGCGGCTATTGTGCGGGGATTAAATTATATTTCTAAGCGAATCTACCAGATCCTGTCGCCGAGGAAATTGTCTCGGAAACTCTCATGACTTCGAAGTTGGGCAATTTTGTTTTTTTGAACCCTCGACGCAAGAACGACGGGGAGTTAAAAGTCTGACGTGTCTGTGTAATTGTGTATTAGTGGCATTGTAGCTCCTGAACACCGATTTTTCTTTTGTTTGAATTGTGAATTAGTCAGGTGTATTCTTAGCTGTTTCAAAGTCATTCATTAAGTTCTTTTGTTTGCTGCGGTAGAAATCTTAGACACATAAACACACGTAAATCTAAAAATACGTGGGGCCTAAAAAATTAAATAACTGCGTTGGAAGATTTTACTTGTTATCTTACTTGTCATGTAGATCTAAAGTGACGACTGGTGGTCTAGCAACGACAATATCGGATTTCCCAACCATCAAGGCCTAGTCGCGAACGCTGCCTCCACCTACATATTTACATAATATTCCAGTAACTTTGTCGCCTGAAAGTATGGAGTAGTATGCGTATTGTCATAGTGTATAGTAGTCTACTAGTCAAGCCCTTTCATTTGATACCCATATTAAGGCATTAGTGATAAAAAATTATGTAATTAGCCATATTGTGATTTGAAATTTGTTATAGTGTATAGTACTCTACTAGTCAAGCCCTTTCATTTGATACTCATATTGAGGTAGATTGTGATAAAATATATGGTCCGCCATTTGGTGGAGCCGGCCATCTTGAATGGATATTACCAAGAAATAGCTCAAAACATCAACACAAAAATTAATCTTCAAATAAAAAAAACGGCATCGAAATCGGCCCATCCGTTTGAGCTCCACGGTGCCATAGACAGATACACACATTGACAGACACACAGAGAGACAGACCTGTATGTGTGTCTGTCTGATAGACAAACAGACTTCGACGTCAAACTAATAACACCTCTTTTTTTGGTCGGGGCTTAAAAACCACGGTAACTGTGCCATAAAGTGGTCAAGTAGGAGTTAAAATATTGCAAAAAAAAATTTATTTCGAAAAAAATTTGAAAGACTTATTCTCAAAAACTATTGGGTGTACAGAGATAACTCTAGTATCATATTGTAGCAAATTTAATCTACTTTATAAACGCCATAAGAAAGTTTTCTCAAAAACTAGTCGTTTAGGGTTATAATCGCCAAAATTTGAAAAATAAACGATTTTTCCCGGTTTTTTCGATTTTTGACAAAGTTGCGTTCGCCGCTCGAGGTCACAAACTTGGATTAATCATTAGGCCAACATCATAAACAAGTCTGCAAAACATCAGATCTACCGGATTTAACGCATACTGTAATGTATAAATTTACTGGACTATAATATTGACTGATAGCACGAACCTTTTGCTGCATATGCTTGTTCCGTTTTTACATATTTTCTACTTTTCATGATAAAATATGGCCGAAGTTCACGGTAACATCAGTTAAATCTGAAAGACTGGTTAGGAAGAAATGAGGTTCTGATTTCGTGTGGATGGTTGATTTGATCTCGATTCGCTTCATGCTACAACGGTCATTATTTTTTCCACGTACGGTATTAAAACGTTTAAACGGAATTTAGTTTTGGAAATGGATTTAGGTTTGAAAGAAAAATAAATTGTATGTTTTCTTACCGTTGAATTGCAAGGATTTACTCTACTAAAGAGAGACGTACTTCTTAGCATTCCATGGATTCACCGTGCGGGTGCCGGGTCCATCGTGTGCCAGAGAGAGAAATCTCGAATAGACCCCAAGACTTGTGACTCGGGCGTAGGTTTAAAAGGGGCCCCTTATATTGACGTACGTCAACACTCACCTTAAATAATAATAATAATAAAAGTTTACTTCCGTACTTACTATAGACATAAAAAAATTAAATGCTAACAATAAAAATGTTCTTTATGCAGGGTATATATAAGGTAAAAATATACCTTTTTGAGAGCCTCCCGCTCTGTGTGCGCTGCATAAACGGTTAGAGTGACAGCGATAGACATACATAATATATGACATATACCGTGACAGCAAAATATGTCACTATCCTATTATTATTATAGATGACAATGTTTGGATGTTTAGATGGTTGTTGTTCAATCATGTCAGGACGTCCGAACTTTGGAACACAGTTATATTTTTTTTGAAGTGATAACGTCTTATAATTCGATGAAGCCGGCTGCACATGACGTCATGTAAAACATGACGTCATGTAACGTTACCGTCGGTCGTTACCGTCGGTCGTTACATCGCCGCATGTTTGTTACAGTTGTATTAATTATTTCGACCAGTAGTTCAAGCGGGGATGTAGCTCAGTGGTAGAGCGTTCGCTTTGCATGTGAAATGCCCCGGGTTCGATCCCCGGCATCTAAAAGCTTTTTTGCATTGTTTTTGCATTGTTTTGATTGAAAATGACTAAATTCTACTGATTACTTTTTACATACAAATCTATTAAACAAATGAAATTAAAATTTTCTTTTGAAAAATGCTACCATTCCATCAGTATTTTCTTAAGACGTTGTCACGTTCTATCGTCAGTAAACCGACTTTACAGACAAACATTTTTTTTTTAAATATAGAGTGACGAGACGAGCAGGACATGTACGAGCAGGACCTACCTGATGGTAAGCAACATGCCTGCCACATAACAGCACAGTGACACGCAGCTATTGGAACATGAAGAGCCCAAATCATTACCTAGCACTGCACTGCGCTCGTCACCCAGAGATATAAGTTGTTATATCTCTAAGCCCTGTAATTTCTCTGGAAACATTGCCCTTCAAACCGGAACACAGTAATGTTTGCACATTACTGCTTGGCGGTAGAATAATTGGCAAAGGTGTGGTACTTCCCCAGGCGGACTCTGCTAAGAGTCCTACCACTACTATATTTTATATATTATATTATAGTCTGGAAGAACACGCAGGATTCTTTTTATCCGGGAAAATAAAGGGAACGGAAAATACGTGTGTAACGCGGGGCGATGCTAATTACCATTATAGGATCAGATGGTGTTGTGTGTGAAATGTCTACCAATATTTATTGAAGTGAAAACTTCTTTAGTCGCGCCTAGACAAAGTTTACGTGGGCTGTAAATTGAATTCATTCGTCACGCTCAGGTATGATAAGAAAGCTTCGGGTAAACTCGGGACCTTGGCTATTGGCCATCTAGAAATACGTCAGCCAATGGGCAATGCTGAAAGGGCGTGGACAGGCCATCATGGCATGGCCATCTAGAAACGCATCAGCCAATGGGAAATGCTGACCCATTTCTAGACGGCCATGCCAAGATGGCGACGCCACGCCCTCCGTTTACACCCGTGTAGTTTCCAAGGTAAGCTATCAAATTCTGAATTATAAGTTTTCACTTCTATCGGCAGTTCCTATAACTGCCAATTTTTATATTTTAAGGTTTAGTCGCTATATCTCTTTTTAAGCTAGTTGAGTATTATTCCAAGTGCAGATGTAAACAATTGTCATTACTTTACCAGTGAAAAAAAAACGTCGGGAAGAAACCGACGTATTCCAAGGTCATGTTTTATCCGTCAACTTGATGTTAGCCACTACACTGACTATGAACTGTGATAACTGTGTCCCAGCAGTAGGAACTTTATAAAAATGAAATCCGAGTTCCTGAACTTACCAACATCGAGTTATCTCAATACGTCCGTGTGAATCGAAATGGCAAGCGTGTAACGCCCTAACCCGCCCCGTCCCGTCCCGTCCCCGGCTCGGAAGTCGTCACGTTCGCGCCTCGGCCCGCCTCGCTGCACTCCTACGATTTGATTTCACGCTGATGTATATAGAGCTGATAGTCCTTGAGGATATTAGTGGTGACAGAACTCTTTGCAGAGTCCACTGTGTAGTTAAATCAATTAATATTGGTGGATAATTCACACACAACACCATCTCGCCCTAAACTAAGCAAAGCTTGTACTATGGCGGCCAGGTAGCTGATATTATACTTTTTTTTTTTTTTCACTCCACAGACTCTGGGGTCAGTGACTTTTGTCATTTCAAATCTTATTTATTTTTACATATTTCTTGGATAATCAGAAGAAGACGAAAATAAGGGGGGAGTTGGGAACATTTTAAACCTAATTCTAGTGCTCTTCTGTTGAGCCGATCACTACCGGTTGGGATTCCGCAAGTAATCGACTCGACATCGATACTTTGCCTTATTGCCATTTGCCTAAGCCGCCTCCTCCCGGCCTAGAGGCTGATATACGAGTAATACTAATATTATGTAGTAAATACATACTTTTTATACATAGAAACACCCAGACATAGTACAAGTATATGAATTCATCACATAAATATTTGCACTGGGTGGAAATCGTATCCGCAGACAGGGTTACTATCCACTAAGCCAGCCACGATGCCAGTCAAATTAACACATCTTATTCTTATTCTACCGCCAAGCAGTAATGTCAAAACATCACTGTGTTCCCGATTGAAAGGCAATGTTTCCAGTGTAATTACAGGGCATGGAGATTAAACGTCTAATATCTCTGGATGACGTGCGTGTCACTGACGTCACTATGCTGCTATGGGCATGGTGATTACCATAAGGCACGTATCTTGGCTCGATTCTTCAGTCTGTACTATTAAAAAAATCATTACTTAAACTTTGTACATAGGAGTTAAAAGTTTGAACTAAAACCCCTTGTTGTACATTATTTTAAACCGGGCTCTCTTGAAAGTTTTCTTGTGTCTCTTATTCAAGGGCTAGATAGGAACAAACAGTGGACTTATGATGCTTTCTATAATGGCTTTGATCTGGATATTTAGAACACAGTTAAGTTATAGTCTGAAAGAACACAGCCAACTTTTGTCCCAGAAAATAATGCGAATGGGCACTACATGGGCATACGACGGGGCGCTGCTAATATGCCAAAAATAAAGCCTTGATAAAATGCTTTCAATTCGCCTTTCAAATCTACAATACGTTGTATCTACTCCTTACACTTCCACGTAAGGTATTCCACATACGGTATGAAACGTGCGTCAGTCAGGATCAGGGCTGGTTCCCGCGCCACTGAACCCTGCGGTCTCACGCCCCAACTGTCTCAAGGTTCCTTGTTCCTACGGAACCCTGTTTATTACTTCCTTAGATTTACGCTCGTGAGGAAATGAGATTAGTTTTAAAGTTTCTTAGTAAAGTTGTAGCTATAAATGCTGATCTTTTGATGTTTTTGGAATTTTTCAAGTATACATGAAAATTCGCCAATTAGTCAATAATACAATCAAAACAAGTCCACAATAAATCAATCAATCACATAACTCATCCCTAACAGTACCCGGCACAAAAGTGCCCATCACGCTGGCAGCATTACCAAGCTGAATAGCGATGGATAATTTTTATGCCAGGTACAAGCCAGAGCGGGAGTCGCGGCCATTTTCCCTCATTCGATGTCCTAACTCCTTAACTTTGCAATAAAAAGTAGCCTCTATAGTATTCTTCTATCTATATATCTATCTTCTATTATAGTCATGACAAGAGTGTCAACTACTTCTCTTCCTTCGAAACGCTTCTTGAAGACCTTCTTCCCTCTTATTCTCATTCCATAATAATGGGTGATTTTAATACTTGCTTGTTGAAGGCTGACACACGTTGTGCAAAATTGCAAGCGATTATTCGTTCTAGCGGCCTGCATACTCTGCCTTCGACAGCTACCCATCATTTCCCGGGTTGCACTCCTTCTCTACTCGACCTCATGTTCGTCTCGTCACTGCACCATGTCGCTAAGCATGGACAATGCTTGCATTCGGCGCACGACATGTCGTACCATGACGTTATCTATCTGTCCTACAAAACTAGACCACCAAGAAACAAGACCAAAATTCTTCTGCAGCGCAGCTTTGGGGCCATTAATTTGGATAAACTTCGCGAGGATGCAATTGATCTCGATTGGTCAGGGGTACTTGAAGCGGAATCAATGGATGACAAGATCACTTTGTTTAATGAAAAAATAACACAGCTATACAACATCCATGCTCCTATACATCCGGTGAGAATGAAGCACTTGCCTGCTCCTTGGCTAACAGATGATATTAAAAAAATGTTAAAACTAAAAGCATCAGCCAAGGCTAAGTTTAGTTCTCGTCCTACAGATGTAAACAAGGAGGGGTATCAGATCTTGCGAAATCGTTGCAATAGAGTGTGTAGGGATGCTCAACGTCGCCATATCCACAGCGCTGTCGAAAGCGGAGATCCAGCGAAGGTTTGGAAATTTCTCCGTTCCTTGGGTGTTGGGAAATCTCGGCAGGAGTGTAATCCTAGTGGTGTTGATGTCAACCCACTTAATATTCATTTTTCTTCGTCATCCAACATAAGTCAGAATGACAAAGCTGCTACTCTAAATTTTCTGTCTACTCTTCCTACACCCAAGCACACTTCTTTTGTCATTAGTCAATTTGCCGGTTGTGATGTTAAGAAGAGCATTTTGTCCATTACTTCTACTGCTACGGGCAGTGACAATATCGGTCGGAACATGATTGTCCCTATTCTGAATGAAATTTTACCTGTCTTGTGTTATCTTTTGAATGGTTCTGTTGAGCAGAGTACGGTGCCTTCATGCTGGAAAGAAGCTAACATTGTCCCGATTCCAAAAAAACCTAACCCTAAAGCCTATTCCGAATATCGTCCTATCTCCATACTCCCATTTCTTTCCAAAGTGCTTGAACGTCTTATCCACTCCCAGCTCAACTCGTTCCTTAACCGTAATAATCTCCTTAGTCCTTTACAGTCCGGCTTCCGTTCTGGTCACAGCACCGTCACTGCACTAGTAAAAATTACTGATGATATCAGGATGGGGATGGACGACAACAAACTTACAGTCCTTACCTTGCTTGACTTTAGCAATGCGTTTAATACGATCGATTTTGATGTCCTACTTGCTATTCTCCGCTCTATTAACATATCTCCAACGGCAATTGACTGGTTTCGCAGTTATCTGCTTGGGCGCCGGCAACGTGTACGCGTAGGTGAGGTGTTATCTTCATGGTGCGATACTAGTTCCGGTGTCCCTCAAGGTGGCGTTCTTTCTCCTCTCCTCTTCGCAATCTTTATTAACTCAATTACACTCCATATTACTTCTTCCTACCACCTCTATGCTGACGATTTTCAGATTTACTCGCAGGCATCTCTGGACCGTTTAAGTGTGGCTGTAGGGACTGTAAATGATGATTTGCGTCGTATCGAAACCTGGACTCGATCTTTTGGCCTTACTGTCAACCCCTCTAAGACCCAAGCCATCATTGTTGGAAGTAGTAGGTTGATTTCGAAGATAGACTGGGTTACTCTGCCTCAGCTTATGTTTGGAGGTGTTGCAATCCCATACAGTGAGCAAGTCAAAAATCTTGGAGTGATCTTTGACAATTGTCTGTCTTGGGATCCTCAATTGCAATCAGTCAAACGTAAGTTGTTTGCCTCTGCTGCGTCGTTAAAGCGAATAAGAAACTTTTTACCTACGGCCACTAAAGTTGCGCTGGCGCAGTCTCTCCTATTACCTATTCTAGATTATGCTGATGCTTGTTATCTTAACTTAACCCAGGAGCAATTTCAAAGACTCGAGCGTCTTCAAAATTTTTGTATTCGATTTATTTTTGGTCTTCGAAAGTACGACCACATCTCTCAATTTCGTAAACAGCTCGAGTGGCTCCCAATCAAACTTCGCCGGGATACACATATACTCTCTCTTTTGTATAATATACTATTCAATCCTATTTACCCCCCTTATCTTAGCTCCCGTTTCATTTTTCTATGTGATACTCATTCTAGTAACCTTAGGTCGTCTAATAATCTTCTTTTGTCCACTCCGTCTCACTCCAGCTCCTTCTATGGATCCTCGTTCTGCGTGACGGCCGTTGCTCTCTGGAATGCACTTCCGGTGGGTATCCGGCGGACACAGAGCGTGGTGTCCTTCAAGGCTCAGGTCAAGAAACACTATCTCTCTGTATTGGTCTCTTAATTTTTCTATTTATTTTAAATCGTTCTCTCTTTTTATTTGTTTCTGTAGGTCACTGTCAGGCGGTTATTTGTATTATTTATTATTATGTATGTTTATTATTACTGTTTGTATGTATTTGTTTATTTATGAAGAATATTCATATTATAGGTATATATTATGTATGATATTAATAAGTAGTATTTTTATTTATTTACTTATTTAGCTAGCATAAGTTTAATTACGACATTAGTATTGTTTTCTTCGTGCTGTTACTTTCACACCATATCCTCAGTTTGTTTTTCACTTTATCTTATTTTGGCTATTAATGGTTGCCTGGAAGAAATCGCTATAAGCGATAAGGCCGCCATTTATGGCACTAGTTATAAGTTATTTTATTTTCTATTGTTTTTTATTGTATATGTTTTTCTGGTGTGCATAATAAAGTGTTTCTGTCTGTCTGTCTGTCTGTCTGTCTGTCTAAATTTCAACCCGATAAATGTATGATATAAATCGATGGAAACATTCGATATTTCTGACGTCAGGCAAAGATTTCTGTAAGTGGTACTTAATACATTTTAACACCAAAAAAATAATCAAAATGCATTTTACACTTTACGTAGAATGCTTAAACTTGGGATTAAATATTACAATGAAATTACGGTTCATAGGAACTTATCCTAAAGTTGAATAAATCAAAACAGACAACAAGAAGTCCCAGGGCGGCTAAAACTCGGAAAATCCTTTAACAAATCTTCATAACTCGATCAGCGCGGGCGCACTCAACTGTGTCTCTACAGAAAACTAAATATACTAAACAGTATGGAATAAATCTGATGTAGTATTTGTGGTTGTAAAACTTATTTCTAAATTCCATCCCATACCTTTTGAGTGAGCAAGAAACCTGGAACTTTTTTTTTATAGTTTAGAGTGAAGAGACGAGCAGAACATGTGCCTGATGGTAAGCAACATGCTTGTTACATGACAGCACAGTGACACGCAGCTATTGGAACATGTACGGTCCAAATCATTACCTAACACTGCACTGCGCTCGTTTCCCAAAGATCTAAGATATTATTTCTCTAAGCCCTGTCATTTCTCAGGAAACATTGCTGTTCAAACTGGAACACAGTAATGTTTGCACATTACTGCTTGGCGGCAGTATTACTGGCAAAGGTGTGGTACTTCCCCAGGGGGACTCTGCCAAAGGGTTCTACCACTGCTAATCGGTCGCAAAACGATTATTTATACTTTATATAGTTTAATTATGTCAAACCTAGCCCTGCCTATCGACAGTGTCAGTCTTGGATCACAATTCACACCTTTTAACTTGTGTATGAGGTATATTATGAAGCCTAGTATGGATTTGTTATGAAAACATGCAATAATTAAGGAAGCTATAGCCAGGTGTATAACATATACATATTCTGAAGTCTTAAACTTGGACACCACCGCCAGAGATTTTTGAAATGAAAAATGTCCTTTTGCGCGCCACGAACAGATTTTTCGTGGGCTGTGAATTCAATTCTAGCGTCACGTTCGGGAACGATAATAAATATTCGGGTAAACTCGAGACCATGATCATCTAGAAATGCGTCAGAGCAGATGGTCTAGATGGCCATGGTCATGGTCAGGTCCTCCGGTTTCACCCGCGTATTTTCCAAAGTAAGCTATTTCTGCGCTAAGCAAATTCTGAGTTATAAGTTTTCACTTCTATCGGCAGTTCCTATGACTGCCATTTTTTTTCATTTATTCATGTTCTTTAGTTTAGTCGCGAAAACGTAACATACAGACAGACAAAGTAACTTAAACATTTATGTTAGTAGGGAGAGTACTGTGCGTAGTATGCTGTCTCTACAGCGTAGCAGCTACGTCATCCGTAAAATGCCGTACGACGTAGCGTCTCGTCTCGTAGCGGATCGTAGACGCGTAAGGAACTCGGCTTGTTTTCTGAATCTAACGTATTTTGCGTTTACTTCACAGTGCAGTTATTTATTTTATTTGGTAAGCAGAAAAGAGTTCATAAATTATATTCGGATTCGAATTATTTTACATACAAATTTGCTTCAGGAACAAACTTTAGTTTCCACTTATATTGATACACACAAATTATATTGTTCCCACATATTTGAAGGTGACTCACACAAGAGGTGTTAAAAGTCCACCATGTACCTTGTACATACGCCTTGTGTAACTTTTTTTGGAATCTATCGGTTTCATCTGCTTACTCCAAATGTATATTTTTATTGATTCCTCATTTGAAAACACACATCACCGTATTTCGAAAGTTGATTCAAAGCGAGACAAAAACACCTCTAAAATTCATTTGGTATTCTAAATGAAAAAGCAAAAATTTCTTTAGTAATATCTTGTAATACGGGTTAAGACTATACTTAAAAGTTGAACAATAATTTTGATAGTTTGTGAAAAGGATATTGTTATAGCAAGTGAAACGCCAGTATACATCAAGTCAAAAATAAATCAGACTACACGATCCGAAACCCTTCCCAATACAGCGAACAACGGAATATTCTTAACATTAATAACATCAGAATATGCTAAGTTGTCTCTTATTCCATAATTCCTAACCCAGCCGCGGGCGAAACGGAATAATTAGAATTTTAGATTGGAATTTTGGAATTTTCCACGTTCGTTGTAATATGGCCCGTTAATGAAATTTAAATATTGTTTTATTAATTTGACTGTTTAAGGATTTGTTTTGAAAGGGTTTCTTGGGATGAACTGTGTTGATTTTAATTATGTTACGGGGAGGGAATGTTCGTCGGATATTTCAATGGAAATTTCTGATCGTAAAATATATGCTGGTTTAATTAGAGTTTTAAAAAATAGCCTTTACTGTAACGAAGGAACTTAATTTTCTGAACGCGAGGCAGTGAATGTGGAAAATAGAATCGATACTTTGTATCTATGGTAATGAACATGTATCTGTATGTGACCCTGTGAATGACCCCGAAGTTTCGAAAAATAAAGTATTACACAAATAAATTCATATTAAATTGTCAATACGTGTAGAGAGAGCGAGAGAGTTTGAGTTAAACAATGGCACTGAAATAAATTTCGCTTTGAAAAAAATATATTTTGCGTGTAAAACTTTTGTAAATCAATAAATATTATTCAGCTAACAAACTTGCTTGCTTGCCTTTTCAAAGACGCTGGCTATCAAATGCAATAACATGCAATATACTTCTTTTCATAAAAAAAACTCTTACTCTGGATGTACGAAGTCAAACAGAGGGGTTCTGAATACAATAGGTGCTATTTTCAAACGTAATTAATATAATTTGACGGAGAACACTCGAAGACACGCATCGAAAGCAACTTTTCATCAATATGCAAAATATTTAAAAATCGTTTCCCATCAGACAATAAGGCAACCGTGAAAACATTTAGTCCGATCTCATTCAGTCGATGGCACCAAGTCGTATGTACGAGTACCTCAAATTCATTCCAGGCGAGGCAGTAGTAATCTGAAAAGACTAAAGATAAACTAATCGACATAATTAACGTATGAGTTTTGGTTTGGAGGGTAACCTTTTCAGATAAATTACAGGGCCAATATCTTGGACAAATAAGGTTAATACCGCAGTGTTAGGTGGTGATTTGAATTGTTGATATGAAAAAATGTTTTAAAATAGGCAGTAGATGGAGTTTTGACAATAGCTTGTGCAAGCCTCCAGGCCTCTAGGGTGAACTGGCCCAAATATCAATATGTCCAAATATTAGAACGTTCAAATGTCAAAACGTTTGCAGTATGTGTTTGGTGTTTAATTTACTAGACAGTCTACTTTACAGTCAGACTAGTTGTATTTGCCTTTATAAGAAAGCCTTTTAGTGACTTTCATAATTAGCAACCTGTTTTTTTTTAATCGCAAAAAGACAATATCAATTTTATACCTTAAAGCGAAAAGTCTTCATAAGAGACTTTCGCTAGACGGTTGGATCAAGGACCAGATGCATGTCATCCTCGACACAGCACGCATCGTCAGGAGGTTCCTCACTCTCCAGCCCTAACCACCGGTAGCTTGGGCCCTGCCCCGCTGCTGGCGGCGTTCTTTTTTTAATGTTTTTATGTGTGTGTTTATATTGTAAAAAGTTTAGGCTTGAGAAAAGAAATAAATGAGTGAATAATCCTAATAATTTTACGAGTCCACTCCTACCCGGAAATATATGGAAAGTGATCTCTCATCAATATGCAAAATATCCTAAAATCAATTCGCATCAGACAATAGCAACAGCCGTGAAAACATCCCGTTTGATGGCACCAGGCTGTGCGTGATAGACGTTGATTAATGTTCAGGCAGGATTAAAAAAAAGTTTGTGTTTCAGTACCGGCCGCGGATAACAATGGAGTGGAGACGATTTATCTAATTATTTTTGTGTAAAGCGATTTTTATACGAATTATTGATTTTGTTTCGCATTTCTCATATAATGTACTAGAGTTATGATTGAGAAAATAGCGATGATAAAAACAATAAAAAATTACATAAACAAAAAAGTAAAATAAAAATGAATGTTGTGGAATTTCTATAATAGGTAAAGTACTCATATCGTAAACATAACATATGACTTAGTCACTATCTAAATTATTATTTAAGTACCTCTACGTTTCTTTTCTTACTGTAATATGGTCAATAATGTAATTAAGTAACAGGTTATCTCGTGATTAAATCCTATGTTATGTATATATATTTGAAATTATCACACCCTTGCATTTAATAAATTTAGCCAGAAATAAAATTAAGAATTCGGTCACTAAAGATATATATGACGTATCCGGTGAATTTTTGTATCGTATTTTGCTCTATCTGTCAGATCATTTTAGCTTCTTAATTAATAACATATTACAATCTGATTGCTATCCGAAATACCTAAAGAAATCGCGATTGACACCACTCTACAAGGGAAAAGGCGAAACAGAGTGCGTTAAAAATTACAGGCCTATTACTATTGTACCCACAATTTCCAAGCTTATTGAATCAGTAATGTCACAAACTATAATGGCTTATTGTAACCGAAATTCTATTATGTCTGATACACAGCACGCGTATAGAAATGGCCGGTCTACAATTTCGGCTGTTCATGATCTTCTAGTGAATACGGTAGAGAATCTGGACAAAAAGCTTAAGGTAGCTGCAATCATGTTAGATTTATCTAAGGCTTTTGATTCCGTGAATCATGAGCTCGTATTAAGAAAACTTATGGTCTACGGAGTTAGGAATAAAAATCTGAATCTAATAAAATCTTTTTTTAAAAATAGGGAATATATAGTAGAGATAAAAACTGAAAACCGGCGACATAGATCTCAGCCAGAATGCATAAATATAGGCGTGCCTCAAGGTTCTTCGCTCGGAAATATGCTTTTTTCTTTGTTTGTAAACGACTTATCTTTGTTGGATATAGATGGAAAAATAATACAGTATGCTGACGATACCACCGTGCTAGTAACGGCGGATTCTACAGATAACTTGATTTTAAAAATACGTGAAGCTGTAGATAAATTTAACAGCTGGTTCCAAATGAATGGTCTACAGCTGAACGGTGATAAGACCAACGTTATGTTTTTCAACTTAAAATCGACAAAGCAAATAATTCACTCTGTAAAATTAATGGACGGGACAGAAATAATGAGCACAAACAGAGTCAAACTGTTAGGCTTTGAACTGGATCCTGCTCTTAACTGGAAACATCATATAGATGCAATCTGCAAAAAAATGGCCAAAGGCACATATGCATTAAAGCAACTGAAATATGTCACGTCTCCACAAAGCCTAAAAGACATATACTATTGTTACATACATTCCATTATGTCATACGGTATAATTTTCTGGGGTTGTTCAACAGATTTCCAACGCGTGTTAAAAATCCAAAAACGAGCAATACGGATCTTAACTAATGCAAAATATAGAGATAGCTGTAGAGATCTTTACAAAAACTTAAGCATAATGACATCAATTGCACTCTACATATTTGAAACTATTAAATACACTAGGGAAAATATAGATAAATTCACAATAAAGGAAAAAATAGACCGGAGATCGGGTAAAACTAAAACTGAGTTACAACCGTTTCAATGCAGACTCTCGGTAGCAAAAAAACTGCCAATTAACATGGGTAGACTCCTTTATAATAAATTGCCAGAAAATGTGAAAAATATATCCAGTAGTGCAATATTTGTTAGTAAAGTCAAGCAACTGTTACTAAAAAAGACATTGTACACAATAAATGAATACTTGACTTGTGATTATGACGACGTTGCCTGATATTAACTGCATTAAGAATTCATTAAAATTGATTGATATTATTAAAAATGTGCCTACCTATTACTAGATGACCTCATGTCGTGAAATAGCTACTTAATATTTGTTTAGCTATTTATTTATTGAAAATGTTTATTTTTTTAATGTAAAATGCGTACCTAGACTGTAGAGTATATTTATAATATTATTATTATTTTGAATTAATATTTTGCCCATTTACAGCAGAAAATCATTTATTTTTTATTGTAACAGTAATGCGAAAGACGAGACATATTACTCACTGTATTTAAGTTTTGGTTGACAATGTATTTTGCGGCTAAGTTTGATATATGTGTTAATATGTTAATAAATGCTTATCTTATCTTATCTTTATCTTATCTTATGTATTTTAATATAATTTCTACAATTAGCCTACTAATATTATAAATTCGA
This sequence comes from Ectropis crepuscularia, assembly GCA_963693475.1. Taxonomy (NCBI): domain Eukaryota; kingdom Metazoa; phylum Arthropoda; class Insecta; order Lepidoptera; family Geometridae; genus Ectropis; species Ectropis crepuscularia. The sequence goes on from OY856355.1 coordinate 19,116,686, forward strand.
AAGTTTGGATGTTTGTTGCTACATCACGTCGGAACGTCTGAACGGATCGAGTTGAAATTTGGGACACAGATAGAAAACAGTCTGGAATAACACATACATAGGTTACATTTCATCGTGTGGAAAATACAGAGAACGAGAGAGAAACCGTAGGACGCTGCTATTCTACAATATAAAAAAAAATTATGTCAGTGTTTTTTTTTTTATTGAAAGTTGATAATAGAAATTGGAAAACCTGGATGTATGTAATAGAATGAATAAATATATTCTATTGTATCTTATCCTGATTATACTCGACTTTGAGCATCTACTCCACGTGTTTTTGTCCCAGCGACATTTGATTTCGGTGACATCTGGCGGAAGTAATGGATTTTTTCAGTTAGCTGAAGGTGAAAATTTAATCTATGATGATAAGTGACGACCGAAAGGAGATTTAACCGACATTCTTGGCACGGGGGCAATCTGTTTAACGACGTATATTCCATTGTATTAAATTATTTATTTTATTAAGTATAAAACCTGTTTTCCGATTTGAAGGTCAATGTTTTTTTTTTTTTTAAGAAGTAACAGTTATTCACTGTGTATTGATATGTATGTATGTAACTAATGGCGTATTTACAGCATTACACATAACCATATAGTAGAATAATCCACAGTGTTTTTTATCAAGTCTCTAAAACTGTCTCTAAAGGTCTGTTTACATTTTGATTAGTGCGAGTGCGAGTAAGTAGTGCAGGTGTTGAGTGATTAGTAGCAAACACGTGTGGACAGCGATTGATTACTGCGAGTGCATAGTAATCAGTCGTGATAACTCACTCGCACTCGCTTTCGCACTCGCACTCGCACTAATCAAAATGCAAACCGGCCTTAAGATTCCAAGCGGTAGCGGGCTACCGCACTGTCCCATTTAACTTCTGACCGTATTTTTAGATTCATAGAGATTAAGTTCGAGTTTGACTATCAGTTGTATAAAACTGAATCAAAATATTGAGAAATTGAGCAGTTCGAAATGGTTTTGGTTAGAATAGTCTTTATAGATATAAGTATAATAACATAGATTGGATTAGTCTTTGGTATCGACTGCTCACTTTCGTTAGTACATACTCGTACATACAGTAGGTGACTATGGTGAATGAAAAAAAATATACTAGGTAGAAATTGCCGATTTTACAATCGTGGGTTTGGATCCCGCTTGTTGTGTTTGATTCTCAGTAGAGACTGAGTATTTTCTCATGAGCCGATGCACAAATTTGTCATCATATCTCGCTTTAACGGTAAAAAAAAGATCATTTGTGTTATTCGCCAACGTGCACTTGGTTAGCGTGGTGGACGATGGTCTTGACTCTCCCATCGTGTGAGAAGACGGTAAAACAAACTGCTGGGCTGCTTACGATATGTTATAGTGCATGAAATTGCACCTATCGGGGGTTCGCTCCACTAAATAACGATAAATTAATTGCAATTAATAATTACTCGAGGAATTATGATCTGCATGATCTAATTCCACCTTGCCCTTATTTTTTTCCGGAACGGACCAACTAGTAGTGTAGAAGGGAATCAAAAGTGCCCACGGCACAATCAGTTGAGCATAGTAGTTGTGCCTTGGGTCCGGAAGGCTTTTATCTATCCGACTGTTCATGGACCGAAAAAGTAACATTGGTTTGTGGTTGATTATCCAAAGAACGAAGAGGCTAGACTCTGCCTTTGTAATAAGAGCACCTAGACTGTGGAATGCGTTACCTGAGTGGGTTTGCCCAATAGTTACTATCTTGTTGTCTTCAAATTGATTTATTCTAGGTAGGCACGTTCCATCGTAGACCGCATCATTGCTGCTTGATATCAGGCAATGCCGGTCAAGTGTAAACCTATGAATGTAAAAAAATTGGAGGCATGGGACTGCCGATGGAAGTGAAAACTTATAACTTAAACAAATTTGATAGCTCACTTTGGAAACAACGCGGGTGAAAACGGAGGGACATGGCCACGGCCATCTAGATTATCCGAGCTTACCCGAAGATTTATTTAAGTTTACGAACGTGTACTTGAACTCAATTCACAGCCCACGGAAAATCTGTATGTGGTGCGACGGAAGAAGTTTTCTCTTAAATAAAGTGGCCAAGTGCGAGTTGGACTCGCCCATGAAGGGTTCCGTTGCAGCAAGTAACATAATATACAAAGTACACATAGTTCTTGTAGTTCGTTGTAACTTTGATCGAAGTTATAATAATAGCGTATTTATGACGTACTAAAAAAAAACTACTCATCAGATCGAGTTCAAACCAATTTTTGTTGGTAGTTTATATGGTAATGTACATCATATATTTTTTTTAGATTTTTCATTTTCTTACTTTAGAAGTTAGAGGGGGGGGACACATTTTACCACTTTGGAAGTGTCTCTCGTGTGTCTCTCTTCAGTGTAGACGAAAATGATTTTAGAAACCTCAACATCATTTTTGAAGACCTATCGATATACACCCCACACATGTATGTTTGATGAAAAAAATAATTTTGAGTTTCAGTTCTCAGTATGGGGGGGCAACCCTAATTTTTCTATTTTTAAATTTTTTTGTTCAATTTTTAATGCGGTTCACAGAATACATCTACTTACCAAGTTTCAACAGTGTAGTTCTCATAGTTTCGGCAAAAAGTGACTGTGACATACGGACGGACAGACAGACATTACGAATCTATAAGGGTTCCGTTTTTACGTTTTACGGAACCCTAAAAAAAGCGTTTGATATGTATTCATATCAAGCAATGCTATTGCATTGCTTGATGAATAGCACCACAAGATCAAAGTTTTGCGGTGCCACTCTAGACGGTATTGTAGTTGTAAAACCCGCCTATTGTTCTGCTACGTATGTCGCTGCTAACTTCGATATTGCGTCGGATCTTTCAAGACAGCCAAAAGTCAGACTGGAGAATGTTTGGAGGCATTATCTAAACCACTCGATATCATCTAACTTTAAAGTGTTTTCAAATAAAGGCTACAAAGAGTGGCAAGACGAGAAGAACATATGCGTGATGGTAAACAACATCGGCCCATAACAACACAATGTCACGCAGCTATTGGATACTGAAAAGTCCAAATCATTATTAAGCACTACTATGCTCGTCACCTAGATACATTACATAAGATCATTTATGTGTACATCCTGTTTTTTCTCTAAAAATATTGCTCTTCAAACCGGAACACAATGATGTTTGCACATTAATGCTCGGTGGTAGAATAACTGGCACAAGTGTATTTCCCCGGGTGGGGAAATATATGTAGGTAAATGTTTCCAAAATCCCATTTATTTTGAATGGATTGGGTTGGAATTTAGACAACTTGTGCACGTCACACTTATGTTCACTAATCACAAGCGCGGTATTGTACCTTGTCCTGCAACCCCGCTGGTGAGTTGCGATAGTAGGCGAAATTCGTATCATCGCCGATCAACAGGGTACGTAGGCCGATCTGTGGTACGTGACTACGTTTTATTAAGGTAATATTAAAAAAACGGGTGTTACGCAGATAAAACCGTGGTATGAATCCAGTAGGTACGTCTCTAACATCAGTGGAGCGAGTGGTTTGGAAATAGGTCTGAAACTTCGCCCCTGTTCCGTTCCCGCCGCATGTTTCGCCCTAACTGCTCAAGTATTTGCAAACTGCTCTTTGACGACTTTGTTGGCCTCTTCTCAATAAAAATGTGCTTTGTTTATTGAACAAAAACAAAAGAAAATAAACTGCCTTAGTAAAAAACTATGATGTTTATCGGACAGTGTTTGTATTATAATTAAATAAATATTGGTGGACAACTCACACACAAGACCATATGATCCCAAACTAAGCAAAGCTTGTAGGTACTATGGCGGCCAGATAGCTGATATAATATTTATATAGTTTTAAATATAATTATACTACCTATACATGGAGACATACACATTCCAAATATTTGAATTCATCACACAAATATTTACACTAGGTGGGAAACGAACCCACGCCCTCGGCTTCACAGGCAGAGTTACTACCCACTTAGCCACGAAGCCAGTTTTTTTTAACGTTGTAATATGAATGTAAGCAGCCCCATAATGTTTCCAGTCGTGGACTCACTCACGGTAGTAAGGAACTAATAACTTGCTCTGTCAAAAAGAGAGTGAAGACCATAATCCACAACACTGGCCAGTTTCAATTGTTTTTTTTTCGGAGGAGGAGGAGTTCCGACGTGATTGACCAACAAACATCTAAACTTTGACATTTATAATAAGTAGTAGCAGCATCCCGCGTAGTTCTCTATTCCGTTATTTCCCCGGGATAAAAAGTGTTCTTCCAGACTACAATCTAACTTTCTTCAACATTTTACCCGAACCGTTCATACGTTCGTTACGACGTGATTGAGCAACAAACAACCAAACATTGACATTTATAATATTAGTAAGGCCTACTGTCCACGCACGCGTCTTTTGTCGAATGCATGCATCCTACGAACAAACGCAAGACGTGCGGCTGTCGTGTCGTTATCGTTTCGTGGACACAGACTTCATTATTTGTACGCAAGATGCAAACATTCGTCTTGCATCCGACAATTGTCGAAATCGTGCGGATGTCGTGCAGCTACGTGGATAATTGGCCTAAGACAAATTAAGCATTCCATCCCAGATTATGATTTCAAATTGTTCCGTTGAGCCGTTCCGATTTGATTTCAAAACATATCAAAACATATCTAATTAACAATTAAACTACATAGTGTCACACACAAACATATACATAGCATATAGAGAAGTCGCTTCCTGTGTCTGTTTGTCTCTATGTATGCATAGATCTTTAAAACTACCAAACAGATTTTGATGCGGATTTTTCTAAATAGATGGGGTGATTCAAGAGGAAAGTTTATACGTATAATATGTGCACACAACAGTAGAGAAACACTGATAATTTTAAAGGTTTCTAATGTGATGTCATATTTAAACATATTTTTTGAGCTTACATTACAAACGCTGCGCTGGCTGAATCCTATATAGATCAAAATAATGTACTGCAGTATTGGACTCCTTAAGAAGATCTATAAAAAAGTCTATAAGTAATGGTATATGTCTATCTCTTAGGGGTAAGCCACAGTAAACATTTTTATTCGTATTTTTAGTATCAGCATTGCACCCGTGCAAAGCCGGGGCGGGTTGCTAGTTGCTAGTGTTTAATATTAGCAAGTTCATATCAATGCTCTTAATTTATATGACTTCAACTTTAGCCCTTAACTTATGGCTTATATCGTGGTCCTACCGTCACAATAATTTAGGAAAAAAGCCGGAAAATGTATTTAACACCTCCATTTGCATTTCCTCTATATACAGAGGAATATCTGTATCAACTCATGCGCACCGACGTAGTTTTCAGCTCGACTGGCAGTTTCTGCTTCACTGCGAATCAGGCTCTCCGGCTCTCTATAAAAGGAACGGTTTAGACGACGAGAATCAGTTAGAATTTGTGGATTCGTGATGTGAGTTACTATTCGGTGTTTGTGGAAGTATCTTTTCTAATATTATAAAGCTGAAGAGGTTATTTGTTTGATCGCGTTAATCTCAGGAGCTACTTACTGGTCCGATTTAAAAAAAAAATTAGATACCGTTGGATATGTACGTGATCCCTGATTGCTATGGGCTATACCTACAAGTAACACGGGCGAAGCCAAGGCCGACCACTAGTGTGAGTATATCGATGTAATCATCCTAATACTTTTTGTACGAAAATTTGAATTTTTGGATGTTTGGTAATCAGTTACGCCGGAACAGCGAAATGGAATGTGTTGAAATTTGGATTATAGTTAGATTATAGTATGTTATAGCACGTAGACTACTTTTTATTGCAGGAAATTAGGGGAACGTGGTCTATGTGGGTAAAACCGAAGGATACAGCTGGCATTAGATGTTGCATTTTGTATGCGTATGTGTGGATGCTTGTTACTCTTTTAAGCGAAAACTTCTAGTCTAGAAATGATTACAATTAACTACGAGTCAAATTGAGGAAAACAAATCACATTAATATAACTCATAATTGCGCTTTGGGAGTTTTGAAACGGTAAGTTGTTTTTCTGTTTTACTACGCTATTTTTTACACAATACTCGTATAGCATGACGATACGAGCAGGACATGTGCTTGATGGTAAGCAACACACCTGCTCAGCTCAATGTCACACAGCTATTGGAACATGAATAAACCAAATCATTAACTAGCACTGCACTGCCCTTGTCACCCAGAGATATAAGATGTTTTATCTTTATGCTGTTTTATCTGTAATTTCACTGGAAACATTGCCCTTTAAGCCGGAACACAGTGATGTTTTCACATTACTGCTTGGCGCCAGAATAACTGCCAAAAGTGTGGTACCTACTTCCCAATCACTGAATCCTACCACTACCAAAACGCTTTTTTTTTTCAGTGTAAGATTTGTTAATATTTCAAAAATATCTGGTAAAGAGAAATCACATGAATGTAAGCCGCGTACGAACACGGCCGGCGCGGGTACGGCGGACAGAGGCGGGCTATTCATTTCACTAAGTCACGTAGGGTAATGTATATTCTAATATATTTGCCGGGAACGACTTTTCGTGTGTATCGGCCCGTGCGGTCTGCGGTCGGCAGACTAGGGATGAGGGCAACGGTAGCTTGATTTTGTTTTAATCGATAAAATGCATTTTCCACCCTGGGCCTGTTACAAGGATGTAAAAGGTTCAGTGCCAAGCCTAGACACTAAGGCAAACAGATGTATGATCATACAAGTGCTTAGTCACGGCGGCATCTCGTTGTGTGATGGCTAATCCCAGCCGGGGAGGGAACTTTTATTCACGCTCCGTGCTCTTCGAGTAATGCGTCTAGAAGTTCGAAGTTCGAAAGGAACTGTAAGACTCGGGAATGTTACTCGGCTGATACTATTATCGGCCAAGTAAAATTCCAAATGCGGGTCTTCCGTAAGCAGATTAGTAGATGCATAGGGCTTCAGATGTTTAGGGCTGTCCGACACTCCACCTAGGGTTAGACCTTCCCGAGGAAATGACGCATCGCTAGTTTCCATCACATCACTGTAGTCAATGCGCGGGTCTGTCTCGCCAGGTCGGCCTGCAAGGGCGGTAAGAGAGACGCGGTTAAGTGCGATTGCGGTACTGCGTCTCTGCCACCAACCACTGCTGGCGAAACCTATGGAGGTTTCAGTCAGTAGAGGCATCAACACTCCGTGGTTGCTCGGCATATCCCGCCGTGTGCCCGCATGATAAACGATGCGTAAATAGATTTCCCCACAAAAAAAAAGATTTCTTAAACCGACCATATTTATGGTGACATTTACATAAATCCACCTGAAAGTGCCTAGAATCATCGACATTACGATAACGCGCAATGTCATCCCTACCGAGCACCGTATTTACTCTGCACCTCGCCAGTTCATCTTCATTTTTTATCTCTTTCACCGGAAAAAGGGCAAAAAAACCGGAAACCGCTCCAGTAATGAGTGTAAAAAAATATGCGAAAGATATTCCGGCTCCGCTTATAGTAATACAAACTTATCTGTTCTTTCAATAACGTCGCTACTTTCGCTAACATCGATTAACATTCATAATGTCTTCGTTAGTTTCTAACTTAGCCGCTGAGCTAGATAAGTCTGTGGCTCTGTATTCCCTTTTGCCCTATAAAATGTCAGATTTCTATACGTTTCGCAGAGGTAATATTACTTTGAAATAGATTCGTTTTGTAACGGAGTATTTTAATTATATGACAGTTCTACGATGTAAAATTTGAAAAGATCTTTTGCAAAACGAGTATTTTTAAATGTAATAGAGTTACCGCTGTATTTCATGAATTTGATAAATAGTGGCTCAGTGGTTAAATTGTGCATTTACGAGTATTTTCGTGAAATCGTAAGCTTAGGTTCGAATCCAACTTGTACTTCGGTGTTTTTTTTTAAGTGTAGATATATAAGTTTTTGTCGTCACCTGGTCACCACTTCTGTAAATGGCGAAGAAAAACATTCTGAGGATACTATGTTGTTCCGAGAACGTTTAGAAGTTATCCTAATATTATTTGCCTAGCTACAAATGTTTTTGTTTCAAGGCGTGAAGAAAATATTGTTTTTAAACTTTTGCGATTTGATCACCTAATTACATACATTACCTATATAAGACTTAATCAAGATCAAATTACTACTAAAGTTAGTCGCTATTACCTACTTGTGAGTCTTCTCGTGACCACTGCGGCTGTAAGTAACTATTTTCTGATCTGTGGTAATACCCCGTTTACATTATTCCAGTAAGCAATCCAGCGCTAGATACGGTCGCTGGACTGGAATTAGGCTTGTCGAAAAAATATCGATACATCGATATATCGATATTATTTTTTAAATGTATCGATATTTTTGAGCGATATTTAATGTTTCGATATATCGAGGTATCGATATACAATTACAAGTAATTAAAAGGTATAAAAATCGATATTTTTTATGATTTTAAAATCCTAAATAATAATACTTTTTATACTAATTTTTTTTAACAAATTACATTTTTTTTGTCTTTGGCCGACTCGATTTGCAGCTTTTTAATTTGGTACTTAAGTTGGCTTTTAAGTTGGCAACTCTGTCTGTCAATCAGCCAATGTCATTTCCTGCGTCCTCGGTTTTCTCAGAGAGAGTGGCATATGCTGTAAATCTCGCAGTACCCAATAACAGAAGTCGGCTTACAGCCGAGCACGTAAATCAAAGAGTCTTTCTTATGTCTGTATCAGATGAATATTGGCTTGATTAATAAATAATTAAAATTTTTATTGTTGTTCTTAATTTATTAAAAATTATGTCTATAGATTAGTATTTATCTAGTAATGTAAGATGATTGAAGTAAATTAGGCCAAATATTTTTTTTTCATATCATACCGATACATCGATATATCGATATTTTTAAATAAAAATATCAATATCGATATTGATATATTCAAAAAATATCGATACAATAAATATCGATATTTTATTGCATTTCCGACATCCCTAACTGGAATCATGTAAACGGGGTATAACGCTGCCGAAACGTCGAACTAATTTAATAATACATAATTAGATCGTGATTAAATCCTATATAGTTTACATTATGTGTGAAGAAAACACCTGTACAACCTTTGAATACAGACAAATCAGTACAAATAAACTAACAACCTCAAAAAACTTGAGCTTAAATTAGCTCCTGATATGGTAACTTTTCTTCTGTCTTAAAAACAGGAAAATTGTATCTTGATCATATATATTTTTTCGAGCATGTTTGTTCATAACGTTCATCTCTTTTAAAATTACGATTTGACAATAGATGTTATTGGAGAATCAAAAGATTTTTGTCCATAATTTAAGGGCGCACCCCGAGCAAATGACCTTGAGTAGGTATTTCTTACCTTATCGCACACCGCAAGAAAGAGCAAGAGAGTAACAGTAGAATTTGCCGCTGTTTTACGCTCAATTTTTAGATTACACTCTTCATAAAATCAGATTTCGGTCTTTTGAAAAAAATAAAACTACCAAAATGTTCGTAATGGAATTGTCTATCCGTTGGTGTTAGTACAAAATCAAAATAATGGAGGTTTTCCGAGGAGATGCATGATAACTACAATTAATTAATTTTTTCATGGTTTCGTTGTGAGGCGATTATTTAAACAATAAGTCCATTAACAAAAAGATAAAACTACCATTTTGAAGCCAAGAAGTTGTAGAAATTTAATGTATTTTTTACCAGTTGATACATGTTTTGGCTAATGAGTAGATAGCTCTGAAAACTCGACAAAAACATCGTTTTGCTGGGGGACGCACCTTAACTAACTACCCTAATATCACAAAAAAAATCGTTTATAGACACATAAATATTTAAATCAGCAAGGAATAAAAATCAAATTAAAAGGGACGTACAAGTATACGTTTAATCAGATTTGTAGTTTCTATTATAAAACAATTTGCAACGGCCCAAAATACCGCAATAACGAGCTAACCGCCCCGCACAATAATTGGATAGAAGCCGAAATGGATCGTCCAATAGACAACCTCTTTAGCCTCCCAGCGCCCTCTTGGCGAATACCTTGCAAATTAGACAATAAGTGGTCGCTGGTCCTTCATTCGATTTAAGCTCCATCGTCTCGATTAAATTTTCAGAAATTTCACAGATATACTTGGTTTTTTTAAATCATAGTTAGATCATCAAATCGTCTAGTGTTAAGCGACGATGGAGCGAGCTTGTCAAGAATAAAACTGTTTCAGCTTTTGATTTAAAGAATATAGAAACCACAAATATAGTTTTTGGGTGTCTCTTTGGTCCGTGAAAGTAACAAAATCATTATATCGGCTATTATTGGTTTCATGTTATTGCACAGCCATGGTTGACCGTCTCAATTTTTCAATTTAGTTTTTTGTGTATTCTTAATTACGTATCATCGTATAGCGTAAAATATACAGATTAAAACTGATTTAAATAACGAACAGAATGTATAATTTGATTTAAATAAATCATAAAATATCATTGACATCTTATTGACAGTATTACCTGCTCTGCATTTTTAGGGTTCCGTAAAACGTAAAAACGGAACCCTTATAGATTCGTCATGTCTGTCTGTCTGTCTGTCTATCTGTCTGTCTGTCTGTCTGTCCGTCCGTATGTCACAGCCACTTTTTGCCGAAACTATGAGAACTACACTGTTGAAACTTGGTAAGTAGATGTATTCTGTGGACCGCATTAAGATTTGAACATAAAAATTAAAAAAAAAGAAAAATTGGGGTTGCCTCCCATACTGAGAACTGAAACTCAAAAAAATTTTTTTCATCAAACCTACACGTGTGGGGTGTCTATCGATAGGTCTTCAAAAATGATGTTGAGGTTTTTAAAATCATTTTCGTCTACACTGAATAATTTGCGCAAGAGACACTTCCAAAGTGGTAAAATGTGTGTCCTAGAGGGGGGGCCTCTAACTTCTAAAGTAAGAGAATGAAAAATCTAAAAAAAATATATTATGATGTACATTACCATGTAAACTACCAACGAAAATTAGTTTGAACTCGATCTGATGAGTAGTTTTTTTAGTACGTCATAAATACACTATTATTGAAACTTCGATCAAAGTTACAAGGAACTACAAGAACTATGTGTACTACGTATATTATGTTATTTGCTGCAACGGAACCCTTCATGGGCGAGTCCAACTCGCACTTGGCCACATTATTTAATGTTTGTTCTGTGATAACTTTATTTTAAAACACAGCCTATTAGCAATCAATGTTTTTATTAATGGAGAATAGGGTACCGGACTGGATCATAAATACACCATCCTATTTAGTCCGTCAGCTAGATCATGGAAAAATATTGGACACGTATTTTTTGTTTTTGACGTGATAACGTCTTATAATTCGATGAAGCCGGCTGGACGCCCACAAAACATGACGTCATGTAACTTTACCGCCGCCGGTCGTTACCTCGCCGCATGTTTGCTACAGTTGTATTAATTATTTCGACCAGTAGTTCAAGCGGGGATGTAGCTCAGTGGTAGAGCGTTCGCTTTGCATGTGAAATGCCCCGGGTTCGATCCCCGGCATCTAAAAGCTTTTTTGCATTGTTTTGATTGAAAATGACTAAATTCTACTGATTACTTTTTACATACAAATCTATTAAACAAATGAAATTTAAATTTTCTTTTGAAAAATGCTACCATTCCATCAGTATTTTCTTAAGACGTTGTCACGTTCTATCGTCAGTAAACCGACTTTACAGACAAACATTTTTTTTCATAATATTAAAAATCGTCAAAGATATAGACCATCAAACTTCGAGTGTGGGAGGTCGCGACGTCACTCGTGAGTGAAAATCGTACTCACAAGTGACGTCACCCGAAACTTCGAAGCACTGTATCTTCGTCATTTTTTGTTTGTGAAACAAAAGAAAAAATACGTGTCCAATATTTTTTGGCAATCTAACTAACGGGCTACTTAGTTTTTTTGAGGATTGTACTCTATTACGGGAAAGGGAACCACAAGGGTAAAACTGCAGGGCACAGCTAGTCCTGCTAATATTATAATTTTCAAAGTTTTGATGTTTGTTGCTCAATCACGTCCGAACTTCTGAAAGGATCTGGTTGATAATTTGGACACAGTTATATATTACAGTCTGGAATAACATACAGATTACTTTTGAAGTGAAAACTTCTTTTGGCCCGCCACAGACAGATTTTTCGTGGTCTGTGAATTGATCTCAAGCGTCACGCTCGTGAATGAAAGAAATCTTCGGGTAAACTAAAACAAATTTTGTATGAACGCAACCAGGTTTTTGATTATTAATATACTTGGTTACCTATTACTTATTACAAATATTCTACTCGACATCAAAGAGAGAGGATAGCAAACAGCGACTAAAGGCGCGGCCCCACCGCGGTGCATGCTGTGCACGGGCACGCTGCGCATTTTAGCTGCGTGTATTCATTTGTTTGACAACGTGGGTCTACGTTTCCACTGGAGTACCTACACGAAGACCCACGACTATGTTTAGCGTGGCACGGCGCACGGAGAGGCTACACACATGCCACTGCAATCTACGGACACGGGCTTCACTGCGGGATGTGGGACGGGCGGGGAAGCAAGCGAGCGACGCCTGCGCCCAGTCTTGCCAGAAGAAGTCGTTCCACAACGTGTATGACTGAAAACTGCTCTGCGATAACCGAGCTGTACATAGTCGTGGGTCTTATTCGTGTACTCCAGTGGAAACGTAGACCCACGTTGACAGCGTTGAGCTATGTAACCGCCTATTCGAGCAAGCCACGCGTGTATCAATGACGTCAATTCATGCGTAGCCTCTCCGTAGGTTGCAGTGGACACAACCACATACATTTTCTTACAAAGCGAAGCTTAATACACGTGCGTAGCCTCTCCGTGCACCGCGGTGGGCCCGCGCCTTAAGTTCCAACATTCCTCTGGTACGCGGGTAGGTAGTAGTTAGACGTGTGACGTCACGCGTGACGTCATCGTAAATCCTCACGGCCTGTTGGCTGCCTTAATTAATTCTACAAATATGTAGGAACGCGTGCGAATATTTGGAAACAAATGCTTTATTGGATTTCGTAAAATATTTCTGCCTTATTTTGGTGAAATGTGTGAATTTCTACACCCGAGTTTAAAAAGAGAGGTGTAATTCATTTTGTAGGGGTAGATCTCTTTGCAGAGTCCGTATGGGAGATTTTTTATTATAGTTTAGAGTGACAAGATAAACAGGCTTAATAGTAAGCAAGATGCGTGCTCATAACAGCACAGTGACACGCAGCTATTGCAACACGAAGAATCCAAATGAAAACTTAGCATGCTACAAAGAACCACACCATATTTATGGCTATGGCGTGGTTCAGTGGAATAACTGACGTTATTCCACTTCACACAAGCAACAATGTGCAATCATTCCTGTAAGGTTAAGGGAAAATTTTCATGAAAAATTACAGTCACTTTTTAAACGACTTCCAAATCCAGAGGAGGTTATCAATGCAGTTGTATGTTTTTTTGCATATATGTTACGCGATAGCGCCGCGAATTATAAATCGATTTTGATAGATATTTTTTATGTGGTAGATCATAATTCAGAGGTGGCCTCATGTACGTTTTATCGAAATCGGGGTAACGGTTTTGGAAATATTAACAAAAACAATATTTTTTTCACATAATATTTAGACGATTTAGTGATAGATTCTTATAAAATTTAGTCGAGTGTCTTAATTTAGCTTTAAATTGAAGTCGGTTTTTGTTTTTTTTTTATAGAAAATAGAATATTAAAGTCACAGTTAAGTGTAGTTTTAGTTTTGAATACAGCCATTTGTACGCGTATAAGCAATTTGGTATAAGTAAATAGTTCAGGTTTCAGGATCAGGCACGGTTCCTTTGTATCAATTGTGCTCGTATGTAAGCTACGTAAAATATGACACTTTCACAAGAGCGATCAGAACCGTGCTTTTAGGTGTAAAGCGTTTGGTTTAACTCTATACGTAGTATACTTATGTAAACTCTTTGGGTTGATGACACTCGTGATCTAGGTATACGGATAACACATAAACTATTTTTATGATTATTTCACTAGCTCTAAAAGTTATTTACTACAGCGATTGTCGAAAGCAATTTTTGGTAGCAACGTAAACGGCCTCGGTTATGTATTGGATGGGGTAGGGCAGGCAAATCGCGGCTGCAAGCAACGGCAAGACATTCACTCCATGATTTATGTCCGCGCTGTTATCGACACCGCACAGCCCCAGCGCACCCTTCTCCCGCTATCGGGACAATTGTTGTGGAGTAGTGTTCGTTTTATTTATTTTCAACTTAGACTGTTTTCCGGAACAAATACATAATGGAAAACACAAAAATTGAACTTAACGGTTGACAAATATAAAGAACTAGCGGTTCACCCCCGCTTCTCGCGTGGTACTTATATGGCCTATAACACTCAAGACTCACGTACATATTCAACGGTGAAAGATTTTTTTTAATCAGTCCAATAGTTCCTGTGATTAGAGCGCTCAAACAGATACACTCTTCAGCTTCATTAAATTAGTATAGATTAAAATAGAGGTAGAGTAAAAGAGTATAAATTTTAAGTTAATTTAATTAGAAGTAATTTTAGAGTTTTCACAGTTTCAACTTTTATTTATTTTATTACACAAACATGTGTTGGATTAATTATATCATCATTTGGTACCTATACCATACATATGTATGTATATTTGGTGTCGTAACTTTGGGCCCGTGGAAAATGGAAACTCGTTTCACTTCCAAAAATCTTTCCAATCGCTTGGTCCTGGGTTCAAACGCGACGAGTGACTCGTTTTTTGGCCCAACTTGTGGCTAGCATACTGGACATGCTTCCGACTAGTAGTGGACTTTACCCCATTAGTCATCTTTTTGAATTTGACCTTGAATTCCATCGGTACATGCATAATTTGAATTTGTTTAGTGGTAGTAGTTGAGTATGAAGTGTAGATAAAAAAAGTGAATTACTATGGCTATATTGGCAAAGTGAAGATACAACTACTACTTTTTTTTTTATAAAGAGTGACGAGACGAACAGGACATGTGCCTGGTGGTAAGCAACATGTCTGCCACATAACAGCACAGTGACACGCAGCTATTGGAACATGAAGAGTCCAAAACATTACCTGCAGCACTGCACTGCGCTCTAAGAGATCAAATCACCCAGAGATCTAAGATGTTACGTCTCTAAGCCCTGTAATTTCACTGGAAACAATGCCCTTCAAACCGGAACACAGTATTGTTTGCACATACTACTTATACTAACTGGGAAACAATGTATGTAATAAAAAAACATTTTTACAAATCAAGCTCAAAATTAGTAGGAAATAGTAAAAATTTCATACCCACAAAACATTTCTAAATATTTTTTACGAGAACGAATAGGAAAATAAAGACTGACATGATTTCCAAATTCAAAAAACTTTACCAAGATATGTCCTCTCCATTCCTTTCAGCAACTGTCAGGCGGGCGAGTCCAGTAGCGCGTGAACAGGGCTCGCGATTTTTTGTAAGATTTTCCGCGAGAGTGCGCCCGCGCACGCACCGCTGTTGATTAATCGACTATTGATGGCCGCCGACAGGGGGATAGTTCCGATATCATGCCCAACTTTCTACAATACTTTGGGTGGGTTTCTATGGACACTTACTTGAGCTTTCTTAGTAACTTTAAGGCACAATTGTTCTGGAAGAACTGTTTCGAACGATAATTAGGTACGTGTAGAGAAATTTTAAATTTAGAATGTTTAAAATTGATAATATTTGTACGCTCTTGCTTTTGTTTTTACTAACTGACGTATTAATTGTACGTTTATGAATATAGAACTTTGACTTTGAAATTTGTATGGCCCAATCGTTTTTTTTTATTTTAGCTTCAGTTGGCATTTATTTACTTACTATCTACTACAGTTTTAGGTTATCATAGAGTTGTTCAGATTGGAACATTTTTGAGCTATTAAAAATAACCAGCCTAATTATTAAATATTATCCAGTACTAATGAGAGAATTCTCTCACAATCTTCTTGGTCTTTAAGTCTTTTTCGTGATAAATTTACATGGGATTTAAATAATATACAAGTACCTACCTTGGATACAATTTGAAGCAATTAAAAATAGAATCGGTTCAGGCGTATTCAAAATAAAGGCGTTTAATCTTAAATAACTTTTTTCGATGTTGGTATACGTTACTAAATAAATACTTTATGTTTCCAAAATTGTACCTAAAACAATTAGTCTTTCTACATCTATCAATCTATTCCATCTGTCTGTATATTTATATCCTAACCAAACTATTATCGTTTTCCACCAATCAAACACGGTTCTAAATTCAAAACTGAAATCCAGCGTGCATTCGAAAACCAGTGATGCGTAGATGCGCCATGTCAACTGCATGACGTCACATGCATCTATCGCGTGTTTTGGACGCGTCCTCTTAATTAAGGGGTCCATGTAACGTTTAGGGATGTTTTATAAATAGGGTCGCTTAGGGTAAATTGGGAACATAATTGTCGAAAAGATAAATTAATGTTCGCCAACCAATTTTTTTGTTAGTTTGCAATTGGTGTGAAAATTGGCAGTCATAGGAACTGCCGATAGAAGTGAAAACTTATAACTCAGAATTTTATAGCTTACTTTGGAAACTACACAGGTGTAACCAGAGGACGTGGCTTGGTCATCATGGCATGGCCATCTAGAAATGCGTTAGCATTTCCCATTGGCTCATGCATTTCTAGATGGTCATACCATGATGGACGGGCCACGCCCTTTCAACATTTCCCATTGGCTGACGTATTTCTAGAAGGCCAATGGCCATGATCCCGAGTTTACCCGAAGATTTCTCATCATACCCGAGCGTGACGCTAGAATTCAATTCACACCCCACGAAAAATCTGTCTAGACGCGCCAAAAGAAGTTTTCACTTCAAAAAAAGTGAAGAGCACTGATATAGATTTGCATATATACACCTTTATGAAATTGTTTATAAATCCTACTACTATTATAAATGCGAAAGTTTGGGTGTTTGGATGTGTTTATCGCAGGAAAATAGTGGGAACGCGGGTAAAACCACGTGGCGCTGGTAGTGATCAATAAATACATATTGTTCGCCATTTCTAACATGATACTAATTAATTAAACCTAAACTAAGCAAAGATAGGGTTATGGGACGTCAATTGCTTTAATACCTATTTATGTAGGTAATCGTAGGTAAATACATACAATCTTATGAACATGGAAACACCTAGAATTTGATGATGTGTTGGTTTTATCCGAGTAGTTCCCGATTTCGTTACTTTCTTTATAGTATTCTAGTATGTGTTACTTCTTTCATTAAATCCATAAGGAAAACATTACACACACTATCATGTATCTAACAACAAGGAATGAATGTTCTTTTCTTTATTGTTAAAGTCAGGGCAAATTCAGAATTAATTTATATTTAAGGTATTATAATGGTTGAATTTCGACCACATATTCATATTCCACTTGCCGACAAGTTGTCGAAGTACATAAAAACTTTCGTATTTACTATAGGTATTAGTAGGATACTAACGTGGCAAATAATTTGAGAAATTTACCTACTATACATACATAGCGCTTTCTTGCATCATTATTGCTTGTAATATTATATCAGAGTAAACAAGTTTCTTCGATTAATATCACGAACAGTTGCGACATAAGGCATCACATGTACAGGCCACAAACCGCCAATTTGTAGCTGCGATCAAAGATGGCGGCTGATGGCGTCTCATCCGCTCCACCTGTCAATATTAGCGAGGTTATGATCTCGATTGCCCTGACGCCTTAATTGGTGATTACGTTTTAATCAGCGGATTAATAAGTTTAATGAAAATGTGTGAGTGAGCTTGGCAAACGGCGTTCTGATTCAGTTTTAGTTAGAAAACTAAATTACTATATCGGCTATTAATTATTTTTCTTTGACAATCTAAATAACTGACTGCAAGTTGAAAATGATACTATGTGAGAGTATAATTTGTTGAATTATATTTGTTGATACGCGTCACTTAAATTGAGTTTAAAGTTAACTTTACGTACCTACTTAGTTAGTTAGTTTAGCGGGGCCTTTTCCGCACCTAGGCTCTTTATTGGGCCATTATTTAGTAACTTTACATAGAGAGATACGGGGTTTTGGAGTAAACGAAAATATCATCGACTAACTACAGGTAATTTATTTATAGGTTTTTGTTAATTTGAAAAACTGCTCGGCTGATTTCGACAAAATTTAAAATATAGCCTGTAAACCGACTGCAAAGTGTTTCCATTTAAAACACGTCTATAGGTAGTTATTTGAACAAAAAGTATCCAAATCACTAGGTAGATGCGCTTGTCACTGGGTGACTGCGGAGATATAAGATGATTGATCTCATTATAAGCACTACGTCGGTGGGACGTGTGGTTTGAGAAGTGGGCGGTCAGTGTCAATGCTGATAAAAGTACAGCAATGTACTTTATCAACAAGAACAAGCTCCATCTCAAAAGGGCTACCGCTAGGCGCTTGCGCGTCAACGGTAGACCTATTCCCTGGGTAACACGCACTAAGTACCTAGGCGTAACCCTAGACAGTCGGCTAACATTCTCCCATCACATAAAAACCGTTCGTAACCGAGCGGCTTTCTACTTAGGTCGTTTGTTCTTCCTTCTCAACAAACGCAGTAAATTGTCACTTAGAAATAAGCTGACAATTTACAAGACTTGTATCCGCCCCGTCATGACGTACGCCTCAGTGGTGTTCGCTCAAGCTTCCCCGAATCTGATCTACAAGCTCCAGGTCATACAGAATCGTTTCATACGTAGTGCGGTCGGCGCTCAATGGTTTGAGCGCAACACGAGCTTGCACTGCGATGTCGAGTTACCCTCGATTCCACAGTACATGAGGTACTTGTCTAGTAGGTACTTTGATAGGGCCACCCACCACCCCAACCCTCTCGTTGTCCGAGCGTCGGATTATCCGAATAACTCGACTCCCGATCACCCGCGTAGATGCCGACGGCCGCGAGATGTCTTGAGAGACCCGGATGATACCATCGGCGCCGCTACGGCGGCGGCCCTGGGCTCATCCGATCCCTCAGCTCCCGGCAATCGGAAATTCGCCGTATTTGGTATAGGCGCCGGTTACCAAAGGCACCTAAATTGCACTTTTCGCCGGCGAAAATGGCAATCCCCTTCCGGGCCTTATAGCAGGCCTATTCTATTCGCGCCAACAATCAGTCAGCCGACAGACACCCAAGAGGTCCCGATAATACGACACCCGCCGAGTAGTAACATTCCGAACGACTCAATAATCAGCCAGCCGGCAGACCCTGTAAATATAATAATAAGTCAGATTGACAACGGAGCTCCCGTAACAAACATCAGTCAGACGACAATAGACTCAAATAATTCGATATAATCAGTCAGCTGACATAAGTACGCACTGTATAGTGCACTATCGGTATAAAACATATATTCAGTCAGACGACATAGATAACAATCTATTGCATTGGTTATTTCCCTAAAAATAAGTCAGACGACACAGTAAACGCGTAATCAGTTCGTTATCAGTACGCTGATAGCGCGAGTTTGATACCGCTCGACTCGGCGGGTGGCGCCGTCAGCGCTCCATACTTCGTCCGCCAGGCAGGACGACGGAACTAATTGAACAGGCCGGCCGAGCGGAGCGCCGAGGTCGTTGCCCTCTGGCACCCGCTCGCGCTCGGTCGTGAACGCGTATCGCCGCCAGATAGCGAGCGCTCACTTTAGAAGCGCCGCAAGCAGTCTATTAGCTCGATAAGCACTTGACACTTACACACCTGACTTGTAAGAGTGCGATGAACACTCGGTATGTATGTATGTAAAGTCAGATAGTTCGAATATATGACTAGGGCATAGTTCGAATTTTCCTTTCCAGGTATCATAGGGAATATGGTATGCTTAAGTACGTAAGTATGTTAGGCTTTTAGTTTTAAGATTAGGTTTAGGGGGGTCCTGCGCCGCAGCGCTAACCCCAAAGTCCGATAGGTAGTAGAGGCACCTCACCGCCGGCTACTATAGGTCCGTTCTAAAAAAAAAAAAAAAAAAAAAAAAAAAAAATATTTTGTCATTGGTCTGAAAACATTGCCCATCAATCCGGAGCACAGTATTGTTGGGAACGATAATTCTACTTGCCAGTAGAATAACTAGCATAGGTAAAAAATTGGTTCTTCCCCAACAAGACGTCCCAAACCCCAAAAATTAATTTGCCATTTATACTTTATGTTAATAAATTGCAGCTTTCTTGGTTAACGCAAGCCTTGAACAAATGTTTTGAATACGGAAGTTTGACATTAAATATTTCAATTTCTAAGCAATTATCATGTTTTTTATAGTATAGAGGTAGAGATAGAGTCATAACTAACTCTATACTATAAAAACATGATCATCAACAACATACCACAGCATGAGCAAGATATGTGCCTGATGGTAAGCAACACGTCTGCCCATAACAACATAATGTCATGTAGCTATTGCAACATAAATATATCTTATTTATGTTCCAATTACCTAGCATAGCACTGTGCTCGTCATCTTTGTAAACATTGCCCTGAAAACCGGAATACAGTGATGTTTCCACATTACTGCTTGGCGATAGAATAACTAACAAAAGTGTGGTACTTCCGCACGGACTGTGAGTTCTACAACAAAGGTACCACTACAAAAAAAAGATTTACAACACTGATTTTCATATTCATGAATCAACTTTAACAAGTGATTATGAAAATAGGCGGAACTCAGCAATAAATGATGTTGGTGAAATAGGTCTTTAAACGATGACATTAACCGAGAATGCGGTAAAACTATGCTTACGGTAATATTACTTGTTATTTACGTATTCGAAGTTTACCGAAGTCTCATACACTTATGTCACACAAATACAGATATTTGTTATTAAATTGAATACAAATACTAAAATCTTAATTGCTGTTTGCAGGTAAGATAAGATGTTAAAAATCATTTTAAAAGTCCCAACCCAGTTGATGTAATGTATACTTCAAATAATAATAAATAGCAGCAACCTACGGTGCTACCCCCATCGATCCCGTACACGTTTTTTTCATGGCGTAATAGTTTGCCTAAGTGCTATTCGAGTCAATATGCTAACTACATATGTACGTTCCAAATTTCAATCCGATATGTTCAGCCATTCCGACGTGGTTGAGTAACAAACATATAAACTTCTAAACAAACTCTTGCGTTTAAAATATTAGTAGAATAGTGTAGGAAGTAGGATGAGTACAAAAGTAGGTGCATAATTTTTTTTTATTATTTAACATTTATCTCTTTAAAAACACAGAGATTTTTGACCCTATCATTATTCCAATTCTTATAAAACCTAATTGAAACTTATTTTAGAAAAAAAAAACGCACTACTCTATGACTCTATTTATCTATGACTCTTTCCCTATAAAACAGAATATGAGAACGGAGCATACAAACGCCTCTGTACAAATTACACAGAGATATATCTGTGTAATTTGTACAGAGTTAAAAATACACCGTTCAAATTAGTTCGTCAGGTAGTTTATGAAAAAATATGGGACCCATATTTTTTGTTTTATCAAATTATCAAAAAAAATACAGGGAATATCAAATAAATCATCAAACTTCCGGAGTGGGGGGTTGCGACGTCACTCTATAGTAAAAAATTTACCATAACGTGACGTTACTCGAAACTTCTAAGCAATGTATCTTCGTCATTTTTTGTTTGTGAAACGTAAGATAAAATAAGTGTAGAATATTTTTTACTAATTAACTGGCAGACTTTTATTTTTCAGTCGTTTCACCTATTGTCTGGGGCTTTATATGCTCCGGTAGGCATATTCTGTTTTAAAGGGAAAGAGTCATAGATAAATAACAAATCTTTGGGTAATAAGTAAGATAGCCTTTCATTTTACAGTGTTCGATGACGTCAACTAATTTTAATGGGTGTCTTGTCGTTCTGTTATTGTTGACAATATAGTTGGTAGAACACTGTTTGTGCTAGTAGACTACAGGCCCGTGAACAAAATTTACGTAGTAAATGAACCACGTAGGATGATAGAAACGGGTATAAAGTAATAATATTCAGCACTATGCCGTCACTTGTAAGCTGTCCAACTGAGTACAGTCGATGAGGAGTAATATAGACTTATATTTAGAAGAGATATCATAACCAGCGCACTAAATGTTCCCACTGCTGGGGCTCGGGGCCTTTTCTCGCGAGGAGAGAGTCACGGCCATAATCCACCACGCTAACCCAGTGCAGGTTGGTGGATGATACATGACCTCGAAAGATTCTAGGTACTCGTTTTCATCACTATATTTTCCTTCACCGTTTTAAGTTAGCGGCATTATGTACATGCCTTCAAAAAAACAGTGGTGCGCGTAGGATTGGAACACGGGGCTCTGGATCGGCAGTCGCCGTTCTTCCCGACTAGACCAGGGGGTCTACCGCCGAACGAAAAATGTCATAGCTTTGATGTTTCTCTCTCTTTTCTTTTCGCTTGAAATGATAGAGACAACAATAGCAAAGCGATAGCCGATTTAGTTAGGCGGTAGAAGCGCAGACGTAACTTAGAATGAATATTGGAAGAATATTTGTACCTACTTAATATGTAGCCCTAGTACCTACGAGTATATTTCCGGTCCTATTGGAGGCAAATGGGTGGCGTTTTGCCTCCAACCATCTCCAACCGTCACGTTTGATCGCACACAAACACCTCAGCGTACGGCATGAAGTCAACATCCTGAATTTCATAGCGCATCCATATTCCGAAAGCAAACACGTATTCGTAAACAGGAATATCGAGTAGAGCCAGGCCGTTGTGAGGACAATGCAGGCCTCTTGTGAGCGGTACCTACACGTGTCGTGGTCAGTTCGAAAGCCACGGAACGAACAGAATAGACATAGATTTAATTATTTCCCACAGTTAGACTACAGTGTAGCATAATATAGTTTTCAACACACTTGCTCATAAAGTGGCTCTAATTTCACCGCGATCAGGCATGTAATGGTAATTAATTATTTATAGATAATCAAACTGTGACTTTTCATTACTATTACTCACATTAGAGTTTTTATTGGTTGAGTTGCTTTGTTCCAAAAAAGTTTCGATACAAGAAAGATCGTGTCCAATAGAACAAACAATGAATTAATGTAGCTGTTGCTTGCTCACTTCATGCAACTTCACCTTTAAATAAATAATTTGAACTTGTACGTGTCATAAAATAAAACATTAAACTAAAATGTAACTTTTAGTTTTTTGTAATTAAATAAAAAAACATTTCTTCATTTTGTAAGTGACTAAAAACGCTCTCCACAATAAGCAAAAAAAAGAAAACTTATTTTTTAGTATGTGTCTTAGATGCGCGCGAATAATAATATGCCAACCGACTAGTTTTTCCCGCCAAAACGAAACATTTTTCATAGCTCTTTTTCACTGTTGAAATGTTTTTTTTTTACTGTTATTTCATTCGCAAGTGTAATGAAAAACGTCGTATGATACACGTGTGTATTGATGTTTAGTTTCCATCTTCAGCTCTCTTAATGGTGCCTCAGCGGTAATCACCAATTTTACACACTTGTAGTATAATCTACTATTTTAACACGGGAGAACAACGGGAACGGGAGCTGCTCGGCTAAAATCACGAAGTGCTAGGAGCACTTCGTATAAAAAGTATAATAATAATAAAGTAAATAATAAAAACTTCCTTTAATTAATACTTTTTAATGTAATGTCTTAACATAGTGCGGTACCACGAATCCATTTGAACACGGAGAGTCCAAATCCCTGCAACGCGCTCGTGAACCAGAGGTATGCGGTGATTTATCCTTGTAATTCATCTGGATAAATTGCCATAAAAGTCCTAAGACAGTAATATATATATGTACATTACTACTGCGTGATAGAATAAGTCATAGGTATAGATGTGCTGACTCATGTGGAATCTGAAAAGAGCTGTATTTCCATAAAACTACTAGTTTGATGTGATTTCGCATTGTATGTGAAATTTGGATAAAAAAATTACATCCATTTGGAAACAAATTAAAATGTATGATAAAAAAATGGTTTAGATTTAGCTTTACTTCAAAATGTAATTGCTGATAGGACAAGACTAAGAATATTAAAATTAAATCTGCTCACTCCACCTGAAATATGTTTGTCATTGCAATAGAGATACCTATTTACTAAAAACATATTTTACGAGTACAATCCTGTCTACAAATTTCAAGGTCTGCGTTTGTGGTGCAGTGATTCATTTTGTAGGCATAGCATGTCGATGCTAGCAGACGTCAGGGGCAAGTGCTAGTGCTATAGGACTTCGACTAAAGGTATTTTATATGGAAATTGGAGTGGTATGTCATTCTGGAGTTCCAAAAGCTTTCTATTTAGGTACATAGGTATAACTTATCTTATTCATAAAATGTGGCATAAACTACTTTGTGTATGTTTACTCTGCAAAAAGGAGTTCTCTTGTATTCTTTTTTAAGCATTCAAGGGTATATTTCACCATGCTGGCCAAAAATGGGTTAAGATAGCTTTTTGGTACACTGTCCTTGGAAAATGTCTTTCAAGAATCATTTTAGTTACTTGATATATTACTTCACTGTTGACGCCAATGGTAGTTGACTACAGGCCCGTGATCAAAATTTACGTAGTAAATGAACCACCAGGAGACAAGAGTACAGTCGAAGAGGGGGGTTGCAACCCTCGATCATTTCTCCTTGTCGCATGATTTTTGTACGGCGTCGTAGAATAATAGATAAGAATAACTGTTTCAATATTTCAACCCAATTCGTCATTGGGCCGTCATTCAGCAACAAAATCTAAACTTTCACATTTAAAATGTTATTAGTAGGATTTTTTACAGTAAAGAAAGACTAGACGAGCAGGACATGTGCTTGATGGCAAGCCAGCACGTTTGCACATGATATCGCAGTGTCACACAGCTATTGGAACGCGAAGAATACAAATTATTACCTAGCACTGCACTGCGCTCGTTACTCAGAAGTATCAGTTGCTTTATCTCTATGTCCTGTAATTTTTCTAAAAACATTGCTCTTAAAACCGGAACACACGATGATGTTTGCACAGTAAGGCTCGGTGGTTGAATAACTGGAAAATGAACGGTACTTTCCCAGGCGGACTCTACAAAGAACCCTGCCACTACAAACATGATATACAAGATACATACATATCGGATGTCACAATTAAGCGTTACCTATTAACGTATTAACACGCTTCTATTAACTTAGTATGTATATGTTTGTATGTATCTATGAATCTATGTACTTATCTACTCTTGTGAATCTGTGTATCTATGTAACGGAATCTTGGAACGTCATTTTCACCACTTTCTAAGCAACGGATTGGTTTGAAACTTTGCACACTTATCAAGGACCGATGACAGAAAATGAACATAAATGAATATGAAATTATTTTTACCTAAGTTCATGCTATGGCAGTTTCAATAAAAATCTGAAAATAACTCCGTGTAAAAAGCGGGAACCCATTTAGGGTCGGTCCGCATCGCAGCATGATGTGGAATCAGGCATGAAAATTGCAATGGTTTGGAGTTTGGATCTCTGCCCAGTTATTGGATACGTGACGAATTTATGTTTCTACTGGGGTTTACCCCCATAGGTATATTCGACTAGCTTCCTGTCTCTAATGGTAGGAAGTCTTTTTGGTTAGGTTAGTTTGGTTTTTGGTTTGTAGTTGTAGTGGTTTGTAGTTGTAGTGGTTTGTAGTTGTAGTGGTAGGACTCTTGGCAGAGTCCGCCTGGGGAAGTACCACACCTTTACTAGCTATTCTACCGCCAAGCTGTAATGGGCAAACATTACTGTGTTCCGGTTTGAAGGGCAATGTTTCCAGAGAAATTACAAAGCTTAGAGATATAATATCTTATAGATATCTGGGTGATGAGCGCAGTGCAATACTAGGTAATGATTTGGACTCTTCGTGTTCCAATAGCTGCGTGTCATTGTGATGTTATGTGGCAGGGATGTTGCTTACCATCAGGCACATATCCTGCTTGTCTTGTCACTCTATTCTGTAAAAAAAAAACAAATATTCGACTTGCCTCCTGTCTCCATTGGTAGGAAGTCAGTCTGGAGAGCCATTCGATGCACCTTTTAGAACAAATATGTGTATGATCAAAACTAATTGATGTTCTTCTGTGTCTGGATGTTTCTATGTATATTAAGTAGGTATGTATTTACAAATCGCAAAAAAGTTTACTTGAGGTTAAACAAGGTACAGGTGTGGAAACAACTTAAATTATATCGATGAACTTTGGTATATTTGTTCTATAATAACTAAGTAGGTACTAGTGACCTTTAGTCCGTAATCATTCGGAGGGTCTACCGCCTAACCAAAACTATCATAGCTTTGACATTTCTATCTCTTTTCTTTTCGTTAGAAATGATGGAGACAGCATTAGCAAAGCGATAGCCGATTGAGTTAGGCGGTAGAAGCGCGGGGGGTCTACCGCCGAACGAAAAATGACATCGCTTTGATGTTTCTCTCTCTTTTCTTTTCGCTTGAAATGATAGAGACAGCATTAGCAAAGCGATAGCCGATTTAGTTAGGTGGTAGAAGCGCGGGCAGCGGGTCCCTTTTTATAAATGTATACCTACTCGTATGTCATCGTTAAATTGTCAGTCGAGTGATATTATAATCTTACGGTAGGTTAGGTTAGTTTGTAATCTGACGTAGTTAAATTAATATCTGGCGGTATTTAATATTTTACGGTGACATAGGTATACTATATGTCTGGGCTAAGGCGAAGAAAAAAAAAATAGGGAATATTTTCAACCTAATTAGAAAGCTCTTTAGTCGGATTTCGTTAAAGTGTTACTTACTTAGATATACTTAGATAAAGTATCCTCTTTGGTTGAACCGATCACTAACTTTTGGGTCTCGACTCGAGAGCGTCATTTGTTATTTTCTAAGTCGCCTCTTCCCGGCTAAAAGTTCGCACGGCTGCACTATTTACACAACAGTACTCAGAAATATATCGTTAGAGGCTGTACGCTCACAATACACCAAATTACTCATCCAACATTCATGAATGTCTTTAATTGGCTATTCTCTAGTCAAAATTATACATTCACGCCCGCGGTCTGCGACCGGTGTAGTTCGGTACGTCAACATTAGCTCGCCCATGCATTATTGTCAAGCGCAGGACCTGTGGACGATGCAGAGAAAATAAACAGCGGAGGCGGCAAACATTTCATGAAATAAACACGACGTATGACGTAAAATTTAGTGTAGCAACAGCAGCCTACTAAATTTTCTCATTGCTAAGATTCGGCAGAACCTTCTCGCGCGTGGAAAGAGACGGCCATGATTCACCACGCTCGCTGGTCCATTGCAGGTTGGTGGATGACCTTGACAATTCTAGGAACATGTCGGTTTATTCACGATATTTTTCTTATCGTTTTTAAACTAGGGACATTACGCATACGACTTCCAAAAGACAGTCGTGCGCGTGGGATACGAACCAAGGGGGCTTCGGATCTGCCGACTAGATCAACGGTAACTTCAATTGAACCTAGAACACTATTTTTATTGAAATGGAAGGTAGTTTTAGACATTCACATTTGTAACAGCATACTGCGTTCCATTACGAGTGTAATAGACGTAGGAAGGTAGGTAAGAAGGTAGGTAGGTAGGTAGTAGAGGTAGGATTCTTAGCAGAGTCCGCCTGGGGAAGTACCACACCTTTGCCAAATATTCTACCGCCAAGCAGTAATGTACAAACATTACTGTGTTCCGGTTTGAAGGGCAATGATTCCAGAGAAATTACAGGGTTTAGAGACATAATATCTTAGATCTCTAGGTGACGAGCGCAGTGCAGTGCTAGGTAATTATTTGGACTTTCATGTGCCAATAGCTGCGTGTCACTGTGCTGTTATGTGGCAGGCATGTTGCTTACCATCAGGCACATGATCTGCTCGTCTCGTCACTCTATGCTATAAAAAAAAAAGGTCTGCTAAGAAATAGAAATGGGCGGGTCATATGAGCAGAACGCGCCCTGATCGGTGACCTAGGGTTTCTACAGATTGGATGCGGTCGGCTAGTCGTCCCCAGAATTGTCCTCCAACGCGATAATATGACGAGCGTTAAAAAATGATCGGATGATGGAAGCTCACGACTCACGACTAAATGGAAGGAAGTGGGGGAGACCTATGCCAGTGGGACATAACAGTGGTACAACTGACGCTAATTAAAAAAAAAAACTAGGGTCCAAATCATCTGGACTCATATTCTAATAGCTGCGTTACACTCTGACACTGTGTTGTTATGAGCAAGTGCTTACTATCAGAGACACATGTCCTGCTCGTCCCATTACATTATGGATACAAAAAAAATGGTGTTGTAGTGCTTACACTCTAATATTGTTACGTTATTAAAGGAACTGTTCAAATTTATTTTATTTTATACTCGTATGTCAAAAAAATGTATATTTTTTATGTCAAAAAAATCCCAGAGAGCATTTTTTGATTGGCAAACACATAAATTTGATCGACTATTTCGGTAAAAACTCCCTTGTTGAAAAAGTCATAACTTTTATGTCATCTCTGTTTAAAATCTACTCCATGGTACAATCGCACCAAAATAGACTTCCCAAACAAACTTAAACCTTATAAATTTGCAGCAAAGGGTCAAAATCGAAGTATCGGTTCACGGGGTGATTTTCCACATGCAGCGAGCAGGCCACGCGCCGATGGTCAGAGCGGACTGACAAAGATTGGCGCTGTTGCCTTTATTAATATCGGGTAGTTCCGGTAGTGTATGGGGTGTTGGGGGTAGAATCAAAATCATATCTCGCTATAACTAACTGTGTACAAGAGATTGCGTTAAACTGAGACGCAAGAGTGTGTCCAGTTTGGGCTTGTTTTGTTGAAGCTTAGATACTTACCATATAACAATCTGCTCATATGTAATATATATATATTTATATATATACCTATATTAGGTACAAAACCAAATAACGCCGGCTTTTTGAGTAGATGCGTGTGTGCACTAGTTATTTCTTATTTCTGTGGATTCGATGTGACGAGATTATTTTAACATTATATTAAGTAATAATAGAATAAACAACCTTTTTACAGCCAAGATTTTGAAGAAATTTAATGTACATATTTTTTTGTTGATAATTCTTTTTAACTCTTCAAAAATTAAGGAGATAGATAGATAAACTCTTTATTGCACTTCCATAACAAATAAAAATACTTACAATAAGTAGCAATTGGCGACCTTATTGCTGAGAGCAATTTCTTCCAGGCAGCCGTAGGATGGTAAAAAAAAAGGAGGTTCTCAATTCGGTTGTGTTTGTTACGAATCGTGAATCGATTTTGATGGGTTTTGGTTTGCTTGGTAGATCAAAGTTCAGAGGTAATCCAATGTAAGTTTTATCGAAATCGGTGTAGCTGTTTTTGAAATATCAACAAGAAACTAAAGTTTGCTTTAATTTAAAATATATGACGTCTTTTGAAATTTGGTCAAGAATCTGAATTTAACTTTATAGTGTTAGTTGGATTTAACTTTTTTTGGACAAAATAAATTATTCGACGATATTTCTTTTGAATAATGAGTAGATAGCTAAAAAAACTATATAAAAAACTCTTTACACCGGTTTTTGTTGAGAAAATCGGCTTAAAACCATTTCCCAAACATCTGAAAACACTTTACTTTCCTATTTTTACAGTTTCCTGGTCATTTTCCAACCGATGATCAATTACGGGAGGCGAGTTAGGGCCGGTGCACACTGATCACTCGCTCGTCAAGTTTTGCACTTTCCGCCAATTAGGCCTATGTGATGCGGCCTTTGTCCGGCCGTTGACTTTCACCAGGTATTTTCGTATTGGCTTGTAACGACGCCGTGAAATTACCCGAGGACGCTGCGAAATTAGGCAAATATATGCTGGAAGTTAATGTTGTTTAGGTGCGTACCCTTCTAATATTATGAATGTCAAAGTTTGAATGTTTATTGTTCAATCATGTCTGAACGGATCGGTTTACAATTTAGAACACAGTTAGGTTATATAGTCTGAACTAGCACATGCAAAATTAATCAAGGGATTTTTTTTTAACTATTATAGGTTCGCACTTGACCACCATCTCACCTGATGATAAGCGATGATCCGATCTACGATGAAGCGTGCTTACCTAGAAGAAACTGATTCACTCTCGATTTGAAGACACCAAGATTGTAATTATCGGGGAAAACCCACTAATGCAACTCATTCCACAACCTAGATGTTCTTATCACAAACGTGGAGTCAAATCTCTTCGTTCGTGTTTTGGAACATCAACCATGAAACGATGTCGCTTTTTTGAGATGCGAGAAGTCCAAACGAAAATAACGGAAACGAGAACTATGTGAGTAAAGTTTTTTCTTTCTTTCGCATTGATAATATTAGTGGGACAATAGGGAGTGCTAGCAGCGGTATGCGGCTTTACTTGCTTAGTTCCCGACACCTACATTTTTCCGCGATAAAATAGCCTATGTCTTATTCTATAAAAAGTTGCCATGTAATGTTCCAGACGTGTATCTAACTATGCACCAAATTTCATTTAAATCCCTTCAGTTGCTTTTACGTGAAGGAGTTACAAACATCTATTCATCCATACTTTTCGCGTTTATAGGTAATATTAGTAGGATGTTTAAATTAATATAGGACGCCCGAAATGGGTTAACTGTTGCTACTTTTATACTCTTAATACTACCTTTTGTACACAGTGAGGCAATAAACGATTCTAATTATGGCTATAGTGTAAAACATAATTATGTGTGAACTCACAAAACTTGCTAGATGTATATTTAGGTAGAATATTTAGGTATATTTCTTTCAAATACTTGCTACATGTACATAGTTCATACTCGTATCTGCGAAATCAGCAAACATCAACACGCTCGTACGTACAACAAGATGTCTGCTAATCCGCGATGGAAATCCATCGCAATATTGCCAACAACGCTTCGCCGTCGACGTAAATCCAATCAGTGAGCCGAAGAGACCGTACCACGTGCCTACACACACGCATACAGTGCACGCTGCTTGCATGCCGTATGCGCTGATGCGTACCTTGCACAACAGGGTTGCCACTCGACAAATATGTAAAGTTAAAAAAATTAAAAAATATAAAGTTAACATTTCTTTGTGCCAGCACCGGGGTTTCACCCGCATAGTTTCTGTGCTCGTAATTTTACGACAAATTGTTAATCAATTCAATTCAATAAAAAAATACGCCTCACTAAACATACAAAAGGAATTATGTGAAAATCGCGAACTATATTCCAAACATTACATAAATGTTGCTTATCAACCTTCAACGTATCCTTTGCCTTTCTTTCCAGACTTAAAAAATTTAACACATTTAAAATTTAAATTTATACTAATATTATACAGCTGAAGAGTTTGTTTGTTTGAACGCTAGGATCTCGGGAACTACTGGTTCGAATTGAAAAAATATTTCTATGTTGGATAGTTCATTTATCGAGGAAGGCTATAGGCTATTTAACATTAACGCTACTATCAACAGGAGCGAAGCATGAATGAAAAGTGTAACAAAAACGGGAAAAATATTACTTTTTGAGAGCTTTCGTTGCGTGACAGATGTGTCTATTTTTCAAAGATCGCGTCATTAGAACCTAAGGTACTTAGAATATTAGTATTTATCAGAACGAATGTTACTTTTTAATACGTCAACAGCGACTGAACTCACAAGATTTTACTCATCCAAAAATATTTTCTCCACACTAAGGAAAAGAGAATTACCTCCATACTAAGAAGTGTTCAACATTGTTAAATAAGTTTACATTCAAAAAATAATAGTTCATCTATTTGTGACATAAATTTGTATTTTTTTATCAAGGCACTACCTGAACCGTGCGCGCGTTGCTACGCCATCTATCGGAAGTTGGTCGTACCAATTAAAATTTTGAACAAATTCGGTTAAGTATTCACTTCTGTCGGAAATCCTTATGACTGCCATTTTTTTTTAATCGTTAAAAATCGAGTAATGAATATAAGTCTTGTGTGACGTTTTCACCATGAATTCATGAACATTTAAAAACTAAGAGAAGTTGTAAAATGCAGAAATGAGCAGCCCTACGTCGACGAAGCAGAGCCGTGGCGAAGTCATTAGCAGTAATGGCTGATTCACTGCGCGTCAGGTCTACAGCGGTCGCAGCCGACCTACTGGCTGCTTCTGTTTGTGTACTACATCCATATGTACCTACTTGTTACGAAAGTATTGGTATGTCAGGTAAATCTAACTTTCTTTCTCTAAATTTCAAAATATGCTAATTTAGAAACTAAACAACAACGAGAACTACGCTATATACCGAACTACTTGAACTAACCACATGCAAATAATCCATAGACCAATGAAGGTCTAAAGATAATTAAGATGATCGAGACCGCTACCAGTCAAAAGCAGGCCAAGAATGCAGGCGGCATTACCTCGCTAAATGGCAATGCTTATACGTTGGGCAAAATAATTTTGGTCACGCGCCGCGTCGACAAAGCGCTTGGAAGGCTTTTAAAAATAAGATAAGCCAATGGTACCCATAAGCTCAATGTTTCAACACTGAATGGCTCAAATATAAACCACATCTATGGGCTGCATATTTGCAACGTTTGAGGCGCTTGTTATTGATAAAATCATTGCTTTTTGATATATAAGACCGAACTCATCACATCACCGGTCACAGCAAGTGACCTTGACCATTGCTTCCCTTTTCGCATACCCCAAGAGAGAGAAAAAAAGAAACAGTTGCAATTGTTACTGTTTTACGCTCATAGAAAAAACTTTTAATAAAATCAGATTTGGTCTTAAAAAAAAATTATTCTATCATAAAGTTTGTAATTAAATTGCCTAACCCTTGCGTTGGTAGGTCCAATATACAAAAAATAGCGGCGTCGATGCATGTTTTCAATAATGATTTCTAAAGTGTGTGGTTTTGTTGTGACAAAATTAATTACACATTATATTTGGCAATGCAAAAAACTACCATTTTGGAGCCAAGATTTTGCAGGAATTTAATAAATGTTTTATTCATTGATACTTATTTTGTATAAAGAGCCAATAAATCTAAGTAACAGCAGAGAAACAATTAACTAAGCCTCGTCCGCTAAGTCTGGTCATAAGCATAAACGTTAAAACCTGTGTCAAGCTAAGCTAAGCCTGAATAAGTAAATTTAAAGTAAAACAACAGCCCAAATACCAAAGGATATGCCTAACTAAGCTGCTATAGTAAGGCAAAAAAGAATCCAACAATATAAGTTGTTGGGTCCGCTTAAGATTTTTCTTTTTTGTAGTATAGAGTGATGGGACAAACAGGACATGTGCCTGATAGTAAGCAACACGCCTACTTATATCAACACAGGTATTGGAATATGTATAGTCTAAGTCATTACTAAGCACTGCGCTGCGCTCGTCACTCAGAGATATTAGATGAATTTTATCTCTATGCCCTTTAATTTCTTCTGGGAACATTGCCTTTCAACCAGAACACAGTGATACTTTCACATTACTGCTTGGCGGTAGAATAACTGGCTGTAATACTCCAACCAGCCTCTGCAAAGAGTCCTACTACTACAAATAAAGTATCTTATAGTAAAGATTATGTCGCTGAGTGTACACACGGGATAGTGCGTGCATCCATTACTGGTAATGAGGCCGCATTCAGGCCACAGGCGCTGACTGTACCCAGCCATTACCCAGATTAATTCCTATACAGGCCTGTCTACGCCTCTGCTCTTTGTAGCTCTACGGTAGGATCTATTCACAGCTTTTGTAATAAAATAGTCCGGCAACGAGTACTCAAAGAGTGTTTAATGTGTCTGAATTTGTTTCTGGGGTATCCTGATTCTGTTTTATCTAAATACTATCTTTCAAATACAATAAATAAAACAACATTTTATTGCAGTTTGCTGGTAAGATACGATGATACAAACCATTTTATAGGTTGGCCCACACAAACTAGCTTCTTCGAGAGCCATGCAATGCATGAAAATACAACTTCTTATTGGTCTTAGTTTATATTTAACTTATAGTATCCTTTAATAAATCTTTGGGAAAGCTATTTAGAAAGTATTGAAATTACTACGTTGAAATTACTACGTTGCTTTACACTTGTATAAACAAACTTTAATTCAACGGAAACGAAAAGGAATATGTATACAATAATAATAGTATGTTCGCAATAAGAACTCTGGGTTCCTCACGAAGTGGAAATGTCTCTAGATCCATTCCCCTTCAAACTGGATCACAGTAACGACTGCACATCACTACTTAGCGGTTGAATAACTAAGAAAGGTGTGGCATCTCCCCAGGAGGAAAGCGCAATGAGTTCTACACACTGAAATGTGTACGAACAGGTAATGATTTTAGAAAGATTACTATTCATAATGTTGCTTTTCTTGAAATCACAATTTTTACATCATGTAATAATAGTGATTTCACATAGTTAACTGTGTGGTAACAAAATAGTTAAGAACGATCAAAGAGAGATACTTTTTTCGCTATGTTTTAAATATACTTATAAATTGTGTATCCACTTATTTCATGGGTAGTCTGGTAAAAACAGGACATGCCATCATAGACGTATA
The DNA here is from genome assembly GCA_963693475.1 of Ectropis crepuscularia. Taxonomy (NCBI): domain Eukaryota; kingdom Metazoa; phylum Arthropoda; class Insecta; order Lepidoptera; family Geometridae; genus Ectropis; species Ectropis crepuscularia. The sequence goes on from OY856355.1 coordinate 19,151,360, forward strand.
TGTATAATCCCAAACTTTGTAGCAATATTATTCCTCTCGTAGATACAGGATATTCAAAACAATACAGTTTAAGAGGGATATACGATCCCTTCTTAACTGCTTAGGGGAGAGTTGGGCAAGTGCGCCCATAATCGTAATTCTCTAACCTCATACAAACATTGGGACGAAACAATATTAAAGAAAGATTTAAAAAGTATATCTTTTTTTTTCAAATTCAATAAACTGCACTGGTATTATTAATTATGGTATATATGATGAAACGAGTCCCCGATATTTCAATGAGTCTTAAAAGTATTTTTAAGTATTATAGATTTACACCTGACCGCCGTCTCGCCTGATGTTAAGCGACAATGCGGTCTACGATGGAGCTTGCTTATCTAGAAGAAACCTAATTATAGGTGTACCACGAAATAATGGCAATTGGATGACATTGATAGGAGGGCGTGGGCATCGGGAAGTCGGGCATCGGGAATCCTGGTTGGCTTGACGACAGCGTTAGTTCCCATTTTGCGAACGTGCCATTATTTCCACGTAAGAGTATACACATTGCAACACGGTGTTTAATAAATGTCAACATTTTAGTCTCGCGACATGACACTTCGGGAATGACTTTTGAAAATGAGAGCCTTTGAATTAAGGGGCCGTTGTTCAAAATACAGTAAAATAATATTGGGCATAAGCAGTCACTTAATGTCCCCACTGCTGGGACTCGGTGCCTTATTTTACAAGAAGAAGTAGGCTGTTTCCTTTGTGCTGGTTGCCTGGAAGAGATTGCTCTCAGCAATAAGGCCGCCACTTGTGGCACTAGTCAGTAAGTAATTCTGTGTAATATTTTAATTTCTTTGTGTCATAATAAAGTGTTTATATCTATCTATCTATCTATCTAAGAAAGTCAAAGCCAATACACACTATCCTGGTAGATGACGCATATCCTTGGCATTATATCTTTCTTGGAAAATGTTGGCATATTCATTCACCGTTTAAACTGAAATTGTGTAACAAATGTTGTCGCCACTAGGCCATGTACAAAACTGTATGACTATATAAAGTAACTGACATTTTGAAGTGAAAATTTATTTTGGGTGTCCCATTTACAGATTTTCCGTGGGCTGTGAATTGAGCTCAAGCGTCATGTTCGTAAATGAAAGAAATCTTCGGGTAAACTTGAATGACCTAGATGGCCATGATCATGGCCACGCCCTCCGGTTTCACTCCCGTAGTTTCCAAAGTAAGCTATCAAGCTCAAGTTTTCACTTCTATCGGCAGTTCCTATGACTGCCCTTTTTTTTAAAGAAAAGTAAAATTCTACTGCTTTTCTGCGAGTAGTGATAAATTACCTGCCTCGCCAGAATAGTTCCAAATATTCAGTTTCTCGGCACCCCACATGCAAATCGACCGCACCCTTCACCCGTATCTCTCCTTTACGATCGCCATAAAAAATGTCAGACGAATTTCTTTTGTGCTTCGAATTTTAGGGTTTTCGTAGATTAAAAAAAGAGGGCATTTTGAAAACTTTTACAAAAATTCCCGCTAAAATTAAGTTTACAAAAATAATATCATTTCATATTTTACTTTTAAAATGACTGGTTACACTATTATAAAGAAAATGCTTGCTTATATTTTGCTGGTAAATTTAATCGTATCCTTTAAAACAAAAATCAAATGCCTGACATGCATGGAAAGCATTGAATTTGGATCTTTGAAATTAGCATTACGATTTCAAACTTGCATTGTTAACTCTAAAAACTAAGCGGAAAAATCACCTGTTTACGATTTTTTTATGTGAAATCTTTTTTGACGCACCGCACACAGATTTTTTCGTAAGCTGTGTGAAAGAATGACTAGTGAAGCTGATCCGTCCGGATCTGATGTGAAAGGATCGACTGGACTTGGGACCACCGAGTGTACCCGAGTAAGAAAGATACAGTCAGTTGTTCTTCACTGCAGGGCTGTTATCATTAATTATAATTAATTTTTCAGTTCTGCGGTGCGGTCTTAAGCACACACATCTTTTTTAGTCTGCGATTATTTAGTATGAGATATGTTCAGGAATGTTAATTTACCTATTTAGTGTTAAAATCCGCCGCAGCCAGCTATTATCTGCTAAGGAATTCTGCTATTAGTCAATGGTAAGTTCGTGACTTTAAGATATGCTCTATGCATGTTATGCATATGTATACGTGAGTGGGTATATTTGGTTATTAAGATTAGGTTCATTCGGACTTGCACCTTATGTCCTAACCTAAAGTTTGGTAGCCAGTAGAATTTACATGTGGCCCAATGCTAGAAGTTCCTTTTTACAAAAAAGGTATAACTACCTTTTTTGTAAAAAGGTTTTTTGTGCTTAGTTAGATTGTAACATGAAAATGCTCAGATGAGATCATGGCTATAAAATTGAGCTAAAGGTAAGTTTTATACTGTAGTTAAACATGTTTGCAACTATGTATCAAAACAACATCTACGTATCGTCGTAAACCTAAACTTTTCACATATTTCTCCGCTCTACAGCATAAATATCAGAACTAATCATAAATAACGATGTGATTTACATAACAACACATTGTGTGGAATCCTTATATCCAACATTGTCATCTTATATAATTCAACCAACTATCTTTAAAGAAAAGTCGCAACTGTCCCCCTCTAATTCGTATACCCATTCTTTTCTAACACGAGTCAAAACCTACCGGAGCGTTCCAATGGGCGGAGCTAAAGACAAAACCAGTGGAAATTGAGCTAGGAAAATGTATTGGAAACGTTGTGGTTGTTCAGTTTTTGATAGGTCTTGAGTGCTGGTTAGTGTATATATCGCCTGACTGCACATTGGCTGATGTAGACCACGCCTCCCTGGAAAATGCATTTTCAAGATTGCTATGCAGATGGCATTCAATAAGGACGGCCGTGGAACTTTCTCGTCGGATTTGGTCTCGAATGCCTCTTTTTAGGGTAATGGCCATTCTTGTTTGGAAGTCTTGAATGGGACGGCTTGGAAATAAGCTATACTTACCATTTGTTGGTTCTTCTGATATTATGAAATGTATGATTTATTTTGTGTAGAAAGCCTGGGCAAAACACTTTCAGAAATCGTAGGGCTTTTATACAATTTTACTTTATGTCGTGTTTTATCAAACTTTAGATTCCTTTTTAGTTAGCCAAAGTAGTCGGCTCTTCTAGCCGTTTGTCCCGTTTTAATGATATAGGCAGCACACTAGTTCCATGAATTATTCGAGTAAGTACCTACCTATTTATTTATTTCTTGTAACTCAAGCTAAAAAAGGGTTTTCAATGTTTGAATATATTATAGGTACATAATACTTAATGATGATTTTGTTTTAAGGCATGATAGTCAGGAAATATATTTTAGTAAGTACATTCGTTTATAGAAAGAAAAAAATGGTCTCGTCGTTAAGTAACCACGTTTTTTTGTAAAATGTGTTAGTTTGAAATTTCTTTTGAGTTATCTAGAGGTTAGTTAGAGTTAGGAACTGCCGATAATAGTTTAAACTTATAATCTAGAATTGTTGTAGGTACTTTAATCACTAATGTTGCGTTATACGTAACTAGAGAGGTTCGTTTCGTGTCAGTGACGCGAATTCAGAAGATTTCACCTGTTCTAAAAACATTTAACGTGCACGTTAAACTGCGCTACTTTGCCGCCGCTCCAATGTTACGCCGCTACATAAGCATGTACCTAAGTGACGCAAAACCATACAAATTTCACCTACCAGAAAGTGCTGCAAAGTGTTAGAAAGTGCTGCAAAGTGTTTACTTAAAAAATAATTAAATTTACCTACAACGTAACTTGTATTTTCTCTTTTCTTAATTTTCTTATTGGACGATGACAGCTGAGGACCAGATAAAGTGGAGAGAATTGGGGGAAGTTTTGTCTGGCAAGACAACTGCGTTAATTAAAAATTGGTAGTCATAGGAACTACCTTATGCCATAATAGGCATATGCCCTGCTCGTTTTACCTCTCTAAATTATCAATAAATTGGCAGTCATAGGAACTCCCGATAGAAGTGAAAACTTACAACTCAGAAATTGATAGCTTACTTTGGAAACTACGCGGGTGTAACCGGTGTGCGTGGACATAATCATGGCCATCTAGAAATGTGTCAGCGTTTCTAGATGGCGAATAGCCGTGGTCCCGAGTCTACCCGAAGATTTCTTATCATTCCCGAGCGTGACGCTAGAATTCAATTCACAGCACACGAAAAATCTGTCTTGATACAAAGTTTTCACTTCATATATATAGCTCATTTATGTCTTCAATAACCTATAACACGACAAATGTAAAATAAAACCGACCTCAGATCAAATTAGAATATAGATGTACCGGGACCGCAGCCGTCATCGGCATGTGCGATACAGATTGCACAATACATAGTCAATAAGGGGCTTGCTGGCGTGCCTAGCGGAGTGTGCGCGCAAATCGCGTCAGCGCATTGTAGTGTGCGCACATCTGCTCGGCTTATCAACTTGTGCGCGTACAGACACGTATGCTCGCGTATTGCGATTAATTGGATCAAATGCACCGAATATGGGCTTCGTGATGGAAGTGTAACACTGGAGAAATTATTTTTGAGTGATCATATACTTTTTTGTAATGTCGTAACTTAAAACACGGTGAAGGACACCGTCACAACTCACAAGAAAAGCCTGGGCGGGAATAGAATTCACAACGTATTCAGGCTGTCTTACTACCAACCAAGACATTAGGTCAGTCAAATCATCTGTTACGTACATTTCGTGACGTCCAATGATGATATTTGTATGGAACAATGCGTCATACACCAACCCGCACTTGGCCAGCGTTCTGGATCTAGTGGGAACATTTAGAGCCGGTTTTCATCCCGCGCGGAATCTCCCGCGCGCGGGCGTGGCAGATTTCCATATAAAATTGAATTCAAAATTCACGACGCGGTTTACCGTCGCGGCGGCTGCGGCAGCCGCGCGGCTCCCGCGTGGCTGCGCGCGGTTCTTGCGCAGTAGCTTTCCGCATTAGAAACCGTGAAAACCTGCGGTCTCGTGAGTATTGAAACAAAACATCGCGCGGCGCGGTGCCGCGCCCGCTCGCAGGCGCGGTTTGAAACCGCGCCGTGAAAATTGGGCCTTAGTGGGCAGCTTGTATATGTTTTCAGTGCACGTCTACATGTGTATTACAATATTGTTTTCGATCCTACATTTGCCTGGAATAGATCGCTTTCAGCGATAATGCCACCAGCTTGTCGCACTACTTTAAATTCATTATTTTCTTTTGGTGTCAATAAAGTGTACATAATCAATCAGTCTATCAATGTGTCTTCCTTAAATACATATCCTAAGTATCCTTTAATAACATTGTACATATGATTGTAAGCCTATTTGCAGAATCCACCAGGAAAAATGTCATGCTATTTTTCCAGATATTCTATCGACAACCAGCAACATCCAACATTATGTGATCCAGGTTCAAGGGCAATTTTTACAATTAAATCACAATGCAAGGAGATATTCTTGACGAGAGCAATGTGCTTGGATCCATCATGTATTTAAATAGTTTGCGTGGTTTTGTGCTGTTATGCGCAGGCTGGGCAAGTGTCAGATACCCATTACTGTCACGATAGTCGGTCAAGTCTGACCTCATTGTGTAATGAAGTGGCAATGCTCTCTTTGTAGTTTATTTCTCTGAGGTGGCACGTAATAGGTTCCGTAGCGCGTTGCGTAGCAAGCTACGACGTGTGTTTGCTCTTTATTATAATCTTTATTAACTTTTTGAATGAAATCTCCTTTTGGCGAACCACATATAGATTTTCCGTGGGCTGTGAATTGAACTCAAGCGTCACGTTCGTAAATGAAAGAAAACTCCGGGTAACAGGATGGCCATCGTCATGGCCACGCCCTCCGGTTTCAACCGCGTAGCTTCCAAAGTGAGCTATCAAATTCTGAGTTATTCGTTTTCACTTCTATCGGCAGTCCCTATGATTGCCAATTTTTTTTTTTGATAATTCAGAGAGATAATACGAGCAGGGCATATCCATAATAGTAAGAAACATACCAGCCTATAAGAACACATTGACATTGTAGCTATTGGAATGTGAAACGTCCAAATCATTACCTACACTGCACTGCGCTCATCAACCAGATAGCACGGTCGGGGCAGACATTGAAATAGAAAAAAATCCGGGGAGCGATTTTTTTTTATGAAACGTCGAGGAGGGTTGTTGGAAGTACAAATCTCGATTTTCTAACTAATCTCGGTAGAGGGTTCGCCGCCATCTTGTTTTAAAGTATTTGTGAAATAACTCGTTCATTTTCAACTTTAGAGCAAAAATGATCGTATCCAAAGTTGTTGGAAATTTAATTTCTCACAAGTTTGCTTCATATAGTTTTTACGCTAGGATCAATATTTGCAGAGTTATACTATCAAGTTTATCAAAAAAATCGTAATGGGTGGAATTTTATTTTCTTCAACTTCGGTTCTCGCACTTTTTAGGGTTCCGTACCCAAAGGGTAAAAACGGAACCCTATTACTGAAACTTGGCTGTCCATCCGTCCGTCCGTCCGTCCGTCTGTCACCAGACACTATCTCAAGAACGGTGATAGCTAGATAGTTGAAATTTTCACAGATGATGTATTTCTATTGCCGCTGTAACAACAAATACTAAAAATAAAATAAGTAAAAAATGTGCGAGAACCAAAGTTGAAGAAAATAAAATTGCACCTATTACGATTTTTTTGATAAACTTGATAGTATAGCTCTGCAAATATTGATCCTAGCGTAAAAACTATATGAAGCAAACTTGTGAGAAATTAAATTTCCAACAATTTTGGTGCCTATTATTTTTGCTCTAAAGTTGAAAATGAACGAGTTATTTCACTAAAACTTTAAAACAAGATGGTGGCGAACCCTCTACCGGGATTAGTTAGAAAATCGAGATTTATACTTCCAACAACCCTCCCCGACGTTTCATAAAAAAAAATCGCTCCCCGGATTTTTTTCTATTTCAGGCTAGTTTTATGTCTACCTCGACTGTACTAAGAGATATAAGATGTTTTATCTCTGTGCCCTGTAATTTCTATGGAAGTATTGCCCTTCGCGTTTTCAGTTAGTATATAGTGGGTAATCAAAATCACATTGTTTAGTGTAGTTTCATTTAGGTGTTTGTTTGTGTTCCGTTGAAAGATGTCGGGTCCGAGATACAGGGTAACCTAATTCTAAATATAAATTCTAAATTCTAATTCTAAATAGGTATCTCTTTTGCAAATAAAAAAATGTTTATTTATTATTTACCATTAGCTTGTTTGTCCCGTCACTATAGGTATCTAAAAAAAAGTAATATAATGTATGATATTATGTACTTGTAACTAGACATTACAGTTCATTGTAGTTTTTAAACCAATGTAACTCATCTGGTTAAACCATTCATTTTACACTGTCTTCAATTTAAAACCCAAGATTAATATAAGAAAAAAAAAACGGGCAAAAAAGCTTTTCATTTCGCACAACGCTCGGGTGAATGGGGGTAAAACCGGGCAATGGGAGATGGGATTGAAGCGCAGCCGAGCGAGGGTCGCCGCGTGATGAGCATTGTATAGGTATTGTATGTATTGTTATTGAGATTACAAGGAATGAAGATGTGGTTACGGATGAAATTGGAAGCTGAATTACGCTTGAAAATGGATGCTATATTGGCTGGTTTTTTGGGTTCTTTTTTCCAAGTTTTTCGTACAGTTTTTCAAATTATTATTGAACTTTTTTGGGCCCGTGGTTTCACGTGTGTAATTCCTTTTTCCGTTCCTTTACTTCTACAGCGATAAAAGTAGTGTATGTGCTATTTCAGATTTTAGTCCATATCTTAGATACAGACATGGACTTTAATCTGAAATAGCACACAAATAATTTTGGAAACTTTACAGAACATTTGGAAGAAGAACCCAAAAAGCCAGTCAATTTGATAAAGATCCATTAAGTAGTTCACAATATAGCAAAAACAGCCTATAATATATGTTCCCACTGCTGGGATTCGGGGTCTTCTGTCACTATGAGAGAGTGAAGGCCATAACCCACCACGCTGGCCCAGTGCGAATAGGCGGGTTATGCAGGTCCTCGAAATATATCTATCTAAGACACGCCGGTTTCCTTGCGATATTTTTCTTCACCGTTAAAACTAGTAAACAATAAACTCGTACATCTGCGCTTGGAAACCTACAGAGAGGTGTAGACGGGATTTGAACTAACTACCTCAAGATTATGAGTTCCTCGTTCTTGCCATTACGCCATCATGGCTTCCAGTGTCATCATACTTTCTATTCCACAATATGATCATGGTAAACATCCCGTAATTTTGTTTCTTCGTTGTTGTGTTAATAATAATAATCATAATCATAATAATCTGTTAATGTGTTATTATGTAACGCTGGAAATTGAATGGTAATAATAATAGAATTCTCCATCTGTATGGCTTTTGATGTGCCTAATATGTTTGATTGTGTTAAAGAAATAAAAAAATAGTGTCATCTTCATCTTATGCGAAATGAAATTGTAAAATTATCTTGGACAGGTATATTGCGAAAATGAACTTCATTCGAACAATTCAAACTTAAATAAAATGGCGGCACGCGCTCTTCAGCGGACGGACGCAATCTATGAGTACCTATTACACGGCTATCGCGTTTTGAATCTGCTATATTAATGACTAGCGACCCGCCTCTGGCTTCGACTGGCGACTGGCTGGTAACTGGCGACGACTGGCTTCGCACGGGTGCAATGCTGACGACACTAAAGATAAGTACTATTCAAATTGTTATTGTGGGCTATTCTTGGCAGATCATATACCATCCTGGACTTCTCTGCAAAACTTTATTTTGATATATGTATCTCGTAGGGATCAGCCAGCGTATGCAATGTAAGCGCAAAAATGTGTTTATTTATGACTACACCTTAGAAACCCTTAAAATGATCAGTGTTCTACTACTATTTTATGCATGCATTACACATACAAACCTTCCTCTTAAACATCTTGAATTCCTATCTGATAAAAAAACCGGATCAAAATCTGTTCGGCAATTTTAAAGATCTAAGCATAGAGCATACGAGTACAACGGACAGCGGGAAGTGACTTTGTTTTATTTCTACTATGTAGTGATGATGTAGCTCGCTTTAAAACACGAAGTATTTAAAACATGACGTACAAATTTAAAATTTTCACGATTAATGAAACTAGATACAACCGAATAGAAGCCAGAAACAGAAATAAGAAGGCCTTAACCGTCCGACTATTATTGTTGTTTTATAACTTTTTGTTAATATAAATATAAACTAAGACTAAAACAAACTGTACCTATTGCCAAACGAATTGCATGTCTATAGAAGAGGTTAGTTTCTGTGGATCAAATTTTAAAATGTTTCGAAGCGTCTTATTTTACCTGCAAACAGCAAAAAAGATTTTTGTACTTTATTTACTTAAATTTAGATTATTGTAGATGTTAGACTCTTTTCAGAATGCCTAGGGACTAAGATTTACCTTTGCCAGTCATTCTACCGCCAAGCAGTAATGTAAAAACATCACTGTGCTTCGGTTTGAAGGACAAAGTCTAAATCTATACTAATATTATAAAGCTGAAGAGTTTGTTTGTTTGTTTGTTTGTATGTTTGTTTGTTTGTTTGAACGCAAGGATCTCTGGAACTACTGATCCGAATTAAACGATTCTTTCTTTGTAGGATAGTCCATTTATCGAGGAAGGCTATAGGCTATTTAATATTACGCTACTATCAACAGGAGCCGAGCAGGAATGAAGAATGTAACAAAAACGGGAAAAAATATTGCTTTTTGAGAGCTTTCGTTGCGTGACAGCATATGTCATATTTTAAAGGTTGCGTCATTAGAACCTAAAGTAACCGAATTTGTTCAAAATTTGAATTGGTACGATCGATTTTCAATAGATGGCGTAGCAACGCGCGCGCGTTCAGCTAGTAAAAAATATAAGACAAATGTAGGTAATGATTTGGACAGTACAACTTCAGCGCTGTGTTATTGTGGGCAGGCATTTTGTTTACTAAATGCATGTTCTTTTCGTCCCATCTTTTTATACCATAAAAAAAACTTTATTTGAGTCTCATCCCGGTCTCGTCCAGTTGCGCGTTGACGTAACTTTGTCTAGTTAGTGATTATCACTCGATTCATAAACAATGGGGTGCTAAATTTGACGTAACTGTGCGTGTCTGTAGTACAGTAGCTCCTGAACCGAATTTGATTGTGTTTAACACGCTTTTATTATATCGACCTGTTTGTAACTATGTAATGAAATCTAAGGTAACTAATTTAACCATCTTCCAATAATCGTGGTGTCATGAAAATTAGCAGCTGTATGTAATTCTAATGACAATTGAATAATATAGTACTGTGGAACTGATCTGATGATGGAGCCGGAAGATATGAACTGGAACTTTATGATGGAACATCGTATCATAGCTGTATTTGGATTTGTTAGAAATGTCTTGTAATGAAATTTGACCACAATTACGTTTCAAGGTCTGTTAGTTGGAACAATGTTACAAGCTGTTTTTTTTAGTTTTTTACTAAACATTTATTTCATTTGAAAGTTGACTAAGTCGCCTGTATTCTTAGCTTTGTTTGATGAAAATTGGTCCGAGATAGCCGTCGCAACAAAATACCAGATTGCATATTTTTTTCACAACTCCTTCAATATGATTTTTTGAAATTTCACAAACATTGAAATAACGCACATGCTACTTTTATCCCAGAAAAATAACAGGTTCGGGAACAACGCGAGTAAAACCGCGGGATGTTGCTAGTAATATGTATCTACATATTGATTGGGTAAACGGGTAACTCACGTGTAATTTTAATACTAAACTATGTATCTGTACTAACATTATAAAGCTAACCATAGTGTAGTATATAATGATACTCATTATTATCCATAAATTCAAGGCCCGGAAACACATCACCATAAAACCTCCCGTTTGACTCCCTCTTCGAAATTTTAAAGTCTGCCGCGGGTTCGAACCCCCGACACAGCTATTGTGATTCAAATTACCGGCGGCGGCCAGACGGACTGTTTAAATAATAATACTTGTGAATATTGTACGGATTTTGGGTTTTGTATGTTATCAGTTTATTTATTTTACCAAGAGCTGTGGGTTATCTATTATATTAATATCCGTCGAAGCAATAACTTTGTACTTACCCATTTTAAAGAAAATTCCGCAAACGAAGACGTACAAAATTCCGCACACAATTTTAGTTTAAACAGAGGAGTGCAGAACGCTAATCTTGTTTTTTAATTGTGCATAAAATACATTAAATCAATGAAAAAATATCACTCACACACTTACTTATGTACCTACTCACATACCCATAATTACTCTTTTGTTTAAAGTTAAAGTTTGTAGTCAAATTGAGAAGGAGTAGATTAATATTGGTTTATTCGTATTTCGACCATTTGGCGATCACTAGCATAAAAACCCACTCAGGCAACGCATGCCACAATCTAGATGTTCTTATCACAAAGACCTGGCGACCAGTTTTTATAAATAATCATCATAGTACGAGTATCTAAGCATTATGTTAGTACTTATAAAATAACTTAATTGTAACTTACACCGTATAGTATAAAATAAAATAATTTAATAGACTGTGCTTATACGATGAACTCTTATTGTATTAGATATTATCAAAACAAACTTTAAATGATTTTAAATTAGCATTTATAACAGTTAGCAGTCATTACCATCCAACAAAGAACCATGAATATTTATTACACTTTAAAAAATAATAAAAATGCAGTCACAAAACGGACCCCATTGTAAACGTCACATAAGCACGAGCTAAAATATGTATTTTATATCAAAATGAATGATATGACACTTTGAAGGCGTTACGAATTATTTTACTACTAAGCGCAAAATTATTACTTCAGTTGTGTTGCCTTGTAGTTACGCTAAAGTGACATTTATTTTAATAGCAACAAAGAACAATCATATAGTTATGATACATTTTTCGCCATCAAATATTTTTGGTTGCGTGTATATCTTATTGTGTTTTTAACACTTCGCCCTTGTTGAAGTGTGGGGTCCGTAGGGGTAGTTTGCACCCTCACTGATTAGCGTTCTTAATCTATGGGGGAGCTTAGAATGTTTGAATGCAAGAGATAGTTATGATTTTTTAAAATTTTCATAAAAGTAATTAAGAGACGTAACTGTATGAATGCCTATTTTACTTACGAGTACTTATATTATGTTTAAGAGAATTGTATTACACCAACATAAAATATAACTTAGCTAAATGTTACTAAACGTGGATAACTCTTTAAGTTTAGTAATGGTAGGACTCTTGGCAGAGTCCGCCTGGGGAAGTACCACACCTTTGCCAGTCATTCTACCACCAAGCAGTAATGTGCCAACATTACTGTGTTCCGGATTGAACGGCAATGTTTCCAGAGATATTACAGGGCTTAGAGATAACTTAGATCTCTGAGTGACGAGCGCAGTGCAGTGCTAGGTAATGATTTGGACTCTTCCTGTTCCAATAGCTGCGTGTCACTGTGTTGTTATGTGGCAGGCATGTTGCTTAACATCAGGTACATGTCCTGCTGGTCTCGTCACTCTTTATTAAGAAAATTATAAAAAATACTAGTATATTACCTTAGTGTAAATCCACGCTTTATGTAAGATTTAGCAAATTTAGATTTTATACATTTAAATTTTACTTGTGGTCGCCTATTGGTAAAAATTCGTCCATAATTAATTTATACTATAGGTTTGCACATTATTTAGTTAATTTTCTTCATTTTACCATAGATTTAAATAATAAACTATGGTATTTGCATTTTTGTGTGTCTTAAATACATGGAGGTGTATAAAATGTTTTGTAATGACTTAGTATATTTTTATGCAAAATTTTAGAAAAATAAACATTGTGATTACATAAATAAATATTGATGGACAATTCACACACAACACTATCTGACCCCAAACTAAGCAAAGCTTGTGTGTTGGCGGCCAGATAGCTGATATAATACTTATATAGTTTTAAATACATACTTATTATACATAGACACACCCAGACACAGTGCAAACATTTGAATTCATCACACAAATATTTGCACTGGGTGGGAATCGAACCCACGACCCTCGGCTTCGCAGGCAGAGCTACTACCAACTAAGCCACGAGGTCAGTCAACGATTCTGTACTCCTTCTCCATATAAACGGTGTCGGAAGATTCATACTCTTCCATCCGCGCAATTTTACTAAAAAGGAGTACGAATTTTACGCGTTAAATATTTATGTGTGTTTTTGCGTATCAGAGTATTCGATATACTCTTTAAACTTGATAACTCTTCGGGAAATTGAGAATATATTAATATTGCTTTAGAGACAAATCGACTTCTTGGCGGTTACTAATTTTTATTTATTAGTAGTAGAATCAACAAAAACTTTCGAGAATAATCAGATTAATGTATAATTAAATTAGTTATTACCTACTTGATAGTTGTTGCATGAAACCATCCAATTACTCAATAATATTTCGTATGTTTATTTAACATCTTAAACAGTTGTGTAATGAGCGACCGAAGGGCTGTAAGCTCATTTGTGACATGTTCAGCTTGTTACCTATTCAACCTACTTTCGAATTTGGAACATGTGTAACTGAATAGATAACTGTCAAGTCAGTGATGAACAAGAATAAACCTTTTGCAGAAGAGATTAAGTACTAAATACTGGTACTGGAGTTTTGGTACCCAATTGCCACATCATTATTGATTTATTTCAATGAATGTAGCTTAAGAAACCCACTTCATTTTTCCAATGCCTGGACTTGTTACTACTCTACCTATTTTCGAATTTGGAAGAAAATATGTAACTGAATAGATAACTGTCAACATACTGGTAGATTTAGACTACAGATGTGCCCTCCCGAACATCAAGGCGCATGGAATTATCCCATCGTTGGGAAGCACTCAAGATGGTTGTTCAGTCTTTGCGTTCTAGTTGGTTGCAGGAAGCGATGAACGCCGGACGTTTTTACCTATCACTATTCGTTGTCAACTACCAAAATAAGTAGAACCACAGCATACTTCGACGCTAGTGATTGTAGGGGTCAAGTAGATTGGTGGTGTGTAAATCACTCCGCTACACACACAGACACAGTTTGTTACCAATTTCGGGATTCTCAGGGCGCAGCCATAGCTCTAAATCGTTGATTGTCAAGCCTATGAAAGGATGATAAATACCAATAAACTGTGTTCTCCAATAAAATATGGTGATAGTGGGTTTTAGTACTAAATCACCACACCACAATATACTTATTTAATTTTATATTGCACTAGCAGTGGCCTGTGGTTTGATCCACGTAGTTACTGTCGAACTGTCGAATAGGAAACATGTGTAAGTGGATATACGTATAACAGACTTGTCAGTGAAGAGATGATGGACACAAATGACTCGCTTATCAATGAAATAAAGATGTTCTTAGAATAAAATCTTGTAGGCTCGCGTCACCGAATTATTAATGTAAGTAGATAGCGTCGGGACGTGCGCGTAATACGCTTTTTGGTTGGGTGAAGTTTTATGATAATTATAGGTATTACTTGACTGAACTTGGCTGGCCACACTGCCGTGTGTCTATATGATTAATTAAAGGTTTTTTTTAAATAAAAAGTGACGAGACGAGCAGGACATGTGCCCGATGGTAAGCAACATACCTGCCACATAACAGCACAGTGACACGCAGCTATTAGAAGATGAAGAGTCCAAATCATTACCTAGCACTGCACTGCGCTCGTCACCCAGAGATCTAAGTTGTTATATCTCTAAGCCCTGTAATTTCTCTGGAAACATTACCCTTCAAACCGGAACACAGTAATGTTTGGACATAACTGTTTGGCGGTAGAATAACTGGCAAAGGTGTGGTCCTTCCCCAGGCGGACTCTGCCAAGAGTCCTACCACTACATAATAAAAGGTAGCAGTAACATAATAATTAGATATCTGTAGCAGTATACAGGTGATGTTTTGTGCAATAGTAGTGTTGTTTAACACTAAAATGCTGTTTTTAGTTCAATACAAAGTTTTACAAAGAAATTACAGGGCATAGAAATAAAACATGTTTTATCTCTAGGTGACGAGTGCAGTGATAGGTAATGATTTGGATTCTTCATGTTTCAATAGCTGCGTGTCGCTATGCTGTAACGGGTAGGCATCTTGCTTACCATCAGGCACATGACCTGTTCGTCTCGTATACTATAGAAAACACTTCTTTCGACATTCCTTAAAAACATTTTTTTTTATGAAACAAGGTGAGGTGAAAAGGTGAAACACCAATGGTCACATAAAGTGCGATGTTAATTCTCAGCATCAAACTGTAATTGACACAGACCTTGGGATCACTACCAGAGCGTGTTCGGCATCACTTTATCACCACCCTGACTCTTTGAGTTTTCTTTATTGTAGGTAATGATTCATTAAGACCCCTCGCCGTGATTCTAGTTCCCGTAATGGCCGCCACGCGTCTGTTGTCAAATAAATGCTAAACATTCAGAGCACGTTACCGCAATACTTTCTAAATACGCGTCTTATGATAGTAAATTGTACAATTCGTGCCAAACTTTGTGACTGACTAGCGGCCAGTTTCGTTCCAGCTACGCTCGGATATTGTCATATCCTCAGAAACCTAGGTATTCTTCTTTCATGTACAACAACTTTGCTAAAGATCGTCACTTGATCAATTTATAATTCAAATTACGATTCTATATAGGACATGCAAGCAATTTTTTATAATAGGTATATAGATTTAAGTGATGGAATACTTAAAAATATAGTACCGAGGCTTTGCGTTGCTAGTGATAAGGCTTACAAGGCTTGGGCTTTGTAAGCCTTGTCACTAGCAACGTTTGCTTTCAAGCAAACTGGATTGGAAAATAATGTCAAAATAGAGGAAGATGCGAGTATAAAATACATTGACAATTTTAAAAAGAGATTATTTAATCCGATTTTGTTCTAATATTGCGCTTTTGTTTTATTGCTATACCAAAAAATATAGAAAAAATACCAAATGTAACTATGTAATCTAATTGGTACATATATTTGGTAGAAAATTCATACGATTTTATACGAGTTTTTACGTACCTAAAATTAAATTTTATTTGGTATTTTGTCCACTTATAAAGCTACAGATATAGGTACTGCTATTACACATATACGTCAAGCAAATTCACAAGATTTTACCCATGTGTTATAAGCATCAAACGCGTATGTACCGCTCCACTGCTCCACCGCCACTCTTACGCTACGCCAATACATTACCAAGTTGATGACGTAAATCGTTAAATTTCAGCCTCAAAGAAACATAAAAATCGAGCCTTTGCGAACGAGTTCGAATGCAAACATGGTGACCACGAGATATACGGATAGTACCACGTGATTTTTATCTATAAGCGTAAGTTAGAAAAACACGGTGGTCATACAGTTTGGCACACATTACGTGGGAATAGGTTACGGATATTCGCGCGACATTAGGCGGGCGGCGCGCGCGCCGGATGTGGCGGCCATACATTGCGGGTGGCCGGGACTTCCGGCGCATTGTCTACCAGAGGTATGTTTTGGTTACGATTAGGCGACAAAATTTCGGTATTCCACAGATATTGTATTATATTCTAAAACCGAAAAAAACTAAGCATATTTAGTTGGACGCAGTGTTTTTCGCATTAAACCTCATTATTATAACACCTTATTTGGGCCTATTGTGCGTGGCTCATAGGTACTTTCCTTCTCAACTCGAACCAGGCTGTCCTTGAAGGACAGCATCCTATTCAGGTTAAAAACAAAGTGGCCAAGTGCGAGTTGGACTCACCCATGAAGGGTTCCGTTGCAGCAAGTAACATAATATACATAATTCACAAACATAGTTCTTGTAGTTCGTTGTAACTTTGATCGAAGTTTTAATAATAGTGTATTTATGACGTACTAAAAAAAAACTACTCATCAGATCGAGTTCAAACCAATTTTCGTTGGTAGTATTTATGGTAATGTACATCATATATTTTTTTTAGTTTTTTCATTCTCTTACTTTAGAAGTTAGAGGGGGACACACATTTTACCACTTTGGAAGTGTCTCTCGCGCAAATTATTCAGTGTAGACAAAAACTAAATTAGAAACCTCAACATCATTTTTGAAGACCTATCGATAGACATCCCACACGTATAGGTTTGATAAAAAAAAATTGAGTTTCAGTTCTAAGTATGGGGGGCAACCCAATTTTTTTTTTTTTTGTAAAAATCATAATGCGGTTCACAGAATACATCTACTTACTAAGTTTCAATAGTGTAATTCTCATAGTTTCAGCAAAAAGTGGCTGTGACATACGGACGGACAGACAGACAGACAGACAGACATGACAAATCTATAAGGGTTCCGTTTTTACGTTTTATGGAACCCTAAAAAGGTTAGTAGGTATGAGTAATTGAGTATTATCCCGTCTAACTTGCGCGATCATCTGTAACCTATTTTAAATTTGTAAGTAAAGACTTTTTATTTGTATTTTATCTACTAGTGTTTCTTTCGCGGTTTTACCCCCGTGGTTTCCGTTCCCGTCATGTTCCCGGATTAAAAAGTAGCCTATGTGTTATTTCTAGCTATAATCTACCTGTGCTCAAAATTTTAGCCTGATCTGTTTAAACATTCCGATATGATTGACCAAGAAACATCGAAACTTTTATAGTTTTTGTAGGATGTGGCCAATGTGCTATATCAGGGTATAATCTAACTGTGTTCTAAATTTCAGCGCGATCCGTTCAGACCATTGATCAGATCCATTTTGGATGACGTATGTCCTTGAAAATCTCTTTATGGGAAAATTACAATGTTTTCCGTCACAGTTAAATTTATTAGTTTTTTTTTTAATAAAGAGTGACGAGACGAACAGGACATGTGCCTGATGGTAAGCAACATGCCTGTCACATAACAGCACAGAGACACGCAGCTATTGAACCATGAAGAAATCATTCATCAAAAGTCCAAATCATTACCTAGCACTACACTGCGCTCGTCACCCAGAGATCTAAGTTGTTATATCTCTAAGCCCTGTAATTTCTCTGGAAACATTACCCTTCAAACCGGAAACACAGTAATGTTTGCACATTACTGCTTGGCGGTAGAATAACTGGCAAAGGTATGGTACTACCCCAGCCGGACTCTGCTAAGAGTCCTACCACTACAAAATTAGTGTCGACAAACTCACACATTTGCACTTGGAAAAATGCTCAGATTTGCAGGTGTGATTTAAACCTACGTCCATACGGTTGTGAAATCGCACATTCTAGCCACTAAGCCATCACGGCTTCTTTACTTACTACATAGGTACTAGTTCGTGAGTTAATTCCATTATCAATTTATTATTCATTTTTAACAAATACACGTAAAAATAGACACCACAACAATAGGTAATAAACGTCACTATTCAGTAACAAAGCGATCTTGAAACGATTCGATACGGCTAAAGAAATTCGATTCGATATTCGAAATTCTAAAAACCGCGAATTAGTTTCGCACCGAACGCGCGGCACCCACGACTTGAACAAGTGCAAAAATTACATCAGTAATTCAACCACACACAGTCGATAACAACCTTTAAAATTAGGGAGTAGAGTATAAATTTGTGCGTAAATGAATACGGTGTATGAATTTAAAAATAATAATACGTCATCGCGCAGTCCCTCTGTCTTTTCGGTGCAGCGTTGCGTGATACACGTTTCAGTCGTATGTTGATTTTGATGGTAGGTTCTGTGGTCTGTTTCCATTGTCAGAGATATTACAGTAAGATGTAACGCTTTTACATAAATAAACGTTCTACTGTATTCATTTCAAATCTGAGTCATTTGACGTACCAAACATTAATAATTATTATGCTGAGAAGTATAATAGGGCTGAGTTATGGCAATAATCAAAAAAGTGTCAGGTCTTTGTCTTGCGTGATCGTGATTTTGAATACGGTAGATGGAAAAGTTATAGAAAACAAAGTCTTTATTGAGAGAAAAATATACACAAATTATGTATGTCCTATCATAATATTGTTTTTAATTTCTTTTTTCTTGTTTATTGATTTTTTTTTAAATAAAGTGTGACAAGACGAGCATGACATGTGCCTGATGGTAAGTCACATGCCTGCCACATAACAGCACAGTGACACGCAGCTATTGGAACATGAAGAGTCCTAATCATAACCTAGTACTGCACTGCGCTCGTCACCCAGAGATCTAAGTTGTTATATCTCTAATTTCTCTGTAATTTCTCTGGAAACATTGTCCTTCAAACCGGAACACAGTAATGTTTGCACATTACTGCTTGGCGGTAGAATAACTGACAATGGTGTGGTACTTCCCCAGGCGGACTCTGCTAAGAGTCCTACTACTTTTTGTCAGTGTTTGACCACAACAATTCAGCAAGACGATTTGATCGGAAATTTAGTAGAACTAAAGTTTAGCCTGGCTTCTATATCTACTTCTGTATCATCTGCAGGAGAGATTGACAATGTCTTTGTCTTGGACGTATATAAAAAGTCGAACGTAGTCTTGCTAAAACAAAATCGTCCAACAATGGCAACGCGCAATTTAACGCAACACCCACATCGACGAGTGAATTTAAACCTCGCCCCGGGTGTTAGGAAACTGTGATTTGTGGTTATTTACCGCGGTTGTTAACTTTCCATTTTCGTCGGCCACTCGTGCGGAATCCGCGACGATTTCGGTTCGAATTGCGTTTTTAATTTACAGAATACGTACGCGGCCTAAACGGTCCAACAATAGGGCTTGTTGCGAACAAAAGGTGCAACAATGACGATGAATTCGGTCGCTTCAGTGGAAGTAATGGGGTAATTCGTTATTTTATATTGTTTAGTATTGTTGGAGTTTCAACCGTTAACACTGATAGAGGCTTTGATAGAGACGTACCAAATTTTATGTACGTGGGTTAAAACATTATATTTATGTTATTACTCGTAAATGAGGTTTTAAAACGTTATTAAAACATTATATTTAGGTTATTACTCGTAAATGAGGTTGAGGAGGTGCATTACATCAAACATTACATTAAAATAATAGCTTGTTCGACAATCTTTATGCATCGTGCTATTTCCAGTTGGTTATGCTAAGGAGTGTCACTCTTCGTCTTCACGTCGAACGTTGTCGTTGTTGCCTCTAGGCCATCACGGTTTATTGTTATTATCAAGTACCTTTATAATTAATTTAAAACACTTTATTTACCACAAAACAATACAAAAAAACAGTGGTTAAACTTAAAAGTATTTTTTTTTATACTCAAAAAGCGATCTTATCGCTTATAGCGATTTATTTCATATATTTTTTTCGTTATTGAGACAAGGTAACGGTCTAACGGTATCCTTGATACAATCATGTTTATTATGAATTGTTAGTACAAATAGAGTATATATCATTTAAAAGTAAATAAATATTGGTATTATTACCATTTAAAAGTAAATACGTATTAGTAGATATGTATTGGTATTACAATATTCAAGAAGACTTCAAAATCAGTTTACGAAATAATGGAAGCAATATTTATGCAAACCCCTTTCCAATTCAACTCAATTAGCAAATTCGCCAAAACGCTTAACGCGATCTCGAAAACTAATTCCAAAATTGAATAATCCAATCAAGAACTCGTCGAGTTTTCGTATTTTGGAGCAAGAAATGCGAAGGATTTGCGAGTAAAAAACCCTTTGTCCAAATAAAGCGAGCGAATGTCACCGGGTGAAGCCTGCTGTGACATGCTCATTGGGAATTCTGCCCGGCTGGCGGGAGTGATACGCACTGCGTCGGTAAAAACGCTGCGTTTATGTATGAATCTGAAAGTTTTAAGCGAGCAATTTTTGTTTCTGAATCTGAAGACAAAATTGGAATCTCGGAAACTACTCCAACGATTGAGATTTTGGATGGATCAGCTAAATATCAGCTTGAGGCTCTGGAATCGATCGAGAGGCATGCCAAAAGGCTCATAGGCAAAGACACTAGTGCGAAAAAGACTACAAAGCCTTGAACATCGCCGCAAAATTTTATAGAATACACTTCGGAGAGTGTGCGACTGACTTTCTAATCTAATACAGTCCGCGAGGTATAAGCTGAGCTTTGCATTTGTGTGAGTGTACATGGATAGTGTAGGTGTGACAACCGGCCTTAGGCGCGGCGCCATTTTCGCCAGGTAAAAACCGGTTTAAACTGATTTTGGGTAACCGGCCTGAGGCGCGGCGCCATTCTGTCTCGCCGCGCTCCTGCCGCACTTCACCTCTTGTACAGACTGCAGCGTGACGTGTTCAATATTATTTTGTTTTTGTTTGATATACCTAAGTGTTAGTAAAATGGATGCCAACACAAATAAGCGCAAAATACGGAAACCATTAAATAGCCAAGTAAAAGAAATTTTGTGTAATTTAAATAGCTATTTTAAAGACATGAACGATAAAGACATGTCAAGTGTGACTACATCAGCCCAATTGGTATCGACATCGACAGGAATTCCACTGTCAACTGTTAAAAGTGTCTTATTGGAAAGTAAACGTGTTTTGAAAGATGGAACCAAATTCAAATCTCCGAAAAAGACCAGATGCAGGAAAAATATAATAATCATTGATGATTTTGATAAAGCAGTAATCCGTAGAACAATTCATAATTTTCACATTACTGACAAAGAGGTGCCAACAATGAAAAAAATTCATGAAAAATTAAAGGCTGACATTAACTATCCAGGATCAATATGGTCATTGCGAAAAGAAGTATCTCTTTTAGGATTCAAATGGTCAAGGACAGAGAATAACAGAAAAATTTTAATGGATAAGCATGAGATCCGTCACCTACGTAGAGAGACGAACTTCTTAGCATTCCATGGATTCACCGTGCGGGTGCCGGGTCCATCGTGTGGCAGAGAGAGAAATCTCGAATAGACCCCAAGACTTGTGACTCGGGCTGTAGGTTTAAAAGGGGCCCCTTATATTGACGTACGTCAACACTCACCTTCACTACTCGTATTTCTCTCCCTGCCCAGCCAAATCCGATATGATCCTACTAGTGCAGCTTTAGATACTCGTTCTAGTATAGAACTTACTGCACTTCTGGACAATCCAAGGTCTTTAAGCAGGTTATAGAGAGATTTTGCTGGTATACCTCTCGCTCCTACTTCTACAGCATATAAATTAACTACATAGCCATTTTTTGTTAATTCATTTTGAAGGTCGTAATACTTATTTTGTTTCATCGCGTGGTCTTTAGGTATATTAGTTTCCCACGGTACGGTAAGTTCTACCAGGACTATGCGTTTCGTAGCCCTAGAAAAAAGGAAAATGTCCGGTCTGGATGACGAAACACCCACATCCTCTGGGATTTTATAGTGCTTTTCATACGTATCCATTAAAATAGTCCAATCAGGTGCTAAACCCAGGATTGAGTAAGGCTTGCTCTTGGAGTTTGAAGTTGAACCCTCTTTTACAAAGTTAATTTGTCTTTTGTTTGTCGTCAATCCCTTTTGGGCTCTAGCTACCGAAAGGCTTACGGCTTCACGTATGATTTCAAGTACTCTGTCATGGCGCTGTGAGTAATGACCCCTATTAAGGAGCACCTTGCATCCCACCAATATGTGCCTTGCTGTACATATCGCCTCACCACAAGTATAGCAACATTTTTCAGAGGCTTTTCCCCACCTTACCAAGTTACTCTGGTCAGGAAGGGTCATTTGAAAAGCATTTAGATAAAATTTTAATAAGGCAGGACTTAATTACTTAAAATTTCCGAATACCGTATTCAGGGCAGGCCTATCGTTTATACCGATGAAACATATATTGACACCACTCACACTTCATCAAAATCATATTCAGATGGCAGCACTTCTGGTTTGAAGAAACCTATTTCTAAAGGAAATCGATTGATAATCGTTCATGCCGGCGGCGACGACGGTTTCATACCAAATGCGCTGCTGATGTTTAAAGCTAATCAAAAAAGTGGTGATTATCATAACAATATGAATACAGAAAACTATACAAAATGGTTACAAACGCAATTAATTCCCAATTTGAAGCCCAATAGCGTTATTGTAGTTGACAACGCATCTTACCACAATTCGTTAAAAAATCCCGCTCCCAACTCAAATAGTCGCAAACAAGATATGATTGACTGGCTCAAGTTACGCAATATCGATCACTCAATATCCATGCTTAAACCACAACTTTATCAATTGATACTGCATAATAAACAACGATTTATTGAATATAAAATTGACACCTTATTAAGAGAACATGGTCACAGCGTCCTTCGTCTACCACCCTATCACCCAGATTTCAATCCGATTGAAAATATATGGGCAATGATAAAAGGATACGTCGCGAAAAAAAACGTGTCAATGAATATGGATACAATAATGAGGTTAGCAAATGAAAAAAATGAAAGTATCACTGTACAGGAATGGAAAAATGTTTGTGACCATGCAATAAAAGAAGAAAAAAAGTTTCATGGATACGATGCCGTTATTGACAATATAACGGAAAGATTCATTATTAAAACAAACGACACATCAGACGAGAGTGAAAATGATAACGAGAGTGATAAAGAAAGTGACTATGGTGCAATGTCTGGTGTAGAAGATGTGTAGTTATTTTGTCTTTCAAATTGAATTTTTAGTAATAATCACACAATAATATGTACTCATCAGTCAAATACACAGCTGGACTTTATTTTATCAATTTAGTTTTATTTTATTTTAATACTAGAATACTTCTCCGACTTATGTTATGCCTTAAGTACCTACCTAAAATATAATGATATTAATTTTTAAGAGTTTGTTGTCTGACTGTACTTTTGGTGATCACTCACACTAATGCAAAGCTCAGCTTATACCTCGCGGACTGTACCACCTTCTTCAATTCAATCTAATGCCCTTTTTTCTATCAGACTTCTCGTAGCTCGAAGAAGTGGCACCATTTCACGGTTGATATTCCAAAGACAGGGACGAAGACGTTTGACTCTACTTTTGTGACAAGAACGTCTAGGCTGTGGCATAAGTTGCTCGAGTGGGGTTTTCCCGATGGGTATAATCTTGGTGGATTTAAATCGAGAGTGAATCGGTTTCTTCTAGGTAAACATGCTCCATCGTAGACCGCATTGTCGCTTAACATCAGGCGAGATAGTGGTATAATAGTGGTAAGTGTAAACCTATTAGTTAAAAAAATCGATTTTCATGAAACTTTGTATACAGATGATTTTGAGGGCGATTAATCGGTCTAGCTAGGATTAATTTTTACAAAACGTCGTTTTATTCGTGTTTAAATAGAGCAAAGCTCGGTCAATCAGGTACTCCTACCAATATTTTCAAAGCTTCGATATTTAGATCTTTACTAGCTGCACCTCGTCTTGTTGCCTGCAGCTTAAATTACTAGGGATTTTACTTCATGTCTTAACCATTACTAGGGATTTTACCAATGTCATCATACTAATAATCCGAAGGCAGACAGCAAATATTACGTAGCTGAAAACTTGTCATATAACTCTCCTATTATATCCCAATACGATGGTGCAGACCTGGCTGTGAGTAGCGGGGCAATATAATGGGGTAGGAATAATATATAATATTTAAACCTCAATTTAGACCAACCTTGTCTCTTTGAACTCGTTTGTCACAAAACTGTGACAAACGAGTTCAAAGAGACAAAACTCAATTAAAATCAAATTTTGTAAAACTATAATTTTAGTTTGCTATGAATACTCGATAAATAAAAAAGAAACGCGGCGATCGAACAACCTAGTGCGTAATAAGCTGGAGAAGTAAAATTTGCATAGCGCGCCCCAAGAAACCGACGGAGACTTTAAATCTAGTAAATTTACTAAATCTAGGCTGGAACTGATTCAACGTCGCTCCCCAGACGGCGTCTCAAGCCAAAGAATAAAACTGTTATTTTATTTCTTGATATCTTCATTCTACCTCTATGGACCGAGAGAGAAAGACCCAAGTCTTATCAGATTAGATGAGATTACTGTACATGCAAACTTTTTAAAATTCTTTAACATTATTTAAATTCGTATCTCTATTTATAAATCCCTATGTACAAGTATATTATGTGTACTTACGATTACCAGCAACGCTCGTTTTCACCCGCGTAGTTTTTTTTCCATCACCCGCAATGTGTGTGTCCCTATGTGCCTATGTGCTATTTTTTATAGTAAAGAGTGACGAGGCGAGCAGGACATGTGCCTGATGGTAAACAACAAGCCTGCCATATAACAGCACAGTGACACACAGCTATTGGAACATGAAGAGTCCAAATCATTACCTAGCACCGCACTGCGCTCATCACCCAGAGATGTAAGATACCTCTTAGCCCTGTAATTTCTCTGGAAACATTATCCTTCAAACCGGAACACAGTAATGTCTACACATTAGTGCTTGGCGGTAGAATAACTGGCAAAGGTGTGGTACTTCTCTATGTGGTTATCTATGTTTTACATTTTAACCCGATCCCTTCAGGCGTTCCGACGTGTTTGAGCGACAATCATCCAAACATCTAAACCAAACTGTCGCATTAATACTATAAAAGCGAAAGTTTGTGAGTGTGTATGTTTGTTACTATTTCACGTCTAAACGGCTGAAGCAATTTTAACAAAATTTGGTATGGAGTTATCTGACACTCTGGATTATTAACACATAGGCTACTTTTTATCCCGGAAAATAACAGGAGGAATGGGAAATACGCGGGTAAAACCGCGGTGCGGTGCTAATTTATGACACTAGTAGGATAGAATGACTACAACATACAATGGCCGTGATCACAAAAAGACCCAACCGTTCGAATACGACCAATAAAAATGATTTAAATCGATATTAACTCCTATGCGATGTTTTCAATATAAACTATACAAAGTCTTACAGAGTCACGCAAAATTGATACAGCCAATTCGAATCAGACAACGCAACTAAATATGTACCTTCTAGCATTAACGCCCTTAGTACACCAACGCAATCGCATGCGGCAGCGAAACGACGAAAAAACAGCAGACAGCAAATATTAGTTGTATGGCAACGTTTCGCATGTGTTATGTCTCGCTCTACTATATAGCTAGATGAAATAGTTGCGTCCTTGTCGGTATTGTTTCGCAACTGCGAAATGGCCGTTACACAGACGCAACCGTTTCGCTAGTGGAGTTTCGCATCCCAATGCGTCACCACGCGTTCTGTCGGTGAGGACAGAATTTCGCACAATGGATGCCTAAAATATTGAATTTGATTCGAAATTATCCCGAATTATATTAAGTTGGGCATGTTGATTACAAAAATGCATCCAAAAAGAGGTGGCATGGAGGAAAATTTCTTCAGAATCTGAAAGCGACAATGACATTTCCTTGCGAAAGAACTGCAGTGTACTAACGTTCCGCAGATGTTTCGCTACCGCAATTATTTCGCAAAGATTCGCAGCCGCATACGAACGCGTTGGTGTACTAAGGGCGTAAATCCCATAAATAAATCACGCATTTTTTTACATATTTAAGTGTAGAATTTTTATATTCATTTGTTTTTCAGCACGTTTTAATCTCGGGAGCAATCGGTATGAAATTATAAAAATATGTTTTAACTAGTATCACTTAGTATCGCTTAAGTTTTACCCCGCGTAGTGACCGATGCCATTATTTTCCCGCAATATACGACTAACTAGCGTATTTACTCGTACTATTTCGGACTATAATAATAATCTATCTTTACTACAAATTTAAACCCGATCCGATCAGCCGTTCCAATGTGATTGGACAAGAACCATCCAAACATTGACATATCCTGCTGATGTTACAAACGTGAAAGTTTGTAAGAATATACGGATGTATGTTTGTTACTCTTTTACGCAAAAACTACTCTCTACGTCTACTCTAATTCAACGAAAACGTAATTTCGAAATAAACTCGCGATTTTCCAACTCCAATTCTACTTCGATCCGTCGTTTTGTCCGTTTAAATGTTCTAAGCCTACTTACTCTAATTAGAGTATGCTTAGAACATTTAAACGTCAAACAATGTTGTATCGGACGAAACGAAGTAGAACGAGAGCAGGAAAGTCGCGAGTTTTTTTTCGAAATTTCGTTTTCGTAGAAACAGAGTAGACGTCCAGGGGTTTTGGATGAAATATCGTGCACAAATAGAATATGATCTGGAATTACACATAGGCTATTGGTTGGCCCGTAAAAATAATAATATCGGGAACTATGCGGTTATAACCGCGGGGAGGATTTAATAGCTATTCGTCAGAAAAGTTTTTAAAACATCACGTTTGAGGATTCAATAGCATGTGAAACCGTGGAACACAGCTACTAAGGTGATTCTTGGTGAAGAGAGGAGCTTCTATACTCTTACTCTTCGGAAACCCTTACCTGAATATTTGTTCTGTTGAGGAGAAAAGCAAATTGATTCTAAAATTCGATTTGTATCAAACGGGTTAAGTCGACGCATCTGCGAACTATCAGCTGCTAACAAACTGTTTGATCTACTCTTACGCAAATGTGTCGTTACTTGGGGAAACTACTGTGTTCCAGTTTGAAGGACAATGTTACTAAATACAATATAAGGTGAAGAGAAAGATCAATCAAGTGAATCTGGGGTACAATCGGAAAGCTATTATGCTAGGCAGTGATTTGGGCTCATCGTGTTCAAATAACCACGAGAAGCTTTAAAAACAGGCGTGTTGTATCAGCGTGTGCGCATCAGGCACAAGTCTTTCTCGACCTGTCACTGTACATTATAAAAAATAATAGGTACTCATAATAGATTGTATGCACTATGAAAATGCTAAAATATGCATGCAAATATGCACTAAAAAAGGGCAAAATATGCAGATAATATGCACTATCAAAAAACATTTGCAAATAGAATGTACGTTTATTATTAACACATTAGGTATAATTGAAAAAAAAAAACTCGTATTTATTAGTTAGCGCCCCGTAAAAAGTAGCCTTCTTCCAGACTATAATTTATTTATGTTCCAAATTTCAGTCCCATCCGTTCAGACGTTACGACGTGATTAAGCAACAAACATACATTGGCATTTATAATATTAGTAGAATTACATACATTTTTTTATTAAAGGATTTTTAAATGCTAGCTGGCTTGAGTGGAATGCGATGGCATCTGCTCTGTCAAATTTTCCAACAACTTCATTTATAGCTTCAAAATTTTCAGCATAAATAAAGTGGCCAAGTGCGAGTTGGACTCGCCCATGAAGGGTTCCGTTGCAGCAAGTAACATAATATACATAGTACACATAATTCTTGTAGTTCGTTGTAACTTTTATCGAAGTTTCAATAATAGTGTATTTATGACGTACTAAAAAAAAACTACTCATCAGATCGAGTTCAAACTAATTTTCGTTGGTAGTTTACATGGTAATGTACATCATATATTTTTTTTAGATTTTTCATTCCCCTACTTTAGAAGTTAGAGGGGGGGGGGGGGACACACGTTTTACCACTTTGGAAGTGTCTCTCGCGCAAATTATTCAGTGTAGACGAAAATGATTTTAGAAACCTCAACATCATTTTTGAATACCTATCGATAAATACCACACACGTGTAGATTTGATGAAAAAAAAATTTTTGAGTTGCAGTTCTCAGTATGGGGGGCAACCCTAATTTATCTTTTTTTTTAAATTTTTTGTTCAAATCTTAATGCGGTTCACAGAATACGTCTACTTACCAAGTTTCAACAGTGTAGTTCTCATAGTTTCGGAGAAAAGTGGCTGTGACATACGGACGGACAGACAGACAGACAGACAGACAGACATGACGAATCTATAAGGGTTCCGTTTTTACGTTTTACGGAACCCTAAAAACACCTACAGCTTGAAACCAAGTTCTCTACCGTGTTAATATTGGTTCTGGGGATAGTGCAACACTATGTAGTTGCTCTGTATACGATTGTACTAGCTATGGTGCTTTAAACGCTTTTTTTGTAGAAGAAACCAATTTTTTCACGATCCAGTACTCGTTTCCAGTCTCTTCCGCAACTTGATTGTAATCCGTGGGCTTCAAATCACATGTCTGATTTGAAGCAATTTCACGTACCTATACCTAACTATTGAAATAAGCACTGTCAATGAAAAATTGAATTATATTCATTTGCAAATGCATATAATCCGATGTCTGCTCATAACATAAACGACACAATTTGTAGTTTTTTTGTAGAATTAAAGTGACAAAGAAAGATAGTTTGGGCTTCAGAGAGTAATGAACAAGCCTTATCTTAAAAACTATACTTACAGTTCGAAGAACAAAAAAACCAACCACTATGCTCCCAAAGAAGGATACATCACGTGAGGAAATCAAAATTAAAAAAAAAACTACCTGGCTCTGCGCGCGTTCCTACGCCACCTGTCGAAAATTGGTCGTACCAACTTAGATTTAGAACGAATTTGATCAGCAAAAGTTTATAATGGCGCAATGCACATACAGACACAGGCTGTCACGGACTTCAGCGCAACGTCAACGCACGCAACGAAAGCTCTCAAAAAGGAACATGTTTGGCCCTTTTTCTTACATTCTTCATTCTTACTCCGCTCCTATTGATAGTAGAGCAATGTTATAAAACCTATAGTCTTTGATTAAATAGACTATCCAACAGAAAAATAATCTTACAATTCAGACCAGTAGTTCCAGAGATCCTAGCGTTCAAACAAACAAACTCTTCAGCTATAATACGACTATTATAAGTATAGATACATACGTCAACGAAATGCAATAGGTATTTTCTAGTCCGCAACTTTTTTCATCGAAAATTTAGGTTCGATCTCACATACTTTGTCAGGATAATTTAGAAGCAATCGATCCACTCTAGGCTGGTTAAGCGGCACTGTTTCGTAGTTAAGAGGATTGGTTGTAGACAGAACGGCCTGATGAAGCTAGTTGGCTGCAGCAGTTATACTTTCTTTCCTAACACATGCCCGCCCCTATCACTACAAAGTTAAGACCTCTGTAGTTAAGATTGTCAAATATTTTCACTTCAATACAAGTCCCGACAAACATACTTACCAGCGATTACAATTAACAAGCCCCAGCATTGAGGGAGGACCCTTTATGCAACGATATAATTTGATTTCCATTCTGATCCCATTTGCTGCCTACAACTGATTGTGAGCCCGGGGCCGCCTAACTTTTATTATTTTGGGGTTTTGGATAACTTCATTATTGTCATATTCATTTGAGGAATATAATTGAAACTGAGGTTGTTGTGGAGTTGTGGCATTTTGTATTCAATTTAACAGTGGGGTTTTGACAAGAACTACATCATAACGGAATGTAATAGATGTGATTGTGTTTGGTGGAGAAACTATTATGTCGCCGTTATATGCCCGAGCTACACGAGGATAGTTTTTCATGCTAGGATAGCATGCTAGTGTTAGTAAGCTAGCAAGCTAGTATTTCTAACTTCGTGTAGACAAAACTTGCGTTGCATAATAGCGTTGTCTACACGAAGCTAGAAGTACTAGCTTGCTAACACTAGCTTACTATCTTAGCTTGGAAATCTAGTCTCGTGTAGCTCGGGCATTATTATAGATTGAAAAAAAAATGTTGTAGCTGTTCTAAAACTACAAATGCTGCGGTTTAGGGTATCATGGTACATGCTAGTTTATTACATTATTGTTTGTAGAGACGAGTGCAGTGAAGTTATAGGTAGTGATTGGTACTCTTCATGTTAATTACATAGCTGTGTGGTACTTTATACTTACTCTTACGAATAGGCGTTTTGTTTACCATCAGAAAACGAGATGTGAGTTTGACTGGGATAATTGGGTGGGTTACTTGTGCAATATGGCTTGTTACGGGAAGATTCTCGGCTATATTAGGTACTAAACTTATATAAACATCAAACCAGCCTAGGCACTAAATGTTCCCAATGCTGGGACTCGGGCCCTTCTCTCACAAGGAGAGAGTCAAGGTTATTCACCACGCTGGTCCGATGCGGGTTGGTGGATGACACATGAGCTCGAAAGATACTAGGTGCATGTCGGTTTCGGTGTTTTCCTTCGCCGTTTTTAAGTTAGCGGTATTACGCACATGACTTCGAAAAGACAGTGGTGCGAGACGAGAAGAACGTGGAGAAGACGTGGGCTTTGAACCCGGAGCGGAAATCACCGTTCTCCCGAACAGACCAGCTATAACTTATGGAAGATCAGCTTCAACATGTAGACCGTACTTAACTTGAATTAATACCTTGAAATAAGGTTTAACTACCTTGAATTTACGTAAAATATATTTGTACTTATCGCTGTATTTTAGTAGTTATAGGATACTTTTTTGAGTGCGCCTGGGTACCACACCAATGCATGATATCTCCGAGTGACGAGTGCATTGCAGTGCTAGGCAGACAAGCGCGGATCCAAGGGGGAGGAGGGGCCATGGGGGCCATGATACGCCAGAAATCTAAGAAAAACATGAAAATACATTAATTTAATTATAAGTCGACAGAAATGTGGACTAAAATGAAACAAACACCACAATATTTTTAACGTTATTACAATTTTATTACCACAATTTTAGAATTTAAAAAACGTCCCATGTTTTACACACTCACGTCAAAGCACGCTGATACTCTGAAAACAAAAGCCAAACGTAAAAAAGAAAATTAAAATTCAGAGAGCCACATGCTACGTGATGTCCTTTGTTATTGTACGACTTTGTATCACAATGGTACTCCTCATGTAAAGAATAAAGAATACGTGGACTAGGACGTCGTAATTGGCATGTTTCAGGCTGTAAGTAAATAGGTACGTATTTTGAGTACAAATGCTAACAAAAACTGCAAAAAGAAAAGTAGGTATTTTTATTTGTGTCTCAGCCGTATTCCAAAACTACTTAATCACTTACATAAGCACAACTTTGTGTCTCGTTTCCTTTGACTTTTATCGACTGGACTTTGGTAAAAAAATTCATCGGAAAAGTTTCATTTTTATTTTTTTTATCGCGTATAGGTCCGCGTTTGACCACCAACTCGCCTGATGGTAAGCGACGGTGTGGTCAAACATGACGCACGTTGACCTAGAAAGTACCTATTCACTCTGACCTTGAAAAGTTCTAGATTGTATCTCTCAGGGAACAAGGAGGACGGCAACTTAGAATTAAGTTCATGACTATGACTATGATGTTCAAGACTCTAAAGCTGTACGTACGAGAAAAGTGGATTCCAACCGTTTTGGTCGGATTTTGGGAATATCCACAGTGTATGGGTGGTAGTGGGCCGATTCCCAAGGTTCCAACATTTTGGATTTGTCCCCGTGTGTAGAGAGAGACGGAACAACCGTGTTAATACAGGAGTCAGTTCAGGTGCACATTTATTTCAACACTATTGCCGGTATTCCATCAGGTCCACTTGCCTTATTCACGTCTAAGCACCGCAGCGTTTTGAGCACCTCTTTCTGATTTATACGAATTTTAGACATTGTAGTACCACAATGGGGAACTGAAGGTGGTAATTCGCTTGATGTACACAGACGCGAATTTTCAGCGAAGAGATTCGCAAATATGTTTGCTTTCTATAATATAATAGGTTACTTTTTATCCCCGAAACATAATAAGAACGGTAATGTCACGGGTGAAACCACGGCATGAACAGCCCACTAAATGTGCAATGTAGTCCCACTGCTGGGACGCGGGGCCTTCTCTCGCAAGGAGAGAGTCAAGGCATAATCCACCACGCTGGCCCAGTGCGGGTTGGTGGATGACAAATGACTTCGAAAGATTCTAGGTACATGTCGGTTTCCTCGCAATGTTTTCCTTCACTGTTTTAAGTTAGCGGCATTACGCACATGACTTCGAAAAGAAAGTGGTGCGCGTGGGGTCTTCGGATCGCCAGTTGCCGTTCTCCCGACTAGTCCAGCCATAACTTCAGTAAACTTAAAAAGAAATCTAATCAAATCAAATCTATCAAAACTACGAGTAAGATCGCTTAAAAACGTAAATAAAAAAGGTAGAGATTTCTACATACATATTCCCCAACTCAAAACTTAAAAACACATTGCGAACTCGCCTTCCACCCCTATAAGTCCCACCCCGGGGTGGTAAAGACAATGTGGAACTACAGTAGTGGTTGTAATCAGGTTAGAGAACAATTTGCGTGTCTGCCCATGCGTGGAATATGCCGCTGGCAATGCAATTGCTTTTTTGAGCTGTATGGAAATTGCATTATTGTAACAATTGTTCCGTTTCTGCAAGTTGGTAATGTGCATACATTTTATTGGGAATCCTCGATTTTTTATTTGACTATTGTTTCTGTAATTTATCTGATTTATTTATTCTGCAATTTATCTATTTGAGACGTAAAACTGAGGATAGGGATGAGTGGTGAACCACAGGAGAGACTTATGTCCAGTAGTGGAATAAAACAGGTTGATGATGATGGTGATGATGAATTTTACATTAAAATTTGGTACAGTCCGCGAGGTATAAGCTGAGCTTTGCATTAGTGTGAGTGATCACCAAAAGTACAGTCAGACGCAGGACGCTGTGACCATGTTCTCTTAATAAAGTGTCAATTTTATATTCAATAAATCGTTGTTTATTATACAGTATCAATTGTATATTGGTATAAACGATAGGCCTGCCCTGAATACGGTATTCGGAAATTTTAAGTAAAAAAGTTATACGTAGGTGACGGATCTCATGCTTTTCCATTAAAATTTTTCTGTTATTCTCTGTCCTTGACCATTTGAATCCTAAAAGAGATACTTCTTTTCGCAATGACCATATTGATCCTGGATAGTTAATGTCAGCTTGTTGTTTAAGAGTTTGTTGTCTGACTGTACTTTTGGTAATAGATGCGTATGCATGTGATCACTCACACTAATGCAAAGCTCAGCTTATACCTCGCGGACTGTAACATGTTCGATAAGCGGAAGGAATTTGGATATGGAATAGGCAGCAACCTGCAGTTTCATTCGCGTAGTTCTCGATCCCGTTATTTTGGCGGGATAAAGCTGCCGATGTGTTATTTTACACCATTATCTATTTATGTAGAAAATTTCATCCAGTTCTCGTCAGTAATTTTTGCGTGAAACAGTAACAAACATACATCCATAAATTCTTACAAATGTTCGCGTTTATAATATTAGTAGGACTAACATCACGTTATGTCTACGTTATGTTTGACGTAGCCTTAAACCGAATGAAATTAGGAATAAATAAAGTAGCCAAGTGCGAGTTGGACTCGCCCATGAAGGGTTCCGTTGCAGTAAGTAACATAATATACATAGTACACATAGATACATAGTTCTTGTAGTTCGTTGTAACTTTGATCGAAGTTTCAATAATAGTGTATTTATGACGTACTAAAAAAAAACTACTCATCAAATCGAGTTCAAACTAATTTTCGTTGGTAGTTTACATGGTAATGTACATCATATATTTTTTTTAGATTTTTCATTCTATTACTTTAGAAGTTAGAGGGGGGGGGGGGGGACACACATTTTACCACTTTGGAAGTGTCTCTCGCGCAAATTATTCAGTGTAGACGAAAATTATTATAGAAACCTCAACATCATTTTTGAAGAACTATCGATAGACATCCCACACATGTAGGTTTGATGAAAAAAAATTGTTGTGTTTCAGTTCTCAGTACGGGGGGCAACCCTAAATTATTATTTTTTTTGTTCAAATCTTAATGCGGTTCACAGAATACATCTACTTACCAAGTTTCAACAGTGTAGTTCTCATAGTTTCGGCAAAAAGTGGCTGTGACATACGGCCGGACAGACAGACAGACAGACAGACAGATAGACACGACGATTCTATAAGGGTTCCGTTTTTACGTTTTACGGAACCCTAAAAAGTATCAATCAGATACTAATCTAATCTTCCGAACAATTTTACTCAGGGCAAACACGTTGTGAAACCTTCGAGTTATATCATATTTTAGTAATAAGGAGTCTTCTTCTAAGAGTCAAACTCGAACCCTGCATCCAGGATATTATAATATTCTGATGCGTGTAGGATGTATAGGTACTATCTTTATGCAGAAGTTTGTGATCTACAAGTGACGGAAAACGTCAAAGTTCAAAGTTAGATCTTTATTGCTGTTTGTAGGTAAAGTAAAATAGTATTACAAAACATTTTAAAAGTTGACCTATACAAAGTGGACTCTTCGAGAGGCATGCAAAACGTCTCGCAAACAGTTTCTATTGGTCTGAATGTATACAATGATAAAAATAATAGTAGTCAGCTGATAAAAGTCTTCTTCTTTTCATGTTTAGTTTTTAATTGGTTGTGTCATATTATAATGTCATCTGATTTTTCATCTTTTATTCATTTCTGGGTTATATTAGGTTGTGTCTTCGATGTAAGTGAGATACATTTGTCCCATAAAAATCGTTTCGAGAACGATACGATACTTGTCCAGCCTAGGACATCTCCTTTTGTGAAAGAAGATCTTGAGTCTCAGTAGTAAGAACACAGGTTTAACTGGACAGATACCTGCTAGAATTTCGGTCTAGTGATCTAGTGTGTCATACACGCCGGCTAAATTAGGTAAACATGACAGATTCGTACCACGGCATTGTCGAAAAACGATTTTCCTAGCACATATCAGATTAAAAATTGTCATTCTTCACTACAGAGCCAATCATTAACCAATGTGTAAATCTGGACTTACTTAACCCACGCGTTTCGGATCATACTCTTTTATGTGCGTAGAAGTAATCTAGCTAGATAAAAGTATTTTTTAAATCAATATACATAATATATAATTTCGTCTTAGAGAAACTAAGACTAGAAAAACTAACTTAAAATATGCTTAATAAATGTTCACTTGACCGCCATGCCTAGCTAGCCTGACGTTAAGCGACATTGTGATTTACGACGGAGTGACTTACTACTACTACTACTTAAAAGAGGTTAAGATTGTATCTATCGGAAAAAATGTACTCCAATTAATGTATTCTACAGACTTGACGTCCTTATTACGAAAGTGAAATCCAGCTTCTTTGTTCCAGTCTGTGAAAGAAACGACCACCAAGGAACCTGAAGGAACCAAAGCACTGCAAACCGTGTGACAAAACAATCATAGATAAACTAATTTGTGCCATGTAATAATTGCATCTGACAACACAATAAAAAGGCAATGTCATACCTCATTACCATCAGAGTGCGACAAATCCGCGATTGAGTTGCAAGCGGCCGCGTCTGCGACCGATCGCCGTGATCCGCGGCGCGTGCCGGCCGCGTGGCGCAGCGACCCGCAGCGTGCCGCAGCGACGGGTCTGCCGCCGACGCCCGTTAATTATAACAAACGAAATGAGTTTGTATTTTCCGTGGGTTTGGGTAAAATCTGGGATCATGATCTTGTCTACACGAAATTTATACATTACTAGTATTTAAGTAGTGGTAGGAATCTTAGCTGAGTCCGCCTGGGGAAGTATCACACCTTTGCCAGTTATTCTACCGCCAAGCAGTAATGCAACAATTACTGTGTTCCAGTATGAAGGGCAATGCTTCCAGAGAAACTACAAGGCTTAGAGATATGAAATCTTAGATCTATGGGCGGCAAGCGTAATGTGCAGTGCTAGGTAATTTTGCTTAGGCAATGATTTGGACTGTGCTGTGTTTTGCGGTCACTGTGCACACAACAATGTGCCAGGCATGTTGCTTACCATCAGGTAAATGTCCTGCTCGTCTCGTCACTCTTTATTTAAAAAAAATAAAAACCTACCTACCTTCCCGCGGCTTCAGTCGCTTAGTTCCCGATCCCGACTTTCCCAGGAAAAAAAAATTGCCTGTATATCATTCCAGACTGTCTATGTAGGTACCAAATTTTACTCAGATCCCTCACAGAGACTTTTGCTTGAAAGAGTAAAAACATCTATACCTACTTAAACAAAAACAAAGAAGTAAGAGGGGAAATTTAAAGAATTTGAAAGCCGTCATGGTCTGGTGGTGAGAACTCACAATCGTAAAGTTGCAAGCCCGAATCCGTCTGAGTATTAAAGTATTACAAGTGCAAATAAGGTAACCAGCTTTAAAGGCGAAGGAAAAGATTATGAGAAAATCAGGATGTTCCTAGAAATGCATTTTTCGACAAAATGTGACATCCGCCAACCTAAGTACATACATTAGCGTAGTTGTTAAGTATGGCATTAACTCTCTTCTTGCGAGAAATCCACGCGCACTACAGTCTTATCAAAGTTGTGTGCATAATGACTACCTTAAAAACGGCCAAGGAAAACATTGCGAGGAAACCAATTTGTACCTAGAGTCTTTAGAGGTTATCATTTGTAATCCACTAATCCGCACTGCGTTAGCATGGTGGATTATAGCCGTGACTCTCTCCTTGCGAGAGGAGTCCCCGAATCCCAGCAGTGGGAACATTTAGTGGCCTACTTATGCACTTTGGAGTTCTCCGCTTGAGTCTGTTTTGTTTTTGGTACCACTTATGTTGTTTTGAAACTTAGATTAAATACTTTTTTTTTTAATTCTAAATCATCCAAAGACTACAAAAAAGAAACAACAAAATATACACTTACAACATAATACAATACACTTTATCGACACAACAAAGTTTGCGACATAAAACTTAATAACAAAGAAACAGCATATAATGGGCACAAAAGGCGATCTTATAAGCGAATTTTTCCAAATAGCCTTCGTTCTTTTTTGTATCAATTTGTTATTTTGATATGATAATAATGAACAAAACAAATCTAAAATATACTACTACGTTGCTAAATTCATCTATTATCTGCACATTCGTTAAAATTTAAGGGTATTTTCTAAATCCAAACTAACAACCTTTTATTAAATGTATATGAATGTAAATAAGGTGAAACACACATGAAACATGAAAAAAAGTTCGTCAGTATGTCTGTTTTTTCCAGCTAATATCTGAAACTGCAAGACCGATTATAACGAGACTTTGACTGGCAGATAGCTGAAGTTGTAAGTAGTAGCTTAAGCTACATTTATTTTAGAGGAAAAATACATTACGCGATAATAAAATGGATACCTAAATATGACATTCAATAGTATAGGTTAGCCGCGAT
Source organism: Ectropis crepuscularia (assembly GCA_963693475.1). Classification (NCBI taxonomy): domain Eukaryota; kingdom Metazoa; phylum Arthropoda; class Insecta; order Lepidoptera; family Geometridae; genus Ectropis; species Ectropis crepuscularia. The sequence continues at coordinate 19,189,414 of OY856355.1, forward strand.
TAACTAAATCTTTTAACTTTCTATAACTTAATCACTTCCCAAATCATTTCCCTACGGCCTTTTCAAGCCATTATTAATAATCATAACAATTTCCCACATAAAAAAACAACAATAAAAAACACACAATAGTATTATTATGCGAATGAAATATCATATTCGTTTGCCACGTGACTCTTAATGGGTTAATATGTGTATTAACTGAGATATAAAAAAACTCGGGTCATTTTTGCCCTGTATTGCCAGGACATAAAAAGACCCAGGGATAATGTCACTTGTCAATGGGTGGGTGTATTTGATATCATAATCAAAATATGAAATGATATTTCTGGGGTGCAATACCCTTGAATGGGATTATAACGACCCCTGTTTGTTTTTAATGATTTTATGGAATTGATACTTTGTTTGTGTGCATTGAAGGGTTAAAAATGTTATGAACTTTTAAATCCAAGTTTATTAGTTTGCAATAAAAATAAGCTTAAATAAATTATGTTTGAAATGATGTATCTTCCCGCGAATCTTTTTACGTAGAGTTAAAACTATTTCTTAAGGAATAGTTTGGAGTTTTTTCGAAAATTTGTCTGTCTATTTACTTGTAGACTCAAGATCTATCAATGTTGCAAATTTCAACCTCTATTCTGTCCCTATGACTTTGCATATGATGACGCATATGCAGTAGTAAATATTTATTATTATAACAGGTAGGATATTTTTGAAGTGAAAAAATACCTATTAACTTCGACGCATTTATAAACAATAAATATGTATCGTTTTTTAAAGCTGCCTATACATACTGGCCGAGTGGAGGCCAACGTCAGTGTGTGGAGGGTCGTTTTGTGATGACTCGCGTCGCTCGCCTCGCTGGCCGAGTGACGGCAAGTGGCCAGTGTGTATAGAGCTGTTTTGTCTCGACTCGTCTCTCGTGACCGGTGTCGGTTTTTGTGCACAAGACAAAGGTGCTCGGCGAAAAGCGTCCTGCTCTCCTATTGGCCTACCTCGTTTTTGTCTGCACTGGGCCAGTGTGTGGATGCTACGTTTTGTCTCGTGCCGTTTTTTTGTCTGCATTGGGCCAGTGTGTGGATGGTTCGTTTTGTCTCGCGCCGTTTTGTTGGCACTCGCGTTGGTTTGGGCTGGGCCAGTGTGTGGATGCTTCGTTTTGTCTCGTGCCGTTTTGTCGACACTCGCGTTGGCTTGCATTGGCCCAGTGTGTATAGGCAGCATAAGCTGAGTAAGGCTGATAAAAACACGCCTTCTCTTACAAAAAGGTTGTAATAATTTACACTATAAGAATGTATACACGTAACTCGTACAAATATTACATTTTAGAGTCAAAATTCTCGATTTGCTCAAAAACCTACCTATGTGGTTGTTGTTTTGGACGTTTTTTATTGACCAATTAGCAAATAGTTTAAAATTGATTTGTTTTTTTAAATTGAACAATAGGTGTTTATACCTTATTAAATCTTGTAATAAAATATTTTGACAAAATTTTGCAGTATGACAAAAATTTTGCAGTAAATATTACTAGTCAAGAATTTCCAACTCTCCCACAATAAAGACTCGCCATTGTGCGGCCAAGTCGCCACCAGAAGCCACTTCTATTCGCACGGACAAATAAAAATTCGATAAAAAACGCAGCCCTAGCACGTGCCAACGCATTATTCGATAACTGTCGGGGGCGGTATTAAACTATTGAAGGCAACCCTAATTTTATAGCTACACCGTCCGAACAAAATTACAACTTATCGCAATTGAGTAAAGTATGGTTTCGGGCCGACGTAGCTTGAAATTTCAGCGATTTCGTTTTGAGATATTTTAATTCTTATTTCGATGTGTTAAGGTTTAAATTTCGATAAACGTTATCGAAACAAGATTGTCGAGACTATTTATTGGTGGGAACAGCCGCGTGTCAGTTCTAACACTAGTTTTAATATTTTGAGTCGCGTGCACGACACGCGTGAGCCTTTGGTAAAAAACTGTAGGAACGTAATTCGCGTTTTATTGAGACATTGCTCCTTGTTAAATATTATGGCGATTTTTTTGTCGCGAACTTGTGGTCGCGTGTGTGGACGCGCGCTTATCTGTCATTAGCTGTAATGACTGGTGCTGAATGAAGCCGGCCACACAAAGCCTTTGAATTGGTCGCGAAATTGCGTTAAATATGAATAACTATGTCGTTTTTAATGACGAACCGAAACAAATCTTTATAACTCGTATACCTATTATTTTGAAACTTTCGCCATTTGACCACATAATTTAAACACTTTACAGAACTTAATCACCATTAAAACCATCATTTAATTACCTCTACGTTTCAGCAGCGTTACAACTGCCGTGGTCACGAGAATACCTACTCATGTTTAGATTATAACTCGTTTTGTCAACGAGCACATTTTAAAATAAGTAGGTACTAATTAGATTAGTATGAAATGAGTCATGTATTTTGTATGTTTAAACGTACTTTTTAAGGCTTAGACGTCTATATCTAAAAGCTCTTTGCTGAATTATACAAGTACGCACTCTACGACTATCTAGAGATTTGCTCCCATTTTAGTATGAAAAGTAACGTGGTTATTGGATTTCCTACTTCCTACTAGGTATCCTACTAATATTATGAATGTCAATGTATGGATATTTGGATGTTTGTTGGTCAATCACGTCCTAACGTATGAACGGATCGGGCTGAAATTTGGAACACAGATAGATTATAGTCTGGAAGGACACATATGCTACTTTTTATCCCGGAAAAACAACAGGACCAACGGGAACGGGAACTTCGCGGGTAACACCGCGGGGCGCTGCTAGTTTTAAATAAATGTAGGTACGGATAATTCACGTATGCTGTAGGTACGTAATAGGGGTAGCCAGTCCATGCTTCCATTACCTACTCTGTTTTCTTTTATTACCTTTCCTAGGGGCTTTGTAGGAACAAAAAATATTTTTTACTTTTTTTACTTTTACTTACTTAGGTACTAGCATACGGAAATTAAACACAAGTGAATAATTTTATCGCGACTGATGGTACCTCAGAATTAGGCAATTTTTTTTAACCAGTAGATTTCTTAAACAACTGTAAATACACACAAAACTTACATATTTCACATAAATTATTATATATCACAAGTTTCCAATGTTAACTACTAGCGCCATCTCGTGTGGGGTAGCTAGTATGGTAGCTAGTATGGTAAGTTCCATCCGCACAACACTTCACTTTTATTTGAAAAAGTTTTATTTGATGACACAAATATCGAAAATCTATTCCAATCTGACTACTCAAAGGCTTTATTAATGGATTTTGGTTCGCGTAAACCTTAGTTATGACTATTGGGTTAAATTTTCAGATTACAGTCTGGAATAACGCATAACTTTTCATTGCAGGAAAACAATGGGAACAGGAACTACGTAGGTAAATTCACGGGGTGCTGTTAGTTAATATACATAAATATCATAAAATAAAACCTCATTTTTATTTAGATAAGTCCATTACTTTTATTAAAATAACCTACTAGGTAGCTTTCTGGTTTCCATAACACAAACGTTGATTAGTTTGGGGCTATACTTATAGTTTATTTTTATTTAAGCATCCCGTGGGTTTACCTGCGCGGTAATATTCGCTACAAAAAGTAGCCTATTGTGTTGTTAATATGTGTTCTTAGTTTCAACCTGATCAGCCGTGCCGACTGCGATTGAGTAACAAACTTTCTTCAATACTTTCGCATTTATAATTATAAGTAGGATTGTAATAAATACCTAGTTTTAGAAATACTTTAGAAATATCAAAAATATTCCGTATACTTCACTTACTGCCATCTATCGACATTTTCCCGAACTCCCGACCCCACAGAGGGCCAAAGGGCCTATTTCCGTCCACGTGGCATCTATACGCGTGTCTGATGCAACGTCATAATACCCGAGCATTGTACTCCACAGGAAATTGGCCTTTTTGCGAATATCATATCAGTATTGTTGACTTTTTGTTATTATAATACGGGGATATCGGAGATCATTATCGATAATGCTTTCATCTACTTTTTTACAGATTTAAAATTTCGTTTTCTGGGTTTCTTTTACTTTTCTAAAAATAAAACATAAGTACCTAAATAGTTAGCAACTTAAAAGGTTATTAGATAAGAGTAAATTATTTCAGATTAATACTTTTTGCATTGAACACGTTAAATTTGTTTATTTGGTCGAAGTTAGAATTCTACTTCTTGCATGAATACATATTACCTATAGTATAGAGTACGAACACCTTAAGATAGAACTTTCCGGAATGCGCAAGGCTTCTTAGCACGAAGAATAAATAAAGTCAAGGAATAAACTTCTTTTTCTTCACAAGTTTTTTATAGCTAAGTGCAGTATAGATACTGCACTTAGCTAAAACTTAACAAATCTCTACGTAAATGTGGTCTGTGACTACACAATACTTAATATTACCTAATACGTATTTAAACTTCAATTATGGCATGTAAAACTTTATTCCATAACAGTCACACTGTGTAAACTTAAAATAATCTTTTGCTTATAGCTAAATCAAATACCATCATTCTATTGGCCGACGAAATAACAAAAATAAAACATCAAAAACAAAAAAAAAGTAAAATTTCCATCGGTAGAGTAACCGACAAACATCTTGCAACAATAATTGTGCATTTAACCCATTCCCTTGCGCACACCTCAGCGCTTGTTCGTCCTTTTTACCTCCGTTACAGTACAACTAACTTATTAGTAGTTAATGTAGCGATGGCTCCACGATAAAAAACTGCTGCCTCCTGTTACAAAATTAGACAACTTCCGTGGCTGTGTTCTCAAAGCGTCTGTAGTACCATTTTTGGCCGTTCTACAGATAAATTGGTGGCACTATACCCATTTTGTTTATAATTCGACTGCTGCACATGTGCTAAGATGTTTGCCGGTTACTTTATGAGGCTTACAGTACGGCCGTTAGCAGATGTACTTTTCAAATTGTGAGCAAGGAGCTACGCAGTAGATAATAAAAGGTATCGACTATACATGCACTGTAATTCCATGCACCATCTGAAAAAGTCCATCCCAAAACGGCTGTATTGCATATTTATGTATGTAGGTATGTCTCAGGACCACAGTTTATTCCGAGTCAGAAAGCGGGATACTTTCCTGAAAATAAAGAAAAAGTATGAGTGTTGATTAGTTCTAATTGCCTATAAAATTTTATCATAAAATTAGTTTGAAGTCCAATTATGGCCTTTCAATTCATTACCCTTGGTTATACCAATTGTTGTTGGGCGATCACAGCTATGGCCTCAAAATAAAATTTGCTAGAGTGCTGACAGAAGTGAAAACACAATAAATTTACAAACTCCTACACATACAGTATATGTCGGTATCTAACATTGTAAACAACACGAGTTCAATTATTTATCCCATTTAAAAAAACCGGACCCCTAAAGAAAATATGACTTAAAAATATCTTACGAATAAAGAACTTAAATAACATGTAGGATTATTAGTTACTAGCTGTGCCCCGCGGTTTCACCCGCGTCTATTTGAGGAAAATCCATACTAAAATATCCATTGCTGGCCACTTTATTATGTTTTACGGAACCCTAAAAATACGTAAATAAGCAACAATGCATTGTTGTAGAACAAATTTGATTACTTCAAATGACACAAACTTCAAATGTAGACACGCGCTGTCACAGACTTCAGCGACCAAAGAGAATTTAAATTCACGGAACTAAAGCTCTCGAAGAGAAATATTTTTCCCCGTTTTCTTTACATTCTTCACTCATACTCCGTACCTATTGATAGTAGCGTAATGTTATATACCCTATAGCCTTCCTCGATAAATGGAGTATCCAACAAAAAAAGAATCTTTCGTATCGGTCCAGTAGTTTCCGAGATCCTAGCGTTCAAACAAACAAACAAACTCTTCAGCTTTATAATATTAGTATAGATAGTATAGATAAATTGTAGTGTAGTGTAGAACAAGAAAATTAAAACAATACTCTTAGCAGATGACAGACAGACAATATCTGTTTATTACACATTGGAATGCTGTGAATATGATGATGATGAACGTATGATACGTTACACAACGCCACATCAAACAATATTTTACAAATTGTTCTTTCTTTTTCAGACTTACTTCGAATTTCCCGATGAAAATATCCGAATCATCGGAAGACGGCGGCTGTTCGATGTTGTCCACGGCCGTGATTTGAGGACCTAAATAACAGTCCAGCAAATTATGTATTTATTTATTTAACGGATTTTACACAGATTTGACTTCACACATACAATGTAAAATTAAATGTGAGTACGAGAGAGTTTTTCGTATAGCTAGTAGGCTAGTACGTAAAACTGAAATGTGTTGCACGAATGGGTGTTAATCAAGGAAATAATTAAGCTTTTTCGATTAGAGTCATAACCCGTCTTCAAGTGTTTTTTTTTTCCAAAATACTAAAATGAAATGTGGGGTTGCATGACTGGCGTTATTCAAGGACACAAACGTCATCAAACAGTATCATAATGAAGTCTTCTCGTTTTTTAAAAAAAAGGACGAGGCTCAATTCGACAACCTTTATACGTATTTTCTTCGATTTCTGGAGAATGCCCGAACTGATTTTGAAAATTCTTTTTTTTTCTAAAGGGCACGTCTACTCCCCGAATGGTTCTATTTAAATTATATATATTAAATTATATCTGTGCTTTGTTTTTAGTAATGCTAATAAAGACAATAGTAAAAAAAAAAGTAGTGAACCATGCTTGTTTAATTTTTGAATTGAATTCGGTTGTTACCTTTTTACGTTTTATATAGCAATTAAGATTCTTCGATATACACTAAATAATTTCATTCAAAGTAGGAGATTTTAAGGTTTTCCTAGCTATAGTGATGAAAACGAGTAGTAAGTAGGTAAAAGAAGTCACTCACCCAACGGCATACATTCCATAGGCTCGAAGAGGTCCATGGGAATGAGATCCAGAGGTGGAGACGGCGGCGGCGGCGGCATCAGGCACGAAGATATACCAGAACTACCTGAGAATTTACATCATGTTATATATTAGCATTAGCATTATCAGCCCACCAATTCGGCCCACAGATATAGATAGATGGACAGATGACCTCACAAAGGTCGCTGGAAACCGCTGGTTGCTGGTTGCGGAGGCCCGTTCGTTGTGGAAATCTAGGGGGGAGTCCTATGTTTAGCAGTGGACGTCTTGCGGCTGATGACGATGACGATTATAATTCCACTAAATAATCTCACTGCTGGGACACACGGGGCCTTCTCTCGCAAGTCAAGCCCATAATCCACCACGCACGCCCAGTGTGCTTTGGTGGATGGCAAAAATCTCAAAAGATTCTAGAAACTTGTTTGTCGGTTTCGTCAAGAAGTTTTCCTTCAACGTATTAAATAAGCGGCATTACGAAGTTCAAAAGGACAGTGGTGCTCGTGGGATTTGAACCCGGGGTTCCGGATCGGCAGTCGCCGTTCTCACGACTAGACTAGCCGTACCTTACACTTACGCACTCGTACTTAAATATTGTGACATATTAGTCCGAAAAATATTTAAAAGTCGTGAGCGTAAAATTACTAGCTTATCGGTATTTTATCGCATACATTTCCTTCGCATACATATTCCTTATTTTTTCTATCGGAACGTTCGTAGTTCGAAAAAGCGAAATCATTTCATGGTTGACGGTGGTCCCCCCCAGGGGAACCAGCTAGGGGAGACGTGAGTCCGGAGTGGTTGTTGACGGGGCATGGTTGTGGTCTCGTTCCAGAAAGAACGAGAGCTTTGACTCTACTTTTGTGATAAGGACGTCTTGGCTGTAGAATGCGTTGCTTGAGTGTGTTTTTCCCGATGGTGACAATCTTAGTGTCTTCAAATCGGGAGTGAATTGATTTTTTCTAGGTAAGCACGCTCCAGCTTAGACCGCATCGTCGTTTAACATCAGGCGAGATGGCGGACAAAAAAATAAAGTCTAGGCTGTTGAATGCGCTGGGGTTTTCCCTATGGTTACAATTTTGGTGTCTTCAAACTTCGTACATGACTTCTAAAAGACAGAGGTGCGCATGGGGTTCGATTCAGGGGCTCCGGATCGGCAGTCGGAGTTCTCTTGACTAGACTAGCCGTAACTGAGCCTAGCTACTAGGCCTAGTCCTACTACTTACTAGCATTCACTAGCAAAAATCGTCTTTTTTTGCAAGAAATCAACTCACCAGGAATAGCAAAGTCCTTCCCATGATTGGAGTTGAGCTCGACGTAGCGAGACTCTTGGCGCGAGGTGGATGGAGCTGGCTGAGAGAGGTCACGGAGAGGCTTCAGGGAACACGGTTCTACGTTCACTTCCCGCACTGGAAGAGATACAACCTTTCTTTTATAAAAATAATATCCCCCATCCCAAATCCTACTAACATTATAAATGTGAATGTATGGATGTTTGGATGTTTGTTGCTCAATCACGTCCTAACGTATGATCGGATCGGGCTGAAATTCGAAACACAGATAGATTATAGTCTGGAAGAACACATAGGCTACTTTTTATCCCGGAAAAACAAAGGGAACAACGGGAACGGGAACTTCGCGGGTAACACCGCGGAGCGCTGCTAGTATTTCATATATATGAAATACTAGCAGCGCTCCGCGGTTCTTCCAGACTATAATCTGTGTTCCAAATTTCACCCTGACCCGTTCATACGTTAGGACGTGATTGAGCAACAAACATCCAAACATTGACATTTATAATATTAGTGGGATTGTGAGTTTACTCACGTGGATTTGATTCGCACCATGCAAGGCAAACATTTTTTTGTGTACATATGGATGTGTGTTCTGTGCCTGAGTGTCTCTATGTATCGTGTTATGCATACAAAATTTAATAGCTTCTATACTGCAAAGTTTGTTTCGCTTCAACATGGTAACTATTACTGGTACCTAAATCTCGACTATATCTATATCGACTATATCCTCTGCTCATTTCTCCTCTATTCATTTGAACGTGGAAAAATATGAAGCTATCCTTTGCTATCTCAACTATAAAAAAACATTTTTCGTTATCTAAAACAATATGATACCAACATGAAATCCAACTTTTTAAGTCTTGGAAATATTTTTCGCAAGAAGTTGTACCTAGGCAGGTTACCCCAGCACCAAGACTTCCAGTGATTCGCCAAGTAGGTATTTATTTCGTAAAACATTCCGTGTGTTCTTGCGTCACCGGGCCTTATAGATCCTATATTAGCCATCGCCATTCAGGCACGTTTGCACCAGAAACGGTTCGGGGGAATAAACCTTCGAGTTAACATGATTTTTTGATATGTATATAACGGCGTAGCCCGAAATAGCAACATCCGTTGCATTCTCGACGTTCCAAATACACGAACGAAGAGGTTTGACGCGACTTTTGTGATAAGAACGTCAAGGCTGTGGAATGCGTTGCCTGAGCGCGTTTTTCCCGATGGTTCTAATCTTGGTGTCCTCAAATCCTGGATCGGTCGTGTTCTTTGAGATAACGGATATATTGATACTTAAACTTCTGAAGACGGCATTCTTCCTCTCCTGCTAGTACAAGTGACTCAACGTCTGCAGAGATACTTCAACTCCTGAAAACGGAATTCTTCCTCCCCTGCTAGTACGAGTGACTCACGGTCAGCAGAGATACTTCAACCCCTGAAGACGGCATTCTTCCTCTCCTGATAGTACGAGTGACTCACAGTCTGCAGAAATACTTCCAGTCCTGAAGACGCAATTCTTCCTCTCCTGCTAATACGAGTGACTTACGGTCAGCAGAGAGCGCGGTGTGGTAGGCGCGGTGTGGCTCCTCCACAGCCAGGTGCAAGCGGCCGCCAGCGCGGATCCGAGGCACCACCGTGGCCACCACCGGCACCCGGATCTGCACCGCGCCGCCCGCCTCAGCCGCTTCTTCTTCGCCTTCCTGGACAGTAACACTACACTGGTTACTTTCATATAAGCCTGGCTTTATACATCTAGAATGGATCTCTGGATTTATAGAGACCAACCTGATACAAAGAATAGCCTGAAATGTTGCTTCAGGCAATCTTTTTAGCCAAATAAGATTCACTATTTTTTATATTAAGTATAGTGACTAAACGAGCAGGACATGTGCCTGATGGTAAGCAGCATACCTGCCAAATAAGCGCACAGTGACACGCAGCTATTGGAATATGAAAAGTCCAAATCATTACCCGCAGCACTGCACTGCGCTCGTCACCCAGAGATATAAGATGTTGTATCTCTATTCTCTGTAATTTCATTGAAAATAACTGGATCAGAAACTACGTGGATAAAACCGCCGAGTGCTGGGAGTTATTCATATGATTACCTATTATTATTTACAGATGTTTACATTTTTTTTATAAGTAACCCATGTCTTGCTCCAGACTATATCTGCACCACAAAAATCCACCTGATTTTATAATGTCAAACCCCAACGTCAAACACATACACACATTATAAATTACATTAATTGTCATATTGTGCTTAACCTCAGCATTAGTTATTTAATAAAAAATTTATGTATAAATAGTCAATATTAGTAAAAGTGTTCATAAAATTGTAACTATCAGAATTAGATAGTAAGCAACCCTAAAATATGATGTAACCATTCTTGTTTTGTTTCGTTGGAAGGCAGTTTATATAAGGACAACGACCGGAAAATAATAAACGGACTGAACGTGTAACCAACATCGGCGTCTTATTATTAAAATCCCCTTCTAAGTTACACTGATCCGTTTCGTCATCCCGAGGTCGGTAATGAAGGGAGATATTTTTTTTAATAGTAAGATATTCTCTAATCATAATATTAGTGGAAAATAGTAGCGGATTATGGCCGACGCATACGAGAATAGAGTAGTTTTGTTTAAAAGATAAGTAAAACCAAGTAAGAAAAGTAAATTAAAATTTAAGTAGATCATCATCATCAGCCGCAAGACGTCCACTGCTGAACATAGGCCTCTCCTAGGCCTAGATTTCCACAACGAACGAACGAACGACGAAGTAGGTACCTAGTGTATATGTAGTGTATAGTATGTGTAGTGTGTGATGTATGTGTATGTGTGTGTAGGTATATCGTGTGATTGCTATATCGCAATTCAGTACGTCGGCTTTTTAGGTTTACAGTACCTGAGCATCTTCGCCTTCCTTTTTGACAAGTATCTTCCCTCCACTTCTTAAATCTTCAGCAGTGGCTGGTACCAACATCTAATAAACATTTAAACGTTAGTAAATAAAATTAGGATTTTCCGTTAATAAAATAAACTTTCACACAATTCTAGAAATATTATTTTCAGTATAAAAAAGTTCGTTATGCAATAACTTTAATTTTAAAAACCCGACTGTAAAAAATAAACAGGTAAAATAATCAAATGTATCTAGCCGTTTGGAAGATACGTGGGAATAAATAAATTTAAAACATACAAGATACGCGCGAAAAACATAATTCTTCTTTCAGGCGGGTAAAAAAGGGTGACCCCTTTATTGATAAACTGGGACACTTTATACACAGTATCAACAACTTATTTGTAGAAAGGCCGAAAGCAGAAATACCGAGTTGGAGTAGATATTTAAGAACACAGAAATGATCTAATTTACTAATTTTGTAATAAGTGGCAAAACACTTTTCAATCGTGGCGCTATCACAACAAGCTCACAGATACATTAGTCGTACTGTAAATGACTTCACGCCAATGAAACATTGTTTAGCTACTAGGTATTTGGATACTCTTCAGACATAAATAATAAAATTAAAACATGAACTATCCTCAAAGACGTGTACGACACAGACATTGCAACACGAGATTTTTATATTTTAGAGATATTTTAGAGAAAAACTAAAAGATGCTGTTGATAATTATTATGCATATATTTTCAACATACCTGTTTTCCTCCAGGAAGCGAAGTATCCACCACCTTCACCAAGACCGAAGCTCCATCATCAGGTTTGAGCAAAGCAAATGGCGTTTGTTTAGTTGCTATAGCCACCTCCATGTGGTAAGTCTTAATGGGGTCCACTATAACCCCACTGATTAGGTTCCATGGCTCCGAAGACGATTCAGGGGTGATCGTGGGGAATTCCCAAGGAACGGATTTGTGCCATGATTGGGTGTCAGAGGAAGGTAGGTAAGGGCCCACGGATGAGGAGACTTCGCACTGATCTGTTTGGGATCTGAAAGAAATAATGAAGTAATTATTTTATAGTCTTCAAATATAATGGTCCGTTTTGACATTTGAGAAATAATCGCACTATATTATATTATTTAACATGCTATAAACTATATGTAGGTACCTATTTTGTAATAATTAATATTTATTGTTTCTTTAAGATTTGTTGTCAGTTACATTCTAGATCTCGAGTCTCTTTTAGATATCAAAACTTTCATTTTTCAAGAACTGTTAGTTTTCTCATGCAAAAATTCGTAATTAGGATATTGTGCTTTTCTTCGTAAAAATTTGTTTCTTAAACTGCACGAGTACAACAAAATAATAGTGGGATATTCTACTTAGTTTGTTTCGTGAGAAGTACAAAATAAGGAAATGGGTTTCATCATAGTGATTTTGCTACATTTTCGACCAAGCTCTTACGTCAGACAAGATAATATTAAGAAATAAAACTTTATGTACAAAAATATTATGAAAGAAAAGTTGCGAGTTTATTTTACGCCACTTTTACTTTTTTCGTAGAAGTGAGTATAATCATGCATAAGCAGTCCAATTTATATTTCTGCTGCTAGGACTCGGGTTTTCTCTCTTATGGAGTAAGCCAAGACCACAAATCACTATGCTGGCCCAATATGGGTTGGTGTTGACACCGTGCTCGAAAAATATCTTTCTGAATACGCAAGTTTCCTCAGGATGTTTTCCTTTACCTTTATAGCGAGTAAATTCAAACTTCTATATGTACTCCTACTACCTACTACATTGTTCTTGTGAAATCAGACGTTTTAGCTACTCGCAAATCCTAATAAAACAAGAATAAATAAAACAAGAACTAAAATTTAGAAGACACATACCGCGAAGAGTCTTGCTTCGACTCAGGAAGCTTGGCCAAACGAGGCAATATGTTTCGTCGAATCAAGTTGCCATTGCCGTCTTCAGGATGCGCCTGCAAGGGTTACAAAAATATATCAAAACAATAGTAGTCAAACATCAATGCTCAAAGTTAAATGCTTGAACTAGAACTAATCTTGAGCTTATCTTAAGCTTACCTTGAGGTAGCACATTTGTCATAGTTAGAAGGTAATTCCTCAAGAAGACCCTTAAAATGTCCATCTCTGTAGGTGCTTAATTATTAAAGTACAATATTGGATTTCAGGTGAGAACATTACCTTATGTTTGTGACAGACGAGGTTGGACTGCTGGTTGAATCCTTTGAAGCAGATGTTACAGCGGTAAGGACGCTCATTCGTATGTGTGAACAGATGGTTGCGTAAGTTTCCTACAAAGAAAGATGTGAGATTATACCGAATTGAATAGCAAATGGAGAAATTTATTTGAGATGACCGGTACAGAGTCTAAAAATTCACACCTTATAAATTCACTCCTATAAATCAAAATAAAAAAATTCACGCCTAATACAGCGCTTGCAAATTATTATCCAGCATTAGTTTATCTTCGGCATCTTCATTACTTTCTCCTCAGTAGAAGATTCAGGCCATGGTATATTATGGATGTTTGTTGTTGGTTGGATAAGCCATTTGTTTACCTGAGAAGTCTAGTTCTATGAAGTAGAATTTGTGTTTCTCAATTTTTCTTTGGGAAAAGCACAGAATAACATTTTATCGAATAAAATAACAACTAAATAAATCACTTGACATCACAAAATTTTGAGACCAATCAGAAATTGAACAACAAAGCACTTAATTACTAAAAGACACATAAAACTAAAACATTAATGAATCAAGAATAGCTAGAGGAAGTTCTTACCTTTCTGATGGAACCCCTTAGGACAGATATGGCACTTGTGTGGCTTCTCATCAGAGTGGGTCTTACGATGGGAGATGAGGGTGGATACACGGTTAAAGGTCTTGTTACACACCTGGATAGGAGGGGAAATGGATATAGGGTTTAGTGGAGGTCTTTGAAAGAGGAAAATCAAAGTTGATGAAGCTGTGTAGTCATAATTTGGGTTTCTGTAAAGACAATAATATGTACCCAAGACGTGTCTTCCAGTTCTCATATTCCCGTTTTTAATTTTGTAGTATTGAACGCCATCTTGGCTGATTTTAAGTGACGTTGCAGTTTACGATGGATCATGCTTACCTAGAAGAAACTGAATCATCATCCAATTGAAGATATCAAGATTGCAACCATCGTAAAAATCTACTCAAGCAATGCATTCCACAGCCTAGTTTTTTTTCTTTTTGCAGTGGCATTGTTGTACAGTTTGCTTTCAAATATAGTTTAGATGAGCGAAGACTATGCTAGGCTATGTATAGCGTATGTGGACTATGAGAAAGCCTTCGATTCCATCGAGACCTGGGCAGTGCTTCAGTCTCTCCAGCGATGCCGCATGGACTATCGCTATATCGAAGTGTTGAGGTGTATTTACAGCAAAGCCACAATGTCTGTCCGATTACAGGACCAGTGCACAAAACATATCCGGCTACAGAAAGGCGTGAGACAGGGAGATGTTATATCTCCGAAACTGTTCACTGCCGCGCTGGAAGATGTTTTCAAGCTACTGGACTGGAACGGACATGGCATCAATATCAACGGCGAATGCATCTGTGGGTTTGGTGATGGCACTTACGTCGGTACTAGTTGTAAGAAAACACTTCAGACACAGTCAATCCAATGTTTATTGATGGTCACAATATAGTTTATATGTTCACAAAAACAATCACAATAATTTTGACACGAAATAGTCCAGAAAAACAATTAATTTGGTTATCAACGAAACGGGAGTATAATGCGCGCGCTGCAGGTAATTCGCAACTGCCTGCATTCGCCGGGACCGCGTTAACCCACCTATATCGGTTAATGAGGTTCGGCCCGGCGCAAGCGCAGCGGCTCGCGCATAAGCGATTAGCGTTTTGACTATTTAAATTTGTTTTAATGTAAATTTGTGAAAAGTGTTTATTTATTATTTATTTATTATGTAAATTAAGTTATAATTATGTATGTACACCACATCACTCCCTTCCAGAGACCGTTCCTACGGTCGATAGTGATCGGGGAATCTTACTACCCGTCCGGATCTTGTTCTCATTGGGAGGTTTGCGGGTGGTGTGGGCGGGTCATCGTGATATTCTCCTACCGGCTTGACATTGCTGTCATTCAATATGTAGGCTGGTTTTAATCGGTCTACCGATACTGTGACAGTCTTGCCTTTTATTGAGAGTTTGTAAACTTTTTCAGATCTCTCAAGTACAGGATGTGGACCAGTATATGCGGGTTGCAAGGGTGCTCGTACTGCGTCTTCTCGTAAGAATACGTGACTGGCAGTGGGTAAGTCCTTGAAAATGAAAATATGTGGCTTGTCGTGTCTCGAAGCAGGCGATGGTTTCAGGTCGTTAGCGAATGAGCGTAATCTGGCAGTGTACTCTGTAACGTCTGTAGTTCCAGTCGTGCTCGGGTCAAAGAATTCTCCCGGCAGCCGTAACGGTTCTCCGTACACAAGTTCTGCGGCACTCGCTTTTATGTCTTCTTTGTACGCGCTTCGAATTCCAAGTAGCACCAAAGGTAAGGTTTCCATCCAATTTTCTTTTGCGTGGCAGGTGATCGCTGTCTTTAATTGTCTATGGAACCTTTCTATGACTCCATTGCAAGCGGGATGGTATGCTGTAGTTTTTCTATGTGAAAATCCGGTTATTTTGGAAAGATTTTGAAATAATGACGATTCAAATTGTCTGCCGCGGTCTGTTACGATACTCGCGGGGGAACCGAATCTCGATATCCATCCAGTCAACAGGGCATTCGCTACCGTTAGAGCTGTACAATCGGGTATTGGCATTACCTCAGGCCATCGAGTAAAACGATCGATTGCGGTGAGACAATATCTATTTCCATTACAGATTGGAAGTGGCCCGATGAGGTCGATGTGCACGTGGAGAAATCGTGCTCGTGGTAGCTGGTAGGTTCCTAATGGGGTCGATACATGCCTAGTAATCTTAGAACGTTGACAAGCTAGACATGTACGCGCCCACTCTCTGCAGTCTTTTTTAATACCGGACCAGACATAGCGTTCTAATATTAATTTGATTGTGGCGTTGGCGCCAGGATGGCTTAATGCGTGCAAGCTGTCGAAAACTTGCTTACGCAATAGCTTCGGGACGTACGGCCTGGAAACTGGTGTGCTGACGTCACAGTATATTTCAGCACGTGTTCCGGGTATCTTTACTTTTTCCAGTTTTAGTGAAGTACCTTGTTCCAGCAGTTCTTTTAGTTCTGGATCAGATGACTGTAACTTGGCTATCTTTGAGTAATCGATCGCCAGTTCTAACTCTTCCACTCTGCTTAGTGTGTCAGCGACTAGGTTGTCTTTCCCTGAGATGTGTCTCACGTCAGTTGTGAACTGGGAAATTAAGTCCAAATGACGAAATTGTCTCGGCGAACACTTATCTTTGCGCTGGTGAAATGCAAAGCATAGCGGTTTGTGGTCAGTGTAGATCGTAAATTCTCTAGCTTCCACCATATGTCTGAAGTACTTCAGTGCTTCGTATATAGCGAGGAGTTCTCTGTCGTAAGGTGAGTATTTCTGCTGTGCTGATGTTAGCTTCCGTGAGAAGAAAGCAAGTGGTTGCCAATCACCATCTTGGTATTGTTGTAAGGCGGCTCCAATCGCTGTATCGGATGCATCGGTGACGAGGCCTAGCTTACATTGGCAATCTGGATGTGTCAGCATGGCAGCGCGACAGAGGCTTTCTTTGCACTCGTTAAAAGCTTTCAAGATATCTTCTTGCAGATTAACAGGATGGGAACCTTTTACAGATCCTATTAACAAAGAATGAAGCGGTGCTTGTACTTCAGCAGCATTGGGAATGAAACGCCTGTAGAAGTTCAGCATTCCCAAGAATCTACGAAGCTCACGAACTGTCTTAGGTGCAGGAAATGACTTCACTGCTTCTACCTTTTCTGCTAGAGGCTTTATTCCGTTAGGTGAAATGTGATAGCCCAAGAATTTTACTGCAGACTTGCCAAAGTTACATTTTGAAGTGTTGACGACAATGCCATGTTCCTTCAGTCTGGTGAACAAAATACGGAGGTGCTCTTCATGTTCAGCCTCATTTTTTGAAAAGCAGAGAAAATCATCGATGTAAGGGTAGACGAAGTCCAATCCGCGCGTCATTTCGTCAACAAACCTTTGAAATGTCTGTCCAGCATTTCGCAATCCGAATGTCATGAATGGAAATTCGTATAATCCGAATGGTGTCGTGATTGCTGTCTTGCCGATATCGTCAGGATTGACAGGGATCTGGTGGTACGCTTTCACGAGGTCGATCGTTGAAAATACTTTGCTGCCTGTGATGCTGTGTGTGAAATCATGGACATGTCTGATTGGGTATTTATCAGGTATAGTCCGAGCGTTTAACATACGGTAATCTCCACAAGGTCGCCATCCGCTGTCTTTCTTAGGAGCAAGGTGTATTGGTGACGCCCAGGAACTTTCCGATGGTCGTGCAATACCTGATTTCAACATTGATTCGATTTCAGCTCTGGCAATTTTCAATTTGTCTGGTGCTAGACGTCGCGGCTTGCAGGCAATTGGTTGCCCCGGCGTGGTCCTGATGTAGTGCATGGTGTTGTGCTTGACTTCAGCTGGTCTTCCGGAGGGGTTTGTAATTTCAGGAAATTCTTTCAGGATTTGTTCGTAGCGAGACTCGCCGATTGGTATCTTGATTGACGAAATCGCAGTCGACGAGTGTGCAGGTGAACACACAACAGAGAGGGTTGTCGTGTTGTCTAGTAGACGTTTGTTACGTATATCAACTAGAAGACCATAGAATTTCAAAAAGTCTGCTCCAATAATTGCCTTGGTGACATCACCGACGATGAAGCGCCACGGGAAGTCTCGACGTAGCCCAAGGTCCAAATCTAGGTGACAGTATCCGTACGTACTGATTGGCGTACCGTTAGCAGCAGAAAGCTCGAAGTCAGACTTAGGACGATGCTGTTTGAGTGCACGCCGTGGGAAGACACAAACGTCGCTTCCAGTATCGACGAGAAATTGCATCTTCGAACGACGATCGACGACGAATACGCGACCAGAAGAGTTAGGGCAGTCGCTGGTCGCCATTACCGACCGCCCTGGGAGTTTTCCGCCTGAAAACTGCAAGGCTTCAGGCATTTGTTCGCTTTTGCTCCATACTTCCAGTGGTACCAGCAGTTCGGGAGTTTTCTGGCGTTGGAGTTGGAACGCGTTCTGGAGCGGCTGCGGTTTCTTTCCCGGTTCTGGGGACGAGCTTGGCGGTCTAGCAGTGTTTTCATTTGACGTCGGAGTTCGGCTATTTCGTTCGCCATAACATCCAGCGCTGACCCAGGTGTAGAAGCAGCTGACACTTGCGGTGTGGACGGGGCGATGTCCTGAATGCGGTCAGCTAGATCAGCAAGAAGCTCTAGTGACGCCGAAGGTTGTGCGGCGATCACTGTTTGCACACTTCGTGGCAATCTGCTCGTCCAGATGGTTTTGATGAAATCTTCTGGGACTTTGGGTCCAGCTAGACCCTGGAGATGTCTCAGGAACTGTGAAGGGCGGCGGTCTCCCAACTCTTCATGCATCAACAATTGCTTTACTTGTTTTTCTCGTGAAGCGCTCAGTCGTTTGATAAGTTCCGTTTTCAGTTTTTCATATTTGTCTGACGGTGGAGGGGAGATTATAATGTCCTTCACCTCTTTGGAGAATTGGTGGTCAAGCTGTCCGATGACGTAGTTAAATTTCGTGCTATCGGAAGTTATATTCGAAACAGCAAATTGCCCTTCGACTTGAGCGAACCAGATTTCGGGTTCCTCCGGCCAGAAAGGGGGGACGCGTATCCCCACTCTAAATAATTCGGCAGAGCTCGTCGAAGCACGTTCTTCATCTTTTCTCGACATCGTTTCAATTTCAACCGACTTTAGCGACTTGGGTGAAAATCGCTATCAGCTTATGGCTTGTACCACACGAAGTTTTCTAAGTACCGACGAAAAATTTGTGTTTTCACCGTAACAGTTCTAATTGCAATGCACAAGGTATGGATTATACACTGCACGAGACACTTTTAAGTCCAATTATGTCCGTCACTTGCGTTATAGTCCAAAAGAGGGGTCACCAGTGTGGGTTTGGTGATGGCACTTACGTCGGTACTAGTTGTAAGAAAACACTTCAGACACAGTCAATCCAATGTTTATTGATGGTCACAATATAGTTTATATGTTCACAAAAACAATCACAATAATTTTGACACGAAATAGTCCAGAAAAACAATTAATTTGGTTATCAACGAAACGGGAGTATAATGCGCGCGCTGCAGGTAATTCGCAACTGCCTGCATTCGCCGGGACCGCGTTAACCCACCTATATCGGTTAATGAGGTTCGGCCCGGCGCAAGCGCAGCGGCTCGCGCATAAGCGATTAGCGTTTTGACTATTTAAATTTGTTTTAATGTAAATTTGTGAAAAGTGTTTATTTATTATTTATTTATTATGTAAATTAAGTTATAATTATGTATGTACACCACACATCACTCACCTTCGGTTTGCCGACGATATAGTCATTGTGGCGGAGTCGATGGAGGACCTCGGTACTATGCTCAGGGACCTCAGTAGAGTATCCCAACAGGTAGGTTTGAGGATGAATATGGACAAGACGAAGGTCATGTCAAATGTTCATGTCTCACCTGTACCGGTTTTTGTTGGGAATACCACACTCGAAGTTGTTGATGAATACGTCTACCTGGGTCAAAAGATCCAATTAGGTAGATCCAACTTCGACAAAGAGGTCCAGCGAAGGATCCAACTCGGATGGGCAGCGTTCGGGAAACTACGGCACATCTTGGAGTCCAAAATACCCCAATGCTTGAAGACGAAAGTTTTCAATCAGTGCGTGTTGCCAGTGATGACTTATGGAACTGAGACGTGGTCCTTAACTGTGGGCCTCATAACAAAGCTCAAAGTCACACAGCAAGCTATGGAGAGAGCGATGCTCGGAGTCTCTTTGCGCGACAGAATCCGGAATGAGGATATTCGCAAAAGAACGAAAGTAGCCGACATAGCTCGAAGAGTAGCTAAGCTGAAGTGGCAATGGGCAGGCCACATCGCTCGCAGAACTGACAACCGATGGGGAAGAAAGGTTCTCGAGTGGCGACCACGAACCGGAAGACGCAGTGTTGGACGGCCTCCCACTAGATGGACAGATGACCTCACAAAGGTCGCTGGAAACCGCTGGTTGCAGGTTGCGCAGGACCGTTCGTTGTGGAAGTCTAGGGGGGAGGCCTATGTTCAACAGTGGACGTCTTGCGGCTGATGATGATGATGATGATGATGAGCGAAGACAGACACCTCTGTCATACTCATGAAAAAGTGTTCAGGGAGTAAGTGTGGCTAACATTTTTACTAAATAAAACGATTACAAAACCATAACAAGCCGAAATAGCAACAAGACAGTACCGGTACAAACAGACAATAACAATACATTTTAAGACATCTCAGTTTCAGGACTCGGGACAGAGCAGGAAAGTAATTTGTAAGTACTGAAATCCCATCACCACAAACCTCACAAGCGTAAGGCCTATCTGCAGAGTGGATGGCCTTGTGTTGGCTCAGAGTGGAGAGCTGCCGAAAACTCTTCCCACACGCCGTGCAGTGGAAGTTCCTCTCGTCCGTGTGAGTTGGGAGATGCCGCATCAAAGTATATTGGTGTTGGAACTCGCGGTTACCTGAATTTACAGACATTTAAAAAAAGTGAAACATTTATTTGCAGATTATCATTTCATCTCCATCCTGTAATTAAGGACGGATCCAGGGGGGACATAGGGGTCATGATCCTCCCCAGGGCTGGGTCTAGTCCCTAGGTGGACCAATAATTTGAAAAAGCATGTTTGTGCTTATCGCACAGTTTTGTTACTTGACCACGACATGCCACGACTATGCGACCCCTGGAGACAAAACTAGGCCCCCCCTTGCCTGTAATATTTTTTGCCACAGAACAGAAGATCCTTATATGGAGTACTAGTATGGTATGTAGTGTGGAAATCAGAGTCTACATAGTTCATATTTTGATAGATATAGACCAATTTTTTATTTTTTTTAACTTTGATAGGTTTTCACTTGAACGCCATCTCGCCTGATGTTAAGCGACGATACGGTCTACGATGAAGCGTGTTTACCTAGAAAAAAAATGGGCATCACCCCCTTTTTATTATATTATTATAGAGTTTGGGCTGATCAAAACACACTAGAATTACCAAGACAGTTAACAATACAGCAATGCCCTTTACAGCACAGTTCAACCCAATTATTTGAGCATAAATAATCAGAATGATTGCCTAGCGTTCCACTTCGATCATCACTCACAGAAAGCAAAATGATTTATCTCTTTTTCCTTTACTTTCTCAGGAATAATTTTGACTTTCAAACCAAGACACAGCAATGCTTGCTCGGTATTGCTGTGTGGAAAAATAATTGGCAAAGGTGTGATTCCCCAAACTCCCAAAGAGTACTCATATGCAAAAATATGCTCGAACCAGTATTAATATAATATCATGTAATGCGACGAAAAATCAAATCAAAATATAATATATATATAAATAATTTAAATCTCCTGTCACGATGTTTGTCCACGATGGATTCCTAAACTACTTAACCGATTTTAAATTAAATTGGCACACCGTGAGCAGTCTGGTCCAACTTGAGAGATAGTAGGTATATTTTTTTTCGATTAATAGTCCTTGTATGAAGAAATCCGAGCGAAGCCGGAACGGCCGCTAGTATAATATAAATATTTGTAAAATGACTCACAGATGCCACATTCCCAGAGTTTGACGGTCCTTCCGTGTCTCTTGACGTATTTGACAAAGTGGAACCTGGAGCGTGGATCGGCCTTGTCCACTTTACACGCGCCTTGAGGGGTCTTGGTCTTATATAGTACTGTCAAATTGTAAATAATAATAAGTTGTATGTTTTTTAAGATATTAATACAGTTCTGGGTCCAGTAAATATAGTGCTCGATGTTAAATAATACAAGCACAGTGACAGAATCAATCGACATTTCACTGTGTTATTCCCAAAAATATTAGAATATTTTATAGTAAACATTTTATAGTGACAACGAAGAATGTGCAAGCAACACCCCAGGCGTGTAAATAATAACACAGCGTTACGCAGTTATTGGAACATGAAGAGTCTTAATCATTAGGTACATAGCACAGGACTGCGCTCGTCACCCAGAGAAGATTTATCTCTGAAACATTGCTCTTCTAACCGAACCACAGTGATATTTGCACATAACTACACATATTCAAAGTTTTATTTCGAGGTGGTTTGTGAAATATAGGTGAGCAAAAAGACGTGATGATCTGTGGTCTTGTGGCTAGAACTTGCTATTCATAATCATAGGACCGTAGGTTCGAAACCCGGAAAAACTTTTGAGTATTCTTCCGAGAATTGTAGATATCATAAATAAAAACGAATAACATAAAATATTGTACAAAAGAAATCGACTTACAACCATTAAAAAACTACAGAGATAAACATGAGGTAAAGTTTAAACAATAGGTAATAAAGTGCAACCTCATTGTCAAATAAAACAAGACACTAGATAAATAAACGGCACGATAAATTACGGCAATTACCGTAATTGTAATTACGGTTGCCTGGTAGAAATCGCTCTTAGCGATAAGGTCGTCAATAGGTTTTTGAAGTAAAAACTTCTTTAGGCGCGCCTAGACAGATATTTCGTGGGCTGTGAATTGGATTCTAGCGTCACGCTCGGGTATGATAAGAAATCTTCGGGTAAACTCGGGACAGCCAATGGGAAATGCTGAAAGGGCGTGGCCTCGGCATCACGCCATGGCCATCTAGAAATGCATCAGCCAATAGAAAATGCTGATGCATTTCTAGATGGCCATGCCATGATGCCCAGGCCACGCCCTCCGGTTACACACGTGTAGTTTCCAAAGTAAGCAATTCTGAATTCTGAAAAAATCAAATTCTGAGTTATAAGTTTTCAATTCTATCGGCATAGGAACCTATGACTGCCAATTTTTTTCTATATTATTGTTATTTTTCTTTGTAATTTAAGTGCAATAAAGAGTTTATCAATCATTGGTGGACATTTCACTCACCACAACACCATCTAACCCCAAACTAAGCAAAGCTTATACTACGGAAGCCAAATAGCCAAATGTACCTGAGTTAGGGTTTCCCGATGAGGTTGAAGATACAAGAGACGAGTCTGCATAGGATTCGTTACGATTGGTTGAAGGGAGAACGGAACTCGACGTGTCTGCTTCCTGTGAAGTAATAGATCCTTGAAAGAAACTTTCGACTGTACCTATCAGTAATAATTATTGGTATAATATTATATCGAGGTATTAGTATCTATAAAATCGAAATACTCCTAACATGGACGTATAAAAAAAGTCGGACGTAATCTCGCTAAAACAAAAACTGTGTATGTAGAGTCGGCCAGTGCGCTATGTAAGTGTGCGTGTCCGCCTGTATGTGACAGGCGGATACGCACACATACACACAAGTTTGCGCGAGTAATAACCGTCTGATATGTGTATGTACCCACAGGCCGACTCTAGACAAAGTTTTTGTTTCAGCGAAACTACGTAAGGACTTTTTTTATACGTCCATGACTCCTAATTTATAGTCTTCGTCATCCTATAAAGTCTCTTCCCACCCTAAGTTTGCCAGGAAAAACAGCGATAGATTTGCCAATTGCCACTTTATTTTAAGGTTTCTCTGTATTTCATCTTAAGTGAAAAATGATTTAGCCACATTGTGCATTTTTGGTAAGACAACACACTCTACGAAACGTATGCGATAATAAGCCGATAACGCAACAACTTTGCGGCGATGTTCTATATTTAATCTGCTAATCTAGAGTAACATACATGAGATAGAGCTACTGAGTTACCTTCATCTCGCTCTTCAAAGCCGAATCGATTTGCTTCCCGAACGTAGTCTGTCCCGTGGTGCCGAACCCGGGCTCGGAAACGAGAGAGGCGATGTTGCCGTCCTCTTCTGTCCACGCGAACCTGGCCTGCTGTTCCAGACCTTCGGGGAAGAAGCCGTCTCGGAACAGAGAGCGAGATACATCCAACTGACGAAAGAACAATTTTTATATAGTACCTGACACAACTTCAATAAAAAAAATTCAACGCAATTCTTCCAAATTTTATAGGCAAGTCCATTATATGTCTAAGATTACCGCAGTGAACAAATGAGAGGATTACTTTGAAACGGTTGAACATATTTTTATGAAACATAACTAATTTACCTTTCAAATACCTAAAATCACAATCGGTTCATTCGTTCGGGAGCTACGATGCCAAACATAAATACACAGACACGTCAAACTTACAACGCCCCGTCGCTTTTGCGTCGGGGGCTAAAAATGAAAAAAAAAAAACAATTTGTAAAGTAATAAATTACACGTAGAATTCAACTTTGGTCAGTTTACTCTGCAATTATTAGAGATAAAAAGTCAGCTATATAGTCCTGACCATAATTTTTCGGTGTACTCATTTGCAAATTGATTTATTGAGCCGTGGCACCGCGAATTACTATTTTCATATTTATAATGTACCTACTATCTGCACTCCGCAGTTTCTCCCGCTTAATCTAGTTATGAAAAAGTAGAATTAGCGTCCAATTATATCAATATCAATTAAAGAAATAATAATAAGGAAAACAGGACACCACAAAAAATAGATCATCCATTATTCCATTCATACACACGCATTCGTTCAGTCAAAAAGAGACGGCAATAGTCAAAGCTTTTATCTACTCTTTGGAACAAGTTCATTACCTACTCTCCGCAGTAGGTTTATCCGTTATGCATGACCCTGATTTGACATTCAGCTTACATGGAAATCAAATTAGAAAATGTTGATAGTGTTATTTATTTAGTCTCATTCTCAAATTAATTTAAAAGAAATGTGTCTGTTTTAATAATTATTGGAATTAATTTACTCAAAAATGTTGTAAGCTTACGTCATTTTTACTTGATGAAGGCAGCAAATGAAGTCCCAGATCTTTCCTGTCAAGTTTCTCACTCAAACACACCTCCCGAATGCTGAAACATTTTTATAACCAACTTTTGTTTCCAATAAAACACGACCGAACAAAATCGAGTTGGCCACGTCCAAGCTCGTTACTTGCCAAATAAGCGAAGATCGATCACCTTATAATCTCATCTCCAGGCCTCATGAAACCACCTTCCGGTATTTCTTTTATTTCCTCATCGGAAAACATTGTTTATTTATATATTCAATTATTTTTTTGAACAAAAAAATGTCAGTCGTCCTTTTTTGCGTGCGTTTTCTCTTGTTATTTTTGTTTCTATGACAATTCGTGTTCTAATTATGAAATTGATATTTTCTTTTTGTTTCTGAATGTAACTGACAGTCCGTTCGAAAACGTTGCAACCTCTCTTTAGTTTTTAAAAGAGGTTATATTACATTTTAGCAATTTTCAGGTGAAAGTTTTTTTAGAATTTTGAACTTTTTATTATTAAATTCGGATTTCGGATGGCGTGAAATTTCATACGAACTAAGTACCTAGGTACGTAATAAGTTCAATGGTATGTTAGTAGTTTCTAACTGCTTTTACTCATTATGAATATTCGCATCTACATATTACCATTATTGTCAACGGCAATGAATTGATTTCATCACTTCTGACTTCGTACTTGAGGATAATGAGTTTTACGCTGAACTGAAATTTCTTACATTTGAAAAAGAAATATTAGGTACAAGACCGAACTTTGAAATGGCGTAGAAGGTCTGTACTTATTATCTGTATCTAACTTCTGCTCGACCAAAAAAAAAACATTATGGCGCGAAATTTTACATCTACCTATACGCGATTTCTCCGTCTATTTCTACTTTGTTGAATATTGAACTAAAATAACCTATACCTACATAACTTTTGTTTGTAATACACATAATTTTATCCGCAAAAGTGTGCTTACAATTCAGAAATCCTTTTTCTAGTGGTTTATTACGTTTAAGTAGTCTGCTCATTTCGTTGTTGAGTCTCTTCAAGGGTTGCTTGAGATGCCTCTCAGCTCTCAGACTTGGCCAATGTTGAAAAGAGATTTTTACCTTTTTATTTACCAAGATACATTTGGAGCAAATAAATGAAAATAATGCAAGGGAGAATTGGGTTGGCGGATATTTTATCTCAGAAGCTGGTGTTCATTAATAGTTGTTTACAAAACCAATTTTAATTAAGTATTTTATAGTTGGTTTATAATACCTATTAGCAAAATATTTTTCTTTACTCGTAGAAAAAAAATCCTGCGTTCCCGCCAAAAAATTCTATCTAGTTTTTTTCTGTGTTGATTTTTGGCAACGCACAACCAGGGTTTTATCCCAGCGAAATAGTAATTTAGACTCGATTGTAAGTAATTTTTTACTACATTTATATAGTATTATAAAACAATATTAGCACTATTATAGCATCAACAAGATTATTGAATTGTCTTAATTAATAGGTTCTATATATTTGTATTAAATGTAGTCAATACCTATCTACTTCTACTGAATGTGTAGGTACCTATAGAGTCAATTTTTTTACATTGAAGTTAGATTGTTTTTTCTCGGAGGGTTTTTTCTCTAATTTTTTCAGTGTTGTTTTACATAATAAATAATCGATACTTACGTAGGTAGATATTGTACCTACAATGCATCAACGAAAGTATGTCTTACCTATTTAAGTTGTAACATTTAGAGGCATTGAACTCTTAAAACACTTAGTTTCATCAAAGTTTAGAGGTATCATATCTGCATTTTGGTTTTAGAGTTGACCCAAATGTAATAATTATTCTTTAATAGCTAAGTATTAATATAGTCATGAAAAGGCAAGCGATACATTCCTGGAGGACAGGATCTTTCCGCTTCAAGTAAGCGAGACTCGGGAATGTCTTTGATTGAAGAGCGTGTGATTTAATTGAAATACCTCCGTAGATCACACATGAACGTAAGTGGCTTTTCGTTAAGGGGGCGCCTAGTGCCAGAAAACGAAAATAGGACGTTTTCGACGCCGCTCACTGAAGTTAAGAAACTAAAAACTATGACAAAAAAAATATTGACGTGTGGGTACAATCAAGAAGAAGCACAATAACCAAATAGAATTTCAAAAATAGATCAGAGTTTTTTACAATAAAAAATAAAAATGACACCGAAAAAACCCGTTTTAATTCGAGTACTCGAAATTATCAGCGATGACCCCACATTATTTTTTGGTAATAAAATTTCTATTTGTACGTTCTAGTAAAGTAACCGAACACTTTTTAAAATGTATGTTTAGTTATTGAGTAATTAAATAAAACTTGGTCAAAAATGGACTCCTGATTAAATATTGATTTTTCCTCCAAACTGTGTAATGCTATTCTCGACTTTATGAACATCACATTAAGAAACGCGTCGCGCGGGTGAAATCTGTTTTTTTCCTGGCTTTAGGCGCACTCTTAAAGGAGCAAGACGTACGATATTACCTATAGGTGCCTACTACTGAAACTTGGAACATTTTGGAACCTTCGAAATTCATAATTAAAATGTGATACCTACGTAGGTTACGACTGGTCCGGAGATGTTATGGAGATCCGTAACCGTAACCGCAACTATGGGATATCCGAAACAAAAACATATCCGTATCCGTTTCACATATTTCGGACGGTTTCGGATAGAATCGACTTTCAAGTGAAAAGCCTGCAAAATTGCTTTTTGTGAAATATAATCTTCCTCTGCTCGATTTTTCACTATACAACGTGTTGGATTTACCCCCAACAATATTTTAACAGTCCATTCTAACACTGATGTAGACTTCATCACCCAAGGTCTCTTTCCCCTCAGCACGGTAGATCACGAGATAATTCGAGTCAAAGTTTGACGTAAAATACCCACCAAATCACCAGCTTCAACCCTAAAGCTGGTACAGCAGACAAACGACCTTGCCACCGACGCCGCGACGTCGTACAAAAATCCGTGCGGAGATCTGGCCATTAGGGGTATGTCAAATGAAATAACAACCAAAAAAAATTTTTTTTTTTTTGGAAATTTTTTTTGAACTTTCAAGCCTAATTTTCACATACATGATTCAAAACTTAATGTAGATGAACTACCATAAATATTGTTGCACCTTTTTGCAACACCTTGTATACTATATTCTAAATTGAACTATATTCATACTAATATCCGTAACCGAAACTATCCGGACTACTTATAACAGATAATCGGAAATAATTATTATACATATCCGTAACCGTATCCGAATAACCCGAAACTGAATATAATTTTATTCTTATATGCATATTATCCCTTTACAAATCCGAAATATACAAGTCTAGTCTATAGTCGGGAGAATGGTGCCGATCCGGAGCCCCCGGATTCAAATCCTACGCGCACCACTGTCTTTTCGAAGTCATGTGCGTACCTAATGCCGGTAACTTAAAACGGTGAAGGAAAACATGGTGAGGAAACCGACATGTACCTAGAATCTTTCGAGGTCATGTGTCGTGTACCAACCCGCATTGGGCCAGCGCGGTGGATTATGGCCTTGACTCTCTCCTTGCGAGAGAAGGCCCCGAGTCCCAGCAGTGGGCTGCTTATGCATGTGATCAAATCAAGTTCTACCTAAGTAGCTAGCAAGTGAAGTGGTAGTAGCAAGAATGTAATATTATACTAGCAGTGCCCCGCGGTTTTACCCGCGTAGTTCCCGTTACTTCCCCGGGATAAAAAGTAGCCTATGTGTTCTTCATCCAGACCATAATCTATTTGAGTTCCTCAACCTGATCCGATTCTCCGATACATCCGAAGTTTTGATTGAGCAACGAACATGAAAACATAAAAAAATCTATACATTGGCATTTTTAATATTAGTACCTAAGTAAGATAGGATAGAATAAATAAATATTGGTGGACAATTCAAATAAATAGATATAAGAATACACCAGAAGTCGTAAGTTCGAATCTCTTCTTCACCTTTAAAATAAATAAATTTTGGTGGACAATGCACACACATCACCATCTGACCCCAAACTAAGCAGAGCTTATAATATGGCGGCCAGATAGCTGACTTAAGTAGTGTAACACTATTTAACAGTTAAATACATACTTATAACACCCAGACACAATACAAATATTTGAATTCATCACACAAGTATTTGCACTGAATGATCCCACGACCCTCGGATTCGCAGGCAGAGTTACTACCCACTAAGCCACGAGGCAAGTCTTTGGATATATTTCAAGTGCAGATGTACGAGTTTATCATCACTGGTGTAAAGGATAACATCGTGAGAAAACCAGCATGTTCCAAAAAATACATATTTTGTGGTCAAAAAGTTACCCATACAAAAAGCGTCTAAAACGCGTAACCTTCGCAGCTACGACGCTTATTTATTTCTTTATCTTTAATTAAACGATTTTTCCTTACCAACAAAATAAAAAAACCCTACGTTCCCGCCAAAAATCCTACCTAGTTGCTGTGTGATGACACTATCTTGATTTTAATCCAAATAGGTATAGTCCCATATAATTTCTAAAATGTTAACGTGAACCTAATTACTTAACGTACATATTAATTGATGTACACATCACATAGTTTTATTTTTCCTTTTCTATTGTATTAACCTATTATATTGTATTGCCTTTAATATAAGTAATTTTTGGGTTGTTTAGATTATAACTTTCATTTTAAAATTCCTTAGATATAAAAACTGTTAATGTAAATTAAAAATTCCTTAGATACTTAAATAAAAACTGTTATTGTAAATTAAGATGTTTGTTTTGAATATTTTATAAATGTGTAACAATTATTTTAAATTTCGCATGCCTTTTAGGCTGAAATTGTGCAGCACCAAACTATAGTATTTTAAGACCTCATTTGTAACCACAATTTTTGGCGAATAAATTACTTTTGACTTTTTTGACTTTGGCAAAGCACAAGCAAGGGTGTTACCCATAGCAAAGATGCGACTGTATTTATGTTATAAATAAATATTTTTTCTCGTAAGTACTAAAAATTGCTCAAAGCTACAATGGAATCTTATATTCTCAACACACGAGCACGACCCTGTTATCAGAGGAAGTTACGTAGAAGTGGTGGGAAGGACCCTTAACGTTTCAAAAATGGCCGCAATTCCTTTTCTCCAAAAAATAATATAAAAATGCAATAAAAATCTACCACATTTTTGAGGTGAAAACTTCTTTTGGCGCACTACAGACAGGTTTTTTGTGAACTGTGAAATGAATTCTAGCATCACGCTCGGGAATGATAAGAAATCTTCGGGTAAACTCGGGACCATGACCACGAGCCACGAGGCGTAAATCCCGTTCCCACGTTATTTTGCCGCCATGAAAAGTGGTATGTATGTTATTTCAGACTCTAATCTACCTGTATTTCAAATTTTAACGCGATCCGTTCCTATGTGATTGAGTAACAAGCTTCCAAACTTTCGCATTTACAATTAATAAGATTTGAAATCAGCGCCATCTACACACATTATTGTAAACTATTTAAAAAGTGGTAGTGCCATCAAGGACTCTTTTGGTAAAGTACCATTCTAAACTTTTTGGTTCGCTTTGTGTTCATTTCAGTGTCTGTTGTGTAACTAGTTTCAAACACCTTACATAGATGGCAGCCAAATAAACTAATAAGGTAATATTATATGCAAAAGTGTTTTTTTTCTAACTTTTTCTATTTATTCTGAATTAATTACAACAAGTAAAAATGATATACGCTGTATTATCATTTAATTTTATTTTTAATCCCAGATTAAGTTATTAAATTAACTAATTTGTGTTAATTATTTCCCTTAGAAATGGTCAAATTGAGCAAAAAATCATATTGTATTAGTGATGATTACCGGTGCCGGTGCCGATACCGATGCCGATGCCGTTTAGAATAATGTAGGGATACATAATTTTCAACAAGCAAAAAACATTTTTATAAATTATCATTTGAGTTCCAGAGTATAATTTAATTACTAGCTTATTATTTTTGAAGTGATTACTTCTCTTGGCGCATCACATAGGTACTTAAGTACTTACGGATTTTTCATGGATGACTCAATGTCCCAAAATAAAAAAAAATATGTGTGTGCGATTCACACACGATAGAAGTGAAACTTCAGTAAATCGACAAAAGAATGAGATGAATAAATATAACAAGGGTAGGATACACAAGCCAATCTTCACTTTTTAATTTTAATCACTTGATTGGCGCCAAAAAGCTTGCCAGTGACACAATATTTTTCTTAATTTTTAAACTCAGAATTTGATAGCTTGCCTTGGAAACTACCGCCTAAAGAAGTTTTCACTTCAAAAAGCGTGCAAAACAAAAATCTTGATACAGGCCTTGGTCAGGATCGAACCCGGTACTGCCTATGTCCCCTATGCCTATGTATGGTCCCTATGACTGTCAATTATTATTCTTCTTGACCATGGTCACGCCCCCTGGTTTCACCTGCGGAGTTTCCTAATAGTAGAAGATCAACGACCATCAACGACCATCACCGAGCTGGTTTTTCGATGAAAAGTATTTTATATTCAATTTAATATGTCAACAAATAGGTATAATTGCTAATAGGTTGTCTCAAAAAAAATATGTGCGCTAAAGACCGCACGGCAGAAGTGAAAACTAAATTATGAAATACGTAACCATTAAAGACTGCCTAAATAATTTGAATAATAAAAAATGAAACGATTTATAAAAATTAAATTGCATAACTTACCTAGTTTAATACTTTTTAATACTTTATCTCAGCCTAGGAAGCACAGCAACACAAGAGTAACAATCGGCTGAATGACGTAGTATCCATGGCTTTTCTTATATTTCTTTTTAATAATTTCTTACCATACCCGAGCGTGACGCTAGAATTCAATTCACAGCCCACGAAAAATCTGTCTAGGCGCGCCAAAAAACTGCATTAAGTAGATACTCTTATTATTTTGGCTTTACTCAATGCTTACGGATTTCGGAACTTAGTCAGACTGGACGGACTATCTTTACTTACCTATACTATAATATCAAACGTGAGTTACCCTTGTATTTATTGAAAAATAACCACGTTAGTTGTTATACTGAAAATTATTATTGGGTGTTAAAATTTTAGAAGTTTCTAAAACAATCTATACGTTACGTTTAGTGTAATCTAGTAACATTTTAGTGAACTTACTTATACGATTTTGTTTTCTAGGTTTCTTGCCAATACAATCCTCTAACTTTTGTTTAGCGCTCTCTAGCAATATTTTAGTGAACTTATACGGCTGGAAGTTCCTAGTCAACCCAAAAGGTTTTAAAAATCGTACTAGTTCTCATGGTCCTGCATAGATGGCGCTATAATAAATTTTGTGTTTTTATGTTTCAGTATAATAATTATGCCAGTAGTATAAAAAATATGATTTAATAGATTGTCATAATTTTATGTATTTTTTACGGATTTATTAATTTTTAACATCTGCAGTAACAATATAATAAAAAATAAAGTAATATTGTCGAAATTAGGTACTTTAGGAGAAAAATGAAAAATATTGTTTTGCGAAGCGTGGCTCTTGTTATTACTGTATTTGATGTCTTATCGTTTTTTTTTGTTAGATCGATGTCACAGACTAAGTAGAGAGATCGATGTCTTCATCGAGCTAGCTAGAGTTTTTAATACAATATAGGTAGGTAGCTATTTTGAATAATCTTACCAATTCCACTATTTTGAATAATCTTACCAATTTTCCACTAGCTGCGAATTTGTATAAATTCACACCTATTTTTGGCCTAAATTTACTCAATTTACTGGACGTCTAGACTCTCGTTCTACGAAAAACGTAATTTCGGAATAAACTCGCGACTTTCCTACTCCGGTTCTGTTTGAATCCGTTGTTTCTTCCGTTTAAATGTTTATTATTATAGCTCATAGACTACAGGCCCGTGAACAAAATTTACGGGTCAAATGAACCACCAGGAGACCTATGTAGGATGATAGAAGCGTGTAAAGTATTAAGATTCAGCACTATGCCGTCACTTGTAAGCTGTCCAACTGAGTATGATTGAAGAGGGGGGGTTGCAACCCTCTACCATTTCTCCTTGTCGCATGATTTTTGTACGGGATTGCGAAATAATGGATTAGAAGAGGTATTGAAACTGTATGGAACCAATGCCGTACTTAATCAAATGACCAAATTTGCTCTGTAAATTACGCGTACTCTGTAAATTTTTCCGGCAAACGCATAATTAAAAAGTTAAAATTTATAATTTTTATAGTTTTAATACCTCTTTTAATCTATTATTCCGCAACGCCGTACAAATATAAAATCAGAAGTGGTTAATCAAACACCGTGGGCGTATTTAACTTGTAGGTATATTTATTTTCCAGCAATATCTAATTAATCCGTGTTACATCACAAATCACACCTTTTCTATATTCTATCCTCTAATTCTCCATCTTTATTAATTCCGACATGCCGGTGTTGTCAGTCCTTTTTTTTCCCTTCTTGTCTTGCCAGTCCCTCTTTTTATGTCTATCCAATATTGCCATTTTATACTAATTCAAGTTATAAGATAAGAGCCACTGGCCACTGTCCAATACCAGCATGTGGATATATATTCTTACATAAATCTAACATTCGGCCTTTCCTGACACTAAGTTTGTCCTTAAACTTTACTCATAGCTAGCCACAATTGTGTAGGTGTCTTAGTAGGTAATTAATTACTAAAATTACAATTTCCGTTAGTCTTATTTAAATGAAGGTTGAAAATATCCATAGATCTATCAACATGCCACCAAATATTTTCAATTTTAACTTAGATATGTTATACATTTCAATTTCATCTTATCCACACAGAATTGAAAATACCCATGGATCTATCAACATGGCACTCAATATTTTCAATTCCTAGGCCATATGTGAATACACTTCAGTTCCATCTTATCCACCCAGAATTGAAAATACCCATGGATCTATCAACATGGCACTCAATATTTTCAATTCCTAGGCCATATGTGAATACACTTCAGTTCCATCTTATCCACCCAGAATTGAAAATACCCATGGATCTATCAACATGGAACTCAATATTTTCAATTCCTAGGCCATATGTGAATACACTCCAGTTCCCTCTTATCCACACAGAATTGAAAATACCCATGGATCTATCAACATGGCACTCAATATTTTCAATTCCTAGGCCAGCAAATTATTTAATTATTATCCATTAAAATCACATCTTGTAACAATATATTTTCAACCAATAACCATTACAGACAACTTCTTAGCTTTAAAGTTCACACTATAACAAATCATTAATCTCTTTGCAATCAACTAAAACCATGACATGAGTATGTTTAAAATACTTATATGTGATATCATACATAAATATTCACTCCCTCTAGTTCTCCTTCTTATCTGTCAGCTTAACTAATAAAACATTATTTTATACAAGGAGTGAATCTCAAGTGGTCCAATTTAGACCAACTTGGTTTTGTAAAAAAAATATTTAAGGTACATTAGATTCAGATTCGCTACCACTACTACTACTAGTGTCATAATTGCCACTTTTGTCATTATTGGTGATGGATATCCAAGGTTTGATGCGATCGGCTGCCCATATATTACAGTAACCTTTCTGCGCAATACTAGTTCCAGGAATAGTAGATACTTCGTACCTGTCATTTTCTAGAATTTTAGTAATTCTGAATGGCCCTGTGTATTTCGCGAGTAACTTTTTACTTTTACCGTCATTATTCGGAGTATACCGTCATTATTCAAAATTTTTACTAAGTCGTTTATTTTGTAAATTGTAGCTTTTACCTTCTTTTTATCATATCTCTCCTTTTGAGCTTGTTGGTCTTTCTCAATATGCTTGCTTACATCACCTCTAATTTCTTCGAAATTTCCGAGAAAACGAGTGTCTTTTAATATAGAGCTAAATATGTTGTCCCCTTTACTAACCATAGGTATAGCAAATAGTACCTCGGCTGGTGTTTTACCTATCCCTTTATTAAGAGTGTTATTTAATCCCCATTGAAATTTTCCTAACGCGTTATCCCAATGCCTCTCTCCCAATTTATCTGTATATGCAGTTAGGGCGTCTAATATTGTTCTGTTGTATCTCTCGACCTGCCCATTGGCACGGGGAGATGCAACAGCATTGAGTATGTGATGGATTTTAGAGTCATTACAGTAAAGTTTGAATTCATGTGACGTAAACGACGAGCCTTGATCAGATATTAACCTATTAGGATAACCAAACGTGCAGAAAACCTGCTCTAACGCTCTAACCGTGGGTGAAGTTTTAAGATTCCGTAATGGTGTTAAAATACAGAATTTGGTAAAGCCGTCAACCAAAACTAGTAAGTACGAGTTCCCTTTAGCGCTTTTAACAAAAGGTCCTAAATGGTCTATGTGAATAGTATCAAAAGGTTTCTCTACTTTGTGGATCGGATGCAGTAATCCTTCTTTAGGTCCCGCTTGTTCCTTACTATATGCACACTCCAAACATGAGCGTACATATTTTTTGATGAATCTTTTCATTTTAGGGAACCAAAAGTCTTTACTAATTTTATCACAAGTTTTCTCGACTCCAAAATGACCAATGTCATCATGGTTGAGTTTATATAATTGAAATCTAGCTATTTTTGGTACTACCCACTTAAGCTCTTCTCCAACCTTTCGAAATAATTTGTTATTTTTAACTACATAATTTCGTTTAAGATCCGGATATTCAGTGTCATTTAAGATTTTGATGATTCGTTGCGACTCTGTATCCTGTAACTGTAGAGTAAGCAACCAGTCTTCTTGGGATATTTTTAGTACGGTCAGACATATGTCAGCATTGTCACCAGACTCTCGAGGCAAAGGATTTCGACTCAAGGCGTCCACATGGGACATTGTATGTCCCGGCTTGTACTGTATGTTAAAATCAAACTCTTGCATTGCTATCCACCAACGTGCTACTCGTGGTATCAAATCACGCTTACTAAACGTAGCTCTAAGAGCAGCACAATCTGTTACCAATGTAAACCTAATACCTAGTAAGTACACTCGAAACCGTTGCAATGAGGCTATCACTGCTAGCGTTTCAAGCTCGTATGCATGATCTCTAGATGAGATGAAACTTCTCTAGATGAGCAAAACTTGCTCATCTAGAGAAGTTTTCCTACTAAAATAGGCAACAGGTTTAAGCTGATCTAGTTCACTTTTCCGTTGTAACAGAATTCATCCCAACCCATGTTTACTGGCATCAGTATGTAAGTATGTTTCATGATTTGTGTCATATATACTTAGTACTGGTCGTTGAGTTAGTTTTTCTTTAAGTTCCTCAAACGCTGCCTGATGTTTTGTTTCCCAACACCACACTCTGCCTTTTCTTGTTAAATCGGTGAGGGGTCGGTCGATGCATGCAAAGTTTTGTATAAATTTCCTAAAATAGCTTGCCAACCCAATGAATTGTCTCACTTCGTGCACATTGGATGGTACTGGGAACCTGTTTACGGCTTCGATCTTTAGTTTTCCGGGTTTGACTCCGTGTTCGCCTATTTCGTAGCCAAGATATTCTAATTCTTCTTGGAAAAAGTTGCATTTTTGTAAATTTAACGTCAGTTTAGCATTTTTGAGCAGAATAAGGATATTTTCTAGTCTATTGAGTTCCTCATCGAAATTTTTCCCTGGTATAAGTATGTCATCCATATAAGCCAGAGCAGAATTAAACCTGGAGTTTCCGAGTACTTGGTTGATTGTCCGTTGAAATACAGCCGGAGAATTAACCAATCCAAATGGCATTCTTTTAAATTGATAAAGACCGTCTGGAATAATGAAGGCGGTGAGATGCTTACTTGTGTCATTTATAGGGATTTGATAGTACCCACTGGCTAAATCTAGTGACGTGTAGTATTTATTGCCATTCAGCATATCTAATTGGTCATCTATACGTGGCATAGGAAAATGGTCTTTCTTAGTTTTTTGATTCAACGCCCTGTAGTCGACACATAAACGATATCCTCCTGTCTTCTTTCTAACAAGTATGATAGGACTAGCATAACATGACTTTGATTCCTCGGCAATGTCATTATCTATAAGTTCTTTAACCATCTCTCGTACCGTTTCTCTTTCACTGTGACTCAAACGATAGGGTCTGTAGACAACAGGAGTGGTGTCGTTTAATTCGATTCTCATTTCATTTCACATTAGTACATCCTAACTCTGACAAAGTTTGTGCAAAACAATCTCTATAGTTGTTTATCAGATTCAAAATTATTAGTTGTTGTTCCTGGGAAATTTTTGAATTAATTCTGACATCATCTAAGGTGAATGGTGTTGAAGGGCCACTGCTAACATTCTGGCATATTAGGTCAGCCTCCGGTGGAGTTGATGCAGTAATTCGTTGACACCGTGCTAGAACAGAATTGCCATTTAAGAAAATAGGTTGGTTTGATAAATTGTGAACCGCAACGTAGCACTCGCCATTATTGATTTTATAAATTCCACCTAACACGCAATAGTTCGCGTCCGCCACCCTTCGAACGCTATTCTCCAGAAAGATATCGCAACTGGATCTATCTTCGTCTACACATTCAATATAGTCGTATTTGTCTATTACAGTGTCTAGTTTTATCCGTAGAACAATTTTATCATTGGGGTAGTTGTCAGTCTGTATCTTAGTTAGTAAGTCTTCGGTGGTTTGTTTCAAAATTTCTAATTTATCATGAGTTTTTATGACTACTATGCCGGATTGTTCAGTAAAATCTTGTCCAACCAACAATGGCTCACTAAGCAAAGATGTCTCAATTATGTAAGCGCATACCTCAGCAGTTACTTCACCGATAGATAAAGTTAATTTTGTCCTACCTAAGGGAGTCGATGAACCATTACCAAAACCTCTAATATTTGGTACATAATTTTTTTCTTGAGGTAGACAATACTCTTCCACAATATCCTGCCTAATCAATGTGCAATCACTACCAAAATCAACATAACATTGTAAATCAACCTTGCCATTCACAATGGCAGTCTTATAATATTTTGAGTCAGATTTATTTGATTTTGTTAGCATTGTTTTCTTATCACCCCTGGATCCATTTTGTAGCTGTCCATTGTCTTTAGGCGTGTAGCAATCATTTGTTGTATGCCCAATGCGCTGACAATTATTGCATCGTAAGATTGGTTTTGGACATTTGTTAGCTAAATGTCCCATTTCTTTGCAATTGAAGCATGAAACATCGTTCACTACTTTGCCACGACAATTAAGAGCTTTATGTCCAGTTTTGTTACATTTAAAACATTTACCATCGTTCAATGTTGAATTTGGTACAATTGCATTAACGGTTCGCCTTATGGGACGTGAATTGTTGGTTTCCCTACATAAATCTTTTAAGAATTTTAATAAATCTTCGGGATCCAAGCACCGTGCTGTTGATGCACTAGCTCGGATTGTCCTATCTTCTATTGCATACACAAGACAGTCGACTGCCTTCTTACCATGTATACCACATGCATTTAAAAGTAACATTTTGTCATAATAATATTCGTCTATGGAATCACCAAATTTCATTTTCCTATCTAGCATTTCCGTTAATAATGCTCCATAATTACTTTCTGATGGAAAAGCTTTTATTAATCTATCTTGCCATTCAGCCCACGTTAAAAGTACAGTTTGAAGACCTTCGTACCATTACCTAGCGTGACCATCTAATTTGGGCAAAGCGTAATGCGCAGTTTGCTCATTACTCCAGCCGTATATTTGGGCGCATTCATTAACCTTGGCTATCTAACCCTCAATACGCTGATTTTTCTGTGATGGGTCAAATGCGGGTATTATATTTTTATCATATTTGACTTGTGCTTTAGCCCGAGTAACATTTTGTATGATATGTGCGATGTCATTTACACTAAGTAGTAAACTAGGTGTCGAACCCGAGGGCAGTTTTGCTGTATTCTGTTGCTCATCCCTCACTGTCAGCGGGACACCTTCCACCGAGGGCTCTCGATGTAGATCTGCCAATGAACTGGACTGCTGCCCTTGGCTCGAACCCGGTATGTTGGTTCCCTCCTTCGCTCGAGCTGCCTCCTGTAATGGCCGTCGGTGCATTACGGCTGCTTTATGGCGCCGCGCTTGGGAGTGTTGATTTTCACAGTTCGACTCTCCACTCTCCGAGTCTTGCGAACGGCGGTGCCTGCTTCGACGTTGTTTTGTGGACTTCCTTGGCGCTTTTTCCGATGATGTCGGCTGCGATCCAGAGCTATATCTACGCCGGCGTTTGCGATGCCGGGAACGCCTTTCGGAGCTGCGCGAGCGTCTCTCATGTCGTTTCAGCTCGCTTTTTTTTTACCATGTTGGTTCGATGTAATCCCACTTCTGATATAAAATCAGAAGTGGTTAATCAAACACCGTGGGCGTATTTAACTTGTAGGTATATTTATTTTCCAGCAATATCTAATTAATCCGTGTTACATCACAAATCACACCTTTTCTATATTCTATCCTCTAATTCTCCATCTTTATTAATTCCGACATGCCGGTGTTGTCAGTCCTTTTTTTTCCCTTCTTGTCTTGCCAGTCCCTCTTTTTATGTCTATCCAATATTGCCATTTTATACTAATTCAAGTTATAAGATAAGAGCCACTGGCCGCTGTCCAATACCAGCATGTGGATATATATTCTTACATAAATCTAACACAAAAATCATGCGACAAGGAGAAATGATCGAGAATTGCAACCCCCCCTCTTCTACTGTACTCAGTTGGACAGCTTACAAGTGACGGCATAGTGCTGAATCTTATTACTTTATACCCTTCTATCATCCTACATAGGTCTCCTGGTGGTTCATTTGACCCGTAAAGGAGACGGCTCATTTCTGCTCCACGTCGTTTCAAGTTTAGGTACTTAATTAGCCCCGGAGACCTAAACAAGTTATTTAATTAAAATAACATATAATTAAATAATTCAAACTGTACATTCAATACTAACCTGACAAGCGGGGATTGCAAATTGGCGATTAAAAAGTACCTTAATGACTACGTATAAGTAATTTTGTATTAAGGTACTGTAGGTTCCATATAACCATACTAGATGGCGTTGTACGGCGTTAAAACACGCTAGCGAAGTTTTTGTGAATTTAAATAAGCCTGTTAAGGTTTAGTTCGTGTTTTGCCTTCAGTTCAGTACCCAATAGATAATTACTACGCTGAACACTTCTTTGTTCTCTCATTTGTACCTATGTGTACAACACAGGCTATAGTCAAATTCAGCCATGTTTTTCGTTTTTTTTGTTCAGTTGAAGTTTACGTACAGTAAAAATTCGTTCGAAAATCGATTTGTTCGAAACTCACACAACACCCATGGAATTTATTTATTTTTCCAAAGGTTTCCTAATTTTTTTGTGGCTATCCCGAATCTCTGGTTCTTTTCTGTGTTGAGTCGACATTATTTTGAGCACAGTAAGTCGCAAAATAATGAATTTACTACCTTCTTTTAGTAGTAAGTACATAATCACGTTCTTGATTACCTACTTGCGGCGTTATTTTTTTCAATGTTTTAGTTGATATCTTTTAAACCCCGCTATGCAGGATAAAAACATAAACGGTTCCTCAATATATATTAAAAATCCTATACAATGATCCATACAATGGTCAAGTCTCTTGCACTTTTTTTGTGGGGCAAATGCCCATGGAAAATGGGCCGTCTCCTTTGTTCACGGGCCTGTAGTCTATCATATTAGAGTAGGCTTAGAACATTTGAATGTCAAACAATTGATCGGACGAAACGAAGTAGTGCTGGAGTAGGAAAGTGGCGAGTTTATTTCGAAATTCCTTTTTAAGTAGAAAGAGAGTAGACGTCCTGTTACTTGTTACAGACATGATTTTCTTTCTGTTTTTATAGATAACTAGCTGCTCGTTCCTGCTTCGCTCAGGTACTCTCATAACATAACACAGTCGCAGTGTTTTTAGGGTTCCGTAAAACGTAAAAACGGAACCCTTATAGATTCGTCATGTCTGTCTGTCTGTCTGTCTGTCTGTCCGTCCGTATGTCACAGCCACTTTTTGCCGAAACTATGAGAACTACACTGTTGAAACTTGGTAAGTAGATGTATTCTTTGAACCGCATTAAGAATTGAACAAAAAAATTAAAAAAAAAGATAAATTAGGGTTGCTCCCCATACTGAGAACTGAAACTCAAAAAAAATTTTTTCATCAAACCTACACGTATGGGGTGTCTATCGATAGGTCTTCAAAAATTATGTTGACGTTTCTAAAATCATTTTCGTCTACACTGAATAATTTGCGCGAGAGACACTTCCAAAGTGGTAAAATGTGTCCCCCCCCCCCCTCTGACTTCTAAAGTAAGAGAATGAAAAATCTAAAAAAAATATATGATGTACATTACCATGTAAACTACCAACGAAAATTAGTTTGAACTCGATCTGATGAGTAGTTTTTTTTAGTACGTCATAAATACACTATTATTGAAACTTCGATCAAAGTTACAACGAACTACAAGAACTATGTGTACTATGTATATTATGTTACTTGCTGCAACGGAACCCTTCATGGGCGAGTCCAACTCGCACTTGGCCACTTTATTTAATATTGGAAATGATTAGAATTTGCAATATTAAAAAACACTGCGACCATTCATTGAACTATTAACTATCCTTTTTCTCAAGTTAGATCAAATTAAACACATAAATTCGAACTTTGGTGGTTCACTGGGAACAAACATCTTGACATTGGATTTTTAAATATTATTAACACGGTATGGAATCCTTCATCGAAATAATGATTTATTTCGATAGAGTTCATTATCTCTCATGCGTGGGCCTGTGTTGCGTTTGGCCAGCTTTTTACTTCAATGATATATACAATAATCTATTTACTAGATAAAAAAAATCAGCTTATTAACTATGCGAAGAGATAAAGCTACGTTCACACGCAGCATATTGCATTCAGCAAGAAACGGGCGAGACGGTGCTCCATCTTGGTCCGTCTGACAGGACGGCAGCTGAGATAAGTGGATGTTTCGATCGGTTGCTCTGATAATAAATGCAGATTCATAGACTATTTGAATAGTGTTTATTGTTTGCGATGTCTAGGTAGCAACGGGGTAATAAGTACTAATACATATGTGTGTTATCTTACCTTTGTATTCCAAAAACTTTACTATATTTTTGTACTACTTATTACGTGCCAAAAAGCTCATAGGCAACGACACTCTTATGCGAAAAAGACTTCAAAGTCTTGAACATCGACGAAAAATTGCTAGCCTATCGGTTTTTATCAGATACACTTCGAAGAGTGTGCGACTGATTTGGATGATCTAATACCACATTGTCCTTTTTTCAATCGGAATGCTCGTAGCTCGGAAAAACGACATCGTTTCATGGTTGATGTTCCAAAGACACAAACGAAGAGATTTCACTCTACTTTTGTGATAAGAACGTCTAGGTCAAGGCTGTGGAATACGTTGCCTGAGTGCGTTTTCCCCGATGGTTACAATCTTTGTGTCTTGAAATCGAGAGTGAATCGGGTTTTTTTCTAGGTAAACACGCTCCATCGTAGACCGCATCGTCGCTTAACATCAGGCGAAATGGTAAATCTATAAAAGTTAAAAAAAAAACCTATCCGCTTGCTTTTCCGGCGGCGACTCGCGTTTACAATCAAAACCCGACCACAAAGTTAAGTTTATTGGTTTTCGTCATTTCCTGTAATATAGTTCCATCGGTGTATCAAGCGGTTGTCTCTCCTGCTTTCACTCTTCTCTCCTGCAGACAAAAACTACATCATTCTGCTTTCCGTATCCCGCGTAATTGAAAGCAGAAAGATGTAGTTGTCTGCTTTCATCGGCGAAAGCCGAAAGCAGGAGACTTAGGCCTACTGCCCACGCACGCGTCTTTTGTCGAATGCATGCATCCTACGAACAAACGCAAGACGTGCGGCTGTCGTGTTGTAGTCGTTTCGTGAACACAGACTTCATTATTTGTACGCAAGATGCAAGCATTCGTCTTGCATCCGACAATTGTCGAAATCGTGCGGATGTCGTGCAGCTACGTGGACAATTGGCCTTAGGCGGGTAGAAATGAAGTTCTTTCGGATAATATAGAAGCAACACAATTAATAGAACAGCCCCGGGGGGTCTACCACCTAACGAAAAACGCTTTGATGCTTTGACATTGCCGTCTCTTTCATTTCAAGCGAGAAGAAAAGAGACAGCAACGTCAAAGCGTCAAAGCGTTTTTCG
Organism: Ectropis crepuscularia; assembly: GCA_963693475.1. Taxonomy (NCBI): domain Eukaryota; kingdom Metazoa; phylum Arthropoda; class Insecta; order Lepidoptera; family Geometridae; genus Ectropis; species Ectropis crepuscularia. The sequence continues at coordinate 19,232,788 of OY856355.1, forward strand.
TTAGGCGGTAGAGGTGCGGGGCCCTCCCCCGGTCCCTCTACCGCCTAACTAAATCGACTATGGCTTTGCTATTGCTATCACTATCATTTCTTTGGACAGTTCTAGTTGGGCGGTAAGCCCTCCGGTTGCCGACAGCATAGGTACACCCAATAAATGAAAACTAACATAGGTATTACTAACAATTTCGTTAATAAACAGCATTAAATGTGCACAATACCACAGAATAAATATTAGTACAGAAGCCACACTTACCAAAAATAATTATATAAATAGCGACTCTTGCTGAGACACAACAAAGTTCAATTCAGCTCGCAATACCTGTCGCGATTTTCAAATAAACATTTGCGCTCTTTCTAACGCGTAACTCTGTTCCTGTCTAGCGCAGGGGGTTTACGACATATCTAATAACAATATGCGCGGGAAACCTTTTGCGCGAGCGCTCAGCCGTGCGTCCGACAACCGACTGTTACTTGTTTCCTGGAAGGAACGGTCTAGCGGTAGGCTAAAACCGCGCGACCTTGAGCGAGTGAGGGTGCACTGACAATACGTCACCTATATTAATAGTTACAGATATATCTACTGCTATTACACATATTGCTGACACGAACACACAAGATTTTTCAAGCGTCTAACGCACATATCCTGCTCCACCTCCGATCCGACGCTACGCCGCTAGATCAGCATGGCGGTGGTGTGAACTTACAAAATTATCCCCTACCAAAAAGTTCTCAACAAAAAAAAAACAATATAGAATAGTACCTACAGTCGGAATTGCAACGGCAATATATATAATCTCCAATAGACCAAGAGCCCATGCACCCCAGACCTTCGTTATTTTATAAAAGCTGAACGTTTGTCAGAGTATGCTCCCAACACAGTTAAGAACGATGGCCCATGATGAAGTTTGGATCATCCTGGCTTTGGCAGATAAACGGTACTAAAGGTGTACCGATCTAAATTTGTCAAATTATAAAGTCTGATATTTTGGTAATACCTTCAGAATATTATTAAAAATCACACCAATAATTGCTAGACATTTAACATCGTGGTAAGCACTTGCCAGACACCCATGTTGTGTTAATGTTCATGCAATTGTAATTCTACTTGCGCCATAATATGCGCGCTTATTTTTAAACATAATATTTGGGTAACAATTAGCAGCCTAATTATCATAAGCAGCCCACTAAAAGTTCCCACTGCTGGGACTTGGGGCCTTAATACCATTTATTTGCCAAAGCCAGGATGACCCAAACTTCATAATGGTCCATCGTTCTTACCTGTGTTAGGAGCATGCGCTGACAAGTTTTCAGCTTTTATAAAATAACGAAGGTCTGGGGTTCACGGGCTCTTGTTCTACAATCATCGACTTGGCTAGAATAGCTTCTTTTTAAACCAAAAATATTTATGTTCAGGATGTCCCAACCTCATAATTTGACAAATCAGACATGTCCGCGGCTGATGACGTCACGCAGCCTTAATGCTGTGATTGGTTTGCACGTGACGCTCGGTTTCGCGCGTACAGTGCCGTGCAATATTATTGGAGCCTTTATACATTTTACAAATTTAATGTAGACAAAAGTCTTTGACAAATATCCTATATCTTTAAAAAGTAATCCCTAAAATGAGTCTTAACCTTAACACTATAAAGTCGTTTTTGTAGTGGTAGGACTCTATATTATAGAAATTATAATTGAATTGATGTAGCGTCCTTCTGTATTAAGGAAAACATATGTATAGCATGTATTTTGTAAGGAAGCTATTGTATATAATAGGTACCTCCAGAGTTCATAACTTATGCATACCTAATTATACTTGTATAGTTAAACAATAAAAGACTTTAAGTTTCAATATGAGTTTGAGTTTTTTAGGTATAGTATAAAGAGAAGGGACGAGCAGGACATAAGCCTGATGTTAAGCACCATGTCTGCTGATTACAGCACAGTGTCATCCTGCTAGTAAAACATGGAAGAGTTCAAATTACTTCAAAAACTGCACTGCGCTCGTCAACCAGAGATGTCTATAAGATGCTTATATTAATGCCCCGTAATTTCTCTGGAAACATTGCCCTTCAAATCAGAACACAGCGATGTTTGCACATTACAGCTTGGCTGCAAAATAACTGGAAAATAAATATTACGTCCCGAGGCGGACTCTGCAAAAAGTATTACTACTACGAAACTACTTTCCTTTACAACGTTATAAGATAATATAATATAATATAATATAGCACACACAAATACATGGCCTCATTGTACGACCGGATAATGAAAGGATTAGAACCCATTGATAGTTGGTTTACAACAGGGCAAGTCATACTAATACCTAAAAGTGACGACACCCAGGACCCGAAGAATTGGCGTCCTATTGCCTGTTTACCAACTATGTACAAAATTTTAACGTCCATAATGGCAAATGAGCTCTACATCCACTGCGACAAAAATGACATCTTAGCTCCGGAACAACGGGGTTGCAGACGCGGGGTACGGGGCTGCAAAGACCATCTCATGATCAACAAGGCCATCCTCGAAGACGCACACAAGTGTCAGAAAAACCTAAGTATGGCGTGGGTTGACTATCGCAAGGCTTTTGATAGCCTATCGCATGAGTGGCTACTCAGAGTACTAGATCTCTATAAATGTCCGCCTGCTATCAAAAGGTTCTTAGAGATAGTCATGCCTACATGGAGAGTGATCATGACAGCTCGCGGTACTAACGGGTCTGTAACCACCGACCCCATATACATCCGCCGAGGAATAGTCCAAGGCGATTCATTTTCACCGCTCATGTTCTGTTTGGGAATTAATCCCATCTCACAAATTCTCAACAAGTACGAATTCAAAGGATACCGGCTCAAAGACAATACCACAGTAAATCATTTGCTATATATGGACGACTTAAAAATATACGCAAATAGTAAAACAAACTTAAAAATTTTAATAGACAGCACCGAAATATTCACCAATGACATAGGCATGGAATTCGGATTAAATAAATGCAACGTTCTTCATCTTGTTGCCGGTAGGAGAAATGAACATCATGGAGAAGGCCATGCCCTGCTCAGTGGGGAAGAATTCACACATTTACATACAGGCGACACGTACAAATATTTAGGTATTAATGAGGCAGGAAAAATAGATCATGCAGAAGTTAGACAGAAAATAGAGAAAGAGTATTTCCAACGTGTAAAAAATCTAACAGCCTCGCATCTCAACTCGCGTAACTTACTTAGGGCCATAAACATCTACGCAGTTCCAGTATTGCTATACACTTTTGGCATCATTAACTTCAAAACATCAGATCTCAAAAAAGTAGACGTTAAAACTAGGAAGATTTTAGCTATGAACAAAGCTCACCAACAAAAAGCCGACGTTGAACGGTTGTATCTACCAATAGATGAGGGTGGGAGAGGCCTTACCAGCTTAGAAACATTATATAAAATGCAAATAATTAAATATAAATACTACATACAAACGGAAAAAGATTATTTACTTAGGGCAATAGTGGAACACGACAACAACAAAGATAAATATTCAATTATAAAAGAAACACAACAAAACTTAGAAGAAATAGGGTTGAGATCAAACGAAAAATATGCAGATAGAGAAATCAAACAAGCAATAGTCAAAACACGAGTAAACAAAATAAAAGCAAAGCCGCTTCACGGGCAGTTTTATAAAGCAGTTTTGGAGAAGGAAAACATTGATACAATACAGTCGTTCCGATGGATTAAAAAGCAACCTGTTTCTCCAGCATTAGAGTCAGCCATATTTGCAATACAAGATCAAGCAGTAATCACCAAACAAATCGAACGGGACATCTTAAAAAAACCAGTTGATGGTAAGTGTCGGCTATGTTTAGCAAAGGATGAGACCGTACAACATGTTGTCTCAGGATGTGAAAAACTGGCCGGTACTTACTACACCAAACGCCACAATAACATAGTACAGTACGTTTTCTGGACCTTGGCTAAAAAGCATAAATTTCCGGTAGCCAAGTTGTGGTGGCAAGAACATCTGACGCAACCACAGGTCAAAGAAAACGACAGCGCAAAACTAATGTGGGAAATACCGGTTCAAACAGACGTTACTATAGTGCACAATAGACCAGATATTATATACATTAACAAAAAAGAAAATAAAACATATTTAATAGATATCACTGTACCGTCGGATTATAACATAGGAGCTAAAGAAATAGAAAAGTTAAGCAAATACCATCCTCTTAAACGCGAAATAACCCGATTATGGAAAACACCCGCAGAAGTTATACCCATAGTAGTTGGAGCCACTGGTGTTATAGCTAAATCACTACACAGATACTGTACAAAACTAGATTCACACATTAACACACACATCATTCAAAAACAAGCAGCCATTCACACAACGACAATAATCAGCAAAGTTCTGGGGGACACAGTCTTTGTGCAAAGGGGAACTGAGCCACCTTTTCCCTGAGGGTCTCAGGGCGGGAGCTCAGTAAACCGAGCCTAGCTCGAGTAGGGGAACACCTTATCAAACCATTAATATAAAATATATATAAATCTCCTGTCACGATGTTTGTCCGCGATTAATTCCTAAACTACTTAACTGATTTTAAATTAAATTGACACAATGTGAGCAGTCTGGTCCAACTTGAGAGATAGGATAGTTTTTATTTCGATTAATAATCTTTAAATGACAATATCCGAGCGCAGCCGGAATGGGCCGCTAGTAAGATAATATATCTCTGTGTACTGTAATTTAATTAGAAACATTACGGAGTTTTTTTTTATAGCATAGAGTGACGAGACGAGCAGGCCATGTGCCTGATGGTAAGCAACATGCCTGCCACATAACAGCACAGTAACACGCAGCTATTGGAACATGATAATCCAAATCATTACCTAGCACTGCACTGCGCTCGTCACCCAGAGATCTAAGATATGATGTCTCTAAGCCCTGTAATTTCTCTGGAATCATTGCCCTTCAAACCGGAACACAGTAATATTTGCACATTACTGCTTGGCGGTAGAATATTTGGCAAAGGTGTGGTACTTCCCCAGGCGGACTCTGCTAAGAGTCCTACCACTACAAAATACAGTTGTTCCGACGTGACTAAGCAATTAACATCTAAACATCAAAACATTCGCATGTTAAATATTAGTAGGATAATCTTGCACCGTTAGCATCTTGTAGTATATAATTTCAGCTGGTCTAGTCGGGGAACGGCAACAGAACTAGAAGCCAGGAGCCCCTGGTTGGCATCCTTTGCGCACCACTGTCTTTTCGAAATCATGTGCGTAATACTACTAACTTAAGCTACGGTGGTCTAGTCGGGAGAACGGCGGCTGCCGATCCGGAGACTCCGGGTTCAAACCCCACACGCACCACTGTCTTTTCGAAGTCATGTGCGTAATGCCGCTAACTTAAAACGGTGAAGGAAAACATCGTGAGGAAACCGACATGTACCTAGAATCTTTTGAAGTCATGTGTCATCTGCCAACCCGCACTGGGCCAGCGTGGTGGATTATGGCCTTAACTCTCTCCTTGCGAGAGAAGGCCCCGAGTCCCAGCAGTGGGAACGTTTATTGGGCTGTTGATGATGATGATGATGAATCCTACTAACTTAAAACAGCGAAGGAAAACTTCGTGAGGCAACCGACATGTTCCCAGTATTTTTCTAGGCCATGCGTCATCCATCAACCCGCACCGGGACAGTGTGTTAAAATTTGGCTTGAATTTGAATTTATTTGCGAGAAAAGGCACCTTGTCTCTACTGTGGGAAAATGATTTAGTCGGCTGTTTATGCTTTTACTAAGTTTGTACTGAAGTGTAATCGCGAACATTCCAGATTGGTTCAAGAAAGCGTCATACGCCAAGCATCATAGTTTGTCCGACAATCATTCTACAATCTCACACGAGACAATTTACCGGATTTGTCTCTTGCCTCTTTGATCGGGGATGGTGTTCGGCAATATGGTGGTATGAACCAAAATATTTTTTATTATTACGTATATTATAACAAATGCTTTCTATTTGTGTTGTTGTTTAGATGATGGAATAAAAACAGCAAGTAACCATATTTATTTACTTTCTTCTTCTTCTTTTTTGTTATGGCTTCCATTCGGTAATATCACCGCAATTTTGCCAGCGTCCAACGTTTGAGAGTGTCTTTGTTCTATATATTTATTTACTTTTTTACACTCTTTTATTAGGTCGACCTGTAATCCTGTAATCTAAGAAAACTATTACATCTTTCAAAGATTAAAAATAAAATCAATAGATAGTTCTGATGACAATACAATGATATAGTACTGTCGAACTGATCTGATGATGGAGCCGGAAGATATGAACTGGAACTTTATGGTGGAACATCGTATCATAGCTCTGTTTGGATTTGTGAGAAAAGTCTTGTAATGAACTTTGACCACGATTAGGTTTCAAGATCTGATGATGAAGCCGGAAGATAGGCACTGGTGCCTATCAGTATTCCATGATAGAAAAACACGCTTTTTATTAGTTAGATCTTTTGTAAAAGTGTGTTTTATTTAATTTTTACCCGTTAATTTAGTATACAGGGTTATTGGTAATCAGCCTGCATCCATTTAAGGGCATGTTCTGTATATTTAAACAAACAACTTTTGTTCTACAACTTTCGTTAAAACTCAATAGAAAACCCAAAAAAAAATAGTGTTTGTTGCCCTTTTTTGTACTGTTTAGTGACTTTTTAGTGTTTATTCACTTCGGCACATAATTTTTTGCGCGTTAAAGACCGTACACACTCTTGTTACGAATTGTTACGGAAAGTTCGATGCTTTTAGACTGTGCAAATACATTTTTTATTTATTTTGTAAAATAAAAAAAAACATAAATTTTTAAAAACTGTAGAACAAAAGTTGACGTTTTGAATGTACCTAACATCCCCTTAAAAGGATGCAGGCTGATTACCAATAACCCTGTATATGACGGAACGAAATAGATGTCTATTTCGCGCCTCATGCCTTTCAATCGAATCGAACTTTTTAATAACAGTGCGTAACTGTATGAACATGGAAATCCAAGTTACTGGCTAGCATTGCGCTGTCCTCGTTACCCAGTTGTACCTATATATTAGATTTATCTCTCTGCCTTATATGATAACTGGAAAATAATCCAGATCAAAATAACGTAATAATTGCACGTTGCTACCTTGTGAATAGCAGGCAGTTGTGGTAGTTTCCCAGCTACAGGAAACTTATTCAAAATAAGATAATACATTTTTAAAATAATAAATCTCTTCTAACATCTGAAGGACTAGACTGTATTAGCCGTAGATAGGGAAAAATGGAAGGAGGGTAAGGAAACCTTTGCCCAACATTGGGACAATACAATTATGTAATTTTAATAATAAATTCATATGTAATTAAAAAAAAAAAATGATTTAGGTGAACACCTCCCGACTTTCAACTTAACTATACCATTTTGCATAGCACCGTCCATGCATCAATAACAATCCAATCTAGTTACGACGTTACAAGTGTGATTGTCACACGATTATCTTAATTCTGTCTCACTTGATCTTCCGTCTCATTCGCTCATGTTAAAATATCGTACGTTTTGTCTCATATCATGGCGAATTATTATACTTATAGCAATGTTTCCAGATAGATTACAGAAAATGGCGACAATCATAGAAAATAGACATAAACGATCATCATATGTGAATCTCGAGGTGATTGTTCTGGTCGTGCCTAATCAGTTTCCAATGGGATATGTTTCCCGATAAGTACATACAAGAAGATTTCGAAACTAAGATGAAACAGGTATTTTCTAGGAAAATATAAAATCAACTTCGCCGTAAAATGGCCTTACAATATACAGGGTTATTGGTAATCAGCCTGCAGCAACATCCCCATGTTAGGTACATTCAATACGTCAACTTTTGTTCTACAGTTTTTAAAAATTTATGTTTTTTTTTATTTTACAAAATAAATAAAAAATGTATTTGCACGGTCTAAAAGCATCGAACTCTCCGTAACAATTCGTAACAAGAGTGCGTACGCTCTTTAACGCGCAAAAAAATATGTGCCGAAGTGAATAAACGGATGCAGGCTGATTACCAGTAACCCTGTATAGAACAATGATACGATCACTGTGCTAGGAGATAAAAAACCTTACATATCTGGGCGACGATCGCAGTGCAGTGCTCTGTAAATTTGGACTTTCTTCATGTTCCAATAACTGTGTGTCACTGTGCTGTTATGGGCAGGCATGTTGCTATCATCGGGCACATGGCTAGTCTCCTCACTTTATACATACTTTAAAAAAGGCATACATTTAAGAATAAGGGTACCTAATAATAAGCGCTTAAAACAGAGTAGGTACTCTATGCTGATTTACCTCAGCTCCGTGGTAAAAGAGTTTATCTAATAACTTTAATTTTAAAAACCCGACTGCATAAAATCAACAGATAAAAAACCTTACGTCATACTTTATAAGGACGCTTGGGTGATTGAGACGAACCTAACGATATCTTAATTGTTAAAATCCGTCAAGCCGGTTAGAAGATACGTGGGAATAAAGAAATTTACAAACATACAAGATACGTGCGAAAAACATAACCCTTCTTTCAGTCGGGTAAAAATAGAGAATGCTTATTACCGAAGTAATCGAAATGGTTTTTAGCCATAATTTGCAGCTATACCTAACTAAAGTGTACAATGTTTTTAGACGAGACAAATCTTTAAGTAATCTATCACTGTTTTACAATAAATTTAGTCCGAGATGTACACGTATTGAGTCGTAATGTACGGTAAGTGAGACGGATAAGCTTAAATAAAGCTTTCAGGCATGTTCTATGCATAGGTATAAGGGTCGTTAGTAAACTTACATTAGTAGGTCCCTGCGCTATCTATACGGTAGACAATAGATATTATCTCAGTCCATCTATGAAAATTCCGTTGAAAAATGCATACAGACGCACAACCTATTACAACAAACAAAAAAAAAACAACCAATAACTTACAAATAACGCTCTAAACATGCGTGCGTCCCAAAACAAACAATTTAAACATTCCCGCATTATTAATAATATTTGTTCTAAGGCCAATCAGAAATAGGGTCCAAACCACGAATCAAATCCGCTACCTCGTGCGCCACTATAACATTACCATACAAAACTCGACAGATTTTTAATGGGTAGCGTAGTTATAGTTTTTTGTCTAACGAATAGAGTGGCGGCGTAGACCAGCATACAATTACAAATCAGCCTCCCATGGCACAAGTTATTAAACATTATATTCTAAGCACAACTTTTACACACAATTTAGTAGAACAAATTATAAGAAAGCGGTCCAAGTCATAAGATCACATCATAATAATATAGAAATTTCACTTGAAATTTATAAATAGCTGTTTGAAGTGAAAACGTATTTTGGCGCACCACATACAGATTTTCCGTGGGCTGTGAATTGAACTCAAGCGTCACGTTCGTAAATGAAAAAAATCTTCGGGTAAACTCGGGTGATCTAGATGGCCATGGTTATGGCCACGCCTTTCTGTTTCACCCGCGTAGTTTCCAAAGTAAATAATTTTCTTGTAATCTTCTATAATATAAAAATGAATCGCAAAATGTGTTGGTAAGCGCATCACTTAACAACGCCTGGACCGATTTGGACAATTCTTTTTTTAAAATGTTCGTATAAGTTCAAGGATGGTTTTTACGGCGAGAATAAATCTAATAATTGCCGGGAAAACCCTAAAAACAGCCCTTTTCTTTTTCCCATACAAACGTTTTCTAACTAAAATGTTAAGGCAATTTGAGCTTTATTCCTACGAAATAAAATTCATATTAATTAAAGTGCTTTCCCATACAAACGTTTTCTAACTAAAATGTTAAGGCAATTTGAGCTCTATTGCTATAGCATAAAGTTCATATTATATAACAAGCACTCACATAGGTCTAAGCAATATATGTGTGTTCCTAACGTCAAGGAGTCAATTTGCACTTTGGTCCCGCTGCACAAAGTTCAAATTCCATCATATATTCTATCTAAACAGTGTGCGTGTGTGCGTTGAAGGATAGGAGGATTGTCGCGTTCCGAAAATCACTCAAAAGAAACTCAACAAAAGTGATAACATCGAGAACCAGATCAAACTGAATAGTCACAAAACGTAAGACTCACAGATCATTAGTACTGATTTTCAATTTGGTCGGCTTCACGATATTATTTATTTTGATTTAGTTTCGGCACGCGACGTAAAATGCGACAGTTTTCACGTCATTATATCAAGTGTCAGTCAAAAACAAATCGCGTTACCAAAAGTGTTTTATTATTTTAAATTGTTAATTTAATATCCCTATCTGTGGAAAATTATTTAAATACACCACACGTTTGCCAACGGGCCAACAGGCTGTGGAGCGCAGTAGTATTTCTGAAGTAAAACTAACGGACAGAATACGAAACACCATACTGCGTTCCAAAACCAGAGTTTGTGACTCAAAAAGCAACCAATTTGAAGTGGGATCGGGCTGGACATGTTTGCCGCATGTTGGATGATTATTGGGCCATAGTTACCACGCGGAGGAAGCCAGATTGCAAACGACGACGCGGCAGACCAAAGAAACGATTCCGATGGCAAGATGACCTCCGCAAATATCAGAAAGACTCGACTGTATATTAGCCATAGATAGGGAAAATTAGAAAGTGGGTAGGGAAGCCGTTGCCCAACATTGGGACAAGACAGCCACATGATAAATAAATACTTATATTATGTAAATGAGATAAAAGCAAATGAATTAAATTTCAAAATTCAAGAACAAATTACAGGCGGATGAAGATTTATAAATCAGTTGATTCGGTGACTAATCAAGATGATGTCGTCAACAACTATCCACCGGAATTTTTGAACTCGCTGGATATAACTGAACCGTGTTTTTGCAACGGCACATGGTTGGCTATAAAAATACTGAACAAAATGACAGAAGCAACTATACTGAAAGGAAAGTGTAAAGGAGAAGACGTTCAGATACCACGCATCCAAATGATTTCAACTGATGTACCAATTGAGTTTAAACGACTACAGTTTCCAGTGCTTCCTGCTTTTGCTATGACCATAAACAAGTCCCAAGGACAACCTTAACATGCTCAGCGCCAAGCACTGTATGCAAATACCACCAAATTTTCACAACTTTTATTTTTGTTTTTTTTGTGTTGTGAGTTGTGAGGTGTTAAAATAGTAAAGAAAATAATTACACCGCCTCCCCCGACATCCCTTTCTTTTTTTACCGGTGTGTATATTTTTTGATACACGTGGCCTGGGAAATAGTTTATTTAGATAAACTATTTCCCAGGCCGTGTGTAGGTATCAATAAAGATACACATTCCGTAATATTATTTATCGTTGTTTCTCTCTTGAATGCACATTTATTATTCAACCAAATATTATCTCAAGAAACTTACTATCACTTAATTTAGGGAACAAATAATTAAAGTTTTACTAAAACGATCTGCTCAGTCAGCCGGAGATGAAGTGCCACCAGCCCTTATTATGACAAAAAAACCGTCTAATAGAAAACATTATCTCATAAAGAACAAAGTTGGAAAGAAAATTGGACGCTGAAGATGTGTAGAGGTGCTATAAAATTATGACAGGAAAATTATTATTGGCAAGACTTTCAGAGCAACTCAAACAACTACTAAATGCTATGTATGTGAAAGTTTTCCGTGTCAAAACTGTTTCAATAATATTCATTGATTTTTGACGTGACAACGTCTTATAAATTGGTTTGCCGGGTGACACTTCAAGAAACTGCGTTACGCTCCGCTCACGTTATGCGCTCACAATGAGAGCGAGTGAGAGGGACGCGTGCCTTTCACTTTTTATGTCTGTCTCTCTCGCTCTTAGGCGGGCTAACCATGCCCGAGTCGCCGATTCGCTTTTACCACTCAAAGTCGTTGTCACGTAAAACTTTCGCCCGTATACCGACTTTACAGGCAACCAATTTTTTTAAGCATATTAAGTAAAATGAAACATAATTAAAAAAGTATCTTAATTTTACAAATAATTTTAGGAACCGCAAAAAAGAAAAAAACTTTCGGTAGCGCAATTTCGACAACAAAAACGAGAAAAAGACAAAAAGAAAAAATTGCGGGTTCTTTACTGAAATTTTTTTTAACTTAAAAAATTGATTATTTAGTTTCTAAATATCTTTCTTTTTTGAATAAAATTATTTAAAGGTGATTTTTATTTATCTCTTAATATCTCCTTAACTGATTGTCCGATTCCCAACCCAAAACAACGGGGAAATTGCATAAAAAGCGTGAGCATTTCGGATACACACTGCTTTAACTGAAATGGGGAGTGTGTATCATAAACTATACACACTTCTTATGACAGTGTGTATCCTAAACGATACACACAGCGCTGAGCGTGTTATAGTGTTTGTGGTATTAATCTAGAAAACCCATGTTTCTCACATGGTCAATTGAATGTTGCATATGGCCCTCCCGTGATCGAAAACCATCAGATTCGTTTGTCTATGTGCCAGGTAATCAAACAAAAAACATCGTATATCACACAGCACTACAATGAAAATAAAACTTTTGATAAGATTGAAAAGATTTTTGGTAATAGCTTGATTGACAATAAAAGGATTACTTACTTTTAAATGCGTACTAAACGTTGAAGTATATATGTTATTAATAAAATACTTAATGCGGTTCACATTATACATCTCTTACCAAGTTTTAACAGTATAGTTCTTATAGTTTCGAAAAAAGTGGCTGTGACATACGGATGTACAGATAGACATACGACAGATAGACGAACCCATAAGGGTTCAGTTAGTACCTACGTTTTACGGAACCCTAAAAATGGATCTTCGAAATGAATGTACGCTCATAACTTTTCAATGACCAAACCAAATAGGATGATTCTTTCTTTGTTTTATGTATGTATTTGTTATTGTCGGGACAAGATTTGTACAATAGAAAATTTAAATGTAGACAGCTAATACCGGAGCTTTAATAATCTAGAATTTAATGTCAAAGAGAAGGTAAGCTCCAAGTAAGGCCCAATAACCTTACTTTGTAAGGTAGATATGATAGACAAATGGTTTTTTGATGTGGACAGTTAAGATTTATTTGATCCAAATTTTAATTTCAAGTTAATTGGCAATGATGCCAAAAAATATTAAAAGACTCAACAGTCAAATAATTTTAAAAAGATATGGTGTCACGTAAACCACGTAGGAACGAAGTACCTTTAGGTAATACAGGACTGGCTCCGTGGCTTAGTTGGTAATAGCTCCGCGTGCGAAGCCGAGGGTCGTGGGTTCGATTCCCACCCAATGCAAATATTTGTGTGATGAATTCACTGTGTCTGGGTGTTTCTGGGTGAATTTTGTGTGAAAAATATATATATTTTTCGTATGGTGGTACGAAGTTCACCGGGTCAGCTAGTTTAATATACATGTCATAGTTGTAAAACAATGACTCTGATAGCCACTTTCTTAGTTTGGCTTTAAACGCCGCGGCGGAAGAAGCATCACGCACGTCTACGGGTAGTCGGTTGAGAATGGCGTGGCCCAGCACGTAAACCGACATCTCTGACTTCGCGAGTCTGTGCTTCAGCGTTACAAGTTGGTTTTGCCTCTTGTTGCTCCGCAAATACCTCGTCTGATGTGAACCTCTCTTTTGAAAAAGGTGAGAGTTGTTGTGCGTAAATAAGGCCAGGTAGTAAATGAGTTCACAAGGCAACGGCAGGATTCGAAGTTGTTTGAAGAACTCCACACAAGAGACCTTTACATTTTCAAGAATAATGTATCATTATAATAATCATTACATTAAATAGCGACTATTTAAGAGTGATCAAAAGTTGTATAATAAAACTAAATTAAAGATATTTTCAAAACAATCTCTTTCCGCTTATGCCTCACACCATACATCAAGCATACGCGTACGAAAACGCAGCGGGGCGCGATCTCTGACAGTAACAGACACGCGGTTAACCTTTAGATTGAGACGTGAACCATCCTATAATGGCGCTGAGAGAGTAATCACTTGTATGGGAACACTGCCGCGTGACAATGGGGTTAAAGCTCTACGCGTGACTTTAATCTGCACTTTTGACATTGGCGGAATGCAAAACATGCGATAGTAAAAAAAATACCTGTGTATCGCTTTCGGTAGTTATAGTGATGAACAAGCATGATGCAAACTATCAGATGCATGGCTTATTGGTCCTATTATTACGTTATTTAGACAATAATCTACTACTATAATAAGCAAGAAGCCAACCCATAGTGAAGGAAAAATAACAAATGTAAGCCTTTGATCTAAGTATGCATCAGAAGAATGCAGTCACGTAAGACATATCATGACATGATTCATAAAAGATGGTGAAATCTCTGAAAGTGCCGTGAACCATCCTATAATGGCGCTGAGAGAGTAGTCACTTGTATGGGAACACAGACTGCACACACAGAGTAAGTAATCACTACGTTAACTGCACACTGCGTGACAATCGGGTGACAGCTCTACGCGTGACTTAAATCTGCACTTTTGACATTGGCGGAATGCAAAACATGTGATAGTAAAAAAGATAACCTGTGTATTGCTATCGGTACTGTTGTGGACAAGCATATAGCAAACCGTCAGATGCATGGCTTATTGGTCTTATTATTACGGTATTTATAAAAAAAACTACTATAATAAGCAAGAAGCCAACCATTAGTGAAAGAAAAATAACAAATGTAAGCCTTTGATCCAAGTATGCATCAGAAGAATGCAGTCACGTAAGACATGTCATGACATGATTCACAAAAGATGGTGGAACTTCTGAAAGTGACGTGACCCCTCCTATAATGGCGCTGAGAGAGTAATCACTTGTATATTATAAACAGTGCCGCGTGACAATGGGGCTAAAGCTCTACGCGTGACTTTAATCTGCACTTTTGACATTGGCGGAATCAAAAGATGTAACGAAAAAAAATGGTTGTCTGTAAAGTCGGTTTACTGACGATAGTTGAACGTGACAACGTCTTAAGAAAATACTGATGGAATGGTACTGATGACGTAATGCGGCGAGGTAACGGCGGTAACGGCACATGACGTCATGTTTTGCGGGCGTGCAGCCGGCTTCATCAAATTATAAGTCGTTATTACGTCAAAAAACCTGACTATCAGATCTGTGCTGTCATGGATAGGCACGTTGCTTACCGTCAGGAGCATGGCTTGTATCTACTGATCACGTCCTGATACTCTATAACTCTACATCATAAAATGACAACAGCAATTAGGAAGATTTCAGAGGAGGAATAAAAACTAAAAGACTTAAGGCAGTGTTGAAAGCGCTAATTGAAGTCACACGACTTTAAATTAAAGCTTATTTAGAACAAAAAAGTGACTACCAAATTTTGCACGCATTTTAGAACAAGGAAGAAACTACGTTAATACACAATAAATCAATCGGTTTAAGTGTCGTAAATTCCTCTTTAGAACATTTCTGAAATAAATAAACGATCGACCGAACTTGTTTATGAATGGAGACCGCAAATTGACAAACGTAGTGTAAGTCACTCTGAGACACATAGATTTCGAATTTCTGAGACATGATAAAGTGACAATATACGAAGACAACAGGCAGTAAATGGAAACGTGAAACTGAGGATAGGGCTGAGTAGCGAACCATGGAAGAGGCCTATGTTTTTTTTTTAAATAAAAAGTGACGAGACGAACAGGACATGTGCCTGGTGGTAAGCAATATGCCTGTCACATAACAGCACAGTGACACGCAGCTATTGGAACATGAAGAGTCCAATTCATTACCTGCAGCACTGCAATGCGCTCGTCACCCAGAGATCTAAGATTACATCTCTAAGCCCTGTAATTTCACTGGAAACAATGCCCTTCAAACTGGAACACAGTAAGGTTTGCACATTACTGCTTGGCGGTAGAATAGCTGGCGAAGCTGGACTGGCCTCGTGGCTTAGTTGGTAGTAGCTCTGCCTGTGAAGCCGAGGGTTGTGGGTTCGATCCCCACCCAGTGCAAATATTTGTGTGATGAATTCAAATGTTTGCACTGTGTCTGAATGTTTATATGTAAAATAAACAGTATGTATTTAAAAACTATTTAAGTATTATATCAGCTATCTGCCCGCCATCATACAAGCTTTGCTTAGTTTGGGGTCAGATGGTGTTGTGTGTGACTTGTCCACCAATATTTATTATTATTATTAAAGGTGTGGTACTACCCAGGCGGACTCTGCCAAGAGTTCTACCACTACGATGTCCAGCAGTGGACTTAGATAGGCTGCAGATGGTGAAATATATTAAAGAACTGAAATTCACATAGAAGGAAAATGTGTTCTTTTATGAAAGCCGATTATAAACGACAAAGTTTTCCCCATCGCTCTATACTCTCGTTTCACTATAATGACCACCTTATTCTCGCCGTTAAAGGTCCTCGGAAAGGTATAATTTCCGACATTGTTTTAAGTAACGGTCTTATAATTGGCAACGCTTTAAACAGAGGCACTAAATTAGGGCATTCGTGAACGAGTTTTAAAATAAAACACGCAAACAATAAGACAGGATCGGTGCAGTTCCGGCTTGCTCGGATACACCTGTGCGGCTTCACCGACTCATCGTAAACACGCAGCGCCCTGCGTTTTTACCCGACCGTTCCCGTTATTTTACCAGAATTTAAAATAAGTAAAACACAGGGATAAAAACACAAAGGCTGTGTTATTTCAACTCTTAGATAAAATATTTCCAACCTATATTATAATCCTACTAATATTATAAATGTCAATGTATGGATGTTTGGATGTTTGTTGCTCAATCACGTCCTAACGTATGAACGGATCGGTCTGAAATTTGGAACACAGATAGATTATAGTCTGGAAGAACACATAGGCTACCCCGGAAAAACAACGGGATCAACCGGAACGAAAACTTCGCGGGTAACACCGCGGGGCGCTGCTAGTAGTGTTATAAATTTCAGCCCGAATGATTCAGCCGTTCCAACGTGTTTAAGCAACGAACAACAAACATTTCGCGTTTGCCTTATTAGTAGGTACATAATTATACTAATAATTATATAACATAATTAACTAAGGTTATCATTATAGTGAAAACCTTTGGAATGTCATCGGACATATCTTGAAGTGAGTACGAGTATCTGTATAATACGTAGATACAAAGATATTTTTGAGATTCGCGGTTACCGATTTATCTACCATAATTGCACGTAGTAATTAAAACAAAATTTGTAGTGTGAGTAAACGGAATGGATTCGGCGAGTAGAACGTTCTATTTCACAATAGTAAGATTGCAGTATCGAATCTAGCCTGAAACTTGGAGTATTTAGCTTAGTGTAAGTTTTTTGTCACTACTGAATTTGACGGTGAAGAAAAAATATCGTGAAGAAAATAGCATGTTCCAAGAAAAACATATTCTAAGATCATGCAGATCTTTTTGGGATATGCGTCGCTTGGGAATTTACATATTATGGCTAGCGCGGTAGATTTTGGCCTTGACTTTCACCTTGTGCGAGAAATCCTCGAGTTTCCACAGGAGCTTACATTGGCTGCTTATGCTTATCCATTACAATTAATTAATGAAGACTTGTTGAGGCTTATTCCCATAAACGCATTCAATAACACGACTCTAAGACTATGGTCGTATCATACGGACTATTTATAAATAAATCATCTTTCAACAAAGCAGATTAAAGAGAGAGAGAGAGAGAGAATTAAAAGTTTATTTTGGAAGCCAAAGCATCGAACATACACAGGCTACTTTTATGTTATAAAATTTCACCAATACGCATTATAACGTATTATACGCAGGGGAAAATACGGGACGCAGACAATCTCTTACAAGTTTTTAAAAAATCTAACTTTTGCCTGGTTGCTCCAATTTTATGTTTGGCGCAGTCACGTAAGTCGCTTCTGTATGACTTGTACGTATAAAAAAACACAAAAAAGTTGATCTGGAAGGTATGACCCAAATAATTAGACCGGCTCGAGGCATAAATCATTTTCGGAAATAAATTTATGAAGCCTTTCAATGGCCGCGGTCAAAAGATTTGATTCAGTAATGTTACAATACCTGTGATAATTTTACATCATCAGCCTGAGACTATATTATTTGTTGCATTCTGCAGAGTTACTACTATTACGGTCAGCTGGAGGCTTTACAATACATCAAGAGGCCTGCCAAAAGGCTTGTAGGGAAACGACACCCATGTTCGAAAAAGACTTCGAAGTCTTGAACATTACCGCGTAATTGGTAGCTGCAATTGATTTGCATAATCTACCTAATAACATCTTGCTCTTCTTATATCGGACTGCTCATAGCTCGAAAAAGCAACACCGTTTCATGATTGGCTTTCCAAAGACTCCAAAGGAGGTGGTTTGACTCCATTTTTGTAATAAGATCGTCTATGCTGTGAAATGCATTGCCTGAGTGGATTTTTCCCGATGGTTGTAAAATTTGGTGTCTTCAAGTCGAGAATAATCGGTTTCTTCTAGGTAAGCACGCTACATCGTTGTTTAGCATCAGGCAAAATGGCAGTCAAGTGCAAAAATACAATAGTAAACACAAATAAAAAAGAGCACCGTGTAAATAAACGTTAAGACAGAATTCACATCATTCTGAACAAAGTTTAATTTCATTTAACCTGATATCTAAAATCATGTTTTGTCGTGGTAATGTGAAAACATCACTGTGTTCTGGTTTTTATTTATTTATTTAATAATAGGCGAGCAGTATTAGCTGATATGCCTATGCCTCAGTGTTGAAACATGTAACAAAATTATAGGTAATTATCGCTTAAAATGATGTTGTCTTTCGCTATCCATTTGTGAAGTTTGTTCATGGTAGAGTTCAATGATTTTGCCGAAATAACATCCTCAGGCAACCTGTTACAGTTGTGAACTGTTGCTGAGGATGTGATGTGCAATGTTTGTCAGTGATGGTTCATGAAACAACTGGGACTTATGACGCCGACTGTCTCTCTTATGCTCCTTCAATCTGTACAGGTACCTTATGTGAGAGGGGTTATAAAATCCAATCATTATTTTAGGGCAATGTTCCAGAGAAATTATAGGGCTTCGAGAAAAAACATCTTATATCTCGGGGTGACGAGCGCAGAGCAGGAATAGGTAATGATTTGGATTCTTACGTTCCTATTATTGTGTGATGCTGGTTTGTTCTGGACAGGTGTATTGCTTAACAAGGCAGACGTGAACAATTACACGTTGATGAATTAATAAATGAATTACAGGCGAGATGGCGGTCAAGTGTAAACCTATAAAATTAAAAAAAAAAGTTGATACGTAATGCTCATCAACTTTTTTTTGTGTATTTATTTTGGTTTAATACAAGTTTTGTGCATATTTCTGGGATTACTATTATATTGATGCCATATAGGCTATCCCCCAACTCATTAGGAAGATCCCACAGGGCTAACTGGCTGGTCAGATAATAAACAACATTTATTTGCCAGCTCAAACAAACGAGCCTTCAATACTGCAACAATGGGTGAGGTTTGTGAGAGCCACTTGTCGTAAGTTTCATTCATTTGCATACGCTTCAATTGCAGAGATGACAAGATATAGACACGGCAAGGTGTCGTTTCCCAAATCACAGATTTAAAATAATCTTAGCAGCACCCTGCGGTTTCGCCTGCGTAGTTCTCGTTCTCGTAATTCTGCCGCAATAAAAAGCCCTCGTTGTTTTCGAGACTACAATCTACCTATATTCCAAATTTCATCGATCCGTTTGACAGTCCCTACGTAATTCAGCAACAAGCTATCAAATTTTCATTAGCATTCAAGCGTTTTCTTTCTTTCCCTACTACTATAAATTTTATAAACTATAAATTTATGAACTATTAATAACAATACATTTATTTGATCCAGTTGCAACCCACACTCGGGAATCTTGTTGATTTTATTATCTTTGTCGATTTTTAATAATATGAAAAAACACATAAAATGATTGTTCCATATTTTGACACAATCTTAATGACGGGTTAATTACACAGAACATATTATATCAGGTATGTGGGTTAATTAGTATCACAAATTAAGATGGTATATTTTTGACACTGTCATCATCTTAATACCAATGAAATAATAAAAATATAATAATACTTAGGTTCCCACGTACAGTCTACATACTCTTAAACCGTACGAATATTGATTTAGGAGTGGTGTGAGCCGAACACCGTCGATGTAATTTTGACTTGTTACCGTCCTTGTTACTGTTGTTTATTGCGCTAAAACAAACAGAAGAGCGCGCTGAAAACTTTATGACCATTCAGATCATTTTGAGATTACTCCAAAGAATTAAAATGATAAACTTTATTATATTTTACCTCTCAAAGTTAATTTTATTCATGAAGTGTTGACCACTTTCCTAACATAAAAAAACTCTTTACTAAGATTTAAAAAGGTATCGTTTGTTTTAGACGGACCATTTTGAAACCGTGCGTTTTACATTATACATTACCGCACAAGTACGTTATGAGATACATTACGATACAGAAATTGGTGCAATAGGAGACCCTTTATAAGCGGAGACCCTGTATGAATGTGTTATAAATATAATAATAGATTCCTACATACAGTCTACACATTCTTAAACCGTACGAATATTGATTTAGGAGTGGTGTGAGCCGAACACCGTAGATGTAATTTTGACTTGTTACTGTTGTTTATTGCGCTAAAACAAACAGAAGAGCGCGCTGAAAACTTTATGACCATTCAGATCATTTTGAGATTACTCCAAAGAATTAAAATGATATATTTTTGCAGTTCATATTTCAACTCGATGCTTTGGCTTCTAAAATAAACTTTTAATGAGATCTGTTTTGTTGAAAGATGATTTATTTTTAATAATTTTATGGCAAATAAAATAAATTTTACTCTAATGTAGTTTTGCCCGCGCAGTTTCCTATCCTGTTATTTTGCCGTGATAAAAAGTAGCCTATGAGTTATTCCAGACTATACTAATTGTAAATGTATTCCAAATTTCAAAACGATCAATTCAGTGACTAAGCAAAAAAACTTCTAAATATTAAATTCTCCGTATTTATAACATTAGTGGGATATATGATATTAATGGTTTTAACGCAGAGTTGTGCTCGTCCATATACGATATTTATACCACATGACGAGAAATCGTCCCAAGGTTGAGAAGGACAAGCTCAGTAATATCTTAATTTCAGTCATGTGTGTTGATTCACATAGTAGTAACTATGTGGGATCTTGATTGGACAATCATAGTCTTAGAGTCAAGTCATTGAACGCCTTTATAGCGAAAATCCTCAACCAACGTTAAGAGACTTGCGTTAGACGGTTGAAGTAAGGGTCAAGAATAGAAGGCAGTTGATCGTTCTTCCTTGATTTTTTTTGTGGGTGAAATTCATTTACGAACCGTCTGCCTTCCAAGGATCCGCTGCCTCCACCTATCCAAGCCCTGGTTCTAGCATCCTAGCACCACCGTACCACCTCCTGTGAGATGAGGCACAGGTTCTGCTTCCCTCACACGTCCGGTGAAAGTGGACCGAGGATAATAAGTAATATAACCTCGGTCTCCACGCGTCTTTTATTTCCTTCTTGATTTGATTAATCTATTTTTTTTGTAGTGCTTTCCTTAGTTTAGTGTTAAATGGTGTTGTGTGAGAAATATCCACCCATGTTAGTTTATTTTATATTATTCCTTACTTTACATGAGTATTTGAACTACAGTTATGTATTTAATGTCATTAAATGACTTGTGTCTTTTTAAATATGATTCCGACCTTAGCGGTAGCGATATGACAGCAGTTAAGGCCGGGTCACACAGAGGCGATCCGGTAGCGATAGCGATCCGATAGCGATAGCGATCCGATAGCGATAGCGATCCGATACCGAGTATGGGATCGCGCCTGCTTGCTGTGTGTCAGGTTGCATACAAATTCGAACATTACAAAAAATATCGTCTCGCTATCGGATCGCTATCGCTATCGGATCGCCTCTGTGTGACCCGGCTTTTAAAGAGCAAGTTTCGTATAAATAACTAGAGCAACTCCAAATACATTTTCCAATAACTAATCCAGTATTTTTATGAGGTCCAAATGATTATGAATGAAACAACATCGGCATTTCTATACAAGTGACATTTGCCTAAAATGAGTAGAGTGGTCACATTAGTAACGTTTAGATATCGCTGCTTTCCGATAAAACTATACCTTATTTTTTATTTAGTCTGTTGAATTTAAAGTAGGCCTATGAAATTTCGAGACAAATACTACATCAAACCATAATAAGTAAAGAGGCGAGTTTAACAATTGCGAAATACGCGTAGTACGATTTTTTACTCTTTCGTGTATTTAAACTTCAAAAATAATTAAAATGTGTCATTGCAATTTTTTTGAAAATAAACTACTTAATTTTAAACCTTAATGACGATAAAAATAGAAAAGAGTGAGTGGCACACGAAATTGTACTAAAAATGAAATTAATTTTATAAGTTTGTAAATTGGTTTGAGAAAAACCCAAAAGTATTAGACATTTTCACTTTAGCACGGGCCGAAAACATTATTATTTAAATATCTAAGACAGTTAAAATAACAGTTATTAGTTCTATATAATTTCGTTCAAATTTTGTCAGAGATTTTTAAATGTAATGATAGTAGGTAATTGGCCACCGCCGTTTATGGACACTCAAATTAGGTAAAAACAGCTTTTAGAGTGAGGCCATGAGAAGAAATGATCTGGGCTGAGCATCGTTCGTCCAGTCTTTTCATTACCCATTACATGGTGTCTTAAGGCAATCTGTGGGTCTTATTTGCCATGAGGGTGCAGTAAGGTGCTGAAACGTAGATACTAACAGTGAAAACGGTTCGTAAGTTTGCTCAGTCCTCAGTCCGCTTGACAATTATGCTTTGTGCTATGTTCGGTGTTTTTGGAGGCAATCTTTAGGTTTAAAAAAACACCGAACACACGTGTCACAGTAATTAGCAAGCTAAAATGACATTGGGCTCGTCATGTGCGGAATCGATAACCGTTCGGTTAGACGAAGTAACTGATGAGGTAACCGCGAATCGGTAAACGTAGTGTTAAGACCAAAGATGTCGAATGAAAAAAATTGACAACCCGTTAGGGACTCTTTGTCAGTTGCTAAACAAACCATTAAAATCTCCTGTTTCATGTTTCTAAACATTGTTCTAGCAGCGAGGCACTAGAAGTGTTTTCTGCCCTATTGTGTTACAATCCCGTAGAGAATGGATGGAGCATTAAAATGGACATTAAAACAGACACGGCCATTTCCTGGTCTAGGTGTGAGGTTCTAAATTTGTTTATGGTACTTGTAAACGAGGTGAGTGCTAGTGCAAGTGCGTTATGTTGCACTTGCGGTGTACGATGTACGTGAGTAGATCTTGTCAACTGGCCTTTTAAGTATTTGTGGCATTTAAATGCAAACTAGACTTTGTAAAACAGAATTTTTTGTTGAGTTAACAATTTCAGACTTAAAAAAAAATTGTCAGTCCTAGGAACTGCCGATAAAAGTGAAACCTTATGTATAACTCAGAATTTGATAGCTTACTGTGGAAACTACACGGGTGTAACCGGAGGGCGTGGCCTAGCCATCATGGCATGGCCATCTAGAAATGCATCAGCATTTCCCATTGGCTGACGCATTTCTAGGTGGCCAATTACCAAGGTTAACAAGGTTAGGTTAACAAGGTTAGGTTAACAAGGTTAGGTTAACAAGGTTAGGTAACAAGGTTAAAGGTACCGAGCTTACCCGAAGATATCTTATCACACCCGAGCGTGACGCTAGAATTCAATTCACACCCCACGAAAAATCTGTCTAGGCGCGCCAAAATAAGTTTTCACTTCAGTATTTGAAGTTATTTATTAATTAGAATTTAGACACACGTACATATATAAACGTAGCTTCAGTAGTAGTTAAACGTAGTAGTTTTCCAACGATAAAAAGTAACCTAGTATGTGTTATCCCCGAATATTGTCTATCTATCATATCCAGCCATCATTTCTTTACAGTTGGCTACTGGCGCGAGTAGCTCGTGCCAGCTGCGTGTACGGTGTGACAAAACTACTAAGTATTGTTAACTTTATGAGCAAGTCTTAACTAACACTTTTACATTTGTCACTGGAATGGGTTATAACATAGATATAATATGATAGTTATGTACATTAAGAAAATCTCTGGTATTTCTAATTAAGTACATTATTATATTTCAGCGATGGAGAGATATTTGACGATTTCATCTTACCCTGTTATTTACCCGGAAACATTTAATCCGGAAAACCGTAATCTTTGCAAATTAATTAATACTTGATGGTAAAATAACTGGTAAATGTGTATTCACCCAAAGAACTCCAAAGAGTCCTAACATAAAAAAAAATTGGCAGTCATAGGAACTGCCGATAGAAGTGAAAACTTATGTATAACTCAAAATTTGGTAGCTTACTTTGGAAACTAAACGGGTATAACCGGAGGGCGTGGCCTGGCCATCATGGCATGGCCATCTAGAAATGCGTCAGCATTTCCCATTGGCTCACGCATTTCTAGATGGCCATGCCATGATGAGCAGGCCACGCCCTGTCAGCATTTCCCATTGGCTGACGCATTTCTCGATAGCCAATGGCCATGGTCCCGAGTTTACCCGAAGATTTCTTATCATATCCGAGCGTGACGCTAGAATTCAATTCACACCCCACGAAAAATCTGTCTAAGCGCGCCCAAAGCAGTTTTCACTTCAAAAAATCGAGGCAAACATCGTTCCGCCTAAGAACCCGTATATTAGAAGATTTAATGATGATAAAACTGATATTTTTTATAGATTAATATAATAATATCGTATTTTAATGTGTTATCCTATTCCTGATGAAGACAAACCCAAAGACACTAAGATCATAAAAATTAGTCCAGCCGTTCTTGTGTTATAAATGGTAAGGTCTATAGCGTTCTAACACGACTTTCTTTTAAACTTTTTGCTTGTAGATAAATAAATAGTAATATAGTTAATATACATAGATTACTATAACACAATTTCAGTTGATTAAATGAGCATAAACACATTTTTACCTCGATAAAATCCAAGAGACAAGTACACTTGAATTTTAGTTATAGTAATTACAGTATTTTGTAACTGTCACCACCCTACTCCTAAATACCTCGATTGTACGCGAGCAGCAATCGACTTGGTTTCCGCCCTTCACCACAATCACCTCACCCATCAAAGCGTTTGCTTCTATCAACGCATTTCCGCAAGCTTTGTGAGTGATTGACAGGAGGAATTGTCTCATAACTCATAACTCATCCATACAAATCGTGGAAAGTATATTTGTAACGTAAGTTTCAAAATTTGTGTAATTGTTAATCAGTTTGAATGTCAATGTATGCAGAAAAAATATAAGGCAAAAAAATAAAACAACATGTCGCCGTATGATACCTTGCAGTGCTAAATAGTGATTTGAACTCTTCATATTCAACGCACTGTGCACTGTGCTGTTAAAAACAAAATAATAGTTGAGGGAAACATAGTGTATTAACTCTACATACTAGCCACAAATTGGCAGTAACTAGATCTTCCCCGCTACGGCGATGAGCCACCTTTTGGGGTTGCCAATATATTACATACATAGATGCCATTGGGTCGCGTAATATCAGGTGACATTACAGTTAAGTGAAAATCTATTATTACCGAAACAGAAAAACTTTTATTTTGGGATACTCATCTAAACATTTTGCTACGCCCACCAATAAAAAATACCAACTTCCCAAAACCCTCGTCAATAACTGTGTTTAGTTGAAAATATTGTCAATTACGCAGCCCCATACCCCGGCAATTCTATTTCGGAAATGAGGGAAATCGATTGTTGGCTCAGAATGTGTTGAAATGCCAATTTGTCACGGTATTTAGGAAGATTTGAGAAAAATTGAAATATCGAAGCTATAACATAACTTTATGTTACCACTGTTGACAATTTGGGGCTACTATCTCTCATAAGAATAGAACCAAGGCTTTAGTCCACCACATTATTCATAGATATTATATCTATACCGTTTCATAAACCAGGCAGTGTTAAATCTATCGTCGCTCTATAACTACCGTAAATAATCCCTTCTACAAATTTAATGAAAATACGGCTTACACGTCTAAATACAATCGTTTTTTATGTACAGGGTTGAAATGTAGGTAGATATCTATATACCTATACTAGCTGACCCGGGAAACGTTGTTTTGCCATATAAATTATTAATACAAATTTTAAAAATCTAACATTGGTAACTCTACATTTTAATAATAAAAATAAATGTTTGTTTTTATAGAACAGTTTTAGATTTGCCATAAGCTCCGGGAAATTTTAATCGAAATAGAGTGAAAAACATTAGGAAAAAAGACGATAATTGATCAGTTATCGAGCGGGATGAAAAATGATTAAAATACTAAAATGGCTATTAAAAAATAGAGGTTGGTGAAAAAAGGGTAAATTTTTTTATGCCACTTTATATAAAAAAAAATGTGTCTAAAAATTTAGGGTGAACAACCCTTATTACTTAGGGGTATGAAAAATAAATAGTAGCCGATTCTCAGACCTACTGAATATGCATCTAAAATTTGATAAAAATCAGTAAAGCCGTTTCGGAGGAGTAAGATAAGTAAAGGCCGATTTACATCAGACGAGCGAATGCTCATTCTTTCCCCACTGTATCAAATTCATTTGGTGTAAACAAACGTAGAGCATTCTTTCGTTGTTTTGTTTGCGTTTGCAAAGATTCTATGGAATATATAATATGGAAAACGCTAAGAACGGTCTTTCGTTTACACTAAAAGATCGAGAAAGAATGCTCTTGTTCCAGCTCTAGCTCTATGTTCGTTCAGTTTAAATCGGCCTTTACATTGTGACACGAGAATTTTATGTATAAGATAATAGTATAGAAACTTTTTATTCTCCAATAGGGATACAAAAATAAATAAACACACGTTCGTGTAAGGGTGTGTTTATAAATGTGTGTGCAAATGTTTTGTTTACACATTCTTAACACTAGTGAAACAAATGGCGACCAAACAAATGGAATTTTGTAGTGGTAGGACTCTTAGCAGAGTCCGCCTGGGGAAGTACCACCTTTGCCAATTATTCTACCGCCAAGCAGTAATGTGCAAACATTACTGTGTTCCGGTTTGAAGGGCAATGTTTCCAGAGAAATTACAGGGCTTAGAGATATAACAACTTAGATCTCTGGGTGACGCGCGCAGTGCAGTGGTAGGTAATGATTTGGACTCTTCATGTTCCAATAGCTGCGTGTCACTGTGCTGTTATGTGGCAGGCATGTTGCTTACCATCAGGCACATGTCCTGCTCGTCTCTTCACTCTTGATTTAAAAAAAAAAACCTTATCCCTTCCAGGAAACCGAAGGATAAAGTAACATAATCATTAAAAACATAATAAATATCAACATTATCATATTATCGGCGCATATTTGTCCACACCTGGACATAAGTAGATTTATAAAGTACACCGCTCGGTTTCTCACCTCCTTGCAGTTTGTTACTGTTTAAAAATAAAACCTTGTACAATCAAGAAACAAATAATACCTACATGCGTATCTAGTTATCGAAGATAACTTACCGTTAAGCCAGTAGTTAATCAATGGCCACTGATGGGTACAGTCACGCTCGTTAATATTCGCGCGAAACAAAAACAAAATGGCGGCTGTCTCAGTGGCCAGTTTTTATAGGGTTGACTCTGATGTAGGTAGCAGAGTCACCTAACTCCTGTGGCGTAAATCTTGAACTATAATACAATTAAGAGTGTCAATTTTCTAGTACCTTTCATGTTCCCTTTATTTTTCTGTGATAAATATAGCGTTTGTGTTATTCCAGACTTTAGTCTGACTGTGTTCCAAATTTCCGACGCAATTGCGCAACGAAAATCCAAACATCAGAACTTTGACATGTTTTATAGTACTAATATTATAAACCTAGCTTTACTTGGCACCTAATTTAATTATTTTTGTTGATTAAAATATGTTATTTATTTAATTGCATTTTTAACAACATTAGCATTGAATATTTTGAGGTGACAATAAGATTTTTTTGTTTCAACTCTTGGACTCGCTCATCTTAACTCGCAGGGCTCTGCTAGGACATACCTAAATAAATAATTTTGATTATATTGAATTATTTGTCACCGTACAACCCTGATTCAAGAGAGTGGCAATTAAAACAAGTTTAAAATCTCGTTTAACTGACAAATTGCAATAAATAAGAATACTTAAATCTAAACCGTGCGTGATTTAGTCGCAATGCTCTTCTAACCAGCTTCTCCTAGGTTAACAGAAATGAGTTCTAACTTTAAGCACATATTTAATACGTCTCTTATTTGTATGTTTGTATATTATTGCGTGAAAAGTTGTGATAAATCTCAAAAAAATAATGTCATGATAAACTAGCTGATTCTTAAGATTTCAGTCGCTTTTATTCAAGAGATTAGTGTTTTTTTAATGAAAACTAAAAAAAATTGGTACTATAATATTCAAAAAATAATAATTATTATTTTAATCTATTGATGTAAAATCGGTTGCACTTTTTTGTCTGTAATATCGTCGTATGTAATTTCGGTTGTAATATTTTAAATGACGAGCCCCCTTTAGACCGGCATTACTCACATTTATTTTGTCATTGTTATTTTATCTTATTAAGCACGCAGATACTTAGCCTTTTTGTAAATGTCGCTACCAAGTGTCCTTCTGAATGTATGTATGGTTCGAATAAATCAATTGAATTGAATGATAATTATATAATCGCGAAAATATGTGAAGTATTGTTACTCTTTCACCTAAAAACTACTAAAGGGATCTAGATGAAATTCGGTACATAAATAATAATTTCGAGTAAACACAAACTACTTTTTATTCCAAAAAAGTGGATTTATAAAGACATATAATATTATATTTGATAAATATTCACACACAGCACTATTTGACCCCAAACTAAGCAAAGCTTGTATGATGGCGGCCAGAGAGCTGGACGTCTACTCTGTTTCTACGAAAACGTAATTTCGAAATAAACTCGCGACTTCTCAACTCCGATTCTACTTCGATCCGTCGTTTTGCCCGTTTAAATGTGCTAAGTTTACTCTAATTAGAGTATGCTTAGTACATTTAAACGTCAAACAATTTTGTATCGCACGAAACGAAGTAGAACGAGAGCAGGAAAGTCGCGAGTTTTTTTTCGAAATTATTTTTTCGTTGGAATAGAGTAGACGTCCTGATATAATACTTATTTAGTTTTAAATACATATACATACTCATAATCGGGACCTATACGAGTGAAACTACGGAGGGCGGCTAGTTTCCTACCAATATATAAAAGCTAAAGTTTGTATTTTTTTATGTTTGTTGCTCAATCAGGTCGGAACGTCTGAACGGATCGGGTTGACATTTCGAACACAGTTAGATTATAGTCTGGAATAACATATGTGCTACTTTTTATCCCGAGAAAATAACGGAAACGGAAACTATGCAAGTGTAATAGGGTACAATCCTCAAAAAAACTAAGTAGCCCGTTAGTTAGATTGCCAAAAAATATTGTACACGTATTTTTTCTTTTGTTTCACAAACAAAAAATGACGAAGATACAGCGCTTCGAAGTTTCGTGTGACGTCACTTGTGAGTACGATTTTTACTCACGTGTG
Source organism: Ectropis crepuscularia (assembly GCA_963693475.1). Classification (NCBI taxonomy): domain Eukaryota; kingdom Metazoa; phylum Arthropoda; class Insecta; order Lepidoptera; family Geometridae; genus Ectropis; species Ectropis crepuscularia. The sequence continues at coordinate 19,262,473 of OY856355.1, forward strand.
ACGTCGCAACCCCCCCACTCTCGAAGTTTGATGGTCTATATCTTTGACAATTTTTAATATTATGAAAAAACAAAAAATACGTGTCCAATAATTTTCCATGATCTAGCTGACGGACTAATTAGGATGGTGTATTTTTGACCCAGTCCGGTACCCTATTGCGGGATGCTGCTAGCTTGATTTAACATTGTCATGGATGGTGCAATAAAGGTCCAACAGTCATTATTATCGTGACACCAATAACCCTTTCCCATGCCTCATCAATTCACGTCTGAGACAAAAAACTGGACACGCGGAACTGTATCAAACCAAAAATAAATCAAATCGACCCAAAAATGTGCGCTTTCGGCAAATTTCGACCATTATCGGATCGGCGGCGCAAAAAAACGATTTGGGCCGGTTTAGGGTTGTCAAAAAAGCACGGACTAAGATAAATATTTATAACCACACTAATGTTATAAAAGCATTTTTTTAAGTGAAAATTTATTTTGGCGCGCCACAGACAGATTTTTCGTGGGCTGTGAATTGAATTCTAGCGTCACGCTCGGAATGACAAAAAATCTTCGGGTAAAAAGGGATCGGCAGAAAATTCGGCATATGCACAGAATATGCATAAATTATACATTGGAACGACACATTCTTTACTTTTCATGCGAGAAAAATAAAAAGAACAACATGGGCAAAACCGCGGGGTGCTGCAAGTATTTAAATAAATAAAAAAGTTAAATATAGCCAACTCCATGATAACTCACTAAGCAGAAACCCATATGAATCCTCGAAAATTCATGAAGATATATCGTTATTATTTTTAAATCCCGTAATTTTTCTGCGATTAAATGAAAACCTACGAGGCCTGTTAGACTACACTCTTACTGATACAGATCCGTTCAGCTTTTCCGACGTGATTTAGCAAAAACAATAAAAACTTTGGCATTTCTATTCCTTTTATTGAAGTGAAAACTTCTTTAGGTGCGCCTAGTCAAATTTTTCGTGGGGTGTAAATTGAATTCTACCGTCACGCTCGGGTATGATAAGAAATCTTCAGGTAAACTCGGGACCTTGGCGATTGGGCATCTAGAAATACGTTAGCCAATGGGAAATGCTGAAAGGGCGTGGCCTCGTCATCGTGGCATGGCCATCTAGAAATGCCTGAGCCAATGGGAAATGCTGACGCATTTCTAGATGGCCATGCCATGATGGCGAGGCCACGCCCTCCGGTTACACCCGTGTAGTTTCCAAGGTAAGCTATCAAATTCTGAGTTATATGTTTTCACTTCTATCGGCAGTTCCTATGACTGCCAATTTTTTTTACTGATATTCAATTGTACATTTCTAGTTTACTTACTTGAAAATTCTATTTGAGATATTTAATTTTATGCCCATTTACATAATTTTCAATAAAAACATTCAATCATGCAAACAAACATTCAAACTTTTGTATTTAAATTTTAGTAGAAAAAGTCATATTTTAATAGATGTAAAAATGTGGTGTCTTTTGGTCAATAATAGGAACGAAATTCCTTTGTATAATTGTATTATGCATGGTACGATCATCCGATTTTAAATATTTTATTTAATGGGCATTCATAATTTTCCATAAAAACATTCGATCATGCAAACAAACATACAAACAACTTTTGCATTAAATTTTTTAGTAGATTTAGTAAAAAAATCTATACAAATATTACCTGTCAACCCTGCATCCAACGAGCCTTCAAGGTATTTTTTCTGCAAGTCCCGTACGGCGCAACCTGTTGATTGTAATTGTTGCATTCATTGTTCTCCGGATAAAAGCGGCTACAAGCTTTTGTGTTTAATTAAAATTTTGCCCAGTTCATGAGAATTCACGAAGATAATGATATAGGAAAGTGCTTTTTAAACTGCGGAAAGAAATGTGAATCGGTGCGAGGTTAGCATTCGTGAACTTTTCGTGGCACGATCTCTGCGAATCGTGAACTTAACTGACACAGATTACGTGTCTTATTTGTAGCAATTTATTTATTGCACAGATTTTCCATTGTTTTAGCTTGACGCAGCAACTGCTGTGACGTAATGATGTGGTCTACCTTATATATCCTATTTCTCACTATTTTACTATTCTACTTAATTATTATGAACGGGAATGTTTGGATTTTTGTGGCTCAATCACGTCTGAACGGATCGTGTTGAAATTCTGAAAAAATATTATGGCATATGTACATATTTTTCCAGAATTACACTAAAGTCCTTTTTATGACAGGATCGCTACTTAACTGCGCCATAGGGTGCTGCTAGTTTTTTTTAAATAAAATATGTTGACATCAGCACTGGATTTAATGGTGAAAAAATTACTCTGAAGAAATCGTGTCGTGTTTCAATTAAGACATTTTTCGAGGATCACCTCATCACCAAACAACCTGCAGTTGGCTGGTGAAGTAGAATATGGCCTTAACTCTCTCCATGTGAGAAAAAACCTTAAGCCCCAGCTGTTCGAACATTCGGTGAGGTGCTCTATTCATCATCATCATCATCAACAGCCCACTAAATGTACCCACTCTGGGACTCGGGGCCTTCTTTCACAAGGAGAGAGTTCTCTATTATTACTAACTTATTCAACTGCTAACCTCGTCAAATACCTCCGTTACCGACGTTAGACTTTTTCGCCATTAAGCCAACACAGCTGAAACAACATTCCGATACGTAGGTATACATTTTTTTTTAAATGTAGCTAATGGCGGGCTGAACAAGGTATCCCCTCGACTGATCATAACAGCACAGGGAAAAGTCTAAAGAGCCTATACTACACTGCGCTAGTCAGAAGGACATACCTAAAAGATGAGAATTTTATGCACTATCATTTTTCTGGCTTTGTCTTTCAAACCGGATCACAGAAATATTTGCATAGGCTCATAGGCAATGACACCCTCGTGCGTAAAACACTGCAAAGTCTTGAACATCGCCGTAAAGTTGCTAGCTTATCGGAGTTTTTTATCGGATACACTTCGGAGAGTGTGCGACTGAATTGCACGATCTAATACCACCTTGCCCTTTTTTCTATCGGATCGCTCGCAGCTCGAAAAAGCGGCATCGTTTCATGGTTGATGTTCCAAAGACACGAACAAAGAGATTTGACTCTGCTTTTGTGATAAGAACGTCAAAACTGTGGAATACGTTGCCTGAGTGGGTATTTCCCGATAGTTACAATCTTTGTGTCTTCAAATCGAGAGTGAATCGGTTTTTTCTAGGTAAACACGCTCCATCGTAGACCGCATCGTCGCTTAACATCAGGCGAGATGGCGGTCAAGTGTAAACCTATAAAAGTAAAAAAAAATTGCCAATTATTGCGGGGTGGTAGAATTACTGGCAATTGTGTGGTACCTACTTCTAAATGCGGACTCCCAAAGATGCTACGCCGCTACGCTACCACCGCCGCGCCGTTTGATAGAACGAGTAGCATGTCGATCAAAGATAACTTACCCATATACAGGGTATACAGGGTTATTGGTAATCAGCCTGCATCCTTTTAAGGGGATGTTAGGTACATTCAATACGTCAACTTTTGTTCTACAGTTTAAAAAAAAAAGTTTTTTTTTTACAAAATAAATAAAAAGTGCATTTGCACGGTCTAAAAGTATCTTCGTAACAATTCGTAACGAGAGCGCGTACGCTCTTTAACGCGCAAAAAATGATGTACCGAAGTGAATAAACACTAAAAAGTCGCTAAACAGTACAAAAAAGGGCAATAAATACAATTTTTTTTGGGTTATCTATTAAGTTTTAACGAAAGTTGTAGAACAAAAGTTGTTTGTTTAAATATACAGAACATGCCCTTAATTAAGTTAATTAATTAAGTGCAGGCTAATTACCAGTAACCCTGTATAATCTTTGATGTCGATGAACCGAAACCACAAGATTTTCCCACTAAAAGTACCCAACGCGAAGTTTTACTTTAAAAATACTCTAACTTTGGTCCCCTTTTTAACTATAACTGGAAATCTAATCGTTTAAACTCTGTTGTTATTAATTACTTCCTAATCAGAGCTCTGTGTGTGGTTGGACATTATGTTCGACTACACACACCCACGCTCGTAAGAGTTACTCAGAATTAATTTAGTAATACGATAATAAGGCACAAATCATTTTACCTATTTGTATAAAACAGCTATTTCATGTTGTGTGTGTGGTGACCAACTTCACGTATTATAGAGGAAGGTGGGTGGGTACTTTATATTTATTTATTTTTGAAGTGAAAACTTCTTTTGGTGCACCTCAGACCGACTTTTCGTAGGCTGTGAATTGAATTCTAGCGTCACGCTCGGGAATGATAAGAAATCTTCGGGTAAACTCGGGATCATGGCCATTGGCCATCTAGAAAAGTGTTAGCATTTCACATTGGCAAGGCTGACGCATTTCTAGATGGCCATGCTCATGGCCACGCCCTCCGGTTTCACCCGCCTAGATTCCAAAGTAAGCTATCAAATTCTGAGTTATTAGTTTTCACTTCCATCGGCAGTTCCTATAACTGCTCATTTTTTTATCAGCTAATAGAATTAGTGCCTAGTACAGTCCGCGAGGTATAAGCTGAGCTTTGCATTAGTGTGAGTGATCACATGCATACGCATCTATTACCAAAAGTACAGTCAGACAACAAACTCTTAAACAACAAGCTGACATTAACTATCCAGGATCAATATGGTCATTGCGAAAAGAAGTATCTCTTTTAGGATTCAAATGGTCAAGGACAGAGAATAACAGAAAAATTTTAATGGAAAAGCATGAGATCCGTCACCTACGTATAACTTATTTACTTAAAATTTCCGAATACCGTATTCAGGGCAGGCCTATCGTTTATACCGATGAAACATATATTGACACCACTCACACTTCATCAAAATCATATTCAGATGGCAGCACTTCTGGTTTGAAGAAACACCTTATTAAGAGAACATGGTCACAGCGTCCTGCGTCTGACTGTACTTTTGGTGATCACTCACACTAATGCAAAGCTCAGCTTATACCTCGCGGACTGTAATAGAGCTTACTCCGCAAACGTTGTTCTGTTAATGTCAATTTAATTTTCTATTGATAGAGTAGGCGCTGGGTGGAGTTGAAATGATAGATATATAATACCAATATGGCTTTTTTGTAGACTTTTTAAGGGGTACAATACTGCAGTACATTATTTTGATTATTTCGCAGGGTTCAGTCAGCATCTGCAATTTGAGCGCAAAAAAATGTATATTTATGACTTCACATTAGACCTTTAAAGTTATCAGTGTTTCGCCACTATTTTATCATGTATTATACACATAAACCGTCCTCTTGAATCACTATATCTATTAAAAGAACCGCATCAATTTCAATTTAAAAGTAACTTCACATACTTGACTAAATTCCATGTTTTGTTGAATCTACCATCAAGTCATCCACATAGTATGGCAAATTTAATATATTAGTCGATTTTTCGAAAACGATCATCGATATCTATAAAATTTGTATGGGTCTACCTCTAAACTATCTAAAATTTCTATAGTGAAATTACCGGGCTAAGAGATAAAACACTTTACATCTGATGATGAGCGCAGTGCGGTAATAGGTAATGATTTGGACTTTTCATGTTCCAATAGCTGCGTGTCACCGTACTGGACGTCTACTCTCTTTCGACGAATTCGACTAATTTCGAAATAAACTCGCGACTTTCCAACTCCGATTCTACTTCGATCCGTTGTTTTATCCGTTTAAATGTTCTAAGTTTACTTTAATTGAGTATGCTTAGAACATTTAAACGTCAGACAATGCTGTATCGGACGAAACCAAGTAGACCGAGAGAAAGAAAGTTGCGAGCTTTTTTTCGAAATTACGTTTTCATAGAAATAGAGTAGACGTCCTGTTATGGGCAGGCATGTTGTTTACCATCAGGCACATTGTAACATTACATATTGATTACAATATGTAAATGTACATTTTACCACTATTTTCATCTCAAAACTAGCATCTATCCATAGAATTCTTAGATATTTACATACCAAAATTTTCATATCATTAATTCCCTTTTAATTGTGTTCATTCGATGGACAATAATTTTCTGATTATTGTGATATATTTCTTGTATCATATATCTTATTCTAAATCTACAATAATTACGTTTTTTCAAAAATTTAGTTTGTTTACATAATGTAAACATGTCAAAAAACTATTTGTCACTTAGCAATTTTACTCTTTTTCATAAGGTTGTATAGTTTTTAGAATTAATCCTCTTTGAATTGTCAATATTAAAATAAAGTTTATTTTCTCCAGATTCAAATCATCAAAAGTTTACTTTATGAATCTCATCGGCTGAGAAGGTCAGTGAGAAATCAGCTTCCAACAGAAGAACATTAACCTACAAAAGACTTCCAAGCGATCAAGATCAGTAATAAACCTTGAAAGGTCTAAACGGCTGAGAGCCACTATCGTTCAACGATCACATCCCTTGAAATAACTTGAAAGTACTTACACCCTGAAAAACTGTTGGAAGCAACTACCTCCACGAAGACTGCTGGCAGAGAAGCTCTACCGTGCTAGGTGGAGCCGGAAGCAACTACCTCCACGAAGACTGCTGGCAGAGAAGCTCTACCGTGCTAGGTGGAGCCAGAAACAACTACCTTCACGAAGACTGCTGGCAGAGAAGCTCTACCGTGCTAGGTGGAGCTGGAAGCAACTACCTTCACGAAGACTGCTGACAGGGAGCTCTACCGTGCTGAGTGGAGCCCTTTTCGTTTGGAAGCAGCTACATCCACGGGGACTGCTGGCAAGAGATCTCTACCGTGCTAGGTGGAGCCCTCCTCGTGGACATCTGCGAGCCCAGACTGATCACAACTACATCCAGGAAACCTGTTGGGAAGCATTTACTCACTGGCCTTCAAGATAATTAATTTCGAAATTTTCTCATTTTAAGTTACGTTTTCTTTCTTTTTATCCTATTCAATCTTTATTTATTTCTTTAATATACTTGTTTTATAACTGTTTATCATTCCACCTTCATCTACCTCTCCCACCTAAACCTCATAGGTTCACTAACGTGACATTTGGCGCCCAACCTTCAAAAACAACCCCCCCTCTCTTGCTTATTCTTTGATTCCTCAACCCTTGATTTCCTCAACCTTTACCCCCTTAACCTTTGATTCCTCAACCCCTGAATTTCTTCTAAATTCTAAAACATACTTACACTAGTATATATACCTAATATTTCTTTTCGGCACTCTTTGGATTAATAACTTCCCTCTTTTATCCTCTCCTCCCCTCATCTCCCTTCATCCTCATAATATCTCATCTAAACATTTCATCACTTGATCATTCATTTACTCAAATCACTATTGATCTAATATCTAGATAATTATTACTCTAACAATGGACAGAACCATTAAATTTGAGTACCTCAACAAATCCGAACTGGAATATGAGGTTAAAATTAGACTAGAGGAGCCAGTCTCTTCCATCTCTTTACTGCGCAAGCAAATTGCACAATTAAGTCAACAGTTTCCCTCTGAGGAAATTTTTAACTCACCTTATACTATCGAAGAGGATTTATGTCAAACTGAAATAACGCTGAATTATGTTGAATCAAAATTAAACAAACTAACAAAATCCGACTCGAGATTAATCAAATTTATTCAGACCTTTTTAAACCATTTACATTTTAGACTCGATCGGATCGACATTGACATAAATCCTACCTTCTTAGATACATTCAAAACACTTAAGGAAAAATATGACAGTTTAATCAATAAATTTAACTTATTTATTCTTCCAGACCCGATTCAACCTGAAATTGTATTGGCGGAGGTCGTTAACGCAGGTCGGTCGAACCCTCCACAGTTTTCTTCTGCGACTCAACAAGTCGCCCACTCACAGGTACCTCTTAATGATTCTGAACTCTTCAAAGATCTTAGACGTCACTCTTTCGATGGTAAATCTTGTCCAAGATCATTTTTACTTAAACTAGACGAATATTGTTTTTGTCGTAGAATTGATAGAAATTTATTAATTTCAAGAGCCTATGAAATTTTTACTGACAACGCGTTACACTGGTTTCGTTTTAAAATTGGTCAAAATCCAAATTTAACTTGGGACGATATTTCTAATTCTCTCATTAAGGACTTTGGTGAACATGATTACGATTTCAAATTACTTGAAGCTATTAAAAATCGTACTCAAGGTTCGAACGAGAATATTATAATCTATATTTCAATAATGTCAGGTATGTTTTCTAGACTCTCTAGAAAATTATCCGAATCTGAAAAAGTAGAAATTTTATTGCGTAACATTAGACCCTGTTACTCTGTCTTTGTAGCATTAAAGGACATTTCCTCCATTGATTCTTTAATAGCTACTTGTCAAAACTATGAGAAATTTCTCGATAGAGACAAACAATTTAAAGAACCAGTTAATAGTTCTCTCATGCCTGAGTTTTCTTATAAAAATACTGCTTCAACTTCATATAGAAATTCGTCCCAAAACTATACGAAACAAGTAAACACCGTTTCTAAAAATACACAGTCTAATTCTATGACAAATTCTAATTTATTTTGTGTACGTTGTCGTACAACAAATCATAACTTAAAAACATGTAAAGAACCTCATTATACTGTATGTTTTAAATGCGGTCTGAAAGGATTTAGAACTCCTGATTGCCCTAAATGTTCTAAATCTAATTCAAAAAAACTAAACTATGACTTAAAAAGTAAATTTGATATTGATGACTGGAAAAATTGGTTAGAAACTATTAAAAAATTTTTCTCTTGTTACAAAATTTCTTCAACTCTTTACTCTAATGAAATCGATTTTAAACGACCTTTCATCAATATTAATATTAATAACTTATCTATTTCTGGGTTATTAGACTCGGGTAGTTCTATAACTATCTTGGGAAATAACTCTCATCTAGAAATAATTAAACTCGGTTACAAACTTTTTAAGTCAGATTTTATTACCGTCTCTACAGCTAATAACGAAAAAGTCAATTCTTTGGGTTACTTTGACTTACCTATACAGTTTAATAACCAAACACATTGTATCAGGACCCATGTTTTTCCTGAGATTTCACCATCTTTAATTCTAGGAATCGATTTTTGGCAAAAATTTAATCTTTTACCAAAAGTTCTTTCCTCTTTGATTAAATCTGAACATAATTGCCAATCTATCTCAGAAAATAAATTAGTGTTACCGTATGATAACTTATCGTCTAACCAGAAAATTATTGCGGACGACATTATTCAACGCTTCAAACTTATTTCTTTTGAAGAAAAAGGAGAACTGGGCTTGACTAATCTCATAACTCACAAAATTGACACTGGAGATGCTCTTCCTTTCAAACAGAGATGTTATCGATTATCTCCTGAAAAACAAAAAGCTTTAATTAACGAAGTTGACAAAATGCTACAATGGAAAGTGATTGAAAAAAGCGAAAGTCCTTGGCAATCTCCAGTAATCATCACTCCGAAGAAAAATGGCGAATGGCGTTTTTGCGTAGACAGCAGAAAACTCAATTCTATCACTCGTCGTGATGCTTATAACCTACCACTGATTAGTGAAATTTTGGATAACCTCAGAAATGCGAAATATCTATCTAGCATCGATATTGCTAAAGCATTTTGGGAAATTCCGCTAGATGTCGCTGATAGAGACAAGACTGCTTTTTATGTACCTGGAAGAGGTATGTTCAGGTTCACAGTTATGCCGTTCGGATTAACCAACTCGCCGGCAACTCAACAAAGGCTGATGGATATGTTATTCACTCCAGAGTTTGAAAACAAGGTATTTTGTTATTTAGATGATATAATTATAATTAGTGAAAACTTCGAAGAACATATCTCTCTGTTAGTGAAAGTTCACGAAAAATTATCTTTTGCTAACCTAACTATCAATTTTACAAAGACTCAATTTTTTAGAAAGGAACTCAAGTATCTTGGTTTCGTCGTGGATGAATTTGGTCTACGAGCTGATCCTGAAAAAATAAAATCAATTCTTGAATATCCTGTACCTACCAACAGAAAAGAAGTTCGAAGATTCATTGGCACTTGCAGTTGGTTCAGAAGATTTATTCCAAACTTCAGCACTATTGCATTTCCTCTTAATAGATTGACGTGCTCTGGGAAAAATGCACCTAAGTTTCTCTGGAATACGGATGCTGCTTTGGCTTTTCAAAAACTTAAAGAAGTTTTGGTTACAGCTCCTATTCTTGCCTGCCCAGATTTTAATCTAAACATGTCAAAAAACTATTTGTCACTTAGCAATTTTACTCTTTTTCATAAGGTTGTATAGTTTTTAGAATTAATCCTCTTTGAATTGTCAATATTAAAATAAAGTTTATTTTCTCCAGATTCAAATCATCAAAAGTTTACTTTATGAATCTCATCGGCTGAGAAGGTCAGTGAGAAATCAGCTTCCAACAGAAGAACATTAACCTACAAAAGACTTCCAAGCGATCAAGATCAGTAATAAACCTTGAAAGGTCTAAACGGCTGAGAGCCACTATCGTTCAACGATCACATCCCTTGAAATAACTTGGAAGTACTTACACCCTGAAAAACTGTTGGAAGCAACTACCTCCACGAAGACTGCTGGCAGAGAAGCTCTACCGTGCTAGGTGGAGCCGGAAGCAACTACCTCCACGAAGACTGCTGGCAGAGAAGCTCTACCGTGCTAGGTGGAGCCAGAAACAACTACCTTCACGAAGACTGCTGGCAGAGAAGCTCTACCGTGCTAGGTGGAGCTGGAAGCAACTACCTTCACGAAGACTGCTGACAGGGAGCTCTACCGTGCTGAGTGGAGCCCTTTTCGTTTGGAAGCAGCTACATCCACGGGGACTGCTGGCAAGAGATCTCTACCGTGCTAGGTGGAGCCCTCCTCGTGGACATCTGCGAGCCCAGACTGATCACAACTACATCCAGGAAACCTGTTGGGAAGCATTTACTCACTGGCCTTCAAGATAATTAATTTCGAAATTTTCTCATTTTAAGTTACGTTTTCTTTCTTTTTATCCTATTCAATCTTTATTTATTTCTTTAATATACTTGTTTTATAACTGTTTATCATTCCACCTTCATCTACCTCTCCCACCTAAACCTCATAGGTTCACTAACGTGACAACATATCCCGCTCGTTTTGTCACTATACTTAAACCTACGATTAGTTTTTCGCTTTCAAATTAGTTTAATAACATCATCAGTTCTTCTTATTAGCTGGCCACCCTAGTCGTCGGTAGCGGTTCCCGTCGCCGAGAGCGCTCGGTAATTGTCGGGAACACCCGAGCGTGCCCGAACTCGCCTGAGGCACACTCGCACTCGGCCTGTGATAGACGCTAATTGTTCTAGAAGTGCTCGCAGTTAGTAATTACGTCATTGTAATGACTTGCTTATTATTTCATATTGTCTTTGACGAATTGTTGATTGAAATATTAAGAACCTCATTCGACACATAGAAGAAGTACAATTTTATTTCTTTGAGTTTCGTCGTTTGACATTAAAATGTCGATAACATATTTTTTACCGATTTTATTAAACTCAAACGCAAAATATTAAATGTATGATGATGTGGAATAGGACGCTAAAACAATGAAGTTTGTATTAAGTATAGATTTGTGGAAATCAGAAATCCAATGTACAAAATAAATAAAATTGAAGCTTCACATTTTCGAATTAGGTTCAGGTATTTTGACATTTACATTATTATTTAATTTTAATTTTCTCTAACCAGTCTATGGATAATTAAAAAAGGGTTAGTAGTTAGATGTGTAGAGTCGTGTAGTTTTCATTGTAATTTAGTTTCGCAAATAAACACTTTACCGATTTGAAAAGAAATCACAATCGTTCACAAATATTAATTTAAAACAGCAATTTTATGATAAATAAAAAATGCATTTTCCCGCTAGAAAATTGTACCTAATTGATGGCAAAGCATTTGTATTCGATGTTCTTTTGTTAGTTCAAAAAGAAAAAAACTGTTAAAAAATAACTTGCGTATTGTATGTTGTTCTGCAAACTGGCTGAGATACTAATCTCGCATAAAAGCTAGACTCGTAAAGGTAAGAATAACCACGAGAATAGAAAACTTACGATGAAATTACAATTCGAATAAAATTAATAGATGTCTGACACGCGAGCGACAAAGATGGCTGATTTGTTGGGAATATTGTTAGAGTCTGGTGAAGTTCAAGTCTTTTCCATAAAGCACTACTTATAGAAGAAATCAGCGTCTACCGCCTAAGTTCCCTGCTTTCTGCTATGCTTTCATTTGTAACGTCATCGGCCAATTTGGTAACGCCGATGAAAGCACATAACTTCTTTTGTAGTGGTAGGACTCTTAGCAGAGTTCGCCTGGGGAAGTACCACACCTTTGCCAGTTATTCTACCAGCCAAGCAGTAATGTGCAAACATTACTGTGTTCCGGTTTACAGGCTTTGATGAAACTAAGTAAACGAGACTTCAATGGTTAAAGGGCAATGTTTCCAGAGAAATTACAGGGCTTAGAGCTATAACATCTTAGATCTCTGGGTGACGAGCGCAGTGCAGTGCTAGGTGATGATTTGGACTCTTCATGTTCCTATAGCTGCGTGTCACCGTGCTGTCATGTGGCAGGCATGTTGCTTAACACCAGGCACATGTCCTGCTAATCTCGTCACTCCTTGTTTTAAAAAAAAACCTGCTTTCAGCTCCGCTGCATACAGAGCGCAGATGTACCTACTTGTAACTTCATCACGCTCAAATAAATAACTGTATCAAGAAAGCTTCTTTTAATTTTTATCGTTTTATTGATTTTGGTTTAGGACTTGAATTAGGTGCATATATGTTGGTACGTATCAAACGTACGACGTACACCCTACAACTTACAAAATAAAAAAGTTTAAAATAAATAATTAATTTCAAAATATAAGTAAACGTCAAAACATGAAAAAATAATTGTTATAACTTTCATTACATTACTGTTTTTCATAACAGTTTAGTGAAAGTGGGTGCTAATCTGAACCATCACGCAACAATAATTAGAATTTTATTAAACTTATGTTTAGGTACCTAAAACTGATTTACATTTGATTTACAGAATCAATTAAAAACAGTCTCTCTCTCTCTCTCTCTCTCTCTCTCTCTCTCTCTCTCTCTCTCTCTGTGTGTGAGTGTGTGAGCGTACGCACACAAGCAGCTATAATTTTTTTTTTTTTGAAAATTGCTAAAAAAAATAATGGAAGTATATTTTCAAAAACGAGGTGTCAAATGATATCTCAAATGCTCTTCAAAATGTAGATCTGTGTGTCACAGCTCCGCCGACAGAGGATGGTGTAAAAAACTCATTTTATTTGTCCCTCGACAGTTATACCTTTCATAGGACGATTAAAGCGAAGATGCACTTTAAGGCACCGCCTTAGTGCACTATTTTTAGTTTTATAGTAGTGTTGAGCCAAGACCATGAGCTTCGGACTCTATTATTGTAGATATTGTTTTATTTTTGTCACATACTTATTGTTCGATAAATTGCATCCGTTTTACAAATACATATTGTGTGCGTCTGCGTATTTGTGAGTGTGAATAGAAATGTAAGTATGCGACTGTATACCTATTAGTGGACATGTTTATTTATTGTGTCCAGGAGTTCTTGCAGTGGAACTGCGTTTAGGTACATAACAATCAGAAAATAGGAAGTGAAACTGTAGCTAACTTTTCGTACGTAGGTACGCTCGGTGATCGCACTAAACTTACCAACTCTGGATAATGCGAAAAACAAAACAGAGGTAGTTAGTGACCCTCGTATCTAGGTGATCGTTTGAGTGATTGTTGAGATTAAAACATAAATAACGAAAATATTAACTACAAATTATATTAATTAAACGTTTTACAAATATGACGAAAACGAAGCATTTCATGTCTTATAAAAATCGAAGTATACTTAACATTCATTACTAGGTACTCTTTCTATACTGACTATTTCTTATATAGTCATTTGCCGTATTCAGTACACAAGAAGAAGTACATTGTGAGATTAAAAAGAAAAAAACTAGCATCCAATGTCTGACACTAATTCCTCAATTTCATATTCACAATTAAAAACCTGACAGCACAGGCTTTAAGGTTCAAATCCCACCTGCACCCCTGTATGATTCCTTTCAAGTTTCCAAAGTACAGATGTACAAGTTTAGGCACCACTGGATTTAACAAGGAAGGAAAATATCATGAGGACACCTGCAGAAGAAGAAGAAGTTTTGGATCACTTGCGTCATCCGCATTTTCGCAGTCGATTTTTTACCTTGACCACCTTTAGTGGACACTGGACAGCTTATGCTATGCTAAATTCACAATTATATTCATAGAATTAAAACTTAAAAGTAAACGCTGTTAAAATACCTGTTATTTCCAAGACAAAAACATCCATTCGCTAAACGCGAGAAACTTGAAAGATTAGCATGCAATTTCTCAAAACGACACATCGCATCCATCGTTTAGTTAAAACAAACAATGAAATATTGTCGAGAATTACCAGCGTTTGTCGGTAAAAACAGGAATTTTAATCTGAAAGACGATAGCGGAGCTAAATTAATTGCTTGTGACCTTTTTTATTATTTATTTAATTAGGTAGCTTGGTTGCGGGCAAACTCAGAGATGTCTCAAAGTTCAAACAATTAATTTTGCTTATAAAATCGTGGAGATAACCATCATACAAAGTGGCTGCTGGGTGGGGAGACGTCTTGTTTCATTTGTTTACCTGTTCTTTGATTTTGTTTTAATTCACATGCTTCAAAACCAAAATAAAAAAACACCCAGAAGAGATATTCCAACTGCAAGTTATTTTATGATTTTCAGGATTGCTTTAAGCTCCTTTTTAGAATTCCAAATCAACAAAATACATGTAAAGTTTACATTGTCTGGTCAAGTCAAGTCAAGTTTACATCTGCGACGTTAAAAAAATATGGTCTTGAAACAAATCAAGATGCCAAAAATTGTTCCTAAAAATTACGCTAAAGATGGTGTTAATGTTTAATTTTGTTTGTGAAGTCTTGGTAAGAAGACATCTATTTCAATATGTTTAATTGTTTTATTTGTCACGCATATCTGTCATCCCGAAAAACAAAACGCAAAAGCACTAAAACACGGATCCACTTCGGAGAGCGTGCAACTGTTCTGGATGATCTAATACCACCTTTTTTATATCGGACTCGTCATAGGTCGAAAAAGCCACATCGTTTTGTGTTTGACATTTCAAAGACTCGAACGAAAAGGTTTGATTTTACTTCTGTGATAAGAACGTCTAAAAAAAAGTGAATTAATTGTTTTTTTCTAAGCAGGCACGGCCTGTCGTAGACCGCATCTTAGCACAACATCAGGCGAGATGAAAAAAAAAACAACTTTGTCACGACAATGATAAAAAAAAACATCTATTTACGTTACTTCGGCTGTACACACGCAATAATATTAACAATAAAGTATTGTCAATAATGTTGCGTGTGGACGGCCTGTATTGTGGTATTGTTCAATATTAATATGTGTAATATAATATAATGTTCCGGGCCAAATATTTATGAAAGTTATTGGCTATCTTGTATTGTCAATATTATTTCGTGTGTGCGGCCAGCCAATCACTTATATTTTTTTCGCAGCATCCTCGACACGAATGTGAAGTATAATACGTTATGAACGCAAAAACACTTTTATTGTTGTTAATTATTTTATCCTCCTAGTAATTCGCCAAACATCATCAAGCAAACCATCCGTCTTCCTCAACCAAAGATCTAAGCTCTGATAACGGTGAAGAGTTTCGAAGAAATCAGCGCTGCTAATCCGAAACAGTTTCTCATCCATCAATCTACAAAGTCTGTAAGGGGATCGGTCGACAATCGCAAGAAGAACGTAGTTGTGTGTCCACTCGGTACACACAGCAACCGCATTCTAACCCCGACGCGGAACCGCGAGTAACAGTTACCCAGCCTACCTGTTCAACCACAATGGCATCTAGTATCGTATAAAAATATCGAGTCGCTTCACTGAGCCTTATATGCAGTACAATGGTCGACGTGCTTTGCGGGACAGCGGACGTACGACGTAAATGGACGAGTTTTGCGTAATATCGTTTTTTTCGTCAACGAATCAACCACGGTTTTGGATGAAATGAAAATATATGGACTATTTTTTAGATCATTGTCTTTCTTTTTCCTTTCCTTTACAACTAAAGTAAACTATGCCGGTCTTAGTTTTTACCATTTTTAATGATTTCACGGTTTTGGATGGAATTAATACATTGGTATTATTTTTTAGATCATTGGCTTTTACCAAAGAATGATACGCCGTTTTCTTTCCTTTAGTACTAGTCAATTATACCGGGATTCGTTTTTACCATTTTTACAGTTAAGTTTGCGAGTGACTTTTAAAAACAATCGAGGACCTGAAACATTGATTGATTCACGTTTTTTTTAATTGCTGGTAAAGGCTTTTTTTCGTCTATAGTCTATACACTTTTGAGTATTATATCAGTCTTCAAATCTTTATTTACAAAACATTTGGGGTTGTTGCATTATGATTGTATTTTGTCACATTGTTATAAGTAAGTATGGGCAACCACCAAGTAAAGTATCTCCGAAATTTTTACAGATTCCGTTTCAATAATCGGCCATACACGTCGAAACCACCATTTGTATACACGTAGAACTATTTTAGCTGTATTAAAGGATAATTTTAGGACATTTTTTGTTTGATCTACGGTGTAAACCGCGACTTCACAAGCACTACTTTAGCCTGAATAAAAGTATTAGTATCTATAAATCGAAATACTGTACTAACGCATTTAATTTCATTCAATTCTAATCAGACATCACAGAGTTACGTGAGATCTTCATCATAATTGAGATCACAATATTAGTGTGATTAGTATTATTGGAATGCTTCAATTTATTGATGTAAAACCATAAAGCAATAAAGGCGCACAATAATTTAACAAAAACCAACAAGTTTTAGCAATATCGAAGCGTACGCAGTAACGTTCTAAAGCATTGCGTGTTGCGAGGAGAAACGCGAAAATCACTATTTATTGTCTAAGTGACGAGCCATAAATCGACGGACATCTTGACGTTGCCCATTGTCCGCCATCTTGTTTTTATTGGCCGGCGTATATTGAATACCGCCTTCGCAATTGTTGCGATAATGCGTTTGCATGATGTTCCTGTGTATTTAAAATTCAATTTGTATGAATAGTTTGTGGATGGATTGTTTTGACTTTGTTTACTTTTCAATAGTGAATGTTTGGAGTTGGAAATGTGGAAAGCTTTTGCTTGGCTTTTCAATAGTTGAGGGAAATACTCATTAAATGAGTTTATGTTAAAGCTTTGGACCTTCTACGCTAGCACAAAGTTAGGTAGATAGTAGAAACCACATTTCGGAATCAACTGCTATAAGTCTCTGGTATACCATGGACGTATAAAAAAGTCAGACGTAGTCTCGCTAAAACAAAAACTGTGTCCATCGAGTCGGCCACATAATATGCACGTGTGCACTGTCACATACAGGCTGACACGCACACATCGGTGGGTCTTTACACGCGCTACTTGTGTATATGTGTGCATGTCAGCTTATCAGTGACAACTTGACAACGCACACGTGCAAATGTGGCTGACTCTAGTGACACAGTTTTTATTTTAGCGAGACTACGTCCGACTTTTTTATACGTCCATGGGTATACCTAATTTTTTTTTTAATTTACTTAAATTGTGAGTAGTTGTGTGTATTGCTGAAGGACGAAAAAATGCATAACACGACTTCGCGATACCTGTGCAGTAGAGGAAGTAGTAACGCCATTTTTCGCTTATTTTGCTGTGTACCTATAAGATTTTTATTCAGGTACCTATAAAATAAAGTACCTCTTTTGCAAGTGACCGAATACTGTTTTGGCAGTTATTATACATATTCAAGTACAACAGACATCAGTGTCCATGACACAGCCACACCCATTTCTCCTGTCTTATTTTATTCCAGAGCTATTCCGTGTAGTAGAATAACAATATATTATATTCTATAGGCCTTTCAAATGACAAGTTCTTCTTATCTTTCCGCAGCGGTAAGCTGATCCTAAATGTGCGGTCAAGTGACCAAAGCTAAGTAAATTGCTGTATACATTGTTGTGAAATCGCAAGTTATGTAAATAGTATGTATCTAGGTTCATGATAGGTATTGTGTTTGCAAATGAACCCCGAATGGAACATTTTATCGGCGGACGCAATAAGGATTCTTGCGTGGGGGCCGTATTATAAAACTTCAGTTCTTCACTACTTCCTACTAATATTATAAATGTCAATGTATGGATGTTTGAATGTTTGTTGATCAATCACGTACTAACGTATGACGGATCGGGCTGAAATTTGGGACACATATAGATTATAGCCTGGAAGAACACATAGGCTACTTTTTATCCCGGAAAAACAACGGGAACGGGAACTACGCGGCTAAAACCGCGAGGCGCTGCTAGTAATATTATAAATGCGTACATTTGGATGTTTACATGTTTGTTGCTCAATCACGTCGATAGGTACGTCTGAACGAATTGGGTTGAAATTTTGAACAGACTTAGTTTATAGACTGGAATAACACATAGACGTAAAGTACAACGATAATATTTATATTTTTCCAGAAGACCCACGATTTTATCGGCTTGTTTCCTGTTACCGAAATTTCCCCGTGATACAAATTAGCCTGTTTTGTTTCAGAGTCTATCTATGCACCAAACTCCAGCCAGGTTCCTTCATTAATTTTTGCTTGAAGTAATTAGTATCAAAATAATTAGAAACTCTCGTATTTATGATGTTATTAGAATATAAAAATTCCTCGTATATACCCCCACTGCTCTCTCCTGACTACATTCCTGTTTTAGATAAACTATTCTTGCAGTACATAACAATCAGTCGTAGTCTTTACTGCCAATGGATGTCTGAGATCGCATCTTTTAACCTTTGTTATCTTTTATAAGTGTTAGACTAACATGAATGATGATAATCGATGATAGGGACTTTAGGATAAAAGCAAATTAAATGTTAATTTATGCTAAAGAAGAAATGGAATTAGAAAACAGCCCACTTTTGTTCTCACAGTTGGAAATCGGGAAGAAAATCAATTCAAAGACCACCTCTGGCCTCGGTTGGGTTGCCAGACGACATAAAATGCTTTTTTGAAATCTGTTGATTTTCTCACCATCGTTTCCTGCATCTCATAATTCATGATTAACTTAAAATGTTTTTGAATGATTTTCTCTCAAAATCTATTACATATTTTCCACCACTATTATATAAATATTAGACATATTTTAATAAAATTGATGGAAAAATTTATTACATTATGTATTTTGAAATTTGAAGTATGACGCATCCCGCATTTTGTTGCTTTATATCTACTATACTTAGAGCATAATAAAATGATAGAGTCTCTATATGATTGTGTTTGTGTAAAATAATTACTGATGGAAGCTTCAACTATAAGAAAATAAAGTGGCCAAGTGCGAGTTGGACTCGCCCATGAAGGGTTCCGTTGCAGCAAGTAACATTATATACATAATACACATATTTCTTGTAGTTCGTTGTAACTTTGATCGAAGTTTCAATAATAGTGTATTTATGACGTACTAAAAAAAACTACTCATCAGATCGAGTTCAAACTAATTTTCGTTGGTAGTTTACATGGTAATGTACATCATATATTTTTTTTAGATTTTTCATTCTCTTACTTTAGAAGTTAGAGGGGGGGGGACACACATTTTACCACTTTGGAAGTGTCTCTCGCGCAAATTATTCAGTGTAGGTGAAAATGATTTCAGCAACCTCAACATCATTTTTGAAGACCTATCGATAGACACCCCACACGTGTAGGTTTGACGAAAAAAAATATTTTGAGTTTCAGTTCTTAGTATGGGGGGCAACCCTAATTTTCCTTTTTTTAAATTTTTTCTGTTGAAATCTTAATGCGGTTCACAGAATACATCTACTTACCAAGTTTCAACAGTGTAGTTCTCATAGTTTCGGCAAAAAGTGGCTGTGACATACGGACGGACAGACAGACAGACAGACAGACAGACAGACAGACAGACAGACAGACAGACAGACAGACAGACAGACATGACGAATCTATAAGGGTTCCGTTTTTACGTTTTACGGAACCCTAAAAATGAGGTTAAATTGTTTTATGTTTCCCTATTCTATGTTGACTTGGTGATAATTATGTGAAAGGTAACAAAATCCATCTCTATTACCTATATATGTATAAGTAGGTAGATATATCCCTAGTAGGGCAGAAGCTAAAGATCTCAACTATGTCCAAAAATAATATGTGCTAACCTAAAACCTAATTATCACAGGCCAATAAAATATTGTATCATCTTACAATGTTTGTTGCTCGTTTTATAAACTTGATCGCAGTCTCCTGAAACTGCAAACTTACCCCATAACAGAGTGCTAGGGCGAAAAAACAAAGGGACGTAGTTAAGTTCAGACAACCGGGGCAGAGCAATATGCTGGACAATGGGCAATTATCGCGGGCACAATTAAATCAGGCGAGCTTGACGCTGCCGGAAACTATATAGAGTTGATAGAATAATAATAATAATAATAATAAAACTCTTTATTACACCTACAAAAAAATACAGAACAGTTTAAGACTTAAACTAAGATTAACCCTTAATTTGGCAGATTTTTTTTATTTTGATTTTGTATAAAAAAACATAATCCACCTATTTATTTATCTTTAGGGAAGCCTGAAAAAATAATTTAAAAAATATTGATTTTGTAAATACGCCAAAATCATATGTATCCTATTATACACGTTGCCAAATAATGAGAGAAGTATTGACTTTTGAATCTGTATCCTCATAGATACACTGTCAAAGAAAGGGTAAGTATTATAAATAATCAAAAACAGTTTCAATTTTATTTTTTATTGTGGAAATCGTAAAAACAGTTCCTATTTTTTGTGAGACACAAGCGAACTCTACACTTAACGCAACAAATGCTGGCCTGTCCTGTTTTGCACATACGGCAACGACCTTTCTCATCAAAAATAGGCAGGTGACCCATTCTGTCGTACCTTATATCATCAATGGGTCTTTCCACTATCGGTCTTTTTATTTTTTGGCTCAAGTCAGGCACCGGTACCTCATTTGTTTGTACAGTTTGTTTGGCTATCAGTGATTGAAAAATCTGGCAGCGAAATTCTTTTAGAGCTAGTGCCTTCTTGCTTTTCTGCGCATAATGTCTTCTGTACAGTATCCACCCATTATTGATACATATATCTAAAATTTGAGCAAAAATACCTAGGTACCACCTTCTCGATTTAATTTGAGTCCGATATAGGGCTATCAGCATATCGGATAAGTCTACGCCTCCCATATGCGTATTATAATGTTTTACGACTTGTGGACAGTCAACATCCACTCTCAATTTTCGCTCTTTGGAATACCGTTTCACTTTTGACACCGGGTAAGCATCAGAAAATGAGCATGCTAAAGTAACTGGTTTGTTGTCCATCCACTTCACAACAGCAACTTGATTACTGTTACACACTATTTGGGAAAAAGAACCCCGACCTTTCTTTTTCAAATCTTTGTCTGATGGCAGTTTATTTTGACTTCCACGTAGGCGGTTAGCTTTTATAGTTCCGAGACTAAATATTCCCAATTCTTTTCTCAAATACACCACTAGCTCTAGTGAGGTGTAATAGTTGTCAAAATAGACAAAACACGGTCTATTTTTAATTGTCTGACAGAGAGCTAACACAACCTTGGCGCCAAAACCCATCGATTCCTCTTCTGAAGAAAATGTTATATTGCGGAATGTGTCTTCTCCCCCGTACAATATGAAATCATATACATAACCAGATACCCCCGATCTCACAAAAGCTTTAAAGCCCCACTTTTTTGGCTTTTTTGCATTATATTGTCGTCTACTTCCAGCCTTTGTTCCTTTGTAAGGAAGAGTCATCTCATCAATGCTATGTTTATTCTCTTCATCTGCAGCGGCTAAGCAATTTCGCCGAACTTTTTCAACTACTGGGCGCACTTTTTGAAATCTATCAGTAGTTATTTCATTGTTATCTGCAAAATGAATAAATCTTCGTACTAGTTGGTATTTCTTCAAGGACATTATATCTGCAACCGGCGCATATCGGAATTTTATGCTCCAGTAATCCAAATAGCTCGGCATTTTCACAATTCCCATGAGTATGTGAATGGCTACGAAGTTTTCAATATCTTTTTTAGTTATACTGATACAGCGACCAGTTTTTTCCACAGCATACATGTTAGTTTGATTTACAATGTCATGAAAAATTTCATCAGTGAAGAACATAGCAAAGTACTGCCGTGGTGTCATAACTTCGGTAGGTGGATCCGGTAACGAGATCTCTTCAACCGTCGCATTGTGCGCAAATGGTGTATTTTTTTTCCATTTAAAATCTATTTGCACACGTTTAGCTCGCTTTACTACTAAAGAAAGAGCCTTATCCTGACGTCTCTTTGATCTTGTATGACTTGTCCTTGGTGTATTGTGCAGGCTAGCAGGTGATTGAATAGCTGGTGATGGCAATAAGGGAATCGAACTGATAGAAGGTATGGAGTTGTAATTGGTTTCAGTAATTGAAGGAAACACTTCTTGGAATACAGCAGAAAAGGCTTCGTCTGAAATTACTGGGGAGGGAGGCACAGTCTGAGTCTTAGAAGAAAGCGTCGCAGTTGGAGTTGCAGGGTCAACTGGAATTACAGATCTGGTTTCGTCTTCGGAGATATTATCGCTATCGAGTAGATTTAATCTTTCAAAGGACGAATCCAGAGTAGGCGGACTAGAGCTGATATAACTCTCATCCAGTGGTCGAGCTAATTCTTCATCATCATCTGATGGCTCACTACCATCTGAAGGGGCATTTCTTCCAGGTACTAATGCTAATATGCTATTAGCCCTAGCACGCTGAAGCACCTATGGACAACAACAAAACAAGATGCAACCAAAACCAAACCCAAGCAGAAATAAAATAAGAAAAAAATGTCAAGCATAGATAAAAATGGGCTTAGGCTACAGGCAAATAATCAAAAAAGTAACCAAAACAATACGTTAATATAAAGTAATATTAAAAAGACATACAGAACCCTTAATGAGAAGCGATACCTCATATACTTGACCTCATTTTTATTTTTTAGTAGAAATGAAAACTAAGCAATCATTTACAATAATATTTTCTAAGCATTTGGTAATGTATCTCTCAGGATACAAGTTCGAAATATAGTATGTTTCCGGGCTCTTGGCAACGTATCTATGAGGATACAATAAGGTTATAAAGCTTGCCACTTGATAGTAAACACATTTCCATGCTGGGTTATTGTCGAAATTGTTAGTTTGTTTCAATATCATTAGGATTCTATAAAAATTCGTTACCACAAGTTACAAAAATAGGCAAAATTAATTTAACTTACATTTATGTTGTTGACGCGTCGCGGCATGTCGACTGATTGACATAAATAGGGATGGGCAATGATCGAATATGAAATCGAGAAATATATTTTAGTGAAGTGAAATATATTTACTCACATTTAGAATCGATAGATTTATAAAAAAATATCTATTAAGGACTACACATTTTTTCAAAAATGTTGTATCTGACAGAGCACAAAACCAAATTAAGGGTTAACAAAACATAAGAAAGAAAAATATACACATTATGAAAGTACAGATGGAAATGTTCTTTAAATCTCGTTTACTTTGGTCACAGTATTATGTAGTGTAAGGGCGGCCTTATTGCTTAAAGCAATTTCTTCCAGACAACCTCTGGATGGAGCAAAAATGTTAGGAAGTCTTGCATTGCAGGTGGTGTTATCATATACATTTGCGAATTTAAAAAATATATATATTTACGTATCATAATAATTATTATGCTGAACAAAACATAAATATGATATAATAATAATAAAATATATACCTACTTACAATAAATAAATACACAAAATAATATATACAAATACATATACATCCATAAATATATCATTTTAATATACCAATTAAGAAGAGGAGAGATAGTGATTGTAGACAAGATTTATAAATATTGAAAGGGACTTAGATTGTCGAATTGATAACGGTAGAGAATTCCATAGTAGGACAGCCTGCACATTGAAGGATTTAGTAAAAGAAAGGTTGGGATGTGTGGAAGAGGGAATTTGGAGTTTAAGAGCCCGGGTTGAACGAAGGGGACAGGATTTAGGTTCAATGAAACGAAACCTTTCTTTCAAATACGGAGGAGTGGCAGGATTGAAGAGGATTTTATAGAGGAGGGAGAGAATGTGAGAATTACGGCGAAGGCGAATAGGTAACCACTTCAGCTTCTGACGAAATTCTGATATATGGTCATACTTGCGTAAACCAAATATGAACCGTATAAAGAAATTTTGAAGTCGTTCCAGTTTGTCAAGCTGCTCTTCGGTTAAATCCAGATAGCAAACATCTGCGTAGTCCAATATTGGGAATAAAAGAGATTTTACGAGCGCAATTTTAGTAATAACAGGGAGAAAATTCCGCAGTCTCCTAAGAGAGGCCGCAGAACTAAAAATTTTGCGGCTTACTTCCGCCAATTGAGGACCCCACGAGAATTGCCTATCCACTATGATACCTAAGTTCTTAACAACTTCACTGATAGGAATAGGAATTCCGTCGAACATCACCTGAGGCAGACGAAACCAGTCTACCTTTGAGATCATACGAGAACTCCCAATAATTATACATTGTGCCTTTTTGGGGTTAACTGTAAGGCTGTATGATCTGCTCCAGCTCGATATGATCTCCATATTGGTATTAATAGCTTCAATAGCTTCATGTAAGCATTCCAATGGAGCTTGAGCATAAATTTGCAAATCATCTGCATAGAGGTGGTAGGAGGACGTCAGGTGCTTTGAGATGGAATTTATGAAAATTGCGAAGAGCAGTGGTGACAGCACGCCGCCCTGAGGTACACCGGCAGAGACACTACACCACGACGAGTAGGAGTCGTCAATACTAATACGCTGCCGGCGTCCATACAGGTAACTGTGAAACCAAGCAACTGCCGAAGGAGATATGTTAAGAGAACGCAGGAGTGCTAACAAAATGTCAAAGTCGACATTAGTAAAAGCATTGCTGAAATCTAGCAGCGACAGCACAGTCAGGCGACGATGACCAATGCCATCCCGTATGTCATCAGTGATTTGAGTAAGGGCAGTGACAGTACTATGTCCAGTACGAAAACCGGACTGGAAAGGATTGAGGAGACTATGTTTGATGAGGTAGGAGGAGAGTTGCTGGTGCACCAGACGCTCAAGTACTTTGTAAAGGAAAGGCAGGATGGAAATGGGTCGGTACTCGGAAAAAGACTCAGGATTAGGGTTTTTTGGAAGTGGAGTGATTTGTGCATCTTTCCAAATAAATGGAAAGATTTAACGGAGAAATTAAGGATGTGCTGTATGATTGGGGTGATTTCATCGAGTATAGGCATGATCATCTTGCGACTGATGCAGTCGCTACCAACAGCATTTGAAGATATCGACTGAATGCTCTTCTTAACATCACCCTCGGCAAATTGACTAAAAAAGAAAGAGTCATAGCTAGGAGAAGAAACAGAAGAGAGAGACTTAAGAGTAGCAACTTTAACTGGTCCATCAAAAGTAGAAGAAGAAGAGAAGTGTTGATTGAGTTTATTGATATCTAAATTTTTTGGGATAGTATCGTGACCAGATTTTCCGACTCCCAATGACCTTAAAAACTTCCAGACCCTTGCAGGATCTTCGTTTGCTACAGACTTGTGAATGTGTCGGCGTTGTGCGTCCCTACACGCTCTATTGCAGATGTTTCGATAATTAAGGTATTTTCCCTATTTTCGTCAGAACTATGTATTTTGAGTTTATATTTAGCGACAAGCTTTTTGTGCATTAACATGCGTATTTCGTCGGTAAGCCAAGGTGCCGGTGCATGTTTCATCTTCACAGCATGGATAGGCGCGTGAACATCATAGATTTTAGTCAGAATATGATTAAAAAGACAAATTTTTTCGTTCACAGAGTCGGCACTCAAGACTTCCGACCAATCCGTCTCTGAGACATCTTTACATAGGTTTTCAAGTTTTATACTACCAAAACTGCGCTGTAGAAGAATTTTGGGCTTAATTTTAGGGGGGCGAATTTTATAAGAAAGGAAGATTAAGTCGTGATGTGAAAGGTCGTCTGCCGCACACTGGCCGTGTTTGGCAACATGAGAAGGAGAACATACAAGTATTAGATCCAGAAGAGATGGAGTACAGTTTGGGGGATTGTGAGTAGCGTTAAGTGGAAGGATGACTAAGTTGAGAGATGAGGCAAGCGCCTCAAGCTTACGGGACCGGCTGTCTTGCTTCAGGAGACACGTATTGAAATCGCCCATAATTATGGTATGATCATATAATGTAGAAATATTAACAAGGAGGTTTTCTAGAGATGAGAAGTAATTTACATCGCGAGAGTGGGGGTAGAAAACTCCAAGAAGCAACTTCGTGTGATGCAGTACGACCTCAATAAAAAGATGTTCACCGGTATCAGGTGGAGGCGGCTGGACTGACTTACTAACAATAGTAAAAGGGATATGTGAACGAAGGTAGATCCCCACGCCGCCGCCACTTTTACCAATACGGTCGTTTCTAATGAGTCGGAAACCTGGCAACACCACGGAATTAGAAGGTAGAACGGGCTTCAGCCACGTTTCGGAGACTAAGATGGCGTGAATATTGGGGTGCACGAAAGACGCAAGCATTTCTGGGTAATGAGCCGTAATACTCTGGGCATTTACATGAACAACATTGAAATTTTTAGGAACATCGGAAATTAATGTCTGAATGGAGCCAGACAAGGTTGGGATGCTGCAGAAACTGTCCGCACTGATATCCAGTGAAGAGCATGTTTGATAATTTGAATTCTCACTATTACTACAAGACATACTTACAAGAATTATGGTTCGATATTGGTACAAAAAAATAAATAATAATATATATTATAAAATAATTAACTTTTTTAAAGTTTGTAGATTATAAATCTACCTGCCAAAAAGTGCAATAATGCACTATATAGTGCATTACAAAATAATAAATATAACATAAAAAAAACATACCCGTGCATATATAACAATAATAATTTGATTTTCGAAATAAAACAGCAACTTTAATTTAAAAACCCGACTGCAAAAATCAACAGATGAAAACATTACAGGTATACTATTTAGGGACGCTTAAGTGATTGAGAGGAATCGAACGATATCTTAATTTTCAAAATATATCCAGCCGTTTGGAAGATATAATACGTGGGAATAAAGAAATTTACAAACATTCAAGATACACGCGAAAAATATAACCATTCTTTCAGTCGGATAAAAACCGACTTTAATTTAAATTTAAACTCAGGCTCTCAGGTTTCATACTTTTTATAAAATCTATACTAATATTATAAAGCTGAAGAGTTTGTTTGTATGTTTGTTTGTTTGAACGCAAGGATCTCTGGAACTACTGGTCCGAATTGAAAGATTATTTCTTTGTAGGATAGTCCATTTATCGAGGAAGGCTATAGGCTATTTAACGTTACGCTATTATCAACAGGAGCCGAGCATGAATTAAAAATGTAACAAAAAACGGGAAAAAATATTGCTTTTTGAGAGCTTTCGTTGCGTGACAGCATATGTCATATTTTAAAGGTTGCGTCATTAGAACCTAAAGTAACCGAATTTGTTCAAAATTTGAATTGGTACGACCAATTTTCGATAGATGGCGTAGCAACGCGCGCGCGTTCAGATAGTGTAGGTATAAACTGCAACATAAATAAAATTTACCTAGATATATTTTCTTTCAATCCGGAACTCGAATGTTTTTTTTTAAATAAAGAGTAACGAGACCAGCAGGACATTTGCCTGATGGTAAGCAACATGCCTGCCACATAACACAGTGCACAGTGCCACGCAGTTATTGGAACATGAAGAGTCCAAATCATTACCTAGCTCTGCACTGCATGGTTAATGTTTGCACATTACTGTAAAAGAATGTTTCGCCTACAGAAGCGTGCCATACGAGCGATCGTGCGAGTGACGCAGGATACTTCCGCGCGACCCTATTTCCAAAGCCTAGGGATTTTAACACTGCCATCAATAATAATATTGCAAATGGCAATGTACGCGCGAAGATATCTGTCAGCGGATGTATCGGACGAAGAGAATAAAAACAATAAGACAACTCTTGTTAAGTCGAGCAAACTCACGCATGTCATGGGTGCAGTAGTATATAGCAAGTTACCAGACTCTATCAGGATGGCTCCCAGCCATAATAGCTTCAAACACCGGCTTCAACGCTGGCTTGTCGAGCACTCTTTTTACGACACAAAAATATTGTAAAATGAATATTCACAATATTAATGTAATTATTATTTTTGTGGATTTGATTTTACTATCAATTGTTAATTATTTGTGACGTGTAAATTGGCTTTACCAAATAAATGAATATGAATATACTGCTTGGTGACAAAGCTATATTTTCCCTGGTGAACTCTGTTAAGTGGCCTACCACTACAAGTGCTACGTTTTATACATCCAACAAGGGCCAAAAAAATAGTTGTGGTTACATCAGCTCTATACATATTCCTTAATAGGCTGATACTATCCACCTCCCACACGTATTCCGAAGTATTGTTCCGCTCAATCGAGCCTACTTATTATACAGATAATGCCTTATTTATTAACAACAACCTCCGACGGACAATGAAATTTACCGGTTGTTAATGAAATTTACCTGCCTCATTGTCTTAGGATGTTGCAAACTACGCTTGAAGATTTTACTGCAGTATTTTAAAGATTTTCAAGACTGACGCGAGCCATAAGCCTAAACCAAACATTTGAGCTAAGTCAAATTAGCGTCTACAATTTTTAACATTTGTGACGTCCACCGAATCTGTCTGTTTATACCCGACTGAAAGATGGGTTATGTTTTTCGCGCTTATCTTGTATTTTTGTTAATTTCTTTATTCCCACCTATCTTACGAACGGCTGGATAGATTTTGATAGTTAAGATATCGCTAGATTCGTTTCAATCATTCAAGTGTTCTTAGATAGTTTATAATGCTTTTTGCGTGTTGACTTTTTGAAGCCGGGTTTTTTAAATTAAAGTTTTTAACCGAGTAATGTAAATAGTAACCATACAGGATATAATATTTTTATTTGTAGTCTAGTAGTTTCGAACCAAATTAGATTAATGTTTTGCTATCTTCTTGGATTTGGTTAAAGAATTGTGTTTCATCTACGTTAAGTTTATTTGTTCAGCTGATAGTATGCATTGGAACAGCTAGAATTGCCACTAAATGACCCCAAATGTTTTTTGTAGTGGAAAGTGACGGGATAGCCAGGACATGCGCTTGATGTTGAGCAGTACTTACAAACACCAACCTGTCCATAACAACATAATGTCTGGCAGCAATTGGAACATGAATAATCCAAATCATTACCTAGGCCTGCACTGGTCTTGTCACCTAGAGGTATAAAGTGAATACAGTAATGTTTGCACACTACTACTTATGGTAGAATAACTAGCGAAGGTAATTGGGATGATGACTGTATCAAACATATAAGTACCATTCTAATTAGTCTGTCAGGTAAACTATGGAAAATTATGGGACACGTATTATTTGTTTTATCAAATTATTCAAAATCGATAAAGATATAAGTAGATCATCAAACTTGCGTAGAGGGGGGTTGTGACGTCACATCTTTGTAAAATCTTACAATGAAATGTCGTGTATAAAAATTTCTAAGCCTTGTTTCGTCGTCAATTTTTGTGTGTGAAACAATTGAACAAATACGTGTACTTAGAATATTTTTGAAAATCTAACTGACAAATTAATTAGTTTTTAAATCATATTGTCGATTCCCCAGACGGATTCTGCAAAGAGTCCTACTACTACTATTTAAAGTCATAAAAATGTACATACAAACAAGAGGATAGTCCTTAAACTTCTTTCGAAACGGTTCGTATGTTTTAATGACACAAATTATAGTGCTTCTAATAACACTCATGGATGCGTTGACCCGTTTTAATCATGTAGATGGCTAGATGTCGAGATCCGCCCGTAATCACTTCGAGCTAACAATAAGGAAGGCATAACTTATATCTAGGGACAAAAAGTAGCCAAGTGCTAGTCGTGCTACACAGTAAAGTGTTCTCTGAGCTAGTACTTTGCATTTTTTAAGATTTATTATAATTTTTGAGCTAGGGGATTTTTAACAGATTTAAAAAAATGAGGAAAATGAGGAGGTTTTCAATTCGGTTGTAATTTTTTTATGGTTTTTTGATTTTCTTGATCCCTGATCTGGATTTCGCCTGATGCTAAGCGACGATGCGGTCTACAATGGAGCGTGTTTACCTAGAAGAAACCAGTCTCGATTCACGAAAAAGGAATTCACACATTATTTAGGAAACACCAAGATTCTAACCATCGGGAAAACTCCACTCAGGCAACGTATTCCACAGCCTAAACGTTCTTATTACAAATGTAGAGTCAAACCCCTTCGTTCGAGTGTTTGAAACGTCAACCATAAAATGATAAGGCTTTTGGATCTTTGGGATACGAAGGGAGCGTTAGATCATGCACATTAATTGCATAATCTCCGAAGTGTATCCGATAAAAATCGACCAGCTAGCAATTTTGAGGTAATATACAAGACTGGTATTGGTGGACAATATACACACAACACCATCTCACCCCAAACTAAGCAAAGCTTGAATGATGGCGGCCAGATAGCTGATATAATACTTATATAGTTTTAAACATATACTAATTATACATAGAAATACCCAGACACAGTGTAAACATTTGAATTCATCACACAAATATTTGCACTGGGTGGGAATCGAACCCACGACCCTCGGCTTCGCAGGCAGAGCTACTACCAACTAAGCCACGAGGCCAGTCTTAGACTATTTTAGTTACATTATTTAGTCACGGTACTACCGAAGAGGATACAGGGACTCCTCGAACTCCCTATATGGAACTCAAACAAAATTCAGTTAAATGTAAAACCAAATATCTTGGGTTGTTCCTTCTTTATGTCTTGTACGAAAGAGTCACGGTTTACGGTAGTGCTCAGCACTATTTTGCAATTTAACCTCTTACGTGGCATGGGCCCACCGGTAGTCCGCCGCGTTTCTGTTTGTTTGAATCTAAATACCTGTTGATTGAGTCTAAATTTGCTCAACTGTCTTGCCTTCTTCCCTGTCCATTACGGGGTTAAGGAGTAACCGTAGGTATGATAAGTTAGTAAGTTCAGGTTAGTTAAACTCTGTGTCTTTTACGCTAGACCAAAGTAGAAAGCAGTAGAAGTTACATAAAACTAAGTGATTCTAAATTAGGTTCTTATATTTTATCTAATTAAATAAATACATTTTGGATTCTAAATCTGGAAATATATAGCACAACTTGGAACGAAACTTACAGAAACAATAAAATAATAATTATTAACACAAAGACTTTTAACACACACACAAACATATTTTTTTGCACATTCAATACTATTAACAAAACAAATATTTTGGGAGTTATTCTCAACTATCAAAACAGGCAATATACAAATTTTATCAAGACTATAATGATAAACTTTCCTTAGACATGGATCTCTAAAACTATAATATGTTCCAGCAACCTCTGAAAGCCTTTTCTTTGAAGGCAAATCATAATCATAATAATTAAATTTTACAATAACCCGTGTTATCCGATGAAGCTACTGACTCCATCGTCAGTTTACATCAACAGTCTCTGCGACTTCTTCATCATACCTCGCATTTGTCAACCATTGCTCTTGTCTAAGCTGACTTTGCTGGTTTTGTCTGTGTCTGCGCTTCGATGGACGTTGTGTTATTTGTGAATGTCGTAAAGATTAAGTTGTGATGGGGCAGCAAAGTGTCAGAGAAACCAGTTAAGCAAATTATCCGCGTGGAATCAGAGAGTGCACCTGCCGACCTGTCCTTGCGAGTGCATTAGCTGATGCATTGTCTTGTGATATCTTGCGAATACTTGGAACTGAGAGTAAAAAGTGGCATTGTTGCCGAGATGATAAAGAGTATTTTTATTTTTAAGATCTGTTTAAGCACGTCGCGTTTTGGATATTTCGAGTAGAATTTTTGGGTGAAGGAGAAATATAATTTTGTACAGTTTTGTTTCAAACAGCCTTATATGCAGGAGGATACACTTTTGTTGGTGTCGTTCTTTTAGTAATCATATCCAAAGTCTGATAAAGGAGAGTTCTATAGGTCTGCCTTTGACTGACTTGATTAACGATTATTGCACTCTGTCATAGATCGCATCGTTTAAACATCAGGCAAGATGGCAACTTTTCTTTTGGTAAAACAAAGTATACTATGTTTGTATATTTTGTTTTACCAAAACTGGAGAAGAACTTTTATTAAGACTAACGCGCAACGAAGACTTTTTCTGCTAGGCCAAAGTTTGCCAAACAGGAGAGCCTAAACGAGGCCGACTGCCATAGGTTCTTTAAACGAACAACTAACTCCGGTTTGTCGAGTTTCAGTATCAGTGTGTGCATTTATCGTAAAAATTTACTCTGAAGACACAGTTGTCCGCCAACTTCATCATAATATTGTTCATCGTTTTTTGGCTATGTGTGCGCTTTGTAAAATAATAACTCTTTAATTTTTTCCAAGCACGCTAAAATAAGTATAAGTTCAAAAAAGCTTAAAAACAAAAACTGACTTCAAATTCAGATTAAACTCAGGCACTCAACTGTCGGAGCTATTGCGTAACATACATACAAAAGAAACCATACAACCAAATTGAGAATTTCTTGCTTTTACGAAGTTGACTAAAACAAGGAACTCAATAATTACCTAATTACAATAATCGTACAGTAACAAATACTCCGGATGCGATGATCTAACAACCAATACATTCCAAAACCAAACAATAAATTTAATGCTTCCACACGAGCTTTGAAGATTTTTCAATCAGCTACACAGCATGATGCCTAATTAAAACTATATCTAACGAACTAGAAACACCCTGTTGTAATCGAATATCTTAAAAAATACACGTGGAATAATCTCGAAGTATAATGGACTGAATAATACATAAGTAATTAATTAAAAGTTATTGGTTTGGGAAATGCAATTATTTGTATTGTTGGATTAAGTGGTTCGAGACACGAAGATTGTTTAAGCTATCAATGTGAATTATAATTTTGTCGTTAATTATCTGTGAATTATAGTTAGAAAGACTCACTTTAATGATCACCATCCGATCCTATTTCCCACTAACGTTATAAACTAGTAGTCCATAACCTTAAGCACTCCGGAAATAGATACATATCTAACGGTGTAAGATTTTTTGAAATCGGTTAAGCGGTTCCTGAAATTACTGCGTTAATACAAAATATCTCTTCAGCTTTATAATATTAGCAGAGATGCGAAAGCTATTGCTGAATCTCGTTAAAGCCACTGTATGGGCTTAAAATTTGCAGCACAGTTAGAATACAGCCTACAATATTATAGCCGATGAAACAAAACCGTGAGGTATTGCTAGTTAAACATTATTGACAAGTTAAAACATTCAATTCATGTGCTTAAAACTAGTGTGAACGGCGGAATTATGGCTTTTCTGGCATGACTTTATCCTAATAGCATTTTCTTTTAAGCAAACAAATTTAGATAATTAAAAAATAGAGTGTTCTAGTTAGTGTTATGCAGTGGTAAGGCTCTTCACAGAGTCCGCCAGGGGAAGTACCACCTTTTTGAGTTATTCTGTTTCGAAACAGTAATATGGAAACATTACTGTGAAAATAGAGCGCATAGGTAGGTACATTGAACATACATAAATATTACGTTGTAATTAATTATACACAACATTTGCAACTTGCAACGATAAACGAGTTCAGTGAGACAAAACTATGTTTTAGTAATGGTTTTTAATAGGGTGTTTATAATATACATTAAATAAACAAACGATAGAAAGACTTATATTTATTTCCCACAAAAAATAAAATTTTGACTTGGCTTGACGAAATTAAAACACAATGAAGACTACACTACATATTATCTAACTGCTGCTTAAAACAAAAACATCTGAATTAACTACAGGCCGATGAAAGTTTCAGAGCTAATCTAAATACACAAACTCACTACAAGTTCGACGCTTTTCCAGAATTCTAGCAGCCTCAATCTTTTCTTAAAACGTTAACATATATATAGTAAAGGTATTCAGAACCAATACCAGTTGGAAGTATGCCCAACATCTTCCTAGCATAATAAAGTCCTGTCTTTAAACGTTAAAAGATTCGAGATTTACCATGTTACGAGTACGTTCTAAGTTACCTAATGAACAGAGACGGGATCTTTCTCTCACGATTCCAACTAACGTTTTAATTAAAACTCCGTCTAATAACAACTTTTATAAAAATTGATTAAGTTAGGTATCGTTTACTCATTTCAAATCACGATTCGGCTAAGTTATTAATTTTAATTCAATATTTCAATTTACGAATTTCGACAACTCTATTAGAGGTGTAATGTCTGTAAAACATCGAGTAAACGCTTTTCAAAATGATGTAAAAGTACCGTTAGATGGCGCGGAGAGAAATGCAAAATGCGTAATGTCATAATTTATTTTCCTAAAAAAAAGAAATCCGACTCCAATTTAAAATTAAATTCAGACACACGTCCAAATTTCATGAGTAACTATCACTTTCGTCGTCCAGATGAGTGAAAACAAATTTTACTTTTATGTTCATATTTAAAAAACCACAGCACCTATTTCAATAAAATCAACATGGGACCACTTCTAAACTATGATCTAACATACGCAAAACGGCCATCAAAGGAAACTTAAAACAAAACCATATTTTTTTGAAGTGAAACCTTTTATTGGCGTTCTGCACACAGGATTTCTTTTAGGCTGTAGGGCATTCTGACCCGTCACGCTCTGGAGTGAAAGGTTCGTTAGGGTGAACTTAGAACAGCCGAGTGTACCCGAGCGAGAAAGATACAGTCAGCTGCTGCTCTTTACTGTTGTGTCGTTGTGTTTTTTTGTATTTTTGAAGTGAAAACTTCTTTAGTCGCGCCTAGACAGATTTTTCGTGGGCTGTGAATTGAATTCATTCGTCATGCTCGGGTATGATAAGAAAGCTTCGGGTAAACTCGGGACCATGGCTATTGGCCATATAGAAATACGTCAGCCAATGGGAAATGCTGAAAGGGTGTGGACAGGCCATTATGGCATGGCCATCTAGAAACGCATTATCCAATGGGAAAAGCTGATGCATTTCTAGATGGCCATGCCAATATGGCGAGGCCACGCCCTCTAGTTACACCCTTGTAGTTTCTAAGGTAAGCTATCAAATTCTGAATTATAAGTTTTCACTTCTATCGGCAGTTCCTGTGACTGCCAATTTTTTTTCTGATTATTGACATTTATTATTACGAGTATATATTTTGTACATTTTTTGATATTGTAGTCATTTCTGCCGTGCGATCACACATTTTTTTAATAGTTGTGTCGTTCAGGTTTACCAACGAAATGTAAGTGCTTTAGTAGTAATTTGATACCCACACGTTCAACTTCTCTTCATAAAACTCAAGCCATCGAAACTTCCTAAACAGAAATTTAGATGCAGTTCATTAAATTTCTGATGTTTTGTAATTAGCTGTCCGACGAATCAATTCCTAATAATGAAGTTAAGAATTATGCAAATGAAATACTTTTTAGCATAAGAAAAGAATACGAGGCCATGAATATTAATTCTTTTAGAATGTATAATGTTCGTGGGAAATACGCGATGCATCCATAAGGGCGTAATTTTCGGAAACATTCCCTTGTGGGATATTATTGATACTGCTACTGCACATTATTTATACACACGGAGATTGAATCAGCGAAGCGAGTAACATCGCCATAAAGAACTCTTAAGTAATTGTTGTTATATTTTTTTTTAATTGGCGTACAAGCAACCAGCATATTATATGCATGCTCTTCACGTGGTTTCCTTATTTGAATGACAATTCGCAAAAGTGGCGGGAAAAAAGTCGATGACAGGAGCCAATTGATTTTTAAAACCTGCATCATTTGTCATCCACCTAAAGGTAGCGGTTCGCGCCGCGACCGCGACCGCGACCTGTCTCGGTCTCCTGTCGCGGTCGCGGCGCGAACTGGCGCCCATACAATCCTATAGTGTCAAGTGCCTGTCGCGGTCTCCGGTCTCGGTCTAAGGTACAAGTTCGCGCTGAGACCGCGACGCGAGACCGCGACCGGAGACCAAGACAGGCACTTGACACTATGGAATCGTATGGGCGCCAGTTCGCATCGCGACCGCGACCGCGACCTGTCTCGGTCTCCTGTCGCGGTCTCAGCGCGAACTTGTACCTTAGACCGAGACCGGAGACCGCGACAGGCACTTGACTTGCCTGACGCGGTCTCCGGTCGCGGTCTCCGGTCGGGGTCTCCGGTCGCGGTCTCCGGTCGCGGTCTCCGGTCGCGGTCTCCGGTCGCGGTCTCCGGTCGCGGTCTCCGGTCGCGGTCTCCGGTCGCGGTCTCCGGTCGCGTTCTCCGGTCGCGGTCTCGTGTCGCGGTCTCAGCGCGAACTTGTACCTTTAACCGTGCTGGGCCAGCGTGGTGGATTATGGTCTTAACTCTGTCCTTGCGAGAGGAGGCTGTGGGCGAGTGGGCTTCTTACGCTTTATTAATGCTTGGCGGTGGAACAACTGGCAAAACGTGTGATCCCAGTCGGAATTTGAGATTTACAGAAAACTACATTTATACAATAACCAAATAAAAATGATGTAATATTACGATAATAAGCGAGTGATTTTCAAAATAAGGCATTTGTTGTCGGCTTTTCCTGTATTTCTCTATTCGCCTCTCTCGGGAACGTAAATTATGGTATTAAGTAGGCCTTTGGACTTTGGTGTTATTAGATTACGAATAATTTTATTATGGGTATAAATTTATTGCTTTTCATCTGATTTTCATATGATACGCTACTAATCTTTTTGCTACTATCCTTTATGTATCAGGTAATAGAGTATACATTTAAATATGTATAATACATTTGTATCAATCTAAAAATGGGTGAAATAAAATGTTTTTGGCTAGTTCTCATTTTTACGATTCTCATCGTCATCTTTATGGAAAATTTGAATAAATACTGCTGATTTGAATTGGTTTTCTAAACATACATAAAACATTAATTTGAGAAGTAATATTTTCGATTCAATAAGTAAAATTGTACGCCTTGTTCGAAAAAAGAACATTTTGTTTTTTTGTAAAGTACATACTTTATGTACAATTCAACATAAAATACATACTTTATGTACAGTACATACTTTATGTACAATTTTGATGTCTATTAGCAAATAAAATTATTAAAATCAAAAGTAAACCTCTTCAAAGTTTTCAAGAAATAAGATTATTGTATTGTATGATATGACAATGTTTTTAACATTGTCATCACAAAATTATATAATTAGATCTAACGTTCTGTAGATCTAGATTTTTTAAAACTATTTTCGGTTTACACTTGACACCATTTCGCCTGATGCTGTCTACGATGAAACGTGCTTTACTCAAAATTAAAAAAAAAAACAAAATGGATCACTCTCGATTTAAAGACGCCAAAATTGTAACCATCGGGAAAACCCCACTCAGGCAACGCATTCCATAACTTAGACGTTCTTATCACAAATGTAGAGTCAACTCTCTTTGTCCGAAATCGTCAACTCTGAAACAATGTTGCTTTTTCGAGTTACAGTACGATAGCAAAAAGGGCAAGGTGGAATAAGATCATGCAGATTTTTGGCACACTCTCCGAAATGTATCCGCTGGAAGACCGACACGCTAGCAATTTTGCAGCGACATTTAATGCTTTGAAGCTTGTTTGAAAAGTTTTTTTTTCAATTAAACTTGTTATTAACTGCAAATTCTATCTGTCACTCCACCTATGTACGTAGGAGGGAGGCCTACTTATTTCTCACTCTTATAAAAGTAATATTAAGCTGCTCGAATTAATATTTGCTGAATAAGTAGCCTTTGGCACGGTTTAGAGCAGGAGTAGTACTATAATTAAGGCCAATTGTCCACGTAGCTGCACGACATCCGCACGATTTCGACAATTGTCGGATGCAAGACGAATGCTTGCATCTTGCGTACAAATAATGAAGTCTGTGTCCACGAAACGACAACGACACGACAGCCGCACTTCTTGCGTTTGTTCGTAGGATGCATGCATTCGACAAAAGACGCGTGCGTGGACAGTACTACTTCTGTTACTAAAAACATAGCTTAATGTTTACACACTGAAATGCGTTGCCAAATTGACTGTAAATTGGGTGTAGCTTCTGACAGAAAGTCAACCGCCACGCTTTCTTTAAATGCCTTTTCTACATGTTTTAAAAGGAAATTCATATTTTTGTCAATCATATTACCTTTTTTTTAATAGTATAGAGTGATGAGACGCGCAGGACATGTGCCTGCTGGTAGGCAACATACCTGCCACTTAACAACTCAGTGACACGCAGCTATTGGAATATGACGAGTCCAAATCGTTACCTGCAGCACTGCATTGCGCTCGTCACCCAGAGATATAAGATGTTTTAGCTCTGTGCCCTGTAATATCACTGGAAGCACTCCCCTTCAAACCGGAACACGGTCATGTTTGCACATTCCTGCTTGGCGGTAGAATAACTGGCAAAACACCTATTATCATTCATTCAGGTTTATTATAGAAAATTATTTCATACTTTTTACTCTGATTCGCTATAAAAGCGTGTTTTTAGTTTATTTAGAAAAATGTAATTGTTTTGGAGAATTTCAACAAAACGTCAGCAATTTTAACCGCAAAACAAAAGGAAGACAAATAAGACTAGTGTTGTTCCATTTGAATGTGTAATAAAAGGCGCAAATGAAATCGCACACTTACCCGTATCTACGCGACGGGATGGACAAAGTGGGAATTTAAAGCTATGAATACATTGTGGCACGTTATTACAGAAATCTACACTAATATTATAAAGCTGAAGAGTTTGTTTGTTTACTTTTTTTGTTTGTTTAGAACTACTGGTAGGAATTGAAAGATTCTTTCTCTGTTGGATAGTCCATATATCGAGGAAGGTTAATATAGGCTATATAACGCTACTATCAACAGGAGCGGAATATGAATGAAAAATGTATCAAAAACGGGAATAAATATTGCTTTTTGAGAGCTTTCGTTACGTGACAGCATGTCTGCCGTGTCTGTCTATCTTATAAAAGGTTGCGTCATTAGAATCGAAGGTAACCAAATTTGTTCTAGATTTGAATTGGTACGACCAATTTTCGATAGATGGCGTAGCAACTCGCGCACGGTTCAGCTAGTGTAGTTATATAATACCTCGTTCTTTTTGAGCTCTGCTAAAAATTGGTACCTAATCATAAGGATTGTCGATAGAAGTAAATACTTATAACTTTGAATTTTAGTAATAAACAGCATTCATACTTCGGTTGCCTGGAAAATATTGCTTGTAGCATTTGATTCACTAGTTCTAGGCTAAGTCCTTTTGTATGTTAAGTTGTATACTGTGGACAATACAGTTTCTATGTGTATGTTTATCTGTATTGC
This sequence comes from Ectropis crepuscularia, assembly GCA_963693475.1. Lineage (NCBI taxonomy): Eukaryota > Metazoa > Arthropoda > Insecta > Lepidoptera > Geometridae > Ectropis > Ectropis crepuscularia. The sequence goes on from OY856355.1 coordinate 19,302,104, forward strand.
CTGTGTTATCTGTATAGTTTTTAGTTACACATATAGGTACTGCTATTACACATGTCGGTGATGGAAGCTAACCAGATTTCACCCATCGACAAATCGTGTAACGCGCCCGTCTTTATCCGCTGCTCCTCTGTCGCTCCAACGCTACGATAACTACACTAGGATGTCTATGACGCGACCCCATAACATTTTTCGCTACTAAAAGCTCTCAGTACGACTAAAGTAGCTTTCATTGTAATAAGTTGTGAATATTTATAACATAGCTCTGGTTGGTCCTTGCATGCTTGGTATACATTTTGTAATTGGAGGTGCATGCTACATATTGTAATGATATTTTAGTTTGTTTATGTATTAATGTTAATTATTTGGTCACGAAACAAATAAATAAGTTTAAACTGAAACAAATTAAAAATAAGTATAATTACTGTAAGTAGTTGGCGCTAAATAGCTGATATGATAATAATTAAGAAACTGTAAATGCATACTTAAGATCTACATAATTACATAAACAGATAATGCATATTCATAGTGGTAGGATTCTTTACAGAGCCCGCTTGAGAAAGTACCACATCTTTGCCAGTTATTCTACCGCCAACTAAATATATGCTAATTTTAATGTGTGTCAATGATTTAGGCTTTTCATGTCTTCTCATAGCTGAGTGACACATTGCTGTAATGGGCACATGGCACACGTAAGTATTGTTTGTTTATCATCATGCACATGTCTTGCACGTCACGTCAAACCTACGTCCTTTCTTTTTTTCATTCATTCACTGTTTTTTATGGTAGGTATAGGGTGACGAGACGAGCAGGATATGTGCCTGATGGTAAGCATCATGCCGGCCCATAACAGCGCAGTGACCCTCAGATAGTGAAACGAAAAAGTCCATATTATTATCTAGCACTGCAGTGCGCTCGTCGCTCATAGGTATTACACGTTTTGTGTCTATGCCAGTAATTTCACTGGAAACTTAGCCCTTCAAACCGGAACATAGTAATGTTTGCAGTTCTGATTGCTACCACCAATAACTGGCAAAGGTTTCACTGGTTTCTGTAGAAGACTATTGTATGCGACTTTTCAATTAAAAACAAGTTATAAAGAAGTGTGCACCGGCTTAGCTTGAAATGTAAGAACAAGCAGTAATATTTGCGAATAATCCGCAAACAGGTAATAGTATACGGGGAGTGGGAACAGTGCGCAGATAAAGAAAATATCAAGACTATTATAACCCGTCGCATGCACGTCGCTCTCATGTACAGGTTAGTATGGACACGGCCTTGTGTTACTTTTCGAAATTTGCCAATTGACTTTGGAATTATTTTTAAAATACGAGGTTATAAAATAGTTAGCACTTTGTTCAGCGATCAATGTCTTATCAATTTTTTTTGGTTATTAAATGATTAAACAAATGATTAAAAGTTTACGCTTTGCTCCATCTCATGTAATGTCCATCTACCATAGGTCCTGACTGTATTTAGAGGAAACCGTTTAGCTAGCGACTTGAAGACACTCAGTGAACATAAACGTATTATAACTAATAATAATTCATAGATAAACCAATTCAGATAACATAATCCAAAGTTTAGATAACACACAACTATTCTATATATCATAGAAAGCGACGATGTGGTCTAAGGTAGAGCTGGTTTTCCACGAAGAACCTATTCTCTTTAGTCTTGGTGAGACGCGAATCGTATTTTTCACCAAATACCATGACCGGGAAGAGTATTTGATTATTATCGTTATATTAACAACTCAAGGTTATCGATTGACTATTATGCATACGAATATGTATTAATTATCCGTCCAGAAGTATACAAGTTTATTGCTATTAACATAAGTATAGTGGGGTGCTGCAGAGCTTTTGGGCTTGCCTAAAATTCAGCAGGCAGTAGAGGTGACTTGCGGTCAACTGTCATAGGCCTTTTTATATAAAAAATAAACAACAGTAAGGTTTTATATTTACTTTGTAACAAAAAGTTATATCTATAATTTGTATCGGCGTATCCACACCATCTCTTCTTGGTATCAGACAGTATCTTTTGTAGTATCGCATCCAGCGCGCTGTCATACAGCGAGCTCCGCGAATTAACACCAGGGTTAGTCGCCGGACCGGGGGCTTTGTGCCGCCACCGCCGTTATGTGGCTTATATAACTTATAATGACTGTAATTATTGCTGGTATGAGAGATCGCTAGAATAGTTCAGTTTATGAGAAAAATGCGGAGTGATTCTTACGTATTAGTAAGAAATAGTGTATGTCGAAAAGCCAACCCATAGCCAAAATATTATTTGTAATTTTGGTTAGTTAAAAAAATACCTAAAACTACTGGAGTATCCATATTTCGTGTAGCTTTTACTGTATTTTTAATACTGTATTCAGGGAGTTACTTATATAAGTATTGGTGGACAATTCACACACAATACCACCTGATCACAAACTAAGCAAAACTTGTGCTACGGCGGCCAGATAACTGATATACAACTTAGATAGTTTTAAATACATACTTATTATACATAGAAATACCCAGAAACAGTACAAATATTTGAACTTATCACACAAGTTAATATTTGGACTGGGTGGGAATCGAACCCACGACCCTCGGCTTCGTAGGCAGAGTTACTACCCACTAACCCACGAGTTATACCCCAATAACAACTTACTTTACTATCATTTATACAGCACCAAGCAAACTGACATACCAGCTTTTGTGGAAATGTTGTGCTGCTACTGCCAATATAAATAGCTTATAACTTTTTAGGGCTGTAATTATTACAGGGATGAGAGTTCAGTTTATGAGGAAATGTGAAGTGATTCCTATGTATTAGTAAGAAGTAGGTATATCTGGAAAAGTTATCTCGTAACCAAAATATGGTTTATAGTTTTGGTAATGCTGTTAAAATAACAATTTACCTACAATTACTGGAGTACGTTCATTTTGTGTGGCTCTTATTATTTTTGATGCTAGATTATGTAATACCGTATTAATTAAATGACCTATACATATACGTATTTCAGCGAATAAATATCTTTTATTTATTTACTTAAAGACTTACCAAATCAAGCGAACTGCCATAGTGGTTGTTACATTGATACGTATTGTGCTGTTAAGTGTCTGGTAACTTATAACAACTGTAATTGTTACTGGAGAAATGAGAAATATAAGAAATCACTGCAAAAATATTGGTGGTTGTTTATTTTGGTTAAAATGTAAAAAAAAAAACATTCACCTAAGATTACCGGAGGACTTTTATTTGGTCTAACTTATTATTATACTGGAATATCTTACTGTTTTCAGTGAATTATATTTCAGCGACAAGCAAGCTAGCATACCGCATCTAGCAAGCCATCATACTGCGTCAAGTGAACTGTCATAGCATTTTTTGTGGAGATTTTGTGCTGCGACTGCTGTTATGTGGATTGTAACTTATAACAACTGTAATCATTTCTGCTATGAGAAATTATTACTATAGTTTACTTTGCGAGGGGATTGTGCAGTGATTCAGACGTAGGTATCACTTGATCGGTGGGATTGCTGACTTCACCGAAACTACTGCTTTTTGAGCGACTGACAATGAAATTGATGATGGAATGATTATTATCAAGAAAAAAAGAATTGTGTTAGCTCTCTTTTAAATAATAAGAAATAGGATGACATGACCTAATAGAATGTTAGTAACTTAAGACTTGTAGATGGGTATCGAATAGAAAAGACAGCCTCTTTACTCTTAACGTGGAATAAAATAAATTATTTCAGTATTCCGGAGTCGTCGAATTAAAACAATTAACCTCCGACCGAGCCAGTGACGGGGGAACGACTAATGAGTCGCTAGCCGAGTCGTGTTCGGGACGACCGCACTGGTGCAAGAGATGTGCTCAGTTATATCGATAAAGTTAAGTTATGTAGTGGTAGGACTCTTGGCATAGTCCACCTGGGGAAGGACCACACCTTTGCCAGTTATTCTACCACCAAGCAGTAATGTGCAAACATTACTGTGTTGCGGTTTGAAGGGCAATGTTTCCAGAGATTTTACAGGGCTTAGAGATATAACAACTTAGATCTCTGGGTGACGAGCGCAGTGCAGTGCTAGGAAATGATTTGGACTCTTCACGTTCCAATAGCTGCGTGTCACTGTGTTGTTATGTGGCAGGTATGTTGCTTACCATTAGGCACATGTCCTGCTCGTCTCGTCACTCTTTATCAAAAAAAAATTGTTATTTGGGATGCAAACTGAAAATTTTCATAATCAAAAATCTACGAAAGCTAACCATCCACTAACAAAATTAACTATTTAGTTTGGCAGCCAAACATCATGTGAGAAAATTTGACTTTAGCAAATTTTTTTGGCTTTCAGCTATTTAACCACAAATGTACACTTTATCAATACTGGTAATTAATTTGAGTGCTTTCAAAAATTTTACCTAGTTGTTTGCTCACAGAAGGCTCTGTAATTTGGTGAAAAGCCACTGGACATACTTCGGGGCAGCTGAACGGATCGTGTTAAAATTCGGAACATAGTTAGAATATAGTCTGTAATAAACCACATGGTAATTTTTATAGGGCAATAAAAATAGAGGCATGCTTTAAAAAGAACATAATATAAGGACATATTAAATTAAATTTAGTCACCTACCATACATATAAAACAAAACATTATAACTGTAAATCTACCAATACTTAGCAAGCCTTAGGTTCAGCTGAAAGTTAGACAACGAAGTAGTAGCCTTCAGCCATAACAAGTTGACGATAAACAAAACTTCACATCTATCGATAACAGCTTAATTAACGGCACATCACTACCGAGCCGTGTAGGTCGGATGCGTACAGCACAGCGTCCATTCGACCAGTAATTGGTTTGCTCTACCGTCTGATTTTTATCTTCAATTATTGAGTTTTCGCGCCAATTAAATACTATCGTACTTCCGGTGGAAGCGGTTTACCGTCGATACAATCGTTCGAACTAGAAATGGACGATGGTTTACTTAATAGAGCCCTAATACGTACTAAGACTAAGTTAATTGCGATGCTCGTTTGTTCTTGCAGCTTTGATGCGCCGCCGTTTAATTATTTCGAATTTGGAATTTCAATTAAGATATGGAGATAACGGGACGATATAGATGTGACATTGTCGCGTGCGTTGATGATCATTTGAGTAAGTAAATGTCTTTAGTTTTATCCACTCGACTGCCTTTTTTGCTGGATGAAGAGGAAAATTAGTTATGTAACGTTACAGCTGTTTTTCTTCCTGGCCATGCTAGTTTCTATCAAGTATTAAATGTACCCGCGGTTTAGCCGCATTCTAGAGATTTTCTGTTTTTTCACGGAACTCTAATTATTTTGGTCAAGTAAGAATTCTTGTGGTAGTGTAGGACGCCCTGAGACTAGATGGAGTGACGATATACGAAAGATGGCTGGTGACGGTTGGAAATGTTAGACCGAGGATCGGGCTGAGTGGCGTATTATAGGAGAGGCCTATGTCCAGCAGTTGACGAATACAGGCTGATGACGATGATCATCAAGAATTGTTGTGCTTTAGAACATCAGCAATCTGGTAGTGAAACAAAACAAACAGAGATACAAATACTGTAACAAATGTTAATGTAATATAAACAGCTTTAACGATTTTTTTAAACAGTAGTGTGTTCCACCGGCCTTTATGAGCTCAGTTGTAAAACCTACCCCACCGGATTTTCTATTTTTGAGCGGTAGCGGTTTTTTTACCGCGAGAACTCTAAAGGCATGGCAAAGAAGCGGGGTCATTTTGTTCATCATAAAGGTAATATTCGTCTTTGTGGAGGCACGTGGCACCCAGTACTCTAGGGTCTAGAGCCAAAAAAAAATTTAGAAAATATAGAAAAAAATCCCTAAAAGGTAAAAGAACAAGCAATTGAAAATAAATATTGGTATTGCACGAAAAATATTCGAGAAATGGCGTGACCCTAAAAAGTTACAAAGAGGCTTGTAATTCAGTAATTATTATTTACTAGCAGAGCCCTAAGGTTTTAGCCGCTTATTTGGCATTTCCTTTATTTTAACGTGATAAAAACTAGCTTATGTAGGTACTATTCCGTACTATAATAATCTGTGTGATGTGATTGAGCGATAAACATTGACATAACATTGCAAATCTTATTTATATTATGTTGATATTTCAAAAACCACAGCAACGATTGTTAAAAAAATAAGCAGGACCATCTCTACACTATGATCGCCCAAATAAAAAATTGCCAGTCATAGGAACTGCCGATAGAAGTGAAAACTTATAACTCAGAATTTGATAGCTTACCTTGGAAACTACACGGGTGTAACCGGAGGGCGTAGCCTCGCCATCTTGGCATGGCCATCTAGAAATGCGTCAGCATTTCTCATTGGCTGATGCGTTTCTAGATGGCCAATAGCCATGGTCCCGAGTTTACCCGAAGCTTTCTTATCATACCCGAGCGATGAATGGCAGAGCCATCCAGGCAGCCGTAACATACAAACAAAAAAAACAACCTACAACCGAATTGAGAACCTCCTTATTTTTTGAAGTCTGTTAAAATCGAAACTAATTTCCATTTCCACCACAACAATAGTGCTGGGAAAAAACAAACTCTTTGTATTATCGATGTGCGGTGACACGCTTCGTTCAAATACATACAAATATTCAGCTTCGTGTGTCGATACCATCGCGTGAATATTCCGAGTATCGAACGAGAATCTGCAGGATTACTATTTGTTCTGAGTTCGAATTTCAGAACACATTTTGTGAAATTTTGTTTCACTCAAACACCTATATGGCTGACCTCGTGGCTCGTTGATAGTAAGTCTACCTGCGAAGCCGAGGGTCGTGGGTGCGATTCCAACCTACTTGTGTGATGAATACCTACTAATAGTTGTATCGTTTCTGGGTGTGTTATTGATGTATTCACGACTATATTTGTATTAAATCAGCTATCTGGCTATTTATTTTAAAGCTTAAAAAGAAACTACGTATTTTTTTATTTGGTATTATGACTATGACTATGATTATAATTGATTGACCTATGATATCCCTTGATGTTAAGCGACTAGCGGTCTACTACATAACGTAAATGATTTAAGAAAGGTCATGTCAAAGAACATCCTTAAGCATAAATGACCCGCAAAATGTTCCCACTCCTGAGACTCGGGGCCTTCTTCGCAAAGAGAGAGTCAAGGCCGCGCTGGCCCAATGAGGGTTGGTGGATGACACATGACCTCGAAAGATTCTAGGTACATGTTGGCTCACGATGTTTTCGATCGGCAGTCGCCGTTCTTCTGACTAGACCAGCCGTAACTTGGTGATCATCCGTAAATTAATACAAAGAACTTAGTTGGTGGAACTTTGAATTCTATTACTCATTTTGGTTTAAAAGAGGTGACACCATCAGAAAATACAAATATTTTTTTAACGTCTTAGTACTTCTGGAATAAAGAAAAAGTCCATTTATTACGTCTCCTTATAAAAGTTATTATGTTGGTAATATTTTACTTCTTAAAATTTTGTTGCTGCCACTTTTGATAAGAAAAGGTATACTGTAGAATAAATTGCCTGAGTAGATTTTTCCAAATCTCAGTCTCTTAAGTCGAGACTGAAGGGAGGAAGGAGAAAGCACGAAAGAGAGGATGCGATTATTGCATCTCTAGCAATTTTTTAAATAAAATTACGAGAGTATGGCACGACGCGACAGACACGGACTCTTGTTCTATTACAACAAAACAAATAAACCTAAAACCAAATTTCCCATTAAGACCACTAACATCTTTTATTCGAACATTCACGTGACAATTATCACACAAACGAACCATTTTTCTCCCATCAACACGCTTTATCGACATGCCCGTGAAAAAGCACGCAATTCGATTTTACGATCGAAAGTGTATCGAGAAACAGAAGTATCGATTAAACGCTGGAACATTCGAAGCTCGCGTGAACGATTCCATCGTATTCGAGTGGAATCGAATATTTTATCATTGGAAGAAGTATTCCCGAACGTATAATTTGTACCAATATACTTGGATTAGGCGATTCAAGATAAACAGAAACTCCTGAGAACAAAAGCTTTAAAAATATATAGAAATATTGTTATAATATCTATTTAAACATCATTTTTCTCTTTAACCTTTAATGCTTGCCGATTTAAATGCCAATTCTCCGTATTCGCGAGAATCGATTTATGTTTACGATTATGCATTTGATATTCAATCTAATAGTGGACAAAAGAGGTCTGTTGGCACGTTCAATGCTTTCTATGATTCTTGTACATTTCTTAGAAATATCAGCTGACAGTCAATGGACTAAACGTTAGTATATAAATATAAAAAGTAATTTTCTAAATGATTCAACTACTGACTGACAGAAATAAATAGTCTTAAATGAAGTCACTGAAAGCTTATTCCAGTTTTATTAGGAAGTTATTTGAAATTTATGCGATGTATTTCTTAGGAAATTCTCACTTGGAAAATAATTCGAAAACATTGTATCCTAACAGGTCCTAATATTTATATATTTATGTACCAGCAACACCCCGCAGTTATACTCGCGGAGTTCCCGTCCTCGTTATTTTCAGTAGTAGCACAATATAAAGAAATACTAGTAGTTCATTGCCTTTGGTCTTGGGAGAAACGCCGATAATGTCTAGGCAAGGATAGGATAAGAAAAAAAAAGTGGCACCAAAATAATGAAAACTACGGAAGACATCCACCCTGAGCCGCGCTCCTGCTATACTAACATTGTATTTGTAATTTAAGTTAAGCAATGCAGGAGCGCGCTTCCCGCGTCTCACCCCCCACGCCCCGCGCTCTTTGCCCCGTCTAGACGCCTTCCTAGAACGACTGTATTATTTATTAGACTGTGGTAGTAGCCTATGTGTTATTCTAGAGTTCCTACTACAATCTATTCAGACTATAATCTGTGTTTCAATTTCAGCACGAACCCTTCCATTTTGGACTGTGGCTCACACAAACGGCCAAATATCCAAATTTTGACCTTTATAACGTTGGTAGGATATTTATAGTCAAAACTTAAAGCAAAAAAATAACAGTCATAATTTCCAACAGTTTTAATTTAACCCGTCAGTTGAGACTCATTTTAAGACAAACCCTATTAACTGATTTCACTCGTTCATTTTTTTTATACTCCTCCCGGAAAAATGTTTAGATGATAAAGCTTCACTTATATTGTGAAAACTAACCCCAAAATTGTTGAGAGTAGATTCAATTTTATTTTGGATTTTTTTCACATGATGAGTCATATTCGGCGCTGAACCCATATGGGCTCCCTGTCTCTTGAGGGAGATGTTTAAATTGATATTTTTTTTATTTTTAAATCAAAGTGATGGTATGAACAAGACACGTGCCTGATGGTATAACCTATAGCAGTACAGTTCCAGAAAATTATAATGACTCCAAATCACTGCCTAGTAGGTACAGTCCGCGAGGTATAAGCTGAGCTTTGCATTAGTGTGAGTGATCACATGCATATGCATCTATTACCAAAAGTACAGTCAGACAACAAACTCTTAAACAACAAGCTGACATTAACTATCCAGGATCAATATGGTCATTGCGAAAAGAAGTATCTCTTTTAGGATTCAAATGGTCAAGGACAGAGAATAACAGAAACATTTTAATGGAAAAGCATGAGATCCGTCACCTACGTATAACTTATTTACTTAAAATTTCCGAATACCGTATTCAGGGCAGGCCTATCGTTTATACCGATGAAACATATATTGACACCACTCACACTTCATCAAAATCATATTCAGATGGCAGCACTTCTGGTTTGAAGAAACACCTTATTAAGAGAACATGGTCACAGCGTCCTGCGTCTGACTGTACTTTTGGTGATCACTCACACTAATGCAAAGCTCAGCTTATACCTCGCGGACTGTACTGTGCTGTGCCCATCACCCGGACATATAATACATTTAATATCTTCGTTGATGTATCTATTTGTCTCCTAATTTCTGCAGATTTCTTAGAACATTAGGTATATTTTAGCAAATAACATGTTTACTCTTGATCGCTGCTTAGCCTGATGTTAAACGACGATATTCGTTTAAAGGAAATCTATTCACTCTTTAAGTAATATCCACTAACAAGAATTAAATAAATATTTTGCGAGCAAAACCACGCATTCTCTCTAGTTAATTTCATATACCCGTACATTTCTGAAAAAATGTTAGTTTATGGAGCTACTATAAAAATTACATCAATAAGATATGAGACGTACTGTACGTTACTACCAAATTAAATAGCGCGATGTCTTTATGGATGAACTAACTTAGTTGCAGCATTAATATATCAGAAAAAGCGATAGTGATGCCTCACCTAAACTTACAAGTAAGTTTGTTCTACCGAGTACGTTAGAAGTTTTATACGATTTCTATTATATCTTGACAATAGAATTTACATTTAATTGCAAATAGGTGTATTGTATGAGGGTACCTTTATGTTAGTGCGAAAAGACTGATGGAAATAGATTTCACAATACTTTATGGATATTGCTAGGTCAATTAGGTATTGGGTGCTAAAAATTTGCTACCAAGATGTTATGAGATTTTATTACAATATGTGATACCTGTAATAAACTTTATGAGTATCTTTAATGGCTTTATTAACTAACGTCTTATAATTACCTACATCACATTGTTTCTGAAGCCGATGTTAGAATTACTAACTTAATAGATAGGGGAAAAAATCGTAGAATAGAAATTCCCAGTTTTGAAAATTTTAAGGAATGAACTGCCGTATGATTGATGACATCCGACTTAAGTTTCAACTGCGTTCGGCGGCCTTTTTTATACCAAGCACACAGACTACTTTTCATACACAAAAAATGGAATGAAATGCTAACTACGCGCATAAAACTGCGGATGTCACTAGTTTCATATAAAACTAACAAAGTGAATATTCATTTGCTACTTGTGAATATTCAGTTGAGTTCAGCAAAAATATAAAACTTTAAGTGATTCATTGTGACATTTCATTTCGAATAAGTAAGTGATAACTATGTCACACTTATAATAAAGTATTTGATTTTCTGCCGCAATTAGTTGGTATACTAATTTAAGTGTCTAGTTTTATAGACCATCTATAAATAAAATATAATTGTATACGAAATCATTCAGTACACAATCAGGATTAAGTACCACAGAAGTGACACCTAAAATAAACTACCTAAAAAATTACGCCGTAAAAATCGAAGCTGTCACGAACTAACATACTGTGGAAAATTCATTTGACATTCACGCTTCTATATTGAAATCTAATCTGTGTATCGGAACGGACCACAATGCTATCTTAACGGGTTACTTACAATCTTTACAATCGAATGAATTAAAATAAACACCTTTCTGACGATCGATTTTATCGACTGTCGATATTTCGTTTCACATTCCTAATTTTAGGGTACATTTTTGGGAAATCATTGATTATTAAACAGTACTGCACAGAAAAGGTACACGGGTACATAAATATAACAGTAACGCCTCGCGGCTTTGTCTACTTTTCTACTTTATTTTCAGGACGTCTACTCTCTTTCTACGAAAACGTAATTTCGAAATAAACTCGCGACTTTCCAACTCCGATTTTACTTCGATCCGTCGTTTTGTCCGTTTAAATGTTCTAAGCCTACTTACTCTAATTAGAGTATGCTTAGAACATTTAAACATCTAACAATGTTGTGTCGGACGAAACGAAGAAGAAGTCGATAGTCGTGAGTTTTTTTTTTCGAAATTTCGTTTTCGTAGAAACAGAGTAGACGTTCTGTTCTTCCCTCGATTAAAAGTAGCCTTGTGGTTGGTACTGCGGACTTTCATTTATCCTTGCTTCAAATTTCATTCAAATCCATTTAGTACTTTTTTGATGAAAGATAGATAGATAAACTATAGCTCCACGAAAATTTACATTTGTCAAATTTTATTCATGCAATTAAGTATTTCTTTATTCTTTAAAACACTTATTACACTTTGCTAAATAATTATTTACAATATTTACAAATATATAAAAAAAATTATAGCCTGGAGCGCTTCTTGCCCAGCTATGGACTTGCCCTCGAAACCGGAAGTACAGAGTATGTGGGACCTTCCCCTTGCCAAAATTACTTATTCGGCTCTATTAGATCAAGCTGATGATGACACGGAACGAGCTCGTCTTCTTGCTGTGGCAGAGGCTGAATCTGCGCTTCTACCGCCTAACGAAAAACGCTTTGACGCTTTGATGCTTTGATATTGCTGTCCCTTTTCTTCTCGCTTAAAATGAAAGAGACGGCAATGCCAAAGCGTCAAAGCGTTTTTCGTTAGGCGGTAGACCCCCCGGTAATTGGCTCCATATTTTACCTTCCAAAAATTTAGGATCTATCCTAGACCCTAACAGTCTACGCGTAGTGACGGGGCTTCGCGTAGGAACTAAGTTGTGCGAGCCTCATCGCTGTCTGTGCGGGCGAGCCGTGGACCAATTCGAACGGCACGGGCGGGCTTTCATGTGTAAAGAGTGCCGGTCGACAATTTCGTCATTGGTCAATTAATGACTTAGTCAGACGGGCACTCTCTACAGCTCTAATAGCACGGTCGAGGCAGACATTAAAATAGAAAAAATTCCGGGGAGCGATTTTTTTTTATTAAACGTCGGGGAGGGTTGTTGGAAGTATAAATCTCGATTTTCTAACTAATCTCGGTAGAGGGTTCGCCGCCATCTTGTTTTAAAGTTTTTGTGAAATAACTCGTTCATTTTCAACTTTAGAGCAAAAATGATGGTCACCAAAATTGTTGGAAATTTAATTTCACACAAGTTTGCTGCATATAGGTTTTACGCTAGGATCAATATTTGCAGAGTTATACTATCAAGTTTATCAAAAAAATCGTAATGGGTGGAATTTTATTTTCTTCAACTTCGGTTGGAAAATGCACAGGTTCTTTCACAAAAACTTTAAAACAAGATGGTGGCGAACCCTCTACCGGGATAAGTTAGAAAATCGAGATTTATACTTCCAACAACCCTCCCCGACGTTTCATAAAAAAAAATCGCTTTCCGGATTTTTTTCTATTTCAGGCTAGTTTTATGTCTACCTCGACTGTACTATAATACCTTCGACATTAGAACCGAGCGAAATGTTGACAGATGGTAACCGACCTGACGGTGCCACTCTAGTACTTCTTAGTTCACACTCAAGAGGAGAAGGAGACCCTGACAAACCAGGGTTATGGGTCAGGCACAGGGTCACGTATCCTCACCATCCATGAAGCTCAGGGACTGACATATGAGTCGGTAATCGCAATAAAAACCAAGGCAAACATGAAGCTGCACGAGAGCGTGCCCCATGCGGTTGTTGCAATCTCACGGCACACGGGGACCTTCACGTACTACGCTGACGACACCGACGACGCCATCGGTCGGTTCGTGCGGCGAGCGTTGGCTGCATCACCGAAGACCATCCGAGAGTTCAACTTACAGATGGCCATCAGGGACAGAAATGCAGCCGTAGTGGAGGCTCTCGGCCGGGAGGAGGTGGCTTAGGCAAATGGCAATAAGGCAAAGAATCGATGTTGAGTCGATTACTAGCGGAATCCCAACCGGTAGTGATCGGCTCAACAGACGAGCACTAACTAGTATTAGGTTTAAAATGTTCCCAACTCCCCCCTTATTTTCCTCTTCTTCTAATTGTCCAAGAAATATGTAAATAAATAAGATTGAAATAACAAAAGTCACGGACCCCGGAGTCTGTGGAGTAGCAAATTTTGAATAATAAAAAAAAAAAAAAACTCTAGTGCCGTGGTCTCTAGGCAAGGTGCTGGTTTGGGACGCTACTTGCGTATACACCTTGGCACCGTCTCATGTCAGCCATTCCGCTCGCAATGTCGGAGTTACAGCCGAACAGGCACAAATTAATAAACGTAATAAATACTCCCAGCTCAGCGCGCATTATATATTCTTAGCGCTGGCAGTGGAGACTGTGGGCCCGTGGTCATCCGATACCAAACATTTTATTAAAGATCTTTCGAAACGTTTGGTCCTCGGTTCAGGGGATCCCAGAGCTGGCGCCTACTTTGCCCAAAGGCTCAGTTTAGATATACAAAGAGGCAACGCTGCCAGCATTCTAGGTACCCTGCCGCGCTGTAGTGATCTCGACGGCGTGTTCAATTTGTAAATTTGTTTATTTTTATGGTATGGTTTAATAATTTTCTTTAGATTTTCATGCAATTTAACAATTTCATTTAATATTCTACGATAACTATAACAGGACCAATTTAACGAGTTAAAGGAAACCTACGTGTCTATTTAATTTCGTTAAAATCCATTTATTACAGAGATACGTCTGAACAAACATAATAAATATGTATGTTTGTTTGTACCTATACACATCCAAACCTACGCCATAAAATTTCGCATCTATAATATTAGTGTAACGACTAACCTCTAAATAATTGTGAGAATATGACTTAACGCCAATTTTGTATGTTTGTTGGCTTTGTTTGACGACAAATTAACTAAGATGTAGGTAGGTCTCTCCCATAATATGCCACTTATTCCCATACTCTGCTTTTCTTGTTCAGCCATTGCCTGCTGTCTTACGTAGATATACCTACTTGTGCTCGTATATCGTCGCTCCAAGTTTAAGGCTGTTCTAAACGTAACGCTACGATTGTCAATTTATAAGTCTCTATTTCACTCATCAACCTTTATAATAATAATTGTTTAATCTGATTTGATTTTGCTCAAAACTTTACTTACAGGTTTTTAGTTTGCATTAGTGAAGTGGGATAATGGCTGTTTCAAATATATACCTTTCTAATCCAACGTCAGGTAGAATATCGAAAAATGTGGGAAATGGATATGAGTAAAAAATATACGTGTATATTTTGTTAAATAATACAATTTTTAAAAATCGACAAAGATAAAAATGTAATGGTAGGACTCTTGGCAGAGTCCGTCTGGGGAAGTACCACACCGTTGCCAGTTATTCTACTACCAAGCAGTAATGGGCAAACACTACTGTGTTCCGGTTTGAAGGGCAATGTTTCTAGATAAATTACAGGGCTTAGAGATATAACGTCTTAGATCTCTGGGTGACGAGTGCAGTGCAGTGCTAGGTAATGATTTGGACTCTTCATGTTCCAATAGCTGCGTGTCACTGTGCTGTTATGTGGCAGGCATGTTGCTTACCATCAGGCACATGCTCTGCTCGTCTCGACATTATTTATTTAAAAAAAAAAGATTATTAAACTTCCAGAGTTGTGACATTACGTCTTCATAAAAATTGTACAAAGACGTGACGACACTCGAATCTTCTATGCACTACATCTTCGTCATTTTTTGTTTGTGAGAAAAATATGTGTACAATATTTTTTAATAATCTAAATAACATACTCATTCGTTTTTTTTAGTCAGTATGCCTATTTATTTTCAAGGCGCGTTTAGGTTAAATTGAACTATTTGTAAGCATGGCGCTCATCTTTCAGTAAGTTATCTTTTTCTGCTTTGCCTTGTAAACACTTTAACTGCAATATTAATTAACCATAAAAATAATTATTCTGAATTCATAAGAATCATTCTAAATTCCAAAATAAAGTTTATGGCGTGGAAGAAACTTTGAAATATTTCTGTAACGATGAAATTATTGATTTTTTATTGATCATAACGTTAAAAGTGAATTTATTGTTGGTTTAAACAGATTTTTTAACGATAATTCTGTTTAATCAACTACGAATTTCAATTTATTGATTCGATTTTTTTAATTTGACGTTACGACGTCTATAAAATCGGTTATGATTCATTCATGTGACATAAATATTGACAAACTGTATAAAATAACTTTTCTAGTGGTAGGGCTCTATGCAGAGTTCAACTGGGGAAGTACCACACATTTCCAGTTATTCTAATGACAAGTAGTAATGTGCAAACATCACTATTTTCTGGTTTGTAGAGTATTGACAAATTACTAGACCAGCCGTAACTTACTAGACCAGTCCAGCCGTAACTTACTAGACCAGCCGTAACTTACTAGACCAGCCGTAACTTACTAGACCAGCCGTAACTTACTAGACCAGCCGCAACTTACCAGACCAGCCGTAACTTACTAGACCAGCTGTAACTTACTAGACCAGCCGTAACTTACTAGACCAGCCGTAACTTACCAGACCAGCCGTAACTTACTAGACCAGCCGTAACTTACTAGACCAGCCTTACCTTACCAGACCAGCCGTAACTTACTAGACTAGCCGTAACTTAATAGACCAGCCGTAACTTACGAGACCAGCCGTAGTTTACTAGACCAGCTGTAACTTACTTACTGACTTTACTTAACGTGCCAAAAAAGTGTAACTTCAAAAATTGACAGGTGACAGATTGACAGGTGTGTTATGCAGTGATTAGACACTACAAGTAAGCATGGTACACCACAGCTCTCCGGTTTATTCCCACGCTTTATATCATGATAATTTAACTTAATACAATGTATCATGTCCATCCCCACGTAGGTCCCGATTAATAAAATTGTATATGTAAATTTTTAAATAATGTTATGTTAATCAAATGCTGATAGATATTGTTTACAACGGAGCATTCACGTGTAAAGGCTGTAATTGAACAAGTAATTATGTAGATTCTTAATTAAGTTTCGTATTTATCGAAATAAAACAATATATTAGTATTCAAAGTTGTGTTCAAAACTAAAAAAACATTTCCTGAAACATAACATTTTTGAGTGAAATTTCATGTAATGTAGAATTAAATTTGCATCAATTAACAAACTCATACTTATACACTAGGGTGTCCCTTATATGGCAGAAAAAATTTTTTTTTAGAATTTCGAAACGCATACCCTCTACTTTTTTTATGAATGCTAAAATGTACTTAAATACGAAATTTCATATTTGTAGCATGATTGCAACCCGTGCCGACCGAGCTCTAAAGTTTATTAAAAAATGGTGTTTTGGCCTGACATCTTAGTTTGATCCAAACTAATTAAAATGCAACAAATAAAGTAAATATGAGTAATAACAAAATAAGATCAATACAAACTTTTATTTAAATACAAATTATAATAATAATTAATTAGGGTGACTTCTCTTTGGTGTAGTTTTTTAACAGTCTGGATACAGATTTCTATGTTCCTAAACACAATGCAACAAAAACTGTTTTTGTTCTTCTTCAGCCGTGATAAGTCCATTAAAATCTTGCATTCATTTAACAGCTCTTTCAACAGTGTCATTTACGACCTTCAAACAACTTATTCGTCTTCTAGCTTCCAAAAAAGTAGTATTGTCACCCCAAGAAGATACATCCTCCCGAAGAAAACTGTTGTCGATCTGCAGTCGAGATAGAAATTGTTTGCTTCTTTGAGTAACAAAATCATCCATCATCATAATATCTGAAAGAAAGAAAAAACAGTCTAAAAAAGCAAAAACTAAGCCACGAAACTTTGAAAAAAGAAACAAGAAAATATTAAGCTTACTAAAGAAATTTTGCGTATTTTCTTCCTTAGATGAGATAGCGTTTGGCGGAATCTGATCTTTCATCTCTGTTTAAATTATTTATTAATAGTTAGTACTGTACTTTATCATGGAGGTTCCAGTCAAAGAGTGCAGTTGAAATGGCTTTAGCGTGATGTTTTCCCGAAGAACTCTCTAATTTTGGCACTGCAAGAAGTTGTTCTCTATCGTCAAATGAAGCAAGACTTGACAAGCGTTCTTCTTTTGAACTTCATACATCCAATCCAGGCAATAGTTTTCCATCCCAATGGACTGTCACTACGTCAGGCAAATTATTCTGGAAGTTAGTTTTTATTGCTTCTACCCTGGATTTTCTCGCCTGAGTACGATTTCCCTGAATCGAAGATTTGTTAATAAGAAAATCATCGGTGTTCAGACCAAGCGCTTCTACAACCGCATGGAGAATGTAAACTGAGTCTCTTATGCTTAATTGGCATCGATCTAAAGCTGCTACCAGTTTAGGAGTTATGAAACTTTTCGTGCCTCTTTTAGAGGTTTTTTCAGGGCAAGGAATCTGAGTACTAAGTACAGAGTTCGAAATCTGTTCCTCATTCGAATTCTCCAGACATTCCAAGCTATCTACCGAAGAAGTACATGCAACAGCCAATAGCTCTCTTTGTTTTACCTTTCTTTCCTCTTTTTCCAATCGTCTTTGCCTAACTCGTTCTTCTTTCTCCGCCAATTTTTTGTCAATTCCACTTAAGCATCCCGGTCGACCTGCCTCTCTCTGTTTTCTTAAAAAATCTTTGTCTTCCTCTATCTTCATTCTGTCGAAGGCAGCATAAATATGCAATATCAAACCAGTTATCAAGATCTTTTACAAAATTATTTTCACGGTTCTTGAACGTCTCCTGAGTTTTCTTACAGTTTTATTGCAGCTCCCTCCAAACATGATATAAATCAACAAGTTTCTTCACGCAGTTAGGAAATGCCTTTGTAGGAATTCTGGATTTTCCCAAAATATAATGCACTCTCTTATAACAAGATTCGCACATTCACTAACAGTCTGCTTGACCTCACGTATATTGTAAAATAAAACGGTGAGAACTTGTCGATTAGATGGTAATTTTGCACCATTTATCTGGTGGCTTGGCAGTCCGATAAGGTAAATATTTTGTTTATCACTTCGTAATTCAACAGACATCTTCACACAATAAACAACAACGCACTAAAAATGTTAGAAATCACGTATGAAATGACAATTGAAACTCGCAGTAACAGGTCGCAGCGCTGCACCCGCGCAATTGTATGGACAAGTTAAAAACTCAAGTCGGCACGGGTTATCGTTAATAAATCGGGCTAATATTTATTTCTGATCTATATTAGGTCCATATAAAAGTTTTTAGAAGGTATGCGTAAAAATATATTGACATTGAATTTTAAGGGACACCCTATTATACACATGGAAAAATACGCTAAGGTATTTTTTTTTGTAATTATAGATAGATAGGAGCAGGACATAATAATGCCTGATGGTAAGTATCATGTGTGCCACATAACAGCACAGCGACGCGCAGTTACTGGAACATGAATAGTCCAAATCACTACCTAGCACTGAACTGCGCTCGTCATCCAGATATATTTATTAGATGTTTTATTTCAATGCCCTGTAATTTCACTGAAATCATTGTGTCAAAACAGTTGCAGGCGGGATTGAAACCTACAATCAGACAATTCTGAGGTCGGGCATTCTAGCCATTACGGTGTCGTCTTTTCGATATTCGTACAGTCTGATAAAAACTCTCAATACTAAAAGATTAACATGCCATAGGCATAGATCACTTTTGTATTAAACTTTTTTAACAATGACGATTATGATGCTGATTAATAAAACATTATTATGACATTGAATTATAAAAAATAGCTGTCACAAGTTATTATTGTTCATGTTCTAATGACATCAATTTAAAATCGATTTCCGTAATCGATAACTTTCAATAACGATTTAGCATCTCTCTTTAACACTAACAGAAGGAACGACTCCATCGATACATATTTCATTCAGTGCAACTCTTCTCCAAGATTGCTTCTAAACACCGATATCTTTATAAAAGCACAGATTAAATATTTAATCGACCGACCGCCGAGAAGACACCCGCTCAATCTCTACACTTGATTGATGACGTAAAGAACGAATGGATGACCGAATGAAATCGATTTAGTGAGCAATGGCCACCATTTGCATATGTATGGACGCTGGAATGAGGTTCTTTATAAAGGTTCGCTGAATTTTGATGTCCTAAGCCCTTTGTATGGGGATATCTTGGGATTATTTGATGTTTAGAAATGCTACCTTTTAAAAGCTACTGGTCATAGATTTGTTGTAAATAATCTAACGTAATCTCTTTCTTTATGTCGCATACTGCCGTATACTTCACCTAATACAAAGAAAGATGCAGAGGAGGATCTTGGATTTTCCTTTTTTTTTGGTTTATTAGGTACTTATCAGGGCCATATGTGACTGGCTCCACATAATTATGTTATGACACATTTTTCTGTCTGTTTTGCGAATATGTCTATTTTAAAAGTACCGATTTCAGTACGTTTGTATAGTTAAATCTTCAATTAAACCGTTGTGACAATAAATAAGAACTCGTTTTTTCTTGAAATACGGTTTATTCAAAATAATAAAAACGTGACTGACACTACATGCCAGAGGAAGCCATGTTGGAGAGTGTCATTAAACTTTACAAATCTTCCTCGATGTAAGCTTTGTAACTCTGTAATGTTCATTTGTATGTCAAGTTATAACAACTAGTAAGACTGTCGATCCGGAACCCTTGGTTCTCAGTTCGGGTAGAATTTTTCCAGATCATGTGTCATCCACCAACCTTAACTTGCCCCGTGTGGTGTACTGGCTGGCTGGTGTACCTGGCTCTCTCCTTGCGAGAAGAGGTCCAGAGTCTCAGCTATAGAAACATCTGCAGTGGACTGCTTATGTGCTGAATATTGTACAGACTACCTAAATCCAACTACCAGCTTTTCTCTCAAAAAATATTAAATCATTCTTGTGATACAAAAACATTTTAAAACAAATACACGGGTATCTCACGTATTATATAGTCAGATACAAAAACAAATGTTTGGATTACAGTGGTAATCCTATCAATCTGTCTTTCATAGCTGCGCTTGCGCAGGACGGCTAGTTCAAACAATAGAAACGCGTAATTCAGGCGCGTACCGTGCCCGAGGTGCAGGACAATGAACAGGAGTGGTCATGCACGTCCACCAATCATTGCTGTTACGTAACTTGTACCTACAGCGTCCGATATTATCCTACTTCCTATACTCAGACCAACTATCCTTAGTTCCTATATTATAAACTAATAGTGCGTCGCGGTTTTTCCCGCGTAGTTCCCGTTCCCGTGATTTTCCCGAACTGTGTGGTTTCAAATTTCAACTAAGACGTGTTTCTTAATGTGATATACTTAAATTCGAAAATAGCCTGACACAGTTTGGAGGAAAAATCAATATTAAATCAGGAGTCCATTTTTCACTAAGACGTTACTCTCTTTCTACGAAAAATGTAATTTTGAAATAAACTCACGACTTTCCTGTTCCGGTTATTAGATAGATAGATAGAAACTCTTTATTGCGATACAAAAAAAATATTACAATATTACAGAGACACATTTATTAACTAGCGCCACAAATGGCGCTAAAAAAATAGAGTAGGCTTAGAACATTTTAACGTCAAACAATGTTCGATCAGACGACGACACAACGACGGATTGAAATAGAACCGGGGGTCTACCGCCTAACGAAAAACTCTTTGATGCTTTGACGCTTTGGCATTGCCGTCTCTTTCATTTCAAGCGAGAAGAAAAGAGACAGCAATGTCAAAGCATCAAAGCGTCAAAGGGTTTTTCGTTAGGCGGTAGACCCCCGGTTCTATTTCAATCCGTCGTTGTGTCGTCGTCTGATCGAACATTGTTTGACGTTAAAATGTTCTAAGCCTACTCTATTTTTTTAGCGCCATTTGTGGCGCTAGTTAATAAGTGTGTCTCTGTAATATTTTAAGTTTTTTTTTGTGTCGCAATAAAGAAATCGGAAAATGTCGGAATGTCGCGAGTTTTTTTTTTAATTACTTTTTTCGTAGAAATAGAGTAGACGTCCAGGACGACCAGACAGACAGAAGACAGGACCATCAATTATCTAAACTTTAGGATTTATAATATTAGTAGGATCTCAAAATTTGTATGTTTGTTGCGCAATCACGTCCGAACATCTAAGCGTGTCGAGTTGAAATTTGGACTACAGATTATAGTCTGGAATAGGTTATGCATAGGCAACTTTTATATAAAGGGATCGTGAACTGCGGGTGTAAAACCGTAGGGAGCTGCTAGTATGTAATAAGCTAGCATCACTCCGCAGTTTTACCCGAATATTTCCATAATTTTACCAGGGTAAAAAGTAGCCTAAATGTCATTCCAGTCTACTATCTACCAATGTTCCCAATTTTACCTTTGACTTTTCAGTCGTGTCCAGTGCGTAGACGCGTACGCGCTATTATTGAGATTGCATTCGAAGTTATTGCGTGTGGTCGCAATTGTTTACATTTACCGGTTATTCTGAGGGTTTATGAAGGAAACCTGTGCGGGAACAGATTGAGCTTTGTTCTTATGTCTGTACACAGTTCTCGACATTTTTTCGATAAAACAAAGTTGCAATTCACTCACATGATTCTTCCACTGATTTACAATAGAGTCATAAAATATATGCCAAAACTACTCACAGATAACTTGCATACAATGAGAAAGAAACTAGAAACTTGGTTACATACTGTAAGTTACAAGAATACCGAAGATTTGATCAACGCTCAAGTGACCCTTCCCGCTCAAAGTTGCGTTTAGACTCCCTAGACACATCACTCACATTTACTCATCCAAACAAACACACACAACATGAACACACACATCACATACACACGCGCACACTATTACACACAAACATACATACGAGGAGGCTAATTTTGATGACTTTTATTTACCTATTTGAATTGTTTTTATTTTTTATTTTTATATTTATTTTAACGATATCCTTAGATTTAATATTTGAAATAATTGCCTATTTTCTTTATTAGTTTTTGTATATCGTGTTTTTGTTTAGATTACCCAATGTAATTTCGAGCTCTGAAATGTCTGATAAGGTACCCACGATACAGGCCCAGAGCCTAGTGTGGGGCCATTGTATAAATGTGTTAAATGTAATCTGTTTATGTACAAAATAAAGTGTTTAATTGACAGGTCATCTTACTTGATGTTTAACGATGATACGGTCTATAATGGAGCGCCTTACATAGAATAAACTGATTTTCTCTAGATTTGACGAAACACATTTCTTATCAGATAATACCCACTGAATCCTCAATCATCTTTGTATGACGCCACAACGACGTCCAAGTCCAAACCAAATAGAATAAACATATCCATTTTTGTCGATGCAGTAGACCCAAAAAGCGATGGCGAGACGACAAACGAACAAACACACCTTAAAGACCTTCGACAAACACCTTAAAGTATAGTACATAAATTAAGTCCATACTGTATAGCAGCCCAGTCGAGTTAGCTCAAAAATAGGGGTAACCTGGATATAAGACAGACCAAAAACAGAGGGTAGTGAGGATTTGCACAAATTGGATCTTTGTGACACAAAAGGCTCTTAATAGTAATCACAGATTAAGTAGAGAGAATTAATAGTTTTTATCAAAGTTGCGATAAAAGAGGACGTGATTTCCCACAAATAGTTTTCAATCGCTCTCGAATATGTATTATGTTGAAATCGCTGCATTGCAGGCATGGCATCAACGTCAATAGAGAAAACATCTCTCGTCTACGATTTGTTGACGACCACGTCATAATTGCTGAACTGCTGGAAGACTTGTAGGTGATGTTTTTCAACGAATATAATTCCGGATGAACTTGGATAAAAAAATCTTGGTTCACAAATATGTCAATCTGGAACCGTTTGCTATAAACGGCGTCACTCTAGCTACTGTTGTTCAAATGCACATGTGACCCTAACAAAATATCATAGAGACGAACTAGGAAAGTGCCAGAGAGGTGTGGAACGAAGCATGACAGGAACAGGAAAGAAATAAAGATATTAGGCATGTTCAATTGTGATTACAAACCAAAGTACTTAATCGAAATCTTGGAAAAATAGGTATAACTCCAAAAATAGAGATAAAACGGCCACATTTTGAGATCTACGCAAGAAGAGTGGAGCCAAATTACAATTAATTGGAATCCAAGAGGTAGAAAAAAACCACCAAAAGACATCGAGAATGACAATTGAAACGAATGCAATAAATTAGTAATGCAACAATATTAGCAAATAATTTTAATCACAAATAATAAATGTACTCGTACATATTTGTTTGATAGTCCAAGCTTCAATGATTACTGTGACAGCTGGCAAAGGTTCGAGGCAATTTCTAGACCACATTGAATAGAACATTTTTTTCCTACACTAATTAAGTCTTAATGAGTTAATCACACACCATAATCTCAGGAAATAGCAGCGTTACAAAAACCAACGGGACTTTCAACCGAACTTCCAAGTAATTTATATAATAGCATAGAATTTATCGATCAAACTGGTTGTTGCTACCATAAAATTGTATCGAAGAAAGTTAAACAAGCAAAACTTGTCGATAATTATCTTAAGTACTAGCAGCGCACCGCAGTTTCATCCGCTCCCGTTCACGTCACTTTTCCGTATATAAAAAGTTGCCCATGTGTTATTCCTGACTATACATCTGCGTTCCAAATTTCAACCCGATCCGTTCAGAAATTCTGAGGTGATCATGCAACAAACATCCAAAAATAAAAAAAAGCATTTACTATAATAGCAGTGGAGACTAGCAGCGACCCGCCGGTTTCACCCGCGTTATATTTTATCGGGATAAAAATAAACCTACGTAAGTATTGTTCCAGGCTATGTTCTATCCTTGTACGAAATTTCATATAGATGAATCTAAATTAAATTTGGATTAATTTTTTTCTTGGGTGAATTAATTTTCCTTTCTGCTTTTCTTGTAGCACCAGGCAGGATCCATAGAACGGACTAGTTCTTAAGCAAGTTACAACCTTGATAAATTACTATGATTTTACGATAAATGATATGAACATGACTAAGATTATCCATTCATTCAATAAACACATTTTACTGTCTAGCTGTTCCAAACGCAAAAATGGCATAAGATTTCTTTGTTCAAAACGTTAGCTATGAAACGGTGTCGTCTTTTCGATGTTCAAACAGCTTGATAAAAACTCTCAATAATTAACATATATAGATATAAATTTGGATTAAGAAAATTTCAATAGTTTTGTGTAAAATTAATAGTAAAAAATATCTAGCCATAGCCTTGTCAAGGATGACCGCTTTCTGCATCCGAACCTTGATCCAACCGTCTAGCGAAAGTCTCTTGAGATGTTGGTCGAGACTTTTCGCTATAAGGCCGTTTGCCGACACAACTATTGTGACTATGATCGTCGAATCAACATCCCACATGGCGGTAGCTTCTTGAGCCAAGTCAAGGTACTTGAAAAAAATATATGATAACTTACATCATAATATGTTTGTCATGCAAACTTCCACCGAAAATTGGTTTGAGCTCGATCTAGTAAGTAGTTTTTTTAGTACGTCATAAATACACTATTATTAAAACATCGATCAAAGTTACAACGAACTACAAGAACTTATGTCTGCTACGGAACCCTTCATGAGCGAGTCCGACTCGCACTTGGCCGCTTTTATTATCTATTACTAGCAGCGTCCTGATGTTTTTCTTATGTACTCCTTTGCCCGTCATTTTCCCATGACAAAAAGTAGCCTACTATCCCATATTTTAATCCAAACATAAAAAAATTGACACTTGTTATATTAATAGGATAGGTTTACCACTTGACCGCCATTTTGCTAGGATGCGGGATGCGGCCTACTAGATAAAGCGAAATAATATTATTTCTACTACTTCATTGATCTACGACATTTTCTTCACATCACAGTGAAACTGGTCGCAACACTTATCCATTGACAATCTAATTGCGATCGATTATGTTTATAGAGCGGTTAGTATTACGTATCCGGTGGCAACGATTTTCAAAATCAACGAAAAGAGCCACTGTCACATATTTATAGTTAAAATACCAGTTAGTATTTGAAATGTGTAGTTCTATAATTTGATCAACTTGATTGTTTAATTGGTAAGTTAGTTTGTATGAAATATGTGGGATGTAAGCGACGATAGAACGATAATGTAAAACTTTAATTACAGGCTAATATTAATGGTGTTATAGAATAACTGTTTCACGTGAGAATTAAGTTGTCAACGGCTTAGTATGAATAACATGTGTTACTTTTTTATCTCTTGAAATAAACTGCTCGTTTCCGTCAGCGATGGAATTCGTTGATAATTTTGATTTTCTTGTAGATCTTGATAATTTTCTAGGTAGTGCTTCCATGTTACTATTCGAATTTTAATAGGTTTCTATAAATTATGTTGTTATAACGTCGTTTAATGTATGTTTTATGTATGTGTATAAGTGAACGAAAACAAGGATACGAAGTCGGAATCGTCTACTTCGGTTATTTTTTACATGTTGTTTTTGAGAATATAAATGTAGTAGGTACAGTATACGTTTATTTCAGTAAGATTACAGAGTGACAGCGGCACTAAAATGAGTGAAAACTTATAACTTACGCGTATTTATTTTAGTATGTATCAGCACTAATATTGCTTAACACGTCACTTTTTTATGTATATACATAGCTACAGATATACTGCTATTAAGCATGTCAATTACGCGAATCTGCAAGATTTTCCTCAGCCAAAAACCGCTCAAAATGGCTAAAGAAATATCCACTTCAAAAGTATGGTTTTAATTGATCCACATTTTTTTGGGAACCAATTTTACCGTTGCGAAAAAATCAAATAAGAAAAACTGTTTTACTGGTTTCTACTTTTATGTTTTATTGGTTTTATCAGCTCTATATATGTGCAAAATTGCATACAATGTACACGCAGCCTGCGTTTACCTCTCCCGGTGGGACA
This sequence comes from Ectropis crepuscularia, assembly GCA_963693475.1. Taxonomy (NCBI): domain Eukaryota; kingdom Metazoa; phylum Arthropoda; class Insecta; order Lepidoptera; family Geometridae; genus Ectropis; species Ectropis crepuscularia. Next base: position 19,328,656 of record OY856355.1, read on the forward strand.
ACTGACAAACAAACAGGATCCGCCAGTTACGTAATTTATTATTTACTTACCTGTTGTTCTGGGGGAAATTGTAGTGTGGATGAACCTTCATTGCCTGTTGCGGTGGGCCTGATTTATACGTCTTTTAAATGATTTAAGCGCCCGTACGTGCTTCAAATTTGGAATTAATCAACCATTTCACATTTTCTTACTAATGTATGGCTTTGGTATATATTTGATACATTTCGGTGAGTGTAAATGTGAAAAGTGAAATCGTTTCATTCATCAGTAAACTGGTTTCTTCTAGATTAGCACGATCCATCATGGAATACATCGTCGCTTAACATCAGGCGAGATAGTGGTGAAATGTAAATCCAAAATATTTGAAAAAAAGAAATGAATCTAAATTTGAAAACACAATTTAACCCCTCTTTCACGTGGAGAAAATGCATTTACGTATATTCTTCCGCCTTTGGGAGACGAGCGGGTTATTTAACAGATATACATGGTGCTGATTAAAACCTATACGAACATCCACCTTTGCTGCTTATGCAGGATCACTCTCGCACTCTTCTAGGAACTCGCTACGGCATACTCCTATGAGATACACCACTGTCACCGGCGCACCTGAACCCAAGAGCGGCCTGTCTCTCACCTCACCTCACTGGTCACCTCAGGGACCAACCAGTTGATTGTAGTGCCTTCTGTAGCCTAATCAAGAGATCAATCAAATTCGGTCTGTTTAAAAAAGAAAACTGAATGAAATTGGCTTGGATTAGATTTTGTTTTGCAACAAAAAAATACAAGCAGAAGTTAAATCGCAAGTGGTAAGCACCGTTTATGATATTTGCAACATTGCCTGTTTGTATGTTGTCGACCAGGAAGGGGCCATGCAAAAAAAGGAGAGGGTAATCCACAAACCCGCACTTACCTACGATGAATTATAACCTTGACTCTTACTCAGTGAGTAAACATCCTGAGCCCCAGCAGTAGGCACACAAAATGGGCTTCTCAATACAGTTAAATTTGTTCACAGTGATAAACAATCTGCCTTTCAATTACCCGAAGCCTGTGTATGCCCATTTTTAATACTAGCAATTATTCCCAAACAATAAATCAGTTAAAACATCATTTCCGTTGTTTTAATCTATTCAATCATCTTCTAACAACCGTGACAAAACTATAAACCTGGGTGTAATAACCGCTCTGTATAATTACGCTTAGAACCTGTCGCATGGAAGCCACGTTTATTAAATTATCTGGCTCTTGAGTCTAGATAGTTTTGTTTCGGTCGTACTAATGGCAAAAACAATTTACGTGAGCGAGATAGAGTTTTTTCTCGATCAACATTACAAAAAAACATATATAGGTAAATAGTGACTAATTTTCGTACTACAAGAATGTTTTACAGTAAAAAAAAATTGCTAATCGTATTTGTATAAGGATTTGCAAATCGAGATAATGAGTTGGTAGTTTTGTCCAAGTAGTCACAGTAATTTTATACTCTGTTGCTTATTCTGTATAAGCTACTATTATTCTTTTTGAATAATTGTAATGTACATTTTTTTGTGATTACATAAAATATCTTCTTATCTCAGTATTTACGTATAGCCGTGGTTTCTTATTCAGTTTAATTTATAAGTTATTATACTAGGATTCTATTAATATGAAGTTGCTATTAGTAGGTGTGTATGTTTATTTCTTAACATATTCTAGAAAACCAATTCCACCCAAAGATTGCTTGAAAGAGATCGCTTTAAATGACGTGGATACCGGTTGTGACACTAGTTTCTATTGTTTTGCTTTAAAACCACAGATTACAGAAATAAAATGTTTTATTTCTGTAATATGTGTTTAAAAAATTTGAAATCAATATAAGTATTAAGTATGTATATAGGTTATATGCACACAAATCAAACAGATTTGAATACTTTAATTTTGCTACAGAAAGCTAAAGTTTAATTAGTGAATAGAATAATCGAAGCGGCATAGAATCCTAAATTGCTGTTATCGAAGCAGTTGTAGCATATTATCCCACTAAATATAATAAATGCAAAACTTTGTGTGTTTGGATATTTGTGATGTGATCAGTTAAGTACGTCTACGTACGTATATCTACTCTATTTCTACGAAAACGTAATTTCGAAAAAAATACTCGCGAGTTTCCTACTCTCGTTCTACTTCATTTCATCCGATACAACATTGTTTGACGTTTAAATGTTCTAAGCCTACTCTAATTACGTTAATTAGTATGGACAAAACTACGGATCGAAGTAAAATCGGAGTTGGAAAGTCTCGAGTTTATTTCGAAATTACGTTTTCGTAGAAAGAGAGTAGACGTCCTGATCGAGAACGAACGGGTCGAGTTTGAATTTGGAACGCTGATAGTTTAAAATGTGGAATAACAGATAGGCTACTTTTCATCTACATTCATGCGTACAATCGGTGGAAGCTCATAGCCGACTTAGTAGAAAATAGCAAAATCGTACTAAAGCACACTAAAATTAGGTTGTTTTTTTTTTAATGTTCCTAATTAATTTTTTTTTCTGCTCCAAATTTAAGATCCATGTAAAAATAATTCGAATGACCACGGTCACGGATCTCGAAGTTTGTGTAGATGCTAAATTTGAAAAAAAAAGAGTAAATAGGTGTAACTACTCTATATAGATAGAACGCGTGCAAAACCTGTCGCATGGCAGCTCAATAATTTAATCTAGTGGCGGGAAGAATGGCGCCGACGCTTTGTCATGCTGGATATTGGTCGACTAAACGCAGATACGTACATAGATAGATGCGAAAAAAGTACCTACTTAGTTTCACTTCACTTTTGTTACAAGAACGTCTAGGCTGTGGAATGCGTTGCCTGAATGGGATTATCGTCATGGTGTCTGTTGTACTTTTATGTGAATTCTATAATCTTAACACTTATTCTAAATGATGTATGTATGTTACGCCAGACACTGAAGAGTTGTCTATTATTATAATAATATATTATGTCACGGTATAATCTCCTATTTTAGTTTTGTCTGTGGTTAGCTATATTATATTCGCTCCTTTTTCTTAGTATTCACCCAATATAATCTATTTTGATATTATTCTGATTCTAAGGTTTCACAAATTCGTGTATTTAAAGTAAGGAGAAATAAAAAAAAAGTTAATCAGACTAAAATCTAATCTTGTCACTAATATCCAAAAAAATCCCACTTAAAAACACCAATAAAGTTTCTGTTCAAGTTGTGGGAGGAAATTGTTTTCTTCTAGGAAAGCACGCGTCATCGACCAACATCAAACAAAACAACGCTGAAATATCAAATCACAAAAGTTAAACAGTGCGTGTGTTGCAGTTTGAAGAAATAACGGGGCATAGAAATAAAACTACTTACATATTTGGGCGACGAGCGTTGCAAGTGCAGTGCAGCTGTGTTCAGGACTTGAACTTCACGTTCCAATAGCTGCATTTCACTGTGCTGTAATGGGCAGGAATGTTGTTTACCATCAGGCGCATGTCCTGATCATCTTGTCACTCTAAACTCTAAAAAAGATCAGCAAATAATATTAATCGCATACATCGAGTCAAGAAATCGACAAGAGCCGTATAGTTGAATCAATTGCGAACTAATTTGATTTAACGAACGGTAGAAGGCATTATCAGCTCTATAGTCTCGAGCTGACTAGTAGAGCAGGCAACTAAACAGTAGTCCGTTGTTATTACATGCCGTGTACTTGCCGCGAGCGTTGACTCCTTTTAATAGTATATTGCGTACCGGCACATTAGTTGTCAGCTTACATGGCGCTGGCGAAGTGACCAACAGGGGGCAGACAACTAAATATCAAATCTAACAAGAACAACATTTTGATAATGTAAACATTAAACAGGACTGAATCACAATCTAAATTATTTATTCTTTGACTACCTCCGGGTTTCGGTAGCATTGCAACCGCCTTGGTCACATGAAAACTTAAGCAGAGTTTTTATATGTCAAGTCTTTGTGTAATGTTTACGAGTACAACATGAATTCAAATCGAGAAAGTAAATAAAAAAAGTAAGTAAAAATTAAGACAGTTAATCCAGCCATCTTGGATTTTAAATTTATCATAATGTAGTAGTAGTAGCATTCTACTAATCCAACATTTTCATTTTTTGATACCCATTTCATATTTGGAAGTATGCGGTGGAAATGATAGGGGAAGACATGAACGAAGAGATTTGACTCTACTTTTGTGATAAGAACGTCTAGGCTGTGGAATACGTTGCCTGAGTGGGTTTTCCCTGATGGTTACAATCTTTGTGTCTTTAAATCGAAAGTGAATCGGTTATTTCTAGGTAAACACGTTCCATCGTAGACCGCATCGTCGCTTAACATCAGGCGAGATGGCGGTCAAGTGTAAACATATAGAAGTTAAAAAAAAAAAAGGGGAACCGGACGGTTTCACATTTCCAGTTAGGGAGGATGTGGGTGTAATGGGCAACCTAACAAAATATTGCTGCTTTTCTGAAAACTTTTCTTGATGACACCGCTAAGTTTACTCGAGGCCTTTACAGACTTGTGAAATGACCCACCTTTGTTTACCCTAGAGACCCCTTGCCTCACGTTGGGTGATCGTATGTGCAAATGACCTTTCAGTGTAAGCCCGATGAAATGGACCCAGGGACAGCCCAATAAAGCACTGGCGAAACGACCTTGACAAATATTCAAAAGACTGGGAAACAACAATAGAGCAGATATAAGCAAATATATAGATACTCTTTATTGTACACACCAAAACAATACAGTACAAGAAAAACAGCAATAAAAAAAGGTGTGTGCTTTAGACCACACGGCAGAAGTGAAAACTTCATTAGCTGATTTTTGTATTAGGTAGGTATGTCGTATTATAATAAAATATTATGGATCGTATTAGTTGAATAAACGCGTAAAACAAGCCAGAAATTAATGTAAATATTTATTGAAATTTTATTTATATACAAAGTAGCTGTTACCCGCGACTTAGTCCGCGCGAAATAAATACTAAGGTTACTCAGGCAGTACTTATTTGTATACCCAGATTGTATACACATTTATGGTTAGTAAAAAAGTGTCCATGTTCAAAAAGTTGTTGGCCGGGGCCGGCTTTTTAAAAGTTACTCCAACTCCAACATTGTCCGCAAAAAGGTTGGTGAGTGTAATAGGATTTTTGTTACCGACTTTCTCCTGTTCCGTAGATTCCACATACACTACACAGTCTCCACTACGATTTTCTGGGAATAGTCTCTTTCTCTTATAAAGGGGTTTTCTAAATAGTTTGTAAGAAACATTTTCACTTGGATTTGGCTTCAATAGTTTTCTTTTTCTGGTCTGTTCGACGGGGTCACCCCCGTCGCTAGCGACGCTCATATTTATTTATACTATTGACTATATGTATACAAAACTAAATATTTACACGAAAGAAACGAAATATTTACACAGCAAAACTAATTAATTTGATTGTGAAAATTATAAAGCACCCGTCGTGTTTTCCCGCCCAAACAAAAGTCTTTTGGAGTTGGTAGCCGTCAGTGTTGCGACTATGATTTTGAGCTTGTCGCCAAATAGTTATGAAACAAAGTCGCCGGTTTTGATTGAATTATTAAGGGAATAACAGTCTGGAAGAACACATAAGCTTTTTCCTTCTCCAACCTTCTACACTACACTAGTATATTCCCCTTTGTCGGTAACACGTCGTCTAAATCCGCTAAAAGGTTTTAAAAATTCGCCAGTTTCAGCGACAAAGTCGCTAAAGTGTCAACACTGGTAACCGGTAGCGAGCAGCGAGAGAGAGAGAGAGTATCTATTGTCCCATGTCCTCCTCTAACAATTATCTTTCTCGGTCTGGCACGTTTGTTGACCACATTATCTTTCTCGCTCTAGCATCCCGAGCTTACCCGAAATTTCTTATCATATCCGAGCGTGATGATCACGTGATCATAAATCCATTTCACAGCCCACGAAAATTCTGTCCATAGCGCGCCTAAAGAAGTTTTCACTTCAACTAGTGTTATAATCGGCGGCCTTATCGCTAAAATCGATCTCTTCCAGGCAACCTTGGGATGGAAATGTTTTTGTAGAAGTAATAAAAAGCGGGGTGTGCTAAATAGAATTAAATCAAGTAAATGTAAAGTAAGGGAAGAAAGGGAAGTAAGAGACTAAATAGAAGAGGGTAGAGAGCCATTGCCCAGTATTGGTACAACAAAGGTTCAACATCGGGATAGGCTTAAATATGAATAGGGCCATCGCACCATGTAAGCTCCCGCAATAAGGAAAAGATTGGCACATCTCGGCTACCGTTGCCCCAGGCCCCATCTTAGGTAATCTCACTTATTATGTACGTATTACCTTACGTACAGTCTGGCAAACACCTTGATACTGCCGCTTTAAAATAGACTAGCTCTTAGCTGGTACCTTGGATAATGATATTGTCTAAACACCATTGTTCATGAATAACGGACATCTGTAATAGGGATGTTATGGATATGATATTTCGGATCTGGATACGGATATGGATAGAATGATATAGATAGATATGGAGAAAAATATGGAGAAAAATTATAATTGTGAAAACTGAGTAGACGAAGATTATATTTAACAAACAACAATTTTGCAGCCTTACCTGAAAGAGGTAAGGCTTCTTAGCATTCCATGGTTTCACCGTGCGGGTGCCGGGTCCATCGTGTGGCAGAGAGAGAAATCTCGAGTAGACCCCAAGACTTGTGACTCGGGCGTAGGTTTAGGCCCCTTAGTGACGTACGTCAACACTCACCTTCACTGCTCGTATTTCTTTCCCTGCCTAGCCAAACCCGATATGATACTATTAGTGCAGCTTTAGATACTCGTTCTAGTATAGAACTTACAGCACTTCTGGACAAGCCAAGGTCTTTCAGCAGGTTATAGAGAGATTTTGCTGGTATACTTCTCGCTCCTACTTCTACTGCGTATAAATTAACTACATAGCCATTTTACATTTACATAGCAATTCTATCTTAAACTATCCGAAACTTTTGAAATAGGTACGGTTTCGGATATAATTACATAAAATTAAATACGGATATATTTTTATTTTGGATATGCGATAGTTTTGAATACGGTTACGGAGCCCCATAAAATCTATGATCTGTAACAATTAAATGCTAGTTATTTTAATATTAAGGCTTGGTCTGCGACCAAATTACTACTGTTGCAGCGTCTACTTATGCAGGGTCTACAACATTTTTGTTCTATAGTTTTTAGATACAAACAAATGTATGTAAGTGCAATTTATAAATAAATAAATAAATAAATCAAGTTAATTTTCTCTGAAAACTCAAAACACAATTGGAAATTCAAATCAGACAATAAAATTTTGTAAATTTTGTGAAACCAATTAAAACGCACTGTTCCAAGAAGGCGGCCAGGTTTCGAAGTAAACGAAAATCTCAGCGACGTATGCAAATCATAGAGTTTTGTTGATGTTGAAGTGAACACTTCTTTTGGCACACCGCACACTGTTTTTTTCGTAGTATATAAATGACGGAATGTAACGGATGCTCGGAAGTGTAAGGCTGTAGAGAGAAGTAGAAGTAGATCGAACACGAACACGTACACGTTCAACAACAGCTCCGCAAAAAAAAAAAACGAGTGGATTTTTTTGAGCTGCGTGCATCTCAGTAGAATCAGTGTAACTAGTAACAGTCTACCGACCCCGGAGCGGTGTTGACAGCCCCAAGGACCTCAGGAACAACGAGATATCTTCAAAAATATCGGAAAAAACAACTGAAAACAAAGGTTAGTTCGGAAGTAACATCAGGAGACCGCATAACTAAGAATCGAACAAAAGTCACGTTCGACGACATACCTAATACCGATAGAGTTATCACCGACTAGCGGCCCGCTCCGGCTTCGCTCGAATAATCACCTAGATATCAACTGCAGCGCCATCTGCCGTAGCCTATGTTACTCGGGAATAATGTAGCTTTCCAAAGGTGAAAGAATTTTTGACATCGGTCCAGTAGTTTCGGAGCCTATTCATTACAAACAAACAAACAAACAAACAAACAAACAAATATTTCCTCTTTATAATATTAGTATAGATATAGAGATATCCGCCGCACGTTCGTTTCGCTGTACAGACCAATCTGAGGCACGTCATCGGTCATCGGCAGGCGCCTACGACACCTCCCCCCGCCAACTGTGACGTCACCCTCTGCACTCTACACCGATCTCAGAGGCGAACTTAGGAGACCACAACATAATCGTCGGCCCCTGCGGAAAAACTGACTGCTGTTTACTGGACTATTGGACAGCCCGAAGAACATCTACGTTGAGTGTGTACGTGAAAATATTGACAAATCCAAGCTTGGAATAGAAGAAGAAGAAGAATACCCGTGAGTAGGATAAGAAGCAAAAAGTTAAATCTAACCGAGTACCTAAATTAAGCCTAATTAAGTAAATTTGCCTAACATCATAAACAACCTAATTTAGAATTTTTTATAAAATGTCTGACGCAACTAAAAAAGCCGCCCCTTCCACTTCTGCCTGCCCCACTTCTGTCCCTGCCAATGCACCCAGACGACCAAGGGTGCTTTCTGTAAGGTCAGTGGCATCTAACTTACACAAGCGCATTTTAAAAAAAAATGTTAAAAGCAGCGCGTCAGACGTGGTGCCGCCGACGCAACATCAGGAAGGGTACCCCGATGTGCCTGTGGATGCCACCGAGGTAGGGTCCAGCCGCGCTCCATTACTCGACAAAGTACCATCGCCACCGTGCTCACGAACAGTAAGTGAAACCTCTGTGCCGTTAACATCAGCGCCAGAGCCGAGCCCAGAACACTTGGCTGCGATGGACAGAGTCGAGAACTGGAAACAGTGTGGAATATCACCTCCGAAAGAGTTGACGATGTATGAAGAAACGGACAGCGTGTCAGAATCGTCATTCCCGACCTCCGCCCGCTCCAAAAGGACCAGTATGCTGATCGCACACTGCTCAAAGCGGACGGGGGTCGAAATGGACAGCGCCACGAAAGTGGCAAACGATGCGTTACTCCGGGGGAAGGACGCTCTCGAACAATCCACTAATCAAAGGCGGGATTTAAAACAAACCGCGATCGAGAGCCTCCAGATCCTCTTCGAGATTGTCCTTTCCCTGGCAGAGTCCAGGCACCGACACATCGCCTCACTCGAACAGGAGCGGACTCGACACGCCGTGGAGCTGCTTTCGGTGGAAAGGGCCCACAACAAGTCAGTACAAAAAATTAATAATGATATAACAAAGGAGGTAGCTCTGGCCAGGGAAACACTGAGCGAACTACAAAAAGAAATTAAAGCGGTTAGAGACTGGCAGAGCTTTGAAACAAGAGAGCCCCACCAACAAATCAAAGCAACGGCCGAAGTGGTGACGGACATCAGTGGTTATCTCAAGTCAACTGCGCCAAGTTGAAACGCCTCCGTCGATCTGACTCCACTGCAGAACGAATATCTCGGTCTAAAAACCGGGATTGAAATTCTTCGGAGGCAGGTCGACGAGCTTCGGAGAGACTCAAACGTAGAAAGGACGGAAGCCATTGAGATCCTTCACCAAAATGCTAAGATTCTGAAAGAGCTCGCGTCGACTCCTCCACCTCCTACCCCCCCAAATTATTCGGACAGATTAAGTACAATCGAAAAAATACTGACGAAACCAACGCCACCCCCATCCTCAGCTCCAATAAAAATAAACATTGACGAGCACGTGCTGCCCATCACAGAACGGCTAGAAGCTGTATCGTCAGAACTCCGGACGATACGGCAGGAAAAATTAATTCTTCCCCCCCCAGGACTAAGCATCGAGGCTGAAATCTGCCAAGCGGAGACGGGCAAGCCATCTAAGCCCAACTACGCAAAAATAGCGGCTAAGCCAATCGTGCCAAAACCAAACCATACTCTCATCGTGACAACGGCAAATTCCACATCTCCCACGACTGCCGAAAATCTAATAGAGAGGATAGCGGTAGCACTGGACACGAAGAAGACTGGAGCTAGGGTTGACCGAGTGCGAAAAGGCCGAAACAGGAAAGTTATCCTGAGCTGCAGCACAGAGGAAGACCTCGGTCTGGTTAGAAATCGTGTGCAGCAGGACAAGTCTCTAAAGGTGGAGACCGCGAAAGCGGGTAATCCACTGATCATCATTCGAGACGTCCTGTCTTTCCACAAAGACAACGAGATAGTGGAAAACCTTTTGGCGCAGAATAAACATCTGCTACAGGGGGTTGATTTGCAAGAGAGTGCGATTAGAGTGCGGTACAGGAAAAAGGCGCGAAACCCGCATGAGTGCCATCCAGTGATCGAGGTCTCACCTCGCATTCACAGAGCGTTTTTGGACGCCGAAAAGGTCTACATTGGGCTCCAGAGGAGACCAGTGGCAGACCACTCGCCTTTGGTGCAGTGCACCAAGTGCCTAGGTTTCAGTCATACAAAGGCGATCTGCCGGGAAAGGGATGAATCCTGCAGCCATTGCGGAAAAGCCCACTCCTGGACCCAATGCAAGGCAAGAAAAGAAGACCTGCCACCCAAATGCAAAAACTGCGCGATTGCTCATCCAAATAGCCCTAACAGAGAACTCGCTCATAATGCGTTTAGTAGCGAGTGCCCTGAAAGGGTAAAATGGGATGGTATAGCGCGGTCCCGAATATCTTATTGCTAAGGGCACTCATGAGGAACGTGGCTCAGTCTCCCGAAGAGTAGGCGAACCAGGTTTGCGTTTCATCCAAGCAAACCTGCAACGCTCCCAGAATGCAACGACAGAACTCCTGAAGGTCGCGAGAGAAAGGGGGGTTTCGGTAGCCCTTGTTCAAGAACCCTATGTGGGAAACAAAGGCGTGATGAAACAATATCCTGGAACTCGCATTATTCAGTGCAGTTTAAATAGGCAAAAACCAGTTAAGGCAGCCATAATAGTTTTCGGCGACAGGTTGGAGGTAATCCATGACCCCCAAATTGTCACCGAGACGGAAGCAGCTGTCTTATTGGGCGGTACAGGCCTAAAACTGGGAGTGATTTCCGTCTACTTAGAAGGAGACCAAAAAGTCGACCCCTACCTCAGCAGGATCAAAGTTTTCAGCGAAAAACTAGCTACAAAAGACCTTATTGTAGCTGGTGACGTGAATGCATGGTCCCACTGGTGGGGAAGCACATCTCAAAATGAGAGAGGAGAAGCCGTAAACTCTTTCTTTAATGAAATGGATTTGTACATTCTCAACTCCGGCGATACACCAACCTTCGAAATCGTCAGGGAAGGCAAACTCTGCACAAGCGTAGTAGATGTAACAACGTGCAGCAAGTCTCTCCTGGGAAAAATCGAGGGATGGGAGGTTGACAAAAGTATTACAACATCGGATCACAACGCAATCACCTTCAGTTTGCGTCTAGTTAAAGCTCTCGAACAACAGAGACCAATAACAACACGCAAATACAACACCAAGAAGGCAAAGTGGTCACACTTTATGTCACAGTTAAAATCTTCTCTTAAAGAAAGAGACATTTCGCCGGAGTCAGTGGGGAAATGTGAAAGTCCACTAGAACTCGAGTCGATGATTACGAGCTACACTGCTAGTATACATGAAGCCTGCGAACACACCATTCCACTGGTAAGCTCGCCGAAGGGAAATCCAACACCCCCATGGTATACTAAAAAGCTCGAAAATCTGAAGAAAGAAGTTCTTAGACGAAAGAGAAGGATCAGGAATGCCGCCCCTGACAGAGTTGAACTTGTAGTCGAACAGTACCAAATTGCTCGGCAAGACTACAAGGAAAAAGTCAAAGAAGCTCAGACGGAAAGCTGGAGGGAGTTCTGCACGAACCAGGAGAAAGAAAGTATGTGGGACAAGATCTACAGAGTGATGAGAAAAACCTCGACAAGACAGGAAGAAATACTCCTAAGAGACACCGAAGGTAACACTCTATCCCCGCAGCTATCAGCAGAACTACTTGCCAAAACTTTCTATCCCGACGACTCTGAGAGCACAGACCAACCGTGTCATACAGAGCTACGGGAGAAAACGACGGAAACGCCTATGGACTTACCGGAAAATGGTCCACCATTCACATCAGCGGAACTGGAATCAGTACTGAGAACTCTAAATCCGAAAAAAGCTCCCGGTACAGATGGGCTAACCGCTGATATATGCGCCGCAGCCATACGTTGCGAATGGAATGTTTTCTTGGCAATAGCAAACAAATGCTTGTCGTTGAAACACTTTCCCAAGCAATGGAAAGAGGCGCACGTGGTCATATTACGCAAACCCGGTAAGACAGATTACACACACCCAAAATCTTACCGCCCCATAGGTCTTCTGTCCGTTCCCGGAAAAATCGTCGAAAAGCTTCTGGTAAACCGACTCCAATGGCATCTCCTCCCAACCATAAGTAGGAAACAGTACGGCTTCATGCCCCAAAGAGGCACCGAAGACGCCCTCTATGACCTGGTAGAGCACATCAAAAAAGGAGTTGACAGTAAAGACACCGTACTCCTAATCTCCCTGGATATAGAAGGCGCCTTCGACAATGCATGGTGGCCCGCCCTCAAAAATCAATAAGCGAAGAAAAGGTGCCCAACAAACCTCTACGACATGGTAAACTCTTACCTCAGCGGCCGTAAAATCAAGGTCAACTATGCAAGAGCAGTCTTCGAGAAGGAAACAACCAAAGGATGCGTCCAAGGGTCCATCTGTGGACCAACCTTTTGGAATGTGATCCTAGACTCGTTACTGCGAATGCTAGAAGCCGAGAGAGTATACTGTCAAGCATTCGCGGACGACGTCGTTCTCGTATTTACAGGCAGCCCGACCATCATCGAACAGCAAGCGGGCAGGGCGCTGAACATGACAGTGGAATGGGGTAAAATTAACAAACTCAACTTTGCAGCGCATAAAACCAACGCAATGCTTTTTACAAAAAAGTTGAAGTACGAACCTCCAAACATTGTCATGTCCGGCGTGCGGCTCGATCTGGTCGAGGAAGTCAAACTGCTAGGCCTACTGATCGACAGACGGCTCAACTTTAAAGCACATGTGACCGCCCAATGTAAAAAAGTGGCGAACATTTATGGACAGCTAGCATGTGCAGCGAAGGTGACCTGGGGATTAAATGGCGAAATCACGAGAACTATCTACGTCGCGGTGGTGGAACCTATCATCATGTATGCCTCAAGTGTATGGGCGCAAGCGGCAGACTTCGAGGAAAACAAGTCTCATTTGAACGCAATCCAAAGAGGTTTTGCCCAGAAAATCTGTAAGTCGTACCGTACTGTTTCTCTAAAATCAGCACTTGCTCTTTCCGGTCTGCTCCCCCTAGATCTCAGGATACAAGAAGCAGCAAATTTGTACAGAGTAAAAAAAAACCTCTCCCAAGACTACCTCCCACCAGAAGTGGAACTCGAACGGAACACACAGGTATCCGTAGAGTACGAACTCATAGAAGACACCTCCAATCTTCCAAAAGGACCTCAAATTTATACTGATGGCAGTAAGGTTGAGGGTAAAGTCGGAGCTGCTCTAACTTGGTGGGAGAATGGCAAAGAGGTCAAAAACTCGACCTTCAAGCTCCACTCCGAATGCACGGTCTTTCAATCGGAACTTTATGCTCTTTACCGGGCAACTCAAATGGCGTTAACGAGCAAGGACCCTAAAGTTAATGTCCTGAGTGACTCTCGATCTTCACTCGAACTGCTAAGTAACCCAAAAACGAGTCACCCCTTGGTAAAGTGCATAAAGGAAAACATTGGACAGATAAATGCTGAAGGGAGATCTCTTCGTCTTTTCTGGGTGAGAGCGCATGTTGGCACCGTCGGCAACGAGAGAGCTGACGAACTGGCCAAATTGGCGGCGCTCGCCGAATCACCCAGGGACTACGAGGGGATCCCCTTGTCCTACGTCAAACGTAAAATCCGCGAAGAATCGGTCAAGACATGGCAGGATCGATATGAAACCTCGGACATTGGAAAAGTCACCCAGACGTTCCTCCCCGACATAGCAAACGCATATCGGGTGATTAGAACCACGAAACTGACTCCCTTCCAAGTACAAGCGTTGACGGGACACGGAGGAATAGCAGAATACCTGTACAGATTTAAGCTCAAGAGTAGTCCTGCATGCGAGTGTGACCCCAACCAACCCGAAACTGTCTGGCACGTGCTAGTCGATTGTCCCCGATTCATGGCCGCAAGACATGAGCTCGAATCTATGATCGACGGAAGGCTGGTTGTCTCGGATCTCCACAACATCTTAGCAGATCCTGATAACAGATCACGGCTTCTGTCCTTCATGGAGACCTCATTCCGCATAGCGGCCAAGAGAAACTCCACTATTTCAAATACGCGCCCCCCTTCGCCACCACACCCTGTCCCGCTGTCTGTGGACGCCGCGTGGAATGCGGTTCCCGCCCAACATAACTCCTCGAAGAGCATCTCCATCCAACAACTACTGGAGAACGCAGATCGAGGAGAGGCTGGGATCCGTGTCCGTGGAGTGGCTCTCTTCATGGACAGCAACAAAGAAAGATTCGGAATAAGCTTTTGCTTCACCTGGGAACGGAAACGAGCCCGTTTGTCACCTGGATTGTCTTGCCTGCTTAATGGGAGTACCGCAAAAGTCACAATGAAGCGGAAAACCTACGACGCTATGCCGGTGTACGAGGTAGACGGCCACCGATTTCGTTTGGTGCGATCGAAAAACAAAACGATTGCACTAATAGAATACTCGGAAGGTCGGACGCCTTTCACACAGGCAAGTGCGCTGCTCGCACATCTGAGCAGAAATGCAGGTGAAGCACCCCGGGTGATAAGCGTGGACGCGATGGCAATCGAATACTCAAGAGCGAGAGTCGCAGACCGGCTGGGTTGCATTGAGGCCTCTAAGCATCATGAGGTTGTCGTATACGAAGACAGGGGAGAAAATCTGAGCTTCCTCAGAGCCCCTTCGCACGACCACACAAATGCAACTGACAGCTGGGGACATCCTGTTCCTAGTTCGACCATCCAAACCGGCTCCGAAAGAGCACAGCAGAGGGCAGCCGCGGAAAAAGCTTCAGCCAATCAAAGTGGCAGCCGAGGCACCAACACGGCCTTCGTGACTGCCTTCAACGCAGCAGCAAAGAGCGTACTCCGAATCTCATCCCATTCATCAACCCCCTCGACGTCAAAGACCCCCAAAGCAGCTTCACAGCAACAGATGAGCCGAACGAGAGCCGACATGGGACAGGTTGAACCGCCGCGCTATGTCACGGCTTCGGAGCCGCGGAGCCATGCACGAAACGCCTTCATCGAATTCATAGCCACACTGAGCGCGACACGACTAGTCAACCTCAAGACCTGCGAAAACATCATGCAGTTCTATAGGCTAGGAAGTGAAAGCCTCTTAAAGGCGAAACTCGAGGAGGCCGAAGCAGCCATTTACAATAATGTCACTTCCCGGGTCATCAAGGGAACCATGACAGGACAGTATATGGCAGCTTACAGTGCTGAAAATGGCTTCGTGACACTGAACGAGAAAGAGACAGAGCGCGCGGGAATGCCTGTTTATGCGACAACACCAAACGACCCAATTGTAGTTACCGCCCGATGCACCAAGATAATGCTGGACGATAAGATCCTAGAGATGGCCAAGACCATCGAAGGGAACTCAAACATCAAAGCGAATTGGGAAAATTGGGAGGTACCGAGAATACAGTGGGTTAACGGAGTTCCGGGATGTGGAAAGACAACATGGGTAATTAGACACTTCGACGTGGACAAGGACGCCATCATCACCACAACAACTGAGGCAGCAAAAGATCTCAGAGAAAAGCTATCGCACCGAATAGGAAATCTGGTCAAAACCAGAGTGCAAACCATGGCTTCTGCTCTGGTAAATGGTTTCGGAAGAGAAAGTTTCAGCCGCCTCATGGTGGACGAAGCTCTCATGAACCATTTTGGAGCCATTGTGATGGCTTCAAGGCTGTCTGGTGTTGATGAAATTGTCCTCATCGGAGACGTCAATCAGTTGCCTTACATCGACAGGGAAAATCTCTTCGAAATGAGGTATCACCGCCCAAACCTGGTAACAAAGATCAGCCAGGAGTTGCTCTGCACTCATCGCAACCCGATGGATGTCGCATATGCGCTGAGGGAAATATACTCCGGTATGTACTCCTCAGCGTCCCGTATAAAGTCCCTAGAGCAGAGAAGATATAAGGGAGCGCAAATACCCAACACCCTTCCAAACACCCTCTTTTTAGTTCACACTCAAGAAGAGAAGGAGACCCTGACAAACCAGGGTTATGGGTCAGGCACCGGGTCACGCATCCTTACCATCCATGAAGCTCAGGGACTAACATACGAGTCGGTAATCGCAATCAAAACCAAGGCTAACATGAAGCTGCACGAGAGCGTGCCCCATGCGGTTGTTGCAATCTCACGGCATACGGGGACCTTCACATACTACGCTGACGACACCGATGACGCCATCGGCCGGTTCGTGCGGCGAGCGTTGGCTGCATCACCGAAGACCATCCGAGACTTCAACCTGCAGATGGCCATCAGGGACAGAAATGCGGCCGTTGTGGAGGCTCTGGGCCGGGAGGAGGCGGCTTAGGCAGATGACAATTAGGCAAAGAATCGATGTCGAGTCGATTACTCCCGGAATAGTCAACCGGTAGTGATCGGCTCAACAGACGAGCTATTATTAGAACTAGAATTATGTTTAACATGTTCCTAACTCCCCCCTATTTTCCTCATCTTCTCCTAATCCAAGACACATGTAAAAAAAAAAAAAAGAATTGTAATGACAAAGATCACGGACCCCGGTGTCTGTGGAGTGGCTAATTTAAATTAAAAAAAAAAAAAAAAAAAAAAGTGTAAGGCTCGATCGGGTCAACTAGGCACCACCAAGTGAAGAGCGAGAAAGATACAGTCAGTTGCTTGCTCTTGTTTCGCTCTTGGTCTGCTGTGTCGCTGTGCTTACTATACCTATTCAATGGATATTGTACGTGGAACATAACTGTGTTCCAGTTCGAAAGGCATTGTTTCCAGAGAAATTGTAGGGTAAAAAGATAAATCATCATATAACTTGATGACGAAAGCAGCGCAGTACTAGACATGAATTTGGAATCTTCCCGTACAAATCTCTACGTAGTATTTATTGTACTGTATGTATTGGCTGATGTATTGCTTATAATTAGGCGCATGTGTTACTCTTCCTGTCATTATTTTAAAAATCTACCTTGATATTAGAAAATCAGTCATTTTCATCATACGCGTCAATAGGCCATTAGCCACGTTTCGCTTTGACAACAAGAAGCTCGATATAATACTCGTATTATACAAGTCACTTAGATTATATGCTTATGACACACCTAGTTGTTGCACGGCCTATTAGGACCACATGTTATAGTCATAAAATCTTTGCTATTTGGAGCGAAGGCATGGAAGAAAATAACCTTTCGCAACTATTTAAAACACTAGAAAATTAAAGGTATGTAGGTAAATATATACATAGGACGAAAGTGCGAGACATCGGAAAAGCGATCACTTCTCTCAAACGGAATTGGGCTGGCCAGGCAGAGTGATGATAGGTCAAATCCACAGATTGGTGGCCGATGGATGTCAGGAGAAGTGTTGGACGGCCACCGGCTAGATAGGCCGATGACATTCGAAACGTCGTGGGTCATGCAAGGATGAGACTAGCAAAGGATCGAGACAATTAGCGTCCATGAAGAGAGGCCTATGCTCAGCAATGGGTGATAACGAGCTGAAACACAAGAAAGACATGAAGAAGGTAATGTTTTTAAAACTTTTATTGGTTTGCACTTAACCGCCATCTTGCCTGATGCTAAGCGACGATGCAGTCTACGATGGAGCGTGTTTACCTTGAAGAAACCAAGTCACTCTCGATTTGAAGACCCTGAGATTGTAACAATCGGGGAAAACCCACTCAGGCAAAGTATCCCACAGCCTTTAACAGTATTCAACAGAGGTTCTTTTCACAAAAGTAGAGTGAAATCTCTTCGTTCATGTCTACACAAAACAAACATATTATGACCTAAAGTGTTTCTATAATTCTAATTTATTTTCTTTGCGTGTATGTTACGTAAACAAACACTTTCTGCCTTATTCATAAAAAACAAGTCAAGTCAAGTCCGATAAATGTGGTGGCTAAGATATATAGACAGCCAGATAGCGTTTTATTGATACAAAGGATTTATGCAAATAGATTTATTGCCTATAATTTAAATGTAGATCAACATAGGCAGCAATAAAGGTTGACGCAATATCCTGGCCCAGTGGCTCTGAAAGTTTGAATAAGATTTTGTAAACTGTTATAGGTTTACAATTGACCACCATCTCGCCTGATGTTAAGCGAAGATGCGGTCTACGATGGAGTATGCTTCCATAAAAGAAACCAATTCATATTCGATTTGAAGAAGCCAAGATTGTAGGTAATCATCGGTAAAAACCTACTCCGGCAACTTTTCCGCAGTCTCGGCGTTCTCATCACAAAACTAGAGTCAAACCTCTTCCTTCGAGTCTTTGGATCGGTAGCCGTTGAAAATCTCTGATAGAATTTTGTGTGACTCACTCTGATGTTGAGAAACAGTGGAGCCCGTTTAAGAAAACTTAATTTATTCTCAATGTCAAAGAATAAAGATAGTATTCATCCAATAAAACCATTCCCTACATTTTGTCCACTGAAATTTATTAACTGGTCAGATTTCATCATCATCAGCCTGTATTCGTCCACTGCTAGACATAGGCCTCTCCCAAGATACGGCACTCAGCCCGATCCTCGGTCTTACGTCTCTAACCGCCACCAGCTGCCATTCGAATATCGTCACTCCATCTAGTCTCAGGGTGTCTATGTTTACCGATTCGCGGTTTCCACTCTAAAACCCGTCTACCCCAACGGTTAATTAGGTCAGATTTGACTAGCTACAAATTGCATGATAGTCAATTTTCGTTCATACCTCAACTTGCCAATTTTTTTGAACTCCTGGTCTCACATAAGCGAATGAAATTAGATATTATTAATCTTTGGCTTAAGTAACGGCTGGTCTAGTCGGGAGAACGGCGACTGCCGATCCGGAGACCCCGGGTTCAAACCCCACACGCACTTTTCGAAGTCATGTGCGTAATGCCGCTAACTTAAAACGGTGAAGGAAAACATCGTGAGGAAACCGACATGTACCTAGAATCTTTCGAAGTCATGTGTCATCCGCCAACCCGCACTGGGCCAGCGTGGTGGATTATGGCCTTAACTCTCTCTTTGCGAGAGAAGGCCCCGAGTCCCAGCAGTGGGAACGTTTAGTGGGCTGTTGATGTTGTTGAATCTTTGGCTTAAGCAAGCATGTTTATGCCAAAGTTTGTAAAACAGTGACTAGTTGACAGCTAAAAGTCGAACAAAACGATGGCTATCAACTTCTGCAGCGAAGATTGCGCAAACGGCTTTGTCGTATTGATCATAATGCAGGAAATTGCGCGACTTGTTATAGCCACCGTTCAGACATAGCTTAATGTAAAGCAGAGATAAAAGTTTAATTTATCAATACCTATTATAATTTTAAGCTCGTTTTCATCAGCTACTCAGCAATGCTTTCTTTTCTTGTACAGCACATGTCCAAACCATGAGCTAGTTTCATCCGTGCACCACCCGCGGATTTTCAAATTCGTTGATCGTTTCGAGGTTCGAGGTATTTTGAGCGTTGTAGATCTATATCTTACTATACCTTGAATCTCTCCTTATTATAGAAGACCTCTAATCTCAGCTGTGGCGGCATTTGGTTGGCTGTCATTGCCACAACCTCATTGGTTTACAGAAGTTTGAATCCTCAAAGATGGACTTTATACACTGGAACTAACGTTTCATAACACATGAACTTCCCTCGAGAATATTTACAAATTTGTTCATCTACACTTGATGAAATACTCAGAAGTACGAGCACAAGTGGTTCTGTAATCTGTGACTTTAAGCTTGGTGGTTGATAATTTCCACCTGTGACAAAAGACACACAAATTCGTCTAAAATTTGAGTTCACTCCTTATTTGGCCGATATCAACGTCAAAAACCATTACCAGTTTGACTTTATAATTAAATTTCAAAGTATATAAGTACATAATTATACTGTGTCACGGACGCCTTGAGTAAAATATCACGAAACAAATTAAACTATTCAGTCAAAATTTTGTCGGACATTATTTCGTTCACTCGATCTACTGTGGCCCTAGACCATCAATCCACCACTTACTTTTAGCGCCGCTGTCGTATTATACAATGACATAAAAAGCATAGTATTCAAGTAAATTAGTTCAAAAAATTTGCCAGAGAATTTCAGCTGTGGTGTGGTTTCTTATATCGCAATCGACGTAGGATAATGAATGAGAATCGGTGTGAATGAACCCCGCAAACTGGCTCTATGAATGAAGTATGTCTTCCACCTGATAATCTAACCTGAGCTTATCGCCAACTGCATTTTGTTTTAGCAAAAAAAGCGTCTGTATTTAATCGGAATAGAGCAACTCCTGTGAAGTTCTTTTATTGCGCTGTGTCAAAAGCAAACTTATTGTGTACCGAAGTACAATTTTATCCCATTGTCATTTTTTAACATCACTAACGCTGTTATTGAAATCACAATACCTGCTTATTGAATTTGAGAGGTTTTTGATGTGTGAAAACCGTGAGGAAATTTAAAAAATAAGTTTGTTTTTAGTTGACACAATACGGCGTAAAAGTACGATATTGCAGACAAATTGCAGGTTCACAGAAAAAATCATGACATACAAAATAATATATAACGCATCATAATCTGATAAAATTACGAAGAAATAGTGCTTAGAAGTTTCGAGTTACGTCTCGTCTAAATACGACTTTTGTAAAGACGTGGCGGGAATAGTATGTTTTTGACCCAGTCATCTAATAAAGTTACGGCGTCTCCATAAGTTACGGTGGTCTAGTCGGGAGAACGGCGGCTGCCGATCCGGAGACCCCGGGTTCAAACCCCACACGCACCACTGTCTTTTCGAAGTCATGTGCGTAATGCCGCTAACTTAAAACGGTGAAGGAAAACATCGTGAGGAAACCGACATGTACCTAGAATCTTTCGAAGTCATGTGTCATCCGCCAACCCGCACTGGGCCAGCGTGGTGGATTATGGCCTTAACTCTCTCCTTGCGAGAGAAGGCCCCGAGTCCCAGCAGTGGGAACGTTTAGTGGGCTGTTGATGATGACCCAGTCATCATCCCAATTCATCCGCTTCTCCACCATTTTGCTTTATTAAGCGACGATACATTGTACAGGGTTATTGGTGATCAGCCTGCATCCTTTTAAGGGGATGTTAAGTATATTAAATACGACAACTTATGTTCTACGGTTTTTTAAAAACTTTTCGTAACAAGAGCGCATGCGCTCTTTAACGCTCTATAAGTGATATGCCGAAGTCAATAAATGTTAAACAGTCGCTAAACAGTGTTACAATAGGTATCCGTTCTTTTAATAAACTTTTTTTCACAAATCGACATGTGATAACCAACGTTAGACAAACTCACGGGTAGTGAAATGATTATTATACAAAAAAATATTTAACAAATTGGTTATATCTCAAAGTAATTATTAGACAAACATTCATTCTATAACGTATTATTTGGCAAATAGTTCTTTTAATATTTTTGTTAACTACCAAATGCTTAAAAACAAAACGAACGCTTGACAAATTTTCATTTTATAATGTGTTGTTTGGCAAGCAACTCAATTTATAAAACAAACATTTATTAAATTGCATAAAAATTTGATTGTAATATTTGAATATCTAAGTAACCACACCGGTACGATTAGGTTACTTAGGACCCAAATCCAACTCAGAGCACCCCGACTCCACCTAGTCTTGTCGCTACTACCCCTAGAGTGTATATAAAAATGCGGGAGCCAGAAGCTTAAGGGAGGTCCTGAGTGGAGCGAGCCATGCGAGGTCAAGCGCAGCGAAGGGGGGAGGTGGCGAGCGAAGCGAGCCGGCGACCTCCGTAGTGGAGCGCAGGCCGAGTATGGAGAAGCGACTCTCAGGGCTGACTGCAGAGCTTCTGGCGGGAGCCCACCCGGAGTCAAATTTCAGTGATAGACACTAATCGGAGCGGTAGTCTAAAGTAAATGATAGAACCAAATTAGAAATGATAATTTACATCTAAAGTAAATGACAGAACCAAATCAGAATTGATTATAACAATGCATTAGGTACTTTTAAAATATTTGTTATTAATTATGATTTGGTAAATGCTAAATTTGTAAAAAGGATAATTTATGAAATGAAAAATGGACAAAAAACAAAGTGTCATTCGATACATTGTCTAAGTGAAACGTTTGCCATGCAATTGGTTATAAAATGATGGTTTGTAAAATAAAACATTTGTTGATGTAAGGTATTTTTTAAATAAATATCATGCGAAATGTTGTTTGTAGAATGAAACATTTTTGTATTGTAAAGTTTTTGCAATGAATATTATACGATTCGTTGGTTTTAAAGTGATGTTTTGTCAAAAAATGTTTGTGAAACATTAGTGAACCGTTACAATAACAACATTTTTTTTTTGGATAAGGATGGAGTTTTACCAAAGTTATGGAACAAAAGTAGTTTGGTTAAATTTGGAACATTAAATAGATGCAGGCTGGGTACCAGTAACCCTGACAGTAACCAAACTATTACCAATAATTAACAGTATCCAAATAACGAAAAACATTTACTTGACTAAAATTGACTTAGTTTCTATTTGAAGACACTAATATTGAATCCCACTCAACCAACGTATTGTACAGTCTAGCTGTTCGTATAACCAACCATTCTCAGGAATATCACCCAGAAAATTCGGCAACCGCCTTTTCAAGTTCCAAGCTGTCTGCTAAAAAAGCTTTGTAGAATTAAATCACGTAGAGCAGTACACGATTTAATAATTTTTGTGTATCCTATTGTTTTGGTGTGTCAATAAAGTCTACAGTAGCTGAAATGTATCAGACAAAAATTTTACAAATAGTGACTTTGGGTCAATGTTCGTTACTTTGAAGCTTCACAGATACACACAAACAAATATACACCAAATTTTGAACATTGTTTTACTTGTAGAGTTAATAAACATTAACTGCTATTACAGATATTGTGTTCCCCCCCCCGGGTTCAAACCCCACACGCACCATTGTCTTTTAGAAGTCATGTGCGTAATGCCGCTAACTTAAAACGGTGAAGGAAAACATCGTGAGGAAACCGACATGTACCTAGAACCTTTCGAAGTCATGTGTCATCCGCCAACCCGCACTGGGCCAGCGTGGTGGATTATGGCCTTAACTCTCTCCTTGCGAGAGAGTTAAGTGATGATTTTAGTGGGCTGTTGATGATGATGTTGATGACAGATATTGTGAAAAATAATTTAAATAAACAAAAACAGATAATCAGCAACAGAATTTTCAATAGGTATATATGGATGCCTCACCTACCGAACAAATTTAACCGCTGTCAATACAAAAATTATACGAAAGCTTTACAAATCAAAAAGAGCTCATGCATCATCGATCATTAAGAAAATCAGCTCGACAATTGTAAAATATGATTCGTGTAACTTATTTTCACTGTTTAACACTGTAGGTACTACCTTTTCACAGTGAAGTTATTTTACAAATGCAACAGTGTCGCCCTCATTTTTAAACTAGTTGAACCAAGTTAGCGTTCAAGAGTTCAAATTGCTGTACTAATATTTCTTTGTAAATTTCTTTATAGTTTCTACAGTGGGTTCCTCCACTTGGGTACTGATAAGTGGGTCTGTCCTGCAGTAGCCAGATGGCGAGATAAGCGTAACACTACAGCTCGTAACTTACTTAACCCTGAGGCACTGCTTGCTTATTTCTTTGTACTATAAATTGTGGTTCCGAATCAACTTAACTGACATTCTGACACACTATTTTATTATTTCACTACGTTTGATTTCGTTCTTACAAAACGATAAATTATTAAAGTTTCAAAAAATACAGACAAAAAAATGAATAAAATGAAATCTATATATTTTATTTATATTATCTGTGGCAATGATACCACGTTATTTTTAAACCACTTTTTGCAAAAAGATAGTATTAGGTGAGTTTAATCATTTTTCTTAGAAAAAAAACTGAAAATGGATCAGTTTTACGATAATTAGACAATATCTCCAATGAGATAAAAATAATTCTTTAAAATTTCGGTATCTATAAATAACGTAAAATGTATTTGGGCAAATCTTGCCTAAATTTTAATGGGAACCTATTAGAAGCACAAGCTTTAAAAAACATAAATCGTTACATTAATTACTTAAAAAAGTATTCAAGATGATTTAAAAACTTCCTCCGAGGCTAAAATCGGTTAAAAATGAGTTAACCTACGAACAGCAATTATAAATAAAACCCCTGTGCAGTAACAGGATGCTTGCCTTCTGGGACGGCCTGGGCTGGCTGGAGTAAAGGGTAGTATGAGTCACGCACAATGGCCCAATAAAGAGGCTAGGTGCGGAAAAGGCCCCGCTAAACTAACTAACTAACTAACCCCTGTGCAGTAAAACCTTGCCCTCAGAAATCTCTCGTTCAATGTTTTTCTCTAAACGCAAAACACTTGTATTCTGCTTGTTAACGTAAAACGCCCTCTTTTTAAGTTTAAAAAGTAACTAAAAACTATATAATTATTTTCCATTTCTGGATTTTTATTGAAGACTCAAAAAAACAGTAAAGAATAGTAAACAAAAAATGTGAGATTATTAAGCGAGATGGCGGCAAATCATAAGGTTAATTAAAATAATTACATAAATTTTGCAGGTTGCATCACAAAAACTATTTAAAAATTACATAGTTAACTTTTATTAAAAACCGTAAATTAATTCACATTCTTCTAAAACACTTCGAAAGTATTGTTTATAATTGCAATATATACGCAAATTACTCTAATGGATACGTTTTTGGATTAGATTGATAATTATTGTTATTTCCAAACCTATTATTATGTTCATCGATTGAAAATTGTTTAATTGTATTCATTTTAGATTCACCGTTAAGATGATGGACTAGACTAGAGTTTATGGCGCAGAATATTTAATGACAGAGAGACAACTGAGAACGTCACGGTCTTAAAAGGTCATCCCTGCACTTTCTGCGTTAGCCGAAAGCTTTGGAGACAGCAGAAACCATCAGAGTGGGATGACGCCTGGATCAAAAATATGCCGTTCTCATTAGTCCGTCCAGTAAATTAATTATTTATTAATATGGGGCGTGTATTTTTTGTTTAATGAAATTATTAAAAATTGTTAAGGATATAAAATTCCAAACATGCGGAGCTGTGACGTCACTTTCCTTAAATCATACCATGAAGTGAGGTCACTCAAAACTTCTACGAACTGTATATTTCTGTCATTTTTTGTTTGTGAAACAAAATAAAAAATACGTGCACCAGCATATTTATATACATATAATATATGCATATTTATATTTATATACATATTATGTAAAGTCAAATGTGCTGACTTTACAAATATGACGTCATAGGTCCGTAGATCCGGCCTACACCGATGGCACAATACTTGTACAACATATTATGTACCAGTTTGTTTTCTACCACTGGCTTGAATGACTCAGGAAAATATCATGACAAATTCTACACGTTGTATGATACACTTTTGTTAAGGGGATGTAACATTGAGCAATCTGCACTTTATCAGTGTGAATTGTCTCTCCTCTTCTTGTGAGAGAAGGCATCACCTTGAAAGATTGCAATAAGTATTTGCACGCTTTTTACCACTACTATAATTACGCAAATATCGATAAAACCATCCCACACTCGTGATGTTTTAGAAGGTCATCTTCATCATCATCAGCCGCAAGACGTCCACTGCTGAACGTAGGCCTCCCCCCTAGATTTCCACAACAAACGGTCCTACGCAACCTGCAACCAACGGTTTCCAGCGACCTTTGTAAGGTCATCTGTCCATCTAGTAGGAGGCCGTCCAACACTGCGTCTTCCGGTTCGTGGTCGCCACTGGAGAACCTTTCTTCCCCATCGGTTGTCAGTTCTGCGAGCAATGTGGGTTGCCCATTGCCACTTCAGCTTGTTTATTCTTTGATCTATGTCGAAGGTCTTTAGAAGGTCGCTATATTTATGTATAAGTATAAGGCTTTATAATTTTTAAACAATGACATCACCAATTAATATTTAGTTATGTTATTTGTAAATTTTTATTTTAATAAATAATTAAATGATTTTAAATAAAAATGGACAGTCATTGATTTGATGGGTTTTATGTTACCGTGAAAGTGAAACATATCGAAACAACCCCATTGAAAATCACTCAGTCTAATAACATGAATTAGGTACCTTGAAAGTAAAATGTACGGTTTTATATTCTCAGTGCGACTTATTAAATATTCACACTTCACACATTACTACTCAAAAATATTTTGTTAAGATGGTGTCTACTACTTTCAGACAGAAAATAATTTGTAGTGGTAGGACTCTTAGCAGATTTCGCCTGGGAAAGTACCACACCTTTGCCAGTTATTCTACCGCCAAGCATTAATGTGCAAACATTACTGTGTTCCGGTTCGAAGGGCAATGTTTCCAGAGAAATTACAGGGCTTAGAGATATAACAACTTAGATCTCTGGGTGACGAGCGCAGTGCGGTGCTTGGTAATGATTTGGGCTCTTCATGTTCCAATAGTTGCGTGTCACTGTGCTGTTATATGGCAGGCATGTTGCTTACCATCAGGCATATGAGACGAGCAGGAGCTCGTCTCGTCACTCTTTATCTAAAAAAAATGTAGAAAATTAACATAGATGTAGAAAAATGGCTATATGATACGCAAGTTAAACTTCTGTAGGCATAAATATTCTTTATTTATGGGGTCTATTCGATCATATCCACAATGTAGGATCGTAATTTTGTATCAGTTACATTGTAATAGAATTTGAAAGCTATTAACGGGAGTTTTGTTCTAGTGTGGTACAGGATACACGTCTTAAGTTGTATGAACCTGGATTCAATGAAAATTTCAAGTTTTTTCCTTCCAAAATATAAGAAAAATTATGTCTTGACCCAGCGATTTTGCAGGAAGTAATGCCTCTAAAACATGTTAACAGAGCACTAATTAGCTTGGCACACAGAAATCTAAATAATTATTTAGATTTCTGTGGCTTGGCAGGACAATTTTCAATTAAAATTTTCAGCGTGTATTTCCTTCTACCATATGATATGATACAATCAGGAGAGTTTATTGTCAAACGCAAGTCTATTTATTATAAGTATGTATTTACAACTATATAAGTATTATATCAGCTATTTGGCCGCCATATTACAAACTCTGCTTAGTTTGGGGTCAGAAAAATGGTGTTGTATGAATTTTCCACCAATATTTATTTATTTATTATATTTATGTATTTATATTTATGTATGTTTGTATGTATTTATTTATCGTATCTATCGCGGGTTGAACCTGGACTCGATTGGCACAGGACCGAGGAAGATGGCATGGAAAAAGAGAGGCCTATATCCAGCAGTGGGATAGAGAAGGCTGTGGATGATGATGATGATGTATTTATACTACGTATTATAATATAAATATGTATTATATTATTTGAGGTTTTCTAATTAGAGATCCTACATATAGAGTGATATAGAGGTAGCTATATAATAGATCCTAGTATAGAGTGGTGAGACGAGCAGGTCATGTGACTGATGGTTAGCAACATGCCTGCCACATAACAGCACAGTGACACGCAGCTATTGGAACATGAAGAGTCCAAATCATTACCTAGTACTGCACTGCGATCGTTATCCAGAGATCTAAGATATTATATCTCTAAGCCCTGTAATATCTCTGTAAAATCGGAACACTTTTTTAATGTTTGCACATTACTGCTTGGCGCTTGAATAACTGGCAAATGTGTGGTATTTCGCCAGGAGAACTCTGTCAAGAGTCCTACCACTACAGGAAAGTAGGTCTCTGAACCATTTGCGCTAGACTTAGGTTCTCATCTGAGGTCATGTTTTATAGGTGTCAAAAAGCGTCTAAATGGGACGTCCACTCCACTGCCTCGTTGCTGCTCCAACGCTACGCCACCCGGGGTCTACCGCCGAACGAAAAATGTCATCGTTCTGATGTTTCTCTCTCTTTTCTTTTCGCTTGAAATGATAGAGACAGCATTAGCAAAGCGATAGCCGATTTAGTTAGGCGGTAGGTGTGCCGGCTTTAACATGTCGGTTTAGTGAACCGATAAGATGTCCCCGTACTAAAATGTGCTCACTGTAGGTAAAGTTGTATTAACTTTAAAAATAGTTTCTATCCACACTTGGTATAGAGGTAGAATATTTCTTTCGGCACAATACACCAATTACGCCCAACTTCTTGTAGGTGAATATCAATGGAAATTTATTTATAATTTAATGTTTATTTATTACTCTATCAAAAATTTTATCATCAAAATTACAGGTGTGCTTAAATTTGTTTTCATTATTGTCCAATTCTGATAAGTTCTCGTAAGTTCTCGAACGTTCGATAAGTGGCCGCACTAAATTTCTTTTCGACGTAATGGCATATTAAATTCGGATGCCGTAACCTCTTATTAAGCTGAAACAAAAGAGCGATCATCGGAATAAATTTGGCAAATTATTGTTATTTTTAAGAGCCGTAGGCAGCAACTGAACATTTTACGCTGGTACTGTCAAAAATTGTTTTTCATAGATCTTTACAAAGTACATACTACAAACTATTCTTTTTAAAAAGGGCCTATGGCTGTTGGTCTTGACCTATGGCGCCAATAACGCCTACTACGTTCTCGTGTAAAATTGTATGTGTTGTGAATATTATTGTTAAAGTTTGTGTGTAAAAAGTATGATTTAATTTGTCCCAAGTGCCTTCTGTTGTCTATCGAACTATGAGCTACCGTAGAAGATGCAGAGCTCTATATTAACCTAATGTTGTCGAACTTGAGTACGATAAGATTAGGTTAATACAACACTACACTACACTTTATTTAGTACTACATTTTATTTAAACTTTAATAGTTGTACTTTTGACCGCCATCTCGCCTAATATTAAGTGACGATGCGGTATAAGATGGAACATGCTTACCTATAAAAAAACGATTAACTCTCGATTTGAAGAAACCAAAATTGTAACCAACGGGAAAAACCCACTCAGGCTATGCATTTCACAGCCTAGACTAGTTACTACAGTAAGCAGTAAAGTTACTGGACTAGTTCGTCTAATTCATATAACAAACGTAGAGTCAAACCTATTCGTTCTAGTTATTGGAACGTCAACCATAAAGTAAACTACATCTTATACAATGACTAGTGCAAGAACACCTCAGACAGTACGACCTAGGTTTGAATTGCCGCCGATAGAGAAAATTTAAGAACGACCTGTGATCTCAGAAGGGGATGCCCTACGTGCCAAACAGGGAACACATGCCGAGTCGTAGCCGGTTGAAGAACTAACTACATTAAATACTACAAACATGTGAGTTATAAATGTAATATTGTATACAGTTATTTGTATAATAATAGAACGACGTCGGTCCACATTTCATCAAAATGCTCAAGCCCACCTCAGTGGAAACATGCTCTGCGTGCTGGCTGCATTATTACTCTGAATGCCAATATTTATAGGTACATTGAGCCAAATAACCACCCGAATTTCGGTTACGTATCCTGCCCATGAGCTCAAAAAGGGTATTGAAGTAAAATGATAATATAGGATTCTCTTTAAATAAATTTGTAGTTATTTTTAAATAAGATAGCTGTAGTTATACACATTAGAATAATTACCCTCAATAATACCAACATTACGTACGAAGAGTGCGCATGCGCGTCGAATACAAATGTTTATTATGGCGCAGGAAAAAGTAGCGGGTATTGTGGAGCGCCCGCGGACATGCTGCGAAGGAGCAAGTCAGTCGCCGGACTAGGGAAAGCCATAGAATTTATATTAATACACTTAATTTTTGAAGTGAAACCGTCTAAAGCCGCATGGAGATTTTTTTTGTAGGGGAAAAATCTTATGGGTTCCTGTTACTGTGATGCTAATACTAATTGTAAAATCACATCTATGTGCAAAAGTTAGTTTAAATTTAAATCTCTGTGTAAGATGCTCTTAAATATCGTCGATTGATTTTATAGTGGTAGGACTCTTTACAGAATTTGCCTGAGAAAGTACCAAACTTTTGGCAGTTAATCTACCACCAATCAGGAATGTTTCTAGAGATATTACAGGATATATAGAATTCGAGATATGTACTGGTAAGTCGTCTTATTTTTCTGAGCGATGAGCGCAGGGCCGTGGTTTGATGTATTCATGTTTGTCGCTGTCACTGTTTAAAACAATGCGCCAATTTTTCTTAATTTTTAAAAATTCAGTGTTATGACATTTGATATATGTGAACTGTACACCAAGTCTCCCGGTATTCACAAAAAGTGGCATTAAAGTGTAATTTGGTCCAACTTGAGAGATAGGATAGTTGTTATTTTGACTAAACTTAGGTCTTTGTATGACAATATCCAAGCAAAACCAAAACAGACCACTAGATTATTTACTAATATCTCTACACAGACTTTTGCGACCTTATATAAAAATAAATTAAGATTTGTTGGAGGGTCAAATATTCTCTACACCTTTTCTGTCCGTCTGTCGCCTCTTGTGCTTTGGGCGCGCATTGTCCAGTACAAATGTGATCAAATTATAAAGAGTGGCGTTCGCCCGCGGCTTCGCTCCCGCTCCGGCGCGGGCGCGAATAATCTCGATCCGACGCACGTATTATTGAGCATTATCTGGTAATGTCCGGTTACAACTCGATTGTGGGTATTTTTGATGGAGCGCGTTACTTTTTTTCTTTAACTTTTTTGAGCGAAAAGAAGATAAAGTATTTTTTCGTGAGCAGCACAATTTGAATTCAACTGGAATGTTGAACTGTTGACTTAGTTTGATTGACATCACAAACATTGGTAATTTTTTCACTGATTTCAATTAGCTCAAAAATTTTAAACGTTTTTGACTTGCAATAGAGTTGAGTTTTGACGTGATAACGTCTTATAATTCGATGAAGCCGGCTGCACGCCCGCAAAACATGACGTCATGTAACGTTACCGTTAGTTCGTAAGCTGAGCGCTGAGGGCGCCACCCGCCGAGTCGAGCGGTATCACTACTCGCGCTATCAGCGTACTGATTTCTTAAGACGTTGTCACGTTCAACTATCGTCAGTAAACCTACTTTACAGACAACCATTTTTTAATTACAGTTCGGCGATTTGTGTAGGTAAGTGATATGTGAGAATTGTATATAATTTGGTACGAGTTTAAGTTCATAAAAATAAATATTATACACAAAAGTATCCATTACAGCAACGTACCGAGCAGTATGTTAGGGCGGTTTCGCGACTCTGCCGACAATTCAAGACTGAAGAAACATGTGAGGATATTAGTAAAGGCAACCATTGTCAGCGTGTCGAGCTTGCCGTACTCGCCATGTCTCAGCCCGGCAGATGATATGATGCGTAGATTCACTTCTCCTACACAAAAAAGAGTGTCTAGCATTATGCTATGCAATTGCGGTAAATTTTTGTTCTATAGTTTTCAAAGATTCGCGTATTTTTTCCCCATACAAAAGAGAAAAGTGTTTTTGTCCGGTCTTAAGACATTGAATTTTTCATAACAAGAGCGCATACACTCTTTAACGCTCGATAAATGAGGCACTGGCGCGCATAGAGACAGACAGTGCTGGAGAGGACAACAAAAAAATAAAATATTATTGATGGGATATGTGTTGAGTTTTAACAAAAGTTGTAGTTTTTTAAAAATAAAGAGTCACAAGACGAGCACGACATGTGCCTGATGGTAAGCAACATGCCTGCCACATGACAGCACAGTGACACGCAGCTATCGAAACATGAAGAGTCCAAATCATTAGCTAGCACTGCAATGCGCTCGTCACCCAGAGATCTAAGATGTTGTATCTCTAAGCCCCGTAATTTCTCTGGGAACATTGCCCTTCAAACCGGAACACAGTAATATTTGCACATTACTGCTTGGCGGTAGAATAACTGGCAATGGTGTGGTACTTCCCCAGGCGGACTCTGCTAAGAGTCCTACCACTACAGTACATGAGTTATTTATTTAAATATACAGAACGTGCCCTTAAATAAATGCAGGCTGATTACCAGTAAACCTGTATAAGCTAATTTGATAAACCTATAAAGATGTAGTACCCAAAGTAACATAAAACATTTATCATTCCGGAATCGTTTAATAAAGACATCGCAAGGCGGTACATTTAAAGCAACAAAAAATAATCGATTTAGAATACGAGACGGTCGGTTTTAATCGATTCTGTAAAACAATTTAATCGCGACTCGAAACTTGCATATGCAAATAAGTTTTCCATACATAGAAAAAAATATTACCTATTTAAATATAAAGAGTCATGCAATAAATACTTGCCTTATTTGTTAAGTTACACTTCATGTTGGAAAATAATGAATTAGATTTCTAACCCCCTAAGTTGGGAAGTTACAGCTGGTCTAGTCGGGAGAACGTCAGCTGCCGATCCGTAGGATCAAATCCTACGCGCACCACTGTCTTTTCGAAGTAATAACTGCAAACTTAAAACGGTGAAGGAAAACATCGCGTGGAAATCGACATGTACCTAGAATTTTTCGAGGTTATGTGTCATGCACCAACCCGCACTGGGCCAGCGTGGTGGATTATGACTCTTTCCTTGCGAGGATTTTTTTTTTTTTTTTTGATACTTAAAAAAAATTATTAATTTTACCGTCTAATGATTGAGCTACACGAGGCTAGTTTTTCAAGCTAGTATAGCAAGCTAATATTAGCAAGCTAGTACTTCTAGCTACGTGTAGACAATGCTATGAGCGTTAATATAATTAATTACGAGTTTCTGTTACTAGAGTCCTGCACCTTCTTAACTAGCTCAAAATTCGATAAGCAGTTAATGCTATTTGTGATCAACTGCCATAGATCACTTCTTAAAAAGTCGAATTTGTTTTTATAAAATATCGTTGCAGAGCTTGTTCCATAATTTTCTTGCAATGAAATAATGAGTAATCTATGTTCTATTCCAGAGTACCTATACATAACCTAACCATGTTTCATGTGTCAATCCGAACCGTTCAGCCTTTCTGAAGTAATTGAGCAACAAATATCCAAGCATCTAAACTTTCGTGTTCATTTCTAATATTAATAAGATTAAAAAAAAATAGTTTTTGATCATATGGCTAGAACAATCGTAGTTAAAAAATACACAAGCAGTTACTTCCTCCTCTTCATGCTACAAACTTAGCTGATAACTTCAACCGTAACACATACATATATAGATAATATTTATCTTCAACGCAAAAAATATTAACCTGAAGTTCGTTACAATGTTCACTAAAAGTTTCACTAGCTATCTTCAAGGTGTCAACTTTTCGTAACGGCGCGGCGCGCGCATCGTAAAATTTACTCAAAGTTTAACTTCAAAAATATTTGTAGAAATTATATTTGTAGTCGTATATCTCATACCGACGATAAAAATATCGTATTCTCCGTCAAAAAATGTCGTTACGAAGAGTAGCAACGATTATTTACATTGAAAACAAACGAGTGTTCCATCATATCTACAAGTGCGGTAGCGGTAATTGGTCTGCAGTATTTATTGTTGAGATGAACATATCAACGACGGGGACATAAGTCAGCTCCCGTGCATCGACGGGACTACATTTTGTATCGGGACGATAAATGGAACTGGGAATGGTGTGGAGTCGCTTTATTTTGCTAAAAATTTGAAGTTGTTTTAATCACTTTAATGTGTGAGCGCAATTTTGTTTGTGTATTTCATAGTATACTTTATATTTGACATACCAATTCAAGTGAATTTATTAAGCACCAAACATCAAAACGTCCAAATTACCATATTGAGAACAGTTATGTGCTTGACTACTATCTGGTATGATTTTAAGTGACGAAGCGGTCTATGATGGAGCATGCCTTTATCGTAGACCGCAGTTCTGATTAAGTATCTATTTGATTCAGGCAAAATATTAAATGTACTTGCTACGAAAGTGGAGTTTTTGTTTATTCTTTGGAATTCTTTTAGACGATGATTTTACAACTTACAACTTAAAGCTTTAGTTTGTTTCTTTAAATACGTTTTAGGTCTCAAATTTTAAAGTTAAGTAAGTTTATTGATTTAATTTCGGTCAAAACATTTTACGTTTTTTTAAGTTAAGTTAAGTTTTGGGTCGCGTAAGCCTTACATACCACCCGATGGTAAGCGCTAGTCGCTATCTATAGCACTCTTAATACCACAGGCATTGTAAGTGTCCTGCTTACTTGTAAGGACACTTTAAACCCTTTGTTTAAAGCTAGGTGGATGACATTACAAGCAGAATACCAGAAGAAGTAACCCATAGAAAAGATTATGGGTAAATTTAATGACAAGAATAGTAAATCTCATTTCAGTACTATTAGGTAAACACTTAGCATCTAAAGTAAAAACGATACGTTTGAAATAAAAAAATATGATAAATGTCGACTCTACAACCGAACAGAGCCACAAGATAGCAATTTAACGAAGCCGCATCAGAGAGACGTCTTCATTTATATGAGAAACAAAAGCAAAATGTATGGAGAGGATTACAATATCAATTTAGGAAAGTGAACCGAATGATTTATTGCTATGTTTCATGTAAATATCTCTGATTTACTCGTTTTGCAGCACTAATTACTTCAAGCGCTGAGAGATATAAATCAAATAGGAGTTAAGTTTCCTGTAGTAAATCATTAAGATTACGTAAATGTGTATAATAATTGCAATAACTTGTACAGTACTGAGTTAATTTTGATGCAATACTTGGAACTTGCTTTTGTTGTATTAGGTAGAGGAGAACTACACAACTCTACATTATTAACTGCTTACACTAAGCACATCTGAATTGTCCATAGATCAGTAAATGTCAAAAGATATATAATCAAGATACTTAAGCCAGTAACCAGTCGGAAGCGTGCCTGGCATGTTGATGGCATTACCACGCTGAATGGCAATGCAGTGTTGTGCTTTGGCAATAGGGTACCGGACTGGGTCAAAAATACACTATTCTAATTAGTCCGTCAGCTAGATCATGGAAAAATATGGGGCACGTATTTTTTGTTTTTTCAAAATATTAAAAATCGACAAAGATATAGACCATCAAACTTCGAGAGTGGGAGGTCGCGACGTCACTTGTGAGTAAAAATCGTAGGCACGAGTGACGTCACGCGAAACTTCTAAGCGCTGTATCTTCGTAATTTTTTGTTTGTGAAACAAAAGAAAAAATACGTGTACAATATTTTTTAGCAATCTAACTGACGGACTAATTAGTTTTTTTGAGGATTGTACCCTATTGTACGTTACTTTTGGGACTAATTCATAAGCGTTTTACTTTAATATTCATATTTAGTTGCGTCGAAATAAAGAGTTTGATACTTATCTTTTTAATATTTACAACAACTTTTCCGAACGCTTGGATGACGCGGCGCATGACCAAAATGCTGGCGTGTATTTTATTTTTTACACGCCAGCACAACAGAAAAGCTGTTGTAAATGTCGAAAAGATAGACATCAAATTCTTTATTTCGACGCAACTAAATATGAATATTAAAGTAAAACGCTTATGAATTAGTCCCAAAAGTAGTAATAAAGCCTATGTTTTATTGCTGAGAGCAATCTCTTCCAAACAACAAACAGTATAAAGAAAAATCTTCTATATAAAAATCTTCATAGGCTGGAGGGAGAAGGAACGTTCTTATTATTGTCATGACGAATTAGCGGGATTAGTCCTATACTTCACACGTAAATAACCGGTTCAAAATACAAAATAAACTTGAAATAGGACACTTAACTACATAGCAATTAGACACACCTGCTGAATTTATTTACAGAAATATCTATTCACGCAGATAACGTAAAGTTTACTATGACAAAGATGTTAAATGAATATTAAAACTAGTAGATATTGTTGAAACTAATTTTCTTATTTTTGAAGATACTTAGGACCTTTCATTTGAAAATTAAGACCAATTTAATCAATTTTGGCAAATAACTCTGTTCCCTCTTTTTAGTTATTTCTATCGACTGCTATTATGGATCAGTTTGAAGTTAAAGCTGGTCTAACCAGGAGAGCTGCACCTGCACCTGCAAAGTAATTTTCCGTAAGAGCAGATTTGATGCACAAGTTTATCGTTACTGCTGAATTTAAAGGTACCGAAAGGAAAAGATCGAAAGAAAACTGTGGTGGTACTGGTAGGATTCTTTGCAGTCTTTTTTTTTTTTTTTTTTTTTTTTATTTAAATTAGCCACTCCACAGACACCGGGGTCCGTGATCTTTGTCATTTCAATTCTTTTTTTTTTTACATGTGTCTTGGATTAGGAGAAGATGAGGAAAATAGGGGGGAGTTAGGAACATGTTAAACATAATTCTAGTTCTAATAATAGCTCGTCTGTTGAGCCGATCACTACCGGTTGACTATTCCGGGAGTAATCGACTCGACATCGATTCTTTGCCTAATTGTCATCTGCCTAAGCCGCCTCCTCCCGGCCCAGAGCCTCCACAACGGCCGCATTTCTGTCCCTGATGGCCATCTGCAGGTTGAAGTCTCGGATGGTCTTCGGTGATGCAGCCAACGCTCGCCGCACGAACCGGCCGATGGCGTCATCGGTGTCGTCAGCGTAGTATGTGAAGGTCCCCGTATGCCGTGAGATTGCAACAACCGCATGGGGCACGCTCTCGTGCAGCTTCATGTTAGCCTTGGTTTTGATTGCGATTACCGACTCGTATGTTAGTCCCTGAGCTTCATGGATGGTAAGGATGCGTGACCCGGTGCCTGACCCATAACCCTGGTTTGTCAGGGTCTCCTTCTCTTCTTGAGTGTGAACTAAAAAGAGGGTGTTTGGAAGGGTGTTGGGTATTTGCGCTCCCTTATATCTTCTCTGCTCTAGGGACTTTATACGGGACGCTGAGGAGTACATACCGGAGTATATTTCCCTCAGCGCATATGCGACATCCATCGGGTTGCGATGAGTGCAAAGCAACTCCTGGCTGATCTTTGTTACCAGGTTTGGGCGGTGATACCTCATTTCGAAGAGATTTTCCCTGTCGATGTAAGGCAACTAAGTAAGGCAACTCTTTGCAGAGTCCGTCCAGAGAAGTCCATTTGCTAGTTATTCTACTGCCAATCAGTAATGTGCAAACATGACTATATTCCAGTTCGAAAGGCAATGATTCCAAAAAAATTACATGGCATAGAGATAAATCATCTTATACTTCAGGGTGACGAGTACAGTACAATCCGTAGATTTGTGCCGTTATGGGCAGGCGTGTGGCTGTCCATCTAGTACATAAGATATCCTTCTCGTTTCGTCACTTATTATACTAGGTATACAAAATTCGTGATTTTCCAAGGAAGACGTCTTTTGAGGTTGTTCGACATATCCGGTAAATCTGCGCAGTGGAAATGGTATGGCCTTGATACTTAACAGAGAAGGTCATGAGTCCCAGGAGTAAGAAAATAAAATGGGATGTTTATGGCCCGGGTTAAGTACTCCTTGGGCGTTATCTTCGTCTATTCATAACCTCGTGGATAAAAACCAAAAAACCAAGTTATCTTCGTCAAAAAGTTTTAAAATCGGTTGACTCATTCTGACTTTTTCGTAAAATGACTACTGACATAATGATTTCCTAATTGACCTCATAAATCCAAAGGAGAACAATATTACTGGACCGCATTCCTTTCAAAGTCGTTCCGATTCAACGGGTCGTAATTGAAACTATTTTTGCACCGACTGCGTTAGTTTGCTCCACGCTACTGGTTTTTGTTTGGTATAAATTGAGAGCTTTAGAGACTTTTCTGATTTTATTTTAACGTATAGATTAAATTCTATTAAGTATAGTAGATTATGCTACAAGTGTGTAAAGTTGGTGATTACCGCTGAGGCGCCATTAAGGCCCGAGCCGAAGACGGTAATCATCAATACACACGTGTATCATACGACGTTTTTCAACACACTTGCGAGTAAAATAACAATAAGAAGTCATTTCAACAGTGAAACAGAGCTATGAAACATTTTTCATTTAGGCGGGAAAAATTTATCAGTGTTATACGAGTATTATGCGCGCGTCACTACGACACAAACTAAAATAATAAGTTTATATAGAGTTTCTTTCAGGCACTTACAAAATGTGGAATTCATTATTTATTGGTGTGCGTGACATTCATAAAAATCAGGGGCTTCGGATCGGCAGTGGCCGTCCTCCCGACTAAACCAGCTGTAACTTGCGGACCACTGATTATCAATATAATAGGTAGCAAAGGTGTATAACATGTTTAACATGATCTAATACCACCTTGTCCTTTTTTCTATCGGAATGCTCGTAGCTCGAAAAAGCGACATAGTTACATGGTTGATGTTCCAAAGACACGAACGAAGAGATTTGACTATACTTTTGTGATAAAAACGTCTAGGCTGTGGAATGAGTTGCCTGAGTGGATTTTCCCCGAAGGTTACAATCTTTGTGTCTTCAAATCGAGAGTGAATCGGTTTTTTTCTAGGTAAACACGCTCCATTGTAGACCGCATCGTTGCTTAACATCAGGTGAGATGGCGGTCAAGTGTAAACCTATAAAAGTAAAAAAAAATGTCACCGTAAAATTGTAAAAAAAAACCGTCACGATTCATTTATGATATAACGACGTTATATTATATAAACTGACCTAACTTTTCCTGAGATTATAATCTGACGTAGTTGACAATTTTCTAGTTCTAACATACCCCTTTCATGCCCATACTGCCCATATGAGCTTTATTGTCAAAATGGTCAACCGCGTTTTATAAAGCGTTTCGTAGATGTGTGCATGTTTAATACACTATTCTCAATTTTGTTTCATTATATTGAATATTTAATCAACATGCAAATGCAATGTACTATATTAATTATGGCCTAATTAAATGTACTACTAAATTAATTCATCATGTAATATTAATTAATTAATTGGATTCATGTGTAAACGCAGAAGGGTTAGCAGCATATACGACACAAGATTTTTAGGGTTCCATAAAACGTAAAAACGGAACCCTTATAGATTCGTCATGTCTGTCTGTCTGTCTGTCTGTCCGTCCGTATGTCACAGCCACTTTTTGCCGAAACTATGAGAACTACACTGTTGAAACTTGGTAAGTAGATGTATTCTGTGAACCGCATAAAGATTTGAACAAAAAAAAATTAAAAAAAGACATATTAGGGTTGCCCCCCATACTAAGAACTGAAACTCAAAAAATTTTTTTTCATCAAACCTACACGTGTGGGGTGTCTATCGATAGGTCTTCAAAAATAATGTTGAGGCTTCTAAAATCATTTTCGTCTACACTGAATAATTTGCGCGAGAGACACTTCCAAAGTGGTAAAATGTGTGTCCCCCCCCCCTCTAACTTCTAAAGTAAGAAAATGAAAAATCTAAAAAAAATATATGATGTAGGTACATTACCATGTAAACTACCAACGAAAATTAGTTTGAACTCGATCTGATGAGTAGTTTTTTTTAGTAGGTACGTCATAAATACACTATTATTGAAACTTCGATCAAAGTTACAACGAACTACAAGAACTATGTGTACTATGTATATTATGTTACTTGCTGCAACGGAACCCTTCATGGGCGAGTCCAACTTGCACTTGGCCACTTTATTCTTAGTGTAGGTGCTGCGTGACTTGTAATATGCTACAAGACATTATGTAAGCTTATTTAAGTATCCTGAACCTAAATTGTATCAAAAATGTACTTGTAATTACGTAATAATAATAAATTTTCAAATTTCAAAATTTTTCCATTTTTTCTTGTGTGAGTTCAAGTTTACATATATCTGAAATGTACGTTCTCCCCGCGCCCGGCAAAATATGTGACAAAGTTTGTTAGGAAGCCAAACGTCTTGCGTCTTCCTATGGTAAATACTCAAAGTTTTATAGTGACCAATACACCTCATCAAGTGGCCAAGAATCCTACCTTTTCTAATGTGTTTAAATTCTACTTTCGCTTATACCTTGGCTCCTTTAGAAACAAACAGTCCGTCATCGCGATCAAGTGGCCTGCATGCAGGTCGTTGGCCGGTGTTTGGCAATACGCGACATTTTAGACCCGCTCCAGTAATTGGTGAAGACCTAGAATACTCTACAATATAGACTATTGCTTTATTACTAGGTTATTCTATGACGAAATGTTGATTGGCGGTGGTATTGCTTTGAGATATGTTATTGAAGTAATATCTATTTTTTCCGCGTTAGGGAAAAATGATGAAATAATTTTTTTTTACACCGTCACGAAAAATCGATACTCTGAAGTTAACATTTTAGTAAACATTGTAACAAATTTCAGGTTAATGCTTCTTACGTTGAAGATATTATTTATTTTGTAGTTGTAGTTAGACTTTTTAACACGACAAAATAAATAAAGATAATAAATAATGGTGTTCCAGAGACACGAACGAAGAGATTCGACTCAACTTTTGTGATAAGAACGTCTAGGCTGTGGAATACGTTGCCTGAGTGGGTTTTCCCCGATAGTTACAATCTTTGTGTCTTCAAATCGAGAGTGAATCGGTAAACACGCTCCATCGCAGACCGCATCGTCGCTTAACATCAGGCGAGATGGCGGTCAAGTGTGAAACTGTGAACCTATAAAAGTTAAAAAAAAAAAAAGTTACTTCTTGCGTGCGTATACACAGTTTTTTTATTTATGACTGGTAATATTATTGGATTAAAACATTATGACATGTTATTTCAGACTATATCCTATTTTTATTCCAAAGGACATTGTTAATTTATAAGGGACTTTAGGCTAAACGTGGACATTGACTGTCACTGATATCATAAATTAAACTTGTTAGCTTCTAGCAGTTGATATCAGAATATTATCTTTTGGTAATAGTAGAAAGACTACTTACGCATATTTCCCATAAGTAAATCGAATGTTGACGAGGTTATTCTTACAAAAACTACAACATTTTGTACCACCGGAGGGTCAGAGTTGTTATTGGAGGATGCCATCGATTTCCGAGGGCCAGCGAATGCATTTTCATCAACCAAAAACACATCATAACACAGTTTTCAAATACGAAACACGTGACATAATGAAACATAAACAAACAGCTGAAAACTACGCAATTTGTATCGACGTATTCAGTGCTGCCATTGTAAAAAATATCTTAATATCGATCTAAAAAAATCGATAGTGGTCGTGTGGATAAAATCGATACTATTCTATTATGGCAGCCATTGTTTTAAATAATAACTAACATATTCACAAGTCAGTGGTTAAAATGAGTAGGTGATTATTCATACTGCTCTACGGAATTATTGTTTACTATTTATTCAGCATTAGTAGCTGATTTTGCGTCTCGTGGCATTGTGAAGTGAAAGCGGGTGCGATGAAAAACCATTACACAAAAAAAGAAAGAAATTTAAAGAAATCGATATTATTTTAGAAAAAAAAACTATATTATTAAAGTTTAAAGACTGGCAGTATTGAGTTATCGGAAATAATGATTAAAATACTTATAAAATGAACTTTTAGTTTATTAATCTGGGTACTAAAATAATGCACGATAATTCATTACAAGAATAAATGGATTTTTTGTCAAAATCAAATTATCAAGAACATGCCGTTCACGGATAGCCCAGTTTGAACAATGTCCTTTCAACCCGATCGATTCAGATTTGAATAACAAACATTTAAACATCCAAAGACCCAAAGTTATGCATTTACAATATAGGATATATAATATTAATAAGAAGAAGGGTTAGTAGGTTTATAAAATGTGTACGTAGTAAACTATTTGTCGTCAATTTTCCATATAACATCTAGCTCTAAACTAACCTTACCTATTATCATGGAAACCATATTATTATTATATTACATGGAGATACCCCGATACA
This sequence comes from Ectropis crepuscularia, assembly GCA_963693475.1. Classification (NCBI taxonomy): domain Eukaryota; kingdom Metazoa; phylum Arthropoda; class Insecta; order Lepidoptera; family Geometridae; genus Ectropis; species Ectropis crepuscularia. The sequence continues at coordinate 19,370,628 of OY856355.1, forward strand.
GAATCAACTCTCATATTCGTCACACAAGTATTTGTCCTGAATGAGGATTTAACCTGCGACCTACATTTCAGTGAGCAGACTCTCTACCAAGTGAACGAAGAGACAAGTCCTAATCAACATTGAAACAAATGTAATTACATATATCTTACATTCAGTATACTAATCCTATAAAACAACTTAAGTTTCCGTGCAACAAAACAACACCTCTCTCAGACAATACCCATTCCAGGAGCGATACTTTTAAAAGCTTTCGATCACGCGGTACCTTTTAAAAGTCTTTTAAAAGAACAATATCTTCTCGACTCACGAATCCAATCAGCGGTCACGGAATCGGCCCCGAAGATAAATGGTACTTTTAAAATAACACGTGAGATAAAAAATGTGCATATTAATATTGCGATGCTCCTGAACAGCTGCCAATAGTGCAATGATTGAAGTCATTCCAGTGCGCCAGTTAATTTAACACCAAGTTTACCAATGCAAGTTTGAAGGGCTATGTTTGCAGATGGGTTAGGGGGTAAAAAGACTAATCATCTGTGATATACCTAGTGCAGCGACAGGCAGTAATTCGGACTCTTCGTGTTCAAATAGCTGGCTTAAACTGACCTATTATGAGCAGTCGTGTTGCTTACCATTACGCAGGTACATGAATACTGGATTTTAAGAACGTGCCGGATTCCTCACGATGTTTTCCTTCACCTTCAAAGTTAGTGACGATGGCTAACTCGTGCATATTTATGCACTTGGAAAGATACTCCTGAAGTAATAGGTTTCGAACCTATGACCTTATTATAATAATGTAAACACTTTACAGGGCTTAATCACGATCAAAACTTACCTCGTATACCTATATAACTTAGCTCAGCCTCAGCTATCGTATATACTCGTACCTTACCTCAAAACTTATTATCGGCGTTTCAGCAGCGTTACAATCGCTCGCCGTGGTCGAAGACTGCCGAAACGTCGAGGAAATCAAATGATAGTTTTAATCGTGATTCAGTCCTGTAAAGTGCTTACATTATGTGCTCAAAAAAATTTAAAAACAGTCTATGATTTTATTGTTGTGAAATCGAACGTTCTAGTCTCTAGGCAAAGAAGTGTGTTTAACTAGCTTCAAATATCAATAACAAGGGGATTCTCAATTCCTAATGTCAAAATAATATATCATCATATATTCCCTAAGGAACTCCATTTTATTGAAATAAAAAGTAGCCTACGTGTTAAAATTTTGTTTTACAATTACATATTATACTAGCTGACCCCGCAAACGTTGTTTTGCCATATAAATTATAACATCATGTAATAATATAAGGCAAACTATTACATGATGACAAAAAAGACGATAATTGATCAGTTATAGGGTGGGATGAAAAATGATGATATTACTAAAATGGCAATTGAAAAATAGGGGTTAGTGATAAACGGGTAAAAATTTAGGGTTGTATGTATTTTTAACGCCACATTATAAAAAAATAAAAACAAAAAAAAAAAAATCGTATATAAAAAATATTTTTTTTGGTGTGAACAACCCTTATTAATTAGGGGTACGAAAAGTAGCTAGTAGCCGATTCTCAGATCTATTGAATATGCATATAAAATTTGGTACAAATCAGTAAAGCCGTTTCGGAGGAGTAAGGAAACAAACACTGTGACACGAGAATTTTATATATAAGAAGATTAGACATCTACAATTTTACGTTTATAAAATGTATGGGGTTAATTATAGACAGTGTAAGAGTACGTGTATGGAAGTTAATGAACATTTTTTTCTTTCACTTACTGTATTTTTAGTCTCTAACACATGAAAGTTATAATAATTTCATTAATTTATCAAGAATCAGATATAACATAAGTATTATTAATCACTTTAATTAGTCTTAGGTGTATTGAACAAATAATTTAATTTTAGCACCTGCTAATGATATAGTGAGCTGTTCACGCAAGGAAATTACAAGTAGGTACTAGGTAACAATGCTATCGAAGATAACTTGAGGCACGGCACAGTAGATCTAACATAATATATAAAGATACTTAAAAGAACACGATTTAATAGTAATAATTTTGAAAATACCTCAAAAGTAGTCGGGTGTGGACCTGACTACTTTTTTTGCAAAAAGATTAATTTCTATTGATTGCACTTTCTCGTACTAATATTTATTGAAAATCATTTTTGTTTTTATAGAAATCATAATGGGTTAGCGTTTGACTACAACTTGCCTTATTGAAAGCAACGAGGTCTAAAATCTTAAAAAAATAAAAAAAGCGAGCTTACGCTTGCCAATGAGGAACCTATTCACTTCCGATCCCAGATCCGTCTTCCGACACCTAACAGAAACGGTAATGGTTTGTTCCTTTCCCTCTTTCATCATCATCGTCCACAGCCTTCTCTATCCCACTGCTGGGTATAGGCCTCTCTTTAACCCATGCCATCTTCCTCGGTCCTGTGCCAATCGAGTCCAGGTTCGACCCGCTATAGATACGATATCGTCGACCCATCTTGCAGCTGGACGTCCTACACTTCGCTTACCTTGCCTAGGCCACCACTCGGTCACTACTCTACTCCACCTGTTATCACCGCGTCTAGCAACGTGTCCAGCCCAAGCAAGGTTTCCCTCTTTACTTCAAGCAAAAGAATAAAGATCAATAATAATAATTAACCCAGAAACGGTTTTAGTATGAGTCTACACTCTTTGTTTGTATGTACATAGTTTGTCACTGGATCAAAGGACGTGGATAGCACAGTATCAGCAGGTTGCCTAAAAATATTGTTCTCAGCAATAAGGCCGCCATTTGTGGCACTAGCTCACAAGTAGTTTTTACTGTTTTTTGTGGCACAATAAACAGTAGGTATTCTAGTATCAAAGAAGCCCATAGTCAGCAGTGGGATCAAACAAACGTTGGTCATGAAGACACAAAATTACTTGAACCCATAACTTACGCCGACGACAGCATCTTCTTAGCAACAATAATGCTCACTTTGCCCCATAAAATATGCTAACACAAAACACGTAACGACGTCCCAAAGGAACTAGGGGACACCGGAACAGGGGACAGTGGGGCAAATATAGACAATGGGACGAAATTACACCCGGCCAATTGAGCCGATGTCAACTTGATCCCCCTTATTGTGTCCGTAGTTGATCCGTATGAGGACGGATGCGATTTGATACTTACAATTTTTAATGAAATTTTTACCATGGTATTTCAAGACTTTCGCAAGACAAAAAGCTGTGAAATTTGTGATTCAAGATATATTATGTAGTACATACATTTGCCTCTGTGACATCAAAAGATTGTAAAAAAAATTGGAATAAGGAATTTGACGAGAGACTACTTCTACTTGACTACTATTTCATTGAACTATGTTTGCTTTTGTTTTTTTTTTCTTGTCAGTATTTAATCAAAAAATAATAGTTATTTGTTGTACAAGAGTGCAAAGTGGCTTTTTAACCGCGTGCTCAATTTTGATGACCGAGCAAGCGAAGGATTCTAAAGTTGAATCACGAGCGTAGCGAGGGATTCAATTAGAATCCTGAGCGTAGCAAGGGAATCAAAAGGGCACAAGGTGAAAAATCTTTGCACTCGAGTGTAACACGTAATTTTTCATCCCCCCCCTAGCGAGGAAATTACTAAACGCTTTGCGCATTTTCAGTTTCAGTCGATTCTGTTGGCGTCAAATAAACTTCTTGGTCGCTAGAATCACTTATTATTATGGTATTTCGGGTTTTCACTTGTATTCAATTTTATAAGTTTTAAATTTTAAGTTTATTTAGCCATGGTTTTAACAATATGTCGTGAAAATATGGAGAGTTGACCGATTGAGGTAAGGAGTTTCAAATGTGTATATGAAAAAGTGTCCGCCCAAATGCATTAAATTATAGTAGCGCAAAATTTGCATCAGGGTACATTTTAAAGGAAATTAATAAACGTACTATTCAGAATTCATGAAAGAAAAATATTGGCAATCATAGGCACTGCCGACAGAAGTGGTAACTTATAACTCAGAATTTGATTGTTTACTTTGGAAACTACGCGTTTAAAACCGGAGGGCGTGGCTATGAGCATGGCCATCTAGAAATGCTGACACATTTTTAAAAGGCCAATGGGAAAGGCTGAGGCATTTCTAGATGGCCAATGGCTATGGTCAGAGTTTACCCGAAGATTTCTTATCATTCCCGAGCGTGACGCTAGAATTAAATTGACAGCCCACGAAAAATCTGTCTTTGGCGCGCCAAAAGAATTACTTCAAAATATATTGTTCCTACAAGTTTTCTCAAAATAGTAATTATTTATTTGATGTTATATTTACTACATTATTTTGCACTGCACAAGTAGTTGAAATTATCTATTAGTTACTATTTTAGTAGTAAATAATATTTAATTATTTAACTCGGCAACTTGGCATACTTCAATTCGATTACAATTGATTCATTCATAGCATATTAAAATGTTTTGCCATTTGAAATAACATTATTTACCTCTATCCTCCATACGTGAAAAGAAAATTGCGCGCAAAGCATTAAAAAAAAAGTACACCAAGGAGGTTCCGAGTATGAGTTTTTAACAAATTAAAAATAAATGTAAGATGAATTCGGCACCAAGGAGGTAGAAATAAATAGGTTAAATTATGTTTTGAATACAAAACCTCAGTACACACGATGTTCTAAATTCAAATTTACTTTACCCTCTAGAGGGTAAAAACGACTTTTGCGCCCTGATATCGAGGAGCAAAAGTACTCTTTCCGAGCTGGTGGGATGAAAAGGTAATTTTGCGCCTTTCATTAAACTACACAATTGTTTAAATATACTACTTATTAATGTATATAATGGTAGTTTTACGGTTCTACCTCTATACTCAGTATTTAATAAGTTTAAATCTATTTAATAGTTAAGTAACATAGACTTATCTTTGAAATTATTGTTAATTAACTTTTTCCATTCTTACACAGAATTATATTTGTTTTTATGCACTCGGGCCTCAAGATACAAGCTATGTGCTTAGTTTGCGGCCCACTGATCATACTTGTACCCACACATGCAGACCGAATAAGTATTCTAATGACTTGATGATTTACTTATGTAGATGTTTTGTAAGTCTCCGTGTGTTTAATAAAAATTTCATTTCATTTCAATGTTTTAATGTGAAAATACAGACGATTGTTGCTCTACCACGGAAGTAAATCTAAGAAAAAACACGTAAGGTACAGTTTTTTTCACAAATCAGTGAAATTTGGAACTTAGATAGAAATGAGTCTGTCTGTAGAACAAAGTCCAATTTAAGAAAAAAAAATACGTTTCAAATTTCAGACTGTCACTCTCAGTTCTTCCGACGTAATAGAAAGTTTAAATTCCCATATATTCCTATGCCAAATTTACATAATTCCAAGAAGTTAGCCAATGATACTATTTAATTCATTTAAAATAATGAAAAGTATCAAAACTATTGTGTTCTGCTATATAGGTGCAATACTCGTCAATTTGTTGGCGTCGACGCTTTCCTATTTAGCCCACCGTTTGTTCCGTGAGACTCTTGAGTCCACTAATGATGGCATTGTGTCATCAATAATTTGGATTTATCTGATTATTAATTATTTTATTATTATTTATTTTGAATATAAATAAAATTATGCTATGCTTAACTCTTGTTATGAAAATAAAATATATTTTCACTATGTAAATTATGTCCGCATTTAGTGAGTGTAACATTTTGTTTTGTCCTCCTTATGAGTGATGATAACGATCACGTCTTTTTAGCTAATTTTGACTACACCGAAGGCTTTTACTAACACTGTAGCGTAGTAAGAAAAATATTATACCGTGAATAATAATATTTATTTATAATTAGCAGAAGCATTATTTACTAACTGTTCCTGCTGCTGGGAGTCAGGACCTTCTCTCGCAAGTAGAGTGTAGCTATAATCGAGTATGCTGGCCATGTGCGGGTTGGTGGATGACCTTGAAAGATTCCAGGGATAATATCAGTTTCTTCACGCCGTTTTTCTTTACCATTTTAAGTGAGCGTGGTCAGGCAAGACATTGGTGTGCGTAGGATTCAAACTCAGTTCACCTTTATTAGTCTGATTTAGACTGGTCATTTTTTTCATGCTTTATTTTTTTATGTAAAAATCATAATATATTTACCTGACACTGAGTTAGGTAGGTATATTGATGCTGACATACACTCTGGTCATAAATGTAAATAATAATGGAATGTAAGTCATCACTATGCTTGAACGAACATCTCTGATGCACCACAGATACTCGGTAGATCTGCCTATTTAACTATGTGTTTAAAAATTTTGATGCTGACCCGCCAAGCCATTCTAAGCATCCACATTTTCACATTCACAATATCAGTGATATAAACAAAAGTTAAATTATGTAAAACTGAAAAGTGAAATTTCTTCTTTATCTTTATCTTGGGTCGGATGAAAGGAAAATGTAAACTTACTTGTGTAGTGCGTTAAAGCCAGCTGGTGCATTAAAACGCATCAGCAAAGATCTCACACGCGATCAATGGTGTGATAACAGCTTTCCACTGGGTCTTATCAGTAATAACGTGTTCAAACCTGGAAAATTAACGTTTTCACTCTATTACAGCTTGTCAAGATGCTATCAGTAACACCATAAGGATATGTCATATAGGAAACTTACTGTTCTTACCTTACTTGATTTCAGTAATGCATTCAATACGGTCGATTTTGATGTTCTACTTGCTATTCTCCGCTCTATTAACATATCTCCAACGGCAATTGACTGGTTTCGCAGTTATCTGCTGGGACGCCGGCAGCGAGTACGCGTGGGAGAGACGTTCTCTTCTTGGTGTGATACTGGTTCCGGTGTTCCTCAGGGTGGCGTTCTTTCTCCCCTCCTCTTTGCAATCTTCATAAACTCTATAACATCTCATATAACTTCTTCCTATCACCTCTATGCCGACGATTTCCAAATTTACTCGCAGGCTTCATTAGATCGTCTTAACGAAGCGGTGAGATCTATAAATGATGATTTGCGTCGCATCGAGGCCTGGAGTCAATCGTTTGGGCTTGCTGTCAACCCTTCGAAGACGCAGGCCATTATAATTGGTAGTACTGGGTTAATTTCAAAGATTGATTGGACTACACTGACCCCGCTTATGTTCGGAGGTGCTATTATACCTTACAGTGCGCAGGTTAAAAATCTCGGGGTTATATTGGATAGGTGCATGTCATGGGACCCTCAACTGCAGGCCGTTAAGCGTAAATTGTTTGGTTCAGCAGCTTCTCTAAGGAGAATCAGAATTTTTTTACCAACGGCTACTAAAGTTGCGCTAGCAAATTCTCTCCTTCTTCCAATTTTGGACTATGCTGACACCAGCTATCTAGATTTAACCCAGGAGCAATTTGAAAAGCTTGAGCGTCTCCAAAATTTTGTGATACGGTTCATTTTCGGTCTTAGGAAATACGACCATGTCTCAGTATTTCGTAAAAAGCTCAACTGGCTCCCTATTAGGCTTCGTCGGGATACACACATACTTTCGCTGCTATATAATTTGCTATTCAATCCTACATACCCTACTTATCTTAGTTCCCGTTTCACATTTCTTTGCGACACTCACCATAGTAACCTTAGGTCATCTAGTAATCTCCTTCTGTCTACTCCTACTCACTCTACTTCCTTCTGTGGGTCTTCGTTCTGCGTGGTGGCTGTTGCTCTCTGGAATGCCCTTCCGGTGGGTATCAGACGCGCGCAGAGCTTAGAATCTTTCAAGGCTCAGATTAAGAAACACTATCTTTCTGAATTGGTCTCTTAATTTATCTCTGTTTTTCTCTTATCTTCTCGTTCTTGACTTTCCTTTTTTCCTGTTCTCTTTTACTACTTTCTGTGTTGTTCATTGTTTATGATCATGTGCATTGTACACTATTTTTGTTAATATTTTGTATGGTAAATATAATAGTATTTGTGTATTTATTGTATAGTATTTTTATGTATTTTAGCAATTATGTGTGTATAGTATTATTACGTAGTTTATATATAATATATTCTAGTAATTAAGTGACGACTTACAAATTTTTGTAATTTTGTTTTTTCCCTCACACCCTATCATCATTATGTAATTTTTTTTGTGTTTTTTCTTGCCTTTGATGGTTGTCTGGAAGAAATCGCTATTAGCGATAAGGCCGCCATTTATGGCACTAGTTATAAGTATTTTCTGTTATTGTAATATGTTTTTTTCTAATTTTTTACTTTACTGGTGTGCATAATAAAGTGTTTTTGTCTGTCTGTCTGTCTGATATGTCGCTCACATTGATACGCAAACTTTCGATTTAATTTTTTTATGCTAAAAAGAGATGAGAATAGCAAACAGCATAATGTTCTCTGCAAACATTGTCATTTAAACCAAAAACAATACCTAACTATGGTGAAAACACGAAACTAAAATGCTTAAATCCCAAAATTACTACCTGTACAGTACTGTCTTCGTCACCCAGAGGTATAAAATGATTTGTCTTTGTTCTGAAACTTCTCTGTAAACTTTTCTTTTCAAATCAACAGCGCTGGCTGGCGCAAATGGCTGTCAGCGAGCGATCTGCTAATTTGTGTAGCCAATGTTATCTGTGTTTAACGTGCATGGCATAAAGTCCTTGTTTGAGTGTACTTTATTTTACTTATTCGTCGTCGAAAGTAAGTGTGATTTTTTTATTTAAAAAAAACATTAATACTGCCACGCTAATTAAACAAATTACTGGCATTTCTCAATTTAAGTTAAAATAGAGCTCCTTCACGCTCGTTTTTTTAAAACTAGTTTTTTTATTAAGTGATTAAACCTGAAACGTTACATTAAATAAAATACATAATGTGAATAATATCTACATGCCAACTGTCTCAACCCCATATCACTACATACAGCCACCACTAATGAACCACTTTCCATCTCAATATTATCCAACAAACACTCTGGTACACGATAAATCTCAACGATTGACAATCGCAGCTTGAAACAAGGTTTAACAGCGCTAACACAATTGCTGGTACTAATTTACCTCGCGGTACCTTATACAGCGAGCGAGTGGTAAGAATCTCCACTTGATAGGCGTTTGTATGAGTGTAAGTTAAGTGTGAACCTTTGACGAACGCGAGTCGACGCCAAATAGGGCTGCGGTGTGGTGAAAAATTTGCTCTTCAACCCCCTTAATTGGGTGTCACGTTGTTTTAGAAGTGAGATACACGGGCGTTAAAGATTGACGAACATTCTAGCTGTTCGATGTAGTATTCATGTCACTTGCTTTGTATAAACTTGATGTTAGTGATGTAAATACGAGTATAGGTACACATGGCTAGTATCTACACATTTTTAAGGGACTTATGGCAGTTAGCCTAAAAAATCTAAAATAAGTGACTACAATAATACAATAGGTATTTGAAATACTTGTCAGATACGCGTCGCATTTGCTTATGATTAGAGTATTATTGTTATTATTTACAAAAACTTAATATTTAAAATAAAAAATGTCGGTAATTGTATGTATGATAGCTATCTATAAAAAATTGGGCTAGCTCAGCAAGCATAGGGCTCTACTGACATAAGCTGAAATAATTAGTATTCTATGATTAGTAAGGGAAGTTTAAAAGCATACAGGAAATACTGGAAAAATACTTTCAAACACTTCATATTCCACACACACTACTCAGTCCCACTCACCATACGCACCGTAATATCTCAGATTTTCTATAAAGAGTTGTTAAAACTATTCCTAAAAAAATTGGCAGTCATATGAACTGCTTAGAGAAGTGAAAACTAATAACTCAGAATTTGATAGCTTACTTTGGAAATGACGCGGGTGTAGGCTGAAGGCGTGGCCATGAGCTGGTCACGAGCATGAGAGAAATGCTGATGCATTTCTAGAAGGCCAATGGCCATGGTCCCGAGTTCACGCGAAGATTTCTTATCATACCCGAGCGTGACGCTAAAATTCAATTCACAGCCTACGAAAAATCAGTCAGTGCCGCGCCAAAAGAAGTTTTCACTTCAAAAATATTTTTCTTCTAATAGGTGAAGAATGTGTGTCCAAATACTTGTAAATAGCCAACGTGTTTTGGACTGTGGACTTGATTTTCTCCATATAAAAGAAAGTCCCCAGTCATCATATTTATTAATATTAAAAAAAACTTCTGCCCAGATAAAATAATTACATTAATAATAATTGTTGTAAGGATGATGTTTGTCTTCTAGTTCATAGATAGATAAGCTCATTAAACTTTCCGACCGTACGTCACAAACACTAACAGGGTTGTCACTGATTTGTTGTCCCGACGTTTCTTTTAACGTTGATACTGATTGGGATGTATGAGGTGTTTGTGCGCACATTTTTGTATTCTTTTTGTCGCTAATGAGTGTTCGTTAGGGTTGCCGAAGTTTTATTGCAATTCTCAATGCTTAATGACGGTTCTGATACATCGATCTTCGGGACTCGATTGAGTGATACCTTCAAAAATATTTGAGCTTGACAACTTTAATGGAGCTGACAACCAAAGCAATAGAATAAATAAGCTTTTGATGGGGACCAATGTTCGGGTAAGAAAATATTAAAAGTTCAGTTTAGTTATACTTATATTTAAGTTTAAATCTTATTCTAAACATTGCCTTACACGAACCAAACATTCGAAACGTTTTTAAGAATGTGTATTCCAAACCAGACATTTTTGATGTTTGTGACAGCAATCGAACTCTGTAGACGACTCAGAGAGTTTGTGTCGATTTTTTAATTGATTTATAAAATGTATGTAATAGATAACGATGAGGTCTTCAATTCATCGCATTTTTTATTTATGTGCTTCTTATATCATGACATAGGATGAGATGAGACGTCATGACGTCTGAAACAATTTTTTGTTTCAGAGCTTTTCATGTCAGTTGTTTTGATTTTAATCGTATTGACAATTGGTGTAGTTGTTTCTGAAAAATCTAATATTATTGACGAATACCTACATGATATTTTCACTGACCCCGAAACCTCGTTGTCTCATTGGAGTAATGTATTTAATTGCGTGTTATTTGATCTCACAAATTGTAAGAAAATCAATTGAATGCAATTCAATCCAGTAGACATACAATAAGTAGGAATATTGCGTAGCAAATACGTCCATACACATATCAGGAGTACTTAAAGTACTTATGCTATTAAAATTTACATTATCTGCACTTTCTACTATCTCAGGATTAAAACCAGCTTAAGACCTAGCCCCGTGCTATGAAATCTTGTTGTAATTATCGGACTTTTCAATTGACGATCAACATGCATCACGATTAAGAGTCATAGGTATTTCTTGGTGGATACTGTATGCAGTTGTAATACATGATTTTTTGAGTGTCAATTGTTTCACAAAATAGAGTTTTAAGAGTTCAAAATATTTGAAGTCCATAGAAATACAACAGCGCCTCGCGGTTTTTCCCGCGTTGTTCCCCTTCCTGTTATTTTTCGGAGAAAAAAACTAGCATATTGCACTTTGGACTGTTTTCAAAATTTCAATATGATGTGTTTAACCGTCCCGACTTGATTGAGCAACAAAAACCCAAACTTGCGCTTTAATAATATTAGTAAGATAAATTGTTGGTTTTGCCCCTCATGTCATTGAAAAATAATGGTCAGACTGAACACTTCTGTTTTAAGTACTATTCTAGTCAGTCATTTAGTCTCTATGATTGGAAACTGGTTCCAAATACTTAATTCCCGTTCTTGTTGACACATTCGATAGTGCTGTTCGAAATCACAGGAAGTCATGACAGCCGTATGACCGATACGTTCCGCTCACTACTGATGCTAAACTAGCGAATAGAAATTTGATGAACTATACTAGTCAAGTTGAATGACCATTGAACTTATAATAAGTATCAGACTTTTTCCTTTTTGTTTTATCCATTATTTCAACATATGTTAGCATTTGACTGTCACCTGATACTAAGCGACAATGCAGTTTACGATGGAATGTGCATGTTACGAGAATAGAGCCAAGCGGAGGCTTCCGAAAGAACCGACTCCTCGTTCGATTCTTTGAATGTTAAAACCACGAAACGTCACTTTCTTTAGCTATGATAGAAAAAATGCAAGGTAAATAAATCATACGCACATGAGCTGCACATTTTTCAAATTGCATACGGTAAAAAACCAATAAACGAACTTTTTTTAAGTTCAAGACTTTCTAGTCTTTTTTTTAACAAGAGTATCGTAGCTTATAGCCAGGTCTCTCCGTATCGGGGTATAATATAAGAGTTCTGTGACAAAATTTCAGCTTTCCTCAAATACCTACCCAAAATTGGCTGTCAGTTTTTGTAATAGCAGATATGCAGACAGGAGTTGACCGTACTACCTCACGTTTGTGAGATTGAGCGCTCTCACCTCAGAACCACTACTTTATTTTACTTCTAGTAGTGGTATAAATAGGACTCCTTGCAGAGTCCGTCTGGGGAAGTACCAAACCTTTACCAGTTATTCTACCGCCAAGCAGTAGTGTGAAAACACTACTGTGTTCCTGTTTGAAGGGCAATGTTTCCAGTGAAGTTACAGGGCATAGAGATAAAAGATCTTATATCTCTGGGTGACGGGCGCAGTGATAGGTAATGATTTGGACTCTTCATGTTCCAATAACTGCGTGTCACTATGCTGTTATGTGGCAGGCGTGTTGTTTACCGTCAGGCACACGTCCTGCTCGTCTTATCACTCTATATAAAAAAAAAATTGGCAGTCATAGGAACTGCCGATAGAAGTGAAAACGTATACCTAACTCAGAATTTGATAGCTTACCTTGGAAACTACACGGGTGTAACTGGAGGGCGTGACCTCGCCATCATGGCATGGCCATCTAAAAATGCGTCAGCATTTGTTTCTAGATGCTCAATTGCCAAGGTCCCGAGTTTACCCGAAGATTTCTTATCATACCCGAGCGTGATGCTAGAATTCAATTTACACCCCACGAAAAATTTGTCTAGGCGCGCCTAAAGAAGTTTTCACTTCAAAAAATATATATATAATTATATACCATACAATGGCAACAAAATGATACTCATATAACATGTTCCAGCAAGTGCATATCTCCAATTGTACGAACATCCTTAGTCCTAACAAAGTTATAAACCACGCGAGACTAGAATGTGGGCTTCGAACCGATTTGCCAGCTCATCTTCATACGTTACAATGCTATGCCGTTCGTCATTGTCTATTCGCATCGAAAATAAACGAGAGGTACCGTCCACGTAGGGCTGGGAGCTGTTAAGAAGCCAAAGTATAATAAAATAAAGTACATTACCATCACGCACCTACTGTGTATTGCCATTACTACGACTCGGCCAAAGAGTTTTTACCTATTCTTTATCTAAGGACTCGGCCTTTTTGTACCAGAGAATCAAAATCAATCTTGACCACGCCGTTCAAGTGTAGGTTAGCGGTCATCCGCCAATCTGGCAACCTCTAACGGTGCGTGTCTTCGAAAGATACTTGAAACCTGATCTTATTTAAAATGTGTCATTTTAACTATATTTTCATTTACTGTCGAAGCCAATAGTAATAAGAAACATGCACATCTGCTCTTGGACTAAGTACTTTTCACTGAAAACCAAATAATCAATCTGTTAATTTAACTCACACAATCCACCTAATGAGGCGTTTATAGAACTTAAAAATCCGTCAAAACAGACTCAAACAATTGCTTATGATAATATGATATATTGGCCCACATCTGATGATCTACCAAACAAAAAAAAAATAGTCATCAAAATCGATTCACAATCAATTGGCGGAGCTATCGCGTAGCATATCAAGACACAAAAATCTGCAGTCGAACTGAAACTTCATTTCAGGTAAGATAAGATCAGATAAATTCTTTGGAAACATCCCTAAAAACAGAAAAAATATTGCACATGAAACTTGTGAAATGTTTCAACAGGATATTTGAATTATTCAGGCTTTTCGCTTTTAAGCTGACCTGAAGCTAATAATCCGTTAGCCTAAACATGAGTAGTCTAGTCCAGATCGGTAACCATACGGCAGTACATTCTAAATTCGCGAATAATAGACGTGGCGTATGTAAATGTGTCCCCGGATCTCCATACATCGATCTCAGACGTTGCCCGATACTGGGAAAGGGGCACGACATTGCTGGTTTCCATTTACGATGCGATATTTATTAGTTTTAAACGACACAAAAACTACGGGGTGTTAAATGTTCGACGTCTTTGTGTGTGTCTATGGCATCAAAACTCCGAAGCTGATAAAGTAATTTAGATTTTTTTTAAAGGTGCTTTAGTTGGAAGTGTTTTTATCTACGTTTCATCAAAATCGGTTCAGCCGTTTCAAAGTTATTGGCTCTTTCGTTAGCTGCGGTAGATAAGATTGTGGATTGTGAGTATTTACTTGCAACCGTACATTTGTGATCTAATAAGTTAAGCGAATGCGTTTAGTTTTTTATAACATATTTGCTCGTAAAGTGTCTCTTATTGGACCAATTTCTGTATCGTAATGTATCTTATTACGTACTTGTGCTGTACTCAGCTATCTGGCCGCCATCACACAAGCTTTGCTTAGTTTGGGATCAGATGGTGTTGTGTGTGAATTGTCCACCAATATAAAAAAAAAAAAAAAATGTGTAATGTAAAAGGCACGGTTTCAAAATGCTCCGTCCACAGACTAGGTAGAGAGATATGCTCCGTCTAAAACGAACGGTACCTTTTTAAATCTTAGTAAAGAGTTTTTATGTCAGAAAAGTGTGGTCAATGACATTTTATGAATAAAATGAACTTTGAGAGGCAAAATATAAAAAAGAATTATTTAATTCGTTAATTTAATTAATTTGGACCATAAATTACTTTAATTTTTCTGTGACAAAACACAAAAATATTAATTTACTTTATTACTAATGGCATACCAGCTGGTTCTGTGCTGTTGCTTAAAAAAAAAAGGCGCCGATGCGCGCGCATTGCTAATCTGTGATCCATAGTGATTACTTACTCTGTGCTGTGATCTGTGATCAAGTAAATATTATTCCGCGCGTTTTTTTTCGCTGTATTGTTTTTATTTGAAAATGTCGTCAGAGTTTTGTTTGTTTTTGTTCCCAAACATTCAAAATAAAACCATGAAACTCTGTATATAGACACTTTACACGAAGCAAATAAATGTTTGTTCTAGCAATTTTGTAATTAAGAACTGTACGGGGATGAAATTGGAGTTGAAATGGGGAACGAATGTCTGTTACGCTTTCACACCTAAATAACTAAACCGATCTTGATGCAATTGTATAAAATTGTTTTATTATAACCTGTTTTTAGTAACCGTAAATGTGTGTGGAAATACAAATAGGTACTGCCTGAGTTGCTTTAGTATTTATTTTGCGCGGACAAAGTCGCGGACAAAGGCGGCTCTCGCCTTCGGCTCGAGCTATAATTTAGCAGAGGCTGTAATTACCAAAGCGCACGTAGGTATGTCATACGATGTTTTATAACATACTAGCTTTTACCCGCGACTTTGTCCGCGCAAAATAAATACTAAAGCAACTCAGGCAGTACCTATTAACAATTTTATACAATTGCATCAAGATCGGTTTAGTTATTTAGGTGTGAAAGCGTAAGAGGCATTCGTTCCCCATTTCAACTCCAATTTCATCCCCGTACAGTTCTTAATTACAAAATTGCTAGAACAAACATTTATTTGCTTCGTGTAAAGTGTCTATATACAGAGTTTCATGGTTTTATTTTCAACGTTTGGGAACTTCCATATTAGCTTTCATATGTGGATACAGAAAAAAAACGAATTGAGATCAACATCCTTTTTTTGAAGCCGGTTAAAAATAATGTTCAAAAATTTTCTTTAGAAATAAATAATATTTATACGAATTATAAAGGTTTTTATGATAGACGAACATAACATAGTACAACTGGCTAAGTTTGTAGCAAGTGCATCCGATAGTCGTGGATTCGATTCCCACTCAATGAAAATATTTGTGTGATGAATACAAATATTTTGTTTTGTGGCTGTGTATGTTCTGTGTGTTTATGCATAATAAGTATGTTATTTAAGTATTAGGTCAGCTATCTGATAGCCACACTTTACAAGTTTTGCTTAGTTTGGGTTCAGATGGTGTTGCGTGGAAAAGATCCATCAATATTTGTAATTATATTATTAAAACTTATTGTGATAGAATAATATCTTGAAGTAACAATGGAGCCCCACACAGCGCATGTGGGAATGTCCCGAGCGACGTCTTCTCAACTCGTCGTACGAGGCACGCCGGTGGTCACATCTAGTCTAGTTTTTGTTATCTCCTCAATTTGGTCCGTCTTTGTAGCTTCCTTTTATTTCCTAGGTTTCGTTAGAAATGAATTATTTACATTGCTACTGTTTTTGTTGGGATGGTTTGCCATGTTAGCTATTATGTTGACTGAAGTTGTTCATAGTTGTGACTAGAGTTTACGTGGAATTTTCCCTGCAATAAGCTTTCAAATTTGAGTATACCTCTAGATACTCTAAGACAAATCTCGATCATGAGATATTCATATTATCAAGGTTAACGCCACCAATTCTACCCAATGCACAGAACATTTTTTACAAAATTTCCTGTTCTGTGTTAATCTGATATAATTAGGTCTGATCTAGACGTATTTCGCCAAACTATCAACGAAAGTATCAAGATTTTTTTTAATCTAGTGTAAACTGATATTACAAGATAACTGCTGTATCCTAAGATTCTTAGGTGGGTATGGTATTATTTAACATCAGGTGATTAATTATTTAACTAAATAATACATTTGCGTGATTTATATTTAGCAAACATTTTTTTGCTAAAAGCTAGCTTATAATAAAGTAAAACTTAGATAAAAACTTGCAACAAAAACTAGACGTGTCGTTGACCTAATTTAAATGAATACTACATTAGGGTCAGGCCAAGTCAAAGGTGAAATAAAAATCCCGCAAAAGAATTATCGTATTTGCATTTCATTGCATGAAATCATCTTTATCTAGAAAAAATCCAGCCATTAAAGCCGTACTTAATGTGTCCGATTACCAAATTCACGACATTTCTAACACATCATTCGGTCGTTAAATTTCACTTTTAGGGGATATAAAAGTAGATAATATACTCAAATATTTAC
This sequence comes from Ectropis crepuscularia, assembly GCA_963693475.1. Taxonomy (NCBI): domain Eukaryota; kingdom Metazoa; phylum Arthropoda; class Insecta; order Lepidoptera; family Geometridae; genus Ectropis; species Ectropis crepuscularia. The sequence goes on from OY856355.1 coordinate 19,387,744, forward strand.
CAGTCCGCTTCTAAATACACATTTAAGAAATATTTTGTGTTCAAATATTTCAATAATCAAAACTTAATCTAATACGTGGACATCTTAATTATGTTATCGAAAAAAATGTGTTTCCTATGACCGTTTTGTCGGCTGAACTCCACAGAAGTCATTAAAAACACGTATCTAAATATCTTTAGAAGTTTTTCTTCTCTGGAAGTAATGTGTGTAATTAATTTTGTTTTAAAATTGGACAAGAAATTCGAAGCATTCGCAAGTTTGGTGTGTTTGGTCCGATAAGGACAATTATGTAGAGTAGTTACAACCACATTCAACTAACTGCAAAGGCCGGTAGCAGGCTTCAAATAGTATCTGCTGCATTCAAAATAACACTTTGTTCTAGTCTCGTTTGGTTTAATTTTGCATTGAAAATCTAGAAAGATCACAAAAAAAGAAAACGTTGGTAAATTTCGGTAAATGCGCTTATTGTATTTACAATTTCCAACTAAAATGAGTTGTTTAAAATAAAGGTACGTTTCATTTATAATATTTTTTTTCTATGGTGGCATCAATTAACTAATATATTTATCAAATTTCCGTTACTGGGGCAACAGAGGCTAAAAAATATAAACACAACTGTTATATGGATCTTCGCCCACGTAGATTTTAGTTTTGAAATTGGCCATTTTTCGGGATAAAAACCTTTTTTGGAATTCACTACTAGAAACTATTCGAGTTTCAAACTTTAGCTTGATTACGTCAGTTTTCACACATGGTTGAGCTACATATATCTATATAGGTTTATAGGTACATCCAAAGTTCAAAATTTGCTTAATTATAATACAACTAGGGTTTAAATAGGTACAACGCAAAATGAAATAAAGCCACACAATAAGAATTAACATACTTGTATGTGGGCAAAGTCACAAACTTGTAGTAAGACAGCCGACAAATTCCTACACGTGTCGTTTGAAGATTAGGTATTTTTTTTAATTATAAAGATTTATTAGTAGTAGCGCCATCTACGTGTCAACCTTCGAGCTTTTCAGCTTACTTAATAATACTACAAAAAATGTTGTAACAACTCTTAATGTATGTTTAGAGTCAAACATTGTTTTCGGTGACCGCGGTCGTTTGTGTAATGATCATTTTTTCATCAGATCTCATCTGACATCGGTGTTTATTTATCAAACCTTCCACCTTGCTTCTTCACGTTTGTCAGGGTCAACGCACACTAGGATTGGTTTATCCTTCACTAGCAGCGAACCGAGGTTTCATCCGTTTAATTCCCGTTCCCTTTGTTTTCCCGCGATGTATTATATATTGAAAAGTATTATATATTATGTAAGTAGTTATTCCCGACTGTAACTTATCTGTGTTCCAAATTTCCTCTCGATCCGTTGAGAATTTCCGACTTGATTAAGCAACAAATATCAGAACTTTCGTGTTCATAATATTAGTAGGATTAGGAAGTTTTGAATATTTTAAATCTCAACACAATAGTTTATACAAAGACTATGGTTTACACAAGGACTAACACAAGGAACAATAACACACACACCTGCGCGGGTAAAATTGCGGCGCGCTACTAGTATTGTCATAAAGTATCTTACTGTACATTCTCTATTGATGTTTCAACGGATAGGTAAGAGCAATGGTTTAAGATTTACCCCATAGTTTACTAAGTTTCCATAACGGAATTCCAAAGATTTAACAAAGAGGTTTGACTCTATTTTTAATAAGAAGGTATGGTATAGGCTGTGGAATGCGTTGCCTGAGTGGGTTTTTCCAAATTGTTACAACATACAAATTGTTCTTCAAATGGAGAGTGAATCGGTTTCTTCTATGTAAACACGTTTAATCGTAGACCGCGTCCTCGCTTAACATCAGGCGAGATGGCCACAAATTACACACACTCACTCACACATACATACACCGAGAGAGACACAAACCAGCACCCTTTCACACTCTAGATCATAATTATAGTGCGATCTCACCTTTATTAAAAGGTCCACTTTTATTAACCGGCCAATTTAATAATGAAACAATTATTCAAGGGTTTATCGCGTCGGCATCGCACCTCGGGCGCTGTTTACTGTTACGCATCTGAATATAAAGCGCTTGTCAAAATTCTTTCTTTATCGGCCGATTAAGGCTTGAGAAAATTGGACTGACTGGTATGACGCATAAATTTGGTAGTGTCTGTTTCATATCGTAATCTATGTACCCTACATTCTCAATCTCAGTCATCCGGGAAAGTACCTACAATACCTTTGTTAGTTATTTTATCGCCAAGTAGTAATGCCAAGACATTGCTATGTTCCGGTTTGAAGGGCAATGTCTCCAGAGAAATTACAGGGCTTAGAGATAAAATATTTTATGTCACATACATATTTGTTTTATCACGTTTATGAAGTGAACATTTCTTTGGGCGCGCCACAAACATATTTTTTTGTGAATTATAGCGTCACTATGATAAGAAACCTTCGGGTAAACTCGGTACCATGGCTTTTGGCCATTTAGAAAGCGTCAGCATTTCTAGATGGCCATGCTCATGGCCACATCCTCAGGATTCACCCATATCTGCTATCAAATTCTGAGTTTTCAGTTTTCACTTCTATCAACAGTTCCTATGACTGCCAATTTTTTTCCTACCCTGCGTACTGTTAATTGATAACAAATTTGTAGGTACAATAGCACTTGGAAAAAATCTTAAAGGTACTAGCTGGATTCGAACCTAAAACCTCAAGCTTATGAAAGGTATTATTCTTGCTATTACTAGACTAATATGACTTTGTAAACTGTGTGAGCACTAATACATGTCGCAACTAATATAAAAATAGGATATTATTCGTAAAAGATGGTCGTATGGATGAGTCCATTTGCACAACAAAATACTCAATATCGCAGAACAGCAGTATCCACAGACGAGTATCAAATACTTGTTCTAGAACTAAATAATAAATAATACGAGTTACATAACAGGTTTCATTAAGGCAGCACTAAATCAGGCTACCTGAGATGCGCCGGCGCAGTGCAACATTATGACGTAACGACTGCAAAAAAATAGGTTTTCAGTTGCAATTATTTTTATTGCACAAAACAAATTTGCATTCACTATAAAAACACATACATATTTGTGTGTAAAACACATAAACAAAGCACGAAAAAGAGACACCTACTCTTAGATTATTATGGGTCGACTTTTTTGTGCGCTTTTCCGATGGTTCCAATCTTGGTGTCTTCAAGTCGAGAGTGAAACGGTTTTTCCTAGGTTATCACGGTCCTTCGTAAACCGTATCGTAAGTGACGATATAGTCAGACAAGATGACGGTCTCGTGACTAGTGTAAACCTATCGTGTTAAATAAAGACCTTTCAATCACGGAAAATATGGTATAATTCATATTTATGTAATTAATGTATACTTAACTAGTAGTGCACCGTGGTTTTAGCCGTATAGTTCGGGAAATAGGTACGCGAGTAAAATTTACTAACCTTCTAATATTTTGGCGGAATTAAGGTCTATATGTGCTATTCGGACTTTAATCTTACTGTGGTCCAAATTTGAAGCCGATCTGTTCATCCGTTCCAATGGGATCGAGGAATAAACATCCGAACTTTGACATTCATAATATTAGGAGAACAAACAACCATAATGCCAACGTTACAATAATCTTGTCTATGAAAGTATGGATGTATGATACGGAGCACGAACATATCACGAATCCTAATCAATGTATGAAAAAAAATATACGGTCGAATGAAAAAACTTTGTCCATTTTGGAAATCTATAAATTAGAAAATAACAAAAAATGTAATCCATACTAATATTATAAAGAGGAAATATTTGTTTGTTTGTTTGTAATGAATAGGCTCCGAAACTACTGGACCGATATCAAAAATTCTTTCACCTTTGGAAAGCTACATTATTCCCGAGTAACATAGGCTACGGCAGATGGCGCTGCAGTTGATATCTAGGTTATTATTCGAGCGAAGCCGGAGCGGGCCGCTAGTACTAAATAATCTTATATATCATGAATTTGCTGGCGTTTAAGAAATCGTAATGGCTATGTTATGGTGCTCTGTAACCGTAATCTAAACTATCGGATATCCGAAATAAAAAAAATCTTATCTGTTGGTCAAGTTTCGGATAGTTTCGGATACAATCGACTTTCAGGTGATGAGGCTGCAATCTTGCTATTTTTAATCTTAATTTGCTCAGTTTTGACTATTAGAACTATATTCAATCTAATAACCAAAACCAATTCGAAATTCTTACATATCCGTAACCATACCCGAAATCGACTTAATTTTATTCCTATATTCATATCCGTATCCAGATCCGAAATATTATAATATCCATAACATACCTCATGCTTTCTTTCGTCTACTAAACGGTTTATACATTGCTGACACAAGAAATTCTTACCGCCTTTAGTACAAAATTTTCCCTATTAGTACAATTAAAATCTAAAATATTCTCTCTGTGGTTTCCACGGAGTACTCAAGAACTCTTAATTGTAATATCGTTAAACGGGGCTCCTTAGTAATTTTAAACTTTGGTAAGTTGAAGTTTAAAATGCTTCTTCAGTTTGAAAATGACAAAGTTTGTAGTCCGTAAAAGTGGTTTTAAAGAGATAATGTGGATTTTTGAATTTACATAAAATATTCTATTGACTTTGAAAAAGATCTAAACAGTCGAATGACTTTCCTGAGTCTTAAAATAAAGAGATATACATTTTAAAACCTAAATAAGTCTTTTACAAGCCAAATGCAGATTGGTCGATGCTACATGCCCTCGAAAAATGTATTGCTTCGCTTCCCTCATGATCATGATCAACATGGAAATATCCGCAGAGGTTCAGGCGGGGTTCGAAACTATGTCTACGCTATTTTGAAAGCCTTGAACAAGTGTTTGAAATACGTTGGTAAAAGTGTATGAGTTTTTGCTTCTTTAGTCTCGTTAAGCACATTTTCGAGAGCGGAATCTGAAACGACGTAGAGTCGGAGCGGTAGTGGAGCAAAGGGGCAGTACGTAGACGCTTTTTAGATGGGTGAAATCTTGTGAGTACGTGATATATTCAAAAAAATCAGTCAGCATTGATTTTGCGGACCGTACCGGTTGTCTAATCATTTTCGCTATTTGTGTAGCACGGTAGAAGATGGCAATTAAAATAATACATACCTACAGATGCAGGCGCCTCTCTTATGTGTATCTAGTCCTGCTTTAATCTCCATCATGTCTCTTCAGTATTGATTCGGTTTCTTCTAGGTAACTATGCTCCATCGTAGACTGCATCGTCACTGCAAGTGTGCGAATTGTATTTACAATAATTTGCAGTCATAGGAATTTCCGAAAGAAGGGAAAACTCAATTCTTTAGTATTAAGCACCACTAATGTAGCACAATAACATGTTTCCTATATATGTAGCTATAAGTATACTGCAATTAGGCATGTCGGTGACCCAAAATCACAAAATTTCAGCCTTTCAAAAGCTTCTACCGCTGCACCGCAAGGCCGCTACATATTATTTTTCACCGCAGTAAAAAAATGTTAAATCTCGCTCCATGGACGTATAAAAAAGTCGGACGTAGTCTCGCTAAAACAAAAACTGTGTCTATAGAGTCGGCCACACAATATGCACGTGTGCGCTGTCACATACAAGCTGACACGCACACATGCACACATCAGTGGGTCATTACATGCGCAAATTTGTGTGTATGTGTGTCTGCCTATCACTGACAACGCACACGTGCATATGTGGCCGATTCCAATGACACAGTTTTGTAGTAACACACGTAGTTTACAAAGTATCAAGGCTATCAAATTCTGTGTTAAAAGTTTTCACTTCTATTGGCAGTTTTTATGACTGCCAATTTTTTGAAGGGAAAACTTCTTTAGGCGCGCCTAGACAGATTTTTCGTGAGCTGTGAATTGAATTCTAGCGTCACGCTCGGGTATGATAAGAAATCTTCGGGTAAACTCGGGACCATGGGCATTAGTCATTGAAAGGGCGTGGCCTGGCTGCAATGGCATGACCATCTAGAAATACATCAGCCAATGGGAAATGCTGACGCATTTCTAGATGGTCATTCCATGATGGCCAGGCCACGCCCTCCGGTTATACCCGTGTAGCTTCCAAAGTAAGCTATCAAATTCTGAGTTTTAAGTTTTCACTTCTATCGGCAGTTCCTATGACTGCCCATTTTTTTTGTTTTAGCGAGACTACGTCCGACTTTTTTTATACGTCCATGCTTACGTCCATACGTCGCTCCAAAGTTTTCGCTTCAAAAAGTTGGTTTGCATTGATTCTGCGGACCGTACCGGTTGTCTAATCATTTTCGCTATTTGTGTAGCACGGTGGAAGATGGTAATTAAAAGAATATATTCGTACAGCTGCGGGCGCCTCCCGTATATCGTGCCAGCCCAGCATTACCCTCCATCATGTCTCTTCATTATGGAAATGTTCCGTAATAATATCCTTCGAGCTAGAAACACATTATTTTATTAGTAAAAATATTTAACTGTGTAAATCATTCAAATAAGTCACTGGTAATAGATGTACTTTATGTTATGGGAAAAAACTTAGAAAATAGGCAGGACTTTACATAAGTACCCACCTTTACAGGTTTAAACACAATAGAGCAGCTTCAAGCCGTCAATTCGAAGGATAAAACTAAAAAAATTGCAAGTAGAAAGATCATAAAAGGAAGTAATAAATTAGTTATCTTGGTTCTGATACAGATGATAATTACCTTACACAAGTTATACAGAAACATACTATTATAAGATTTTTAATATCAGTTTAAGCACTCAAACAAGGATAAATCACTCTATCACTCAAAGAACTGACAGTTTCGTTCAGATGGGTATCTGCTTCTTATAAAACGTTGCAACAGCGCAGAACACTAGCGTTTAACACGTCCCTATAGTCATAACAGTCGTGTATAAAATATCCACCAATACTTACCAATTTATGTATATTGCCACCTAGTACTCTCTGTGGTAGCCTGAAGGTGTGAAGGTATAATAAAACATAGTCTATCAAACAAAGCGTAGGCGTTAACCCGCGTCCCACCACAACATTATCTTCGACTGTCCACTGCTGCTTTAGATACAGTTATTTACTGCATTTAAGTTAAACTGAGATTTATACGTGACTTCAATTGTAGTCATTGTTGTTTAAGGATGAATTAATTGTTGTTTAATTCATCCATCTTATTTTTCGCTTGTTTTGTATCTGAGAAGACGCTGGATTATACTCATTACGAGTAATCTTTACAATTTTACAATGACTTGGCTCATTGCACCTGAATCACACTACCTAGTTTTTTTTCTATCGTACTGCCTGTAGCTCAAAAAACGACATCGTTTTTGACTAGGGATACTTTTGTTCTAAGAACGTCTTGGTCGTGGAATATGTTGCCTTAGTGGGGTTTTCTACCGCCAAGCAGTAATACGAAAACATCGCTATTTCCGGTTTGAAGGGAAATTCAGTTCCAGTGAAATTACAGGGTACAGATATAAAGCATCTTATACCCCTGAGTGACAAACGAAGAACAGTGCTAGGTATTTTTGTAGCAATCTTTAAAACGTCAACCATGAACCGATATCACTTTTTCAAGCTAAGAGCTGATCAGTTGTAGGCTCTCTGCAGTGCATGCGATATAAAACCGATAAGCCAGCGATTTTGAGGCGATGTTCAAAAATCTGAACACTTTTCCGAACAAGGATTTCGTTGCATGTAAGTCTTTCGGTAGTATTGTAAGTCTTTAGTAACTTATAACTTATTTTTATTGTTAAAGAAATCCGTTGTCTTATCCACCGTTATCGATATTACTTATTGACAGTAATACCTTGTTTCACTGCGTAAACTTTCAACAATACTCTATAGGTACCACATAATCCCATGCAACAGGCGGCTACCCCATTCTTTCGCCATAAATTATCCTCAGCATAAATCAAGACGATATATTAGGTAACAGCGCCATCTCTGGACCGTGTCGAGAAACAATAAATAATAATGTTGCCGAGGTCACGTGACCTCGCGTCTCGCGACCCCGGAAGGGTTAATCTTGTAAGGGTTGTCGGATAAATCATGTTTCGTTTAAAAGTTCTTAGGGTTGGCAAAATGTAGTTGCAAGCTTTTGTTTTTTAGTCGCAGCTTTATTACTAAGATTATTGTCTAATTATAAAAAGTAATTGCAGTAACAATAAAAAATCAAAACATTCCCGATATTATTTATCTTTATTGGTATTGTATTGGTTGGTTACGTACAAATCCTGCTAATATTTTACTTAAATGTGTAAGTTTGATATACTGAATGTAGTGTTAAAATTAAGAATAGGTACACTATAGTCTAAGATACAACTTTTTGTGCAGTAAAATTACGAGAATAGGAACCACGCATCTAAAACGCTGCTAGTTTTGTGTACTATGTGTGTATTTAATAAGTTTAGTAGGGACTTTACCTTCTATGCTAGTTCAAAGCTTCAAAGTTCGATAGGCAGTAGTCAGCTGAGACTATCTGAGGTCAAGTGAGGTCGACGTGGTAAAAAGTATTATAATGTTATTTTTTTTTAAGATAGAGTCAACAGACGAAGGCTGACGTCTGATGATCAGCAGCAAGCCTGTTTATAGGCAACAAATTATTACCATGCAGCTATTTACTAAACCACTGTCTAGGATGACATTGTGGTAGTCATCCGAAAATTGAAGTCGTTTCAGCCTTTGTGTTGCAAATCGGAACAGTTTTCTTCCTAACAAAAAATATACAACACGATTAGATAAATTTACTTATCACTGAAAAAATGTGTTTTGAATTTTTTCTATTTTGTTGTTATTAAGTTTTGCAAAGGTGATATAGTATGACAAAATTAGAAACTTTGCATTTGTCCCTTAATCTTTAAAAGTAATCGTATCTCCGTATCTGATAGTTTTTTTAAGATGCACAGCATCAACAGCCCACTCAATTTAATGTTCTCACTGCTGAGACTTGGGTGTTTCTATCGCAAGGAGAGAGTCAAGGTCATAATCCAGCACGCTCAGAGCTCAGTGCGGGTTACTGGATGACACATAACCTTAAAATATTCTAAGTAAGTAGGTACATGTCGGTTTCCTCACAGCGTTTTTGTTTGTCATTTTTAAGTCAGTGGTATTACGCGCATAACTTCGAAAAGACAATGGTGCACGTGGGATTGGAACCTAAGGTTCCGGATCGGCAGTCGTCGTTCTCCCGACTAGACCCGCCGCGTCGTAACTTAATTAGGTAACTTTTAAACTGAAGTATACAATAAAAAGATTTCGTAAGTACTCATCATGCGGCAATTCTCTTACACACTAGATATAATTATTTTTCTGTCCTTAGCAACCCTGACAGTATAATAATTCATTCGGCCACCACAGATGGCGTTGCGTACATCAAAACGGTCACAGATTGCTGTCTCTCCTGATTTATACGCATCAACTATTTGTATGTAAAACAGCCTCACCCTGTATTTAACGCGTAGATTTTAAATGAATACTTTTATTGTGGAAACTATAAATCAATTTGACAGGTTAAAAAGTTTATTATAATGTAATTGAGCTAGTTGCACTTACCTCAAAGAATTAGGTGGGTAATACTTCATGTCGCAGTGAAAAATAATAATAACATAATATTCTAATAGTCTGATTGCTTTGATAGACACCTGTTAGATTATTTTATAATAGATAACAGGTCTGCATTTGATCGTCATCTCGTCTGGTGTGAAAAGACGATCTGTTCTACAATGATGTGCGCTTCTGTGCTTGCCTACAAGTCTGTAGGGATAATACAATCACAGGTCAGTGGCATAGTCGCCGAAATGTTTCCGATAAAAAACCTAAACTAACATTTTTGCGGTAATTTTCAAGGCTATATAGTATTTTTCGAACAAAGGTACCAATGACGAGTCTTTGTTTCGTTGTTTTTTGGAGTTTTTTTTATCATTTATGGTATTATAGCTAGGATCTTGCATTTGTATCTCGCAAAATAGGTAGCCTCCCGACATTTTTTTTAACATAGATGGACGAGACGAGTAGGACATGTGCCTGATGGTAAGCAACATGCCTGCCACATAACAGCACAGTGACACGCAGCTATTGGAACATGAAGAGTCCAAATCATTACCTAGCACTGCACTGCGCTCGTCAGCCAGAGATCTAAGATATTATATCTCTAAGCCCTGTAATTTCTCTGGAAACATTGACCTTCAAAACCGGAACACAGTAATGTTTGAACATTACTGCTTGGCGGTAGAATAACCGGTAAAGGTGCGGTACTTCCACAGACGGACTCTGCCAAGAATCCTACCACTACTAAAAAACCTCGTCTAACATTTTTGCGGTGATGTTCAAGGCTTTGGAAGTCTTTATCGAAAAAAGGTGTTTCGGCGAAAATCATATTATTTAGAGCTAATGTCCTTGCATTTGTATTTCTCAAAATAGGATATGAGTAGTCTCCCGACTAAATAAATACGATTACATACAAAAGTCACATCAATCATTCCATCACAGAAGTTAACCCCGACGAATAACTAATTCCCCGTTTCATAGGGGTTGTTTCGTAGCAATAATTCATAAATTGAGCCGATTAATTGATATGGAAGGGTTATACCCCTGTTTGTTTTGACAAATGTATGACGATTGTGGGGGATGAAGGGTGATCGCGATTTCATTGCTGCTATGACAGGTTGCTTTGAAAAAGCGTAGTAGTATTTTTTCAACAAATGTTGGCTTTAAATCGCCATGTTTGGCAAAATAAACATGCCATCGTCAACCTATTTTAATATGGCGTAAGTTAAAATTTACAACTATTCAATTATAAGGTTTCATACAACAACAACATCAACAGCCCACTAAACGTTCCCACTGCTGGGACTCGGGGCCTTCTCTCGCAAGGAGAGAGTTAAGGCCATAATCCACTACGCTGGCCCAGTGCGGGTTGGCGGGTGTAAGGTTTCATACACTTTATAATTATGCTGTTAGAGTTCTTCATTATCACTGGCTTTTGCGGTGAAGGAAAACATCATGAACAAACCATCATGTTCCAAGAAAGACAACTTTCAAGGCCTTATCGGAAGGTCACCTAGCGTATTACGCAAAATTACTCAAAACTTACGCAAAGTACGTAAGTCACTTAAAACTGTAAAGTTGTTTTTTTTTTAATTTTCAACGCACATTACCCAAAACGGCAATTAACACTAACCTATTATTGTAGTAGATATATTTGTAAAAAAAAAATGAAATTGAGTAGTTTCGTATTGTCACTTAACGTTAACCAAGACGGTGGTCAAAAGAAAACTTTTAATAAATAATAATTAATAATAGTTAAAAATGATTAAGTGTTTACTTCTAGTTACCGCCAAATCGACCTAAAAGTTTATTTAAAATGTGTAAAACTACAAAGTGATCAATCATAAATATACTCGGAGACATATTTGTATCTTGTGATTCCATCCCCCCTGTGACAAACATGTCTTTACTGAATAATTAAATACTCACTTTGTTAAATCAAAACTGAATTAAAACAAGCAAATTAGACATAATGCCCTCTGATGCTTAACGAATAGGGTCACAGATACACTGTTTAATAATGCAAAGTATAGTAGGGTGTTTTAGACACCATTGGAATTTAAATCTTCAAAACATATGTACAAGTTTTAGTATTGCTTGTAATTTATTTTGATGAAACTCTTCCTGTTACAGGAAATTATTGTTTGTGACTATTGAAATAAGAGTGATTGGGAATAAGTTGAAAGGGAGTACCCGTGATAAATGCTTTTTGCTACTCACGAGTCTGTTTAATTCGATTGCAGCGTTTGAAATTTTAGCTCTAAATAGCAGTTTGATCTAGAAGCTTGAAGTAGTTTGAAATAACATTACGACACTGAAAAAGATTGAAAAAGCATGTGTATGTTTGTTCTGCTTGTTACTATTAGGGCTCAATATCAGTTGGAGGCTCTGGAATCGATCGAGAGACGTGCCAAAAGGCTCATAGGCAACGACACTTTTGTGCGAAAAAGAATTCAAAGTCTTGAACATCGCCGAAAAATTGCTAGCCTATCGGTTTTTAACGGATACACTTCGGAGAGTGTGCGACTGATTTGCATTATCTGATACCACCTTGCCCTTTTTTCTATCGGAATGCTCGTAGCTCAAAAAAGCGACATCGTTTCATGGTTGATGTTCCAAAGACACGAACGAAGAGATTTGACTCTACTTTTGTGATAAGAGCGTCTAGGCTGTGGAATACGTTGCCTGAGTGGGTTTTCCCCGATGGTTACAATCTTTGTGTCTTCAAATCGAGAGTGAATCGGTTTTTTCTAGGTAAACACGCTCCATCGTAGACCGCATCGTCGCTTAACATCAGGCGAGATGGCGGTCAAGTGTAAACCTATAGAAGTTAAAAAAAATAAAAAAAATAGGGCTGAATGAAAGTAAAGGTTACCTGGTGGGATAAAAGTAGGCTGTGTTATGCACAAAGTCTACTTTTATTCCGTTAAAATGAGTGATTATTAATCCGCGAGATAAACTAGAGTTTTTGTTACGCTGCGGAAAATAATTATTAATGTTATGTTTTTGAAATATTAACTTTAATATAATCAAATGTTAATGTAGGTTTGAACCTACGATCTCACGATTATAGACTTGGACATTCTCACTACTAATCCACCACGGCTTTTAATTGTTCAAACACAGTTTATTTTACTATTACACATCTTTTTATTATAACACTAGCAGACGCCCCGGCTTTGCCTATGGTACATTATATATTTATAACCTACAGTACTCAGAGATCAGGTGATCCAACGGTGAAAGAATCCAAGAAAAACGGTGAACGGAGATCCAACGGTGAAAGAATTATTGAAATCGGTCCAGTAGTTCCTGAGATTAGCGCGTTCAAACAAATAAACTTGTTCAGTTTTTTATATATATTAGAATAGATAGGTATTACAAATAGCTTGTAATACTTCTATAGTATTTTAATCCTTTTAATTATTTTTTTAGTCGTGGTAGGACTCTTAGCAAAGTCCGCCTGGGGAAGTACCACACCTTTTCCAGTTATTCTACCGCCAAGCAGTAATGTGCAAACATTACTGTGTTCCGGTTTGAAGGGCAATGTTTCCAGAGAAATTACAAAGCTTAGAGATATAACAACTTAGATCTGGGTGACGAGCGCAGTGCGGTTCTAGGTAATGATTTGGGCTCTTCATGTTCCAATAGCTGCGTGTCACTGTGCTGTTATGTGGCAGGCATGTTGCTTACCATCAGGCACATGTCCTGCTCGTCTCGTCACTTTTTATTTAAAAAAAAACTGAATTTTATTTAAGAGTTTTCACATCTTGCCTTGTGCAAATGCAATGGCGTTCAAGATAGCTTTGATTCGCCTCGTCAAGACACCATTTTTAAAAGGTGTTAAAGAAAATATCAAATCCATATATTTATCCAAACTAGAAAGCCAAACTAAGTTATCCATCAACAGTCAGCCTATACTTTAAGCAAGACTCTGATTAGTATTCTATGTTTCAAGCTAGCGACTTGTCTTTCATTATTTTACCTTAAAAAGCTTGAAAGAGATACGATTGAACTGTTTTAGATATGTAGAACTCAAAGAACTTACATGCTTAACTTCCGTGGTAGAGCGAACGTACGCAGATGCATGTGAAATGTAATGTTGCCTGTTTAGGTTGTACCTTTTGCCGAAAAATTTATAAACATATGTATTCCTGTTATTTATTTTTTTGCTAAATCATGCCATAAAAACTTATGAAAACAAATTGTATTGTGTACCAAACAATAGGCTGGAATGACACATCTATTTGTTTGGGAAAAAAAACAGAGCATTTTAGTAATTAGACATTTTCTAGTCTCTATACAGACGTTGTCACAGGTTAATTAAAACAAGTAAATGTTTAAGTATTATAAACAAAAATATCGAAAAAAACATTTTAAGTGTATATATTACACACTTACAAATTGAGCTGAATTGTCATTATCATCATCATCACCAGCTCGTGGTCGTCCACTGCTGGACATAAGCCTTTCTAATGTTGTGCCACCAAATCCGGTCCTCGGCTCTCCGCATCCATACGCTTTCTGATATGAAAATATGACTTGTCATATTATCTTATTATTATAATAAATGTCAATGTTTAATGTTTGTATATTTCGATGTTTGTTGCTCAATCACGTCGTAACGTATGAATGGAACTTTGAAACATAGATAGCTTGTAGTTTGGAAGAACACATACTTGCTTGCTACTTTTTATCCCGTCAAATAACGGGAACAACGGGAAAGATAACGACGCGGTTAGCCCCGTGGGGTGCTGTTAATTAAGAATAAATACTTTAACATTAAATTTCCATTTGCTTGTGGAAAACTTAAACAATCTGGTAACATTCAAAATATTATACAGCCAATTTCCTGATGGCACAACTGTATAACTCAGCGAGCAACTATGTCCGTAACATGTCTTGTCGAGCTGTAAGCTGTAACTAAGCAATCTAAGCACTCGGAGACAGGGGATTTGCATCAGGAATTTTCAAGTTACGTAGTGTAGCACTGACTTAGTTGACGTAGTCAATTTCTCTGCGTTTCCACCAGTGATGTGCGAAGGAAATGTGTCGTGTGAGGATGTCTAGCTGTGCTGTAAAAATGTGTGGAGGCTTCCACCAAAGCAATGCGAGAAAAATGTGCAGTACGAGGATGTGTAGCGGAGCTGTGCATAATGTGTGGTGCGAGAATGCGTTGCGACTCCGTCTATGGACTGGCTGGTACAGTACTTATGTCGCAAACCTCGCAACCCATTGCTTGCACATATCCCTCGCACATCCGTTGCTTGTTTTGTATGCGCAAAACTCTAGCTCCGCAGAGCCGTTTCCACCAGAGCTATGCTGACCGAGGCAAACAAACACATCCTCGCTATGCATCCTCGCACATGTCTGGTGGAATAGCAGCCTTACGATAAAGCCGCCGAAAACCGTTCGATTGGCTGTAGGCGAGTCGTAATTGCAAGATGTAGATTGCAAGTAAAAAATGACTTACTGTTAAGGTATAGTGGTAGGACTCTTGGCAGAGTCCGCCTGGGGAAGGACCACACTTTTGCCAGTTATTCTACCACCAAGCAGTAATGTGCAAACATTAAGTTGGTAGTAACTCTACCTGCAAAGCCGAGGGTCGTGGGTTCGATCCCCACTCAGTGCAAATATTTGTGTGATAAATTCAAATTTTTATACTGTGTCTAGGTGTTTCTATGTATAATA
Source organism: Ectropis crepuscularia (assembly GCA_963693475.1). NCBI lineage: Eukaryota > Metazoa > Arthropoda > Insecta > Lepidoptera > Geometridae > Ectropis > Ectropis crepuscularia. Next base: position 19,403,011 of record OY856355.1, read on the forward strand.
AGCATGTGTTTAAAATTATATAAGTATTATATCAGCTATCTGGCCGCCATCGTACAAGCTTTGCTTAGTTTGGGGTCAGATGGTGTTGTGTGTGAATTGTCCACCAATATTTATTTATTTATTTATTTATTTATTTATTTATTAAAGTGTTCCGGTTTGAAGGGAAATGTTTCCAGAGAAATTACAGGGCTTAGAGATTTAACAACTTAGATCTCTGGGTGACGAGCGCAGTGCAGTGCTAGGTAAAGATGTAGACTCTTCATGTTCCAATAGCTGCGTGTCACTGTGCTGTTATGAGGCAGGCATGTTGCTTACCATCAGGCACACGTCCTGCCCGTCTTGTCACTCTTTATTTAAAAAAAAAAAATTGATTTGGCAACTCTTCATATTCAAATAGCTACGTGGCACAAAATTGTGTGGTTATGCGCAAGAGTGTACTACCATCAGGCATGTGTATTTTGCGTCCCATAAAGCTAACCTATTAAAAAAAAAATATACAACAAAAAAGAATACGTACGCATCTATAATCCGTTCGCGTTAAGAAAATAGTGAGTCATCTGTGTCATGTCATGCCATAGCCAATCATGAACTCGACTTTTTAGGGTTCCGTAAAACGTAAAAACGGAACCCTTATAGATTCGTCATGTCTGTCTGTCTGTCTGTCTGTCTGTCTGTCTGTCTGTCTGTCTGTCCGTCCGTATGTCACAGCCACTTTTTGCCGAAACTATGAGAACTACACTGTTGAAACTTGGTAAGTAGATGTATTCTGTAAACCGCATTAAGATTTCAACAGAAAAAATTAAAAAAAAGAAAAATTAGGGTTGCCCCCCATACTGAGAACTGAAACTCAAAAATTTTTTTTTCATCAAACCTACACGTGTGGGGTGTCTATCGATAGGTCTTCATAAATGATGTTGAGGTTTCTAAAATCACTTTCGTCTACACTGAACAATTTACGCGAGAGACACTTCCAAAGTGGTAAAATGTGTGTCCCCCCCCCTCTAACTTCTAAAGTAAGACAATGAAAAATCTAAAAAAAATATATGATGTACATTACCATGTAAACTACCAACGAAAATTAGTTTGAACTCGATCTGATGAGTAGTTTTTTTTTAGTACGTCATAAATACACTATTATTCAAACTTCGATCAAAGTTACAACGAACTACAAGAACTATGTGTACTATGTATATTATAATGTTACTTGCTGCAACGGAACCCTTCATGGGCGAGTCCAACTCGCACTTGGCCACTTTATTAATTTCTAGCATTCTAATTGGCTGGGGGGCGGATGACTCACTATTTTTTTAACGCGAACGGACTATAATGTACTGAATAACAAACAATTTACAAAAAAGTATCTGATAAGCTGTTTAAATATGACTTTGTTTTCCAAACCCTACCATACTACACTTAGCACAAGAGATCTACTGATTGATATGTTTACCATTATTTTAAGCTATTACAAAATTATGTAATGTGGGTATAATGAAAATGCCACACGGAACTGCATTGAAATTGAAACATCGATATAAACCAATGGATGCGCCCTGAGCACCTTGAAATTGGTAATAAACTGCGTCTCTGTGTGTAGGCGCTTACGATAAGTGCTTTACACGCAACTAATCTACTTGACCCCTAGAATCGCTAGCGGCGAGATATTCTGTGGATCTACTTATTTTACTTTGGTTGTTGACAACGAATAGTGATAGGTAAAAACGTCCGGAGTTCACCGCTTCCTGCAACCAACTAGAACGGAAAAAGTGAGCTCACTCTTCCCAACGATGACATAATTCCGTGCGCCTGAAGTTTGGGAGGGCACATCCAATGGTTTATATCGATGAATTGTAATGTCGTAAATTCGATCTACCATGTAACCTTAGAAGAATAAAATTTAGCCATTAATTTGTCTGAGCCATGTAAAAAGTAAGTACATATCTCGCAGTTAATACTTATTGTTAATTATATGATTTGTTTGTTTTCGTATTCTACAACGGATATAATACTTTCAATTCACACAAATACAAAAAAAACAAAAAAAACATACAATAATACTCGTCACGTACAGAGCTACAGAGTCATAAACTAAAATAATCCCGCCCAGAATCGTTCCTAGTGCAAATGTGACAAAACAGGCAATGCAGCCAGCGTTACCTCGCTGGATGGCGATGGCTATCCTCTGCCTCAGAAACGAGCCAGTAGGTCTACTACGAAAACCAACTCCGAATGATCGGATCCGACTGACAGCTGAATTGGATTGTAGCCTACCTACCACGAAAAATATTCGGATCGGTACATCTCGGTCGGAAGTTATAGACTTAGGCCCTCTACTACCCTCATCCGAATGAGGGTCGGATCGAACGAAACGGCCGATCCTATCAACCGACCGATTGTCTTTCGAGGTAGGAAACGTCCATAAGTTCGGCCGATATATTGTTTATCGGAGTTCGTAGTTTTTTTCAACTACTTACAATTTTGCGTCAAAAATTGCCTATGTTGATTTTTTTATTTAACACCTATCTAAGGGCACTTGGGTAGTTGAGACAAATCCAATAATATCTGAATCGTCAAAATCCATTCAGCCGTTTGGAAGATACGTGGGAATAAAGAAATTTACAAACATACAAGATATGCGCGAAAAACATAACCCTTCTTTCAGTCGGGTAAAAAAATAGAACAATAATTCTAAAAACAATTTAAAGCCAACGGACTTTTCTTGATATCTCACCAATCAGGAAGCTCTCACTTGTCAATCACCAATCACACCGTACTTTGTCTGGCGTCACTCGGCGCTGACCAATCGGCTGTCTGAATTTAAATCATTGTTCGGAATTCGAATTGTATTCTGAAATAAAGCTCGCTTTAGCTGTTTATCTTCGTTACAAATCCAAATTAGCATAAACGGGGAATCGAATAAAAAGGTATTTATTTTCTGGCATTAGGTAATAACATTTTATGAAAATGAAATCTCCTTTTGAAAGTCTCATGTCACGGTGTCTGTCCAAAAACAACTCGGTCGATTTTGATGTTTTTTTATTAATTTGGTAGGTCAAACCTACCTTTGGTAGTTTGGTAGGTTTCCTACCATTTAATAGAGTATTTTAACTCTACTATACATATTATAGTATTTTAACTCTATTTCATAAATTCTTCTTAGTTAGAGTGGTTTGCCCCGACTTTGCCCGTGGTACTATTTATAGCACACAAGGATCACATATATATCCAAAGGTGAAAGTTTTTTTTATATCGATCCAGTACTTCCTGAGATAAGCGCGTTCAAACAAAATCAGCTTTGCAATATAATAGTTTAAGTAGTAGGTACATTTATGTTTTGTTAAAAAATGTAATAGTACATTTGAGATAAATCAATATTTACCCGTACAAAATTAGCGCGGGCCGCTACTAGGCATTAATTCGGGCCTTTTCTCGCCTTATACCAGATGAATAATTATTTCTGCATTCTTGGGCAAATGTATGTGTCTAGTCCAGTTTTTTTCTTATAAATTACGTGCACTTTGGACGTTTATAATGTTAGCCTGTACAACTTTACATAAGTACATATCTGTTGTAACTAGCCAACATGACTAATTAATTTCCCTTTAGTCTACAAGAAAGCATGTGACCACATCGGCACACCTGTTACCGGCCTAATACGTTCAGTATTACCAATATTAAATGCTAATATAGGATAACCAACGTTGTATCAAACTGAATTGAGGGCGGAACTATCGAATTTTCATATTTAAATAAAATCACCATCGAGTAGTTAGCAGAGTTCGTGAGATTCTTATGATATAAAATGAAAATAATATTTTGACAGTTTTGACCCACCGCCATTCCCACACCACTGCTACCACTATAGTGGATGCCAAACAGCTGTTATAAAAGTTAAGTTACATAATGGTCAATACTTATGACACATAAAACACCCAAATACAGAAATAAGCGTCTATAAGGTTTGTGGTAGATCACCACAATGCCTGATGCTATAAGACTATACGGTCTATGATGGAGAACACTTCCTCAAAATGAAATCGATATTATGATTTTGATTTAAAGACATTCAAATTGATTTCAAGATAATAAATATATAGCACCGTGTTTTGGTCAAATGTCTTTAGAAGTTTGTCGGAGCACGTGTATTGAAATGGGCAATGCTTCCTTTCAACGTTCTTTAAACGAACAAACCAGTTTGTTTTTCTGAATAAGATTGGCTATAACAATGTGCAAATTTGAGGTATTTTGAGTACTGAGTTTAGTTTACTATGTGATATTAATAATAACGTTTAGTAATATTCAAATCAAATATTTTTTCTATAATATTTCAACGACGTATTGAAAAAATATATAAATAACATTTTGAAAAATTGAAAAAAAAACTAGCCACAAAACAAAAAAAATCTTGTACCGTGGGAACTAAATACATAGAAACAGCCAGATACAGGAAAAAATATTTGTACTGATCTCCCAAACATTTGATGTTAGTGAGAAGAATCGATCCCACGACTTACGACCCCTCAGGTAAACTTACCACTAAGCCAGTATAGATTAATTTGGTTAACGAATTTCAACAACTACGCTGCACAGAAAGAAAAAAACAGCGATCTTTACTCTTAATTAGATTCAAGCATAAATGAAATATTATTTCTATTGAAAATGTATTGTGCAGAATTTAGTTTCTCGATCTTTTTCTGTTATTAAAAAATAAATTTATTCGCTATTGAAGTAGTTCTGTAGATGTTTTATTTATTTATTTATGTTAATCAAAACGATAATATAAGTACAGACAGTTTTGTAATTAGATACTTTTTTAAGTTTTTAGTTCACCTCTTGTGAGTACAGAGTAGGTACTTTGCTTCTATTTTTATTATTACACGATTTTTGTATATTGATATTATATCGTGAAAATGTTGTACTAGTACCTACATTTAATTACACGAAACGCTTTATAAATTCGCTTTCAATCCTTTCCCATACTTTTGTAATAACTAGGTCGATTCCTCAACAAAAAACGTTAGAAGCGAAATAGGGTTGCCAGTCCAACGCGTGATCTGTTGTAATTGGCGTCGACTGATGGATGAGACTCACCGCTTCTCATTACAAACATACAAACTTATTTTTACACTTCCATTCTTTATACTAACCTTTAAGTACAAACATTTAGAGTTGTGGTTCGTGACTTAGGCAGTAAATATAAATTTGGAAGGGAATAGAAACAGTTGGTAATTATTGGCAGCCCTATGAGGAAGGATTGAGAATCCACTTATTTAATGGGTATTGGAATTCAATACAATTTATAAACCGCACAATTTCTTACGAAATGAATTAATTAATTGCAAATAATTTTATAAAAGAAAAAAATAAACAGAATATTATGTTGTATTGTATAATCTAGCCCAACCGGGTTTCGAACGCCTAAACGTAAATAACATTTTGGAAAACCCTATTGTGTGTCGAATTTACCTAATTATTCCAAATGTACGAAAAAAGGATTGAAAACGAATTTTTAAAGCGTTTCGTATTTTAAAATGTACGTTAAAGTGTAATACTTCTATAGAGCGAACAACTCCCACCCTGCAATATAAAAAGCACGGTTATTATGTCCAAAAAACGATCAGTTGCATGAAAAATCACGAGCAGCCAAAGAAAAACAAGTTTGTGAAATAAATCATCAAAATTATTCAGCTTCTGGCGTTCTTGGTCATGACTTCACGTCGTCTATACCGCAGACCGCAGTACCGCAGTCGAAGTATTTTCTGATCTGTGCCGCAGTGCCTTAAGACAAAAGTCTTCAATAAGTTTGTTCTACCTGTCATGACCTACGGAGCCGAAACTTGGACTCTCATGGTAAAGCTGATCAAAATCAGAACGCTATAGAAAGAGCTAAGTTCGGATCGACACTGCTCGACAAAACTCGGAAAGAAGATATCCGACACAAAACTCATATCACATACATAGAGTAGAGTATCGGAAAGCTGAAATGGCAATGGGCTAGCCATACTATGGTGAAAAAAATAATTGGGATGGAAGAGTTCTGGAGTGGACACTGCGTTTAGGCAAACGAAGTGTAAGGGTGTCCACCCTGCAGCCAGATCTGGCTGCCAGATGGAGTGACGACTTGCGGAAAAAATTAGATAAAAAGAGTGGGCGAGGCGATCGAGATCAGTGATACTACAAATGTGGGCTGAGGATGGTAATAATGAGTTAAAAAAACATCGGACATTCCCAGCACCACTTTGAAATTTTTTGTTAGCTAATATTTTTTTCTATACTCTGGTTGCTTGGAAAAGATTTTATTTAGCGTGAATACATTATAATTTTAAGAATTTATCTTTCCGTTTATTTATTTTCGTATTGTGAATAGTAAAGTTTTCTAAATGTATGTATTTATCGATACTGCTTGTCTTGTAAATTTGCCGCAACTCAATTTAACTCGAATATTACTCAATAAAATCTCAATACACAAGTAAACCTCAGTCGTGATCATTGAATAAACTCAATAAATCAGTTGTAGAACATAAATTCGATATGAATACCGCAATAAATCTGTTAAACATTAACTCTGTCACTAAATACGATAACAATTGTGATAAAACAAAGTTTTAGACAGCGCATCTGATGACATTTGACCTTTGACATAACTTGGTGACAAGCGGAGCGATGAGCGATTATAACAATTTAGTATGTACCTATTACAATAAGTCACTGGCATAGTGCAATGAACCAAAATAGTAAAATTATTAATACTAATTATGAGTCAGCCGAACTCATATAGTTTTGTTATTTTCGATAGATAAATACTCTTTACTAACTATTTATAAAAAAGATTTATAGAAATAAATTGTAATTTAAAAAAAAAAAAATTAAAATAAATGAATTAAAAAAAATATATCTTATACCTTTAAACGAGCAATTCTTGTACCTATATAAATATGTATATATATACTAGCTGACCCGGTGAACTTCGTACCACCATGTATTTTTTCGTCTACATTTTCTAACCTTTCTGTTGTACAAATCTTTTCCCGACAATAATAAATACATAGAGAAAATAATCATCATAATTAGTGCAGTCATTCAAAAGTTATGAGCGTACATACATTTCGAAGGTCCGTTTTTTACGGTTCCGTATAAACTGAACCCTTATGGGTTCATTGTGTCTGTCTGTCTGTCCATCCATATGTCATAACCACTTTTTTCGAAACTATAATCACAATACTGTTGAAACTTAAGAGATGTATTCTGTGAACCGCATAAAGTAAGTATTTTACTAAAAACATATTTATTTCAACGTATATAAACATTTAAAAGCTAGTAATAATCTTTTTATGCAGAATGCAGAAGACCGCACCATGTGGCGTTCATTAGGAGAGGCCTACGTCCAGCAGTGAACGAATATTAAATAGGCTGATGATGATGATGATAAATACCTTTCTTGTTAATCAAGTTATTACCAAAAATCAGTTTTATTTTCATTGTAGTGCTTTGTAATATACGTTGTTTTTTGTTTGATTACCTGGCACATAAACAAACAAATATGATGGTTTTCGAACACGGGAGGGAATATGTAACACAATCGACCATGTGAGAAACATGGGTTTTCTAGATTAATACCACAAACATTTTAACACGTTTGGCGCCATATGTATCGTTTAGGATACACACTGTCGTAAAGAGTGTGTATAGTTTATGATACACACTACTCATTTCAGTTAAAGCAGTGTGTATCCGAATATTTTCCCAGTGGTTTTGGGTTGGGAATTGGACAATCAGTTAAGGAGATATTAAGAGAAAAATTATAATCAGCTTGAAATAATTTTATTAAAAAAAGAAAGTTACTTAGAAACTAAATAATCAATTTATTAAGTTCAAAATAAATCAGTAAATATTATTGAAACATTTTTGATACAGAAAACTTTCACAAACATTTTGTAGTTGTTTGAGCTGCTCTGAAAGTCTTGCCACCGATAGCTTTCCTGTCATACTTTTTATAGCACATCTTCAGCGTACAATTTTCTCTCCATCTTTGTTACTTATGAGATAATGTTTTCTATTAAACGATCTTCTTGTCATAATAGAGGCTGATGACACTTCATCTCCGGCTAACTGAGCAAATCGTTTTAGTAAAACTACAATTATTTGTTCCCTGAATTGAGTGATAGTAAGTTTCTTGAGATAATATTTGGTTGAATAATAAATGTGCATTCTAGAGAGAAACAAAGAGAAATAACATTACGAAATGTGTATCTTTATATATGATACACATGACCTGGGGAATAGTTTATCTAAATAAAGTATTCCCAGGCCACGTGTAAAAAAATATACACACCGGTAAAAAAGAAAGGGATGACGGGGGAGGGGGTGTGATTATTTTCTATACTATTTTAACATCTCACAACTCACAACACAAAAAAAAGTTGTGAAAATTTGGTAGTATATTTGCATATAGGGCTTGGCGCTGAGCGTATTATAGTTGGCCCTGGGACTTGTTTATGTGGTCATAGCAGAAGCAAGCCGCACTGGAAACTGTAGTCGTTTAAACTCAAATGGTACATCAGTTGGAATCATTGGGATTCGTGGTATCAAAATGTCTTGTCCTTTATACTTTCCTTTCAGTATAGTTGCTTTTATCACGTTGTTCAGTATTTTTGTAGCTAACCGTGTGCCGGTATATTTTAACTACCGATCCAACTTTTTATGAAGATGTGTGAGGTGGCAATCCTGGAAAATCCAGCGAGTTCAAAAATTCCGGAGGATAGTAGTTGACGACATCATCTTGATAAGTCACCGAATCAACTGATTTATAAATCCTCAGTTCGCCTGTAATTTGTTCTTGAATTTTGAAATTTAATTCATTTGCATCTATCTCATTTACGTAATATGTATTAATATTTATTTATCATGTGGCTGTCTTGTTCCAATGTTGGGCAACGGCTTCCATACCCTCCTTCCACTTTTTCCTTTCTATGGCTAATACAGTCCAGTCTTTCCAATGATCATCCGACATGCGGCAAACATGTCCTGCCTGATCCCACTTCAAATTGGCTGCTTCTTTAGTCACATCGGCTATTCCGGTTTTGGAAAGCAGTATGGTGTTTCGTATTCTGTCCGTTAGTTTTACTCCAAAAATACTGCGCTCCACAGCCCATGTGTATTTAAATAATTTTGCACAGATATTTAAATTAATAATTCAAAATAATAAAACACTTTCGTTACGCGGTTTGTGTTTGACTGACACGTGACTGACACTTGATTGATATAATGACGTGAAAACTGACGCATTTTACATCGCGTTCCGAAACTAAATCAAAATAAATAATGTCGTGAAGCCGACCAAATTGAAAATCATTACGAATGATCTATGAGTCTTACGTTTTGTGACTATTCAATTTGATCTGGTTCGCGATGTCATCTCTTTTGTTGAGTTTCTTCTGAGTGAGTTTCGGAACGGCGACATCCTCCTATTCTGCAACGCACACACGCAACTGTTTTGATATATATGATGGAATTTGAACTTTGTGCAGCGGGAATAAAGTGCAAATTGACTCCTTGACGTTAGGAACACACATATATTGCTTAGACATAAGTGAGTGCTTGTTATTTAATATGAATATTTCTTAGCAATAAAGCTCAAATTGCCTTAACAATTTAGTTAGAAAACGTTTGTATGGGAAAGCGCTATATTTAATATGAACTTTATTACATAGCAATAAAGCTCAAATTCCCTTAACATTTTAGTTATAAAACGTGTGTATGGGCAAAAGAAATGAGCTGTTTTCAGGGTTTTCCCGACAATTATTTGTTTTTTTCTCGCCGTAAAAACCATCCTTGGACTTTAACGAACATTTTAAAAAAAGAATTGTCCAAATTGGTCCAGCCGTTGTTGAGTGATGCGCTTACCAACACGTTTTGCGATTCATTTTTATATTATAAGATAGAAGATAGAATCTGAATCTCGGAAACGGCGCGAACGATTTTGATGAAATTATGTATGCAGGGGGTGTCAGGGACGATAAATCGATCTAACTAGGTTTCATTTTTAAAAAACGCATATTATGCGCGTTTTTAGACAATGAAAATCTGTCACATTAGACATTAGAATGCGAAGGTAAATTTCGCCGCATGACGTGACAGCATAATTGGCTCAGACGGGAAGTCGGGCGTTCGTGGCGGTAACGAATTAAGAGCTGCGGGTTCGAATCCAGACGGGTTCTCTTTTTTTTCAAGTAATCTTTTTTTGAGAAAATCTAAGAGAATCTAAGTATTTTTAGTACTTATTTAAACCGAGCAAAGCTCGGTGACCCAGGTACTATTATATTAAACAACTAATCTCCGAATAACCCACCTCTAACTGCTCCCGGCGCAAAAGTGCCCATGATGCTCGCCGCGTTCCCACGCTGAATGGCAATTGCCAACCTTTGCTCCAGGAACGCACCAGAGCGGGAGTCACCCGTATTCTCCCTGAGCCTGCGCTCAGGGAGAATACGGGTACTAACTATTTTAATACTATTTACTGTGTTTTCAAACAGACTTCAAATTTGATTCTCACTGTATGGTTTTAGAGGGTTGATCTTTGGTTTCCCCTTATCGTCTGAGGTGCTTTAGCGTTAGTTGTCAAACGCAACTCAGTATCTACGCCATAGTATGCATGGTATGTTAGGTCGGTGATTTTCATACTTTCAGGTATGATTCACGTATATAAGTAAGTCTGACTAGTTTGTAAGTTAAATGAGTTTTATTTTCTAGGTCTTGTTTGTTTATCCTACTTCTGGTAAGCTATAAAAGCAACTCAAAGTCAACTACCAATAAAGTGGCCAAGTGCGAGTTGGACTCGCCCATGAAGGGTTCCGTTGCAGCAAGTAACATAATATACATAGTACACATAGTTCTTGTAGTTCGTTGTAACTTTGATCGAAGTTTTAATAATAGTGTATTTATGACGTACTAAAAAAAAACTACTCATCATATCGAGTTCAAACTAATTTTCGTTGGTAGTTTACATGGTAATGGACATCATATATTTTTTTTAGATTTTTCATTTTCTTACTTTAGAAGTTAGAGGGGGGGGGGGACACACATTTTACCACTTTGGAAGTGTCTCTCGCGCAAATTATTCAGTGTAGACAAAAACTATATTAGAAACCTTAACATCATTTTTAAAGACCTATCGATAAACACCCCACACGTGTAGGTTTGATGAAAAAAAAAATTTTGAGTTTCAGTTCTTAGTATGAGGGGCAACCCTAATTTTTCTTTTTTTAAATTTTTTTTGTAAAAAACTTAATGCGGTTCACAGATTACATCTACGTACCAAGTTTCAACAGTGTAGTCCTCATAGTTTCGGCAAAAAGTGGCTGTGACATACGGACGGACAGACAGACAGACAGACAGACAGACAGACAGACAGACAGACAGACAGACAGACAGACATGACGAATCTATAAGGGTTCCGTTTTTACGTTTTACGGAACCCTAAAAATGTGGAAAACACCGCTATTTTAGTGTGATATGTATCCACCAAACAATGATGCATCTCTTCGAGTTTTTATCTTATGTAAACTGTGTGTATTTCTAATGATTCAAGATCATTATTTAACATTAATTTATCAATAAAAATATGATTAAGTAGAAAATTGAATATTCTGTACAACCTCGGTCAATGCATAACCGTATTGTCATGCAATTTGAGCTGCCGACATGGGAACTACTTTTAATTACACCGTCGCTTTTTAGCAGACAAGTGGTAGTCGAATGCAGATTTAAATGTATTTTAAAGCCATTCTCGTTCATCTGTGAAAACTCAAAACGACTGATCCATTGAATACATTATCAGAATTTCCAAAAGTCGCTATTTTTCTCCAAAAGCCCTCTCCCTAAAGTGTACACACGTAGAAACTACGACCGGAGGTTGGCCCATGAGAACGTATTGATAACAATCGAGTGATTTTACGTTATTATTAAATTACATATCACATGTGTGAGCAAATACATTTTATTTGCATGTTCTTGAAAAATATCTCTTTTAGAACATGTCAGTTTCGTCACGATGTTTTCTTTCACCGTCAAAATCAGCAATGATAACAAACTCACATTTCTGCACTTGGGAAAATACGGCGGGAAAATTTACTTCAAATGTACAAATACATTTGAATTTTATTTAAAAAACAGTTATTGTGTAATAGAATAAGCCATGGTACCACCTACAACTACATAATATGTTATGTTAGTATATGTATATGTGTTTAACGATGATTCAAATTATGTGCTACAAGCCAAGATACATTTACAGATAGCCTTTTGAATTGCAATCGAATTGAAATAATACGGTAAGTTAATCGTGTAATAAGTTATTTATCGTATAAGTTGAGGAATCAAGTTATTTATAAAGGCAGTTTACTTTCTGAGATACTTGCCACAGTAGATATTCCCAAGATGTATTCAAGGCTTACGTAACCGTAAGTTACGGCTGGTCTAGTCGGGATAACGGCGACTTCCGATCCGCGAGCCGCGGGATCGAATCCCACGTGCACTGTATTTCCGAAGTCATGTGCATAAACTGCGTAACGCCGCTAACTTAAAAACGGTGAAGGGAAACATCGCGACGAAACCGACATGTACCTAGAATCTTTCGAAGTCATGTGTCACCCGCCAACCCGCACTGGGCCAGCGTAGTGAATTATAGCCTCTAAAGTTAATAGAAATACAATCTAAAGTTAATAGAAATACACAGCCTTGATGTGTATTTCTATTAACTTTAGAGTTACAAGGGTAATTTAAACGTAAAACTTTTAGACGTTAGTAATAACTGGTTTTGGTGTAGAACTAAATTACTCAATTATGGCTATGTATGAGTTGGGAGCAACGTATGACGCATTTTCCCAGTATGAATAAAAGTTCGAGAGAAAACAATAAAAACAAACTTACAAAGGAAAATTTATTCTCACAACAATCAATTACAGCGAACCTGTCATCGAGAAAACTCCCCAAAGGAAACAGGTAAAACACAAATATAAAACTCGCAGAACAAAACATTGATTAATGACGAAATGCACTCGAAAACAAACTGTCGAACTTCTTCAAATTCCCAATACAAATGCCTTCGTAACCCCTCGAAAAATAATGGTTTCCTTTACACACTTACCCCAACTTCCTCTATCAACACACCGAAAACTCAACCTTAACTCTATTACTATAGAGCACAAAATTGTCTGACAAAAAAATGTAGGGTACATTCGGCAAAAGTTGACACAAGATTTTCTTTGCCTTAGACGGTTTTGTTGCTTTTTTGTTGCGAGGAAAAGGAAGCGGCGTATAGGGACGTGTGTTTCCTCTTTTTTTGTTGAGAAATTGTTTCGGTGCCATTAAGCCGTTGACAGATCGCCGCTTGAGAAATGTGTGCGATTGTTAGGGGAGGTCGGAGCGACAATGGGAGATGTATGGGAACGATTAGCGGACTTTAATGGGAAGGGGAGGTGGGGATACTACGGTTACTAGTGGTATTTCCTGTGAGTTTTCAGGTTTCTCATGAGAATTTGTATCGGGATGATGTAAAAGATGGACAAGACGATTTGAAAAATGAACCAGTAAACAAACTAGGTGTAAGTAGTTAGGCCCAGCTTACTTTTTTAGTGGTTTGATTTTTAAATTAACATAATTAAACCGCTCACTTTATGTTCCCATTGTTGTCTATCTAGAAGTCTTTTCTTTCCAGGGGCTATAATCCACAAGGCTGGCCAATGTTGTGGATTTGACCGAGGATGCATATCCTTCAAAGATATCTTTTTTGGGCTGCATAGCCCAACTTTGGTTTCCTTACGACTTTTTATTTCAACGTTATATCCAGTAATGACGACAAACTTACTTACATTTTCTCTTAGAAAAAGCTCAAAGACACGATGGGGAGGGATATACAAACTTACAATTTCACTATTTTGAAATCGTACGTATGCCAGCACCGCTTTTCGAATTAGTAAGACTTACTTGCATTAGCGAAATAAAAATTAAGTACAACGTAAAATACACCACATGCATGATATTCCTAAAAACATTTACTAAGTTATTTTGTCACAACAAATTGCAGCATTCCTCAGGGTTGTCTAATAAGTACCACGCGATGAAATCGTCCTTTAGAAATACAATCATCCAGAAATATTTTCGAATGACTCTAATAAACATCTGCATTCACAATTTCAAAATCTTCGACTTAACAAAAATACCTATCTAGTATCTACCTGGGAAGTATCCGGAGTTATTACAACCTGGACGCGAGCCATGGCTTTGAGTTCAGCTCCAAAGGCTGGTATGAGAGATTTTCTATATCCGCCCGTTTTCCTTTATGCCACGTGCAATTTTATCCGAAGCTCCCGTTATGAAGTTGCAATGACGATGTTAATGTGGACAAGCCTTAATTTCTTACTGGTACGGGAGGTCAACCCAGTTAAGGAAATTTAGACTCAATCAACAGGAATTTAGATTTAAATTAACAGGAAGAGAGCGAGCCCACCGGTGGGCTCATGCCTCAGGAAGGGTTAATATAAAGTCATTATATTGCAGAGTATTAGATTTGTGTGCGTGTAATCTTTATGCCATCAATGAATTATTTATTATTACCACCTATCTTGTACAATCAAAATATATCCTAGCCTTGTTGGTCTTTTGATCAACAAGTTTCACACTAAGCTATGACTGACTACAATTAAAATAAAACCTGTCCTCTGTTTTTGAAAAGAACTTTTACGCCTCGCATCGTCAAAAACCTCGCAGTTTCTAAAAAGTAAAATTCTCCCTATCCTGTTGCAATGCATACAAGTTCCATTTTCCTTTATTTTTTTCGCAAATAAAATCTATTTATTATTCCAGACTGCATTACAAGATTATAACCGTGATCTAAATTTCAATTCAATACAATCAATTGTTCCGAAGTGGCCGATGAAGAAATACTCAAATATACAAAAATCTAAACTTTCGTATTCAAAATGTTAGTAGGATGAAGATTATTAAAGTTCTAATCAAATGTGAATTAGTGAAAAAAGGGTAAAACAAGAGAGTGATTCTATATTTTGAATGCCAATTTTAAGCAATAAATAACATTATTTAAACTTACACAATGATACAAACTTATCATTAAGGGGTATAAAAATAGTTTACAACCTATTCCACAAATGCAATACTGGTTTTGCTTCGTTTGGGGTCAGATTTTCAGATTGTGCTATATGTAAAATGTTCACTACCAGTATTTATTTATATACATTTTTTGGCCTACCCAATATTTACAAAAAAAAAAACTCTGTGAGACGAGAATTTTATATACATACTTGATAAAGTTGTCACTTTTAATCAGGACATGCGTCTGAGTGTAAGCAACACACCTGTCCATAACAGCATAGTGACACGAAGTTATTTGAATAAGTGAGGCCAAATACTGTGTACCGAGCGAGTCACACTGAAATATAAATAAATATACTTCATCTCTCAATCCGTTACTTTACCTGATTAAATTAATAAAATAGCGTGAAAACTTCAACTGTACTTTTAAGTCATGTCCACACTATGCCGTGACCTGATCGGACATCATTTCCTTGGCTCCTTTAAGAAAATGCAGCTGACTGGTAGACTCTCTATAACTTCATCTATTTAATATACTCCTTTATTAATATCTTAGAAGCGTCTTTGCTGTTGCGGAATGAGATGCAACTTTGTTAAACTTTTGCTTAACATTCTTATACATCAAACGTACTCTATTCTGATGGCAATATTAAAAATATAGTTATTTTTACAAAAATTGCTTTGAGTTGCTCTTTCACGCCCATGCACAATGTTTACTGGTTTAATTACCCTCTTAAATGGTCTAAAACTGCATATAAATATCGGGAATTAATAAATATGTTTAGGCACTTACGACCACGGCAGAAATGTATCGTGAAAATAATGACGACTGGCCTCGAGTCTACCCGCAAAGCCGGAGGTCGTGAGTTCGAATACCTGGCTCCGAGCTTTTTATTAAAAAAATACAAAAAATTGTTTGAGAGGTTCCACGTATAAATAAATCAACCCAAATGAATTCTGGACTGCCACGGTAATCAGAATTTGTTTTTTTTGTACTAGACTAAAATTTGCTTATAATTTCTTGCTTTGCTTAGTAAGCAGAGAAGACTCGGTTTATTTCAATAAAAACTTTTTTTCACTTTGAATTACGAATCGAACGAAATTTTATTACAATTTTAAAATGAACTTTTTCGGGAACTTATGTTACTATAATTTTCACTGTGATTTCATACAATTTGTTACAAATATCGCTCTATTTTTTGCTACATTTTTTTCGGTAAATCACTTTAATAAGCCAGCTACTGGATCCAGTTCCATACCCAGAGACCAATAAATTGCGAAACTTATGCTCCGCGTGGGAAGTGCAATTTAATTCGACACCTCAGCTAACGAAGTGATATTTCTCGTCAAACTCAGTGAGAATTGCTGCTAAGTAGTGATTTTCAGAAGCTCTCCTTTATGACAAACTAGTGACCAACCTGGGCTTTGATTAAGTTCTTCAATAGTTAATAGCCTATACCTACCAAGATGGGGTTTGAGAATTTCATTTCTTTCAATTTTGTTTTCATTTCATCAACATGCTTGAGTATTTCATTTTTCTTTTCAATGTTATTTTCATGTGGTCGTCAATCCCACTACCAATATTATAGGAAGCGTTTCCGATTGGTAGTGGGCTTTATCATCTTGATTTTCTTTATACTTTGATCGATCTCTAGATAAAACTTTAGACTCCCCTCGTGGCTTAGTTGGAAGTAGCTCTACCTGCGAAGCCGAGGGTCGTGGGTTCGATCTCCACCCAGTGCAAATATTTGTGTGATGAATTCAAATGTTTGCACTGTGTCTGGGTGTTCTATGTATAATAAGTATGTATTTAAAACTATTTAAGCATTATATCAGCTATCTGGCCGCCATCACACAAGCTTTGCTTAGTTTGTTTGTGGTGTTGTGTGTTGTAACCCTTTTTTTTCCTCCGTAAATCGGAGCGCATCGATTGTCTATGCGGCCGAGCGATATACGGACATCACTAAAAAAGTCGGTTTGCTTACCGCGTCCATATCGGAAGTTTTGAAAGCGTTCTTTTTTTCCGACCGGCGTGGCGAGTGGTCGATTTCGTTCTCTGGTGCGTGAGTGGTTGAGTTTGAAGATCGCTGGTGAGTTATGTGCTGTTATTTCGCTGGTTCGACCGTGGATCGATCGAAGTTCGCCGCGGCGTTATGAAAACGTGGTTTATTGTTCTAGTGACGTGTCCCGAGGCCAGCGCCGACCGGCTTTCCGGGCTATCCGCGTCGTGCGCGTGGGGGCTTGTCTTCGCGTGAACAATCACCTCTCTAAAGGGTAAGTTCGAAGTGTAAAATGTACCGTGAAGCCGCATGGCAGGCGGGGATGTCTGTCGGAAACGTGCTTATTTCGTTTGTTCTTTTTTAGGAGGTGTGCTTGGGAGCCGACCGGTTTCGTAGGCGTCCTGTTGTGGTGGTGTCTGGCGGTTTTGGCCGGGTTTCCTGTCCCGGGCTGCGCTCAGTTCGGCGGTCGACCCCGAGCTCCTCGTGCCTCGTGGCTGTGACAGCGCTCGCCTGAACCCGACAGGTTTTTGTTTGGTGGATAGTGGAAGAGGATAGTGGTGGAATGGAGAGTGGGGCCTACAGTAGTTAATTACCTTATAATTTTCCCGGGTCCACAGCTAGTGTCTAGTTAGTGTACTTTCGGTTATCACTCATGTAAACACTATAAAGTTTAATTAAGATAGACACCCGTCTAGAATTTCCCAGGGGTAACTATTCGCTGGATACCATACTTCCTGTAATTGACGGAGAGTCAGTCATAATCTGACGGATTGTTTCCTCCGTACTTGAATGTAGTACTGGCCTGTTGATAGCCTATTATTAATGTGATGTTATAAACCATAAAGTATAAGGAGTGTAATTAGCTAATAACGTTGGTTCAACGGTTTACTCTTAGTGCGTTGAAACTGACTTTGTACTTGTAATTTGTAATTTTGTCACTTACCTTACTTAGTCTACTAGAGTTATAGTTATAAATTCCATGGTCTTACACCGTACGCAAGAAGGCCTATTGGCCCTTTATTTTGGTTGATATTGTCAGTTCTCGGTAACAGTATAGGTTCCTGGCGGTAAGGAGGGGTTAATTTTTGCCCAATCACTTATCTAACCTAACCGTGGAGTTTTGCCTTTGCTGAACCCCTCTCTAACCTAGGGTGGTATTCGGAATTTACCCATCTTTACTAAGGGGCCATGTACTGAGAATAACTAAATTTTAATTTAGAGGTTGTCGAGGAATTCCTCAAATTCCTTTTTTGGTCTTTTGAAGGAACAGTAACTCAACGATCAACCCCTGGCCTTTTACCCTTTTTATTATTGATGTATGCCTTTGTTTCCTATCAATAAACGCTTGAAAAAGTCTTGATTTTTTATTTTATACTTAAACTTTAACTTTTTTCCGGGAAGGTTTGGGAATTCAATTTTCACCAATTGAGTTCTCAACCCTTGACCCCCCGGATAACCTTACAGTGTGAATTGTCCACCAATATTTATTTATTTTATTTAATTCAGATGTAGGTAGGCACTAAGCAACTAAGTGTAGGCGTATCTGTATGTAGTGTCATTTTCATTAATTATATTTTTATTGATTGTTTTCTCGTTGGGAAGATGTAAGTGTACCTACATTTTTTATGTAGTGACAAAAGTTGCCTAAAACTTAAACGTCATTTAGAGCGATGTAAATTATTCTGTTTCTATAGTAGTTATCTAAAATAACTTTGTTTCTGTTTCTGCTTGGTGTTCCATGATATCACAGCTTTTTCTAACTACTAAGTATAATCAAGGTTCGCTGGAGGAAATTACATTCTGCAATAAAGTCGCCAGCTGTTATATTGCTTTTAATGTTTACATTTGTCATTTAGTGTGTTAATAAAGTATATCTATCCATAATTACATGTATAGTCTGTGTGTTTGATATTCAAACTAAGTAATAATTTTATTTAACATCATTCAGCGAACAAAAATCTAAACATCTAAATTTTTTAAACATACCTATGCAAACGATAGTTGTTTATAGTAGGTATTATCAAAATTCACCTAACAAAGATTACCCTGGTTTGTCACTAATTAGAAGCATAAACAAACATACTATTATTCACGATAACAATTTATCAAAATAAATACCTAATTTGCACACATTAAACAAAAATGCTAATTTAAACATAAAAAATCAATAACTCTTAGCATAGCTAAAGAGAAAGATTACTTATAGAAAAAAGAAAAATGGTACGGTTAAACATCTTGACGACCCCGAGGTGAGGTTCAACACTCTTAGAGCCAAAACACCATCTATTATGGTATCATTTAAACAAATAAGATTCCGATGGGACTATAAATATTGTGCAGTAACAAGTAACAAGCGTGGCACGCGTGTGATTGCAACCCGCTTTCACACGCGATGCGCTTAGATTATGTGTATGGATGTGGTCTGTGAGAACAGATTGATGTTTTTAAACTTTTGCATTTTGAACTTTGTATTATAAACAAAACACAAGGCTTGATCACGATCTTAATTATTATTGTAATTCGAGGTTTCGGCAGCGCTACCAAAGAAGAGAAAGAGACGAAAATTTACTGAAAACCTTCTCGCGTTAATTTTTGTGTCTCTGGCACAGATTAGTTAATGTCTCGGGCCAGTCTTCTTGTGACCACGGAGGTTGTAATGCTACCAAAACGTACAGATAATTAAATAATAATTTAAAAGTGATTAAGTTCTGTGTTATTTTAACCAAGTTCAACAGGACGGGGCTTAATTCGGCCGGTATTTTTTACACTATCAGACTGATGTTGAATAGTAGATATCTTGTCTAGTTGTGAATTCGTGTGCCACTATGTCGTCTGTTACTATGAACTACCAAAACTTACGCATTGAGTAACTGGCTCTTAAGCTAATCTTAACAAGTCAATCTACATTTACCATTAGACATTTAAACAGCTTATTTTTTTAAATGTTTTGTCACAAATTTAGCAATTAACTGTTTAATATTCAGCATCAATTGTTCATAGAATTAAGCATATTTTTACTATTTTTAACGCAGTTTATCTACAATATTTTGAACTTTATACTTTTTCTATTATTAGTATCTCACGTCTGAGGATCCTGGTTAGCATCGAAGTAATATCTGAAGCAAATGATTTGCCTTCACCAGTTCCGGTCTAGCGCGTCTCTAACGACCGCTAGAGTTTGGAGGACGATGAGTCTTTCACTTTTTTTTTTTATTGCATAGAGTGACGAGACGAGCAGGTCATGTGCCTGATGGTAAGCAACATGCCTGCCACATAACAGCACAGTAACACGCAGCTATTGGAACATGACAGTCCAAATCATTACCTAGCACTGCACTGCGCTCGTCACCCAGAGATCTAAGAGATTTTGTCTCTAAGCCCTGTAATTTCTCTGGAATCATTGCTCTTCAAACCGGAACACAGTAATGTTTGCACATTACTGCTTGGCGGTAGAATATTTGGCAAAGGTGTGGTACTTCCCCAGGCGGACTCTGCTAAGAGTCCTACCACTACTAGAAACAAACTCAGATGACTACTCATCAATCCATCTGATTGGTGAGCAATCACGCAATCATTTGTCTTTTTTTTTTTAATAAATAGCGACGAGACATGCGCCTGATGGTAAGCAACATGCCTGCCACATAACACCACAGTGACACGCAGCTATTGAAACATGCAGAGTCAAAATCATTATCAAGCACTGCACTGCACTCGTCACCCAGAGATCTGTGATGATCAGAAATGTCTTCAGTGTTTCCAATGACAATTCGTTTTTTCAACTCTCATCGCATCTATGGACTGTGTTGCCGAAATAAGAACGAACGCGTTATTGGAATTCGCAAAAATTTAGAATATTTGTTTATTTTTTATTATTTGACTTATTACATATGATGTGCAATTGAGCCGGGATTGAGCAAAAAATATCAACACTTTCGAAATTATGATAGTGTTTTTGTAATTCATGTCATAGATAAATTATAATTATTGTTAGAATGGTAAGTCAGATAACAATCATTGACTGGAATAATTAATTATTTAGACAAATACTAAACTACAACATTTATACAATAATAAATAAAACAAATCACATGATATATTCCTTAAAATTTACTGCACTTTCGAAGAAAACAGTCACAATGTTGTTACACTCTAGTTACTTTCTTTGCTATACTTCAGTCCATGTAAAAAACTAGTAATTGTTCAAGCTTTTGCCAATAAAGAGCTTAGAAAAGAAATCCAAAAAGCTTTGTTATTCGGGTTCAAATATTTTAGACATAAATCTTTCTACAGTTGTTCACGTTGATGATACAAGTATTGTTTATAGTGAAAGTTTGTATGAGTAAATGGATGTACAGATTTTTGGTTGCTCACATAACAAATAGGTATTTATCGTTTTGGATGAAAATTAGTTCAGTTTTTTTTTCCTAAAGTACAAGAGAGAGCCCTGTATACCCACGTATTTTAAATTATGTTTTTTTTTGGTATCCAGCCGTGTACGTGTGGTACGTGTGTTACTTAAGTTGGTGATTGTGAGTAACATAAGTTTTTATATGTTAAGAAATATTTTCATTTTCAGATGGATTAAAGTTTGAAATAAGATATTACTTAGTTTTTTTTTTAAATAAAGTATGACGAGACGAGCAGGGCATGTGCCTGATGGTAAGTAATATGCCTGCCATAGATCATTACTAAGAGACTTTTCATTGCAAAAATAATAATAATACGCGAACTCAAGTAACACCGTGGAGCTCCTACCAGTTTTTCATAAATAAATTTGAATATCCCATTGCTACATGTAAAGATTGTGGCGGGTGCGTAGCACGCGAGCTAATTAATATGGAGTGAGCTTCAATTTATTGCATCTGTTGAGCTACAAGGTGTACTTAGAGGTTTTGTATTACGATTTAAAGACTGCGTTGATTTGTCGCCTTTGAATGAGAATAGATGATATTAACAATATCGTTCTTTATTTAAAAAAAAAGTGTTTTTTTAATAACAGTCACGGCCATATATATATTTTTTTTCTATAATATTTCGCTCTTGACCACCGTCTCGCCTTATGTTAAGCGACGATGCGATCTACGATGCAACGTGCTTACCTAGAAGAAACCGATTCACTCTCGATTTGAAGACACCAAGATTGTACCTATCGGGAAAACCCACTCAGGCAACGCATTCCACAACCTAGACGTTCTTATCACAGACGTGGAGTCAAATCTCTTCCTTCCTGTTTTCGGAACATCAACCATGAAACGACGTCGCTTTTTTATATAGATACGAGAATTCCGATAGAAGAAAGGGCAAGGTGGTATTAGATCATGCAAATCAGTTGCACACTCTCCGAAGTGTATCCGATAAAAAACCGATAAGCTAGCAATCTTGCGGCGATGATCAAGACTTTGAAGTCTTTTACGCACAAGAGTGTCATTGGCTATGCGCCTTTTGGCACGTCTGTCAATCGATTCCAGAGTCTCCAGCTGATACTTAGCCGATCCATCCTCCGACTCCAGCAATAAAGGTGGTCGCTCCCGGTCTGTATAAACTCATAGGCTACTTTTTATCGCTGAAAAATAACAGGAACAAGTTATATATAGTTTAGGAAGAATAATATACAGTAGCTCAGACTAGTTTATAGTCTATCGTCGTTAGTTTACAAAGTGGCAGTATTTCTAATTTTACGATAGGTAAATTTTTTTTGTAAGTAAACTGAGTTGTCCCACAGCTGGGCAAAGGTCTCCCCCAATTCCCTCCACTTTATCCGGTCCTGAGCTACCATCGTCCAATCATTTTTAAACGCTCCGAGCTCGTCCTTTCATCGCGTTGGAGGACGACCCTGGGGTCGACTGGCCGATGGTGTCCACTCTGTAGAAACCCGGGCCCACCGATCCGGGTGCATTCTGGTCACATGACCCGCCCACTCCCACTTAAGCTTGGCAGACCTAATAAAGAAATATTAATAATATATACATATTAATATTTCTAACAGAGCTGGTTTAATTTGCGTATTCAGTTCACATTCCCGTAATTTCACCGCAATAAAAAGTTGGTTATGTACTATTTCGGACTATAATCTGTCTTCCGAATTACAATCCGATCTGTTCCTTAGTTCGTGATTGAGCAAAAAATAATCATCCAAACATCCAAATTATTCGTACTTATAATATTAGTAGGTTTTTTTTAATCTATAGTTTGAGTGACGACACGAGCATGATATGTGCCGGACGGTAAGCAATATGCCTGCCACATAACAAACAGCACAGTGACACGCAGCTATTGGAACATGAAGAGTTAAAATAATTACCTAGCACTGCACTGTGCTCCTCAGAGATTTAAGCTATTTTATCTCTATGCCCTGTAATATCACTGGTCACGTTGCCCTTCAAACCGGAACACTGTAATGTTTGTCCATTACAGCTCGACATTAGAATAATTGGGAAAGGTGGTGTACTGCCGTGGAGGGACACTGCAGAGATCCTACTACTACAAAAAAAAATGGTTGTCTGTAAAGTCGGTTTACTGACGATAGAACGTGACGTCTTAAGAAATCAGTACGCTGATAGCGCGAGTAGTGATACCGCTCGACTCGGCGGGTGGCGCCCTCAGCGCTCAGCTTCGTCCGCATGGCACGGAAGACGAACTAACGGTAACGGCGGAACGTTACAGTTTTGCGGGCGTGCAGCCGGCTTCATCGAATTATAAGACGTTATCACGTCAATAGACATTCAATAATGTCAATCTTATTAACACAATCCTATCACCAACGTAATTGAGCAAAAACATCTAAAATATTCATATTTAATAATATTTAGTAGGATAAAGATCACAAAATTCCCGAACTCCAAGCACCATAAGTAGGTTTAAAGTTACCCAGCCGACTAAGCGTATACGCAATGATCGTACATACCTGATGGTATCAGTAAGTAGTCCATGTTGCTATGTTATTGATACTGTGAAGATCACCCTCCATTGAATTTAGAAACATGAGCTGTTATAGTTAATTGGATTATGTTCCAAATAAGAATCATCTTTTATTTAGTACGGTAGTAAAACAACTGCACCGGTTTTACTCAATGAAAAAAATGTGTGTGCTTAAGGCCGCACGGCAGAAGTAAAAACTAAAATAAGAAAGAACAATGTAATGGCAGACTTTCATACTTTAAATGATAGCGTTTATATGCAAGGGTTGCATGGGGAATGAAGAAACGCCACAGCATGTGATTGTGGAATGCAGGACCATTCACCATCATATTCACCAGCAGCTGTCCCGGAGGCCTTCCATAACCTGAATAGGTTGCTTGCCTTCTGGGATAGCCTGGGATGGTTGAAGTAGAAGGAAATTATGAGCCACGCACAATGGGCCAATTGAGAGGCTAAGTGCGGAAAAGGTCCCGTCTAACTAACTAATTAACTAAATCCTAGAAGACATCATCGTCTTTATATTGCTCGAGGTTAACCACCACGATGAAACCCACTGAAGATGTGCGCCCACCGAGTTCTGAAGTCCACCCTGCACCGACAAATACCTACATATAAATCACAGACTAAGTAGAGAGATACTCTTTTAATTATAGTAAACACAACGACATGACAGTGACAGTAAGATCTAGTATGCAGTTTTTTTTTGTAATCGTCATGCATACAGTATTATTAAAACATCGATCAAAGTTCCAACGAACTACAAGAATTTGTGTATTATGCTACTTGCTGTTATTATTACTTGCCCTTTATGGGCGAGTCCAAATCGCACTTGTCCACATGTCCACTTTTATTTACAGTTTAATTAGTAAATACTTTTGGTAAATAGGCCTAGTTTGGCCACCAAACTCAAACATTCGTCTCAACTTTTACCATACAATTTCCACCTACGCATCTATTTCAGAGTTCCCACAATAGCCGCACTGTTATCTCCCACTTGCGGACAGACAGATAAACAGAACAACCTTATCTAAATAGGCGTAGCGTAGAAAGCCACTTTAGCACACTGTCGTTCAATCTAAGATAATATGTAGATTCGTGGGGATTGCTACAATATGGAGAATATATTAGTTAATCATTTTTAATGGACTAATTGTTTATTTTACTACTTATTGAATATTTCTATATTTGGCTGGTCTAGTGGCTTAGTTGGTACTACCTGTATTTTTCCTTATGTTTCACAAATAAAAAATTACGAAGATATTTATAGTGGTCAGAGGTTTCGTGTGACGCCATATCTAAATACTTAATTTTTTATGTAGACGTGACGTCACAACCCCGCATTCCCGAAGTAGGTATGATAATCTATCTTTGTTGAATTTTTATAGGTAACTAGCAGTGCCCCGCGGTTTTCCCGCGTAGTTCCCGTTCCCGTCGTTCCCGCTATTTTCCCGGGTTAAAAAGCCTATGTGTTCTTCAAGACTATAATCTAACTGTATTCCGAATTTCAGCCTAAAGCGTTCATACGTTACGGCGTGATTGAGCAACAAACATCCATACTTTGACATATACAATATTAGTGGGATTAGTGGGATTTGAAAAAACAAAAAATAGTTGTTCCAATTTTTTTCTTATACCCCGTTTACATTTTTCCAGTCCAGCGACCGACTCCAGCGCTGGGTTGCTTACTGGAATAATGTATACCGGCACTGGAATGCATTGGCACTGGATTGATGCTTTTCAGTGCCGGTTTCCATTATTCCAGTAAGCAACCCAGCGCTGGATTCGATCGCTGGACTGGAATAATGTAAACGGGGTATTATTCTGACGTACTAATTATTTATTATATCATATTCTATGATGATAATTATTATAGTCATCATCCCTATTAAATTTAAAAGATTCAATTACAATACGCCTAATAATGAGAATTCTTAACTATCTGTTAGCACTAAATCAACGGTTAGCACTTTGTAACTGCGCCTGAGAACTAGAGATAACTCTGTAACCTTACGAGACCAATGTACGCGCCCGGTCCTACTCGTATTGTCTTTTATTTGTATTCATTAATGTGCTGCAACACTCTCTAATTACACGTAACGCCTCCTTAAATGCTAGGGTTGCGGAATAAATTGGAAAAGACAAACAGTCGAGTTTTCGAAAAAGGGTAATTTTCGCATTATCACCTTTTAAATACGATTAGGACTCTTTTTTATACTCATAAAAAAAAGAAAGATTACAAACGAATGAATATTTCGTATTGTGCACACGACTAATGAAGCAACCGGCGACCTTATCGCTACAAGTAATTTATTCTAGTCAACCTATTTTTTTTTATAAAGAGTGGCGAATTGAGCAGGACATGTGCCTGATGGTAAGCAACACGCCTGCCACATAACAGCACAGTGACACGCAGCTATTGGAACACGAAGAGTCCAAATCATTACCTAGCACTGCACTGCGCTCGTCACCCAGAGATCTAAGTCGTTATTTCTCTAAGCGCTGTAATTTCTCTGAAAACATTGCCCTTCAAACCGGAACACAGTAATGTTTGCACATTACTGCTTGGCGGTAGAATTACTGCCAAAGGTGTGGTCCTTCCTCAGGCAGACTCTGCCAAGTGTCCTACTACTACAAAACTAAAACGAGGTGCGCAACAAAGACTATTAACATAATAAGATTACGAGATAAACGTACATTTGAAATTACAAATGAAGCTAAATAATGTAT
Source organism: Ectropis crepuscularia (assembly GCA_963693475.1). Taxonomy (NCBI): domain Eukaryota; kingdom Metazoa; phylum Arthropoda; class Insecta; order Lepidoptera; family Geometridae; genus Ectropis; species Ectropis crepuscularia. Next base: position 19,429,761 of record OY856355.1, read on the forward strand.
CATTTAAAGTTATTAATTCAAGGCATTATAGCTTAGTGCTATCTCTTTCAGACAACCGGAGACGGATATGATACAATACTCAGTAACGCAGCCCTTAACATTTCAGGTGAATAAAAAAAAGGAATAATTCGAGAAACTTCCTCCTTTTCTGAATTTGGTTAAAATGTATAAGCAGTTTGAAATGTTTTTGTAAAATAGTTTTTCAATTTTGAAGACGTCAAAAGTGGTTCCAACTGGTTCATGTAAGATACGGCTGCTCGCCAGTTTATTTGAATTTGACTTCAAACACTACCACAATGATCTATATGAAATGAACAAATTAAATATAATAATGTAAGTAACCAACGTTTAAAAATAATTTGATGTTATTGCAACGTATAATTATTCCAAAATTCCAAGGTTTTACAGAAGCATAACGTTATCTCTTTGATTTTAACTATTTGACGTAGAAAATAAGTACCTACCTATTATGGTTCGAGTTTACTCAAACTTATAACCCGTTTACATGATTCCAGTCCAGCGACCGAATCCAGCGCTGGATTGCTTACTGGAATAATGTAAACCAGCACTGGAATGCATTGGCACTGGATTGATGCTTTCCAGTGCCGGTTTCCATTATTCCAGTAAGCAATCCAGCGCTGGATTGCTTACTGGAATAATGTAAACCGCCACTGGAATGCATTGGCACTGGATTGACGCTTTCCAGTGCCGGTTTCCATTATTCCAGTAAGCAATCCAGCGCTGGATTCGGTCGCTAGACTGGAATAATGTAAACGGGGTATTATACAGCTTTTCGTATACGTAAGCAATGTAGGCATCGATAAAATGTTTGAATTGTGTTTTTCTTTATAATAATAAAATTGTCTTAAGCCCAGAATACTTGCCATTCCATTATTTAGTTTAAGTAAACGTTCTCGATACTTTAACAATGTAGTATGGAAATTGATTTCAAATTATTGAATGTTATCGGACATCAGTCTGTGAAGATACCAATTAACCACCACCACCTGAAGAACATCTGTAAGTTTGAGTAAATTGTCAATTTATCAAAATAATATACGGATGAATGTACCTATATATTTTTCTCTTTCTTGCTAAGCTTATTAGCATTGCTATTCAAGATGGCAACTGGGCCTGGATTTTGGACACGATGTCCACATTTGCCGGTTGCTTAGACTAAAATTAAAATGGACCCAATTTTAAATGTCGTCGAAAAATTGTAAACACCGTCAGATTTCAATCTAACGACGTTTGATTATAAACTAACGTGTAATATGACTTACTGTGGTATTGTAACGGTACTAACTTGATGTTAAGCGATGATGTGATCCTACATGACGGAGCGCGCTAGCCGATTCACTCTTGACTTGTAAACAGCCAAATTATAGGTATTCATCCGAAAATACCCACTGAGGCATCGCATTCCAAAGTTAAGAAGTTCGTATTACGAAAGTCAAACCTCTTTCATCAAGTTTTTGAAACATGACCATAAAAACCATGATATCGCTTTCTGGAGCAACAAGCGGTGTGATAGAAAATATAGCAAATTGATATTGAAACTACGGCATAAATATGCTCTGATAAGTATCCTATAAATACGCAGTAATTGGCAACTTTAGGGCAATGTTTAAAGAATTTGAAGTCGTTTACGAACAAGGAAATCGTTCCCTGAGAATTTTTTGGCACGTAGTTATGTACCTCGCCTTCACTCAGCTAGTACTAAGCTGATCCATCCCGAAGATGCAAACAGTACTCCATACAAGATTGAATCTATGCTTGGTATAATAAAAGTGGACTGTTCAGGCGTGATGCGGCTTCGATAGGACGTTCAGTTTCTGGGCTGCTAATATAGCCTTAGATACAATGATTTATTAAAAGTTGAGCATACATGATAAGGTGGCAAACAAAAGCTTGAGATGATCAGTTACCGCGACAGACACCCCCCTTCAAAAATTAGAACTCAGTTGGAATAGATTCCTGTTCGCAGAGAACAGAAACACCTGGATTTTTTTCGAAGGAGTACCTCGTATCATGACTCCGTAAGTTCGAGTCCCGCCTGAATCTATTTTTCAAGTGCAAATATACAGATGTGCCACCACCAGTATAATTGGTTATAACAGTGAAGGAAAACAATGCGAGGAATCCGACATGCTGCAAGACTTCTATCAAGGATAATAAATATGCATCATCCGGCAACCCGCCCTTAGCCAGCGTGGTGGATTGTTACCTTGACTCTCTCCTTATGAAAGAACTCCGAGTCCCAGTAGAAACATAATATAACTGTTAATGCATATATGTATGTAGTTGTAGGTACATTTTTGTTTTTTACGCAATAGTGGCAACCCTGTAAGATTTAACGCCAAGGTGTTACCAGTCTCCAAGCGTTGTTCCCATTCCTAATTAGGATCGGTCAGGTGTTGGAATCCTTGTTTCTATCCATCGGCATACCACTACCCAAGACCGTTGATAAATCGCACCACATTCGTATTTCCTCATTTTATACATACAATTTTGCTGAAGTGGTTTGGTTCGCTTTTTTGAATACACGAGTAAAATATAGTTGTCCGGAATGTATTCCGGAACGTGGTATTGCTTTTGTTGAATTAACCCCAGTCGTGGTACTGAATAATTAATTTTATTGTATCTAGCTGTACCTAAGTAAAATACTGAGAGGAAGTCTTATTTCATAATGAGGCTTTTAACAATGCCAAAATACCTGCAACCTTGTAGTGATATACCTATAGGTATATTTGACACACACGCATAAATAACACTCTTTTGTTTATTGTTAGAACCGTGACGTGTTAATCTTATATATAAAATTCTCGTGTCACAGTGTTTGTTTCCTTACTCCTCCGAAACGGCTTTACTGATTTTTACCAAATTTTATATGCATATTCAATAGGTCTGAGAATCGGCTACTAGCTATTTTTCATACCCCTAAGTGTTAGGGGTTGTTCACCCCAAAAAATTTTTTTTAATTTTCCGTCAAATTTTTTTGTTCTTATTTTTTTGTAATGTGGCGTTAAAAAATACATACAACCCTAAATTTTTACTTTTTTATCACCAACCCCTGTTTTTTATAGCCATTTTAGTAATTTAATCATTTGACAGTGAACTCCTAAACGACGGGACCGATTTGAATGTTTTTTTTTGTGTGTGTATTTGAAGATGGTTTAAATTCACAAATAAGCCCGGCAGATGGCGCTGCAGACTGTGTCTAGGTTATGTCCGAGCGAAGCCGGAACGGGCCGCTAGTTGTACATATATTAATAAAGTATACTAATTACTTAATACTTTAGTTAGTTATTACAAGTACGTACTAGTAGGTACTACTAATACTAGTAATACCTACTTAAGTACTAGTTTTAATGTTTGACACTTATTTGTATTTTATTTTATTTGTATACAGAATGTTCAATTTAAACTTTTAAATTGTATACTATTTGTATTCTTTTTTTTTAATTGACGTGTATCTATATTGTCCATTTATGAATAAAGAACTTTGACTTTGAACCTGAGGTGAAATTGATGACAAATTAATCGATATTTGACCACTTGTCGATTACTAGTAGGTACAAATAAATCATCTAATATGACTAAGAGATGAGTGCAGTGCAGTGTTAGGTAATGATTTAGACTTTTCATGTTCAAACTGTACCGTTAAAGGCAGGGCATATATGCTATACTAGCAACTCCCCGTGCTTTTACCCGCGTAGTTCCCGTTCCCGTTATTTTTCCGGGATTAAAAGTAAACGGCTATGTGTTCTTCCAGAGTATAATCTAACTAAGTTCCAAATATCAGCCCGATCTGTTTATAAGTTACCACGTGATTGAGCAACAAACATACATTGACATATATAATATTAGTAGTATACGATAGTAGGATATATTCCCCAGGCGGACTCTAGCAAAAGTAGGTAGTAGGTACTACCAACTTAAGAGTTGAGTTTAAGAAGATCCTTTAAGTTTATTAAACCCTTTTTGTGTAATTTCAAACAAACACTATACATCAAAATAAATTCCAATATCTAAATTCACATTTATCAATTTACATGTTTACTCATATACATATTAATTTATATGTAAATCTCTGAAGGTACTAGAGTGTAGCAGCAATCGTTCAATGTGGCGAGGCGATAAAATCGTCGAATGACACACCACTACGAACACAGTCAAATTATCACAAATTAAACCACAAACGTAAACTCACGCGCAGACTAGCGTGACGCATTTTTTATGTTCTATTGTTTTTCAAATACGGCCCGCTGATTGGGCGAAAACTTTATAGGAGGCGTTGGGAGGCATGTCATTGGTTGATGCGAAATGAATGCGAAATTATGATGGCCGCTCTATTGTGTGACTGGAGTCAAAGAATACATTAGTCAAGGTGGTTTTGATTTGTTAATAACTGTTTACGATTGTGTCTGTGGGTTTTATGGCTGAATTAAGTCATTAAAAGGTTTTAAACGGTCTCAAGGAGGTGTTTTTCTATAATTAAGCTAATTAAATCTGGATAATTAGAACATCATCAACAGCCCACTAAACGTTCCCACTGCTGAGACTCGAGGCCTTCTCCCCCAAGGAGAGAGTTAAGGCCATAATCCACCACGCTGGCCCAGTGCGGGTTGGTGGATGACACATGGCTTCGAAAGATTCTAGGTACATGTCGGTTTCCTCACGAAATTTTCCTTCACCGTTTTAAGTTAGCGGCATTACGCACCTGACTTCGAAAAGACAGTGGTGCGTGTGGGGTTTGAACCCGGGGTCTTCGGATCGGCAGTCGCCGTTCTCCCGACTAGACCAGCCGTAACTTAATTAAATTAGAATGTATCGCACTTTAAATAAAAAATAATGTGTGGCCTCGGTAAAGCGCTTTGGCAGGTCTTTTAGAAGTCATGTGCGTAATGCCACTAACACAAAACGGTGAAGGAAAACATCGTGAGGAAACCGACATGTACCTAGAATCTTTCCAAGGTCATGTGTCGTTCACCAACCCACACTGGGCCTGCGTGATTGATTATGGCTTTGACTCTCTCGTTGCGAGTTGCCCCGAGTCCCGGCAGTGGAAAAATTTAGTAAACTTATGTTGATGCGTTTCTAGATGGCCATGCCATGATAGCCTGTCCACGCCCTTTCCCATTGGCTGACGTATTTCTACTAGATGGCCAATAGCCATGGTCCCGAGTTTACCCGAAGCTTTCTTATCATACCCGAGCGTGACGAATGAATTCAATTCACAGCCTGCAAAAAATCTGTCTAGGTGCGTCTAAAGAAGTTTTAACTTCAAAATAAAGTAGCCAAGTGCGAGTTGGACTCGCCCATGAAGGGTTCCGTTCCAGCAAGTAACATAATATACATAGTACACATAGTTCTTGTAGTTCGTTGTAACTTTGATCGAAGTTTTAATAATAGTGTGTTTATGACGTACTAAAAAAAACTACTCATCAGATCGAGTTCAAACTAATTTTCGTTGGTAGTTTTCATGGTAATCTACATCATATATTTTTTTTAGATTTTTCATTCTCTTACTTTAGAAGTTAGAGGGGGGGGGACACACATTTTACCACTTTGGAAGCGTCTCTCGCGCATGTTATTCAGTGTAGACAAAAATTAAATTAGAAACCTCAACATCATTTTTTAAGACCTATCGATAGACACCCCACACGTGTAGGTTTGATGAAAAAAAAATTTTTGAGCTTCAGTTCTCAGTATGGGGGGCACCCCTAATTTTTGTTTTTTTTAAAAACTTTTGTAAAAATCTTAATGCGGTTCACAGAATACATCTACTTACCAAGTTTCAACAGTGTAGTTCTCATAGTTTCGGCAAAAAGTGGCTGTGACATACGGACGGACAGACAGACAGACAGACAGACAGACAGACAGACATGACGAATCTATAAGGGTTCCGTTTTTACGTTTTACGGAACCCTAAAAACCTTACGTGTAACACAACAAAAGAATAATTTATATATTAACGTTATAAAAAATACTTAATTTGAAGTTTTACATGACCTCGTGTGACAATTAAAATGTGATACAAGGATGACAGGACCTTCAATTTAATATGAACTCTGTCTCCACGAGACAGGGTCCATTACTAGGAAGTTCAGTCCTTTGTGGTGGGAGACAACTGCTAAATGACTTTTATATTCTACAATTTTCTTTTAAATTGTATCTCATTGAGAAACATTATACCTATTGAGCACCGCGAGCTTGAACCCATATCCCTTAAAGATAATTAATAGTAAAAGTTGAGGAACACAAAACATAGCGCGTTTATTGTTTATCAAAAGCCTGCAATTAGATTTCAAAGTACAGATTACGTATTAGAAAATATATGAGATCAATATAGGAATCAAGAAAAAAAATGCTTGTCTAAGAAGAATTATCTTAATTTTATTCTATCCTAAATAATATTATATTATAAAGGTAAATGTAAGGTTATTTGTAATGCTTTAACGCGAAAACTACTTAACCGGTCATCATGAAACTTTGTACACATATATTTTTGAAGGTATTAGAAGTAACATATACGCTACTTCTTATCCCAGGAAAATAACGTGATCGGGAATTACGCGGTTGAAACTGCGGGGCATAGCTGGTAAATAATAAATTAATCGGCTTTAGTAAAAAAAAATGGACACTTAACAATCACACCCCCTACTCCTATACATTAATTGCATCATAATTCTCAGATATTAATAAGACAGCTGACATCAGACAATCATGAAATATCTCATTTTTGCTCTACATTTCGGCTACAAGTCGTTTTTTTTTTTGGAAATCTATGATGTTAGGTGACAGTGGATGTATGGAGTAAGTACTGTTCGCACCTTTGGGACGGATCGGCTAAGTATCAGCTCGAGGCTTTGGAATCGATCGAGAAACGTGCCAAAAGGCTCATAGGCAATGATACTCTTGTGCGGAAACGACTTCAAAGTCTTGAACATCGCCGCAAAATTGCTAGCTTATCGGTTTTTTATCGGATACATTTCGGAGAGTGCGCGACTAATCTGCATAACTTAATACCACCTTGCCCTTTTTTTATCAGACTGCTCGTAGCTCGAGAAAGTGTCATCGTTTCATGGTTGATGTTCCAAAGACACGAACAAAGAGGTTTGACTCTACTTTTGTCATAAGAACGTCTAGACTGTGGAATGAGCTACCTGAGTGGATTTTCCCTGATAGTTATAATCTTGGTGTCTTCAAGTCGAGAGTGAATCGGTTTCTTCTAGGTAAGCACGCTTCATCGTAGGCCGCATCGTCGCTTAACATAAGGCGAGATGGCGGTCAAGTGTAAACCTATTATAGTTAAAAAAAAAACAGTGACACAAATTTTTATGATTTTTGATTATACCCTGCAAATCCAAGGGTCGATGGGTTCGATTAAGAGCAAACATTTGTGTTATTAATACAAATTTCATATTTGTTCTGTGTAACAACTATTTAAGGGTTATATCAGCTATCTGGATCCCATAGTACAGCTTAGCTTAGTTTGAGGTTTGATATTTTGAGTGAAATGTCCACCAATATTTATTTATTTATTCACTAAAATCGGAAAGCGTTAGGTGACGATCACGCGAATGTCATTATTTTTGTTCTCTCTGATTGATGCATGTCCATTACTGTATTGCCATTCCAGTACCTTTACATCGCCTATTTAAAAAGGCTATGGTCGTCTCATCTCTGCAGTAAACTCAGTGCAATAGAATAATGTCCAGCCATTACCTTCTGGAACCTTCGTCCGCAGTTAGCTTCGCCACAGGCTATCCCCGCTACTGCTAAATACTATTAATATATACCGTTGCGCACAGCGAGCGCAGACCATTCAATCACGCGCATGCGTGTAATGGGGCGTGTGTGTTCCCACGTGCATTTAACGCAAGATACGCTAGGCGAAGCTTTTATTTATTTCTTATTGAAAATCAATAGATAACTTTTTTGAGGTATATAATACTGTTGGGTGTTTTTTGAGAAGGAAGTTGGTTATTTTCTTCGAAAAAACAAACACCTAGTTTAATTTGAAGTTAAACTCAGACACTTGATTAAAACCATAAATCTTTCTTTATATGGATGACGTCAATAAATTTCAAGTTTTTGTTGATATTTCAAAAAACATCGCACTGATTTAGATAAAATTATATGGAACAACCTATCTGGTATTACAAAGCAATTTAAAAAAAAAGGTTTTGCGGAACTACCGCATAACATAGGTCCACACCTACCAAAAATAAATACAACTGATTTGAGAACCTCCTCCCGTTTTGATGTAGGTTAAAAATAGTCAAACTCGCAGTGCTGTAACTGTTACCAACACCACTGTATATATTGTGTATCGTACCACACATACACACGCAGCCCTCTAAATGTTCCCACTGCTGGGACTTGGGGCTTTCTCTCGCAAGGAGAGAGTCAATGCCATAACCCACCACGCTAGCCCAGTGTGGTTTTATGGATGATACATGACCTCGAAAAGTTCTAGGTACACGTCGGTTTCCTAACAATGTTTTCCTGCAAATTCTTTGAAAAGACAGTAGTGCGTGTGGGATTTGAACCACTCGTGTCTTTCACAAAACAGTAAAATATTTTGAATTTCTACTGAAATTTTTGTTTTTCACAAAACAGTAGAATATTTTGAATTTCAGTAATTCATGTTTATTTGACTAAATAAAAATATCTATCTCTTGTCATTCTCATCCTCACACGTGGATTGAAATCTTAAATCCAAGATGGTGTCCGATGCTAATGTCTATTGCTATGATATATCGGCGGCCATAGACTAACAGCGACGATTCCTACACGGCCCAGTGTGTTTGCAGTGAGTTAGATGCGTGTTGTTATTGAATAGTTTGACGGTAAGCTTGACGGTTTGAAGGCCTCGTAAGGTGCTTTATTGATTGTCTATGGTACGGTGAATTAACAAACTTACTCGTGCTGTATGTTTATATGACTTTTTTATTTTAAATCTTAATTAACTTAAAAACTATAAAATACAATCAAGAGTAAACTGTTTTTTTGTTTTATTTACTAGTGGTGGTCAAGTGATCGAAATTTGACCATAAATAGATATTAATATATTTTAAATTTGACTGCAGACTTTAACAATAAACAAATGAGCTTTTAATGCTTGTTTATTGTTAAACACATAAATTTTATGTGTGTGTGTCAAATGCATGTACCTATGTGTATAAGGTTATTTAGAGTTTTGAGTTTGTTTGACATTCTGCAATTAAAAAAAATAAAAAAATCAAGTGTTTTTTATTGTTATGTCCGGATGCAAAAGCTCGGCCCGCGTGCTATATAGTCCTTGACGAACAAAATTGTGAGGGGAATCATTACTTATTATGTTATGAGCTTCAGAAATTGTCTTTAATTTACGAGTTGCCCTTGAGCCAGAGCTGTGGACACTCATTGTCAAATAACCATATATTACCTATACCCACAAAATCATCTTGTATGGGTATAGAACTATAGAATATGCTACTCAAGTGGGATTTGCCCAATGAACACAATTTGGATGCCTCAAATCGAAAATGCATCTGTTTCTTCTAAGTACCTAAACTTGCAACATCTTAGACTGCAACATCGTTTTACATCAAACGTGACGATGGTGGCTTGACCTACTACGTCAAACTTTGTCTATGCCAATAATATTATAAAGCTGAAGAGTTAGTTGGAACGCTTGGATCTCAGAAAATACTGGTCCGAATTGATAGGTTATTTTTATGTTTGATGGTCCATTTATCGAGGAAGGCTATATCTAAGCTATAGGTATAGGCTATGGGCTTAAGAGCAAAATATAGCTTTTTAAGAGCTTTCGTTGCGAGTTGCGTGTATACAGTTTAAAACCTTAGCGAACCAAATTTGTTCTAAATCTAAGTTGGTTCGACCAATTTTCGAAAGATGGCGTAGCAACGCGCATAGGGTCAGCTAGTTAAAGATAAAACTTTAGAAAAAAAAAAATTTTGGTTTGCACTTGAACGTCATCTCACCGGATGCTAGACGACGATGCACTCTATGGTGAAATTATATCACGTAGAAAAAAAGTGGTATTATTGATATTATTATTAATCCATATTTACTACTCCAAGCTTTCGACAAAACCAATTACTCTAAGCTAATAATCCAGCAACAAACTAATAATTAAAGCGAGGTTTAAATTACCTCTGGAGTAGGCACGTAGAATCAGATAAAGCATTGAATTGAATTGTCAATAATTGCACACTGATACCGCGGGTCAGATCGAAATTCATGCCCCTTTGGTTAACAACTTGAGAAAGATTTAATGTTTGTAGTGTCCACACTATTATAAAGGTCTTAGTATACAATTTAATTTAATAAATTAGTATACAAATTATTTTTTTGACTGAAAGAAAAGACTTTTGTCGCATCCGTTTCAGATGAAGTTCAAACTAAGTATTCATTTTACCTTTACATTCATTCATAAAAATATAAATGAATAAAGTAGCCAAGTGCGAGTTGGACTCGCCCATGAAGGGTTCCGTTCCAGCAAGTAACATAATATACATAGTACACATAGTTCTTGTAGTTCGTTGTAACTTTGATCGAAGTTTTAATAATAGTGTATTTATGACGTACTAAAAAAAAACTAATCATCAGATCGAGTTCAAACCAATTTTCGTTGGTAGTTTTCATAGTAATGTACATCATATATTTTTTTTAGTTTTTTCATTCTCTTACTTTCGAAGTTAGAGGGGGGGGGGACACACATTTTACCACTTTGGAAGCGTCTTTTGCGCAAGTTATTCAGTGTAGACAAAAATTATATTAGAAACCTCAACATCATTTTTTAAGACCTATCGAGAGACACCCAACACGTGTAGGTTTGATGAAAAAAAAATTTTGAGCTTCAGTTCTCAGTTCTCACCCCTAATTTTTGTTTTTTTTTTAAACTTTTGTAAAATTCTTAATGCGGTTTACAGAATACATCTACTTACCAAGTTTCAACAGTGTGGTTCTCATAGTTTCGGCAAAAAGTGGCTGTGACATACGGACGGACAGACAGACAGACAGACAGACATGACGAATCTATAAGGGTTCCGTTTTTACGTTTTACGGAACCCTAAAAATGACAATTACACATATCAGGTGCATGGTAAAGCTAATAGATTAAGATTTCAGGGCACCCAGACGTCACGTATTTTCTAACGAACGAAATTTTGACAATTTAGTGTTAGTATGTACTAAGTGCTAGCGGGCAGGCATGTGTTCTTATTACATAGTACATACTAACACTACTCAATCGTCCACAGTTTGTCATAAAATACGTAACGTCTGGTGGCTCTGGGATATTGGACCATAAGTTAAATTAAGCTTTTTAAGTACAAAGTGTCGAAACCTGCTGATAAGTGATCACTTACAGACCACTACGCCAGCATAGGTGTTGTTCGTCGCATTTGTCGCCTACCCTTGAAGGCTCTGTAATCCTTATTTGTAGCTTGATAGATGATGTTTCAAGGGGGATCCAAGAAAGCAAGCCAATTCACAGATTACTTGTAATATGTGAAATGGCTTAAGTACGCAGCAAAAACAGACGATTAAATAGAACAGTACAGGACCTCATCATACTTACTATTTTATTATGAATGCAAAAGTTGTATTTTTTAAAGCATTTATTTATTTGGAAATGTGTTAGGTACAGAGTTCCATACTGCTCAATTACATTAGAGCAGCTAAACAAATTAAGTTGAAATATTGAACAAAGCCAGAATCTAATCGGATATAGTACGTAAAGGGGAGAACTATAGGAATAAGAACTTCTCTGGTAAAACCGTGTGTCGTTGCTTGCTAATATACCTGTACCTAGTAATATTATAAAACCGAAGAGTTTATTTATTTGAACGCGCCAATGAACTAATGAACCGATTACAAAAAATCTTTCACCGTTGGATATTTACATGATCCCTGCGTGCTATAAGCCATATTTGTACCACGAGTGAAGCCGGACCAGACCGCTTGTGTGTAATATGGGTGAAATTGCTGATAACGAACGGTACGGTAGCTGGAATGGAAGGATAAGATAGCAAAGTCTACGTCATGTTAGCGAATGTTTTTTCAAGAGATTTTTTAACATCTATACTTTCCTTGCAAACGAGCAAATCCATCAATTTCCACCGCGAACGTCGGACGGCGCGCCGGACGCTAATCGCTCCACATGACCGATCGCGACCGTTTCCACGCATCCGACATGCATTCATGCAGATTAGATAACATTTGAAATGGACAACTGGACACAATAAGGACAACTGTTCAGATTAACATAGTTATCATAAGCAGGCCACTAAATGTTCCGGCTGCTGGGACTTGGGGTCTTTTCTCGCAAGTAAGTAAGACCATAATCCACCTCGCGGGACCAGTGCGGGTTTGTGGAGGACACATGACTTCGATAGATTCTAGGTAGATACATCTCAGTTTCGTCGCGAATAACATTGTTACATGTTTAATACTTTTGTTTGACTGTAATAGTTATTATAAACGCATTCAAAATATCTTTATTTCCAAAAAATGTTACAAAAGGATCTAAAAATAAGTATCGTAAACTTAAAAAGAAATGGAGGCTGGATTTTACAAATGTATATTTTATATGTTCAAAAACCTGTTCTATATTTCGATAGTGTTGTCCATCTCTTCCTCTCAAATCTGTACATTGACGTTTGGACGTTGTAATTATTTTATTTATGTTACAAATCGTTTCCTTTATGACCGTGACAGTGTAGGAAAGCTGATCGAGCTTTGATTGCGCGTGTAAACGGCATAAGTGGAAAGCTTGTTAGAAGGAAGTGGTGCTCTTTGGCTCTGTGTTCTGGAACTACTGCTGTAGACATTAGTATTGTTTTCTTCGTGCTGTTACTTTCACGCCATATCCTCAGTTTGTTTTTCACTTTATCTTATTTTGGCTATTAATGGTTGCCTGGAAGAAATCGCTATGAGCGATAAGGCCGCCATTTATGGCACTAGTTATAAGTTATTTTATTTTCTATTGTTTTTTATTGTATATGTTTTTCTGGTGTGCATAATAAAGTGTTTCTGTCTGTCTGTCTGTCTGTCTGTATTCAGTGTATTCCAAACATCCTTCTCTCTTTTTACAATATTAGCATATTACCCCGGCTTTGCCAGGGGTACAGTTAAAGCCTACAACACTCAGGGGTCCATTTCCAATGGTGAAATAAATTTAGAAATCGCTTCAGTAGTTCCTGAGATTAGTGCGTTCGAGACGCTGTCCAAAAATTATGACTGGCTTCTTCTAAACATATTTTAAATACTACTTACATAAATATTTCAACCAAATTATATTTCCAGCTGACAATTTTTTGAGTGAAATGAGAGCGGGACAGGAAAGCTTGAAATCCTGATTATTTTTAGAAATAGCACCATAGATATAGAAAATTTTTATTCCTACAAAAGGCAGAATTCCATCAGAAGTAGTATTTTTATAAATTTATGGTAATAAGTATGTGCGATATCAACATAAATTTGTTGTACAACATTATAGTCCACAAGTTTGATATCACCAACCATTTAATATAGGTATGTATAATTATTATTAGTAGGATATGTGAAAATACACAAAATATCCACCAACCCGCACTGGGCCAGCGTGGTGGATTATGACCTTGACTCTCTCCTTGCGAGAGAAGCCCCCGAGTCCCAGCAGTGGGAACATTTAGTGGGTTGTTTATGCTATGCTATGTGAAAATAAATAACAGTACACGAAACTTCATGTATTCATAACAATTTATTAGAACATTTAAATATTAACAACAAGCATTATATACTTTTCTAAATGTTAACGTTTAAAACCAGCACAGACCGCTAGTAGTCTACAATGTTAGCAGAATTTGTAAGATATACATTTATTTTTTACTACAGCTTTTTAAAAAACATATACACAAAACGTAGTACTTCGTGTATGTAACACAGCAACCGATTGTCTAATTATTTTTTTTATAGCATAGAGTGACGAGACGAGCAGGTCATGTGCCTAATGGTAAGCAACATGCCTGCCACATAACAGCACAGTAACACGCAGCTATTGGAACATGATAGTCCAAATCATTACCTAGCACTGCACTGCGCTCGTCACCCAGAGATCTACGATATTATGTCTCTAAGCCCAGTAATTTCTCTGGAATCATTGCCCTTCAAACCGGAACACAGTAAAGTTTGCACATTACTGCTTGGCGGTAGAATATTTGGCAAAGGTGTGGTACTTCCCCAGGCGGACTCTGCTAAGAGTCCTACCACTACTAAATATATACATTTATACGTTTTAAAAAAAATCTCCAGATAATCATCGAAATCAGCATACCATTCCTGAGCGGGTAGTTATTACCAGCAGTTGGCAGCGCGTCTTTGTACCCGTAACAATGAATGAAGGTGCGACGCCTCAGGCCAGCACCTGTATCTAGTACACGCGATCTCAGGGCGCGTTCACAGATACAGATACTGATACTTTAGAGTTAACACGATTTTTTATTCATTGATAACAATACATATACAGTAAGTAGTAGTATAGTACATTACGGCTGGTCTAATCAGGAAAACGGTGACTGCCGGTGTTCCCACGCGTACCATTTTCTTTTCGAAGTCTTATAACTTAAACGAACACGAATTTGAAAACGGTGTGTAATATTGTGAGGATACCAACATGTAGCTGGAATCATTCGAGGTCATGTGTCAACCACCGATTTGAACAAGGCCAGGTAGCTGGATTAGGGCTTTGACTATCACCTCGCGAGAGAAGTCCCTGAGTTATAGCAGTGGGAAAATTTCATGGGCTGATATGCTTACTATAGTACTATGTGTTGGTAGAACTCTTTGCAGAGGCTGCCTGGGGAAGTCCTACAACTTTGCCAGTTATTCTTCTGCCAAGCAGTAATCAGATTCAGACTCTTCGGGTTCCAATAACTTTGTGACACTATGATGTTATGGGCAAGCTTGTAACCAAATACCATATTAACTTGCTATCATCAGAACTATACAAAAAAATCCCAATCAAGCGCCTTTTCCTTATATCGCCAGCACACTATTCAGATCTCGATCTTTCTCAGCCCCGAAGTCCCTATTGACTAGATTGGAAAACGTTTAGTACTGCGTAGTGTTATCACAGATATGAATATAGTTGGTGTTACTGTACTACGTTTGCTAAGTTTGTTTGAACACTAAGGAAAACGTCTACCTACCTCAACAGTTATCGGTTCAGTGATAGTTAAGAACTATTAAAAGAAAAGAAAATTTAGAATCTAAACTCACACCACAACCTAAACAAACCTTTATGTTGGGCGCTCGTCGCCTGTGATTACCCGCGAACGGCCTCCGTTTAACCAATTCCTTTTTTAAAACTCGACGTTCCTGTTTCAAGAACCTGGGCCATTATTCCCGTGTCTTCCTCATTTTGAATTTCGAATGGACAATGCCAGAGGCTTTCCGCGCGCTTTTATTTTTTCCATCGCTTTTTTCCAGCCAGTCCAAATTGCGCCAGTTAAGTCATGCAAGCGGTTTGTCACTGAAGACCAGTAGTTGTGTATCAAACCTCTTTTCGTTTTGCCGCCAAATATGGCGAAAAGTACAAATCGTTGCCACATTCAGCTCGACTTGTTTCTTTGGTAATTTGTGGCCCTCACTAATTCTCTCAGCTACTTTGTATGGTAAAGGGTTTTCGTTTGAAAAGCAGTTATCTTATTTTGTGGATGTGATTGTAATTTAGACAGATTGTACAGATGGTTCGCAAAAAGTACGGAAACCTGTTTTTTATTGTCTACGGTTTGGATCGAGATTGCATTTATTACATATTTTGCCACCCGCAGGCTTCTGTAATCAAATTCGTTCTTGTCATCAAAAAAACAGTTTATTGGCAAAATAAAAGTGTTTACCTGTATCTGGATCTAATTATAAGGTAAGTGACCTGACGAAAGAACAAAACTTAAAATAACAATGTTTGAGTCATTATTTCTTCAAAATTATACAAAATTGAATGTGATCGCGTCTTGACGTTTTTTAATGTAGATTAGAAATAACAGGTTCCAACCAATTTCCCAATACAAATTAAAACAGGTTGATTTTATTGTCTTTTTGCAATGGTTGCAGGAGCATTTGTTGAGTCCGGCTGGGTGAGTATCAAACCATTGCCACTTATTCTACCTTAAAGCAGTAATGTGCAAACATTACCGTCTTCCTATTTAAAATACAATGTTTCTCTGGAAACATTGTATTTTAACATTATAAAACTACAGGACGTAGTGCTAGGCTGTGATTTGGACTCTTCTTTTTCAAATTACATACGCAACGAAACCCTTGTACAAAAAAGACTTCAAAGTCTTCCATCGTCGTAAAAATGCTAGCTTATCGGATACACTTCGCAGAGCGTGCAACTGATCTGCATGATCTACCTCCTAATAATACCTTCTTGCCCTTTTTTCTATCGGCATGTAACTTAAAAAAGTGACATCCTTTCACGGATGATCTTCCAATGACACGAACGAGAAGAGGTTTGACTCTACATTTGTGATAAGAACGTCTGGGCTGTAAAATGCGTTGCCTGATTGGGGTTTCCCGATGGTTACAGTCTTGGTGTCTTCAAATCGAGAGTGAATCGGTTTCTTCTAGTTAAACACGCTCCATCGTAGACAGCATCGTAGCTTAACATCAGGTGAGATGGCGGTCAAGTGTAAATCTAAAAGATAAAATGTGTAAAGATAAAAAAAAGATGCGTGGCAATAAAAAACTCCTTAGTCCTAACTCGTACCTAAAGACTAAAAAGTTTTTAGGTGGTAAAATTTAATAAAGTAGAAATCACAGCTCTGAATCGGTAAAACAATTCATTGAAACGTATTTTAAGTACTATATACCTACTATTGTGACAAGGTATATATTTTATTTTAGTTTAGCCACTATACCTACTACCGTTATGTACAGGCGTGTTCTTACCATCAGGGGCACATCTTGTTCTGTCAGTCCAACATTTTTTTAAATAGTTTTTGATTAAGGTGTTTTATGCGTAGGGATAAAAAAATGGCCGAAATTATCTGACTGGCGTCGTGGCGAAGTTGGTGGTAAGTCTGCTTACAGAGCCAGAGGTCGTGGGTTCGGTTCATCAATCAGGGCAAATAGTTGCATGATGAATACAAATTATTTGAATAGGTTTACACTTGACCGCCATCTCGCCTGATGCTAAGCGACCATGCGGCCCACGATGAAGCGTGCTTACCTAGAAGAAACCGATTCATTCTCGACTTGAAGACACCAATATTATAACTATCGGGGAAAATCCACTCTGGTAGCTCATTCCACAGCTTAGACGTTTTTATCACAAATGTACAGTCAAACCTCTTTGTTCGTGTCTTAAGAACATCAACCATGAAACGATGTCGCTTTCTCGAGCTACGAGCTGTCCAATAGTATACTCGTCCTATGCCTTTAAGTATATTAATTTGATATGTGAACTTTTCATTTGTTTATCACTTAAATCTGTTATTCTGAAAATGGTGATATGAACTTGACAATGTATTCAAAAGCTTAATAAATTTGTCAGAAAATAATTAAATTTCCAAAATTCACAGTGTAAAATATGCAATTCTAATTACTAAATATAATTAACCAATTAACCAGCAACTGAAATAAACCTTTACAACATATTCATTATGAAGCCAATTTGGACGAAGCCGCTCGAAGATTCTTAGTCAAGATTAAACAGCAGGAGTGCCAAATTCCAAAACGCACCGTTCAAAGCCAGAAGGCTTGACCGATAGCCATCTAACTAAATCATAAAACAAGACCACCAAACGGGAGCGAATTATAACGACTCATTTTATAACAAAAGGCAAGCGAACAACTTCGATAAAAATCTCTCAACGATTTTTCATAAACAATAGCCATTTTAATAACAGCAAAAAGTCGAAGACCATGCTATTGATAATACAAAAAATGCAATAATAAATTACGGAGTGGTGGGTAATAAACAGCGATTTGCTCCGGGCGACTGCCTCGGCTACCAGTACTCTGATACTGAGCGGAAAAAGCAAAAAAAACGAGCGAAAAAGCGAGCGTAAAAAATAATACGCTTAATATCAAAGATGTAGTTCGTTAATGCATTCGCTGCCTCCAGGCTTCGTCAGGACATTGTTTTCTGGAATGCGAATTTAAAAAGTTTTTCGTTGGTGATAATTGACTTCTTGGTTCCTTTGTTCCTTGGACCTTTTTTGTTAATAATTGTTGTGTTTTATTGTGTATATTCTCAACATTTCTTACTAAAATTGTATTATTGCATAAAGTTCTAGAAAGAAAACTGTTGTTGAAAAAGTATGCGACAGACCGAGCTGTGTTTAGTGACTACTCTCTTTCAAGCTATTGGAGCCTAGTTGCTAGAACGTAGATTTCACATAAGTAGGTCGTAGTTCACGTAGGTCGTGGGTTCGAATGCCATCTGAACCGATTAGTAGGTATTTTTCGAAGTGGTGGATTATGATCTTGGCTCTCTCCTTGTAGGAGATGACCCCGAGTCACGATAATGGTAACATTTAGCAGTCTGTTTATACCTTATAGATTGTCTAGCTATAACAACTTGAATTCATTAAGCAATACGTTGAGATTTTAATTTTTTTCTAAAATTTGAATTTCCGACGTTCGGATGTTTGTTGCACAATCCCGTCGAAACGGCTAAACGAATATGGTTCAAATTTGGAACACAGGTTATAGCTTACATTAGCACATACCAGGGAGTCTACTGCCGAACGAAAAATGGCATCGCTTTGATGTTTCTCTCTCTTTTTTTCTCTCTTGAAATGATAGAGACAGCATTAGCAAAGCGATAGCCGATTTAGTTAGGCGGTAGAAGCGTAGGTACTTTTATTGCCGGAAAAATACGGAACGGGAACTACGCGAGTAAAACCGTGAGGAGCTGCTAGTAGTCTAGTTTTTTATAGAATCGTAAACTATGCATTTGATCATGTGCTCATGCCAAAGAAGGTTTCTGAGGTCTTTATAATATGATAATATCATTGCGAAGCTGGAACGGGGCCTCTACCGCCTAACGAAAAACGCTTTGACGCTTTGAGGCTTTGACGTTGCTGTCTCTTTTCTTCTCGCTTGAAATGAAAGAGACAACAATGCCAAAGCATCAAAGCGTCGAAGCGTTTTTCGTTAGGCGGTAGACCCCCGGGTCGCTAGTTGATAAAAAGACCAAGTAGAGACAAAACCTACTTACCGTTTTCATTCAAGACTCATAAATAACAAGCAATAATTAAGTATTAAAACATGCTCTATAGGAGACGGCGTTCTCGCTTAGCACCAGGTGAGACAATTATTGGTAAAGTATTGCTATGTAAAAATCACTGTAAGCGACAAGGCCGTCAATTAAATTGTTTGTCTAGTATCTTTTCTTTTCTAAGTAAGTAATATCCTGTACTTTGTGGCTTTTAATAAAGAGTAGTTGTAACGTATTTTATGTTAGTTGGGTTTTCCGTTAATCTTTGATTTTGGTTGGAAGATTTGCTTTAGTCCATAACTTATTGACTCCACACTACGCAAGTTGGCCGGTCACGAATTGATTATGCATTTGTTATTTGAATCCGAAAATAAACCGTTTCTGAGGGATCCGTACTATACACAAATACAAATACAAATACAAAAATCTTTATTGCTGTTTGTAGGTAAGATAAGATAATACAAAACATTTTAAAAGTTGCCCCATACAAACTGGCCTCTGCGAGAGGCATGCAATATATTAAACAACAAATTAAACACATTGTTCCCATTTTCTGAGTAAAATATAGGTGGACAATTCACACACAACACCATCTGACCCCAAACTAAGCAAAGCTTGTATGATGGCGGCCAGATAGCTGATATATTACATAAATACTTAATTTTAAATACATACTTATTATACATATAAACACCCAGACACAGTGCAAACATTTGAATTCATCACACAAATATTTGCACTGGGTGGGGATCGAACCCACGACCCTCGGCTTCGCAGGCAGAGCTACTACCAACTAAGCCACGAGGGCAGTCAAAATATATGTATGTATAATATTTCGATGATAAATGAGGTTTGCAAAGCACAGAGCACGTAATAACTCTCATTCCCACACCTTACTGACCAATTAACAAAGCTAAGGGCCGCGGCACACCGCACCGGGGTCGCGGTTGCGATTTGTCGCCGTAACGAGCAACAATGCGCGCCGGTCACGGACCCCCGCTAGCTAACATTTGTAAATGGTCACTGGGGTGCTGGGGTTACAATGAGATACGTTTATTACATTTTTATTCTAATACTTGACAGTTTTAGAGTATATCAAAAAACTGTAATGCCTGTCCCACTATGACATTATATATTATTTTTCTTAGGGATCAAAAAAAAATGTTGGGTAAAATTAATACACTATCGCGCGCACTCGCCCTGAAGAAGATCGCCGGACGCGATCGAAACTCGAGTCGGACTATATTATACGTGAGTTACTCGTGTATTTGTCTTAAAATGTGTAATAACCACGTTAGTTTTCATACTAAAACTATCTTGGGGATTTATTTTTTGGAAATATAGATTAAAATAAATTTCCGAGTTTATTTTACAAAAGATTGAGACCTTAAAAAATTATGTATTGTTTTTTAGCCGAATATTACTAAATCGTTCATTGATATTTATTTTAATTTTTTTTATCAATTTTCATCAGATTAATTATTAATTTGGATGGTTGGTGTTTCAAACCGTGCATTTACTGATAGTATCGTATGATATTTAATTGTGAAGATAGTACCTACTAATGTCATTGCCATAGTGACCAATTAACGTTGGTAAAGGCCATAGCACACCGGACCAGGGTCGCAGTTGCGATTTGTCGCCCCATAACGAGCAACAATACGCGCCGGTCATGGACCTCCGCTAGCTAACATTTGTAAATGGCTGATGGATGCTGGGGTTACACTGATACTTAATTTTTTAAGTGTTCATATTTGTACGAAGGTGAAATAAAAAAGGCTATTTTCGTATTCTGAAAACTGTTGCAGGCCTTAGCGATCATGAAATATATTTAATTACTGAAAGAATTTATCACATAAAATTGAACAGATTTTTTTCTATCGATGGCATATTCTACTACGTGGAAAACTTCGTTACTTAAAAACTTTTATAGGTTTACACATGACCGACATCTCACCTGATGTTAGGCGACGATGCGGTCTACGATGGAGCGTGTTTTCCTAGAAGACAAAATATTATGTATATATCATAGTGAATCACATAAAACTATTAGAACGTCCCTTGTAGTATGTAGGTACTCCTACCTAAAGGATAAAGTTCTTAGGTGGTAAAATTTACTAACGTCGGAATCACAGCTCTTAATTGGTAAAACAATTTGTAAAAACGTAATTTAAGTACTGCATACCTACTATTGGGACAAAGCATATTTAGTTTAGCTGTTTTCAAAAATATTTAACAAACGATGGCAAAAGCAGTCATAAAATTAAGACAATGCTATTTTTTACCTTGAACACGATGCGTGAAACTGCAACGATATATCGGTGAACCGCTGAATAACCACGGTAAATATTTCGATATCAGTAACATCATTTATAATCTATATTATTTATTTTTATAAAGTCAAAAATATTTCCATTTGTGCCCCACACCTTACTATACTTCCACGAGAATGCGCGGGCGCATCGTTACACCTGACTATTGGTTAACTAGCAACCAACTATTGGTTATCCATTACGCTATTGTGGTTTAAATGAGAAATGGAGCTCAGTACTCTTCGTGAATATCACAGTTTAGAAGTATCCCAATTGCTATGGTATAAGATATGGTTAGGTGTAAGGGTCGAATATAAATTACGGAACAGTTTGAATGTCTATTACGTATGACATTTTTTGTTCTACATAGTTAAGAGGGCGCCTAGTGCCAGAAAACGAAAAAAGGACATTTTCGACGCCGCTCACTGAAGTAAAGAAACTAAAAACTATGAAAAAAAAAATATTGACGTGTGGGTGCAATCAAGAAGAAGCACAATAACCGAATATAATTTTAAAAATAGATCAGAGTTTTTTACAATAAAAAAAATAAAAATGACACCGAAAAAACCCGTTTTAATTCGAGTACTCGAAATTATCAGTGATGACCCCACATTATTTTTTGGTAATAAAATTCCTAATTGTACGTTCTAGTAAAGTAACCGAACACTTTTTTAAATTTATGTTTAATTATTGAGTAATTTAATAAAACATGGTCAAAAATGGACTCCTGGTTTAATATTGATTTTTTCTCCAAACTGTGTCATGCTATTCTCGACTTTATGTATATTGCATTAAGAAACGCTTCGCGCGGGTGAAAACTGATTTTTCCCTGGCATTAGGCGCACTCTTAAACTATAAGTATGGAAGTATGGTAGTTCCATTGTTAGTTTTGTATAATTGGGTAATCAAGGTACTACTACGTCTCGACTACCCAATGATACCTACTAATTCAAAATAATGTAAAACAATGACTGATTCAATGTTGTGGATTAGTTCTCAACTTGGTGAAACCTAAATCTTAAAAAAAAAAAAAATACACGAATTATTTTGTAATAATTATTCACGAACAATTCCATTTGCGTCGTCGAAGTTCGATTAGAGCACCTACTTTGACTTTGTGTAAACGTATTTTTTCTAATAAAGATACAGTCATTTTGATTTTCTTGTAGGCACAATTAAGTCCTCGACCTCAATCAGTTCTCTCAGATGGCCACTACAGATAAAATATAAATTTATTTTTCCTATTGTTGAACTCCTTTTCCATTCCAGGGTTGCCTAGAAGAGATAAATAAAGGTTTTAGAGATAAAGTCGCCATTTGCAGTACTATATTTATTTTGTAGATGTTTTCTTAGTTTCGAATTGTGAGTGCAAGAAAGAGTTTATCAATGTACTCTTCGTAGGTGTCTTTTAAGCAACAGTTCCAACAATATGTCTCACTTCAAAATTTTAGATTTCCGCAAAATTATCACACAAAACAACAATGACGCTGCAAATCGTAACATTCAAATGACGCGAAATAGAATGATGCAGGATTAGCATTAGTATTAGCATCGGACTCCCATCGGCGTGACGTGCGATCGGATCGGTCCGTGGCGCCAATGAATAGATCGTCCACCTCTATTGTAAGTTAATGTTCGGGGACAAGATTGGAGACTCAGTGAAGATGAAGTTGTCGAACATTCGAGAAATGAAATATATGACAATACGGGGAGGCTAAAGACACACAATTCTCTGTGAGCAGTGAAGTATGGAGTTAAACGACGTCCCTTAGATGCATTATCCAACTCTATAACCAATCAAACATGCATTAAAGTGGCGTAGCCCAAACTTATACAGGTATGAAGAATGAGTGAAGCTCAGCCGGGACACGATTGTCCAATTCAAGGAAATGAAATATGCCTACTGTAAAACGACGTACCTATCTAAAATACGACTAGCTAACTTTCTGAGAATTTAAAAAATATATGTAATGTAACGGCGTGGCAAAGTTGATAAAAAAATATAAGTATTAATAAATATAAGTATTTTACTACATGTCGCGCAAATGTTATTATTGTCTCCGAAAACGCTAAACCGACATCAATTTAATGTTAAACTAAGATGGAGTCTGTAATGTTATATCTCTAAGCCCTGTAATTTCTCTGGAAACATTGCCCTTCAAACCGGAACACAATAATGTTTGCATATTACTGCTTGGCGGTAGAATAACTGGAAAAGGTGTGGTACCTACTTCCCCAGGTGGACTCTGCCAAGAGTCCTACCACTACAAACTATTTTCTCGTGATTAAACGCATATGTGCTATTCTAGACTATACATCATACTCTAACTGTGTTTCAAATTTCAATGTCCAATGTTTCAGATGTCCTTCCATCTATCACCATTATCATCAACATCCATAGTTATCGTGATCGTCGTTGGAAGCCCGGTGTGATTGAGTGAGATAGCAGTCCCACGACTCCAACACCAAGCCATCCCAGAAACTCTGTGGTGTTTTAGTCGGTAAGAGCACCATTTTAGAGGTGTGACTTGGCACTGTAAGCACTCGGCAATTTAAGCACTTGCCATTTTTGTATGTGATTCATCTCTGGATAATAATTGTACTTATAATTAATCTGCCGTATTTGTTCCTTGTTAAATCATATTGGACTGTACACTGCGTGTTTGATATTACATCCCGTTACAATAATTTAAATTGTTCCAGTAATTTCTCTGAAAACATTTCCTTTCAATTCGTATCCACATTACTCCTTGGTATCCATAACTGTGAACTACTGCAACTGCAACAAACAAAACTTATTATGCTTTTAATTTTGTACAAAATAAAATAACAAACTTGTATTGCAAAAAGCTGTGCAACCGTCCTGTCCGTATGTATCATGGCAAGTCGCTTCACAAGAATGGTGATGCGACTTGAACAGGAAGCCTTCAGCTTTTGTTCTCCGCTCGAGATGATAAAAACGTCAGGCGAGTCCGCGCGGCGTGCATTGTCTTGGAACAGGCTCCAGAGTTTTTACTCTATTTTAGTTTATTGTGTGTTTATTATTGCATGAGGTGGTCCACTTGCTATTGTGTGAATTCGCTAGTTGATCCTCGCGATTTTGTCCGTACCTTTGCAGCTTTTTATGGAGTTTTTCAAAAAAACTGGTGAAGTGTAAAATAATAAGTAAAAGCATCATAATAATTACACTTTAATGATATTTTGAAATGGTAGTAAGATTGATTTTATAATTAAACAAGTGTTGATACAATTTCCTATTTGCCATTTAATTTAAGTAATTTTTTATGTATATCAATTTTTTTGTTCTTTTAATTTTGGTTCAACTATTCATCATATACGAGTATGTAAATGGATATATATTTAGGATTTAGGGTGTGTAATTATCATGACATAAATTGTTTCAATTTCGTTTTTATTTCTAAATGTATATAGTATATACCTACTGTTGCTAATTTGTATTTTATAATTGGCAATATGCCGTTCTGACTAATTAAATTAATAATTATTAAATATTGTATCGTTTGAATTCTATTGGACTAAAGTAGACTGATGATGACGAGGGTCTACTTTTGAATTTAAAAAAATACTGTTACTGCCTAAATGCCAACACGTATTTTCAAGGCAGTCATCGATTTCTTAAGTTAATTTGAAACATCGCAAGGTATAAAACGACAATAATGTAACGACCGTTGAAGTATTTTAAACGCTTCAAAAACGAATGAATCTCAAAATAAAGTAAATTTGTTTAAAATTGAGTTTCATTTGTTTCTGATAAAAGCTGTAGCTCTTTTTTTGCTATATTTGACAACCAGACAAACCAATTATTTACACATTGTATACCTAGTAGAGGTGAGATTATAAGCAAACAATTTTTTGCAATTAAAAACAATGTATCATACATGAATTTCGAATCAAATTGCCTTTTTACTGACAGTAATATATAGAGGTCGTAACTTTGTTGTTATTAATAATTTATGGGTCATTAATGTGGTCTTAAATTAAGTTGTAAGTGTATATTTGAGTGTTTGTTGTTTCGGGACGACAATTCAACTTTGATGGTTATTTTTGGAGAGTAATTTAATGGGTGGACAATTTGTTTCAGACGAAGTGTGGTGTTTTATTACCGTAGGTACCGTTACTTTGTTGCTGGTGTGTGTTAGTGAAATGATATTGAGCGAGAAGAATAAACAGAAGTTTTATTCAAAAAAATTTAAGAGATGAGCAAAACGAATACCCGAACTTAACCAATACTATAACAGCGCAGAATCGTTCAATATTTTGAATGTGAAATATTAATACTTACTAGCAGCGCCTCGCGGTGTTACCTGCGAAGTTCCCGTTCCCGTTGTTTTCCGGGATAAAAACCTGTGTTCCAAATTTCAGCCCGATCCGTTCATACGTTAGGACGTGATTGAGCAACAAACATCCAAACATCAAAAAATCCATACATTGACATTTATAATATTAGTAGGAAGTAGGATAGTAGGATTACAATTTTATAATGTATATTATATATGTATAGTAGGACTATTGGCCAGCACTGCCCTTGCATGCTCCTCGGAAAAATGAGATGAATCACCTCTGTGCCATGTAATATCATTTTTAACAGCTTTGCTCCGCGCTTTTACCCGCTTATTTCTCGTTTCCATTATTTTTTCGGGATAAAAAGTAGCATATGTGGTCTTCCAGACTATAATCTAACTGAATTCGAAATTTTAACCTGATCCGTTTATACGTTACGTTAACGTACGCACGCGCCACGGTTACGTACGTGATTGAACAAAAACATCCAAACATTGACATTTATAATATTCAAATTATTGGATAGGATATTAGTCTTCAAACTGAAACACAATTATGCTTGAATATATTACTCTTTGGCAGTAGAACAACTGGAAAAGTAATGGTAGTTCTCCAACAAGTAGTCTCGACAAATGGTCATACCACCACTGTAAATTAATCATCAAAAATGCGGTTACAATCCCTAAAATAGAATATAATTAGAGTCAAAATCATTACCTATCACTGCACTGAGCTCGTCACCTGAAAGCTCGTTAAGATGATATACCTATCTCTATGCGTTGGAATTTCTTTCGAAACATTTCCCTTCAAACCGGAACACACTGATATTTGTACATAGCTGCTTGGCTATAGAATAACTGGCAAAAGGAATGACACTTCCCCAGACGTACTTTGCAAAGAGTCCTACCACTACAAAAAGAGTCCTACAACAAATTATAAGGATCAAATCTTAACAGTTTCGTATTAGCACATGGCACAATATTCGATCGTTGTTACAATTAAGCTATCACCGTTTCAGTGCACGGTCAAAGTTCAGTATCAATTTCCTACACGCTGTGCATACGTAGGTATAGCTGCAGTGTGAAACGGTCCAGGGTCTGCCGTCACGCGGCCCGTGCGGACTGATTGTAATATAATACCAAATGATAATACAAATAAAACGAATTTTTACACGCTACTTGTGTTTATATTTTACTTCGATCTAAAACCCGTAGCCGAAACTAACGGATAATCCGAAATAATTACATATGCGTAACCGTATCCAAAACCGAAATAATTTTATTCCTTAATCAATATCCGTATCCACATCTGAAATACCATATCCATAACATCCCTACTACAAAGTACGGGGATTGAATCTTTATAGTTTCGTATCGTTTAGCACATGGTACAATTAATATTCGATCGTTGTTACAATTAAGCTATCACCGCTTCAGTGCACGGTCAAAGTTCAGTATCAATTTCCTCCACACTGTGCATACGTATAGCTGCAGTGTGAATCGGTCCAGGGTCCGCAGTCGCGCAGCCCGTGCGCTGCGGCCGTCGCTGATTACCGCATTGTGCCGTTCACAATAACTCGATTAGACCCGGACATGCCGGACATGCTGACGATAGCCGGAGTGTTGATATCCTAGGAATATTGATGAATATTTGTCAATTTGCGGTCAAACGATTTTTGTACGGCTACGACTCTTTGCAGTTCGTTTAGAAAAGAACCACACTTTTACCAGTTATTCTATGTGTTCTTGTTTGAAAGGCAATGCTTTCAGATAATTTTCAGGGCATAGACAGAAACATCTTAAACCTCTGGGTGACAAACGTAATGCAGTGCTAGAATGATGAATGATGCGGACTCTTCCTGTTCCAATAGCTAAGTGACACTATGCTGTTATGGGCAGGCGTGTTACTTACTAACATGTACATTTGTACATGTCCCTCTACTTATACTAAAAAAATACATAAACCCTTTATATAAAATCTTGTAAACTGACCATTTTGGCACCATGGTCGTTAGTACGTACTTTTTAGGTAGTAGTGATGCTACTTTCGACTGTTTGATACGCTGAACCGTAGATTGTTGGTTTGAGTCTTACCTCAAGACAAATATTTGCGTGATAGCTACGGATGTTTATTCAGTGTCTGAGTATGTGTGTCACTATAAATTTATAACATTCGATCTCCGTCTTGTCCACACTAAGTCTCCAACCAACCCCTAATTAGACCCATCCGGTGCTACTACGGCACAAAGGCAAAGATAATGGTCAGCTAACTTACTTCCGAAGATAGTTCACTTCGAACTTAACTTTGTCAAGTTGCAATTAAGTTTGCAGCTTAATTGAATATTCTCACGGTCCATATCACAATTACGACCTCCTGAACTGGACGATATCGATCAGTACTTTCTTTGCTTTGACTAATACGTTTATAGACATGGCTTGTCTTTGTTAAATGTAATCAAGTGACATATTATGCGGCCGTAGCTATACCAAAATATGGTTAACATACGTGAAAGACAATAATGCTGTAAACTGGGAACCTTTAAGATGTGATATGATTCACTTAAATTGTTATTAAAAACATTCATTGAGCAACAAACATTTAAACATTCAAGCATTCTCATTAATAATATTGGTAAAGTATAAGAACATAGACATAGAACAGAATGACAAGACGACAGGACATGTAAGACATACGTGTAATTGTAACCAACATGCTACCCCTGAACAACAACAAAAACAGTACCAAGCAGCTTTTTCAAAGTTAAAAGTCAAAATCACTGCACATGCTGAGCACTGCACTGCGCAGTTTGCAGGTCTCTTTTTACATTTTTTAACAGTTCGGAAAATAATGTTAATCAAACCGGAACAACAGTAATATTTGCGAAGTGCAGCTTAGCAGTAGAATAACTGAAGTTAAGTACTTCCTCGGGCAAACTGTGCCAAGAGTTTTATTATTACAAATGTACCTATAACTTTTTAAACATTATGTTTGCAAAGTAATGATTGAGAATTTGGAATATTGATTTACATTCCATGTCCAAAGCTTAATAGGTTTAGTAGTTTGATAGTAAGTGTGTTACGTGGTATAGTGAGGACGGCCTCTTGACTTCACCTAACTGAACTAACTAACACAACGTCCTACTATAATGTTATAATTGTCAAAGTTGAGATGTTTGTGGCTCAAATGCCTTGGACTCGAACGGACTTGAAATTCAGTTCTCAGATCAGAATTAGAATGAGACTAGGAAAGTCGCGAGTTTATTTCGAAATTACGTTTTCGTAGAAAAAGAATAGACTTCCAGGTGTATATTAAAAAATGTTTTTACTAACTAACAAGACTGCAGAACCGAAGTGAATAGTCACTACTATCACATTCTGCTTAACTTTAATTAACAGTGCTTGATGATACTTTTAGTTTTAGTTTCGAACACAGATTCCCAAATTGTGAATCTCTAACTGCTAAAGCTACGTAATAAATTTTCAGCTTTTATAAAATGACAAAAATCTAGCGATCATTCATTTGTTGCTTTGCTGGACTTGCCGGTTTGTTTTCAAAAGTAAAATCCACCGGTAAAAGCTTAACGCGATTTAGATGATGTGAAATGTATTCTAAATCTATGTATCGTTTTTTGTTACATATTGCTTTCCTAACGATGTTTTTTTTCACTGTAAAATCTAGTTACCTAATAATAACAAAGTTGTACATCTGTACTTGATGCAAAAGAATATCGGTCGGTATTTAACACAACACCATGCAACCCCAAATTTTATGATATTATGCTTAAATAGTTGTAAATACATACATACCGGTGTGTTATAGACATAGAGATACCCAGACACAGGGTGTGTGTGGAATTCAAACCTATGACTT
Source organism: Ectropis crepuscularia (assembly GCA_963693475.1). Classification (NCBI taxonomy): domain Eukaryota; kingdom Metazoa; phylum Arthropoda; class Insecta; order Lepidoptera; family Geometridae; genus Ectropis; species Ectropis crepuscularia. The sequence continues at coordinate 19,459,470 of OY856355.1, forward strand.
CTACAATAAATTCGAACTTACTTCCCTTTGGAGTGCCACAGTTTAATTCCTTACCGATGAATCATATTCAATTTCTGGATTTCTCGAAAACGGTCCGTACTCAGACAATAAAATAATAATGTGATCTTATCACTTCATCATACGTTTTATATCTTTGTAACTTAAACTTTTATTGTTACAAGTTTTCGATTCTTTTATTTTGAACATTCTTGTTGAGCACTTTGTGTAATATTAGATATGTGTGAATAAATTGTTTGATTAACATGCATATATTTATTTTAATACAACTGCATTTGAAACATTGTCGCTTATATGAGATGCGTTGAAGTCAAATGCCCATTTCAAAAAATGGCAGTCATAGTGATTGCCCGTATAAGTGACAACTTATAACTAATATATTTTATACGATGTATAACTATACCTAGATATACCTACTACTGCTAATACGCAAATTTTTGACGTGAACTCATAGAATTTCTCCTTAACAAAAAGTGGATTAATAAAGTATATGTCTGATTCTCCCTACATTTTTTAAGCATGAATTTTGAGTATTACAATGTAGATTTAGGAGTGTGAAATTGACACGGCAGCGTCTTTTCGGCGAAATGGTCATGGGAGATCGATCCCTAAGATCAATGGAATTATTACTGGTAAAATTAAAACAAGGAAACGTCAACAAGAAAGATTGGCCCATTTTTTTAATGTAATTATGTCTTTCTAGGTAATACTGAAGATGGTAAATTAGGAGCATAAACTTTTTGAATTTCGCGCAAATCCGTAATACGGCTCTTAACGGATGGTACTAAGGATGTATTCATCTCAAAAATAGTTTCAATTTTTTTTTTCTACGGATGATCTATACTATTATCTATACTATTTTTTTTTTTTTTGTTGGACGTGTGAATTGGACGAGAGTGTTCGTAGTCAAGCCCCCAGAGGCCAAATTTGGGCAAAACCGGTTTTGAGACTTTAAAACCTTATTTTTTCATGATATACATACTCGATTATTAGTTTATTTTGATGCCTAAGGGATAGGCAATTATATTAATTAGTCCATTATCGTTTACAGACACACAAAATTTGGTTTCATTTTTTAGTAATGATTTTTTGTGTGACGTCACGACGCCGGCCGCGTCGCGAGTCCTTAATTTGTTTAGCCGTTTCAAAGTTATAAGCTTTTTTGTTAGTTGTGGTAAATATGAAACTATTGCGTTTGGAGGTTTTTAAATATTTAATCTAATACATGTATAAATATGTATATTTGTGGTCTCTTGAAATTTAAGTCACACATAGGCGATAATATTAATTAGTACATTGTTGTTTACAGACACACAAAATTTGGTTTCATTTTTGAGTAATGATTTTTTGTGTGACGTCATGACGTCGGCGGCGTCGCTCTTTGGGCTTCATAGGTTAACAAAAAAAAATATTTGTCTGTAAAGTCGGTTTACTGACGATAGAACGTGACAACGTCTTAAGAAAATACTGATGGAATGGTAGCATTTTTCAAAAGAAAATTTTAATTTCATTTGTTTAATAGATTTGTATGTAAAAAGTAATCAGTAGAATTTAGTCATTTTCAATCAAAACAATGCAAAAAACAATGCAAAAAAGCTTTTAGATGCCGGGGATCGAACCCGGGGCATTTCACATGCAAAGCGAACGCTCTACCACTGAGCTACATCCCCGCTTCGGTCGAAATAATTAATACAACTGTAACAAACATGCGGCGAGGTAACGACCGACGGTAACGCGGTAACGGTACATGACGTCATGTTTTGTGGGCGTGCAGCCGGGTTCATCGAATTATAAGACGTTATCACGTCAAAAAGTGTGTTTATTAGTGACTTTTTTTGTGAGATGATGTTAAGACTTAGAGATGCTAAGACTATGTGCCTTTGGTTTAATATAAGTCTGCGTAATCCTGTACCTACATATATGGTCGAAAGAACCCGAGGCCCCTTCTGACCAATGCGTTCTAACACAAGATGCATGTTTGTGACAAATCCTCAAGACTAATTCCTTTTTCAAACCAGATTCAAGACGTACAAGCTTGAGCATAGTCCATTACAAACGGCCGATCCTAAATGGATTTTATCATTCAAATGGTCAGCCATTAAGTTTAAAGGGGTTTTTTCCCAGCCCCCACATACGCTAAGTACATGCCAATCTGTCAGTTTATCTGTCCTTCTGTTGGTGGATAATGAAACAAATTGGCACTATTGCCATGTTCAAGCGTCTACTGAAATGCCGCATCGATAATAGAGAGGGGTAATAGACAAGCGAGAGCGATTTTGACGTACCATACAAGTAGCTACAGAATTATTGTAAAACTAACACCAAAAAAATGGCTTATTTTTTACAATACAGAGTGACAAGACTAGCAGTACATGTGCCTGGTGTTAAGTAAAGGCCTGTTTTCATTTTGATTAGTGTGAGTGCGAGTGAATAGTGCAGGTGTTTAGTAATTGGAAGCAAACACGTGTGGACAACGATTGATGTGTGCGAGTGTGTAGGAACTTGCGTAGTGAAGAAATTAGAAGCGCGTTCTATTTTTTTGCGAGTAGCCTCCTCCCGCGCACTTCTCCTTCCCCCTCACTCGCAGCTTGCCTGCCACTAAACAGTAGCATTGCCATATATTCCAGATTTTATCGTATTTATACAGATTTTTAATGTGCGATACTGATTAGCATTGGATACAGATATGTTAACAGGGTTATTGGTAATCAGTCTGCAGCCTTTTAAGGGAATGTTGAGTACATTAAATACGTCAACTTTTTTCTACAGTTTTAAAAACTCGTATATTTTTTTCCCATATAAATAAAAGAAAAGTGCATTTGTCCGGTCTAAAAGGATCGGACTCTTCGTAACAAGAGCACGCGCACTCTTTAGCGATTTACGATAATTATTATCGTACAATGAAATGTTCAGTTTACATTTTTAAAATAAATAATATATACTCTTTGCATGCTCTTTTTTTCAGAATGGACGTAAATTGTACATTTACAAAATTCCATAATCAAAGTTTACGAATAAAAAACTTGACTTTGTGCTTCTTGACGTTCATCCATACTTGTGGGCCGACGGCTGGCAACTCAATGAGCTAAACACAACTACTATACAGAATTGGACGGCACTCGCACTACACACCTGCACTAATCAGTCGCAATTTCTTGCTCGCACTTGCACTCGCACTCGCTCTAATCAAAATGCAAACTGGCCTTTACACGCCTGCTCATAACAGCATAGTGTCACGCAGTTATTGGAACAGGCAGAGTCTACATGATTACCTAGTACTGAACTGCGCTCGTCGCTCTTAGATATAAGGTGGTTTATCTATAAGCCCTGTAATTGCTCCGGGAACATTATCCTTCAAACGGGAACACAGTGATGTTTGCATATTACTGCTTAGCGGTAGAATAACTGGTAAAACTGGTACTTTTAGTAGAAACATCTATCAAACCCCACAAAAATCTCACTATAAATCAATTTATTTTTTTAGCGTGAACGATTAATTATTTATTAGGACGTGACATCGACTCTACCGATATTGTATATTTTTTTTATATCGAACACTCAGCAATTTATTTCAAACACTTGCTCAAGGCGTGCGTTAGTCAAAAATATAAGTTATACATATTTTAAATTTATGTCAAATAGTTGATCATGTTAAAAAAAGTCAACATTTTCTAGTATCGACTTTTTAACATCAAAAGTACAATAAATAACACGCGGCAAGGTCACCAATGACAATGTACTTTTTATGAGTTAGCATAATAATTTGTTGTTTTGTTTAAGAATTAAGTGCAAAAAAAATGGCAGTCATAGGAACTGCCGATAGAAGTGAAAACTTATGACTCAGAATTTGATAGCTTACTTTACCATACGGACTTACTTGATTATACGGGTGTAACCGGTGTGGCCTGGTCATCATGGCATGGCCATCTAGAAATGCACCAGCATTTCCCATTGGCTGACGCATTTCTAGATAGCCATGCTATGATGGGCAGGCCACGCCCTTTTAGCATTTCCTATTGGATGACGCATTTCTAGATAGCCAATGGCTATGGTCCCGAGTTTACCCGAAGATTTCTTATCATATCCGAGCGTGACGCTAGAATTCATTTCACAGCCCACAAAAAATCTGTCTAGGCGCGCCAAAAGAAGTTTTCACTTCAAAACGAGTTAACCTATTTCCTTTTTGGTTGACAAAAAATTCAATCCGCAGTTTTCTCATGACAGACGCGGTACGCCGTCGGCGCGGCGCGCGGCGTGTACGCAAGAAAGGGTTCCATATCGCAGCGCGACAACACCTGTTCATCAGCCCTTTGCCTTCGCCGACCGATTGTCGAACCACGTCGAATGCGAGAGCTTGTACGGAGGATGTGCCGAGAGTGCTGTCTACATCGGTCATATTGTTTAGCGCGTTCAGTGACTATAAGTGTAGAATGGAGATTTGTCAGATAGTTTTGATTTTTGAACATAATTAATATCGAACTTATGATCATATTTAAATTATTTTTACGGGAGTATAAGTAACAATTTTGAAGAAATACTCAAATTTACTGTTTACTACTACGATATTTGGAAAAATCAAGAACTTACTTAGGTTAAGTTGATTGGTGGTTGACGCATGTCCGTGCAAAATGTCTTCTGTACATGTACGGCTCTCAAGAAGTTTTCCTTCACTGCTAAAGATAGCGGTGGTGACAAATTTGTACATAATTAATTAAAAACGAATAAGAAACAGAACTCGGGCTTATGATATTACAAATGTGAATTCCAACGTTTTCACCACTAAACATGAAATTTTATTTTAATAAAATTATAGAAATAATAAACAATAAGACTAAAATAATAAATCGAGATAAATTTAATTCAGATTATATTATTACAAAAGTAATATTCTTTTATTCCACAAATAATACCAATTAATTGAATTTTATCTTTTATTATATTTATTTTAATTTTTATTAAGTAGGTAATGGTATGAAAAATGAACCTATTTTGAATGAATCTATTTCGAAAATAATCTTAAAAAGGACTTTTGTTTGCCATATCATTGTCTTAAGTCTTTCAAAGACTTGAATGTTTGTATTTTATCAAAATGTAATTTTATGAATTTAACTGTGTGGAATTCAATGGTTATTAGGTAGCGTTTTACATAGATGTAAGGGGTTAAGATCAACACAATTGATTACAATTAAACTCAAACACATTAAACAAAACAACGCACTGGCCACAAGAAACCCTACCTAGAAAAAAGAATAACACTCGAGTTTCAAAAAAAAAGAAACAAATTTCAAAAAAGGAATCTAATCGTGTGCTGTCATCGACGAGAAATAACGAGAGATATGAAGAGAAGGGTCTAATGAACAAAGGTTAATGAGGATAACAATGGTGGTACTAAAATATGGGATTTATATGCAGTGGTCAGTGAGGCCGATGGTCTGATAACGCGATGAAGGGTTAAGGCGGTGGTGCGCTTACTTTATAGAATTGTTTTATATTACTTCAATTTATAGTTCGTTGTAATTTGGATTCGTTTTGAAAATATTGCACAGGTCTTATTCGCACTTCGTTGATCCGTAGTCTTACTAATATTATAAATGTCAATGTTTGGGTGTTTAGGTCTTAGGATGTTTGTTGCTCAATCACGTCGTAACGTATAAACGGATCCGGTTGAAAATTGGAATACAGTTAGAGTATAGTCTGGAAGAACATAGGTATTATATGTTACTTATCCCGGGAAAATAACGGGAATGGGTACAACCACGGGGCACTGCTAGTAATCAATATTTTTAAAAATATAATAACTGGTTAAAGAGCTTTAACCTAGCGATGAGCATTGCTAACTACTTAAAATTATGAATTACGATAATTTCGATTACGAAGTCATAAAGTATAGAATAAAAAAAAATGGCAGTCAGAGGAACTGCCGATAGAAGTGAAAACTTATAACTCAGAATTTGATAGCTTACCTTGGAAACTACACGGGTGTAACCGTAGGTCGTGGCCTCGCCATCATGGCATGGCCATCTAGAAATGCGTCAGCATTCCCCATTGGCTCACGCATTTCCAGATGGCCATGCCATGATGTCGAGGCCACGCCCGCTTCAGCATTTCCCATTGGCTGACGCATTTCTAGATGCCCAATCGCCAAGGACCCGAAGATTTCTTATCATACCCGAGCGTGACGCTAGAAATCAATTTACACCCCACGAAAAATCTGTCTAGGCGCGCCTAAAGAAGTTTTCACTTCAATAATTACACAACTGGATTTATTACTGAGCAATTAAATATTTTGGAAACGGATATTTTTTCATTAAAAATCGTTTTTTTACCTTACCGGTGTAATAAAGCAAGCCACTATAATTCTAAAAAAATGTCTTGTGTAAATACTGTTTAAAACTTGATTTTTTTTAATTTATAAACGGTTTGGAACAAACACGCTTCATAACATGTTCAAGCTTGCCCTTAACAGAAACCATCGTCTGGCCACAATGATCAAATTTCGTTTTTATTGTTAATCCACTAAATGAACCGCCATATTGAGTTCACAAAACAACACCACTGTCCGAGAAAAAATGAAAACAAAAGTAAACAAAAAACGGATAAAAATACTCCTGGGATTCCGGGATACTGGCCACATTTGTGGGCTCATTTTATTAGATGTACTTTTTATATCTTCGGAACAAAATGATAGCAGGTTTTTGTATTGTTTTTAAAAACAAAACGATAACTTTTTATGGTATTTGCGGATATTAAAGTATCAGCTGATTGCTGTCTTTCTGAAGTAACTACATATACTTAAAATGTTGTTAGAATGAACAGTGACTGTGTGTTAGTGGAAGTACAATTTTCTTTGTTTATTTTAGCTATTGTTTCACACGATCTCTCATAGCGGGAAGTTGCATGTGTGTGTGTAGTGTTAGTTTTATAATTAAAAGTGACGAGATAAGTACATAAAACATGCACCTGATGGTAAGCAAGGTGCCTGCCCATAACAGCACAGTGCCACGCAACCGTTTGAACATTAATTACTGCCTAGTAGTAGGCACAGTGCTAGTTACCTAGAAATATTGTGTGAATAATCTTTTTATCTCTTAATATCTCTTAAAACATTGCCCTATAAACTGGATCACAATTATTGTTAGGTAGTAGAATGACGTGCAAAGATAGGTAGACTGAATGGTGCTACCACTACTTTGCACTACGTAGCACTTTGCTATAATGGGCACTATGTTCTAACAGGGCTGCCCTCTTTCAACTTGAGGAACACAAATTAACTATGGTAACACTACACTACGCTCATCACCCAGAGATAAATAAGTAAGAGATCATAAATGATCATCGGTTTCTTCTAGGTAAGCACGCTCCATCGTAGACCTCATCGTCGCTTAACATCGGGCAAGATGGCGGCCCAGTGTAAATTTATAATAGTTTTAAAGAAATAAAAATGACATGATTTTTTTCTTTCCAAAAAATGATAAATCTTTGTGCCAAATTTCATTCAGATCCTTTCGGGAGTTCTTGCTTAAAAGATTAACAAACATCAACACATCTAACTATCCATCCATACACACAAATTTTAACATTTAATATATTACTAAGTAGGACAGTTGTAAAGCTAAAACAAACGTCAATTAAGGTCCAAATAACGTTGTACCTGTAAAGCCAAAATGATTGTTAATTAATCATTAACAATTTATTTTTAAATTGAGGCGTTATCATCTTCGAAAGTAATCAGATACAGCGGTGTTATACAGAAGATCGATCGAAGCATCTCAGGGTACATCGTTTATAATTATTATTACAATGTTACTCGAGAAGATTGAGTTAACAAATGAGTTCAGTGTTTATTTATTTTATTTAGTTATTTATGAGGACTGAAGGAGAGTCAAACATTTAGACAACTTACGCGAGCCAATAGGCTTGCATAGATTTTATATATTATCTATCAAAGCATTGGGCATGTCCATGTCACTAACGATATTTTAACTTTTTTTTTTAAATAATAAGTGACGAGACGAGCAATACATTTGCCTGATGGTAAGCAACATGCCTGCTACATAACAGCACAGTAACACGCAGTTATTGGGACATGAAGAGTCCAAATCATTACCTAGCACTGCACTGCACTCGTCACCCAGAGATCTAAGTTGTTATGTCTTTAAGCCCTGTAATTTCTCTGGAAACATTGCCCTTCAAACCGGAACACAGTAATGTTTGCACACTACTGCTTGGCGGTAGAATAACTGGCAAAGGTGTGGTGCTTCCCCAGGCGGACTCTACTAAGAGTCCTACCACTAATAAACGTTTCAACGATCATAACGAGACAAAAACTAAAATTAAGTGAAAGTTTGTCAAGATTAATTTGTGGAAATCACACTTGAAAACTATTTGAAGTTTCATAGTTTTGGTAGCTGACTAAAATGAAAGCATGCAATTGAATTGAAAACCTCCTCCTGTTTTGAAGTCGTTTAGTAAATATTAGCCATATTAATGAACCATAAATAAGATACATAATACATATTCATGTGAATATATTTTTTCATTCATAACACATAAAAGCATTTTTAGTAGCAATACAAACAGTCCGAGATCCCAGAGCTCCCAGACGTCACCTATTTTCTGATGAATGAAATGTGGACGATTGAGTAGAGTTAGTAAGTACTAAGAACACAACATGTTTACTCGCTAACTTGCTTAGACGGCCAAATTTTGAGATATGGGGTAATGAAGGTACATACAAACATTACTTACTTCACGTATTTTCTAAAAAGTGATTTTCACGTATGTTGTGGGCAATATCCTTAAAAACAAGGTCCCAATACTCCCAGACACTTTCCGTCGGCCGTTTTGCTTAACAACTCCAAAATAATATTTTAACTTCACTTAAATTCTCATGCTCCATTTGTAAATATGTTCGTCAGACACCTATTTTAAAGCTTTTTCCAATAAGACAGACCAATCTAAGGGGCCAATCATCCCCTCCCATCGTGAAAATCACTTATTAGAAAATACGTGAAGTAAGTAATGTTTGTATGTACCTTCATTACTTCATATCTCAAAATTGGCCGTCTAAGCAAGTTAGCGAGTAAGCATGTTTGTGTTCTTAGTACTTACTAACTCTACTCAATCGTCCACATTTCATTCATCAGAAAATAGGTGACGTCTGGGAGCTCTGGGATCTTACTCTAAAACATTCATCATTGATATCAACGTCTACTATGTCATCCCTAAAAAACATAGCGGCAAAAAAATGTCTTCTTAATTTTTTCGTCATTTTATTTTTCACATTCTTTACGCAATTCTGAATTGCAAAAAGTATAGCTGTGTTTTCGCAATGTTATCTTTATGTAGTTATAAACATAAAGTCTCTTTAAGCGTATCAGACTTAAATTTGACTTTTTCCTTATACAGGTACATTGAAAAGATTGGCTTATTCATTTGTCAGTGGCAATCTCTACCATTCGTGGTAATTACTACGATCACTTGTCGTAGGGTTGCCAGCAATGACGGTCGTAAGGGCGGAAATGGGTGTATCTAAGATTTACTGTCCTTGTAACTTAATAGTCTAATCCAAACTAAGCAGATGTCTCGTCACTGGAAATTGGTAATTTATAATTATTGGTGTATACAAACAGCGGCAATGATATGTTTGAGTTAAAATAAGGTCCAGGGACGATCCTATTGCTTTTTTTAAATTTTTAGGACAGATGCACATACAAATAATTGTTTGTTACATCTTCTTCTGGTAGATTATTTTACTACATTGTTTGAGGAATTACTCATAGGTTAATTTAATTATAAGTACATACGAAACATCATCAGCCATCGGTTTTCAAAATGGAGTGGATTAAAATATTGACACATTTAAATATTGATTGAAACTTGGATATACTACATTTTTACCTAACCCAAAACTTAAAATACGCAAGCTAAATAATTGCGAAATTTGCATCAATGTTAAGATACATAACTAACAATACATGAGAATCACTTAGACACAAAACAGACATTTTAATTCACTACGTTAATGTTTGTCCCGGGTGGGAATCAAACCTACGGCCTGTGGCTCAGAGTGCAACCAACTGAGCCACAACGCTGTCAATATACAGTTTAATTGAGAGCTTTTAATTTTGTGTAATTCAGTTAAGAAGTAAATAAATATTGCTATCACAATTTTGGATGACCCTGGTTTTCTTACTGATTATTTGTGTAATAATAGTGGTAAAATTGTGAGATTGAAGTGAAGTAATCCAGTTTTAATTAGTTACCGCATGAGTCTCACTTTTGCTGAAAAATTGTAATTTCCAAATTGATTGCTAATGTAATTTAATTTAGTATTGACGCTGTTTTCATTATTGTATATTTAATATTTTGTAGTTGCATTCCGGACAGTAAACAAATTACTTAGATTAAAATAACTAGTGGTCGCCAAGTGGTCGAATCCCGATTATAATGCAGTAATAATACGTACTAAATTTTTTTGATCACAGACTTTAAAAATAGTAGGTAAAGCGTAAGCCTAAGCAGCCTAGTGAATGTTCCCACGGCTGGGACTCGGAACCTTGTCGCGCAAGGAGAGAGTCAAGGCCATAATCCACCACGCTGAGTGCGGGTTGGTGAATGACTCATGGCCTCGAAATATTTTAGGCACATGTCGGTTTCCTCACTGTTTTCCTTCACCGTTCTGTATTAGCGTCATTACTCATTACGCACATGACTTCGAAAAGACAGCGGTGCGCGTAGTATTTGACCCTGGGGGTGGATCGGCAGTCGCCATTCTCCCGACAAGACCACCGTGGCTTCTGTAACGTATTTACGTAACGTACGATGGGATTCATTTCCTACGCGAAATATATGTCAGCCCGGTCCGTTCATACGTTACGACGTGAGTGAGCAACAAACATCCAGACATTGACATCTACACAAATATTATAAAACTGAAGAGTTTGTTTGTTTATTTGAACGCAAGGATCTCGGGAACTACTAGTTCGAATTGAAAGATTATTTGTCAGTTGGGTAGTCCACTTATCGGGGAAGGCTATAGGCTATTTAACATTACGCTACTATTAACAGAAGCGGAAGATGAATGAAAGATGTAATAAGAACGGCACCTCTACCGCCTAACGAAAAACGCTTTGACGCTTTTATGCTTTGACGTTGCTGTCTCTTTTCTTCTCGCTTAAAATGAAAGAGACGGCAATGCCAAAGCGTCAAAGCGTCAAAGCGTTTTTCGTTAGGCGGTAGACCCCCGGAATAATATTGCTTTTTGGGAGCTTTCGTTGCGTGACAGCATGTGTCTGTCTTTTACAGGTTGCGTCATTAGAACCTAAGGTAACCGAATTTGTTCAAAATTTGAATGGGTACGACCAATTTTCGATAGATGGCGTAGCAACGCGCGCACGGATCAGTTAGTTTATAATATTAATAGAACAATTAAGTATTCCGTTCTGCCGTGCGGTCTTAAGCATATTTTTTTGAATAAAGAACGAAAGACGTCAGGCAATTGTCACCTGTGCTTGAAATCGAGTCCATAATGACAGCGGCGGCCAATGACCAGCGCAGCCGTGTGACTGAACAATGTGATGTTGTATATCACATTAACATTATGTTCACAAGGTGAGCGTTGTCCACTATTGTCCACTTATGTACGATGGCGTAGGGGTAGGCTACATGGATGCTTTCAGAGTTTTTGGAATGAAGTTCCTAACATCAGGCTTGGAGGAGATAGGGAGATAGAGATAGGCTGGCCTCGTGGCTTAGTGGGTAGTAACTCCGCCTACGAAGCCAAGGGTCGTGGGTTCGATTTACACCCAGTGCAAATATTTGTGTGATGAACTCAAATATTTGTACTGTCTGGGTGTTTCTATGTAAAATAAGTATGTATTTACAACTATATCTAAGTATATCAGCTATCTGACCTTGACTGAAAATGACATTTCGAATCGAATGACACCTCAATCATAATGTTAGGAGAATTCAAAATAATTTAGACCAAAAACGCACTTGTTGACTAGTCTAGTAGCCAACATACAACAACTTCACAGTACACAGTGAAGTTGGATAAAATGCAGATGGTAAAAATCGTCAGATTTAAGATTGTAAAAGAAAAAGTCCTTTACTAATTTCATAAACACTAGCAGTTTATACGTAATTACACTAATTTTAGTATGAAAACTAAAGTGGTTATTACACAGCTCGTTTAACACTGATTCGGTATATTATGACACTACTTTTATAAAGACTACATTTTATTCATAAAAATAATGTTAAAAATATTGAGTAGGTACTTCATACGAGTACGTACGTTCAGGACCAAAACAAAACCAGTAGTCCGGACAGCGTCCCAGCGGATGTACCCTCCCCCTTACATGTTTCATTGTGGCGGCTTTACCCATTGAAAGGGCTACCTATTGTTGTTTCAGTTCGATTTAAAACAATAGCAATGCGTTCTACTTCTTTATTTTATGCCGCCCTTTGTAGTTTGCCGCGGCGGCGTTTTTATCTTCAACTCATTAAGGGTTTCTTTTTGCTGTCAATGCTCATCGGATGCCCTTTTTGTATATCAAGTTAGATGGATAACCATCGGGTGACATTTCCATAGTTGGTGACGGATAAAACGGCTGGGAAAAGCTCAATGGATGGTGGGAAGTTTTAATTGCATAGAAAGATTAAGACTTGAAGGCTCTTGGTATTTAATTGCGTGTTGCGTACAGTGATTAAGATGAAGAACTCGCACTCGAGATATAATATTTCAGCTATAATTAGTCATACTGTAAAATAAAGATTAAATCATACCATCTGAGGTGCCTTGGTGCTATTTCATATTCTGTAGGTACTTATTTAGTACTCATTTTGGAGTTTGGACTACTATCTACCATAATAGTGAGCAGTTCCAGATCCAGAGTCAGATGTGTATCCAGTATTTATTTATGTAAATTGTAATTTAGTTAATTATGTAAATAAAATATACCTACTATAAAATGTATTTAGTGTTCTGCCGAATATAACAGCAATTCGTGTAGGAAGAAGCCACTGAACTATATTTCTATTAGAGTTTGGTAAGTTTATATGGTATGCTTCTAGTATGCTTTCAGGGGTGTTTTTTTTACTAACACGTAGTGACGAGATGAGCAAAATATAGGCCTGATGACAATAGGCACACCTGCCCACACAACCATAGTGCCACGCAGTTATTAGTTAGTATTAATTTAGCACGGCTCTGCGAAATCTGTGCTACCCCAAACTCCAATAAGCAGAAGATGTCAACTGACGGCAACTGTCACAGCTCCCAATCAAAAATACATATATTATGTACAACATGTATAAATGACTAGAACTAAACATGACACTAATGTAGACAACACTGATAATTTAAAACAATTATAACATGTTCTAGTTGTTCGTATAAAAATGCCACCAAACCTCTTGGTTCGAGTCTAAGGAACGTCAACCATGAAACAGTCCAGTCCATCCATTGCAGTCCTTCCATTCCATACATGAAATTAAGTACCTACATCGAAATATCTGGGACACGCTCCACTATTTCACTGTAGTAAATATCGCGTACTTATAATCGAGTATACAATGGATACAATTTTAGTCTTTTCAAGCCTAGTTTTTTTTTCTATGAGTAAACTGACTTCGTCATAGATCGCATCTTTGCTTAACATCAGACAATATGATAATCAAGCGTAAGCCAATCAATGGTTTATAATATTTTGAATACAGCGGTTAAAATGTTTCCCGCAAATCTCATCCCAACAAGATCCTAATACATATTCATGTATCAGCAGGGACATTTCAATCCATTATGAAATGTAACTCAATACCACAGAAAAAGGAACAAGGATCTTATCTCACTCCAGACTATAAGTCGACGGTATCTCGCTCGTAACAAAAGGTAAGTGCAGAAGTAGCCGCGAAGACACGCTATACTAACTTCTACAGTACTCAAGACGGAATCTGTCAGCGTTCGTGGATGAAAATTTAGAAGATCTTCAAAACTTCCATTCAGACATGAAATAGTTTTCTTTATATAATATACCTACTAGTGGCCCATTCCGGCTGCGCTCGGATATTGTCATTTAAAGACTATTAATCGAAATAAAAACTATCCTATCTCCCAAGTTGGACCAGACTGCTCGCGGTGTGCTAATTTAATTTAAAATCGATTAAGTAGCTTAGGAATCCATCGCGGACAAACATCGTGACAAGAGATTTATATACATTAAGATTGTTCACATGATACGGGACTTAGTAATGCGTTTGCTGCTCTATGACACCTGAACCCATCGAATTGAATTATAAAACACAGATTATTGTAGCCTGGAACAGGAGAATAGCTAATTTTCATTGTAGGACCTTTGCGGGTAAAACAAAGGAGCGCTGCTAGCATTTAATAAATGTAGTTAAAATTACACTATTTGTTCAAACTATCACTATTTGAAAGAAAGAGCCTAAGAAACGTGTTTGGTCAAACGCGAGACGCCGATGGCACATACCGCACGAGAATGAATCACGAACTGGAAGCGCTGATTAACAAGGAAACGATTGTCAGGTTCTGTAAATCTCAACGGCTTAGATGGGCGGGTCATCTGGAGCGAATGGAGGGGCATAGAGCAGCAAAAGTTATGACCAATTGGATCCCACAACAGAGGAGACCAGTAGGGAGACCAAAAAAGCGATGGAAGGACTGTGTGGAGGAGGACCTCAGAAGCATGGGTAGAATTACAGCGTGGAAAAGAAAGGCAAGAGATAGAGCGACATGGAGGAATATCGTAGAGGAGGCCAAGACCCACAAAGGGTTGTAGCGCCAAAAGAGAAGAAGAAGTGAACAAGTTAAAATTACAATTTGGAGCGCTAAATAAATTAATATTGACAAGAAATGTACATTTGAGATTTGCGTTGCAGTTTACTTATGTGATCAAATATTAATATGTAGGTAATACAATTCCATGATTTCGTTCATATTAATAAAAATAGGAGTAATTTATTCTTCAGATAACAAATTAAAATTAAGGCCATAATTATGATAAGTAGCGAATTTAAAATGTCGGAAAAGTTAATTGGATATAAAATTATATTTATCGTACTTTATTTTTTACGCTGTCAAACATTTGTGAAGACGAATTCAAGGTCCTTTGATAGCTATGTGTAGATTATTGTTTGAACAAGATGTTATTTTAATAAATAATTATTGCTGGACATTCCACACACAATACAACTACCCCTTAAAGCATGTATAGGGATTTCTTCCAGTATTATTCGGATATTTGACACATCTTAAGAACACCGAACGAAAGTTGGACTACTGTTCTACAGCTAACCGAAGTGGTAGCAATTTGCATATAAAGTGGGCAAGACTTAAGAACGGTGAGTTTAAGACGATAATGTTTGTAAGTTATGATTTGATGACGATCTTTGACATGAAAGAACGGTGGCTACGCCTGTCAACATGAATTTAATTAGAATATTGTTCTGTGAAGGCAGTATTATACGTAAATTATTATTATTAATACCAGAGACGTCCAGTAAACTTGATTGTTATTGGAAGTGGGGTTCTGAAAATATAATCTTTTGTTAATTTTGAAGTAGAATAAATAAGTGGAATTACATTTACATTCAAAATGCTTTCTCATTTGTATTGTAAATTCAAAATTGCTCATCCTAAAATATAAAACCAAATTATAATGAAAACTACACAATACTTAACTAAACCGTGTTGTAACAACGTATCCTGCGTAGCATTACCGTGCTGAATGGCAATAAATATACATATTTTTTGTAATTTTGAAAGTCAATTGCAATATGTAGCTTTTAAATCATTGCAATTGGATTGTAATGTTGAAAACATTATACTTATAGGCTGTCAACATCGCCACACATAAATTTGTAGTAATATGGCATGATTAATATTTATAATGATTTGACCTTGCGATTATAGAAGTCCAAGTGAGGCTAGATCTCTTTATTGCTCAAAGAGACCATTCGCAGTTTTTTCAGTCTTCTCGCTACCACAGTAATTTTTAACCGACTTCCAAAAAGACTGGCACCGAATTCAAATAGATGAGTGAGTAGCGAATATAATAATTATATGAGTTTATTTTTCGCTTTTGAGTGCCTATTTGTGGTTTTGAAGTCGGTTTCATTTTTTGTAGAAAATAGTTAATGTAGATTAAATACTTAACCTTATTGGCTAAACGCTCTACCAGGGCATACTTACTGCCCTGCTACCTCACGCCAGGGGCTCTACCGCCTAAAGCAAAACGCTTTGACGCTTTGATATTGCTGTCTCTTTTCTTCTCGCTTGAAATGAAAGAGACGTCAATGCCAAAGCGTCAAAGCGTTTTTCGTTAGGCGGTAAACCAGGGGGGTCATCCCTTGCTAGGCGTGCGCCGTCATACTCGCTTGTCTGTACCTACAACAACGTGTCGAGGCGGTTGCGAGACTGCGAACACCTGCCGAAATTCGAACTTAAAAATAAATTAAAAGCCTGGTTACAAACTCTTACGTATGATGGCACTGAGGAACTCATAGGTTGTTTGTGTAGTGAATAGTTCATAGTGGATAGCTTAGTTTGTCAGACACGGGTAGATATTTTTGTCTCAATTTCTTAATTTGTAATATTTTTTATTCTGTTTTGTTGTTTTCATTTTCACCCTTTGTTTCATTGTAATAACTGTGTTAAATGTTCCATTAAGTTATTAGTCATCTACAGTTTAACTGAAACGAATTTATTGTTTGAAATTTCGCACTCGAGCTCCAAGATACAAGTCTTGCGCTTATATTGGAGCTCACTGCTAATCAACAAATGTTTTGTTTTGTCAATACTAATTTTTAATTTTGTTAAAGTGTTTAACCTTGTGTTGGAAATAAATTATTCATATTCTTTTTCTTATACTAGTAATAGCTTTGGCAAAGTCAAGGTGATAAATAAATTTTCCACGTTTGTAAACGTCAAATTTATTTAAAAAGGACAAAATTGTTCTTAGGTAGGATAAGTTTTAATAAATGGTTATTGTTTTCTCGTTTATTCTATAAAAATAAGTTTCGTCGTATTTTTATTTTCGATATTCGAATGAGTCAATGTGAGAAATATAGCTTAAAGATAGGATTATAAGAGCTAATACAACGGTTTATCTCGGTAACAAACGCCGCTCAATAAAAGGTACGATGAACCGCCTCCGTACTAACCTATATGAGAGACGTTGACAAATGGATCTATATAGAGCAGCCAAACCAGTCATTTTCAGACTTACTGTTAAGCTGTTGTTGTCGTTCACAACAATAACATTATTATTATGAGATACAAATATATATAGGCATATATAATAAATATATATAATTCGATACAAAACAGCGAGACCCCAATATAGATAGATAGATAAACTCTTTATTGCACTAAATTAAAAAAAAAACAAAACTTAAAAAATTTCAAACAATTGGCGCCCTTATCTCTAAAAGCGATCTCTTCCATTCAACTGTGTTATGGAAATATATTGATTTACCTGTGAGCATGGACCATAAGACTTCATTGAAAAATCGCCATCTTGTTCCAACATATAGAATGGTTTTACACGCGCAATCCCTGTTATTTTAAATATTATTGGAGTTTGGTCTACCTTGACCGATAGGACAGCTTTTATTTCGATTAACGATCTTTAAATGACAATATCCGAGCAAAACTGGTACGGGTTATTAGTATCAAATAAGTAATAAGTCACATTGATCATACTAACAGAGCTGAATACTTTCAAAATCATATTTCTTATTAAATCATTATTATGATTCCCAAATATTGCAAGAATAGATGAAATAGAGATGGATGTTTGCTACTCCTTCACGGATAAAAACCTGAAAGTGCGGTAAAATTTGGTACGGATATAGATTATTATCTATACTATGGTTTGAATAACATGTAGGCTATTTTAGCGAAAGTTTTACCAGTTTAATATTCAAAAGAACATTCACATTCAATTCAAAAGAAGACTCGGCACTATGTAGCGTCACTTACATATTTGTACATAATAAAATTTTAGAATTTTTAGAGAGTGATGGCAAAGTCCTATAAAAATGTATACAAAAATTTGACATGGGTCAGTACAATTGTTATAAAAACATACTATACTCATATAATGCTTGACAGTTTTCTGTACAATAATTATTATAATACAGTAAAGTAGTCATTTCAAACTTTGGAAATGTATACAATTTGTATGCTCTTTCTTTTGTTTTTATTTTTTATTTATTGACGTGTAAATTGTACATTTATGAATAAAGTACTTTGACTTTGACTTAAAATAATAATGTCAAATAAAAAATATTCAGCTTTAAAGGAGCCTCAATTACTCAATAGTACTAGTTTTGACATAATAGAATAATTTGGAATAGGTATTCCTTTTCCAAACGTTGCTGTCAAACAGTACAAACAGTGTTACTCCATCATGGAGATAGGGAACTGGACATATTTGTCTGAAATTTTGAAACTTTAGTCATCGCTAATGGATGTTCACTTGACCTGATGTTAATCGATGATGCAGTCCATAATGGAGTGTGCTAACCTAGAACGTAGGTTAATTTAAATCGGTAATAGCAATACCACTTTTTATTCAATAAAATGCAAAATTCCTTATGAAATTAATGTTTTTTTTTTGCTTTTACTTCAAGCGTATGTCTGCTGAGTAGTGATTAGTAAAAAAAATAGACAACGCTATTTTTTTATCCACGTTGTGGTCACGTCGACTCTGTTTATTTCCAAAATCAATCCTCTGATGTACGCCGTCTCGGCCGCTGCCGATAATACAGGGACAAATACAAATTGATAAACAAAAAGAAATACATTACTTACATACTAGTATTTTTATAAATAAGATAGTGTAATGAGAGAAATAGAAGAGTAAACGAAAATACCTATTTATAGTTTATGATTGAATTATTTTTATTTTTTATTTAACTTTGTCTCTGCGATAGAACGCTAGTTATACTTATTAGCCCAGTGAGGTTAGACTTTAACCTGGAATCAATAAAATTATATTCAGTTTTTTTGCTGCAATGTTTAGGGGTGTCATAAATAGTCTATAAATTTCTTCCTTTAAAGGAGATAAAAAATAGCAATTGGACAAGCAACACGTACATTTAATGGTAAGCAACATGCCCATAATAATTACTATTCTTTCTAATCGAAAATAATGATTTTCAACACCAAAAGAGCGTTAGAAATATCTCTGGATTTATAATTTTACTATCACAATAGTGACTGTATGACAGGACAACCAAAACCAATCTGTTCAGCCATCTTGAATTCCACGCACCATTTTGTAAGTTTCGCGGTTCCTAGTTAGTACTTTCCATTGATCCGTCTTTCAGCACTCCAAAAACACACACCATTACGACTACTGACCATAAAGCCAATTGATATTCAACCCTAACGTCTCAGATTTAAGAATCAAACGTCTAAAATGTACATGAAAATAAGGTAGAGCCCACAAAATAATCATGTCGACTGATTAGCTGCGCTACTGTCGTAAGATACGTTTTCATCGTGAGTATTTATAAACTGTCTTGTAGCTCATAATGTTCGTCACAAGCAATAAGTGTTGGTAATGATTCTAGATTTGCGGTTATACAATGGGGATACCCTACGACCATTTAGTAGGAGCTAAGGGCTAAAGTGATAGATTATTTAGCAGTAATTGGGCGTGGAGGTGTTTGTGTGTCCATCAGTAGCGGTAATAAGCTGTTTGTACATGTACAATGACGGATGTGAGATTTTGCAAACAGTAAACCTGACTTAATCTTTTTATCTTTCTTTTGAAGGGAAAACTTCTTACGGCGCGCCCCAGACAGATTTTTGGTGGGCTGTGAATTGAATTGTAGCGTCACTCTCGAGAATGATCAGAAATCTTCGGATAAACTCGGGACCATGGCCATTGGCCATCTAGAAATACGTCAGACTTTCTACATGGCCATGCTCATTGCCACGGAGCGATTCCGGTTTCACCCTAACTACTAGGAACTACCTAACTAGGAAACTTCGCGTTTCCAAAGTAATCATTCAAATTGTGAGTTTTTCACTTCAATCGGCAGTTCCTATGACTGCCATTTTTTTCTTATGGCTTACATTCGGTACTACAGTTTCGCTAGTTATTCTTCCAAAAAGCAGTAGTGTGAAAACATTACTGTGTTTTGATTTGAAGGTCAATGTTTTCAGAGAAATTATTGGGCTAAAAGATAAAACACCTTATATCTCCGGGCGATGAGCGCAGTACGGTGCTAGGTAATGATTTGGACTTTTCACGTTCCAATAGCTGCGTGTCACTGTGCTGTTATGTGGCAGGCATGTTGCTTACCATCAGGCACATTCCCTGCTCGTCTTGTCACTCTATACGTCTATACTACAGTAAAAATAATAGTCATATTACGGCAATTTCGCCAGCGTCCAGCGTTTGAACATTGAAAGAGTCATTAATGTTTTTTATATTCTTTATTTCAGAATGATTCTTCATTCAGATGATCAGCCTTCCTCTGATAATCTTGAGCTTGATTCTTGGAAAATCTTTTTGAGGAGGAGGTAGGAGAAAATCGAGGAGGCAGGGTTCTTGATTCTAGTACTTCCAATGTTCGATTGTATGTGAGTTTTGTTAGTGTTTAATAACCAACGAACTTTATCTCAATTTTGTTTCTTTGAGTTTGAATGTCATCAACGTCGACAACATTTTTAATTATCGATTTGAGAAACGAACTCTTACCGAAGTGGCCTTATTGTTTTTTTTTTTCAATTGCCAATGTCAATTTCATAATCGTAAATTTTTAGATTCGAATCTCGACTGAACTTTTGCATTTTTTTTTCAAGAAGTATAATTGTCCTCACCACTTATTTTAACCGCGAAGAAACTGACGGGTACCATGTTTCTTTCTATCTTTTCGAAGACATGTTTGTATCATCCGGCCAATCTCATTAGACCACATCATTGCAATGGCAGACGGGTACTAAGTGTTCTTCAATCTTTTGAAGACTTGTTTGTTTCAATCGTCAACCCTCACTAGGCCATCATGGCATAATTATAGTTCTGATTATCTTCTTATTAGAGACTTAAGGTGGGCTCACGATAATGCAAACAAATTCAAAGAAAAGAATTGTGATTGAAAAGGCTTATCGATTTTTTTGACAAGGGCCAGTGTCGATATTCTTGGGTCAGTTTCAATATGTATGCATTCCGAACAAAACAGTTTCTGTATAGGAGTTTTTTTTTATTTCTTCACATTTACTTCACATTTTTGAAAGTGTCTTCTATCAGATACTGTAAACAAATCCTAATAGAAAGGACAAGTATCAGTCCGCGACTTTGCCTGTGTAGAATTTAGAAAATTGCTATTTTTTAGAAACTACATTTTATGGGATAAAGAAGTATGTCTATGTAGGTTAGTTCATACTGGTTCGTTCAGTTCTTACAACACAATTGAAAAGTAAACATTAAAATATTTTTACACTTTTTCTTTACAAAAAAGTGTTTAAAAGTAGGATTATCAAAACGGATATTTGGTATCTACCGTGAGAGATCTAATAAACAAATTATTTTCTATTCAATTACAAAAAGGGTCACGCATGGTCTTCGATAAAAACACACAAATAAATTAGTTGCAAACTGTATAACATTTTCAGGTCAATTAGACCCGAGACACCCTAGCGCGTTCCATACCAAAATCAGCACCTTTCCGCCACAGCGCGCAACTTTTTTCCCATCAAAAATGTTTTATCAAGCCTTATCACTTTGGACATAAAGCCTTTAATCGTAAAATTTTAACTTATACAAGTTTATACAGTTTGTAATTTGATTTGCGTTTGGTATTTGAATGTTACAACTCTATTGCTTTTGAAATTAGGTTCAAAGTTAAGTAAATTTTTCAAATTGGTCATAATATTAACTTTGTTTTGTAGCAGACTTGCACGATCCAAGCTTAGGTTTTTTATTAGCAATTACGGGGTTAACAGGGCATGTAATAGTTATGATTGTGTCTGATTGGTCGACAAAAAGCGTTGTTTACGTAAATTAACTGATGACGGGAGTGTTTTGTTTCAATTACATGCTACGTGCGAATGTGAGGGAGTGTGTGTTTCTGAGTTATGTATATGAGGGTAATTATAGAAGCGTGGCGTGTCTTGATAAAGATCACGAATGTTTTTTTTTCTGTTTGATTTGTATTCAGTTTTTGTTTAAATTGTTTGTTTAAGAATGTTAATATGAAGCGGTTGTAAATTTTATCGGTTGTTACATTTGATGTTTGAGTTTGTTTAATTACAAAAAAAAATTTTGTAAACTAAACTTTGACAATCTAATAGATTGTCAATCTACCATTGACTAACCATTGACAATCTATAGATTGTCAATGGGTTGGGTACTTAGACAATGTGACATTGATTTACCATTTAATGGGCTTTTGGCTGGAGTTAATGTTCGTAACTTGGCTACGCGAAATATAATGGTCAGGATGATTTTAGCTATTTATCAGACAATTTACTATTCGTTTTTTAGTACCTTTAGACTGCGAAAAAGCTGAGTCTGGTGCACTCAGCTTTTAGGTTAGAAACTCACTTCTTTTAGAAAAACAAAACAATGTTTGCTTAATGTGACGCGAGACCAAAATGCTCGCGATTATTTGGCTCTGTGTAAAAGCATTGCAAATCAGCGTTTTAATGCCGCCAGCAAGATGGTCGACTGAAAATAGACTTGATTATCTCTAAATCTTCGTCAGTTTAGGGATAATTATGTAAATAATGGATAGTTAGGTAAATAATGTAGTTTTTATATAAATAAATATTGGTGGACACTTCACACAACACCATCTGATCAAATTAATTTTGCTGTTTTATAGTTTAGCTAAATAAAGTCCTTAATAAATTGAAGAAAAAATTTGATATGTTTTTTGATGCTCTGTGCGTATGATACCCAATGACAAAGTATTGATTTCTTTCTTTCCAACATCCTGATTTGCACATTCAATTCAATCTAACATTAACATCCGTTGCGACAAAAGCCGAGCGGTACCATTGAAGCGACATTTTTGCTTGCGGCATTGAATGCGACATGCGACAGCGACAATACGTCGCGCGACACGACAAGTGCCGCCGCAACTGTCGCCGCTTGTCGGTCTAATTGGGAGAGGTGATCTGATGAGTCTTTAAGGGCTATTTTGCTGTTTGCAAGCTAGTAAAACGATTTTTTAAATGAAAATATCTTTACCCGTGTTGAGCACTTTTTGACGGAGGAAATTTTGTAAGTTCACGTCATCGACATGCTGGTGTAGCGATGTAGCAGCGAAACGGTGTACCACCAAAGACAATACCCACTTGACTGATCCTAAGACTGCCCTTTATTAGCGTATTAGCAGCATAATTGCACATTTAACCTTAATGGGAACCCGTTGATATCTTTATTTGCATCCTGCTCTGTCTTTTGTATAACTCTATATCGTTTTGTCCGATCATTCGCGGAAACTAGTGCACGTTACACGGATATTCGCTTATCACAAGCGCGGTATTGTACCTCGTCCTGCGCCCCCGCTGGTGAGTTGTGATAGTAGGCGAAATTCGTATCATCGCCGATCAACAGGATATCTGTTCTGTGTGTAGCACCGTAGGTAGCGTCAGAACAGCGCTAAAGCAGCGTACGCGTTGGACAATTTTTGGCTGGGTCAAATCTTTCGGCTTCCTGTCACCAAGCTGCCTAATAACAGTCAAAGTATCTGTTCTGTGTGTAGCACCGTAGGTAGCGTCAGAACAGCGCTAAAGCAGCGTACGCGTTGGACAATTTTTGGCTGGGTCAAATCTTTCGACTTCAAGCTGCCTAATAACAGTCAAAGTATTTGTAGTTTGATTACAGGTATTAACGTAACGACGTATTGTGTAAAATTAGTGCCGTTTAATACAAACATGAATTGTGTCTTCATCTATCGGAAGTCCATTTAATTTTTTATTATTGCGATACATCAGCCAGTCCCTACTTCATATTTCCGATTGAAATTAAAGTCAATGCAATAGAAAAACAATAACTGCTTTAGTTCAACGGTCAAAAGGTAAATTGTCATAACATTGCCCATCACACTAATATAATAAATTTGAAAGTTTATGTACCTAATGGTGTGTGTTGCGGATCACACATAAGAATGGATCAAGCTCAGATAGACAAATATTTTCTGATGAGATAAGATGAGATCATGATTTTTCCTTTCAAATTAAAAAAGGACTCACGTTTCACCTATACGACACAATATGACCGAAGTTGTATACTTGGAGGTCTTCATAACAAAACTTTACTGGCCATTTACACACTTCTAAAACAATAAAAAACAAATCAACAGCCAATTTCGAAAATAGAACCTAAAAGCTATTCACTGTTTGGATAAAATTCGAATTTGGAACTGGTGACGCTATAAAAGCGCCGTGTTTTTGACTTTCACCGTCATTTTGTGGCCGTCTTCCCACGATGTTACTTGTTTAGTAGGCAACAATTAGACAATTGTCGGCCATTTTAACGATCACCCATAAAATCGGGTTTCAGTCTCTCATTAACCGCATTCTTGTGATACTTCCGCTTTTATAGTTTTACTAATCAACGCTCTCGGATTAATACGGTCCCGAAGGTCACTGATTCTCAAATGTTTTTTGAAATGCCCGCTTTTAGGCAGTATTATCACACATTGACATTTGACCCTTCGAAATTTAAATTAGTGATATTTTAAATTATTGTGCAGAATAATGTTTTGCAATGTTTGTACACGACTGAACTTTCAAATTTAATGTGTTGACCAAAACTTAAAAAAAACATGGATAGTTAAAAATTTCAGTAAGATCGTCTTAACTCTCTTTATCATAATAAAAATCTCAATTGAAAATACATAATGAGATAGTTATTTTAAAAACATTTCACAGGATTTAATCTCGATCACTTTTTAAAAATAATGTTGTAGTAAATAATTACTGGAAAAATAATAATTATATTATTAAGTATAACAGTAATCATCACTACCTTATAGATATTTATTTATTATAATGCCTACATTGAAAGTGGTAAAATGGAAAACCTGTTTTTCAATGAAGGTATTCCCAAGCATGCAGTAACCATCATTCGGAATGTAAATATGTCCACTGGTAGTCGTAGATCTCTTTCCCGACTCGTCATCCGCACAATCCTAAGTTTTATACTTTCAATTGCCACCAAGTTCCCTTCTTCAATCGTTACTGTTAATATCAATCTAAGGTTTTGTGGGTAGGTTTTTTTAAACGAACAAAACCAACCAAACCGCATTCCAAAGACGTGAACCCTGAAATACAATAAAATATTGAACTACTCCCTACGACTGAGCCATATGGTCAACCATCTAAGTCACGAGGTCAGTCAACTATGCCACGAGGTCAAAGTCAGAAAAATGTTCAATTGTGAATATTAGGACCAATCTCCACAATTTGGGAACCACTGACTTAGGTAATGGTGTCGGTTGTGTTCAGATTAATTTTATTGGCCCCAGCTTCGGACAATTGGTCGTATAGATAATTGAGTTTCGTACGGCGGCGCTTTTTTTAAACTTTGTTTACTGTTAAGCCACTTCACCGCCTTATCTTTCAACTAGCGGCAACCAACAGCACATAATGCGTTTATTTAGATTAAAAAACTAACTTAGAAACGGTAAGTATAAAATTTAAGTACAAAATCTGAGAATTTACGATTTTACACGCATAAAAGTGGGACTTAGTTATCGTGAATGTAAAATTTACCAATAAAAGTGTCATTTGTGGTATTTAATTCGGGTGTAACTTTGTTGACATTTTAATAAGATGATGACAATTGGTTATTTCTGGAATTAATTGAAAAAGTAAGCTATAATTTATTCAGGATTGCGCAGAAGCCCTGTACTTAGTTGAAAGGGTCAAGTTCTATTTTATCATAAAGAACAAATTTTATACAATAATCAATTTTGCCTTTATAACAGCTAGTCTCTTTGAAGAGTCTGCTTTAGAAAGTACCGCATCTTACCTGTACCTGTTATTATACCGTCAAACGGTAATGTGCAAAGATACGGTTTGAAGGGAAATGTTTTGAGAAAAAATACGGAGAGATAATAGTTATCTTAAACCTCTGGATGACGAACGGAGTTTTTTTTTAATAGTAGCTATAGAGTGACGAGATAATCAGGACATGTGCCCGTTGATAAACTCTATGCCTGCCACATAACAGGACAGTGGCACAAGAACATGAAGAGTACAAATCATTATCTAGCGCTCTTCACCCTGAGGTATAAGATGTTTTATCTCTCTATGCTCTGTAATTTCACTGGCCAAATGGCCCTTCAAACCGGAACAGAACAATGTTTGCACACTTCTGATTAATCAGTAGAATAACCAGCAAAGGTATGGTACTTCCCAGACGGACTGTGCAAACAGGCCTACCACTACTAAAAGTGTAGCGATATAATTGAAATAATTCAAATCGATTTCAAGACACTGAGTGACACTGTGTTGTTACGAGCAGACTTCAACTACACATGCATTATTCGCAGGTCTAACTCTTCTGCTTTCTGGTATGCTTTGATTTGTGATGCCATCAGCCAATTTGATAACGCCGACAGCAGACAACCACATCTGCTTTCAGTTCCGCTGCATACGGAAAGCTAAGGGCCTACCGCCTATTTAAACCTGTCTTGGCTTTGGCATTGCTCTCTATTTTGTTTTCACTTTAAATTATAATATAGAGGTCAATCATCATCATCATCATCAGCCGCAAGACGTCCACTGCTGAACATAGGCCTCCCCCCGAGATTTCCACAACGAACGTTCCCGCGCAATCTGCAACCAGCGGTTTTCAGCAACCTTTGTTAGGTCATCTGTCCGTCTAGTGGGAGGCCGTCCAACACTGCGTCTTCCGGTTCGACGCCAATAGCCAAAGCCAAATCAGATTTAGTTGTCTGTTTTTGTCGGCGTTATCAAATTGGCCGATGACATCACAAATCCAAGCATAGCAGAGAGCAGGAGAGTTAGGCGGTAGAACTGCCGGTAAGCAATACAACTGACCGAGACACTATGCTGTCAAGCAGTTATTTGAATATGGAGAGTCCAAACAACAGACTGGCACTGCACTAAGCTCATCACCCAGAGAAATTTAATAAGAAGCTTTCTGTTCTATACATACTTAGTTATGTCTTACTGTTATTGCTTAGCCGTAGAATGACTGGCAAAGGTGCGGTGCTTGCCCGCTCTACAAAGATTCCTACAAATATAAAAAAATAAATTCTTATTCTAAGTAGATAATTAAGTTATTTCCAAGAAAACTTTCAATTAAAATTATTTGCTATCTGCACACTCACCGACCGCTATTTTAAACACATCATTACAATTTTAACTAATGATTCTTACCTAACCGTTTGACAGCTATCAAATTGTTTGTTGAAACAAATGAAGTCATCTCCTCAACCATTAGTTACTATAAAGTAAAATACCGTTCAAGAAACGTGTAAAAACATCGTAAATATTGCAGCCATAATTATCTATAAGTAATCGATAAATTTGTATGTGTGATTAATAACTTTAAGACTGAAGAAATACTTTAGGAACGAATTACTTTAAGAATGATTTCAACTCTTACCTCCGTTGTTTTATTTAACAAAATGACAGTTGTTCACTTAACTACACTATTATGGTAATTTACTACTTCTATTATTATGGCGGATTTTTTTTATGTTACAAGCTTCCATTTGACCACCATCTCTTTTTTTCATAGCGTAGACTGATGAGATGAGCAGGACGTATGCCTGATAATAAGCAATATACCTGCCCATAACAGCACAGTGACACTCGGCTATCGAAACACTAGCAGCGCCCCGCGCTGTTACCCGCGAAGCTCCCGTTCCCGTTGTTCCCGTTGTTTTTCCGAGATAAAAAGCAGCCTATGTGTTCTTCCAGACTATAATCTATCTGTGTTCCAAATTTCACCCCGTTCCGTTCATACGTTAGGACGTGATTGAGCAACAAACATCCAAACATCCATACATTGACATTTATAATATTAGTAGGATTAAGAGTCCAAATCATCACCTAGCACTACACTGCGCTCGTCACCTAGAGATGTAAGATGTTTTATCTCTATGCCCCTTAATTTCACTGGAAACATTGCCTTTCAAATCGGAACACAGTGATGTTTTCACATAACTGCTTGGCGATAGAATAACTTGTAAAGATGAGATGCTTCCCCAGGCAGAGTTGCAGAGTCCTACCACTACAAAATCTCTTCTGATTTAAAGCTACGATGCAGTCTGCAATGTACCGTACAAGTACTTACCTAAAAGAAACCGATTTACTCTCGATTGTAACCGTCGGGAAAAACCTATCCAGGCAACGCATTCCATAGCTACAGTACGTTTAGAAAAGTAGAGTGAAACCCTTTCGTCTTTCAAATGTCAATCATGAAATGTAGTTGCTTTTTCGAGACCGATAGAAAAAGAAGTAAGATTGTGGAGATATGATGAAGATAAAATGATGCCAATATTTACCGACTATATTGTTCGTTGTTATGTCTCTGATATTTCGATTGAGTTTCACGCACCGTGTTGTTTACTCGTGAACATAGTGCATGTAATTGCATCACAATATCAGGCACTCGCTTCACCATATAACTACCGTACTTATATATTTTTAAATGCATCTACGGTAGTTGGCCTCTGGTGACTTTTAAGTACTTATTTTCAATCTTTTGGGATTGGCATTAGTAAACTGAAGTAGCAGTGGGTCAGTAATATCTGTCGAAAACCTGATAACAGCAGTGGAGGAATGCAGATAATGATAATGATGATGAATAGTTTTGGCTAGCACAGAAAGCGTAGGGCTGACAAACTTTATCTAATTAATTAATCTTTCTTATACCTTTAAACGAGCAATTCTTGTATATAAATTTGTACAGATATATAATCTGAATCTCGGAAACCGCTCGAACGATTTTTATGAAATTATGTATGCAGCGGGTTTCGGGGACGATAAATCGATCTAACTAGGTTTCATTAAAAAAAAACGCATATTATGCGCGTTTTTAGACAATGAAAAACTGTCACATTAGACATAGCAAAGGTAAATTTCGCCGCGTAACGCGACAGCGTAATAGCCTAATAGCTCAGATGGGAAGTCGGGTGGTCATAGCGGTCACGAATTGGTAGCTCCGGGTTCGAATCCAGACGACTTATCTTTTCTTTCATGTTTTTTTTTTAAAGAAAATCTATTATGATATTTCTTGGAGTCTTTATAAAAGACTCCGGTATCTTAGTATTTAAACCGAGAAAAGCTCGTTTATTCGTTTCGTTTATATTGAAACGCGAAATTTCTTACTGAATAATTGGCTATATTTTTAATTGGTTTCGCAATACTCAGAGCTATTTTTCCTTTTCTGGACTAAAAGAGTTTGTTTCTTTTTAAGTTGAATCTGTTGAAAACTAAGTAGCTTTTTAAGCCATGTCAATTCGAAACGTGCGATATATCCTGTAGTTCAAAATACTAGTTTACTTTCGTGTTTCAAATATTGGCTTAGCCAAACTTTTCATTCCATTTTCACCATTATAACAAAATAAGGTCAGTTTATGTTCCCGCATCTACTTAGGAATGAAAACTTTTTCTTTCAGGGAAAGAATCAGAAGAGAAATGAAGGAATGCAGCTCGCAGGCCAAGTGCTGTTTACATGGTAACTGCACGGGTAAAACCGAGAGGCGCTCCTAGTAAAAGAATATACTGTGAGTATTTCTCGAATTTCATAACAAGCCTTTTACTATACATATAATCATCTCTATATCTTCCCACCGCTGGGACCCGCGGCATTCTCTCGAAGATAATCAAGGCCCATAATCCACCACGATGACCCAGTGTAAGTTGGCGGATCCACACATGACTTCGAAAAGAGAGTGTTCGAAAAGAGTTCGTGTGGGATTTGAACCCGGGGGCTCCGTATGGGCTGTGGCCGTTTACCCGACTAAACCAGCTGTAACTTAGTTATTGTTTGAGGACTATTAAACCCACATTTCTGAAGTCTCGTTATAATTTTTCCATTATTTCCTGCTTTAAATCAAACCCGGCCGGTAGGTGGTCCGTAACTATTGGTTTACAATCGACACGTCCGATGCGATCTCGGCCGTTTTAATTACGATCGGTTGGTAATTTCGTGTAATTGTGCTTTCGTTGATTTATACGATCGGTTATAGCTGAAGTTCGATGCAGAAGGACAACTTGACCTTAGTCATAGTCATAATATTTTCTTGATACTAATATATGTAGTACTAGCGGCCCGCTCCGGCTTCGCTCGAATAATAACCTAGATATCAACTGCAGCGCCATCTGCCGGGCTGATTTGTGAATCTAAACCTTCCAGGGCCCTACCCAAACGTATGCAAAAAAATCATTCAAATCGGTCCAGCCGTTTAGGAGGAGTTCAATAACAACGAAAAGTGGCATTCATTTTTATTTATCTAGATATGTCCATAATAATAATCAAATTCAAAAATCTAATAAATTAACTAAACATAAATTGTCAGTTAAATGATAATTAAAATTAAATTGGTATTGAAATATATCAAATACAAAAAAATAAAAATTAACTAATTAGTAGTTGTTTCGAGAACTTTCGTAGATAGTCAATATCTTTGAACTTGTAGAATGCCTGATTGGTAAGCTAGTCCTTTAATTGCACAGACGAGCCTCTAGGGAGTCCTTATTCACGTACATATTTCAAAAGTTTACATTAACACAAGATAATTGTTGTTTTCTTTTGATGTTTTTTATTAAATTACCACCTTTTTTATTAGTGGCGAAAGTAACTAAATATTAATTTTGATCATGATTATTAAAAATTAGTAAAAAATAATGTTGACAAAAAAGTAAGTTGACCTACTGTATTCCCTATACTACGTACGTCCAGTGGGCCGGTCAGTAATTTCATTGTTCCATAGATAGCGGTAAAAAGCAGGTTGAGAAAGTGTTGCGAAAAATATGAATGGTTTTATTGAGATATAGGTTTATTCGTGATTACGTGCGTTTAATAAAATACTGAAACAAAGGGCTATTAAACGTCTGTATTAATTTAAATACTGTTTTGTATGGTCAGTTTCTATGTGTGTCCTGAATTTCTTTCCACTTAATTTTAATCAAAAGCTTATTTATTACTCATAAGTCAAAAATCAAATGAAAAATAAAAATCAAATCTTGCCACGGTCAATGTGTTAATTCGCCCGTATTCACTTGTTTTATTAGTTACTAATACCCCGCATAATTACGGTTTCCGTAATTTCCCTGCTTTAAAACTATGCTTTGTGTTCTTAGAGAATAAATAACTAAAGTATACTCTAAGTTACTATATATAAGTATACTCAAGTTTGTGTTATTGTAGTAAGTTAGACTTGAATTTGTATCTGCTTTGAACAATAAGGTCGTCATTTGCCAATACATTTTTGGGTATAATCCCTTTTATTTTGTTTGTTTTGTTAAGAGTTTTTGTATGTATCTCTCTGTGTCAAATGCTATTCGGATGAGTTACTTGAGATGCTATCTTGCAAGTTTGCGTCACCGATATACGTATATCTATAGATCTGTAGATAAACAAGTGATTTAATCCTAAAAAATCTAAGTTATTAATTTTCACTTCCATCGACAGTTTCTTTAGTCTACCAATTTTCTTTTAAATGGTATTTTTAGATCGTTAGTTGCGACGCATTTAAGATAGAAAATATAGTGTATAAACAAAAATCAGTAAAGCCTATGTGCGAATACAAAAATGGACTATTAAAAACAGTGTATCCTTAATAGAAAAATCAATCAGCTCTGCACAGAAGCAAAAACGTTTTCGTTTATACATCAGTCCTTATTACCCTGAACATGAGATTTACGCCATTATTTTCCAGAGTGCAGCGTTTTTCTCAAACTGATTTGTTGTGAAGCAACCGAGATCCGGTGTTAACCGTAAACAACTATCCGTATTTGCCTTTGCCGACATTAAAGTGCTCGTATACAGCACTAACGCTCGCAAAACATTGTTGTGGTGCGGACGGTCCGACCGCGAGAGGAGTCAAGAGCCTTTTATAGTGATGTCTCGTAGATACTGTACACTTGTGAGTATATGCGTGAATAAGTGAATCAAAATACAATTTTTGATATCATTAATAAAAATTACGTGTTTGTTTTAACCTGCAAGATGTGCAAATTTGAATTTGTTTCCAAAAAAGATGTAGGTGGACCGCAAAGTCGCTGGATATCAGGCGAGATGGCGGTCAAGTGCAAATCTATTTTCGATAAAAAGGATATGAAGTGACTGTCTGCAAGTCTAAAGTAAATTAAATTTGTTTCCTCTTGAAAAGCACGCTACATCGTTAACTGCCTCACAAGACGGACGAGTCAAACCTATCTTTGATTAAAAAAAATGGTTGTCTGTAAAGTCAGTTTACTGACGATAGTTAAACGTGACAACGTCTTAAGAAATCAGTACGCTGATAGCGCGAGTAGTGATACCGCTCGACTCGGCGGGTGGCGCCCTCAGCGCTCAGCTTCGTCCGCATGGCACTGACGACGAACTAACGGCAACGTTACATGACGTCATGTTTTGCGGGCGTGCAACCGGCTTCACCGAATTATATGACGTTATCACGTCAAAAATATTATTTTTTAGAGCCCATATGTGACATATCGCTTGTTTTTTAAACTTTTATAGGTTAATACTCTACCACCACTCCACCTCTTGTTAAGCGACGAATATGTGTAGCTACGATAAAACGTGCATAACTAGAAGAAAACGATTCAATTTCAGATTTCACAGAAAAGGAAACAAATTTATTCCGTAAAACCGTGTACATTGACGGTGTTATAAAAGATTGGTATCAACATTTTGTCCTAACGGGCGTGCAACATATTACATAGGACTATTTGTAGAAGGATAAGAGAATAACAAAACTTTTGCAATTCCCCTAGATGGATTCTAGGCAGTAAATACATACTTCTATCACGTCTAAACTTATTTTTTTGCGTTTTTTACAATTATACAAAAATAAATAAACAAATAGATCTATTTTTAAACACAGTTAAAAAAATGTAGTATAAAGATAAAGTTGTGCCAGTTTTTTATCAACATAACTAAATTATACTCATTATCCTACATATTGTACTAACTACCTACGTTAAATAATTATTAGAAAATACATTGTTCATTGTCCATATCCCATCACTACGTCCTACCATTTGGTAAAGCCTAGTTTTTGCGGCATCTCTCGAGGAGCGACCCGCATTGTATTACAAATTATAATATTCCCCTTGTTAGGCTGTTTGTTCCGAGAAGATTGTTTGCTTTTTATAACAACCGTAAAGTGAAGAAGTTCCTCTTATATGTTGTTTGAACTTTATTTAATGATTTGCAGACCGTCTTCGCTTTGCACTGATAGTCGTTATTTGAATTAAACATTTTGTAATGCAAAATGAATTAAATTATCGTGCGTAATTTTTTTTCAGCTTTTAAAACAAAAATATCTTAACGAAAACTATGATTGTCTCACAATAAATTTGCATTTGATTTTCAAAATCACGTTTTAAAAGATATTGATTGGATACCCTTCGTAGCAGCTAATGTCCTTTGCGCGGAACCACCAGGCTTTGGTTACGTAGCTCTGATACCAAGAAGAGATTATATGGAATGACCTTGGTACCATGGAAAATCGGTAGGAAATTAGCAGGTGCTTTGTATAATACGCCACTTGCGTTAAGGTGCGCTTACACGAGGGCAATAATTGCGGCGATAATGCTTCTAATTGCTCCAGATATTTCATATTGCTCAATGTAGCCGATACGAATTGACGAATATCCAATGGGCTTGGAAATTCCTAGCAATTTTTGTATATATCTCATTCGCATTTGTTTGTTTTGCGGCATGCCGTCTTGCTTCCGCGGGGAGAGCGAGAGGTCGGGTGGCGCTACAAGCCGCCGCAGCAAGAACAATGTCGTCCATAGCGAGCGAATACTGAAAGGCTCGTGTAGGACAGTATTGCCTAGTTGATGAAGTTGCGCGATATCGCTCAATATTGTATTGCGCGATATCGCTCAATATTGTATTGCGCAGTATTGATGCTTGTTGCCGTTGCCGTAAATTGCTTTTTCTTTTTTTTTTTAACTTTTATAGAATGTACTGTTTTTGCTTGATGTAGTCATGACGTCATAGTTGACGAGTATTGACTGGAATTGAGCAATTTTAGTCGCCCGTATAAGCGCACTTTTAGCACTATCGCTTCCAGTTATTTGGTCGTTTCGTCGTCTCTCGGCTGCAGTGAGTGGAGGACGTTACAAGAATTAGGAAACTCAAGTATTCGGTTATAGAGACTCAGTTTCATTTTGTTTCAATTGCTGTAGATATGAGAGAGAAACCTGCTCAGAAGTTTTATAAAAAAGTAAACATGCAATATCAATTTATTAAATCAATTATAATCAATAATTTCATATGTTTTCCCAAATGTAAGTTTTAAGGAAATACTTTTTTTTTTTTTTTTTAACTATAATAGGTTTACACTTGACTGCCATCTCGCCTGATGTAAAGCGAAGATGCGGCCTACGATGAAGCGTGCTTACCTAGAAGAAACCGATTCACTCTCGACTTGAAGACACCAAGATTATAACTATCGGGGAAAATCCACTCAGGTAGCTCATTCCACAGCCTAGATGTTCTTATCACAAAAGTAGAGTCAAACCTCTTTGTTCGTGTCTTTGAAACATCAACCATGAAACGATGACGCTTTCTCGAGCTACGAGCAGTCCGATAAAAAAAGGGCAAGGTGGTATTAAGTTATGCAGATCAGTCGCGCACTCTCCGAAATGTATCCAATAAAAAACCGATAAGCT
Organism: Ectropis crepuscularia; assembly: GCA_963693475.1. Taxonomy (NCBI): domain Eukaryota; kingdom Metazoa; phylum Arthropoda; class Insecta; order Lepidoptera; family Geometridae; genus Ectropis; species Ectropis crepuscularia. The sequence goes on from OY856355.1 coordinate 19,494,376, forward strand.
AGCAATTTTGCGGCGATGTTCAAGACTTTGAAGTCCAGTTAATACTGGACAAACAGAACACATTTTCAAACAAAATGGTTAATATAGGTCTGAAATGCAATAAACAGATAGTTATAGGATACGACTAAATCACGAGACATTCATCATCATCATCATCAGCCTATCTTAGTCCACTACTGGACATAGGCCTCCCCCATAGCTTGCCTAATCCTCGGCTTTACGTCTCTATCCACGTGTTCTTGAGTGGAGATCACGAATCGGTAAACGTAGTGTAGGACACCCTAAGGCTAGATGGAGTGACGATATACAGAAGACGATATATTGAAATCGCCTTGCATTCATTTTACTTACCTACCTCAAAAGTTTTAACGGAAAAATTGTCTATATAAACACAAAACATAGACCAAAGTCTGTTGGAAACGCAGACTTTGATCTCACACTAAACAGGTTCCGATGCAAACAAGACGCATCTCATCGCATGACTAATACAGCAAATAGAAGACTTTGTGATAAAGCAGTACTGTTAGTTCCCTACATAAATAAACAGATAACTGGTAATGGAACTATTTATTTTTTAGGGTTCCGCTCTGAAACGTAACACTGTAATACCCTCATATTAAAAAAAAATAGTAAAATAGTCTTCTCATTCTACTTGCCACAATTATGTAATGAAACACATTAAAAAGTTAGTAAAATAAACTAAAAGAAAGGTTTGTCATGGCTTAGCTCGTGGTATATAACCTATATATAGCACACAGGGACCACGTATATATCCAACGGTGATATCATTTTTGAAATCGATCCAGTATATACATCGGGTGTTTCTATGCATAAAAAGTATGTATTTACAACTATATAAGTATTATATCAGCTATCTGACCGCCATAGTACAAGCTTTGCTTAGTTTGGGGTCAGATGTTGTTGTGTAAAAATCATTCCTGAGATTAGCGCGTTCAAACATTATACCTCTTCAGTTTTATTATATTGTATTTCCTAACAGATCTTTTTGAATTGAAAACTTCTTTTGGAGCGCGCCTAGACAGATATTTCGTGGGCTGTGAATTGGATTCTAGCATCACGCTCGGGTATGATAAGAAATCTTCGGGTAAATTCGGGACCATGGCTATTGGCCATTTAGAAATGCGTCAGCCAATGGCAAATGCTGAAAGAGCGAGGCCTCGGCATCATGCCATGGCCATCTAAAAACGCATCAGCCAATAGGAAATGCTGACGCATTTCTAGATGGCCATGCCATGATGCCCAGGCCACGCCCTCCAGTTACACCCGTATAGTTTCCAAAGTAAGCTATCAAATCCTGAGTTATAAGTTTTCACTTCTATCGGCAGTTCCTATGACTGCCAATTTTTTTATCTCTTTATGTCTGATTGACGTGACTTACATCAAATATTTATTTACCAATTTTACTTTGCGTAAAGGTTAGGTATATTCCGAGGGCTGGCAGCAAATATTGGGTAGATATTTGAGGCAAGCTGAAAACTTGTCACAAGTACTCCTATTATTGTACCCCGACACGGAGCTGCAGACCTGGCTGGTGAGTAGTGGGGCAAAACGAACTCTTCCCATTGGTGCCAGCTATGAAATCATATGTTTATGACTCGCGTTAGTTCAACAAATTTGAGTAACTTTATTACACTGCGATTTCTTCTCATTAGATTTTGTTGCAGGTCCAGCTATCGTATCTATTTTGGATTGTTTCTTTCGAAAAAGTATCAGGTAGAAGTAAACACTCATTCAAACACGCACACTCACACATAGATCAATATTCAAGCAAGATAATTCGAGCACGCTGACACTAACACACGTTTGCACAAATCCACGCTCTCACATAAACAAACAAACATACAAACATATTAAATCGCCATAAATACACACTTGCTCACACAAATATTAAATACACTCCACAGCCAAATACACACATTGACATACATTTGTTTAAAATCCTTTAATTTTTAATAGGTACTAATTTGTTTTTTTTCTAATAAATGATAGAAACTATTAAATTTTATAATTGTATTTGTTAAAATTTAAATTAAGTTAAGTTTAAATGGGTTCAAAATGTATTTAAATTATTTTTAATACATAGATGGTGGTTTTAGTTTGATCATTCCAGTTTTTTTTGTTATTGTTTTCGTTTAGTTGTATTTTTTAGGAAACTCAGAAGCTGAGAAAGCATTCCACTCCTTTGCAGTACGCAAGAAAAAGACGCTTATATATATGTATGTGCAACACATCGCTTTAGTCGGACGTTATGTCAAGTTAGTGCTGTTTTTCACAACATGTAGTATTTTATTTTGTAATATTGCATAAGCAGCCCACTGCTGGGACTTATAACAGCTTTCTCTCACGATGTTTTCCTTCACCGTTTTTAAGTTAGTGACAGAAGTTGAAGTCATGTGCGTAAGCACATTGTGATAAAAGTAAATATTAACACATAAAGGGCACCATCGGCTAATCAACCCCAGGGCCGTCCTCCAACGCGCTGGAAAGACGAGCTCGGAGCATTTAATAAAGATTGGGCGATGGAAGCTCTGGACCGGACTAAATGGAGAGAATTGGGGGAGACCTTTGCCCAGCAGTGGGACAAAAGAGGTTAATTAAAAAAAAAAAAGGTACTTTTTAATGAAAAAAAACTGGACCCGGGAACTACTCGAGTAAAACCGCGGGGCTTTGCACTTTATTAATAGGTTTTTTACTTACTATATTTTCTTTCTAAGTTTTATAGGTTTAGACTCGACCACCATCTTGTTTGATTTTAAGCGACGCGACGGTGCGGTCAATGATGGAGCGTGTTTACCTAGAAGAAACCGATTCACTCTCGATTTTAAGCACACACATCTAAATAATAAGCCTTACTATCTTCTTCTTAAGGTCTTATAAGGTCGCCATTTGCTTCTCTATTTTTAAGATTGTTTGTTTTGTAAGTTTGATTTGTTAAATGCAATAAAGATTCAGATTCAGATCAGAGATTCAGATAAAGAGTTTATCTATCTTATTACTTAGATTTGTTGATACCAAGATTGTACTTTGAGTGTCTAACTTTCAAGTTTTATTCATAACATAAACATCTTGGAAGTATTTAACAGCAATTATGCAATAACCGCTCCTCCCAGAACCGGTGCAAGTGGCGTGCTCATTGCGTATTCCACGAGAATAATCCCTCGCTTTACATACACAAATAAAATGTTAGGCTTTAGACAAAGTGGTTAAACTCCTTGGCTTTTATCTGAATCTGTTATTTGTATAGCTTATTCTTGACAAAGACTAGATGATACAAGTCAGCAATCTTAAGCGACTGACGTTGTTTTCAGTCCTTAGGAGCTACAATTTCGGACTCTTGGACAAAGACTCTTGGAAAACAGAACTCTTGGACATATTTTGTACCCGACTGAAAGAAGGGTTATGTTTTTCGCTCATATCTTGAATGTTTGTAAATGCATGGCATGGGTAATTTGTTCCGCAATAAAACCACCTTGAAAATGAACGAGGTGTCATAGATGATTTCAATTCACGCAAAAAAGATCTTAAAAGAAAGATTTTTTAAACCTACGCCTACGGGAGCAAATCTGAATAATTACTTTTAAACATGAGTTACTATTTGTACAAAGCACTGGTTTTTTAGTAGAACTAAATTAGAATCAAAAACTTCACTGTTTCACACAACATTTCTAACTTACTACTGTATTTTCTCGAGACATGGTTATATTTTTGCACCTGATCGGCCTGACCTGAGGATATACCTGACTAGGCTAGGATGTAGCCAGGTTAACTTAGTGTAGTAACTAAGAGTTAGCCATACATATAACTGCTATGTGAAATCATAAAACAGTTTATCGTTTACTAATATTTTAAATAACATGGTTTGAGATAAAGTTCCAATACATTTTTACTATAATTAAACAGTTAGAAAAACCTCATATATTTTTTATCATAATTCATCATAATAATTAGCCTGATTTCTTCGTTACCTGCTGATTTAAGTAGCGTTAAATCAAGAGTTACGCTTCCGTTGGTGGTTGGTAACTGCAATACGGGACCGGCGTGAGAGTTTATACATCTAACACATAAAACATCCAACAAATCAAGTTTTACAACGATAATAGATTTGCTTTTGACCGCCATCACACCTGATATTAAACGGTGATGTCGTCTATGATATGAGCTTACACATATTAAAATAAAAAAATAAATGATCGAATAAAAAGTGACCCTTCTCTAATCTGTGAAAAATAAATATAGCTGGTTATAGATCCAGCTCATTTTTAACAAATTTGTTTAAAAGAAAAGCTCTTAATAAAATTTAAAAAATACTTGTACTTAAACACGGAAATGTTTTTCATAAGTAAGTAATTATTACAAACAAAGTTATGAGTAAGACACATTTTTAACCATTTTTTTTAAATTACGATAAACTATAGAAGTGGAGGGACTAGTTACAGAGTCCATCTGGGGAAGTACCATTTTTTTCCAGTTGTTCTACCGCCAAGGAGGAATATGTTAATATTACTGTTTTTCGGTTTGAAGGACAACGTTTTCATAGAAACTATGTTGTAAGAAATGTATAATCTCTGAGTAATAAGTGCAGTGTAGTGCTTGATAACGATTTGAACTCTTCAAGTTTAAATAGATGCGTGGCACTGTATTGTTATATTACCGACAGGTGCATGTCTTATTTTTCTTATCATTCTACATTAAAACAAAAATGCTGCTTTGAAATTTAATTTTAAAGTGACTTTTTATTTCGTTTCCATCTTAATATAGAAACACTAGAAACAGGCATAGACGAGCTTTAGTAAAACAGTCATAGTCTGAACATTTACTTAAAACTTGCTCACTATGAAATCTGTACAATTAATGAGTAAAGTATATTACGCATTTGCAAGCTTTGTGATGTAAAACAATTTCAAACAGATAAAGTTGGGAAAGAAAGAGGTAAAAATAAAAAAGATCGTCATGTTTGGATGACAGTAAGTAGTTGTTTATTTCGATAAATATATGTTACAAGAAATTCATACATGCAAGTCGGTCGATAGCTTTCGTATTTCCTTAAATCTAATATTGTATTCAATTTACAATACATGATCTTCGAACAGAAGTGCTAAGTCTAGGATGTCTTGATGTCAGAGCCCACGTAACCGCCACACTTTCGCGCAAACACCAGTTACGATCCCAACCAAGCAACTTCAACTTTTTCCATCACCACATTAACTAGGCATGTCGAGACGTTTTCACCGTAATTGATGTTTTTATACGTCCACCGATCATTGTCCGGTACCATTAGAAGAGCGGTCAGAATTTAAAAAAATCACACATCTATTAAACTGATTAGATTCCTATACATAATTTATTGTCAAGTGATGGAAGCCGGTCCTCTAGTTGAGCACAATGCCCGCTAGAGAGAGACCAACCCCAGTTTAGAGCGAGAGAGATATAGTGGGCCTTGCAAGGTGATTTCAGTTGCGTAGACGCAAGCTTATAGTCAGGTTGTTACGCACACATCGGCATTTTCACGTACGCGATGTCAAAAAACGCGGGTTGACAGGTTTCGTTACGTTTGGGGATGATTCAGACTAATGGTAAAGTATCAGAATGTTAATATAGTACGAATTTGTGCGAATTAAAAACTTGAAACTGTGCTCATTATTTGACATTTCGAAAGTGAACTTGTATGAATATGGTGTGACAGTGAGTATGTGATTGACCTGTGCTGTTTTTGATGAAACTCATTTGTGAATTGTGAGCGGGAGTTGTTATTATCGACGAATAATAAGGTACGTGCAGCTGTTTTTCTCGCGAGAATCAATTGAAGTACTTTATCAAGATAATTATCATATCCAAGAGCGTCGAAAGCGCATTTTTTTTTGCGCCATATAATAATATACTTAGTTATATTTATAACACCTTATATTAGTTTAGAGTTTTGTAACGTTTTGATCATCGTCTTCATTCAACTATCATCAACAAATATAACTTAATGTTACGGCCTTATTCTAAACATACAAAACCAGCTGTCACATTTTTAAACATAATCAGATTGTTCCAAAAACTATTAAACTTGTGTTTAAAAAAATCAGAGATATAGGTAAAACTGAGCTAAGTAAATTGTTATCGTTACATATCAATATCAACTCTATGGACCCTAGGATGCACTGTTTTGGTGTGGATTCTTATTTTGTAAAATGTTTTCTTATATCTTACTAAGGATTACTAGAATAGAAGGATAACTAAATTGTTACTAAATAGGTTTCGGAATTCTTAACGACAGCTTTAAGGGTTATCTTAGTTGACAAGGTTTAGGTATTTTTTGCCACTAACACATCGCAATCGCAATTAGTGCATTATTTGGAAGTGAAATGTTTCTTCCTCGATAGTTTTGAATCAAACATTTTATTTATTTTAGAAATAACAAACTGAAATTTAAGTAAGTTAGTTAAAAATTTTGAAGAAAGATATAACTAACAATGTATGTATAGTCTACGACTGTTTATATTATATTATGACTGACTATTCTGAGATTTTTAAAAACTGTTTAAAATAAATGTTTGCACTCTAACCATGTGTATACCTAATTTAACACACTTTACGGTTTTGAAATTTTGTACTTCATCAAATTTTGCTACACAAATTATTGTGTTTTGCTTCAACTTTTAATTGAACCAATAGCACAATTTCACCTACTACAGTTTGAAATAACGTTTATTGCTAATTGTGATATATTTCGATTAAGTAAATACATTCTGTGAATCCAAGTTTAAATACAAAAAACGAACTATACACAATATATTTATCATTCGAATATAGAAATAGATTTTGATATATTTGTTATTATTTTTGGTTTTCTTTAGATTGTACGTTGCAATATAATATTGAAAGATATAAAACTACCCTTTCAGTAAATATATAACTACTTGCGTGTAGTTTTTCTAACAAAGCACGACTATTAAACACTACAAAGTGCTCTACTTTTATATATAATCCGTAAATTTCAACTTTTTAGTTATGGTAAAATAATTGGTTGTAATACATATAACGATTATTAAACATAGCCTATAACGTAAACCACAAACACACAATTATATATTATCCCATACCTACCGAATGAAAAACACTGTCTTTTGCAATTCAATTTTTAGAATCAACACAAGAGGACTTTCAAATATTGTAACAATTTACTTATTTGAAGTTATGTTTTACTAAGGAAAAGACTGTCGCTAACATAACAGTTTTCCCAAGTACATATAGACATATACAGAAAAAAGACAAGTGACAAGGGCTTTTGTTTCAACCTGTCTGTCCACCAGTTGCCTGTTCAACCGTGGTGACTCCGTAACCAGCGCCCTGACGTCGGGTGTCGGATGAAAGCTACTTACATCAATGTATTATGTTTTACTACCGTTCTTAAACTAAGGGCAATTGTCCACGTAGCTGCACGACATCCGCACGATTTCGACAATTGTCGGGTGCAAGACGATTGCTTGCATCTTGCGTACAAATAATGAAGTCTGTGTCCACGAAGCGGCAACGACACGACAGCCGCACGTCTTGCGTTTGTTTGTAGGATGCATGCATTCGACAAAAGACGCGTGTGTGGACAGTAGGCCTAAAACATAGATTACTTTTTCATAGTACTTTACAAAATAAAAGAGACAATAGTTTTATCTCTGAAAAAAAAATGGGTGCAATTTGAAAGTAAACCCAAGCACTCATAAGTGAGTACTTAAACGCTGTCTTTTTGAAACATACTGTAAAAAGACGGCGATATAGACAAATACCTACGTCATCAAGGTTAGCAAATTTCAGGTACAAAACCGCTACATCGATTTTGATCTATCAAATCTATCAAACAAATAAAATACATACAAATACAAATCAACCAAACTGACAACCTCATATTTATTTAAAATCAGTTAAAAACTTAAAGAAAGACTTTATCACTACAAGTGGTAATAAATTTCATAAATAATAATTTAAAAATAACTGTCTTATCTTTCATAATAAATATTATATTTGCAAACTTTTGATAACAATCAAATTTTTTAATTAAACTTAATTTTGTTTATTTCGATGCCAAGATCAAAAGATAACATAATTAACAACTTGAAAACTCAACTCAAAACTACTCCTTGTCATACTTATTAAATTTACAAGCGTATAAAATACTAAAACATCATTAAAACATATTTAAAATGTTACTAAACGAATAATAACTTATTATAGACAATTCTGCGGGGAAATTCCGAATAAAATGAGATCACTGCTTAATTAATCATTCAGATATTGATTAGAAAAGCCATAAACAAGTTTTATACCTGAATCTATAAAAATCTATTAAAATATCGATGAAACAATAATTTAATTCAGCCAAGTTACAACTTAATTTAACGCAAGCTTACTTCTGCGCGTTGAACTCTTTTCTTGCCAGACTTGTAACCAACGCCGAAACGTCGATATTTGTGCTAAAAAATAATTATTAGATTTAATGTATCATAATTTATCATCATCAACAGCCCACTAAATGTTCCCACTGCTGGGACTCGGAGCTTTCTCACGCAAGGAGAGAGTTAAGGCCATAATCCACCACGCTGGATCCACCACACGCATCCATCGCATAATTTATCAAAGTTAGTTAAATGTAAAATGTTTTATAGAGAGATATAAGTATAGACGCTACAAATAATATGATAATATTATAGAAATTAGGTAAATTTATGAAATTTTAATGAACTCCTTCTTTGCGAGAGAAGATAACAAACCTCAGCAGTAGGATATCTGGTGGGGCTTCTTTGGCATAAATATGTTAAGTGTTATTTGTTTGTTTTGTCTGAGCAAAGGGTTTATTTTAATAAAATTAAATTACAATTTTATTTATTTTGATTGCACCTGGACATACCTTAGACCTTACCAAGTTTAGGTATACTTAGGTTTTACGAAAGTGGAGTTAAACATCTTCGTTCAAAACATCATTAGAACATCAACTATGAAATAATGTCGTCTTCTGGAGCTACCAGTAGTTCAATATAAAAAGAGCGAAGATGTATTTGATCAAAGTCATAGTACTTTATTCATAAATGTACAGTTAACACATCAATAAAATAAAAAAAAGTTTGATATGACGACTTCACTGTATTATAATAATTATCGTACAGAAAACTGTCAAGTATTATACGATTATAGTATGTTTTTATTACAATGGTACTGACCCATGTCATTTTTTTCACATTTCTATATGTACTTTGCCATCACTCTCTAAAATATCACTGTAACTATACCATACAGATTCTTAGACTCTTACAATTTTAACAATAAAATTGAGTAAAATAAATTGTATGTTTTAAAATAATAACATTTAAGTTTTAACAAAAAGGTTCTTTGAGACAGTCCCTTGTGTGTCAAATACTGTATTTTTCTTTTGTCGTACTCTCATGGAAGTTCCGAAACACGACGAATAATATCTTCAATATCCAATTTATTTCTCGAAATCCATACCGACATGCATAATACATGGCCTAGCGTAATAAACATTGATAAAGTTATTGCTTATCGTTCGGAAACACGATAAAAATGCGACACAACTTATTTATGATAGGTGCGGATTTGTCAGGAATTTAGGCTTACTGAGTTCTTAAGCGATATCTTTTAGTTTATTTATTGTCAGAAAAAAGTATAAATTCCTTGTTTTAAGTGAGTAATTTATATACTGTTTGTTAAGTTTAATTGAAAACGACTTTGTAAATTTTTTCTGTTAACTACGTTATTAGATTACAAGTTATCAACACATGTTTTTGAATTCGCAAACAATCTTTTACGTAATTTAAGTTTAAAAATAAGTGAACATTTATATTTTAAGTATTATAGGAGCACGTTTACCTAGAAGAAACCAATTTACTCTCGATTTGAGATTTTCACTTTTGATACTTTTACTTTTTCAAGCAAAAATTACTAAAATGAAATTCGGTAAATATATAGAGACTGCAACAACAATACACAAGCTACTTTTTATCCCGGGAAAATAACGGGATCGAAAACTAAGCAAGTGAAGCCGCGAGATGCTTCCAGTGCTTATTTACATAATTGTAAATTCATTCTTGTGCATAGAAACATCCAGACGCTGTACAAATATCCATAATTACATTAAAACACAAATATTTATTGAAATTGAACCCATCATTGTACCATACGCAGACTTACTATCGACTTAACCACATCGAAAGATTCTCTAACTATCTATCGCAAAACCGTTATTAGCGTTATCTTTGTGTCTTCAAATCGAAAGATTCTCTCTAGATTGACGGAAATACGCTCCATCTTAGACGAGATCGTCGCTTAACATCAGGCAAGATGGCGATCAAGTGTAAACCTATAAAAGTAAAAAAAAAATCAGCGATAAGGTATTACATTATTTTAAATAATTATTTATTTTTATTTGGTGTTTCTCAGTACACGTTTTCCCACCTTGGTGTTGTGTTTGATTTAAAAACAATATTTAAACCGAAGTGTTTTACACAATTGGTCAATTTAATAAAAACTGCTCGAATTTTCACGTGTTTTCGAGCAAATCGCGTACAACGGACGTAAAGTGAGACAAGATTGTGGTTATGGTAATCATACGCCATTTTATTTGCATGTTTTTGGAATCCGTGCATTTTGGAACTGCATTTCGGAACAAGTTTCTTTGAGAGAACACTGTTGTTTTCGTGATTCTGAATGTTTTTACATTGTTGCAAATAATGTAATGTTAGTAAATTGCTGCTGGGGTTTTGCAAAAAATTGCTGCCGTTTAACAAAAATAAAATATTTTACACAAAAAAAACATCGTTTTTATGTAAAATGAAATTCGTGAATGAAATGAATTATATAAAGACAGTTACACAAATTGTATAGTTGTAGATAAATAAAAAAATGTAGAAATTTACTAATATAACTCACGTCACCGCAGCTTTGACGAGTGATATTCTTTAATATGGCGCCTATCATCTATCACGATAGGAAGTTACGGTTGGTCTAGTCGAGAGACTGCCAATCTGCAATCCAGAGCCCCTGGCTTGAATCCACCACTGTACCGTACCACTGCTGTTTTTTCGAATCATGTGCGTAAAGCCGCCAACTTAAAAACGGTGAAGTCAAACATTGTGACAAAACCGAAATATTTTGAAAATTTTTTGGGGTTATGCGTCATTTGACAAGCTGGTCCAGCTTCTCCTTGCAAGACAATTCCGTGAGCCCCAGCTGTGGGAACATTTAGTGTACTGCTTATGTAACTCGATATTTAAAAAAGTCCAGCGATGAAGATTTTCTTATAGGAGCAGGGAACTTATTCCATCATTTTGCTGTCTAAAAGGCATTTGCTCAGACTCAGAATTTGTCATAATAACTCGACATTATCTTTTATTTTTCTTATTAAACGAATAATAATGTATAAATTAGATTTACTGTTCCCAAAATAAACATTTTAATCTCTACATTATCGGAGTTTCAATTTGAGTCCCATAATCGACGGAGCAAAAAATCCGTTCTCGCAAAACGCGATGTGGCGGCACGCAAACGCCTGCTCCTGTTTTGTTTGGTTTTTGTTTGTTTTTCAACTTACCTCCTTTTTCTTCGCAGCGGTTGATGCATTGTGAATGTTTGTGTTTTTTGTTTATTTATTTTCTACGCGTGTGAGACTAGTGATACGTACTGACATCGTTTAAAATGACTATTTTAATATTCTGCTACTCGTGTTATAGGATGATAATGTATGGATGTTTGCAACACTTTAAAACAAAAGCTTCTGAAGTGATTTGCACGTAATTCGGTATGTAGATAGATAAAATAGTTTGCAGTTTTACATAGGCTGTTTTTTATTGCGTTTTTTTTTAATGTGTATTTTATAAAAAAGTGTGTCTTTGTATCACTCATTTGAAACGGCTCGACCGATGGTATTGTGCTTCTTGTATATTTGGTAGGTATGAAAATAACTTAATAGGTAAAAGTGTAAAGTTATCTTTTCTAAAAACAATTAACTGTAGTAGGCAGGTATGTATATTATTAACTAGAATCGCCCGTAGTTTTACCCGCGTAGATTAAACATGGAAAATACCAAAATCCACAAGTGGACTTTGAATAAGGTAGTATATGTAGATAGTAATTAAATTATTTAGTTTACCAGAGACCTGAGTTTTTTGCGTTAGCCTAGGAGGTAGAAATCAGTTGAAACGAAGAAACGAACTGCTAAATAAGTCCCTCTAAAACAGTTAAGAATTACTTACTGACTTACTGAATCGTTACTTATATAATGGTGCTTCAATGATTGGAAAATACTATTTTAGAATCGTCAGATCATTGATTCGTCGAATATTTAAATTTCTTCCTTATCCGAATTCGTAGTTTCGGGTCTACCACTACTGTTAACACGATAATAAGTTCACATTTGACGACCAACTCGCATGTTCCGAGAGATACATATTTGACGACAAGTCATACTTAGCCAGCGTGGTCGATTATGACCTTGATTCTCTCCTTGTGAGAGAGAAGGCTCCGAGTTTTTAGGAAATATAAAACAAGCATTTAGACAGCTAACTCTCGCACTAGCAGTACATACAGTACATACGTGTGATGGATTAAAATACTTGTTCTGTGCCTGGGTGTTTCTATGTATAATAAATATGTATTTAAAACTACCTTTGTGAGTATTATATCAGCTATCTGGCCGCCATAGTACAAGCTTTGCTTAGTTTAGGGACAGATGGTGTAGTATGTGAATTGTCCACCAATATATCCTAATTAAAATTAATTCTAAATTGTTAATTATTTCTGTGTATTCTATTGTTAATGTGTATAATAGTGTCTATCTCTCGTTCTATCCATAAATATGCTGTTTATACAGTTTGTGCTATCTCTTCTCTACCTGGGCACTTATTCCTAAGTATTTTATAACTTCCAACCATCTGTACTTTCACCGTTGCACATACATAGAAACGAGAACCTTTGGTGTAATATTACGAATCGGCTTTTCCATAAGTTCCATTAGTACAAAAGCCTGCTCGTAACTCACTCTTGGCATCCCTGAAGACCTTTCACCTATTGCTGCATTATATTTCTCACATTAATTTATTTAAGTGTGTGTGGGATTGGAAGGATGACAATATGTTTGAGAATTGGTTGGAAAATGTGTGTTTTAATACTTGAAAGCTTTTCTGAATTATTTTTATAGTGGTAGGACTCTTGGCAGAGTCGGCCTGGGGAAGTACCACACCTTTGCCAGTTATTCTACCGCCAAGCAGTAAAGGGAAAACATTATTGTGTTCCAGTTTGAAGGGCAATGCTTCCAGAGAAATTACAGGGCTTAGAGACATAACATCTTAGATCGCACTGCAGTGTTAGGTAATGATTTGGGCTCTTCATGTTCTAATAGCTGCGTGTCACTGTGCAGTTGTGTGGCAGGCATGTTGCTTACCATCAGGCACATGTCCTGTTCGTCTCGTCACTCCATGCAATAAAAAAGATACTCAAGTACGTTGAGGTATTTTCAGAAAACAAACACTTGTCAAGGGTTATTTTCAATAGCACCAAAGATGGCGTTAATGTTTCATTTTGTTGCATAAATTTTAAATTTGTTCTCAGACATTTTCAATTAAATTAAAGTAATTTGCATGGACAAAATCATAAGTAACTGTAATCCATAAAATACCTTATATCATATAGTTTTAAAGTCTTGTGATTTGAACACATTTTAAAAATACTACTCAGGTTTTAGTCACGATCTAAATTATTTTTTATTACCTCAACGTTTCGATGTGCCTTATATTATGTTTGAGGTAGTTTTTGACTTCTGATTAATCCTATATCGATATACCGTGAGTAAGGTGGTAGGCTCCAATTCCGAGTGCATTTCGGAGTATTTTGTAGGTAGCTCCACCAATTGTGTGTGGATTTTGATAGGTCTTTTTTGTTTAGTAGATTATCATAGTTCAAAAGTGAGTATCAGATACCTACTTACATTTTATCGAAATCTATCAGGTGATTTAAAAAATGATACTATACAGGGTTATTGGTAATCAGCCTGCATCCGTTTGAGGGCATGTTCTGTATATTTAAACAAACAACTTTTGTTCTACAACTTTCGTTAAAACTCAATAGATAACCCAAAAAAAAATAGTGTTTGTTGCCTTTTTTTGTACTGTTTAGCGACTTTTTAGTGTTTATTCACTACGGCACATCATTTTTTGCGCGTTAAATATCGTACGCGCTCTTGTTACGAATTGTTACGAAGAATTCCATGCTTTTAGACCGTGCAAATATTTTTTTTATTTTTTTTGTAAAAGAAAAAAAACACATATTTTTTTAAACTGTAGTACAAAAGTTGACGTATTGAATGTACCTAACATCCCCTTAAAAGGATGCAGGCTGATTACCAATAACCCTGTATAACTAGGTCTACTGCAGGTGTCTTACAGAGCATAATTTGGATTCACTAGTTCCAACCATGGATAGCTTATAGACCTGATTCCATAATTAAGGATAGTTCCTCAATAACGGATACAAAGCGAATAAGTTAATATTAATATCAAGTCAAATTGTCACTTATCTCTTTAGGCAGCATACCGAGTCCTGTATATTCCTTGGCATTCAGTGAGTATGTTCTGTGTTACAAAGTTCATCTAATTAACACACTTAAACAAAAAACAAATACATACCTGTAATAAATATCTACAAAAAACTAAAATTAGTTTACCTTAGTCTTTTTAGGGTTCCGTAAAACGTAAAAACGGAACCCTTATAGATTCGTCATGTCTGTCTGTCTGTCTGTCTGTCCGTCCGTATGTCACAGCCACTTTTTGCCGAAACTATGAGAACTACACTGTTAAAACTTGGTAAGTAGATGTATTCTGTGAACCGCATTAAGATTTGAATAAAAAAAAATAAAAAAAAGATAAATTAGGGTTGCCCCCCATACTGAGAACTGAAACTCAAAATTTTTTTTTTCATCAAACCTACACGTGTGGTGTGTCTATCGATAGGTTTTCAAAAATGATGTTAAGGTTTCTAACATAATTTTCGTCTACACTGAATAATTTGCGCGAGAGACACTTCCAAAGTGGTAAAATGTGTCCCCCCCCCTCTAACTTCTAAAGTAAGAGAATGAAAAATCTAAAATATATATATGATGTACATTACCATGTAAACTACCAACGAAAATTAGTTTGAACTCGATCTGATGAGTAGTTTTTTTTAGTACGTCATAAATACACTATTATTGAAACTTCGATCAAAGTTACAACGAACTACAAGAACTATGTATGTATATTATGTTACTTGCTGCAACGGAACCCTTCATGGGCGAGTCCAACTCGCACTTGGCCACTTTATTTAAGAATGTTTAAGGAAACTATCACGATAAAACCTTAAAAAATTGCCCGGTCATGTTTCTAGGTTACTCTTTTATTAGTCTTAAACTAGGCTTAGCTAATATTTTAAGGTCAAATTTGGGTTTATGTTTACGCTCTCAAAGCCAGCCCGTTACTAGAAATCCAAAAAAATTATTTGATTTTTCGCACCATGATCAAAATTTCTAAATATTAAGAACGCATTTTTTAATTTAGAAACCCATCAAATATTTTATACACGCACTATAAATTATAACGCCAAACATTTTGAATATTCTGTGACTTTGTATTAATTACAAATAATACATCGTATATCAAGTCGGTTAATCCTTTCTCAATTTATTGCTGTATTATTGTGACCATAAACACGGTTGTAGGTTGTAAAATATTTGATTTCACCGAAGTGGACTGGTCGCTTTTTACACGTTTTTTCGAACTATTATTTTCGGAAATTGCTGGTTTGTTGATCCTATGACTTGTATATCTTTGATTATAAATAACAGCAAAAAAGTAATAGTTGTAAATGTATTAAGTAGAAAGTAATAAAAAACTCAATTTTGTGTCTTTGAGTACGTTTGAAAACTGTTGTTTCGTTGATGTGATGTAAATATACTAAAATTTAGCTGGAATAAATGCCTAATAAACTCAATTTTGTTTCTTCTATCTCATTGAAATTCTGAATTTGTTTTAAACTATAAAGTTTTTGGGTCGCGAAAGCCCTTACATTTTTTTTATGATAAATATAGTGACCGAATGAGCAAATCATGACAAGAACATTTAATTTATGCATAGCAACACGATGATATACAGAAATTTGAATATGAAGTATCCAAATCACTGCTTGTAGTCAATGCGCTCGTTACCCATATATAAGATGATATATCTCTATACTCTGTAACTTTTCTGTAAAATATGTTGTTCTAAAATAGCATTATACATTTTTCTAAAAAAATACTTAAAAAATTTGATCTCTGGTGGCCTCTATTGTCTATTAAATTTTGGGTTTGAGCAGAAGCCGCAGTAAGCTAAACCAAAACATACAAACTAACTATTTTATCGCACATACGTCGAGTAGAACCTAAAAAGCCCTCTATTTACTTACCACACTTAAGGTACAAGTTCGCGCCGCGACCGCGACGCAAGACCGCGACTGGAGACCGAGACCGGAGACCGCGACAGGCACTTGACACTATGGAATTGTATGGGCGCCAGTTCGCGCCACGACCGCGACCGCGACCTGTCTCGGTCTCCTGTCGCGGTCTCGGCGCGAACTGGCGCCCATACAACTCCATAGTGTCAAGTGCCTGTCGCGGTCTCCGGTCGCGGTCTCAGCGCGAACTTGTACCTTTACAACCCGTTCTAAGGGTTAGTTACTTCGATCATAATTTTATTGTGAAATCATAAACAAAGTCATGCAGAAAATAATATCTATCCTCTGTTTCATTTACGACTACTATCAACATCAAAATACAATTTCTACGAAGACTCACAAGTGATGTAAGTTGCTTATGCAACTGCCGGTAATTGAAGTAGTATTGAACCCATAAAACGTACGATTATAAAACGCATCAGATATAAATTAAATTGAATGGTAAAAGGTGCTTTGATAAACACAAACCAGAATATTTTGATTGTGTAATTTATACTTCCATGTTGGGATCGTCTGTTTTTTAACAATACGCTTGGATATTTACTTTTTTGTATTGAAATTTTAGTACCTACCAGCTGATTGCACGATTCATTGGGAAAGACAGGACATCTGCTGCACCATTTAAATCTTCTAAAAGAAAATTTAACTGTTTCAGGAACAAAATCAGTAACGCCATTTGAAACGTGAAAATGTATCAAAATATAGTTTTTAATG
This sequence comes from Ectropis crepuscularia, assembly GCA_963693475.1. Classification (NCBI taxonomy): domain Eukaryota; kingdom Metazoa; phylum Arthropoda; class Insecta; order Lepidoptera; family Geometridae; genus Ectropis; species Ectropis crepuscularia. Next base: position 19,511,623 of record OY856355.1, read on the forward strand.
CGTGATGACTTTTTATTTTACTTTAATTGTAACATACATATCACATAGAGTTGCTGGTATTAGAAAAAGAAAGGGACAACAGAGCTGTTGAAAGGGACTGGGAGGGAAAAGCAGAGACATAGGTAATAAGATGGAGAATATTGGTAGAAAGTTATTTATACCCAGGAAAGGGACCTTACTGACTATCTAGTCAGTAAGGTTTGAAGGGGTTTACACGAAAATTATTTTTACTAAAATCCGTTTGTCAAAAAATGAAAATATCTATTGGTTATCAATCTGTATAATGTATCACAAGCAGTGATACAAGCAGTGATACCAATAATCACTGATGTAGATGGTATTATTATTCTACATGATGTATAAACTACTGACCCAGGACCTCCGAAACATTGGTCAGACTATCTTCAATCAAGGTTACCCCAAAGCGAAAATTAATCTATTACTCACAACACCATCCGAAGAATTTAATAGTTTTATAATGCTCAAGCAAATAACTACTTTTTACCTAATGGTGAATGTCCGGACGTGAGGTCACCGGGTCGAAATGTTCAGAAGTATAGTATTGATCAACTCGGTTGGTACATGTGGGGAATCATTTATCTTGTTACATCGGACATTGGTGGTTATTTTGTTTGTGAATTTGATAATGAGAATTGTCTTTTGTAAGTTCTTTTTTTTTGATAAATAAATACTGGTAGACATTTCTCACCTAACACCTTCTAGAATAAACTCACCAAAGCCTGTACTGTAGAAACCAGATAGCTGCTATAATGTATTCTAATTTTATAAAGCCGAAAAGGTTTTTATTTTGAACGTGCTAATCTCGGGAACTACTTCACTTATTTCAACCGTTAGATATTTACATGATCCGTGGATATTTACAGATGAGTGCTATAGACTATATATTAATACTCTACGGGCGAAGACGGAGCGAGCCGCTAATACTTATATAATTGTAAAACATACTCATTGCAATTCGAAACACCCAGACACAGAATAAATCCTTGTATTCGTCACACAAATATTTTCCCTGGATGGGAACCAAACCCACGACCCACGACTTCGCAGGCAGTCTTAGTAAGACTAAGCTACTAACTAAGCCACTAACTAGTCCAGTATTTTTGGCCAGTGACTTTTGATTGAAAAGTTATATGATTTCTCTGAACGTTTTTGTCAACGACGAACCCTGATAGACTAGTAGCAAGAATGTCCGATATCCCAATAGTGAGGCCGTAGATTTGAATCTCGTCTGACTATTTTCCAAGTAATGTAGAAGTTTTTTATCCCCACTGTCTTTGAACGGCGAAAACGTCGAGAGAAAACTGTTCCATGTTCCATGGAAGGCATGTTTTGGGACATGAGTATTGAGTAAATTAATCTACCAACCCGCACTGTGTTAGCATGGTAACCTTGCCTTGTACGGCAAAGCTTTGACATTAGTAATACACAAACTTTAGTTTAGGTATGTCACAAACTGTCGTTTATGGACATTCCAATTATCGAAAATTGTACACATTATTTTAAACTATCGTGATTATACTCATCACTAGTGTTGCTAATTACATATTTGCATTTGGTGAAGCGACTCCCTATACATAATTGGCATGATACCAAACAAACATTGAGCATAAAACTGCATCCGAATATCGGAGACACGCTCAAATATAATCATGGTAAATATCCTGTAACTAAGAATAATGAAAAAGTGATTAAAATCTGGCTAGCATCTAACTCTACATTTTAGGGATAAGAAGCAGGCGATGCGATGCGATCTAAGTTCAAATTCAGACTGATCTGTTCAGTTTATACATAATTGAGCAACAAACATGAAAATTATCACATTTATAACATTAATAGGACTGATATTGACGGAGATTTATAACTATCTTGTATTCTCAGAGTATTTCCTTCGTAAACTAAAAACTAAGCACTGAGACTGGCTCGTTGGTACGTACTTACGTAAACCAGAAAACATTAACCACATAACTCTCATAAATAAATCCGAACAAAACCACGTACCTCGAAATAAATCTTCGAAACGGCTACATACATCCTAACTGATATACGCTAGATAAACAGTAACATATTTACCTTATTGTTGGACCACAATGGGCCATTATAACCGATTACATGCAACACAATCTCTCGATTGAACATTATGAATATTTACCACAGCGGTTGGTTAAATTAATACGAGTATATTTCTAACTTTGTAGAAGACAATAACGTAAAACAACTGATCTTCAACTTTGTAGTTCAATGTTTTGACTACAATCAACCTGAGGAGTCTCTGTCGCAGATTCGACGTCCATATGAATAAATTGATTATGCAGTGAGTACTCCGTAAATTGGCTCAAAGTTAACATATAGTATAAAATCTATAAAATGTTTAATCGATAACAGATCGGAGGGTCTACCGCCAAACGAAAAATGTCATCGCTTTGATGTTTCTCTCTCTTTTTATTTTCGCTTGAAATGATAGAGACAGCATTAGCAAAGCGATAGCCGATTTAGTTAGGCGATAGAAGCGCTGTATAGATATTTTCAACATTTGTGACAAATTAGTGGACGTACTATTTAATTTTTTAAACAATAGTGAGACGGGAAGTGCAATAAAGCTGTCTGATTGTTTAAACAACACCCAGCTCATAACATCTCAGTGTGAAACAGTTATTTGAATATTTAGAATATTAAGAATCCAAATTAATACGCTGCGCTCGTCACCCAGAAATATAAAATTATGTATCTTCTTGAACTAAGATTTCTTTGAAAACAACGGCTTTAAAGATGATCATTGTAATGTTTGCACATTACTACTTAAAAGAGAAAAGTGTCTAAAAAAGGTGTGTTACTTCCCCAAACTAGACTCGGCACTACAAAGCAGAGTCTAGACTACATGAGACTCTATGAGAGCCATATTACAACACTAGTAGTTGTATATGGCTCTCATACTTCTACAAACTTGATCCAATAACAAGTTTTGTAGTACATAAAATATCATATGCTGTTATTATCTCTAAAAATAGGTAAACGTTATACTTGTAATCAACACTTAATGATACATAAACAACTAACACCCGACAATAAATACCTAACTCCATTATTTCCAATACAAATGCAAACAAAGGCTCTCAAGTCACGAACCAGAAAATAATATCCTTAGAAGATGTGAAACTTCAAACGAATTTATTAACACCATTACATTCTCTACAACTTAGTACAATTTTATTGTGAATTTCTAAGTCATAATAGTATAATATTACTTTTATATTATACTGTATTCTGATTCGCTCCTATAATTAATTAAAAAAAAATTCTATCACATTTTGCTCTCATATGGAGAATAAGCCATAAAAATATAAGACGTCATCATTTTTAATGGGACGCATTTAGTTTTTACTGCTCTATATATTTCTCTATTGTTAAGTAAATTGAACGTTTTCAAACTAAATAACTCCGTATTGTTATTTCAAGTCGCTTTGAAATAATATATCGTAAAGTTTCTAAAGAGTATCGTAGTCTTTTCTCCGTAGGAAAGGAATTAGAAATCTATTATCTCTGTATTTCACTTAAGATCTAGGCTCATTCAAGGACCTTCCGAAGACATACGTCATATGCTAACCCGCACTTGACCAGCTATAAGGTCTATTTTGAGGTACTATGTAGGTCTACTTTCAGAAGTGGAAACGTGTAATAGAGCTGTTCATAGCATTGTATAAAGCTTATGATATTATTTATAAAACCGAACAAATAGCAAATAAAAAGTATGTTGTTTTAATAAAATTCAATAAAAAAATATAATTATTTCACAAAAAGTAATTTAAAGATAATTCTAAAATCAAAAGGGAGTAAGTAACACATTGAAACAGACACAAAATATGTATGTTTACTCTTGTTCACTTGCTTTTCTGTGAAACAACATATTCTGTGAAAAATTTGGCATAAACAGCCCGCTAAAAGTTCCCACTGCTGGGACTCGGAGCCAGCCCTCGCAAGGAGAGAATCAAGGCCATAATCCACCACGCTGGCCCAGTGCGGGTTGGTGGATGACACATGACTTCGAAAGATTCTAGGTACATGTCGGTTTCCTCACGATGTTTTCCTTCACTTCCTTTTAAGTTAAAGGCAATACGCACATGCCTTCTAAAAGTGGTGCGTGTGGTTTTGAACCCGGGGCTCCGGATTACCGGCACCGTTCTCCCGACTAGACCAGCCGTTAGTTACTCCACAAAAATGTATAATAACATTACTAATAAATATGATCATTCACTCTATGAAATTTTCTGTTAGCAGACCTCAAATACTATAATACATACATACTAAGTACCTAATAGGTAAAGGTAAGGTAAGGTAAAATTTTGTTTAAATGTTTTATTAATTGACGTGTAAATTGTACATTTATTAATAAAGAACTTTGACTTAGGTTCAACTTGCATAGTTAAGGGTTTGCTAGAAGCATATTTTATACACATCAATAAAAATGACTTTGTTTTTATGATAAATTGGAAAACGTTATGAAATTATTGTCGTTGTGTTTTATGACTATTTTAAATAAAGATAATAAAAGTGAGAGTGCTAAATTAGAGTTTCATTACATCATAGGAACTTAACATTCAAGTTCTGCCAAGTTAAACGATCTCGAGTCTATTCCAAAATATTAATTGTAGCGGGCACCCAACAGCGTGTACTTAAATACAACGTCAGTCAGTCTGTCAGTGATGGACGAACACTTTGCTCTCTCGCTGGACGAGAAACGGTTACGTTTTCTTATAAATGAAGGAAAACTTTGTGCGTTTTCGTTATAAGTCGATGATTTTAGGGGGTTTTGATTTCATTAATTTAGGATTTTAATTTTGACATTTATTTTAGTAAAATTTACATTTAGGACATTTTTCTTTTCATCTTATTAAGTTTAAGGAACTTTCATTACATTCAACTAGTCATCTAGTATTTTAGTATGTATTTATCATGACATACGTTGTTTATAATTCATTTTTATTTAAAACTAGCAGCGTGCCGCGGTATTACCCGCGTAGTTCCCGTTCCCGTTGTTCCCGTTATTTTCCCGGGATCAAAGTTAGCCTATGTGTTCTTCCAGACTATAATCTATCTGTGTTCCAAATTTCAGCCCGATCCGTTCATACGTTAGGACGTAATTGATCAACAAACATCTAAATATCCAAACATCCAAACAGCCATACATTGACATTTATAATATTGGTAGGATTAGTAGGATAGTCGGAGGTTCTGTTAGAAATTTTATTTATCTATCATTGGTGCACCTAATTGGTTCTAAGTTCTAACTGATTAAATAAATTAGTTGATTTTTTTCTACTGATCTGCAGTTAGCTATCAAAAACCTTGTCAATTTCAAATAGTAATAAAAGGTGGCTTCAAAAGGTGGTGGTGGTGGCGTAAGTTACGTCATTTTAATTTCAAATATGCTAATTTTGTTTTACTTTAAAATAACTAACTGTTTAACAAAAATATACTTTACGCATACGTGAGCTAATAAAACTATTATACTTTAAGACAAATCATTTTTTTCTATTGAAACTTTTAACGTTTGTGACGTCAAACTAATTCAATCTGATAAGATTGAGCTTAAAATTCACAGTTTGTAAAATAGCGCAACTTTTATGGTTTGATAGTGTTTTGTTTTTCTAAAAATCTAAATTATGTTTTAGAGATATTAACTTTTATCACTATATTCTTACAATATCATCTTGACTTATTAAGTGAATCATTATATTTTTGTTTCAGTTAACACAGAAAAAAACTGCAATACAAAAATTAACGCTTACAAGTAAAAATAACTTTTTTTTAGTGTATTACCCTGGCCGGCTAATTAAACTACATACGAAACATACTATATTCCATACGATCTCTCTAGAACATCCGTGTAGTGGGAAACAATAGCTCAATCATGGTAATGCGCGCGCGCACCTGTCGGCTACTCACGGCTGTCATGATCAAGCGCGGCGGTACTATCGGTTCTCGAGAGTTGATTTCCTTTTTGTAAAACTATCTTTACTGTAGGCAAAATGTGGATACTAAGGTATCTAATGTTGAATACACGGTAATATAAATAATATAATAAAAATAAATAGAAAATAAGAATATTTTCACGGACAAATGCTGTTCTAATATGTCGTAATTTGCAAGCGTTTGTGAAATGAAACATTCTGTAGGTGCCTTGGAAATTTATTAAGATTGCAAAAAACAATTGAACTTACAATACTCCATCCATACCGACACCTCTTAATGTATAATTATCGATGGAAAGATGTTCCGTTGAGTCATTATAGAAAAAAATCTATGTACAATTTTTTTTATGGCAGTTGGTATCAAGCGGTTTCTACTGTTTATTGTAGTTGTACAGCAGAAAGTGTAGGGCCCTACTAACTTAACCTTACCAACTAACTATACCTACTCATCTACGAAGAGTATTCCTCAAAGAATTCAAAAAGCGTACTAAAATCATATAATAATTGAAAAGACGCTCGAATTTTATTTACTAAGTTCCCTCTTAGTACGAGTAATTAATTGACTTTGAAAAAAGTAGTTATACTATTAATATATAGGCTATATTCAACTGCATGTATGTCGTCTTTTTGTCAATAATAAATAAATAAATATAGGTGGACAATTCACACACAACACCATCTGACCCCAAACTAAGCAAAGCTTGTGTGATGGCGGCCAGATAACTGATATAATACTTATATAGTTTTAAATACATACTTATTATACATATAGTTATGATGTTGATCATGTGTGGTCGTCCTATTTTGGCCATAAAAGTATTTATTTCCCTTTCAACCGGTGCGTCCTAAATGAAATACTAGGTACAAATGGTATTTCATCTACTTTAGATTCTACGCTTACGTGTAATGTTTGTTCGAATTGAAGATGTAAATACTTATCGCAAAACACCAAGGTAATGGATACAGACAGCAAAATCCACTCTCTTACATACAAGTGTAACCAATAGCACAAATTCATATAAACTTAGAATCAAGTTTGTGTTAAGTTAGAATCAGAATTAAATAAACTTTGACGTTCCATTTTTAGCATTTGTTTGACATGTAAAATAAGTATGAAATGTAAGCATTGCCATTCAGCGTGGTAATGCTGCCAGCATGCTGGGTACGTTTCCGACTGATCGTGATCTTAAACATCTTGATTATCTGTAGACCTTCATTAGTCAATAGATAATTCACATGTGCTTAGTGTAAGTAAGTGATTAGGAATGTAACGTAGTGTAATTCTCATTGGATTTCAGTAATGTTAATAAAGGCTCTGCCCCTTAAAAATAAAAAGTATGTATATAAAATTAAATGTACACATGTTATATTAGCTATCTGGCTCCAAAAAACACGCTTGGATTATTTAGAGGTGACGTACAAAAAAAAGTGTCGGTATACTCGTTTTTATATTTATTGCTGGCAGCGTCGCGCTAATCCAAATACTTTCCGATGTTTTCCCTGATTAATAAGTAGCCTATGTGCTGTTTCAGACCAAGAACTTTCTGTATTCTAAATTTCAAACTGATTCGTTCACCTGTTGCGACGTGATTGAGCAACTAACATTGAAACATACAAACTTTCGCGTTGAAATTATATTAGTAGGATATATTTATAAATATTTTCTTATACTCGTAGGTAATATTTAACGTTAATCAGAATGTGTTTTGCAAATAATGACTATCAAATGATGTAAGTCCCTACTTAAAGTTAACATCAGTCTATAAAAGTAATTTAATTAAAGATGTGACTTGCACAGATTATCTAATTAGATATTAGAAAAATCCTATAAATATTATAAACGTGAAAATTTGTAAGATTATGTCATTTACACAAAAAAAAAATTGGCAGTCATCGGAACTGCCGATAGAAGTGAAAACTTATAACTCAGAATTTGATAGCTTACCTTGGAAACTACACGGGTGTACCCGGTACGCGTGGCCTCGCCATCATGGCATGGCCATCTAGAAATGCGTCAGCATTTCCCATTGGCTCACGCATTTCTAGATGGCCATGCCATGATGGCGAGGCCACGCCCTATCAGCATTTCCCATTGGCTGACGCATTTCTAGATGCCCAATCGCCAAGGTCCCGAGTTTACCCGAAGATTTCTTATCATACAAGCGTGACGGAAGAATTCAATTTACACCCCACGAAAAATTTGTCTAGGCGCGCCTAAAGAAGTTTTCACTTCGAAAATACTTTAGAGATTTAGATGTAATTCAGTAGTACATAAGTAGATAATAGTTTGAAATAACACATATAATTTTTTATCCCGAGTAAGTAAGGAATTCGCGAACTCCGTGGGTAAAACCGCAGGACGCTGCTAGTATCATTTAAAATTGAAATCGAGTTATTGTAGTAGTTGAGGCGGCCCATTTATCTGTCATAACAACTGATCATCAGTTTGGGGCAAGTTCAACACTTTAATATGCTCATAGATTATAATTGAGTTACAATCATTTTAGATACAATCAAAATTTGACTATTTTATTTGTGCTTTACGGGAAGCAAAAGTAGATCGATACAAATAACACAGAAAGCTCTTTATTAAGACACAGAAATATGAAAGTGAACTATTTAAGTACTAGCTAGAGTCACAAGCAGCGGTCTCATTGTCAAGAGCAATCTCTTCCAGGAAACTAGCATACAACATAAATAAAGAAGAAATAGTAGCCCAGTAAAAATAGATATTCCAGTTTGCATTAATTCCCAACAAGCTGGATTTTTGTTTAGGCCTTGAATACGTCATTACAAATGATATGTCAAAAGTCCCCATCGATCCCGCTTGTGCGTTGTTTTTTATTCGAGGTCAAAGGTTACAAATTTGCGTTTTTGAGTATATTTCTGAAACAACGAGAGCTATCGAAAAATGTTTCAGGCAAAGTTTGAAGATCGTAAAATTGTCTACAAAAAAGATTACATCACTTTTCTTCTACAAAGCATCGCTTTCGAGATATCGTCACTTTAGACCGCAGGAAAGTCGTATTTTCTACTACATGCACACATTTCCGCACCACCTCTGATTTTGAATATTGTATTTTTGCCTCTTTTAAAAATTGCCGATGTCGTATCGCAGCCAGTTATCGCATGAAGGAATAATATATGAGGCTGACATTTTTGATATGCAGTTAAATTTTGTGAAGAATATATTTTCGTGTGTTCTTGAGCTCTCCTTGGTTTTACAAAGTAAATTATCTTATCCCTAGGTGTTCGTGCAGTTAATATTATATAACCAGTGTAACCGTCAAATATTATAGTAACGTTGTGACCAAATTTTATCGCTTTATGAACTTTTTAATATACTAATAGGTAAACTCCATGACAACTCCAAAATGGAATAGCCGCGGGAGAGGATGGTACAACCGACCTCTTAGAAGACGGTTGAACGAACACCACTGATAAAAGAGTTCCAATCTCTGTTTCATGTCGTGTCTTCTCGTCGTCTCTCTCACATTGTCTAAAGACAAATCTTCGATCAGTGGGTAGGTGTGTCATGAGCCACGGTGCCAAAACGTGGACACTGATAGCTAAGGCAGTCCATAAATTTAAAGTTGCAGAGGGTGGAACATGGAACGAGCTATGCTTTGAGTTTCTCTGGAAGATTGAATTCGGAACTAGAGAACTAAGGTTATACTATGGTATATTATGGTGGATTACGGTGAGTCTTTTCTTGTGGGAGACAGCCCTGAGTCCCAGCAGTGCGAATATATTGTTATGTGAGTTGTTATGTTTTTCCTATGACTATTTCGGCCTACTTTCGCCCATTTTTGGGCAAAAGTCTACTCTACCTACAGTTGCCCTATTGGCCACTATGTAGCACAATCCATTATATATGTACTTGTTATATTATTCTAGTTCTAACATTCGTTAAAACTGGTATACTGGTACCAATAAAATGCTGATTAGATCGAACTGTACTTTACAAAAACATCACTAATAACAAAACACGTAGGCGAGTCTGACCGACTTATCATATTATTGTCATGCGTAATATTTCACTTTTTTCGTCAAGTGTTTTATAATTAAGGCTAGTCTTCTCGTCTGAGTCAGTTGCGAATGACGGATTGCTTGTCATATGTTTTTAATTGTATGATTAATTGGTGGCGTACGATATTGCTATATGAAGTAGATATTTTATTTCTTACTAACTGACTCGACAGACTTTGTCTTGTCTTTCTTATTTTTTGTGACTACCAACAAATTATTTAATACTCAAATAAGAAATGTACATTTTATCTAAGTTAGTAGATGAAAATTATTAATTACTTACACAAAAGTGGCCATCGATAATCTTAATAATAGTCAATATCACTACTGGCTGAGCCACAAAGCCAGTTGATAGTAATTCACCTTTCGTAGAGTTATCTTTTTACAATGTAAATACTTACTTAAAAATTTAAAACACTCTAAAAAACTAAACTGAGCTACTCGTAGTTTTAAATTGTTAGTTACTAGTACCTGTAATAAATGTAAGGTACTAGTATTAGTAGTTTTATTACTAGTAACTTGGTAGGGGAAGCTACTAGTTGTTAGAGATGCAGAATGAGGAACCTCCTAACAATGCGCACTGTTTCGAGGATAATTAGTTTCTGCATCTGACCCTTGATCCAAACGTCTAGCGAAAGTCTCTAAGATGTTATTGAATGTCTATTATTATTAATACTAATAAGCTAAAACGGTATCTACCTGGTGCAAAGGTGGTAGTGCGTAACCAAAGGCATCGCAATGAATGTGAATGAAGAATGATCATCAGTATCTATTTATTTTATACGTTCGCATTGCAATATTAGATTGCCACCTTATCGCCAGACTCAAGTCTAAGTTGAGTCTATGAACCCGGGGCTTCGGATCGGCCGTCGCCGTTCTCTCGACTAGACCATCCGTAACTTAATTCAGGAAAGAGTATCTGTTTATCTATGTATGCAAGAGGAATTGCAGGGTTTCTATATATCAGCATTGTAATGTTACTTGTTTTTTTACGCAAACGGCCAGGAGACAAAATATTGGGATTCTGCAGGTGACTCTAAACGCGATCCTTATTTTTGTGTGCGATACAATAAATAAACAAATAAAACTAAACACTGACTCAATAAAATAATTTATTTATTTCACATTCAGAACTAAGACAACAAAGTTCCTTTACCCGACACAATAACCTATTATTGTTTCGATGGAAAAGGACGAACCTGCAAAAAATAAACTACACAGATTTATTTATGCGAAAGTTCATATGTTTGTTATTTACACATTTGTGATTCGACTTTAAATGGTGTTAGAAACAACACTTTTAAAAACTCGATGATATTGAATCTTTCTCTTTTGGCAAGCATTCGCACTATTCGCACTACTTGTCAAAAAAGAATCCAAAAACACTTTAATATCCTATATTTTTGGTCTTTATCGTTAAAATAATAACATCCTAGGTACTATTTTTATGGTAAGTAAAAGATTTTGTATTTTGTAGTATTAACTATAACTACTGAAAGGAATTGGATGAAATTTAGGATTTACCTACCATATGGATAATGGTCTGGAATAATACATAGGTTATTTCTTATGCCTAGAAATTAACAGGACTATAAATATAGGAACTACGTGAGTAAAACTCTAGGCACGGCTAGTTCGAAGATAATTTTAGTAATACGTCAACTTAGAATTGAATAATTTTTAATTGCAGTCGAGATATTCATACCTAAAGATATGTCACATTCTTGAGTTGGAACAAATCCTCGAAATATATTCTGGACTTAAAACACAAAAAACCAGAAGGTAAAGCCACTGGTCACAACTAGCACTTACAATCGCAAAATGCATTGTTATCTCTCAAATTAAATCTTTGACATTTAAACGAACTCGGATCATTGGCGTTATTGATTAATTTGCGATTGAAAAAATTAATTGTCGGGTGCAGAAAAACAGGGTTTAGATTAACAATGACACGTCTCTTTATTAATATTGTAGTCTAATAAATTATTTCGTTTTATTCAGTTAATAATTCTATCATCATCATCAACGTATATGAGTTTTTTAATAATCTTAAAACGGTAAAGGAAAACATCGCGAGGAAACCCACATTTATTTTTTATTTTTTCATTTATCTGGAATCTAATATGTATCTAGAATCTTTTGAGGTCATGTGTTATTCATCAACTCACACTGAGTCAGCCTGGCAGATTTATGGCCTTGACTCTCTCCTTGCGAGAGAAGACCCTGAGTCCCAGCAGTGGGAACAACTAGTGGGCACCAACCTGTTCTTGTCCAGTGGGCATATTTATGACACTTACATAGCTCTCCACCGAGCCCAATCTTCACCTTTATATTTCCTCTGTCTTCCTTACGTATATCATCACTTCATCAAGTTTCGGCGATTTGTAGATTTGCGGTTTTCAATCAAGAACGTCTGTCTACCTTAATGGATGTCAGTTCTGCAAAATATAAGACAGCCCTATCGCCTATTAATTTGGAAAAAGGGTTGTAAAGTGTTGCAAAAGAGGGATGAATGGAAGTTTTGTTATTTTTACGAGTAAAATTATGATAACGAAACCAATTTTGGCGGAATTTTAGCGGCAAAAAATTTTTAACTTTTGATTACGTTTATATAAATATGGCGTCCAAGTTTGTAAAAAAATACCCTTGAGGGGTATAAATACCCACAAATCGTATAGGTAGCCGCGAGTTACGCCGCGCGCCATGGGGCGTAGCTAGTCTACAAATATAAATAAATTTATAGATAAAAAGTTTTTATTCTAATACTTACAAACTTTTTATTCTAATACTTACAAAACAAAATAATTACAGGCAGAGAATATCCTACTTCCTACTAATATTTTTAATGCAAAATTTAGGTCTTTAAATGTTTGTTCAATCACCCTTGAACCCTTGATTAAATCGAACTAAAATTTGGAACATATATTAAAGTCCGCAATAACATAAAATATAGGCTACTTTATATTCCAAAAATACGACGGGAACGGGAACTACCCGCTTGATACACCGGTGTGTAATATAGTACCCAAAACTCGGTTGATGACGAAATATACAAACTTAACTTTGCGGACGGGTTTTTGGCGGGAAAAATTTTTTTTTAGTGATTTTATTTGGGAAGGTATACCGATAAATTTTTGTTTAATGGCGTCTACTTGAACTGGTCTTTATTTTGATATACTCCACATTAAAATTAGAGTCCATTTACATAGAAAAATCGTAAAATTAAAAAAAAACAAAATTTACAATTTTTGGCGGGAAAATAGTCCCGAAGTATTGAAATATTTTTTAAAAATATATTTGTGCTATCGAATGCAGTTATTTTTGGTTTTTCGAGTTTGTTATTTCGTATACAACACATTTAAGCCATAAAACCACTGTCTCCTTCATAAATTATTAATATAATAGCTGATCGACTACTTGAGAAATCGCAAAAAAAAATCTCAAGTGTCAAAAATGCTAGTTTACATTTTAAGTACATTAATTATAAACAAACGATACCGCTAGAAGCGTCTTGAAATGCTCTTGAGAATAAATGGGCTCAAACGGATACAAGTAGGGCGGCACTTCATATGTCGAAGCACAAACACCGCGCTTATGTAACCTGACACCCGTTTTCCCGCCAAAATTGTAAACGCGAAGATCAGGCGGTGTAGCAAGCGGATATGCGGAAAAAACCACCGAACGCTGCTAGTTATGTTAAATACGAACAAATGACAGACACAAGTAGTAGTACTTTGCCTAGTACTACTTGTCTTGTTCGGCAAGTGGGAGAACAGAAATAGAGTTTATTCAGAGATGAGAACTTTATTCTGCAAGGTGTTATAAAAAAAAATACACAAATCTATATAAAAATTAAAAGAAACATAAATTACTATATCAGAGGTAGCAAAAATAAATTAAATTATTTCGCCTAATAGACGAGCTTTACTCTAAAGTGTAGGCGTATCACTGACAAACCGCTTTGAGCCAATAAAATTGAAAGAACAAAATAAAATAATCAAAAAATTTTCTACACCTGATATCGGCTGTCTCATTTGTATTATAATATGTTAAAAAATTATCGGCCTTGTAAAAATATCGTTCATAGCGTAGGCAGACAACTTAATTCCGATACGTGTCAAAATGTCGCATAGCCATTGTTTTAAAAATGCCGATACGCTATCCCGCGTGGGAGGAGTTGATATTATTCTGATTTTTATGAGCCGTAAAGTGCTCCAGAAGTGTAGTTCTTATAAAATTATACTTTCCAATCGGTTTAAGTTTTCGTTTATTACTTCATCGTGTATCGAAAACGGCAATTTCCCGATTTGTTGATTTATAAAACTGGCGAGTAATAAAGAACATACTTTACGGGTTTGATTGGATCTAAATGTATTATTGTTTATGTATTTCGATGATTTTGTAAACGAGAACAGATTTGTAAGTCTCGGTCGTTCTTTAACTATTGACATTGTCACTCATAAAATAGCTAATAAAAACACAGAAATCTCAAGTGACAACTGACATAGTCATAAACATTCTATAATGCACACTAAAAAATATTACAATTATCGGAAGGTTGTTTGAAATAGATGGTTTTTAGCGATAAGGCCTGGTCTTACTAGTTTTATTTTATTGTAACTTTTTTGTCTGGGTGTGAATACGAGTGAAGTGTATTTGTCTATAAATCAAGTAGAAAAAATAAAGGCAGAAACACCTGAAATTACAAACGGAGGCTTTATTATTTAAAACAATAGAGTACAATCCTCAAAAAAACTAATTAGTCCGTCAGTTAGATTGCTAAAAAATATTGTACACGTATTTTTTCTTTTGTTTCACAAACAAAAAATGACGAAGATACAGCGCTTCGAAGTTTCGTGTGACGTCACTTGTGAGTACGATTTTTACTCACGAGTGACGTCGCAACCCCCCACTCTCGAAGTTTGATGGTCTATATCTTTGACGATTTTAAAGATTTTGAAAACACAAAAAATACGTGTGCCATATTATTCCATGATCTAGCTGACGGACTAATTAGAATAGTGTATTTATGACCAAGTCCGGTACCCTATTTCTTCCAGGTAGCCAATATTTTCGCAAAAAGGTAAGATGAAAAAAAGTAACGAAGGGCGCGTAAGAAACAAAATGTGACAAACATTACAGTATCGTCACTACTACTTGATAAATACTACTTAATGGTGAATTAACTAAATTTGACTTATGGATATAATGAGCTTACAAAAGTTTGAAAATTCTTGCTTAAAATAAATATAGGAGACGATTGTTCATTCGATTTTATTTTATTTTTAAACGGAAGTGCGTAGCTTTGTTTACACGAAGCTAGAAGTACTAGCTTGCTATCCTAGTTTGAAAAACGAGGCTCGTGTAGCTCGGACAAAATATGTATTTGGCCTAAGCTGAACTATAAGTACCTACCATCTACGATTTATGTTACCCAAAAACTGCTACCACTTCTCGGAATATTAGACGATTTCGACTTATTTGTAATAATAGGTTATTATTAATGGCAATTTCAAAAATAATTTATTTAAAAAATCTTAGATTACAACGTCAGAAAATTCAAAAAGTCAATCATAGATAGTACTAAGTAGCATTGCATTATAACGCCACAGAAGTGGTAGAGAAAAAAAAACAACGGACCTCTTTAGTAGATGACAACTGTCAAATGCCCTGTGTAGGCGCAAAGAAACGCCGCACCGTAGAGTCCACACCAACACCAATAACAATCGACTAACAGCGCTACCATCGCTTGTTTCAACGAAACTTGACATTCATTGTAGTTTTTAAAGTTTTGGTCACAAGACTTGAATTGGTTTTGGACTTTGTTCTTTTTTTAAATTTCTTATTTGTCAAACGGGTGTCAGAACCAGTTAAGTGTAAATCTCGGTGCGGTTATAGAGGTCTCTTTTAATTATTGTTTTTGGCCGAGATATTGTCTTGTTATACGGCTTGGTGGACTTGACAGTTTTGGATAAGAAAAGATATATATTATTAGATATTATTATTACTTTGGTTAGTCTTAATTGCTTCTACTCTAATACATACTACTGAGCTAGGGTCTTATTTATGTATGCATTTTTCTTCACATGGATGATGGATACAGCTCTAGTATGCGTCTGTCTACATTAGACTCCTGATTTGATTATTACAAAGTTTTAACTGATATAATGAACAAAACATGCGCCTGATGGTAAGCAACATGCCTGCTCATAACAGCACAGTGACACGCAGATATTAGAACACGACGAGTCCAAATCATTATCCAGCACAGCACTGCGCTCATCACTCTGTATTATAACATGATCTATCTCTGTGTTCTGTTATTTTTCTGGATTTTTTTCCCTTAAACCCGAACACAGTGACGTGTCCATATTAATGCTAAACGTAAGAATAACTTACCAAAGGTACGGTACTTCCTCAGGTGATCTCTACAATGAGTACTATTACCACTACTAAAATTCATTAGCCATGTACGAGACGATTTCGTATTTGAAAGATTACTACCATACCATACCACAAAATTTATCTCAATCTTAGACTTTGAGTGACGTCACAAACGAAGAAATTTTTGAAACCAATTTGACTATAGGTACTCAGAAACTCGGTTCGTTTTAGACTCAAGTAAGACCTTAGCATAATGTATGAAAACTTGAGGTTAGTTTTATTTTAAGAGTTCAGGTTTTGATCAACAAACAAAGTATAATGATACCTCATAGTGCTTTCCAAACTACATATAGAATTTAAATTCCATAGTCATGATTTAATGGCATAATTAGAATCCAGTCAAGTCACGTTAGCTTCGTAAAAATAACTAAATATAGACAAAAGAAGTCGTTCTCAAATTTCTTTCATATGCAAGCTCAAATACTAGTATAAAATTACATCTTAAAAACTAGAATAAAAACATCACTAGTAGTCAATTCTTTATTGGTTGTCCATCGGAATTGATGTTATATACATAACTTTGTAATTCTAATGCTAATTCTGAGTCACATTAAGAATATCTTATCGAATCCACATCACACGGCCATTGCAGATAACAAAAAGAATCGATACTTTATTATAAATTACAAATGAAATTATTAGTCTAAATGTAGAACAAAATATTGGTTTATGTGCAGTAAGGGCAATTCGACTTTGGCACAGTTTTCCGTCTCATTGACGAGGTAGAAATAAAATAGTCTTAAAACATAAATTGGTGAATCCCGCAGTATTATGTGTTTTATTTGTTCGCTCAAAATTTTGGATATGAAATTCTTTTTTTATGCTTTTAGTCGTTTTTTAGGTATACTTGTTACTAATATATTTAATACGGCCTTACGCTTTCAGCGCTAGACCAAAGTTTGGCAGACAATATAATCGATCTGAACCAATTATAGTCATAGCCACGGGGGCTATGACTATAATTGGTTAAAAAGAAGGTATAAAAGAAGATGAAATACATTTTTATCAGATGTTAATTTATTACAGATGTCAAAATAGGTGATGTGTGTCCTTGTTTGTGTACTAGTGTGTGGCATAAGTCGTACGCAAGTAAACCAATTTTAAAGCGTTTTTTGTTTGAAAACTGGTATTATATTGCTGTCTCAGGTTTAACTCAAAAAAGTATGAAATCTGTTGAAACGTTGTCCATTTTTTCACATATTATAGTGGATTACTGGGTAGTAGCTCTGACTGCGAAGCCGAGGGTCGTGGGTTCGTTTCCCATCCAGTGCAAATATTTGTGTGATGAATTAAAATATTTGCACTGTGTCTGGGTGTTTTTATGTATCATAAGTATGTATTTAAAATTATATTAAGTATTATATCAGCTATTTGGGCGCCATCGTACAAGATTTGCTTAGCTTGGGGTCAGATGGTGTTGTATGTGAATTGTCCACGAGTATTTATGATTTGTCAAACGTTGATATTTGGGGTAAAACTACCACTCTGGGACCACTCAGGACGTCTTGGACCCATATCAACAGAACTGGCTTGTTTTAGCACTTGATAGAGACAAGTGGAATGGATGCGAGACTTTTACCCAAAATTTGGACACACTGAGACCTCAATATATTTATCTCTTATGAATAATAGTAATAAGGTCACTCACGAAAACACACAATTATACACACAAATCATAGGCGATGTCACGTATACCTAATACTGATCTAATAAAATAAAAATGAAACTAAAATTAAATACTCTGAAATAATATATCTACTATATATATATCTAATAGTTTCGTTATATATATCCTACTGTTATCACTACGTCCACATTACCATACTTCCAAGAATTAACACAGAAGTACTGACGTAATTTCCATACGAATTCCCTTGATTAACACCTCATTTGGTATAATCTAGTTATTCAAAACGTCGTTATTCCATATTTATGGATTAACACCTGTGAACCCAGTGCAATCGATGAAAGCATTATAGAGGCTTTTTGGAAAGAGTTTTGTTAATTTAGGAGTTAAACTATGTTATTTATTGTGGGAAAGTTTTTTGTTTTATCAATGATAGATATGCCCTACACCGCAACTTTGAGAGTTCAGAGTGAGTTTACTTGAAAGAAACCTATCTTATGTCTCTCTATTTAATTAATTAATTTTACTAAAAAAATCCGCTCAGGCAACGTAGCTTTTAGATTCCCAGTTTAGATGATCAAATTACGAAAGTATGATTAAATCCCTTCGTAAACATAATAATAATAATAAACTCTTTATTAAAAACTACACAAACACAAGAAAATAAGTTATAAACTATCGGGCATTATCGGGTGAGGCTCTCAATTGGCGGCCTTATTGCTGAAATCAATGATTTTGTAGCGAGATGCCTACTATCGGCCTTGGTTGACTGTTTTTCATTTTCAAACAATTAGGAGCATAACGACTACTTCAGATAACCTTCAAACACGTAGCCTCCTCTTGCAGGCAACCTTGCACGGAAAAGGGACATTATTTACATTTATTTATTGTTTTATAATTTTGGGCCTGGATTTAGTCTTGAAGTCTAGAGTACATTGATAACGTCTAAATTAACGCATTCCATCATATACCGCGTCGTACATTTACATCAGAAGAAATGGCGGTCTACTGTAAACCCACTATCGATAAAAAATAAGAAGGTAGATAAATTCTCGTAACGTTGCTGTATCTAGTTGCAGAATATCCCTCAACAATTTCTCATCCTAGTTTAACAAGAAAGTAAGCTTAACAACCAGTTTTCCGACAAGTTTCCTCTATAAAGCACGCACAACAAAATTAGAGATGCGTCTACAAACTAGAGATGCGCCGTTGGCCGGAAATGAGCTCAAACTGTGCACTAACAAGCGGAAACCAGTAATGCTTATATTGATTGCTTGGTTTGAATAATTTGAAGTAAACGGGAAGATTGCAGATGTATTGTTTCATTATTGTAGATGATTGACTTTCTGTTACAATTTAATACTTTTAGGTTTATTGCTCTGCAATGAATTTTTAAAGAACATATTCTAATTTTTCACAGGGAAACATGTTTGTGATGAAAGGGACTAGTAACGGTTTTGAAAGACACGTGTTTTTCTTCGAACATACTCGTTTTGCATGTTTTTCTTCACCGTTACAGGCAGTGGTGATGGAAAATTTGAACTGTACATTTTTAAATTTTATAAATGTTTCCACTTGAATGCCATCTCGCCTGATGTTTAGCGACGATGCGGTCTACCTAGAAAAAAATCGGTTCACTCTCGTTCTGAAGACACCAATGTTCTAACCGTTAGGAAACCCCACTCAGGCAACATATTCCACTGCCTAAACGTTCTTATCAAAAAACCTGGGATCAGACCTCTTCGTTCGATTTTTTGGAACGTTAACCATGAAACAATGTCTCTATTTCGAGCTACGAGTTGTACGATAAGAAAAAAAGAGAAAGGTGGTATTTGATTGTGCGGGTTATTTGCGCACTCTCCGATGTGTATCCGATAAAAAACCGATAAGATAGAAATGTAGTAGTGGTAGGGCTGTTGGCAGAGTCCGACTGGGGAAGTACTTTGCCTTTACATTACCTTTGCCAGTTATTCTACCGCCAAGCAGTAAAGTTCAAATATTATTGTGTTCCAGTTTGAAGGGCAATGTTTCCACAGAAAATACAGGGCTTAGAGGTATAATATCTTAGATCTCTGGGTGACGAGCGCAGTACAGTGCTAGGTAATGATTTGGACTCTTCATGTTCAAATAGCTGCGTGCCACTGTGCTGTTATGTAGCAGGCGTGTTGCTTACCATCAGGCACAGTCATGTCCTGCTCGTCTCGTAATTCTATATTCAAAAATAAAAATGTTTGCGGCATAAGATTGAGACGCAGGTGTAAGATTCGAACTTACGGCCTCCTCTTGTGAAATTGGACGTACTTAAGATGACGGTACCTTAGTTAATCACCTGGGTAGTGGGTACTCTCATTTTGCTCATTTGAAATCTGAGCAGACGATGACCAAGGAAGCCGTACGAGAAATTACGCTGTTTACCCACAATGGCAAATTACACAGCGGTACTGGTATTACTAGCACTATTACCATTACCACAGAATAAGCAGTAGTAGACTAGGATGCGCAGAAATGAACCTAGTTGAAAGGGACTTGTTGTATTTACTGTGAGTGATTTTGACTTCTACATAAATTTGCACAAATACATTTATTTTTATAAATTTTGGTGCTATTAATTAGAAGATATTTTACTGTGACTATAAAGCGAAGTAAATTTCCTATACAATTTCGTGCGCCGTGTATACAGATGAACTGTGTTCAATAATATTAGTGTTGTGAACGACTGTGACAAGTTAAACAATTTGATAAATCATTTTAAATATAAACATCTGTACTATTCCGGTGATTTGGAATGGTTATAATTTATAAGCAAAATAGCTGTTATTCGCTGTGTACACCGCGGCGTAACAAGCACAAACTTTTAGAAGACGAAAAGTTTCTAACTTGAAGACACCTGTGTATTTATCAGATAACATTGAGACTGAATAAATCAAATGCGGTTTGTAGTTAAATATTAAATAAATAAAAAGGAAATAAGCGTAATAAAGCGTTTACACAACAATGATATCAGAATAGCTGTACATAATTATGATAAATTGAAATTTTATTTGTAACATGCAAAAATGTACAACAAAAAAAACTAGTTTACGTCACAGTTTTCTTTGTTTTTGCTTGCAAAACTTGAATCCTTAAATAAATAAAATAAAATGTATCAAACTGCAAATGACATAATTTCTGTTTTACGGCTTAATTCAGTAGTTAATATAAGTTACCAATTTAATTTAAAAAAATATTACGTGACCCCTTTGGTAGAGATTACCCTTTGCGCATAGCCGTGTATGTCATTACTAGCCAGTAGCCACCTGCTAGTAAACAAGCCAATTTTGAACATTTGCATGCTTTTGCACAAATTGTTTTTCTTGTTGGCGAATGCCGCAGTTCTAGTACCATTGTGCAATAATTGATTAGATGTGGTAAATTGCTCTACATCTCTATACGTTATTATCTCTGCAATCCAAAACGTTGCTGA
The DNA here is from genome assembly GCA_963693475.1 of Ectropis crepuscularia. NCBI lineage: Eukaryota > Metazoa > Arthropoda > Insecta > Lepidoptera > Geometridae > Ectropis > Ectropis crepuscularia. The sequence goes on from OY856355.1 coordinate 19,533,173, forward strand.
ATCTCAATATACTATTTTTGAATTCGTTTGATGGTAACTAACGTTGAAAATTTCTAAAACGAACAAATTGTCGCGTCCATCATTTTCGTCATTGGTCAAACATTTATCAGGTTTTTGGCTCGTAAACAGTTTCCAAATTATGTTTAATACAATCAAAAGAAGTCGATAACAAAAAAAAACTATGATTTTAAATATTTACAGTTCTATCACACTGTCACATTTCCACGTCTTTCCACTCCAAGTATCCGAGTAGATTATATAGTAGATGGTAGACATATATAAAGAAAAATACATCGGGTACATACTAATTTTATGGCACTACCTCTGTTCAATATAATAATCCTTTTGTTTTAAATGCCAATATTTTAAATGTTAACACAATTTTTAAAATCAGTGCATAATATAAAATGCGTTTATTTATCTGTCTGTTTTGTAAAGTTCTTAAAAGTGTACAACAAACTATCTAACTCACATACACACAAAAATACTAATCTCCAATCTGTAATTTAATTATTTTCTAGAATACATTTACCTTCTCCACTTATCCCAGTGCTTACCACATCCATACCCCGTAAATGAAGATTCAGTTATAAGCACAGATTTAACGTTACCGCATAACATTTCTGCTTGCGGTACATCTACCAGTTATATGTGATCTCGATATCCCAACAATTGCACCTGTTGTAGAGCTCTACTATAATTGGCAGGTATGAATTACTACCACGCATTTGTGACCCCTGTGATCCCATAGTTTTGTTTATCGGACAGGCCAGGTTACTCTGGATGGTGGAGTAATAGCATCCGTATATTGTAGGACTCTGAAAGTTAAGCTTGGTTCTCATACTATGCAATAAAGTGAGCAACATGAGTTTCAACAATAGGACATATAAAACTAATTGAAATAGTAACATACCTGTAATATGAAATTAATTGGTATTGTTCCATAGTTTTAATTACTTAACCGATAATACTCCTGCCATATTCCAAACATTTAGTGAAGATTTCCGCAAACTAAAATGTTCTAGAAATGTTCCATGTTTGAGAAGCCGACAATTCAAAGCAATGAAGTAGTGATCATTTATGTACAAATACATTAACGAAGTACGGGGATAGAGTTTTGTTTACACAAAGAAGTAACAAAACATTCAAAATAAATTGTTGAAGCATGGCATAAGTCACACATAGTAAGTTAACAGTAGGTAAATAATCATTATGATGGTGTACATTATATGTATGTTCAGTATGTCTATCATTATTTTTAAGGTGATTAGTGTGACATTTAATAAAGTAAAATATATACAAAAAGTACTAACAACTATAATAACACTACTTTTGAACACGGAGTTCTATAGAAACTTCTGTTTTTTGGAAGTTGGTAAAAAATGTGTACAGACAATTTTAGAAACAGATAGATCTATTTCTAAAATTGTATGTATTTTTATGAGTCTTCTAACAACTTTAGGTGATAATTAGTTTTAAATTCTATTATTATTAAAACATAAATTTTTCATGTGGTTTAATTTAAATGTGATGCAGTAGTTATCTTCTTTTTGCATTTTGTTATTTTGAAATATGTAATATTAAATATGTCATTTTGTAGACTATTTTGAAATATGTATCTTATAAGGATAATATGCTTTAAAATTAGTCTCACAAATTGATTTATTCTAAAGAAATCTCGTTTTTTTTATTGCGTTCGATCATTTTACAATTAACTACGTTGCAGCTTGTATGTACGCAGCTTAACGTCGTCTCACTTGTATGATTTTAATAGTTCCTATGGCTATTTAAACGGTCCATTAAATCGATTATTACGCTGCAACAATTAAAGACGCTTTATGCATACCCTTTGTCTTATGGTAGGAAATGAGAGGCTGTGATGTTTTATAGCATAGACGCGGTAATCAAATATAACGAGAAAGTTCTGATCACTATTCGCAGTTATTGCTTGCCACTGAGTAAGGGCTTAAGGGCGAGAATGTCTTATTTCACAATCGTAGGTTTATAAGTTCCAATCTCACTTGAACCTCTGTGATTTTTTTCCAAGTGCACATTAAAAAGTTTAAATGTCAAAAAAACTATCGCTAAGAAACGGACATGTTTAAAAAAACCTCATTTGAGGATTATGTGCTAGAAGGCCAAAATGTGGGAACATAAAGTGGCTACTACTGCATGGAAGAAAACGCCTTTAGCGATAAGGCTAACAAGTCGTAGCACAAAATAATATAGTAAAAGTATTAATAAATTTAAAACTGTTTTTTTTGTGTATCCTATTCTTTTGGTGTGTCAATAGTGTCAAAAGTCAAACGTGTATTTAGTCATCTATCCATCGACTGAAAAAACTCTTTTACTCTCTTCGTTGGCTGAACTTGACCCTATAGCAGTTTAAACGTGAATTTGACTTTTAAGTAGTAAGATGTCTTGGATGGAAACCGTAATACATTTGTTTTTGCCTCTACTGGCTTATTTATTCTGTTTTGTTCACTCCACTATATTATATTCTATACAAAAAAAGAGTCAGATCTTTTAAATTTTTCGATTTAAACTAATTTTAAAGACATTCTACAGAAGTACATAAATTAAATAATAATAATTTAGATCATAATTTCGTACTGTGTAATATTTTTAATATGGGGTCAAATCTCTTCATTGTTGTCCTTGTGTAGCTGTCGTGGACCGAAAGCGCTGTTTTCCAGCTACAAGATGATTGAATAAAAGTCTATTGGCTCGTGGCATAGTGGGTAGTAGCTCTGCCTGCGAAGCCGAGGGTCGTGGGTTCGATTCCCACCCAGTGCAAATATTTGTGTGATGAATTCAAATATTTGCACTGTGTCTGGGTGTTTCTATGTATAATAAGTATGTATTTAAAACTATATAAGTATCATATCAGCTTTCTGGCCGCCATAGTACAAGCTATGCTTAGTTTAGGGTTAGATGGTGTTGTGTGTGAATTGTCCACCAATATTATATTATATTATATTATTACATTTAGTCAACTACTTAAATAAATGACTGAGACAGATAATATGCACGATATTCAGAATAGTAATAATAGTAATTTGACCCATGGACGTCTATTTCAATCCTTTTTTGTCACCGTCAAATAATAGTACGTCGTAACAAAATAATCTTCTTACTACAAATTCGTTTAAATCGCTCACACATAAACATGCAACTCAGATATTATCATGAAAAGTCACGCTTCGATACCGCTAAGTATAGCTCGCATTCGTTTCCCAAAATTCCATGTAGGTACTCAACTACACGTATAAAATTTCAATTTCAAATTCAAATTTGTGTAATCCGAATCTCTTTGAAAATGACTCTATCCACGGAGGTATTGTCGAAAACCAATACTGGACTTGATATCGACGATATATTATAATTTAAAATGTTATTTTTCGACTCAAATCGAATAGATATCGAATAAAGCGAATAGGTAAATTGAATAACTGTTGGTTTTTGTATCATAACTCTTCATTGGTTTCGACTGAGTTTAGTGAATTCTTAATAATGTGTGGGAAATGTGAGTGTATCACGAATGTGAATATTCTATAATATTGTAATGCGTTTCATATTTTTATGGGTCAGTTTTGAAACAGTTCCATTTGGATAGATACACTTAAAGACAGTTAGATGATCCGAAATGACGTTAGTTAATTCACAGCTAAATAACTGAGCCAGCAATACTGGTTTTTTGAATGCATCTCTTTACTTAGGCGTTCATGTTTTGTTATAAAATGTATTTTTATTTTGTAAAACGTTTTGGTAAACGTAGTAGACTTTTTAAACCGATATTAGGTTTGCGCTAATCGGTATCTTGCCAGATCTTAAAAGTGACCTAGATTTTATAGAGAAGATGTAAGGAAAATAATAGAACATTATATTTTTATAAATTTTTAATTAAAATATTGCATTACTCCGCAGTTTTACCCACGTAATTACCGAACTCGATATTTTAAGGTTAAAAAATAACCTATGTTTTATTCCAGAACATTATCTGTCTTTGTAACAAATTGCATCTATATTCCTTCAGCAGTTTTGGCGTGAAAAAGAACAGACATCCATCCATACATATTACAAACTTTCGCGTTTATAATATTAGTAAGAAACATTCGTAAGTTGTGGACATTGAAACATAAATTTAGATACATACTCAGATTATTCAACTTAGGTCAAAGTTAAAGATCATTGTTAACTTTGTAACAACAAGTAATAGCCCCAAGATGTCTCATTGTGATAAGAATCGAATGACACTTCAGAAAGACGTATGAGGCTTACGTTCGATACATCGATTCCCGCTTGTATCGAGTAAGAGATCGATAACTCGAATCGACAATGAACGATTATCGAACGAAATGTTGTAGTGTTTATGGTATTATTTTATTACTAATCGTCAGTTAAATGCAGTTATGTTAACAATATTTTGGAATGCTTTAAAGATAAGATAATTTTTTTGTCGTTTTAAAATTAGATTTAAACTAGCAGCGCCCCACGGTTTCACCCGCGTGGTTTTCGGTAATTTTACCGGGATAAAAAGTAGGCTATGTATTTTTCTAGACTATAATCTGTCTATTTTACAAATTTCAGCCAGATCCATTCGGACGCTACGACGAATGTTCTAGCCTTGTAGCTTCTTTGAAAATTAGGCCCGAACTTAATGCATTCGATTTCATTCACTTGATTCGTTGCTATCTCTTCACAGATTTGTATGATATTTAACTACAACAGTCAAGAGAAAAATGAGGAGAGTAACATTTTTAAAAGATGCTTCTGTGGGTTGAATCAAATTAAATTGTTTGTTCATATTTCTTTATTTTATTTAGACAAAAGTAACATTTTTAATAGTGTGCTACTGTTGTTTTAATCAATATTCGACGATAAACGAAAACGAACTTCGAACTAAAAAGAAAAAGAACTTCGTTGCCCGCAGCGTCACATAACATCAGGTAAAATGACGCGCAAGTACGAATATAACAAGAAATTACGCTATTATAATAACAAAACCAATCACAAATAAAATATTCCCTATTATACAACAGAACTTTAAGTTCCGGCAATCTCACACTGTCTCAACAACCGTTACCTGTTTATACCAATCAAAAGATTTACAAGACAGTCACAGCGAAATACTTTACAATCTTGCTTGTTCTAAGCATTCCAAACAAATATGGGCTTTCATACAACTCATACAACAATGGCAATCATCAATCAGGGCCTTCCATACGTTATTACAATCAATTCTTTAGCCCGTCAAATCGTTAAGAGTTCAAGCAATAGAAAGAAAGATTTTGTATTTTTAATACTGAATTGTGTAAAGGTAGGTGCATACTATAATAATACGTAAGACATATCTACAATCAAATTACTGATTCGTCGAATACAACTTTACTGACCGCGTGATCGTTGAAATGTGACAAAAGCACTTTGAGACAAATAAAAAAACGTCAAATGTTTAATTTTAAATAATGAATTAGTTTGATCGTTGTTTTCTAGTTTTTTTAGTATGATAGCGTCATTGTATTGTCATGCTTTTTTGTTTTTTTAGAAGACAGTCGTCTCTCCAGTAATAAATATATATGACAGGACGAGGCAGACATTTGTCTTATAAACAACACGCCTGTCCATAACAGGACAGTGTCACGCAGTAATTGGAATATGAAGAGTCTAAAAAATCACTTGGGGGTGCGCTGTCTTTGTCATTCAAATAAATAAAATTAAGTTAAATTCAACATTTGAAAAAAAAAACAAATTGTATATACCTTGATAACAAAGAAAGTACTTACCTATAGGTAATATGTTTTTAAAAATGAGCCGTCACATGGACTGCTGACACAAATGAAAACATTTCGGTTTCGCGAATATAAAATATTTTCCCTTACCAAAAAAATATTAACGCAATAATAAGTTTTCCCTTCAAAATATATGAATGAAAGTATATCATCTACACTCAGCTTAAGAATCTTAATTCCCCAGACTTGGTAGCTGACGCAACAACCAATTTGTGTCTGTGATTGATACTAATCCCCCAAATCCCAGTCGCTGTCAATGTCCATACTCACCGTTTGACTCCAATTGACGTGTTACATGTCGGACGAAAAAGTAGCATTATGTACAATACAACAAACTTATCTGCCCTGCTGAAACGCGTCGCTACCATCGCAATCTATCATATGTCAATAGTGATAGTGCACTGGTATCGATAGTTCCACTTACAGTCGCCGCTTTAGATAGATTTGTCGCACCACAGTCGCTAAATTTTAAATTCTCTTACATGATACAAAAAAATAATGTGTATCTAGCTTTATAGCTACAAAAAGTGTTGAATACCGGTCTTCTTACTATTAGCGTGTAATTTTTAAGCTGAGTTTTCTATTGCTCAACGTCACAGTTTAATGATGGAGAGTAGAAAACTATTTTTATGTCTAAATACCTACATCTTTTTTTATTTGTTCTTTTTTATGTTTTTTTTAATCATTTAAGCTGCTAAGTGAACGTTGTTTTAAGGCATCGCGGTCGATTTCTAGATTAGTATTATAATTTAAGTACGGGATATTTACCAAAGAATCGTGGAGTGACTCTATATTAATATTTCGATGTAGTTTCATGTTCCTGTGATACTACTGACGAATAGGGGGAGTTAACGCATATTTACACAAACTCAGTCTTTCAGTGATTGTTTTTCTTAATATAAATAATGAAAGTGAATAATTTTTATAGAAAATTAACTCCTATACTATTTTGACTACATATTTTTTTTCGAGTTTAAGTATACCATACGATACTTAAGTACCTACTTGATTATTTGTATTGAATAAATATAATATAATTTACTCTCTCCTTTTGAGCGAAGACTCCTAGTTTCAGCAGTGGGTACATAAAGTAGGCTATTCATGTTTTATGGAAGCTATGGGTATTTTTAAAAACATCAATCCTAATTTTCATCAGCAATATTGACATCGCAAGCGGTGCTCGTTTTGTGTATAAACGTAGGTATTTATATTGTTTCCCCTCAGCTTAACATTGAAAACTGTGTTTTAATTACAAAATACATCACGTGCTAGTCATAAAATAGTCCACATACAACTTAAAAAAAAACCATATATCTTATCGACCACCAACGCAGAATAACCCAGTCAATTAAAAACAACCGACACATAGAAAATTTATGAGCACCGTACACATTGTTTCAATTACAAAATACAGAATTAAATACGTTTTTGTTACGCCCAAATTACTATATCGCGGTGTCATAATTTAGAACTTTCTATTGTGTGATTATTTATTAAAAAATATCAATAAGTTTAGAATAGGCCCCCGAGCTAGCGGTACCGTTGGGTACGCCTCTACTGTGTTACTGGATCCATTCTATTTATTTCGATTTGATTTCGTACTAAGCTTAGTTGCCACTATCTGAAACAAAAATTAGTTGAATGAAGTGAAACTTTTTTAGGCGCGTGGAACAGTTTTTGTGCGAACCGAACACTTCCTATAACCTGTAGGTATGTAAGTTGTGTATATGACACCTTAAAATTGGCAACACTGTTAGATCATAATCTAACGCGTAAGATTAAGGTTAAGTTAGTTTGTGATTTGACGTCCTTTGATTAAAATCTGACGGTTTTTTAAATTTTGCGGCCATAAAGGTACATAAATATACGAGTACCTACGTACTATAAAGAGTTAAAAGTTGTCGCTTCTGTAGGCTTTATCTTCCATTTTGTTCCGATAAATATAGGTTTGCACTAGATCGGTTTTTGGCCTGATGTTAATCGTCGATGCGGTCGACAAAGTGACGATCCATAATGGATTACGTTATAAAAAAGATCATTTTATACTAAATAGATAACTGACGTGCTGTTTTTAGTGCTAGACTGAAAGCACTATACTGGAGTGGGCCAATTTTTATTGTTTGAATTTTAATTATAACATGATTATAAATAAAATGAAAACGTTAATCACTACGGCTGGAACTTTTATGGATCTTTTTTTTTAACTGTTATAGTTTTAGACTTGACCGTCATCTAGTTGTTTTTGTGCTTTCAGTTTCAAATACATTCATGATAACCGATGTTGCGGTGGAGAAAACCATATACTTGTCTTTATTTAGTGACGACTAGCCTTAACACGAAATTAATTTTAAAACACAATAAACGACCTTTATATAACTTAGGGAAACTGACCGAGGATGATGGAAAGTGTTATTGGCGGCATTGTAAAATTTAAATATTCGACCGGTTCAAAATGGAACCAGCCTGATTAATTTACTAGCTTTTTGGTTGTGGTTTTGCTTGCCTTAAATATTTACAATTCATTTAACGTTTTTAAATAAAAAGCCCACCAAAGTTCTCACTGCTGGGATTCAGAACCTTCTCTCAAAAGAATAAATATAATATACGAGTATATACAAGACCCCGAAAAATTCAGGGAACTTGCCGGTTTTTTCACGGTGTTTTCTTTCACCACGACGATTGCGGAACGGGATCTACGCAGGTAAAATTGCGAGGCGCTGCTAGTCCTACTAATATTATAAATCCTATTAATATTATAATTGTCAATGTATGGATGTTCGGATGCTTGGACTTTCTATCCCGACAAAATAACGGGTACTACGCAGAAACTACGCGGGTAACACCGCGGGGCGCTGCTAGTATTTAATAAAAATATTTTCTTCAGATAAATCACAAATTTTGAATAATTAATTCAGTGCCAATTGAAAATTACTTTTAATCGTGCTTAACTTAAAGAACACACCTACCTGATGATACTACATTACAATGAAAACTTTATTACATACTTAATTACTTACAATTATCACTTTATCGAAGTCTATTTAAAAGTAAGTAGATATGCAGACAAACCAATCAACTCACCAATGGCATCTGGTCAAAGGTGCTTGGGCACCTTACCCGCGTAAAGATGCCAATAAAGCTGGCAACATTGCTCCGCTGAATGTAATTTGAAGGTGTTTTGAATCAATAATAATAATTGATTTATGATCGCTATCTCACCATCTCAGAATAGTGAAGAATTATCAAAATCTACTTAGTTGTTTCATCTGTCGGTTTGTTAACTGGGCAGTTAGCTGGATACAATTTTGGTGAAATGTCTGATTAACAATAGATTCTCTTGTTACTACGGTTTTATTCTTTCTAATTTCTAGTGTCTATACGGACACGTAACACTATGTAGAGCACGAGATTACGCAGGAAAAGTATGCTATGATAGCTCCTTATTATAAATTACAACTATCTTTTAGAAACGATTTCGTGCAAAAAACAAATCATTGAGCGTGGTAGTACGACCAGCATGTAAAATAATTGAGCGTGGTAGTAGGTAACCATATCAGCATGTAAACATTATCTCAAGATATTCTTCTCTTCAGTTTACATATAATTTAAATGTACTTACCTATCTTCTAGAAGTAGTTTTGATTGTACTTTAGTTTTGTCAAAGTTAGTTCTGCCCGTGACAAAAATACACGGACTTTTAAATTCCGCTATAAATTTCAGAATGTTAAATGCATGCATACATCCTGTCAAATTAGTTTTTGTGTGATAATATTGATTTTATGAGACCAATTGGATTAATATAATACCTATATCAAAATTAGAAATTTGCCATACTTTTCACCCAACTAGCTACACTCAGCATCTGAAATTCTAATCAATCAATCAGGCAATCTAAAAATTATTCATTGTCAAAACAGGTACCCAATTTATCGCTTTACATGCTTTGTCTATTGTCCATACTTGTAACCTTATATTAAACAGTCGTTCAACCTTTTACCTGAGTTACACATCCATACTGCTCAGCACTATTTCTGTATAACCCAGTATTGTGGCACCTACTTGGTGATTTCTCCACACCTGTTTCTGCACCCTGGTTGATCCAGGAAGAACAGTTTCATATAAGCGACAAGTTTCACATAAGCCCTTGCATATAATTATGATACGGTGTACAGCCGCAATTACATAAATAATGTATACTCCACCTATGAAGTTATCCTATCGACGTATATTTAGTTTAGGAGCTTGCGGACTATTCAGTTAAGGTGTATGTACAAATGCAATATTTTTATGTTAAGGATTCAGATGCTTATAGCATTCATCTGTTTTTTTTGGTTAACCATTCTATTGTAGACAGCGTCATTGTTTAACATTAGCCGTGATGACCGTCAAGTGCAATTTTAACATCGATAAAAAATGTGTGTGCTTAAAACCGCACGTGAAAAGTGATGACTTCATTATCTGAATTTAATATTATGTAGTACCAGTAGCATCCCGCGGTTTTACCGGTGAAGTTCCCGTTCCCGTTGTTTCCGTAATTTTACCGAGAAGAAAAGGCTTTGTGTTCTTCTAGAATATTACCTATCTACCTATGTTCTAAATTTCAGCCCGATCCGTTCAGACGTTGCGACGTGATTGAGCAATAAACATTCTAATTTTGACATTTGTAATATAAGCAGGAAGTAGCATTATCACAATATAAAGAAACATGGATTAAATGAATAGGATAAATGAGAAACAAGTGAGATTGTTTTATGTCTGAACGCAATCTTTCAGCGTGGCGTAACCCATGCTAAAAGTATTGCAAACAAAAAAGGCATGAAAAAAAAGCTGATTTAAATAAAACATGAAAGAGACATAGCAAAGTGTAAATAGATATGAGATAATAAATAAATGACATTAAAATATAACGTCTTAATTGCATACAGTAAAAACAGCTACACAACAGTAAAGCACAACAACTGACTGTTTTTTTTTCTTGCTCTGGCACACCCGGCAGTACCGAGTTCACCCGAACATTTCTTTTATTTCTGAGCGTGACGATAAGCTTCATTCACACACAGCCCACAAAAAAATCTGTGTGTGGTGCGCCAAACTTAATTTTTACTTAAAAAGATCAGATTGTATAGATAGGGCAGAGTTTAAAAAAATACAAGTCTTTCGTTTTGTCTTTGGCTTAAGTACAACGTTTGGAGTACGTCTGTAAAATTTAGGACGAATATGATCTTAAGATAGAATGTTTATGTAAATTTTCAATAAATTCACTTGCCTTTAAAAGAAAATAGAGTTAAACTCAAGGAAATTAAAAACAATTATTTTTTTGAACATTAATTATCTTAATTTTTATAGGTAACAAGACATATTAATAGAATTATCATAGGGTTACATAGTATTATGATCACTTAGACTCAATCAGTATTATACAGTATTATATAATATGTATGTATAATATTGATTGTAAAGAAATACCTTTATAAAAACAAACGCAGCCTCCCAGACTACCATGCGGTTGTTTGCAAAATTACTTCTCTAGAGCGTTAGTGATTAGAAATAACGGTATTAGCATATTAGCGGATCGCCTCAAGGAGCTATTGAGTCGAAAGTATTGGAAATAACTTAGATTACGTACTGTAATATTTAATATCGAGGCTATAAAGTTGCTTATGACAGGCATGTGTGTCCACTAGTAGTGCCCAGCGGTTATCCATAAAATGGCCTCTAAGATTTATATGTAGTCATATCAATGCCCAACAAAAATCACGTTATGTCCAATAGTAATTGTAAAATGTTTAAAGATGACAGGATACACTGGTAATATTACACATACTACAAAATTTATATGTATAATAAGTATGTATTTATAACTATATAAGTATTACATCAGCTATCATTAACACACAAGAACACACCCTCACATACACCTCATTCCCACACTTAGTCATAAACGTTTAGGTTTCATTCTCCTACATCACACACAAACACACTCTTTCTCTCAACATTCACGAAAACACCTACATTCACACACATACACTTTTTTTTTTAACTTACATACACACTTATGGACATTTTCACATCCATGCACACTCTTTTCGACATACTCACACTCTTCCTCTACTTCTTTTAATTCTTACAAAGCACTCTTGAAGAGAACTAGCTCCCACAAACAAAGATAATCCTATTGTGGGGGCTAGGGCTTCCTGACATCATTATTGTAACTATGCATTTTCTTGTTATTGTTAGTAATCATGTTACATGTTTGTTGGTCACTGAATAAATTTTTATTATTATTATTATCTGGCCGCCATAGCACAAGCTTTGCTTAGTTTGGGGTCAGATGGTGTTGTGTGTGAATTGTCCACTAATATGTATTTATTTAAGTAATATTACAAATGCAAAAGTTTGTAAGTATGTTTTTTTATGTTTCACGCAAAAGCTACTCGGGTCTGGATAAAATTTGGGACACAAATCGACAATAGTTGGAAATAACAGTTGTTTATCCCGTAGTTGCTGGTAGTATACTATAAATGTGAAAGTTGGGATTTTAGTAGCTCAAACACGTCAGAACGGTCGAACGGATCTGTTTGAAATTTAAAACATAATTAGATTATAGTCTAGAACAGCACAAAGGGAATCTAATTTTTTATCACAGAAAAATAATTTAAATTGGAATGAATCGCGTAACACCACAGGGGGCTGCTAGTATGCTTTCAAAGACGACAAGTTCTAGAGATCCTCTCTAGATAACCCGCAACGCGCGGCACATGGTAAGCTAAATATTAATATTCAATAAATTGACCAAAAACCAAGCGTCAGACCCGTTCATTAGTGCCTTTCTCTAGTCTCTAGTATATTGTCTAACAGTATGTTGTAACCATAAAATTAGATGGCATACTTTTACCCGTACTTTGTTTATGGTGTTACAGTTCCCAATAAATAAAAACCAGTTGTTCTTCATTTGTGTTTGATCGTTAATTGTGGCGACAGGCGGTTCTATAAAATTTATTGCAAGTGCTCTTAATTAGAACATGTTTGATGTTTGATGGGTGTTGGGAACAAAATGTTGCGTGTTTTATTATTTTTTATTTACTTAAGCAACCATTGATGGTGCATGTTTTATTATGTAGTAGAGTACTACACTAGGACGCTTAGGCAGGTATTACAATTTTGTGTTTTTCTTCCACATACCTACTGTTTTCAAACATTACTGTTTTCCAATTTAAAGGGAATTGTTTTCTAATTACTTACAAACAAAGAGATAACTGGTCCTATCCTTCAGTCTTCACTGTGCCGATCGAATCCAAGTTTGACCTCAGATAGAGACGATATAAATTATTATAAGAACACCATAGTCGTTTTTGATTTTCAATATGAAGAATTGTTTTGACTGATACTTTGGCTGCCCTTCTCTTCTATTCGTTTTTCAACCTATTCGCAGTGCTTTCTCGGGGTTCAATTATGTATTTACTGAGAATGAGAATCGGTAATGAAGAAATTTAATCTGCTAAGACGTAGGTACTCAAAGAGTCATATATGACTTAGAATACGGCGGTAGGACCATGCTACACAAAATAACTGATTTTCTCAAATAGAGGTGTAACATTTTTTAACATACCTACTCAGATTCTGATGTTTCTTATTCTTAATCATTAGCAAACCACTTTGTTTTGTCAATTGGAACTCAGGGCTCTCTAACAAAGAGGAAGTTAACCATAATCGATCACGCTGGTCAAGGGTGGCTCGGTAGATGACTCATATTTCTTAAAACAAGGACTAAGATTCGAACTAAGCATTTTAATAGTCATTGACGCCTATGGTCATTATAATAATCAAATATTTGTAAAGAGCTAAGCATATTTGTAAATCATTGAGACAGATCTATTTGATTTGCAAGAAAAACACAAGGACAACTTTATTTATTGTAAGTACTATTTTTGGTAACATTGTAGGTAATCCTATCGTCAAAACTACCAACCGTCATTTCGCACCGGGTGTGCCACCACAGAACAGAAATCAAGTAGAAGGCTCGTAGCTGAATCTCACTAGGAAAACCAACGTATCACGTTTGCACACAAACGTGGTTTTGATATATTTTAAACACATTGAAACAATGCAAGTGATTTGTCCCATAGTGACGAACCTAAAATGATGTATTGCATTTAGTTACGTACTCAAAAATGAACCCTATTGCTAAGCACAATAAATCTGTTATTGTCAACTATTCAAAATGTTGTTACGACTTTCTTGGATAACTCAATTTTGTCTAATTACAGGAAAAAGTACCGTATCTTGAATGTGACTAAGTTGTTTATTTTATACCATTATCAGGACTTTTAGGGCGTATCGAATACATCAGTGCTACGAACTTTCTAAACTCAACCTTAGTAGAATAGAATAAGGTGGTAACTATTATCATCTTTCAAAAATGTAAGTTGTTTTCGCTAGTGAGCACTAGATGTCACTAATTTTAAGATTAGTGACATCTAGTGCTCACTAGTTCTGCTACTTCATACTAGATGGCACTTTATGTAATTTATGCAACTATGAACGCTACCTTCTTTAAATTAAGGGATTCGTAAATATAAGCCGGTCGTGCTAATAGTGATGTTAGGCAATGCTGAAACATTTTCATAAAATTATCGATATTACGTTATTCAGTTTACGTACCTATAGTATAATTTAATCATAATATTATGATTAAATTTGTTCATGTACCATCTTAATTTTATTAACTATAGAGTGTAGCGTAACAGAGTTTTGTAAAAGAACGTAATTACTAGGACGAAATTACAAAAATGCTCGGAGGAACTAAATAAATATCTTAAGTAAATAAAGTAATGATGAAATTGGTCTTGGCAAGTAGCACTAAAATTTGTATTTTAGTCGAATTATATTTTTCTTGAGTGAGATAAAGATAAATAAATATAGGTGAAACATTTACACACAACAACACCATCTGACGCTAAACTAAGCTAAGCTTGTAATATGGCGGCCAGATAGCTGTTATAAATACTTACTTATTATACATAGAAACACTCAGATACAGTCAAAATATTTGAATCCATCACACAAATATTTGCACTGGGTGGAAATCGAACCCACAATGTAAGGAAATAGTTATTTTCTTTGAGGGACGACCTTGTCATTTAAGTTGTTGTCAGTAAAAATTCAAGATGTTTTTATAACCATGAATAGAAACTTGAGGAGACTAAAATAAACAAAAGGGATATAGAAAAGGAACAGGGTTTCAGTAAAAACAATACTCGAACTGATAAAAGTTCATACATAAAAATCAACAACAAAAACAGGGCAACATAACCGTTTAAAAATTATACAAATTTCAATTTCACTGCTGAATTCCTCTCAATTACGCTATAGGTTTAAAAAATAAATACCAGCCAAGTGCGAGTTGTAGACGCACTCAACTTTTCCTATTTCATTTTTATTAATTATAAAATCGCTGTCTAGAAAGTGCTCAGAGCAAATCGTGCTTGTTTTGGAAGGAAACCAATTTTGCTTTCCTGTAGCTTCTATCCATTTCTCCTTAGTAACGGGACTTTTAGGAAAACTGAAATGATAAAATGTACTTTTTTTCAAATAAAACGTTAAATTATTCAAATACCAAATAATAAAAGATAATATATTTGTTTCACACAATTGTACAAGTTAGAAATATCGATATTAGCAATTTCCACAGCTTATGTCCCATCCTTTACTGAGTAGCTCTACTGAGTAGCGCTACTCGCATGCATAGAATGATCTAGAATATCACATATAGTTTGAATGAAAATGGACCTTATTAGAATGACTTTAAAGTTGACTTCCTTTAAATCATTTCTCTCTTTAAGCTAATATTAATTTATTTTCACAATCAAATCAAAAATAAATTAAATAGGACTTACCGATGGTACGATATGCCTCCTTTGGATAAAGTTTTGGCACGGCTATCGTTTTTACACTCAATAACTGCACAATACGGCATGACTGCTTACTTTTTATTCAAAATCGCGGATTCAAGAGTACTGCAGTAGTGGCAGAGCACGACTAAGTATTCGGAAGTGGGCGTACTCTCGAAGTATGCGGAGATTGCGCTTACTTAGTACTACGATTGCCCCGCCTACTTGCTACTTCTTCTTGATTTCTGTTCTGTGTGTGCCACAATGACAATGCTAATACGTACTGTAGGCAGTTGCCTATAAACTCGTTGGCTTAGAATTTACCAAATAATTTTAAAGAACTTCGCATTGTTCATGAGAACAAGAAGTTAATTTGCGTTTCTAGGATATTTCGCGTTTAAAATACAGAGTCGTCTTAAGGCCAATTTAAACTGAACGAACATAGAGCTAGAGCTGGAACAAGAGCATTCTTTCTCGATCTTTTAGTGTAAACGAAAGATCGTTCTTAACGTTTTCCATATTATATATTCCATAGAATCTTTGCGAACGCAAACAAAACAACGAAAGAATGCTCTACGTTTGTTTACACCAAATGAATTTGATACAGTGGGGATAGAATGAGCATTCGCTCGTCTGATGTAAATCGGCCTTAATGATGTGATTATTCTAAGAATATTTACGGTGGTCTGGAAGAGATTGCGTTTAGTAACTATTTTTATATTTATTTAAAACTAAAAGTGCAAGAAAGAGAAATTTATCTAGCTATCTAACATCTCAAATTTCACATTTATAATATTAGTTGAATTTATTGACTTTTTATTTTACTTATGTCAATCCAAATCACATCGAGCAAGAAATAGTATAACAATAACACTAAAGCCCGATCAATGTGAACTTTTTATAGTCCAATACTTGCATGACACTGTTCTATTACGGACAGGCCTGTTGCTTACCATCAGGCACGTGTAATGCTCAATTTGTCACTATTCCGAAAAAAATACATTATATATTTTTTTGTTGCGTTCTATCCAACTAAAATTAAAGAAATGTGTAGGTATCCTAACCTTCACATAATATGCAATATTAGTCGGAAAATAAACATTGTTTTTTTTTGTTATTAGATTAGTTGTCAATCCGTATCATATCGAGCAAGCAACAGCGTAGCAGCAATGCGACAGGCCGAGCAATGCGACACCTGCTACGCACGGACCCGACCACAATCCACAATGCGGGCCGCCATTCGATTGGATTTGTTCATTATTAATTATGAACAAAGTAGTGATAGAAAAAAAAATATAATCAGTTTAAAATTTGACGTAATTAAAAAAATAATTTGGGAAAAGTCCTGTTCAGTGCTAAATATTCTAATAATATGTTTTTGTTAGTCAAGTAGTTTTGAGTGTTTTTATTACACAAATATTTTATTTTTTATATCTTACAGTTCTTTACTTTTTGCGTTTTTAATCTCGGTATTAAACGATATTTTTAAGTATGTGTACCAAACATAAGCTGATTACGTGCGTACACTCTATATACATAGTACTTGATAAAGTCCATTAAATGTTATAGGAATGTGTAATAGTACATTATGATATAAGTGCGGTAAGTTGATAATTACAGCCGAGGCTTTATTGCTAATTAAAGCCTCTGAGACTAAAAGAGGCTGTAATTATCAAAGCGCACGCATGTCATACGACGTTTTATAACATATTTGCGAGGAAATAAACAAAACTCTGACGACATTTTCAAATAAAAATAATACACTAATACAGCGAAAAAAAACGCGCGGAATAATATTTACTTGATCACAGCACAGAGTAAGTAATCACTATGGATCACAGATTAGCAATGCGCGGGCATCGGCACCTTTTTTTTTTTAAGCAACGACACAGAACCAGCCGCTATGCCATTAATAATAAAGTAAATTAATATTTTTGTGTTTTGTTACAGAAAAATTAAAGTAATTTATGGTCTAAATTAATTAAATTAACGAATTTAATAATTATTTATTATATTTTACCTCTCAAAGTTAATTTTATTCATAAAATGTTGACCACACTTTTCTGACATAAAAACTCTTTACTAAGATTTAAAAAGGTACCGTTCGTTTTAGACGGAGCATATCTCTCTACCTAGTCTGTGGACAGACCACTTTGAAACCGTGCGTTTTACATTACACATTACAGCACTAGTGCGTAATAAGATACATTACGATACAGAAATTGGTCCAATAAGAGACCCTTTACGAGCAAATATGTTATAAAATAAATTAAAGTTGAGATTTAGTTGCCGTTTTATTGATTTAAACATACTTAATTGTGACTTCAAAAAGTTAAATATGTTAATCCACTACTTTTGAAAGTTTATTCAGCTAAGATCGTAGTTAGCCATTTTTTTGCTTTTTATATTGCATGTAAAAATATTTTACTTAGAAAATTGTGTATTTGTTATATTTTCTACCTCGAAATAATTAATTCAACTAAATCATTCCAAATTCAAATGTGACAGATGATGACGGAAACCGTGAAATTGTCGTTATCGTTTTTTACGTATTTTTTTCATGTTAAGTCGTTTTTTTGTAAACGGTACAATGTTATCGATTGTGATATTCCTCATGAGTGATTTTTAATTTAATTGTGATACCTGATTTTGTGCGACCGAGCATGCCGCGCCCGCGGTGGACCGACATCTGTCAATCTACCGCTACGTTTATTAGGGTTTCGGCCCAATAACAAGTGTTGTCTAAAAACCAGTTTACCGTCCAAATTACAAAACTTTACTGAAGACAATTTTGTCTTTTAAAGATTTTTCGAAATCGTGTACATCAAAAAGATCTATAACTATTTTAATCCAAAATTTGATAGGTTGAAAGTGACGGGAAAACTATATTCTGCTTAACTTTTATATGTTCATTTATAATTGTAAATCGTACCAGCAAAGAAGATAAAATCACTTTAAGTATTTATTACTTTTTTGCTTTTTATTGTCTAATAAACTAATTTTGATATAGAATTTCGTTGAATTAAGTGTTATAAATACATGCAGCTATGTTTTTTTTTGTGTACATATTGTCGAAGTGTGAGTTCGGTATTTATTTATTTCGAGTTAGCCACACCTTATAGTACAACATGGCATGATGAAGCAGACAGTTTCAGAACAAATACTGGTAGATCAAAGTCTTGAAGAACACATACTACCTTTTATCTCGACAAAATAACGGGAACAGAAACTACGCGAAAATAAACCATTTCATATCACTTTAGTTGATTATTTTTGTTATACTGAACCTTTCACCTCCTTTTAACTTCTCACACTTATCGAAATTTGACAAATAACTTTTTTATAGCACAGTCAGAGGACTCGGTCACTTTTCATCTTTTTATTGTCATAAGTAATAATGAATTACCGATAGACAAGAACCGATCGGCATGTGAAATTGTCGGCCGACTTTTTGTCGTCCAATTTTTTTTGTTTCTAATTAGTTGCATCTGGGTTAGTTGTCATTTCGAAACTGAATCGGCGTCTTGATAACAATGATGTTGGAAACCTGTTTCGTTGTTTATTAGAGTCAGACAGTCTGATCATTCTTTTTATGAATAGCTAATATGTATAATACAAATTTAGTTTCAAAGAAGGCTGTTATAAGTTTCGTTTGTATTTCATACACCGACACTGTTTTATTGTCAATTATTTATCCTACTTAATATTATAAAAAGAAAAGTAAGAATGTATAGATGTTTGTTTGTTACTCTTTCACGCAAAAACTACTGAACGGATTTGGATGAAATTTGGTAGATAGACTGATAATGATCTGAAATTAAACATAGTATATGTTTTACCTCGAGAAAATAACGGGATCTGGAACTAGGCCGGTGAAGACGCGGAGCGCTGCTAGTATTAAACATATATTACTCAACTTTACTTAAGCTTAATTTTGGCTCTTTCTTGGTTTTGCCGTGTTTTTTGCAAAATGTCGGTGACTTAGTAACTATAACGTCCGATTATATAATCGTACCGTCGTAGGTTCAAGTTTCATCAAGTGCAGATATACAAGTTAATCATTACCATGACGATTTAGGAAAAGATCGTGAGGGAAGCGACACACACCTAAAATGACATCATTAATGAAGATATGTGTCATCGGCTAGTCTGCTTTTGTTGGTTTTTGATCTCGATTCTCTCCTTGTGCGAGAAAACCCCGAGTGTCAACTGTGTACTTTTATTTAAACAACTAATTATGCTAGGATTGAAGTAATTTTCAAAACATTCCTGAAGGCAGCAAATGCCATTTTTACGAGGTGATTTTACTCAATTCTCGCCAAACAAGTATCCTAGATTCTTGCACTGTCCACGCTAATTAATATTCCTCTGTTGCAGGTACTGCCTATAAAACTTTACGCACCCACGTAAGTAAAATACATAGACAAACAATAAGGTAGACGCAGCATCTACCTATACTCTAGTCCATCGTTTATTTCAGACTTGGTTTCTTTTGTCAAATTTAATAAATCGAATTACGCGATAATGATAACTACGAGTAACTGTATCTTGGTGTGCACGCTGAAGTTTAACAAAACACGTTGCAAAGGTTATTTCTATGTTTAAGATCAAATGTAATAAAAATAATATAACATAATATCATCAAATCAAGAACTGGTTCTACTATTCAACTACGGTAAATGTTCCGTAATATTGCAATATTTGTATAGACTAATATTATAAAGCATAAGAGGGGTATCGTTTGAACGCGCTAATCTCAGGAACTACTGAACCGATTTCAAAAATTATCTCACCATTGCATAAAGGTATGTGATTCCGGTGTGCTATAAGCTACATATTGTGTACCATGTGTAAAGTCGGGGCGGCTAAATAGTTAATAATAATATTAGAAAAGTTACAACCGTCTTAGAAACATGTTATAAAATGACAACATGAGTTTACATATTTTAATGTTACACTGACTGTGTAAGTTGTTGTTTGAGAGACTCTGTGGAATTATTCATTATACCAGCTTTTGAAAGATGTTATGGCGCCAAATACATGAACACAAGTTGCGGCCTATCAATACCGTCTCAACTTACATGGCACAGGGGTCATGCCGTCAGATGTATGTGTATTTACGTATGTACCTACTTTGAGGTATCTATCAACGTCTTTGGTAAATTATTTATAGAACAACTTGAACAGTTTTCCTGCGATTGTGCGATGATCATTTTCATAGTAATTATGTAACGAGCGTAGTAATTGCTTTCTCGCTGTTTCTGGTCTCTTATCGGTTTTTATGTTGCCATTGACGGTAATGTTAACTATAGGGTTATTCAGAGTAGATGGACTAATTAATTCCAAAGAGTGCGCATTGTAATCATCACTACAAGTAACTTTACTTTGTATGTAGTGTGTTTAGGTATGTTTAGTGTATGCAATTGTTAATAAATTATTCTGATTCTGCTTGAGTATTTATTCAAAGAAACACATCCTGCTTTGTAAGTATTTTTTGAAAACTAATTCCGCTTAAAGTTGTCTGGAATATATCATTTTAAGCGATAAGGCTGTATACATTCGTTTTTTTTTCTGCTCTTGTACAATGGTTTTTGTGGGGACAATTACGAGGTAGAAACTTGTAATATAATAATCATAATTATATATCTACCTACTTTAAGAGACTCAAAAACACAAGTATCTACCTACATTTAAAAATCTAATTAAATCGGTTAAATGTGCGTGATTTTTTTCTCGAAAATAATTGCCCGCCCACGTCATTCAAATTTCCCAAAGAAGCGAACAAAGACGCGTCTAGATTTCGTAATATGTAGGTATACAATAATTTATTCATTACATATAAATAATAGACAGTTATAGTAGTAGGTGTTACTATAACATTAGTATTACCATAGTAATGAGAATAGTTTTCTAATACCAGATATCTAATCGACAAAGAATGCAGCGGACCAGAGCGACTTGCATTTTTGAATTTGAAATGTTATTCGAAGAATTTCTGAAAAAGTGTTGAGGATTTGGTAATAAATTATTATTGAGTATATATTTTATGGATTTGAATAACAATTTATTGATAATTGTATGCAATCAGTTCAATCTCTAAGCGTTAGTGTCAAATTATCATTGGACGTGTGTTTTGTACGTATCGTAAGTAGAGCTATATAGTAACTTTGAGTTGATGGAACCTTGTGTCTTTTGAGCTAGCTCAAATATCCAACAGTGAAAGAATGATTGAAATGGGTCCTGGGATCAGCGCGATCAAACAAAACACCTCTTCAGCTTTATCTATACTAATATTATAAAGCTGAAGAGTTTGTTTGTTTGTTTGAACGCTAGGATCTCGGAAACTACTGGACCGATACGAAAGATTCTTTTTTTGTTGGATACTCCATTTATCGAAG
The DNA here is from genome assembly GCA_963693475.1 of Ectropis crepuscularia. NCBI lineage: Eukaryota > Metazoa > Arthropoda > Insecta > Lepidoptera > Geometridae > Ectropis > Ectropis crepuscularia. The sequence goes on from OY856355.1 coordinate 19,555,253, forward strand.
AAGGCTATAGGGTATATAACATTACGCTACTATCAATAGGTACGGAGTATGAGTGAAGAATGTAAAGAAAACGGGGAAAAATATTTCTCTTCGAGAGCTTTAGTTCCGTGAATTTAAATTCTCTTTGGTCGCTGAAGTCTGTGACGGCGCGTGTCTACATTTGAAGTTTGTGTCATTTGAAGTAATCAAATTTGTTCTACAACAATGCATTGTTGCTTATTTACGTATTTTTAGGGTTCCGTAAAACGTAATGAAGTGGCCAGCAATGGATATTTTATTATGGATTTTCCTCAAATAGACGCGGGTGAAACCGCGGGGCACAGCTAGTAATATTATAAAATTCTCGTGTCATAGTGTTAGTTTCCTTACTCCTCCGAAACGGCTTTACTGATTTTTACCAAATTTTATATGCATATTCAGTAGATCTGAGAATCGGCTACTACCTATTTTTCATACCCCTATGTGATAAGGGTTGTTCATTGTTCACCCCAAAAGTTTTTTTTTTAACTTTCGAACAACATTTTTTGCTTCTATTTTTTATAATGTGGCGTTAAAAATACATACAACCCTGAATTTTTACTCTTTTATCACCAACCCCTATTTCAGCCATTATAACCATTTTAGTAATTTAATCATTTGACAGTGAACTCCTCCTAAACGGCGGGACCAACTTGAATGATTTTTTTTGTGTGTGTACAAGTGAATTCGAGGATGGTTTAAAGTCACAAATAAGCCCGCCAGATGGCGCTGCAGACAGTGTCTGGGTTATGATCCGAGCGAAGCAGGAACGGGCCGATAGTATTATAGATAGATTATATATAGTATTATAGATTTAGTATAGATAGAAGATAAATAATGCAACAGTAGGCAAAAGGCACAAAAAATTTGAAGTCTGCTATAGATAAAATATACTTGACCATTTTTCTAAAACAGCAACGGAAACCGCAAATAGAATAAGCTAATTACATTTGCGAAGGTGCCGTAAGTACACAGACTAGCGAAATTGCTTCACAAAAATCCTACATAAGGCAGTGTTGTAACGCAAAGGAAGTGAGGCAGCCAGGCTGTGGATTGCGCAAGCGCAGTGGCTCGGATGTTGGTGATTACCGCGCCTCGGCTTGTTTAGTGCAAGTGGCCAGCCACTGGAATGAGGACTGGTTCCAGCTACTGGTTTATTGTCGTAATTACGGTTATTGTTGGACAAGGATGTTTCAGCCCGGGTTGTCGTGCCTTTAGATTTACTGTGGAGTATTTTCTAATTTGCACCTAGTTGGTATTCTAGCGTTTAATGCCTGTGACTAGTTGATGCAATACCCAACATTCTTATTACCTACATACATTGTGTTTTGTAGGGACCTATTACTGAATTTAAAACGTTATGTCAAGTCATACATGAGTCAAACCAATGTAAACTGTTGGAGTATTGTCATATGGAGTCGGAGTACCTACCTATTGCAGTTCCGATTATAACAATATTTTTAAGCCTTCTTTCGAACATGGTCTAAATAAAGTTTATATTAGATTTAGCAACCTGCTGTGGGCGAGACGAAAGATAGAGAAAATGATGTCAATTATAATCTTACTTCTGCGTTTGCCTACAAGCAATTTAAATATATCACTCATACAAAATATGTATAACTTTAAACTTGACGATATACATTACATCAACCTATAACAATTAATTTAGAATCTAACGAGATTTTTATATTTAAGATTACCTAATTTGTAGTGGTAGAACTTTTTGCAGAGTCTATCTGGGGAAGTAACATATCTGTGTTTATTGTTGTACAGCCAAGCAGTAATGTGCAAACGCCACTGTATTCTGGTTTGAAGGCAATATTTCCAGAGAAATTATGGGGATAGAGAAATCATCCCATATCTCTGGGTGACGAGCGCAGTGTAGTGCCAGGTATAGTTAGGATTCTGTTTCAACAGCTGCGTGAGACTGGTACTATGGACAAATCTGTTGCTTACCATCAGGCATATTCCTGGCACTATCACACCTAGCACTTCACTAAAATCGTTATATAGCTCTGCACTAGAATCATTATTATCTAGCAGTGCACTGAGATCGTCACAGAGATGTGAGATGATTTATCTTTAGGTCCTGTAATTTCTCTGGAAACATTGCCCTTCAAACAAGACTACAGTATTGTTATCATATCACGGCTTGGCGCTAGAATAACAACTAATAAAGCTGTTATTGGTACTTCCCTAAGCAGGCTTGCAAAGAAGAATCGAAGAGTCTTACCACTACTGTGCCTTTGCAGCTTCAACAAACAAACTCAAAGGAATAAAGATTAAGCAAAAATCAGGTTATACAGAGGAACAATTTTGTACGTAATGCAACAAATATGTTGTTCCAAAAAACAATACGTTACCCAAGTTTCACAGATTACCAAGAAAAACATCCTAATACGAGTAAAAAAATACCAAAACAATGAGTCCGTCAACTTAGTCATTATTTCTCGGTAACTCTGTATCAAAATCAACGGTTTTCCTTTTAAAACCAGTTCTATAACGACTCTAGACCATTGTTACAGAAATTATAGGCCACAGAATACACGAGCACCGTGTTCTTAATCTTCGAAATCGTCAGTAAGCAATACTAATCGATTAGAAATATTTTACTCTGCGTCTATTGTTGTCGATGTTCGTTCAGTAATGTTTGTAAGGCAGCGTTTAGATTAAGGAACGACTTTTGAAAAATCGAAAAGTAATATTAATTAGTACCTTTTCTTGAAAATTTGATTAAATTATTTTAAAATACTTAATTTTAATTGTAATGATCAAGGATAGAGCTAATTAAGCTGAACTTTTTTTATCGATTAATTTAATCAATTAATTAGTTTTGAATTGAATAAAATGAAGCCGTTGTGACTTGTGACCATAACTAGCTAGGTTATGTTAGCTACAACATAGTTGTAGTTTCAAACCCAATTTCATACCTGATCCGCCAAACCACGTTGAGGTAGTATGGTGGATAATGCCCTAACTCTCTCTCTTGTAAAATAATGCTCTAAATCCCAGTAGTGGAACCATTTAGTGGGCAACTTATTCGTACGATAATTAATTGACTGACACTTTAAATAAGACTTTTGTAAACGTCAAACGTGTTGTTATGAATAAAGTGTTAAATCTAATCTAGGCATCAAAATCTAACAAAACAAGAAATATTAGTCTACTCCATTATATATAATCTACCTTAAAATTTAAAATGATTTGCACAGAGTTTGGTTGGTTCTAAAACATTTCAACAAAACCAATTCGACTTAAGATTACAAATTTGACAATCATTATTTGAACAAAACTTGTGAATCACGAACAACAGTTGTGGACACTTTGGACAATGATTTGTAATTTTTATATTTAGCACTATTGTGAGCAAATGACTCAAAACCAGATACTTGAGACTAGACTGAGTCACAGGAAAACCTAGTCAACTTTCTACTTCGAGGATAAAATAATCGAACGGTCAATCAACTTCACTGGAAAACACAAGTAATAGTACTTACATAGTATTTCATTGCTATTTTTATGCAGTTATGCTACGAATGTATTAAAATTTGTACATAAGTAAGTAGCGTCTAAAAAATATATTGTAATCTATCTAAATCAGGAGCTGGATTGTTAGCAAAACGCCAAAAATAGTACCTACAACTTTAAAGCAACTATTTTGACCAAACTGAATTTATGTCAAAAAAAACAAAATTAAAATTGGAATTAGTGCCTGCTTTCACTTGAAATTTATTTTTTGCGAATTGATTCCCAATAAATACTTATATAACTTTTTTTTATAGTTTTCCTCTTCTTAATTTTCGATTATTTTGTTTGTTGTATTTTTTTTAATGTTTCATGGAATTTTTATTGTTGATTTATCTGTAGGTACCTATATTAAAAATATTTTAAGTTTCGTAAAATAATTCAATTCATTTTACGATTTGCCTATGTGTACTATTATATTTCCGTTATTGAGGACACGTCCTAATAACACACGCTAGTGATGTGATGTATTCATAAAAAGGCTTTAACGGCGACGAAGCGGATTAAGTATAGGCTGTAACAAATTCCAAATTAATAACATTCCTCTGGGCATCGCCGCGTATTCAAAGAATATAGGATGATACCGATCTTCGTTTAGAACTATTTCAATTTAGGTAGGTACTTAGCATAGAAGCTTAATATTCCCACATCTAAGATATGGGGCCTTCTCTTATAAGGATAGAGTCAAGATCTAAATCGACCACGCTAACCAAGTGCGAGTTAGCGGATGACACATGCCTAGAAAGGTATCTCGTGGAACCCTACGGTTTCTACTCGATGTTTTCCTTCAACTTTAAAGCTAGTGTTAATGACAAACTTCCAGTATTGGTGACAAACCTGTGTGAATATGCTCTGCAGGTCTACTACGAAAACAAACTCCGAATGATCGGATCCGACCGACAGCTGGATCGGATCTGTAGCCTACTACGAATAACATTCGGATCGATACATCTCGGTCGGAAGTTATAGACTTAGGTCGGATGAGGGAACGGATCGAACGAAACGGCCGATTCGATCAACTGACTGATTGTCTATCGAGATAGGAAACGTCCATAAGTTCGGCCGATATATCGTTTATCGGACTTCGTAGTAGACCTGCTGGAAAACGCGTAGAGGCGGAGGCAGGATTCGATCCGACGAGCTGGTTACTAGGGCAGCATAGCTTCATGTTAATCAATTTCGGACGTTTTAATATTGGGTAACAAGTGCAGTATTTTACCGTAGCCTTTGACCAGTTTCCGTAGGCAGATGTTGTATAAGTCGAATAGCCAAAGACTACTTTTTAACACAGTTTTACTTGAAGACACGAAGATTGTAACCATCGGGCAAAACGCACACAGGGAACGCATTCCTAGCCTAGACGGCCTTATTACGAAACTGGAGTCAAACCTCCACCTTCAAGTCTGCTAAATACAAATCAGCTCATTTATTTTAACGAAATGTTGATATGAAACTGCTAATGGGGTTTTCATCCGATTTAGATAAAAAGATAAATTTGAGAACACATAAATTAGTAAAAGTTTAAAAAGTTGTTAATCTAACTACCTACAAAATTTCAGAAATTTAAACAAGCTTACTCGAGGTCAAACATTACATACAACACTCTGACTCCATGAATTCAGTCGAAATTTTTGATGTTTCAAATAAAAAATATCTATTTCGGATTAAATATAGTCTCTCATCTCTAACTCGTAGCCTAGTATGTAATGAAAACATCCGATTTCATGGTTATCAATGGGTAGTTGTTTTGATCTCAATTGCGTCCCTAAATTATTTTTCCAATAGCAGATGTACAAATGTATAATCACAACTGACTTATGGTGAAAAAAAGCATGAAGATAATGGCTGTTATAAGTAAGATACATTTCAAGGATATTCGTCATTTGTCACATCGAATTTGACCAAAGTCACCAACTATGACCTTGACTCTCGGGTCGTAGCAGAAAGTTCCGAGTCCCAACAGTGAGATTGTAAAGAGGGCTGATTATGTTCTAATTTTTAAATTCAAATAGAAAACAACACAACAACTCTGTCGAACTTAAAGCTGATTATTCTCCACTAACTCATCTGATTGTCAGTAAATGTGTGTTTAAAACGAAACTCGAGAATGTATCGAGAATTTAAATTACAAATTGGCGTGAATCGTTTCATTATTAAGCAGACAAAAATACAGGGGGACTCAATTTTCAGTAAGACTCTTTGCAGAGGCCCCCGGGGGGAGTCCTACATATTGTTTTTAACTATGAAAGGCTTACACTTGAGCGCCATCTCAGCTGATTTTAAGCGACACAACAATTTAATGTCAAGTAGAGCGTTATTTTCCAACATACATCGAACCATTCAAGCTTTCGCATTAACAATTGGTAGTAGTAGGATTTTGTCAGCTATTTGGTTTTTAATATACAAGCTTTGTTTAGATTTAGTTAGTATTGTATCTACCAATGTTTATACTTTCTACCAGATTTACGTAAAATTAATTTCGTACTGCTAATATTTTTTTCAAATTAGAAACTTGCCAATGTGAATTCATACAATATACAATACGGCGGTACTAAGTTTGCAGGATTAGCTAGTCCTATACCACTAATATTATAATTGTGAAAGCAATGGGATTACCATGTAACAATAGGGTACAATCCTAAAAAAAACTAAGTAGCCCGTTAGTTAGATTGCGAAAAAATATTGTACATGTATTTTTTCTTTTGTTTCACAAACCAAAAATGACGAAGAAACAGCGCTTCGAAGTTTCGTGTGACGTCACTTGTGAGTACGATTTTTACTCACGAGTGACGTCGCGACCCCCTACTCTCGAAGTTTGATGGTCTATATCTTTGACGATTTTTAATATTATGAAAAAAACAAAAAATACGTGTCCAATATTTTTCCATGATCTAGCTGACGGACTAATTAGGATGGTGTATTTTTGACCCAGTCCGGTACCCTATTGCCACAAAAGTCCCATTAAAAACTATAAACAATAACTATTATTAAAGAGATCTGGATGAAATTTGGTACCAAAATAAATAACAGTCTGAAGTAATATATGAGTTTATTTTCATCGAAAAATAGTAGGATCGATAACTACGCGAGTAAATCAGCGGGATGCTACTAGTATTAACATATCAAACAGGGTCATAATGTTTGTTGCCATTAAACTCTTCACCAAGTCAACTGATATTCACGAAAGTTAGTTGGCGGGATATAATTTGCTTCAACTTGAGAAATAACATAGTCTTTATTTCGTTTATTTCAATTAATGGCTTTAATATGACAATACCCGAACGAGGCCGCTAGTAAAGTATAAAAATAACAATGCAACGGAAAACGCCAAACAAAACAAACGATTATAAAAACAACATCTCTAAGACAACACTTTCACACAATAAAACAAAAAAAAAGTACAAATCAAACACGCATAAAGCAGAGTTCGGAAAAGGTTCCCAAATAAATCAACAGCCTGTATACCCACGCGGCGAACACCTGTCCGGTCGCTATAAATATAAATAACAAAAATCGAGGTGAAATTCGTTTGTTCGAATAGAAAGCATCGCGTAATTTTCGACGACAGACAGACTGGACAAACTAGATATCTTACGCTATGAACTGATGATGCTTTTAAATGACGGTCTTGATGCACGCTTCATGGTATTTTGCATTTTATTACTTACTATACAGCAATTTTAAATTCATTGTTAAGTTTTACAATTTAAGGAAAAAAACGTGGTGGGCTAGAGGTTAATACATTCGATTTCAAAATTGTATGGCCATAAGTTTGAATCCCGCTCAACTTCTTAGCATGTTCCGAGGTTAAATACACTAGTAAGTACCCACTGGCATCAAAAGTGAAGGAAAACATCATGAGGAAACAAAAAGAAGATATTTCGACATGAGTCATCTACCAACCCGCGCTTGGTTAGTATTTTGGAATATAGGCTTGACGATAAGGCCCCCAGTCCCAGTAACAATAGATGGACAGTGAGAGGGTGAAACAGGGTAGTAAAAAGGAAATGGGACATAATAAATATATTAGGTATTTAACTATATCACAATTTACACACCATCATTTATCGCTTATATCTAGTAATAAAAATTACTACGCAATGAGTCTTATCTATATATATAACAAAGAAACATACAAACATACATACATACATACATACATACATAGACTGTTAAACACATTACCACTCCTTTGCGTCGCGCAGTCGGTTAAAAATCAATGCCACTTTTCGTTGTTATTGAACTCCTCCTGAACGGCTGGACCGATTTGAATGGTTTTTTTTTGTATACGTTTGGGTAGGTCCCTGAAAGGTTTAGATTCACAAATCAGCCCGGCAGATGGCGCTGCAATTGATATCTAGGTTATTATTCAAGCGAAGCCGGAGCGGGCCGCTAGTCTTCTATAATATAAAATGAATCGCTGAATGTGTTGTTAAGCCCAAATCTGGAGAACAGGTGAGCCAATTTCGCTAATTCTTTTTTTAGAATATTTTTGTTACACTAAAATAGTCCGCAGATATTTTTTTTAAATGTCTGAACAAGCCTAAAATAAAAATAGCACATTTCTATATACTCCCATACAAACTATTCGTAATAGTGCTTAAAAGTCAATTTGAACTTTAATACCATACCATAAAGTTTAAGTGTTAGTGCAGAGGTTTCGGGAAGGTAAAACATTTGAGTGACGTCAGTATCCGTATTAATATTGATGTAAATGTTCTATACCTATGTCCCGTGTCCCGTAATACCCGTGCGAAGCCGGGGCGGGCTGCTAGTATACAACGTACTAAATGACTAAGTAACGTTTCTATGTAATTCTATATTATGGTTTCCACGACACTGCATTAGACTCTTTTCCTTCAAAGAAAAACTGGCTTCATTTCCTTTCCATGAAACACATAGCCCATTACTTCTATTCATAAGAAGCGTTTAACTAAACACACTATATTACTACTTAATCTGTTCAAGTATTTTATAAAATAGTAAAGTGGCCAAGTGCGAGTTGGACTCGCCCATGAAGGGTTCCGTTGCAGCAAGTAACTTAATATAGGTACATAGTACACATAGTTTTTTTAGTTCGTTGGAACTTTGATCGAAGTTTTAATAATAATGTATTTATGACGTACTAAAAAAAACTACTCATCAGATCGAGTTCAAACCAATTTTCGTTGGTAGTTTGTATGGTAATGTGCAATTTTTTTTAGTTTTTTCATTCTCTTATTTTAGAAGTTAGAGGGGCGGGGGGGGGGGGGGGGGGGGGGCGACACACATTTTACCACTTTGGAAGTGTCTCTCGCGCAAATTATTCAGTGTAGACAGAAAATAAATTAAAAACCTCAACATCATTTTTGAAGACCTATCGATAAACACCCCACACATATAGGTTTGATGAAAAAAATATTTGAGTTTCAGTTCTCAGTATGGGGGGCAACCCTAATTTTCCTTCTTTTTTATTTTTTTTGTAAAAATCTTAATGCGGTTCACAGAATACATCTACTTACCAAGTTTCAACAGTAGTATAGTATAGTTCTCATAGTTTCGGCAAAAAGTGGCTGTGACATACGGACGGACAGACAGACATAACGAATCTATAAGGGTTCCGTTTTTACTTACGGAACCCTAAAAATGAGACGTGATCGAGGCACTTTATACTGTATACTGTAGTATACTCTGCTCTGCTCTAGTATACTGAGTCATAAATGTCATGATTATAGATGAAAATTACTGGGATTTCTAGGGGATATTAATATCGTAAATAGTGAAAAGGGTATTGATTTTAGGTAAGATACGTTTTCTATACTCAATTCTCTATACCCCATACAAATTCTCGCTTGCATGATTTAACTTTTTAAGACAATGAAGTGGTCTATGTTCTTGAACACAAAAAATATTTCATAATAGCACAAAAGTTCGCAAAAAATGTTAAATCTAAGAAAAAACATGTCTGGTATGGGTGATATAATGAAATACATTAGTAAGTACGTAATGTTAAATATATGGTAAGGCTCTTTGTAGAGCCCGCCTAGGGAAGTAGCACACCTTTGTCTGGTATTCTGGCACCAAGGAGTACAGAGCAAACTTCACTGTGTTCCGGTTTAAAGGGCAATGTTTCCAAAAAAAAATCACTGGGCTAAGAGATACAACACCTTATCGTAACGAGCGCAGTGCGGTGCTAGGTAATGATTTGGACTCTTCGCGATCCAATAGCTGCGTGTCACTGCCCTGTTATGGGTAGGTATGTTGGTTCCCATCAGGCACATGTCCTGCTCGTCGTGTCACTCACTCTATACTGTAAAAAAATATATTTATACAAAAAGTATCAACAACGCTTCGGAACAAAATGAACCACAATCTAAGCCCTTTGAAATTAATCGATGTTAAGCATTTGGTAGCCGATCTCATTCGATATACGGTATCGATTTTAAGATTCGATTCAGTTAACGATTTCTATATCGAATTAATTTCTACGTAACAGAAGTCGATAGAAAACCGATTCTGTTTTACGTTTTTAGGTCAATTATTTTTGTGCTACGAAGTAATCACGACTATGTTCTGTTTAGAAAATGAAAGTTTTAATATTAGACCAGGGTAGAAGCCTTTAAAAATAATAAAAAGTGAAAAAAAATAGTAGTAGAATGAAACCCATTGGAAAAGGAGGGGAGTATTATAAAAATTAAAGGAAAAATAAATTACGGGCGATCTGAGGTCGGGAAGGGGATGGGGGTGAGTTTTTAAGGGTAAAAAACGGTTATTCTCGATTTCCGGCAAAACTAAAAGTCCTATTAAAAAAAGTTAAATAGAAAAGTTGTAGGTAATAAAAAGATCTAAAACTTTTGCATACACACTTTTTTCACATAACCTCAAAATGTATGTGAAAAATTCAAAAAAACAAGTTTTTGGTTTTTTATTTTTATCTTTTACAAAACTATTTTTTTTTTAACGAAATTTGGTGAAAACTTATCTTTTTATGTCCTAAATACGCTGTAATTTATTTGATCAAAAATATTATTTTTTTCACATTATTTTGAATGAATATCGAAAAAAACACCCTAACTTTCAATCGAAAAGTCACCCGTCAAAATATCAGCTTTTTTCAAAAATTTGGTATGTTTTCTGTTCGTTGAAATCTCTACTTTCCGATGGTGAAAAAAAATAAAAATGTTACCATAGTAAATCTTCTCAGAAAAAGCAAAAAATCGAAAAAAACTCGAATTTGATTATTTTTTTTCATTATTATAAAAAAATTTGAGCTATTTATTAAAATTAACACTTTAATTACTCGAAAAACGTTAAATTACATGTTACATTGATAAAAAAAGAAAATTGCAAATAAAAATATACTACTATAATTAACAAACAAATAAGTTAATAAAATTAATATTTAATAAGACATCTACAATATATGGAGAAAGTTGTCGAATCTTCTTTAAATTATATGCGTATATATCTATTTATTACTATTTTAAGATAAATTATATACCTGAGTGACCTACGCAAAATAGTAGCCCATCAAAAGGTATTTCATGGAGAAGTGGGGAAGGGGCTAGGCGGGTCTGGGTCTTACTACATACATACCTACTATTTCGTAGCAGCTGTTACAACCGTTAGATGATGATGAGAATGATCTCATTGGTTAAAGATTTTATACGGGCTGAACGTGCAGGTAATTGGGAATTTTGTTTAAAATGCGTGGAAAGAATGCTTACTTATTTTCATGCAAGTGGGCACTTTCTATACGCAAAATCTGCAAGATATGCGTTAGCTTAAAGTATGATCATTGTTAATACGAATTTTGTTAAAACACTTTCAGACAAACCACGACCATGTGGAAGTCCACCCTGAGTTTTCATAGATCTCATCAAAACTTGCTCGATCGTCATACCTGACCAAACTCCCGACCAAAACTTGTCAGTACGTCTAATTGTAAAGAATCCTTCGGTGAATCGCGTAAATTCATAATCATCATTTGTTGTGTCTTTAAGCTTACGCATATCTTGAAGATAAAGATGAGCAGAGTTTGCGTATAGAAAGTGCCCACTTGCATGAAAATAAGTAAGCATTCTTTCCACGCATTTTAAATAAAATTCCAAATTACCTGCACGTTCAGCCCGTATGACATTTTTAACCAATGAGATCATTCTCATCATCATCTAACGGTTGTAACAGCTGCTACGAAATAGTAGGTATGTATGTAGTAAGACCCAGACCCGCCTAGCCCCTTCCCCACTTCTCCATGAAATACCTTTTGATGGGCTACTATTTTTCGTAGGTCACTCAGGTATATAATTTATCTTAAAATAGTAATAAATAGATATATACGCATATAATTTAAAGAAGATTCGACAACTTTCTCCATATATTGTAGATGTCTTATTAAATATTAATTTTATTAACTTATTTGTTTGTTAATTATAGTAGTATATTTTTATTTGCAATTTTCTTTTTTTATCAATGTAACATGTAATTTAACGTTTTTCGAGTAATTAAAGTGTTAATTTTAATAAATAGCTCAAATTTTTTTATAATAATGAAAAAAAATAATCAAATTCGAGTTTTTTTCGATTTTTTGCTTTTTCTGAGAAGATTTACTATGGTAACATTTTTATTTTTTTTCACCATCGGAAAGTAGAGATTTCAACAAACAGAAAACATACCAAATTTTTGAAAAAAGCTGATATTTTGACGGGTGACTTTTCGATTGAAAGTTAGGGTGTTTTTTTCGATATTCATTCAAAATAATGTGAAAAAATTAATATTTTTGATCAAATAAATTACAGCGTATTTGGGACATAAAAAGATAAGTTTTCACCAAATTTCGTTAAAAAAAAAATATTTTTGTAAAAGATAAAAATAAAAAACCAAAAACTTGGTTTTTTGAATTTTTCACATAAATTTTGAGGTTATGTGAAAAAAGTGTGTAAACAAAAGTTTTAGATCTTTTTATTACCTACAACTTTTCTATTTAACTTTTTTCAATAGGACTCTTAGTTTTGCCGGAAATCGAGAATAACCGTTTTTTACCCTTAAAAACTCACCCCCATCCCCTTCCCGACCTCAGATCGCCCGTAATTTATTTTTCCTTTAATTTTTATAATATTCCCCTCCTTTTCTAATGGGTTTCATTCTACTACTATTTTTTTTGGTTTTAAAAATTATCGACCCTGGTCTATATGTCTAGAATTTTTATTTTACATTTTTTTATCTTTGTATAGAATCCTGTTTATATTACATTATACACTCCTAGTTAAAACTGCAGCAGCTGATGGCTCGATTGTATGAGTAGGTACAACTTAGTGAAATCCTACTAATAGATGTTTGAATGCTGTTGAATACATGAACTGATCGGCCTGAAACTTGTTAAATAGTTATATTTTATGGTTTATTGAGATTGGATGAAAATCGTGGGAACCAGAACTTACTAACGCGAAAGCCCCTAGTCATTTCAATGTTACAGTTCTGGGTGTTTATTTCTGGTTTCATTTATATAACTGCATAATTTATTTATTATCTAATTAAGCAATATCGTAAATAAAGAAAACACAGTCATGGTAGAAGTAATTAAACAAAGAAAATATTCCAAAATGTGGAGAAAATTTTATTAACTTATTTTATGTGAATTGAAGTATCCTATCTCTTACTTATATGCAACTTATGCCATTAAAAACAATTGTATTATGTGATGTCAAATGTTTTCATAACAATTTGAGTTGCTTAAAAATTTGACAGATTTTTGACACGCGTATGTGGCTCGAGGTTAATAAATGTCTGTTAAATCAATTTGCCCAACTAATTTATGTACGTATTAGACAAGTTAACTTCATTTGTCATATCGACATGTGTCATCTGTAGCCGCAGATGAGATGTTGCGATGCGATGAGACATTAGTCCGTGTGTCCGACCCCCGGGCTGGCGATACCTATCTGAACAATGAACTACGATTGTTTACGACCAACTAATGAACGCAGGTGGAACGAGGGACCAACAAAGAGTTGAATTCTTTGAAAAATACAGCTCTGTGAATCAATTTTTTATGCTTTAGGTGTCCACAAAAGCACTAAAATAAGAATACGTTCGTTAAGAATGGCACGTCATGTTTCTTCAAGGTCAGGTAAGCTCTACGTATTCGAAGTACGTGCGAAAGTATTGTTACGAAATGTATATTCTATTAGGATTAAAATAACGTGGGCTAGCCCAAAATTAGACATATAAAGACTACTTGAGAACACCTACACTAGATATTAATAAAGCAAGAAAAACAAGAATAACCTTTTACTATAGGTACTGTTCAATATACACTAAACAGACTGTCAGTTTTTTTTTGTGGCAATGATAGCACCATACCACAATGATAATAATAAGGGCAGTAATGTGCAAACATTACTGTGTTCCGGTTTGAAGGGGAACCTTTCCAGAGAAATTACAGGGCTTAGAGACATAACATCTTAGATCTCTGGGTGACGAGCGCAATGCAGTGCTAGGCAATGATTTGGACTCTTCGTGTTCCAACAGCTGCGCGCCACTGTGCTGTTATGTGGCAGGCATGTTGCTTACCATCAGGCACATGGCCTGCTAGTCTCGTAAATCTTTATTTAAAAAAAATCACATGTTTACCAGAACTGTGAACTCTGACCATTCTTATTTGGATAAATGTCACTAAATCCTTATATTTATGCTAGCATGTGACGTATGTAATTGGCTGATTGAAAATTTAAACACATATTAATTCTAGAATAGATACTTTTTATCGTTGAAAATTACGGGAACGGAAACTAAACAGGTAAAGCCACGAGGCATTGCTACCTAAATATAATTGTACAATACAATAAGCACCGTCATACATCTAGCAACTTCAGCCATCAAATGCAACATAATAAAACTAAATAAACTCATTGTAAATTCTATAAGATAGATAAATCACTGTCAAGAAACGGACTTAACAATGTAAAATATCAAGGAAAACCTGCACACGCCAAGGAAAACGGAATACAATGGGTGTTATTAAATTATTTATTATGATTTTTAATAGCTGTGCCCTACGGTTTCACCTCTTAAATCATAAACATTCAATAAAAAAATCGTGGCGCTGAAAACATTCAATTTTACTGTCATAATACCCTAGGTTCGAGGCAATGCGCCGTCCGCTATTTCGTATTGGATTTACGTGGTAAATTATGGCATTCTAAACGAATTAATAAAAAACGGCTATGTAGTTAATTTATACGCTTAGAAGTAGGAGCGAGAGGTATACCAGCAAAATCTCTCTATAACCTGCTAAAAGACCTTGGCTTGTCCAGAAGTGCAGTAAGTTCCATACTAGAACGAATATCTAAAGCTACGCCAGTAGGTTCATATCAGATTTGGCTGGACAGGGAGAGAAACACGAGTAGTGAAGGTCAGCGTTGATGTACGTCGGAACGGGGCCCCTTAAACCTACACCCGTGTCACAAGTCTCGGGATCTACTCGGGATTTCTCTCTCTGCCACACGATGGACCCGGCACCCGCACGGTGAATCCATGGAATGTTAAGAAGTTCGTACCTCTACTTGTTAAAGAAGGCTCCGATTACCAGCAGTGGGAACTTCAATTAGGCTAGTTATGCTATTTTGCATACTTTTTTACGACTTAATGAAGATGTTAAGCAGACCATAAACTATTTAACAAGATTTTAATTTAGATAGACTTGTTTAGAATATTGTGTAGTATGTTCGTTCATTTGATTTGTTTACCATTGTTTCTTCCAAATAACTTCTGTTAGTTATGCGTGCTTTAGCATAAGTTCATGACTTAACTTCCTTGGTATTCACTAATATTTAATTTTCGCGAGATAAAGCGTAGACAAAATTAATATGTGTATTTGAGCCATTCAGTCACTCATGTTAAAATTGTTTATAGTTAAATGTACTTTTAGGTATTTGCACGATGATGCGATGCGTTTATGATGTATTATTAACGTATAATCATCGTTTATTAGTTGTTGTAGTGTACACCGTGTAATTACTACCTGGTACCCTGTAGGATCAATGCAAGTAAAGATTGTGCATATCATAAAATAAGACACTTCGAAAATGTTTTTTCTAAGATAATTGTTGAAGTTTAAATAATAAATTAATGTTTGTTTGTATTAATAGTGTGTAATAAGCACAAACAGCCCATTAAATGTTGCCACATCTTTTACAAAGATACTAAATCTTCAATTCCAGAAATATTCAAAAGTACAAGTAGGGGTCGAACTGACGACCCGCTGATTGAGAATTCTCACACACTTTCGCCTCAAAAAATAAACAAGAGACTACCGACTAAGTTTTGGAGTAAGCATCAAACTAACAAAATATCATTATCGTTACCTACAGCTTTTTTTATTTCTCTTAACTATATACTTGTAAACACTTCTGTTATATAATGTCAACTTCCTTATTTCTCTCTCAAAACTTGAACAAATGTTAGAAAGTACCCACCATGTACCTACTCTAAAAATTCAATTATTAAATAATAAACAAGAAACCAGTCAAAAATTACCATTTTGATTTGACTATACTCAAAAAAATTGTTAAACTGTTTAGGTCGTGTTAGTCTTGAGTTTGTCGGATTTCAAATTAGTAGGCCGGTTGGCAAAAAGTAATGCTATTAATTTTTTTGTAATACATAAAAAGTAGTATTGGATATTAAAATGTGAGTTTCCACGTTCTCATTAAATGACCGTTATAAAATTATTAAGAGCAATTCAAAACTGTAAGTAAGTCGTAGAAACGCTATTTTACGACTCAGACCGAACTAATCAGTCAATCAACTCTATCAAGTTCAAAAAATTAACGACTTCAGCTATCAACAATAAAATATGATTTCATCAGTAGGGCCGTAGCGTGTCTCAATCAGTGTTACCCGTTTTGTGTCAACGCAAACTGTATAATGTAAAAGATGTCCCGTGTGTCTGTTTATTTCTGGAGCTATAATAGTTTAGCCATGATAACAAAGTACATTGTTAAACCAAATTTTGCTAAGCTAAGTTTTTTTTTTCATAATTGTGGTATATTTTTAAACAAAACAAGATGACACTTATCGCAGCCTTAAGGCCGGCTTGCATTTTGATTATTGCGAGTGTGAGTGCGAGTGCGATTGCGAGTACGAGTGACTGATTACTATGCACTCGCAATAATCAATCGGTGTCCACACGTGTTTGCTACCAATCACTCAACACCTGCACTACTCACTCGCACGCGTACTAATCAAAATGAAAACAAGCCTTTACGCCAGAGCTTAACCATCGTTTGTAATACGTTTAACAAAACAAAATTTTGTTTCTTGTAGTTTATCTGACTAATTATGAGAAAATGATTTGTTTAAATGTATGAATCAAGCTGTTACGCCAGGGTTTAATTATTTTCAAAAAAAATTGCTTTATAAACTAAAAAATCGAGAATAAGTAAATACTCATATCCTTAGAGTATCATTGTCATTTTCGAAGATAGTGATTGAATTATTTTAACTTAAACGTTCAAAGAGGTAATTTAAAACGCTTAGTGCTACGATCTGCACAGTGGATGATTAGAGCTTCCGATTAAGCTAAACTGTATTAATTTGAAAATACCTAAACATTCCAAGCAGTGCATAAAAGATGACTTACCGTAAATTAATTTCACATTTAGTAAAAATCTACAATCTATTGCAGATTTCACCATATTTTTGATATAATCAAAAACTTTAAAAAAATAAGAAATAACTGTAGATGTACGACTAAAACCGTAGAAATTGTTATAGTGTGTCTCAATCTTGGACCACTTATCATAAATCTAAATCAAGATAAACGACATTTAGGATTTTAATGGTACCTTTCGATATTAATGTCCCATTCAGTTGAGGCGGAATGTCGGTGGCTAGCTACCTGTTGTATGTGGGCCGCGGACTTGGGAGATAGATAAAGTTTGTTGTCATAAAGGGTATTTACTTCGAGTGCTATGGATAAATATTGAACAAAAATTAATAATACATTGATTTCGCAAAAATCAATTCGCAACTGAACTATGTTTTGCACATATGTATGTATCTATGTACCGTGGGTTTGTTTAAATTTTAAAAAGGTAAAATATATTAATATATTGTGTATTCACAGAGGAACCATGCTGTAAAATACTCATTCATTGAAATGTTTACTAAAAACAATAACTAAAACATATTATATAAATATTTTTTAATCTGAATTGTGTGAATCTAATACATGGATTAATAAATTGTGCTTTTTAACAGCATAGTGAGAGTGACAGTACGAGCAAAACACGCTCACGACTGTAATGTTATAATCAACACGTCGTCAACGTCTGCTCATAACAGCACGGATCCACGGAATTATTGAAACACAAAGAGTTCAAATCATTGCAAAGTATTACATATATTGTGCATGATTCTAAAATAAATTGTACAATGGTTTATCCGCCAAACCGGAACAAAATAATACTTGCATATTACTTCTAGTTTGTAACAATAACTAGTAAAGTTATATATATTGTGTAGTAGGTATAATCGTAACCAGCAATAATACTTCCTTAAACGGACTTTGCAAATAGTCCTGCCACTATAAAAAAATCTTCAAGTAGAATGGACAAATAACGTTAAACGTAACAAACGCTTCAACTTTTTTTTAACAATTGGACTTTACACAAAAACTGTAACAGTTTTGAGCTAGCTTGCTTTTGCCATAAATAATTATAGTACAGCGGTAATTGGCAAGACTAAACGTTCATTAAGACATTGGCAGTATCTGTCATTCTCTAAGTCTGTGCATTAACTAGTGTGTATGTGGACGTTGTTATCCAATATGGGACTATTAATTAGTGTGCGGAGTCAGCTTGACTTCTAGTTGGCGAAGTGAAAGTGGATCTGATTCAATACAATTTATTAATGCACCTTTCTTTGGTTATTTTTTTAACGAGTTATGGAGAGTATTATGCTTATAATAATAATGCGTCGGTTGATAGATTATAATTGGTTTTTATTACTGCAAAGGCACCCTATTCAACAGTGCAGTAAGTAGTATACTAGAACGAGTATCCAAAGCTGCAATTATCAGATATCAGATTTGGCTGGGAAGAGAGAGAAACACGAGTAGTGAAGGTGAGTGTTGGTGTACGTCGGAACGCCTTAAACCTACACCCGTGTCACAAGTCTCGGGGTCTACTCGGGATTTCTCTCTCTGCCACACGATGGACCCGGCAGTCGCATGGTGAATCCATGGAATGCTAAGAAGTTTGTCTCCCTCTCTCCCACTGCTGGGTCCAAGAATGGCCTCTCACAAGATGAGAGTCGTAGCCGTAGCCCTTACCAATTACTGTTTGATAAATTACATTTGTCGGCAAAATTTGTATTTCTTGAAACATGCCCGTTTCCTTGCGATTTTCTCTTCAAAGTTGTGGTGACAATGATACTCACCTGCATGTACGTAGCCCCTGAGTGCTAAGCCTATACATGGCCACGAGCAAAGCCGGTGCGAACCGCTAGGGTATCGTAAGTATGTATTTAGAATCTTCAAGTAAGTAAATTTGTACAACCATTCCATACGGCGGAAATCGAACTCACGTACACCAATTCCGCCAACAGACTTAAATAAGTTTTGAACAGCCAACAGACTTTTGAATAAAGAGTGATGAGACGAGAAGTACATTTGCCTGATGGTAAGCAACATGCCTGCCACATTTAACAGAACAGTGACACGCAGTTATTGGAACATGAAGAGTCCAAATCATTACCTAGCACTGTACTGCGCTGGTCACCCAGAGGTCTAAGATGTTATATCTCTAAGACCTGTAATTTCTCTGGAAACATTGCCCTTCAAGCCAGAACACAGTAATGTTTGCACATTTCTGCATGGCAGTAGAATAACTGGCAAAGGTGTGGTACTTCCCCAGGCAGACTCTGCTAAGAGTCCTACCACTACTAATAATTATGACTAATTTATAGGTGTTTGATTGTGTGTTGCCATTATTTTGAACTCATTTTGCAGAGCTTTGAATACGGTATTTGGTGTATTCGCGAGTTATCTTCTGGATCAATACCTACATTGTTGCTCCCTTGCAGTAATCGTGTAACTTGATTTAATATTATTACAACCAAATCTAATAAAAACACACATTATTTACCAATTTCCGTTAGATACGCTAGCATATTTCCGCAGATTTAATTGAAAATAGACATTAGTTTACGTTTACGAGGACACTTTGGTCATAACACTAACAATAAATGTCACCTTCCCTCACCTAGTATGTAAATGCATTTCCTTTAAGCTCTGTCTGGAAAAGATTGCTCTTAGTACAAGGGTTGCCATTTGTCGCGGTAGTTCATAAATATGTTTATGTTATTTTTCTATTAGTTTGTGTGACATATAACTATGTCTGAGTATATAACTATACAGATATCTACTGCTACTAGTTAGATAGCTAGTAAATTTAATTAACTAATCAGAAATTCTTTCGAATAAATTCTAATTATATTAATCATCGTATTCCATATATTATCTTATACCTTTAAACGAGAAATTCTTGTATATAAATATGTATATATATATAGAATCTGAATCTCGGAAACAACGGCTCGACGGATTTTCATGAAATTATGTATGCAGGGGATTTCGGGGACAATAAATCGATCTAACTAGGTTTCATTTTAATAAAACGCATATTATGCGCGTTTTAAGACAATGAAAAACTGTCACATTAGACATTAGAATGCGAAAGTAAATTTCGCCGCGTGACGCGACAGCATAATTAGTTCAGACGGGATGTCGGGCGCTCATAGCGGTCACGAGTTAGTAGCTGCGGGTTCGAATCCAGACGAGTTTTCTTATTTTTTCAATACTTTTTTTTAAGAATATCTATTTCTTGGAGTCTTTTATCTGTATGTATCTAAGTATATTTAGTATTTAAACCGAGCGAAGCTCGGTAACCCAGGTACTTTGCTTAAAGCTTGGACTAACCAAAAAGCTATTCAATTTGTGGACGATCAAACGACGTCAAAATAACCCAAAGAAACAAAAATATATGCACCGAGTTATACATATGTACGAAGCTCAGTTACCTGGAGAATGTCGCTCTTAGCGATGAGCTCACCATTTGTTTCACCAACTTTAAGAATGTATTGTGGACTATAAATATTTTATCTCTACGGAGTATTTGTTTACTGAGTTAAGCTTTGCAATACGAAAACGCTACGTAGCAATAATTATGCTCTCAAATTATCTACATAAATATAAGGTGCTTCTTCTTATTTTACAAATAATAGTACGCTTAGCCGGCCGAATCGGCCGAAGATGGCGCACGTACTAGATGTCAGTTTTAATCATTCTCGACTTGAAAACTTAACGATTGAATTTGGAACGTCGATAAATTTACAGTTTGCACGTAGGCTATTTTATATCCCAAAAACAAGCAAAAATCTCCAGCAAGATACATCCATTCTAAGTTAGTCTATTTATACGCGAAGTCGAGAGAAAAAAACTACTGTTATCAAATCCTATATAATGAAAAGTACGATTTTATTCAAATGTTTATATTATTTTATTAAAGTAAGTAAAATCGTTACTATACGGAGTGATTTTTAAGACCAAGCCTAGCATTCTTCGTGAACAGATCGCGGAACCCGCGCCTATTTGTGTAGAAATGACGCAACTTAGTTTTGTCAGTGTAAACAGCGGTCTCCGTAAACACGCCGCGAGGCAGCTTCTATTGTTTGTGGAGTTGGTCAAATTCTATGGACATTGGACAATGGTCGCATAAAGTTTATACATTGGATGCGGTATTTTGTAGGTCAGTAAATTTTTTTTTTTTTATAGCATAGAATGACGAGACGAGCAGGTCATGTGCCTGATGGTAAGCAACATGCCTGCCACATAACAGCACAGTAACACGTAGCGATTGAAATATGATAGTCCAAATCATTACCTAGCACTGTATTATGTACATATTTTATACTTCATGTAACGGTAGACTGTTCAAAGAACAATAGTCTTAGTAAGTGAAACGTGGTCGTTTTTAGTTGTTTAATTTTTCGAGAAGAAAGTATTAATTTTGTATTATCATACAATCATCATAATTTGATCATCAATCATCCTCAAAATATTAGGTAGGTTCATTCGACCATACTTTTTTGGTGCGTTACATAATTTTATTTTATCTGAAAGATGTTGTTTTCTAGCAATTTTTTAAGTTACTTCATTAATGCGTCGGTTGAATTTGGCAACATCGATGATGATGTTCTTGTTGTATTATTTTTGTTTTCAATATTCTTCTACATTAAATGAAATTGTTTAATGTTTAATTGACCTAGTTTGGTTGTTCCGAGAAAAGTTATATGCAATAAACAAACATACACGTTTTTTATTTGCGTTGTTTGTTTTATTATTGGTGTGGACTCACCTAATTGACAACAAGCTTATTTTATAAAAAATAACTGATATGACACATGAAACTCTATCAGTCTGATTTTGGATTTAAAATCTATGGCAAATTTGTCAAAAAATAAATAAAAAACTAGCTCATAAATTGTTTACATAAACTAAAAAATACTTTATACTAAACAAAATTAACTTACCTACCTATTAATAACACTTTTATTTAATAACTTGAATTCATAGTAAAAGTTTATAAGACTGATATTTAAAACAAAAAGGTACTTTTTTTGGTTTAGTACAGGTATCTTGTAAAGTTAACCATGTTAGGATTAAAAAGCATCGTTTTTGTTCGTCGTTCATCGTGTCCGATTGCAACATCCATAATTCGCACATCCCGCGAATACTCAGCTAACATCCTACACCACACACTCTAAGCCTTTTGTCTGCCCACTGCCGGACAAAGTCATGATGTCATACTTGTACAACTATAGAGTGTTCAAATACCTCACAGCTTCATTACTACGACGAACTTAAACTTCACTTTCTCACGAGATTCCCTTTCACGTAAGGATTCTGCGTACTACAGCTGAGATTAGAGGTCTAAAATATTAATTGTTCTTGATTTTTTTACACTTGTTGATCAAAATATTATGGACCAAATGGACCCAATATTCAGTGGAATGGATGTTCCACAATGCAGTAATGTGCAACATAACTGTTTTTCGTTTTGAAGGGCAATGTTTCCTGAGAAATTAGTAAAATTTCTATACACTATATAAAAATAAGCAAATCTTCTTATATTTCAGGGTCATGAACGCAGTGCAGTGTTAGGTAATGATTTGGACTCGTTGTACCCGTTCCCGTTATTTTCCCGGGATAAAAAGTAACCTATATGTACATAATAAGTTTTTCCGGGCTATAATTTAACTGTGTTCAACCTAATACGTTCAGACGTTACACCGTGATTGAGCAACAAATATCCAAACATTGACATTTAAAATATTAGTAGGGTAATAATGGAAACGGCAATGACGCGGGTAAAACCGTAAAACACAACTAGTAACCTCATAAACTGAATCCTGCATACAAACTTTAACTGTGTAATATTATTATGATTTACTTAACTGATACAACTATTATTATACTGACATTTCATCAGAAACGATAAATAAGAAAATTTTATTGTCAACGACGCCGGCTTGTCAGAATTATGTTCGGATTATGTTCGCCTATCTCCAACATGGTGTAGAATTCAACTTAACGGCTGAGAAGTGGGACAATTGGTGTAGCTTCTCCGATGCCACAGACATACATTACACCTTTTGCAATGCAGCTAAAGACTACAGTAACAACATCATCAACAGCCCACTAAACGTTCCCACTGCTGGGACTCGGGGCCTTCTCTCGCAAGGAGAGAGTTCAGGCCACCACGCTGGCCCAGTGCGGGTTGGTGGATGACACATGACTTCGAAAGATTCTAGGTACATTTCGGTTTCCTCACGATGTTTTCCTTCACCGTTTTAAGTTAGCGGCATTACGCACATGCCTTCAAAAAGACAGTGGTGCGTGTGGGGTTTGAACCCGGGGTCTCCGAATCGGCAGTCGCCGTTCTCCCGACTAGACCAGCCGTAACTTACTAACTACTACCGTAAGACTACAGTAAAACTAGGACTTATTTTTGTCGTTCCCCAATTGTTTACAAATTAAAATTGAGTACGTTCTCATACTTAAGTTTTATTTCGGCTATCGGGCCTATTTAGTACGAGTTTTTCCTATTTTAGGGCAACACGGTTTTGTGCAAAACAATGCAAATGTGTTTATTAACTATTAGCGCCCCGCTGTCTCGCCCACGAAGTTAATATTTCCGTTATTTTCCTCTAATAGTTATGACGCCTACGAAGCTTATGTACTATACCAGACTATTATCTAGTTGTTTCCCAAATTTCAGCCCGATCCGGTCAAATGTCCCGACGTAATTGAGCAACAAAGATCAAACTAAAAATCCAAACTTTCGTTTTCGTCTATAATATTGGTAGGAATAGCAGTAGGTAAGTTACTGGTTTGCTCGATTTTGTCATTTATAAAAAAAACGCAGACATGTTGAAATTAATCGAGCTCTCATACATTACATTCTTTGGGATGGATCGGCTAAGTATCAGCTGGAAGCTCTGGAATCGATCGAAAGACGTGCCAAAAAGCTCACAGGCAACGGCACTCTTGTGCGAAAAGGATACACTTCGGTGAGTGTGGTTCTGATGTGCATGATCTAATGCCACCTTGCCCTTTTTTCTATCGGAATGATCGCAGCTCAAAAAGCGACATCGTTTCATGGTTGATGTTCCAAAGACGCGAACGAACAGATTTGACTCAACTTTTGTGATAAGAGCATCTAAGATGTGAAATGCGCTGCCTGAGTGGTTTTTCCCCGATGGTTACAATCTTTGCGTCTTCAAATCGCAAGTGAATCGGTTTCTTCTAGGTAAACATGTTCCATTGTAGACCGCATCGTCGCTTAACATCAGGCGAGATGGCGATCAAGTGTAAACCTATAAAAGTAAAAATAACCTACTAAATACATGTAAAAATTTAGCAATAATCGGTCGAGTGGTTTCATAGGAATAAGAACAAAAACAATCTGATAAAAGATATTTATACGATGTGGTCCTATTAATATTATAAATGCAAAAATAAGTTTTATTTACACTTTATCGCAAAATCTACTTAACCGATTATCATGAAACTTTATAGACATATTCTTGGAGGTATTATAAATATCATAGGCTACTTTTTATGCTGACAAATTAATACATACATACACATACTCGCATCTCCAAAAAAAATCTTCCAGTCTTCGTTCAATGAAAACACAATTAAGCAATTTGGAACTCGAGTTGTTATAACTACGATAGTTATCCGTAGCCATTCCGAGGCACGGGTCAAATTTAATAGTTGCCGCGGTTTTCTAACTTTACCTTTACTGTAGTTGTTTGCGATTTTTCACAGTAATAAACGATTTAACTTACTTCGGTTGATTGAATTTAATTCTAACCAATTTTATAATTTGGTTGTTCAGTGGCGAGAGCGATTTCACAAGTGTAGGTTTTTTATAGAATAGATGTATGAGGTCTATGATGTCTATAGATATATGAGCTGAGCAGTGTGGCTGATGGTAAGCAACAAGCCATAACAGCACATTGACACGCAGCTATTGGAACATGAAGAGTCCAAACCATTACCTAGCACTGCACTGCACTCGTCACCCAGATATGTTTGATGTTTTATCTCTATGCCCTGTAATTTCTCTGGAAACATTACCCTTCAAACCGGAACACAGTAATGTTTGCACATTACTGCTTGGCAGTAGAATAACTGGCAAAGCTGTGGTATTTCCCCAGGCGGACTCTGCAAAGACTCCTACCGCTACTAAAGATGATCTCTGAATATTTTTTTCAAGCACATATACCTATGTATTATGTTCAAGTGTAAATCTTTCATTCTCCCCAAAGCACAGGCTGATTGACACGAATTTCTCCCGTCCCATCGTAACCTATGCACTAACTTGCTCGCTCCCTAATACATAGAAGTTCCACCTCGGGGTTTTTCAACAAGCAATGCTGCATATTAAGCATGATAAGACACATCGTGTTAAAACATCATACTGCGTTTCATTACAGGTGTTAAATAGCATTCAGGTCTGCCAAACTTAAATGGGAGTGGAACGAGTCTAGCTAGTAAGCAAAATGCATCCCTTTCAGTGGGCCAGGGGTTTTTCAGAGTAGAGACATCAATCAGTCGACCCTCGGAGCGTAGTCCAACGTGATGGAAAGATGAGCTCGAAGCATTTAAAAAATATTAGATCATGGAAGCTCAAGACTTAAAGGAAATAAGTGAACGGAATTGGAAGAGATTCTTTCCCAGAAATAGAGAAAGCAGCTTTTTTTTTAACATGCCTGCCACATAACAGCACACTGACACGCAACTATTGGAATATGAAGAGCCCAAATCATTACATAGCACTGCGCTCGTCACCCAGAGATCTAAGTTGTTATATCTGTAAGCCCTGTAATTTCTCTAGAAACATTGCCCTGAAAACCAGAACACAGTAATGTGCAAACATTACCGCTTGGCGGTAGAATAACTGGCAAAAGTGTGGCACTTCCCCAGGCGGACTCTGCTAAGAGTCCTACCACTACTAAGCTTTTAGACAAAATAAAAAAAAATGTACAGGCCCGACATTACCACAAGTTTAACAGAAAATGTATCAATTCAAATCAAATCCTCATTTATTTACACACACAAAGTTTAGTTTATATTTACCATACATTTACTATTTTCCATCGAAACATAGTAAGTACGCGTTATTGTTGCGTTTAAGCTTCTGTCAGGGGACCTCAAACTAGGCTAAGCCCTCAGTCTCAAGTTCTATCGAAATATTAAACTGTACAATTATCTAAAGAAAATTAGATAACAATTGTGAAATTAACAATGAGTACAAACTTACATATTATTAGGGAGATCGTCGCAGTATTTAATTCGTCTACGTCCGGCGCCTTCACATCAAGAAGAGTACTTACACGCGCGTGACTGCTGCTCGTTTGGCAAACGTGTTGATTTGTCTCTATGCCCTGTAATTTTTCTAGAAACATTACCCTTCAAACTGGAACATCAGTCGTGTTTGCACACACTGCTTGGCGGTAGAATATAACTGGCTTAAGGCCTGTTTTCATTTTGATTAGTACGCGTGCGAGTGAGTAGTGCAGGTGTTGAGTGATTGGTAGCAGACACGTGTGGACACCGATTGATTATTGCGAGTGCATAGTAATCAGTCACTCGCACTCGCAATCGCACTCGCACTCACACTCGCAATAATCAAAATGCAAACCGGCCTTTAAGTGTGGTAACACAGGCGGGCTCTCTATAAAGTCCTACTACTACAAAAACTGCTTACTTTTCGGCGGGTAGTCTACTTCTTTGTCACATTTGGTATTAAAAAAAGACGAAACTTTAGCTCTATATATAATTCAATTGGCGCGTCAATTTCTTCAGTCCACTTTCTCCCGAGATGCTCTACTAGGCAAATAAATGGAAACATACACTCGCCACCTACTGGAATAGCAAGTGGACTGGCAAGTGGACTGGCGAGTGGCAACCGCGCAAATCGAGCTATATTTTTCATTGCTCGACAACCGGTTGCGAGACAGTCCATCCACTAATGCACAGAGTAAGAAAAAGCAGATTAATTACTAAATTTATAGATGAATATCATAGATTAATTTCTAATTCTTAAAATTAATCTTAAATTTTTAAGTTTTTACATGGCCCTATTATGATCTAGGCTGTTCCGTAAGGCTTAAGTTATTATAGTGCTATACTTTGGTAACTTGCAAGCTGAAAACTTTTTTGATGAGTTCAATCTTCCTCTTCTAACAACACGGTATTCTTGATATATTATATTTGCTTATTTGCTAAAATAAGTGACTTAATAATACATTTGCTCTAAAAAAATACTTTAGAAAGAAGACGAGTTCGGTATGGTTTGGAATCCAAAATTCCTGTTTAATAATATTTAATATTTAAAAACTTCCAACGAGTTTGTTTTGGATTGGTAACAAACAAAGTTTTTAAAATAATTAAAAAAAGGTATCAATTAAAAAAAAAAAAAGTAGGTAGAGTAAAAACTATGTACTTTCCTGGAGCCATTTTATTTTTATGGTAATAACAATAAACTTTAAAAAAAATAGCGACAGAACTTACGGCTTTTCATTAGAACATAAAATATAGTATTTATAAGGCCTTTGGTAAGATTTATAACTATATGCTTTGATTTTTTTTTCTTCACAATTAGAAGAATGTACTAGAAAAAATGTTGTCCGAAGTTTTGTCTTTATGCTATTCATAATCTACGCACAGCTAGCCTGTCCATCTACTAACGTCGTGTAGGACGCGCTTTATCTAGCTTTGCCTATTTACAGATAATGTCGGTTTATATTGTGCGCTGGCTTTCTGCATTTATTGGTACTCGATTGTGATTGAAATAATCTTAGAAGTGAATGGATTTAGATAATTTCACCTTATGTTAAAAGCTTAAGTCTTTGTGTTCAATTGAACATTTTGATACTTAGTTTGGAGAAAGCAGTCTTGGCAGCGACACAACTTACGCCTTAGCAGTTGGTAGTATATATTTTCACTTTTGTTTAGTTCCACCTGATTCTACTTAGTCTTAGTCCATAAAAGTCGAAACCATTATAAAATGAATCAAAAAAGTGTTATCTTTAACATGACATTCATTTGTAGCCTCTATAATACCACCTCTGGGTTTGGCCCTTTTCTAAATGTATATTTATTAATTAAAAGTAAATTACCCATAAATGATCTTAAAGCCGTATTTAAGAACATCAGAAGTTCTAATGATCTCACTTCCAGATCCTAAATGACGAATTACCTACTATACCCGGGTAGTGTTGAAGTATTGACTATCATTGAAACGATGTTCTTTTTCTTTTGGAGTGGATTGGAATTCTGTTGTTTTAGGTTTCGCTACCTATTTATTCATCGTGGCTACGCTGTTTTTTAGAGGCAGTCTTGTTGCAATTTCTATACAGCTTACAAATGAACACTATCATAACTTTACTGATATTAAAACTTTAGTATCTACATTGCACATACGTTACAACCAAAAACAGTTGTTTTGAAATTAGAAGTGAGTTTCTTCTTTACGATCCGGATGCAAAATCTCTGCGTTCATCGCGTAGTTAATCAAATTCATATTTGAACATACATTTATTTATGTATATACATTTATATTAAGAGTAAGTTTTCTAAATAGCGCACTGCGCTTGTCACCCGGAGATATAAGATGTTTATCTCTATGCCCTACCAAACTAAAGAGTCCTACCACTACAACAAAAGTCTACCATGTACTGAGTTCAGTGGCTCATCACGTCACTCGAATTTCAACACAAATAATGTAACTGTGCGGCAGCAGAAACGCAGCGTGCACGCACGTCAGCCGCAGTGTCCGGCGCGGATTAGCGAATGAGTTTAGTGGCTATTAGCTCGTGATTTATTATGTGACTCCGCGCCGCGATGGGCCGTTGCTGCGCTGCGTGAGATCTAGTGATGAGAAAAGATTGCTTTTGGTATATCGATAGTTTTTGAAAATATTTTTCACACACATAACCTGACCTGACGTACCTGTAACAAGCATTCTCCATACTAAGATAAGATATCCAATGTAAAAAATGCATGAACCTTGGAGCCAGTCGAGTTCATACATTAAAAAAACCTGATGTGTCTCAATAGTGGCATTAGGATATACTTACGTTAAAAATGCCACGCAACACATACATCTATACTGCCATTCAGTGGAGATATCAAAATGTAGGTACCATTCAAATAAATACGCGTCCGCTAACTGCTACTGCCACTGTATCAAATGGACAAACGAATATTCCATTTTGTATTTTATGAAAATTCAACCGAAATTTTAACAACATTAAACATTTTTAAAATCCGACGTGCAGGTTTTCTTTTCAAATTATTTTCCTATATAAATACATACTCATGCATCACAAGACATTGGAGTTTTTCTGAAATTTATTAATCTGAATATTCTGTTTAGTTTAATGCCTTGCCTTCCCAGCAAAAGTCCCGGTTTCGATCTTTGCACGAATAATTGTTTTATAAATTTCTCATCATTATTATAACCAGCCCACACTCGTCTACTAATGGGCATATAATCCAATAATAATACACCACTCAGCCCGATCCTCAGCTTTAAGTTTTGAACCACCAGCTGTCTTTTGTATATCAAAACTTTTTATATATCTCAGTCTGTTGCAATTGCTCACATTAGAAATCGTAAAATTAAATAGTAATGTTGTTACATAAAACATCGATAACTGATAGCTAACATTGATTTCTGATATCTTCCCATCCCTATAACCGGCATCTGAACCGGTAGATACGATACAGGTGCGCAAGTTCTCACCGCTGTGCTTGTAGTGGTGACACGCAGACATACACAAGCTGATTTGTCCACAGATAACCATCTGATCACCACTGCTGTCGTTTGGCGGATCGGCCCTACAAAAGAAAATTTAAATGAGGCACTATATTACTTCGATTTTTATACGCTTTGAACAAAGGTCGTTTTATGAAACCACTAAATTTTCTTAATTTAAAGTGAGAAATTACAAAAAGAAACAGATTTCAAACTTATTTAAGATCAAGATAAAGGTAAGTTTGAAAAAGTAACTTCCTTACTTGACTTTCATTTATCAACTTCTATAACAAATTCCACTTATATTGATTCCACTAAGTGGGTTCCAATAGCGCTAAGTCAAATTTGCAAAAATTCAGCTTTACATTTTCTATGCAGTAGATTTTTAAAACTATGGCGCATGTATAAATGCTATACTGTGTTTATAAAGTCATCTTACTGTGATGCCTTTTGCCAGCAGATTAAAAAGATCATTCAAAACTCACCTGGATCATGATTCACAAAAACCAATAAACAAAACAAAATCATCTCGATTAACTTTATCTACAATGGATGGATCATTCATGGGGTTAATTCACACCAAATACACGATTTCGTGTTTAGACATCAGGAATAATACAGGCCCCAAGCGGCGCGAAATTGCGCATTGTCGCGAGTTCTTGCACCTTTTGTTATCAAGACCTAAGACCCACTTTGAGGTCAATGCGCCAATAAAAGAAATAAAAATGCAAAACTTTAATGTATTTGTAAATGGTTAACTAATTTGCGCTGAAGCATGGTTGTGCACTAAAACTTACACCAGGGTAGCCTTTATTTTGACTTTGTATTAGATTACTACGAGATTCACCTATTCCACCGACGACATTCAGGACGATGAGATAATGTGATTTCGCGTTGCACTTATCGGCTGCGTCACCATGTACCATCAGGGACTACAACACAGACTGTAGTTAAAGATCGTAGCAGTAGCAGTAATGGGAACTCTGTGAGGAAAATTCCTAACACACGAATTCAACTGAGATGGAAGCCTTAGAATAATCGTTCAAAAATAGTAATCGTGTGCATAAGCCAAGCATTACGTTCACCACCGAAGACTTCTATCTTCTCGAGGCATGTCGTGTGGCAGGCCCTTCTTATTTTACCAAAATGGACGATGAAAACGATGGTTACTGCATGCGTAAACTTGTGTTGTTAACTTCGTTTAATCAGTGCTGCTTACGGGATACAGATCCACTGGTAGAAGACACATACGAAACACAACCATTGCTAAATTTGTTAGTAATCTCCCTTCCAAATATAACAGATTTGTTCAAAATAGGCAACCATCACACAAAAAACATTGGTCCTAGAGTCCGTGGTGTTAAGTTATCTTAAAACTTTAAACGTAAACTCTTTCTTAATTTTAGAAACCGTAGGTATTGTACATTTTCTATTTAAAGGAACCCTGTCTCGTGGATTTCCTAAATAACGGCAAACTTTTTCGTCGGCATACAATACGCATTCCAGTGCCTTGGTTTATATTTCTATTGTACGAGAGGTATTCTATGCTCCAAAGTGATTATTATTCTAATTTGATAGTCAACTGGAAAGAAATTGAACAGTTGCGAATTGTTTTTTTTTTTTTTTTAATAATTTAAAATCACTTAAACAGCATTACGTTTTTAACAATTATTTTTATTTAGATCTAAGATGCTGAGCACCGTTTTCTGTTGCTTGAGTCCGTGCTTTTGGATTCGTACGACGTCACGCCCGAAACTTTTCTAGGGATACACATTTGAACTCAAAAGTTTGACAGGATTTTAATGAATGTAGGTATAGAATATGGCGGGGAGTATAATATTATCTATACAATTTGTATAAAAATCTGAAAATTTTAATAATTTGACACGTTTATCTATTTAATTACAAGTTGGATGCTTAAAACGAATTTAAGGCAGAATTGTCCAACTCACTAGACTTACTATTTGGGCTGCGTAAGATCAAAGACTGATACGAGTAGGTACTATAAGACACAATCCAGATTCTGATAATCTTCATGTTTGCATTGTATGTGCGTCAGTATAGTATGCTTAGGTTAATAAGATCTTGAACCTTTTACAGTAAATCAAAGTTCGGCAGGTACAAAGCGTTTAAAACTATAAGAACATTTTAAAAAAATGTCACAGCTAAAGTCATACATAAAACTATCAAGAACAAAAATAGTATGTTATTTAAGTCAAAATTACGCAACATTTTCCGATTGGAACATCTCAAATTCCGTTAGAAACACGTATAAAACACAATTTAACTTAAGTGGAGACTTAAATTAGTAGTTCCATTTCCAATTCTAGAGATAAACGTAGTAGCCGCCGCTTGTTTCATTTTTAATCGACATTTTTCA
This sequence comes from Ectropis crepuscularia, assembly GCA_963693475.1. Taxonomy (NCBI): domain Eukaryota; kingdom Metazoa; phylum Arthropoda; class Insecta; order Lepidoptera; family Geometridae; genus Ectropis; species Ectropis crepuscularia. Next base: position 19,587,551 of record OY856355.1, read on the forward strand.
ATCATGTATCTCTATCAACTCTAATGACTGAGCTGTCAAACGTATAGAAAGCACTATTAGCTGGAATGATTCAATTAAAATGAGTTATTGATCTATCTTTTATAACTCAGTTTTGAGGCGCCTCTACCTTTTTACCGCCTCTTGTCTAAGTTTTAAATGCTTTGCTTGAGCGACAAGAATGTCCGTCTACAAGAACACATGGACATAGGAGTATATCTGTATCTATACAAGTGATGTTCTGAGCAACATTACAACTGTTTAATACAAAATTTTAAAGTTATCAGTTTTCACTCCTATCAGCAGTCCCTGTAACTGCCCATTTGTTTTTACATCTTCGATAGCTAATATTTAAATTGTTCGTACGGTATTTTCACCCTTATGTTTCACTGTATATTTTTTAATCAAGATATGGAGTTATCAAATCTTGTTCCTGGAGCAAAGGTTGGCCATTGCCATCCAACGCGAGAACGCAGCCAGCATCATGGGGACCTCTGCGCCGGGAACGGTTCGGGGTGGGTTATTTGGGGAGTAGTTTTTAGTTAAGAATTTACAACTGGCAAGTAGTTTACAGTTTTTATTGAAATAAACTTTATCTCTTTTATAAACAGTTAAAAAAACACAAGATATTAATATTTTTGTGTGACTAAAATTCAAATAACTCATGCGCATCATTTACGTTAAGTCAATACATATTTCTACTCGTAGTGTCACGTTATTTAGACCTTTTTTTTCAATCGATAAGTTAAATGACAGAACAATGTTCTAGATAAAAGTCGGCAAGTGCAGAAAGTATTCTGGTTTAATAAATATAATATTTATGAATTTAAATATGAAATACCTAACTTTAAATGTTTGATGGCACAGTTCACAATATTTACTTTATAATAATTCAGTTATGAAAAAAATTTTTTTTTTTTACATATTATGACTAATTTTTTAACAGATGACAAATACATTTTTACAAATATATGCAAGTGTTATAAATTGTTACCTTCATATTTTTACGACACAATAACTCAATGTTTTCACTTAATGACTTAGTTAGACATAAATTTGATAAGTCATTATTAATTTTATTTCACCGAGACATCTTATGCAAATAAGCACATTTAAATACGGTATCTTGGGATATATCTCGAGATTCTTATCAACAGATCGAACAAACAGATGAGGACGTAGCTTAGTAAGTAGTAGATATCTGGTTTGCAAATTTATTGTTCCTCAAGCTGTTAATTAATTAAGAAAAATTTGTAATTAGAAAATAATGTTAATTTGAAACCTTACTTATTTATTTTATTTGTATCGTGTGAGATGGTGGTTAATCTGGATATAGTCGGGATAAAAATAGAGCTTTTAAATAATAATAAATCCACTTTCAGGATAAAAAATCAAAATTTTGGAATGTGGAGTACTCCCTGATGTAAATTATCTAGCTATACAATGTTTTTATTAATTCTTTCTGTATATCTTTTTGATTAACTGTGTCAGTAAAATAAATCGATAAACTAGAAATCGATTCACTCTAGACTTAAATTATATTCATCAGGCAATACCCACTCAGACAAAGCATTCCAAGGTTAATTAATTTTTGTAACTTTAATAGGTTTACACTTGAACGCCAACTTACCCGATGTTAAGCGCCGAAGCGACGAGTGAAAATTTTGATGTATCTTACGTCAAATGAACTCAAATCATCACGTACCAAAATATTAACTCAAGTTTAACGCGAGTCAAAATTTGTCACAATTTTAGGAGAGTGAAATCGCTTTAAATTTTTTTACTTTCCTTTGGCTAGATAGCCATCAGAGATAGCCATACAGGGATTGCTTCAAGGACCAAGTTCAGACGTTCGATCATACTCTCTCTTTCAGTGCCTGAGTTTGTTGTCCACTGGTTCTGGCGCTAGATATGTAACTCTCTACAATGGTGCTGTAATTTGCGTAACCAAAGATACCGGGATTCAACAGACCCTTGATATGTAGCATGAAGAGCATTGGAGAAAGGGCTGACCCTTGAGGGACTCCGCCAATGATCTTTTTACCCGACTGCGCGACGCAAAGGAGTGGTAATGTGTTTAACAGTCTATGTATGTATGTATGTTCCTTTGAAGCACTATACAGACCAAACGCCTGGGCCGATTTTTATGATTCACACGTCAATCGATTCCTCTTAATCTGGCGAGTGACACTAAAGACATGACATTAGTGTAAGTCCAATATGGCGGATTCAGGACGCCATATTGTTCAAATAAAAAAAAAAAAAATCACCAAAATATGTCAAGAGGATCGTTGAAAAGGTATTTAAAAATAATGTTTAGCTTTCTCTCAATGTTTTTCGATTTGACTGACCGTTTAGGATGTATATCGATTGAAAGTTGAGTAACAACCATTCTCACATTTATAGGTTTTTAGGTAGCAGAAAACTTCGTATAACTAACTGTACGTGTGAATGTGGATGGACATTATATACTAATGTATCTAGAAGGCATCGATATAAATCAATAGATGTGCCCTGAGCACCTTGAAATTGGTAATAAACTGCGTCTCTGTATGTATCGTAAGTGGTTTACAAACAACCAATCTACTTGACCCCTATAATCGCTAGCGGTGAGATTTGCTGTGGTTCTACTTATTTTGGTTGTTGACACCGAATAATGATAGGTAAAAACATCCGGCGTCCACCGCGTCCTGCAACCGACTAGAATGGAAACAGTGAGCTCACTCTTCCCAACGTTGACATGATTGCGTGCGCCGTGAAGTTTGGGATGGGGCCCATCTTGGGTTCTAGGATCTATGCCAGTAGGTATATTGGACTACCTTTTTTTCGTACGTGCAGGAAATGTATTTACGCATACCCGACTGCCCCGCCCGGGAGACAGCCGGGTTATGTTGCACTCTATATCATGTATGGATATGGTGCCCCTATCTACTAATAAACCTCCATGGGGTTTCAACTCTGCCGCTGATAGTGGGAACACGGAACCGCTCTCGGATTGCTCCGCCTCGGTCGCCCATCTCCAACTTCAAACGATTTAGTAGGTACTGAACGTCAATCTAAAACCTATACCCTATACTAACACAAAACTATAAATATGAATTACATGCAGTAGAAAATCCTACATATTAAATATATCAGTAGAAACGAAGACATTTGGTCAACAATCAAAAGATGCATATTATTATGTTGAGCATATTAACATTCACAACATTGTTCATAACTAAAAAGTATAAAATAAAAATATATAATTTAAAAACTCAAAAACCCGACTGCGTAAAAAGTGAACCAAACTACGTACTCGCATACTAAAAAAAACTGAAAAGAATAAAACAAGCATTTAGATTTCTGGTGGTCTAGAATTCTATAATATGTTATTGTATTAATACTATTGAAATATATACAATATTTTCTAATAAAATAACATTACAACTGAAGAGTCGTAACAACTGTCACGGGTGGTTACTAGTTCAACCATGAAACTCGTTCGGCTAGTCTTACAAAAACAAATGTTCATTAGAACTTGTATTTAATATTGTAAAATAATTTAACGTTGCTGTGTTACCCGTTAGAAAAATCCGGACAGCAACTGAAGATATCCATGGGCAAAAAATCACAAGTTTTTGTATATTTTATGGTTCAAATGAAAATAGAATCGATCATTAATATCATAAATAAATATATTGTCGTTAATAAAATATGCAGTGCTTTGTCAATCGCTGTTCAGTGGGAATCTATTTGTGATTTATAAGGGTGCGACTTCACTAACCTCAGTGGTTCAAATCATTGCTTAAGCTGAGACGCTGGTTTCAATATGGATGCATAACAATAGTTTAGTCTTAAGTATACTTGTCTGCTAAATATTTTGCTAAACAGATATAAACTAAATAAAAAAGTTCAATTTAAAAAAATGCTAAATTGCAGTTTTTTTCCTATAGCTTTACTGCAAAGCCTGATTTAAATTAATTTTCGCAATTTTCTCCTTGTGTTTGCTCAAATTAAAAAAAAAATGAACCGATTTCACTATCCTCAAAAATGTGACAAATTTTTGACTCGCGTTAATATTTTGGTATACGATGATTTGAGTTCATTTGACGTAACATACATCAAAATTTTGTGTTTCAGTTTGTTTATAATCAATATATGAATAGGTTTATAGCTAAAATGTTTATAAATAAATTATAAATAAACATTGGTGGACATTTCATACACAACACCATCTGACCTCAAAACATGTACTATGGAAGTCAGATAGCTGATATATTACGAATATTTACATAGTTGTAATGATATACTTATCATGCCTATACAGAAATACCCAGACACAGTACAAATATCTGTTTTCATCACACGAATAATTACACTGGGTGGGAATCGAACCCACGACACTCGACTTCGCAGCAGGCCTTACCTTGAGTTAATGCTTCAATTGTTGAATGTTAATGTCAAAATTGAAACTTGCTTATAACAAATAGCCGCAATAGAAATACATCATCTGTGAAAATTTCGACTGTATAGCTAACACCGTTCTTGAGATTCAGCCTGGTGACAGACGGACGGACGGTCAGCTAAGCCTCAGTAATAGGGCCCCGTATTTACCTATTGGGTACGGAACTCTAAAAAAACTATACTTGCACTTTGTTACTACCATGATCAATAGATCATAGCCATGGATCATAGCATAGTAATAACTATGCGTTGTAGTACCTACTCTACCTACGTTACTGTTGATTTCGTTTCTAGACATGGCACGGTCTAGATCTAATCTATTATGCATGCATGGACACACTAGATAGCAATATAATCCTGTTAAATGCTACTATAAAGAGCAAGTCATAAAAGCGTTTGAGTAATACAAACATTTTAGTGTAATTTCATTTTAAAATGTTTTGTTAGGGATTTATACATAAGCTACATTTTTTCTGCAACTGAAATGAAAAAGTTTATATATTATATTTTCTACAACCATTACTGACGTAATGTATAGAATTGTAATCTATTTGATCATGTGATGGTCTTTAGCAAACAAGGTTTCTGAGTTGATAATATGACTAATTTTTTACAGGTTACGTTGCAGGGTTCAGCTGGTTACCAATAAAACTATAATTATTAACTTTAATTACTTAATTAAGTACCCACTAGTTTCGGTACCCTATTTCATCTATTTAGATTGATAGAACTTACATATTTACAAAACAATATAATAACTGGAGTGCTTTGTTTGTAATATCAAATTAACAGTTTCTTTCTAAGTTCAAATTAAAGTAGAGGTATGATAATAATAATAAATATTAGTGGTCCTCAGCTCTCTTAAGGTCCTCCCCTTCGCCTCAGGCCTTAATGGCGCCTCAGCGGCTATCACCAACTTTACACACTTATAGCATAATCTACTATTAAAATAATACATTTTGTGCAGACCGCGTAGTGCGTATGGACCCTAAGAGAAGACGTACTCCAAGCGAAGTGTAAAAAACTAATGTAGAAAGTAGTATGACCACATAACCGGACCTCATGATTAGACCATGAGAATCGTCTGCGAACTTCATTCATAGGGTGTTTCAATTCTAGTATGATTTAAAAAAAAACGTTATAGATTTTTGTAGTAGTAAGATTTTTGTCGATTCTTATCCAATCTGCATCTTTAAGTATTTTTCTAAGTGTAGATGTGCAAGTTTAATGGTGAAGGAAAACATCGTGAGGAAAAAAAAATATTCCAAAAACCTTTTGCGGTCATGAGTCATCTACTAACCTGCACTAGCCCAGCGTGGTGGGTTATGGCCTTTTTATGCCTAGGAAACTAAGAAAAATAACGATATTTCGATGAAGTTGCAAGTGCCGTGTTCACGGGTCAACTGAATATGATATATTGCAACTTTACTACTAGTGTAACTTGATGAAATGTGTAGATTAGATGTACCTATGAGTATCTAAATGCTAGTGCACGGATCCCGTAAGTTGCCCGTGAATATTGGAATATTACATCACAGTTTAAAGAAACAGACGATGCCTTTGAACTTGCCATAAATAACGACAATGCAGGAGGCTATGACAAATAAAAATGCTTATTAACTAATATTTTATTAGTTTTTGATATATTATCAAACATTTTTGGAAACATTAATTACTATAAACAATTACTAAATATTAGCAATAATTATGAACAAAATAAAGTCCAAATTTGCGTCAAACGCAAGTCTTGAACCACGCTCCCCAACTGCTAACGTGGTCGTGTTCGCAGTTTGGGAGCGCAATTCCCGCGTCTCGCCCCGCACACCGCACGCGATTGCCCTGCCTAGACGTCTTCGTCAACTTCTTTATGATTTTTCTGATTGCAATTGTACGGTGGAGTGAGTCTCCGATATTTCGATGTACTTTCATGGACCATGCTCCCGGACAAACCGACGAATGTTAATTTACCCGTGAATTTGTAACACAAACTAATTCTTTCTTTCATAAATATTTATTACAAAATCGACAGTTGTAAAATATTCCATTAACGATTTATTAGAATGACACGACATAACATTTCTTTTAAGATTCAAATTTAAAACATCTCACCCGGCCTTGACCTCACCTTAGCCCATTATAAAACAGCTTGATTTTCATATTAAATTTCACTTTTATGACACCACGCCACCATCAAAACTTTTTCTAACAATAACATATTTACAAAAATCTGAATAAATTAAAGCAAATTCGAGTTATAATCATGCGATTTCGGACATTATAATTTATACATTTTATAGACTACAGCTGGATTAAGGTTCGTTTTGAAATTAAAACTGGTAAGAATGTTGCAGCTTCTTTGTTAGTATCACTAAGATATACTGGTACTAAAACTTCTAGAAAGATAATCAAATTTAAAAAAATGTACGTTTGTCTAAAACCTGTTTTTCATTTGCATGTGTAAGGTTCATTTATCACATTATAAAAATCAGTGCTCTACTGTAAAGGAAACTACGCGAGTTAGACCATGGGGCTGTAGTGTAACACAATGGGGGTGTATCATTTAGATAGATAGATAGATCCCTTTATTGTGACACAAACACTGACTTAGACTGGCCTTGTGGCTAAGTGGTTAGTAGCTCTGCCTGCGAAGCCGAGGGTCGTGGGTTCGATCCCCACCCAGTGCAAATATTTGTGTGATGAATTCAAATGTTTGCACTGTGTCTGGGTGTTTCTATGTATAATAAGTATGTATTTAAAACTATATAAGTAATATATCAGCTATCTGGCCGCCATCACACAAACTTTGCTTAGTTTGGGGTCAGATGGTGTTGTGTGTGAATTGTCCACCAATATTTATTATTATTATTATTTATTATTATTAAACACAGAAATATTACAGTACAACACTTACACTAGCACCACAAATGGCGACCTTATTGCTTAGAGCAATCTCATAGACATAAGTGTAATAATACTAGTGTCATTCAACTCAGATACGTAATTTGTAACGCAATGCTCTAACAATAAGTCAACCGACAACAGCTAATAGTCCAAAATAGTATGTTAGTTCTACATACTGGCTACACGTTGGTAGGCGCTAGATCCTCCCCGCTAGGGTCGTAAAGCACCCTATCCTGCGATGCCAGATCGTTGCTTGATCTTCTATACCGGTGGCAGCCCTAACCGAGGTACGGTGTGAAGTGCCAGGACGTCTACTCTGTTTCAACGTAAACGTTATTTCGAAAAAAAACTCGCGACTTTCCAACTCTCGTTCTACTTCGTTTCGTCCGATACAACATTGTTTGACGTTTAAATGTTCTGAGAATACAACTAATTAGAATAGACTCAGAACATTTAAACGGGCAAAACGACGGATCGAAGTAGAATCGGCGTTGGAAAGTCGCGAGTTTATTTCGAAATTACGTTTTCGTAGAAAGAGAGTAGACGTCCTGGTGTCTTACGAATCGTTGAGAAAGGTAAAATTAGGTTATTAGGGTCCTACACCTTCTACGCTAGCCGAAAGTTCGTAAGACAGCAGAGGTTGAGGCAAACTCCCACAAATCCCTTCAGAAATAAGAAATGTAAATGGTAGTTTCATTTCTGCACAGTTCGTGATAATACTCTATTAGGCTGCAACTTTCTAGAGCAGCACTTTCGTAAAGCTTAGACAATCTAACGACACAACGTTTTTGACTTATTAACTGTCAAAACTAGCACCAAAGTTTACCATACATGAGGCCCATTAACCATTAGTTGTCACAAAAACAGTATGTAATCTCCGTGAAACACCGTAACATTACATCCAATAACTCATAGTTTACTGACAATCTGTCATCGATATAAAACGCCTGACCTCGGTCACGAATGTTTCACTTCGATGATTGATGTGCGGAACCACTGACCACCTGTCAAGTAGATGAACTGCATAAGTCACAAGCGGATAGCGAAACTGATTTAGGCAAATAAAACAATTACTGGCAGCGCTCCGTGGTACCCGCGTCGATCCCGCCCTTCTACCGCCTAATGAAATCGGCTATGGCTTTACTATTGCTGTCTCTATCATTTCAAGCGGAAAGAAAAGAGGGAGCAAGACCAAAGCTAAGACAGTTTTAGTTGGGCGGTAGACCCCCGTTCTCTTTGTTTTCCCGATAACATTCAGGCTATGTTCTAACTATGTATCAAATTTAAATCCGATCCGCTCTGGTGTTTCGACTAATAACAAGCGACAAACATTCAAACATATATATTACAACTTGGATCTATAATATTAGTGAGGTTTTTTTTAGTCAGAACTTTTGCAGAATTCATTTGGGGAAGTAACCATTAATTATTTCAGCCGTGTAGGAGTATTAATAATTATATTTCTAAAGATAGCGCCAATAATACGTTTCGTATTACTTGGTCATATAATGTTTAGTTCTAATAAGGTCAATTGAGCTGATTGACGTAAATTTTGATAAATTACATTTTTTTAACTGTCCTGATCAATATGGTATGCCTAAACGGCTATTTGCTTATTTTTTTTATTTGCATTTATTTTCGCGTATCACTAAATTTTAACACGTCAAAGTTATAGAACAATCTGTAGTTATAGTGAAATGTTTACGTTTTAAAATAAAATAAAACAGAGTAAATTGTAACTGTGCCGGTGTTTTTTTATGATATATTAAAGAGTGACGGGACGAGCAGGACATGTCCATTCTAAAGATTGCAACATGAAGATTTAAAATAAATTTAAAAAATACCTAGCTGCAGCACTGCGCTTGTCACCTCTATATATTAAATGATGTATCTCCATGTCCTGTGATTGTTCTATAATACTAAACAAAACGCTTCTGCTCATAACTTAACCCGCGCAAGTAAACAGCGTGTCGGGAGTGTGAAATCAAACATCGCTGTACCAACAAATTGAGGATCATACGGACGTATATTACACCATACTCCGGCTGAGAGGATCTCCAAAACTATTAAAATAACATTACTAACAAGCTTTTTTAAAAATTGCTATTATATTCGTTATGGTATTATTAGTTTTTACTACTCAGTAGATTTATCAGCAACTACTTTGCAAACATATGTAGGTAAGTGAAATGTACTCGAGACGATAAATAAATATTATTTTAAAAACTTTTCTTTTATTTGAGTACATTTAATTTAACTGTAAATTTTTGGATTGTTTAACTGTTAATTCTTTCGTACTAAACCAAACCTGTATTATTGAAGCCATATTACAATTCATATATGTTCATTGTGCGTATAATATATTCTTATGTCATATATAACAAATCTGATTCATATATTCACTAAAATGTAGTTATAGCAATTAAAACCATTTAACTGTTTGCAAAATGACAAAAACGTTCCCAGCTTTTTTGTCGAGTCGTATAATGAGTTTTATAATGAATAAAGTAGCCAAGTGCGAGTTGGACTCGCCCATGAAGGGTTCCGTTCCAGCAAGTAACATAATATACATAGTACACATAGTTCTTGTAGTTCGTTGTAACTTTGATCGAAGTTTTAATAATAGTGTATTTATGACGTACTAAAAAAAAACTACTCATCAGATCGAGTTCAAACTAATTTTCGTTGGTAGTTTTCATGGTTATGTACATCATACATTTTTTTTAGTTTTTTCATTCTCTTACTTTAGAAGTTAGAGGGGGGGGGACACACATTTTACCACTTTGGAAGCGTCTCTCGCGCAAGTTATTCAGTGTAGACAAAAATTATTTTAGAAACCTCAACATCATTTTTTAAGACCTATCAATAGACACCCCACACGTGTAGGTTTGATGAAAAAAAAATTTTTGAGCTTCTGTTCTCAGTATGGGGGGCACCCCTAATTTTTGTTTTTTTTTTAAACTTTTGTAAAAATCTTAATGCGGTTCACAGAATACATCTACTTACCAAGTTTCAACAGTGTAGTTCTCATAGTTTCGGCAAAAAGTGGCTGTGACATACGGACGGACAGACAGACAGACAGACAGACAGACAGACAGACAGACAGACAGACATGACGAATCTATAAGGGTTCCGTTTTTACGTTTTACGGAACCCTAAAAATTGAGCAAGGATAAATTATAGTAAGTGAAGTCCGAATTTGTGTAAATATAATAATCATTATTGGTATTCAAGGTCAAGTCAAAATTGAAGTAATAAGTATCCAAAAATAAATATTATTTATAAGTCAACAATACTAATCGCAAATATTTATCTTTAGATCAAACCTACACCCAAAACTCAGTGCATAGACTCGCTACCGAATAAGCCACGAGGGCAGTCATTTTTTTTATGCGTCTAAAATAAGATCAAAATGAGATCCTTATTTTTTTTTCTAGTCTACTATTTTTCATTTCAGTATTTAATCTACTAAACTAAGCTAAAGTTTCAAACACATTTGATTAGTATATGGAATAATTAATTCTGGTAATGGATTTGTATATGGAATAATAATAATTAATTTAAAAAATATATATTTTATTTTATTAACCTAAGTAATAGTTATTTGTTATACAAGAGTGCAAAGTGGCTTTTTAACCGCGTGCTCAATTTTGATGACCGAGCAAGCGAAGGATTCTAAAGTTGAATCACGAGCGTAGCGAGGGATTCAAAAATTAGAATCCTGAGCGTAGCAAGGGAATCAAAAGGGCACAAGGTGAAAAATCTTTGCACTCGAGTGTAACACGTAATTTTTCATCCCCCCCTAGCGAGGAAATTACTAAACGCTTTGCGCATTTTCAGTTTCAGTCGATTCTGTTGGCGTTAAATAAACTTCTTGGTCGCTAGAATCACTTATTATTATGGTATTTCGGTTTTTCACTTGTATTAAATTTTATAAGTTTAAAACTTAAGTTTATTTTGCCATGGTTTTAACAATAACAATATGACGTGAAAATTGGGAGAGTTGACTGATTGAGGTAAGGAGATTCATGTGTACATGAAAAAGTGTCCGCCCAAATGCATTAAATTATAGTAGCGCTAAATTTGCATCAGGGTACATTTTAAAGGAAATTAATAAACGTACTATTCAGAATTCATGAAAGAAAAATATTGGCAGTCATAGGCACTGCCGATAGAAGTGGTAACTTATAACTCAGAATTTGATTTTTACTTTGGAAACTACGCGTGTGAAACCGGAGGGCGTGGCTATGAGCATGGCCATCTAGAAATGCTGACACATTTTTAAATGGCCAATGGGAAAGGCTGAGGCATTTCTAGATGGCCATTGGCTATGGTCCCGAGTTTACCCGAAGATTTCTTATCATTTCCGAGCGTGACGCTAGAATTAAATTGACAGCCCACGAAAAATCTGTCTTTGGCGCGCCAAAAGAAGTTTTGACTTTAAAATATATTGTACCTACATGTTTTCTCAAAATAGTAATTATTTATTTGATGTTATGTTTACTACATTATTTTGTACTGCACAAGTAGTTGAAATTATCTATTAGTTACTATTTTAGTAGTCAATAATATTGAATTATTTAACTCGGCAACTCGGCATACTTCAATTCGATTACAATTGATTCATTCATAGCATTTCAAAATGTTTTGCCATTTGAAATAACATTCTTTACCTCTATCCTCCATACGTGAAAAGAAAATTGCGCGCAAAGCATTTAAAAAAAAGTACACCAAAGAGGTTCCGAGTATGAGTTTTTAACAAATTTAAAATAAATGTATGATGAATTCGGCACCAAGGAGGTAGAAATAAATAGGTTAAATTATGTTTTGAATTCAAAACCTCAGTACACACGATGTTCTAAATTTAAATTTACTTTAACCTCTAGACGGTAAAAACGACTTTTGCGCCCTGATATCGAGGAGCAAAAGTACTCTTTCCGAGCTGGTGGGATGAAAAGGTTATTGTTTAAATGTTATTCTTATGCGAGAGTTAGTTTATAAACTAATACTTTTTCTTAAACGTGTTTTTAATATAACGGAAATTATACATCATTACTGCAAAGCAGTAAGCTTAAAAATTATGATGACATCATAAAAATCCCATAATTTAGATACATTGTACAGATGATGTCACGTTTCTGTACAACTAAAATAACAATCGACATTTTATGGACAAGTAATCCATCAACGACGTTATACAAAAGACGTCATTGTAATCGGTTCGTTAACCTCAAACAAAATTAAATGCACATTAACGATTTCGTAAAATAAATACAATAACAACAAAAGCATTAGAAGAAAAACGGCGTTACAAAAACATGAGTGTGCTTGACCAACAGCCATATATTTTTTACGTCCTATAAAATTATTATGTTGTTGTGCATATTTTGTCAGAATTTTCAATTTGGCATGATTTTTATTTTGACCTTACTAAATAATTGTTAACAAGCTGTACTTAACTAGCTGTGTCTCCCGGCGTAACTCATCGTCTTTTTTCAAAGTAACTTACTTTCGCTAAATATGATTAAAGCAATTTTTTTTTTTTATTAAATATCCAACCAAAACAACTAACTTAAAGGAGACAAAAAAATGTGCCTATGTTTAATTGCATTAAAATCCGTTCAGCCTCTATAAAGATATTATGTAGGATGAAACATATACCTACAATTATAAACATTCAAACTTTTGCTGTTATTATGTTGGTGCGATAACTCGAAATAAGACGATAAAACACTGTTAACTATATATATATATAATGTTTATAATGTTTTCTTTAGGATGCCAAAAAGTTCTGTGTGATGAAAAATTGAAAACAAAATATTACATCGTTATGTTTGTTAGGTCTATCCAATTATTTTTTTCTGAAAACCGTAAAAATTAGACTCATACAATTTATAAATCAATATAAATGAGACAAATCTAATTTAATGAGACAACCACGTTTCGGTACAAGAGAAAAATATCATAATAAACGAAAAAAAAAAATTCAAAAAAATATTTGTCCGATTTCCGTAGAATTTATACGTAACCATATTCTTTGAAACCAAAGAAAACAATTTTCCTAATCGGTTCAGGCGTATTTGAGTAACATTATAAAATACGAGTACCTATAGGTGTTTAATCGGTGAACATTAAATATAATATTATGGATATGAATCTAACAGATTTAAACAGGTTAGAAACTATTTCTTAAAGTAGGTTAGAGTTTTTTTTGGAAGTAGTTATAGATACCGCTTTCCATTGTTTTAACGTTATTCGTATATAATAAAATGTTTTTTTTATAATACAGCACACTAATTGTATACGATCTGAATACATTTACGATCTAAATGTATTTAGATCGCGATAATGTCCTGCATAATGTTTAGAATATATGAGTTTAAACAGCGAAAGCCACAAATGAAGTGTTTGAAAAATGTCTAATGATAATAATGAATATAATTTATATTTATAACGGAATACAAAGCAAAATAATTATTGCTTAAAATGTAGCTATTTTATTGCATAATAGCACAGTCTATGTATGTATAGCACAGTTTAAACTGTGATAACAGGTCCGTAAGTAATTGTCTCACAAAAGTATTAGTTACTTAAATAAAACAGAAACAAAACATTATCGCTCAAAAATAATTATTATTTTATCACATAATAGATACAAAAATAATTAATACTTAAAATAATAAAACAAAAGGCAAACCAATATAGCAATACTTTCAATTGCGTCAAATGTGGTCTCAATGCGTCTAATTTAAGGCTAAGTATATGCTTCGACTTCGATCGGTCAAGATCGAATAAATGCTTTTAATTTTATCTACCTACATAATAATACAGTAATAACTGTCTGCAAGCAGGAAATTACTAGAACTGTATTATTATCTCGCATTATTGACACCTACGGACGAGAAATTAGTCATTAACTTTTGTTAGAGCGGAATTGTTATAAAAAAAACGGCTCAAACAAAAAATGTATGGACCAAATTAACTAATATTTTGAAAGTAAAAGTATTGATACTTAAACGTACCGTAACATCATCATCATTTCAGGGTTATTGACTTGGTAAGTTATGTAGTACTAGCAGTCGCCAAGTGGTTGAAATGTGGACCTTAAAGCAATGTTACTCAATTCTGAATTTGATGACAGACTTCAACAATAAACAAATGAGTATTTATGCAAGAGTATTATGTCTAATGCATGGTAGTGTGTGTAAAATTTAAATATTTATTATATTTTTTATGAAAACTGTTAGTATCCAGCACCAATTCTCTGTATAAACCATAAATGTGCGAAATTTCAAATAAAATCCTTCGGAACATCAACCATATTACGCGTCTTTTTTATATGTAGTTTTTTTTCTTCATTATTTTAAATTTAATAATTTAAATTATGTATTTATTAAATTAGCACTACTAGAAAATTAAAATGATACATTTAGTAGTTCCACTTATAAATAGATCAAACGTTATTAAAGCAAAATTTAATTCGTTTAAAGAAACACAAAACAAAATCATAAATTAAAAAATCACTATTTATAAATCACTTTATCCAGTGGCAACACAACACCCGAATACAATCTAACAATCAGATTATCGCCATGAAACTGCTCTGTCATTCCGATTACATTGTATAAGCGAGTGATAGAAAAAGCTTTGTGAATCAGTAGCGTTACTTTTTTGCTGACTGTACTCTGTTGGTCATGATAAAACCGAGAGTCATTGTGATAAAGGGTTTTTGGAACTTTATTGATAAAATAAGAAATTGTCGGTTTGTTCTTTACCAAACATTTCATTGTTGACAGCTTCTTAGTATAAACACTTTTGAAGTTTTTTTTTGTTACTTTAAACGACCGAGACAAACAACTAGTAAGCCTGATGGTAAGCAATGTGGCACTGCGTTCTTCACACGCTTGTATTTAGACACGAGGGGCTAGGTCAAAATTAATAAGAAATTTGTTTATTTTCAAAAAATGTTTGTCTGTAAAGTCGGCTTACTGACGATAGAACGTGACAACGTCTTAAGAAAATACTGATGGAATGGTACCATTTTTCAAAAGAAAATATTAATTTCATTTGTTTAATAGATTTGTATGTAAAAAGTAATCAGTAGAATTTAGTCATTTTCAATCAAAACAATGCAAAAAAGCTTTTAGATGCCGGGGATCGAACCCGGGGCATTTCACATGCAAAGCGAACGCTCTACCACTGAGCTACATCCCCGCTTGAACTACTGGTCGAAATAATTAATACAACTGTAACAAACATGCGGCGAGGTAACGACCGACGGTAACGCGGTAACGGTACATGACGTCATGTTTTGTGGGCGTGCAGCCGGCTTCATCGAATTATAAGACGTTATCACGTCAAAAACATAATACAGCAGATTTAACGCTATAGTGAAATTTCGGAATTTATATAAATCCATACCGCCGCCGCCGTACCATTGGGCCCCAAACCACACCCCGGACACTCGGCCTAAAATATATACAGACGGTGCAGTTGACATACCTACACTCACACAACTACGCATATGTCGTTCGAACACATTTACGCATGTGTGCGTGTCATACAATACAATACAATACAATACAACAACTCTTTATTAAAACACCAGACAAAAAAACTTAATATAAAAACATACAAATCAACTTAGCGTTCTAATTGGCGGCCTTATCGCTTAGAGCGATCTCTACCAGGCAACCGTGCACGGACAGGAAATAGCATACAGAGCTAGGCCTTAATTTTTGACAAAATAAAAATAACATTTAAAAAGAGAAAACAAAACAAGTCTTAATAAAGAGTAAAAGCAAACACACTTCAACAAATTAAAAGCAAATTAAATATCAAAAAAAAAAAAATAATAAGAAAAAAAAACATATTTCATACGTTATAAATACATATATATATATATATATATATTATGTAAGAATATACATACATATTTCATTTAAGTACATGTCTAATACTACACAAATAAAAAAAAATACCATACATGTTAGGTACATACCGTGAGTAATATTATCTAGTGTACTAAATTATTTTATGGAATAGCTATGACCCGTGAGTTCACCTGCCTGTGTTAAGTGTCCTATAATCTTACCTAGTTAGTGTTCGATCTTTAATGTAGGTAAATATAACTTTCATCAACAATCAGTTAGCTTATGCTGAAACCAGTCGGTTGCACCCGAACCGACTCATCCGATAGCGGTCCCGCTACCGAATGGTTCGGAATCTGCGATTCACAACGCCAATCGGATTGGCGTAGGAATGTCTTTTGGCCAGACCAAAGACAAGCTATCCCACCTAGTTTTCGAATACAGATACAAATTTGGTAGAAAAGTTAACTCATGGTAGGAATATACAAATCGTCAAATAACTGTATTTCGGGTTTATTTTGTGGTTTTGAATGACTTTTTTTTACATAGAATTTGTATAATAAACGAGTAAATCGAACAATAACCTCTGGAAATTTGCATCTGCAACACAATAAATCATAGTTTACATTTTTCGTTTTACCTTCAATTTGTCAATCTGTTGATGTTGTCAAAGTCAACGGAACTATTGTTTGTTTTGTTTGGAAATAACCAAATAACAACAAAAAGTAATAGCTTCATAGTGTTTGTCCATTACAGTTATATATAACATATCTAAAAGTAACCACTAACAAAAGTATCTACACTCCACCGATCATCTGAATCAATAATCCTACATCTTCACTGCACATATGCCAGAAGTCTGTCATCAAACTGAAGACTACCTGAAGTGGATCGGTCATCTGAACCAAGACTCCTACCTACCTGTCATAGTACCTATAACTTTGGGGATTTTGTCCCACATATCTAGCTATATCTAAGTAAGTTTAATGTTTATTAAATCACATGCCGTACACCGGCAAGGTGCTACTTTTATATACACCTACGGGGTCTGCGTTGTCATTATAGGGATTGGGGACCAATAAGTTCTGGCAGAAGTACATTTAAGTAACCTTTCCTTCATCTATAGATAGAACTAAAGTCGAACAGATAGGTACGAAAATACTGTTTGTTATACAAGGACCAGAGGGGTTCGTGGGTCACCCCTTTTGGGCTGGCACTAAGTAATATTATAGACGCACGCACTTATCACACGGTCTTCTTACTTAGTTAGCTCCGACTATGTTTGTGACCACCACTGACCACTGGGGCCAAAGCTTTTCCAAAGTTTTGCCAAAGTGTTTCCGCTCTTGCTGTTATATCGTTGTTTGACGTGATGTCTCGTATCTCCAATGTTTCTTTGTGGTTTCTTGGCTTATTGCTCAAACAACAAACATGTTTCATATTTTCATCTCAAAAAATAAACATTATCAACAAATCAAATGTGGCAATAATCTATTTCTAGCAATTCTTTTGAGCACAAACTGCCAACTTTGAAAATTTCATAACCCAAAATTCCAAAAACTAAACACATATTACACACTAAAGTTAATAAAAATTCGTTTACTGTCCATAATCTTACAGAAATATTGAGAAAAACAGAGAAAAATCAAGTAAATACAATAATCTGAAAATCGTATTTGGCTATCCACGACAAAAAAGCTGTCCGAATCCCATCCGATTAGAAAACAGCTGGTAGTCGGTTGCAAACGTCAAAAGTAATCGGAATTGGCGTTGAGAATCGCAAATTGCCCGAACCAGTCGGTAGAGGCCAGTTTCCGTGGATCAGCCCGACCCGAATGGTTTCAGAATCGCTACGCAGAATAGCTTAACACAGTTTATAAAAATGATTCAATCTTTGTAGAAATCCTTATGAAATCAAAAATCTCTTATTCTTAACTTAAAATTGTGAACTTATCAAAACACAGTAGAAAAACGATTCAATCCTAGTATATTATAGAAATTCTTATGAAATTAAAAATCTGTTATTCTTGTTTCGTTGAACAGATGAAAAAATTGGTACCTAAATTTAAATAACACAGCAACACAGCGTCATGGTCGTATTCTCATAGAAAATTGTCGTCCGATATAACCCTTCGTTGAGAGCTTCTCGCGTCCTTGCGGGGTAGGAAGCTTGAAACGGGCGGGGGGTGGGGAGTGTCCGTTCTATCTGTATTATCTATTCTATGCCCAAACTAAGCTAAGCCTGTATCTTGGGCGAAAGCGACCCATTAAATTTCCAAAATGTTTCACGTTTTAAAGATAGATAGATGTTGACAGTACCTACTTATATAACTATTACCGTAAGAGATAAAAACAACACTTAAATCAATAACAGTTAATGAAAGATAATATTAAAACTTATATACCAAACGCAACATTACTGCTGATTTGAATGTCGAGCTATACATAACTACTACAGTCTATGAAATTAAAAGTGTTTCACATAGTTATTATGGACAGCACATTATTATGAGGAAGTCACAAACTCAGATGGGAGTGCATCTACCCGCAAAGCCGGAGGTCGTGGGTTCGATTCTCTCTCAGTACGTATAAGTGATGAATACACATTTTTTATTGTAGATATATCTAAGTTTGTCGTCTGGTTGTAGATGTCTAAATCCAGATGAGTCTTAATTCTATGACTATAAAACACCAAGACTGTCTCCATCGGGAAGAACTCGCTAAGATAACGTAGTCTATAAATTACGTGTTACATTAGTTGTAAGATGCTAGAATAAAGACTTCCTGTGTTTAATAACCACAGATAATTGGACCGTAGGTTAAGTTAACCACGGAACGTGTATTATTTCAAATCCTAGTTTTTGTACAACCTCTCAAAACATCTAGACACGTAAAAAGATCTAAGTCGCAATAGCCTAATCGCTATTATCTTGTAAAGCTATCTGATTTATGACCTTTGCATTACCTTTTAGTCTTGAAGATAATTAGACAGAGAGGAATTCACCAGTCTAAAGTTTTGACAGGTCTCAGACACGGAACCTACCTGTAGATCGAGATAACAGTAAAAAGTAATTTGCTACAATACCGACGTATGTCTGAAAAGACGCAAAGAATTAAAACGGCTTATCTTGAAAAGTGACATTGAACACAAGTATTTTATTTTAAATCCTACTAATGTTAGAAATGCGAAGTTGTACGAATGCAAAAATTTGTACCTATATTTGTTGATAATTTATGTCGCAACGTTTGAACGGATCGGGTGGAAATTTGGAACATGGATTAATTAGATGGGCTACTTTTCTTTGCGAGATTAACTGAATAAAAAAATACAGGGACGAGAACTACACGGGTGACAACACGGGGCGCTGCTAGTCTAGCAAAAATCTAAATCTAGAAAGAGAGTTGACGTCCTGGACGTCTACTCTGTTTCTACGACTACGAAATTTCGAAAAAAACTCGCGACTTTACTACTCTCGTTCTACTTCGTTTCGTCCGATACAACATTGTTTGACGTTTAAATGTTCTAAGCATACTCTAACTAGAGTAGGCTTAGAACATTTAAACGGACAAAACGAAGGATCGAAGTAGAATCGGAGTTGGAAAATCGCGAGCTTATTTCGAAATTACGTTTTCGTTGAATTAGAGTAGACGTCCTGATGTTAAACGACAATGCCGTCTACTATGTCGTATACGGACTTAAAAGGAATTGATATCCTAGTAATGTTAAAAAATAAGCTGAACAGATTGGATTGAAATTTGGACGACAGTGAGATTATAGTCTGGAATACCACATAGGTATAACAAACAGGAACGGGAATACACAGGTAACATCATAAGGTGCCGCTGATTACCTACAAAATAAATCGCGATTACCTACTACTTGTTCGAAGCACATGTGAATTATTCATAGACCGATCATGGTCTAGAGATTATTTAGATCCAAAAACTCAGTACAAGTACAAGTGACCAGAATACTGGCGGCATTACCACACTAACTAGCAATAATTAAACACTGAGCTAAATAAACGCCACAGCTCTTAATTTTTAAATAGTACCTTAATTGCACATAACAATACAAGTGGTAGAGCAACAGTTAGCTAAATTGATCATTGAAAAAACACAAAACACTTTTATTATCTCGTGAATCTAAAAAAAACAAGCATGAGATCAGCTGTGGGCAACAAAACCTTACCACTAGAGGTTCAAAAAATAAACAGGCAAGTCAACAGCACTCAACATCAATTCTGAATGCAGAGGTCAGGTACCATTGTCTGACCGCTTGTTATAAAAAATGTTGGTAACCACATGACCAATATAAGAAGACACTGCAACAGTGGAAACAGTATGGACTCTACCGGTGCAGTTAAAAGGGATCTAATAAGGCTGATTTGAGGTTACTTCATGGATCATTCACTGAAGCAGACCAACTGACAAATGTGAATGTTTTATCTCTGTAACCACGGACTTCAATAAATGTTTGAAATAAGTAACATTTAATAGTTATTAATATTGGAGTGTTTGTATAAAATGTAAAATAAGCTTATAAAATCTTATAATGTATAATAAGATTTTACTAATATATAAATACGGTCCCTACATATCTTAATAACAAGTTTAAAGTTTTTGTCTTTTTGTTTGTCACTGCTATCCTCTGAAACTGCTCGACCAATTATGACAGGACTTCTACCACTGAAGAACCACGAAAGAACTGTAGTTTTCGGACTAACCTTAAACTACTCGTATCAAAACGAGGGTGAATCCGAGCATAGTAGTAAAATCGTATTACTTCAGTATGTAAAATCTAGTTCTAGCTCAATTTTGCGTTTTGTCTTTACGTTTATTGCGCTTGTTTAATGTCACAATCTTCCGAAAATATGGAAATAATATAAAGCTTATCGGTTTTATTTCGAATACATTCCGGTTATTATTATTCCTTTCCTATTCCTATTATTTCCAACTATGTCATTATTTCAATCTGTAACATAATGAAGCAACAAATGATTGATTTAGTACTGAGCATTGGAAATTGTGCCCAAGAATAACACAAACTGATTCCGCTCGCATCCAAATAATAAGATAAATTTTAAATAATAGGGAACCTGCTATACGATTTAACCCCGGTAAAATCCCTTCATTGGGAATACTAGTCTAACTTCTACGTCTTCTTGAATTTTTAATTATTAACAGGTTTCGCGCACAATTGCGTTCGGTTTGTCCTTTGTCACAAACTTGCTCCTGCACATGCTTCTAAAAGATTCCGGACATACAGCTCAAGTCATGCCAAACCGATTATATCTCACCTGAAGGTAAGACGCGATTATTTACTAAGAATACTTTACTGTCATGTTAATTTTTTTAGTATGATTATTTTTATAAACAAAAACAATCGTGACTGAAAATCTTAAATGCCCATACTGGTATTTAAAACCTTCTACTTTACATCTTGAATACACGCCGTGATTTGATTAATTGTTTGGGAATTCTTGAGATGTGCAAATTATGGACCTTAAAATCTATTAAACATTGGCCATGACATTGTAAAACCACATCGTACAAGCGTGTTGAAAGAAATTAAAAAATAATATTACTTACTGCTAAGTTCCCCACCGATAACTAGCGCTTTAAGTGTACAAATAGAATTATATTTTGATTCTCAGTTTTTGAAGCCAAACGACCTTCATTTAAGTTTAAAAGTTAACTAAATTGAGTTAATCTCACGATTCAGTCAATGTTAAAATTGGCAAGATTAACTAGCCTTGTGGCATAGATGGTAGAAAATCTACCCGCCGAATCGTTGGTTGTGAGTTAGATTCCCACTTTTGCAAATATTTGTGTGATCACTTCATCACACACTGATTAAATCGATACAATAGTTCCTAATGTAGATTAGCGCGTTCAAAAAAAAACTTTTCAGTTATACGAGATGTTAGTATAGATAATAATCATGCTATCCTACGAACTACTTATGTATATCAAACTAATATTACTAATGTGACAGTTTGAATGTTTGTTAATCAATCACGTCGGAACGCCTTGCCTAAACTGAGTTGGTTGAAATGTAGGACATAGGACATAGATCTTCATAATTATAAAATCAATATATTGCAAATTAGACATGTTTCCTAGTCACATTAAATTAATCGTACATATTAATTCACAAAAAAGAATTGTGGTGTAGGTAAGTAGTGTATAGATATTTTTTATTTAGGTATACATTTTATTGACACATAAAAAATAATAGGATACACGATAAAAAATAACATTTTTTTTATAAATAGTGCATCAAGTTGGTGGTCTTATCGCTAAAAGCGATCTCTTCAAAGCAACCTTAGGATGGAAAATAACGAGTGAACAAGTCAGAAAACAGGGTGCGCAAATCAAATGTAGGAAAATCAATCGAAAGAAGATTATACATAATATCAAAATATAATAGTAATTGTACCTAAAATAAAAGGCATTCAACGTTTGTAGTGAGGAGGATAAAACCGTAGTGGAAGACTGGTTAGAATGGCTGAAACAATCTCGAGTTTCCCACTTTGAATCTCGATCAACTTTCGAGTATTATTTCCGAAGTAGATGTAAAAGTTTGTCATCACCGCTTGCTTTAACGGTGAAGGAAACCATCGTGGGGAAACTGCCATGTTCCGAGAACCAGTCAAACAGCAATGGGTCAGCGTAGTGAGTTGCCTTGACTCGCTCCTAGTGAGAGAAGATCCCAAGTCCCTGTAGTGGACATACTTTAACTTGACTAAATCTCACAACTGTTGAGAAAGCAACTGAACACACTCAAATAAAACAGCGAGGTAGTATGAATACGTCGCCGAGTTAACCAAATTTTAGGTATTTATGATAGGTACCTATTTCAAAAAACGCTACACATTTTTTTTTTAAATAACGAGTGACAAGACGAGTAGGACATGTGTCTGATGGTAAGCAACATGCCTGCCACATAACAGCATAGCGACACGCAGCTATTGGAACGTGAAGAGTCCAAATCATTACCTAGCACTGCACTGCGCTCGCCACCCAGAGATCTAAGGTGTTATATCTCTAAGCACTGTAATTTCTCTGGAAACATTGCCCTCTTTGGAAACATATATTCCGATAAAGTTTATATGACTACCCCTGATGTTTGTATGGATCTACCAACCAAAAAAAATACTAAAATCTATCCACAATTGACAAAGCTATCGCATAACAAAAATAAAAACAAACCTACAACCGAATTGAGAACGTTTTCCTTGTTTTATTATAATACCTAGCTATAGAAATCCTTCATGTACACTTTCCCAAATTATACGCGAACGAAGTCACGGGAAAATGCTACACTCTAATACAATACAGAGTCTACAAACAACAATAATCGGAGAACACAAAGGCCAGATAAACTGGCGTAGAGAAACTTTAAAACCGATGTCAGAGGTTAAGCATTATCTTATGTTAATGCTTAGACGGTGTAAATCAATTACGTGCCTTGACCCGGGCGGGTCGCGGTTCGATTCCCGCGGCTTTTACTATAGATTAGGTAATGGATTGTTTGAGGCCTTTGTTTCACGTTGGAAGATTTGATTTGATCTTGATGAAGTTCTATGTTATATATAGATTCTAGTTTAACGAGAGGAGTGTTCGAATTGTATCGATATTGCTGATAACAGAAGTTTTATGTTGAAACAATTATTATTGGATTACGCACGGTGTACGTTTTTTTTAATTTTGTTGTCATTTTTCTCGCTATAATACTATTAGACTATTTTTGGGATAAAAAGAAGCTGATGTTTTTACAATTTGCTGAGTTCGGCTGAGAAAGCCTACACGGTTTTTCCAGTTAAAAACGAAATGCGTACAATATATTGTGGTCCAATATTATTACCCTATCAAGAAAAATAAAATAAAAAAGAGATTTCTTTGAGTGAATTCTTGGAACGCACTGATTTCCTCACGAGTTTTTTCTTCGTCATCAAATTTAATGATGATTACAAACTAGTTTATATTTACTTGTTTACTAGTAAAAATACTAGTAGAGCTGGTTAGATTCGAACTCCGGCCCTCACGATTATGAAAAAGGATGTTCTAACCAACAGACCACTGCAGTTTTTTGGTAGCTACGTTTTTTTGCCCACCAAAAAGAGTTTCAAAAGTCTTTAAATGTACAAATAGAAAAAATGTTTTGATAGTACATATTAAGGATTATTCAAATAGAAGTGAAATCAAGTAAAATACATTAAAACTCTGATTCCCACAACATAATTCTGTTCTGGACATGTATGCTCATCACATTAGATTTAACGATATCTTTATAGAAAGGCTTACTCAGTGGATTTATGTTACGGTGATGGTTGTTCGTGGTGGATTCAATAGAATCTATAATATTGTAATTTTATTCGTTTTTATCTTCCTAATTTTTGATGGACGCTTCACCCAGGAATGGACAAATAGCATCGTATTGGTAAATATTTAGTTTGGTAGATGCTTCCCAAGAAAATATGTTTAAATTATGTATGTTTTAGTCAAAGCCAAAGTTTGAGTTTGACTTTAGCACGCATTTTTAGGCTACGCCCGTTAAAAAATATTTAATGTTTATTACATTTATTTGACGGGGTTGGGGATTGGTTTATAAGATCACCCGATGAAACTGTAGATAAAGAACGTGTTTAAGATATATTAACTTTGCCTCTAACTTGTCCACACGTTATTTTCCAATTTAAGGGTACTAGAAGAGATTTCTTTTAGCGATAAGGCCGCCAACTTATCGCGCTACTTTTTAAATTTATGGGAAATTCTGTTATACATTTTTGATATACTAACTTTGAGGCTGTCACAAAAAAAAATCTAGTATGTAATATTTATTACAAAATTACCCATGATTCCTTAAAGATCTAATCAAATCAAATCAAATTCAAAACTTATTGGTATTTTTTTAAATAACTTCAAATTACTTTAATACAGCTTTTTAATCAGCAGTAGCTATTTTAAATAAACTATCGAAAAATTTAACTACACATAAAAGTAATAAGTACATCAAAATAATCTTTTGAAACTTTGTAATTTAGGATAATGTACAGAGTCTTTGTAGTTCGCACAACTAAATTTACAACAATTATTTGCTTTTCTCACTTCAAGACAAAAGTTTAAGTGCTAAAATAACAAATCATCGGACTTCAAACACGATGTTCAAACAAAAGACACTCGAACTGTTTATAATAAGTTTAAGGACAATAAAACTGAGTGTAATTATTACTCTAGTGACTTTCAAAGGCTTTGAACCGCTAACAAAACGGTATTGACACTTTCTCGATACTGTCTACGTAGAATTTGAAAAAAGTGGCATTTCAGTCTATTCAGCGCCTTAAGTGAAAATTATGGTCTCCGTCAATTCCACCTCGTTTCATCCGGTCGAACATTGTTTGACGTTTAAATGTTCTAGTATTAGCTCCGTGGTTCTAAGCTACTCTATAAACAGACGAAACGACGGATCGAAGTAAAACCGGAGTAGGAAAGCCGCGAGTTTATTTCGAATTTACGTTTTTCGGAGAAAGAGAGTAGAGAGTAGTAGTCCTGATGCAGTATACGATCGAGCGCACTTACCTATTAGATTAAACAGATTATCCCGACTTAAGACGTTCAGATTATATCAATCAGGGAATACCCATTCAGGCAACGTATTGCATAGTTAAAATTTAAGCGTTCTAATTACGAAATTGTACTCTTTTTATGTAATTCTTAGGCACTATAACCATGAAACTGTATCACTTTTTCGAGTTACGTGCCGTCCGATAGAAAAAAAGGCAAGGTTAAATTTATAAGATCATCCAAATCAGCTGCACACTCACCAAAATGTATTTGATAAACTTGCATTATTGCGGTATTATTGAAGAATTGCTTAGCTATGCGCAAAAGGGTGCACAATGTACGGTTACAGTCTAAGTACCGAATAGAGAAAAATGTTTCCAGAGAAATTACAGGGCGTAGAGGTAAATTATTTTATATCACTGGGTGACGAGTGTAGAGCTAGGTAATGATTTGGACTCTTCATGTTCCAATAGCTGCGTGAGACTGTGCTATTGTTGTTGTAGATAGGCACTTTCCTTACGCACGTGTTTTGCTCATTTCGTAAATTATTTATTACAAAAGAAAAATAAATAAAAAATAGAGATAATATTGGACCACCTTCAGAAATTTTCTTTCAAACGAGATAAAATGTTTTGTTTGTACAATAATCACACAGAAATTAGGAAGATTTGTAAATCTCCTCACAGATGGCACCTATTTCGCGCACAGCAGTTAATTGTGAAAGTTGCTTAAACAAAAGACGACAAACAGCTGGACAATGCGGTGGTCTGGACAATTGTAGGACCACCGTAACGATTGCTTAGAGCACTGCCTCTCAAACTTTGGAGCGCACATGTTTTGTTTTGTATGATGTCAAAAAAAAATGAATAAGTAGATTATTCTATTAGTACCTGGTTGACCGAGCTTTGCTAGAGGTAGATTAAAATCCGTTACGTAGTTTTAAAGATCTAAGCATACATCTTCTTCTTATATATAAAATTCTCGTGTCACAGTGTTAGTTATCTTACTCCTCCGAAACGGCTTTACTGATTTTTACCAAATTTTGTATGCATATTCAGTAGGTCTGAGAATCGGCTATTACCTATTTTTCATACCTCTAAGTGTTATCACTTACATTGACATCGCGAAACATAGTTTTACATAATGTGATATAAAGTTTTAACTGGTTAACCGTATGTCGTATAGATAGATTATTATATTTTTCAGCCTGTTATTGTCCATTGTCAAACCTTAAGTGTTGATAGCGGGCAGTAGTAGGCGGTAGGGGGCCTACTTTTAGGGATTATTATAAGGGATTACTAAGAGGCTAATAATTATTCCAGACTGTTACCGCCGCATTTCAAACAATACTAAAGGAGAATAGAACTTAAAGATAGCAAAATTATATCAAAGGCTTGACACATGACATCTAAATTATTATTTAATTATGTTATAAAGTTTCGACAGCGCTATAACGGCAGTAAGCACGAGAAGACAAAAAAAGTTGTGGGTCGTCTCATTGGGAAATGATGATGTATCGTCATTTGGTCGTCGAAAATATCAGGATTGTCACCACAATACACCACACTGACTATAATTAAGTGACACTTTAGATTGCGATTAAGTCTTTAAGCCGTGGCCGGAGAAACACTGTAGAGGTTTTAGTCGGTGAAAGGACAACTAAGTAGTGTCAAGCCTGACATACCCCACTGTGTCTCTGCACGGCGGATATTCTTAAATGTATTATATCCACGGATTTTTTTATATATAGATATGAGTTACTAAAGTATGTTAGATTCAGGTGATATGTCACAGAAGACTTGGCGCTAGTTCGCGGATTCCACTTGGAGAACCTCTGGCCGTGATGCTCGAACACACACGGAGGTTTCTTGTTTGATTAGCGTCGACAGTTGTTGTGTTTACCTTATGAACAAGCATACTGTACTCGCGGAGCGACGTAGAATGGAGGTGACGTCTTAATTACTACGTTATTATGACGAGGATGAAATATAGGTATGTAGTTTTACTAGCAGTACGCCCTAACTTCGTTCGAGTTTAACGACTAATCTTTACAGACTTTTGAGTAATTAGTTTATTGATAATTACAAACTGTTGAGACTACGAGTATTAATCGAAATAAAAGTTATCCTATCTCTCAAGTTGGAATAAATTACCTATAAATGTCAATTTCTATTAATGATTATTATCGGTTGACTTGGGGGAGAGTTCACTAGAAAGACACACCATGACACAAGTTTTTCCATAACTATTTAAATTACCTAGGTAATGTTGAAATCCAGGCAATGATTTACGTTTAATCAACAGATTTTACAAAAATTGTTTTGTAAAAAGTTATGATTGAGCAAAACCTTTATAAAATACTAAACGACAAAGCATGTAGCCCATATAAAGCATGCTGCAAACTTAATTTTTATTTGAGTAAATTCTTCAAATTAAATGTGAAATACCTACTATCACCATACATATACCTATTAATATTGCTGCAAATTTCTAAATTAGAAATGATTATTCATGTCCATGTCAAACTTTGACGCGTATTTAAAATTATGCAAAACTGGTCACGTCAATATAGTTATTTTTTAAAGCAGTAAACTAAAAGCAAATTTGTTATCGGGAAGCAATAAAGTTTGATCTAAATTTGCCCCTAGTCGTAGGCCGTGTCAATTTTTTGAAAAACCTTTACTTTTGACATCTAAAACTTATCAAAATTCTAGTTTAACTTTTAATTGCATGGCACACTTACTTGCGCTTAATTGCCCTTATTGACGCGCGGTGTTGTAGTAAGAGTGATTTTTAGTAAACGCCTTCTCCATTCTTTTCCCCCTCATTGTATAAGTCATGTGTGTTCATTTCGTTTCGTAATTGAGACCGATTGTTAAGTACTCACTACATTGTCAAGTGAGTTTACCTCATTCACCGTTTGAAATATTTAGTAAGTTGTATTATTTATTTGGCAATTCTTCTTTTTTGTAGTGTAGAATGACGGGATGAACAGGATTTGTGCCTGATGGTTAGCATCATGCCTGCCCGGTGCAAACAGGGCATAGTGTAGAAAATTTCAACAACCTAAAAAAAATTTGCATAGGCTTAAATTTAAACATACAGCGGTAAGCATATGACCTGTAGTAATTTACTGTATGTAATTTATTGTACCATTTAACACCATAACTATCCCTTAAATCGTTATAAATAGAGAAAATATTAATTTGTGCGAGTTTGTGTTTCCCGATAGATACAGTTAAGGTATGTTCGAATCTAGATTAAGCAAGTATTTTCTAGGCAAGTAAGTAAGTATTTTGTGATATATCTTAGGCTGCGATATATAGTAGGATATTGCTTAAGATCATAACCTAATATATATACGCAAATCACGGTTAAATCTACACCTACGTTACATTAAAAAATCCTACGAAAAAAAATTACAACAATTTCATTTTACAATCTCAAGCTGTCGTCATCAAGAAACAAATGAATCTTCCCCGATTCCAATCGCTGAGGTCAGTTCCTCATCGATGATTGACGTGTGATGTTTCAATACTTACGATATTAATGATCCAGCGGCGATTGATGTTCTTAAAGATTTTATAGCCCATCAAAGATTTAATTGTTTTTGTACGATATATGTGTTTATTATTATTAGCTAAATACGTGAAGTCTGGTACAATACATCTGTCTCCGTTGAGGAAGAACTACATTTGCACTGTTAACAGATAAGTATGTCGGTCCTATATTGGTATTATAATTATAGCAAAGGTGTGCAAACCGTAATGGTCTAGTGGTGAAAACGTCCGATTTTACAACCATAAGGTCGTAGGTTAAATTACCACTCGCACTTCTGAGTATTTTTTCAAGCTCAGGTGTACAAACTAGTACAGTAGATGGCTTTAACGTTGTGAAAAAATTGCCACGATTTAAAGAAATATGTTTTGACATGCGTCATCCACCAACTCGCACTTGGCTAGCGAGGTTTTAGTCCCAAATAATAACGCATATGAAGTTGCGGCCATTTGCTAGTTGTAGGTACCTATATAAACTTTGTTTTCTTACAATGATTTCATCAAAATTATATCTATCCACTACAATCCTATTCACTGAAATCAACTCATTAGGTGCTATTAAACTACACCTTGCAAAAACTAAAATCACTATTGAAGAGTACCAAAAAAACAGCAATGATAGACGAAGCACAAAACCCGGAGCAGAAGTCAAAAAAAGATAAACATTGAAGCACTTGACACACCTAGAATTCGAACTAGAGTGGATCTTGACCTCAACTAGCAACCATTCGGTATTGTAACGTAACTGGAGTGAACCTCAAGAGAGCTTTGAAAAGTTTGGGGTTCTTGACCTGTTAAATTTTGAGCCAAGCATTTTGAGACACAACGCCATTTTGCAGTTTTCTGGGCAGCTATTGAGCTTTAATATATTTATTAATAATATTAGTACGTGGTATTGAAATGGTATATGTTAAATTTTAGCCTAGGACTTATTCGAAACCCACTAAATATTCTCTCTACTGTAACTCGGCGTCTTCTCTCGCAAGGAAAGCGTCAAGACCATAATCCACCACGCTGGTTCTGTGGGGGTTGGTGGATGACATATGACCTCGAAAGATTATTGGAACAGGCCGATTACCTCACCATGTTTTTCTTCACTGATTTTAACAGTGGAACTCGTGGGATTCGAACCAACAGTCAACTAACATCATTCAGTCAACAGTCAATAACAAATTTAATATCATCCCGATTTGTTCATAGTCACTGAACAAATCGGGATGATATTAAATTTTCTACCACGATAAATTACAGTATCTAATCATAAGCTCCCTAATTTCATGGCTGAAATAATATATTATTACAGTACATTTCAGAAAAAACGGGCGCAATTTTAGTTTATAGTAGATAGGTGTTTAAACGATTTCTACGCAATTTATAACGACGGGTTATGGTTTATATACGGCGGTAGCTAAGTGTATAACCGCAAGGCTAATAGGCAAAATTTGCAGCAGAATTATCTAATTCTACATTCTCATTTTAAGTACTTAACTCATGTTATTTTAGACCACAATCAAACTTTTTGTTACTTCAATCTAACTAATATTAGAATACCTTCAACCCGGATCAAAAATTCTATTGAATTTGTTACGAAAAAATGTATTGTATTATTGTTAAGCTGATTAACTGTTTTCTTGTGACCCTGTGGAGTAGTGATTTGGAAATAATAGCCTTTAATGTGTGTTGCGGAGTTTTTGGTACCTACTGTATTGAAATGTAAGATCCTTGTCTAGAAACGATGATTATGTTGGAATAATTTGTTTAGTGTTTTAGATATTTGAATTTAAATAATTTAATTATTTGCACAATAATGTAAGTACAGTGTTTACACATTTAAAACTTGTATTATGTTTAGGTATGTATAAGATTACACAAATGTATACCTACCATTAAATATAAATTAAACTCATGTTTACGTTAACTCATTCTGTTCATATAGCTCCGTGGCACTGTGATGTTACCTATGCTTACCATAAGACACACGGCTTGTTCGTGCCGTCACTCTATCTTGTAAAAAAATATTCGTTTCTTTTTATTTCATAAGACTCGGGTCAAATCTTTCATCGAAAGAGTCAAACTCCACCACGCTGGTCAAACCTAAGTTTAGGTCATGATGTCACATTTTTCTTAATTAACTACAGTTGCCCCACTTCTGCACAAACGTCTTCTGGACAAAGGATAATAAATTTAGGTGCCGCATTTTCTTGAATAAGTTTTGTTAAAATTTTGGTTTACTGACAATGTCTTAGCCAGTGATGATAAATTGTACGTCTATAATAGATTCTGCAAATAGAATGAAACCATCGTAGGTAAATCATCTCTTTACTCAGACACTACAGGCACAAGCACAAATTTGCGAAACGGGGCACATGCGGCTGAAACGGAAGTCTGCACGAACTATACCAAACGCAAGTTACCCGTTAATTAGTATGTACTTAAAACTATATAAGTATTATATCAGCTAATTGACCGCCATATTGACTAATTGACTGGCCTTGTGGCTAAGTGGTTAGTAGCTCTGCCTGCGAAGCCGAGGGTCGTGGGTTCGATCCCCACCCAGTGCAAATATTTGTGTGATGAATTCAAATGTTTGCACTGTGTCTGGGTGTTTCTATGTATAATACGTATGTATTTAAAACTATATAAGTATTATATCAGCTATCTGGCCGCCAACACACAAGCTTTGCTTAGTTTGGGGTCAGATGGTGTTGTGTGTGAATTGTCCACCAATACTTACAATACTTATATTACAAGCTTTGCTTAGTTTGGTGGTGTTGTGTGTGTTGTGTGAATTGTCCACCAAAATAAATAAAAAATCATAAATAACTTTAATTAAAAAAAACCTGACTGCGAAAAATCAACAGAAAAGAAAACATTGCGTAATACAATATACTATCTATGGAGACTTGGGTGGTTGAGACAAATCTAAAGATATCTTAATTGTCAAAATCCATCCAGCGTTTTCGAAGATACAAGGGAATAAAGAAATTTACAAACATACAAAATACCCGCGAAAAATATAACCCTTGTTCCAGTCGGGTAAATACACGTATTTGTTATTACTTTTTCTTCAATATATTAATTTGAACTAAGTAGTAACGAATGAGTTAAACAGAAGCAAGTAATCTGTGGCACGGTTAACAGTGTTTTGTTGAAGAGCCAATGGTACTCAAACTTGATTGTCAGAATGAATAGATTGCATCTCCATTCTAATGCTAGACCAATAAATATTGTAATCATAACAATCAATTAGGCAGATTGCGATAGATTGGTGTACTACGCTTTCTGATTGTGTATGTAGAGCTAGGAAGGAAAAATAATAGACAACGGACATTTTGCTGACCTTGATTTACGATTAATTTTGGATATTTAACTTTGCTGTTTTGCTCAAACCATGGAGGCGCAGTAGCCAGAACGTATATTTCACACTCTAGATGTCGTAGGTTTGAATTCCACCTCCACCTCTGAGTATTTTTCGAAATATGGATACTTATATTAAGGATTAATTTCTTTATTTGACACCAGAACATGCACATATTACTTGTGTATCCTTGAGGTCCAAACTAGTACTGCAGTATCCTAATACCGAATGGCTTCTCCCAATAACCAAACTTGATATTTAGTAGCTTACGCAAGTTACATTATAGGTAATTAAAAAAAAACATTCAAAGTCAGCTGGAGACAAAGTATATGATAACTAATGCTAGTAGCTAACTAATCCAGTCTTATCAATTCTTCTGATTTTGAATTTGAAAAAAGCTGTGGTTAAGTGAAAGTTTTATTACTTTGAAATCAGACACAACTACAACCGCCCAACCAACTCCACGGACAGGGAACAACTGCCGATAAACATAATTAGACAACTTTTATAAACATGTATTGTGTAATACACATATTATGATGATAACATCCATTTGGTTAATTTTAATGTTTTTTGTTTCAGGTAACATCACTAAAAAGAAACCGAACAACACCGTCTACGAAGTAATATAAACAAAATCAGGAATATAGCAAAAATGCAACATGAAATTATTCTTTGCCAACTTACCTTTATAACTGTCCCAAACATTAAGTTAACGCTGACATGAACCATAAGTCTATCAAATTTTAAGCTATAGAATTTTGAGATATCTTAACACGCTTTTTTAATACTGGATTGAGCTTAAATGTAATTTTGTAGTATGACGTTACATTTTTCTCGGCAAATGTAAAAGAAATTCGATCATTTCTCTTATTGAAGTGACAACTTCTTTGGGCGCGCCTAGACAGATTTTTCGTGGGGTGTGAATTGAATTCTAGCGGCACGCTCGGGTATGATAAGAAATCTTCGGGTAAACTCGGGACCATGGTAATTGGCTATCTAGAAATGGGAGATACTGAAAGGGCGTGGCCTGGCAGTCATGGCACGGCCATCTAGAATTGCGTAAGCCAATGGGAAATGCTGACGTATTTCTAAGTGGCCATGCCATGATGGCCAGGCCATGCCCTCCGGTTACACCCGTGTAGTTTCCTAAGTAAGCTATCAAAGTTATCTGAGTTGTAAGTTGTCACTTCTATCGGCAGATCCTATGATTGCCAATATTTTTTTTGTATTTTTAATTACATAAGATGAAATGAGCTATTTTTTTGCACGTGATCACCATCTCTCCCGGAGTCAAGCGATGACGCGAATAGATGATGGTTCTAATGATGAAGTGTCAATTTGCGAAATTTGCGTAAATTAGTAAATTTGAGTAATTGATTGGAAAGGCAAAGCCAAGAATTGGGCTGAGTGGCATATTATTGAAGAAGCCTATCTCCAGCAGTGACCGAGTGCGGGCTAACTATGATGATGTTGATGTATTCGGCCTCATCATCATCCAAATCACTACAAAAGGATTCCAAAAATTGTTTAAAAGAGATCACTTTTGGATCATCTAAAGCAATTTACTCACGTTGTTGTAGTATAGTTACGGTTGTACTGTCTACGTATCCCTAACTCTATATTGATTAAACAAAAAACGGGTTATCTAATAGGTTCGCAACTATCGATTGTTTTGCTCTTGCGCAACGCCGCGTCCACTTTCTTGATTGAGAGGTGTGGGCAGCTGATCCCGAGGTATCGTGTTGACTAGTTTGTTTACTGGTTTGCTCGCATCTTTATCTTTCAGTTATTATGTTCATTGTACCTCACCTTGAATTAATAAAAGGGTTTGGGTATAGTTGGCGTCGTTTTTTGAATTTGCGCGGCCTGTAATGAAACTTAGGTTACCTATCTTGAAAGAACAGCATAAAGCAAACAAAAGTTGTTAAAGACACATTTCTCTTAACTATATCATAGCGTAGATATTTGGCTTTGCATTGTCATAGTAAAATATAACTTTGAAAGGAAGACAAAAATGTTTGGTTAATTAAAAAAAAATACGTCACTAGTTCATACAAAAATACTCAAATCCCTAATTTTACGTAAAAGCCTGTTTCATCAGATTTTACACAAAGTACTTATTAAATAAAAGTTATAACGCAGTACTGAGCTCGTCGCCCAAAGATATTAGATGATCCACCAATCCTGTAATTTCTCTGGCAACATCGGTCTTCAAACCGGGACTAGGTGATGTTTCTACAAGACAGCTTGGCAGTAGAAAAACAAATTGTACATATTCGTCAACGTAAACTAATTGTTTAAATTGTTTTGTTTAAAATACGTACAGAACCAACAAGTACGTAAATATAAACTTGAAATACTCTACTTGATCTTTTACAAAAATACGTTCAAATAACGAACATGCTAGTGTTTACGTAGTTACACAATCATATCGATAAATAATGTATTCGACGCTTGGTCGAATTCGATACATTCTCGATTATAGTATCGATTTCAAATACATATTACTACTTAACTAATTTAATTTATTGCATTCGGTTTGAAATTCAAGTCATACGGCTCAATAATTGAACCTACACTGTACATTATTATGTGTGCAACAACTATCTAGAAGTTAGAATAGTGACGCCACTTCTGAATAGCCTGAAGTGTTGGTTGATATTCTAGCCAACTAATGTGGGAATGAGCTAGATTTATCTTCTAATGAGCTATCATTAAATTGTTTTAGAGTGTAATTTTAAATTAATTACACTCTGTAATTTTAAATTCACCTCTCATTAAATCTTCACCTTATTTCAAAACGAAATGATTAAGTAGTTATTATTAAGGTTACATACATTAGTTGTTTTTTATTAGTTGCATAAGAGGTAAATACAAATCTGTAGTTGTTATGTTTGGTCCTATTTTAAAAGAATAAGTAGATTCTGTTTGCTTTTTGCTCGTGTAGAATTAGCGTTCTTTTTACCTTTTGTTTTTATATCTTAGGCTGACAGGTAATCATCAAAACCACAGCACAAATGTCAATGTCTCTTGAGAGGTACAGTTTATTTTAAATGAATAGCAGTGTCCCGCGGTTTCGCCTGCGTAGTTACAGTCCCATTACTTTCCCGGGATAAAAAGGAGCCTATGTCTTATTCTAGACTAAAATCTTCAGACGTTCCCAGAACTGATTGAGCAACAATATCCAAACTTTCCCATTTGTAATGTTAATATGATAAACATAGGATAGTAGGATATTTGCAAATATTATGAAGTGAGAAAGATTTCTTTCAAAAATTAGTGTCAATCACCAACCCGTTCTTGACCAGCGTGATGTAATCTGACCTTGTCTCTCTCCTGTCATACACTGCTCCGAGACATAGCAGTGGGAACATACATAAAGTGACATTTTACGTTGTTCAAAAGAGGCGGTAACCGCTTACCATCATAAAACAAAGGTTGAACTTTGGAACATGAATTGAAACGTCAATAACTACGTTAATATAGCAATACAATTAATCTTATAAAGATAACAATCCCCGTTTTTAATTTATTCACAAGTTATAAAAGTACAATCGATCAGTTCGGCGCCTCTAGTACGATGATCGATTGGATGTCGCCTCGGACTCGATTTGACGGGCATCGAATAATTAATCGATTCGTTCGGTGTGAGTACAATCGAATGGTATCTTATAATTGTTTCGTGGGCTGCCCTATTTCGATTATGAGCATGAATATGTATGAGCGAATTTGAGTGAAAATGGACATAAAATAGTATTGAGGTCGATTCGATTTTCACATTTTATTATACGTGTTTATTTTTAATTACGTACCTGTTTTATTATTAACCAACGTAATACATGACATGGTTTTTGCCTAAATTTGTTTTCATTTGGAATCACTAACATTAACATCATAATTTTCTACGGCAACTGTAGGTACCTATATGGCTAAATGAAAAGGGTTGTCATTTAGTTTGATGTGACACCAGAAACTCCCAGTGTGATTCAGCATATCGATTATATGAAGACCTTCATCGGTCTAGGGATAATCTTTTTTTATTTTTTTTAAATAAAGAGTGACGAGACGAGCAGGACATGTGCCTGATGGTAAGCAACATGCCTGCCACATAATAGCACAGTGACACGCTGATGTTGGAACATGAAGAGTCCAAATCATTACCTAGCACTGCACTGCGCTCTTCACCCAGAGATCTAAGATGTTATATCTCTAAGCCCTGTAATTTCTCTGGAATCATTGCCCTTCAAACCGGAACACAGTGATGTTTGCAAGTTACTGCTTGGCGGTAGAATAACTGGCAAAGGTGTGGTGCTTCCCCAGGCGGACTCTGCCAAGAGTCTTACCACTACTAAAAAAACTACTAAAATGCAGATATACTTAGTGTCAGTAGTTAAGTTGTTTCGTTGTTATTATAATATCGTTTTTGTATGTATGTTTGAAATGTTTTTTTAATGTATAGAAAGAGAAAAGCTATTTGTTTAATTTTATTTTTATTTTGTAGAAACAGTTTAAAATAGCAATCCTCTAATTTCCAGCCACCAGCTGTGTGTATTTTATTCGAATGAATCTGTCAAACGCTGATTTATTACCTTTTTATATATTGATTTTATGCATCGATGCATAAAATCGTAAGCAAATACGCAAAATAATTGCTAGTCATATTACGACACTAAAAATATCAAACTGTCTCTGGCTGATTAAATCATGTGTTTTTAAAACATATTTTTACAGGAGTTAAATATTTTAAACGAAAGTCGATAAAATCAAATGTTAATAGAATAAATATAAGATGTTATGAAAAGAACGTCTAAGCTGCAAAATGAGTTGGATGAGTGGGTTCTTACGATGGTTCCAATCTTGATCAGTCGAGAGTAAAGCGCGCTTACTTTTCTAATGTAAGCGCGCTCTATCATAGATCGCGTCGTCGCTTTACATCAGGTGAGATATCGGTCATGTGTAAACCTAAAATTGTTAAAAAGAAGTCGGCAATTCGGCAATATCAATGCCCCTCAGAGGTCGGAAACCGGAGTCCCTCAAAGGTCGGTACTCTCTGCGACGTTCCTCCTGCTACATATCAACGATCTGTTGAAGCCCGGTATGTTTGGGTACGCAGATGATAGCACCGTTGTAGAGAGTTACATATCTGGCGTGAGAACCACTGGGCAGCAAACTCAGGTACTGAGATGGAGTCTGATCGAACGTTTGACCTTGACCCTTGAGGTGGTGTCCAAATGGGGCGATGCCAATCTGGTCAAGTTCAACGAGAGTAAGACGCAGGCGTGTCTGTTCTCCGCTAAAAGGAGTCCTTTCCAACTGACTCCAACTTTAAAAGGTGTATCCGTGTCGGTTTCTGACCGTCTTGAGCTTATAAGCGTTACTTTGACCTCTACGCTCAATTTTGGCTTTTATATCGAGTCCAAGGCTAAACTTGCTGCCAAAAAACTTGGTGTCCTCTCGAAGGTGCGAAGGTACTTCAAGTCTGAACAGTTGCTTACATTATATCAAGCACAGATTCGCTCCTGTATGGAGCACTGTTCGCACCTTTGTGATGGATCGGCTAAGTATCAGCTGGAGGCTCTGGAATCGATCGAGAAACGTGCCTAAAGGCTCATAGGCAACGACACTCTTGTGCGAAAAAGACTTCAAAGTCTTGAACATCGCTGAAAAATTGCTAGCCTATCGGTTTTTTATCGGATACACTTCGGAGAGTGTGCGAGTGATTTGCATGATCTGATAACACCTTGTCCTTTTTTCTATCGGAATGCTCGTAGCTCGAAAAAGCGGCATCGTTTCATGGTTGAGGTTCCAAAGACACATACGAAGAGATTTGACTCTACTTTTGTGATAAGAACGTCTAGGCTGTGGAGTACGTTGCCTGAGTGGGTTTTCCCCGATGGTTACAATCTTTGTGTCTTCAAATCAAGAGTGAATCGGGTTTTCCTAGATAAAAACGCTCCATCGTAGACCGCATCGTCGCTTAACATCAGGCGAGATGGTGGTCAAGTGTAAACCTATAAAAGTTTTATGTAAACCTG
Source organism: Ectropis crepuscularia (assembly GCA_963693475.1). NCBI lineage: Eukaryota > Metazoa > Arthropoda > Insecta > Lepidoptera > Geometridae > Ectropis > Ectropis crepuscularia. The sequence goes on from OY856355.1 coordinate 19,626,288, forward strand.
TAAAAAACATCTTATTCAAACAAAATAAGTATGTATTTACGAATGTCGCTCCATATGCCAAACTATTTTATTAACAAATCAAAAGGTAATCTGGAAGATATCTTTACTAATTAATTGAAATTTAGTAAGTCAATAAAAATGAAAGAAACCAAAGGTATATCCTATTAATACTATCAATGCAAAAGTGTTTGTTACACAATCACGTCGAAATGGCTGAAAAAATCAGGTTGAAATCATAACAACACAATTAGAATATATATGAGGATAGCATGTAGGCTCCGTTTTACGTTGGAAATTACGAGAACCAAAAGTACATGCGCATGGCGCTATTAGTCATTTAATAATATGATTTGGCCTATTTTATTAATTGGTTTAAATACTAAGGTAACTGTATACCTACTACGCGCGTTTTCTTATGCTAGTCGTTGTATGACAAATAACAAGTAGTATTAGTCAATGAGTGCGGTAAGATTAGGGTAGTAGGTTCCTGCGCTTTCTGCGTTAGTCCAAAACTTATTCAATATTTATAGGTTCGTAAAGATCTTGAGGCCAACTGTTTTAGGTCTCTGAAAAAACTTCGTGGCCATTTGATGTGATGGGTAGGCGTATTGCTTACCATCTCAGAATGTCTTGCTCGTTCCATCGCCTTATATTGTTTAAAATCAAAGTAGCAAATGGATATTTATGTTCACGGTTGTACGTAATTATCCAGTTTACAAAATCTCAGCAAATAAAACATAACAGCAAGGAAATAAAGCAAAATCTACATAATGAATTAGAAATCAAATCAGCATTAGTTCCCAGAGTAAGCTAAACAATAAATAAGATCATAATCGACACACTTCCTGCGATTATCAAACTCGTTTAAGCCAATCCGTAAAATATCAACAAGTCAACTTTCTAAGATTATAACTTATATGCATAACCCCGACACCTGTACTCAACCTACATTATAACATGACTTACAATAATGTTACATTAAATCGTACCGTTCTATGCTCCGAACAGATGTAATACGTAAATCAATTTTTCGCAACAATAGCGAATATACTCGAGCAGAACGACTTAACTCTCAAGTCGTGGACCATACGGTCGGTAACTTTAAATTTCAAACTATAAAGTTTAAAGTTGTGAATCATGAAGTAGGTAGATCGGATGTTGTTCTTGCTAGGGATTGTAACAATGTACACTTGCGTCCACTTGCGAAGTTTAAATGCTTGCGCCAGATCCGAAGTGTAAAGGAAACTGTTGAGCCGAACGTAAATTGTTTGATTTAGCGTTTGATATTTCGCAATAGTGATCGGACTGCGGTTGAACAATGGCTGGTGTTTGGCTAAATACCTATGTACCTATGAGGTCTAGATAGGATAATTTAGAGTTATTATGAAATGGAGTGAATGCTTACCTTGAAAAGTTTAGTTAAAGTAAAAAAAATTGTAGGAATATTTTCGTATTTCAAAAGATAAGAAATATTGTAATGATGACGACGTATGTAATCACATTACAAAAGTAGTTATTGATTACATTCATTTCAATCGGTTTCCTAAACTTCTTCTACTCTAAACATTTTTATTGATACTCCTACAACTTTTTTTATAACGTCAAATTTGAAACAACACTTCTGTATTTCGAGATAAAATAACTGTATTTTATTAGACACTTTTACTTTTATAAGACGCTGAAGGCGTAATTTCAAATAAAAATAAATTAAATAACAGAAATCAAATTTATGCTCAAAATTTCTCAAAAAAAGAGATACAATTATATAGTTTTATCACTCGGTTTCATTAATTAATTTATGCGCATTATCTAATTTTCTCAAGTTTACCGCAATTAAAATCTATAGCCGAATCTTACTTCCGTCCCACTAACTACAAGTGTATAATAAACTGCTTTCCACATTCATTATCATCGGAATAATTTGTAGCTGATACGTTGAAAGTTTTAATATCAAATTTATATTTAATTTTATTGACAAAGCTGTCTTTGTTAACGATAGAGTCATTGACAAATGTTTTTGAACTAATAATGTTGTCAGTTCCCACGTAAACGGAAACATTTTGATCTTGGCCATATAAAATGCAAAACAAATGATTTGTAACAATCACTTTCATTTAAATAATTTATTTATGTAGTTTTCTTCGTATTTTTCGATGTTATATCCAAATAAAAATGACGTGGAGGCCTAGTGGTTACATTCTCAGATTTTCATAATTATGAAACCATCCGTTCGGGTCTCGCTTACATTGCTGATATTCTGCTGAACTACTAACAACAAACTTCTTTACCAACCTGTGTAATAATTCAGGAAAAAAATGGTGTTTTTGTAATGATTTTCAGGCAATCTGGTAACATAGAGGTACCTACGGCTACGGGGAGCTGCGAGGATTAAGACTACTAAGAATTAGAATATTTTTAAATCTTCTTCCTAACAAGTAGAAATTATGATCTTGAGTATTGATAATTATGGTTAAGTTAAGTTAATTAAAATTATCATTGGAAGTCTGAATCTACACAGGCTACGAGTTACAAGGATCAAGACTACTAAAAACTAGAGCCTTTTCCTTATAAGTACAAATTACGATCCTGAGTTTGAAATAAGTATGGCAAAGTCGAGTTCATATAATATTTCATTATCATAGATCATTTTATTGATTGTGAGTTTAAGGATTTTATTAGTTTTCAAACATTGATTCTACATTTACGAAATAGTCTATAGGTACTCGATTGTTTAGTTTAAAAGAATCTTGTGTTGTTGTTGTTACTTATTTATCAAAATTTGGGCTAGTGAAGAAGGAATCATGACGCACTCAGCCCTAATTTCGTTACTTTGATCCTAATACATATCGCAGGTGACGTAAATACGCTAACTTGTTCATTTTTAGTTAGGAAACCAACCAGACTGAGAATAAAAACAATTAAATTGAGATTATGCAAATAACAGAGCTATTTTCTATTACACTGTCAAGTTGAGGTATCGACTTAGACCGGGAGCAACGGTACTTTATGTTAAGTCCTTGGATTAAGTTAGGATCAAATCGTAGTTTAATATATACTATGCTATTCATGATTTATATCATAATAATCACTTCTAACTAACGTTATTTAATTATGAAATTTGACTCTTTTTTTTTTTTTTTTTACCTTTTATAGGTTTACTTACACTTGACCGCCATCTCGCCTGATGTAAAGCGACGATGCGGTCTACGATGAAGCGTGTTTACCTAGAAACAACCGATTCACTCTCGATTTGAAGACACAAATATTGTAACCATCGGGGAAAACCCACTCAGGCAACGTATTCCACAGCCTAGACGTTCTTATCACAAAAGTAGAGTCAAATCTCTTCGTTCGTGTCTTTGGAACATCAACCATGAAACGATGTCGCTTTTTCGAGCTACGAGCATTCCGATAGAAAAAAGGACAAGGTGGTATTAGATCATGTAAATCAGTCGCACACTCTCCGAAGTGTATCCGATAAAAAACCGATAGACTAGCAATTTTACAGCGATGTTCAAGACTTTGAAGTCTTTTTCGCACAAGAGTAGCATTGCCTATGAGCCTTTTGGCACGTCTCTCGATCGATTCCAGAGCTTCCAGCTGATACTTAGCCGAACCATCCCAAAGGTGCGAACAGTACTCCATACAGGAGCGAATCTGTGCTTGATATAATGTAAGCAACTGTTCAGACTTGAAGTACCTTCGCACCTTTGAAAGGACACCCAGTTTTTTGGCAGCTAGTTTAGCCTTAGATTCGATATACGAGCCAAAGTTGAGCGTAGAGGTCAAAGTCACGCCCAAAAGCTCAAGACGGTCAGAAACCGGCACGGACACACCTCTAAAAGTTGGAGTCAGTTCGAATGGACTCCTTTTAGCGGAGAATAGACACGCCTGCGTTTTACTCTCGTTGAACTTGACCAGATTGGCATCACCCCATTCAGACACTGCCTCAAGGGTCAAGCTCAAACGCTCGATCAGACTCTCTCTCAGTACCTGAGTTTGCTGCCCACTGGCTCTCGCGCTAGATATGTAACTCTCTACAACGGTGCTATCATCTGCGTACCCAAAGATACCGGGCTTCAACAGATCATTGATATGTAGCAGGAAGAGCGTTGCAGAGAGTACCGACCCTTGAGGGACTCCGGCATTAATATCCATTTGATCAGACGAGCAGCCATCAATGACGACTCGTATGGATCGATCCCTCAAAAAGTCCGATATCCACGCAATAAACCCAGAAGACAAACCATACCTAGAAAGCTTACTTATAAGGCCATCATGCCAAACCCTGTCGAAAGCCTTTGAGATATCCAGGGAGACTGCAAGTGCTTCCCCGTGTTTCTCAATAGCTTCACTCCAGATGTGAGTGACGTACGCTAGAATATCCCCGGTGGACCGGTTTCGGCGAAATCCGTATTGCTGGTCACTGAGGAGGTCGTTTGATTCTAGGTACGTCAGGAGCCTGTGGTTTAAGACACGTTCCATAGTCTTGCAGAGTATGGACGTGAACGAGATGGGCCTGTAGTTGGCAGGGTCAGCACGACTACCCTTTTTGGGCACAGGTTGCACATTAGCAAGCTTCCAAGACTTCGGTACTAGCCCAGTTTGGAGAGAGAGTCTAAATAGGCGCGTCAGTATCGGAGACAACTCAAGCGCACAAGCCTTCAATACTAAGGCAGGAATACCATCTGGGCTTTGTTCACGTCCAGATTGCGTAGCACTTTGCAAACCTCCATTTGACTCGTAATCTTCTTATTGCTAAACTAAACAAAACAAGTCATTCTATTCTGTCTTGGTAGATTTTCTGCATCTTCTAAGAAAGCGCCTTTGTAGATTTTTTCCTACACTTACGTGTATCTGTTTTTAAATTTGTGAAAATGTGTTGTACACATTAAACTTACCCAAAAAAAGATACGTTTAAGATACGTTTTACACGTCACACAGGGTGCAATGCTAAAAAAATGTCGCAATATCGTATTTAAATATATAATATGTACTATATCTACGTCACAGATAATAGTCTAGAATATTAATACGTAGGCTATTTTTTATACCAAAAAAAAAGATGACATGCTTTTGGAATGACTAAGTTTTTAATTCTACGGGGCTAAAGTTGAAGTAAAAAATACACCGACTCTATAGAATTATACTCTATTATTTTTTCATTTCATTATTGATAGTTATCATTTTACTTTGTCACTCAAGCTCTACAGTACGCTAAGCTGTCATTTATCTGACTTCGTAGTTTATAATGTCGTAATTTTTTATCTAGTAACAAAACCGTCCCTCGGCTCTCAAACTATGTTGGTCACTACATACGCTCCGTGTGTCAGCCTTGACATAAAATTACTCGTAATCATGACTTATTCATTTATCATCTAGTTTCTGCTATCATTACAATCATGACCGTTCTCATTCTGACTCTTTGTACTGTCAATGTTGACTTACAAAGGTCATTTATTGTTTCATGTCCACTGATGAGTTTATACGTACATCTATGTGTTTTATTCAATAGTAGTGCGAATTGGATACAAGGTCGAATTAGAAATAATAGGTGCAAAGTGTAATTATACTATTTTGTGTTATGTATTTGTTTGCGGTTGCTAACCACTACGTTACGTTGGCTTAAGGACTTAAGTTAATCTTTCATCACGAAATTTACCATCACAATCACTTGTTTATTTATCACTTGTATGACAGTGATGGTAGGTTTGATGTCTAGATTTAGGTAGATTTCTAAAATATTCCATTTATCGTTTTATTCGTCATAGTACACAACTTCGCACACACTACTATTAGTGCCCAGTATCGCTCAGCTATTCATTTTTTGCCCGAAGTCAAACGTCATAAATACTTACTTCTAGTCCTAACAAGTAAGTCCTAGTGAGTATAATATACATATTTCACTTTGTACGTGTTGACATTATTTTTGTATATACGTAGGTATTGATTTTTCTTTTATTCAAAATGACATTCTTTGACATCCTGCCGAAACAAAAGACGTCGTAATTGTGCTCTCCAAACATATCCCGCATACCTACATAGCACAACCAAATAGAAGCAAGAAATAAATAGAAGATGAATCAGATGACATAAATAACAAAACCGAATAAAAGCTAGAAATGAAAAGAAGACTTTAATCAGCTGACTTTTATTTTATTTACTTATTCTTAATTCAATTTATAAATTATTTTATCTTTTCATCGAATTTGTCGACGTTTGACGTCCCTTTTTTTCCAAAATTGGATGTTTTTTTTTTCACATTTAAACTTATTTGATTATTTTAAATAATTAATAAATGTTTGAATTAAATTATGACAGACATCCTTTCCTTACGTATCTGTCAAGGTTAACCCTATTAATTTCAGTTGTGAGACCTTATATACCTTGCAAAACCAAATTTCGTAAACAATTAAGTAATCATCAACTCAACGGCTTCCTCTGTCCGGCGGCTGATAAAAAGGTTGACAAAGGATATTGTATGGAGAGTCTCTATTGTTGTTTGTTTTTAGGAGCACAGGGCGACGCGGTGACAAGTTGTTGACTTGGGCGGGACCATGAACGGAACGGTGCTTTACTTGAGATTAAATTGCTTTTTAAAATCAAGAAAAAAGAAAAAAGCATCAAAAAAGGAGGAGGTTCTCAATTCAATTCATCATCATCATCAACAGCCCACTAAATGTTCCCACTGCTGGGATTCGGGGCCTTCTCTCGCAAGGAGAGAGTTAAGGCCATAATCCACCATGCTGGTCCAGTGCGGGTCGGTGGATGACACATGACTTCGAAAGATTCTAGGTACATGTCGATTTCATCACGATGTTTTCCTTCACCGTTTTAAGTTAGCGGCATTACGCACATGACTTCGAAAAGACAGTGGTGCGTTTGGGGTTTGAACTCGGGGTCTCCGAGGGGTCTACCGCCGAACGAAAAATGTCATCGCTTTGATGTTTATCTCTTTTTTCTTTTCGCTTGAAATGATAGAGACAGCATTAGCAAAGCGATAGCCGATTTAGTTAGGCGGTAGAAGCGCCGATCGGCAGGCGCCGTTCTCCCGACTAGACCAGCCGTAACTTCTAGACCTTTCGAGATATTTCGAGAGATTCGATTGTATGTTGTTTTATTTGGATGTATGTTACGCGATAGCTCCGCCAATTTCTGAATCTCTTTTGATGGTTCTTTTTTTGTTTGGTATATCATGGCCCAGAGGTATAAATTGAGTATAAACAGGGCCGTCTTTAAACTATTTGAGGCCCTGGGCACATTAGGATGATGGGGCCCCTATGACCTTGAGAAAACACTATTTAGTTATAATACGAGTACTTACATAAAGAAAGTAGACAAACAAGGTTCTAAATTTATTTTATTTAGTTACTAACTATAAAAAATAGGAAATATAAAAAATAATATACAAAAGTAACTCGCTTAGCATAAAATCCTTAGATTAATTCTATGTTGATTGCAAAGGTACCCTTCTAGATTTAAGATGAGCAAAATCATTAATCACTTCTTCAAAATCTATGGTATTGAGAATATCACATTCTATGGACATCAGCGACAAACTAGTTAATCTCTCATGAAGCATTGTACTTCTTAATTCATTTTTTATTCGTTTCAATTTAGAAAAGGAGCGTTCTCCGCTGCAGTTAGTTATCATCATGCTTAAAAATGTTCTCAATGCAATTTCTACGTTAGGAAATGTGTCTTCAATTTTGTTTTGCTTTAATAGATTATATACTTCCTGTACACTAGACTGTGTCTAGACAGACTAAGGGCTTCGTCTTTAGTTTCTCGTGCCTGTTCAGTATCGTTTGCGATGGTGATTAAAACTTCTATTATTCGTTTATAACCCCCATGCAAAGCGCTTACTGCATCAGCTCGGGCTGACCATCTGGTTTGTGAAAGACTTTTAACAACTTTTTTTGAACCTAAATGTTCTGTTGTCATATTCCACCTGTGGGTAGAGCCCGAAAAAAAGTTGTACACTTTCTGAACTATTTCAAAAAACTGTGATGCCTCCGGTACACACCCAGCAGCATGGACACCTACCAAGTTTAGTGAATGTCACATGGTATAAATGTGGCAAATTCAAATTTTTCCTTGATTCTTGTTTGTAGACCACTATACTTTCCCGATATATTTGAAGCATTGTCGTAGCTTTGTCCTCTGCAATCTTTTATGGGAATGTCATGTATCTCTAAAAAATTTAAGATTGTCTCCGCTAAATACTTAGATTTATGCTCTTTAATAGGTATAAATTTCAAAAACCTTTCAACAGGAACACAGTCTTTTACGTATCGAATGATGAAAGTTAGCTGGTCAATATGAGACAGATCGGGCGTACTGTCAACGCTAATGGAAAAATATTTTGCTGATTTAACTTCATTTATAATTTTTTTTAGAACCTGTTTTCCCATTACTTCAATAAACTCATTACAGATATTTGCTGATAAATAAGAAATGTTACCCTTTCCAGGATTCCCAAATTTTTTTAAGTGATCTGCAAGAAATGGATCAAATTCACTCAATAATTCCACACAACCCAAATAATTTCCGTTGTTTGGAGATCCTAGGATTTCATTGCCGCCGCGAAATGGAAGCCCTCTCGATGCCAAAAATTTTACAACAGCTACAATCCGTTTAAGTACGTTTCTCCAGTAATCCACTTCCTTTTGATGTTGAGATAATAAGTCTATATCTACTCTACCAACCGCTTTACTTCGTGCCAGATAAGTCATCATAGATTTCTTATGCGCTGGGCTATTTTCATGTGTTAAGATTATGTGATTAAAATATGTTTCCAATCATCACATCCATTCCGAGAGCAAAGATTAACATCAGTTGGGTTAAATAAGCAGCATGAAAAACAAAATACAGAGCATTTGGAAGGCGAATACAGCAACCATTTTCTTTCGACGCTTTCATTGTTCTTTAATTTGCGAATAAATAATGCTTTGTTGAAATATCTCGTTACTACTTTATTACTATCTTTATAGGTTCTAGATGCCTCGAAAAAGTCAGAATCTTTATTTTGAAAATATACTGGTCTTTTACGAATTAAAATTTCGCGATTTATTTCAATAAACTTTTCGTGAAAATAATCGGCGGGGTCGTGTGATATTAATTATTCTGTGTTGGAAAACTGTTGTTCAATTGACACAGTTGTTTGTTTTAGTGAAGTCACTGAAGTTGTTGCACTTTCGTCGTAGGAATAGTCGCTTTCTGATTCAATCTCGTATTCAAAATTGGAACATGAAGATTTAGAAATTCCCGCAATTTGTGATTGAGCTGACTCATAATGTGGAACATTTATTAGTTGATTGCTACTTACAGAAGTTTCTCCAGTAGTAGTAGTAAAATATGGTGTTAATTTTGGTAACTTTTCAATTACTTCTTTCTTATGTAGAGCTTTTTTCCTTTTTTCAGATCCACTAGGATATGACCGTTTCGACATTTTATATTATAATTCAGTATTTAATTAATTTTACAACGAAAATATTCGCTAACACAAAACAGATAAACGACGATTTAATCAAACAATACTATTTTTTTATCAGAGCTCGAGCACAGTCAGTAACAACTACAAACAACAAACAAAACAATCGTCACAACATCGCAGACAAATACAGGGGAATTCCCGTTCGTCAAGTCAAACGACGATCGGGAGCCGGGAATTCCCCTTTGTCTTTGGTATTACGTATGACGTTCGAATAGGTTTGTTTAAGACATAAACCACACCGCATCAAATTGTATTCTTTTAAGCCAACATATTTTTTACATGTTTACTAATAGATATTTTCTGTTTCCCATCACTGACCCATTAGTCAAAAAGTTCAAGCTATGTTGTATCAAAGTATAGCTATGCGCATGCGGCAAACTAAAGCTAATAAGCGTAGGTATTGTAGTAAGTCATTATCATCAGATTTTTCAAAATTTATGTTTTTCGGTAATACTTAAATATCGGTTATCATTTGGTAATCTGGCAGAAACTAGGGGGCCCCATTTGATCGCGGGGCCCTGGGCACGTGCCCATAGTGCCCAGTGGGGAAGAGGGGCCTGAGTATAAATTTAATCAAACTAGGTGTTGCAGTTTTAGATAATCATAATAATAATCATTCGGGTCAAATGGTGTTGTGTGTGAATTGTCCACCAATATTTATTTATTTATTGATTTAAAGCATTGATTTATTGATTTGTACCAGCTTATATTCTGTGTTCTAAATTTTAACTCAATTCGTCAGTGAAAATAAAAACCCTTGCGATGTGATCGAACAACAAACATCCATACATTAACTTTTATTATATTAGTGGGATTGATAGTCCGTGTAGATAATCTATTTTTACAAACGTTTACGATAATTGTGGATATTTTATAAAAATTACAATAAATACCAATTGTCTGTGTTATATGTATATTTTGCATAAATACATTGTACTTAAGATTTCGTTAAAATACCAGACTAGACTCCTAATTAAAAAACTAATCTCCGAATAACCCACCCCTAACTGCTCCCGGCGCAAAAGTTCCCATGATGCTCGCCGCGTTCCCACGCTGAATGGCAATGGCCAACCTTTGCTCCAGGAACGCGCCAGAGCGGGTACCCGTATTCTCCTTGAGCCTGCACCCCAATTCTGAGAGGAACCCTTTAGCCCCTGCCCCCAAACAACCCAAGGTCTCCACCCCAACAGGTACAAATTCGTACTGCGACACCAACATACCATACTTTCGCCAACTGTACCTAAGTAAACATTTTCCTTTTGACTGAGACTTGCGACTTTTTTTTGCCTTGAAACACAGTAAAATCAATGCTTCTACCGTTTAAAGAAATGCCATAATGTCGTTGTCTTTCTTTTTTTAATTTGTTTAAAATCAAACAAAGAGTAATAGAAAAGCCACAACTTTAGTCAGACCAGGCCTGCGATCAGCCAACTAAAACGATTATAGCTTTACTATCGCTTCTACGAGTAGGTATTTGTTAGAACAATATTGATACTACAACTATTTAGAGGACTTGGGGTTTTAGTTAGACTGTAAACCCTAACCCTAAATTCAAATAACTTTTGTTCATACCGTCATAACCGTACTTATAATCTAAATTATGCATCTACTAATTTCCTTGTTTATGCAATTATTCAATAAGCTAAATGGTTAACTTACCAAAATAGACACCTTCGTTTGTAGGGTTCCGTGCTAAAAGTAACTAACCATACCTTAGTCTTAATTTCTTAAGCTGGGTACTCACTTAGCAGTGTTGCATGTAACGTATCAGATACAGTATCAACCTGCAAGTGAGTACGGCTCGTCCACGGGCTAATAGTAATAGTACCGCGAGCCGCTTGGTGTTCGCAGTGATACCCTGGACGTCTACTCTATTTCGACGAAAACGTAATTTCGAAAAAAAACTCGCGACTTTCCTGCTCTCGTTCTACTTCGTTTCGTCCGACACAACATTGTTTGACGTTTAAATGTTCGAAGCATACTCTAATTAGTGTAGGCTTAGAACATTTAAACGGAGAAAACGACAGATCGAAGTATAATGGGAGTTGGAAAGTCGCGAGTTTATTTCGAAATTACGTTTTCATAGAAAGAAAGTAGACGTCCTGATACCGCCACTCGGCGGGTCGCTGCGAGCTTACAGCGTTCCACGCGCGAGCGGCGAGCAGCGGGCTCGTGACTAGGTACTCACTTGATACTGTATCTGATACATTACATGCTACACTGCTAAGTGAGTACCCAGCTTTAGGTATCTAATCAAATGATCATGTAACACAAGCACCAATGTTCCCACTGCTGGGACTTGAATAGGTACTTCTATCACAATGAGAAACTCTAAAGCCATAATCCACCACGCTGGCCCAGAGTGGGTTAGTGGATGATGAAGCTGGAAAGAAGATGTTGGTTACCTAATCATCCACCAACCCACACTGGGCGTGTTGTTTGAAATACCTACGGCACGGCGGCATAATAAAAACAAACCTTTTCTGAGCTGCCATGTAAAAATCAATCAAGAATTCACGTCAGCATCTCTATGGTGAAGTAAAAAAACCGGTATCGAACCTCAGAGCGCAAATTGGACACACACTGTGCCGAAATTATTCTATCTGATTATCTTACTCGTTTGTAGGTACAGTTAAATGTAAGATTTAATGTTAAACAGCTGATTAAGTCCAGTTCAGCTTCCACATCTAGCAAATCATGTATTTTAAATGGACCACCGATCGACATGGTATCTTGTTTATTGAACTGGTTCAAAACATTGTAGATTGAAAAATAATACCTTAGTGTTCATTATTTATTATTTATTTACCACCAAATTTTAATAAATCAGACCGTTGTTCAAAAAATTTGGTTAACATTTACATAAAATTTCTAGTACATTTTTTGACCACAGTCAAAAATTTTAACTCTGCAGTTTCAAACGATTTTCAAAAAGGCAAAATAAACTGTATCAAAATTTTGTGATAGGGTCGATGATTTTTAGTTCGCATAACATAGGTAAAAAAATATGTTCTTATAAAACGAAAGAAACAAATATAAAAGTGTATAAAATACTTTTAAACAAAAAAATAAGTCACAGGGACTACCGTTACGAAGTGAAAACTTTTAACTTTGAATTTTACTTGTATAATTATAGATATACTGCTATTAAGTATATCGGTGATGCGAGCTCATAAGATTTCACCCAAAAAAACGGCTAACGCTCACGTTTCACTTCGTTGTTTCACCGCCGCTCTGACTCTATGCTACTACGCTACCACATTAGCATGTCAAAGACGTCAAATTATAAGATTTTGCCTTACCAATAAGTGCTCAATCGGATAAAGAAATGTTCACTTTAAAAAAAGGATTTTTCTAACACGAGCATTTCTGAATTTTTGAATTAATAAAACCAGTCAAATAGTTTGGAATATTTTAAACAATTATTAGCATTAAAATGGAGCAACTTTCAAATCCATTTGCAAGTTCAGAGAACAATAGAAACTCAAGTGGGCAACGACACAAGATTGCATTTTGAAATATGTATTCACAAACTCATTCCGCGCCCGTCTGTCTGCCCATAACCATAACACAAACCTATAAATTGCACTTTGAAAACTTGAATATCGGCTTTATCTCGTAAACTATAAGAGTTGTGAAACATGATAAGGAGATATGTTACGTGTTGTCGAAAATCGACGTTCACAGTAGCAAAAATACAGTAAGACAGTTATGTTCTAGAGAAAGAATATTACGAATAACTCCGAATGGAAATTTAATTTAATTTTTTAATTTGGATACGGGATTCTCACGACTGGTTAATCATGTAATTAGCTAAATCCTTCTTAAGTTTTAATCGTATTAGGCAGCCTATAACTTAAGCAAGTGATTCGTACACAATTTTTTTTAATGTGTTATTCACGCTATTTTAATTAAAAACTACCTTTTATTGGTCATCGACAAAATTGTATTAATCCAATGACTGGTTCATTAAAGCTGAGATCTTAGTACAGACTCTTCGACATTGGAATAAAAATAAATAAATAAATAAATATTTTTTATACCTATTATTTTTTCATAATACAGGATTTTAACATTTTTGATTTAGGTTTAAACTTATCTTACTTGAATAAGTCATGTTCGATACTGGAGTAACTACTTAAGAAGCACAATTAGAATATAACTAAAAACAACGCCTTATAAATAGATTCAACAATATAAGGTAGTTCTGATCAAAGACACTTTTCAAATTAAAGTATTATAACTTTCGTAACTTTAGTATTTTTCTTTGACGCCGTTTCTTGGTCGCAGAAGCAATTAAAAAAAAACAATAAACAAACCACGTAAGTATCCAAGGTATGTGGTTTATTGTTGTAGTATCGTTATATTTTGTGTGCCACAAAAAAGATCTTTTTATTTATATCTTCCTAGTTCCAACGCTCTAACTGAGTATACTGTGACAATACATTCTATAGAAAGAATGAAACTTTATCACCATTGTTATTAGGGCCACTTTTCCGAGGTCACCGCTGTTTGTTTACGAGCTAATAATGTATTTATGCGTAGAATGTGACCTTATAAGGCCGTGACCCGTGAGAAATTGATTTTTGACCATCATGTGAAGATAAAGAATGCCATTGACAAGAATTTACAGCAAAAGTTATGTCGGTTTTCTAATGAAAACTCGTATTTTTATACTACCATAACTAAATAACTTACTGGTATTAAAAATAAATATAATGAAAGGTGAAACTCATTTCGTAAATGTGAAAACTTTGTGTTAAGTAGGTACATAGGTACAAGTATGTGGACTTAAAATGATCTAAAATATTATTCAAATTATATATATCTCTTTACATTTCTTACACAATACTAACACCAAACGAATGCTTGTTGCTATGGGAGCTAGATAAATATATAAATAAATATAAATAAATATTGGTGGACAATTCACACACAACACCATCTGACCCCAAACTAAGCAAAGCTTGTGTGATGGCGGCCAGATAGCTGATATAATACTTATATAGTTTTAAATACATACTTATTATACATAGAAACACCCAGACACAGTGCAAACATTTGAATTCATCACACAAATATTTGCACTGGGTGGGGATCGAACCCACGGCCCTCGGCTTCGCAGGCAGAGCTACTAACCACTTAGCCACAAGGCCAGTCAAAGATAGCTGATACATACGTATGACAGATCAACAGAAACATCCAGGTACACCAAATTTTTGTATTCATTTAAGTATTTGTTTATTTATTTGAAATAAATCAATTAGAACCGTTATGAATAATGACTTTTACTAATGAGAATTTAATTAAGGTAAAACAAAGAACATTATGGATATGTCAAAATAATGATATTAATCTACCTATTTAGAATAATCCTATGTTACAAAATATCATCATGCAAATAGGCAAATGCTCTGGATTGGAATCGAACCCACGACCTTCAGCTCTGCAAGTAAATTTACTACCACCTAAGCCAATCAGCTAATCCACCCACCACCTAAGCCAAGCTTATCCAAAACGAAAAAGTTTAATCTAACAGTACAGTGGTTAAGACCACGCAAGGTCAGCTAATCTAAGCTACTGACTATTTTTGCGAATGTAACCCTTAATGATTAACAGCATATCTCAATATCAACGAAGTCTATTATCTGTCTTGTCTTAGATTTTAATAGCTACTTCATTTTGTGACCCCGGGTTAAGAAGATAAAGGAGAAATTTGACATCTACAACCTATTAACTACCGTTAGAAAAGACGTATGATACACTAGTTACTTTGCACAGTTTTACCTGTTTCATATCAATATTAAACTACTTTTGTTGTAAGTAATTTAATATCTTATTGGTTCTCGCATCGAATAACGCTTCAATTGTTGTTAATTATGAGGCAAGACGGTCGTCAAGTTCAAACTGATCATCGAAAAATTGTGTTTTGTTTTCAAATAAGTTTTGAGTAATTTATGACCATAAGTAGGTTATAGCTTTAGTAGACTGGCCTCCAGGTTTAGTTGGTAATACTTAACTCTGCCTGCGAAGCCGAGGGTTGTGGGTCCGATTCTCAGTCAGTGAAAAAATTTGTGTGATGAATTCAGATATTTGTTCTATGCCTGGGTGTTTCTTTACATAATAAGTATGGATTTACAACTACATAAGTATTCAGCTATTTGGCCTTTGTATAGTGTTGCTTAGTTTGGGGGTTAGATGGTGTTGTATGTGAAACGTTCACCAATGTCCACAATAGTTTTTCTAAATGTAGGAACTACACTTGTGCATACATTTACGTTTACACAATTATTAGCCATGTGAGTCTTGTCCTGTCATCTTCTTACTACTTCTTTTTAAATGATATGTAGTCATGTATTATCATATGTAGTGAATGAAAATGATGAAAACAACAGTAGATATAGTGCCAATAAAAAAGAAAAACTAAATAGTGCATATAATACAAAAGTTTGAAAACGAATACACGTCGTACCTATACAAAAATAATGATCAAAAATAAATCCTACCTTACCTTAAGCGTAAGTATGTGTACCTACCTACATACTCAAAAATATTTATTACAGGATGATACATAGGAATGCACAAGGAACATGCGATTTAATGAAACTACCAAGTTTCCAAGGAATTCCGCTGAAATACAGACAAACTTTCACATAAACGAATGTAAGGTGTTAAAATAGGGTGAGAGACCGGCAGATGAGTCAAAAGAAGAAAGCTCCAGCAACAATGTAGTAGGTTCAGCTAGTCATCATTTTCTCCCACAATAAGACAACACTGCAACAATTTGTTGTTTTACGGCACATCGTCAAGTAATAACAGTTTTACTGTACGGTATTAAGGAGTTAGCCGACAACAGGCATTTCTCTACAATAGTAAGTCGGACGACACAAGATAATCTGATGATAAGTCAGTTGACATCACAATTAGAACCAATAATAATATAAGTCAGCCAACTCAGATACATCTTTTGCATTGCAGTAAAAATAATAGGATTTCCGACATAAACAAGTAATAGTCATTAGCAGCAGCAATAATTGTAATACGTAGTGGAGAATATATGTATAACATAACTTATCAAAATGCAATATATCAACAAAATTTATTGATAGTAAGTAAAACTAATTCAGATTTGTGTATCCTTTTTGCAAGGCCTTGTAAATACCGCTACTGTTATTGTATTCATTTTACACACGTACTCGTACTAATAAATATTTTGAGTCTATTTTAATCGAGTCCACAATTTATAACCACATCGTTCAGTAAACGGTAAAAATTACAATAATTCATCTGTGTTAAGACTTTTATGACCTCTGTATTCTTTGCTTGTACTGTAGCTTTTAATATATTACAGGTTTATAGAAAAATGTCAAGTGCATAGGCGAGCGCAATGCTGTTGGGTTCAGTAGGTACTGATTTCACTTTACTTTTATTTTTTTCAATGAAAGCGATAACACTTGATCTGGTGCGTGGAAATGTGATCTTCTCCCTAAAGACTGACTTAAATGAGAGAAAAGGTGGTGGTGGCTGTTTTTGTTATTGTACGGTCATGCCAAATTTTGTTTTTACACACACTTAAATCCTATTCAAATATGAAGATAAGGAACACAAATTATTACTCATATTATTACCCGTAGCAAAAAAATAAATAAAGTACGCACTATTTATAATATTAGGACACTGTGAAGCACCTTCAAGCTTTTGAGATGTGGTGTTATCGTTGCATGTTACGCGTTAGCTGATTATAAAAAAACTGCCCAAACATTATTTCCACCATCAAAAAGCGTAACATTGAATACCTCAGCTACGTGTTTAGGCATGGCACATATATGAGTTCCAGCTAATAAAGATGGGAAAATGGTAGGAAAACGAAGCACGGGACGTTAAAAAAAATCATGGCTCCGTAATATCCGGGAATGGACCGACATAAACTCTGTCGAGCAGCTAATAGGTTCGCACTTGACCTCCATCTCTCCTGATGTTAAGTGACGATGCGATCTACGAGCTTACCTAGAAGAAACCGATTCACACTCGATTTGACGATACCAAGATTGTAACTATCGGGAAAACCCCACTCAGGCTTCGCATTCCACAAACTAGACGTTCTTATCACAAACGTGGAGTCAAATATCTTCGTTCGTGTTTTTTGGACCATCAACCATGAAACGATGTCGAAAACGTTTGAAATACGAGAAGTCCAAATAACCGGTATTGTGCTGTTATTCCCATAACCATGGTCGTGTTTTTTACCATCAGGGTCATGTCTTGTTCGACGGGTACCTATAAGTAAAATAGTTTCGTGGCTAAATTTGCTACTGAACCCTAAAAACCAGTGAATGTTAGAAATAATAAAACAAATGGCGGTAATAATTCCGTTTGCCAATGACAATAAAACTTATAGACAATAAATACCACATCGACACACGTTTATAAAACTTAACGGTTGATTTACATTAAATTATGATAATACTAATAGAAACTAGTAGTCAAAGTAAATTAAACTTTATTTTAAAAGAAATAAGATTCATTTCCATAATATTTTTTTTAGATTTTTGTTCTTTTTCTGATTAAATGGATGGATGAGCTTTTATGATTACTTTTTAAATCAGAAACATAATAATTTTAAATGAAATAGATAGATGGATACAATTGGCAGATTTATTTAACATTTTTTTATCGAGATGAATTATTTATATCGTTGTGGATGTATATTGGTGCATTTAATATAAATATTGAGTTTATTTTTCCAACTTTGAACATATCAATTGTATATTAACAAATTGAAATTATTCATGTTATTAATTAAAAATTAATTCAAATTCAGATAATTCAGAAAGGTGCAACAATATTTATGGTAGTTCATCTACATTCAGTTTTGAATCATGTATGTGAAAATTAGGCATGAAAGCTCAAAAAAAAAATTCCAAAAAAAATATTTTTTTTTGGTTGTTATTTCATTTGACATATCCCTAATGGCCAGATCTCCGCACGGATTTTTGTACGATGTCACGGCATCGGCAGCAAGGTCGTTTGTCTGCTGTACATGCGTTAGGGTTGAAGCTGGTGATTTGGTGGGAATTTTACGTCAAACTTTGACTATTATCTCGTAATCTACCGTGCTGAGGGGAAAGAGACCTTGGGTGATGAAGTCTACATCAGTGTTAGAATGGACTGTTAAAATATTGTTGGGGGTAAATCCACCACGTTGTATAGGTAGGCGGATTTTAGACCAAGGGGCCTAAAAATCTTATATTATTATTATTGGACAAAATTAAGGATAAAATGACTTAGGACATTAGGAAATGACATTTGCCATATTTATTTGTGAAATCTCTTTGTTTTGATGTCGTCAAAGTAAAAAAAAAAAAACAAATCCAAATTAAACATGTTTTTTTTATTTCTAGAGGTGCGCTTACGCTATACGATTCGAATAAGACGATAATTCAACGGGAATATTTTAAACTAGATTATTGATACGATTTTTATGTACAATTAAATATTCGCAAACCATTTCAACCAGACATATGGTCACCGCGATTTAAAAAAATTGGCTCGGATGAATCCAATTTTCCAATTAACACCTATGTATTTCGACTTTCCGTAGAAGGAATTGATTTGCATCAAATTTTATCAAAAATCGTTTTATTTACAAAACCAATAATAAATAATATCATTATATTTATTATAAGCGTCACTCAATCATCTATTTGAAGTCAGGCCGTCAACTCTCTTTCTACGAAAACGTAATTTCGAAATAAACTTACGACTTTCCAACTCCGATTCTACTTCGATCCGTCGTTTTGTCCGTTTAAATGTTATACATAAGCCTACTCTAATTAGAGTAAGCTTAGAACATTTAAAAGTCAAGCAATGTTCTATCAGACGAAACGAAGTAGAACCGGAGTAGGAAAGTCGCGCGTTTTTTTTCGAAATTACGTTTTCGTAGAAAGAGAGTAGACGTCCTGGGCTAGCCAAGTCTAACAGGTAGTAGATTATTTGTACTACTTGCAAATATCTGTTTACTTACTACCTATACCTATAAAATATACATAGTAGGTACTTATGTAGTATGAACAATATTTTAAACTTAAAGTTTTATCGCTGTTTTGTTTTTGTTATTGTTGTGCATAGCCCAATCTCCTTTTTGAAAACCATATCCATCTCAAGTTTGTCAGGAAGATATACCTAATATTTAGTAAAAAAACCGCCGGTCGTAGTACTACCTATTATCGATTTTCTTTTTTATACATTTGTTTTTTGATGTATACACTAAAGAATATCTATAAATGTAAAAACGAAAATTAAAATGGATCCCGCTACAATAAACAAACTTCTCGGACAATTATTCAACCATTAAGGATGCAGTAACATCGTTAATGAGCCATTTGTATCCATATTGAATTTCTAACAAGCAAACACACCATACTTCATTTATATAATAACCATAAGCTCATACGATTTGTATGACCTTCCATCGGAGAGTATGAGAAGATTGTTTAATTAAGGACCCCCTAGAGATACTATTTACAATTCATTTGTTTTAAAAATCGAATAATCGACCAGAGATCACGGACCTGTGAGGTGTGTTTTGAAATGACTTTGGATTCGATCTTCTATTTTTTTCTTCATTAATGTTTCAATATTGTTAAAACCTATGAATTATTAGCAGTGCCGCGCGGTTTCACACGCGCAGCTCGAGTTTCCGTTGCTACTTTCGGGATTTAAAGTACCACATTTACAAGATTTAAGTGTTCTTCCAGACTATAATCTAATAAAATTGTGTTCAAATTACAACATTTATGTAATATTAAGTAAGTTTATAATATAAGTAAATTTGGAAAAGTAACATCTTTTTAAATTCGTGTCAAAATGAATATCTGTTAATTTGTCTCTAAACTCGAAAATGGTTAGACTGATTTGGTTAATTTTTATCTTGAAATATTTGTTAAAGTTCAGGAAAAGTTTAAATGGTGAGAAAAATATATCATACCTAATAATTGATGGAACATACTAAAAACGACAATTTCATTTTCCAGTACGACAAACTGTTCCAAGCTATGGAAGATATTTGATGTGTTTATAGAATTTAAAAAATGACAATTTTTACGGCGTATGTACCTATGTACCCACATATTCTATTCTAAATCATTATTATCACATAGCTTATGTGCATTCATAATTAAATACCTTATGTGCATTTTTTCAGATGAAAAAAAAGAGTTTAATTTGCGACACTGTTATTGTAACCGACACCACTGTATTATTTTTCATTTCTTTCGAAAATCAAACTTAAATGTTTTTTTAATCTTCCCAATAAACCCGAGGCTCTACCGCTTAACTAAAACTGTCTTAGCTTTGATATTGCTATCTCTTTTTTTTTCGCTTGAAATGATAGAGACAGTAATAGCAACACCAAAGCCGATTTAGTTAGACGGTAGTAAATGTGTTTGTGGATCTTGATAAGATGGTCGGAAAAGTAAGTCTATCAAGTTCGTAAAGTTTTTGTAATTTGTCGAGTTTCTCACATGAAGTGTAGTATCTCCGGGTGGTAATACTTACAGTAAAAACAAACAATATAATATGTAAATAAGTCTAACATGTATAAATAAACACGAACAACCGCCGTTTAATCGATTAAAAACGTTTTAGATGCCATCAAAATGTTTTAATTGATTTTTTTTTCTTAATCATCTAAAGTTTTATATTACGAACGTTTATTAACTCATAATAATATAATAAAATAGTATTTTTTGTGTTATCTTTATTAATTTACGTCTTTACGTTACCGAGCTACAGTTAATTTGGCAATTAGTAATTCTGTCAATTCATTATCATGTTGTAAAAGAGAAAAAAATAATAATTAGGTATTTAAGAAGCATAAATTAGCATATTATATGCAAACATATCATGGTTATTAAAAAATACTACTTGTTCCGTTATCCATATGGGAAAATATATGTGTGTTTCTGTTTTGTGTTACCTTACTTGCCTTTGGTTGTTGTCATCGACTCCTTGATACGGTTAGTGTTGTGCTTCGTGTTGGTAACCCTGCGATTTTTGAAGTGAAAACTTTTTTAGGCGCGCCTAGACAGATTTTTCGTGGGCTGTGAATTCAATTCATTCGTCACACTCGGGTATGATAAGAAAGCTTCAGGTTAACTCGGGACCATGGCTATTGGCCATCTAGAAATACGTCAGCCAATGGGAGATGCTGAAAGGGCGTGGATAGGCCATCATGGCATGGCCATATAGAAATCAGCCAATGGAAAATGCTGATGCATTTCTAGATGGCCAGGCCAAGATGGCGAGGCCACGCCCTCCGGTTACACCCATGTAGTTTCCAAGGTAAGCTATCAAATTCTGAGTTTTAAGTTTTTACTTCTATCGGCAGTTCCTATGACTGCCAATTTTTTTTTTAAGATTAAATGAGAGTAGATCGAGATCCCCTCATTTCGCAATGAGACGACCCGCAATTTCTTCAGTCTTCTCGTGACCACTGCGGTGGTAACACTGCCGAAGCGTCGACGTAATTAAACAATAATTTAAATCGTGATTAAGCGCCGTACAATTTAAACATTATATAAACTTCTTGTACAACTAGGTGGGGGCGCCACTATATAGTATTTCCACTTCAACCATTCGTTATCTGGCCATTCAAACTTTTCACTTGCATTTAATAAATATCTTGCTTTTTCTTGAACAAGGTACAAAAAGATAAAAAACGTTTCTCCGCACAATGATCGCCTAGAAGAAATTGCTTTAAGCATTAGGGCCGCTCATTTATTTTTAATGTTATTTATTAGTTAAGGTTTAGATTTATTGTTCAATCATAGTTTTAATAAAGCATGCTGATCAAACACCTAAATACTATTTGTAATTACATAATAATGATACTAAGTAACACAGAACAAAAATTTGTATGCATCACACACATTTTAAATACAATCTCTCATAGAACCTCGGAAATCATCTAATGATTAATATGTAATTAATATCAAAACCGATGAATGTGTGCCTTTGAAATGCTTGACCTCATTGGGTATTTCCTTATGGATGTAATTTGTGTATTTCAGTCTAGAAAAAATATTTTTATTTTAGATAAACGCGCTTCATTATTCGTCATCCATACCACATCGTCGCTAAACATCAGGCGAGATGGCGGTCAAGTGTAATTATTGATAAAAAGATATGTTGAAATAAAAGGTAAAAAAGACAATTGAGTAATTATAATTTTAATGACATATTTCCTCAAAATATCAATGTTCATAATCAAGCGCTTCACCTCGTATTTTCAACCCTTCAAAAGAAATAATAGCTTTTGAAAACCGGAAACGTTGCTAACTCCATTAACTCGCTGTCCGTCCATACAGGAAATAGATCTTTGAGAATAGTCATCACAAAAATGTCTTGTTCCGTTTTTAGGGTCTCTTAACAAATATTTTATAAAACTTTTTATTATACAAACTTTTTATAATAATGATTAACGAATTCAAGAAAAAAGAATTTTAATTTTTTAGATAGGTAATTATCATAGGTAAATATTTATCACGTTTCATCCGAGGAGACTATAAAAAAAAGATACGGCCTATTTACAGTAGGTAGTTTAAAATAGGTAGCCTAAACGCTGTATTTCAAGATTTTGACCAAAACAAAATAACAGTCGAATTTTATAGTAACCAAATTATGAAATTAAAATAAATTATGACGTGTTTAATGTCAAACAAACTCAAAGATACTCTAGTGGCTAGTTTATTCCTCAATCGTGTGGTAGTAGGCTCTAAGCCCACCTTCACCTCTGATTATATTTTCCATGAGCAGAGGTACAAGTTTGTAGTAAAATCTGGCTTTACCGGTAAAGGAAAACATAGCGAGGACACTGGCATTTTCCTTAAATCTTTCGAGTTCCTATGTCATCCGCTAGCCCGCAATAGGCCACCGTGGTGGATTATGGTCTTTACTCTCTTTTCGTGGGAGATGACCCCGAGTCCTAACAGTAAGTAGGCTGCTTATTCTGGCTGCTTATTTTATTGACTGTCTCGGTAAAGTTAGCGCAATTATAGAAACGTCTAGTGTAGAGTCGGCGTATATACTTGGAGACTTTAATGCGCATCCCGGTTCATCGTTTGGTGCTGAGCTTGAAAATTTTTGTGCGGAGCTTAATTGGACATGTGCAGATGTCGAGTATTTGGGTTTTCTTTCGAATTCGTACACCTACGTAAGTGATGCGTGCGGGACTGCGTCATGGTTGGACCACGTGATCACTACTGAAATTGCTAAAAAAACTGTTAGTAGCGTGAGTATAAAATATGATATATCGTGGTCTGATCATTTCGCGATTGAATTGATTTGTAACTTGAATATTTTGGTGCCGAAAGTTGAACCCCAAAGTTCCGTACCAGATCAGTCTGTTTGGGGGGGAGAGAGACAAGTACCAAATAGATTTATATTATAACTAGCTTTAACCCGCGGCTTTGCCCGCGTTCGATAAGTTTTTTATTGTAGATATTGGATAGCATGAGCGTCAAATGATAATGTAACTTCAATTCCCTATTTTACCATCTCTATGTTTGAATTTTGGAAAACTCACGTTGTAATACGTAACTCATTCTTTTTTCCATGGTCAATTAATTGAATATTCATGCAAATAAGTAGGTGTCTTAACTGGTTATAGGTTTGCACTTGACCGCAAAGGCCCCTGAAGTTAAGTGATGATGCGGTCTATCGTAGAGCTTGCTATCCTAGAAAAAAACGGATTCAGTCTCAATTTGAAGACACCAACATTGTAACCGACATGAAAAACCCATTCAGGCAATGCCTTCCATAGCCTAGACGTTCGTATCACAAAAGTAGCCCGTCAGAGCACTTTTTGATAGTGTTAAGAACATGTTTAAAGCAGAAAAATTCGTACAAAATTGTATCCTTTACATCATTGGGGTATGAATTTGAAAAAAAACCTTCCGGCTAGCCTGCTTCATATAGAAAACATATATCTTGCTTCATATAGAAATTCAGATGTCTCCAACGACTGAAAAGTTTCTATGTAAACTTTCATCCCTTATTTCACCCCTTTGGAGACTGAAATTTGAAAAACGTTTTCATAGGTGTTTCATGATTTCGCTTGAACTTATTGTGTACGAAATTTAATGTAAATATCTCAAAGGAATAAAAAGTTTCATACAATCGTTCACCCCCTATTTCACCCCCTTGGGAGTAGAATTTATCAAAATCCTTTCTTAGCGGGTTCCTACGTCATAACATCTACCTGCATGCCAAATTTCAGCTCGATCCCTCTTATGGTTTCGGTTGTGCGTTGATAGATCACTAAGTCAGTTTGAGTTTTATATATATATATAGATAGAAGATAGAAGATGTAAAATCGATCGTAGTTTTTGAGTTTTTAAGTTACCGAATGTGACCGGCGGGGTAATTTAACGGTTTTCCTAAATGTATACGAAGTTTCATGCAAATATGTCCAAGAGATATAAAAAATTTCACACAAACTTCACTTTCACCCCCTTGGAGACTGAAATTTGAAAAACGCTTTCATACGACTTTCATGATTTTACTTGAACTTATTGTGTACGTAATTTCATGCAAATATCTCAAAGTAATAAAAAGTTTCATACAATCGTTCATCCCCTATTTAACCCTCTTGGGGGTCGAATTTTATCAAAATCCTTTCTTAGCGGGTGCCTACGTCATAACATCTACCTGCATGCCAAATTTCAGCTCGATCCCTCTAGTGGTTTGAGCTGTGCGTCGATAGATCACTAAGTCAGTCACCTTTGAGTTTTATATATATAGATATATGTACTAGCAAGCTGCGCGATATACATTTCCCTGCCGAGTTTAATAATTGTGCGGATGTATCATGTAATAATGAACAACATAGAATAACTATTGATAAAATGTATGATGCAATTGTATCCATTCTTCGGGATGCTGCTTGTGAGACCTCTAAATGTCACAATAGAGTTAAGAAAAATAGGTACATTACAGGCTGGAATAAGCATTGTAAGCAGGCGCATAGGGACGCTCGTTTTCGTTTTCACGAATGGGTTGCTTATGGGAAGCCGAAGTCTGGTCACGTGTACCAACAAATGCAGGATTCGAGAAAACTATTTAAAAATAAATTGAAATGGTGCAAAAATAATGAAACTCAGATTAAGATGGATATCCTAGCGACCCAGCATACTGCAAAAAAATTTTCAAAATTTTATAAAGAAACCAACAAACTGAGCCCGAAGCCGAGTGTCCCTGTGAATTTTTGACGGTGTTAGTGACTCCGACCAGATTGCCAACCTTTTTAAGGAACATTTTAGAGTGCACTCCCAGTTTAGGCCTGTAAATACTAAGGCAAATAATGTAACAATAGGTGAACCGACTGAACGAATCACGGCGAAAGAGGTTAAACGGACGGTGAGGGACATGAAGCGAGGAAAATCCCCAGGGCATGACTCTCTAAGTATTGAACACTTGCAACATGCAGGTGTTCATCTCCCAAGGGTGCTCGCCATGTTCTTCACTTTTTGTGTAAGCCACTCTTACCTGCCTGATGCAATGATGAAGACTGTAGTTGTTCCCATTATTAAAAATAAAACTGGAGATGCATCCAGCATCGGGAACCATAGACCCATATCACTCGCAACTATAATTGCCAAGGTGCTGGATGGTGTGATTGATAAGCAGCTACGTTTACATCTAAAGCTACATGATGCTCAGTTTGGGTTTAGTCCTGGGCTGTCGACTGAGACGGCCGTACTGCATCTCAAGCACACCATTCAGTACTATACGGAGAGAGGCACACCTGTCTATGCCTGCTTCCTAGATTTATCCAAAGCTTTCGATTTGGTGGCGTATGACGGGTTGTGGCGAAAGCTGGCGAGTGATACGGACCTCCCCGTTTTGTTAATTTCACTCTTACAATATTGGTACGGCCATCAGAGCAATTTTGTGAGGTGGTCGGGGTCACTGTCGGACGTGTACAGGCTGAATTGCGGTGTAAGACAAGGCGGTTTGACATCACCGAGCCTCTTCAACCTGTACATGGACCGCCTGGTTCGTGAGCTCGGCGATGCTCGTGGCGGCTGTTCGATTGATGGTGTTTTTGTGAACAGCTCAGTTATGCGGACGACATGGTCTTGCTGAGTCCGTCTATCAGGGCACTCCGAAAGCTCATAGCGATCTGTGAGCGTTATGCGGAGGCTCATGGGCTCAGATACAACGCCATCAAAAGTGAATTTATGGTGTTTAAGGCGGGGACGAAAACTTATGACGCTGTCCCTTCGCTCATGTTAGGCGGCAGTGTCTTGAAACAAGTTTCGCAATTTAAGTATCTGGGCCACTGGGTCACCGACGCGCTCGCGGATGACGTTGATATTGAAAGGGAACGCAGGGCGTTGTCTATCAGGGGCAATATGCTGGCTCATAGGTTTGCTCGATGTACAGCGCAAGTAAAGGTTACTCTATTTAGAGCCTACTGTCAATCTTTCTACACGTGCAGCCTATGGGTCAAGTATGCAAAAAAGTCGTACAACGCCCTGCGTGTGCAATACAACAATGCCTTTAGGTCGCTGTTGTGGCTGCCGCGCCACCGTAGCGCATCGGGGATGTTTGCAGACGCACATGTGGACGGGTTTGCAGCGATCATGCGCAAGCGGGTTGCGTCCCTGATGCGCCGGGTGCGGGGCAGCCCTAACAGCTACCTGCAGCTATTCGCCTGGCGGATGGATCTGGGCTGCTCAATGATGCAACATTGGACCAGACTGCACATTGAGCACTCCGGATCTAAACCGAAATTTAGATTAAGATAGTGTTAGAAGTTTTGTATATTTTTGTGCTCGTACATTTAATTTGGTTTGACTTTAATTTTAATTTCATATTGACATAACAAAACAATTTTTAATATGTATATTTTTTATGGACTAGTCTGAAACAAATGATTAAATAAAAAATAAAAAAAATATTCTGTACAAGGAGTAAATAGTTTCGAAATCACTTAGTTATTTTATCTTTTTACAAACATAAATCACTTTTCTTAACAACATAATTAACCGTCCAACCTCTTAATTACCAAAAAATAATTAAACACTGCGTTCAGATTACTTAAATTTCAATTAGTGTTTAACCTTTTCTCGTTTCTCATGACTACCTAGAGAAAGGCAGTCACGTACTAAGGGAATCTATAGGGGCTTAATTAACCTGCCGCTTGATTACATGATTACCAAGAATATTAGAATTAAAAGTAAACGTTTTTTTTTTTTACTTTTATAGGTTTACACTTGACCGCCATCTCGCCTGATGTTAAGCGACGATGCGGACGATACGATGGAGCGTGAACAGACAATGAAAATTTGATCAAAAAAGATAAAATTAGGAACCTACTGAGGTCTGTTTTATTCTGGAAATGTCTTAGAATAATTATAAACAAGAGTTTAATCTACTTTAAATTGAATTATATGTTACATTTTGATGTTTGTTTATTTAATAAAGTATATATTCAAAACACTTCGAAATTCTTAGAAGAATAACCAATAAAAACTCCAATGATAGAGCTACTTTGTTCTTACATGCTCGTATTTAAATATGAATTCACTTCGTTTGCGTAAAGCTTAGAAAATTTCGAAACGCACTTTTCTGTATATGTTTTCAAAATATCAAAAATTTAAAAGTATATAAAAATAAATAAGTGTTACATCAGCTATCTGGCCACCATAGTACAAGCTTTGCTTAGTTTGGGGTCATATAGTGTTGTGTGTGAATTGTCCACCAATATTTATTTAATTATATTTTTCGGCAAAAAGTAGCAGTGTGGTGTGAACACCTATTCTAAACTTTAATCTACCAGAGTTCAAAAAGTAAATATATCCGTGTAGTTATTCTATCGTGATTGAGCAACATGGACCAGACATTGAAAATGATAGATATTTAAAATCTAGTAGGATAGCTATAAATAAAAATAATTCATATTAATTATTAAAAATCTAAAATTTCACATTTATAATATTAGTAGGATAACTATTATATTCTATCAAACATAATATTTACTTATGAGTAGAAAAACAGCCTCAAAATCACACCTTACATACCCGAACAAGTTTATCCTGTAGACGTCCCTGTAAGGTACAAAGTACCGTAACAGCGTTTCTACATACAAGGCATGAAATTTTTACGGCTTTCAAAAGAAACAAAACGAATTGCTTAATTCCCAACTTAAGGTGCCGAAAGGGTACTCACGCCTTTAATTTACTACGTCATTCGGGTTACAGGGTATTGTAAAATTTTATTGTTACGTAGTAATGATTTTTAATGGTACAGAGTTCTGCAGTTAAAGTTTTTGAAATTCCGGCAGCCCTATTCACGACACAAGCGGGCGTTATTCCGACACAGAATCGCCGTTCTTCTTATAGCTTGACTATTTCTTGTCAAAATCGTTCCGAGTGAGAGAGTGCGAAACGGGATGTTGGTCAAATATTATCGTTTAATTTCTAAAATGAATAAAAATAATAATAATAAAATGAAAGTTTTTGCGTCTTAAGGGTTATATATAGTTAACACATTGTGTCATTCTAATTTCACGTTTAATACTTTAAATGGATGTGTAAACATCTATTCTAATAATGCTACAAATTAACAGGTTTCTACAACTTCAACGTCAAATTCATAATTATTATCCATGTTCGTGAAAGAATCAGGAAAGAATTAATTAATTAAAAATGTATTAATTATTTTATGTAATGAATTTTAAATGACAGAAATAAATGAACCCTACAAATATTTTATTAATTAAAAAACTAATCTCCGAATAACCCACCCCTAACTGCTCCCGGCGCAAAAGTGCCCATGATGCTCGCCGCGTCCCACGCTGAATGGCAATGGCCAACCTTTGCTCTAGGAACGCGCCAGAGCGGGAGTCACCCGTATTCTCCCTGAGCCTGCGCCCCAATTCTGAGAGGAACTCTTTAGCCTCTGCCCCCTAACAACCTAAGGTCTCCACGGCAACAGGTACAAATTCGTACTGCGACACCAACATAACATACTTTCGCTTCTTCTTATCAGCGGCATCCTCTGCCGCGGCTGATGGCGAGTGGATAGTGCGACCTAGGTGGCTGGCGGCGACAGTGCTGATGCAAGTGGCGTCCCAAATTAAGCACTTCCCGTTCTACCAGGGCACCAGAGTCAACCCATCCGGTCTCTTGCCGTCCGATCTGCATAGGCCCGGGGGCTCAAGTACGCATGGAACTCCCACCGATACTAAGGCTCGCTAAACTACGTCATTGAGTGCATGGTGTCGCAAGAACCTTCCTGCACATCGTCGACAACTCAAAGCGTAATGGCCATCGGCTTCTACCAGGGAGCCGCAGGTGCATATGTGGGGTTCACACACCTTGCAGCCCAGGCGAAGAGCCACCGCAACGCGCAACGAATTGTTTTCCAATAAGGTGCCTAGGTGAGGAGAAGGTAGCGCTTATAACCAAGCCCCAGATTCAGGCTGCGAGACGGCCCAGAGTCTGGCCATATCCGCTCCCGAGGCACATGCCCAAAGTTGTGCTTGGACCCGCTTGACCCTTGAGGGCACTCCAGACCATCAAAGCGTCAGAAGTATAAGGCAACCTTTCCTCGCCACCATTTGAATTTAGAATAGTAGCGGCAAGATCAGCAACCCCATGCACCGACGCAAGGAAAGCCAGCAGGCCGACATCTCGCGCACAACGCTCCCCTAGACCCCCAAACCGAATGATTATTAGTCAATTTCTGCCCATCGCATAGCATAAGTCTTCTTTTTTTGGTAGTTTCAGGTAAGCAACGATATGATCTGTGATTCTCAATCGTATATATAACCGATTTACTCTAAAGCCTTAGACTACTTTAACTTAGATACTAAGTCCCTCAGAGATTCGTTATGTTATCAACTAGCAAAGTGTAAAAATAATATGAACCTAGAGCTTAGAGTGAATAGTTTTCTTTTGAAGCAATATTCCTTATCTCAGACTACACTACCACTGTATGAGGAAAGTTGTGGGCAATCGCTTGCCCATATTAACCCAAAAAGGTTTAAGCAACGATTTTTAACAACTACATTAAGCCATACATTTCCATGCAAAACACAGTAGGCATCGAAAGCTTCTTATCACAAAGAGTTTTACGACTAAAATTCTATTTAATTCTAAATCTCAGATCAAATAAAATATATCCGAGGTGTGATATCGGCTCTTTTTTTAACACCTTATTCGTTTTAACATGATATTAATACTTTTGCCTGGGGCCACGCACGTGTGAGCTCCGTTAATAAGCTTTTTATGACATTAGAGAATTGAATTTAATAAGTTACGGTAGGCCGGCGGTAATAAAGATTATTTTTTTACTGCTAAGTGGTTGTTTGGATAGATTTTAAAGAGGGAGGCATACTTGAACAAATTGCACGAATGCAGAGTCAAATGGGGTAATGTGGTCGCGTTTTGTTGCAACTGGAAATCCTCGAATACATCGTAGATAGTAGAAACGGATTTGTTATTTTATTAAATTCATGAAAAACAAGTAACAAAAAAGGAGAAATAATTACTTTTTAAAATTTTACTAACAAAATAAATAGTGTTATCCTATCAATTTGTTTGTTTTGTTACTAAGCAACGTAAAATGTATCACAAACGAAAATCAGAATTAAGTTTTATGTAGATACATTGCGTTTTTTTTAATTGGACAATAATCTAGTACTTAGGCGAACTATAATAACCTGGTAACAGATGAATTTAAATTTAAATGAATTTTTAGTTATTTACAAATCTGTTTAAAGGGACGGTATACTCGTAAATTACGATTGCAATTTGATAGAAATGTATCATGTTTGTCTTCATAATTTTACATGGTTTTAAAAAATTATGTGTGTTGTGGACTACTATCACTATTTGTTATTTCTTATCTACGAGTATCTCACAGTTTATTGCTTTAAATTTATTGTTTTCAAATGTTTATCTGTAAAAATATTAGTGCCACAGTCAGGCAATCGTTTAGGTGTGACAGATTTTGTCACTTGAAAACGGAAGGTGGTAATACATGCAAATGCATCAATACTGGCGTAACTTCTCGACTTGTTGTATCTGTTTTGTATTAAAAGAACATTAGAATTTTAAATGGTTTTTTGCCTACATCATAACAAAAAATAAAACGAATTATAAATATTTACATTATTGGGTCATATGGCCTCTACCTACTGAACTTAGAACGGCATAAGTTGCACCACCTTACGAAACTAAACTTACTAACTATATTTACACACATTCTAGGTAAGTACATAGTACATGTCTTCAAATCTAGAATAAACAGAATCTTCTAAACATACGTTAAGTTTACCTGAAAACGTAATTGGAACATACCTGAATACTGCCATCCGACACTTACCATATTGACTCACTTACCGTATCCAAGAAGTACTACCTTAGTAGGTGATGCTAAAACTGCCAGTTTTCAAAACTTATGTTAAATTTGGCTTGTTTGAAGTCACTAGTACGAAAAATACTTCAGTTTTAAACATCGCCGCAAAATTGCTAGCTTATCGGTTTGTAACGGATATACTTCGGAGAGTGTGCAACTAACTGATCTGCATGGTCTAATACCACCTTGTCCTTTTTCTATCGGACTTCTCGTAGCTCGAATAAGCGGCATCGTTTCATGGTTGATGTTTCAAAGACAAGGCTTGTCGGAGAGTGTGCAACTGATCTGCATGGTCTAATACCACCTTGTCCTTTTTCTATCGGACTTCTCGTAGCTCGAATAAGCGGCATCGTTAATTTTCATGGTTGATGTTTCAAAGACAAGGCTTGATTATACTTTTGTGATAAGAACGTCTAGAATGTAGAATGAGTTGCCTCAGTGGGTTTTTCCCGACGGTTATAATCTTGGTGTCTTCAGATCGAGATTGATTTCTCCTAGGTAAACACGCTCCATCGTAGACCGCATCGTCGCTTAACATCAGGCAAGATGTCGGACAAGTATAAACCTATAAAAGCTAAAAAACGTCACACACGTCAAAATACTATGTTCATTTCGAGAGCTAGCGACCGATCGAGTAGGATCGTTGTGTAGTCTATGTGAGAGTATTTCAAAATGTTGGTTAAAGTGAGATCGGTGCCACGAACTCGCTGCTCGGTCTTAATTAATGAGTTATTGTGCAATCTAAGTTAAAAAGTGTAAAAACCGTGATCATTGTTCTTTGTGCTCACATCTCACCCTGATAACGCCCACAAAACCAGTAACCACTAATGACGATGTCGACGAGAACAGTGTTTCTCCGACATCAGACTCAAAAAGTTGAGAAGTTTCCGATAGCGTAGGGCTTAAGAAAATATTTGGAATACTGCGGGTGAGTTCCAAGTCCTCAGTTAATTTTCTACAAATCGCGAAGTTTGTAGCTGTAAATATCTCTTTAATTCGAAAATCCCACCGTCAAAGTGAAGCTTCAAAGGAGCCGCAGCAATGGCTATTGTTAGTTAAAACAATGCCAGGCTGCGATTGTGAAGGGGCATGCACGATCCAATTGTGACTTAATGACTCGCTATAAAGCGTTAATCGTCGAAATTGCTAATATTAAGTTAGGAGATGAAGCGTTTACAAAAACAGGCAGGGTTTTATGGGGACCGCTGAGAGTTGAGAACTAGGGATATAAAGTGACGTTAAATTGTCTCTTATTCAGTAGGTACTAATTGTTTGTTTATTTAAAAGCCGGGTCACACAGAGGCGATCCGATAGCGATAGCGATCCGATAGCGATTCGGATCGTATCCGAGTATGGGACCGCGCCCGCTTGCTGTGTGTCAGGTTGCATACAAATTCGAACATTACAAAAAATCCCGTCACGGATCGCTATCGCTATTGCTATCGGATCGCCTCTGTGTGACCCGGCTTTTAGTGTTTCCAATTAATTCGATTTCATGTTTGTTTGTTTGTTAAGTTCTGTTTTTTTTCTTTTAGCATAAATCGTTTCATTTATGTTCCTTCTACTGGGACTCAGTGCTTTCTCTCACATTGAGATAGTCAAGACGATAATATAGGTTGCTGACATACATGTCATAGAAAAATGTCCTTCTTTAAACATTGCAATATCTTCACGAAGTTTTCCTTCGCTGTTAAAATCATATGCGTTTCTTTTTTTTACGAAACAAATTTTCATTTTTTTTACACAAACCGAAAAGTTAGCTTCATTATGTTAATAAGTACATCTTTTCAAGTAGCATAGACTCCGACAGGGGTTGGCTCTATTTAGGTAATAAGATCACCTAAACTGTAGAACACGTTGCCTGAGTGGGTGTTATCATTCGTGGTTTTCACTTAACTGTGCTCCTCTATTGCATACTCTCTTACTGTTTCCGCTCACTCGCTGTATTCTCATCCCAAGCTCACTTATTGCTCTCTCTCACTTGCTGTACTACACTGACGAGTTAACTGCCTATAATCCCACCGCCAGATCAGTCGCAGTTATCATTTAACCGTGTAGTCCTATCGCATACTCACTCACTCGCTATAGGTACTCTCATCAAAAACTCACTTGCTCCTTTTACTAAGTATCTGAACTCTCACCATGGATTCACTACATTTTGTCCCGCTCTCATCGCCAGGTCAGTCGTGCTTTTCATTCCACTTATCCTACTATCACGTCCTCACCAACTATACTCGCTCACTCGCTGTTCTCTCATCACAAGTTCACTTGCTGCTTCTACTCAGCCTCTTAACTTCCATCACGTGTTTACTGTCTATATTCCCATAGCAAGATCATTCCTTGTTTTCGCTTACGCATTTATTATTATTGCACTCACTATGTTACTCACTCGCAATATCGCTCACTCGTTATATCAAACACTCGTTATATCGCTCACTCGCTTTATCGCTCACTCTCTATATCGCTCACTCGCTATATCGCTTACTCGCTATATCGCTCACTCACTATATCGCTCACTCGCTATATCGCTCACTCGCTGTATCGCTCGCTCGCTATAGTTGCCTACTCACTATATCGCTCACTCACTATATCGCTCACTCACTATATTCACTCAGTCACTACATTTGCTCACTCACTACATTCGCTCACTTACCATTTTAGCTCACTGAGTATATTTGCTCGCTCAATGTATTTACTCACTCGCTGTACTCCCGTCGCTCATACTGCAGTAATTTAATCGTTAAAATAAATCTTCCTACGATAATGCGGACTAACGAGTGACGATACAATGCGGGGACAATCGGCGGCGGCTCTTTTCATCCTGACACTATGTCGCTTATACTCGCGCCGCCACTGATTGGCTTCGTTGCTAATCGGTTTTTATTTGCAACATTGTACATTCTTTTTGCAGTTCTGTATAAGGTTCTAGCAATTAAGCTCGTATAATGGTGGTATATTTTAAATGTAGGCTAAGCTAACAACTATTTCATTGCAAGTTAAACATTGTATAAAATTATATTTTGTTATGTATCAAAAGCAATGGGACACTTAGAGAATGTCACTACATTTTGGGAGCCCTTTTTACAGCAAAGGAATTTATTTAAATTATAAGTAGGTAGTCTTACCTACTTATAATTTAAATAAATTCCACCAAAGTTTGTAAAAGTATACTTAGTAAAAACTATACTTTTACAAAATGTTGACTTTACCTTAAAGCACAGAACAAAACTTATTTATAGAATTAGTTTTAGTTTATTAGTTTTTAAGTTTTAAACAATTTCGACAGTTCTTTTAATTGTGAACTTTATTCGTTCTTTGAAGTTATAATCGTACAATCAACATCAAAGGCCAATCCTCGCCATTGCGACTACACGCGTATTGGTTTATCGGATGCCCGGGTAATCTGCGAAATTTCCCGTCGCGTCGGTGCCTTTGTTTCACATTTTTACCGCTCATTCTTGAATTATCCCACTT
Source organism: Ectropis crepuscularia (assembly GCA_963693475.1). Classification (NCBI taxonomy): domain Eukaryota; kingdom Metazoa; phylum Arthropoda; class Insecta; order Lepidoptera; family Geometridae; genus Ectropis; species Ectropis crepuscularia. Next base: position 19,661,686 of record OY856355.1, read on the forward strand.
GAGGAATCGATTGGCCTGGACCGATCAGCATTTAGGTGAGGGTTGCCATTTGAACTGCGTTTTCAAGAGATTAACTAATCCAAATAAATAATAAAAGCGGCCAAGTGCAAGTTGGACTCGCCCATGAAGGGTTCCGTAGCAGCAAGTAACTTAATAAATAAATTGTTGTAGTTCAGTGTAATTTTGATCGATGTTTTAATATATGACGTACCAAAAAAAAACTACTCATTAGATCGAGTTCAAACCAATTTTCGTTGGTAGTTTACATAGTAATGTACATCATATATATATTTTTAATTTATTGTTCTCTTAGTTTAGAAGTTAGAGGGGGGGGGGGGGGGGGGCACACATTTTACCACTTTGGAAGTCTCTCACGCGCAACCAATTCAGTGTAGGCAAAAATGATATTAGAAACCTCAACATCATTTTTGAAGACCTATCGATAAACACCCCACACTTACCAAGTTTCAACAGTGTAATTTTCATAGTTTTGGCAAAAAAGGCTGTGACATACGGACGTACAGACAGACAGACATGACGAATCTATCAGATACGTTTTACGGAACCCTAGAAAATGGCGTAAAATAGATCGCTGGTTCCTTTAAAATTATCTTTTGTGCCGAAAATGTTTTGTTTTTTTCTGTATTGTTTTATATTTTGTAATTAGAAGTTCTTATTTGGTATCAGTTGTTGATGTGTCCTCGATGGACATCGGTCAAATACGTATTGCAAACACCATTACGTAAAATTACGTAGCATTACGTAGCAAATTTTGGGTAAGTATTTGAAGTTGCGGCTGGTCTAGAAGTTGCGGCTGGTCTAGTCGGGAGAACGGCGGCTGCCGATCCGGAGACCCCGGATTCAAACCACACACGCACCACTGTGTTTTCGAAGTCATGTGCGTAATGCCGCTAACTTAAAACGGTGAAGGAAAACATCGTGAGGAAACCGACATGTACCTAGAATCTTTCGAAGTCATGTGTCATCCGCCAACCCGAACTGGGCCAGCGTGGTGGATTATGGCCTTAACTCTCTCCTTGCGAGAGAAGGTCCCGAGTCCCAGCAGTGGGAACGTTTAGTGGGCTGTTGATGATGATGATGATTTGAAGTAAGCTGAAAACTTGTCGTATACCGACGTGTCGTGTACTGCACGGAGGTGCAGACGCTGGTTACCACCAGGTGTGTAACATGTCTAAATAGTAGTGGTAGGACTCTTAGCAGAGTCCGCCTGAGGAAGTACCATACCTTTGCCAGTTATTCTACCGCCAAGCAGTAAAGTGCAAACATTACTATGTTCTAGTTTGAAGGGCAATGATTCCAAAGAAATTACAGGGATTAGAGATATAATATCTAAGATCTCTGGCTTACGAGCGCTGCTGGGTAATGATTTATATTCTTCATAGTCCAAAAGCTGCGTGTCACTGTGCTGACATGTGGTAAGCATATTGCTTACCATCAGGCACATGTCCGGCTCGTCTCGTCACTCTATAATATATTTAAAAAGATGTAGTAAACCTAAAATCCAAGTGATACTAGTTAGCACATGCGTTTTGATCTTTGGTCATCAGGGACCATTCGGTCATTTTCGCCCTGTAGCATAATCTTATCTTCTTAATATATATAAATCTCCTGTCACGATGTTTGTCCGCGATGGATTCCTAAACTACTTAACCGATTTTAAATTAAATTGGCACACCGTGAGCAGTCTGGTCCAACTTGAGAGATAGGATAGTTTTTATTTCGATTAATAGTCTTTAAATGACAATATCCGAGCGCAGCCGGAATGGGCCGCTAGTAGATAATAGATTCTAGTAGTATCCTGTAGAGCGGCTTGTGGTTGAGAACAAAATTAAGAGTACGAGAGCATTGCATTACACTGATCAGATGATGGCTGTGTTTGTGAATTATGTGACCATTTGGACGACCAAAGGGTCAATCTGCGAGGAATAGACTGACATGGACAACCATCTGGGCTTCTGGACTGCTGATCATTATAGTTCTGCCAAGAGTGACGTTACTGAATGAATAAAAAAAAAATATCATGTGAAAAGTTTTAATTAATTGTCCTGGATTCTATGTTGCCATTCTAAACCTTGTGACCTTGTGTATTTTAAATAACCCTTGTGTTATTTAAAATATTATAAAACAGAGTTTTTCACAAAAGTCATGCCAACAAAATGTAACGTTAATTAAAATCCTAGTTTTGTTTAGTTTTGAAATTTCGCGCTGGTAACCCTAACTTGGACGGTAAATCTCAAAGGAGTACTCGCTATGTACAAGTGATTGATCGCGAAAGATGGTTCTTGATTAAGATTTTGGGGTATTTCGTGTGTGAAAGTAATTTACTTGTTTTGGTTTACAGGTACTGATGAAAGCCAAAACACATTCCGTTTGATGATACCGGGATGATAGAGGTAAGTAAGGCTTCGGTTTGCAAGTGGAAATGTTAAAAATTTATTTTCACCGAAAATACAAAAATAAACTTCAAATTAAAATTAAACTCAGACACTACCAAATTTCATAAAAAGGCCTCGCTAAAGGGCTGTGTGCGCTTTGATTAGCGCGAGTCCGAGTGCGAGTGAGTAATCGCAACTACAGTTACTACACACTCGCACTAATCAATCGGTGTCCACACGTGTTTGCTACTAATCACTAAACACCTGCACTAATCACTCGCACTCGCACTAATCAAAATGCAAACCGGCCTTTAAGTCATCGAGGTACATGATAGTACATTTTCGTTTTTGCAAATGTGTATTTCAAAAACCACCCCACCAATTTCAATAAAATTTATATGCGACCACCTCATAACTATGACCTCTACCAAACAAAACAAGAACCATCAAACTTGATTCACAATTAGCGGAGCTATCACATAACGGGTATACCTACAAAAAAAAAATAACTTCCTCCTTTTTTGAAGTCGGTTAAAACTACTTATCGTTAACAGTAATACCTAGATTTTTTTAAATTATTATAGATTTACATTACCACCATCGCGCATGACTTTAACTGATAATGGGGTATACGATGGAACGAACTTACCTAAAAAAAAAACGATTCTCTTTCGATTTAAAGACACCAAAGTTGTAACTATCAGGAAAAACACACTCAGACAACGCATGTTACAGTTCGTGTTCGTTCTTCTTAATATGAAAGTTGAGTCAAACCACTTCGTTCAGGTTTTCGGACCTTCAACCGTGATACATTAATAAAATTATTCTATGACGATTTTTGTTATCTACAGGAAAAACGGCTATAAATACATATTAAAATTTATGTTACTTAAAATATGTTTCTACCCAGAATAGTTTCATAGAAATTTGTTTCCGAGGAGTTGATGGTAAGATCAGTTTTTATTTAAACTGTCAGTCAAAGTGTAACAACAAGTAAAATCACGTCAGTTACGTTCTCGTAATAAACCAGATCACTATAAGTATGTTCCCACTGCTGAAACTCGAGGGTTTCCCTTACAAAAAGAGGATCAATACCATACTCCATCACGCTGGTTAAGTCCGGGTTGGTGATATAGGTATACCTGTCCACAAAACAGTAAATCCATAGATTAAAGCCATGCTAAAGCAAACAGATGCAATTACAAATGCTCTTTGAAAAATATTCAAAGTTCTAAATTGCAAACTCGTGCCTATGAAATCAAACATTCTACAAGGCTGTAGAATGTAGTGTAGTGGTAGTTATTCTACCACCAAGCAGTAATGTGCAAACATTACTGTGTTCCGGTTTGAAGGGCATCGTTTCCTAAGAAGTTACAGGGCTTAGAGATTTAACAACTTAGATCTCTGGGTGCCGACCGCAGTGCGGTGCTAGGTAATGATTTGGGCTCTTTATGTTCCAATAGCTGCGTGTCACTGTGCTGTTATGTAGCAGGCATGTTGCTTACCATCAGGCACATGTCATGCTCGTCTCGTCACTCTTTATTAAAAAAAAAGGCCAATCTGTCTTTCTAAGTTTTTAAATATTCAAACGCAGGGACGAGAATTATTTCTTAATTAGTATTTTTGTTCATCAACTTAGCTTAAAATGCCAACTGGCAAAGTTCCATCCAAAAGAAATCCCTGCGATATTTTTTCAATGTTCAATACTACAGGATTCCTATCCTACCATCCAAAACCTATGGACACGTCCACAAAAGCCTCTGAGCCCGCACAAAATTTGCAAATAGCCAAAGATCGGTTGCCGATACCTTTGATACAGTTTTATACTTTTTGTTAGGTTTCCTTTGGTTCCTATGCTCCCCACTATTTGGTTAGTTCCTTTGGAATAAAAATGTGGGAAACATTGGGCTGATAGGTTGGGAGTTCGGTTTTAATTTGTCTGAAATGCGGTTACTGTATTTTTCAATTTCAAATCATGAGCTACTTTTGTGATTTAAATAATTTGATTTCATTCTATCTTCTTAAGCTTTAACTAAGAAATACCTTAACAAAATCATTTTTATAAACATAAACATTAGTGGCGAATACATATGTACATCCGTTTATAATCATGAGGTTGTATAATCGAACCCCGCTCACTACTAAGTAGGGTTTTCTAAGTACGGTGCCAAGTGCATATGCACAAGTTTATCGTCGTCATTGGCATTAAGAAAGATGTCTTTATTAATCTTAATAAAGACATCTTTCAAGGACACGATTATTATAAATCAGCCATTTATCGATAATTGGCTATCATGTTTTGAATTATAGTCTTGACAGTTTCTATTTTGCTTTAGCTGGTAAAAGGAAAAATCGTGAAATATGATTTTTGATAATACGCCTACATACGATAACATTTGTCAATCGCCAACCCTAACTTGACCGAACTTTCGTTAAACCAACAAATGGGCTGTGAAATATCTATACTGTCTGAGTATGATTTTTCCTGAGGGAAACAATCTTGGTGTATTTAAGTCGAGAATTAGTCTTTTATTTTTGAGTAGGTAACCGTCTTAATTTTATTTGTAGAATTGTCAAGAAAAAAGTTGTCAATGTTCGCTTAACTTTAAACAAATTAACTACCAAGTAAATCAAATCCGTGATTGACAAAGATTTGTCGTCAAAGCGATAGTCTTTGGTGATTGAAAAATGTAGTTTCAGTGAAATTTTGTACGTTAGTTGAAGCTTACTCACACGACACACAATATCCTAGAAATATCATTTTCAAACTTTGAACTCACATTGATAACAAAAAATTACATAGGACATAATCGTTATGTAAATCATTATTTATTTACCGCGATGTTTCGGTGGCTTTAATCACGAGAAGACTTTCTTTCTTCGTCGACCTTGCATTCTCGTGGCCACGCCAGCTATAACGCAACGCTGCTGAAACGTCGAAGAAATTAAATAATAATTCAGACCTCAATTAAATCCTGTTCTATGTTTTCATCGTATATTCTAGAAACTTGATCAGTATCTATAATAATAAGAATCTAAAACCTATTAAAACCCGTGACATATTTCTAATACCGATATCTTTAGCGACACACCTGATACGCCATGCATAATGTATAGATACCGTAGTGGGGTCAACGACTTTGCGGACAAACGGACAGACGTATCGACGCCAAACGACCTTCGTGAGAAAGGCTAAAATATGTAGAATGTATTAACATAATCGTGTTTTAGCTTAATAAATTTACTAGCGGTGTGAAGCCGGACAGGTTTGCGTTTTGGAGAATGTGAGCGGATACAATACACGGGTGTATCTAATATGTAGGATATCTATACTGATATTGTGAAGAGAGAGCGATGATATTGTATGGTAAATCCTCACTAATATTATGAACGCGAAAGTTTATGATATTGAAAGATTCTAGATGAGATGAGATTTAATACATATATAAAGATAATAAATAACGTGAAATAGTACATAGACTATTTTTTATCACGGGATATCAGCAGGATATCTAACCACTGCAGTGGCGTTTGCCGATTATCGGCTGCTTTCATCATATGTTTTTTTATGGTACTCGGTGTCAGTCTGCAACCGGTCCATGACTCGTGTGTTTATTGTGAAGTTTTGTTGTGATATAATTTTCAAAATAGTGATTATTTTAAGCTGGTTTTCACAAGGTGTGTAGGAAATTTAATTATCTTTGTTGTGATAACGCTTTAATTCCATGATTGTGTGTAAATATTTGTATTTCCTGGATTTCCTGATTTGATATGTAACTCGCCGCTTTCGGAATCCCTCTACTCTCAATCACATTATTAAACTCTTTTTTCCGGATTGTATTTATTAAAAATAGCTAGAAAATTTAATACTCTTTCTAAAAATATGCCACATTTATATAGTTTGATTAAAAGAAATAGAAGAAATCTGGGGTTTTCGAGCAGAGGTAGTGCAGCCGCGACGCGCGCCAAAATCGACTGCCACGATTGGGGTCGACGTTTTTGGAGGTCCGCCACTGCAGTGGCTAAAGCAATTTTCGGGGTTGCAAAGCATTTTTCATGTTTCTATAGGCCTAGACGATCGCATTGTTGTCGGCTTGGAAGCAAAACCTAAACTCTCAGCTTCACCGTGGCTGACTAGGCCACGGCTACTGAATCCGGGGCTTTGTCAATTCGGGAACCTCTCGGGAGTGATTTGAGCTCAACTATCCCAGGTCTCTCAAAAATAAATTTAAAAAACACAACACAACATTAAATACAAACCCAGATCGAGAACATCATAATCGAAACTGGTTTAAAAATTCGGTCAATCGATTGTTTGCAGAACAAAGACCGATATCTTAGAGATCTTTATTTTAGATACGCAACTTAGCATACTGAAAACAAAATTGTATCGTTTCATCAAACCTAGATTTGTTTGAATGCCATTTTCGTTAGTATAGAGTGACAATGCGAACTAATTTTTTTTCCACGAGTTAGATACCTATATGCGTTGAAAGCGCCGTCAATTAAAAAAAAATGAAAACACGGTTTTTTATTTAAAACGTCACCATCACGTCACTAACCACTTGATAATTTCCAAAATATTTTAAAACTAGTTGCGTCATTTCAAAATGATATACGGAATTTAATTTTCAATTCAAACAATTTTCAACTCAGCGTACAAGACATTGATAGGTACTTCTAAAGCTATTACGGAAGCTCTAGCATTTTCTCAATTTGACAATCAAAATAAATCGTATTTATAATGATATTATGTTAAATGTCAATTCATATGATAATAGGCCATTTTGTTAATACATTGATAAGTTATTTGAAAAGTTAGCATTAAAGTAATTCTCTTGATCACTTGGAACATCATTTATGTTTTAAATTTTGGTTATAATGGCCTATAGAATTACGAAATGGATATTTTTTAGCTAAATTCAGTATACACACGGTATTTTATAGTTTCCTATTGGTGTAAAGTGATGCAGATAGCCATTAAAGACCCATTTGAACTAATGGTGTGACGCCTACCCGTATTCAGTGGAGCGATTCACATGTTTCTACATATATGCTAGAGATTTCTATGCATAATTTACAAAAAAGACCTCTAAAGTCTGTAAAACTGTGTTGTTACGGATTGTGGTTAGGAGTAGATAAAGCAGCTGATTTAAACATAGGTATTATGAAACTTCAAAGTCTTGAATTAACTAAACATCTGTTTACTGACGAAATTTTCCCGAAGTGTCTGTTGTGGAGGCCCCCCGTTTGTGGAGGCCCCGGCATATGCCCTGTTTGCCCTCCCCTAAATCCGGCCCTGCTGCGCACCAAACTTGGAGCTAAAGCATAACTTAAGAATAAAGGATGATAATTGATAAATATATTTTTTTAAGCAATCATACTCTACCGCCCATACGTAAAACATACCTAAAATCACACAAGCTTTGCTTAGTTTGGGGTTAGATGGTGTTGTGTGAATTGCCCACTAATATTTATTTATTTATAAAAGCAATACAAAGCTAAAAAGCTACTTTGAAATAAACAAAATTGTATGTTAGAAGGCTATGTTTTACAGGTACACGCCGGTTTCCTCACGATATTTTCCTTGACCTTTTTCGAGTTACCGGTATTACGCACAAATGACTTCGAAAAGACAGTTGTGCGCGTGGGATTCGAACCAGGGGCTCCAGATCGGCAGTCGCCATTCTCTATTTTCTAATTGTTTTTGACTAATTATCATCATTTCTTTAATCAATATTTATGATTCATCTAATTTAAAATAATAATACCTACATTACCTACAACAAGCTACCTCGTCAAGTTCACCATCTGTTCTATTTATAGTCTGCTCAAACACTACCTGTATTGGCAGTAGGCTTTGTGAATTATTGCGGGTTCCGCAACCAATACCTTAATGGTCTGACGTTTCGCCCGAGGATCTCTAAACAGTGAAAAAGAGTAGCGATGGGAAATGAAAGGGATCGGATGGAATTGGTTATTTTGTTCTGTACGATGTTGAAAAACTAGCTGTGTCTCCCGGGTTTACTCACTGTAATGCTACGTTAGAACTTTTTGATTCTCAAACTATTTAATAAAATAATAACATCGTATACAAATGTTGTAACATCTTTCGGACCTATAAGTAGTTGGCGGTGGGTGCCTCTACTACTCAACTGACTTTTGGGTTTTCGCAGGCCCCGGAAACCTAAACTTAACTTACAAATTAACATAATTACGCTAAATAGCATATAAGTGATACCGAGCTAAGCCCTAGGTAAGATCGAACTATCTGACTTATACATACATACCGAGTGCTAGCATTATGTGTGAGTACTATAGGAACGTACTCGCATAGCGAGTAGTGCCGTGTAACAGACGGCTAGCGCGTGGGCGCCTCCACCGCACGGCCTTGGCTCAGGCTGCCGCCAGTAGAGCAAGTTCTGCACTTTGTGCTTAACGGAGAGCAACAAGAGTCAGAAGCAGAAAACTGTGAGGTATTCTGGACACAGCACGTATCGTCAGGATGTTTCAATGCTGCAGTTCTAACCATCGGTAATTTGGCTGTCCGCGGAGTCAAAAACCGTTATAGTAGTACGGTCGGGGCAGACATAAAATTAGCCTGAAATAGAAAAAAAAAATAAAAAAAAAAAATCGCTCCCCGGAATTTTTTCTATTTCAATATCTGCCTCGACTGAGCTATTATAGTTTTTAGTTAAACCCAATCGGTTTCGACATTTTTGATGTCACGTTAAGCAATAATTATTATCATTAGTTTAAAATTTGTGCAAAAATGTTCGACCATACAAAAATTAGACCTGTAAGCTGTAAAGGTCAGATTCCACAGTGGCTTCTGAAAAAGCAAACTCCACGCTGACCACAACTACGACATACCATCTGATGTTACTTGAACTAGAACTCAGTACCATTATTTAATACTCTGAGCTCAAGTTAATTTCGAAAGCTCTGAATGTTGAAAAATATTGACAGACATCTGTTTACAAATATTTTTAATCATTATGAGGTTTTTCTAAATCGGGCAGAGCCTGTATTAACAAAACTAAAATACAATGAGAACTACACTACGCTACATACCTAACTAACTACTTATACTAAGCGCACCTGAATTATCCATAGACCAATGAGGTTATGGCACGGAAATCTAAATAATAAGGGTTATGGGGTTAATTTATAGCAGAAAAGAAATCTGGTTCGAGCCCAGTTCCGTGTTTGTTTTTCAGAACTTACAGACCATGATATGAAATATGTCAGGATACAAATATATTTACCTACTAACTATTTACCAATAGCATACACGTATAAGATACTTAAAACTGTGTGTGTTGTTGTACTATATGCTCCCGGTGGCCCGCGAGCGCATCTGATCAGACTAACGAGGCGTAACAATGTCTCTATTAACTTATTCTACGGTTTTATAGGAACATAGAAAGCAATGGAGTTTTATTGTGCTCTCAACGAAATTAAATATTTCGACAAAATATTTCATTTGTGAATAATTAATTTATTCTAATAGCAGTTTTTTAAGTTTTCTTATACTAAAAATAAAAAATAAATATTGGTGGACAATTCACACACAACGCCATCTGACCCCAAACTAAGCAAAGCTTGTAGTATGGCAGCCAGATAGCTGATATAATACTGATTTTGTTTTAAATACATACTTATTATACATAGAAACACCCATACACAGTGCCAACATTTGAATTCATCACACAAATATTTAATACTAACATTGTAATTTCAGAGAATCCCTTCATCTATTGGGTTTGTCTAAAATAAAATGTACATATAATTTAAAATTTCATTGACGCTTGTCTGAGTCATATTTTTATTGCAAGTATTAGGATAAATCTAAAGCTTAACCAATTGTAATTTTGACCGAAATTTTCTCCAATAATATTGAGTTATATTATTTCATTTTATATTTATGACACAAACAGTTTGTCATGGTGTTTACATTCACTACTAATAATTATTATTAATACATAAAATTATAAAGTAATCATGTTTATGTCAGCCAATTTAATATTCTATTTATGACATTTTTTAAATAAGTTCATTAGTAGGTCTTAAGTCTTAACACACTAACAACAAAAACACAAATCGATATTAAAATAGACGGTTTAGACTAGTATAGATTGTAAGCATTGTTTTCAAGTATAGGTATTTATACGAGGGTCAAACTGAAAGTTCTTAGAAAATCAAAAACTGATTACATTAGCCAGTTATTAGTTTTATTATATCTTTTCAAAATATTGTCCATTCACGTCAATACACCGCTGCATGCGATGGAACCACTGGGAAAAGCACTTTGCCCACTCGTCCTTAGGGATCTCTTCAATGGCATCGCGATACGCAGCCACCGCTTCTTCAGCATTCATAAACCGCTTTCCTTTAAGTTTTTCTTTAATTTTTGAAAATAAATAAAAATCACAAGGCGCGAGGTCGGGGCTATACGGCGGGTGACCCAGTAATTCAACGTTTGATGTCGCCAAATAGTCGATCGTTCGCTTGGCGGTGTGCGATGAGGCGTTGTCGTGGTGAAGGAGGATCCTACTGCGAGGTCGTTTCTCTCGAACTTTTTCCAAGACAAGTGGCAAACAATTGGTAGTGTCCATTCTGCAGAAACTGTTTTTTGATCCTCTAACACAATTGTTGCGAAATGACCTATCCTTCCAAAGAACGAGGCCACCATTTTTTTCCCCGCACTTCGATCTCTCTTCACTTTAGTTGGCAACTCCTCGAAAGGAAACACCCACTGAGCAGATTGTCTTTTGGTTTCAGGATCATAACAGTAAATCCAGCTTTCGTCACCTGTTAGTATGTCGAACACAGCATTTGAGTCACCTCCGTTAAATCTTTCAATCATTTTACGGCACCAATCCACACGATGGAGTTTTTGAGCCTCAGTCAAATTATGAGGTATCCACCGGGCGCAAAGCTTCCTGACCGCTAAATGTTCGTGTAGGATTTTGTGCACTTGACTCATACCGATGCCTAAGCTTGTCCGAATCTGCTGATAGGTCACTCTTTTGTCAGTCTCTATCATACGCCGCACAACACAGATGTTATCTTCAGTCGTCGCCGTAGAAGGCCGTCCCTCACGTAAATCATCAGTGAGATTAGTGCGACCACGTTTAAACTCATTAAACCAGTTGTAAACAGTCGCACGAGATGGGGCTTCATCGTGAAAGGCCAATCGTAGTCTATCATAACTTTCTTGTTGACTTAAATGACATCGAAAGTCATAAAAAATCATTGCACGAAAATTTTCTCGTGTTAAATTCATGTTGACGTGACACAGACAATTTTCAATTTGCCGCCAAATCGTAAAACAAATGACAAATGAATGAAGTATATACTCAGTAATATTGGCAAAGAGTTCTATTTTCAAATTATAGAATTATTTTTTTATTATATTGTTTATAAGTGGCCAGTTCTAAGAACTTTCAGTTTGACCCTCGTACGTGTTATTATTTGGTATATAATATAGGTGTACAGTGTATACACGTAATGAGGCTGTTTTAACTGCGCGTACCTACCTACTAAAATTAAATCAAATATGAAGACACTTATCATAATATACTTAAAAATAAATAAATAGGAGGTACCTACTTAGCACAATATCTGATATTTTTAGAAACGGTTAAAATTAAACTTTGATTAAATAAAATCATTGAACATTTTAATCTCACAAATGAATTTCCTTGAAATAATTTGCATATTTGTTCATAAAAAGGCAATAAAATAAAATTTGCTTAAGAGACTTTACACAAGTGACAATAAACTTGAAAATGCTTCTATTTTAAAATGATTAACTGATGTCTCCACACCTCGCCGTGTCCGATACACCGCGAAGCGATCCCCTTACCGCACTATGCAAATAAAGTTAGTAGCAAAAACAAAGAGGAACACAGTAATTACACTTGGTGGAAAATTAACTGACATAGATAGTGGGACATGCTCGACCGTGCAGCCAGGACGTAATGAGACGCTTTATCTGTGTTTAGTTGAGCTTAGTGCACGCCACGCGGCGACTTACCACCCCGTAGACACGACGCAAGGAAGTTTCAAACAATGCATTAGTACACTGTTTTAACATTGCACTATCTAGAACTTTTTAGATCAGAGTGATCTCTTTTTCTAATTATCCAAGAAATATGTAAAAATAAATAAGATTTGAAATAACAAAAGTCACGGACCCCGGAGTCTGTGGAGTAGCAAATTTTGAATAAAAAAATAAAATAAAAAAAATGATCAGAGTGTATAGATATTTTCAGGTCAGCGTGCGTTATTGTCGATCACACCATTGCTTACCAATTAGGCGAGTTAGTGACCAAACGCGATATTTAAGATTCATAAGTACTCTGTCTAGCGCTTAAAAACAAAACACTGGACTTATTCAGATACCATATTTCTGATATCAGTCACCATAGACGCTAACTCAAGGCGTTCTGCCACAGCGTTCCTTGATTCGCGATATTTACTCTACAACACGTCTGAACCAAGAGCAATCTGTTTCAATGCATATATGACCGACTTATGTATTGCCACTTTTGTACTGAATAATCTACGCCAGAAATCTCTTGCTCTCCACAGTTATCACAAAAAAAAACATACTGCTATAATACGTGTAGGTACAATGCAATATCATTCATGTATGTAGGTACATTGGCATTATCTACTAAATTGCGGGATATTTGATTTTAGTTTCAAACGATATTTGTTAATTTAGATAGTATGTATCTATACTATAATCATCAACTTTTGAATCCTGTTATCGCCTACTATTCTCATTAAAGTTTTGGTTTACAATTTTTTTTCTTATTTATACAACAGCACATTTTTAAATACGAAGCGGATTGATTGTTCTAAATAAACTTAAAATAATTTGCAACTGAAATCTTTAGAGCATTTTGATTTCCAATGGCCATCACCAAAATAAGAACACACTCAAAAAGGCCCATCTATTTCCGTCGGCCATTTATAAAATAAAGAAACGCGATCTTTTCTGCATGTGGGGGTTAAGTTAACCCAAGAACGGCACATAAATCTGGAGCAAAAGGGTTGTAAATCGACCACCCCTCGAAACCGAGTGATATACAGCCACCAGGCATCGTAGACCCCTGAATTTTAGCTACTAAAGAATCAAGGATAGATTTCATGTTGTTGTGGAGAAACTAATTTTCGCGTCTAAAAAAGTGTTCTAAGTTTTAAGGATACTATCTCTACGAAAATGTTGAATAGACTTTTGACCAACAATATACAACCTTAAATAGCCATATTTGACATTATATGTTTAGAAACCAGCTACGGTTATGTTTGCGTACCTATAGGCATTTTTTTTTTTCATTAAAAGCTTGTAGACCAAATGAACAGTCAATCAGTCATTGAAATTATAATGTTAATTCTACTTAGGTACTTCCTACTAAAACAGTAAACGCAAAAGTGGGGATGTTTGAATGTTTGTTGCTCAATCACATTGACACGTCTAAACGGATTGGATTGAAATTTGGAACACATAATATGCTACTTTTTAATGCAAAAAAAGAACGGGAACTAAGCGGATGAAACATAAGGCGTTGCTGTTCATTTTATGTAACTACTAGCTGCCCATTTTATTTAGAAAAGTGTTATTCCTTAAAAAACTCTGCATTTTTTTTATAATAAAGAGCACTCTGCGTGCTATTCCAGGCTGTAATCTATTTTTTTTTTTTTTGAGTTCCGAATTTTAGACTGATCCGTTGAGTTATTTTCCAACGTAATTGAGTAACAAATACTCGAACTTGTACATTATAATAAAAATACAATTAATCGAATCCACTATTTTAATTTGTGGTGTTTTGTCAATCCGATTTTACAAACTTTTGAAGAAACAAAAATGTGCCGATACTTAGTATTTTAGGGTTCAACTAAAACTGGCCATCAGAGTAAAAATACGAATGAAAATTTCAAACAGCTCTCAAGGCATGTTTCGGTTCACCCTTTCTAGTTCTAAATGGATATTGGTTTTCGGTGTCGTTCGTCTTCAAAAGATTGTTAAATTTTAATTTGTGTTTTGAATAATTCCGTTCTATGGATGAGGGTTGGTTTTTACTTTATTTTATTTAAACTAGACAAGTCTACGTGACGTAATATTAAGATGTTGATTGAAACTAAGGTAATAAAAACTACAAAACGATGTAGTTGTTTTTGGGTTCATCAAATTTACAAATCTTGTTTTTTTTAATACTAATGAATGAGTACGTATTGGCGTCTTAGTATAAACAGTCTATGTTTAATGGGATTATAATACACACACTAGTATTCGTTTTGAATAAGATACTCATACTATATCTACCTCTACCGAGACAACCGAACTGTTTTCTGCAAATTTCTTAAGAAATGAAAATGTTCTATTTTAGTATCGTCATTTCCAACCGCCTTTTGCATGCTAATACTACAACCATACTAACATTATAAATACGAAAGTTTTAATGTTTAGATGTTTGTTGTTCAATCATCTCGGAACGTCTGAAATTATCAGGCTAAATTTAGTACACAGATTATAATCGAAAATATGCATAGACTACTTTTTATCACGAAAAAAAAAACGGGAACACGATCTGCGGATAAAACTACGGGGCCCTTGTAGTGAGTTTTACTTTTAAGTGATCACTATTAAAATCAACTGTTTTATTTGTAATTTTGTACTTTATGTAATTAAATACTTAACATTACTATTTTTGTTAAAACCAGCAGCTTTAAATGTAAAAGACAGTTCCTTTTATTAAAATAACTCAACCATACAAAAGCCATTAATGTATTGTCATAAAAGTTAACCATATTTGCCGAGGAAACTGAGGAAACTCAAATGTTAAGCAAATGGTACACTAAGCTCAGACATAAAAAAATAATACTTAAGTTTTTACACAATCTAAGATTTTGATTAAGTAGATACCTAATTACTCTCAGAATTGGGATGACAACTGTGTGAAAAATATACCATTCTAATTAGTCTGTCAGCTTATGGAAAAAAGTGGTACATATATTTTTTGTTTTATCAAGAGATAAAGACTTCAACCGTCCAGAATGGGGGTTATAACGTCACTTTTTCGCAAAAATCATACCATAAAGTGACTTCGCTTCTTGAACTTCTAAGTAATGTCTGCGTCATTTTTTATTTGTAAACCAAAAGAAAAATTACGAGTAAAATGTTTTTTCATAATTTAACAGACTGGCTTTTGAGTCACCTCACCTATTAATAACTAACAAGAGAAAGTACATAATTGGAGTAACTTGTTTTAAATAATAAGAGTTAATCGATAATGGCGAATAACCCATGCTCATAGAAATTATATACCATATAAGGCTTTTGTGTGTACCCCGGACGTTTATGATCAACAATGAATCCTACACGGAACAGGATCATTCTCTTCTCAAAAAAAAGGTTGAGGAAATCGATGACCGCTACACTCCAACTCGTAGTCAAGTGCTGCTTGCGGTGCACACATAACATGGCAATAATAGTTTCTTATTTTTCCTACCTACTATATATCATAAAGTATTATACAGAACAAAACCGAGCTGTTATGGGCATGTTACTTACCATCAGCCACACGTCCTGTTTGCCTTTTCACTCTATAGGTACAATAACAAATTGAAAAATACAACACTATGAAGCTGATTTAAAAAAAAAAAACAAACAAATAAAATCTATACATACTCTTCAATCGGTACTAATTCATATAAATAAATAAATAATTATGAGCAATATTCTCAGTGTACCACCATTCTAATATCCCAGCTGCTCAACTCTTTCAGGCTATTTCTGTCTGTTATTAAGCCCAACTGTCATACCACATAATATGACAATAACCATATTTTGCTTCATTTTGTCACTCTGAAGGGTGACAAGTGAATGGCGTGACTTATCTTATTGGGGCCACTATTTATGGCACCTTTTGAGCTCTATCCTTAAAATTGTTTTTTAGTGTATTGAATTACTTTTTTGGGATCCCAAAAAAGATAATAAAAAATACTTAACTAGTTGTCTTGCAATAACAATTTTACCAAGTTTGTATCCTACTAATATTATAAATGTGAATGTATGGATATTTGGATGTTTGAATGTTTGTTACTCAATCACGTCCTAACGTATGAACGGATAGGGCTGAAATTTGGAACACAGATAGATTATAGTCTGGAAAAACACATAGGCTAATTTTTATGC
The DNA here is from genome assembly GCA_963693475.1 of Ectropis crepuscularia. Lineage (NCBI taxonomy): Eukaryota > Metazoa > Arthropoda > Insecta > Lepidoptera > Geometridae > Ectropis > Ectropis crepuscularia. Next base: position 19,678,294 of record OY856355.1, read on the forward strand.
CGACGGAACTTCGCGGGTAACACCGCGGGACGCTGTTAGCCTTTATATAAATATGTTTTTTGTTACTGGCCTACTAATATTATACATAAATGCGAAAAACTTGGATGTTTACTTTTTTGGTAATCTCTCACATCGGGGCGGCTATACAGACCAGGTTGAAGTTTGGAACATAGTTAGAATATAGCTTGGAATGGCACTTAGTGTACTTTCTGTACCAAACAAAAAATAAACGGAAACTACTCGAGAAAAACTGCAGGGCGATGGCAGTTACTGAATATACTGTAAAAAGTAAGATATTTTCCCATACGGGATCTTTTAAAAACGCTCACAATAGTTTCCTATTATACGTGACTATCTATAAGTAAATAACTAACGTCTCATAAACAACCTGCTGTGTACTTTAATTGTTCACTAATTAACACAATTTAATGCCCGGGCAGTTTGGTGTGACTCTTAATTACGGCCTGTGCTCTTTAATTAAAATTTAATATCCCATTGTCCCTTTTATGTCCGGTTTTCTATAAAAGAAAACTGGACAACCGCGTCAAACGAAGCTTTATTGTTGACTAGTGGTTCTTCCTGGCTCCGCACGAGTAAACATTCTATGATTAATTATTGTACAAAAAAATCCCCTTTTTTGGGACTGCATTTTAAATAGTTTTTAAAACGAAATACATTCTCTAAATGTTTAATTTATGTATCCTTTTTTTTTATTAAAGTAATTTATTACTATGAAAACTAAAATAAATACATCCTATTTATTTTAGAAATGTTAATGTTTGGATGTTTGTTGCTCAATCACTTATCAAAAACTGTCAGATCAAGTTGAAACTCCAAATTCAAATAGAATACAGTCAGGATTAACACATAAGATGCAGAAATTCTTAAAGAATAGTTATTTTTACGATTTTCCACAACAACAGTCGCAAGCAGATAAAAGTGTTTCATAAACTAAAAAAATACGAGACGAAAAAACGCTAGTAAATGCGATATATTTAAATAAGAACAAATATGAGATACTTACATATAAGAACATATATGAGATACATATGAGAACTTTTACAAACTCTGCACTTAATAGCAAAAAATGTACACCGTGACAAACAATATTTGACGAACGAAGCAAAACATTTTAATAATTAAAAATACCACAGTAAGTTATAGCAAATAAAACAGCCCAAAGATGGATACATAAGGCTGACTGCACACCAATAAATTATTCAATTAAGCGTCATTACGACAAAAAACACGCTGTTTAATATACACTACGATTGAAATATAACTTTGATCATTAGAGTTGATATTTGAGCCACAATAACGGGGGACGTAACAGTAGGAAGTACTGAAATAGATAGAATAACAAACAGATGTCGCTTAAACTGTTAAAAAGTAAGCGCGTTCAGTGCAAATCGAACGATTGCGTCGATGGTCCCGTAGGAAAAAAGGCATTTAATTAATTTTTTATCATCAAAGGTAAAATTACAAAAAACTTGAACTCCACTTGAATTAATTTCACAGTGAAGTACCTAATCTCAGTAATATAATTGTATGTATTGGTGTACACATAGGTATACGACACAGTTGAGCCAGTTGTTAAAGGAATAAATTTGGTATTAAATGATTTTCACACTCAAAAACGAATTAAGTGGCATTGTAACTAATGTTTTAACATTATCTTGACATGTCGCAGGTCGCAGTAGTTCACGACGATGGTATTATCATAGACGGGATATTTAGAGTAGTATAAGTATTTTAGTACAGTTTCCTGCACTTTGTATCGAAGCCTATATATCTACCTACTTTATACCTTAATACCTACTTTTTAAAATTATTTGACCAACGTTTTTCTATTCGCTTCAATTATACAAAACTAATTTAGTTTTCAACCACATACAAAATAGAATAAAGTAGCCAAGTGCGAGTTGGACTCGCCCATGAAGGGTTCCGTTCCAGCAAGTAACATAATATACATAGTACACATAGTTCTTGTAGGTCGTTGTAACTTTGATCGAAGTTTTAATAATAGTGTATTTATGACGTACTAAAAAAAACTACTCATCAGATCGAGTTCAAACTAATTTTCGTTGGTAGTTTTTATGGTAATGTACATCATTTATTTTTTTTAGATTTTTCATTCTCTTACTTTAGAAGTTAGAGGGGGGGGGGACACACATTTTACCACTTTGGAAGCGTCTCTCGCGCAAGTTATTCAGTGTAGACAAAAATTATATTAGAAACCTCAACATCATTTTTTAAGACCTATCGATAAACACCACACACGTGTAGGTTTGATGAAAAAAAATTTTTGAGCTTCAGTTCTCAGTATGGGGGACAACCCTAATTTTTGTTTTTTTAAAAAACTTTTGTAAAAATCTTAATCCGGTTTACAGAATACATCTACTTACCAAGTTTCAACAGTGTAGTTCTCATAGTTTCGGCAAAAAGTGGCTGTGACATACGGACGGACAGACAGACAGACAGACAGACAGACAGACAGACATGACGAATCTATAAGGGTTCCGTTTTTACGTTTTACGGAACCCTAAAAATGAATGCATTTAAAAGAAAATTGGCACTTCGACTACCCACAAACATCATACAGGTACCAAACATCATACAGGGGAGTTTTGTTTCTGCTGAAACGTTTATGGAACCCTAAAAAAGTTGTAATATTAAATGAACTCGAGTAACGGTAAGGGTTTGTGCCACAAACTCATAACTAGAAATATATAGTATAATAATTAAAAATAAAAATTGTTTATGGATTTTGCTCGGGGCTACCTACCGCCGTTACACTGCTGCCAACTTTATGAATAACACGAAGAAATAGACGAACTAAAAATCAGATCAATGTTATTATGTATGACAAATGTGGAACCTCATTCGGTTTTTATGATGTCTTGTCCGAGTTCAAAACTAAAGTGATTTTTTGTAGTTTCGTATTGATGAATTTTGTGTTAAAATACACTAAAATGGAGTGTATTCACAGATATTAAAAATATGTAACGTTATTAAAATCAAAATAATATTTTGGATGTGAAAGCTTCAACGTTTCGATATTTGGGTGATGAGCTATGTTGATCTATCATGATAAAATAATTAAACGGATCGTGATAAAAATTTCAATTCTTTGTATCTCTAGATTATAGTCCGAAAAATCTTTAAATCGCGAATATCTTTTTTTACTATTTTTATGAGATTTAAGATTGGCTTAAGGCCTGTTTTCATTTTGATTAGTACGCGTGCAAGTGAGTAGTGTAGGTGTTGAGTGATTGGTAGCAAACACGTGTGGACACCGATTGATTATTGCGAGTGCATAGTAATCAGTCACTCGCACTTGAAATCGCACTCTCACTCACACTCGCAATAATCAAAATTCAAACCGGCCTTTACGATGAAGCAAATTAAATCACACTTTCTGGTAAATTTTAACGTAAAAATGTAACACGGTAGTCAATGACAGCATAGTGTCACGAAGCTATTTAAACGTAAAGATTCCAAATCATTCGTTATCACTGCAATGGGTTTATTCCCCACGGCACTACCAAGCTGCACTACTGGTAGTGTCGTGGGGAATTTTTTTTCCCTTCTGCACTACTGGCCAGTAGTGCCGTGGGGAATTTTTAAATGTCTTACATCTTCATTCCCTTCTACACTACTGGGTACAAAAACGTTTTACCAATAGTGCGATAGGGAATATTTCTGCACTACAGTCGTGTCGTGGGTAATATTTCTGGACTACCAGCCAGCAGCGTCGGTACTGATCGAGTAATTTATAATGGGTCTTTTTACATCACCATTCCCATCGACATTTATACTCGTACTACACTATATCCACAAAAAATTTCATAACTACGCGTTTAGGAGATAAACATAAGCAGTCCACTAAATGTTCCCATTGCTGGGACTCGGGGCCTTTTCTCTTAAGTAACCGTTTTTAAGTTAGTGGCGTTATGCAACATGACTTTGAAAATATTGGTACGCGTAGGATTTGAACCAGGGGATTCGGATCAGCAGTCGCCGTTCTCTCGACCAGTCGTAACTATCTAATGGTAACTAAATTATTTCGTTTATTGGATTTATTGTTTTATTTATACATTATCAGGTCGGCACCGTAAAACAAGTCCGGAGGCCTTTTTCAACGAGAGCACACGCGAGTGATCGCAGCTCGTGTAACACTGACCGCCGCACCGCGCACCGCCCTGACTGAAGAGGCTGCCGGGCGCGACTGAAACTTAGTCTGACTGGATCACTATATTATCATAGGAGAGTTCCTATGTATTTATTTAAAATGTGTAATTACCACGTTAGGTTTCCTCACATTAAAACCCTTAATCAAATAAAAGTCATAATATAAGTGCCATTTAGTTTAACCCGTCCAGGGCACGACGCGTAAACAAATGCATGTACCAAAGTGCCACGCTCCCTGCCAAAAATTTTTTTTGAGGTTGGGAAGATTCTAAATTGCATAAATTTTGATGTATTCGTTAATTATATTGTACAAAATATACATCACTGCAATGGTCTTGAACCGCTTTATCATTTTTACGATTAATAGAGATAATTACACTTACCGGAATTTAGTATTTCTGTGTTGAATATGATGTTTACAAATTTTTGGTCGTCACCTCGCACAATTCGCATGATTATGGCACTTTACGATGTAATTATTACACTCACAACACATTCACGACAAAGAAGGACCTTTTATGCACCCATTTTAGTAACACTTTCACCACAAAACGAAAATCTAATCAAGAAAAAGATTTAATTATCACGAAACAAAACGGTCCGCCATTGCGTTACACAGCCGCTACACCGGCACTGCCGGCAAACAAAAGCACTCAGTTGACGAAAAAATAGTTTACGTTAGTTTTTATTGCTGTAAACTCGACACTATCTGGTATGAAAGTGTTCATAGATATATTATACGTTAGTTTCCAGGCGATATGGAACACTACAATCGCTATATCGAGTATTATTTATCTAAATAACCTGCATGACGGACAATTTCGTACGCTTGACAAAAGTTTTCACATTTTATTTCGAAATATAAGCATCTATCACTAAAAAAAACACTGTTAGTACCTTACACATATATATTTCAGTAGATTACAGCACATTTACTCATCGTTTACGGTTTCCTGCCATTTTCGGAGACAAATAATCTGAAGCACTTGCACTCGAAAAATTGCAAAATGGCGGATCTAAAAATTTATGTTGACGAAATTTCTTTGATAATTATTTTTTTGTAATGTTTGTACACTTGGACTGGAAACAGCCAATAGAAATCGAGATTGTTATCTTGGCAATCGATTCGTGTAACGAAAACAAAGGATTGTCTATAGGCGACCGAGACAAAAAATAACAAATGAACGGCGCTCGCTTAGTATCACCCGTTAGATACTAAAGCGCTCGGGGGATTTGTTCCTTAGTATCACCCGTTAGATACTAAAGCGCTCCGGGGGTTAAGAACAAAAAAATACTTGTTTGGCGACACTCTGAGTACAAATTATTAGTATTTTAGGTTATTTTTGTTTTCTATGAGCTGGATTAATTAAATCACTTTCATATGTCAGTGAAAATCGTTTCCGAAAAAAAAAAGACTTAAGAGGTTTCAAGGGACACCCGGATGGAACGAATTTGTACAAAATATGGCAACTCCTTACTGTTTCTGTTGCCCTGGTACCTGAAGGTGTGGAGGTAATCGAAATTCCGTTACAACTTTTCGTGAGATTTTTTTCCGTCTAGCCCGCCCCTTTTCGCAACGCGCGATAAGGAACTTAGTTCCAATCTTCCAATTATGCGCCGTTTTCGAGCGATTGATTGTAGTTTTACATTTTATGCTGCTGGCTGGCAGTCCAGAAATATTACCCACGACACGACTGTAGTGCAGAAATATTCCCTACCGCACTATTGGTAAAACGTTTTTGTACCCAGTAGTGTAGAAGGGAATGAAGATGTAAGGCATTTAAAAATTCCCCACGGCACTACTGGCTAGTAGTGCAGAAGGGAAAAAAAATTCCCCACGACACTACCAGTAGTGCAGCTTGGTAGTGCCGTGGGGAATAAACCACTGCAATGCACTGGTGACCTAGAAATATCAGAGAATTTATCTCTATACCCTGTTATTTCTGTAAAAACATTGCCCTTCGAGCCGGAACACAGTGACGTTTGCATACTGCTGCGTAGTGGTAGAATAACTGCCAAAACTATAAACTATTTCCCCACTTCTACCACTACTTGAATATTCCCTCTAATTACCTAAATGGAAGTCATTATCATTACATAATATCATTAAAAATACAAATGACATTACAATTGATACAAAAAGTATTCGTTATTAATCTACTAGACACTAATAGAATAGATAGATAGATAGATAGATACTCTTTATTGACACACCAAAAATAAAAATACATACCAAACATAAACAAAACATAGTAAATTAGTGCGACAGTGGGCGGCCTTATCGCTGAAAGCGATCTCTTCCAGGCAACCTTAGGATGGAAAATAACATGTGGACAAATCAGAAAATGGGGTGCGTAAATAAGAAGTACTAAAAAAAATACATAAGTACTCATAAATAGTAATATAAATACCTAAATAACGGAAATAAAAACAAATTTGTTATAAAAATAGAACAACCTAATACTAGTAGGTAGGTACTTAAATGTTGAATTATAATAGACTAATAAATACGATTATAAAAATATATATATACACAAATAATACATATATGTATAAATATATACAAACATATAAAAAAAAAAAAAACAGCTGTAATTGCAATATTAGGACATCAACCAACAACAAGTCTACAATTTCGACAAATAGAATTGTTTCACATCTTTTTTGAAAGTTTTTAGTGAAGAGGAAAGTCTGATGTGCACAGGTAGCTCATTCCACAACTGAGTCGCCCTGCAAGTAAACGACCTGCCATAGAAAGTTTCAGTTCGAGCAGAGGGAGTCTTAAGGGAGAGATTGTTTTTTGACCTTAAAGGAAGCTGATGGTAATCATGTAAAAAGGTAAAGCGTTCTTTAAGGTAGCGGGGAGTGGAAGGATTAAACACAATATTATACAATAAAGAGAGAATGTGAGCATTCCGACGAAGGCGAATGGGTAACCACTTGAGCTGAGAGCGATATTGAGAAACGTGATCATACTTGCGTAAGCCAAATATGAATCTAATACAATAATTTTGGAGCCGCTCAAGTTTGTCAAGCTGGTCTTCTCTAAGATCAAGGTAGCAGGCGTCAGCATAATCCAGGATAGGGAGAAGGAGGGACTGAGCAAGAGCAATTTTAGTGGCAGTGGGTAAAAAATTACGGAGGCGCCTTAAAGAGCCGCCGGACGCAAATAATTTACCACTGATTGACTTGATATGGCAGTCCCATGATAAAGTACGATCCAAAACAACTCCAAGATTTTTCACAGAATCACTAAATGGAATAGGGACCCCATCGAATACTATGCCAGGTGTTACATTCCAATTTATTCTGGAGATCCAATACGAACTCCCTATTACTATTACTTGAGATTTTGTGGGATTCACTTTCAAACCAAATGACCTACTCCACTGAATAATACGATACAGATCTGCATTTATTTTTCCAATAGCTGTATTCAATTCATTTATAGGAGCTTGGATATAAATTTGAAGATCATCTGCGTAAAGGTGGTAGGAAGAAGTTAAGTACTTGGAAATAGAATTGATAAAAATAGCGAAGAGAAGAGGAGATAGCACGCCGCCTTGAGGAACACCAGCTGTTGTATTACACCAAGAAGAAAAAGTATCTTCTAGGCGAATCCGTTGCCGGCGTCTCTGCAAGTAACTACGAAACCAATCAATTACCGGTGGAGATATGTTACTGGAACGGAGTAAAGCAAGCAAAATGTCGAAATTGACGGCGTTGAAAGCATTACTGAAGTCTAACAGAGCTAGAACAGTAAGCTTGCCGTCATCCATGCCCAAGCGTATATCGTCAGTGATCTTGACAAGCGCAGACACAGTGCTATGCCCAGGACGGAAACCAGACTGTAGGGGATTGAGGAGGTCTTGCCTAACAAGGAAATCGTTGAGCTGGTTATGGACAAGACGCTCGAGGATTTTGGAAAGAAAGGGAAGAATGGAGATCGGACGGTATTCGGTAAAGGATTGTGGGTTAGGTTTCTTCGGTAAAGGTAAAATGTTGGCATCTTTCCATAGAGTAGGGAAAATACCACTTAGTATGGAGTTGTTAAAAATGCAACAAAGGACTGGAAGGATGATGTCGAGGATGGGCAAAAGCATGTTCCGGCTTATGCTGTCACCGCCCACTGCGTTGGAGGAAATCGACTTGAAACTCTTCCTAACATCACACTCGGTAAATTGATTAAAAGCAAAAAGAGAAGGATTAGTATTAGGAATGGCAGAAAGATAATTTACTGTAGAATTTTTGTCTTCATCTGGCATAGCAGATGTAGAACAGAAATGTTTGTTTAGAGTGTCGATGTCTATGTTATTAGACGTTGAATCTGAACGTGATTTGCCGATTCCCAATGTTCTTAAAAATTTCCAAACTTTAGCTGGACTATCATTATCAACAGAAGCATGAACGTAACCTACCTACGTAGAACCTACCCCGAGCCGCACCCAGTGCAAATAACTAAATAATACACTTAGATAATAAATACCTAAGTAAAATAAAGTGGCCAAGTGCGAGTTGGACTCGCCCATGAAGGGTTCCGTTGCAGCAAGTAACATAATATACATAGTACACATAGTTCTTGTAGTTCGTTGTAACTTTGATCGAAGTTTCAATAATAGTGTATTTATGACGTACTAAAAAAAAACTACTCATCAGATCGAGTTCAAATTAATTTTCGTTGGTAGTTTACATGGTAGTGTACATCATATATTTTTTTTAGATTTTTCAATCTCTTACTTTAGAAGTTAGAGGGGGGGGGGACACATTTTACCACTTTGGAAGTGTCTCTCGCGCAAATTATTCAGTGTAGACGAAAATTATTGTAGAAACCTCAACATCATTTTGGAAGACCTATCGATAAACACCACACACGTGTAGGTTTGATGAAAAAAACATTTTTGAGTTTCAGTTCTCAGTATGGGGGGCAACCCTAATTTTACTTTTTTTTAATTTTTTTTGTTCAAATCTTAAAGCGGTTCACAGAATACATCTACTTACCAAGTTTCAACAGTGTAGTTCTCATAGTTTCGGCAAAAAGTGGCTGTGACATACGGACGGACAGACAGACAGACTGACAGACAGACAGACAGACAGACATGACGAATCTATAAGGGTTCCGTTTTTACGTTTTACGGAACCCTAAAAAGTGTTAACTTTGAGTTTTTGCACAGTATGTACAAAAGTACAAATCATATCAGACAAAAGTTGACAGTGATAATAAAACAATAATAGAGCTTCTAATATAATTAAACTATCAATTCCCCGACATCTGTTCAAAACACAATCTCAGATTACTCAACAAAGGAAGCGAGTAAAATTAACCCTAAACTACCACCGATTTGTTAATTGTCGGGGAGCTTTTTTGTCGACATTTTCAAGAGTTTATTTATGAATTCAAATGGCCCAAAGACTAGGGGTCGCTAATTTGAATTTTATGAAGTTTATTTTTATAATTTTCGAAGGGTTAACTCTCTGGAGACGTAGATCCGAAGTGCTGGAGTATTTTTGGCATTTAATTACTCGGAGTTTGTTTTTAAACAATATTGTTTTTCTGTCGTAAAAAAGTATAGCTCAAAATACTTAGTGTAGGACATCAAAGTCGAGGTGGAATCAATCTTTGTAATGGTGGTAATCTTTGCAGAGTTAAAAGCGAAATACCACACCTATGCCAGTTATTTTAGCACCAAGCAAAAATGTGCAAGTATCACTGTGGTCCAGTATGAAGTAACCGGGACGAGCGCAGTCCTAGGTAATGTTTTTGACTCTTCATGTTCTAATACCATACTTCGTTCAAAGACAGAAAATAGCTGATGTGACCCAAAAGGCCAGCAATTTGAAGTGGAACTAGGCTGGACATGTCTGTCGAATGTCAGACGATCGCTGGTCTAAGATCACCACTCAGTGGCAGCCAAATGGGAAACGACGATGCGGAAGACCCAAAAGGCGATGGCGGGACGATCTTGACAAACACCTTAAAGACTGGACTACTTTGACTCAAGACAGACAAAAATGGAAGGAGGGTAGGGAGGCCTTTGCTCAACACTGGGACACAATGGGCTCTTAGTAATAATAATGTTCTAATAGCTGAGTAACATTGTGCTGATAGGTGTTGCTTACTAGGTAGATGTCCTGCTCATGACTCTTTTGCTAATTTAATAATAAATGAGATCAATTAAGTTGTGTGTAATATTTTCAACATTAATTTACTTAAAAAAATAGTTAAATAGGCCCCTTATGGGAATAAACAGACGTTCTGTACAATCCTGGCTATAATTCACTAATATCACAGTCTATTAAATCATACAGTCGTTCGACGGAGCCGTCTAGACAGGGCAATCGTGCGGGGTGAGACGCGGGAAGCGCGCTCCTGCATTGCCTACATTACAATGTTTTAATTTTTTGCCACGTTTTTTAAATTGCGATAACCCTACCCATGTCTAGACATTATCGGCGATTCTACCAAGATCAAAGGTTGAATGAACTACGGGTAGTATTTCTTAATACTGTGCTAATATCCACTAATAAATAACCCTACCTCCACAAAAGTAATTTATTAATTAGTAAGTGTCAAGCCAAAGAAATTTATAAATTTTTACGAAAACGTGGTGTCCTAGTGGGAAGAACATTTAATTTCACAATCGCTAAGGCTTAAGTTTAAATCCCACCTCCAGCTCTACCGCATATATACATCTGCTTTGGCTTCGCTTTTGCTGTCTCTGTAATTTCAAGCGAAAAGAAAAGAGAGACCAATATCGAAGCTAAGACAGTTTTAGTTAGGCGGTATACTCTCTTTACCGCTAATATTTATGCAAGTCAAGATGCACTAGTTTATCAACGCCACTGCCTTAAACAGCGATGGACAATATTGTGAAGAAACCTATTTTATTTTTTTAAACGGGCATAGCCTTTATTAACAAAACTAAAATAAAATACAATAGAGAACTATACTACGCTACATACCTAACTAACTACTTACACTAAGCACACCTGAATTATCCATAGACCAATGAAGGTCTACAGATAATCAAGATGTTCAAGTCCACTACCAATCGGAAGCGTACCCAGCATGCTGGCGGCATTACCACGCCGAATGGCAATGCTTATGCGTTGGGCCAAATAAACGCCAGCATTTTGGTCACGCGTCGCGTCGACCAAGCGCTCGGAAAGGCGTTTGAAGATGAGGTGAGCTATTTTATTTATATTTCTAGAAATTGCTTAAGGATATTTATTTCTTATTCATTATTACTCACTTCACTCCAATTTCATATGAGACGCGACGAATTAATGCGTATGTTTCGGCTTAGGACAAGTTGCACAAGTACTATAAGCTTTCTACATTGTCCATTACCAAACTTTCCCCGTAACTACAAAGAAGTTAGTAGATTATTCCATAGCGACTATGATCCACAATGTTTGTGTAATCGTGAAAACTGACCAAGTTTGATTGGACCGACCGATGTAATCCGCGGTCGAACGGCGAGATTACAGCCGGACAAAACTTGTATTGAAGTTGTTGATTGCGAGTATTTACTGGATGGGTAGCTCTATCTGCTTGATTTAGATATTATCGACCTTAGCGACACCGTTTGCGACCGTTTTATTGTAAACTGACAGTGTTTGTAATTTTATCTACATTTAATTACGACTTAATAAATTCATTTGGCGTTACATACGTCAAAGATCAATACAATTAAATAATCACCAATAAGCCCGTGCCAAAGCTCAAAGTTTCGATAACCTTTTGGCTAGCTTATTGAGCTTTAGTAAATATTTGTAAAACTCTAGTGTCTTTTTTTCTATAATACGCAATAATTGTACGAGTAAAACCTGCATGTTGGTACTAGGTACGCCTATTTTCAAATAGTAAGGAACACGTCAGCTTAAAACACAACAATGCTACTCAGAAATTTGTCGAACAGTCCAAACCATTGTTTAGCACTGTATTACAATCGTCACACAGAGAGAGAGAACAATCCATCCATTTCTACTAAGATTTATCTAAAAACATTGTCCTTCAAACTGAAAAGCTGTAATGTGTGCACTTCGCACATTACCGTTTAGCTAAAGAATACCCGGCAAAAGGTGTGGTAGGTACTTCCCAAGGTGGAATTTGCAACTTTTCCGTCCTAACACTGCAACTTTTCTGTTTATCTGTACAAAAATGTAATCGGGCCTCAAAGTTACTTATTTTAATGTAACTATAAATATATTTTTGTAACGACGTTATCCTATAGCAATAATTTAAAAGTCTCAATAGTCACTGTCACCGGCCACGGTTGCGGCACTAAATCTCTTAAACGACCTTAATATAAGCACTCAGTCTTAATGTTCGGTTTTAAATTCTATTTTACAACTTTCCTTTTGTCATACCTAATTTACATTTATTAGATATGTGCTTCCTGCCGTTGATTGGCGACACATAATTCTCGAACATCTCAGCTGTTCGTTTAGTAATTAGAAGTTATATTATATTGAAATAAATGGAACGTTTCAATAAAAAATCAATTTTAACATCACGATCCCGGGCCCCAAAGAATGAGATCAAAAGATGTTCGGAGAATTTTTCAGTTAATAACAAAAAACATAATTTATGTTAGACGGAAACATAATATAAAATGTACAATAAATCGTGTGTATTCCCGCCTTTCCTTGATATTTTCTGCGGGCGACGAATAAAACTATAAAATTATTGCACTTTGTGGCCTGTAGTTTCAGTGATGCTGAAATAACAAGTGGTTTTTATTTATATGAATTATTTTATTATCGAACACAATAAAATCTTTGTCCGCTGATAGCACGATGGAACAATTTTGATACTTGGCTATGCACAACAACGCTTTTTTCATATTTTTAATAATTAGTGAGCTATTTACACTTACACACTTACTGGCGTATCGGCGAGAACAAGAAGAATTCACGATCTTAAGGTCGTAGGTTCGAGTCCCCGCTATACTTCTGAATATTATTTTCTCAAAACCACCGATTTTAGCAGTGAGGTCAACCCACACTTGGTCAGCTTCGGAGGTGACCTTGGCTTTTCCCTATTTGACTTTCAAACAAAAATCTAGAATATTTTTACTCAAATTGAAAATACAAAAAAGAACTGTATTTAGCGAACATGTTAACTTCACCATAGTGTTGTTCGAAATTCTATTTACATTAAGCAACAAAATTCCAGTTAGAATGGCAACATTATGCATTCAGTTAGGTACGTTACATAAATACTAACATCATTTGCAGAAGACTGGTCCTGTCAATTAAATAGATTTATTCTAGAAATACTTATTTATTGTTTTGGTGATAAGGTTATGAGAAAGATCACTAGCTGTTCGGGTTATTTTATTTCAGTTTAAATAGGGTATTGTAATCAGTGCTATTATGGAATTCGTTGTATCTTTTAGGGATTTTGATACTTATTTGTCTTGGGATCGGTTTTTGTGTAGGTTTGTGTACTTTTTTATATGCATTTACTATTTACCTACATATATTTTGATTGTGTGTGAAATATCCACTAATATTTATTTATTTATTGAAATACTTGATAGGAAGTAGAAGCCATACGAGGAAACTTCCACAAATTCTTAAAAACCACATTTTTAAGAATCTGTGGGAATTAACTTGAATTAAATTATATGGATAGGTACCTATGACTTAGTAGCTAAAGGAACACATATTTGATCATCATATTAATTCCTTATATGAACGTCACACGCATACTAAAAATACAGAAATAGAGAGAGAACGCTGATTATTCCAATTGTGCCTAAGATATACAACATTGGCAAAACTATATTTCTGTTTATTTATTTAATTTTAGCTAAATCCCTTGAGCTTTGAGCTTTTACAAAAATATGTGGGAACAAATCTGCTTACACACTAACAAACACAGATATGTTCCTTATAAACCTTTATAAAATTAGTATGACGTGATGATGACTTTTCAATTCAACGAAGTTAAAACGGGCCGTTTGCCATACAACATCAAAAAAATAAAACGGTTTGTAACGTTCAAGTATCAAACAAGATTGGTTCGCATACAACACGAAATATGAATTACGATCGCAGTCTGCTTCCATACTACAAGGCATAAAATTATATCCCGTCTGTAAACTATTTATAATATTATAATAATTTTCCGCCCCAATTATTCCGTTGGTGACATTTTTTATTGGTATATATACGATTGTTATTCTTACCCCGACTAATAAATAATACTTTTATAATATCTCGCCCTGACAATATTATAAACAAATTCCACGTGTTATGATATGATATAAATAATATAATTTTGTCAGTTGCAAGAGAGAACATTTATGTTTACATAACATGTGTGTTAGTGGCTTTATTATGGTATGATTTAAGGGTTATGACGTTTTTGTCTCGTTTTTGGCTGACGTCTGGCTTTTCTTGAGCCTCTCATAAAACTGTTTCTTTTCAATGTTCAAAAATTTAAATCTCACGCAAAATATATTTTTATAAGGTTCAAGATATTTATTTTCTCACAAAAATGTTATCGAATATACCTAGTTATATAGTACTTAACTATATTATAAATAGCATAGTCTAGATCTGATAAAAAAAGTTTAAAAATTGGTGGCAGATTGTATAGAATTGATTCAAATTTTATTTCAAGTGTTTGTATAAATCACTAAACACTTTTTTTAAACATTAAAGATAATAATAAAAAAATACGTTTTAAAGCGGTATGTACTTAGGTATCAAATACCATGACGCTTTTTTATTTACTTTAAAAAGCTAGGTAGTTCTTTTTTATTAGTCTTCTTTTTTTCTTTGGTTTTTTTCACGACATTTCTTTTCTTGATAACGTTTTTCTTGGATCACAAACATGACCAGCAGATTACAAACACATTCGATACAATGAATTTAAAATAGGTACTGAAGTATGCAGTTCCATCATATTTTATATCGAGTTCCCGTTGGTTTACAGTCGTAATAAACATTCAAGAAACTCACAAAATAAACCAACTCTACACAATCATAATTTTCCTTGACTCAATCAAATAATTTCCCGATCATTACAACTTCCAAGACTTCCAGAAACCTCACAAAAGTCCTTTCTCGTCAAAAGAAAATAGCGCCCCTTCAAACGTCGCGCCCAGAAATAAAGGGGGACCTGTTATAATCCCTAATATTCCCAGTCCTCGATCATAACCTCAACCACAAAAGTGACGTAATAACGCCCGTGACGTAATAACCGCTAATCCCCTATTGTGGCGCCATCTCTTGACGGATTGCCGGCAACTGAATGGAGATTACATCCCGGACGGCTAGGGGGCGCTTTGTTGAGAAAGTTGTTATGGGAAAGCCCATTGTATGTTGGAATGTTCGGGATAATTTGTTTTTGGACGGGTTTTCAATGAGTTTGCTTTGGAAATGTTTGCAAAATCGAGTGTTTGTTGTAAAGATTAGTTCATGTTATGAGGCTTATTCACAACATGTCACTATATTGTACCTACTTAAGGATAAACTGTAGGTAGGTGCTTATACATATTATAAATATGCTGTAAAGATATAGGAACTCTTTATTTAAGTACTTTAAACAATACAGGAATAACTAGAACTAGATAATAAAAATATACACTACGATAAGCAATAGATAGCCAATTAGGACATTTTACATCCATATTATCTTAAAAATGGGCTAAGCACAATGCTTGACACTTTATTCTATAAGTTATAAGCATCCAAAGTTTTTACACGAGTACCTATAACATTGCCCGCTGGTGGACAAAGGCCTCTCTCATGATAATGCAATTTGTAGTGGTAGGACTCTTGGCGGAGTCCGCCTGGGGAAGTACCAGACCTTTCCCAGTCATTTTACCACCAAGCAGTAATGTCCAAATATTACTGTGTTCCGGTTCCGGTTAGATCTCTGGGTGACGAGCGCAATGCAGTGCTAGGCGATGATTTAGACTCTTCATGTTCCAATAGCTGCGTGTCACTGTGCTGTTATGTGGCAGGCATGTTGCTTACCATCAGGCACATAGCCAGCTCGTCTCGTCACTCTTTATTTAAAAAAAAAATGCCACTCAGCCCTATTCGCGACTTTTCATCTCCGGGCTCTGCCTGATTATCTACTGCTTACATCGTCACTACATCGAGTTTGTTTAAAATAATTGAAAGATTTGGAATAAATTTATTTAGAAATCGATTAACACTTTCTGCTGGTCACATACTATAATCTATAAACCTACATTAAAGTACCTAAAACACCCAAAAAACAATAGTTCAAACCAATCCAGCCATCAATAACCCCCTTTCCGACAAATTACTCCGGGCTTGTCGTGCGAGGCAATTATTGGGGCGATCTATCATACCCCGACATATGACACAACTAAATAATTTACGGGTTAAGCATTTCCATTCTGGGGGAACAGTGTAGGGTTCTTTGAGGATTAGCAACGGTGGTGTTTTGATGAATTTCTATGTGACGTAATTAAAACTTTATGTCATTTCAAACATGAACATAATTGAGTAGATTTTGCTCGCGATTTATCGATTATTTTAAAAATCATGGTTACTAGTTTGCTACTCTATGTCTGTAAATTCAAATTCCGTTTTAAGCTTGTATGATATAAGGGCGTTTTTACAAAAAAAAATACGAAAATGGATACCCCTCTTGTCACACTTGTCACTTTCCGGAACATTCCATTTTGTGACCGGATTTCATACCAAATTTGAAATAAAAGTTACTACTATCTGTCTATATCATCATCATCAGCCGTAAGACGTCCACTGCTGGACATAGGCCTCCCCCCTAGATTTCCACAACGAACGGTCCTGCGCAACCTGCAACCAGCGGTTTCCAGCGACCTTCGTGAGGTCATCTGTCCATCTAGTGGGAGGCCGTCCAACACTGCGTCTTCCGGTTCGTGGTCGCCACTCGAGAACCTTTCTTCCCCATCGGTTGTCAGTTCTGCGAGCGATGTGGCCTGCCCATTGCCACTTCAGCTTAGCTACTCTTCGAGCTACGTCGGCTACTTTCGTTCTTTTGCGAATATCCTCATTACGGATTCTGTCGCGCAAAGAGACTCCGAGCATAGCTCGCTCCATAGCTCGCTGTGTGACTTTGAGCTTTGTTATGAGGCCCACAGTTAAGGACCACGTCTCAGTTCCATAAGTCATCACTGGCAACACGCACTGATTGAAGACTTTCGTCTTCAAGCATTGGGGTATTTTGGACTCCAAGATGTGCCGTAGTTTCCCGAACGCTGCCCATCCGAGTTGGATCCTTCGCTGGACCTCTTTGTCGAAGTTGGATCTACCCAATCGGATCTTTTGACCCAGGTAGACGTATTCGTCAACAACTTCGAGTGTGGTATTCCCAACAATAACCGGTACAGGTGAGACATGAACATTTGACATGACCTTCGTCTTGTCCATATTCATCCTCAAACCTACCTGTTGGGATACTCTACTGAGGTCCCTGAGCATAGCACCGAGGTCCTCCATCGACTCCGCCACAATGACTATATCGTCGGCAAACCGAAGGTGAGTGATGCATTCGCCGTTGATATTGATGCCATGTCCGTTCCAGTCCAGTAGCTTGAAAACATCTTCCAGCGCGGCAGTGAACAGTTTCGGAGATATGACATCTCCCTGTCTCACGCCTTTCTGTAGCCGGATATGTTTTGTGCACTGGTCCTGTAATCGGACAGACATTGTGGCTTTGCTGTAAATGCACCTCAACACTTCGATATAGCGATAGTCCATGCGGCATCGCTGGAGAGACTGAAGCACTGCCCAGGTCTCGATGGAATCGAAGGCTTTCTCATAGTCCACATACGCTATACATAGTGGCCGATTATACTCTATATACTTAGTACTTATTTGTTTCGAAATAAGTTACGGTGGTCTAGTCGGGAGAACGGCGGCTGCCGATCCGGAGACCCCGCGTTCAAACCCCACACGCACCACTGTCTTTTCGAAGTCATGTGCGTAATGCCGCGAGCTTAAAACGGTGAAGGAAAACATCGTGAGGAAACCGACATGTACCTAGAATCTTTCAAAGTCATGTGTCATCCGCCAACCCGCACTGGGCCAGCGTGGTGGATTATGGCCTTAACTCTCTCCATGCGAGAGAAGGCCCCGAGTCCCAGCAGTGGGAACGTTTAGTGGGCTGTTGATGATGATGATTTGTTTCGAAACAAATATTACTACTGTAAAACAAATTGGGTGAAAAATCCGGTCACGAAATGGAATATTATCAATGGAATGGGTATCAATTTCTGAAAATGCCCTTAAAACGTAAAATAAATTAAATTGTAGGGATTGACATTCTAAACTGCCAAGAGCGCCAAAGACATAATTATGAAAAACTTTTTACATGGGATTAACCATAAAATCTCGAAAGAAACAGTTCTGCCATAAAAAAATCAGAATCTCAAAAACTTTATTGTTAAAAAAAAAAGTGTAAGTATACGAAATCGCAGGTCTATCGATCAACATGAATGGGCAAAACGTTTAATACTTATATATTACGTGCCTACATTAATTTGTTCCGAATCTAAGTGCTCATTTGTCAAGCTAATTAAACCTTATATAAAGAAAAAAGTTAGTCAAACTCCTATTCAAGAGAATAAAAATCCATTGTGAGAACTGAAATAAACATTTGGTACTACTTAGTTTAATTTTAAAATTGAGGAATCGTATTAAAATAAATTATTTTGAATATAAATCAGTTACACGTCAACGGGACCCACAGTAGGTATATAAAATTTAAATACAATAAACATGTAATTAATCGTTTTCTATGATCATTTAATATGTGGCCACAGGCGATTTATTTTAGTTGTATTGTTGACGTCAAACCAATGTTTCTGTTATTTTTAACACTATTATAAAATTTAAAGAAATTGTGTGTGAATGTGTAACTTTAAACTCAAATATATTGAAAACCACTGATCAGATTTATATGGTTTTTACACAAAAACGTAGATAATTTGTTGTTATTTATAGATATGTAATTTTTTTATGTCAATATTTGTATTTATACGATGAAAATGTAAAAAATGCGGACAATGCTGGGAAGCGTTAAACTAGCTTGTTGATACAATAAATCTTTCCTAATGTGACTGTTTGATTTGTGATGGGGCAAATAATAGATTTGGATATTAAAAACATGTTACATGCAATTTTAATGATGTGGGAACGCTTCGTGAAAACCAGGAATTTTGGAGAATTTATAGGCCTATTCGCTGATTCATGCGAGGGAAATGGGCAGTTTCTTTTTAATTAAAGTTATATACAAGAGAATGATACAAAAATAGTACGTTTATAGCTACATTAATATATATAATAACAATGTTTATTGAAGTACTACTAACATTAACTGTTGATATTGACTCAGTACATTTTTTTAGTACTGAGTAGGTACAATAAATTTCTTTTGAGTATTTTAATTTAGGTTAGGTTAGCACGCACCATCGTAGACCGTATCGTCGTTAATACCCCGTTTACATTATTCCAGTCCAGCGACCGAATCCAGCGCTGGATTGCTTACTGGAATAATGGAAACCGGCACTGGAATGCATCAATCCAGTGCCAGTGCATTCCAGTGCCGGTTTACATTATTCCAGTAAACAATCCAGCGCTGCATTCGGTCACTGGACTGGAATCATGTAAACGGGGTATTACATCAGGTGAGATGACAGTCAAATGTGAACTTATTATTGCAATTTCTGTTTGATAATTATTTAAAGTATAACATACTGAGTAAACGATACATAAACAGCTCTTTCTATTTTCCGAAAGTTGGGATTGGGAGTTTGGGAGCTTTCACTCACAAAGAAAGATTCGAATCCAAATTTTCTAGCAACCCAGTTACTTACGTGCAGAATAGATCTCTCATGGGCTCAAAAAATGTTTTTTCGAATATTATGGTTTCCTCACTATGTTTTGACGTGATAACGTCTTATAATTCGATGAAGCCGGCTGCACGCCCACAAAACATGACGTCATGTAACGGTACCGTCGGTCGTTACCGTCGGTCGTTATCTCGCCGCATGTTTGTTACAGTTGTATTAATTATTTCGACCAGTAGTTCAAGCGGGGATGTAGCTCAGTGGTAGAGCGTTCGCTTTGCATGTGAAATGCCCCGGGTTCGATCCCCGGCATCTAAAAGCTTTTTTGCATTGTTTTGATTGAAAATGACTAAATTCTACTGATTACTTTTTACATACAAATCTATTAAACAAATTAAATTAAAATTTTCTTTTGAAAAATGCTACCATTCTATCAGTATTTTATACTCACATACTTGTAAAGATACTCCGCGGCCTATTCGAATCATTTTCTCAAGGCCGTTTTCTCAATTTCTCAAGCCGTGATGGACTAGTGGCTTGAGTGTACGATGGTACAATCGTAGATTCAAATCCCACGTGCGTCTTTGCGTATATTTCCAAGTTTATATGTACGAGTTTTTCGTCAGCGCTATTTTGAACGTCGAAGGTAATCGTCATGAGGAAACAGTGTTCCAACAGACATATTTTTCGAGACCGCGTGTCCTTCGCCAAATCGCACTTGGCTAGCTGGGTATCTGAGGGCGTGTTCTCATAATGTGAGAGAAGATCTCCATACCTCTCCAGATATCTCTCTTTGTGAAAGAAAGCCCCCAGTGCCAGAAGTGAGAACACAAAGTGAGCTGTTTATAGTCAACGCAAAAAGGGACAAAATCAAAATTTTAGGTTACAATACACCGTTATACCAAATGAGTAAGGAGTTTCGTAAAGTACAAAAAGCGGAATAAAATTTTAAATTGTGTCGTTGGAATATTGCGACCTTGACCTTTAACCTAGCTTGACGTATCTCATTTATTAAAACGTAGCTTAGATACAGTACAAGGATTTGACAGTAAATGATTAGTTTAAAGTATTGATTTTTTTACTGAACATTTTTTTTTTGATATATTATTTACGTAGATAAATTATTAGTCGTGGCGTTCTTACGTAAACAAATGAAGACACGTATTTAGAACTTGTCAAAGTAAGGTTTAGAAGACGAAGATTTTCCTTGATATGATAATCCATGGTATTAAGGCAGCGAAACTTTTGTCATCTCTTCTGAAAATAAATCAGTCATTGTCCAGAAAGAAAAATATTGCTCTAAGAATATTTCACAGTGACGCGTTGGATTTTGATTTATGTTTATTTTGATTCTACTTTTCTATCACTGGCTCGTACTAAAAAGTTCAATTTAATTTTTTTTTAAATGTGAATTGCCAGGGTTTGGAATAGCTTGCCGTTTTTCTAGATTCCTGAGACTGACAATTTGAGTGTCATCAAGACGAGACTGACTAAGTACTTACCTTCTAGGTACCCATGCTAATAACTATATAGGTCGAAAACACAGGCCAATAAAAGTCACTTAAAAAATACAATAGGGTACAATCCTCAAAAAAACTATGTAGCCCGTTAGTTAGATTGCCAAAAAATATTGTACACGTATTTTTTCTTTTGTTTCACAAACAAAAAATGACGAAGATACAGCGCTTCGAAGTTTCGTGTGACGTCACTTGTGAGTACGATTTTTACTCACGAGTGACGTCGCGACACCCCACTCTCTAAGTTTGATTGTCTATATCTGTGACGATTTTTAATATTATGAAAAAACAAAAAATACGTGTGCAATATTTTTCCATGATCTAGCTGACGAACTAATTAGGATGGTGTATTTATGACTCAGTCCGATACCCTATTGGCAACACTGGCAAAATACTTCAGAAGTACGCACCCACAAATTGTCAGTTACCAAAAAATACTACACTCGTGAATTTTGCGCTCATAAAGAAGCATTACGAGGATCCTTAGACAGTGTGGATATGACAAATATTTTGATTAAGGGAAAAATTATGTGACCAAAATCTCGGACGTTTTACTTTTTTCAAAAATGGAACCGATAAAGCAAAAAAGACTTCAAACAAAAGCAGTAAATAACCAAATTAAGAGTCGCATTAGCTCAGCGTGACATACAAATTATACGCGGGTAATAATTCCATAATTCAAATTTAAATTAACACTGGCCATAAATAATGAAACAAAAAAAAAGGTGTGTTTCTGTTTTCTCAACGAACAAAGCGCCAAAAAAATGAAAAGTGGCAACACACAAGCACTTTGTCACTCAATCGGGACAATGCTGAAAATTCCATTGTCTTCGTTAAGCCGTAGTCTTCTATATTCACTTGTCAACACTTCCACAGCTATTGTCATCGGGACTACAATGTTTCCAATACGAATTTCAATTTTTTCTACGTATATTTCAAGCAAGGTCTAACCTAAAACATACTATAAGATAATGAGACTACGGTGTAAAATCGGTTAAAGAATCACAGCAGATGTAGGAAGAAATCTTCGACGAGCCATTAAAAAGACGTACAGAAATAGAGAGCGGCGACTTTTTTAAAGTGTAGATTGAATTGTCTCTGGTTTTAAAACAATAGCTCGGATATTTCGGGGATTTGTTAACAAAAGTGACAGGTGCTGATTTGTTAGTGATGCCAGGAATACCAGAATAGAGGAGCCGTCAAAACAACTGGGTTAAACGCAAGAGATGTCTTTCTGCTATTTTATAATGTACTGCTGTTCGTTCCGCGTCTATTATGCGGATTCTTACAATCAATTAGTGTTGCTCGCGTATTTTTATTGTTATCCGAGTCTTAAAATAAAATTAATTTGCTATGCAAGATGCTCGGAATATTTGGCGATGATCGCGGTTATTTGTATTGAACAAATAACACAAGTGAAGTCATAAATTGAAATTAAACACATTGTCATGATCTCATGATCTTCGTGTTCTCACTGACGACCTACTACCATTTTTTCGTCGCAATATCAGGGTTGGTACTATAATAACAGAAATATGTTGTAATTAGTAAAATATAACCTTTTTAGTTTTTATCCTGTACATTATAACTGAAGAACCATCCGTTAAAATTGTCTATGCCCACTCCATTAAAATAGATCATTCTAAATATTTCCAGATGCTTTAACAATAGGTATTTAGTTGGAATGCAAGAAAACATAAAACACGGTAATAAAATTCAAAAAATATGCTTTACGATTATAACCATTGTCACATTCTTAAAACATAATAATACTTTCACATTATATTGAGCGATAAATCAAATTCTTTTGTGATATTTATCTTGCCTCTTAAATATTGCGAAATACGATCATAGTTTTATCGTTATTCAACTAAAATGTGACTAAATAGATGTTTTTTTATTACTTTCTTGTAATTTACAGTATATTGCGGTCACGTTTCATTACTTTTCCGCGGTAGTTATTGTAAATCTTAACTTTGTAATCTTTTAGTTGAGATGATATTAGGGTTGTCAAAAATATTGAAGTTCTGAAGAGTTCAATACAAAAAAATGGACTATGCCAAAAACATTACTTTCCTTACTTATTACAGTTAACAGTTGTGCTATTGCATTAAAATATACTTTTTTACCCGAGTAATAGAAGTGCCCTTAATTAGTATATTGTATAACATCATGTTTTTTATCTGTTGGGTATTGCAAATTAAAGTTTTTATGTATTGGCTAGTGGTTGAAATGGCAATTGATATCGAAAGCTCGCTGCGTCATACAATCACCATATATATATGTATATTATCCAGTAAAAAAAGATCTTAGTGTATTGAGCAATCGGTATCAAAAATGATGTTTGTATAAATACTATACTCAACGATAATAATATACTCAACGACCATCTGAAAATATATGTGTTCCATTCAAAGAGCGAAAAATCAATTTACACACAACACCATCTGACCCCAAAGTAACCAAAGCTTGTTCTATGGGAGCCAGATAGCTGAAATAATACTAAAATAGTTTTAAATACATACTTATTATACATAGATACGCCCAGACACAGTACACATATTTGAATTCATCAAACAAATATTTGCATTGGGTGGGAATCGAACCCACGACCCTTGGCTTCGCAGGCAGAGTTACTACCCACTTAGCTATGCCAGTCATATTTCAATATTTTTATTAAAAACTTGTTTTTTTGTATAATTGCAAAGATTACCTCAAAGTGGAAAACTCAGCATTATTTCTTTACAATTTTAGAATTGGCAACCCTACATGACAGGTCGGCTGGCGTCGTATCTTATTGTTAAAAATGTCGCGGCCATAAAGTGGGTAGTTATTGTTTTAATATACAATAGCGGGGACTATAAAGAGTTGTAGAATGGAATGGGTCGGCTGTGACTGACGTGTGAAAACATAGATTTACAATAAATAGAAGAGAATGCTCCTTTGTTTAGGCCGTGACTGCGCGTGCCTTCTTTTTTGGATAAAAAGTAACGATGTGGGAAGACATGTGTTATGTTTTAAGGGTAGATATCTAGATATATGTTAATGTACAAGCTTTTAAGTAATTAAGTATGTGCGATTAAATATTAGAGTTAAAAATCCATGGTGGCCCGAAGAATGTATTTTATAATAGTGAACAAAATACTCCAAATGCTTAACATAAATATGCTAAGTAAATAAACTGCCACCAGCTCTAATTGCTGGCCCCATTACCACGTTGCATGGCGATACTAGGCAATAGTCTTACTCAGTGGTCTTAGATGTGTGAAATAATATAACGTAAAAATTGATTCAGTTTAGATTAAGTTCTGCTCAAACAAATAAAAAAAAACAATTGTGTATTTTGAATTGTCTGTTAATGATGAAAATTCGATGCCAATTAATGATGTCTAAAATGAACTATTGCGCTCAAATACATGGTCTACTCTGTACATCTCAAGTTACTTAGTCTCTGATCAAACTAAGGAGGCGGTCGCACAACGAAAATAGTCATTGAAAATTATTGAACAGCGTTGAAAAATATACGTCAAACATGTATGAGAATAATAAGAAGTGAAGACAAACACTTGATATTTGGGCCAGCGAGGTTTCTCACTTGTTGCTTAATTTTACTGTTACTCTAAGGCGTGCCTCGCTACTATATGGCAATAAAAACTTGTATAGCTTACTTCCGTACTGTAAAACATTCATCATTATTGTCAGCCGTACAGTGGCAAATTTACACATTCGCTGCCTCTAGGCCATTCAAATTTTCAAATCTTTCATATTTATGTTTAAAAATTATGAAATGAAAAAAATGTTAATGATCCCCTCAGTAATGTATGTTTAAATGGGTCACAATCGACCATAATTATATACTTACAAACTTCCACATTCAAAATACCTATTAGAAGCATTTAAACTTTCAATGAAATACATCATAGCTAGTAGTTAATAATATCTACAACTTACAAATCGAGAGTGAATCGGTTTCTTCTAGGTAAGCACGCTCCATCTTAGACCGCATCGTCGCTTAACATCAGGCGAGATGGAGGTCAAGTGTAAACCTATAAATGGTAAAAAAAAAAAAAAACTTACAATATAGTTACCAACAGTTAAGCCAGATATTTTTCAAAAAACTAGGAAGTGTAAAATCATTCTTAAAACAGTATTTGTGAGCGACTCATCAATCAATTGTTCATTTATTTGGGCAAATGACTGGAAAAGGGTTAAGTGTCGAAAACTTGAAAGCTACCTCGAAATGAATTCTCTTAGTTTTTCGCGAGTCACGCTTGTTACAATTGCTTTTCAAGTGAAATTCTTCGAAGGTAAACATTGGTGACTAGAAATCTTTTTTGTTTTACTAACATGCAATGGTACAAGCGATATGTGCGCCTGATGGTAAGAGACACGCCACATAACTGTTTGCACTACAGTTGTTACACTGTGCTTGTCACTCTGTGATGTTAGATTATTTACATAATTGCTTTCTGGAAATATTGTCTTAATGCGGCGCGGAAGCCATAATTATATCGTTTCATAAAAAAAATTGAATCTAGAAAAATAGAATCTAAAAAAAGTTGAGGTTAGTTTTGACAAAACAAATCACAACTAAAATGTTTCGCGGCAGCAGAGAAAAAATAATAAACTAGTGAAAGAAATGAATAGAATTTGTCTTAAAATTTGCGTTTTGTTACGAGTTAAGATGTACCAAACTAAATTATCGTCTCTTGGGCGACAAGCGCTAAGCACCACTGCTAGGTACCAAATACCTAGCAGCACTGACTTGGTACAAGTCACAACTGACAAGTACCACAGTTCACATCGCAGTTACTACTATGAGTCTCAAACCGACAGAATAAGTTACAGTTACTATTGTACCAGCTGACGGGTGCCACAGTTCTATATCAGTTACTACGAGTCTCATACCAACAGAATGAGCAATAGTTAAATTATTCACTAAGAATGTCTAATTAGACCCAAGCACGCCTTAGGGTAAGTAAATCTTCGCAGAACACACAGAGTGCACGTCCCTAATTGTACTTGCGTTAAACAGGGCTACGTCGAGAAAAAGCCCATTTATATAGGCTTTTATCAGACTACAACACGTATTGTTTCTCATTTAAATTGTCAATTTTAAATATCCAAAGACATGACGAGCAAGACATTTGCCTGATGGTAAGTAACGTGTTTGTCCATAGCAGCACAGTGGCACTCTAATAAATAAAATAAAAATAAAGTCTTCAAGCCCAAACTTCTTAGAGTCCAAATTTACAAAAAAACAATGACAAAGCATTTTTACAGTTGCATCTAATTGATAAGGCCCCTTAACAGCTGTTTTAGTTATTTTGACATTATTTTTTATTAGGTCAGTACACAAATGATTTGTCTCTCATTGTAATTACGTATGTATGTATGTAAAATTAGTATGAATGGTTCGAATAAATGGATTGAATTTAATTTCGATCTAACAAATAAGAATAATGATTTCAATCAAATAATATGCGAGTGACTTGAAAACGGTTACTACGATCTATTACAGGCAACCTTAAGGTGGAAAATGGAAACGTGGAAAGTTTATTCAGTGTTTGTGTGTTAATCTTTGTACCATAACTATGTATTTACAATTACATAAACGAGGCGTTCCAGCTTCGCTCGGATAGTGCCGTATAAAAACAATTAATCGAAATAAAATAAATAAATAAATATTGGTGGACAATTCACACACAACACCATCTGACCCCAAACTAAGCAAAGCTTGTATGATGGCGGCCATATAGCTGATAATATACTTATATAATTTTAAACACATATTTATTATACATAGAAACACCCAGACACAGTGCAAACATTTAAATTCATCACACAAATATTTGCACTGGGTGGAAATCGAATCCACGACCCTCGGCTTCGTAAGCAGAGCTATTACCAACTAAACCACGAGGCCAGTCAAATAAAATAAAATAAAAACTAGCCTATCTTTCAAGTTGGATCCAACTTATGCCAACTTTTGTGGATATCGGTTCCCTTGGGGAAGAGTTAGATGGACATACCTACTTTATTCAAACACCAAAATACAGATACACAAAAACAAAACTTTAATACAATTCGGCGGCCTTATCGGTAAAAGCGACCTTCTCATCTCTTCCAAGCAACCTTAGAATGGAAAACAATGTGTGGATACGTCAGAACACGGGGTGTGCAGACAAGAAACAAGAGTACCTACACTGGGAACATGCATCAAGACACTGGATTTTTTATGCATTAAAATATCAACTAACTATTTGGCTCCCATCCTATAAGCTTTACTTAGTTTGGGACTACTACTTTACTTGTGTGAGGCATATCCACCAATATTTACATATATCTTTTGAAAAAAGTTATGATTAAAGTCTACGTTATAGGCTATTTTTATCCCGTTAAAAGTAGTGGTCGATAAGCTGTTGATTAAACTGCGAATTATAAGTCATATAAACTGCAGTACATTTATAGTTGACGCTGAGTACATCACATATTATGTACATCGTTAACCCTATTCTACCCCGTTCGTTCTACAAATACCTAATTAACACATTCACTACGTCGTTTCCTAGTGTCATCAGCGCGACGTTATGACACGTTCACTGCTGGGCTATTTGTGACCATTGTGGCCGGGCTAATTGCGCTGGACTGGATATTTATTGCTATTTTATTTATGACCAGGATTGCTGCGATAACTGCTGGATTAAATGTTTCTTGGATAAGTAACAAATTGTAGTTTAGTATTGTTTAATTATGTTTTGTTTTTTTTTGACGTTGTCTTGTATATATCTTGTATAATACGTCACTAATATTGGTTTTGTTGTGATATTTATTGATTTTGTAATGTGGAGTCATAAATTCAAATCCTTCTTGTGTTTTTAATCTTTAAGTGTTTTTCTAAGCGAAAAAAGTTGTTTTTGATTATGGCATTTAATAAAAAAAAATAATTAAAAAAGGTAACTTTTTGAGAGAATGTTAATATTCCCAGTAGCATTTTTGTTGTTTAAACACAACTAGATTTTATTTCTTTATAATTACTGTACATTTTATGACTTAGTAGTTAATAATTGTAACCGTATCTAAATTACGCATATTATGATGATTAAGTTCAGAAATAATCCAGATTTTCAATTCCAACGATCAGTTGGAACCGTGTCCTGCATGCTCACAGCATTACAGCGCTAAATAGATTTAAGCATTTGGGTTGGTCGATGCTCAAATTTAAAATATTATAAAGCGTACCGAACAGACCCGGCACCTGATCGTAAGTCAAATGCGTGCCTGTAACAACGCGGCGTTTAACATTTTTTACATATGGTGAGTTCAAATCACTGTCTAGCACTGCACTGTACTTGTTACAGAAATGTTTGTTTCATTTGTGTCTTCCCGAAACATTAGGTATTATTTAGAAAATTACAATATATTTCGGGATGGATAGTAAGCAGCCTATACCTATGTTATTCCAGACAATAATTTATTTAAGTTTAAAATTTTAGCTTGACTAGTTCAGTTCTTACGACATGATTGAGCAGCGAGCATTCAAACTTTCACATTTATACTATTTGTTTCACTTGTATGTAGTCTAATTTGAATATGTTTTACATGTGACGGTGGAATACTTTAAAAAAAGGTTTTTTTACTGCGATTTTGTTACACGCAGATTTTGTAACTTTTAGAATGTGTTTGAAGTACCCACGTCAAACATTCTAAAATTTAAATCACTACACACAAAAAAAGAGCACATTATAAATTTCGTAATGCAACATTATTCGATAATTGAAACTAACAACACAACACTGTTTTTACAAGATCCATTATGACGTCCTCTGTCAGTTTTTGCAAATCATTCTAACTAATTAAAGCGCTGCATTTTAGAAAAACACTTGGTGTACTTGAAGGTTAACAATAGATGACAAAATAATTGGTTTTGGTGTTGTTTATTTTCATTGAAAAAACTTACGAGGGGAATTAAGATACCTAATATCAAATAATATGTCTGTCCAACATAGCTAAGTGAGACGCAATATTACGAACAAGAAGAGTTGTTTAGGTATGATTATGCCTTCATCTTAGTAAGCTCTGAGAACCATTCATTTTACAGACTGGAACAGATTAAAAAGTCGGCCGATTGTACTAGTCTACTAAATTTAAAAAATCCTCTCAGATCTTCTCAATTGTTATTCTGAACCCATCCCAAAAATAAGTGACTTCATGACATTGAAGACAGCGAAGGAACCCGATCATCGGCGAAATAGTAATTACTCTTGCGCGTCTTAAATACTGAATGAACCTAAATGCAATTTTACAATAGCTGATCTCATACATCAACATAACACTTAGCCTACTCTATCCTGGAAAATAAAGCCAATGCCATGGTGTGGCGTGTGAAATGCGAAATGCTAATATCGATAATGCTGTCATATTTATCGTATAGTTTTTAAGCTCCCACACTCAGTTAAATTAGTTTCTGTAAAAAATCACGCGTTCTGACTACACATTGCAAACACAAAACAGAACATTAATGAATCATGAATAGAAGCGCCCATGAGATGTTCTGCCGTCTGAAGAGCTCAGCGTTGATGGTAGGAAACCACGTTCGGAGAGAAGAGCGTCCATTCTATACGTAATATTATTATTTATTCTATGCCGGAAGTCCAGAAGTTATGATGGAAATAACAATTCCGTCCCGTGTTTTAGTTGAGACGTCTTAAAACATTATCTTCATTATCAAAACTAAATTATAACTTTTATGACGACTGTTGATGTTTAATATCAATTAAAATAAAATTCTATAGATAACATTATGGTCATAGATAACAGTAGCTTTCTGGGTTGCCATAAATATACGGAAAACTTCACTTTTATGTTACTTTAATTTTATGACTTAAGACATTGTATCTCTATGGGTGGGCCGATTGTCTATTTTTGTCTATGGTAGACAAAACTAACAACTTACCATAAATAACTACTTTTCGCTAGCATTTACATTTACATTTACTAGCATTTTATGGTTATTTTAAGCTGGCCGCTTTTAGAATGTTTTGTTTAGGTTCTGATTGTTGCGCTGACGACGCATGTTGGATTTTTTTCGTAGTATTACAAAACTGGACGTAGCCTCAATTTTTTTTTTGCTTTAATTTGGTCAAAAATTAAAGATTTGAGTTTATTAAAAAAAAGTTGCAGGTATTTTTGGTCCTATAAGTTTGAGTAGGTAAAGTTTAGAAAAATATGCAGTTAAGGACCAAATTATTGATAATAATCTATGTCAATTGGTGCAATTTACTGGTACAAACTTTACCATTTTTAAGTGCCAGTACCCATAGAAAAAAATAATACTCGTAGATAGACTTGCTCAACGTAAATGTGTTGTCCAAAGAGTTTACAAATACCTACTAAGTCTATGGCGTCGTCTGATAATTTTTAAAGTGATAAAGAATCTATTACATTTTTTTTTTTTAATTTTTATAGGTTTACACTTGACCGCCATCTCGACTGATGTTAAGCGATAATGCGGTCTACGATCGAGCGTGTTTATCTAGAAAAAAACCGATTCACTCTCGATTTGAAGAGACCAAAGATTGTAACCATCGGGGAAAACCCATTCAGGCAACGTATTACACAGCCTAGACGTTCTTATCACAAAAGTAGAGTTAAATCTCTTCGTTCGTGTCTTTGGAACATCAATCATGCTACTATGTCGCTTTTTCGAGCTACGACCATTTCGCTAGGAAAAATGGTTTAACAAAAAAAAGTACCATAATAATACAAATTAGTAATTCATTATTTTTAGACTTGGGATCTCAAAAACACGAAGGTAAGGAAGAAAAGAAATGGTAAAATACATTATGATGATTATAGTATGTTAAAATTGTAATTAGAGTTTTTTTTAAAAAGCCACAGAAAGCATAAACTAAAATAGTTAAGAACGAATTTCATATTCATGTTATTATGTGACGTTGCGCGTTGGTCCGAAATCATGTCTCATATTTAGATCCTCATAATGTCTCATTATTATGATGCATTAAACTAAATTATCTATATTGCCCAGTCAATAACTAGTTGTGCTCTGTGGTGTTACTCCCATAATAATGTTGAATTTATTTTGGATGTTTTTAGCTGTGGCCGTTGTTACTACCTAGTAGCGAACGTCTAATTTTCCAATGATAAGTTTGTGGGTTTGAATCCCACCAACATCTCTAGTACTTTAAATGTATGCAGATACTAGATTATAAAACGTCATGAGAAAATTTACATGTCACAAAAAGCCATCTTTAAAGTACAGATGTTATCTGCCAACCTCTACTGGGTCAGCGTGGTGGGTTATGGCCTTAGCTCGCCGTGTGAGAGAAGGCTCCGAGTCCTGGCAGTGGCAACATAAAGTATGATAAATATTTCTATGAACATATTTCACGGAATAAAACAAATCATATCTATTTTTCCTATTAGCTACATTATTATAAATATTAATTTAAACTGCGTTTGTTATTTTGTGTGTTGTACGATAGGTAACACATTCATATGTGTCCATCGACCAAAACATTCACACTCACAAACTTTCACATTAATAATAGGTGTGATAAGATACTAAATACAAATACATTCGCTAATATTGGAATGTTCTCTCACATCAACAGATGCATTTTTCAGAAAACAAAATTCGCATCTTCCTCTATTTTATAGATTCTAAATTTGCGTAGCATTTAGATAATTTAATGTTCCCGATGTAATAAATATCTTTAGTACGAAATAACTTCATTTTCTGTATTACTAATGCAATGTAAATTAGATTTACAAGTGTTGAAATCTGTTTGTAGGTGCGAATTTATAGTTTCGGAACGGTTTCATGCGATTGCTTCGTCGAAAGTTTGGCTATTATTGTATTTTGCGATAGATTCCGTATTTTTTGAAACAGTGAACTAGGTTTTTGACCCCCTACGTTAAAAGTTGTTTTAAAATAAGTTTGGTGTGTCTGTCTAAATGTCGTAGTGACCTAGTAAGTAGAATGCGTAGTAATTTTCATAAAATGTAAGTATTCTAAATCTGAACCTTAATTTTAATTTTTGGCGTACCTAGGCCAAAAATGGAGATAATATACAAATAAGCAAGCTTTATAGAAAAAAAGAAAATTCTCACAGTGCCTTTTTTGTTCCTTTTTTCTTTAGGGGTTAAAAAAACTATCTATCTTAACTAAAAACCGTTTAAATAATTATGCTATAAATCCGCCACGTCCCATCTCGTCCATTCCGCTCGCGGCCCAGTTAACACTATCCATTTACACCATACTTCCGTTGTAGTGACCATCAATATTAGAAATATTGGGTCATTTACTAAATCTCCTATTTTTGTTATTATTAGAAAATCTTACATTAGTTTGTAGTATGATGAACAATCTATTGCATAGACAAGCCCGTAAGTTTAATTAATTTTTATATCCGTTTTTTAAGCATTTTCATACGTAGGTACCTAATAAATTATTTATTTACTTGTAAGATGTGAACAGTCCCACCCATAACTAATTTTTGTGCAATGAATTCAAATATTTATTCTGTGTCGGGGGCAAAAAAGTCGGACGTACTCTCGCTAAAACAAAAACTGTGTATATAGAGTCGGCCAGAGCGCTGTATATGTGCGTGTCAGCCTGTACATAAGATGAAATATTTTATATCCCTGGGTGACGAGCGCAGTGCAGTGCTTGGAAATGATTTGGACTTTTCATGTTCCAATAGCTGCTTGTCACTGTGCTGTAATGGGCAGGCATGTTGCTTACTATCAGGCACATGTCATGTTCGTCTCGTCACTCTTAAGTAAAAAAAAAAATGTGATAGGGTATTTGTTACTTTCAACCCGCCGGTTACTTTTGTACCCAGTTGGTTTTGTGTTTGTTACTCAGATTATATTCGTGTAATATTTATTTGTTGTACAAGAGTGCAAAGTTGCTTTTTAACCGCGTGGTCAATTTTGATCACCGAGCAAGCAAAGGATCCTAAAAGCGTCAAAATAGTACCTATCTCACTGCGCTCATCACCCGGAGATATAAGTTTTATCTCTTAATCCAGTAATATCTTTGAAAACATTGCTTTTCAAACCGGAACACAGTAATATTCGAACACTACTGCTTGGCGGTAGAATAACAGTAACTGGCAAAGGTGTGGTACTTCCCCAGGCAGACTCTGTAAAAAATCTTTGTTTATTAAAAAGAGCTTCATTATAGTTTTACCCACAGCCATAATTAAAACGTCCATAGTTTCTATAGATTCCTATAGATTCGCTCGAGAGCAAGCGGGAAGACGTATTGTGTATCCAATTAGTAACAGAGGGCGACACTGTGGTGTTATTTTTAAAAATACATAAAAACACTCTGTTACCATTTGTCACCGCGTGCCCTGTATTTATCAAGATGGTTCGCTGCATCTATCGTTACAGGGTGTTCTTAAAATAATCATACCCTTACAAGAATATCCATAAGTATCGCACCTCGGAATACTCATTCAGGATTTGAAAGATGAAGATCAATCAGATCGGTTGCTTCTAGATTCAGGTAGTAAGCACTCTAGTGCGAAAAAGACTACAAAGTCTTGAACATCGCCGATTGCTAGCGGTTTTTATCGGATACACTTCGGAGAGTGTGCAACTGAGTTGTATGATCTAATACCACATTGCCCTTTTTTTTATTGAAATGCTAGCTCGAAAATGCGACATCGTTTCACTGTTGCTGTTTCAAAGACACGAACGAAGAGATTTGACTCTACTTTCGTAATAAGAACGTCTAGGCTGTGGAATACGTTGCCTGAGTGGGTTTTTACCGATGATTACAATCTGTGTGTCTTTAAATCGAGAACGCTCCATCGTAGATTGCATCGTCGCTTAACATCAGGCGAGATGGCGGTCAAGTGTAAACCTATAAAAGTTAAAAAAATATATTACTTTTGAAGTGGAAACTTCTTTTGGCGCGCCACCGCCTCAGACAAATTTTTCGTAGGCTGTGAATTGAATTCCAGCATCACGCTCGGGAACGATAAGATATCTTCGGGTAAATCTGAGACTATGGTCATTGGCCACGCCCTCCGGTTTCTTTCGCGTAGTTCCCAAAGTAAGCCATCAAATTCTGAGCTATAATTCACTTCTATTGGCAGTTCCTATGACTGCCAAATTTTTTTTCTAGTGTATATTATAAAATATGTATGCTCGTGTTTCTTGGAACATACCAGTTTTTTCATGATATTTCTTGCATATAATTGACTCTACGTTAAAATGACACATTGTGAGTGATGACGCCAATACTTTTCCAGTGGCACAGAGAAGTGACAAGATGATGATGTATGCTCCCGAATTCCCCTGTATTTATCACAGTGGCCGTAGAAATAAACTCAGTTAACATTCCTATAAACAGGATTGTCTCGGCTCGCGGGATGCAGATTGATGGTGATGGGTAAAAAAAGAATAACAGATTTACTATAAGCTAGATACCGCAAGTTAAGCTAATTAAGTTAACAAACTCGGGCTACGGTCAGTGCGGTGGACAGTAGAGGTCGCTTGAGGATATCTGCCACAGATCACTTTAAAAAAAAAGGAAGTAGCGCCTTTTTTGTGCTTAAGTCAATAACTTTATATTTATTTTGTTGTTTCTTTTTCATTTCTTTTACCTGATATGTTAAAGACCACTTTGCAGTGTGCTTAGATTATCACACAGAAGAAATTATTGTTGCTCATTAAAATGTGCGCAATTTCATGCTCTCAGGTGTATTTTACGGAAGTTACACTTTTGGACAAATATACAATTAATTTGTTAGTAGAGAGTAGAGGTAGTCACAGTTTCGGTAGGCACTAGTTAAATTTTGGGACGTCGGCTTCCAACTTTCATAAAGATTATGGAAACAGAAAAAGTATATTTCAAATTTTATGAGAAATGAAATCAGACGATTACAGTCAAAATTCAGAATTATTGTTAATATTTATGTCACTCCGTAAGACAAATTGGATTGTCTATAATTCTAAGTCTGTGGATACAGAGAATGCCCTTACCGCACTATTAGCTCCGGTTTATGGAGAAATGGGGGAAAGCGCGGTTTTTTAGAACTTTGTGTTTTTAATAATGGCCACACTAATTAAAAACATGACGTACTTTAAGAGATTTGGAGATTATCCCACTAAATTGTGAACACGTTTCTTGCGAGTGTGAAATATCAATCAAGAGTTAATATAACTGTTGATCAAATTATAATTTTATTAGTTGTGGTAAATACGATTCAGATAAAACCACCCAAACGTCTTTGGATTTCATT
This sequence comes from Ectropis crepuscularia, assembly GCA_963693475.1. Classification (NCBI taxonomy): domain Eukaryota; kingdom Metazoa; phylum Arthropoda; class Insecta; order Lepidoptera; family Geometridae; genus Ectropis; species Ectropis crepuscularia. The sequence goes on from OY856355.1 coordinate 19,714,108, forward strand.
CTGAAAATTAAAAATAAAGATGGACGACGATTACCTAGTTCACAGATCCAGAAAAATTGCGCTATATTAAAATTAATGACCCAATAAAATTAATATACAAAACAAAATAATAATGTGGTCAAAAAGCCATTATTAAAATCCTGCTCTAAATTTCACTCGACATTATTATCTGACGACAAAGAAAGAGGGGCCATTATGCTATAACAGTTGGCATAAAAATGATTCAATATAAAAACACGTATTCCAAACTATTTAAAAAATCTTTATTTAATATCTTTATTTCTATAGAAGAGCTCGTAAGTCATATATCAGCTGAACCTATTAGCGACTATATTTGCACTCGAAAGTTATGGTAATAGATGTTTTTTTTTTTCCAGAAAAATATAATAACGTAAAGTCATATTATGAAAATAGCATACTCCGCCGTAGATATTACAATTCGTGATATAAGTCCAATTTTGTTTTTGCGTTTGTTTGGCTGGTTGCCCACACGCAATAATATTGACAAAAATTTTCATCAATACTTATATGGCCTCAAGGTTTGGGGCCCAAACATAATGTTATATTACACATATTATATTGAACAATACCGTAATACGGGCCGTACACACGAAATATTATTGATAATATATAAATTATTGTCAATATTATTGCATGACAATAATATATATCAATTTGACATGACTCAAAAAAAAAATATTAGCACGCATAAGCCAAGAAGTAAGCTTAAGTGGTCCACCCAATGTTCCTTCTGCTGGAACTCGGGCCTTCTCTTGCTAGAAAAGTGTCAAGGTCATCCACTACGCTGACCCAGTGCGAATTGGCGGATGATGCGTCACCTCGAAAAATTCTAGAAACATGCCGACGCTGGTTTCTTCGTGATGTTTTCCTTTACCGTTACAGTCAGTGGTGAGGACAAACTTGTACATTTGCCCTTGGAAAAATACTTTGAGGTGCAAGCGAGATTCGAACCTACGAACACACAATATTGAATATCGTTTTAGCTAATAAGCCTTTAAAGCCTTGAGTAGGTATATGTCGGAAATACGGCAATATTTTTCAATATATCAATATAACTATAGCACAAAGTATTTATTAGGTTGTATGTTATGTTACCTTATGTTATATTGACGATTGGTTTGTACACGATCATCATCTCCCTTGATGATAAGCGATGATGCGGTATACGATAGGGCGTGCTTACTTGGCTGAAACTGATTCACTCTTGACTTGAAGACACCAAAATTGTAGCTATCAAGAAAACCAACTCAAGCAACGCATGTGCTCTATGTATTCATTCTTAGTGCAAAAATGGAATCAAAACTCATCTTTCGCCTTTGCAATCTTTGAAACGATGAAATTATGTTACTCTTTGGAGATACGAGTAGTTTGATAGAAAAAAAGCTTCGTGGTAATAATAACAACACCCAATTAAGATATTCTTATTTGCCGCTTCCTTCATTTTGATTATAAATGAACGACATAGCAATATCATTTGGTGAAGAAAGTGCCGTTCAGAAAATAGTAAGGGATGAAATGATTGACTTAAACCATTATTATTGTGCTTCTAACATTTAGTCAAACCCTGTTGTAAAATTTTCGAGTTAAATCATTGTTTAGAGTTTCTCAGAGTCCGCCTGGGGAAGAACCTAATCTTTGGCAGTTATTCTCTACCAAGACCGCAAGTAATTAGTTCTAGTGAGAAGGGTAATGTTTCCAGCGGAATTACAACGTGACATGATGTTGACGTGGCACTGTGTTGTTATGGTTAGGCAAGCTGCTTACCCTCAAATACAAGTCTTGCTCGTTCTGTCACTCTATATAATAAAAAGGAACAAGGATATAACTCTACATAAGTTAAGTAAATCCTCGAGATTCGTCATGCTTAGTTCAAGTCTTCTCTGTATTGAACTTTGAATGAAGTAGAAAGAAGTAAATCAGAAAGCTTCACAGGATTGGCGGAATTTCGATAGACACATATTTTGCATTTCAGAAACTAGAAATTTGAAGATAATAAATTCTGCGGTGCAGCAAATAATTTGTTATTACATTTGTTACAAAATATTGCGATTTTGTTCTACGCTTGCTAGATTTCATTCTAACAAATTACTTGACTGCAGCAAATTTATGTTATGTCCAAAATTTTAATAGCTCGATTAAAAATACCCCAGTTATAATAATAAAAAAATAAATTAAAGAAGAAATATTTGACAAAAGTCACGTATTAAACCTATAATTCAAAAAAACGCATTGCGTCCAAATCTCTCTATGACATTCTTTATGACAAAGTGCCCTAACTTTGTATTTGTCGTCGATCTAAAAATAAATGGATGTAGAGCACGTACGGACTTGACTAAAATAATCGTAGTTCAGTATATTATTAACCGCCTTCAAAGGGTAGGAGGTTCTCAATTCTTCGAGAGTTTGTGTGAGTTAAATTTTAAATTGTAGTTGGTTTTTATTTGTTCATGAATCCTACCAATTTATTATTAATGTCAATGTTTAGATGTTTTATCTCAACCTCGTTGTAACGTATGAACGGATCGGGTTGAAACTTGGAACAGATTAGATTAGATTAAAATATAGTCTGGACTAACATATAAGTTTTTTTATACTTTCTGCACGGCAAAATGTGTTATCCAATTAATTGTTATAATAAGAAGTCTAGTGTAAGTTCAACCATTTTTTAGACCGTGTCTCAATGCTTTAAGTTTTCAAAATTGAACGGAGCCATTACTTTATTTTTTTTATTTAAGTATTCGTACGACAGGGTGCCAACTAGTTTATTAAACATAACAAACGCTACCTACGGTTGAACATCTTCCAGGTAGTTAAGGCAGATTTTGAATTCTACAACAAAAGTAAATTTTTGGTATTAATCACTAAGACATAATAATATTATGTCCATATACGTAATGTACTAAAATGATTGGCATACCTACGTGATACAAAATCCTACCAATATCTATTACCTATAGATATCAAATTTTGTCAAAAATAACGGGAACGTGGGTAAAACCGCGGAGCACTGCTAGTATAAGTACAATGGATTTAATATTACGTATCTATCTATGTATGCTTTATTTTTCTTGTTTTGAATTCTTGATTTTTTTGTCAATATCAAAACAAACATAATTCATATTAGTTTGATTTATTATCTTAAAATTGAACCAACGTAGACTTCCCATAACTCCTTGATTAGTACCTAAGTGAACTAGTTCAACTTTTGCAGATCCGAAGTCCACTTTGTTTTAGATCTGTGGTTTTAGTTATTAATTTTGTTTTTATTCTTCGCCTGCTAAGTGTTCTATTTGGAGGTAAGCCATTTTATTTGTATTATTTTGAGATGATTTATATTGATAACTGGCTTACGCCCACTTTAGTCTCGTTTGTGACATTGTGGATGTGTGAGAGACGGAGTTATTATATGGCAGGCTACGAATTATAATAACTGTAGAATTGTTATTTACATTAAACATTACGAAAAAAGATTTTGGTAATAGATAGATAACAGGTAGTGTTACATAGAACGGTTCACTTTATTAAATAGGTACGAATACCCTCAATGCTGAAAATAACAACAAAGTTGTAACAATTAATGCACATAAACCTATCACATATACAGATTAGTGGCCTTATATCTAATAGATCGCTACTGAGAACATTCTTAAAACTTCTACATTCTTAAATTTCAACAGAGTTCTTAAAACTTAAACTTTAAAGATTAGCAGTAAAATCTGTTTTCGTATCAAATTGCGCCAGATAAAAAAATCCTAATACTTTGATAGCTCTTTCCTATTTAGGTACGTTCATATATCTACATAGCAATTCAAAGTAATTTACAAGATAATCTTATCGCTAAAAGCAATCTATTTCCAGGCAAAAAAAAAGAAAACAATCACATGAAAAAAAAAAACTCTGAAGTTTATTTTAACTGCGATTTAAATGTTATTTTTTATGTTTGAGCCAAGTTATCTGTTGTAATCAGTAGATACATGATTTGTTTTCAGTGTTTACGTCACAGACTCACTCTACTACTATAGAACGACGGTAAATATCCCAAAGTACACAACAATAGTACCTAATAATGTTTACCATTCAGTTATTGTTCTGTGCGTATGATTATTCGTGCCATAGTTCTAGAAATAAAGGGGGAGCTTTTAGTGTTTCAAACTTTGGTTTCAAAGAGAACCTGTTGATGTAAATGATTTCTCTTGTCGTATTGGAAAGTGCGGCGAAATGTCAAAGTCATTGTCGAAATTGTGGAATGCGGTATGATTATTTTATTTTATTTTTGGACTGACAGTAGCTATGACGTCAGATTACCTCTAAAGGTACAACTTCGCGCTGAGACCGCGACGCGAGACCGCGACCGGAGACCGCGACAGGCACTTGACACTATGGAATTGCATGGACGCCAGTTCGCGCTGAGACCGCGACAGGAGACCGAGACAGGTCGCGGTCGCGGTCGCGGCGCGAACTGGCACCCATTTAATTCCATAGTGTCAAGTGCCTGTCGCGGTCTCCGGTCCCGATCTCGCGTCGCGGTCTCAGCGCGAATTTGTACCATTAGTACTGCCTACCGAACTTTGGGCTAACGCAGAAGCCGCCATAGTGTCTTTATGTGTGTTTTATTAGTTCTTTTTTTTAATTTTCGTTTTAACGCGAGCTAGTTTTTAAATTAGTAGGTAGTTATTTTTTGTAAACGAAATGAGAAGTAATTTCCATATCGTTTCATTTATCTCGATTTGATTAATGTCAAACATAAGTAGGTACACGAAAATATGTAGAAAACGGTGATGTAGTTTTAAATAAATAAATATCTTTATTTGCGAAAATGGGTAATTACAATAAGATCTTAAATATTTACATTGATAACTTCATAATCAATCTTACGGCATGCAAATATTAGGTTGTCTATGACAATTTGTTAAAAACTTTATGATTCACCACTTAAAGCTACCTATTCAAGGACTACCAATTTCACATTACTATTGCCTACATTACATAATTGTATAAGATTAATTTATCATTTATAACAGTCCAATGATAATGGAAGCAATTTTATTTTATAATACTTAGGTAAATATTAAATAAACAAAATGAAATATTATTTGGTTTAATTTTTTTCCCACAAATTAAGCTTTGTGGAAGCTAGATTGACAATATAATACATTTTCAAATACTTGTTAAATATAGGTTCAATCACAGAAGCAGAACAAAAATCAGTATTCATCACCAAATTATCCAAGATGCGATTCGAACCTACCACCACGACTCAAATAGCAGACTAACAACCAAGTCACTATAGTATTAATACTTTCTTACTTCACCTAATTAGTCTCAAATCGTATTGTATCATTTTTATTTCCTCCAATTTTTCCCTGTAACTCAACACCACGCGCGCAGAACACGGTTATACAAATTTATGACGACCCAGAGGTCCTCATTATCTTTAGGTGTTGAGTATCTGCAGCTATGTCTCGCTATAAGTTATGTTTTACTTGCTCGTAAGTTGCTAGCCCTTATTGTAAAAGGTCTAATTAATTAGATTAGAGGCTTTTTAGTATGAAAACTTACGTAGTTATTACACATTTTAAATAAATCCACGGTTAACTCACGTTATATCAATAGTTAATCCAGTCCGACTCAGGTTTCGATCGCGTCCGGCGATCTGTTTCAAGGAGAGTGCGGGTACGTGATCGCACCTCGTTTAGCTGGTTTGTTTAGTGCTAGAGCTGAGGAGAGATCACGCGCTCGCACTCTTCTTGAAAAAAATCGCCGGATGCGACCGAAACTTGAGTCGGACTGGCCTGACTATATCAAACGTGAGTTACTCGTGTATCTAAAATGAAATTAGAGGCTTGTTTGTGTTTCTACGGGTAGCACTCGTCTGCGAACGTGGTAACCTAGAAGAAACCGATTCACTCTCGATTTAAAAATATGGTGATGAGAGCAATGGCTGACATATGTCCTACTCGTAAAAACCATGTCACACATCCTACTTCTTACTGATATTATAAATGTCAATGTATGGATGTTTGTGCCTCCATCACGTCGTAACGTATGAACGGATCGGACTGAAATTTGGAATACAGGTAGATTTTAGTCTGAAAGAACAAATCTGATATAAATAAAAAGTTAACAATAACCACGGATTTTCTGGTGTTTTTGTGGTGGATTAATATTACAAAAATAAATACTCAATCCCCGAAACGGAAAATATAAAGTAAGAATATATCCCTAAACATAACTTCTAGATCTACTTTAGGTACACACAATGAACATGTCGCCGTAGGCACTCTAGAATCGATTGATGTGACATGTGTGGCCATGAAACTTAAGTTCTAAAATATTATCATAGACTTTTGCTCAATTTGCGTTTTGGTTTCAATGTGAATGTCTTTTAAATAGTTTTTAATTGATAAAATTGGATATTGCTTCAATTGCTTCTTTTTTTTTTGTACGCTAAGTCGTTTACTTTTCAGACAGTCCAACTACGGAATACTTTCCCTCTATACCTATATACATCTGAATATGTCTGACAGACGTCAGAGACGCTCCATAACTGCCTGTTTTTAAAAATCAAGTAAAGCCCATGCGACAACGGTCTATCACCACACTGAATAGATTCATTTCTTAAAAAAAAATTTTTTTTAATTATGTGATTTGTGTATGTATTAGTTTATTTAATTTAAAAGTTTTCCAAGTATCAGAACATAATTATGATTTTAAATGTAAGTATATATGAAACCTTACGCCACATTATACCATAACTAACATTATACTCCGTCTTTGTAACCGACTACCAAAAAGGAGGAGGTCATGATGGTTGATGTTCGAAAGACACGAACGAAGAGATGTGACTATACTTTTGTGATAAGAACGTCTAGGCTGTGGAACACGTTGCCTGAGTGGGTTTTCCCTGATGATTATAATCTTTGTGTTTTCAAATCGAGAGGAAACCGGTTTTTTTCTTAGTAAACACGCTCTATCGTAGACCCCATCGTCACTTAACATCAGAGGAAATGGCGGTCAAGTGTAAACCTATAAAAGGTTAAAAAAAAGGTTATCAGTTCGGGCACCGTTTTTTTATCTATTTAACGTTTCATACCATGGCTCGGTCCTCCTGGAAGAGATCACTCTTAGCCATAAGATCTGCGCTGCACTGCACAACACTACACTCGTGTGAGATGACACCACAGAGCTCTATATTTGGTTTCTGATATCTATGGATTACATATCTATTATACACACTCATAGCAGCGTCGTAAGTTTTTAAACTCACTTTGCGGTATTTTTGTGGAGAGTATTTCAAAATTAAATACTTTGCTTCAATTGAATTTGAAATGTCGCTAAATTTGTAGCCATACACTCCCACATCACCCCGTGTACAGGGTGGTTCCTAATGTGAGAACACATTAATCATCCACTTTTATACAAGTCAGACTTTGGTTTTGTCGTGGGTTGAGAAGGGGGAAGTATTTAGTTTGATACAGAACAAGATTAGATAAACAGGATTATGCAGAAACTGAATAATTTAAACAAGAAATAATTAAGTTATACACAAAGCGATGCGCAATTTGGTATAATTATGTATCAAAAATGGAATCAATGCTGACTTTTTTATTTTGTATTTTTTCTGTATTCTTCTACTTGTGTGCTTATGTGAATTAAATCCGTTTTATTTTGACCAACTACTAGCAAATTTTTCGAAATCTTTGTTTTATGAATATTCACTATATCGGTACTTAAATACACCTGAACTGATTTTTTATTTCGTCTTAGAAATAAACATATAAATTATGCATAAACTGTGTCACTGACCAGATTTCAACTGTAATTTTGCGGAGCAACGTCGACAAAATACTATTTTGTGAAACAAATGTTCATTAAATATGAATTTGAAAACCGTATTTATAAAAAACACAAGATTCCTTTTTGAAAAAAAATATTGAAACCAGTTTCTTACAATCATTAAAACTTACATATTTAAATACTAGAAAAACTGCAGAAACGCCGTAATACAAATAAATAAATATTGGTGTACTATTCACTCACAACACCATCTGACCCCAAACCAAGCAAAGCTTGTATGATGGCGGCCAGATAGCTGATATAATACTTACATAGTTTTAAATACATACTTATTATACATAGAAACACCCAAACACAGTGCAAACATTTTAATTCATCACACAAATTTTTGCACTGGGTGGGAATCGAACCCTCGTCTTCGCAGGCAGAGCTTACTATCAACTAAGCCACGAGGCAAAGTCAAAGTCAAAGTACTTTATTCATAAATGTACAATTTAAACGTCAATAAATAGAAAATAAAATCAGGCCAGTCAATACAACTAGATGCTGCCAAGACAAGTTGTAGTGTGATGCCCAAATTACCCAGGGTCCACCATGTGGAGGTTCCCGAACCTTACTTACTGTTTTTTTTCTTACTGTTCTTTTTGTTTTTTGAACCTTACTTACTATTTTACTGTTAATGAATGAAACTTAGAAACAACTTTTGTATGTAAAATTATAAAGTGTAAAATACCTACCACATTCTTATTATCTTTTTCAAAAGTAAAATGACTGCGGAATTAATATTTTCATAGTATTAACTTAAAGAAATGAAGTTATATAATTATTATTCTTGTATTCTTGGCGATGTAGACAAAGATATCCTTGTATATCTTGTAAAACGAATAATTAATTTTACAACTATCATTTTGAATAAGCCTTGTTACCATAATTTTAAATGATTATTCTTGTTACGTATTCTTACCAAAGACACTTGCAATTACATTCACTATTGTGAGTTTGTCACTTTATACATTTTCTTTATGAATAGAAAACAACTGCTGCTTGAGAAAAAAAAAGAAGAAAAAATAAAAAATAGCACCTCATTAATTCGTCCTTATTACAAGATACAATACACAGGACGGGCCATTGAGACGAGCGCGGTATAATTATGGCGACAAAGTGTGGTTCCGTCAACTCAAGCAGTTAAGTACGCGTAAAGACTATACAACTCCCACAATACTTCTGAAGCGACTTTGTCTCACTTCGCAATTATGACACCCCTTATATAAGTCGACAAATTTAACTTTGCGCTCGAAAAAAAATTATGTGTTTGAAATTTTATTGACTTTGTGTTGAAATTGGAATGTTTGGTTTGGTTTTGGTATTTTGTTTTGAGGTGTGTAAAAATCAAGATGGGACGCGGGTTTTGATTGTAAGTGTTTCAAATATTTACCTACGTATCTTTTGAAAAAAAGGACCCGTGGTATAATTGTCACAGAAAGCCTCAAACTTTAGCTATAGAAGAAGGTGCAGCAGGGTCATACTAATTTAAACATATCAACTAATTATACATAAGTGTGTACCTACTTCCGTAAAGTATCTCGATAAGCTTAGATTTACCTTACTCAAAGTACCTAACAACGGCCCATAAACCTACTTACCATTTTCACTATATGTGCTCAAAGAGTTACCTACTAAAGCTGTACTTACTTATTTAAGTATTTTGCGTCTATAATATAAAGATTTATTATTTTCATTGTTGTTGATATTTCCTTAAATTTAAAGCTTAAAGAGACGAACGAACGGTTACTTGTAGGTAAACATATGTATAATTTTCCTTTCCATGAGGCTTTATAGGTAAATGTTCTCAATATGAGTTGAAATTGCTAAAGTTTGTAGATTTTCACATTTAATATCATATATATTATGCGTTTAAATGACATATTGTCTGCCGTTAAGTGACCGATTTACTGTATTTTTTTGGTTATTCATCGGGCTAGTTAAACTGCACATATCTACATACATATCTGTTTGAAAATACCTAGTTGAAAATGCCTAGATTATCTATATTCATCAGGGAATGCCTGTTCAGGTAATACATTCAACTGGTATTATTTAAAAAATGGAGTCAAAGGTACTTTTTCGAGTCTCTGGAACGTCAACTATGAAACGATGTTGTTGTTATATCTTTCTATGTACACGGAAAATAGAAAACTTAAACAAAAACCCTTGGTTTTTCCCCGCAAAAATTCCACGGTAATGAGAGTGGTCCAGTCCATTCATATTTAATTGGCGGGGAGGTTAGTTTATAGGCCTCTATGGACGCGAGGGTGATTTTACATTTTTTTTATTTCAAATGCCCGATAGACTCGAGTGTATTGTGAAGAGGACAGTGTCTGTCGGTGTGAGAAACTTGTGGATAGGTATTTTTAAAACAAATGAATTTAAAAATAAACGTCCTATATTGTGTTGTGGTTTGACTCACTCACCTTAGAATTATTTTTGTGTATTACAGTATAGTATTAGAAGCAGTATAATATTTGAAAAGTTTAAAATGGATTTTGGATATTTCGGCGTAGATTTTTTTATTGAGTGCCTTACAAACATAAGCTTAGTAGATAACTCACTTAAAGCATACTCCATGCACACATGTGTTTCAATTATTATTTACCGGGTTTGGTGTGAATATATAATATATAATACACTTAAATTAACACTTAAATGTGAAAGTTTCACATCAAACACCTAAAAATTTAAGTGTACACTTAAAGTTTTCAAGTTGAAAATTGTAAACTAGCCGTTTCTTTGATTTAGTTAATAATTTAAACACATCCTGTCACGTTCATCACATTCTGTCCCAAAATAATTAAATTGATGAAACGAAATATTGTCTATTTAGTAAGTTATTATTTAGTAAGATAATGAAACCATACCATAACGCACTTTTTCTCTAATATCGTATTTTATTTATTTTAATTATGTTTGACCAACGGGTTGGATCACCTGATGTTCAGTTAATGTTTGGTTGAGGACAAAAAGCAAGCTGACCTATAAAATACTAATTAAAGTCTTCATAAGGTCTACATTATCTCTTAGCTATGTACTGAGTATTTGTAACCACAAAAATGTTTACTCCAGATAAAATAAATCTAGGGCTTATCCATATCATTCTCATCAACCAACGCAGAGTACCGGTAGCATATCGAAAAAAAAATACGCGAAATAATATCGAAAAGCCATAAAACTGGCGGTACCGCTATAAAACACAGACAAATACGGTAGATAATCGAGCCAAGTGCTTGTAAGTTATTGTAGACTCTTTATGTGCGTCGTAATATTTTACTACTACCTTTGGCTTTTAGAGGAACTGGTCTTGTTCGATACGTTTTTTCTTATTGAATTGTATAATTTTATCATCTCTCTATTTTATTTGGCAACTGAGTGTCTTCATAACTAGAGTAAGGAGATTTTGTTTTAAGCCATCACTGTTATTCTCTAACCATAGATACCTACTCTTTATTGACACACAAAACAACACAGAAAAAAAAAGTTGGTGGCCTTATCGCTGAAAGCGATGTCTATCAGCCAATCTTAATAGGTTTAGAAAATAATCTATGGAAGTGGTCAGAACACGGGATGCGAAAATATAGAGTAAAACAAAACAAAATATATTGGTGGTGGACAATTGGATATTATTGGATATTGGAAATGGAAGTCTAAATCATACGTATTTAATTGATAAAATAGACTAAACTTATCTGTAGGAAAATAACGCTGTGACCAAAACCGCTCATATTCCTAGAAGGTATTTTTTCACTTCTAAGTTGAAGACAAATGGCTATGGGTCTAAAGCAGATGTAAGAAAACAAAAACATTGATTTCAATTTACATTTTTTCTTTTGATATTATATCACGCTAAAAAATTTCAAAAGTACCAATAACGAATTTATTATCCAACAAACATTTTAGTTAGATAGTAGAGATAACGCTACATCTAAAGATTTTAAAGGATTACGTTTCAATTTAGACCATTAATCTGTCATCAAAATTGTTCACCGATCTGTTCCTAACTGGTTTTAAACTACAAAACGTTACGTATCTCGAGAATCCCCATAAATAACACATAATCCTAACGCTATTGAAGCTACCTATCATCAGTGTAAAATACAACAGCTTTTATTACGAAATACGAAAACTTTACGACAACTTTGATAGAACGATATTCATCGACGGTTTTCGTATAAAACTGATCAATGTTGAAACACAAACCTAGCAATAGATGATGAAATGGGGGCGAGTGTATTGTCACTTCGTAATGTTATAGGTTCAGAAGTACAATGGCGTACAAAAGTACAAGCGTACTAATCCCTGTATTGTTAACAGGAATCCAATTTTAAATTCCATGGAGAAGTCAGATAAAGCTTGATTGATTGTGGCCTAAAAGTTGTTTGTGACAACGGGCTTACAACGACTTTGTAGCGGGAGTGTTTCAAGTTTCGAGATGACATGTTCCTAAAATTAAACTAGAGATATTAGAACATAAAATGAAACTTCTTTTTGTTATCCATTTATTTTGTAGTTGTAAGTTAAAAGCAATTTACTATTTACTTTACAAAATTAGACTAGTACTTAGTTTTGGAGAATACAGTGGCCAAGTGCGAGTTGGACTCGCCCATGAAGGGTTCCGTTGCAGCAAGTAACATAATATACATAGTTCTTGTAGTTGGTTGTAACTTTCATCGAAGTTTTAATAATAGTGTAATTATGACGTACTAAAAAAACTACCCATCAGATCGAGTTCAAACCAGTTTTCGTTGGTAGTTTGCATGGTAATGTACATCATCTTTTTTTTTTAGTTTTTTCGTTTTCTTACTTTAGAAGTTAGAGGGGGGGGGGGACACATTTTACCACTTTGGAAGTGTCTCTCGCGCAAATTATTCAGTGTAGACAAAAATTATATTAAAAACCTCAACATAATTTTTAAAGACCTATCGATAGACACCCCAAACAAGTAGGTGTGACGAAAAAAAAATTTTTGAGTTTCAGTTCTCAGTATGGGGGGCAACCCTAATTTTTCTTTTTTTTGTACAAATCTTAATGCGGTTCACAGAATACATCTACTTACCAAGTTTCAACAGTGTAGTTCTAATAGTTTCGGCAAAAAGTGGCTGTGACATACGGACGGACAGACAGACAGACATGACGAATCTATAAGGGTTCCGTTTTTACGTTTTACGGAACCCTAAAAATGTCAACAAGGATTTGCACAAACTTCCTCTTACCCTAAACGCAAATTTTTAACGTCTGTCGCGGGTAATACAGATCTCGTTTATTATTAAACAAACTATTTTCCAACGGTAGGACTCTTTACAGAGTCCATCTCGAGTAATACCATACCATTGCTGGTTGTTCTACCCTCAAGCAATGATGTACAAACATTACTATGTTTCAGTTTGAAGGGCCGTGTTTCTAAAAAAATCACACCGCAAAGAGATAAATACCTCAGAGTGTAGTACAGTGCTAGGCAGTGATGAAGATTTTTTTATGTTCAGATCTGCGTGGCAAGGTGCATGGTGTAGGCAGACGTGTTACTTGGCATCAAGCGCATGTCTTACGCTTCCCGTTACTTTAATGTGAAAAACCTGGGAATGGATCAAGTTAGAAAAAATGTAATTTGTAGGATGTACAAGTGGTAAAAACGTATAGTATAAATAAACAAATAAATTTAAATAAATATTGGTGGGCATTTCACACACAACCCCATCTAGCCCCAAAGCCCCAAACCAAGCAATGCTTGCACCATGATAAAATAGATGTTCTAAAATATATAAGTTGGGAATGATCTCTTCAGTACTACCCGTACAACTTAACAGACAATTACGAGCACAGTCATTAATCGAGTTTATGCCTAATGAATAGTAAAATCAGCCAGGATTTATTTTACTGTTGTCTTTGAACGAATAAAGCCACCCATCACTGCTTCCTGCCATCAAATAAATTCTACTTCGTATACGGCGATCACGAAACGAACATTTCTGAATCCAGTAATGAATTCGAACCAATTAAATTCCCTTGATTTAACCAGGATCTGAACCACGAGATCTTATTTTGATGTTAAATCGAAACAATCGATTTTTGAAGTGAAAACATCTTAGGTCGTGGGAGCAGTTTTTAGTAGGGGAAAATATTATGATTTCACGTCACCGACATGCAAACGTAGGGTGTAACAAAAGAAAAATAGCTAAAATAAATATACCTACCTATACTCATGATACACACAAACAGCCATACATATAACACAGGTACATCATACAAATGTTTGTCCTAGATGACGACCTACGACTTACGGCTCAGTAGGCAACATTAAACCCCGTTTACATGATTCCAGTCCAGCGACCGAATCCAGCGCTGGATTGTTTACTGGAATAATGGAGACCGGCACTGGAATGCATCAATCCAGTGCCAGTGCATTCCAGTGCCGGTTTACATTATTCCAGTAAGCAATCCAGCGCTGGTTTCGGTCGCTGGACTGGAATAATGTAAACGGGGTATTACTGCTAACTTAGCTACTAGGCCATTCAATATTCAGTATGTAGGTATATACATTGTTTAATTGTTTAGAGTGACAGAATGAGCAGGACATGAGCCCGCTGGTATGCAAGACCCATAACAATACGGTGTCATGCAGCTATTGGAACATGAATAGTCCAAATAATTACCTTTCACAGCACTACGCTCGTTATCCTAATATAAAAAGTGAATTATCTCTATACCCAGTAATTTCTAAGGAAACATTGGCTTTCAAACTGGAATACACTAATGCTCGCTGCTTAGCGGCACAGGTACTTACTGGCACAGGTATGGTATTTCTCCAGGCAGACTCTGCAATGAGTCGTGTATGACATAATATATATCACGACCAATAATCTAAAATGCCATTTAAAATGTCAAGCTTGTGTTCTTTGTTTCTTTTGTAATTTTTATTTTGTGGCTTTTAATAAAGAGTTTTCTTATCTTATCTTATCTTAATCTTATCACCAAGGAATACGGTTCAGAATCGCGGTACACGGAAATATTGTACGTCAGTTGGATCGAACAATTATCGCAATAAGAGCTCATGGTACGACCACTGGTTTGTATTTCAGTTTCATATTGCGACTTATCTTTTTACTACTGCTTTCCGGTGGACAAATGCCAAGAACTGGCAATATTTTGCTATCTTTGTTGTGCTTATGCCATCTGCGTCTGTATGTCTCGTTCTAGCAGGAACTTCTGTGAATGAAAGGATTATTTTATCGTTTTGTGATTCCACTGGATCGAGAATGAAGTGAACATAATTTTGTCAGTCGTCGTGTGTGGATGTGGTAATGAGGATCCTTGGCGGAAGTTGCCTTTGTGTAGATTTAAATGTAATTTATACGATTTTGTTTGTTTTCATTTAGTTTACAACTCTTTATTGCATTAGATTTCGTAATTACCTTTTAAAAATCCTACTTCCTACTAATATTATAAATGTGAATGTATGGATGTTTGGATGTTTGTTGCTCAATCACGTCCTAACGTATGAACGGATCGGGCTGAAATATCGGGAAGAACACATAGGCTACTTTTTATCCCGGAAAAACAACGGGAACAACGGGAACGGGAACTTCGCGGGTAACACCGCGGGGCGCTGCTAGTACTCAATAAATAGTAAGTACCTTTTAAAATTTCCAGGTCGATGTCAATATTTTTATTTTGTTTTAAAATCTCAATAGATTCAACACTATGGTAAAATCTGATTAGGATCTTTCTTTTCATCAGTAGGAAGTGTGTTCAAAAGCTGCTCCATTCTCACTTTGTATAGCAATAAGAAACTATTATTTTTCTAAAAAAAATAATCAGTAGCATATCCTCTGATCGGTATATACTGACATTGTTTTTCAAGATCAGCGTTATATCTATTCAATCAACGATAACAATTTATTCCACGATTTAACAACTCAAAATAAATTCTATTGTTGATGAATCAAGGTTTTAAATGTACAAAGCAAGTCGTTCAAAGATTCAAAGCATCTCGCCGTATTGTTATTGAACTGTAATATAGACAGTGATTGTTTAAGCGAATTTTGACAGCGAATAACTGAATGAAACGCACTCTCATTGATGGTGGCCAGAAATACGCGGGCTTAGATCCCGGCTACTGACTGTAGACTTACAAATCTATAGAAATCCGGAAAACTCTTTAGACAGCAGATATAAAAACTATAAACACAGCGATATTTTTAAAAACGAACTCTAATCCTGATGTTGACACTGATACTGATCCTGAATTTAATCTTTATCCTGACTTTGATCTTGATCCATTTCTGATCCATTAGGATCAGAGATCGCGATTAGAATAGGACTCGCGACTCTGATAGGATACTGATTTTGTATTAGACCTTTGCCGCTCCAGCATAAAAAATCCGTCGCTAGTCTGAACATTTTCATTAAACATACCTACTTAGTATTAATTCAAATAGATAAATTGCACTGCAGTATACCAACACTTTACTTTGTCTTCTACGACCCAAAAACCTGAGAAGAACTGGAGAAGGAGCGAAGGAGGGCTGTCATTGTTCAACTGACGAGGAGTGTTTGATCATAACGCAGAAGCTACGAGTGACTACAGCGTGTCTGTATCGCTGTGTCTGCGTCTGTGTGTAGACACGCGGTTCACGATCGCTCCATGAGCTTAGGTTACAAGGTTGCGTTCGAATCGCGTATACGCGCGTCGTCTGCGCGTTTAAAATACGCCATGTGCTAGGGTCCTTAGGATTTTTTTTCAATAAAAAACATTTGCGGGATTTTGTGGATGATAAGGGTCTATATCTTCCGAGCTCTGCGGCCGGAGATGAAGCTCGATGATTATCTTTGAGCATTTCCTACCGTCTTATTGTTCTTGTATCAACAATACACAGACGCACAATAATCATTTATTTATATGTGAATCTAAATTAACCGGGGAATGTGCTTCCATTTCTGACTCAGATGCGAATGGGCTGGGATTTTAGAATGGATCTGCTATGATATTCGTATCTTTAATCAAATTTATAGTTTATTTTCTTTCTATTTTTAGTCTCTGTTCATTTCTCAGTCTATACAAGGTGTTAGAAAAAGGCCGAAGAAACTTTTTCCTGAATATATTTTTATTAATAATTTTCCTGATATTGAAACCTAAAAACAAATAACCGCCATTCATTCAAAATTTTACCTATTAATTGGAAATCTGTGGAGAATAAAGTTTTGTTAACATTTTATTTGATTTTCAGAGACACCTTGTTAAAAACAATTATCCAAAAACTACTTATGTTGGCAAACTATTGATATTACCACTAATGTCAAAACTGTCCATAAATAGTATCTATTGTATTAAAAAAAGTAAAAAATTAAACGCCTCGTTCAATTATACAAATAGCCAGTGATAATAATTTGTAACTACATATATTGTAACGTCGTATCGTTCGCCTAAATACGTCTAACTCGAGTTTTCCCTTCCATTCAAGGGTTTGTGGCAAACAAACGCACACATAAACAAACCGACATGATTATCCAGCAGACAAGACACTCCGTACATGGCTTAACGCGTGTTTTACTTTATTAACCCATTAAACGTTTGTTTAGGCTGGGAGACAATGTCTTTAAAGTTCACTGGATAGGTATACATACGTATTTGCATATATTGGAAATAATATAAATACAAAAACCTTTATTTCTGTTTGTAGGTACGATAAGATGATGATGATGATAAAAACATTTAAAATTTGTTTTTTTTTTCGATTAAACGATCATACGGCAACGTCTTGTGTATCAGCATATTTCAATTGTGAAACCGGTTGCTATGCTTAGAGCTGGGTGGCTCAAGCATCATCCCATGGTGTACCCTAATTCCCTGTGGCCACATGGAAGGTGTCAGCTAACTGATCGGTAATACTAACCGTAGTAGGCACTTCATACTAAACGTAGAGAGCGTTTAGTGTAAAGTTACTACTATGTTTTACTCTTAGAGTTTGTGGGAGAAAAAGGGGTAGTGAAAGCATATACTTAAAGGCAATTTAGAACACTAGTAAGCCAAGCAAATATCATTAAACGTTAGTTTGCATAAAAAACAATATAATACTTATAAGCTCTCAAGTAATAGTTTCACACCGTAACTCTTACTCTATTACAGTCGTAACTTCAAATTTACACCCGCAAAAGCATAGTGAAATGGTTTTACAGAAACCGTTGTTATTTCCCACGTCTCTTTATGGCTGTAATGTTTGTATAAGCCGAATTCGGGTTGAATATTTCATGGCGCCGTCGAAGCAAGATACAGTTTTGAAATGGGATAGATACATATTATATAGACGACTTTTTATTGTGCCACGCGAAAGTAAAGACGGAATAGGTAATATTATTTAAATCCACGCGCTAAAAGTGATTTTGTCTAGGCACCCGATAGATGAGAGCAAAATATCACCTACATAGTGTGTAAATAACCTTTGGTCAAATGCTAGCAGCACTTATTTTTTTCGTAGAAAATCGTATTAGTTCGGGCTGATTTTTTTTCTAAAAATAAATAGGTTTTAGTTTGAAAGCTAATGTGGTTATAACACATTTTAAAATTAATACACGGGTGTAGTCAGTCCAGTTCGACTCAAGTTTCGATCGCGTCCTGCGATCTTTTGTGCGTGCGTGTGCGTGTAGTGCACGCGCGTGTTTGCAGCTCGTTTAGCACTGCGGGCAGCCGCACGGCGCGCATGCAAGCTTAACGGTTATTGCGGGGGTGCGGGAGAGCTGAGCCGCGAGGCGCGAGAGAGGTTCTATAAGTTTGAGGTTGATGTCTGTATGTGTGTGTATCTGTCTGCTTGTATGTATGTCTGCCTATGGCACCGTAGCTTTCTAACGGAAGGACCGATTTTGATACGGTATTTTTTTAATTTAAAGCCATTTTCCTTGCGGTAGTTCTTAGCTATGTTTGGTTGATATCGATTCAAAATGACGGATAAAATATATTTTAACAACCTCCCTCGATATGGGTATCAAATTAAAAGGTTTGTAAGTGATAAGTAGAATACCATACACTATTATACATTTCAAATCCAAGATACATACCTAGATACAATTTCACAAAAAACGTGCGTTCAAATATGCTCTGTTACTTTATGTCTGGTATGCATAACGTATTGTTTCATAATGTATCTGTAACGAATTTATTTACAAAAAAAAACTATGGAATAGCTAATTTAGATTGAAATATTTTTTTTTATAAATACATAGAATTAGGATTGAACTGTGTAGAACACATTAAATATCCCGTATTTATTGATATTTGTGAAGTAAACAACTGTGTTAGCCTAAAATAATGTTTGCTAAATAGAAATGTACAGATAAGACAAGTTATGAAACACCTTGTACTGGTCTCATACAAAGTACACGAGACTTCACGATTCTCATAAAGTGCAGCTTGCCGCAACATCGGCGACCAAATTGACACGACAATCGTACAGAACGACGAAATAACATACGAATAGTCGACACCACGACATACAACGAAAATTTAAAGTTTTTTTTACATAAATTAACGAGATGAGCAAGATCTACGTCTGATGGTAAACCATCTGCCCACTATAGCACTGCGCCACGCTATTTGACATGAAAATATATTTAACTGCATCACACTGCACTGCGTTATGTTACCTTGAGATATACCTAAGAAGATTTAGTTCTTTGATCTGTAGTGTCTCAGAAAAAATGCCCTTCGGAGCGGATTACAGTGATGAATTTCATTAATGGGCATTACTGTCGTAATACTTGGCGGTAAAATAACTAGAAAAATTGTGGTAGGTACCTACTTCTTCAGGAACACTCTGCAGAAGAGTAAAAAAAGTTACAAAAATTATAAAACATGCGCCTGATGTAAAATATAAAGTGTTATAAGGAGTAGTTCGTTAACTACGTGAGGATAGTGTGCAAGTAGGGGAGGAGTTCGAGTCAAATCTCATCCAATCTCCTCCTGTCTTATTTAATGTAATAGATAGATAGATAGATAACTCTTTATTGTGGCACAAAAACAGAAATATTACAGTAAAACACTTACGAACTAGCACCACAAATGGCGGCCTTATTGCTTAGAGCAACCTCTTCCAGGCAACCAGCAGTAATTTTAGTAAGCTAAAAAAATTATCTGTCTAACCCTACTATTGATACATAGTACCTGTGAAGCCACAACGACCGTTCAATATGAAACATCGCAAATGCCAATAATTTCACACTGCCTTTAAATTGTGCGCCAAACAGATGTACGTCGAATTCCCAGCGTTTCTCAACCTACAATACCACGCGTGGGCAGGTCGGACATCTCAATCGCTTGTTCTCTCTTGTTGTCCACGGCTACGCTCGTAAACTTGGTTCTATACTACGTTTCTAGGCACTTTATACGCGACATAGTAATGTTACAGGTTTGCAACAATGCTGGAATGTGTTTTGGGAAATAAAGTGACGAACGAAATAGATGAACGCAGTTTACGCGACTGAGTAATATAAATAATCATCATGTGTCTTGAAGTCCTACATGGATTTCTAGACACATGATCTTTCAATTTGGCTACTCTTGAACGCATGAACAGATTTTCATGCAAAATTTATCCTAACAATGTTTATTGTTGTTTTTTAACTTCTATAGGTTTACACTTGACCGCCATCTCGCCTGATGTTAAGCGACGATGCGGTCTACGATGGAGCGTGTTTACCTAGATAAAACCGATTCACTCTCGATTTGAAGACACAAAGATTGTAACCATCGGGGAAAACCCACTCAGGCAACGTATTCCACAGCTTAGACGTTCTTATCACAAAAGTAGAGTCGAATCTCTTCGTTCGTGTCTTTGGAATATCAACCATGAAACGATGTCGCTTTTTCGAGCTACGAGCATTCCGATAGAAAAAAGGACAAGGTGGTATCAGATCATGCAGATAGAGATCATGTTGATACAGATCATGTTGTTTAACTATAAACCGCTAGTATTGTTATTGGACCCTGTTCTAGAGCCACGAATTAATCTTCTGTCTTTTGATGATAATAAAACAGTATTTTGGTCACCTACCATACAACTTAATTCAAAAAGTATGGACCTATCGATTCCCGAACTAGGTAGATGATATGTACCTAATGTTATGTTTCTTTATTTTTTCAGGTAATGTACGCGAAAGGACCACAGAGCACAGAGGGCTATGAAACTACGTCAATACTACTCCAACACTTAATATGCTGTCGTTCCACTTATTTTGATTGTTGACAACGAACAGTGATAGATAAAAACGTCCGGCGATCACCGCTTCCTGCAACATACTTGTACGGAAAGAGTGAGCTCGCTCTTCCCGACTATGACATAATTCCGTGCGCGTGAAGCTATAGTGGCTTATATCGATGGCTATATAAAGAGTCATGCTGATTTGTCTTGCTCTCTAATTCTTCTCTTCTTTGCTGTGTTATTTCTGGAAACCTTGCCCTTTAAACCGGAATACAGATATGTATACACATGTTTGCTTGACGGAAAGATAACGGATAAAAGCTGGAACCTATTTACCTATGTCCCCAGGTGAACTGGCTCTGCAAATTGTCCTCCTACTACCCTTTCGCTGTAGTACACGTAATCTGTATAATCCGGTGTAACATATGTAGATACTGTTTCTACAAACAACTTGTGAGGTATTTAATTTAGAAACTTAATTAATATAAAGTAGGGTTTTTAAATACATAGATAGAGAAGACGTATTAAATGCATGGATGTCTGTAGTAAATAAGAATCTTAAAGAATCCCAAATCAACAAAGAGACGAGACAGGACCGATCCACCTGGAGACGCATGATAGATAGATAGATAAACTATTTAATGCACTTAAATAATAATACAAAATACAGAAACACCTTATAACAAAGTAACAATAGGCGACCTTATCGCTAAGAGCGATTTCTTCCAGGCAACCGCATGATACGGAGGGCCAACCCCAAATAAAATAGGAAATGGGCAGACAAAGAGAGAGAGACGTATTAAATCAATCTTAATATTATAAATTACGTGTCACGTTGCTTATCCGCGATGTACTCCTAAACTTTTAAACCGATTTTAATAAAATTTGCACACCGCGTGCACCGTACAGTTTGATCAAACTTTAAAGATGGGATAGTTTTTATATCGATTAATGAATGCGATAATTTATATGACAGTATCCAAGCGAAGCTGGAACGGGCCGCTAGTAAGTAAGTATACAGTAGATTCCAAAGCGATAGTGCCAGTTAGCATATCGCGTGCGTCTGTCGCGTTACTAAAGTTACACCTAAATTGATATAGCACCATTGTTAGGGGAGCAACAAGTAGGGCGGCTACTGTCGTTTGTCATTGTTAGGGTTGCCACATACCTTACAATAAAAAAAAACAAAAGAGCTTTATTTGAACACCTTTACATGGGATTGTGCGACTATAGTTAATATGTAATGAAATTTAGCAAGGTATTTACTTGGGTGTGAACTCTGTTTCCCACACTAGGTCGGTCCTGTGTCGTGGGAGACAGCGCTTAGGTAGGTAGATAATGTAATATTCTTAAAAAATAATTATGTACCTACTTATTTTAATAAAAATAACATATTGATTATCTGTAAACCTTCATTGGTATATGGATGATTCGGATGTGCTTCGTAGTTAGTTAGTTATGTAGCGTAGTATCGTTCTCATTATATTTTAGTTTTGAAAATGTGTGTTTTATCATGTTCACGTACTCATGTCTTCATCTTAATTTTCTAGTTTTTATTTATTTATTTAGAAAGAATACAAAAACTGAACTGTATGAAAAATCAAACAAAACAAAACTGAATCGAATTCGGCTAAAACGTACATAAGCTACATTGCCAGACACATACCATTTGTTGTTTATTTTGTCATGTTGAAATTATTCAAGAAAATGTAAATTATTTTTTGACATCTAGATAGATGAATAAATGTTTACCCCTGAAAACAAACTATAAAACTGTATCGAAGTATAGAGAGCTTGCTCTACCATATGATTTCGGGTAATATCTTGTAATTAATTACAATATTTTTGCTTACTTTTAAATTTGGTTTAAATAAAACAAACACAGTAATGTAGCAACCCTAACCAACAATGCAACCCCAAATAATGGGGTTGAAGCGCAAACATTTGTCTTGTAATAGTTGCCCCATTTGATCGTGTTCAACAAGTGTCCGCACGCCGTAACAATCTGTTGTAGGCGAAGTATGCGAATACCTACCAGCGCCTCCGGTAACGCTAGAAAATGTGAAGAAAAAGTTTTTTTACGTTATTTCGTTCTAAATGGTGGATGTGTGGATGTTTGTAGAGAAGTTAATATAAATTTACCGTCTACACGATTTCAACTAAATCATAGTAGTGTATTAGCATAAGCATAATATGGCAGAAATAGGGTATTTCTGTTCCCACTGCTGGGACTTACGAGTCTAGAGTTATCTATACTATAGACTAGGGCTCTAGGTCTTGAGCCAAGAGGTCAAGACCTTCTCTCACAAGGAAAGAGCCAAAACCATAAAATACCTTGCTAGCAAAGTATGGTTTGATAGATAACACTATTATGTCCTTGAAAGAAGATCTATCTTTCAATTAAGGTCTTTCTCGAAACAGGAAAAGTATTGTTGTCGTTTTCGTCAACGTGTTTTATTTTATCAAAAGCCAATGGGTACTTATGTCAAAGTTGTAATATTTGTTGTTGGTACATTTGCAATTGCAAAAACTCAAAGGTAAGCAGGGCTTGAAGGCTTGAACCTATAACCTTGATTGTGAAATTGAACATTGTACTACTTACTGTACAATTTCACCAAAATTCATTTAGTTGCTTTGGATGTAAAAGTTTTCCAAACAAACTTGTAACCGTGCCCACAAATGTTCACTTTAATATTTGCATCAGCGTAAAATAAAGATAAGCATAATGTTTTCCTTTTAACTAGGTACATGTCCTTTCCGTGTATCCCTGTAAATCGAATATTTAGTGATGGCAATGATAATATGTCGTCCTGCCGCGGCGATTCGTTTTGGCGCGAAGTGACACGGTTTCCGGCGCTCATTCGCGCGCACAATCGCCACGTCCGGTCTGCGCTTGCGCATTTCATAGGGCACGGCCACAAGACTGCGTAGATTAAGATTTTTAGTATAAAATTTCGGTAGGATTGGGAGTGTTCTCGCACAAGAAGTAAAGTCAAGGCTACGACTCCAACTAAAAATGTAACGTACTGGTCTGTTAATTTTGAAACTTTGGACAATATGCTGGAAAAAATATTTTTTAGCCTTAAGGTGTGTCCCCCAGCAAAACGAATTTTTTGAAAACGAAATTGTCCAGTTTTCAGAGCTATCTACTCATTAGCCAAAACAAATATCAACTGGTAAAAAATACATTAAATTTCTAAAACTTCTTGGCTTCAAAATGGTAGTTTTATTTTTTTGTTAATGGACTTATTGTATAAATAATCGCCTCACAACAAAACCATGAAAAAATTAAATAATTGTAGTTATCATGCATCTCCTCGGAAAACCTCAATTATTTTGATTTTGTAGTTACACCAACGGATAGACAATTCCATTACAAACATTTTTTTCAAAAGACCAAAATCTGATTTTATAAAGAGTGTACCTATTCTAAAAATTGAGCATAAAACAAAGAATTTGCTCGAGGTACGCTCTTAAGACCTAATGAGACAGCGTGCTCTGTCTTATACTATACATCATCGATTTTCATGAGACAAGTCGTGGTATTAAAAATAATAGAAATACTTATTATTAGCAAACGTCAGAAAGTCCCTGAATATACTAATATCATAAAAGTCTTTGAGAGATCTAGATCGAGATGAGAGTAGATATTCGGAACGAAGTGATCCATCTGTCAGAGAACCAATAATCGGGAATCAGCAAATACAGTGCAGGACACCCCAAAACACGATGGAGTGACGATATACAGGCAGCAAACAGTTGATGGAAACATACTTCTATCGATCAAAGTGAAAAACGAAAACACTGAATTAATTATCTTTAAACGTGTAGATAGATAGGTATGTGCAAGAGTCCTAACACTGCGTTTGCGCATTCGTTATTTTCATTTCGCGACGTACTCGATCTTCTTTTGTTTCCCGTCAGCTCATCCTGTTCTCTTTTATCACTGCGCATTTATAATTATTTAATATTAACAATAAGACTGAATCCCATTAGGATAAATTCTTATTTTACATTTACTGTGTTCCGGCAATGTTTCCGGGGAAACATCGTTTTCCGTTGGTGGATGACGCATGACCTTGAAAGATTCTTGGAGCATTGTCCTGTCAGTATCTTCACGATGTTTTTTCACGAATTAAGGCAGTTGTGATGACTATCTTGTACAATATTTAGGAAAATATTCAGAGGTGAAGGCGGGTTTGAACCCACGACCTCAAGATTGGGAATCTAATCTACTCGCCACTAAGCCATTACGTTTTCAAATTCAGAGTGCTCATGAACATTGTGTACCTACTAGCCCAGTCAAGATAGCTCAAAAATAGGGGTAACCTGGAATAAATTATAGTCAGAAGATTTTTTTTTTTCGCCAATGTTTAGAGGGGGTCATAAATAGCTTAAATCCAAAAACTTGACCAATTCGTCCCGTGCGTTAGCCGCCATATTGGTTCTAAGGATTAGTAGTGGTACTCTTAGCAGAGTCCACCTGGGGGAGTCCACCTTTGCCAGTTATTTTACCGCCAAGCAGTAAAGTGCCAACATTACTGTGTGGTTTGAAGGGCAATGTTTTCAGTGAAATTACAGGGCTCAGAGATATAATATCTTAGATCTCTGGGTGACGAGCGCAGTGCAGTGTTAGGTAATGATTTGGACTCTTCATGATCTCATAGCTGCGTGTCACTGTGCTGTTATGTGGCAGGCATGTTGCTTACTACCAGGCACATGCCCTGCTCGTCTCGTCACTATGTACTATAAAAAAAAACTTTTCTTTTAGCTTTCAACCTTTTTTAATTCCTATTTAAATAAATTAATTAATTATCCTAATTCCAAGTTAAAGTCTAACCGGACCCGAACACTGAATTGCATTGAAATGTCCGAGACTCGCTCCAAAATATAACCCAAAATGTATGTGCTAGTGGAATCCTCAACGTTTCAAAAGATGACAGTTTACTGTATTATTAAATATCTTCGATACATAGAAACTAAATTTAAATGTAAGTGCTTATTGTAACAGTGTATGCGTGACCATTCTACCCGACCGCGTCTGAAAATAGACTACAATAATTCATAAATGTTATGCGCTCGCAGATATTGTTGAGACGATTATTTACTGTATGGTAGCTGACTAGTATACTAAGTTATCTGTCGATTGAGAGAGGAAACCACATTTCAAATTGACTTTAAGGTTCTCAATTTATCTGTTTTTTTTGCGTATGTTCACTGTTTTACTCGAAGACCTGGACCGATTTGGATATCTTTTTTTTGTTTCAAAAATGGTCTTATTTAAATTTTATCTAAAGCAGAATATCAGACAGAATGGACTAGTCTACTATTTCTATTCTATACTACTTAGATAGAGATTGATAGTGACATGTATTTAAATTAAAATTGAGCGTTCAATGGAGTTTTTAAGTCAATGATTTGTTTCTGCAATTTTTATACTCATTGATTTTAATATAGTTCTGGAACGAAGCTAATTGGTAATGTAGTTAGTAAGTAAAAAAAAAATACCAGCGCAAAAAGAATCTCTCCGGCGGGGAATCGAACCCCGGTCTCCCGCGTGACAGGCGGGGATACTGACCACTATACTACCGAAGATGATGACGGCGGGGCTGAAATTATTAAACGCTTCTTTGTAAAATATTATTGAATGTATTGCATGGCATCCAAGATAATAATTACGTACTTAATTATATTTTTACTAGAATTCTCTTTTAATTTCTATGATAAAATATTGCATTGTGATTATATCACAAGACATAAATAGTATAATCGCTTCTCTATAAAAAATTTGGTGATCTATCGATGGATCATAGATTGTACCTTAGAAGTTTTCCTACCGGTGTCCCAGCAGCGAAAAGAAATATCTTTTCTCTCGTTTTATACAGACTTAGAGCAATACCTACATTATTTTATCACTGAGTCTAAACATACAGAACTATCTAGAAATATCGGAGGCTATTCCATGATGCGCGGGGAAAAATATCCCCCAATAGCTTAAGTTAGCTACAAAAATAAAGCTTTGCTGTTGCTGAATTTAATGCTCTCGCACTGATGAGTTGGTACCTACCTGATAAAAGATGCTTGTATATCTACCTTAGGCCTAAGACTAACACAGGACCAGGAGACAAAGATTAACGTTGACAAAGAAATCTATGTTTATAAGCGAACAATAACACGCTGGAATAATAAAAGTAAAATAAAAAATAGTCACTCAACCATACCAAAATACCCCAAACACTTGCCCTAGAATTCTATCCTCACGCACTTTATTACCCTCATTACACAGAGCAGGCAAAAAATATTTTGAAGTCGGCTATTTTACAGAACTAAAACTAGTGTTTCACAATATTAAATTTTTTTTGGAGTTTAGGTAAAAACCCTATAGCTATTTTAGATTATATTTGATATGCTTATATTTTAATTTATCCGTGACTAAATTTATTTGAGACGGATGTAAGTGACATACCTAAATGATTACAACCAGTGATGGGCACAGATTAACATAAAATATACCTATGTGGGTACATAAAAAAATCTGTGGTTTTATACCGTCTCTTTTGAAATCGGGTAATACAAAAATCTACCTAAACTTATCTTATTTTTTTGATATTTTCCAGATAAACTAAAACAAATATAATATTAAGAATTAATTATCTATATCTCGCTTGATAAATCAAAGACATTAATAGCATCTTACATTTGTTTCTCTCAATTAATCTAAGTGATACGACAGTAGCTCCCTCAACAAGCGTGTCTATTAAGTTGGTCGCGGCGTAAGTAATTAATACCCAGAGCTGACAATCTGATCTCTTTGACAGGAGCATCCGTTTTATGTCTGACTTATGGACTCACGGACGCGAACTCAATTGTCAGCTAAATCAGACTCAAAAAAAGGCACCAGGAGACATATTTTAGAAGACTTTGTTCCTGTGCACGCTAAGCTAAAGATTTTAATTTTACCTGCAAGCACAGTACCATCCTGTGAAATTATGTGGATATACTTAGGTACTTTCATAATTATGTCATAAATTATAGATTTGCTATCGATATTGAATTTTTTCGCATGCCTTTTAGACCGAAATTGTCTAGGTGCTAAGTTTTTGTAAGACCTTTAATGTAACCACAATTTAAAGCGAAATAAAGAAACTTGAACTTGACATATCTAAATTGAGACTAAAAAATTGGAACATGGGGCAGAAGGGTGAAAAAAATTTACGCCAAATTCTCATACCTACCTATCAAATATAGGAGTTCCGTAGGAGTTCGGCCACAAACACCAGTACAGAGGACTTTTCTAGACAATAAGGTGGGTTGAATAGGAGGTTAAAAGGGTCAAGACCTCAGTACCATAGCTTTTTTTGGGCATGGGGAAGAAAATCTATTCACTAAAATCCCTAACTACGAACATACCAGCAAAGCCTTACGTCTAACAACGCTTATTCGCTTTAGCACATCTTTTAGTACTCACCGTCTCAACTGAATAAAGGGATTCAAAACGGTTCAACTCGGGGCAAGGTATTTTAAATGAAGCACGACATTTACATTGTTGTTTTAAGATGACAGAATGTCACTTAGAAGTTTGCTTGCGTTTCTGTTTCATTGTTCACGTTTTGAGCAGATTAAAGTGGTCAGACTTTACTTGGTCTTTTATTTGAGGTTTAATATGATATTTTGGGATTAGGAATATTTTAGGTAGTATTTAGAAACGTTGCAAACTTCATGGTAACTTAAAACACATAAACGTATACAAATCGTCGAACATTCATTGAAATAAAGTGGACAGGCGGGATTCGAACCTACGATTTCGCGGTTGTGAAATTCAAGGACGTAAACTAAAACTTAATAACACTAAAAGGCTAAAACTAAAGAAATAATTGCAAATCCACTTAAGCCCCAAGCGGCCAAATTTGGCCAAACCAGTTTTTGGGACTTTAAAACCTTATTTTTACATGATATACATACTTGAAGATTAGTTTGTTTTGATGCCTAAGAGATAGGAGATTATATTTATTAGTATATTGTCGTTTACAGACACACAAAATTTGGTTTCATTTTTGAGTAATGATTTTTTTGTGTGACGTCACGACGCCGGTGGCGTCGTCGCTCGTCGGGATCTCTCAGTAAACTATTTTTTATCTTTTCAGAATTGATTCCATGGTATTCTCACCTCATTTCAAAATTCTGAAATGGACGTATTCTGTGAATCATATTATGATATTTGATGTATTACTTTTTCATGTATTTTTATGGTGTTGTGAGGGAACAAGATTGATCCGTCTCATAGCAGAATCCCAGCCCGTAACTTGGAATTTCGTAAAGACGAATCAATGCCTAGCATTGCGGTGTGGTCACCTGTTAGAGAGGTATATGATTTATAGGATTTTTATCCCTTTGCCTTGTGATTCCTCTAGAAACAGTGCTCATCAAACAGAAACTGATTCTGTTTGAAAATTACTGCTTAATGGTGTAACTAGCAAAGTTGTCATTCTTTCCCTGGTAAACTCAGCAAAGGAGCCTCCTACTGACAAAGTAGCAAATGTTTTTGTCCTCAATGAAGTGACGATAAATGGTAGTCAGTGAAGAGAAACGAATAACTGAGGATCTGGCTGATTGATGTATCATGGAAGAAGAATTTGTTGCAATGGACTAAGATAGACTGACGATAATGATTAAGTATTACTTTGTAGCTAAGTACAGCGTGTTGCGGAAGATATATTCTAATTGTCGTTTGAAGCAGTTGCCAGAAAGGGCCACCTGACAACAACGGAAACTATAACAATGAACAGATGAACAGAAACAGATACCCGGAGTTTCAGGCATCGATACCGCGAAATGCTTGCTCAGAGCACTTGGACGAATACGACGTCGGATATTGCTTGAAGCTCACACGGTTGTCCACTTAGATAAAGAATAAGTAAATAAATTAGATTTTCCGTACGGTTCCATAGTGCCAAAGCGCCATAGTGTTGTAAGCAGATGAGGTGTATGTTAGCTATGGTAACAGAGTGATGTGCTGCGACAAAAGTATGACACTTCCACAACAGCGATCAGACCCGTGCTTCCGCGCTTCTACCGCCTAACGAAAAACGCTTTGACGCTTTGATGCTTTGACATTGCTGTCTCTTTTCTTCTCGTTTGATAAACCCCCCGGTGTAAAGCGTTTTGCTCTAACTCTATACGTAGTACTTGTAAACTCTTTGGTTGTCCACAACACTACTATCATTCAATACGGAATATTTTCAAGATTAAATCACATCACACATATTTATACTGTGATTAGAGTGAGTGTATTATGTTTTGGAGCAGTTTCGTTCATCTGATGAGGTGCATGAAATTACAATTAAGTTTTTGAGTAGTCTTATTAGTTTATACATCTTCGACAATGGTGACGTCAAAAACAGTTGGAGAGACAAAAATTCTGAATAAAACAGATTTTATAATTAAAAAAAACATAAAATAGAAAACAGCATGCCACGTCCAGAGGTTTATAATTTGGGGTATTGTTGACACTTAGAAACATTAGTGTCGCCACTTGCGTTTACTACTGGAGTGCAGTGCTGCCATCTTTAACTGATAGGGCTGCCAAATAATAACCTATAAAAATATCTCATAATACTTTTATATTATAGAATGAAATCTCATAATTTGAAATATACTCAAAGCTGTAATTAAGAGTATTTGTCTGACAAAACTTCAACAGCTTGCCAAAATTCCACATGTATTTTTTTTAAAGCAATGATTCCTAATATCCAATTAATCTTACCATGCCAAAACAATGTTGTCATATAGTATTGATTTAACTCAAGGGGTTGAATTACAATCTACTATATATATAAAAGCGAAAGGTCACTCATCAAGGAATCTCAGAAACTACAAATGCTAGGAATCTGAAATTTTGCATGGAGGTGTCTTTAAGCATGTAGGCGCTCGCTAAGACGGGGTTTTACGAAATTCAACCCCTAAGAGGGTGAAACAAAGGATGAACGGTTGTATGAAAGTTCGCAATTTCTAAAGTTCTCAAATTTTGTATGTAAACAATTGAAACGAAGCAATTAAATTTAATGTTTGTTCTATCAATTTTGTAATTTCGATCTGAACAGGGTGAAATTGGGGTTGAAATGGGGATGAATGTTAATATGGAAGTTCCCAAACGTTGAAAATAAAACCATGAAACTCTGTATGTAGGCACTTGATACGAAGTAAATAAATGTTTGTTCTAGCAATTTTGTAATTGAGAACTGTACGGGGATGAAATCGGAGTTGAATGGGGAACGAATGTTTCTTACGCTTTCACATCTAAACAACTGAACCGATTTTGATGAAATTCTATAAAATTGTTTTAGCAAAAGCTCTTTTTAGTAACCGTAAATGTGTCTGGGTTTACAAATAGGTACTGCCTGAGTTACTTTAGTTATTTCGCGCGGACGAAGTCGCGGGTAACAGCTAGTCAAAAATATTTGTATCAATTGTCAAGTCTTTGTAATATACAAAAGCTTGGACAATTATTCTGATATAGTGAGATATGAGATATATATATATGTATATATATCTACCTTTACCTATTTATTTATCTACGCTACTAAGGTAAACGTTTACGACGGCGGGAGCGAGAAAACAATAAACATTTAAGCAAAAGCTTCCACCAACTTCCAAAAAAGAGCAGGTTTGCAATTCAGTTGTACGTTTTTGTATGCACCTAAGATGGTACGCGATAGCTCCGCCAATAAAATTGTGAGTCGATTTTGAGGGCTAATTTTTCGTTTGGTAGGTGGAGGTGTCCCACGTTTTATAAATTTTAACGAAATGGTTTTTGAAATATCAATAAAATACTAAAACATTTTTTTCTAGACGACTTAGTGATAGCTTCTTATGAAATTTGGTAGTGTCCGAATTTTATTTTAAATTGAAGTCATTGCACGTTGATAAATTTGTTCAAGTTGATAGTACAAATATGTAAAGTATGTTGCTCAGATGCGAATCTTTTTAAAACATATCTACCTCTACCAAGCAAGACGCTGTTTTGTTACGTTTAACCCTATTTATTTATTGATTTCCTGATCTTTATACACTTTTTTGACAGTAGAGTTTTATTTTTGAGACATCCCTAGTTGCCCGTGGTTCACAAAAGCAACAATGCAGTCTTGTTTGACAAGTCCAGAAGAGGACTCGTTTTATTGGTTACGCCTCTGAAAGGGTCTTTCATCAATAGACAGTGGGATTCGATGTTTATATGTCTACTAAATGTCTGTTTCTAGGACCGCTGGTGACGTAGACTACAAAACTACGCTTTATGACTAACTGGTTATTTACAGCGGTTTTACTCGTTATAACGAAGAACTGAGCTTTTTTTTAAAGTTTGGATTAGTTTTGTTAAAGTTAATTAACATTAAAAATGTTATTTTATTATACCTAGTTTTTTTTAAGTTTAAAATAGATTTAGTTTCAGCAAAATTAGTTTTGTCGTTTTTTTAGTGTAATATAAATACTTAACAGGATGTTACTGTGGTATGATGTATTTGGAGCTAAAAGTAGCCTCTGTGTCATTCTAAAGTAAGTATAAGCTTAATTATTGTAAAGTTTCACCCAAATCCGTCAACCGCTGAATATGAAGTGTCTATACTACTACTGCCATTCACTATATCTACCTATTAGCCTATTACAGTCGTCACCTCAAGTTTGTTCAACAATTAGGTACTAAGTATAGGTTGCACTTGACTGCTTTTGATGTTAAACGACAATATAATATTATTTATCTATTTTCTTTATAACTTCTCCGGGAACGTTGACCTTTCAAATGGGAACAATGTACCTAAGTAATGTTTTTATATTATTATTTAACGGTATAATATCTGGTAAAAGTGTGCTCGTATCACAGCAAGCTTAGTGATGCCAAACGTTTCATAATATTGGCATTAAGCAATTTTAGCATTTAATCTCTAGTAATTAAAGACTGGTTAACCATCTAGCGTTTGTAAATCATCTTGATTTTTACTCCATCCGCCTGATAATCATATCTACGGCGCTTAAACGGGATAAATATCAGGATCGTAGTTAGAGTGAATTAAAGGGGCGGGCGGTGCCGGGAGATGATACAGAATACCGGTAAAGTGAAATAACAATTACATTTACGTATTCTTCTGCATTGAAATTAATCTATACTAAGTTGATAGGTTGATAGTTAGTATATTTTTAGAAGTTCAACAATTTGTAGTGGTGGGTGCATTGTAGACCTGGGGAGATCCTACATGTACCTTTACCTGTTATTCTACAGCCAATCACTATTGTCTAAGTATTACTATGTTCCGGTTTGAAAAGCAATGGTTCCAAATTCAATACAGGGCAAAGAGATAAATCATCTTATATCTCTGGGTGATGAGCGCAGTGCCGTTCTAGGATGTGATTTGGCTCTTCATGTTCACGTTGCTTCGTAGCACTATGATGTTGAAGACATAATAAATATGTGTAACACTTGTTGATAACACGCGTGTCTTGCTCGAGACAAGCTCTGTTTCACAAATAACAAAATTCCATAAAAAGCATTGCCCCAAACTTCCCTCCTAGTTACAGCCCTGGTGGGTAGTCGAGCAAATTATAATAATTTACAACCAATTAGAAGCGAGCTGGGCCACTAAACTGGCCCTAATGGTGCGTGTATTTTGGCCACTGTTTTATTTATTATCACCGTCTTTTATTATTTATTGTTATTATGTTTATTTTTGTTAATAACATTGTTTTTGGATTTAAGAGATGATTTTTGGTATTAAAGTGATTTGTAGGTAGATAAATCGTTTATGGCACTTACCTATTTTGAAACTCATAATGTGTAAAAATTATTAGAGATGGTAACACTATTCTATTTGTGTATCTCTCAATTTAATTCAGCCGGAAGACTGGACCTTCACAGATGTGAAATATCTTGTCGAATAGTATATGAAACAATGAAAACAACATACATATTTTCTTTATAAGTAGGTACATTTTTTTTTTTTGCTAAACTTTAGAGTAATTGACAAACCTATAAATATTGACATAATTGACCAAGAGATTTGACTCTACATTTGTGATAAGAACGTCTAGGCTGTGGAATGCGTGGCCTGAGTGGAGTTTTCCCGATGTTTACAATCTTCTAATCGAGAACTAATCGGTTTTTTCTAGGTAAGCACGCTCCATTGTAGACCGTATCGTCGCTTAACTTCAGGTGAGATGACAGTCAAGTGTAGATCTATCTTAAGGCCGCCATACACGCTACGGTCTGCCGGAGAGGTCTACCTGTGCAGTTATGCCTGCGCAGGTAGACCGGAGTGTGTGTGGGAAGCCTGTACAGGCGACCGGAGCAAGATCGAAAATCAATTCCCTTCGGTTGGACTGCGCAGGCATAATTACACAGGTAGACCTCTCCGGCAGACTGTAGCGTGTATGGCGAGCTTTATAGTTAAAAAATAATACAACTGCTGCATAGGTAGCAGTTTGTAGGCAGACAAATATTCTCAAAGTAAGGCTTTTTGCAGAGTCCACCTGCGATAGTAACATACCTTTGTCAGTTATTCAGCCGCCATGCAGTAGTGTGAAATCATTGTGTTCCGGTTTGAAGAGCAATGTTTCCAGAGAAGTTACTGGGCTAAGAGATAAAACACCTAATATATCCGGACGACGAGCGCAGTGCAGTGCTAGGTAATGATTTGGACTCTACATGTTCCAATAGCTGCGTGTCACTGTGCTGTTATGAGCAGGCATGTTGCTTACAATCAGGCACATGTTCTGCTCGTTTTGTCACTTTATGCCTACTATAAAAAGAAAAAATACTTACCTACCTATATTAGCAACATTTACAACTATTTATTTATTTTTATTTATTTAGTTTTATTACAACTATGATTTTGTTTAATTTAAGCTGGTACAGCTTTGGATTCTATCGAGAGTAGGCTTTTAAACTTTAACTCCCTTGTTGAAAACAGAATTTTAGTTTTATACTGATTCTTTTCAGAGAATATTGATCTAAATACTATACTTACCTTGTCTTAGAAATCTATTGGACTGCTAATAGTTCGAAAAGCTGACACCACTCGTGTAGTAAGAAGATTGAAGCGTTTTTTTTCTACGTGACACGCACTATTACTTATATTATTATGCTTATTGTTATCAAGTGAAATAGTTTTTTTTTTAACTATTATAGGTTCGCACTTGACCACCATCTCGCCTGATGTTAACCGACGATGCGATCTACGATGGAACGTGCTTACCTAGAAGAAACCGATTCACTCTCGATTTGAAGACACGAAGATTGTAACTATCCGGAAAAACCGACAAATAGTGGCCTAGCATAAACTTATCATTAATAAAAATTAGCAGTCATAACTAGAACTACTGATAGAAGTGAAAACCTACTACTAAGAATTTTGTATTGAACAGCTCCTACTTACACTACTTATACTAAGCACTCCTGAATTATCCATAGTGCAATGCAGGTCTACAGATAATCAAGATGTGTAAGCCCACTACCAGTCGGAAGCGTGCCCAGCATGCTGACGGCACTACCACGCTGAATGGCAATGCTTATGCGTTGAGCGAAATAAACACCAGCATTTTGGGCACAAAATGTTAACTATAAAGCTACAGATATACTCACTGCTATTACGCATGTCAATGATGCGATCTCAAAAGATTTCGTCTACCCAATACCTAAACGTCTAACACGCACGCCCCGTTCCGGTATTTCACCGCCAAAACGACGCTACGCTGACTTAACGACTAATAGGTAGATTTTCCCCATCAAAAAGTGATCAATGTATAATAAGTATGTATTTAAAACTATATAAGTAATTATATCAGCTATCTGGCCGCCATCATACAAGCTTTGCTTAGTTTGGGGTCAGATGGTGTTGTGTGTGAATTGTCCACCAATATTTATTTTGATTATTTGTCTAAAAAAATTCCTTCTAAATTAAAATAGATAGTTTTTCTAACAACATTGTTGTATGAAAAGTATCATAGTTTAATTAAGCCCCATATCTACAGGTGCACCGACGCGCATGAGCGAGCTAAATGATTTACTACGCGAGTGTATTCTGGGCTCGCTACACGACATTTGCGATCATACGGAACACTTTTGTCTCATTCATAACGTGTTTTGTTCTACATGTGCATAGTATATGGAAAATTTACAGATTCAGGTGTTTTCAAGATACATACACCTAAAATATAGTTTCGAGTTTCGTAATAGGTTTTGCCAATGTTTCATTTTGCTTGATTTTTTACAAAATGAAATAGAGGCGCCACATTTGACGAAATTGAGAACTTTCTTTGACAGATCAATTTGCTTGCTGACAGCTCATTAACATTATGTTTTAGGACTCCTAGCTCAATTGGTGGTTAGACTGCTCACTGCCACTATAATTATGTCGGTAGGTAGGTACACATAATTTACTAGCGTCATAAAATAAATATTATTGTCATATTAAGTCTATTAATCGAAATAAACACTATTATATTTTTCAAGTTTGATCAAACTCCACACAGTGTGCTAATTTGCTTAAAATTGGTTAAGTAGTTTAGGAGTCCATCGCGTACAGCGTTACGCGTAATTTATTTATATTAAGAAAGATGAAAACAAAGTAAGACTAGTGAAACAACTGCCAACCTTATCGATGAAATAGATTTCTTCTAGACAACTTTAAGATGGACAAAAATCTTGTAAATATTCATAACTTAACATAATTTGACTGGCCTCGTAGCTTACTGGGTAGTAGCTCTGCCTGCAAAGCCGAGGGTCGTGAGTTCGATTCCCACCCAGTGCAAATATTTGTGTGCTGAATTCATAAGTTTGCACTGTGTCTGGGTGTTTCTATGTATAATAAGTATGTATTTAAAACTATATAAGTATTGTATCAGCTATCTGTCCGCCATCGTACAAGCTTTGTTTAATTTGGGGTCAAATAGTGTTGTGTGTGAATTGTCCACCAATATTTATTATTTATTATTATAACGTGGTGAGCAACAAAGACTATTGAGACATGCACGGGGGCCACGCGAAGGTCTTTTTAAAAACAATTTTTAAAAGGTTATAAATGAATTTATTAATTAAGACCTTACTCTAGGACGCTTGAACAAAGAATGACTTAAACCTAAAGCTTATTCTAAAAGGAAGGCTGGGAGCCAGACGCTAATTCAGCAGTCTGCACTGCGTCCGGCCGCTATAGGTGGCCGTCTTCTGGGAATGATTGGCTTTTATGCTGACGGCACAATCACGGTGTGTGTAGAGCGGTAGGGCTGTGTTCCCAACATAACTCCTCCCTCCTCAAGATCGAGATTACCTGAGGGATGAGGGCGATCTCGAACCTGACCCCTAAATTTAAAATACATTTTCTTAACTTTACTCTTAAACGCTAACAATACAAGGCCGGTTATGGCAAGTACACATAAAATGAGGTTACTTAAACTAACACTCTTATGAACTAAAACACTGGGGTTTTCACTATCACTAAAACTTCCACTTTTCTGCAATAATAAATTCAGGAACTGAGTGTCGCCGAGGTCGATCCCTTCTAAATTAACAGGTCGTTTCTGCATATCTGTACTGGTCGTTCTTATTTGGGGCAAATTGATCACGGGAAATCTGGTGTAAATTACGCCTCTTCCTTGAGTTTGGTGTCTTCTTAAAGTTATTTGTTTTATCTTCACTGTACAACTGTCGTCAATGGTAAGAAGATAGGTTCCGGAGACAACTTCTTGTTCTATCTCGTCGCCACAATATTTGGTGAGTAAAGTCTCCCTCTTTGAGTAGAGGATCCAGCGGTTTGGTTGTATCAGGTCGGCTCTTACGTCATCAATGGTGACAGGAACTGGGTGACAGTTTGAGATGTTGGTAGAAAATTTCATGAGTTCTGCAGTGCAGTGGTCTTCGATCAGTTGCGTGACGTCATTTTCAAAGCACAGGAATCGGGCTTCGTCGACTTCACGGCACGGCTGGGAGAGCGGCGTAGCTTTCAACCCTTTCACTAGGATAAAGGGGTATTTCGGAAGGATAAGGGAGGTTACGCCGTTAGTGTTGTTGTAGATAGGTAAGGGAACCAGTTTGAAATAATTAAATGTCTCATTTGTTACCAGAGGAATGTGCATAATGAGTTTTATCTGGTTTTGCTTTACATAGGCTTTGATTTCTATACATTGCTCTATTTTGACTATAGTCTCTGCGTTTACAGGGAATACCAACTTGTCAGTTATTTCAATTCTGTGAAGTAGTTCTATGAGTTCGTCTGTATCTATAACAGACTGATGTAACAGGTTAACTTTAGCGAAGGCAATAGAAGTTTCAATCTCATTGAGTCTCAGATAAAGAATTTGAAAGTTATGTGTAAAAGCGTCATATAAATGAATTAGTTTGTTGCTGAACTGCGAAAGTCTAGACTCATTAAGGGTCCGGCTGATGTCTTGTATACTTTGTTCGATTTGTATAAAGTTGCCTTTGGTAGAGTTAGCAATTTTTGAAAATGTACCCAACATTTCGGAAACGACGATCATTTTTCTGTCTAAATTATTTTGTTTTAATTCTATTTCTTGGATTAGCTTCTCATACATTACAGCGTCATCGTTATCTAGATTACCAGTTATTGCTTTTACGAGAGAACCAAGAGGGTTAATTAAGCCGCGTTTAAATCTTACTGACGGGGTTAGTTGTTTAAACTTGTTGGCAGTTATGTTCATAATGTAGTCGGTTTGTGTCTCTATTTCTTTAAAGTCACTGTCTAAAGTTGCAAAGTCAAAGCAGTTGCGTACCATTTGTCGTAAATGAGTGAAGCCATTTATATTTTGTTCTAATTCCTCTAGTAAATACCTTAAGTCTAAAATTTTGATTATAGTCCATGAGTCGTGACTGACGAGGGCTTGGCCTTCCTTGATAGGTAAAAGGCCAGGGTTCCTTTCAACCTTCTGCAGGTGAAGTGCTCCGGCATGGGTCACCAGAAGTAACAACCTGTGGAGGGCGTTTTATGTCTTTAATAGGTACTGCGGTATCTCGGTTGCGGATATTGATAGATACGACGTTTTTATCTATAGGTCCAGTGACCTGGGCCTTTTGGTACCGTGGTTTATCTTTAGCGCGCCTAGTGTTAACCCCTTTGATGAAGACTGTGTCTCCTACGTCTATATCAAAGTTCTTTTCTCCACCTCGTTTCCTAATTTCATTCTCTTTTGCTGTAACAATTTTATCTGTAAGGTATTTGTAAAGGTGTCGCGTACGTCTCACATGTTCTTTAACTAACTGTTGGGTAAATTGCTTGTTAAAATCTACGTGGAATGCGCTGTTTGACTCAGTATGTCCAAAGACTACTTCAAATGGAGTAAGGCCTGTAGTGGAGTGTATGGTGTGGTTGTATGACATTATAGAATATGTCATTACAGATGCAGCGTCAGTTACCTTTTGTTCGTATTTGGCAATCCTATAAATTTCAATGATAGTGGAGTGAAATCGCTCAACTACTCCTACTGAGTTGGGGTTATGAGGGGTTCCAATGTGGAGATCGATTTTGTAGAAAGATAACATTTCTTTAAGTAGAGCGTTATTGAATTCGGTCCCAGGGTCTGAGCTAATTCGGCTGGGCGTTCCATAAAGAGAGAAGTATTTTATTAGGGCTCTAACTACTTCGGGGGTAGATTTAGTGCTGATTTCAAATGCTTGGCCTAGTTTACTGAAAGCGTCGACTATTGTTAAGTAATTTTTTCCATCGATTGAGAAGGTGTCGATAAAAAGCTCCTGAAATGGTTTAATTTGAGTCTGCGTTAGTTGTAGTTCCGGTTTCAAGGGGTTTCGGTCGTACTTCATTTTTCTGCAAAGTTCACACGAGTTAATAATGCTAGCTACTGTTTCTGCCATGTTATGCCAGTGAAATGTGCGTCTTAAGTGCACTAGTGTCTCCCTTATTCCTCTGTGGCTATTTTTCCCTACATGATATTTAATTACTATGTTTCGTTGTTCTTCTTCATCCTCCACGTAAACTACTCTTTTAGTGCATTCGATGAATTTGACAGTTCCCTTCTGAAACAGGAATATGGTGGCTTCAGAAAATTGTTTCCGATGTAGTGGGTCTTCGAAATAAAAGAAATATTTAATTTTTGGTTTGATATAGCTTTTCAGAAATCGTTTAACTAAATCTGGGTTAGACAAGGGCAAGTGGACTTCTAACACCTTTTGTTTGTCCCTAGACAAATCTTTGACAGCCAGTTCATCCCTATTCCAGGTATATACGAGAATTTGATTAGGTTTAGTGTCGATAGCCTCTTCGAGTATAAATATGCCGTCTGTATCTAAATTTGCAGCGGAATGGATTGTGCCTATGGTGCTTTTCTCCTCTTCTCCTCCTTCAGATGCAGTAACAGTGTCACTACCTATGGACGGGTACGAGTAAGGGGATCGTGGGCCACCACTTGCTATAGATATGGTAGTTTCGTCTGAGTCGGATGATATGACTACTGGCGAGGGTGTTCGTTCGTGTGAGCTGCTGGTACCGGGTCTATTTTCGGAGTCTATGTGAACTTTCATGGAGACGTCGTCGTCTACGGCGTTTACCCTAATACGTGACAAGGCGTCAGCGTTGCAATTTTGTTTTCCTTCTTTGTGCTTTATGTCATAATCAAATTCTGCGAGACGTAGTTTCCATCTAGTTAGTTTGCTGTTAGCTTCTGTAATTGATTTAGCCCATATTAATGGCCTATGGTCAGTGTATATAGTAAATTTCTTGCCGTATAAGTATGGGCGAAAGTGTTTGGTTGCCCAAACTATGGCAAGAAGTTCCTTCTCTGTGGTGCTATAGCGTGTTTCTGCTTCGTTTAGGGTGCGACTCGCGTATGCCACTGGTTGGTCACCACCAATGGGTCCCTGTGAAAGGACGGCGCCGATCGCAAAATTAGAGGCGTCGGTTGTGAGTACGAATGGTTTATTGAAGTCGGGGAATTGCAAGAGTGGTGCGTTCGTTAAAAGTTCTTTGCATTTCTCAAATGCACCTATATATTCAGGCTTGCTGCAGTCAATTTTATTTTTCTTTTTCAGACATGTAGTTAAGGGTTGTGTGAGTTTAGCGAAGTCTTTTATGAATTTCCGATAGTAGCCTACCAGACCGAGAAAACTTTTTATTTCGGTTGTTGTGCGGGGTAGAGGGAAGTTTAACACAGCTTTAATTTTGTCATCGTTTGGCTTAAGGCCGTCTTTGGTGATAGTGTGACCAAGATAGAGGACCTCTTTCCGTAGAAACTCACATTTGTCTAGCGTGACTTTGAGGTTGGTTTCTCGGAGTCGGTCAAAGATTTTTCTGAGTTTTTGGGTATGCTCCTGTAAGCTAGAAGAGAAGATAATTATGTCGTCAAGATATACCAGGCAATGTATACCTTGAAGTCCCCTAAGTACGTTATCCATTGCTCTTTGGAATGTAGCAGGTGCGGTTTTTAGCCCAAATGGCATTCTTTTGAATTCGTAGTGTCCTGACTGTGTAGTGAAGGCTGTTTTCGCTCTATCCTTTTCGTTTACTTCAATTTGATGATACCCAGAAGCGAGGTCAATCGTACTGAAGTATTGGGATTTACCTATTTTGTCAAATAAGTCCGTTATATTGGGCAAGGGGTATTTATCGTCAACAGTAATTTCGTTAAGGCGGCGATAGTCGATCACCATTCTGTATTTCTTTTCGCCAGATGCGTCAAGCTTTTTAGGCACTAGGTGGACTGGTGCGCTCCAAGGAGAGTGTGAGTCAGCTATTACATTGTCAGCTAGAAGTTTGTCTACTTGTTTCTGTATCTCTTGATTTACTACAGGGGGGTGTCGGTAAGGTCGGATATAAATCGGGTCTTCGTTTGTAGTGCGGATGTTGTGTTTAACTTGATTTGTAAATGACAGGGGTAGTTTTTCGCAATAAAATATGTCGCGGTATTCATAACAGAGTTTTGAAATACTCTCGCGTTCCTCGTTGCTAGTGTGGCCTAATCGTAATTTTTGTAGATTTTCTTTCAGTAAGTCGTCAATTGTATTGTCGTATTTTATTGAATTTATTTCGAGCTCTTCAATTTTAAATTTGGAGACTGAGAGAGGTCTATTGAGCTTAATAATAGCTTTTTCATTAGACGCATTTTGGATTACTGTATGTGCAAAATAGTTGTCACACTTGACAAGGGCTGTAGGCATTCGGACGCCGTGTTTAAATTGGACAAAGTCTAAAATTCCGTCACCATTTTGTAAGTTAGTCGGGACTCTAACTCTTCTTTCAGACCGGGGTGGTATCTCAACTTCGAATGGAGGGTCGTACAAAATAGGTATGCAAGTATTATGTGTCTGTAATACTTTTCTGCGCATATCAATGTTTGCACCTAATTTTGACAGAAGGTCAGATCCAATAAGACCGTCATAACGTCCGTCTACGTCATATACATAAAATTTCTGATGTAATCTGCTCTTGAACGTCTTTAATAGTGGTATAATTATAACTTCGTTGTGTGTACTCTCCGCATGAGTACTAATGACCTTGAATGGTTCATAAAATT
Organism: Ectropis crepuscularia; assembly: GCA_963693475.1. Classification (NCBI taxonomy): domain Eukaryota; kingdom Metazoa; phylum Arthropoda; class Insecta; order Lepidoptera; family Geometridae; genus Ectropis; species Ectropis crepuscularia. The sequence goes on from OY856355.1 coordinate 19,756,686, forward strand.
TGAAGTCACTAAAGAATTCGTAAACTTTGGCTGGGCTAATAAAGGAGCGACTGCTTCCTGTGTCTATAAGGAATTTAGCGTTAATTTCGGGGATTATTACGTGGGGTAGTCTTAGTATGCTGTCACAATAATTAAGGTTTATCACTTCACTATATTCGCCGAGGCAGGTTCCTGAAAATTTTCAGGTTGTTCAGTGTCGTTAGGGTACAAATTTTCTGGTTGTATATGCTCTATGTAATTTTCGTCGGAGGTGTATTCATTGTCATAATACTCGTAATTAAAGTCGGGGGTGTAGTCCTGGGGCAGGGCGTCGTAGTCATAAAACGGTTCGTTTACCATCATGTTTTGCCTAATTGGTGCAGCAGTGCGCATAGTGACGTCATCGCTATGCGGCTTGGCTATTTGTTGTTGCTGCGGTGTTGGCATGCCAAATCTATGTTGTTGGGGAATACCAAATTTAAAACCGCCATGTTGAAATGGTGGGCGTTGTATTGGCATATGGGCTTGACCAAAGTTTCTTTGGGATGCGTTTTGGGATATTCCGAAACGGTACCCTTGTGTCGGTGGTTGCCCTAGGTTTGGTCTAAAGCCTGTGTTTTGTGGTATGCCAAATTTAAAATTGGTTTGGGGGTTTCCAAATCTGAAGTTACTGTTGGTGCCAGGGTTAATTACTGGTTTAAATTGAGGCTGAACTAGTAGTGGCTTCGGTGGTATCTGTAATGGCTGAAGGCCAGTCGTTTGAGGCTGTGTGCTTTTATTCAGTTTATTTTTGGCATCATACTGGAATTTAAAGTTGACTTCCTCAGTCACTATACTTAGTGCGTTTTCAAGGGTAGAGCATCCTTTCAACCTTACTATTCGGATCATATCCTCCGGTAGGTTGTACAAAAATACATTTAGTGCGGTGTTGTTATATACAATCATTTTGGCTGCTTTGATACCTTCGTCGCTTAACCGTATCACTTTTGCAAAAAGTGAGCTCCTGACATTTTGAACCCGATGACAAAACTGTATGTATGTTTCGCTGCTTTTAATTTTAAGTGATTCTAGTTCGATAGCAATGCATTCCTCTGAACGAGGGTCTCCAAAATGTTGAGTTAGTATCTCTTTTAACCCTTCGTAAGTGCATTAGGGTAAGACATTAGGGTGATCGCTAAGTAGGTTGGCCGCTTTGCCACAAAGTCTACTGGAGATAGTGTGGAAGAGGTACAAATTTTGAGCAGGGTTGCCTGCGATTCGGCTACAATTTATAACGTACTCGCACTTGTTCAAAAATAGGTTTAGGAGTTTTTCATCTCCGTCGTATCTGGGGATGATGTCGACAAACTCCTTGGGAATGGTTTTGATTTCCATTTTGAAACTATATAACTAACACTACTAGACACAAGTTAAGTCTAATTTATATGTACTTAAGTCTATAGAGTGCCAATTTTGTGCACTATATTAAGCTTTAAAGTCGCCGATTAGTGTGCGACTATTTATTCTAAAAATCACCAATTTGCGTGCGATTGTTTAAACTAGAAATTGCCTATATTAGTGCAATTGTGTAATCTAGGGAATTGCCAATGGGTGTGCAATTATCTAACCTAATCCAGACAATTACACTTATCCTATTTGCCTATTTTTGTGCAAATCAAAATCAGATAAACGTAATATTTAAATCTGGTTAAAAATGGGTGGAAAAGACACGGGAAATGAAAGCAGGAAGTGAAAAGGTTTACTCACAGTATGCCCGCTCCCATGTCCTCCTGGTGATTCAGCGCCAAGGTCCTCGGAGTGCGCGCCTCCGCGGGGAGTCTTATTTGTAAGGTTCGGGTTTCCACCGCCGCGTAGAGTCGGGTTTAGCGCGAGCGCCTCGACCGCGATGTCGAAGTTTGGAAATCACGGAAGAAAACTCGCGAAAACTTGGTGAAAATCCGGCACGGCTGCGCCAGACATGCACGGGGGCCACGCGAAGGTCTTTTTAAAAACAATTTTTAAAAGGTTATAAATGAATTTATTAATTAAGACCTTACTCTAGGACGCTTGAACAAAGAATGACTTAAACCTAAAGCTTATTCTAAAAGGAAGGCTGGGAGCCAGACGCTAATTCAGCAGTCTGCACTGCGTCCGGCCGCTATAGGTGGCCGTCTTCTGGGAATGATTGGCTTTTATGCTGACGGCACAATCACGGTGTGTGTAGAGCGGTAGGGCTGTGTTCCCAACATAACTATTGATACAACAAAATTATGCGATAAACATATTTTGATATACAATACACATATTACGAGTACTGTTGTTTAGTACCTACTTACCTATAAAATACAATACAGTAAAAAACACTTTATTATACCACAAAACTACACAGAAATACAGTGATTCAATTTCTTAAAATTTAATACCTATCTGTATATTTTGCATATACTTCACCATTGTCCACTAGATATTAATAACAATGGATTGCATACACATTGGGAACAGCTGCCATTGCTGTAATGATGTACGAGGGTAGCACCTCGCTGTATCTGGGCTGGCAACATTTATCAAGACTTGGACGAAGAAATTCGACTCTACCTACATAACAAACTAATAAAAAATACAAAAAATCTCGACTTTTTGTGGTAGAGCTTACTTGCACTTGAAATTTATCATAATGTATTTTACTATTAAATTCCTTTTATTTTGATGCCCAAATTTAGAAATAGGTTATGAAAGAAGTATGTAATGTACCATTTTTTTTACCACCACTGGGCTGTTACGGGCAGGTATATTGCTTACCATACCTACTATAAAAAAAGTTAAAATATAACTTACCCGTCTCAAAAAAATTCGAACGGAAAATTAACAAAACTCCAGTTAAAACAAATATGTAAGCAACTAAGCAGTAAGTTTATGTGTAGGTACGTCTGTACGTATGTATGTAAGTTACAGAAACATTCCTTTATGAGTCCACACAAAGTGTCTCTTAATTTCGCCTCCCACAGAACAGCTTTACAAAGTTTCATCTACTGTGTAGGGATAGCAGCAAAAATCGCTCGTTTATTTTGAATTTTTATACAAAGTTGATATTTCCAATCGGACCTGTGCGCTTTAGTATTTATCTCAGTGTGAATCTATAAGCTCGTCATTGCCACTGGGTTTAACATTAAACGAAATTGTAAGAAACTCGTGTGTTATATACCTAAAAACAGAAAAAAAATACATATTCCAAAGACATGTGTCATTCGCTAACAGGCACTTGACCGGCTACGGTGCCAGCGATTTTTCCATCACTTGGTTATGTGGAAATATTACTGTGATACGATTTGAAAGGCAATGTTTCTTGAGAAATTACAAGGTTCAGAGATAAATAAATAATTAATTATTGTTATTATATCTGAGGGTAACAACCGCAGTGTAGTTAGACAGATGCCTACTGATTTGAATTCCTATTCAAAAAGCCGTACTTATAGCTCTGTGGTGTTTCATGGGCATGTTGCTAACCACCAGAAACACGTCTTGATGATCTTTTTAGGGTGATAAACACATAATTTAAAAATAAGAATAAATAAATTTAAAGTATTTATTTAAATCCAATAATAAAAAAATCTGCTAAATATTTTTCTGCTAACTCTACCTTAGGAGGGTGGCACACAAAGGCTCACTGCTCTTTTCCTCGGTTCTTCTTTCCAGTTTTTACTTTTTGGTACCTTCCCCCTCTCCCATTCTCCCCTGTCCGGTGATACGACGACATTTTTGTCTTTTTATTTCAGTTTGTTTTGTTTTTAGAAAGCTCTGTGTATCTATGTATACCTCTGGGATAGGAAAGTAACATAATAGTACCTACATAGTACCGTGTGCCATGCAATAGCAATTTCGAATTGAAATTCAGTTGTTTCGTTCAGTTAAAAGTCACTAAGTACCCCCTTTATCTGTATTGGTATTAGGCGATATTGTTAGTCGAACTCAAACGTAAACAGTAAGCACTACACAGGTAGGGACATTGAACTTCTATTAAATTTTACTCATCGTGGTTTCAGCAATTACAAGCTCACAAGCTTACACTGTCTCATGGCCAACATTTAAACTACCAGTATCAATGTGAAATGAGTTACAGAATGCGACAGTAACGATACTTTTCAGCGGTTACCTTAAGACTGTAATACCTACGGAAAACGATATTAAAGTGTTGCGCCTCTGAAAAAACTTACATGACTATTTTGTTATTTATCAACCTAAAATAATACGATAAAGATTAAAAGAAACATAAAAATAAATTTAACAAATTAAATAACACTGTTTGACAAAAGTTAATTTAGGTAGGTGTGGCAAAGAGCATAACTTGGTTTTTGGTGGGATAATTTTCGAAACATCCAAACAAGGAAGTACCGTCACTAAGGTGTCGTAATTTTACCTCCGAGTATTATGATAGAAACATTACTTACTTACTTCTAGTGTGAATGGTCTTTGAGCTGGATCGTCTGATTTCACGTGTGTGTTCACTTACAGCTCTGAGTGCTTCTTCAAAGGGCAGAGGTACATCTTTGTCATTAGGTACCACTGGCTTGTGAAAAGGTTCAAGAAATCATCGTCATGAAACCAATGTGTTTCTATAAAAAAACAAAAATCTTTCGAGAATATGTATGATCCGCCAACTCGCTCTTGACCAGCGCGGTGGATTATGGCCTTAACTCTCTCCTTGTGAGAGAAGATGTTGAATCCAGCAATAGGAACATAAAGTGGACGGCGTTCATCACCCCGAGACATAAAATGGTTAATGTCTACACCATAATATATCTCTCAAGAACCATTGCCCTTCAAACCCTAACACAGTGCTGTTTGCAAATTATACGTAGGTACTATTTGAATGCTTGAATACATTATATTTCTAAAGCCCCACAAGCCACAAATACTCTCTAATTAAATACCTATAAGCCATTATCAGGAAAACCTTCGCAGCTTCCATTATACTGAAAAGCTTTTCACAACAAAATACCAAGGCGTACAAAAGCCGACCTATCTGTCTCACATAAAGGCGAACAAGAAAAGGAAACAAAAGCCGTATAGAAGCACAAGACTAAACATTTCCAAGACGTTGCCTCAAGGGGGTAGAGGCATGGGGAGGGGTAACTACCCTTAAACATACATCACCAACCCACCCCACCAAAAACACAAGCTAATTTCAACTCTAACCCAAAATGAATAGAGAAGAAATCGCGCGAAAAAATACGTGGGTAGAATGAAAATTGTAACACATTGTCCAGCCACAAAAGATCTCTCGCAATGCATTGCGTTCCTTCTCGTTTCGTTGAGCTTGGATCTGATGAGAGGGGTGCGGGAGGTCTTGTTAGGTTGGTTGATAACGTTTTGTGTGGAAAACACTCGTTTAGTTGAAATGGGGCAAAGCAAAACTCTATACGTAAAAGGCATGAGGATTGAGGAACTTAGTAGCAAATAATGTTGCCAACTTAAGTATGGCTTTACTCGGTTCAACTTTTGTTGAAAAAAATCCTTGAATGAAAACCCATTTATTAGCTGTTTTTCAATTACCTACCCACTATTAGTTCTCCATCGTCAAGCAGTAAAGTGCAAACATCTCCGTGTTCTAGTTTGAAGGACAATGTTTCCAGAGAAATTACAGGTCATAGAGACAAATTATCTTAAATCTTTGTGACGTGTGACGAGCGCAGTGCAGTGCTAGGTTCTTTCATGTTCCAATGAACACTGCAGTTATAGGCGTGTTTCATCAGACACGTGAAAAGTCACTAGGTATAGAAGACAAGACGTGATAAGCGTTCTCCAAATTGCTATTTGTATTTGTTAGTGTTTGGGTAGATGTACCTATAGGTACCTACACTTGCAAGTGACCCATTAACCATGAAACGATATCGCTTTTTCGAGTTACGAATAGTTATTAAAAAAAGGCAACGTGGTCAGTGCATCCTCACTCGCTCAAGTTCGCGCAGTTTTAGCCTACCGCTAGGCCGTTCCTTCCAAGAAACAAGTGACAGTCGGTTGTTGGACGCACGGCTGAGCGCTCGCGCAAAACGTTTCCCGCGCATATTGTTATTAGATATGTCGTAAACCCTCCGCGCTAGACAGGGACAGAGTTACGCGTTAGAAGAGAGAGTTGAAAATCGCGACAGATATTGAGCGCTAATGCGAGCTGAATTGAACTTTGTTGTGTCCCAGCAAGAGTCGCTATTTATACAATTGTTTTTGGTAAGTGAGGCTTGTGTACTAATATTTATTCTGTGACGTGGTGTCATGCAGACCAGTTGCACACCCTCCGAAATGTAAAATTATGCAGTAAACTACCTACTTACCACATTTTAGTAACTAATAGGTAGTTTTTTTAAAAATAGAATAAGAAATAATTAGTCAAAGGTTGAATGTTGATTTTTATTTAACCAACTTACAATGATCTTAGTAATACTTTCTATAGGTAAGTACTTTATTTTCTAGGTGACAAAGCACATATTCGCACAACCTGTTAAGGACACACTAAGTTTCGTTTATTTTCAGGATGTAGATGTCTAGATTATAAATAGTGTTCCTATTAAAGCTACAGCTTGCGTTGAGGTTAAATTTAGAAGTAGAAAATCGAACCATTTTGCTCTAACAATTTCATATCATCTCCAACACAGGTAGCTTAGGTACCTACAATATGTGTAAGTATATTAGGTAGGTACCTATACAGGCTACAGGCCCGTAAACAAAATGTATGGGTCATATGAACCACCAGGAAAGTACCTTCTATCATTCTACCATCCTATGGAGGATGATAGAAGGTATAACATAATAAGATTCAGTAGCGTTTTGGCTCACGTAAACCTTGAGTAAACTGACAAACATCTGAAATTTATTTTTTATTATTTATTTAATAAGTTGTACTTAATATTTGGATTTAAACGCCATCCTACCCAGGTTCGGTCTGGATGGAAACTTTCACTTCATTCAACATTTTTTAAGCTTTTGGCTCACATATTGTGCAAATGCTTACATCACTGCGGTTAGATGGAGTTAGTACTATCTATGTAATAAATACAATTAAACGTAATTTTGTAAAAAATATTGAATTTACCGTGAACAAGACGAGAAAATAAAAAAAAACTGACTAAAAAGATACTGACCATTAACAAAAAAAACGGAACACAATTCAAATTCAGAACGCATTTAAGGCCATGTGAAACGAAGTGATCTTTTCAAAGTCTCAAATTCAAATATAGAACAAATTATGCTCGCCAATCCGACAATAGATCTGACGCGCATTCCAATTCGGTGCGCTATTGTGTAACGGCGGGCTGTGATTGGTGGACGGGCACAATGGATAACGCCCACATCACAATGCCCTATTGTCGTAGCCACCTGAACGAAAGCGCCGCCCAGAGTTTACACACCGGAAAATTAAATGGAAAACATTTGCCGTCGTATTTGCTACAGATAACGCGAGCCAATAATCCGTGACATAATTATCGAGTAGGTGCAGTCAAATCGATATAAACATTTTTAACGTTCGTGACATTGAGTACAGACTGAATTTTTTTTCTAAAATTAGATTTTAAGACTTACGGTAGTTATAATTATTGAAGACAATGAAAATGGCTCGTTCCTAACCTAACTTTTTCTAAAATGCATCTAATGCATATTTAGTCTGATGGTAGGTAAGTAATTAGATTATAATAATTAGTAGATACCTACCTATATTTGTAAATGTAATATAGATGTGTATCTGTGTTTTTTTATGAGATAGTATGACTGGACAAACAAAACGCGTGCTTGATGGTAAGAAATGCACCTGCACTTGTAATACAGCTGTTTGAACACGAATATTTCAAATGATATCCTCAAGCCCTTAATCTAGCTCTACATTGTGTATCTAACCTATCTTTCTAAGATAATATCTTTGCCTTCTAATTTCTTTAGAAACACTGCTCTCCATACCGGTTCTCAGTAATGTTCGCATTCGCATAGCTCATAAAGATATCTAGCTAGGTATTTACTATTCAGTCGAAAGTACAAAACAATCTTATGAAATCTTTTAACCGCTTATTACAAAAGCAGTTCTATGCTCAATTTATTCTCCTTGAGTTACCTTGAAATCTAAAATTGTACCTAGGTACTTATTCCTAACCACTATAAATATTAGAGTAGGTATGGTCAAAAAAATTGCAGCAGTAATACTTAGCAGCAGTAGCCACTTGAGGTCAAGGGGCCAATACTGCCATAGATCTCATTAAAAAAAATCTCTAGCAAAGGTTTCGAACAGAGGTTCCATCGTAGACCGCATCGTCGCTTAACATCAGGCGAGATGGCGGTCAAGTGTAAACCTATAAAAGTTTTAAAAAAAGGTAGTGTTTTAGTTGATTTCAAGCAGTCTCCCTCAAAATGACAAAAATACAAAAATCCTAAAACGAAAGAAATTCAATCAGTAATGGAAGCCGATATTTTAAAAGCGACAGAAAACGCATTAGAAAGAAGGCGAACAGGCAATAAATTTCTTTTACTGAAAAAAATCGCTTCCACTTAACTGCCCGAATGGTAATGGCTACTTAAGTGCTTATGTCTTTTTTCCGTTGAAGCTACTTTATTTTCCTTTTTAGGGTTCTGTGACAAGAAACTACTGAAAAGCTTTTCAGCACCTATATGAGAGCTTTTTAGAAAATAAAGTAAACGAAAAATTGCTTATAAACGGCACATTTTTTTTTCAATCTCTGTACCAATTTGAATATTGTCAATAATTGGTTAGTTTTATCTCGTGTGTTTCTTTGAGATGTTTGGACGACATTGACTCTTGCTTTTACATATTGCTACTTTTATTCGTTAAGTAGGTGAAATTCATTTTTTTATTTATTTACGTGACTTAGATAAGTAGGTACTCGAAAAATTATTGACTCTCGCTTTTTACAATGCCGTTTAGCTAACGCTACAATTTTTTTACTGTCCTTCTATGGTTCAACACGCACTATTAAATAAAATAGGTTTTATAAACTTTTAAAGTGGCGACTTTGGGTATTAGGTCTGGTGGTCAGGAAGTGTAGGGTCAGGTGGTCAGGATTCACTTAGAGTTGTTGAGCCAATTTAGTATCCAAGTTTTATAATTAATTCTTACCCTGTTTTTGAGTCATTGACCCAAAGCGAGTTAAATACTTTAAAAATGTTTAATAGATGCCTAGTAAAATCGATAGGTAGAATCTACCTATAGAAATGTTTAAGGTTTCTAAGGTCACAAGAACTCAAAGTAGGTACCTACCTATTAAATCGTTTTGATAAAAGTACGACTGTTCTGTTTAAATTACCGACTATTTGTATCTAATTAGTTTTTTGGAAACTTATCGTAATAATAGTGGGCATCTACAGTATGAAATAGCAAACAGCAAATAGTAGGTACCTACTACGTCAGTTTACTAGGTAAGTGTACCTACTTTAGAGTAAATAGTACTAAGTTAGGTACATATATAGGCACGATATGTCTAGGTGTACTAAAAATATTTTAGGAGATCATTTTGGAATGAAAGTCACATTGTATCCATCACGAAAATTCAATCATTCAACATTTTATTTCTAATTTAGCCAACAACTTTTGTGTTTTTTCAATAACATACTGAACCCTCTGTTGTCTGGTTGGAACAGATTTTAGTCAATTTTTTTAAGTTAAAATCTAAGTAAAAACGTGAAACGGTCACCTGTACCAGTAAGTGTTAGTGTAATACAAGGTTACACAGAACGCCTGTAGCATAAATAGCCCACTAAATGTTCCCACTGTTGGGACTCGGGGTTTCCCTCGCGACGTCAAGTCCAAAATCGCGCTGGCCCAGTGAAGATGTGCAGATGACACATGACCTCGAAAGGTTCTAGAAACATGTCAGTTTCTTCACCATGTTTCCCTTCACCGTTTTTAAGATAGCGACATTATGCACCTAAATTCGACAAAAATAGACTTCTGAGAAAAATTATCTACGTTTCTTTACGATGTTTGAAGTCATGGCTTCAAAAGATTCTAGGACAAGCCAACATTCGCCAATTCGTACTGAGCCAGCATAATGGATGGACCTTGGTTTTATCCATTCTAGAGAAGCACCCGATTCCCAACAGTGAGTAGTCTTAGGTATAGTCAAAGTCAAAGTCAATATATTTATTTGCCAGCTAACAGGTAGGTTTATGTACTTAATTACAATTCAAATATTGTTCTTCCATTAACGGCCATGAGGGCATGCAAAATTTAAATCAGGAATACATAACGATCATAATAATTATTTAATTATTTGTGCTATAATACTAAAAATAAACCTATAAACAAAAAGTATATCTAATATTATGGTATTGTGCGTGAATTTGTCCACCAATATTGTTTTACCTATTTTATTTACGTATTTGTTTCCTTTCTTAAGCCTAAGTTTTTACAATATTCATATATAAAACAACATAAAAACATTTTAAAAACCTAAACCTAGTTTGCCACCAGCAGCGGGGCAGGGCCCAAGCTATTGGTGGTTAGGGCTGCAGAGTGAAGAACCTCCTGACGATGCGTGCTGTGTCGAGGAAGGCCGCCTTCTGCATTGTGTTGGACTTAATTTGTATAATCCTAAAACCTTTTCCAGCCACGAATGGGGCATTGCATCATAGGCCTTCTTATATAGATATCCAGGCAGTGGAGAGCCCTCTCCACTGCCTTTGTTTCGTTTGATTTGTTGGCAAATGGTCGTGTCAATAAGGAGCAGTTTCAGCTCCTTAGTACCACGAGACCCAATCTTACATCCATTCTGAGAGGAGGCCAAAACGTTATTCGCGACAATATGCGCGTTAATTTTTGCTCTCAAAATGGATGTAAGCAGCTTATAGATGGTAGGCAAGCACGTCATGGGTCTGTAGTTTTTCGGATCCGTGGTACTAACAGACTTATGGAGCAGGAAGGTGACTCCGGTGGTCAAGAAACTAAGAAGAGAAATAATCTATTATATTTAGTGGACCACCACTACTGATGTGGTAGTCGTAAAAGTGGCTTCTTATGCTATTTAAAAATAAGAGTTGTGTTATGTTTGTATCACTAAAAAAAAAGGTAAAACTGAATATTCTATAAATTTTCTACAATAAGGCTATTTTTTTCAAAGTGTCTTTAAAACTGTCTTCATGTAGTTAATCTGTGTAATCCTGTATTGTAGGGGCGAGCACAAATGGGCATTAGTTCGCTAATGGACCGTTCGCCCGTTTTAAACTGATTTTATACCAAAACGCTAAGTTGATGCTAGCTTTATGTTGGTTTTAGGATGTTTATATTAAATGGTGTTTACTTAAGTACAAAGTTACAACTGTGTTAGAAATAGGAGATATTTCTGGAATATATTTATAGAAAAAAGGTAGGTAAGTATACCTAAGTGGGAAGTGCGCTCTATAACATTGCTCATGATAGTATATTCTGAAGCTGTACTGAGAAAAGAAGATTCCTCCTAATCATTCTGAGTGAGTTCTTTTTCTTACCGGTATAATTGCATACCAACTTACTTTATTTTTTTATGTATTATATTCGTAGTAGTATTTAGAAAAAGATTGTCTAAGAAACTCTACATTTCTTTAGATAAAGTTAGTAGCCTATCTAAGTTACACATTTTGGACTGATCCGTTCAGTTATACATCGTGACTGAGCAACAAACATAAATATTTAAACTTCCATAATTTCGCCTTCGTAACATTAAGGTAAAATAGAGAGACGGTACGAGTAACACATGCGCGTGATGGTAAGAAACACACCTGGCTATACATAATAGTAACTTTGCTTACTTAAGGTACAAGTTCGCGCGGAGACCGCGAAACGAGACCGCGACAGGAGACCGAGACCGGAGACCACGACAGGCACTTGACACTATGGAATTGTATGGGCACCAGTTCGCGCCGAGACCGCGACAGGAGACCGAGACAGGTCGCGGTCGCGGTCTCGGCGCGAACTGATGCCCATACAATTCCATAGTGTCAAGTGCCTGTCGCGGTCTCCGGTTTTGGTCTCCTGTCGCGGTCTCGCGTCGCGGTCTCAGCGCGAACTTGTACCTTTACACAGGTTTGATCTTGAAAAGTGCATATTTCTAAACTGCGTTGGTCGCAGTCATAGACCTAGAGATAGTAGAGTATTTATCTATTTGCCCTGCAATTTGTCTGGTGTTTTCTATTGGAATGCTCGTAGCTCCAAAAAGTGACATCGTTTCATGGTTGATGTCCTAAAGACACGAACGAAGAGATTTGACTCTATCTTTGTGATAAGAACGTCTAGGCTGTGGAATACGTTGCCTGGGTGGATTTTCCCTGATGGTTACAATCTTTGTGTCTTCAAATCGAGAGTGAATCGGTTTTTTTCTAGGTAAAAACGCTCCATCGTAGACCGCATCGTCGCTTAACATCAGGCGAGATGGCGGTCAAGTGTAAACCTATAAAAGTTAAAAAAAAACATTATGCATCAAAGCGGCAGACAAAATTGTTTCCACATTGACATCAAATCCTTTTGTTTAGGTCCTAGAGACGTTAACCACGAAACGGTGTCAGTTTTCTTCGATATTTAATCCATACAAAGTCACATATCTGAAGAATCCAAAATTAATTACACTATTTACGGTCTCCGTATCTTCCCGGACAGAGGTCGTGAGAAAGCGCTTACATTAATTATTCAAGTACACTAAGCGTCTCAAATAAATGAACCTAAATATAAACAAACATATTTTCGTATTAGTAAGTATTCGGTCTAGACTAGTAAGCTTCGTCGTCAATTCACTCATTCGAACCATACATTCAGAAAAACACTTGGTGACGTAAATTACAAAATAAGCAAAGAATTTGTTTACATAATAAAATAACAACGTCCACCGTATCGTCAGTTAACATAACGCGGTACCAGTCACGAGCATATTATTATACAATAGCTTTATTGTTAATAATGTACGTATTTGATTTACACAGAAAAACCCCGATCTAGATTCAGCATTTACAATTTTTTGTCCTAGGTGAGTATCGACCCCGCGACTTATGACTTAATATAGTTATTTCCAGTAGATAAGCGTCATACCGCCAGTATGTTGGACTTCTAGTTAATAGTAGGATTGATTGATTGAGATTGATTAATTGAAAATAAAAAATCAAGGTAGCTACTGCCTAAAGGTAGGTAATTTTTTGTTACACTTATTTAATATTTTTGTATTAGTTCCTTTAATTTTTTTTATTAAAATGTACATTAGGAATTATAACATAGCGATTAGTCAAATGAAAGTTCTACGAATTCAAAATATAAATAGTTATTTTCGGACATTTCTCACACAACACTATCTAGCCGGAAATCACAGATAAGATAATAGTTACTATCGTAACCCAAACTAAGCAAAACTTGTGCTATAGGAACCAGATATGTTTAAATAATAATAATAAATTAACTATTGGGCACTGCCCCGCTGCTGGCGGCAAACTAGGTTTAGGTTTTTATAATGTTTTTATGACGTTTTATACATGAATATTGTAAAAACTTAGGCTTAAGAAAGGAAATAAATACGTACATAATAATAATAATAAATATTAGTGGACAATTCACACACAACACCATCTGACCCCAAACTAAGCAAAGCTTGTACTATGGCGGCCAGATAGCTGATATAATACTTATATAGTTTTAAATTCATACTTATTGTACATAGAAACTTAAAACTTAAAACATAAGTACCTACTTATTATAAATAAGTAGGTACTTATGTATTAGTTAGTTCTGCAGCAGACTGTACCTGTTATCTGTCTAACGGTCGTTAACTCCCTCAAGGGTCATCTCCACCTGAACGGCAATTAAATGCTGATAACCACTGATTAGATAACCGAACGGTTATCGTCTTTTAGGCTTTATAGCTCGCTGTATGTTACTGTGTAACGATTAAAGTAGATCAACAAACTACATGCGAGGTTTTTGCATTTAGGTATATCAAGAGAGTAGCGTATTGGAGAGGCCTATGTCTAGCAGTGGATGAATGTGGGGTGATTATGATGAAGAAGAGTGGAGAAGACGAGCTGGAGAGCTAGACATGCGCCTGATGGTAAACATATGCCTTCACCTCAAGCACAGTAGGTTAACTTTACTTACTAAGATATATTAGAAGATGTAGAGTTCAAATCTTTGCCTAGGACTTCACTACGTTTCTCAGCCGGAGATAAATATAACGATATATCTTATTGCTACATAATTTTCTTTTGAAACATTTCCTTTTAAACCGGAACACAGTACCTAACATTTATATCTTACTGCTTAGTGCTTAGTGAAATACTTAATGACTAGCAAAGGAATGGTGGTTGTCTTAATCAGGTATTAATTAGGGAAAAAATATATTTTTAGAATGATAATACAAGAATGAAAGGCTATCTAGGCCTTTGAGAATTTCTGCCAAATCTAAGGTTTTGTAAATCTCAGTTCAGCAGTTTAAATATATTTGTATTATTTTATTCGGAAAACTGTTTTTTTCTAATAGGTATACCTTTTAGAAAAGGGTAGGTTATAATATACCTATATCATATAATGGTAGGTAATAGAGGTTAGTATGATGGTGAATAGAACGAGACTCTTTCCACTTATCAAAGGTTAATCTGCTAAGTCCTAAATGATAATAATAGTACCGAAAGACATCGAACAGATTAAATAAAGCTCCAACCGATGTCTGAGTAGATCACTCTGCTGGCTAATTGGCGTCACTTAGCGCTTAGCGGCTTGTCTATAGATAGATATAAATAAACGACACGATCTAAATGTGTACTTCTTTACCTAGGTTGAGCGTACGGGTGTTGAGTGTGTGTTAGTATGTGAGGGTGTGTATGTGTGTCGACTTCGTGTAAGTGTGTCCACGTGCTTATGTACCTAGATATTTAAGTATTCACGCGTGAATGTGTGTATGTGTGCACCACATTATATCAAAACAGTTGTATATTTTGTGTGTGTCTATTTCTGGTTACGTTGTTTTAATGAGATAACACCCAGTGATCGATTAAATCTCACAGAATATCTACTTACCTACCTACTAACTGTGGGGGTCTGTACGTGTATATGCATTGTTACTATCATCCAATATCACAACATAGGTCACCTTAGTGTGGTGTCCAGTGTTCACTAACACAAAATGTATTTGTCCATTGTATTTCTTGTCACATGTGCCTACCTACCTTTTCTTGTGGTTTTGTTTTATGTCTTTCGTTTTCGACACAATAATATTTTTTTTATTTCAATTTAATATTGGCATATATAGGACAAACACAGCTAAAGAGGGTGTATTTGTGTGTTTGCATTTGTTATTTCTGTGGCATTTCGTCCAGTACCAACTGAAATCAAACCGCATTTCCGCAGCGTGTAAGTATGAGTTTGTGTGTGCGTGTGAATGTGTGTGTCCGAGCGTTGTTTCTCTGACGCTATAGTGTAGTACCGAATAAAACCTCTCATCGTATCTGCGTATCTAGTTAGTCTATAGATAGAGTGGCTACCTGCCCCAGCTGGGTATCTATTTAAGGAGCGCATCGTGCGATCCGTCGTCGGGCGCACATTTCCGCGCTCGTTCTGTCTCCAATGGCTTTTTTCCGGTGTTTAATTGGATCTGGATTCGCTGTGGTTCGACGTTTCCTTGTTTTGAAAACGGGGATTTATGAATTACTAGTGATCCGCTTCGGTTTCGTTCTGGTTTTACCTCTAACACGTCGTAAAAGATAACAAAAATGTCGTAGTAAAACTTTTACAAATAAGCGTAAACACACAAAAAAAACAGAATTAGGTACAGTTTTGAAAAATAATCTGACACTAAGTACTACCTACTAGCAGCGCCACGTGGTTTTACCTGCGTAGTTACCGACCCCATTAATTTAACACACAAAAAAAAATCTACGTACCTAGGTATGTGTTATAAATATATATACATTTACAGTGGTTTAAATAGTGCAGTTCTATATACCTATTCCGATGCAGTTTCAGTTGCATTTTGCCCGTGAGTTTGGTGCATGAAGCTGCATCGAAATATCGGGCCCTCATCCACTATTGAACCGTGAATTATAATCCCGTAATTAATAAAACGAATGTAGTGAATAACCGTGATAGTTTAAAATAATGTTGCCTAAAAATATGAAAGTTACCTACGACAATGCTGCCTCAGAAACTAAAATAGTTAACTAAAGCACTAGTTAACAAACCACTTACATAAATCTCAACAACCTAACGATACGGGTATTTAGTACGTTTCACTGTCAACACTTGGTACTGTTACAGCCACGTTACATTGTAAGCACAAAGTTCGTATCTCAACGTATCTCATTACCGCCATCAACCCCGAAGACGTCATAAAGAGGCAAGTTTCCAAGTTTATCACGGGAAGACATAATAAACAGAGGGTGGGAATCACCCCGTTATCCGGAAAATAAGGGGAGTTTACGGAACGACAGATATGAACTGAACCCGTTTCATAATGGACTAATAGAGATAGTGACGTGAAACCGATTGATAGCTAGTAATTACCTACCTATAATAATGTTAGTAATGTAATACCTACATGTGAAATACATTTTGTGTGTTTGATACTGATAGGTTTGCACATAACCGTCATATCACGTGATATTAAGTGATTAGGCAGTCTACGAGGAAACAAGTGAATATTAAGATAGATAGTGGCTTAGTGGGTAGTAGCTCTGCCTGCGAAGCCGAGGGTCGTGGGTTCGATTCCCACCCAATGCAAATATTTGTGTGACGAACGAAATTGACGAACAAATGTTTGCACTGTGTCTGGGTGTTTCTATGTACCTATAATAAGTATGTATTTAAAACTATATAAGTATTAAATCAGCTATCTGACTGCCATCATACAAGCTTTGCTTAGTTTGGGGTCAGGACTCAGGATGGTGTTGTGTGTGAATTGTCCACCAATATTTATTTATTTATTTATCTATAGAAACACTTTATTGTGACACAAACAAATTAAAATATTACACAGAAAAACTTACTAATTAGTGCCACAAGTGGCAGCCTTATTGCTGAGAGCAATCTCTTCCAGGCACCCAGCACACAGGAAAATAGCCTACTTATAGTCGTAGGCGGGGGAAGCGACATTCATTTAATAATACTACTACATATTTATATCTATAACTACATAAAATAATAAATATTCACCTATAAATATGAGACTATACAATTTAACTGACAAAAACTATAAATATTAAACAATTACCAACACAAGTGCAGACATTATGAACAATAAAGGTGTTTATTGCTCGTCACCCAGAGATCTAAGATGTCAAATCTCCAAGCCCTGTAATTTCTCTGGAAACATTAATTACCCTTCAAACCGGAACACAGTAATGTTTGGACATTACTGCTTGGCGGTAGAATATCTGGCAAAGGTGTGGTATTTCCCCTGGCGGACTCTGCTAAGAGCCCTAGGTACCACTACACTATTACTATGGGTATTATGTCGTAGATGAAAATCGAATCCACGATTTATAGTTCTATGTAGAGAATTTGTAACAAGGGACACGGATATGGCAACGGGAACGGGTATGGGTAGGTATGGGTTTTAATAAAGAGTTTTTTTATCTTATCTTATGGAACTAGAGGGTATTTTTGGTTTTCAAAACGCGTCTAGGCGTAAGCAACCCACTGCCACGTCCAATGCTATAATCATCCAAGGCTACAGGGAAGAGAATTAGATTTCGACTAATGACTGTTTGAGAGGGTCGCGGATGCCGCCATGGTGATTGATAGTCTAACTCATGTAATAATTGTAATTTTGATGATATTATATTCTACATTGTAGATAGATAATGCCATTAACTGCAGATGTTAAACTTATAGTCATAAGACATACACGGATCATAGGTAAGTAATTAATATCTATTAATCTTAATTTAATATAATTAATTAATTAAGTTAATCCTATTAATCATACGATACTTATTTACCAGTTCCAAACTAAGCTAAGCTGGAAATAAGGGATTCCGATAGCTTAACAGAACAGTGTACACCTACCTTTATCTACAACAGAGAGAAAGGCTCCTCTATGTAAGTACCTAACATGTTAAACTTTGAGCATTGATTTTAAATAAAAAGTACTTTGAGTAAATACTCAAAGTACTTAAAGCTTAAAAAATATTTGTGTAACAGTTTTTCTTTGATTCGTTAATCTTTATAGTTTAGAGTGAAAGAAGAAACACAAGTGATAGGTAATGTGCCTGATAGTAAGCGACACACCTGCCAATAATAACACAGTAAGTACCACGCAGGCATTTGGACATAAAGTCCAAAAGTGCAAAACACGTTCATCACCCCGATACCTACATGAGATGTAATTTTTCCGAAAATATTGCCATTTAAGCCAGCACACAGTTTTTGCATGTTGTTACTTGGCTATGGAATAACTGGTAAATATACCTAAATAACTCTTCAGGCGGACTCTACAATGAGAAAACACTAGGTACAAAACAATAAAAAAACAACTGTTGTTTCCTTCAATATAGCATGAAAAGTTGTAAAAAAACTAACCTCCTCTCTTAATTATATTGAACTTCCATACAAAATCTATATAAAAGCACTCACGACTAATTACCTATTCAAATTTCCCTGAACCAACAAAGCATTTTCCCGTTTCCCAAGAAAATCATATCAAAACTCCCATCTTGGAAATAGAAACTTCGAGACTGTTCAAACAAAACACCAAAAACCAATCAAGTAATTGCCAGGGGTCGATAATCTTCATTACTGGGACAAAAGTGGGAGTCCCTACAGAATACACGGTATGTACTAGAGGTTAGTATTGCCAGGATTTGGTTTTCTCCTCTAATTTTAGGAAATTTACCTCTGGTTTATGATCACAAAACGTCACGAGGATAACATAATTACAAAATAACTAATTCGTTCTTCCTTATAAATTATGTGAAATATTTTTGTTTCAATAAAAGGTTACCACAACTAATTTTAAGTTTTAAAAGTTTTGATTACGAAATTGTAGTTAAATCTCATTGTTAGAATCTATGGGATACAAAATAGGTACTAACTACCCTAGGTAAGTAGGCACTCAACGCATTCTAAGAATTCAGTCAAAGTCTATAATAGGTAAATACCATAGTAGGTATTTTGGTATTTATAACAAGCCGAGCCAAAAACCAATCAAAGTTTACGAGCAAATTCAAATTAAATTTGTAAAGTTCTCAAAAAAAGAAGCTTGAGCTTGGTTTAACAAAACCCACGATAGTTGAAACACAAACGTAGAAAACTTATAAAGGTACCTATGCCTACCAAGTATCATCATTGTCATCATCATCAGCCTGTGTTCGTCCACTGCTGGACATAGGCCTCTCCAAATAATACACCACTCAGCCCGATCCTCGGTCTACCTATACCTATAAACCTATATGTATTACCTAATGTAAACCTATATGTAACCTAGGTATATGTATTAGGTAGTACCTAGGTATACCTACCAAGTACGTTCAGATACCTACTACCTACAAAATATAGTCCTATAAAAGGTGAGTAGGTACATAATAAATAAAAAGATAATATAATACCTACATAGGTAGATTAATTTAAGCGAAATGAACATACCTAGTTTTACTCATAAAAAGAAGAACTTTCATATTTCATACAAAAAGAACTGTGTAGCAGAAAACCAATAAAGAATCGGTGAAAACAAAGAGACGAGGCTAGGCACCCCACAAGGGGCCCCACCCCACTGACGACCCCCCCACACGTGGGGTCGGGAGGCACCCCCAGACACACATTCTTCCACGCCTGCGCCCCAATATGGGTCATATTGTCCTTACTCAGGCCAATTTCTTTACCGTGAAAAATATGAACTGAAAATTTTAGCACGAAAATTCGAGCTTTGTTCGAAGCTTCGTAGGTGGTGACGCCGTTGGATTTTACTGTATCTGTAGTCTCAGTTCAAAGGAAGGCTTTAATGTTCGAGCTTTAGAAATTATGTCTGTTGTTGAAGATAAATACTTACTTATACCTATCTATATTTATGTACCTACCTACCTACATATCGTCGTGTTCCATAGATTTGTCGCGGGTCAAATTTTGACAATTTTTGTAAGTACACCGTCCTGTGCAGAAAAATCGATTACATTTTTTTAAATTCATGTTAATATTAAAAAAAAATATTATATGTACTTAGGCATGGCGTGTTGGCCATAACTATATCATAAAATAACCGTTTTTTTTTATAATTTCAGTGTACCAATGCACAACAAAAGCTGTAGGAAGGAATATTGTACCTAGGTACCTACTTACTTACGCTTTCAGTTTAGTCCGCTTGTTCTATGTATAATTATTATTATGCCACACCATATTCCATCAATCTTTTTCTGTCTTACCTACTTGGTATACAATCTGGGTTGGAGGGCAATGACCTAAGTATTTATTCTGGCGGTAGTATCAGACGCTTTCGGTATTTGGATAGGTAAGTAACTATCGGATGTTTTGCCAAGAAGTTGGGGCAATTAGGGCTACTTAAATAGGCAGTTAGATTATTTTAAGGAAGTAGGTAGGTATTAACTAGGTAAATAGATTCTGACCACGGATAGTTTTAATATTTTTTCTGGTTTTTAACATTTTCTATCTATACGGAGTTTCTAGGCAGAAATCGCTCCGAGCGATAAGGCACCAAATTTACCTGCCGAAGTACCTACTTCAATGTAGGTATTGTTTGTGTTTTGTGGGTTTTAAATAAAATCTTTGTTGTGTTTTAATGGTACCTAGATAGAGTCATAGGTAAAATACCAGGATTCAGTTAAATCAAAGGAAAACTGACAAAGCCCCTGGTGTATCAAATGTTTGCTGAAAGCTAATAGAGCTGAAATCATGTAAATTTATGTAGCAAAATCAAACCAGGTTAAGATTTTTAGACGTTAAAGATGTTTAACAAAATCGAAGAGAAAAACTAAGCTTAATTCAAGTGCGGTAGGTATATAAGTAGACACGTAGGTAGTAACCCGATGTAACAGTCATAGATTAGTGAGCAAAATGTGTTTCAGTGGGTATATAGAACGCTGCTCCTATTCATAGGTAGTCCTTCTGAGGCTGACATTGAAATATCTCTGTTTATTTAAAGCTACTTTTCGGCTCGCATTCTGTCTGATACATTTTCCGATACTCCGTGATGAATGACTTCAGTAATTTTAACACTTTATAAATATTCATATCGGTATCATATTTCGTGGACAACAATAGAGTAGTTCGCTCGCCAATCACAATCGAACCGACACACAATAGAACGCTTTCCTAAGCCACGCCTGCTAACAATGCCTCAACACGCCCAGCCGAACAACGGCTGAAGAAAGAAAATTTTCTCCACAAATACAAATGTAAGAGATTGTATTGACTTTTTAAACGCCCTCATAGATCGCACACCCACCTGCGTTTTGTGGTGTGCGAATTTCACAATGAAAGGCTATTCTGTACGCACACTGCTGTCCGGTATAGAAAGACGAACGTTTGGGCGGGGCGTAGAGCGAGATGCAACCGCGCCTAGTCGCGCGGCGAACGCCCGAGCGAGCGAGCAAAGCGGGCACGCACACATCGCCCGCTAGAAAAGGATGGGCTGAACAGCTTTGTATAGATTCCGAATGAAAGCTGTTATTCCGCATAGACAATTGATTGTTAAAAAAATGTTCAATGCAACATGGTCAGTTTTTAGCGTGGACTACTTAGAAATGGGTTATAGGTTTTGGTTGTGTGGTCGGTTTGGAACGTTTGATTCACTTTGTTAGAGGATAGGGCTCGGAAGGACGGCATTGTTCACAGGGCAGTGACACTAGCTCGGTGCGTCCTTGTCGCACTTGCGGGGCGGGGGGAGGGCGTATTGTAGCGCGCGCGTATTGTCGGCTCTCTTCGATCTGCCAGCATTGTGTATCGGCATCGCGCGGCCACAAGACGTCAGTCGCGTTCCAATTTCAAATTTTCGAATTGCGTTCGATCGCGAACGAACTGTTTTGCGGACCAAATCTTCGTTCCGTTTTGTGTTTGGATTGTTTATTGTTTTTAATTTTGTGTTTTGTTCTGTGTGTTTTTTTTTATTTGTGACTTTTAAACTGGATCTTAATAAATAATGCCAAAGATTCGGTGTGATCGGACTTTAGCGTGTTATATTTCAGTTTATTATTTTGTTTGATCGTTTTTGGTTGGGCCGAATATTTTTGCTGATGTCTCACAGGGCGAGAGAAACAATGTTAACTCAATTGAAGGTATGTAACTACTTACTTAAAAAATTACGATAAGTATTGTCAATTTCGTAAAAATATTTTTCATGTTATTATAATTTTAGTAAGAATAGGTATCCTATCCTAGGTACCTACTAAAGTAAGCTTACCAGTGTCAGTGAAATTAATAACTAAATCGTTTTGGTTATATTTTTTTAAATAATTTATAACAGCATAGTAACGATTCTATTTTTAAATCAATTTTTTTTATGTACCTAACCTAATCTTTGCATTTTTGCCCAGTTAAACTTTGACGGTCAAACCAGATTTTCTCACCCGAACTTTTTACGAAACCTACTTACATACCTATCTAGATTACTTACAAAATAAAAGTGAAATAACGTGAGATTCTTTGAAAATTGTAATCGAACATTGGCATCCATTTATTTGCGTTGAAATTAATAAGTATTTGAAACCATGTACACACGTAAGTACGTAGGTAATTAAGCAGTGCTTGGAAAAAAGAGTCGTAAGGGTAGATATCATCAGTAAGTAAATAAAAAAAAAATAGTAAGATAGACATCGTTTTCCTTTCTGGTACCTACTTAAGTAGGTACAATATCGCGGTTAGAAGCCTTATCACAATTATTAGCTGTACTTATTGTTGTTTTCCAAACATTTACTCAAGCCTTAAACGAGCTAAAAAATTAACATTTTTTTTAGTAAAATCATTTCAGCATAGAAATAGGTATTTATTTCAAACCTTAGGCGTCTAAGATATACTTGGTAACGTCGTTGGATATTGTAGTTTTACAATCAAATCAAATATAAATTAAAGATCCAGTAAAATATTCTCAGATATATAGGTAGGATACTTAGTAATTTACACAAATCGACTGAGCTTTAGTTTTTTTATTACAAAATAAACATTTTAATTTCACCTTATTTGCCACAACATTAGGTACCTACCTACCTACTGCAGCATGATTTTTGTCACATTGAGATCATAATATACGAGTATATCGTTGTCAATTGTATACAAATTAGACACATAAATTTGACGGCCTTAAGGCTCGCTTGAGTTTGAATTAATCCTTAGAATACGGTAGACAGATACCCAACCTATGATTTATTTTTCAAATAGGATCTGCCCGCGACTTTATCCGCGTAGACAAGAGAGCTTTAGAAAAGGGCTATTCTCGAAGCTAAATTTTTTGGAATAAAAAGTAGCATGCATGCTATTACAGATTGCTTCGAAGGTATGAATAGGTACTTCTTACAATTTGATTGAGCAATAGGTACTTAACGGACTTTCAAACATCCGAACTTTCGCATTTATGTGTAGGTAATATCTATTCTAGGTAATAGGTATTATCTAGGTAATATTAGTATGTACCACCTTACTTAAAATAGAAGTAAATTTGATTGTAAATATTTATTTAGTTATGATGCATAATGTTATAACACTTTATTTTGCGACACATAATTTAGTAAAATCATAAATTAATTGATAAGTTATCTTTCAATATTAGACCATTTTTTTATTTTATTAATTGTATGTTATAAATAAATGTTATAAATTAAACAATACGAAATTAAATAAAACATTAAAAATTGATAAAAATATGAAACTGATAAGCATCACCGACTGATAATCATCAAAATAAATGTTTGTTTGCAACTTGATATTTTTGTAACACTCCGAATAAATAAATTTATTCAATCCACACTTATTAATTTATATACATATTTACTCGGTTGTCTCGAATAAATTAATTTTATATTATCTCGATTCTTAATAATCCTTTGAAATATATCCAAAAAGCAATTATAACAAATCAGATTTTGAATAAATATTGCAAATATTAGATAAATTCTAAGATGCTGCATTCTTATTGGCTATGGAACAGATTATGCATCTCAAATCATCGAATTAATTACCACAGTTTTTTTCCTATGGTTAAATTATTTAAATTTAAAATGCAGCTACCTAGATACGGTCCAAATTTAAAAAATAGAATAGGACGACCACCAGCTTCCTAATTACAGAGCCTTACTTTAAACTTTAAAAATATATTAATTATAAATTTGGTATTATTAATTCTTAAATCGCAGTTAATCAAATTTACTATAATGAAAGAGAAATGAGTAGATAATGAATAAGGATGCTTGTTTTGTCTCTGGGGTGTTACTAAGTTATCTACGTTATTATGCATCTTAAGTGTGTAGTTATGTAGGTGTTTAGAATTAAATAGATACGTACGTTTTATATCTGGCTTCCATAGCTTTACTTAATTTGGGACTGTTTGCAAAAGCGTCCAGCAATATTTATTCAAAACAATACCTTTTGTAAATCTAAACTATATATTCTCACAATTTTGAAATAAATCATGATTTACGGATAGGTAGCCCTTCACAATAGGTATATATTAACTACTTATCTAAAATTAGTAAATAATTTCATACGATGTCAACAATTGCACAAAAATAATTTTATTATTATTATCATCATCATGACGATTATTAAATACCTAGGTACTAATATTAATTGCACTTATTCAATTTTAAATCTTTGTAAATCGTTACCATAAAATAAAGTGATATCAGAAAATAATAGCCACTTAAAATTATGTCATTCGATGTCAATAATAATAATCATTTACAACAATTACATAAATTGTTAAGGATTATACGTAAGTTTATTATTCGACGTTACATTAATAAGAAGAAATTAAACCAATTTAATCTTCAGGTGACAATTGTTAATTATCCTCATTTCAGTCCACAACGAAATGTTAAATTCTCGTATTGTCGAAGTAAATTTACGTTTAAATTACCATAATTAAAATTTTAAATGAAGCTGCCGGTGAAATAAGGTGAATTGATCTGTTGTCCAAATGGTTGGCGTTCGGGACGTTGTTTTTAGGGTTCTGTGTAAAAAACAGGATATTTTTATAACACTCTTACTAAAAATATTATTTAGTAATGTTTAGATTTAACTAAGTAAAGGGTTTTGTAGCTATTGTTTGTTTACCTATTCGTCCCATCCTACAAATAAGTACTTATTATAAATGTGATGATAGACGTTTGTTCTTCAATTACATCGGATTGGCTGAACAGATCGGGTTGAGATTGGGAACACATAGGTATATTAGGTATTGGTGGTGGACATTGGTGATATAGATGATATATAATATGTAGATTATATTTTACATATTATTGGTACGGCATAGATTACTTTTTGCTGTAGGAAAGGTAACTACGCGACTAAAACCACGAGCACTATTATTAGGTAGTATGCCTTATATACCTATTAGGTATAAATCATGACTATTTATTCTTTTAAAGTTCATTACCTGTCAGTTTGTTCATCCTACCAGTTTTGGATTAGATATGCCTGTCTTTCGAGTGGTAGGTACTAACAGTTGTAGGTTCCGCTCCCGATATTTTCCCGCAACAAAAAGTATAACATAACTATGTACCAATTATAATAGTCTGAATAACTGGCACATTGCATTTAGACACAATCAGTAGTTTTTGCATGTATCTAAGAGTAACAAAAAGCTACTCTCACACAAAATTTTCCCAATAGTAATTTTAGTGCGGGTTTTCAGAGATTTTACATTAGGTATTCAAATCTTTTATTTACCTACTGAACTTGTGGTCTTGGGTTTGTAAATTGTAAAATTGGCTAAGTAAGGTTGTATATAAATACTATAATATAATTTCAAATTTAAACGAGAACGTACCTACTTACGTATATACCTATTTTTACTTAGTAAGATTTGTTGTGTACGGAATACGGAACCGTCAGTATAAAAGTTTAACACGTGCATGACCGGTTTGTTTCGTTCTTAAAGTCGGCTTAATGGTTCTGATTCTGTTGTTAAGTAATAAAAAAGTGTCAATTTGTGAACGATACGGAGGTTAAGAATTACGATTGTTACTCGGCAGGGACATAAAACTGTAGGTATAAACACAAAGTAAGGTACATTTTGGGTTTCCAAAATATACCTAATTAGGTAAAAAAGGCTTTGTTATAGAATTGTTTGTTACTTTATCTTTTAATAATAATAATTGGTAAGTCCGTCATGTTTTTGACATATCTGTGTGTCATGTGCCTCTAAATTTTCATGTGTGTGTGTTTATTTGTTTAGTGGTAGCACTCTTTGCAGAGTCTGCCTGGGGAAATACCACACATGAGGCACCCCAAAGCAGTACCTAAAGTGTAAACTTAATTGTGTTCCGGTTTGAAGGGCAATGTTTCCAGTGAAATTACATGGCATAATTACTTCACCCTACATAAATAAATAGGTAATAGTTTAGAATAACACATAGGCTATTTTTTATCCCTGGAAAATAACGGTATAGGGAATTACGCGGGTGAAACTATTTACAACATTAGTTAGATTAGTAGGATGTGTGTTGTATGAGAAATCGCTATGATATATTTTGAGGGTAATGAGCGAGCGGAATGCGTTTCAAAGCTATTTCAGTAAGTAGTGTTCTGTATAGGAAATCCGTAGTTAGTCAGTTGTCAAACGCATGCCGTATCACCGCTCGGTGCCGGTGGTGCAGGCGCGCTCATCTATTACAGCAGACTGTCATATTACGCAACGACGTGGGTACTAAGTACATGTGCAAACTTTACTGTGTTCTGGTTTGAAGAGCAATGTTTCCAGAGAAATTACAGGGCTTAGAGATGTATCATCTTAGATAGAAGATTCCAAATCATTACCTAGCACTAGCACAGCGCTCATCACCCAGGGATATCTAAGATGTTATATCTCTAAGCCCTGTAATTTCTCTGGAAACATATCCCTTCAAACCGGAACACAGTAATGTTTGCACATTACTGCTTGCTTGCTAGAATAACTGGCAAAGGTGTGGTACTTCCCCAGGCGGACTCTCCCAATAGCCATACTTGTTATGAAAAATTTGCACTGTTGTATTTTTGGAAAATGCTTGTCTATCTAGCGGCAAGCTTTTAATATTTTGAGTTTTAGACACCTTTATTTTCAAAAACAGTTGATGGCGAGCGGGTATTTTGTTGATTTAGACATTTTTTTTTTATCTATTGATATTCATTTGTTACTTACAGATTTTAATAGGCTTGACTACTGGTGTTTTTTACTCTATACTGTGAAACACAGACCTTAAGCACTAATTTCAATTACTTTATAAAGTAGGTAAGCAAGTGAAACGGCCTGGCGAAAAAAGGGCATGCCCATGAGCATGGCCATCAGGCCAACTGGAAATGCTGATGCATTTTTAGATAGTAATAACCATGGTTCCGAGTTTACCCGAAGATTTCTTATCATACCCGAGCGTGACGCTAGAATTCAATTCACAGCCCACGAAAAATCTGTCTGAGGTGCGTCAAAAGAACTTTTCGCTCCAAAAATGTTTAAGTACCTAACTATAAATAGATAAGTTTAAATGTAGTAGGTATCTACCTCGCTAGGGATAGTTTACAACTTTCTTCTCACAAGATGTTCATTACAATGATTCCCCGAACAAGTTGCACCTACCAATTGTTTTTAAATAAATATTATTTCGGTTAGTACAGGAAACCGTCTAATATTTATATAAAACAGTGCCCGCAGTAAAAACAGTCGTAAATCCAATCGAATATGAACCGGACGCGATGAAAATTAAAAATGTTACTATTTAACGAAACAGATACACTAAATAGGTACCGTCAAAGATTTCTGTGCGCTGAAGTTGTGGTCGATTTTAATATCGAATTTATTAGTTTTAAAAATCGATAGGATGTGGTTTTTAAGATCTCGATGTTAAAATCGATCGTTGCGGTGATAGACGCTGGATCTGAGGCGGTTACTGTGGGTAAGAAGCTAAGAAGTAAGGCCGTAAGGGTACGCAGATCGGGTCTGTGGAAAGAGTAGATGTGTATGAAGGGCAATGTTTCTAAAGCACAAAGTCGCAAAGCGAGCTGTGGAAAGAGCTATGCTTGGAGATTTTCTTAGAGATCGTATATCGAAATGATCCGTCAGAGTAGCAAGGCTAGCGCATAGTATAACATTGATAACCGTTGGGGTAGATGTGTTCTTGAGTGGATATTGCAAATCGGCAAATTTAATGTAGGGCACCCTGAGACTAGATGGAGTGACGATATACGGAAGGCAGTAGGCAGTGTGTGGGAATGTACAGCTGAAGATCGGGTTGAGTGGCGAGCCTTGGGAAATACCTATGTCCAGCAGTCGATTAAGATAGGCTGATGATGGTGATGGTTTTAGATGAATTACAGGATAATTTTGTATCTTCGCGTGACGGGCGCAGTACAGTGGTGTACAGAAAACGTAGGTTTTTAGTAACTGAACTGAACATTAAGCTGACAGGCGTATGCTTTACCGTGTCTTATTTTTGTCCAGTCATTGAATCATTTAAAAAAAATTGTTATGCTCTGAAATGCTACTTTTTGACGTGATAACGTCTTATAATTCGGTGAAGCCGGCTGCACGCCCGCAAAACATGACGTCATGTAACGTTCCGCCGTTACTGTTAGTTCGTCGTCCGTGCCATGCGGACGAAGCTGAGCGCTGAGGGCGCCACCCGCCGAGTCAAGCGGTATCACTACTCGCGCTATCAGCATACTGATTTCTTAAGGCGTTGTCACGTTTAACTATCGTCAGTAAACCGACTTTACAGACAACCATTTTTTATCTTAGATGCGTTTGACTTGCTTGATGGTTAATGATGATTTGGTTAAAGGTAACACACGCTGACCTGTAAAATAGTACTTATTTCACTCTGGCCTGTTTATGTTTGAGTATAAAAGTAGTAAGTACTTATAAAACTTATAATTTTATTATCAAGACTTGTACCTCTTTTGTGTAACCTAGCATGTTAAACCATTGGCAGCAACACATCTATAATTTTAATTCACTTTCCAATCAACTTATCTACGACCAGGCGTGAGGAGCCACTACTGTATTTGCCAAATCAGTGCCGTAATCATCCGTTAAACTTTATATATTACTAGCTGAACGCGCGTGCATTGCTACGCCATCTATCGAAAATTGGTCGTACCAATTCAAATTTTGAACAAATTCGGTTACTTTAGGTTCTAATGACGCAGCCTTTAACAAATGACATAATGACATAATGTTGTTCGCAACGAAAGCTCTCAAAGCGCAATATTTTTTCCCGTTTTTGTTACATTTTCCAGTCATGCTCCGCTCCTGTTGATAGTAGCGTAATGTTAAATAGCCTATAGCCTTCCTTGATAAATGGACTATCCTACAAAGAAATAATCTTTCAATTCGGACCAGTAGTTCCAGAGATCCTTGCGTTCAAACAAACAAACAAACAAACTCTTCAGCTTTATAATATTAGTATAGAAGTAGGTATATATAGGTAGTTGTTTCAGTGGAGTAAGTTTACTGAGAAACAAATTTATTTCAGTGTGGAGTTACTACCGTATTGCTCAAATTAGTCGCGTAGTCATTTGAAAAGCGTTTTAGTTCGTTCATATGGACGAGTTTATCGAGAAGTTGGTCGAGATAGTCAGACGACCTTGCTCGACAAGTTAGAAACTGACACACCACCTCCGTAAGTGGGTTTACGATGACGCTCAGAAATTTTGCAATTTTATCCTAACGGTAGTAAAAGCAGTAGTCATATTCAGTTTGGCCATCTTCGTGTTGATTTATGTATATTTCTGATGATTTGGTTATTATATATGTAAATAAGAAGATTGTTATCTTGCTAGCAAACTTTTAAAGTTTATTGATTGAGCCAAAGAATAGGTAGCAGAACATAAAGATTAATTAGTTCATAAACTACGCGCGGATGTAGAATTGAAAATCGAATAGCTGTAAAATGATTGCAGTAAATCAATTGATTTTTTTATCATTTAAACAAAATTTTAATCAGTTTTATAATGTTCATATACCAAGTAATCATGTAACGCTGGATACCTAAAGTTGATTTTCGTAAAGACGTAAGTGCAATAAGTACCTACTTAGCAATATTAGGCTAATTAGTTTTAGTCAGAAAGTGTACCTAGTTTACTAAGACTTTATCTTCCAAGGTAGCCCGAAGCTGGGAAGGCAGTGGAGGCCACTTGAAGTCAACTGCTCTAGGGTTGGTCCTTTAAAAAAAAGATCACATATTATTTTGATCTTAAAGTCGAAGATACAGGATTGGATTAGTATCTCAGATGAGGAAGGACACTTTATTAGATAAAGAAATGGAAGGTTAACAAAATACTTTTTATTTTATTTTTGTCATGAATGATTGTCATAGTAATCTCAATATTCCAGCGACAGAACACCAAAAGGAAATGCGTACGCTTATTATATTTTTTCTTCCACCCATCGGGTTTCCAAGACAAATCGGGTAATACGACAAAATCGAGTAGGTAGGTCACGTAGCCGTTACAATTGTGACATCCAATTCACGTAACTCGAAGGGATTATCGCCACCCCACATTTGCCCTCGATTTTTTTTTTAATAATTCCCGACACGTCTCCGAGTCTGCTTTTGTTCGTCCCATTGTGAATACCTTCTGTAATAGAAATCCGATGTATGCTTATTGTATGGCTCTTTGTCCGGGATTCAGTGAGATCTCCTATGCGGTGTGATTTGTTAAGACCTGTACCTACAAGCCTTTTCTTTGATATTACAAATTTTAGGTTATTGATTTCGTAACTGAAAATCATTACACGTACCTACCTGTAGGCAGTACCTAATAAAATATCCATAACTTTAATTAAGCTAAAAACTCATCTCTTTTTATAAAAACATTTGGTAGGTAGGTAGGTACTTATAAAAATTGGGCTCCAAAAGGCGTTCATTTTAGATTTTGTTGAAAAAATCTGTAAAGCAAATAATATGTACCTATTGTGTTGAATTTTTTCAACCATTTGTCACTTTTTGTATCTCTGCGTTTTTTTGACACAACACTTTTTTAACGGTTATCTAGCGTTCTAGCGTATCGTAAATTCATTATTAAACAGTTACAAGAAATTTGGAGTGATTTTGAAATGTAACATAGTGACCTATCGAGCAAAACATGCGCCTGATGGTAAGCCTATCTGTTCATAAAAACACAGCGCTCGTTGCTATTTGAACATAACAAATCACTGCTTAGCACTGCACCGCGCTCGTCACCCGGAGATACATGAAAATTTATCTCATTGCCATTTTTTTAATTGGCCTTGAAAACGGAACGCAGTAATTTTTCACATCCCAACTTAGTGGTTAAATAACCAAGGTGTGGTACTGCGCTAGGCAGATTCTAGCAGGAGTGCTACTATTAAATAAACAGATTGATGAAATTCAAAGCAAATTAGCACCCCTCGACGTTCACTAAAAGATTTTTATGCTAAATAAACTCCATTCTCTGAACAATGCACGTTGCCCCAAGGACTCGAACCCCTTAATTTGTCCAATTCTGTAGACAACTACTCTTCCGCTCTTTTCAACGAGTGGCCTTAGAAAAGGACAAAGACATTTCAAGATCTGGTGCAAGTTATGAATGACAATGACGAAAATGTACTATATATGTTATGTAATAACAAAAGGTACAAGTTGAGACTAGTCCAATGATAATCGTTTTGAAGATAATTATACTTAGCTATATGGTTGACGTTCCGAAAACTCAGGACTACTTCCCTAGTAGGTATTTTCTATGGAAGGCATAGAGAAACGGAATGTGCAGGACATGTGCTAGATGGTAAGCAAGACGCCTCCCTATAACAGCACAGTGTCAAGTAGCTACTGAAACAGGAAGTGTCCAAATCATTATCTAGCACTGCACTGGACTCGTTACCCAGATACATGAAACGATTATTTATTTCTATGCCCTGTAACTACACTTAAAACATTGCTTTTCAAACCAAAACTTCACGGCAGAATAACTGGCAAAGATGTGGTTCTGCAAGATTCCTGGGGAAGTTACAAATTTCTGGGTGTATTCAAATCTAGAACTAATCGGTTTCTTTTAAAATCTTCAACCACATTGTCACTTTACGTACATCAGACGAGATGACGGTCAAGTGTATGTATAGTTTTCTTTGTTTAAAAAATACAATTTCTGGATTTGTCCCGCAATTTTTGTCTAAACAAATCTCGCGAACCCTACGCCTCGGCCACAATAGAACCCTTACCTTTTGTAGTCCATTGTTGGCCAGACCCCTTCTGTTTGCACAGCACGTGTTTTATTGAGCAATTATTGAGCAATCATTGAACGCGTTGATCTGAATCTTAAGGAAGCACTTTGTACGATTTAGGAAGTGAAGGGAATTATAAAATGTAAATCAGATAATATATGGTAAATTGTTTTAGAAACTAAAGCTTTCTAAAGGTAATTCTGTTAAGTTTTCTTACGTCTTCTTGTCAGAGGTGTACAGCATTTTTGTATCAAGGGTCATATTCAATACCAATTAATCAACCTATAATATGACGTACAGTTTTCTTTAGTATAGGGTGGCTTGACGAGTAAGACAAGCCCCTGATGGTTAGCAACACGACAGCTCGTTATAAGACAGTGATAAACAGCAATTTGAACGTGAGGATACAACTTTCTTAGATGGCACTACGTTCGTAACCCAAAGATATGTGATGGTTTAACTCTTTGCTTTGTCATTTTGCACATTACTGCTTGGCGGCAGAATAACTGGTAAAATTAAGGGACTTTCCGAGATAAGCTTTGCAAAGAGTCGTACCTACCAACCACTACAAAACTTGGGTATATTTTTTAATCATGTTGAATGGGATTCAGCGGGATACATTTTTGGGATACCGAACAACCGTTGCGAAAAAGACATGACCGATAATATGTCAAAAGTGATCACGCAAGATCAGGCTATCTGGAAGGGGTGAATAGAAGCCATTGTACATCAGTGAAACTTTCTCGATTGATAATGAAAAGTTGTATGGTAAATCAAGCAAAACTCATTCTGTATTTGTTCGTTGTATCCAAAACATTGAAACATGTATCACCTTAGTTAGACAGCACTCATCGGCAGTTTCACTTTCTCATCCACCGTTTTCCACACCACAGTTTAGCTGGCAGCTGCATTAGCTACCGCTGGTATAATAAAAATCACCAGTTAGAGAGCTAACAAGTACCGTGGGAATCCGCAACTGAACCACTCATAACCGGAATCAACCGGAATCAGCTGGAATTAACCGGACCGTGATTGTGGATACCAGATAGATTATGCATTCTTGTTCTTCTAATTACTTTCGAGGTCACCATTTCTAATGTAGATTTATTGATGGGCCGTATTGAAATTTGTCGGTTTCGGTCCAGATGTTTTGAGTAATGAAGGCCACTGGGCGTCGATTAGCTGTATTCAATTATCTCTTCGTATTCATCTAAGTTTTACGACATGAGTTACCGAAATGAATAACTGTCTAATCTTACTGGCAAATTAAGGCTCAGTCAAAGCTGCTGGCGGCTTGCGATATATCTCTATATCTGCTCTATATAAATGTATAGGACTGAATGACAAGACCAACAAGACATGTACATGATGGTTTGATGGTAAGCAACAAGCAACCACATTAACAACAGCGTAGTAGTGCAACGTAGCTATTTGAAACTGAAGAGGCCAAATACATGCCTGGCACTGCACTATACTTAACGCCTAGACATAAGTATATGTTATTATGTTTTCCTTAACTGTTAAATCATGTAGTGATAACAAACTAGGACGTATAGGTATCTGCATGCCTTGACGGGAACCGAAGCTACGACTTTTAACTGTGAGATCAGACGTTCTTGTCCCTAACCCAAGCTTTACTTTGAATTTTGACGCGAAATTTCGTTTTGTTCAATGGATGAAATTCGTAACAGTACATCTGTACCTACTTAAAAGCAGCACAGTTTTATGTTCGATACAAGCTAGGACAGCAAGATATCGTACTTATTGTAAACTATAAAATGTAGTACTAATATCAAACCAATCACATACATCCAAATAGCGCCATACATCACCATCGAAATCCTTTCTCACACACAGCACCACGTAATCGGAGCACGTGTGCTCATTGTCCATCGACAATAGGCATTTCCTTTGGCGCAAATGTACAGGAAACTCTTTATTCAGATCCGACTGTGTGGGGATATAGCACGTAGGGTACCTGTGCTCTAACAACATCATCATCATCCTATTTTTATTATTGAAAACATGCCACAGTCGCAATGCGGTTATTTTCCCGGAATAATAAGTCTCCGATATATACCAAACTTCACCCAGATTTCTTTCTTCATTAAGTGTTGCTTGAAAGAGAAACTTCCATACATACAAATCTTTTATTACTATTATACGAGTATTACTTGTGTTTTCTGTGAGAAAAGGATGCAACATCGCTGCTACAAGTAGCATGGGTTGCATCTTTCTCCACCATAACAGTCGTGGACGGACTGGATTTCACAACACAGGACCTCCTCTAGTGTAAAATCCAAGACTCACGTAAACAATATCTATGTTGTTGCATAATAACAACTAAACTCTGTATTTTTCATATTTGCATCATGCTCCCATTATCCCCTTCCACCTCCCCATGGATCCGTGCTGTATCTTACCTGCCGGAAGGCGGTTAAGTAGTAGGTAACCGCAAAGGCAAGTTAAATAAATTGTATCTATCTTTCCAGTGGTAGGATTCTTTGCAAAGTTCACCGGGTAAGGTACCACATCTTTGCCACTTATTCTACCACCAACCTGTAATGTGTAAACATTACTGTGTTCCGGTTTGAAGGGCAATGTTCCCAGAGAAATACGTACATCGTGTATTATTTTCCTTCTAAATTTCTTAATACTTTTCCCAATCCTCGTTTTCTATTCCAAATCAATCTAATAGCGGCATCAAACCAATATGTCAATCCGTTTGGTCATCTCGACGTTTTTGAAAACAAACACACGTTCGAGCGTGTTTATTTTCAACGTCATTAGTATTGTGCGTAAACTATTGGAAAATAACATTTGTCTTTGTTAACTAAAATAGACGGGATTAGGCATTCTCCGAAAATATTAGTTCGCCTGTCGAAATATCTGAATACAGGAAAATGGAATTGAAATCAGATTCCTGGTAACATAGGAATGTTTCCGATGACGATGACGTTTCACATGCCAATTTATTTCTATTGGCTGGGTAGACTTAACCCTATTTTTTTCCCTAAAATATTCATAAAACTAACTTTATTATACATTGGAAAAATGTTTTACGCCAATCATATCAAGCAATATATTATGAGTATTGATAGCTTATGAGACATAGTTTACTTTTTGTACTTACTTCCTATTTACCCTCAAAACCATTTTGTTAAGTCCAAACAAAATGTCTGCATGGACTCACAAGGAAATCTTCTAACTCACAATTACAGTGAAATCTTAAAAAACATTATGTTTGGTAACAATATTTTTTTTTGATTTGGTTGATTTGTTTTTTAAAGAAAGCTAAAACTAAGTATGTAGGTACTGTTTGGCCTTAGATGACCTCTATTATTGTCTCCCGATCAGGAAGGCGCAGGACTCTAGTAACGTAAAGTTACAAGTTAACTATAATTACTTCCTACTAGTACATACTAGAATACTGTAGGTACAGAGATTACTTAGGTACTATTCATCATACAAATATTGCTGTTTATGTAGCCAAAACCGTGTAACACAACCGATGTAGATGTAATTCTATTCTATTTTCGATCAAATAACAATAACATAACGTGGTAACTATACATAACCCAGCCCATGAATGAAAGCCATGAATGGATTATAAAGAGAATAAAAATTTACGACAAAGTTGATATGAAAGCAAACACATTGTTCTACTATAAAGGCCAAAGACGCGCATACGCATCCTGCAACGTTCGATACATAAACTCATAAAATACTTTATTATGAATATAAAAACGATAGTCCAAAATGTAAAAAAGATACTATAAATATAAATTTATGGTAAAAGATGTTATAATAATAATCACAGCGTTGTTTTGGAGCTTCCGTTCGATGACGGCCAAATGTGATTCTCGTCTTGTGGTTTTCTTCTTCTGTGTTGTCGGATAATATTTCGGAAGTCATGCTAATCTTTGATTTCTGACTGTTTGATTTCCTTTCAATAATATTCGTGTTTTAATCTATTAGATCTGTCAAGTTCGTCTAAACTTCTTGTTTATGCTACAACTGGATCTATAGTCGATATTATTTTTCATAAATCTGATTAGATTGCGTCACAAAGATTACTTTTTCTATTTCTAAAATGACTACTAATTTTTAAAAAGGTCTGTGTTAATATTTCATATAAATTATATTTTATAGCTATCATTAAGTAAAGTAATGTTATTTGTACTTGTAAGTACTAAATATAAGGACAAGCTCAATTTCTTCTAAGTAATCGTGGTCGATCGGAAATCCTCTTAGTTGCTTAGAATATTGGGTGGATTAAGCGTAAACTAATCTACGAGTACCTATTTTACTGTTTTTGATACAAAACGTATTGATACAAATTGTGTTCCTTTTATTCGAAGTACAGACATAGTTTTTCTCTAAACCCTGAAATTGTTGACTCTAAAACTAAAAAAAACTGAAATTCTGAATGCAGGCATTGAAGAGTTCCACGCTGTAAATATGTACTTACTTAGATATTTTGTAGACTTTCTTTTCACACAACTGACTAGTCCCAATTCTATTTAAAAAAAAAAAGAAGAAAATTAAACATCCTTGATCATGGAACTGTTGCGACTTGGTTAAGCATAATTTTCCTGTAAACTACTCAATATCAAACAATACACACTATCTATGATACACACATTAATATTTCCTACAGCAAAAAGAAAAACGATAATTGAGTAAAACATCTTATTTACATCTCCGAGTGACGACCGCAGTGCAGTGTTATGTAATGATTTGGATTCTTCATGTTCAAAACTATTCGTACAAAACTCCAGTTTTACCTATCAGATTTTTTAGTTTATGAACTGAAATTTCAGATTTTTTTGTCATAACTTCTCTCATCATCTAATTCTATTCTATTTCCACAAAAAATAAGTAAACATTCAGTCGTCAAAACAAACCTAATAAATTACCGATCACTTCCTGATCCCCTGCTTTGTCTTCAGTTTACAGCTTCAATGACAGATTTAATTTAATGGCTTTCCCAGACTCTTTATTGCCCCTTAGTTTCATTTTACAGTCTCTTAAACTATTGTTTGGTTCTGTTTCATTCACTAGTTAATTACCGTGATTATTGACATCACTGTAACCTTTCTTGATTTATGTTTCTGTACATTTTTTTTTTAA
Organism: Ectropis crepuscularia; assembly: GCA_963693475.1. Lineage (NCBI taxonomy): Eukaryota > Metazoa > Arthropoda > Insecta > Lepidoptera > Geometridae > Ectropis > Ectropis crepuscularia. The sequence goes on from OY856355.1 coordinate 19,794,089, forward strand.
CTTTTATAATAGGTTTACACTTGACCGCCATCTTGCCAGATGTTAAGCGACGATGCGGTCTACGATGGAGTGTGTTTACATAGAAAAAACCGATTCACTCTCGATTTGAAGACACAAAGATTGTAACTATCGGGAAATACCTACTCAGGCAACGTATTCCACAGTCTTGACGTTCTTATCACAAAAGCAGAGTCAAATCTCTTCGTTCGTGTCTTTGGAACATCAACGATCATGAAACGATGTCGCTTTTTCGAGCTGCGACCATTATTCGGTTGCGTGGAAGAGATTGCTTATATTGATAAGGTCGTCATTTGATTCACGAGCTTTAAGAATGTGTTTTAAGAAGTTTCTCGATCACGACGGAACGTCTGAAAGGATCGGGTTAACATTTATAACACATTTAGATTTAAGTCTAGAATACCACATAGGCTACTTTTTATCACGGAGAAATGACGGGAAAAGGATGTATGCGAGTGAAACCGTACGGCGCTGCTAGTGAATAATGTACTATAATGTTATTTATACATTTGGTACGCATCTACATACTAGCCGCACCCCTCGGTTTTACCCGAGTAGTGCCCGTACCCGTTATTTTTCTGGGATAAAAAGTAGCCTGTGTTATTATGAACTATAATCTGGGTTCCAAATTTCAACCCGATCCGTTTAGAGATTCCAACGTGATTGAGCAACAAATATCCAGATATTTTAACACCCATTAACAACAAACATTACATTTATAATACCAATGTGTATTGCTCTTTCTTTGTGTGCTCCCGAATCGCAATCTCATCTTCCTTTATCGAAATTCATTTTTCAACCCACGTTTAGCTGGAAGAGACTAGCCTTTAGCGATGAGTTAGCTACTTTTTAGTAGGTATATTTTAAAGTAGTAGGTACCACTTTAAAATGATTTGTAAGACTCTTTTTTTCGCATATTATTAAATGCAATAAAAAGTTTATTTATCTATGTTTCTATTTAACAAAGGAGCATTTACCCAAAATCGCGAGAAATACAAAACAAATCAAACAAAAGGAAATCATCTATAAATACAAAGATCATCCCATAATGGTAACCTGCACTCTACATTGTTGAAGATAAACCAACTGAACACTGAACATATGCGATGCATTAACACATCTGTTCTTGAAGGAAAGTATCAGGTTTCCTGTGTGTTTTTGCAACTTTTTGCGGCAACTATGGGGGTGATTTGTGTGTCGTATTCGTTGGGATTGTATTGTGCAATAGGTGTTACGGGAGTCCAATTTTAAAAATTATGTAAGATGGACTACTTCAAAATTAAAGCTTAAGTAACCTGACATAGTAGTGGGACTCTCGGCAGAGTCCGCCTGGGGAAGTACCCCGCCTTTGCCAGTTATTCTACCGCCAAGCAGTAATGTGCAATCTTTACTGTGTTCAGGTTTGAAGGGCAATGTTGCCAGAGAAATTACAGGGCTTAGATATATAACAAAAAGAAAAGCGATAATTGAGTAAAACATCTTATTTATACCTCCGAGTAACGACCGCAATGCAGTGCTAGGATTTGGATTATTCATGTTCCAATAGCTGCGTGTCTCTGTGTTGTTATGTGGCAGTCATCTTGCTTACCATCAGGCAGATGAACTGCTCGTCTCGTCACTCACTCGTCAAAAAAAAAACATTTTTCGTCTTCAGCTAATGGGGTTGCATTCTGCTAGGATTTCTAGGCACCTAGTATTTGTATCTCCTATGTCTCGTCTTACGTAAATTCAGCCCTAAGGGAGAATCAAAATTACCTCAAGTTTGGGTTTGTGTAAACTTTTAGAATGATACCAATATATTGATGAAAAAAATTATTCATTTTATAAATGTTGACACTACATAACTTAATTTCATTTTGACTGTCCATAATAAAAAAATAATTTATAAATTGTTGCAGTTGCTTGAAAAAACTCAGTAAACAAGCCGATTTATTTGGCGAATTAAATATATTTGAACTTAGTAAATGTTCAAAATGGTAAATATGGCACACATTGCATCGCACGTAGGTACCTACTTTATTAGCTCGAATATCTAAACCGTCTCAGTTAATCAGACACGTGCCCAATGCCAATGAACTTCATCTTTTACTCATATGCTAATTTACTTTACTTTGTTTCAGGTAAAATACCAGAATTACGGCTCGTCCTCCAAACAATCGCCGTAGGTACAAGTTAAAAGTACTTATCATGAGTTTTTTTACTAAACCAGCTAATTTATACAAACCCGTTCTGTTCCTAAACAAGTTCTCAACAGTTCCACGTACAATCTTGCGTGATATCGTTACAATCAGACGATATTAATTAGAATCCATATTGGATTACTCGTGGCGCCTCGCATCCAAACATTACAAAGCCATTTTGTCTCTGGTCAAGTGTTACCAGACGTCTGCCGTCCATAGACAATAATATCTTTGTGGCATCAAGCGGCCGCATAAAGCCCATTGTGGCCGAATCAATTAGTCCATAATGTACCCATTGTAAAACGTAGCCACTAACATTGTCTTAATGTAGCATACATCTCAGTCATATATCGTTAAATAATTTTTATAGTTCTATTTATGGCTGAACTCAATTTATTGGCCAGATACGTTTCAGTAGCGCAACGGTTTAAAGTTACTTATTCAGATGCACTGCCAGGGAGATTTATAGGTTTTGTTTCGTTCGTCGTAAAACTATAGGGAGTATAGGGTGATAATGCTATATCCAGTGACGCATAAAGATATTTCGGGATATTTTTCTGTATTAATGCGGAAAACTCGCAAGCTTCACCTGTTGACGGAAAAGGTATCAGGTTCCACTAAAAAGCTCTTGAAGGTGAAGATCAAAGGAGCAATGACACCAAACAAAATCTGAATAAGACTAAAGTAATGGCTAAAGATATGAGAAACGTTGAAGAGGCAGCCGTTATTGTAGAGTAACCCAAAACCGACACATGTGTCACATATCGTCCAGGATTGCGATGCCACATGTGAAATGAAGAAAAAAGACAAAAATCTGTTGTCACTACTCCCTAAGGTACGAACAATGCCGCACTCAGATCCGTTTCCAATCTACAAAATTAATTTGAGCTTTAAATTGGGGTTTGTAAAACATAATATGCGACGAATCAAGGGATTTACGGTCGATTTCTCTGGAACACAACGCGTTTGTGATGATTTTTTGTTCAACCTTCCATAACCTTTAGCCTGTGACATGGATTGTAGATTAGGCATATTGTTGACCTTTTTTGCTTCCATTTTAGTTGCACGTGTAGTTTTGTTTTTTTTTGTTACAAAACCCTCGTTTCTGAAGAGCCTTTTGTTTTTATACCGACGAGATTTGCATGTGTGTGCCTAAGATTCGTTAACGACGATACGTCGTCTTGATTTCCTGTCTGATTTTAAAAATGACACCGTTGCGACTTCTGGCGAATCAGATTTATGAGATCTCGAAGATTTCTGTTGTAATAAAGAGAACGGAAGTTCTAATATTGTCCCGACGCGCTCGGCCGTGGAGGCCGTTGACAAAATTAATGTTATATTATGAAACAATGAACAGAATGGTGTTTCTTATAAATAATGGGAATGTGGTGCGATGAAAGATGCGTCCAGTCATAATAGCGGCTGACCACAGAAATATAAATCCGAACATGTGGCCTGCTATTGATAAATTATAGCATGAGATAAATTGATTTTTAATCTCAAACAAATGTGTTTTTAAAAGCGATAAAGATTTTTACAGCAGTATTAACAATGGATGTAAAGGCAATAATTGGAGATAGTGATTCAGTAGTAGCATTAGCATTTAAAGTGTAATTACGTGTATCATTACGCTATTCTGCAAGTGGGTGTGAAAGCACCTCGCCTTCCAGGAATCGCATCTATACTGAAGGTAGAACTGCCATCACAGATTTATGGGCAAACCTCCGAGATGTGTTACGAATAAAAATAATAGAATTGTCGTGTCTAATAATATAGCGGCCGTTTCCGTTCGGCTTTTGGTTTATTTTAGTTGTGAACGCGAATATTATACGAATAACGTTCATTTTCATTCATGTGGTGCGCTTAGATTTTCATAGTTTATTACTGTTTCACGACCATTATTGTTAATGGATGATAATGTAGGGTTGGCTTTAATTAGTTTCGCGTTAACTACCACTTTTACGGCTATTAACATTATTTTATTGCTTACGAAACTGTTTTGTAATACGTCTAACATGTTTGGTGTCTGAACACACTGTTGAAATTGTAGTTTGATTGGCTAAGTAGGTAATTGTTGTTACATCATAATTTACTATCTTCATGTCGGAGCGAACATTCGAAATTATAATCTTGCTAATTGAATTTGTGTTATTAGTGCGTCTGACATCGTTTTATACACAGATGTATTTTCACACGTTTACGTTCGTGGTTATGTAGACGAGATTATTAAATCAAATTTTAAAAAAAGTTTTATATCGCCAACTCGAGACTAAGAGCAGCGGATTTAATATATATTTTTATAGAATCTAATAAACGACAAGGTCATTGCACCTGTAGATAATAAGACTGAAATTATTACGACGTCTATTTAAAGTTTTCTTTGATTTTACGTCATTAAACTTTCTAGTATGTTGATATGTATTGTATATTGTTATGAATTTGAACTGTGAATTCTGATAGTAAGAATAAACTGTAAAAAATGTCTCACAAATTGTAGCTTTTTATTAAAAACTGTTCCCCAAATCCATCATCACGACCGTCTTTCAACATCTGAAGGTCTTAATCCGCACAAACGAGCCATTCTCATGAAACAAAACGAAGAGCCGTGACTAATGTATTCTCTGTCTCTTTCTCGCATACCAAATGCTCAAACAATAACACCATGATGGATGCTACCGGTGCCGTCTCAAAGGAAAAAGAGATCAGATGTAGGCGATAATTCATAAAAAATGATAATAAAGGGGTAATTTTCGTCTAAACGACATTGTTCTTCTGATTTATTCGTTTCAGTCTAGCTACATTCGATGTTTTGTTCTTTGCGTTTTCACTATTGCTTTGTAGTATTCATTTTTATAGTGGAATTCACGATCACCTTTAAAATTATGATTAGTAGCACAATTGTCTTTGTCATAAAAATTCTATCTGGTCCATAGGTTTGGATACATTGTCTGGTTTGTAGTTTTTACGGTCGTAAATAATCTTAATTGACTGCATTTTTTATTTCATAGTCATGCGTTTTTTTCTCGTTATTCAAATTTACCTATTAAAATTATGCGTCTGTTTTTTTCTCATCACCATCATCTTCATCAGGGTCGGGAAATTGAAATTAACATGTAGGTAGTCTCTAAACATTTCTTAAATTACTAAATATATTTACTATTCTTTTTAACTTTGATGGGTCCTCACCTGACCACCATCTCGCTTGATGTTAAGCGACAATGCAGTCTACGATTTTGTGTCACAAGCATGAACTACGACTTCACTCGTATATTACTGTATTCTGCTTTTTGTATCCAGTGAAACTAGCATTTTTTCATGGTAACAATACGCTTAAAGCTTTTCGTCAAAAACATGTTATTAAAATTAAACCAGTTGTGAACATTTAAACACAAACAATTAAAAAAACTTTTTTTATAGGTACGTCCATGGTTGTGAATAAACGTTATTTACTATATTTTAAAACATGTATCTGCTATGAATTAACCGTACAATTTCCAGTTGATGGAAAAAACAAAAACTTTTACTTTTTGGAAACAATGTTTAGCAATATTTTCTCTGTTACACGGTTTCGTGTAGATTCTACGATTTCAGTAAGCATATCAAACATTCCAGAAAGATAAAAATTAAGATCAAAACAAAATGGTCCGTCCGCAAAACAACAAAACCATAAAGATAATCCGCAGTTTTAAAAGAAATTAAACAGTGCTCTGCCATAAAACACAGACCATCTAAGAATATAAAGTAACTCCAGTGTTGAAGTAGAACGGACCACTTCTGTTTTATTGTTGGAGCCATATTTTATGGCTGGATTGTTACAGATTTAGAATGTTAAGGCGACTGTTCAATAGAACGATAAACGCTACTTTACATGTGACTTCATTAAAACCTTTGGAATCATTCCTGTCAATGTGAAGAGTTAGGAAATTTTATGAAAAACTTCGTGATAGAATTAAAAAAAAATTATTTGAAAAAATGCGAAAACGTAATATGTGTTACAAAGTAATAACAATAGTTTTATTAATTTTCATTAACTTTCGCTTAAATAAATTGGTCATTAGAGTAAATATCGAAAAACGTGTATTGATTTTTAACGTCATACCAAATATTTACGCAATCTAGCGCAAGTCAAAATAAACAAAATAAATTTGGCAAAAATTTTGAATTTAGTCAGTATAAAAATGATCGTAAGTAACCTTTCGGAATACGGAAGTTAATTATCCTATCTTTACGGTAAATTATGCTGTCGAATCTATACCTAGTACTTACAAAAATATATATATTCATATTTTTTGTAAATGCATACCAGAGTCATCTGTCTTTACCTAAGTGATACAATTTGCTTTACAAAAGTTTATGTTATAAAACCGTATTTAAAATTATTATGTTCATATCCGCAGTATTCAATGTTTTTTAGAATTATTAGTTTTATTATAAATAGAACGTCAATAATTATTACAGTTGACAGCCCAAATTACGCAGACCTAATTTATAGTTCACAATAATTTGTAATATTATGGATTTTTAATTTTGCGTATGATAATTTTATGACTTCTAAATAAGTTTATATACCAGCGTAGGAGTGATCTCGCGAAAATGTCTTTATTTGGAGATAGTAGATGCTTAGAGCACAAGTGTTTTATTAAGGCATACCAACTAATATGAGGGATTTCATTATTATTTGGATGCCAACAAATGTCTATTTTTAAATTTCTTAGCGTATTGTTTTTTGGCATTGTGGACGAGTTTTATAAATCCAGCATTCCAAATCACACAAACTCACCTGATGGTAAGCGACTGTGTAGTCGAAGATGACGGTTGGTTTCTACAGTCTGAGGTGTCCCGATAAGTACTAATAAGGTTTATACAAATCTAGAATAAACAGGTTTGTTATAGATAAGCGTGTTACATCCTAGGCCACAATATTGCCTAACATTAGGCTAGTATTGATATTATACTAATTAGAGAGATAGATTTGCTCTAAACGGTCATGACGATGCGTTGTACATAAGACCACAGTTACCTAGAATACACTAATTCACCCTCAACTTGAAAACACCCAGATTATTTTCACTTATGTTTCACAAATGTTGATGTTCTCATTACAAAAAAACACAGTCTAACGTAAACTTACTTCATATAGGTGTAATTAAAATGTATAAACCAACTCTGACAAGTTCTAAATTATATCTTATAGGGAATAATGAATATGGAAACTTATTCCATTCCAATGCTATACGTAGAGTTTGTACGGAGTTTGGAAATACCCACAATGTATGATTAGTAGTGTACAATCTTCTTTACGTTTCAAGATAGTGGTAGGCACTCTTCAGCCGCAGTGCTCAATCATACGACTGTTCTGCTATCTTTGAGATTATAATGAAACTTTTATGACTTCAATTTCAGTTACGAACTTTATGTGCAGAAGATCTATTTCGAAAACAAAACAATCCGCACTTGTTCATTTTGTTTCGTTCGTGACAAATTCTGCCAACATAATAAATGTGCAAGTTTGTTCATCACGTTGTAAGAATCCAATGAATGAGTCTGAAATTTGAAACTTAGACTTAGATTTGATTGATAGATTAGACTAGAAAGTGAACGAGGAGAACTAGTTTTGCATAAATAGTCCAAGCATTCGAATTTAGTTTAATTTCAATTGTAAGAAATAAACACTTTGATATAAAATATTTTGAATCTTTAATGTAATCACAAATCTCGTAAATGCATCGTAGCGTTGATAGGATGTACTTACATTTTTATAAGACGACTTTGTATTTGATTTAAAAAATACAATTTTGCTGTATTTAATAAATATTAAAAATGTGTATGAGGAAATCCTCATACACATTTTTTCTAATTTGAAAAATAATGATTTAAAAATTTCAGTACTACTCACCTGATCGATGGAAGGTGGAACTTGACCTTGAATAAAAGTGATCACTTATAAGCTGATCATTTATTTCTCTTAGAAATGAATAAGTTGTATTTAACAGTAAATTTTTTCGACTTACATTTACTTATTTGTTATAAAATACTCTGCCAAAGAGGTTATATGAGTTGTCACTAATTGTATTTCTCTAATAACACTTTTTTCGTCATGTCTACAATTATTACGTTAGCTTGTATGTGATTAGCGAATAATCGACGCAACGTGTTAATCTTATCGAAATATTAGTCGAACATCTCATCGACTCGACAAAATAAAATCAACTTTCAATAAAAGTTTATTGTTGTGAACTATAGTAATAAAACTCCAACTAAATATAATGACGATGTGGAATCTAAAGGAGTAACAATAACTATTGTGCTACCGGTTGCAATCATTAGTATTGATGACGTAAACATTACAAGTATTACAACAGTCGAAAAAACCAAAGCTAAAGCCAATAAAGACGGTACGGGAGCTGAGAATGTTGATGAATAAGATGCTCACAATGAAGTATTGGTTAGTTATAAAGATGAGGGCAAACACAAAGGTAAGGTACGTAATGATTTGGAAGCGAGTGGATGTAAACGTGAATGTGAGGAGCGAAGCGTGGAAATTACAAGCTGGGCTCAATCGCAGCCGCGCTTTTGTATTCTACAATGGACGGTCAAGAACTTGGCGGAGGACAAAGGGTTGCGAGACGGGAATGGGCAATATGTCTTGACATGGAGGTTAGAGGAAATAAAAATGTTTTGCAAGATTTCTGCAATAGTTTGAACTAAATATTTTAATGCTAGTTAAATTTCTTATTTTAATTCATTACGTTAACATGTTTATAACAATTCCGTCATATTTCAAATATTTAATCAAGGCTAACGCGAGCCCAATACCTGTGGCCTTTGAACATTATCAAGATCTTTACTTATAGACATTTTCTCAGTATGGCGGCTTCTTTGAAAACTTTGCATTTCTCCAAGTAGAGAAGCAGATTCAGATGTAAAATTACGCATAAAATACAAAATCTTATTTCCATCTCAATATGTTAAACCGTATAAGTACTAAAAGATAAACGCAAATTCCAGAGCTAGTTAAATGACAATATTTTTTTCTTTTAAACAATCACTTGTTTCTGTTTTACATTCTTGTAAGATTTTAATATGCGTCTAAATTAAATGATATTAGTAGCTTATGAATATTACCAACTTCGTTCAATATACCTACCTACTTAGTTGTTAACATTAAAACATGATTACCTTTCTGTCGACGGTATATCTTTCCGTGTGTTTAAATCTTAAATTAAACCCATCTCACGTTTACTTCAAACAGAATTATTTTCATGGGATAAATAGTTCTATTGCCTTTTTATTATGGATGGATTGTCAAAAATATAGGAATTGGTAATTTTTTTATTAACAAGTATCATCCTTGACCTACCCATTTCCTCCTATATAAAACGAATCCTATATAAATAGTATCTACCTATCTAAGCATATCCGGAGTTGATGCTTGAAGTGTAAAAGTTACTGTTACCATTAGGTAAGTACCTAGTCCGTCTGTTTGCTTGTCATTCTTTCCATCAAAACAGTGAGATCAACGTGAATCCTACTAATATTATAAATGTGAATGTATGGATGTTTGGATGTTTGTTGCTCAATCACGTCCTAACGTATGAACGGATCGGGCTGAAATTTGGAACACAGATAGATTATAGTCTGGAAGAATACAGGCTACTTTTTTCCCGAAAAAACACCGCGGGGCGCTGCTAGTATTGCATAAAAATCATGTCTGCCCAATTTAAAGGTTGGCGTTTAGATTAGGACTTTCTTCAACAGTTGAGAACCTTGAAGTGTTTTGATATTCAAATCAGTGTACAATGGTGAGAAAAGTTTGTTAAAAACTTTTATCCTAAACTTTAAAAAAATAGCGTTTTAAACTTTTGACCTTGATAAACCTTTGCCCGTCAAATGATTCACGCTACCAACAAATCTGTTGTGAGTCAGGACACGGGGCATTGTACGATCTAAGCATCAAAGTGAGACCCCAGCATAAAGGCTCCGAGATGGACCGAAGGGGTAGCACACAATGTCGGCAAGACCCAAACAAAAACTGACAACACAATACCCAGTGGTCCAACAACAGTGGCCGCTCATAAATCAACCTCCGACAAAAGTAACAATAGTATTGAGGGACCTTATAAGAGATCTTAGCATTGTGTATACTCTTTGATGTTCACTAATAAAACCATTGATTAATATCGTATAGGAACCAGTTGGTATGCAAATAATGATGTACAAAAGGTCGGATTCTTCAGCCATAGTCACACGTGCTGGGCGGGGACAAAGACTAATGCTACATCTTCTTCACAATGCTTTTGTTGGTAGACAGTATTCTTATAAGAACGAAACCCGAAAACGTAAGCTGAAGCTTTTTATCGTGGCTCGATGTTGCTAACTGTCATATATTTTTTATGGGTCAGTATAAAACGGTCAAGATAGTATTAAACTTCCGAATTTTTGTGTTCCGTGGTTCCAAACGAGTAGTTTACTTTTTATTATTTATTTAGTGGCTCGTAAAATAGTAGATTAATTTAATTAAATCCATTTACACTCTCATAAAGATTTATCATCTTAGGAGTATCATGTGAGTTGAACCTAATGAACTGTTGTAGTAAAATAGAAAAATGGCGAAATAAAAGAACTTACCGTGACATTTACTGTGATTTTAATACTATATTGGTATAAACATAATTAATTAAAATTTCATGAATATATAAATGTTTTTTATCTTTTCTAAAATCCCTAAAATACTTACTCCTCGCTGTATTATAAACATTCACTTACGCTTACAAACGCAAGCGAAGTGTATACGCCAAGTGAAATTGGTATAGAAATTGTTCCCATTGTGATACCATGCATTCTCAAAGTGACTAAATTCAGCCTACATCTATTACTTCTATACTAATATTATAAAGCTGAAGAGTTTGTTTGTATGTTTGTTTGTTTGAACGCAAGGATCACTGGAACTACTGGTCCGAATTGAAAGATTCTTTCTTTTTAGGATAGTCCATTTATCGAGAAAGGCTATAGGCTATTTAACATTACGCTACTATTAACAGGAGCCGAGCATGAATGAAAAATGTAACAAAAACAGGAAAAAAATATTGCTTTTAGAGAGCTTTCGTTGCGTGACAGCATTTGTCATTTAAAGGATGCGTCATTAGAACCTAAAGTAACCGAATTTGTTCAAAATTTGAATTGGTACGACCAATTTTCGATAGATGGCGTAGCAACGAGCGCGCTTTCAGCTAGTAAATAATATGTATGTCTAGTTTTGTAGTACAAAAAAATGCTTGCGGAACAAATGCCCTATTTTGTAATTAAAGTGGTAAATAAATGAAAATTTGAAAATGAAAATGAAAACAGGCCCGCCGTTTCAATAATAACGAATAGTAATTATAAATCTACCAGTATTAATAAGCCACACATCTATAGCTTTTATGTTAGTTACTCAAGGGTAAGTCGCATCCTAATGGTGGAAGAATTTTTGAGTTTGTTCGTTACAAAAATATCTACATACGTACAAATCTTCCCTCTTTATAACATTTGCATAAATCATAGATGAATAAATATTTGATTTTTGTTAAAATAAATAGCAAACCAAACGAAATGATTTATCCTCAAGACATGAACTCTGTTTTGGCAGGCAAGGTCCCCAACACGCACGCGTGATGATCTCGGACTAATGGGCAGATAAGTGCTTGTTGTGTTTAAGCAAAACTATTATATGGGTCAGACATTCGACCAATCGGTGACCCGTAGATAATTCCCCAGTTTTTGTGGTCGAAATAATTTATTGTTTTAAAATTTGATTCGGTTATCAATTTAATTGTCCGAAAATGTGGGTTGTTGACAGGAGTGTTGTCGGTAGCAGTTGTTCGTGTCTTACTTGTACATTGAAGTATAACTTATTAACTCAGTTTCACTGTTAAAAACCGGGTCACACAGAGGCGTTCCGATAGCGATAGCGATCCGGATCGTATCCGAGTATGGGATCGCGCCCGCTTGCTGTGTGTCAGGTTGCATACAAATTCGAACATTACAAAAAATCCCGTCCCGGATCGCTATCGCTATCGGATCGCCTCTATGTGACCCGGCTTTTAAACTTTCTTTTGTTTGTGGTGGCAGTGTCCGCCTGGGCAAGTACCGCCCATATTAATAATTGGTACTAATATGCTAATATTGCTGTGTGCCGGTTTGAAGGGTATGTGACCATGGGTAAGTAGTAAGCTGTAGTGGTAGGACTATTAGCAGAGTCCGCCTGGGGATGTACCACACCTTTGCCAGTTATTCTACCGACAAGCAGTAATGAACAAACGTTACTGTGTTCCAGTTTCAAGGGCAATGTTCCAAAGAAATTACAGGGCTTAGATATATAACTTAGATCTCTGAGTGACAAGCGCAGTGCAGCGCTAGGTAATGATTTGTACTCTTCATGTTCTAATGCCTGCGTGTCACTGTGCCGTTATGTGGCAGGCATGTTTCTTACCATCAGGCTCATCTCGTCTCTCTTTATTTAAAAAAAAAAGGGTCGCGGATCCGGAGATTGTAGGTTCGATTCCCATCTGGGACAAAATGCGTGTATTGAATACAAATATTTGATCATTGGTTAGGGGGTTTATTTTTACATACGGATACAGTCCGCGAGGTATAAGCTGAGCTTTGCATTAGTGTGAGTGATCACATGCATACGCATCTATTACCAAAAGTACAGTCAGACAACAAACTCTTAAACAACAAGCTGACATTAACTATCCAGGATCAATATGGTCATTGCGAAAAGAAGTATCTCTTTTAGGATTCAAATGGTCAAGGACAGAGAATAACAGAAAAATTTTAATGGAAAAGCATGAGATCCGTCACCTACGCATAACTTATTTACTTAAAATTTCCGAATACCGTATTCAGGGCAGGCCTATCGTTTATACCGATGAAACATATATTGACACCACTCACACTTCATCAAAATCATATTCAGATGGCAGCACTTCTGGTTTGAAGAAACACCTTATTAACAGAACATGGTCACAGCGTCCTGCGTCTGACTGTACTTTTGGTGATCACTCACACTAATGCAAAGCTCAGCTTATACCTCGCGGACTGTACATATGTATAATTATGTAAGTATAATAACAACTATCCACAATACAAAATACTAGTTAGTTTTGTGTGAGAAGAATCCAACGAAAAGTATCATTATTTATTAATTTGACTAAACGCTTAACAAAAGTTATTGTTCACTTGTACAATGATAAAAACGCGTAGTTTGCGAACAATGCAATATTATCATTCGTAATCTCTTTGCTTTCCTGTTTCCTATAAACTGTGCTATTATGTAGTGCGGTGTAACAATAACCGTATTCATTGTTATAATTATTATTACAACATTCTGATAACTCTAATAATTATCGTGTGAAACTTTTTATTATTATTAAAGAGCGACGAGACGAGCACGATGGAACATGAAGAGTCCAAATCATTACCTAGCACTGCACTGCGCTCGTCACCCAGAGATTTAAGTTGTTATATCTCTAAGCCCTGTAATTTCACTGGAAACTTTGCCCTTCAAACCGGAACAGAGTAATGTTTGCACATTACTGCTTGTATTTTTACTGTCGTGACATTCCTAGTTAGACAATATTATCGTCACGCTAATATTATTAAGGCGAAAGTCTGTGTTTGAAAGAGTTTATATCTGTTGCTACGTACCTATCTCTCTAAAAGTTGGATGGATCTGAGAGAAAGGTAGGTAATACATAATATTTACATTATTACAACATAGGCTACTTTGTATCTCTTTAAAATGTTTATGGTTGTTAATTCGCTAATTTGAGAACAGCTAAAATACATACAACTGAATGCACAACTAAATTAAAAAATATAAGTAATCAAAAGCAAATAGAAGCCATAGTGCTGATATATACCTAGTAGAGGAACGATTTCTGCCTTAACAGATGCATTTTTTTAACCAAAGACATAGCATAGATAATACAGACCAAATATAGCCTTGCCATTTGTAAATCGAAGCTGTCTTAAGATGTTTTACCGAGACTTGAGGAAAAGATAACTTTTAGGGAAAGACTAGGGCAGCATATTGCATTGCTTGTACCTACATATATAATAAACGTTTCGTTCAAGTTATCGAAATATCGACCCTATTGTATACCGATGTAAGTTCTTCATGTTTAGGAATTTCCTATAGAAATAGGTACAGCAACCTCTGAAATATATCCAATAGGTAAAATGTTGACATGGTAGCCAATTTGCAACGATTTTTGAGACTTTACAATTTTTGGATAACAAGAAAAATCGTTTATGAGCTGATATAATTTGTGATTAAACTTTTTAATACAAAAAATTGCAACAAAAATATCGACTCAAAAATATTTTATTTCATCTAACGGGTAAGCCCCAAATTCTCGATCGAATTGAACGAAACAAACGTAATCAAACGAAATAAAATAACATCCGTTTCCTAAAGTCGTGACTTTTGTTGTTCTCAATAACAAAATGTTATTCTTTGAAAAGCACATCTGCGAGATTATTACACGTTTAATACTTCCTATCTTCATGTTGTGAATATTTTTAACATTCAACCATTCCAATCAGATCGCTTGTAATAAACGTGCATTGAAATTTGATGGTTACTGCATCACAGATAAGGTGCATAAGTTTTTGTTAAATTCGGTGGCGTAAAGTGGTCGATTGTTAAATTTTACGCGTAATCTTGTTAACAATAAACGCCTCTCAAATGTGACAGTATTGGCTTTCGCTTCAGATGTTTCCAATATAACAACAATGTTTGTTTAAATGTCACTAGGTGGCGTGTATCCGATATTTAATTCTGTGCTTTTGTTCTATCGTGCCAACTGCCAACGGCTTGTTCTTTTTGTAATGGAATATTTTTAGTGATTTATTCGTTTAGTGAAAGGAAAAGTGCTAGCGCGTAGCATTTCTTTTAATGTAATAGATAGATTGATAATGCAGTAAAAAAATATGAGTTAGTGTTAATAATGGCAGCCTGATTGCTGAGAGAAATTTCTTCCAGTTGCTTCATCCACGGAAACGAAATGCTCTTAAGAAATGTTGTTATTTTTATCCAAGTATCTTTATCTATTGTTTAAGTAGGTAAGTACTTATTAAGTGCCTATTTCATTCATATGTTGAGCAAAGGCCTCTCCACCTTTTTTCCAGTTTTCCTTGTCACGTCTAAATCTTTCTAAAGTATTTATATTTCACGAGGTTAGGTTAATATTATGTATGTTGTGCTTAAGAATAATATTCTTAACAACACAACCCAGACGTCAAATAAAACAAAAAGTTAAAAAAAGTATAACAAAAGACATTAAAAATGGCGCATCAACAATAAATCTCTCGTTAATAAGGCGTTTTATAAACAATGTCTTTTTTCCAATTTCAATTTGGCACCACGCGCGGTTCATGCGTCGTTGCGTCCCAACATTGACCAATTATTGTGCACACATTTCATGCAGCTTTGAAGTACGAAACATAAAATTTGTAAGAAACTGCGCTTGCTGCTATCATGTTTTCTTCGAAACCGTTTGAGGTGAATAACAATAAGGAAAATTATCGTTGCGATTAGCTTAAAGCTATATATCTCGTTTGTTATGATTTTTGTGTAAAGAGGTAAGATTTTTATCAGCTGTCGGCTCAAGCTCGGCGCCGGGTGAATGACGTCATGTTGTGACATCCGTGCCTACTGTATTAACCACTATATTACTGTACCTATAGTATCTGCCCAAGATTCCGTTCGCGATGAATTTACAACATAAACAGCCCACTAAATGTTCCCACAGCTGGGACTCGGGGCCTTCTCTCGCAAGGAGAGAGTCAATGCCATAATCCACCACGATGAATTTACAGAATACATAGTTATTCCTTAATCGCATTTTTTCGGTATTATAAAAAGTAACCTATTTCCAAATTTCAGTTTGATCCTTTCAATTGTAACGATGTGATTGAGCAAAAAACTTTTAAACATCCATCAAAACAAATTCACATTTATAATACTAGTTAGCTAGATGCTTACGCGACCAAAACACCAGTGATTTCTGAGTACCTACTTACCGTCTCATCAGTTGGTACCTATAGATATTTTCTGAGGTTGTGATGACTCTTCACAAGAACTCAATCTTCACAAAAGAACTTAAGTATAATGAAATAGGTATTATCCAAAATGTCGACTTTTCCGATAGATTTTCCAAATATTTTTTCTTCAAAAAACTTTTTTTTATATTAGGTTTTTTTACCTTTGCCACATATTTTATTTGCCCTATGAAATCTGATATGAGGTCTGGTGTCATTGGATTTCTTTAATAAAGTGATTTCAATTTTGTGAATAGTTTATTACGACATCATAACTATGAAATCAATAAATTAAAACCATAGGTATAATGTAGTACCTTATTTCAAATATGAATCAACATGTAAACAGTCGTATTTTTTGTAAAACGCTATATACTTTTATAATTAGTAAAAAAACTATTTTATTCTGAAATAACACGTTTAGAAGACACAACTAGTAAAAAGCAAAAATGTATTATTAAAAAGTAGCCAATTATAGTTGCGTTATACGTGGTAATATTATGTATATTATTCCATGGTGGCTCACAATGCATCATAATGTGTTGTGTATAACGCATCAGTCATCAATAATTTATCAAATCGACAAATCATTGTCAATCAAACTCATTACGACAACAACGACGATCAAATTCCCATCTTATAGCATCATATACTTATTAGAACTATTATTAATACTGAATATACGAGAATTCTCATCTATAGAGAATAGAAGAAAATGTTAGAAACATTGAAGGCACTCACAATAGGTGGTCGTGGCTTTGATGTGACAAGGGACCTTAATCAATGACCATAGATGAAAACATAGACCTTTTGATGTTCACATGGACTGCTATAATATTATGTTTTTATATATTAGTTGGCAAGTAGCTGTTATTGTGAGTTATGAGGTTTGTGAGGAAATGTGAATGGGGGAATATACTTTGTGGTTGTCAACGAACATACATTCTGTTGATTTATTAATATTCTATTCATATTTTGGGATGAAGGACCTAGATATTGAATGTTGTAGAACATTAACATCATTCATGAGACTAAATAAAACTAGTACGAGCAATCTTATTATATAACGAATTTATAAAATAAAACACAAAAAAAATAGAGAATGTAGGACGTGAAATGGGTTTATTTAACGCATGTAAAGATCCGCGTTTGACCACCAAATCACCTGATGACAAGCAATGATGTGATCGAAAGTGATGCGCGGCGACCTAGAAGATACCTATTCGCCGTGCCAAAAAAATCACAATTTGAATTGATAATGAAAAGATTACCTAAGACTTACCTAATCCCGATCTAAATGATATGTCTTGTCGTGACCACGTCTGTAGTAAAGGTACATGTTCGCGCTGAGACCGCGACGCAAGACTGCGACAGGAGACCGCGACTGGAGACCGCGACAGACACGTAACATTAGGGAATTGTACGGGCGTTAGTTCGTGCTGAGACCGCGACACGTGTGTGTCTCGGTCTCCTGTTGCGGTCTAGGCGCGATCTGGCACCCATACAATTCCATAGTGTCAAGTGCCTGTCGTGGTGCGTGTCACAGTCTCAGCGCGAACTCGTGCCTTAAAATTATCATTTCAAGTAAAGTTTTCTAATATAATAGCTTCATGATATTCATATATACGGCTTCAAGATTTATACAAAATATCCTACTATCTAATAAAAAACCGAAGACAAGATTTATTTTGGCGAGAACTTTTTAATGGCACAGCGAATACAAACACGTACCTAGGTATAACAAGCAACCACCGATACTGAACACATCACGGAAATCGATTCTAATTCGAATGCCACTATCGAATTGTATCGAGACGTAGCGAAGCCCTCTTGTTTGTCGAATCGATTATTCCGCTTCATCTCACAGTTATTGCCATCAAACGGGTCTGGAGAAAGCCTCTAGATTTGTATCTATATGTTTGTGTCAGCTAATTAGCTATGTTTGTGTCGCACGGACTCTTCAATGTTATTTTTGGCCAATCTATCAATCAACTCAATTTAACTACTTATAATAGAATCGTATTTTTTTCAATAATATAATTTATCGTATAATTTTCGAAATAGGGTGTATTTTTTTCTACATTTTACACCAATAATTAAATTAAATATAACAAAAGTAAACTACTTTTAGCACTACGTTTATCGTCTTATGTCATAATAAAAAAAAGTAGTTTAATTAAATTGTTTGAAATATGCTAATGTAAATAACATCACTGTGCAAATTTGGTATTGAAACCACTTTGACAGAAAAAGCTTTTTTTTATTTACAATTTTTTTCCACATTGCATTTCAATTGGTTTTGGGATCTTTTTTCATACGGAAAATAGATGTGAATTCATGTCTATTTTTTGTTTCTAATCTAGATTTTTGGCCATCCGTTGTGGAGTATGTACTCGCTGACTTTCACCGTTTTATTATCCCGTCGAATATTTTTTAAGATACCGAACTAAAATCGTAGATACAAATATAGGTTTACAAATGAAGATCAGCACAATTTTAATAGGTTTCCGAGCAAAATGCAGACACAAACTATAGAATACGTAAACCAGTCCATGTCCAGCCCCATTAAGATATTGCATTTGCGAACTGAGCAATAATCTAAATTGAAATAGGTTGAAACTTAGATGTAGGGAATGGCTGTCGATGTTCAGAGATGCTCTATTGTTTTGAAAATCTATTCGAATAGTGTTGTGATCTTCTCTATAGTAAGATTGGAAATGATATGCTTGGATGAGATTACAGAAAAAAAAAGTTTTATATTTTGAGGACGTCTATTTTGGTCTTTAAATGTACTAATTAAGTTTGATGTAGTAAAATACTCTGGTCTGATTGACTGGCCAGCAAATGACCTGACTATCGTAGTTCAAACATGATTTGACTGTAATTTTATGTGTTTTAGTTGGTTTGACGTCGCAAAAGTCGAAAACTTTACTATTGTTTGATAAATCTTGAACTGTTCGGAATATAAGCGGCGGTAAGTCACTAAATTTGCATGAAATTACAAAATAGTAAGCTTAAATGAAAAAAAAAACATTATTCATGCAATAAATTAAATCCATAAAATATCGGTCAATAGTTACCAAACCTTTAGCAAAACAAGATCAAATAATGCATATAATTGTTTGCTTTCGAATAATCGAATGCTGGATTATTCGAACGTGTCATTCCTCCTATCTCCAATTTCGAATGCTCCAATTCAGTATTCATTGAGAATGGAGGAGCTATGGAGAATTATTGTCAAGTCTCAGGGGGCAAAGTCGGGTCGGATAAGGGGTATTACGGTATTGATAGAGTTTCATACTAGTTTGTCTCAGGCTCAAATAGTGATCGTTAGTTAGCTTGTGTATTGCATAACACTATACATATATTTATTGGGCAATTTTTGTGTTTTTGTGGAACTGCTTTAAATTTTATAGGATTACATATATTTATGTTTTAATTGTAAAATACAAGATTTAAAGTCATGGATATTTCCTTTTATACAACAAAAACTTAATTCAAAACAATCGAGTAAGTTGAAATTTTAACTAATCTCATTCCATGAAGACTAATTAATGGTTAACTTTCAGTTTCATTAAAAAAACACAAACACTCTCTTATCAAGCGTGGTATGAATTGCAAAGTTTCTTGATGATTTTAGTCGTTCTGAGCATTGCTATTTCGCAATGGGTTGGTCGAGGAAACAAAATTTAAAAATATTGTTACGTCACTGTCAAATATTACCTAATTGTTATCGTCCTCATCAGCCTGGCTTACTGACTACTGACTTACTGTAGATTATCTGCTTCTGTTTGTTATAGGTACTTCTTACGCTATACTATTGATTAGTTTGATTGGGTCAGGATAAAGATTCAGATTCTTTCAATCAAACTGTATAAGAAATCAAACTTACCTATTTTTAACTTAACTTGAACTGCGTATTTTAATTTCATCTTAATCTTAATAAGAAAATAAAACTATTTTATTTCACTGTTTTTTTTGTTATTTTGGACTTTGCATTATACACGCTAAATACCTTAAAACTGAACATCCTAAAAGCTTCATAGGTAACAAACTTTCAACAAAAGCGTTTCATAAACTGTCTCTGTATTCCATAGAGTAAATTGTGATATTTCAGCAGCGGAGGGGAAGCCAAGACGTCGAGTATTCCCTAAAGG
Source organism: Ectropis crepuscularia (assembly GCA_963693475.1). Lineage (NCBI taxonomy): Eukaryota > Metazoa > Arthropoda > Insecta > Lepidoptera > Geometridae > Ectropis > Ectropis crepuscularia. The sequence continues at coordinate 19,814,532 of OY856355.1, forward strand.
GCGGTCACTTATTGTTACATCAGCAATGTCTGCTGACCTTTGGTTAACTCTATTAGGGAATGTGCCCGGGAATTTGTGGGGAATATCGAGAAAATGTAGTTTTTGGTCAAGTTTCGATGTTCCATAAAGACCGAGAGCGTTACTTACCTACATAGGCGGGTACTTAAGTTTTTTACTTGATGGGATTTTCGCTACCTCACGTAGTTCATAAATGATTTTATTGAAATTATCTAATAAATATCTAAACAAATGAAATGTTTCTTTCTGAATGATATCGATGATTGGATAAATTTAATTCTAATAGAGTAGTTTCGAATTTGTTTGTTTTAAAATCTTAATCAATTGAAATGTATTCTGTTAATCTTTTTCTTAACAACGTTTGTGTTTCAAGATCATTGTAATAAGATATGTTTTGTACAGTAAAAGAGTATACTTATTGAAAAATAAGAGCTAAGAAGGAAGCCTATAGTGAATAGAGAAAGAAAAATCCGGAAAATACATCAAATTATCGAATCATATTTATACAATATTCAGAGGGCGGCCGCAGCAGAGCCACTACACTTTTGTGAATAATTTAACTCTCAGACACATATTATTTTTGCAAGGGCTGCGGTCGCCGATGTTTGTCCTATAAAATAACATAAAAGGGGACCAATCCTTGTGGTTAGACTACGTTTGGATCAAAATTTATGAGCGTTTTTTGCTCGATTGCTCAAGTGACAGAAGATGTTTTACAAAAAATAAGTTCCATCATACTCATAACATTACATGTTTTTAGACAGTCTAAAATAACAGCAATATCATTATCAAACAGGACCAAAACAAACGCAATATAACACCTTTGTTTTTGTAACATTAAATTTGTCTGTTTACTCAATTATAAAAAATATAATACATGATCGATTATTTATATGGGAATTACTTTATCTTTTTTTGTTTAGTTGACTACTCAAACCAAAAAGAAATGTTATGGTGATCAACTATCTGAATTCAGAAGACTCGGCTGATCTACACATTTTTCCTCATGCTTTTAAAGCTTAATATGCGTCACGATTAAGTACAATCTTATTGCATACTTTTCTTACCTGTGTAAAATTTAATAACAACCAAGGGATTAAATTACTTACATTAGGTACATTTAAAGGGTGAAAACTACACTACGCCACATACCTAACTACTCACACTAAGCACATCTAAATTATCCATATACCAATGAAGGTCTACAGATAATCAAGATGTTCAAGCCCACTACCAGTCAGAAGCGTGCCCAGCATAAATAATAATACAAAATAACAATAAAATAAATAAATAAATATTGGTGGACAATTCACACACAACACCATCTGACCCCAAACTAAGCAAAGCTTGTGTGATGGCGGCCAGGTAGCTGATATAATACTTATATAGTTTTAAATACATACTTATTATACATAGACACACCCAGACACAGTGCAAACATTTGAATTCATCACACAAATATTTGCACTGGGTGGGAATCGAACCCACGACCCTCGGCTTCGCAGGCAGAGCTACTACCAACTTAACCACGAGGCCAGTCACTATACTTTATCTGGTCAAAAAAATAAACGTGAAAAGATACTTTTAAAAACATATCCCACATTTTTTAATGTTAAGTACCTATACCTAATGTTTTGAGACGATACAATAATCGATTTGATATATTATATAGCAGCTTTTTTGTGTTTTTTTTGGTTCGCCTTGACTTTTACACAGTCATCATCACACTTAACGGCACCATCATAGAACAATCTGTTGTTAATCACCTAACATCTGTCACACTGCCATCTAATACCTATGCAGTAGGGTACCGGACTGGGTCAAAAATACACCATCCTAATTAGTCCGTCAGCTAGAGCATGGAAAAATATTGGACACGTATTTTTTGTTTATTCATAATATTAAAAATTGTCAAAGATATAGACCATCAAACTTCGAGAGTGGGGCGTCGCGACGTCACTCGTGAGTAAAAATCGTACTCACAAGTGATATCACACGAAACTTCGAAGCGTTGTATCTTCGTCATTTTTTGTTTGTGAAACAAAAGAAAAAAATACGTGTACAATATTTTTTGGCAATCTAACTAACGTGCTACTTAGTTTTTTTGAGGATTGTACCCTGTTTAAATTTTTTTTTTCGCTTGACCATCTTGATTATGTGTAGACCTTCATTGATCTATGGATAATTCAGATGTGCTTGGTGTGAGTAGCTATACGTATGTGGTTTTCACCCTTTAAATGTAATATAAGTTTTTTTTTTAACTTATATAGGTTTACCATGGACCGCCATCTCGCCTGATGAAAAGCGACGATGTGGTCTACGATGGAGCGTGTTTACCTAGAAGAAACCAATTCACTCTCGATTTGAAGACACCAAGATTATAAATATCAGGAAAAACCCACTCAGGCAACTCATTCCACAGCCTAGACGTTCTTATCACAAAAGTAGAGTCAAATCTCTTCGTTCGTGTCTTTGGAACATCAACCATGAACCGGTGCCGCCTCTTCGAGCTACGAGAAGTCCGACAGAAAAAAGGGCAAGGTGGAATTAGATCATACAGATCAGCTGCGCACTCTCCGAAGTGTATCCGATAAAAAACTGATAAGCTAGCAATTTTGCGGCGATAAGTAATGTAATCCCTTGGTTGCTATTACATTTTTCACAGATAATAAAATAATGCAATAAGATGGTACTGAATTAATCGTGACGCATATTAAGCTTTAATATCATGAAACATAGATACATTTCCTAAGACTAACAATTAGATACAAACGAAGGCGACAGTATTCACGCTTAGTTTACAAATTTGAGTATTCGCACGTAAATTCGCAACAATATAGTTGTTACAATGTATAGATTGATTATGTTTGTATGGATGCCAAATCAAACGCCATTTGCAACTAATGCATTGAATTCACACATTCCGGCATTCTCCATCTAAAACCAAATTTCCACACGCGAGATTTGAATTAATCACAGACACTTGAATACTAGCAAACAATCAGACCATTAATTGTCAAGGCGTTGGCTACAAATGACGTCAAATCAATTCTAAATTCGGTTAGATTGTCGCCGAAATACACACAAGATGGAGAGATTGTAGCCGAATACGCCTGGTTTGGCGAAATACAGCCGGAATCACAATGGCTCAATCTACACAAGAAGTGAGCTTTCTAACTGAATTATATCTGATATAAGGTTGTGGTCCGACTGTGAGCGAATGTATCTGATTAAAACTTATGCATGCCGAGAGCTTAAGTATGGAATGAAAAAACAAAATCATGTCGTTAATCGCCCGTTTTTTGCAGAAGTCAACGTTACCATTAAAATAATAATAATCTATCGATATCAAAACTTATCAATTAATTTATATACATACTTTTTTATACTAACTATTGTAGTAAAACTTGATTTAGCTCATCTTGTCTATCTGAGTTTCACGTAATAATCGTCGAAATTTTGTACACCAATTTGACTTCAAAAATTGTACAGAGTTTTTGCTCACAGAAGTGTTAAAAAATTGCAGCGGTAAGTAAATCATACAATGACAACTATGCTAAATTAATAAAACAATTTTATGTTACTAAAACGTTGTCTCAACCGAGATACCAAAAGTTGTATTATTAAAAATACTCGCGATCCGCCGTCACTCGCACAGCACCGCCGCCTTTCTCAACGCAATCCCACGCCATTATTAACCCTTTCAAGGAGTCACAATCACAATTTGCGGTTGTTTGTCAAGCGGCCGCGTTAACAGAACATCACGTTTAACTGTCTTAAAGATTTTCGGTTTAATATCGTCGGCGTTTAGCGCTGTGGTTACTTTATGATGGTAATCAGCTCAGGAAACTCTTGTTTGCGGCGATTATACAATGCCGTTAACGATCTTGATCGTGAAGCCAGAGTTTTCTCTCACGGGTTACTGATCTATGACTATCAGGAAGTTGTTTTCTATTTCTAGTGTTGAACATTGTCTTATAAGCTTGTTGATAGTTTGCCAATCTGATAATTCAGTCTTATAAATAAGGGTAGTACCTAAAATTAATTATAGATCCTTTTGTATATCGTGTCTGATTCCAACTCGATTACAAGTAAATTGTACATATTACAACAGTTTTACCTTTCGATTATGTGTGGTTAAGTCTACTGACTGACAAAAATAACACAAGTCACATATAGAGTTTTGGATGTGTCCCGCCTGTTATTCGTTCCATCAGAGAAGCATTGTATTTGAATTAGGCATCACTTTTATTTTAATGAGTAATGTTCTATTCCAATAATGTTTATTACTATTATAACTTTAATATAAAATTCATTTAATAAGGACCTATACAAATATTTCTTAAAATACGGGTATAATAATTCAAAGCACAATTTTCTAAACAGTCAAAAAATAATTCATTTAATCATCGCCGCGAAATCAAAGCACAAAGATGAATAATGAAATCGTACTGTGTACTTTATTCATTGACCTTCCAAAAATTAACAGAGATAACACTTACAAAGGATCCGTTGAAAGGTGCCCCTTTCAATGATTTCGCCACTCTTTAATCTAACATCGAAACAAAACTGGGATCGTAACAGGATTGTCTGCCCGTTCATTTACTTAGCAAATTATTCTTTGTAGAACGGAACAGAACCTTTGAATCCATTAATTCCGTGATGGGGTCACAAAGAGGTGGTACGAATTAAAATAATGTATTCTACGACTTCAATAGGGTTCCCTTCGTCCGGTGTTATTACAAGAATAATGTATTTAAATCAGAGTCTGCTTTCAGATGAAGATGGCTTTGAGTCTGTCGAATAAGTGATCACGTACAGCGCCATTAGGATGTGTTTTATGTGTAAATTATAGACTGCCATTTTTGAGCGTGCTTGGGTCGGATGCTGGACTCGTGAACAATTTGACTTCATTAGAAAAGTTTAATGTGAATTGTAGATATATTGCTGAACATGAAACTCAATTTGATACGTTCACTGTTTAAAATAACGTGCATGCTTATTCGTATACGTAGTTTTATTAATTGCAAATCCCGATAGACACCCTGAATACACAACCGGCAAATGAATCCCGCCCAAAAAGGGTTTGTGAAACTACCCCATGTTAACAGATAATTTAGAATATGATCACCCCATCGTCGAATATTTCGGAACAAACATTTCGATGTATTTATTCTGGTGTTTATTTTGAAGCGTAATATGTCGTGTTCCACTTTGATGTCGTGAAATCGCTTCTGTTCTTTGTCAGACGCCCAAGGATTTACATCTATTACTATGGTCGTTTAATTCTCAGTTTTACTACCATCTATTTTCGATATAGTTTCGTTTGTAACGTGATATGGGGTTGTTGCGTTTCCGAATTGGGTTCTGTCGGTATGGAATTATTGCGTATGGTTGGCTGGAACTGTTTGGCAGTATGAATGGTTCATTATATGGGGATACTTTGAGCGGCAGATAATGTTTGCGATGTCAACCATTGTTTATGATTTAGACAATTGTTTGTGTAGCGATGTCAAAGGATGTGCACTTGTTTATTTTGAGATAAAAGGGACGCAATGCAAACATGGCTACGAATAAATTAGTTGATGCTGTTCATACGATAACGATTGAAGATGAATCCAGTTAATTAAAACAAATGTTACTGCTTACAATCCTTCATTTTAATTATTACTGGATAGGTATATTTGTTATGAAACTGAAATGTATTATTCTCATTAATATTACTGAAATCAATTTAACAGAATTCTTTGCTTTATTGCAATCAAATTTTTATTGCAAAAGTTTGTATCGTTATATCATAATAGTGCAAAAGCAACGTTTTTTCTTTTGTGAAGAATTGACGTTGTTATAAATTTGTTAAAACATACCGAACCATTAAAATAATAAAATTGATACATAACTGTTTGAAACCACAATAATGAAACGAAGTTTTCGGCACTTGAGCGTTAAATAGCCCTAAACTCGAATGCACAACGTAACTGTGGAGTAAAATGGCAGAGTAGAAAAATATACAACCAATTCGAACATGAAATTAGCTTTCAGTTGTAGAGCCCCTTGAGAACTCGGATAATGAATGTATTGCCAGTAAGCTAGTTATATTCTCAAGTAACAACAACGAGAATAAATTTTGATGTTAAAATGTAATGAATATATAGTAAGCGTATCAGTAATGAAAATTGTGAAGACAGTAAAGAGATAAAGGGAAGGGATAGAGATATTACTGCATATGGGTAAACGTGACACATTACATCTTAAGACTAGATATAATGACAATACAGAGAAGGCAGCTAGTGACGGTTGGCCGATAATGAAGCTGAATGGCGTATTGGAAAATCCTGTGTTCAGTAGTAGACTTGTAAGGGATAATAATGATGATGTACCCATTACCCGTATATCTAAACGTGAGCAAGCTAAAGTGGTAAAAACCAGGTTATACCTCTTGGTAAAATTATAACCGACAGGGTAGGTGTATTCTAGAATACTCGTAGATACCGCAAACAAACATCGTTGTTAAGACGCAATGCCAAAACGTCAATGAGTAACGATATTAGTACAACAGAAGACATTGATTGAGAACATAAAGATAAAGATTACAGAGTCTCATTGTAGGAGAGACAAAACATGTGTAAATAAATCGTCAATATTTATACACATGGGCTACTACTACTTTTTATTCCGTGAAAATAACGGGAACAGAAATAACGCAGGTTAAATTGCTCCTCGTTTATTATAAATTTATACATTTAGCGGGGACCCTGGACCTCACAACGCCGGTACTCCTAATGTGGCATCCAGTGCACGATGACAAAATATTTCACACTTGGTCCTTGTAGTGTTTCGGTACTTCGTGGTGCTTAGACCCCGCAATAATAACTGGTACTCAGGACGGGTATCTAAGAATTAGTACTTAGAAAGTGGCAGTAGTTTAGTAAGTGGATCTCTAGATTCTACGGTTATAACACATAACTTGCCAGCCAACCTTTGAAACTCAATATTTGCCTAAATAACAGTTTTTTTTCCTTTTTGGACAAAAACTATCATAAATTCATATTCATCACACACATGTTTGTTGTAGATGGAAATCAAAGCCACTCAATTTACAACACTTAAATGTACAATCATAAACAAACACAAAAATAAACAAACTATACTAGTTTCAATAGCTACTGGAAACATTCCGGATTTGTTCATTCAATGACCTAAGGACGTGCACACAATGGCCGCTCTCATCAGGCCCTCTTGTTTAGGGAAAATAGCCGGCGAGATTCAACCTGTATACACCCTAATTATTGCATCTTCAGTGCACAAAAATAATACGAGAGTTGTAAAATTTTTACAAAAGAATATTTCTATTGTCAAAAATTATAGAGCGCAGTTATAATTATTTACAAAACCAATGAGATAATATTGATAAAAATGCAATGAAATAAAATTGATGATTTAATCGTGACTATAGCGTTTGCATAAGAAACATTGTTGCGACCCTAATCACAGAATAAAATACAAACATATGCCGGATATTCATTAACGGTTTTGTTTAGTATATTCATTTAATTATTACTTATTGTTATTTTTGTCTTACTTTTTCAATAAAAAGGTGTTATAAAGCCGGATATCTGCACTCTATGATAAATTGAAAACCTCGCTTTTGAACTTTTGCAAAGTCTTTGACGTTGACGTTGCATCCAATCCGGAATGATGCTTAAAAATATATTGTAGACATAATGTTTTTGTAAATGATGTTTAAAGTACCAGTAAGCATGAAATTTAAAAGTTTCAAAATGTATTCGTTTGAGATAGACGGTACCTTATAACGAGTTTCTAAGCTATCTATTGTAGACTGATTTGAAGAAAAAAATAAAAATATGTAATTAACTATCGAAAAATACTATATTAAATCAATAAATCGAAAATATTTCACTTTCAGATTTTTTCGTCTTATTGCAAAATAAAATCAGCCAAATTAACATTGCTGTTTTTAACATTTCTGCGACAGATAAAGAAGGCTTAATAAACGAGTTTAAGCTAGATGTCAAATATAGACTGATTTTGAGAAATATCCGATAGAAATCATAATCACAGAAGGAACAAAGAAGTCTGCCGGTTGATTGGCACATTGTTCACGCCGTATTAGAGCATTGTTTGCTGTGACGTAATCATAATGTCGTCATTACAAGGGGTCGCGCGGAACTTGGGAGTAGCTAAATTGGAGATGGCTTCTTGGCATGGATGGCAACCTTCATATTTCAAAACCACTTAAAATTAGTTTTGTAAATGAGCCGATAGCGTTTGACGTAACAAAAGTCAAAAATCTTTATACCGATATGACTTTTACCGATTATGGTGAACCTATCCATAATTTTCGCAGTGATTTTACTCGTGTAAGTGTTTGGTAAACGGTCGGAAATCAGTTATCACATACAAAATTTGTAATTTTGTATAAAAAAAGAGGATCAGAGACATAGACGTCAAAAAAAAATTACATAAAAATAGTGAACTGGAATATATTTCCACTAAGCAACTTTTTGTTAACAATAAATAATAGATAAAGGCCATAAAACCCCAATTTTTTTCTACATTTATAAACTTTAAATGGATTAAAAATTTAAGCATCAAGTTTTTTTCATTTAAGCTTCTGAGTAAAATCTATGTATCGGATTAGAGATAGTATCACACGTTACATGGTATGATTTATTATTAAATTTAACAATTGTAATTAAAATTGCGAAAAATCATTAAATTTATCTTAACAAATACTAGGCTGACAACAAAGAGATACCTCTCTATTTACTTTACAAAGTAAGAAACTTTTGCGATGCTTCATTTAGGTACTTTATTTTGTTCTAGAAAAAGTTAACGCCGTCTCCATATTGTTGTAACCCTCGCCCACTGAACTTGTGCTATTGCTCTCCCGATGGGTAATTTTCCCCCATTGTCAGTCACAAGAAAATGTTCCACAGTGACTTACATTTACTGGATAAACCTGTTTTTGATTAAGTTGATACCGAAAATAATGACAATGTATCTATTAAGTTTTTGCATAAATTTATTGGCGCAACGCTAAATTTAATACAACAAAAAATTAATTGAGTGTCTGTTTTCCTTATTTATGAGTTTGGACCGGTTTGTGAAGACAAAAACGAAATCCATACAATGACTGAGCTCTGACTGGGGTATAATGAAGCACAGACGAAACCTTAACTGTAAGCCTTGGAAACAAATTTGAAAGAACACATAACGGCATTGTATCAATATTTAAAGGGGGTTTATAAATACAACTAGTTGGCGATCTTTATTCAGTGACTTCTTTCCTATTCTAGTATTTATTCACACGCACAAAATTAGAAGGCGTTAGATGTGTTTTAAATTAAAAACGCTAGGAATCGAACGTTGCTGAAGTAGTCGATGCTATTACAATTCATCGTTTCACTGAAAAAAAAAAGAACAGATACATCTAACTAACAAAATTGCTAATGACACAATAACTGGAAAATTCCAAGATTAAAAATCAAAGTTAAATGGTCACGATAAGAGCAAAGTATATGCTAATAATGATTTATATGTGTGTAAATGTATTAATAAAGTAGACAAACACATGGAAAATGTTAATAACAAGAAACGCTGTAAAAAAGATCAAAAAGATCGGAAAGTGGTTGTATTATGACCACGGTCCCAATAGATTTCTGGAGACAAATTATGCTGCCATAGATTTTCTAATCTGACCGAATGTTTTGACGTCTACAAAAATGTTTGTGCTATAATTTTCACAAATAAACTAATGCTTAGTTTTAGTTGAATTTTGTTTGTCGTCTAGAATAGCTAAAAACTTTCATGGGTTTTAATGACAGACTGTTTTCAAACAATTTAAGATTTATGTTAAAAATATTTTGTCTTACTTTATGTTATCTTTTATCACAGAACATGTGCATCTGATAGTAGATGCACACGTAACAAAAGTCTACTCTCTCTGTTCCCACTTCCAGTACACATGAATCCTTGTCATGATATTTGTTAGCTATATTTGTGTAAATATGGGGATTTTTTTTGTAATTTAACATCGATAATTCCACCTCCCTTCGTGTTAGTCAATGGAGCCAATTGCTTGAATGCGGCACTGTTTTGACATGCCATTGAACAGTTTTCTTTGAGGTTTCCTGCAACTTAATATTTGTCAGTTATATTTTTGCTTAATTCCATTTCATAATATAAATAATGTGTTATTACAACATTTTACATTGTTTATTCAGTTTATAAAATTATTTTCTTATCGCAAAATAATCCGAAGAAGCTGTGGCTCATTGTGAATTTTATTATAGACTTCTAATAATTCAGTTACTGGTCGAAGAGGAATCCAATGGATTTTTCCAGTGGAAGGAAAAATGTTTTCTCTGATTGAATTACTGGCGCTTCACAATATTTTGTATTTAATTTCTATTTTCCATTGTATGGCGCTGAGACTTGTCACGGTTATTCGATTTGCCGGTTCTTTCTGGTTCCTTCAAATGCTTTTCCTTTCTATAAAACAGGCAATTTTATTCTCTTTGAAAGTCTGTTCGGTGATTTTGTTCATTTCGATGTTTTTACACAATTTGAGCCTATAAAAGACTTGGAAGACAGTTTCTAGAATGCATCGAACACCATACATATGAATGTCATAGATAGTCTACATGTTGAAGATCAGCTTAAACCTTAGCAGTTTATCTAAGACGGGGCGTCGGCAATTTCCTTCGGCTGATGGAGTAGAGTCCGGCATACGTTAGTATTACTTGGACCGTCTGAAGATTAATTTACAAACGGATGTACTTGTTAATATCTCGTATAAATTAGAAGCGAGTTAGCATCTCAGTTAGGCATTTATCGAGGCGCGGCGATCATCGGTAAATAATTATTTTAGATTTGATTTTACTATTATATCCTCAAAATGTGGGAAAGATATAATTACTTTTTATAATTTGTCGTACCTACTTGGACATATTTATAAGCTGTTGAATGCGCTGCATGAACGGGTTTTTCCTGAAGGGTGTACACACTAAGTGTCATGAAGTCTAGAGTGATCTGATTTCTTCTGCGTAAGCACGCTCTATTGTAGAACGCATTGTCACCGAAATGGCAGGCAAGGGCGGGTGTTTTGTCAATTGCATAAAATCTTAAATGACTAGGTACACATTAGACATGTTTTACTATAAATTTATGTAGGTTACTTTATATATAGGTACGTTAACAACATGGTACAAGATAAAAGTAATTTTGGTAATTGTTTTTATTTCATTTATTTAGTTAGGTAATTGAAATTTTTAAATTGATAATCGTGGCTGTTTTTTAATTCAATTTTATTAGTAAATTCTAATTTTATTGTATTCACTTATGTAGCATTAACATTATTTAGTTGGAATAATGAATAGGAATAATATAGGAATAAATAATTTATGACTAATGCATTTAAGCCACAAAAAAAAGTTGGTCACTCAGAATTTTAAATATAAAATAAATTTACGTTTTCTAAACTTATTTTTTTGACATAATATATGGACAGACTTCTCCTATCGACTACTAAAACAATGCGAGATGAAACAGATGCTAGGGGAGATATTTAGCGACAACAATTTGCTCTAACTCAGTAAGTTCATTGTGCCGACTCCCCTACATTCCTAAATTGAAATCAGCTGTGCCCCATTTAACATTGTAAAATGACATTTTCACACATTAGAAGTGCAAAATTATATAATTTTTGAGTAAATAGTATTCGTGTAATTGATTTAGGAAATTCTGATTGAGGAATATTGATTATTAATTGGGGTTATTGAAAACCAATTAATAATCAATATTAGCGGCTATTCAGCGCGGGATTACAGCCAGTACCTTACGCACCTTACTACACGAAAGGCTACAGTTATATAAATATTTTATACATATACTATTACATAATTAGTTAGGTTTTTAATATATAGTAATTCCATATAATTAAGTAGGTATATTTACAATAAGCTCAGGTTTTATATCTGCTTCAACGGTTCTAGATAAACTGTTCTATGGAAATAGTTTTTACCAAATGATGGTTAGTGGTCACCGGTATCTATCAGCACCTACTTACCTTGTACCTTCGGAATATTTGTATAGTCAGTCTCAGTAAGTTAAATATATACGTGAATTGAACAAACCAAATATTTTATATCGAGCTAATTAATAAATAAATATTTTGTTGCACAACAATTTTTTTTACGAAACACGTTTTTGTGTTTTCAAACATAACTTTAACATAAAAGCTACTTTTTATTCTATTATTTTTTTATACCATAAACCATGTTAGAATTACATTATTGACTTTCAATGTAATTATAGTATTTTTGTGAACAAAAATATACAGCCATATTGACATTTCAATTTTCGCGCCAAATCGCCATATTGTTCCGACGTCATTGTAGTCGTAATGAAAAGGAAATTAATAGTTACAATTTGCCAAATGCTTCGCCCGCTTCAGATAAACTTTATCGGCTTATAAATATGGTCGATAATTGTGTAGTTTAAGATTATAACAGTTGGCAGGGAACAAACTACTGTGACGTGAATGAAATCGGAAAATCGATTTCTTGACATATTTGTTGCCAGTTGTCATCAAGAGCTCATGGATCAATTGTGATTTTAATAACTACATTTTTTCAATGTTTTTGGTGTTGTATGGTTGTGGCCTCAAAACCATTACATTATTAGTCACAGGTTAACACTTCCATCTCGCCTGATGTTAAGCTACGATGGAGTCTACGATGGAGCATGCTTACTAACCTAAAAAAACTGATTCATTCTCGGGAAAACCCCACTTGGGCGCAGGCACAAGGCATTCTACAGCCTAGACGTTCTTATTACGAAAGTGCCATCAATTCTCGTTTTAGTCTTTGGAACGTCTAGCATGAAACGATGTCCCTTTTTCCATAAACTCTCTAACATTTAAATTCTCACCTTTGCATCACATTTAGATACACAGACATGAATTAAGCATTAAAAAATAGTTTTTTCATAGAAAATCTCTCGAAAGACTAACAATTATTGTGAACAAGATCGTGTTAAATGGTCACTCATAAGATTTAAATCAAAGACTACCCAAAAAAAAGATCAATGCTCAGAACGAGCCCAAGTATTAAAAAAAGTAAAGCTATTAAAAATTAGTGACCAACCGTGATAGCTTAAAACACTGTTTCATTGCCTAGTGTAGGAAGCAAAATGAAACACTCCTGCGTCCCTTTTAATTCGTTTCCTGACGTGAACGCTTTGCATCCCTTTGTCTAGACAAGGGCGCCTAACTCAATTCTGGGTCTTCCTGTGTCAACTGCTTTTGGCTGTGTCTCCATTATATCTGTTTTATACCCGTAGACCTATTAGCCCAATACTTTACTTTTGACAATCGATTTAATAGGGGTGTGTTAATATATTTGGACAGGTCAAACTAAGTTTTTTTTTTTAAATGGGTAATGTCTATAACAACAAAAGTAGATGACGGTGAGGACTATTAAATTTCTTATTTTTTATTATTTTAATAATAGTTTTTTAAACACTACCACTGTCTTATTTTAAATACATATGTAAAAGATGTGCCTATAGAAAAATATTGAAAAATACACACACAGCCAACACATCTGAAATGGCAACAGAGACCGACACCGTACCTACTTTATATGCTGGCTGAGGATGATGATGCAATGAAATCTAGAAAAAACAAGTAATAAGTAATTTTCATCTCTTTTAGATAGCTACACTCTTTATCGAACACACCAAAATTTTTTTTTTTAAACTTAAAGCTAGTGCGACAATTGCTGGCCTTATCGCTAACACTGATCTCTTCCAGGCAACCTTAGGGTGGAAAAGAAATAAGGAATGTTATAAGGCGGGGTGTGCAATTAACATGGAAGTGCTCTTTTGTCTAGTAAAAGTTAAAATATTCAGTTAGATTTTTTTGTAACTTACATTTATGTCCACATTCGACTACCTACTCGCCTGATGGTAAACGACAATGAGAGACGAAGTTCTTAGCATTTCGAGAAATTCGAAGAAATCGTATTCGTATTCGAGAAAAAAAACACGGAGAGAAAACTAATTCTGTGTAAAGTTAGTAATGATGACACAAATAGACTGCATAAAGTTTTATGTACAAGACTATCTAACTTTACAGACGCGATCTTATTCCCAACTCCAATATTGTACAAACAGCTACAAAGGAGGTATTTAAAAGTATTCAATCAGACGAAGATACTCAATTTGAATAACATGTAAATTATTCTATTAATTTCGTGCAGTGACTAAGTGAAAGGTTTTATTCTAATAATACAACCATGCATAGGTACGAGTACTACTGATTTTATAAAATACATACTTACTCGTATATTATGTAGGTACTCGTATGTTATCAACCCTTATCGATTTGAGGTTCACATATTCAGGCGCTTCAGTTTCCAAAAGCTTTTGTGAAGACAGAAAATGGTGGCATCTGGCCCAAATAAATCGTTTACCAACAGTAAACAACCTAAAATTGTGTTCTCATTTTATTAGAAGTATTTACTCATGCATCCGTTTTGTCCAAGGTAAATTCAATTTCTAGGGTTTTCGCTATTCAGTCTAAGTAGAATTTTATTTAGTCTCCAATAGTTGCTCTACTATTTATTTGTTAAATCTGATTCTACGTTTCCTTATTACCTATAACTCGGCACTCCCCCATATCACTAGGGCTGTTTTATTTTGTGAGATTTAAAAAGTCTCATATACTGTCGATTTTAACTTGAGAAATGGAATAGGATAAATCATTACATTTTTATTGAAGTGATATTGAAAACATTGCTCAAAACTTATCACTATCTAGATAATCGTTAATTACCTCTTAATATTATGGTTGCGTTTCTACATACAATTAAAAAAATATTTGTGGACAGTGGACACTTTATACACAACACCATAATCGTTGGTCATGAGGAGACACGACAATTAGCGGCACTTAAGAAATAAATAAAATAGTCTTCTACCCTTATTTGGTCTTAAAAAACCAGTGGGTTGTTGTGAGGCATTTATTTATTAACTTTTAATACAAGTTATACCCACAGCACACCCCGGACACTCGGCCTAAACTCCAAACAAACGGTGAAGTCGACATACCTACACTCACACAACTACGCATATGTCGTTCGAACACATTTACGCATGTGCGCGTGTCATCTAGGGTTACTAAATTATTTTATGGAATAGCTGTGACCCGTGAGTTCACCTGTCTGTGGCTTACAATCTTACCTAGTTAGTGTTCGATCTTTAATGTAGGTAAATATAACTTTCATCAACAATCAGAAGGGAGAAGATTTAAAACAAAATAGGAGATAATAAAGGTACCATGTACGAATTGATTTTTAGTTAAGTACCAATATACCAAATACACTTACCCAAAGATTTCTCTTTGGGTAAGTGTATTTGGTATATTGGTACTTAACTAAAAATCAATTCGTACATGGTACCTTTATTATCTCCTATTTTACCCAAAGAGAAATCTTTGGGTAAGTGTATTCCGACAATTCAATTCTGACAACGAAAGCCGCAGTTTAAAAACAACGAGTTTAATAATTTCGTCACAGGACTTCAGTGTTGGCGCGTACTTCTAACCAGAATAGCTTAACACAGTTTATAAAAATGATTCAATCTTTGTAGAAATTCTTATGAAATTAAAAATCTCTTATTCTTGTTTCGTATAATAGACGAAAAATTTGGTACCATTTTGTTAAATGATACAGCATCATGGTCGTATTCTCATAGAAAATTATCGTCCGATATAATAACCCTTCGTTGAGTCCGCCTCGCGTCCGCGAGGGGGAGGAAGCTTGAAATTGGCGGGGGGTGGGGAGTGTCCGTTCTATCTATATTATCTATTCTATGCCCACAGTACAAAATTCTTATACAGTAATGTTTGATTGAGTAAACTGTGGTACTGCAAAACAGCGTCTATAATCAACCTGATCCGAACATCAGAAGACAAACAACTTCAAAGCAGGCCCCGAGACGCTGAGATTCGTTTGTTGATACAGCCAATGAAAGCGTCCCAACCACATATAGATTCAAATGAGATATACATATATTCGCATAACGTAATTGTTTAGTGGATACATATACCTACCCACAATACGATTTTTTTTCCATATTTTCTGAGGACAACTAAATGTTATAATATTCCTGATTAATAGTTTGATATTCTTCCATGAATATTCGATTTTAACATTACTTTTATTCATCAACTACTTCCACGGCCTTTTTATACCGTTTGTTGGATAGCTGGAGAGCTTTCTTTTACATGGTTATTGAGTCTAGGTACGACCCGCGACAAATACAATATCGCTGAATATTCATTATTAAAAACATGCAATGAAAACTACACTACATTACATACAAACTAGGAATTTATACTAAGGAAATCTGAGTTATCCATCGACTGATGAATGTCTAGAGATAACCAGGATCTTTCGCTGAGCTCCAATACTCACAAAACAGATCCGTATTACTGATTTGCTGATATCATTTGCATAAGTATTGTAAAAGTCAATTTTAACAAGCATTTAAAGTCAAACAATATTGATGAAAATATAGAAATTAAACAAACAATATAATGAACGAAATAAATCTCAAATTAATTTATGCAACTAGAAAAAACTCTAGGTGTAATGTTTGCTAATCTAGAGGAGACATGATGTCTACATACAAAATTTTCCGCCCATAGCAGGGACATTCTAAGCTGCTGGACTTCTGACCAAAATAGGAGTTTAGCACAGGAAGTGTTAGAAATGTAACCGCATTTCTAACACCGGCTCCTTGCGTCACTAACGATTGGACACCTCGTAATAAGATGGCATAAAAACAGTAAGAGTAGTGCCGCCGCATTCCAGAAATTTTGACAATATTGGTTCACGTGAACCAAAAAGTATCTTATAATTTGTTTCAATTAACACATTTAGAAGAAGATAGCAAGAAGACCACCAATTTGATTTTACCCAAAAATTTACCAACTTTTTCGTTCCTTTAACTTTGACTAATCAAAGTGTAATTTATATTGAATGTTTATGTACTCGTAAATTCTGTTTTTATTTTACTTCGGAAATCGAGTGTTTTCAAAAAAATATTTATCTTAGATTTTACAAAGAAATAGTAGAAACTCGCACTATACAACATCAACTTAAAAAAAAAGTCGATGTTTAATTTGCACCGTTATTCGCAAAATTTGTTTTACTGAAACTTTTTGTCTTTTGAATATTATTTTATGTAGGAAGGTACAATTGGACTTTTTTTTCATTCAGGCTTTGTTTTTTAAGTTTTAGGATATGAATACATTTTATAGATTACAGCTAAGCTTTTAAACAACAACTCTACTACTAGTGTAACTCTACTAAAGTCTGGTCTCAACTGGTCTATTGAATTTAATTCAACGTTTGTATGTTGTCTCCTTGCTGTGTGTACAGTTATTCAAGTCCAAAGGAGGTAGTACTGCAATTAGTACAATTAGTGGAGCCCAATTAGGTGCTTTAACGAAGCGAGTTCTAACTACTCAGGGTGTTTGGGTGACAAATACGTTTGACGTCTGACCCGAGATGTGTATCGGTGTTTGGATTGTTGATGTTTGTGTTGCCAGTCTTCCTATTGATCTGTTTGGAGACACTAATCTAATCTGCCGACGAAGGAGCTTCTCCTATTTTGGAATATCTACGACAATTTATCACTAAATAGTTTATATTTAACATGCAATATCCCTTTTATTAGGTAATCTACTAGCTGCACCACAAATGGTGTTACCCGTAATATAACAGTTTTTCACTATAATTTAATCCTTTCTTTATTATATTAAGTATACCTTACTTTAACGATATAAAAAGAAGTATGTGTGTTAGTTTGGATAATGCTTGGACTACAGATTTAAATTAGTTAGCCTGTTGCAGAAAACGTCGAAACAAATACACACATCAACATAACCCCACAAACGTTCACCTTTATAATATAAGTGTTTTGTTTAATTCTTCATTTGTTGATACAAGAAGGTGAAGGGATAGTGTTGAGACTATTGAATTTAGAATCAAAGATTTAGGAGTTTTTTTTTCGTTCATGTTACAGATACTGCTGCTAGGATTTGATTTTGGAACATGATGATGCTTTAAAAGAAATCTATGAACTTATTTGAAAAGTATAGTTTTATAACTTTTTTAAATTAGTGTCAGTTATTTATGTGTCTCTTAAAATAATGAACAAGTAAATCTTATATATAAAATTCTCGTGTCACAGTGTTTGTTTCCTTACTCCTCCGAAACGGCTTTACTGATTTTAACCAAATTTTATATGCATATTCTGTAGGTATGAGAATCGGCTACTAGCTATTTTTCATACCCCTAAGTGACAAGGGTTGTTCACTAAGGCAAAACAACGTTTGCGGGGTCAGCTAGTAAATATGTAAATTCTTTGTGCGTCTCACTAATCTTCTATTTTTGTCCACAGAAACATGTCATCTAAAAGAAAGTCGCCACCGTCGAAATTGCAAGAAGGCGCCGTAGAAACCGTGAAATCAGAACCGGGTCCTGCCCACGATTTCGACCACCACGAGTCAGACGAGACCGACCAACAGAACTACTACAAATTTTCCCCAAGCTCTTCGACCAGAACGTCTATTAGCGAAGAAGATACGTTTGACGAAGAGCAGCCAACGAAGAAGCAAAGATTCGATCAAACATTAGACATGACAAATAACCTTCTAGTCCCATCATCGTTCCTGAGTCTTCATCAAGTGAATGACTTGCAGTCGCGGCGGCGAGGATCTTCGGAATGCAGCAGTCCGGGGCCTGAGGCGAAAGTGTTGGGACTGTGCAACAACAACAACTCGTTGTTGAACCACAACAGTGCGTTGTCGCTGGCACCGCCGCACAAGCGGTCTATGGACGACGTCTTGAAAAGACTGACGTCGAAAATGAACAACAGCACGATTAAGGAAGAAAAAAGGCCAACGCCATCGACGACACCTGTGAAACAAAACAAGTAAGTGTTTAATTGTTTATGTTTTACACCAACATAACAGACGGCCATATTTTATCTCAGTGTCTAACGCCTAACAAGTATGATTTTGGCTTTGATATTACTCTCTCTTTATTATCACTTTAAATTAAAAAAATGGATGGCATTGTAACTTGCCATGACTGTTCAGGAACTTTCACAGCAAAAATAGGCTACATAAGTCATCTCAGAGCACCCGTCCACGGTAAAAAGTAAAATAAAATAATAATTTACATATTTATAGAAGCAGTCGCCGTAGCCGAAATCGGCTGGAAGACATCATCATCATTAAATTAAAAAATAGTAAAGCTAAAACCGTTTTGTTTAGTCGGTTGGAAGGCAGGGTTTAGTAATACAAATGACTACTAAAAATTATTGCAGAAAAACTTATGCTGCCATTTCATGTGGCAACATTGACTTTTTTGTCGCACAGAGTAACGGGACGAGCTGAACTTGTGCCCGATAGTAAGCAATGCGCCCGCTGATAACATAATACCATGTTATTGAAACATGAAAAGTCCAAATCATTACCTAGCACTGCACTACGCTCAGTACCATTTCTTGTAATTTCTACCATATTATTACCAAATTTTACTTAGGCTCCAAGATGGAGCCTAATCACAAAGGTCGATGATTATTATCTACCTACTATGTTATTTGACTTTCCTCAAAATATGCTAGTTTTTTTACTCACGTTACTCTTAAGTAAATGTTTGAAATACGGCGGTCTGTCCCTTAATATTATCTCCATATTTTGTAGAAAGATAAGTATACCGCCAAACAAATTGATGATTTTGACGAACCGACGAGAACCTATTTATTTTCGGATTCAATTACACTTATGATCAGACGTGGTATGTTACATGTATAAAAGAAAAACTAGGAACATTGTAAAACCACGTGTCTCCATAGTCACAATAATGGTTATCACCGAGATATAAGATCACTTAATTAAGGGTCACCTTTTCATTCTATTGGCTGTTTCCGATGTAGTTATCAATGTTTTGTTTTAGTCTGTTTATGTTAAACTACGCGGAAATAATTATACGGCATTCTCGTGTTATAAGTTTTATGTATTCATTATGTTATTGTTGGAGATAACAATGTAAGGACAGATATTCTTTATAATAAGTCTTCCGATCTTGTTATGTGCATTATTTAATTGTATTCAATAGCGAGAACGGCAAATGGTTATGGCGCTGTATTTATTTATATGTTTTGCTTGGTTTGTTTCCAATGATGACTGATGAATGTATAAATGGTCATGCATAAGCAGGTCACCTTATGCTACTATTTTCCACTGTCCCGATTTCCAACTCGGGTCTTCTTTTGAAAAAAAAGAGATTCAAGGTTACAATCTATCAGCCTGTGGTTTGTAATATAACTAGGCACAAAAATGTACTAATTTTATTTTTTGATGTACGCCTAACGCTCAAGCATCAAATAGTTACGAATTTCGTTTCGTTTTCGAAGTGCGTTTCTCGTACCAATCATTAGTATCTTTTACAACTTAATATTGATTTTTATTTCGACTAATGATTTGAGTGTCGAAACACAAAGAATGTAGGTACCTTTACCACATTATTTGAACTAAGCATGCATTCCACTATAGACTGAATCATCGTTTACTATCATACGTAGCAGAGGTCAAATTCCTAATTAATATAAAAACTTCATATGTGACTCAAAACTATTTAGTAGCTACTAACCAGCTAACTACTGAACTATTCCTGCGCCGTCGTTCCACCAGAATTTAATTAGTCATATAATGGCCCATTAAAAACAATGTTAAAGAGACCACCGCGGTTTGCAATAAACGCTAAACAGCAGCTTAAGCACTTTTCTAGACTTTATAGATTACCCTTTTAGTGCTTTGTCAAAGGAGGAAATCGTAAAATATAATATACAAGTAGATTAGATGTTAGATAAGATTATGTTTATTGATTTTAGTAAAGACATTTTGCCGACGAAGACATTGCAAATAAAGCAAAGACAGGATATTAAATTATCCACATCATACACATATAAAAAATCGTGTAAAATCAAAATAAAGGAAGAATTATTAAGTTTAAAAAATATAGAAGTATGAAATTATCAAAGTACAGCCAATGTGGACTTTATATAACATTTGTGGTGATATAACATTTTGAAGATGGTTTAGTCTCACAAACAAAGTTTTTGCCTAAGAAATTTCAAAAAAGTGAATTAATGATTAATGAAATTGCTTTAAATTGTCATCAAGTACCTTAATCTTAACTTAGAAACAGTGAGTAACTTTATGATTAATTCGTTATGATTTTGAAAAACTATTTTATCTTGTAATTACAAGCGCTGGAAGAAAATGAAGTTAAATTCGACCTGTGCTTTCCTTCTGTTGCATCCAAAGATTTTCTAACTACTTGACTAACTAGGTGATCGTTTTTCCCTAAGTTACTCATAAATGATATTTGGCCTCAGACGACTTCTAGTGTTCGCCGAACTTTGGGTTGGAAGCACAGGGCGTTAATGATCTAAAGTTACTAACTACATAGGTACCTCAATTTATGCACATAAGCAGAGAATACCTGAAACATGGTTGAAAGCATTGA
Source organism: Ectropis crepuscularia (assembly GCA_963693475.1). NCBI lineage: Eukaryota > Metazoa > Arthropoda > Insecta > Lepidoptera > Geometridae > Ectropis > Ectropis crepuscularia. The sequence goes on from OY856355.1 coordinate 19,836,182, forward strand.
ATGCTTTCAAGCAAGCGTAACTCCAAACTGACTTAATGTCAACCAAGTACACTAATTTATCGATTGAAATATTTTTATTATCTTAGTTTATTTAATATGGTTTGAGATAAACTAATAACATTAATTAAATCTAGTTAAAAATCTAATATTATTTGACTCATCATTCATCAATATGCATTAGGTATTCGTTTCTTGTTGATTATTATTAGATAGCATAATCATCAATCCTTGCTTAGTCACAAATTTAATCTTTAGACTTATTATTATACATTTTTCTATTTTTTTATGCTTGAGACATCATAAAAAGGTCATAACTGTGGCGATATATTAAACCATAACTAACCACATTAGCGTTAACGTGGGCCATTATGTTAACGTGCGTTTAAAAGCGCTTGCGCCGGTATTTATTGCCAATAATATTCATGCGTTAACTATTACAAGTTTAAATAAACATTGGATGCCCCTAACATCAAAATTATTTCGCGAAAATGAAGTTACACATGAATAAGACTGACACTTATATTTACTAGCAGCGCGCCGCGGTATTGCCGACGTCAGTAAAAATAATAGTAGGTATACCTATAATTATGCTATGATAGGCTAACTTTATTCCAATTTTCCATATTTTTTTTGGAGTTCCGATGTGATTGAGTGTCAAACATCTACGTGTTAATATTTGTTAGATATATCTATTATATCGATCAGTTGCGTTATATTAATTTACTTTGATTTCAAAAGGCGATTATAGGCAAAACCATTAATTTCAAAACGCGATTATCAAATAATTAATTAACAGCTTCCCAACATAGCGTTAAAACATTACGATCTATGTGTATTTAAAATACCACCCCTAAAACTGATACAATGTTTTGAGAAAGAGTTAAACTTGCGAAAGAACAGCAAACTCATAATTGATTTTCAAGTTACCACGGACTCCGTGGCACGGAGTCAATTTATACTAGAAGAAAAGCAGCAAACAAACAATAAATTTTAAACATTTAATGGAAAAATACATATAAATAAATAAATATTAGTGGACAATTCACACACAACACCATCTGACCCCAAACTAAGCAAAGCTTGTATGATGGCGGCCAGATAGCTGATATAATTACTTATATAGTTTTAAATACATACTTGTGTATTATACATAGAAACACCCAGACACAGTGCAAACATTTGAATTCATCACACAAATATTTGCACTGGGTGGGGATCGAACCCACGACCCTCGGCTTCGCAGGCAGAGCTACTACCCACTAGGCCACGAGGCCAGTCAGGAAAAAATATGTAATGCTTTCATGTCTAATGTTCCTATAATATATAACTCGAAACTTAATGCATTCGCAGATAAACAACCATAAATATTGTTGGAATTTTCTCCAGCACCTTTTATTTTTCTATAATCTCACTATATCTACTCGTATTAAAATGAGTATAACTACTAAAATTATCCCCAGTTAGAATAACTATACCTACCACAACTCCGGTAGCTCACAAGAAGTGCTATTCTAGTTCATAATTAGAGTGATTTACGTTCAACTAGTGTTACCACAAAGCCGGTGTCTTTGTTAACATTCTATGTAATTAAAACCATATCTAATTATAACTGTAAATCTGCTACATTTAATTCTGGTTAATTCTTGGTATCTACTATGTTTAAATTGTCTTTATTTTGTATTTGCTGAGTCATTTTAATATCTTCTTTTTTAGTGTCATTTAGATTAACATTAATGTTTAGTGTACTTAGATATTGGAATATTTTGTACAAAACATTCCAAGTTGACTCAATATTTCTTTTACTAGTCTTTTGCGTACATTTCTATTCTTTCTTAAGTATTTAATCTCATATTATTGTCGTCTAATTTTAAAGTTTCAAAGACCTCATTGTCTATGTTTTTCATTTTATCTTTAATATTTGAATTCACCTGTTGTTATATATTATTGTCTAGAACAAAATTACACATTCATTTCACATTCAAATGATCTTGATTTCTCCGACGTTTATTAGCATAGTTTGAGTCATTCTCAATCATCTTTATTGATTGGCTCAGTTTTACATCCAGGACCAATCAAACGTAAAATATGTAGAATACTTTTTTACAATAGTCATAATTAGTAGTCAAATGTCGTTGACCTGGCCGTCTTAAGCAATTTTGTGTTGTTAGAATCTAAAATATGATTTTATTATCAAAATGGTATTGATTGAGATAACGAACAGAAGAAACGGGTTTTTTATTGGCCTTTCTTCGTAATTGTTTGTATGTAATTAGTGTTTACGATGGTTTATGGGTTCTATTTGGTTGCGATTATTCGGATCGAAATCGGGTACGCTTTTAACAGCTAAGCTTTCACTGGTGTTTTAACTGTTGTGTTCTTTTTGACTTCTATCTAATCTAATTTTGATATCGAATGTACTTTCTTGTTTTTGTTTCATTTTAAATTTAGAAATGGTCTACTTAATAATTTGTTTGTATTTGATTCAAACTGGAACTAAACAGAAATAACTTTGAAGTTCATAAATTAATCAGAGTTCTGGAGACACAATAAACTAAAAACCAATCAAAATTGAACTATAATAATATGCTGCGGCTGTGTATCAAGAGCTCAATAAAGCTTAGTGGTGTTCATATGACAGATAATAGATAGATAGTTGAATAATAGGTGATAATTATCGGAGAGGTTAAGGCGGTGTCAAGCTCGATCTGTGTCAATATTTACTGGCTGTATCTAAACTGATAACGTGAATTAATAGCATTGTTGATAATGATGATTGTTTTCGCGGATGTTAATAATTCATTGTTGCTAAGTGATACAATGTCTCCATCGGGAGATATAAATATGAGTTTAAGAATTGACCCAAATATTAAAATTATGATAATATTCTACTTTACATAAATTTGTTTAATGAAATAGATAATAACAATCTAGTTGCTTCATAACTACTAAAGTTTAATTAATTAATTCATTCGTTTCCCAAGATCGGTTTTTAAAAGATTTTATTCCACATTCCCTGTTTTAATTACTATTTTTAAACAATGACTTTAACACCAAACCAGTATTGATGGGCAAAATATTATATCATTAATATCACTTGTTCTGGGAATTAGGTATAGGTATAAGAATTTTAATTATCTTTTAATCTGTCCCCAGTAGTTTATTTGGAAACATTGCTCTTCAAACCGGAATAGTTATTGCACATTACTGCTTGGTGGTAGAATAACTGGCAAAAGTGCAAATACAACAGCCGCCGCCCGTCACAAAGTGTGGAGGGTTTTTTAAAATTTTACTTAATCTAATTTATATCGAATCAACAATTAAAAAATAATAGAATATTGATTTACAAAGTTCAAAAATATTAAAAACTGATAGTTTATAACTTCTAATTGGTTTTATTAGTGACACAGCAAAATTTACTTCTATCTTTCCGAAGCGAAAAGCATCACTATCTTCAACTGCTCAGACGATTTTAGTCTAAATATTTGGGAGTGAAATGAAGACGAACACCGGCCTTTGTCCCTCGGGCGTGGCGGTAATTAAACGCGCAGTAATCGCCTGGTGAGATTAAGACGTGAACACGTAATGTACTACAATCCATCTCCTTTATGGACGATGGGAATCCGTCTTCTGATGTGTGGTGTAAACTGCTATATAGAGTAGAAAACAAGACAAGACAATTTTATGAATCGATAGCTGAACCCTCTTTTGTTTTTTCAAAAGTTAAAATTGTATGGTTTCCTTTTTAATATAGAGGTAGAGTTACGGGCTGAGCAAGACATATGCCTGATGGTAAGCAACACGCTTCTAAACAACAGCATTATGCTGCGCAGCTTTTTAAACCAGAAAATATCAAATCACTGCTCTCTGCAGTATCTGCACTGTACTCGTCGCGCGTCGCCTAGATACAGTGACTTATCTTTTTAGCTCTGCAATTTGTCTGAAAACATTGCACTTCAAACCGGAACAAACTGTTTGCACATTACTGTTTGAGTCGAGTTTCATCTTAATTTGTTGAAGCGATACAGCCTTTCAAATAGTATCTAAAATTTAAAAAATGTTGATCTATACTTTATTGCATAGGATTTTGCAATAAGGCAATTTTATACTTTTACCAAATTTACAGCTCCATTCATGTTCCAAGCCTGGAAAAGAGTGCTTTCTATTGACAAGTCACCTTTTTGCTTTTTATTTGCTTCACCAGCTCAAGGAATTTTTTTTTAACCAAAGGGCTTGCGTTTGACTGCCATCTCGCCTTACGGAAACCGAAAATTGCAGCCTGCGATAGAATGTGCTAACGCAAAAGAAACATATTCACTCTAAATTTAAAGACAACCAGATTGGACCCATCAAGAAAGACCTGATTGGGCAGCACATTCCATTGCTTGTCTATACATACAAAGTGATCATTAATTCACGTATTTTTGTGTTGTGGACAGTAAAAATATCGATATACATTTTAGAAGCCGTCAAATAAAACGTTGTTACTTAAAAAATCGCTCATATTTTATAACTTCTACCACGATCCAAGACAAAACGTTAACAATGATCTTAAGCGTAATTTGTAGAGTGATATATATTTTGAAAGCACTATAAGTGTTACAGATTACAAAAGACTTTGTTACATTGGTTAATAATGAATTCATATGTCTTACTTACGATTGTTGTGAGCAGTCGGCTGAGGCGGAGTTTTTGTTCTTATTTTAGACAATGGATCTTCAAAAAGCACATTAGAAAAAATGATCTTGCTTTGTTTGAGAGTGTCAGAAAAAAAACAGCTAGGAACAATTTCAACGTGGTAAAAACTATCAGATGTAGCAGTTAAACTGCTACATACAAAGCTGTTTAAGTTTACGATTCAAATACAAAACTTGCAATAGACAAAATATACCATCAAAAGTTTCTCCAGCAGAGTACAATGGGCAACATTTTAAAACAGTCGTTTTTAGGGTTCCGTACCCAAAGGGTAAAAACGGAACCCTATTACTGGGACTTGGCTGTCCGTCCGTCCGTCTGTCACCAGGCTGTATCTCAAGAACGGTGATAACTAGACAGTTGAAATTTTCACAAATTATGTATTTCTATTGCCGCTATAACAACAAATACTAAAAGTAAAATAAAAACATTATTTCAGAGGGCTCCCATATAGCAAACTTGATTTTTGCTCGATTAATCCGTCCCACATAAACTAGATGGCGCCACTAGTATAAATAGACTGCGAAATCGAATTCTTCGCCAGAATCACGTGCCAAAAACATATATTTAATAAAACTTTTTGCCTGTCTGCGGAAATTGCGATGTATAAGAAATTTCTTGCTAAAGATTACTTACTAACGATAACAAAACTGTTCTACGTGCAACTTTGTTGCCAGTTTTCACTTCATTTGAAATAACCGTTCACATAGCTCACGTCGCAAAGGTCGACCTCACAATTAAAACAATTCTACCTTTGCCATACAATTCAAGTGTTCATATTCAATAAGCATAAACTCGAATAGACAATCCATTGTAGACTGTATAAGCTTCGCACACAGTGTAAGTAGATACAGATAAATAACTTCACTATGAACTTACTCGTAGATAAGCCAAAGTCTCCAGTGTTTAAAGAAGATAACGAAATCATTATCTTTGGAGGGCATTACCTATTAGTTTAGATTTTTTATACTTACGACCTTTTTGACTATAACTTTGTAATGTTAGAATTTAATTGTTTTGGTCATAAATGGTCGTAATATTTTTTTACTTTTTTGTTTAACTATAACACGTTTACATTTTTGACCACCATCTAGTCTGATGTTAAGCGATGTGATCTACGATGGAACGGCTATAGAAGATATCCAATGTACATTAAGTTACGTTATTTTCGGTTGCCTGAAATAGGGTTCTCTTAACGATTACTTCAATATTTGTTTCTCTAGTTTAAAAAAATCTAAGTTTTTTTTCGTACCTTACAAATATTTTGTACTTACTTATCTATGTTTCGATTTTCTGTGGTCACCTGACTGTCACAGTGCCATGTGTGGGGCAAATCTTTGCAGAATGCCACTTTGTCATCGTCCCATAAAGAGTTATTGTGGTATACAAAGCATCATTGTTTCGGGTCCTTGTCGATTGTCTGCATGACATGTCGCATTGTAGGTTTCAGTTAGGTGTATATAGGTAGATACGTTTACCTTGAATCTTTGCTTGTAATATGTCCTACGTTCATTACACTCAATCTACTTTGGTATTCTAGACGTTGTTTCTATTAGGTACTGATAATATAGTTTATGTATTGCCCCTAATCAATATCAGAGTTTTTTATCCTCAATTTATATCGATTTTACCAAAGATGTGTTATCCCTTTACATTATTTTATCCTAATATGGGACTAAAAAGAGAAACTGGTTTTATTTTTTCTTACTAAAACTAATCCAATGAAATCCAATAATGTGTTATATTCCAATAAAAAAAGATTACCTACGTGTTGTTGTCCCGTATTTTAGCGCGCCTTAAACTAGACTAAGTCAATATTTTGTGACCTCTGATACTTTTTACAGACGATAAGGCTATTTTTACACCAAAAATACGTTGCATTTGATCGTCATTTTGGGTGTCTGTCGAATGGAGCGTAATCTATGGTGTCCGTAGTCCTAGTCTAGTCCTAGTCGTAGTCCTTTGTGACTCAAAAACTGAAAAAGAATTGCTTGAGGTTCAGCAAAGTTTTGAAATATGAGAGTAAGCTTGTAAATTATAAGTTAATGTGAGATAAAGCGCCATGTCGGGCTTCTCACGTAGCCTCACAATCCGCCAGTCGACATGTCTTCAATTAATCGTGCTCGGATTTACTCGCTCTGAATTGTTTGCAGCCGTTCGTTCATAAAGATACTTTTTAAAACGTTTCATTATTGATTTTATAACTCGAACGAGTTATAAAATCATATAAAATCATTTTAAAACTCGATCGAGTTATAAAATCATTACCTATAACGCAATCTTTATTTTGTAAACAATTTGATTTACTTTTCAGGCGCATGTGTATGTGGTTGAATTGCTAAGATTAAATAATTAAAGTTCAATTCAAATCATAGTGAACATTGAATAACAATAATAATTAATAGTTATGCACTGTTTAAACAAGCGTTATAGTGACATTAATTACTTTTGAGTCAGTTATGTGTGCATTCATTAATTTATTGTATTGTGTGATAATAATATCTTGTTGTCGCTCTAGCCGGTCTAGCCTCATCTATTTTTGGAATTTTGAACTATAAGTAGGTAATATGACTAGTTTGTTATTAATTCCTTAAAATCATTCTCAATGTGTCTTTATGTACGACCAGCTAAGAGATTGGCAAGGTAATAAAGTCACGTTGTTAGCGCCTATGTCATTAGTTAGTGTCGGCGATTACAATGGTCTAAGTCTTAATTAGCACTTGTAGATAACCTTAGATCAACTTGATTGGCTGTGGTTACATTAGCGTTGCCATGTCTGATTATACCTACCTAATATTGTTTTCATTGTCCGGCAACTGCTAGATATTGGTGGACAATTCACACACAACACCATCTGACCCCAAACTAAGCAAAGCTTGTATGATGGCGGCCAGATAGCTGATATAATACTTATATAGTTTTAAATACATACTTATTATACATAGAAACACCCAGACACAGTGCAAAAATTTGAATTCATTACACAAATATTTGCACTGGGTGGGAATCGAACCCACGACCCTCGGCTTCGCAGTCAGAGCTACTACCAACTAAGCCACGAGTACTAAGATATTGGTACGTTACTTCATTATTATCAATTGAAAATAGTACAAATACAGTGTAAAGTAGAGCTAAGCATAAGTTTGGACTTGAACGCCAACTCACCTGAGTTCATATACTCGCCTGTGTCGCCAATCTATATACTGTTCCAGACTAGGTAATAACCTATAATCTACCCATCTGTTGTTCCAAATTTCAACTTCATCCTTTCAGCCATTTTATCATAATAGGGTACAATCCTCAAAAAAACTAAGTAGCCCGTTAGTTAGATTGCCAAAAAATATTGTACACGTATTTTTTCTTTTGTTTCACAAACAAAAAATGACGAAGATACAGCGCTTCGAAGTTTCGTGTGACGTCACTTGTGAGTACGATTTTTACTCACGAGTGACGTCGCGACCCGCGACTCTCGAAGTTTGATGGTCTATATCTTTGACGATTTTTAATATTATGAAAAAACAAAAAATACGTGTTCAATATTTTTCCATGATCTAGCTGACGGACTAATTAGGATGGTGTATTTTTGATCCAGTCCGGTACCCTATTGAGCATCAAAGATTCAAACTTTTGCGTTTATAATAATTCTTCCTAGGGTGCTGTTTTTGGGACTAGGTAGTGTTGTGTAAATAAAATTTCCGAACATAATTTAATATTTATCTGTTTGGGTGATAAATAAACTATTTGCGTAGTAAACTGAGACAAGGAAATTGCGAACAACAATAAAACTGTTTTTTAGTAGACTGTCGAAACAATGACGAGGTTGTTAAGGTCGTTCGGGTTACACATAACTCCTGAACTATTCCGAAAGCGGTGTAATGTAGCAATAAAATGATGGTAAAAAAAATACTATCATACTAAAATTATAAAGATGAAAGTTAGCGTGTTTGTGAATGTGTTTGTTTGGTACCACGTCTTTTGTCTTTTAAAAGCAGAACGGATTTGAATGAAATCATTCTGACATAACTGAATATATTTATGTAGTATTTTCTGACTGAATTCAGAGAATTCAGTTAATTCAGAGGTGGTTAGTATAAATAGTAAAATACGTAGTGTGATTTTCATTTTCATTTAGTTTTCCTATTATGTTTATAATAGGAAAACTTCAACGATCATTTTATTGCTACATTACACCGCTTTCGGAATAGTTCTATCAGGAGTTATGTCCGCCGTTGTAGTACAAAAGCAATGCAGATGCCTAAAGTTTCGCTTAATTTTTTTTAGTTCTTACAACGCATCCCTTTCGGTTTAAAGAATGCGTGCTGCATGACCCTATATTTTCGACCATTGTTTCGAGTTATTTTTACGACAAGTAATATCTGTGACACGTTTTGATAGTAGTCGACACAAACAATATTATTATGTAGGAATCAACGATATCAAACGCCATAGACATCGCTGGTATTGTAGGAAGGCGTATCTATGTTGATGCCGTGGTAGTCTAGTGGTTAAAAGTATAATTTACAATCGATTGGTTGTAGGTTTGAATCCCACCCGCACCTTTGTGTATTTTTCCAAGTGCAGATACATGTACAAATTTGTCATCACCACTGCCTTGACCTACTACAACTGTATTTTTCTGGAGACATTGATCTTCAAACAGGGATCGAGTAATGTTTTCACGTCTGCTCAGCCATAGAATAACTGGTAAAGATGTGGTCGGTACAAGAGTCAAAAGTCAAAATAAACTATTTTATTTTTGTTTATCAAACGAAAATGACATTTCTTTTTGTCCGTATTAAATTACGAGTAAGAATGAGTTGTCTGTCAAAAATGAAGTCGTCGGTTGGAACAATAATTTTGGCTGTGGCATAGGTTATCTTATTGTTGAGACGGGGCCGACGCTAAATCATCTGACAATTAGTGCAAGACAATAAATGATACCGAAATAGATTGACGGAAATATTGGAGGTTTTTACATAGCAACCGATAATATACCGAGTTTTATTTATAGGCCTTGCCTCATTCATGTCATTCTAGGATCACCTATGATGTTTTTTAAACTTTTTATCCCCTCAATAACCTATAGTGGTGAGGTTGAAGACTACCAAAATCTCGTGTTTCTTTTGTACAGGGTCTTTAAAAAACTCAGAAAAGTTAGTCGTCGCGTTAGAGGATATTGTAGTCTAGCAACGGCAAATCAAGGTCACGCATAGTTTTTTGCTTAGCAATCCTACGTTTAAATAATAAATAGAATAATCAAATACACGTGACATATCTCTACGAACCCTAGTGATACTTGTGATTTTTTTCTACTCAAACCCTTTCCCTCCTACCCTTTTCATGATAATACCTATATGGACGACATATTATGTAGGTATGTAAGAAAAACATTGTGTAGATGCTACATTTTTTAGTCTCATAATTCTTCGTTGAGTCCATGGCATAAGCTTTTTACATCTATCACACCTTTTAGTTGCGCAATCATTACTGTATTCCAGTTTGTAGGGCAATCTTCTCAGCTAGATTACAATTCAAAGAGCTAAATGATATTGTAGTCATTAGGTAATGTTTCGTGTTATGTTATAATACAAATGTGTCGTGTTTAATAATTTGCTATATATATCGTTTAAATCTCCAATGCCTATTATTATCATGTCACATTTACATTGTGTTGTGAACTTTGTGATGAGATATTTTGCGTACCTCTAGGACCTAGAGGCCAGGGAATGCACATCAGCATAAACAGTCAATTTTATGTCATCTACAGGAACTCGGTGCCTTCTCTCAAAATGAGACATTCAAGGCCATACCTAATTGACCACACTGGCCAAATGTAAGTTGACGCAAGTCCCTGAAAAGCCTAGACTCTACTCTCTGTCTACGAAAAACTTAATTTCGAAATAAACTCGCAACTTTCCTACTCCATTTCTACTTCGTTTCATGCGATCGAACAACGGACTTCGTTAAACGGACGAAACGACTGATCGAAGTAGAACCGGAGTAGAAATGTCGCGAGTTTATTACGAAATTACGTTTTCGTAGACAGAGAGTAGACGTCCTGGACTCGGACGGACTTTAGTTGTTATGGGTGCGTGTTTCTTACCATCAGGTCAGGTGCATGTCTTGCTCGTTGTATAAAATAAAAAGTCATGTTTTTTTTTACAAACTAGGAACGTTTATAAGTGTTTTAAATACCTCTGTAGCGTACAAATATCCCGCGATGCTCTGGATTGCACACTGCAGTAACGTAACTATGACTAAGCCTATGATTAATCCATTTGCCAACCTACCTCAATTTTTTACCGTCAGCAAACCTCAATCGATGGCAAACCTGATCGACTGCTTCCATTAAAATTACTCTGACTCTATAATGTACACTGCGGAGTAAACGTATGTTATTTTTGTCTTTAATCATCTTTTTATCTCTATCAAGCTATACTTTAAACTAGGATTTAAGTACACCTTAGTTTAAGTGGTGTGGTGATCATTTTTAACAATAAGATTACGCCTGTCCATTTGGTTTTACATATTGTATTTTTGGTTGTTTTGTATTGGTTTGTCACAGTATTTTATGTGGTAATGTATTTAAAAGTAACCGCCATAGTACAAAACTTTTCTGCAGCTCAATTTTATCTTTTTAAGTTTTCAAGTGTTGTAAAACGTCACAAACGTTATAAATTTCAATTCCGATTTCAATTTTTGACAGGTTTTTTTGGCCCCATTATAAACACTTCAAATACGGTGGGTTAATGTATGGAATCGATTCCGATCCGTGAAATCGAATGAGCCGTGGCGGAAACAATCGGCCTTTTTTTTCAAGGTCAGATGCTGTATATTTGTCTCATTTGTGTAACCGGCAAATAACTGCAACATTTCGAGTGAATCCATAATGTAAGCCTAGTTTCTAACAAACCTGATAAATGCTCCATCATTTCGCCGTGTCATTCAACTGGTTCAAACAAGCACAAAACATAGTAAAATGCGGTCCTTCCGTGCTTCGCTAGTTAGTCCCGCAATTATCTACCCAACGATTATATCCAGCAACTTTTCTAAGTCTACACATACCTGTACTGATAACCAATCCGATTGTGTAACCACAATTATCCCTATTGCATCGCAATTACATTGCAAAAGAGGTTAACTTTGTCACAGACGGTTTCCCGCCTTCAATTTCAAATTGGAATGCAACGTTAAGCGCATAGTAGTGATTGGTTCATACAATATTCAGCGCGGCCAATCGCAGCGCGTCTGTGTCGCCAGTGCATCAAAAATTCCATCTGAATACACCAGTGTGGCGAGCACTAAAAATGATAATACCCTAACATGGACAGCTATACAATTTCAAATGAAGAATTCATGCATCGTTCGCGTTTACATTTGGGATGTATTTTTATTGAACCCTGTGAATTGGACATTGGACAGGTCCATTTTATTTATCGGGGTAATATTGACGGTCGGCCGTGAGTGCATGTGGGACTCAGATGGAACTATTTCGTTTTATATGACCTACACGGTTTATTTCGATTTTAAATTGTATGGCAACATTTTAATACATACGTGGACAGTTAAAAACATGCGTCTTATTTATTACAAAAACTGCAAATTTCTAATTCAACGAAATGAAAAAAAAATTACTACAAGATTTTTTTTCTTTTGAATTTTGAATTTGGCAATCGGTTAATTCGATATACTGGTCCATGTGAAGGTAATTATCTAATAACATTTCGTCCTTTCGACTTAGTTCATATGTTTTGCGGAACCCTGCATTTATAAGCCATTTTCGTTGTTTTTTTCACTAGTTTTGAAAGGAAAACTTATAAGTATACTGCGTTGAGCAATTTTTAGTGGGGTGAAATCTTGGGAGCTCACATCACTGACATGCGTAAGCTATACATATAATATAGGTATATAAATAATATATAGGTGACGTACCTACGCTGCAATTTTAAAATTCTTACTTATATGTTTCTATTACATCCATATGGCAGACAATATTTTCTATTTGATTTTAAACGCAATAATATTAAACTTACGTACGTAGGTACCCGAAATAGAGTATTTAATACATTAAAATACAGATATAACCATAGTTTTCCATCAAACCCTGACCATTTTTGATTACAATACCGTTTTCCCTAGAACCGGTTCCTGTTGACCTTAACCTGATTTAAAATGCTATCAGTCTTACGTCCCCTCTGCCTACGGTCCACGGCTCTCTCCCCTGCACTTTATTCCAGAGTCATAGAGGTCATAATAAAAATGTAAAAAACGAATCATTAGTTTCCAGAATATCAGACTTTAGTGTATTGCGATAAGGCTTGATTTTGTACGAATTCTTTGTGTAGGGTTGACACAAAAACGCAACAACATGACAGACTACGTCGGCGACTTGATGTGAAATATTAATGAGTGCATTGTTGATGGTAAGATCAGTATGGATGTGATCAATAGTAAAACTGAGACCTAGTGTCCAAAAACAGAAGATTTCTAGTTAGCTAATCTAAATGAAATAATTATAGAAATACTAGCGGCCCGCTCCGGCTTCGCTCGAATAATAACCTAGATATCAACTGCAGCGCCATCTGCCGGGCTGATTTGTGAATCTAAACCTTCCAAGGCCCTACTCAAACGTATACAAAAAAAACCATTCAAATCGGTACAGCCGTATAGGAGGAGTTCAATAACAACGAAAAGTGGCATTGATTTTTATATATATTATAGAAATAGAAATATATAAACTTCCACGCCTCACTAACGGTAAACTAGACTTTCATTTCACATAGAGGAACATGTTACACATTTTCGAAGCACACAACATGATTACATCAAACCAATCAAGATATGATAAGTTTTCAAATTAAGTATTTGTGAAAGATTCAAGAATACCCATCAATACAATTTTTGATTTGTTTTGGTTTTGTTGTCAGTTGTTTCTTACGAATGAAACTACAGAGATAAATTATATTAATTATGAGTTGAAACGAAAACATGACATATTTCCTGGGGCACACAGAATATGAACAGTATTTGGGAGCTTTCTCTATTATGTGCTGTAAAGCTATTTAGACAAAGAAAATATAAAAACTACATTGTATATTAAAGAAGACTACCTACTAAAATTTGAATATTTTAATCACTTTTATGGTAGTGCACACGTGTTCTATCTAGATAACTATTTTATTAACACACTTTGTGAAAATTAAAGATTTGGTACATGACTATATAAATAAGTATTTTAAATCGTCGAGACATATCCATATTATTCCATCGCACCTGTCGCTAGGGGCGAACAAGACGGATAGCCCTACAGTTACCGTTGTTCGCGTTAAGGGATTTTTTATTGTTCCCGCAAATTGTATCGCGGCAACCCTACCGTTGCATACTTTATGTCATTCAAATGATGTGTGTACTTGAGAATGGATGTCGTCGCTTGTTTTTTAACTACCGACGGAAAAAGAGGAGTGCTGTAAGTTTAAAGTAAAAAACCTTGTTGTAAGGAGTTGTTCTTATGAGAATTCAGGGTTGGTTCCTTAGCAAATCTAATAGATGAACTGCATCTTCTCAGCTTTTTTTGGAAATAATAATCTAGAGTCTTTAAATTTACTGTCCATCTTTATTTTAAGCGAGCGCGTTCCATCTTAGGCTGCTTCTACGTCACTGAACATCAGACGCGATAACGGTGAAACACAATTTACTATTTAGAACAAAACAATCTGCGTAAATTTGAATGTAAAGTCAAATACGAAAAAAAAACACTCAAAATGTAGACGTCTAAAATAATTTCGGTCATTCTAATTTAAATTAACATCCTACTTGGCCTAATCGTTTACCCGTCAAACTTAAAATACTTTTTACGTCGACTATTGAAAATAGGTGAAAACATGAAGACAGTAAAGCAATATTTCAGAAACATTACTGATCTCACTACGAAACTCAATCACAATTTAAATCGAAAGCAAAAGCCCACCTGTGTCGCACAACTTATTAAAAAGTCGCAGTCGACATTGAGATATCGAGTATTCAATGTACAGAGAACTAACCTTCACATTCCAATCATTTGCTTAAAGCTTACAGAGTTAAAATCCTGTCGATTTTTAAAATTCAAACAAAAACAAAATTGAAGAGGTATAGAACTTCCAACATTTGGGACGTAAAACATAAATAAGGAGACAAAATTGAGATTAAATCAGATTAAGATATAAAGTAATGTTTACTACATTACATTACAACAGACCTATCAGATTTAAAAGAAATCGACATCATACTTACAAAATTATCATTTCACAGCTTTAAGTCAAACTTAAGCTCATTTTTTTTTTTAAATATATTTGGCGAATTTATTTTGCGAGAATTAATCACGTTAATGGAAACGACAGCACTGATACTTTACCAACTATACTTCTGTAAGTGTTCTACTCAGTACAAAAGCGCCCACCTGCCGATATCATGATCGCGAAAAATAATGTCTTTTTCACAACTTCATTCTTTTAAAAACTTTCCTTTGATATTTCCCACTGCCTCGATTTTCCCTCCGCTTCGATCAAAATTCCTGCGATCAAAAGGAAGCGAGGGTATAATTGCTTTGGCATTATTTTCAGGTCTTCGCTTCAATTTCAATACTGCAGTTTTTATACGATTAATTGTCGACTAATTATGTGGTCGGATTAATTTCTGAGGGGGAATTATGAGGAAGAATGAGGCTCATTGAGAAAATGAGGAAGCTTATTGCAAAATGGGTGGATTTTTTTAGCTGTGGTGAATCTAATAATTATTTTTTAACATAGAATACCGAAATCTTTTTTTTTCGCGAATCTTTTTTTTTGTACAAGGACTTAAAGCTTACATTTTTTTATAAAGGCACTGCCTTTAATTACAAAAAGTAATGATAATTACCTATACTAAATATAATTGCATTATCCAAAGACTGATAATAGTATAGAGATAATCAAGATGCTCAAATCATTTGGAAGACTGTCCAGCATGCTGGTGGCATTGCACATTGAATGGTCAACCTAAAGTACTGCTAAATTTATTTTAAAAAAAATTAACCCAAATACACTGTTCTAACGATACAGCTAGGTTTCTGAGTACACAACAATTCTGTCATCGAGGTACCTATGCAAATTTTATATTTTAGTTTATTTCTCAAAAGTTGCCAAAATATTTTATATATGGGACCACTTCTAAAATATGACCTACCATACAAAAAATAATCATCAAAATCTATCCACAATTTTGCTGACGGAGCAACAGTACACACAAAGAAAAAAAAATATATATACGGTCGAATTGAGAAACCTACTTTTTTTTAAAGTCTGTTAAAACGCACGCAGTCGTCTTTTTTTTAAGTCGGTTAAGAAATAAAACGTAGACATATAGACGTATAGACGTAGAGTTTATTTGCGGACTAAATCACCCACTGAAGTCTTCTGGCTAAAATGTAGAACTGTGCATTTTTATACTCGAGTAAAGTAGATTGAGAGAGTAATACGATAATGTCGCCACGTGGAAAAGGATTAGAGAAAAGGTCTCGATATCGATACTTACCCGAAAAAAACATTCCTACTTCAAACTACAAATACGGTAGTTTAACAAATTAGGGTTGTAGTGCGCTCCGAGTCGGAATAATCGAATAGAGACTGGAAACATCGAGTGGTATTCGATTGCTCTATTACTTCACCCTAGTTGGGCCAGTCCCCTATTTTAATGTCATTATCGGAAAGTGTTTTGTTTTTGTGTTTTATTTGGGATGAAAAACTACTTTTTACAAAAAATAATTTGAATTTAAAAAATAGTTTTGTAATAAAACACAATATTTAAGAAACTGAGCTTTGTGATGATGTCATACCATCATTTTAATCATATCCATGATTAATACAAACATATCAGGATTTTATGTGACTAATTAACTACACTAACATAAATTAGCGGGTTTTACTACGTATGATAAACTCTCAATACTCACAGACTTGATGTCAGGCACAAAAACATATTTGAATACATTTTACAATTTTAAACAATTACGGATTCATAATATCCAAAACATTGTAAGTACTGCGCTTGTCGCTCTTATATGTAAAATTATTTACCTGTATCTTAGTCTTATAACTTCTCTGAAAACAAAAAACCTATCAAAAAATTTATGTAACTTTAAACAAACCTTACCCAGCTGTTTCATAAACACAAAAAATACACAATTTTATTACGAGAATTAACGTAGTTGTTGCAGGAAAGACGAACATTTTATTAATTTACGTTTGTATTTAATTCTCAGTTATAATTATTTTTCATTCAAGAAATCGTTATTACTTTGTTTCTCACCCTTCCGTCACCCACAACAGCTAACACCCAAGCAATAGTAACAGTTATAACACAATAAATCATAAGTGGCAGTCCCATTGAGCAGGAAAATGAAACATTTCACTACGGAGTGTGACAGAACTCGAGTTTCGAATAGATATTTCTGTTATTTTAGATCTGTGTCGTGACGTCGTGAGGCATTAGACCACTCTATTTTTATTGTTGATTTGATATAAATTTAATCAAATAAATCAACAGGTAAATAGTGTTATCAGTACCATGATTTTAACAAAATTAACATAACAATTCTTAAACTAATTAAAACTAACATTCAAAATCAGACACACTACCTACTTCTGTGAAATCTAAACAGTGTTGTGATTCTATTGCAAAGTTCTATATTTCGAAGTTCTTTATTCATAAATGTACAATTTTCACGTCAATGCTTACATTGAGTGCGTTTGATCTATAGGTACTAATATTATAAAAATGTAGAGTTTATTTGTTGGATTTTCGAATCTCCTATTTCAAACAATCTTTTATGATGGATATGTACGTGATCTCTGAGAACTATGATAATAGGCTATATTTTATATGCACCACAGGCAAAGCCGGGGTCGATCGCTAGTTTATCAATATAGAGATAATCAAGATACTCACGACCACTTCCAGTTCAAAGCGTGCCCAGACTTTGTTTAATTGTGTTCCAAATTTCAACTCAAATTGTTCAGCCAGACGTTACGACGTGATTGAGCAACAAACATCAAAACTTTCAAATTTATAGCATTTAATACGAATAGTAGGATATTCAACGCCCATGCTATCTATCCACAATATCTGAAACATTTCGAAAGCCATGAAATAAATAAGCCATGACTCGGTAACTGTTTGGCTGCACTAATTGACATACGATTTCAGACGAATCATAATATCCATGTTTCGACACTATAAGGAAGAATTCACATGAAATAGCGTAACAAAAAACCTTTAATTAGGTCTCATTAATTTTATTTTTTTCACGGAACTGGTTATACAATGTCCGAGAAAGTGGTCCAAGTCTTTTGTGCCGAAAATAATAAATGTTACGAATGAGTGACAGCCGAAAGACTGTTTCGCAATTAAGAGCAAGGGACGCGGAATTAAGCGTATGGAACGACAAATTTGTTTATACAGTTCAATGGAAGCGGTTCAATCGAATTCCTTAAGATTAATCTCACAAATTGTGTTGGTTCGATAATTTGGCCAGTTGCGTACAGATTGGTAGTTTCATACAGTTTTTGTTAGTCTGTTGTTGATGTCTTCGAAGGGCCAAGACTTTCCGTGTCAGTTTGCTTACCTGTTTGCTCGTTACGGGATTAATGCTGAAGTTTGTGTGGTCATTATTTGGATGCATATCCAGGAATATATTATTTTATTTAAATGCTTACTTAATCTGCAGTGCTGATATAAAGTGAAAACTTATTTAACAAAATACCTTTGCTAAAATTATTTTTTGCACGTTCCAGAAAATCTAAAAAGTTTCTGAAACTTTTACGAATCTCATCTGCCCAAATGGGTCAATGAAGTGTTACCATTTCGAAAACAAATAACATTAGACACATTATTTTTTATCGTAACTTCTGTTTGGTTTTTCCACTGAACTGTTGTGTCTTCAAAATAGCAAGTATCACTCAAAACTAAAGTGGAGAAGCAAACGATAACCAGAAATAGAGATGTTGTTACACAACGGGTAGCTAGATGGGGGTAGTTGAATTATTCATGACAACGGAACGCCGTGCGTACTATGATATCAAACAAAGATCATGTATGAGGAACTCTGTGGAGGTAAGGGATACTGTCAGTTCTAGAATATATTCACCACAATGAAAAGTGTAGTTCTGTCGTTTTGGGAGTATATTTCTGGAAGTTTGTTCTCGAAACTACAGCGCATGTATTGTTGTTGGTTAGTTGGTATTTAGTTCTAAAAAATATGTCTAGGTAGGTACTGCACATCCAAACACGCACAGTTTAGAAAAGAGTTCCATAAACGGCTTTAGTTTAATTGTGTACAGTTATTTGAAAATGAATCTGGGTCCTAGGTAAGTGCGCTACATCGTCTGTCGATCTTATCGTTTTTTTCTCCGTGCATTTATTTATGTATGATGTGAAATGTCAGAATACAGATATTTTATATCATCTTCTGACAGGTCCTTCAAACCATTAAAAAATGTGTTTATAACATTTTATTTAGTTGAATTTATCAGTTGACTTTAATAATTTTCTACATTTTAGAATTTTTTGGGGGTACCTACCTATAGTTTGACATTGCCCATGATTTGTGATAATTCATTCTAACTCTTCACTATTTTACATCAGAATCTTGAAAGTTAACGATAGTAACCCCCTGCCTCGGTACCGCAAACAAATGCATCGCAAGCCAGTTCTGAATTATTAATGTCGCTCAGCTCCTCTTTCAAGACGAAGCCGCGAGTTGGTTCCTACACCACTATACTACTACAAGCTAGACACATTCTACTATACAAGGTTTCATAGAACAACTGTACTAAGACTTCGAAATTTTAAAGATCGTCCCAAAATTACTTATTTATTAGTTTTTTAACGGATACATTTCGGAGAGTGCTCTGCTGATCTGCGTGATCTAATATTATCACGTCCTATTTTTATCTGAGTGCTTGTAGCTTGAAAAAGATGCACTGTTTTGTGGTTGACGTTTGAAAGACTCTCTACTTAGTCTGTGATTCGAACGAAGAGCTCGAGAAGCTTCGACTATATTATTATCTGATTCTTATTAGCAGAGAATCTAGATGTTTTCAAGTCTAGTGTGAATCAGTATCTTCTTGGTTAGTTGTTGTTTTATTATAGGTTTAGGCACTTAGTGGGTCTGAGTCAGTATCATTATGGATCGCATCGTCGCTAGGCGAGAGAAAACCTATTATAAAACCAACTTTTGCTGTCGTACTAACCTTGAAATCTTTGAACATAAACCTGCTGAGTCAAACAATACTATCTATCAAATATCTGGGTCAACTGTTTTTCAAAGTAGATCTTGAATATCAGTCATTTCTGTTGATGAGCACATTTCTATTGATGAGCGGAAAACAACCCTTTGTGTTTAGTACAGGTTCTTGCTCAGGTAGGTATCTCAGTCTTCGATTTAGTGGAGATAGTATGATATGATGATGTGTTAGATAATAATGGATGATTGTTTGTCCCCAGCGATAGACGCGGCATGCTGGAGGCGGCTGCCATCCAGGCCCTGGTGGGAGAGAGCGTCCTGGAGAAGGAGCGGCAGCTGTCGGAGATGATCCTGCAGCTGCAGATGGCCAGAGAACAGCTGTTAGCGCAGCAGGAACACGCTAAGGTCAGTCCATTTCTATTTATCACTAGCTAAATGTACCTACATAGGTACTTCAAGTCTGAACAGTTGCTCACGTTATACCAAGCACAGATTCTCTCCTGTATGCAGTACTGTTCGCACCTTTGGGATGGAACGGCTAAGGGTCAACTGGAGGCTCTGGAATCGTTCGAGAGACGTGACAAAAAGCTCATAGGTAACGATACTCTTGTGCGGCTTTAAAGTCTTGAAAATCGCCGAAAAATTGCTAGCATATCGGTTTTTTATCGGATACAATGCAGAGAGTGTGCTACTGATCTGCATGATCTAATACCACATTGCCCTTTTTTCTATTGGAATGCTCGTACCTCGAAAAAGTGACATCGTTTCTTGGTTGATATTCCAAAGACACGAACGAAGAGATTCGACTCTACTTTTGTGATATTAACAACGTCAAGGTTGTGGAACACGTTGCCTAAGTGGGTTTTCCCCGATGGTTACAATCTTTGTGTCTCTGTAGAAAACTACTTTTGGAGCACCAATTTTTTTTTGCACCCGATTCGTTAAGACCCGACGTGATATCAACAAACAACCAAACGTATGCATTTATAATATTAAAAAGAAGTAGGTTTGATAGCTCTTTTTATAAGTCACATTGGCATGAACAAAGATATTCTACTTTTAGAATGTAACACCCAAAAATTATATTAAAGCAATCGATAAAACAACCAAGACAGAAAAAAAACAACTCTTTCAACAACCTACAAAACAAAAACTTTTCAAACCGTAATCCCTGACTGAGTCTCAGACAAACCTTTTTTTATTCGCTTCAATCTGATACGCTCAATTAGGATGGAGAGACACTTTGTTTCCACCTTCTTCCTGTGGTACTTTGCATGCTGGGTCACGGACCGAAACGTACACAAATGTTGCCCAGTACTGATGCTCAAACATTTGCTAACCCAACAATCTTGATTTCTATTTTTATATGTTTCAAGGTTTATTTTTTACTAAATAGATAATTATGTTATCGTTGTAACAAAAAAATCTAAATTAATCATAAAACTCACCAGAAAAAAATACAATGAAAAACTCTGTGATTATATCGTTTGTCATCACAAACGATATAATCACAGAGTTAGATCTTTTGTATAGAGTACCTATGTATATGTTAAATACTCTACATCGTGAAAATATCAAACAACAGCACCAAAAGCCTACGCTACACTACGCTATCCCAGTGCGTATTAAACTATTAACTCATGTCTTGCTGTCTTGCATTTCCTTCAGTCAAACTTTTTATACGCTCTATGCCTGTGTAATGTTAAATACACTTAATAAACTTTGTTAGAAACAATTATGCGAACACTTTATTTACAATTATAATTTAATTATATTTTAGACATTCCACACGCAGCGCTACTTATATAGCCAAAAACTCAGCATATCTATCAATGCATCTGCGTTAGCTGACTAATTTTAGATTAGCTGTACAAGTCAGATACTAATTTGTAGTTTGCAGATAAAGATTTTTAATTTCAATATCAATAAATTTCGTGACGCAATAATTACCAAAAAAAAAATTTCTTGTACTGGCAGCACTGTAGATTCATGGAATGCCAGCCGCTTCCCTATTCGGCATTTGGCAGTTCTACCGTTGCTTATTGTCTGGACGTAGATGGCGACACTGGCTTTAAAGTGTCCATCATGCGGCCCTGGTGTCGTCTGTGATGGTTTTATTAGGTAGTACTGAGCCCGTACCATGGAATCGTATTGCGATGTCTTTGCAACAGAATAACAGCTTGAAAATAAAAGAAAGATTAAGTTTATGTTCAATTTGATAGCAGATAAAAAACGCAAATGTAAATTAAAAAAGAATTGTAGTCAGCCATTTTTGAACGCACCTTGAATGTTAACACAAGAATCGGTATACTAGAGTAGTTGAAAAGTACTTTTCGAACATATCTGGACTTTTTAGTTTTCAAAAAAAATTTAGACAAGGGAAACTTTTGTTTGCAACTTTTATTGTACTCCTATGTATCTGTCACCACAAAAAACTGAAAACTGTCAGATAAATTACAAACTAATCTAACCTTTCGTGAGATTATAATCTGACGGCATTGATAATTTTACGGTGACATGTCTACTTATTATTTGGACAGTCTACTTACAATTATGGGACAGGTAGGCTTAACGTTTAACGTATCATGACCGCCAACCTTATCTCCGCGCGATACGACTTATAATCGCTTTGCACGGTATGTTCAACGTTACATGAATCGAAAATTCGTAGAAGCTATACGAAAACTCATGGTATAGGTCTTGTGTTTATTGTGCACCAATGTACAGTTTATTGGTTTTGGTGTGGGATAATGGGGTAGTGGAGGATAGTTTACGTGAGATCAAATACGGATTTGAATACTGCTTAGGTACTTGGAGTTGAAAGGTTGAAGGAGATTGTTTTCTTGCGTTATTTTTGAAGGATTTTAATTCGTTGAAAGAACTTCGAATGATATCTCAATCTATTTTAACCGGTTAGTTTACTCGTGATGCATGAGACTGCACATCATCATTTGCAAATCAATCATTGAATTGCAAAACCACGATATATTCTGTAAATAATTAATAAGTTCTAGTATATCTACAGCTGTGATAGATCTATGTTTTGTTCTTCAGAACAAAGCATGTTCTGTTAGTTTTTTAGAACAACACGGCAATACACAAAACAAATTGAAGGTTACCTAAGTACAAACACTAGCGTCTTCGATACTTGCTATTATATATTTTATTAAGTGTTTGAAAAAAATTAATAGTGCAGGCGTAAAAAAAGCTTTATTTTCAATTAATAAACGTTTACGGAACGCTAATGAAAATTGCTAATAAGTATTCGTAGTTTGATACTTCTTATTGAAAAAGTATAAGCCTATTAGGTAATAGTTTCTTTTTTTTCGAATTTTTATTTACAATTTTTCACGTCTACATCTACTTACCGTTTTGAGAACCCAACCATTAAGTATTTCAAATTTGGTTTACTTGTTTGCCAAAAATCGTAATTTTTGCAGCAGAGTCAAATTGATTTTTGGACTTTTGTGACGCCAAACTTAGGTTTGTAATACAACAGTAGCTAAAGCTATTATACTCTATGTTCAAATCACGATAGATTTTTATTCTGATGAACTTAAGGAGAAAACTGGTTACCAGTGCTCACTTATGATTTAGAAAAAAAACTTGAACAGCGCTCGATGAGAAATACTTCATTAAGGATGTCACAATTATGGTAATACATTTTAAATAGATAAACCATTCATTGTGACACAAACTAACAGAAATAGTACAGTAAAACACTTATTGCCATTAGTGCCACAAAGGACGGTCTCAAACTTACTGTTGTACAGAAATACGCAGTAATTTTGGCTTTCCTGCCTTTTTAAAACATTAATTGTAGTTGATGGTCATACCTACCTCCGATTTTTTTTTTAAATATTCCTGCTATTATTGTAATCTAACCATACCTAAACCTTTTTTCTTGTACAAATAAATTAAATAGCTGGCTGGACCCTAACTTACGTTATGAACGCGTTATCTAAATTGTTAGGCCTAAAACCAAATAATCTGGCCAGCGCAGCGTCTTCTTTCTTAGTCAAAAATTGTCGAGGAAAGATCCTACCTAACTATTTTTAGTAATTTCTCTGTTGATGAAAATATCTGAACAGGAGAACCTTTTTATTCACCTATAGGTACGTTAGGTAGTATACAATCAAATAAAACTTAATCTGCATACATTTTCGAACCTGGCAACCCTACAATTGTTTACGGTACAGATTGAAGAGGCTCATGTAAAGAGTAGATTCGCTGCAAATAGGAACGGCTAATGGCGGGCCACGTTCGCATTCGCGCGCTTTTTTATTTCAAATACAGAACGTCCCTTTGTTGACTCCATACCGGATGCGCCCCGAATAGCGCTCGATACTGGCCGGTTCGATTTTCTTCTTTTACGTTTTGTTTTTCGAACAGTTTTCAGGTTGCCAGTCTTTCTTTAAGTATTTATAATTCCCTAAGAGCCATAGGCCAGCACCTCTTTGACTACCTAAATAAAGCGGTTATGTTTTTTCCCTGTCAGTTCAAGTAAAAATGAAGTGAAAGCAATAGCAAAACCAACGTGGCCACGGTAAACAAAGAATATGTTTCTCTGAACAAACAATAATCGGCTGCTACCTACCAATTTAAAAATCAAACCACTAAGCCGAGATAAGAGCCTAGATAATAACATTTGTGAGACAATTTGATTTTTTGTTTTTTTTTATTACCTAAACAAAAAATATCATGGTCTGTATACTTATGTGAAAACCTGTGTAAAATTTTATTTCAGTGGTTATTTTATTTTTGTAGCTCACAAAACTGTATTCAAATACTTTCAAAAATGTTATGATTTATCCTTTTTTTTTAGTATTCTATTTTAACTTAAAGTTATCACAATACAATTTACATAGGTATATTTATATGTCATTTGTTAATACACAAACAAACAGTTTTCTGCAATCTGTCCAAACACAGACAAACAGCCCACCGTAATCCGCCAAAGCACTCATCCGAATTAAAAAATATCACGGGCAACACTGAATCCTAGTACTATCAACCCCCGGTCCCCCTACTCGTATATTGTAACCCCTCGGCCATCCAGACAAACGGAAATATGAAAATGAAACGTCGAAACGGAAAAACGCATCAAACACCCTCCCTCGACGGACGCCGGACAAAAAATGAACACAAACGAGCGCTTAATTCGCAAAAAGCCCGTTTGATGTCGCTAATTGACAATCAGTCGGGGACGCGTCTCATTGGTCCTCTTCCTCGTTCTATTTTTAAAAATTAAACACAAATAAAGCGGGGTGGACATCTTTGACAATGTTAGGTTACTTCCGTTCTGCGCTAAAATGGAATTGAAACCTTGGATACAGAACGCCGTCTGTCTGTTCGTTCAAAATTTTGGATGAAGTTCATTTCTTAATCAAAGGTAGTACCTATGACGATTTTAAATTTTGTAGGTTCGTTTAGTAGGTTTTCTTGCTTTACATACAAATGAACTGTGACAAAAAAATAAAAAAGTTTTTTTTACTTAAGAGTGAATGTCTATGTAAAAGTTTCTGCCTATAGGTAACCACAAACAAACAATATTTACCAATTTGATATTTTTTTATTTTACCTAATAGGTATTTAGTAACAAAAAGCAATTTCCCAAAAAGTTTATTGTACCTAAGTAGTAACATAATACATAAACATTAAGTATATTCTGAAAGTAGGTGTATTAACACTGCTTATGAGATTTTTTTTTTAAATCCTACTGCTTAAAAGCAAAGCATAGGTAATTAACTTGTAAACTTAACTCATCAAATTGTATGCATACGTACCTACTGCGCGCGTGCATCACCACCATTTATCAAAAACGAACGCTAACCGTAAACTAAAATAGGAATCCAAGAGTCACTCTCAATAAATGGAAAAAAATATTAATATCAGATAAAAAAGTACGCGCCGGGGTTGAACGGTGTCAGACCAATTAGTTAGTGAAAGAAATACTAGAGGACGCGCGACGGACATGTGTGTTGACAGCTTTTGATTAAAAACTTTAAAAAGTAAAGTGATAAAACATGGCGTCGGTAACCTATGCGAGGATGACAGTTCGCTCATTTCAAACTGCGATTCCATTTTTGAAAATTTGCGGTTGAATTTGGATTATTTATGAGATTCGCGTCAGTTCTATCTTTCCGATGTGTGTCTTGGGTAAGTTTTTTTTTATAATATGGCGGATTCAATACCTACTAGCACATTCTGATAAAATTACCAATCCATTTTTCTGTAAAAAATCTTTGGCAAATTAAACTTTTTCACAACAGTACCTACATCTTTAATTCGATAAAGTACCGGCCAATCAAGTTCCTAAGTTATGGTGTGACAAAAGGAGATAGAGCTTAACTTGGTGTAAGCTTAGATGTGTCTTTGAATTCGTTTAACGCCAGAAATGCCAAAAACTTCTATGGCAATTTGATTTCACTCAGGAATTTAACAAGTTTTTGAGCCTTGGGGAACTATTTGCAATACGATGGTAACATTTATTTACTTACCTAAAACTCATACTAAGATTTCCCAAACATCTGAGGAAAATAACTTCACCGCGCTTGCGGGTTTTTTCAGGCGAGTAATAAATAAATAACTTTTACATTTATGATATTTTCATTTCTTTTAAATGGATCGTAAACCTCCGCCTACATTCGAGACACCAATAGACTTCCGGTCGGACTGAACTATATTCATAGCTATATCGCTTATACCATTGTTTTCCCAATGATAACGACCGAACAAAATTATTGGCTACATCATGCCTAAAACCGTCTATGGTGAAATCGACTCTATCACATGGGAATAGAGACAAAAATGGAACAGATTTTCTTGACTAGGGCAGTACAAAACTGAGTGGTAGGGATAACAATTGTCTATTGTGATGCCTATCTCTTTTGCGCATCGGTGTTTTGCTAATAATGGAGTGAGATAGAGAGGTATTGCCGGCGCGTTCTGACACAATGCTCGGTGGAAATGGGCACGCCTTTGTCGGATTTTCCACTGTTCGTTGGTTTGTGGAAGCGTTTAATGCGCATGTCTTGCGTTTCGGTACTAAACAGATTTTATTTGTGTTAAATGAGTTAGCGTTTTTGAAAGAAAACAATCAACTGGTAATTTCTTAGCCAGCTTTATGTTTATGTAGTTTTTAATGACTTTTAACTATTTAGCATTGAGACTTGCACAGAATTTTCTGGAATAGCTACTCTCTACATGTCTAGATAGTTACTCAGAGGTATGTTTTCGCAGTATGATGTGTATACGGTAGGTACGGAAATCCGACGAAGGACTAAAGTCACTGAACTCAAATGGCGTTAGATAAGACATTTTGCAAGGCGTAGTGATAGCAGATTTAGAACTCTAACATAGGAATGGGTGCCGATAAACGTCTTTTTGACAGACCATCAGCTAATATCAGAATTGCCAAAATCAGATCTTTCCTTGCGGAGGATAGAGATTACTTGGCTTAGGATATAGAGGTATCAACTGTATAGGGAAGAGGAGGTCTATAATCCAGCAGTGAGTTGATGACGATGAGAATGTTTAAAAAGTGGCATATACATATGTATGTACGCAGATGAAAAAACAACACATAAATAAGGATTTACATACATATTAGTTTTTTTTGCATACTTAAATTGTAAACTATTATATATTGTAGATTATCAATTTCCTATATTTGCGCTAAATTCAGCACGTTTGCCGGCCATTTATTTACTCAGATATATAATTAAAAAAGTAATTTATTCATTTAAGCAAATCGTTAAGCGATATAGCACGCGCGCTTTATTACTTTGTAGGACCAAAGTTATCGATATCGATAAAATTTGCAATTATAAATATTAATTTTTCAGTATATCTAATTGTTTATCGTCACTTTTAAAAAGGATATTTTTAAATATTTTACGACATTAAGTTTTTATTTCGACGGCGGTAATATTATTTCAATGGTTCCAAAGGTTGTTTTGAATTCCATGCAAGTTTTTCTTACAATTACAAGGAGTTTTCAAAAGTTGCATGAAATTCTCACCTATTTTTGTTTTCGAACTCGAAACTCGGCAAAAAGCTTTAAAAACTAGTTTATAGCCATGAGTATATGTAGAGTCGCACTATTTGGGATTAAGTACCTCTAGAACTCTACATGGATGTTTGTATTTACTATGTTTTTTAGCAAATATTATGCTAAATCATCGTCGTGTTTCATGACTAATGAAACAATAATGTTTCATTAGTCTTTACTAATATATGATATAACTAGCAGCACCCCGCGGTTTCACCCGTGTAGTTCCCGTTCCCGTCATTTTTTCCAGGTAAAAAGTATCCTATGCGTTATTCCATACTACAATCTACATATCTCTATTCTAAACTTCAACCTTATCCCTTTAGGTGTCACGACGCGTTGGAGCAACAAACATTTAAACATCGGAACATCTAAACTTTGAATGTATGATATTAGTATTGTGTTGCTGGTGTTTTTTTTACAGTAGTTTTCTTGACCTATGGTAGTTATAGACTCTACTACTACATGCGGTTATTCGCTCTAGACCTGCTTACCAAAACTTACTAGGAAACTTGTGTTGGTGGAGTCTTCTTGTAACGTATCAAGCTTATTTTTTAATTTTTTTTTAAATAAAAAGTTACGAGACAAGCAGGACATGTGCCTGATGGTAACCATCATGCCTGCCACATAACAGCACAGTGACACGCAGCTATTGGAACATGAAGAATCCAAATCATTACCTAGCACTGCACTGCGCTCGCCACCCAGAGATCTAAGCTGTTACATCTCTCAGCCCTGTAATTTCTCTGGCAACATTGCCCTTCAAACCGGAACACAGTAATATTTGCACATTACTGCTTGGCGGTAGAATAACTGGCAAATGTGTGGTCCTTTCTCAGGCGGACTCTGTCAAGAGTCCTACCACTACTAAACTACTACTAGGTATCTCATGAAGTACCTATAAATCTATGTTCCTGTATTAAAAGTGAAACTTTAATAGTTTGGTTGGAGGGCTTTGAACTGGTGATCACATAATTAGAAATGCTGAAGATATCTTAACCAATAATTACTATTCTAATGATTACTGGTATTGTGTCCAATAATAGTACGGCAGACAACTTACAAATACTGGCGTAAACGCTAGCAAATATATGAAAAACCGAAACAGCCCTTGCGAATTACGTACTTGCCCGTTTTTCTATCGGAATTTTCGTAGCTCGAAAAGGCGATATCATTTCATGGTTGACGTTTCAAAGAGACAAACAAAGAGATTTAACTCTACTTTTGTGATAATAACGTCTAGGCTGTGGAAAACGTTGCCTGAGTAGGTTTTCCCGATGGTTACTATCTTTGTGTTTTCAAATCGAAAGTGAATCGGTTTCTTCTAGGTAAACACGCTCTATCGTAGACCGCATCGTCGCTTAACATCAGGCAAGATGGCGGTCAAGTGTAAACCTATAAAAGTTAAAAATAAAAGTAGAAGAAGCCCTATTTTCCATACATTTTCTATCGTTTACGTGACGTTAACGTTTATTCACATAATGTATGATCTGCAGGAACTAGTGATGTATAGACGTTATCGATAATATATCGATTACGACAACATGCCAATCATAGTATCGAACGTAGACTAATAGTGCTGTCAGTAAAGTAATCGATAAATCAGAAAAGCGATTGGATCGTTGTCAGGTCTCTTCAAGTTACGAAACAAACTAAACAGATTTATCATTATTTTATGGTTTTCCTTATGTTTAATTAATGGAATAGCATAATTTATTAGTAAAACTTGTGATTTTCTCTAGTTACTTCTAAGTAGGTACCTATATGATATATTTTTAAGTAAGTAGGTAAATAGGTATAGCAGTACCCTATGGTCTTACCCACGCAATTCACTTACTTACACAGTCATGATTTTCCCGTGATGAAAATTTTATTTGCTATTCCAGACCATTATCTAAATGTGTTCTAATTTTCAATTAAACCCATTCAGACGTTCCGACGTGATTGAGCAACAAAGATCTAAACATCCAAAATTTTGGATCCTATCCTTAGTAGGATTGTTCCTTTGTTGTTCAATCACGTAATATTAGTATATATTACAAATATTTGGATGTTCCAAAATCTCGATGTTTGTTGCTCAATCACGTAGTATTGTCTGACTGATCTCGTTGAAATTTGGAACACAGATTCTGGAAGAACTTGGAGTCTGGAAGAACATATACTCGGCTACTTTTTATCCAGAGTATCTAACGGGAACTGCGGTCGCTGCTAGTTTATAGCTTTTTTTTTTCATAGCATAGAGTGACGAGACAAGCAGATCATGTGCCTGATGGTAAGCAACATGCCTGCCACATAAAAGCACAGTAACACGCAGCTATTGGAACATGAGCTAACTGAGACGTGGTCCTTAACTGTGGGCCTCATAACAAAGCTCAAAGTCACACAGCGAGTTATGGAGAGAGCTATGCTCGGAGTCTCTTTGCGCGACAGAATCCGTAATGAGGATATTCGCAAAAGAACGAAAGTGGCCGACATAGCTCAAAGAGTAAGCAAGCTGAAGTGGCAATGGGCAGGCCACATCGCTCGCAGAACTGACAACCGATGGGGAAGAAAGGTTCTCGAGTGGCGACCACGAACCGGAAGACGCAGTGTTGGACGGCCTCCCACTAGATGGACCTAACAAAGGTCGCTGGAAACCGCTGGTTGCAGGTTGCGCGGGACCGTTCGTTGTGGAAATCTAGGGGGGAGGCCTATGTTCAGCAGTGGACGTCTTGCGGCTGATGATGATGATGATGATGATTGGAACATGATAGTCCAAATCATTACCTAGCACTGCACTGCGCTAGTCACCCAGAGGTCTAAGATATTATGTATCTAAGCCCTGTAATTTCTCTGGAATCATTGCCCTTCAAACCGGAACACAGTAATGTTTGCACATTACTGCTTGGCGGTAGAATATTTGGCAAAGGTGTGGTACTTCCCCAGGCGGACTCTGCTATGAGTCCTACCACTACGGAATATCACCACCTACCACTACTATACCTAGTAGGAATAAGAATAATAGGATTACAATGTTGACATTGAATTAACTACTATATCACGTTGTAAACCCGTCTTCAATTTATTCTTGCTCTCCATTTTTCGGCTGCCTGCTAGTGCAGCAATGAGATTGGCTCTAATGGCCGAGCTACATGAGGCTAGTTTTTCAAGCTAGGATAGCAAGCTACTGTTGGCAAGCTAGCAAGTTAGTACTTTTAGCATCTCCTAGACCAGGGTTGGCGAACCATTGGCACGCGTGCCATTGATGGCACGTGACACAATATTTTAGGCACGTCGCCGATCATAAAACATGTGTAAAAAATGTGTTCAGTAGGTATTTAATAAAAACATTCCAAAATGTACCTCTTTTGTTTACTTTATTTCATAAAGAGTTTTGATAATATTCATTATTATTATTTTCCAAATAATCAAAGTCAAAATTATTTGATGGCATGGCAAAATTATTTGATGGCAATCATTAAACATTTTTTAGAAAAAATGGCACATTGATGCTTAAAGGTTCGCCTTCCCTGTCCTAGACAATGCTACGCAACGCTAGTTTTATCTAAACGAAGCTGGAAGTACTAGCTTGTCATCTTACCAACACTAGCTTGCTATCCTAGCTTGAAAAACAAGCCTATAAAAACTCGGGCATAAGCGATACAACATTATATGCTTTTCCTACTTGTCGTGAAATATGTATGTTTGTCTATGGGTTTTTTGTGTTGTGAATACAATTATGTATCTTTTTATAGGTCATGACAATACGTTAAGCTATTTTGACTTACACATAGTCAAATTTAAAATATCTAACCTTTTTTGGAGTAAGTATAAAAGTACACTTTACATTATGGCGTATTAAAATCCTGCTTCTATATTCGCTGCAGTTCCTTCCAAATTAACATTCTAGAATTTTCTTTTGAATCTGAGAAGCTTTTGAAAATAGGTATTCTTAATTCTTAAGAGGGTTCTTGGAGTTGAATGAAAGGGATGTTCTATAATTAAATAGTGCACGGTTAGTTAGTTGAAAGAATCCAGACTAGGTTTGATGGTATCTTTAAATTTACTGTTTTAGATAAAGTAGAACTGTAAGAAACTATTTATTTCCAGAAAAAATCTAGTAAAAGATTAGGCAAGTACCTATAGGTACGTATACATCTTTGATATTTTTAATGCCTATTTTTGGGCGCCCCAAAAGTCATTTCGTATTTGATTTTTGTTGTTTCAATTATTTGAATACTTATTTAGAAATCAATCACGTGGATAAGATCAGACAGATTTGGTGTAATTCGGGAACTTCAATGATTTTAGTCTAGAACAGCATTGAACCTACTTTTTAACCCAAACAAATGCAGAATAAATTATCAGTTAATATTTTTTAAACTGTACGCGTACAAAGTAGCAAACGAATACTAGTATAACATTTCGAAGATTAGTAAGATATCAGGTAGAAATTGTTACAAAATAGCTCTTAATCCTGTTAAAATTAAAATTAAGATTACACTACACACTTACCCTAGCTACACTACACTAGCTAGACCTAGGTAAAGTAAATAGTTGAAACGTACCTACACAATTAAAAAAAACATATCTTAAACAGTCGTCTAGGTTATAAAAATATATTTGTAATAACGAATTAGCTATCAGCACAATAATATATAATATAATATTGGTGGACAATTCACACACAACACCATCTGACCCCAAACTAAGCAAAGCTTGTATGATGGCGGCCAGATAGCTGATATAATACTTATATAGTTTTAAATACATACTCATTATACATAGAAACACCCAGACACAGTGCAAACATTTGAATTCATCACACAAATATTTGCACTGGGTGGGAATCGAACTCACGGCCCTCGGCTTCGCAGGCCACAGCCAGGAACTAAGACACGAGGCCGGTCAATATTATTACCATTTTTCAGTGACAAAATACCTTTATTCCTTACAAACAAGTTTATTAAGATCTTATGTAGCTGAAGTAAAGGTTTACAAAAAAACGCCCGAGATTTTTTGATTCCAACTCAGATTTTTATTCGTTCATTTCACTGTGTAGTCAAAACGTAGAATCAGAATGTTTTCGTAGAATCAAACTGTATAGGTACGTAGACCCAAACTGTAGGTATACGTAGAAACGAAGTGTATACGTTGAACCGAGGTATATACGTAGAATCTACGTATACGTAGAATAATATACGTGTATTACGTAGATATACGTAGATATACGTAATATACGTAGAATCCATGTATACACGGAGAATGAACGTTAGAACTGAGCTCTTTGTCAGTGGCATTCAAGCGCAAGCACACAAATGCTTTTCTTGGGCGCTTTCACAGTTTTCTATAGAGGCAATAAGGTTCCCACGGACACAATGAGGGAAGGAGTGATGAAAAGTTGGGAATCTGGGCCGAGTTCTCGGATACTAGTGATGGGACAGTTATCTCGATAAAATAAAAATTTCCACTATTAGATGTCCGTAATATAGTAATAAAAAACTGGTTGAGAGATATTAGATTTGAATTGATAAAATCAGGTCAGCTCGTAATAGTTTCGCTTTATAAAATTTATGAGCCGGTTAATGTTTAAGCGAAAAAAATTAAATAACGAGACTTTGTTCATAACGTAACTACAATGTGAAATAAAGAAGCGAATTTTCATCTCTGTCATATCAATTAGGAGAACTAATTTAGATTTTTCTTTGAAAGCTAGTCGCTTTTCATGTATGATACCAAATAAATTCGATTAAGATCTGGCTTGAAGATTTTATTTGTCCTCATTAATGCATATTTGGGACATTTCTACCATATTACATTGATAGCGTTTACACTGTTATATCACATCTCCGTCATTTATGCCATATTATATATGTTTTTATTTAAAGGAAATTGTTTGATTTTTCAGAGGAAAATAGTGTATTATTCTTTATATTTAAAAAAAATTAAATAGGTTTTAGCAGTCATCCTGGATTACAGCTATTAGGCTCTAACTTCTGAACTCGTAAAGCTTTTATAATTCACTACAAACATGTCCATTTTTAACTAAATAATCTATAAAAATTTGTCAAGTTAATCGATCAGTCATCCGAAAGATTTCCCATCTCTACTCTTAGTTATTCTCGTCACTTTCCAATTATTTTGTGGGCTTTCTTGGCTAGGTACTGCACAGAACAGTCTCATTCAGGGCCGGACAAAAAGCTCGCTGGGTTTTAAGGAATTACCCGTTTTGTCCGGTTCCAAATGAGAGTACCGCTTAGTTTTTCCTTCCCCCGACGAAGTTGCGGTTAATTTATTTAATAAGTTGTTTCTGAATAGAACCTCCGCGGAACGAGCGGGATGAATCAGAATTTTCTTTCTTCGAATCTGAACTCATTCTATTTTGAAAAGGAAACAGTGGAAGTTATTATTTTTTTTATTTCTTTTGTGACAGTGGCTTGTTTTGTGAAAGAGCTTGCTAATGAAATCTGTTTTTTAATTTGTTAGAAAAATTTGAAATGGGCTTGTTTTTTCTACATTGTAGATTTATGTTTTAATTACCGGTATCTTGCCTAGTAGATATTATGTGCTTATACGCACCAATATTTTTTAACAAAATAGAGTTTTGGCAGCAAACGTTTGATAAATAACTGTAGTTGTATAAGGATTTTTTTAAACTGTAAAGTAGCGCGTGTTTCATCATATTTGTAAGAAACAATGTGGGATTTCAGAATCTATCTTAGTTTCAAATGTCAACTAGATCCATTTAGGAGATTTGGAGCGACTCGATCCATTTAGGCTTTTAGGCGATTTGGAGCGATTAAACAACAAACTTGCAAACATACAAATTTTTGACATCTCTAATGTTAGTAGAATACCATATACTAAATTAAAAAAACGTAATGATAGGTACATTTGAAACTCGAACGAAATATTTAAGAATACTGTATTTGAACGTGATATCTTGTGTTGTTTGGGGATTTAACACGCATTTATCTTGAAACTAACGTGTGCATCGACATCGACATTTTTTTTTTTTCGTTTTTTGTGCTCGTTTTTTGTATGAAGAGATTTAAAAGTGAATTGAGCTCCTAAAACACCTGTTTTATTCTTTCTCAGCTTTCTGTAAAACTTCTAAGGGGACGGGAAAGTCTTTAAACAAGCTTTCATCGATCACAGCTCAATAATGTTTCGACAACTCTGAAAGGTAAACGTTGACAACTACAGCATTAAGTGTCATCTGTTAAGAAACGGACAGAAACCGACGTTTTTGTACAGATTTAAGTAAATACTTATAACATCGGTAAGTACTAACCGGTAATGTCACGTTGTATTTATTCCTTTAACTGTTGGAAACGCTTTCGAAATGTATAATAGCATCATCATATCAGCCGAATTTTACCGAATTTAGCCGAATTTAGCCGAAGTTACGGCTGGTCTAGTCGGGAGAACGGCGCCTGCCGATCCGGAGACCCCGGGTTCAAATCCCACACGCACCACTGTCTTTTCGAAGTCATGTGCGAAATGCCGCTAACTTAAATAACGGTGAAGGAAAACATCGTGAGGAAACCGACATGTACCTAGAACCTTTCGAAGTCATGTGTCATCCACCAACCCGCACTGGGCCAGCGTAGTATAGTGGATTATGGCCTTAACGCTCTCCTTGCGAGAGAAGGCCCTGAGTCCCAGCAATGGGAACGTTTAGTGGGCCGTTGATGATTGATGATGATCAGCCGAATGACGTCCACTGCTGGACGACGGCATCCCCCAAAGGTCTTTACAAAGACCATTCTTGCGCAGCCGGCATGAAATCGTATGGTCCTTCGGCGACTACGATTTCCGACGGAAAGCATTGGTTCTTTCTGTGAAACGTGCATAGAGAAATGAAATATAAATAGGTACATAGGTTTAGGTAGGTAGATATGTAAATAGAACACATACATCTTTTTATTTAGGTACTTATTTTTATAAAATACCTATGGCAGTCGGCCTCAGATAGTATCTACTGCCGACTGAAAAACATACACCTTTATCCTACTTAGTAAAAGAGTTTTTATAAGTCTGACCAAGTGTAACTTTTTAAATAATGTACCAGTATGAAATATGGTACACGTGCAACCTTGGCACTATAACAGAATTCACAGAAAAACTAAAAAAAAATATAAAACAAATGACACGGATATATCAATCAAATGTACAGCGAAACTACCAATAATTTCTACCACACATAACAATAACGTTCAAAATCTACCATTTCTTGGCCAAGTTTCTTATTAAAATATATTTATTTCGACAACAAAGGCTGTAAATAAGTTAGCAGCTCGAACTATTGTTCTCATTTTTTTCTGATCTAAAACGATAGAGAATAAACATGTCACAATAGAATAACCACAAAAGATAATGTGGATATGAGTATGTGGACTGCAACATAAGCGATAAGCGATTTAAAACTTTTAGTGCTTGGTGACCACCAAGTGTTAAATGTTCCCAAAATTACATAAAAAAGGTAATCATCGAATACTAATTTTATCAAATAACGATGGAATTAAACTGATTGGAAAATGCCAATGGAAATTAAACATTATAATTTAGAATTTTAGTATTAAAAAGTACTAATGTTGCGCAAGACGTCTGTATATCTAAAGTCACTGCTATTAGGTATGTTGTTAGTTGCGTCTACTCACAAAATTTCACTCACCCACAAAGCGTCTAACCACTTCGCCACCTTTATCGGGGAATAATTTTCGTTGAATTTGTATTAAAAATCGTAATAAATTGAATTATTTGCTTAATATTTATATCAAAATAATTTAAGTTTCATTAAAATATTTTACTAAAAAATTAATACATATTGTATATGGCTTATATTGCATCGTATTTTAACGTCTTCTACTGGTTCCGTAGGCCTTCGCCTAGTCGCTTGTGACTCGTACCCGCAATTTATCCATCGACAGGCGGTACGATGGACATTTTCACAATGACCGCATCGTCAATTTATGTAATAGTCGTCTGGGCCTATAGAGGCCGTTATATCAAACGTCATTTTGTTTTAGACGTTGTAAACATTCAGAGACCACAGTTTACAGTAGGAAATAGGGAAATAGACAACAAAATACAGAAACTAAACTTTGCAAATAATGTACTCAATGGTTAAATGTTTTATTTTAAGTATGCGTAATACATGCTTTAGGTAGAGTATAGTTAGTATATTTGGGGTTCTTAATCTTGCATCTTCTGTGCAAGCTCAGAGTTTGATAGATAGGTACAGACATCATCGGCCAACTACTACCCCTTAATAAAATTGACAAATACAACTCAATATGTACTAATAACAGAGTTAAAATCATTTTCAAAAGAAAGGCCAGTGAAACAAAAAGTAATAAGTAGGTATGTGTTTTGTTTAACCTACCCATATAAAATAAATTGAATTGCCTATAGCGCAATCCAAACTCAAAGTTTTTTCAAATATATAAGACTCAACCCAATACCAAATATGTCTATTATTATTTAGCACCTGAAAAATAATAATTATTAATAATTTTATTCGTCTCTAATTTGTTGATGAATGTTCTTCTGCGCTCAAAATGGCGACACCGTTTCATGGCTGGTGTTACCAACATGTGAACGAAACGATTTGAGTGGATAAAGGCACAGTTTAGTTGTTCATAAAAAATGGTTGTCTGTAAAGTCGGGTTACTGACGTTAGTTGAACGTGACAACTTCAACTACGCCTTAGAGCGAGGTAACGCCGGTGGCGAGGTAACGGCGGTAACGTTACATGACGTCATGTTTTGCGGGCGTGCAGCCGGCTTCATCGAATTATAAGACGTTGTCACGTCAAAAAATGTCACCTGATAGTTAATTTCAAATAATATTGGTATTTGCAAATCGAGAGAGAACGTAATTTTTTAGTATAAGCGTTCGATCACAGACTGCTTGTTCACTTAATAAGACTATTGATGATTTTGTGATTAAAAAAAGGAAATTATTTTTTTGACGTGACAACGTCTTATAAATTGGTTTGCCGGGTGACACTTCAAGAAACTGCGTTACGCTCCGCTCACGTTATGCGCTCACAATGAGAGCGAGTGAGAGGGACGCGTGCCTTTCACTTTTTATGTCTGTCTCTCTCGCTCTTAGGCGGGCTAACCATGCCCGAGTCGCCGATTCGCTTTTACCACTCAAAGTCGTTGTCACGTAAAACTTTCGCCCGTATACCGACTTTACAGGCAACCAATTTTTTTGATTTATGGTAAAAACAAATAAACATCACAATACCTATTGGTATTGTGATGGAAATCGATTTGTGTTGCGTTTTTGTTACCCTTGATATTTTTGGCAGACTGCAGTCTGCAAAACAGGCAACAATTTATTTGTTGCATTTCGAGACGGCCATTCTTCATTTATAACAAAAATATCCCCAAAATACCGAGATCCAGCGTCACCTCAGCTTACGCAACGATAATAAGACATTTGCCTGTCATCGAACCGTTTAATCCGTTTCAAAACTTCACAGCCGAATAGAAGTTAATTCTACCTTTATGACAGATTTACAACCCGCCTCTATTGTGTATGCGACTTTATTATTCCATCCTCCTTTGTTTATTATATCAACGTTTCTTTTTTCTCAGTTTGACGAAAAAATTACGTACAAATAACTGAAAAGAAAAACGTTGCTGCGAAATATTTCACAGCAATAAGTCTCCGGAACGTAATTTATTTCTTTATCGAGAACAGCTAGAATTTAAATTGTTTAGTTATAAAATTTATTATTAAATAAATTGCTTGGGATTTATAGATAAGCTGTCGACTAATTATATTATTTTTTTCAAAAAAAAACACATAATTTACGAGAAAAAATATTTAAAGTTGACATCGTTTTTGTGGAGAATGTGAACAATTCCACAAATGATTGTAATTTTTTTTTTCACAAAGACATTGTACGAATAAACTGAATTAAATATAAAGGAATCGCATTAATTTCCATAGCTTTTTGTAGGTAGGTAAATATACCGCGTCGTAAAAATGTTTCCCTGTTAATTTTCCTAAAAGCCTATTTTCTTTAATTACGTCAATGTGGCAAAGAAATTAATATTTGAATTAGCTTTTAACGTTAGATGTTTTTATGAAATAGATCTAATTATCTTTTTAAATTTATGAACGGATCACACTCGTATACGAAAGTCTTATTAAAAAAAAACATGAATTTGGAGCCATGACATTGCATCAAAATATCAGGGATTCGCTCTGCCATATACATAACCACGTTATCTCTTTTAATTAAATAATAATGGTTATATATAGTTCATAAGCATGCAAGCCGAAAATAAAACCTTTACCTACTCAAAATTAATACGGACTCAAATCCGTAATTTATTTAACAAAGTCAAATTTGTGTAGAAAATTCGTATGGCGTCAAAAGAACTCAAATAGATAAACTAAGATTTTGTAAAGTTTTAGAATACACAACTTAGAGCTGAAACAGAGAATTTGAGTTTTGATGTTTCAAAAAATCCCCTGCGCTGTCATAATTTAGTAATTTACACAAATGACAATTGAATTTGTCATTCACATTCAGCTGTATATGGTCGGTAATATTGTTAGGCAGGCTTCTCTAGGAAATTCAAAAACCGAAAACAAATTTCGCGCCAACAAATAAATTCAAAATGGCTGCTCTATCGAATGAATCTTATTGATTGCGTCTAAGTATAGAATACAGATCTGAACAATCTTAAAGAACAAACACGGCAGAAGATTAAAGTGAAGAATACAGTTACCTACTTGAGTTACTGTTATCTTATTCAGCTCGCTGGTTTCCATTTACTTGTACAAACGTTATTATTGGCCAGGGCAGTAATGGCTGCCTCTCTTTGATTACACTCCGAATAGATTTTTTCTCAAATAACGTTTTGATAGAATCGGTAAGAAAAGGAAATTAGGCGAACGTTTTTTTAGATTGACTTTCCGAATTCTTCGATAAGCAGGTATGTAAATATTAGAATATCTATACAAACATTTACAGTCTGTATTTTTTTGTGAATTCGATTAGATTGATGTTGTACAATCTTTATAGCTCACTGCTTTTGACATCTTCGCTGAACAGTTGCGTCCTCGGGTTTTATACCATCTTTAATTTGTTTA
This sequence comes from Ectropis crepuscularia, assembly GCA_963693475.1. Lineage (NCBI taxonomy): Eukaryota > Metazoa > Arthropoda > Insecta > Lepidoptera > Geometridae > Ectropis > Ectropis crepuscularia. The sequence goes on from OY856355.1 coordinate 19,876,282, forward strand.
TTTGTCACTAGTTTTGTAGAAGAGTAGGAAACTGTCGTGGCAAAGTGCCGCGAATAACAAATTTCACAAAAGTGAGGTCAAATATTCAAATACCGTCTGCACCACTGAGTATTTTTTGCAACTGTCTATGTAAAGGTATAAGAACACAATTGAGCGGCTTTAAAGGCTAAGAAAAATATTGGGACGGAACTTGTTCCAAATTTGGCTATAGTGGCGTATCATCATCATTGTTGTGTCTCTCTCCTTGTGACAAAAGGCCTAGTCCCAACAGTGAAACATAAAATGTAGTTCTTGTGATTATGTTTAATTAGGTATATGATAGAGGCAGTTACTTTTATAAAGATATAGTTTTGCGTTGATTCTGGAAAGACTCTCAATCCCAGCTTCTAGTACCATGAATATATGTGAGTTTTTATGTTGCTAAAAATAAATGTTTATTTTAATAGGTACGTACATATGTAGCTATTTACAAAAATATGTTCTTAGTGCTCTACAATACTTATTTTTCTGCGAAGAGGGTTTGGCTACATATTTTGTAAATGCCAAAGTCAAATTTAAAATAATACTATTAATAACAAAGGAAACTATTCCTGCCCGCTCTATAATATTCAAACCAAACTCAAAAGAATCTTCGTAATAATTATCAAAAATGTTTTGTTTGATCATTTTTTACAACTATCACAAAACCAGTCATTAAACAACAAAACCCTTTCTACAATTTCATTAGTGATATATTCCGAAACACGGTGGGCGTCAATGTTATGTGACAATAACTATAACAATATTTGAGCTTTGATCTATGCTGTCATAAAATGAAAATGACAGGATATTTAAATTTCGGACGCGGCTGACAATTTGACGTTCTGCACTTATTAAAATACTGGAACGTGAGGAATGAGTGTCACGTGTGCAAGATTGATGGCAGCCGTGTTAGAGGTTACACGGCTAATAAATGCGACATTATTCTATACTGTGGCGGATTTAAGGCCGAAGCGATAAGGTTATAATTTTGGTGCTGACAGTAACGATAGCTGGAGAATCCGTGAGTTTCTATTTTATTTCGATAATGTGTTAAACTTCGTATATTTTGATAAATGTATGAGTTGGATGGAGAACTGGAACGGTTTATTACATTTTACACATTAGGTACATTCTAGAATATACTCTATAAATTCCAACTCAGAATTTAAATATTTGTCGTAAGGAGTAGCAACTCTTTATAGTGTATCGGTATTGTGATTTTATTGATGTGTAGAAAGTACTAAGTATAATTTTCTGATTCAAAAAGAGAAAAAAAATGTTACCTAACATTTGCATAGTCAAATAAATTTTAATCAATTTTTCTTTGAGTAAGTCTCAAAACTCTAATATTTTATTATAATGGTTTAACAACTAACAACACAAAGTTTCCGAGTTACAATGTTGACAAGCCACCATGACACAGTCGAGTGTTGCCAGTCAGAGGACAGTAGTCCAACTTCTTGCTAAAGAAATGCACTATTGCAATAAGAGTTGTTCTTAAGCTCTACTACATATCAAATTTACTTTTCTTATCATTACTACAAAAATATGTTCATACATGTTTATGACTAAGAAAAAGGAACGCAACAAGTATCATGCCCTAAAGTGATTCACATCAATAAACACCAAACAATGACATATTAATAATATCAACAGGGTAATACTGACAAGTCTTTTTTTTATGAGAGCTATGGCAATTGTCTTCAAATGGCATCTAATGCCTGCCGCCATGAAACAGTATTCTGACTCTAGTCAGAAGTATCTCAATCAACGTCCAAAAAACAGTACTTGTAAGAAGTAGCGTCATAACTTATCAATAATGATGACAAAGTTTAAATACCTAACACGTTTCAAATTAAGCTCCAGCTAACTTCTTTTATTCGTCTTAAAAGTCCTTAATTTTAATTCCAAAACTTTAAATCACCAAGTTAAGATCTCACTCTCACGAATGAACGTTAGACAATGACATACGTCAACATGGTAATGTTGACAAGCCATGAAACAATCGATTGACACTAGTCAGAGGTCAGTAGTCTAACGGCCGAGCAAACAGGACTTGTGAACAGAGGTTACAATGTAAACTGGCGAGAGCGAGGTGCTTCTTTGATGTTACCGATGGGTAGGGCTGGTACTTTACTTGAGTTTCGTTGTTTTACCTCGCAATACATAGTGGTTATGATATTCAGATTTGTACGTATGTAGATATATGTATATTTTTTTCGCTTTTGTCATACAATACATTTGATAGAAAACTGCAAGAGTTCGTAATTTTGAGTTCTTTCTAATTTTGACTTTTAAGCTTATATTATCACAGGTGACAGTGAATATGAATAATCTCGTTGCTCAGTAATCTTTGTGAAATAATTTCCTACAAAATCAAAACTGTGATTTTATGCATGGAAACATAAATCGTACTAATGCAACGATAAAAGTAATACCTACCTTACGGTCTATTTAATATCTAAACTCAATCAAATCAGTTTGTGCCCTTTTGAATACTATTATATTTATTATATTGAATAGTATTATTTGTAAGTTTTTGCCTAACAACTATTGGATCATGCAGTAAAACAACAAATCTTTAAATAAAACATTTAATTAAGATATTTATAATCAACCTTATTCGATAATCAAGTTCAACTTGTATGCGGCAAAGGTGTATGTCGGCTCAGCCCTGCCCACCACAGAGTAATGCATAGATCAGAGTTTACGTTGGCATCATTCAAAATGTATGAAGTTGCTATTTACGTTTGACCAGAGCACTCATTACGGATTGTTATTGGAATAATAAAGAGAGAGGGATACACGCATCCGTCTAGCTGTGAGATCGTAACGCGCTTCCACGTATTACTCTATCCATTGCGAAATGCGATCGCTTTATTCTCTCATACTGGATTCCGCGAACTGACACTTCTGTTGTTGTTTATTAATCTATGTTTATTTGAACTAGTTTATGGTTGATACACTGTTTGAAATCGAAAAGTGTTTTTTTCTGAATCTCATTTACGAATATATTTATTTGTCTCTGACTTGAGGTTTATTTAGTTATTCGACTAAATATAACTTTATAACACAATAATTTATTTTAATTAATTGACAATTTTAACAGTCGCTGCCATCAGACGTGTGTCTAGGTGAATAATTTACGATTACGTTTATTGTGGCGTAATTTCAAACCTGAGTCTTCATAAAAAATCTCACAAAAATAAGTAATAAAATTTTATTGTTAGGCTCGCGAACATAGATAGGCATGTCACGTAAATAGGTGTGCACACAAATCTGTTCACAGGGTGTCCTATAAACTGAGTGTCGACGCCATTTTATTTGTCAGCAGACGTACAAGCGATAAAATTTGAAAATGGAGCGAAGGGCGAACGTTAAAATGTCTTCAGGTGTCCACAGTGAGTTATTCGTATTAATCACGTTCGGTATTGAAAAGAGGAAATTACGAAAATTTATTTATTTTCCTCTGAACTTAATATATTCGAGGATATCTATCTTTGCATCCCGAGAAATAGTTAATTAATTATGTCATTTAAATCAGGAATAAGTGTTCCCGTGCAGTTTCACATATATCGAATAAATAAAGCCGATGTTAATTCAGAACAAAATGTTTTTTTTGTAGATATATGAATGCATTAAATTTTCAAAGTATTATATCAAAAAAACATAATCTAACTTATAGCAGATGACACACAAATCTAACTGATAGCTAAACTAACTAGACTGAAATAACATGTTGTAGAAATTGGAGATTTGTAGAATGTTTGAGGAAACTTACCATAGTACCTACCTACGTTAAAATTTTATTTGAGCCTTATTCAATTCATGACTTATTATTTGAGTACAAATTATAAATATGGAAACCGCCAACGTTTATTTCGTAAAAACAAAAAACTATCCATATTTAAAAAAAGAAGATTGTGCTGAATTCAATTTTAGATTTAGATTGTGGTATTAAATTTACTTTTCTAAAATCGATACTAAAGGTAACAAAGTAGTCAAATCAGATTTGTATTCAAGCACTTCTGAACGTATAAGGACTGTATTTCAAACATTCAGTCAGAAAGTTGCACAAGCCAAATCCTGTGAATTATTTGAATTTTTAGTAATTATTTGTTTAAACAATGTTATATGCGTTTGACCACAACATATTTATGACATCAAACAATTTCAAAGAGACAAAAATGAGCTAAAGTAAAATTTTTCAAAACGGCAAATAGACATACCTACGTTAGTTTTAAATGTTAAATATTATGTTTAAATGATGGCATCATTAAAAGTGTGATTCTGTATTCAGAAAAATATAATTACTTCAACTAGGAAAGAACTTTATGAAAGCGTCGTGCGTTACTTGCACATTGCTGAGACGTAGCAAAAGGCCGGTGCGACAAAGTGCCTTAAATTTTTTAATTGCGAACCGTTTTATGATTATTATTCTGCTTTGTGCATTCACTGGGCAACATGTGAGGCTTTGCGGAGTAATGTGCGAGCATTTGTTGAGGTCTATGTGGCGGGAGACTGCGAGCACATAACACTTTACGTATGTTTCGTAGTGGTAGGACTCTTGGCAGAGTCCGCCTGGGGAAGGACCACACCTTTACCAGTTATTCTACCGCCAAGCAGTAATTTGTAAACATTACTGCGTTCCGGTTTGAAGGGCAATGTTTCCAGATAAATTACAGGGCTTAGAGATATAACAACTTAGATCTCTTGGTGGCGAGCGCAGCGCAGTGCAGTGCTAGGTGATGATGTGGACTCTTCATGTTCTAATAGTTGCGTGTCACTGTGCTTTTATGTGGCAGTTATGTTGCTTACCATCAGGCACATGTCCTGCTCGTCTCGTCACTATTTATTTTAAAAAAATGTTTCACAGTGTCACGGAGAGCCAAAGAGCTGACCAATTTTGAAGTAAAATCAAATTGTTACAGAAATTGTCTGAGATTTTAAAATGACATAACGTGATAGTAGTTTGTTTAAGTCAAGTATTGGCACGTCTTTACAACATTCAGTCGTTTAACCATTAACCAAAAGATTATTCTTAGTATTTAGAAGTACAAAGTACCTACCAGTGTTATGTTACTGTATTAGTTCATTATTGGTCATCTCTACAGACCTGTTGGTCAACAATCTCCAAGCTCTTCATAACACTACGATCTACTATCTACGATAAACAATAGATGTTTTACATTTAACTTAATTTTTTTTCTAAGTAAGTAGTAGTTAACTGTATTTAACTATAATTTGTTGTGGCACTTGAATTCATAACGTGGAAGTTAAACAAAGCATTGCCAAACAGATTTTTTTTGTTAAATATGTACCTACTTATTTAGTTAAAGATAAAAATATAGATAGATAGATAACTCTTTATTGTGACACAAAAACAGAAATATTACAGTAAAACACTTACGAACTAGCACCACAAATGGCGGCCTTATTGCTTAGAGCAATCTCTTCCAGGCAACCAGCTTAAAGGAAATTCGCCAACATACAAGGTTAGGCGAAGCGAGGTGACATCTTTCCCAATACTACTAATTAAATACTATATAAAACAAATTAATACATAATCAACCAAAGATAACTATAATTTAACAATAACAATAGAAATTCTGAAACATAGTTAAATACAACTTAAGTATATTAATTAAGTAAATACAACTTAAATACAACTAATAGTTAAAACCCCGTAACCCCGAATACAAAAAATATGACTAATTTATATCCACCTACACACAAATACAAATTGTTGGTGTCGTTTTATGACTTTGTGAGAATTCGTATATTTGGTTGGCAATTTTTGACTGTATACAAGTATGTACATCGTTCGTCCCTGTTAAAATATTGTAAAGAAAATTTTTTAAAACATTTAAACCACATATGTATAGGTAATAAAATCGCCAGTCATATTCGCTACTCGCTTTAAACTAACACCACAGTATTAGAATTTAATAGTGCTGCCTCCTTACGTACCACGGAATATGGACCTAACAAGTCTCTTTTGCGCTCATACAATATTGTGAATATTACTCATTAGTAGACGTTTCCTAATAAAAACATCGTTTTTGTTAGGAAAGCCAAATTATAATTACTGGGTTTGAACAAAAGAAACAGCTACTGGGGTTTAGATTAATGCTTTATTGCGTTTGCGTAAAATTGGATCAATTTCTGTGTTCAAGTTGCAATACAATTTTTTGTATTTTAATGCTACAGTTTCTGTCTAGGTATTCCGTAATGAAAATGCTCGTTTTCCCTCTGGGATCCGGTACCACTAAATGGCCATCTGTGCCCAAAGACGTTCGGTGGTCTTTGGGCACAGGATTTTTCACCATTCTAGAAAGAAACTGTAGCCTTTGAAGAAAAAAAAATGTATCGCAACTTGATCCCACTAAATGGTCATCTGTGCCCAAAGACTACCGAAAGCCTTTCAGACGACATGTCTCCAGATCGGTCATATTCAGTTGCACTGTTGTTTAAACATATTAGTGCTTACGTAATTACGGATACTGCGTTCCAGCTGTTTTTTTTTTGAAGTGAAAACTTCTTTTGGCGCGCCTAGACAGATTTTTCGTGGGCTGTGAAATGAATTCTACCGTCACGCTCGGATATGACAAGAAATCTTCGGGTAAACTCGGGATCATAGCTATTGGCTATCTAACTGCGTCATCCAATGGGAAATGCTAAAAGGGCGTGGCCTGCCCACATGGCATGGTCATCTAGAAATGCGTCTGCCAATGGGAAATACTGGTGCATTTCTAGATGGTCATGACATGATGATCAGGCCACACCCTCCGGTTACACCCGTGTAGTTTCCAAAGTAAGCTGTGAATTTCTGAGTTATAAGTTTTCACTTCTATCGGCAGTTCCTATGACTCCCAATTTTTTTATAGGTAGCTCTATAATAATAAACAGCAATCAATAGATACGAAAAAAACATAAATTCGATTACTCTGTCATGGTTTTTTGTGTTTTAAATATCTAAGTAGGCACACTAACTATGATTGATTGAGTGTTTTCGAAAGTGTATCTAATGTATTTTGTCATCTTGTTTCAGGTAAATAATAAAACTTGGCTAGCCACACTACCATGTGTCTAGAAAACAAACAAACATGTTACCATATACAATGGGCATAGAAGGTAAGTAAATGAGAGTTATCCAATTGCCTGCACAACAATGTACGAAAAGTCAATATGTTGAAATATGCTGAAAGAACCCATCATAAGGAAGGAAATAGATGTAAATAAATATAAATTCCTTACTTGAAAGCTTTTCATATTCCATACTTACTACGTACACTGTATCAAATATATCGTTAATACATAAGTAAACTATTTCAGTATAAATATTGGTAGATGTGTCGTGTAAGTAGAACAACGACGAATATCACATCAAATTTTCCCAAAAAAAAAATGCGTCAAAAAGTCATAAACATAAATGTTATCCGATTCTAAAGAAAATAAATTTACTAACTTCTTAAAACGCTTAGAGAAACCATTACACATACCCACTAAACTCTGTACCTAATCTCTTCCACACGAAAATAAATTCCGAAACACCGATACCCAATAAGTGTAGCCAGTAATCGATTTTATAATTCCCCAATAACCAACAGTCGGATCATTTGAGCTTCGTAAACGACTATAACAGCCACTTTTTAATACAATCGACGTTAAACAAGCCACATAATTTTCACGGCTTTAGTTTCAAAAACCATTATCATATTGATGTCGTATGCTTACCTTCCGAAAACGGAAATTTATTTCACTATTAAATACGGATGTTACCGTGTCAAAACCGTGCGACGAGATTGGATTCCGATAGTCGCCCGAGCGGCTCTCGTCGAATCACAACTTTATAATTTGAAGATAGAACTCAGTGTTCTTCGTTTGAATTGTGAAGTGGTTAATAAAATATTCAAATAAAAATATAAATAATGATAATGGCTAGTTCACACCATAGTTGTAGTGAGTCCCACGCTTGACTGACAGAGTTCTCAGCCCACTTGAGCTGTGGCATTACTTCTGACGCACATTAGATTCTAATCAAACGCAGTTCTCGTTATCATCTCGATGGTAGCCATAATTAGTATATTAGATATTCCTGCCGGCGACGTCATCCACGTGAACATCGTTCCTTATGGAAATCTGTTTTTCTTATGACCAAAAAGAATCAAGAAAGAAAGGGTTCGATTCCCACGCAGTGCAAATATTTGTGTAATGAATTCAAATGTTTGTATTGTATCTGGGTAATTCTATGTATAATAGGTATGTATTTACAACTATATTTATATGTATCTATTATATCATTTATCTGGCCGCCATATTACAAGCTTTGCTTAGTTTGGGGTCAGATGGTGTTTGTTGTGTGTGAATTGTCAAAATAAATAAATTTGGGTAATGACTCAGTCAAAAATATACAATTAGGTATAGTCATTACTACGTCAGGTAAATTATTGAAAAATATGGGACACGTAGGTAATGTTTTGTTTTATTCAAACCAATTCTGAAAGCGTGAAAACATCTGTACCTACATTTAATGTGTCTAAAGGGAAGGAGAAAGATTTTTATATATTCGGCTTCAATGTGCAAATCACAAACGTGACTACAAATACCCATATTCGTAACATAAATAAACATACGTATATAAGGAAGGTATCTTGTCGGTCATCAAACCACGTACCAACAGAAAATAGAATACCAACAATACTGTATACAGCACTGTATATTACAATGAAAACGTTAAACAAACTTAGTTAACCACTTTACATAATCCCAGTCTGAATGCGAGCTTACATAAGCATTCAAAGGCTGTCTTTTCATATGTCCGTCTGTCTGTCACACAATAGAGATGACAAAACAAGCTATATTTTCCCATATGGGCGCACAATACGTCTTTGTCGAGTAGCTTAGCAAGATGGCGGAATGGTTTACAAGAATTGTTTTCCTGTATTATTTAAGGGTTGCAGGTCGATTTATTTGCTTGTTTTCAATCAAGATAAATATAGTCTCAACTGTAGGCAGTTGAGACTTTGTTTTTCAGAGTTTAATTTCGCTTCAAAGGCCTTCTACTACTACCTGCTGCACTTTAGGCTAGTACAGAAAGTGCAAGACCAAAGGTACTTACACAAACTAAATAATTATACTTAGGTATACATGCAGCAATAGTATACCTAAAGCATACACTAAGTAGGTAGAAATTAATACGGTGAAACCATTCCATGTCATAATCATACTCACATGCGATACTCAATGAGTAAGTAGGTACATAGGTACTAAATCTGGCATGACAACTAACCTAAAAGAATAGATACTTTATTAATAATATACTACAGGTAGGTACACTTTGTAGAAACGCTTTTTTTTCTACGATTAATTCAATGGTGAAAAAGATAGAATCATGAGGAAATCAACATATTCCATGTAATAAATCTTGCATGATCTTGTGTAGGTAAGTACGGATGTACATATCAAAGTACGATGATACTCGTACCTTTATCGCTTGCTTCAACAGTGATTGGAAATTTCGAGAGGAAAATTATTTTGTCGTAAGAATTATCACATGTAGGTACACTTATTTGCATTCATACTACAACGCAAATGTTTTGGAATACGGCGATGAGTTCCTTCCTATAATAATGATGAAAAAACCAAAACCTGACAAAAGGGAAATTTACTTAAAATTAAAAAGTTATTTGTGAGTTACAAAAAAATATTGATTAAACACTTAGTAATGAAGAAACGAGACCAGTCTATGATAATTTCAAAAAAATGTAATTTAATGTGACATAATGATTGGGTGCTTTGATTGATAATCAAAACAAAACTTTACAATGTCATAAAAACTAAATTGAATTTAATTTTGCGCTATATTGTAGCTAAACAAATTTAGCAATCAAACCGTTACATTCATAGCTATAATTTAAGCAATTAAAAACAGGATATTTACTAATTAATTTAACATAAAAACGCAATTAAATACGTGTCAGTTACAAATATCCTCAACAATACAAATAACGTTTCAAAATAACTCGTTTAGTGCAACGGGGTTAATGTATTCAGAAATAATATAAAAAAAACTATTTAAATTACTGGCGTGTGAATTCCGCGAATTCTCGCAAAGTGCTTCGCTTGTTCTCTTTTTGAATTCGTTTAATGATTCCGCCAACGCCAGACACGACAATACAGCTCAACGGTCGACAAAAGATTGAGCATTGAGCGAGCGGGGCATAGACAACGAGGTTTTGTCTCAAACCATAGACAAAAGGTCTTTCATCGGAACAATATGGTCTTCGTCTCATTTATCATACAGCCAGGTGAGCTTTACTTTCATTCAATAATTACAATGTACCATCCAACCTTTGTAATTGTAAGTTTGCATTGTGTGAATTAATTACACAACTACCTATTATAACTCACGGCTTTGTAATCCAAGATGGCTATAAAGTATCTCCGATTCAGCTTTTAGCCTTATCTGTGGACATAAATCCAGTTGCCATTTGAGAAAAAGAAACATTAATTATGAGTTGTATCAAGTTACATGAGTCGACAAAGCGAGATCTGGGGTAATTAGTAGCCCTGATGACGACTCCGTGATAATGATAACGTATCATAAATTCAAAAATGGAATGTCTTGATATTTTTTTGATGAAACAATAGCGGCTAGTTTAAAAGAACTACGCCCCGAAGTTACTTGGTGAAACTGGAGGTCAGAGAAAATTGGTCATTGACAGCAATATCTTAGTCTACATTATGACTGTTTAGTCAAGTGACATTAGTGGGATAGTTCTTTTTCCGAGAATCGGGTTACATGAAGGCGGGAACGAGCTTGAGATTGTTTTTTTAATTGTTAATTAGACATTACGTCACCTCGCAATTAAAATAAAATGCGTTTTGTTATTACGCCTTGTTCTTGGATTTCGGGAAATGTTTGTGGTATTTTTCTCTTAACGGTAACATTAATTCTATTTGTTTAACGTAATTAAAAATAATGTTGAAGTTGTTTCGACGTTTTAAGAAGAAAAATAATGCTTCTAACTGTAGGCAGTTAAATATACTTATAAAATAAGGTTTGTATACTAAAATTGTTTCGTATTAATTAGGTATTCAGAGGCTATACTGATGATTAGTGGATACGCTTTTTATTATCATTACCCTTGTTGTATCTGTCACAGATTATATAAATAACGTCATGATTAAGAATTACATTGCTCCTTAAATCTGACAAAACTAAAACTGAAAAAGATTGAAACTATTGCGATACGGACTAACCTACATTGAAAATATTTTACAATACTTCATAGTATTTTATGGATCTAATGACATTTCGAGTGTGTGATCATGGTGGTTGAACAAAATAATTAAAAACTATTGCGTATTCGTCTTCAGTACCTAATGTTTTCAATATCATCTTTATCGCGGGTCGAACCTGGACTCGATTGGCACAGGACCGAAGAAGATGGCATGAAAAAAGAGGCCTATACCCAGCAGTGGGATAAGAAAGGCTGTGGATGATGATGATGATTTTTTTCAAAATTAGTTCAAATCGCAAACGTTTTAAAGTTTTATGAGGATAGCAAAATAAGATATGAAACAATGACTGCTAAAGTCACCGCATACTTAAATTTCGTTTTTCTTTCGGCACTTTCTTAATCTGGTTGTTATGGTCACATTAAGTCAGTTCGTAAATATAATGTCTTTGACGATGCTAATTTGATATGTAACAAATTCAGTGCATTTTTCTACATGCTAAAAAATTCAATGAAACTACTGACATGTAGTGGGCAAAGCCCAGAGTAGGTAGCCCCAAGCCCTCTCTCTAGGTATTACAAAACTGAATTGCAATGAAAACTTACACACCTAACTACTATTTAGACCAAGCAAATCTAAATTACCGGTAGACCCAAGAGGGTCTACATAATTACAATATTCGAACTTTCTACAAATAATTCCATAGAGTATTCCGAAAATTTAAAACGCGGGAATTCGGTAAAGTGGCGTTGCCGTCGCGAAAGACGTTCGATTTTCAAACATTTAGAATTTAATGTCAATTTTAAAACGCGGGAATTCGGTAAAACGTCGTTGCCGTAAAAGCAAAGAGCTTGGTTTCAGCGAGCCAGAACCTTTCAGCGCTTGCTGCGGCAGTATTGCCGTTGTTTGGAGTGCCACTCGCGCGCTAATTGTTTGCGGAAAGGGTTCCTCAAGTATTGTTTTATGAATTTTTATGGTTAGCAAAAATATACGATGGAATAATATGTAATCTGAAAAAGCAAAGAAGGGCTTAGAGATATAAAAACATCTTAGATCTCTGGGTGACGAGCGCAGTGCAGTGCTAGGTAATGATTTGGACTCTTCATGTTCCAATAGTTGCGTGTCACTGTGTTGTTATGTGGTAGGCATGTTGCTCACCATCAGGCACGTGACCTGCTCGTGCCTCTCGTCACTCTTTATTAAAAAAAAAAGCAGTAAAAGTAAGTCAGTTTCAGTACCTATTTATCACTTTATTGGTTACTTATCTTAAGCGTTTAACGAAAACGCCATGTTCTAAAAAGTTTTTGCCCATTCGATTTAGAACTGCTCTAATTCAGTTTTATTTTTGGGTATCAAAATTCAAAAGAATATGTTGTATGTAATGAAAGGATTTTCCTTTCAGGTTGTTATGATTTTCTGTTAAGTATACCTTGTTAAATAAAATAAATAGACAGCATACGAATTTGATTGGTTGTTTGCATCCTAGCAGATTACTTGTAACCTTCTTAAGTGCTACTTCTGAGGCCACGCGGTTGCTTAAACATTTCACAATTTTCTATCAAACAACTATGAGCTAGTAGGTGTCAGGATGAGTACAAAAAATAATCAACCTATCTCTGTATGAAAAAATAATTAGTAGATACATTTTTTAAATAAAATAGAAACCTGCTAATTACAATCTAAGAAAGGCGAAACAAAATCAAATTTAAAAGATGGAACTTTCTAGTAAATATCGCTGGCAAATATACTAGATCTTCGGCGTCAATCCCATGAGAACAAAATATTTTTGAACGGAGAACCCTTTTTTCGAACGCTCCACAATCATAACCACTTGCGCATTTCGCAGCGGCAATTTTTCTCTAATTAAAATTATTCCGATTGTCGTGCACACGGCAGCGGCGTTCGTTTGTTGTGGCCTGTGACGCGTGCTTCAAGAGGCCACTCGTGCCTTTTAGTGCCGTGTTTACCCCTCGCGTTCCAACTTTGAATTGTTGTTCCAACTTTGAAAGTCAGGTTTTTATTTTTTCTGGCAAGGGTTAGTTTTGATGGCGCTTTTCCGCTTTGTTTTCTTTTTGTTGTTGAATAGAGCCTATGATCATCAATCTATGATTATGTACCTATTTGTAATTAATTATGAGGGGGATTAATTTATGATAACATTTTTGTTAAATCTTATCAGTATTTTTTATTTGTCCATTAGCGACATCAGTTTATAAAAACTGCGTCATATTTAATTCGATACCAACATGACTGTCCGATTTCTGAAGCGATACGTCCCTCACTTTTCGAAAGAAAATTCCATAGACAAAAAATCGCTTTTGAAGCTTATCTCAAACTTCCCGCGAACACATTAGCTGGCTGGAAAAATTCACGCATATTGTGCGTCCGATAGGCGACGAAAAAAAAGCGCGATAACCATAGACAAATCGTGTAGCGATGACGTAGCATTTCGGCTAATGACGCAAAATCTGGGACGTTTGACCAGCTTGCTATTGAAATTGAGAAAAGGAGCCACTTTCGTTTTGAAATAAAATTTGCTACTACATTGTACGTTTCGAACGTGCCTAATAATTGTCTGAACTGTGTAGAAGCGTAGAGTTGCATTTTGATTTCATAATATTATGATATGCATAAAGAATTTAAGTAAACTTTAAATCTTAACAATGAAATTATAAGTACTTTTATTTCGTCACATCTTCAAATAAACCGATGATGACAAAAATCTGAACGAAAAAGCGAGGGTAGCATTGTGGATTTGTGGCCAATCGTGTGGTTACAATTTCTACTTTGACTTTAAACTTGAATGATGGCGCTACTATTACTTTTCACGAAATCCACTACGTGATATTACGGTCCAGGTGATTGAACAAGAATACAATTAAGTTTGTTTTCATGTCGTTTTGTTTGATTTTTCTCACGTTAGGGGCCTTTGATAACGGTTTAATTGGGATTGATGATTGTTTGGTCTGAGTTCGAGTTGTTTTCGATGGTTGCGGTTGAATAGGAAGCTTGTTAGGGAGTGGTCTAGCACGTGCTATTGTGTTATGGATTGTTTTGTTTTTTTCTGTGACGCTTTTTTTGGGAGATATTTGTTAATTTGGAGAGAGGTTGTAGTTTTACAGTATCGGCTTCAAAAAGTTACATTAATACCAAGTACCTATACCATTTCTAATTATTATTTTTCCACTGCCCAAAAATTGTGTCTAAGCGCTTACTTAGTAAGTAGGTACTTATGATTTAGTAGCGTATTAAAAAAGTAAATTTTGAGCGCTTTTGAATTTTTTTAGAGCAACTTTATCACTAAGGTCTGCAAGCTTTAACGCTGAAAAAAACATCACAAGAAAACCGTTATATTAAAAGAAAAAAACCCTTCGAGGATGTATGTCATCCACCAACCCAGAGTCGCCAAGCAAGGTGGATTATTAACTCGCCTTCTGCTAATAGCCCTCATTTCCCATTAGTGGGAATCTAAGGTTGGCTATTTATACCTACTTAAGCTACAACCACGGTAATATTATCTACTACAACGCTTCAAATCAATCAGGTGTGTGGCTTTCAACAACGCTGTAAGGCGTTTCTACTGTTTTATAAATCTGATATAAGTAAGCTATTCAAAAGAAGCAAACAATGATCTCCCTAATAAAGGTTATCACACTATAAGATCAACAAATCCTTCCAATAACATAATCAGAAGACATAAGCCGCTCAACGAATTATCCGACCGCACAATCAAAACTACCCTCTTTTACGCACTACCCACATTTGCATACACCCATCTCGTTCTCGCGAAGACAAGACCGTGTTTATTATCTTGGGGGGTTAAAATCGTAGGCATCATCAACAGTATTAGACGATCCCATTAAACAGGCACCCCACACCCCTAAATAGGGGCAAAAGCTAACAGAAGAGGCGCTTTTGTTTATAAAGATAAAATCTCTTTGACAATTTTGTGCTTATTCAAATACGCCGTCCCTTGATACATAATGGCTTAATATTTAGTCGTATTTACATGAAGATAGATACTGATTCAGGCCTTTATGTGACCACATTGAAAAACCTGTGTATATGTTTGCAAGAGCACATATACCTACTAAGTTTTGTTTCATTTGTATGAAAATATGTACCTATTATGTGCTTTCACGGCGAAGGAAAACATCGTGAGAAAAACGACGAGTTCTAAGAAAATCGTGTTTTGAAGACGTTAAGGTGATTTCCTCCAATTTTCATAATTATGATTTACATAGTAGATGGCCTTCTAAAGTGAGTGAAGACCTGAGTACCAGCTGTGGGATACAGACATTCAATTAAACGGAGGCCTTTTAACTTATACTACATGAATGCTGACTTGTTTTATAACGTTACTTCAAATACGAGAATAATGTGAATTTGGAGGGAAAGCAATAAATGGCGCACGCAAAAAATATAATTAAATTAAGTACGTGATTAATTTTATGACATTCGTTTTCATATTCCATCTAAAGCTCCATTGAAAGCATCTGTGGTATAAAAGAGGTGGTAATAAAAGCATACCTACCGCCTGTGTAAAGTGTGAAGAATAATACGAAATACATATGTCTTATGTCAACTTTTGATTAAGTACATAAAATAAGTTTTTTTTTCATCGCCATGTGCAGCCAAAACAAATGCTAAATAATCATTCCCAACGCAAACACAATCTTCCCCATTTCGGGACACGAAAAACGCCGACAAACGTTGAAAATTAACAAAACAGATTACATTCGAGGATTTCAAAGCGAGCCACAGATAAAAGAATAGTCACTACGGAACCAGAGACCGAAATCCACAGAATAAATACGGTTTAGTAAGTAAAGCGTTGTTTGCCGCCGATTCTTTCAATTTACGCAACCGCGGGACTGGAAACTGTCTTATAAAACACCTTTGATTTGGCGCGAAAGTAAAGTCATAGATAATAAAGAGTGTCCTATTTTTTTCAGTTTTGTACTGATTTAATATTTTTTTATTTTCAATTCCTTTTTAACAAAATCAAATATCAAAACATTTTTGGTAAATTTGAAAGTGACGATATGTATTACAATAAATATCATGCAAAAACAAACTAACAAGAGCACATTTTACTCTGATTGCCTAAAATTGGTCTCATTTTCATTTTGAATTTGTATCTGTAGGTACTGCAGTTCTCCTATTTTTGTCTCATTTCTACTATAGATTTTTTTAGCGAAACTGATTATATCAAAGTACTTAACTGTTTTTGTACCTACTTAAAAAAGCTAATTGTCTATGCAAAAATAAACAAACCCAATGTTTTATATCTCTGCTAATTCGAACTTCAAAAGTCTTTGAGTTCCAAACGATTATGAAGTGTTAATAAAGTCCCAACTTTGTGTGCCCCCGCCTCCCTCACTTTTTACATGGATGAGAGAGGCGGCAAACGAAGAGAACATTGAAGTTTAAGTTAAATAAGCACCAAGCAAAGCAAACAGACAATCAGTTACAATTTTAAAGATGGAATTCGAAGTCAAGATGGCAGAGGGAGGGTAATTTGACAAACGCTTTGAAACGACTTCGAAATTCGAATTCACGTTTGAATTCAGAATGTTAATCTTTTGAAGAATTGCCGTTGATTTAGGTAATTTGTACGTCGCTTTTGTACGTATAACGAAATTATTTCAATTTGTATTCTAAGTAAATAATATACTCTTAATACTCAAGCTTGCTCTATTCGGAAATGAGGCGTAAATCACTAATTGGGTGTATTTGATTGTAATTCTATACTTATTTATGTCTTAATTAAGAATATTAGTAGGTTGAATTCAAGAAACATAAATTGTCGTGATACGTTTAATATATAGTAGGTACGATGTTAGGTACTAAAACTGGCGCCCACCAAGGTCTAATGTTGTGGCGGCAATGTGTTAAAAGGGCTAATGAAATCGAAATGAAATTAAAAAAACGAAAACATGTTGAGCGCTAAGTCTTCTAAAGGTATATCGAATTGTATACGACTATTTTCTTCATTATACGAAAACTTTCATGACACTGGCCAGTAATTTTGTTGTCTTTAATATAAAATTTATATCAATGATTATGGAACATTTGCTCGATTTATGTTTGTTAAACCTGTTTCATTACTTACATTAAACGTAATTGAAAAACGAAATTCAATCGCTTTGAAATTCGGAGAACTGTAACAAAAATATATGTAGAGCTATGTTATTGTTGCATTCTTATCATCTTACCAAACATAATATTCATAAATCAATAGATATTCTTCATAAAGGTATCTTTCATCTGCCGGCCAACAAATAAATCCTATAAGTCAATCGGCACTGTGCACGCACGTGGCAGTA
Organism: Ectropis crepuscularia; assembly: GCA_963693475.1. Classification (NCBI taxonomy): domain Eukaryota; kingdom Metazoa; phylum Arthropoda; class Insecta; order Lepidoptera; family Geometridae; genus Ectropis; species Ectropis crepuscularia. Next base: position 19,893,876 of record OY856355.1, read on the forward strand.
TTTACAAAGATATTAACCTTTTCCCATCAACAATGCTCAAGAAAACCAAATATTTATAAAACCGAGAAATGCCGAAAAGTATCAAGAATAGAAACAGTTACAATTAGAATAAACAATTGAACGATTACAATATATGTACAGAGTGGATCGCACCGCATACTTCATAGAATAACAAACATCGGGACCTGTTTAGTGTTAACACTGATCTGTTAATACTTTTTCGATCTCAAACAGTGGGCTTTGTCTATTCAACATACTGATAGGCGATAAAACACAATGATCTATCTGTGAATGATTCTCGTCTGAAGATCTGGTGTGAATCATTCGATTAGTGAATCGCCATTCGATTCAGATGCGAGATTTAGAATCGAGATCGCTCAAATCTAAGAAAAATCCCATTGATGTAGGTGAGTCAGTTTTTAAAGTAGATACCTATCTACTCTCGAATTAGGTTAATTTTTGCTATTTATTCATAAGTTCTACACAGCTGATCTGTTTATTTTAATACCAATGACGTCAAAAGTTTGGTATATTGTCAATTGACTGAAAACTAAATACGCTACTCTATCAATATAAAACTCATAACGTGTGCTCTCACCATAATTTTTTTTTTTTATCATTCATAAAACAATCGTTACAAAGTTTTACTCTTAAATAACTCGCTGCAAACGCAATAAAAGCCAATAATCTTAATATGAATCTCAATAAAATTGCATGTAGTATCCGCCATTTTTAAAATTGTCTCAAAATGGCGGGTGTCGATTCAAAAACGTCCCTTCCGTCACCACCGATTATAATAACATCTCGGCTCTCTTTATACTTTGAAGAACTCTTTTAAAACGCAAGTTTATTACTAGTCAGATCAGGAATTTCAATACCGCATCCTGGGCGCAGTCTTTGATGTAACCCTAACAGAATTAACAACTCAATAGCATTAACAATACAGTCGATTTTAGAATACATTTTTCGATACATACGTCTTTTTCATCCGTTGCGCGAATCTGATTTGCATTGAGTGTAAATTGTGATATTTGAATTGGCAACCGAAAATATGATAATGATGAAAACACATAATACTAAATTCGTGTTTTAAATTTATTATTTATTATCTCAAACAAGTCTTCAATGTTTAGTGTGGCAATAACTTGTTACCAAAAGTGCTTAGCGTGAGTAAAAAGTTTGCACTGCGCACTTATTACATGTAACTCGGTCGCTTTATGTGGATAGAAAAAAGCGATATGGAAATTAATTTATATTGAATTTTATGCGTTTTTTGAGCTTATCCTACTGCTGGTAAAATCTATTTTAATTCCCTTCTCAAGGACATTTAATTGTTTAAAGGCTTCTTTAGAGTCTAGCACTCGTCTAGTTCCCACGTAGTAGTTTCAGCAATCTGCTACCACCGGAGTATTAGCCTTTAACTCTCTTCTGGACCCAACCCAGGAGTGGGGGGTCATAATCCTCATAACCTCTCCAACCCTCCATCTACCCTTGCAGTGGGCACAAAATGCAATCAATCCCAGCGCCAATCGTAAGTAACTAACTGTTTCAGCGGAAACCCCTTCGGAACCTTTACCTGATACAATGATGAAGTATACTTAGTGGTACTGGTACAATATACTTATTATAGGTAGAATCACTAAACCTTACCGTGGAACAAATACTCGTATATATCACATAAATATTTAACCCTCTTTTAATCTAACACTTAACGAATATATTTATTTAGAAAGTTATGTAGATGATTTTGTCCTATGTATGATAAACCAATTTGTTGAAATTGCTAGTAAAATGAACAGTCTGCCGGTCGGAGCCATCATTCCAATTTCCATCCTTTAATAGTACTATCAGCCTATTGGTAATCTGCATAGAGCCAACATTTGGATACAAAAGGCATTGAAAGCCACTGGACTGAACATGGCATCAACAATTGTCCTTTGGCGGCTGAATGGTGAGCCTGTAATGATGGATTATCAAAATACGGCGTTTGAAAAAACAATTTACGTAAAAGTTTTACTCATTGTTTCGTTTTTTTTTTTTAATTTTGATCATTCAGTCAATTGTTTTCTTTGTAATTACGACAAAGTTGTACAGTTTGGAAGATGATGTTCATGAAATATATGGTCGTACGCGAACGTTTAATCAAAACAGACGGTATTAAAAAACTTTAAAATTTGGAGTAAAGTACCTATTATTAGTTTGTAACGTCAAACGAGCTTAAAGAAAAAAAATTGAATAAAAGTAATGTTAGAAAATTAGATTTTTTTTAATTCACCTAAAAAATCTCTCAACCTCAAACAAAACCAATGTTCCCCAATTCCCACTTACTTTATTTCTATTCAGTAGCAACTAATTAATCATCTTCATAATAGAGCTTCCGTTTCTAAAACCATAAAAAACATCTTAAATATAAAATATCAAAGACAAATAACGTCATTATCTCGAAACAGACATCAAAGAAACGTCGATACCGAACAGGCTATCTCCTTTATAATTCATAATGGGTCTGCGGAAAAAAGAAAAAAAAACAAATTAATTCTGCCGATCCCGATCTCCTTTTGTAACATCGAATCTCTTTGATAGCTTTCTTTTAGAACATTCGTACACGAAGCGATGCGCGTGCTCATTCACTGAAAAAAAAACGCTTTAATTTTTCTTACTGCCTGAAAATATATACCAATACGTATTTGAACGTCTCCTGAGTAGGTACTTAGTAGAGAACAGTGCCGTAAAAAAATCGAAGTCAAGAAAGATATATTAAGAGGACATAAAAATCCAGCTTTGTAAATTTGACATGGACTATTATGCGACTAGACTGTGATTTTCAGCACTGAGATTACAAAATTAATAACTTTTGTTAGTACTCGACTTAGTGTTTCGTTAAATTAACATTGTAATGTGAAAAATACGTAATTTCAACAAAGTAGGACGTATCTATCACAAGTGTAATTTAGACTCAAAAATACTAAACTTCAACATTCATGGTATTCACGGCAAATCATTATTTTTCTAAGTATTGTATTTGTCATAAAATTTCCCTGTATTTTTTACTAATTCTAGCCACCATAAACACGAGGAAACAAGACGAAAGAGTTCGTGATTTTTGTCTGATTTTTTTTTTTACTTGATTAGACTGAATATTAATTTCTATACTAAATGTAAATAGATTTTATAAACTTGATTAATTATTAGACTTATAACTCCATGTACGAACGACTTTGCAATAATTTTATGCAAGTGGTCAGCGAATACTGAATAGAAGAGCCCTTTTAATCTTAAAATTATTTCCCTAAACTCTTCAATGGAGATTTTCTTTGGAAATGTTTTTAAATACAAGTTAATGGGAATGATAGATAAGTACCTACCATATTATGCGTGGAAGTAGATTGATTTCAAATGAGGGTCTGAATTTAAAAGAATCGTTCAAGTGCTTTGCAATCAAATTAGAATTCTGTCTTAAAAATATGAAAGTTTGGGATTTTTTGCCATCATAGTGCTGCACATCGGATTATTTATAATACTTGCAACTGTACCGCTAACATGTAATATTTGTGCGTTACGTGCACGCCAAATAATAAACTGAGAATAAGAAAATCGTACAGTACGAGCATCATATTGCGAAATTGAACGCATTTGTACCACTGACGTAGAAAGATAGTATAGTTAAAACGCCATTACTTAACGTAACCCTTACATTTAGAGTAACTAAAGGCTCTGAGCTTCCGTTTTTTATATACAGTAACATGACGATGAATATGTGCGCTTGATGAAGAGCAATACGACAGCCAATAACAGCACAGTACCGTGTAAGTACACGAAGCATTCAAATCACGGCCCAAACCTGATCAGTATTCGTCACCTGAGCTATGAGCTATCTTCGTGTCTTTCGATTTCTCTTGTGTATTTTAGCGTATTGTATGCACAACTTTGTGCAACCTTATGTTATATATAAAATTCTCGTGTCACAGTGTTTGTTTCCTTACTCCTCCGAAACGGCTTTACTGATTTTAACCAAAATTTATATGCATATTCAGTAGGTCTGAGAATCGGCTACTAGCTATTTTTCATACCTTTATTTATATGGCAAAACAACGTTTGCGGGGTCAGCTAGTAATATCTATACTAATATTATAAAGCTGAAGAGGCTTTTTGACGTGATAACGTCTTATAATTCGATGGAGCCGGCTGCACGCCCGCAAAACATGACGTCATGTAACGTTACCGCCATAGATTAGATAATAACTTACCGCCGTTACCTCACCTTATTACTTTTCGCACCATCTAGTGAGTGAAATGTGTATTACGTTCAAGGAGTCTGTCCATGTTTTAGAAAAGCGACAATACGAAGTTAAGAACTTGTGCTAGTACAATGATGTACCCAGAGATGGCGCTTTGAACAGCTTTTCAAAAAGCTTCAGAATGTATTACCTAGATGGCGCTTAACACAATCAGTATTTTCTTAAGACGTTGTCACGTTCAGCTATCGTCAGTAAACCGACTTTACAGACAACCATTTTTTTATTTTAACGCGTTAATCTCATGAACAACGAAACTGATTTCAAAAATTCTTGCACCATTTGATATATGTATACATGATCCCTGAATACTAAGCTATACTCGTATATTAAAGACCACGGGTGAATCCTGGACGGATGCTAGTTTACGTAATACGTGTCTAAGCTCGGCGTATTCCTATATTTGTAAGTATCTGTTAAAGTAAGCAGCACTACGCTGAAGAAGAAATTCTCAGTGTATTCACATTGCATCTGCTTTAGTTCTGTTCATAGACTATTTTTACCCGTTGTAATTTGGAAGTGAAAACGGAAAAGTTTCGATTGGCTATCATCAAGTCCATTCCATGTCCATTATATTGTTTTAGGGTTGTTTAAACAACTACTTAGGCTAGGAGCCTACGTAAAATTTGTTTTGTCTAATGTGTTATCTTACGAAACATAAAAATTTATCTAAATTCTTATAATTATTAACCGTTGTTAAAGGTGTGGCCTAGACTTAGTTTTGTAGATTTAAGTTTGTTTGCTATCACAAAAAAAATCATAAACAATTTCTGATTTCACTTTACTGAAAAAAAATTGAGGTTTTTGGCCCACGTAACCATTGAGCTACTGTGTTACTTAAATAATGCATATTTATCATTTGTATTATATTTATGGCCATGACGGTTTTAACAACTGTAGTTTATAGTCTTTACAGTTTTTTTTTATATTGACTTGTATGATCTTCACTTGTTAAGTAGGTATAACAATTTTAGGACGTCGTATTCTGGCGGCGAGATCATTCAATTTCACAAGAGTAAGGCCGTAGGGCTGTTGATGATGATTGATGAAGGTCGTAAATAATTATATTTCTATATTATCAAATATGAAAGCAAACAATTCCGTAATAAATTATATAAGTGTAGTGAACAGCCGTAATGGCTTAAAGCTAACTATAACCTAGTAATATTATAAATAGTTTTTTTTGTATGTATACATGTTTGTTTATCTTCAAGCAAAAACTACATAGAGAAGAGTCTAGAATTACACATTGACTCATTTTTATCCCGGGAAAATGACGGCAAATTGACGGTTGACGGTATACGCTAGTGAAACCGTAGAATGTGCCTTGTAAGTTTATATTTGCTCAAATAGGCACTTGGAAAGAAACTGATCTCTAGCTCTTAGCCTATAAGGCATGACGCACACTGGTCGCTCGCGGACTGACGCCTGTCAATCAATCAGGTTTTGACTTATATATCATTGTTTTTAAGCGATCGAGACTTGCAGATTCAATGCGCTACATTCAGATCGGTTTATAAAGTGTTTTAGTGTTAAAAGAAGTGTGAGTGGGTATTTTTTTGATTTATTGCATGAGATTGCACGTAGTACATATTTATTAGTCAGTTAAATGGTACAATTGTGTCACTCCTCCGACCGGTAGTGCACTTGAATAATCGTATTGTTTCCAGATCTTCATCGGTTTATGGACATATTAGTTTATTTACTTAGCATTAGTTCAGTTAAATTTGTAGTGTTGTTTCCCTTGCACGGTTTTTTTTCAAATAGCTCTTTCTATCGTTTAAAAAAGTTAAATTATTAATGGTTTTCAATCTTGCACATAAGTAGGTATATAAAGTTACACAGAAGACGTGGACAGGACAAAAATCATAATTAAAAAAATACTACAGGGCCCACGTTCTCATTCCATCACTATATATTATAATATTTTTTCATTTTTTTTAAAGTCAGCAATTTTTCAATCCGATGTAAAACATTATTCACAGTAAATAAATCACAAGTGCCTCAAACGAAACAGCGGCCTAGAATCTAGTTCTTAAAATTAACATTATTCATAACGTATTAAAGTGCCTATCAACAGAAAAATATATTTACTCTCAAATAGTTCACTGTTCTGATTAAATCAATTACACATCAAAAGTTACCGGCCTCAAATATTCTTGTCAACGACGTAATAACTGAAAGAAAAAAAAACTTCATTTGAAATTCTTTGAAATGTTTATTATTTTTGCTACGAGCCGTGAAACAAGAGTTGTAATTAATATGATTAATTACCGAGATGAAAAGTGGCCATTGCGTAAGATAAGAAGTGGGATTTTGTTTAACATTTCTCGGTATTCGTAATTAAAGCGGGACATTGTTATTTTAATGTTCTACAAAGTTTTGGACAGTCTTTGGAAATGTACTGTAAGCTAAACTAATGTTTATCTTTATCCAAAACGTTTCAAATAAGTATAACTTTATTCAGTGTAGAGTCCATCCAGCGCAGTAATGGGCAAAATTAGGTATACCTAAACATTTACAATAATGTCAAAGTTACAGTGTAGTACTGGAAATGTAGTACTGGTATTTTCGAATTTAGTACATATTCCATCAAAAAATTAAACAGAATAGTGGGCAGCAGCAAGAGAAAAACAGCACTGCTTTAGGTTTTTTTCCGAATGAATTTATAAAGAAAAATACAGAACTGTTCAGCTTATTTTTCCAAGAGACGAACGCAGTGTAGGGAGAGATTTGAAAACTACCTACTATGTTATGATGATCCATGTGTCTTACCATCAGATGCGCGTTTTGCTCATTTAATCACTTTATCCCAAAAAAACTTACTTGTTTCGTGGTTAAAAAGACAAGACGACTAAAAACAAAATCGGGTGTTGTATAAAAAATAAGTTAACATCACACAACACGTAGCGTGTTTAAGGTTTCTCAACAGAAGCAGCTTACGAGTCTCTGCTATCTAGTTGGCAGAGATGCTAAAGACAGCTCTCAAAAATAATACGACGTAGATTCCCAACAATTTGGGGAGCACAAAGCCGTGGACATCTTGAGAGCCCGCGCCTCGCTGCAGCCTCGTTACTGCAAGCTTGTTACTGCCGTTTTTACCCGAATAAAGTTCACAAAATACTGCGAGTTAAACTATAAATAAACCTTTCTCAAAATCTCAAAATCGACATGTATACGCAACCTCAGTATTCCAAATATTTACCCGTATTCCAAAACATGGTAGCTTTAGAGCAATGTTGTCTCTGTGAACTTGTTAATGTCACAGTATTAGATAGTTTCGTTTATGTACGTAAATTAATTGAGAGCCAAAATCAAATAATATTATACTAATACATACCATACATAACATACCATTTAAAAAACAAATTCGAAAGCGAACAATTCTGTAGAAACCTTAGTTTTTGTCATGATCATTCATGACACCGGCTCGTCGATATTCAAACTTTGTTTTCATTGATAGGCTTATTAATCGCTATCTCATCTGTTGTTAAGGGACGATACGGTCTACGGCAGAGCACAACATTAAGAAAATGTACTCAAAAGTCACTAGAGCCTATAATTTTTTTTAGGAAACTCCAATTTGTGCAGCAATTTTTGATGTTTGTGTAAGAAGAAAGAAAGGTTTGTGGCGAACTAAAATTTAGGAATGCGAATAAAAAATGCTAGTTTTTATAAACCAATCTGTATATTACTAGCTTGCATCGGATTAAAGCTTTACCGTGGATCCAGAATCCCCGGATAAGCAACTTGCTTTTGCTTGTTACACTCATCCGGGCGGTTAGCCCGAGTCCGCTTGAGGCTCCTCCAATTATCCGGTTGAAACCGGCTCAAACCGGTTGCAACTTTTGAACCCTTGAAAATATTCTAGATAATACTGAGATGCCTAATGGTTACCTTGATGCTTGTATTTGGTTACTTTTAAAAAGCTGCATTTTGCTTTCTTACGAGCGCGACACGAAATTTCATCAAGAACACTAAACAATTCTTAATAATAAAAAAATGTACAAACTGAGAATTTTACTAATATCATAATTGTGATGATATAACAAGCCCCCATTATTTTTATATTATGATTAACCTTCACTCACTTAACTCACTCACTTTCCAGTGCAGTTTAAGTTTGTGGTGTAACACGCTTGCTTAAGACATACCCATTTCTCATTTATTTTATTTATTAAAACAAACAGTCGCATATTAATGAGTAGGTAAGTATAATACTTAACAATACACATAATAATGTATGGGTGTTTGCGAATAGTTTAATGCAGTACACATATTATGTAGTATCTTAGAACTTTATAATATCACTAGCGGTCCGTTCCGGCTATGCTCTGGTAACGTCGTGTACTAAACTAATAACAACAACAACAAAATTGCGACTATAAATTAATTAAATATAAACTAAACAAAAACCGTCCCATCTCTCAACTATAAGCATATCACACATAAATGCATTCAGTTGACTTAGGAAGAGTTCACTAGGAACAAACAGACTTTTGTATGTTGTGATTTCGATATGCAATGGAAACTATTAATTGGTGTCATATCACAAAAGTATATTGACTATTTTTAAAATAACATAAACTATAAATATCATCAGAAACTAAAACCACAACATCCAACTTAATCTTTCAACATTATAAGATAGTATTTTCTATTTTTACCTCTGTATTTCCCTCGAGATTAAGGCGGGCGTCCATTAGCTACAAAAGGACAGGTGTCGAGTGTGCGGTAAGCTTTATTAATCTTTTCTTTTTCACTGAGGTTTCGCACTTTTGTGGAATCACTATTGATGGACAAAGCTCTTATGTAGGTATTAATTTTTGATGCGAGTGCGGTGAAACGCTTATTTTATAAGGTTTTGGTCAGACATATTGTCAATATTTTCTTACCTTGTGGCTCTGTTTTGTAGAGGAAAATTACCACAAGTCTCTTTTTAAACAAAATTTACGTATTTGAAACATTCTACTTGAATATTTTAATTATATTTTTGACCAAAGTCAGATCGACGTAGAAATTTTCCACGTCTAAGGTAAGAAAATTGGTTTCGTAATACAGCGATTAGTTTATTTCTGTTTTGTATCTTCGATTTATTTTAGAATATGCATTGTAATTTAGCATTAAAATAAACTAATTGGACTCGTCGCGTAGCTTTCAAACTCACTATCAGTCTGGTCTGGTCGCTTGTGGGTTCGATTCCTCTGTTCCATGTCTTAGAGTAGCTACTATTTATCAGTTATAAACGCTCTTTACGCGCTAGCTTTCCTTTGTTTGGAGCTTAGATAGTGTTATGTGGGAAACAAATATAAATATTATATTGTGGCAATATGTTTATAAAGTTTCATTTTCTTTAATACATAAAATAGCTGGACTAACAGTCAAGAAAAACGTTAATATAGTGTCTTCAGTAGTGTATTCAGTAAAAAATTCAAAAATAGAGCGATTAGGCAATTTTCTAATTTTTATTTAAGTTAGTTTAGAAACTTACCCTACCTACAATTCAATTCAAGAAACCACTGAGTCTCATTTTCTTTTCATTTTTAGAAATATACTTCATATGCACCTAATTAAGAAAATAAAACACTAAATACAAAAGACGTAAGGAATAAAATCCCCTGAATATCTAAAATAAGCTTCGCATTCATTAAGGCCCGCCACTTGTTTGGAACCGCTGTAAATGTAGAATTGAATGCGATTCTGAATAATGACGCCACTTCAGACTCTATCGCTTACAAAAGGTCATCTTGGGAAATTGTGAGGACCGTGTGGATACGGCCTGTGAAAACTACACTATTGTTCGTAGTCTAAGCTGTACTTACACAATTATTACACACACCTAACGTATTCTTTTATTCAAAGGAAAACTGTCAAAATAGTATACAATTTATAATTTTCGACGTTTCTGACGTCAAGCGCATTCCAAGCCACAAAGAGTCAAAGCGGGCAGAAACAATAGTAGATAGCAAATCTCGGTACTCTATAAATATACTGTTTATATTATACCCTTCACGCTGAAAGAGCCATTTTGACATTGCACATTGAGAGTAGAACGTTTAATATGGTTAATATTTAGAAATTTACAACAGAAAACAATTAAATATGGGCAATTATTCTTGATTTTTGATCTTTATAATATGTATATTATCTTATGTTGACTTTTTTTGGAGAATTTACAAAATATGAATTCAAATAATCCAGCTACGTCCAGTACTCTATTGATTCTAAAGCATCCAAAACGAACAGAAAACCTAACACAACACAGCCATTTTCCATTCGGCATCGCAAAGCAAAACGTAATAAAAATCGAGCATCAAAGGAACATCCACAGCATCCCAACGCTATTATTTCCACTCTGTAACGCAAAACAAAAATAAAAGTAGGCAAAGAATAAAAGGAAAACTGAAGTGGGACGAGCAACGGGGAGGCAAGAGGCAAGACAAGAGTAGGTAACTTGGGGGGGTCAGCTGTAGGGTGTCTGCTTTAGGGGCAATGTTGCCACTTCTATTGAGTTGAAAAACTACATAAAAAAAGATGTAGATACTCGTAACTTTAATGGACAACATTTTTGTATCGTTTACAAGTAACTAAAAGTTGTGTAGTTTTTTAATTATGTTTTATTTATGATGATGTTTGTTTAATATGACCTAGTTACTTAATAATTCAAAATGGCAAGTATCTATCAGTTAAAATAGTACGTTAGTTACTTTTTCAAATGATTTTACAATTAGTAGAGCGACGTAGTTTGTCGTTAGTGCAATAATGTAACAGTAAAATACTTTTCTCTTATGATTATAAGAAAATTTCTCATAGATAAGTTATGGATGTGAATTTATAAAAAAAAAGTAGCGGAGCAAATACACAACATGTTAAATAATACAATAAATGATATGAAAAAAATGTACAGAGAAAACCAATTTGTACATCCTATTAATGTTATAAATATGCAACTTTTAATTTATTTGATGTTTGTTGCTCAATCACGTCGTAACAACTGTTGAAATTTGGAACTGAAGTAGAGTATAGACTGAAATATCACAAGGGCTAAGATAAATTTCTTTTTATACATATTTGAGAAACTCTAAAATCATCGCATCTATTGCAATCGACCTTCTACAATTTCCAAAGAAAGAAAGAAGGTAGATTGTTCCAAATAACTATAATCTGTATTATGAAGTCAAATACAAATAACACAACTTTGTGATGAAAATTGTCCAATAACTTTTTAAAAAGGTCAGAAACGTTTTAACTCAAACGTTGTCATCAACCTGCTATTAACAAATGTTGGCATAGTTTTTAAAAACCCGTAGATCTACGCTTGAAACAGTCTACTGTGTTTCAGGGGGCCTGGGTGGGTTTACCCTGTTTCTGTATCCCCCGTGGGACGACCGGTCTTCAGGTTAGGACCTCTTTTGTTTAAGTCCGTTTTATTTTACGGTTGTATACATTCGAGTGGTTATTACTCGAGTTGTGTGGGGTATGTTTGTTTTTATTTGGGGGCGTAAGCATCTTTAATTCGGTTATTCGGGGTCCCTGAGGCTTCTTTTTGGGTCATGAAATACAGTTTTTATCAATATGTTTGATCTAAGAAGGTAAGAACGTAAAAAAGTAATTGATTATGTCAATACCTTAATCGGTGTATAGATAATTATGTATCTAGTGTAAACTGGATTTCTTTGTGATATAATAGTTATGATAATAAAGCCTCTGCCCGATACAGAATATCGTAAGACATTTTCTATTGGAGTGTTAAATCAATGCACTGCAGCACCTATTATTAATTACGGTATATTTACCATAGTTGTTTGACGGAGATAGTCCCCGTTAAACTGAACAGCGAACAAACAAATATGGTGCATGAAGCTAGGTACATTAAAATATCAGGCACTCGCTCCACCACATAACAGGCAAATGTTTCGTAATTTATAAATCTAATGTAGTGAACAACGCTGACAACTAAGTCAATGATATTATAAAGCATAAAAAGCTTTTTTGTAGAAAATGTTGGATTAGAAGTGAGCCTGTAGCTAACTACTAGGTCTATATAAATACCCAAGTATTTAGTGCACTTACGTATATTTGACTAAAAAATCAAGAAATAAGAAAAAAAATTATCATGTCGGACACATTGATGTTTTCTTTTGATAATTGTGACTATGTTAATATTTTAGATGGGACAGTTTTTGTTGGTTATATGCAGGCACGTTTGTTATTCTTCGATATAAAAATGAGTGAACTGGAAGAAACTTTACAATGATATGCTTCTAATTATAGAAATGTAAATGTTAGAATGTTCTTTGCTAGATCACCTTTACTCAGTTGTGGAATGAGTTACCTGTGCACATCAGACTTTCCTCTTCACTAAACACTTTCAAAAAAGATGTGTAACAATTCTATTTGTCGAAATTGTAGACTTGTTGTTGGTCGATGTCCTAATGTTGCAATTACAGCTGTTTTTTTTATATGTATGTATACATATATATATTTTATTTGTATATATTTTTTATAATTGTATTTATTTAATTCAATATTTAAGTACCTACTAGTATTTTTGTATAATGTTGTTCTATTTGTTTTTATTTCCGTTATTTATATTACTATTTTTAAGTATGTTTTTTAGTACTTCATATTTACGCACCCCATTTTCTGACTCGTCCACATGTTGTTTTCCATCCTAAGGTTGGAAGGTTCCATCCAGCGACAAGGCCGCCCACTATCGCACTAATTTACTATGTTTTGTTTATTTTTGCCATATTTTTTTTATTTTTTTATTGGTGTGTCAAGAAGAAAGAGTATTAAGAGTAACTATCTATCTTTAAATGGCTAAATAGCTTGTGTTGAAATTCGGAACACAGTTCGGAAGGTTATATTTAAATAAATTAAATTAAGTAACTTACAGTCTGGAATAGCATACCTATAGGCAAACTTAAGCTACTGAAACGGACACCACGCGCGAAAAACTGTGCGGCGCTTTATATGATATTTTTTATAATATAAAAAATATGCTTATATACATGGTAATAACACAAACTATTTTGCCCGAACTCACGGAGTTAAATTATTCCGCAACTAAGTAGTATTCATTTCCGTAGTTTTCCAAACATGGCAAAGTCATATAAAACATTTGGCCAACTCAAATCGCTATAAAAAAATTCAAAAAAACGTCAAACTAACTCGGTGAAACAAAATTGTAGGTATTTGTATTATTGCGGTGGTCGGGTTTATTAGAAATATCAAATCCGAAGCTAGCATTTTTTTTTATTTAATTTCCCATTAAATTTTGTGTCTACAAAGCATTATCTTGAATATCAAAGAAAACATCACAATTCAACAACATTGTCATAAAAAAACCTTGTTATAAAATTATAAAATGAAGCCACTGAGTGAATCAAACGAAAGCGCTCGAGTTATTGAAGCGGATGTCTAAAAACTGCTTTGTTATTAGTTTCATTATAATAAAAAGTAGTTTTAAAGATAGCCGCCCTTGTGATGTGGCGGCTGAAGCTTAATTTCAAGATTAACGATTTTGTTAAGGGAAATTCAGCTCTGGAAAAGCACGTGTGGTAGTTTAAATGTTGATTAGTTTTATAAAACAAAAGCTCTATATAATACTGTGAAAAATATATATACTTAACGCATTTTACACAACATTGTGTCAATCTGCGACCGTATTACAAAACGTGAGATCAGCTCTATGTTATGTCTTGACTTTTGATGTCATTGATGTTGAAAATTACTAAACCAATTTTGCACAAATATTTGACAGGATATTGGCTCATTTAACTATTGTGTAAATGTATAATTTAAAAATAAATATTGATATATATTATTTACACAACACAAACTAGCCCCAGATTAAGCAAAGCCTCTGTAGGTAAAATGAAAGCTAGATATCTGACACAGCATTTATGGAATATAATATCGAGTACATAAAAATCCCGATACAAAAAAAAATACATAATTGTATTTATCATACAAGTGATAATCAAATCAATAATTTAATATGCCGATTAATATAATTTTAGATACAATTAATAAGGTGTGACATTTAGACTCAGTCTAAATTGGTTGGTAAACATTTTTCTCAGATAAATATTTTTTTGGTATCAATCACCCGTAATATCAAAATTAATAATTCATTTTCGCTGTATGCTGTTTCTTAATTTAAAATTACGATAGAAATGTGTTATTTGGGCACAAATATCAAATATGTTTTAAATTCTGATTGTAGCAAAATATACTTTAATTATGAGGACATGAACAATACAAAATTCCATCTTAAAAATCATCTACACTTAACATACAAAACAAATCTCCTTTTGTACCGTAACAAAACCACATGCATTAAATGAAAATGCATTCGCGAAACGCATTATCAGCATTAGATACGATCAGTGATCAAAATCTACAACTCATGGCAGGTTACAATGAAAACAGACGGAACGTAAAGCGCGCGGTCTATCGCGCGCGATTACCCGTCCAAAGTATTAAGTAACACTAGCTATGTACGTTCACTCATTCAATATCATGCAGTACAGGTTACTTGTTGTATAATCATATACATTAAAAAAGTAAAAATGTTTAGTCTTGATAATTTTCAGTTTAACTACTGCTATCAACGAGAGTAAAACTCTGATTTTAACAATGCAAAGAACTTTTCGTTTTTGTTTATTTTTATTCTTTTTGTTGATCATTTTTAAAAGAAAGAAATATCTTTTAATGATATGTGTAATCTAGCAACCCGCACTTGACCAGCGTGGTGTACTTGGACTTGACTATCTCCTTGTTAGAGAAGGCTCCGACTTCCAGCAGTGAGAATATACGAGTATAAGGGGTGGGTAATGCTTGTGCATATGCGTTTCTAACATTATTATTCTTGGTGGTTATGTTCAGTTATAGTAAATAACTAATAATAAACTTATCTAAAAACAATGTAGGTAATTACCTATTTATGAATATACTTATGAATTTACTTGCTTGTTAATTTATCATTTTTTGTAAGTAGCAGCAAGCACGAGAAAGCTCGTCAGTGTAGAGCCAACCTTAGTATCCATACAATAAAATGCGCCCAGCATGAATCCCTGTGGGGAAAGTCGCGCGTGTTTGTATGAGTTGGATGAGAGATGCAGACAGTATAATTGGCGGTTGTCATAATGTTTGATCTGGTTGGCTGGAGTTTCCTTACATTTATTGATGTTGAAATTATATGGTATTTTTTAAATCTGCAGTTATGTATGTGTATTAACTTCAATTACAAAAAGTACGAATATGGGTGTTTATAGATATTAGTGCTTCCACTGGCGCCTCATTGGCTCATAGCTACGTAAAATATAAAAAGAAAGAAGACATTATTTGGAACCGAATATAAACAAAAAACAAACCACTATAGTCTCTAAAAAGAGATATTCAATGAGCTTTCTCTCGAAACCAGGAAAGTGTGTTATTCGTAGCTTATTATATACCTATACCTAGAAATTGTTTACACATAGGTATAATGTTACGTAAAGTATTTTATACCACCTGTGGGTAGTATATCTTACGTATGTAAGGTATAAATATGACTGTAAGGATTAACCCAAATCCGAACAATAGTAAGTGCAAACAAACATGCCATCCATATCCGTACAACCTCACAAATTTTCAAATTATCTATTTTAGTAGATTTGATGAACGAAAACATGTTACAGTGAAATTTTGTATAAAATCCTGTCGATGATGATACTGATTTGCAACAATGACGGCTTAGGTCAGCGTCTAATCAAGAGCCCGATCTAAAGCCAGTCATGATTGCAACACGGGAATAATTAATTTGCAACATTATTGTACAATCTGTTGTCGGTATTACAGCGCATTTAAACTGGGAAAGAGGTAGAGTAGAAAGAACTCTAAAAGTTTTTTTTTTAAATAGGGAGTTACCTTAAACGTTCTATACGTACTATAGTTCACTTAGAAGGCGTAGAACCATAAAACTCTAAAAGTCTGGAGTAAATATAGCGGTAGCATTTTATCAATCGAAGTCGAAATGTTTTTTTTTGCAATTGCATTAAATTATGCCAATAATTTGTCTGCAAAGTTTGTAACTCTTATTTTATTTTATCTGTTGTCTTAGTAAAACATTTTTTTATGTATCTTTTTTCCACTTTTTTCTCAGAGTGAGAAAACAAAGAGAGAGTAAATTATTTTCATAATTAGTTTTTTAATCATTTTATTAATAGTTATTTAAGATTGTTAATCCTGTCATGCTGGAAATTTCATTCCTTTTGCAACGAAGAACTACATGATTTCAGTTGACAAATTAACACTGCCGGCTATTCTCAAACTTTCCCGTAATATATGATTTGGTTTTGGTAGTTTGATAAATTTTTAATTTATCACAACCAAGCCAATTTGTATTATGAATACTCACAAACATGATTAAAAATCGGCTTTTACTCCAATTATCACATTAAAAAAAACATCTAATTTAAAATCTGATTATTTTTAAATATTTATAACTTCTCTTGGAAGGTCACTAATAAAAACTACCTAGATAATTCAACTACGAACATCAACGTTTCCATGCCGTCCTTGTTCTGAGCAGTGCATTAACGATTCATTTTGATATGTCATCGCTGCACGGAACCCTTTGAGGCAGCCCTCACGAGGCGCTTGTTTGAGCCCTTTTTATATTGTGTTATCTGTTATCAACACTTTTGTATGTACGTCTGTGTCAATCAAGTAACAGGGTTTTACAAGATGATCTTACATATTAAATGAAAAATTAACCAAGAAATGTTTAGAAGATGCCATACCTAGTTAGATACACTCTGGATATCTTTTTATGTTTCTATTTACTTTGAACTAACATTAATTTATGATTTATAACTTAATTTTGGTTATAGTATGGGTGTGTAGTTGGGTGTTTCTATGTAAAATAAGTATGTATTTAAAACTATATAAGTATTATATCAGCTATTTGGCCGCCATCACACAAGCTTTGCTTAGTTTGGGGTCAGATGGTGTTGTGTGTGAATTGTCCACCAATATTTATATTTTATTTATAGTATTTAATAATTCACCGCTGTATTTCAAAATGTAACTTAAACTCTATTGTGGCTCTTTGAAAACATTTGACGTCACTAACGTGGGAAATTTGTACATCGATTTGGTTTTGCTCAAACAATTGACAGGTTTTTGGCTCACGTAGCTTTGAGTTAATGTTTGTAATACGGCGTTTAGGATCGTTATACTGATTTTCCGTTTGTGAAAGATACTATAATGATAGATAGAGAATGGAAAATACAAATATCGAAATCGGCACATATTTAAACGTATGTTTAGCTATTTTTAGGTAAGTAATTCTTTTTATTTTAGGTGGAATTACTTTTTTATTCAATCTACAATTTGTCACGTACATATTATTTATATTTTAGCTATTTTTAATCAATAAAAAAAACGAATGGAAAAAAGATTTTTTCGATGTTACCCTAATTAAACCTTAAACATTTTTCTGTCATTTTTTAAAAACATAATAAGGTTGGGTTTTTATCGCAGAGTGCTAATGGGATTCGATTCTTTTAACCCAACCCTTTATTACTCACTAGTTTAGATTTTGTCATTTCCACTGATTGTGTTCTGTTTTTATTTTATCAAAACGTTATTGAAGCTTTGATATGTGCGAGTACATGCAAATTCAAAGCACTTGCCAACGTTGGTGGCATTCGTACATTTATTATTAGATACATTTGTATGATAAAAGTTGTTATGTAGGTGACCAGATTTAGGGGATATAGAGCGCGGAGAATTGGGCTTCTGGGTGTTCTTTTTAATTAATGAATGCATTCTTGAATGGGATTTACGTCATCACTTACCTTCATAATTATCTTGCGTGAACTCATATTTTTGTATTCAATGTGTATCACCTACCTCGAACAGCAGTCCATGACTAGACCAGAATAATTCGTCTAGAAGCGAACACGCGTCAGTGACAGTAAATATTATGATTTCACCCCAGATCTTACATCTCTTACGTCAATGTGACGTCTGTTTCATTACACATCACTATTATATCTAATCTCTTTATCGATCTTAAGGTCTCCAACAGAAGAATCAAATTCCTTCATACTAAAAAACTTCGCACTATTTTCACTTCGGCGCCGGCTTTATAAATTATACCGTGGTATGTCCGGTGGACATCCTCTGATCTCTTTGTCCAGATTAGCTTTAGTAATATTGATACATGTTGTCACATAATCTGTTAGATCATCTCAATCATCAGGAATTTGTTTAACGTCACCATTGACAATAGCTTTGCGTGTTTTGTTTATTCTTGGAACGAATTTATAATTGAAAAGATTTGTGTTTAGATTAACACTCGAAGTGTGTTTAATTTTGTATCAACTATTTATAGAGTATGCTATTTTTGCAACGGCCAAGGACGAATCACAGATGGTGTGCGTTGCTTCTATATGATAATATTCGGCCATCATTACACGACGAACACATGTGAAGCCAAATCACGCCCAACTGTTTCTATTGGCACGTTTTCTTTTGTCTCAATCACCATAATGATATCGCTTCATCTTCTGTGTACATTTTCGAAACCTTGATATTATAACACGATCAGATTTTCATTACCTGAACAATAAATTGTTCTATTGCAGCTGGTGCCATCTATCAAAATCACATTTTTATATCATCTTCAACATTAATAACCCTATCAAAACACGGTCGAAATGCCAAAACGACGGTTCGCTGTAAAATATAAGCGCCAATTGCTAGGACATCTCGGCAAAGCTATTAAATAAAAGTCTTTTTACATTAGATAAATCGCGAACGTTATTCGGGAGCATCTGTCCCTTGCAGATTACGCCCATACATTATGCTCAGTTTGTTGTTTTTAATAAAAAGTTTAATCCGTTCGGTTATGACGGCAATTTGTCAGGCCGATGGAAAAACTTGGTCGATTACCGGTCGGGGCCGTATCGGCAAAGGGACTATTGCCGCCGTTTGCGTTTGCGGCTTTTTTACGCTCGATTATGTCACGTTTATTTATGCCTTCGCTTTTGTCTTCCATTAGCGCTTTTCCTTTTTTATCGGAGGCAGTGATTCACTTAAATGTATCGCCGCTGTCGGATTTCTGCGCAAACTTTTAAAGACTGTTATTTCGATTCGCATCTTCTGTCCGGAAATCGTCATCAACGCGTTGTTTCGACTTCGTCACCTTATAACATCTTATTCCGTACGCCCATTAACAATTCAGTATAGTCTTAATGAAGACTCGATAAAATGTAAATTGTGTTATTCGTCACGAAGCCCTAGCAATTAATTTCGATCCTTTTTCTGTATTTGGTTTATGGTCCTGGAGATTTACTGACCGACGTGCCGGTTGATTTGTGCACACATTTAAATGTATTCTTTGTCGTAGATGGTGCTTAAGTGTGCAATATATTGAGAGGAACAAATTTTGCGTCGAGTGAGTCCTCATTAAGAGTGCCAAAGTTTCAACAGCTTAAGAACTGGTTTATTATTGGAGCGGGTTTTGGAGGAAACGAATATTTTAAACTCATTTTTTTAACTTTTTGGTGAATTTCTTTTGAAGTGAACTGTGTAATTATAAGTTTTTTTAAGAGCTTTCAGTTTCAACATGTCACTTTTTGTATTTGGTTTACCCTGTATTACTCACTGTATATTTCATATTATGAATTATCTACACCTGCGGTTTTGTTAACGTAAGCTCAAGTTGGAGATGATTGGACATAATATCTGACTATGTTGATAAAAGCTAGTATTTTCTCTAATTTGCCGGTCTTTGGGAAGAAATTGAAGGACGGCTAAAGCCTTTATTAAAGCTAAAGCAGATATCGCAGAGTAAAACCTTTTTTTATCATTGTGCACTTTTTAATTAATGATAACAGAGTAACAAAATTATTTCTTCGTTGTGTCTGGCGTTAGTACTTTAGACTGTATATTGATATATCAAAATCAGTGTTTAGTCTAGGAATATGTGTTTTGTTTCATTTATAAATTGAACCACACATTAATTAACTAAAACTTCACTTACGTTACGTGAAGTTACGTTAGTTGAAGGTAAGTTTACTGGGTTAGCCCAGTATTATTTTGAAATTATTAACGCCCCATGTTTTACCCACGTTGTTCTCGTTCCTGTTTCCTGCTATGAAAAGTAGCCTATCTGTTATACCAGGCTGTAATCTACATGTGTTGTTTTATTTTGCAAGTTTAGTCTGATCTGTTCGGTGCATTTACAATATTCATGTCTGTTTGGACCAGTTCACAGTGGCAGGGTACTTGAGATTTGCATAGTCCACTCAAATTCTCACTACTAGAAGTTGGGAGCTTTTCCCGCAACAAGATAGTATTTTCAACACGAAGGTTTACGGTTATGTTCTCGTTGTTTCAGAGTATAGGGAACGTCCAGGCGGAGCTGGAGCTGCAGAGGCTGCAGCAGGAGCAGCTTCGGCGGCAGGAGATGGCGCGGCGCCAGCACGGACTGTACGGCGGGCCGCCGCTCGCGCTGCTTCCACTGCTCGAGCAGATGAGACCGCAACCGCAACCACCCAACGTAAGTTAACAGCAGATGAGGACGCAGCCGCAACCACCCAACGTAAGTCAAGAGCAGATGAGGCCGCAACCGCAACCACCCAACGTAGGTTAACAGCAGATGAGGACGCAGCCGCAACCACCCAACGTAAGTCAAGAGCAGATGAGGCTGCAACCGCAACCACCCAACGTAAGTTAACAGCAGATGAGGATGCAGCCGCAACCACCCAACGTCAGTTAAGAGCAGATGAAGCCGCAGCCGCAACCATCCAACTTTAGTCAAGAGCAGAATATGAGGAAGTAGCCGCAACCACCCAACGTAATTTAGCTAGAGCAGAGGATTCCAATCATTGTTGAAATGAACACTTCTTTTGGCGCACCACACACAGATTTTTGTGGGCTCATTGACCTCAATCGCTCGTGAATGAAAAAAAATCGAGTGAACTCGCGACACATTTACACATCTAAGCCATCTAGTCTAGATGGTCATGCTTAGAAGACTTACTTAGACGACAATGTTTTGAAGAATTTTTCCAGACTAGCAGCGCCCAATTTCACCCGCATAGTTTCCAAAGTATGCTATCAAACTCTGAGTCAATGACTGCCATTTTTTTTTATAAATGCTTTTTTATATATGTACGATCAGTCTCCGAGGGAGAGCTATGTGAGCTATGTCCGGTTATGTGAGACTCTCAATCACCGAAGTGACGGCCTATCCACTAAAAACCCTGGAGAGATCCCTGCACGCGCCGATGACTGGGCCACGGGTGCGTTAATGCACTCTTCCGCAACCATGTTGGGGCTGGATTCGAACTTGCGACTTTTTGATTGAGAATCGCACTTTCTAACCACTAATCACGTTCTAGGCCACCACGGCTCTGCTTAATACAAAGCTTAAAACATAGTATTAGCATTCAAAGTCGTAGCCAGCAGCTAGTAGTTAATATAAACATTGGCTAATATCCTGTCCGATGCCATAATTGACATTGTGTTTACGTCGATCTACGGACGCGTGGCGCAATGCGTCGACTATAAAATTGTCTTTGATTCGACATTCGTGTTTTAGCGAAGTTGTGAGCTTGTGATTGAGCTGAGAATCTAAATCACCTTTGAAGTAACCCAGACGTATGTCGTAACTGCTCGATGGAAATAAATAATAGTCTTTATTATGTCTAATGGATGGACGATAATACATTCACTATCGCGCGTCAAACTGTACTCAATTATTGGCACAGGACCGAGACAGATGGCAACGTAAGAGGTACCGTAACGTAGCTCTAAAATCGATATCGTTTGATGCTTTTTTTTCATAGTGCGACGAGAGGAGCATGACATCTGTCAGATGGTAAGCAACACGCCTACTCACAACAGCACTGTGTTACACAGCTATTGGAACATAAAAAGTCCCTCAAAACCTCATAACCTCACCCAGAGATATAAGATGATATATCTTTGTATCTGTATCTCCTGTGTGTATATGTATATCATCTGTAATTTTTCTGGAAACATTGCCCTTCAGACCTGAACACACTTAGGTTTTCCCATTACTGCTTGGCAGTAGAATATCTGGCAAAGGTATGGTACTTCCTCAAGTGAACTCTGCAAAGAGTCCTTCCACTACAGAAAATCGTCAGATTCAGACACGAACTAAGAAATTTGACTTCACTTTCATAGTAAAACCATCTAACCTATGGAAAGCCTTGCCCGAAACGTGTTTAGTTATATTACATTTTAAAAGGACGGATTAGAAGAATAAATAAATGATCGATTTCAATATTACTCTATAAACTGTTCACATGGAACAAGGGGGAGAGGCTTAACTACTTCAGGTTAATTCAAGCTTAGGTTATGTTTTGTAATACGGCAATAAGCGTATCAACAACCTATTTGTAGTCACAATGATTCCATTGTGACTACACTTTACGGGATAATGCCGCCCTTTGCTCTACAAATCCTTTAATAATAAAGGGTTAAGATATATTGTGAAGTTGTACTAGTACCAAACTATGTTAGCATTGTATTACCAGCAGCGCCTTATGGTACAGCCCGCGTAGTTTCCATTCCCGTATTCAATAGTAGCCTATGTGTTATTCCAGATTATTATAATTCAACTAGGTTCCAAATTTTAACCCGTACTGCCCTTCTGCCGCCTAATAAAACTCACTTTGGCTTTGCGATTGCTGTCCCTATCATTTCAAACGAAACGAAAAGAGAGAGCAATATCAAAGCTAAGGCAGTTCAGGTGTTCCGAAGATGCTCTATCAGCGAAAGACTTTCGCATTTAGGTATAATTTAAGTAGAATTTATGTTTTTAAAATCTACAAATCAAAAGACACGTGCAACGCCTATCTGCCATAATTATCACCTCAGTCTCATCATCTTATGGTCAGGGTATTATCAATTTCATCTTTGTTCCCATCTTGTAAATTAATCTAAGCAACTTTGAAAGTTTATTTATCGACCACCAAAAATGAAAGTTGACCGAACTAATCATTCACCAAAACATTATGTAAATGTTATAATGAGTCGTTATTTATTTGCTCATCATTCGTCACCTAGATATTTTCCAAAGATTCTATTTGATGTTCTCGGTTGAAATTAATAGATGCAATTTCCTTTACTTTTCGAAGAAGCTTTTTATGTAGCGATTGTGAATATGTGAATAGTTATTGTGTCGAGAATTTTAATTATGATTTTTTCAAAGTAAACGTCTTGTCCAGTTTTATTTCATGTTCTAATAACATTTCTTTTTTTATTAATATATTCATTTTGTTATCCAGATGAGTTACGTAAATAACTCATCTGTTTGAATATCCAATAAGTAGGTACCTACTTTGGGTTTTTTTTTCAGGAACTGACCTTGTTCTTTTCCATACAAAAAAAAACTTGCAAGGTAATGTATTTATATTTTGTCACTAATCTTTCAACTCAAATCATTTATTTCATCAACAAACATTGGTAAATCAAAGAATATATAAATATAAATTGTTTGTACATATCTGTAAACATAGACGAACTTGGCACCCAAACTAGGATTATCATGTGCGACGAGATACCAAGGCCTTCCTCCGACTATATAAACTTAGACAAAATATATGAATAAGTGGTATTTTTTTACTGAATTCAATAAGAAATCATTAAATGGTTTACCAGGCAGATTTGACAGCAATGGAAACTTCAACTAAATAAAAGGCCTGTTTACATTTTGATTAGTGCGAGTGCAAGTTATTAGTGCAGGTGTTTAGTGATTAGTAGCAAACACGTGTGGACACCGATTGATTAGTGCGAGTGTGTAGTAACTTGCTTAGTAGTTGTAGTAACTTAGTGAAGTGATTAGAAGCGTGTTCTATTTTTTACTCGCACTCGCACTAATCAAAATGCTAACACCCCTACGATGATACAACCACATATATTTACGCTTGTGTTTATTTGCAGGTTGTCCAAAACGCGCCATGGCCTGCGTCCGCGCAGCTAGCGCAGCTGACGGCGCGGTCCCCCCCTCCCCCCGACCCCGACGCCCCCCTCAACCTCAGCAAGCAGCGCTCCCCGTCGCCGGCGCCGATGATGCTGCCTCGGTTCGTTCCCTACCCGCCGATGGAAGACTCACAGTACTCCATGCAGAAGGAGGAAGAATACAACGCAGCGTGTAACGGTTAGTTGCGTTTATTCAATGACGTATGATTGGGTGTGTTGCTGTAATTATAATGACGAAGATTGAAGTGAAAACTTCTTTTGTCGCACGAGAGACAGATGTTTCGTGAGTTGAGCTCAAGCGTCACGTTCGTAAATGAAAGAAACCTTCGGGTACACTTGGTACCAAGGCCATGGTCATGGCCACGCCCTCCGGTTTCACCCGCGTAGATTCCAAAGTGTGCTATCAAAAGTTTTTCACTTCTGTCGGCAGTCCCTGTGACTGTCAATTTTTTTGGATGGTACTGATTAAGATATTGTGTTGATGATATATTTCGGATATTTGGGTCAAAATTTTGATGACTCTACTACCTATTGAAAGGGCACTATTGAATGCTAGGACCTAGGAGGAACAAAACATATTTTTTAAGGAAAGTCAATTAAAATTGTTTTAGATTTTTACATTTCGTTATTGCGTCAAAAATGTCTAACCACTGTATTACGTAATCGTAATCTTGCCTTGCGTATGTTTGTAAGAGACAAAATTCTACTAATGTATTTTTTTGTAATAAAGAGGTAAGTAAATATAAAATACTGTACTAATAACTGGCAGATTCCATTGGACCGATGCAAGTTCTCAAATTTCAGTTGTTACATTCTAATTACATACAAAGAGTGGGTTGAACTATTTGCGGTTTCTGTCACCCGTTTTAAAAAATGCGAACAATCCGGAACAATCAAACTCAAAAACTAAAAAGCACTCACCGTGACTCACTAGTATGATGACGTCAAAAATACGTCAAACATACGCAAGAGCGCACCAAAATACCTATTTGTACGGCTGTCTAATCAGATCATTTATTAGTTAAACGCTATGTTAAAATAAATGTCACGTTACGGCGAGAATAAATTAGAGAAATGATGAACAGAGAGAGACAGAGAAATAACCAGCATCTGATTGAAGAAAACTGTGACAATAAGACTTATGTCTTAAATGTTCGGAAAACGGCGATACTTTTTCTAATCTAATTGTTGTTTAAAAAAATCAGAGCAGTAGCTGATCAATTGCCGATCTCATTTGTTATTGTATTTATTACTAGCGGCCCGCTCCGGCTTCGCTCGAATAATAACCTAGATATCAACTGCAGCGCCATCTGCCGTAGCCTATGTTACTCGGGAATAATGTAGCTTTCCAAAGGTGAAAGAATTTTTGAAATCGGTCCAGTAGTTTTGGAGCCTATTCATTACAAACAAACAAACAAACAAACAAATCTTTACTCTTTATAATATTATTATTTATTATTATTGTTATAATTAATGTAGTGGTAGGACTTTTAGCAGAGTCCGCCTGGGGAAGTACCACACCTTTGTCAATTATTCTACCGCCAAGCAGTAATGTGCAAACATTACTGTGTTCCGGTTTGAAGGGCAATGTTTCCAGAGAAATTACAGGGCTTAGAGATATAACAACTTAGATCTCTGGGTGACGAGCGCAGTGCGGTGCTAGGTAATAATTTTGGCTCTTCATGTTCCAATAGCTGCGTGTCACTGTGCTGTTATGTGGCAGGCATGTTGCTTACCATCAGGCACATGTTCTGCTCGTCTCGTCACTCTTTATTAAAAAAAAAAAAAAACTAAATTGTCCTACTGCAGGCTAAAGGCATCTTTTTACTTCTTCCGGATAGCCCGGTGCATTAAATACAATATCTCTCTTAATAAACTTTTGCTATTTTGCTCGGGACGAACTCAAAACCGCCGACGGTTTTTCCATGACAACGACTATTGTAACTCGAACAAAACATCAGGTAAAATAAATCATTTAGATCGAGATGAAATCCTGTGTAAAGTTTTCAATAAATGTCTGTTGCTTGTTTAAGGGACCTGAATAAGATTTAAATATTTTCTATTCAACAGTGACAAGATAATCTCCGTCACAACTATCAATATACGAGTATGTATCTAAAGTGCTATAAAAATCTGAATTTTATTGTATTGAATACGTGTCTTCATTCCCAGTTCCCATTGAATTTAAGAAATGTTTCAAATAAAATGCACCTTTATGATGCTTATATATGCAGGGAAACCGCAACTGTCCAATTTTCTCACATAATATTAATAATTATTATCATAATTAACAATCATAATCCAGCTATTTCAAAAAACACAGTCATAAAGTTTATACCAAAGATTTATTTTGTCGATAAAAGCTAATATAAAATGCAATATCATTAAGCAAATTGTTATTATTTATAGTCATTAGTGTACAGGTTATAGAAATTAATTAATTTTAAAGAAGTGTTTGAATGAGTGAGGAGAGATTACGCTAAAATTGAAATGTTATATCCCAACTAAAAATAATTTTTAATATCCAGAAATTAAAAAAGTTAGAAAAGCTAAAATTTTAATTAAGGCTACTTTATCAATATAACATCAGGCTAGAATGTGATTAAGAGTCACTATAAGATGGTGTTGCCTAATAGCCTAGTGGTAAAAACGTCCGATCTTTCAATCGTGAGATTGTAAAATCGAATCAAGCCTGCGTGAGCTCTGTAAAGGGGTGACCATCCCCTCTACCACTACCCAATTGTCCAATATTTCACATTTTTTAAAACATCACTACACTATCAGCTTATTTCATTCTGAAACTAATATATGTGCTTAATTCTTAGTGTTGTAAAGACATACCGAAGTCATGTAAATAGTCAATGCCATCAAATGTTAGTGTCGCGGAAGCTCGACCGATTTCATGTTTGTAACATTACGAGTTGTTAATGAATTAGTTGTGTATTCTGTTCTGTCTTAATTGTTACGTTGTTCCAACTTCTTATGCACTATTCATAAAAATTCTAGAGAGAGATTCTTCTCAATAACAAATCAAAGCCATAATACACTATCCGCCCCTTTGGCCAAGTGCAGGTTGGCAGATCCTCATAAGTTGTTTTTCTTGGAGCATGCCGCTTTCCTCGTGATTTCTTCATCGTTAGCATGTAATAATGTCAATAGCGTAGTAGTTGCCCGTGAATAATGAAACTCATTGATGCTGGCTCTTTGGACTCTTCAAGTTCCAATAGTTGTATGATAGCTATGCTCATATGGGCAGATGTGTTGCAACGAACACATTGTAAAAAATGGGTCGTATTTACTATTCATAAATCAGTATTTTTTATTGGTAAATAATAAATGATTTATCGATTATAATCGACCGCCTAAAGAATTTTCCAACGAGTGATATCCATTCCAGATACAAAGTAAGTTCTATTTGCAAATAAAACAGCCACGAAGCCAAGAATTACGCAATCCACTCCGCGCTAAATTGTCATACGCAAGTTGCGTTTTGCTAACAGGAAATATTAATTATCCGACGTTGATAATAATCATTGCTAGCCTCTGTAAATCTAACGGCGTCTTTTAATGGGACGGGTGAGAAATTTTACTGAGTCTAACCTTTGAAACTAAGTGTAGGTATGTACATTGTACCTACAGCTTGGCAAAGTATTGACATGGAACTAACAGTTTTATCTGTCAATATCATCAGCTTACTTGCTGCTTGTTCACTGCTGAATCTTCTAGATCTATAGCTAGATCTAGACCTATACCTTTCCCAGCTTTACGCTTAGACGCGCTACCTTACGTGTATCGTCACTCTCATCTAGCCTAACGTCTATTCCACCGATTATCATACCATTATTCTAATAGTTCCTCGTATATGTGGTATTAGTCAGTTCAGTCTAACTTAGTTTCAGCCGCAACAACTCAGTTTAGACAGTTTCTAATGATTTTAATACAAAGGATAAAACCTGGTCAAAGCCAAAGTTAAGACATACCTCTTTTAAGCAACCAAAGTTGACCGTTGCATCTTCATTTTGAGTTTAAACCCATTTTATTATGTTTTCTGTTTTCTTGAGTGTAATAAAAAACGAATTTATCTCTCTCGGACATTAAGTAGTAGTTTTACCACTTTCCTATAAGTAAAGCGACGTCTTGATATTGATATACATTTTAAAAATAACGATAGCCTTATACTTAACAACTGAAAGTGTACTCGATATCTATTAAGGAACGCGTACACCAAGAAGAACGTCTGGTACTACTTTTAATATTTGCAAAATCACAAACTTCTCTGAAAACGTTGTCTATGTATGCAAACTCTAATTACCTCAGTCTCTCAGTGTTACCAGTTTTGTCAAAAATTCTGGAAAAAGTATTACATACGAGGCTTAACAAATTCTTAGATTCTATTAACTTTATCTCAGAACAACAATACGGTTTTCGATCTAAATGCAATACACTAACAGCAACAATTGATCTAATTACAAAAATAAAGCAAAATATAGACAAAAAGAACTTGGTTTTAGGTATATTTATTGACTTAAAAAAAGCGTTCGACACTGTTAGCCATAAACTGTTAATAAAAAAACTGGAGGCCATTGGTATCACTGGAAAAGTTTTAGAAATGTTTAAATCATACTTAACAGGAAGACTACAGGTCGTTAAAATCAATGACAATGGCAAAATCAACGCCCAAAGTGACCCACAGCCTATCACATGTGGAGTCCCACAAGGCTCAATCCTGGGTCCTCTGCTATTTCTTGTGTATATCAACAACATGCATGAATTAGGACTAAACGGGCACATAACTTTATACGCTGATGATACCTGCCTGTTCTACTTCGGATCATCAATTCATGACATAATATCTCAAGCCCAATACGATTTAGACATCCTTCATAATTGGTTTCAACATAACCTACTTACAATAAATATCTCAAAAACCTGTTACATTATATTCAAAGCTAAAAACAAACAAATACCTACACATACACCACTCACAATAAATAATATTCAATTACAAGAAAAAACAACTGAAAAATACCTTGGTTTACATATGGACACCCATCTATCATGGAAAGGTCATATTGACTCCATTAAAAAGAAATTGGTAACACTCCGAGGTTCCCTCCGGGACATTGTGCGCTACATCCCTAATAAATTACGTCTGACAATTTACAACACACTTGTAAAGCCGCACTTATTATACCTTATCGAAGTCTGGGGAAATGCAGTCAAAACTAGAATAGCTGAACTTCAAATCCTGCAAAATAAAATCATCAAAACTATCTTTAATTACCATTATCTAACATCAACTGACAAAATTTACAAAGAAACCAAATTAATGAACATAAAACAACTATTCATCTATAACACTTGCATTTTTATACGAAAATCTATTAATAAAAATATTCACACAAAGTTGCTATTCATCAAACGGAAAGAAATTGTTTCATACCCCTGCACTCGCCGCGCTAGCTTCATTGTATTACCGACGGTACGAACTAACTACGGCAAGTCAATGATAACTTCTGAAGGTGCACGAATTTTTAATCAAATACCCTCGGATATTAAAAAAATAAACTCGTTTCACGCATTCAAAAAGGGACTTACTGCACATGTACTTAAGATGCATGTGTAGTTAAAAAGACACCTATCCAATCTAAATCTGTTTTGTTGAACGTGTATCATTTGTTTATTGTTTTAGGTTTCAATTATTTACTTAAATCTGTTTTTGTTTTTATACATTTATTATATTAAGTTTTTCTGCGGCGACGATCTACCTAATGTATTTATTTATAAGTGTTCTCATGGAAGTGATAATTATCTTATATGAGAATAAATGTCTATAAACCTAAACCTAATTATTTCTCTTAACATTTACCAATTAAAATAACAAATCGGCACATAGACAAACAAAACGCGAAATAGTTGGCGCACAACCAATCCCCAATCCAGCGAAACTCCTTTCCTTAAAACAAGAGAATCGAAATTCTAATAAATGGTTCTGGCGACGCGCGCTTCCGCTGTCACCAGATCGCCAAGAGAAATGACAGGTGGTATCTGTATGCAATGGCGTAAATCTGGATCAGGGAAATGCTTGGCTTGGCTATTAGGCCGTATGAATGGGAGTGGAAATAGCGTAGTTTAGCGACAGTAAGGGTGTTGCATTTTGTGCATAGTTTTAAGATTAATCTGACAGTTGATTTAGTGATTAGACAAACAG
Source organism: Ectropis crepuscularia (assembly GCA_963693475.1). Lineage (NCBI taxonomy): Eukaryota > Metazoa > Arthropoda > Insecta > Lepidoptera > Geometridae > Ectropis > Ectropis crepuscularia. The sequence continues at coordinate 19,924,395 of OY856355.1, forward strand.
CTTGCATGTTTGTAGTTTTAAGATTAGATTGGGACTAGAGGGATTAGGGTTCGGCACTTGTTTAAACAGTACCATGAGTTAACAATCAAATCCCGCTTCCCATTAAAATCATACATGTCAATATATTTATAGATGTTTGGATATTTGGATGTTTGTTGCTCAATCACGTCGTAACGTATGAATGAATCGGACTGAAATTTGGAACACAGTTAGATTATAGTAGAAGAACACACATATGCTAATTTTTGTCTAGGAAAAATAAAGGGAACGGGAACTCCATAGGTAAAACCGCGGGGCGCTACTAGTATAATAATGTATAGGTAACATTACAAGGTTTTGGAAGGTTCTTGTTTATGTGGCATTTTAATAATAAAATAATTATTTATTACACCAACAACGTACAGTCTCATTATAGGCGTTTTTAGATTTAGTTGACTAACTACAAGTAGGTTAATTCACTTAGATACTGTACTTTAAAGATGGTATTAGTATATCCTTGAGTTACATCCACCTGAAGCAGATAAATAGTCTATATAGTCATGTTCAGTTAACATTTTCCCAAATTTTAACAGGCAAAAAATGCTTACCAACTTGTATTCTGGATGACGTGTTTCATAATCGACCGATAGATCGATTAAATCAGGCGAGAGTTTCACAGCTTTGTTCCATTTTCTTCATTCTTTAATGGGACATAGGTAGGTACCAGTGTCATCCCTACATAGTCGACCTGCCACCAGCTCATATGAAAAGTACCTATATTGCCGTCTTCTTGTTGAAGACTTGTGTTACAGCATCATGCAACCTCCCACGTATACCATTTTATAGGTAATATTTTAAAGTCAAACGCTTAGGTAAAATGGGATTTTCTATTGCCCTCCCTATAATTTCGAGCTAAATTAAAAGAAAGCGATATCAAGGCGATAGGCGTTTTACTTAGGCGGCATAAGCGCCGGGTAAAGTCAGGACGAGCCGCTAGTATAGCATACAAATACAAAAATGATTATTTCTTTCAAACAGTAAACTTATGAAATAAGTATTTCGGGGTCTCAGCATAAACGTCTTGTTAAACAGAATCTATTATAACGAAAATCGCTATAAACCTAACGTTTCATGCTGACGCGTCCAACAATATCCCGCAGAATCTCGAATCGTAGGATGTAATAAATTATCAAACACCGCGTCAAATTAATTCGAGAAATACATATAAATACCAGAAACATACGGGGTTACGCAGTAATAACTAACTAGCGAGCACAGTGCACTGAGCTGAAAGGGAACCCTAGATTATATAGACTTGTTGTTGACATTTATGTAATAAGTATGTATTTAAAACTATATACTCGTATTATATCAGCTATCTGGCCGCCATCATACAAGCTTTGCTTAGTTTGGGGTCAGATGGTGTTGTGTGTGAATTGTCCACCACCACCAATATTCTTTTACAACACCATCTAGCACCAAACTAAGTAAAGCTTGTGTTATGGAAGCTAGTTAGTTGATTTAATACATAATAACAAAGATCTTCTAATAAATCAAAACATGGAACAAACATCTTGTATTGGTGGACAATTCACAAACAACACCATCTGACCCCAAACTAAGCAAAGTTTGTACTATGGCAGCTAGATAGCTGATATAATACGTATAAATAGTTGCAAATACAAAGTTATTGTACATGGAACCACCCAGACACAGTACAAATATTTAAATTCATCACACAAATATTTTCACTGGGTGGGAATCGAAACCACGACCCACGACCCATCACATTGTGAGAATGATTGGCAGAGTGAGACTGGAACTCATGATCACCCTTTTAGTCAGTTAACTCTTATTATTACAAACACCTTTGCCCCTACCTACTTTAGTATAACCTAACCCTGATATCATGAGAACACATTGGGTCTTTCATAAAATACTTTAATCCAAATACGGGTCTTTCATAAAATACTTTAATCCAAATACAATTTTCGTGTAGAGCAGGTGATCTAACTCACAATTTTGAAGTACCTTCTATCGGAAAAGTGTTCATGTATAATTTGTAATGATGACTCCTTCAATATACGTACAGTCATGTAAAATATATCAACTCGACTCGACTGGCACAGGGCTGAAGAAGATGGGATAATAAAATAGAAGCTTAGAACACGCATAGGGATAAACAAGGCTTAGTGGGTGGACGATAATGTTGAATGATGAGTATGCGTTTCTCTGGGCTTGATACCCAATCTGCGTAGCCTTCAAATACCATTTTCTCGAGCTTCGCTTATTAATTGTCCGGACACTTGTCCCCAGATCCGTCACTGAAATGGTAAGAGTTAGGTTTAAATCTGACCTACATATTTGCGTATAGACGCGGGATATGAAAAGCAGCTTTCTGTGAGAAATTAATTCTGTTTAGTTGAGATTTGAGATTATTATTGGCACTTGTATGTAGGTTTCATAAATAACTAGAATTAATATACGATTACGCTAATTGTGCATCGCTCATATACATATGTATACAGCCACTGTTACTACAACACCGTGTGCACGAGTTAGAGATATGAAAACTGGGGGGCATTTTTCACGCAACACAATATAACCATAGACTAACCAAAGCTTGTGGTACGAAAAAGAAATACCTAGTTAATATTTATAATGATATGTCTGTAAGTATATAAGTTGGCGAAAAGTGGACTGTAAAAAGCTGATGAAAGTGGAAAATGTCAAAGCGCACAGTGATGGTAAAATATAATAAAATACATAACAAAAAAATCAAACCGCTCTGTAACCATTATAAACAAAGACTGGAATGACAGGAAAAATCGAATCCTATTAGATTAATTACAATTCAAATACAGAAAAAAAACCAGCCAGTCGTTACCAGTCATATATCACATAAATGTTTGTCCTGGTAGGATTCTGTTTCACAACATGTACAATTGTACAACCATTAGATCATTTTAACTATGATAGAGTCCAGCCAAAACTATTACAGTTATATGTACAAAGTAACTTGTGATCTTAACCCTTTCTTTAAAAACAAACCATCCAAGTCACTCTTAACATCCTCATTAGCATTAGCGTGACATTTTAAATTCTTTTTACATCTCTTGAACGGACTTGTACCAACTAAAACTGATTCAGTATTTGGGAAAGTTCCGTTTTTGAATGGCCACCATTTTTATTGTAGGTAGTGTTTTTTTGTCTGTCATTTGGGACCAAAAGCTGAAACCTTTTTTGAAGAGGCTCTACACACACAATCTAGTAACGTAACGATAAAACAAAAATATTAATAAAAATGGCATAAACTACAATATCCGTGGAAGTATTTATATATTTATTGAATTTAAAAAATATCAGCCATTAAACTACTTACCCGAAGAGACTTCTACTACAACTATTAAACACAAACATCACTCACGCACTATAAGCATTTTTTGAAATGTATAGGGCTCGTAAACGTGTTATTTTTAGTTCCTTTCACACATTACAACCCAATAAACATCAATTAAAGAGACATCACTATTTCAAACATATTATAGTAAACTTCACTATAAAATATAACGCATTCTGTACTGTCGTCGTAATTTTATTTTTGTCACCGAAACTTTCCGAGGGCCACGTCGAACGATAAGTCATTCTTGTTGACTTTTTTACTGGAATGGTCGGCCACGTTTTTTAAATTCTAACAATGGTCGTTATGGCCGAAAGTATGGCAATTAATTGTGAACCTAAAACACTATTATTTCGTTAACACAAAGTTAGTCAAATTTACTACCGCTTTTCAAATATTTACCCAAAGTTTACGCGAACCAAAAACCTTTAAAATTTTTGAGAAAAAGCATAGAAATTTAGGGGTAAACCTGGCCTTAAGTCAAATATTACAAACGATTACAAGGAAATCTTATACGGGAACAAAGATGAAGATAAATATGATGAAAGCCTTTTTCTGGTTAAATGATTATCAAAATTCAGCTGAGAGAACTCTTGGGACTCGAATTTTTTTGAATTTGTTATGACGAGCCTTACAAACCAGGCCTAAACTCATAATTATAAGAATGTGGTAGTTATCATTTTACTATCTAATACTTTTCCAAAGACATAGTTCATTAACCCATAACACAATAAAACTGATAAATTTATTGTCAAAGTGCGACAATGATACCAATGTGTATTCTATTAAGTTATGTTGTATACTTTTCATCAAGTAAGAACACAAACTTAATAAAATTTATTTCTATTCCAGCATCATCATGGGGCCAGTCACCTCCTGAAGACACAGAAAAAGCTAAACTGGTTCGCCAGCCGAAGAGAGACGAAGCTGGGAAGCCCCACATCAAACGACCCATGAACGCATTTATGGTGTGGGCTAAGGATGAACGCAGGAAGATCCTCAAAGCCTGCCCTGATATGCACAACTCAAATATATCTAAGATACTGGGAGCCAGGTGGAAGGCCATGTCGAACGGGGAAAAGCAGCCGTATTATGAGGAACAGTCGAGGCTTTCCAAGTTACATATGGAGAAGCACCCTGATTATAGGTATGTTTCATAAAAGACCAAAAAACCTAATTCTAAAACATGTTTTCTTCCATCCAGCCATCTATTTTAATCCACAAACAAAATCCATAAATGGATTTTGTTGCCTATACGAAAGTATAGCCTATATTCGGTCAAGCAATGTTTAACTCTGTTAAAATGAAGCTTTGTTTTCCGTTTGTTGTTGTTACTTTTCTTGTATTTTATTTTAGTTCAATGTTTTGGTTGATTTGTTTTGTAATTCTATTTTTGTACCAAGACCATTAAGAACATGTAATAATCTGTGCCGCTAACTTAAAACGGTGAAGGAAAACATCGTGAGGAAACCGACATGTACCTAGAATCTTTCGAAGTCATGTGTCATCCGCCAACCCGCACTGGGCCAGCGTGGTGGATTATGGCCTTAACTCTCTCCTTGCGAGAGAAGGCCCCGAGTCCCAGCAGTGGGAACGTTTAGTGGGCTGTTGATGATGATGATGAATAATCTGTTCGCTATTTTGAATGTATGTGTACATTTAACATAGTTTCCACAAATCCATTACTTTTATTTGTGTGTTATATATATCATGACATTAAAAAAATCTTTCCTTCTCTTCAGATACCGACCAAGACCAAAGCGAACGTGTATAGTAGATGGAAAGAAGATGAGAATATCCGAGTACAAGAATTTGATGCGTTCACGACGCCAAGAGATGCGACAACTGTGGTGCCGTGACGGAGGCAGCGAACTGGGTTTTCTCCCTGGCCTCTCGTCTCCCGGACCTAGCAACTCGTCTCCCCCTCCAAATGGGAGCGGGTACCCACAAATGGGAGCGTTTTCACCTCCACTGTCCCCCAGAGAGGAAGATTGAAATACGGCGCGCGGCTGGCCATATCCGCACGCCGCGCAAATGTCCCTTCCGACCGCGCATCATCCATGGTAGACTTGGAGCCGTGGACTCTGTGCTTGCCGGATAGTGTGGAGTGCAGAAAGAAACATAGATACAAAGACTTTTCAAAGCAAAACCGTGTCTAATAACGGCAGAGACAATTTATAAAGTAGGAATTTGTAGCCAGGTTTGATGATCCCTACAACTACTTTCCTTGTACGAATATTTTATACATCCTAATAAAATATGTTATCTCAGCAAAGACTTATACTGCACATTGACTTCACAATCAACACATTGTGACCAGCAAAAAGAATAATAGACAAAACTGGCAGTATGTGTACAATTTAATTCGATAGCTTTGTAGTTTTGCAAATTGGATTCTAACTGAAAATGATGTTTGGATGACGTAGTTTTCATATCAACATTTCCCCTGATGTAATTTAATTCCTTGAATAATGTGATGTTATTTTGGGAGTAAACATAAACTAAACAAATAATTCATCTTTATTTGGCAACTGAATAATTATGATGCATGTATTGTAAGTTCTGTCTTTTGATCGGAATATACGCAAAGTACCCAATGCCGTCAGAAATACAAGACGTCTCCACCGATGTGGTAATGTCTTCAATTTTGATACTTGTTGTTAAATTTTTGAATGATTGGAAAGTTACGTGCGGAAGGTGGTACATTGGAACTCGATACTAACTGGAATCGAGTGAAAAAAATCCTTATGACTATTTGATTATGAAACCAAACCTCATAATTAACGGGGTATCTAGATATCCGCTATACGTAGACAAACTTAAAAACTGTTTATGTAAATACCTAGTTATTGTAAAATTATTAATAGTCAACGTCTATTTGTGTGGAAGTAACTAGAGATAGATCCCGTAGTTTGTAAGTAGTAGAGAATTGAATGAAGAAGTCTTGACTTCATGTGGGTTTGTATGCCAGTTTCGTATTGGATCTCTCTTGTTTTAATGACTTAACTTATGAGATTATTCCATTAGAGGATTAGCGTAATTGTGGCGAGTGCAGTTTTTACTAATATTGCACAAAAATTAAACTTTAAAAATCATCGCTAAACCTACATAGTGTCAATTGACTTGATCAATATTTTTAGAGCAATTGGGTTTTAAAATCATTGGATCAATAAATTCATCGCAATATAGACTCTTCGAAGCTGACAGCTTCAAAATGGTTTGTAAAAATTAAAAAACACAGTTCGGTTGGTTTGCGATGAACTCTCTGAAGTTGGTTCTCGGAATGGCGGCGCTTGGATAGTTGGTACTTTGTTATGAAAACTGTCTATTGCGCAGCCCCTTGCGCACACCTCAGTGAATAGGCACCTACTTCCGTAAACTGTCGCACTGTATTTTTCAGAAACATTGTAAAAACAGGAATTTGGTGACCATATTGCCGTAGATAAATTTAGATAACAATAGCAATGAATTAGTGACGCCATAAGACTAATTTTGTGACGTAACGGAAAGTAGGCAAACATGTAAATAAATAAGTTAAGAAAACTTTAATTCAATTGTAATTGTATTAAGTACAATAGTGCTGGTATTATTAATATTTTTTTGTAAATAAACCTTATTCCTTTTGTAGATAGAGTGTACTTTGATCTGGCTAAGATAAGATCGATAGATTTGCTTAGTATTAATCGTTTTAGTATTGGGGTACTTCGTAGACTTTTCTGTGGCCATGTATATTATCTTAATTATATTATAGAGATATAAGCAAATAAAATGTATCAAACCAAAAATTTGAAGCGATATGCTTGAAAATTATAGTGTTTTGAACACAAGCTGTTTTGACAGTGGGCTGACCAAAATGACGTGACGTTTGGGACGAAATTATCAGAGATTTTTTTTCTAACAAGTTCAACTTTCTATTGCTCTTTAAAGTATATGACTCATATGGTATTGCATATAATGTGCGATTTAGGTATATATTGCTGAATTATAGGTAAATACTTTTCGATATTATCAGATTTTTTAAAACCTATGTGACTAAAAGAAAAAGTTCCAATTTGTCACGCCATTGTGGAGAGCTATAAGACGGTAAAACGGTGTTTTATTAATACTCATAGACTTAGTGGAGATACATAAATAGTACCTACGCATATTATATATTATTATTGTTAATAAGTAGTTACTTTGATAATGCACAAATGATATCAAACGTAAATGTTAATGAATACTTAGATGTTGTATACCATCGTAGTAAAAATATATCTAAGTATCCATAAATCAGAAATAAAATAAGTAAAATCAAAATATTATGTCAAACTAAAAAGTAAAACAATGTATTTCCGTCACAACTAAAGTTCTGTTATTTATTGTTTTTTTGCAAAAACTTGACAATACCCACCCGACTGGGAGGCAGCACTGTACCTACTTGTATTGAGCGAATCATCGAAAGACTCACATTTTCCAACTTTTATTTTTTCAGTTACGAAACAGAATGTTGTTCTGTTTTAACAAAAATAAGCTTCAAACATTGGTAGAAATATCTGAAAATACTAAAGAAGTCCTTGAACCCATGAAAATGTTTGGTATTTTTTTCATGGCATAAGTCCTCAGCTGATGCGCCAAATTACATGGAGAGTTCGATTTATTTTTTCTAAGACTTTGATAAAATACATTTTGACGGGTACATTTGTGTTTTAAGTATTGTCTGACCTTTTCGAGATGTTTATAATACATAAAGACCCCACCAAATGTTCCCACTGCTAGGACTCGGGGCCATCTTTCGCAAGGAGAGAGTCAAACCCATGATCCACCACGCTGGCCCAATGCGGGTTGGTGGATGACACATGACTTCGAAAGATTCTAGGTACATGTCGGTTTCCTCACGATGTTTTCCTTCACCATTTTAAGTTAGTGGCAATGACACACATGTCTTCGAAAAAGCAGTGGTGAGCGTGGGATTGGAACTCTGAGGCTCCGACTAGACCAGCTGTAAATTCATGTGTGATGTGTTTGTCACAGTAATATTTAATATTACTTTTCCAGAGAACCTATCATGCGTTTGGAAAAATGTTATGGACTTGATATGAGGAAATCATGCGATGGTATATTCCAGTGATTTAACATTGTAAAAATAATTAATAAGTAGAATCGTTGAGATTGTCTAATAGAAGTAATTATACTATTGCTTATCAAATCGTGCAATTTTTACTAAGTAGATGGTAGAAACTATTAGAGCCTTGAATAATAGGTATACTTAATCGTAAAAATAATCAATGTATAAACTTCAAGTTTCTGAAAAAAAACTTACATTGTTATTTTAATTTTGTTATTTATTTTTCTAATTATAAAAAAAAACGTTTCTCTTACGTCTTCTAATACTTTATGCCAGTAATATGTAATGGTAGAATTAGTATAAGCGTAAATTAAATGGACACGTTCTAAGCTATGAAAATTAAATGTATTATTAAGTATATTTAAGGGTTTAGTTGTTAAATTATTTATTTTTATGTTGACTGTAAATAAGCAAATAATTCTGTGTTAGATTGCGGTTATTTGATGTTTGATACTTAAATGTCGTAGTTTGTATTTCTTTTACTATTTATTAAAAGTTATGTATCCATCTTGCCATAATAAACAAGGAAAATGCCATAATTGTTTTTTCTACTGACATACAATAGGTGTACAGTTATAGATTTTAATTTACACTGTTTCTATACTCATTTGTTTTTATAGTCTCGTTGCAAAAATCAATGTGATTTTTTTTTGAGTATGTACTTAAATTGAAATTGTTATATTTTCTTGCATTTTGTAAGTTTTCAATATTTTTAAAAAATTTACTTAACTCTTTTACTTAGCATTCGACATTCAAATGTATAAGTAGATAGATTTTAGGTTTACACACCTAGTATAAACCAGGACACATTATTTAAAATTGTGCCAAAACCCAAAATATATTAAAAATAAACCTTGGAAAATATACATATTGTTTCATTGTGAGTTCTAATCCCGCCACGATAGTTTAATAATAATAAGTAACTTAAGCTAATTTATGTGTTGTGAAATTTTCAACGTTTGAGACGTCCAATGAATTGAAAAAAATAAAGATTAGATCAAATTTTGTAATGCGAAGGTGAGACTCTATTTTACTCGAATTCATCAAAGCTGAGTGTGTCCTGAGAATGTAAACGATTACATTTCATTCATACACCTCTTGACTGACTGAGCAAACAATTTGTTATACCTACAACTGCTCTCTATCTCGAAAGAGCAAAAATACATCAATAAAGCTATGTACGACATAAACAAAACATGTGGCGATTAGGTACAATTTCCCAAACTTGGGGTTCCTACCCACGCCTGAATATCTTTTTGAGGGCTGATCAGCAGATGTCTGTCACTACCACTGCCTTGATCGTTGAATGAAAATATTGAGAAGAAAGTGTTGGTACAAGGAGAACTCGTGAACATGGTAAAAATATATAACAAACAAACAGAAGGCATTCAATAGCACCATTTTTTGCAAATATTCGAGGAATGCGATCAATTCAACAAAATCTCGGCTAATGTTAGTTGCATAGCCGTGATGGTGGGAGCTCGAAGCCGGATAATGGGCGAAGTATAGTTTGTACCAACATTTAGTAAAACTGGGCATAGTGCTCTAATAGCAGAGCTGCATACCACTGTGGTGTTTTAGGTAGGTATCTGTATCTTACTTTCCATTAGGCACATATCCTGCTCGTCTCGTCACTCTATGCTGTAAGAAAAAAACTTATAAGTAAGGCACCCGTGCACTAGTTAGTTACGGTGTGTTGAAGTTACGGTGGTCTAGTGGGGAGAACGGCGGCTGCCGATCCGGAGACCCCGGGTTCAAACCCCACACGCACCACTGTCTTTTCGAAGTCATGTGCGTAATGCAGCTAACTTAAAACGGTGAAGGAAAACATCGTGAGGAAACCGACATGTACCTAGAATCTTTCGAAGTCATGTGTCATCCGCCAACCCGCACTGGGCCAGCGTGGTGGATTACGGCCTTAACTCTCTCCTTGCGAGAGAAGGCCCCGAGTCTCAGCAGTGGGAACGTTTAGTGGGCTGTTGATGATGATGTTGTTGCACTAGGCAGCCTGGCCGCTGAAATATTGAGGAGCCAGGTATCTATAGCATACCAGCCTTGGCAACACAGTTCCTTCGAGCGACGTGGACGTGGAGAGTGGAAGAACTAATTTACTTATTCACCTTTTATCGGGTAAAAAACGCAAAGCAATGAAAACATTTTGGATTCATCCTCTTCTTCTAGAACGGCACCCGAAACAAGGGCGGATGCTGGGTTACGTGGGTCATCATTACTCCCCCTGTGCTGGGTCCAGTACCTAGGTGGACCACCACCAATTAAAAAGAATGCATGTACCTACTTATCGCGCAGTTATGTGACTTGACCACGGCCATGTGACCAAAAGCTGGATCCGCCCTTGACTCGAAAGGTGTTGTGACCGACTCGACTCTGCTAAGATGACTCACCTAGTTTCTCCTATATTTATACAGTAAGTAACACCCCATAGCCATGATGACCTAAACTTCATAATGGTTCATCGTTCTTGCCTGTGTTAGGAGCGTGCGCTCATAAATTTTCAGCTTTGTAAAATAACGAAGGAAGATAAATATCAAACTATCAGAGAGTTCATGTTTATGACTATTGAACACACTTTGTTTCAACAAAGTGATAGGAATCTTAACGGGGTCTGCCTGGGGAAGGACCACACCTTTGCCAGTTATTCTACCGCCAAGCAGTAATGTGCAAACATTACTGTGTTCCGGTTTGAAGGGCAATGTTTCCAGAGAAATTACAGGGCTTAGAGATAGGTATAATGTCTTAGATCTCTGGTTGACGAGCGCCGACGACTTTTCGTGTTCCATTATTAGCTGCGTGTCACTGTGCTGTTATGTGGCAGACATGTTGCTTACCATCAGACACATGCCCTGCTCGTCTCGTCACGGTATACTATAAAAAAAGCATACCTATTTCAAAGCGTTCTACAAGCACCTACCTCCGCGACGCGCGACGTACCTACTTTTTACCTACCTTCCTATATTCATGTGCTCAAGGCTCAAGACGTCAAGACGCGGACCAACAACAAATAAAACTTAATCGAATAAAATAATATAAATGCCTATACCCATTAAGATTATAAACCTGAAGAGTGTATTAGTTTGAACGCGCTAATCTCAAAAACTACTGGGCCGATTTCAATTATTTTTTTCACCGTTGGATATGTGCCTACTTAATCGCATCTCTGAGTGCTTAGTATAGGCTATGTTAATAATTTTACATATTTATTATTTGTACCACGGACGAATTCGGGCGGACCGCTAGTAACATAGGTATTAAGACTAGACATACGAGTTCTAATTTGCGGGTCCTATAAACGAAGAGCATAGGTACTACTTGTACAAGTACAAATGAGTAGAATTTTGAATTTGAATTTCCCCAGATGGACTCTGTAAAGGATCCTACTACTACTAAATCTACATTAGTAGGTAGGTATATGTAAATCTAAATAATTATTATTTAGATTTCTGTGGTTCCTATTACTTATTAGATAGATTTAGTAGTAGTAGGATCCTTTACAGAGTCCATCTGGGAAAATTCAAATTCAAAATTCTACTCATTTGTCAATTTTTTATATTTATATCCAAGCAAAAGCAGTGATATGCAAACATTACCTACTCTGTTCCTAATTGAAGGACAATGTTGCCATATAAATTACAGGACTAGAAGATACTTCATTTATATTAGGTATACGTACATACTTATATCTACGTGACGAGAGCAGTGCAGCGCTGAAGAGTATTTTGAAAATTGTATTAAAACGATTCGTGCAACGAAATGTTGCTATGGGCAAACGTTTTGCCCAACCAGTCATCAGACTCTTCTTACTCGTCTTGTAAGTCTAGGTACCTAAAAAAATACTACCTGGTATCATTTACTTTGTATCTAATGATACCAGGTAGTATTTTTGGACCAGAGTTCTAAAACAGGACCTCTACTATCTCTCTACGAAAAAACGTACCTAATTTCGAAATAAGCTCGCGACTTTCCTACTCCGGTTCTACTTCGTGTCGTCCGATCGAACGTTGTTTGACGTTTAAATGTTCTCATTAGAGTAGACTTAACACTATTTGCACCTTGAAAATGCCTTATTGACACGGATTAAACATCACTGGGAGCTTATTAATGGTCTTATCATTGGTTGCAGTATCAACAATGCCAGCAGCGTTACCTTGTCCACCGGTAATATGAACACAACATGGGTTCATGGGTCACGTGTTCTGAGGGGTCTTTAATGCGTTTAACACTGATTCCGGCACTGAATGTTTACCTTTATCTACCTAATTTGCTGCTGCTCAAAATTAGCGACATACCGACACAATCTTGTTTACCTATTGTTTAACTGTAGACACTCGGCGTCAATACCTAGTGGATCTTATTCTGTGGTATGGTAGGCTCGATGACGGTCTCTATGGAACTTTATTCGGTGTCGATGCAAAATTCAGTGCTCTAGCTAGAGCTGTCATCAGCGAAAATAATGAAGTTAATCACAGAGCATGTCATAATGGTGCAAAATAACAGTCGTGTGGAAAGGGTGGCAACCACCCTTTCCACACGACTGTCATCTCGTCTGTCGACTCTAACTCTAATTTGTAGTGGAAGAAAATGTAATTTAGGTACTGCTATTACAAGGGGTTTAGCTCATATCACTACGGTGATATGAGCAACGGCTCAGAATGTCAGAATTGTAGGAAGCCCTGGATCTTGGATGACGTTAAGAGTCGATTCTGCGATTTTAACGAAATCGATGTGTTTGTGTAGCCAATTCATGGCCATAATACATTATGTGGAAGTTTGAAATTAATACATACTATTACACATATCCTGAATTTCAAACTGAAGTTTTCAAAATCGTTGCATATGCTTCTTGTCTCTTGAAACTATGAAATTGGTTTGGCCAAATATGTTTTCACCCGTAATTTTGATGTGAAAAAAATATATGAAAACCGTGTTTTTAAAGATTCTAACTTTTATGTAGATACATAAATGGGTTAGATCTTGTATGCCAAATTACTTATTAATCAGCAGATAGCCAGGGATAGTTTTTGAAAGTTTAAAAAAAAAGCCTACTGAATACGCCTGTTGTTTGAGTGACAGCAAATACATGTTGCACAGATGTATTTGCTATCAATCAAACAACAGGCGTTTTTTTAGTTGCTCGGCCACGTTATTCACAGTAGTAACTATTATCATAATCTGTGCCAGCCATAGAATACATAATAACAGCCACTGTTCGGCTGCTCACTCGCTTTGTACCTACGTTGGCTTTGTACTATTACCATAATCTGTGCCAGCCATAGAATACATAATAACAGCCACTGTTTGGTTGCTCGCTCGTTTTGTACTTACGTTTGTTTTGTTTCGAAAGAGTTGATATATGTATTTATACCTACATGTATAGATGCATTTCAATATTATTTTCCCGTATACCTAGGTAGAAACTGATTTTCGATGTGCGTTATAGAATTCTCACATACTAGGTATTGATTGATTGCTATAATATGTTAAAAGCAATGTAATAAAATTATAAAAATGTTATCTATACCTACCTATACAAATAAATAAAATTGGGTCGTCTGTATGTAATATCAAATTATCAGCATTTTACTTAGCTCCAATGAAACTAAATACCTACGGTACTTATACCTAAAAACTATTTTTTGTCTATCTCTTTGTTTGTGCCGGCTAATCTCCGAAAAGGTTGGACCGATTATGACATGACTTGCACTATCACATAGGTAGCTGATCTCTTTTTATTACAGTATTGAGCGACGAGACGAGCAGGACATATGCCTGATGGTAAGCAACATGCCTGTCACATAACAGCACAGTGACACGCAACTATTGGAACATAAAGAGTCCAAATCCTCACTTAGCACTGCGCTTGTCACCCAGAGATCTAAGATATTATATCTCTCGGCCCTGTAATTCCTCTGAAAACATTGCCCTTCAAAGCGGAACACGGTAATGTTAGCATCTTACTGATTGGCGGTAGAATTACTGGCAAAGGTGTGGTACTTCCCCAGGCGGACTCTGCCAAGAGTCCTACCAATACTAAAGATTTCCTAAGGCATGATAGGTTACTCTTACTTGAGGAAAATAATTAGAAAAAGAAAACCCTCAAAACGGGCGGGCACAGTGAGTGGTTATGAACAAACGTTCATAATGTTTTTTTTTCATCATAAGCTTCGCGTTTGTTATAAAAATTATACGTTGTTTTGTTCGGCTGCATCTATCGGTGGTTAGACTTCTTCAAAAGGTGGGTACTGTTCTTAAACACGTATACAGGGTTACTATAAAGACAGTGAGTTTTTTTTTATCGCGTATATGTCCTCTTTTGATTACCAACTCACCTGATGGTAAGCGACGGTGTGGTCGAAGATGACGCACGTTGACATAGTAAGCACCTATTCACTCTGACCTTGAAAAGTTCTAAATTGTATCTTTCAGGGAACAAGGAGGCCGACAACTCATTCTACTCTAAATCTGTACGTACGAGAAAAGTGGACTCAAACCGTTTAGTACGGATTTTGGGAATATTGAGAAAATTCTGTTCGAGTTGCCTTAATATTTCATTTGTATTTCTCGCGGACTAAGCCGCGGGCAACAGCTAGTTTAATCATAAAGGCATAAACCCTATAACTAAGAACAAACATAGAAACACGACACTAAAAAAATCTGCAACGGATTCTGAAAGAAATAGCACTTCTTGAGGCACCCATAAACATAACAATATGTTTATATACAATATCCAAATTAATGCAAAATCAAAAGATAGCTGTGGCAGCAGAAAAGTAAGGATGCACAGATGGCTTCAAAGTCACTTGGATACGAGGGCTGTGGTGTATTCTTAAAATAAATAATAAATTAATAATTTATTTCCGAAACTTTGAATACAACACAATTTAACAAGACGGTAATTCAGCAAGAGTTAAACATATACAAAATAGACATTTCCGTGATAGTAAGATATCACGTGTATTTATTTTTCGTCAAACGCGTGATTTTAAATCGAAAATCGACGTGTAGTGTAAACCTTGACTCCCCCCCCCCGTTAAGGTAACGAACGAAGACCTCGCGCGCCTAGAATAGGATTAGATTCTACTTTATACCGGCATTTAAAAAAAAATATAAAAAAAATAAGATTCTTTGTAGAAATTAAATATACACGTGATTTTGGTTTTAGTTGTAAACCTCACCAAGTATCACCAAGGGGGAGGGAGGGGTTAAAAATGTAAAAAAAAACAACACGTGATTAATTAACAGCCCCTAAATAGTTTGACACCAGATTTTGCATCCCCAGAAATGGCCCAATTTATGTAATGTAATCAGAATTTATCCACTCAAATTTCGATAGAGGAACTATCAAACTGCATTAAACGATCAGATATAGCTCTCGGCATGGATAATATTTCGTACTTTATGGTTAAAAACCTTCCAGATATAGGTAATCTAGTTTCTTTATACAATCTATTTTGGAGTACTAATTTTGTTTCCAAACAATGGCAGAAAGTTAAGATAGTTCCTATACCAAAAACATGAAATGAAAACCGGCCAACGTCAGCTGTCCATACTATTGCCCTGATATAGTATTTTTGTAAAATTTTACAAGCTATACTTACTCGTATACTTGATTGGTTTCTTGAGAAAAATACCTGATTTTCAGAGGAATCTGTCGGTTTTAGGCGGTCTAAATCATGCCTTGATAATTTAGCTAGGTCATATTCAGATTGGTCACACAGAAAGTTATCCAACTACAGGTTGTTTTGTAGACATAGAAAGCCTACATCAACGTCAATATAACAAGTCTCTTGCAAGTATTGGATGGTTTTTGGAAGTGGGATCAGATTTCTGTAAATATCTATGGCAATTTCTTCATGAAAGAGTCTTGTTGGTTCCGATAGATGACAATTTCACATTATGCCGAACTACGGGAGTTGGTTTAGCTCAAGGAGTGTTCAGAATGTGATGTGAAATGTGATAGAGGATGTCTAACATATTTTGACGGAGTACGTCCGAAACGAAGTGCTCCGTCAGAGTCTTTTTGTACAAAACACCAATGTTGGAGAGTTTAATGATATGTTGGCTTCATCATCATCAGAGGAAGCCAAAAAGCAGCTGCGGCTTTACTTGTTTCTCTTTGGAGCGGGTTCCTAAGCTTAATTATTTTTATTTAGGTCATTAAAAGTGTCATCCGTTATTTTATAAGTTATTTATAGTTTTTTTCCTTGTGTGGTCTTTTAATAAAGAGTTTTTTATTATCCTCTTAAATAACTCTATAAATTTAAAATCCGCATCAAAATCTGTTTGGTACTTTTAAAGATCTAAGCAAGCATAGGGACAGACAGACAGTGGGAAGTAACTTTGTTTTATACTATGTAGTGACAATGTATGATTTTAAATAGAGATGGGCCGAGTACTCGGTTGATACTCGGTACTCGGCATACTCGCCGGGTTTTTTGATACTCGTACTCGGCCTCGGTACTCGGTTTGAATGCCGAGTATACTCGGTTTAAGAAAAGCAATATATTTAGGTAGGATTCTCTGCCTTTTCGCCGAAATTTACTTATATTTACAGGTATGCCATTTTCATTTGGAACAAATATTATACAGGTTGATGGTATTATTGGAGTATTTTTTTAATAATTATTTTTCTCATGTTTGTGCTCTGTGTACTGAAACAAAAGCGATTTGGTTCTGGCACTTCGCCGGCCGCTGCCGCGGAATGGCTTCTGCCTTGTTGGTCACAGTTCTAACCTTACCAAACCGACTCCTTTCTATTTCACTTTAACTTCATTCCGAACTTTGAAATTTTTCAAATGTGTACATATGTTGGAGATTTCTGTGGTTATAATATTACATGTAAAAATAATTTATTTTCTAATATAATATAAATGTACAAAAGGGAACTGATCCACAGACGAAACGTTATTTGTCTAAAAGTTGTTTGGCGTAGTGAAAGATTTGACAAA
The DNA here is from genome assembly GCA_963693475.1 of Ectropis crepuscularia. Classification (NCBI taxonomy): domain Eukaryota; kingdom Metazoa; phylum Arthropoda; class Insecta; order Lepidoptera; family Geometridae; genus Ectropis; species Ectropis crepuscularia. The sequence goes on from OY856355.1 coordinate 19,941,844, forward strand.
TGATAAGTGCCTTGAACGTATTGAGTCATTATACAAATCTGTTTAACAATAATTCTGCCAAATGAAACGTTGCCATACAAAAAGTTGACAATCGTTAGTTGTCAAAGTGAAACTTAGACGAACCGTTGGTTGGCCAGTGATAATCGGCCAATCACTTTTCGGCGAAAAGGCAGTTTCCCATTTAGGTAGAAATAATTAAGCCAACAGTTAATCAAAAAGTATTTTTTACTAATTTAGGAAAGCTTTGATAATTTCAATCAATAAAATCAAAATTATGCTAATGAATGAGTAGTAATAGTAACCTATTTGTACTTGTTGATGCGCGCGAAATGGGAATTTGATTGAACCGAGTTACTCGGCCGAGTACTCGGTTGAAAAAAAATGGAACCGAGTAATACTCGGTACTCGTTACTCGGCAAAAGTATTACTCGGCGCATCTCTAATTTTAAATAAGATGACCAGATTGATGATTTTTAAAAAAGTTTAAAGAAGAAGATGACTCGCAATCGTAAAGCAATGATAGGGTTATAATCTTACAACATCAGATTAATTTTTTTAAACCAATAACAATTGATAGATTTTTGTGAATATTTATTTTAGGTACCTACTCAGGCGAATTTGAAAATATCTAGCCAAGAAATGAATAAAAACAGGTTTACTTCATATGAAATGAATTAACTAATACTTGTGTAAAACATTTTTCTAACACTGCACTTTGTCTTTCCTGTACGTTTGTCACAGTAACCCTGTAGAGGTAAATTTCCTAATGTCAATGTTTGGATATCTGTTGGTCAATTACATGGTAAAGTGAGAACGGATCGGGCTGAAATTTAGAACACAGTTAGATTATAGCCTGGAAGAACTCATAGGATATAGTTATCCCAGAAAACAATTGGAACGGGAATTACGCAGGTAAAACCGTAAAACCGAGAGGAGCTGCTAGTCTTCTACAAATGTATGTAAATGTTTGAATGTTAGCAAATTTGTTGCTCAAAGCTTGTAAAACCATTTCACGGGAATATTATAAATAATACTTATATATTGGTGGACACTCGCACTCACCACCATCTGATCCAAAATTAAGCAACCTTGTAATATGGCGACCAGATAGCTGATATAATACTTATATAGTAGGAAATACATACTCATTAATCTCATTATATATATATGAACACCTAGACACAGTACAAATATTTGCACTGGGTGGGAATCGAACCCACGACCCTCGGCTCTCCGAAGTGTATCCGATAAAAAACCGGTAGGCTAGTAATTTTTCGGCGAATTTTTTACTTCATATGAAATTAATGGCTTAATCTAAAAAAAGACACTTATGTAAAACACTTTTTCTATCTAACCCTGCACTTTGTCCTTCCTGCATGTTCGTTACAGTAACCCTGTAGAGATAAATGTCCTATTAGTACCTATTATGAAAGTCAATGTTTGGATATTATGTGGATGTGTTTTGCTGAATGACAGTTTGGAACACATTGAGATTATAGCCGTTTGTTATTGTCACATTCCAAATCGAATTGCAACTTACAACAGAGCACACTAAAGTCTAATATTCCTAAATGGTGTATGATATTGAATACGTAACAGTAACTTAACATGGCATATGTAGCAGTTCGCACCTGCTTCGGAATCCCCGTTTCGTAGAAACTATGGCTCTGTCTGTGGGCGCCTATCAGAATACGAATAGTGCTATATCTGTGTGAGTAATGTTGTCAATGTAGTTATGCAATTTTATTTTCCCACGCTCACAGACTACGGTCTTGACCGTAGTCTGTACGGTACTGTACCGTACGGTTACTGTAACGAACGTGCAGGAAGGACAAAGTGCAGGGTTAGATAGAAAAAGTGTTTTACATAAGTGTTTTTTTAGGTTAAGCCATTAATTTCATATGAAGTAAAAAAAATCGCCGAAAAATTACTAGCTTACCGGTTTTTTATCGGATACACTTCGGAGAGCCGAGAGTTGTGGGTTCGATTCCCACCCAGTGCAAATATTTGTACTGTGTCTAGGTATTCATATCTATAATGAGTATGTATTTCCTACTATATAAGTATTATATCAGCTATCTGGTTGCCATATTACAAGGTTGCTTAATTTTGGATCAGATGGTGTTGAGTGCGAATTGTCCACCAATATATAAGTATTATTTATAATATTACCGTGAAATAGTTTTCCAAGCTTTGAGCAACACATTTGCTAACATTCAAACATTTACATACATTTGTAAAGACCAGCAGCTCCTCTCGGTTTTACGGTTTTAGGGTCTATATGGGGTGGCATAACATTTTTTGTCCTATTTTAGGTAGGCATAACGTTTTTAGGACTAATGATAATTTACCATAACAACTAAACGCATAACTGACTTCGCATAATGTTAACTAGCATAACCATATTTATATGACATAACGATAACTTAGCATAATGTTTAACCGCATAGCCATATATAGCATACAGATAACTTAGTATAAAGTTTCGACGCATAACCATAAATAGCTTAATGTTTAAAGGCACACATTGAGAAAAGCATAACTATACTTAAACATAATGATCAACGGCATAAACTTTAAACGCCTAAACTAAAAAACAAGTCAAATGCTGGTGGGTACTTTGACAACAATATTTATTACTCGTAATGTAGGTATCTACTAATTAAATGGAATATCATTGCCAATAGTATCTGTCATTATCGCATTCGTGTTATCATACTGTTGCTGTGAAATTATTTAGTATATTTTGAGGATTAAGAATCGTTGGTCTGAGAATAACACCATAATTTTTTTTATGGTAAACACCATTTTTATGGTAGGTACTATAAACGGTATTTATGCAGTAGTATAGCAATGTTTGTACTAATTTGTGTAGACAACATTTTTAGGACTTAAAAACCTACATACACCTAAGACAAATGGTGCACTTTTTGACTCCGGGTGGGCTCCCGCCAGAAGCTCTGCGGTCAGCCCTGAGTGTTGCTTCTCTATACTCGGCCTGCGCTCCACTACGGAGGTCACCGCCTCGCTTCGCTCGCCTTCGCTACGCTTGGCCTCGCATGGATCGCTCCACTCAGGACCTCCCTTGAGCTTCTGGCTCCCGCATTTTTTAAATACACTCTAGGGGTAGTAGCGACAAGACTAGGTGAAGTCGGGGTGCTCCGAATCGGATCTGGGTCCTATGTAACTTGGTTATTTATTATGTAGCACAACAAATAATTAAAAAATGTCTAAATGCGTCTGAGCAACGGTCAAATCAAATGTAGTACAATAGATTTTTATGATTAAAACACATTACGCCACAAAACGACTGTGCAAAAGTTACATTATGACACTATATATTATGCTATATTCATTATGACAAAGCAAATTAGGTGAAAAATAATATGCGATTTAAAAGGCACCTTAAAAAAAAAGAGATCAAATAAAAAAATGCCTAAAAACTATTATGCGTCTCATCAATAGTCGAATTAAATGTAGTACAATAGATTGTTATGCTTAAAACACATAACGCAAAAAAACTATTATGCGAAAGTTGCATTATGACACTATACATTATGCTACATTCATTATGACAAAGTAAATTAGGAACAAAAAATTATGCGTTCTAATAGGCTCCCACGGTTTTACCTGCGTAATTCCTGTTCCCGTATTTTTCTGGGATAACTATATCCTATGAGTTCTTCCAGGCTATAATCTAACTGTGTTCTAAATTTCAGCCCGATCCGTTCTCACTTTACCATGTAATTGACCAACAGATATCCAAACATTGACATTAGGAAATTTACCTCTACAGGGTTACTGTGACAAACGTACAGGAAGGACAAATGCAGTGTTAGAAAAAAAGTTTTACACAAGTATTAGTTCATTAATTTCATATGAAGTAAACCTGTTTTTATTCATTTCTTGGCTAGATATTTTCAAATTCGCCTGAGTAGGTACCTAAAATCAATATTCACAAAAATCGATCAATTGTTATTGGTTTAAAAAATTTAATCTGATGTTGTAAGATTATAACCATATCATTGCTTTACGATTGTGAGTCATCTTCTTCTTTAAACTTTTTTAAAAATCATCATTCTGGTCATCTCATTTCAAATCATACATTGTCACTACATAGTATAAAACAAAGTTACTTCCCACTGTCTGTCTGTCCCTATGCTTGCTTAGATCTTTAAAACTACCAAACAGATTTTGATACGGATTTTAATATATAGAGTTATTTAAGAGAATAATAAAAAACTCTTTATTAAAAGACCACACAAGGAAAAAAACTATCAATAACTTATAAAATAACGGATGACACTTTTAATGACCTAAATAAAAATAATTAAGCTTAGGAACCCGCTCCAAAGAGAAACAAGTAAAGCCGCAGTTGCTTTTTTGCTTCCTGTGATGATGATGAAGGCAAAATACCATTAAACTCTCCAACATTGGTGTTTTGTACAAAAAGACTCTGACGGAGCACTTCGTTTCGGACGTACTCCGTCAAAATATGTTAGACATCCTCTATCACATCTCACATCACATTCTGAACACTCCTTGGGCTAAACCAACTCCCGTAGTTCGGCATAATGTGACATTGTCATCTATCGGAACCAACAAGACTCTTTCATGAAGAAATTGCCATAGATATTTACAGAAATCTGATCCCACTTCCAAACCATCCAATACTTGCAAGAGACTTGTTATATTATTGACGTTGATGTAGGCGCTTTCTATGTCTAGTGTCTACAAAACAACCTGTAGTTGGATAACTTTCTGTGTGACCAATCTGAATATATGACCTAGCTAAATTATCAAGGCATGATCTAGACCGCCTAAAACCGACAGTTTCCTCTGAAAATCAGGTCTTTTTCTCAAGAAACCAATCAAGTCTACGAGTAAGTATAGCTTGTAAAATTTTAGTATGGACAGCTGACGTTGGCCGGTTTTCATTTCATGTTTTTGGTATAGGAACTATCTTAACTTTCTGCCATTGTTTGGAAACAAAATTAGTACTCCAAAATCGAATGTATAAAGAAACTAGATTACCTATATCTGCAAGGTTTTTAACCATAAAGTACGAAATATTGTCCATGCCGGGAGCTGTATCTGATCGTTTAATGCAGTTTGATAGTTCCTCTATCGAAATTTGATTGGATAAATTCTGATTACATTACATAAATTGGGCCATTTCTGGGGATGCAAAATCTGGTGTCAAACTATATAGGGGCTGTTCATTAATCACGTGATGTTTTTTTTTTAATTTTTAACCCCTCCCTCCCCCTTGGTGATACTTGGTGAGGTTTACAACTAAAACCAAAATCACGTGTATATTTAATTTCTACAAAGAATCCAATTTTTTTAATCTTTTTTTTAAATACCGGTATAAAGTAGAATCTAATCCTATTCTAGGCGCGCGAGGTCTTCGTTCGTTACCTTAACGGGGAGTCAAGGTTTACACTACACGTCGATTTTCGATTTAAAATCACGCGGTTGACGAAAAATAAATACACGTGATATCTTACTATCACGGAAATGTCTATTTTGTATATGTTTAACTCTTGCTGAATTACCGTCTTGTTAAATTGTGTTGTATTCAAAGTTTCGGAAATAAATTATTAATTTATTATTTATTTTAAGAATACACCACAGCCCCCGTATCCAAGTGACTTTGAAGCCATCTGTGCATCCTTACTTTTCTGCTGCCACAGCTATATTTTGATTTTGCATTAATTTGGATATTGTATATAAACATATTGTTATGTTTATGGGTGCCTCAAGAAGTGTTATTTCTTTCAGAATCCGTTGCAGTTTTTTTTAGTGTCGTGTTTCTATGTTTGTTCTTAGTTTTAGGGTATATGCCTTTATGATTAAACTAGCTGTTGCCCGCGGCTTAGTCCGCGAGAAATACAAATTAAATATTAAGGCAACTCGAACAGAATTTTCTCAATATTCCCAAATCCGTACTAAACGGTTTGAGTCCACTTTTCTCGTACGTACAGATTTAGAGTGGAATAAGTTGTCGGCCTCCTTGTTCTCTGAAAGATACAATTTAGAACTTTTCAAGGTTAGAGTGAATACGTTCTTACTAGGTCAACGTGCGTCATCTTCGACCACACCGTCGCTTACCATCAGGCGAGTTGGTGGTCAAAAGAGGACATATACGCGATAAAAAAAAACTCACTGTCTTTATAGTAACCCTGTATACGTGTTTAAGAACAGTACCCACCTTTTGAAGAAGTCTAACCACCGATAGATGCAGCCGAACAAAACAACGTATAATTTTTATCACAAACGCGAAGCTTGTGATGAAAAAAAAACATTATGAACGTTTGTTCATAACCACTTACTGTGCCCGCCCGTTTTGAGGGTTTCCTTTTTCTAATTATTTTCCTCAAGTAAGAGTAACCTGTCATGCCTTAGGAAATCTTTAGTATTGGTAGGACTCTTGGCAGAGTCCGCCTGGGGAAGTACCACACCTTTGCCAATAATTCTACCGCCAATCAGTAATATGCTAACATTACCGTGTTCCGCTTTGAAGGGCAATGTTTTCAGAAGAATTACAGGGCCGAGAGATATAATATCTTAGATCTCTGGGTGACGAGCGCAGTGCTAAGTGAGGATTTGGACTCTTCATGTTCCAATAGTTGCGTGTCACTGTGCTGTTATGTGACAGGCATGTTGCTTACCATCAGGCATATGTCCTGCTCGTAAAAAAAGAGATCAGCTACCTATGTGATAGTGCAAGTCATGTCATAATCGGTCCAACCTTTTCGGAGATTAGCCGGCACAAACAAAGAGATAGACAAAAAATAGTTTTTAGGTATAGGTACCGTAGGTATTTAGTTTCATTGGAGCTAAGTGAAAAACTGTTAATTTGATATTACAAACAGACGACCCAATTTTATTTATTTGTATAGGTATGTATAGATAATATTTTTATTATTTTATTACATTGCATTTAACAGATTATAGCAATCAATCAATACCTAGTATGTGAGAATTCTATATCGCACATCGGCAATCAGTTTCTACCTAGGTGTACGCGAAAAAAATATTGAAATGCACCTCTACATGTAGGTATAAATACATACCTATATCAACTCTTTCGAAACATAGCAAACGTAAGTACAAAACGAGCGAGCAACCAAACAGTGGCTGTCATTATGTATTCTATGGCTGGCACAGATTATGATAATAGTTACTACTGTGAATAACGTGGCCGAGCAACTACAAAAACGCCTGTTGTTTGAGTGATAGCAAATACATCTGTGCAACATGTATTTGCTGTCACTCAAACAACAGGCGTATTCAGTAGGCTTTTTTTAAAAACTTTCAAAAACTATCCCTGGCAATCTGCTGATTAATAAGTAGATTGGCATACAAGATCTAACCCATATATGTATCTACATAAAAGTTAGAATCTTTAAAAACACGGTTTTCATATAATTTTTTCACATCAAAATTACGGGTGAAAACAAATTTGGCCAAACCAATTTCATAGTTTCAAGAGACAAGAAGCATATGCAACGATTTTTAAAAGTTCAGTTTGAAATTCAGGATATGTGTAATAGTATGTATTAATTTCACACTTCCACATAATGTATTATGGCCATGAATTGGCTACAAAAACACATCGATTTCGTTAAAATCGCAGACGCGCCCCTTAAGCCCGAGCGGAGACTCGGGGACAGTACCTTCTGAAAAAGTGTTGGTTGCAAAATTAGGGCGCCTGACAAAAACACAGAGCAAGGCATAACGGTGCAAAATGACAGCCGTGTGGAAAGTGAGGCAAAGATAATGGCAATTACACACTTTCCACACGACGCTAGCTCTAATGTGTAGAGGTAAAAAATGTACTGTTTTGTAGGTACTGGGATTTAACTCATATCGCCGTAGCTCAGAATGTCAGAATTGTAGAAAGCCCTGGATCCTGGATAGATGGCAAAGTTATTTGCCCCCTTTCCATACGGCTGTCATTTTGCACCGTTATGACTTGCTTTGTGTTTATTGTCAGGCGCCCTAATTTTGCTAACAACACTTTTTATTCAAAAGTTTTAAAAGGTTCCAGAGTTCCCGCCCGACTCGTGGCGCACGGAATCATGTCATCGTTGGGAAGAGTGAGCTCACTCTTTCCGTTGTCATGTAAAACGTAAATGTTATAGAATGCTAATGTTTGTATTGCCCATCAAACCGGATCACAGTGATGTTTTCAAATTTTTTCTTAGCGGTAGAATAACGTTCAAAGAGAAAAAGCTACACGAGACTAGTATTTCAAGCTAGTGTTGGTAAGCTAGCAAGCTAGTAGGTACTTCTATCTTCGTGTAGACAAACTAGCCTTAGGTACGTAGCGTTGTCTACACGAAGCCAGAAGTACTAGCTTGCTAGCTTACCAACACTAGCTTGAAAAACTAGTCTCGTGTAGCTCGAGCATTAGTGAACACTATGTGTAGTTGTAATGGTAGGCCTCTGAAGAGCCCGCCGGATGAAGTGCCACGTCTTTGAACGTTATTCTACCGCCAAGCAAAAATGTGGAAACATCACTGTGTTCCCGTTTGATGGGCAATCTTTCCAGTGAAATCACAGGGCATAGATTAAACATCTCATATCTCTAAGGCCTACTGTCCACGCACGCGTCTTTTGTCGAATGCATGCATCCTACGAACAAACGCAAGACGTGCGGCTGTCGTGTCCTTGTCGTTTCGAGGACACAGACTTCATTATTTGTACGCAAGATGCAAGCATTCGTCTTGCATCCGACAATTGTCGAAATCGTGCGGATGTCGTGCAGCTACGTGGACAATTGGCCTAAGTGACGAGCGCAGTTCTGTGCTACGTAATTATTTAGTCTCTTCATGTTCAACTACGTGGTGTTAAGGTGTTATGTTGCTTACCTTCAGGCATATGTCCTGGTAGTCTCGTCACTCTATAGCTCTATATTCAAATACCTTGGAGAAAAAAACAGAAACAAAAAAATAATAATCAATACATTTATTAAATTTATGCATATTATTATTCGATATACACATTAATATCATCAAAAAACGTTGCTATACATAAATGATATGGCTAAATATTTTGTAAGTACAAAAATATTTACTTTATACAATTATATCTAAGTACCTAAGCAAATAAAGTTTTTGGTATTTTTATTTTATTTTACAATGGCATGAGATTACAATTTTAAATATCATTACAAAATCTATTAATCAATCGAGTTACGTGTTTTTTTTACACATTTAGGGTTACGTAAAAAGTACTATTTCAAAGGGATATCACTACATTCGCCAGCATGAATAACGTTTACTACGAGGCAAGCTCTAAACAGCGAAATAAAATTAATACTAAAATACATATTCTAGGCTAAAAGTGAAAATTCCGTATGGAAATATAATAATATATATCCATAGGAAAATTAAGATAATCAAAAATTCTGAGTCCATATTACATCAACTTTTCGATATACATTTTCTGTGCAGTCTTACATTATCAATGTTATGTAGCAATGGAAAAAAAAACATTGTATGCTCTATATCCTTCAGAAATAAGTTAAGCTATAGCTTTATTAAGCGAGGAATGTTTATGATTAATTTTAAGTTCAACAAGCTCTCTAGGTAGAAACCAATCACATTGACACACCATTCATCAGCTTATTTTTAATGTCAACAAAGCAAAACATAAATTAATGACATTTATTTTGTGAAAACTAACGTAGTCCTTACACTTTTTTGTTTAACGGATTACTCACCTTGGAATAGACCGCATACTGCGGTTGAAACTTATGGTCTGCGCAGACTTGTTCGACTCGGCTACCACCTGACAAATAAAATACACTTAAATATGAGCTTTATGCACTGCACGTTAAGATACAGATTACATTGCCAACACAAATTAGCAGACCACTCGCTGATAGCCGTCTGTTAATTTATGTTGCCAATGTAATCTATATCTCAACAGGCTTGACATAAAGCCCATATTTTAGTGTATTTTATTCGAACGGCTTTAAGCTGGGCTGGACCAACCGATATTACCATTGGTGAGTAAGGCGTTAAACAGATTTTATTGATAATTTCGATGATTATAAGTCATTAATATTAGTCAACATAAATAAATACAATACAAATTATAGTAGACAATCATATAAAGAAAAATAATAAAATCAATATTAATGTCAAATAATAATAACATTCTTACAATTTAATCAGTGAAAAAATACAATAGTTATTTTTTAACACATGATAATTAATAGGACACTACAAAAATTGGAAATTAATGAATCATGAAGTGACATCTTAGTTTTAAGGTAGAAAACACTAATGGTAAATATTCGAGCTAGTACAAAAATATCATGATATCTGCTACAAATTCATAATTACATTTTAAGTACAGTCACCTTCTCTACTTTCAGTACAAATTTTAATTGATATCGATATGATATTTAGTATTGTAAAGCAATACAATAGTTTTTAAGCTATTAGTGGTTATATACACTAGTATCATTAAATAGTAAATACTCTACACCAGTACTATTATTTATTTATCGATGTTTAATAGTGAAGACGGCGCATGAAACTGCATCGAACTACCGGATCCTATCCCGCAATTATTGATACTAGTATCGTAAAGTTAATATATTTATTGAAGCTATGTTAAAAACAAGGTCTAAATTCTTAATGAACAATAGTATCATTGGCAAGCATGTAATAATATCTTATATTAGTACCTACGTCACACGGAATATCGAAATATCGTATGTTACACGGAATATCGAAATATCGTATGTTACACGGAATTTGCGACAGTGCTGCTAAAACCTAAAGCCACACTATCATGTCTTCAACCTTACGAATTTCGTATCGTTATCCGTTTAAACTTGTACTAAAAGTACCGAAACCGATTAAAACCTTAGGATAGGTTTACAATTGTCTTTTCTACAGTAGGTATAACTCATCAAACTGAGTTTGATGAGCTTTCTACGTGGAAAAAACGCTGCTCCACCTCTACGTATTCTGCATTATCGCAGAAAAATTGTGAAAACAAATGGACGTATAAAAAAGTCGGACCTAGTCTCGCTTAAACAAAAACTATGTCTATAGACTCGGCCAGTACGCTGTCACATACAGGCTGACACGCACACATACACACATCAGTCGGTCATTTCGCGCGCAAACTAGGGTGTACACAGCACACTGACAGACTCTATAGACACATTTTTTCGTTTAGCGAGACTACGTCCAACTTTTTTATACGTCCATGATCAAACCATTACAACTTCACGGTGGATTCGACTTCGACAGTAGACTTTAGTATTATGATGATAAAATCGACTGTCGAAGTCAACAACTGTTAATAGCAATTCAGTGAATAACACGGTGTCAGGAGGTCCAATACATACTCTAGAAAATGCAGAAATTCCAACATTTCATACAAATGTGTCAATACCTCGCTCATGACAATTGATCATGAGCCAAATGAGATTATATTTTTCCTAGAGCCCAGTTAAAGGACGCAAAAGTTTGGCGTCAGTAGACAAAGTACGAATACAAGAATATCCGTTACGTCCGAATATCGTCACCTCAATGCTAACAAATGCATGGAAAATTTGAACAGCGCCCGTAAAAGGTGATCCCGTACTTCAGAGTTTACAAGAGTTAGAATATTCGTGTTAGAGAAAGTTCCTCAATACTTAGTAAGGAAGATACTTTAACAAGTCACGGCGCCGCCGCCGGTGCTTCTTCAACAGAAAAAAAGTCGACTTTGTACTTCGGTCTGCCAACGAAATTCGGAAAATTACTATTATACATCAATCATTACATTTGATGTACTTTTCAATCTGACACACACAGACACGACAAAGCGGACACTGCAGTAAAAGCTGACAGAACGACTATCTTAGAGAATAAAATAGAAGAGAAGCCTACAAGTCCGTTCGAACAAAATTTTTGATTGTCAAAGGACCCCACGATAATTGTACTTAGAAAAATGGCAGCCAGGAGGAGGATGCCGAAGAGTCTATAAAACGACTATACATAGTTTTTTTTTTTTTTACTTTTATAGGCTTACACTTGACCGCCATCTCGCCTGATGTTAAGCGACGATGTGGTCTACGATGGAGCGTGTTTACCTAGAAGAAACCGATTCACTCTCGACTTGAAGACACAAAGATTGTAATCAACAGGGAAAACCCACTCAGGCAACGCATTCCACAGCCTAGACGTTCTTATTACAAAAGTAGAGTCAAATCTCTTCGTTTGCGTCTTTGGAACATCAACCATGATACGATGTCGCTTTCTCGAGCTACGAGCATTCCGATAGAAAAAAGGGCAAGGTGGTATTAGATCATGTAAATCAGTCGCACACTCTCCGAAGTGTATCCGATAAAAAACCGAAAGACTGGCAACTTTTCAGCGATGTTCAAGACTTTGTAGTCTTTTTCGCACAAGAGTGTCGCTGCCTATGAGCCTTTTGGCACGTCTCTCGATCGATTCCAAGGCCTCCAGCTGATACTTAGCCGAACCATCCCAAAGATGCGAACAGTACTCCATACAAGAACGAATTTACTCATAGTTTACTCAACACCAACAATTGATGAAGACCTGACGAAGAACGACAGGGGGCGCTGTTCTAATTTTTCACACATTTGCTACAGCTAAAAATAGGTACTTACTTTTGTTAACATGCTTGTTTTGTTTTCATTTAATTTATTTTTTTCTTTGCAGTTACATGTTATGTATTTATTTAATTATTAAGGTAATTATAAATCATTAGGTGCAAGAGTTTGTCAGGGGTTTTGCTGCCACATGTTTCAGTTTTTACAATAGCTACCATAGTGCATTCTGAGACTACACCTAAGTTGATCTACTTGGAATGTGTTCTCAGAATGCACTCAACTCTACTCAAACAGCGACCAAAAGGTATTTCCCAATTTTACTCTCCGAGAGTTGTTAATTTAATAAGAATCGGTACTTATAAATTTTATTATGTAGTTATTTTGTACAATATGTTAAGTTCCAATATCATAGAGCGAGATTTCAACTAAAAAGTTTGAATTTTGAATAGCTGCTAGATTCACTTAAACATTTTGTTTTCATTAGAAACATTAATAGAGTAAGATCGCAGAGCGCCCAGACGTCACCTATTTTCTGATGAATGATGTGAACACATGCTTGAACATATCTCAAAATTGGCCGTCTAAGCAAGTTAGCGAGTAAGCATGTGTTCTTAGTACTTACTAACTCTACTCAATCGTCCACATTTCATTCATCAGAAAATAGGTGACGTCTGGGAGCTCTGCGATTTCGGACTATAACTTGCTCTATCAATTTTCGCATTTGTTCACCAATAAATGCGAAAATTAACAAAAAAAACTTAATTTTCGACTGAGTAGCTTAAAATCTCTCAATTGCAAATTCCCAGTGGCCTAAAATCAAAGTTAAGTTACAAAATTATCGTTGAAATGCAAAAATTCAACTCAAATGACAAAGACAAATTATTTAACAGGCAAGCACGACGGACAAAGCTTAATTTTATTCAAATTCAAGCATGCACCGTGAAAAGTGTGGCCACATTTAAAAACCCACAAGCCGCCATCTTTGATCAACACTTCGTTTTGTAATGGCAACCCGCAGAGGACACAATCTGTTACACCGTTATTTATGACGAATAGGTTGTCAACTATTTCTTTTAACGTATAATACCTTACTTTGTCATTTTCCTTGGAAAATTTCATTTCGCTTCCAGAAATGTCAAACCTATTTTCAATGGAAATTTGTTCATTTTCTGATAGGGTTCGTGTGTGACCCTCGGTCGTTCCTATGGAGTCTATTCTAGTTTTAGTAACTAACTCAATGAGAGATGTTAGGCCCCAGTGGTTAGAGTTCGCTGCAATTGCTATGGGGATAGCAGTATTCTCGACATACCCACTTGGATTGCTTCGCAGTAGTTTGCAAACCTGAAAGTAGACAACCAGGAAAGTTATTTATACTTACATTACAATACAGGTTTTTTTGCACGTCTATGAAATACTGCAAAAGTTTGTCGTACCGCTAATGACTTCGAAAGTTGATTGAAGAATGGTGTGATAAGGGGGCATCCATTCATTACATGAGGTGTTCAAAGGGGGAGGGGGTCGAGTCAAATCTCACGTAGGGGAAGGGGTGATCTCGGTAAATCTCACGTTTTTTTTTTGCAAAAAATGTGTTAATTCTTTGTGAAAACGTGGAAAATTGAGTAAAAAATGTGTGAAATTTTCATGTAGGGCGGGGGGTTGAACAAAATCTCTCCAGGAGGGTAGGGGGTTTTACGTAATTTATGGATGGTCCCGATATAGCTTAATATAGCTAAACCCCCGAGGGTCGCAAGCCAACCCTTCAGGGATACCAGCCCTTCTATCGCCAAACTAAATCAGCTTTGGCTTTTGCTATTGCTATTTCCGTCTCTATACCTTCAAGCGAAAATGACTTTGGCGATTTTTTTTTGTTTTTAGTTTTATTTATTTTTTACACACCGGGCATTTACACTTTTTTTTTTGGATGGGAAAATAATATACCTAGGTACGTAATAAATACGAATTTTTAAACGAACAAATGTTGTCATAGTAAATGGACTTAACATGCCCCTTACAAGGATGCAGGCTGATTATTTACCAATAACCCTGTATACTTAGTAAGTTTATCTAGTTTTAAAGCTGTTGTGGCCGAGTGGCTAGAATGTCCGTTCTCACAACCATGAGTTAATAGTAATAAGTCCGAATCCCTCGTGCACCTCTAAGTATAAATAGTTCATAATATGAATACATATTATGTAGATGTACGAATTTGTCATCATCAAAGGCTTTAACGGTAAAGGATAGGCGTATTCTATGAAAGACAATCTTTCTAGGGTATGTTTATGTTATCCAACAACTTTGGACTTGGGACTTTCTACCTGCCAGGTGATCTAAATTGATTTTGAGGATTCATGTTGCCCTTCTCATCAGCCACGTTTACAGCTCCGTGTGGTATAATAGAAGTTATGTGACAAGTTTTCAGCTTGCCTCGAATACCTACCCAAACTTTGTTGCCAACACACGGAATATCTCTGGTAAAGGTCTGGTCAAAGAGTTTACATATTATACTACGTTAGAACAAACGCTTTACACCGAAAGCACTGGTCTGATCGCTCTTGTGGAAGTGTCATACTTTTGTCGCGGTACATCACTCTGCCTCTGCTATAGCTAATATACACCTCATGTGCTTACGATTGGTACAAAGGAACCGTGCGGAAAAACCTGATCTATTTATTTATTCTTTATCTTAGGGTGTGGTAGTTCCCCAGGCGGACTCTGCAAAGAGTTCTGCCACTACACAGGTTTTTCGTGGCAATAATGTTAGTATTAAAACAATAATACGAGTACATGAATAAAATGGGCATCCTGTTTAATCTATTGAAGCTAGTGTGATGGATTATGGCATTGACTCTCTCTTTGCGTTAATTAACGGCATTTCTCGTTAGTGTGGCCCCAGCATTTACGAGACAAGGGCCCGAGTGCTAGCAGTGGGAACATTTAGTGGGCTGCTTATGCCCTTAAAAATATTCTGATTTTAATAATATGATAAAGAGAAATAAAAGTTATTTACCTCTAATTTCGCCTCATCAAAATCGTACGAACTATACAGCGCGTCGGTCAATTGATTTGTCAACGTATTATCAATTCTCTGGAACATTGTCACAACTAGACACGTGTGATAAAACTTCACAGTAATAGCCCCAGGGTCGATCAAATTCGCATGCGTTTCCAAAACCTTC
Source organism: Ectropis crepuscularia (assembly GCA_963693475.1). Lineage (NCBI taxonomy): Eukaryota > Metazoa > Arthropoda > Insecta > Lepidoptera > Geometridae > Ectropis > Ectropis crepuscularia. Next base: position 19,957,615 of record OY856355.1, read on the forward strand.
AAGGCATTTCGACCCCCTATGGACTTAATCATCAGTGCTCCTAAGTCATCCCAACTCAGCATATCTTTCACCGATATATGCTCAAACTGCTTCGAACAATTAAGACATATATTCGCGTACAACGTAGCATACAATTGTACAGCCCGATTCCATATATCCAAAGTAAACTGAGGTAAGAACGAATGCAGCAATCTCTCATCTAACATCTGTAACAAAATTCTTAATATGTTCATCAAGTCTTCATTCCTTCTCAGATAAAGTATTTTTCTCCACAAATACGGCATTCTTTTACATATATCGTAGCACTGATCTCTCGTTTGACTTGACCATTGTATTTCAATAAATCTGTCTATCAATTCAGAAAATACTGGTGTTTGATTGGTTCTCGCATAAGGGAGGGGAAACCCACACTCACACCCAATATTCGACAGTTTTTGCGTTTTCATATTGACTGATATACATGAATCCACAAAATACTTATACAAGTCTTCATCTGTTATAATATTATTCAAGTATTCTTCATTCTTTACCATGCTCAAATAGCTAAGAAAAATGTGATTTGGTATGAACTTAGATTCTTCTAAAGCTCCAATGTCAATGCAATAATTCTCTAACTTTATCATTAGATTGTAGATCTCTCTAATATCACAGGTATTACTATCGATGATAGAAATTAAATTCGATTCTTCTTTATTTACTAAACTTAACCTAAAATATTGATACAAAGATTTACTGATGCAATCTTTTACTTCAATATTGTCTATTTCTATGGCTTTTTGACTAGATTCTTTGTAAATTATGTCAGTGTGTATGACGATTACAGGTTCATCAAAATTTGTTTGTTCTAATGACATCTTTGGAACCTCTGTCTTTATTATGGCTTCCTTTTGAATAATAATGTCTTGGACTGGCGGTTTATCGGCTAAATGTTTCATTTTGTCTTCAAAATCATCCCATTTTTCCTTGAGGATCTTCTTGCTAGAATTCAGTTTGTCGGAAACACTCAAGCTTAAGTCTTTCAGAGTTTGAATAGCTTCAGGTGGTATGGACGTGAATTTGTATTCGTCATTTTGTTTTAGATCACCATCTTCATCATCCAAAGATGATTTTGCATTGTATGTGTTGTCTACCACATGGATGCCAGTCTTTGAAGTAACATTCAGTTTCAAATTATCGAAATTGTTTAATACGTCTTCAATTTTCTCAATTGCATCTTTTTCTATCTTGTCCCGCAGCCCAGCCATAATATATAATTTAGGGGACAATTTACAAGACATCAAATAGTCACTATAAGCAGTACATATTTCTGTACACAACGAATACTTTTCATCCACAAAACATTTGAGTAAAAATTTGTCAATTTGCATGAATCGCAAATGTATTAGAGAGCCATTACTCAACCACACATACAACATGTTGTGATACACTTTACAATCGGTAATATCTTTGTATTCATACCAAACCGTGTCATCGACGTTTTCATTATTCAAAAAAAATAAAGCATCCTTTCGAAAACAAAATATGGCACCGTTTATGGAAAATATTTTAGAGAAATTTATAGATTTGCCGTCGCTTTCACTAATGAGATTTTCAATTGTAAATTCTTCTGTTTCATATTTATCTTTTGTTACTAAATTGGAAGGATGCCGAGCTAAGACTTGCTTGAACTGATGAGTACGTTTAACAGTCCCATCGATGGTAGACTCCCACAACCGTGAAGATGGTCTAGCGCAAAAAATCAAAGTATTTTCCAATTCTTTCCCAACTGCAAATTTTAGCTCATCATTAACCATATTAAATTTCTTTACTTCTGAGAAGTCTCTTTCCACTTTTTTTATTGTGATATCTTGGTTTTTTTCTTTATTTACAAAACAAGCTCCAAACTCCCCATCTCTCAGTTTCTGTCCAATTTGTCTGTATTGTTCTTGGGTGGTGTCGCATACGTAACAGCGGGTGAGAGTGGAGACTAGGAGCATACATGATCGCAGATCGATTTGGCATATCCTCGAGTCGAGGCTCATGATGACTTGAGACGAACTCTGGAATGTTTTGGCCTGGAATACAATGAAAATCAAAGTTATGACAAATAATTTGTTAGAATAAATTGTAGGTTGTTTACGAGCAAAATAAATAATTACACTAAATTAGCACATATTATGTATTAAAATTACAAAACCCTCAACAAAATTATGTATTTTCAAAGTTTAGGTCACACATGTGTTTGCAACTAAAGCCATTAAAAACTAAAGCAACTAACTAATTATAATACCCATTATGCATATAAGATTTCTCTGAATAATAAGAAAAGAGCTGTTAACATTGAAACCGCTGAAACGATTTTGAAGAAACATAGCTGAGAACACTTACAAATAAATCCTAAAACCTTTCAACCAAAACAAAATCTGTGCATCTGTTCAGGGGCTACGATGCCACAGATAGACACACAGATGTGTTAATACGTCAAACAGATAAGAAACCGTCGTTTTTGCACCTGAGTTAAAAAAAAACAGTGTGTAAGACCGCACGGCAGAAGTGGAAACTTCATTATCTGTATTTTATCGTATTATCACAGTATAAAAAAATACTACTATGATATATTATAATGATACGGTATAATATATGAGACTGTGGTATTGTTATCATCATAATCAGCCCACATTCGTCCACTGCTGGACATAGGCCTCAGTACAATAGTACGTCACTCAGTCCGATCCTAGGCTTTACGTTTCCAACCGCCATCAGCTGCTTTTCGTAAATCGTCACTTCACCTAGTCTCATTCGGTCAGCTCGGTATGGAAAGAGTTATGTTTAGAGTTTATCTGAGGGCTTGCATTCATAATGAAGCCATCCGTCAGAGAACCAAAATCATAGCAAGCTGAAGTGGCAGTGGGCTGGTTATACCTGACACAGAACCGGTAACTGTTGGGGTAGACGAGTTCTGGAGTGGAGACTGCGAATCGGCCAACGTAGTGTAGGACGCCCTAAAGCAGTTGTCTCACCCTCAATGATGAACGAGTAGAGCTAGAAACAAGTTGGCGAGCCGCGGGGAGCGAGTGCGTAGTTCCGATAGTTCTGTAGCTCGGCTATAAGCGACTGTGCGAGTGACGAGCGATTACACGCATCTTTCAGATCCATAGAGAAATGACCGCTGGTTGGTCTCTCGGTGTGTTCTAATCGCTTAGCAAGTATCGCTGAACGAGTATTATCTTTCATAGCTCTTGTCGCTCAGCGACAAACTAGTGAAGCGAGTGCTCGCCGGCAGTGTGAACAGTTAGCGATCAACTGCTTGTATATGCATCTCTTTTATTTACACGGAATGTACATATATCTATTGTACGTTTCTTGAGCGAGAATAGTCGATAGTTACTCGTTTTCTCGTCGGCGGTGGGACAACTGGCTTAGTCTAGAAAGTTTAGATGGTCCCCCAAATGCCAAAATCTGAGCCTGTGTAGGGTAGACTGGGTACGGTTGTGCCAATTTTCAGTTGATCGCCTATAATTTCGTAAGTATTCCAGTTAGCTGGAAGCAAGGTATGTTTTATAGTGATATGGGAATTTATCTACATATAAATACTACAACTATGTCTTTATGTGCAAGGGTTAGATAATAGGAGCCATTTGAAAAAAAATAAAAAAATGTCACAATCGTCCCCACCCCAAGGACGGTAGTGACAGTGCCTGGGGTCGAAAGTGACAAGTCACATAAAACACATAAAAGTCTTTAATCAAGTGAAATCGCCGGTAATAAAGAAACATTTCAATCACTTTTAACTAATAAAGATTTGTACCATCTTTAACTATTAACAATCTTCGAAAAAACAAATGGTATTGCTGAGGTTGACGCAGTTGGCTGAATTTTCAGCCAACTGACCTTGAACATTCACCCAATAAGGAATGTGAAAGCGGCAGTGTATCATCATTCGGTCCAAGATTTCTAGTTTCAAAGTTTAGTCCGTCGGGAAAAACTGATAATTCTTCCTGGATTAGTCACTCCAAAGGTAATTCTACCTGTTTCAGCAGAATTCGTCACTCCAAGGGTAGTTCTGTCTATTTCAGCAGAATTGGTCACTGCAAGGGTAGTTCTGGCAGATGGTTCTGCTAGATAAGTAATTCCAGTGTCAATTGTTATTCTTTCAATCATCACAAATGATGATACTGCAGGATTATCTTCTTCAGTTTCAGGGCTTGGTCTGTCCGTTACAAAAGACGGTGCAAAGTCAATTTCTTGGAATAGATTACGATTAAATGGACAAATACCTGTGTGCTGCAGGTGACATTCACCTCTTTCCGTCTTTTTAACCCGTTGTCGGGGCATCTAAAAGCAAAATAAAAATTGTTTACTTTTGTCACAACTGTACCCAGAAAAAATGTCACAACCGTACCCATTGCATTCGTTCGCAAAAAAACTATTCCCATGACTATACCGGATAACGTATGTTCAAAGTAATTACTGCTATTTAATCACAAATCTTTAAGCTTTAACGAGAAAAAAACTTGTCACTCTATCTGTGTACATCAAACAACAATCACACAAAGAAGTCAAACAAAAAAACTTACTTTTCATCGAAAAATAGTAATGGGGTACTCTGCAAACTGCTACGTCGTGCGGCTGGTGACGCAATACTGTGAAACACGTTCGGACAGGCATGCCGCTGCTCTCTTCCCTTGCACCCGCCCCCGTATTCCTTATAGTTTCGCCAATACGACGGCTGTCACTACTGTACCCTGGCACAATTGTACCCAGTCTACCCTACTGGTAACCCTCTCCAAAACTACACTGCACATCATATATTATTATTTTGGATCAATACAATGAATTTGTGTGCTTTACTCTGTATTTATATAATTTTCTGTAGGTATTTATAAAATGTAAGTATCACCACTGTCTTTTCGAAGTCATGTGCGTAATGCCGCTAACTTAATACGGTGAAGGAAAACATCGTGAGAAATCCGACATGTACCTAGAATCTTTCGAAGTTATGTGACACCTACCAACCCGCATTGGACCAGTGTGGTGTATTATGGCCTTGACGACCGACTCTTTGCGAGAGGCCCCGAGTCCCAGCAGTGGGAACATTAAGTGTGCTGTTTATGTGTGTTATGTAAGTTAAGTATAATTTTAAATAATCCTCACCAGAAAGTTCTGCATTTGCAGTACAGATATCTTCCCAACATCATCGCCAGAGAACAGCATGTGAGAATCGCTCCACATCATAACGGTGACCTCATTGCCCTGGTGGTCCCTCGACGTGACTGTCGAGTGACCACCACTCAAAGATTGGTCACACTCTGTGACTGTGACAATGCCGCGGCCATTGGCAAAGCCGATGTATTTTTCATTGGTTGATATTGCGAGACGAGTGACGGCTCCATCCTGGAACAGAAAACACAGAAAAAGTTGTAGCAATATAGTATGGGACAAGCATGACATGTGTACTTATGGAATGCAGCAGCATGGCGGATCAACGGGCAGAATTCCTCCAATCTCCGTCGTCTGTTCTGGATGCTTATCACAACCTTAATAGGCTCCTTGCCTTCTGGGACGGCCTGGGCTGGTTGGGTTAGGTTAGGTTAGTAGATAAGGGAAGTATGAGTCACGCACAATGGCCCAATAAAGAGGGTAGGTGAGGAAAAGGCCCCGTCAAACTAAACTAAGCATGACATGTGCATGACGGTAAGCAACATGCCTATCCATAATGCCCGAGCGACACGACGCTAGTTTTTCAAGCTACGATAGCAAGCTAGTGTTAGTAAGGTAGCAAGCTAGTACTTCAAGCTTCTTGTACACTTGTGTACAAGAAGCACTTCACTTGTCACTTCACTACACTTGTGCTGAACATTAACTTGTGAAATTGCTCACACATTGAGACTTGCAGGATATCAATATTAGCTATGGTCGTTATATAGCATAAAGTGTTGTATAACTATTTATAAGACTTTATAACGAAAACACGTTATGTGAAAATCTCATAACAGCTTATAATTCAAGTAGCGGTATGCACTTTTAAAACTACATAACAACCATTGCTTGCTTTATCGCGCAACGAAATGTACAATAGGGTGGAGCACGAATGTATGGACAAACATTTTTTTTTAGTTTCGAAGTTCTAATAGGGGGGAATTTGTGCGTCATAATGAATTTAAAAGAAGTATAATTTTTCATTTCATTTAATGAGTATCTTCTGCCTCCGCATTGACTTCAAAAATTTTATTTTTTTACATAAAGTTGAAAGTCGTATAATGTGAAATGGTGTCCCTATTTTCAAATTAAGAGGTACTTTACTACAGATAATGTATGTTTTAAACATCTATTAGGGTAATACTGTGACAATGAACATGAAAATACTAAGAAAGTGTTAAAAAATTACATTAATAACTAAGCTAGAAAATCCGTTTTTGTTTTATATTTAGGCATCACGTTCCACGATTTGAACGTGGCTTTTATTGCACCTAATCGTGACTTTTGTGTGCACTGAGCTATAGAAGCTGTGGTCGTAATCTTCACAGCTCTCTCAATAACTTTAGTAAGGCAGGTAACCTTTAAAAACAATGGTTTGCTCTCGCCACCAGATTCAACAATGTCCAGAATTCTTTGGTCAGATATTTTTTTTTAAAGCGGCGGTTCGGTTAAGTTTTCCTACCAGTACATTAATTAATCAATATAAACTAGAAATAGCATTAAAATTCATCAATGTCACTTGAAAAGAAAAAGTCTAGGTGTTGAAGCAAGGCTCACACTGCGTGCCTTTAGTATGCGACAAGCAGCCAGCTCTCTAATATTACGTTTCCTCTCATCTGTTATCATCGCAAGAAGAAGGCTTTAAGAAGAAGGGAGGAGGAGGGACGGGAGGCGCAAAATACGCGTTTTTTTAAGTTTATGAGCAGGTTTCTGGTGTCCATAACAATGTTAAACAGATGACGAGTGACATATTTGTAGGATGGTTGGATCCTAATTGAAAACTAAGACGGTCCAACTTTATATACGAGATTTTGCTAGAATCCTCAAAGTGTTCGTCGTATTTTCAGTTGCCACATACAAACGTAGTATTTGGTTGGCACGTGTGATCCAACGGGCATGTAAAAGTTTACCTAGAGATTTATTTTCGAGATCTTATTTTAGTAATTGGCCATTGCGAGTAATATTTGTCCTGTAATGTGCTTAAATTTCTTTACAGTCAGCTTTTCACATGTTTCTAGAGATTTTCCTAATGAACCTACGTAAGATATGAGTCTTCGAGATGAATAAATAAATGTCTTAGAGTAGTTTATCAATGTGGAGCAAACTGATTTTTCACTGAAATAGTTTTTGTAGCTTTTTCTGAACTAGTTTTATAAATCCATCATACTTTCCTGTGTTAACATTCGTTCTGTCATAGCCAATGGCTATAATACGTAATACTCGCCAAAATACTGGCATGGGAAATTTCTTCACGAACCATCTATTCTGTTGTCGTAGTTTGTATTCCTCTAGATGACCTCAGGTACAACCTTTACCTTTTTATGGTATACCAGTATCATCGATACTGCGGATAATCATCTCATGAGACGTTCTTTGATAAATTATAGAAGCCTGTTTTTATTTAGGAACCTTTTTATCCTTAGAACAGATGCACTGAGCTAATTTATTGTATTTACATGCTGAAATACCAAAAAGTATCTTACTGCTTTGCTGAAAACTTTCTGACTCCTCTTCATGGATTTGAGTAGATTTTTGCTTTTTAAATGATATGTTTTGAACCTTTGAATTATCCTCATTTGTGTTACTGTCAAAATAAATACAGTTTGTTGTATATTTCTAACCCAAGATGTTACGATGTCTGCTATCTCTGAAAAAGTTGGAACTTTTGCCCTTTTTTAGTTGTAATTTTAGTTGATGTCTCATTCATGTCAATTCGTAGTACTTCATTACAATATTCGTAAGTAGTTAACACTTTCTCTTTTATGTCACTAGCATCCCCCAAATAAGGACATTTAAACACACTTCGAGTTCTTTACATAGTTTTAAAAATAGAAACTGAAAAGAACAGAGCGCTGTAAATGACGAGTATCGTGACAAGCGCCGCTAGCGTGTACTCCTGCGCTCTCACATTCCCCATATTAAACTTATAAACACATAGTTAGGTTTCTTTGTGTATTCTACATCGAAAATATAGGATCCCAGATAACGATTTGTAATAAAAAAACTGTCTGGTTATGAAAATATAGTACTGATATATGGCGTCTGTGTAAGGTCTAAACCCAATTATTTTTATAAAATCAGTGACGATGCGGGGGCAGTTACTCTAAACGGAATTGATTTATATTTTGTATTACTTAATTTAAGCCCAAATGGCACCAAATTTTTACTATTACATTACATTTAAACGAAAAAAGTTTTTTCGCTCCACCCTAATGTACAACTCTGCGTGCAACGCAATCGGTACCGATTTTTAGTTATTGCCATAACTGTATCGTACCGGTTAGAGCGAGTGAGATACATATGTAGTGGTATAAGTGTGAGTAAGAAAGGAGCATAGATCTATTTGACGCATTCGGTTATTGAAAAATTAATCTTATCTTGTTATGATGAAATACGAAAATAAATAGTTTTGATACCGTTATTTGGATATGCGTAACAGTTGCGTTCCGTTATCTGAAAAACCCGTAACGACACATGGCTAATCAATATGTGCTCCAAATTTCGTAAGGTAGGTAGCTAAGGTAAGGTGGTAAGGTAGGTAGCTAAAGTAAGGTAGCTTTTTCGCTCGCTGTCCCTCTTTTATAGCGGGCCGCTGAGAGACCGCATCGTGTTATCCCTTTCTCACCCCACGCGGCTGTGCTGTGAGTAAATCGAGTCGCGCGCGACTAGCGATCGTGCGTGCGTGACTAGCTACTAATTAGTAACTACAAACTGTCATAATCGAGATATCTCGAGACATTCTCAAAATCGAATGATTTCATTAGTATATCTCATAATCGCCCACCTCTAGTGTCTATCTAGGTTATGATCTTATGATCCGAGCGAAACCGGAACGGGCCGCTAGTTAATGTAGAAATTTTAGATCTCAAAGTGGTTGTTGTCTGAGTTAGCACATAGGTAGCCTATTTTGTATCCTGAAATATACTGAGTGCCATAAGAAATAGTTGTAAACTACTTTTACTATTGAGAAACCTAATAAATATGAATGAAGTGATGGATAAATTCTATTCTACTAATATTATAAATGTGAATGTATGGATGTTTGGATATTTTGATGTTTGTTGCTCAATCACGTCCTAACGTATGAACGGATTGGGCTGAAATTTGGAACACAGATTATAGTCTGGAAAAACACATAGCCAACGGGAACAACGCGAACGGGAACTACGCGGGTAACACCGCGGGGCGCTGCTAGTTAATATTAAATGTCAATCATTGGATGTTTGTTGCTCAATCACGTTGTAACGTCAGAAGGGATTGGGTTGAAATTTAGAAAGCAGTTAGATTATAGTATCTTAGTAGTTAGATAGGTAGGATGAGAGACGTACTTCTTAGCATTCCATGGATTCACCGTGCGGTTGCCGGGTCCATCGTGTGGCAGAGAGAGAAATATCGAATAGACCCCAAGACTTGTGACTCGGGCGTAGGTTTAAAAGGGGCCCCTTATATTGACGTACGTCAACACTCACCTTCACTACTCGTATTTCTCTCCCTGCCCAGCCAAATCCACAAAGGCTAATATTTGTCCCGGAAAACTATGGTAATCTGAACTATGCGGATAAATCGCAGGCCGTTGCTAGTAATACAGTATACACATATGACTGATTAAACTGTGCCATATTAAATAAACAGTTACCTGTATCATAGATCACAGGTTACACCTAGCATAGGTAACTGGGTGTCAACTTCAAAAATAGCAAATAGTTCTTACATGTTATTCGTGAAACATCTAATCATATTTGATGTATACATATGAGTCTTGGGGTCTACTCGAGATTTCTCTCTCTGTCACACAATGGACCCGGCACCCGCACGATGAATCCATGGAATGCTAAGAAGTTCGTCTCTGTAATGTATTTTGTGTATCTGGTGTGTGTTTAGTCAATAAAGATTACATTATATTGTATTAGTTTTACAATAAATCAATGTAAGTAATCACTAATCAGATACCTGGAAACACAAATGGCACGTGATAAATATTTATTTATTTATTTAATAATAGGCGAGCAGCATATGCCTATATCTCAGTTGAAATATGTAACAAAATTATAGGTAATTGTCTGTTGAAATGGTATTCTCTATCCATTTGTCAAGTTTTTTACAAAGAGTTTAGATTACAAAACCTGTACTTTAACACTTACTAATTAGTCTTGTTTACTTACATGATACCAAACATACTCATAAGTTTAGCTTATGTCAAATCTTTTAGATTAAATTCATCTATTTTTGTTGAGGCAAACAGCTACCCTGTTGGTCTACATGTGCATCCAAACAGCTAGCTGTTACAGTTCCAACATTATCAATTGAGCTACAGAGTATGCACATATAACCTACCAGTTACCGCAGAAGTTACAGGTGGTCTAGTTTGGAGAATGCCGACTGTCAATCCAGAGACCCTGGGTTAAAAACCACACGCACCACTCTTTTCGAAGTCATGTAAGTCAAGTAATGCAGGTAACTTTAAATGGTGAAGGAAAACATAGTGAGGCAACCGACATGTACCTAGAATCTTTCGAAGTCACGTGCCATCCACCAACCTGTACTGGGCCAGCGTGGTGGATTATGGCCTTGACACTCTCTTAGTTTAGTACTCATTTAGTGGGCTATTTATGCTTTATGCTAACCTACCAGAGGTAACACACAATCCCAAAGATACGGCATTTTAAATAATGGCCCCTTTATATGAAAATAGAAGCTTACCTTATTTGGAATGAGTTGAACAAATTCACAGGGATTCCGATTGAAAACGTAGATACCTCCACTAGTGGCACCAAAGGCAATCAAACTCTTTGAGACATCGAAGCATGTGTACTGAAAAATATAAGTCTAGGTTAATACAGTTCTAATTGTGTTTTAGGAAAGAATTCCTGATATACTCTACTTATATTGTGTTTAGTTTTTCCTTCACTAGTTCAGTCTCAACACATCCATATCTTTAGTCATAGAATAGATAATACAGATAGAACGGACACTCCCCACCCCCCGCCAGTTTCAAGCTTCCTACCCCGCAAGAACGCGAGAAGCACTCAGCGACACGACATAGATGACACGCACACATGCGTAAATGCGTTCGAACGACATATGCGAGATGTGTGAGTGTAGGTATGTCAACTGCACCGTCTGTATAGATTTTAGGCCGAGTGTCCGGGGTGTGCTTTAGTTCAGTAAACAAGTTGGATCAAGTGCATTGAATGTCGCCAATCATTGAAAGTTATCAAGAGAGTGAAGGTGAGCTCCTCCACCTTAACCCATTAATTAACTTGAACTTTCAAAATTTTTTAAAAATAAAGGCTATCCTATTAGAATTTTGGTTTAAATGCAAATCATTGCCAGTTATAGATAGAGTGCAGATGCGCTCATCCACCTTAATTAACTTAAACTTAAATAAACTTGCATAAAGTTAATGAAATATAGACTCTATCCTATTAGAATTTTGGTTTAAAGTTTAAACAGCCCAAACCCATTTGGCTATGGCACCAGTATGTAGGTTAAGTATTTACCTATCTATATTGCACATCGACCACAACTCACTTATCAAACATAACAACAGCCGCAAGATTCTTTCAAGACCTAGTATTCTAGTACAATAAACTACCAAAGGAAAGAGCCTAAGAGCCCGATATCAGCTATAGAACTGGCTAGAACTGCAGAATGAAATAAATTATAACTAAGATTATTATAATAGTACTTAATAATTTTTCAAGTCAACTTTTATCTTTGACTTCTGTATGCAGTGTGGCAGAACCTATCCATTGTTGTGTGTAGTTGTTTGCAGTCTTTTCAAGATTGATCGGCTTAGGCGCAGCATAATGTTGACAAGGGCCATTGGTTGGTAGGCTTCTTGCAGGTAATAATATTGAGTGTTAGTCTTAAAACTAATAAAAGATATCTTTTCAATTCAGTAACACACTCTATGCATGAATATACGTGATGCAGCTAAACTACTTAATTGAACTAAAAGTGTGATAAAGTTCAGATACCTAGATGAAAAGATACAGAGATGTTTTCACTTCCGTGACACATTAGACATAACCATGCTGCACCTATGATCATGTAGTATTTGTTGTGTGGCGAATATGCTTTAGCTTCAGGATTCTTGGCAACAATCAGAAGGTATGCAAATGAGTTAGCTGAATTAAATGAAGTATTGGTTTGCACAATCAATACTTACCTACTTCAAAGTGCACATTTGTATTCAAGCGTGCAACACAAACTACATACTCGTTGCGTACCAACCTACTTTACAGATAATATAAATAGAGATCTATCATAATTTGCGCAACAGCATATGAGCAATATGAGCAGAAGCCAAATAATGTTAGCCATTCTGAACTAACCTTTATCCGTTGAACGTTTTTAATAGGATAGTTGATAGATTCTGTGATATCTGCGAGTTCTTGAAGAATATAAGGAGGCGGAATTGGGTTAGACATTGTTCAAAGGAACATTTTTTGTTTATAAATGTTGAAAATGCGGAAAAATCACAAATTAGAAGTAACCAGACCTATTTTCGTTTGTTCAGTGTGACAATAATCCGTAATTTTAAAAACGCCATTGAACTATATTATTCGACTGATCTTTAAATTTTACGCTAAAAAGTTAAAATGAAATGTTTTCAGACCCAACAAAAACACAAAAAAATATTGGCAGTCATAGGAACTGCCGATAGAAGTGAAAACGTATAACTCAGAATTTGATAGCTTAGCGTACCTTGGAAACTACACGGGTGTAACCGGAGGGCGTGGTCTGGCCATCTTGGCATGGCCATCTAGAAATGCGTCAGTATTTCCCGTTGGCTGATGCGTTTCTAGATGGCCATATCATGATGGCCTGTCCACGCCCTTTTAGCATTTCTCATTGGCTGACGTATTTCTAGATGGCCAATAGCCATGGTCCCGAGTTTACCCGAAGCTTTTTTATTATACCCGAGCGTGACGAATGAATTCAATTCACAGCCCACGAAAAATCTGTCTAGGCGCGCCTAAAGAAGTTTTTACTTCAAAAATTGGCAGTCAAAGGAACTGCCGATAAAAGTGAAAACTTATAACTCAGAATTTGATAGCTTACTTTGCAAACTACGAGGGTGAAAGGAGAGACCCCGGTGTGCCACCAGTGCGGTTGCACGGAAGACACCGCTCAACACGTGTTGGAGGCATGCCTGGGAGCGGAGGATCCGCGGCGATCTCTAGCTGCGGTCATGGGGGTAGACCTTTAATTGCCGACCGTCTTGCCAAAGATGCTCGACAATGAGAGGTCGTGAGAGGCGGTAGTCTCCTTCTGCGAGACAGTCATGTCCTCATGTCGCGGAGCGAGGCCAAGGATCGAGAGAGGGAGATGGATTCTCTTGCTCCAGGGTGACAATCTGAGTTTGCTGTGGTGGTCCCTAAGTCTGAATCCTCTCAGCACTCTGTTGAAGGATTCAGAGTTAGCCTATCGTCTTCGTGGGGGAGGTGAAGTTATATCCTGAGGTTTGCGTATATGGACGACCTCAAGCTCCTTGTACCGAAACGCCAAGACTTGTTGGAGCTATTAGAAACCACATTTTTAGTAACGCTACCAAGATGGAGTTCGGTGTCGACAAGTGTGCGGTCATGCATGTACAGCGAGGGAAAGTAGTAAATTCAGAGAATTTACCCAATTAAAGACATTTGTCAGCCGGAAAAAGAAGCGCTTCTTCAATGATTTCTTAATGTCATCTGCTGAAATACCCAATGACTGTGACATACCGAGATATTTGTAGGTCTCGGCTTCGGTGAGGGATCTGAGAGTTATGTTATCGGAAATTAGTGAATTCAGAGAATTGGAATTGGAATTCCGATTCCATGGAAAATCTGTATGTGCCAAAAGAAGTGTTCACTTCAAAAAGACAATAGAATAGTTGGAAAACATTGAAAATTTATAAATGAAATAAATCTTCAACACAAGAAGTATTTTACATACATAATTGCTAATAGTGTCGAAGACGTAATGAACCTGGCCACATTAGATTATTTTGAAATTGACAGTGACAAACTAGTCACAACTGATCCGTTTTTATACTCAAAGCTATATCACTATAAATACATTTTGCCATCATGATAAAAATAGTGCTGTGATTGTATTGTGTTGAATGTAAGCGTTTATCGTACTAATTTCTATGTAATTCCTCAAACGACTCGATCGGCCCCTGCTGGCTGGGTGTTCCCTCTTGATTTCTTGGCAGTGTTTGCACTTTTAGGGATTTCTCCCTTTTTTAGGGAAAACTCGTTGAAATTATGCTTTACCAAGGAATTTATTAACACGATTTACGGAATTTTGGGGAAAACTCAAAACCTATGGTACTTCCGGCCCGTACTATAAACCTTATTGTTTTAACAGTACATTTTTACTGTTTTCACATCGATGGTCCTGTTCTCTATTTATTCCCAATTTGTTAATTATAATAATATTGCACAACAAAAATGTTTTTTATTTCTATATAAATTCATAGCCATGAAAAATTTACTAGAAACTGATATACGATTTTATTTCGCCGGTCTTTGTCTTATCCATTTAAAATGATAGAGAGTAGGATTGTCTATCCATGCTGGAATCGTTCGTGTAATGACGTTTAATCAGCTTGCAGTAGGTACTGTAGCTTGCAGGTATAAATAAAATCGTTCTTCCAATTTTCTTTTATCAATATTAAAGTTACATAGGTTACTAAGATTTTTTATAATTACCGCTTATTTGATAAAATGCGATAGAACCAGATGAGCACTATAATATTATTATGATGATTATATTTATCAACATTATTATGATAAGTAATGATATTTATCATGACTAAGCACTATATTAGAGACAATTGTTATCAATTGAGTAAAAGTAAACCAATTAAATAAATGTAAGCATTTATACTGACAAGTGTTCGATCTTTCCCATATAAAAGGAGACGGCTCATTTCTGCCCCAAGTCGTTTCAAGTTTAGGTACTTAATTAGCCCCGGAGACCTAAACAAGTTATTTAATTAAAATAACATATAATTAAATAATTCAAACTGTACATTCAATACTAACCTGCCAAGCGGGGATTGCAAACTGGTGATTAAAAAGTACCTTAATGACTATGAATAAGTAATTTTGTATTAAGGTACTGTAGTTCCATAAAACCAAACTAGATGGCGTTGTACGGCGTTAAAACACGCTAGCGAAGTTTATGTGAATTTAAATAAGCCTGTTAAGGTTTAGTTCGTGTTTTGTCTTCGGGTCAGTACCCAATAAATAAGTACTACGGTCTACGGTGAATACTCCTTTCATTTGTACCTATGTGTACAGATTATAGTCTATGCTATAGTCAAAGTCAGCCATGTTTTTCTCATTTTAGTTTTTTAGTTCAGTTGAAGTTTACGACTTTACGTACAGTAAAAATTCGTTCGAAACTCACACAACACATGGAATTTCTTTATTTATCCAAAGGTTTTGTAATTTTTTTGTGGTTTGGCCGAATCTCCGGCCCTTCTCTGTGTTGAGTCGACATTATTCTGAGCACAGTACGTCGCAAAGTAATGAATTTACTACCTTCTTTTAGTAGTAAGTACATAATCACGTTCTTGATTACCTACTTGCGGCGTTATTTTTTTTCAATGTTTTAGTTGATATCTATTAAACCCCGCTATGCAGGATAAAAACATAAACGGTTCCTCAATCTATATAAAAAATCCTATACAATGATCCAATTTTGGTCAAGTCTCTTGCACTTTTTCTGTAGGGCAAATGCCCATGGAAAATGGGCCGTCTCCTTTCACAAAGGAATGCTCCTCAACGGCTTAGCTCCATCTACTTATAGCGCCAACCCCTCTAAAACTCTTTTGAAATTGCGGGTAGAAGTGAATGGTATCCCACCAGCGCTGCGCCCTCTACACAAAATTTTATCAGTCATACCCATTTCTTTCAATAATCAGATACTTGTTCTTTTAGGACACATATTTAGACTCAAATCCCAGTATTAAATACAGTACTATAATAGTGAAATACACTACAAACAAATACAGGTGATAACACAATCAATATTTATTCAAAAATATTCTTCAAAAGGTTTGAAAACAAAAATGAATATTGGCAGTCTTAGGAACTGCCGATAGAAAGTGAAAACTTATAACTCAACATTTTTTGTTAGCTGACTTTGGAAACTACATGGGTAAAACCGGAGGGTGTGGCTATGAGCATGGTCATTTAGAAATGCTGATTTCTCTGTTTCTTAATAATCCCGAGCGTCACGCTAGAATTCAAATCACAGCCCACGAAAAACCTGTCTGCGGCGCGCCAAAAGAAGTTTTCACTTCAAAATCTGGCTTACCTTAGCTCTATCGAGACTTCATTGTCCGGCTTTAGGCGCCAACGTTCTTTGGAAATTACCTACATCTTGGATAATAATAAAAATAAACTCGTATGCAATTTTTAATTACTTTATTTGCGAAAATAGGTAGGTACGTACAATAAGATCTTACATAAATGTTTAAATTTAATAATAAATATTGAGAACTCCATAGTCAAATAGGTACATACATATTCCTATTAAATTTTATGTTATAAAAAAAAGATTTGTTAGGATTGTTATCAGACTGCTGATACAATAAAGAGTTTACATTCCGAATTTGGGAGGAGGAGAGGACAATTTCATTAAAAAATAAATGTTTAGCTCATTGAACGTTTGATAGCTGGCAGCTTAGAAAAAAAAGTATTTTAAACTAAAGAAAATTCCTAGCATTCTTTTGTTTATTTAGGTAATTTCAGTTTTAGCTAAATCACTAAAATTTGTTTGAATGCTATTTTGCTATTACCATTTGAGCATTTTTACCCGACTGCGCGACGCAAAGGAGTGGTAATTTGGAAAGTTTGTTTTTAGTGTTGGAAAAAAAATCGAAGATTAGCCAAGCTGCCAAGCAACAAGAATTCGATAACAGGGCGCCTTGCGCCTTATGAATAGGTACCGGTGATTTTTGGCGTTTGCTGACTTATAACTTATAACTGGTAAGTGGGGCCTGTTGGGCTTATGTACCTACCTAAATGGATTAAAATTTTGTTGTTTGATTAGTGACTGACTAATCACATAATTTTTATATTATATTATTTATAATATAATTTTGTTATTTTGGGTTGCATGATGTTAGTGTGCCAATGTCGGTGACCAATTTTTAGTTCCTCTGGTTGGCTTTTATCACAAATGGACCAAAACTTGTACTAGATCGGACACCAAAGATTTGTATGATATAATATAAATGTGATATAATCACTACGTAGTAGTTTCCCCGCGTAGTTGCCATTCCAGTTATTTTCCCGCGGTAAAAATAGCCCGTACTAGATATTAGCTATTGCGAAAATTTACATTTTGCTATTGTACATTTTTAAATATAAGTACCTAATGTACCTACGTGATTTGAGAGGTGGGTTATGTCCCCACTGTAGTGTCACTCGTTCACTAGACATTTTGTGGTGCCTGTTCGGAATCGGAATCGTAACTTCATTTGGATTTTGTGTTATCTGCCGGATACGTAGCTATCGGGTTTTCCCAATATGTATATTATATTTTTAAATTTAAATTCAATTCATTATAATAGAAAGATAACATTATAATTGCATGCAAGCAAGAATAGGATTTTACTTTGAGCTAGGTACATATGGTAACAAATAATTTTATTTTTATTTCCTTGTTTTATGAATCTCATTAAAACTAACGATTACAGAAGAAGAAAACAATTATTTTACAAATCATCTCAGTAATATCTCAAGTTCATCACATTATTGTTACTATGAGATACGTTACCTACTGATTTTGAAACAATTTCTACTCGCACTGTAGGTAAAACTATTTATACGAGTGCAAGCAATAGTAGGTACCTAGTAAGAGAGATAATTTATAGTTCATCGTTCATCGTATTGGAGTAAATCATTAAAATATTACCTATGATTGGTTGACTATCTTATCTTCTTAATATATATAAATCTCCTGTCACGATGTTTGTCCGCGATGGATTCCTAAACTACCCGATTTTAAATTAAATTGGCACACCGTGAGCAGTCTGGTCCAACTTGAGAGATAGGATAGTTTTTATTTCGATTAATAGTCTTTAAATGACAATATCCGAGCGCAGCCGGAATGGGCCGCTAGTAATATATAATTTCTGTCAATAATGCCGTATCCGCCTTAGGCCCTTAGCTAATTTATTCTGTGCCTTATCAGACGGCGTATTTTAAACACGCAGACGACGCGCAGATGACTCGGCATACGCGCTACAAACATCAAACGAGATTCGAAAAAACGTCATGTGTTCAACGCTTCCTGCAACCGACTAGAACGGAAAGAGTGAGCTCACTCTTCCCAACGATGACATAATTCCGTGCGTCTGAAGTTTGGGAGGGCACATCCAATGGTTTATATCAATGTTATTCTCCTTACCCGTAAACCGTGAACATACCAGAAAAAAAATAAGGTGTTCAAAAGTAAAGTTATGCTATTCCTGACAAACGTGGCCCTTATGGCCTGTTCACACCGGAGCGGTATATTATAACGGTTTTACATAAAAATAAAACCGATATTATGTGCCGAGAACGGAAAACATAGATAGATAGATAAACTCTTTATTGCAGTAAATAAACAAAAAAAAACAATATCTAAGAAACAACAATTAAAAAAAAAAAGAACATTAGTAACAATTGGCGGCCTTATCGCTAAAAGCGATCTCTTCCAGGCAACCGTGGTATGGAAAATGATTACAAATAAAGGAAGACGGGTTCACAAACAGAGAGTAAATAGGAGTAAATTACAAATACTAAATTACATACAGCGTTATTTGAAGAAGCAGTATGTATACTAATCTTAATAATCTGTGGTCGACGTCTATATCATAGACAATTAATTAGCTTCATCTTGACGCCACCAGAGGGCGCCACAGGCGCGCCACCAGCAAGGGCACTCGGCGGTGCGATCTTTGGGATTCATAGTCTTCACCAGAAAGAACTTTCTAGAATGCTGTATGTTTTCCGTTCTCGGCACATAATATCGGTTTTATTTTTGTGTAAAACCGTTATATCGATGTGCATCAGGCAAACATACAGCATTATTTGAAGACGTGTTTGTTATCTGCTAGTGTATAAATATTATGTAAGTATATCCAAAAAAGAACAACGCTATGATGACCGAAACATTTGAATACTTATTAACGACTCAGGCCCTCCGATGGTACAAAATGTTGTAGTTTTGTTTAAAAATAACCGCGTCAACGTTCGCATTACTTATGGGAAATGTGCGTAGGTAAGTAGTTTTTCTGCAACTACCAAAAGATAATATTCTGATATCAACTGCTAGAAGCCATCAAGTTTAATTTGTGACATCAGTGACAGTCAATGGCCACGTTTAGCCCAAAGTCCCTTATGAATGAACAATGTCTTTTAAAGTCGTCTAGATATTCGTTTAGACTGTAGTAACATTTCTGTATTTTTATAGTGTTTTTAGTTTTTTATAAAATCTATTTTGGTCGGGTTCATTTTTTAATATCATTAGGCAAAGTGTTGTATATTTTTGTTATTGTGTATTCGGGACCTTTTTTTACAATTTCTCGTTTTGGTTCTAATGCCACAAGTTGGGTTTGGTGTCGGGTATTTTTATTGAAGGCGAACAAGTCGAGATGTTTCCTTACGAACATAGCGGATTCTAAAATATATATGCTGGGTAATGTTAGTGTTTCCAGTTTAATAAAGTGTGGCTTGCAGCTGTTAGGTACACGGAAGTTTTCTAAAATACGAATACATTTTTTTTGAAGTATGAATAGGTCATGAGCCTCAGTCCGATGTACATGTAATGTACATGTAATAAACAATGCCGCTGAATATCATTCATTGTTTAGTAAAGAGACTGGACTGTTTATTAAACGGCTAAATAAGCTTGTTGGCTGGGACGCTGGGAGAGTTTCAAGTCATTTCCCTAGCTATTATTTGATCAAATGGCTGAATACATAATATCATTCAGGTTATTGTTTATACGGCGCTGTTTAGTACAGAGGCTAATTGAACGACAGATTAAACTAGTTGGCTATGACAAATACATGTTTGTGTAATAAATATAGTCATCAAAATATGTTATACATTTTCCGGGATAATTAGGCCAGACTACACACTACTTGTCTTCGAAATCTCGACCCGATACATTAAGCCGTTCCAACGAGATAGTTTCCTAATATTTTTTCGGTAAGGAACATATTATTCATTCGTTACATTCGTGTGTAATACTATTAGAATGTACGTATATCTCATAGTCTTATTATTTAAATAGACATAAGCGTGGTGTTGCGCACCACGCTTTAAGTTTTCAAATATTTCTGTCCATCCCAAGGTAGTTGTTGGTTGTTATATAACAACTTAGATCTATGGGTGACGAGCGCAGTGCGGTGCTAGGTAATGATTTTGGCTCTTCATGTTCCAATAGCTGCGTGTCACTGTGCTGTTATGTGGCAGGCATGTTGCTTACCATCAGGCACATGTCCTGCTCCTCTCGTCACTCCTTTTTAACAAACAAAAAAAAAAAAGCATTTAGTTACAGTGTTTTATCTCGGCCTAGTTGAAATGTGTAGGGTAGGTACATGCAATGATGCGAAGACAATTTCAGCGCGCCCCCCTGATCCCCGCGCCCAGGCGCGGTCCCAGCCTCGAATTTTGGGGGGGGTCACCAGTACACAGCCTCAGATTTTGGGGGGGGTCACGAGTAGAAATACAATAAATCGAGTAAAAAAGACTTTACAAGTATCGCCCCATATATGATTTTGGGGGGGGTCATGTCCCCCGTGACCCCCCCCCTGGAGCCGCGCATGCCCGCGCCCTAGGCTGCAGCCTAATTAGCGCTAGCCGCCATATTGGCTTGAAGGTCAAACCTTTTTATAGCCATTTCTTTTATTTTTTTTTAATGATAAGAATTAAAGTTGTTACAAATTTGATTGTCTACAACCTTATTCTTTTTATCGTACTATCAATATTTACGGAATTCCGTCGGCAGGAACCTGGCCAGGCGGCGCAGAGCGAAGCACGCGCCGCTCAGTTTCCACACACCTTATCAATATGTGCCTCCCACGTGAGACCGCTGTCCAGCTCGAACCTGAGAAAAGTGGTTTTATCCACCTCTCATGTTTGTACTCTCGCGCTGTTAGCGTACCTACTTGGTGAGGTGCGGGCGCCGACGTCCCGACAGATCAAATCTCAGGTAGTGCGTTTTGGTTTTGGTAAGCGACGGTGTGGTCGAAGATGACGCACGTTGACCTAGATTTTGCATGTACGTGTATGTACGTACCAGCACATGAATACATAGATATATAATACTTATGTTGGTATTTTTCACTCCTATCGGCACTCCCGAAGTGTTACTGTTTTTTTTTACGTACTATTAGGGATTAGGTATTTAGTGCGGTGTAGTTTCCATTGTAGGTAATAAAAATCCGCATGCCAAAAAGATCTAAAGATCTTTTCAGACATCACTCACATCACTTCACAAATTTCGAAAATGTAGATATACTTTGGATCTTAGAATAAGGAATACGACTTTGGATCAACTAAAAATTTGAAAAAAACGAACTTGTCAACGCAAGTTGGCAAATTTTCGGCAAATATTTTTTTCAGCTATTCTTCGTTTTTGAGCTGGTTTCTTTGCCCCAGCCGCAAGTATACTTAGGGATTTTTGCAAGGTATTGTTTGTAGAGCTGGGGATAGACCAGATATTAGTTTTTCATAGCGCTTATAATTTCCATATATTTTGACAGATTACCGCTTAGTTGTGTTTTTCTGTTTCCATGACGACGCCATCCGGCGAGCCTGCGCGCTCAGGCAACGTCATCGCCTGACGTCTCGCTGTCTTGCGGCCGTCTTAGAGATACTAAGATAATTTTATTTATTTTTAGTTTTAGCTATAGTATGGCATCTTGCACCCCGGTTGGACGCAATGCGTTGACTAATCTGGTGTCTCTGGAATCCAAGGTACAGTGTGAGCTATGTTCCCGTTATTTTAGAGGCCAAAAAGGGGTCAAAATTCACCGGGCTAAATCCCACAACAAATTACAAATTCCGCTTTCGGCTCCGATTACGGGTCAGTCGACTACAAGTGGCAGTTCCGTGAGCGCTGCTACGCCTTCCCAATCTTTTTGGGAAGTGTTGAGCTCACTCAAAAATTCATTTCCGGTCCTTAAGCGCATCCCGCGTGGTGCTCGTGTTTTGGTGGCTCAAAGTTTATCATTAGTTATCAAAAGTGTTCTTTCGCAAAATTCGAAAGATGCCTGGGAACATTTACTGAGTTTCCCATACAGTGTGCTTTATGTACCTTTAGAACCGTCGAACAAAAAGTCCCTTACCACTAGGGTAAAGGAGAACTGCGTAAAGTACACTGCTTCCGTGGAAAACCCTTTAGATTTGAGTAGTTTTATTCCGCCTAAGCAGCGGAATAACCAAAATTCTAAAAGTAGTGATGATTCGGCTATAATTAAGATTGTAGAGAACAAAATCAGCGATGGCGACATCAAAGGCGCTGCACGTATTTTGTTTTCCAGTGACACCATTGCGCCGAACACACCACACACCATTCAGTCACTTCGTGACAAACATCCACCCGCAACAGCTAATCTCCACCTCCCTGTTCCACCACAATCAGATAACGTCACTATTGAGGCCACATCGCAAGAGGTTTCGGCTGCGATTACATCTTTCTTGAGTGGCTCAGCTGGAGGCCTAGATGGCCTGACACCTCAACATCTAAAAGATCTTCTATCTTTTAGCTCTGGTGAGGTAGCAGAGTCCCTCTTGAGAGATCTAACCTCTTTAGTTAACCTCATGCTATCTGGTCGAGTCAGTAGTGACATTGTCGAAGTTTTGTACGGCGCCAATTTGTGCGCACTTTCCAAAAAAGATGGTGGGATCAGACCAATTGCTGTCGGCACCACATATCGTCGCCTTGCTGCCAAGGTGGGTTGTAGGAAAAAGGTTGCTCTTTTGAGCTCCCTTTTCCAACCAATACAACTCGGTTTTGGTTCGCGGGGTGGATGTGAGGCTGCCGTTCATTCTGTCCGGACCTTCCTTTGCCAAAATTGGGGAGAGGTGCTGTTAAAGGTGGACGTCAAAAACGCCTTTAATTCGGTTGATCGAGGAGCCTTGTTGGCCCAAGTGAAGGATAAAATTCCTGACCTGTACAATTTTCTTTGGCAATGTTATGGCGAGCCCACAAAATTGACTTATCAAAACAATCATATGTTATCCTCCGTCGGCTGTCAACAAGGTGATCCCTTCGGCCCTGCGACCTTCGCCTTGGCCATTCACCCTATCATTCAACGTCTCCAGTCCAAACTAAACGTTTGGTACTTGGACGACGGAACTTTGGGGGGCGATGTGAATACTGTTCTAACTGATTTACAAAAACTCATAGACGGTTTTCGTCTGATTGGTTTAGAACTAAATTTTTCAAAATGCGAACTTTTCGTTTGCGACACATGTCCAGATAAAGATTCAAGATTCGATAATACAGAAATTTAATGATCTGGCCCCCAACATCAAATCAGTTGACAAATGTTCCCTGCGCCTCCTGGGTTCACCGATTTTAGAAGAGTCGTTACCATCTTTTGTCGAAGAAAAAATTCAAAATTTCACGAGAGCCTCCGATAGGCTACTCAAAGTAAACGCCCATATGGCGTTTACAATTATTCGGCAATGTTTATTTGTTCCGAAATTTATGTACGCTTTACGGTGTAGTCCACTGTGGAAACATGGTGAGCTCCTTAGGAGCTTAGACAATGTCGTAAAGGAATCTCTAATATCGGTGTTGAATGTGGATCTGAGTGGGAGGGCCTGGTCACAAGCCTCACTACCCATACAGTTGGGAGGCCTAGGGGTCCGCCAAATTTCAAGTGTAGCTTTACCGGCATTCTTGTCCTCAGTTCATAGTACTCAAAATCTAATAGACAAAATTCTCGCACCCTCTTTAGGCCATTCGGAATATTCTGATGTAGTAGTAGCTAATTTGTGCGAGGCTAAGAATGCTTGGAGGCTGGCTTGTCCAAACAACGATTTCCCCAGATGTCTGTCATCTCAGAGACAGTGGGATCGACCGATCTGCGATCTAGCACGGAACTCTCTTCTCGATACGTGTCCTAGTATCGCGGATCGTGCTCGTATCCTTGCTGTGTCTGTGTGGGAATCGGGCCTTTGGTTACAAGCTTTGCCATCTTTCAATACCGGTAGCCTATTAGATCCAACTGCATTTCGTCTAGCTGTTAGCTTGCGCTTGGGTGCGAGGTGCTATGAAGCCCATCGCTGCCATTGTGGTACTGCCGTCGACCAACTCGGTCACCACGGTCTCTCTTGCTCGAAAAGCGCAGGTCGTATTGGCCGCCACGCCAGCCTGAACGACATCATACGCCGGGCTTTTTCCACCGCCAATGTCCCAGCCATACTCGAACCGAGTGGGCTTGCGCGTGACGATGGCAAAAGACCTGACGGCATGACTGTTGTGCCTTGGAAGTTGGGTCGGCCCCTAGTGTGGGACGCAACTTGCGTCGATACTCTGGCACCATCACATCTTCCAGAGACACATTGTAAGGCTGGTGCAGCGGCTAATTCAGCTGAGCGACTCAAACGGCGCAAATATGCAACCCTCGGAAGAGGTTACATATTTGAGCCCTTTGGGGTTGAGACATTGGGTCCGTGGGGGCCGGGAGCTCACCTCATCTTCAAAAGCCTTTCCGAACGCTTGGTCGATGCGACGCGTGACCAAAATGCTGGCGTTTATTTGGCCCAACGCATAAGCATTGCCATTCAGCGTGGTAATGCCGCCAGCATGCTGGGTACGCTTCCGATTGGTAGTGGGCTTGAACATCTTGATTATCTGTAGACCTTCATTGGTCTATGGATAATTCAGGTGTGCTTAGTGTAAGTAGTTGTTAGGTATGTAGCGTAGTGTTGTAGTTCTCATTGTATTTTAGTTTTATTAATAAAGGCTCTGCCCTTTTTAAAAAAAAAATTTGACAGCTCCTAAAACCTGTCAAGCGTCGTGTTTGCCTACATCAAGCGAAGGTTTGTTAATCGCTGGTTAATAAACCTGACTTATAAAAAACTTACCTATCTCAAAACGAAGCTATAACGTAGCTATAATTAATTTGACCCTGAACCCTGATAGCGCGTCACACGCTTCCGTTATCCGGAGTATACTCCCAATGACTCGCGGGGAATCTGCTATTTCGTAATAAGATAAAATAAATGTTCATCCTACACCGGATAACGAAAGCACGATAATAATTATTATCTATACAGTATTCAGACTCCATACAAACGCAGGAAACGCGAACTATAGGTACCTACGCGCCTCGATCTCGGTATGCGCTCGGTATGCACTATGCAGACAGTCGCTACCCGCTACGGTGCCGCAGTAACGAATGGACGGTGTGTAACCAGCAGGTTTACTACGAAGTCCGATAAACGATATATCGGCCGAACTTATGGACTTTTCCTTCCTCGATAGACAATCGGTCGGTTGATCAAACTGGCCGTTTCGTTCGATCCGACTCTCATCCGACCTAAGTCTATAACTTCCAACCGAAATGTATCGATCCGAATGTTTTTCGTGGTAGGCTACAGATCCGATTCAGCTGTCAGTCGGATCCGATCATTTGGAGTTTGTTTTCGTAGTACCTAGACCTGCAGAGCCTTGAGCTTTTTTGTGTAAAAATGATTTCTACATTTTTATAACATTAATATTTAGGACTTAGGACACAAACCATAAGTATCATGCTCATATACCTATTAATAAACTTTTCACCGGAAAACAATTCTCACGAATACCCAAAGCAAGGTTTTTTTGTGAAACTGTGAAGTTAATTATTATTAACTAGCAGCGCCCCGCAGTGTTACCCGCGTAGTTCCCGTTCCCGTTGCTCCCGTTGTTTTAATCCGGGATAAATAGCCTATGTGTTCTTCCAGACTATAATCTATGTACCTATATGTGTTCCAAATTTTAGCCCAATCCGTTCATACGTTAGGACGTGATTGAGCAACAAACATCCAAACATTGACATTTATAATATTAGTAACGATAACGGCTATTTTTGACGAAGTCATGTCAACTAGTGGATCATAAAAACTAAATTTATTGCGGCGCGCCGCAACGACGCTGTAGCCACGGTAATCAAGTTGTATTTCTTTATGCTGTGCTCAAGGACGTGTAAAAAAGTCGGACGTAGTCTCGCTAAAACAAAAACTGTGGCACTAGAGTCGGCCACATTTGCACGTGTTCGTTGTCAGGTTGTTACTGATAGGCTGACACGCACACATATACACAAGTTGCGCGTGTAATGACCAACTGATGTGTGCGTGTCAGCGTGTATGTGACAGCGCACACGTGCATATTATGTGGCCGACTCGATGGACACAATTTTTGTGTTAACGAGACTACGTCCGACTTTTTTTATACGTCCATGGCTGTGCTGTGGTAATAAATAATATATACAATACATACATAGATAATATTACCGTGCTGTAGCGATTACTTACATGGCGCCGCATAGTCGATCTTTAAAATCGTTAATTTGGAAGACAATGAGAAGTTAAAATATTTGATCGAAAAAATATTTTGTAAATCGTATTAGACGTGTAAATCGTGTTGTAAACCACATATTCATTTCGAATCCAAAAAATTAAAAACATTGAGTAAACATCAAATAAGTTATTTTATGATACACCAATCAAATGAAATTAAAAAATCTAGAGACGTACTTCTTAGCATTCCATGGATTCACCGTGCGGGTGCCGGGTCCATCGTGTGGCAGAGAGAGAAATATCGAATAGACCCCAAGACTTGTGACTCGGGTAGTAGGTTTAAAAGGGGCCCCTTATATTGACGTACGTCAACACTCACCTTCACTACTCGTATTTCTCTCCCTGCCCAGCCAAATCCGATATGATCCTACTAGTGCAGCTTTAGATACTCGTTCTAGTATAGAACTTACTGCACTTCTGGACAATCCAAGGTCTTTAAGCAGGTTATAGAGAGATTTTGCTGGTATACCTCTCGCTCCTACTTCTACAGCGTATAAATTAACTACATAGCCATTTTTTGTTAATTCATTTTGAAGGTCGTAATACTTATTTTGTTTCATCGCGTGGTCTTTAGGTATATTAGTTTCCCACGGTACGGTAAGTTCTACCAGGACTATGCGTTTCGTAGCCCTAGAAAAAAGGAAAATGTCCGGTCTGGATGACGAAACACCCACATCCTCTGGGATTTTGTAGTGCTTTTCATACGTGTCCATTAAAATAGTCCAATCAGGAGCTGAACCCAGGATTGAGTAAGGCTTGTTCTTGGAGTTTGAAGTTGAGCCCTCTTTTACAAAGTTAATTTGTCTTTTGTTTATCGTCAATCCCTTTTGGGCTCTAGCTACCGAAAGGCTTACGGCTTCACGTATGATTTCAAGTACTCTGTCATGGCGCTGTGAGTAATGACCCCTATTAAGGAGCACCTTGCATCCCACCAATATGTGCCTTGCTGTACATATCGCCTCACCACAAGTATAGCAACATTTTTCAGAGGCTTTTCCCCACCTTACCAAGTTACTCTGGTCAGGGAGGGTCATTTGGAAAGCGTTCAGATAAAATTTTAATAAGGCAGGAGACCAGTCATATAGCAAGGTGCGCCACTTCAGAGCTAATGGGATACAAAACTCACCTATGGTTAACCACTCACTTTGCATTTCTAAATTCATAGCGTGCACTTTGTAACTATCATTTTCGTCTTGTTGTAGAAAGGTTTTTACCATGTCTCGGTCTTCCCTTTTCTTACTCGCACCCAACCCAGCTGTATTTACTTGCGCACCTGCCATAAATTGTTTGTGGAATTGAAGTCTAGATTCAAGGTCCGAAGCACTTTTGTCTTTTGGGAGAGATGCAATTAATTCGTCTTTCGACTTTCCCAAAACATGCGTTTTTGTAACTCTTAGGTGTTTGTAGAGTTCGGATGGTTTTTTTAGTTTCAGCCCAAAACTATTGTGATCCCTAAAGAGAGTAGAGGGATCAGCCGGATGTGCCAATCCAAACCATGACTTCAATATCTTTATGACATTAGCATCTAGTTTTGCCAGGAGGGTTTTACCGATGTCATATACTAGGAAAGGCCAAGTGAGACGTGATGTGAGATAGTTGTCATATATCCATGCTTTTTTGGTATTGCTGATAGGCTGTTGGTCTACCTTATTGAGGTCGTTCATGAAGTTTCCAACAACTACCTCTAATGATGGTGTACGTCCTTTGTAGTCTATCTTTCTACCAAGAAATTTGCACTGCCTCTGCTATTGTGGCAACTCTTTGGCCACTTATGGAGAGTCCCGGATCGTACGAAGTATATTTGGTATCTCGTCTACCCAGACATAAACAATGACATTTACTTGGTTTTGTCCTCATTCCCTCCGTCCATGTACAGAACTCATCAACATCATTCAACAATTCTTGACACTGTTTGGGATTTCGTGTAAGTATTGCAAGGTCGTCCGCAAAGGCTAAAATTGACTCAGTGTACTTATTGTTGATTTTAAACCGGTAGCCCCATTTCTTTTCACGGGATATTAATTTATCTACTAGAATATTTATAACTATATTAAATACTATTGGTGATAAGCAGCACCCTTGGAATAGTCCCACATTATATTTAAGTGGTTTTGAGTATTCCTTGTTTACTGCTATAACGAATTTTAAGTGATTATAATATGAATTAATTATGTCAATAATTACAGCAGGAAAGTTATACCATTTTAGGGCAAATAACATAAGTTCATGCTGCACGGAACCAAATGCGTTCTCTAGGTCTATCCAGCAGACTGTTATTTGTCTCTCATGTGTTCTGGCATCTTTCAAACTTTCCGCTAGTAATGTATTGTGTTCCAGGCATCCAGAAATACCAGGCAAGAAGCCTTTCTGGTGGTTGGGCCTGAAATACCTATTGCTAGCCATAAATGTGGTCATTTTTGTTTGCAATATACTGAAAAAAATTTTAGAAATTGTATTGGTTAGGGCTATCGGTCTTGTGTCTTTTGGATGAGTTACTTCTTGCATTTTAGGAATCAGGACAAAAATTGCTCTTCCAAATGATTTTGGGATTTGCTTTCCTGACCAGATCTTACTGAATATATTTAAGATATGTTTACGAACTGATGGACACTTTTTATACACTATGTAGGGAATGCCATCAGGGCCTGGAGCTGATTTAGTAGTTTTCTTCTTAATTTGATAGTTTACTTCCTCTTCACTAGGTGGAGTGCTTTGAAAGCCTGTCAGAGGATCATTAGGTCTTTGGATGTTTGGTACTACGTACGAGCTCCCGCGTTTAGGCACTTCGTATGTGCTTTTAAAGTGATCGTAAATTTGCTCATTAGTCAAGATAAGCTTCCCATTTTGTTCTCTGAAAATACTTTTCGAGTATTGAAAAGGGTTTTTATCGAAGTCTACTTCGTGTTTAGCTCTGTTTAGATTATCACGATTTTTACTGATTTGTAGCGATATTCCTTGTATTAATTTAAGGATTGATCTTAGAGCCCTGGACAGTTGGTGACTTAGATGGTTGTCGCCCATGGTTTTAGCTAAACGAAGACGTTTTATTAGTTCTCTTTTCTTCCTCCGCAATTTCATTTTGAACGTATTTTCCTTGTTATTTTGAGCATAATAAGTAGATGGAGGATAGTGCTCAGAGAAGTATGAATAGATGGTGTCCTGAAAAGTTTCTACTTGGCTGTTAGGATCTTGTTTTGTACCAGGATGTTCTAACAATATAGCCAAGTTTTCGTCATGAACTTTCCAGGTGGAATTTTTTAGGCTGGGTATGCCAAGACGTGTCCTGATGACAATGGACTCCTGGTAGTTTTCACTCGATGGTTCACCTTGGGATATATGAGGGTCAACTCTATCCATAGTGATTGTCAAAGTACTGACCGACGGCTGTCGTGCTTCAACACCATCATGTGTCTTTAAGTGCTTTAGGTACCAGGCTCGTCTCTTGTAAATTTTCCCGCACGTAGGGCATCTCAAGTCCGTATTCGCGCCAGGGTCGTCGTTATTATCCACCGGTGGACAGATCTTCCGCCCCCCCTCTCGGACTGTCCCAGGGGTATTTTTCTTTTTCGGACTTCATTTCGATCGAGATCGGAGCGATTTCATTTCCCGGGTTAGGCTTGCTAGGCCTTCACCCTCGACTGTCTTTCCAGCAGTCAGATGTCTTTCCATCCGTCAGATGTCTTTTCCACCAGCCATCTGTCTTTCCAGCGTCATCCCGTCTCTCCGGGCTGTCATATAAAAAAACATATTATATTCTGTATTTTACTAAAATTACACATTTACAAGTTTGG
The DNA here is from genome assembly GCA_963693475.1 of Ectropis crepuscularia. Lineage (NCBI taxonomy): Eukaryota > Metazoa > Arthropoda > Insecta > Lepidoptera > Geometridae > Ectropis > Ectropis crepuscularia. The sequence goes on from OY856355.1 coordinate 19,988,156, forward strand.
ATGTTGTTGCTCAATCACGTCAGAACAGTTGAAGGAATAATGGGGTAGAAAACAGATGATTTACCATGAGTTCCAAACAGATAGTTTATCGTCTTCAATAAGTATAAGCTACTTATTTTCCCAGAAATATTAGTTCCTTATTATGGATCAAATTTTAACTATCACATCGGATCGTCTAAATGCATTGAGTTAAAATTTGGAACACAGAATATTTTAAAATCGTCTGGTCTCTCCATAGTCTGAAACATCACATAATCTACTAAACTTGTATCCCGGAAATAATCATGAGTTTCTTAGAAAACCAAATTAACGATCACATCGGTACGGCTAAGCAGGGTAGCGATTCTGAAACCATTCGGTTGCATCCGACACGGAATCTCATCTCTCGGTCTTTGTCTTGCTGAACAGATAAGACAAAGACCGAGAGATGAGATTCCGTGTCGGATGCAACCGAATGGTTTCAGAATCGCTACCCTGATTAGATTTGGAACATAGGCACAGATCAGAAAATAGTTTCTTCGACATAGGCTTATTATTCCGGAAAAATTAATGAACGAATGAATGAAAGTTCTTTTTTTTATTCACACCATAAAGGATACATACAGTTTAGGAAAAACAGTAAGACTAGTGATACAACTGGCGGCCTTATCGCTAAATGCGATTTCTTCCAGGCTACCTTGGAATGGACAGAAATATTTGAAAACTTAAAGCGTGGTGCGCAACAATTACTATTTAAATAATAAGACTATGAGATATACGTACATTCTAATAGTATTACACACGAATGTAATGAATGAATAATATGTTCCTTACCGAAAAAATATTAGGAAACTATCTCCTTGGAACGGCTTAATGTATAAAATTTAAAATCAAGGGCTCCAAAGCTTTTTCAGTTCACAATTCCGTATTCCGTAGTGGTAGGACTCTTAGCAGAGTCCGCCTGGGGAAGTACCACACCTTTGTCAATTATTCTACCGCCAATGAGTATGGACGTGGCCGAGATGGTCCTGTAATTGGCAGGGTAAGCACGACTAACATTACTGTGTGTTTGCACATTACTGCTTGGCGGTAGAATAATTGACAAAGGTGTGGTACTTCCCCAGGCAAAAAAGGTAGTCGTGCTTACCCTGCCAATTACAGGACCATCTCGGCCACGTACTCTATAACATACTCTACAACACCATGGAACGTGTCTAAACCACAGGCTTTTAACGTGCTAAGAATCTAACGACCTTCTCAGTGATTTTCATCATTCACATCGTTCGGGTTTCGCCGAAATCAGTCTACCAGGGATATTTTAGCGTACGTCACTCACATCTGCAGTAACGCTATCGAGAAACACGGGAAAACCCTGGACATCTCGAAGGCGTTGGTCAGGGTTTGGCACGATAACTTTATACGCAAGATTTCTGCTTATGGTTTGTCTCCTGGTTTATGGATCCGCGCCAACGGACTTTTTGAGGGATCAATCCATACGAGCGCTCATAGGATGGCTGCTTGTCGTAAAAAGTCGCATATCTAGCGCGAGAGCCGGTGGACAATAAACTCAGGCACTGAGAGAGAGTATAACTGAGAATCTGAACTTGGCTCTTCCAGCAGTCTTTGAATGAGGTAATGGCAGTCTGAGCAAGTTTAAAGAGGGAAAAAAGCAGGCGTGTGTATTCTCCGCAAAAAGAAGTCCACTTAATTTGACTCCTATTTCTCGAGGTTTATCTGCTCCGGTTACTGACCACCTGCTTTTAGCGTTACTTTGACATTTATACTCAACTTTGACTTTTTCATAGAGTTCAAGACTAAATTAACTGTCAAAAAACTAGGTGTGGTCTCAAAGGTGTGACGGTACTCGTACTTCAAGTCTGAACAGTTCCTCATGTTGTACCAAGCAGAGATTTAGTATGGAACACTGTTCGCACCAGTTCAGCTTGAGGCCTTAGAATCGATCGAAAGACGTACCCAAAAGATTCAGATGTCTACACTAAACTCTTGAACATCAAAGCAAAATTGCTAGCTTGGGTTTTTAATCAGATACACCTTGGACAGTGTGAAACTTGACACCATGTTTTTTTTTCTATTGGACTACTCGTAGCTCGAAAAAGCGACATTGTTTCATGGTTGACGTTTCAAGGACTCAAACGACGAGGTTTGACACTATTTTTGTGATAATAACGTCTAGCTTAATCTCAGGCGCTTAATTTCAAACGAGTCGGCACGGTCGTAAAGTGTAAGCCTATTAGAGTTAAAAAAAAAAGAACTAAGCCAATAAAGTCATAAGGCCAAACACGACATGGATTTGGTTTTCTACTTGGTAGCCTGCAGTCGTTTGTCATGATTTTGATATTTTTTGAAGAGAAAACTTCTTTAGGCGCGCCTAGACACATGTTTCGTGGGATGTAAATTGATTTATAGCGTCACGCTCGCGTATGACAAGAAATCTTCGGGTAAACTCGGGACCTTGGCGATTGGGCATCTAGAAATGTGTCAGCCAATAGGAAATGCTGAAAGGGCGTGGCCTCGACATCATGGCATGGCCATCTATAAATGCGTGAGCCAACGGGAAATGCTGACGCATTTCTAGATGGCCATGCCATGATAGCGAGGCCACGCCCTCCGGTTACACCCGTGTAGCTTCCAAGGTAAGCTGTCAAATTCTAAGTTATAAGTTTCCACTTTTATCGGCAGTTCCTATGACTGCCAATATTTTTTGATGATTTTTATGTACGATCAACTAAAAAAAATGGTTTGGCACTTAAGGTTAAATGTCGTGCAGACTAAAGAACGACGTTACTTTTGTTCGCAGATCGATATACCATGTTAAAACATTCACACTAGTTAACAAAGTCAAAATCAATATAGTACTACTTTTTAGGGCGACCTGGGGTCTCCTGATAGTTAGCCTAGGGCGGTAGGGCGGTAGGCCTAGACCTCTTAATCAGTTGCTGAGCGCACCGGTCGGATTTGGTCGAGTTTTAAGCCCGATTCGCGACGCGGCCGGCGTCGTGACGTCACACAAAAAATCATTACTAAAAAATGAAACCAAATTTTGAATGATGTCTGTAAACGACAATGTACTAATAAACATTATCGCCTATCTCTTAGGCATCAAAATAAACTAATAATCGAGTATGTATATCATGAAAAATTAAGGTTTTAAAGTCCCAAAACCGGTTTTGCCCAAATTTGGCCTCTTGGGGCTTGACTACTTGCTATTTATAGATTGATAGGGTCATAAATATATGACCCTCCCTAAACATAAGCGTAAAAAAAACTGAATATAATTAATTTCAGGTTTAAGTCTAACCCGACTAGGCTATATCGGTAACGACAACAGTTACAGTATCGCGTGTTCAATTATTTTTTCCAACTCAAAATTGCCCATCGCGCTTAAAAGTAATCACTACTAAAATAAGGAGTTCTACCGACCTAAACTAACTACTATAGGTAAATACGAACACACATAGAGAAAATAATTACTTTTAATTAATTATTCATTATCATCAGCCTATCTTAGCCCACTGGTGGACATAGGCCTCTCCCATGGCTCGCTACTCAGCCCTATCCTCGGCTATACGTCTCCATCCACTGCCTGCTGTCTTTCGTATACTGTCACTCCATTTATAATTATAAATAATAATTAATTGATAAAAATTAATATTAATAATTATTACTTATCATACATAACATTAAACATTGTAAGCACAGCGACACAACAGTGATCATCCCCACTTACAGCCTATGAAAAAACCTGTGTGCGGTGCGCGAAAATAAGTTGTCCCTTCAACGTAACACTTCTAGTGTTATCCATAAACCGATGAAGAACTTATTCAGCAATAGTTGCTGAAGAAGGCTAATTAATGGCCATTTGTAAGATTACTTACAATTATTTTGGTCATTAGGGACAAAAATGTAGCCGTGGAGGAGGCGATTTAGAAAATAACAACAATGTCGAGTCGATTACTAGCGAAATCACAACAAATAGACCGGAACAGACAAAATCGGACTAGCACTTGAATTAGGCTGAAAAAAATTTCTACTCCCCCTATTTTCTTCTCCTAATCTAAGTTATTAAAACAAAATAATCCTAATGACAAGGACCCCGGTGTCTGTAGAGCAGCTGATTTAAGAAATAAAAATACTCCCCGTTGGATTCCTGTTCATCATGCTGGTAGTATTACCAAGCTGAAGATCAATGCTTAAAAATGAGCTAAATTAACGCTAGTATTTTGGTCACGTGTCGCGTCGTTTGACGTTCTCTGTAAGGTTTTTGAAAATAAAATGAGCTATTAATAAGTACCTACCTAATATATGTATTCGGTCTAAAATTTCATAAAAACATCTTTCCGCGGCAACCATGACATGTTAATTAATTCTAAGGACTAGCATTTCTTCGAAAACCCTATCTATTATACCTAGTAACAAATAAAAACCGAATCCCTTTACGACTTTCAGTTATCAACGAAGACAAACATGGAAATGTAAATACTAAAATATGTACTTAGTCTTACTGTTTTCCTAAACCTAAAATGTATTAATTAAATTATCTGCATATACTTTGTACATATACAATATACTTTTTATTGTTCACAATACAAAAATACTATACAATAAAATAAAGTGGCCAAGTGCGAGTTGAACTCGTGCATGAAGGGTTCCGTTGCAGCAAGTAAAATAATATACATAGTACACATAGTTCTTGTAGTTCCTTGTAACTTTGATCGAAGTTTCAATAATAGTATTTATGACGTACTAAAAAAAAAACTACTCATCAGATCGAGTTCAAACTAATTTTCGTTGGTAGTTTACATGGTAATGTACATTATATATTTTTTTTAGATTTTTCATTCTCTTACTTTAGAAGTTAGAGGGGGGGGGGCACACATTTTACCACTTTGGAAGTATCTCTCGCGCAAATTATTCAGTGTAGATAAAAATGATTTTAGTAACCTCAATATCATTTTTGAAGACCTATCGATAGACATCCCACACGTGTAGGTATGATGAAAAAAATTTTTTTGAGTTTCAGTTCTCAGTATGGGGGGGCAACCCAAATTTTTATTTTTTTTATTTTTTTTTGTTTAAATCTTAATGCGGTTCACAGAATACATCTACTTACCAAGTTTCAACAGTGTAGTTCTCATAGTTTCGGCAAAAAGTGGCTGTGACATACGGACGGACAGACAGACAGACAGACAGACATGACGAATCTATAAGGGTTCCGTTTTTACGTTTTACGGAACCCTAAAAAGGAACATTTATAAAACTGGTTGATCAAACATTGACATTCCAGAAAGATATCTTTCTGACTGTCAAGACATGTTATATAGATATAAATGGGGTATGCTTCCCTGTCACACCATTTTGTCACACCAGTGTGCCACAGAAGATTTTTTTTCTTCGTTGTCACACTAGTGTGACACGCGAGAATTTAATTCTTCACAGTCACACTACCATCTTGTCCAAATATACTTGTAATAATAATTCCAAAAATGTAATGTACTATTGTGTGTGTAAGTATGTGTGTAGTGTTATGTGTGAATTGTCCACCAAGATATATTATTATATTAAGATATGTAAACCTCATAATTATATAAAAGTACCAATTAAATGTATCAATTTAATCTAACCGGCGCGATTAGGGTATATCACTGAAATTTTACTCCGGGTGGGCTCCCGCCAGAAGCTCTGCGGTCAGCCCCGAGTGTCGCTTCTCCATACTCGGCCTGCGCTCCACTACGGAGGTCGCCGGCTCGCTTCGCTCGCCACCTCCCCCCTTCGCTACACTTGGCCTCGCATGGCTCGCTCCACTCAGGACCTCTCTTGAGCTTCTGGCTCCCGCATTTTTTATATACACTCTAGGGGTAGTAGCGACAAGACTACGTAGAGTCGGGGTGCCCCGAGTCGGATCTGGGTCTTAAGTAACATAACCGGTCCGATTAGGTTACTTAAAGAAATCACAATTGAGGTTACATAAAGAAATCACGATTGAGACTTTTCTTAATAATTTACGTTAAGACAAAGTACTAAATACTCTGTAACGACGCTTATTTGATGTTATTTCTTATTGTCACTTTCGTAATAACTAATATTTTCTTTTGTTTCCGGTTAGTTTTTGTACATACTTTTCAAATATATTGATTGTTTTTCAATTTAGACTTGGTTGTTTGTGTTGCTGAATGTTTGGTGTGATGGTTAGTCATACGATGTAATCGATTATTGTCTGTCACACCAGATGGTATGACACAGAGGAAAAAAATTCTTCTGTGTCACACTGGTGTGACAAAATGGTGTGACAGGGAAGCATACCCCATATAAATATGTAGAATAAATCGAGGAAAGGATTCACATGGAATAATTAAATATGAAGGACTAAAGTATTTTTCAACACACTTGCCCATAAAGTGGCTCTAATTTCACCGCAATCAGACATGTAATGACCTATAATCAAACTGTGACTTTTTCATTACTACTAACTCACAAGTGAGTTATATATACCACATTATTGGCATCTTTTGCTTTCTGTAATGAAGATGAATTCGCGAAAACTCTTCTGTATCATGAAGTCCCGCAATACTAAACATGGGCAAATAATAAATTCACTAGAAGGAGGCGTGGTGAAGATGTAGTTGGACATCCGGGTATAAATAAGGATGCCGCTTTAGGTAGAGTCTACGGAATACATCCATCACAATCAGAGTGTCTTTACCTTAGGATTCTAAGACATTGTGGAGGACACGTGACATCGAAAAATTATATTTTTTTCAAGAAGAGAGTGGTCGAGCGTGTTATTTCAATTCTGGCTCCGGATCAGCAGTCGCTGTTCTCCCGACTATATCAGTCCTAACTAACTTTACTTACTAGACCAGACGTAACTTGCTTAATTGCTAAAGCCATAATTAACTAGACTAGACGTAATTTTATATCCCGCTTATCTGGTTTTAATTTACAACCCAGCCAGATACCGGATAATAGAGTCAATTCGGCAACCAGGAAGGTACCTGATATTATATCTATAGTCAACCATCATGTTTGAAGGTCGTGGTTAGCATCGCATATTCACATATTTGAATTGATGGATCAACCTCCACCGACTGCGTAAAATTTGGAGAACCATAAGTCCTTCACATGATCGTTTTATCTGGTTGATTTACAAACAAGCATCGGTCACCTTCGCTTACATCTAGCGTTTAGCTTCTAAGGCATAAATATGTAGAAATACTATAACTAATACCTACGCTACGTTTAAGAGTTATACCCCGTTTACATGATTCCAGTCCAGCGACCGAATCCAGCGCTGGATTGCTTACTGGAATAATGGAGACCGGCACTGGAATGCATCATCCTGGAAGCAGTGCCAGTGCATTCCAGTGCCGGTCTCCATTATTCCAGTAAGCAATCCAGCGCTGGATTCGGTCGCTGGACCGGAATCATGTAAACGGGGTATTACGTTGGTAGTAATAGTATTTTTAGCTATTTCTAGATATTTAAAGCTCAAACTTTGCAAACGACAATGAGCAAAGTCAAAGTTCTTTATTCATTCCATAAATGTACAATTTACACGTCAATTTTAAAACACAAAAAAAGGGCATACAAAGAGTATACATTTTTAAAGTTAAATGTAAAATTTTATTGTACGATAATAAGTATCGTACAAATAAGTGTCAACCATTAAAATATAATATGTATTTGTTACAATTGTAATGAACAATGTCATTTTTTTACAATTTTATTGTGAGTTTACCATCACTCTTAAAAAAATCACTGTAACCATAAAAAGTTTGATCGAGAAGCCAGCTTTTTATTCAGTTCTAGAAGCTGCCCAAACTCGGGGTTGATTTGAGCTTCCGGATATCCGATTATCCGACAAAAAAAAACATCACTAAATAATAGATACTACCTACTTACGTAAATTTAAGGAAACCGTTTTTTACCCAGTAATAAATATTTTTAAACAACGTGTCCACAACTTCCGTAGTTATCTGATAAAATTAAATGATTTCGTAGTTTGGTCACAGCAGGCTTAGCATACTGACGTCTCCGTTAACGCCAAATGGAAAATTAGTACAACGTCCTTAACGCACTCAAGAGGTTTTTTCCATATGTATTTGCTACACTGTGTTATACTTCGCGTAACGTTTCATCCTATGTTTCTGCTGCTGGATTCACACTGAATAGTTAATTAAACACGCGTGTAATCTGTGTGTATGAATTGGGTGTAAGACTCTACGATTTCTGACAATCGTATGCGAACTTGCAACAGCCCGTGTCTGTTTGTGTATCCTATTGGTCGTCGTGAATACGTAAATGTTGTGGCAGTGTTGTAAAAAGTGTAATGAAAATACGAATTAAGATAATTAAAAGTGATAAATTATTAAAATGATTTCCCCCCGTGGTTTCATCATTTTATCAATTTTACAGTCGCTAAGTTTAAACGGAATGTGTGTTGATACTCTACCTAAAACTAGTCTGGTTTTTATTATTGATAGAACGGATTCTATGGGACCTGTTATTGCGAATGTTTCGTTTTATGTTAAGAAGATATTTGATACCGTCAACGAGTCTGACAATAGTCCTATAGAGAACTTCGTGCTGGTGTTTTTTGACGATCCAAGTAAGTGGTGATAATTATCATTTAGATGTTGTTATTATTGCATTTTGTTAATATAAAATAATGTATGGTATTACTTGTACGAGTATGTATCGTGTTTTCATGCGATGCCCTATTTAAAATGTTCAAGATTTTTAATATTGATATGATTACTATAAGTCGTTGTTAGGATATATAATTACGTAAGAAATAATGCCAGAAGGGACCTTCTAAGTAATAGTATAATCTTAAGTAATATAATAAATTAATAACCGACTTGGTATTACCTGGATCTTACAATTTTTTTGACAAGGATTGTTGTTTTTTATGGGAAAGATACAAAAGACATTGTATGTAAAAAAATATAGAAATCTGTGGATAGATAATAAATATGTCTCTAGATTTTATTTCTAAACGCCGCTAAGCAACGTGACGAACATCATACGTTTGACATTCAAAACAAAATAAAAAACTTTGCTTTTAAATTTATTTTGCTATCTGGACGACTTTTAAATTTAATTGATTTCAAATATTACAATAAATGTTTGTTTTTTTCTTGTTTGATGCAGAAAAGCTGCCATTTGGTTCCATCGAAATTTTGTAGAGTTTGGGCTCGTAGTTTTTATTTTATAAACATTTTTGTTTGTCCGGACGATGTAATTATAGTTTGAGTACGGATTTTTTGAAATTTTAATTTAGGCTGATTTTATATTGTCATATCTAGCAGCATTTACAATTTTACACGCGCAATTCCCGTTATTTTCTTGTGATAAAAGTAGTCTATATGTAATCTATTATCTGCAATAAATGACCTACCTGATGTAAATAATCTAGAAAAAATCTATTATTAGTAACCCAATGAAATTAGGCAAAAAAATCGAATAAAAAAACATTAAATTATGTAGTTTGGGGCTATAAAGGATCGATAGGGAGGTGCATTCTGAGCTTATATTCCAATTTGAGGGATTCTGGCATGGTCAGCTCAAGGTCATTTCGATGAAAACGCGTTTAATTCGATATCTCGAGAACTGTTAGTGTTAGGCAAAAACATGTTAAGACCTTTTCTCTTCTAAATTAAATTTACTAACTTTTACATCCACAACTTTTCTTTTTTTCATCAATATTTTTCAAGTTATTGCTTCCCAAAGGCAAAAATTTAACTTTTTTTTCTCCCTTTCGCCATTTCCTCCCCAACCGTTCAATTTTATGAAACTTTACCAATAATCAAAATTGTACATCTTTTAATAATAAACAACTTTTTCCTTGAACTTTTTTCTGTAATGACAATACCTTCAGAGTTATGTTACTTTACCGAGCGAAATCCGCGCCACTGCGACACCTCCGCGACACTGCAAAAAATCCGCGACACCTCCGGTCTTAGGGCTGAACCCAAAATTCATTATTGGATTGTGTCGGTGGGTTTCTTCTACACAGGGTTATGTGGGACAACAACGTTACCTACTTCGACATATGCCAGAAATACGTAACATACATAAAAAACACTACGGTACAGACGTGGTAATTGTATTCGATGGCTATCCCAAAGGTATTTCCAACTTTGGCACCAATTCTGCCAAACGGCTGCGCCGATCCCAGCTGAAGCCATGTGCGGATATCGTTTTCATCTACAATATGACCATCACCACAACTCAAGATAAGTTTTTAGGCAACGAGAGCAATAAGACCAGATTCATCTAACTACTGAAAACTTTTCTCATCAAATCAGACATAGAGGTAGAGCAAGCCGTAGAGCCCGGCAAAATTTTCTTAGCCGTACTGATAATCAGACCATCCGCATCCTCTACGGCTCGCTTCCCCTCTATGTCTGATTGAGTGTATCTGAGTGTATTTCTGGCATATATCGGAGTAGGTGACGTGGTTGTCCCACATAAGCTTGTGTAGAAGAAACCCACCGATACAAACAAACAATGAAATTTGGGTTCAGCCCTAAGTCCGCAGGTGTCGCGGATTTATCGCAGTGTCGCGGAGGTGTCGCAGTGGCGCGGATTTCGCTCGGTAAAGTAACATAACTCTGAAGGTATTGCCATTACTGAAAAAAGTGCAAGGACAAAGTTGTACATTATTAAAAGATCTACACTTTTGATTATCGGTAAAGTTGCATAAAATTGAACGGTTGGGAAATGACAAAAGGGAGGAAAAAAAGTAAAATGTTGGCCTTTCGGAAGCAATAACTTGAAAAATATTGATGAAAAAAAGAAAAGTTGTGGATGTAAAAGTTAGTAAATTTAATTTAGAAGAGAAAAGGTCTTAACAATTTTTTGCCTAACACTAACAGTTCTCGAAATATCGAGTTAAACGCGTTTTCATCGAAATGACCTTGAGCTGACCATGCCAGAATCCCTCAAATTGGAATATATGCTCAGAATGCACCGATCAAATAAACAAAAAAAACAAATAAACCTATAAAAGATCGATCGAAATATCGATCTTTTATAGTCCCCAAACTACATAACTTAATGTTTATTTATTTCCTTAATTGTACTGCATTATAGTTAACAGAACAACCAATTACAGAAAATAAAAAGTACAAAATTTAAAAAAAAAACAAATTTACAAAACCGACTTCAAAACCAAAAATAATACTCAACAACGAAAAATAAATTAATAGTAAGCGCTACCCACTCATCTATTTGAAGTCGGACCAGGCAAGGCTGTCAGGTACTTGTGGATAGACATTAAAACACTACCCATAGATATCTGCCTACTTACTACAACATCCATAGTAGGTATCTATCTATGGATTAGCTATTTGACTTGGCTGGCCCCGACTTCAAATAGATGAGTGGTTGAGTCTTGGTTGTGGAATGCATTGCCTAAGTGGGGTTTTCCCGATGGTTATAATCTCGGTATCTTCAAGTCGATAGCGAGTCTGTTTCTTCTAGGTAAACACGCTCCATCGTAGACCGCATCGTCGCTTAACGTCAGGCGAGATGATTAGAGTGTATGGGTCTTCGACGTTTGATAACGGCGACCTTTTAAGCTCTTTTTGTTAGCGTGTTGTCTTTTTGTAGGCCGGGTTGGATCCATGGTGATCACAACCCAGGGACCTGATACCTTATCCTCCGGTTGCTGCATGTCTCATAAGCCCATAGGTAGCTCGCGCAAGTTGGGGGCCTGCTGGCAAATGCCATCTCGATTATATGGCCAGTCCGACGCGACGCTGCTGATGTCTAATGATTACTTACTGAGTGCTTTCTGTAATATGCTATCTTCTATTAAATTTAAATAGTATTAGGTCAGTGATGAACCTGTGACTAGAAACGCGCTAGGCTCATTGAGCATGTAATACTTTTCGTTACCATTTTTTTGTTTGTGGAAAAATGTATTTGAGAATATCTGCCCTACAACGATACGAAGGTGTATACAAGCCTCGTATACAAGTCAAGGTGTATACAAGTCTGACTAAAACCACCCCGGGTTTCTCTGGCTTGGATTTCGTTAGTGTCGCACCGCATTCGACCGCGAGTCACGTAACCACGCAAGCGCACAGACAGTAGTAAGGTTGCGGTTTAATGCGCGAAACGGTCCAACTCTACCGCCAAGTCACGGAAATATTGCCTATACAGTATTTTAACTCGGCCGCATCTTTGAAATCAATGCCTACTGCCGCGCGGCACGTAAACATGCGATAGGGCTGCCTGCCTCCAGCATTTTAACTACATTACTTCACGTTTCCATTTAGTTCTTGCCTTGCGTTGACAGCGCAGTGCTAACGCGCGGGTTCCGCGTGGACCGCGCGCTGCCCGCGATTGTTTGCGTCTTTCATTTTCTTCTTCATCAAGCGCCACAATTATGAGTGCCAATTCACGGTCTGTAAAATTTGACATTACGAAACACACGTGTAGACCTAGTGCCAATTGTTAACAGACTACTCGAAAGTTCGTGGACTAAGAGACGTCCACTCGTTGACCACGCGGCGTTTACTCATTGACCGCGCGACGTTTATTGGTGACTAGCGGCCCGTTCCGGCTTTGCTCGGAGCCTATGACACTCAGCAATAATGTGGCTTTCTATTGGTGAAATAATTTTTAAAATCGGTTCAGTAGATCCCGAGATTACCCCTTACAATTTAACAAACACACAAACTTTACTTCTTTATAACATTAGTATAGATAATGCGGCGTCCACCCGTAGACCACAGTCGACAACGAGTGGACGCCGTGCAACGAGGCGGTACGGGGTGGGTGCTGGGTGGCTCAAATGAGATGTGGCCTTTTTATCCTTACTTGCGCCTGTGGCGTGCGCGTAAGCCATAATCATGTTTGGCCTAGAGGGTTAGCTGGCAGTAAGTCTGCCTGCGAAACCGAGGGTTGTGGGTCCGATTCCCGCTCAGTGCAAATATTTGTGTGATGAATACAAATATATGTTCTATGTCTGGTTGTTTCTATGTATAAGTATGTATTTACAACTACAAAAAAATGAGGTCAGCCATCTGAATTCCATAGTACATGCTTTGCTTAGTTTGGGGTCAGATGGTATTGTGTGTCAAATGTCCATCACTAAATATTAATATATGTATTGCAGTAGTTAGGCGCTAGACGCTTAATATCCGCCGAGAGTATTTGGTCAGCGTGATAGATTATGGCTTTTCTAGCCAGCACAGTCCCTAGTTCTAAGCTTGGGAACATTAAAGTGGTCCGTTTATACTCGTTCTTATATTTCTTACGTGTGATTAACATAATATAAACTCTCTCATTCAGATGTAACAGCTCCTTTCGTAACAAGTAACCCTAACGAGTTCAAGAAAAGATTAGACGACATAACAACTGTTAATGGAGGAGACTGTCCAGAATCTGCATTGTCTGGCCTCGAGACTGCTGTAAGAGCCAGTTTGCCTGGTTCTTATGTTTACTTGTTCACGGATGCTCCTGCTAGCGATTACAAAAAAATTGAGAACGTGAAACGTATTGTACAGGAAAAAGATTGTCAGGTACGTTTAATAATTATATTTTTACTATGCTAGTCCATTGGCTTAAAACAGGCTAAAATTGGCAGCGATAGATGGAGTATGGGTGATATATGGAACTCTCTGAAAACTCGCTGTAAGTAACTATAAAAAGATTGATCAATAAGCCAGTATTTTAATCTGTTTTTGAAGCTGCCGAAACTTTGGGCCGATATAACTATTTTAAGAAGAGTGTTATAAACTTCCGGTACCTTGTCCACCAATATTTATTTATTATTTATTTATTTACCATAAAATGAGTCAGCTTCCGTGACCTCGTGACAGAGTGTGATATAACATCCAGCTTGTCAGCGTTACGTACGTATGTTGCAGGAATGTCTCGCTCCTCGCATATTGTATGAGTCTACTTATTATTATAGGATATTGTATATTATAATATATAACATACACAGCCACTTGGTTAATCAACATTGCAAGCAATTTCGGACTTCTCATATCTCGAAGAAGCGGCACCGTTTCATAGTTGATATTCTAAAGACACGGACGAAGAAGTTTGACTCTACGTTTGTGATAAGAACGTCGAGGCTGGTGTAATGAGTTGCCTGGGGGTGGGTTTTTCCCGATCGATTTCAAATCGAGAGTAAATCGGTTTATTCTAAGCAAACACGTGATATCTTGGGTAAAGTGTCGCGTCAGCTTGGCTCCGAGGTTTTTAGCCATGCTAACGACCGACTATGCTAACGTAGAGGTGCATAACTATTCATAAAACCTCTCAATCTCCTCCAAAATCTTGGGCTTCGACGAGATTACATTTCTATTATCGGTCTTCAGTTTGGTCAGTAGGCTTTACCGACGAAGCAGATGTCTTGCAAATAGTTTCGAGCTTTTGTTCAATTTGATCGTTTCTTCAATACTCGTAATATTGAAGCAGCGTATGTTGCGTAGCAAAAGAAACGAAATCTATAGTTGCGTCGCACACAAGTAGGGATATGTCTATTGAATTGTCTGTAGACCGTCATGTCAACCAAATACTGCAATCACAAATCTCACCTAACCGTCATGAGCTTCATGTTATGAGTATGATCGAAGAGATTTTGGGTTCTATTTAGTACCGACCGAAACTAATTTGACGGGCGAAACCGAAACCGAACTTTCAACCAGGCTCGAACTTTCGGCCGAAATCGAAACTTATCTATCTAACTACTACCTACATATTATATTAAAAATATATTTTATACTAAAACATAGCGTATGTTAAATGCCAAAAAACTAGGTATCCTTTCAAAGGAGCAAAGGTATTTTATGTCTGAACAGTTGCACAGATTCGCTCTTATATGGAATCGGTTGGCTGTGTACTAGCTGGAGGCTTTGGAATCGATCGAGAGACGTGTCAAAAAGCTCATGGGCAATGTCACCCTTATTTAAAACAAACTTCAAATTCTGGAGCATCGCCAACAAATTTCTAGTTCATAGGGTTTTTGTTGTACACATTTCGGAGAGTGTGCAACTGATCTGCATGATCTAATTACACCTTGCCTCCTGTATTTAAAAAAAGCGACATCATTTTATGGTGGACGTTCCAAAGACTCGAACGAAGAGGTCTTACTCTACTTTTATGATAAGAACGTCAAGGCTGTGGAATGTGTCGCTAGTTTGTTACCGATGTTTAAAATTTTAGTTTTTTGAATTCGAGAATAAATCGGCTTTTTCTAGATAAGTGAGCTTCATAGTAAACGGCGTTATCGCTTAACATCAGGCGAGATGGCGGTCAAGTGGTAAATCGCAAAAAAAAATTCGTCTGTTAAACGACTTCATTGATATCAACTTTTGAGATCTTTATTTACCGTTTTGAAAATAACAAGTTAGTTTCTTTCAGTCAGACTATAAGAAACACATTTAAAATCAAATAAAAAACAAACGATATATACTCGTAGAACTAATTTACAATTTGTATTTTAAATTAAAAAGTCTTATATTTAATGCTAAGAATAGCAGTGTTTCCACGTTTTCACCCAGGAGACTATTTATTTTCAACGTGATACCAACAATTTGAGTATATTTATCAGGCAGAACTAAACAGTCGCTCACTTAGAACAGTAGTAGGCGAAAGTTAGGTTTAAAATTAAGTAAAATCTGAATTCCATATAACCTCTTGTTTGTCGCTTAGAATTAAAAATGTAATTAATAAAAGCTTTTAACAACGGCCGGTGGCGTACCTCACACATGTTCGCCCGATAATTCAAGAAACATTGAAGTTTCGGCACGGGCGAAAATTTCGGTCATTTTTTGACCGATACCGAACCTTCGGTCGGTCACTACTTCTATTTTTTTGTAGAATTATCTGCCAACCGCATGAACAGTTTTCACTAGCCTGTCGTTTATTCCGTCCGCCGTTACGCACTCATCTAGGCTTCTAGGCATTTAAAGCAATTTTACCTACTTCAATAAAGGAAGAGATACTGTGTTCGACTGTATCTATATTTTTTTTTTATGAAAAACATCTTTTAGTATCTCACATACAGATTTTCCATGGGCTGTGAATTGAACTCAAGCGTCACGCTCGTAAAAGCAAGACATCTTTGGCTAAACTCGGATGGTCTAGATGGCCATGGTCACGCCTTCCGGTTTCACCCGCGTGGTTTTCAAAGTGAGCTATGAAATTCTGAGTTATTACTTTTCACTTCTATTGACAGTCTTAAAACGCATATTTTTTTCCCTAATTTACTACGTCCTAATGAATGTAGCGTAAAATATAGTCCTAATGTAACTTTTGCATAATCGTTTTTAGCGTAATGTATTTTAAGCATAACAATCTATTGTCCTACATTTAATTCGACTATTGTTGAGACGAATAGTCTAAGCATTTTTTATTTATTTGTTGTGCTTGATCCTTGATCCGACTCGGACCACCACCTGGTCTTGTCACCACTAGCTACTGGCTACTACCCCTAGACCCTAGAGTGTATATAAAAAATGCTCCCGCATTTTTGCTGGGAGTCAGAAGCTCAATGAAGGTACTGGGTGGAGCGAGTCATGCGAGGGCTACCGTAGCGAAGGCGGGAGGTGACGCGCATGGCAAGACCTCCGTAGTGGAGCAAAGGCCAATAATGATGAAGCAACACTCAGGGCTGACTGCAGACCAGATTTTAGTAGTTTCCAAAGTGAGCTCTCAAATTCTGCGTTATTAGAGTATTCACTTCTTTTGGCAGTCTTTTCATGACTGCCAATTTCTATCTATTTCGGGTAGACCAAAAAATTTGGGTGCAATAATATTTAAGATTGTGTGGAATCCTCAGTAATTTAAGTTTTCACTTAACCGTTTTTTTTTCAGGTTGTCTTTGTCATAACTCCATTATCCTGTTTACATGAAAATGAACAATCGGAAAAGTTTTTGGTATACCCAAAACTTGCCGAAGTGACTTCTGGGCAGGTGTTCTATTTGAAACCAAGAGAAAGCATCAATGAGGTAATCATTATTTTATGATTATTAACACATATTGCACTAGCTGGAATATATCTGTTTGAGTTTTCAATAAATATTTTTCAACGCATTAACAATTTTTAAATGAAATTTGATCCGAAGGCGGTTGACACTCCTTTTTGTATGGGAAATGCATTTCCACAAAACACAAAAAATGCCTATTAAATGTTATCAATTACTTAGGCTGCACAGTGTAATTAAATAAACCGAAACAATTTTCCCATACGCGCCAATCTGGGTCTAGCTGTACCTTCAAGGCTGTATTTTAAACTAGGGCCCTAAGACGCTGACTAGAGCCAAATGGGACTTTATTGACACAAATTTAGCAAAATGTGTATGGTTTGGAATTCTGAATAAAATATAAAATCTAATTTTTACCCGCTACGGAACGGAAAAATGTTTCTGCAAACACATATTGGCATTTTGCTCCAAAACTACTTGTCCGATTTTGATGCAGTTTTCAATGACAGGTTAAGGTTTGATTGGTGCATGTTGCAAGATAGATATTACGGTGAGAACTCACCAGGAGGCGCTGCAATTTTTTTTGCATCATGATGACTTCTGCTGATATAACAGTCATCAAGTTGTACTTAGACTTTCTTGGGCAACTCTCCGTCTTCCAATTGGTCTCGTCATTTACTATTTATTTATGTCAACTAAAAAGTTTATAATAAAAAGCAAAATTTAAAAACATTAAAATACCACTACGGTTATACAGTAAAATCGAAAAAGTATAATATTTATTTCATTAAATTCCAAATTAACAAAGCTACCTATTAACTTAATAAAGCCCCGATAATATCCGTCTGGAGCTATGTATGTTCAATGTTCATCGATATAAATCAATTGATTTATATCGATATTGGGTATGTTGCGGTTCTACTTATTTTGATTGTTGACAACGAATAGCGATAGGTAATAAACGTCCTGCGTTCACCGCTTCCTATAATCAAATAAAACGGAAAGACTGAGCTCAGTCTTACCAACTATAACATAATTCCGTGCGCTTGAAGTTTGGAGGGTTCCATTGCTGTATAATGCAGTGCAATTATGGAAATAAATAAACATTAAATTATGTAGTTTGGGAACTATAAAGGATCGATAGGGGGGTGCATTCTGAGCATATATTCCAATTTAAGGGATTCTGGCATGGTCAGCTCAAGGTCATTTCGATGAAAACACGTTTAATTCGATATCTCGAGAACTGTTAGTGTTAGGCAAAAAGTTGCGGAGACCTTTTCTCTTCTAAATTAAATTTACTAACTTTTACGTTAACAACTTTTCTTTTTTTCATCGATATTTTTCAAGTTATTACTTCCGAAAGGCAAAAATTTAACTTTTTTTCCTGCCTTTCGCCATTTTCTCCCCAACCGTTCAATTTTATGAAACTTTACCGATAATTAAAAGTGTAGATCTTTTAATAATAAACAACTTTTTCCTTAAACTTTTTTCTGTAATGACAATACCTTCAGAGTTATGTTACTTTACCGAGCGAAATCCGCGCTACTGCGACACTTCCGCGACACTGCGATAAATCCGCGACACCTCCGGACTTAGAGCTGAACCCAAAATTCATTGTTTGATTGTGTCGGTGGGTTTCTTCTACACAGGCTTATGTGGGACAACAACGTTACCTACTCCGATATATGCCAGAAATACACTCAGGTACACTCAATCAGACATAGAGGTGGAGCGAGCCGTAGAGGATGCGGATGGTCTGATTATCAGTACGGCTAAGAGAATTTTGCCGGACTCTACGGCTTGCTCCACTTCTATGTCTGATTTGATGAGAAAAGTTTTCAGTAGTGAGATGAATCTGCTCTTATTGCTCTCGTTGCCTAAAAACTTATCTTGAGTTGTGATGACGGTCATATTGTAGATGAAAATGATATCCGCACATGGCTTCAGCTGGGGTCGGCGCAGCCGATTGGCAGAATTGGTGCCAAAGTTGGAAATACCTTTGGGATAGCCATCGAATACAATTACCACGTCTGTACCGTAGTGTTTTTTATGTATGTTACGTATTTCTGGCATATGTCGAAGTAGGTAACGTTGTTATCCCACATAACCCTGTGTAGAAGAAACCCACCGACACAATCCAACAATCAATTTTGGGTTCAGCCCTAAGACCGGAGGTGTCGCGGATTTTTTGCAGTGTCGCGGAGGTGTCGCAGTGGCGCGGATTTCGCTCGGTAAAGTAACATAACTCTGAAGGTATTGTCATTACAGAAAAAAGTGCAAGGAAACAGTTGTTCATTATTAAAAGATCTACACTTTTGATGATCGGTAAAGTTTCATAAAATTGAACGGTTGGGGAGAAAATGGCGAAAGGGAGGAAAAAAAGTTAAATTTTTGCCATTCGGAACCAATAACTTGAAAAATATTGATGAAAAAAAGAAAAGTTGTTAATGTTATAGTTAGTAAATTTAATTTGGAAGAGAAAATATCTCCACAATTTTTTGCCTAACACTAACAGTTCTCGAGATGTGGAATTAAACGCGTTTTCATCGAAATGACCTTGAGCTGACCATGCCAGAATCGCTCAAATTAGTATAATATATGCTCAGAATGCACCCTTCTATCGATCCTTTATAGTCTCCAAACTACATAATTTAATGTTTTTTTATTCCATTTTTTGCTTAAATGCATTGGGCTAATCGATGGCCCAGACAGAGCACAAAAATCTAAATAATAAGGTACTTATTATTAAGATTTATGTGGCCCAGAGAGAGTTTCGGACTTTATCCGCGGATAGCGCGCGCAGCGGCGATCGGGGAGCTCGCAGTGTAGACGGGGTTTGAACTTACGACATCAAAAAAAGAGAAATATATCTTTCTCATCTCATCATTTTCATTACACATTACGAAGGTTTTTGTGGCATTTTGCAGCTCTAGCCCTTGAGTTTTTGTATATGATGCTCCATTGAAATATCGGCTTCTCGCACACCAATTAACCATAGTAAATAAATAGAAGTAGGTATCTACATAGTGATAAACTGTGTTATTAAATATTATTATAATCATATTATAATATATTAGCATAATATGTTAACGGTTTATTTTTCAGATTCTAAATTACGTTACCCATTCTATTGAATCTCGAAGAATCACACTCCGCACTGGAACCTTTCTGGACGGCGTTCATTCAGTAGAGGTAAGTTTTATATTTTTATTGGACCTATGATGATCCTCAGACATGGTCTAAAGCCCTATATCCCAAATTGTAGGTGCCATAGGCCTGTCTGATGCGTACAAAAGTTGAAAATTCTAAAAGCCGTTGCAAGTAGGGCGTACTACTTGCCTGGACTTACTAACTTACTTAAGAGTGCGCCTAAAGCCAGGAAAAAACCAGATTTCACCCGCGCGACGCGTTTCTTAATGTGATGTACATAAAGTCGAGAATAGCATGACACAGTTTGAAGGAAAAATCAATATTTAATCAGGAGTCCATTTTTGACCAAGTTTTATTTAATTACTCAATAACTAAACATAAATTTAAAAAAGTGTTCGGTTACTTTACTAGAACGTACAAATAGGAATTTTATTACCAAAAAATAATGTGGGGTCATCGCTGATAATTTCGAGTACTCGAATTAAAACGGGTTTTTTCGGTGTCATTTTTATTTTTTTATTGTAAAAAACTCTGATCTATTTTTAAAATTCTATTCGGTTATTGTGCTTCTTCTTGATTGTACCCACACGTAAGTATTTTTTTTGTCATAGTTTTTAGTTTCTTAACTTCAGTGAGCGGCGTCGAAAATGTCCTTTTTTCGTTTTCTGGCTTTAGGCGCCCCCTTAAATAACTATCTGTACTGTGATGTTATGATTGCGATTAATTTGTGTTAAAAAAATTAAATTTGATTCAAACCAAAAAAAATTAAAATTAGGTAGCGACATATAGCAGCCTTTTCAGACAAAAGAACATTTAATTAATTATTTTATTGATAAGTACTTAATTTAATTATTTTAACTGTTGCACTTAATCATACATTCAATGTCAAACTTATGTTTTGAAATCATAAAATTCATTAAAGTCATAAAAAAACTGCTCGACATGCCATTTTTTAAGTTTGACTCTAAATAGATTTAGCTTCTCTATTGCCGTGACGTCATGGGGCAACTGATTGTAGCCAATCGGAGCCATGCCATGCGTCAACTTGGAGGGCTTAGTGAGGGTGTGTGGGACCGCTGCCAGCTTGTGCCCAGCCCGTGTGGGATACGAGTGCCGGGCACCGCACTCCTCGTACTCGCCGAGGTTGATCCTAGCGTATACCGTATACCTGATAAATCAGAATGGCGGGTAATGTCAGTATCCCTTATCGATGTGGCGATCCCACTTCAAACCACAGTCCAACTCGAGTATTTACGAATAAATAGAGATAAAACAAAGTTTAGGTGACAAGGTCATAAATTATATTTCATAAAGAATACGTCTTACCTGGTTATCAAATCGGCGAAGGTCGATCTTCACCGGCTCTTAGACCATGTGTCTTCGTCTTTGTTTGTTTGTGAAACAAAACAAAAATACGTGTACCAACAATATATGTATATTAAATAATCTAACTAACGGGCTAATTAGTTTTGTAGCCACCATACCCTTTGCACAGTTGTTGAAAAGTATATACGGTAAAAAATTGATAAACATGCAATCTTTGTGGTACCGATGAAACCTCGATAAATTTTTGTTTCAGTTCACAGCAGATTCCAGCACCAAATCTGTATGTGTTTCCCTCACTAGACTGGGTTCTTCTCCAGAGACATACCACTTGTCTGTTAAGAAAGTGTCTGATGAGGACGATTATGACTCTGATGAAGATAGCGACATCTTGTATGAAATTGTAAACCAGGGTAGATTCTCGGTGAGTATATTGGTAATTTTGCTTGTTTCATGACAAAAGCGTAAACAACCTACTGTTCAACATACATGCAGAATAGTTTCCTTCTCGTTATATTTTAATTTCCATTTTTTCTATAGTATAAAGAGGCGCGACGAGCAGGACAACCGAATATTTGCCCGTAACAACACAGAAACACGCAGCTATTGGAACATGAAGAGTCCAAATAATTACCTAGCTCTGCACTGCGATCGTCATCCAGAGATATGAGTATAAAATGTTTTTATCTCTATGCCCTGTAATTTCACTGACCATATTTCTCTTCGAACCGAAACAAAGCAATGATTTCACATTACTGCTTGGCATAGAATAACTCGCAAAGGTCTTCTCTCGCACTTCCCCACACGTGCTAGAGTCCTACCACTACCAACATTAATCCAAAAAAGAAAGAAGACCGCAGTCCTGCTTGTCTCGATACAGTGAACAGCGAAATCAAACAAACCTCTGTCACTTTAGTTGCCGTTCGAACCCAACACTCTGCCTTGTACCTTAAACACGTAAACTGAGTCTCGGAGTATTTCCACATCACGTTTTATTATAGTGCCAATCAGTAAATTAGGGCTTAAAGGTTAATGTTTCCAAACTAATTACAAGACATAGAGATAAGACATTTTATATCTGAGAGTGATGTGCACAGTGCTGTACCAAGCAGTAATTAGACTTAGGCCAATTGTCCACGTAGCTGCACGACATCCGCACGATTTCGACAATTATCGGATGCAAGACGAATGCTTGCATCTTGCGTACAAATAATGAAGTCTGTGTCCACGAAACGACAACGACACGACAGCCGCACGTCTTGCGTTTGTTCGTAGGATGCATGCATTCGACAAAAGACGCGTGCGTGGACAGTAGGCCTTAGATTCTTAATCAAATGGCTGCATGACATTTTACTGTTGTTGGGCTGGTGCGTCAATTACTAACAGGTTCTACGTTACTTGTTGTTACTACATTTAAAAACAGAACGTTTTTGTTTTTCATTTGTCTTGAGGGAGTAATAGCCAGTGAACCCCAGACCTTCGATATTTTAATAAAACTGAAAGTTTGTCAACGCATGCTCCCAATGCAGGTAAGAACGATGGACCATTATAAAGTTTGTGTCATCCTGGCTTTGGCAGATACCCGGTAGGTACTATAATAGGTGTACCTATGAAATGCCGATGTATATGTGACAAATTCTAAAGTCTGTCGTTTTGGTATTACGCGAAGTAACTATTTTCTTACCTGTTGTATTACCTTCAGAATATTGTTAATCACATCATTTAGAAACTTAACATCGTGGTACTATTTTGCCCTTAATCCTTAATTTTCGATTATAATTCTACTTACAATATAGTGTATGAGCTGATTTTTATACTTAATTATTGGGGGACAATTAGCAGCCTATTATCATAAGCAGCCCACTGAAAAATTATTAGTAAAAAAAAAAAATATTACAATCACAAAAATGCAGCAATCACAAAAAATAACTATGAATATAAATATCCCTAGTATAACCAAGCGTCACTCCGAGACTGAGAAAAATGCTCCAGACACTATCAAAACAGCCGCTACCCTCACCAAACCACTCTTGTTGTATTACGCCAAGCTTTGGCCCACCCCTTATCTAGGCGATATTCTTAATAGTAGTATAGTAATCTACTAGTCAAGCCCTTTAATTTGATACCAATATTAAGCTATAATACCACATAATATATAATACGCCATAACACAAATTTTAATCTGTATTACAAACACCCTTAATACCGTTTATCTGCCAAAGCCAGGATGACCCAAACTTCATAATGGTTCATCGTTCTAACCTATGCTGAGAACATGCATTGATAAACTTTCAGCTTTGTTAAAATAACAAAGGTTAGGGTTCACGGGCTCATGCTCTATGAGCTTTACTCAAACTTTAATTTTGTTTATTTTCAGATTTTAAAATTTAACACGTCTAGTCCTGGAAAATATTCTGTTAGCTTTTCTTGTAAAGAACGCACTGATTTATTAATAACAGCCTCGGCAGATGTCGATTTTCGTCATGGATTCGCCACAAAAACGGCTACGTCTTTTGGTGATACAGTTTTCAATCCAATCAGAGGTTAGTATAATTGTATCAATACGAATTGAAAAAAAAGTGAACCATCACGGGTCCATGAGTAGTCCATCATGGCAGATGTGAAATAACGCAGCCACCGTCGTAACCATGTTGCTAATTTTTTGATATATTTATTTAAAGGGCTTAGTCGTTGAGCGGCCATATCGCCATGTAGTTGCTACATAGAGCATCACCTATAATGAAATTGTAATCAGTAAAAACCATTGCAAAATTGCAAATTCCATTATGGTCTAATGCGTTGAAAATCTAACCTCACCAGTAATCAGATGACACATATTTTTAATCGACTACAAAAAGGAGGAGGTTCTCAATATTCGGAAAGCTCGTAGATAGATTCTATGTACGTAGTAAGTAGGCATATGTAAGTAGTATCTATCTACTACTTGTAAGACTTGGCTGGCACCGACTTCAAATAGATAAGTGAGTAACGCTTATATAGTAATTATTTTAACTTATTTTTTGCTTTTGAGTGTGTATTTGTGGTTTTGAAGTCGGTTTAAGTTTTGGATAAAAAAAGATTATTTTATCCTTTTTAGTGCAAAACAAGTGTTATCAACAATAAATTTACACAATTTCGTGTTGACAGAATCGAGTTTCATAACTTTTGTAAAATCCACAACCATGTCATCCAGACAAAATTGTAGGCATATTTTAGTTTTTTGTTTATATTTCACAAACCACCCAGCCAGTTGTAGTTTAATGTTTAAACAATTAAAAAACATAACCTAGACGATTTAGTCGGGGTTTTAACTAACGGGGTAAAATCATAAAAAAATGTGTTTTAGGTCTGCAGCTCCGTGTTTATAATCCATGGTATAATAGAAGAGGTATATGACAAGTTTTCAGCTTGACTCAAGCACCTACCCATAACTGGTGCCAGATCTTGCTACGCCGACGACACCGCGATTTTTGTTCATGCTGATTCACATTCTCATGTTTTTCGAGTTTAAAATGGTCACCCTAAACGTAAAAAGTCTAAATATAAGTCTTTTGTCTAAGTAGTCTAAATATAAGTCTATCTCACCCGCCTACTTAAACATATTATGCGCATCAAAGTTCACTATTACTTCACTTCCTTGATCTCAGCCCGTACATATCTTGCTTTTGAAGCGCTATTGATGTAGCACATAGTATCAGGTGTCGAATTATAATCATTGGCAATCATTCGAACACCATAATTATAAATCAAGTATCTATCTTCGGTATAATTATACTGTTTGTGTAGATATTGATTCATGTCATGGAGAAGTTGAGAGACTGAGCCTACACCACTTCTAAAAGATATAAATATCTATATTATATGTACTATAACTATGCATCTATAGAGATTACATGCCATTTTCATAAGATATGCTTATAACATAAACTCGTCATGTTTTAAACAAAGCGTACTTGTTAACATCAAACGTTTCTCCATTTTTCAGATGCCAAAAATGTTTTATTCATTAAGGTGTTTGGCAAAAATGCTGTGTTGAAGAATGTAATATTGTTGGATACAAGTTATAATGAGATCTCAAAAATGGACTTAAAACTGCACGATGAAAAAGAAAAGTTATACGTCTCGGAGCCATTTGACCCTCCTTCTATAAAATTTAGAATATCAACAGTAAGTATTGATATTCAACATAGATATGAATGTACACTGATTTAAATAGCTCTAAGAAGTTTCGAAAATCCATAGAAAAAATACCACCACTCGGCGACATTTTAAAAGTGTTTTTTTTTACGTTTCAGATCATTGGTGGAGATAATGGAACGATAACAAGATATGGACATCTAGTTCTCGAAACAGGTAAAAACTGAAAAAAAATCTCGATTGAACTTGTGTCCAAATCCAAAACATGGAGTGGAGTTTTATATAAAGGAATAACAGTAATTCAAAACTGGCTTTGCCGCCGAAACCGAACTTTCGGCCAGGCTCTCAGTTTCGGCCGAAACCAAAACTTGCATACAAAATTAGCTATATTAAAAAAACATTTTTTTATGCTAAAATCTAGGGTATCTTTTCCATAATTATATCATACAAGCGGCCCGCTCCGGCTTCGCTCGAATAACCTAGATATCAACTGCAGCGCCATCTGCCGGGCTGATTTGTGAATCTAAACCTTCCAGGGCCCTACCCAAACGTATACAAAAAAAATCATTCAAATCGGTCCAGCCGTTTAGGAGGAGTTCAATAACAACGAAAAGTGGCATTGATTTTTATATATATAGATTATAGATACATAGATAAATACAGTTAAGGAGTGTCAAATAAAATATAAATAAAGCCAATCATTAAACTCTGTAGATTATTGTCTGGAATAACGCACAGGCTTTTCATTGCGGGAAAATAACGAGGACGAACGCCGGGCAAAACCGCGAGGCGTTCGTAGTACCTATTTTAGAAATATCACAATAATTAACAAACATAAAACTAAATTTTTATTTACAGAAAAATACGAAGATAGGAAACCCATTGTTAAAATAAGCGGTAACGATTTAGTGAATTATGATACAGAACTAAATTTGCAATGTACTGTCTATGGATACCCAGAACCTGTTATTACTTGGCACAGTGTATTTTACGACGGAATAGTGACAAAACGGATCAGAAAACTGGAAGCGGTAAGATTTAATCGATAGATACTCGATTACCCAAATAAATCCTACTAATACTATAAACGTCAATGCTTGGATGTTTGTTTATCACGTCGGAACATCTAAACGGATCGGGTTATGAATTGAAACAGATTATAAGTCTGGAAAAATACGTAGGCTACTTTTTACCTCAAGAAAATATTTAGAAAAATCACCCCCTAAGGGGGTAAAACGGGAAGTGTGAAGTTATTATGAACGTTGTCTGATTTTCAAAGTTATTTCATTTTAATTTGAATTCACGTGAGGTAAGTATTTTTTTTTGTACCTTAATTACCTGATAATTCCAAATTGGCCATCTTAGCAAGCTAGCGGGTAGGCATTCATTAGTACATAGTAGCACTACTCAATCGTCCACATTTCGTTCATCAGAAAATACGTGACGTCTGGTGGCTCTGGGAGCTTGGACTATAAACATGTTGAATTTGGGTTTTAAGTTCCTAGACTGCTTTTTGACGACATCTCTTTTTGTGCATTCAATGCCTAACGGGTTAAAGAGGGTGAATAATTTGTTTCGTATATACCAACATTATATCAATGAATGTCTTTAGGTTAGTTCCTAATAAAGCGTGGCAGAACACATAGACTACTTTTTATAACGGAATTATTTTTATCGGAAAATAACGGAAACGAGAACTACGCGGTTAATAAAAATTGGTACCAGCCCTCACGATAAAAGTATCATTGGTGACGTGATTATTCGGTAGAAGCGAGCGCCCGTTATTTCAAAGTACTTACATGCATGTTCGAGGGTAAACGATTGAAAAGAGAGACTTGAAATTTTTTAGCAGGTTATTTTTTTGTAGCGCTATCTAATATGGTCCCCATTGCTGTATTAATTATGTTTTTAGGGTTCCGTAAAACATAAAAACGGAACCCTTATAGATTCGTCATGCCTGTCTGTCTGTCTGTCCGTATGTCACAGCCACTTTTTGCCGAAACTATGAGAACTACACTATTGAAACTTGGTAAGTAGATGTATTCTGTGAACCACATTAAGATTTTTACAAAAAACTATTTAAAAAAAGATAAATTAGGGTTGCCTCCCATACTTAGAACTGAAACTCAAAAAATTTTTTTTCATCAAGCCTACACGTGTGGGATGTCTATCCATGGGTCTTCAAAAATGATGTTTCTAATATAGTTTTTGTCTACACTGAATAATTTGCGCGAGAGACACTTCCAAAGTGGTAAAATGTGTATCCCTCCCCTCTCTAACTTCTAAAATAAGAGAATGAAAAAACTAAAAAATATATATATGATGTACTATGTAAACTACCAACGAAAATTGGTTTGAACTCGATCTGATGAGTAGTTTTTTTTAGTACGTCATGAATACATTATTATTAAAACTTCGATCAAAGTTACAACGAACTAAAAAAACTATGTCGTACTATGTATATTATGTTACTTGCTGCAACGGAACCCTTCATGGGCGAGTCCAACTCGCACTTGGCCACTTATTTCGGACTTATGTAGGGCTTTTATAACGTGTTTATTATTCCATCATTTTCAGGTATTAGATCTAGAACCTCCATATACGTATTACAGTAAATTGAAGGAATATCCGAAGAAAAACACCACATATCAATGCAGCGCTGAAAATAAATTGGGAGAAGCTAGTGAAATATTTAATGTCGGAGTTAAACTCGAAAATTACCTAAAGGTTGGACAGTTAAAAAGTAAGTGTGAAAATAATATAATACTTTTTATATTTTATCATTAAAATAGTTTTAGAAGTATTTAAGTCAGTTAAGATGATAGTAAGTAGTCACCGCTCTGTATATGCAACAGCAGGGGCACTCGCAGTCCTTTATTTCATCTAAATCGAAATCCAACTCCTTCGTTTGAAGTAATGAAATCAAGTTACGGCTGGTCTAGTCGGTAGAACGGCAATTACCGATCCGGAGACCCCGGGTACAAAATCACGCGCATCACTGTCTTTTCGAAGTCATGTGTGCAATGCCGCTAGCTTAAAACGGTGAAGGAAAACATCGTGAGGAAACCGACATGACCTATAATCTTTTGAAGTCATGACTGTGTCATCCACCAACCCGCACTGGGCCAGCGTAGGGGATTATGGCCTTGACTGTCACCTTGCGAGAGAAGGCCCATAGTCCCAGCAGTAGGAACATTTAGTGGGCTGTTTATGCAGAAATAAAGAAAAAAAATTGACAGTCATAGGAACTGCCGATAGAAGTGAAAATTTATAACTCAGAATTTGATAGCTTACTTTGGAAACTACGCGGGTGTAACCGGAGGGCGTGGCGTGGCCATCATGGCATGGCCATCTAGAAATGCGTAAGCATTTCTCATTGGCTGATGCATTTCTAAATGGCCATGCCATAATGCCCAGGCCACGTCCTTT
Organism: Ectropis crepuscularia; assembly: GCA_963693475.1. Taxonomy (NCBI): domain Eukaryota; kingdom Metazoa; phylum Arthropoda; class Insecta; order Lepidoptera; family Geometridae; genus Ectropis; species Ectropis crepuscularia. The sequence goes on from OY856355.1 coordinate 20,017,145, forward strand.
CAGCATTTCCTATTGGCTGACGCATTTCTAGATAGCCAATGCCCATAGTCCCGAGTTTACCCGAAGATTTCTTATCATACCCGAGTGGGACGCTAGAATTCAATTCACAGCCCACGAAAAATCTGTCTAGGTGCGCCAAAAGAAGTTTTCACTTCAATAGTGTTACCACGCCAGCTACTGGTTGGCCGTTGGTTGCTATGGGAGAGATTCATTTGTCACATATAGACACAAGTAGGTACGTCAAATTAGTGCTTAGGTATAACCATAGCTAATGCACCGTAACACGTGTCACAAGACACGCCCCCACTGCTTTGCTTTCAACACATTAAACATTGCTTTCAGTATAATTACTCTGTTATAAATGTCTAAACAGTTTAATATAATAATTATGTAATGTAACAAATAATAATGTGAAATAGGCAGCCCTTGAATAAGCAGCTTTAAACTAGTTAATTATAAAGTTTGTTGTCAAGTTGTCATAGACAACTTGATTATGGAGTGCTCAATGCAAACTTTTAAGATCTTGTTGTACCCACTCATTTTCAAATAAAGAATTATTTATTTCTAAGTATGGCAAGTCTGCCAATAGTGTGTTAAAATTCAAAAGATTTTTTATAATTTTAATGTTTTTTTGATCTTCAAATATTTAAGTCACATATAATTACTTTGACACACGATTAACTACATACTCTTTGGTTTATTCTTTATTGTCAACGCATGTGGCCAAATTGAGTGTGGAATAATATATTATAATTACATGACGCACACGCATAAATACATACTTTTTGGTTTATTGTCAACGTTTGTGGTCAAATTGAGTGGTGGAATAATTTTGCTTTATGGTCGAATTTCGTCCATTTTGCAACCACTAATATTTATAATAAGTATTTTTTTGAAGTAAGGGGTTAATGTTTATTTATGTATTAAGGGGGCGCCTAAAGCCAGAAAACGAAAAAAATACATTTTCGACGCCGCTCACTGAAGTTAAGAAACTAAAAACTATGACAAAAAAAATATTGACGTGTGGGTACAATCAAGAAGAAGCACAATAACTGAATAGAATTTTAAAAATAGATCAGAGTTTTTTACAATAAAAAAATAAAAATGACACCGAAAAAACCCGTTTTAATTCGAGTACTCGAAATTATCAGCGATGACCCCACATTATTTTTTGGTAATAAAATTCCTATTTGTACGTTCTAGTAAAGTAACCGAACACATTTTTAAATTTATGTTTAGCTATTGAGTAATTAAATAAAACTTGGTCAAAAATGGACTCCTGATTAAATATTGATTTTTCCTCCAAACTGTGTCATGCTATTCTCGACTTTATGTACATCACATTAAGAAACGCGTCGCGCGGGTGAAATCTGATTTTTACCTGGCTTTAGGCGCACTCTTAAGTAAATTGAAATGGAAGTAATGGCATGGACATGTAACATCCAATTGACGTTTTAAATTATATTTTCTCAGTATTGTTCAATATATTTATTATATTAAAAAGGTAATTTATAAAAATGTAGTAAGTAAAGAGTACTTGGCGTAAGATATAGGAAAAGATCTAGCTGAATTTAAATTATTATTATAATGAAGCGAGACTGGTATCATAACTACGGGATATTTGGTTCTTTTGAATGCTGTAGCCGTAGGACCTTTATTTGTAGAGTCCACCTGGAAAATAACATTCGTTGACATTAGTCGTGTAGATTCCAGTGATGTAATTTATAATTATTTATCGTCGGAAATCGTAAGTACCGGCAAAACATTTGCATTACAATGACTAGTATGATTTTACGACCTACGTGATAAATAAGTTGAATACCTGTAGATATGTAGGAACAGGAAAATCAACCGCCGATATCTAAGAGTATAATCTCAAGGTTTACGTGACCCAAAAATCTGTCAAATTTATGAGTAGCCAGCCAAACGGCATATAAATTTTCGATGTTGTGACGTGCTTGTATTTCAAATGTGCGCAAAGAAAAGATAACAGAGTAAGCGGGCATATAAAAAGATATTTAATGAAATATTGGCACTACCTTTGCCGAAATTGAAAATTGTCTTCTCCAATAAAGACCATTTTCATGACCTTTATTTAGATACATAAACAAAAACAATTACATTTAAAATCTTCACCAACGACACGGCATAAATACGGCACTAATAAAAGCAAAACGGCAAATTCGTAGGTACGTGTAAGATTATACCCCGTTTACCCGTTTACCCGTTTTATAGACCGGCACTGGAATGCAAGTGCATTCCAGTGCCGGTCTCCATTATTCCAGTAAGCAATCCAGCGCTGGATTCGGTCGCTGGACTGGAATCATGTAAACGGGGTATTATTCTTAATCTTATAATAACCATACCGTGTAACTGATCGATGTAATTAATAATTGTGACATGTACAGAAAGTATGAATAAATGAGTATGAGTATTTTAGGAACCGTATCTATTATTATCTATAACCGTATTTTAGGATTGTAGTGGTAGGACTCTGAGCAGAGTCCGCCTGGGGAAGGACCACACCTTTGCCAGTTATTCTACTGCCAAGCAGTAATGTGCAAACGTAACTGTGTCCCGGTTTGAAGGGCAATTTTTCCAGAGAAATTACAGGGCTTAGAGGTATATTAACATCTTAGAATTCTGGGTGACGAGCGCAGTGCAGTGCTTGGTAATTATTTCGACTCTTCACGTTCCAATAGCTGCGTGTCACTGTGCTGTTACGTGGCAGGCATGTTGCTTACCATCAGGCACATATTACAATGCTCGTATCGTTACTCTTTATTTAAAAAAAAAATGTATAATATGTATATCTTTTCCAGGCCAAAGAGTGGAGTACGGAGCACAAGTCATCCTCCACTGTAAAGTGGAGTGTTTTCCGCCATCCAATATTTCTTGGCCTCTAAATAAAAAAAAGCAAACATTATTAAGCAAAGGGATCATTATTTTGTCATCTGATAATTCGACGCTAACCATAAAAGCAGTGAAGAAAGGCGCAGGTGGGAAATACAGTTGCCGAGTAGAACAAAATGACAAACTAGTAGTGAGATCTGCAAAAATTACTCACAATGGCAGTAAGTATGTTTTTAATGCTAAACTAGCTGACCCGGTGAACTTCGTACCACCATATATTTTTCGTCTACATTTTCTAAATTTTCTATTGTACAAACCTTGTCCAGACAATAACAAATACCTACATAAAACAAAGAAAGAATCATCCTATTTGGTTTGGTCATTGAAAAGTTATGAGCGTACATACATTTCGAAGATCCATTTTTAGGGTTCCGTAAAACGTAGGTACTAACTGAACCCTTATGGGTTCGTCAATTCGTCATGTATGTCTATCTGTCCATCCGTATGTCACAGCCACTTTTTTCGAAACTATAAGAACTATAGGTACTGTTGAAACTTGGTAAGAGATGTATAATGTGAACCGCATTAAGTATTTTATTAATAACATATTTACTTCAACGTTTAGTACGCATTTAAAAGTAAGTAATCCTTTTATTGTCAATCAAGCTATTACCAAATATATTCTCAATCTTATCAAAAGTTTTATTTTCATTGTAGTGCTGTGTGATATACGATGTTTTTTGTTTGATTACCTGGCACATAGACAAACGAATCTGATGGTTTTCCATCACGGGAGGGCCAACATTCAATTGACCATGTGAGAAACTTGGGTTTTCTATATTAATACCACAAACACTATAACACGCTCAGCGCCATGTGTATCGTTTAGGATACACACTGTCATAAGAAGTGTGTATAGTTTATGATACACACTTCCCATTTCAGTTAAAGCAGTGTGTATCCGAAAAGCTCACGCTTTCTATACAATTTCCCAGTGGTTTTGAGTTGGGAATCGGACAATCAGTTAAGGAGATATTAAGAGATAAATAAAAATCACCTTTAAATAATTTTATTCAAAAAAGAAAGATATTTAGAAATTAAATAATCTATTTAATTTCTAAATTTCTAAATTGACTGCCCTTGTGGCTTAGTGGGTAGTAGCTCTGCCTGCGAAGCCGAGGGTCGTGGGATCCCCACCCAGTGCAAATATTTGTGTGATGAATTCAAATGTTTGCACTGTGTCTGGGTGTTTCTATGTATAATAAGTATGTATTTAAAACTATATAAGTATTATATCAGCTATCTTGCCGCCATCACACAAGCTTTGCTTAGTTTGGGGTCAAATAGTGTTGTGTGTGAATTGTCCACCAATATTTATTATTATTTATTATTTTTTAAGTTAAAAAAAATCACTGAATATTATTGAAACAGTTTTGACACGGAAAACTTTCACATACATAGCATTTAGTAGTTGTTTGAGCTGCTCTGAAAGTCTTGCCAACAATAATTTTCCTGTCATAATTGTATATCACCTCTGCACATCTTCAGCGTCCAATTTTCTCTCCAACTTTGTTCTTTATGAGATAATGTTTTCTATTAGACGGTATTTTTGTCATTATAGGGGCTGGTGGCACTTCATCTCCGGCTGACTGAGCAGATCGTTTTAGTAAAACTTTAATTATTTGTTCCCTAAATTAAGTGATAGTAAGTTTCTTGAGATAATATTTGGTTGAATAATAAATGTGCATTCAAGAGAGAAACAAAGATAAATAATATTACGGAATGTGTATCTTTATTGATAGACACGGCCTGGGAAATAGTTTATTTAAATAAACTATTTCCCAGGCCACGTGTATCAAAAAATATACACACCGGTAAAAAAAGAAAAGGATATCGGGGGAGGCGGTGTGATTATTTTCTTTACTATTTTAACACCTCACAACTCACAACACAAAAAAAAAACAAAAATAAAAGTTGTGAAAATTTGGTGGTATTTGCATACAGTGCTTGGCGCTGAGCATGTTAAGGTTGTCCTTGGGACTTGTTTATGGTCATAGCAAAAGCAGGAAGCACTGGAAACTGTAGTCGTTTAAACTCAATTGGTACATCCGTTGAAATCATTTGGATACGTGGTATCTAAACGTCTTTTCCTTTATACTTTCCTTTAAGTATAGTTGCTTCTATCATTTTGTTCAGTATTTTTATAGCCAACCATGTACCGTTGCAAAGACACGGTTCAGTGATATCCAGCGAGTTCAAAAAGTCCGGTGGATAGTTGTTGACGACATCATCTTGATTAGTCACCGAATCAACTGATTTATAAATCCTCATCCGCCTGTAATTTGTTCTTGAATTTTGAAATTTAATTCATTTGCATTTATCTCATTTACATAATATTAGTATTTATTTATCATGTGGCTGTCTTGTCCCAATGTTGGGCAACGGCTTCCCTACCCTCCTTCTAATTTTCCCTATCTATGGCTAATATACAGTCGAGTCTTTCTGATATTTGCGGAGGTCGTCTTGCCATCGGCATCGTTTCTTTGGTCTGCCGCGTCGTCGTTTGCAATCTGGCTTCCTCCGCGTGGTAACTATGGCCCAATAATCATCCAACATGCGGCAAACATGTCCAGCCCGATCCCACTTCAAATTGGTTGCTTTTTGAGTCACAAACTCTGGTTTTGGAACACAGTATGGTGTTTCGTATTCTGTCCGTTAGGTTTACTCCAGAAATACTACTGCGCTCCACAGCCCGTTGGCCCGTTGACAAACGTGTGGTGTATTTAAATAATTTTCCACAGATAGGGATATTAAATTAACAATTTAAAATAATAAAACACTTTTGGTAACGCGGTTTGCTTTTGACTGACACTTGATATAATGACGTGAAAACTGACGCATTTTACGTCGCGTGCCGAAACTAAATCAAAATAAATAATATCGTGAAGCCGACCAAATTGAAAATCAGTACTAATGATCTGTGAGTCTTACGTTTTGTGACTATTCAGTTTGATCTGGTTCTCGATGTTATCACTTTTGTTGAGTTTATTCTGAGTGATTTTCGGAACGCGACAATCCTCCTATCCTTCAACGCACACACGCACACTGTTTAGATAGAATATAAATATGATGAAATTTGAACTTTGTACAGCGGGACCAAAGTGCAAATTGATTCCTTGACGTTAGGAACACACATATATTGCTTAGACTTATGTGAGTGCTTGTTATTTAATATGAACTTTATGTTATAGCAATAGAGCTCAAATTGCCTTAACATTTTAGTTAGAAAACGTTTGAATGGGAAAGCACTTTAATTAATATGAATTTTATTTCGTTGGAATAAAGCTCAAATTGCCTTAACATTTTAGTTAGAAAACGTTTGTATGGGAAAAAGAAAAGGGCTGTTTTTAGGGTTTTCCTGGCAATTATTCGATTTATTCTCGCCGTAAAAACCATCCTTGAACTTATACGAACATTTTAAAAAAAGAATTGTCCAAATCGGTCCAGGCGTTGTTGAGTGATGCGCTTACCAACACATTTTGCGATTCATTTTTATATTATAGAGAAGATAATACGTGAAACGAATAATAAGCCATATTTCTTTCATTTCCATTTTTATTATGATCGGAAGTCATCGGCGCGGCTCTATAAACCGCTAATACATAACCAGTAGTGCCCCGCGGTGATACCCGCGTTGTTTTTGTTTCCCTAATTTTCCTACGATAAAATGTATTCCTATATGGCGGCGCCAGTTGTGAATTCCTTTGACATTAAATTTACTTAGTTTCACTAGTAAAAAACAAATTGGCAGTCATAGGAACTGCCGATAGAAGTGAAAACTTATAACTCAGAATTTCATAGCTTCCTTTGGAAACTACGCGAGTAAAACCGGAGGGCGTGGCCATGAGGCATGGCAATCTAGAAATGAGGCATGGCCATCTAGAAATGCTGAAATGCCTATGAAAGGCCAATGGCCATAGTCCCGAGTTTTCCCGAAGATTTCTTACCATTCCCGAGCGTGACGCTAGAATTCATTTAACAGCCCACATAAAAAATCTGTCAGGAGCGCGCCAAAAGAAGTTTTCACTTCAAAAACAGAAAAGGAAAGGGAACCGAAGCATACTTGACTTTCTACGGACGCTGCGATTCAAGGAACCCTCCTCGACGCGAGGTTAACCAGCTGACATTTGCAAACAGCCCTGACACCGCTGATACTCTTTTAGGAAACGGGTTGCGAAGACACCGCAGATGGTGTGTCCACAATTCTCGAGCGGGGGTCAGTAGATCAGACGATTAATTCTGAGACTCCATCCAAAGACAAATCCATCATGAAAGACTAATCCGTCCGTACATACAAACTAGCGTGATATTTATTTAATCAGTAGAATGAATTACACTAAATGAATAATCTTTTTCCTATCGATTATAGGGTTGAATTCGACCGTCATCTTGCCTGATGTTAAGCTACAATGCGGTGTACGATGGAAGGTGCTTACACAGAAGAAATATGTAGATTCACTTTAGGGACGCCTTTTTTCGTCATATTTTTACTATTCTGATCGGCTGCTATAGACCATCGGCGCAGTTTCAGGTAAAAGTATAATATAGTAGAACCTTCGATCTACTTATGTAAACCAGACGTTCTCACGTTCTTACTGCTTCAAAGGATCCGTAAAACCCTGTTAACAATGCTTCAGTAATCATTCTAATAAAACTTTCCTACGAAGACTTTCTTTTCTCGTCAAAATATCTTCAGACTGAATACTAATGGATTTTACGTGTATTTACAGGAATGCCTAAATTGACGAAACCACTCTACCAGCAGGTATATGGAAGTATAGGTAAAGACGCTGTTGTAACTTGCGGGTGAGTAGTACCGGGCTAGCAGTACATCTGGCAGCCGAAAGATGTGTACTGTGTTGATGGACTTTTATTATGACGCCATCCCTGTAATTGCAAAGAAAAATTAGCTGCTTCGGTTCAAAAACTCTTTTGGACTCCACATAACGTTATTTTTGTCATAATTTCATGATTTTCAGCTGGATCTATGTATCTTATTTGACGCACTCTACGAGAGAGTAGTCCACATCTGCATATTGCAATGGAGTGTTGTTCGCGAGAAACTAATTTGGACTCAGTTCCCCATTTAAATTGCAGAGTTAACAGTTGCCTTATTAAATTTTACAGTTTTTTTATTGACGCAATAGCAATACTTTTGTAATTGTGTAGGTTTTTGGATAAACCATGTTCTATTTCTTATAAATAAATGTACAGTAGAGGCCATATATTGAAAGGCGTTGCTATCATGGCATTTCATGAATATGACGTATCAAAGATATCACACCGCTATCATTAATTTTAGCTACTTGGCCAAATCTCTCCTTGCAAAAGAACTTCGATACTTGTACAGAACAAGTATTGAAGTCCTGTTTTTATTTTATTTTAGCTAGCAGTTTTCATTAAAATTGCCTCTCATTTAGTAGACCGCTATAAAAATTATGGTTAAAGTATGCATTCTAAAATCTAGAATCTTGTTGAACTTAAAAAAGAAAAACAAGACGACAAATTATGGTGACGCCGTTTAACATTTTTTTGCGTTTGTTTATCCGTTTGTTTTGTCTAAGCTACACAAAATGTAGTCGTTGTGCTGCACCAAAAGCAGTTGTGCAAGTTTATTACTACCACAGGCTTTAACGATGAGGGAAAACATCGTGAGGAGCCCGAAATGTTTAAAAAAACATAATTCATGTTTGACGTGATATTTACCAATTCAAACCTGGTCAGCATCCAGTAATGTGACTTAGTATCTCTTCTTGTAAGAGAAGAGACCCCGAATCCCAGCAGTGGACAAAAAGTAGACTGTTCATGCACTTTTTCTTTTTATATTTGTAATATTATTATTCTACTAATTTTGAAGTTCATCTGGCCTAGCGGATTTTAGGGAAAATATGATTGATTGATATACATAATAATGTGAAGCTGAAAAAAGTCATACTTTGCTTTTCGGCTCTTTAAAATAAGTTCTGTGTGTAACAAATTTAAAAATAGAGGATTGTGTATTTACAATTTTTTTCGAGCACGTGTTGCGTGAAAACTACATGAACTCGTTACAGCCAAAGCAATGTAAAGCAAATTAATCTTCGATTTCAGAAAAATCAACGGGTATCCAAAACCGGAGGTAAAATGGAAACGTCAATTATTCGATAGTTTATCACCTGACTTTGAGGAATTTGACGATTCCTCCTCAAACATTACGCAAATATTAATCCCGAAAGCAAATAAGTTGGACTCTGCTATATATTTGTGCATCGCTCAGAATGAACTTGGTGAAGCTACGAAATACATTCATTTCTTTGTTGAATGTAAGTAATTTGAAAACCAGCCAGCCCGCCAGGAGCTCTGCAGTCAGCGCAGTCAGACCTTCCGTGAGCTTTTGGCTCCCGCACTTTTTAGATACACTCTACGGGTAGTAGTGACAAGACTAGTATTTGTTATATTGCACATTTTTGTGCAATAATAATGTGCCATCAACCCGTGAATTTTGCGAACGTTGGTTATTATAAGCCGATTTATGAAAAAAAACGATACGCTAATTTTAAGCTAAATGTTCGTATAAACAATTTCGACGTCAGCTCTATTTTGTTTGTATGAGTTTTTTGTATAAATAGAAATAACAAAAAAAAAGTACCATTTCCAGTGTATTTTTTTTACTTTTATAGGTTTACACTTGACCGCCATCTCGCTTCATGTTAAGCAACGACGCGGTCTACAATGGAGCTTTTTTATCTAGAGATTACCTGTAACTATTAGGAAAAACCCACTCATGCAACTCATTCCACAGCCTAGACGTTCTTATCACAAAAGTAGAGTCAAACCTCTTCGTCCGTTTCTTTGGAATATCAACCATGAAACGGTGCCGCTTCTTCTAGCTACGAGAAATTTGATAGAAAAAAGAGCAAGATGATATTAGATCATGCAGATCAGTTGCACACTCTCCGAAATGTATCCGATAATAACCGCTAAGCTTGGAATTTTGCGGCGTTTTTTAAGACTTTGAAGTCTTTTTCGCACTAGAGTGTCTTTGCCTATGAGCTTTTTGGCACGCCTCTCGATCGATTCCATCAGAACCTCAAAGCTGATACTTAACCGATCCATCCCAAAGCTGCGAACAGTACTCCATACAAGAGCGAATCTGTGCTTTTTATAAGGAAAGTAATTGTTTATACTAGCTTATTGGTTTTTTATCAGATACACTTCGGAGAGTGCGCAACTGACCTGCGTTATTTACTCAATATACTCAATCAATTATTGCTAATACAGAGGTTATATCGAGGTTCTACACCTCGATAAGTTAAAATCCAAGGGAAACACAAAGTATTTTAAGCTTAGAAATGTTATGTTATCAAGGGTCTATGTTAGGGATAGGTTAATATAGAGGTAGGTACGGTTTTACTGGAATGCTTTTTATACATTTTTCACTGTTTCTATAAGTTTTCATTTACCAACCGTATGTGAGTGATGTTAGTTTTCTTTTTGAACTCATTTTAAGTCAGTTTTATCGCACTGTAGTAAAGCGATGTTTACAGGGCAATAATCAAAAACTAATGATCAAAATAAGCCGTTGTCTTAATTAAGGGTATCCGCTTCAATGCTTTAAAAAAATTCGAAGAAGCAAACAATATGCAACATAGTTACGTATTGTTTGCGTTAACAATTTAACTTGAACTTAACTTGAACTTGAACACGTGCAACCAATAAATACCGAAACCTTTTGTTTTGCACACTTTTTCAAAATGACTCATTGACAAACAATTTTATGTTAAAAAGGTTGTGGAAACGTTTTTTTAAGTTACTGAGGGCCAATACAGGGATTACTTATTTAAGTTATAGAGGATATGTATTTTAAGTTATAGAGGTTTTTAAGTTATCGAGGTTCTACTGTATTATGGTACATTAGTTGGGCTTATTTATAAGTACATGTTATAGTTACCATAATGATCCTGAATGTGTGTGGCAATATAATTTGTAGCGTGCGGAGCGGATCGATTCATTCTATAATAATTATTGATTTGTCGGTAAGATATTCGTCTATTGTATGGTACGATTTCTCGAGTACTATATTTTTTAAGAATTTGACAAACTTTTCGTCAGAGTTTATTTGTTTTGGTTTGCAAGGCAATTTGTTGTATATTTTTACTGACATTGCATTTGGACCCGAGCTATGTAATGTTAGTTTTGAATGTGGTAGATTCAGATTGAGTTTGTGGTTGGATCTAGTAGGGTAATTTCGCCCCTCAGTCGGTCTTATGAAGAATCGCGGATTTCTTCTCACAAATTTACAATGTTCTAAAACATAAATATGTACATGAAGACTACGGTTAGAATTTTAAATTTGACAAAATATTTTTTATGGAACTGCGCTATGTTAATGTTCGGGAGTTTAATGTTTGCTAGGATTCGTATTAATTTTTTTCTGAATAACAAATAAATCACTAGCATTAACACTGTTTCCCCAAAGGATTATTCCGTAATTAAGCCAGGAGAAAGCATAATAGGCCGATAAAGCAGTGCTAAAGTCTGCCGCCTTTCTCAATTCCCTACGGTATAAGTGAAGCTTGATAATTTAGCTTTTAATTTATCAATGTGTCGTTTTCAGTTGATATGTGTGTCGATTTCTATTCCTAGTAATTTAGCCGCGTCAACAAATTCAAATTTATAATTATTGTAAGAAAAATTGATGTCAAGGGGGTGTTTCTGATGGGGTCTTAATTGAATTAAATTCGTTTTTAGTAAATTTATGTCAAGATGATGATCCGTCATCCATTTGATAAAATTATTAAAATTGTCAATTAGGGTTTGAATTATTTTATTATTATTTTTATTACATGATGTCAATATTGATACGTCATCTGCAAATAATATGCCTGGTTTGTTAATTGATTTTGGAAGGTCATTTACATAAATTAAAAAAAGGATAGGTACACTACCTTGGGGTATTTAATGATTTATTTTTGTAGGGTTAGATCTCGTAATATTTATAATTCCTGTTTGTTTTGATTAATTTATGTTTATTTTTGTTAATTTAATACCACCTTACCCTTTTTTCTATCGGACTGCTCGTAGCTCGAGAAAGCGACATCGTTTCATGGTTGATGTTCCAAAGACACGAACAAAGAGGTTTGACTCTACTTTTGTGATCAGAACATCTAGGCTGTGGAATGAGCTACCTGAGTGAATTTTCCCCAATGGTTATAATCTTGGTGTCTTCAACTTGTGAGTGAATCGGTTTCTTCTAGGTATAAACTCCGGATATTTCAAAGTAAGGCCTCGAAGCAAACATAAGATCACATATTCTGACCTAATTATCTTGAGCATTTGTTCCCTCTTCGCACGCCCAAAGAGAACCTGATTTTTTACGGTTTCACGCTCAGTTTTTAGAATAACGCTCAATAAAATCGGATTTGATGTTTCGAAAAAAATATTTCAACATATATTGCTATATAAGTACAAAATCCAAATAATATGGCTTTTTGAGTAGATGCATGTTTTCAACAAAATTTACCGATTTCTGTGCTTTCATTGTGAGGAGATCAATAAAATGTTTTATGCAATAATTAAAAATAAAAACCTGCCAAGTGCGAGTGGGACTCGCAAACAAAGAGTTCTGTACGATTAAACAAATAAACGAATACAAATAAACGGCGAAAATCTTTGACTTTATTCCGGATTCCGTATGCATAGACTATCGCAGTTTCTACGGGCAGGCTGTAATACAATAAGTTTCACTAAGAATTCTACCGGAGTTCTGAAATAAACTTGAGCTTCAATTACTAAAAGACTGGGCAAAAGTGGTAGGAAAACCACCATCAAAATAATAAAGGAAGATTTTGACACATACGTCAATATTGACAATAATTAATATAATTGAACTTGAAATAATTATATTTACAGGTCATGATGGTTCACCTGACGATTTTGGCTTATCATCTGAAGAAAATGATCAATCATTTTCTTGAAGATCTTCATTTAAACATTCAATCACCCAAACTCACAAAAACTTGAAACGATATATCGTGAGTATCGAGTGTAGAGTCGTATGGTTACATCACTAGTTACGTTGACAGAACACAGTTATCATAACAAATAAATACTCAAAACGGGTCATTTACTTTTTAAACGGCTTGAAAAGGGGGGAGGTTCTCAATTAGGATTTTTTTGCATTTTTTATATGTTAGTCACGCGATAGTTCCAGAAATTGTGACGCGATTTTGATGTTTTTTTTTGTTAAAATGAAATGAAAATGAAAACGTTTGCTTTATAAGGAAGACGTATGGTAGTAGCTTCTTAAGAAATTTTGTCGTTCGTCTGAATTGAATTTTAAATTTGGAGACGATTTTTGTTTTTTCTGAGAAAGTAAATTTTTATTGACGACTATAATATGTCACACGTGTCCAGTTTGTTAGTGATTACGGAGCAGTCAACTGCGTTTAGTATCGGGATAAGGGTTAGTTTATGCTATAGTTTTGATTAGACCCCAGATATTACCCGTTGCGTTGTTTACTTTGGTAGGGTTATTTGATAGCATTCTGTTTTGTAATGGCTAGCATAATATAACACCTCAGTAAAGCAGTTAGATTATCTTGCATAATATCTACAAATAGTCGTTTGGTGCGCCAAAATAAAGATTCAGAGCACAATGGTTTTAGTGTCGAAATCGGAATACCGGTACCACGTTCCAGGATTAACAAGTCTTGGAAATCCATGATCGCCGTATAAATTTTAGACGCAGTTTTGTAATTGGTAGGTTTTTTTTAAACTGGTGATATTATTAATGAGAAAGTTTTAACATTTGGTCCAGTTTTATTTCCCTCCCATAAATGGAGTTCTGGATTGCACTTCCACTAGGTTACAAGTGAAATTTAACAGTACGGGATAATGGTTCGAAGGACTAGGCTGGGATGGAATATTTTATGTCATAAGGAAGGTCAATATTTTTTCATTAGTGATATTGTCTGCAATCAATGGCCTAAAAAATATGTAGGATAGATTGCTAGATAAATGTTGGATTAACATTTTTTTTTGATAGTAAGTACATAATATAAGCTTTGAACTAATGTAAAGAACACGGCGGCATTTATCTTTCCATGGTATCGTAGCTTTCTAAAACATAGGATAACTTTGAAGCGTTTTTAGGGTTCCATACCCAAAAGGTAAAAACGGGACCCTATTACTCAGACTTAGCTGTCCCTCCGTCCGTCCGTGACCAGGCTGTATTTGAAGAACGGTGATAGCTAGATAGTTGCAATTTTCACAGATTTAGTGAGAGACGGACTTAGACGTAAGTATTTCTATTGCCGCTATAATAACAAATACTAAACATAAAATAAAATAAATATTTGACGGGGGCTCCCAAGCAACTAACTTGATTTTTATCGTTTCTTGCTCGATTAGTCCGTCCCAAGCAAACTAGATGGCGCCACTAGTAAAAATAAAACGCGCTATGGACGTTTTCGTTAGAATCATAAGGTAAAATCAAAATTTTAGTGAAGCTATTTCTGTGAAATCCTGTCTAAGGAAACTGTGATAGTCTATGGAGACGGAATCACTACATAGTATAAAACAAAGTCACTTCTCGCATCTCTCTGTCATGCGCGTCCACGTCCGCGCCGTGTATACTTAGATATTTAAAACTACCTAACAGATTTTGTTGCGGCTTTTTCAATAGATAGAGTGATTCAAGAGGAACGTGAATACGAGATGTAGACGAATATGTGCATAGTACAGTAGAGAGCCACTGATAATTTTAAAGATTCTAAAACGATGTCATAAATAAACACAAGTTTTGCGCTTAAATTGCAAACGCTGGCTGAACCCTACGAGATAGAACAAAGTGTAGTACTGCAGTATTGTAAACCTTAAAAAAATCTACAAAAAAACTCATAACAGTATAATGTCTATCTCTTAGGGTTAACCCACAATAACCATTTTTATTAGTGTATTTAGTATCAGCATTGCACCCGTGCGAAGCCGGGGCGGGTCGCTAGTTCGGAATAAAGCCAAAGAGGTTTTCGCCATTTATTTCCTAATGGTACGGAGCCCTTTGTGCTGGAGTCTCACTCGCACTTGGTCGGTTTTATTCCTCTTTAGCACCTGTCGTGATTGATATGACTTTAGCTATAATTCATTTAGGTGTATTACAATTATTTTTAATTTGGTTTTACATTATCTTACAATTTATTTTGATTAACTGTTTGATCCAGATGAGCCAACTGTTAAATTGGAAGTTCGTGGAACAAACATTGTAGAAAAAGGCACAGAAGTGAACATCAAGTGTGAAGTAAAAGGAATGCCCATTCCGCAAGTCCAGTGGTTCAAAGATAAAACGAAATTATTGGCAAGCAAATTCATAAAGATTTTTAGAGATCACAGCCTAAGGTATGTAATCCTTCGAGTATGCATAACAGGGTGCATTTTCATAGCAGATTTTGTTAAGCTAGACACCTTAGCATTAGTGAAAACGGTCACATAGGGTTCTAGCTTAAATTTCGCAACCTGACAGCTTAGTTGTGTAGCACATCTCTGGTCAAATAGCAGTAATGTGCTTTATGAATAAATTATAGTACAATAACTTTTATAGCTTGTTTTGTTTACTATGATGATGTACTATTTTTCAGACTAACAAAAGCTCAGATAACTCATAGCGGGGAATACACTTGCGAAGCAAAAAACAAACTAAACACTGCGAGCCAATCTACAAAAATCACGGTATACAGTAAGTAGTGTACAGTTGTATGTTATTATTATTTCTACGTGATAATGCCTTCGGCATACTTAGGACGCTTTCGGCTGGTATGCCTTCGGCATACTTAGGACGCTTTCGGCTGGTAGCGGTATTGATTATTTTTATAATCTCTTGATCTTTCATCAGTCTGTAAATAATTCAGATATTATGTTAGTCTCAGTTCAGAACTTTGTCTGTGTTCAAAACAAATTATGACAAATAATCATTAAATGATTCTTAGCCATCAACATCAACAGCCCAAACGTTCCCACTGCTGGGACTCGGGGCCTTCTCTCGCAAGGAGAGAGTTAAGGCCATAATCCACCACGCTGGCCCAGTGCGGGTTGGCGGATGACACATGACTTCGAAAGATTCTAGGTACATGTCGGTTTCCTCACGATGTTTTCCTTCACCGTTTTAAGTTAGCGGCATTACGCACATGACTTCGAAAAGACAGTGGTGCCTGTGGGGTTTGAACCCGGGGTCTCCGGATCGGCAGCCGCCGTTCTCCCGACTAGACCACCGTAAAAATCTTAGCCATAAATTGTTTCAATTAAATAAAACCTAGCACCACCACAGGTCAAGACTGAATAGGGTTCTCTTAGGTGAGCGCGCTTCATTGTAGACCGCATCGTCACTTAATACCAGGAAAGGCGGCGGGCAAGCGCAATCCTATTATAAATATACATAACATGTCAACGTCTTTGATGTTGTTCATAAGCGTGTCGACCACATCAGGTGGGTTTCTTGTTTTAACTCCTATGAAGAAAAACGCTGTTTTAACATGAACCAGTAAATCACTGCCTAACAAACGCTCTGCGCTGTTACCCTCAAGTAAGACCCAAAAAAGATGTGGTGTCATGGGACACCTGGTAGGAAGTTCCTAAGGATGATATACCTACACATGATTAACACAATTTCCAAAAAAGAGCTTAATTTTGTTATTTATGGTACGATCATCTGAAAAATAAAGTTGGCAACACTGGTCACGTACAATTTTTACGCGTCACTTTTATTATTTATTTTTCTTATTATCTCTTTTTTTGGTTATACTCTCACATTTGTTTTCAGTTCGGTGGCGCAGCCAAATCCCAATCTCCTCCAATCTTGCCATACATAACTTCGGCCCAACGATTTATCTCTATGCCCGGTAATTCTTACGAAAGCATTATTGTCCTAAAAACAAAGCAACAACGTGCTATCATTGCACGTTGCTGCTTGACGATAAAATAAATGACAAATATGCGATACTTTCCCAAGTGAACCCTGCAAAGAGACCACCACTACACAGTTATGCATGACTATATTCTTAAGTTAGCCTTAAAATCATACAACAAACGCCAAAAAGTGACCAAAAACGATTCGGATGCGCAATATGATTTTCATTGTTAAAAACTGATTTAATATTTTGTGTTGTTATGATTATAGGTTATAAATTAAACCCCCCATCAAACACTTACGGCGTATATGAAGAAGAAGATCTATTAAATTTGAAATGTGGAAGTTATGCTTACGGTGTACCAAAGCCTAGTTATAGGTGGATGTTTGAAAATGGAACGAATACGATAACCCTTTCAGATTCAAAGTAAGTGTTTATTTTTATGTTTATAGGTTTACACTTGACCCCCATCTCGGTTGTTACCTAGAAAATACCGATTTACTCTCAATTTCTAATAAGTATTGCTAAACAAATTACAAACTAATGAAGACAGGCCAATTTGTTTGCTTTGTGTAATAAATAATTATTGGATGTTATTTGAAAAAAATATTTGTATTTTGCTTGGCGTCGTTGGTATAGAAAAATACTAGCAGTGCCCCGCGGTTTTACACGCGTTCCTTTTATATTCCCGGAATGTTCCTCTATTAAAAAGTAGCCTATGTGCTATTAGACAATAATATATGTATATGTTCCAAATTTCATACTTAAAAATGAACAAATGAATTTCTTTGACAAATTTTACGGCTATCACTCTGGGCTGGATTGATTTTATTTGAACTCATAAATAATACATTTTACCAAACTACTGAAAACAACACATATTGAGAGGAAGTACCTGGGTGACCGAGGTTTGCTCGGTTTAAATACTAAATACACTTAGATACCTACAGATAAAAGGAAGTACAGATACAAGTAATAGATTTTCTTAAAAAAAAAAGAAAACTTGAAAAAAAAGAGAGGTTGTCTGAATTCGAACCTGGAGCTACTAATTCGTGACCGCCCATGACCGCCCGACTTCCCGTCTGAGCTATTATGCTGTAGCTCCATAGCTCGCTGTGTGACTTTGAGCTTTGTTATGAGGCCCACAGTTAAGGACCACGTCTCAGTTCCATAAGCCATCACTGGCAACACGCACTGGTTAAAGATTTGTCTTTAGGCATTGGGGTATTTTGGGCTCAAAGATGTGCCGAAGTTTCCCAAACGCTGCCCATCCGAGTTGGATCCTTCATTGGACCTCTTTGTCGAAGTTGGATCTACCTAATTGGATCTTTTGACCCAGGTAGACGTATTCGTCAACAACTTCGAGTGTGGTATTCCCAACATTAACCGGAACAGGTGAGACATGAACATTTGACGTGACCTTCGTCTTGTCCATATTCATCCTCAAACCTACCTTTTGGGATACTCTACTGAGGTCCCTGAGCATAGCACCGAGGTCCTCCAGCGACTCCGCAACAATGACTATGTCGTCGCCAAACCGAAGGTGAGTGATGCATTCGTCGTTGATATTGATCCGTATCCGTTCCAGTCCAGTAGCTTGAAAACATCTTCCAGCGCGGCAGTGAACAGTTTCGGAGATATAACATCTCCCTGTCTCACGCCTTTCTGTAGCTGGATATGTTTTGTGCACTGGTCCTGTAATCGGACAGACATTGTGGCTTTGCTGTAGATACACTTCAACACGTCGATATAGTCGATGCGGCATCGCTGGAGAGACTGAAGACTGAAGAGACTGAGAGACTCAGTACCTACCTGGTACTGAGATTAGCGCGAGCAAAAAAAAATCTTCAGCTTTATAATATTAGTATAGAAAAACACGTACATTTATTTTTGTATAGTTACATAGATTAAAATTTTCGAACAAACTAACTTCATACCCTGCGGGCAGCAAAGCGTTTTGGTCCCTAGCTAAGTCGGTCGAATCGAACTTCTGCCGCCCGTCACTACATCCAATGCTAAAACCTGATGGGACGTTAGCTCACACCGCA
Organism: Ectropis crepuscularia; assembly: GCA_963693475.1. Classification (NCBI taxonomy): domain Eukaryota; kingdom Metazoa; phylum Arthropoda; class Insecta; order Lepidoptera; family Geometridae; genus Ectropis; species Ectropis crepuscularia. Next base: position 20,035,986 of record OY856355.1, read on the forward strand.
ACAGAGAAGGCAAACTTGTTTGCATCTCATTTTGCGGAATCTTCACGCCTAGAAGTACACGCACGCTGCAAGCACGCTGGTAGTCCAATACCTCCTAATCCACCTGGCAGTCCGACTGTAATGTCTGAAATACATATTCGCCAAAAGGAGGTTATTAAAGTGCTACGCAATCTAGATGTGAATAAAGCCAGTGGCCCGGACGGAATTCTTGCCATAGTACTGAGAGTTTATGCCCCCGAGTTGTCTCCAGTACTAACGCGCCTGTTTCGACTTTCTCTCCAAACTGGACAAGTGCCGAAGTCGTGGATGCTTGCTAACGTGCAACCTAAAAGGAGTCCATTCTGACTGGCTCCTACTTTTCTAGGCGTATCCGTGCCGGTTACTGACTATCTTGAGCTTTTGGGCGTTTTTTTGTCATCGACGCTCAACTTTGGCACGTATTGAGTCTAAGGCTAAATTGGCCCCCAAGAAGCTAGGTGTCCTCTCAAAGGTGCGAAGATACTTCAATTCTGAATAGTTGCTTACGTTATACAAAGCACAGATTCGCTCCTGTATGGAGTACTGTTCGCACCTTTGAGATGGATCGGCTAAGAAGCAGCTGGAGACTCTGGAATCGATTGAGAAACGTGCCAAAAGGCTCATAGGCAATAATGACACTCGAGTACGTAAACGACTTCAAAGTCTTGATCATCGCCGCAAAATTGCTAGCTAATCGGGTTTTTATCGGATACACTTCGGAGAGTGTGCAACTGATCTGCATGATTTAACACCTACCACCTTGCCTTTTCTTCTATCGGACTTCTCGTATCTCAAAAAAGCGACATCGTTTCATGGTTGATGTTCCAAAAAATCGAACGAAGATATATGACTCCACGTTTGTTATAAGAACGTCTAGGTTGTGAAATGCGTTGCCTGAGTGAGTTTTCCCCGATAGTTACAATCTTGGTGTCTTCAAAACGAGAGTGAATCGATTTCTTCTAGGTAAGCACGCTCCATCGTAGATCGCATCGTCGATTAACACCAGGCGAGATGGTCGTCTAGTGCGAACCTAATAAAAAAAACCTAGTAAAAATATATATTTCCTTGCGATGTTATGTCATGAAAGCCCCAAGTGTCGATTACTGCAAGTGCAGGGTAGAGGTAAGAGGAGGGAGTTCATTTGATTAACGTGGCCTAATGTTTATTCTACTTCTTTGTTTATCAAAGTCAAAGTCAAAGTTCTTTATTCATAAATGTACAATTTACACGTTAATTTGTTGTTTTCATTCTCATTATTATCATATTAACGTTTTAGAAAATGGGACCCTAGCTCAATTAAAATAGAAGAAGGAGTTCTTACGATAGAAGAAATACTGCCGGAGCAGCGGGGTAACTACATATGCGAAGTCATCACTATTGCGCATGTCAAGGACATTAATATTACATTTGGCGTCGACGTCCAGTGTAAGTATATGTATTTGAATGAAAAATATATGTTTTTCCATCACGGCTGTTTACAATAACATCACTGCCCATCTTAAGAACACTGACATTACTTTTGGAGCTGACGTCCTGTAAGTAAGTAGTATTAAGTATTTTGTATAAACAAAACTTTAACTTGAAAACGGCTTTACAGATGAAATTTCTATTTTTTTTAGTGTTATTTAATACTTCGTAGATAGTCTGTATAAGTAGTCAAAAACAAAGAAAATTGCGCAAAAACTCAGAAAGTTTAAGAATAATATAGAATACAAAACGACCTTAGTCAAATTCTGTTGTAATGTAACTTAAGCTATGGTTTCCTAGGATAGCGGCCGCTAAATAGCGGCCGTAATACAGCGGTGAATGACGTCACACCATAACGTCAAAAAGCGGTGCCGCTATTTGAATGACGGCCGTCTTGACGGTGTCGGATAGTTGGTGAACGTTTTCTTTCAACGTAAGTGTATGGCGGCGAAGCCATATAGATATATTTTGAGTTTTTTTGACTCGACCGACGTCCGTACGACGTACAAAATGAGTTCTAATTCCAACTGGAGCAGCAACGACGTACTAGAATGTTATATACGCCTTCTGTACCACGGCATTTGAACAAATTATCTTCTACCCTACGATTATTTTCCTCTTCTAATAGTTCATCCTCCAAGTAAATTATTAAAGCTATATCATGCTGTACTTGATTAAATCAAGGTCGTCCATTTTTATCTCCTGCTTGTTGAGGTTGGTGGCTGACGGCATACTATAACGGCAGTGGAACTTTCCGCATGTCGTCACCGTAAAGACGGCCGTCTTTTTGCGTCCGTAATATTACGGGCGCTATATATGACGGCACCGCTATCCTAGGAACCCAGACCTTTAGCCTCAGCGTTTTGTATCGGTACACTTTTCTAATCTTTTTTGCAATAACTGTCAGATGTTCGTCATTAAGAGACAGATCGCATACCGCCAATCAAAGATAGTTGTGCGTCCAATATAGTTTCGACATTCAATGTTTGTGAAAACGTAACCTCTGAGTAGTATTTCTGCTTAATCGTAGTGTGATGAGAAATGTTACTTATTTCGTTAATAAGAGTTGCTTGTTATTTTTCAGTTGCACCTACATGCGTGGATTCTTTGCAAGAATTATCTCATGCTACGTAAGTATTTCTCACTAATTGACCACCATATTCCTAACATTTACTCAAGACTTGCGTGAAGCAAAATCTTGACAAATATTTGCAATAAATAGCACAATGTTCCCACTGCTAGGACTCGGGGCCTTCTCTCGAAAGTAGAGTCAAGGCAAAAATCCACCACGTGGTTTTCAACCCGGGATATCCGGATTGGCAGGCGCCGTACTTCCGACTAGACCAGCCGTAACTTAGACAAAAAATATTTGAGTATAGCCAAATTGTTTTAAAATTTTCGTAGTTTTTTCATGTCAATGATTTTTTTTCTTTAACTATTGTGTAAAGGTTCACATTCGACCACTATCTCGCTCGATGTTAAGCGATGATGTGGCTTACCTAAGAAGAAACCGATTCAATCTCGGCTTGGAGACGGAAGTTGATTCTGAATCAAGTTATATAATTTGACGATAAGTTCACAAGTCGTACATAGTGTAATACCTGCAAACCGCCTCCATGGATCTCTATGATTTTAATGATACCATAGAAATTATTCAAAAAAGAAACTTTTTCTTTAAAAAAAAGCTATAACCAGGTGACACTTTTGTTCTTCGTCGTATATAGCACTTAAAACATACAAGTGAATTAAAAAATATTGCACAAAATGAAATTTCATTTCGATTGTGCTTGAAATCAGTGTGCCACCAATGATTACAAGCAATTATTTGTTTGCCACGAGTTGTAGTTCTAATTTCTAATGTCGGGGTGTCGTGTCCACCACCTCCCAACGACTTTTCTTGATTTGATGTTATGACATCGCTATTACGAACATCCGCTTTGTTTATATTCCAACCCGCCTGCTTATAAAATTCATGAAGCTTTGACAGTTTGACGTTAGAAAACTACGGTAAGCGACTTTGACAACTAAAACTGAGTAAATCAAGCGGCACAGATTAAAAATATAGATGCTTGATAGACTGACACGATTAATGACGGCTTGACATCAACTACTTCAGATTTGATTGTTTTTTGTTTTATTGATACAAAAAATCCGAAACACTCTGAATTTACGTTTCGTTACTTACTGTCATAGAAAATAAAAATATCAAGTAAATCAAACCAACGAAGAATTATTTCTCACAACTTGAAATTGTTATATTCGCTAATATGAAAACTAGACAGAATAGCATACGCGAATTGGAACAAAAATTAAAAGAAACCTTACTTGATTTACAAAACTCTAAGAAGGACAATAAAACCCTATTACAAGAAAGAGATGAAGGTGAGGTGGAAATTCAAATTGTTTTGGACAAAAACACTCAATTGAAGAATGAAATGAGAAATCTCGAAGAGATAAATAGTCAATTACAAGAGGATAGAGAAAAATTACTGGATATAATTAACATCAACGGAAATAGAAATATTGAATTAGAGGAAGCACAAAATAAAATAAAAAAAATTACAAGATGAATTAAATCAAGCAAGCATTCTGATCAAAAGTATAGATTTATATAAAAATGAAAAAGATGCAGAAAATATATTAGGTTTGTATAACAAATTAATGGTGGATAGCAACAAACCTAAAGTAATAGAAACCATTGATCTGACAGTGGAAAAACGGAGCTCAATTTTGGAAAATAATCATGTGTTGATTAAAGGAAGAAACACATTTAAAAAGTACTTAAAAGTTAAAAGAACAATTTCAAAATGTAAGAAACACTTAAAACATTGTCATAATCGGTGTAATATCGAACTTATCAAGGATAAGATAAGGTTAAGGGAGGTGATCAGAGATGACAAAAACACAATTATGACAATTCAACAACACTACGACGAAAACGTAGTAACGATGGATAGATTGGAATACCAACTTAAAGACTTAAACATCAAATACAGCATGGCACAGAAAGAAATAGACCAACTGATATCGGCAATGAATAGTTTAATAGGTCTTAGTCCCTCCAAGCAACGGCAATCGATTTCTGCTGCAGACCTATTGTCGGCCACAACTACGTCACTCACAAGTGACGTATCCTGTATGATAGGCCCCGACCATGCTACATCCTTATCATTAGTGTACAACAACAGGCAATCGAACATAAATTCATCAACTGGTACGACTGCTAATGCTAGCGTGTTTCAAGATGTTTTTAGTCAACAATCAGAACAAGATGTAAGTGGAATCGAAAAAACCGGCAAAGTTGAACTTTTCTGCGACGGAATTGGTGTTGGGTTAGGAAATATTTTCAACCATGTAAATACTAATAATAATCAACTGACTAACACGTGTATACCAAATATAACTTTTCACCAGCTAATAGATAAAGTAGTGGTCAGTAAATTTAAACAAAAGTCAGATGTTGTAATAATGATGGGTAACTCATTGAGTACTACTAAAAGAGATCTTGTAAATTGTATAGAATCATTAGTGGATTTTCACAGTTCGGGTAAAGTTGGTAAAATTGTATTATGTACATTTCCTTATTCGACTTCTTTGAGCGATAGACAAAATCAAAAAATATATTCTTTGAATGTTATTTTACACAACCTTATTTCAAACAAAGGCGGAGATTTTATATTATTTGATATTAATAATTTTATACACAATTTTGTATTGTCCAATGGGAAACAATTCTTAGCCCGACACTTAAAAGTTAAAATAGCTAAACTGATTGTTTTTACATTGTCAAACGAGCGAAAAAGGAAATTTCAAAACTTGACAAATATTGCGACAACCAACAGTGACTGTTTAAACTGAAATCCCTGACAACAGAGAGGCCTCATTATGTTACAACAAAGCGTCGTAATATACTAGGTCCCCCTTGCAACAAAAGAACTGTTACTCAGAAGGTTCAAGAGAACACCGTTTATATTTTATACCAGAATATAAACAGGCTGTTAGGTAAACTAGAAGAAATAGAGCTATTCTTAGAAAGCTCACACAATTACGATGTAATTTGTTTCACTGAGACCTGGTTATCGAAATGTGAATTGAATTTTTGCCTAAACAATTATACAATAGGTAGTATATACTATAGAAAATTGGCAATAGGAGGTGGTTGCATAATTTTTGTAAGCAACAATGTGAAATATAAGTCCCGAAAAGATGTAGAAAATATAACTGTTGAACGCCATTGTGAACTAGCTTGCGTAGAATTGGATCGATATGTTGTTTTATGCGTTTATAAGCCACCTAGTGCCGAAATTGAGATCTTCCTAACTACTTTAGAGGAAGCATTGAGTAGAATATCTAAGAAAAATAAACAAATTGTGATGTGTGGAGACTTCAACACAGACATACTTTCGGAATCTCGTAATAAGAGCAATATATTAATGTTATGCCAATCGTTTAATTTGACAAAAGTGTTCACGGAACCCACAAGGGTCGCAGTAACTAAGAAAGGTTGTTCTGCAACCTGCATTGATAATGTTTTTGTAAACTGTGAATACATTCATTCTGAAGTCCTAGATTGTTTGCGTTCGGACCATAGGGGTTTGAGCATTTCTCTTCCTGCCTGTATGAAAAGGGCGGAAGAGAAAGTGCTTGTTAGACCCATTACATTGTCCCGTATGTCAGCTTTAAATACCGCGATATCTAATCATTTTTCGAACAATTTTTTCGACATGACTATTGATGATCCTAATCGTAATTATTCTGAGTTTTTTAAAATGCTGAGTACACATTATAATAATATTTTTCATACCAAATTAATTAATATTAACGCAAAACCGAAGTTTGCCGAATGGGCAACACCAGGACTTATTAAAAGTCGAAACAATCTTTACAATTTATATAAACTAAAGACATACTGCAACGACGATGCAACAAAAGTCTATGTTAAGAGGTATTCAAATATTTTTAGAAATTTGTGTATTCGAGCAAAAGCAATATTCGTTCGGGATCAAATTAAAAACTCCAACAACGTGATAAAAAGCACGTGGAAGATAATAAACAAGGAGTCTGGTAAAACCAAAAGTCGTGAAATGATGCGCGCAGTTCGGGTTGGCGAAAATGTCACTACAAAAAAATCGGACATTGTAGATGCTTTCAGGGCTTACTTTGCTGATATTCCCTTAGAGACAACTAAACACCTAACTTCGTCTCCCTCTCTTGCAGAGGAAATGTTGACAGAAAATGTTGATTGTCCTTCATCTGCATTTGAGTTTCATCATGTTACTGCCACTGCAATACTAAAAACGTTCAAAGACATTAAAGTTAAGAATACAGAGGACTTATGGGGATTATCTGTTAAGGTACTTGAGGGGATAATTAATAACATTGCCCCATATTTAGCAGAATTATTTAACGAATGTATCAAAAATGGCACATTTCCTGACATGATGAAGTATAGTAAAGTGATACCCTTGTTTAAATCTGGAGACAAAAACGAACTTGGAAACTACAGACCCATCTCGGTTTTGCCCTGCATCAGCAAAATATTCGAGAAACTAGTTCTCAAGCAACTTTTGTCTTACTTTAATATTAATAACCTTTTACATAGTAACCAATTTGGATTTACAAAAGGACGTTCCACTACCGATGCAGGTATTGAACTAACCAATTATATATTGAAAGCCTGGGAAGACCATCATGACGTTCTAGGAGTATTTTGTGACTTATCAAAAGCTTTCGACTGTGTTCATCATGAAACTCTTTTGAAGAAACTGCAGTTCTATGGGGTATCGAAACCAGCTCTAAATTTTATTTCTTCATATCTTAAAGACCGTGTACAGATAGTCGATGTTGACGGTGTGCAATCAAATGAGTCGCCTATAAGAATGGGTGTACCACAAGGTTCCATACTTGGACCTTTCCTGTTTCTTATTTACATAAATGATCTTCCTTTCATGATTAAGAAACATAAAAATATTGAAATAGTAATGTTCGCCGATGATACATCACTTCTATTCAAAGTGAAGAGAGGAATAAACGATTTCACAGAAATTAACGTAATTTTAGACATTGCGTACAAATGGTTTGATGCAAATAATCTAGTACTTAATCCAACTAAAACGAAATGTATAAAATTCTCACTCTGCAATGTAATGTGCGATAAACTTGATATAAGACTGAAAGATGAACTCATCGAACCTGTACAATCTACTCGATTTCTGGGTATTTCAGTAGATTCAAAGCTTCAATGGGGTCCTCACATAGAGACACTGGCTGACCGACTTAGTTCAGCTGCCCACGCTGTTCGTCAAATTAAAAAAATATCGGACGTCGCAACAGCTAGGCTTGTTTATTTTGGCTATTTTCATAGCATTATGTCCTACGCGATTTTATTATGGGGTTCAGCTGCGGACAGAAACTCAGTTTTCATATTGCAAAAGAGAGCAATCCGTGGTCTATATAATTTATCAGCTAGAGATTCAGTACGGGAGATTTTCAAAACTATAAACATATTAACAGTCCCTTCATTGTATATTTATGAATGTATAATGTATGTAAGAAAAAATCGAAGTCGACTGAAGAAACTAACTGATCTGAATCCAAAAGCGCACCATAAGCACAAAATTGTATTTCCTAAGTGCAGACTTCAGAAAACAAATAACTCTTTCAAATGTAATGGTATTCGCTTCTATAATGCAATCCCTGCACAAGTCGAAGGTCTTAATGAAACAAAGTTTAAAAATGAAATAAAAAGCTACCTATTGAGCAAGGCATATTATAATATAGATGACTTTGTTAAAGATAGTAACGTATGGAAGAGAACTGTGTTGAAACTAGAATCTTGTAATAAGGTAAAATAATAGATTTATAAAACTTTTGATGGAACATTGTACTCATGTAGTATCTGTATACTGTATGTATTAATTATTTGATATTTTGTCTTTGACAAAGCCTTTTTACAGCTGCATTTGATTGACGAGGCTCCTTTACAGCTTTATTCATTTTGACATTGTTATTTTATCTTATTATGTACACGGATTCTTATGCCTTTTTGTTAATGACGTTACCAAGTGTTCTTATGAATTTATGGTTCGAATAAATGAATTGAATTGAATTGAATTGAATTGAATTACTCACAAGTGGCAAGTAGAGCGCCGTAGAGTAAAGAGGTGGGTATCCAATCGGGCCAACCAGTAAATCGATTTTTGTCAACTTACTTAGAAACTATCAGGTCTGCTATGTTGACGTTGTTTTCCCTGGCTATACGATCAGAATAAATGTTTGAAGAATCAGATGACATATACCTGCAAACAGCAATAAACATTTTGTATTTGTATTGGGCTAACGATTAGATTGTGCTAATCTACAAATTATACATTACAGAGCTGTAGTTGGGGATCAGTGGTTAAAAATATTCTGCAATGTCACTGGGAATCCGAAGCCAACATACAAGTGGCAGAAAAGCGATGGAGTTATTATAAAAAATATTGCTAAAGGTAAGCTCGCAAACATGAGATATTTTTTTATTGTGGTTAGGTATAAAAATCTCTTATTACCATAAATATTTACCCACAATAGCTTATTTAAAAAATATATAAAATAAATGATGAATAGGTCCTTTTACTTTGATCAAACATAATAATAATATGTTAATGGAACGTTTATTATGCACAAAGGTGGACGGAAACCCTTTGTTATTATAACCACACATTATAACAAAGCGTTACAATGAGTGGAGTGGCCTCGTGGCTTAGTGAGTAGTAACTCTGCCTGTGAAGCCGAGGGTCGTAGGTTCGATTCCCACCCTGTGCAAATATTTGTGTGATGAATTCAAATATTTGCACTGTGTTTATATAATAATGTGTTAATATTTGTACTGGGTGTTTCTATGTCTAATAAGTATGTATTTACAACTATATGTATAAGTATTATATCAGCTATCTGGCCGCCATAGTACAAGCTTTGCCTAGTTTGGGGTCAGATGGTGTTGTGTGTGAATTGTCCACCAATATTTATTTATTTATTAAATGTGTCAAAGCAACAGTAAAGACAGACAGCGACCGCGAGTACACGCGGTTCTAACCATTCGCTATCGCTTTAACTCTGCTACCTGTAACCATCGATATAAACCATTGGATGTGCCCTCCCAAACTGCAGGCGCACGGAATTATGTAATCGTTGGGAAGAGTAAGCTCACTCTTCCCATTCTAGTCGGTTGCAGGAAGCAGTGAACGCTAGACGTTTTTACCTATCACTGTTCGTTGTCACCAACCAAAATAAGTAGAACCACAGCACATCTCGCCGCTAGCTATTCTAGGGGTCAAGTAGATTGGTTGTGTATAAACCACTTACGCTACACACAATGCGCAGTTTATTACCAATTGAAGGTGCTTAAGGCACATCCATTGGGTAATATCGATGCTTGTAATTCTGTAACTGTAACCGTTATCCCTGGCTAACGTTTGCGGTACGGCCAGCCTTCCTATTCGAGCAATAATGGAAAATTGTAAGGATTTTTTTGACATAAATAGGACATAGCTTCACTTATATGTATGTGTGTAAGAAAATCTTGGAATCTTAATTTGACCCACTTCTCGATCTTCGATTAGGATGAAATTTTGCACACGCTCTGAGTTCTGATGACAATACATGACTAGCTAAGAAACGTCATTACTTTAATCTAATATGGCGGCCTCCCCATTAGCTTCACTTGTAACCAACTATGTATGTAAGAAAATCTTGAAATCTTAATTTGACCCACTTCCCGGTCTTTGTTTAAAATGAAATTTTGCACGCGCTCTGAGCTCTGATGACAACATATTACGAGTTACGAAACGTCATTACAAATCCAATATGGCGGCCTCCCCAAGATGGCGGACTGGCTATTTGAAATCCACTCCCATGATATGGGTATTAAATGAAAAGGTTTGCTGTCAGGAATACGAAAAATAAATAGTCACGTGACTTAAATCCAACATGGCGGACATTCAAGATGACGGATTGGCTAATTGAAATGCACCCCCATGATATGGGTATTAAATGAAAGGGTTTGCTGAATGGGATACGAAAAAAATAATCATGTAACCTAAATCCAACATGGCGGCCGTTTCAATGTGGCGGATTGGCTATTTGAAATGCAAAAGCGTGTTTTTTAGTTTTTGAAACTATTATAATAATTATTGTTAACGAAATGATACTCATGTGGCTAAGTTTAAGAGTCACGTTTGAGAGTGCGTGCTACTGGGAAAATAACAGCAAATGGAAGTCAATTAATAAATGGTGGGCAGGGTAGCAATGCAGGATAAAATTTGTTCAGTAAAACCGCATCGCTGTTTCATATAATGTATTGAGCTGGACCAGGTGAGGCTTAGTGTAAAGTCAAAACTTACTTATTACAAAAAGTACGCAGTGTGTGCACTATGTGGAGCAATAGAAAAATTGACAGCTCACTTTTTGCTATTAGGTTGCAAGGGGCCTAGCTTCCAAAAACAAAGAACAAAAAAAGTTTGCTGCACAAGTCGTAGGCTATGCGCCCCATAGCGGAATATAATTACTCTGGTTAACATAAAGAAATGTTGCCATGGAGAAGGCCATAACTTCCAAACATCGGACACTGTGCCCGCATATCCTTCTCCAGTCCTTGATACAGCGGTTGTTCAAAGTGTGTGTAGTTTGGCCGAGCCGTACAAGACCCCACGTAAGACAAACTCACAGATCATACAGTTACCAGTGCCTTCCCTCAATACCGAAAAAGGTCACACGGAGGCGTAACTTTGTAGTTTAGCGATAGTGGGAGTGTATTTTTCTTCCAACAAAGCCCTTACTGGGGTAAAAAAAATTCTCGTCATGGTGAGGGTAATGGTTGAAAAAAGTGACCTCCGCTGAATCATTGCCCTCAGTAACCTTAATGTTTCCATAACGTAGTGGTCTCCGACTACTGATCTCGCCCTCGCCCTTGCTAAAAACGTAGAGGAGCTGCACCTGAACTTAATAAAGAGGCAATTTAGGTTTTCGAGAGAACGCTCTGTGATCGACATAATTCGTCTAAAGGCGTTTTACAATATAGTGTCTGTCTTGTCTGTCTTTAATGATTGCCAACGCATTTAACATCTTACCCATTACACTGGAACAAATATATTTCATAATCACTGAGATATTGTTGTATTGGAATAACCTGACCCACCCACTGAGTACCCCATTACATTTACGTCAATGCAATAGAAACTGACTTTTTTTTCATTTAATTCAGCTACTCCCTCCGGGCTTTTTACTCTTTTTTACATATTTACATATTTCTTGGATTAGGAGAAGTAGAGGAAAATAGAGGAGAGTTAGGAACATTTGAAACCTAATTCTAGTGCTAGTCTGATTTCGTCTATTGATTGGATTTCGTTAGTAATCGACTTGACATCGTCATTTGCTTTAGCAGCCTCCTCCCGGAGCCTCCATTACGGCTGCACTTCTATCCCTGATGGCCCTATGTATGTTTAACTCTCGGATGGTCTTCGGTGACGCAGCCCACGCTCGTTGTACAAACCGACCGATGGCGTTGTCGGTATCGTCAGCGTAGTATGTACCGTGAGATTACAACAACCGCAATGGGCACGCTCTCGTGCACCAATAGAATCTGACTGAACTTGATACTGTAGTTTTTTTCAATTTCTGGACAAGGACTTCAAGGTCTGGACTTTATTAAATGTAAACGTTATGAGCAGTTTTCCCATAAAAAAGGAAAGAAGCGGTAAGCCCCTTGTCTTGCAGGGTTTTACAAAGGTCTATCCTTGGGTCACCCATGTGACACTTTGACTACGGCTAGATGCTAAGAGGCATTAACCTTCGTGGCATAATTTGTTACGCTGACGACACGTTTGTTTACCGCAAGAGAACAGTGTTTGTGCAAAATGGCGAAACTGATGATTGCAGGTGTTGCAGCGGTGGTGGTCAGGATCCGAAAATAGGGCTTAGGCCCTTCGTACATTATGCTACGCAAATCTTGGATACTTGACGATTTTAGTCTCCAAGCGACTACCGCCATACAAATTCATTGAGGCTCGTACACTAGTTGCGTTGCCGACATTCGTCCCTACGACATTCGTCATTCGTCGACATTCGTCGTGTACGAAGGGCCTTAGCCCCTTCGTACACTTTGCTACGCAAATCTTGGATACTAATGTTGTATACTACATTAGTATCGTGTCGCGAGTATCGAGTAGCGCACGGTCCGTACACACGGCATTGAATCGCAAGACGTGAATTGCCTATTCAGCCACTACTGACATAGCGACATGACATTCTCCACCTCAGAAACAAATTTAATATTCAATAACTGCTCCGCCATCTTGAAAATCGCTACGACTTATGTAGCGACGATCTCGGCAGGCAGGTAGCGCACGACTGGCGCGACGCGAGTCGCGGGACGAATGTCGGCGACGCAACTAGTGTACGAGCCTCAATGAATTTGTATGGCGGTAGTCGCTGGGAGACTAAAATCGTCGAGTATCCAAGATTTGCGTAGCATAGTGTACGAAGGGCCTTAGATGTAGCGTTGTATAATATCTCGGCGTCGAGATTAGTGACGCACCTGCGTCAGTTGGCCTTCAAACTAAATGGGACTGTTGTCGCACTAAGCCAACTTCACCCCAATCTCGGTGGAGTTCATAGGTACTACCGCGACATATGCACGGCCGTACTACGCTTCATGGCTCTATAGGACGCCCCATATAAGAAAGTTCTTAATATCGCTCCAAATCGGCGCTAATAAGCCCACGAAGCGCACGAAACCCAGCGAACGACAGCTGTAAGAATGCGAAGGGTCTCCCGTACACTCTCACAAAAGGTGGCTTGGCTTAATAATAATATTCTAACGTAGCTCTAAATTTAAACATCCATCTTTTACATTTGTAATAGTAGTAGGTTATACATTTATGATTGCTGTATAAATAAGTGATTACAGATATATTTATCTGACGGTACGAGTATTGTGACCTTATTTTTATTTTTAAATGTATTATTGTTTCAGTTAAGAAGTACGAATTTGAAGATAATTGGCTTAGAATACGAAATATTGAGAAAGCAGACGAATACAAGTATGAATGCATAGCAAAGAACAATATTACAGGTTGCGCTATATCAAGAAGGACGGTAAAAGTTCATGTACAAAGTAAGTTTATGTAATACACTAGCTTTTACCCGCGATTTCGTTCGCGCAAAATAAATGTTCTAAAAACGTTTACTAAAAACAGCTTATTTTAAAACATTTTATACAATTTCATCAAAATCAGATCAGTGATTTAGGTGTTAAAGCGTAACAGGCCTGGTTTTATCGTCAACAATAACGAACTTCCACGAGGGTTGAAATAGGGGATGAAAGAAAACTCATCCTCAACTTCCCCCATTTCAACCCTTATTTCATCCCCGCACAGTTAGAAATTGCAAAACTCTTAGAACAAATATTTATTTGCTTCGTCTTAAGTGTCTAGATAGATACAAAGTTTCATGGTTTTATCTTCAGCAATGACGAACTTCCACATAAAACTTTCATCCCCCATTTGAACCCCTTCTACCCTTTTCTGATCATAACAAGTGACCTTTTTCCTTTCTTGCGATTTAGTCTAGCTGTGTACCAAATTTCATTAAAATTAGTCTAGTGGATTTCATACGTTTAACGTTGAAAATGGCGGAATTTTCGTACAACCATTCATCCCTTGTTTCACCCTCGTAGGGGTTGAATTTCGCAAAACCCTGTCTTAAGGAGCGCCTACCTGCTAAAAAGCACCTCCATGCAAAATTTAAAACTCCTAGCATTTGTAGTTTCTGAGATTCCGTGATGAGTGACCTTTCGCTTTTATATATAGTACTTGGGTGACCGAGCTTTGGTCGGTTTAAATACTAGATGTACTTAGATACCTACAGATAAAAGGCTCCAAGTAATAGATTTTCTAAAAAAAAGGAGAAGCCATCTAGATTCGAACCCAGATCTACTAATTCGTGACCACCCGACTTCCTGCCTTAGCTATTATACTGTCGCGTCACGCGGTGAGATTTACCTTCGGATTGTAATGTGTAATGTGACTGTTTTTCATTGTCTGAAAACACGCAATAAATTACGACGTTTTAAAAAAAATAACTATCTAGATCTAGTCCGGTAACTTTGTCGCCTGAAAGTATGGAGTAGTAGGTACGCGTTAAATCCGGTAGATCTGATTTTTTGCAGACTTGTTTATGATGTTGGCCTTATGATTAATCCAAGTTTGTGACCTCGAGCGCCGAACGCAACTTTTTGGTAGTGGTAGGACTCTTAGCAGAGTTCGCCTGGGGAAGTACCACAAATATTACTGTGTTCCGGTTTGAAGGGCAATGTTTCCAGAGAAATTACAGGGCTTAGAGATACAACATCTTAGATCACTGGGTGACGAGCGCAGTGCAGTGCTAGGTAATGATTTGGACTCTTCATGTTCCAATAGCTGCATGTCACTGTGCTATTATGTGGCAGGCATGTTGCTTACCATCAGGCACATGACCTGCTCGTCTCGCCATACCTAATTTAAAAAAAAATGTATAAAGTTACTGGATTAATCGATTTATCGTCCCCGAAACCCCCGGCATACATCATTTCCGATAACGTCCTTGATGGCTACTCAGGTCTAATCTATCACTCACTTTCTTAAGCCGGGTGTTAAACCCAGATGCAGATGATAGAAACGTTATAGAGTTACATATTCACTGCATGAACCAGTGATAAACATCATACCAAAGCAGCGCTTTGGTATCGGTATTTTGATCAGAAGCCCCAAAATTTCTATAGCAATGGGATTATGTTCCTACCCACAAAATGACAAAAAGTTATCGAACAAAATGGTACCTACATACTTTATGTAACTAAACTTTATTAAAAAATGTTTTGAATGTTCTTACTAACTTTTTCCCCAACCTATAATATTAAATATAATATGTCGCAGGATAATAATGATAAACAGTTTTTTTGCAATAATCCTACGAATTTCACGAAAACATGGATAACAAGACAATAACTAATAACATTTCATTTTATCCATTACTTTATTTTACGTATCACATTTTTATTATATTTCGTATTTATGTATTAGGATGTATAGTTATTATTATGTAGGTTTATCAACATATTATTTATTCATAAAACTGTAGTTTTATTTTCAAATATTGTAGAAGTATCCACCACTTTTTATTCGTACTTCCCGTCTTCCTGTTTTCGTATCTGTTTTTCCATCCTATGGTTGCCTGGAAGAGATCGCTTTAAGCGATAAGGTTGGCCATTGCTACTTTTCCTTTAGTCTTTAAGTTATAATGTATTTTATTTTCAAATTAAGTGCAATAAAGAGTTAATCTATCTAACATTTCTCAGTCTTACTGGAAAAAAGCATGATTTTTACTAGCCGCGTTAATTAGATCGTTGGCTATTATAGCATAGCACGGTGATTGGTTAGTAATAATAATGTCTAGTTATCCGTGTACAATAATATCTAATAATCCGTGGTTTCATAAAATCCCTACGATTTCTGAAGTATTAGGCCCTTCGTACATTATGCTACGCAAATCTTGGATACTAATGTTGTATACTACATTAATATCGTGTCGCGAGTATCGAGTAGCGCACGATCCGTACACACGGCATTGAATCGCAAGACGTGAATTGCCTACTCAGCCACTACTGACATAGCGGCTAAACAGATCACACGTTTACAAAATGTCCACAAGTGATGATGAAACTATAATTTTGTACTATCTTTACCGGAAACAAAGAAAACGTCGTAACAGAAGATACTGGGTTTATCCGTACATAGAAAAAAACATAAACTGCAGAGAGTTTGTTGCTGCAAAAGAATTACAACAAACAGATGCGAAATTCCTATCATTCATTCTACAAATGTCTAAAGAGAGTTATAGACATTTTTAGACATTTGTAGAATGAATGATAGGAATTTCGCATCTGTTTGTTGTAATTCTTTTGCAGCAACAAACACTCATGTACGGATGAACCCAGTATCTTCTGTTACGACGTTTTCTTTGTTTCCGGTAAAGATAGTACAAAATTATAGTTTCATCATCACTTGTGGACATTTTGTAAACGTGTGATCTGTTTAGCCGCTATGTCAGTAGTGGCTGAGTAGGCAATTCACGTCTTGCGATTCAATGCCGTGTGTACGGATCGTGCGCTACTCGATACTCGCGACACTATACTAATGTAGTATACAACATTAGTATCCAAGATTTGCGTAGCATAATGTACGAAGGGCCTTACTGTTTATCAAGTCATCCTACGACGACATACGGACATATACGAGTAAGCTTGTGGCATCTGTATGCCATCGCATCGTTTTTAAGAGCTATTACGCACTGTCGACTGGTCGCCGGCAACTCGGTCGCTCGGCGACTGTAAGGCCCTTCGTACACTATGCTACGCAAATCTTGGATACTCGACGAGTTTAGTCTCCAAGCGACTACCGCCATATAAATTCATTGAGGCTCGTACACTAGTTGCGTCGCCGACATTCGTCCCGCGACTCGCGTCGCGCCAGTCGTGCGCTACCTGCCTGCCGAGATCGTCGCTACATAAGTCGTAGCGATTTTCAAGATGGCGGAGCAGTTATTGAATATTAAATTTGTTTCTGAGGTGGAGAATGTCATGTCGCTATGTCAGTAGTGGCTGAATAGGCAATTCACGTCTTGCGATTCAATGCCGTGTGTACGGACCGTGCGCTACTCAATACTCGCGACACGATACTAATGTAGTATACAACATTAGTATCCAAGATTTGCGTAGCATAGTGTACGAAGGGGCTTACTTACTACAGTTTAAATAGGCGATTACGCACTTGGTCGTCGTCGCTCGCCCAGACGACTCGGCGACTCGCCACGTTGTGGCGACGCACAAACGACTGCCGGTCGTCGGCGACCAATCTGAAGTTACACGGCTTCAAATGGAGGCATTCACACTGCGAGCAACTGTCGACCGAGTCGCCGGCGGCCAGTCGACAGTGCCTAATACCTCTATAAATATAATGTATGTGACAACAAGACGTGTTTGGCTTGTCACTGGTAGGTTTGGTGACCGCGCTGATAGAATGTATTATTATTCGGGGTTTTAAGCGTATAAATAACTAGCAGCGCCCCGCGGTGTTACCCGCGAAGTTCCCGTTCCCATTGTTTTACCGGGATAAAAAGTAGCCTATGTGTTCTTCCAGACTATAATCTATCTGTGTTCCAAATTTTAGCCCGATCCGTTCATACGTTAGGACGTGATTGAGCAACAAACATCCAAACATCCATACATTGACCTTTATAATATTAGTAGGATTTACATGTTTCAGATTCTCCACCATACGAATCTATTAGAATAAATGAGCCAATGACCATCGAATTTGATAAAGATGTCAGTATCTCGTGTCCAATAAGGCCCTATGTTACAATGGGAGTTTCTTGGTACAAAGTAAGTTTCGAATAATAATATTTAATTATTTTAAAACAAATACACGGGTAGCTCACGTATAATAAAGACAGAACAGTCAGACTCGAGTTTCGATCGCGTCCGGCGATCTTCTTCAAGGCGAGTGCGCGCGGATGTTCGCAGCTCGTTTAGCACTGCGGGCAGCCGCACGGCGCGCACGCAAGCTTAGCGGTTGTTGCGGGGGTGCAGGTGAGGGGGTGCGGGAGGGCTGCGCCGGTGTACACTGGAACTCTTCGTCACTGGTGAGCTGAGCGTCGGGAATATTGCAGCACACCGAGCTCACTGTGTCCTTAATACTTTTCTGTACACTCTGCTGAGCTTTTTGGAGGCAAGGTTTCTAAGCGGGCGGCACATGCCATCCACCATCTCTGTTAAACGTCGGACGCTTACTAATTTCAATGGCCTCCCTGACTTTACGGGGTATGAAATACTTCTCTCTTACCAGGACCTCCGCCTTATCGAATCGAATGAAGTGTTGACCGTCCGAACAGATAGCATGCTCCGCCACCGCAGAGCTGTTGCCCTTCAAATTCTTAATCGCGCGTATGTGTTCAGTAAGCCTCGTGAATACATTCCTACGTGTTTCACCTACATAGCTTCCACCGCAATCACAGGGAATAATGTACACCCCAGGCACACACCGGCACACCCAAAGGATCTTTGTTCTTTGGGGAGCGTACCACTTGCCTTAACTGTCTGAGTGGACGAAACATTGTCTTGGTGTAATAATATCTTCGGCGTAACAAGTGTCCAATGTTATCCGTCACTACTTTAATATATGCCAGGTAAGTAGCCGCCCTCTCCACCGAAGCTGGACGCGTCCTTGACGATGCATTTGCTATCCGCCATCCCTGCTTCCAGTTACATGCGCGCGCACTCGCCTTGAAGAAGATCGCCGGACGCGATCGAAACTCGAGTCGGACTGTTCTGACCATATTATACGTGAGTTACCCGTGTATTTATTTTAAAATGTGTAATAACCACGTTAGTTTTCATACTAAAATATTTAATTACGTCACGGGTCCGTATGATAATATAGTCTAGTCTAGTCCCACTAAAATATTGGCCGCAACCGGCGGTCCTTTTCAACACACATTTTTTGACCAATAATATCACACGTGAGTCCTTCTTTTTCTTCTTGATCGTATCCTCATTACTGAGGGTCGTGACCACCATCGACACCCTTGACCAATTTCCTCCAGGCTCTGTCTTGGGACACCCGTAAGCAAGTCTGGATGTCCTTGCTCAGGCCTTGATGGTGTCTACCCACCGGGATGGTGTTTTGCCACTACCTCTCTTCCCTGACGACGTGAGTTACCCGGGGTAACTCACGGTAGAAGAGAGGTAACCCGTAACGTAATTGAAATGAAACTAATTAAACATGTAAGTATAACAACCGGTATCCGTTCTTTTGACAAACTTTTTTTCACAAATCGACACGTAATAACCAACGTTAGACAAACTCACGGGTAGTGAAATGATTATTTTACAAAAACATTTTTAACAAATTGGTTATTTCTCAACTTAATTATTTAACAAACTTTAATTCTATAACGTGTTATTTGTCGAATTATTATTTTAATATTTTTGTTAACTAATAAATGTTTCAAAACAAAACCAACTTGACACATACTCGTATTATTTATTTTATAATGCTTATGTTGTTTGCCAAGCAACTCAATTTATAAAACAAACATTTATTAAATTACATTATAACGTGATTGTAATTTTTAAATATCTAAGTAACCAAATCAGACTGATACTTAGGATCCTGATCCGACTCGGAGCACCCAGACTCCACCTAATTTTGTCACTACTACGGTCTAGAGTGTATAGAAAAACTGCGGCAGCCAGTTGTTGCGTCTCCATACTCGGCCTGAGCTCCACTATGGAAGACGTCGGCTCGCTTTGCTCGCGACCTCCCCTTTTGTTTCGCTTGGCAGCGCATGGCTTGCTCCACTCAGGACCTCCCTTGAGCTTCTGGCTCCCGCATTTTTTATATACACCCCAAGAGTGTAGTAGTAGCGACAAGACTAGGCGGAGTCGGGATGCTCCGAGTTGCGGTTGGGTTACCTACTAAGGACCCAAATCTGACTCGGAGCACCCGGACTTCAAATTTTTGGGCAAACTTGGTTATGTAAGTAACTAAAAAATTAAGATCGTTTTTCTGTGTACTTAATTTATTTATAAATTAAGTTGTTTGCCAAACAACATAAATATCATGAAATAAAAATGTGTCAAGTGTTGGTTTAATTTTTAAACATTTAATAATAAAATATTAAACGAATGTGAGCTTGTCTAACGTAGTAGGTTATCACAAGACAGTTTGTGAAAAAGAACGAATACAGCATACAGCTTGCTTCATCCTGTATTTTAGTATTTTTGGTTTTCTTTTATTATTCGTACTTAGCTAAATTGTCTAAAATAAAATAAATAATAAAAATTATGAAACACTTGACTGCAAAACGTCAATAAGTACATAAATATTGATCAACTTGTCCAATATTCCAAGTAAAGTCGACCGTATGGGGTTGCCTAATACGAGTAAGTATGGTCAAGGATATCAACTAATAAAATTGTGAAAAATTAAGTGTAAGTATTATAACGTATATATGTATGTTTTTAACTTCACTAACTTGCTTACCAAACATTTTTTTTAATGACAAGTACTTTATATATTTATTTTTTTAACTATAATAGGTTCGCACTTGACCACAATCTCGCCTGATGTTAAGCGATGATTCGATCTACGATGGAGCGAGATTACCTAGAAGAAACAGATTCACTCTCGATTTGAAAACACCAAGATTGTAACTATCGGGGAAAACCCACCCAGGCAACGCATTCCACAACCTAGATGATCTTAGCACAAACGTGGAGTCAAATCTGTTCGTTCGTGTTTTTGAAACATCGATCATGAAACGATATCGCTTTTTTGAGATGCGAGAAGTCCGATAGAAGAAAGGCCCACTAGGTGGTGATATATAAAATATTTATGTACCTACAATATGCAAAAGCTAGGTTGACTACTTTTTTCTGGCCTCTACTACCTGGCTACCGTGTTCTAGGAAACTAGATAGTAGTATTGCGCTCATCTCATCGCATCTTTCCACTTTTAAATTATTTAAAAATATAGAAATTCCATTGCGTATACATTATTATAGAGATGCATATGATAATCTTTTTATGAATAAACGGGTAGTAAAGCATGCAGCATACTTCTCATTACTAAGGACAGTACACATTCTTAATTCAGTAGGTACGCACTCCTACATTTCACAGATTCATAGCACGTGTAGTTAAACGCATGCAGGCGATAATGCGTCTTTCTCTATCGCATCACATAGGACCTATGCGCAATGCTTCTCTCTCACACATCCATAACTTGAACCGAAAATTTCAGAATATAACTCTAAATAAGTAAATAAGATCATGTAGATAAGTATTTTGGCAATGTAGTAACACATAATTATTCTTCGTTTTCAGGACGGTGCATTATTACGAGGAAATAGTAAAAGTAATCAATTGAAATTGGTTTCTGTTGATTCTTCAGATTCTGGTGTTTACACCTGTAGAGTGAACAAAGTAGAGCCCCCAGAATTTGAAAATGCTAATATAACTGTTAATGTGATTGGACGTGGTCCAGTGTTTGCAGCTAAACATACAAGTACAATTGAACTTTATATCTCCGAGGAGTTTACTCTTGATTGTAGTGTTACTGAACCCAGCAGTGTCAGAAATGTAAGTTTTCTAAATTTTTAATAGTATTTATTCCTATAACAGACAAAACCTCCACTTTTTTTTTGAAAAGCTAAATTTTCATTACTGAACGGTCCCGTTTAATCGTTACTAGTTTTTAAATTGTAAAAAGTGCGTAATACATTACCATTGTGCTCTGTAAGAAGTGTGTTATGAAAAACAGCTTGAAATCTTGACTTGCTCTGCATTGCAGCCCTTGATGCATAGACCGTGACGTAGGCAGCAAGGGATGTGATGATGATTAATCAGATGCAAATTTTTATTCATAAATAAAATTAATTAGTCATAGATAAAGGGTACACAAGATGTGCCTGCTGCATCAATTATTTATTATTTATCCATTTGTCAATTAAAAAGGCTATGTCATTCAAGCGAGGCTCTCCTAGCGAGGTCAGTGAGCAGGACACTATTTACAGCAACACGCACATAACATGTATACGTACTTGGTCCTAAACTTTCCATGATATTCAAAGTGAATTCTTAATATTAAAGGAAAAAGTTTGACAATCACTTTTATTTTATCCACGGGTCAAGATCGGACAACATTCATCCGTTATTTGAACACCGGATATTTGCGTACGATTACTCTGGACAGGTTAGCATCACATCAATCTAGAGATTATAACATGTAACTTAGTATTCTGACGACATCAATAACGAAATAAGCATAGGTATAATACAAAACACAAACTAAAGTTCAAGGGGAAAGATCAGATATCATTAAATTCCGCACTGCACATGTCTGTTTTGTCGGAGAGACAGGCCGAAGATGAGAATCGCAGGATAATGAAATGGCGCTCTGTTTAATGTTGTCAGTGTTTGAAAATGTTGTCAAATGAGATAGATATTTAATTCATACGGTCTTACCCCACCGCCGATCTTACCCCAACGCACCTTAATTATTATACATAGAAACACCCAGACACAGTGCAAACATTTGAATTCATCACACAAATATCTGCACTGGGTGGGGATCGAACCCACGACCCTCGGCTTTGCAGGCAGAGCTACTACCCACTAAGCCACAAGGCCAGTCAACATATAATAAATATAATATTTCGACAGGATGGAAATGTTTAACTTCGTAATATCTTTTGAATGCAATGTCCGATTTTAATAATTCGAAAAGGAATCAGTAGGTATTAAAGCAATCTTGAAATAGTTTATTTGGATAAGAATTAATACAAATGTATGGATAACATGGTCTGAATTTGATCGGCATTTTTATCTTCTTTTAAAATGTAAAAAAGCAGTTGTAGCGACGTAACTACAGTAATTATACATATTAGCCCAGTGCAATTACGGAAATAAATAAACATTCAATCAATATAAGGGGCCCCTTTTAAACCTACGCCCGAGTCACAAGTCTTGGGGTCTATTCGAGATGTCTCTCTCTGCCACACGATGGACCCGGCACCCGCACGGTGAATCCATGGAATGCTAAGAAGTACGTCTCTCTGTAGTTTGGGGACTATAAAGGATCGATAAGGGGGTGCATTCTGAGCATATATTCCAAGTTGAGGGATTCTGGCATGGTCAGCTCAAGGTCATTTCGATGAAAACGTGTTTAATTCGAATGTAATATCTCGAGAACTGTTAGTGTTGGGCAAAAAATTGCAGAGACCTTTTCTCTTTTAAATTAAATTTACTAACTTTTACATTAAAAAACTTTTCTTTTTTTTAATCAATATTTTTCAAGTTATTGCTTCCGAAAGGCAAAAATTTAACTTTTTTTCCTGCCTTTCGCCATTTTCTCCCCAAACGTTCAATTTTATGAAACTTTACCGATAATTAAAAGTGTAGATCTTTTAATAATAAACAACTTTTTCCTTGAACTTATTTCTGTAATGACAATACCTTTAGAGTTATGTTACTTTACCGAGCGAAAAAAAAGCAAATTGGAATATAATATGCTCAGAATGCACCCTTCTATCGATCCTTTATAGTCCCCAAACTACATAATTTAATGTTTTTTTATTCCATTTTTTTGCTTAAATGCATTGGGCTATATGGTCTCGCGAGGTTTTTTGTAGATTTTAATACGTTCTATAATATTGTAGAACATTGTTTTGTTCTATCATTGGTACTTTCCGCAGCGTATGCGATGAAAGCCATTATATGGCTATTTTTTTATACCTTGCGTTGGTTTTAGTAAAGAAATCAAAGTATTTCTAATTTTTTCTCGTAATAAAAATATGTATGTTACTCAGTGATAATGTAGCTCTCTTTTGATAAAAGAATTTTTGAAATCGGTGCAGTAGTTTTTGAGTTTATTGGTAACATACAAAAATACAAATCTTTATAATATTATAACTTATGTACAGATTGTTAAAAGTTTTTTCATAAATATCACTCCGTGCTTACTTTTAACTTTTATTTTCTTTGTATTGCGAATTTGTCATTGTTAATAACTTTTGTATGTGTATCTGGCTACTGATACTATTTTCTAAGTTTTACAGCCAAAATTTACGTAAATAAAGTTTTTACCGGTTTCCCTTGGATCAATGTAGCTTTGACTTTCTAACTATTTAATTAAAAGTTAGTTTTATTCACGTGCTTACTATTACTAGTTTACAAAATAATAATATTAAGTATAGTCGTATTCCTAAATCATTTTTAATTTCCCAGGTGAAATGGTGGATGGATAGAAGCGAAATTCGCCACAAAACATTTATTTATCAATCAAACGTGTATAAAAAAACTGAGCAGTATACATGCGCTATATATAATTCTTTTCAGGGGATATCTAGGATATTTAGTATAGCGATGAAAGGTAATTATGCTATCGTTTATTCTTTATAGCCCTACTAATGTTATAAACTACTATCTGACCGCGGCTCTGTGTGTAGTACAGAGCTTAAAGAAAATCTTAGAATTTTTTAGTACATCGGGACAAATGTTTCTCATCAAACAGGTAAACGTGAGATTAGAGCCATGTGCAATATTATGATATATCCCTTAGTTGTTGTTTTTAACGACAACAAGGTAAGATCTAAAAACGTGTGCCAAGTTCAATGGGCGATCCTGAAATTAATTTTTTATAACAACATAAAAAATGTCATAACAAATTAACATACAATTTATTTTCATACATAACTTTGGATAAACAATTAAAGCCTTGACTCTAATTTGACTGCACCAATAGATCAATATCACATAACTATCTAATTAAATTCAGGTATTCCACCAAATTCAAAATTTAGTTGATTTTATTTTCGTTATTTTCGAAAAACGAAAGTTTGTTGTCAAATTGTCATAGACAACTTAATATTTGCATGCCGAGGCATGCCGCAAGGTTGATTGTGGAGTTCTCAATGTAAAAATCTTGATGTACCTACCCATTTTCGCAATTTAAGTAATTATTTATTTATTTAAACTGATACACCGATTTCGATACAATTTATATGGGATCACATCTGAATTAAGATCTACCAAACAAAAAAACATCGAAATTGATTTACAAATGGCGGTGCTATCGCGTAACATACATACAAAAAACATACAACCAAATTGAGAATCTCTTCCTTTTGTGAAGTCGGTTAAATGTTTTACCCCTAATTGGAATTTTCTTTAAATTCCAATTAGGGGTAACACATTTAATGTACTCTAAGTAACCTGACATGAAATTAAATTTTATTGTGGACTCGCTGACCCGTGCCCACCTCGTTGGGCATAATGTTAATTATCCTTTTTTAGTACAGAGTGCATGCTAATATAAAATTCGAGACTAACTCTGTCCGAAAGAAAAAACATTATATAAAAACGAATTCCATGAGGACCAAGTCGCGGGAAAAGTTAGTTTGGTTATGGTAATTTTAATTGTTCAAAACTTCTCTGTGAACTATATAGGATGTAATGTTACAATTTGGTAGCAAAATATATTGTCTATCAGGAGTTCCAACCCGAGATAAGCCAACATATAACTGCCCATGGGAAAAACACGGCTTTCTCAGGTCAATGCCCACCAGAGAAAATGTTTGACCTTGGGACTTGTTAATGGTGAGGGCAAAAGAGATCTTCACTGGAAACTGTAGCCTTTTAAACGGTATTGGTAAATCAGTGGGAATCATGGGTATCCGCGGAATATAAGCCAGTTGTCCCATTGCTGGCCCTGTGAGAATGATCGCCACGATTATATTGTCCCGTAACTCTTTTGTAAGCAACTTTGTCCCATTACACACGTTGGGGGGGGGGCTCAAGTTTCTTTAATAGCATGATAGGAATTCCAACTAACTTTTAACACAAGGTCGTGAGGAGGTAAGCCAGAAGGGTTCATAGAATTTAAAAATTCTTGGGGATATTGCACTGTATCCTCAATATTACACACCGTATCAATAGACTTATAGTGTTTGACCTGACCGGGAATTTTCTCTAAAATTAGTTTATTTATTTCATCCACTGTATCGTTTCTGGGTGACACTGTTGCCCTAGAACAAAGCCAATGATAATCTCTCTCCAATAAATTTTCAAGACTGGGATATATTGCGTCAATAAGATATTCCAACCTGTGCAATATGTGTCCTAATGTCTCGTCAAGTTTAATGTCATTTCTGTTGGTGTAAGGAGAGACAATTTTTCCTTCGCCAAGATTGAGTAGTTGACGCGGAAAGTCGTCATCGTAGTTGTCGCTCAAATAGGCTCTCATGTTTGTTCGTAAATTGAGAGATGCAACCGACTACATCCAGCTCAACTCCACTCCAATTCCATAAGTGAGATGATTTTAAGCATGCTCTGATGACATCGGCGCGTGTTCCTTTTGTTACTACTGGCCGTGTTTGCCGGAAATCGCATATGACCTAACGTTTAAAATTATTTTATCAATATTCAAACTTAAATTATCTGTACTAATATTAAAAAAAACTACTTTTTGTAACTTAAATATAAATGTTAGACATATGCTGTCGTTGACTTTTTTGTAGGCATTTTCAAGCTACACATCTTTTCTCTAGAACTCAAAAATAAATCTTTCATAGTTAAGGCAGCGTTCGTAAGAAACGCTTTCATTCGACTGTTTTTTCTCCGATTCACTTTGCAAAACGGACTTCCACGTAAAAGCCTTTTTATTTTTCGGTTTTTTATGTAGCCTATGACACTCAGCAATAATGTGGCTTTCTATTGTTGAAAGAATTTTTAAAATCGGTTCAGTAGATCCCGAGATTACCTCTTACAAATTAACAAACACACAAACTTTACTTCTTTATAATATTAGTATAGATAACAATTATTATAGCTAAATTTGTCAGGGTTAACCTACTTCGTACACACATAATTTGAACGAAGGCATACTGTAACCTACACAAAGACATCCACATGCATGCGTTCGTGTGTGTGAGTGTTTGTGCGTTGTCGCGTTTGAACTCCAAAACTTTGTATTTTTTGTGATACATGCTGCGTAAAAGAAAATTAACTGTCTACTAATATATTGTACTTTGGGCTTACAGATTTTACCGATTGCGTCATTAAGATCGACAAGTATACCATGCCTCTTATGACTGTTTCTGGAAATTGGCCAAATTTCAGAACCATTAATGGATTCACAACTATTCCTAAGTTACAAAGCGTTGTTTTTACTTGTCCAAACCAATTTACGAGATTCATACGAAAGCAAGTCACAGCTACCTGTTATGGTGAAACAAAATTTTTTGTTCGAGAAGAGAACCGTATTTTCGATTTATCTGATATACAATGCACTGAAGAGATGCTTGCTATCCCAGACTATATCAGAAATAAGGAATGCCTAGGAAAAGAAACAATGCTTTATAAGATACGGTTTGTCTTGAATTATGGCAAAATAATAATTGATGTGATTGAATACTGTTTGGATGAAAATAGTGAAACACTATTTGCCAAATATACAATGAAATCTCCCGCTGGCTTCACACCAAGGATAACGACCATGTGGAATATAACAAATGTGCCATGCTACGAGTCTTGTGTGAGCCAAAATTCAAGATCTTGTATTTCTTCAGACTGTTCCTATAACACACAATCAGATAAATGCTGTTTTACTCCACGTCATCTCGTGAGCCCGAAAGATTTGTTTCCTGGACCGATACAAAGATCAACATATAATCGCTTCAACATTGTACCACATTGGAGCACATGTCACACCGAGGTAACTAAACAATTATTTTACTGATAACACAAACTTTGTAACGTCGGAAGGTAATTTATGTCACTAAGACGGGTCTATATGTTGCATAACAATGTTTGTACTAATTTAAGTAGGCATAACGTTTTTAGGACTAATCGTAATTTACCATAACAACTGAACGCATAACTGTTTTCACATAAGCTTATCTAGCATAACCATATATAGCATAACGATAACTTAGCATAATATTTAAACCCATAACCATATATGTATAGCATAAAGAAAACTAAGCATAATGTTTCGACCCATAACCATAAATAACATAATGTTTAAAGACACACATTGAGATATGCATAACAAAACTTAAACGCAATGACCAACGGCATAAACTTTAAACGCCTAACTAAAAAGCAGGAGCAAAGAGCGGACTATAGCAGCATTATTTAAATAAAATACGTGGGAGTTTAAAATGCGGGTGGGTACTTTGACAACAGTATTTATTATTCGTAATGTAAGTAGTAATGTAGACATAACGTTTTTAGGACTTAAACACCTACGTGCACCTAAGATATATGGTGCACTCTTTGGCTCCGGGGGGGGGGCGCATTTTTTAAATACACTCTAGGAGTAGTAGCGACAAGACTAGGTGGAGTTGGGGTGCTCCGAGTCGGATCTGGGTCCTATGTAACCTGGATATGTATTACGTAGCACAACAAATAATAAAATATGCCTAAATGAGTCTGAGCGCCAGTCGAATCGAATGTAGGTAGTAAAATTGATTTTTATGATTAAAACACATTACGCCAAAAACCGATTATGCAAAAGTAACATTATGACACTATATATTATGTTACATTAATTATGACAAAGTAAATTAGAAATAAAACATGCGATTTAAACGGCACCTTAAAAAAAAACAAAAAAAAAAAAATTGGCAGTCATAGGAACTGCCGATAGAAGTGAAAACTTATAACTCAGAATTTGATAGCTTACGTTGGAAACTACACGGGTGTACCGGAAGGCGTGGCCCGACCATCATGGCATGTCCATCTAGAAATACGTTGGCATTTCCCATTGGCTCACGCATTTCTAGATGGTCATGCCGTGATGGTTAGGCCACGCCCTTTCAGCATTTCCCATTGGCTGACACATTTCTAGATGGCCAATGGCCGTGGCCCCAAGTTCACCCGAAGATTTCTTATCATACCTGAGCGTGACGATTAATGAATCCATTTCATAGCCCACGAAAATTCTGTCTATAGCGGGCCTAAATACGTTTTTAGGCGTTTTTGAAGTTTTCACTTCAAAAAACTATTATGCGTCTCATCAATAGTCGAATTAAATGTAGTACAATAGTTTGTTATGCTTAAAACACATAACACCAAAAAATGATTATGCGAATGTTGCATTATGACACTATACATTATGCTACATTCATTACGACAAAGTAAATTAGGAACAAAAAATTATGCGTTTTAATAGGCACCCACTAACACACAGTACTATTTTTTTTAAATTGTTCACCAAGTTATCTAGGATACTTATTACAATCTAGCCTAATTTAAAGTCTAGGCTTATAAGTAATTCATACATATATAACTTAAATTGCTACATAATTTAAGCACTCAGCACATCAACAATTTTGTTATTGACTCTATTATGGGGAACTAGCTTATTTCACATGATCACACTTGGCAATACTGAGTGGAGACTGTTATTGTAGGTTTAAATGAATGAATGACGACACCGGCTTGTAAGCTGTTGAGAGGATGCGCTTTGCGCTCTAAACAAGCATGGCAATTTCAAGCGAATACGATTGATCAGGTGAAATCGTTCTTAAATAAAATAGTCAAAGCCGAATATTTAGTTGAAAAGCAACTTTGCGTTCACAAGAAGTACTTTCCAGCAAACAGGCTTCCTTTATTATATCCCTATCTATATATATAAAAGCAAAAGGTCACTGATCAAGAAATCTCAGAAACTACAAATGCTAGGAATCTGAAATTTTGCATGCAGGTCCCTTTAGCAAGTAGGCGCTCGCTAAGATGGGGGTTTTGCAAAATTTAACCCCTAAGAGGGTGAAACAAGGGATGAACGGTTGTATGAAAATTCGTAATTTTCAAAGTTATTAAATTTTATATCCACACTTGACACGAAGCAATTAAATGATTGTTCTATCAATATTGTAAACTTGAACTGTACGGGGTTGACATTGTGATTGAAATGGGGGATTAATGTCAATATGGAAGTTACTAATCGTTGAAGATAAAACAATGAAACTCTGTATCAGCTCACCTCAACGGACGAGCCGATCAATACCGGTTTTCCTCTTCTTCTCCTAAGCCAAGACATATGTAAAAAAAATAATTAAAATGACAAAGATCACGGAGCCCGGTGTCAGCGGAGTGGCTAATTTAAATTTTAAAAAAATACATCAACAGGCTCCCATTAAGATTAAAACGCTAACGTTAGCTAACAAACCAATTTTCGTTGGAAGTTTGAATAGTAATGTAAATATTTTTTTGTTTTTTGTTTTATCGTTCGTTTATTTCAGAAGTTCAGCAGCATAAATTGGTTTTAGAAACCTCAACATCATTTTTGAAGACCTATCGATAGACACCCCACACGTGTAGGTATGATGAAAAAAAATTTTTTGAGTTTCAGTTCTCAGTATGGGGGGCAACCCTAATTTATCTTTTTTTTTAATTTGTTTGTTCAAATCTTAATGCGGTTCACAGAATACATCTACTTACCAAGTTTCAACAGTGTAGTTCTCATAGTTTCGGCAAAAAGTGGCTGTGACATACGGACGGACAGACAGACAGACAGACAGACAGACAGACAGACATGACGAATCTATAAGGGTTCCGTTTTTACGTTTTACGGAACCCTAAAAATACATCAACAGGCTCCCACTAAACGCTAACGTTAAACGCAAAATTCTGCTACTAAAACGCTAAGGAGGGGCAGTCGTACGATCAGTCAAATGGGTATGGGTAGTCTTTGCCAAAACATAATTATGGTCGTTTAAAAATATGGTGCGTTTTTTGGAAATCCAACTACTCAATACATTGAAATGTGAAGTATTATATTTAACAAAACATTTTCTAACGGCACATGAAATAAAATGTACGAGTAATTAGGTACACTCTTGGGTCGCACTACTGGAGGTCTATAATGTTTGCATAGTGGGTTATGTATCTACGTGTCAAATATACAAATTTATAATGCTACATGCTATTTTCAGTCGACCAAGTTTGCGAAATTTCAGCATTGGAGTTAATCGATAGTACTCGTAGGCTCACCGTAGCATGTATTTAGAGGTTGAACTTAACAAGCCTGTTATTATTTTTTACGATATAGGACTGCTCCCTGTTCCAGAAGTTGGTCAGCAACGAGAGGGAGTTAATTGTTCTGGGTGACCTAAATATCGATAGTAGCTTGCGGATTAATGGAAACCTAAGAAAATGGATATCACGGCGTGCGCACCGGCCGAGACCGCTCGCTGTGCTTCAAACCGTTTACCACGCGGTAGGTGTTACGGATATTGACACACAGTGTCACACGGAAGCGATCAAAATATGCGTACTAGATACTGGTTTTCCTAATACATAGTGCAACTCAGCTTTTAACTCCCATTCTAACGAGTTTTTATAACAGGTGAGTTAGGGAGGGCACATAACCTTCTTCATTGAAATAAGTCAAAGTATGACCTATATACAAGGGAAAAGGGAATCAAGAGGACATCAACTAGTTATCGACCCTTGTCAATAATACCAGCCGTTGCAAAAAAAATCGAGTATGGTCTCAGTACTAGACTTACAGAGTACTTACCTGGCGGAGTGTGCGGACCTGAACGATTACCAGTACCCGTATCGCAGCGGAAGGTCCACCACGCTTTTAGCTACGGAACTAGTGCGACGGATCGTCGAAGTCCTCGAAGACCAGAAACAGGTCGCAGTTGTCTTCTGTGATCTGTCTAAGGCCTTCGATACGGTTGCTTAACACTGCGGCTATGTTCAATACTCCATAACCTTACTGCGAGTATGTCTGATGTTGCTAAAAATATAAATTATGAAGTTGCTAAACTCGAATAAATATATTTTTGTGTGGAAAAACAAATTCACTTGGTTTGTGTAATGGCCACCCATCCAAATATTTTTACGTAAGTACTACTAATGTACTAATAAGTTCGCAAGATCAACGTACGCGAACGAAGTAGCGGGTTCAGCTAGTCTATACTAATATTATAAAGCTGAAGAGTTTGTTTGTTTGAACGCAAGGATCTAGGGAACTACTGGTTCGAATTGAAAGATTCTTTCTTATGATAAGGCAGAATCGCAGACAGCCGTCTCAGCGCAAAACAGGATAGACCTACCTTAGCACATACTCCATCGATTTGCTTTTCCCACGTCAGACCACCATCAATTTGAAAACCCAGGAACTTGGTTTTTTTACTTCTCCATTTCAACCTCGCCTACCATTACTCTTAACGGTCGGTAGACAGTAGACACGGCCTGCCAAGTTGAAATGGATGTAATGCGTTTTGATTACATTTAACATTAGACCGTTCAAAACAAACCAAGTGTTTAATTTGCTGGGCACTTTAGCGAGCATCTACAGAGGATGTCCTAACGAAAGCAGCAACATCGTTGGCATACATAAGGATTCGTACGTCCGGAATATTTTCTGGCAAGTCATTGAGGGACATGATATTGGAGACTAAAAAACCTTGCGCTACTCTAGTAACAGTCCCCAACGGTGTAGATATAGTTCTCCCAGCTGCTACTACGATCTGTTCGCGACCTGTCATGAACTCTTTCAGAAGTTTACTTGCGGCACCGTCGATCCAATAGTATTGCAGCTTCGCTGCTAGCACGTCGTGGCCAACCGTATCGAAGGCCTTAGACAGACCACAGAAGACAACTGCGACCTGTTTCTGGTCTTCGAGGACTGCGACGATCCGTCGCACCAGTTCCGTAGCTAACAGCGTAGTGGACCTTCCGCTGCGATACGGGTACTGGTTATCGTTCAGGTCCGCACACTCCGCCAGGTAAGTACTCTGTAAGTCTAGTACTGAGACCATACTCGATTTTTTTTTTCAACGGCTGGTATTATTGACAAGGGTCGATAACTAGTTGATGTCCTCTTGATTCCCTTTTCCCTTGTATATAGGTCATACTTTGACTTATTTCAATGAAGAAGGTTATGTGCCCTCCCTAACTCACCTGTTATAAAAACTCGTTAGAATGGGAGTTAAAAGCTGAGTTGCACTATGTATTAGGAAAACCAGTTTATAGTACGCATCTTTTGATCGCTTCCGTGCGACACTGTGTGTCAATATACATAACACCTACCGCGCGGTAAACGGTTTGAAGCACAGCGAGCGGTCTCGGCCGTTGCGCACGCCGTGATGTCCATTTTCTTAGGTTTCCATTAATCCGCAAGCTACTATCGATATTTAGGTCACTCAGAACAATAAACTCCCTCTGGTTGCTGACCAACTTCTGGAACAGGGAGCAGTCCTATATCGTAAAAAATAATAACAGGCTTATTAAGTTCAACCTCTAAATACATGCTACGGTGAGCCTACGAGTATATCGATTAACTCCAATGCTGAAATTTCGCAAACTTGGTCGACTGAAAATAGCATGTAGCATTATAAATTTGTATATTTGACACGTAGATACATAACCCACTATGCAATATATTATAGACCTCCAGTAGTGCGACCCAAGAGTGTACCTAATTACTCGTACATTTTATTTCATGTGCCGTTAGAAAATGTTTTGTTAAATATAATACTTCACATTTCAATGCATTTCAATGTATTGAGTAGTTGGATTTCCAAAAAATGCACCATATTTTTAAACGACCATAATTATGTTTTGGCAAAGACTACCCATACCCATTTGACTGATCGTACGACTGCCCCTCCTTAGCGTTTTAGTAGCAGAATTTTGCGTTTAACGTTAGCGTTTAGTGGGAGCCTGTTGATGTATTTTTTTAATTTAAATTAGCCACTCCACAGACACCGGGCTCTGTGATCTTTGTCATTGCAATTCTTTTTTTTTGTCATACCTATACGTGTGGGGTGTTTATGGATAGGTTTTCTAAAATGATGTTGAGGTTTCTAAAACCAATTTATGCTGCTGAACTTCTGAAATAAACTAACGATAAAACGAAAAAAAATAATTATTTACATTACTATTCAAACTTCCAACGAAAATTGGTTTGAACTCGATCTAGTAAGTAGTTTTTTAAGACGTCATAAATAATAGCTTTATTAAAACATCGATCGAAGTTACAACGAACTACAAGACCTTATGTCTTATGCTACTGGCTGCTACGGCACCCTTCATGGGCAAGTCCGACTCGCACTTGGCCGCTTTTATTTTATTCCTGATGTCGTCACCAGAAAACATGCCGCAACATTAGGTCACTTGGTATTAGGTTTCACTATCCGGGTGTTTCCCCACGGTCGAGGTACCTCAGTGCCTCACACCAGTGTAGATGATCCACATAATTTCACACTTGAGCTCAAGATATAAGGTCTGTAGTTAGAAGCTCACTGCTGACCGCCCCAGAATCTATGTCATGTTAATTTCAATGTGTTATTGTTTATCGTATTTAATAGTTTGTTAGAAATAAGCTGTTGTAAATCTTTTTTTACATTTCTGATTACTTACTTGTTTATTTTATATTAGGTACGTAATATGTTTTTTTTACAGAATTGGGACGAAGTAGAAGAAAGAATAAGACAGTTACGATTGACCGGCAACTCCAATAATGATTTAGTTGTATATTCTGGAGTTGCAAAAAAAATAATGAAGAATAATTGTGGAAAACCTCTTATAATAAATGGACAAAGAGTCGCTAAATATTTATGGAAGGTAAGAATAGTCTTTTCAGAAGGGCAACATAAAATAAACGTGTTGCCCTAATCTTCTTACTAATACAGTAGAAACTCATTAGGCCAAACCTCGATAAGTAGAAACCTACCAAATTTGAAACAAATATGTGCAAGCTCCACAACCTGCGTTGTTTGACATTTAACCCTCTATAAGTCAAAATAATCAGTGAGTCCCTATTCACCACAACAACTGAAGTAGAATTTTGTAAATACCTAATAAGACACTAATAAGAGACTAGCCGGCGTACTGTATACATAACCTGATTAAGACAAAAATGCGCACTATGTCTATATTTTAGCTGTTCTGAGCCCAACCATTTTCCATACTCTACATAGATAGAGTGGATATCTTTGTATGAAGGTACAACCGCCTCAACCTGATTACTAACATTGATTAGAAGTTGCTAAATTAGGCATACTTACATAATATATTTGTATGTTTATTTGTTTATGCCAGCGTAATATTGCAATCACCGACAGTTTACTATAATCACACGGTAGGTTGTGTTAGATTCGTTTATAATTGAACGTTGTTAGATATTAAACTTTATGGTGACATATATGTACATTGCAACGCAACACAACACAACACAATACAACACAATAACTCACAAATTGAGAGTTATTGTGAGTCACAATACAACACAATAATTCTTTACGTAAAAGCTACAAAGCATAAAAATAAATTATAAAACAGTGAACTATTACCTAAGCTATGTAATTGGCGGCCTTGTCGCTTAGAGTCATCTCAACACGACATAACATAGCAAAATTACCCTTAACTAACACAATAAATTAACTAACCATTTAAAAATATAATAACTATTCTGAACAGTACTAGCCCAGGATTCCTGGTACATTTTTTGCAATTGATTACTATCAAGCTAATTTTGCGTGACTAAGCTTCATTTTGATGAGACGCTCAACAATTCCTGTAAGAAACTCTCGATTGTGGTAGTTAACAGATATCTATATATATAAAAATGAATTGCTGCTCGTGGGTCTCCTAAAACTCGACAACGGCTGGGCCAATTTGGCTGATTTTGGTTCTGAAACGTTTTTCGTATCTAACGGAAGGTTTAAACGGTGAGAAAATATTAAAAACTTGCGAAAAAGATAGTAAAAACAACAATTTCATTTTCTCATGTTCTACATAATTTCCAGTCAAACATTTGACGTTAACAATAAAAAAAATTTTTTTCGGGAGTTTTAATCAAGGATTATTAATTACCCTTTTAGTTTTAATCAAAGAGTATGTAAGTTTTTGAAGTGAAAACTTCTTTTGGTGCGCCTAGACAGATTTTCGTGGGCTGTGAATTGAATTCTAGCATCACGCTAGGGTATGATTTGGTAGCTAGTTTATTTTAGTTTAATTAGTATCAGTATTGCACCCGTGCGAAGCCGGGGCGGGTAGCTAGTAACTAGGATAAAATATTTCTGAGCGTAGAACCGGGTTAATGTACCACGCAATTTGTATGACAATATGACTGTTCAATTATATTAGACTTACTTGTGAGAGCAATGTCACAAGGATGTCAGCTTGCCTCAAATAGCTTACCCAACTAAAATTTTCTACCAGTTCTTGGAATATAACGTACGAGTCAGATTTTACAATTAAAACTTTGGTGACGTTGCATGGGAATGTCCCACATGCGATAGTAGCAGTATCGCAACACACCAAGTCTTTGGTTCCAAGGTGGTTCTTGAGACGCGTGATGGCTGGCATCACCGAATGTTATAAAAGATTATAACTCTCTGAACTTCCACAAATATTTCAAAATTAAAATTAACCAAAATGGTCCAACGGCATGTATTGAATTTTAGTCTTTATTATTTACAGGTCGTCCAGCATCCAGGTACGAAGTCCTCTGTTGCTATTGTGCAACCCAACGTTCCTGGTTTAGAAGTAAAACACTTTTCAGATGTAATTAAATGTGGAGGACACATTTGTGATATGCTGCCATGGATGAGAGGGTTTCATTGGAGTAATATCAAGAAAGGCTACGTTTATTGTTGCAAATTAGAAGATTTCATTTCTAGTTTTGCTCTTAACGAAATTGGGTTTAAAAAATCATTCAATTCCTTGTTAATGAAAATCTAACAAACACGAAGATCGTAGTTTAGATTTAATGTGTTTGTTTTTATTGAGCTACTGGCTGACCCGATCAACTTCGTCTCATTTTCATTATAAAAGTGAAAACTTATGTGTGCTTAGTTAACTTCTTTAACGTGTAAATATTTTTTTTGTGAAATTTAGTACGAAGGTAGTTGATATCCTTTTTTTTTGTAAATAACCATAAATAATAAAGAAACATAGTGGGTGTGTAGGGCTCGACACCACTAAAATTGATGTCCCTACTGACTAAAACCCTCAAAGGTTTGTTCGACATGGCTTGGGGGGTCAGGGTCAGAGTCGCAGGACTGCTGTCACATTTGACCATACCACTCTGATACTGCCGCCGCTCTTATGGGTCCGTCCCGCAGGGGGTCGGATCTCCGTATTTGGTTTCAATGACGATCTTGAAACCATAGGTGCGTCACCGCCTCGCCTTTCTATAGGGAGTGCCGGGCTCAATGAACCCTGGCCCTCCAAGTGGAGAAGGGGTGCAAGCCCGACTAGCTTACCCCCGTGTCCGCTTCCTCCGCTTCTGCGGAGAGCGATTAATCCTCCTCCGTCGCTCTTTAGTCTTCGTCTGTGAGATGGCGGTTTTGCAGAAGGAAATCATCGCCTTCCACAACTTCTCACTGTCGAGCATCCTAACTAAGATGGTCGTTACTAACAGGCACACCCTCCACGTGATAGCGGTGGTTCCTCCTTAAGCGCGTCAGCGCAGTGTCCTCAGCGCAACCGCATCTGTGACCAACACAGGTTTTGTAAATTCCTCTATTGTAGCAACTGTACACAGATATTTCCCCAAATAGCCGTGTCTCGATAGCATCTGCGTAGACTGGAAGGTGAGGACTAAATGACTTCTCTGTACCCACTTTGCGAGAACGGGCCAGATGACCTGGGTTTTTTTTTGGTTGCGCGTATAGGTCCGCGTTTGACCACCAACTCGTCTAATGGTAGGTAAGCGACGGTGTAGTCGAAGATGACGCACGTTGACCTAGAAAGTACCTATTCACTCTGACCTTGAAAAGTTCTAGCTGGAAAAAGGAGGCTGGCAACTTATTCTACGAGAAAAGTGGATTCCAACCGTTTTGTACGGATTTTGGGAATATCCACAGTGTATATAAGGGTGGTAGTAGGCCGTGACTTGTCCTGTAGTGGAAAGGGGAAGGCATTATTAGGTCGTGTAAATCCGCTGCACACTCTCCAAAATGCATTCTGTGAAACACTGTCAGACTAGCCACTTTTCGACGATGCTAGTAGGTCCCGAGATAACCCGCTCTATTTACCTCTTGTGTCACCGCAACATCTACTGTGGGGCGAAGCGTATGTCTCGCACACGTCCAGAGCTAGTAGGCCGGTGATCGATCCTCGGCTTCCAGGCATTTATCCGGCGATCCGGCAAGGGATTCGGTGCGAGTGCAGGCCACCTCGTGTGAGAGTGAGGTATTCTCGATACACTTTCACGGTCATCATGCTTTGAGGTAGTTGATACCTTCGGTCACCCCAACATGATTTTTAGCTAGTTTTAAATACCTAATAGTCTTGTCGATAACAGAAGAAAGACAACATGACTTTTGTGCCATGAACGTCTGATTCCAACTGGTAGTAGGCTTAATCAATATGATTAAGCCTACTACCATTTACTAATGGCGCGGTGGTGCAGCGCCAGCGGCATGTTCTGTGCGGGCCGCGCGCCCAGCTGGCCGGCGCTGCTGCGGAGCCGCGCGGCCGCCGCGCGCGCCGCCCTGCACCGCTCCGACAACTCGCTGGTCGTAGCCGTCAGGGACTGGGCGAATAGTCCACTCCATAAAACGTGGAGGGCATATCACACGCCCATATCATAATGTATTCATCTATTTACTATTATAATTTAATTTAATTTATTCTACTATTATTATTATTTTGCTGATATGTATATGTTATTTTATTAATGGATGTAAAACTCTGGAAAATAAACTATTTCATTTCATTTCATTATCCCGAGATATTCATCGGTTTATGGATAATTTAGATGTTCTAAACATAAGTAGTTAGTTAGAAAAATATGTGAACAGTCATTATAATTGCTTATAAAAAGTACATTTTTATTGTAAAGTAACAACAACAATAGGGCCAAAGCTCCAAAATTACCACTAGTGTCAAGTTTTTTGGGTTTTTTAAGATATATATTTTTACAAAGAGTGTTATTAAGTTGGCAGTATTATGAAGAGCTAATATACCTTCTTATCAATTTTTTTAGTAGTCCTCGTAACTCGAAAAAGCGACATCATTTCATCTTTATTTGTTTAATTGATTAGAACAAAAACATGTGACTACACTTCCGAAGTAAGAACATCAAGCTGTGGAAAGAAGGCATTGCTTGAAATGATTGTCCTGATGGATTTATTCTTGTATCGGTGACTTCAACACAAACGCGCTCCATCGTAGACTATGTTGTTGCTTAGCATCAGACGGCATGGTGGTCAAGTGAAAACGTATAAACGGGTAAATAAATAAAACATTAATAGAATTGAATATGTAGTTTTATTAACATATTTAAACATTCCATTACATTAT
This sequence comes from Ectropis crepuscularia, assembly GCA_963693475.1. Lineage (NCBI taxonomy): Eukaryota > Metazoa > Arthropoda > Insecta > Lepidoptera > Geometridae > Ectropis > Ectropis crepuscularia. The sequence goes on from OY856355.1 coordinate 20,075,383, forward strand.
TCACTCCAAAGTATTGTTAAACAATGAGTAATAGCAGTGCACCCGCACTCGCTCAAGGTCTCGCGGTTTTAGCCTACCGCTAGACCGTTCCTTCCAGGAAACAAGTGACAGTCGGTTGTCGGACGCACGGCTGAGCGCTCGCGCAAAACGTTTCCCGCGCATTAGATATGACGTAAACCCTCCGCGCTAGACAGGGACAGAGTTACGCGTTAGAAAGAGCGTAAATGTTTATTTGAAAATCGCGACATGTATTGCGAGCTGAATTGAACTTTGTTGTGTATAATTGTTTTCGGTAAGTGAGGCTTCTGTACTAATATTTATTCTGTGGTAATAGGCTTATAATTTGTCTAGTTGCGTACAAAATTAATACAATTTAAAAATTAATATGATAAGTTTGCTGTAAAGTGGCAATACAATTAACGTCTAAGCATAAATATAATAAACTAGCGTCCCATTCCGGCTGCGCTCGGATATTGTCATTTAAAGACTATTAATCGAAATAAAAACTATCCTATCTCTCAAGTTGGACCAGACTGCTCACGGTGCGGTGTGCCAATTTAATTTGAAATCGGTTAATCAGTTTAGGAATCCATCGCGGACAAACATCGTGACAGGAGATTTATATATATTAAGATTATTAATTAATCTTATATATAAAATTCTCGTGTCACAGTGTTTGTTTCCTTACTCCTCCGAAACGGCTTTACTAATGTTAACCAAATTTTATATGCATATTCAGTAGGTCTGAGAATCGGCTACTAGTCATTTTATATAAATATCAGAATTATTAAAGGAAGGCAAAGTCATTTCATAACATTAAAAAAGGATGTCATATTCATCATAATTACAATTTAAATACTATTTTATGCTAGACAGTGTTTTCTCGAATAGAAGTTGCTTCACTTTATTAATAAAAGCTGTGTCATTGGTGATAGCTTTAAGGCTCTCGGGCAGTTTATTATATAAGACACGTCCCATCTGTATCATCATCATCAGGCGTGCTTTCTTACTACGGCTAGTCTGCATGGTATTTGGTAGCAAGACAGTCTTGCTACCAATACCATGCAGACTAATTAAAACATATTTTTAAAAACGAAATGAAAGTTTTTATTAATAATTGTACAATTTACATGTCAATTAATAAGAAATAAAACGAAAGAAATAGCATACATATTATTTAAATTTCAAAGTTTGAAATGACTAATGTATTATAAAAAAATTATCGTACAGAAGTTTCTGTACAATAACATATGAGGCTTATAATGCTTGACAACTGTCAATACGATTACGCTTTACGGTGATACGAGTAGAATATATTTTTATTACAAGACGAGCTTTTATTTATGTTTATTTACATTTTGAGTTTCAGACCATTCTGCACTCTTGGTTACAGTCGGTCACACATACTAATGTTGTAATTCTAATTACAATATTAAGTTAATGCACCAAAAACCAAAATGGATTTCAAAAGGCATTAAAGCGTGTAGCAACAAAAAACGTAATTTACTGTGGAAATACAGATGAAATCCCAGTGACAAAATTAAAGATGAAATAAAAACTTTTTCCGAAAGATACAAAAGAATTATCAACCTCACAAAAAAATCCCAAACCAACTATTACATAAATAACTCAAACAACAAATCAAAAGCTGCATGGAATTTTAATCTTATATATAAAATTCTCGTGTCACAGTGTTTGTTTCCTTACTCCTCCGAAACGGCTCTACTGATTTTTACCAAATTTTATATGCATATTCAGTAGGTCTGAGAATCGGCTACTAGCTATTTTTCATACCCCTAAGTGATAAGGGTTGTTCACCCCAAAATCTAGATTATGATCCGAGCCAAGCCGGAACGGGCCGCTAGTAAACAATAAAAAAAGTAATGTACCCAAAGAGAGTATTCGTTGTATAAATATGGAAGCACAATTTATTACAAATTCAGTGCAGATAGCAAATGCCTTTAACAACTATTATGCAGATCTAGTAAAACCCAAGCCACAAGTAGAAGATAATATTATCCGATTAAGTCATATACCAAGTAATTCATTATTTATGTCGCCAGTGACACCTTACGACATTTTCTGTATCATTAAATCATTAAAACTTGAAAAATACAAATAGGGTCGGATATGACGGCATCCACACAAAAATGCTTAAATTAGTGACTCATCTAGTTGCTCGGATTCTGTGTGATATTATTAACATGTTTGTGTTTAAAACAACGAGTTTTCCCTGAAAACCTAAAGCTTTCCATCATAAAACGCCTCTATAAGAAAGTTTTGAAAATTATCCGTCCTTTCTAAAGTTGTAGAAAAAGTAATTTATGACAAATTTTATAACTATTTTGAATTTAACAAAACTTTTACAGACAATCAGTATGATTTCAGAAAAAAATTAAGTATCAATTTGGCAATTTTCAATTTTCTTAATACCGTTACGGCAAGCATGGATAGAAAAGAAAAAGTGGTTGCTCTCTTTTTAGATATGAGTAAAGTATTTGATCACGTGGACCACAAAATACTCTTAAAAAAGCGACACTGCTATGGAATTAGAGGAAATGCATACGATTTAATGAAATCATATCTGAGCAACAGGAAGCAAATCACGGGTGTTGATAGGTTCTGCCCAAGGACCAAAATGGTTAAACAATTTGACTCAAGTGAGCGAAAGGTTCTATATGGGGTGCCACAAGGCAGTGTAATGGGACCGTTAGGATTTATAAAATATATTAATGACTTTCCAACTACAACATCAAACCCTATGACTCTATTTGCTGACGACTGTACAATTCTATTTGTAGGCGATCGTAATATTAATGACATAAATTTGACATTTGCGGCTTTAATTGATTACCAGTATAAAAATAATTTGAAAATGAACATGGAAAAGACTTTCGTTTTGAATTTTAAACAACGTCAAAATGCAAATGATAAATTGGACATTACATATCTTAATAATACTATTGCAGAAGTTGATTCAATTCGATTTTTAGGCATTACTATTGATAATAAACTAAAATGGAAAATACAAGTAGATAATGTTTGCAAGCGATTGTACCAAACAGCATATGCTCTTACCAAGTTGAGAAAGGTTGTTGACATAGAAACATTAGTAACTGCATACCATGCACATGCAGCATCGATTTTACGCTATGGTATCATATTCTGGAGCAATTCGACAGACAATGCTAAAGCATTTAGGGCTCAAAAGAGATGTGTACGTGCGATTTTGGGGTTAAAGCAGATAGACTCTTGTAAAAATCACTACAGAGATCTAAACATTTTTACAATGCCTTCTCTGTACATCTACAAAGTTGGAGTATTCACTAAGACCCATATTCACTTATTTAAACCTCAAGATAAACATTTCGTAACGTCTTAAAATAATGGAAGCCCACTCAGGCAAGCTTTGTCAACCGAAGTGCAAGACATGTATTTTTAGCTCAAGTATTTTTGGCATGTTACCTAAAATATACAATAAAATACCAACAACATTAAGGGTTGAGAATGAAACATTAAATAAAACATTAATTGTTTTAAAGCGGCTTTAACCAAATTGTTGTTAAATAAGGCTTACTACACGATTGAGGAATTTTTAAATGATACGGACATTAGTTTAAATGTTAATTGACATCTATGTTAAAAATGTATTTGAAATTTTGGTTATGTACTAACATTTGATAATCACCTTAATAGTTGTTATTTAATATGCTTTTTAATAAGTAATTCCTTTAAAACATAATCACTTTGTTAGAAAAGTAATGACTTTTATGAAAATGTACTAACACTTGCATGCTAAGTTATTGGCCGAGATAGAGTGCCTTTGACACCGACCTGAAGAACACAATGTATCATTGTCTTACCTATTCTCGCAAGAATTAAATGAATTGAATTAAATTATATAATTTAATTAGCGACCCGCTCCGGCTTCGCACGGGTATAAAATATACCTATAACCTATGTCATTCACTGAAAAAATGATTAAAATCGATCCAGTAGTTTTGATTTATTTATTACTGCCCGTGGCCCGCACGTGTTAAATTTGGAGTAAAACAATTCCCCTTTCCCTATACCATGAAATTTTTCTGCTATCTTTGGAATATCTAAATTCATACACTACATTTTTGTATACTTTTTAACATTAACATGTCAATCAATTAAAATATTAAATTTTTAAATTTTTAAACTGTCCCGCGATCGTCAGATCCCTCCCCAAAAGTACCCATTAAGCTTGCGGCGTTCCTACGCTGGATTGCCAGGGAGACATTTTGAAACTTAATACTTATTTACTTAATACATATTTTATTACTTTTACCGCCCCCCACACGATGGACCGATAATATTGTCTCAGTCGTGGAAAGTCGGTGGATGGAGGCGGCACAAGAACGGTCATTGTGGAAATCATTGGGGGAGGCCTATGTCCAGCAGTGAACGTCTGCAGGCTGCAGATGACTTTTTACATATTTATTTACCTAGTTATTTTATTTTTACAACAATTAATATACGTATTACAGAATGTCATGATATACAGCGTTCACAACTTGCTTGTCATTAGACAATACAAAAATGGTTTATCTAAAGGTTACCCTTTACAGAGCGACATACATGTGAAAAACAGTCATAGTCCAGTCGGGGCACACATTTAAATAGAAAAAATTCCGGCGAGCAATTTTTTTTAAACGTCGGGGAGGGTTGTTGGAAGTATAAATCTCGATTTTCAAACTTATCCCGGTAGAGGGTTCGCCGCCATCTTGTTTTAAAGTTTTTGTGAAATATGTCGTTAATGTGCAACTCTAGAGCAAAAATGATGGTAACCAAAGTTGATTTGAAAGAAGATTTCTCACAAGTTTGGTTATTATCATTTTTACGCTAGGTTAAATATTTGCAGAGTTATACTATCAAGTTTGTCAAAAAAATCGTAATGGGTGTAGTTTTATTTGGTATGGTATGGTAGCCCTCATTAAATATATATTTAATTTTATTTTTAATATTTGTTGTTATAGTGGCAATAGAAATACATCATCTGTGAAAATTTCAACTGTCTAGCTATCACCGTTCTTGAGATACAGCCCGGTGACAGACGGACAGCCAAGTCTCAGTAATAGGGTTCCGTTTTTACCCTTTGGGTACGGAACCTTAAAAAGTGCGAGAACCAAAGTTGAAGAAAATACAATTCCTCCCATTACGATTTTTTTGATAAACTTGATAGTATAACCACAGTAAATATAAATAACTCTGTAAATATTGATCCTAGCATAGATGGCATAGAAATTATAATGACCAAACTTCTGAGAAAGTAAAGGAGACGGCCCATTTTCCATGGGCATTTGCCCCACAGAAAAAGTGCAAGAGACTTGACCAAAATTGGATCATTGTATAGGATTTTTAATATATATTGAGGAACCGTTTATGTTTTTATACTGCATAGCGGGGTTTAAAAGATATCAACTAAAACATTGAAAAAAATAACGCCGCAAGTAGGTAATTAAGAACGTGATTATGTACTTACTACTAAAAGAAGGTAGTAAATTCATTACTTTGCGACGTACTGTGCTCAGAATAATGTCGACTCAACACAGAGAAGGACCGGAGATTCGGCCAAACCACAAAAAAATTACAAAACCTTTGGAAAAATAAAGAAATTCCATGTGTTGTGTGAGTTTCGAACGAATTTTTACTGTACGTAAACTTCAACTGAACTAAAATGAGAAAAACATGGCTGATTTTGACTATAGTCTGTACACATAGGTATAAATGAAAGGAGTGTCCATCGTAGTACTTATTTATTGGGTACTGACCCGAAAACAAAACACGAACTAAACCTTAACAGGCTTATTTAAATTCACATAAACTTCGCTAGCGTGTTTTAACGCCGTACAACGCCATCTAGTTTGGTTTTATGGAACTACAGTACCTACCTTAATACAAAATTACTTATACATAGTCATTAAGGTACTTTTTAATCACTAATTTGCAATCCCCGCTTGGCAGGTTAGTATTGAATATACAGTTTGAATTATTTAATTATATGTTATTTTAATTAAATAACTTGTTTAGGTCTCCGGGGCTAATTAAGGTGCTGACAACAGCTAACTGAAATTCACGAATTCGAAATTAAGCCACGCCTCTTTACTACTTCGATAAGACAGCGCCACCAAACTAAACCGCGTCCAGCCGGCGACATTATTAGTATTGAACAAAACGTGGAAACAAAAAGTTACCGCTCCAAGCTCATAGATGGCGCTTTTAAAATATTTTTGTAATTAATTTAACATAACTTTTTGTTTCCTTCGATATCTTTTTGTACTTTTGCAGATTGTGAAGAACATTATCGAAATTATATTAGTAAAGCCTATAAATAATAATGTACGGTCTACAATTACAATAAACTCTTTTTATACAGAAAATTAAACCAACTTCAAAATCACAAATAGGCACTCGAAAGCGAAAAAAAGTTCATTTAATTATTGTAAGCGCTACTCACTCATCTGTTTGAAGTCAAATAGATTTAATTCATTCGACATAAACATTAATTGCATTAAAGTAGCTACAGCAAAAAGCCAACATTACGTGGTGTTCCCAGGCGGTCACCCATCCAAGTACTGACCACGCCAGGTGTTGCTTAACTTCGGTGATCGGACGAGAACTAGTGTTTTCACGCGCTATGCACGTCGTCAATTATATTAAATACGTGTATTAATACAAACATAATAGTTACCATCATCATCATCAATAGACGAGCTCGCAAGTTAATAATCCACAACTATTGCTCATTACAACACGAAAAACAAGTTTTTGAAACAACCCCATTTCGCTGCTTTGTAACGAAAGGTCCACAAACAAAATTTTACAAAAATATTTTAAATTCATAAGAATTTTTTTTTATTTAAACCATGCGGAACGTTTATAAAATGAAACATTTATAAATTGCAATGGAAAAAGTTTTGGAATTTATATCATGCAAAAAGTTGGTTTTAAAATGTCAAATAACAATGTAGAAATGGATAAAGTTTTTTTTGGGTTTTTATATGGACTAGTGGCGCCATATTCTATAGCGGACAAATGATTTGCAAATATAAATTTCACCTATACTTACTAGTGTTGAGTACCTATGCAATAAAATATAAAAAATACAAAAATGAAACAACCACTAAGAAATAAACAGATAATTCTTGAGATTGAGAGAATAAAGTTGCAGCTCACTATATCGCAGAAAAAAAGAGAAGTTCGTATCATATACCGGTCATCTGAATTTTGATTTATTTCGTCGCAAATATGTTTTAAAACGTCGTATGACATACGTGCGCTTTGATAATTACACGGTTCGAGCTAGCAATATTGCTTCGGCTGTAATAATCAACTTAGCGCACTTATATCATAATGTACTTTTAGTTTATTTATCTGGGTACTAAAATAATGCCCTAATTATACATATATTTTTTACAAAATCTAATTATCAAGAACATTTTGGCCACGGATAGCCTATTTTGAATTTTTTTTTTTTCAAATTAAAATATAATCAATGAAATTGGACAACAACAAAGGCGTTTGGGTACTTTTGTATGGACTAGTGGCGTCGTATTTTTTAGCGGCCAAAAATCTGTTATCACTTTCTTGTATCAATGAATATTTGCTCCAAGTAATATCGGAGCGGAGTTATGACCAACCAAAGTTATTTATTTTTTGGATTTTTGTACGGGCTTAGTGACATCGTGTTTTTTTAGTGGCTAAAGATTTGTAATCGCTTTTTTGGAATATTACTTTACTTCTAGGGTAATTGTGCAATTAGGTTTGCTGTAAGCCGTAAGTCATATCGGAGCTGAGTTATGGCTTTTCAAAGTTTTTTTTTGGGTATTTTTATATGAATTAGTGGCGCCATTTCCTTTACCGGCCAAAGATCTGTTGTTACTTTTTTTAAACATACTTTACTGACGGGTATTTCTGCAATCATATTTGCTGTAAGTTATGTCGGAGCTTTTCAAGGTTTTCTTTTGGAGTTTTTTACATGGACTAGTGGCGCCATAATCTAGAGCGGTCATTCATTATATATCAAAGATTCATTGTCATTTTAATGATACATTTTTGTAAATACCAAAAAAAAACCTTTGAAAGGCAATAACTCAGCTCCGACATAACTTAAAGCAAATCTGATTACACAAATACCCTTGAGTAATACCCTTTCAAATAAGTGACAGCAGATCTTTGGCTGCTAAAGGAAATGACGCCACTAATCCATACAAAAATACCCAAAAAAAAAAACTTTGAAAAGCCATAACTCAGCTTCGATATGACTTACAGCTTACAGCAAACCTGATAGCACAATTACCCTAGAAGTAAAGTAATATTTCGAAAAAGCGATAATAAATCTTTGGCCGCTAAAAAAAACACGATGTCACTAAGCCCGTACAAAAATCCAAAATAATATATAACTTTGATTGGTCTTAACTCCGCCAGGGAAAATCTCTTCGAAATGAGGTATCACCGCCCGAACCTGGTAACAAAAATCAGCCAGGAGTTCCACACATCGCAATCCGATGGATGTAGCATATGCGATGAGGGAAATATACTCAGGTATGTATTCCTCAGCACCCCGTATAAAGTCCCTAGAACAGAAAAGGTACAAGGGAGCGCAAATGTCCAACACCCTCTTTTTAGTTCACACTCAAGAGGAGAAGGAGGCCCTGACAAACCAGGGTTATGGGTCAGGCATAGGGTCACGTATCCTTACCATTCATGAAGCTCAGGGACTGACATATGAATCGGTAATCGCAATAAAAACCAAGGCAAACATGAAGCTGCACGAGAGCGTGCCCCATGTGGTTGTTGCAATCTCACGGCACATGGGGACCTTCACGTACTACGCTAACGACACCGATGACACCATTAGTCGGTTCGTGCGGCGAGCGTTGGCTGCATTACCGAAGACCATCCGAGAGTTCAACCTACAGATGGCCATCAGGGACAGAAATGCAGCCGTAGTGGAGGCTCTGGGCCGGGAGGAGGCGGCTTAGGCAAATGGTAATAAGACAAAAAATCGATGTCGAGCCGATTACTTGCGGAATCCCAACCAATAGTGATCGGCACAACAGACGAGCACTAGTATTAGGTTCAAAATGTTCCCAGCTCCCCCCATATTTTCCTCTTCAGATTATACAAGAAATATGTGAAAATAAATAAGATTTGAAATGATGAAAGCTACGGACCCCGGAGTCTGTGGACTGGTAAATTTAAATATATGAAAAAAAGGAAATGGTGCCACTAATCCATATAATCAGAAGCAGTAATGGGTGCAACAGCGCACTTAAAAATTACATCATTTTTTTCACATTTGCATCGTCGATTCGACGAAGCTTAGTAGTTAATGTCGGTAATGGGCTTTCGAGGGATAAGAGACTAATTATACGGCATTTTTACATAAAACATTAGATAATATCAAATGTGTTTAAAATAAGCCAAGTGCAAGTCGAATGAACGAATGAAGGATTCCGTACCAATACTCAGGTATGTACTCCTCAGCACTAATCATGAAAATATCAATATCTATGAAAACGGAAAAAAATCAGGTCTATTTTATAGGAACCCTACTTCCACATATTTATATTAATTTTATTCTTATGATTATTAATTTTAATACAACGTAGAAATAATCAAGTAATATCCCATTAAAATACATAGAGAATGATAGAAAATCGTCAGAAGTAGAAAAGTAAAATAACTGAATTTTGAGTTGTGGCTTTTTAGTCTCAAAGCAGCGATTTATTTTCAATTCATCGCCAAATCTAAAAATGTAGTATTAAAGAAATAACGTCTCTTGTGAAATTAAACTACGTAGGGCCATCTTTCAGCTTAATCATCAGACCCGGTTACAATCTGCGTAAACAACCCACTATATGTTCTCATTGCTGGGACTCGAGGCATTCATTCGCAAGGAGAGATCTAGGCTGGGACTAGGTTATAATCCACCACGCTGGCCACGTGTGGGTTGGTAAATGTCACATGAGGTGAAAACACTAGGTACCTACATGTACTTACTAGGTACATTTCGGTTTCCTCACGATGTTTTCCTTCATCGTTTTTAAGTTAGCGGCATTACATGCTAACATCGAGTGGTGCGCGTGGGGCTCCGAATCGGCAGTCACCGTTCTCCCGAATAGATGAGCCATAACGTAGACTTTAACAGCGACTTGGACTTTAACACCAATGTACTCGTTTAATTACTGGCAACCCTTAACCATCTTCCAGCACCTTCATCAGACCCTTGTTACCATTTAACACCAAAGTACTCATCACAAATCAAATGAGCCCAAACTCGATGGAGTTATGTCATTTAATTGTTGAGTTCCTATGACCCCCTTCCGGCTCCATCATCAGACCCTGGTAATAATCTAGCACCAAAGTACTCGTTAGGACAAAGAAAACGAGTCCAAGCTCGGTTATGCTATGTCGTTTAATTACTGAGTTTCTATGACCCTGGCTACCATCCACCTTCAAAGTACTCCTCAAAACAAATCAAAAGAACCCAAACTCGCTGGGGCTATGTCGTTTAATTGTTTAGTTCCTATGACCACCTTCCAGCTCCATCATCAGACCTTGGTTACCATCTAGGTTTTTAAAAAACAATTAATTGATGTGAATTAAACATTTTGTATGGCATAGCCACCTTCCAGCTCCATCATCAGATCAGCACCATAATTAATTAATTATCATATAATTGTCTTGAAATTTAGTCTGTTTAAATGTCTTGTTCCATAGTAACTATATTCTCATATATGCCTCAGGGCAGGTAAAACTAAATAAAGTGGCCAAGTGCGAGTTGGACTCGCCCATGAAGGGTTCCGTTGCAGCAAGTAACATTATATACATAGTACACATAGTTCTTGTAGTTCGTTGTAACTTTGATCAAAGTTTCAATAATAGTGTATTTATGACATACTAAAAAAAAAACTACTCATCAGATCGAGTTCAAACTAATTTTCGTTGGTAGTTTACATGGTAATGTACATCATTTATTTTTTTTAGATTTTTCACCTTCTTACTTTAGAAGTTAGAGGGGGGGGGGGACACACATTTTACCACTTTGGAAGTGTCTCTCGCGCAAATTATTCAGTGTAGACGAAAATGATTTTAGAAACCTCAACATCATTTTTAAAGACCTATCGATAGACACCCCACACGTGTAGGTTTGATGAAAAAAAAAATTTGAGTTTCAGTTCTCAGTATGGGGGGGCAACCCTAATTTTTCTTTTTTTTAAATTTTTCTGTTGAAATCTTAATGCGGTTCACACAATACATCTAATTACCAAGTTTCAACAGTGTAGTTCTCATAGTTTCGGCAAAAAGTGGCTGTGACATACGGACGGACAGACAGACAGACAGACTGACAGACAGACAGACAGACATGACGTATCTATAAGGGTTCCGTTTTTACGTTTTACGGAACCCTAAAAATAAAAGCTTGAAAAACTACAGAGAAAACATACAATAATATGAAAAAAAACATGCAAAAAGAAGTTCACGGTTCTGAGATTTGAACACAGGGTCATGAACGCGTACCGCGGTCATGCTAAACCATCGACCCAACCCGACTTATATCCAATGTGTCAAATTTTCAAATCATATGACCTCTCTTGACGTTTCCGCATTTCGTTTGTGAGAATTTATCATTTTTATTTTTTTGCCGATTTAGTTAGCTGGTAGAAGGGCCGTTCAGTCGAGTTAGCTTTTTAAAAACAATTGATTGATCTGAATTAAACATCAATGATATGGCATGGCAACCTTCCAGCTCCATCATTAGATCAGCATCATAATTATCATATTGCAATTTATTTATTGTCTTGCAATTTACACAAGTATTATGCAAATTTTCACGCAATCTGTAAATCGGGAAGTAGATTTAATTTGCAAGATTTCATGATAAGCCTCGGGTTACATCACGGATATTCATGGGTTCCATAATAACTATATTCTCATCTGTGCCTCAGGGCAGGTGACACTAAAAAATAAAAGCTTGAAAACTACAAAGAAAACATACAACAACAATATGAAAAAAAATATGCAAAAAGAAAATCACGGTTCAAACATTTGGACACAGGGTCATAAACGTCCACCACGGTCATGCTAAACCATCGAGCTAAACCTGCTAATAATCAACGCGTCAAATTTTCAAATCATATGACCTCTCTTGACGTTTCTGCATTCCATTTGTGAGAATTTTTATTTTTTTGAATAGCGAGTGCCGCGCAGCGAAGCGACGCGACGTAGCGTCCTTCCTGCACGGCGCATCAGGGCTTTCTGCCGGACTTCATAGTAGTGAGCGAGAAGCAAGACTCAGGCCGGTTCGGTCGAGTTAGCGTATTAAAAAACAATTAATTAATGCGAATTAAACAACTTAATCTAAAATATAAAACATCCTTGCCCTTTATTAAGAAATAATACGTTAATCTTTAAAATTTGAATAATGTATGTTCATTAATAACACAGATATTTACGTTTAAAACTCATTTTAGAGGTTAGTTTACGATTTTTTCTTGTCAAGATATTTTTTCCAAATAGTGTTTTGAGAGCAATGGTTCCCTTATAAATATGTTCAAGAATAACATATATTTTATTCAACATCTCAAACCCTATACATTTTGCTAAAAATGTCTTTAAAAAGTGCCATTTGGCTCTATTCAGCGCCTTAAGTACCTAAACTTGAAACGACTTGGGGCAGAAATGAGCCGTCTCCTTTCCAACAACTTTGGTTACCATCATTTTTGCTCTAAAATGGAAAATGAACTAGTTATTTTACAAAAACTTTATAACAAGATGGCGGCGAACCCTCTACCGGGATTAGTTAGAAAATCGAGGTTTATACTTCCAACAACCCTCGCCGACGTTTAAAAAAGAAAAATCGCTCCCTGGATTTTTTTCTATTTCAGGCTAGTTTTATGTCTGCCCCGACTGGACTATCAACGCTCAAATCTAAGCCTGCAACGTTGAAGGTTTGACCCTGCCATTTATTAATGGTCATTGTAAAAGATGTCTTTACCGGGAACTGTTAACGTTTAAATTGGAAGGTTAAGGGTCCCATGGTATCAGAGGGATTCGGGGAATCATTACATCTTCTCCGGTACCACATCCTGTTAGTATTGTGCACTCTATTATGAAAGTTTTCAGTGATTTTCCCAGCAAACGCGTGCCATTGCAAAGTTTAGCTGGATTCACGTTTCTTTATAAAATAACAGGTCAACTTACTTTCAACACCATTTTGTGAGGAGGTAGTCCAGACGGGTTCATCAGATTTAATTTTCGCATATTGATCTACCAAGTATTGGTTTGTTAACATTCCATATCTAAGCAAAGTGTTGAAATTGTTACGTCTTGTCATGATAAATTGCAATTGTAGTTCATACATGACACTGTTTTACGCAGAGGTGTACCACCGATTGGGTCAACTTGAGAAATATTAATGGCATATTACCATTTTCTCCACGACATAGCATGAAAGGATATTGTAAGTAGTCATAAGATCTTTGTAACTCTGAAATGTTTGCAAATTATCATCACGACGATGCGGATGCGGGCTGGCAATGCTCTTTAGCTTGTGGCCAATGTAATGGGCAAGCTTGTCTCAATGCTCCACCATATCAGAGGGACATTAACGAATATGGAACCTTTGACCCCGAAATCATGGAAGAACTTGAGAAAACTGTATATCTTTCGTTATCGACCGGAGGCACCGGTTGACCTGAAGTGATGCGGTGACTGGGCGCTCTCCACCCTCTATCTCGAAAACGGTTCACCGTATAAAAAAAAAATCAAACAAAATTTGTAGAAAATTTTGTATTCTACAATATTAATAATAAATACAAATAGCAAAAAACCCATAGGAAATGAGATATTTCCAAAGAAAGCACAAAAAACCGATTTTTGTGACCTTTGACCTTGAAATTTAATAGTTGCTCACACCCTACCATATGTAAGTTTTGAGATAACTTTTAGGGTGTCAATATACAAGTATTTACAGACTTACAGCTGGGTATCTCGAATTCCGAGATCCTTACCTAATTTAAGCTTAAATAACTGGCCTATCTAGGCGGCTTCGTTGAACGACTGTTAGTCCGAGATCCCAGAGCTCCCAGATGTCACCTATTTTCTGATGAATGAAATGTGGACGATCAAGTAGAGTTAGTAAGTACTGAGAACACATGGTAACTCGCTAACTTGCTTAGACAGCCAATTTTGAGATATGGGGTAATGAAGGTACATACAAACATTACTTACTTAACGTATTTTCTAATAAGTGATTTTCACGTATGTTGTAGGCAATAAATATCCTTAAAAACAAGGCCCCAATACTCCCAGACACTTTCCGTCAGCCGTTTTGCTTAACAACTCCAAAATAATAATTTAACTTCACTTTAATTTTCATGCTCCATTTGGAAATCTGTTCGTCAGACAATTATGTTGTTGCTTTTTACAATAAGACCAATCTAAGAGGGCAAACATCCTCTAAACTCAACTATGTTCTATGGGTAAGAGCGGGACATTTATTGAGACATTTATTAGGAAATATTGACTTAAAATTGAGTTTAGGGGATGATTGGCCCCTTAGATTGGCCTGTCTTATTGGAAAAAGCTTTAAAATAATTGTCTGACAAACATATTTACAAATGGAGCATGACAATTTAAGTGAAGTTAAATTATTATTTTGGAGTTGTTAAGCAAAACGGCTGACGGAAAGTGTCTGGGAATATTGGGACCTTGTTTTTAAGGATATTTATTGCCTACAACATACGTGAAAATCACTTATTAGAAAATACGTTAAGTAAGTAATGTTTGTATGTACCTTCATTACCCCATATCTCAAAATTGGCTGTCTAAGCACGTCTGGGACGTCTGGGAGCTCTGGGATCTTACTCTATGTATGATTAAGTAAATAGGGGTTTTACGGTGCGCCGCTCTCCCTGCCTGCTGCGATCTTGACGGGGTCGCTACCGTTAGGTAGAGAACGTGGTGTAGCTGCTGGGGAAGAAGACTGCTGGTATAGCGGTGCGCCGCCGCTCGTCCTATCCTATGCAGCCGAAAAATAGTAGGCAGTGGGACAACAAACCTGCACGTCGCGGGGGACCAAGGGTGGTGGGATCCAGACGTGGGGGCGTCGGCTTGTGTGTTTTATTGCAAAAAGTACTTTGTGACGGTTTAAAATATTTCGACAGATCACAATATAGCCCGAGTGATTGTAATGTAACGGTGTTTAAAATCTTACACAAATACCTATATTTATGTACAATGTAGGTACATGAACGCATTATTACAAATAAAAAAATATAATTTAAAAACTCAAAAACCCGACTGCGTAAAAAGTGAACCAAACTACGTACTCGCATACTAAAAAAACTGAAAAGAATAAAACAAGCATTTAGATTTCTGGTGGTCTAGAATTCTATAATGTTATTGTATTAATACTATTGAAATATATACCTACAATATTTTCTAATAAAATAACATTACAACTGAACAGTCGGGATCCATTGAACAATTACATTGTATGTCGAATAATAATATCCAATCCATTGAACGATTAGATTGTATGTCGAATAATAATGGATCCCGACTGTTCAGTTGTAATGTTCTTTTATTAGAAAATATTGTAGGTATACTCGTATATTTCAATAGTATTAATACAATAACATTATAGAATTCTAGACCGCCAGAAATCTAAATGCTTGTTTTATTCTTTTCAGTTTTTTTAGTATGCGAGTACGTAGTTTGGTTCACTTTTTACGCAGTCGGGTTTTTGAGTTTTTAAATTATATTTTTTTATTTTATACTTTTTAGTTATGAACAATGTTGTGAATATTATATGCTCAACATAATAATATGTGTCTTTTGGTTGCTGACCAAATGTCTTCGTTTCTACTGCTATAATATGTAGGATTTTCTACTGCATGTAATTCATATTTATAGTTTTGTGTTAGTATAGGTTTTCGATTGAAGTTGAGTACCTACTAAATCGTTTAAGAACTAAATCGGGGTGACCGAGGCGGAGCAATCCGTGTTCCCACTATCAGCGGCAAAGTTGAAACCCCATGGAGGTTTATTAGTAAATAGGGGCACCATATCCATACATGATATAGAGTGCAACATAACCCGGCTGTGTCTCTCGGGCGGGGCAGTAGGGTATGCGTAAATACATTTCCTGCACGTACGAAAAAAAGGTAGTCCAATATACCTACTAGCATAAATCGTAGAACCCAAGATGGGCCCCATCCCAAACTTCACGGCGCACGCAATCATGTCAACGTTGGGAAGAGTGAACTCACTCTTTCCGTTCTAGTCGGTTGCAGGACGCGGTGGACGCCGGACGTTTTTACCTATCATTATTCGGTGTCAACAAATCTAGCATAGATCGTAGAACCCAAGGTGGGCCCCATCCCAAACTTCACGGCGCACGCAATCATATCAACGTTGGGAAGAGTGAGCTCACTCTTTCCGTTCTAGTCGGTTGCAGGACGCGGTGGACGCCGGACGTTTTTACCTATCATTATTCGGTGTCAACAACCAAAATAAGTAGAACCACAGCAAATCTCGCCGCTAGCGATTATAGGGGTAAAGTAGATTGGTTGTTTGTAAACCACTTACGATACATACAGAGACGCAGTTTACTACCAATTTCAAGGTCCTCAGGGCACATCTATTGATTTATTTCGATGCCTACTAGATACATTAGAATATAATGTCCATCCACATTCACACGTAGGTACAGTTAGTTATACGAAGTTTTCTGCTACCTAAAAACCTATAAATGTGAGAATGGTTGTTACTCAACTTTAAATCGATATACATCCTAAACGGTCAGTCAAATTGAAAAACATTGAGAGAAAGCTAAACATTATTTTTAAATACCTATTCAACGATACCCCTCTTGACATATTTTGGTGATTTGCATTTTTTTAATTTGGACAATATGGCGTCCTGAATCCGCCATATTGGATTTACACTAATGCCGTGTCTTTAGTGTCACTCGCCAGATTAAGAGGAATCGATTGACGTGTGAATCATAAAAATCGGCCCAGGCGTTTGGTCTGTATAGTGCTTCAAAGGAACATACAAACATACATACATACATACATACATATTTATATAGACTGTTAAACACATTACCACTCCTTTGCGTCGCGCAGTCGGGTAATTATACAGTCGTTCGACAACAACGTCTAGACGGAGCGAGACGCAGGAAGCGCGCCTCAAGCTGTGAATGTGACCATGTTAGCAGTTTATGCGCGTTGAACGCGGTTCGGGCCTGACGCTTTGATGTATGTTTTCATTTGAAGTGAAAACTTCTTTTGGCGCGCCTCAGGCAGATTTTTCGTGGGCTGTGAATTGAATTCTAGCGCCATGCTCGGGAATGATAATAAAACTTCAGGTAAACCCGGGACCATGGCCTTATAGTAATGCTGATGTTTCATGACATTTCATCACAGGACAGGACATATTTCATCACCGGCCCTCCGGTTTTACCCGCGTAGTTTCCAAAGTAAGCTATCAAATTCTGAGTTATATTACATAAGTTTTCACTTCTATCGGCAGTTCCTATGACTGCCAATTTTATTTATTCGTAATTATTTTTAATAATTAAGATTTGTTTATAGCGTTAAATAAACATATTTATTGCTATAAACGAATCTTAATTATTAAATGATACTAATGATGTTGCTGATACTCAACAATGGTGATAATAAATAAATAAAAAAGTAGTAAGTGTATTTATTATAAGCATTATTTATTTGTCACTGCCCTAAACGCGTCACTGCGTTATTGGTATTGATCCCAAGTCCAAAGACGTCGTCCTACTGATAATTTTTAATAGGGAATTTTTAACAAGTGATGTGACGGTTAAGGTCCTATATTTTTTATTTTTTTTATATTGGTGGACAACTTAATTGTCTAGGCATTTCATTTGGTAGCCAGCGCAATCGCAATTTCTTGCAGGAAACCATGCCCAAATATGACGCGATAGATGGTAAGTTACACAATGTATAAATTAAGTAAGTAACAATAGCTCGAAAACTACAATTGATATTAAGTAGGCAGGTTAGTATTACTTTGCTTCTATGTTTATTTATAACTTAGTCGCTACTCTATTACGTATTCACTTCGCATTTTTAAAAGCTAAAAATTCAAATTCCTTTTTGGCTGCATTAAATATAACCCACAATTTAATTGTCATTATAGCGCTAGGTTTCAGGTAATGAAGTGGTGTGACAATCATGAAACTAAATTTTGGTTTTTGTGGTGTGTTGATGTTATTTACTGCTCAAAATGCAGCGGCAAGAGAGTTTAGTAGTGTAGTGTTTTTAATCGATGATACTTCATCGATGTTAAATGAAATTAAAGCAGTAAAATTAGCCGTGCATGATATTTTCGAAACTGTGACGAGTCATAAAAATGATACACATATCAAAAACTTCACTTTAATCACATTTAATGATCATAGCAAGACTAGTGAATGTCTTAAGAAAGAAAAGGGTAAGTGTAAAAGTATTTGAAGTACCTACCTTATTTGTACATTTATTAAGATTTTCAGATATAGGTACTTACTTGTGTAATTCACTTGTATGAAGTAAACATGTTCACAGCATTTTTAACTACTTACTATGGACACTGTAATTATTATCTAAGTACAAAATTACCACAGTATAAATGGTAGTCGTAGTCGTAGTGGTAGGACTCTTGGCAGACCGCCCCATAGGTCTTCTGTCCGTTCTAGGAAATATCGTTGAAAAGCTTCTGGTAAACCGACTCCAATGGCATCTCCTCCCAACCATCAGTAGAAAACAGTACGGCTTCATGCCCCAAAGAGGCACCGAGGACGCCCTCTATGACCTGGTAGAGCACATCAAAAAAGGAGTAGACAGTAAAGACACCGTACTCCTAATCTCCCTGGACATAGAAGGTGCCTTCGACAATGCTTGGTGGCCCGCCCTCAAACATCAATTAGCGAAGAAGAGGTGCCCAACAAACCTCTACGACATGGTAAACTCCTACCTCAGCGATCGTAAAATCAAGGTCAACTATGCAAGAGCAGTCTATGAGAAGGAAACAACCAAGGGATGCGTCCAAGGGTCTATCTGTGGACCAACCTTTTGGAATGTGATTCTAGACTCATTACTACGAATGCTAGAAGCCGAGGGAGTATACTGTCAAGCATTCGCGGACGACGTCGTTCTCGTGTTTACAGGCAGCCCGAACATCATCGAACAGCAAGCGAGCAGGGCGTTGAACATGACAGTGAAATGGGGTAAAACTAATAAACTCAACTTTGCAGCGCATAAAACTAACGCGATGCTTTTTACAAATAAGTTGAAGTACGAAACTCCAAACATAGTCATGTCCGGCGTCCGGCTCAATCTGGTCGAGGAAGTCAAACTGCTAGGCCTAATGATCGACCGCCGGCTCAACTTTAAAGCACATGTGAACGCCCAATGTAAAAAAGTGGCGAACATTTATAGACAGCTCGCATGTGCAGCGAAGGTGACCTGGGGATTAAATGGCGAAATCACGAGAACTATCTACGTCGCGGTAGTGGAACCCATCATCATGTACGCCTCAAGTGTATGGGCACAAGCAGTAGACTTCGAGGAAAACAAGTCTCACTTAAACGCGATCCAAAGAGGCTTTGCCCAGAAAATCTGCAAGTCGTACCGTACTGTTTCTCTGAAATCAGCACTTGCCCTTTCAGGTCTGCTCCCCCTGGATCTCAGGATACAGGAAGCAGCAAGTTTATACAGAGTAAAAAAGAACCTCTCCCAAGATTACCTCCCACCAGAAGTGGAACTCGAGCGGAACGTAAACCACTTGGACAAACCCCATCCGTCCACGCAGACATCCGTAGAGTACGAACTTATAGAATAGACACCTCCAATCTTCCAGAAGGACCTCAAATTTATACTGATGGCAGTAAGATTGAGGGTAAAGTTGGAGCTGCTCTAACATGGTGGGAGAATGGCAAAGAGGTCAAGAACTCGACATTCAAGCTCCACTCCGAATGCACAGTCTTTCAATCGGAACTCTATGCTCTTTGCCGGGCAACTCAAATGGTGTTAAAGAGCAAGGACCCAGAAGTCAATGTCCTGAGTGACTCCAGATCTTCACTCGAGCTGCTGAGTAATCCAAAAACGAGTCACCCCTTGGCAAAGTGCATAAAGGAAAACATTGGACAGATAAATGCTGAAGGGAGATCTCTTCGTCTTTTCTGGGTAAGAGCGCATGTGGGCACCGTCGGCAACGAAACAGCTGACGAACTGGCCAAATCGGCAGCACTCACGGAATCGCCCAGGGACTACGAGGGGATCCCCTTGTCCTACGTCAAACGCAAAATCCGCGAAGAATCGGTCAAGAAGTGGCAGGATCGATATGAGACCTCGAACACCGGAAGAGTCACTCAGACGTTCCTCCCCGATATAGCAAACGCATATCGGTTGATAAGGACTACGAAACTGACTCATTTCCAGGTACAAGCGTTGACGGGACACGGAGGAATAGCAGAATACCTGTACAGATTTAAGCTTAAGAGCAGTCCTGTATGCGAGTGTGACTCTGAAAAATCCGAGAATGCCTGGCACGTGCTGGTAGATTGTCCCCGATTCATGGCTGCAAGACATGATCTCGAATCTATGATTGACAGGAAGCTGGTTGTTTCGGATCTCCACAACGTCTTGGCAGATCCAGATAGTAGACCACGGCTTCTGGCTTTCATGGAGAGTTCATTCCGAATAGCGGCCAAAAGAAACTCCACACTTAACTCTAATACACACCCCCCTTCACCACCACACCCTACCCCACTGTCCGTGGACGCCACGCCGGGTGCAATCTCCGTCCAAGATAGCTCCTCAAAGAGCATCTCCGTCCAACAACTACTGGAGAACGCAGACCGAGGAGAGGCGGGGATCCGTATCCGCGGGGTGGCTCTCTTCACGGATAGCAACAAAGAGAGATTCGGAATAAGCTTTTGCTTCGCCTGGGAAAGGAAACGCGCCCGTTTGTCGCCGGGATTGTCTTGTCTGCTCAATGGGAGTACCGCAAAAGTCACAATGAAGCGGAAAACCTTCGACGCTATGCCAGTGTGCGAGGTAGACGGCCACCGATTTCGGTTGGTGCGATCGAGAAACAAAACGATTGCACTAATAGAATACTCGGAAGGTCGGACACCTTTCACACAGGCAAGTGCGCTGCTTGCACATCTTAGCAGAAATGCGGGTGAAACACCCCGGGTGATAAGCGTGGATGCGATGGCAATCGAATACTCAAGAGCGAAAGTCGCAGACCGGCTGGGTTGCATTGAAGCCTCTAAACATCATGAGGTTGTCGTATACGAAGATAGGGGAGAAAATCTGAGCTTCCTCAGAGCCCCTTCGCACGACCTAACAAATGCAACTGACAGCTGCGGACACCCCGTTCCTAGTTCGACCAACCAAACCGGTTCCGAAAGAGCACAGCAGAGGGCAGCCGCGGAAAAAGCCGCAGCCAATCAAAGCGGCAGCCGAAGCACCAACACGGCCTTCGTGGCTGCCTTCAACACTGCAGCAGGGAGCGTACTCCGAATCTCATCCCATGCACCACCCCTTTTAACGTCAGGGACCCTCAAAACAGCTTCACAGCAACAAATGAGCCGAACGAGAGCCGACATGGGACAGGTTGAACCGCCCCGCTTTGTCACGGCTTCGGAGCCGCGGAGCCATGCACGTAACGCCTTCATCGAATTCATAGCCATACTGAGAGCAACAAGACTAGTTAACCTCAAGACCTGCGAAAACATCATACAGTTCTATAGGCTAGGAAGTGAAAGCCTTCTAAAGGTGAATCTCGAGGAGGCCGAAGCAGCCATTTATAATAATGTCACATCCCGGGTCATCAAGGGAACCATGACAGGACAGTATATGGCAGCTTACAGTGCAGAAAATGGCTTCGTGACACTGAACGAGAGTGAGACAGAGCGCGCGGGAAGACCCGTTTATGCGACACCACTAAACGACCCAATTGTAGTTACCGCCCGATGCACCAAGATTATGCTGGACGACAGGATCCTCGAGATGGCCAAGTCCATTGAAGGGACCTCAAACGTCAAAGCGTGTTGGGAAAACTGGGAGGTACCAAGCATACAGTGGGTCAACGGAGTTCCAGGATGTGGAAAGACAACGTGGGTGATTAGACACTTCGACGTGGACAAAGACGCTATCATCACCACAACAACTGAGGCAGCAAAAGATCTAAGGGAGAAGCTATCGCACCGTATCGGAAACCTGGTCAAAACCAGGGTGCGAACTATGGCTTCTGCTCTGGTAAATGGTTTCGGAAAAGAGAAATTCAGCCGCCTCCTGGTGGATGAGGCTCTCATGAACCATTTCGGGGCCATTGTGATGGTCTCACGGCTGTCTGGTGTTGGCGAAATTGTCCTCATCGGAGACGTCAATCAGTTGCCTTACATCGACAGGGAAAATCTCTTCGAAATGAGGTATCACCGCCCGAACCTGGTAGCAAAGATCAGCCAGGAGTTGCTCTGCACACATCGCAACCCGATGGATGTTGCATATGCGCTGAGGGAAATATACTCAGGTATGTACTCCTCAGTACCCCGTATAAAGTCCCTGGAGCAGAGAAGGTATAAAGGAGCGCAAATACCCGGCACCCAACCCAACACCCTATTTTTAGTGCATACTCAAGAGGAAAAGGAGACCCTGACAAACCAGGGTTACGGGTCAGGCACCGGATCACGCATTCTTACCATTCATGAAGCGCAGGGATTGACATACGAGTCGGTAATCGTAATTAAAACTAAGGCAAACATGAAGCTGCATGAGAGCGTGTCCCATGCGGTTGTTGCAATCTCACGGCACACGGGGACCTTCACATACTACGCTGACGACACCGACGACGCCATCGGTCGGTTCGTGCGGCGAGCGTTGGCTGCATCACCAAAGACCATTCAAGATTTCAACCTGCAGATGGCCATTAGAGACAGAAATGCGGCTGTAGTGGAGGCTCTAGGCCAGGAGGAGGCGGCTTAGGCAAAAGACGATGTCGAGTCGATTACTATCGGAATCCCAACCGGTAGTGATCGGCTCAACAGACGAAATCGGACTGACTAGCTTTAGAATTACGCTTAAAATGTTCACCACCCCCCTACTCCCCCCCCTTATTTTCCTCTTCTTCTCCTAATCCAAGAACTATGTAAATAAAAAAAGATTAATGTAATGACAAAAGTCACGGACCCCGGAGTCTGTGGAGTGTTTAAATTAAATAAAAAAAAAAAAAAAAAAGACTCTTGGCAGAGTCCGCCTGGGGAAGGACCACACCTTTGCCAAATATTCTACCGCCAAGCAGTAATGTACAAGCATTACTGTGTTCCGGTCTCAAGGGCAATGTTTCCAGAGAAATTACAGGGCTTAGAGATATAACAACTTAGATCTCTGGGTGACGAGCGCAGTGCAGTGCTAGGTAATGATTTGGAATCTTCATGTTCCAATAGCTGCGTGTCACTGTGTTGTTATGTGGCAGGCATGTTGCTTACCATCAGGCACATGACCTGCTCGTCTCGACATTCTATATTAAAAAAAAAAATGAATACTATCAGTAGTTCATCGCCTTAGATCCTGGAAGATAATGTCTAGACACGGGTAGGGTTGTCGCAATTTTAAAAACGTGGCACTAAAATAAAATTAAAACATTCGGAAGACGTCAGCCCTGAGCCGCACTCCTGCATTACTAACATTGTAATGTAGGCAATGCAGGACCGCGCTTTCCGCGTCTTTTTTTATAATTTTTTTTTTTTTTTTTTTTTTTTTTTTGTTGTTCCACCTGTACTTCCCCCCACACAAGTCGGGGACATTGTCAAGCTGAACTTGTTGCTTATGCGGTTTAATATGTTTTCAAACAATTGGCCAGTTAAGCATGCCATAATCAGATAAATTAGTAGTAATTAATATATTACAGTCATTTCACATATTGTATCATGGGTATATCACATAAACGGTACTATACTTTTTTTTTTTTTTGTGCTTTTTTTTATATTCTTTTTTTTTTTTTTTTTTTTTTACCCTTTTTTTATATTTCTATTTCTTATTTTTTTATTTTTTTTATAAATTACTATGTCTTTCTCTTATATAATTGTGTTAGTTATTCTTGTAAAACATTTTTTGTAAAAACAAAACAAATGAAGCTTGCATGTTAGAGCAGTAACATGTCTACCTCATCCGTAGGGATTTTTCGGTTAGCGTTAAGAAGGATTACAAATAATTACAATATATTATTTGCTTTCCTTACTTTTATCTTATCAGTACTAACACTTATATTTACATAATACACGTTATATCGAAATATTTTATTACATTATTTGTTGTACAACAGAAAAGATCTGCATATAAGTAATATATTCTCAAATATATCTTATAAACAGTTTTCGTATACACATTTTGTACGTTGAAGCTTTTATAAATTTATCTCGGTACATTTCTTGTAATTATTATAGTTATAACATTGTTCAGTTTGCAACATTTATTCTTAGTGTTGTTCTAAGTATTATTCTAAGTATTATTCTAAGTATTATAACACACACGCACCCTCATACACCCTAACCTAACAAACCTAAACCTACCTTAAAAAGGTGAGTGTCTGTACACTCACATACATACATGCATACATCATACATCTTCACTTATACTTCCGATATATACACATGCAACTTAGTTAATTCAAACTTTCATTCATATTCTACGTTTATATCTAGTGTTAGTTGTTTCTTTTGTTGCACTTTTTAGTAACATATTTACAGAATTCCAAAAATGCACTCCTACTATCCTCGTCTTGCAGCCACTCAGTCAGGTTATTCCGCCTTAAATCTCTTTTGAACTCAATCTCTAGAAATGATCGCCTCAGTATGTATACGGGACAATCAGTGACAACATGAATGGTGGTCTCGTCCTCCTCGGGATCACAGAGACATCCAGGTGAGGGCTTGATTTTAAATCTATGAAGGTATTGTGCAAAGCCTCCGTGTCCTGTGAACACCTGTACCAACTCTTGGGTAAGTCTTATATTTTTTAACAGTTTGTAGGCCATGTCGACATCTGGGAAAAACAACTTTGTTGTCCCTGCTGTATCTCCTTCTGTGTATCTAATCTGCCATTTTTGAATGCTTTGATTACGTACTATTCGTTTTACGTAGGATATGGGGCACTTGTCATAATGAGCAACGGTTCTCATTTTCAGTGCGGCATCTTTGGCTAACACGTCTGCCCGCTCATTGCCCTCAATACCTACGTGCGCTTTCACCCAATACAATTTTATTTGTTTACCTTGTTCATTCAGTCTCAGTAAATTTTTTCTGGTTTGAAATGCCATTGGGTGAAAAGTGTCAAAGTCCTGTAGCAATTCGAGTGCGGACCTGGAGTCACTAAATATTGATAACTTTGTATCACTACTCCCCAGAGCATCCATTGTCGCGTAATACAGAGCGTATATTTCTGCCTGGAATACCGTGCAATATGCTTCCAGCTTAAGTTTTTTGGATCTTATTTCTGTTCCATTTTTCCACCAAGAAAGAGCCGCCCCACCTTACCCTCTGTTTAACTTCCGTCTGTAAATACTAAAAGTCCCTTTATTTCATGTGTTTGTAGCGTTTCTTCGGACCAATCCAAAAAAGGTTTGAATGTAGTAGATGCACGTAGCAAGGATCCGTTAGTGATTATTAAAGACGTGCTTGCATATAACACTGATGATGATATTTTAAAATCGTTAAAAACTCAAAACACTAGAATCACTAATCATATCCCAGAAAACGAGTATCGTGCCGTTGTTAGATATAGACGTCGCGCACGAAATCCGCTGGAAAACCACGTCATTTTGCAGGTCTCACCAAAGCTATGGCAAAGTCTCACAGCAGCAGGGGAAGTCCACATAGATTTGCAACGGCGCGCTGTATTGGACCAGTCACCGTTAATCCAATGCACAAAGTGCCTAGCTTTTGGACATGGGCGAAAGCTGTGCAGAGAACAGGTTGAGTTATGTAACCATTGCTCTGGACCGCACTTGAGAAAGGACTGTCTGGGCTGGGCAGCGGGTGACGTACCGTCATGCCGAAATTGCGTCAATGCAAAATTAGATCGAAACGATCATAACTCTTTTGATATTGAGTGCCCTATTAGGAAGAGATGGGACACACTAGCATGGTCTAGCGTAGCCTATTGCTAAAGGCCCCATAAAATACAATATCTTGCAAGCCAATCTGCACAAAAGCAAGTTAGCAACACTCGAGTTTCTAAATGAGTCACAACACAGAACGATCTCTATCGGTTTACTTCAGGAACCTTATGTTGGTGCTATCGGAAGGATGAGAGACTATAATGGAACTCGTATCATACAACACACCACAAATTGCTCACCGCCTGCTAAACCTGTCAAGGCTGCTATAGTAGTATTAGATGACGACAT
Organism: Ectropis crepuscularia; assembly: GCA_963693475.1. NCBI lineage: Eukaryota > Metazoa > Arthropoda > Insecta > Lepidoptera > Geometridae > Ectropis > Ectropis crepuscularia. The sequence goes on from OY856355.1 coordinate 20,101,855, forward strand.
TAAAATTTTGGCAGACCCCACTCTTTCGACTGAAAACATAGCATTTGCGATCTTAAAAACTAGTAGCTGGGAACTGGCGGTGATATCCGTGTATTTTGAAGAGGATCAACCACTCGATGAATACCTCCGCCATGTGACTAGATTACTCAATAGTGTCAATCACAAAAAAAAACTTTTCGCGGGTGATGTAAATGCGTGGAGTCCTTGGTGGGGGAGTGTTAAAGAAAATACTAGAGGTGCACTAATCACTGCCTTTTTAAACGAAAATAATTTACAAATTTTAAACATCGGAGACACACCAACATTTGAAACAATTCGGAACAATAAAATCTATCAGAGCAGAGTAGACGTCACAGTCTGTAGCGACGATCTTCTCTCAAAAGTGGAAAATTGGAATGTGGATGCTACTGTGTCAAGCTCGGACCACAATGCCATTTCTTTTGCAATAACTTTTGGAAAACCAACAAAAACTATAGACTTAAAAACGACCAGAATTTATAATACAAAAAAGGCAAAATGGACTAAATTCCAAGAAACTCTGTGTAATCTGTTCAATGAAAAGAAATTAAAATATTCTATGATAACAAACATAAAAAGAAATGACGATTTAGAAGAACAAGTAAAACTTTACTCAAAATGTATAACACTGGCATGTGAAGATTCAATTCCCAAAAAGAAAAGAAATACAAAATTTTGGTTACCATGGTGGAATGAAAGCATAGAAAAGAAAAAAAGAGAAATGATGACAAAAAAAAGAAGAATAAGATGTGCCGCACCGAACAGAAGAAATTTTGTAATAAAACAGTACCTAGAAGCAAAAAAGAAGTATGAAGACGAAGCAAATAGGCTACAAATAGAAAACTGGAAGGAGTATTGTAATAAACAGGACACAGAATCTGTGTGGGATGGAATATATAGAGTCATAAAACAAACTGCAAAGAGACAAGAAGATCTGTTGCTGACTAAAGATGGAAAAACCGTGAATGCATTAGAATCAGTCCGAATGTTGGCTGATGTTTTCTTTCCAAACGACGAGACAATGGATGACTCACCAGAACAGACTGAAATGAGACGACTAGCTGAAGACACCCGATTATCAGACAGTGATGTGGAAGATGATCCCCTTTTCACAGCTAGCGAGGTAGAATGCGTTTTGAGAAGATTTCATCCTAAAAAGGCTCCTGGAGTCGATGGCTTCACTGCTGATATCTGTGCCAAAGCTATTGAAGTGGACTCAGAATTGTTTCTGACCATAATAAACAAATGTCTTGAATTGGAATACTTCCCCAAGATATGGAAAATTGCTACAGTAGTAATTTTACGAAAACCTGGCAAAACTGACTATAGCCAGCCAAAGTCATATAGACCAATAGGATTGCTACCTATTCTAGGTAAAATACTGGAAAAGGCGCTGATCAAAAGATTGAAATGGCATATTCTTCCAAAGTGCAATACACGCCAATATGGTTTCGTGCCCCAGCGTAGTACAGAAGATGCTCTCTATGACTTAGTAAATCACATAAGAAGCGAGATGAATAATAAAAAAATTGTGGTTATCATTTCACTAGACATAGAGGGCGCTTTTGATAGTGCGTGGTGGCCTGCCATAAAATACGAACTTGCGAAAAAAGACTGCCCAAGGAATCTCAGAGGAATAATCAGCAGTTATCTTAAAGATCGTCAAGTCGAGGTGAGATATGCTGGAGAAAGCTATTCTAAACAAACAACAAAAGGTTGTGTTCAAGGTTCCATAGCCGGCCCAACATTTTGGAACATTCTTCTGGATCCTTTGCTAGACTTTCTTGAGAGTAAAGAGGTTTATTGCCAGGCGTATGCTGATGACATTACTCTCGTCTTCTCAGGAACTGCCACTGCAAGCTTCGAACAGAAAATGAATACTGTGTTAAACGAAATTTATCTATGGGGAATAAGAAAAAAGCTTAAATTTGCAGCTCATAAAACCTTTGCTATGCTTATGACCAAAAAGCTGAATTACGACATACCAAACATAAATATGGCAGGAACTGTAATTAACCTAACAAAAGAAGTTAAAATTTTAGGATTAACCATAGATAGTAAACTCACCTTTAATAGCCATATTTCAAACCTCACTAAAAAAACAATAAGAATTTATCATCAATTAGCAAAAGCTGCAAAGGTAACATGGGGGCTAAGTCCTGAGGTTACAAAGACCATTTACACAGCAGTTATTGAGCCCATTGTTCTTTATGCAGCTAGTGTATGGTCCCAGGCAACTAAAAATATTACAACAAAAAAGAAATTGAACTCGATTCAGAGAAGCTTCGCCCAAAAAATTTGTCGTTCTTATCGTACAGTGTCCCTAAACTCGGTGTTAGTATTATCTGGACTTATTCCCCTAGATCTAAGAGTCAAAGAAGCGGCAGAAATATATGAAATAAAAAGAGGAAAACCTTTTGACTATATTGCCGGCCGTAAAACAGAAACACGAGAAAGTTTCTTGAAAACAATCCATCCAGCTAAAAATTCGTCTTTATCCTTCGGATGCATCGCTTTCCGCGTCTCACTCCGCAAACTCCGCATGATTGCCCCGTCTACACGGCTTCGTCGAACAACTATGATTTAATAGACTGTGATATTACCGTACTATGGCTTAGGTTAGGTTAGATTAGTGAGTAGGGGATGGATTTGGATTGTAATCTTTGTTTTCAACGTTTTTTGTATGTTGGGCTTTCGAAACAATTTGAAGGTCCATTTAACAACATTGGTTAAAGTTGCAAAATAAATCATAATTCTATTCATAAGTCATGATGATGACAATAATTTATTATCTATTCAATGACATTGGGCTATAATACTACGACTACAACAGCAACTACTACCTACGTCTATAAGTTTTTTTTACAAAACTCGTAAATTGAATAAATTTTTAATTTTTATTTTAAATACGTGATCACTTACAACACGCGTCGTTAATCGGTAGTTTACTAAAGTGTCAACACGTACCTACTTAGGTACATAGAGGGACTCCGTGCGAAATAATCCACAATCAGTGCGAAGTAGTTAAAACTACATTATTCGAGTGTCAAAACCAAAGACGTCAAATGTAAAAGACACACAAAGGCTGCTCGGAGACCTGATAAAAAATCATATTTACATGTGTTGGTGACTAGTGTAATGATTCGGATTATAATATCGTCTTGTATCACATTCACGCACAGAACATGCCATAATATAAATAATTTAATAAAATCGTCTGCAATCCAAGGATTAATAAAAAAAAACACGATTTTCACCGCGACGAAATCAGACTGTTACGTTCGGGTATACCTACTAAAATATTGTAATGACGTTACTTCATTCACTTTCTCTTCTTCTCTCGAGCGATTTCCACTTGAAAATGATTTCTCGCTCACTCGCTTTGTTGATCTTTTTGCGTAGCAAAAAAAATTCTTCATCTATGGTCAAAACTAATCAAACATGGCTATAAAGCTATTTTGAAGCAATATTATTAAAGTGCGTGCGTTGACATTTATACAAAAAAACTATTGATCAATTGTCACTTTAACCTAAAATTTTGAGTAGTCAAAATCTAGAAAAGTCGAGAGTGAATCAGTTTCTTCTAGGTAAAAACCCTCCATCGTAGACCGCACCGTCGCTTGACATCAGGCTAGATAGCGGTTAAGTGTAAACCTATAAAAGTTTAAAATAAAAAGTCCGTAAAAAAACAGAAGAAAAGGTTTATTTTTGTATACTTACCTACGGGTATAGAGAAATATTTCTAGGTTTATATATCAACAAATCATCAATCTCATGGCAGTTAGGCGAGATATGCAGTTGCAGTCTTCGGTCAACATGACGGTATACAGACGGCTCAATTGACAGATCTCTACTACTTGTGTGCGTCGCGACATACGCTGCTTCAATACTTCGTGTAATGAAGAAGCAATCAAGGGGAACAAAGGCTCGAAAGTGTTCGCAAGAAATCTGTCTCTTAAGCAAAGGCAGCTGACCAAACTGAAGACCGATAGCGGTAACGTAGTCTCGTCGAGGCCCGAGATTTTGGAAGAGATTGAGAGGTTCTATGAACAGTTATACACCTCTACACAAGCACAACCTGTCGTTAGCATCAAAACTGTTATCACTATTAAAACAAAACTTGAACAAAAAATACGTTTAAGTTACTTAGTTCAATTTAGTAAATATTTTATAGTTAAATTTTAAACGTGACATAAATTGTTCAAATTTCAATTTTTTTCAAAAATTCTATTACAAATTTAATTTGTTAAATCTCGTTAATGTTGTTGGCGGTATGCCGTTCTGACTGATTATAAATAAGTAAATAAATAAAGGAGACGGCTCATTTTCCATGGGCATTTGCCCCACAGAAAAAGTGCAAGAGACTTGACCAAAATTGGATCATTGTATAGGATTTTTAATATTTATTGAGGAACCGTTTATGTTTTTATCCTGCATAGCGGGGTTTTAAAGATATCAACTAAAACATTGAAAAAAAATAACGCCGCAGGTAATCAAGAACGTGATTATGTACTTACTACTAAAAGAAGGTAGTAAATTAATTACTTTGCGACGTACTGTGCTCAGAATAATGTCGACTCAACACAGAGAAGAACCGGAGATTCGGCCAAACCACAAAAATATTACAAAACCTTTGGAAAAATAAAGAAATTCCATGTCTTGTGTGAGTTTCGAACGAATTTTTACTTTATGTAAACTTCAACTGAACTAGAGGTGTGTCCAAAGTACTGTACTCGTTACTTTGTACCCGTTACTTTATGAGAGGACCTGTAACCGTGTAACGGTTACAGGTCCTCTCAAAGTAAAAATAAATCTAAATCTTTAAGTACTGATGACAAGTACTCATGTCGTTCCTTAATACCTATGTAGTATTCAATTCAATTTATTCAATAATACCGACGGTGACTTCGTAGTGCGAGTGCTATCACAGAATAAATTGGTAGGTACTGTACTGTAATACAGAGTAGATAACTGTTGACTTGTTGACAAGTACAGAGTATTCGACATAATAGAGATTTATAGAGATAGATAGCTAAGTGAAACGCAATTTTTTTTTCGTTATCAAGGTTTAAGTTACGAAGGTCCAAAATTATGGTAGCTTTCATCTATACTAATATTATAAAGAGGAAAGATTTGTTTGTTTGTAATGAATAGGCTCCGAAACTACTGGACCGATTTCATAAATACTTTCACCTTTGGAAAGCTACATTATTCCCGAGTAACATAGGCTATATTATATTTAAAAAAAAATTAGGGAACCTTACTAAATTGATATCTAGGTTATTATTCGAGCGAAGCCGGAGCGGGCCGCTAGTTGAATATAATTATATCATAAAAATAATCTTATCATTAATAAATATCTTATTAATGAACATTTATTTTTTAACAAGTACCTAATTGCGTCATTTTGTTTATGAATCTTCACATCAACTATTCCTACCTGATTACTATTTCTAGTTCCTACTATTATAATTAAGTTCTAAACTCATTAGTATTCATGATACTTTGAGCTTTGAGTACTTGTTTCTTGTCGTCATAATGCCACTCTAAGGTTACAATTCCATTCCAAAATGAAAAGTACTCATGAGTACTTTGGAGCCAGTATTTGTAATCAGTACTTCAGAGTATCTGTAATCACTGTAACGAATACAACGAAGTACTCATTTAGCACACCTCTAAACTGAACTATCATAAGAAAAACATGGCTGACTTTGACTATAGTCTATACACATAGGTACATTCACCGTAGTATTTATTAATTGGGTTCTGACCCGAAGACAAATCACGAACTAAACCTTAACAGGCTTATTTAAATTCACATAAACTTCGCTAGCGTGTTTTAACGCCGTACAACGCCATCTAGTTTGGTTTTATGGAACTACAGTACCTTAATACAAAATAGGCTAGTTTACAAAATTTTAAAAATTGGTTAATAATATAGCTTTATGTTTATATTATTCCGAAACATCTATATTTTTGAAAAGAAGTTACATTTACAATATGTATTTTACATTTCAAAAAATCAAACAAATTTCTGCACAAAAACGCTCCAGACTGTAATGGCGTCTTGAATGACGTCACGCCGTGGCAAACTTATGTGTTTGTGTAAGGACGTTGTCAATGTTTTTAATTTAAAATAAATCCCTCGTATTACAATAACTGCATAGTACCCCAGTGTACAAGGACAAGTATAAATACACCAAACAAATTACTCATCTATGTTCTAAACGATCCACAAATACGAAAAAAGTGGCTAACGCTTGCGAGGAGGAATGATGCCCACTAAACCAAGAATGTATTTATGTGAAGATCATTTTAATGTAAGTATTTGACACAGTATAATCTTGGTAATGTAAATGTAAAAAAAACTGATAATTTTCCTCAAGAATAGTGGTAAAACAATAACAAACTAGTTGAGTAATGCGGCTGAAGAACCAGTATCCATGATCAAGAATAAGCTAAATAAAAAATAAACTAATATTAGTTCTATGAAAATGTCAACAACATTAGCAATGTCAAGTGATGTTTAGCACGGCGTGACGTCACATTTTCTGATTGGTGTTCACTGTCACGTGACTCAATGCCTATTATTTAAGATTTTCTTTTACAAAAATATTAATAATCTTTACTTATTTTTATAAACTGTTTTATTTTTTAAAATCTGTGTATCTTAATCAATAGTAAGAACATCTAATCCATCTGATTCATTCTTAGTGGAAACAAGCCTATTACTTATACATAGTCATTAAGGTACTTTTTAGTGACCAATTTGCAATCCCCGCTTGGCAGGTTAGTATTGAATGTACAGTTTGAATTATTTAATTATATGTTATTTTAATTAAATAACTTGCTTAGGTCTCCTGGGCTAAATAAGTACCTAAACTTGAAACGACTTAAGGCAGAAATGAGCCGTCTCCTTTAGTGTTATTTCTGCACTGTGGCACTGTTTCCGTACAGAGCGGCACATGAGGGCGGTAGCGAGATCGAGACAGCGTTAAATGCCTACTTTGGCAGAAATACCTCACCGTGCAGGATTCGTTACTTACGCGTCCGGACCGAATGCAGTTTAGGAATGCAAAAATTGGTGAAACATTCTTGACCTTAAGCAATTAGATTTTTTATGTGTGGGCAGAGCCTTTATTACCAAAGCTAAAATAACAAAGCTAAAATACAATGAAAACTAAACTACGCTACATACCTAACTAACTACTTACACTAAGCACACCTGAATTATTCACAGACCGATGAAGGTCTACAGGTATTCAAGATGTTCAAGCCCACTACCAATCGGAAGCGTACCCAGCATGCTGGCGGCATTACCACGCTGAATGGCAAAGCTTATGCGTTGGGCCAAATAAACGTCAGAATTTTGGTCACGCGTCGCGTCGACGTATTATTTATTTATTTATTTATCTTCCGAGGGTTGCATATTTGCGCCGTTTGAGTCGCTCAGGTGAATTAGCCACTGCACCAGCCCTCCTATGTGTCTCTGGAAGATGTGATGGTGCCAGAGTATCGACGCAAGTTGCGTCCCATAGTAGGGGCCGACCCAACTTCCAAGGCACAACAGTCATGCCGTCAGGTCTTTTGCCATCGTCACGCGCAAGGCCACTCGGTTCGAGTATGGCTGGGTCATTGGCGGTGGAAAAAGCCCGGCGTATGATGTCGTTCAGGCTGGCGTGGCGGCCAATACGACCCGCGCTTTTCGAATAAGCAATTAGATTTATTTATGTTAAAACTCACTATTTAATCATTGTATTTCACTAGAAAATCACTGTTTGTTTGTCACTGAACATGAAATATATGTCGGCGCGAGCAACATTACGTCATCGCTGCCTACGCTCGGAGCGGGAGCGGAGCGGACAGTCGCTTGCCTGCGCTCGGAGAGTGAACACCTAAGCTATTGGAATCTATGCTAATTACAGCATGCATATGGCTGGGCAGGGAGAGAGATGCGAGTGGATGAGGTGAGCGTCAACGCGCGTTGGAAAGGGGCCCCTTAAACCTACGCCCGAGTCGCAAGTCTTGGGGTCTACTTGGGGTTTCTCTCTCTGCCACACGATGGACCCGGCACCCGCACGGTGAGTCCAGGTGAAGCCAAGAAGTTCGTCTCTAAACTTTGACTTAAGTGAAGTTGAGTGGTGTTAATTATCCTTGAAATGGAATAACGTCGGTACGGCTGACGTCACGCTGCCAAGAAGCAATAATAGGCCAACCTACTTTGTTACCTGAACTTAATAAATCCTATTGTGTTTGCGAGTTCGCGAGTTTTCATCCAACACTACCCACCGGCTACGCCCACAGCAGAAGAATGCGATTACTGATGATGATGGCGAGACTCGGCCCGCCTACATATACATTTGTTTAATTAAATTGAAACTTTTAACGTTTAAAAAAATATTCGGGAGAGGAGTAATTAGATAGTAACCAGGGCCTGATGATGAAACTGAAAGATGGCCATAGGAATACCCTATCAAGTTTGGGCTCGTTTTATTCGTTTTGACAAGTTATTTGTTGCTAGTTGGTAGCCAAACTCTAATAATGAAGCTGGAAAATGGCCATAAGAACCTTCGTAATTAAGAGACAAATTTTAGTACCCCATCGAATTTGGGCTCGGTTTGTTCCGATATTGTCATAAACAACACATTACATCCAATGTATGGTATTCCAGCTCAATCCTCAGACCCTGGTGTCCATTGAAATGCTAATTAAATTATTGTAATATTAATTAATTACAATTTAATTCAATTATGACATTCATAATTTTTTGAAGGCAGCTATCTAAGCATTAAAATTTCTCATACTAGTATTCTACTAGTCAAGCATTTTGCCGCATTTGATAACCGTATTGTGAAAAAATAATATTTATTATCCACCATTTTGTGGCGGCAGTCATCTGGTTTTATCAACAGTTTTATATTAGAAAACTTCCGAATAATTCACACTTCAAACACAAAATCGGTTCATCCGTTTGGGAGCTGCGATGCCACGGACAGTCAAACACACACATTATATACACAGGTATGCCAAACTTATAGCACCTCGTCGTTTTTGCGTCGAGGAAAAGATAAAAATACTCCTGACGTGCGCTCAGACAATGTTGAACTGACAAAAGTGCGTACTTATAGTACGGCACCTCGGACTTGTCAAAGCCGTAACGAAGAGTAAGTTGCTGGTGAACGATCCTGGCATGCTGACGAGCATGATGCCAATAACCGGAAAAAACATGACAAAGTGATTCTCCTGAACGATGCCGACGGCATGCTCGACAAATGCCGACCGTATTGGCAGTCATTATGTATTTTTTGGAAATTGTTCGTCTTGATAGATAACTTAATCTGCCATTCTACAAACTGCAGCACGACATAAAACCGGCCAAGTGCGAGTGGGACTCCCGCAAGAAGGGTTCCGTACTATTAGCAAATAAACGGTGATCCAAAAAACCTCTTTGGCTTTATTCGAAATTTCTTATTGCTAATTGCAATTTCCGCAGACAAGCAAGGACTTTATTAAATTTTGATTTTTGGCTAATGATTCTCACGATGAATTCTATATCGCGTTCTATTTTTACTAGTGGCGCCATCTAGTTTATTTGGGACGGACTACCAGAGCAAAAATCAAGTTTGTTGTATGGGAGCCCCCCTTAAATTATGTTTTTATTTATTTTTAGTATTTGTTGTTATAGCGGCAATAGAAATACATCATCTGTGAAAAGTTTAACTGTCTAGCTATCACCGTTCTTGAGATACAGCCTGGTGACAGACGGACGGACGGACGTTACCCTTTGGGTACGGAACCCTAAAAATGGATAAATTTAACTGAGGCCAATAAGAAGCCACATAGAAGCGGAGATAGGGATTTCACCGTATTATTAGCAAAATGCAACAAAGCATAATATGGTTTAATCAAGGACGATCAAATAAATGGGGTTGTTAAACAAAACGATCTCACATACGACAAAAATTAGATTAAGCTTCTTCTGTCAAGTTTTTTTGTACATCGGTTTAACTCTAAGTAAACCTCGATTGCTCGAAGTTAAGATATGATTGAATCGTTTCGTTCTACATTTAATAACCAACATTGCGGTGGTGAAAAAAACATAAATTTTAGTGATTGATTTTCTATTCAACAGGTAGTTTCCGCATAGAAACTGACGATCGACATTTATTCCAAGCTTCTTTGAAGACTATTAGAGTCGGCGGCGGGGCTTATGATTGCGCAGAATGCTCTCTAGCAGGCATCATTACAGCATTGGAATTGAGTCCACCGAAGTCTCATATCTATGTATTTACTGACGCTACAGCTAAGGACTATAAACGATATGAAGAAGTGAAACGACTTGCTCTTGAAAAAAAAACACAGGTATCGTATAATGTTTTGTTAAAAACAAATCGTATCCTCGTGTACAAGAACGCGCTTCTTGGATCACTACACATGACATATTACGGTCACACAGCTCTTGAAAGGCCGCCTGCCGTTCCAACATCATACTATAATAATGCACTAAATGTTGAAAAGTACACTTGGTGGATTTCCACGTGGCGTACGCGCGCTAGTGCGTATGTGTCCTCGGTGTCATAGGACATCAGGGATGTTTAATTTGACTACTAAATTGGTACCATCTCTGATTTCAACTTACTAATTCTTTAATCGTTTAATGCCAGCTCCAATGTGCTACCAAATTCGTCACGAATATTGCTGTCTTATTTTAGTTAACGAAAATCTAAAAATCAATAAAATAAAGCTCCAGTGACGTGCCGGAAGCGGTGCGTCAACTCTTTGGTAGGCCTATACCTGGCGCAGCTTACTACGCCCCAGGTCTTTCTTTTAAGAGAGTGCAGAGAAAATTGAATAATATTAGAATATATTCAGATAACATTTATCCAGATATTATGGTCAGCGAACACCAAAAACAATATATATTATATAGCCTATATATATATAGCATAGAAAAACCTTATATAAATATATATATAATAGAAAAACCTTCCAGGATTAAAGATACTAATTTTGACAGACACGTTTCATTGAAAAAGCTTTATTCCATTTTTTATCAGAAATATTTAGGTAAAAAAACGTATACATTTTTTTGTTTTTCATTCGTTTCATTTTATACATTCGTTTGTGAATTCCGTTTTCTATTGTTTCTTAATATTGTTTTAAGAAAAAAAAATGTACTTACAATAAATATTTGCAATCGCGCTACTTACGATGCTGTGATTCAGTATTTATTACTCATTTCGTGTTAAATTTGAATTGCTATAATACAATATATATATCGTATTTATGTTTATGTGTTTACAGATCGTGTTTGGGTTGACGGGTCGTTGTGGTGACACTTATGACGACGTTAAATATCAAGTCTACGATAAATTAGCAGAAGCCACGGAAGGACAAATATTTAATGTTACTAAGGACTCGGTCAATAAGGTATGTACATACTATGATTTCCTGCTTCTAACCGTCATATCAGAACTCAGACAAATTATGCTAAATATTAAAAGTATTAGAAGCATTACGACTTTGCAATGAAATGCTGACGTGAGGCAAAAACGTCTATTAGCCCAGTCATATTAGGGGTTTCACCTCGGAATGAAAGATGATAAGCTGTAAATTGGTATAAGCCTTTGTTTAGTCATTTTAAATGTTGTCTCAAAAGTCACAAATGCTTTCGTGTCCGCGTCTTAAGATATTGATGGTTAATAATTATAAAAACCGTTTCTTCGCGAATATCTGGCTTCATATTGCTTAAATGTGATTGCACTTTTGAAAGTCGTAGAGCCTCAAATTCTCTCCAACTTTTATTTGAACTGTGTTTTCATGCGGTAAAATTTTAATTTTTTTTTTTAGATAAGTACCTTTTTTGTTTTTTTTTATGTGGGGAAAATTCATGTATGTATCCTCACCAAGCATGGCGACGGTATGATGTCGGGCTCGACACCATGACGACGACATACATGGTGCCCGTACCCACTATAACCCCCATAGATTTCGCCTGCATGGGTAGAAGTTAGGGTCGCAGTGTCACTTTTAGCACTGCCGTCAACGAGACTGACCCACTTGCCACCACCCATGCGGAACCACCTCGCGGGGGGTGTCACTATTATTTGACATTTGCATTTCATTTGACTCTATTGACGCACCGGAAATTAGCAGCGCGCCACCTCCTCAAAAGCCTATCCCTAGGTGGGGTACCGGACAGCCCTAAACGTCCAATGCCCCAGGTCCTCCTGTGGAGACGGGATGCGAGCTCAGAGTCGCGAATCTCCAGGCTCACCCTCGTGTCCACTTTCGCCGTAGAGAAGGCTTCCAACTCTTCACGGCGAAGATGGTCAGCAGCGAGAGGTCAACCTTCACCACCGCGGCTAGGGATAGCTGCGGTTCCGCCTCTCTGGCCGCATCGCGGCTTTTGTCCTTCCACTGAGCTCCCTACTAATCAGGGTACTAGTAAGTGTAGGACCCTCATCTGGAAGGCTTAGGAGTTTTAGACTTAGTAACCTTCCCATGTCTTCCAGTCCCTCTTCCCAACCTTTATACGCACTGCTCAAGGGGGTGAGAAGCGCATGTAGAAGTTCCCAGCCGCGGCCGGGATTCGCAATCTCACAACAGGATGCCACCGAGGCAAGTTATTTTTTGACGCTCAGGGTGCATGATGCGGATTATTCCGAACCATGCACTCCTAGATAAGTTACCTAAAACAAACTCAAACTAACAAAATTTACCCGAGGTGTGAAGCGTGAAAAAATATGGCCCTAACTCTCTTAACGAAAGATTTCCCCGAGTCCCAGTAGTGAGATGGTGTAGATGAGCAATACTTTCAGAAAAAATACAGGGCATTGAGATAAATAAATCTTTTAATATCTCTGTGATGAGCGCAGTGCAGAGCTAGGTAATGATTTGGATTCTTCATGTTCTAACAGCTGTGTAACTGTGTTGTCTTAACTAGTAAACTTAGGTACATATTTTAAATAACTTAACGGATTGTTTACTTGTAGTAACTGTAGTCCGTTGCTCAGACATAAGATACACGGTTGACCTTGGTTGAATTTTTGTTTTGATGGTAAGTTAACAACATTAAAACATATTTTCAGAGTGCCGTACAAACATGGTGTCGTTGTATTATTGAAAATAAAATTGTGTTGTCCCATAAAATATTTCGGGCGGTATATTTGTAAGGGCATAACATAACAGTACCTGGGTGACCGAGCTTTGCTCGGTTTAAATACTAAATATACTTAGATACCTACAGATAAAAGACACCAAGAAATAGATTTTCTTAAAAAAAACGAATTGAAAAAAAAAAGAGAACCCGTCTGGGTTCGAACCCGGAGCTACTAATTCGCGACCGCTATGAGCGCCCGACTTCCCGTCTGAGCTAATTATGCTGTCGCGTCACGCGGCGAAATTTACCTTCACATTCTAATGTGACAGTTTTTCATTGTCTAAAAACGCGCATAATATGCGTTTTTTTTAAATAAGACCTAGTTAGATCGATTTATCGTCCCCGAAATCCCCAGCATACATAATTTCATGAAAATCCGTCGAGCCGTTTCCGAGATTCAGATTCTATATATATATATATACATATTTATATAGGTACAAGAATTGCTCGTTTAAAGGTATAAGATGCAATGCACGAGTACGTTAAGTTTAAGTATCAATAATTACACTATTAATTGCTTAATTAAATGTGGCCTGAGTACCGTTACCGTAGAGTTTAATGTCAGCCGTGCCTTAAATTTAGATTTTATCATTATATTCTGACTTGTTCGTATAACACAGTGTTTTTTTTTAAATTTGTCTTGTTCAAATTAAACCTTTTTTTTCAGTATTTAGATTATGTGAAAATGACGGTAACAAATCGCAAGCATCCTTTCATCACAGAAAAGTTGTCGCCTGGTTCACACAACATTACTGTAAGTAACGTTCGATTTAGTTTTCTACTTTTTTATTATACTAACAGCACCCCGCAGTGTTACCCGTGTAGTTCGGTTCTCGTTGTTCCCGTTATATTCTCGGGATAAAAAGGATAAAAAAAATCCTTGTAATTTTCCAGATTGTAATCTAATTATTCAAATTTCAGCCCGATCCGTACAGAAGTAATGACGAGATTGAGTAACAAACATCCAACATTGACGTTTATAATATACATAGGATCACTGCTCCTATGTATAAACGTAAAATTATAGTGGTATTTACATAAATGAACACCTTACTAAATTTAACCGACTGTTATTTCGAGAAGCTAGACTGCGTTCGAAGGATTCGGGATATCGCTACTACTAAATTAGTGGCAGTAAAATTTACCTGCGGAAGAAGGAGAGAGTTCCGTCTGTGCTTATCGCTACTTTCTCTGACTTGGACCGGCCCTTCTACCGCCTAACTAAATCGGCTATGGCTTTGCTATTGCTGTCTCTATGATTTAAAAAAAAGAGAGAGCTATGACAGTTTTTTTTTTTTTTTATATCATAGAGTGACAAGACGAGCAGGTCATGTGCCTGATGGTAAGCAACATGCCTGCCACATAACAGCACAGTGACACGCAGCTATTGTAACATCATGATGAATCATCATCATGAATTTGGATAGTCCAAATCATTACCTAGCACTGCACTGCGCTCGTCACCCAGAGATCTAAGATATTATGTCTCTAAGCCCTGTAATTTCTCTGGAATCATTGCCCTTCAAACCGGAACACAGTAATGTTTGCACATTACTGCTTGGCGGTAGAATATTTGGCAAAGGTGTGGTACTTCCCCAGGCGGACTCAGCTAAGAGTCCTACCACTACTAAAAATTAGTTAGGCGGTAGAAGCTCCGGCTATATCCGCCCGCGCCAGCGAGGCCCGCGCTGTGTCTGTCGATGTCGCTACCGCCGACAGAAGTTACGGGCGAAATTGGATTGGATCCGCTACTTAGCGCTACTGAACTTGAGCTGTACCCCCCGTTATCCCTATTGAAATATCTAGAAACTGCATCACACTCGGCACCAAACCTGCCTTAACAATCTAGTTGAAACTCGTGATGAACGTTGCAATATTTCAAAACACAATCCCGAATCCTCCGTTCCTCACGTAGTGGGTGGACTGCTGCCGTAGAGATGCAGTTCAGTAAATTTCGGCCGGTGGTACCCGGACCGTAAGGGATGGACCGTTAGGGTCCCAAACCCCGGTGGTTGAACCCTGAAATTGGTCGAAGGTGACCATTAGAACGTTGCCCCAATACGAAGATGACTGCGACATCCACGGCTTGCTTCAATGAAGCGGAACAAGAATTACATTTTTAACACAATTAACAGTAGCGTAGTTTATTTGTTATTTAAGCGGAAAATTATTTGGAATGGCGTCTGCCCAGAATTTGTTTCTATTTTATAACTTTACGTCACTGGGCGTCGTCTCACGCTATTGGATGGTTTGAATTTGTCGCGTCCCGATTGGTCCGCGACAGCGTTCCGTTTTACTAACTAAGGTCGTTCTATAATTTAAATGTTCCTTGAGACGGCAAGTCTATTTTTAATGATTTATAGGAACGGTTGAGTCGAACCGTTACAACATACATGACATACAGACTGGCCTTGTGGCTTAGTGGGTAGTAGCTCTGCCTGCGAAGCCGAGGGTCGTGGGTTCGATCCCCACCCAGTGCAAATATTTGTGTGATGAATTCAAATGTTTGCACTGTGTCTGGGTGTTTCTATGTATAACAAGTATGTATTTAAAACTATATAAGTATTATATCAGCTATCTGGCCGCCATCACACAAGCTTTGCTTAGTTTGGGGTCAGATGGTGTTGTGTGTGAATTGTCCACCAATATTTATATTTACCAATATTTATACAAAATCTAAAACCTGGCGCGGACCATATCTGTGGGCGGCGTGAACAACTTCACATCTCGAGATGCATGGATTTTGAAGTGAAAACTTCTTTTGGCGCACCACAGACAGATTTCTCGTAAGCTGTGAATCGAATTCTAGCATCGCGCTCGGAAATGATAAGAAATTATCGGGTGAACTCGGGACTATGGCCATTGGCTATCTAAAAATGCGTCAACATTCCCCTGATTCCCCATTGGCTAGATGGCTATGCATTCCATATCCGCTCGCTTCCCCGGCGCTGCAAACTGTGCGAGACACTATGCTCCGCCCCCTGTAGCTTTGGTCGCCAAAATGCCCGGAGAAAAATACGTGTGCACCTCGCTATGCCCCGCGGTTTTTACGATTGCGGCGCAATTCGAGCGCGAGCCGGGATTCACGCAATCGTTCATTGTGAATCAATTTGTTTTGAAAGATTATCAAGAGTTATATTTTTTATGTTTAATATGAAGCTATACAATGTTATCTTTTGTTTGTTTCTCAGCTTACGACTTTGGTGCAGAGTTTAGTTATGCTGTGCTGAAATTGAGGTAGCGCGTTTTAAAGCTCGTCCTTTTAAAAGCTCATAGGTAGCTCTAAAATTAAAGTTATGACATATGTTTTTTAATCTTTGATTACGTTTGTTATCTGTTGTTTGTTTGTTGAAACGAAATTTATAGTAAAATCAGAAGAAACTAACTTATAGAGTCCGCACTGAATCAACACTCAAGGACAAGATTGACAAGGAATGTATTTTTTTTAATTTTTTTTTTTTTCTATGGCTTAAATACTCTACTGGGATTAATATGACAAATTAACATAGAAACGAGATACGTAATATAAACCAAACCCTAGAGCGACAAAGACAAGTATATTTAACTTTTTCGACCGCGGGGGCAATGTTAATCACTGGTTGACACGGGCATTTTGCCATGGCGCGCCATGTCAACTACTAGTTGACACGGGCTTAATAAACTGAATCGCGATGTTATAACTACCAGTTGACACGGGCATTTTAGCGTTTGCGTTTTGTTAACTACTAGTTGACACAGGCAGGCAAGCGGTTATGCAGCGGAACGGAAAGCAGACGTAGTTGTCTGCTTTCATCGGCGTTATCAAATTGGCCAATAACGTTACAAATCAAAGCATAGCAGAAAGCAGGAGAGTTAGGCGGTAGACCTGCCTTTCCATTTATTACCCGTACGTTTCTTTTATTTTCAATACATTTTCCTGGTGAGAATTTCGAAGTAGGTTTGATGCACGGAGGACTTTCATAAGGGATACTTTTTTACTACTATTTCTATGACCATTATTATGTCGGCTAGAAAAATTACTTTTACATATTTATTATAAAAAAAACAATATAAAAACAATTGTTTTATATATTGTTTTTATTTATGATAAAACAAAACCTGTTAGTACGAACAAAGGTACTGGTCTAGTCCTTTTTGCAGTCTTGCCCGTCTTTGCGTCTTGTGCCAGAGCCATATTTGCGGTGATGTATGTGTTATATGTATATATGCGCTGTAAGTCAACTAAGTGAATTTGTTTTATTTTCAGATGGATATTGACGTTCTTGTTAAAGATATTCTAATATCGATAGCTTGTAAAACAGAAAGTGACATATCTTTAACCTTCAAAGGACCTGATGGAGAAAGCGTCGAGAAAAATGTCGTTTTCGAAACAAAAACAAGCAAGGCAAGTATTTCTTCGGTTTTTCGATGTAGTATTTCTGGATTTTTTGCAGAACTGGAGAGCAGATGGAGTATCTAGGCCTCAAAGCGACATACTAAGGCCCTTACTGTTCATTATCTACGTGAAATATTTTTCTCAGGCAATGGTCACCCAACATTTTTGTATGCCAGTCAAGCAGCAGTACAGCATTTTTTACAGACAATAAAAACGATCAACAATTAAACTGATAGTCATTAATTTTGACAAACATTGAAATCAACGGTTCAATGGTCGTGTAACAAAATTTTCATAATGAATTTAAATTAGACCGAAATAACTTTTAAAAATTGTAATTACAGATTAGACATTCTGAATACCAATCATTAATACATATATGACACTTGTTACACAAAGTTTCCGTATATGTATATAATATGTTGATTCTGACTTATCGTGGAAATCGAATACCTATTGAATAAATGTATATCTTCAAACCGGGAGTGAATCGGTTTTTTCTAGGTCAACACGCTCCATCGCAGACCGCATCGTCGCTTAACATCAGGCGAGATGACGGTCAAGTAGAAACCCAAAATAGTAAAAAAATACTCGGCATTTAAACCTCAGAAAAGAAATGCATCAGTTTGCTATCATTAAAGTCTTAAAAGTTTAGAGATTCCCGTAACAGCATTCTGAAATATAATACTGAATTTAGTATCGAAATGTTCTGACGCAATCGTTAGTTTTCGGACAGATAAGAAAATAGTGTTTTGGCTCTTTTTTTGGTTGAAACACTAATTATTTTCCATTACAGACAAATCCAGTAATCTTAGTAATGTACTCACTAGCTCACTACGTAATAAATTTCATTCGGATCGATTCCGTCGTTACATAGACACGTGATACTTCTGTCTCACTTGTCACTAAATACGCACAGATAGAATCCCATAAAATATCGCCTTTATAATATTTCCAAGAGTCATTTGGTTTTTAATCTTATGATTACAGGTTTATCAGATTACGGGTACAAAGGCAGGACTCCACACGATTGGAGTGAGCACCTCGGAACCGGCTAGAGCTGTGGTTTTAGTCGGGTCCAAAGTCGACTACTCATACGGGTTTTCCCCTGTCAAGGACAGCTCCCTGAATGAGACAAGCTCTCTACCGTTGCCAGGTAACTTTAGTAAGCTCATTCCATTAAAATAAAAGTTCAAAATCGCTTCGAACCATGTTTTGGGGACATCACCAAAGAAGGGTTGCAGCGACTTACGTTTAATCATGTATGTGCCGGGAGTGTGCCCCACAAAAAAGCCTGGAGACAGGCAAGCTGCGATTGTTTGCGGAAATATGCGAGTGCGGTTCCGCGTTTTCACCGCAGGCATTTGCGATGGAACCCCGTGGAGGTTTTAGTCGACAGAAGCACCATTGGTTCAGCATGAGTTCGTTCATGGCGTGGAGTCTGACATAACCCGACCGCGACTGTCTTCTCGAGGCGGAACGGTATGCGAAAACGCATTTCCTCTACGTAAAATAAAAAAAGGGTTAATTATGTAGTGGTTCAGCAAAACGAGTCAAGCTAACATCGATATAGCGCTTGTAAAAAGGGACACGCTTCGGATGCGCTCGCTGGAAGTACTACATGATCTTGACTCTGACCACTTTCTCTTTCTTATCTTATTAGGATGTTTTTTATGTGGGGGAAATACATTTACGTACCTCCACCATACATGGAGATGGTGAGGTATGGCGGGGTTGACAACATGACGACGACAGACATGGTGCCCCTACCGACAAAAACTCTCACAGATTTCTCCTGCATAGCTAGGGGTCAGGGTCGCAGGGTCCCTTTTCGCACTCTTGTCAACGTTCCTAAAATACTTGCCACAGCCCTTGCAGACCCACCTTGCGAAGGGCGTCAGTACCCCCGAATTCAGCTCTAGTGACGCGCCGAACATCAGCAGTGCGTCGCCCTAGGTTGGGTACCGGATGGCCCTAAACGCCTGACAACCCAGGCCCTCCTGTAGAGACGGGATGCAAGCCTAGAGTCGTGAATCTCCAAGCTCGCCCCCGTGTCCGCTTACACCACAGTGAAGGAGCGCGAGTTTCATACTCTGGCTCCTCTAACTCACATAACCTCTTACTGTCGAGCATCATGGCGAAGGTGGTCGGCAGCGAAAGGTCCGCCCTCCCTACCACGGCTAGGGACAGCCGCGGTTTTGCCTTTATGGCCGCATCGCGGCCTTTTTCCTTCCACTAAGCACACTGCTAATCAGAGTGCTCATGGAGAACCCTCATCTTGTAAACTTAGGAATTCTACTTGGCTGATATGTCCATCGAGTAACCATTCCACGTCTTCTAGTCCCTCTCCCCAATCTCTACACGCACCGCTCAAGGGGGCACAAGAGCGCATAGAAGTTCTTAGCCCCGGCCGGGATTCGGCATCACACAACTAGATGCCACCGAGGCAAATTGTTGTGTGATGCCTAGGGTGCACCACGTGGAGGTTCCCGAGTAATGTACCCCAATATAATTAAGACCCTGACCCGACTGACCGAACTCATTCGACTAAGTCCTTAGTGGACTGGAAACTACTAGCGCCTCGAATTTGACGAATCATTGATGCTTTCGCTAGCCATATTCAAACCTGCAAACATTCTGACATTGACTACTATGCCTTTCCTCTTTTGACCCTACCTTCTCCTTTCCTTTGAAGACGAGAAAAAGGAAGAGTACTTGGCCGATATTTTTAAAACTCAACGTAGCCTCAATCTAGACAAAGACACTGCGGAGCTTATTTACCCCAATTTGGTGAATAGAGACACCGAACGCAAAATCTCTGTCCCTCCTATTGTGACTCGTGAGCTGGGTACGGTATCAGAAATTGGGTCGATAATGATGTTTTCCCGTCCGCGTAACGCCCGGTGCCGGGGATATTAATAACTAAGTGGCAAAACACTTTTCTACTGCTCTCATTTTTCTTGTGGTATAAGCATTTTTAATGCTGCTGTTAATAATTCTGTGTTTTCCGAGGCCTGCAAATCTGTCCACACTATAGGCGACTAAAAATATAACAAAGAAAGAGAAACAAGAAAAGAAACCACCGGACAAGAAAGTCTCCTAGCCATCTAGGACATATCAATGAGTTAATCCCAGTAAGACGCATCTGAACTTTCGCAAGAGACAATCATCTTTTTACCAATAAACAACTTGACTTTCCAGCTTGACACATTTTTATATGTTTTTTTTCTTTCCGGATAGTTCTTTGTACATAGTGCAAGAATTTCGCGTTCGATGTATTCACTATCGTGTCTGAGACGTTGTGTTGTCTTTTCGCCTTATCTTATCTTGCGGAGGCCCTCAACGTTTCGCGATGGCACCTATTTTTTTCCCTTTTCTTACGAGTTATGGTCATCACGGTCGGGGAGTAGACATTGCTATCTTTGTCGACGATGCTGCGCTCCTTTGTCGAGGGTGCTGGCTACACGCGATAATTGCCCGGTTTCCAAAACGTTTACGTCTATGGGGCTTCTATGAGATGTAGTGCTCGTTAAGAATGGTAAGATCAGGTTAGTAGGGTTGCTCTTCTGTGCTAGTAGAAGCCAAATGCCATAGATCCCTTTAAAATAAAAAAGGTGAACAAAAATATATGTATTTTATTTGTTGCAAGTGAATTCAACTTTACTTTGGTGTCTCATGAACTATTCATATTATGTACTCATAGTATTTATTGATGGCTATAATTTCATAATAAACATAATATGTATTATATCTGTCAATAGTATTGACCAATACAGCAATGGACGGTGATTAAACTCGTTAAGATTGTATTATTTGTATTTACAGATTCTAAGTCACATTTGTCCATAAGACTCAACGAGGGCGACGTTGACTTAAGAAGTGTAAAATTACTAAATAAGTCCAACAACTTGATACAGGAAATCCCAGTAACGTACGATAAAGCTACTGGGTTATACACAACAGAAGGGTTTATTCCTCCAAACGGGATGTTTCGGTTAGCGGTTAGTGTAATTTTCTAAATGTATTAAATGACACGAGAGTGAATGGGTTTCATTTAAGTAAGTATGCTACATCGTATCAACGCATTAATGCTTTAGCATCTGGTCGAAAATAAACGAAATGGTGGTCGAATATAATACCTATAAAAGTTAAAAAAATATTTGCTAGTGAGTCTACCCCTCAGGTAAAGAATAAGTAAGTAGACCAGGTTTTTCCGCACGGTTTCTTTGTGTCAATCGTAAGCAGATGAGGCGATAAGCTATGGAAACAAACTGATGTGCCGCGACAATAGTATAACATTTCTACAAGAGCGACAAGGCAAGAGCAATCAGACCCGGCGCTTTCAGTGTAAATCGTTTGTTCTGACTTTATACGTAGTATATGTAAAGTCGTTGGTCTACCCCACAAAGACTTAGGTCAAAACGTCGATTACTATCCAGGATTTCAGTTTTTTTCTCTAAATTTACTAAATGACACGAGAGTAAATCAGTTTCAACTAAGTACGCTACGTCGTTGACCGCATCGTTTAAAATCAAGCGAGATGGCGGTCGAGTGTAAACCTATAAAAGTTAAAAAAAATATTTGCTAGTGAGTCTACCCTCAAATACCTAGGTCAGAAGCTCGATAACTATCCAGGACTTTGGTGTTTTCTAAGTAAGCATACTTATTACACATCGTAAACGGGAAAGTCCCTTGACACAAGTCAAGAAAGCGTTCAAGTGCAATGCCATCATTGTTAAAAAAGTAAAAAAGAGAGTGATAACGATAATAACTAGACACTGAAAAAATACGAGTAGGTACTACTATTGCAAATGTATTGTTTAGTAAACACAACAATACACTACTAGTGTTACTAATTGGACTAGAGAAATCGTATGCAACAGTTGATTTTTTGTAATTTCATTTTGACTACATAGAGAAAGTTGATCACAAAGAAGAGTAGAACGTTAACTTTACATGATATTGCAAATATTCTAAACAACCCTTTTTAAGTACCTATACAGAGAATATTATAACTAATTCACAATTTTACTTTAACAGATCGTGGCTTACCATGCAGAGAGTAATACCAATGTTACAAGAATGATGCCCACCTTAATTGAAATTAATAATATCATACCAGGTAATGTTTATTTTAAGAAAATGTTTCAAAGTTTTCATGGTTTTTAAAGAACCCTTTCATTATAGAACAAGTAGAAAATCGTCAAAAAATGTTTCTGAAAATGTATGTTTACAAACTCTTTGGAAAATCCGCATGGGGAAGTACCTGAAGCGGTAGTGTTCTTTACATTGTCCACCATGGGAAGTACCGCATATTTTCAAGTTACTGTCCTGCTTAGCAGTAATATGCAAGCATAATTGTTTTTTAGTTTCAAGGTCAAAGTTTCCATAGAAAATAGATCAGGGCAAAACCATATATCATATGCCAAATTTCTGTGAGACGAGCGCAGAGTAGAAAAAGGAATATTTGAAGTGTCTAAATACCTACGTGAAACTGTGATGTTAAAACATTCGTGTTGCTTACCATTGGGTGCAAGTCTTGTTTGTCCCATCACTACATTGCTCAAAAACTCAAAATGTATGATATAAAATATCATTATGACTTTGTGACACAATTAAGTAAAATAGTGGTAAAATACTATTCCTTTAGTATCTCTGCATTATGTCATGAAAAAGTAATCTGCACGTCTTATTAATAAACTATATATAGCCGCTTAAAAAGAGGTTCTGTTGCATAAATTGGCGCTTTGCTGAGATCGATTCTTTACGATTTGGCTTATATTTATCCACATTTGAACCTACTTACTACTCTTAAAGTTGCTGTAACATCATTCCAATATTAAAGTTTACTTTATTTATTAGTAGGTACACCTATATTAAACGTTTTATTCAAATTTAACCAATTGAAATATGACCGTAATTGTAAACGCGATATTTAATCATATCTATTTATTTCGTAAAACAAACTCTGATGTCGGGATTCTAAGTACACACAAAAAGTATATACAAGTCTTGTATATCTTTTCTATGTTTTCGTTATATTTTTTTAACAATAAAGTGGCAATGAGGATATTATCAAGTATTATATCGTGCAATGCCAATAAGCAACAAATTAATTTATATATTAGTGTCAACTAAGTTAAATTAAAGAAAATATTTTTTATTAGAAAGGTAAGGCATACAATTCCTCATATCCATAGAATGCCAGCCTCAATGCCAGCGTAGCAATCTGGGTCTGAAACTTGAAAAACTAGGGGCGGCTCTCCCATGCTCTGGCAGATGAGATCATTTACGTCGGGCCTCTAACCAAAACTTTTAGGGACGGTGGCGTGGCGTTATGTAACTATACAGATTGAACCTTTCATTTATGCCTACTAATATTATAAAGCTGAAGAGTTTGTTTTTTTGAATTAGTCTAGAATTCGAGAACTACTGGTCCGAATTTAATGGTTATTTTCCTGTTGGATAGTCCATTTATCGAGGAAGGCTATAGACTATATAACATTACGCTACTTTAAATGTGAGTATGAATGAAGAATGTAACAAAAATGAGCAAAAATATTTCTTCTTTCGCTGCGTGTGTTGACGTGCGCTAAAGTCCGTCATATACAGCATGTATTTATCATTTAAGCACAGACTAGGTAGAGAGATACTCTCATTTAAGATTACGTCATTATAAACCTTTGCTAATCAAATTTGTTCTTAATCTGAGTTAATTATCGAGAGGTGGTGCAACGCGCGCAGGTCAATTATATTAACCAATAAATCATTTATCCCCATTATTATAGTCCCAAATAACTTATATTTATCCTGTCGAATTGAAAAGAAGGGCACTAAATCTAAATGTATTGTCAGCTTGGATAGTACTGTAGTACTCACGGTGTATCGGAGTTTATATTATTACGATGTGATCGTCCAGAATATTATATACCAAAGTTCAAGTTCGCAATTTAGTATAATTTGTATTTCCAGGTACTAAAATAACAAAACAACCTCCTTTAGTTAAAATTGAAGATGGTGCTACAGCTACGGCAAACTACGGAGGATTGTTGAAAATCAAATGTACAGCAGAAGGATATCCAAAACCAAACATCACTTGGATAAATGTAGACAGCGGAACAGTTTATACCACAGAGGTTGTTTTTAATTTTTAAGTTGAAATTTGGTTATTTTTCCTATTTTATCTCTACAAAATTTAGGCACATTTTTTTTACATTTCTTCATCACTGTAACTAATCAGATAGTTGAAATAATAACCAAGTATAATAGTAAATACATGCCTCTGATGAAAATGTGCTGTTTTATACATTTGTAGCGTGCATTGCAGAGAACAGCTGATTTTAGCACACAGCTATTTAGCTGACAGCTGTTCATCTTATAAGGCCGGTTTGCATTTTGATTATTGTGAGTGTGAGTGCGATTGCGAGTGCGAGTGACTGATTACTATGCACTCGCAATAATCAATTGGTGTCCACACGTGTTTGCTACCAATCACTCAACACCTGCACTACTCACTCGCACGCGTACTAATCAAAATGAAAACAGGCCTTTAGTCAAAGTTGTTCGCAGCAGTAAATAAAAGATCTTGCAAATTAAAACGTTTGCGAAAAATCGTGCACTGTAGTATGATAACTTAGTATAAATATATTTTCAGACATTACCAGGCATCAAATATCCATACAATTATTTCAATATGTTGGAAATTTCAAATATAACAGAAAATGCCACATATTCCTGTACTGCGAGCAATCATCTTGGTTCTGATTTTAAAATTGTTACTGTGAAAGTAATCCGAAAGCATTACTTGCATATAACGAGCCTATCTAAAGGTAAGAAGTATTTATTGTATTTTTTTTTTAAATCATGCTTTTTATGTTGAATGAATGTTGCCCTCTCTAGCAATATTTAATTAATAATAGTCTCACTAGCGGTTCTTGCCGGCTTTGCTCGGATATATTGTCATGTAAAGATTATTAATCGAAACAAAAACAATACTATCAACTTCAATTTGGATCAAACTGTACATGGTAGGCAAATGTAACTTAAGTGTAGTTAAATTTTTTTTTTAAATTTAGATCTTCTTCTTCTCAGTCGGGCACTTTTGACAGAGTGGTTGATGGTTATGTGTGGGTCCTGTTGAATAACGGCTCTTGCTATGTGTCTCCATTTGGCTCTATTAGAGGCATTGTGGGAATAGTCGGTCATGGTGGATTGAGTGATAGATTTGATGAGGTCTATCCATCTGGTCGGAGAGCGCCCGCGGGGTCTTTCCCTCCATTCTGCCCTGCACTACGAGACGCTCCATTGAGTCTTCATTTCGGGTTATATGCCTAAAGAACTTCAGTATTCGTATTTGCACAATCGACGATAATCTTTCTTTGACGTGAAGCTATTTTAGGATCGACGAATTGGTGCGGTGAGTAGTCCACGGAATCGTCTCCAACACCACATCTCTAGTGCATCGATTTTCTTCCTTTCCTTCAGCCTCAGTGTCCACGCCTCTGCTCCGTAGAGAAAAATTGGGAAGACATAACTTCTCATCAGTCGTACCTTGGTTTTACCTTGGCTTTGGTAATTCTGCGGTCTTTCCAGATTTTTGTGAGGTTTTCGACGGCAGATCGCCTTACAGCACATCGTCTTCGTATCTCGTCTTCACAGCCTCCAGTGTTGGTTATGTTGGAGCCCAAGTATATAAAATTTTGATATTGTGGTTTATTTTTGATTATTGTTAATTTGCCATCCTGATATGAGTTATAAGTGCTATCTATATTTATATGATTATTTCAAACCCTATATATGACATTTATTAATTTCTTATAATAATGTAATCGGCCTGTGAATAGGCACCTTTTCAAGATTTGCTGTGCACATTGAACTCATTGTAGAGTAAGAGCCCAGAGCTGACAGACGTCACCTATTTTCTGATGAATGAAATGTGGACGATTGAGTAGAGTTAGTAAGTACTAAGAATACATGCTTACTCGCTAACTTGCTTAGACGGCCAATTTTGAGATATGGAGTAATAAAGGTACATACAAACATTACTTACTTCACGTATTTTCTAATAAGTGATTTTCATGTATGTTGTAGGCAATATCCTTAAAAACAAGGTCCCAATACTCCCAGACACTTTCCGTCGGCCGTTTTGCTTAACAACTCCGAAATAATAATTTAACTTCACTTAAATTCTCAGACTCCATTTGTAAATATGTTTGTCAGACAACTATTTTGAAGCTTTTTCCAATAAAATAGAACAATCTAAGGGGGCAATCATCCCCTAAACTCAATTTTAAGTCAATATTTCCTAATAAATGTCTCACTTAGTCTCGCGCTCTTACTCATAGAGGCATAGTTGAGTTTAGGGGATAGTTGCCCACTTTGATTGGTCTATCTTATTGAAAAAAGCTTCAAAATAGTTGTCTGACGAACATATTTACAAATAGAGCATGAGAATTTAAGTGAAGTTAAATTATTATTTTGGAGTTGTTAAGCAAAACGGCCGACAGAAAGTGTCTGGGAGTATTGGGACCTTGTTTTTAAGGATATTTATTGCCTACAACATACGTGAAAATCACTTGTTAGAAAAAAATACGTGAAGTAATGTTTGGATGTACCTTCATTATCCCATATCTCAAAATTGGACGTCTAAGCAAGTTAGCGAGTAAGCATGTGTTCTTAGTACTTACTAACTGTACCTACTCAATCGTCCACATTTCATTCATCAGAAAATAGGTGACATCTGGCAGCTCTGGGATCTTGGACTATTGGCATTGATATCGACTATCGCATACTGAATATAGATATCATGGATACTGACGGATATCTTCAAATTTGAATAATATTATGTTTCATACAGGTTCTCAAATTTGCATTCCGAAAGGTTGACTTTGGACCTCTTTATACCCACTTATTTCAAGATCCTTCTGTACCATAATCATACATATATTATGTGACTAAAATCAGTTTAGGAGTCGACGATCTGAATACATACATACATGCTTTATATCGATGGTAAACTGTATATGTAACCGTAAGATTATACTATCACAGATTAGAATATAATCTAACCCGTCGAGATGGCGGTCAAGTTAACCTATAAAAGTAAAAATAAAGGTTTTGAACGTACCTACATCATGTTTGAACAGACACTTCACGAGTCGTTTCGTCTTTTCAACCTCCGACGCAAAATCGACTGAGTGTTATAAGTTTAACGTACCTGCGTGTGTGTGTGTGTGTTTGTTTGTCGGTATGACGAAATCACAGCTCCCTAACAGATGAACTAATTTTGTTTTTGGTGTTTGAAGGGTGGATTAGTTGGAATTTTTCAAAGTTATGTTTGATTTAAAACTGTTCAACAATCAACAATCCACAAAATGGTGGATAACATATTTTTCACAACCCCTCTTAATAGAAAAGGCTTGACTAGTAGAATACTGTACATTATGCTAAATTTCATGGTGAGCCATGGGAGAGGCAGCAGTGGACTAATATAGGCTGATGAGGATGCTAAATTTCAAATCCAAGATGGCCGCCACCACAAAAGTAATATGTTGTTATTAATACAATCATGTAATTAACTTTTCAATGATAATCAGGGTCAGACGATGAAGCTCATCATCATAATTATGTAACGTGATGTTTATGACAACTTTGGAATAAAACGAGCCCAAATTCGAAGGGGTTATAATTCTTGGGTACCTACAGAGTGCTTATGGCAATTTTCAACTTCATCGTTGGACCTTGGCTACCACCAACAAATGACTTATCAAGACGAATAAAACGATATGGTACCCCAATAGATAGATAGCCCAAGCTCGGTGCCGTTTAATTACTGAATTCCTATGACTATCTTCCAGCTTCATCATAAGACCCTGGTTACTATCTAGCACCAAAATACTAGTTAAGAGGTGTAAAATGAGCCCAACCTCGATAGAGCTATGTAATTTTATTACTAAGTTACTATGGCACTCTTACAGCTCCATCGTCAGAAATCATAAATTTATTGTATTATCTGTATAGCCCAATGCATTTAAGCAAAAAAATGGAATAAAAAAAACATTAAATTATGTAGTATGGGGACTATAAAGGATCGATAGAAAGGTGCATTCTGAGTATATATTCCAATTTGAGGGATTCTGGCATGGTCAGTTCAAAGTCATTTCGATGAAAACGCGTTTAACTCGATATCTCGAGAACTGTTAGTGTTAGGCAAAAAATTGTGGAGATCTTTTCTCTTCTAAATTAAATTTACTAACTTTTACATTAACAACTTTTCTTTTTTTCATTAATATTTTTCAAGTTATTGTTTCCGAAAGGCAAAAATTTAACTTTTTTTCCTCCCTTTCGCCATTTTCTCCCCAACCGTTCAATTTTATGAAACTTTACCGATAATCAAAAGTGTAGATCTTTTAATAATGAACAACTTTTTCCTTGATTTTTTTTCTCTAATGACAATACCTTCAGAGTTATGTTACTTTACCGAGCGAAATCCGCGCCACTGCGACATCTCCGCGACACTGCAAAAAATCCGCGACACCTCCGGTCTTAGGGCTGAACCCAAAATTCATTGTTGGATTGTGTCGGTGGGTTTCTTCTACACAGGGTTATATGGGACAACAACGTTACCTACTTCGACATATGCCAGAAATACGTAACATACATAAAAAACACTACGGTACAGACGTGGTAATTGTATTCGATGGCTATCCCAAAGGTATTTCCAACTTTGGCACCAATGCTGCCAAACGGCTGCGCCGATCCCAGCTGAAGCCATGTGCGGATATCATTTTCATCTACAATATGACCGTCACCACAACTCAAGATAAGTTTTTAGGCAACGAGAGCAATAAGACCAGATTCATCTCACTACTGAAAACTTTTCTCATCAAATCAGACATAGAGGTGGAGGAAGCCGTAGAGTCCGGCAAAATTCTCTTAGCCGCTCTAACACTAACAGCTCTCGAGATATCGAATTAAACGCGTTTTCATCGAAATGACCTTGAGCTGACCATGCCAGAATCCCTCAAATTGGAATATATGCTCAGAATGCACCCCCCTATCGATCCTTTATAGTCCCCAAACTACATAATTTAATGTTTATTTATTTCCGTAATTGCACTGGGCTATTATGTTATGAGTGTTTGTGACTGAATGTATATTTTTTCTAAGTCAACATTTTTATCATATTTATATGTTTAAAAACATTATAACAACCTAAAATAACTCATTAGATTATAATAATGTATAGTAATCTTTTAGTTCATAATTAGCGTATTTTTAACCGTCTTCTGGAGACACTAGTTATATGGTATCAAATCTACGTTAAATTGTTAATCTAAAGAAAAACTTTAGATATTTTCTTTACAACTGCTATGTAACGTATGAACTAATTTAGATCTTTTGTACTAACTTATGTAAACGTTTCATAGCTGATTTTTTTACAAAATACACTTTTCTTTCTAGTCTTCCATAGAAGGAGACAATACATTGTTATATTTATTCAAAATAATACCTTAAGGTTAATATAGGTAATGAACTTATGTTTGTGATTCAAAATATTTGCAGAAAGCCCAAATTCCGATATTCGAAACTATTAAATGCTGTATTTAATTTAATTTTGTGTTTATGCACTACAGATGTAACAGCGGAATACGGGAAAGAAATCAAGCTTGTCTGTACAGTAGACGCATATCCACAGGCCATTATAATGTGGTATAGAAATGGCACAATAATTTCGCCTGACGGCAACGTAACAATAAACACGTCGTCTGATAACTCCACTCTCATTATTAAAAACTCAACTTTAGCCGACGAAGGAAAATATTCTTGTGAAGCAAAAAACGAAGAGAAAATCGTTTTAGCCGACACATTTGTTACGTTAGTTGGTTTAGGTGAGTTTTTATAAATAATTAACTGCCATATATCAAACATTTATTCAAAATTTACGGTAGTCTATAAGCTAACAAATTTATAAGTAGGTACAGCTAATTAATATCGACATCAGTAATATTTTGTTTTGAAGTACGGAGCGTAATCTTTGTCACACTGAAATTGAAACCCTTTATATCCGACTGAAAGAAGGGTTATGTTTTTCGCGCGCATCTTGTTTCTTTATTCCCACGTATATTCCAAACCACAGAACAGAAATCAAGTAGAAGGCTCGTAGCTGAATCTCACTAGGAAAACCACCGTATCACGTTTGCACACAAACGTGGTTTTGATATATTTTAAACACATTAAAACAATGCTAGTGATTTGTCCCATAGTGACGAACCTAAAATGATGTATTGCATTTAGTTACGTACCTAAAAATGAACCCCATTGCTAAACACAATAAATCTGTTTTTGTCAACTATTCAAAATGTTGTTACGACTTTCTTGGATAACTCAATTTTATCTAATTACAGGAAAAAGTACCGTATCCTGAATGAGACTAAGTCGCTTATTATGTACCATTATCAGGACTTTTAGGGCGTATCGCATACATCAGTGCTACGAACTTTCTAAACTCAACCTTAGGCGAATAGAATAAGGTGGTAACTATTATCATCTTTCAAAAATGTAAGTTGTTTTCACTAGTGCGCACTAGATGTCACTAATTGTAAGATTAGTGACATCTAGTGCTCACTAGTTCTGCTACTTCATACTAGATGGCACTTTATGTAATTTATGCAACTATGAACGCTACCATCTTTAAAATAAGGGATTCGTTAATATAAGCCGGTCGTGCTAATAGTAATAAGACAATGCTTAAGCATTTTCATTAAATTATCGATATTACGTTATTCAGTTTACGTACCTATCGTATAATGTAATCATAATATTATGATTAAATTTGTTCATGTACCATCTTAATTTTATTAACTTTAGAGTGAAGCGTAACAGAGTTTTGTAAAAGAACGTAATTACTAGGAAGAAACTACAAAAATACTCGGAGGAAACTAAATAAATATCTTAAGTAAATAAAGTAATGATGAAATTATTCTAGTCTTGGCAAGTAGCACTAAAATTTGTATTTTAGTCGAATGATATTTTTCTTGAGTGAGGTAGAGATAAATAAATATAGGTGAAACATTTACACACAACACCATCTGACGCTAAACTAAGCTAAGCTTGTAATATGGCGGCCAGATAGCTGTTATAAATACTTACTTATTACACATAGAAACACACAGATACAGTCAAAATATTTGAATCCATCACACATATATTTCACTGGGTGGGAATCGAACTCACAATGTAAGGAAATAGTTATTTTCTTTGAGGGACGACCTTGTCATTTAAGTTGTTGTCAGTAAAAATTCAAGATGTTTTTATAACCATGAATAGAAACTTGAGGAGACTAAAATAAACAAAAGGGATATAGAAAAGGAACAGGGTTTCAGTAAAAACAATACTCGAACTAATAAAAGTTTCTACATAAAAATCAACAACAAAAACAGGGCAACAGGGCAGTACCTATTTCCTTTTTTTTATTATAAAACCGCTGTCTAAAAAGTGCTCAGAGCAAATCGTGCTTGTTTTGGAAGGAAACCAATTTTGCCTTCCTGTAGCTTCTATCCATTTCTCCTTAACAACGGGACTTTTAGGAAAACTGAAATGATAAAATGTAATTAAATTATTCAAATACCATATAACAAAAGATAATATATTTGTTTCACAAAACTGTACAAGTTAGAAATATCGATATTAGCAATTTCAACAGCTTGTTTACCATCTTTAATTGAGTAGCGCTACTGAGTAGCGCTACTCGCATGCATAGAATGATCGAGAATATCATATATAGCTTGAATGAAAATGGACCTTATTACAATGACTTTAAAGTTGACTTCCTTTAAATCATTTCTCTCTTTAAGCTAATATTAATTTATTTTCACAATAAAATCAAAAATAAATAAAATAAGACTTACCGATGGTACGATATGCCTCCTTTGGATAAAGTTTTAGCACGGCTATCGTTTTTACACTCAATAACTGCACAATACGGCATGACTGCTTACTTTTTATTCAAAATCGCGGATTCAGGAGTACTGCAGTAGTGGCAGAGCACGACTAAGTATTCGGAAGTGGGCGTACTCTCTAAGTATGCGGAGATTGCGCTTACTTAGTACTACGATTGCCCCGCCTACTTGCTACTTCTTCTTGATTTCTGTTCTGTGTTCCAAACAGCTGAATGGATCTTGACACTTAAGACATTGTTAGATTCTGATGATTTTTGTGAGTCGGGTTTTTAAAATTTAAGTTATAAGTGATTTAAGACTTTTTTATGTGATCTGAGCTGTAAGGCAATCACTAAAAAAAGAACATACAACGTCTATTTCGGGTTATGGGCGCTGTGCTGAAAAGAGTTTCTTTAAGTACCATTGTTCAAAATTCTACTTACCGCTATAAGTGATGTTGAATTCTATCAGCAAGCGTCTTGCTTCTTTTGTCACTTTAGAAAACAAAAAATGTATTGTATGCATTAACCTTAAACTATTAACCTTATTTCAGAACCACCAAAAATAGACAAGCCTACGATCAACGTTGCTGTAAAAAAAGATTTAAAAACAACAATTGAATGCAAGTAAGTAGTCAATACAACACATTTTTTCCTAGCTGTACAGGGGAGGAATGCAGACAATCTGAATTTGTTCTATGCATACTAACTACTTAGGAGAAGTCAGCTTCAAGCGGCCATAGGAGGCAAAGCGGCTATACTTTATAGCTCAGTTGATTTCTTACTTTTAATTTGAATGATGGTTTTTTATTTTGGTTCTAATGTAGTATTTTTTTTTTACTTAAATTTAAAATGTTGTTGTTTTTTATTCCAATGTTGATTTTACTATGTATGACTTTTGATTTCTATTTTAGATTTTGATTTTAATTATGACCTATTATTATTATTTATCTCAACTAGATATAGATATAATTTAATGATTAAATATCTCATGTGTGTTTTTCTTTAACGTATGTACATAAATTTATGTAAGAACAAACATGACTAATACCCAAAATACAGATATGCTATACACCTGTAGTTTGGGAAATTAGAAATATAATTACCTATAGCATGTACAAATTTTATTGAAATATACAATTTTATTATTATTATTTATTAATTTTCATCTTTTTCCTACGAGTAAGTTTAGATTTAAAAAATATCAACATATGAAAACATTATAAAAACCTAAACGTAATTTGCCGCCAGCAGCGCGCCAAGCGCCAAGCGACCGGTGGTTAGGAGGTTAGGACTGCATAGTGAGGAACCTCATGACGATGCGCGCTGTGTCGAGAATGACTGTCTTCTGTATCTGACCCTTAATCCAACCGTCTAGCGAAAGTCTCTTCAGATGTTGGTTGAGATTTATCGCTTTAAGGCCGTTTGCCGACACGAGTATCGGGACTATCATAAAATGATCGTCGAATCAATATCCCACATGGCGGTTCGTGAGTCAAGTCAAGGTACTTGCTAAGTTTGTCCTTCTCGGGTTTCACGATCACAGGCTAGTGCTGATACCGGTCTACCAGTACGATATCAGGCTTATTGGCGACAAGAGTCCTGTCTGGATGGAGGATGACCGCCTTCAAGAGCTCCGAAGTAATACCGTCTTCTCCAGGCGCTTTTCCATTTTTCAACTGTCTGAGAGCGATTTCGATCTCGTTTAAGCTAATTTCTGGCAAATCGTCAGTAAAGTGGCGCGTGAGTGCAGCTCTGGAATCTGTGGCGCTAGAATGAAGTGGTAAAGCTCTAGTTTTGTACAGACACCCGTAGAAATCCTCAATCTCCGCGAGTATGTCTGGCTTAGAGATAGCGGTACTACCAGTTGCTGTCGTTAGTTTCGTCAGGTGGCTTTTTCTCAACGTTTGTGAGAATAATTTCGAATCTCTGTTTTGTTCTATGGTTTGTTTTATGCATTGTGTATTGAAGCATCTGAGGTCACGTCGCACTAGCTTTTCAATTTTTCGGTTAAAATTTCGCTGCTCTGACGGAGACGCGTTAAACTTTTCCCGCCTTTCCTCCATTAACCGTAATGTCGCAGCGGAGAGTTTAAACTTCTTACCCGTCCGTTGCATATGACAAAACTTCTTTCCTTGTTCCTGTAAGATCCCTACAAAGTTGTCAGTTTCCTTGTTTACATCCTTCGTGGTTTTCTTGTGCAGGATGGTTAGATCCAAATTGAAAACCAAGACGGTCCAACTATAAATACGATATTAGCTAGCATCCTTAAAATTGTCCGTTGGATTTTCAGTTGCCACATACAATCGACGTAGTATTTGGCACGTGTGTTCCAATGGACTTATGAAAGTTTACCTGGGAATTTATTTTCGAGATCTGATTTAAGCAATTGGCCTTGCGAGTAATATTTGTCCTGCAATGTGCTTAAATTTCTTTGCAGTCAGTTTTTCACATGTTTCTAGAGATTTTCCTAGTAAGATATATGTTCCTGAAGTCCACCCGTCGCGTCGGGATGAAGAAATAAATGTCTTATAGCAGTTTGTTCATGTGAAGCAAACTGATTTTTCACTGAAATGGTTTTTGTAGCTTTTTCTGAAGCAGTTTTATAAATCCATCATACTTCCCAGTGTTAACATTCGTTCCGTTACAACTAATGGCCATAATACTAGCTTGGGAAATTTCTTCACGTAACTGAAAATCTGTTATTCCAGTTCGTATTCCTCTAGATGTACCAATGTCAGGTACAACGTTTACCTTTTTAGAGCATTTTGCTATTTCTTTCTTATTCTATTCTAGTTACATCGATTCTGCTGATAATCATCATTCGAGACGTTCTTTGATCAATTGTAGAAGCTTGCTCTTATTTAGGAACCATTTTATCCTTAGAACAGATGCACTGAACAAATTTATTGCGTTTACATGCTGAAATATCAAAAAGTATCCTACTGCTTTGCTGAAAACTTTCTGACTCCTCTTGATGGGTTTGAGTAGATTTTTGCATTTTAAATGATAACATTTGAATGATGTAACCATATTTCCAACCCTAGATGTTACGATGTTACTGAAAAAGTTGGCTCTTTTGCTCTTTCTAGTTGTAATTTAAGTTGATGTCTCGTTCATGTCAATTCGTAAAACTTCATTACATCTTCGTAAGTAGTTCACACTTTCCCTTTTATCTCACTAACAGCCTCCAAATAAGGACGAAGTGTGTTAAATAAACACACTTCGAGTTCTTTACATAGTGTTAAAAATAGGAACTGAAAAGAACAGAACACTGTAAACTACGAGTGTCGTGACAAGTGCCGATAGTATCTCCGCCCGCGCTCCCACACTCCCCTTATTGAAGTTATAAACACATCATTTGGTTTCTTTTTGTATTCTACATCGAAAATATATAGGATCCCAGAGAACTTTATGTAACAAAAAATGTCTGTATATAAAAATAATTATAGTACTGATATATGGTGTCTATGTGAGGTCTAAAACAATTTTATTTTTACAAAATCAGTGCCGATGCGGAGGCAGTTACTCTAAACCGAATTGGTTTATATTTTCTATTACTTATTTTAAGCCCAAATTTTTTTTTTTTTATTAAATGGCACCAAGTTTTTACTACAGTTAAACGAAAAAAGTTTTCACTCCACCCTAGTACCTATATCTAGAACTCTTTATAAATTATTCATCTAACAGAACCCAGTCATAAGTCATAAAAAAATAGATAAAATACTTAATACACTGAATCTCAACATAAATATTGGTAAATCAAAGCTAATGGAGGATACGAGTCAAGTGCACCTCTAGGATCACTACCGCGTCCACTTTCGTCTCATTGGATGAATGAGAGGTAATGTTCTCCTCTCGCTCCTCCAACTCATACGACCTCTCATTGTCGAGAATCTTGGCTAAGATGAGCGAGAACGAGAGATCCGCCCTCACAACCGCAGCTATAGATGGCCACGGTTCCGCATCTGTGGCTACACATCGCCTCAAGGACCCTTATTTGGAAGACAACGCTAAGAAACATCACTGGACCACGTGACCACAATAAAATTGTCTATTATTAGGGTTCCGTAAAACGTAAAAACTGAACCCTTATAGATTCGTCATGTCTGTCTGTCTGTCTGTCTGTCCGTCCGTATGTCACAGCCACTTTTTGCCGAAACTATGAGAACTACACTGTTGAAACTTGTAGATGTACTCTGTGAACCGCATTAAGATTTATACAAAAAAAAAAAATTAGGGTTGCCACAGATCCGAAAATAGTTGCCATACTGAGAACTGAAACTCAAAAATTTTTTTTTCATCAAACCTCCGTGTGGGTTGTCTATCGACAGGTCTTCAAAAATGATGTTGAGGTTTCTAATATAATTTTTGTCTACACTGAATAATTTGCGCGAGAGACACTTCCAAATTGGTAAAATGTGTGTTCCCTCTAACTTCTAAAGTAAGAGAATGAAAAAACAAAAAAAAATATGATGTACATTACCATGCAAACTACCGACGAAAATTGGTTTGAACTCGATCTGATGAGTAGTTTTTTTTTAGTAGGTCACGTCATAAATACATTATTATTAAAACTTCGATCAAAGTTACAACGAACTACAAGAAATATGTATATTATGTTACTTGCTGCAACGGAACCCTTCATGGACAACTCCAACTCGCACTTGGCCACTTTATTTTGTTACGGAGTTATTTTAAAACTACAATATTTTCTAAAATATGCATTAAAATCAAATCATTTTCATTTTTATTAATAAATATAATTTTGCTCAAAATTGTATATTTGAGATAAATAATGCGGATAAATATTAACATTATGCATATAAAAATACTTCTGCAAATAATGCATTCTTTTTCTTCTTCTTTTTTGTAAAGGCTTCCATGCGGTAATAGGTATCACCGCAATTTCGCCAGCGTCCAATGTTAATGTTCTTCATTGGAGTATGATTATTTATTAAGCTGATCACCTTAATAAAGAATCATACTTCTTCTACATCTTCTTCAGACTAATAATCTTGAGGTACTTTTTTCTCTTGGTGTAGCCTGAGGTACCCGAGCTTGATTATCGGAAAATCCTTTGCTGTAAAATCGAGCAGGGTTGTTGCTTCAAGTACTTCCAATGTTCGATTGTATGTGAATAGTTATGTTAAGTACAAATATAAACAACAATACACAAAATAGGAATAGAGATATATTTAATTGGATAATACTTAGGGGTGTAATTTTGGAAAATGCTGTAATACAGCAGGTCTACTACGAAAACAAACTCCGAATGATAGCATCCGACCGACAGCTGAATCGGATTGTAGCCTACCACGAAAAACGTTCGGATCGATACATTTCGGGTCGGAAGTTATAGACTTAGGTCGGATGAGGGTCGGATTGAACGAAACGGCCGATCTGATCAACCGACCGATTGTCTTTCGTGGTCGGAAACTTCATAAGTTCAACCGATATATCGTTCATCGGACTTCGTAGTAGACCTGCTGAACTCATTATTTTAGCCGTACTCAATCCGTACAAAATTTCATGCAAGTATGTCCAAGGAATGAAAAGTTTCATACAATCTTTCATCCTCTATTTTCACCTCCTTGGGGGTTGAATTTCGAAAAATCCTTTCTTAGTGGGAGCCTACGTTACAAGAAAAATACGTGTGCGAAATTTTAAGTTTCTAGCTCTTATGGTTTGGGCTGTGCGTTGATCCTCGATTTTCGATCTTTGACCTCGAATAAAAAATTTGCAGCCACCGAAATGATTCGGAACTTTCAGATTTTACTTTTAATCATGTTTTAAACAAGTACACGCACTTACAGCTAGCTTGCTGTTGATTTATGTACCTTCGAATGTCTAAATTGACCTGACTATATCAAAAACTCGAAGAACATCCTTTTGTTCAAAACAAAACCAATGCTGCCTAATTTGCCCTTTCCCTGTAGCCGCTTTAGGCAACTACTTGGGCAAAACGGATTTTCGTCAACTTTTCGAAATTTTTAAATACATTTTATTAATATGCATATTTAAATATTTGGCTAACATAATATTACGAATATATAATTGGTCTAATCAACTTTTAAGCTGTTTGTTTTCTTTTTTAATGTATTAAAATGTAAAATCCAAACTCATCATTTTTAGAGTTCTGAAGGGTACACCAAAATCATCGATAAGTTGGTTTTTCGGAAAAAACTCATCGTCAATAAATCTGAGAAAAGAATGGGATAATTTGGAAGAAATTTTAATTGATACTGCTGGTAAAACTGACGCTGGAATATACCAGTGCCGAGCTGAAAACCCGATCGGTAGTGACGAACATCGGGTGGAGTTAGTCGTCGAATGTAAGTTTTTAAATAACTTTGGGCCTAAAACTAATAGTACTCGGCGTTCTATGGAAGACGCATATGCTACGCTGTGAATCAAGATAGACTGAAAACGCAGTCAAATTATTCTTACTAAACGTATGCTGATTGAAAACGACGAGGTTGATGGTCTAAAAATATTTCATTTGTTTGACAAATTTAAAAACTATTTTTAAATTTTTGTCAAAATTTTAATTTTTACAATAAGTTAAGTAGAATAAGTTAATTTTTAAAACACAGAAATAGTATAGGTATATTACAGATAAAGAGTATTTAATACGAGGAGGTATCAAAAAGTAGTGAGAATGGGATGGAATATAATTACTATTGATAACTTATTCATTTATTTTTCAATATAGTCTCCGAGTCTCTCTTTACAACGAGTCCAGCGCTTTTCCAAGGTTTCAATAAAAAGTTTTGTCTTGGTCACGCAAAAAGCTCTCCACCTCGTTATCGTCGTCGTACATGTTTCCCTTTAAGTATTCTTTCTATTTGAGGAACAGATAAAAATCGCTAGGCGCCAGATCTGGTGAATAAGGAGGGTGGTCAACCAATTCGAAGCCAGTTTGCGAACTGGCAGCCATTGCAACTGCCGACCTGTGCGTTGTCGTGATGAAACAAGACGCCCCTTCGAAGTTTCTCTCTCCTTTTCTTTTGATGGCATTCCTCAACTTAGGAATGAAAGCTGCATAATATTGACCTGTAATGTAGCGTAGAACCACGCTCCAGGTAATAAATCAACAATATCCCTTCTGGATTCCAAAATAATGAGGCTATAACCTTGCCAGCCGACGCCACGGCACGAAACTTCTTCTGACTGTCGTCGAACGTTTTTGACTGTCGGTTAATATTCTCGGCACCCATCTTGCGGAGACTTTTCTCAAATTCAAAGATTGTTTCAAAATGGATTGAATACTTCCATATATTATGAAATGCCCGTTTCTTTAATTAGGTATCGGATGGTAATTCTTCAATCGCTCAATACAATTTTATCGACTTTCGCAACATTTTCTTGGCAACTTTTTAATAATCATGTTATGTGGTTGAAAAGTGCATAATTTATGTATCAGTCGCGTTGAGCAGTGTCATAAATATATGACGCAGCCGTGTGCTCACTCTTGTTTTGACACTTTGTCACACCAGATACGTGTGACATAACTAACTGAAGATTTAGTTTTAGACTCCAATGAATAATAAATAATCTATTAAATGTTTAACCACACTAGTTATCATAGGAAGATAGAGATTCCTATCTCATTCCGTAACGTTCAAGTATGAACATTGCAGTGCTACAACTATCACTAAAAATCGAATTCAGGGCAGATATTTTATCTTATGAACTATTTTATTTATTTTATCTTATTTTACTCTTTTGTACCTACTTACAGTTAATCAGTTTTTAATCATGACATATACCTACCTGCTAAATACATATTTTGTTGTTTGTTAGATGCTCCCGAAATAGTCAAAAGTAAAGGAAATGAGTCCATAAGCTTATACACAAATACTGTCATACATATTGACTGCGAAGTAGATGGTATTCCGCCAGCAACAGTGACTTGGTACAAGGATGGAATCAAAATCACGCCTAGCAGTGACGTTAGTGTTTTAGCCAATAACACAATTC
This sequence comes from Ectropis crepuscularia, assembly GCA_963693475.1. Classification (NCBI taxonomy): domain Eukaryota; kingdom Metazoa; phylum Arthropoda; class Insecta; order Lepidoptera; family Geometridae; genus Ectropis; species Ectropis crepuscularia. The sequence goes on from OY856355.1 coordinate 20,142,331, forward strand.
GGTCGGTAACATCTGCAAAATATTTGATTATTTATTTTAATTTATAATCTTACTAAATATTATTTTACAAGTAAATGAGATTTAGGTTAATAATAGGCTAATTAAAAAAAGAAACTCTGAATTTCAGTTTTGTTGTGAAACCATCGGATGCCGGTGCTTACAATTGCACTGCAATGAACAAAATGGGAACAGATTCTAAATCTGTTGAAGTTTACGTTACGGGTGAGTACTAGCAATCAACTTTTACTAAATTGAATATGCCATTAGATTTCCCACGAAACATGATTATAAAGTAACATTGTAGGGGGCGGACCCTTGCCATCATTATCAATCATCGCTATCTTCTGCCAGGAGGGTGACACTAGCTTCCGATGTTTCCGCAAACCGCTAGTATCGCGGTAGCCATTTTGAACGCCATCTTGAAGCGTCATTTTCGAGATATTATTTAATTTCAGTGTCATTGAAATTAAGACAAACATGCACGTTATGAATCAAAAGTTATATTTGTCGTTCGAAATTGCGTATAGTATTGTTCTCCGCTGTGTTTTGTGTTCTCCTTGTTCTGTTAGCTTGAATTGAGTTACAAACGTTTTAAAAACATACTTTGACATAATCAGCAGTGACTGTTCAACACGTAATCGCAAAAGTATTGTGTTATGGACAGTAAATCAACCAGCCGCACGCATCGTCGTTAAAACATTCCAAAAAATGTCAACTTGAAGAAATTGAGACACTCCTTTCCCGTGAATGTCGAATTCAATGGCTTAACATACGAAAAATTAGAGATTAAATGAGTTTGCTAACAACCCATCGATCTACAACTACAGGTAATAATGCCACAGATCTGGCATCCGACTTGTCTATTCATAGTCATTCTATTTTCTAATAATTTACTGAGAAAAAAATTAAATACTATTTAATCAATGAAAATGTTGTTTTTTTTTTCTGTTTTTGAATAAAAGATAATAAAATAGTACAAAAGAACCTATTTGTCGATGTTTTCGTGAGCACATCACTAATAAAATCGATATCGATAATATGTACAGCTATACGTGAGGCGTCACTATTGCGATTGCGACGCTCCGCTTTACGGAGACAACGGAATTATGGGTCACAAAACCGAAATGTCCTATCTGTAGTATATAGTGATCTGTGCCTTCTGATGTGGGCGTACCTGGCGAGTAGTATTGGTTGAAAAATGTGTTAACATAATCGAATTTATTAAGCAGAGGTTACAAAGTTGGTTATATAGCTAAGCACGTATCGTAGAACGCGCGATGGTTCAATGCCCACCACACGCAGCACAAGCCAAGAGGGGAAGAGATAAAGCGCCTATTAGACTACGCGTTATTCAGCACTCAATATTCAGACTGTCTTAGAGTCTAACTTGTCAGCTCGCTATTACACCAGTCTGAAAAACGCGCGTTCTAGGACTTTTAATAGCACTTACACATTTTTCATTTACAGACATTCATCTACAGTATTTTTCTTTACTGCCCTTCATTATGGTATTTATTAATTTAAATAAAAAAAAAACGAATTTTAAGTAAAGGTAAGGTAAGTATAACAGCGAGATCAAAATTAAAATTATTGCATTCGAACTCCGAATACTCAAAACACTAAAACAAAAATTACCTCAAATACGAATGGACCAATCACCAACTAATGAAATTGTATTTTAAGACTATATGTCACTGTCAGTGTCATGTATTTGTCGGTCTAACTGTCTTTGACTAATTACACTACTCGTTATTCAGACTGTAAGCCAGTTAGACTCGATCTTGCCGTCTGAATTCAGAGTCTAACAGTCTGACGCTTATTACACTACGCTACTTAGACTAAGACTGTCTGAATAACGAGTGGTGTAATAACGCGGATAACGCCTTAAGTCCCTCGAACGATCTGTCCATTAAACAGCGCGCACGGTACTAACTCCATCGAACGCCACTCAGGTGGTGCTGACGTCCGGAGGGTCTACCGCCTAACTTAAACCGACTTAGCTTTGCTTATTCTCTCTTTTTTGTTTTCGCTTGAAATTATTTGGCTTTGGCATAGGTTAGGTTAGGTGGTAGAAGAACCGGATACGACTCGATTGCGACAAATAACTATAAAGCATAACCAAACGAAACTAGCTTACTTGATACATTATAAGTGCGGCCAAATATTTTTGCTTGTAACTAATAGAAAGCGAAGGTACGATGACATTTTCAAAAATCATTCAGTCATTTCGGAATATTCCGATGATATTATTATAATCTCATTTACGTCTAAATTTTTTGTTGTTTAGAATCTCCGACGATAAATAAGGCTGAAAATAATATATCTGTAACGAAAGAATTAAAAACAACAATTGAGTGCAAGTGAGTGGTTCATATTAAATGTATAATCTTAAGCACTTTACTAAACTATTGTTCCACTCTTATTTAATACAGGTAAATTCGTTACAACTATGTATTTATGTAAAATGACGATGATTTAAATCAAATATTATATGGTTTCTGTTAATGAAATAAATAGTCCTCAGGATAACGAGCAAAAATTTGGCTGAAACATACAAATGTAAAACTTTGCGAAACGAAACCCACACACTTTCTAACGCGAAATCTTTCGGAGCTGCTGCGTTTTCGAATGACGTCATAGCAATTTTTTCAGACTGGTGGACACTCTTTGCGCAGTATGATTTTTAACAAACAATATAACTTCAATTTATCACAATACATAAAAAAAAAATCGTAATTACGGGAAATCATAGTAAAGAATTTATTTTTTTGTACTTTTTAAGATGGTGGTGGACGCATGCAGCATGATAGTTTTCAAACAAGTGTTGACCAGATCAGTTAATTTAAAAATTGTGGTCTAATTGTGTATCCATAACACTTGGTGCCGAAAATTTCGATATCACGTCATTTGAAAACAAAGCAGCGACGAAAGTTTTCGCATTAAAAAGTTTGTCGAACTCGACGCCAAGAATGCACGCTTAGTGCGTGCATTTCTACAAACGTCCATTTTTACATACGTAAAGTATCAAAAAAACTTTGGTCGCTGTACTGGGGACTAAAATAGAACTTATTTTAGTTAGGTTGTTGTTATAACTAAATAAAAAAATTGTTTTTCTTTTTTAAGGTTATTAAACGGTGTACCAAAACCATCCATAAGTTGGTTTTTTGGAGCAGACTTATCATCTATGAAGGAAAGAAAAGAATGGAAAAATCTAGAACAAATTGTAATTGACTCTGCTGGTAAAACTGACGCTGGAATATACCAGTGCCGAGCTGAAAACACGGTCGGTAGGGACGAGCATCAGGTGCAGTTAGTCGTCGAATGTAAGATTTTAATTATTACCATGGGCTATGAAAACAGAATAAACGGCAACACATGTGTGATGCCTATCCAGTCTTTGAGCTAAGATAGTGTTATAATGATGATAACTGCTTAAATAGACAACTGTTAAACTAACTGTCTAAATTAATTTGTCATTTTGGGTAAAGTCGTATATGTTGTTCATTTTATTTATTTCAAATCATTAACATTTCACCTAACAACGACTGTTTTAGGCCTCTTGACTTGTATGTATAATTAAATACTGAATGTACATTAACATAATAATATAATACGAATTCATGCCTTCAAAACTGGCTGTACGCTGTACACAAACATAATATTTGCTGTTTCTTAGATATTCCTGAAATTGTGAAAATCAAAAAGGATGAGTCGATTACTGCAAATATAAATACTGAGATACACATCGACTGTGAAGTAGATAGTGTTCCGCCAGCAACAGTGACTTGGCATAAGGATAGAGGAAAGATCACACCTGATATCGTTGTATCTGACAATAACACTATAAGGTAATATTTTGTAAATAATTACATATTTAAACTAATTACTGTTTCAAGAAGAAATCGCAAATCGTTTCAGTATTAAATGAAAACGAACCATACTATTGTTTTGAAACCAAGACTTTTTTTCACAGTTTTGTTGCAAAACCATCGAATGGCGGTGACTATGAGTGCTCTGCGATTAACAAACTTGGAACAGATTCAAAATCTGTTAAAGTTACCGTTACGGGTGAGTACTGGCAATATAGTTTCATCTATACACATCTAAACAACGAATCGTTTATAACAAAAGCTCAAATACAAAGCTCCAACTCAAATGACCTAAAGAAACCGTGATCATGAACCAATTACAAATAAAAAATGCGGAATTACATAAATATGTGACATAGTTTATTCATCTTATTGGTGTAATAAAATCATCTCGTTTAGTAAACAACATGAGAAAAGAAATTCCATTAAGCTAAAATAAACCTTGGTTGAAAATAAACAGGAACGTTCCAACGAGAATATTATTTATTATGTACCTATTTCTAAGCATTTTGTGGCTCTAAATGTGTATGTTCCATGCATTATTTTTTTACACAAGTATTCATAGTAAGTCATTTATTTACAGACTGATGTTGTAATCTTATTGTTATAACACATTTGCTCGTATAGGAATTCTTATTTCAGCAATTTAAATATCGAAATGTATTTAATTACCTATTTTGCAGTAATGTAATGTAAAACCTATGGTATATCAAAATGCTTTGTCTAAAACAAACGGTACTTTTAGTAAATCTTAGCAAAAAAATATGTCAGAAAATTGGTCAACATTTTATGAATAAAATTAACTTTGAGAGGTAAAATATTGTAAAAATTATTAAATTCGTTAATTTAATTCATTTTGTCCATAAATTACAACAATTTATTTGTCTGTAACAAAACACAAAAATATTAATTTACTTTATTACTAATGGCATATAATGGCAAGTTCTGTGCCGTTGCTTAAACAAAAAGGCGCCGATGCGCGCGCATTGATAATCTGTGAACAAGTAAAATGATTTCGCGTTCCGTGCCCTTTTTTCGCTGTATTGTTTTTATTTGAAAATGTCGTCAGAGTTTTATTGATTTCCTCGCAAATATGTTATTAAACGTCGTATGACATACGTGCGCTTTGATAATTACAGGCTATGCTAATTATAGCTCTCGCCTTCGGCTCGAGCTAGCAATAATAAAGCCTCGGCTGTAATTATCAACTTAGCGCACTTATAGCATAATCTATTATCTACAGTGTTAAGTTTCTTTCAGATGCTCCTAAAATTAATAAGCGTATGAATAACGCCTCTATTACAAACGGTTTGAAAACAACAATTGAGTGCAAGTAAGTGGTTCATATTATAATCCAAGGCACTTTAGCCTCAATTTACTTGAGCCTCAATCCTACTAAAAATGACAAAATTTGAACATTTAGATGTTTGTATCTTCGTTGCTTAATAATAATTATAGTAACGCCTAAACAGATCAGGCTGAAATTTAGAACACATCTAAATTACAGCTTAGAAGGACACGTAGGCTAGTTGTTATCCTTAAGAATAATGGAAGTGGGAACAACGAAGACAAAGGCACGGGATGCTGCTAGTTTTAAATAATGAAGAACAATTATATGAGTTTAACTTTGCATGTTCATAATAAATATTATGAGATTATGATTTTTTGTTAAAGATTTATGAACGGATTTAAGTAAAGCATTTGAATTGTTTGTTCAAGGTTATTGAGTGGTGGTACACCGAAACCTTCCATCACTTGGTTTTTTGGAGCAGACTTATCATCTATGAAGGAAAGAACGGAATGGAAAAATCAAGAACAAATTGTAATTGACTTTGCTGGTAAAACTGACGCTGGAATGTACAAGTGCCGAGCTGAAAACGCGGTCGGTAGTGACGAGCATCAGATGCAGTTAGTCGTCGAATGTAAGATTTTAAACATAACCATAGGCTAAAAAAACAAAATAAACGGCAAAACATGTGTGATACCTATTCGCAGCTTCCAGCTAAGAGAGTGTAATAATGACGATAACAGATAAAGGACTACCTACTTAAGATGAAAAATATTAAAACAACTTGAATATAAACAGAAACGTTACAATTAGATTATTATTTATGATGTATTTTTAAGGATTTTGTGACTGTAATGTTATTTTATCTACAGTTTTTGGTTTCTTTCAGATGCTCCTAAAATTAATAAGCGCGCGAATAAAGCCTCTGTAACAAAAGGTTTAAAATCGACAATTGAGTGCAAGTAAGTGGTTCATAATATATAGTGATCTAAGGCAATTACTTTAGCCTAAATCCTACTAAAAAATTACAAAATTTAAACGTTTAAATCTTTGGATCTTCTTTGTTTAATAACATAGTAACGTCTGAACAGATCAGGCTGAAATTTAAAACACAGCTAAATTACAGTTTAGGAAAACACGTAAGTCAGCTGATATCTTTAAAAATAGTGTACTTGGGAACAACGAAGATAAAGCCATGGGTTGCTGCTAGTTTTCTATAATTAAGTACAATTATAATATGATTAAAACGTTGCATGTTTATAATAAAAGTAAAGATTATGATGTTTTTGTTAACTTTATAAGAACGGATTTAAATAAAGCATTTGAATTCTTTGTTCAAGTTTATTGAGTGGTACACCGAAACCATCCATCAGTTGGTTTTTTGGAGCAGACTCATCATCTATGAAGGAAAGAAAAGAATGGAAAAATCTAGAAGAAATTGTAATTGACTCTGCTGGTAAAACTGACGCTGGAATATACCAGTGCCGAGCTGAAAACACGGTCGGTAGGGACGAGCATCAGGTGCAGTTAGTCGTCGAATGTAAGATTTTAATTATTACCATGGGCTATGAAAACAGAATAAACGGCAACACATGTGTGATGCCTATCCAGCCTTTGAGCTAAGATAGTGTTATAATGATGATAACTGCTTAAATAGACAACTGTTAAACTAACTGTCTATATTAATTTGTCATTTTGGGTAAAGTCATATATGTTGTTCATTTTATTTATTTCAAATCATTAACATTTCACCTAACAACGACTGTTTTAGGCCTCTTGACTTGTATGTATAATTAAATACTGAATGTACATTAACATAATAATATAATACGAATCCATGCCTTCAAAACTGGCTGTACGCTGTACACAAACATAATATTTGCTGTTTCTTAGATATTCCTGAAATTGTGAAAATCAAAAAGGATGAGTCGATTACTGCAAATATAAATACTGAGATACACATCGACTGTGAAGTAGATAGTGTTCCGCCAGCAACAGTGACTTGGCATAAGGATAGAGGAAAGATCACACCTGATATCGTTGTATCTGACAATAACACTATAAGGTAATATTTTGTAAATAATTACATATTTAAACTAATTACTGTTTCAAGAAGAAATCGCAAATCGTTTCAGTATTAAATGAAAACGAACCATACTATTGTTTTGAAACCAAGACTTTTTTTCACAGTTTTGTTGCAAAACCATCGAATGGCGGTGACTATGAGTGCTCTGCGATTAACAAACTTGGAACAGATTCAAAATCTGTTAAAGTTACCGTTACGGGTGAGTACTGGCAATATAGTTTCATCTATACACATCTAAACAACGAATCGTTTATAACAAAAGCTCAAATACAAAGCTCCAACTCAAATGACCTAAAGAAACCGTGATCATGAACCAATTACAAATAAAAAATGCGGAATTACATAAATATGTGACATAGTTTATTCATCTTATTGGTGTAATAAAATCATCTCGTTTAGTAAACAACATGAGAAAAGAAATTCCATTAAGCTAAAATAAACCTTGGTTGAAAATAAACAGGAACGTTCCAACGAGAATATTATTTATTATGTACCTATTTCTAAGCATTTTGTGGCTCTAAATGTGTATGTTCCATGCATTATTTTTTTACACAAGTATTCATAGTAAGTCATTTATTTACAGACTGATGTTGTATTCTTATTGTTATAACACATTTGCTCGTATAGGAATTCTTATTTCAGCAATTTAAATATCGAAATGTATTTAATTACCTATTTTGCAGTAATGTAATGTAAAACTTATGGTATATCAAAATGCTTTGTCTAAAACAAACGGTACTTTTAGTAAATCTTAGCAAAAAAATATGTCAGAAAATTGGTCAACATTTTATGAATAAAATTAACTTTGAGAGGTAATATATTGTAAAAATTATTAAATTCGTTAATTTAATTCATTTTGTCCATAAATTACAACAATTTATTTGTCTGTAACAAAACACAAAAATATTAATTTACTTTATTACTAATGGCATATAATGGCAAGTTCTGTGCCGTTGCTTCAACAAAAAGACGCCGATGCGCGCGCATTGATAATCTGTGAACAAGTAAAATAATTCCGCGTTCCGCGCCCTTTTTTTCGCTGTATTGTTTTTATTTGAAAATGTCGTCAGAGTTTTATTGATTTCCTCGCAAATATGTTATTAAACGTCGTATGACATACGTGCGCTTTGATAATTACAGGCTATGCTAATTATAGCTCTCGCCTTCGGCTCGAGCTAGCAATAATGCCTCAGCTGTAATTATCAACTTAGCGCACTTATAGCATAATCTATTATCTACAGTGTTAAGTTTCTTCCAGATGCTCCTAAAATTAATAAGCGTATGAATAACGCCTCTATTACAAACGGTTTGAAAACAACAATTGAGTGCAAGTAAGTGGTTCATATTATAATCCAAGGCACTTTAGCCTCAATTTACTTGAGCCTCAATCCTACTAAAAATGTCAAAATTTGAACATTTAGATGTTTGGATCTTCGTTGCTTAATAATAATTATAGTAACGCCTAAACAGATCAGGCTGAAATTTAGAACACATCTAAATTACAGCTTAGAAGGACACGTAGGCTAGTTGTTATTCTTAAGAATAATGGAAGTGGGAACAACGAAGACAAAGGCACGGGATGCTGCTAGTTTTAAATAATGAAGAACAATTATATGAGTTTAACTTTGCATGTTCATAATAAATATTATGAGATTATGATTTTTTGTTAAAGATTTATGAACGGATTTAAGTAAAGCATTTGAATTGTTTGTTCAAGGTTATTGAGTGGTGGTACACCGAAACCTTCCATCACTTGGTTTTTTGGAGCAGACTTATCATCTATGAAGGAAAGAACGGAATGGAAAAATCAAGAACAAATTGTAATTGACTTTGCTGGTAAAACTGACGCTGGAATGTACAAGTGCCGAGCTGAAAACGCGGTCGGTAGTGACGAGCATCAGATGCAGTTAGTCGTCGAATGTAAGATTTTAAACATAACCATAGGCTAAAAAAACAAAATAAACGGCAAAACATGTGTGATACCAATTCGCAGCTTCCAGCTAAGAGAGTGTAATAATGACGATAACAGATAAAGGACTACCTACTTAAGATGAAAAATATTAAAACAACTTGAATATAAACAGAAACGTTACAATTAGATTATTATTTATGATGTATTTTTAAGGATTTTGTGACTGTAATGTTATTTTATCTACAGTTTTTGGTTTCTTTCAGATGCTCCTAAAATTAATAAGCGCGCGAATAAAGCCTCTGTAACAAAAGGTTTAAAATCGACAATTGAGTGCAAGTAAGTGGTTCATAATATATAGTGATCTAAGGCAATTACTTTAGCCTAAATCCTACTAAAAAGTTACAAAATTTAAACGTTTAAATCTTTGGATCTTCTTTGTTTAATAACATAGTAACGTCTGAACAGATCAGGCTGAAATTTAAAACACAGCTAAATTACAGTTTAGGAAAACACGTAAGTCAGCTGATATCTTTAAAAATAGTGTACTTGGGAACAACGAAGATAAAGCCATGGGTTGCTGCTAGTTTTCTATAATTAAGTACAATTATAATATGATTAAAACGTTGCATGTTTATAATAAAAGTAAAGATTATGATGTTTTTGTTAACGTTATAAGAACGGGTTTAAATAAAGCATTTGAATTGTTTGTTCAAGGTTATTAAGTGGTACACCGAAACCTTCCATCAGTTGGTTTTTTGGAGCAGACTCATCATCTATGAAGGAAAGAAAAGAATGGAAAAATCTAGAAGAAATTGTAATTGACTCTGCTGGTAAAACTGACGCTGGAATATACCAGTGCCGAGCTGAAAACACGGTCGGTAGGGACGAGCATCAGGTGCAGTTAGTCGTCGAATGTAAGATTTTAATTATTACCATGGGCTATGAAAACAGAATAAACGGCAACACATGTGTGATGCCTATCCAGCCTTTGAGCTAAGATAGTGTTATAATGATGATAACTGCTTATATAGACAACTGTTAAACTAACTGTCTAAATTAATTTGTCATTTTGGGTAAAGTCGTATATGTTGTTCATTTTATTTATTTCAAATCATTAATATTTCACCTAACAACGACTGTTTTAGGCCTCTTGACTTGTATGTATAATTAAATACTGAATGTACATTAACATAATAATATAATACGAATTCATGCCTTCAAAACTGGCGGTACGCTGTACACAAACATAATATTTGCTGTTTCTTAGATATTCCTGAAATTGTGAAAATCAAAAAGGATGAGTCGATTACTGCAAATATAAATACTGAGATACACATCGACTGTGAAGTAGATAGTGTTCCGCCAGCAACAGTGACTTGGCATAAGGATAGAGGAAAGATCACACCTGATATCGTTGTATCTGACAATAACACTATAAGGTAATATTTTGTAAATAATCACATATTTAAACTAATAACTGTTTCAAGAAGAAATCGCAAATCGTTTCAGTATTAAATGAAAACGAACCATACTATTGTTTTGAAAACAAGACTTTTTTTCACAGTTTTGTTGCAAAACCATCGAATGGCGGTGACTATGAGTGCTCTGCGATTAACAAACTTGGAACAGGTTCAAAATCTGTTAAAGTTACCGTTACGGGTGAGTACTGGCAATATAGTTTCATCTATACACATCTAAGCAACGAATCGTTTATAACAAAAGCTCAAATACAAAGCTCCAACTCAAATGACCTAAAGAAACCGTGATCATGAACCAATTACAAATAAAAAACGCGGAATTACATAAACATGTGACATAGTAAGTATGTATTTCAAACTATATAAGTATTATATCAGCTTTCTGGCCGCCATCATACAAGCTTTGCTTAGTTTGGGGTCAGATGGTGTTGTGTGTGAATTGTCCACCAATATTTATTATTATTATAGTTTATTCATCTTATTGGTGTAATAAAATCATCTCGTTTAGTAAACAATATGAGAAAAGAAATTCCATTAAGCTAAAATAAACCTTGGTTGAAAATAAACAGGAACGTTCCAACGAGAATATTATTTATTATGTACCTATTTCTAAGCATTTTGTGGCTCTAAATGTGTATGTTCCATGCATTATTTTTTTACACAAGTATTCATAGTAAGTCATTTATTTACAGACTGATGTTGTAATCTTATTGTTATAACACATTTGCTCGTATAGGAATTCTTATTTCAGCAATTTAAATATCGAAATGTATTTAATTACCTATTTTGCAGTAATGTAATGTAAAACCTATGGTATATCAAAATGCTTTGTCTAAAACAAACGGTACTTTTAGTAAATCTTAGCAAAAAAATATGTCAGAAAATTGGTCAACATTTTATGAATAAAATTAACTTTGAGAGGTAAAATATTGTAAAAATTATTAAATTCGTTAATTCAATTCATTTTGTCCATAAATTACAACAATTTATTTGTCTGTAACAAAACACAAAAATATTAATTTACTTTATTACTAATCGCATATAATGGCAAGTTCTGTGCCGTTGCTTAAACAAAAAGGCGCCGATGCGCGCGCATTGATAATCTGTGAACAAGTGAAATAATTTCGCGTTCCGTGCCCTTTTTTCGCTGTATTGTTTTTATTTGAAAATGTCGTCAGAGTTTTATTGATTTCCTCGCAAATATGTTATTAAACGTCGTATGACATACGTGCGCTTTGATATTTACAGGCTATGCTAATTATAGCTCTCGCCTTCGGCTCGAGCTAGCAATAAAGCCTCGGCTGTAATTATCAACTTAGCGCACTTATAGCATAATCTATTATCTACAGTGTTAAGTTTCTTTCAGATGCTCCTAAAATTAATAAGCGTATGAATAACGCCTCTATTACAAACGGTTTGAAAACAACAATTGAGTGCAAGTAAGTGGTTCATATTATAATCCAAGGCACTTTAGCCTCAATTTACTTGAGCCTCAATCCTACTAAAAATGACAAAATTTGAACATTTAGATGTTTGTATCTTCGTTGCTTAATAATAATTATAGTAACGCCTAAACAGATCAGGCTGAAATTTAGAACACATCTAAATTACAGCTTAGAAAGACACGTAGGCTAGTTGTTATCCTTAAGAATAATGGAAGTGGGAACAACGAAGACAAAGGCACGGGATGCTGCTAGTTTTAAATAATGAAGAACAATTATATGAGTTTAACTTTGCATGTTCATAATAAATATTATGAGATTATGATTTTTTGTTAAAGATTTATAAACGGATTTAAGTAAAGCATTTGAATTGTTTGTTCAAGGTTATTGAGTGGTGGTACACCGAAACCTTCCATCACTTGGTTTTTTGGAGCAGACTTATCATATATGAAGGAAAGAACGGAATGGAAAAATCAAGAACAAATTGTAATTGACTTTGCTGGTAAAACTGACGCTGGAATGTACAAGTGCCGAGCTGAAAACGCGGTCGGTAGTGACGAGCATCAGATGCAGTTAGTCGTCGAATGTAAGATTTTAAACATAACCATAGGCTAAAAAAACAAAATAAACGGCAAATCATGTGTGATACCTATTCGCAGCTTCCAGCTAAGAGAGTGTAATAATGACGATAACAGATAAAGGACTACCTACTTAAGATGAAAAATATTAAAACAACTTGAATATAAACAGAAACGTTACAATTAGATTATTATTTATGATGTATTTTTAAGGATTTTGTGACTGTAATGTTATTTTATCTACAGTTTTTGGTTTCTTTCAGATGCTCCTAAAATTAATAAGCGCGCGAATAAAGCCTCTGTAACAAAAGGTTTAAAATCGACAATTGAGTGCAAGTAAGTGGTTCATAATATATAGTGATCTAAGGCAATTACTTTAGCCTAAATCCTACTAAAAAATTACAAAATTTAAATGTTTAAATCTTTGGATCTTCTTTGTTTAATAACATAGTAACGTATGAACAGATCAGGCTGAAATTTAAAACACAGCTAAATTACAGTTTAGGAAAACACTTAAGTCAGCTGATATCTTTAAAAATAGTGTACTTGGGAACAACGAAGATAAAGCCATGGGTTGCTGCTAGTTTTCTATAATTAAGTACAATTATAATATGATTAAAACGTTGCATGTTTATAATAAAAGTAAAGATTATGATGTTTTTGTTAACGTTATAAGAACGGGTTTAAATAAAGCATTTGAATTGTTTGTTCAAGGTTATTAAGTGGTACACCGAAACCTTCCATCAGTTGGTTTTTTGGAACAGACTCATCATCTATGAAGGAAAGAAAAGAATGGAAAAATCTAGAAGAAATTGTAATTGACTCTGCTGGTAAAACTGACGCTGGAATATACCAGTGCCGAGCTGAAAACACGGTCGGTAGGGACGAGCATCAGGTGCAGTTAGTCGTCGAATGTAAGATTTTAATTATTACCATGGGCTATGAAAACAGAATAAACGGCAACACATGTGTGATGCCTATCCAGCCTTTGAGCTAAGATAGTGTTATAATGATGATAACTGCTTATATAGACAACTGTTAAACTAACTGTCTAAATTAATTTGTCATTTTGGGTAAAGTCGTATATGTTGTTCATTTTATTTATTTCAAATCATTAACATTTCACCTAACAACGACTGTTTTAGGCCTCTTGACTTGTATGTATAATTAAATACTGAATGTACATTAACATAATAATATGATACGAATTCATGCTTTCAAAACTGGCTGTACGCTGTACACAAACATAATATTTGCTGTTTCTTAGATATTCCTGAAATTGTGAAAATCAAAAAGGATGAGTCGATTACTGCAAATATTAATACTGAGATACACATCGACTGTGAAGTAGATAGTGTTCCGCCAGCAACAGTGACTTGGCATAAGGATAGAGGAAAGATCACACCTGATATCGTTGTATCTGACAATAACACTATAAGGTAATATTTTGTAAATAATCACATATTTAAACTAATAACTGTTTCAAGAAGAAATCGCAAATCGTTTCAGTATTAAATGAAAACGAACCATACTATTGTTTTGAAAACAAGACTTTTTTTCACAGTTTTGTTGCAAAACCATCGAATGGCGGTGACTATGAGTGCTCTGCGATTAACAAACTTGGAACAGATTCAAAATCTGTTAAAGTTACCGTTACGGGTGAGTACTGGCAATATAGTTTCATCTATACACATCTAAGCAACGAATCGTTTATAACAAAAGCTCAAATACAAAGCTCCAACTCAAATGACCTAAAGAAACCGTGATCATGAACCAATTACAAATAAAAAAACGCGGAATTACATAAATATGTGACATAGTTTATTCATCTTATTGGTGTAATAAAATCATCTCGTTTAGTAAACAATATGAGAAAAGAAATTCCATTAAGCTAAAATAAACCTTGGTTGAAAATAAACAGGAACGTTCCAACGAGAATATTATTTATTATGTACCTATTTCTAAGCATTTTGTGGCTCTAAATGTGTATGTTCCATGCATTATTTTTTTACACAAGTATTCATAGTAAGTCATTTATTTACAGACTGATGTTGTAATCTTATTGTTATAACACATTTGCTCGTATAGGAATTCTTATTTCAGCAATTTAAATATCGAAATGTATTTAATTACCTATTTTGCAGTAATGTAATGTAAAACCTATGGTATATCAAAATGCTTTGTCTAAAACAAACGGTACTTTTAGTAAATCTTAGCAAAAAAATATGTCAGAAAATTGGTCAACATTTTATGAATAAAATTAACTTTGAGAGGTAAAATATTGTAAAAATTATTAAATTCGTTAATTTAATTCATTTTGTCCATAAATTACAACAATTTATTTGTCTGTAACAAAACACAAAAATATTAATTTACTTTATTACTAATGGCATATAATGGCAAGTTCTGTGCCGTTGCTTAAACAAAAAGGCGCCGATGCGCGCGCATTGATAATCTGTGAACAAGTAAAATGATTTCGCGTTCCGTGCCCTTTTTTCGCTGTATTGTTTTTATTTGAAAATGTCGTCAGAGTTTTATTGATTTCCTCGCAAATATGTTATTAAACGTCGTATGACATACGTGCGCTTTGATAATTACAGGCTATGCTAATTATAGCTCTCGCCTTCGGCTCGAGCTAGCAATAAAGCCTCGGCTGTAATTATCAACTTAGCGCACTTATAGCATAATCTATTATCTACAGTGTTAAGTTTCTTTCAGATGCTCCTAAAATTAATAAGCGTATGAATAACGCCTCTATTACAAACGGTTTGAAAACAACAATTGAGTGCAAGTAAGTGGTTCATATTATAATCCAAGGCACTTTAGCCTCAATTTACTTGAGCCTCAATCCTACTAAAAATGACAAAATTTGAACATTTAGATGTTTGTATCTTCGTTGCTTAATAATAATTATAGTAACGCCTAAACAGATCAGGCTGAAAGGGGTTTGGGTACTTTTGTATGGGCCCGTGGCGTCGTTTTTTTTTTTAGCGGCCAGAGATCTGTTATCACTTTCTTGTAACAATAAAATACCCTGATGCTATCTGTGCAATCGGATTTGCTCTAAGTCATATCGGAGCTGAGTTATAGCCTGTCAAAGTTATTTATTTTTTGGATTTTTTGTATGGGCAAGTGGCGTCGTTTTTTTATTTTAGCGGCCATCGATCAGTTATAACTTTCTTGTAACAATAAAATACCCTGATGCTATATGTGCAATCAGATTTGCTGTAAGTAATGTCGGAGCTGAGTTATGGCCACGTAAAGTTTTTTTTTTGGTTTTCTTTGTATGTACTAGTGGCGCCATTTCCTACAGCGGCCAAACATCCGTTAGCACTTTTATGAAACATTATTTTTACTTAAAGGTACCTGTGTAATCAGATTTGCTGCAAACTATATCGGAGCTGAGTTATGGCCACTTAAAGTTTTTTTTTTGGTTTTCTTTGTATGTACTAGTGGCGCCATTTCCTATAGCGGCCAAACATGCGTTAGCACTTTTATGAAACATTATTTTTACCTTAAGGTACCTGTGTAATCAGATTTGTTGCAAACTATATCGGAGCTGAGTTATGGCCACTCAAAGTTTTTGTTTGGTTTTCTTTGTATGTACTAGTGGCGCCATTTCCTACAGCGGCCAAACATCCGTTAGCACTTTTATGAAACATTATTTTTACTTCAAGGTACCTGTGTAATCAGATTTGCTGCAAACTATATCGGAGCTGAGTTATGGCCACTTAAAGTTTTTTTTTTGGTTTTCTTTGTATGTACTAGTGGCGCCATTTCCTATAGCGGCCAAACATCCGTTAGCACTTTTGTGAAACATTATTTTTACCCTAAGGTACCTGTGTAATCAGATTTGTTGCAAACTATATCGGAGCTGAGTTATGGCCACTTAAAAGTTTTTTTTTTGGTTTTCTTTGTATGTACTAGTGGCGCCATTTCCTACAGCGGCCAAACATCCATTAGCACTTTTATGAAACATTATTTTTACTTTAAGGTACCTGTGTAATCAGATTTGTTGCAAACTATATCGGAGCTGAGTTATGGCCACTCAAAGTTTTTTTTTTTGGTTTTCTTTGGATGTACTAGTGGCGCCATTTCCTACAGCGGCCAAACATCCGTTAGCACTTTTATGAAACATTATTTTTATTTAAAGGTACCTGTGTAATCAGATTTGCTGCAAACTATATCGGAGCTGAGTTATGGCCACTTAAAGTTTTTTTTTTTGTTTTCTTTGTATGTACTAGTGGCGCCATTTCCTTTAGCGGCCAAACATCCGTTAGCACTTTTATGAAACATTATTTTTACCTTAAGGTACCTGTGTAATCAGATTTGTTGCAAACTATATCGGAGCTGAGTTATGGCCACTCAAAGTTTTTTTTTTGGTTTTCTTTGTATGTACTAGTGGCGCCATTTCCTACAGCGGCCAAACATCCGTTAGCACTTTTATGAAACATTATTTTTACTTTAAGGTACCTGTGTAATCAGATTTGTTGCAAACTATATCGGAGCTGAGTTATGGCCACTCAAAGTTTTTTTTTGATTTTTTTGTATGTACTAGTGGCGCCATTTCCTACAGCGGCCAAACATCCGTTAGCACTTTTATGAAACATTATTTTTACCTGAAGGTACTTGTGTAATCAAATTTGCTGCAAACTATATCGGAGATGAGTTATGGCCCCTCAAAGTTTTTATTTTGATTTTCTTTTTATGGACTAGTGGCCATGAACATGGTTATGGTCCCGAGTTAACCAGAAGATTTCTTATCACTCCCAAGCGTGACGCTAGAATTCAATTCACAGCCCACGAAAAATCTGTCCGATGCGCGCAAAAAGAAGCTTTCACTTCTATAACAAAATCATCTACGTTAATGAGAAAAAACTACAAAGTGAAATTGACTCACTTCATGCCGTTATTTCACTGTATCCATGTGCCAACTTTGAAAAAACAGTTCCGATATAGTTTGCAACAAATCTGATTACACAGGTACCTTAAGGTAAAAATAATGTTTCATAAAAGTGCTAACGGATGTTTGGCCGCTGTAGGAAATGGCGCCACTAGTACATACAAAGAAAGTCAAAAAAAAATTTAAGTGGCCATAACTCAGCTCCGATATAGTTTGCAACAAATCTGATTACAAAGGTACCTTAAGGTAAAAATAATGTTTCACAAAAGTGCTAACGGATGTTTGGCCGCTATAGGAAATGGCGCCACTAGTACATACAAAGAAAACCAAAAAAAAAACTTTAAGTGGCCATAACTCAGCTCCGATATAGTTTGCAACAAATCTGATTACACAGGTACCTTAAGGTAAAAATAATATTTCACAAAAGTGCTAACGGATGTTTGGCCGCTGTAGGAAATGGCGCCACTAGTACATACAAAGAAAACCAAAAAAAAAACTTAAGTGGCCATAACTCAGCTCCGATATAGTTTGCAGCAAATCTGATTACACAGGTACCTTGAAGTAAAAATAATGTTTCACAAAAGTGCTAACAAATGTTTGGCCGCTGTAGGAAATGGCGCCACTAGTACATACAAAGAAAACCAAAAAAAAACTTTAAGTGGCCATAACTCAGCTCCGATATAGTTTGCAACAAATCTGATTACAAAGGTACCTTAAGGTAAAAATAATGTTTCACAAAAGTGCTAACGGATGTTTGGCCGCTATAGGAAATGGCGCCACTAGTACATACATAGAAAACCAAAAAAAAAAACTTTGAGGGGTCATAACTCAGCTCCGATATAGTTTGCAGCAAATCTGATTACACAGGTACCTTTAAGTAAAAATAATGTTTCATAAAAGTGCTAACGAATGTTTGGCCGATGTAGGAAATGGCGCCACTAGTACATACAAAGAAAACCAAAAAACAAACTTTGAGTGGCCATAACTCAGCTCCGATATAGTTTGCAACAAATCTGATTACACAGGTACCTTAAGGTAAAAATAATGTTTCATAAAAGTGCTAATGGATGTTTGGCCGCTGTAGGAAATGGCGCCACTAGTACATACAAAGAAAACCAAAAAAAAAACTTTAAGTGGCCATAACTCAGCTCCGATATAGTTTGCAACAAATCTGATTACACAGGTACCTTAAGGTAAAAATAATGTTTCACAAAAGTGCTTACGGATGTTTGGCCGCTATAGGAAATGGCGCCACTAGTACATACAAAGAAAACCAAAAAAAAAAACTTTGCGGGGCCATAACTCAGCTCCGATATTACTTACAGCAAATCTGATTGCACATATAGCATCAGGGTATTTTATTGTTACAAGAAAGTTATAACAGATCGATGGCCGCTAAAATGAAAAAACGACCCCACTTGCCCATACAAAAAATCCAAAAAATAAATAACTTTGACAGGCTATAACTCAGCTCCGATATGACTTAGAGCAAATCCGATTGCACAGATAGCATTTGGGTATTTTATTGTTACAAGAAAGTGATAACAGATCTCTGGCCGCTAAAATGAAAAAACGACGCCACTTGCCCATACAAAAAATCCAAAAAATAAATAACTTTGACAGGCTATAACTCAGCTCCGATATGACTTAGAGCAAATCCGATTGCACAGATAGCATCAGGGTATTTTATTGTTACAAGAAAGTGATAACAGATCTCTGGCCGCTAAAAAAAAAAACGACGCCAACTTTACCCAAACCCCTTTAGAACACATCTAAATTACAGCTTAGAAGGACACGTAGGCTAGTTGTTATCCTTAAGAATAATGGAAGTGGGAACAACGAAGACAAAGGCACGGGATGCTGCTAGTTTTAAATAATGAAGAACAATTATATGAGTTTAACTTTGCATGTTCATAATAAATATTATGAGATTATGATTTTTTGTTAAAGATTTATGAACGGATTTAAGTAAAGCATTTGAATTGTTTGTTCAAGGTTATTGAGTGGTGGTACACCGAAACCTTCCATCACTTGGTTTTTTGGAGCAGACTTATCATCTATGAAGGAAAGAACGGAATGGAAAAATCAAGAACAAATTGTAATTGACTTTGCTGGTAAAACTGACGCTGGAATGTACAAGTGCCGAGCTGAAAACGCGGTCGGTAGTGACGAGCATCAGATGCAGTTAGTCGTCGAATGTAAGATTTTAAACATAACCATAGGCTAAAAAAACAAAATAAACGGCAAAACATGTGTAATACCTATTCGCAGCTTCCAGCTAAGAGAGTGTAATAATGACGATAACAGATAAAGGACTACCTACTTAAGATGAAAAATATTAAAACAACTTGAATATAAACAGAAACGTTACAATTAGATTATTATTTATGATGTATTTTTAAGGATTTTGTGACTGTAATGTTATTTTATCTACAGTTTTTGGTTTCTTTCAGATGCTCCTAAAATTGATAAGCGCGCGAATAAAGCCTCTGTAACAAAAGGTTTAAAATCGACAATTGAGTGCAAGTAAGTGGTTCATAATATATAGTGATCTAAGGCAATTACTTTAGCCTAAATCCTACTAAAAAATTACAAAATTTAAACGTTTAAATCTTTGGATCTTCTTTGTTTAATAACATAGTAACGTCTGAACAGATCAGGCTGAAATTTAAAACACAGCTAAATTACAGTTTAGGAAAACACGTAAGTCAGCTGATATCTTTAAAAATAGTGTACTTGGGAACAACGAAGATAAAGCCATGGGTTGCTGCTAGTTTTCTATAATTAAGTACAATTATAACATGATTAAAACGTTGCATGTTTATAATAAAAGTAAAGATTATGATGTTTTTGTTAACTTTATAAGAACGGATTTAAATAAAGCATTTGAATTCTTTGTTCAAGGTTATTGAGTGGTACACCGAAACCATCCATCAGTTGGTTTTTTGGAGCAGACTCATCATCTATGAAGGAAAGAAAAGAATGGAAAAATCTAGAACAAATTGTAATTGACTCTGCTGGTAAAACTGACGCTGGAATATACCAGTGCCGAGCTGAAAACACGGTCGGTAGGGACGAGCATCAGGTGCAGTTAGTCGTCGAATGTAAGATTTTAATTATTACCATGGGCTATGAAAACAGAATAAACGGCAACACATGTGTGATGCCTATCCAGCCTTTGAGCTAAGATAGTGTTATAATGATGATAACTGCTTAAATAGACAACTGTTAAACTAACTGTCTAAATTAATTTGTCATTTTGGGTAAAGTCGTATATGTTGTTCATTTTATTTATTTCAAATCATTAACATTTCACCTAACACCGACTGTTTTAGGGCGCTTGACTTGTATGTATAATTAAATACTGAATGTACATTAACATAATAATATAATACGAATTCATGCCTTCAAAACTGGCTGTATGCTGTACACAAACATAATATTTGCTGTTTCTTAGATATTCCTGAAATTGTGAAAATCAAAAAGGATGAGTCGATTACTGCAAATATAAATACTGAGATACACATCGACTGTGAAGTAGATAGTGTTCCGCCAGCAACAGTGACTTGGCATAAGGATAGAGGAAAGATCACACCTGATATCGTTGTATCTGACAATAACACTATAAGGTAATATTTTGTAAATAATTACATATTTAAACTAATTACTGTTTCAAGAAGAAATCGCAAATCGTTTCAGTATTAAATGAAAACGAACCATACTATTGTTTTGAAAACAAGACTTTTTTTCACAGTTTTGTTGCAAAACCATCGAATGGCGGTGACTATGAGTGCTCTGCGATTAACAAACTTGGAACAGATTCAAAATCTGTTAAAGTTACCGTTACGGGTGAGTACTGGCAATATAGTTTCATCTATACACATCTAAGCAACGAATCGTTTATAACAAAAGCTCAAATACAAAGCTCCAACTCAAATGACCTAAAGAAACCGTGATCATGAACCAATTACAAATAAAAAACGCGGAATTACATAAATATGTGACATAGTTTATTCATCTTATTGGTGTAATAAAATCATCTCGTTTAGTAAACAATATGAGAAAAGAAATTCCATTAAGCTAAAATAAACCTTGGTTGAAAATAAACAGGAACGTTCCAACGAGAATATTATTTATTATGTACCTATTTCTAAGCATTTTGTGGCTCTAAATGTGTATGTTCCATGCATTATTTTTTTACACAAGTATTCATAGTAAGTCATTTATTTACACACTGATGTTGTATTCTTATTGTTATAACACATTTCCTCGTATAGGAATTCTTATTTCAGCAATTTAAATATCGAAATGTATTTAATTACCTATTTTGCAGTAATGTAATGTAAAACCTATGGTATATCAAAATGCTTTGTCTAAAACAAACGGTACTTTTAGTAAATCTTAGCAAAAAAATATGTCAGAAAATTGGTCAACATTTTATGAATAAAATTAACTTTGAGAGGTAAAATATTGTAAAAATTATTAAATTCGTTAATTTAATTCATTTTGTCCATAAATTACAACAATTTATTTGTCTGTAACAAAACACAAAAATATTAATTTACTTTATTACTAATGGCATATAATGGCAAGTTCTGTGCCGTTGCTTAAACAAAAAGGCGCCGATGCGCGCGCATTGATAATCTGTGAACAAGTAAAATGATTTCGCGTTCCGTGCCCTTTTTTCGCTGTATTGTTTTTATTTGAAAATGTCGTCAGAGTTTTATTGATTTCCTCGCAAATATGTTATTAAACGTCGTATGACATACGTGCGCTTTGATAATTACAGGCTATGCTAATTATAGCTCTCGCCTTCGGCTCGAGCTAGCAATAAAGCCTCGGCTGTAATTATCAACTTAGCGCACTTATAGCATAATCTATTATCTACAGTGTTAAGTTTCTTTCAGATGCTCCTAAAATTAATAAGCGTATGAATAACGCCTCTATTACAAACGGTTTGAAAACAACAATTGAGTGCAAGTAAGTGGTTCATATTATAATCCAAGGCACTTTAGCCTCAATTTACTTGAGCCTCAATCCTACTAAATATGACAAAATTTGAACATTTAGATGTTTGGATCTTCGTTGCTTAATAATAATTATAGTAACGCCTAAACAGATCAGGCTGAAATTTAGAACACATCTAAATTACAGCTTAGAAGGACACGTAGGCTAGTTGTTATCCTTAAGAATAATGGAAGTGGGAACAACGAAGACAAAGGCACGGGATGCTGCTAGTTTTAAATAATGAAGAACAATTATATGAGTTTAACTTTGCATGTTCATAATAAATATTATGAGATTATGATTTTTTGTTAAAGATTTATGAACGGATTTAAGTAAAGCATTTGAATTGTTTGTTCAAGGTTATTGAGTGGTGGTACACCGAAACCTTCCATCACTTGGTTTTTTGGAGCAGACTTATCATCTATGAAGGAAAGAAAGGAATGGAAAAATCAAGAACAAATTGTAATTGGCTTTGCTGGTAAAACTGACGCTGGAATGTACAAGTGCCGAGCTGAAAACGCGGTCGGTAGTGACGAGCATCAGATGCAGTTAGTCGTCGAATGTAAGATTTTAAACATAACCATAGGCTAAAAAACAAAATAAACGGCAAAACATGTGTAATACCTATTCGCAGCTTCCAGCTAAGAGAGTGTAATAATGACGATAACAGATAAAGGACTACCTACTTAAGATGAAAAATATTAAAACAACTTGAATATAAACAGAAACGTTACAATTAGATTATTATTTATGATGTATTTTTAAGGATTTTGTGACTGTAATGTTATTTTATCTACAGTTTTTGGTTTCTTTCAGATGCTCCTAAAATTAATAAGCGCGCGAATAAAGCCTCTGTAACAAAAGGATTAAAATCGACAATTGAGTGCAAGTAAGTGGTTCATAATATATAGTGATCTAAGGCAATTACTTTAGCCTAAATCCTACTAAAAAAATACAAAATTTAAATGTTTAAATCTTTGGATCTTCTTTGTTTAATAACATAGTAACGTCTGAACAGATCAGGCTGAAATTTAAAACACAGCTAAATTACAGTTTAGGAAAACACGTAAGTCAGCTGATATCTTTAAAAATAGTGTACTTGGGAACAACGAAGATAAAGCCATGGGTTGCTGCTAGTTTTCTATAATTAAGTACAATTATAATATGATTAAAACGTTGCATGTTTATAATAAAAGTAAAGATTATGATGTTTTTGTTAACGTTATAAGAACGGGTTTAAATAAAGCATTTGAATTGTTTGTTCAAGGTTATTAAGTGGTACACCGAAACCTTCCATCAGTTGGTTTTTTGGAGCAGACTCATCATCTATGAAGGAAAGAAAAGAATGGAAAAATCTAGAAGAAATTGTAATTGACTCTGCTGGTAAAACTGACGCTGGAATATACCAGTGCCGAGCTGAAAACACGGTCGGTAGGGACGAGCATCAGGTGCAGTTAGTCGTCGAATGTAAGATTTTAATTATTACCATGGGCTATGAAAACAGAATAAACGGCAACACATGTGTGATGCCTATCCAGCCTTTGAGCTAAGATAGTGTTATAATGATGATAACTGCTTAAATAGACAACTGTTAAACTAACTGTCTAAATTAATTTGTCATTTTGGGTAAAGTCGTATATGTTGTTCATTTTATTTATTTCAAATCATTAACATTTCACCTAACACCGACTGTTTTAGGGCGCTTGACTTGTATGTATAATTAAATACTGAATGTACATTAACATAATAATATAATACGAATTCATGCCTTCAAAACTGGCTGTATGCTGTACACAAACATAATATTTGCTGTTTCTTAGATATTCCTGAAATTGTGAAAATCAAAAAGGATGAGTCGATTACTGCAAATATTAATACTGAGATACACATCGACTGTGAAGTAGATAGTGTTCCGCCAGCAACAGTGACTTGGCATAAGGATAGAGGAAAGATCACACCTGATATCGTTGTATCTGACAATAACACTATAAGGTAATATTTTGTAAATAATTACATATTTAAACTAATTACTGTTTCAAGAAGAAATCGCAAATCGTTTCAGTATTAAATGAAAACGAACCATACTATTGTTTTGAAAACAAGACTTTTTTTCACAGTTTTGTTGCAAAACCATCGAATGGCGGTGACTATGAGTGCTCTGCGATTAACAAACTTGGAACAGATTCAAAATCTGTTAATGTTACCGTTACGGGTGAGTACTGGCAATATAGTTTCATCTATACACATCTAAGCAACGAATCGTTTATAACAAAAGCTCAAATACAAAGCTCCAACTCAAATGACCTAAAGAAACCGTGATCATGAACCAATTACAAATAAAAAACGCGGAATTACATAAATATGTGACATAGTTTATTCATCTTATTGGTGTAATAAAATCATCTCGTTTAGTAAACAATATGAGAAAAGAAATTCCATTAAGCTAAAATAAACCTTGGTTGAAAATAAACAGGAACGTTCCAACGAGAATATTATTTATTATGTACCTATTTCTAAGCATTTTGTGGCTCTAAATGTGTATGTTCCATGCATTATTTTTTTACACAAGTATTCATAGTAAGTCATTTATTTACACACTGATGTTGTATTCTTATTGTTATAACACATTTCCTCGTATAGGAATTCTTATTTCAGCAATTTAAATATCGAAATGTATTTAATTACCTATTTTGCAGTAATGTAATGTAAAACCTATGGTATATCAAAATGCTTTGTCTAAAACAAACGGTACTTTTAGTAAATCTTAGCAAAAAAATATGTCAGAAAATTGGTCAACATTTTATGAATAAAATTAACTTTGAGAGGTAAAATATTGTAAAAATTATTAAATTCGTTAATTTAATTCATTTTGTCCATAAATTACAACAATTTATTTGTCTGTAACAAAACACAAAAATATTAATTTACTTTATTACTAATGGCATATAATGGCAAGTTCTGTGCCGTTGCTTAAACAAAAAGGCGCCGATGCGCGCGCATTGATAATCTGTGAACAAGTAAAATGATTTCGCGTTCCGTGCCCTTTTTTCGCTGTATTGTTTTTATTTGAAAATGTCGTCAGAGTTTTATTGATTTCCTCGCAAATATGTTATTAAACGTCGTATGACATACGTGCGCTTTGATAATTACAGGCTATGCTAATTATAGCTCTCGCCTTCGGCTCGAGCTAGCAATAAAGCCTCGGCTGTAATTATCAACTTAGCGCACTTATAGCATAATCTATTATCTACAGTGTTAAGTTTCTTTCAGATGCTCCTAAAATTAATAAGCGTATGAATAACGCCTCTATTACAAACGGTTTGAAAACAACAATTGAGTGCAAGTAAGTGGTTCATATTATAATCCAAGGCACTTTAGCCTCAATTTACTTGAGCCTCAATCCTACTAAATATGACAAAATTTGAACATTTAGATGTTTGGATCTTCGTTGCTTAATAATAATTATAGTAACGCCTAAACAGATCAGGCTGAAATTTAGAACACATCTAAATTACAGCTTAGAAGGACACGTAGGCTAGTTGTTATCCTTAAGAATAATGGAAGTGGGAACAACGAAGACAAAGGCACGGGATGCTGCTAGTTTTAAATAATGAAGAACAATTATATGAGTTTAACTTTGCATGTTCATAATAAATATTATGAGATTATGATTTTTTGTTAAAGATTTATGAACGGATTTAAGTAAAGCATTTGAATTGTTTGTTCAAGGTTATTGAGTGGTGGTACACCGAAACCTTCCATCACTTGGTTTTTTGGAGCAGACTTATCATCTATGAAGGAAAGAAAGGAATGGAAAAATCAAGAACAAATTGTAATTGACTTTGCTGGTAAAACTGACGCTGGAATGTACAAGTGCCGAGCTGAAAACGCGGTCGGTAGTGACGAGCATCAGATGCAGTTAGTCGTCGAATGTAAGATTTTAAACATAACCATAGGCTAAAAAACAAAATAAACGGCAAAACATGTGTGATACCTATTCGCAGCTTCCAGCTAAGAGAGTGTAATAATGACGATAACAGATAAAGGACTACCTACTTAAGATGAAAAATATTAAAACAACTTGAATATAAACAGAAACGTTACAATTAGATTATTATTTATGATGTATTTTTAAGGATTTTGTGACTGTAATGTTATTTTATCTACAGTTTTTGGTTTCTTTCAGATGCTCCTAAAATTAATAAGCGCGCGAATAAAGCCTCTGTAACAAAAGGTTTAAAATCGACAATTGAGTGCAAGTAAGTGGTTCATAATATATAGTGATCTAAGGCAATTACTTTAGCCTAAATCCTACTAAAAAATTACAAAATTTAAATGTTTAAATCTTTGGATCTTCTTTGTTTAATAACATAGTAACGTCTGAACAGATCAGGCTGAAATTTAAATCACAGCTAAATTACAGTTTAGGAAAACACGTAAGTCAGCTGATATCTTTAAAAATAGTGTACTTGGGAACAACGAAGATAAAGCCATGGGTTGCTGCTAGTTTTCTATAATTAAGTACAATTATAATATGATTAAAACGTTGCATGTTTATAATAAAAGTAAAGATTATGATGTTTTTGTTAACGTTATAAGAACGGGTTTAAATAAAGCATTTGAATTGTTTGTTCAAGGTTATTAAGTGGTACACCGAAACCTTCCATCAGTTGGTTTTTTGGAGCAGACTCATCATCTATGAAGGAAAGAAAAGAATGGAAAAATCTAGAAGAAATTGTAATTGACTCTGCTGGTAAAACTGACGCTGGAATATACCAGTGCCGAGCTGAAAACACGGTCGGTAGGGACGAGCATCAGGTGCAGTTAGTCGTCGAATGTAAGATTTTAATTATTACCATGGGCTATGAAAACAGAATAAACGGCAACACATGTGTGATGCCTATCCAGCCTTTGAGCTAAGATAGTGTTATAATGATGATAACTGCTTATATAGACAACTGTTAAACTAACTTTCTAAATTAATTTGTCATTTTGGGTAAAGTCGTATATGTTGTTCATTTTATTTATTTCAAATCATTAACATTTCACCTAACAACGACTGTTTTAGGCCTCTTGACTTGTATGTATAATTAAATACTGAATGTACATTAACATAATAATATAATACGAATTCATGCTTTCAAAACTGGCTGTACGCTGTACACAAACATAATATTTGCTGTTTCTTAGATATTCCTGAAATTGTGAAAATCAAAAAGGATGAGTCGATTACTGCAAATATAAATACTGAGATACACATCGACTGTGAAGTAGATAGTGTTCCGCCAGCAACAGTGACTTGGCATAAGGATAGAGGAAAGATCACACCTGATATCGTTGTATCTGACAATAACACTATAAGGTAATATTTTGTAAATAATTACATATTTAAACTAATTACTGTTTCAAGAAGAAATCGCAAATCGTTTCAGTATTAAATGAAAACGAACCATACTATTGTTTTGAAAACAAGACTTTTTTTCACAGTTTTGTTGCAAAACCATCGAATGGCGGTGACTATGAGTGCTCTGCGATTAACAAACTTGGAACAGATTCAAAATCTGTTAAAGTTACCGTTACGGGTGAGTACTGGCAATATAGTTTCATCTATACACATCTAAGCAACGAATCGTTTATAACAAAAGCTCAAATACAAAGCTCCAACTCAAATGACCTAAAGAAACCGTGATCATGAACCAATTACAAATAAAAAACGCGGAATTACATAAATATGTGACATAGTTTATTCATCTCATTGGTGTAATAAAATCATCTCGTTTAGTAAACAATATGAGAAAAGAAATTCCATTAAGCTAAAATAAACCTTGGTTGAAAATAAACAGGAACGTTCCAACGAGAATATTATTTATTATGTACCTATTTCTAAGCATTTTGTGGCTCTAAATGTGTATGTTCCATGCATTATTTTTTTACACAAGTATTCATAGTAAGTCATTTATTTACACACTGATGTTGTATTTTTATTGTTATAACACATTTGCTCGTATAGGAATTCTTATTTCAGCAATTTAAATATCGAAATGTATTTAATTACCTATTTTGCAGTAATGTAATGTAAAACCTATGGTATATCAAAATGCTTTGTCTAAAACAAACGGTACTTTTAGTAAATCTTAGCAAAAAAATATGTCAGAAAATTGGTCAACATTTTATGAATAAAATTAACTTTGAGAGGTAAAATATTGTAAAAATTATTAAATTCGTTAATTTAATTCATTTTGTCCATAAATTACAACAATTTATTTGTCTGTAACAAAACACAAAAATATTAATTTACTTTATTACTAATGGCATATAATGGCAAGTTCTGTGCCGTTGCTTAAACAAAAAGGCGCCGATGCGCGCGCATTGATAATCTGTGAACAAGTAAAATGATTTCGCGTTCCGTGCCCTTTTTTCGCTGTATTGTTTTTATTTGAAAATGTCGTCAGAGTTTTATTGATTTCCTCGCAAATATGTTATTAAACGTCGTATGACATACGTGCGCTTTGATAATTACAGGCTATGCTAATTATAGCTCTCGCCTTCGGCTCGAGCTAGCAATAAATCCTCGGCTGTAATTATCAACTTAGCGCACTTATAGCATAATCTATTATCTACAGTGTTAAGTTTCTTTCAGATGCTCCTAAAATTAATAAGCGTATGAATAACGCCTCTATTACAAACGGTTTGAAAACAACAATTGAGTGCAAGTAAGTGGTTCATATTATAATCCAAGGCACTTTAGCCTCAATTTACTTGAGCCTCAATCCTACTAAATATGACAAAATTTGAACATTTAGATGTTTGGATCTTCGTTGCTTAATAATAATTATAGTAACGCCTAAACAGATCAGGCTGAAATTTAGAACACATCTAAATTACAGCTTAGAAGGACACGTAGGCTAGTTGTTATCCTTAAGAATAATGGAAGTGGGAACAACGAAGACAAAGGCACGGGATGCTGCTAGTTTTAAATAATGAAGAACAATTATATGAGTTTAACTTTGCATGTTCATAATAAATATTATGAGATTATGATTTTTTGTTAAAGATTTATAAACGGATTTAAGTAAAGCATTTGAATTGTTTGTTCAAGGTTATTGAGTGGTGGTACACCGAAACCTTCCATCACTTGGTTTTTTGGAGCAGACTTATCATCTATGAAGGAAAGAAAGGAATGGAAAAATCAAGAACAAATTGTAATTGACTTTGCTGGTAAAACTGACGCTGGAATGTACAAGTGCCGAGCTGAAAACGCGGTCGGTAGTGACGAGCATCAGATGCAGTTAGTCGTCGAATGTAAGATTTTAAACATAACCATAGGCTAAAAAACAAAATAAACGGCAAAACATGTGTAATACCTATTCGCAGCTTCCAGCTAAGAGAGTGTAATAATGACGATAACAGATAAAGGACTACCTACTTAAGATGAAAAATATTAAAACAACTTGAATATAAACAGAAACGTTACAATTAGATTATTATTTATGATGTATTTTTAAGGATTTTGTGACTGTAATGTTATTTTATCTACAGTTTTTGGTTTCTTTCAGATGCTCCTAAAATTAATAAGCGCGCGAATAAAGCCTCTGTAACAAAAGGTTTAAAATCGACAATTGAGTGCAAGTAAGTGGTTCATAATATATAGTGATCTAAGGCAATTACTTTAGCCTAAATCCTACTAAAAAATTTCAAAATTTAAATGTTTAAATCTTTGGATCTTCTTTGTTTAATAACATAGTAACGTCTGAACAGATCAGGCTGAAATTTAAAACACAGCTAAATTACAGTTTAGGAAAACACGTAAGTCAGCTGATATCTTTAAAAATAGTGTACTTGGGAACAACGAAGATAAAGCCATGGGTTGCTGCTAGTTTTCTATAATTAAGTACAATTATAATATGATTAAAACGTTGCATTTTTATAATAAAAGTAAAGATTATGATGTTTTTGTTAACGTTATAAGAACGGGTTTAAATAAAGCATTTGAATTGTTTGTTCAAGGTTATTAAGTGGTACACCGAAACCTTCCATCAGTTGGTTTTTTGGAGCAGACTCATCATCTATGAAGGAAAGAAAAGAATGGAAAAATCTAGAAGAAATTGTAATTGACTCTGCTGGTAAAACTGACGCTGGAATATACCAGTGCCGAGCTGAAAACACGGTCGGTAGGGACGAGCATCAGGTGCAGTTAGTCGTCGAATGTAAGATTTTAATTATTACCATGGGCTATGAAAACAGAATAAACGGCAACACATGTGTGATGCCTATCCAGCCTTTGAGCTAAGATAGTGTTATAATGATGATAACTGCTTAAATAGACAACTGTTAAACTAACTGTCTAAATTAATTTGTCATTTTGGGTAAAGTCGTATATGTTGTTCATTTTATTTATTTCAAATCATTAACATTTCACCTAACAACGACTGTTTTAGGCCTCTTGACTTGTATGTATAATTAAATACTGAATGTACATTAACATAATAATATAATACGAATTCATGCCTTCAAAACTGGCTGTACGCTGTACACAAACATAATATTTGCTGTTTCTTAGATATTCCTGAAATTGTGAAAATCAAAAAGGATGAGTCGATTACTGCAAATATAAATACTGAGATACACATCGACTGTGAAGTAGATAGTGTTCCGCCAGCAACAGTGACTTGGCATAAGGATAGAGGAAAGATCACACCTGATATCGTTGTATCTGACAATAACACTATAAGGTAATATTTTGTAAATAATTACATATTTAAACTAATTACTGTTTCAAGAAGAAATCGCAAATCGTTTCAGTATTAAATGAAAACGAACCATACTATTGTTTTGAAACCAAGACTTTTTTTAACAGTTTTGTTGCAAAACCATCGAATGGCGGTGACTATGAGTGCTCTGCGATTAACAAACTTGGAACAGATTCAAAATCTGTTAAAGTTACCGTTACGGGTGAGTACTGGCAATATAGTTTCATCTATACACATCTAAGCAACGAATCGTTTATAACAAAAGCTCAAATACAAAGCTCCAACTCAAATGACCTAAAGAAACCGTGATCATGAACCAATTACAAATAAAAAATGCGGAATTACATAAATATGTGACATAGTTTATTCATCTTATTGGTGTAATAAAATCATCTCGTTTAGTAAACAATATGAGAAAAGAAATTCCATTAAGCTAAAATAAACCTTGGTTGAAAATAAACAGGAACGTTCCAACGAGAATATTATTTATTATGTACCTATTTCTAAGCATTTTGTGGCTCTAAATGTGTATGTTCCATGCATTATTTTTTTACACAAGTATTCATAGTAAGTCATTTATTTACAGACTGATGTTGTAATCTTATTGTTATAACACATTTGCTCGTATAGGAATTCTTATTTCAGCAATTTAAATATCGAAATGTATTTAATTACCTATTTTGCAGTAATGTAATGTAAAACTTATGGTATATCAAAATGCTTTGTCTAAAACAAACGGTACTTTTAGTAAATCTTAGCAAAAAAATATGTCAGAAAATTGGTCAACATTTTATGAATAAAATTAACTTTGAGAGGTAAAATATTGTAAAAATTATTAAATTCGTTAATTTAATTCATTTTGTCCATAAATTACAACAATTTATTTGTCTGTAACAAAACACAAAAATATTAATTTACTTTATTACTAATGGCATATAATGGCAAGTTCTGTGCCGTTGCTTCAACAAAAAGGCGCCGATGCGCGCGCATTGATAATCTGTGAACAAGTAAAATAATTCCGCGTTCCGCGCCCTTTTTTTCGCTGTATTGTTTTTATTTGAAAATGTCGTCAGAGTTTTATTGATTTCCTCGCAAATATGTTATTAAACGTCGAATGACATACGTGCGCTTTGATAATTACAGGCTATGCTAATTATAGCTCTCGCTTTCGGCTCGAGCTAGCAATAAAGCCTCGGCTGTAATTATCAACTTAGCGCACTTATAGCATAATCTATTATCTACAGTGTTAAGTTTCTTCCAGATGCTCCTAAAATTAATAAGCGTATGAATAACGCCTCTATTACAAACGGTTTGAAAACAACAATTGAGTGCAAGTAAGTGGTTCATATTATAATCCAAGGCACTTTAGCCTCAATTTACTTGAGCCTCAATCCTACTAAAAATGTCAAAATTTGAACATTTAGATGTTTGGATCTTCGTTGCTTAATAATAATTATAGTAACGCCTAAACAGATCAGGCTGAAATTTAGAACACATCTAAATTACAGCTTAGAAGGACACGTAGGCTAGTTGTTATTCTTAAGAATAATGGAAGTGGGAACAACGAAGACAAAGGCACGGGATGCTGCTAGTTTTAAATAATGAAGAACAATTATATGAGTTTAACTTTGCATGTTCATAATAAATATTATGAGATTATGATTTTTTGTTAAAGATTTATGAACGGATTTAAGTAAAGCATTTGAATTGTTTGTTCAAGGTTATTGAGTGGTGGTACACCGAAACCTTCCATCACTTGGTTTTTTGGAGCAGACTTATCATCTATGAAGGAAAGAACGGAATGGAAAAATCAAGAACAAATTGTAATTGACTTTGCTGGTAAAACTGACGCTGGAATGTACAAGTGCCGAGCTGAAAACGCGGTCGGTAGTGACGAGCATCAGATGCAGTTAGTCGTCGAATGTAAGATTTTAAACATAACCATAGGCTAAAAAAACAAAATAAACGGCAAAACATGTGTGATACCTATTCGCAGCTTCCAGCTAAGAGAGTGTAATAATGACGATAACAGATAAAGGACTACCTACTTAAGATGAAAAATATTAAAACAACTTGAATATAAACAGAAACGTTACAATTAGATTATTATTTATGATGTATTTTTAAGGATTTTGTGACTGTAATGTTATTTTATCTACAGTTTTTGGTTTCTTTCAGATGCTCCTAAAATTAATAAGCGCGCGAATAAAGCCTCTGTAACAAAAGGTTTAAAATCGACAATTGAGTGCAAGTAAGTGGTTCATAATATATAGTGATCTAAGGCAATTACTTTAGCCTAAATCCTACTAAAAAATTACAAAATTTAAACGTTTAAATCTTTGGATCTTCTTTGTTTAATAACATAGTAACGTCTGAACAGATCAGGCTGAAATTTAAAACACAGCTAAATTACAGTTTAGGAAAACACGTAAGTCAGCTGATATCTTTAAAAATAGTGTACTTGGGAACAACGAAGATAAAGCCATGGGTTGCTGCTAGTTTTCTATAATTAAGTACAATTATAATATGATTAAAACGTTGCATGTTTATAATAAAAGTAAAGATTATGATGTTTTTGTTAACTTTATAAGAACGGATTTAAATAAAGCATTTGAATTCTTTGTTCAAGGTTATTGAGTGGTACACCGAAACCATCCATCAGTTGGTTTTTTGGAGCAGACTCATCATCTATGAAGGAAAGAAAAGAATGGAAAAATCTAGAAGAAATTGTAATTGACTCTGCTGGTAAAACTGACGCTGGAATATACCAGTGCCGAGCTGAAAACACGGTCGGTAGGGACGAGCATCAGGTGCAGTTAGTCGTCGAATGTAAGATTTTAATTATTACCATGGGCTATGAAAACAGAATAAACGGCAACACATGTGTGATGCCTATCCAGCCTTTGAGCTAAGATAGTGTTATAATGATGATAACTGCTTAAATAGACAACTGTTAAACTAACTGTCTAAATTAATTTGTCATTTTGGGTAAAGTCGTATATGTTGTTCATTTTATTTATTTCAAATCATTAACATTTCACCTAACAACGACTGTTTTAGGCCTCTTGACTTGTATGTATAATTAAATACTGAATGTACATTAACATAATAATATAATACGAATTCATGCCTTCAAAACTGGCTGTACGCTATACACAAACATAATATTTGCTGTTTCTTAGATATTCCTGAAATTGTGAAAATCAAAAAGGATGAGTCGATTACTGCAAATATTAATACTGAGATACACATCGACTGTGAAGTAGATAGTGTTCCGCCAGCAACAGTGACTTGGCATAAGGATAGAGGAAAGATCACACCTGATATCGTTGTATCTGACAATAACACTATAAGGTAATATTTTGTAAATAATCACATATTTAAACTAATAACTGTTTCAAGAAGAAATCGCAAATCGTTTCAGTATTAAATGAAAACGAACCATACTATTGTTTTGAAAACAAGACTTTTTTTCACAGTTTTGTTGCAAAACCATCGAATGGCGGTGACTATGAGTGCTCTGCGATTAACAAACTTGGAACAGATTCAAAATCTGTTAAAGTTACCGTTACGGGTGAGTACTGGCAGTATAGTTTCATCTATACACATCTAAGCAACGAATCGTTTATAACAAAAGCTTAAATACAAAGCTCCAACTCAAATGACCTAAAGAAACCGTGATCATGAACCAATTACAAATAAAAAACGCGGAATTACATAAATATGTGACATAGTTTATTCATCTTATTGGTGTAATAAAATCATCTCGTTTAGTAAACAATATGAGAAAAGAAATTCCATTAAGCTAAAATAAACCTTGGTTGAAAATAAACAGGAACGTTCCAACGAGAATATTATTTATTATGTACCTATTTCTAAGCATTTTGTGGCTCTAAATGTGTATGTTCCATGCATTATTTTTTTACACAAGTATTCATAGTAAGTCATTTATTTACAGACTGATGTTGTAATCTTATTGTTATAACACACTAGCTGTTACCCGCGACTTCGTCCGCGCGAAATAAATACTAAAGTAACTCAGGCAGTACCTATTTGTATACCCAGACACATTTACGGTTACTAAAAACAGCTTAGAATAAAACAATTTTATACAATTTCATCAAAATTGGTTCAGTTATTTAGGTTTGAAAGCGTAAGAGACATTCATCCCCCATTTCAACTCCAATTTCATCCCCATCCAGTTCGAAATTACAAAATTGCTAGAAAAAACCTTTTATTTGCTTTGTGTCAAGTGCCTATATACAGAGTTTCATGGTTTTATCTTTGGTTTTATCTCCAATGGTTGGGAATTTCCATATTAATATTCATCCCCTATTTCAACCCCAATTTCATCCCCGTACAGTTCGAAATTACAAAATTGATGGAACAAACATTCGTTTGCTTCGTGACAAGTGTCTATTTACAGAGTTTTATCTTTAACGGTTGAGAACTTCCATATTGACATTCATCCCCCATTTCAAACCCAATTTCACCCCCGTACAGTTCGAAATTACAAAATTGATAGAACAAACATTTAATTGCTTCGTGTCAGGTATCTAGATACAACATTTGATAACTTTGAAAATGACGAATTTTCATACAACCATTCATCCCTTGTTTCACCCTCTTAGGGGTTGAATTTTGCAAAACCCCGTCTTAGCGAGCGTCTACGTGCTAAAAGGGACCTCCATGCAAAATTTCAGGTTCCTAGCATTTGTAGTTTCTGAGATTCCTTGATGAGTGACCTTTCGTTTTTATATATATAGATTAAGATTTGCTCGTATAGGAATTCTTATTTCAGCAATTTAAATATCGAAATGTATTTAATTACCTATTTTGCAGTAATGTAATGTAAAACCTATGGTATATCAAAATGCTTTGTCTAAAACAAACGGTACTTTTAGTAAATCTTAGCAAAAAAATATGTCAGAAAATTGGTCAACATTTTATGAATAAAATTAACTTTGAGAGGTAAAATATTGTAAAAATTATTAAATTCGTTAATTTAATTCATTTTGTCCATAAATTACAACAATTTATTTGTCTGTAACAAAACACAAAAATATTAATTTACTTTATTACTAATGGCATATAATGGCAAGTTCTGTGCCGTTGCTTCAACAAAAAGGCGCCGATGCGCGCGCATTGATAATCTGTGAACAAGTAAAATAATTCCGCGTTCCGCGCCCTTGTTTTCGCTGTATTGTTTTTATTTGAAAATGTCGTCAGAGTTTTATTGGTTTCCTCGCAAATATGTTATTAAACGTCGTATGACATACGTGCGCTTTGATAATTACAGGCTATGCTAATTATAGCTCTCGCCTTCGGCTCGAGCTAGCAATAAAGCCTCGGCTGTAATTATCAACTTAGCGCACTTATAGCATAATCTATTATCTACAGTGTTAAGTTTCTTTCAGATGCTCCTAAAATTAATAAGCGTATGAATAACGCCTATATTACAAACGGTTTGAAAACAACAATTGAGTGCAAGTAAGTGGTTCATATTATAATCCAAGGCACTTTAGCCTCAATTTACTTGAGCCTCAATCCTACTAAAAATGACAAAATTTGAACATTTAGATGTTTGGATCTTCGTTGCTTAATAATAATTATTGTAACGCCTAAACAGATCAGGCTGAAATTTAGAACACATCTAAATTACAGCTTAGAAGGACACGTAGGCTAGTTGTTATCCTTAAGAATAATGGAAGTGGGAACAACGAAGACAAAGGCACGGGATGCTGCTAGTTTTAAATAATGAAGAACAATTATATGAGTTTAACTTTGCATGTTCATAATAAATATTATGAGATTATGATTTTTTGTTAAAGATTTATGAACGGATTTAAGTAAAGCATTTGAATTGTTTGTTCAAGGTTATTGAGTGGTGGTACACCGAAACCTTCCATCACTTGGTTTTTTGGAGCAGACTTATCATCTATGAAGGAAAGAACGGAATGGAAAAATCAAGAACAAATTGTAATTGACTTTGCTGGTAAAACTGACGCTGGAATGTACAAGTGCCGAGCTGAAAACGCGGTCGGTAGTGACGAGCATCAGATGCAGTTAGTCGTCGAATGTAAGATTTTAAACATAACCATAGGCTAAAAAAACAAAATAAACGGCAAAACATGTGTGATACCTATTCGCAGCTTCCAGCTAAGAGAGTGTAATAATGACGATAACAGATAAAGGACTACCTACTTAAGATGAAAAATATTAAAACAACTTGAATATAAACAGAAACGTTACAATTAGATTATTATTTATGATGTATTTTTAAGGATTTTGTGACTGTAATGTTATTTTATCTACAGTTTTTGGTTTCTTTCAGATGCTCCTAAAATTGATAAGCGCGCGAATAAAGCCTCTGTAACAAAAGGTTTAAAATCGACAATTGAGTGCAAGTAAGTGGTTCATAATATATAGTGATCTAAGGCAATTACTTTAGCCTAAATCCTACTAAAAAATTACAAAATTTAAACGTTTAAATCTTTGGATCTTCTTTGTTTAATAACATAGTAACGTCTGAACAGATCAGGCTGAAATTTAAAACACAGCTAAATTACAGTTTAGGAAAACACGTAAGTCAGCTGATATCTTTAAAAATAGTGTACTTGGGAACAACGAAGATAAAGCCATGGGTTGCTGCTAGTTTTCTATAATTAAGTACAATTATAATATGATTAAAACGTTGCATGTTTATAATAAAAGTAAAGATTATGATGTTTTTGTTAACGTTATAAGAACGGGTTTAAATAAAGCATTTGAATTGTTTGTTCAAGGTTATTAAGTGGTACACCGAAACCTTCCATCAGTTGGTTTTTTGGAGCAGACTCATCATCTATGAAGGAAAGAAAAGAATGGAAAAATCTAGAAGAAATTGTAATTGACTCTGCTGGTAAAACTGACGCTGGAATATACCAGTGCCGAGCTGAAAACACGGTCGGTAGGGACGAGCATCAGGTGCAGTTAGTCGTCGAATGTAAGATTTTAATTATTACCATGGGCTATGAAAACAGAATAAACGGCAACACATGTGTGATGCCTATCCAGCCTTTGAGCTAAGATAGTGTTATAATGATGATAACTGCTTAAATAGACAACTGTTAAACTAACTGTCTAAATTAATTTGTCATTTTGGGTAAAGTCGTATATGTTGTTCATTTTATTTATTTCAAATCATTAACATTTCACCTAACAACGACTGTTTTAGGCCTCTTGACTTGTATGTATAATTAAATACTGAATGTACATTAACATAATAATATAATACGAATTCATGCTTTCAAAACTGGCTGTACGCTGTACACAAACATAATATTTGCTGTTTCTTAGATATTCCTGAAATTGTGAAAATCAAAAAGGATGAGTCGATTACTGCAAATATAAATACTGAGATACACATCGACTGTGAAGTAGATAGTGTTCCGCCAGCAACAGTGACTTGGCATAAGGATAGAGGAAAGATCACACCTGATATCGTTGTATCTGACAATAACACTATAAGGTAATATTTTGTAAATAATTACATATTTAAACTAATTACTGTTTCAAGAAGAAATCGCAAATCGTTTCAGTATTAAATGAAAACGAACCATACTATTGTTTTGAAAACAAGACTTTTTTTCACAGTTTTGTTGCAAAACCATCGAATGGCGGTGACTATGAGTGCTCTGCGATTAACAAACTTGGAACAGATTCAAAATCTGTTAAAGTTACCGTTACGGGTGAGTACTGGCAATATAGTTTCATCTATACACATCTAAGCAACGAATCGTTTATAACAAAAGCTCAAATACAAAGCTCCAACTCAAATGACCTAAAGAAACCGTGATCATGAACCAATTACAAATAAAAAACGCGGAATTACATAAATATGTGACATAGTTTATTCATCTCATTGGTGTAATAAAATCATCTCGTTTAGTAAACAATATGAGAAAAGAAATTCCATTAAGCTAAAATAAACCTTGGTTGAAAATAAACAGGAACGTTCCAACGAGAATATTATTTATTATGTACCTATTTCTAAGCATTTTGTGGCTCTAAATGTGTATGTTCCATGCATTATTTTTTTACACAAGTATTCATAGTAAGTCATTTATTTACACACTGATGTTGTATTTTTATTGTTATAACACATTTGCTCGTATAGGAATTCTTATTTCAGCAATTTAAATATCGAAATGTATTTAATTACCTATTTTGCAGTAATGTAATGTAAAACCTATGGTATATCAAAATGCTTTGTCTAAAACAAACGGTACTTTTAGTAAATCTTAGCAAAAAAATATGTCAGAAAATTGGTCAACATTTTATGAATAAAATTAACTTTGAGAGGTAAAATATTGTAAAAATTATTAAATTCGTTAATTTAATTCATTTTGTCCATAAATTACAACAATTTATTTGTCTGTAACAAAACACAAAAATATTAATTTACTTTATTACTAATGGCATATAATGGCAAGTTCTGTGCCGTTGCTTAAACAAAAAGGCGCCGATGCGCGCGCATTGATAATCTGTGAACAAGTAAAATGATTTCGCGTTCCGTGCCCTTTTTTCGCTGTATTGTTTTTATTTGAAAATGTCGTCAGAGTTTTATTGATTTCCTCGCAAATATGTTATTAAACGTCGTATGACATACGTGCGCTTTGATAATTACAGGCTATGCTAATTATAGCTCTCGCCTTCGGCTCGAGCTAGCAATAAAGCCTCGGCTGTAATTATCAACTTAGCGCACTTATAGCATAATCTATTATCTACAGTGTTAAGTTTCTTTCAGATGCTCCTAAAATTAATAAGCGTATGAATAACGCCTCTATTACAAACGGTTTGAAAACAACAATTGAGTGCAAGTAAGTGGTTCATATTATAATCCAAGGCACTTTAGCCTCAATTTACTTGAGCCTCAATCCTACTAAATATGACAAAATTTGAACATTTAGATGTTTGGATCTTCGTTGCTTAATAATAATTATAGTAACGCCTAAACAGATCAGGCTGAAATTTAGAACACATCTAAATTACAGCTTAGAAGGACACGTAGGCTAGTTGTTATCCTTAAGAATAATGGAAGTGGGAACAACGAAGACAAAGGCACGGGATGCTGCTAGTTTTAAATAATGAAGAACAATTATATGAGTTTAACTTTGCATGTTCATAATAAATATTATGAGATTATGATTTTTTGTTAAAGATTTATAAACGGATTTAAGTAAAGCATTTGAATTGTTTGTTCAAGGTTATTGAGTGGTGGTACACCGAAACCTTCCATCACTTGGTTTTTTGGAGCAGACTTATCATCTATGAAGGAAAGAAAGGAATGGAAAAATCAAGAACAAATTGTAATTGACTTTGCTGGTAAAACTGACGCTGGAATGTACAAGTGCCGAGCTGAAAACGCGGTCGGTAGTGACGAGCATCAGATGCAGTTAGTCGTCGAATGTAAGATTTTAAACATAACCATAGGCTAAAAAACAAAATAAACGGCAAAACATGTGTAATACCTATTCGCAGCTTCCAGCTAAGAGAGTGTAATAATGACGATAACAGATAAAGGACTACCTACTTAAGATGAAAAATATTAAAACAACTTGAATATAAACAGAAACGTTACAATTAGATTATTATTTATGATGTATTTTTAAGGATTTTGTGACTGTAATGTTATTTTATCTACAGTTTTTGGTTTCTTTCAGATGCTCCTAAAATTAATAAGCGCGCGAATAAAGCCTCTGTAACAAAAGGTTTAAAATCGACAATTGAGTGCAAGTAAGTGGTTCATAATATATAGTGATCTAAGGCAATTACTTTAGCCTAAATCCTACTAAAAAATTTCAAAATTTAAATGTTTAAATCTTTGGATCTTCTTTGTTTAATAACATAGTAACGTCTGAACAGATCAGGCTGAAATTTAAAACACAGCTAAATTACAGTTTAGGAAAACACGTAAGTCAGCTGATATCTTTAAAAATAGTGTACTTGGGAACAACGAAGATAAAGCCATGGGTTGCTGCTAGTTTTCTATAATTAAGTACAATTATAATATGATTAAAACGTTGCATTTTTATAATAAAAGTAAAGATTATGATGTTTTTGTTAACGTTATAAGAACGGGTTTAAATAAAGCATTTGAATTGTTTGTTCAAGGTTATTAAGTGGTACACCGAAACCTTCCATCAGTTGGTTTTTTGGAGCAGACTCATCATCTATGAAGGAAAGAAAAGAATGGAAAAATCTAGAAGAAATTGTAATTGACTCTGCTGGTAAAACTGACGCTGGAATATACCAGTGCCGAGCTGAAAACACGGTCGGTAGGGACGAGCATCAGGTGCAGTTAGTCGTCGAATGTAAGATTTTAATTATTACCATGGGCTATGAAAACAGAATAAACGGCAACACATGTGTGATGCCTATCCAGCCTTTGAGCTAAGATAGTGTTATAATGATGATAACTGCTTAAATAGACAACTGTTAAACTAACTGTCTAAATTAATTTGTCATTTTGGGTAAAGTCGTATATGTTGTTCATTTTATTTATTTCAAATCATTAACATTTCACCTAACAACGACTGTTTTAGGCCTCTTGACTTGTATGTATAATTAAATACTGAATGTACATTAACATAATAATATAATACGAATTCATGCCTTCAAAACTGGCTGTACGC
The DNA here is from genome assembly GCA_963693475.1 of Ectropis crepuscularia. NCBI lineage: Eukaryota > Metazoa > Arthropoda > Insecta > Lepidoptera > Geometridae > Ectropis > Ectropis crepuscularia. The sequence goes on from OY856355.1 coordinate 20,184,320, forward strand.
TGTACACAAACATAATATTTGCTGTTTCTTAGATATTCCTGAAATTGTGAAAATCAAAAAGGATGAGTCGATTACTGCAAATATAAATACTGAGATACACATCGACTGTGAAGTAGATAGTGTTCCGCCAGCAACAGTGACTTGGCATAAGGATAGAGGAAAGATCACACCTGATATCGTTGTATCTGACAATAACACTATAAGGTAATATTTTGTAAATAATTACATATTTAAACTAATTACTGTTTCAAGAAGAAATCGCAAATCGTTTCAGTATTAAATGAAAACGAACCATACTATTGTTTTGAAACCAAGACTTTTTTTCACAGTTTTGTTGCAAAACCATCGAATGGCGGTGACTATGAGTGCTCTGCGATTAACAAACTTGGAACAGATTCAAAATCTGTTAAAGTTACCGTTACGGGTGAGTACTGGCAATATAGTTTCATCTATACACATCTAAGCAACGAATCGTTTATAACAAAAGCTCAAATACAAAGCTCCAACTCAAATGACCTAAAGAAACCGTGATCATGAACCAATTACAAATAAAAAATGCGGAATTACATAAATATGTGACATAGTTTATTCATCTTATTGGTGTAATAAAATCATCTCGTTTAGTAAACAATATGAGAAAAGAAATTCCATTAAGCTAAAATAAACCTTGGTTGAAAATAAACAGGAACGTTCCAACGAGAATATTATTTATTATGTACCTATTTCTAAGCATTTTGTGGCTCTAAATGTGTATGTTCCATGCATTATTTTTTTACACAAGTATTCATAGTAAGTCATTTATTTACAGACTGATGTTGTAATCTTATTGTTATAACACATTTGCTCGTATAGGAATTCTTATTTCAGCAATTTAAATATCGAAATGTATTTAATTACCTATTTTGCAGTAATGTAATGTAAAACTTATGGTATATCAAAATGCTTTGTCTAAAACAAACGGTACTTTTAGTAAATCTTAGCAAAAAAATATGTCAGAAAATTGGTCAACATTTTATGAATAAAATTAACTTTGAGAGGTAAAATATTGTAAAAATTATTAAATTCGTTAATTTAATTCATTTTGTCCATAAATTACAACAATTTATTTGTCTGTAACAAAACACAAAAATATTAATTTACTTTATTACTAATGGCATATAATGGCAAGTTCTGTGCCGTTGCTTCAACAAAAAGGCGCCGATGCGCGCGCATTGATAATCTGTGAACAAGTAAAATAATTCCGCGTTCCGCGCCCTTTTTTTCGCTGTATTGTTTTTATTTGAAAATGTCGTCAGAGTTTTATTGATTTCCTCGCAAATATGTTATTAAACGTCGAATGACATACGTGCGCTTTGATAATTACAGGCTATGCTAATTATAGCTCTCGCTTTCGGCTCGAGCTAGCAATAAAGCCTCGGCTGTAATTATCAACTTAGCGCACTTATAGCATAATCTATTATCTACAGTGTTAAGTTTCTTCCAGATGCTCCTAAAATTAATAAGCGTATGAATAACGCCTCTATTACAAACGGTTTGAAAACAACAATTGAGTGCAAGTAAGTGGTTCATATTATAATCCAAGGCACTTTAGCCTCAATTTACTTGAGCCTCAATCCTACTAAAAATGTCAAAATTTGAACATTTAGATGTTTGGATCTTCGTTGCTTAATAATAATTATAGTAACGCCTAAACAGATCAGGCTGAAATTTAGAACACATCTAAATTACAGCTTAGAAGGACACGTAGGCTAGTTGTTATTCTTAAGAATAATGGAAGTGGGAACAACGAAGACAAAGGCACGGGATGCTGCTAGTTTTAAATAATGAAGAACAATTATATGAGTTTAACTTTGCATGTTCATAATAAATATTATGAGATTATGATTTTTTGTTAAAGATTTATGAACGGATTTAAGTAAAGCATTTGAATTGTTTGTTCAAGGTTATTGAGTGGTGGTACACCGAAACCTTCCATCACTTGGTTTTTTGGAGCAGACTTATCATCTATGAAGGAAAGAACGGAATGGAAAAATCAAGAACAAATTGTAATTGACTTTGCTGGTAAAACTGACGCTGGAATGTACAAGTGCCGAGCTGAAAACGCGGTCGGTAGTGACGAGCATCAGATGCAGTTAGTCGTCGAATGTAAGATTTTAAACATAACCATAGGCTAAAAAAACAAAATAAACGGCAAAACATGTGTGATACCTATTCGCAGCTTCCAGCTAAGAGAGTGTAATAATGACGATAACAGATAAAGGACTACCTACTTAAGATGAAAAATATTAAAACAACTTGAATATAAACAGAAACGTTACAATTAGATTATTATTTATGATGTATTTTTAAGGATTTTGTGACTGTAATGTTATTTTATCTACAGTTTTTGGTTTCTTTCAGATGCTCCTAAAATTAATAAGCGCGCGAATAAAGCCTCTGTAACAAAAGGTTTAAAATCGACAATTGAGTGCAAGTAAGTGGTTCATAATATATAGTGATCTAAGGCAATTACTTTAGCCTAAATCCTACTAAAAAATTACAAAATTTAAACGTTTAAATCTTTGGATCTTCTTTGTTTAATAACATAGTAACGTCTGAACAGATCAGGCTGAAATTTAAAACACAGCTAAATTACAGTTTAGGAAAACACGTAAGTCAGCTGATATCTTTAAAAATAGTGTACTTGGGAACAACGAAGATAAAGCCATGGGTTGCTGCTAGTTTTCTATAATTAAGTACAATTATAATATGATTAAAACGTTGCATGTTTATAATAAAAGTAAAGATTATGATGTTTTTGTTAACTTTATAAGAACGGATTTAAATAAAGCATTTGAATTCTTTGTTCAAGGTTATTGAGTGGTACACCGAAACCATCCATCAGTTGGTTTTTTGGAGCAGACTCATCATCTATGAAGGAAAGAAAAGAATGGAAAAATCTAGAAGAAATTGTAATTGACTCTGCTGGTAAAACTGACGCTGGAATATACCAGTGCCGAGCTGAAAACACGGTCGGTAGGGACGAGCATCAGGTGCAGTTAGTCGTCGAATGTAAGATTTTAATTATTACCATGGGCTATGAAAACAGAATAAACGGCAACACATGTGTGATGCCTATCCAGCCTTTGAGCTAAGATAGTGTTATAATGATGATAACTGCTTAAATAGACAACTGTTAAACTAACTGTCTAAATTAATTTGTCATTTTGGGTAAAGTCGTATATGTTGTTCATTTTATTTATTTCAAATCATTAACATTTCACCTAACAACGACTGTTTTAGGCCTCTTGACTTGTATGTATAATTAAATACTGAATGTACATTAACATAATAATATAATACGAATTCATGCCTTCAAAACTGGCTGTACGCTATACACAAACATAATATTTGCTGTTTCTTAGATATTCCTGAAATTGTGAAAATCAAAAAGGATGAGTCGATTACTGCAAATATTAATACTGAGATACACATCGACTGTGAAGTAGATAGTGTTCCGCCAGCAACAGTGACTTGGCATAAGGATAGAGGAAAGATCACACCTGATATCGTTGTATCTGACAATAACACTATAAGGTAATATTTTGTAAATAATCACATATTTAAACTAATAACTGTTTCAAGAAGAAATCGCAAATCGTTTCAGTATTAAATGAAAACGAACCATACTATTGTTTTGAAAACAAGACTTTTTTTCACAGTTTTGTTGCAAAACCATCGAATGGCGGTGACTATGAGTGCTCTGCGATTAACAAACTTGGAACAGATTCAAAATCTGTTAAAGTTACCGTTACGGGTGAGTACTGGCAGTATAGTTTCATCTATACACATCTAAGCAACGAATCGTTTATAACAAAAGCTTAAATACAAAGCTCCAACTCAAATGACCTAAAGAAACCGTGATCATGAACCAATTACAAATAAAAAACGCGGAATTACATAAATATGTGACATAGTTTATTCATCTTATTGGTGTAATAAAATCATCTCGTTTAGTAAACAATATGAGAAAAGAAATTCCATTAAGCTAAAATAAACCTTGGTTGAAAATAAACAGGAACGTTCCAACGAGAATATTATTTATTATGTACCTATTTCTAAGCATTTTGTGGCTCTAAATGTGTATGTTCCATGCATTATTTTTTTACACAAGTATTCATAGTAAGTCATTTATTTACAGACTGATGTTGTAATCTTATTGTTATAACACACTAGCTGTTACCCGCGACTTCGTCCGCGCGAAATAAATACTAAAGTAACTCAGGCAGTACCTATTTGTATACCCAGACACATTTACGGTTACTAAAAACAGCTTAGAATAAAACAATTTTATACAATTTCATCAAAATTGGTTCAGTTATTTAGGTTTGAAAGCGTAAGAGACATTCATCCCCCATTTCAACTCCAATTTCATCCCCATCCAGTTCGAAATTACAAAATTGCTAGAAAAAACCTTTTATTTGCTTTGTGTCAAGTGCCTATATACAGAGTTTCATGGTTTTATCTTTGGTTTTATCTCCAATGGTTGGGAATTTCCATATTAATATTCATCCCCTATTTCAACCCCAATTTCATCCCCGTACAGTTCGAAATTACAAAATTGATGGAACAAACATTCGTTTGCTTCGTGACAAGTGTCTATTTACAGAGTTTTATCTTTAACGGTTGAGAACTTCCATATTGACATTCATCCCCCATTTCAAACCCAATTTCACCCCCGTACAGTTCGAAATTACAAAATTGATAGAACAAACATTTAATTGCTTCGTGTCAGGTATCTAGATACAACATTTGATAACTTTGAAAATGACGAATTTTCATACAACCATTCATCCCTTGTTTCACCCTCTTAGGGGTTGAATTTTGCAAAACCCCGTCTTAGCGAGCGTCTACGTGCTAAAAGGGACCTCCATGCAAAATTTCAGGTTCCTAGCATTTGTAGTTTCTGAGATTCCTTGATGAGTGACCTTTCGTTTTTATATATATAGATTAAGATTTGCTCGTATAGGAATTCTTATTTCAGCAATTTAAATATCGAAATGTATTTAATTACCTATTTTGCAGTAATGTAATGTAAAACCTATGGTATATCAAAATGCTTTGTCTAAAACAAACGGTACTTTTAGTAAATCTTAGCAAAAAAATATGTCAGATAATTGGTCAACATTTTATGAATAAAATTAACTTTGAGAGGTAAAATATTGTAAAAATTATTAAATTCGTTAATTTAATTCATTTTGTCCATAAATTACAACAATTTATTTGTCTGTAACAAAACACAAAAATATTAATTTACTTTATTACTATTGGCATATAATGGCAAGTTCTGTGCCGTTGCTTCAACAAAAAGGCGCCAATGCGCGCGCATTGATAATCTGTGAACAAGTAAAATTATTCCGCGTTCCGCGCCCTTTTTTTCGCTGTATTGTTTTTATTTGAAAATGTCGTCAGAGTTTTATTGATTTCCTCGCAAATATGTTATTAAACGTCGTATGACATACGTGCGCTTTGATAATTACAGGCTATGCTAATTATAGCTCTCGCTTTCGGCTCGAGCTAGCAATAAAGCCTCGGCTGTAATTATCAACTTAGCGCACTTATAGCATAATCTATTATCTACAGTGTTAAGTTTCTTCCAGATGCTCCCAAAATTAATAAGCGTATGAATAACGCCTCTATTACAAACGGTTTGAAAACAACAATTGAGTGCAAGTAAGTGGTTCATATTATAATCCAAGGCACTTTAGCCTCAATTTACTTGAGCCTCAATCCTACTAAAAATGACAAAATTTGAACATTTAGATGTTTGGATCTTCGTTGCGTAATAATAATTATAGTAACGCCTAAACAGATCAGGCTGAAATTTAGAACACATCTAAATTACAGCTTAGAAGGACACGTAGGCTAGTTGTTATTCTTAAGAATAATGGAAGTGGGAACAACGAAGACAAAGGCACGGGATGCTGCTAGTTTTAAATAATGAAGAACAATTATATGAGTTTAACTTTGCATGTTCATAATAAATATTATGAGATTATGATTTTTTGTTAAAGATTTATGAACGGATTTAAGTAAAGCATTTGAATTGTTTGTTCAAGGTTATTGAGTGGTGGTACACCGAAACCTTCCATCACTTGGTTTTTTGGAGCAGACTTATCATCTATGAAGGAAAGAACGGAATGGAAAAATCAAGAACAAATTGTAATTGACTTTGCTGGTAAAACTGACGCTGGAATGTACAAGTGCCGAGCTGAAAACGCGGTCGGTAGTGACGAGCATCAGATGCAGTTAGTCGTCGAATGTAAGATTTTAAACATAACCATAGGCTAAAAAAACAAAATAAACGGCAAAACATGTGTGATACCTATTCGCAGCTTCCAGCTAAGAGAGTGTAATAATGACGATAACAGATAAAGGACTACCTACTTAAGATGAAAAATATTAAAACAACTTGAATATAAACAGAAACGTTACAATTAGATTATTATTTATGATGTATTTTTAAGGATTTTGTGACTGTAATGTTATTTTATCTACAGTTTTTGGTTTCTTTCAGATGCTCCTAAAATTAATAAGCGCGCGAATAAAGCCTCTGTAACAAAAGGTTTAAAATCGACAATTGAGTGCAAGTAAGTGGTTCATAATATATAGTGATCTAAGGCAATTACTTTAGCCTAAATCCTACTAAAAAATTACAAAATTTAAACGTTTAAATCTTTGGATCTTCTTTGTTTAATAACATAGTAACGTCTGAACAGATCAGGCTGAAATTTAAAACACAGCTAAATTACAGTTTAGGAAAACACGTAAGTCAGCTGATATCTTTAAAAATAGTGTACTTGGGAACAACGAAGATAAAGCCATGGGTTGCTGCTAGTTTTCTATAATTAAGTACAATTATAATATGATTAAAACGTTGCATGTTTATAATAAAAGTAAAAATTATGATGTTTTTGTTAACGTTATAAGAACGGGTTTAAATAAAGCATTTGAATTGTTTGTTCAAGGTTATTAAGTGGTACACCGAAACCTTCCATCAATTGGTTTTTTGGAGCAGACTCATCATCTATGAAGGAAAGAAAAGAATGGAAAAATCTAGAAGAAATTGTAATTGACTCTGCTGGTAAAACTGACGCTGGAATATACCAGTGCCGAGCTGAAAACACGGTCGGTAGGGACGAGCATCAGGTGCAGTTAGTCGTCGAATGTAAGATTTTAATTATTACCATGGGCTATGAAAACAGAATAAACGGCAACACATGTGTGATGCCTATCCAGCCTTTGAGCTAAGATAGTGTTATAATGATGATAACTGCTTAAATAGACAACTGTTAAACTAACTGTCTAAATTAATTTGTCATTTTGGGTAAAGTCGTATATGTTGTTCATTTTATTTATTTCAAATCATTAACATTTCACCTAACAACGACTGTTTTAGGCCTCTTGACTTGTATGTATAATTAAATACTGAATGTACATTAACATAATAATATAATACGAATTCATGCCTTCAAAACTGGCTGTACGCTGTACACAAACATAATATTTGCTGTTTCTTAGATATTCCTGAAATTGTGAAAATCAAAAAGGATGAGTCGATTACTGCAAATATTAATACTGAGATACACATCGACTGTGAAGTAGATAGTGTTCCGCCAGCAACAGTGACTTGGCATAAGGATAGAGGAAAAATCACACCTGATATCGTTGTATCTGACAATAACACTATAAGGTAATATTTTGTAAATAATCACATATTTAAACTAATAACTGTTTCAAGAAGAAATCGCAAATCGTTTCAGTATTAAATGAAAACGAACCATACTATTGTTTTGAAAACAAGACTTTTTTTCACAGTTTTGTTGCAAAACCATCGAATGGCGGTGACTATGAGTGCTCTGCGATTAACAAACTTGGAACAGATTCAAAATCTGTTAAAGTTACCGTTACGGGTGAGTACTGGCAATATAGTTTCATCTATACACATCTAAGCAACGAATCGTTTATAACAAAAGCTCAAATACAAAGCTCCAACTCAAATGACCTAAAGAAACCGTGATCATGAACCAATTACAAATAAAAAACGCGGAATTACATAAATATGTGACATAGTTTATTCATCTTATTGGTGTAATAAAATCATCTCGTTTAGTAAACAATATGAGAAAAGAAATTCCATTAAGCTAAAGTAAACCTTGGTTGAAAATAAACAGGAACGTTCCAACGAGAATATTATTTATTATGTACCTATTTCTAAGCATTTTGTGGCTCTAAATGTGTATGTTCCATGCATTATTTTTTTACACAAGTATTCATAGTAAGTCATTTATTTACAGACTGATGTTGTAATCTTATTGTTATAACACATTTGCTCGTATAGGAATTCTTATTTCAGCAATTTAAATATCGAAATGTATTTAATTACCTATTTTGCAGTAATGTAATGTAAAACCTATGGTATATCAAAATGCTTTGTCTAAAACAAACGGTACTTTTAGTAAATCTTAGCAAAAAAATATGTCAGAAAATTGGTCAACATTTTATGAATAAAATTAACTTTGAGAGGTAAAATATTGTAAAAATTATTAAATTCGTTAATTTAATTCATTTTGTCCATAAATTACAACAATTTATTTGTCTGTAACAAAACACAAAAATATTAATTTACTTTATTACTAATGGCATATAATGGCAAGTTCTGTGCCGTTGCTTCAACAAAAAGGCGCCGATGCGCGCGCATTGATAATCTGTGAACAAGTAAAATAATTCCGCGTTCCGCGCCCTTGTTTTCGCTGTATTGTTTTTATTTGAAAATGTCGTCAGAGTTTTATTGGTTTCCTCGCAAATATGTTATTAAACGTCGTATGACATACGTGCGCTTTGATAATTACAGGCTATGCTAATTATAGCTCTCGCCTTCGGCTCGAGCTAGCAATAAAGCCTCGGCTGTAATTATCAACTTAGCGCACTTATAGCATAATCTATTATCTACAGTGTTAAGTTTCTTTCAGATGCTCCTAAAATTAATAAGCGTATGAATAACGCCTATATTACAAACGGTTTGAAAACAACAATTGAGTGCAAGTAAGTGGTTCATATTATAATCCAAGGCACTTTAGCCTCAATTTACTTGAGCCTCAATCCTACTAAAAATGACAAAATTTGAACATTTAGATGTTTGGATCTTCGTTGCTTAATAATAATTATTGTAACGCCTAAACAGATCAGGCTGAAATTTAGAACACATCTAAATTACAGCTTAGAAGGACACGTAGGCTAGTTGTTATCCTTAAGAATAATGGAAGTGGGAACAACGAAGACAAAGGCACGGGATGCTGCTAGTTTTAAATAATGAAGAACAATTATATGAGTTTAACTTTGCATGTTCATAATAAATATTATGAGATTATGATTTTTTGTTAAAGATTTATGAACGGATTTAAGTAAAGCATTTGAATTGTTTGTTCAAGGTTATTGAGTGGTGGTACACCGAAACCTTCCATCACTTGGTTTTTTGGAGCAGACTTATCATCTATGAAGGAAAGAACGGAATGGAAAAATCAAGAACAAATTGTAATTGACTTTGCTGGTAAAACTGACGCTGGAATGTACAAGTGCCGAGCTGAAAACGCGGTCGGTAGTGACGAGCATCAGATGCAGTTAGTCGTCGAATGTAAGATTTTAAACATAACCATAGGCTAAAAAAACAAAATAAACGGCAAAACATGTGTGATACCTATTCGCAGCTTCCAGCTAAGAGAGTGTAATAATGACGATAACAGATAAAGGACTACCTACTTAAGATGAAAAATATTAAAACAACTTGAATATAAACAGAAACGTTACAATTAGATTATTATTTATGATGTATTTTTAAGGATTTTGTGACTGTAATGTTATTTTATCTACAGTTTTTGGTTTCTTTCAGATGCTCCTAAAATTGATAAGCGCGCGAATAAAGCCTCTGTAACAAAAGGTTTAAAATCGACAATTGAGTGCAAGTAAGTGGTTCATAATATATAGTGATCTAAGGCAATTACTTTAGCCTAAATCCTACTAAAAAATTACAAAATTTAAACGTTTAAATCTTTGGATCTTCTTTGTTTAATAACATAGTAACGTCTGAACAGATCAGGCTGAAATTTAAAACACAGCTAAATTACAGTTTAGGAAAACACGTAAGTCAGCTGATATCTTTAAAAATAGTGTACTTGGGAACAACGAAGATAAAGCCATGGGTTGCTGCTAGTTTTCTATAATTAAGTACAATTATAATATGATTAAAACGTTGCATGTTTATAATAAAAGTAAAGATTATGATGTTTTTGTTAACGTTATAAGAACGGGTTTAAATAAAGCATTTGAATTGTTTGTTCAAGGTTATTAAGTGGTACACCGAAACCTTCCATCAGTTGGTTTTTTGGAGCAGACTCATCATCTATGAAGGAAAGAAAAGAATGGAAAAATCTAGAAGAAATTGTAATTGACTCTGCTGGTAAAACTGACGCTGGAATATACCAGTGCCGAGCTGAAAACACGGTCGGTAGGGACGAGCATCAGGTGCAGTTAGTCGTCGAATGTAAGATTTTAATTATTACCATGGGCTATGAAAACAGAATAAACGGCAACACATGTGTGATGCCTATCCAGCCTTTGAGCTAAGATAGTGTTATAATGATGATAACTGCTTAAATAGACAACTGTTAAACTAACTGTCTAAATTAATTTGTCATTTTGGGTAAAGTCGTATATGTTGTTCATTTTATTTATTTCAAATCATTAACATTTCACCTAACACCGACTGTTTTAGGGCGCTTGACTTGTATGTATAATTAAATACTGAATGTACATTAACATAATAATATAATACGAATTCATGCCTTCAAAACTGGCCGTACGCTGTACACAAACATAATATTTGCTGTTTCTTAGATATTCCTGAAATTGTGAAAATCAAAAAGGATGAGTCGATTACTGCAAATATAAATACTGAGATACACATCGACTGTGAAGTAGATAGTGTTCCGCCAGCAACAGTGACTTGGCATAAGGATAGAGGAAAGATCACACCTGATATCGTTGTATCTGACAATAACACTTTAAGGTAATATTTTGTAAATAATTACATATTTAAACTAATTACTGTTTCAAGAAGAAATCGCAAATCGTTTCAGTATTAAATGAAAACGAACCATACTATTGTTTTGAAAACAAGACTTTTTTTCACAGTTTTGTTGCAAAACCATCGAATGGCGGTGACTATGAGTGCTCTGCGATTAACAAACTTGGAACAGATTCAAAATCTGTTAAAGTTACCGTTACGGGTGAGTACTGGCAATATAGTTTCATCTATACACATCTAAACAACGAATCATTTATAACAAAAGCTCAAATACAAAGCTCCAACTCAAATGACCTAAAGAAACCGTGATCATGAACCAATTACAAATAAAAAACGCGGAATTACATAAATATGTGACATAGTTTATTCATCTTATTGGTGTAATAAAATCATCTCGTTTAGTAAACAATATGAGAAGATAAATTCCATTAAGCTAAAATAAACCTTGGTTGAAAATAAACAGGAACGTTCCAATGAGAATATTATTTATTATGTACCTATTTCTAAGCATTTTGTGGCTCTAAATGTGTATGTTCCATGCATTATTCTTTTGCACAAGTATTCATAGTAAATCATTTATTAACAGACTGATGTTGTAATCTTATTTTTATAACACATTTGCTCGTATAGGATTTCTTATTTTAGCAATTTAAACATCGAAATGTATTTAATTACCTATTTTGCAGTAATGTAATGTAAAACTTATTGTAGTAAATCTTAGCAAAAAAAAATTCGTCAGAAAAATGGTCAACATCTATCTATTTATATCTATACTTATAGTAAAACTGTAGCGGGTTGAATTCTGTACATTGAAAAAATTTTGGGGGCACTCCATAGTCGATACTGATGGCGAAACTGCAATTTTTTTTTTTCATGTCTGTCTGTCTGTCTGTCTGTCTGTATAGGGAACTCTCATCACGCCGAAACTACTGATTCAATTCAAATGAAACTTGGCATGATTTAAGATCATACTAAGTGGATGGTAGCTGTCTACTTTTAATCCCCATATTCTGCACGGTTTTCTTGCGGAAAGGGGTAAAAGTCAGAATGTGTATTTGGTTGTAACTCATGTTTGCGTTGTTCAATTTCATTAATTCTTATTTTGTTGTAAAGAACACATTTTTAATTTAGTCCCATCAAAATGTTAACGTTATAGGTCGTGTGGTTCGGAAATTACATAGAAATTAAATAATAACGGTAATAATAAGTTCGGTATATACTAACTTTTAAGTATTCTAACCTAACCCTAACACACTAGGGATGTAACGGAGGTCATTTTACGGAGTTTTTAAAGTTGATTTATCGGAGTCGGAACCGAAGTCGGAGGCATAGGCAGGATTAGAAGTGGTGGAAAGAGAGACATTTGTTTTGGCTATATTTTTTTTTGTAAAACACGTGGACACGATAAACATTGACAACAATTGATTCAGGGAGTTGGGATTTTGTATTTCCAGTTACTATCCAGTATCCAACACAATAAGGGAGTATCTGCAATATTTATACACCTTCCCTCCGATTATAACCTTCGTTTTAAAAGTTTCAGAGCCTAAATGTAAGTAATATTTTACTAAAACTGGTTTAGAAATAAACCATAAATCATTACAGTATTGTGTTTGGCGTTAAAAACCCGAACAATCTGCAATATTTATACACCTTACAATTAAAACCTCCGTTTTAAAAGTCGGAACCAAAGGTGTAATAGTAATCGGAAGTTCCGACTTATCTGAGTGGAAGCTCATCCCTGGTACACACACCACAGTCAAATCCCCCATCCGTTAACATCTTCAACTTTTTTGTATGGCCTCCATTTGGTAATGTTACCGTAATTTCGCCAATGTCCAGCGTTTGATTGTTGTTATAGTCTTCTGAAGTTTATTTTGTAGTAGAGATAGGAGTCTTGCCACAGGTGATCAGTCCACTTTAGGTAGTCTAAGGTTTCATGATGGTCAGAAACGTCTGGTAATCGGTGAACAGGCAGAATTCTTGCCTCTGATGATCGGTCAACTTTGAGCAGTTTTGTGAGTAGATATGTACTTCATATACTCGTAATATGATAGATAACTTTACTGTATGGGACATATTATACAAACATGACATCACAAAATAGACATAAAAAGATATAACTTATAGTAAAATTAAAATACAAATACATAAATATCAAATTTACACAAAAGCTATCACAATTTAGTATTATTTTTCTGAATATATTTACTAAGGACATACACAAATGAGGAATATACAAAGGGGAGTAAATTGGAAAAGTTAGTGGGACGGGGAAGGTCAGGTGGGATCATGTCATAGAGGGAGAATTGATTTCTACTACACTAAAAAAAATGTGGTCGGTGGTACCATCAGCTAACCCACATTCACACAGAGAGTTATCTCGGATTCTTAATTTTGAGAGGAACACCGGAGTGCAGGCAAAACCTAACCGCAAGTGGAAAATAGTAGATGTGGTCCGTTCAAGGATATTTTTGTATTTAAAAAACCAGGGTTTAGGGGGAATTGTAGGCTGTACTTGACCATAAAATTTGCCAGTTATAGACTTTGTATGAGACCAGAGTGTATTACAACATTCAAGTAACTTAGGTTGGCACGTTACAGATAAGTCATGGGAGTACACATGGTAGTGGTCTTTATTGCCCAAAGTGGTAGACTGTTTAGCATGGAAATCGGCGCACTCATTTTCTAAAATGCCTGTATGAGCTGGGATCCAGGCTAAAGTTATTTGCAGTCCTAATTCCTTCAAAAGATCTTCTTTAATTTTGAGTATTAATGGGCTTCTTTAAATTTGAGTATTAGTATTTTTAATCTGATTGGCTAAAACAGGCTGAAAAAGCATATACCTGTCACCATTATTAGTATCGAGCAAGTAATGGTAAGTTTGTTCTAATGGAGCCCCCCTTAAATATTTATTCTATGTTGCTTTTAGTATTTGTTGTTGTAGCGGCAATATAAATACACCATCTGTGAAAATTACAACTGTCTAGCTATCATCGTTCTTGAGGTATAGTCTGGTGCCAGACGGACGGACAGCGAAGTCTAAGTAATAGGGTCCCGTTTTTACCATGTACATATATTATATGGAAAACAGGGAGGCGGTTTTTTGAATATTAACAAAAACTGGATGACAAGATGTGCAAGCCCACTACCAGTCAAAGCGTGCCCAGCATGCTGGCGGCAGTACCACGCTGAATGGCAATGTTTATGCGTTGGGCCAAATAAACGCCAGCGATTTAGTCACGCGTTGCGTCGGCCAAGCTCGGAAAGGCTTTTGAAGATGAGGTAAGCGGTGAGCTTCTGGCACGATGTCTCAACCCCAAAAGGCTTAAATATAAAACCACTACCGAGGGTTGCATATTTGCGCCGTTTGGCCTGCTCAGCTGAATTAGCCGCTGCACTGGCCCCTACAATGTGTCCCTGGAAGATGTGATGGTGCCAGAGTATCGCCGCAGCTTGCGTCAGCACCAAAATGATCATCACCATCGCAATGTATCCTATAAAAATCCTACAAACTTAACACTGCGACTATGTTCGATATTCCACAACCTATGTAGTATGTTTGATGTTGCTAAAAATATAAAATATGCAGTAGCTAAACTCGAATAAATATATTTTTGTGTGGAAAAACAAATTCACTCGGTTTGTGTAATGGCCACCCATCCAAATATTTTTACGTAAGTAGGTACTACTAAGTTCGCAAAATCAACGTACGCGAACGAAGTAGCGGGTTCAGCTAGTTTTATGAATAAAATTAACTTTGGGAAATAAAAAACAATAAAGAAAAATGTAATTCATCTATATTTTTAATTTTGATCATACATTACAACAGTGTATCTGTAACAAAACACATATATAAAATGAAATTACATTATGAATTATACTGTCTAGTTTTGTGCCTTTGCTAAAAAAAAAAAAGCTGATGCTCACGCATCTCTCATTTGTAAACAAGTAAAAATTCGTCCACGCGTTTTTTGTCTTTACGATGTATTGCTTTAATTTGAAAATGTCGTCAGAATTTTGTTTATTTCTTCGCAAATGTAATATTAATCGTCGCATGACATATGTATGTGCGCTTTAATAATTACAGCCTTTGGCTTTCTTGTAGCTCTTGCCTTCGGCTCGAACTAGCAATATCGCCTCGGCTGTATTTATCAACTAACCGCACTTATATCATAATATACTATTATCTACAGTGTTAAGTTTGTTTCAGATGCTCCTAAAATTAATAAGCGCGCGAATAAAGCCTCAGTAACAAAAGGTTTAAAATCGACAATTGAGTGCAAGTAAGTGGTTCATATAAGATCTAAGGCAATTACTTTAGCCTAAATCCTACTAAAAAATTACAAAATTTAAACGTTTAAATCTTTGGATCTTCTTTGTTTAATAACATAGTAACGTCTGAACAGATCAGGCTGAAATTTAAAACACAGCTAAATTACAGTTTAGGAAAACACGTAAGTCAGCTGATATCTTTAAAAATAGTGTACTTGGGAACAACGAAGATAAAGCCATGGGTTGCTGCTAGTTTTCTATAATTAAGTACAATTATAATATGATTAAAACGTTGCATGTTTATAATAAAAGTAAAAATTATGATGTTTTTGTTAACGTTATAAGAACGGGTTTAAATAAAGCATTTGAATTGTTTGTTCAAGGTTATTAAGTGGTACACCGAAACCTTCCATCAATTGGTTTTTTGGAGCAGACTCATCATCTATGAAGGAAAGAAAAGAATGGAAAAATCTAGAAGAAATTGTAATTGACTCTGCTGGTAAAACTGACGCTGGAATATACCAGTGCCGAGCTGAAAACACGGTCGGTAGGGACGAGCATCAGGTGCAGTTAGTCGTCGAATGTAAGATTTTAATTATTACCATGGGCTATGAAAACAGAATAAACGGCAACACATGTGTGATGCCTATCCAGCCTTTGAGCTAAGATAGTGTTATAATGATGATAACTGCTTAAATAGACAACTGTTAAACTAACTGTCTAAATTAATTTGTCATTTTGGGTAAAGTCGTATATGTTGTTCATTTTATTTATTTCAAATCATTAACATTTCACCTAACAACGACTGTTTTAGGCCTCTTGACTTGTATGTATAATTAAATACTGAATGTACATTAACATAATAATATAATACGAATTCATGCCTTCAAAACTGGCTGTACGCTGTACACAAACATAATATTTGCTGTTTCTTAGATATTCCTGAAATTGTGAAAATCAAAAAGGATGAGTCGATTACTGCAAATATTAATACTGAGATACACATCGACTGTGAAGTAGATAGTGTTCCGCCAGCAACAGTGACTTGGCATAAGGATAGAGGAAAAATCACACCTGATATCGTTGTATCTGACAATAACACTATAAGGTAATATTTTGTAAATAATCACATATTTAAACTAATAACTGTTTCAAGAAGAAATCGCAAATCGTTTCAGTATTAAATGAAAACGAACCATACTATTGTTTTGAAAACAAGACTTTTTTTCACAGTTTTGTTGCAAAACCATCGAATGGCGGTGACTATGAGTGCTCTGCGATTAACAAACTTGGAACAGATTCAAAATCTGTTAAAGTTACCGTTACGGGTGAGTACTGGCAATATAGTTTCATCTATACACATCTAAGCAACGAATCGTTTATAACAAAAGCTCAAATACAAAGCTCCAACTCAAATGACCTAAAGAAACCGTGATCATGAACCAATTACAAATAAAAAACGCGGAATTACATAAATATGTGACATAGTTTATTCATCTTATTGGTGTAATAAAATCATCTCGTTTAGTAAACAATATGAGAAAAGAAATTCCATTAAGCTAAAGTAAACCTTGGTTGAAAATAAACAGGAACGTTCCAACGAGAATATTATTTATTATGTACCTATTTCTAAGCATTTTGTGGCTCTAAATGTGTATGTTCCATGCATTATTTTTTTACACAAGTATTCATAGTAAGTCATTTATTTACAGACTGATGTTGTAATCTTATTGTTATAACACATTTGCTCGTATAGGAATTCTTATTTCAGCAATTTAAATATCGAAATGTATTTAATTACCTATTTTGCAGTAATGTAATGTAAAACCTATGGTATATCAAAATGCTTTGTCTAAAACAAACGGTACTTTTAGTAAATCTTAGCAAAAAAATATGTCAGAAAATTGGTCAACATTTTATGAATAAAATTAACTTTGAGAGGTAAAATATTGTAAAAATTATTAAATTCGTTAATTTAATTCATTTTGTCCATAAATTACAACAATTTATTTGTCTGTAACAAAACACAAAAATATTAATTTACTTTATTACTAATGGCATATAATGGCAAGTTCTGTGCCGTTGCTTCAACAAAAAGGCGCCGATGCGCGCGCATTGATAATCTGTGAACAAGTAAAATAATTCCGCGTTCCGCGCCCTTGTTTTCGCTGTATTGTTTTTATTTGAAAATGTCGTCAGAGTTTTATTGGTTTCCTCGCAAATATGTTATTAAACGTCGTATGACATACGTGCGCTTTGATAATTACAGGCTATGCTAATTATAGCTCTCGCCTTCGGCTCGAGCTAGCAATAAAGCCTCGGCTGTAATTATCAACTTAGCGCACTTATAGCATAATCTATTATCTACAGTGTTAAGTTTCTTTCAGATGCTCCTAAAATTAATAAGCGTATGAATAACGCCTATATTACAAACGGTTTGAAAACAACAATTGAGTGCAAGTAAGTGGTTCATATTATAATCCAAGGCACTTTAGCCTCAATTTACTTGAGCCTCAATCCTACTAAAAATGACAAAATTTGAACATTTAGATGTTTGGATCTTCGTTGCTTAATAATAATTATTGTAACGCCTAAACAGATCAGGCTGAAATTTAGAACACATCTAAATTACAGCTTAGAAGGACACGTAGGCTAGTTGTTATCCTTAAGAATAATGGAAGTGGGAACAACGAAGACAAAGGCACGGGATGCTGCTAGTTTTAAATAATGAAGAACAATTATATGAGTTTAACTTTGCATGTTCATAATAAATATTATGAGATTATGATTTTTTGTTAAAGATTTATGAACGGATTTAAGTAAAGCATTTGAATTGTTTGTTCAAGGTTATTGAGTGGTGGTACACCGAAACCTTCCATCACTTGGTTTTTTGGAGCAGACTTATCATCTATGAAGGAAAGAACGGAATGGAAAAATCAAGAACAAATTGTAATTGACTTTGCTGGTAAAACTGACGCTGGAATGTACAAGTGCCGAGCTGAAAACGCGGTCGGTAGTGACGAGCATCAGATGCAGTTAGTCGTCGAATGTAAGATTTTAAACATAACCATAGGCTAAAAAAACAAAATAAACGGCAAAACATGTGTGATACCTATTCGCAGCTTCCAGCTAAGAGAGTGTAATAATGACGATAACAGATAAAGGACTACCTACTTAAGATGAAAAATATTAAAACAACTTGAATATAAACAGAAACGTTACAATTAGATTATTATTTATGATGTATTTTTAAGGATTTTGTGACTGTAATGTTATTTTATCTACAGTTTTTGGTTTCTTTCAGATGCTCCTAAAATTGATAAGCGCGCGAATAAAGCCTCTGTAACAAAAGGTTTAAAATCGACAATTGAGTGCAAGTAAGTGGTTCATAATATATAGTGATCTAAGGCAATTACTTTAGCCTAAATCCTACTAAAAAATTACAAAATTTAAACGTTTAAATCTTTGGATCTTCTTTGTTTAATAACATAGTAACGTCTGAACAGATCAGGCTGAAATTTAAAACACAGCTAAATTACAGTTTAGGAAAACACGTAAGTCAGCTGATATCTTTAAAAATAGTGTACTTGGGAACAACGAAGATAAAGCCATGGGTTGCTGCTAGTTTTCTATAATTAAGTACAATTATAATATGATTAAAACGTTGCATGTTTATAATAAAAGTAAAGATTATGATGTTTTTGTTAACGTTATAAGAACGGGTTTAAATAAAGCATTTGAATTGTTTGTTCAAGGTTATTAAGTGGTACACCGAAACCTTCCATCAGTTGGTTTTTTGGAGCAGACTCATCATCTATGAAGGAAAGAAAAGAATGGAAAAATCTAGAAGAAATTGTAATTGACTCTGCTGGTAAAACTGACGCTGGAATATACCAGTGCCGAGCTGAAAACACGGTCGGTAGGGACGAGCATCAGGTGCAGTTAGTCGTCGAATGTAAGATTTTAATTATTACCATGGGCTATGAAAACAGAATAAACGGCAACACATGTGTGATGCCTATCCAGCCTTTGAGCTAAGATAGTGTTATAATGATGATAACTGCTTAAATAGACAACTGTTAAACTAACTGTCTAAATTAATTTGTCATTTTGGGTAAAGTCGTATATGTTGTTCATTTTATTTATTTCAAATCATTAACATTTCACCTAACAACGACTGTTTTAGGCCTCTTGACTTGTATGTATAATTAAATACGGAATGTACATTAACATAATAATATAATACGGATTCATGCCTTCAAAACTGGCTGTACGCTGTACACAAACATAATATTTGCTGTTTCTTAGATATTCCTGAAATTGTGAAAATCAAAAAGGATGAGTCGATTACTGCAAATATTAATACTGAGATACACATCGACTGTGAAGTAGATAGTGTTCCGCCAGCAACAGTGACTTGGCATAAGGATAGAGGAAAGATCACACCTGATATCGTTGTATCTGACAATAACACTATAAGGTAATATTTTGTAAATAATCACATATTTAAACTAATTACTGTTTCAAGAAGAAATCGCAAATCGTTTCAGTATTAAATGAAAACGAACCATACTATTGTTTTGAAAACAAGACTTTTTTTCACAGTTTTGTTGCAAAACCATCGAATGGCGGTGACTATGAGTGCTCTGCGATTAACAAACTTGGAACAGATTCAAAATCTGTTAAAGTTACCGTTACGGGTGAGTACTGGCAATATAGTTTCATCTATACACATCTAAGCAACGAATCGTTTATAACAAAAGCTCAAATACAAAGCTCCAACTCAAATGACCTAAAGAAACCGTGATCATGAACCAATTACAAATAAAAAAACGCGGAATTACATAAATATGTGACATAGTTTATTCATCTTATTGGTGTAATAAAATCATCTCGTTTAGTAAACAATATGAGAAGATAAATTCCATTAAGCTAAAATAAACCTTGGTTGAAAATAAACAGGAACGTTCCAATGAGAATATTATTTATTATGTACCTATTTCTAAGCATTTTGTGTCTCTAAATGTGTATGTTCCATGCATTATTTTTTTACACAAGTATTCATAGTAAGTCATTTATTTACAGACTGATGTTGTAATCTTATTGTTATAACACATTTGCTCGTATAGGAATTCTTATTTCAGCAATTTAAATATCGAAATGTATTTAATTACCTATTTTGCAGTAATGTAATGTAAAATCTATGGTATATCAAAATGCTTTGTCTAAAACAAACGGTACTTTTAGTAAATCTTAGCAAAAAAATATGTCAGAAAATTGGTCAACATTTTATGAATAAAATTAACTTTGAGAGGTAAAATATTGTAAAAATTATTAAATTCGTTAATTTAATTCATTTTGTCCATAAATTACAACAATTTATTTGTCTGTAACAAAACACAAAAATATTAATTTACTTTATTACTAATGGCATATAATGGCAAGTTCTGTGCCGTTGCTTAAACAAAAAGGCGCCGATGCGCGCGCATTGATAATCTGTGAACAAGTAAAATGATTTCGCGTTCCGTGCCCTTTTTTCGCTGTATTGTTTTTATTTGAAAATGTCGTCAGAGTTTTATTGATTTCCTCGCAAATATGTTATTAAACGTCGTCTGACATACGTGCGCTTTGATAATTACAGGCTATGCTAATTATAGCTCTCGCCTTCGGCTCGAGCTAGCAATAAAGCCTCGGCTGTAATTATCAACTTAGCGCACTTATAGCATAATCTATTATCTACAGTGTTAAGTTTCTTTCAGATGCTCCTAAAATTAATAAGCGTATGAATAACGCCTCTATTACAAACGGTTTGAAAACAACAATTGAGTGCAAGTAAGTGGTACATATTATAATCCAAGGCACTTTAGCCTCAATTTACTTGAGCCTCAATCCTACTAAAAATGACAAAATTTGAACATTTAGATGTTTGGATCTTCGTTGCTTAATAATAATTATAGTAACGCCTAAACAGATCAGGCTGAAATTTAGAACACATCTAAATTACAGCTTAGAAGGACACGTAGGCTAGTTGTTATCCTTAAGAATAATGGAAGTGGGAACAACGAAGACAAAGGCACGGGATGCTGCTAGTTTTAAATAATGAAGAACAATTATATGAGTTTAACTTTGCATGTTCATAATAAATATTATGAGATTATGATTTTTTGTTAAAGATTTATGAACGGATTTAAGTAAAGCATTTGAATTGTTTGTTCAAGGTTATTGAGTGGTGGTACACCGAAACCTTCCATCACTTGGTTTTTTGGAGCAGACTTATCATCTATGAAGGAAAGAAAGGAATGGAAAAATCAAGAACAAATTGTAATTGACTTTGCTGGTAAAACTGACGCTGGAATGTACAAGTGCCGAGCTGAAAACGCGGTCGGTAGTGACGAGCATCAGATGCAGTTAGTCGTCGAATGTAAGATTTTAAACATAACCATAGGCTAAAAAACAAAATAAACGGCAAAACATGTGTGATACCTATTCGCAGCTTCCAGCTAAGAGAGTGTAATAATGACGATAACAGATAAAGGACTACCTACTTAAGATGAAAAATATTAAAACAACTTGAATATAAACAGAAACGTTACAATTAGATTATTATTTATGATGTATTTTTAAGGATTTTGTGACTGTAATGTTATTTTATCTACAGTTTTTGGTTTCTTTCAGATGCTCCTAAAATTAATAAGCGCGCGAATAAAGCCTCTGTAACAAAAGGTTTAAAATCGACAATTGAGTGCAAGTAAGTGGTTCATAATATATAGTGATCTAACGCAATTACTTTAGCCTAAATCCTACTAAAAAATTACAAAATTTAAATGTTTAAATCTTTGGATCTTCTTTGTTTAATAACATAGTAACGTCTGAACAGATCAGGCTGAAATTTAAAACACAGCTAAATTACAGTTTAGGAAAACACGTAAGTCAGCTGATATCTTTAAAAATAGTGTACTTGGGAACAACGAAGATAAAGCCATGGGTTGCTGCTAGTTTTCTATAATTAAGTACAATTATAATATGATTAAAACGTTGCATGTTTATAATAAAAGTAAAGATTATGATGTTTTTGTTAACGTTATAAGAACGGGTTTAAATAAAGCATTTGAATTGTTTGTTCAAGGTTATTAAGTGGTACACCGAAACCTTCCATCAGTTGGTTTTTTGGAGCAGACTCATCATCTATGAAGGAAAGAAAAGAATGGAAAAATCTAGAAGAAATTGTAATTGACTCTGCTGGTAAAACTGACGCTGGAATATACCAGTGCCGAGCTGAAAACACGGTCGGTAGGGACGAGCATCAGGTGCAGTTAGTCGTCGAATGTAAGATTTTAATTATTACCATGGGCTATGAAAACAGAATAAACGGCAACACATGTGTGATGCCTATCCAGCCTTTGAGCTAAGATAGTGTTATAATGATGATAACTGCTTAAATAGACAACTGTTAAACTAACTGTCGAAACGAATTTGTCATTTTGGGTAAAGTCGTATATGTTGTTCATTTTATTTATTTCAAATCATTAACATTTCACCTAACAACGACTGTTTTAGGCCTCTTGGCTTGTATGTATAATTAAATACTGAATGTACATTAACATAATAATATAATACGAATTCATGCCTTCAAAACTGACCGTACGCTGTACACAAACATAATATTTGCTGTTTCTTAGATATTCCTGAAATTGTGAAAATCAAAAAGGATGAGTCGATTACTGCAAATATAAATACTGAGATACATATCGACTGTGAAGTAGATAGTGTTCCGCCAGCAACAGTGACTTGGCATAAGGATAGAGGAAAGATCACACCTGATATCGTTGTATCTGACAATAACACTATAAGGTAATATTTTGCAAATAATTACATATTTAAACTAATTACTGTTTCAAGAAGAAATCGCAAATCGTTTCAGTATTAAATGAAAACGAACCATACTATTGTTTTGAAAACAAGACTTTTTTTTCACAGTTTTGTTGCAAAACCATCGAATGGCGGTGACTATGAGTGCTCTGCGATTAACAAACTTGGAACAGATTCAAAATCTGTTAAAGTTACCGTTACGGGTGAGTACTGGCAATATAGTTTCATCTATACACATCTAAACAACGAATCATTTATAACAAAAGCTCAAATTCAAAGCTCCAACTCAAATGACCTAAAGAAACCGTGATCATGAACCAATTACAAATAAAAAACGCGGAATTACATAAATATGTGACATAGTTATTCATCTTATTGGTGTAATAAAATCATCTCGTTTAGTAAACAATATGAGAAGATAAATTCCATTAAGCTAAAATAAACCTTGGTTGAAAATAAACAGGAACGTTCCAATGAGAATATTATTTATTATGCACCTATTTCTAAGCATTTTGTGGCTCTAAATGTGTATGTTCCATGCATTATTCTTTTGCACAAGTATTCATAGTAAATCATTTATTAACAGGCTGATGTTGTAATCTTATTTTTATAACACATTTGCTCGTATAGGATTTCTTATTTTAGCAATTTAAACATCGAAATGTATTTAATTACCTAGTTTGCAGTAATGTAATGTAAAACTTATTATTTATCAAAATGCTTTGTCTAAAACGAACGGTACTTGTAGTAAATCTTAGCAAAAATAAATTCGTCAGAAAAGTGGTCAACATTTTATGAATAAAATTAACTTTGGGAGATAAAAAACAATAAAGAAAAATGTAATTCATCTATATTTTTAATTTTGATCATAAATTACAACAGTGTATCTGTAACAAAACACATATATAAAATGTTTTTTTACATTATTACTTATACTGGCTAGTTTTGTGCCTTAGCTAAAAAAAAAAAGCTGATGCTCACGCATCTCTCATTTGTAAACAAATAAAAATTCGTCCACGCGTTTTTTGTCTTTACGATGTATTGATTTGATTTGAAAATGTCGTCAGAATTTTGTTTATTTCTTCGCAAATGTAATATTAATCGCCGCATGACATATGTATGTGCGCTTTAGTAATTACAGCCTTTGGCTTTCTTGTAGCTCTTGCCTTCGGCTCGAACTAGCAATATCGCCTCGGCTGTATTTATCAACTAACCGCACTTATATCATAATATACTATTATCTACAGTGTTAAGTTTGTTTCAGATGCTCCTAAAATTAATAAGCGCGCGAATAAAGCCTCAGTAACAAAAGGTTTAAAATCGACAATTGAGTGCAAGTAAGTGGTTCATATAAGATCTAAGGCAATTACTTTAGCCTTAATCCTAATAAAAAAATTCAAAATTTAAACGTTTATATCTTTGGATTTTCTTTGCTTAATAACATAGTAACGTCTGAACAGATCAGGCTGAAACTTAAAACACAGCTAAATTACAGTTTAGGAGAACACGTAAGTTAGCTGCTATCTTTAAAAATAGTGTACGTGGGAACAACGAAGATAAAGCCATGGGTTGCTGCTAGTTTTCTATAATTAAGTACAATTATAATATGATTAAAACGTTGCATGTTTATAATAAAAGTAAAGATTATGATGTTATTGTTAACTTTATAAGAACGGATTTAAATAAAGCATTTGAATTCTTTGTTCAAGGTTATTGAGTGGTACACCGAAACCATCCATCAGTTGGTTTTTTGGAGCAGACTCATCATCTATGAAGGAAAGAAAAGAATGGAAAAATCTAGAACAAATTGTAATTGACTCTGCTGGTAAAACTGACGCTGGAATATACCAGTGCCGAGCTGAAAACACGGTCGGTAGGGACGAGCATCAGGTGCAGTTAGTCGTCGAATGTAAGATTTTAATTATTACCATGGGCTATGAAAACAGAATAAACGGCAACACATGTGTGATGCCTATCCAGCCTTTGAGCTAAGATAGTGTTATAATGATGATAACTGCTTAAATAGACAACTGTTAAACTAACTGTCTAAATTAATTTGTAATTTTGGGTAAAGTCGTATATGTTGTTCATTTTATTTATTTCAAATCATTAACATTTCACCTAACACCGACTGTTTTAGGGCGCTTGACTTGTATGTATAATTAAATACTGAATGTACATTAACATAATAATATAATACGAATTCATGCCTTCAAAACTGGCCGTACGCTGTACACAAACATAATATTTGCTGTTTCTTAGATATTCCTGAAATTGTGAAAATCAAAAAGGATGAGTCGATTACTGCAAATATAAATACTGAGATACACATCGACTGTGAAGTAGATAGTGTTCCGCCAGCAACAGTGACTTGGCATAAGGATAGAGGAAAGATCACACCTGATATCGTTGTATCTGACAATAACACTATAAGGTAATATTTTGTAAATAATTACATATTTAAACTAATTACTGTTTCAAGAAGAAATCGCAAATCGTTTCAGTATTAAATGAAAACGAACCATACTATTGTTTTGAAAACAAGACTTTTTTTCACAGTTTTGTTGCAAAACCATCGAATGGCGGTGACTATGAGTGCTCTGCGATTAACAAACTTGGAACAGATTCAAAATCTGTTAAAGTTACCGTTACGGGTGAGTACTGGCAATATAGTTTCATCTATACACATCTAAACAACGAATCATTTATAACAAAAGCTCAAATACAAAGCTCCAACTCAAATGACCTAAAGAAACCGTGATCATGAACCAATTACAAATAAAAAACGCGGAATTACATAAATATGTGACATAGTTTATTCATCTTATTGGTGTAATAAAATCATCTCGTTTAGTAAACAATATGAGAAGATAAATTCCATTAAGCTAAAATAAACCTTGGTTGAAAATAAACAGGAACGTTCCAATGAGAATATTATTTATTATGTACCTATTTCTAAGCATTTTGTGGCTCTAAATGTGTATGTTCCATGCATTATTCTTTTGCACAAGTATTCATAGTAAATCATTTATTAACAGACTGATGTTGTAATCTTATTTTTATAACACATTTGCTCGTATAGGATTTCTTATTTTAGCAATTTAAACATCGAAATGTATTTAATTACCTAGTTTGCAGTAATGTAATGTAAAACTTATTGTTTATCAAAATGCTTTGTCTAAAACGAAAGGTACTTGTAGTAAATCTTAGCAAAAAAAAATTCGTCAGAAAAGTGGCCAACATTTTTTGAATAAAATTAACTTTGGGAGATAAAAAACAATAAAGAAAAATGTAATTCATCTATATTTTTAATTTTGATCATAAATTACAACAGTGTATCTGTAACAAAACTCATATTTATATAAAATGAAATTACATTATTACTTATACTAGCTAGTTTTGTGCCTTTGCTTAAAAAAAAAAAGCTGATGCTCACGCATCTCTCATTTGTAAACAAATAAAAATTCGTCCACGCGTTTTTTGTCTTTACGATGTATTGATTTGATTTGAAAATGTCGTCAGAATTTTGTTTATTTCTTCGCAAATGTAATAATAATCGTCGCATGACATAATATGTATGTGCGCTTTAATAATTACAGCCTTTGGCTTTCTTGTAGCTCTTGCCTTCGGCTCGAACTAGCAATATCGCCTCGGCTGTATTTATCAACTAACCACACTTATATCATAATATACTATTATCTACAGTGTTAAGTTTGTTTCAGATGCTCCTAAAATTAATAAGCGCGCGAATAAAGCCTCAGTAACAAAAGGTTTAAAATCGACAATTGAGTGCAAGTAAGTGGTTCATATAAGATCTAAGGCAATTACTTTAGCCTTAATCCTACTAAAAAAAATCAAAATTTAAACGTTTATATCTTTGGATTTTCTTTGCTTAATAACATAGTAACGTCTGAACAGATCAGGCTGAAACTTAAAACACAGCTAAATTACAGTTTAGGAGAACACGTAAGTTAGCTGCTATCTTTAAAAATAGTGTACGTGGGAACAACGAAGATAAAGCCATGGGTTGCTGCTGGTTTTCTATAATTAAGTACAATTATAATATAATTAAAACGTTGCATGTTTATAATAAAAGTAAAGATTATGATGTTTTTGTTAACGTTATAAGAACGGATTTAAATAAAGCATTTGAATTGTTTGTTCAAGGTTATTGAGTGGTACACCGAAACCATCCATCAGTTGGTTTTTTGGAGCAGACTCATCATCTATGAAGGAAAGAAAAGAATGGAAAAATCTAGAACAAATTGTAATTGACTCTGCTGGTAAAACTGACGCTGGAATATACAAGTGCCGAGCTGAAAACACGGTCGGTAGGGACGAGCATCAGGTGCAGTTAGTCGTCGAATGTAAGATTTTAATTATTACCATGGGCTATGAAAACAGAATAAACGACAACACATGTGTGATGCCTATCCAGCCTTTGAGCTAAGATAGTGTTATAATGATGATAACTGCTTAAATAGACAACTGTTAAACTAACTGTCTAAATTAATTTGTCATTTTGGGTAAAGTCGTATATGTTGTTCATTTTATTTATTTCAAATCATTAACATTTCACCTAACACCGACTGTTTTAGGGCGCTTGACTTGTATGTATAATTAAATACTGAATGTACATTAACATAATAATATAATACGAATTCATGCCTTCAAAACTGGCCGTACGCTGTACACTGTACGCTGTATGTTTAGTAGTGGTAGGACTCTTAGCAGAGTCCGCCTGGGGAAGTACCACACCTTTGCCAAATATTCTACCGCCAAGCAGTAATGTGCAAACATTACTGTGTTCCGGTTTGAAGGGCAATGATTCCAGAGAAATTACAGGGCTTAGAGACATAATATCTTAGATCTCTGGGTGACGAGCGCAGTGCAGTGCTAGGTAATGATTTGAACTATCATGTTCCAATAGCTGCATGTTACTGTGCTGTTATGTGGCAGGCATGTTGCTTACCATCAGGCACATGACCTGCTCGTCTCGTCACTCTACGCTATATAAAAAATATTTGCTGTTTCTTAGATATTCCTGAAATTGTGAAAATCAAAAAGGATGAGTCGATTACTGCAAATATAAATACTGAGATACACATCGACTGTGAAGTAGATAGTGTTCCGCCAGCAACAGTGACTTGGCATAAGGATAGAGGAAAGATCACACCTGATATCGTTGTATCTGACAATAACACTTTAAGGTAATATTTTGTAAATAATTACATATTTAAACTAATTACTGTTTCAAGAAGAAATCGCAAATCGTTTCAGTATTAAATGAAAACGAACCATACTATTGTTTTGAAAACAAGACTTTTTTTCACAGTTTTGTTGCAAAACCATCGAATGGCGGTGACTATGAGTGCTCTGCGATTAACAAACTTGGAACAGATTCAAAATCTGTTAAAGTTACCGTTACGGGTGAGTACTGGCAATATAGTTTCATCTATACACATCTAAACAACGAATCATTTATAACAAAAGCTCAAATACAAAGCTCCAACTCAAATGACCTAAAGAAACCGTGATCATGAACCAATTACAAATAAAAAACGCGGAATTACATAAATATGTGACATAGTTTATTCATCTTATTGGTGTAATAAAATCATCTCGTTTAGTAAACAATATGAGAAGATAAATTCCATTAAGCTAAAATAAACCTTGGTTGAAAATAAACAGGAACGTTCCAATGAGAATATTATTTATTATGTACCTATTTCTAAGCATTTTGTGGCTCTAAATGTGTATGTTCCATGCATTATTCTTTTGCACAAGTATTCATAGTAAATCATTTATTAACAGACTGATGTTGTAATCTTATTTTTATAACACATTTGCTCGTATAGGATTTCTTATTTTAGCAATTTAAACATCGAAATGTATTTAATTACCTATTTTGCAGTAATGTAATGTAAAACTTATTGTAGTAAATCTTAGCAAAAAAAAATTCGTCAGAAAAATGGTCAACATCTATCTATCTATATCTATACTTATAGTAAAACTGTAGCGGGTTGAATTCTGTACATTGAAAAAATTTTGGGGGCACTCCATAGTCGATACTGATGGCGAAACTGCAATTTTTTTTTTTCATGTCTGTCTGTCTGTCTGTCTGTCTGTATAGGGAACTCTCATCACGCCGAAACTACTGATTCAATTCAAATGAAACTTGGCATGATTTAAGATCATACTAAGTGGATGGTAGCTGTCTACTTTTAATCCCCATATTCTGCACGGTTTTCTTGCGGAAAGGGGTAAAAGTCAGAATGTGTATTTGGTTGTAACTCATGTTTGCGTTGTTCAATTTCATTAATTCTTATTTTGTTGTAAAGAACACATTTTTAATTTAGTCCCATCAAAATGTTAACGTTATAGGTCGTGTGGTTCGGAAATTACATAGAAATTAAATAATAACGGTAATAATAAGTTCGGTATATACTAACTTTTAAGTATTCTAACCTAACCCTAACACACTAGGGATGTAACGGAGGTCATTTTACGGAGTTTTTAAAGTTGATTTATCGGAGTCGGAACCGAAGTCGGAGGCATAGGCAGGATTAGAAGTGGTGGAAAGAGAGACATTTGTTTTGGCTATATTTTTTTTTGTAAAACACGTGGACACGATAAACATTGACAACAATTGATTCAGGGAGTTGGGATTTTGTATTTCCAGTTACTATCCAGTATCCAACACAATAAGGGAGTATCTGCAATATTTATACACCTTCCCTCCGATTATAACCTTCGTTTTAAAAGTTTCAGAGCCTAAATGTAAGTAATATTTTACTAAAACTGGTTTAGAAATAAACCATAAATCATTACAGTATTGTGTTTGGCGTTAAAAACCCGAACAATCTGCAATATTTATACACCTTACAATTAAAACCTCCGTTTTAAAAGTCGGAACCAAAGGTGTAATAGTAATCGGAAGTTCCGACTTATCTGAGTGGAAGCTCATCCCTGGTACACACACCACAGTCAAATCCCCCATCCGTTAACATCTTCAACTTTTTTGTATGGCCTCCATTTGGTAATGTTACCGTAATTTCGCCAATGTCCAGCGTTTGATTGTTGTTATAGTCTTCTGAAGTTTATTTTGTAGTAGAGATAGGAGTCTTGCCACAGGTGATCAGTCCACTTTAGGTAGTCTAAGGTTTCATGATGGTCAGAAACGTCTGGTAATCGGTGAACAGGCAGAATTCTTGCCTCTGATGATCGGTCAACTTTGAGCAGTTTTGTGAGTAGATATGTACTTCATATACTCGTAATATGATAGATAACTTTACTGTATGGGACATATTATACAAACATGACATCACAAAATAGACATAAAAAGATATAACTTATAGTAAAATTAAAATACAAATACATAAATATCAAATTTACACAAAAGCTATCACAATTTAGTATTATTTTTCTGAATATATTTACTAAGGACATACACAAATGAGGAATATACAAAGGGGAGTAAATTGGAAAAGTTAGTGGGACGGGGAAGGTCAGGTGGGATCATGTCATAGAGGGAGAATTGATTTCTACTACACTAAAAAAAATGTGGTCGGTGGTACCATCAGCTAACCCACATTCACACAGAGAGTTATCTCGGATTCTTAATTTTGAGAGGAACACCGGAGTGCAGGCAAAACCTAACCGCAAGTGGAAAATAGTAGATGTGGTCCGTTCAAGGATATTTTTGTATTTAAAAAACCAGGGTTTAGGGGGAATTGTAGGCTGTACTTGACCATAAAATTTGCCAGTTATAGACTTTGTATGAGACCAGAGTGTATTACAACATTCAAGTAACTTAGGTTGGCACGTTACAGATAAGTCATGGGAGTACACATGGTAGTGGTCTTTATTGCCCAAAGTGGTAGACTGTTTAGCATGGAAATCGGCGCACTCATTTTCTAAAATGCCTGTATGAGCTGGGATCCAGGCTAAAGTTATTTGCAGTCCTAATTCCTTCAAAAGATCTTCTTTAATTTTGAGTATTAATGGGCTTCTTTAAATTTGAGTATTAGTATTTTTAATCTGATTGGCTAAAACAGGCTGAAAAAGCATATACCTGTCACCATTATTAGTATCGAGCAAGTAATGGTAAGTTTGTTCTAATGGAGCCCCCCTTAAATATTTATTCTATGTTGCTTTTAGTATTTGTTGTTGTAGCGGCAATATAAATACACCATCTGTGAAAATTACAACTGTCTAGCTATCATCGTTCTTGAGGTATAGTCTGGTGCCAGACGGACGGACAGCGAAGTCTAAGTAATAGGGTCCCGTTTTTACCATGTACATATATTATATGGAAAACAGGGAGGCGGTTTTTTGAATATTAACAAAAACTGGATGACAAGATGTGCAAGCCCACTACCAGTCAAAGCGTGCCCAGCATGCTGGCGGCAGTACCACGCTGAATGGCAATGTTTATGCGTTGGGCCAAATAAACGCCAGCGATTTAGTCACGCGTTGCGTCGGCCAAGCTCGGAAAGGCTTTTGAAGATGAGGTAAGCGGTGAGCTTCTGGCACGATGTCTCAACCCCAAAAGGCTTAAATATAAAACCACTACCGAGGGTTGCATATTTGCGCCGTTTGGCCTGCTCAGCTGAATTAGCCGCTGCACTGGCCCCTACAATGTGTCCCTGGAAGATGTGATGGTGCCAGAGTATCGCCGCAGCTTGCGTCAGCACCAAAATGATCATCACCATCGCAATGTATCCTATAAAAATCCTACAAACTTAACACTGCGACTATGTTCGATATTCCACAACCTATGTAGTATGTTTGATGTTGCTAAAAATATAAAATATGCAGTAGCTAAACTCGAATAAATATATTTTTGTGTGGAAAAACAAATTCACTCGGTTTGTGTAATGGCCACCCATCCAAATATTTTTACGTAAGTAGGTACTACTAAGTTCGCAAAATCAACGTACGCGAACGAAGTAGCGGGTTCAGCTAGTTTTATGAATAAAATTAACTTTGGGAAATAAAAAACAATAAAGAAAAATGTAATTCATCTATATTTTTAATTTTGATCATACATTACAACAGTGTATCTGTAACAAAACACATATATAAAATGAAATTACATTATGAATTATACTGTCTAGTTTTGTGCCTTTGCTAAAAAAAAAAAAGCTGATGCTCACGCATCTCTCATTTGTAAACAAGTAAAAATTCGTCCACGCGTTTTTTGTCTTTACGATGTATTGCTTTAATTTGAAAATGTCGTCAGAATTTTGTTTATTTCTTCGCAAATGTAATATTAATCGTCGCATGACATATGTATGTGCGCTTTAATAATTACAGCCTTTGGCTTTCTTGTAGCTCTTGCCTTCGGCTCGAACTAGCAATATCGCCTCGGCTGTATTTATCAACTAACCGCACTTATATCATAATATACTATTATCTACAGTGTTAAGTTTGTTTCAGATGCTCCTAAAATTAATAAGCGCGCGAATAAAGCCTCAGTAACAAAAGGTTTAAAATCGACAATTGAGTGCAAGTAAGTGGTTCATATAAGATCTAAGGCAATTACTTTAGCCTTAATCCTAATAAAAAAATTCAAAATTTAAACGTTTATATCTTTGGATTTTCTTTGCTTAATAACATAGTAACGTCTGAACAGATCAGGCTGAAACTTAAAACACAGCTAAATTACAGTTTAGGAGAACACGTAAGTTAGCTGCTATCTTTAAAAATAGTGTACGTGGGAACAACGAAGATAAAGCCATGGGTTGCTGCTGGTTTTCTATAATTAAGTACAATTATAATATAATTAAAACGTTGCATGTTTATAATAAAAGTAAAGATTATGTTTTTGTTAACGTTATAAGAACGGATTTAAATAAAGCATTTGAATTGTTTGTTCAAGGTTATTGAGTGGTACACCGAAACCATCCATCAGTTGGTTTTTTGGAGCAGGCTCATCATCTATGAAGGAAAGAAAAGAATGGAAAAATCTAGAACAAATTGTAATTGACTCTGCTGGTAAAACTGACGCTGGAATATACCAGTGCCGAGCTGAAAACACGGTCGGTAGGGACGAGCATCAGGTGCAGTTAGTCGTCGAATGTAAGATTTTAATTATTACCATGGGCTATGAAAACAGAATAAACGGCAACACATGTGTGATGCCTATCCAGCCTTTGAGCTAAGATAGTGTTATAATGATGATAACTGCTTAAGTAGACAACTGTTATACCCCGTTTACATGATTCCAGTCCAGCGACCGAATCCAGCGCTGGATTGCTTACTGGAATAATGTAAACTGGTACTGGAATGCACTGGCACTGGATTGATGCATTCCACTGCCGGTTTTCATTATTCCAGTAAGCAATCCAGCGCTGGATTCGGTCGCTGGACTGGAATAATGTAAACGGGGTATTAAACTAACTGTCGAAATGAATTTGTTATTTTGGGTAAAGTCGTATATGTTGTTCATTTTATTTATTTCAAATCATTAACATTTCACCTATCAACGACTTTTTTAGGCCTTTTGACTTGTATTTATAATTAAATAGTGAATGTACATTAACATAATATAATACGAATTCATGCCTTCAAAACTGGCTGTACGCTGTACACAAACATAATATTTGCTGTTTCTTAGATATTCCTGAAATTGTGAAAATCAAAAAGGATGAGTCGATTACTGCAAATATAAATACTGAGATACACATCGACTGTGAAGTAGATAGTGTTCCGCCAGCAACAGTGACTTGGCATAAGGATAGAGGAAAGATCACACCTGATATCGTTGTATCTGACAATAACACTATAAGGTAATATTTTGTAAATAATTACATATTTAAACTAATTACTGTTTCAAGAAGAAATCGCAAATCGTTTCAGTATTAAATGAAAACGAACCATACTGGTGATGTCGGAAGGACACACCTGCGCTGGTTCACTTTTATTTTGTTTCGTTTAGTGGACTGTAGGTAAATGCGCGGTTTTTTATTTGTATCTGCGAGGGATATCTCTGTCTAGCTGGAAATGGAAAGAAAGGTGGGAAACAGAAAGACACTGACCGTGCACCAGCTCGCGCTATCGGAACCTTGTCCCGACGTCTCGTTCTTAAGTCCAGGGGGAACCTTCACAGACACTTCACAAATATATATGGTTAACGTTTTTGGTTAGATTTAAATTAATTATTTTTAGCGTTTGACGGCATCCCGTGCGCACGATTGGATATTTTAATTGCGAGTGTAAATTTTGAATGCGGCGGTTACGACCGAATGAATCATACTCGGTCAGTCAATCTTCTTTCTTCATAGATGCGTTGCTTGAGTGGTGCGGAACGAAGACAAAGGATAGGAGGTGACAGGAGTGAACAGAGATATCCACTCGAGCGGCATTTTTAAATTTCCTATATTATATTTTAATTAGCGGCGCGAACATCCTCCCGGCCTTGATGATACGTAGTATTATCAAAAGTAAAGAAAGAAAATTTATATTAAGTACAAGCTATAACTAAACTTATGTTATTTGCATTATATTATTTATTGAGATATGATGATGCTGAATTATTGAGAAGGTAAAGGGCAAAGTTTTACAATAGCCCGTTTAAATGTGCTAGTAGCGGTTTTAACCAAAGCAACGCGAACTCTACCATCTCGACCCGGATAAACCTCCTTAATTATGCCTATCGGCCAATGGAGAGGAGCAACATCATCCTGATGTATTAGCACGATGGTACCGACTTTCACATTGCTCGTATCATTGAGCCATTTTTGTCTTACTTGCAAATTGTTCAAATATTCCAGGTGCCATCGCTTCCAATAGCTATTAACCATTTGGTCGAGCAACTCTTTACGACAACGCAAAGTTTTCGTTTCCTCGGAAACAGGTGCGGTAGGCAAGTAAGTCAAAGGTGAAGCCATTATAAAATGAGCGGGAGTCAGAGGCTCCGGATAAGGGTCCTCGGACAAGACGCAAAGCGGTCGCGAATTTAAAATTGTTTCAATCTGAGTCAGAACTGTTAAAAGTTCTTCATAGGTGAGTAGTTGACTACCTATCACGCGGTACAAATGAAGTTTGATGCTTCTAATATTAGATTCCCATAAACCTCCGAAATGTGGAGCTCGGGGTGGCATCATTTGCCATTGAATGCGGTGATCCAGAAGCAATTCATTTAATTGAGTTTTAGCTCCGACAAAATTTGTTCCATTGTCGGAATACATATGAGAAACAGGACCACGCCTGGAGATAAAGCGCTTAAATGCAGAGATGAATGCGTCTGTAGACAGATCAGTCGCGAGTTCGATATGAACTGCTTTGGTAACCAAGCAAATGAACAAACATATGTATGACTTTAAGCTATGTTGTCCTCTACGTCTACAGAGAGTAATGTTTATTGGGCCTGCGTAGTCCACGCCGGTATGTACGAAGGCTTTAGTCTCTTGAACGCGATAAGAGGGCAGATCTGCCATTTTCGTATTAAGATGTGATGGCGAATTCCTAAAACAGGTATTGCATGCGTGAATGCGTTGTCGAATCACGTTACGTGATGACAAAATCCAATATTTTTGTCGCAATAAGGAAGATAAGACATTGGCACCGGTGTGACAATGAATGCGGTGACAGTAATCGATCAACAGGTGAGTGATATGGTCATGTTTAGGTAACAACGCGGGATGTTTCGCTTCGTATGGTAAGTTACTATTAGCAAGTCTACCTCCGACTCTTATTATTCCGTGGTGATCAATGAACAAATCAAGTTTCTTCAGCGATGCGGAAATAGCTTTATTAGCTTTTAAATCTCGAATTAGTTGAGCAAAATGAGTACGTTGCACGTCAAGAATCAAATATCTTTCAGCTAGAGAAATCTGATGAGCGTTTAAGTGCTGATTACGCGGTGTCAGCTTTACGAATTTAAGAACGTACGTAATAATGCGTAGAATTTTATTCCATGATGAGTATTTTGCAGCGATACTACCAAGCAAGCCGGGCTCCGCAGGGCGCGTAGTTGAGCATACTAATGTTCTACTTTTAAATTCCGGTAAAGTCTCGCAAGAGTCGGGTACGAACGGTGAAATACGCCATCCGGACACTGGAGCGCAGAGCCACGAAGGGCCTTGCCACCATAGAGGATGGGACAACAGCTGATCAGGTAAAAGACCTCGTGACAGACAGTCGCTCGGGTTTTCGGTGCCACTAACATGGTAGAAATGACGCGAGTCAAGATTTTCTTGGCATATCGCGACGCGGTTGCTAACATAGATATCCCATCTATGTGGTGAGGAATTAATCCACGAGAGCGCTATTTTAGAGTCTGAAAACGCGTATATATTATCAATTTTAATGCGAGCACTGTAAGTCTCATTTACCAAGCGAACAAGTTTCGACATTAACACAGCGGCGCATAGTTCGAGCCTAGCCAAAGATACAACTTTAACGGGTGCTACCTTGGATTTGGCGCATATTAAATTGACACGAACCTTTCCCATACTGTCAGTGACATGAAGGTACACGACACAACCGTAGGCCTTCATACTTGCATCGGCGAAAGCGACGATATTGGTAGTGCAACCGGGGTGCACACCTACGTGACGCGATATTTCACACTCAGAGAGAAGAGGTAATTGCTCTATGTATTTTTGAAACAAAGATCGTATGTCGTCTGGCAAAGGATCATCCCAACCGACCTTGAGAAGCCATAACTCTTTCATTATGAGTTTTGCATGAAGTATGACAGGAGCGGCAAATCCGAGAACGTCGTATAAACGAGCGATACTGGAAAGAACGGTACGTTTAGTATACGCTTCTTTGTTAGCGGAAATTAAAAAGGTGAATATGTCTGAAGCAGGAAGCCATTTCAGACCCAACACTTTGATATTATCATTATTCGAGAATTCAATCGCAGAGCGACTTGATGGCGGAACCGAAGCGAGAAGCTCAGGCGAATTGCTGGCCCATTTGGTTAAATGAAAACCACCAGTATTGAATAACTCGATGAGTTCTTGGGATAAGACCTTGGCTTCGTCCACGGTAGGGACAGAAGTAGTTAGGTCGTCCATGTATAATTCATGCGAAGCGACTTCTGACGCACGAGGGTACTTGTCGCGTTCATCGAGCGCTAGCTGTCGCACAGTGCGCATAGCCAGGTAAGGACTACATTTCAATCCAAAAGCGACTCGATTGAACTGGAACTCTTTGATAGGTTCAGAAGAGTTTAAACGAAATAGTATCTTTTGATACTTGCGGTGCTCAGGTTGCAGCAAAATCCTGAGATACATTTGTTTTATATCGGCGGCCAACGCCACAGAAAATAAGCGGAAATTAAGTAACAGGATAAAAATATCAGACTGAAGATTAGGTCCCGTGTGAAGAATGTCATTAAGTGAAACGCCATTATGACATTTAGCACTAGCATCGAGAACAACACGAAGTTTCGTTGTCTCTTTGTCACGTCGAACAACAGCGTGATGCGGAATGAAGTATCCTTG
Source organism: Ectropis crepuscularia (assembly GCA_963693475.1). Lineage (NCBI taxonomy): Eukaryota > Metazoa > Arthropoda > Insecta > Lepidoptera > Geometridae > Ectropis > Ectropis crepuscularia. The sequence goes on from OY856355.1 coordinate 20,222,045, forward strand.
AGAGTAGTCATCACTGCTAGGTGGAACCTCAGATAGATATCCTTTATCTATGTAGTCTTGGATAACTTCATTGTAGCTAGCACGTAGCTCGGGATCCTGGAGTTTACGCTCTAAAGAAAGTAAGCGGCGAAGCGCGACTGAACGAGAGTCACCTAGCTCGGAGGGATCTCGACTGAAAGGCAAAGCGGTGCAATATCGACCATTAGAGTCGCGTGAAATAGTGGAGGTATAAAACTCCTCACATTGAGTTTCTTCAGGACTCATAAAATCCTGGGCGGGAATTTCTTCAGACTCCCAAAACTTATTTAAAGTTTTATCGAGCAAGTCCTCAAAGCGGTCGGATACCTTTTCATCACTAGTGCATGTGTGGAAAGTCGCGGAAGCAAGATTTAAAAAAGAAGAAGCGGGTATGTCATTATTATTTTTATTATTTGACGCGGTGGGTACATCACCCATTAAAATATATCCAAACACGGTTTCAATAGCGGGCGGCGCGGGTGGAGCGACCACCCTGCCGCCTAGCAACAAGAAAGGAAACAGCTGAGCGCCGAGGATCAACTCGACCTCACCCGGGATATGCCACAAAGGATCAGCAAGAGGTAAGTTAGTTAGATGTTGCACTATCTTAGTATCAACATAGTCATGAGGCATACGATCAGTAATGCTATCAACAACCAAAGCGGTAATTTTATAAGAGTATTTGTTATCGTTGGAGCTCACAAGCAAAGACACGTATCCACGAACGGGTTGTGAGACGGAGCCAATGCCTTTAATAAATGAATTTGAAAGAGATATAGGTTTTAACTTTAGCTGTTTACAACATGCAGAGGTAATTAAATTATTTTGTGATGCACTATCAATTAAACATCTCGCCGAAACATGTTGATTACCATTATTTAAAATGTTAACTTGTGCGGTCGAAAGTAAAATAGTTGTACGTGGACGTTTATATTCGTTTCCGCGAGCGTGAGCGCAGAGCGATACATTTTCATTTCCCGACGGGAGCGCGGGAGCAGGCGTAGCGGGGGGCGCGGGGCGCGCGGGAGCGGGGCTCGCCGGCGGCGCGTCGTGGCCGCCACGATTATAATCATTATTACTCAAATGCAGTAAGGTATGATGCGACTTTCTACACGATTTACATGTAAAAGTAGATTTACACTGAGAAACAGTGTGCAACAAACTTAAGCAATTAACACAAGCTCGTTTTGATTTTATAAATTCAAAGCGACCCTTAGCCGGCAGTGACTTAAAAGTGGGACACTTATAAAGTTGTTGATGATCAGTTTTATTACATAACGAACATGATTCGGTACCATCACTATTGTTCGTTAAGAACGTTTGTGTATTAATATTACGCGCGCGATTCGATTTCGCATTATTAGGGTGCACGTCCACCGGGGCGGAGGGGCGGTTAGCGTTTGGAGCGGTGCGATCTAATATTTTGACCTGACCTTTACAAAAATCGATGAAATCCTTATAAGATGGAATTGGTTTTTCTCTTACAAATATTTCAAACGCTTGAGCAGTAGACGCGTCTATTTTACGTGTTGCCATAGTAAGCATAATGAAATCTTTTAAATCTATAATTTTTAACTGTTCCAAAGCGGAGACAGCTGCGTTAAATGTTTCAACAAACGTATTTAATGAAGCGGAATTATTAACTGCGGGTTTAATATTAAATAGAATAGACATGTAATGACACCCTAATGACCTTACGTCTTGGTACTTTTGTACTAAACTTTCCCAAATGGATAGGTAGTTATCACCTGAGGGAATAACTCCTGCAATTATTTTCAAAGCGGACCCAGTTAGTTTACCGGTTAAATATTGCATTCTCTGAGCATTAGATAAGGATTCATTTAAATGTATATTTGCTTTAAAGGATTCATAAAACACGGGCCAATTTTCAATTTTCCCGTCAAAAGAAGGAATTTGTATCGGCGGAAGTTTGATAGGTGTGAACGTGCCTTTATTTTCCCTGGCCGCTTCTACCGCGATGCGGGAAGGAGGCGAGTTCTCGACTACTTGGGAACGCACTCTTTGTATGCGAGTGTAAATATCTTCAAACGCATTTAAAGATTTATAATCAGGCACGAACAATTCGTCACCCATATAACCTAGCTCATTAACTAAGTCTAGATTCGAAATGAAATCATTTCGGATAACAGACAATGTTTCTGAATCTGCCATAAATGTTTCCGTGGAACGAAGATTTGCGGTAGCTATATTTATATTTCTAGCTACATCGTAAATATTAGTTAATCGCGCGAATATAGCATTATTTTTAGCTTTCAAAGTTGAAATCTTAGCTGCCATTCTGAGCGATTGAACAAAATGCAAGCAAAATTATTATTATAAATATCAATCTAGGTAAACAATTATCAAAGAGAGGCGGTTTGTTAGTAACTACACAAAGAACTGTAGGTTTACTGATACGAGTGAATGCGAGTATGTAGGTATACTAATTCAAAAGGTAAGCAAAAAGCGGTTAATATAAGGATGTAGGTATACCCAAAGAATTACTGTAGCCTACGTAATAGAATGATTAGAAAATGTTGTTGCAAAAAATTGGTTCGTGAACTGGGGAATCGAACCCACTACCACGGTTATGCGGGCGGGCTTGGTGATAGCTGGAGCAATGACGGCAATCAATGTCTTGCCTTTATAAAACTTTTCATACAAAATTAAATCAAATTATCGAACATCCGTTATTTCACAATAATTGTATTACTTAAAATATAATCAAAATATCTTTTTGAATATACTGTACATAATACAGATCATTATACGTGTTTTGCTAATAATTCTAAACTCCGTGTGAAATAAACTCAAGAAGAAATCACATTCATGATTTACCTAATAAACACCTACAAGTTACCAGTGTGCCACCAACTTTATTTATTCTAGCGTATTGTTCTCTGACTGCACACTGATAATAACCGATAAGAAGGTCGGTTCAACTTTTGTTACCAATATGTTTCAAATGTACCCTACTTTCATTGAGAAAAAATATATGACAAGTAACAAATGAAACGTGTATAAATTACACTATATGAGTGGTAAGTTATAAAAATATGTGCAGAAACTACTTTTGTAATAGGCTAATTCAGTACCAAACTATAGCGTAGGTACAAAAAATTAAAAATCAATGAAATCGAACATAAAACCTAATGAATAAATGAATGCTCGGGACAGTCAATTTTTACACTGTATTAGCGGGCAGGTATTAAAACCTTACTTAATAATGTTTCTAGGTACTACTATTAGCGAGTAAGAAACAATTATAAGATTAATGGGACCTAGGTAAGTATGGCTTATACCTAGGTAGGCAAGTCTTTTCGAATCGAAATGGTATATTATAATAGCGATGCGGTATAAATATTTTATGTATTACTAACACGATTGGCGTGCGGTAAAAAGATATTAATCGACCAACAAGTACGTCGATATTATGCGCGTTGGCAATGGGATGCGTCCGAGTAATACAAAAAGGCGGGTAACAATTCTCCGTTTAAGTTTCAAGTTTAGTTATATTGTAAGAATTTTAGCAAGAATTATTTATGAATGCGGGTTGACAATACGTAAAATCAAAGTAAGTAGCTAATACGGCTCGAAGTGACCAGAACTGGTGATGTCGGAAGGACACACCTGCGCTGGTTCACTTTTATTTTGTTTCGTTTAGTGGACTGTAGGTAAATGCGCGGTTTTTTATTTGTATCTGCGAGGGATATCTCTGTCTAGCTGGAAATGGAAAGAAAGGTGGGAAACAGAAAGACACTGACCGTGCACCAGCTCGCGCTATCGGAACCTTGTCCCGACGTCTCGTTCTTAAGTCCAGGGGGAACCTTCACAGACACTTCACAAATATATATGGTTAACGTTTTTGGTTAGATTTAAATTAATTATTTTTAGCGTTTGACGGCATCCCGTGCGCACGATTGGATATTTTAATTGCGAGTGTAAATTTTGAATGCGGCGGTTACGACCGAATGAATCATACTCGGTCAGTCAATCTTCTTTCTTCATAGATGCGTTGCTTGAGTGGTGCGGAACGAAGACAAAGGATAGGAGGTGACAGGAGTGAACAGAGATATCCACTCGAGCGGCATTTTTAAATTTCCTATATTATATTTTAATTAGCGGCGCGAACACATACTATTGTTTTGAAAACAAGACTTTTTTTCACAGTTTTGTTGCAAAACCATCGAATGGCGGTGACTATGAGTGCTCTGCGATTAACAAACTTGGAACAGATTCAAAATCTGTTAAAGTTACCGTTACGGGTGAGTACTGGCAATATAGTTTCATCTATACACATCTAAACAACGAATCATTTATAACAAAAGCTCAAATACAAAGCTCCAACTCAAATGACCTAAAAAAACTGTGATCATGAACCAATTACAAATAAAAGACGCGGAATTACATGTGTGACATGTAGTAAATTCATCTTATTGGTGTAATAAAATCATAAATCATCTCGTTTAGTAAACAGTATGAGAAGATAAATTCCATTAAGCTAAAATAAACCTTGGTTGAAAATAAACAGGAACGTTCCAATAAGAATATTATTTATTATGTACCTATTTCTAAGCATATTGTGGCTCTAAATGTTTATGTTCCATGCATTATTCTTTTGCACAAGTATTCAAAGTTAGTCATTTATTAACAGACTGATGTTGTAATCTTATTTTTATAACACATTTGCTCGTATAGAATTTCTTATTTCAGCAATTTAAATATCGAAATGTATTTAATTACCTATTTTGCAGTAATATAATGTAAAACTTGTTGTTTATCAAAATGCTTTGTCTAAAACGAACGGTACTTGTAGTAAATCTTAGCAAAAAAAAATTCGTCAGAAAAGTGGTCAACATTTTATGAATAAAATTAACTTTGGGAGATAAAAAACAATAAAGAAAAATGAAATTCATCTATATTTTTAATTTTGATCATAAATTACAACAGTGTATCTGTAACAAAACACATATATAAAATGAATTTACATGATTACTAATACCGGCTGGTTTTGTGCCTTTGCTAAAAAAAAAAAGCTGATGCTCACGCATCTCTCATTTGTGAACAAGTAAAAATTCGTCCACGCGTTTTTTGTCTTTACGATGTATTGTTTTGATTTGAAAATGTCGTCAGAATTTTATTTATTTCTTCGCAAATATAATATTAATCGTCGCATGACATATTATGTATGTGCGCTTTAATAATTACAGCCTTTGGCTTTCTTGTAGCTCTTGCCTTCGGCTCGAACTAGCAATATCGTCTCGGCTGTATTTATCAACTAACCGCACTTATATCATAATATACTATTATCTACAGTGTTAAGTTTCTTTCAGATGCTCCTAAAATTAATAAGCGCACAAATAAAGCCTCTGTAACAAAAGGTTTAAAATCGACAATTGAGTGCAAGTAAGTGGTTCATATAATGATCTAAGGCAATTACTTTAGCCTTAATCCTACAAAAAAATGTCAAAATTTAAACGTTTAAATCTTTGGATCTTCTTGAAGCCATGGGTTGCTGCCAGTTTTCTATAATTAAGTACAATTATAATATGATTAAAACGTTGCATGTTTATAATAAAAGTAAAGATTATGATGTTTTTGTTAACGTTATAAGAACGGATTTAAATAAAGCATTTGAATTGTTTGTTCAAGGTTATTGAGTGGTACACCGAAACCTTCCATCAGTTGGTTTTTTGGAGCAGACTCATCATCTATGAAGGAAAGAAAAGAATGGAAAAATCTAGAACAAATTGTAATTGACTCTGCTGGTAAAACTGACGCTGGAATATACCAGTGCCGAGCTGAAAACGCGGTCGGTAGGGACGAGCATCGGGTGCAGTTAGTCGTCGAATGTAAGATTTTAAACACATTTTGGGGCTATGAAAACAGAGTAAACCGCGCACTATGCGTGATACCTATACGTAGCTTTCATTTACATAAGATTGTGTAATAATGATTATATGTTATAATATATAAAGAATCTGTTATAGTCTAGTCAACAAGTGGTGCTGTTTAGGTCAATTTTATTTCGAATTCTCCTTTCATAATGATTGAAGTATCATTCGATTCGGAATAGAATTTATATACTTTTTGAGAAAATTAATAGCCCGCTCGCAAAAATTTCAATAGCTATAAACAAATTAGTGAATATAAAAAATAGGGCTTTGTTATTTGTCTTTACGTCAAAAACTATTTGAGATATTTTCAATTTAAATAAAATTCAAGAAGGTTAGTAAATTTTCAAAAAAAAAGTCTTAACCTCTGGAATTATACGACCAATATTTGTAATTTTACCAGAGGGTTAAAAATATGCCCGAAAACGGTTACTACGGCTACGTCTCTTTCGGACCTTGAATTGATAAATAAATATTGGTGGACAATTCACACACAACACCATCTGACCCCAAACTAAGCAAAGCTTGTATGATGGTGGCCAGATAGCTGATATAATACTTATATAGTTTTAAATACATACTTATTATACATAGAAACATCCAGACACAGTGCAAACATTTGAATTCATCACACAAATATTTGCACTGGGTGGGAATCGAACCCACGACCCTCGGTTTCGCAGGCAGAGCTACACTACCAACTAAGCCACGATATTTTTATATATAATATTTTTTATACTTATTAAACATGAAAAGAAAAAAACTCAGGCGTCTGCAGGATAGATCAATAAACAATAGTCCGTGATTCAATACTTTTTTGCGATTTTTCAACAAGTCCAATAGTTAATTAACAGTTTTAGCAACACCAGCATTAACATTGTTAGTCCGACAAATGTTAAACTATTAATCTGAGATTGTTTTTCTATTCGTTTGGGATTTCATTCCAAATCAATTGACACCTCAACCATAATGATAAGATAATTAAAAAAAATTACCTAAAACACTTGTTGACTAGACTATTAGAGAAGAAAAAGTAGTAATCCAACTGTCGAAATATATTATTCATTTTTTGGAATTACGAAATGATTTTTTTTAAATTATTTCATAAATATTTCACTTAGGCAACAAATAGCTTTTGAGGTATTGTGACTTATGTATATACCACTGAATGTACATCAGCGTTAAACAAGTAACTATTTTCTGATCTGTGGTTGAACTTGAAATAATACTTATCTTCAAAATCGGCCATAGACAAGCGCACGGAATTATGTTATCGTTGAGAAGAGTGAGCTTACTCTTTCCGTTTTAGTCGATTATAGGAAGCGGCATATGCCGGACGTTTATAGCTATTCGTTATAAACGCTATTCGTTATCAAACACCAAAATAATAGGGGTCAAGTAGATTGGTAGTTGTAAACCACTCACGCTACGCACATGGAGGTAATTTGTTAACAATTTCGAGGTGCTCAGGGCACATCCATTGATTTATAAATATCGATGTGTATTTTTTGTTGCTTAGATATTCCTGAAATTGTAAAACACAAAAAGGACGAGGCAATAAGTGCCAATGTAAATACTGAGATACACATCGACTGTGAAGTAGATAGTGTTCCACCAGCAATAGTGGCTTGGCACAAGGATGGAAGAAAGATCACACCTGATGCCATTGTATTTGGCAATAACACCATAAGGTAATGTTTCATAAGTACCTAAATAATATTCAAAACAATTACTAATTACTATTTAAAAAAATATTGTAATAGGTATCATTTCAGTATGAATTAAACAGTAAATAAATTGTACTTTTGTACGCAAGACTTTTTTCTTTTCCACAGTTTTGTTGCAAAATCATCGGACGCCGGTGACTACGAGTGCTCTGCGATCAACACATTTGGAACGGATTCTAAATCTATTAAAGTTTACGTTACAGGTAACCACTATATTGAATTTTTTTTCAGATGCCTATCATTATTAGTTTTTAAAATGCGATTCTATGTTATAATTTTATATGTTAGGTTTCGGAGCCATTTCTAGCCGATTTCCAAAAGGTAGTTTATCGATTCGACCATCATTTATATTTTTTTATGTATGTTAAGTACCTGATTTCTCGAGAACGTTTACATAATATACTCGTATTATATTATACGTCTAGAGTTAGAACAAAAGCTTTACACCGAAAGCACGGGTTTGATCGCTCTTGTCTTGTCGCTCTTGTGGAAGTGCCATACTGTAGTCGTGGCACATCACTATGTTGCCATAGCCAACATACCTACACCTCACCTGCTTACGATTGGTACAAATAAAACGTGCGAAACCCCTGATCTATACTTATTCTTTATCTAAGGAGTATGCTTTTCGAATAGTTTCATATAAATTTTATCGAAATCGGTGTGGTGGTTTTTGAAATGTGAACAAAAAACTAAAAGGACAATGTCCATTTTTGACCCGCCAAAATATTTGTCGTTTAGATATGAGTTATATATTAAAATATCGGTGATTTTTTGTTGTACTCGTGTGCGAAGTTATATAACTTTCTAACATTGCAAAATAAAATAATTTGCATTTGTTTAAATTAAACCTACCATTTTCCAACAAAGCTGACTTGGAAAATATTGCAATAACGAAACGGTACTTGCGTTTCGTTTTATTGATCCGCGTTAGATTGAGATTGAATATGGATGTTATGTTTGTCAATTTCTTTCACAATGTCGTTTATTTACTACTTTTACACATTTAAATAACGATATATGTAATTACGGCGACAAAGAAACTATCATTGCTTTTTATAGCAGTGTAAACGAGGAAAAAGTTGGCACGCAATTGTGAAACGAAACGTTTTCACTAAATGCAAACAGGTCAAACAACAAACAAAGAGGTAAAACAATCTTTGTGGTCAAAGATTAATGTCAAATTGACAAATTGTCAAATCAAAAAAGTAAACAAGCAAAATGATTGTTTTCTTCCTATATTAATTTTCCTATATTAGTTATAGAAGAATACTATTAATTCCTAATCGGAGATCAACAACAACTCAAGTTTTTGTGACGGAATTTATATTGGTTTTAACAAAACTGGGAATTATGTGATTCAGTGCTCCTTATTACTTAGGTCCATAATTGTGGTAATAATTACATAAAACCATATAATATGCTTGTGTTGTCTGATGGAAACCTTCGATTGTTCTGGACCTTCTAAGACCACTGTCTCGAATATCAAAATAATGAGATATTTATATCGCAATTAAGATATTCCCTTCTGTGACAATATTTCTATGCTAATGAAGTGTTCATACGTATGGTAATCAGTTGGTAGTGAGCAGTACTATTATTCCTATTTATTCTAATAAGAAATATGTTTTGAAAGATACCATAGTTCTTTATTTTCTTTTCTGTTCTAATCCGTAAGAAAAAATAATTCTAATGTACATATTTTGACAGTAAACATAACCCTACTTTTGGTTTAACTGTAACTCATTTTTGGTATTTGGGAAATAAAAAACACCAACAGCAGACGTTTTTAGAAGCATGAACAATCCTAATTAGACACTATTCATCTCTATGTACTTTCAGTATCAAAAAAAGTTTGACAGGTTTTTCAATGTATGGGACGTGGGCATTGTCCTTTTCGTACAGTTATCGGGATGACGTAGGTATCTAATTGTAGATTTCACAGGAGTTATGAAATTCGACCCTATCAACGCGAAATTGTTTAAATGCATTTATGAAAATTTGTTTTGCACTAAAAAGGATAAAATAAACTATTTTTATACAAAATTTAAAGCGACTGCAAATCCGCAAATAGGCACTCCAAAAGCGAAAAATAAATTAATAAAAAGTTATCTACTCACTCATCTATTTGAAGTCAGTGCCGGCTACGGCCCAGCCAAGACTAACATTACAGTAATAATAATAATAATAAAAAAAAAAAAAAAAAAAAAAAAAAAAAAAAAACCGCTGTCGCCAATGGACGTTCTTTTTGTATCGCGTGTTAATTTTATTCGTTTTCACCGATATTCCACAGTTTTTTCATCCGTTATTTACACAAAATAGAAAGAAAAATTTAGCAAAATATAATACAACATCAAAGGTAATTCAATAAAACCTAATTTACAATATATTCAACTACAATGCATTTTGACAACTGGACGTCAAACGAAATCAATAAAAATAACGTAAATAATTCAAGAAATGAAGAGAAAACATAATTCCAACAATGATAACGCGATCGAAAAGAAGGGAAGCGGATACGAACAACGCACGACCGTCACCAGTTCGTGTCCCGTCACCTCAGAACACATCGTCGGAGGACGAAGCCTTCATGACTCCCCGCGATACAAGTGCATCGAGTGACGAGGACACGACGCGGACCCCGGCGCCGACAAGACCTGCACGCCGTGGCCGTCCGCCGCTGCCGGCACGCTTGGGGCCTGTGAGGCATTCTACCTCGCGCCCGGCCCCCGCTACCGGTGGTGTAGTGCGTCGCATGCGATGGACTCTACAAATGAACGAGAACTGCATGCGCGCCTATTACGGGGCTACAGAAGGAGGAATTAACCTGACCGCGTATTGTGCCAGGATGTTACTTCTGTTTCAGACCCTTGAACCAACCGTCGCCGTATCCGCACAACGACTTTCTGATCAGGTTCGAGCTATCCGCCGGTGCAAACTGTTGGATGACTCGACACTTGATCGGCTACGCCTGGAGGAACAACGTACTCGCCCAGCTTCTGCCTCGACCCGGGATACGCCCGTCGCGTCGTCGACGCTGACATTGGCTTCAATGCCAATGACAGCGGCGACACTTGCGACGCCGGTCGGCCCCGATATCGAGGAGGGAGATTCGGCGAGTAATTGCATATCCGACCAGGTAAGAGGGCAACTGAGGAGTGCTTTGGAAGACGCGATCTTTCAATATCGACTTACACCAAACTCTAGGCCGCGCTTACCACGTTTACCCACCCATAAACGGAATTTGGCTTTGATGGGAGCCCTGAATACTTTGCTAGTGCCCTACCTAGATACTAGCAAAGATTTGACTGATACCCATTCTATTCTGTACTGTGGTGCTATCGCGGCGTGTCGCGTTGCACGTGTCAAGTTTCCAGACACTGACCGTACAACGCGAACCGCCGGAGATGCACCCGCATGGCAAATGCGAATAGAACGGCGTATCAGCACATTCAGGACTCTTATAGCAAAGCTAATCTGCTTCAGTCAGGGGAACAGTCGTCCCCGAGTCATGCGTTTCGTAACACAGGCATTCGCTGGGACTGGTATCAGTCCCCAGCACTATCTAGCCAATGTTACGGAACGTATTGACTACCTGAAGCAGAAAGTTTATGCGTGGGCAAACCGTATTCGCCGCTACAGAGAGCGTGTAAATCGATATCGGCAAAATCGCGACTTCCAAAGTGATCAAAGGAAGGTGTATAGAAACTGGGAAGGAACTAGTCAACGTGTGAACGATGAGCAGTTACCGGATGCCAGCGCTATGAAAACCTTCTGGCGCAGCATCTGGTCGGTGCCGGTCGAGCACACGGAGGGAGCTTGGATGCGTGTTGTCGAACGTGCATGTGAACCCATCGAACCCATGGAGTCTGTTTTGATAGACTCCATAGACGTAAGTTGTGCCATCCGGACGGCTCAGAACTGGAAAAGTCCTGGGCCGGACGGATTGCACAACTTTTGGATAAAATGGTTTCGATGCTCACATGAACGCTTAGCAACACAATTCCAAGAAGCCCTCGAGACGGGTTCTCTTCCTAGTTTCTTGACAACCGGAGTCACCTTCCTGCTCCATAAGTCTGGTAGTACCACGGAACCAAAGAACTACAGACCCATAACATGCTTACCTACCACCTATAAGCTGCTTACATCCATTCTGAGAGCAAAAATCAACGCGCATATAGTCGCAAATAACGTTTTGGCCTCCTCTCAGAATGGATGTAAGATTGGGTCCCGTGGTACTAAGGAGCTGCTCCTCATTGACACGACCATTTGCCAACAAGTCAAACGAAACAAGGGAGCCCTCTCCGCTGCTTGGATTGACTATAAGAAGGCCTATGACGCGGTGCCCCATTCATGGCTAGAAAGAGTTTTAGAGTTGTACAAAATAAATCCAACTCTAAAAAATTTTCTAAGCAAATGCATGGGACAGTGGGTCACAGTTCTTCGTCAACCAGGTAGCGTAGACAGCTCGTTTGTTTCGGAGGACTTGATAAAGATTGAAAGGGGAATATTTCAGGGAGACAGTCTGAGTTCCCTATGGTGGTGCCTAAATCTGAATCCTCTCAGCACTCTGCTGAAAGATTCAGAGTTAGGCTATCGTCTTCGTAGAGGAGGTGAGGTTATATCTCATTTGCTGTACATGGACGACCTCAAACTTTTTGCACCGAAACGCCAAGACTTGTTGGAGCTATTAAAAACCACAGAGGTTTTTAGTAACGCCATCAAGATGGAGTTTGGTGTCGACAAGTGTGCGGTCATCCATGTACAGCGAGGGAAAGTAGTAAATTCAGAGAATTTACAACTTTCCGAGACTATAACTCTCAGATCCCTCTCCGAAGACGAGACCTACAAATATCTCGGTATGTCACAGTCGTTGGGTATATCAGCAGATGACATTAAGAAATCGGTGAAGGAGCGCTTCTTTTGCCGGCTGACAAAAGTACTTAAAAGTCTTTTGTCAGGCGGTAATAAGGCACGAGCCTTCAACGGTTGGGTAATGCCTCTGCTGATATACTCCTTTGGCATACTGAGATGGACTCAGACTGAGCTCGACGCCCTGGATAGAAAGGTCCGTCAACAGCTCACAACATACCGCATGCTACACCCGCGCTCGTCTGTTATGAGACTGTATATCCCGCGGAAATGGGGGGGTCGAGGCTTTTTAAATGCCAAGAACCTTCACAACCGCGAGGTATGCAGTCTCAGGGATTACTTTCACAACAGCGAGTCCGGGATGCATCGCGATGTTGTGGCAGTTGACAGGAGCCTCACGCCTCTTTCAATGGCAAACGAGAACTGGCACAAACCATCGGTGCTCAGCACTGATGATCGCAAGGAAGTATGGAAGAGCAAGGAGCTGCACGGGCGATTCTATCGGGCCCTGACGGGACCCGATGTGAATCTGCTCGCGTCGGTGAACTGGCTGCGCTTCGGGGACCTCTTCGGAGAAACCGAGGGCTTTGCCTGTGCAATTGCAGACGAAGTTATCAAGACGAACAACTACCGGAAATACATAATGAAGGACGGTACGGTCGACATCTGTCGAGCATGCCGCCGTCCAGGCGAATCTCTTCGTCATGTTATTTCCGGTTGTTCGCATCTTGCTAACGGCGAGTACTTGCACAGACATAACCTAGTAGCCAGGATCATCCACCAGCAACTTGCTCTTAGATACTGCCTTGTCGAGTCCGAGGTGCCGTACTATAAGTACGTACCTCTGCCAGTTCTCGAGAATGGTCGTGCGTTGCTCTACTGGGACCGGTCTATCATCACGGACAGGACTATTGTCGCCAATAAGCCTGATATCGTGCTGGTAGACCGGTCTCAGCGCCGGGCTGTGATCGTTGATATCACCGTACCACATGACGAGAACCTCGTGAAAGCCGAGAAGGACAAGCTTAGCAAGTACCTTGACTTGGCTCATGAGGTTACCGCCATGTGGGATGTTGATTCGACGATCATAGTCCCAATAGTCGTGTCGGCAAACGGCCTTGTAGCGAAAAGTCTCGACCAACACCTTAAGAGACTTTCACTAGACGGTTGGATCAAGGGTCAGATGCAGAAGGCGGTCATCCTCGACACAGCACGCATCGTCAGGAGGTTCCTCACTCTGCAGCCCTAACCACCGGTAGCTTGGGCACTGCCCCGCTGCTGGCGGCAAACTAGGTTTAGGTTTTTATAATGTTTTTATGTTGTTTTATATATGAATATTGTAAAAACTTAGGCTTAAGAAAGGAAATAAATACGTACATAATAATAATAATAATAATAAGCCCCCCAAAATCCCACCTTACGTCCAGATCGAACACCAGATCACGTGGGGGGCGGACACGCATACTATTGAAACTTATGCGGCTAACAAGGTCAGGGTAACCCATCAATATGGAGACACGAAGTAAAAAAGTACGTATAGGGCCGCTGTCCGGGGGCGATCGCCGGGGCACGTCTGTAGCTGGCCACAGGCGTGACAGCATGCTAGCCAGTGACTCCCGGCTGGGCGGCTGGGCGGGAGTCGGGGACGCGGGGGGTAGGGGAATGTCCTCAAGGACTACAGCCGAGTCAGAAGACGATGAGGATAGTAGGAGTAGCTACAGTAGATCCAATACACCAGCTGAGGATGTTTCGCAGGAGGCACTTGCCACACAACCTGCGACCACCAAAGCCGGTAAACCCAGAGTTCGCATGAAATGGAGCGATGAAATAAACCTATTTATCATGCGGACATACTTTCACATTACTAATCTCGAAACAGATCGAACCATGTACTGTAAGAAACTTCACGATCAATTCACAATTAAATATCCGGATTTAAAAGTCTCGGCACAGAGAATTGCCGACCAAAGACGAGTAATAATTAGAAATAAATTACTCTCTGAAAAAACGATCAATGATTTAAAACTCGAGGTATCCAATCAACTAGCCAACGAAGCATTGGAGAACAATTCCGGGCTTGCACTAAGTCTAGATAATCACACAATTGCCAGCTCAAGCTATCAAGTAAACACTCACCAAGAGTCTCGCCTTACACAACATATACTACAAACTTTAATCACACAACCAGCTAGCGAATCTACTATGCGGCAGCACAACTCAACCCAAACTAGCCCTTTACCAAGTATCACATCCATCACTCAGCAAATAGAACAGGATCAAAACTCTCAATTAACTCAAACAAATGTGGCATCACAAGATCTTATTGATCTAGTTCAAACAGCACTTACTAAATATACAGGTTTGGACCCAACGGTTCGCCCTAGACTGCCAAAATTAAAAGAAAACAAAAAGCTGTACCAGTTGTTGGATAGCTTTAACAAACATATCCTAGGTACATTTTTCAGTATAGACTCGGACATTAACACTATTCATACTCTCATCTATTGTAGTGCTTTAGTTATCTCAGAAAAACTAGGATACAAAATAGTAACAGAAGAAAACACAATTACTCCACAAAAAAGTAAAAAAACATGTAAACCCGCTTGGCAAATTAGGATTGAATCGGATATAAAAAACTTAAGAGTAGATATTGGCCGATTAACACAATATATAAATAATAATAGATCCACAAAGGTAATACGAGAAGTTCAAAAAATTTTCAATAAAACCAAAATACACACAACGCATGAAAAAAACAATATGAGGCCAGAAGAATTTTTAGATACACTAAAACAAAAATTAACCCTAAAATCAAAACGATTGTCAAGATACACTAAAGCTTTGAAAAGAAAAGTTGATAACAAACAGTTTACTACTAACGAAAAAGGTTTCTACAGATCGCTAAGAACAGAACAAATAGATAATAATAAAAGAAAAGAACTACCAAGTGAAGCTGACCTTAAAGATTACTGGACTGACTTGTGGAAAAAACATAGAGACCACAACGACCAAGCTGATTGGTTAAGAGACGAAGAAAATAGACTTGAAGCCACAGATACAATGGAGTTCTCACAGGTAACTAGAGAAGATGTAGAATCAATTACTAAAGGATTAAAAAATTGGAAAGCTGCAGGTATAGATCATATTCACAATTTTTGGCTTAAAAAATTTTTCGTACTTCATGACATTTTAGCAAAAAATATAACAGATCTTATTAAAGGAGACCAAGAATTACCCAAATTCATTACGAAAGGTATTACATATATGTTGCCCAAAAGTAACGATACTACTGACCCTTCGCAATACCGACCTATCACATGTCTTCCTACAATTTACAAACTCATTACATCATGCATTACACGTAACATCAATAAACACCTCCTAGATAACAATCTATTATGTGAAGAGCAAAAAGGATGCCGGCAAAATCATAAAGGTTGCAAAGAACAACTCATAATAGATTCCACCATTTTAAAGCACGCAAATACACACAAAAGAAACTTACACATTGCCTACATTGATTACAAAAAAGCATTCGATAGTGTCCCACATTCTTGGTTAATTAAAATTCTCAACATTTACAAAATTAATCCTCAAATCATAAACTTCTTGAAAAATGCCATGACCAACTGGAGAACCACGCTACACTTATCAAATGGAACTGATACCATAAGGACTGACGAGATCCCTATCGAAAATGGTATTTTTCAAGGAGACTCCTTCAGCCCAATATGGTTTTGTCTTAGTTTAAACCCACTTTCCAACCTTCTGAACAACACTTGTACCTCCAATGGATACAAACTGAACACAAACACTTCCATTACGCACTTGTTGTATATGGATGACATAAAGCTCTTCGCAAAATCAGATAAAGACTTACAAGAATTAATAAGCATCACTTCAAAATATAGCATGGACATAAACATGACTTTCGGCATAGATAAATGCAGAATACTTCATGTACACAAAGGCAAACCTGCCAATAACAGTAGTAACGAAAACCCTGTTGAGAGGGACCCCAACACATTTGCCAATATGGACCCTACAGAAACATACAAATACCTGGGGATCCATCAATCAAGTAACATAAATCACATCCAATTAAAAAAAGACCTATCTACAGAATACTCTAGAAGATTAAACTTAATTTGTAAAAAACAACTTTATTCGAAAAATTTATTTATGGCCATTAACACCTATGCAATACCTGTTTTGACATACTCTTTCGGAGTTGTCAAATGGACCCGTACTGATATATACCGATTAGAGATTCTCACTAGGACCATATTGACTAAACATAACTATCTACACCCCAAATCTGCAATAGAACGTATTTCAGTGAAAAGGCATGAAGGAGGTAGAGGACTAATAGACCTAACAGAGCTATGGGAAGGACAGGTGCGCAACTTGAGAGATTTTTTCTTCTCAAAAACTACCAGTAATTTACACTCTGCGATCGTAGAATTAGATAATAACTACACACCACTGAACCTTATCAATAAAGACATTCACTACAAAACACCACAAATACGTAAACAAGAAAAAATAGAAAAATGGCGTTCAAAAGAACTGCATGGGAGACATCTACATGACTTAGAACAACCTCATGTAGATGCTGAAGCCTCAAACAAATGGCTTAAGCTGGGTGTTCTGTTTCCAGAAACCGAAGGTTTCATGATCGCGATCCAGGATCAAGTAATAAACACCAAAAATTACGCGAAATTTATCATCAAAGACCGTACCATCCAAAACGATAAATGCCGAAAATGTCACCGTGCGTCTGAGACAATACAACACATCACGAGTGCCTGCCCGGCTTTAGCACAAACAGACTACACCCATAGACATAACCAAGTAGCCCATATAGTACACCAAAAGTTAGCCATTAAACACCACCTTATACCACCGAAGATAGTACCATATTATCAATATAACCCTAAACCTGTGCTGGAAAACCAGAGTTGCAAAATATACTTTGATAGGGCCATTTTAACAGATAGAACAATACACTATAATCGACCCGACATCACTGTAATAGATAAATTAAATAGATTGACTTACTTAATTGATATAGCTGTACCCAATACACATAATTTACAAAAAACCATTACTGAAAAAATACACAAATATACTGAACTAAAAGAGGAAATCATGAGATTATGGAATATGAACAAAGTGTATATTGTACCTCTGGTGATCTCTAGCACGGGGGCCATCCCTAAGCATTTACACCACTACTTACAACAAATTGATTTACATAGTAACATATTTATAACCATGCAGAAAGCTGCTGTATTAAACACCTGTCGAATTGTTCGAAAGTTTCTGCAGGACGAGCTAGGAGCCGAAAATAATCTTCATCATGAAGTCCACTTGGTCTAGACCCGTGGATTTCATTAAAATACCGAAACTCTTCAAGTTTCGAGAAAGAGACACCTCTTCCAAAAATAATAATAATAATCATTTATTTCCAAAAAACAAAACACAATACAGTACATTTAACATGATAGTGAAATTATTTGAATCGATATAAAAAAACTGGTAGCCGTACCATTGAGCCCCAAACTAGGCTAAGCCTGTATCTTGGGCGCTCCTTAAAATTTCTGAAATGTTTCAATTATGATCGCTGTTGACAGTACTTATCCAACTATTAGCGTGAAAGAGAAATAATATTACATAAAATGACAATCACAGTAAATTAAAGCTAATACTAGAACTTATAATATACTAAATGCAACATTACAACTGATATGAATGATGAGCTATAATAGGTAACTACAGTTTCAATAAATCAGTGATAAAGCCAGTATCGCTGTAACACATTTCGTCTGTACTAAAGTAATTACTTTAAGTGTGTACATAAAAATATAGGTTGGTGGTGGGTTATGTCTGGTTGTAAAAGTTTGTAATTGTGAGTGTCTATATCAGAGTATGGGTATGTGTGAGTGTGTGAGGGTGTATGTAATGAGAGGGTGTGTTTGTGTGTGTTTGTAAGAGTGAGTTCAGTATGTAACGTGTATTTTTGGTGTGTTTGTGCAGGCATATGATTGTAGGAAGTCTGTGAGTTTTCCTGACCGAGTAAATAAGCGCGTGTTGGGCTGTCATCAAGCGGAGATGCAACGACGATAATGGGTTTCAAGCTGCGAGTAGTGAATGAAACATATAACTCAAAATGCTCAAATGGTGAGTACGTTCCCAAAAACACGTGCAAGGTTGTTTGTGAGGTCAATTCATCAAAACGTGCAGCCGGAACCAGTAAAGTCAGTATGCCTAAAAGGTTCGCAAGTACCGTAGACATCGCTACGTCTCATCTCCGAGTAAAATACAAGTCTCTCTGTTTGTTCTTCAGATAGAGAGCGAAGCCAATCAACTATATTATGTTTAACTTCTGCAAAAGTGTTATTCCTGATGTCTATGAGTTTGCAGACAGAGTTGTATGTGAACAAGAGAACGTAACCGGGTAGCCGAGTGGCAAAAACGGTATTAACCCTCGGGAGCGGAACATCCCGATGTCGTCTACGACTCTCTTTTTCAGCACTGCAAGACACAAAATGACAATTTTTAATGGCCCGCAAGACAAAAAGTTGACGCACTCTCAGCACCGGCACTTCTTGATACAATTTGTCCGTTGGAAATCGTCGCGGTTTGCCTATCATGACCTTTAGAATTGCTCTTTGAGTACGTTCAATCATGTTCATATGTGTCTTTGCAGCACCGCCCCACACACTAATACAATAAAGAAGCAGCGACTGACACAGTGACTTATAAACCATCAGTTTTATGTCGTCATTAGTACATGCTCTTAGGACTTTCATCACAAACACCAACTTTCGAAGCTTTTTGGAGATGCAACCGATATGAGATGAAAATGACAAATTTTCGTCTATCATAACTCCCAAATATTTCGCTGAAATAACTCTGTCCATAGCCCCACAAGAGCACGCATTGGGCGGGGAGCCGTACTCGACGTTTTTACAATTAACGTGTAAAGTCAGCTTTGAACGTTTTGTATTTGATGATTTTGTAACGTGGTATGCTATAAAGTGTGACTTATTAGCGTTGAGAGTTAGAAGACTAACATCCAGCCACCGTGCCAGGATCGCCATTCCACTTTCTGCAACCCTAAATACGGTTTCCCAATCCTTTGCATGAAAAATAGCCACTGTGTCATCAGCGTAGCAGATGAGCTTGCAATGCGGAATATTTAGCATGAAAATTTCGTTGATATACATTGTGAATAGCGTAGGTGCAAGAGTGCTTCCTTGTGGGACGCCAAATTCAATCTCAACGTCAGAACTCAAGTATTCTCCTAATTTTACTCTTTGTTTCCGATTTGAAAGATAGCTTGTAAACCAACTCAGAGCATTTCCTCTTATCCCTACACTTTCCATCCTTTTTAAGAGTATTTTTGTACTCACGCTGTCAAATGCTTTGGCTAAATCGACAAAAACAGACAGACATTTCTCTTTCCTATCCAGATGCGACGTCACTGTCTCAGTAAGCAATTTCACAGCATCCTCTGTTGATCTGGCTTTTCTGAATCCGAACTGGTGATCATTAAGGAGTTTATATTTGTCAAGAAACTCCACCAGCCTCTTATTCACCAACTTTTCAAGTACTTTTGAAATTACACTGAGCAGCGAGATAGGTCTGTAGTTGTCTGGTTTTGTCTTGTGTCCCGATTTGTGAATAGGTACAACAGTTGCGGCCTTCCAGACCTCAGGGAATATTCCTGACGCCATGCTAATGTTGCAGATATGAGTAATTGGTTCCGTTAGAGCTTCTATTGCATACTTTAATAAGAGTGGTGTGACTCCATCATTTCCAGGCGCACTATGTGATTTGAGATTCTGAATGCTGCTGCTTACCTCACCCGTATCTGTAGGGGCCAGAAAAAATGAATTTGGGCAGCGGCTCACAGCCGACAGACGCTCGCTCAATGCTGTATGCGTGGTACCCAGTTTTCTTAAAATATTAGAGGCTAGATTTGCTCCAGCAGTCGCAAAATGACTATTACAATCATTCAAAGCGTTAAGTGGGTTATCTACGCCAGTCAACAGCTGTGTAGAGCTGTCCTTAGCAGTTGTCAGCTCGCAAGCTTGTTTGATAGCATTCCAGGTTTTTTTAGGATTGTTATTGTGTTTAGCAAGTTCAGTATTCATATGATTCGTTTTCAGGTTTCGTAGTAAGTTATTACAAAAACTTTTGTAACGACTATACGTCATTTTAACAATTTCATTTGTGGGATCCTTCCTCAGTTTGAGATGAAGGCTATCACGGTGGCGCATACATCTGAGTAAACCCGGAGTAATCCAAGGCTTAATAGTGTGCTTTGAACGACCGAGCTTGACTTTAGTTGTATGTTTGAGAATGCTATCCGATACAATACGATTTAATTCACCGACCGCTACGTTCACATCATTGCTCTCCAGAACCTGCCGCCAATCCCGCTGTTTCAGGTCGTTAGACACTTCAGGATAATTTACTCTCTTCGTTTCTCTGCTGTTGGGTCCGATTCTTTTGCTTGAACCAGTTAAACCTATCAACAACATATCATGGTCAGTAACGGATGTCTTACAAATGATACCCAGACTATTTCCCTTGGATTTTATGAAGGCGTGATCCAGGCATGATCTCCCTCGAGTTGGTGCTGATATAGCCGAAAGAAAGCCATGACCACTCATGAGACACTGATAGGTAGCGTTATGGTTACTTGGAGGATCCTCTAACAGGTCGATATTAATGTCCCCAGTCACCAATACCGTTGTTGCGTCACTTGTGCTACGAAGAACAGTGTCCAAGGAATCATTAAATTTTTCTAAGTTACACACAGCCGGAGATCTGTATACACCCACAATCTTCAAATGATTTTCCACGCTAACAACAAGGCAATTAGCATCGTCAATATTTGGCTCATTGGCATAAGCCGACCAGCCGTTTTTAATGTACATTGTGACCCCTCCACACTTATTGATTATTTTGTTGGTGTGGAATACGTTATACCCGGTCAGCTGTGGAATGTGAGTATGATCTTGGAGCCAGCATTCCGAGAAAACCAAAACATCGATGTCGTTGTTAAGCCTCACCAAGGTTGTCAACATGGAAGAGAAGTTATGATTTAGGCTTCTTATGTTGAAGGACAATACCTTAAACTTATACGGATGAATGTAGTCAACAGCTAGCTCAGGACTTTCTACAGTGCGACACTCAATCCTCAGGGTTTCGTCTAAATCATCAAATACATCAGTCATTTTGGAAAATTAATAATATACGAATTTGGGTGGTGATTTGATGTGTCGCGCTATTCCAAAACTCCCTGCCGCAAGTTCGTTTGAAGGTTGTGTCAGCCACAGTCAGAACTAGCTGAAGCAGATGACCATTACCGTATATATTTTGGGTTGAGTGACAATGATTGTGAACAGTTTGTAGGTAGTATTGCGTAGGTAGTGTTTTGTGTAAGTGAATGTGTAAGCGTGTGTGTATGTATCGACTGCAAACAAAGAATTCAGTATTTACAAGTGAGCAAATATCTTCCTCAGCCTTGAAATAAATTGATATATTCACAGTTAACTTTGGTATCCAAACTAAAACTAAGTAAATTTCATAAATTGTGTTAGAAGAACATAAATGCAATGAATATAATTGCCCAAAAATACCAAGACTTAGGAATAATGCAGCTTTAACAAACGTGGAGTTTATAAAAATTGAAATAACTACGTTTACCAACATCCAACTACGTTTCTTCAGATTCCGGTTTTTGTTGTTAAATAGGCACCGACGATGACTCCTCAGCATTCTGTTTCTCTGGATACTTGGTCGGAAGAACGTGTTCCAGGTCCTTGATGTTGTTAATGGGAATAGCTGGCTGTCCTTCATTTCTTCGTAAGAAAATTCGCCCTTTGTTGATCCAACAGAACCGAAACACATCCTTGGCTCGTACTCTAGCCTCCCGAAATAACAGTCTGTTCATCTTTGTGAGGTGCTCGTTTACGTAAATTTTACAGTCTGGTCCTTGAAATTTCAGTTCAGACGCTGTAAGACCTTGCCTGCGAGACTTTGCTGCTCTCAACATTTCATCTCTTTTGGATTTTCTCATTAGTTTTACGATTATTGGTCTGTTCTTCATGCCAGGTCTACCATTTTTTACTCCGGCCCGATGAACCCAGTCTATTTCATTCTCAAGGCTCATTCCGATTTTGTTGGCTACCACCATGACCACATGCTCGAGGTTTTCATTAGGCGACTCAGTGACACCCAGGATCTCCAATTCTTTACAGAGAGAACGTTGTGATTGAGAGTTTACCTGGTCCTTTAATTCAATCAATTCGTCCCGCAGAGAAGCGGCTATTGTTTCCCTGTTCTCGAGCGTTTCGATTCTGGTTTCGCAGTTATCCAATCTGGAATTGCACCTATTAATTCCCTCTGTCAACGATAAGATGCAGGACTTCAGCTCCGCTATGTCTAGACGTAGTAGGCGAAGCTCAGTGGCAACATCAGATGATGGTTCAACTGTTCCTTCTTTCGGAGTTACTGGAGAACTAGGCGCGGGCCTTTTTGACGCTCTAGTCGCCGTCAGCGTTGACTTCGGAGTGCCGAGGTGATCCGATTTATGCAATGGGGTGGTACTCGTAGATTCAGAGGTACGACACGCCAGGCATATCCAATCTACAGCCTTTATGGGTCCAGATGTAAAAGCATTTACGCAAATAGGGTGAAATGTAGATTTACAGTTCGCACATTTCAAAAAATTAGAGGAAGCTATTATTTGCTTGCATTCCCCACATAATGCTTCAGATCCATTCGTTCGACCAGAGCGTAGGTATTTATCCATGTCGAACCAAAACGCAGTCTAGCTAGGGCAAAATGTAAACAGCACTGCTATTAGTGAGCGTGAGCAGGACAGCACTATTCGCTCAAATACTCGTCACGCAACCGAGCTTGGTTAATGTTCACTCAGACCTGACAATTTTCCAAATTGTTATAGCAAGTAAAACGTTAGGTACTTTAACTGTTATCCTCAATACCTGTTACCTAGTATCGAGTCAGAGGTCGATGGTATTTCAAAATTTGTATCCAGATGCGTGATTTTTATAGATGTAGCAAGCAACACTTAAGCTATGTCGGTGTCAGCTGTCCGCTGCTCAGCCGTCAAAATTCGCAAATTGCGATTTTTTCCAAGCAAGCGTTTGCTTTGATTTAGAGGATTTTCAGTGATCTTTTAAGTTTCAGGTAGAATACCGTAGTGAAAGTGTTATTATCGGGTAGTAAACATATCAAAGAAGATGAGTCACCCAACTTTTCAAATTTCCTGGGGTTTTTGTATGACTTTCCCGTCGAATGTAAGATGTGAAAACACTCACTCAGGTAATTGAGGACTCCTTCTTCGGTTTAATCGCAGTTTTGGATAGATTTCTTCGCTATTAACTGAGTTACAAATTTATAAAGCAGACACAGTGTTCACCTGTCAACAGCAATGTAAACGAAGTAGATATATACTACCCACCTACAAGTACCTCTAGGTATTTGCCTACTTACTTACTATGTACATAGATAGTATCTACATATTTATTATCTACCCGCCTGTGTGAATTGTTAAATGAGACCTTGCAAAGTCAAAACTTATGATTAAATATATATATTGATAAGTTTTATGAAGAAATTATGTTTGTATTAAGTTGTTATACTAGTACATTATGATATAAGTGCGCTAAGTTAATAATTACAGCAGAGGCGATATTGCAAGCTCGAGCCGTAGGCGAGAGCTATAAGTAGCAGAGGCTGTAATTATCAAAGCGCACGTATGTCATACGACGTTTTATAACACATTTGCGAGGAAATAATTAAAACTCTGACAACATTTTTAAATAAAAACATCATCATCAGCCGCAATACGTCCACTATTGGACATAGGCCTCCTCCCTAGATTTCCACAACGAACGGTCCTGCGCAACCTGCAACCAGCGGTTTCCAGCGACCTTTGTGAGGTCATCTGTCCATCTAGTGGGAAGCCGTCCAACACTGCGTCTTCCGGTTCGTGTTCGGCACTCTAGAACCTTTCTTCCCCATCGGTTGTCAGTTCTGCGAGCGATGTGGCCTGCCCATTGCCACTTCAGTTTAGCTACTCTTCGAGCTTTGCCGGCTACTTTCGTTTTTTTGCGAATATCTTCATTACGGATTCTGTCGCGCAAAGAGACTCCGAGCATAGCTCTCTCCATAGCTCGCTGTGTGACTTTGAGCTTTGTTATGAGGCCTACAGTTAAGGACACTGTAGCGAAAAAGAAGCTCGCGGAATTATTTTTACTTGTTCACAGATTAGCAATGCGCGCACATCGGCGACTTTTTTTTAAGCAACTGCATAGAACAAGCCAGTATGTCATTAGTAATAAAGTAAATTAATGTTTTTATGTTTTGTTACAGATAAATTGTTGTAATTTATGGTCAAAATTAATTAAATTTACGAATTAAATAGGTTTTTTTTCATAATTCTTTATCATATTTTACCTCTCAAAGTTAATTTTATTCATAAAATGTTGACCACTTTTCTTACATAAAAACTCTTTGCTAACATTTAAAAAGGTACCGTTCGTTTTAGACGGAGCATTTTGAAACCGTGCGTTTTACATTACATTACCGCACAAGTACGTAATGAGGTACATTACGATACAGAAATTGGTGCAATATAGATATAAATAAATATCAAAACCGACTATTGACCTTGGCACTCATTTAGATCTTGATTTTTTTTTTGCGTTGAAGTCAACAACTAACGCAAACATCACAATATTAAAATTAGCTCTAATTTCACATATACATTTTTTGATAGGATAATGAATTTGACACAGATTATTTTAAAATATTTTTACCAATGTTATCTAATTTCTACTAGAAAACCGGATGCCATTTTTGTAAACACAATACTCGTTGTTCCTTAAATAATTAAAAGTTACGAAACAAGCAAAATTAGCAAGAGATCTAATAATAATTATATTTGCACCGAAACGCCAAGACTTGTTGGAGCTATTAAAAAAACCACAAAGGTTTTTAGTAACGCTATCAAAATGGAGTTCGGTGTCGACAAGTGTGCGGTCATGCATGTACCTACAGCGAGGGAAAGTAGTAAATTCAGAGAATTTACAACTTTCCGAGACAATTACTCTCAGATCCCTCTCCGAAGACGAGACCTACAAATATCTCGGTATGTCACAGTCGTTGGGTATATCAGCAGATGACATTAAGAAATCGGTGAAGGAGCGCTTCTTTTACCGGCTGACAAAAGTACTCAAAAGTCTTTTGTCAAGCGGTAAAAAGGTGCGAGCCTTCAACGGTAGGGTAATACCTCTGCTGATATACTCCTTTGGCATACTGAGATGGACTCAGACTGAGCTCGACGCCCTGGACAGAAAGGTTTGTCAACTATCACCGTCACAACACACCGCATGCTACACCCGCGCTCGTCTGTTATGAGACTATATTTATATCCTGCAGAAATGGGGGGGTCGAGGCTTTTTAAATGCCAAAAATCTTCACAACCACGAGGTATTATTTCAACCAGTCACAGGGATTATTTCCAAATCAGCGAGTCTGGGATGCATCGTTGTGGCAGTTGACAGGAGCTTCACGTTTCTTTCAATGGCAAATGGGAACTGGCACAAACCATCGGTGCTCAGCACTGATGATCGCAAGGAAGTGTGGAAGAGCAAGGAGCTGCACAGGCGATTCTATCGGGTCCTGACGGGACCCGATGTGAATCTGCACGCTTCGGTGAACTGGCTGCGCTTCGGGGACCTCTTCGGAGAAACCGAGGGTTTTGCCTGCGGAATTGCGGACGAAGTTATCAAGACGAACAATTACCGGAAATACATGAAGGGCGGTACGGTCTACATTTGTCAGGCATGCCGCTGTCCAGGCGAATCTCTTCGTCATGTTTTTTCCGGTTGTTCGCATCTTGCTAACGACGAGTACATGCACAGACATAACCTAGAAGCCAGGATCATCCACCAGCAACTTGCTCTTCGATACTGCCTTGTCGAGTCAGAGATCCCGTACTATAAGTACGCACCTCTGCCAGTTCTCGAGAATGGTCGTGCGTTGCTCTACTGGGACCTCTCTATCATCACGGACAGGACTATTGTCGCCAATAATAAGCCTGATATCGTGCTGGTAGACCGGTCTCAGCGCAAGGCTGTGATCGTCGATATCACCGTACCACATGATGAGAACCTCGTGAAAGCCTAGAAGGACAAGCTTAGCAAGTACCTTGACTTGGCTCATGAGGTTACCGCCATATGGGATGTTGATTCGACGATCATAGTCCCAATAGTCGTGTCGGCAAACGGCCTTAATGCGAAGAGTCTCGACCAACATCTATAGAGACTTTCGCTAGACGGTTAGGTTAAGGGGCAGATGCAAAAGACAGTCATCCTTGACACAGCGCGCATCGTCAGGTGGCAGGCTCACTCTGTAGCCCTAACTAACCACCGGTAGCTTGGGCCCTGGCCCGCTGCTGGCAGCACCCTAGTTTTTAAGTTTTTTTATTATGCTTATTTTATATATATATTGTAAAAAATTTAGAAATTAAGACGAAAAATAAATAACTGAATCACAATATTTATATTTTGTTACTTTCAGAATCTCCGACAATAAACAAGCGTGAGAATTATATCTCTGTTCTAAAGGGATCAAAAACAACAATTGAATGCAAGTAAGTGATTATTTATGAAACTTAGTTAATACGAAATTTCTAGCAGTTTTATAAACATAACCTTTCATTTGAATTATTTATTGATATCTACTTTTTTTTAAGTAACCTGTGTTGTTGTGCTGGGCAAAGGTATCCCCCAATTTCTTCCACTTAATCCGATCCTGTGCTTTCATCGTCCAATCTTTCTTAAAGCTCCGAGCTCGTCTTTCCATCGCGTTGGAGGACGTCTCTGACGTCGACTAGCCGATGATGATGATGATTGAACGTTTGAACTTGGCCCTTGAGGCAGTCTCTGAATGGGGCGAAACCAATCTGGCCAAGTTTAATGAGGGAAAGACGCAGGCGTGTTTGTTCTCTGCAAAAAGGAGTAAATTTTTACAGACTCCTACTTTTCAAGGTGTATCCGTGCCTGTTACTGATCATCTTGAGCTTTTGGGTGTTACCTTGACATCTACACTCAACTTTGGCTCGTATATCGAGTCCAAAGCTAAATTAACTGCAAAAAAACTTGGTGTCCTCTCAAATGTGCGAAAGTACTTCAAGTCTGAACAATTGCTTTTGTTATATAAAGCACAGATTCGCTCTTGTATGGAATACTGTTCGCACCTTTGGGATGGGTCAGCTAAGTATCAGCTTGAGGCTCTGGAATCGATTTAGAGACGTGCTAAAAGGCTCATAGGCAATAAATAACACTCATGTGCGAAAAAGATTGCAAAGTCTTGAACATCGCCGAAAAATTGCTAGCTTATCGGTTTATTATTGGATACACTTCGGAGAGTGTGCATCTGATCTGCATGATCTAATACCACCTTTTTTCTATCGGACTTCTCGTAGCTCGAAGAAGCGGCATCGTTTCATGGTTGATGTTCCAAAGACACGAACAAAGAGGTTTGACTCTACTTTTGTGATAAGAACGTCTAGACTGTGGAATGAGTTGCCTAAGTGGGTTTTAGCCGATGGTTATAATCTTGGTTGGTTATAATTAAGTTACGGTGGTCTAGTCGGGAGAACGGCGGCTGCCGATCCGGAGACCCCGGGTTCAAACCCCACACGCACCACTGTCTTATCGAAGTCATGTGCGTAATGCCGCTAACTTAAAACGGTGAAGGAAAACATCGTGAGGAAACCGACATGTACCTAGAATCTTTCGAAGAGTCATGTGTCATCCGCCAACCCGCACTGGGCCAGCGTGGTGGATTCTGGCCTTAACCCTCTCCTTGCGAGAGAAGGCCCCGAGTCCCAGCAGTGGGAACGTTTAGTGGGCTGTTGATGTTGATAATCTTGGTGTCTTCAAATCGAGAGTGAATCGGTTTCTTCTAGGTAAGCACGCTCCATCTTAGACCGCATCGTCGCTTAACATCAGGCGAGATGGTGGTCATGCGTAAACCTATAAACGATAAAAAAAAAATGGTTGTCTGTAAAGTCGGTTTACTGACGATAGCTGAACGTGACAACGTCTTAAGAAAATACTGATTGTGTTAAGCGCCATCTAGGTAAAACATTCTGAAGCTTTTTGAAAAGCTGTTCAAAGCGCCATCTCTGGGTACATCATTGTACTAGCACAAGTTCTTAACTTCATATCGTCGCTTTTCTAAAACATGGACAGACTCCTTGAACGTAATACACATTTCACTCACTAGATGGTGCGAAAAGTAATAAGGCGAGGTAACGGCGGTAAGTTATTATCTAATCTATAGCGGTAACGTTACATGACGTCATGTTTTGCCGGCGTGCAGCCGGATCCATCGAATTATAAGACGTTATCACGTCAAAAAATGTCCACTCTGTAGAAACTTTCACCCATCGATCAGGGTGCATTCTGCTTACATGACCCCACACATTCCCGTTTAAGCTTAGCAGACTTAATTCCTACATCTGTTACACTTGTAATGAAACGCAGTATGGTGTTACGAACGCGGTCTTGTCTTTTAGTGCCTAAAATACTGCGTTCCATAGCTTGTTGACAGGCCGCGAGGCGATACTTCAGTGCTTTAGTGAGCGACCAAGTCTGTGCACCGTAGGATAAGCAAGATTCATGTCGAGCAGTTTACGCTTCAGGGAGATGGAAAGTTCCCTCTTTATTAGCTCTTTCATGGACCAGTAGCTCTTCCTGGTTGTCTATATGTCTATTCGACGACTTCCTTGTCTTGCCTGTTATCAAAAGAGACTATCTGGCCCAAGTAAGTATACTCATTGACATAAAGTATTGCTTGCCCGTCTACCTCGACCTTACGTTTTGTGCTTTTAGTCATCAGTTGTGATTTTGACCAGTTCATCAGAAGTCCTACCTCACGGCTTGCCCTGCTCAGATCTTGGAGCATGAGCTCTAGTTGTGGTGCTGATGTGCTGAAGAGAACAATGTCGTCAGCAAACCTGAGATTTGTTAGTAAATTGCCTCCGACGTAGATGCCATTTTTTGCCCAGAATACTGCCATCTACTACTATTGTACTGTCATCTACTATTCGTTACAAATCACAACATATAACATTAAAATACCACAATAAAAATACAGTACATCAAGGATAATAAAACAACTTTATTATCCTACTTCCTACCAATATTATACATGTAAATGTTTAGATGTTTTCATCACTTGAACGGATCGGGCTGAAATTTGGAACAGAGTTTGATCATAGTCTGGAAGAACACCTAGGCATTTATCCCGGGAAAATAATGTGAAACGGGAACTACGCGGGTAACACCGCGGGGCACTGCTAGTTTTCTATAAATGTTATTAACAGGTTGCTAATGAACATAATTGCAAATATTTTAAAAGATATTTTTACTTTCTAGCTTGCAGTGTGTGTAAAATAAAACTTAACTTAACTTACTTTTTTTTTTTTAAATAAAGAGTGATGAGACGAGCATGGCATGTGCCTGATGGTAAGCAACATGCCTGCTACATAACAGCACAGTGACACGCAGCTATTGAAACATGAAGAGTCCAAATCATTACCTAGCACTGCACTGCGCTCGTCACCCAGAGATCTAAGTTGTTTTATCTCTAAGCCCTGTAATTTCTCTGGAAACATTGCCCTTCAAACCGGAACACAGTAATGTTTGCACATTACTGCTTGGCGGTAGAATATTTGGCAAAGGTGTGGTACTTCCCCAGGCGGACTCTGCTAAGAGTTCTACCCCTACAAAACTTACTTAATTGTAAAGTATCTTATTAAATTTGGCTATTTATATGTAGACTATCAGCACCCAGTTTCACCCGCGTATTTCTCGTTTTCGTTATTTCCGCGGGATAAAAAGTAACTTATGTGTTATTCCAGACTATAATCTAACCATGTTCCAAAGGACATTGTTCATTTATAAGGGACTTTGGGCTAAACGTGGCCATTGACTGTCACTGATATCATATATTAAACTTGATGGCTTCTAGCAGTTGATATCAGAATATTATCTTTTGGTAGTAGCAGAAAAAATACTTACGCATATTTCCCATAAGTAATGCGAACGTTGACGAGGTTATTTTTAAACAAAACTACAACATTTTGTACCATCGGAGGGTCAGAGTCGTTATTGGACGATGCCATCGATTTCCGAGGGTCAGGTAGGGTCCCAAGAATCCATTTTCATCAGCCAAAAACACATCATAACACAATTTCCAAATACGAAACACATGACACAAACAGCTGATAACTACGCATTTTGCATTGACGTATTCAGTGCTGCCATTGTAAAAAATAATATATTAATATCGATCTAAAAAAATCGATAGTGATCGTGTGGATAAAATCGATGCAATTCTATTATGGTGGCTGCTGATTAAAATAATAACTAAAATATTCACAGGTTAGTGGTTAAAATGAGTAGATGATTATTAATACTGCTCTACGGAATTATTGTTTACTGTTTATTCAGCATTAGGCAGTTGTCTCACCGGCAACGATGAACTAGTAAAGCTAGAATTAGAAACGAGGTGGCGAGCCGCGGGGAGCGAGTGCGTAGTTCCCATAGTTGTGTACCTCGGCTCTATGCGAGTGTGCGAGTGAGCCTAGCGATTACTCGCATCACTCGCTCGCGTTGTAAAATAACGTGTAAGTTCAGATCCACACTGAATAGACAGAAATGAACCGCTGCCGCTGGTTGCTCTTTCGGCGTGTTCTAATTCTAATCGCTTAGCGAGTATCGCTGAGCGAGTGTTATCTTTCATAGCTCTTGTCGCTCAGCGACCAACTAGTGAAGCGAGTGCTCGCCGGCAGTGTGAACAGTCAGCGATCAACTGTTTGTATATGCATCTCTTTTATTTAGCTACACGGAATGTATATCTATTGTACGTTTCTTGAGCGAGAAAATAGTCGATAGTTACTCGTTTTCCCGCCGGCGGTAGGAAAACTGCCTAAGTAGATGATTTTGTTTTTCGTGGCGTTGTAAAGTAAAAGCGGGTGCGACGAAAAACCATTGCACAAAAAAGCTAGCTACAGTGTCGCTTGAAAACAACTTAAATACGATATCAATTGTTTATTTCACGCATAATTATTATGACGACTTTTTCTATCGATTTACAGAAATCGATTTTATTCCAGAAAAAAATCGACATCATTCAAAGCTTATAGACTGGCAATATAATTGGTTGAGAAGTCGGAAATAAAGATTAAATTACTTTTTTATTGAACTTTTTGTCTATTAATCTGGGTACTAAAATAATACATCATAAATCATTACATAAATAAATCGATTTTTTGACAAAATCAAATTATCAAGAACATTTTGTCCACGGATAGCCCATTTTGAACAATGTCCTTTCAACCAAATCTTTTCATTCGTTACGACGTGATTGAGTAACTAACATCCAAATATCCAAACATTGTAATTTTTAATCCTAGTAAGATGTATATTTCATTTTATAGTTTATCTTTTTAAACTTATACAATTTAAATATTTTTATTTTTTATTTTGTACAGTACCCAACGGTATATGGTATAACAGTATATTATACTGGGAGATAAATTGGAGAACATTATTATATTCATGTAACACCTAAGTGTACACCCTAATTTTACAGACTTGTAAATAATTATGTAATGATAATTTCAATTCAAAGCAAAACAACTTTACCAAGATAATCCTTAAAGCACAGGGCAAAATAGGAGTTTTTCTTGCCGTAGTTTTTATTTATAATTATGATTTTCCCTGGTTTCATCGCGAACAATTTTTTCTTTTTTTAACCTCTATTTATCTGAGCACTCGATTTACTATTGACATACATTAACGGTGGCGATTGACGACGACCCATTATGTGAATGCGCGTGAAATTCGTCGTAGTCAAATTCATCGCTTCTGAACCTTTTCACGAGTTAGAATGCTACGCTTAGTCAGCTTTAGAAACCCCCTACTGATCCCGTAACAAAGCGGCAACATCGTCAGTAAGACTTCATCATGCTCTTCTCATACTCATTATAACATTTTATTTTTTTAGATTATTGAATGGTACACCAAAACCTTCAATAAGTTGGTTTCATGGAACAGACACGTTGTCAACGAATGAAAGAAGAAAATGGAAAAATATGGAACAAATTGTAATTGACCCTGCTGGTAAAACTGACGCCGGAATCTACAAGTGCCGAGCTGAAAACGCGATCGGTAGTGACGAGCATCGGGTGCAGTTGGTCGTTGAATGTAAGATTATAGATATATTGAGCACTAAAAAGAAGGAAAAAATTGTGTGTTATGCCAAAAGCCAATCGTTCAGAATGGGCTCAAAAGAGCTATTTTTGTCGTTATTTTGGTTTTGTAGTTTGAAGGAATGAAACCATTACTTAAGTCAATTTCTCTTCGAGTGCGCACCGGGTACTGCATGCTTAGAAGCTAATCGGTCTGTCATATTCAAATTTTAAAATATACAAATTTTACTTACTTTAACTTAATAGAATGATTCATCAGAAGCGAGCGTGGTCCTGCAAGCCAAAGCTTATTCCTTTTACAAAAACATTTTTTTTAAACATAACGCATATAGATATTTAACTTAAAGAGATTTTGTTAGGCCTCTTGTTTTTAATATGCCTAAGAGTAGTACATCAAAATTTATTTTGACAACAAATCTTGTGAATTATTTCTACTATAGGTACATAACACATTTATATGTATGTTTTGTTCCTTAGATATTCCTGAAATAATAAAAAACACTACAGCAGAGTCAATCGTTGCAGTAAAAAATACTATAATACACATTGATTGTGAAGTAGACAGTGTTCCGACTGCAACAGTAACTTGGGAGAAGGACGGCAAAAAAATCTCTTCTAGCAGTGTACTTGACAATAACACCGTCAGGTAATGTTTATGAGATTATTGTTTAAGTTAATTAGTGTTAGACAAAAACTAAAATGTAATATCAGAATTTAATAACCAGCTAAATCGATACCTCTGATTCGATAAATTGAGGCCTATGTCCAGCAACGGACCACTGTGGGCTGATTAAGATGGTAACGATGATGAAAAAAAAGAGCGGCAGATCGTTTTTTACGGCTGATGACTGTGGTATCGTGTGGAGTTTTCATTGTCCACGGAAATCGATGTGTCAATTTTGTATGGAACGGAGGGATGAAGAAAGAGGCAGGATCGACGGTAGGTTATCGAGCACGACAGAGAGTGTGCCACAGGTGATCGGCTTCAGAGAAAACACGACACCGTTGGTCATGAGCGGGTGCCGAGAGAATTCGTCCATAGAAGAAGCGTGAACAAAGAAGGTCGAGCGATTGTGGCTCGTAACACCGGTTTTCAGCGGATTGCCGAGAACTGGAGCTCTATTTTTCTACTGGATTTCTGTTTTTTTTTCAATATTTTCGTGATTGTTAGACCGTATATAATTAATCACAAAACATAAAATCATCATGTCTTCTCTTACATGTGTAATATATATAACACCAAAGCCGAAGTTTAATTTTGAAGTGCATACCTACCTACAATGTTTAAAGTGTTTGTTTGAACGCAAGGATCTCGGGAACTATTGGTCCGAACTGAAAGATTCTTTCTCTGTTGCTTAGTCCATTTATCGAAGAAGGCTATATGCTATGTAACATTACGCTAATAGTACTGTTAATAGTAACAGGAGTGGAGCATAAATGAAAAATGGATCAAAAACGGGAAAACATATTGCTTTTTGAGAGCTTACGTTGCGTGACAGCACGTGTCTATCTTTTAAATGTTGCGTCATTAGAACCTAAGGTAACCGAATTTGTTCAAAAATTGAATTGGTACGATTAATTTTCGACAGATAGCATAGCAACACGCGCACGGATCAGCTAGTCAGTAAATCTTATACCGCAATTCGCAATACGAGCACAGCAATTCTTGTTTAAATGTTGTAGCCCGATGGTATAATCAGCTGTACATTACGGCTAGCCATTTGGAAAACCAGGGCCGTTTTGTAAAGCGGCGGTTTAATAACGATTAGCCGGATTGAATGCAGCTATTTAAAACACAGCCGGAATGTATTCGACGCCATACGTCATTCAACACGGATAGCCGTAATGTAATAAAGCGCGGGATTGGCCGCCTCTTTGACAATTTTTAGTTCCGTTTTAGTCTTAACACTCATGGCGCTGCCTGACATAACAACAACCATGGCGTTGAATACAGTAGGTGTATTGCTAAATTGCTAGTTTAGAGCCGGGTTTCACGGCGCGGCTGTCAACCGCGCCCGCGCGCGGGCGCGTCAGATTTCCATATAAAATTGAATTCAAAACACACGACGCGGTTTACGGCCGCGGCGGCTGCGGCAGCCGTGCCGCGCCCGAGCGCTCGGGCGCGGTTTGAAACCGCGTCGTGAAAACCGGCTCTTTTAGGGTTATAATTGGTATTTATATAATAGGCATGTTGCTTACCATGAGGCACATGACCTGCTCGTCTCGTCACTCTTTATATAAAAAATGCAACTGCTCACGTACAAATTGTAATGTTAGAGTTTAGCGCGCATATTCCAAAACATACACGATTAGTCCGATGCGTACATACACGATGCGTACTGGCGCTGTATATTTTGGAACAACATAATACTTCTACGTTACTACAAAGTATATTTGCGTACTGCTCTTGTATGGTTTGGAAGAATTTAGTAAAACACATAATTCCCAATCTTATTTCCAATCTATACGTGATTCGTTTCATACCCTTGCGTTCTGGTCTTATGTAGAATGGAAAGACGCGTCGCTACTACCCCTAGAGTGTATTTAAAAATTGCGGGAGCCAGGGCCAGCCAGCTCAAAGGGGGTCCACTCAGGGCTAACCGCAGAGCTTCTGGCGGGAGGGCTCCCGCCCGGAGTCAAATCTCAATGATAGACCCTTGTCTATGTAAGTGCACCATGTTTCTTAGGTGTACCGTCACCAATACCTATCAAGTTAGGGCTTTATCTGAGAGGTAAAATGTTGTAAAAAATAGTAAGGAATATTGTAAGAAGTAATTTGTCAGCTTTTTCTGATGAATTAAATTAATTTACATTTTGTTAATTTTGTAAATATGGTCACCCTACAATATAAGCAGTAATACAATGCGGCTAAAGTGGGCCGCCTTATTGAAGAACGTATCGCAATGACAACCCGGCTAATCGTTAAACCGCCGCATTACAAAACGGCCCTGTTTTTCAAAACGGCTAGCCGTAATGTAATACGGCGAATTATATATTAAATATGTACCGGACGGATTGGTCCGGTACATATTTATATTTATAGAATCTGAATCTCAGAAACGGCTGGAACTATATTCATGAAATTATGTATGCAGGGATTTTCGAGGACGATAAATCGATCTAGCTAGGTTTTATTTTTTAAAAACGTCATTTATTGCGTATTTTTAGACACTGAAAATGTATCACATTTAACATAAGAATGGGAAGGTACATTTTGCTACTGTGCGTTGCGCGACAGTTTAATAATAGCTCAGTCGGGAAGTTGGGCGGTCACGAATTGGTAGATCCGGATTCCAAACCAGGCGGCTTTTCCTTTTTTTCGATTTTTTGACGTGATAACGTTTTATAATTCGATGAAGCCGGCTGCACGCCCGCAAAACATGACGTCATGTGCCGTTACCGCCGTTACCTCGCCGCATGACGTCATCAGTACCATTCCATCAGTATTTTCTTAAGACGTTGTCACGTTCAACTATCGTCAGTAAACCGACTTTACAGACAACCATTTTTTTGGACAAAATCTATTACTTGGCGCCTTTTATCTGTAGGTATCTAAGTATATTTAGTGTTTAAACTGAGCAAAGCTCGGTTGTTTCTCGGCCTGGGTGACTACCCAGGTACTTAAACGAATTAGAGAAATATCGTCATTATCTGAAGAGATAAAATTGGAAGTGTACTGAATTTTTTTTTACAGTTTCATCGCTAAGCCTTCTGATGCCGGGGAATACAAATGTTCTGCCACGAACAAACTGGGAACAACAAATACATTTGTCACTTTACACGTTACAGGTAATAGAATACATTACTATTTCACAATAAAACGAAGTGTTAACAATTTTACAGACTTAGTACTTTATATATTTAATGTAATCGACGTAATTGTAACCAATTAATTTGTAACTGTATTCCAGAACACATTCTAATTTTAAAATGCTACTTATAGAGGTATATATATGTATAACAGAAAAACCCTGAATTCCTATGACATAAGTCA
This sequence comes from Ectropis crepuscularia, assembly GCA_963693475.1. NCBI lineage: Eukaryota > Metazoa > Arthropoda > Insecta > Lepidoptera > Geometridae > Ectropis > Ectropis crepuscularia. The sequence goes on from OY856355.1 coordinate 20,258,885, forward strand.
CCTTACTGTTGGGTTCAGTGCCAATAACACAATATTATGTATCCGTTCTAAAGTTTTAGGAATGTTTTTTGTTGTTGTTGAAAAAATCATTACCTAGCACTGCACTGCGCTTGTCACCCTGAGATCTCAGATATTATATCTCTAAGCGCTGTAATATCTCTGGAAACATTGCCCTACAAACCGGAACACAGTAATGTTTGCACTTTACTGCTTGGCGGTAGAATAACTGACAAAGGTTGCTTCCCCAGACGGACTCTGCTAAGAGTCCTACCACTACTAACGCATAACGTTGGTTGTCAGCAGTCGTTTTGTTGTCAACATGGTATTATTTGATTGTTATTTGTTTGTGAAAAAGTTTTGAAAAAATGTTTTGAACAGACCTTGACAATTTAATGTTTCCAATCTAGTAAGTGGCAAGTGGCATTTTTCAGTTAAAACTGGCACTTTATCATTATGGTACATTTCTTTTTATTTTTTAGTTCCACCAACTATCAAAAAACCAAAAGAACTCAATATGACGTATGAAGTAGGAGATTTTGATAAAAAACTACGCTGTCAAATAGCTAGAGGAAAACCTGTACCAGAAATCAAGTGGACCTTTCAAAGTTCTAATACCAGTGAACCGCCTCGAGAGTTACATGAGTAAATTTAGTTTTAAATTTTTGACACACTACCCGCCGTATTTTTATTGTTTTGACAATTCACACACATCATCAACAGCCCACTAAACGTTCCCACTTCTGGGACTCGGGGTCTTCTCTCGCAAGGAGAGAGTTAAGGCCATAATCCACCACGCTGGCCCAGTGCGGGTTGGCGGATGACACATGACTTCGAAAGATTCTCTAGGTACATGTCGGTTTCCTCACGATGTTTTCCTTCACCGTTTTAAGTTAGCGGCATTACGCACATGACTTCGAAAAGACAATGGTGTGCGTGTGGGGTTTGAACCCGGGGTCTCCGGATCGGCAGCCGACGTTCTCCCGACTAGACCAGCCGTAACACAACACCATCTGATCCCAAACTAGGCAAAGCTTGTACTATGGCGGCCAGATAGCTGATATATAATACTTATATAGTCTTAAATGTATTTAAGACTATATATTTAAGACTTATTAAACATAGAAACACCCAGACACAGTACAAATATTTGAATTCATCACACAAATATTTGCACTGGGTGGGAATCCAACCCACGACCCTTGGCTTCGCTGGCAGTTTTTTTTAAATAAACAGTGACGAGACGAGCAGGACATTTGTCTGATGGTAAGCAACACGCCTGCCACATAACAACAGCACAGTGACATGCAGCTATTGGAACATGAAGAGTCCAAAACATTATCTAGCACTGCACTGCGCTCGTCACCCAGTAATCTAAGATGTTATGTCTCTAAGCCCTGTAATTTCACTGGAAACATTACCCTTCAAACCGGAACACAGTAATGTTTGCACATTACTGCTTGCCGGTAGAATAACTGGCAAAGGTGTGGTACTTCCCCAGGCGGACTCTGCTAAGAGTCCTATCACTAGTTACTACCCACTAAGGCACGAGGCCAGTCAAAAACCCAATTATAAAACCCAACTTCAGCTCAATGCCTTCTTAATAATAAATAAATAAATTTTGGTGGACAATTCACACACAACACCATCTGACCCCAAACTAAGCAAAGCTTGTAATATGGCGGCCAAAATAGCTGCTATAATACTTATATGGTTGTAAACACATACTTATTATACATAAAAAGATCAGTTTGTCGTGATTTGAGTTTAGAGACAAGTGTTACAGGTTTTTGGCTGGTGTAACCTGTGAGCGTACGTTCTTTAAACTTTTTGTATCTCTAAATTTTGATGTGTCAGAAAATATAATACCTATTTTAACAAAAAAAAATGTTGCTGTTATGAAATGGTCTAACAGTACTTAACAACTGTAGGCGGTTACCTATGGTACTAAGCCGGTAGAAACAGATTAAACTCAGTATTAGTATGAGACCCATTTTGAAAATTGTTGAAGAATTTTGAATTGTTGAAGAAAATCAGCAGTTTTATACAAATCTGAGCTTTTGGTAAAAATATGATAAAGTTTTTATTTAATTTAACATAGGTTTATACTTAACTACGAGTACCATTTCGCCCGATGTTTAACCTGAACTATACAAGGTGTTGCAGAAAGGTGCAACAATATTTATGGTAGTTCATCTACATTAAGTTTAGAATCATGTATGTGAAAATTACGCATGAAAGCAAAAAAAATTTTTCCGTAAAAAATTTTTTTTTTTTATTGTTATTTCATTTGACATACCCCTAATGGCCAGATCTTTGCACTGATTTTTGTACGACGTCGTGGCGTCGGCGGCAAGGTCGTTTGTCTGCTGTACATGCTTTAGGGTTGAAGCTGGTGATTTGGTGGAAATTTTACGTCAAACTTTGACTCGAATTATCTCGTGATCTACCGTGCTGAGGAGAAAGAGACATTGGGTGATGAAGTCTACATCAGTGTTAGAATGGACTGTTAAAATATTGTTGGGGGTAAATCCACCACGTTGTATATATGGTGGAATATATTTACTAGAAGAAATCGATTCACTCTTGATTTTGAGACACTAACCAATATAGGTTTGTTTGCTATTACAGAGCTTCATATAAAAAGTTGTCATATGATAATATGTGAATTTTGTCATCGAACTTCCTTAGTGAAAATAGCAAAAACTAGGAGTGCCTCACAGTTCCACCCGTGTAGTTCCCAATCAAGTTTTTTGTCCCGGATTCGTCCCGAAATCCCCTAACGGCCAGATCTGGACACAGATTTTAATACGATGTCGCGTCTCGGGTGGCCCGATTAGCGTATGTGTTGTTTCAGGCTTTTATCTATCTATGGGTACATAGATAGATAACTTAATTTCGTCCAGATCCCTACAGTAGATAGTTTTTACGTTAAAGAGTCCATACATACCCGCAGACTATAGCATTTATAATATTAGTAGGATTTAACTGAAAATGTTATTAGTTACCTATTATTGAAATCAGTTTATTTAAAGACTAAATCTATGCAAAATTTACCAAGACACATACCTAATATGTAAAGTTTTGTATACCTTATCATATTGCAAACATTTTTACAGATTTCAGAGAAAAAAGAAACGATATAATATTGTTTTCAAAATTATCGAGTTATCTAATGGGGGAAGTTATACCTGTGAAGCTAATAATTCAGCTGGATATGACAAAATAACCTACACTTTAAACGTCGTTGGTAAGTACAATGCCTCATCTCATAATAATAACGAGAATGGGACTTTTCCGGCTCCGGACTCACTCCAATCTGGCCTACAGTCGCATTATATTATCCAATTCATCATCATCCTTTGCTAATATAAATCATTACCCTGGGTAATAAATCTGTCAAATTCACATTTAAGAAGATTACAAACAGGAACAAAATTACAAATTTTGATTTACCCTCGACTAAAGTGGATTTGAAATTTGTATAGTATTCTACTAGTCAAGCCCTATCATTTGATACCCATATTGAGGGATTTGTAAAAAAAATGTTATTAGCCAATTCGTGATGGCGAAAATCGACGAAAATACATCAAATTTGGTGTTAGTTATATTCTCATAAAAAGATTCTAGCTCAAAACCCTCTTAAATGATATTCTATTAAGGCATCATGCTAATACGGTCGTAATTACATACCATTTTTACATTTAAATATCCAAACACAGAACAAAGATCAATATTCACCAGACAAAAATGGTAAACGGACCCATGACTTGCTCCTTATTTCGTGACCTGACAACAAATTTTGAGTAGGTGTTGAGGCAAGCTGAAAACTTGGCAAATAACTCTCTCCTTTTACACCCCAACACGTAGGTGCTGGTGAGTTTTGTGAGGCAAAATGAATAATTTTATCCACTATTTTTATAATTTTATTTTATTTTATTTTGTTGTTTAATTAAAAAAAAACAAAAGGCCAGACGATTAAGTCTGGGTTTTACCATTGCTAGACGCGTGAAAAATGTTTTGTAAAAAATATATTTGACGCAATTTCAAACTTTAATTGGCTATTATTTATGAGTTTATGATCAAGACATAGGGATTCTCAAAGAGACAAATCATTTTATTGGGATTGTCTACCTGCCAGGTAATCTAAATTAAGGGATTCATTTTGCGCCGCTACTGACCAGCCAGGTCTGTTGTTGGGGTATATGATAAGAGAGCTATGGTGACAAGTTTTCAGATTGTCTCAAATACCTACCCAAAACTTGCTGCCAGATCTCGGAATATAACTAAATCTGTTTTGGCTATGATATACGCACCCTCAAAAGTATACTGAATTAATTCAACATTATCAGATTAGGAGATTTTAGCATAAAGTGAAATAACTTTGTGTGACGCATCGATCCAATCGCTAAACGAATCCGTCATAAACATGCTGATATAAGATCGTCCGTCTCTCTTTTATAAAAAAAAAAACGTAATAAGTTAATTCCGGTATTGTACACAATAGTGCATTAACACTAAATATAATTTATCTTCTATTAACTGGTATATAATGAATATTTTAATTTTTCAGACTTGTTCCTCTTGAAATTTTTCATGTCAGTTTTTGCGACTTCATTCAGTTTTCTAGATTTTTTTGTTTTATGTAACGTTACATTACAACTTGATGTAGTATTCCAAAAATAAATATATATTTTTTAGCCGTAAACTGCACGAAATCTAAAATTTCCATAATTTTTGTGGTATTTTTTTAAACAAACGTGTAATAACTACGAACTTTTTTTTTAATCCTAAATTTATCTGTGTTCCTATAAAAAAAATCTATATTTCACAACAGTTTTATAGCCAATGAAATACACTATCCATAACTACTTTTAAAACTGAGCAATCAATGTTAACTTCTTTTAAATTAATTACTAAAGTGTGATGTGCAAACGCATAAAACTTTGAATGCAAAAAAAATCTTAAAATTTTGAGTTATTTCAGTATATTTTAAAGGGTGCGTATAGCTGTCTCTAGAATTTCCAGAGAAAGTGAGAGGAATGATATAGCTAAGACTGTTTTAGTTGGACGGTAGACGCCCTGGGCCCCTTCAAAACTGGAAGTTGTTGTTGTATTCTTTCGGAAAGACAAATTATAATGAAATGATTTTATTTCAGAGGGCCCAGAAATAGAAAAACTGGGTAACACCGCCATTACTTTAGAAAAAAGTATGTCCACTACACTCGATTGCAAGTGAGTATTATCAAATATATTTTCTTCTTAACCCCCTACCAAAAGAGAGGCTTTATAAGTTTGACGTCGATGTTTGTCTCTCTGACTGTGTGAGGGTGTGTGTGTCTGCCTGTGGCTTCGCTTTTAAACGGATGTACCGATTTCGATGCGGTTTTTTAATCGAAAGCCAGTTGAAAGTTCTTGCAGTACCTAGTTCTTAGCCTTATTTGGTTAGTATCAATTCAAAATTGCCGCCTCCACAAAATAGCGTATAAAATATTTTTTAACAACTTCCCTAAATATTTAGGGAGGTTATGAAAAAATACATCAATTGAAAGGGTTTAGTATAACTTTAGTAGTACCAGTAGAACACTACAGAAATATTCAAAGCCAAGATCTTTTATATAATTTTCATGCACCAAATTTTCACCTAAGTAGTAGAAACTTAAGACCATTACCGCCGAAAATGTAGCAATATGTTAAATTCTCGTGTCACAATGTTAGCTACCTTACTCCTCTGAAACGGCTTTACTGATTTTTACCAAATTGTATATGCATATTAACTGAGAATCGGCTACTATCTATTTTTCATACCCCTAAGTGATAAGGGTTGTTAACCCCTATTTTTTTATTTTTTGGTTATTTTTTATTTTTTTTGTAATGTGGCATTAAAAAATACATACAACTGTTTTTTACCAACATTTTACACTTTTATCACCAACCCCTATTTTTTAATAGCCATTTAATCATTTGACAGTGATCTACTATCCGACGGGCGGCGGGACCAATTTGAATGATTTTTTTGTGTGTGTACATGTACAAGTGGATTCGAGAATGGTTTAGATTCACAAATAAGCCCGGCAGATGGCGCTGCTGACAGTGTCTAGGTTATGATCCGAGCGATGCCGGAACGGGCCGCTAGTTGTTCTATACAAAACAGAACAGCTCTAACTGTAAAATATACACTTACATAAAACCAAAAACATCTGACAGAAACTCGATCTACATAGCTTATTTCGTGCTAATATATAATTATTACATATTTGTAAGTAAAATGGATGCATAAAAATGCTGTTATTTTGAGTAAAACTATGAAATAGGAATATCTTACCTTGATCATCTCGCAGCTTCACCGTTAGTGTAAAATATTTGCTTAAAAAATCTCACTGGCAAAAAATATGTGACTTTAAAAAAAACATCTCGTACTTGTAAACAGTTTCAATGAAAATCTTGTAAATTAAGACTCCAATATTTAATGTATGTTGTTTTTAAATACCTATATGAAACCTCTGGATCGGACTAAGTGGAGAAAATTGGGGGAGACCTTTGCCCAGCAGTGGGTCAATTATTGAGGTTAAATAAAACAATGTTTAGTATAATATAATGACTTTAAGGGTTGGTATATATATGACAATATCCCTGCAATATATTTATATTGGTATTTGATATTTATATTTATAAAGTCAGCTTTAGGTAGTTCAAACGGCTACAAATAACACCTTTACCAAACCAGAAAGTGCTACAAACCATTATAAATAATGATTATTAGTTTAACTTTTTCATCCAACCAATCTAATTTTATTTTTATTTTCAGAATAAAAAAGGGCGCACCGCCGCCTTCATTGACATGGTATTTTAAACTGAGCCTAGGGGACAAAGATTCATCTGAAACGTATCATGAGATTCCGGAATGGAAAAATAAGGAAAACGTTACGGTGGAAAATGCTGACAACACAAAGGCAGGCTCATATATGTGTGAAGCGAAAAATTATGTTAATTCGGACTTCATTATATTCAGCTTACTTGTTGAATGTAAGTGTTTTACTGCATTTTTGTTATTTTATCGTATTCAATACAAACATCCCTGGGCTAGGTACAGCATGTCCACTCCCTTCATCCACATCTATCATTGGTCAGATATGGGTTAGCAGCAAAGGGCCAGTATTTTGGCATGCTTCCCCCTAGTAGCGGCATTTTGAACTAACATTAATCTATGTATTGTAGTTTTTAACCAACTTCAAAAAAGTAGGAGCTTGTCGATTCGGTTGCACATTTCTTTTTTGTACCTGTTACCTTTTGTAACTTTAGGTGTTTTGTACCTTTGTTGTAGATAGATAGATAGATAGATAGATTAACTCTTTATTGCACTTAACAAAGTAAACAAAGTTACAAAAACTTAATAAAATAAAGTAACAATTGGCGACCTTATCGCTACATTGCTACGTTGTACATGTTACGTTAGTGAAAACTTCTTTTGGCGCGCTTAGACAGATTTTTCGTGGGGTGTGAATTGAATTCTAGCGCCACGCTCGGGTATGATAAGAAATCTTCGGGTAATTTCGGGACCATAGCCAATGACCATCTAGAAATGCGTCAGCTAATGGGAAATGCTGAAAGGGCGTGGCCTGGCCATCATAGAAATGCGTGAGTGAGTGAGCTGGGGAAGTACCACACTTTTGCCAGTTATTCTACCGCCACGTAGGAATGTGCAAACATTACCGGCTTGAAGGGCAATGTTTCCAGAAAAATTACAGGGCTTAGAGATATAATATCTTAGATCTCTGGGTGACGAGCGTAGTGAAGTGCTAGGTAATGATTTGGACTCTTCGTATTCCAATAGGTGCGTGTCACTGTGCTGTTGTGGGGCAGGCATGTTGCTTGCTATCAGGCACATGTCTTGCTCGTCTCGTCGCTATACTGTTTAAATATAATTGTATACATATACTAGCGGCCCGTTCCAGCTTCGCTCGGATAATAACCTAGATACCAACTGCAGCGCCATCTGCCGGGCTGCTTTGTGAATCTAAACCATCCATGGCAGCCCTAAACTTTAATAATAAAAATAAATGTTTTTTTTATAAAACAATTTTAGACTTGCCTAAGCTCCGGGAAATTTTAATTGAAATAGAGTGAAAAACATTTACAAAAAAGACGATAATTGATCAGTTATCGAGCGGGATAAAAAATGATTAAATTACTAAAATGGCTATCAAAAAATAGGGGTTAGTGATAAAAGGGCAAAAATTTACGGTTGTATGTATTTTTTATTGCAACATTATAAAAAATAAAAACGAAAAATGTTGTCCAAAAAAAAAAAATAGGGGTGAACAACCCTTATCACTTAGGGGTATGAAAAATAAATAGTAGCCAATTCTCAGACCTACTGAATATGCATATAAAATTTGGTAAAAATCAGTGAAGCCGTTTCGGAGGAGTAAGGTAACTAACATTGTGACACCAGAATTTTATATATAAGAAAAGATATTATGAGTGATGAGAAGGTATTCATAATTGTGAAGTTCTTAAATGCAATAATTTTTATTATTTCAATGTTAATCGTACAACAATAGTGTACGTTAGCATAGAAAAAGGAACCCACTAAATTTTAATGTTCCCACAGTTGGGACTCGGGCCCTTCTCTCGAGAGTCAAGATCTTAATCCTCGACGACTGGCCCAGTGCGGGTCGATGGATGATACATAACTTCGAAAGATAATAGGTACATATCGGTTTCCTCACGATGTTTTTCTTCACCGTTCTTCACCGTTAGCGGCATTACGCACATGACTTCGAAAACACAGTGGTGCGCGTGGGGTCTGTACCTGGGGCTGAGGCGAATCAGCAATCGCCATTCGCCTGGTTAGACCAGCCGTAACTATCTATATCAGCCGTTAAATCGAAAGTGTTAGATCATATTACTTACTACAGTGCTCCGTGATTTTACCTGCGTAGTTCCTGTTCCCGTTATTTTCTAGCACTAAAAGGAGCCTATGCGCTGTTCTTAAGCTAAGCTAAAGTTAAGGCTGCTCTAGTCGGTAGAATGGTGACTGCCGATTCGGAGCCCTTGGCTCGAATCCCACACGTGCACCAGTTTTTTTTTCTCGGTGTCGTGCGTAATGCCGCTAACTTAAAATAAGGTGAAGCAAGATACAGTGATAAAAAATAGTAATAGGGAAATTACGGAATCGGGCATCAGAATCCACGGAGCCAGATGCTAGCCGACTTTTTGGAGAAGGAGGGACTCTATATAAAGAACTCCTTCTATAAGAAACCGGTGCATCATAATTGGACCTGGATTAGCTCCGATGATGTAACAAAAAACGAGATAGACTTTATCATGTCCAGCAGGAGAGATATATTCAATGATGTCTCCGTGATCAATGCTCTGAAAACCGGGAGTGATCACCAAATGGTAAGAGGCACATTGAATCTGAATGTGCCTCTGTGATCGCGACTGATGAAGTCTACGCTCCGACCAGCACCTATCCAGATCCAAAATTCAGAGATCTTCCAGCTTAAACTCCAGAACCGCTTTGAATGCCTAGGTGAGTGTGTAGACGTGGACGATTATAACGACAGAATCGTGGAAGTTGTCCACACGATTGGATCCAAACACTACAATATCCGTCGTGCAAAAAGAACCAACGAGATAGACTTCATCATGTCCAGCAGGAGAGATATATTCAATGATGTCTCCGTGAGCAATGCTCTGAAAACCGGGAGTGATCACCAAATGGTAAGAGGCACATTGAATCTGAATGTGCCTCTGTGATCGCGACTGATGAAGTCTACGCTCCGACCAGCACCTATCCAGATCCAAAATTCAGAGATCTTTCAGCTTAAATTCTAGAACCGCTTTGAATGCCTAGGTGAGTGTGTAGACGTGGACGATTATAACGACAGAATCGTGGAAGTTGTCAACACGATTGGATCCAAACACTACAGTATCCGTCGTGCAAAAAGAACCAACGAGATAGACTTCATCATGTCCAGCAGGAGAGATATATTCAATGATGTCTCCGTGAGCAATGCTCTGAAAACCGGGAGTGATCACCAAATGGTAAGAGGCACATTGAATCTGAATGTGCCTCTGTGATCGCGACTGATGAAGTCTACGCTCCGACCAGCACCTATCCAGATCCAAAATTCAGAGATCTTCCAGCTTAAATTCTAGAACCGCTTTGAATGCCTAGGTGAGTGTGTAGACGTGGACGATTACAATGACAGAATCGTGGAAGTTGTCAACACGATTGGATCCAAACACTACAGTATCCGTCGTGCAAAAAGAACCAACAAAATCTTAGACTCTATACTAAAGCTAATGAAGGAAAGGCGTGCGATAGTCTTGCAATCTGCAGGTAACGCTTCTCAGTATCGAGAAATGAATAGGCAGATCTCAAGACCATTAACTCGTGACACACGCCAATTTAACACCAAGTGTGTAAAAAAGCTATCGAGAAAAACAAAGGCTCGAAAGAGTTCGCGAGGGATCTGTCTATTGGTCTAAATCAACTGATGAAGCTAAAGACCGAGGATGGAAGGATCGTGTCGTCCAAATCCGAGCTGACGGGAGAGGTGCAGAAGCTCTGCGGACAGTTATACGTGACAACACAGCATCCTGTCATAAGTCTGGCCTTTGGCCCAAGAGCCAAATTGACCCGACATTACACCGAAGATATTCCGGACGTTAGTCTGTACGAGATTCAAATGACGAAAAACAGCTCAAAAATAACAAGGCGCCGGGTGATGACGGAATTACAGCTGAGCTGAGCAATGGAAAGAACCATGCTCGGAGTTTCCCTGCGTGATAGAATCAGAAATGAGGAAATCCGCAGGAGAATCAAAATAACCGACATACATAGGTCACCGAGTTACCAAACTTAAGTGGCAATAGGCGGGGCAAAGAACTGACGGCCGTTGTCGCGAAAAGATTCTTGAGTGGCGACCACGCACCGGAAAACGCAGCGTTGGCAGGCCTCCTACAAGATGGACCGACGATCTGGTGAAGGTCGCCGGAAATCGTGTGATGCAGGCGACGCAAGACCGGTCTTTGTGGAGATCCTCGCGGGGAAGGCTTTTGTCCAGCAGTGGACGTCCTTCGGCTGATATGATGATGATGAATATATAGTGAGAAAACCGACATGTACCTATAAGCTTTCAAGGTCTTGTGTCATCTACCAACACATTTTGGACCAGTTGTGCCAATGTGCTGGATTATGGTCTTGATTCCCTCTTTGTGAGAAGAGGTAGTGGGAACATTTTTTAGTGGGCTGCTTATGTATGTACTATTTCTGACTGTAATCTAACCGAAACTTCACCATATAGCTGATCCAACGTGATTGAGCAACAGACACCTAAACATGTAAACTTTCATTTTAGTACGATAACTAACCATTCCAGTACAAAAAGTAATGATATCTCATCAAAAACAAATGTAAAATGAGAGCCAAATTCAATACTATAATTTATGGCTGGCTTGATTGTTGACTTCAACAACAAAAGAAGTGAGATGTAAATGGGTGCCAAGTTCAATGATCAGTCCTGTAATTGATTAAAGCCACATAGAATATTTTGTTGTTTTCTTATAACTTAACAAAACATATTCAAGCTTCAGATCTCACTTGGCTAGTTTTTGCATACAAGTTATTAGCAGTTTTCGTACATTCTAAAGCTGTTATATTATTCTTCGTTCATTTAGTTTGCTGATAGATACCCATCAAAAATAAGGCTCTTAAATTACTGTTGTACGTACTTAAGAAAAATTCGTCGTTTTCCGCACTATCCTAAATTCATTTTACTTTATTTTCTTGCTTTTAATAATTGTTTTGATGAGATCGCTATTAGCGATAAGGCCACCATTTACAGCACCAGACAGAAGTCACTATATGCTATTTTTCTGGTGTGCGTAAAAAAGTATTTCTATGTGTATATCTGTAATTTTTATGGATATGGTATCTAAATATTCTGTAATTAACATTACTAACAACAACTTCGACAAAGAGGTCCAGCGAAGGATCCAACTCGGATGGGCACCATTCGGGAAACTACGGCACATCTTGGAGTCCAAAATACCCCAATACTTGAAGACGAAAGTCTTCAATCAGTGCGTGTTGCCAGTGATGTGTCCTTAACTGTGGGCCTCATAACAAAGCTCAAAGTCACACAGCGAGCTATGGAGAGAGCTATGCTCGGAGTCTCTTTGCGCGACAGAATCCGTAATGAGGATATTCGCAAAAGAACGAAAGTGGCCGACATAGCTCAAAGAGTTAGCAAGCTGAAGACAAGTGACAATGGGCAGGCCACATCGCTCGCAGAACTGACAACCGATGGGGAAGAAAGGTTCTCGAGTGGCGACCACGAACCGGAAGACGCAGTGTTGGACGGCCTCCCACTATAGATAGACAGATGACTTCACAAAGGTCGCTGGAAACCGCTGGTTGCAGGTTGCGCGGGACCGTTCGTTGTGGAAATCTAGGGGGGAGGCCTTTGTTTAGCAGTGGACTTCTTGCGGTTGATGATGATGATGAACAATACTAAAGCTATTGTAATGTCAATGTCCATGTTGATGTACCGTAAATCACTTTTAACAATGCCAAATTATTATATTTCAGACAAACCAATCATCTTGAATAAGTCCATGAGTTATATAAAAGTTAAAATAGACACATTGGTATCCATACCTTGTCTTGTAGACGGCAACCCATTGCCAACTGTAACGTGGTATAGAAACGGCGTACGATTAGTTGACGATAGCAAACCGTATACTATAATCGCACATAACTTGAAGTAAGTAAATGCAAATGTTAATTGTCGTCGTAGAGTAGAAATCAAAGAATATGCTCAGCAGAAGTCAACAAGAACTAACAAAAATGATACTATTAGTGTTTGCAGAATGATCACTCCGCCAGTGACGTCGAATTCTGGCGACACAAAACTCTAGCGTTGCGGAACTCTGGCGATGTAGAACTATGGCGATGCAGAACTCTGATGACGCAGAACTCTGGTGATGCAGAACTCTGGTGATGCAGAACTCTGGTGATGTAGAACTATGGCGATGCAGAACTCTGGTGATGCAGAACTCTAGTGACGCAGAACACTGGTGATGCAGAACTCTGGTGATGCAGAACTCTGGTGATGCAGAACTCTGGTGATGCAGAACTCTGGCGATGCAGAACTCTGGTGAAGCAGAACTCTGGTGATGTAGAACTATGGCGATGCAGAACTCTGGTGATGCAGAACTCTGGTGGCGCAGAACTCTGGTGATGCAGAACTCTGGTGACGCAGAACTCTGGTCATGCAGAACTCTGGTGATGCAGAACTCTGGTGATGCAGAACTCTGGCGATGCAGAACTCTGGTGATGCAGAACTCTGGTGATGCAGAACTCTGGCGATGCAGAACTGTGGTGATGCAGAACTCTGGTGATATAGAACTATGGCGATGCAGAACTCTGGTGATGCAGAACTCTGGTGATGTAGAACTATGGCGATGCAGAACTCTGATGACGCAGAACTCTGGTGATGTAGAACTCTGGTGATGTAGAACTATGGCGATGCAGAACTCTGATGACACAGAACTCTGGTGACGCAGAACTCTGGTGATGCAGAACTCTGGTGATGCAGAACTCTGGTGATGTAGAATTCTGGTGATGCAGAACTCTGGTGATGTAGAACTCTGGTGATGCAGAACTCTGGTAATGTAGAACTATGGCGATGCAGAACTCTGGTGATGCAGAACTCTGGTGACGCAGAACTCTGGTGATGCAGAACTCTGGTGATGTAGAACGATGGCGATGCAGAACTCTGGTGATGCAGAACTCTGGTGATGCAGAACTCTGGTGATGTGGAACTATGGCGATGCAGAACTCTGATGACGCAGAACTCTGGTGACGCAGAATTCTGGTGATGCAGAACTCTGGTGATGCAGAACTCTGGTGATGTAGAACTATGGCGATGCAGAACTCTGGCGATGCAGAACTCTGGTGATGCAGAACTCTGATGACGCAGAACTCTGGTGATGCAGAACTCTGGTGATGCAGAACTCTGGCGATGCAGAACTCTGGCGATTTAGAACTCTGGCGATGCAGAACTCTGGTGATGCAGAACTCTGGCGATGCAGAACTCTGGTGATGCAGAACTCTGGTGAAGCAGAACTATGGCAATGCAGAACTCTGGTGATGCAGAACTTTGGCGATGCAAAACTCTGGCGATGCAGAACTCTAGCGATACAGACCTCTGGCAATGCAAAACTCTGGCGATCCAGAACTCTGACGGCAGCACGGCATGACGTTTTACGTCCGCCTCATTTTTTTTTATACGAACTTAAGTTGAAGTGCAATTTTATCGTGCATTTTTTGATATTTAGTTATAGTTCTTTTCACTGTAAAGGTACAAGTTCGCGCGGAGACCGCGACAGGAGACTGAGACCGGAGACCGCGACAGGCACTTGACACTATGGAATTGTATGGACGCCAGTTCGCGCTGAGACCGCGACAGGAGACCGAGACAGGTCGCAGTCGCGGTCGCGGCGCGAACTGGCGCCCATACAATTCCATAGTGTCAAGTGCTTGTCTTGGTCTCCGGTCGCGGTCTCCGGTCTCGGTCTCGCGTCGCGGTCGCGGCGCGAACTTGTACCTTAACCCTAGGTTTGTACGTGTACAGAACGTCTGTGTGATTTCTGTGTAGTGAGTAATTAGAACGTGCCATTTGTATAGAGATTTGACCGCTGTGTTTCTTAGTGCCCCACCCAAAATAACAGTTTGCGTCATTTTAGCGTGAAGAACAAAATCTAAAGATATTACAATACAATATTTTTGTGTGTCTCAGTTAACATTTTCTTGTGTTTCCTTCTTCAGTTTTCGGCAGTTTTTTAAATAAGTAGCTTTAGTTATATTACATTAAAATCCCCCGTTTTTTCGTGGTCCTACTAATTTGTCTTACTAGTAGGACCACGAGGGAGACCTACTTAAAATCTTTGATTGAATATTCACAAATTTTCATAAAATTTTACCAGATACTTAAAAGTAGTGGTGTGTGACAACAAGATTTTTTTTTTTCAGTTTTGTTTCCAATTCTTCGCTGAATGGAAACTACAGCTGTGAAGCTGTCAACACACGAGGTTCCGATACTATGACAGTAAGGGTGCACGTTACAGGTAAATTTAATAATAATGACACTACTTTGTTAATCTTTTTCGAAGAATCGGATGAAGAAGTTTGCCTCTATTTTTGTAATAAATAAGATCATCATTTTAGCCGAGTGCTTTTTTCAATGGATGCAATATTAATATTTGTAGTGAACCATGAGCAATCACGGCTGAGTACTAATTTGTTACTTTGAATTCTATCGATAGACGCGCAAAACAGCCTTGCAACCTTTGTTAGTAAAATACTTCAATACTTCAAAATCGTCTCAAAGTCGAAAGTTTATTGTTTTTTTTTATCGGAATAATTTATACCTGTTCGTAGTTGAATCAGTTAATTTTAGAAAGGCGTTGCTTGAGTGATGGTTATCATTTGAGTAGTGGCTTTAATAGGAATTGTGACTAAAAAACTAAATTAAGTAGTCCGTCAGTTAGATTATAGAAGGTAAACGCAAGTGACAAAGCAAATATTTTTTTTGTTTAAAAATCTTTACTATAATTTTGATGTCCAATGTCCAAGTTTTCGAGGTTGCTGACGTCATACGAACTCGAAGAGAAAATATTCTGTTTTTATTTTAGAGAGCGGCGCGGAGAGTGTATATTAAAGCATTGTCATATTTTCAGATCCAGCAGAAATATTAGACGATAAAAGACATACTAATTACACTGTATGGATAGGAAAAAATCTGGATTTGGGATGTAATACCCGCGGTTACCCTAAACCAAGCATAAGATGGACTTTCAAGGACTTGTTAGATGATTCAGAAAAGATACTGAAGTAGGTATTGGTTTTCAACCAATTTAAGAAAAAAGTGGTTAGATGTCTTTTTATTTTGTACCTGTATATAATTTAGTAAATAAAAACTCGATTTTCTTCTATTGTCTAACTGTTTCTACTGCAAGAGCGTCTTCTTTTCCAAAAGAAGTGCAAACCTAAAGAAACTTCAAAAGATGTATAATTATTATAGCTGCAAGCTACAAACAAAGGATAACTAAGTACAAACAGCAAAACCAAATGTTATTATGTATTGTTATGCACTACCTGTCTACAACAAAAGATATAATAATATGTAATTCTTTTGTAGGTTTTTTATTTTTTTTATTTGTAGTAGTGCTGCAACGGCGCAGCGCCTGTGTTAAAATATTTACTGCGCTACGACCACAGTAAAGAAACACCACAAATACTACCAGTAGTTTATAGCCTTTGATCTTGAGATCTAGACACGGGCAGGGCTGTCGCGATTTTAAAAACGTGGCACCAAAATAAAATTAAAACATACGGAAGACGTCAGCCCTGAACCGCGCTCCTGCAATACTAACAATGTAACGTAGGCAATGCAGGAGCGCGCTTCCCGCGTCTCACTCCGCACGCCCCGCACGATTGCCCCCTCTAGACGGCTTCGTCGAACGACTGTATGATTTAATAGGCTGTGGTTACGACGCAGCGCAACACAACTTACCATGTAAACGAGCCCTAACTTGTTCTAATTAGAAATTTCGCAAAAATACAAGATCGCTGATTTACTACGTGTATGTGTCAATAATTGTCGCAATTTATATTTTCAGGCACGAAGAAAACAATTATCTGAGATTGACAAATGCTAAATTACATCAAACCGGCTCCTATACGTGTTCAGTGACAAACATTGGCGGAATTGACAAAATTACATATTATATATTAGTGATTTGTAAGTAGTAACTGTTTAAACATCACAAATAGTTTTTTTTTCAAATTTCAAGTATCGTTTTTTATTTTAAGGATACCTTGTTAAATCTAGTAAATTATTATTAAGAGGCAAAATGTGTCGCGTTACTCTCTTCCTTAAATTTTAATCGAGGTTAGCAATGGCATATGCTTCATAAACATCCTCCCCGAAGGGTTACCCCGCATTGACTAGGCGGAGGCTCAGTAAAGGCCTGTTCACACCGGAGCGGTATTCGCTGCCTGCCTGCCTGCGGTAGAGAATACCGCGTGGGTAAGCGGTAATATTACTGTTCACACCAAAAAATACCGCCTACCCAGGCAGTACGTACAAAATACCGCGCGAAACCCGCGCGGCTAATACCGCTCCGGTGTGAACAGGCCTTAACCGTGGCCTGGTCACCCGCGGTGAAGTTTACAGGAATCCCGTGGTCCCCACCACGGGATTCTGCTCGTATAGGCTTTGCCTCTAACCCGACGACGATACGGACATGTACCTATTTTGCACGGTGCACCGGCGCAACTGAAGTGGGCCGCGATGTTTGAGGGTAGGCGGATGCCTGATCTGTGGCTGTGGGGTGGAGGCTGCGACGGGAGAGAAGCCCCGGTATTACGGTGCACCGCTCTCCCAACGCCCCGCGGTCTTGACGGCGTCGTAGATTGCGAAGGAGGTAGAGCTGCAGGAGAAGACGAGTGTCAGTATTGCGGTACGCCGTTCTTCCGATCCACTGCAGCCAAAAAGTAGCAGGTGGTGGGACCACAGACCTAACGCGTTGCGGAAAGCTAAAGGTGCTCAGAAGCAGGGGCGCCTTGCACCCACTTATCTACTGGTTGGTGTCCGAGGTGGTCACGGCGTATCTTGGGTTCAGGTACATTGGTGACGGGGGTGTGCGTCGTAGGAAAATCCGGTGACGGGCAAGCCGCGGCGGGTTTGCGGAAGAATGCGAAAACAGTCCTGCATTGCCGCATTACCGTAAACGGCAAAGATGGAATCTCGTGGAGGTTTTATTCGGTATGGGCACCGTGTTCATTCACGGTGTCGAGTCTCACATATCCCGACCGCCTCCGCCAGACCGCCGGAAATGTGTGTGTAAATGCATATCTTCCACATACAATAAATAATAAAGTGGCCAAGTGCGAGTTAGACTCGCCCAGGAAGGGTTCCGTTGCAGCAAGTAACATAATATACATAGTACACATAGTTTTTTAGTTCGTTGTAACTTTGATCGAAGTTTTAATAATAATGTATTTATGACGTACTAAAAAAAAACTACTCATCATATCGAGTTCAAACCAATTTTCGTTGGTAGTTTGCATGGTAATGTACATCATTATTTTTTTTAGTATTTTCATTCTCTTATTTTAGAAGTTAGAGGGGAGGGGGGACACACATTTTACCAATTTGGAAGTGTCTCTCGCGCAAATTATTCAGTGTAGACAAAAACTACATTAGAAACCTTAACATTATTTTTGAACGCCTATAGATAGACATCCCACACGTGTAGGTTTGATGAAAAAAAATTTTTTGAGTTTCAGTTCTAAGTATGAGGGGCAATCCTAGTTTGTCTTTTTTTATTTTATTTTTGTAAAAATCTTAATGCGGTACACATAATACATCTACTTACCAAGTTTCAATAGTGTAGTTCTCATAGTTTCGGCATAAAGTGGCTGTGACATACGGACGGACAGACAGACAGACATGACGAATCTATAAGGGTTCCGTTTTTACGTTTTACGGAACCCTAAAAAAACATGATCGGATGATATTTGCACTAATTCGTATTTTCATAGGGTTGTGAGTTCAGAAGGCGTTATACGATGCGCAACATCATATTTCCTACTAATTAAGTAAAAGTTTGGATGTTTGTTGCTCAATTACGTCGGCACGGCCAAACGGCTGAATGTATAGGCTTCTAGCCTCGTGGGTGGCTTAGTAGGTAGTAGCTCTGCCTGCGAAGCCGAGGGTCTTGGGTTCGATTCCCACCCAGTGCAAATATTCGTGTGATGAATTCAAGTGTTTGTACTGTGTCTGTGTGCTACTATGTATAATATCTAGACGCCATCGTACAAGCTTTGCTTAGTTTGCGGTCAGATGGTGTTCTGTGTGAATTGTCCACCAATATTTATTTTATTTTATTCATTTATTCTTTTAATAACGGGAAAATTAGAGGAACAAAATCTACGCGATTAAAAACGCGCTGCGTTTGAATATGGCTAAAAAACCCTATGTTACCCCTTCTTTCGCCTCTGTGAACAAGTGTAAGATTTCCTTGCTTCTCTTTAAACGGGTCACGTGAATAGATATTTTCTATAAAAATACCTCAGACGATTTATAAATAATACTTTATTCCAGCACCAACTGAAATATTGAATAAAGGGAAAGACATTAAGAGACTTGAAGTAGTTCAAGGCGATAAAGTTCTACAACTTGATTGCACGGCAACTGGATCTCCAGCGCCTACTATCACTTGGAAGAAAGACGGGGCAAACCTCGAATTAGGTGAGAGTTAATGCGATTTATAATCAAATCTAAACATTTAATCATTATTTTTACAGCCCAATTAAGGCATCATGTTAGTTAAGCCAACAAACCGTGTAATAAAACCGCATCTAGGTAGTCGTTTGCCACAATGTTGGATATTCATTACGTTGTTTAACAAAATGTTTCCAATTATTATATTTAAACCTAAAGTTTAGTTACATAATTTTATAAATAAACTTGTATTACATACGAGTACAAACATGCCTTTGGACCTATATGACAAAAGTTTCAAGCAGAATCTCTGGCAACTGTATGGATAAACTTAGCGGAATGGGTGAGGAGAAGACGCGCCGTGGCATCTCAAACGCTATCCTTCAGCCCAACTGAATCCTTCCGGTAGCTTCACTTACAAAATCGTTTTTCATTAGGTTGCTTTGCACTTGTTGTAGCTAAAGTTATTTTTTTGGTTTTATACGTTTAACTTTCTCTTACAAAGTAAGTAACGAACAAAAAAAAAAACAACAAACAAAACTTTTGTTTTCAGGATCGACTTATTCTGTGAACAATGGAATATTGAGTATTAAAAACGTACCAATGAATGCAACTGGAACTTATAAATGTGAAGCAGATAACTCTTATGGAAAAGACAAAAATGATTTTAAAGTTACTGTTAGAGGTACGACGTTATTGTTATTCGTATGTATCTATTTATCATAATAGCATTAGGATACTCTGCGGCATCCAACTGGAAAAATACAGCACTTTTGATAATTCTACAGACAAGCAGTAATTTCATAACATGGAACAACTTTGTAAGTTTTTTTTTCGTTTGTTATTTGAGAACTTGCGATGAGAAGAATCGATTATGATCATATTTTTGTTTGAACAGGTAGACTTGTAGAAAGGTAGTTTTGTTTCACAAGGTCACATATAATTGAAATTGATATAGGTGGAGCGGTTCTTGTAATATCAACACAAATAAAATATACATAATTATTATTATGTCGATGGACACATGAGTGTATAATTGATTCTATTAAAATTTTATTATCAAACTATGCGACGTTTGTCTTTAAATTGAAGTCGGTTATTTCGATTTTGTTTTGAGAAAAATAAATAATTATCATTGTTTCAACAATTGTACATTTCTTAGCACTTGATCCCCCCTTGTTTATAATTTTGACCATAAAAGGGTCGGACATTTATCCACTGTCAACGAATGCTTGTCCTACTATTGAACCGGTTATAACGTATATCGTATAAAGATGAGAGGCGACAAACCATCGCCTCAAGTATCGCTCTACATCTAAATTTGCCTCATCTTCCATACTAACTTACATTTAATATGTAAGTTTGTATACTTTTTTTTAAATAAAGTGTGACGAGACGAGCAGGTCATGTGCCTGATGGTAAGTTGTTTCTTACCACACAACTTTTACTGTTGCCTGCCATATAACAGCACAGGTACACGCAGCTATTGGAACATGAAGAGTCCAAATCATTACCTAGCACTGCACTGCGCTCGTCACCCAGAGATCTAAGATATTAGGTATATCTCTAAGCCCTGTAATTTCTCTGGAAACTTTGCCTTTTAAACCGGAACACAGTAATGTTTCCATATGACTGCTTGGTGGTAGAATAACTGGCAAAGGTGTGGTACTTTCCCAGGCGTACTCTGTCAAGAGCCCTATCACTACAAAAAAAAAACTCAAAAATTTGTGGAACCTTCTAAGCATCGAATCTATCGTATCGTGCATGCTAGGCAAAATACTGCGAAGTACCATCAGATGTTCAGTTTACTTCACTCCTATTTCAAATTTATTTAAATACATGCTATTTTTATTTAATAACTACCTAGTCCAATACTCTTACAGTGAACAGCATTGGATATTCGACGCAGTAATACAGACAGTGGTGTTAGCCCTTATCACATGACAAGGGCTAACATTTCTTAGCACTTGACCCCCCTTGTTTATTATTTTGACCATAAAAGGGTCAGACATCCACTGTCAACGCATGCTTGTCCTGCTGTTGAGCCGTCTCTAACGTATATCGTATAAAGATGAGAAGCGACAAACTATCGCCTCAAGTATCGCTCTACATCTAAATTTGCGTCATCTTCTATAGAATAGAATAGAATAGAATAATTTTTATTGACATATTTAAACATTCCATTAACATTTTCTACATTAATGAGTTGTAAAACAATGCGTAACAGGGCTTAGAATATGTCTCGTCAAAAATCATACAAATAGTAGTAATCTTGATAATAGGCAAATCAAACAATTAATCAATTAATATAATATTGCTGTAAAGGGGCAGTACGATATATATACGATATACTAACTTACATTGGATATTCGACGCAGAAATACAGACAGTGATGTTAGCCCTTATTACACGACAAAATGTAGATTTGTAAAAATACTTTTTTAAAACTTACGCAAATTTTTAGTTTCTTGCTCATAATTTTTAATTAAAGTCAAAAAAATTCTTCAAAAAATAACTGCCAGTTTTTGTATTACAGAATATCCTGTCATAAATCGAATGAGTGCTATTACTAAATACGCTGAAGAAAATAAGAACTTTACTACTTCTTGCCCTGTTTACACTAAAGATTTCTCACTCGACGATACTCGATGGTATAAGGTAAATATACAGCCTCCATAATGATAGCATGATCGGTCTGAGTACCAATCTGAGGCCTTATCTTAGGAGAACAAGTAACCTCCCTATCATTACATAATTTTCTTTCAATTTTTATTTTACTACAATATGGCTCACGTAAATCTGATATTTTATAAAACGGTGGTTAATTGGTGTGATTTAAACAGTTGTGAGTTAATGCATTTTTGTGGAACTTTTCTCTGACTGTTATTTTTGTATAAAAAATTTTAAAATCCTGCATTTTTGGTAAAAAAAAATATATATTTTGATCTCAGAAATTAAATGGTACAAACGCGGTGTTTAATGAGATTTTCTTAAAATATAACATTGTAATAATTCCAGAATGGCGAACTTATTCAGAAAGGAGAGTTAAAACTTACTTCGGTTTCGACAAGAGATTCCGATGACTATACATGCAGAATTAGTACAGACATGAAGTCATACACCGGTGCCATCAGATTAATTATTGGATATAAACCAAAATTTAGGAATGTTGTTGATGAAGAAATAAATATTATTAAAAACAAACCCGAAACACTGACTCTGGACTGCGAATTTGATAGTAAACCTGATGGAACCGTTAGTATTGTATTACAACTATTTGTTTCTAATTATTGTGTATGTAGGTAAGTAAGGTGGAGTAGATCTTTGACAGCATGCCAGAATTGAGATGGTCGCTGATAAACGTTCCGTTAGCAGGCTAGTCTGAGGGATGGATAACATCTTATCCTCGGAAATTACGCGGATGAAATTAGCTCAACTCTATAAAGAGAATATTGCACTCAGAGAGGATGCTTATACCAAACAGTGAGTCATTTAGGCTGAAAATTATGACAACCATAACGGCTGTGTATTCCTTTCAAATCTGTGCACGAACATGACCTTCATCCTAAACAGAATCAAACAGAGCTATTGACTACTCAAGACAAAATTTCCTGATGTAGGCTAATAAGAAGAACTAAACACCAAACCCTCCTAACGTGTGGCATGAATAGAAAGCAAAATAAGTTTATACTTAATCAAATAAACGAATTATTTTTTCATAATTATTATAGGTAGGTAGGTACTTTTTAATCCGTTGTCGCGCACTATTGATAAACATAACCATTGGTATGCACATGAGTATGCACATGAGTAAACCATTTGCTAATGAAAACATACCACTGACTATCTTATACCTTTAAACGAGCAATTCTTGTACCTATATAAATATGTATATATATATATAGAATCTGAATCTCGGAAACGGCTCGACGGATTTTCATGAAATTATGTATGCAGGGGATTTCGGGGACGATAAATCGATCTATCTTATACCTTTAAACGAGCAATTCTTGTACCTATATAAATATGTATATATATATATAGAATCTGAATCTCGGAAACGGCTCGACGGATTTTCATGAAATTATGTATGCAGGGGATTTCGGGGACGATAAATCGATCTAACTAGGTCTTATTAAAAAAAAAAACGCATATTATGCGCGTTTTTAGACAATGAAAAACTGTCACATTAGACATTAGAATGTGAAGGTAAATTTCGCCGCGTGACGCGACAGCATAATTAGCTCAGCCGGGAAGTCGGGCGCTCATAGCGGTTACGAATTAGTAGCTCCGGGTTCGAATCCAGACGGGTTCTCTTTTTTTTTCAATTCGTTTTTTTAAGTAAATCTATTTCTTGGAGTCTTTTATCTGTAGGTATCTAAGTATATTTAGTATTTAAACCGGGCAAAGCTCGGTCACCCAGGTATTATTATTTTAAACGTGAGTTACCTGCGTATTAATTTTAAAATACCACAGTCTTTCTGTTGTTGTGTTATTAATTTGACTGTGTTACAATTATTACTGTGCTATTAGCTATTACGCTTTCTGTGTTTTTTCTATTTTTATGTTCCTGTCATAGGTAGCTTGGTATTATAATGAGAAGCAGATCGACTCAACCGAACCAAATTTTCTTTTCTCAACGGGTATAAATAGACCAGGAAAATATAGATGTGTCGTTGAAAATCCGCATGGGAAAATTTCAAGAACGTTCACTGCTTCTACTGGGTGTAAGTATTCTATTGAGTGTAAGTGTAGTGTGACAGAATGAATAAGACATGTGCTCGATGGTAAACATCACGCCTGCCCAAAAGAGAATATTGTCACGCAGCTATTAGAACATGAAAAGTTCAAATCATTGTCTAATTAGATCAGATCAGTTGTACACTCTTCGTAATGTATAAAACTCGTGCAAACTTGACACTTGCGGTTATGTTTGACATTTTGAAAGCTTATTAATGTTGGTGTTGCTAAAAACATATACAATTGAAAAAAAACAAACTCACTTGGTTTTTCCGATTACCACCCCGTCCAACCATCTTGCTTAACACTTGCGTCCCCAAGACTAGGACGTATTCTCTCTTACTAACGTAACGTAATTTCGAAATAAACTCGCGACTGTCCTATTCCGGTTTTACTTCGATCCATCGTTTCGTCCGTTTAAATGTTCGATCGGACGAAACGAAGTGGAACCGTAGTAGGAACGTCGCGAGTTCATTCTAATTCTAAGTCTAATTCTAATTCAGGGTGGGGGTGATTGGCCTGCACTGACGTCCCTGCCAGCCTACCCAAACCAACCGAGCTCCTTAAAATAGCGGAGGACGGCCTTGGGTCGCTGGCATAACAGTTCCAGTCCCATTTCGTCAGATGTAATGCGTTCAAGTAATTGATTTGGATTTCCTTCAAGTAGTCCCGATCTTGATCTAATACTTTCTGTGGCTTCACAGCGCAAGAGCACATGTTCCACAGTTTCATTCTCCTGCAAACAGCCCCTGCATGGGGGCTGTCTGTAGATCCTATTTTGTGCAGATGATAGTTCAACTCACAGTGACCTGTGATTAAACCTATCATCAGACGAAGATCAGATCTTGTCAGATCTAGCAGTTTATTTGTTATTTTTCTTTCTATGAGCGGGAACACAGTTTTTGTGTTGCGAGTTCATTTCGAAATTACATTTTTCCTTAGAAAGAGAGCAGATGTCCTGCGTACGCAAACGAAATTACGAGTTCAGCTGACTGGGATTCTAGGCCTTCTTTCACAAAGAGAAAAGGATTATAGCCCCACCAAACTGCTCATGGCAGGGTGGCTTTGATATTTTATTTACCAAACATGTTAATTCATTTTTGTCTCTTTTAAACCCTTAACTTACAAAATCATTTTATTCCAGATTGTATATTAAGTGCAGTTGATCTGGCAAGCAATAACAGATTGAGTCCCTTGATACTCGATAATAATCTCGACTGGATCATTGGTAAACCAACGGCAGTTGATTCGTCGTATATTTTTAAGAAAAAAGAAGTAATATTCTATTGCCCTAGCGGCTTCTCGTATCCAAGAAACAACACTTCTCAGATTCAAGGTTTATGTAACGGTGACGCCAATTTTCTTATAAATGGGATAAATATTGACTATAGAGATGTTAAGTGCAGAGAAGAAATCAAAAGTTACGTGAAAAAAACTGGACTTACTTGTATGAAAGGAGAAAAAGGGCAAAATACAGAGAAAATTAATGTCGGATATTTGTTTAATGGTGAAGTAGCAATAGTAGTTTACGAAATCTGCATGAATGTATCAACTGAAACCCCTTTATATACAAAGAATGTTAAACAAAAGTTTCAAGCTCATTTTGACGGATCGGAAATTATTAGTTGGTCTGATGACTATAAGTCCAGTTTTAAGACAGCATATAAC
Organism: Ectropis crepuscularia; assembly: GCA_963693475.1. Classification (NCBI taxonomy): domain Eukaryota; kingdom Metazoa; phylum Arthropoda; class Insecta; order Lepidoptera; family Geometridae; genus Ectropis; species Ectropis crepuscularia. The sequence goes on from OY856355.1 coordinate 20,284,597, forward strand.
AGTGAATTCCAAATCGAAGCCATTGGGAAATTATTAGATATATATTTTCACGATGATGACAAATGCTGTTTCACAAAAAGACAGCTTGTGAGCGCAACAGATGTCTTCCCGGGAGTTCCACAGAAATCTACATTTAGCTACTTCAACACCGTGCCGCATTGGAGCTCGTGTAATGATATGGTAATATTAATGTGTAATAACCACGTTAGTTTTCATACTATGATATTACACTATTAACATTACCTAATTAATCTTAATTTCTACTACTTTTACTCTTATAGTCTCGAGATACTTAATAACCTAAGAACTTGTTTTGTGGCCTCTTCTAGTAATCACCATACCGTTACAGACATCTTGTAATCCTATTATTATTATAAAATAAATGTCAATGTTTGGATATTTGGATGTTTGTTGCTTAAAATTACGTTATAACGTATGAACAGATTAGGCTGAAATTTGAAAATTTCCTCCACCAGGTTTCTCTCCAGGTCCTCCAAGTGGAGATGGGGTGCGAGTCAGAGTGGCTCGCCCCAGTGTCCGTTTATTTCTCCGCAAAGGAGCGAGATGATACATCTCCCTCTCTCCGTCTTCGGATTCTCGCCGCGAGATGACTGTTTCTCAGAAGAAGACCACCGACTCCCACGACCTATCACTTTCGAGTATCCTAACGAATATGGTTGGAAGTGAGAGCTCCGTCCCCACAACTGCGACGAAGGATAGCCGCAGTTCTTCCTCCTTTGGGCAAGCCCCCGGTGTGCTCAGTGTCTTGCGCGCAACTGCACCTGTCGCACACCGAGATTTTCCCCTTTCCCACAACCCACAGATACCTCCCAAAACAAACATGTCCGAGAGCAGCTATGTAGTCCAGAAAGTGAGGGCTCTGTGTCACTTATGGACCACTCAGAGAGAATAGGACGGATCACCGTGAGGACCCGTTGAGCGCTGGTTCTCTTCTGACCCACTCCCTCCATCTCTTCAGATCTCTGGCTCTGGCGTCCTTGTTACACTGTACTACCTTCTGTGGTGCAAAGTTCCGGTCTTGGTCTTCTACTAACTATCTTTGTGTCAAATTTCATTTAAATCGGTTCAGTAGTTTAGCCGTAAAAGCCTATTTGTCTGATTTAAAGGATAATCTTTTTTAAATACCTGTCTAATACTTCAATCAAACATCGAAGTGTCATGATAAAATTCACAGTATAACTTAGACAAAACTCATAATTTCAAGGTAATCTTATATTGAAGCTTAAAAGTATCGCAATCATTTCAGTATCCACACAAAAAGGCATCTTATTTTAAAAAATAATAATAATAATAAAAAAATAATAAAAACTTTATTTCATTTCAACAATATGGTCTTATGGTAAGTTGACTTAAATAACTAACATACAGAGTAAATAGGTGAAAATATGTAGCCCTAGCTCCCACAGTAGGATTCCCTGTGTTTGTGAGAGCTAGTTCTCTTCGAATTATGTGTTAAAAAATATGATATAATATTGAGACGGCGTATATTTGTAACAACAAATTTGTGACAACATTTTGACAATACCACAAAAAAAAAAAAAAAGTAAAGATTAAAAATAAATTGTGTGCGCATGTGTGTGTGTGTAGGTGTGTGTGTGTGTGTGTGTGAAGGTGTGTGTGTAAATATGGGCGGTATGTATTGTGTGTTGGTGAGTTTGGGTGTGAGTGGGGGTGTGAATGTGTATGTACGTGTGTGGACGCGGTTTGGGCATATGTGACTTTGTGAAAGTATGAGAGAGGGCGTCCTATACTGTCATATAGTTTACTAAGTTGCGGTAATAAGCAGTGCCTCGGCATCTTCATTTGATATTATTATATACGTACCTACGTATGATTACTTATACTGATTAAATTATATTTAGATCTAAGATACTTAAGACACAAACAGACTTGTTATTAGGACAAACTATTCCGTTATTTAGTGACGTTAGTGTAATTTGTAAAACTTGTATTTCAGAATTGGCAAGAAGTGCTAAGAAGGGTTGCTTATTGGTCGAGTTTATCGGATAGTTTGACGATTTGGACGGGAACATCAGGAGAAGTGATCATTGAAAACGATATAGGAGAAGCTAAGCAGATAACGATACCTCTAGCAGATAAACAGCTTATTGTAGCTAAATTCTTGTGGAAGGTAAATTTTGTAACCATTTTATTTATGAAATCACTTAATAACACCTTCACAGTTCTACGTTACGAAACGAACGTCAGGGGAACGAATGTCAGGGGCTTTGTCAGTGAACAAAGTGAACATATTTATGTGATAAAAATAAAAAATTACAATAGAAAATATACCTAATACCTACATGTTACATGTATTCATATGTAATATAAAATGAACTAATAATATATTATTCTTAATATATATTTTTTTTGTTATTGTCTAGTTAAAATTACAATTTAATAATTGTTTTGGGTCCCTATTGATTCGCATAGTATCTTTATCCCTAAAATTGAATGTCATGAAAATAACCTCCTAATATTAGTTACTAATCATCATTACACATAATATCAATTGTCATAACGTTAGTATTACTAATGTTTAACAACCATAATATTAACACCTTTGCTGCGGGGCCATTTTTCGTAGACTTTCAACTAGTGCGTATGAGGTCTTTTCGAGGCAAAATTGACCTTCCTTGCAGTGCGTATGGGACCTTTTGTGCCTCACAAAATTGTTTCTAAGAATACCTTAAATATTATGTTCATTTGTAAGAGTAATTGCTTGAAAATTTACCAATATTCATTTAAAGAGTTGTTAAAGTTGAATCCAGCTTCGCCCACAGTTATGACATTTAGGTATTGAGTAAATGAAAATTATATATATGACATCTGTTCTGCCTCACATCGCATTGAAATAAAGTTCTATTAGTGTCTCGACTAGTGTTGTGAATAGAGAGAGTTGCAGTTGCGATATTAAAATAATTTATGTATTATAAGATTGATTAATATGTTTTTCATTAAAACCGGTCAAGTAGAAAGATTTTTTACGAATTGGACACGAAATACACGAACAATATTTGTTTTGTTTTTGCTTCCTAACTAATTTTTACACAAGTCTTAATTTATCGTAGCAACCTACATATCTCTTTCGTTGACCATTTCGTCAATTTCGTTGAAATTGTCAGGAAGAACAATACAACCCTTTAATTATTCTCAAAACTGTATTTTTGCTACGATCTTGCTGGAGATGATAGCTTTCTTTGTCTCTATAAATAAGTGTACTATTCGAGTATTCTTCAGGAGTATACGATTTATAATTATAGTTTGATTCCATATATGTATATGTATGTGTTTTTTTTTATGTATTGGCGCAATTTAAGTCGTCCACACCACGGTATCATAGATTTATCAATTATCATATTTTCTCTAGGACGAAACACTTGTTAAAATTGAGAATTCAACATATATTTGGGGAATTTTATAAAACTTATCCCCAGTATCAATTTATAAGTCGCAGAAACAACAAATTAATAAATGTAATAAAAAATCTGTCCCTGAAAATTGCTGAGCACATGTACTAATTTCTATACAATATTGACCTGTTAGACCAATAGTCGTTGTCGTTAACATGTAGCGATGTGTATTAGCGAGTGCATCAACTTGCAACATGCTTTCGTATCGATACTTTTTATCACGTCACTAAGTTAGGATACGCAGGCGCCTCGCCGCCCGCACCTCACTCCATGCGGCTGTGAGGCCTACAATTTTGAGGCAGATTAGACCTCACTTCGCACTGTACGAAACTAATTAATACTCAGTGCGTTTGAGGCCTTTTAAACCTCATTTAGTTTTAACTTCACTCTTAGGCTAGGCTTTGCAAGAGAAGCAATTTCATATATTTGTCTCTGTTATACTCATATAAATGTTAATATAGTCGCCCCCCGCACAGAGTGAAAGAACACGATTTTGAGTACCGCACCTGCGAGAAGCTACGCATGTGGCGTTTTCGACCTCATAATGCAGCAAACGTGTTAAACGCGCTTACTATTGAGGAACATAAAGTTTTACCTATGTCATAAATCTGTAATGTCATAAGTTACAATCGCTCTAATATTAGACGGCACGACAGCTTACAAGTGACGGCATAGTGCTGAATCTTATTACTTTATACCCTTCTATCATCCTACATAAGTCTCCTGGTGGTTCATTTACTATGTAAATTTTGTTCACGGGCCTGTAGTCCATAACAATCAAATGGAGATCAGTCACTGACTATAGAAATGAGGTTTCTTTTTTTTTGCTTTTCGCGGATAGTGTTTTAGCCACGTACCAAATGTGTACTAAAATTAAAGTATTTTTTATTACAGAGAAAACTAAGTTACATTTGACCGAAAGTTTTATTTTTAAACACGTAGGTACAAGTTGAAATTATCTATTTGATTACGACGTTGCGTGAAATGAACAAGCAATAGGTACACTAATTCATTTGTTCTATAGAACACTTTGAGTATTTACTATACGCAAGACATTTTTGGCTTGCTAACTACTAGCTTTTTCACGTTTTTTTGCGGGGCGGGAGGGAACGTATATTTCTCAAATTTGTTAACTTGAACTCACACAAGAGCAATTAACCTCTGTTTGTACTAAAACAAATGCTACACACCTTTGTAGTGGTAGGACTCTTAGCAGAGTCCGCCTGGGGAAGTACCACACCTTTGTCAATTATTCTACCGCCAAGCAGTAAGGTGCAAACATTTCTGTGTTCCGGTTTGAAGGGCAATGTTTCCAGACAAATAACAGGGCTTAGAGATATAACAACTTAGATCTTTGGGTGACGAGCGCAGTGCGGTGCTAGGTAATGATTTTGGCTCTTCATGTTCGAATAGCTCCGTGTAACTGTACTACTGTTATGTGGCAGGCATGTTGCTTACCATCAGGTACATGTCCTGCTCGTCTCGTCACTCTTTGTTAAAAAAAAAAACACCTAAATAAAACATGCACACACCTACGAAATGCGGTTGACTTGCGGTTGACCATTTTTAACAATAAAACTCATTTGACATTCTTATGGGCACAACCGGGGTGTGTTTCGAACTAGGCTCGTCCCCTTAGAATAGTCCGTCTGAGATTGAACACGATATTTTTTGTATCGAAACTTTATTAAGAAATGTTGCAACGATGTTGACTTTAATCTGAGAATTATTTTCAATTTTATAATTGAAATTTATAATTTTATAAATTTAAGATAAGTAGTTATGAAGAACTATCATGTCAACATTTTTATAGATACCTATTTTTATACTTCGATGTATCACATTTTAAACTTGTTTCAGGTGGTCCAAAATCCAGATTCAAAATCGTCTCTTGCAATAATCCAAGTGAATGTTCCAGATTTAACGGAAGAGAACGTTGTAGATTATATTCTTTGTCCAGACGTATATGACCAGATTGATTGGATGAGAATGAGCGATTGGCGGAATGTAAATAGAGGTTACACATATTTTTGTAGGCTCGATGAGTTTGAAAATGCTTTCAATATTAAAGAAGTTTTTGAGCCAGATATGTATACTCTACCTAGAGAACTATAGTTCCAAAATTGTAACATCATAATGTTTAAGTAAAACAAACTTAAATACTTACACATCCTAGTAGTCGCTATAATGAAATGTAGTGATTTATTTAGCGGTAAGTATGGTAAGTTTGTTATGTCACTGTAAAACTTAGCGATAATTATTAAATAAATAAAAGTTAATCGCAAGAGCAAAATTTAAATTAATAGCGTACTTTGATATAAGTTAAGAATTGTTAGATAATAAATTGTTGTTTCGATTGTATAGATTTTTCTAACTCTGTAAAAAATATAAATCTGTAACAGTTTTATTATAATCGAATGTGAAGGAATGAGTTGTAACTTAATTGAATAGTGTTATAATAAAATATCAACTGAATTTTATGACTTAATAATCATTTATGTTTTTCTTTATTTTTATATTACACACGCTATGAGACCTCTTATGCAAACGACTGATGCTGCGCAACACGCCTTTATATTTCAGTGCGGTACAAGCAATTTCTGTAGCAGAATATCCCCAAAATAATTCCGTGTCTACACGTATTGTTTAAACAGTATCTTTAATTATAGTTCATAATTATCTGAATAATTTCCGTATTTTTCATAATCAAGATTCAATTGCAATTTCACACAGCTGTAAAATAGCATTTTCAAATTGCTGGGGACTTTTTTTTGGTAATTGGATAGAGTAGAGTTTCATGTCAATTAATTATCATAAAAAACTCGCGCTTTCAATTTTAGTTTATATTACCTATTCTGGTCGTATTTAATGTTAGAGTAAAAAACATAGTTTTAAAATTAATCAAATGAGACCTTAAAGATAATGTATCAGTGAAAAAATAAAAAAAACTTATTTATAAAAGATAATTATGTCAACGTATCATTAATGTCTTCCTTTTATTTACTTTGTCTGAAACCAAATTGTTTCTCAGAAATAATGTTCTGTTGCTCTATAAATTTTGTTAGACGTGTGTTAACAAAATCTTCTCAAAGATTTTTGGAATTATACTTTAGTATACCTACTTAATTTCAAATCTATTTGAAACCTAGTCCATAGTCCAGTAGTCTAGTATACTAGAGTATAAAGTGTCATTTTTAATAGTTTGGATGGGATAGATTCAGGCCCGGGAGCGCTGTCAGTTTTTAGGCCAACTATTACGCAAGATTTTTCGTGCGTGTCCGTGGGATACAAGACCAGGGAATGAGCGCATGACAACATTGTTTTATGTGATTTGAATAAAATTTCTTCGATTACACAGAGCTTAAAGATCTGCGAGGTTTTTGCCTACCGAAGCAAAATGCCTATTCCACCTGGGTTGCCACCACTGCCTTTCAACAAATCAGAGGAAGTACCACTTTGCCTGGGAGTATAGCAAATGTTTTTGATAGTTTTCCAAAGTTGCTTTGGGCAATTTTTACTTTGCAGTTACAGTTGATTATTGTAGCAAGTCCTTACGTCCAGAAATAAGCCGGAAGATTTTTGCTTCTGCAGCCTCTCTTAGGCGATTACGTAATTTCCTTCCTATCTCTACTAAAACTGCGCTAGTAAAATCACTCCTTTTCCCGATATTGGACTACGCTGACGTTTGTTATTTGGATTTAACCGAAGAGCAATTGGATAAACTTGAACGTCTGCAAAATTTCTTCATTCGGTTCATATTTGGACTTCGCAAATATGACCACATTTCTGAATTTCGCCAAAAGCTCAAATGGTTACCCATCCGCCTTCGCCGTAATTCACACATACTCTACCTGCTTTACAAGATCTTGTACAACCCTACCACTCCCTTATACTTAAAGAAGCGATTTAGCTTTATTGAGCCCAAATCTTGTCCTCTTCGCTCCACTCGTGCCCTTAAACTCAATTTTCCTATTTCTACACATCCTAACCTTTCATTCAACAAATCTTTCACGATACAAGCTGTTCAACTCTGGAATGCTCTCCCACTATCTATTAGACAATCTAAGTCCCTTCCAATTTTCAAAAACCTCTTATATCAATATTATCTTTCCTCTTCCCCATAGGTACATTTCTGAAATTAATTACATATTTTTTTATGTATATGTTTATATAAGTATATATTTATTTACGTATATATATATGTGTATTATAAGTATATTTGTTTTTCTATTTGTACGATTATTTCTGGTATGAATTGACGCACCACCTACACTACAAAATTAATATGTTTAACATGTTTCCGTAATAAGGTTGCCTGGAAGAAATCGCTTTAAGCGATAAGGCCGCCCATTACTCTGCAAACTTCATCGTTTTTTAAATGTAATATGTTAGCATTAAGACCTATTGTAAAATTTGTAGTGTAATAAAGTATTATATTATTATTATTCACGTATTTATTTCTTTTCTTAAATCTAAGTTTTTACAATATTTATATAAAATAACATAAAACATTATAAAAACTTAAACCTAGGTAGCCGCCAGCAGCGGGGCAGGGCCCAAGCTACCGGTGGTTAGGGCTGCAGAGTGAGGAACCTCCTGACGATGCGCGCTGTGTCGAGGATGACCGCCTTCTGCATCTGACCCTTAATCCAACCGTCTAGCGAAAGTCTCTTAAGGTGTTGGTCGAGACTTTTCGCTATAAGGCCGTTTGCCGACACGACTATTGGGACTATGATCGTCGAATCAACATCCCACATGGCGGTAACCTCGTGAGCCAAGTCAAGGTACTTGCTCAGCTTGTCCTTCTCGGCTTTCACGAGGTTCTCGTCATGTGGTATGGTGATATCGACGATCATAGCCCTGCGCTGAGACCGGTCTATCAGCACGATATCAGGCTTATTGGCGACAATAGTCCTGTCCGTGATGATAGAGCGGTCCCAGTAGAGCAACGCACGACCATTTTCGAGAACTGGCAGAGGTGCGTACTTATAGTACGGCACCTCGGACTCGACAAGATCGTGTCGAAGAGCAAGTTGCTGGTGGATGATCCTGGCTACTAGGTTATGTCTGTGCAAGTACTCGCCGTTAGCAAGATGCGAACAACCGGAAATAACATGACGTAGCGATTCGCCTGGACGGCGGCATGCCCGACAAATGTCGACCGTACCGTCCTTCATTATGTATTTCCGGTAGTTGTTCGTCTTGATAACTTCGTCCGCAATTGCACAGGCAAAACCCTCGGTTTCTCCAAAGAGGTCCCCGAAACGCAGCCAGTTCACCGACGCGAGCAGATTCACATCAGGTCCCGTCAGGGCCCGATAGAATCGCCCGTGTAGCTCCTTGCTCTTCCACACTTCCTTGCGATCATCAGTGCTGAGCACCGATGGTTTGTGCCAGTTCTCGTTTGCCATTGAAAGAGGCGTGAGGCTCCTGTCAACTGCCACAACATCGCGATGCATCCCGGACTCGCTGTTGCGGAAATAATCCCTGAGACTGCATACCTCGCGGTTGTGAAGGTTCTTGGCATTTAAAAAGCCTCGACCCCCCAACTTCCGTGGGATATACAGTCTCATAACAGACGAGCGCGGGTGTAGCATGCGGTGTGTTGTGAGCAGTTGACGGACCTTTCTATCCAGGGCGTCGAGCTCAGTCTGAGTCCATCTCAGTATGCCAAAGGAGTATATCAGCAGAGGCATTACCCAACCGTTGAAGGCTCGCGCCTTATTACCGCCTGACAGAAGACTTTTAAGTACTTTTGTCAGCCGGTAAAAGAAGCGCTCCTTCACCGATTTCTTAATGTCATCTGCTGATATACCCAATGACTGTGACATACCGAGATATTTGTATGTCTCGTCTTCGGAGAGGGATCTGAGAGTTATAGTCTCGGAAAGTTGTAAATTCTCTGAATTTACTACTTTCCCTCGCTGTACATGCATAACCGCACACTTGTCGACACCGAACTCCATCTTGATGGCGTTACTAAAAACCTCTGTGGTTTTTAATAGCCCCAACAAGTCTTATTATTATTATTATTATGAGTTTAAACTTTTGTTTCTCAGGATTTTTGTCCTGGTAAATTGAAATAACACGGGTGGGTACCAAGTGTTATCCCGTTGATTCGAGATTTGGGTCAGCATTATCCGTGTCTAGTTGTAAAAATTTCCTAACTATTCGGCATGTATTAAGTATAGCTGCTTTTTGTAGCTGAATGTATGTTAGTTTATGCAGCTCAAGTGTATTTAGGCTCCAAAATATATGGTTGGGAATTACTCCTATTGTTGATATTACTATTGGTACTATTGTTACTGTGTTCATTTTCCAGATTCTTTTTACTTCTTGTTGCAGTTCAGTGTATTTCCTTATTTTCTCAGATATTGTACTTTGAATATTATTTGTGTTAGGTATTGCTACGTCAATTAAAAATACGTGTTTGTTTACTTTGTCGATTAGTGTGATGTCAGGCCTATTGTTGTATATTGTGTGGTCTGTTAGTATAGTACGATCGTAATAAATTTTGTGAGTGGAATTTTCTAAGACAGCTTGTGGTGAGTATTTGTAGTATGGTGTAGGAGTGGTGTTACTGAGTTTGTGTTTGATACAAAGTTTTTGATGAATTATATTAACTATTTGGTTGTGTCTGTGAGTGTAATCATTTTTTGTGAGCGTCACACATGCTCCTGTAATGTTTTGAATTGTTTCGGGTTTACTACGGCATTTCCTACATAAATCGTTGTGTAATGTATTATCTTTAATTATAAATTTTCTGTAGTTTTTTGTTGCAACCACTTGATCCTGTATTGCTATGAGAAAGCCTTCAGTTTCAGGAAATAACCCACTATATTCTAACCATTTTTGTGATGCTGTCTTGTCGATGCCAGGTTGATTTAACTCTTTTAAATATCTTCCATGCAGCTCTTTGCTATTCCAGGTATTTATCTTATTTTGGAGGTATTGGTTTATATCTATTGATTCTACATTTTCTGAACTCAGATTTAGTGGGGTGAAGTTTTTATCCATTATAACTGTGGCTTTATGCAATGAACTAAATGATTTCTTATAGCTGAAAAAATGACGGAGTTTTTGTAATTGTCTATGATGTAACAGAATTATGTCTATCATGCCCCTTCCTCCTTCTCGGCGAGGAATGGTTATACGTTCTTTTGCTGACTTTGGGTGATGGTATCTATACTGTGTTAGAGTGGTTCTTGTTTTGGTCTCTAAAGCAATTAAGTCAGATTTAGTCCATTTTATCACGCCAAATGAATATGTTAAAATTGGAATTGCGTATGTATTTATAGATTTAAACAGATTTTTACCTACTAATTGAGTTTTGCAAAGTGAGTTCAGTCTGTTCAAGTATTCATTTTTAAGTTTTTGTTTGATATTGGTATGATCTAGATTTTTTGATTGATTGTATCCCAAATACTTATACATTTCTTCGTTGTTCATTGCTGTTATTTGTTGATCTTCATCGATGTTGTAGTCTCCCTCAATAATTTTTCCCTTTTTAATGTTAAGTTTCCTGCATTTGTCTAGACCTAATTCCATTTCAATGTCTCTTGAAAATTGTGTTGTGATGTTTAGCAAGTCTGTCATGTTGCTGTCACTACTAGAGTATAATTTTATGTAATCCATGTAAAGTAAATGAGTTAGTTGTGCTAATTTTTGTCTTCCATTTTTTATGTCAAATCCACTATTGCTTTCTATGAGTTCATGAGACAATGGATTTAGGGCCAGACAAAACCAGACAGCACTCAAAGAGTCTCCTTGAAATATCCCTTTTTTGATAGCTATTTCTTTAGTTACGATTGTGTTTGATTCAGCTCGTAAGTATAAGGAGGTCCTCCAGTGTTGCATGGTGTTTTTTATGAAATGAACAATTTTTGAGTTTACTTTATATATTTCTAATATTTTTATAAGCCAAGAGTGTGGTACGCTGTCAAATGCCTTTTTGTAATCTATATATGTGATGTACAGATCTTTTTTATTTTTATAAGCGTGATTTGAAATGGTTGAGTCTATTATTAATTGTTCTTTGCATCCCATATGATAACGTCTACACCCTTTTTGTTCCTCTGCTAGTATATTGTTTTCTTCTATGTGATTATTAATTCTATTTGCGATAAATGATGTTATTATTTTGTAAAGCGTTGGGAGGCATGTTATGGGTCTATATTGTGTTGGGTCTTTGGTTTTATTACTTTTGGGTAACATAAATGTTATTCCTTTGGTTAAAAATGTGGGCAAGGTGGACTCACCTTTTATTATTTCTGTGATTTGCTTTGCTAGGGTGTTATGTACGCTAATAAGTTTTTTGAACCAATAATTTTGGATATGATCACATCCAGGTGCTTTCCAATTGTGTGTTCTATTTATTATTTTGGTTAATTCTTCTGTGCTTATATTTTCAAATGACATTTCTTCTACGTTTTGAACTCTTTTATTTTCTCTATCTATCCACTCATTATTAAGATGTTCGCTATTATTTTGGTTGTCAGACTTCGACCATATTTTTGACCAAAAGTCAGTTAAATCTTTTTCTGAAGGAGTTTCGTTTATTGTGGTGTTTATTTTAAGTTTTCTATAGAACTGCTTTTCGTTTGTTTGAAACACTTTATTGTTTTCTTTTCTGTCTAATGATTTTTTATACCTCGATAGTCTGTGGGTCTTAACAGATAGCTTTTGTTTCAAAGTGTCTAAAAAATCTGCAACTTTTTTGTTGAAATCTTCATGACTACTATGTGTTCTGTTATTGTCTATAATTTTATTTACATTTTTAGTTAATTTATGACCTCTGTTTCCGTTTTTGTATTGCGTTAGCCTACCAATGTCTCTTCTTAAATTATCAATGTCTTTTTCCAGTCTTAGTTGCCATTTAGGTTTGTTAGTTTGCTTTTGTGTATTGGATCCTATTTTATTCTGGGTTTTGAGTTTAAAGTGTTCTGCGATAGTTAAAGCACAACAGTATATAAGTGTGTGCGTTTGGTATATATCTATTAAGTGTGGTATGTGTTTTGGTAAGATTATTTTGTTGAATATAAAAATTACTTCAGTAAGTATTTGGGATTGTTTTATTTTTGGAAGATATTATTATTACGTTACGCAAAAGCTTATTACAAACATTTCTGTATCTCAAATATATTATAACAGAGAACGTTGGCTGTCATTAGGGTTATTTTTACTGTCTGCGCGCAGTTTGTCGCGATGCCGCATACTCCTGATCAAACCTCGAGTTATCCGTGACTTCAGTTAGTATTGCTTCTCTATGATCAACTCTAATAGATTATATACGATTTTTTATTGCATTTGAAATGATGTTATTAAAAGTTATAGTTTGGCGTACATAGCGTAGCGTGGCGTAGCGTGGCGTACCTAGGGCATATACCAGGTATGAAATATAGCATGTCATGGCCGTGTGTATTAACAGTCAACATAGATTTAAAACGAAGATAAAATAAGAAACGATGAACCTTTTCAGATCATTTACAGGTGTATGAATTGTGAGCATACATAATATTCAAAATCAATATTATATATAACAAGGGCACCATCCACAGTTGAACGGTGTGATGAATAATTACTAAATTATGTAATTCTTAAACTTTCACCATTACAACAGTAAAAAAAACTTACGCTGTCTTATTATAAACACGGTCGTTGTAATATAATCAAAGTGTTGAAAATAAATTAAAATTTGTACCTATAGCTATCAAGTGTTGGTTTTGAAGTGAAAACTTCTTTAGGCGCGCCTAGACAGATTTTGAAGTTGCGGCAGTTCCTACGGCTGCCAATTTTTATTGTAATTAATTTGTTATGAAAATAATTATACATTCAATCAATATTATAATGATTGTACAAAATTAAACAATAAGAATAATAAAAGAAAAAACCTTGACCTTGTTAGTAAAAATTACGTCTAATTTGCATTTGGGTTTTTCTAAATAAATACAATTGCCATTAGAAATTCAATTAATTTACTTCGAATTGACTACAATTGTGATTTAATTACCGAATTATCCAGTATCGTAACAATGACATGTTCGAATTAAATTCGTTTTTATTTTCTACTAGTGACCCCGGTGAACTTTTAATGTAAGTAAAATAAAGTTGAAAACAATTTGAATCACTTACGTGCTTTTAATTGTTGTTTTTGATCCCTCGTACTACAGAAATATCCAGGCTTAGTATTAATTATTGTTTTGGAAAACTCTGAAATCAACATTTGTTAAAAATTTATGTAGCTGCAAGATGCAATCTCATCGAACTACGAATATCATAGACTAAATATGAAAAAAATACCTTTAACACTCAATAATTCCAAGCAAAAAAACGTTAAATAAAACAATGATAATATTTATATATTGAAAACAAACATTCAAATTTTCACATCATTAAGCAAAACTGAACACAAAACAAAACATCTCGTAAGCTTCCAAATTCAAAATATATTTACAAACCTCCTTGCTTTCTATGTGGCCAGCAATGACGAACAACTCTAGCGTTGTGAAAAAGGAGGTCCGTGAATACAAGTTTTGATTCGGGAAAAAAATGATAAGCTCTGTTAAAAGCATATTGTACTTAAATACGTGTAGGTACTTGCGCAAATTAATTTTGTTTCAGCTTTGTATTTTGTTTTAAATAAAATATTTTAATAAAATTTCAGATACCAAAGAGCCGTAAAGATAGAATGAGCCGTAAAAAATACATTTTTGAAGTGAAAACTTCTTTTGGCGCGCCTAGACATATTTTTCTTGGGCTGTGAATTAAATTGTAGCATCACGCTCGGGTATGATAAGAAATATTCGTATAAACTCGGGGCCATAGCCATTGGCCATCTAGAAGTGCGTCAGCCAATGGGAAATGCTAAAAAGGCGTGGCCTGTCCATCATAGCATGGCCATCTAGAAATGTGTCAGCCAATGGGAAATGCTGACACATTTCTAGATGGTCATGCCATGATGGCTAGACCACACCCTCCGGTTATACCCGTGTAGTTTCCAAAGTAAGCTATCAAATTCTGAGTTATATGTTTTCACTTCTATCGGCAGTTCCTATGACTGCCAATTTTTTTTATAAAAGAAAAAACTATCATCATTCAGTCTTAAATAATGCAGTTGCGCACATTTTCAAAAGCCGTGGTGGCTCAGAACGTACAATTCACAATCATGAGCTCGTTGGTTTGAACCTCATCTGTATCTCAAAACATTTCCGAGTGTAGATGTAGAAATTTGTTATCACCATTAGCTTTAACGGTGAAGTTTAGCATCGTGAGGAGATGCGAGAATTTTTCGAGACCCTGTGGCATCCATCCTTCAACCCGCACTGGGCTAGCTTGGTTGATTATGGCTTTGACTCTTTCCTTGGGAACATTAACTGAGTGTGTTACTTTTTGCTGGTGCATTTCACATAATAATATTAGTTAGGAATTGTTTTCAAAGCGAATACAGTTGTAATACTAAGTACATTGAAGCATATTTTGTTCTTATCAAAAGCGAAATTGAAGCCCTAGTCAGTCCATTTAAACCAAAACTTCTTAAAATGGAATGGAAAATATTAAGTGATCTGGGTGTTCATTCATTCATTTAGTTCATCTTTTGAGTGGATATTCAATAAAACTTACAATAGGTAATAGCTAATACGCTAAACGCTTATAGGGCCACAATATAACATAGGTATATAGGATTATAAGCAAGCGATTCTTGTTTATGTCTACTACTAATGAAGTAGTTTAGGCTGATCTTCCTAGTTTGCCCGCTGCGTAAATCTGAGTGTAATTTGTAGTTTCAGAAGTAAAACAGCGAACGGAGAATTATCATACATTTATTAAATCGATCTTTTTTTTTGCGCTCCACACACAGATTTTTCGTGGGCTGTGAATGAAGCTCAGCGTCACGCTCGTGAATAAAAGAAATCTTCGTGTAAACTATGGTAACCATGGCGTGACCATGGTTACCATTACAAATTTATATATCTGGCCATGGTCAGAAGACTTATTTAGGCGACAATACTTTGAACATTTATTCCAGACTAGCAGCGCCTTCCGGTTTCACCTGTGTAGTTTGCTATCAAATTCTGAGTTGTAAGTTTTCGCTTTTATCGGCCCACTGCCTTTTTAGGGTTCCGTAAAACGTAAAAACGGAACCCTTATAGATTCGTCATGTCTGTCTGTCTGTCCGTCCGTCACAGCCACTTTTTGCCGAAACTATGTGAACTACACTGTTGAAACTTGGTAAGTAGATGTATTCTGTGAACCGCATTAAGATTTGAACAAAAAAATTAAAAAAAAAGAAAAAATAGGGTTGCCCCCCATACCGAGAACTGAAACTAAAAAAAATTTTTTCGTCAAACCTACACGTGTGGGGTGTCTATCGATAGGTCTTCAAAAATGATATTGAGGTTATTAGAATTATTTTCGTCTACAATTAATCATTTGCGCGAGAGACACTTCCAAAGTGGTAAAATGGGGGAGACACACTCTAACTTCTAAAGTAAGAGAATGAAAAATCTAAAAAAATATATGATATACATTACCATGTAAACTACCAACGAAAATTGGTTTGAACTCGATCTGATGAGTAGTTTTTTTTAGTACGTCATAAATACACTATTATTGAAACTTCGATCAAAGTTACAAGGAACTACAAGAACTATGTGTACTATGTATATTATGTTACTTGCTGCAACGGAACCCTTCATGGGCGAGTCCAACTCGCACTTGGCCACTTTATTTATGTATTCTTATCATGGATACTATTCCTTCAGTCGCACCTGTCACTGTCGTGTCGTTATGCTTACTATATTCAATTTATATAAGTAATTACTAGCAGCGTCCTGCGGTGTTACCCGCGTTGTTCCGGGTCCCTTTACTTTGCCAGGATAAATAGTAGCTTGTGTGTTTTTTTAGACTATAATCTACCTGTATTATAAATTTCAGCCCGATCCGTTCATACGTTACGACGTGATTTGGCAACAAACATACACACATCCAAATATTTAAGCCAAACACTGACATTTATAATATTATTAGGATGTAATCGTTTTTATTTCTTATTATTAAAATTATTCTGCAGTTTTAGTAGTAATTTCTTACTACCTATACCAGGGTATACCTAGTATGTCTAGCTAGATATATATATATATATATATACATATCTAGATTACATATCTAGCTAGATATGTAATCGATTTTATTTCTAATTATTAAAATTATTCTACAGTTTTAGTAGTAAAGTTTTACTAGCTATACCCTGCACGCGTTGCTACGCCACCTGTCAAAAATTGGTCGTAAATCTAAGTAGATTTAGAACAAATTTGATAAGCTTAAAAAGGATTACAATGATGCAATTTTCAAAGATAGTCATTTGCTGTCACGGACTTCAGCGCACGTCACACGCACACGCAATTATCGTCTTACTAGCAACTTACTAGCGTTCGGGATAAAAAGCTAGCCTATGTGTTCTTCCAGACTATAATCTACATGTGTTCCAAATTTCAGCCCGATCCGTTCATACGTTAGGACGTGAATGAGCAACAAACATCCAAACATCCATACATTGACATTTATAATATTAGACTGGCTTGTCACCTAAGTTAAATAAAAGTACATTAAAAGGACCGCTTTAGACACGGTTCACACGGCGCGGCTGCCAACCGCGCCCGCGTGCGGGCGCGGCAGATTTCCATATAAAATTGATTTCAATACACACGACGCGGTTTACCGCCGCGGCGCCTGCGGCAGCCGCGCGGCGCCCGCGTGGCTGCGCACGATTCTTGCGCAGTAGCTTTCCGGAGCAGAAACCGCGAAAACCTGCGGTCTCGTGAGTATTGAAACAAAACCGTTGCGCTGCGCGGCGCCGCGCCCGCGCGCAGGCGCGGTTGGCAGCCGCGCCGTGTGAACCGGCTCTTAAGGTTTTTACTTCTAATTTTCAAATAGCTTGCTTGTACTGCGCTGTTGTAGAAGTTATGTTGCTTAACATCAGGCGTTTGCCTTATAGTTGTCTCGTTATCATATTCTGTAAGTTAATTTATCAGGTAGGTAGATATACACATTTCTAATTGAAAAACATCATTTTTTTCAAATCGGTTAAAAAAAGTAATAACATCAACTATTAGGTCTCAAAATAGTTATTCAGTTGGTGTTTTATTATAATAATAATAAGTCTCGACCAAGATCATCTCAAGATAATTTCGCTAGACGGTTGGATTAAGGGTCAGACGCAAAAGGCGGTCATCCTCGACACAGCGCGCATCGTCAGGAGGTTCCTCAGTCTGCAGCCCTAACCGCTGACAGCACTCCAGTTTTTAAGTTTTTTATAATATTTATATTTTTATGGTTATTGTAAAAAACTTTCAAGTTAAGATAAAAATGACTACATAATAATACTTTTTCTAATCCACTCTTTATTACTGCCATAATTTCACTAAAGATTTAACACTAATAAATACAATTTGTGATTCAATAATTTGCAGCAAAATGGGCGGGTTTATCGCATAAAGTGAGTTCTTCTAGGCAACCTCAGGAAGAAATTGTAACAACATTTAATGAAATTAAAACTCATTTCTTCCAATTTGATTACAAAAAACTGTTACAGATATTTAATTTAAAATCTTTAAACTTATTACAACTCATTTATTAATAATTTTGAGCTGAAATCAAAATACACATTTTTCAAATTAGATAATTAAAATTTTCCCCTGGTGATTAAAAATGAATTCACATAGATTCGCTAATTTTTACAGTAAATCAACAAACTTGTAGAATGTGCCGCTACATAAATTACTTACTACGTGACAGTATATTTTAACAAGTAAAGTTTATTTCAAAACATAGAACTATAGTACTGTAGGTAGCTTGTACATATCTGGCTCAAAAACATCTTTAATATTAAAAGCATTTTCAAACTCTTTGAGGCTACAAAAATATGTGTAACCAGCATTTACGTCCTTCCAATCACCAGAATACATCCAAGTAATCTGGTCATGTACGTCTGTGCAAAGAACGTAATTATCTTCCGTCAATTTTGGGACGTTCAGTTGGACTATAGCAAGCGACGATTTAGAATCTCGATTTTGGACCACCTGAAACAAGTTCAAAATTAGTGATAAAAAAATCACTGTTTATCACGATTTCTCTTTTTAGGGTTCCGTAAAACGTAAAAACGGAACCCTTATAGATTCGTCATGTCTGTCTGTCTGTCTGTCTGTCTGTCCGTCCGTATGTCACAGCCACTTTTTGCCGAAACTATGAGAACTACACTGTTGAAACTTGGTAAGTAGATGTATTCTGTGAACCGCATTAAGATTTTTACAAAAGTTTAAAAAAAAAAAGTTAGGGGTGCCCCCCATACTGAGAACTGAAGCTCAAAAATTTTTTTTTCATCAAACCTACACGTGTGGGGTGTCTATCGATAGGTCTTAAAAAATGATGTTGAGGTTTCTACTATAATTTTTGTCTACACTGAATAACTTGCGCGAGAGACGCTTCCAAAGTGGTAAAATGTGTGTCCCCCCCCCTCTAACTTCTAAAGTAAGAGAATGAAAAAACTAAAAAAAATATATGATGTACATTACCATGAAAGCTACCAACGAAAATTAGTTTGAACTCGATCTGATGAGTAGTTTTTTTTTAGTACGTCATAAATACACTATTATTAAAACTTCGATCAAAGTTACAACGAACTACAAGAACTATGTGTACTATGTATATTATGTTACTTGCTGGAACGGAACCCTTCATGGGCGAGCCCAACTCGCACTTGGCTACTTTATTTATGCATCTATTTAGGGGTTACACCCTCAGGCTCGGTACAGAAAAAAATATTGTGCAGGTAGGTAAAATGTACTACATAAGTAGTTGTTAAAAACGGTACACTAATGTTTCACAAATATTTTTTGACAAAACATCACTTTAAAACCAACTAGTCGTATAATATTAATTGTAATGTAATTGTAATGTATTAATAATGTTTCATTTTACAACACAACGTTTCGCATGGTATTTCATTATAAAATATCTTACATCAACAGATGTTTTATTTTACAAACCATCATTTGTTTACCATTTACATGGCAAACGTTTCACTTAGACAATATATCAAATCACATTTTGGTTTTTGTACAATTTTCATTTCACAAATTATTCTTTTTACAAATTAAGCATTTACCACAATAGAAATTGCAACAAATATTTTAAAAGTACCCTATATTCGTTATCCTCCTGCCTATATAAATTGTCTATGAAAACTATCACTTGTGATTTGGTCCTGTCATTGACTTTTGACCACCGCTCTGATTAGGGTCTATCACAGAGATTTGACTCCGGGCGGGCTCCCGCCAAAAGCTCTGGCTCCCGCATTTTTTATAAAATGTGGGTAGTAGTAGTAGCTAGGGTAGTAGTAGCTAGGGGTAGTAGCGACAAGACTAGATAGAGCCGGGGTGCTCCGAGTGGGATTTTGGTCATAAGTAACCTAATTGTTCCTAATTGATGTGGTTACATAGATATTCAAAGATTACGATCAAGTTTTCATGTAATTCATTTAATAAGTGTTTGTTTTATATATTGAGTTGCTTGCCAAATAACACTGTATAAAATGAAAATTTGTCAAGCGTTGGTTTTGGTATTAAGCATTTGGTAGTAAGCAAAAATATTAAAATAATCATTTTTGTCAAATAATACGTTATAGAATGTACATAAATATGTGTTTATCAAATAATTACTTTGAGATGTAACCAATTTGCTAAATATTTTTTATAAAATAATTATTTCACTTCTTGTGAGTTTTCTAACGTTGGTTATCACAAATGTCGATTTGAGAAAAAAAGTTTATTAAAAGAACGGATAACGTTAAAAATATAAACACCTTCAGATTTTACTGTCGCAAAGGTGGCCATATTTTTTAAGTCACTTATTTGTAATGTTGGTTTTTTGAGCCAGCAGCACACAAATAGTACATTATGATATAAGTTAAGTAGTTGAAAATTACAGCCGAGACAATATTGCTACAGGAAAATTAAGGCTGTAATTATCAAAGCGCAGGTATGTCATACTAAAGTAAAACTATAAATGTGTTGTTAATTGATTTCGTGACTAACATGATAGTTTAATTTTACCTTCCATAGAAATTTAGGTACAATAATATGTTTATCTGCTAGAGGTATAGTTATCTCCTTAGTTTCTCCTATATCGGTTTTAACGATCACTTCTCCTGTTGTTCCCGTCCAAATCGTCAAACTATTCGATAAACTCGACCAATATGCAAGCCTTCTTTGTATTTCCGCCCAATTCTGAAATATAACATAAATATAGCTACTATAACACATATAAAATGTATACTACAGTACTATAACAGCGTACTAATAAACTTCGCATTTACAATTTTGGCGGGAAAACGGGTGTCAAGTTCCATAAGTGCGGTGTTTTTGCTTCGGCATATGAAGTGCCGCCTTACTTGTATCTATTTGAGTCCATTTATTCTCAAGAGCGTTTCAAGACGCTTCTAGCGGTATCATTTGCTTATAATTAATGTACTTAAAATGTAAACTAACATTTTTGACACTTGATATATTTTTTTTTGCGATTTCTCAAGTAGTCGATAGCTATTACATTAATAATGTATACAGGCTGTCCCATAAGTCGACGTCAAGCCGCAATCGCATGATAGGTAAGGTCATAACAGTCATCAGAAAAATAAAAAAAAATATATATGTCATTTATTTTTAAAATTATTGCAAAAAAAAAATATTCGGGAAAATGTACCACTTGTAACAGTTTTTACTTTCCTGTTGCTACAAATCTTTACTTTTTGCCATTTTTTTTACTTATTTCATCCTGAATAGTGCTTCTGTAATTTGTAACCTTAAAATCTGAGCTAACTGCTCCAGCTTGAAAGAAGATGTCATGTTTTGCAGAACCACGTTTTGAAAATCAGTTTTTCGCCCTACTTTAACTGACGGTCCTGAAAAAAAATTATACCACGCAAGTCTGGCAAGTAATTTAAAAGTTAGCGCTTTTAATAAGGATTCTAAAGTGGTATAATACTTTTTAGTATGAAAACTAACGTGGTTATTACACATTTTAAACAAATACACGGGTAACTCACGTATAAAATAGTCAGAACAGTCCGACTCGAGTTTCGATAGCGTCCGGCGATCTTCTTCAAGGCGAGTGCGCGCGCATGTTCGCAGCTCGATTAGCACTGCGGGGCTGCCCGCACGGCGCGCACGCAAGCTTAACGGTTGTTGTCGCGGGGGTGCAGGTGAGGGGGTGCGGGAGGGCTGCGCCGGTGTACACTGGAACTCTTCGTCACTGGACAGCTGCGCGTCGGGAATATTGCAGCACACCGAGCTCACTGTGTCCTCACTACTTTTCTGTACACACTGCTGAGCCTTTTGGAGGCAAGGTTTCCAAGCGGGCGGCACATGCCATCCACCATCTCTGTTAAACGTCGGACGCTTACTAATTTCAATGGCCTCCCTGACTTTACGGAGTATAAAATACTTCTCCCTTGCCAGGACCTCCGCCTTATCAAATCGTATGAAGTGTTGAGCGTCCGAACAGAGAGCATGCTCCGCCACCGCAGAGCTGTTGCCGTCCAAATTCTTAATCGCGCGTATGTGTTCAGTAAGCCTCATGGACACATTCCTACGTGTTTCACCTACATAGCTTTTACCGCAATCACAGGGAATCATGTACACCCCAGGCACACCCAAAGGGTCTTTGTCCTTTGGGGAGCGTACCACTTGCCTTAACTGCCTGAGTGGACGAAACATTGTCTTGATGCAATATCTTCGGCGTAACAAGTGTCCAATGTTATCCGTCACTCCTTTAATATATGGCAGGTAAGTGGCCGCCCTCTCCACCGAAGCTGGACGCGTCCTTGACGATGCATTCGCTACCCGCCATCCCTGCTTCCAGTTATACTTATTAGGACTGTTCTGACTATATTATACGTGAGTTACCCGTGTATTTGTTTAAAATGGTATAATACTTATTACATTATTTCTTAGATCGGGTACAAAACATATTTTTTCAATGAAAGTCGGTTTTGAATAATTTCTTTGACTTTACCTATCATGCGACTTCGGTTTGACGTCCACTTATGGGACACCCTGTATAGGAGGCAGTGGGTTTATGGCTTAAATGTGTTTTATACGAAATAACAAACTCGAAAAACCAAAAAAAAAACTGCATTCGATAGCACAATTTTTTAAAAACTTTTTTCAATACTTCGGGACCATTTTCGCGCCAAAAATTAGTTTTTTAAATTTTACTATTTTCTATGTATATGAACTCTAATTTTAATGTGGATTATATCAAAACAAAGACCAGTTCAAGTAGACGCCATTAAACACAAATTTATCAGTATACCTTCCCAAATAAAAACACGAATTATTTTTTCCCGCCAAAAACCGGACGGGTTTTTGACGGGAAAAAAAATTTCGTTAAGTTTGTATGTTTTCGTCATCAACCAAGTTTTTGGGTACACTTGGTACACTCCGGTGTATCAAGCGAGTAGACACCACTCTGGACACCCATCTAAGTGCAAAGCACGCTCTGCTTACTTTAACACACATTTTGTCGCTGTGGTGTTCCTATGTCATACAGCGGTCAATCTCAAACCCTACAAATGTTGTGTTCTGTACCTGCTCAATCCGGATGCCGTTAAGCAAGACTTTTTGCGATTTCGTATAGTAGCATTACAGACAAAAGTGTATAAAATAAGTATTTTTAGAATGTACCATAAAACCGCTGATTAGATAAATTAGATTCTCGATTTTGGTGTTTTCTTTTACTTATTATTTATGTTTCTCACCGCTTAAACCCTACCTAATTAATTCAAACGTAGATATTATTAGACAAATACCTTTTATCACATTCCAAATTCGTCAACAAAATGGTAGAGCCAAGATAAAATTCACGATATAACTAGAACACACTCAGAATTTAAAAGTACCTACTTTGATTTGGATAAAACGTCACTTACGTGGGGACAAAATAATCCCACCAAAAACATTCTGTAAAAACTAGCCAAGTCTCGATGAAGCTGCATATTTATCTCTAAAAAGTAATGAAATCTAGACAAAGCCGTGCCAAGTCTAAGGTTCCTTATGCGATTTCTTTATTATTTTAGTTAATGTTGTGTGAATTGGCCGTTGAAGGGTACACAAGGGTACAAAACCAGGTGCTCCATGACACCATTGCACCAATCTGTCGCCAGAACCGCTACCATTGACGATGGAAAATGGTCACTTGGAAAACTTTGATTCAATAACCAGTCAATTGTTTTTGTCTTACTATTTTCCCTAAATTGTATGTATCCTATATGGTGTGAACAATAAAGAATTTCAATAATACTTATGTGTAGACGAGCCGGAAACAAACAGTTTAAAAAAATATTTCCAGTCCAGAGGGACTTCTATTCATTGATAGAAGTCCGTTTGTTCGTCTATTTTATGTTAAAAAAGGTTGCTGAACGCAGGTGTTGCTGTTGAATGCATGCATGTGTTGTTTTTGATTAACAACAGCCTAATATGAGACACTAGCGTCCAATTACCAATACCAGTATTATCTCGCTTAACAAACATAAGTAGTTACAACAGATACAACATAACGTGTAAACAAAATTGACTTGTATCCACTAACGGACTAACGTATAAAGAATGTTCAACGGCCAAGTCACACAACATTAACTATAATAATAAAGAAATCGCATAAGGAACCTAAGACTTGGCACGGCTTTGTCTAGATTTCATTACTTTTTAGAGATAAATATGCAGCTTCATCGAGACTTGGCTAGTTTTTACAGAATGTTTTTGGTGGGATTTCACTTCTTTTTGTAGAAACGTGGACTTATTGATTTATTATATTAGATGTATTATTTGACACATATTCTTTTTTTCCGGTTCTGATTCTTGTACAGTAGCAACATTTGCCCAGTAGTGGGAAGCAATAGGCTAGATTAGATTAGAAGATGTGTCCCCACTATGCTGGATTTTTGCAATGACAGTCGATTTTTTTGTGTACCAATAGTAGAATGGGGCATTACTATATCTCTTATACAGCTGGAACAAGCTGAGGGTTCTTCATCAGATACTTCAGACCTTCGATTTTTGACATCAAATGAAGAGGCAAACAAAGTTGAATATTTTTTGTAAAGGCGTGTTTTCAAATAACCAGGTATACCACCAGGTACCCCAGATTTTCGATATTCCTAGTTTTTATAGTTTTCCCTTTATGTAGTCATTAAACCCTAAGTCTGTACCAAATTTCAGATCTCTGAGTTTATGGGAAGTACTAGTTCTATTTTGATGATCATGAGTGAGTGAATGAGTGTCGTAAATGCGAAACTTTGCTTTCGCTTATCTTCGGAACTAAATGGTGTACAGACTTGAAATTTTAGATTTTAAGTACGTGATTATAACTTACTAGATGACGAAAATTTCAGCGTTCTGGTCTTATCCGGAGGGTCTCAAATAGAGGCCTGAAAATGCGGCGAAATGGTTCCAGTAAAGGATGGTACGGCAGTGTTTGCTTCGCGCTCGACTTGGCGGGGGCACTGCCGTGCCCCCAGATCAAAAAGTGTTTTTTTCGAACAAGGTTCACGATTTTACTTATAATCGAAAATATTACTGGATCATCTTGAATGCTTTGTGTATGTTTCAAAAACCAATTTAAATAAGCAGTAATTATTTATATATATATTACAATTAAATATATATGTTACCGGAAATGTATGAAATCAAGGAACTGTATACAAATCCTAGGAAATGTGTACAATTCCGAAACTATTTAGGAAATGTATAAAATATTGTTTGAAAAACTATTTAATACATAGATATCCAAGGAAATGTATAAATTTCCTCGGAATTGTATATAATTCCAATATCATATTAGGAAATGTATAAAGTAAATGCTATCTGCAATAAAACTCTAACCTAACCTAACCTGTTGCATGTTGCTTACCATCAGGCACATGTCCTGCTCGTCTCGACACTCTATATTAAAAAAAAACCTAATCTAACCTAAAGAAATACCCTCCCCTCGTCCCGCTGTCCCCGCGTACCCACCAATATCTTAAATGTTTTACCTTTCCGATTGCTATTTAGGAAATGTATAGATTTCCTAGGAAATGTGTAATGTGTAAGTATAATATAACTTATTTCACACATTTCCGTGCGATTTTAGGCATAACATACATTTCCTAGGAATTGTATACAATGACGGATTACATACATTTCCGTTAGCATATATATTAAAATTTTCCTTGAAGGTGACGATAAGAATCAAAAAATGAGAACTAGCCAATATTACCTTGTCGTTGCACGTGCTCCAATGCGGTACCGTGTTGTAGTAGCTAAATGTAGATTTATGTGCTACCCCCGGAAAGACATCTATTGCGTTCACCAGTTGTTTTTTTGTGAAACAGCATTCGTCATCATCGTGAAACCTCTCATCCAATAAACGTCCAATGAGATCAATTTGATTTTTACAATTATATGCTTCCTCAAAACTAGACTTATAGTCGTCAGACCAACTAATAATTATCGATTCGGGAAGGTCAGCTTGAAACCTTCGCTTAACATTCTTCGCATAAATAGGGGTTTCAGTTGATTTATTCATGCACAGTTCGTAAACTACTGTTGCTTCTTCGCTATTAAGCAAATATCCAACATTTACTTTTTCAGTATTTATCCCGTCTTCTCCCTTCATACAAGTAAGCCCAGTTTTGTCCACGTAACTTTTAATTTCTTCTCTGCATCTAATATTTCTATAGTCAATATTCGTTCCATTTATAAGAAAATTGGTGTCACCGTTACATAATCCATGAATTTGAGAAATTTTGTTTCTTGGATACTGGAAGCCACTGGGACAATAGAATATTACTTCCTTTTTCTTAAAAATATACGACGAATCAACTGCTGCTGAGTTTCCAATGATCCATTCGAGATTATTATCGAGTATCAAGGGACTTAATTTGTTATCTTTTGCCAGATCAATTGCAGTTAATGTACAATCTGAAATAAAATTATTTTGTAAATAAATAATTTTCATACTGATAAAAATTAATCGACACGAGTTTTGGTAGATCAAATATCAAAGCCGCACTGAAACAGTGCGGTTTTGTAATTTGATTTGGTTGGTCATTTGCTTCTCTCCTCATGAAAGAATGTGTAGAATCCCAGCAGTAGCAACGTGATGTAGCTGCTTATTTTTATATTAAATGTATCATTTCAGAAAAGGAAAGGTGACAGCTGAGCGACTGACAGCGTCATAACACGAATTAAATTCTTTATTTCTATTTTCCTATAAAACTAAATTTATCGCCAATTTTTCACGGTTTTTTACATTAATTAATTGTCTACGACGTGTCTGGTGTGGGGTCTCGGCGGCTGAGCCAAACTAAAGGCAAAGAAAGCAGGAGTCGCCGATCGTTTTGAGTCGCCTGTCATAGAAGAACTCGTCAGGCAACTGCACCTCCTGCATCCATAAAGAGAATACCAGACTGGTCTACGGCAGGATGTAGACCTCGCAGTCTCTACCGCCGTGATCAGCATCACTTTAACATTGAAAAAAAAACGAAGAATCAGTGGAGAAACCAACAGTTTTTCGGGTGGAATATAGAGGGCTGTTATACTACTCGACAGTGTTCTGAAAAGACTATGGTTTTTAAACTACATAAATTATTTGAATTTAGTTATTTTTAAGCATTTAGTTTTTAACTGAAAAGCTTCAAAGGAAAATGTTTGTTACAAATTATAATTTTAATTGTGATATTCTAAGGGTATTTTTTGATTTTACGTTTATATTGAGACGGATGCGGTAATTACTATTATTATTCTTTTGGGAAATTGAGAATTTTAAAATAATTTGATGCTCAATTGCCACTTTTTCAGTGAAGCGTAGATAAATGGGTGATTCATCTGTACGTTTATGTTGTCCCCACTGCCCAGGGTCTTCACGGACCTTTACTGCTCATGGCCTCAAAATACATATCAGTCGGAAACACAAGGATGCGCGACGTCCAGCTGCCGCGACACAGGTACAGGCATCTGATACAGATTCTTCATCGGGAGGTCAAGTGCCGTCACCTTCGGCGCCGGGCCGATGTCCTTTGGCGGGGCTAGTTCAAGCGAGGGGATGTATACCGGTCCTGCGACATGTCCCTAAAGGTGCGCGTAATCAGGCTGCTGGGAAGCTGTGTCACATTATAGATGCCTGTGTGGACAACAATGAGGTTGACGACTGGTGTACACTTCTTTGTTTTGCCCATGTTGCTCTAAAGGTTCCAGCAAAGGATCAACCTGGTAATATGACGGCTAAAGTTAAAGCCAACATTATGTCTGCTGGATCGAATCATCGGGTTCTTTCTGATGGGACGATACCGGGCCGTATGTTGCGCTCGACTAATAAACTTATAGAGTCGAAGGTTTTCGAAGGTGATCTGAGAGGGGCAGTTCGTCTATTGTTGTCTGATGACACGTATGCGCGTCAGGATCCCGAAACGTTAGCTGCAATGAGGCTAAAGCACCCGGCTCCGTCCCGGCCCCTAAGCTTCCCACCAGAACCAGACATATCCTTACTTATCAGTGACTTTAGTAGACGTGGTATCTGGGCTCGAGTCATTCTATAGTGGTTCTGCTGGGGGCTTGGATGGAGTGCGTCCTGGTCACCTTAAGGAGTTGACGTCAGTGTCCGCTGGGGAAAATGGACGACGTCTTCTGGGGTGCTTAGTGAAGCTTACGAATTTTTTGCTGAGTAGTCAACTGAACCCTCTCGTTTCTCCCTATATGTACGGTGCGTCGCTCTGTGCATTATCGAAAAAAGATGGAGGTATAAGACCAATTGCTGTTGGTAGCGTTTTTCGCCGTCTTGCTGCTAAGCTGGCATGCCGCGCCGTGAAAGACGATATAGCAGGATATATGGTGCCGCATCAGTTGGGTTTTGGAACACGTTTGGGCTGTGAAGCGGCTATTCACGCGACACGTTCTTATGTGATGAACCCGAAAAATGCAGGTAATGTCGTACTGAAGATTGACATTGCCAATGCTTTCAATACCTTAGAAAGGGACATTCTGTTAAGGGAGGTTAAGGAAAAAGTTCCTTCTCTTTACCCCTTCCTGCACCAAATTTACCGAGTTCCTTCCAAACTCTTCTTCAGTAACGAATTAATTATTTCTCAAGTAGGAGCCCAACAAGGTGATCCCCTCGGGCCACTCGTTTTTAGCTTGGCCATCCACAAGGTCATCGTTGATCTGGAATCCCCATTAAACATCTGGTACTTAGATGATGGCACTATTGGAGGTAAACCAGAACAGGTAGCTCAGGACCTTCGGGTACTTATTCCACGCCTCAGGGACCTAGGGCTTGTGGTAAACCCTTCCAAATGTGAGTTTTTCCCCTGTAGTGTGGAAGCTCGCACACACTTCGCCCTCTTTAGTTCCTTGTTACCAGGCCTTAAAGAGGTGTCGGTTTCAGACCTCTTTCTTTTGGGGTCACCAATTTTTCCTGATGGGGTCCCGGAGGCCATTCACTCTCGTACTGAGCTTCTTCTTTCCACTCACGAACGTATTAAAAGTCTTCCCGCACACGTGGCACTTGTTTTATTACGAATGTGCTTTGCTGTCCCAAAAATAAATTACTTTTTGCGAACTGCCCCCACCTGGAAATTTCCGGCAGAAGTATCTGCATTTGATGTCGCACTGAAATCGGCGTTCTGAGTCGTTGAGTTGAGTCTGTCCTCAACGTTGCCCTTGATGGTCATCAATGGTTGCAGGCAGCTCTTCCGATTCGGTTTGGAGGTCTTGGGGTGCGTTGTGCGAAGGACGTTGGGCTACCGGCTTTCCTTGCGTCGGTGCATGGAGCTGCTAACCTTGCCGCTAATATACTAAATTTAAATGGCGGTGATGAAAGTTTGCCTTATGCGTCCGATGCTTTGGTAGCCTGGAGTGCCCTCAACCCTGGTGAGGCGTCGCCTGTGGAGTCTCATAGTCAACGGGCGTGGGATGTCGTTGGGGCTAAACGGATTCGAGCACAACTATTTGCATGTGCCTCGGGGGTGGATATGGCTAGACTCCGGGCCGTCACGCAGTCTGAATCTGGGGCTTGATTGCATGCGCTACCTTCTCCTCACCTTGGCACCTTACTAGAAGACAGCTCACTGCGCGTGGCGGTGGCTCTCCGCCTGGGCTGCAAGGTGTGTGAACCTCACATATGCACCTGCGGCTCCATGGTGGAGGCCAATGGTCATCACGCTTTGAGTTGTAGACGGTGCGCGGGAAGGTTTTCGCGCCACCATGCACCCAACGACGTCGTTCGGCGTGCTTTGGTTTCGGCGGGCATTCCGTGTATGCTTGAACCCCCGGGCTTATGCAGATCGGACGGCAAGAGACCGGATGGATTGACTCTGGTGCCCTGGAAGAACGGGAAGTGTCTAATTTGGGACGCCACTTGCGTCAGCACTGTCGCCGCCAGTCACCTGAGTCGTACTAAGCACTCATCGTCAGCCGCGGCAGAGGATGCTGCTGATAAGAAAAAGGATAAGTACAGCGCATTAATGTCTCTGTACGAATTTGTACCTGTCGCCGTGGAGACTTTGGGTTGTTGGGGAGCAGAAGCTAAAGCGTTCATTTCAGAGTTGGGGCGCAGGCTCAGGGAGAATACGGGAGATTCCCGCTCCGGCTTGTTCCTGGAGCAAAGGTTGGCCATTGCCATCCAACGCGGGAACGCAGCCAGCATCATGGGCACCTTTGCGCCGGGAACGGTTCGGGGTGGATTAGTTGGGGAATAGTTTTTAGTTTTTTTAGTTAAGAATTTACATGTTACAAGTAGTTTACAGTTTTTATTGAAATAAATATGATAAAACTTTAAAAAAAAAAAAAAAAATTTAAATGTTCCAAATATTATTATTATAAATGACGAGATATATTAATACTATGTTAAGCAATTGGTAATTTAATGTAATTTATTGCTAATTCTAATGTATGTTTTTTAATACTTCAGAAAATAAATTAAATTATGTTTTCTTAGTTGGAGCGTCTGTCTTAGTTACAATATCTAGGTTATTCTTCTTCTTTCTTGAACGATGTCTAATGTCTACCAAACGGTCTCGGAGTTGAATGCTCGTTATTCATGATCTTGGGACCAAGTGATCCAGAGACTCCATGCATTGAAAAAAATTGTTGGAGGCTCAAGAACCGATCGAGAAACGTACCAAAATACTCAAAAGCAACAACATCCTTGTGCAAAAAGACCTCATCTTTTCGGACAAAAGAGATGAGCACGTAACGTAAAAGATCATGAGCATCGCCGCAAAAGTGCTAGCTTATCGGTTTTTTATCGTAGTTAAACATTTTGGAGACTGTGTGTGACGGATCTAAATGATGTTAAACCACCTTGCTCTTTTTCTATCGGACTGTTAGTGGCTCGAAAAAGCGACATCGTTTCACTGTGACACTCAAAAGACTTGAACGTTAAAGTTTGACTCTACTTTTGTGATAAGAACGTCTAGGCTATGGAAAGAGTTCCCTGAGTAGGTTTTTTCCCGATTATTACAATCTTGATGTGTTCAAATCGAAAGTTAATCGGTTTCTTCCAACTGATTTTCAACTATATAATCCCACTAATATTATAAATGTGAATGTATGGATGTTGTCTTAATATAGAGGTGTAATAATAATTAAATTTCGAACCTCCTATGTTGGCTTTTCGTAATTTTAAACTTTTATATTGACCTGTATGCAGTAAGAAGAAGAATTATATTTTTAAAGTATTTTGTCTGTATAACTTAACTGGTGAAAATTAGAGGACATACAAATTATATTTACTAGACCTATGTGGACACCTATTGTATTGAAATTAGACTACTATAACGTTGGATGTTACACTCTCAGGAAAGAAGGATAGAGTTCGATTCACGACCATTAGGTTTAACACCATATTTACATACAAAACAGTAAAATATCACGTTTAAAACAATTAAATGTTCGAGCGTCTTGCGACTTCTCAACTGTCAGGCCTAAACAACCACAGACGTAAGGCCCAATTTTCACGGAGCGAATTCCAACCGCGCCCGAGCGTGGGCGCGGCACCGCGGCGGGCAACGGTTTTGTTTCAATACTCACGAGACCACAGGTTTTCGCGGTTTCTACTGCGGAAAGCTACTGCGCAGGAACCGCGTGCAGCCACGCGGGCGCCGCGCGGCTGCCACAGCCGCCGCGGCCGTAAACCGCGTCGTGAGTTTTGAATTCAATTTCACATACAAATCTGCCGCGCCCGCGCGCGGGCGTGGTTGGCAACCGCGCCGTGCAAACCGGCTCTAAGGCTCTCACACAAAACCGCAATGAGATAACCAGCTCGGTGATAGTCGTTGTATAACAGGATCTAAGACTGTATACTGAATTTTATGAACAGGAGTGCTGCTTCCCATCAGGCCCACGTACATGTTCTGTTTGTATGTAGCTCTACACTATAAAAAAAACTTTTGACACATTGGAAGTCTATCTAGGTTATTTTATTAGTTTTAACGTGCAAAACTATATTATAAGTATTATATCAGCTATCTGACCGCTATCATACAAGCTTTGCTTAGTTTGGGGTCAGATGGTGTTGTGTGTGAATTGTCCACCAATATTTATTTATTTATTTATAATTAGTATACATACAGTGCAGACATACGTAGATAATACACGTTTGAGTTTTTTCACAATTGCAATTGTTAGGTCGAAACTCACTGAGTCTATATAAAAAAAAAACAATTTGCACTTTTGACTTTTATTTAATTTAAAAAAACACTTCACAAATTTTATGAGTTTTGTATGGGGCCTTTCCTAGACCAACCGAAATGGAAAATAGGCGCGCGCGGCACTTCTCTAGGGGGTCTCTGAGGTCTCAGGTCCAGCGGGCATGAATCAGGTCCGTAGGCTGAGAGGCAGAGTAACCTTTCGAGAACTGACTGGGAGATTTAACCGAGAATTCGACTTTATATAGCAAAATACTGCAGAATCGCCAATATCGAAATCGAGGAATTGACTCTCTGCAGGATCAGCAGTTTTAGGGTTACGAGCTCGTATAACATCTCCCCCCTTTAAGACGGAACATACTAATCGGTTAGTATGTGAGTAGGATTTTGGTCTAGCAAAGTTCACATGACATAGAATTAGAAACAGTAATAGGTTATACAAAACATTAAACACAATTAAAATTTAAAAATGGAAATAGTAAACTAAGTAAACGATTACACAAAACAATAATATACTCAATTAAAATTTAGAATTAAAATAGAAAACTAGTTGAAAGATTACACAAAACAATTAAAACACAAGATCAAATGGAAATAGAAAACTAAGTTAGTAACACTGAAACGCACAAGGCTAAAACACAATAAAATTATTATTATACATGGTATTAAGACTTAGCACTAAATTATGTAAACAATAGTTAGTCAGAATTTCATATAAATATATCAGTAAAATAAATGATGTAAAAAGGATTTAGTAAAATAGTAAAAATAACAAAGTTGAGCTTTTAAATTTGTATGTTTCTTCTTGGGCTAGACATAGAAACATTTGATAAAGAAGTATTATCAGAATTGGAAGATTCAGTGACATCTCGTTCATTCAATTCGATGGCCGTTCTAGACCGAATATTAGTATTAGGCCTTGAGTAGCATTTGTTAAATATTTGTACACAGCAGTTGGAGTTAGCTCTCTTTCGTCTAGGACATAGGCATAAATATAATTTGTAAAACATATAAGAAAATACAGACAGTGACAACAGGGTTGTCAAGAAGCTGAAGTAGTATCCATACTTAATGTGATAGGGCTGGTTTTCGATTTTTGTAAGATCATCGTTAAATTGGTTTAACTTATGGGTTGCGTATTGCAATGAGTCTAAATTAATGTCCGAAAGCTTTATCGGCGTTAAATATGGAATACTCTTGTTTACTTTAGATTTAGAACAACAGTCATCGTCAATGATATTAAAATTAGGTGACGGAATATACAAATTTGTATCGTATTCGTGTTGTGGCACAAATTGTAATAGTTTATGATAGGCTTTACAATTTTTTGGAAGGTAGAGTATACCAGTTCCAACTATATCATGATCGGTCATATGACTATTACTACATTTCACAGAAACTTTTGTCAAATCTGATTGGACATAGATCCATCTATTATTGGTAAGTTTTTGCCAAATGTCAATATCGCCAAACATGATTTTGACATTACAAGATTGTGGAATACTAGTGGACCAAGAGCCCATGCACCCCAGACCTTCGTTATTTTATAAAAGCTGAACGTTTGTCAGAGTATGCTCCCAATACAGTTAAGAACGATGGCCCATGATGAAGTTTGGATCATCCTGGCTTTGGCAGATAAACGGTACTAAAGGTGTACCGATCTAAATTTGTCAAATTATAAAGTCTGATATTTTGGTAATACCTTCAGAATATTATTAAAAATTACACCAACAATTGCTAGACACTTAACATCGTGGTAAGCACTTGCCAGACACCCATGTTGTATTAATGTTCATGCAATTATAATTCTACTTGCGCCATAATATGCGCGCTTATTTTTAAACATAATATTTGGGTAACAATTAGCAGCCTAATTATCATAAGCAGCCCACTAAAAGTTCCCACTGCTGGGACTTGGGGCCTTAGTACCGTTTATTTGCCAAAGCCAGGATGACCCAAACTTCATAATGGTCCATCGTTCTTACCTGTGTTAGGAGCATGCGCTGACAAGTTCTCAGCTTTTATAAAATAACGAAGGTCTGGGGTTCACGGGCTCTTGTTCTATAGTGATATGTTCGCGAAATAGTTGCACTTCACAGATTGGACTTGACACACTGGACTGAACACTTTTCAATTGACACAATAGGCTGTATCTAGATATCGATTTGCACTCACTTAAATCACTTATCACTGAATAAGTTAATTTGTCCTCTGTTATTGCTAGATATTTTGCAGATGGATTAATTAAGGCAAAAGAATGTGGTTCTTGGATATTATGAGGAGTTGGTAGAGCATAGATATGGTAGAGGTTGTATTCTGTCAGAATAGCTAATGGAAACTTAACTACAAATACTAATTTGTTGTCTGAAATAAATGATGAGACATCTGACACATCTAGAAGAGTGTGAATGTTGTTAAGATTTATAGGAATTGGAAATGTTCTTACGAGTTCATTATTTCTTGAGTTAAGTTCATCGTATAGTTGAGACGGGCTCAAGATAGAGGGGTAAACTAAATTTTGTTTACCAAATAAAATTGAGTCTATAAGATCTTTGAGATGGAAGTTGAGAATCATAAGGGAACTTTCTAGTGCACTAAACGTCATTGCGAGATGTGAGCTAACTTCAAGCTTGTTGGCATTTGAAGAAATTGTTTCTAGGATTACGTTGAGTTTAATCATGTTTTAATTTAATGCTATTTCATTATGATTTAGTTTTTGAATAGTAGTATTGAAATTAGAAATAGAAGATGTCAAAATATGAATATTTTGTTTCATCAGAGAGGCCATGTGACGTTGATCATCCTGTACTGCGTTAATAGCATCAGTGAAAGACTTAGCATCGTCTTCGTCTAGAGTTCCGAAAAGCTGTCTTAGAATGGGACCTCCTATACCAAACCACGAGGCGCGTTTGATTCAGCGACTACTATTATTACTATCCGTGAGATGAGACAGTGCTAAATAGTTAGACTTTACATTACTATAGAGACTTTAGGACATTTGCACAATCATTGTATATGACAGGATAAGTTTTGCAAATAACTTTTGAGTTTTCTAGAATAGAATACAGATTTTCGAGGTGAGGCTTAAAATAAGAGATATCAGAATAAGTAATAAGGTTCCAGTGATCATTATAAAATCTTAGAGTTCCTAAGGGATCGAAGTATACGCCGGGACTATTCGTAATCGGCATCGTTAAGTTGAAGGCTGAGACGGCTCCTGGCGCGATGGCCCTGAAATAGGGTGTTCATGAGCATGTTTGATTTCGTTGAAATGGTACCTTTTAAATCTACGATTAACTTGGAGAGTGACATTGCTATTATTATGAACTTTGATTACGCGATATGGGCCTTTCCAAATTGCAAAAAAAGATAATGCCTTGCGCAACCTATGATGTTGCTTAAGGTAAACCATATCTCCTACACTATAAGACGGGTCCTTTGTGTTTTTGTCATAATAAGTTTTAGATCTTTCTTTGCTACGGAGGATATTGTCACGAGCTAGATTTCTAGTGTTTATTAATTTTTGCTTGAGAGTTTTTATATAGTCAGGATACGTTGCAGTAGGATTAGTATCATAAATAGAGCTAGGTATATGAGGCTTGCAGCCAAAAAGAAGTTCGTGTGGCGAAAAATTTGTAGAAGAGTGTACACAGGAATTATACGATATAATGGCAGTAGGAAGGAATTTATGCCAATTATCTTGATTTTCATTGACATAAGATTTTAAATATTCCTTGAGAGTGGCATGACTCCTTTCTAAAGCACCATTTGTTTGTGGGTGATAAGGAGATGAAAAAAGATGTTTGATTTTGAAAAGTTGGGCAAGTTGTTTGTATACACTCGGCAATAAAATGTACTCCTTGGTCTGATAGGATACGTTTCGGGATGCCGAAGTGACTTATGAATTTGATTAGACTTTGGGTCGTTTTTTCGGCTGTAGATTCAGTGATAGGATAAGCCATAGAGTATTTTGTTAAGTCGTCTTGAAATGTGACTATATATTTGTAATTTTCACAACCGGAATCTGGGAGAGGGCCAACAATGTCAGTAAAAATTTTTTGAAAGGGTTCAAAGGACGTAGTGGTAATTTCCATAGGAGCTTTGTTTATTCCTCTTAAAGCTTTATTCCTTTGACATGACGAACAATTCTGGACATACCTCTCGATTTCGCCTTTCATTCCTTTCCAATAGTATATGTCCTTGAGTTTGTTAAACATTTTGGATGAGCCAATATGGCCACCTGTGGGACAATCGTGGTTTTCGAGAAGTATGGTTGGCACTTCATTTGATTTTGCATACTTAATTAAATTATGATGAACGTGAATTTGAATGCCAGTGTTGTGAAATAGAAAAGA
Source organism: Ectropis crepuscularia (assembly GCA_963693475.1). Lineage (NCBI taxonomy): Eukaryota > Metazoa > Arthropoda > Insecta > Lepidoptera > Geometridae > Ectropis > Ectropis crepuscularia. The sequence goes on from OY856355.1 coordinate 20,321,121, forward strand.
GAGCATTTCATGGATTAGAATGAAGTTGAGTTTGTCGAAGGGATTGGTAAAGTCGGACATAGCAATCGATTTTACTTCGGGGTATAGTACAATAAGGTTATTCCGTAGATCTTTGAGAACTTTAAAAATCTCCTGGTATGTGACGGATTCAAAATGGTGAACTTTAGTGAACATGTGGAAGTAAGTTTTATTGTTGACTTGAGATGTTCTGACTGTATACAGTTCCTTTTCAGACATTTCAAAGTCATTTTTGTCATGGAGAAGATTAAGAATGTTTTCAGTATATGGATTAGAAGAATCTAAATCGATGGAAGTAGAGTATGCGATAATTGGACAATGTGAGTCTAGAAGACTTTTGTTATGTTCGAGAATAATAGTATCATGCAAAATTGGGCTAGAGCGAGATTTCATAAATTGTTGGTATGTTAGTGTATCGGTTTCAATGTTATCTGTAATATTGTGAATAGGAGGGCGTGACAACCCGTCGGCATTTGAATTTATTCTGCCGGGTTTGTACTCAATTTTGTAATCATACTCTTCAAGTTTTAATCTCCAGCGTACTAGTTTACCACTGGGATCTTTACAGTTGAAGAGCCAAGTTAAGGGGCGATGGTCGGTGACTATTTTAAATGTTCGGCCATACAAGTAGGGCCTAAAAGTTTTTGTTCCAAAGATAATGGCTAAGAGTTCCTTTTCTGTGGTACTATAATTTCCTTCTGCGCTATTAAGCGTTCTAGAGGCATAGGCAATAGGCAGATTTTTGTTTGGTTCGCCTTGAGAAAGAACAGCACTTATAGCGTAATTGGAGGCATCGGTAGTCAGTGTAAATTCTTTAGAGAAATCTGGATATTGTAGGATCGGTGAATTAGTAAGCAGACTATTGAGTGAATTGAATGAATTTTCTTGTGACTCTTCTCATATGAAATCAGCATCTTTTCTCAGGAGAGAAGTAAGAGGCTTGGTGACTTTGGCAAAATCATTTATAAACTTTCGATAGTATCCAACTAAACCAAGAAAACTCTTGATTTGTTTTGGGTTTTTAGGAGCAGGGTAAGCAAGTACTGCTTTGATCTTTTCGGGATTAGGGGACACACCTTTGTCAGTGATAACATGGCCAAGACAGGCGACTTCTTTCTTTAAAAATTCGCACTTGTCAGGCTGTAACTTGAGATTATGACGTCTGAGAGCATCGAAGACTAGACTAAGTTTTTGGATATGATCTGGTAAATTATGGGAATATATGATGACGTCATCAAGATAGATAAAGCAGTGTAAGCCTTGTAAGCCCGAAAGAACAGTGTTCATTAATCTTTGAAAGGTAGCAGGGGCATTTTTAAGACCGAATGGCATTCTCGTGTATTCGAAATGTCCATTAGGAACAGAGAAAGCTGTCTTGGGTCCATCTGCTTCACACATCCTTAATTGGTGGAAACCAGACGCCAAGTCAAGAGTTGAGAAGTATTTACTGTGACCTAATTGGTCTAGAATATCAGCGATGTTTGGAAAAGGATAAGCATCACCAATTGTAACATCATTGAGCTTTTGATAGTCTACAACGATGCGCCATTTTTTCCGGCCTGATGCATCCTGCTTTTTAGGGACGACCCATATAGGGGATGACCATGGAGAATCAGAGGGCTTTATAATCTTTTGATCTAGCATTTTCTGGATTTGTTTGTTAACTTCTGCTTTATGAACTTCGGGATATCGATAGGTTTTTGTTTGAATTGGTTGAGAGGAAGTAGTTTTGATTTCATGTTTCAGGGTATTAGTACAAGTGAGCGTATCACCTTCGAGATAGAACAGATCTGAGTATTCTGTGCATAGATCTTGAAGCTTACGGGACTCTTCATTATTGAGATGTGAAGTTCTAATTTGACTTTTTACCTCATCAATGCGATTTCGTGGGACAGACGAATTGGAAATAGAAGGGTTGGCAGAGACAGTGTGAATCGGTTGCAAATTACTTTGGATGTCATGCAGGGTATCGCAAGGGTGAATTTCAACAGAGAGAGCTTGGATGACAACATCTTCATTAGTAGTATTAAGGACAGAGACATTGGCATGTTTATTAGGTTTGACTTCGACTAGACAGCTGGACAAATAAACACCTCTTTGGACTTCGTGTTTTTCTATTAGTCCGCATGAAACTTCAGGGTTAAGTATACCGCATTCGATCATCATTTCTGAGCGGGCAGGAATGGTATATTGAGGCTTCGTAAAATTAAGTTTCATGTTGTAGTCACCAACTGCAAGGAGATCCTTTCTGTAGTCTATATTGCAGTTATACGGTTTCAATAAGTCATTACCTAATATGCCGTAAAATTTTATAAATACCGAGTCTGATATTAGATGAAATTTAGCATACAGTGCTTCTTTCTTGGAAATTTGGAGATCTAGAAGACAATATCCCAAGCTAGTTAAATATTCAGAGTCGTTGTCGATACCCTTGAACTTAATTACCTCAGGGTCTATGAAAGGTAGCGTTTGGAGGGACGATTTTTTTATAAGAGACAGATGAACCAGAGTCGACCAAAAATACTAGAAGTCTATCTGAGTATTGGGTTTTAACATAGATGTGAGGCAGATGAATATTATTTTTTATTTTAATCTCATAAGTGACCTCGCATTGATCCGAAGTATTGAGAGATTTTGAAAATGTAACAGTTTTACTTTTAATATTTGATTTAGTAGATTTGGACATAGTAGACGGAGTCGGTTTGGTAGATTGAGACGATTGAGGCGATTGAGACGATTGAGGCGATTGAGAGGATTGAGACGATTGAGGCGATTGAGGCGATTGAGACGATTGAGACGATTGAGACGATTGAGCCGATAGAGACGATTGAGACGGTTGTGACGATTGAGACGATTGAGACGATTGAGACGATTGAGACGATTGAGACGATTGAGGCGATTGAGGCGATTGAGACGATTGAGACGATTGAGACGATTGAGTCGGATTAGAACGAGACCTATTAGACGTATTAGCCGGGAGGTCGTTATTAAAATAGAAACTTATATCAGAGGCGTCGGTTTGCGTTGACGATTCCGTACGACGCGGGACCGGAACCAATTTTAGTTTAAATGCGACTGATCATAAAAATCATCTTCCTGGATGTTGTTGTCATCCTCATATTGGGAGAGATGATGTGTTTGTTTAGGGTTAGAAGAATTAGGAGGCTGGCGGCGAAAGTTATTATATTGTCTTTTACGACATTCGTTAATTTCATGACCTATATTTTTACAATAACGACAGGTCTTTGTAATGTTTTGGGATACCATAGGGGGTCGCGGTGGAGATAGTGCTGGATTTATAGTATTTATGGGGCGCTCACGGTAGTTAGGAGGGGAACGGTTGTAACAGTTACGTTCAGAGTGACCGATTTTACCACAGTTTTTACACTTTGGTCTTTCTTCAGGATGTTTTCTAGCTTGTGTAACATAGTTGTACAATTTTTCCTCTTGAGTCGCAAGGTTTACCGCTTTCATTTAAATTGGAAGGATTCCGACATCTTATAATATTGGAAATATGGCTTGGCAACCCTAATAAAAATGTATGGAGAGCGAGATCTTCCGTGTTGGCAATTCTACCTTTTAATTCGGATGGATCTTTAGTGGAATGCGTAATATCGGTTTGTAGGCGAGTGAGGCAAGTTTCCAAACGTAGACTGTATTCTTCTTCTTCGTGTCGATGATGTCTTCTTACTTGCTATTGTTTTTGTTTCCTTAATACCTATTTTGTAACTATACCTACTATCTAAATCTATTTTTTTTTTTTTTTTATTTATGATATTTTTTTTTTTTTTGTGTTATGTTTTTTTTTCTAAGAAAATTAAATTTACGTACAATTATTGTCAAATATGTGCTGCCCAATGTTCAGCAACTGCAACTCCTGGTAGCGAGGCCTCCATCAGGTCGGTTCTGGTGCAGCTGGTTGGGCACCGCGGGCAGGACAGCAGATGCTGCATGGTCTGAGTGGCGCCACACTCGCACAGGATGTTACTTGCATCGGAATATCCCCATTTTGCCATGTTAACTTTGCAGCGGCCCACTTGGGTCCGGAGTCGGTTTAGTGACTTCCACGTGGGCCACGCTAAGTTGCTACCTGGGGCAAGCTCTTCGGCTGGGGCCACGAACTCATGGGGAGGGGGGCAGATCTCGTTCCACTGTTTGCAGCGGGACTCTCTGGGTGAGTCAGGCATTAGTTTTGTACAGCTAAGAAAGCTTCTGCGGCTCTTGAGGCGTATGCTTGGTATTTTTAAGTTGTAGAGTGGATGTCTGATGTCATTTTCTTGTTTTTCTTTTTCTACTGAGTAGGTTACACTTCTACGGACTTTTGGTGGGGCTATTCCGGCTAGAGGGTAGAGTGAGTTAAGAGGGGTGGGCTGCAGACAACCTGTTATTTTCCTACATGTGTCATTTAGTGCAGCATCAACTTCTTTCGCGTGGGCAGATCGGTGCCATACTGGACATGCGTATTCTCCAGCAGAAAAACACAGTGCTAATCCAGATGTTCGTAAAACATGGGCTGAAGCACCCCATGTGGTAGAAGCTAGTCTAGAGAGAAGGTTGTTTCTGGCGCTAACTTTTAATTTTGTATTATGACAGTGTGTTTTGAATGTCAGTGTTCTGTCCAGTTTGACACCAAGATAAGTCGGGGTATTGTTGTGCTCAATGGTGATACCTCGCCAGTTCACATTAAGTTTACGATCAGCTTGACGATTTCTGAGGTGAAATGCGGTAGAAAATGTTTTCGATGGGTTTGGTCTTAATCCATTTTCATCATAGTATCCTCCAAACACTTCCAAAGCTTCAGTGAGATGTTTTTCAACTTCCTCAAAAGATGCTGCTTGAGAGGTAAGGGCAAGATCGTCTGCGTATAGGAAGCGTTCAGAGTTTGGAGGGTTGGGCTGGTCGTTGGTGAAGATGTTGAACAGGATAGGTGCTAAGACGCTACCTTGTGGTAGGCCGTTCTTTTGTTGTCGCCACCTGCTGGTCCGATTGTCCAAATGAACTTGAAATCGTCGATTGGTGAGCATCTCTCTCAGTAATTTAATAAAAGTCTGGTCATTAATAATTGTTGATGTTTTTGACAAGAGTTTCCTGATGTTGATGGTATCGTATGCCGCAGATAGATCTACAAAAACGGCACCTGTGACTTTTTTAGCTTCAAATCCGTTTTCTATATGTTGTGTGAGTTTGAGAATTTGGCTTGTGCATGACTTGCCAGGGCGAAAGCCGGCTTGTTCTGGAATCAGTTTGGGGTCAACTATAGGTGTTAGTCGGTTGAGAAGAAGTCGTTCAAACAGCTTGTAGGTGTGGCACAAAAGGGAAATAGGTCGGTAACTTTTTGGGTCAGTTGGTAGTTTACCCGGTTTGAGCAGTGCGATGACCTTTGATTTTCTCCATAGCCTTGGTATTTTAGATTTTACTAAACAAGCATTAAAGACTGCAAGGAGCCAAGATACAGCAATGGGGCCCAGATGTTTGATTTGTTCTACCGTAATATCGTCTTCACCTGCGGCCTTTCCATCTTTAAGTCCTTTGATGGCAGCTATCATCTCAGTTATAGTAATAGGTTGGCTTATTTCGGTTGAAGAGGTTTCTTTTGGGCTTAGTTTGGGTGTTTTAGGTAGTCGTTGGGGAGGCTTCCCATTGAGCAGCAGTTGGTGAGCTATTTGGTTTGCTGTGACCGTGCCAGGGTTTTTTGGTAAGGGTGGGCTGTCTGTTAATTTACGTAGGGTGGACCATGCTTTCTTGCTGTTGTGTGTCATGTCTATAGCAGTCACTGCCGCAACCCACTTCTCCTTTCGGACTTCTCGAAGTTTAAGCATAAGGTCTTCTCCGGTTGCGATGGTTTCTGATGAAAAATAAGATCATTGCTATATAGTTTTTCGTATTTCTCTAAGAGTGCAACAGAGTCTTGGGTGAGACCCGGAATGTAGTGTGGGCGGCAGCCTCTAGGGATATTTTTCCGTGATTCTGTCCAGATTATGTCTACAAATTTATCGTAGTTTTCTGGGTTTGGGGTAAGGCGTGACAGTTTTTTGTCTATGTCCTCTGAGAATTTGTCCCAATTGGCTTTTGAGAAATTGAACCGTCGTCTAAAAGGAACAACTACTGGTTTTATTGCGGCATGAATAATGCATGATATGGGTCTGTGTTGGGTGTTTGGAATGGGGGCACTAACAGATTTAGAACAGAGTGATTTGATATTAGTGCTTACGAAGATGAGATCAGGACTATATCCTCGCTTCCAGCGGCCACTATTAAATGATGCGGGAAGCGTGGCGTCATGACATAGGTAAAGTTCTTCTGCTTCAGCCCAGGTTTCAACCGCGATTCCATCAGCATTTGTGTTTCGATAGCCCCAAGTGGTACTGTGACTATTAAAATCACCGACTACTATTCTGAAGCTTTGATGACGGAAGTTATCAGTTTCAGTAAATATAAACGGTTGGCTAGGGGGTTTATAAATGGAGGTGATTGTACAGTGTCCGGTATCTACTGTAATAATTTCAATTGAGTTTTGCGAGTTACATGATATGGATTTTATTGAGGTATTGGGCTTAGTGAAGATAGCGCTTCCGTGTTTAGCGTGAGGAATTTCGGCAATGAGGGAAAGGCCCGTGATATGGGGACGAACCTGTTCCATGGTTCTATGGGTTTCTTGAATGCACATGACATCACAGCCTGATTTGTGGAAAAGTGCTGATAGTAGGTCAGCTTTAGTTTGTGAAAAACCTTCAATATTTATTGAGATGACATTTAGCGCGGGTCGGCAAATAGGACTTTGTGGTGGTGCAATACAATAAAACACTTTATTGGCACCATAAACAAAGTAATTACATATTGCTCATCTACTGAAACTGCTGCGTCGCTGACCCACATTTGAACACGGGTTTACGGTAACACCGAGGCACGAGTTGCAGCGTCAGCTCTTCGTGACGCCCGACCGAGGTGACTTACGGACGCCTCCTAGTTTAGATAGTCAGTTCTCGCTTCACTTCAGCTAGGCTCACTTAGTATAATTTAACCATAGTTCAGTTCATAAGATTTAATTGTAATTTAAATTAATTAATTAAGTTTATAAAAGAACATTTGGTTTTTTTTAAGCCCTCCGTCTGCAGCTAACGTAATTGGCGCAGTTGGTAGGATCCTAGAGTCAGTGTCACAGCAAGTTGTTCCGGTAATCTTCCCGTACTTCCGCTAGTCGCTGATAGGCTATCTAGCCCTCATCTGGGATTCCGAATCTACTGGCCGCAGCCCGGGGGACAAGTATCCAGACTTCGATACGCAGAGAAGCCAAATGTACATGTAAGTGCGCAAAACTTTCTTTTTTGTGTTGCTTCCTGGACTCCATCTCGTCCCACCTTACCTTTTTAAGCTTTAAAAATTTTTCATCCTAGAAATCGGGGTGACCGGGGGACTGCATCTCGACAGTCTCGCCGTCTTAGTGTATTAGATAGAATTAGAGAAGTAGACTTAGATACAGACTACAGTAGCAAGATGTCTGATAGGGTTGATATAATTTTTAAGGCCCTTCGGCCAGTTCCCGACTTTGACGGGAACCCAAACGTTCTCACACGTTTCATAAAAATATGTGACCAGTTAGTAGAGACATATATGAGTGCTGCGCCCGATGGTCAGTTAGGTAATTTATGTTTACTGAACGGAATTTTAAATAAAATAACGGGAGCAGCAGCCACAATAATCAACTCGAACGGTGTTCCTGACAATTGGTTAGGGATACGTGACTCTTTAATTAATAATTTCGCTGATCAAAGGGATGAAACCACCCTTTATAACGATCTGTCTTTAGCCACTCAAGGACCGCGATCACCTCAAGAGTTTTACGACTATTGTCAGTCTCTGTGTAGTACGATTATGACATATATATCGTTACACGAAAACGTTCAGACGACAGTAGAGTCAAAAAGGGTGTTATATAAAAAACTAACGATGCAGGCGTTTGAACGTGGGCTACATGACCCTCTAGGTTCCCGAATTAGATGTATGCGCCCAGCTTCAATCGAAGAAGCACTTAGGTTCGTACAGGAAGAATTAAATATCCTGTACCTACAGGAAATAAATACAGGCATACCACCTAAAGTTCATTCAAAAGCTGAGATGCCTTTTATCATACCGCGGCATACATATCATCATCAGCCTATGCTATCAGCCCCTGTTGTACAAAGGCCTATGCCCATGCCCGTAGCTTCGCATGCACCGCCCCAACCACATAGGTTTGGACTACCACAAGGATCGCAACCACACATCAGACTTAACCAAGGGCCTCCCTTTCGTATGCCGACGCGCACGCAACAAATGTTTGGTGCGCCTCCACCAAATTACAACGCCAGAAGTAACACCTTCCGATTAGCACCGCGACCTAATTATCAGCCTCCACAGAGTAACGCCAGACCAATGAGTGGTGTACAGAATTTCACGCCTAGAGTCCTACCCCCTACAGTCCCAAGACTGACAGGGCATGACTGGTCTCGACACGGTAACCCTCCACCAACTAACTATTTTAAAACAAGGGAGATGAATTTTAATAACGTGTGCGATGACTACTCCTATTATAATGATTACCCTTACGACTATGAAGCAAACCTATGCAACTACCCTGACTATACTGATACCCGACAACTACACATATGAACCAGAATCACAGTACCCCGAGGAATACTGTGTAGAAGAGATACAGGGAGAGACCTCCACACCTGAAAATGAGAATTTTCGGAACCTTCCGAAATCCGACAAATTAAAATAGAGGTCAACCTGCAAACTCAAAGGCAGCTTCCATATATTCAAATAAATGACCCCCCTCTCAAATTTCTCATAGACACCGGCGCTAACCAGTCCTTTATTAGCCCCGAAGCGGTACAAAATTTTTACTCAGAAGTACCATGCAATTACGATCCTTTTGAAGTTACAAATATCCATGCTACGACCCAAAACAACTACTCAATTACCATACCATGTTTTAACGAACTAAATGAGCAAGAAGACCTAACCATGTTCATTTATAGATTTCATGACTATTTTGACGGACTTGTTGGACTCGACCTACTTGAAAAATGGGAATCGAACATCGACTTAAAAAATAGGATATTATTGACGAGACACTCTAGTAACCCGTTATTGATGTACGACTCACGTAATTGTAAACTATATGAGGACATAATACCGGCAAACAGTAGAAAAATACTTAAAATTCCTATCAATTTCCATGACGGAGACGCGTTCATCCCAGAGCAGTTAATATCTAACTGTACAGTAAATGAATGCGTTACTACGGTTAAGGATAGCCGGGGCTTCATCGAAGTTAGTAACCCAACCCGTCACGACTTAGTTTTTTCAATGGACTGTCCTGCAACAGCGGAGATGTTTACCATCCAAACCACACGCAGTGACTATCCATCGAGGCGAACTAAAGATGTTCTATCACGACTTCGAACCGAACATCTCAACTCGGAAGAAAAAACGAATCTTTTAGCACTTTGCTCAAAGTATGCGGATGTATTCCACATGGAAGGTGAAAATTTGACCTTTACCAATAAAATAAAACACCGCATTCGTACTTCTGACGAGGTTCCGGTTCATACGAAGAGTTATCGTTATCCTTTTGTTCACCGGCAAGAGGTTAGCGATCAAATTAACAAAATGTTGGCCCAAGGTATCATACAGCCTTCTGAGTCTGCATGGAGTTCACCCATCTCGATAGTTCCCAAGAAGATGGATGCTTCAGGCAAACAGAAGTGGCGTCTAGTGGTAGATTTCCGTAAAGTAAATCAGAAAACCATAGACGACAAATACCCGATCCCCAACATATCCGATGTTCTGGATAAGTTAGGGAAGTGCCAATATTTCACGACTCTTGACCTCGCGAGTGGGTTCTATCAAGTGAAAATGGATCCAGCTGACATTCAGAAGACCGCTTTCAACGTAGAACATGGTCATTTTGAATTTTTAAGAATGCCAATGGGTCTAAAGAATTCACCTTCCACTTTTCAGAGAGTTATGGACAATATCCTTAGGGGACTGCAGAATCAGACCTGCCTGGTTTATTTAGATGATATTATCGTCTGTAGTACCTCCCTACAGGAACATATCATGAACTTGGAGAAAGTGTTCCAACGACTAAGAGAATCAAACTTCAAAATTCAAATGGACAAGTCCGAATTTTTGAAGTTAGAGACCGCTTACTTAGGACACATCATCAGCCGTGAAGGTGTAAAGCCAAACCCTGATAAAGTGGACGCAATTAAAAAATATCCCATCCCTAAAACACCCAAAGAAATAAAGCAATTTCTTGGACTTGTGGGGTACTATCGAAAATTTATCCCAGATTTTGCACGCATCACAAAACCATTGACACAATGTTTAAAGAAGGGTAGGAAAATTACTTTAGCCCCCGAATATGTCAATAGTTTCGAGAAATGCAAAACTCTCTTGACCAATGACCCTATACTGAGATATCCTGACTTTGAAAAGGAGTTTCTCTTGACAACAGACGCTTCAAATGTCGCCATTGGAGCTATCCTCTCTCAAGGTCCAGTTGGATCAGACAAACCGATTTCTTACGCATCACGTACTCTAAACGACAGTGAACAAAACTACAGTACCATCGAGAAAGAGCTCTTAGCCATAGTATGGGCTACTAAGTATTTTAGACCCTACTTGTTCGGAAGGAAATTTAAAATACTAACAGACCACAAACCACTTCAATGGATAATGAGTCTGAAAGAGCCAAACTCACGCCTCACTCGCTGGCGGTTAAAGCTTAGTGAGTATGATTATACCGTCGAGTACAAGAAAGGTAGAGCGAACACAAATGCTGATGCTTTATCGCGCGTAGAAATTCACACTAACGAACAAGCAGCCCTTATTGATGAGATTGATGAGCTTAATTCTATTTTAGGAAATCCCTCTGATTCAGTAATCGTACAAGCTAATTCTGAAACCATAACAGCACCCGACATTGGATCAAGCACTATGACCGTTCACACTAGCGCAGAAGACCCCATACCTCCCCATGATCCCTCCCCATGGATGGGGACCTCCCCATTAGTGACGACCCTCTTAACAAATTTCATCGTCAACTAATTTTCACTATAGTTTAAAGGCATCAAAAAACGACCAGTGGTGTCAAAACCTTTTGAAACACATACAGTGACTCTACATGTCGCCGAAGACAATCTCGAGCATGATATCATAAACGCAATTAAAGAATATGTAAACCCAAAAATTAAAACAGGAATTCTAATTAACCCCCCATTAGGACTATATTCCATTATTCCCATTGTTCAAAATAGTTTTAAAAGCTCATCTATGAACCTCGTACTCACAAAAATTGAGCTTGAAAATGTTAAACTGTACCTCAGCCAACAAGAAATAATTAAGCATTATCACGAAGGCAAAACGAACCACCGGGGAATAAACGAGTGTTACATGTCACTGTCGCAAAAATATTTCTGGCCCAAAATGAAGGATCAGATAACTAAGTTTATTAATGAATGCACAGTATGTGGTCAAGGCAAATATGATCGCAATCCCATAAAACAGCGTTTCAATGTTGTACCACCACCAACAAAGCCCATGGAAATAGTGCACATGGACTTATTCACAGTAGATAGCGAAAAATACGTCACCTTCATGGATGCGTTTTCAAAGTACGGACAGGCGTACCATCTTAGAGATGGCACAGCTATAAGCATTTTACAAGCATTACTTAAATATTGTACACACCATGGCCTCCCATTTACTGTAGTAACAGATAACGGAACAGAATTTTCAAATCAATTGTTTTCCGAATTTTTAAGAACCCATAACGTCCAACACCATAAGATTCTTCCACATTCACCAAATGAGAACGGAATTATAGAACGTTTTCATTCAACTCTACTAGAACATCTAAGACTTCTCAAATTGCAACGTAAAAATGAACCTGTAATAAACTTGATACCGTATGCCCTCATCGCCTACAATAGCTCAGTACATAGTTTTACTAAATGCCGTCCCTATGACATTATAACAGGTCATTTTGACCCGAGAGACCCAGTAGTAGTTGACATGACACAGCATTTACTACAGCAATACACCCAAAATCACAGAGACCAAATGAAGTTAGTTTATGACACTATTAACGAGTCGGCTCTGCACAATCGAACAGCATTGATTGAGAATAGGAACAAGGATAGAGAACCCGAGACTCAATACGAACCACAGCAACAAATTTTTATTAAGAATCCGCTTGCTAGCCGCCAGAAATTAGCACCAAGGTACACCAAGGACACGGTTCTTGCAAACCTACCAATACACATCTATACATCGCGGAAAAAAGTCCCGGTAGCAAAAGCTCGCCTAAAGCGAGTGCCTAACAGCGCTAACTTGTTGCAGAATACTGATGGTGATGGTGCACCTAGTTCGCGCGCAGGAGATAAGACTTGAGAGTCTTGACGACGGGCCCGGACTTCTCCCTTATAAATTAGGACCAACTCGCCTCATAACTCATTATCATAGCTTTTTGCATATATTGAGTTAGACGATTTAGAAAACAAAGCCTCTAAAGTCAAAAAAACAGTTAAAAGACTTTGAACAAAAATTAAGCAAGGACACGTTTGAATTTTATGACCTTCAAATTGACTATTTAACCCACAAAATTGATAAAGTCTTAAACCACTTGCAAAGTTTTGAACCCAACATCCGAACAAAAAGAGGTCTCATCGACGGACTAGGGTCTATAATTAAAGGAATCACTGGCAATATAGATCACCAGGACGCCATTCGATTTGACAACGCAATCAAACATCTAAAAGGCAACGAAAATAAAATTGTAACTGAGCTCAACTCTCATATAAGTCTCAGTAAGGAATGGATGACGCAACATAACGACGTCATTGATAAATTAATTAAAAATCAACAGCGAATTAACACCACCTTAGAATCGCTACTTGATAATGACGCGAAACCAGCAAAATACGCTCGTTTCGGTCAACTACTAACTATTATTACAGAAAATGTAGATGACTTGTTTAGAGAAATAGTTCGATTAGAAAATATTTTAGCTTTTGTGCGTACATCGAGTACACACCATTCAATGGTAGATGTAATTACTTTAGAAAAAATGGTAGATAAGGTTAGATTAATTTATGGGGAAAATAGAGTATTAAGTCTAAATTTACGAGATTATTATAGTATTATTAGCTATCAGAAGCGGGTTTTCTTAAAAAAATATACAAAGTGATCAACCTAAACTAATTTAATTACTAACACATTACTTATTTAACTCAATATAACAAAAATAGCAACAACCAAAGATTTAACACAATAATCAATTATTCCGAACGCAAACTGACAAGAGGTCCGCTCCGCACAAAGTCTCAAGCAAGAAGGGGCGATCGGTGCGCTTGCACCGCCTTATATAGATTTTTCGTCCGTCAGACCGTCGGTCATCTAATACGGCTTTTCCTGACACCCTGGCGTCTCGACAGGTTAGTCGTCGTCTCATCCGAAGATGTAGGAATCAATCGGCGTAGTGGTGGGGCCACCGTTTTAACAGCTACTTCGATGGACTCTTCGTCTGCTGCGGACGTAGGAATCAATCGCGGCAGAGGTTCGGCTATCTTATCAGGTGCCGAAGACGGCCCAGCCTCGAAGTCAGCCTCGAAGTCATCATTGATTTCTGGAATTAAAGACCAAGTTATTCTTGCCCCATAATCACAAGCTAACGAAATTAGTTTGTTAGTGATCGTTATAAAACAAGCAAAAGAAAAACAGAATGAATCATTCGAATCATTTAACTTGTGGTCATTACAATGCTCACAAATCAAAAGTTCAGAAGCATGCATACTAAAAATACTGAGTTCTTACACGGCGTAGGCACGGTTAATAAAAACCTGCCCAGCCACTCAGCAGTTCCTCGGTATGGGCCCCTACCGAGGAAATTAACACTACACCGGGGGCAAGGCGCATGTAATCCCCCGGCGACTCTCTGTATCACAGAAAGCTTTCACATCGGGGACGAAGGATTGTACTTCCCCGATGACTCTTCGCAAAGCGAAAAGCTTTCACGTTGAGGGAAAAGGAGCATGTACTCCCTCAACGACTCTTCGACAAGCGAAAAGCTTTCACATCGGGAGTGAAGGCTATTGGACTCCCCCGAAGACTCTTCGCAAAGCGAAAAGCTTTCACGTTGAGGGAAAAGGAGTATGTACTCCCTCAACGACTCTTCGACACGCGAAAAGCTTTCACATCGGGGGCGAAGGCGATTGGACTCCCCCGAAGACTCTTCGCAAAGCGAAAAGCTTTCAACACGAACAAATTCAGGTACAAACCTGAAACAGGCAAACAGGTATAAAAAGGGTGAACACGCACCTTTAAAGAACACCATACACGTTTCAGGGGTCCATTCAACTTTCCGAGGAACCCCGTACTGAGCAGTGGCACAAGTAGTACTCCCACAATGACCATCAAGTACTTTTAGCTCATACCGGTGGTCAGGTAGAGTTTTTGTCACTCTATAGGGCTCACGCATACTAGGATTCAGATTACCCTAGGTTTGAGCGAATTTAATAACAAAGTCCAGGTCATCTTTCAGGAATAAATCAGAAATCAGGCATTCGTGGAGACCCGCGGTATTCACTAACAACCGAGTCTTGATGATCATGATCCGTTTTCAACCGTTCGGTCATCCTTTATCTAACCTTGACGCTTTCGATGGTACACTGCATCATGACGCATGTTTAGTACGAGTAATATACGCATGTAGCGTTCCGCTTGACCATTAGTGTGGTATAACAAATCTGTACGCCAAGGACGTGCATAAATGATGTGAAGCCCGTCGATTTGAATTTACTTATTCCACCAGTTAAAACTAAATTAGGAGTACCAAACTATGACATTATTTATTTTATTTAAATATTTGTGTCATCAAATCTTCAATCATCAAAATCTTGGCGACGACGTTTTAGAAAACAATATTTTGCAATATTAATCTAGCACTAGCATAACTAATTTTTAATAATGAACTTCCTAAGACCGGGAAACAAACATGTCTTCTAATCTGCGCTTCCATCATAGAACAGATAACTTACATGACTATGCTCATCACAAAAGATGCTGAGGAGGCTCAAACTATGGGCCTTCGGTATACATCAAAGGAACCTCGACCCTTTACCTGTCAGTGAATATCGGTAGTACAACATATCATTGTGTTTTTAATTATTTAGTCCAAATTTAGTCCGTCCAATTGACATTGTTCGAGCGACTAATCCAGAACTTGAGTCTCCTTGTCACCTGTTTGAACAATTTGAGCACACTTACGACGATATTTAATATCATTAGGATTACACGAATATAAATATCTTTGAGTACTTCAGCGTGTGGCATGATGATCCCCTTCCGGTAGGTATAGAATAGTAAAATCAAAGTCTTGTAGGTAAATTCACCATCTTGCCACACGCACGTAACAAGTATTTTATTTTGGGTGGACTTCAAAGCAATACAATCAGTCACCACCCTTTTGAAAATCTGCACGTTGCTTCGCGAAGCAATTTCGTATATGGTGGCCGGGCTTTTTACAATAAACGCATGGGTTGGAATGGTTGACCTCAGCAGCGATCGGTGTCCGCGCTGGCTCCGGTGCAGGAACGTTGGCGGTAAGTTTCAGCTTTTTAGGGCACTGTAACTGCTTGTGCCCTGACTCACCACATGAGTAACATTTCGTAATCTCGCCCGAGCCATAAGCTGGTCGCTTGGTAGTTGAGTGTTTTGTAGCTGATATTTTGCGCGGCTGGACGATGAGTTATGCGAACATCCGCGGTTTCCGGTTTAGAAAACGTAGCCAAATAGCTTACCAGATCTTGCGGGGCTAGGTTCGAGTTTGTAGCTGCCGCCTTAACCTGAGGGTCCTTAATCCCTCGCAGCACGATATCGGTGATCAAGTCATCACCGAGACCCTTAACGATACGCAGACGAAGTAACGACCTGCGCGCATATTCAGCGTAGGTGCGAAAGCCGTTTGAGTCAGTGGACATTACGTCATACAAAATGTTTGCTCGGTCTACCTTCCTAGCGCATAAACATTTAAAGTATTTTTTAAAATTGGACCATGAACGGTCACTGGTGACCCACTCATCCAACCACGACCTAGCATCACCTTTCAAACATTTACCTACGCGAGCTAGGCACTCGCGTTCATCCCACCTGTTTGTAATCTTGGCCCTATCCACTTCCTCAAACCATGAATCGACGTCATGTATATTAGGGTCGAAGTTAGATACATAGTAACTTTGTGTGCTTACTGATTTCAACGAATGGATGGCTTCGACGATCTTTTCCGTACCGTGCACATTGCCAGCAGAGGTTGGTTGATTCGATACATGTAAAGCAACTGCCTGCGACTCTAAAGCCTGAAGACGCGACATAATAGTGTGCCACGATTTATGGTCACTCTGCTCACGATTGCCACTCGAACGGCTGCGATCACGGTGGTAACAGTCGCGGCCACGCCTCAGACTGTGGTCGCGGCTCCGGTTGCGGTCGCGGCTCCTGGTACGATCGCGACTGTGATAACGGTCGCGGCGCGTGTGGCGGTCACCATGACGTTCATTACTGCGGTCACGATTACGAGTATCAACCTGCTTTCTTACCGGAGGGGTACACCCTCTCGACGAACTGCTTGAACTACGGCTCACCGAGCGATTGCTGAGCGAGCGTCGGTCGTAAGAGCTGTGACGCCGTTCACGAGATCGGGATCGACCCATTCCTAACCTGTTTAGAACACACAAGGCAAAATCCAAACAAATAAACACCACAACAACACAAAAGTACCTCACCAATAAATAATAAATCGTAACTTTGTACTTCACGGACACTCAACAAAATGTAGGTAGACACAATTTTGAATTTTAGGATCACGAAACATAAAAGAAATGTTTAAGTGGGCACGGTGTTCAATCCCACTTCTGATATTAGCTATCAGAAGCGGGTTTTCTTAAAAAAATATACAAAGTGATCAACCTAAACTAATTTAATTACTAACACATTACTTATTTAACTCAATATAACAAAAATAGCAACAACCAAAGATTTAACACAATAATCAATTATTCCGAACGCAAACTGACAAGAGGTCCGCTCCGCACAAAGTCTCAAGCAAGAAGGGGCGATCGGTGCGCTTGCACCGCCTTATATAGATTTTTCGTCCGTCAGACCGTCGGTCATCTAATAGTATTATTAAGCCCGGTTCATATTTTACCGGAAGACGGGTAGTTATAGTTTTTCAAATCCCAATAGTCACTTCTAGTTCCTTTGATTTTTATAAACTCCCAATTGCACCCAACAGGCATAACCAAATCCTCATCCCTCCTTATCCATTCATAGCAACCAATAAAGACAGCTATGCGTACATGGAGGCTGAATGCCCGAAGATAGACAAGGAGTACCTCTGCGTAGAAGATATATTCGCCCGAATCAGCAACCATCAGGATTGTGTACGAGACCTTATCTCTCATCATTCACTGGAACACTGCAACTTCACCACAGTCAACTTAGAAACAGAAGCTATCGATCAGCTGAGCAACAGGGATTACATCGCCACCTTTCCTCGCAACACTAGAGCCCATCTACAATGCGGGCGAGAAGAAGTTAAACAACTTCAGGGAAGCTATCTTGTGACCTTGCCGACAAACTGCACCTTATCAACGCCTAAGTTTGTTATAACAAACCAAAATGAAGAAATATCTGGCCAACCACTCCTGATCACAGACGTCACTTACAACTTTACGAAAAATACTCCAACATCGAAGATACTCTTGAAGTCTATCGACCTGAAGAAACTCCACAGCTCCTACAATCAAATCTTGATGCAGCCGGAGATGAAATTGAACACTGATACAACGTACACCGTATACCACACCACTATCCCTCTCTACATATTGCTATGTGGTACCTGCATAGTCATCACCGTCAAGTTCTACCGACGTTACTTCCACAACCAAAACGAATCATTAAACAATCAAGAAGGCGAAAAGCAAACCACCGACCAACTTAAGTACGAAGAAGTTGAGCATAAGAGTTTTCCAGCAACATTTTCACTGAACGTTGGAAAATAAATAAATAAATAAATAAATATAAATATTGGTGGACAATTCCCACACAACACCATCTGACCCCAAACTAAGCAAAGCTTGTATGATGGCGGCCACATAGCTGATATAATACTTACATAGTTTGAAATACATACTTATTATACATAGAATAAATAGTTCCTGTTCTGCGGGTGGAGGAATTACATATTGCTCAACTACTGAAACTGCTGCGTCGCTGACCCACATTTGAACACGGGTTTACACCGAGGCACAAGTTGCAGCGTCAGCTCTTCGTGACGCCCGACCGAGGTGACTTACGGACGCCTCCTAGTTTAGATAGTCAGTTCTCGCTTCACTTCAGCTAGGCTCACTTAGTATAATTTAACCATAGTTCAGTTCATAAGATTTAATTGTAATTTAAATTAATTAATTAAATTTATAAAATAACATTTGGTTTTTTTTGAGCCCTCCGTCTGCAGCTAACGTAATTAAGTTGACAACAAGTAACACATATAATAACAAAACAAAATGGGCACAAAAGGCGATCTTGTCGCTAAAAGCGATCACTTCCAGATAACCTTTTAATTCACGAGGAAACTATATTTGTAATGTTTTGGGCAGTGGTGCAACTAACGAAATAAATAAAATACATACACATACTAATTTTATGATACATAAATGATTTAGACTACATAATGCAAATAAAATAAGTAAGTAAGCATTTATATGTATAATATTTATGTGTAAGTACTGTGTATATTATGTTACATGCTGCAACGGAACCCTCCATGAGCGAGTCCAACTCGCACTTGGCCACTTTATTACATTAAAGCACTGCGCATTACTGCATATTTGGTTACGTTTTATTCAAAATCGCGGATGAGAGTACTGCAATAGTGGCAGAGCACGACTAAGTATTCGGAAATGGGCGTCAATCTCTAACCATGCGAAGCTGCGCTAACTTAGTACTACGTTTGCCTACTTGCTACTTCTTCCTGATATATGTTCTGTGGAACAGTTGTTACCTCGCGATCGCACTTTCAGCGGACTTTCGATGTGTCTGGCAAGATATAAAAACCATTAAAACTGTCCGGCTATTGAGGTAGCATCTTTTCATAGGTCCCCAAGTAACATATATAAAATCTAGCTTTTATACTATAACAAAAGTATAATTATAATTTATTAAAGTTTAGGGGTGTCTGGCAGGGAGTAGCAACTGTCATAAGTGTCTGGCAATGGATGACGAGATTTCTAAAGTTATCTTTAACAAAATATAAAAAAATTGAGCTTTATACTTTAACGAATGTAAGGTACTATTTTGTACACCTTTACTACCGGTTATCTGCCCAAGTAACCACAACCCAAACTTTATAGTCCCTGGTCGTTCTTACCTGTATAGGGGACATGCATAGATGAACTGTCAGCCTTTATAAAATAACGAAGGTCTGGCCCTCGTGGGCTCTTGCTCTATACCTACATATTTATCTTACAGTTTTAATGTCACATTTTTTTCAGTTCGATTGCGCAGCAAAATCTTTATCTCCTCCAAGCCTGCCTTAAAAAATTCGTTACAAAATAAAAATGATTACATTTGACTACAGTAAACACAGAGGCACGATTGTGGTAGGTCTCGTATTCAAAAAGGTCGGAGGATGGAATAAAATACTCAGATTCAGATTTAGATACTCCATAGCCGTACATCAGTCACAGAGCATCCGCTAATGAAAATAAAATACAGTTGGTATTTCAAAGGAATCATTTATTTAATTATTCTAGTAAGTATAGACTTAGTATAGTACTACTGACGACATCACATTTTTTATTTATAGACGACTAGCTGTGGCCCGCGATTTCACGCGCTATTTTCCCGGGTTATAAAATGAATTATATAACTTCTAATACCTCCAAGAATATGTGTACAAAGTTACATGACGATTGGTTAAGTAGTTTTCGCATTAAAGCGTAACAAACAAACTCACATTCACTTTAATATTATGGGGTAGGATAGGATATAGGATAATCAAGATGACAAACGATTTGACATTAGTTTTAACATTTTAAAATATTTTGTTAATTCGTTTACTATTTTAAAAAAATATACTAAAAAAATAGATAGTACATAATCAAAATAGTTATTTAAACAAATGTTTAATAATAACAATATAATACGGACATTAAGCAATTCATAATATATTATAACAAAACAATTAGTGTTACAATATTTTTATATCCAAGTTTTGAGATATTTATTAACAACATTGTAACTAAAAGCGAAATACGCTATTCACACAAATTATACTCTCTTTTATCCCTGGCATTTAAAAAATAAATTTGATTCGCTTAACTTCATAGTGACAACGAATTTACCACTAAATCCATAACTGCATATCATAATGCCGGTTAATTAATAGCCGTTTAATTTTATAGTGACATAACGAATTTACCACTGAATAAATAACTGCATTTTATAGTGGCGGTTACTATACGAAACAAATTAAGTATGTTTATTTTAATTTAATCAATCGTATGAACAATTCCGAAACTATAGTTCTGTGGGTAGAGTGTACATATCTGGCTCAAAAACATATTTAATATTAAATTTATTTTCAAAGTCTTTTAGTCCGCAAAAATATGTATATCCTTTGTCTACATCTCGCCAATCACCAGAATACATCCAAGGAATCTGGTCATGCACGTCTGTACAAAGAACATAATCTACAACATTCTCTTCCGTCAAATCTGGGACATTCACTTGGATTATAGCAAGCGACGATTTAGAATCTGGATTTTGTACCACCTGAAACAAGTTCAAAATGAATAATACACCATTGTTTAAAAATATGGTATGCGGTCCATTTAGGGGTTTTGTCCTGTGCAGGCAAACGAACCCGTTGTTAAAATTGTACTCCTTCAGATTTTGCGATAGCGAAAATGCCCTCGTCAACGTTTCTTCAGCGACCTGTTTGTGATGTTGGTTTTACTGTGCTAACGTGCCTTAGATACGCATCGAAATCGTAACGCACGCTAACTAACACTGACCCGCTAGCGAGCTGTGCTGAGACTAATGTACAAGTCGAAAAAAAACATTGCCAATGTTGAGGGATGCGTTGGGGGTGGGGGTCGTTAGACGCCAGTCATTTGCGTTTTATGTCAACGCGTTTTCAAAATATTTAAGGATTTCTTATTTTTATCCGATTCGCCTCGGTCTACCCTACTGTCTAAATATACAAAAAAAACTCGGCACTCATAATGCATGCCATACTCAACGAAGAAAAATAACAAGGCTATGTAAATGACGTGCCATAAAATTCCATAACATAAGACTAAAACACAAATATGCTTTCTAACGATTTCCAACGTTATCAGTTGACTTTATCAATAAAATTAATTTGAATTTTTACCTTCCACAAGAATTTAGCTACAATAAGCTGTTTATCTGCTAGAGGTATAGTTATCTGCTTAGTTCCTTCGTATTCTATATCAATCATCGCTTCTCCTGATGTTCCCGTCCAAATCGTCAAACTATCCGATAAACTCGACCAATATCCAACCCTTCGTTGTAATTCTAACCAATTCTGTAATAGAAGTTTTACACATGACACTAATTCACTAAGAGCCCGTGAACCCCAGAAAAAAATGCAAATAATTACTAGAGAACTTGTGAAAATTTACAAACACTCTAGATGTTTTGTGGACCCATTACATTTGTTTTCATCTCACCACCTCGGAAAGAGTACCTTTGCTCCTCGATATCAGGGCGCAAACCCTCTAGAGAGTAAAGTAAATTTGAATTTAGAACATCGTGTACACTAAGTTTTTGTTTTCACGACATAATTAAACCTATTTATTTCTACCTCCTTGGTGCAAATTTTTCATACATTTTTTTTATTTGTTAAAGACTGAATCGCGGAACCTCCTTGGTGTATTTTTTTAAAATAATTTGCGCGCAGTTTTCTTTTCACTTATGGAGGATAGAGGTAAGGAATGTTATCTCAAATGGCAGAACATTTAAAAATGCTATATAATTCATAATATATGTATATAATGTAACATTACCTCATCATGGCACGAGCTCCAATGCGGTACCGTGTTATAATAGCTAAACGTAGATTTCTGTGGTACCCCCGGGAAGACATCTGCTGCGCTCACAAGCTGTCTTTTTATGAAACAGCATTCGTCTTGATCGTGAAACCATATGCCCAATAGTTCTCCAATGAGTTCCTTTTGGTTTAGACATGTATATGATCCCTCAAAACTATCCTTATAGTCGTCAGCCCAACTAATAATTTCCGATTTGTCAAATTCAGCTTGGAGCTTTTGTTTAACGTTCTTTGCATATATTGGAGTTTCAGTTAATATATTCATGCAGATTTCGTAAACTACTATTGATACATCGCCATCAAGCAAATATCCCACGTTCAGTTTTTCAGTATTCAATCCAGTTTTTCCTTTCATACAAGTAAGTCCAGTTTTGTTGACGTAACTTTTGATTTCTTCTCTGCATTTAATATCTCTATAGTCAATATTCATCCCGTTTATAAGAAAATTGGCGTCACCGTTACATAAACCTTGAATTTGAGAAGTTTTGGTTCTTGGAAACCGGAAGCCGCTAGGGCAATAGAATATTACCTCCTTTTTCTTAAAAATATACGTCGAATCAACTTCTGCTGGTTTACCAATGATCCAATCCAGATTATTGTCGAGTATTAAGGGACTTAATTTGTTATCTTTTGCCAGATCAACTGCAGTTAATGTACAATCTGAAATAAACTGATTTTGTTAGTGATATTTTAAAAGGGACAAAAATGAATGTTTTGTTATATAAAATATCAAAGCTGCACTTGAACAGTGTCTTTGCTTATAATCCTTATCTTTTTGTTAAAGTAGGTCTAGAATCACAGCTAGCTGAACTCCTACTTATTATACATAGAAACACCCAGACACAGTGCAAACATTTGAATTTATCAAACAAATATATGCACTGGGTGGGAATCGAACCCACGACCCTCAGTTTCGCAGGCAGAGCTACTACCAACTAAGCCACGAGGCCAGTCGTGTACAAGTCGCGAAAGTTTAAAAACTATAAACACGAATCGATACGAGTTTTGCTCAAAGGCAACAACATCCTTGTGTGAAAACACTTCACTCATGAACATCGCCGCAAAATTGATAGCTTATTGGTTTTTTATCGTACTTATACATTTCGGAGAGTGTGTCACTGATCTAAATGATGTAATACCACTTTGCTCTTTTTTCTATCGGACTACTCGTGGCTTTGTACTTTGACATTTTTAACTTATTTGAGTTGTATGGAATAATGGACAGAATTATATTTTTAAAGTATTTTGTCCATCGATATAAACCAATAGATGTGCCTTGAGCACCTTGAAATTGGTAATAGGTAAACTGCACCCCTGTGTGTATCGTAAGCATCGATGTAAACCAATAGATGTGCCCTGAGCACCTTAAAATTGGTAATAAACTGCGTCTCTGTGTGTATCGTAAGTGATTTACAAACAACCAATTTACTTGACTCCTAGAATCGGTAGCGGCAAGATATGCTGTGGTTCTACTTATTTTGGTTGTTGACAACGAATAGTGATAGGTAAAAACGTCCGGCGTCCACCACTTCCTGCAACCGACCAGAACGGAAAGAGTGAGCTCACTCTTCCCAACGATTACATGATTTCGTGGGCCCGAAGTTTGGGAGGGCACATCTTTTTATTGAGATCGTTAATTTTGTCTGTATACCTTACACATAAACCTTGTGTACACATATACTTAATTGTAGATAGATACCAATAAAGAATTGAATTGAAATTAGACTGCTTATGATCAGAAATAAAGAGAAAAAAACGGACTTTTTGCATGTGTACCTACGTAATAAACTTTTTTTAATGAAGAACTTTTCAATTGGCGATAGTGATAAGACTCTTTGGAGCCTGTCTGGGGATGCATCCTGCACGTTTACCAGTAATTCTACCGCGAATCAGTAATACATATGGAAACTACGTTAAAATCAAAGTTCTTTATTAATAAATGTCAATTAATACACGTCAATTAATACACAAAAAAAAACAAAAGAGAGAGCATACAATATGTATACATTTTCAAAGTTTAAAATAATTATTTCATTGTATTACAATAATTATAGTACTGAAAACCGTCAAGCATTGTGCGAGTATAATAATTATGTTTTTAATACAATTGGACTGACTAATGTCTTTTTTTTTTAACTTTTCTATAGAAAGTTTGCCATCACTCTCTGAAAATTCACTATAACTATAAAAAGTTTGATCGATAAGCCAGTACTTTAATCTGTTTTTGAAGCTGCCAAAACTTGGGGCCGACGTAACTATAGACTACAGGCCCGTGAATTTATATATTTTTATAATTTCAATACCTCTTTTAATCTATAATTCCGCAACGCCGCGCCGTACAAAAAATCATGCGACATGGAGAAATGATCGAGAGTTGCAACCCCCAATTTTCAACTGCACTCAGTTGGACACCCTAGAAGTGACGGCATAGTGCTGAATCTTATTACTTTATACCCTTCTATCATCCTACATAGGTATCCTGGTGGTTCATTTGACCCATAAATTTTGTTCACGGACTTAAATTGTCTACTATTTTTGGAAGACTATCCACATTAAGTTCCATTCCCATAATGTGAGTCAACTTCCGTGACTTCATGAGAGAGTGTAGTATAGCATCCAGTTCGTCAGCGTTGTGTATGTTGCGAGAAGGTCTCTCTCCTCGCGTATTGTACGATTCGAGATTATTTCTGACATACACAGCCACTTGGTAGATCTAGATATGGAGCAAGCATGTTCCGGTTTGAAGGGCAATGTTTCCAGAGAAAGTACAGGTCTTGCATATTAATCTTCTAATATATCTAGATGACGAGCGCAGTGAAGTACTAGGTAATGATTTGGTCTGTTTGTGTTCCAATAGCGGCTAGATTGATGTTGACACTATACTGTTATTGGCAGGCATGCTACTTACCATCAGACACACGTACACGTTCTATTCGTTCTGTCAGTCTACACTGTAAAAAATCAATTTAGCAGATCGGCGGGCCTACTATCTAAGCCATTTTTTTAGTATTGGGTAAGTATGTCTTGTTCTGACGAATATAACGTGCAGTTAGTATACAAAACATACGTAGATAATGCACACTTTAGTTTTTTCACAACTACAGTATTCGTTTCATAACATTCATCTTGCTTAGAATGCGAACGGCCATTCTGTCGCCTAACTAAATTTGCTTTGGCTTTGTTATTGCTGTCTCTATAATTTCAAGCGAAATGAAAAGAGAGAGCAATATCAAAGCTAACACCGATTTTATTAGGCGGTAGACCCCGTTCTTCTTCATACATACAGCTTTTGGGAATACGAGGTGAGTTGAGAGTATCATGGCCTACTCAAGGTACATTGGTAAGTTCAATATTTCATAATGTATTAACTCTCAGGTTTAATACAAAGACTTAATACAATTCTGGTCCGTCACATGTTTATGTTCTGTGGAACCTTGTGTAGTATCTTGACGATCAAAGTATTAAATATAATTTTATAAAGATTATTATTAGATATAAACTACATTGATTAGAATACTTACACCCATTAGAAGCAGTGAACGTTCTTGAAATGGTCCCATACATATTTTCAACGACACACCTATATTGTCCTGGTCTATTAACACCCGTTGAGAAATCTAAATTTTGTTCAGTTGAGGACATCTTCTTATCATTATAATACCAAGTTACCTATAAAAAGAAACACAAAAATAGCAAAAACACAAAAAAGCTTATTAGCACAGTAACAGTTCTAACAGAGTAAAATTAATAACATGATAACAAGATATATAGAAATATATATATTTACACATAGATAATAGAGTGCTTAGCGAGCTGAGAACAAGCGCACGCACTCTCCTTGAAAAAAAACTAAACGGTAACGGACTGAAAAGTATAATAATGAAATAATTTACTCACTTATTTGAATTGAAATCTATTTTTCTTTCTTTGCGTCACGCGTAAAGTTGGTTTGGTTGTTCTAATTAGCCTACATCAGGAAATTATATCCTATCTGTTGATTCTTTTTAGGATTTAGGTCATGTTCGTACACAGATTTGAAGGAAATATATTACTATAATGATTTAATAGTCGTCATTTTCAGCCTAAGTTGACCCACAGTTGGATATAAGCATCCTCTCTATTCGCAATATTCTCTCTATAAAGCTGAACCTCGGGAATCTAGTGGGTGACCTCATCCACGTAACTTCCTAGGTTTGGATGTAATCGATCTCTCTGGCTAAGGGCTGTAAGCATGCTATCAAATAGATACTCCACCTTTCGTATTAGACAATAATAATCATATACAAATGTTGTAATGCAATACTAACAGTTCCAACAGGTTTACTATCAAATTCACAGTCAAGGGTCAGTTTCTCGGGTTTGTTTTTAATAACATTTATTTCTTCATCAACACCATTCCTAAATTTTGGTTTATATCCAATAATCAATCTGATGCCACCGGTGTATGACTTTGTGTCTGTACTAATCCTACATATATAGTAATCAGAGTCTCTTGTCGAAGCCGAAGTTATTTTTAACTCTCCTTTCTGAATTAGCTTGCTATTCTGAAATAAAAACAATTTTCTATTTTAAGAAAATCACATTAAGCTCCGTGGTTGTACCATTTATTTTCTGATGTCAATTTATTCAATTTTTAACCAAAAAATGCAGTAATTTGTATTTTAATGTAACAACATTCATCACAAAGGACTCCTACGAAAAAACATTAATTTACAGCTCTGTCACAGCAATTCAACGCCGTATTTCAAATACTATGCGAGCCAAAAGTAGTAAAATTGAAGATTTTTTTTACATTTTGCAAAAAATTCATAAAAGAGAAAATTATGTAATGATAGGTATGTTACTTGTTCTCCTATGCCTTATTAGGACCTTAGTCCTGAGTGCCAACAGGACATTATCATCATGGATGCTGTACAGTACCCGGCGATAAATATTGCACATCGACACCTGGAAAGAGACAATCGGCCAACTTCGGCTTCGTAGAGCGTCATCTCTGTAGCACGAAATACAAACAGTGCGGTATCTATTAGGAGCTGTTAAAACAATTTTAATTTGCTTCTTTTAATAATTCTTTTTATTCTTTGTATAAAATACACCAATAAGTGTTCTATAAGTGATGGCTTTAGGTTCGAGTAAAATAAAATAAAAAAGTAGCCAAGTGCGAGTTGGACTCGCCCATGAAGGGTTCCGTTGCAGCAAGTAACATAATATACATAGTACACATAGTTCTTGTAGTTCGTTGTAACTTTGATTGAAGTTTTAATAATAGTGTATTTATGACGTACTAAAAAAAACTACTCATCAGATCGAGTTCAAACCAATTTTCGTTGGTAGTTTGCATGGTAATGTACATTATATTTTTTTTTTTAGATTTTTCATTCTCTTACTTTAGAAGTTAGAAGGGGGGGGGACACACAATTTACCACTTTGGAAGTGTCTCTCGCGCAAATTATTCAGTGTAGACAAAAATTATATTAGAAACCTCAACATCATTTTTGAAGACCTATCGATAGACACCCACACGTGTAGGTTTTATGGAAAAAAAAATGAGTTTCAGTTCTCAGTATGAGGGGCAACCCCGTAATTTTACTTTTTTTTTTTTTTTTTTAAATCGTAATGCGGTTCACAGAATACATCTACTTACAAAGTTTCAACAGTGTAGTTCTCATAGTTTCGGCAAAAAGTGGCTGTGACATACGGACAGACAGACACGACGAATCTATAAGGGTTCCGTTTTTACGTTTTACGGAACCCTAAAAATATGTTCACATTATGTTTACGTATTTAATTATTTTGGAAAATTACAGCTGTAGTGTACATAATAAACACCATTGTACCTATTGTTAAAGTGAGACATTGTAATAAAAATAATAATAATTCTTATTCTCAATTACTTCCATTTCACTATCTGTGCTCTCAAAGAGGTCAATATCACTGTCACTATCAACCGTATTTATCACTAGTCTATCAGTGTAATTGTCTAAACCGTGTTTAATGCTTTTATATTCATTCTCACATTTGATTGTGTGATCGCAAACCTTTTTCCACTCTTCAGTCCCGATCATGTTTACTTTTTCAGTCAATAACGTTTTTACTTTAGTTAAATTCATACTCACATTTCTACAGGCTACATAGCCTTTTAGTTGAGACCATATATTTTCAATTGGACTAAAATCCGGATGATACGGTAGCAATCGCAACACAGTGTGCCCATGTCCGGGAAGTACTTTGGTCACGGAAAACTCTGTATACCTCTCCTTGTGCTGACATAATAATAATGGCATAAATCTGGGTTTTTGTTTATTTTGGATCAACTGGAATTTCGTGTCTGTTTAACCAGTTGATCATTTCCTGTTTAATGATAATGACATACGGACATATAATCATGTCATAGCCGTATTTATCACTAGTCTATCAGTGTAAAAGTCTAAACCGTGTTTAATGCTTCTATATTCATTCTCACATTTGATTGTGTGATCGCAAACCTTTTTCCACTCTTCAGTCCCGATCATGTTTATTTTTTCAGTCAATAACGTTTTTACTTTAGTTAAATTGATACCCACATTTCTAGAGGCTACACAGCCTTTTAGTTGAGACCATATTTATATTTTCAATTGGATTAAAATCCGGATGATACGGTGGCAATCGCAACACAGTGTGCCCATGTTTGGCAAGTATTTTGTCCACGGAAAACTCTATATACCTCTCCTTGTGCTGACATAATTATAATAGCATAAATCTGGGTATTTGTTAATTTTGGATCAACTGGAATTTCATGTCTGTTTAACCAGTTGATCATTTCCTGTTTAATGATGTTTGAGTTGGGTCTTTCAACATATTTATTGTTGTGATAGGGTGCGCTGTCGATAACTAGAACGGAATCACTGGGTATATTTGGGAATAATTGATTAACCAGCCATTTCTCGTAGTTATCGTTATTCATTTCATTGTGATAGTCACCTGTAGTATCCGTGGATTTGTACGTTAAAAAGGGACCGGGTACAAAGCATTTTTCATTTCCCGCATGAACTATTATCAAACGTTGCCCTTTTGAAATTGGCTTTTTTACTCCTTTTTTCTTATCATCACTCAAAGATTTTAGACAACAGGCCCGTGAACAAAATTTACGGGGCAATTGAACCAGCGGGAGACCTATGTAGGATGATAGACGGGTACAAAATAATAAGATTCAGCACAATGCCGTCACTTGTAAGCTGTCCAACTGAGCAGGTGAGAATTCAAAAGTGCAAGTAGAGTGGGTACATTTTGGTCATTTGTTTCTGTACGGCATTCTTACCATCCAATAGATCCATGAAAAATAATGATAAATCGCGTAGTGCCGTACAAAAATAGTGATCCACGATCCACGAAGTCGGAAACATTATTGATAATCCGGAAATTTTGAGGGAAAATTTTGTCATTTGATACTGTACGGCATCGGTTCCATACAGTTGCATTACCTCTTCTAACCCATTATTCCGAAACGCCGTATAAAAATAATGGTCCAAGTGGAAATGATCGGGGGTTCAACTTCCTCTTTTCAGTGATCCGGAGAGGTGATTTGAAAAAGTACGGCATCGGTTCCAAATGATTATCTAGCACTCAAACGGACAATTAAAAATAATGCCGTCTAAAAATTACTGTTCATTTGAATGTTCACCGATAATTACATAAATTTCATCGTATACTTCATTTATAAAGGTGGTAGGTCATTTGATCCTGTACGGCGTCTTATTTTTCTACATGACATTGCTAAAAACTATTGTTGTATAATAATGCCGTACAAAAGAAAGTGTTCTAAAAAAAGTAACAGAGGAATACAAAACATGCAAGTTTTCAATTATTTGAATAACCATAGATTAATTAACTATAGGAATCTTCAACATATTATCATTGTTTTAAATAGTATTCAAGTAAATAAATTGGAAAAAAATAATGCCGTACATTTTAACCCTTAATCAAACAAAATATGTACCACTTAGTTAGAAACTCGGAAACTCGGAAAGCATGTACTTAAGGGCAAAAACTATTGAGATTTTTATTGTAGAAAATAAAATTTTACACTTTTTGTTCCAAGAAAACTTTTTTGTGAAACGTACCGTTTGCGATTTATGGCCCATTTAAATACCGGTTTATCTATCACGGCCGATATCTCTTGAAATATTAGATTAATCAATAAAACGAATTGAACTATTCTTAAAGATCAGTTTATTCTCTACAACTTTTGTGAAAAGCTTTTTTTTGTAATGTCCATACTTTTTGATTTATAAGACGTTTAAAATCTCTTATTCCGCCAAAAATATTATAAATCAATGAATTGTATTAAAATAAACAATAGTTTTGTTTGTGGTCGGTTATTAGACCATGAAAATTCTGATAAAAAATAAGTAAATAAATATAGATCAGGTTTTTCACGCACATGAGGTGTATGTTAGCTATGGCAATATAGTGATGCGTCCAACATTAAACTTCTTCAAACTCAAAATATTACAGACTTTAAAAAAAACAATTTTGGCAAAAGTTGTAGAGAATAAACCGGTCTTTAAACATGGATTGATGCGTCTTATTCATATAAATATCTCAAGAGCTATCAGCAGCGATAAAAAACCCGGTTCATTAAATGGGCCGTAAACGGTACGTTTAACAAAAAGTTGTGGGCAACAAAAGGTGTTAAATTATACTTTCTACAATAATGACTCCAATAATATTTGCCCTAAAGTACATAGTTCCCGAGAAAACGTTTTGACGTGACAACGTCTTATAAATTGGTTTGCCGGGTGACACTTCAAGAAACTGCGTTACGCTCCGCTCACGTTATGCGCTCACAATGAGAGCGAGTGAGAGGGACGCGTGCCTTTCACTTTTTATGTCTGTCTCTCTCGCTCTTAGGCGGGCTAACCATGCCCGAGTCGCCGATTCGCTTAGGCGCCTGCATACAAGTTTACACGTTGCCAGTTAATTGTAAAACGATTGTGTAGTGATAATGTGAAGGTAGTTTATTTTAGTAAAATTATTTAACCACTCAAAGTCGTTGTCACGTAAAACTTTCGCCCGTATACCGACTTTACAGGCAACCAATATTTTTTTTTTCAAGATGACGCTTAAAGATCCACCTGAATCTGTCAACATTTTGTTATTTTATGCTCAGTAAGTGATCAGATTCAGATTCAGATTCAGATTCACACACCTTATAATAAATAAATTGGGAACGAAAATTTGTAAGTTAAATTATATTTTTACTGGCCTTTAATATGAACTTTCAGATTTGTACGGCGTTTACTTTTCTTAGCCATACATTAAATTCAAATAAATTATCAGAATGTCGTTAAAAAATCGTACCAACTATCACCCTAAAGTACATTTCGTCATATGCAATGTTCTGGAGGTTTTTTGCCATTTACTGACTTTTGGACTAACAAAAATGTCCGGCACGTATAAAATTTGTATCTACGGACAAAATACTTTCGGAATAAATTAATTTTACGTTGTGTCAAATCACCTCTCCGGTTCACTGAAAAGAGGAAGTTGAACCCCCGATCATTTTCTCTTGGACCGTTATTTTTGTACGGCGTTGCGGAATAATGGGTTAGAAGAGGTATTGCAACTGTATGGAACCGATGCCGTACAGTATCAAAGAACCAAATTTTCCCTCAAAAATTCCGGATTATCAATAATGTTTCCGACTTTGTGGATCACTATTTTTGTACGGCACTACGCGTTTTCTCATTATTTTTCACGGATCTATGGGATGGTAAGAATGGCGTGCAGAAACAATTGATCAAAATGTACCCACTCTACTTGCACTTTTGAATTCTCACCTGCACTCAGTTGGACAGCTTACAAGTGACGGCATAGTGCTGAATCTTATTATTTTGTACCCGTCTATCATCCCACATAGGTCTCCTGCTGGTTCATTTGACCCGTAAATTTTGTTCACGGGCCTGTCGTCTATTTCCCTTTAGTGTGGGATGTATGTATGTAAGACTCATCCATGTAAACGATATTTTTTCCTCTTTCGCGAAATTTGCGCATTTTATCGAGATATTCCATTCGTTTGAGGCTTACATCGTGCTTTTCCATTAAAATTTTTCGATTGTCTTCCATTTTAGTGAACCGAAATCCCATCTCATGAAGTTTTTTTCTCAACGTCTTTTCAGACCCATTGTAATTAATAGCTTCACATAATTTCGCTTTTAATGACTTTATTGTTAGCAGTTCATTAAATCGTAAGTGAAAATCATACACCATTCTTTGAACAACATCATAATCAAAATCGTCCATATCCAAACGAAATTGCTTTTTTGGTCTCCCTTTTTTTGGAGTGCTAAACTTAATTTCAGTAGAATGTGTTTCAGTACTGACTTCGTTTAATATATTGTTCAAAGTTCTTCTTGAAATTCCAGTGGCATTTGCAACTCGCGCTTGAACCTTCTTAAAATAACAACTTACAGTTTTATCTTCATTTTTTTTAAATCTGTCAGCTTAAAAATATTAAAAAGGTTAGAAAATATTTATAAATATTGTAGATAATTTGGCGTGACTGACCTCGTAAAGGTTTCCCTTTTTTTTCCTAAAGATGCCATAGTACAACTTTAAATTATTTAAATTTGGGGGTGTTAACAACTCTATATATATTTTTTTAACTGGACGCGACCGCACTCTATCGCACTTGAACAACGACTGACAAAACGTCACATAGGTAGTGTGTGACGGAGATAATGCTCTACAAAGCCGAAATCAGCCGACTGTCTCCCTCCAAAGGCCGATGTGCAATACTTATCGCCGGGTACTGTATATGTATATTTATATATTTACCTTATACCACCGAGTGTCGTCGAGCGAGAAATGTTTGACGGACACAGGGCAGGAAGTAGTAAAGCTCTTATTTTCTTCAACGTGTTTAGTAATTGCACTCCTTCGATCAAGGATAGGATATTCTGTAATACCAAAACCAAACATTATTTTTTAAATAATACACAAGCCTGCGAAGCCGAGGTTTGTCGATTCCCACCCACTGAGCACAAACACAAACTGAGCGACTGATGGTATTTCATAGTATTTTTCCTTTTTTTTAAAGAGTGGCGAGACAAGCAGGATGTTTGCCTGATGGTAAGCAAAATGCCTGCCACATAACAGGACAGTGACACGCAGCTATTGGAACATGAAGAGTCCATATCATTACCTGGCACTGCACTGCGCTGGTCATCCAGAGATCTAAGTTGTTATATCTCTAAGCCCTGTCATTTCTCTGGAAACATTCCCCTTCAAACCGGAACAAAGTCATGTTTGCACATTACTGCTTGGCGGTAGAATAACTGGCAAAGGTGTGGTCCTTCCCCAGGCGGACTCTGCCAAGTATACAAACTATACATTTTCAGAAGTATACAAACTTGCTTATATGTACTATTACATACTGACTATTTGGATGATGGGACATTTGTCGTTGTGGAATGATAATTGAAGTAACAGTTTGGTGCCTCTTATCTTTCTGGGATGCATATTAGAGACGACGCAACCGCCGCTAAGAAAATCTATAAAGGTCTAAAGGTCCAAGCAATCATAATTATTTTTCTCTAAAAACGAAACAATCTATTTCATCTGAAAATGAACCTCAATTCAATAATTTTAATACAATTAATCATCACGACAAAAAAATACAGCTCAATTGAGATACCAACGGGCACGGTGGCCTAAATAAAGTGTAGAATAAAATGTATAAAATTCCATGAGAGCCGATATGTGTGCGAAGTGATGATATTATGGCTGCTAGATTAAGAAAGAAGAGAAACCCGAAAATACCGAAAAGAAAAAGGATGGTAGACGGTATTGATGACTTAACCTCTCCTGCGCAGAATAAGGATAAAACATTGTGAAAGGGCAAAGATTTTCCACAATGTTTCCAAATTACTGCTTGATTGTACAAAATTACTTTTAAAAGTACTGTATTTTCCAATAACTCCGTAATGTGTCCTAACATTAAAATATTATTATGATAAATTAATGCATACGAATAACATCGTACCTCTAACAGTAACTTTAAAATCTTCTTTATCTTTTCCATAAAAGTTATCTGCTTCACATTTATAAGTTCCAGTTGCATTCATTGGTACGTCTTTAATTCGCAATATTCCATTATTCACAGAATAAATTGGTCCTGAAAACAAAAGTTTTGTTAAAAAAACTTGTTTTGTTGTTTGTTACTTACCTTCTAAGAAAAAGTTAAACGTAAAACATCAAAAATTGCAGTGCAGCTACAGCAAGTGTTAAACGCACCAGAGATAACTATTTTGAAAGTGAAGCCACTAGAAGGAATTAGTTGGACTGGGCAGCGTTTGAGATACCTACCACGACAAGATGACACGTCACCAGACCTGTTCCGCAAATCTTATCCTCAAAGTTTTAAAAAATTCTGCTTGAAACTTCTATCATAGACGTCCAAACGTATATATGTAGTACCACAGTACCAGTATATTCAAAATTAAAGAATGTGACTTAACTTTAGGTAATACAATTTATTTTTTGCAAAGAAACAAAAGCACTCGGGCAAATTTTATTAGAATCTATCAGTAAGTCGTCGCGAAAAGCAAACTTTAGTTTTATGTTCATATTTATTTCATAAAACCATAATCATATTATAACCACCTAAAACCATCACACTGATTTCGACAAAATTTATATGGGACCACTTTTGAACTACCAAACATCTCGAAGGCTTTCGACAGGGTTTGGCATGATGGCCTTATAAGCAAGCTTTCGGGCTATGGTTTGTCACCTGGGTTTATTGCGTGGATATCGGACTTCTTGAGGGATCGATCCATACGAGTCGTCATTGATGGCTGCTCGTCGGATCAAATGGCTATCAATGCCGGAGTTCCTCAGGGGTCGGTACTCTCTGCGACTCTCTTCCTGCTACATATCAATGATCTGTTGAAGCCCGGTATCGTTGGGTACGCAGATGATAGCACCGTCGTAGAGAGTTATATATCCAGCGCAAGAGCCAGTGGACAACAAACTCAGCTCCTGAGAGAAGGTATGGTAGAGCGTTTGAACTTGGCCCTTGAGGCAGTCTCTACATGGGCCGATGCCAATTTGGCCAAGTTTAACGAAGGAAAAACACAGGCACAATGTTTATTCTCAGCTAAAAGGAGTCCATTCGAACTGGCTCCTACTTTTCGAGGCGTGTCCGTGCCGGTTACTGACCATCTCGAGCTTTTGGGCGTTTCTTTGTCATCGACGCTCAACTTTGGCACGTATATTGAGTCTAAGGCTAAATTAGCCGCCAAAAAACTGGGTGTCCTCTCAAAGGTGCGAAGATACTTCAACTCTGAGCAGTTGCTCACGTTGTACAAAGCACAGATTCGATCCTGTATGGAGTACTGTTCGCACCTTTGGGATGGATCGGCCAAGTATCAGCTGGAGACTCTGGAATCTATTGAGAGACGTGCCAAAAGGCTCATAGGCAATGACACTCTTGTGCGTAAAAGACTTCAAAGTCTTGATCATCGCCGCAAGATTGCTAGCTTATCGGTTTTTTATCGGATACACTTCGGAGAGTGTGCAACTGATCTGCATGATCTAATACCACCTTGCCCTTTCTTCTATCGGAATTCTCGTATCTCAAAAAAGCGACATCGTTTCATGGTTGATGTTCCAAAAACACGAACGAAGAGATTTGACTCCACGTTTGTGATAAGAACGTCAAGGTTGTGGAATGCGTTGCCGGAGTGGGTTTTCCCCGATGGTTACAATCTGGGTGTCTTCAAATCGAGAGTGAATCGGTTTCTTCTAGGTAAGCACGTTCCATCGTAGATCGCATCGTCGCTTAACATCAGGCGAGATGGTGGTCAAGTGCGAACCTATCACAGTTAAAAAAAAAAAAAAACCAAACAAAAAATTTACTATCAAATTCGGTTCGCAATTGTCGGAGCTATCGTGTAACATACATACAAAAAAACATTTAACGGAATTTTACACCTCGTCTTTTGTGAAGTCAGTTCAAATTAAAATAAATGGACCTCATTATTTTTAGTCTAACTTGACTGTGTGATGAATGTGCAATATTGTGACAATAAAAATGAAAAAAATTAACTGACCACCAACATACGGATTTTTATCACCCACTTTGGTACTTAGAGTAACATAATACTTTTAATTATTAATATCACCTTATTTTTGAACTAACAAATGATTTGATTATAATATTAAGTAATGAAAATAGTACGTAACATAGTTTTAACTTTTACCTAATTCGAGGTCTGCCCCGTCTTTCTTCCAAGAAACAGTAGGCTCCGGAGATCCAGTTGCCGTGCAATCAAGTTGTAGAACTTGATCTCCTTTAACTACTTCAAGTCGCTTAATATATCTTCCTTTATTCACTATTTTAGTTGGTGCTGGAATACAAAGTTATTTATGAATCGTCTCAGTTGTTTTCAGAGAAAAATACTTTTTCAACACAATTGCTCATAAAGTGGCACACAATTGAGTTTTAGAGTTATTTTTATTGGTTGAGTTGCTTTGTTCTACAAAAGTTTGGATACAAAAAAGATCGTGGTCAATAGAACAAATCAATTAATGTAGCTAAGTAGCTATTGCTTGCTCACTTCATGCAATTTCGTGTTTAAATAAATAATTTGAACTTGTAAATGTCATACAATAAAACATTCACTCAAATATAACTTATGGTATCATTTTGTAAGTAGCGGCTAAACACGCTATCCATAGAAAGAAAAAAAAACTTATTTTTGTAGTCTGTGGCACGCAAGTAAGTGCGCATGATAATGACAACTGATTCTTTTTTCCCGCCCAAAGGAAAAAAAAATCATAGCTCTTTTTCACTGTTGAAATAATTTGTTATTGTTATTTTATTCGCAAGGGAAGCCTTCTGGGTGGATGAATGTAACACAAGTACCAGCCATTGCTAACTTTGTTCAAAATTTAGGGAAGAGACAAGAAGTGTGATCAAAGCGACACACGTATCCTATTAATAATTAATGTAAGCTATTTAAAAAAATCTCTTGAAAAAAAAAACGAAACAAAAATATTTCAAAAATGATCTATTTGTGACGCTTATATACTTACAAATCACTAATATTTGATATGTAATTTTGTCCATTCCACCAAAATTTCTCGCTAAGCATGTGTAGTTACCGGTTTGTTGTACTTTGGCATTTGTCAAACGCACAGCATTGTTTTTTTCATGCCTGGAAATATAAAATGGCGACAATTATTGACCACAAAACACGTAAGGGAAATGAACAATCTCGTATTTTCTACGAGCAATATCTAATATCACCAGAATATCTAATTAGAGCTGGTTAGGGCGCATTGCGTTATGTCGCAACGTAATTTTTTAAATAGCCGGCCACAGAGGAGCTGCAGCATTATAGCGTTACTACAACACATTGGTGGCGTATCATCGACGCAGCGGTGACAGACAGTTGCTGCGAGCATTTTGTAATAAAATAACAATGCACATTTTTTTTTTTTAAATAAAGAGTGACGAGACGAGCAGGTCATGTGCCTGATGGTAAGCAAGATGCCTGCCACATAACAGCACAGTGACACGCAGCTATTGGAACATGAAGAGTCCAAATCATTACCTAGCACTGCACTTTGACTGGCCTTGTGTCTTAGTGGTTAGTAGCTCTGCCTGCGAAGCCGAGGGTCGTGGGTTCGATTCCCACCCAGTGCAAATGTTTGTGTGATGAATTCAAATGTTTGCACTGTGTCTGGGTGTTTCTAAGTATAATAAGTATGTATTTAAAACTATATAAGTATTATATCAGCTATCTGGCCACCATCGTACAAGCTTTGCTTAGTTTGGGGTCAGATGGTGTTGTGTGTGAATTGTCCACCAATATTCACTGCGCTCGCCACCCAGAGATCTAAGTTGTTATATCTCTAAGCCCTGTATTTAAGTAATCTATGTCAATGTTACAGTCCAGTAACTTTGTCGCCTGAAAGAATGGAGTAGTATGCGTTAAATCCGGTAGTTCTGATTTTTTGCAGCCTTGTTGATGATGTTGGCCTAATGATTAATCTAAATTTGTGACCTCGAGCGCCAAACGCAACTTTGTCAAAAATCTAAAAAATCGTTTATTTTTCAAATTTTGGCAATTATAACCATAAGTTTTTCAAAAACTAGTCGTGTTTTTGAAAAAACTTTCTTATAAAATATACTAAGTTTGCTACAATATAATACTAGAATTGTCTCTGTACACCCAATAGTTTCCGAGAATAAGTCTTTCAAAGTTTTTTTTCGAACTATATTTTAACTCTTACTTGACCACTTTATAGCCCAGTTACTGCACTTTTTAACCTCCGACAAAAAAGAAGTTTCATAAGTTTAACATCGATGTCTGTCTGTCAGACAGACAGACATACAGGTCTGTCTCTCTGTGTGTATGTCTGTGTGTGTGTCTGTTTGTGGCACCGTAGAGCTCAAACGGATAGGCATATTTTGATGCGTTTTTTTTATTTGAAGGTTAATTTCTGTGTTGATTTTTTTAGCTATTTTTGGTTAATATCGATTCTAGATGGCTGCCTCCACAAAATGGCGGACCAAATATTTGATCACGATCTATCTAAATATGGGTATCAAATGAAAGGGCTTGACTAGTCGTATACTATACATTATAACAAATTTCAAATCACAAAATGGCGAATTACATGAATTTTTTCACTACTGTTTTAATATGGGTATCAAATGAAAGGGCTTGACTTATGTTAGATTGGTACAAAATTATCAATTATAAATTATATGTTACTTCATTCAAATATTCTTCTATCCTTTTCTACCGTTTAGCCATTCAATCTAATATTCATCGTTTGTTTGGTTGAATAGTCGACATAAAATATATCCTAATGATTTATAATAGTGACGGTCTTCTATTGGTTTTAAATTTTTCTGTTGGATTTTACTATTTCTATAAATGCATTATTGTTGCTTCACATCAGTTTGTAATTTGTATTTTACTGTTGATTAAAATTGTTTTTATTTCTGAAAGATTGGTGGACTCTATGCATTTACAAGATGCTGGCACCTATATTATTGTAGTGTTTAGGAATACTCTATAACTAAGCCTAATTCTGCCCTAGCCTAAAGTGTGGTAGGCAGACAATTAGATCATCAGAATTACAATGTTACAGGTTCCTGGAAAAAGCTGTCGTGTTATCATTTTCCGTGCGGAAATAGCGCCAGCTCTCTGAGTACGTCTTTGATTGTTAGTAATACTTACGTACATTTTCAGTATTACTATATCTTTCGTTGTAGTTAGTGCTGGTGGCAAGATTAATAGCATTTGGTGGTGCTGTTTGTACTTGACAATCCCTTTTGTTGTTTGTAGCACTTGTTAAACATCTTTTGGTTCAAAACCAACACTTACTTGAGTATCTGTTCTGAGACATTTAACAAGTCCTTGAAAGTCCATCTTATTGTTGGTTTAGGGTAACCGCGGGTATTACATGCCAAACTCAGACTCTTTCCTACCCATACCGCGTAATCAGTGCGTATTTTATCGTCTAATATTTGTGCTGGATCTGAAAATATGTAAATGATATTTAATGCACTCTATCCACTCTACTTTGTAGTATAAGCAAAATGTTTGTCTCTTCGATGTAGTGAAACGTTGGCAACCTTGAGAAGTTGGGATATCGAAATTACGATATTATTGGGATACGATTACGATTTTAATCAAAATATTTGCTTGTCCTATCTATGTAAACTTCTGTAAACCAAAAATGTTGTCATATCTTCGAATTAAGTTAAATTCACAGATTTGAGAAATTATACGCGACTGAAAAGTGCAACCACTGATGGTACTGATGGCTCCGAAAGTAAAGGCTTTTTTTTATAACTTTAAGTACAACGCATCTTCGTAAAACGAGTTTGTGTAAGCCTGTAGTGTTGTTATAATAGAACATTATGATATAAGTGCGCTAAGTTGAAACTTACAGCCGAGGCGTTATATTATAGTAAATATTATTCCGCGCCTTTTTTTTCGCTGTATTGTTTTTATTTGAAAATGTCGTCAGAGTTTTATTTATTTCCTCGCAAATATGTTATAAAACGTCGTATGACATACGTGCGCTTTGATAATTACAGCCTCTGCTAAATTATAGCTCTCGCCTTCGGCTCGAGCTAGCAATAAAGCCTCGCCTGTAATTGTCAACTTAGCGCACTTAAATCATTATGTATCTACTATTATGATCTTACAGCTGGGACTCGGTATCCGGATCCCACAAAATATAGTCAAGGTCATAATCCACCACGCTGGCCGACTGCAGGTTGAACCATGTCACACGTCGCCGAAAGAAGCCTTGGAACATACCTGTTTCCGTTTAATGTTTCTCGAAATTGTTAAAAACAATAGTTTCATTTTTACAAAAATAAGGATTGCGCTTTCCCGCCATCTTGTCTGATGTGTAAGCGATCCAATCACGATGGATGCTTAGCGATCAGTTTAACTTTAGGACATCAATATTGTACTCATCGGGAAAAAGCACTCAGGCAAAGCTTTCTACAGCCAAGACAGTCGTATTACAAAAGTATAGACAAACCTCATCGTTTGAAAAAAAATCATTATTGGGTATTTACCTGTGACTAGCACCCTTACTGACATAGTATCGGTACCTCGTATGTTAACAGCTTCGCAGGTATATTTTCCATCCAGCGCAAAATTTGAAACAAACCTAAAAAAACAGTTGTTGTCACGCACCACTTATCTGCTAAAACTTAAGTTACTATGTTGGTACGTTGGTAGTACATGAAAGTTTTATAAAATTTTAATATCATGAAATTAAATCTATTAAAAGTTTAAATATGTAAAAGTCCTGCCGAAAACTATGAGAATCACTAATATTGTATAGTCAAATGATTACTTGTTCATAATAAAATAAAGCAAACTGTTAACTGTCCTGTACACAATACATGAAACTGAGCTCAAAATGTAGAGTATAAAGAGAAGAACTTTAAAAAAAAAATTTTTAGTTACCGCTAGTAATTAAAAAACATCATAAAAAACAACTGATTTTTGTTCAAATGCATAATAAAATTAAATGTCTACTTTGGTTCGGATCTATAAGTACTAAGATTTTAAAGCTGAAGATTTTATTTGTTTGCTTTAATGCTGGGATCTTTAGTTTAGTCAACAAGTTATTTTATAACATGAATAAAGAATGTAACAAAAACGAGAAAAATATTCCCTTTTTGAGAGCATGGGAGTGCGCTGACGTGCACCGAAGTTCATGACAGCATGTGTTTACCTTTTAAGGTTTAGTCATTAGACCCTGAGCTAACCAAACTTGTTCTGAATCTGAGTTGCTACGACTAATTTTCGACAGCTGATGGCGTAGCAACTCGCGCTAGGGTTCAGCTAGTAAAAATAAAATATAGATATACAGAGACGTAGATATAGATCGTCAGAGTTCCGCCAGAGTGCTGTGTCGCCAGAATTATGCATCTCCACAGTTTCAGATGAAAAAACGCATATTCTGCACGTACTAAAAATATTTAAAGTATTTAGTTCTATTGTATTATCGGTGTAAGTTCTTGTTGATCCTCTGCATGCTGTGTGTATTACGATCTTTACTCTACGACGACACTTAACATTTGCATTCACTTACTTCAAGTTGTGTCCTATTCTGGTGTACGGTCTGCCATCTTCGACTAGTTGTCTACCGTTTCTATACCACGTTACGGTTGGCAAAGGATTGCCTTCTACAGGACAAGGTATGGATACCGATGTACCAACTTTAGCTTTTATAAAACTCTTAGATTTGTCCAAGATCGTTGGTTTGTCTGAAATATAATCATTTGACATTGCTATAAGCTATTTATGACATCAACACGATACAACCATCGCTGCTGGTATTTATGACTATGTTAATATTATTAATCACAGAATATTTAGATACCATATATTGACATAAATCACAAAGAGACAGATAGAAACCCCTTAAGACTGCCCTCGTGGCTTAGTTGGTAGTAGCTCTGCCTGCAAAGCCGAGGGTCGTGGGTTCGATTCCCACCCAGTGCAAATATTTGTGTGATGAATTCAAATGTTTGCACTGTGTCTGGGTGTTTTTATGAATAATAAGTATGTATTTAAAACTATATAAGTATTATATCAGCTATCTGGCCGCCATCACACAAGCTTTGCTTAGTTTGGGGTCAGATAGTGTTGTGTGTGAATTGTCCACCAATATGTATATGTATGTATGTATATGTATATGTATGTATGTATAATATTATTTATCCCAGCAAAATAGCATACAAAAAAAAAAACAAACAATGACTTACATCTAGTGCTTTAACCGATCTAGTATATAACGACATCTTCCAGAAAATCATTAACATCAGTAAAACTAAGTAAATAAAAATAGATTGAGGATATAGTGCGAAAGTAACAACAACAAGTAGGAGTCCGCCTGGTGAAATACCACACTTTACCCCAGTTATTCTGCCGCCAAGCTGTAATATGCAAACAGTATTGTGTTCCGGTTTGAACGGCAATGTTTCCAGAGAAATTGCGGAGCTTAGATATATAATATCTTAGGTCTGTGGGTGACGAGCGCAGTGCAGTGCTAGGTTATGGTTTGGACTTTTCGCGTTCCAATAGCTGCGTGTCTTGCTCGTCACGTCACTCTACACTATAAAATATAATAAATAATACGCGAATGCACGACGTAAAGATGCAGTTTCATGGACTATGGTGATAATGATGTAGAGTTGTCATATTGTTAACCCGTGAGCATTTTATACAAATAGGTATACATCTATATGCAAAACTACAATACATAAAAGTTAGTCTAAAAGGCTGCTACTAGTGCGAAGCGATCCTAAAGAGCTGGTTCTTTGCCGCGTTTACACCAACAGGCACATCAGCTAATGAATGTTAGATGTGAATGAAGGAAGTGGACGTTCGGGAACTACCCCAGAGATGTAAAAATAAAAACGCAATATAAACAATGTCCCACTTACATTCTACAAGTATGCCAAAAATAATAGAGTCCGAATGAAGATAATTTCTCGCTTCACACATATATGAGCCTGCCTTTGTGTCGTCAGCGTTTTCCACAGTAACGTTCTCCTTATCTTTCCATTCGGGAATCTCATGATACGTTTCAGATGAATCTTTGTCACCCAGACTCAGTTTAAAGTGCCATGTCAAGGAAGGTGGCGGTGCGCCTTTCGTAATTCTGAAAAAATAAATAAATTAGATGGGTAAAACCACAGATTACAGAAATAAGGTAAAACGCTAGTCTCAAATTTAGTCATAACTAGCTTTTTGCCACAAATTTGCCGTGGTACATATACCTACATAACATAAACCTATAACACTCAGGGACCACGTACATATAGTTCAACCATCCATCTAACATATGGATAGTACATTCAAACGTGACTGATTTTCGAAATCAGTTCAGTAGTTTCTGAGATTAGCGCGTTTCAAACAAAGAAACTCTTCAGCTTGTAATATTAGTGTAGATGGTACCTAGATA
The DNA here is from genome assembly GCA_963693475.1 of Ectropis crepuscularia. Taxonomy (NCBI): domain Eukaryota; kingdom Metazoa; phylum Arthropoda; class Insecta; order Lepidoptera; family Geometridae; genus Ectropis; species Ectropis crepuscularia. The sequence continues at coordinate 20,364,823 of OY856355.1, forward strand.
GCGTACAACCTTCCGGTTTAGTGGCTGACCGGTGGATTGTAAGTCTGCCTGCAAAGCCCTGGGTTGTGAGTTCGATCCCCCCCCAGTGGAAATATTTGTGTTATGAATACAAATGTATGAATTGTGCCTAGTTGTTTTTTATTAATAAGTATGTATTTACAAATATATAAGTATAACATCAGTTTTCTTGCTCCCATAGTACAAGCTTTGCTTAGTTTGGGGCTGGATGGTGTCAGGGAAGCCGGTAGCTGTTTTGTCGCCTGTGTGCAATACCGATTATGCCGCCCAAAGACTACTTACTCTGAGTTTTGTCAACAACAAGAACAAAATAAAAAGAAATGTTTAACCCCGACTACTTTGGGTTTGATATATTATGTACAGTGTCCTACTAGTCAAACCCTTTAATTTGATACCCGTATTGAGAGAGTAGTGAAAATAAAATATAATTCACCATTTTGTGGAAGCGGTTATTTGGAATCAATAAACTAAATAATAAATATAAACTAAAAAATATCTAAGAACCACCGCAAATAAAGTGGCTTTTAAGTGGAAAAAAACTGCCTTAAATCGGTACAATTAGGGGGGTGTTCACTCATTTTACCACTTTGGAAGAGTCACTCGCGCAAACTATTCAGTTAAGAAAAAGAGAAACCTCAATATCATTTTAAAGACCTATCCATAGATACCCCATACGTGAGGCTTCAATCGTATAGTTTTTATAGTGTCGGAAAAAAGTAGCTGTAACAGACAGACAGATAGATAGACATGACGAATCTACATATAAGGGTCCCGTTTATTGCCATTTGGCTACTGAACCCTAAACAACGTTGACTGGGAACAAACATCATAACACTGGATTTTTATAAATCATATTTCGATTGATTATTCGATTCGATTGATTCGATATGTTAAAAATATATTTTCGCAGAAAAATGATTGTATTTATACTCACTTGCATCCGAGTGTAGTGGACATACCCTTTACTAAAGTAATAGTGGTGTTATCCGGCTTTTCTATTTCTGGGCCCTCTGAAACGAAGTCATAATCATTATAATTTACCTATCTTTTGACGGGGTTCATCAAAAGGTCCATGCATCTATCTACAGTTGAAACAAAACTGTCTTAGTTTTGTCGTTGCTCTTTTTTTCTCTAGGAGTTATATTATCAATTTTTTTTAAACAGAATTGTCTTATCTTTGTCATTACTCTCTAAGAAAGTTAGAGATAGCAATAGCAAAGCCAAAACCGATCTAATTAGGTGGTAAAGTGGACAGGTCATTGGCTGGGGTCATCTTTTGTCTAGTAAATATTGCTGTTGGTCTGTGTTTTATATTTTCTTTCCATGATCTAAATCTAAATAGTTGATAGCTTCATGTCTTTTGAGCATAAAATTATTTTGGAAATATTTTTTATATCAGAATAACTCGGCTGTTATTGCCCAGTGTCATAAAAGGTGCCAAGCGCAGCTCAAGACGCTGAAAGCGCGTTCCCCAATGCAATGCAATGAGCCATGGGGAAGATCACTTTAAAGTATTGTCAGTGTAAACGGACGGTTATATTTGATATCTATTTTTTATTTAAAATGTGGTTTTAGAATGATTGTAAGCTAAGGCGATCTGCACACTGCCCCGCACCACGCAGCGTAGTGCATGCGTTTTCCATCGTTGTTTAAGTAACTCTGTTTGTATATATAGGAAACACGCATAGTCCAACACACTGAAAATGCATCCACGCGCGATCGTGTAGATCACGCTCCTACATGAGGAGAAACACGCAACCCCCCGCGTGGATGCAGGCGAGACTCAAGTAGTACATGCCGATATTAATCCACAACACGCAAAAACGCGTACGTACGTAGATCCATCGACATGCCTGCATTTCTAAGAACAACCTTTCAACCGTTTTTTACCATACATTATCAAAACGATAATATCGATAGCTTAATAAGCTTTGTATAATAGCTTTGTAAGTCAATTTGACAGATTGATTTACCGATTTATATTAGCAAATATTATGGATTATATTATAAGAACGTAGGCCGGCTTGGAGCGAGTCCTGAGTCGGAAAGGTTCCATTCTCGTCGTTAAAAACTTGTATTTCTAAGGGCCTATTCAGTGCGACGCGGATGACCTACGCGGACGTCCGCGACGGACGGTAAAATCTATGAAACTTTACAGCGCGTTCAGAGCGACGCGGAGCTGTCCGCGTCGCGGAGAGCTATCCGCGCGCGGTCGAAATCGCTCCGCGCCGCTCCTCCGCGCCGCGGATGTCCGCAGGCGGACGGTGCTTGGTTCTAATGTAGTTGTTCAGTGCTCGGCGGACGGTCGCGCGGAGCGGACGTAACATACTACTGTCGTTGTCATGGCGGCTGCGTCTAATGTGCGCATGCGCGATCCGCTGCGCACTGAACGACAAATTCATCCGCGACGGACGCAAAACCTAGTCCGCGTGCGGACGGTCCGCGTCGCACTGAATAGGGCCTAAGAGATACTTGTCCACTCCAGATACTCGTAGTAGGTACCTGTGCTTAGTACCATCTGGTATCTACTTACCATCGACGTTTACAGTGTAAGTTATGCTGTCGTATCCAGCTGAATTATTAGCTTCACAGGTATAACTTCCCGCATCGGATAACTTGATTGTTTCGAAAATAATCTTGAAATGACGTTTCTTTCCTCTGTGAAATCTGTAATTAGGAATATGATTATAAATAATTTTGCTAATTATGTTTCTTTGTCAATGTTGTAAAGATCTGATCAAATAAAAAAACTGATGTTTATTTAATTTAATCTCACTAATATTATAAATGCAAACATTTGTGGATATGTACGAATCTTTGTTACTTTTTTACGTAAAAACTACTGAACAGATCGGGATAAAATAAAGAACATTGATAGATAAAAATCTGAAATAACACATAGACATAATATGAATACCGGAAAGTCCAAGGGGTAAGAATCAACACAGGTGAAACTGCGACGCGCCGCTATTTTTAGGTATTTTTGTTAAGGAGGCTCGATCGCAAAAATCACATATGTATATGTATAATCAAATAACTTTTAGTTTCATGCTTTATTATCACGAACAAAGCATTAGGTGTTTTCACATCAAAAGTAAATCGGTATCTTTTAGGTAGGCATGCTCTACCATAAACTACAACGTTGCGCGTCGCTTACCATTAGGCGAGGAGGCAGTTAAGTGTAAACCAATTTAAAATTAAAAAACATAATATTTTCCTCCAAAAGCTTAAATTTGTATAAAACAGTTGATTTTTGACGTGATAACGTCTTATAATTCGATGAAGCCGGCTGCACGCCTACAAAACATGACGTCATGTACCGTTACCGCGTTACCGTCGATCGTTACCTCGCCGCATGTTTGTTACAGTTGTATTAATTATTTCGACCAGTAGTTTAAGCGGGGATGTAGCTCAGTGGTAGAGCGTTCGCTTTGCATGTGAAATGCCCCGGGTTCGATCCCCGGCATCTAAAAGCTTTTTTGCATTGTTTTTTGCATTGTTTTGATTGAAAATGACTAAATTCTACTGATTAATTTTTATATACAAATCTATTAAACAAATGAAATTAAAATTTTCTTTTGAAAAATGCTACCATTCCATCAGTATTTTCTTAAGACGTTGTCACGTTCTATCGTCAGTAAACCGACTTTACAGACAAACATTTTTTTTTGACAATTTTAGATGGTATCATGATACCGAGTGTAGTCCGTTTATACCGGCTCAGTACTCATATGCGTACTGTTGATAATTAATGTTACATTATTTCATCACGACAACATTTTTTTTGTAAAAATATACATTCTGATACCCGTAACATTTTTGAATTAACTCAAATCAAGAAGGAGAGAGAAAGAGTGTTGAGAAAACTTTATTTTAATTAGGTTTTATAATACTGCGGGTAGTGTGTCAAAAATATAAAACTAAATTTACTCATGTAACTCTCGAGGCGCTTCACTGGTTTTAAAACTCTTAAAGATCCACTTGATTTCTGGTTCAGGGTTTCCTCCAATTATGCGACAGCGTAGTTTTATGTCAATATCTCCTGCTTCATACGTTACATTGAGGTCCTTTGGTTTTTTGATACTTGGCGGAACTAAAAATTAAAAAGAAATTATAATTGGCAGTCATAGGAACTGCCGATAGAAGTGAAAAATTATAACTCAGAATCTGCTAGCTTACTTTGGAAACTACGCGGGTGAAATCTGAGGGCGTGACCATGAGCACGGCCAAAGGAAAACGCTGACGCATTTCTACATGGCCAATCCAAATGGCCATGGACCCGAGTTTACTCGAAGATTTCTTATCAAATCCGAGCGTGACGCTAGAATTTAATTCATAACCCTGGAAAATTATGTCTGTAGCGCGGCAAAAGAAGTTTTCACTTCAAAAATGTACCATAATAATCAAGAACCAATTTTAACTGAAATAAAAAATTGCCACTCACTAGATTGGAAACATCAAATTGTCAAGGTAGGCTGAGTTTCTCATAACAGTATGCTTTGTAACATTAAAATAATATGTTGTTTGGTACATTATACTATCAGTGTATATAAATAAAAAAATATAATTTAAAAACTCAAATACCCGACTGCGTAAAAAGTGAACCAAACTACGTACTCGCATACTAAAAAAACTGAAAAGAATAAAACAAGCATTTAGATTTCTGGTGGTCTAGAATTCTATAATATGTTATTGTATTAATACTATTGAAATATATACAATATTTTCTAAAAAAAGAACATTACAACTGAAGAGTCGGGATCCATTATTATTCGACATACAATCTAATTGTTCAATGGATTCGATATTATTATTCGACATACAATCTAATTGTTCAATGGATTCGATATTATTATTCGACACACAATGTAATTGTTCAATGGATTCCGACTGTTCAGTTGTAATGTTCTTCTTTTAGAAAATATTGTATATATTTCAATAGTATTAATACAATAACATATTATAGAATTCTAGACCACCAGAAATCTAAATGCTTGTTTTATTCTTTTCAGTTTTTTTTAGTATGCGAGTACGTAGTTTGGTTCACTTTTTACGTAGTCGGGTTTTTGAGTTTTTAAATTATATTTTTTTATTTTATACTTTTTAGTTATGAATAATGTTGTGAATGTTAATATGCTTAACATAATAATAGGCATCTTTTGGTTGTTGACCAAATGTCTTCGTTTCTACTGATATAAAATGTAGGATTTTCTACTGCATTTAATTCATATTTATAGTTTTGTGTTAGTATAGGTTATCGATTGACGTTGAGTACCTACTAAATCGTTTGAAGTTGGAGATGGGCGACCGAGGCGGAGCAATCCGAGAGCGGTTCCGTGTTCCCACTATCAGCGGCAAAATTGAAACCCCATAGAGGTTTATTAGTAGATAGGGGCACCATATCCATACATGATATAGAGTGCAACATAACCCGGCTGTGTTTCCCGGGCGGGGCAGTAGGGTATGCGTAAATACATTTCCTGCACGTACGAAAAAAAGGTAGTCCAATATACCTACTAGCATAGATCGTAGAACCCAAGATGGGCCACATCCCAAACTTCACGGCGCACGCAATCATGTCAACGTTGGGAAGAGTGAGCTCACTCTTTCCATTCTACTCGGTTGCAGGACGCGGTGGACGCCGGACGTTTTTACCTATCATTATTCGGTGTCAACAACCAAAATAAGTGAACCACAGCACATCTCGCCGCTATCGATTATAGGGGTCAAGTAGATTGGTTCTTTGTAAACCACTTACGATACATACAGAGACGCAGTTTATTACCAATTTCAAAGTGCTCAGGGCACATATATTGATTTATATCGATGCCTACTAGATATATTAGTAAATAATGTCCATCCACATTCACACGTACAGTTAGTTATACGAAGTTTTCTGCTACCTAAAAACCTATAAATGTGAGAATGGTTGTTACTCAACTTTAAATCGATATACATCCTAAACGGTCAGTCGAATCGAAAAACATTGAGAGAAAGCTAAACACTATTTTTAAATACATATTCAACGATACCCCTCTTGACATATTTTGGTGATTATGATTTTTTTTTATTTGGACAATATGGCGTCCTGAATACGCCATATTGGACTTACACTAATGCCATGTCTTTAGTGTCACTCGCCAGATTAAGAGGAATCGATTGACGTGTAAATCATAAAAATCGGCCCAGGCGTTTGGTCTGTATAGTGCTTCAAAGGAACATACATACATACATACATAGACTGTTAAACACATTACCACTCCTTTGCGTCGCGCAGTCGGGTAAAAATGCGAGAGCCAGAAGCTTATGGGAGGTCCTGAGTGGAGAAGCATTACTCAGGGCTGACCGCAAGCTTCTGGCTAGCCCACCCGAAGTCAAATCTCAGTGATAGACTCTCATCGGACTGGTTGTCAAAAGTCAATGACAGTTCCAAATCAGAATTGAGACTTATAGACAATTTATCGGGCATTTTCAAAATATTTAATTCATTTAATTTTGGTAAATGTTAAATATTATGTCAAACGAAAATTAGTTTGGTGGTAAAGATTTTAGTTTTTGGTTTAACCTATCTAAGTTAGTAAATTATACTAATTTTATTATTTGCGATTCAATTTGATTTCTAGTTTCATGCAAAATCAAAATTATTAACTTTATAGAATGGAAATAGTAGTAACAAGAAATCATTGCATAACATATAATCGGCGTAATAATATTATTATATGTTCACTAATGTTTCACAAACATTTTTTGACAAAATATCACTTTAAAACCAACTAATCGTATAATATTCATTACAAAAACTTTACAATACAAAAATGTTTCATTTTACAAACAACGTTTGGCATGATATTTATTTCAAAAATACCTTACATCAACAAATGTTTTATTTTACAAACCATCATTTTATAACCAATTGCATGGCAAACGTTTCACTTAGACAATGTATCGAATGACATTTTGTTTATTGGCCATTTTTCATTTCATAAATTATTCTTTTTACTAATTTAGCATTGACCAAAATAGAAATTATAACAAATATTTTAAAAGTACCCGATACATTGTTCATGTAAACTATCAATTCTGTTTTGGTTCTGTGATTTACTTTAGCCTACCACTCCGATTAGGGTCTATCACTGATTTGACTCCGGGTGGGCTCCCGCCAGAAGCTCTGCGGTCAGCCCTGAGTGTCGCTTCTCCATACTCGGCCTGCGCTCCACTACGGAGGTCGCCGGCTCGCTTCGCTCGCCACCTCCCCCCTTCGCTACGCTTAGCCTCGCATGGATCGCTCCACTCAGGACCTCCCTTAAGCTTCTGGCTCCCGCATTTTTATATACACTCTAGGGGTAGTAGCGACAAGACTAGGTGGAGTCGGAGTACTCCGAGTCGGATTTGGGTCCTAAGTAACCTAATCGTCCCGGTGTGGTTACTAAGATATTCAAAAATTACAATCAAGTTTTTATCCAAATTTAATAAATGTTTGTTTTATAAATTGATTTGTTTGCCAAACAACACATTATAAAATGAAAATTTGTCAAGCGTTGGTTTTGTTTTTAAGCATTTGGTAGTTAACAAAAATATTAATAGAATCATTTGTCAAATAATACGTTATAGAATGAATGTTTGTCAAATAATTCGTTTGAGATATAACCAATTTGTTAAATATTTTTTTGTTAAATAATCATTTCACTACCCGTGAGTTTGTCTAACGTTGGTTATCACATGTCGGTTTGTGAAAAAAAGTTTATTAAAAGAACGGATACCATTATTATAACTAGCTGTTACCCGCGACTTCGTCCGCGCAAAATAAATACAAAGGTAACTTAGGCAGTACCTATTTGTATACCCAGACACATTTACGGTTACTAAAAAAAGCTTATAATAAAACAGTTGTATACAATTTCATCAAAGCGGTTCAGTTGTTTAGAAAGCGTAAGAGACATTCGGCCCCCTTTTCAACTCCAATTTCATCCCCATACAGTTCGAAATTACAAAATTGCAAGAATAAACATTGGTTTGCTTTGTATCAAGTGCCTATATACAGAGTTTCATGGTTTTTTTTATCTTCAACGGTTGAGAACTTCCATATTGACATTTATCCCCAATTTCACCCCCGACCAGTTCAAAATTACGAAACTGATAGAACAAACATTCGCTTGCTTCGTGTCAGGTGTCTACATAAAGAGTTTCATGGTTTTATGTTCAACGATTGGAAACTTCCATATTGACATTCCTCCCTCATTTCAACACCAATTGCACCCCCGTACAGTTCGAAATTACGAAATTGATAGAACAAACATTCGTTTGCTTCGTGTCAAGTGTCTATCTGTCTATATACAGAGTTTCATGGTTTTACCTTCAAGGGTTGGGAACTTCCATATTGACATTCATCCCCAATTTCACCCCCGTACAGTTCGAAATTACGAAATTGATTGAAAAAACATTCGTTTGTATGTTAGTATTGCAGTTTGTATTGCAGTTAGTATTGCAGGAGCGCGGCTCAAGGCGTCTTCCGTACGTTTTAATTTTATTTTAGCGCCAAGTTTTTAAGATTGCGACAACCCTACCCGTGTCTAGATATTATCGGCGTTTCTCCTAAGATCAAAGACGATGAACTACTGGTAGTATTTCTCTATGCTGTGGTTTAAGCTCGAACGATACCCTTAAATCCCGCTCTATTCCATGATGTTTAAAAACTCGACTTTTCAAGTGTAGGCAAGTGTCTTGCCTACACTTGTACACGATGCTGAGACATGGACGCTTAAACAGGTTATTCACAACATCAGAGTAGCACAGAGAGCCATGGAAAGATCTATGCTTGGCATCAAACGCCAAGATCGTATCCGAAATACTGAGATCCTATTAAGAACTAAAGTTCGGCACGTCGGAACTGCAGTAATGCAGCTGAAGTGGAATTGAGCAGGACACATTGCTCGACGCACTGATGACCGGTGGAGTAAAGTTGTGACCGTTTGGTGGCCGTGGCAAGGTAGGCGGAGCGTCAGACGTCCAGCTGCAAGATGGGTAGACGATATCATCTTTATTGCGGGTCGAACCTGGACTCGATTGGCACAGTACTGAGGAAGATGCCATGGAAAAAGAGAGGTCTATACCCAGCAGTGGGGTAAGCAAGGCTGTGGATGATGATGATGATGATGTAGTTTAAGCTAGTGTTGAGTGGGAGCGGTGCAGGATCAGAGTCGTAAAAGTGGACTATAAATAACCTTTATGCGGCAAAGGGGTAAAAGCCTTTGAGGAGACAGCGGGGCAGCGCGCCCCTGGCAGTGGGCCCCGGCTCTCACTGCGGATAGCACTGCGTCAGTGTTTACCTTACGACCCTTGACGGCCGAGCTGCTCGAGTTTCTAAAGTGTTGTCAACGTGACAATGACAGCGATATATAATAAGTTACATTTTTAATTCTAGAATGCGGTTCTTGTAAATTACTTACCAATTGTGAACTGACGGGTAATATTAATTAGATTTCATTAAACATGCTTAGCCTGTGAAAATGATTCCTTTTTTTGTTTGTTAAAGAATAAAATATAGTGTTACCTGTAACATCTAAACTGACAAGTTTATTTGTCGTTCCCAGTTTGTTCGTAGCACTACATTTGTATTCCCCGGCATCAGATGGTTTAGCGATAAAACTGTAAAAAAAAATATTCAATACTTATATCTCGACGTTTTTCAGAAAACTCTTAATTAAAACAGTTTTGGTAGATAACTATAGAATTTATATTATGTATATTCTAAACATTACCTCATAGTATTATTGTCCAGAATACTGCTAGGGTTGATGTTTTTGTCATCTTTCTGCCAAGTCACTATTGCAGGCGGGACACTATCAACTTCACAATCAATCTGTGCCGCAGTATCTGTTTGTACAGATAATGACTCTACTTTGTCATTGTTGACTATCTCAGGAACATCTATGAAATAAAATTGTATGATTTAGATTTATTTGTGGCTCGCCTGGTAGCTGCCTTATGTAGTAAGTAGTTAAATAATCTGCATTGGAATGGAAGCGCGGTTCGATTTCCACTAAGTACAAATATGTAGGTATATTTGTGACGAATACACATTTGTTTTTATCTGGGTGTTTCTATTATCTATAATATACTATCTATTTACAACTAAGTATATAACATAACACTTTAGCGACTCCGGGAATCCTAATAATCGCATTAGGATTCGCAGGAGGACTAGAGACTATTATTAAGGAACTGTCGCCATGCAGTTTGGTTGAAAGTTACATTGAAAATCACAAAGTTCAGTTCAGTTCTTGGTTTATGACGTGTACGACTTCGTCGTTATTCTGCCAGTGTCCGTTTCATGAAAGTTTCGTAAACGGTTATGGAGTTTAATAAAACGCGGTTTACTATGGTCTGAATAAGTCGGTTTATCTAAAACAAACAGAAGACAGCACATGATATAACCAACACCGAGTTAGTAATATGTAACAAATATTATTTGTAATAAATAATTTACTTAATATTAGGTGTTAGTGACAAATAATTTTATTTTATTTATATTTACAAATTTCATAATGTACCTACCGTTTATTAAGGGGGAAAAGGTGAGGGATAATAGGCATTTCATAGAGGTAGGACGAAAATCACAAAGTAACGTTCAAATTGACTATTTGAATTGTGACACAGTCTGAATTTCGCGCTCAATTGCTTAAAATTGGGAATGTGATAGTATTTGGTAAGACAACTTGTAAATTTGTCGCAATACAACATTTTTTATTTACTTCTTATTATGTCATATATCTGGCTTCCCAAAAGTTTTGTTTTAATTAGGGCAACTAGCAAATAAATGATTTGAAATAAATGATCTAGCAAATAAATGATTTGATTTGATTAGGGCTATATAGTGTTGTGTGAGAAATATCTTCCAATATTTTTGATTATATTTATACAGTAACAAATTAAATACACGCCAGTTTGTTTTCAACTATTCTACCATCATAAGAAACATATTAAACATAGTATAAATATAAACTGTTATTTAACTAAAAAACATGCTTTTAGCACGTACTAAAAATTACAAAATTGGACTAATTACACCTTTAATTGAATACACCGCTGCCTTGTTGGATTTAGGTTACGTGATTATTTTTTTCGTACCCCTTTTAGCAAACCATTCATTTAATACTCATATCATAGAGGTCGATATCAAATAGCCAATCCGCATTCTTGGATGTCCGCCATGTTGGATTTAAGTCACATGACTATTTTTTTCGTATGCCTGACAGCAAACCCGTTCATTATTTGATACCCATATCATGGGAGTGCATTTCAAATAGGCTGTCTGCCGTCTTCGACGTCCGCCATATTAGATTTAAGTCACATGACTATTTTTTTGTATTCCTAACAGCAAACCCTTTCATTTGATGCCCATATTATAGGGGTGGATTTCAAACACCCAAACACCATCTTAGGAAGGCCGCCATATTGGAATTGTAATGACGGTTTTATCTAGTCATGTATTGCCATCAGAACTCAGAGTTTGTGCAAAATTTCATTGTAATCGAAGACCGGGAAGTGGGTCAAATAAAGATTCCAAGATTTTCTTACATACATAGTTACAAGTGAAGCTAATAAAAGCGTGTTAAAAACGGTTGACTTAAACTAAAATAGGCAGTGATAGCTAATCAAACCATGAGTTTTACACTTTTGCAAGAAGATGAAGAACTTATGCGAACAGTAGGTGAAGAGTTACCCATAGTATTTTTTAAAATATATGTATGTATACCAAGAGAAAAACTATTATCTTGCTTCTCAAATTATTTACCTAAATGAAAAAAAGACTATTAGTCAAGAATATAAACTAATAGTTTAGATTTTTTTATTTTAGATTTGCTTATTTAAGTTTCAGTCAACCATTTTTATACATTTCATTTTATCTCTCACGTCATATAACTTTTGAGAACGTGTTCCATATATAGATTAAGTAACTTACTAGCAGCGCCCCGTGGTTTTACTTGCGTAGTTCCCGTTACCGTTATTCTCCCGGGATAAACAGTAGCCTATGTGTACTTCCAGACTATAATCTAACTGTGTTCTAAATATCAACCCGATCCGTTCATACGTTACGACGTGATGGAGAAACAAAGATCAAAATTTCCAAACATTTTGACATTTATAATATTAGTAGGATGTTATCTAAACTTTAATTTTAAGTAGGTTTTAATATAATATTTGCATGTGTCTGGAACCCTAAAGGTAAGTGTGACTGCTTTGTAGAATAATAAAAGTGGCCAAGTGCGAGTTGGACTCGCCCATGAAGGGTTCCGTAGCAGCAGGTGACATAATACATAAGTTCTTGTAGTTCGGTGTAACTTTGATCGATGTTTTAATAATAGTATATTTATGACGTCCTAAAAAAACTACTTACTAGATCGAGTTCAAATTAATTTTCGTTGGAAGTTTGCATGGCAATGTACATTATATATGTATATTTTTTTTAGTTTTATCATTCGCTTATTTTAGAAGTTACACACATTTTACCACTTTGGAATTGTCTCTCGCGCAAATTATTCAGTGTAGAAAAAAATATTAGAAACCTCAACATCATTTTTAAAGACCTATCCATAGACTCACAATTATAGGTTTGATCAAACAAATATTTTGAGTTTCAGTTCTAAGTATGTGGCACCCTTAAAATTTATTGTTCTTTTAAATTATTTTTGTAAAAATCTTAATGCGGTTCATAGAATACATCTACTTACCAAGTTTTAACAGTGTAATTCTCATAGTTTCGGCAAAAAGTGGCTTTGACAGACAACACATAACGACTCAATAAGGGTTCTGTTTTTACGTTTTACGGAACCCTAAAAAGTACTAACTACTTGTTAAATTTACATATTAACACATAACAGTGTCACTTTTTCGAGCTCTAAGCAGTTCTACAGAAAAACACTTATCCTGATATTTTGTATGCAAATTATTTTAAATAGGTACTTACATTCGACGACTAACCGCACATTATGCACGTCACTGGTGATCGTATTCTCAGCTCGGCACTTGTATAGACCGGCGTCAGTTTTACCAGCAGTATTAATTACAATTTCTTCCCGATTTTTCCATTCTTCTTTTATATTCATTGACGATGAGGCTGTTCCGAAAAACCAACTTAACGATGGCTTTGGGATACCTCCCAGTAGTCTAAAAATGTTGAGTTCAGATAATAAATGTGTTACAAAAAAACTAAGTACCTACACAAACCCACTAAAATTATTTCCATGTTGATAAATTGATGTATATTGCCTGTATGCAGGCTAAGTAACTGGGTCCAGTTCCAGCAAATTTATTTACAGTCGTTATTGTCCAAAAGACAATGTAACCCAAATACAGACTCTGCAGTCGATAATAAATAATTAATAAATAAATAATTAAATAAAAAACGACACAAACTTAAACTGGCAGCTTTTATCCGCTGAATAGGTAAAGAAATGTGGCTTACTTACTTGCATTGAATCGCTATATACGAATCCTTTTCTACAGATAGTTCGGTTATACTCTTATCTATTTTAGGAGGTTCTGAAATAAAATAAATTATGTATTGCTATGGGATTGTACTCTTTTAATTTTCTAGAGTAATAAACTGTGTGGGACGAGTACCTGATGGTAATCAGCTCATAAGATTATGGTTATATTAGGTCTTCACATATGAAATTGGTGTTTTGTCGTACTAACCACTTTGACCTCGAATATCTTCTTTGTGGTTAGGAATTCAAATTTTAAATGTATACAGCTATTTACTCATGCTTTTGTGTTTTCAAAACGATAAATCGTTTGCTTTTTCCTCAATCAGATTTATCATTCGGTCACTCAGTTAACAAAATTGAAAAATTTTAGTTCGTGTTATTTACGAGTACGAGTTCCGTCGTGGCAACAGTGCCGCAAAAACGACTCGAAAGATTAATAATGTTTGTGTATGGTGGCACAAAAAAAAACACAACGTTTTTTTCGCAATTTGCATAATTTCTTGCGAGGGAAAAATTAAACTGCGGTGGGGCAGGCAGCCCAAAGATTTTATTGATTCGAATGGTTTTTATTTTTCAATAAAAGGATCAGTGAACTCTATCTTTGAGATGACAAAAGCGCATAGATAGCAATGGTACATACTTTGATTTAATAAATATATCTATGACATAAAAAAAATCGACTTTATGTTCCTCGCTTCCAAAACACCAATTATTTAATGTAAGGACCTAATATAACATCATAGCGTCACGTATAATTTCAGCTTTGACAGTTCAGTATTTTCAGCACAACGCTCATCACTAGAGTTACAGGTTACAGGATTTGTATTTCATTAATCTTGGTATAATTAGTCTGTAAAGTATGTGTCATTCAAACTGGGCATCATCATCATAATCAGCCAACATTCGTCCACTGCTGGACATAGGCCTCTCCAATGATACGCCACTCAGCCCGATCCTCGGCTTTACGTTTCCAACTGCCACCAGCTGCCTTCCGTAAATCGTCACTCCACCTAGTTTCAGGGCGTCCTACACTACGTTTGCCGATTCGCGGTCTCCACTCCAGAACTCGTCTACCCCAACAATTATCGGTTCTGCGACAGATATGACCAGCCCACTGCCACTTCAGCTTGCTGATGCGCTGAGCTATGTCGGTGACTTTGGTTCTCTGACGGATGACTTCATTACGAATACAATCCCTCAGAGAAACTCCAAGCATAGCTCTTTCCATAGCTCGCTGAGCGACTTTGAATTTTCGGACTGCTTTTACTGTTAGTGTGTCCACGTTTCAGCACCGTAGGTCATAACAGGTAGGACGCACTGATTATGCACTTTTGTCTTCAGACATTGTGGGATGGGTGACGAGAAGACTCGACGAAGTTTTCCGAACGCTGCCCAACCTAGCTGAATTCTCCTCATGGCTTCACTCTCAAAGCTATTTTTACCCAGTTCGAGCGTCTGTCCTAGGTAAACATATCTTCGAACAATCTCTAGAGTGGTTCCATTTACGGCAATCGGTCCCGGAGCAACGAACTCGTTGCACATGACTTTGGTTTTGTCCAAGTTCATCCGGAGACCGATGCGTTGAGAAGAGTTGGCCAAGCTGTCCAGCATCCGTTGCAAGTCTTTCAGCGATTCAGCCATCATGACGATATCGTCTGCAAATCTTAGGTGAGAGATGCATTCGCCATTAATGTTGATACCACGTCCAGCCCAATCCAGCGTCTTAAACATATCCTCTAGTGCGTTGGAGAACAATTTCGGGGAAATTACATCCCCTTGTCTCACGCCTCGATGGAGAGGGATATGTTTCGTCTGCTGGTTTTGAACTTGGACTGTCATCGTAGCGGCGTCATATATACACCTCATCACCTCGATGTATCGCCAGTCAACTTGGACAGCCAGGGTCAGTTTGGATTGGCGGCCTATCGTAGCCCGGGGATTCTTCGCACCCCCTGCCCTGCCGTTACCATGGCCGCCGCCTTGGCCAGGAATAGCAGGGCGGCCGGGAACTGGGGGCCTTTGATTTGGTGTGCCTATCATTAAAGGGTTTTGCCCATAGTCGCCACGCTGGGCATGCGGGTTAGCGACCGCAGGGGCGCAACTTCTTGTACCGGTGACGCTGCTGCCCGTCACCGGCTGGGATTTAAATTGCGCCGTAATTTGGATGGTTTAACCGCCGTCGGTCGGTTTTTTTGTGGGCTCTTACCACAGGCAGGGGGGACCGATGCCACATTCTATGCCCGGACACCAGGGCCAGACTGGGCAATACACTAAAACTAGTAAAGTTTGCCCAGACTCCACAAAGTGTTTTGTTTTGTTTAACTAAAATACTACTTTTGCTCAATTTAGATTAAAATTTAAGACATCAAAAAAAAGAGCAGTATTAGTCTTGAGTACTTAAATTAATGTTCGGGGTATAGCGGTAAATTATCAATATCAACTCATCTAAGTCAACAAACTTTGGATTACATATAAACATGCTAATTTTGTAAAAATATTAACTCTTCTCATTATCAGTTATTAAGTGGAATATAATATCATTATTACCTGTAACATGTAAAGTGACAAATTTATTTGTCGTGCCCAGTTTGTTCATGGCAAAACATTTGTATTCCCCGGCATCAGATGGTTTAGCGATGAAACTGTACAAAAACAGATTTTAAATTCAATACGTTTTCACGTAGAAGAAATACTTTTAGTATCTTTTTCTTATGTCTAAGAAAAACTTCCAAGAAATATCTTAATGTTGTGGTCTGAAAATATCACGAACAATGAAATCAATAGTAGGCAAAGAGCTTACATATACTACGTATGGAGTCAGAACAAACGTTTTACGTGGTTTTACACCGAAAGCACGGGTCTGATCGCTCTTGCCTTGTCGCTCTTGTGGAAGTGTCATACTTTTGTCGCAGCACATCACTTTGTTTCCATAGCTACCATACGTATACATAATAACGTGCGGAAAAACCTGATCTACTTACTTATTCTTTATCTAAGGTAGTAGTAGTAGGTGACAACGTTTCTAGATTAACATAATGCCTAGTAAACGTACATGTAAACATTTGGAACATAGGTACCGATAACGATCACCAGTGTAAACTGCTTTTAGAACTGACCACTTCCTTCTGTAACACGGAGTAATAGTTTCCGATAAAAACCACGAGGAGGTTTCCAAGCCACCGCATCCCTTGTTGATTTATCTATATCAGTGTCTCTCAATGTCTTATCTATTTGGTATATACTTAATTTAGTTGTTGTGGAAACCTTTCTTTATTATTTAGTTAAATTTCCGATAAATTTATCAGTCAATGAAATGAATAAGAATATCAAAACAATAAAAAAAATCACCTTATCATTTACCTACTAGTTGAACCTTGTACCACCATACATATTTTTTTGATGTTTAGAAAGTATTTTTATTCGTTTTACTGTTCTGTCTTTTTTGCATTCACGTGCTTACTTTTTATAATTTTATGCCATTCAAAAATTGTTTTCTTTTTTTATAATTTATGTTTAAACTAAACTTGGCCTGACAACAATGAACATGAAACAGAGAATTAGGTATCCAATGCGTTGTAGTTGCCCTTTCTTATTACCAGGGTCTAACGCTCAAAGGGTTATCTGGAAGAGATAGCGATAAGATCGCCTTTTGTGCCCTAAATGTTCTAATTTTTAAGTATTATCATTGTATTCCTGTATTGTTTTGTGGTATAATAAAGTGTTTTGTATTGTATTGTAAATTATGGGGGTATATGCATTTCAGCGTTCAGCGCATGTTTATTTATATTGAAGATATACCACTTAGTATATCTTCACTATAAAGATCAAAATGAATCGATGAAAACGTATGTACACACATAATCCTACAAATATTATAAATGTCAATGTATGGATGTTTGGATGTTTGTTGCTCAATCACGTCCTAACGTATGAACGAATCGGGCTGAAATTTGGAACACAGATAGATTATAGTCTGGAAGAACACATTTCTATCCTGGAAAACAACGGGAACAACGGGAACGGCCACTTCGCGGATAACACCGCGGGGCGCTGCTAGTATTATGTAAATCTAACTACTTTGTTACTGACTTTATTGATCGTGATAATTTCAGAACCTAATATTTGAGTACTTCTTAGAAGTTTTCCTCAGACGTCGAAAACATCTAAACTCGAGTTGACGTAGCATTTCTGAGGTATTGATTTAGCTTTTGAAATTTTATTTTACATTTCGGTTTATATAGTAATTCGTTTGAACATTTTTTTATTTTCTAAACATTACCTGATAGCGTTTTTGTCCAGAACACTGCTAGGTTTGATATTTTTTCCATCTTTCTGCCAAGTCACTGTTGCAGGCGGAACACTGTCCACTTCACAATCAATATTTACCACAGTATTTGTTTGTACAGTTATTGTCTCTACTTTTTCATTGTTGACTATCTCCGGAGCATCTAAGAAACAAAAAAACTAGCAATATATAGATTTGTTTGTGGCTGACCTAGTTGGTTTAAATTGTTGCTCGATTTTGGTGAGTCTTATTTTCACTTAGTGCAAGACTAAGTTCACTTATTTCCGTGGTAAATTCACAAATCATAATATATTTTTTGTGTCTGAAGGATTCTATGTATAATAAGGATGTATAACTTGCAACTATGTAAGTGTTATATTTTATCTATCTGGCATCCTTTAATCTTTATTTAGTACGGAGCTAGATGGCGTTGTGTGAGAAATGTCGACCAATATATTTATTTAATTAAGTTATCAATTAATTACACGTCAGTTTGTTGTTGATAATTTTACCGATCATTATTAAGGCCGATTTACATCAGACGAGCGAATGCTCATTCTATCCCCAATGTATCAAATTCATTTGGTGTAAACAAACATAGAGCATTATTTCGTTGTTTTTTTGCGTCCGCAAAGATTCTATGGAATATACAGGGTTATTGGTAATCAGCCTGCATCCTTTTAAGGGGATGTTAGGTACATTCAATACGTCAACTTTTGTTCTACAGTTTAAAAAAAAATGTTTTTTTTTTCTTTTACAAAATAAATAAAAAGTGCATTTGCACGGTCTAAAAGTATCGAACTCTTCGTAACAATTCGTAACGAGAGCGCGTACGCTCTATAACCCGCAAAAAATTATGTACCGAAGGGAATAAACACTAAAAAGTCGCTAAACAGTACAAAAAACGGCAACAAATACAATTTTTTTTGGGTTATCTATTAAGTTTTAACGAAAGTTGTAGAACAAAAGTTGTTTGTTTAAATATACAGAACATGCCCTTAAACGGATGCAGGCTGATTACCAGTAACCCTGTATAATATGGAAACGCTAAGAACGATCTTTCGTTTACACTAAAAGATCGAGAAAGAATGCTCTTGTTCCAGCTCTAGCTCTATGTTCGTTCAGTTTAAATCGGCCTTTAGAAACATGTCTCCGAAAATTCTGTGACGTGAGAGATAAAATGGTATGTACCTGTGTGAAACCCGGAGTTTTTACATTTTTAGCAAAAAAGCAATTTCTAATAATTACACTATCAAGTAGGTAATAGTAGGCGAAAAGATATCTACAGTATTTTTTTATTTTTTTAAATAAAGACTGACGAGACGAGCAGTACATGTGCCTGATGGTAAGCAACATGCCTGCCACATAACAGCACAGTGACACGCAGCTATTGGATCATGAAGAGCCCAAATCATTACCTAGCACCGCACTGCGCTCGTCACCCAGAAATCTAAGTTGTTATATCTCTAAGCCCCGCAATTTCTCTGAAATATTGCCCTTCAAACCGGAACACAGTAATGTTTTCACATTACTGCTTGGCGGTAGAATAACTGGCAAAGGTGTGGTACTTCCCCAGGCGGACTCTGCTAAGAGTCCTGTCACTACAATTTATACTTGGTATACCTACAAATACTACTAGTATTTGTAGGTAGTTTCATATTAAACGATGAGAGTGTAAAATGATTACAAAAAAATCTAACTGAGGATAACCTAGTCGACACAAGAAGTCATAAGTGATTTTTCATTAATCGTTTGTGCGGAATCTAATTCCGGCTTTGCGTCTAAGCAGTTAAGCCAAATATTCTGACCATTGCTTAAAGTGAGATATATAGTTTTTCTCTTGGTATACCTACAAATACTACTGTAGTATTACTGTTTAATATAAAACTACATAAAAAGAGGATAATAAATGAGTTGCTTTGGCGTAGGTTTGCTTTGCATTGAAGAATAAAAAGTATTCAAATAAATATTATGCATCACAGTGTTACCTATTTGAACACTAAGCAGTCCTATAGAAGAACAATAATTCTGATATTTTGTATGCAAATTATTTAAAATACTTACATTCGACGACCAACCGCACCTGGTGCACGTCACTGCTGATCGCATTCTCAGCTCGGCACTGGTATAGACCGGCGTCAGTTTTACCGGCAGTATTAATTACAATTTCTTCCCGATTTTTCCATTCTTCTTTTATATTCATTGACGATAAGGTTGTTCCGAAAAACCAACTTAACGATGGCTTTGGGATACCTCCCAGTAGTCTAAAAATGTTGAGTCCAGATAATAAATGTGTTACAAAAAACTAAGTACCTACACAAACCCACTAAAATTATTTCCATGTTGATAAATTGATGTATATTGCCTGTATGCAGGCTAAGTAACTGGGTCCAGTTCCAGCAAATTTATTTACAGTCGTTATTGTCCAAAAGACAATGTAACCCAAATACAGACTCTGCAGTCGATAATAAATAATTAATAAATAAATAATTAAATAAAAAACGACACAAACTTAAACTGGCAGCTTTTATCCGCTGAATAGGTAAAGAAATGTGGCTTACTTACTTGCATTGAATCGCTATATATGAATCCTTTTCTACAGATAGTTCGGTTATACTCTTATCTATTTTAGGAGGTTCTGAAATAAAATAAATTATGTATTGCTATGGGATTGTACTCTTTTAATTTTCTAGAGTAATAAACTGTGTGGGACGAGTACCTGATGGTAATCAGCTCATAAGATTATGGTTATATTAGGTCTTCACATAATATGAAATTGGTGTTTTGTCGTACTAACCACTTTGACCTCGAATATCTCCTTTGTGGTTAGGAATTCCAATTTTAAATGTATACAGCTATTTACTCATTCAATTCAATTCAATTTATTTCTTCGAACCATTATTTTACAAAGAAAACTTGGTAACGTCAATTACAAAAAATAATAATAAAACAGTTTAAATACATAAACAACAGAGACAATATTTATCATTAAGCGGCTGTAAAGAGGCCTTGTCCAATGAATTCAGCTATAAAAAGGCTTTGTCAAACAGCAATAAAAATATTTGAAATACAACATTTTTAAGTACCTATCGTGTAAAAATACTTTTAATTAATCGGTAGTTACAGTCTGTGACACACTCTTTTGCCATACATTTTTGTCTTTGATGAAATCATCAACATCAACAACTCATGCTTTTGTGTTTTCAAAACGATAAATCGTTTGCTTTTTCCTTGAGAGATCACCGTTTTTTTCGCAATTTGCATAATTTCTTGCGAGGGAAAAATTAAACTGCAGTGGGGCAGGCAGCCCAAAGATTTTATTGATTCGAATGGTTTTTATTTTTCAATAAAAGGATCAGTGAACTATCTTTGAGATGACAAAAGCGCATAGACAGCATTTTATTTTTACTTTGATTTAGTAAAAATAAAATAAAAAACGACTTTATGTTCCTCGCTTCCAAAACACCAATTATATAATGTAAGGACCTAATACAACAACATAGCGTCACGTATAATTTCAGCTTTGACAGTTCAGTATTTTCAGCACAACGCTCATCACTAGAGTTACAGGTTACAGGATTTGTATTTCAT
The DNA here is from genome assembly GCA_963693475.1 of Ectropis crepuscularia. NCBI lineage: Eukaryota > Metazoa > Arthropoda > Insecta > Lepidoptera > Geometridae > Ectropis > Ectropis crepuscularia. The sequence goes on from OY856355.1 coordinate 20,386,207, forward strand.
TAATCTTGGTATAATTAGTCTGTAAAGTATGTGTCATTCAAACTGGGCCATACAATGAAACTAGTAAAGTTTTGTTTAACTAAAATACTACTTTTGCTCAATTTCGATTGAAATTTAAGACATCAAAAATATAGATTTTCGACTTTTAGAGCAGTATTAGTCTTGAGTACTTAAATTAATGTTCGTAGTATAGCGGTAAATTATCAATATCAACTCATCTAAGTCAACAAACTTTGGATTACATATAAACATGCTAATTTTGTAAAAATGTTAACTCTTCTCATTTTCAGTTATTAAGTGGAATATAATATTATTATTACCTGTAACATGTAAAGTGACAAATTTATTTGTCGTGCCCAGTTTGTTCGTGGCCAAACATTTGTATTCCCCGGCATCAGATGGTTTAGCGATGAAACTGTACAAAAACAGATTTTAAATTCAATACATTTTCACGTAGAAGAAATACTTTTAGTATCTTCTTCTTATGTCTAAGAAAAAATTCTAAGAAATGTCTTAATATTGTGGTCTGAAAATATCACGAACAATGAAATCAATAGTAGGCAAAGAGCTTACATATACTACGTATGGAGTCAGAACAAACGTTTTACGTGGTTTTACACAGAAAGCACGGGTCTGATCGCTCTTGCCTTGTCGCTCTTGTGGAAGTGTCATACTTTTGTCGCAGCACATCACTTTGTTTCCATAGCTACCATACGCCTCATCTGCTTACGATTGACACAAAGGAATCGTGCGGGAAAACCTGATCTTCTTACTTATAACAACGTTACTAGATTAAGGTGCGTCCCCCAGCAAAACGAGTTTTTTGTCCAGTTTTAAGAGCTATCTACTCATTAGCCAAAACAAATATCAACTGGTAAAAAATACATTAAATTTCTACAACTTCTTGGCTTCAAAATGGTAGTTTTATTTTTTTGTTAATGAACTTATTGTTTAAATAATCGCCTCACAACGAAACCATGAAAAAATTAAATAATTGTAGTTATCATGCATCTCCTCGAAAATCGTCCATTATTTTGATTTTGTACTTACACCAACAGATAGACAATTCCATTACGAACATTTTGGTATTTTGATATGTTTTTTTCCAAAAGACCAAAATCTGATTTTATAAAGAGTTTATTTTAAAATTCGAGCGTAAACCAGCGACAAATCCTATTGTTTCTCTCTTGCTCTTTCTTGCGGTGTGCGATAAGGTAAGAAATACTCAAGGTCATTTGCTCGGGGTACGCCCTTAACATAAGGCCTAGTAAACGTACATGTAAACATTGTGCAACATAGGTACCGATAACGACCACCAGAGTAAACTGCTTTTAGGACTGACCACTTCCTTCTGTAACACGCAGTAATAGTTTCCGATAAAAACCACGAGGAGGTTTCCAAGCGCGGTGGCTTGTTCCTTCCCTTGTTGATTTATCTATATCAGTGTCTCTCAATGTCTTATCTATTTGGTATATACTTAATTTAGTTTTTGTGGAAACTTTTCTTTATTATTTAGTTAAATTTCCGATAAATTTATCAGTCAATGAAATGAATAAGAATATCAAAACAATAAAAAAAATCACCTTATCATTTACCTACTAGTTGAACCTTGTACCGCCATACATATTTTTTTGATGTTTAGAAAGTATTTTTATTCGTTTAACTGTTCTGTCTTTTTTGCATTCACGTGCTTACTTTTTATAATTGTATGCCCTTCAAAAATTGTTTTTTTTTTTTATAACTTGGCCTGACAACAATGAACATGAAAAACATAATTAGGTATCCAATGCGTTGTAGTTTGGAAATGTCGTTCGTTGTAGTTGCCCTTTCTTATTACCAGGTTCTAACGCTCAAAGGGTTATCTGGAAGAGATCGCTATTAACGATAAGATCGCCTTTTGTTCCCAAAATGTTCTAATTTTTAAGAATTATCATTGTATTCCTGTATTGTTTTGTGGTATAATAAAGTGTTTTGTATTGTATTGTATTGTAAATTATGGGAGTATGTTTATGCATTTCAGCGTTCATTATTTATATTGAAGATAAACCACTTAGTATATCTTCACTATAAAGATCAAAATGAATCGATGAAAACGTATGTACACACATAATCCTACAAATATTATAAATGTCAATGTATGGATGTTTGGATGTTTGTTGCTCAATCATGTCCTAACGTATGAACGAATCGGGCTGAACTTTGGAACACAGATAGATTATAGTCTGGAAGAACACATTTCTATCCTGGAAAACAACGGGAACAACGGGAACGGGAACTTCGCGGGTAACTGCTAGTATTATGTAAATCTAACTACTTTGTTACTGACTTTATTGATCGTGATAATTTCAGAACCTAATATTTGAGTACTTCTTAGAAGTTTTCCTCAGACGTCGAAAACATCTAAACTCGAGTTGACGTAGCATTTCTGAGGTACTGATTTAGCTTTTGAAATCTTATTTTACATTTCGGTTTATATAGTAATTCGTTTGAACATTTTTTTATTTTCTAAATATTACCTGATAGCGTTTTTGTCCAGAACACTGCTAGGTTTGATATTTGTTCCATCTTTCTGCCAAGTGACTGCTGCAGGCGGAACACTATCCATTTCACAATTAATATTTACCACAGTATTTGTTTGTACAGTTATTGTCTCTACTTTTTCTTTGTTGACTATCTCCGGAGCATCTAAGAAACAAAAAAACCAGCACAATACAGATTTGTTTGTGGCTGACCTAGTTGGTTTAAATTGTTGCTCGATTTTGGTGAGTCCTATTTTTACTTAGTGCAAGACTAAGTTCACTTGTTTCCGTGGTAAATTCACAAATCATAATTATATCTTTTGTGTCTGAAGGTTTCTATGTATAATAAGGATGTATAACTTGCAACTATGTAAGTGTTATATTTTATCTATCTGGCATCCTTTAATCTTTATTTAGTACGGAGCTAAATGGCGTTGTGTGAGAAATGTCGACCAATATATTTATTTAATTAAGTTATCAATTAATTACACGTCAGTTTGTTGTTGATAATTCTACCGATCATCATTAGGCACATGTCTCCAAAAATTCTGTGACGTGAGAGATAAAATGGTATGTACCTGTGTGAAAACCGGAGTTTAACATTTTACTATAATATAAATACTACTAGTAGTATTTGTAGGTATACCAAGTATAAATTGCAGTGGTAGGACTCTTAGCAGAGTCCGCCGGGGGAAGTACCACACCTTTGCCAGTTATTCTACCGGCAAGCAGTAATGTGCAAACATTACTGTGTTCCGGTTTGAAGGGCAATGTTTCCATAGAAATTGCGGGGCTTAGAGATATAACAACTTAGGTATCTGGGTGACGAGCACAGTGCGGTGCTAGGTAACGATTTGGGCTCTTCATAATCCAATAGCTGCGTGTCACTGTGCTGTTATGTGGCAGGCATGTTGCTTACCATCAGGCACATGTCCTGCTCGTCTTGTCAGTCTTTATATAAAAAAATACAAAATAATACTGTAGATATCTATTCACCTACTATTTATTACCTACTTGATAGTGTAATTAATAGAAATTGCTTTTTTGCTAAAATGTTAAACTCCGGTTTTCACACAGGTACAACATACCGTTTTATCTCTCACGTCACAGAATTTTTGGAGACATGTTTCTAATGATGATCGGTAGAATTATCAACAACAAACTAACGTGTAATTAATTGATAACTTAAATAATTAAATATATTGGTAGACATTTCTCACACAACGCCATCTAGCTCCGTACTAAATAAAGATTATAGTTTTATATTTAACGTGTAAAATGACAAATACTACTATATTTGTAGGTATACCAAGAGAAAAACTATATATCTCACTTTAAACAATGGTCAGAATATTTGGCTTAACTGCTTAGACGCGGGAATTAGACTCCGCACAAACGATTAATGAAAAATCACTTATGACTTCTTGTGTCGACTAGGTTATCCTCAGTTAGATTTTTTAAATATATAAATGAGTTGCTTTGGAGTAGGTTTGCTTTGCATTGAAGAATAAAAAGTATTAAAATATATAATATACATATCACCATCACAGTGTTACCTATTTGAACACTAAGCAGTCTGTAAAACCCGCTCCACCAGTTTTTTTAAATTTTCAAAACTTCTAAACATCCTGGTCGCGACATTACCAAATCGTAAAACCCTCTTATCTATTTTTGAATTTTTAATATTATCCTGGTTGAACGTCATCTAATCGTAAAGACCCGCCTTTGCTAACTTTTAATTTACATCACTATTTGGTTTTATTAACATTTTATTTATTATTATTCTTGGTCTGCATAAAGGTTGATAAACCTCTTCTATTAAATACAATCGACGTTATTTATTTAGTTGTATTATAATTGATCTTGTATATTTAAAGTAAAATTAAATGTATAAAATGTTTAGTATGTAAGTAAGTCAGTATGTATGTATGTACGTATGATTGTTTATTGATTCTTACAACGAGCTAGTTTCCTAAATATATAGATATTTTTCCTATCATATTTTATTACTTATATATTAGTTTGTTCGAATGGCCTTGTGATCATCTAGTAGTAGAACTTTCCGTATGTGGACCGTAAGTTGTAACCCAGACAGATTTGAGATGAACCCTAGATCTAATACAAGTATATGATTTTAACCTAATGAACCTATGAACTTTAGTTTGACAAATATCTTAATAATTAACTTTAATTGATACACCAATGATTCCAGAAATGAGTTAATAGATTTATATGAAGATTCTCGCCGGTATTATTAGCTTATGACTTAAGTTATGCCTTAATATGTTGAAGTTTGTTTTCCGAAATAGCTAGAGGGTTGAGCTAGTCAATGAGACAACGTAATTATATTGTATTTAACCAGTTAGAGAATATGACATGTACAAGGTGTCAGATTTAAGATTAGTAATAATGTTCATAAATATAGTAGGTATGGAAAATAGTAGAATGTAACTGTATGAGACTGATCGGATCAGTGTATTAGTTAATTGTTTAAAAATGTTAAGTTTTTGTGGCAAAGAAGAGAAGCTCCTGACCCTGCCGCTCCTCTTAGTCGTTGACGTCCAGAAAGTGGCTTAAAAAAGGGAATTCAACGTCCTCCACAAGAGCGCATCTCGCGGGATGCCGATTTTATTCCCTAATAGTTCTCTGTATGTTAGAAACACTAACTAAGCTATCCAAGGGAAGTGGGGGAATTTCATCTAGTTAGGGGTGGATGAGTTTACAATTTCTATTGTATGTCAATGTCAGTCAGTCCTTTGAAATCCCATAGAACTTTACTGTACCGACCGACAGCAAAGGAATGTGATTTCGGGGATAGAAGTTAACTAGTCATTCAATATCTAGTCACTTTGTTAGACAAGCCTCAAAAGTTAAGTTTCCAATGCAACCTGATAGTTTTAGCATCAACCGAGCTGTAATATTTCGATGTAAGTATGTCAGAACCCCTCCGTACAGGTGGAGAATCTAACCAGGGTACAACCGACCCAATCTGATGATTTAAGGATATAGTTAATGTCTTTCATTCCCATTTCCGTTAGAACTAATTGACTGGCACGGCATCTGCATGGCCACAACTAATATCCAGAAATAAGCAGACTTCTGCATAAATTTCTTTAATGTAAAATAAGTCGTAATTAACTTTCAAGGCACATGGAAATCCAACTCTGAGGACCATCGAACAAAATTATGTATCAAAACTGTTTGATTGTATTTATAATTTATTTGTTAATCTGTAAACAAGGTGTAAAACCATAGTTGTGATATAGGTAAAATAAAACTAGGTCTATTATAAGACCCAGTAATTTTGATCATTAGATAGTCTTTAGATTTCCAAGATTATTTTGTAATCTTTTTAGAGAATAATATTCAAGGAACTCTGTTAAGCTCCTGTACTCGTTCTATATATACGTCCAAATTCTCTCAACTTAAGCAGAGAAATTTGACGATCACAGCTTCCGAGCGGATTATCAAACTAGTCCAGTTTCTTACACAGATTTAGGACTTTAGTTTTATAAGTTTATAGATATATTGTTAAATGAAATTGTTATCAGACTCAAATGATAAAGACTATCGAACAATCAGTTTGTTTTGCTGTAACTTCTCGTTCGTTCACCTGAAACCAAGAATAATTAACTCCCTATGTTCCGTTGATCTGATATGTCGCATCCTTAAGACATATTAAGGCCAACGCAACGTACCTCAACCTATCCTACTCATGGCCTAAACAGCTAAACTATACCAAAATTTGCAAGAGATTCGCGGATCTCATTTAAATTTACCCAACAGCTAAAAAGGGTATATTTTATCCGGACAGTCGGAATAAAGTGCAGTACCCTTTTCTAACATTGAATACTAAATTTACCTACCAGCTGATCAGACTGACAAAACCTATGATCCCTTTCAGCCCTACGGGAAGGTTTCATTCTAGTGACGGGGAAACCAGGATTTAACCTTTAACACAAAGTCAATCCTTTTTTTGGAGGCGAATGAAACGTTTCCAAACCTAACCTGAGACGTTTCGAATTGATATCTTCAACCAGTCTCTCAGCGGAGCACTACCGACCAGCCAGGAATATTCACGACCTGCGTGTTGTATATTCAAGGCCGTCTGAGGCTTCGAAGAAAATACCAATCGAACCGGTGACTAAATCGATCCCCATTTAAGAGGTAAAATCGACCTTGGGGCGTCACGAAACCCAAGTAGTGTTGACTCTAGGAGAGGAAACACGAGACGCGTGCTTCAAAACCGTAACCATGTACGGTATATTTAGTTACGTTGTCCATTTCCCCACAATGTAAAACCTCCCAATTTAAATTTAATGCTCAAATAAGTTGGATATGCAAAACCTTCCTACTAACACAACCGATTACTTTCAAAACCGTCTTGTGCGTCGCAAGAACGTCTTTCACACCCAAAATGAGACGCCAATTTATTCCTTTGCATTGACGAAAATAGCAATTTTCCCCACTGCTAAAGTACGAATAAATTAGTCCTAGAGAAATTCAATTTACTAGAATTTATATGGATACAACGTAACTAACTAACACAAAACGCGACAATCCTTACGTCCGTACTCGACGAGGGATAATGAATAATTGGTCCTGTTCTACGCCGCCACGCTCCCATTTATAGTTTTTCAGAAACAATCGATACCCGGAATGCGAGCAACCCGGCGTCCAAACTGAATTGGCGGCATCCGCGGCATAACTTTCCCACGGCGGTTAATCTTGATAAGCGAAACCCGAGACCTATGACTAACACGTCGGTTTTAAGAGCTTTCCGAACTACCAACATAAAGTTGCATTCCTATGACGACACCACTATTTAGGTTAATATGAATACTTATTAATCCGGAAGGTATATTTTAGTTCCCATTTTTTTATCCACATACATTTTAAATTTGTACTCACAAATTAAGACGTCATCGCCAAATGTCATTTACTGACCTACTTTCGAAGCGTGTACAACAAACTTGTCTCATGTTATTATTTCCTTAGGTATACTTTCTATGTATTATTATTAGAAAGATAGTATCCTCTCTATGTATTCTTATCAAAGAGAGATATTATGACAATTGCCTTGAGTTCTGAGGAACTAATTATCATCTAACAGTAACAGTAAATGTTCTCTGTCAGTTACATTACTTGGATGTCTATTCAACCCAAAGGTTATATTGCAATTCAATACATTTAAACAATTATCACAAATTAATACCTATAGTCAATACAGTTAAATATTAGTAGAGCACACTTTATTAATAAGTTGTGTTATGTACAAGGTGCGTTATGTATGTATGACAAGTATGTATTCACAACCATACAAGCGCTATTATCAGTCAACTGGCTACCATAGTAAAAGTCTTGCTTAATCAGATGGTGCTGTGTGCGTTGGTGAGTTATTTAGTACTAATATTAAATATGTAAATATTTAGTATAGCTGAAATATTTGAAGATTTTTGACGGACTGCTTAGCTGACCGTTACAAGTCCTATAGAAGAACAATAATTCTGATATTTTGTATGCAAATTATTTAAAATACTTACATTCGACGACCAACCGCACCTGGTGCACGTCACTGCTGATCGTATTCTCAGCTCGGCACTGGTATATGCCGGCGTCAGTTTTACCAGCAGTATTAATTACGATTTGTTCCCGATTTTTCCATTCTTCTTTTTTATTCATTGACGATGAGTGTGTTCCGAAAAACCAAATTAACGATGGCTTCGGGACACCTTCCAGTAGTCTAAAAATATTGAGTAAAAAATAAATATGTTACAACAAAACTACATAATGTCTCTAAAATATTTTTTCTGTTGATAAATTGCAACCATAGATCTAGTAATAATTTATCAACAGGGAAATCAATCAGCCAGTGCAACAGAAAATTTTATTGTTTATTATGTATTCATATGAACTCATAAGTTTAAATTCTTACAAACTACTTATGTTTAGGGCTGCAAAGTGACAAACTTCCTGAGTATACGTGCTGTGTCAAAGGTAACCGTCTACTATACACTTTAATCCAATCATCCAGAAATAGCATCTTTAGAATCTTGATATGCTAGATGTTGGCTTCTAGGATAATACATATAACGACACAATTTTCGGGTCTATTTTCGTCTTAGCTTACTTGTGCATTGTCATGTCAGCTTTGCGTTTTTGCAATAAATATTTGATTGATTGATTGAATAAATATGACAGTCTCTTCGTGACTCTACTCAGGATTTCAATTTTCTTTCGTCAATCAGATAGAAGTGAAGCTCCTGTCAAGTGTCACAAGATTTTAATGTATTTCGGGTTCCTGTTGTAAAATACTCCGTGAGATTGTACATCAATAAATAATTTGTGATTTCATGGGTTCGTTATGCTTGCATACCCGTTAGATAAAACACACCCAATCCATGTGCAAACACACTCCATGTGCTAGACGGGTAACGACCAGGCATATTCTTTTCATAGCAATGACAATCAGTAGCTGGTCGTAGCAGACGTTAGGATATTCCATCCCTTCCCTCTTAGACCCCGTTTACTAAAGCTGTAACTTTAGCCTCTTAGTCGTCTAGGTCTGATATAAGTTTCAGTAAATTAATGTATAGTCATTTTCGTCCAAAATACATAAATTTCCCTTAAATCCAGACCTCGCACTCGAAAACCATTCCAAAACTGCCCAAATGTTTTATTGAACTGTGAGCCCATCCTCGTTGAGTAGGTAGGAAAATGTGGTGTATTGACTACTTACTTGCATTCAATCAATGTATTTGAGTCCTTATTTACAGATAGGTCAGTTGTACTCTTATCTATTTTAGGAGGTTCTGAAAAAAAATAATTATTTATTGCTATAGTAGTCTTTTTACATTCTAGACTTCTAGAGTGATGAACTGGGAGGAGTACCTGATGGTATTCAGCTCGTAACATTATGGGTATACGACTAAACAGCGTAGGCTCAGAGCGTCACGCAGTATATTAGCTTTAATAGTTAGTTCAATATATTCAGAACTGCTCTCATCACCCAGAGTTACAATGTGTTCATTAATCTTGATGTCATTAATATTTGTCATTCAAACTGGGCCATACAATAAAACTAGTAAAGTTTTCCTGGCTCTAGAAAATGTCTCAACCATAATTATAATAATTTCACATTTTTGTTTATAAACAAAATTTGAAACTTTGGCTCGATTTCGATTGAAACTTAAAACATCAATGAGACTGATTTTTTACTTTTAGGGCAGTATTAGTCTTTAAGAACTAAATTCATATCCGGAGTATGGCGGTAAATTATTATTAATTTCAACTCATCTAAGTCAACAAACTTTGGGCTAACACCTAAACTTGCTAAGTTTGGTAAAATGTGAACACTTTTCTTTTTGTTTTAATCTCGTAGATTTTATTATTATTACCTGTAACATGTAAAGTGACATATTTATTTGTCGTTCCCAATTTGTTCGTAGCAGAACATTTGTATTCCCCGGCATCAGATGGCTTAGCGATGAAACTGTACAAAAACAGAGTTTAATTAATACAATACATTTTCAAAAGTAAAAGAGATATTAAAAGTGTAATATTAATAATATTATAAATAATATTATCTTTCTTATGTCTGAAGAAAACTTCTGATAAATATCTAAATATTGTGGTTTGAAAACATCACAAACAATAAGATTAGTAACAAGGTTTGGGTATCGGGTGTGCGATAGATGTGACCGTCCCATTGTCACATCAATTTGCTAATATGCTGAGCTATGTCAGTGACTTCAGTTCTCTGACGAATTACTTCATTGCGATGATTGCAATCCCTCAGAAAAACTCCAAGCATAGCTCTTTCCATAGCTCGCTGAGCGGCTTTGAGCATTCGGACAATTTTAACTGTCAGTGTCCACGTTTCAGCACCGTAGGTCATAACGGGTAGGACGCACTGGTTGTATAATTGTATTTTGAGACTTTGTGGAATGGGTGACGAGTAACGAAAAGTTTCCAGCACAAAAGCGGCTTACTTTAGTTAGCTGTCGTTATCATTATCTATGTAGTATGTAGCACGATGTTTACATGTACGAGTACGTGCACTAGGCGTTATGGAAATATAAAAACGTAGTTACTGATTCTATTGTTCGTGATATTTTCAGAACACAATTTTAGATATTTCCAAAAAGTTTCCCCTAGACACCGAAAAAATCTAAATTTGAGTTGACAAAGTATTCCTTAAAGATGTCGATTAAGCTTTTAAATTCAAATTTACTTTTTATTACACAGTCAGTCATTCGTTTGAACTTACACTTATTTTCTAAATATTACCTGATGGTGTTATTGTCTAGAATACTGATAGGGTTGATGTTTTTGCCATCTTTCTGCCAAGTCACTATTGCAGGCGGGACACCATCCACTTCGCAATCAATATGTGCCATAGTATTTGTTTGTACAGTTATTGATTCGACTTTTTTATTGTTGACTATCTCCGAAACATCTAAGAATCAAAAAAATATTAGTATAGATTTGTTTGTAGCAGATCTAGCTCTGTTGGTTTGTGTAGTTGGTCTGCCTGCGGAGCCATAAGTCGCTAGTGTTCAATTTCCCCAAATATTTATTTGTGTAGTGAACATTTGTTGTGTGTCTAAGTGATTCCATGTACAAGTACGTATTTACGATTATTTTTAAATTGTTACTATTTACGGTTACTAAAATTTTAAGTTATAAATTTTATAAATATCGGTCGATATTTATAAGTAAGTATGATATGGTGGTTAGTATTATTATCATCTATCAAGCATTCTACAAACTTTGTTTCGTTGGGCTAGATGGTGTTGTGGGAGAAATGTCTACCAATCTGTATATTTATTTAAGTTATCAATTAATTACACGCCAGTTTGTTGTAAATAATTCTAGCGTTCATCATAAGAAACATGTCTCTAAATATTACGTGATGTGAGAGAAAAATGGTACATACCATGTTTTCTAACCCCGAATTATAACACTATCGAGAAGATTTATTACACTGTTAAGTAGGTAATACCCGTGGAATATATGTATATCTACAGTTTTCTTTGTGCTTGTATACCAAGAGTAAAAATATATATCTCGCTTCAAACAATTGTCAGAATATCTTATGACTGCTTAGACGCGGGAATAGGATTCCACCCATGTGGTTAATGAACATCACGTATGACTTCTTGTGTCGACTAGCTTATCCTTAGCAAGATGTTTTGTAATAATTTCACGCTCTCTTATATTAAACGACAAAAAAGAGAAAAAATACTACGATGCTTTTGAGGAGTTGCTACTGGTTTGTAGAAAAATAAGTGATAACAATTTTTATAACATCAAACAGTGTCACCTTCTGGTGCACTAACCAGGGCTATAGAAAACCACTCTTTATAATATTTTGTATGCACATTATTTGAAACACTTACATTCGACGACTAACCGCACCTGATGCGCGTCACTGCTGCCCGCATTCTCAGCTCGGCACCGGTATATGCCGGCGTCAGTTTTACCAGCAGTATTAATTACAATTTGTTCCCGATTTTTCCATTCTTCTTTTATATTCATTGACGATGAGTTTGTTCCGAAAAACCAACTTAGCGATGGCTTTGGGACACCTCCCAGTAGTCTAAAAATGTTGAGTATACATATAAACTACATAACGCCTCTGAAATTATTTCTTGTAATAAAAATTGTAACTATAACTTATAGTTACAATTTATCAACAGGGAAATCAATCAGTGCAACACTCAATTTGATTATTATAATTTAACTTATTTATATGAATTATTTCATACTAGCGGCCCATTCCGGCTGCGCTCGGATATTGTCATTTAAAGACTATTAATCGAAACAAAAACTATCCTATCTCTCAAGTTGGACCAGACTGCTCACGGTGTGCTAATTTAATTTAAAATCGGTTAAGTAGTTTAGGAATCCATCCCGGACAAACATCGTGACAGGAGATATGTATATATTAAGATAAGATTTATTTTGATGAGGATTAATACCAAGGTACAAATGAAGAGCCTTTTCAAGAGGCGGCATATATAAATTAATATTTTAGAATAAAAAACTGCTTACTGTGACATAACTATAATATTTAGACATAATATGCTGTCGCGACACTTTTTGTAGATAATAATGAGTTCTGCAAAGTCGTAGTAAATGATTTTGTTCTATCATCAATAGTTTTCGCAGCGCACGCGACGTAAGAAATTTTTCAGGTCTTTTTTTTTTAAATATAATATAGCCTATGTTACTCAGGAATAATGTAGCTTTCCAAAGGTGAAAGAATTTTTGAAATCGGTCCAGTAGTTCCGGAGCCTATTCATTACAAACAAACAAACAAACAAATCTTTCCTCTTTATAATATTAGTATAGATGAATAAGTGAAATTTTTACAAACTTGTTATGTTTAGGACTGCAAACTGACGAACTTCCTGAGTATGCGTGTTGTGTCAAAAATAGCAGTCTACCACACATTTTGATCCTACCATCCAGCAATAGCATCTTATGCATCTTGGCATTTTAAGATTCTTGATACGCTACATATTGGCTTTAAGAATGTTTCAACAACACGATTGTCGGGTCTATGATCGTCTAGTAAAGAAGTAAGACAGTATCTTCGTGACTCTAGTCCGAATATCAAGATAGATAATATAAGTTATCTTTCATCACTGAGATAGCCGTGAAGATTGTAATGCATCTGGGGGCTCCTGTTGTAAAACTAATTCGTGAGGTTGTACATTTTGCGGATGTTAATGTTCTTGGCGCTTCAAAAGTCAAACGAATGTTTGAGCATTTAGATCGTTCTCCTGATTTATATTAAAGTCGAATCAGTATAAACAACTGCAACTACTACAACAGTATGCTCTAGGTATTATAAATGAAGCACCAAGTCATGTGCGTTCGTATTGCAAATGAAATCAGTACAGAAAACTCATTTGTCACGTTTGACTTGTTGCCTAAAATTCATGACAATGCAAAATAGTTCCTAAGTGCCAGGGGAGTATCATATTCACTCTAACAAATGTAACCAAAAAAAAATCGGATGGATCCGTCACGATTTTATTTATTTATTTATTTATTGTTAAGGTACACAAAACAGTATACAATTAAATTAAATGAACAAGGTTATACAATAATAGGTTCAGTTCCAAATCGTATACTTAAAATATGTGTACACAGCGTGAACTAAAAAATGTAATTACAAGTTAGTAGAGTTAATAACATGTTTGTTGAGTTTAAGGCTTAATTGCCTTGGAATTAAATAATGGCTAATATATTTTGCTTAAATTTGGCTAAGTTACATTCAAATATATCAACAGATTGATGATGTTTTTTGAGGATATCATTGTATTGGCGACACATTCTGACAATGGGGTTGTATAGAGAAGTATTGTTCTTATACACATTAAGTGAAAAAGTATTTTCAAAAGACCTACGTGAGTTGGAAGAGATATTGATGTTGATGCTAAAAAGGAGAGAAGGGGAATCAGTTAAAGAGTGAGTGATTTTAAAAAGACAAACAAAGTCCAAGTATTTGCGGCGATTTTCAAGACATGCTAAATTAATATGTTTTGCATATAATTTATATTAATATGTTTTGCATAGTAATATGATTGCATGTCCATTCGAAAACACGCATCAAATCACCCTCCATGTACTAGACGGGTAACGACCAGGCAGAATTTTTTCATGGCGGTGTCATTTTGTAGATATTATTCGTCTCACACGTTGGGAAGTTTCCTCCCTCGCCTCTCAGACCTTGTCAAGTTCTAAAGTTTTCCTAGATACGTGTAATCCAGGTAACATAAAATCTAGTCCAAATCCAGACCCTGCAGTCGATTTTCATTTTTAAACTGCCCAAACGTTATATTTAACTGGCAGTCCTTCTCCGCTAAATAGGTAGAAAATGGTAAGATGATGGGTGATGGTGAGGTGTTTTGTCTACTTACTTGCATTCAATCGTTGTATTCGAATCCTTTTTTACATACAGGTCGGTTGTATTCTTATCTAGTTTAGGAGGTTCTGAAAAAAAATTAATTAGTTTATTTTTATAGCTTTTTTTACCTTCTAGAGTATTAAACTGAGTGGGACAAGTTCCTGATGGTAATCAGCTCATAAGGTTATTAGTATAGAACAGCATGCTGTCATACAGTATATTAGCTTTAGTAATTGAATGTTTTCAGAACTGCACTCATTACATAGAACTACTGTGTATTTTATTAATCTTGATGGCATTAATATGTAGTATTTGTCGTTCAAACTGGCCCATACAATATAACAATTAACGTTTTTCCAGACTCCACAAAGTGTTCTTATCATATTATAATTCAATGTTTTTGTTGTTAAACCAAATAAAATATTAGTAAGACTGACTCAATTTTGTTTGAAATTTAAAACATCAGAAATATCGATTTGCGTTTGGCTGTACTCAAACTTTTAGGATCGGGTTCACGGATATCAAATCTTGAGTACGTAAATGTTCAAAGTACGAGTATGGCGATAAATTATAAATTTCAACTCGTCTACATCAACAAACGGTGGATTACATTTAATTATGTTAAGTCGGTAAAAAAACACTTCCTTTTTTAACCGACTTCCAAAAAGGAAGAGGTTATCAATTCGACCACATTTTTTTTTATTTATGTTACCTGATTTCTCTAAAACGACGGAACCGATTTAAAAAAATATTTTTGTGTTCGGATAGGTATGCTTCCGGAATGGTCCCATATAAATTTTATCGAAATCGGTGTGGTAGTTTAAAGAAAAAAATAAAATTTGCCTACAATTTTGTCTGGATGACGTAGTTGTCGATTTCACAAATGATATGAAACCTTATCCTGTCAACACGAAATTGTATAAATGCATTAATGAAATCTTGTTTTGCACGAAAAAGGGTAAAATAAACTATTTTCTAGAAAAAAATAAACCGATTTCAAAACCACAAATAGGCACTCAAAAACATAATATAAACTGATCTAATTACATTTTATAAGTGCTACTCACGCATCTATTTGAAGTCGGTGCCAGCCAAGTCTAACAGGTAGGGTAGTAGATAGATACTACTTACTACCATACTACGTACATAGTATCTGTCTATTACTAGCTTTTTGTCTAGACTGACACCGAATTCAAATAGATGAGTGAGCACTTATAATAATTAAATTAGTTTATTTAATGCTTTCGAGTGCTTATTTGTGGTTTTGAAGTCGGTAACATTTTTTCTAGAAAATGGTTTATGGCTTATATTATGGAATGAATTAATTTTTACCTGTAACATGTAAAGTGACAAGTTTATTTGTCGTTCCCAGTTTGTTCATGGCAGAACATATGTATTCACCAGCATCAGATGGTTTAGCGATAAAACTGTACAAAAAATCAGAATTTAAATTCAATACATTTTCATGTGAAAGAGATAATTTTAGATAGATTAATACATAAGATAGATTATTCCTTTCTTATACCTAAGGGAAACTTCTTATAAATGTCGAAATATTGTGTTTTGAAAACATCACGATAAATAGAATCAGTAATAAGGTTCTTAAATTAACGTAACGCCTAGTAAACGTACTCGTACATACAAACATCGTGTGACATAGATAATGCTACTCGTAACGACAACCAAAGTATTCCGTTTTTATGTCGGAACAGGATTTACCCGCAGAAGTAGTTGAATGCAAGTAACAGAATGTACATTACCGAACATAAGAAAATTTAAATATGATATTTATTAAAATGTTTTCTTAACAACATGCATCTCTGTTGTCCATGGCTTATAAAAATTGTAAGTATACTGTAGAAAATTTTGTACAATGCATAAACCCATAAACAAGCAATGTAAGAAATGTAAACGTGAAATTACTTCAATTTACTTCTGACGTATCGATTTAGCTTTTAAACTCTGATTCCACTTTTCAGTTAACAATCATAAGTTTAAAATGTATTTTCTTAACATTTACCTGATAGTGTTATTGTCCAGAGGTTTGATGTTTTTGCCATCTTTTTGCCAAGTCACTGATGCAGGCGGGACACCATCCACTTCACAATCAATATGTACCATAGTATTTGTTTTTACAGTTATTGACTTTACTTTTTCACTGTCGACAATCTCCGGAACATCTAAGAAACAAATAAGTGAACTGAAAAATTGTTGTTAAAATTGAGTCATATCGTGGGTTCGTGTCCCGCCTAGTACAAATAGTTGATATATTAGGGAGATTATTACATCATTTACTTGCCTTCCGACAAGCATTGGGGCTAGATGGTGTGCGAGGAATGTCTACCAACATATCAAGGATTTTCTTAGTTATCATATTTTATAATTACACGCCAATTTTACTGTCACCTATCTTCCGTTTACCATAAGAAACATAGTTTTAAAAATTATAATATGACGTGAAAGATAAAATGAAGTACAATAAGCTGTGAGCTATGATAGGTAATGACATTCTGAGTTATACACTTTTGCGAGAAGATTTCCATTCATGACACTATTAAATAGGTAAGAGTAGTAATCATTATTATCTACAGTGTTTTATATATTTGTTTTCGAAGACAAAATTAATAACTATATCCCGTTTCTCAAACAGAGTATTTTGTCTTAATGGCTCAGACGCCAGGAGTTGTATTCCGCTCTTAAGGGCGTACCCCGAGCAAATGAGCTTGAGTATTTCTTACCTCATCGCACACCGCAAGAAAAAACAAGAGAGAAACAGTAGGATTTGTCGCTGTTTTACGCTCAAATTTTAGAATAAACTCTTTATAAAATCAGATTTCAGTCTTTTGAAAAAAAAAATCTACCAAAATGTTCGTAATGGAATTGCCTATCCGTTGGTGTAAGTACAAAGTCAAAATAATGGAGGTTTTTCGAGGAGATGCATGATAACTGCAATTATTAAATTTTTTCATGGTTTCATTGTGAGGCGATTATTTAAACAATAAGTTCATTAACAAAAAAATAAAACTACCATTTTGAAGCCAAGAAGTTGTAGAAATAATGTATTTAATAATGTATTAATGTATTTTTTACCAGTTGATATTTGTTTTGGCTAGTGAGTAGATAGCTCTGAAAACTGGACAAAGAACTCGTTTTGTTGGGGGACGCACCTTAAGTTTCAGGTTCGTGCTGGGACCGTGACACGAGGCCGCGACAGGAGACCGCGCCCGGAGATCGCAACAGGAGACCAAAAAACGTGTCGCGGTCGCGGCGCGAACTGGTGCCCATACAATTCTACTTATAATGTCAAGTGCCTGTCGTGGTCTCCTGTCGCGGTTTTCTATTGCGGTCTCAGCGCGAACCGCCGCTTTTCAGTTAATTGTGACAATAACATAAATGGTATAATCTAGTCGATTCAAGAACGTAACTAACTATTTTAGTTTTACTAATTAACTAGAATATGTTTGATAAGAATTTAACATTTTACTGAAATGTGCAGTTCATTCGGTCATTTTTTTTGTCGTATATTTATTTGAAAAATACATTAATATAATTAAAACATCTACTCGAATAGCGAGGCTAGGCTACAACTAGAAACACTAGGGAAAAAGTTCAAGGTGGAAAAAGGAGTTAGGCAAGGAGACCCTCTATCACCTTAACTGATTTCAGCTGCCATAGAAAGTATATTCCGCAAACTAAAATGGAAAAACTTCGGCCTGAACATACAGGGCCTGAAAATAAAATTCGCAGATGATGTAGCATTATTCGAAGAAAATCCGTCACAACTCAATTTAATGATAAAAACTCTTATGGAGGAAAGTTCGAAAATTGGTCTGTACATGAATAAAGAAAAAACAAAACTATTGACTAACTCAGATCCAATAACAATCGACAAGCAAACTCGTTTCAGAGAACATCTACCTAGGGCAAGTAATATCTCACAAAGACCAAACCAGCAAAGAAATTGACAGAAGAATAGCAAATGGCTGGAAAACGTACTGGTCTTTGAAAGAAATTATGAAATCCAAAGAACTGGGAATACAAATAAAGTATTCTACACGTGTATACTTCCAGTTATTACCTATGGATTTGAAACCTGGTCACTCACCAAACATCATAGAGAAAAATTAGCACGTGGTCAGAGAGCCATGGAAAGAAGCAGGTCAGAAGTAAAGAGACAAGACAGAATAAGAAGTGCTGTTATTAGAGAAATAACGAGTAACTGACATAATTACCCAAATAGACTGTCAGAAATGGAGATGGACAGGACACATGACCCGAGACCCCAAGAGAAATGGAGCCATTAAATTACTAACTGGTATCCCAGAGATGGGAATCGCAGTAGAGGGCGACAACAAACGAGATGGGAAGACGATCTGAAACTCACAGTGGGACATCTCTGGAGAAGGGTAGCATGCGACAGATTACAGTGGAAAAGTTTAGAGGAGGCCTATGCCAAGAGGCACTCTGAATTACGTGATATATGGTAATAAACAAAAGTTCAGAAATTCAGAATAAATGGCTTATTATTATTATTAACTATTTGTTAAATATTTTATCATACTGTGTCACTTTTTTGAACACTAAACAATTCTATAGAAAAAGAGTAATTCTTATAATATATTGTATGGAAAATATTTAAAATACTTACATTCGACGATTAGCCGCACCTGATGCACGTCACTGCTGATCGGGTTTTCAGCTCGGCACTGGTATATACCGGCGTCAGTTTTACCAGCAGTATTAATTACAATTTGTTCCAGATTTTTCCATTCTTCTCTTTTAGTCATTGATGATGAGTTTTTTCCAAAAAACCAACTAAAAGATGGCTTTGGTATACCCTCAAGTAACCTAAAAATGTTGAATTTAGGTTATAAATGTGTTTCAAGAAAAACTACATAACGCCTGTAATGTTATTTCCTTGTTGATAAATTGTAACAGAACTATACCCATGTATAATTTACTTATGCATTTTCATTTCTGAGTTTATGTTATAGCAAGTTACGTATGCTTAGGGCTGCAATATGAAGAATCTCCAGACTGTGCGTGCTGTTTCGAAAATAATCGTCTACTACACACTTTAATCGATCATCCAGCAATCGTCTCAAGAATCTTCAAGCGCTAGATATTGGTTGTTGAAATGTTTCAACGAAACGGCTACCAAGAGTATAATTGTCCAATGTCATATGACGGCATCTTCGTGACTCTAGTCAATGTACTCAAGATGTCGGTTTCCGTTCGTCCAGGAGGTCGATGTTAAGCTCTTGGTGAAATGTCACAAGATTGTAATGCATCCCGGGTTCACTGTTGTAAAAGTAATTCGTGAGATTTTACATTTCGTTTATGTGAATGTTCTTGGCACATTAAAAGCCACGAGTACAAACCGAATGTGTAAGCATTCAAATTGTTCGCTTGAGTTATTTTAAAGTAGAATCAGTTTAGACAACTACAACTGCTACACCTGTATGTTCTCGCCATGTATGAAGCACCAAATCATACGTAAGTGATCAGGCTGATTACCAATATTCTGTATATTTGGTTTCATTGCCAATCAGAAATCATTCCAAAATCAGCCTAAACGTTATATTGATCTGGCAACCTTTTCAGCTGAATAGGTAACGAAATATAGTGAATTGAATACTTACTTGCATTCAATTGTTGTGTTTGAATCCTTTTTTACAGATAGGTCGGTTGTATTCTTATCTATTTTAGGAGGTTCTGAAAGAAAATTGATTATGTATTGCTTTAGTAATGTACTCTTTTTACTTAATTGAATGACGAACTGTGAGGGACGAGTATTTTATGGTAATTAGATCATAAGATAATGGGTATATACTCGTTACAGCATAGCGCCACGCAGTATATTGCGTTTGTTCCCGGTCGTCCCCGCCCTCTCGTCCCCACTGGAGACGAGTGGGAAAAAAGAAATTCGTTTGTCCCCAGTGGTGACGACTGAAACTTTTTATTTCCCAGTCGTTCCAATGCAGACCGAGAGTCAAAATGCAATAATAATATTCGAAAACAATCGTTGTGAAAAGGGGTCGTGGTACGTTTTATGTGTGTATTTATATTTTCTTATTTATTCAAAAAGACACCAAACACAAAAACAACAATCTTTATTGCTGTTTGCAGGGAAGATAGGATGATAAAAAACATTTAAAAAGTTTACCCATACAAACTGGCCTCTTCTTCTAGAATTGGTATATTTCTTTTTCGTTTGCTTATTTCCTTAATGTTTTTTTAAATTATATAGTACATTAGGTTGGATGTTTATATTACACCATAATACATTAAACAAACTTAGGTCTTTTTTATTATTTTTAACTATAATGTTGCGATTATTGCATTTTGACTATTGGTCTATAGCGGAACAAGTGGGAAATAAAAAGTTCCAATCGTCACCACTGGGGACGAACAAAACTTTTTTTTCCCACTCGTCCCCAGTGGGGACGACCGGGAACATACCGTATTTCGCAGTAACTTTGATAGTTCAATGTATGCAAAACTGCGCTCACCTAGAGCTATGATCGATATTTAATTAGTGTTGATATCATTATTGTGTAGTATTTGCCATTAAAACTGGACTTTACATAAAGTGTCAAAATATCTTTAGGCTCCACAAAGTGTCCTAATCACAATACAATTTAATATTTATTGACTTATTTGTTCCCTAACAATACTAAAGCTCATTTTCGTTACGACATTTAAAGCATCAAAAATATTGGTTTTCGTTTCATAGTACTAAAAAAATGTAGCAATTTTTGAGACTACGTTAGTCCAGAGTAAATAAATGTTCGTCATATGGCGGTAAATTATTAATTTCAACTCACCCAAGTCAACAAACTTAACAAATGTGTCGGCTAAAACATCTTTGTCTTCATTTTTCCCTTTACAATAATATTTTCCTTCATCGGCCAAACTTGATTTTTTTATAATGAGAGTGGAGTTATCATTATCAGGCAAAGTTTCTACTGTTACGTTGTCGTCTGGTGATATTATTTTGCCATTTCTTAGCCATGTAATAATGGCCTGTGGATATGCCTCTACTGTACAGATAATCTTGATTTGTTCTCCATATTTTGCTTTTACATCTGGTGTTAAAAAAATCTTAAATAAACATTGAGAATTAAACTGTTTTACAATTTTGTTTACTAAAGTTTTTTACAAATGTGTTACACAAATACAAATAAGTTCATAGTTTGTCGTTTTCGCATCAGCGGTTAATAATAAAAACTGTGTGTCGCGAAGAGACTTTATAATTTACCAAATCTTCACAATGTTTTTTTCATTAGCTTTTCGGATTTGGACTTACTACTAATACATAATTTTTTTTAAGCCCGACCTAAGGCTAAAAAGCCTCGGAGCAATTTTCACCCGCGCACAACCGCGTGTGCTGTTTACAATTCCCGTTGCACCGGTGGTGCAGCGGCACGGCGGCCAACTAGTAGAATCGCGCGGGCCAGGGCCGGATTTAGAAGTGTGGAGGCCCCGGGGCAGAGCTTCGTTGGGGACGTTGGACGTTAGGACTTCCCAAGTAAAAACCCGTAAAAGATGTTTAGATGTTCCGAAGTGTCCGTTGTGGAGGGGCCTCCACGTTTGTGGAGTCCCCGGGGCATATGCCCCGTTTGCCCTCTCCTAAATCCGGCCCTGGTGCGGACCTTGCTCACTTACAGCTTCGGCGGGTTGCACCCGCGTTTAACGTCTTAACAAAAATTGTTCTTAATACCTACTCCTAAAGCACAGATCACGACTCTTTCGGCTTAGAATATGTGGGCTGTGTAAAGTTTAAATGTAACCTATTGAATTCTTACGTTCAGATATATACGTTATATTCAAAAAGCGCTTTCGGATTACTTCCACGGTAACTTCTTTTGAATCAGAACCAAGACTATTGGTCGCTGTACAGGAATATGTGGCATTTTCTGTTATGTTTGAAATTTTCAACTCGTTGACATAGTTGTGCGGAAAATTGAGTCCTGGTAACGTCTGAAAATATAATATATACACAAATGTCATACAATAGGTACGCAACAATTCTCAGAAGCCTTAGATCAGAAATTATGCGTTCCATTTACTATTATAAGCAAAGCAGATTTTATTTTTCCACTACTGGGATTCGAGGCTCTTTCTGACAAGAGTCATATTCTACCACACTGGCCCAGTGCAGATTTGC
The DNA here is from genome assembly GCA_963693475.1 of Ectropis crepuscularia. NCBI lineage: Eukaryota > Metazoa > Arthropoda > Insecta > Lepidoptera > Geometridae > Ectropis > Ectropis crepuscularia. The sequence goes on from OY856355.1 coordinate 20,408,816, forward strand.
ACATTTATTGATTTATTTGTGTCATAGCTACCATACTCACTGTCAAGCCAATACGTATGTTAAGCCCTTTATTTAAAAAAAGACATAGTTATTTAATTATTAATTTAACTTAAGTCTTTACAGAACAAATATATATATATATATATATAAATATAATATATATATATATGTATGTATGTCATAAATCCAAAATTATCATGTCATATTCTTAATCCTAATTTACCTTACCCAATTAAAATAATAATTAAAATACAATACCATCATAACTCGTAACCTACTTCAAATAATACCTTAGTTAGAAATACCTAGTTCCGACTATGGTGGGATGTGTATTGCATACTTTTCCCTATTCAAGCAGTGCGTGTAAAAGTTCTGGAGTCCTACTGGAAATTCTTGGGAAAGTTACTTGGCTGATATATTCTTCAGAAAGGCGCTGAGGGCGATGGCTTTCGATATGGTACTGAATGAGGTATCATGATCTTTGGTCAAATCATCTTCATTGGAAATGGAATAACTTGAAACTCGGAAACTTGGTCGTGTTACCGACACGACCGGTACGAGTTTCAAGTTATAGAAGTTCAAATGGACGAAATGATTTCTTGCTTTCAGATTTGATCAATATATACAGGAAAAATTTCCCAGTACCCCAGTATACAATACGAGATATAGTGGTATACAGTTGGTCTGACAACATGTAAAATTCTAAAAAAGAACAGCCAAGCGTGGACTGGATATCACGTCAATCTGTTCATCGACAGAGGATCTTTATCAATTATCTGAATTTAAATATATTTATTTTCGGACTTACATGGCATGAAATTTGTACAAAAAACAGATCCAAGTTGTGATTGCTAGATCTATTTTCTTTGAAGTATATTGCACACATAAAATTGGATTTACAAACATATATCAAGACGGTTACCTCTGTGGTGAAAATTCTGTCGTTGTGTACGTTTTTCCAAGTTATGCCTGGGCGTGGATATCCTTCTACTGCACATTCAATCTGCAACAGGTCTCCATAGTTTACTGTAACTTCATTTTTGTCTTCTTTAATTTTAACTGATGGACGTGTTTCTGGTATAACAGTACCTGAAAAAAATATGTAATTTTTGAATTGAACGAAAAGTAAACGACGAGTGTCGTGACAAGGGCCGCTAGCGTCCCCTCCCATGCTCCCACACTCCACTTATTAAAGTTTTAAACACATAATTTGGTGTCTTTGTGTATTCTACATCGAAAATATAGGATCCCAGAAAACGGTTTGAAATAAAAAAAATGTCTTATTTTGAAAACATATACTGATATATGGCGTCTATGTGATATGAAATGCCTCTAAAACCAACTATTTTTATGAAATCAGTGCCGATGCGGAGGCAGTTACTCTAAACCGAATTGATGTATATTTTGTGATACTTAATTAAGCCCAAATGGCACCAAATTTTTCCTTTTACATTACAGTTTTACAGTACTATAACAATAGAATGTAGAAATGCTAATACGTACGCAAATGACATTACTGAATCACTGATATCGTCCATATCGTGGTTGGATAACAATAATTTAAACATTAATTTGAACAAAACTAATATCATTCACTTCAAACAACGTGGACTAAACCAATCTAATGTTAAAGTAACGTATAATGATCAAATAATAAATGAAGTAGACTCAGCAAAATTTCTTGGTTTAATGATTGACAAACAATTGAATTGGAAAAAACAAATTGATAGTGTTTCGAATAGAGTCACTAGCTCGGCGTATGCATTACATAAACTATCTGCTGTGGTGAATACTGATGCGCTTCTTACTGCGTACTATGGGTTAGTTGAGTCTATTCTCAGATATGGAATCATATTTTGGGGTAACTCTACCGACAAAGAGGTTATTTTTAAAAGACAAAAGCGCTGTATCAGATCGATGTTTAAATTACAACAAATTGATAGCTGTGGACCTTATTTTACTAAATACAAAATTCTTACACTTCCGTCCTTGTATATTTTGGAAACAGCACTTTTTGTACGAGCAAACCCGGAATTATTCCCTTCAATATCATATTCAGTCCAAAGAAATCGTAGAGACCAGAATAGGCGTTGTAATCACTTGGCAAAGACTACTCTCATGGCTAAAAGTATAATATGTATGGGATCTCGGATTTACAATCATATTCCAAAAGATATTAGAGATCTGAGGACTTCCATGTTTAAGTCACAATTAAGGAAACTTCTAGTCAGAAAATGTTATTACAGAATTGAAAACTTTTTTAATGATAGATTTCATTAGGGATTATTTTAGATATTTGGTAATAAATATAGTTTATAATTTTGTTTCATTATTTTGATTTGATGACATGAATTTAATGAGTTTGTTTTAATGAGTGTAATTATTGTACACAATTAGTAATAAATTTATTTTTGTAATTTTGTGATTTAATTTGATTATTTTGATTTGATGAATTTGTAAAGTTTTCAATTATTTTTTTTGTATTTGTATGGTTGAAGGGTGATTTGACTTGTAAGCTGTCATCAATTTTATATGAATTGAAAAAATATTTGTATGCCTAGCATATCAGGCAAAACATGACGACCAGCTACTTTAAAATATTTGTGACCTGTTTTATATATCATGCATTATGTGTGTTTGAACTTACTCATGTTTTGAACAAATAAATTATCTTTTATCTTTTAGTTAAACGAAAGAAATTTGTTCGCTCCACCCTACTACAAATGTACGTAGTAAGGTAGTAGGTAGGCATAGGTAAGTAGTATCTACTACCCTACCTGTTAGACTTGGCTGGCACCGACTTCAAATAGGTGAGTGAGTAGCACTTATAATAATTAAATCAGTTTATTTTATGCTTTTGAGTGCCTATTTGTGGTTTTGAAGTCGGTTTAATTTTTTCTAGAACAGTTTATTGCTAATGTTATAGAATTAAAATTATTTTTTACCTGTAACATGTAAAGTGACAAGTTTATTTGTCGTTCCCAGTTTGTTCATGGCAGAACATATGTATTCACCAGCATCAGATGGTTTAGCGATAAAACTGTACAAAAAAAACAGAATTTAAATTCAATAAATTTTCATATGGAAGAGATAGTTTTAGTATCTCTATCTTATTTCTAAGGGAAACTTATAAATATCGAAATATTGTGTTTTGAAAACATCACGATCAATAGAATCTGTAATAAGGTTCTTAAATAACGTAACGCCTAGTAAACGTACTCGTACATACAAACATCGTGTGACATAGATAATGCTACTCGTAACGACAACCAAAGTATTCAGATTTTATTATATATAACCAAAGTATTGACTGGCCTTGTGGCTAAGTGGTTAGTAGCTCTGCCTGCGAAGCCGAGAGCCGTGGGTTCGATCCCCACCCAGTGAAAATATTTGTGTGATGAATTCAAATGTTTGCACTGTGTCTGGGTGTTTCTATGTATAATAAGTATGTATTTAAAACTATATAAGTATTATATCAGCTATCTGGCCGCCATCACACAAGCTTTGCTTAGTTTGGGGTCAGATGGTGTTGTGTGTAAATTGTCCACCAATATTTATTTATTTATTTTATGTCGGAACAGGATTTACCCGCAGAAGTAGTTGAATGCAAGTAACAGAATATAAATTACCGAACATAAAAAAATTTAATTATGATATTAATTAAAATATTTCCTTAACAACATGCATCTCTGCCTTGTTGTCCATGGTTTATAAAAATTGCAGGTATACTGTAGAAAATTTTGAAGAATGCATAAACCCATAAACACCTATTAAAATTTTTGCCATACAAATAACAAGCAATCTAAGAAATGTAAACGTGAAATTACTTCAATTTACTTCAGACGTATCGATTTAGCTTTTAAACTCTGATTCTACTTTTCAGTTAACAATCATTAGTTTAAAATGTATTTTCTTAACATTTACCTGATAGTGTTATTGTCCAGAGGTTTGATGTTTTTGCCATCTTTTTGCCAAGTCACTGATGCAGGCGGGACACCATCCACTTCACAATCAATATGTACCATAGTATTTGTTTTTACAGTTATTGACTTTACTTTTTCACTGTCGACAATCTCCGGAACATCTAAGAAACAAATAAGTGAACTAAAAAATTGTTGTTAAAATTGAGTCATATCGTGGGTTCGTTTCCCGCCTAGTACAAATAGTTGATATATTAGGGAGATTATTACATCATTTACTTGGCTTCCTACAAGCATTGGGGCTAGATGGTGTGCGAGGAATGTCTACCAACATATCAAGGATTTTCTTAGTTATCATATTTTATAATTACACGCCAATTTTACTGTCACCAATCTTCCGTTTACCATAAGAAACATAGTTTTAAAAATTATAATATGACGTGAAAGATAAAATGAAGTACAATAAGCTGTGAGCTATGATAGGTAATGACATTCTGAGTTATACACTTTTGCGAGAAGATTTCCATTCATGACACTATTAAATAGGTAAGAGTAGTAATCATTATTATCTACAGTGTTTTATATATTTGTTTTCGAAGACAAAATTAATAACTATATCCCGTTTATCAAACAGAGTATTTTGTCTTAATGGCTCAGACGCCAGGAGTTGTATTCCGCTCTTAAGGGCGTACCCCGAGCAAATGACCTTGAGTATTTCTTACCTCATAGCACACCGCAACAAAAAGCAAGAGAGAAACAGTAGGATTTGTCGCTGTTTTACGCTCAAATTTTAGAATAAACTCTTTATAAAATCAGATTTCAGTCTTTTGAAAAAAAAAAAATCTACCAAAATGTTCGTAATGGAATTGTCTATCCGTTGGTGTAAGTACAAAGTCAAAATAATGGAGGTTTTTCGAGGAGATGCATGATAACTGCAATTATTAAATTTTTTCATGGTTTCATTGTGAGGCGATTATTTAAACAATAAGTTCATTAACAAAAAAATAAAACTACCATTTTGAAGCCAAGAAGTTGTAGAAATAATGTATTAATGTATTTTTTACCAGTTGATATTTGTTTTGGCTAGTGAGTAGATAGCTCTGAAAACTGGACAAAGAACTCGTTTTGTTGGGGGACGCACCTTAAGTTTCAGGTTCGTGCTGGGACCGTGACACGAGGCCGCGACAGGAGACCGCGCCCGGAGACCGCAACAGGAGACCAAAAAACGTGTCGCGGTCGCGGCGCGAACTGGTGCCCATACAATTCTACTTATAATGTCAAGTGCCTGTCGTGGTCTCCTGTCGCGGTTTTCTATCGCGGTCTCAGCGCGAACCGCCGCCATTCAGTTAATTGTGACAATAACATAAATGGTATAATCTAGTCGATTCAAGAACGTAACTAACTATTTTAGTTTTACTAATTAACTAGAATATGTTTGATAAGAATTTAACATTTTACTGAAATGTGCACTGTAAGATACAATGTAAGTAAATTCGGTAATATTTTTTGTCGTATATTTATTTGAAAAATACATTAATATAATTAAAACATCTACTCGAATAGCGAGGCTAGGCTACAACTAGAAACACTAGGGAAAAAGTTCAAGGTGGAAAAAGGAGTTAGGCAAGGAGACCCTCTATCACCTTAACTGATTTCAGCTGCCATAGAAAGTATATTCCGCAAACTAAAATGGAAAAACTTCGGCCTGAACATACAGGGCCTGAAAATAAAATTCGCAGATGATGTAGCATTATTCGAAGAAAATCCGTCACAACTCAATTTAATGATAAAAACTCTTATGGAGGAAAGTTCGAAAATTGGTCTGTACATGAATAAAGAAAAAACAAAACTATTGACTAACTCAGATCCAATAACAATCGACAAGCAAACTCGTTTCAGAGAACATCTACCTAGGGCAAGTAATATCTCACAAAGACCAAACCAGCAAAGAAATTGACAGAAGAATAGCAAATGGCTGGAAAACGTGCTGGTCTTTGAAAGAAGTTATGAAATCCAAAGAACTGGGAATACAAATAAAGTATTCTACACGTGTATACTTCCAGTTATTACCTATGGATTTGAAACCTGGTCACTCACCAAACATCATAGAGAAAAATTAGCACGTGGTCAGAGAGCCATGGAAAGAAGCATGTCAGAAGTAAAGAGACAAGACAGAATAAGAAGTGCTGTTATTAGAGAAATAACGAGTAACTGACATAATTACCCAAATAGACTGTCAGAAATGGAGATGGACAGGACACATGACCCGAGACCCCAAGAGAAATGGAGCCATTAAATTACTAACTGGTATCCCAGAGATGGGAATCGCAGTAGAGGGCGACAACAAACGAGATGGGAAGACGATCTGAAACTCACAGTGGGACATCTCTGGAGAAGGGTAGCATGCGACAGATTACAGTGGAAAAGTTTAGAGGAGGCCTATGCCAAGAGGCACTCTGAATTACGTGATATATGGTAATAAACAAAAGTTCAGAAATTCAGAATAAATGGCTTATTATTATTATTAACTATTTGTTAAATATTTTATCATACTGTGTCACTTTTTTGAACACTAAATAATTCTATAGAAAAAGAGTAATTCTTATAATATATTGTATGGAAAATATTTAAAATACTTACATTCGACGATTAGCCGCACCTGATGCACGTCACTGCTGATCGGGTTTTCAGCTCGGCACTGGTATATACCGGCGTCAGTTTTACCAGCAGTATTAATTACAATTTGTTCCAGATTTTTCCATTCTTCTCTTTTAGTCATTGATGATGAGTTTTCTCCAAAAAACCAACTAAAAGATGGCTTTGGTACACCCTCAAGTAACCTAAAAATGTTGAATTTAGGTTATAAATGTGTTTCAAGAAAAACTACATAACGCCTGTAATGTTATTTCCTTGTTGATAAATTGTAACAGAACTATACCCATGTATAATTTACTTATGCATTTTCATTTCTGAGTTTATGTTATAGCAAGTTACGTATGCTTAGGGCTGCAATATGAAGAATCTCCAGATCGTGCGTGCTGTTTCGAAAATAATCGTCTACTACACACTTTAATCGATCATCCAGCAATCGTCTCAAGAATCTTCAAGCGCTAGATATTGGTTGTTGAAATGTTTCAACGAAACGGCTACCAAGAGTATAATTGTCCACTGTCATATGACGGCATCTTCGTGACTCTAGTCAATGTACTCAAGATGTCGGTTTCCGTTCGTCCACGAGGTCGATGTGAAGCTCTTGGTGAAATGTCACAAGATTGTAATGCATCCCGGGTTCACTGTTGTAAAAGTAATTCGTGAGATTTAACATTTCGTTTATGTGAATGTTCTTGGCACATTAAAAGCCACGAGTACAAACCAAATGTGTAAGCATTGAAATCGTTCTCTTGAGTTTTCTAAAGTAGAATCAGTTTAGACAACTACAACTGCTACAGTGTATATTCTCGCCATGTATGAAGCACCAAATCATATGTAAGTGATCAGGCTGATTACCAATATCCTGTATATTTGGTTTCATTGCCAATCAGAAATCATTCCAAAATCAGCCTAAATGTTATATTGATCTGGCAACCTTCTCCGCTGAATAGGTAGCGAAATATAGTGTATTTAATACTTACGTCATTCGCGTTTCGCACGTGGGAGCGTACAGTCGTCTGCCCCCCGTACCTCTGCCGGCCGTGGTCGTAGTCCCCCCCCCCGTGGGAGTTGACTCCCCGCCGCAGAGCGCGCGTGCCGCTTACGACACATTCCCGCGCATCAGTCCGTTCCGTCGAGCTCCGCCGCGCGCGTAGAAGCTCCGGGCGGACTATCGCATCGTGCTCCGCACATCTGGCGCCTCCGCTCAGCTGTACCCGCTTCGTGTAGAAGCGGCGGACAGCCTGCGGCCCGCCCGAAGTACCCCCCCTCCAGCGCCCCGCACCCCCCCTCGTCGTCTGGTCCGCGGTTCCGTTCCCGCGTCCTGAGTGTGTTCCGTTGTGCCGATCGGCTTAGCTGGGCTTCCCGCACGGGTTCCACCTGGCTGGGTCTGTATCGCCGCGGAACATACACACTCGGACGCCCGAGCCGCCGACCAATCAGAACGAGGTGTGAGCGAGAAAGAGCACTGTGCTGTGATTGGATCATACAGCCACATAACAACCTACGCCCTGCGTCTATGAGCAACTGATTGCCGTAGACAAAATAAAATAACCGAACATGGGAAAAAAGAAGAAACGCTCGGAAACAATGCCTACCGCCCAAACGTACCCAAGATGGGGCGAATGGAAGAAACGATATCCATGGCCGTTCCCACCTGGATCTGAACCCGACCTACATTTAAAAGACCCCAGTATCACAACCAACCTCGAGTGGGTAGAATGGTTGAACGCGAACTGGAAACAACTAAACCCAACGGAGTACCACAATGCTCTGCAAAGATGGTGGGCGCAAATCCACAACTACCTTTTTCCACACCGACCGGCGTTGGAAACACAAAGCGAGTCCGAGTACGACTCCGACTCCGAAACAAGCAGCGAGTGCGCGGAATACCGCGCGCCAACGCCGCCTTCAACCCAACCGCAACACAAATTTCCCGCCGAACTAACGACAGCCGCACCGATTGTCACCTTCGGACCGGCGACCCCCGCGCGCGCTCTGCCCCGCGCGGAGGACACGACCCCCACCGAGCCGGCACGCATTGCCAGGCCAGTGACCCCCACTGAGCCGGTGTGCAAAATTGCCAGGAAAGTGACCCCCACCGAGCCGGCGTATATCGCCAGGCCGGTGACCCCCATCGAGCCGGCGTGTGCCGCCGGACCGAAGACTTCCGCTGAGCCGACATACACTGTCAAGCCGGCGACCCCTACCGGACCGGCGCCTGTCTACGGACCGATGTCCCCCACTGTGCCGGCGAATATCGCCAGGCCGGTGACCCCCACCGAGCCGGCGTGTACCGCCGGACCGATGTCTCCCACAGAGCCGACACACAAGGTCAGGCCGACGACCCCTGCCGTGCCGGCAAGCACCTCCGGGCCGGTACCCGCTATAGTGCCGGCTGCCGCCGTCCTGCCGACAACACTAACAACTGGGCCAGCATGGCCCACACCCGAGTCGGCGAGCGTAGCTGGGCTGGCGTATGCCGCCGAGCCAGCGCCCGAGGCCGAGGCCCCGCCCGCCGCCAGACCAACAACTCAACCAACTGGGCCAGCATGGCCCACACCCGAGCCGGCGACCGCCGCCATGCCGACGCCCACTTCTACGTCGGCGTCCGGCCCGATACCGGCGAATCCCGCCGTGCCGACGCCAACCACCACTGGACCAACACGGCCCACCATGGAAGAGGATGGCGCGATTACCGAAGCGGAGCTAGACAGCGAAGACGACATGTCGCCCGCTCCGTCATCGGCGCCATCCTACAACCAGATGGCAGCCTCCCCCACCCCGCGGAGGGACACGCCATCCCCCCCGCCCCGCCGCAGCCCCCCGCGCAGCCCGCCGGGACGAAGGCTGGCGGTAAATATCCGCCGATAGTTGTGGACAGTCTCGACAACTGGGACGTCCACCTATCGGCGCTCAAGAAGATTTTAGGCCACTCACCTAATGTTAAGCCTTATGTAAAAGGCCTACGATTCCGCCCGAAGAGTGACGAGGAGTTTCGGGCGATCCAACGTTATCTGGTCGATGAGCGAGCAAAGAACCCAACCGTTGAGTTCCACTGCTACGCTCTCGACCAGGAGAAGCCCGTCAAGGTGGCCCTGTGGGGGCTACCTGATGCAGCCGAGCCGGACCAGGTCCTCAAGGCCTTGAGGGACCTAGAATACCCGGCAACCTACTGCCGACCTCTCCCGCGGAGGCCTAACGCCCGCCGGAAGGTCTTTCACATCCTACTCGACAGAATGCCTCACGAACAGCTGGACGCCCTGTACTGCTGCACGGAGCTCCTCGGCATGCCTCAGATTACAATCGAGGCATGGAGGGGCAGGACCATCGTGCCGCAGTGCCACCGGTGCCAGCTGTTCGGTCACGCGTCCGCCCACTGCCACCGTACGCCGCGGTGCGTTAAGTGCGGCGGACCTCACGCCGGGGCGGACTGCCCCCGCCCGAAGGATGCCTCCCTGAGCTGCGCCAACTGTCGGGGGCACCACGCTGCCAACAGCCGTCTGTGCCGTGTATTCAGGGATGAGGCGCGCCGCCGGAACATACGGATTCCAGGCGAGCGCCCCCGTCCCCCCACTGGAACACAGACACGGACGGCACTGAACAAGAAGAGCCCGAGCCACTCTCCAAAGCAAGGCGTCGACACGCCTCGCACACGGGCCGTCACCGCGCCGCGCGACAGCGCCTGGCACGCGGTCGGCCCATCAGCCCGGACCGAGCAGGAAACATCGACTTCGCCTACGCCCCAGGCTAACTCAGGCCAGGGAGGTCGTAGGCGCAAGAGGAAAAGACGGCTCGTTGCGTCAAGAAGAGGGCTCCCTCCTGCGGCGGACAGGTCCCCGCCGCGGTGCGAAGGGGGCCCACTACGCCCCCCGAAACCGGGGAACACTTCTACCCCGGCAACGTCGGGCCCGCGGAGTGTGGCTAGCGCCCACCCGTATGTCCCGAGTCCCGTGGAGCGCCTATCGCGCAAAGGGCAAGCTGAGCGCGAATGCGCGCTCGCTTGCACGCCATGCTTGCCTCAACTTTGGGCCTCTCAGCCGGGCGTATCGCCCCGAGGCCCATCTCCTAAGCGGGGCGACAGATCGCCTCGCACACGGGCCATCTCTGCGCCGCCCGCTGGGACCGTGCGCGAGATCGGCCCTCCAACCCGGACCGCTTCGCCTCCGCTTGCGCCCCTGGCTATCTCAGGCCAGAGAGGTCGTAGGCGCAAGCGGAAAACACCGCTAGCTTCGGTAAGAAAAGGGCTCTCTACCGCGGCGGCACCCAGGTCTCCGCCGCAGTCTGAAGAGGGCCCACTCCCCCCCCCGAACCCGGGGTCGACTCCTGCCCCGGTAACGCCGGGACCGCGGGGTGCTGCCGGCGCCCATCCGCACCCACGCACCGCAGCGCGCCTAGCGCGCAAGAAGCAAGCTGAGCGAGAATGCGCGCTCGCTTGCACGCCCAGCACATCGCAAGTTTGGGCCCCTCGACCGCGCCCGACACCCAGGCTCCGACTCGAGCTGGGAGTCGGGCAGCGGGAGGGACCCCCGCCACCACCGAGCGCCGAGACGCCGCCGCGGACCGCGGAACGCCCTACGTTCCCGGTACCGCGGCCGGCCGGTCCGGCGCCGCTTACAACGCCGCCGGGCTTTGCCCCGCGCCCCCTCCGCCTGCCGGCGGATTCTCCAACGGCCGCCCTGCTCGGGTCTCCCAGTTTCGTATTCTGGGAGGCCCTGAGCGGCGCCTGTGCGGCCGTCGCGTCCGGGATGAACCCGGAGATCGCGGCGGCGAGGGCAATGTCCGCTGTCCTACAGCGACTGTACGGATAGCGGACTTGCCGAACACCATCCTACTGTCCCTTTACGCGTGCTACGCCGCGGAAGGGACGAAGCGGCCTGCCCAGCGAGGGGGCGGGCCCCGCAAACTCCCGGGCACCAGAGTGTGCCCGAGCCCATCTCCAGTAAAGAGGTATAACCTCGAGACTGGCGCCTGACTTCCCCCCTAGGGGGAGGAAGAAGAGTTCATTGATTGATTAATACTTACGTGCATTCAATTGTTGTGTTTGAATCCTTTTTTACAGATAGGTCGGTTGTATTCTTATCTATTTTAGGAGGTTCTGAAAGAAAATTAATTATTTATTGCTTTAGTAATGTGCTCTGTTTACTTTATAGAATGACGAACTGTGAGGGACACAGGACACACCTTATGGTAATTAGCTCATAAGATGATTGGTATACAAAATCATAGGGAAACGAAGGATTTTGCTGAAACTTTGATAGTTCAATGTACTCGTATTCAGTACTGCGCTCACCAATAGCCATACCTACTCGAAGTATGTTACATTGGTTTTGATGTCATTATCGTGTAGCATTTGCCATTAAAACTGCACTATACAACAAATGTATCAAGATTTCCTTAGACTCCACAAAGTGCCCTAATCACAATACAATTTAACATTTTTAGTGTATTTAAATTTACTTCTTTAATCCATAACATAAGTGCAGCTCGTTTTCTTTAGACATTTCAAGCATCAAAAATATTGGTTTTTGTTTCATAGCATTAAAAAAATATAGTACCCTGTTAGGATAACGTTGTTTAAGAGTACATAAAATGTTCGGAATATGGCGGTAAATAATTAATTTCAACTCACCCAAGTCAACAAACTTAACAAATGTGTCGGCTAAAACATCTTTGTCTTCATTTTTCCCTTTACAATAATATTTTCCTTCATCGGTCAAACTTGATTTTTTTATAATGAGAGTGGAGTTATCATTATCAGGCAAAGTTTCTACTGTTACGTTGTCGTCTGGTGATATTATTTTGCCATTTCTTAGCCATGTTATAATGGCCTGTGGATATGCCTCTACTGTACAAATAATCTTGATTTGTTCTCCATATTTTGCTTTTAAATCTGGTGGTAAAAAAAATCTTAAATAAACATTGAGAATTAAACTGTTTTATAATTTTGTTTACTAAAGTTTTTTACAAATGTGTTACACAAATACAAATAAGTTCATAGTTTGTCGTTTTCGCATCAGCGGTTAATAATAAAAACTGTGTGTCGCGAAGAGACTTTATAATTTACCAAATCTTTACAATGTTTTTTTAGGGTTTCCCCAAGCAAAAACCCGTAAAAGATGTTTAGATGTTCCGAATATGCCCCGTTTGCCCTCCCCTAAATCCGGGGCCCTAGTGCGTGCCTAGCTCACCCACAGTTTCGGCGGGTTCCACCCGCGTTCGACGTCTTATTAAAAGCTGTTCCTAATACCTACTCTTAAAGCACAGAACACGCCTCTTTCGGCTTAGAACAAGTGGGCTGTGTAATGTTTAAATGTAACCTATTGAATTCTTACGTTCAGATATATACGTTATATTCAAATAACGCTTTCGGATTACTTCCACGGTAACTTCTTTTGAATCAGATCCAAGACTATTGGTCGCTGTACAGGAATATGTGGCATTTTCTGTTATGTTTGAAATTTTCAACTCGTTGACATAGTTGTGCGGAAAATTGAGTCCTGGTAACGTCTGAAAATATAATATATACACAAATGTCATACAATAGGTACGCAACAATTCTCAGAAGCCTTAGATCAGAAATATTGCGTTCCATTTACTATTTTAAGCAAAGCAGATTTTATTTTTCCACTACTGGGATTCGAGGCTCTTTCTGACAAGAGTCATAATCTACCACACTGGCCCAGTGCAGATTTGCACATTTATTGATTTATTTATGTGTTAGCTACCATACTACTGTCAAGCCAATACGTATGTTAAGCCCTTTATTTAAAAAAAGACATAGTTATTTAATTATTAATTTAACTTAAGTCTTTACACAACAAATATATATATAAGTATGTCATAAATCCAAAATTATCATTTCATATTCTTAATCCTAATTTACCTTACCCATTTAAAATAATAATTAAAATACAATACCATCATAATTCGTAACCTACTTCAAATAATACAGCCTTTTTAAATTCTGCAATCGAACAAGAGAATAAATCAATTTTATCCGCAACTCGTTTTAGCGTCCTTAGCCCCATGAAGCATGACATCGAAAGATTCAAGAAATGTGCCATTCTCGTCATGATATTTTAATTTACCATTGATGGCCGCGATGACGACACAATTCTTGATTGATTTTTATGTTTAATTGTATTATAGTGTTTTTGACACATAGATAAATAAGATTAATAAATTATACTTAAAAGAATAAATTATTATTTTAATTAAGGTTGGTTAATTGTCTGTTTCCACCAACCCGCACTGGGCCAGCGTGGGTTTTTGTTGACTGATTTCTAGTTCCGACTATGGTGAGATGTGTATTGCATACTTTTCCCTATTCAAGCAGTGCGTGTAAAAGTTCTGGAGTAGAGTCCTACTGGAAATTCTTGGGAAAGTTATTGGTTGATATATTCTTCAGAAGGGCGCTGAGGGCGATGGCTTTCGATATGGTACCGAATGAGGTATCGTGATCTTTGGTCAAATCATCTACATTGGAAATTAAAATGGTTACCGACACGACCGGTACGAGTTTCAAGTTATAGAAGTTCAAATGGACGAAATGATTTCTTGCTTTTAGATTTGATCAATATATACAGTAAAAATATCCTAGTACCCCAGTATACGATACGAGATATAGTGATATACAGTTGTTCTGACAACATGTAAAATTCTAAAAAAGAACAGCCAAGCGTGAACTGGATATCACGTCAATCTGTTCATCGACAGAGGATCTTTATCAACTATCTGAATTTAAATATATTTATCTTGGGACTTACATGGCATGAAATTTGTACAAAAAAAAAGATCCAAGTTGTGATTGCTAGATCTTTTTTCTTTGAAGTATATTGCACACATAAAATTGGATTTACAAACATATATCAAGACGGTTACCACTGTGGTGAAAATTCTGTCGTTGTGTACGTTTTTCCAAGTTATGTCTGGGCGTGGATATCCTTCTACTGCACATTCAATCTGCAACAGGTCTCCATAGTTTACTGTAACTTCATTTTTGCCTTCTTCAATTTTAACTGATGGAAGTGTTTCTGGTATAACAATACCTGAAAAAAAATCGATTAAATTGAATTGAAGAGCATTTAAACATTTATTATTATTTATAAAAAAATGTGTTTTTTCGATCTCGACGAAAGGATTGAACGTACGTGTAATACGAAATTTGTATTACAGTCTGAAAAACCACATATTATATAAATACGTGGGACACTCAGAAAGTTTTAAGAAACTAATAAACTAACTTGTATGATAACAACATTTTTACTAAATCTTTTCAAAGAACTCTCCACCAGCCTCTATACAAAGTTTCATGCGTCTGAATCAATTTTTAAAACGTGTTTTTCCAGTCCTCTGCAGACACCTCTTCCACGGCCTTCTCAAACGCTGTAAGCGAGTCTTCCGGTGATTTTTAAGTTTAGGTTTAAGTTTAGTTTTATAAAAAGAAGTCACACGGAGCCAAATCAAGACTGTAAGGAGGGTGCCCCAAGACTCTGACCGGTGTGGAGTCCAGGAAGTCCCTCGTTTTGATTGCAGAGTGCGCGGGCGCGTTGTCGTGGTGAAGAAGGACCCCGCGAAGCCCGGTGTTCGGTCGCTTGTTTCTCATTGCAGAAAAAACTTCTGGCAAGCATTTTATGTTGTACCATTTGGCGTTGATACTGCTTTGGTCTCGAAGTGGAATTGAAATTAGGTACCCCGTCAAAGTGAAGAAACTAGCGATCAAAATTTTCCTTGCGCTCCTCGATGGCTTCACTTTCGTAGGTGTTGGTTCATTTTGAAACAGCCAAACTGTCGACTGACGCTTTTTTACTGGATCGTATTGATAAATCCAGGATTCGTCACATGCCACATTTTTTTTTTTTTAAATAATGAGTGACGAGACGAGCAGGACATGTGCCTGATGGTAAGCATCATGCCTGCCACATAACAGCACAGTAAAACACAGCTATTGAAACATGAAGAGTCCAAATCATTACCTAGCACTGCACTGCGCTTGTCACCCAGAGATCTAAGTTGTTATATCTCTAAGCCCTGTAATTTCTCTGGAAACATTGCCCTTCAAACCGGAACACAGTAATGTTTGCACATTACTGCTTGGCGGTAGAATAATTGGCAAAGGTGTGGTACTTCCCCAGGCGGACTCTGCTAAGAGTCCTACCACTACAATGTCGTAAACGAGCCGTGACGAGCCTGCATTAAATTTTTATATAATATCACGGTACCAATCCACACGGGCCTGCTACTGAGCTTCGGTGAGGTTGTGCGACACCCAGCGGGAAACTATCCTCTTTACGCGAAGGTGCTCGTGCAAAATCTTGTGAACACTTCCTGAACCAATCTGCAGAGTATGCTGAATCTCTTTGTACGTAATGCGTCTGTTTTCTTGAATTAATTTTTTTTACTGCCAGCACACTTTCTTCGGTGACAGCCGTCGTAGGACGACCACTCCTTTGTTCATCCCCCAAAGTAAAACGACCGCGTTTGAACTCGCTATACCAGCGGTAGATGGTTGCTTTTAAAGGTCATTCATCCATAAAACTAATTCAAAGTCGATCAAATGACTCGTCAGGTTTGAAATCGTAAAAAACATTTGAAATCGTAAAAAAACATTTGAAATCGTAAAAAATCATAGCACGAAAATGTTCTTGACGCAGATCCATTTTTAAAAATATAAAAAAAAATGAATTAGCTCTCAAAAAAATGCGGAGGGAAATTTGAAAATCAAACAGATGTATTTTTACTTTTAAATAATCGAAGTTTTCAAAATAATAACAAATGGCCAGTGTCTTATACATAAAAACTTTTTTTCGCAAAACTTTCTTAGTTACCTGGTACATAAATGTTCAAAGTACGAGTATGGCAATAAATTATAAATTTCTTTTTTTTTTAAACAAATCTGACCAAGGAATTCAGGACATTGTCGAATCTGGTGGTGAGAGCAAACCATTGTTCTTAAAGGTTCCCTGGCTTACTGAAGCTGTTGAGAGAGCTGTGAAGATTACGACCGAAGCTTACATTACTCAGTACACACAAATCACGATTAGGTGCAATGAAAGCTACGTTGGAATTGTGGAACGTGATGCCTAAATTTTAAACAAAAAAGGTTTTTCAAGCTTATTAATTAATGTAATTTTTCCAATCCTTCTGTATTTTCATGTTCATTGTCACAGTATTATTCTCTTAAAAGTTTAAACCAGACATTATCTATCATTAAGTACCTTCCTTCTGGTAAACGGGGCACACCATTTCATATTTTACGACTTTCAACTTTAAGTAAAAAAAAAGGTTTTTGAAGTCACTGCACTGCGGAGGCAAAAGATACTCTAGAACTGCGAAACTAAAACAAAATTGTCCATACATTCGTGCTTCACCCTAGTACATTAGTATCTGTCTACTAGCTTTTTGACTAGACTGGTACCGAATTGAAATAGATGAGTGAGTAGCACTTATAATAATTAAATCAGTTTATTTCATGCTTTTGAGTGCCTATTTGTGGTTTTGAAGTCGGTTTAATTTTTCTAGAAAACAGTTTATTGCTTATGTTATAGAAATAATGTATTTTTACCTGTAACATGTAAAGTGACAAGTTTATTTGTCGTTCCCAGTTTGTTCATGGCAGAACATATGTATTCACCAGCATCAGATGGTTTAGCGATAAAACTGTACAAAAAAAACAGAATTTAAATTCAATAAATTTTCATAAAATATGGAAGAGATAGTTTTAGTATCTCTATCTTATTTCTAAGGGAAACTTATAAATATCGAAATATTGTGTTTTGAAAACATCACGATCAATAGAATCTGTAATAAGGTTCTTAAATAACGTAACGCCTAGTAAACGTACTCGTACATACAAACATCGTGTGACATAGATAATGCTACTCGTAACGACAACCAAAGTATTCCGTTTTTATGTCGGAACTGTTATCACCTGTATTTTGTTTGCCGTGTATTTTACTATAGTATTATTTTTAATGCTGGGATTTGAGTCTAAATATGTGTCATTTAGTGCAGAGGGCGCCGGTGGGATACCATTCACTTCTACCCGCCATCTCAAAAGAGTTTTAGAGGGGTTGGCGCTATAAGTAGATGTAGCTAAGCCGTTAAAGAGCATTCCTTTGTGAAATTGTATATGGGAAAGATCGAACAGTTGTCAATATAAATTCTTACATTTATTCAATTGGTTTACTTTTACTCAATTGATAACAGAACAGGATTTACCCGCAGAAGTAGTTGAATGCAAGTAACAGAATATAAATTACCGAACATAAGAAAATTTAATTATGATATTAATTAAAATATTTCCTTAACAACATCTATCTCTGCCTTGTTGTCCATGGTTTATAAAAATTGCAGGTATACTGTATTTTTTTTTGTAGAATGCATATATTCCATAAACACCTATTAAAACATTTCCATACAAATAACAAGCAATCTAAGAAATGTAAACGTGAAATTACTTCAATTTACTTCTCAGGTATCGATTTAGCTTTTAAACTCTGATTTTACTTTTCACTTAACAATCATTAGTTTGAAATGTATTTTCTTAACATTTACCTGATAGTGTTATTGTCCAGAGGTTTGATGTTTTTGCCATCTTTTTGCCAAGTCACTAATGCAGGCGGGACACCATCCACTTCACAATCAATATGTACCATAGTATTTGTTTTTACAGTTATTGACTTTACTTTTTCACTGTCGACAATCTCCGGAACATCTAAGAAACAAAAAATTGAACTGTTTGAATCTAAGAAACTGATTTGAATACAATAAACACAAAAATAAAACGGTTTGTTTGTGGCTGACCTGGTTGGCTCATATTATGTAGTTGGCAGTTAGTCCGTCTGGGGGGCCATATCGTGGGTTCGTTTCCCGCCTAGTATAAATATTTGTGCGATGAATACACATATTTGTTTGTTTCGGGTGTTTTACAAAGGTACCCGTTCCGGTATCACTCGGATATTGTCATTTGAAGACTATTAATCGAAATTAAAACTACCCTATCATTAGAGTTGGATTAATTGGCAGAAATTTAAGTCTGTTAAGTACTCGTGGTTTAAAAGTTCATCGTAGCCAAACAACGTGATGCGTAATGTATATTAAGTAGATTATTACATCATTTATCTGGCTTCCTACAAGCATTGGGACTACGAGTAGATGGTGTTGTGCGAGGAATGTCTACCAACAATTCAAGGGTTTTTTTAGTTATCATATAGTTACACGCCAATTTTACTGTCAACAGTTCTTCCATTTACCATAAGAAACATGATTTTAAAAATTATAATATGACGTGAGAGATAAAATGAAGTAAAATAAGCTGTGAGCTATTCTGCCGTCATACGGTATAAAGACGTATCTACATGAATACCGAAACGGAGAAAAAAAACATTTTGTAAATTTATGATTTAATCGTTTGCTGTCCAAAACACAATAAATAAGCAACTAATTTTTAAATGCAACTGTGTGCATTGGAGTTTAAGCTATCAGTATGTATATTTAAAAAAAATATTAATTAATTAGTTTATTAATTAAATAACTTTTTCTTTTTCTTCTTAGTTAAAAAAATCAAAAGAAATACTTTATAGTACAATGAAAAGACGTTTCTGGCTAGATACGTCCTTTCAACTTAGTATTTTTAGGAACGTCTTTTCATCTTAGTGACATCATTTTTAAAAGCCCATTAAAAGTACATGTTTACAAAAAAAATTGGACGTAACTAGCCATTAGTGCCTTTTCTACTTAGTACACAACCTGCTAATTATAAAAAGCACGCAGATAAGCCCGTAAGTTATTAAAATCTTTATAGCAGAAAGTTGGAACCTAAGAGAGACGAGACGTACGACATTTTGAGGTACGTTTCCTTAGTACGATCACTCAAAAGAACATAAATTAATGGCATTAACGCCGTGTTATATTCTGAACTATTTAAGTCTGCGTGAATGGTGTACACTCCTCCCTTGAAAGGTTCTGGGCATATTTTAAAAGTACCGTCGCCAAGATAAATTTTTGATTTACGCAATTGGTCCCTCGCCTCGTTTGAACAAAATACTAAAATGCGTACATCGTCATTAAAATCTGCCAATAGAAAATCGGAATACTTTGATGGCACTTCCACTGCCATAACACTGTCTCTAATGTAACATGTTTTCTTCACTTGGTGTTCTTTGTTCCTTTGTCGATAAATAGAAGACTTTATTTTTCAAAAGGCGGTATTTCATTAATTAGATCAATTCCAGAATCTTTTAAGCCCGCTACTGTTTTTTTGTACACCGCAGGCGCTGTGTCGCTACCAGAAACGATTTCTTGTATGCTATTATTAATAATGATCGCCATCGTCGTTTTATTAATATCAGGCACACATAAATCGATATGTTCAGTTTTTTTAACTGCTGTTTGTTCATCCTTTAAAATAAACAAAAAGTAATTGTATTATCAACCAAAACTATAAAAAGTAGGTTACTTAACTACCCTTATACAGGGTGTTACAAAAGTTTCGAGTACCTACTTAATACTATGGAGCTAAAATCGTGAATAAAAATCGGCTGTTCCATAGAAAATGTCAACACCTACTTGACCAAAACGGGATTTTTTTTGCGCTTTCAGATTTGTCTCCATAGTGAAAGTTGTTTGTATTGATGGGTACTATCATGTCCTGAAGTATTAAGTAACACCCTGTTTATTGGGATAACATGTAATAAAAGATAAACATACCGCAGATATGGTTAAGCAAAGAGATTCCGGTCCATATATTAAGCAAAGAGTTTACACATCGATTTTAAGTGGCCAGCACTCTAATGTTGAGAAGTAAGAGTTACCTACATATGAATGTCAGTTCCGGTAGTATGTAAAATAAATTGTAAAAAATGTTTGTTTGAGTAATAATTTCTGAACTGAACAAACGAGAAAACAAATCCCACTTGTCCAGTCAACTGAACAAACGAGAAAACAAATCCCACTTGTCCAGTCAACTGAACTGAACAACTGAACTAGTGGGAATAGAGGACAAAAAGCATTCCATGGATTCACAGTGCGGGTGCCGGGTCCATCCGGGACAGCGAGAGAAATCTCTTAAGAGAGAGTTCTTGGAGTTTGCAGTTAGAAGATATTTTCTTAAATAAAACGAAAATTATGAGAAACAGACTTATGTTTTCTTAGGAATATAACACTTAAGTAGAGTTTGTTTATCTTGCGTTAACGGTGTAATTTTTTGTAGAATCGTTGATTTGTGCTCGCGAGTAATGCCTCTACATCCTTTCATAGGTTTTGGATGTTAAATCTGGTGGTGTACCAGAAAGTCTTTTAGTCTCAGAAAATCAAGTGCGTATTCTTTTCCGTCAGAAAAGGAATTCTCGTACTCGAATTGCCTCTGAGGAATGTGACTTCACACATATTATTTAAACATATAAGAGGCGAAGAATTTTGCAGCTTATAAGTTGAAGAACAGTCCTCAAACTGACAAAAATCATCCACGTTCATTACTTTAACGGCACTTTTTTTAATGAGGCCAAAAATAGCTTCATGCCATATTGCAGCAAAGATTTGACAATTAGTGTTGTATTTCTTGTCACAGCAGCAAAATATTATCTAGTATCTGAATTGTGGTTCGCATTATTTTGTTCATTAATATCTTTTTGAGATGCTAGCCTAGCTGAAGTATCTTATTTATCACAGTACTTTTCGTAATTTTGGCTTATTTGACAGTTTCTGTGTCTTTTCCCCTTGTACTGCAAATTGTGGAAAAATGTTTTGCACATGGCAGTTTTCCCATGACCGAGTATTATTGTAAAACTTATGTTTAATTTCTTCAAAATAAAACTTTTCTGTAGAGGTCATAGAAAATCTGGTCACCAGCAGCAGGAAGGTTAATTAGTTAGTTGGACGAGGCCTTTTCCGCACTCAGCCTCTCAATTGGGCTATTGTGCGTGGCTCATACTTCCCTTCTACTCCAGCCATCCCAGGCTATCCCAGAAGCCAAGCAGCCTATTCAGGTTGTTGAAGGCCTCCGGGACAGCTGCTGGAAGTTGGAGGAATTCTGCCCGTTGATCTGCCACGCTCCTGCATTCCACAATCACATGCCGTAGTGTTTCTTTCTCCTCCATGCATCCCCTGCACAGAGAGCTATCTGTCGCACATATACTCGTAGTAAATAGGTGCTCATTTAGAGGACAGTGGCCTGTTACGTACCTATAACTTTATGAATATAGTCTCTTCTTAAGTTTTTTTGGTGCTACCGAAACAGCATTTTTGGTTTGCCTGCATCTTTTAATGTTTCTCCATTATTTTAAATGAGTTTACTCAGTATTTTCCTGCAGCCATGTTTTTATTTCGGCCTGACATTAGAAGTTCCGGTCCATATACTACTGTCTTCGCTCCTCTTTTGGCCAGTTCTCTGCTGCGTCGTTATCTAGGAAGGTTGTTATATCCTTTAATTCAAGGGAGGGTCACTTTTTGGAGTGCATTATAGCACTATAAGGACAGAGGTTATAAGTGTTTATTTTTTGGGGCTTGAAGCACTGAGGTACTGTAGGAGATCATATTGATATTCAGGTTCACAACACATCTGGCTCCGACTGCCTGTGTCATCCTGGTGATACCAACACATTCGGCTTGAAATATTATGTTTAAATCAGCAAGAAGGTTGTTAATATTTTGTTTGTGGCAAAAATCTTCATACATTGCAGTAAGGTTCAATGGCAGATATTTTCTATTTAGGGCGTGTTCTCTTCTGTAGTGAGATATTAAAGGACGGAATGAATTTATATGTTTTATTATTTTATATCATAATTTTTCTTTAAATTAGAATTAGTTCCACGCTTATCCATTGAAACAGCAGGATTGGGCGCAACTGACTGGGAGTCTCACAACCCCGTACCCTACTTCACCTCTCACATCTAACAATACTAAGTAGGAAAGACGGTACTGCCACTTGCGTCTCACTAATTTAGTTACTTGTGACAATGAAAAGGCGTTTCTACGCAGAACCGTCTTTTCTTCTTATGAGTAATCAAAAACGTCTTTTCAATCTATGACCAAAAACATATTTTATAAATAAATAAGACGCTTCTACTCAGATGTGTTTTTTCTACTTAGTATTCATCAGAAGTGTCTTTTCTATTAAGTAATATACAAGCCAAACCGCAAATGCGTCTTTTTTAACTGTGAAAAACTAGGCTCTGATTGGTTTTTAAGCTATTTAAAAAATACTAGTCGATGCGTCTTTTTTTGCTGATTCCGAATATATATGTAACTCTATTTTGACAAAAATGTTAGATACGTCTTTTCTCCGTATGACGGCAGTATTATAGGTAATGACATCCTGAGTTTTACACTTTTGCGAGAAGATTTCCATTCGTGAAACTATAAAGTAGGTAGGTAGTAATAATTATTATCTACAGTTTTTTATTTATTTGTATTCGAAGACAAAATTAATAATTATATCCAGTTTCTCAAACAGAGTATTTTGTCTTAATGGCTCAGACGCCAGGAGTTGTATTCCGCCCTTAAGGTTCAGGTTCGCGCTGGGACCGTGACAAGAGACCTCGCCCGGAGACCGCGACAGGCACTTGACATTATAGAATTGTATGGGCGCCGATTCGCCCCGAGACCGCAACAGGAGACCGTGACACGTGTCGCGGTCGCGGCGCGAACTGGTGCCCATACATATCGACACTTCTTCTAACCCCGAGTTTTACATTATCGAGAAGATTTATTACACTATTAAGTAGGTAATAGCAGTCGAATAAATGTAAATCTACAGTTTTTTTTGTGCTTGTATACCAAGAGTAAAAATATATATCTCGCTTCAAACAATTGTCAGAATATCTTATGACTGCTTAGACGCGGGAATAGGATTCTGCCCATGTGGTTAATGAACATCACGTATGACTTCTTGTGTCGACTAGCTTATCATTAGCAAGATTTTTTTGTAATAATTTCACGCTCTCTTCTATTAAACGACAAAAAAGAGAAAAAATACTATGTTACTTTTAAGGAGTTGCTGCTGCTTTGTAGAATAATAAGTAATAACTAATTTTCGTTAGTTTAGTTTTAGTTTAGTTGAATCTTTCGAAGTCATGTGTCATCCGCCAACCCGCACTGGACCAGCGTGGTGGATTATGGCCTTAACTATCTCCTTGCGAGACAAGGCCCCGAGTCCCAGCAGTGGGAACGTTTAGTGGGCTGTTGATGATGATGTTGATGAACTAATTTTTAAAATATAATATCAAACAGTGTCACCTTCTGGAGCACTAACCAGGGCTACAGAAAAACAGTCCTTATGATATTTTGTTTGCACATTATTTGGATCACTTACATTCGACGACTAACCGCACCTGATGCGAGTCATTGCTGACCGCATTCTCAGCTCGGCACCGGTATATGCCGGCGTCAGTTTTACCAGCAGTATTAATTACAATTTGTTCCTGATTTTTCCATTCTTCTTTTATATTCATTGACGATGAGCTTGTTCCGAAAAACCAACTTAGCGATGGCTTTGGGACACCTCCCAGTAGTCTAAAAATGTTGAGTTTAGGTGTTAAATATACATTACAAAAAAACTACATAACGCCTCTTAAATTATTTCTTGTAATAAAAATTATAAATATAATTTCTAGTTACAATTTATCAACAGGGAAATCAATCAGTGCAACTATGTTTAGGACTGCAAACTGACGAACTTCCTGAGTATGCGTGTAGTGTCAAAGATAGTATCTTTGTGACTCTAATCAGGATATCAAGATAGATAATATGAGTTATCTTTCGTCACTGAGATAGCCGTGAAGTTCCTGTGTCACAAGATTGTAATGCATCCTGTTGTAAAACTAATTAGTGAGGTTGTACATTTCGCGGATGTTAACGTTCTAGTCGCTTCAAAAGTTAAACGAATGTTTGAGCATTTAGATCGTTCTTGTGACTTATTTTAAAGTCGAATCAGTATAAACAACTACTACTGCCACAACAGTATGCTCTCGCTATAATAAATGAAGCACCAAGTCATATGTGTTCATATTGCAAATGAAATCAGTGCAGAAAAGTCATTTGTCACGTTTGACTTGTTGCCTAAAATTCATGACAATGCGAAATAGTTCCTAAGTGCCAGGGGAGTATCCTATTCATTCTAACAAAATTTATCGAAAAAGATTTCATGGATTCGTCACGATTGCATGTCCATTCGATAACACGCATCAAATCACCCTCCATGTGCTAGACGGATAACGACCAGACAGAAATGTTTCATGGCTGTGTCATTTTGTAGCTATTATTCGTCTCACACGTTGGGAAGTTTCCTCCCTTGCCTCTCAAACCTTGTCAGTTTTCTAAAGTTTTCCTAGATACGTGTAATCCAGGTATCTAGGCCTGATGCCAGTCCCAGCAAATTTATTTATAGTCATTATTGCTCAAAATACATAAAATCCAGCCCAAATCCAGACCCTGCAGTCGATTTTCATTTTAAAACTGCACAAACGTTTTATTTAACTGGCAGTCCTTCTCCGCTAAATAGGTAGGAAATGGTAAGATGATGGGTGATGGTGAAGTGTATTATCTACATACTTGCATTCAATCGTTGTATTCGAATCCTTTTTTACATACAGGTCGGTTGTATTCTTATCTAGTTTAGGAGGTTCTGAAAGAAAATTAATTAGTTTATTATTATAGCTCTTTTTACCTTCTAGAGTATTAAACTGAGTGGGGCAAGTTCCTGATGGTAATCAGCTCATAAGGTTATTAGTATAGAACAGCATAGTGTGATGCAGTATTTTAGCTTTGGTAATTCAATGCTTTCAGAACTATGCTCATTACAGAACTACTGTGTATTTCATTAATCTTGATGGCATTAATATGTAGTACTAGCAGCCCCCCGCGTAGTTCCCGTTCCCGTTGTTGCCGTGGTTTTTTCGGGATAAAAATTAGCTTATGTGTTCTTCCAGACTATAATCTATCCGTGTTCCAAATTTCAGCCCGATCCGTTCATACGTTAGGACGTGATTGAGCAAGAAACATCCAAACATCCATACATTGACATTTATAATATTAGTAGAATTTATCATTCAAACTGGCCCATACAATAGAACAAGTAACGTTTTCCCAGACTCCACAAAGTGTTCTAATCATATTATAATTTAAAGTTTTTGTTGTTAAACCAAATTGACTCAATTTTGTTTGAAATTTAAAACATTAGAAATATCGATTTTCGTTTGGCTGTACTCAAAGATCGCGTTCACGGATATCAAATCGCGTTAGTCTTGAGTACGTTAATGTTCAAATTAAGAGTATGGTGATAAATTATAAATTTCAACTCATCTATATCAAACAACGGTGGATTACATTTAATTGTGTTAAGTCCGTAAAAAATTTCACTTCATTTTTTTGCTAATGTTATAGAATTAATAATTTATTTTTACCTGTAACATGTAAAGTGACAAGTTTATTTGTCGTCCCCAGTTTGTTCATGGCAGAACATATGTATTCACCAGCATCAGATGGTTTAGCGATAAAACTGTACAAAAAAATCAATAAATTTTCATGTGGAAGAGATAATTTTAGTAACTGTTTCTTATGCCTAAGGGTAACTTCTTATAAATGTCGAAATATTGTGTTTTGAAAACATTACGATCAATAGAATCAGTAATAAGGTTCTTAAATAACGTAACACCTAGTAAAGGTACTCGTACATACAAACATCGTATGACATAGTTAATGATACTCGAAACGACAACCAAAGTATTCCGTTTTTATGCCGGAACAGGATTTAGCCGCAGAAGTAGTTGAATGCAAGAAATAGAATATAAATTACCGAACATTAGAAAATTTAATTATGATATTTATTAAAATGTTTTCTACAAGATACACCTCTGACTATGTCTGTTGTCCATGGTGTATAAAAATTGCAGGTATACTGTAGAAAATGTTGTAGAATGCATAAACCTATAAACACCAGTGCAACCGATAGAACATTCATGATTCTCGGTGATATAAACATAAATATTTTAGACAACACTAGCGCTGACTGTAAAAATCTGTTTGACTTACTCCACTCCTATGATGTGAGTTCAATTGTAGACTTCCCTACTCGTATAACAGAAAAGTCACAAACAGCGATTGACCTTATTTTCACAAATGTAGCGCGACAACTTACTTCCGCAAACTCAATAAATACGCTTCTGTCGGATCACTTGGCTGTACGTGGAGTACTGAAATTTGCTCACTCAACACCCGCACAACTCACTCGCCGCACGCGAGATTTCTCGCAAAATAACCGGTCAAACTTCGTTATGTCTATTGACAGTATAGATTGGCCCGAGGTAAGCGAGAGAAACAAAACCGCTCAAACATTTGTGGTGGCACTGATTAATATTTTAGCAAATAAGTATGATACATGTTTCCCGATAAAACGAACACCAAATAACAAACGTGACGCGTCGTGGGTTACACCTGACATAGTTGATCTAAAATCGTTGTTGTTTGATATTTCAAAATTAGTTGACCAATTTCCTGAGGAAGAGAACTTAATAGCTATATTTGACGATCTCAACAGGAAATACATTTCAACTTTGAATATGTGTAAAACAAATCATTATAGTAGTATAATACACGGAAGTACGAATCCATGTAAAGCTATGTGGGGAATCGTGAACACGGAGAGGGGGAAAAACAATACCCCAAGGTCGAACTGCTCCGAGATCGTAAAAGATTGCAACGGCAGTAAGTTTAGTTCGCCAAAAGATGCAGTAAATGCTATGAATGTTCGGTTTTTAAATGCAGCTGCTGCCTGTGGGGCACCTAAAGCTGATGCTGCTACTGTACGTAAAATATTAGTATCAGCACGTCAAGCATCTGACCGTTCCCTCAGACTAACAAGTTTCTCGGCTGATGAGGTATTCCGTATAGTTTCTTCCAGAATACCCCCAAAAAAGTCAAAAGACATTTACGGTGTTTCGATGGAGCTAATTAAGTTAGCAATTCTGCCTCTAGCTCCGGTTCTCGCCACACTGTTTAATAAGTGTCTTAGAGAAGGCTCGTACCCGTCGTCGCTGAAAATATCGAAAGTGTCCCCGATATTTAAAGGCAAATACAAGAGGGACGATATTGATGGATATAGACCAGTATCGATTATACCAGCAATAGCCAAAGTGTTCGAAAACGGCTTGAGTTCGCGATTAGTGGCCTACCTATCGGAAACCAAGGCGCTGTGTGAACAACAATACGCATACCGCGAAGGGAGGTCTACGATTTCTCTAACGCGTGAAGTGATTCGTAGTGTGTTGGCTGCCCGTGAACGTAAAGATCAAGTAGCTGTATTGTGCTGTGACTTATCGAAGCCCTTCGATGTCGCAGACCACAAGACCTTAGCTTTAAAGCTTAAACACTATGGCATAGCTGGGAAATCATACGAGGTATTGACTGACATGTTACGAGGCCGCTTTCAAGTAGTGGATGCTGGCGATGGCGATAATAAATCAGATCCACTGCCTTCGTCCATGGGAGTACCACAGGGTTCGTCGGTGTCAAATATAATGTTCTCTCTCCTACTAAACGATCTTCCCGATGCCGTAAAGGGTGCAGGCCTATTCATGTATGCAGATGATGTGGCTGCCGTAGTAACAGCTCTTACAATAGAGGAATTGGAAGAGAAATTAAATATTGTAATTAACGGCTTAAATTCATGGTTTAGAGCTAATGGTTTTATGTTAAATTCAAAAAAGACTCACTTCGTTCACTTTTGTCTGTCGGGCCATCATACAAAACCACTTAAAGTTTCGCTAAACGGTGTCAGAATTGAGCAAGTACAGAACACCACATTTTTGGGATTCGAGATTGATCGCAGCATGACGTGGGAGCACCACATCGACAAGATGTGTGCTAAGGTCAGCAGTGCGTGCTTTGCGTTAAGACGAGTATCCCGAGTGGTGTCTGCGGATGTGTCGCGGGCGTGTTACTTTGCCACAGTGCATTCTCGGTTACAATACGGCGCCGAGCTATACGCGCGCGCTGCCGATTGGGAGCGTGCGTTCCGCGCCCAAAAACGTGCCGTATCGTTGGCGTATCGCAATGCACATCCGTCAGACCATATTTCAAAGAGCTTGGCATACTTACGTTACCTGCTATAATGATCTTCCAGGTGGCTGTGTATGTCAGAAATAATCTAGAATCATACAATACGCGAGGAGAGAGACATTCTCGTAACATGCGTAACGCGGATAAGCTGGATGTTATACCACACTCTCTAACGAGGTCACGGAAGTTAACTCACATTATGGGACCTGAAGTTTATAACACGCTTCCCAAAATAATTATATCTGCCCCAAGTTTCGGCAGCTTCAAAAATAGATTAAAGTGCTGGCTTATCGATCAAACTTTTTATAGTTACACCGAATTTTTAGAGAGTGATGGCAAAGTCCTATA
This sequence comes from Ectropis crepuscularia, assembly GCA_963693475.1. Lineage (NCBI taxonomy): Eukaryota > Metazoa > Arthropoda > Insecta > Lepidoptera > Geometridae > Ectropis > Ectropis crepuscularia. Next base: position 20,437,789 of record OY856355.1, read on the forward strand.
AAAATGAATGCAAACATTTGACATGGAACATATTATACTCATATAATGCTTGACAGTTTTCTGTACAATAATTATTATAATACAGTAAAGTAGTCATTTTAAACTTTGAAAATGTATACAATTTGTATGCTCTTTCTTTTGTTTTTATGTTTTTATTAATTGACGTGTAAATTGTACATTTATGAATAAAGTACTTTGACTTTGACACCTATTTAAATTATTGCCAAACAAATAACAAGCAATCTCAGAAATACAAACGTGCAATTACTTCAATTTACGAGAACTTTTGAGGTATCGATTTAGCTTTTTATCTCTGATTTTATTTTTCATTTAACAATCGTTAGTTTGTAATTATTTTTTTTAACATTTACCTGATTGTGTTATTGTCCAGAGGTTTGATGTTTTTGCCATCTTTTTGCCAAGTCACTGATGCAGGCGGGACACCATCCACTTCACAATCAATATGTACTATAGTATTTGTTTTTACAGTTATTGACTTTACTTTTTCACTGTCGACAATCTCCGGAACATCTAAGAAACAAAAAATTGAACTGTTTCAATCTAAGAAACTGATTTGAATACAAGAAACACAAAAATAAAACGATTTGTTTGTGGCTGACCTGGTTGGCTCATATTATGTAGTTGGCAGTTAGTCCGTCTGGGGGGCCATATCGTGGGTTCGTTTCCCGCCTAGTATAAATATTTGTGCGATGAATACACATATTTGTTTGTTTCGGGTGTTTTACAAAGGTACCCATTCCGGTATCACTCGGATATTGTCGTTTGAAGACTATTCATCGAAATTAAAACTACTCTATCATTGAAGTTGGATTCATTGGCAGACGGTGTACAAATTTAATTTAAGTCGGTTAAGTACTCGTGGTTTAAAAGTTCATCGTAGGCAAACAACGTGATGCGTAATGTATATTAAGGAGATTATTACATCATTTATCTGGCTTCCTACAAGCATTGGGCTAGATGGTGTTGTGCGAGGAATGTCTACCAACATTTCAAGGATATTTTTAGTTATCATATAGTTACACGCCAATTTTACTGTCAACAGTTCTTCCGTTTACCATAAGAAACATGATTTAAAAAATTATAATATGACGTGAGAGATAAAATGAAGTAAAATAAGCTATGAGCTATTATAGGTAATGACATCCTGAGTTTTAGACTTTTGCGAGAAGATTTCCATTCGTGAAACTATAAAGTAGGTAGGTAGTAATAATTATTATCTACAGTTTTTTATTTATTTTTATTCGAAGACAAAATTAATAATTATATCCAGTTTCTCAAACAGAGTATTTTGTCTTAATGGCTCAGACGCCAGGAGTTGTATTCCGCCCTTAAGGTTCAGGTTCGCGCTGGGACCGTGACAGGAGACCTCGCCCGGAGACCGCGACAGGCACTTGACATTATAGAATTGTATGGGCGCCGATTCGCCCCGAGACCGCAACAGGAGACCGAGACACGTGTCGCGAGACACATGTCGCAGTCGCGGCGCGAACTGGTGCCCATACATATCGACACTTCTTCTAACCCCAAGTTTTACATTATCGAGAAGATTTATTACACTATGAAGTAGGTAATAGCAGTCGAATAAATGTATATCTACAGTTTTTTTTGTGCTTGTATACCAAGAGTAAAAATTAGTATATCTAGCTTCAAACAATTGTCAGAATATCTTATGACTGCTTAGACGCGAGAATAGGATTGCGCCCATGTGGTGGCCCAATGAACATCACGTATGACTTCTTGTGTCGACTAGCTTATCATTAGCAAGATTTTTTTGTAATATTTTTACGCTCTCTTATATTAAACGACAAAAAAGAGAAAAAATACTATGTTACTTTTAAGGAGTTGCTGCTGCTTTATAGAATAATAAGTAATAACTAATTTTCGTTAGTTTAGTTTTAGTTTAGTTGAATCTTTCGAAGTCATGTGTCATCCGCCAACCCGCACTGGACCAGCGTGGTGGATTATGGCCTTAACTATCTCCTTGCGAGAGAAGGCCCCGAGTCCCAGCAGTGGGAACGTTTAGTGGGCTGTTGATGATGATGTTGATGAACTAATTTTTAAAATATAATATCAAACAGTGTCACCTTCTGGAGCACTAACCAGGGCTTCAGAAAAACAGTCCTTATGATATTTTGTTTGCACATTATTTGAATCACTTACATTCGACGACTAACCGCACCTGATGCGAGTCATTGCTGACCGCATTCTCAGCTCGGCACCGGTATATGCCGGCGTCAGTTTTACCAGCAGTATTAATTACAATTTGTTCCCGATTTTTCCATTCTTCTTTTATATTCATTGACGATGAGCTTGTTCCGAAAAACCAACTTAGCGATGGCTTTGGGACACCTCCCAGTAGTCTAAAAATGTTGAGTTTAGGTGTTAAATATACATTACAAAAAAACTACATAACGCCTCTTAAATTATTTCTTGTAATAAAAATTATAACTATAATTTCTAGTTACAATTTATCAACAGGGAAATCAATCAGTGCAACTATGTTTAGGACTGCAAACTGACGAACTTCCTGAGTATACGTGTAGTGTCAAAGATAGTATCTTTGTGACTCTAGTCAGGATATCAAGATAGATAATATGAGTTATCTTTCGTCACTGAGATAGCTGTGAAGTTCCTGTGTCACAAGATTGTAATGCATCCTGTTGTAAAACTAATTAGTGAGGTTGTACATTTCGCGGATGTTAACGTTCTTGTCGCTTCAAAAGTCAAACGAATGTTTGAGCATTTAGATCGTTCTTGTGACTTATTTTAAAGTCGAATCAGTATAAACAACTACTACTGCCACAACAGTATGCTCTCGCTATAATAAATGAAGCACCAAGTCATATGTGTTCATATTGCAAATGAAATCAGTACAGAAAAGTCATTTGTTACGTTTGACTTGTTGCCTAAAATTCATGACAATGCGAAATAGTTCCTAAGTGCCAGGGGAAGTATCCTATCCATTCTAACAAAATTTATCGAAAAAGATTTCATGGATTCGTCACGATTGCATGTCCATTCGATAACACGCATCAAATCACCCTCCATGTGCTAGACGGGTAACGACCAGACAGAAATTTTTCATGGCGGTGTCATTTTGTAGCTATTATTCGTCTCACACGTTGGGAAGTTTCCTCCCTTGCCTCTCAAACCTTGTCAGTTTTCTAAAGTTTTCCTAGATACGTGTAATCGAGGTATCTAGGCCTGATGCCAGTCCCAACAAATTTATTTATAGTCATTATTGCTCAAAATACATAAAATCCAGCCCAAATCCAGACCCTGCAGTCGATTTTCATTTTAAAACTGCCCAAACGTTTTATTTAACTGGCAGTCCTTCTCCGCTAAATAGGTAGGAAATGGTAAGATGATGGGTGATGGTGAAGTGTATTATCTACTTACTTGCATTCAATCGTTGTATTCGAATCCTTTTTTACGGATAGGTCGGTTGTATTCTTATCTAGTTTAGGAGGTTCTGAAAGAAAATTAATTAGTTTATCATTATAGCTCTTTTTACCTTCTAGAGTATTAAACTGAGTGGGGCAAGTTCCTGATGGAAATTTGCTCATAAGGTTATTAGTATAGAACGGCATAGTGTGATGCAGTATTTTAGCTTTGGTAATTCAATGCTTTCAGAACTACGCTCATTACAGAACTACTGTGTATTTCATTAATCTTGATGGCATTAATATGTAGTACTAGCAGCCCCCCGCGTAGTTCCCGTTCCCGTTGTTGCCGTGGTTTTTTCGGGATAAAAATTAGATTATGTGTTTTTCCAGACTATAATCTATCCGTGTTCCAAATTTCAGCCCGATCCGTTCATACGTTAGGACGTGATTGAGCAACAAACATCCAAACACCCAAACATCCATACATTGACATTTATAATATTAGTAGAATTTATCATTCAAACTGGCCCATACAATAGAACAAGTAACGTTTTCCCAGACTCCACAAAGTGTTCTAATCATATTATAATTTAAAGTTTTTGTTGTTAAACCAAATTGACTCAATTTTGTTTGAAATTTAAAACATTAGAAATATCGATTTTCGTTTGGCTGTACTCAAAGATCACGTTCACGGATATCAAATCGCGTTAGTCTTGAGCACGTTAATGTTTAAATTAAGAGTATGGTGATACATTATAAATTTCAACTCATCTAAATCAAACAACGGTGGATTACATTTAATTATGTTAAGTCCGTAAAAAAATTCACTTCATTTCTTTGCTAATGCTATAGAATTAATAATTTATTTTTACCTGTAACATGTAAAGTGACAAGTTTATTTGTCGTTCCCAGTTTGTTCATGGCAGAACATATGTATTCACCAGCATCAGATGGTTTAGCGATAAAACTGTACAAAGAAATCAATAAATTTTCATGTGGAAGAGATAATTTTAGTATCTGTTTCTTATGCCTAAGGGTAACTTCTTATAAATGTCGAAATATTGTGTTTTGAAAACATTACGATCAATAGAATCAGTAATAAGGTTCTTAAATAACGTAACGCCTAGTAAACGTACTCGTACATACAAACATCGTGTGACATAGATAATGATACTCGAAACGACCACCAAAGTATTCCGTTTTTATGTCGGAACAGGATTTACCCGCAGAAGTAGTTGAATGCAAGTAACAGAATGTAAATTAGCGAAAAAAAGAAAATTTTATGATGATATTAAATTTATTAAAATATTTTCTTAACAACATGCATCTCTGCCTTGTTGTCCATGGTTTATAAAAATTGCAGGTATAATGTAGAAAATTTTGTAGAATGCATAAACCCATAAACAACTATTTAAATTTTTGCCATACAAATAACAAGCAATCAAAGAAATGTAAACGTGAAATTACTTCAATTTACTTCTGAGGTATCGATTTAGCTTTTAAACTCTGATTTTACTTTTCAGTTAACAATCATTAGTTTGAAATTTATTTTCTTAACTTTTACCTGATAGTGTTATTGTCCAGAGGTTTGATGTTTTTGCCATCTTTTTGCCAAGTCACTGATGCAAGCGGGACAGCATCCACTTCACAATCAATATATACCATAGTATTTGTTTTTACAGTTATTGACTTTACTTTTTCACTGTCAACAATCTCCGGAACATCTAAGAAACATAAAAAAAAACGGTTTGTTTGTGGCTAACCTGGTTGGCTCATATTATGTAGTTGGTATAGTTAGTCCGTCTGGGGAGCAATATCGTGGATTCGTTTCCCGCCTAGTACAAATATTTGCGAGATGGTTTTGATTATTGGCAGACGGTGTACAAATTTAATTTAAGTCGGATATGAACTCGTAGTTTAAAAGTTCATCGTAGGCAAACAACGTGATGCGTAATGTATATTGTGGAGATTATTACATCATTTACCTGGCTTCCTACAAGCATTGGGGCTAGATGGTGTTGTGCGAGGAATGTCTACCAACATTTCAAGGATTTTATTAGTTATCATATTTTAAAATTACACGCCAATTTTACTGTCACCAATCTTCCGTTTACCATAAGAAACATGGTTTTAAAAATTATAATATGACGTGAAAGATAAAATGAAGTAAAATAAGCTGTGAGCTATGATAGGTAATAACATCCTGACTTTTACACTTTTGCGAGAAGGTTTCCATTCATGACACTATTAAATAGGTAAGAGTAGTATTAATTATTATCTGCAGTGTTTTATATATTTGCATTCGAAGAAAAGAATTAATAACTATATCCCGTTTCTCAAACAGAGTATTTTGTCTTAATTGCTCAGACGCCAAGAGTTGTATTCCACACTTATGGTTCAGGACGTCTACTCTAATTCAACGAAAACGTAATTTCGAAATAAACTCACGATTTTCCAACTCCGATTCTACTTCGATCCGTCGTTTTGTCCGTTTAAATGTTCTAATTCTACTCTAATTAGAGTATGCTTAGAACATTTAAACGCCACACAATGTTGTATCGGACGAAACGTAGTAACACGAGAGTAGGAAAGTCGCGAGTTTATTTCGAAATTACGTTTTCGTTGAATTAGAGTAGACGTCCTGGTTCGTGCAACGTTCGTTCGTTCGTAGGACCGCGACACGAGGCCGCGACAGGAGACCGCGACAAGCACTTGACATCATAAAATTGAATGGGCGCCAGTTCACCCCGAGACCGCGACAGGAGACCAAGAAACGTGTCGCGAGACACATGTCGCGGTCGCGGCCGCGGCTGTGTCAAGTTCCTGTCGTGGTCTCCTGTCGCGGTTTCCTATCGCGGTCTCAGCGTGAACCACCGCCTTTGAGTTAATTGTGACAATACCTTAAATGGTATACTCTAGTCGATTCAAGAACTTAACTAACTAGTTCAGTTCCACTAATTAACTAGATTATGTTTGGTAAGAATTTAACATTTTACTGAAATGTGCAGTTAATTCGGTCATTTTTTTGTCGTATTTTTATTTGAAAAATACATTAATATAATTAAAACAGCTACTCGAGTAGCGAGGCTAGGCTACAAGTATAAACACGAGGGAAAAAGTTCAAGGTGGAGAAAGAAGTTAGGAAAGGAGGCCCTCTATCACCTAAACTGATTTCAGCTGCCCTAGGAAGTATCTTCCGCAAACTAAAATGGGAAAACTTTGGCCTGAACATACAGGGCCTAAAAGTAAGATTCGCAGATGATGTAGCATTATTCGAAGAATATCCGTCACAACTCAATTTAATGATAAACACTCTTATGGAGGAAAGTTCGAAAATTGGTCTGTACATGAATAAAGAAAAAACAAAACTAATGACCAACTCAGATCCAATAACAATAACAATCGACAAGCAACCTCTAGAATATGTTTCAGATTACATCTACCTAGGGTAAGTAATATCTCACAAAGACCAAACCAGCAAAGAAATTGACAGACCAGTACTTTTTCCAGCCATTTCATGAAATTAGCAGAAAAAGTACTCGTCTTTGAAAGAAGTTATGAAATCCAAAGAACTGGGAATTCAAATAAAAACACTACTTCCAGTTATTACCTATGGATGTGAAAACTGGTCACTCACCAAACATCATAGATAAAAATTAGCACGTTGTCAGAAAGCCATGTAAAGAAGCATGTCAGAAGTAAAGAGACAAGACAGAATAAGAAGTGCTGTTATTAAATAAAAAACGAGTAACTGACATAATTACCCAAATATACTGTCAGAAATAGAGATGAACAGGACAAATGATCCGAGACCCCAAGAGAAATGGAGCCAACAAAAATTACTAACTGGTATCCCAGAGATGGGAATCGCAGTAGAGGGCGACAACAAACGAGATGGAAAGACGATCTGAAACTCACAGTGGGACATCTCTGGAGAAGGGTAGCATGCGACAGATTACAGTGGAAAAGTTTAGAGGAGGCCTATGCCAAGAGGCACTCTGAATTACGTGATATATGGTAATAAACAATACCAAAATGTTAAACTAAGTTCAGAAATTCAGTTTAAATGGCTTATTATTATTATTAACTATTTGTTAAATATTTTGTCATACTATGTCACCTTTTTGAACACTAAACAATCCTATAGAAAAAGAGTAATTCTTATATATTGTGTGGAAAATATTTTAAATACTTACATTCGACGATTAGCCGCACCTGATGCACGTCACTGCTGATCGGGTTTTCAGCTCGGCACTGGTATATACCGGCGTCAGTTTTACCAGCATTACTAATTACAATTTGTTCCAAATTTTTCCATTCTTCTCTTTTAGTCATTGATGATGAGTTTTCTCCAAAAAACCAACTAAAAGATGGCTTTGGTACACCCTCAAGTAGCCTAAAAATTTTGAATTTAGGTTATAAATGTGTTTCAAGAAAAACTACATAACGCCTGTAATGTTATTTCCTTGTTGATAAATTGTAACTATACCCATGTATAAATTACTTATGCATTTTCATTTCTGAGTTTATGTTGTAGCAAATTATGTATGGTTAGGGCTGCAATATGAAGAATCTCCAGACAGTGCGTGCTGTGTCAAAAATTACCGTCTACTACACACTTTAATCGATCATCCAGCAATCGTCTCAAGAATCATCAAGCGCTAGATATTGGTTGTTGAAATGTTTCAACGAAACGGCTAAGAGTATGATTGTCCAATAAATATGTCATATGACGGCATCTTCGTGACTCTAGTCAATGAACTCAAGATGTCGGTTTCTGTTCGTCCAGGAGGTCGATGTGAAGCTCTTGTGAAATGTCTCAAGATTGTATTGCATCCCGGGTTCGCTGTTGTAAAAGTAATTCGTGAGATTTTACATTTCGTTTATGTGAATGTTCTTGGCACTTTAAAAGCCACGAGTACAAATCAAATTTGTAAGCATTGAAATCGTTCTCTTGAGTTATTCTAAAGTAGAATCACTTTAAACAACTAAAACTGCTACACCTGTATGTTCTCGCCATGTATGAAGCACCAAATCATACGTAAGTGATCAGGCTGATTACCAATATTCTGTATATTTGGTTTCGTTGCCAATCAGAAATCATTCCAAAATCAGCCTAAACGTTTTATTGATCTGGCAACCTATTCAGCTGAATAGGTAACGAAATATAGTGAATTGAATACTTACTTGCATTCAATTGTTGTGTTTGAATCCTTTTTTACAGATAGGTCGGTTGTATTCTTATCTATTTTAGGAGGTTCTGAAAGAAAATTGATTATGTATTGCTTTAGTAATGTACTCTTTTTACTTAATTGAATGACGAACAGTGAGGGACGAGTATTTTATGGTAATTAGATCATAAGATAATGGGTATATACTCGTTACAGCATAGCGCCACGCAGTATATTGCGTTAGTTCCCGGTCGTCCCCGCCCTCTCGTCCCCACTGGAGACGAGTGGGAAAAAAGAAATTCGTTTGTCCCCAGTGGTGACGACTGAAACTTTTTATTTCCCAGTCGTTTCACTGCAGACCGAGAGTCAAAATTCAATAATAATATTCGAAAATAATCGTTGTGAAATCTGGTCGTGGTACGTTTTATGTGTGTATTTATATTTACTTATTTATTCAAAAAAACACCAAACACAAAAACAAAAATCTTTTTTGCTGTTTGCAGGGAAGATAGGATGATAAAAAATATTTTAAAAGTTGACCCATACAAACTGGCCCCTTCTTCTAGAATTGGTATATTTCTTTTTCGTTTGCTTATTTCCTTAATGTTTTTTTTAAATTATATAGTACATTAGGTTGGATGTTTATATTACACCACAATACATTAAAAAAACTTAGGCCTTTTAAATTATTTTTAACTATAATGTTGCGATTATTGCATTTTGACTCTTGGTCTACAGCGGAACAAGTGGGAAATAAAAAGTTCCAATCGTCACCACTGGGGACGAACAAAACTTTTTTTTCCCACTCGTCCCCAGTGGGGACGACCGGGAACATACCGTATTTCGCAGTAACTTTGAAAGTTCAATGTATGCAGAACTGCGCTCACCTAGAGCTATGATCGTAGTATATTTAATTAGTGTTGATATCATTATTGTGTAGTATTTGCCATTAAAACTGGACGTTAAAAAGTGACAAAATATCTTTAGACTCCACAAAGTGTCATAATCACAATACAATTTAATATTTATTGACTTATTTGTTCCCTAACAATACTAAAGCTCATTTTCGTTAGACATTTAAAGCATCAAAAATATTGGTTTTCGTTTCATAGTACTAAAAAAATGTAGCAATTTTTGAGACTACGTTAGTCCAGAGTAAATAAATGTTCGTCATATGGCGGTATATTATTAATTTCAACTCACCCAAGTCAACAAACTTAACAAATGTGTCGGCTAAAACATCTTTGTCTTCATTTTTCCCTTTACAATAATATTTTCCTTCATCGGCCAAACTTGATTTTTTTATAATGAGAGTGGAGTTATCATTATCAGGCGACGTTTCTACTGTTACGTTGTCGTCTGGTGATATCATTTTACCATTTCTTAGCCATGTAATAATGGCCTGTGGATATGCCTCTACTGTACAGATAATCTTGATTTGTTCTCCATATTTTGCTTTTACATCTGGTGTTAAAAAAATCTTAAATAAACATTGAGAATTAAACTGTTTTACAATTTTGTTTACTAAAGTTTTTTACAAATGTGTTACACAAATACAAATAAGTTCATAGTTTGTCGTTTTCGCATCAGCGGTTAATAATAAAAACTGTGTGTCGCGAAGAGACTTTATAATTTACCAAATCTTCACAATGTTTTTTTCATTAGCTTTTCGGATTTGGACTTACTACTAATACATAATTTTTTTTAAGCCCGACCTAAGGCTAAAAAGCCTCGGAGCAATTTTCACCCGCGTACAACCGCGTGTGCTGTTTACAACTCCCGTTGCACCGGTGCACCGGTGCGGCGGCCAACTAGTAGAATCGCGCGGGCCAGGGCCGGATTTAGAAGTTTGGAGGCCCCGGGGAGGCCCAGAGCTTCATTGGGGACGTTGGACGTTAAGACTTCCCAAGTAAAAACCCGTAAAAGATGTTGAGATGTTCCGAAGTGTCCGTTGTGGAGGGGCCTCCACGTTTGTGGAGTCCCCGGGGCATATGCCCCGTTTGCCCTCTCCCAAATCCGGCCCTGGTGCGGACCTTGCTCACTTACAGCTTCGGCGGGTTGCACCCGCGTTTAACGTCTTAACAAAAGTTGTTCCTAATACCTACTCCTAAAGCACAGAACACGACTCTTTCGGTTTAGAACATGTGGGCTGTGTAAAGTTTAAATGTAACCTATTGAATTCTTACGTTCAGATATATACGTTATATTCAAATAACGCTTTCGGATTACTTCCACGGTAACTTCTTTTGAATCAGAACTAAGACTATTGGTTGCTGTACAGGAATATGTGGCATTTTCTGTTATGTTTGAAATTTTCAACTCGTTGACATAGTTGTGCGGAAAATTGAGTCCTGGTAACGTCTGAAAATATAATATATACACAAATGTCATACAATAGGTACGCAACAATTCTCAGAAGCCTTAGATCAGAAATATTGCGTTCCATTTACTATTATAAGCAAAGCAGATTTTATTTTTCCACTACTGGGATTCGAGGCTCTTTCTGACAAGAGTCATAATCTACCACACTGGCCCAGTGCAGATCGGCACATTTATTTATTTATTTATGTCATAGCTACTTAACATACTCACAGTCAAGCCAATACGTATGTTAAGCGCTTTATTTAAAAAAAAGACAAAGTAATTTAATTATTAATTCTTTTTTTTTTTATAAATATTGGTGGACAATTCACACACAAATTTAACTACATTAATTAAACTTAAGATACATGTATGTCTTTACAGAACAAATATATATGAGTATGTCATAAATCCAAAATTATCATGTCATATTCTTAATCTTAATTTACTTTACCCATTTAAAATAATAATTAAAATATAATATCATCATAATTCGTAAGCTACTTCAAATAATACAGCCTTTTTAAATTCTGCAATCGAACAAGAGAATAAATCAATTTTATCCGCAACTCGTTTTAGCGTCCTTAGCCCCATGAAGCATGACATCGAAAGATTCTAGAAATGTGCCACTCTCCTCATTATTTTTTACTTTACCATTGATGACCGTTATGACGACACAATTCTTGAATGATTTTTATGTTCAATTGTAGTATATAGAGTAAGATCCCAGGGCCGCCAGACGTCACGTATTTTCTCATGAATGAAATGTAGACGATTGAGTAGAGTTATTACGTACTAAGAACACATGCTTACTCGGCAACTTGCTTAGCTTACTTAGCGAGTAAGCATGTGTTCTTAGTACCTACTAACTCTACTCAATCGTCCACATTTCATTCATGAGAAAATACGTGACGTCTGGCAGCTCTGGGATCTTGGACTAATAGTCTTTTTGACATATAGTGTACAGTGTAAATGTGTCCCAACATATTTTGTTTTTATGTAAACTAACCTGTTTTTTATAGGTAACTGTGTACTTGAACCAAATACATTTCATTTCTTTTCATAGATAAATAAGATTAATGCATTTTTATTAACTTTATTTTATTGGTACGTGAATAAATTATTATTTTTATTTCGGTTGGTTAATTGTCTGTAATATTATACACCTGTGCCTAATGAGTTTTTGTTGACTGATTTTAAGTCCCGACTACGGTGGGATGCGTATTGTGTACTTTTTGCTATTCAAGCAGTGCGTGTAAAAGTTCTGGAGTAGAGCCTTACTGGAAATTCTTGGAAAAGTTACTTGGTTGATATATTCTTTAGAAGGGCGTTGAGGGCGATGGCTTTCGATATGGTCCCGTATGAGGTATCGTGATCTTACGCCAAATCATCTACATCGGAAATGGAAATGGTAACCGACACGACCGGTACAAGCTTCAAGTTATAGAAGTTCAAATGAACGAAATGATTTCTTGCTTTCAGATTTGATAAATATATACAGTACAAATATCCCAGTACCCAGTACCCCAGTATACGATACGAGATATAGTGGTTTACAGTTGTTTTGTTCTGACAACATGTAAAATTCTAAAAAAGAACAGCCAAGCGTGAACTGGCTATCACGTCAATCTCACAATGCGCGGCGCCATCTTGTTCAGCGAAAGAGGATCTTCATCAACTATCTGAGTTTAAATATATTTATCTTGGGACTAACATGGCATGAAATTTGTATAAAAAACAGATCCAAATTGTGATTGCTAGATCTATTTTCTATGAAGTATATGGCTCAATTAAAATTGGATTTACAAACAAATTTTAAAAAGGTTACCTCTGTGGTGATAATTCTGTCATTGTTTACGTTTTTCCAAGTTATGTCTGGGCGTGGATATCCTTCTACTGCACATTCAATCTGCAACAGGTCTCCATAGTTTACTGTAACTACATTTTTGCCTTCTTCAATTTTAACTGATGGACGTGTTTCTGGTATGACAGTACCTGAAAATAAATCGATTAAATTGAACTGAAGAGCACATTTATTATTATTTATAAAAAAATGAGATTTTTTTTTCGATCTCGACGAAGGATTGAACGTACGTGTAATACCGAAATTTGTATTACAGTCTGAAAAAACACATATATGTCGGGGAAGCATTACTTTCAGATGTTTCCCATCGACATCAGGAGGGCTACTATAGGATCTTTGTTGTGGGCGTCTGTGGGTTAGTGCTAGCATAAATGAAAATTATTATAGTTTTCACAGTTTTATATTGAGTGTCACAAGTAAAATTACAGCAAAGTTTACGAGCAGCGTGTTTAATGGATCAACCCATGATTTCCACGTATGTAACACACTTTAACATGTACTGCTGATCCAACACTCACGCACAGCCGAGCGAGTACTCCGAAATTACTGCAGAAACACAACTTGACTGACTGCTCTGTCAACCTGTATCAATCAATAATGGAATCACCACGACTACGTTTTCGACATAATATGCATCGCTCGATGTTCGAATAAAATGATTTCAATTTCAAAGCTTAATGCTACAGGCTGGCTACAGGAGATTGTATTGTGACACTATAACATGAAGGTTATAAACAAAGTATTGGATTATGTGTAGATTTCCCTCGCAGGTTCCTCTTCCACAAATATGTAATTACTACTTTTTACCTCGGCAAAATGCAAAAGTTCCTTAAAATACCAAAATCTACACGAATGAACACTACTCTACGACAGCAGGAAGTGATGTTCTAAATACCAAACATAAATGTTGATAACTGGGAGGCCAATAGGAGGTGTAACCGCCGTATTTGAAATGTTTACTCAAGGTTTACGCCAGCCAAAACCCTGTAAAGATTTTAACTAAATACAGATTGATTAAAACCCGTGGAAACCAAGGGTCGAGCACGTCTGTTTTTTTTCCTTGTGATATTGGTCGTACCAACTCAGATTTAAAAACAAAGGTTTACATGTAACGACGCAATCTTAGACACATGCTGTCACGTCAACGTACGGTGCGAAAATTCTTAAAAAGAAATATTTTTCCCGTTTTTGTTTTATTAATCATTCACGCTCCGCTCCCATTGTAAGTAGTGTTATGTTATTATTATGGCCTATTATAGCCTTCATCGATAAATCTACTTTCCAATAGAAAAATAATATTTCAATTCGGATCATTAGTTCCCGAGATCCTAGCGTTCAAACAAATAAACTCTTCAGCTTTATAATCTTCATCAGTCTAATCTTAGTGTAAATAGTCATCATCATTGATGATGACTATCTACAGTCTACACTAAGATTAGACTACATCTACACTATCTACATTAAGACTAGTGTAGATAGTATAGCTGAGATATTAATTATACTAGGTATCTTACAAAAATAATAGAGCGTTAACATTATATACTCTGATTTTGAAACAAAATTGAGTCATAAGTTATGGACTCGTAACTGGAACGAAAATAGCCAGCCGACACTTTGGTCTATTTTTTGGCCGTACGGATGAAAAACGAGAGCTCAAAAAGTTTTGTTCGCTGCGCAGGGTTTAAATGCCCTTAACGTTAAGTGACCCGATTTTCTGCTTTTTTGTTTGTCTGCTGTTGAAAAACGTCCTGGAAAGCGTTTTATTATCAAAGACAATGACGGTTGATGGTCCGAAACACACCTGTCCATAACATTATCGTGCTACTATTATTTCATAACGACGGTAAGAAATCAATGCCTAGTACTAAACTGCGCTCAGCTGGAAACACAAGGTGATTTGACTCTTTGCCTCTCTGGAATAGAATTATAAAAGTTTTTTTTATTACAAAATAGGATACATTACCTGGTATGATATTATTAATTTCAATTAAGGTGGGCATCATCCTTGTGATATTGGTGTTACTCTCTGCGTGATAAGCCACGATCTGTTGACATAAATAAAAATAAATAAATATTGGTGGACAATTCACACACAACACCATCTTTTTTTTTTTAATAAAGAGTGACGAGACGAGCAGGACATGTGCCTGATGGTTAGCAACATGCTTGCCACGTAACAGCACAGTGACACGCAGCTATTGGAAGATGAAGAGTCCAAATCATTACCTAGCACTGCACTGCTCTGCGCTCGTCACCCAGAGATCTAAGATGTTATATCTCTAAGCCCAGTAATTTCTCTGGAAACATTTCAAACCTTGGCCCTTCAAACCGGAACACAATAATGTTTGCACATTACTGCTTGGCGGTAGAATAACTGACAAAGGTGTGGTACTGCCCCAGTCGGACAAGACAAGACCCTGACCCCAAACTAAGCAAAGCTTGTGTGATGGCGGCCAGATAGCTGATATAATACTTATATAGTTCTATATACATACTACCTACATAGACGCACCCAGGCACAGTGCAAACATTTGAATTCATCACACAAATATTTGCACTGGGTGGGAATCGAACCCACGACCCTCGGCTTCGCAGGCAGAGCTGCTACCAACTAAGCCACGAGGCCAGTCAAATATAATTGATAATTTATATTGATAATCATAGAATTGAATGTTTTTATTTGCATACATTTTCTGAACATTAATTGGTAATTAAATCTCCCTTTTGTTTCTTCGAAGTGTTTACAGAACAACGTCTATCGGGTCTGCTAGTTTATCATAATATTATTGTATATTTTTAACTACTACGCAGAACAGCTGTACTAAAAATGAAAATTTTCGCCCATTCTTCAATATGATCAACTTTTATCATAAAGTTAAACTAAAATAAAGACTTTACATAACTAAAATAAGACCATAGCTGGGCACCGTTAATCAAATAGTTAACTTCGTTAATCGTTAATCCGTTACAAAAAAAGTTAACTTCGTTAAACGTTAAAGCGTTACATTTCGTAAGAATTAACGGAAGTTAACGTTAATCGTTAATCCGTTAATATGCGTATTGGATTTTTATATCGTTGCGTTAGTGAACTTATAAAACCTGTTGGTTTAGGTTCTGGAAGTTAACAGGTTAGGAAAAAACCACAGACTTGTAGAGTTTAATTATATTATTGAACTGGAAACTTCTTTAGGCGCGCCGAGACAGATTTTTCGTGGGCTGTGAATTGAATTCTAGCGTCACGCTCGGGTATGATAAGAAATAGTCGGGTAAACTCGGGACCATGGCTATTGGCCATCTAGAAATGCGTCAGCCAATGGGAAATGCTGAAAAGGCGTGGCCTGGCCATCATGGCATAGCCATCTAGAAATGGATCAGCCAATAGGAAATGCTGGTGCTTTTCTAGATGGCCATGCCATGATGGCTAGGCCACGCCCTTCTGTTACACCCGTGTAGTTTCCAAGGTAAGCTATCAAATTCTGACTTATAAGTTTTCACTTCTATCGCCAGTTTCTATGACTGCCAATTTTTTTAATTTAATTTGATGTGTAATTTAATAGTCGGGCATAATGTGCATATGTAGGTATCACGTTCTGACCTGATGAAACAACAAACATCATTACAACATCCAAAAATTGTCATTTATTTATAATATTAGTAAGATGTTAAACAGTGGCATTTTCATTGTATACCTCCATTTCTTCATTCTTATACATTGATTTGTTCATTTTATTTAACTTATCTTTGCTTAGTTAAAATGAACTACCACCGATTTTATTAAAAGAAAGTTACAATAAAGATAAACGATCGAAAAATCATGATTGAATTTATCGGGGAGTTCCCCACTAGCTATGGATTACTATAATCTACTTGGATTACTAGGGATGTGTGAAATATTCAACTAAATTGTAAACGTCAGTCAAATTCGAGTATGTCTAATGTCTATGCCAAATTTTCAGCCAAAAAGAACTCGAGATTATCGGAAATATGACTTATGATAACAAAATCATATTTGTTTTCATATAACGTCAACCGATCATGCCACAGGCTAAAATGACGCCTCAATCCTGCCAAAATTGCAAGAACCCGCCACATATGGTCACACTGCGCCCAGCACTTTTCGTTTCATACTTGTCTGAACCTGTTTTTTGCGCCGCGCCGAGGTGCCGTGCGGTAAATAGTAAGCATTGGATTAACGATTAACGGACTTCTGCATAATTAACGGAAGTTAACATGTCCGTTAACATTTTTAAAAGTTAACTTAAAAGTTAATCCGTTAATCAAAATGTTAACTTCGTTAATTAACGATTAACGGATTAACGAGTTAATGCCCAGCTATGAATAAGACTTACTTTACTTTACTAAAATCAGCTATTCCACTAATTTTAGTTGAAGTGTATTTTTGTATGGAACAGGGTTTTTGTGTGTGATGATGTGACGTGATGTGTGTGCATGAATGATATGTCATGCAATGTAGTCATTATCATCGTCAGCTTTCAGCTGTCACTGCTAGACAAACATTCGCATTGTCAAATTTTTCCTTTTATGCAGGTCACTGCAGGAGTCGGCCTCGAGGCATACCAAGCACACGAGCTCAAAGGTAGTAATGAGGCGTAATCACAGCCCCATTCATCCTAAACACTGGGCCGTATCTTGGCTCAAAGGAACTTTCTTCCTGTTGGCTGATGATAATGTCATAGGCCCTCGTTGTTGCCTGCGTCACTCACCCAATCAGCCAGGAGAAGATGACCCCGCGAGATAGCACGCTATGAACGCACGTCAGGTGCACGTTTCTGGCAAGTCACCACTCTAAAGGGCTATTTGTACTTTGAATAGTGCGAGTGCGAGTCAATAATCGCGACTGATTACTATGCACTCAAATTAATCAATCGGTGTCCACACGTGTTTGCTACTAATCACTAAACACCTGCACTAATCACTCTAACTCGCACTAATCAAAATTTAAACTGGCCTTTAAACATATGGTGCACTACACTAAGCCTTCCTTAAAATCTGTCTCAATTCTAGAATTACATACTACTATAGCCCAACAGTTATCGGCTGGCCCGGTGCGTTGGCTTAGTTGATGGTAACTCTGCCTGCGAAGCCGTGGGATCGATCCCCACCCAATATTTGTATGATGTATTCAAATATTTGTACTATGTACTTATTATACATAGAAAACACCCAAGTTTTCTATGTATAATAAAGGTGTATTGAAACTTATATAAGTATTATATTAGCTATCTGGACTCCATATTACAGGCTTTGCTTAGTTTGGGGTCAGATGGTGTTGTGTGTGAAATATCCACTAATATTAATTTATTTTATTTTGAAAGTATGGCCGGTCTATTACCACATCAGCAAAATCTCTCGCCATGATTTTATAAGACCACATATAGCTGTTGTAGAAGATATTTGAGTGTTTAATGTGAATAATCTCAAACTATAAGAGGTCATTTCTTCCCAACAATCATGACAAAAGAAAAAAACTATCGAGAAAATCCAGTCTGAATTTGAAAACATCAATCTAGGGGTCCCACAAGGTAGTATACTTGGGCTCTTGTTGTTCCTAATATATAAAAATGACCTACCGTCTGTTACTGAATACTTGTGTGTCATGTTTGCCGATGACGCAACGATTTTTATACCGCAGAATGCCCAAATTTCTTCAGATTTTGAAAATGAAATCATTAAAACACTACAAAAAACATCTGATTTCTTAAGTTCTATTAATCTTACATTCATCATCATCATCAGCCTATCTTAGTCCACTGCTGGACATAGGCCTCTCCGATGGCCTATGTCCAGCAATCTTACATTAAACTCTACTAAAACTAAATATATGCAATTCGGAAGTGGTAAAAAATCCATTTAAGTTAAATATTAAGCATAATTCACATCTTTGTCACCTCGGTTGAACAAGAAACTCTGTGTTAAAAACACGCTTACGATTTTATTCATTTTTATTGTTTAAAGTGTTCAATTGTGCATAAATATTGTTTTTCGATGTTTCAAGTGATATAAGTCAAAAGTTAAATAGTGTACATAGTGTAAATTCTTGGTCATAGTTGCAGAAAAACATATTTACTGTGTAACAATAAAATTCAGAAAAGTAACCTATCTTGAGTGAACTGTTTCTGCCGTCCGCAAGTACCGTGTGCAATTTCAACCTTATGCGCTTCACATAGCCGTCATTTTCTAACGTGGAAGGTCCCGAGTGTCACGACGCGTCGTACGTTGCTTCATTCACATAGACTAACGTGAACAGAGCCGTCTCGACCGTAAGCTTTGTGATTTTGATTCTGTGAGGTCATAAGTTTTTTGACATAGAAATGAAGTGCGCGGGATGTCTCAAAGTAACTAAAGACGCGAACAGCATTAAATGCACTTCGGTGGCATGCGAAAAATGTTTTTGTATGCTTTGTGTGAATGGGTCGTCGATAACTTCGGAACGTAGGAAGACCTGGAAATGCCCAGATTGTTGTGCTATACAAAAAAGAGGGGGTGATAACACGCTCACTCCTGTTCGCGCCACGTCTGATTCCCAAAATGTCACGGCGCGTAGAAAGCATGACTCTGCATCCGATAGCGCGCTGTATAGTTGCGCTGGTGCGTCTGGGACTGCTGATACGGAGATAAAGGACCTCACGGCTATTATGACTCGTCTGACTAACGAATTTACGGCTCTGAAAACGAAACTGGAAGAGGTCACCCATTCGCTCATTTTTTGTCAGGAAAAGATGGGGGAATTGCAGAGTGTTAATTTGTTAAACGAGAATCGGCTTAGAAATTTAGAGAAAAGAGATCACGAAGTTACGAATCTGCAAGCTACCGTAGCAATGCTTCAAAATGAACTGAAAGCGCAAACCCAGCAAAATCTTATGAACGAGATGGAAATTCTCGGTATACCTGAAAGTAATACGGAAAATCTCGATCATATTATAAAAATAGCCACCATGAAACTTGGAGTGAAACTGGAAGACGGGGATGTTGATTGGATTACTCGACTTGGATCACGCCGCCCACTTCCTTCGGTCCCTGCAACAGACGCCGCTGCCAGGATGCCACGGCCCGTCGTTGTACGCTTGCTACGTCGTTCAAAGCGAGATCAGATTGTTAAGGCCGCTAAATCCAGGAAAAATATTACGAGTACTGATTTAGATATAACGGGTACTACGACAAATATATTTTTTAATGAGAGACTCACAAAAGATAATCGCATTTTGTTTCACGAGGCTAGGGCAAGAGCTAAAGTTCACAATTATACTTTCTGTTGGTGTAATAGGGGCGCCATCTACATCAGACAACGCCAGGGAATGCCTGCCAAGCTTATACGGTCATCACGTGATTTGGATGTTGCTTTGCCGCCAGTGCTTGATTCACCTGCCCCTCATTGCTAATAATATAAAAATAGCAATACCATTCCTAACTGAGATATATTGTTATGTGACGTCTGGTTTTCTTATTGGGATGTTTTTTCATATTTTCAACACAATTGTTTGTTTGCCTTCTCCCGTATCAATTCATTATATTTGTTTTTGTATTAGAATACTCCTGCTATATTTGCATTGTGGTGTGTCCGTTTTTTTGCTTATAATTTTTGTGTATTTTGTCTTGTTAATTCATGCTATATTTACAAAGCCAAGTTGTCATATTGTTTTAACGTCAAAATTTTATAATAATTCAACAAAAGTTTTAAAAATTAGTAAAAATTTTATATTAGTGAAAATGTATTTAGCCTCATTTCCTAATTTTGCGCGCTCTGGCATATTGTTTTTGAAGGATATTATATTTTCTAATTGCAATGATTGACAAAGAAATAACAAATGATTTAGATTCTATAAAGATTACATGCCATATTGCGGAAGAAATGGAAAATATTAATTCATACTATAATGTGGACAATAACTTTACTTTACTTTCCTTCAATATAAGGAGCATTGGTTGTAATTTCAGTGAATTTTTGGTGACGCTAAAGCGTATGAAAATCGAGTATGATGTCATAGTTTTAACGGAATGCTGGCTGAGAACTTCTCCGTTCATTCCACAACTTCCGGGTTATAATTCGTTTCAAAGTGATACAAATTTCAATCAAAATAGTGGTGTTGTGGTTTACGTGAGAGAGACTTGGAATGTATCCGTTTCGGAAATAGGTCTTGAAAATGCTCAGTGTTTGGTCATTAATATTAACAAAATGGTTAAAGTTTTGGCAATCTACCGCTCTCCGGCCAATAGGAATATTGATTTTTTTCTATCATCTCTTGCTCCTTATATGTCTTACTCTGGCGGGATACCTTTGATTCTTGCGGGAGACTTGAATGTTAATATTTTGGAACCTACCAATACCCAAAATTTAGAATACTCATGTTTCATGGACGAATGTGGTATGCTGCCGGTTATCACCGAACCTACAAGAGATGGTACCTGCTTAGATCACATTTATATAAGCAGATCAGCACTCTCTCGGGCACCTGTAGGCATTGTTTGTAAAACTGATGTTACCGATCACTATCCTGTAATAATGGCTATGAATCTAAACGCAATGAAACATCAACGACCCAGCCGCACGTCATTGAAAAGAGATCTTGAATCTATTAAGAGGGATCTTGAGGTAAACTGGAGTTTTGTTACTGATCTTCAGGATGTTAATCAAGCTACTAGCACCTTTACCAGGTTCTTGACAGGAATAATAGGGAAACATACACGTGAGGTTCGTAGTACTAGAACACATTATACCATCAAACCCTGGATTACCCCAGGACTTTTACGCTGCATGAAACACAGAGATAGGCTACATCAAAAAGCGAAACGTGAACCCGATAATGTCATTTTACAAGTCTCATATAGAAGATACCGAAATTTTTTTGGCAGTCTTTTACGTAAGCTGCGTCTGGAATATCAGAGTCATGTTATAGATAAAAATAAAGATAATCCACGTAAGCTCTGGAGATCAATCAAGTCTGTTTGCAATCTATCTACTAATAAACAAGCGCCAACTGAATTACTCTCAATGACTGACAATGATGTCTCTGATATTCCAAAACAGCCGCTTGATATTTGTAACGATCACTTTTCTTTAGTGGGCCAACGACTAGCAAATCGGACACTTATAGAAATGAATACATCTGAAAATTGCTTGGCAAAAGCTGTTCGCGTTAATAATACACCGGTAAACTCATTCTTTATGGCTCCTACGGATTACGAAGAGGTTATGAAATGTATAACGAGCTTACAAAATGAGAAAGCTCCCGGCATAGATGGTCTCACTAATTCTTTGGTAAAATTTATTAAAAAACAAATTGTTCTGCCGTTGACTCACATCTACAACCTAAGCTTGGCAAATGGTGTTTTTCCAGAAGATTGGAAAGTGGCATCTGTAAGTCCCATTTACAAAAGTGGCCCCAAAAACCTTTTAGAAAATTATAGGCCTATTTCTCTTTTGGGTACTTTTTCGAAATTATTGGAAAAAATTGTAAATGTAAGGTTGTTAAGGTTTTTGGAATCAAATAATATTTTATCATCTAGACAGTTTGGGTTTCGTCTTGGCAAGAGCACTGAAGACGCAGTTACTTTGCTAACTTCGATAGTAGCCTCTAAATTGGACAAAAAGCAAAGATGTGTTACTGTTTTCCTTGACTTAGCAAAGGCTTTTGATACTGTCTCGCCTTTAATTCTTATTTCAAAATTGGATAAAATTGGTATAAGAGGAGTTGCCGGTGACTGGTTCAAAAGCTATTTGCTGGCGCGAAAACAGTGCGTCAAAATTGGAGACGACGTCAGTGGGACTCAGTACGTTAATTTCGGTGTACCACAGGGCAGCATATTAGGTCCAACGCTTTTCAATCTTTATATTAATGATATACACGACGTGCAGATTGATAATGCTGAGTTGGTGTGCTATGCTGACGATACAGCAATTATATTTCACGCACCTACATGGGAAAAAGCCATTGAATACGCTGAGGCGGGCTTGTCAAGTTTGGCTAGCTGGTTGCAGAGAAATCTGCTAACTCTTAATACCAAAAAAACTGTATACCTATGTTTTCACAAAACAGCGCTTTCATCTCCGGTTTTACATCTAAATGTTAAACTGCATAATCCTAGTTGTACCAAAAATACGTGTTGCTGTGATACACTGAGTAGGGCTAAAACTGTAAAATATTTGGGTGTTGTTTTGGACGAGAATATGAGTTTCAGAAATCATTTAGTTGCCCTCTCTGCACGCGTTCGAAAGGTTATTGGTATAATGAAGAATCTTCGTGACGTGGCTCCCCCAGGTGTTCTGTTGTCTGTGTATTTCGCATTGTGTCAATCAATTTTAAATTATTGTATTACTTGTTGGGGTAGTGCAGCCAAGACATTCATTATTTTAGTAGAAAGAGCACAGAGGTCCGTGCTTAAAGTAATGATGAAGAAGCCGCTTATGTTTCCGACTAAAGATGTTTTCAAGGAAAGTGGAGTTCTAAGTGTCAGGCAACTATTTATTTACAAATTAACAATTTCTGTACATAGGTCCACATTGACAGATAAGAATTACGACGAAAACCTCAACAAGAGGTGTTACAAAATTCCTTTCCCACACGTCCATACATCTTTTGCTCGGCGATTTGGTGGTTTTATCAGAGCTCACGTCTACAATGTCTTGAACAAGCACTGTAATCTCAAAGAATTGACAATTCGTGAAGCTAAAAGGTCACTTTACAATTTTTTAAATGCACTTGATTATTCAGAGACTGAGGACTTGCTAAGGGTTATATCTTGATTTTATTTTCGCTATGCCATTTATTCCTCCATTGTAAATGTTTTTGGTAGATAGATAGAAATTGGTTTAAAACATCAATTGTTTTTTAAGCAGAGCATTAACAAAAAAAAAAATGGGCATGTTTATTTTGTTACTATTCGTGTATAAGTGTATGTAGAAAGGTATTTATTGTGTTGTTTACTTTTAGTATAGCCGTAATTTTTGTAAAAAAAAAAAAAAAGAGTTAGTAATATTGTTTTAGAATAAGAGGTACATTGTGAAATTTTTTTGTAGTTATACCCACAAAATAAGCTTAAATTTATATATTTTTGGCTGTTCCTGAACTTGTTTTTAAATTTATTTTATGTTTTGTACAATTAGAGGTGTTAAAATTTTTGGAAATCCGTATTTAGTTCCCGCGTCACAGGCGTTGCCTAGTGCGGGAGCTATAGTATATTCTATGATGTTGTGCCACCCATAAACATAAGCTATACCTACTTCGTAAAACTTGACTTGCTATCCAGCACCATGTTTATGTTTATGTAAATAAATGTTTTTTCATTTTTCATTTTCATTTTCATAATAACGGCAACATCAATGAGGAAATGAGGCAAATTTTTTGGGTGTCACTATAGATCGCCAACTAAAGTGGAAAGCTCATCTGAGTAAAATTAGTAGCAAAATCAGTAGCTCATGTTACGCACTATTTTAAGTAGCATCGCATCGAAAACTGTCGCAATAAATGCGTATTATGGGTATGTATACCCCATATTAGCTATGGGATAATATTTTGAGGCAACTTTGTGCAGTGCAGTCCATATTTGTGCTTCAAAAAATGTGTCTTCGCAACATATTTCCAATAAAAAATACTGGCACCTTACGAGAGGTAGTTAGAAGCATTTTTTTTTTACTTTAACTAGTATTTACATTCTAGAATTATGCACGTTTGTTCAAAACAACAAAAAAAATTATTTCAATGACAAATCGACTCGTTCAGACAATCTACCCACAAAACACAAATATAATTTATGTGTATATCAAATTAACAACACAGTGTACGAAAAAAGTGTATTCGCAAGTGCCATTAAGATCTTCAATCACTTAACACTAAACCTGAAAACCAACCATAACCGGTGCATTTAAAAACAGTCTTAAAAAATGGTTGATCTCTGAAGCATAATAATATTAATTATGATTTCAAAGAATATTTTAATAACGTAAATGTCCTCCAAGCAGTAATGTGCAAACATTAGTGTGTTTCGGTTTGAAGCATGTTCTTATAATAGCTGCGTGTCACTGTGCGTATAAATAGTAAATATACAGTCACTCTTTGTTCCAAAAGAGCGACTAATTTTGAAAATTAGAATTGTATATATTTTTTTATGTTGTATATAAAGAGTAATGAACATGTTTAATTTTATCTCAATAGTCACGACCAAATATTATATTTTAATTTGTGTCATAATGTTAATCAAGAGTTTAAAATGTTAGATTAAGTAATTATTGTATTTTCTCAACGGTCCAAAATATACCGGTGTGAAGTTGGCAGCCAAATGTTTCTGCCGTATTATCCGACCAAATTAAAATGGTATTTTTTGTAAAATTTGCTTAAATCAATGAATCTTATGCTTATGCTTTAGAGCATTAAATAAAAATGGTGAAACTCAATACTTATAATTTGATAAAGCTCAGAAACAAACCAAAAAACTAAAAAAACCCAGGCGCACTTTTTTCGCCAAGTCCACGTTTCCTTCAATACTGCGACCTGACGGCCCCTGAAATTCTGAAATATTATGAAACAGTATTGTAGCGTGTTTCATGCGCTATCAAAAAAACGTAGTTGAAATGTGGCTAAATGGTTTCTACTCAGATAAATGTTCATCTGAAATCGCTCGGGTACCGAAATCTTTGGAGGAAAAGTTGACTGCTGGCTTATTGTGAACTCCCACAGCTGAAATTAGTTAAAAATCTTAACATTTAATCTAGGTCTATACATATTATATCGAAGTTAGTCATTTAAGATAAGGCTTCATGCCGTTTTAACCCTAAACTTTCCACACAAACAAAACTAGTGAAAGTGCTCAACCTTAAAACACACCATGCTCGATTACGACCTGTAGGCCCCTGAAATACTGAAGTTTTTAGGTTTTATTCTGTAGAACGATACTTAGTCTATCTAAAAACTATAGTGAGAATGTGGCTAAACGATTGCTTAACCCTCAATGGAGTTCATGAAAAATTTACAATAAATTATTTTGCCAAGTTCATGTTTCCTTCAATACTGCGACCTGACGGCCCCTGAAATTCTGAAATATTAAGAAACAGTATTGTAGCGTGTTTCATGCGCTATCAAAAAAACATAGTTAAAATGTGGCTAAATGGTCTCTACTTAGAGAAATTTTCATCTGAAATCGCTCGGGTACCGAAATCTTAGGAGGAAAAGTTGGCTGCTGGCTAATTGTGAACTCCCACAGCTGAAATTAGCCAAAAATCTAAACATTTAATCTAGGTCTATACATATTCTATCAAAGTTAGTCATTTAAGATAAGGCTTCATGCCGGTTTAACCCTAAACTCTCCACACAAACAAAACTAGTGAAAGTGCTCAACCTTAAAACACACCATGCTCGATTACGACCTGTAGGCCCCTGAAATACTGAAGTTTTTAGGTTTTATTCTGTAGAATGATACCTAGTCTATCTAAAAAATATAGTGAGAATGTGGCTAAACGGTTGCTTAACCCTCAATTGAGTTCATAAAAAATTTACAAAAAAAATTTTTGCCAAGTTCATGTTTCCTTTAATACTGCGACCTGACGGCCCCTGAAATTCTGAAATATTAAGAAACAGTATTGTAGCGTGTTTCATGCGCTATCAAAAAAACATAGTTAAAATGTGGCTAAATGGTCTCTACTTAGAGAAATTTTCATCTGAAATCGCTCGGGTACCGAAATCTTAGGAGGAAAAGTTGGCTGCTGGCTAATTGTGAACTCCCACAGCTGAAATTAGCCAAAAATCTAAACATTTAATCTAGGTCTATACATATTCTATCAAAGTTAGTCATTTAAGATAGAGCTTCATGCCGTTTTAACCCTAAACTTTCCACACAAACAAAACTAGTGAAAGTGCTCAACCTTAAAACACACCATGCTCGATTACGACCTGTAGGCCCCTGAAATACTGAAGTTTTTAGGTTTTATTCTACAGAATGATACCTAGTCTATCTAAAAAATATAGTAAGAATGTGGCTAAACGATTGCTTAACCCTCAATTGAGTTCATGAAAAATTTACAAAAAAAATGTTTGCCAAGTTCATGTTTCCTGTAGAATGATACTAAGTCTATCTAAAAAATATAGTGAGAATGTGGCTAAACGATTGCTTAACCCTCAATTGAGTTCATGAAAAATTTACAAAAAAAATGTTTGCCAAGTTCATGTTTCCTTCAATACTGCGACCTGACGGCCCCTGAAATTCTGAAATATTAAGAAACAGTATTGTAGCGTGTTTCATGCGCTATCAAAAAAACATAGTTAAAATGTGGCTAAATGGTCTCTACTTAGAGAAATTTTCATCTGAAATCGCTCGGGTACCGAAATCTTAGGAGGAAAAGTTGGCTGCTGGCTAATTGTGAACTCCCACAGCTGAAATTAGCCAAAAATCTAAACATTTAATCTAGGTCTATACATATTCTATCAAAGTTAGTCATTTAAGATAAGGCTTCATGCCGTTTTAACCCTAAACTCTCCACACAAACAAAACTAGTGAAAGTGCTCAACCTTAAAACACACCATGCTCGATTACGACCTGTAGGCCCCTGAAATACTGAAGTTTTTAGGTTTTATTCTGTAGAATGATACCTAGTCTATCTAAAAAATATAGTGAGAATGTGGCTAAACGATTGCTTAACCCTCAATTGAGTTCATAAAAAATTTACAAAAAAAATGTTTGCCAAGTTCATGTTTCCTTTAATACTGCGACCTGACGGCCCCTGAAATTCTGAAATATTATGTAACAGTATTGTAGCGTGTTTCATGCGCTATCAAAAAAACATAGTTAAAATGTGGCTAAATGGTCTCTACTTAGAGAAATTTTCATCTGAAATCGCTCGGGTACCGAAATCTTAGGAGGAAAAGTTGGCTGCTGGCTAATTGTGAACTCCCACAGCTGAAATTAGCCAAAAATCTAAACATTTAATCTAGGTCTATACATATTCTATCAAAGTTAGTCATTTAAGATAAGGTATCATGCCGTTTTAACCCTAAACTTTCCACACAAACAAAACTAGTGAAAGTGCTCAACCTTAAAACACACCATGCTCGATTACGACATGTAGGCCCCTGAAATACTGAAGTTTTTAGGATTTATTCTGTAGAATGATACTTAGTCTATCTAAAAAATATAGTGAGAATGTGGCTAAACGATTGCTTAACCCTCAATTGAGTTCATGAAAAATTTACAAAAAAAATGTTTGCCAAGTTCATGTTTCCTTCAATACTGCGACCTGACGGCCCCTGAAATTCTGAAATATTATGTAACAGCGTAATTGTAATTGTAGCGTGTTTCATGCGCTATCAAAAAAACATAGTTAAAATGTGGCTAAATGGTCTCTACTTAGAGAAATTTTCATCTGAAATCGCTCGGGTACCGAAATCTTAGGAGGAAAAGTTGGCTGCTGGCTAATTGTGAACTCCCACAGCTGAAATTAGCCAAAACTCTTATCAGTTAATCTAGGTCTATACATATTCTATCAAACTTAGTCATTTAAGATAAGGCTTCATGCCGTTTTAACCCTAAACTCTCCACACAAACAAAACTAGTGAAAGTGCTCAACCTTAAAACACACCATGCTCGATTACGACCTGTAGGCCCCTGAAATACTGAAGTTTTTAGGTTTTATTCTGTAGAATGATACCTATTCTATCTAAAAACTATAGTGAGAATGTGGCTAAACGATTGCTTAACCCTCAATTGAGTCCATGAAAAATTTACAAAAATTTTGCCAAGTTCATGTTTCCTTCAATACTGCGACCTGACGGCCCCTGAAATTCTGAAATATTATGTAACAGTATTGTAGCGTGTTTCATGCGCTATCAAAAAAACATAGTTAAAATGTGGCTAAATGGTCTCTACTTAGAGAAATTTTCATCTGAAATCGCTCGGGTACCGAAATCTTAGGAGGAAAAGTTGGCTGCTGGCTAATTGTGAACTCCCACAGCTGAAATTAGCCAAAAATCTAAACATTTAATCTAGGCCTACACATATTCTATCAAAGTTAGTCATTTAAGATAAGGCTTCATGCCGTTTTAACCCTAAACTTTCCACACAAACAAAACTAGTAAAAGTGTTCAACCTTAAAACACACCATGCTCGATTACGACCTGTAGGTCCCTGAAATACTGAAGTTTTTAGGTTTTATTCTACAGAATGATACCTAGTCTATCTAAAAAATATAGTGAGAATGTGGCTAAACGATTGCTTAACCCTCAATGGAGTTCATGAAAAATTAACAAAAAAAATTTTCGCCAAGTTCAAATTTCCTTCAATACTGCGACCTGACGGCCCCTGAAATTCTGAAATATTATTTTACAATATTGTAGCGTGTTGAGTGCAATATCAAGTAAACATAGCTAAAATGCGGCTAAATGGTTTCTAGTTGGAGAAATTTTCATCTGAAATCGCTCGGGTACCGAAATCTTAGGAGGAAAAGTTGGCTGCTGGCTAATTGTGAACTCCCACAGCTGAAATTACCCAAAACTCTTATCAGTTAATCTAGGTCTATACATATTATATCGAAGTTAGTCATTTAAGATAAGGCTTCATGCCGTTTTAACCCTAAACTTTCCACACAAACAAAACTAGTGAAAGTGTTCAACCTTAAAACACACCATGCTCGATTACGACCTGTAGGCCCCTGAAATACTGAAGTTTTTAGGTTTTATTCTGTAGAATGATACTTAGTCTATCTAAAAAATGTAGTGAGAATGTGGCTAAACGATTGCTTAACCCTCAATGGAGTTCATGAAAAATTAACAAAAAAAATTTTCGCCAAGTTCAAATTTCCTTCAATACTGCGACCTGACGGCCCCTGAAATTCTGAAATATTATTTTACAATATTGTAGCGTGTTGAGTGCAATATCAAGTAAACATAGCTAAAATGCGGCTAAATGGTTTCTAGTTGGAGAAATTTTCATCTGAAATCGCTCGGGTACCGAAATCTTAGGAGGAAAAGTTGGCTGCTGGCTAATTGTGAACTCCCACAGCTGAAATTACCCAAAACTCTTATCAGTTAATCTAGGTCTATACATATTATATCGAAGTTAGTCATTTAAGATAAGGCTTCATGCCGTTTTAACCCTAAACTCTCCACACAAACAAAACTAGTGAAAGTGCTCAACCTTAAAACACACCATGCTCGATTACGACCTGTAGGCCCCTGAAATACTGAAGTTTTTAGGTTTTATTCTGTAGAATGATACCTATTCTATCTAAAAACTATAGTGAGAATGTGGCTAAACGATTGCTTAACCCTCAATTGAGTCCATGAAAAATTTACAAAAATTTTGCCAAGTTCATGTTTCCTTCAATACTGCGACCTGACGGCCCCTGAAATTCTGAAATATTATGTAACAGCGTAATTGTAATTGTAGCGTGTTTCATGCGCTATCAAAAAAACATAGTTAAAATGTGGCTAAATGGTCTCTACTTAGAGAAATTTTCATCTGAAATCGCTCGGGTACCGAAATCTTAGGAGGAAAAGTTGGCTGCTGGCTAATTGTGAACTCCCACAGCTGAAATTACCCAAAACTCTTATCAGTTAATCTAGGTCTATACATATTATATCGAAGTTAGTCATTTAAGATAAGGCTTCATGCCGTTTTAACCCTAAACTTTCCACACAAACAAAACTAGTGAAAGTGTTCAACCTTAAAACACACCATGCTCGATTACGACCTGTAGGCCCCTGAAATACTGAAGTTTTTAGGTTTTATTCTGTAGAATGATACTTAGTCTATCTAAAAAATGTAGTGAGAATGTGGCTAAACGATTGCTTAACCCTCAATGGAGTTCATGAAAAATTTACAAAAAAAATGTTTGCCAAGTTCATGTTTCCTTCAATACTGCGACCTGACGGCCCCTGAAATTCTGAAATATTATGTTACAGTATTGTAGCGTGTATATCACCAAAAAAAATGTATTCCCGATATGTTTAAACCTGCACTACACCATGGCTATAGTTTGCTTAAAAAATAAAACTTTAACAAAAATAGACCGAATTGGCAATGCTGTTCTCAGAAAACAGCTATATTTCACAAAAATAATGCATTTATTGCGACAAAAAAAGATGGACGATACGATTTTTAACATACTAACACCAGACCATGTTTACCAAATAGACGACTATAATTGCGGAGCTGTCATTGTACGCATTTTCGAAGCTATGGCTCGAAATGAAGATATGTGTTTGGATATTGATTTTGACTCCTACAGGTTAAAAATGAAGACCATGTTAGTCAGAAATAGCGAAAATATAACTAATTTATGTTTATCCTGTGGAACTTGTATTCAAGAAGAAACAGCTTATCAATGCCAGACGTGTTTAAGATTAACGCACAAACGTTGCATGTTTAGTCGTAAACAAATACAACGTCAAAAACTTACCATTTCATCGACACGCCAACATGTATGTTATCTATGCAGGCACTATAAACGTTTACATGCATCCAAAAGGCGCTCTACTCGTAATTAGTTATTAAAAATAAAATAAACCATTAAGTCTTATAAATGTTAGAATACATTTCATTTAAACGAATACTCTTCTAAATCCTAGCATATTATTTAAGTTAATACATTTAATATCGTATAAAAATGTGTATTTTATATGTATAAATATGTGCCGAAGAATTTTTTGCACAAATATCCCATACAACAAAATACTCTCATTTGTTTTCTATAATTTTTTGATTCTATTTAATTACTGAAAATACAAAAACGTTAGAAAAGTATTGTTAGTTATATTGTTTAATTAATATTTAAAATTGTAAATGTGAAGTTGGTACAACAACAATCATCATCATCATCATCATCAGCCGCAAGACGTCCACTGCTGAACAAAGGCCTCCCCCCTAGATTTCCACAACGAACGGTCCCGCGCAACCTGCAACCAGCGGTTTCCAGCGACCTTTGTGAGGTCATCTGTCCATCTAGTGGGAGGCCGTCCAACACTGCGTCTTCCGGTTCGTGGTCGCCACTCGAGAACCTTTCTTCCCCATCGGTTGTCAGTTCTTCGAGCGATGTGGCCTGCCCATTGCCACTTCAGCTTGCTTACTCGTTGAGCTATGTCGGCCACTTTAGTTCTTTTGCGAATATCTTCATTACGGATTTTGTCGCGCAAAGAGACTCCGAGCATAGCTCTCTCCATAGCTCGCTGTGTGACTTTGAGCTTTGTTATGAGGCCCACAGTTAAGGACCACGTCTCAGTTCCATAAGCCATCACTGGCAACACGCACTGGTTAAAGACTTTTGTCTTTAGGCATTGGGGTATTTTGGACTCAAAGATGTGTCGAAGTTTCCCGAACGCTGCCCATCCGAGTTGGATCCTTCGCTGGGCCTCTTTGTCGAAGTTGGATCTACCTAATTGGATCTTTTGACCCAGGTAGATGTATTCGTCAACAACTTCGAGTGTGATATTCCCAACAATAACCGGTACAGGTGAGACATGCACATTTGACATGACCTTCGTCTTGTCCATGTTCATCCTCAAACCAACCTGTTGGGATACTCTACTGAGGTCCCTGAGCATTGCACCGAGGTCCTCCAGCGACTCCGCCACAATGACTATGTCGTCGGCAAACCGAAGGTGAGTGATGCATTCGCCGTTGATATTGATGCCATGTCCGTTCCAGTCCAGTAGCTTGAAAAAGTCTTCCAGCGCAGCAGTGAACAGTTTCGGAGATATAACATCTCCCTGTCTCACGCCTTTCTGTAGCTTTATGTTTTGTGCACTGGTCCTGTAATCGGACAGACATTGTGGCTTTGCTGTAGATACACTTCAACACTTCGATATAGCGATAGTCGATGCAGCATCGCTGGAGAGACTGAAGCACTGCCCAGGTCTCGATGGAATCAAAGGCTTTCTCATAGTCCACATACGCTATACATAGTGGCCGATTATACTCCTCAGTTTTCTGTATAATCTGCCGGAGCGTATGTATGTGGTCTATGGTACTATAGCCTTTTCGGAAACCGGCTTGTTCGGGTGGCTGAAAGTCGTCAAACCTGCGTGCGAGACGATTCGTGATTACCCTCGAAAACAACTTATAAACGTGGCTCAGAAGTGAGATGGGTCTGTAATTCTTCAACAAGGTGTTGTCACCTTTTTTGAAGAAGAGCACCACCACACTTCTGCTCCACGCTTCCGGCGTATTACCGTCAAGTATGACGGAGTCGAACAGCTTCTGGAGGACTTTAAGTACCGGTTTTCCACCCGCTCTCAGAAGCTCAGTCGTAATTCCGTCAACAACAATAAATGTATTTAATTACATTACATAATACATTCCTATATTTATATTATATTTACACATAACAAAACATTCACATGACATAAATTATGAACAAATAAATAGATGTAACAAATTAGCTCATCCAGTGTATTACATTTACTTATTTAAAATAATCTCATTAGTCCTTTGGTTACATTAAAAAAATTATATTTACTCGTATTTTCAGACAACAAAATACTGTCATTTGTTTTTATATTTAAGTTTTTTTCTACTTATTTTGTTGTGCTTAAAATACATACATACATGTACACCAAATATTGTAACTGTTATTTTGTTATATTTCAATTTGATATCGTAAATGTGTTTTTTTTTTTGAGAAAATAGTTATTTAAATACCTACTCGGCAAATTGTATTTTAACGTTCGTATCATGCGTTGAAAACTAGTTTTAAGTAAATAAAACTAAATTGAAGCAAATAAGCATTTTCATTATTTGTCTATGTGGCGATCTTATAGTTAATATAGCATTACTTGCCTCGTGGCTTAGTGGGTAGCAGCTCTGCCTGCGAAGCCGAGGGTCGTGGGTTCGATTCCCACCCAGTGCAAATATTTGTGTAATGAATTCAAATGTTTGCACTATGTCTGGGTGTTTCTATGTATAATAAGTATGTATTTAAAAACAATATAAGTATTATATCAGCTATCTGACCGCCATCATACATCAAGCTTTGCTTAGTTTGGGGTCAGATGGTGGTGTGTGTGAATTGTCCACCAATATTTATTTATTTATTATTAAACCTTATCCCAAATTACTACTTACATAAAATATGTATGGGACTATACCAAGATTGTTGGCTAGTTTTAGCTGTGGGAGGTCACAATAAGCAAGCACCCAACTTTTCCTCCTAAGATTTCGGTACCCGAGAAATTTCAGATGAAAATTTCTCCAACTAGAAACCATTTAGCCGCATTTTAGCTATGTTTACTTGATATTGCACTCAACACGCTACAATATTGTAAAATAATATTTCAGAATTTCAGGGGCCGTCAGGTCGCAGTATTGAAGGAAATTTGAACTTGGCGAAAATTTTTTTTGTTAATTTTTCATGAACTCATTTGAGGGTTAAGCAATCGTTAAGCCACATTCTCACTATATTTTTTAGATAGACTAGGTATCATTCTACAGAATTAAACCTAAAAACTACAGTATTTCAGAGGCCTACAGGTCGTAATCGAGCATGGTCTGTTTTAAGGTTGAGCACTTTCACTAGTTTTGTTTGTGTGGAAAGTTTAGGGTTAAAACGGCATGAAGCCTTATCTTAAATGACTAACTTTGATATAATATGTATAGACCTAGATTAACTGATAAGAGTTTTGGCTAATTTCAGCTGTGGGAGTTCACAATTAGCCAGCAGCCAACTTTTCCTCCTAAGATTTCGGTACCCCAGCGATTTCAGATGAAAATTTCTCTAAGTAGAGACCATTTAGCCACATTTTAACTTTGTTTTTTTGATAGCGCATGAAACGCGCTAAAATACTCTTACATAATATTTCAGAATTTCAGGGGCCGTCAGGTCGCAGTATTGAAGGAAACATGAACTTGGCAAAAAAATTTTTTGTAAATTTTTCATGAACTCAATTGAGGGTTAAGCAATCGTTTAGCCACATTCTCACTATATTTTTTAGATAGACTAGGTATCATTCTACAGAATAAAACCTAAAAACTTCAGTATTTCAGGGGCTTACAGGTCGTAATCGAGCATGGTGTGTTTTAAGGTTGAGCACTTTCACTAGTTTTGTTTGTGTGGAAAGTTTAGGGTTAAAACGGCATGAAGCCTTATCTTAAATTACTAACTTTGATAGAATATGTATAGACTTAGATTAAATGTTTAGATTTTTGGCTAATTTCAGCTGTGGGAGTTCACAATTAGCCAGCAGCCAACTTTTCCTCCTAAGATTTCGGTACCCCAGCGATTTCAGATGAAAATTTCTCTAAGTAGAGACCATTTAGCCACATTTTAACTATGTTTTTTTGATAGCGCATGAAACACGCTACAATTACAATTACGCTGTTACAGAATATTTCAGAATTTCAGGGGCCGTCAGGTCGCAGTATTGAAGGAAACATGAACTTGGCAAAAATTTTTTATGTAAATTTTTCATGAACTCAATTGAGGGTTAAGCAATCGTTTAGCCACATTCTCACTATATTTTTTAGATAGACTAGGTATCATTCTGTAGAATAAAACCTAAAAACTTCAGTATTTCAGGGGCCTACAGGTCGTAATCGAGCATGGTGTGTTTTAAGGTTGAGCACTTTCACTAGTTTTGTTTGTGTGGAAAGTTTAGGGTTAAAACGGCATGAAGCCTTATCTTAAATGACTAACTTTGATATAATATGTATAGACCTAAATTAACTGATAAGAGTTTTGGCTAATTTCAGCTGTGGGAGTTCACAATTAGCCAGCAGCCAACTTTTCCTCCTAAGATT
This sequence comes from Ectropis crepuscularia, assembly GCA_963693475.1. Taxonomy (NCBI): domain Eukaryota; kingdom Metazoa; phylum Arthropoda; class Insecta; order Lepidoptera; family Geometridae; genus Ectropis; species Ectropis crepuscularia. Next base: position 20,473,323 of record OY856355.1, read on the forward strand.
TCGGTACCCGAGCGATTTCAGATGAAAATTTCTCTAAGTAGAGACAATTTAGCCACATTTTAACTATGTTTTTTTGATAGCGCATGAAACACGCTACAATACTGTTACATAATATTTCAGAATTTCAGGGGCCGTCAGGTCGCAGTATTGAAGGAAACATGAACTTGGCAAACATTTTTTTTGTAAATTTTTCATGAACTCAATTGAGGGTTAAGCAATCGTTTAGCCACATTCTTACTATATTTTTTAGATAGACTAGGTATCATTCTGTAGAATAAAACCTAAAAACTTCAGTATTTCAGGGGCCTACAGGTCGTAATCGAGCATGGTGTGTTTTAAGGTTGAGCACTTTCACTAGTTTTGTTTGTGTGGAAAGTTTAGGGTTAAAACGGCATGAAGCCTTATCTTAAATGACTAACTTTGATAGAATATGTATAGACCTAGATTAAATGTTTAGATTTTTGGCTAATTTCAGCTGTGGGAGTTCACAATTAGCCAGCAGCCAACTTTTCCTCCTAAGATTTCGGTACCCGAGCGATTTCAGATGAAAATTTCTCTAAGTAGAGACCATTTAGCCACATTTTAACTATGTTTTTTGATAGCGCATGAAACACGCTACAATACTGTGTCTTAATATTTCAGAATTTCAGGGGCCGTCAGGTCGCAGTATTAAAGGAAACATGAACTTGGCAAAAAATTTTTTTGTAAATTTTTTATGAACTCAATTGAGGGTTAAGCAATCGTTTAGCCACATTCTCACTATATTTTTTAGATAGACTAGGTATCATTCTACAGAATAAAACCTAAAAACTTTAGTATTTCAGGGGCCTACAGGTCGTAATCGAGCATGGTGTGTTTTAAGGTTGAGCACTTTCACTAGTTTTGTTTGTGTGGAAAGTTTAGGGTTAAAACGGCATGAAGCCTTATCTTAAATGACTAACTTTGATAGAATATGTATAGACCTAGATTAAATGTTTAGATTTTTGGCTAATTTCAGCTGTGGGAGTTCACAATTAGCCAGCAGCCAACTTTTCCTCCTAAGATTTCGGTACCCGAGCGATTTCAGATGAAAATTTATCTAAGTAGAGACCATTTAGCCACATTTTAACTATGTTTTTTTGATAGCGCATGAAACACGCTACAATACTGTTTCTTAATATTTCACAATTTCAGGGGCCGTCAGGTCGCAGTATTGAAGGAAACATGAACTTGGCAAACATTTTTTTTGTAAATTTTTCATGAACTCAATTGAGGGTTAAGCAATCGTTTAGCCACATTCTTACTATATTTTTTAGATAGACTAGGTATCATTCTGTAGAATAAAACCTAAAAACTTCAGTATTTCAGGGGCCTACAGGTCGTAATCGAGCATGGTGTGTTTTAAGGTTGAGCACTTTCACTAGTTTTGTTTGTGTGGAAAGTTTAGGGTTAAAACGGCATGAAACCTTATCTTAAATGACTAACTTTGATAGAATATGTATAGACCTAGATTAAATGTTTAGATTTTTGGCTAATTTCAGCTGTGGGAGTTCACAATTAGCCAGCAGCCAACTTTTCCTCCTAAGATTTCGGTACCCGAGCGATTTCAGATGAAAATTTCTCTAAGTAGAGACCATTTAGCCACATTTTAACTATGTTTTTTGATAGCGCATGAAACACGCTACAATACTGTTGCTTAATATTTCAGAATTTCAGGGGCCGTCAGGTCGCAGTATTAAAGGAAACATGAACTTGGCAAAAAATTTTTTTGTAATTTTTTTATGAACTCAATTGAGGGTTAAGCAATCGTTTAGCCACATTCTCACTATATTTTTTAGATAGACTAGGTATCATTCTACAGAATAAAACCTAAAAACTTCAGTATTTCAGGGGCCTACAGGTCGTAATCGAGCATGGTGTGTTTTAAGGTTGAGCACTTTCACTAGTTTTGTTTGTTTGGAAAGTTTAGGGTTAAAACGGCATGAAGCCTTATCTTAAATGACTAACTTTGATAGAATATGTATAGACCTAGATTAAATGTTTAGATTTTTGGCTAATTTCAGCTGTGGGAGTTCACAATTAGCCAGCAGCCAACTTTTCCTCCTAAGATTTCGGTACCCGAGCGATTTCAGATGAAAATTTCTCTAAGTAGAGACCATTTAGCCACATTTTAACTATGTTTTTTTGATAGCGCATGAAACACGCTACAATACTGTGTCTTAATATTTCAGAATTTCAGGGGCCGTCAGGTCGCAGTATTGAAGGAAACATGAACTTGGCAAACATTTTTTTTGTAAATTTTTCATGAACTCAATTGAGGGTTAAGCAATCGTTTAGCCACATTCTTACTATATTTTTTAGATAGACTAGGTATCATTCTGTAGAATAAAACCTAAAAACTTCAGTATTTCAGGGGCCTACAGGTCGTAATCGAGCATGGTGTGTTTTAAGGTTGAGCACTTTCACTAGTTTTGTTTGTGTGGAAAGTTTAGGGTTAAAACGGCATGAAGCCTTATCTTAAATGACTAACTTCGATATAATATGTATAGACCTAGATTCACTGATAAGAGTTTTGGGTAATTTCAGCTGTTCGTTCACAATTAGCCAGCAGCTAACTTTTCCTCCTAAGATTTCGGTACCCGAGCGATTTCAGATGAAAATTTCTCTAAGTAGAGACCATTTAGCCACATTTTAACTATGTTTTTTTGATAGCGCATGAAACACGCTACAATACTGTGTCTTAATATTTCAGAATTTCAGGGGCCGTCAGGTCGCAGTATTGAAGGAAACATGAACTTGGCAAAAATTTTTTTTGTAAATTTTTCATGAACTCAATTGAGGGTTAAGCAATCGTTTAGCCACATTCTTACTATATTTTTTAGATAGACTAGGTATCATTCTGTAGAATAAAACCTAAAAACTTCAGTATTTCAGGGGCCTACAGGTCGTAATCGAGCATGGTGTGTTTTAAGGTTGAGCACTTTCACTAGTTTTGTTTGTGTGGAGAGTTTAGGGTTAAAACGGCATGAAGCCTTATCTTAAATGACTAACTTTGATAGAATATGTATAGACCTAGATTAAATGTTTAGATTTTTGGCTAATTTCAGCTGTGGGAGTTCACAATTAGCCAGCAGCCAACTTTTCCTCCTAAGATTTCGGTACCCGAGCGATTTCAGATGAAAATTTCTCTAAGTAGAGACCATTTAGCCACATTTTAACTATGTTTTTTTGATAGCGCATGAAACACGCTACAATACTGTTTCTTAATATTTCAGAATTTCAGGGGCCGTCAGGTCGCAGTATTGAAGGAAACATGAACTTGGCAAAAATTTTTTTTGTAAATTTTTTATGAACTCAATTGAGGGTTAAGCAATCGTTTAGCCACATTCTCACTATATTTTTTAGATAGACTAGGTATCATTCTACAGAATAAAACCTAAAAACTTCAGTATTTCAGGGGCCTACAGGTCGTAATCGAGCATGGTGTGTTTTAAGGTTGAGCACTTTCACTAGTTTTGTTTGTGTGGAAAGTTTAGGGTTAAAACGGCATGAAGCCTTATCTTAAATGACTAACTTTGATAGAATATGTATAGACCTAGATTAAATGTTTAGATTTTTGGCTAATTTCAGCTGTGGGAGTTCACAATTAGCCAGCAGCCAACTTTTCCTCCTAAGATTTCGGTACCCGAGCGATTTCAGATGAAAATTTCTCTAAGTAGATACCATTTAGCCACATTTTAACTATGTTTTTTTGATAGCGCATGAAACACGCTACAATACTGTTTCTTAATATTTCAGAATTTCAGGGGCCGTCAGGTCGCAGTATTGAAGGAAACATGAACTTGGCAAACATTTTTTTTGTAAATTTTTCATGAACTCAATTGAGGGTTAAGCAATCGTTTAGCCACATTCTTACTATATTTTTTAGATAGACTAGGTATCATTCTGTAGAATAAAACCTAAAAACTTCAGTATTTCAGGGGCCTACAGGTCGTAATCGAGCATGGTGTGTTTTAAGGTTGAGCACTTTCACTAGTTTTGTTTGTGTGGAAAGTTTAGGGTTAAAACGGCATGAAACCTTATCTTTAATGACTAAGTTTGATAGAATATGTATAGACCTAGATTAAATGTTTAGATTTTTGGCTAATTTCAGCTGTGGGAGTTCACAATTAGCCAGCAGCCAACTTTTCCTCCTAAGATTTCGGTACCCGAGCGATTTCAGATGAAAATTTCTCTAAGTAGAGACCATTTAGCCACATTTTAACTATGTTTTTTTGATAGCGCATGAAACACGCTACAATACTGTTTCTTAATATTTCAGAATTTCAGGGGCCGTCAGGTCGCAGTATTAAAGGAAACATGAACTTGGCAAAAATTTTTTTTGTAAATTTTTTATGAACTCAATTGTGGGTTAAGCAATCGTTTAGCCACATTCTCACTATATTTTTTAGATAGACTAGGTATCATTCTACAGAATAAAACCTAAAAACTTCAGTATTTCAGGGGCCTACAGGTCGTAATCGAGCATGGTGTGTTTTAAGGTTGAGCACTTTCACTAGTTTTGTTTGTGTGGAAAGTTAAGGGTTAAAACGGCATGAAGCCTTATCTTAAATGACTAACTTTGATAGAATATGTAGAGACCTAGATTAAATGTTTAGATTTTTGGCTAATTTCAGCTGTGGGAGTTCACAATTAGCCAGCAGCCAACTTTTCCTCCTAAGATTTCGGTACCCGAGCGATTTCAGATGAAAATTTCTCTAAGTAGAGACCATTTAGCCACATTTTAACTATGTTTTTTTGATAGCGCATGAAACACGCTACAATACTGTGTCTTAATATTTCAGAATTTCAGGGGCCGTCAGGTCGCAGTATTGAAGGAAACATGAACTTGGCAAACATTTTTTTTGTAAATTTTTCATGAACTCAATTGAGGGTTAAGCAATCGTTTAGCCACATTCTTACTATATTTTTTAGATAGACTAGGTATCATTCTGTAGAATAAAACCTAAAAACTTCAGTATTTCAGGGGCCTACAGGTCGTAATCGAGCATGGTGTGTTTTAAGGTTGAGCACTTTCACTAGTTTTGTTTGTGTGGAAAGTTTAGGGTTAAAACGGCATGAAGCCTTATCTTAAATGACTAACTTCGATATAATATGTATAGACCTAGATTCACTGATAAGAGTTTTGGGTAATTTCAGCTGTTCGTTCACAATTAGCCAGCAGCTAACTTTTCCTCCTAAGATTTCGGTACCCGAGCGATTTCAGATGAAAATTTCTCTAAGTAGAGACCATTTAGCCACATTTTAACTATGTTTTTTTGATAGCGCATGAAACACGCTACAATACTGTGTCTTAATATTTCAGAATTTCAGGGGCCGTCAGGTCGCAGTATTGAAGGAAACATGAACTTGGCAAAAATTTTTTTTGTAAATTTTTCATGAACTCAATTGAGGGTTAAGCAATCGTTTAGCCACATTCTTACTATATTTTTTAGATAGACTAGGTATCATTCTGTAGAATAAAACCTAAAAACTTCAGTATTTCAGGGGCCTACAGGTCGTAATCGAGCATGGTGTGTTTTAAGGTTGAGCACTTTCACTAGTTTTGTTTGTGTGGAGAGTTTAGGGTTAAAACGGCATGAAACCTTATCTTAAATGACTAACTTTGATAGAATATGTATAGACCTAGATTAAATGTTTAGATTTTTGGCTAATTTCAGCTGTGGGAGTTCACAATTAGCCAGCAGCCAACTTTTCCTCCTAAGATTTCGGTACCCGAGCGATTTCAGATGAAAATTTCTCTAAGTAGAGACCATTTAGCCACATTTTAACTATGTTTTTTTGATAGCGCATGAAACACGCTACAATACTGTTTCTTAATATTTCAGAATTTCAGGGGCCGTCAGGTCGCAGTATTGAAGGAAACATGAACTTGGCAAAAATTTTTTTTGTAAATTTTTTATGAACTCAATTGAGGGTTAAGCAATCGTTTAGCCACATTCTCACTATATTTTTTAGATAGACTAGGTATCATTCTACAGAATAAAACCTAAAAACTTCAGTATTTCAGGGGCCTACAGGTCGTAATCGAGCATGGTGTGTTTTAAGGTTGAGCACTTTCACTAGTTTTGTTTGTGTGGAAAGTTTAGGGTTAAAACGGCATGAAGCCTTATCTTAAATGACTAACTTTGATAGAATATGTATAGACCTAGATTAAATGTTTAGATTTTTGGCTAATTTCAGCTGTGGGAGTTCACAATTAGCCAGCAGCCAACTTTTCCTCCTAAGATTTCGGTACCCGAGCGATTTCAGATGAAAATTTCTCTAAGTAGAGACCATTTAGCCACATTTTAACTATGTTTTTTTGATAGCGCATGAAACACGCTACAATACTGTTTCTTAATATTTCAGAATTTCAGGGGCCGTCAGGTCGCAGTATTGAAGGAAACATGAACTTGGCAAACATTTTTTTTGTAAATTTTTCATGAACTCAATTGAGGGTTAAGCAATCGTTTAGCCACATTCTTACTATATTTTTTAGATAGACTAGGTATCATTCTGTAGAATAAAACCTAAAAACTTCAGTATTTCAGGGGCCTACAGGTCGTAATCGAGCATGGTGTGTTTTAAGGTTGAGCACTTTCACTAGTTTTGTTTGTGTGGAAAGTTTAGGGTTAAAACGGCATGAAACCTTATCTTTAATGACTAAGTTTGATAGAATATGTATAGACCTAGATTAAATGTTTAGATTTTTGGCTAATTTCAGCTGTGGGAGTTCACAATTAGCCAGCAGCCAACTTTTCCTCCTAAGATTTCGGTACCCGAGCGATTTCAGATGAAAATTTCTCTAAGTAGAGACCATTTAGCCACATTTTAACTATGTTTTTTTGATAGCGCATGAAACACGCTACAATACTGTTTCTTAATATTTCAGAATTTCAGGGGCCGTCAGGTCGCAGTATTAAAGGAAACATGAACTTGGCAAAAATTTTTTTTGTAAATTTTTTATGAACTCAATTGTGGGTTAAGCAATCGTTTAGCCACATTCTCACTATATTTTTTAGATAGACTAGGTATCATTCTACAGAATAAAACCTAAAAACTTCAGTATTTCAGGGGCCTACAGGTCGTAATCGAGCATGGTGTGTTTTAAGGTTGAGCACTTTCACTAGTTTTGTTTGTGTGGAAAGTTAAGGGTTAAAACGGCATGAAGCCTTATCTTAAATGACTAACTTTGATAGAATATGTAGAGACCTAGATTAAATGTTTAGATTTTTGGCTAATTTCAGCTGTGGGAGTTCACAATTAGCCAGCAGCCAACTTTTCCTCCTAAGATTTCGGTACCCGAGCGATTTCAGATGAAAATTTCTCTAAGTAGAGACCATTTAGCCACATTTTAACTATGTTTTTTTGATAGCGCATGAAACACGCTACAATACTGTTTCTTAATATTTCAGAATTTCAGGGGCCGTCAGGTCGCAGTATTGAAGGAAACATGAACTTGGCAAACATTTTCTTTGTAAATTTTTCATGAACTCAATTGAGGGTTAAGCAATCGTTTAGCCACATTCTTACTATATTTTTTAGATAGACTAGGTATTATTCTGTAGAATAAAACCTAAAAACTTCAGTATTTCAGGGGCCTACAGGTCGTAATCGAGCATGGTGTGTTTTAAGGTTGAGCACTTTCACTAGTTTTGTTTGTGTGGAAAGTTTAGGGTTAAAACGGCATGAAGCCTTATTTTAAATGACTAACTTCGATATAATATGTATAGACCTAGATTAACTGATAAGAGTTTTGGGTAATTTCAGCTGTGGGAGTTCACAATTAGCCAGCAGCCAACTTTTCCTCCTAAGATTTCGGTACCCGAGCGATTTCAGATGAAAATTTCTCCAACTAGAAACCATTTAGCCGCATTTTAGCTATGTTTACTTGATATTGCACTCAACACGCTACAATATTGTAAAATAATATTTCAGAATTTCAGGGGCCGTCAGGTCGCAGTATTGAAGGAAATTTGAACTTGGCGAAAATTTTTTTTGTTAATTTTTCATTAACTCCATTGAGGGTTAAGCAATCGTTTAGCCACATTCTTACTATATTTTTTAGATAGACTAGGTATCATTCTACAGAATAAAACCTAAAAACTTCAGTATTTCAGGGGCCTACAGGTCGTAATCGAGCATGGTGTGTTTTAAGGTTGAGCACTTTCACTAGTTTTGTTTGTGTGGAGAGTTTAGGGTTAAAACGGCATGAAGCCTTATCTTAAATGACTAAATTTGATAGAATATGTATAGACCTAGACTAAATATTTAGATTTTTGGCTAATTTCAGCTGTGGGAGTTCACAATTAGCCAGCAGCCAACTTTTCCTCCTAAGATTTCGGTACCCGAGCGATTTCAGATGAAAATTTCTCTAAGTAGAGACCATTTAGCCACATATTAACTATGTTTTTTTGATAGCGCATGAAACACGCTACAATACTGTTACATAATATTTCAGAATTTCAGGGGCCGTCAGGTCGCAGTATTGAAGGAAACATGAACTTGGCAAACATTTTTTTTGTAAATTTTTCATGAACTCAATTGAGGGTTAAGCAATCGTTTAGCCACATTCTTACTATATTTTTTAGATAGACTAGGTATCATTCTGTAGAATAAAACCTAAAAACTTCAGTATTTCAGGGGCCTACAGGTCGTAATCGAGCATGGTGTGTTTTAAGGTTGAGCACTTTCACTAGTTTTGTTTGTGTGGAAAGTTTAGGGTTAAAACGGCATGAAGCCTTATTTTAAATGACTAACTTTGATAGAATATGTATAGACCTAGATTAAATGTTAAGATTTTTAACTAATTTCAGCTGTGGGAGTTCACAATATGCCAGCAGTCAACTTTACTCCAAAGATTTCGGTACCCGAGCGATTTCAGATGAACATTTATCTGAGTAGAAACCATTTAGCCACATTTTAACTACGTTTTTTTGATAGCGCATGAAACACGCTACAATACTGTTTCATAATATTTCAGAATTTCAGGCGCCGTCAGGTCGCAGTATTGAAGGAAACGTGGACTTGGCGAAAAAAGTGTGCCTGGGTTTTTTTAGTTTTTTGGTTTGTTTCTGAGCTTTATCAAATTATAAGTATTGAGTTTCACCATTTTTATTTAATGTTCTAAAGCAGAAGCATAAGATTAATTGATTTAAGCAAATTTTACAAAAAATACCATTTTAATTTGGTCGGATAATACGGCAGAAACTTTTGGCTGCCAACTTCACACCGGTCCAAAATATTGTATGTTCGTAATGGACAAAACTGTTGCAACTCATAAAATGTTGTATACTCTGTGTACACTTTATACAATAAAGCATATTCTATTCTATCGCTCTCCATAAATGCCCGCAACACTCAGGATAAATCCTGGGTGAGAATTGTACATACTACCTGGAACTCTGGGTATAATGATTTTAGTACCTGGATGACCGATGCTACCAAATTTCATGAAAATTGTGGAAAACATTTCCGAGATTCAGATTCAATATTAATGTTCGTACTTAATATACCTATACAAGAATCGTTTGTTTGATGATATTATATAAATTTGATTAGATAAGCTAACCCGTGAAGGAAGATAAATAAACACTAACCTGTAACCGGAACATCCCATTGGGAGGAACAAACTCTGTCGTGTATAATTTCGTTTCATTATCATATGTTACTGGGATTTCTTGTACTAAGTTGTGGGACTCGTCCAGGAGCTGTACACTTTTAATTTCAACGTCGCCTTCGTTGAGTTGTAATGACAACTGTGACTTAAGCCTGCGGGTGTCAGCCGCTGAAATACAAATAATGTAAAACCTTTACTCAAGATCTCAAAACAAAAGACGTCTTATGTTGATCAATAGTATTGACTACCATATATTTATAATACATATATCGCTAGGTCACTTTTCTTAATGAAAAAATTTAAGATATTTTATTTACAAGTTCACTAATCATCTGACGTCTAAACAAAGTTAAAAAGACTAGGTACATCCGCAAACATATTTTCTGCACACAACCACACTTTCTTCCTTTTCTAACACATATTTGATACAAAGGCGCATATTTACGCACGTATTCAATCAGCTTAATTATAAATTGAAATATTATTATTTGAACTATTTTCTATACCTCGTAAGTGACTACAATTTCAACTAAATTATAATTAAAACTAAAAGCGCAACTTCTGTAGCCGCTTCTAGCTTCTTGTGGCGGCGTTTGAGAGTTAATTTAACAGTTTCAGTTAGAAGTCCCAGCTCAATGCATAAAGCAGAGGTGGAGCCAGATAAGTGTAGTTTCTGATGTGGGCCACTTTTGCTCAAACTTGACATAATTAAGTTTTTGAAGTTTGAACCAGTATTATACCAGTGTAACCAGTATACCGCATTCAACTAACTGTAGGCTAGACTAAAACTTTTCCCGACTAATTCATTAATTAATGCAAATTGTCACAGTTACCTGGTAATGGCAGAAGACTAGTATGGTTCATGAACTTCACCTTGCCAGCGGAAAACCCGTGTGAAATGTCAACTTTGGATCCAACTAGAACGCCTGCTTTAGCTAGTTTTGAAGTGCTCACACTAATCGTGTGGAGTCCTGGCTTAGTAGCCGAAAACTTATAAATCTAAAGACATAAGAACAAAAATATAATTTCCAATGTAAAGCAACGTTTAAAGGAAAGATTTGATTCTTTGTTTGCATTTAAATAGACCTCGAATCGATTTGAAAAACTTTCACAATTAGAATCCTACAATAATCTTCTTGAATTTACTGAAATACTTAAAAAAAAGTTAGATGTATGAAAACTTCCGTAATATAACCAAAAATGTAAAAAAATATCTATACCTACGGCGCGGAAACAATAGAAGAAAGCAATGTACTACAGTTTTTAGAAAATATCAAAATCTACAAAAAAACCCCTTCTTCAGAGACAACATGTGTAGAAAAAAAATCTTTCGGTGTTTCTTTGACAAATTTGTAGAAAATTTGTAGACAAATGCCTGTACTGGTTTAATTTGCTAGAAAATTTGACTGATTTTTGGCTCGCGTTAGCTTTGTGCTAATATTTTAATTATGATGTAGGAGTGTAGACACGCAGCTATCAAAATTGTCTCTGCAAAAGAACCATACCTCTCCTTTTAAAAAGTTAAAACACAGTCTGACCCGTTTAACCCGAAATTTATGAATTCATTCAGAAAATTACTTGCCTTGCTTGTGCTTGTTTCGAAGACAGAGTCTTTTGCAACGAGAGCTCTATCAGGTCCGTATATGTTCACAGCAATGTCACTGTCTTCTTTGGAAGCTATCGTTAAAAGAACGTCTTTTACAAGAACGTCAATATTCATCTGTAAAGTCAACAGAAGCACTTCGTCTACAGCAGTGAAATTTAAAAGTAGAAAACTAAATCCCCTGATCCTGTGAAACATAAAAGCGCTACTTACGGTAATATCATGTAAACCAGGCGGCAACGTTTTTGTGATGACAGGATATTTTCGATCAATGATTGTGACTTTCACATAATCCATAAACTGAAAAAAAAAACTAAAGGTAAGTTTTTCGATGAAGGTATATTATGCATTACAACAACATGAGTGAGTTATCCACTAAAGATGTGCACACACATTGGTAGGTGCAGTCATGAATACGATACATGTAAATTGTGTTGCTGTATCATGATATGCCATTTCATCGTATACATGGCAGGTAAGTCTGCTCCATACGAGTAGATGCATTTGTTATATTGATAAAAGTAAGTAGGTATATGATATTTATCTCAGGCATGTTAAAATATCACTCTAAACTGAAAAATAATACTTAAAAAATGTATTTTTAAAATACAGGAATCAATACTAAATGTATAACGTCTAGAATATAAAATTTAAAAATCGTATCTTCAAAAATAACATTTTTGCAATAAAAGTAATTTAATGGTAGATTATGCTACAAGCGTGTAAAGTTGATGATAACCACTAAACCCTTATTAAGGCCTGAACTGAAGGCGGGGGTTTTGGCGAGTCGAAGACGGTAATCAATAATCATCAATCCCACCAAAAACATAAATGTGAAAAGATAGCCAAGTTCAATACTATGATAAATATATGGCTTGATTGTTGACTTCAACAGCAAAAGAAATGAGATGTAAATGGATGCCATGTTTAATGACCAGTCCTACAACTGATTAAAACTACACAGAATATATTTTGTAAGACTAATAGAGAGAATGGTCAAGCGTCTGAACATGGTCCTTAAGACAGTCAATGAATGGGGCGATGCCAAACTGGCCAAGTTTAACGAAGAAAAGACGCAGAGATGTCTGTTCTCTTCAAAAAGGAGCCACATTCAAATGACTCTTACTTTTTGATGTGTATCTTTTCTAATCCCAGACTACCTCGAGCTATTGGGCGTTACTTTGACATCTACGCTCAAATTGGCCTCTTTCATCGAGTCAGGGGCCAAATTATGTAGCTACAAAGAAACTATTCTAGTCCTATCAAAGAAGTGTCCTATCAAAATCCCGAAAGTACTTGGGTCTGAACTGTTGTTCACGTTATAATAAGCATATCATTTTAGTGAACGCATAGTAGCGATCTATAGAGTACAAATCGATAGAGACACGTTGCAAAAGACTCATAGGTAATGATACCCTTTTGCCAAAAAGACTTCAAATTCTTTAACGTCGCCGAAAAATTGCTAGCTTGTCTAGTTTTTATTGGATACATTTTAGAGCTAGCTAGCTACTGATCTGCATGATCAAATTCAAACACAAAAATCTTTATTGCTATTTGTAGGTAAGATAAGGTGACACAAAACCTAATCTGATGTGATCTAACCTAATCTGATCTGATGTGATGTGATCTGTGATCTAATACCACTTTGCCCTTTTTTCTATCTCACTGATTGTAGCTCAATCTCGTTCCACGGTTGACGTTCTCAAGACTCGAACGAAAAGGTTTGACTCTATATTTGTGATAAAAATAAACATAGGTAAAATTCGTCTAGGCTGTGGAATGCGTTGCCTGAGCGGGTTTTTCCGATAGTTACAACCTTGGTGTCTTCGGTATCAAGAAGAGTAATCAAGTAGTATATCGGTTTCTTCTAGGTAAGCACGCTCCATCGTAGACCGCATCGTCGCGTCGCTTGACATCAGACGAGATGATGGTCGATTGTGAACCTATAATAGTTTTAAAAAAGTGACACTAGCTAAATCATTACTAACCCTCAACCCTTAATTTGTAGGGTAGGGCCCAGGGACTTCGCGTTAAATTGTTTTGGTGAATATTTTTTCAAAACATGCGGCTACAGCTGTGTGCTCTTCAGTAGCTTCCGTCAATTTTGCGGCCGACGCGGAGGCAAAAGGTCGTGCGCGGCGCGTGAAGAAAAGTGAATTATTGACCCTTTCGGAGTCCTGTGGACTCCACCATACACTTTAAATATTGTTTTATTGCATTCCTCCATACAATAAAGTATTGTTTATTGTTTTTAGATTGATAAAATTACATCTAATAATCAAAACATAAGATTGTGTGATTGACATACGATAGAGAAAAAGAAGACAACTTCATATCTAACATCCACATTCAACGTTATTCAAGAATCCAAATGATGTTGATGAAGCAAATGAAGACAAATTAATATTCTTTGAAAAGAAAAAATATTATTTTCTTTGTCCAAAAAAAAATTAAAAGAAAGAACGCGTATATTTGTAACTCATTTTGCAACCAATATGTTTGACTTGTTCGAAAAAAAATTTCAGGCAACGATGTGTACGTACTAGTGATTTAATTGAGTCACTGCACGTTTGTTTAATTTTTTCTTAGATGTTATGTTTTAATTGTCAAGAAGACTGTTATGTTTACCTAATTTAGAAAGTTTACAAAAGTTCCACGTGTTTTTTTTTAATGTTTAAGCGGTACAAAATGGCTATGCCCATTTATTGTGAGTTTAGAGGCTGAATGTAAAGTTTATGTTTAAAATGAATTAAAATAAATGTTCCTATGTCTAATGTTAAAGAATACATACATATTGGTGGACAATTCACACACAACACCATCTGACCCTAAACTAAGCTAAGCTTGTATGATGGCGGCTAGATAGCTGATATAATACTTATATAGTTTTAAATACATACTTATTATACATAGAAACATCCAAATACAGTGCAAACATTTCAATTCATCACACAAATATTTGCACTGGTTGGGAATCGAACTCACGACCCTCGGCTTCGCAGGCAGAGCTACTACCCACTAAGCCACGATGCCAGTCAATAATAACAGTTCAGTAACTGTGTGTACAATCCAAAATAAAAATTAAAAGTCTTGTTTGACTAAAAGTCTTTTTATAATGGTTACCAATACTCAACGAATTTGCATTTGGATGGAACCTGTTTTATTTTTCGCCGTCGCGTCGCGTTGCTTTTATGTGATACCACCGTATTACAAAATTTTGTTGTAGATGTATATTGTATATCCTAGTAGGATTCTAATAATATTATAAATGTGAAACTTGGTCCGGTAAACTATATCTTGTCTTTTTAGTTTTTTTATGTCGCCTTTGTCGAAATCTGTTCAGTAATAACTGTGCTCAAATATGTTTTGTGTTTTGCTGGCGTAAGGTTTCAGTAAATACACAAATATAGCGATTAGAAGCAGGAAAGAGTAGTACTTACTTTATTCATCAAATATTTATCGTGTATGTTAAAAATTTGTCCTTCCGTGGCGTCTGCTAATTTTTCGTAGACTTTATACTCTTTAGTGTCAAACCCTCTCCAACAATGGCCAGTTAACCCAAACACGATCTGTAAATACATAAACCAAAACTCAAAATATGCTGCTACTCAAATGCAAAAAAATACCTTTGTTTATAATTTAACTAGCGGCCCGTTCCGGCTTCGCTCGGACATAACCTAGACACTGTCTGCAGCGCCATCTGCCGGGCTTATTTGTGAATTTAAGCTATCTTCGAATACACACACAAAAAAATATTCAAATCGGTCCCGTCGTTCAGGAGTCACTGTCAAATGATTAAATTACTAAAATGGCTATAAAAAACAGGGGTTGGTGATAAACCGGTAAAAATGTAGGGTTGTATGTATTTTTTAACGCCACATTATAAAAAAATAAAAACAAAAAAAATTGACCAAAAATTTAAAAAAAAATGTTTGGGGTGAACAACCCCTAACACTTAGGGGTATGAAAAATAGCTAGTAGCCGATTCTCAGACCTACTGAATATGCATATAAAATTTGGTAAAAATCAGTAAAGCCGTTTCGGAGAAGTAAGGAAACAAACACTGTGACACGAGAATTTTATATATAAAAATACTAATATAAAGGCGACTAAGCTTGCTGCTTTCATTACTGTGATGTCATCTTTAAAATCACTTAACCAATTATATATAACAATTATATTTAACTTATACACAAATACTGTTAGATATAAAAAAATGTGTGCGTTTGTTTACAAATAAATATACTTCTTTCATTTACAAGGAGTTTTACTAACGCATAACTAACGGTACTTTTGTGCTGGCCCAAAATTTGCTTGGCAGTAGAAACTACTTTCTATCTAACCAATCTAACTTCGGTCTGTCAAATTTGGTGACGTCGCACCAGCATTCCGTTTACGTTAGTAGTCTTATAAAATTAAACAAAAAAAAAATGCTGACCGAACAACCCTTTTATGATTACAACGAAATCTTTTGTTTTGTGATTTAATGTATTAACTACACTCATTTATTTATTACCAAATTGACCAAATAGAATAGATATACGAGATACTAAATATACTTCTTACGATCCGGGACTTTCCATAAGTGGCCAAAGAGTTGCCACAATTGCAGAGGCAGTGCCTTTCAAATTTCTTGGTAGAAAGATTGATTACAAAGGACGTACACCATCATAAGAGGTAGTTGTTGAAAATTTCATGAACAACCTCAATAAGGTAGACCAACAGCCTATCAGCAAAATCAAAAAAGCATGGATATATGACAACTATCTCACATCACGTCTCACTTGGCATTTCCTAGTATATGACATCGGTAAAACCCTCCTGGCAAAGCTAGATACTAATGTCGTAAAGATATTGAAGTCATGGTTTGGATTGGCACATCCGGCTGATCCCTCTACTCTCTTTAGGGATCACAATAGTTTTGGGCTGAAACTAAAAAAAACACCCGAACTCTACAAACACCTAAGAGTTACAAAAACGCATGTTTTGGGAAAGTCGAAAGACGAATTAATTGCATCTCTCCTAAAAGATAAAGCGCTTTGGACCTTGAATCTAGACTTCAATTCCATAAACAATTTATGGCAGGTGCACAAGTAAATACAGCTGGGTTGGATGCGAGGAAGAAAAGGGAAGACCGAGACATGGTAAAAACCTTTCTGCAACAAGACGAAAATGACAGTTACAAAGTGCACGCTATGAATTTAGAAATGCAAAGTGAGTGGTTAACCATAGGTGAGTTTTGTATCCCATTAGCTCTGAAGTGGTGCACCTTGCTATATGACTGGTCTCCTGCCTTATTAAAATTTTATCTACATGCTTTCCAAATGACACACCTTGACCAGAGTAACTTGGTAAGGTGGGGAAAAGCCTCTGAAAAATGTTGCTATACTTGTAGTGAGGCGATATGTACAAGGCACATATGGGTGGGATGCAAGGTGCTCCTTAATAGGGGTCATTACTCACAGCGCCATGACAGAGTACTTGAAATCATATGTGAAGCCTTTCGGTAGCTAGAGCCCAAAAGGGATTGACGACAAACAAAAGACAAATTAACTTTGTAAAAGAGATCTCAACTTCAAACTCCAAGAACAAGTCTTACTCAATCCTTGGTTCAGCACCTGATTGGACTATTTTAATGGACACGTATAAAATGAGGATGTGGGTGTTTCGTCATCCAGTCCGGACATTTTCCTTTTTTCTAGAGCTACGAAACGCATAGTCCTTGTAGAACTTACCGTACCGTGGGAAACAAATATACCTAAAGACCACGCGATGAAACAAAATAAGTATTGCGACCTTCAAAATTAATTAACAAAAAATGGCTATATAGTTAATTTATTCGCTGTAGAAGTAGAAGCGAGAGGTATACCAGCAAAATCTCTCTTTAACCTGCTTAAAGACCTTAGCTTGTCCAGAAGTGCAGTAAGTTCTATACTAGAACGAGTATCTAAAGCTGCACTAGTTGGATCATATCAGATTTGGCTGGGCAGGGAGACAAATACGAGTAGTGAATGTGAGTGTTGACGTACGTCACTAAGGCCCCTTTTAAACCTACGCCCGAGTCACAAGTCTTGGGGTCTACTCGAGATTTCTCTCTCTGCCACACGATGGACACTATTTATCTAACCTTATTATGTACAATATTGGTATCTGTATGGCAAAGTTACATAAATAATTATAATTATTTTTAGTTGATGTGTAAAGTAACATTTTGGAATAAAAAAATATGTCTATTTATGCCATCACACCCTACTGCGCTGTTGGTGGATTCCACACGGAATATGGTCGGACCCAATCCAAGATAACTTCACATAGAGCATCTCCATCCAACAAAACTACTGATTAAGGCAGATAAGAGGCAGAGATCCGTATCCATGGAGTGGCTCTCTTCATGGACAGCAACAAAGAATGATTCGGAATAAGCTTTTAATTCACCTAGGACCGGAAACGCGTACGTTTGTTACCTGGGTTATCTTGCCTGCTTAATGGTACATACTTCCCCAAAAGTCACAAAGAAGCGGAAAACCTACGCTATGCAAATGTATGAAGTAGACGACCACCGATTTCAGTTGGTGCGATCGAAAAACAAAATGATTGCACTAATAGACGCTATAGTAGGTTGGACGCTTTTCACTATTCAAACTGGTGCCGCAAGGGCACAGCAGAAAGCAGCCGCGGAAAAAACCGCAGCTTATCAAAGCAGCAGCCGCGACATCAGCACGCTTTCGTGACTACTTTCAGACGCAGTAGCAAGGAGTATACTTCGAATCTCATCCCATTAATCACCCTCATTGACGACAAGGAACAAAGCGTCTTCACAGCAAAAAATAAGCCGAACGAGAGCCGACATGGGACAGGTTGAACTGCCCCGCTATGTCACAGCTTTGGATTCGAGACGCCACGCACGAAACGTTTTCATCGAATTCATAGCCACACTAATAGTGACTAGACAAGTCAATCTCAAGAACTGCAAAAACATCATGCAGTCCTATAGGTTAGAACGTGAAAGTCTCTTAAAAATTATGTCACTTTCCGTGTCATCAAGGAAACTATGACAGGACAGCATAGTATGGTAGCATACAAAAAGAAGTGTTACCCAAAGAGACAGAGCGGGTAGGAAGACCTGTAGGTGACTCCACCAAACGACCCAATTGTAGTTACCACCCAATGCACCAAGATTATACTGAATGACAAGATCCTAGAGATGGCGAAGCCCATCGAAGAGTACTTAAACGTCAAAGCTGGTGGGAAAACTAGGAGGTACCAAGAATACAGTACGTCAACGGAGTTCCAGGATGTTGAAAGACTTGAGGTATCAAGATCTAACGGAAAAGCTATCGCACCGTATATACGACAACCTAGTCAAAATCAGAATTCGAACTATAGCTTTTACTATAGTAAATGGTTACTAGAATTTCAGTCGCCTCATGGTAGATGAAGCTCTCATGAGCTATTTCGGAGCCATCGTGATTTGAGCTTGACTTTAGTTTTTGCGAAATTCATAAATCTTATCTCTTCGGTAAGGTTCAGATATCAAAAGTGAACGTAGTCCAAAATTGAAAAAGAAGAGATTTTACAAGCTCAGTTTTAGAAGAGTTCGGGAGAAAATTTCACAGTTTTCTTAAAGAACCTGCTTTGTTTCACAAATATCTTTCGACCTACTTCTGCACCTGGCATTAAAAAGTAACGCATGTCAACTCGTTTTATTAACTCATAATGTGTTCGTTATGCTTTAAGTGATCATATACGTATATCTGAAAATCTTATATATAAAATTCTCGTGTCACAGTGTTTGTTTCCTTACTCCTCCGAAACGGCTTTACTGATTTTAACCAAAATTTATATGTATATTCAGTAGGTCTGAGAATCGGCTACTAGCTATTTTTCATACCTTTATTTATATGGCAAAACAACGTTTGCGGGGTCAGCTAGTAAATATATATATGTATAGATGCATATATACTTGAAACTTTTTAATTGTATGTTATTTTTAATACTATTTTGTAAATTCTTCTTGTTCTAGAATAAGTTCATATTATTCCTGAATAAAATATTATCATTTTAAATTATAAAAAAAAGTGATCATAATTACCTGAGCTTGTTTCTGAAGAGCTAATCGTTTTACTTCGTCTAGTCGTGCATGGTCCTTAGCGGTAGCGTCAGTAAAAACGAAGACGTAAGACTTTGGCAGGCTTTCTTGTAATCCTTTCAGGATACCAGCTAGGGCGCACTCTACGCAATCATAATCAGAGCTGTAGGCTTTAATACGGTCTACAGCCGATTGGAATTCACTACGGTCTTCAGTGTTAACTCGCAACAGAGCTGTTAAATAAACAAAATAGAATTATTTATTTTCGCTGAAAAAACAAAAACCATCTTCAGTTTAAAATTAAATTCCGATACTAAATATCGTAAGTATTTTTATACAGACTTGTCGAGATCGAAGAGTCCGTATTACATTGCCAAATATTCTACCGCCAAGCAGTAATGTGCAAACTTTACTGTGTTCCGGTTTGAAGGGCAATGATTCCAGAGAAATTACAGGGCTTAGAGACATAATATCTTAGATCTCTGGGTGACGAGCGCAGTGCAGTGCTAGGTAATGATTTGGACTATCATGTTTCAATAGCTGCGTGTTACTGTGGTGTTATGTGGCAGGCATGTTGCTTACCATCAGGCACATGACCTGCTCGTCTCGTCACTCTATGCTAAAAAAAAAAAAAAAAAATTACATATTATATAAAGCCATGTTTTATAAATTTAGACAACCATTTTTCGGTCGGTACTCGTTTTTTTGTAAGTATGTGGTCAACATACTAGTAGCAGCGATACTGTAATACTATTTTTTTGATAAATCAATATTGGTGGACAATTCACACACAGCGCCATCTGATCCCAAACTTGGCGAAGCTTGGCGGCCAGATAGCTGATATAATACATATTATATAGTTTTAAATACATACTTATTATACACATAATTACCCAGACATAGTGCAAACATTTGAATTCATAATTATATTATAATTTATTCATACATTCGGGGGGAAAGATAAGCTTGTCCGGAAGTCGGTACTCGGTTTGACAAGGGAACTCACTTTCTCGCACACAAAGTGCCATCCCTTATTTTACGCATTTTTACGAAATTTACGCAATTTTACGCAATTTTCAAAAATACTTCTTTAGTTAGATGCCTACGTAATAAGAGAAACCGTGTGCGAAAACATAAGTAAGTACGTTCTTCTGGTTTTGCCTGTGCGTTTATATAT
Organism: Ectropis crepuscularia; assembly: GCA_963693475.1. Taxonomy (NCBI): domain Eukaryota; kingdom Metazoa; phylum Arthropoda; class Insecta; order Lepidoptera; family Geometridae; genus Ectropis; species Ectropis crepuscularia. The sequence goes on from OY856355.1 coordinate 20,493,832, forward strand.
ACTTAAGTATAAACTTTCAAACAAACAACTTACTTACCTACGAGTACGTTACGTTACTTTGTAAACAAACGTTTCATAAACTTTCATCCTGAATTTAAACTCTTAAAGGTTGAATTTTGGAAATAACTGTGTTAGATAACTTATTATTTTAACTTAATTCCTACAAAATATCTTGCAAATATGTTTAAGGAATAAAAAAAGTCATGCAAACTTACATCCCTTATTTGACCACTTTAGGAGTTTAATTTTGAAAAACGTACCTCATTACTTTGACTATTTTAAATTCCTACGTAATTTAATCTAAATATGTCCAAAATATTTATTATAGGTAAAACGGTTTCATGCTAATTTTTATTCGTTATTTCACCTCATTCGGAATTGAAATTAAAAAAAAAAAAACAGTGCAATAATACATAACTCATTATTTTGATTTTACTAAATTGTTACGAATTTTCATGTTCACCTGTCCAAGGAATAAAAAGTTTCACACTTTCATCCTCTATTTTGCCCCTTGGGGAAGAATTTTGAAAAAAGATGTAATAACACATTATTTTGTCTGTTTTCAATTCCTACAAGATCATACAAATTTGATATCTCTTATTTCACACCTTAGGGGGTTGAATTTTAAAAAATGGTGTAATACGTAAATCATTATTTTGATTACTTACACTAAATTCTTACGAAGTTTCATGCAATATGTCTAAGAAATAAAAAGTTTCAGAAAAAGTTTCATCCCCTATTTTGTCCCTTGGGGAATGAATTTTGAAGAATTCCTCCTTAGTTAGGTACCAACGTTGTAAAAAACCGTGTTCGAAAACATGCCTATGGGTTGCATATATATATTTTCATCTCCTATTTGAACCTCTTAAGGGTTGAATTTTACTTTTATATTTTAAATTGAATTATTTTGGCCGTACCAAATACCTCCGAAATTTGATGTTAATCTGTCCAAGGTATAAAAAGTTTCTTTACAAACTTTCATACCTTCTTTCACCCCTTCGAAGGTTGAATTTTGTTAAACGCTGTAACACGTACCTCATAATTTCAGCCGAACTCAATTTATACGAAATTAAATGGAAATATATCCAAGGAATAAAAAGTTTTTTTTATTTGTTCATCCCCTATTTCACCCCTTTGGGGGTTGAATTTCAAAAAGTCTTTCTGAGTTGGTGCTTAGTAAGTTATAAGAAGAATATGTGTGCGAAATTTTAAGTTTCTAGCTCTTACGGTTTGGGCTTTACCTTTACCTTTACCTTTGGTACCTTTGCCTTTTATATAATAACTAGATGACCGCCCCGGCTTCGCCCGTGGTACATAATTATATAGTCTATAGCAATCAAGGCTTCGAACATATCCAACGGTGAAAGAATTTTTGAAATCAGTTCAGTACTTCCTGAGAATATCGCGGTCAAACAAAAAACTTCGTCAGCTACATGGTACGCCACCTGTCAACGCTAGGAAAGCCGAGCACGAGCGGAGCACAAGCGGAGCACGAGCCGAACACAATTCGTCTAGCGCAGTGCGCTCATTCAAGGCTTGTAAGTCGGTCCACACTAGACGAATTTGTGTTCGGCTCGTGCTCCACTCGTGCTGGGCTCTCCTAGCGTAGACGCAGCTTTAGACAAATGCTGTCACGTCAATGCACTGTACAAAAGTTCTTAAAAAGGAATATTTGTCCCGTGTTTGTTACATTCTTTATTCATGCTCCGGATTGATTGTAGCGTTACCTATGTTATATAGCTTAAAGCCTTTGTCGACAAATAAATCGACTATCTAATAGAAACAAAATCTTTCAATTCGGACCAGTAGGTAGTTCCCGAGATCCTACCGTTCCAACAAACTCTTTAACTTTATAATATTAGTATAGATGTAATAGATATATGTATATAGATTTTTATTCATTTATAAATAAAATGGAAATTAAATTGATAAACACAAAAACTGAGAAAACTAAGAGAACTACTTTGTACAGTGTACTCACCATTTCCTTCCCTGCTACAATCATTATAATAATCATTAAAAGTGACTACTACAAAGTTCTTGATATTTGATTCGGTTCTATGAGCTTGCACAGTATCGTAAATGCTATGAACAGCGTTTTTTACTGCTGCAATGTCATCTCCCATTGAGCTTGTATCATCGATGACGAAGGTCAAACTACTAAAATCTTTTCCCGCTACAATTTGCATTGAAAATAATGTCCAGACACAACAAAAACAACAATGTAACTTCATGATTATTACACTACTTCATTACTCGTACCTGAAGCTTAGCACAGCAATGACAATGAAATTATGTGATTACGTGTTAAATACAATAGAACCGAGCTGTAATTTAAATGTATGCATATAAAAATGGGCAGTGAGTGCATTAATAGATTAACGAATTGTTCATCATCAACAGCCCACTAAACGTTCCCACTGCTGGGACTCGGGGCCTTCTCTCGCAAGGAGAGAGTTAAGGCCATAATCCACCACGCTGGCCCAGTGCGGGTTGGCGGATGACACATGACTTCGAAAGATTCTAGGTACATGTCGGTTTCCTCACGATGTTTTCCTTCACCGTTTAAAGTTAGCGGCATTACGCACATGACTTCGAAAAGACAGTGGTGCGTGTGGGGTTTGAACCCGGGGTCTCCGGATCGGCAGCCGCCGTTCTCCCGACTAGACCACCGTAACCTAACGAATTGTTAGTGAAATGTATTAACTACGTGTCGGAATACTGCGGGGTAGGTATGTCGAGTTCGACAATACTAAAGGTCGATCGGACGATCGGACGGTCAGAAAGTCTTCTCCTTAGGAGGGTCCTAGAAGTCTGATGGCCCTAAACGTCCGATGCCCCAGGTCCTCCACTGGAGATGAGTTGAACTAGAGTAGCTTGCTCCCGTTTGGAGATGGAAGTTCCCGAAACTGGCATCTGAGAGAGGGTTCACACGGCGTGGCTACCAACCGCGCCCGCGCGCGGGCGCGGCATATTTCCATATAAAATTGAATTCAATACACACGACGCGGTTTACGGCCGCGGCGGCTGCGGCAGCCGCGCGGCGCCCCAAATGAAAATTTGTCAAGCGTTGGTTTTGTTTTTAAGCATTTGGTAGTTAACAAAGATATTAAAAAAATAGTTTGTCAAATAATACATTATAGAATTAATGTTTGTCAAATAATAACTTTGAGATATAACCAATTTCTTAATTATTTTTTTGTATAATAATCATTTCACTACCCGTGAGTTTGTCTAACGTTGGTTATCTCATGTCGGTTTGTGAAAAAAAGTTTATTAAAAGAACGGATAAAGAATAATCAAAATGTTGTAGTGGTAGGACTCTTTGCAGAGTCTGCCTGGGTAAGTATCACACCTTTACCAGTTATTCTATCGCCAAGCAGTAATGTGCAAACATTACTGTGTTCCGGTTTGAAGGGCAATGTTCCCAGTGAAATTACAGGGCATAGAGATAAAACATCTTAAATCTCTGGGTGACAAGCGCAGTGCAGTGCTAAGTAATAATTTAGACTCTTCATGTTCCAATAGCTGCACGTCACTGTGCTGTTATGAGACAGGCATGCTGTTTACCACCAGGCATATGTCTTGCTCGTCTTACTTTATAGCATAAAAAAATATACAAAATAAAAAATAATAATAAGAGAAGATACCTAAGCCAGTGAGCCTTGTTAGTGACGAAAATGCATTTCATTGGCTTCGGGGTTTCCCAAATAAATACAATCGCAGTAGAATAGAATATAATTTCAATTAATTTACTTCGAATTGACTACAATTAAGATTTCAGCATTGTACCCATTTTACAATATCGTAACAATGACATGTTTAAATTGTTTTACTTTTCTATTTATTGTCAATCGGCTGAAAATTATTATAATCAGTTTGCCGCACACCACATCATACATGAAACTTTATCCAAATATCAGGATATTTTTACAGAAGATAATGCAGCGTTATATTATGTTACGTAATCTCGTCCTCCAACGCGATGGAAGGACGAGCTCAGGGCGTTTAAAAATGATTGGACGATGGTAGCTCAGGACCGGATAAAGTGGAGGGAATTGGGGGAGACCTTTGCCCAGCAGTGGGACAACCCAGGTTAAACTAAAAAAAAAAAAAAATGCAGCAACTAATAACAGCGTAATGAACAACGGACAAATAAAATCCTTTCTTAGCTGTCATCATTGTAGGTATTTTCGTTATAGACTACATGCCCATGAACAAAATTTATGGGTCATATGAACCACCAGGAGACCTATGTAAGATGATAGAGGGGTATTCAATAATGAGATTCAGCACTATGCTGTCACTTGTAAGCTGAGTGCTTGTCCAACTGAGTACCTACAGATGAAGAGTGGGGTTGCAACCCTCGATCATTTATCCTTGTCCCATGATTTTTGTACGGCGTTGCGGAATAATAATAAGAAGAGGGAAGTATTAAAACTATACAAACTGGAAATTTTTATTTGATAAGGAAATGTCGGAAAATCATGAAATTTTACAACAAAATAAGTTGTAAAATTTCATGATTTTCCGACGATTTTCAGGGTAGGTACATTTGGTCATTTGATTATGTACAGCATTGGTTTCATACAGTTTCAATACCTCTTCTAATCCAATATTCCGCAATGCCGTACAATAATCAAGCCTCAAGAAGGAAAAAGCAAGAGTTGCCTTTGTCTCATGCACAACAACTTTATGATAGAATAGTTCAATCATACATTACTTCGTTTTAAGGGTCATCCCTGTAAAAATAAATAAATATTGGTAAATATAAATATAAATATTGGTGGACAATTCACACACAACACCATCTGACCCCAAACTAAGCAAAGCTTGTGTGATGGCGGCCAGATAGCTGATATAATACTTATATAGTTTTAAATACATACTTATTATACATAGAAACACCCAGACACAGTGCAAACATTTGAATTCATCACACAAATATTTGCACTGGGTGGGGATCGAACCCACGACCCTCGGCTTCGCAGGCAGTGCTACTACCAACTAAGCCACGAGGTCAGTCTATAAATAGATCAATGACCAATATTACACCTCCTGGCAACATCCAGAATCCAGAAATAATTTGCGTTCTTTTCCGAGTCCAAAACTGTACTTACACCAAGTTCGGTCCTCATCACACTCAACTCCTTTTGGCGCCTCAGCTATAGATTTTCGACACATTTTTTATTGATAAAAATTACTCAAAACACATTTTCTTTCTGTTGATTGTTGAACACAAATCCTTATTCTTTTAACGCCTATACAAACTGTTTGAGCAATCTGCTCTCGCACACAGCGACGCGTGTCATGTAGAATTTTACAAGTAAAGTACTGCTTAATGTTTAAAGTGTACGGGGCTTAATCACGATAAATTATAATCCATTGTTTAAATGCCTCGACTTTAGCGAAATACTAAAAAAATCACACTTCACAATTCACACACATCACCATCTGAGCCCAAACTAAGCAAAACTTGTACTATGATGGCAACCAGATAGCTGATATACCTAGGTATTATACTTATAAAGTTCTAAATACATACTTATTATACATAGATACACCCAGACACAGAAAAAAAGTGATGAATGTCGAGAGACAGTCGGCTTTTATGTCTTACGTCAAAGGCATCACGGGTAAAGTGGGGACATTGTTAAAGGAGTATTCTATTAAAACTGTATAAACTCCCTTATCAAGGATGACGAGACATAATATTAGGACGCCGAAAGATGTCATTCCATTACAGACTCTAGGTGTGAATAATGTTGATTGCAGCTTTGCTGTGGTAGGTAGTTCTTATATTGGTCAAACAAAGCGTACACTTGCTGAAAGTATCAAGGAACACTTCAGCGCTGTAAAAAAATGGTAGACAAAGAATCTGCGATTGCCGATCATTTGATTGGTGTGGGAACTGGTCATTGAATCGAGCTCCACGACCCGAAAATTCTCTCCACCGAACGTCATTACTACGCAAGAATAGTTCGGGAAGCCTTAGAAAAAAGAAAAAACACGAATACAAATTCACTAAGTGACGGACTAATTCATTCCAACGGTATTTTTTAAGAAGCCTTTTTTGGACTTCACTGTGGTCGGCTTAAAATTATCAATTCGTAAAGGAATGGAATCGTACAAGCTCGTACATTCTAACGCGTGTAATGTCAAACATCGACGACACCGTTTCGCAACGTTTCAAAAAACATTTGAGGAATTTCACACCGGTTTTGTAAAGTTCACTTCGAACTGAAAAAAATACGATGCCTATTCTCGAGATTGATCGTTATTGCTGAACTATTCGTGCACCACACTATTACACTATTGCAATAGAGATTTGATGTGTTTGCTAAATAAGTAAAGAGTTGAGATTTGTAGTTGAGATTCATTTTTTTAATCTAAATTGGTTTGGAAATTTTATAAACCAATCGATCAATGCATTATCCACTTTGTTTTCTCATTGCTGGAACTCGGAGCTATTTCTCACAAAGAGAGCGAGAGTCCAAAGCAATCAAGGCTACTAACACTAGGACACTAGCATTAGGGTTTGGCTAGGCACTAGCCAAACGCGAGGTGGCGAATGTTACTTCGAAGAAAGTTTTTCTTAGTAGGTACTTATGTGTCGATTTTTTCACAATGTTTTTCGTTACGGACAAAGCATGACCTCGAAAAATTCCGCTATATTTTTTTCCATCGTCAAAGCCAGTAGTGGTGACAAATTTGGACATCTGTACTTGATAAAGTACAACGATATGCAGCCAAAGTTTGAAATGACAGCCTCAAGCTTGTGAAAGTGTATCTATACTCTAGATCTAGATAGAGTGAACTGTGCTATCCGTGAAGATTACCAATCACTAAAAATACAGCATTGCAGCATTTTATGAACCAAGATAAAGTGATCTACACTATCAAAGATCAACTGTGAACTCTTCGCAACGTACCCGATAAATATACTGCAATTGTGTGGAAATAACTAATTAACTAAATCCATATACTTGCAACTTTGTAAAGATCTAATTCGAAATTACGTTTTCGTAGAAATAGAGTAGACGTCCTGGACGTCGAAAAAAACTTTGAATTTCGAAAAAAAACTCGCGACTTTCCTACTCTCGTTCTACTTCGTTTCGTCCGATACAACTTTGTTTGAAGTTCAAATTTTATTTGTTTGAAGTTTAAACGGACAAAACAATGGATCGAAGTAGAATCGGCGTTGGAAAGTCGCGAGTTTATTACGAAATTACGTTTTCGTAGAAAGAGAGTAGACGGTTGGTGGCGGTTGGAGACGTAAGACGAGGATCGGGCTAAGTTTGCGTATTATGGGAAAGGCCTGTGTCCAGCATTGGACGAACACAGGCCGATGATGATGATGACAACGATCTGGCCACCACGGCTTTTTGAATGAATTAAGACTTGCACGACTTTTCAATCAAACAAATCAATTTCCTCTGTCGTTCGTTAACAAATCTTCAAGTGTACTTCAACTGGGTAATTTCAAAACAAAATGTCAATAGTAATCAGCATCGATAACTAATGTTAATACTTAAGATTTAATCGAATACAGCTGGCAGGTATAACTTCCTGGGGTCACGGTCAAGAAGATACATAAATGTATATAAACCGTAATACAATCGAATATAATTGTGTAATTTTGTTTTGGGTTTTTTCTAGGTGAAGTGTGAACAGGCCAGGTCACATTGAAACAAAAATGTATAAATAAAACATAGGTACTTCAAATGTAAAATGTGTTTTAGTTAACGTGTTATTAAACTTTATTTTATGTGACTGCGTACAAGATTTCACAGATTATTATATGTATGCTCTGAACCGAAATCAGCTAACGCTACTCATAACAACTTTTATTGTCATTTTTGATTGGATATATCTTAGCTTAAGATTAGACCTCTAATCTTCTAGAGGTCTAATCTTAAGCAAAAATATATCCAATCAAAAATGACGGTACGGAAAGGTTAAAAAACGTAAAAAACAGGAAAAAGTGAGAGAAGAAGAGAATAGATATAATCTGGATAAGCAATAAGGATGTTAGATAAGGTTTACAAGTCTATACAAATGACTTTGTCCGACCAAGCATAATGTTAGGCAAAGTAAATCAAAAATTATGTTATTCCGTATGAAAAAAAAGAACTATAGTCACGTTGTTGTTCTGTTGACCCTAAATAAAATATGTATTATATAGACATTATACATATACGTTCATGTCACTTCTATACAGTCCGACGCAAAACTTCATTTGTTTTTAATATATTCAAAAAAACATTTTGTATATAATTTATGAATTAGTCGTAAACCTTGAACTTAGTGGAAGTCTTACTTGACATAATATTATTTAGGTACGTCACATCATTAATTTGTTTCATTAAAGCCGTCAGTTACCGGTTCAGTTTTACTCTTACTCTAGACCTGTGCAATTAAGAGTATAATTTATCCTATTCCCATCCAGATAAGCCAAACAATTATAAGCAAATTCTAAAAAGAATATACTTATTGTACTCGTAGTACAAATTGTCACACTGCTGGTCTGTCCACCTTCGGTTATACTAGAACATTATGTATGGTTTCGTTATTCTATTACAGATTACGCTGTCTGCATTTTTTTTATTAACTTTTATAGGTTTACACTTGACCGCCATCTCGCCTGATGTTAAGCGACGATGCGGTCAATGATGAAGCGTGTTTACCTAGAAAAAACCGATTAACTCTCGATTTGAAGACACAAAGATTGTAACCATCGGGGAAAACTCACTCAGGCAACGTATTCCGCAGCCTAGACGTTCTTGTCACAAAAGTAGAGTCAAATCTCTTCGTTCGTGTCTTTGGAACATCAACCATGAAACGATGTCGCTTTTTCGAGCTACGAGCATTCCGATAGAAAAAAGGACAAGGTGGTATTAGATCATGTAAATCAGTCGCACACTCTCCGAAGTTTGCATCAGGGTTAACTGGAGGCCTTTTTGATAACCCTTGTTCGTCGCAGACTCTTTCCCAGCGGTTGTTTGTCTCTATTTTATAATAAACTGTTCTGCCCAAACCCATTTAAATTGTCTAATTTAAAGTCAAACTTCTACGGTTTTGATATTCAAGCGCAGTGTTGTGTTTTTAAGAGAAAACTTCTTTTAGCGCGGCACAGACATTTTTCGTGGGCTGTGAATTGTATTCTAGCGTCACGCTCGGAAATTTTAAGAAATCTTCGGGTACACTCGGGGCCATGGTCATTGGCCATTTAGAAATGTTTCAGCACTTTCCACTGGCCATCAAGAAATCTTGACGCATTTCTAGATAGACATGCTCATGGCCACACCACGGTTTCAATTGCGTAGTTTCCAAAGTAAGCTATCAAATTCTGAGTTATTAGTTTTCACTTCTTTCTGCAGTTTCTATGACTGCCAATATTTTTAATTAAAATAAAACTAAGTTAAAATCATAGAGAGCCTACAAACAAATACTACAAATTAGGTCTAATTGTGTGTGTGTGTATATTTTAATTAGCACATTCCGTCATAGCCTTCCCATTTTTACCCTTGATTGTTGATTTATTTATGTTTTATAAAGATCAACATCTATTGTGCAAACAAATAAATACGTATCAACCACACCTTTACCGCTCGAATAGATAGCCAAATTTATAAAAACTGTTTTAGAACCAACATAATGCTAACTGACATTAATAGTGTACATTAATGTCAACGAGTATAAAAGTAGGTGGTTTTACGAGTAAAACGATAGGCATAAACATGAAACTATGATGACATGTAAGGTGTGTGTGTATGGATACTGAAATATAACTTTATATTTAAGTAATTTAAAGTTATATTTCATGGCTGGGCTGGACGTCTACTCTCTTTCTACGAAAACGTAATTTCTAAATAAACTCGCGACTTTTAAACTTCAATTATTCTACTTCGATCTGTCGTTTTGTCTGTTTAAATGTTCGAAGCCTGCTCTAATTAGAGTAGGCTTAGAACATTTAAACGTCAAACAATGTTGTTGCCTGGAAGAGATCGCTTTAAGCGATAAGGCCGCCAATTGAATAGCTTATTTTTTATTTTGTAATTCATTCCTTGTACTTTCTGGCTTTTAATAAAGAGTTTTTGTATTGTATTGTATTGTTGTATCGGATGAAACGAAGTAGAATGAGAGCAGAAAACTCGCATTTTTTTTTTCGAAATTACGTTTTCGTAGAAAAGGAGTAGACGTCTTGGTGGCTTAGTTTATAGTACCTAAGTCTGCATGCGAAGTCGTGGGTTGTTTGGTGAGTTCGATCACCACCCAGTGTAAATATTTGTGTGAAGAATACAAATATTTGCACTTTGCCTGGTTGTTATCTATGTATAAGTATATATTTAAAAATATAATATAAGTATATTGCTGCTTCAGGTTCAATAAGGTACATTAAAATTCACACACACCCTCTTTCTCTCACACACAGTGTGTGTGTAAGAGAGAGAGGGTGCTCACACACATCCTCACTTTATTCTGTGTCCTCACTAACACTCGAATACCTTTTCATACTTTGCAGATACAGCAATTGTTAATTGTATTTCTATGTTAAGGAAGAGCAGGGACTCCTAAGACAGGCTTTTTTGCCTAAAAGGAATTCCTGGTTTATTTAATTACATGTTATCTGTTAGTGAAATAAAGATATATTTAAGATATATTATTAAAGTATTATATCAGCTATCTGGATCCCATAGTACAAATTTTGCTTAATTTGGGACTAGATGGTGTCGTGTGTGAAATATCCACCAATATTTATTTTTAAATAAGCAGCTTATTTGTGTTCTACAGTTGGAATTTGGGCTTTTACTCAAAAAAAGGAAGTCAAGGCCATAATCCACCACACTCGGCGTCAAGTTGCTTGTGGACGGATAACGAACGCCATTGATAGATGTGATTTCATTGAAGATGAATGATGGGTGCATTCTGGCTTCTGCACTGGTTAAAGCTAATAGCGATGAGAAATTTATACATCTGCACTTAAAAAAGTATGTATACCTACATACTACTCAGAAGACCAGCAGGTCTACTACGAAAACAAACTCCGAATGATCGCATCCGACCGACAGCTGAATCGGATTATAGCCTACCACGAAAAACATTCGGATCGATACATTTCGGGTCGGAAGTTATCGATTTAGGTCGGATGAGGGTCGGATCGAACGAAACAGCCGATCTGATCAACCGACCGATTGTCTTTCGTGGTCGGAAACTTCATAAGTTCGGCCGATATATCGTTTATCGGACTTCGTAGTAGACCTGCTGGTGGGATTCGAACTTAGGCTAGGTTCGGTACGAATTCACGATTGTGAAATTAGGTGTGCTTACTACGGTTTTCATAATTTTAATTTAAACCAGAAAACCCGTTTACTACTGGTTGTAGTAAGTACTAATGAGTAAATAACCAAACATATTCAAATGCATTAAGCCACAAATCACTGTTGCTAACGAGAAAAAGAGCAAGAGTAGGTACTCCAAATATAACATTGACAAAGTTTTCAAGAAACGAATATAAAGCCGTAGTGAGTAAATTAGCGACGTATTGTGAACCAGGTGCTCCTTCTCCGAGAGCATTCACGTGTAATGTAACATTATAGCTGCGACTTCGAACATTTCATTACAATACTATTTCCCTGACCGATGAGCGTTCACGCGTAATCTAACATTATAGATTTGACTTTGAGCATTACATTACAATATACAATACTACCGCCAGCCAGCCGCAACAAAAAAACAAAAAAAGCGCATTAATGTTACAAAAAAGTTGTATCAAAATACCACACATTGTATCATTACAAATTACAAGGTCCGCGTTGTTTTGACGTGATAACGTCTTATAATTCGATGAAGCCGGCTGCACGCCCGCAATACATGACGTCATGTAACGTTACCGCCATAGAATAGATAATATTTACCACCGTTACCTCGCCTTATTACTTTTCGCACCATCTAGTGAGTGAAATGTGTATTACGTTCCAGGAGTCTGTCCATGTTTTAGAAAAGCGACGATATGAAGTTAAGAACTTGTGCTAGTACAATGATGTACCCAGAGATGGCGCTTTGAACAGCTTTTCAAAAAGCTTCAGAATGTTTTACCTAGATGGCGCTTAACACAATCAGTATTTTCTTAAGACGTTGTCACGTTCAACTATCGTCAGTAAACCGACTTTACAGACAACCATTTTTTTTTTTTTTTAAATAAAGAGTGACGAGACGAGCATGTCATGTGCCTGATCGTAAGCAACATGCCCGCCACAAAACAGCACAGTGACACGCAGCTATTGGAACATGAAGAGTCCAAATCATTACCTAGCACTGCACTGCGCTCGCCACCCATAGATCTAAGTTGTTAAATCTCTAAGCCCAGTAATTTGTCTGGAAACATTGCCCTTCAAACCGGAACACAGTAATGTCTGCAAATTGTAATGCTCGGTTCTCCTCCTTCACTGATGTAATGCTCGACTCTGTAACGTTACATTACATGCGAATGCTCCCAGTGAGGGAGCGCCTTTACATAACATTAACACCTATTTTATGTTAGTTTGAACTAAAAACGAATAAAAATGTCATAGGTGGAACGGATTGACAAATGTTAAACTGGACATTTAATATATAGTTTATGAGACGCAAATGATAGCGCAAAGGCCTTTTGCATCGTAATTTGTTTTTAATTTTGCTCAGGCCGTAAATTTAACAATGGTATTTGACCTTCTGGTACTAATAATATATTATTGCCAAAAAGACTTTCTTGGTCATCGCCGAACTGTGCAACAGATTGCGATGCGAAGCCTTTAACCTCCCTTTAAGATTAATTTTTAACACTTCTAAAAATTTACATCTTATTTAAGTATTATCAACTAAATCGTAGGACGTTATTTTTTATTATTCTAGGTTATGGGTCCCTTTCCCACCCAAGGCAATTACTTTATATTTGTGTATTGACTGCGGATATTTTTTCGGTGGTGTTTATATGTATCATATTTATGGATGTATAACATATTGTACAAATATTGTTTCAGGAGTCTGATTTAACGATAGTGTTGTATGAAAATGTCCACAAATATTTATTTAATATCTGAAAATGTTTTTTTTTTCAAATCGGAACACAATAACGTTTGCGCATTACTGCTTAGCGATAGAATAACTGAAAAGTGTTTTGTCATACAATTATTAATAATGTCTTACTTTGTATAATATAATATTTTTTAACCAAATTCAAAAAGCAGTTTCTTAATTTGGTTGTGTGTTTTAGTTTTGTATGTATGTATGTTACGCGATAGCAGACCTTCGGAGACCTTCGGAGGTGGTCCCATACAATTTGGAATCGGTGTGATGGTTTATGAAATATCAACAAAAAAATTAAAATTTGCTTTTTTTAAATAAAGGGTGACGAGACGAGCAGGACATGTACCTGATGGTAAGAAACATGCCTGCCACATAACAGCACAGTGACACGCAGCTATTGGAACATGAAGAGCCCAAATCATTACCTAGCACTGCACTGCGCTCGTCACCCAGAGATCTAAGAGGGCACTGCTAGTTTTAGTCTATTTTCGTAAATTATATCATAATAGATTGTGAAATTCCGTCCATTGATGCGACCGAAACTCGTCCGAGATCAGACCAGTCCTGTGACCTTCCTAGCATCGTCCAATCGTCCACAAAGCGGATTCAAGAAGCGGATGTGGTGTTGTATACTCATGTGCAGAGATGAAGCTTCCAACTTAATTTCACGATTATTAATTACAAGCGGCGACCAGTGTTTTTACCAGTGGCGTTCTCTTACCGTTATATATAAATATGCATGTGATCAAAAGAAGGCTATGTGTAATTGTGGACTTAAATTTGTATTTTAATATAGTTTACACGACATGCCTATAAAATATATTTAACCATAATACGAACGACATCATACGCCGGGCTTTTTCCACCGCCAATGTCCCAGCAATACTCGAACCGCTTGCGCGTGACGATGGCAAAAGACCTGACGGCATGACTGTTGTGCCTTGGAAGTTGGGTCGGCCCCTAGTGTGGGACGCAACTTGCGTCGATACTCTGGCACCATCACATCTTCCAGAGACACATTGTAGGGCTGGTGCAGCGGCTAATTCAGCTGAGCGACTCAAACGGCGCAAATATGCAACCCTCGGAAGAGGTTACATATTTGAGCCCTTTGGGGTTGAGACATTGGGTCCGTGGGGGCCGGGAGCTCACCTCATCTTCAAAAGCCTTTCCGAGCGCTTGGTCGACGCGACACGTGACCAAAATGCTGGCGTTTATTTGGCCCAACGCATAAACATTGCTATTCAGCGTTGTAATGCCGCCAGCATGCTGGGTATGCTTCCGATTGGTAGTGGGCTTGAGCATCTTGATTATCTGTAGACCTTCATTGGTCTATGGATAATTCAGGTGTGCTTAGTGTAAGTAGTTGTTAGGTATGTAGCGTAGTGTAGTTCTCATTGTATTTTAGTTTTGTTATTAAAGGTTCTACCATAATAATATATTATGATTTATGAATTACTACGTAATTTAAAGAATAATTCAGGTTTAAACGTTACTTAAGTTGTGATGAGGTTATGATTGGTATGAGTTGGTATAGTTGGTATGAGTTAGTTATGAGGTATCAACCCTAGAATTTCGCTCCAATAGTTTTATTCGAAAAGCCCCGAGTAAATCCTGTATTAATGCTATGTTATTTCTGCCCATAGCGGTAAAATTGTTTTTTTAACGTTTTTCCAAAACGATTTGTCCAAAGTCAGTTTTCTCGTCTTCTCCATAGCCCAAACTGTCGGTTTCACTGTTTTTTGAGATATTTAATCTAACATTTTTCAAGGTCAGAGCAAATAGGTATCTTGTAGACTAGCGTGAATCATTTTCGACCTAACCGTCGTTTACTATCTGGCCTGTTGACCTATACTATTGGTTGAACGCAGAATTTAAAAAAATAAAGCCTTAAGCACCTTTAAGATTGTGTTCAAGTTAATTTACTTTAGTGAATTTTAAACACAGGTCTTGTTTTCATTAGTACAATAATATTAAATTTGTGACTTTGCTTGCGTTGGATTTCGTAAATGAAAAAAAAAATTCTAGTGGATTCTATCCTAGTGGCCTGCCACAAGTGGCAATGGCCACTTCAGCTTGCTTACTCTTTGAGCTATGTCAGCCACTTTCGTTCTTTTGCGAATATCTTCATTACGGATTCTGTCGCGCAAAGAGACTCCGAGCATAACTCTCTCCATAGCTCGCTGTGTGACTTTGAGCTTTGTTGTGAGGCCCACAGTTAAGGATCACGTCTCAGTTCCATAAGCCATCACTGGCAACACGCACTGGTTAAATACTTTTGGATGTGATGTTGGCTTTGTTCTATTTCAACATTCTAACTACATATTTCAAATTGATCCATTTAGTTGTACTGACATGATTGAGCAAACAAACACCATAACTAGCAAATTTATAATATAAGTAGAAAGAATGCATATTATTATAATCAACTGTATTGTAAACTTGCATATATCTCACCTAAATTATACATACTCCACTTTATGATAATAATATGAGTCACAATCTAGAAACTTTTCAAATTACGTAGGTATTGACTTGATCAAATGCCTCTTGTTTTATTTTAGTAAATGTATCTATTATTATTCGAATAACCGTATGATTACGATATTTTGTAGAATAAATACATTTAACTAGAATAAAAAAAACGATTATTAAGTTAACTTGGGAAAAATATTCAGTTTACAGAACTTGGGCGAGAACCGAAATAAATTTCCTTGCTTGGTCGGAGAGCGTATTTTCCACCAATAAAATAAGTAGATAATTTTAAATTAGCTTTATAGATTAACCTATACCTATTTCCAATTTACTTATAAATAGGCGCGTGTAACTTATTTTTAAAACACATACATACATGGCCTTAATAATCTATCCTTCTATTCTACACCGTTTACATGATTCCAGTCCAGCGACCGAATCCAGCGCTGGATTGCATACTGGAATAATGGAGACCGGCACTGGAATGCATCAATCCAGTGCCAGTGCATTCCAGTGCCGGTTTACATTATTCCAGTAACCAATCCAGCGCTGGATTCGGTTGCTGGACTGGAATAATGTAAACGGGGTATAAAGCTGACGAGTTTGTTTGAACGCAAGGATCTAAGGTAACTGAATTTGTTTAAAAATTGAATTGGTGCGACCAATTTTCGATAGATGGTGTAGCAACGCGCGCACGATTCAGCTAGTCTATAAAAAATCATCTTCTTATTTATAAAATTCTCGTGTCACAGTGTTTGTTTCCTTACTCCTCCGAAACGGCTTTACTGATTTTAACCAAATTTTATATGCATATTCTGTAGGTATGAGAATCGGCTACTAGCTATTTTTCATACCCTTATGTGACAAGAGTTGTTCACTAAGGCAAAACAACGTTTGCGGGGTCAGCTAGTTTATTTATAATAAACTATTCAAGCTGTATTCGCTGGAAGTTTAAGAACAATCTTGTTTTTTTTTGGTAATGTACCCATATCGTGGACCGCATCGTCACTTGGGATTGGGCGAGATGAAACCTGTCAATGTTTTAAAACAAACCTAATCCGGAAGCGATCTACAAACCGAGTAAATATCGTTTACGATACTTGAGACAGATGAATTTTCTCTCTGTAGTAGACTACAACAGGCCAGTGAACAAATTTTGTGGGTCAAATGAACTACCAGGAGACCTATGTAGGATGATAGAAAGGTATATAGTAATAAGATTTAGCGCTATGCCGTCACTTGTAAGCTGTCCAACTGAGTGCAGTTGAAGAAGGGTATACCCTTCTATCATCCTACATAGGTCTCTTGATGGTTCAATTGACTCATATCTACATTTTGTTCACGGGCCTGTATGTAGTATAATATAGTGGCGTCTTGCTCTTTTTACCTGACTGCAAGACGCATATAGGAGTGGTAATGTGTTAATTAGCCTAAGTGTTTTTGTTTCTTGGAAGGACTATACAGACCAAACGGCTGGGCCGATTTTTACGATTTATACGTCAATCGATTCTTCTTAGTCCGGCGAGTGTCACAAAAGAACAACTGAAACCGAATGAAACATAACAACTTTACTGAACAGTCAGGATCCATTATTCAACTAAGTGCTTGTTTTATTTTCGTTTTTTTTTATTGTGTAAGTAGGTACGTAGTTTGGTTCACTTTTTACGCGTTCAGATTTCTTGATTTAATTTTTCGTTTATTGCCCGTGTTACTACCCGTCTTACTACCAGTAGTAACACGAGCAATTATTTTTGCCCGTGTTACTACTAACAGGTCCAGTAGTACGACGGGTAATCGTCATTTTAAGAGAGATCACATTAAACTTTTGATGATTTAGTAAGATTAAGATTTGATAAGATCCTTCACAGAGTCATTATTTTCTGAGCTTCTTCTCTCTTTCGTAATGTTAATGTTAGATAAGTTGGTTATAAATATTGTGTGAAGATTCGGCTCTCATGGGGAGGTTAAATGTCTGGAGTAGTATTGTATTGTTTATCATCGGACACCTGACATGCTTGTCTAGTCACTTTAACGTGAGAATAAAATCGTAAACATATGTATATTGAACATTACGCGCAGATATTAATTTTACCAAATAACTCCGCGCTAGTTTGTTAGTTAATCAGTGTTTTATGTAATATTTAGCTTGTATCACAATCTAAAAGTCTTATCCAGTCTTTAGTAGTGGTAGGACTCTTGACAGAGTCCGCCTGGGTAAGTACCATACCTTTCCCGTTTTTTTCTACCACCAACTAGTAAATGTGTGCTAATATTATTGTGTTTATGTCCGGTTTCACGGGCTATGTTTTCAGAGAAATGACAGGGCTTAAAAACATAATATCTTAGATTTCTGGGTGACGAGCGCAGTGCAGTGCTAGGTAATGACTTGAACTCTTCATGTAAAAATAGCTGCGTATCACTGTGCTGTTATGTGGAAGGCATGTTGCTTACCATCAGGCACATGTCATGATTACCTCGTCACTATACTTAAAAAAAACTTTTTATTTTTAAACCCAAAACCCTACCCTTGACATCTCACGGTAAGGGTACTCGAACTAAATCGTATTGTCTAGACTTTCAACATCCAACTAAAGTCAGCTCAAAAATCACGAATTGCGTCCCAACGTGCCAATGTGTAGAACCTTTGACCCCTAATTTGGTAAGACATCGTTCTGTAGACAATACAGATTTGAACAAGCGATGCGAAGACACGATTTTCGTCTTATTTGTTAGGAATCAATGGTCTTAGTGGTCAGTTAGACGAGGCTGTGGGAAAGTCTTTGGTAGCTTTAAATAATATTATGGTGACTATTTATTATTTTCCTTTACTATTTATCACTTATTAGATATTGTTTCAGTCTAAGTAAATGCTTCTTAGCTTCCCTACATTCATAGTCTTTTAATTTATTAATAAAAATACTATGAATGTAGATTAATTAATGTCATCCCAATGGCTATATTTTCATAGATTATCTGGAAGAACTTGTTTTAAGCCATAAGGCCGCCTTTCCCTTTGCATATTACAGATTTTATTTTAGTTTTAGTAACAATAATATGGCGGTGTTTGTTGTGACCTAAAATTGTCAGATTACAATTTAACGTGTGAGATTATAATCTTACGGTAGGTTAGGTTAGTTTAGTGCAACCAGTGCCCAAAAAGAGTAGTCGTGCTGATCCTGCCAACTACAGGCCCATCTCGGTCACGTCCATACTCTGCAAGACTATGGAACGTATCATAAACCACAGGCTCCTGACGTACCTAGAATCGAACGACCTCCTCAGTGACCAGCAATACGGGTTTCGCCAAAACCAGTCCACCGGGGATATTCCAGCGTACGTCACTCACATCTGGAGTGAAGCTATTGAGAAACACGGGGAAGCACTTGCAGTCTCCCTGGATATCTCGAAGGCTTTCGACAGGGTTTGGAATGATGGTCTTATAAGCAAGCTTTTTAGTTATGGTTTGTCTCCTGGGTTCAATGCGTGGATCTTCTTAAAGTATCGATCCATACGAGTCGTCATTGATGGCTGCTCGTCGGATCAAATACGAGGGTCAAACTGAAAGTTCTTAGAACTGGCCACTTATAAACAATATAATAAAAAAATAATTCTATAATTTGAAAATAGAACTCTTTGCCAATATTACTGAGTATATACTTCATTCATTTGTCATTTGTTTTACGATTTGGCGGCAAATTGAAAATTGTCTGTGTCACGTCAACATGAATTTAACACGAGAAAATTTTCGTGCAATGATTTTTTATGACTTTCGATGTCATTTAAGTCAACAAGAAAGTTATGATAGACTACGATTTCACGATGAAGCCCCATCTCGTGCGACTGTTTACAACTGGTTTAATGAGTTTAAACGTGGTCGCACTAATCTCACTGATGATTTACGTGAGGGACGGCCTTCTACGGCGACGACTGAAGATAACATCTGTGTTGTGCGGCGTATGATAGAGACTGACAAAAGAGTGACCTATCAGCAGATTCGGACAAGCTTAGGCATCGGTATGAGTCAAGTGCACAAAATCCTACACGAACATTTAGCGGTCAGGAAGCTTTGCGCCCGGTGGATACCTCATAATTTGACTGAGGCTCAAAAACTCCATCGTGTGGATTGGTGCCGTAAAATGATTGAAAGATTTAACGGAGGTGACTCAAATGCTGTGTTCGACATACTAACAGGTGACGAAAGCTGGATTTACTGTTATGATCCTGAAACCAAAAGACAATCTGCTCAGTGGGTGTTTCCTTTCGAGGAGTTGCCAACTAAAGTGAAGAGAGATCGAAGTGCGGGGAAAAAAATGGTGGCCTCGTTCTTTGGAAGGATAGGTCATTTCGCAACAATTGTGTTAGAGGATCAAAAAACAGTTTCTGCAGAATGGTACACTACCAATTGTTTGCCACTTGTCTTGGAAAAAGTTCGAGAGAAACGACCTCGCAATAGGCTCCTCCTTCACCACGACAACGCCTCATCGCACACCGCCAAGCGAACGATCGACTATTTGGCGACATCAAACGTTGAATTACTGGGTCACCCGCCGTATAGCCCTGACCTCGCGCCTTGTGATTTTTATTTATTTTCAAAAATTAAAGAAAAACTTAAAGGAAAGCGGTTTATGAATGCTGAAGAAGCGGTGGCTGCGTATCGCGATGCCATTGAAGAGACCCCTAAGGACGAGTGGGCAAAGTGCTTTTCCCAGTGGTTCCATCGCATGCAGTGGTGTATTGACGTGAATGGACAATATTTTGAAAAGATATAATAAAACTAATAACTGGCTAATGTAATCAGTTTTTGATTTTCTAAGAACTTTCAGTTTGACCCTCGTAGCTATCAATGCCGGAGTCCCTCAAGGGTCGGTACTCTCTGCGACGCTCTACCTGCTACATAGGTATCAACGATCTGTTGAAGCCCGGTATCTATGGGTACGCAGATGATAGCACCGTTGTAGAGAGTTACATATCTAGCGCGAGAGCCAGTGGGCAGCAAACTTAGGTACTGAAAGATAGTCTGATCAAGCGTTTGAGCTTGACCCTTGAGGCGGTGTCTCAATAGGGCGATGCCAATCTGGTCAAGTTCAACGAGAGTATGACGCAGGCGTGTCTGTTCTCCGCTAAAAGGAGTCCTTTCTAACTGACTCCAACTTTTAGAGGTGTATCCGTGCCGGTTTCTGACCGTCTTGAGCTTTTGGGCGTTACTTTGATACACGTACTTCGGATACACATCGGAGGGTGTGCGATTGATTTGCATGATCTGATACCACCCTGTATTTTTTTCTATCGGAATGCTCGTAGCTCAAAAAGCGACATCGTTTCATGGTTGATGTTCCAAAGACGCGAACGAAGAGATTTGACTCTACTTTTGTGATAAGAACGTCAAGGCTGTGGAATATGTTGCCTGAGTGGGTTTTCCCCGATGGTTACAATCTTTGTGTCTTAAAATCGAGAGAGACTCGGTTTTTTTTCTAGATAAGTGAACACGCTCCATCGTAGACCGCATCGTCGCTGAACATCAGGCGAGGTGGCAGTCAAGTGTTTACACTTGACTGCCTATAAAAGTAAAAAAAAAACGAATTCTTTATCTAAGGTTTGAAGAGTTTCGGCGCTAAGCACAAGGGTGGCAGAAAATGGAACTTAAAAAAATCAAAACTAACCGAATGAGAGAATTACACGTCACTTCCGAGCATGAGATAATGACACGTTACTTCCGTTACAAAATGTTGTTACGGTTTAAGTCTCATATTTTTTTCAGTTCACTCGCGCATAACATTTTATAAGGAGAAAATAAGGAAATTAAGTAACTGCGTTCTAAAAAATGTGGATGCGATACTGCCAATTCTGTTATTATTTAGTTTAGGGGGGACCGGGTGTTTTAATCTAAATTTAATTATTAATGTATACAAAGCATAATTCCCAAAAGGATTAAACCTGTCCAACTAATAACTTTTCGACTATATCAAGCTTATGGAGACAAAATGTCTACTATATTTTGTTTTATGTAAAAAAAAACATTAAAACTAAAATAAATTCAGTATTTACTTCAATTTCATTGTAAAATCTGCTATGTGCTGACATATAAAACAGTATCAACACAATGTGGCATAAAACCAATAACTGTGTTTTAGGGAACATGTAAAGGAAAAACATCAACGACAACTTAGTAGAGATGTGTTTTAACCAAGAGATAGTAGTAGTAAGTAGATGGTTTTAAATTTTATTTTCGTTTTAGAAAATATGACGTAACCATTTTGTAAATAATGTTGAAAGAAACCCTTTGCATACTAAGTAGAATTGTGTTTTATAATTTTGGGTTGAAGCGTTGAATACAAATTCGTTAAATTAAGGTCGATGAAATTGACACCATGGGTCATGGTTGTGTTTTTTGTTATGGAAGTTGATGAGAATTTTGGAAAATAAAACAGAATAAAATTTATCCATTTCTACATACGTTCATACCAAAGAAAATAGTAAAGAAATATAACAGAACTTGCCATTTTTCTACAAATCTTTGTAAATACTTTGTAATACGAGTATATAAACATATTCATATTAATTTCGTGTCACATAGTTTGCCCGCAATGGATTGTTTAGCTATTGAACCGTTTTTGAAGTGAAAACTTCTTTTCTCGCGCCTAGACAGATTTTTCGTGGGGTGTGAATTGAATTCTAGCGTCACGCTCGGGTATGATAAGAAATCTTCGGGTAAACTCGGGACCATGTCCATTTGCCATTTAGAAATGCGTCAGCCAATGGGAAATGCTGAAAGGGCGTCGCCTCGGCATGATGCCATGGCCATCTAGAAATTCATCAGCCAATAGGAAATGCTGACGCATTTCGAGATGGCCATGCCATGATGCCCAGGCCACGCCCTCCGGCTACACACGTGTAGTTTCCAAAGTAAGCTATCAAATTCTGAGTTATAAGTTTTCACTTCTTTCGGCAGTTCCAATGACTGCCATTTTTTTTTAATTAAAGAGTGAGGAGACGAGCAGGACATGTGCCTGATGGTAAGCAACATGCCTACCACACTACAGCACAGAAACACACAGCTATTGGAACATGAAGAGACCAAGCCATTACCTAGCACTGTAATGCGCTCGTCACCCAGAGATCTAAGATATTATATCTCTAAGCCCAGTAATTTCTCTGGAAACACTGTCCTTCAAACCGGAACACAGTAACGCTTACACACTGCTGCTTGGCGGTAGAATAACTAGCAACAGGCGGACTCGCCAACAGTCCTACCACTGCTAAATTCGCATTTATAAATTTTAGTTAAAGGGAAACACAGACTCTGGTAGAGTGATTTTTTTCCACAGTTTTGCATTCCGCGTGATAAATGTAGATTCAATGCGCTTTGTTTGAATATTGAAATTTCCACCATGTTTTGGGTCGCGTTGGGGTCTTTTTACCTGGTCTGTCTCAACTTCTTCTTATGAAAGAAGGGCCAAGAACTCCAGCAGTGAGAACTCTAAGTGGGTTCACTTCACAGAGCAAAATCTTTGTGAAGTGTTCGACAGAACCTGTAGAGCTAGTCCGCGGGTTTAATGCCACATTTGGCAAATAGTGCAGTTACTTTTTACATTACCGTATGCGTTAAGTCCGGTAGATCTGATTTTTTGCAGACTTGTTAATGATGTTGGCCTAATGATTGTCCCAAGTTTGTGACCTCGAGCAACGAACGCAACTTTGTCAAAAATCGAAAAAATCGTTTATTTTTCAAATTTTGGCGATTATAACCCTAAACGACTAGTTTTTGTAAAAACTTTCTTATGGCGTTTATAAAGTAGACTAAATATGCTACAATATGATACTAGAATTGTCTGTGTACACCCAATAGTTTATGAAAATAAGTCTTTCAAATTTCAAGGTAAATAAGGTTTTTAAACCCCGGCCAAAAAAAGAGGTGTTATAAATTTGACGTCGAAGTCTGTCTGTCTATCAGACAGACATCGATACCGGATTTAACGTATCCTACTCCAAACTTTCAGGCGACAAAGTTACTGGACTAAAAGTAAAGAACTTAAATGTCAACTAGTCACCACCAATAGAATCTTTAATACATTTTTAATAGGTTGTAAGACTGTTAGGCTAACGGAAAACAGGATATATTTTTTAAAGTTATTTTTCCACAACGCTTTTTGATCAACGTGACATTGGCATTCGCCTTTTCGCGCCATCTAGGGAATATTTCTTTTACGGAATGAACTACACAATAACGATGCACCTTTAAAAAAAAGCTTAAACTATAAACCCAAGTATCTAGCCCATTGATGTGTATTTTTTACAAATTATTCGTAAATCAAAGAGATAACTCAATTTCAAACTCAAAAAAACCTTTGTTTATCCTTGACCAATTAAGCATAATTTTGTCAATTAAAATACAATTATGTTATTCGTTAACTTTATTAGGTGGCCATGTTATTTAATTTGATGAACAGCACAGAGCTATAAATCTTTGGCTCACAAAATGCAAAATAAATGTCGGAAGGTCGTTAAATATTAAATTATCACACAAGCGAATTTACATAATGGAGTCCATACTCGTTAAAATTAATTTATTCATAATATGTTTTTCGCGCCAAACGTTTGTTTTGAATTTATCCCAAAAAAAATTTAGGTACCTATATTGTAATAAAAATATTTTACAAATTCTCTTCTGCTATTTTTCGTTTTTTGTAAACGTACTCACCTAAGCTCACCTTACTTTTGAGTAAACTAAAGTCGGTAACAAAATATCCAACGTTTAGTTATTCAAAAGTTCAGTTTTACGTTAAAGCCAAATTGTACTTAAATAATTTACAGAACCTCCGTCCCCACAGTCTAAATAAAAGCAAATGTATGATTTACATAATTATGTTTTATTTTGTATTACAAAAACATAATTATGTTTAAAAATGTAGATACGTACCTATATGATAATATTGAAGTGAGGTTTACGATTCATTTTAAATTTTGTTGAAAATTCTGCATACAATATTACTATTACTAGCCCCAAACCGAGCAAAAACTTGTGTTCTGAAAGTCGGATAGCTGACACAATACTTATAAGTACATGTTTATGATACATATTTTATGTACATATACACATATACAGATAGCTGACACAATACTTATAAGTGATATAATACACACATAAAACTGAATTTTTTATACAGGATGGGATTCAAACCTAGCATCGCCGGCTCCACGGGCAGACTTTATATCACAAAACCACTCACTTCTAGCCAACTCTAATACAAACTAGGATGTCTTGTATATATTTAAATTAGGGTTATTTAAAGATGGCTTTTACTACTAAAGGCCTTTGATCGGGCGGTGGGGTTCAAGTTACTCAAATGTAGAACATTTGGGACGGGTGATTCAATCTTCTTTAAGGGACAGGACGTCTACTCTCTTTCTACAAAAAACGTAATTTCGAAATAAACTCTTTACTTTCCTACTCCGGTTCTACTTCGTTTCGTCCGATCGAACATTGTTTGACGATTAAATGTTCTAAGCCTACTCTAATTAGACTAGGCTTAGAGCATTTAATCAGACGAAAGGAAGGTTCGAAGTAGAACCGGAGTTGGAAAGTCGCGAGTTTATTTCGAAATTACGTTTTTCGTAGAAAGAGAGTAGACGTCCAGGTCCTACGAGACAATTGTTGCTAGGACCACGTTAGAGTGCAAAAGTGTTGTGGTATTTTTAATATACTAGCGCAGCAATGTCCATCCGACCACCCCCAACACCCCAGGTTTTTATGGGTAGGCTTTTATTCTGGCGGAGAGTCCCATAAACTCGGATATTTTTGGAGTCAATGAAATTCCTGCAAAACACACAAAGCACAGGCCCTAAGAATTTTTCTAATATAATTTACCGTAATATTAAAACTACTTTGTTAAAAACTCGCATTATATTTAAACCATTGCTAAACTCACAAAATGATGCAGTATCTAAAATTGAAACCTCTTCCCTAGCTCAATAACTTACAAATCAGATGTAAATAAATGTTAACAACGTTAATTTAATATATTTCTAATTAGCTTTGCGAAATAGAACGTTATAATAACGTATCCAAAAACAATTGTTGCCTAATACGACCTGTGACCTCCTTTTCTTCGACAATGGCATAACATTAACTGGTATCACATTCCTAGGTTGGATACATCTTGTCTTTAGCATAAATTATTGTTCTCAAATGACAGAATGTATTTTGTATATTTTTAATATTTTTTAATGATTACTTACTTAATTAAATTATTGTTCTCAAAGAACAGAATGTATTTTGTATATTTTTAATATTTTTTAATGATTACTTACTTAGTTTTAAATTTATAAATAAGACAGCCAATTTCGGAAGAAATTTCTACGAAATTTCTTACTCGGAATTAAAACACAACTTAAAACACAGTTCAACAGTGCTGTTGCTTTTGATATGAGATGGATTTTTGAATATTTCCACAAGCATAAGCAGCCCACTAAATGTTGCCACTATCAGGACTCGAAAGTTTTTAAGGAGAGAGTTGAGAGCATAACCCACCACGCGGGCCCAATGTGGGTTGGCCATTCGGTTGATCTTGAAGGAGTTTTGGAACAGGGCGTTATTTCCTTATGATGTTTTCCTACTCCATTAAAGCCAGTGATAGTAAACTTGTACATCCGAACTTTGTAAAATACTCAGAAGCAGGATTGAAATTTTCGACCACATGTTTGTGAATCGCAAGTCCTAGGTTGAAATATTTCCATGAAGTTGTTTTATAAATTGTGGTGACAATTATTTATAAAACAAATCATCAATTATTAAGAAAGTTTGCTTTGTTTTGTTTGTGCTAAAGGTACTAAATGATATACTTTTTATATGTCTAAAGACAAAATAACCAAAAACACCAAGCTCAAACATTTCAAAATAAAAAAAAAATCAGAGAACTCCAAAACAGACAGACTTAATTTTTTTTTTAAATCTGTCATTCATAAAATCACCCGTCTTTTTACGCACAATGCTGAATCTTTTTTCAGTAACAGTATCACTGGAATTCAAACATTATTAGCATACCAGCGACCCAGTTGAACGTTATTCGTGGCAAGAATTGGCAATTATTACCGTGATTGTTAAGTATCGTTAGAATTGTATGTTATTGGTATTTATAAAATATTCAATACAATTTGGAATAATGCATCTTTGAAATTGAAAAAGATTTCTGCAATAGGTTCAGTGCTACCAGATATTAAATTTCTTGCACATGGCGAAATGCGTTGGCGACATCACGGATATTATCATAATCATATTTATTCATGAAAAATATTACACGTCAAAAATTCAAAATAAAAATTATACGAAATGTAATTAATTAAAAAATAAATAAACCCATTTAGATAATATCAATAAAAAAAAAATATCAGACAATAATTCAAATCACTATGTCAATCATTCACTCATACATTAAATACAATAGATGTCAGACAAATAAATTATTAATACATCAACATATCCGGTGTCCCTACTGACTAAAACCTCCACGGGGTTCATAGACTACTACAGGCCTGTGTACAAAATGTACGGGTCAAATGAACCACCAGGAGACCTATGCAAATTCTATTCATTTGTTTGACTAGTTCTTTTTTCTGCTGCCGCGAAAATTTTTTAGTTGATAAACCATCACTTATGATTTGTTTTGTCAAAATTAACCTCAAATTTTGATAAACCTTCCAAATGTTTTTAGGGTTGATTCAATTTTTTTTTTCACAATCAGAATCATTTCCAGCGTCGAACCGATACGGGTTCCGCACCACATTACAGGTAAACCTCATTTAAGTTCAATTGTGCCCCATTGATTTCGTTAGGCGCAATCTTCGAAAAACAATTTCATTTGAATTTGCTCAAACGTGTAATAGGTTGTTGAGAAAATCTTAGAAATACGGCAATAAATATAAAAAATAACATTTTGGGATAAAACTATCTATGATTATAATAACCCATAAATATACTACTTTATTAATATATCTTTGAAATGTTTAATTGAAATACGAAATAGGCCTGTGCCCGGTCATCATTAAGCATTCTTCGTTCGTTTACGATCTACAATACAAAAAAATACATGTAGAGTGTATTATTTAACATTATATCCCACCAAAAACATTCTGTAAAAAACTAGCCAAGTCTCGATGAAGCTGCATATTTATCTCTAAAAAGTAATGAAATCTAGACAAAGCCGTGCCAAGTCTAAGGTTCCTTATTGCGATTTCTTTATTATTATAGTTAATGTTGTGTGAATTGGCCGTTGAAGTGTACACAAGGGTACAAAACCAGGTGCTCCATGACACCTGGAAATGAACACTTGGAACCTGAAAATGGCCACTTGGAAAACGTTGATTCAATAACCAGTCAATTGTTTTTGTCTTACTATTTTCCCTAAATTGTATGTATCCTATATGGTGTGGACAATAAAGAATTTCAATAATACTTATGTGTAGGCGAGCCGGAAACAAACAGTTTAAAAATATTTCCAGTCCAGAGGGACTTCTATTCATTGATAGAAGTCTGTTTGTACGTCTATTTTATGTTAAAAAAGGTTGCTGAACGCAGGTATCGCTGTTGAATGCATGCATGTGTTGTTGTTGATTAACAACAGCCTAATATGAGACACTAGCGTTCAATTACCAATACCAGTATAGGGTATTATCTCGCTTAACAAACATAAGTAGTTACAACAGATACAACATAACGTGTAAACAAAATTGACTTGTATCCACTAACGGACTAACGTATAAAGAATGTTCAACGGCCAAGTCACACAACATTAACTATAATAATAAAGAAATCGCAGTAAGGAACCTTAGACTTGGCACGGCTTTGTCTAGATTTCATTACTTTTTAGAGATAAATATGCAGCTTCATCGAGACTTGGCTAGTTTTTTACAGAATGTTTTTGGTGGGATTTCACTTCTTTTTGTAGAAACGTGGACTTATTGATTTATTATATTAGATGTATTATTTGACACATATTCTTTTTTTCCGGTTCTGATTCTTGTACAGTAGCAACATTTGCCCAGTAGTGGGAAGCAATAGGCTAGATTAAATTAGAAGATGTGTCCCACTATGCTGGATTTTTGCAATGACAGCCGATTTTTTTGTGTACCAATAGTAGAATGGGGCATTACTATATCTCATATACAGCTGGAACAAGCTGAGGGTTCTTCATCAGATACTTCAGACCTTCGATTTTTGACATCAAATGAAGAGGCAAACAAAGTTGAATATTTTTTGTGAAGGCGTGTTTTCAAATAACCAGGTATACCACCAGGTACCCCAGATGTTCGATATTCCTAGTTTTTATAGTTTTCCCTTTATGTGGTTATTAAACCCTAAGTCTGTGCCAAATTTCAGCTCTCTGAGTTTTTGGGAAGTACTAGTTCTATTTTGATGATCATGAGTGAGTGAATGAGTGTCGTAAATGCGAAACTTTGCTTTCGCTTAACTTCGGAACTAAATGATGTACAGACTTGAAATTTTAGATTTTAAGTACGTGATTATAGCTTACTAGATGACGAAAATTTCAGCGTTCTGGTCTTATCCAGAGGATCTCAAATAGAGGCCTGAAAATGCGGCGAAATGGTTCCAGTAAAGGATGGTACGGCAGTGTTTGCTTCGCGCTCGACTTGGCGGGGGCACTGCCGTGCCCCCAGATGTAAGTAGTTTCAAATCATTCGTTTGATAAAATGAGCAGTGGAAATAATAACTAAAACAATAATTTACCATTGTATTGTAATTAATATGGTATGATATTATGGTATCCTGAAATGAATGTTACGATTGATTGATTGTAAGATTTCTGTATTAAACACGTACATATTTATTATACTAATAGTATTTCATATCCCTTCGGTGCCAAAGTGCAACCTCTTCAGATCTATACCTGGTCAATCCTTGGCTGTTATTACCGGCAGTAGCCGAAGCTGGATCAAGTTTTGTATGAGTTCGTTTGGAGCCAAACATTGTTTATTTCTATACTCCACTAATAATAGTTTTTACCATTTTGTTTTCACTCAAAAATTTTACAACATTGCGACTTGCCAAATTGCGAATCATGATAACTGAAATCAAAAACATAACATTTACTTAATTAAATACTTAAATAAACACATAAATAAAAATGTTGTATTTCTATTTATTGTTTGTATCTATCTCAACCCTAAAAATATCACCATTCTTTTAGAGCATGGTGATCTTTGTAGAACAATTAATAAATTGTACCTACAATAAAAAAAAAAAAATTTAATCGATAGTGATAGAAAGTAGATAATTAAGATATTGCTTAAGAATCAATACTTACAAAAACCTGTCGATGAATCACAGTTATCGATTATTTTTTACTGTCGATACCGGTACATCACTAGTGAAACGGATGCGGTCAGCAATGGCCTTCACTCATGCCCTTTCAGACGAAGCACAAGAGGCCTAACACGACATGACCATTCAAGGCATTAGTTATTTAATTTTAAGTGTGGGAAAATTAACTTTAAGTAGGTACGTGGTTTTACAGGGCATTAGGGCAAACCAATCTCTGAAGTATTTTTTTTTAATTAAATCAAATTTGGTATAGTACACTCTCTTTTCATTAGTGTTAATCTGACAAGGATAATGATATCCTACACTTAGAATTTGGATTGTAGAACGTATTTTCAAAGTAAGTTTTATAATATTTACAGCACCATACAAAATAATTTAATCTTAAAATATGAAAATCCAGTATCATGATGTTTCTTCCGTGTTAAACCATTTTTTTAGTCTATTGAGTCAATTGATGCTCATTTATGTGTAATTTGGTCCAATTTGACCTATTGGTTTATATTAAGATTAATGTTCTTTATATGACAATAATCGAGCGAAGCTGAGGCACAGGCTAATGCGGATCGGGCTGAAATTTGGAACATAGATAGACTGGAAGAAGACATAGGCTACTTTTTATCCCAGAAAAACAACGGGAACAGCGGGAACCGGAAAACCGCGGGTAACACCGCGGGGCGCTGCTAGTATCAAAATATTTCTAATAATTTCAAGCTCAAAAATACCATCACTTAAACGAAATCCACGGCACGCGAGTCCAACTCGGACTTGCCTGACTTTTTTTCTGTTAATTCCCTTATAATATTGGTATCCTGTATATTGGTATGTCCTTATATATACGGTAACCAATACCGTACACTCCAACAGAACTGTAATAATGATATCAAACCCTAAGAAAAATGAAAGAAATAAATACTCGATACTTTCAAAATTAAGATATTATGTACATATTTTATATTTTCCAACAAACTGAAACCCAAAACTAAATAAACAAAATCTACGTATCGATTTCAGAAACGAATGAATTATTTATTTATTTCAAATTAATTAAAAAATGCAATTTGTAACTAAAGTTTGGTATTTGATTTCAGATCTTAATATCCATTATAATTAAAATCTAGATCGAATGTCATTCTAAAAGACAAATCGCCAAGTAAGGTTTTCAAGATGATCATCTGAACTATAGTATACATTTTAACGTATACCAAATATTTGTATAGCAATTTGTCTGTTTACGTTTAGCGCTTAACGTGAAGCTAGGTCGTCTCGTAACGATAAGTTTGCTTCTACAACTAACTTGAAATTGAATAGTTCGCATTCCATACGCATGAATCTGAAACTCCGTGATAAAAACCATATTAAGACAAATTCTATCTATTTCTTTCACTAGTTTATAATCTGGGGGCACGGCAGTGCCCCCGCCAAGTCGAGCGCGTAGCAAACACTGCCGTACCATCCTTTACTGGAACCATTTCGCCGCATTTTCAGGCCCCTATTTGAGAACCTCTAGATAAGACCAGAACGCTGAAATTTTCGTCATCTAGTAAGCTATAATCGCGTACTTAAAATCCAAAATTTCAAGTCTGTACGTCATTTAGTTCCGAAGTTAAGCGAAAGCAAATTTTCGCATTTACGACACTCATTCACTCACTCATGATCATCAAAATAGAACTAGTACTTCCCATAAACTCAGAAAGCTGAAATTTGGGACAGACTTAGGGTTTAATGGCCCCATAAAGGGAAAACTATAAAAACTAGGAATATCGAAAATCTGGGGTACCTTGTGGTATACCTGGTTATTTGAAAACACGCCTTTGCAAAAAATATTCAACTTTGTTTGCCTCTTCATTTGATGTCAAAAATCGAAGGTCTGAAGTATCTGATGAAGAACCCTCAGCTTGTCCCAGCTGTATAAGATATATAGTAATGCCCCTTTCTACTATTGGTACACAAAAAAATCGACTGTCATTGCAAAAATCCAGCATAGTGGGACACATCTTCTAATTTAATCTAGCCTATTGCTTCCCACTACTTGGCGAATGTTGCTAATATACAAAAATCAGAACCGGACAAAAAGAATATGTGTCAAATAATACATCTAATATAATGAATCGATAAGTCCACGTTTCTACAAAAAGAAGTGAAATCCCACCAAAAACATTCTGTAAAAAACTAGCCAAGTCTCGATGAAGCTGCATATTTATCTCTAAAAAGTAATGAAATCTAGACAAAGCTGTGCCAAGTCTAAGGTACCTTACTGCGATTTCTTTATTAATATAGTTAATGTTTTGTGACTTGGCCGTTGAACATTCTAATACGTTAGTCCGTTAGTGGATACAAGTAAATTTTGTTTACACGTTATGTTGTATCTGTTGTAACTACTTATGTTTGTACTTGTTAAAGAGATAATACCCTATACTGGTATTGGTAATTGGACGCTAGTGTCTCATATTAGGCTGTTGTTAATCAACAACAACACATGCATGCATTCAACAGCAAAACGCAGGTGGCGTTCAGCATCGAATACTGACTTCTGCTCTATGTTTTTTGGAAGCGTCAAATCGACCACCTATCTAACATAAAATAGACGTACAGACGGACTTCTATCAGTGAATAGAAGTCCGTCTGGACTGGATTTTCTTTTTTAATCTGTTTGTTTCCGGCTCGCCTACACGTAAGTATTATTGAAATTCTTTATTGTATACATTGTATACACCATATACATACAATTCAATTTAGGGAAAATAGTAAGACAAAAACAATTGACTGGTTATTGAATCAACGTTTTCCAATTGGCCATTTTCCATCATCAATGGTGGTAGTTCTGGCAACAGATTGGTCCAATGGTGTCATGGAGCAACATGTTTTGTACCCTTGTGTACCCTTCAACGGCCAATTCACACAACATTAACTATATTAATAAAAAAATCGCAGTAAGGTACCTTAGACTTGGCACAGCTTTGTCTAGATTTCATTACTTTTTAGAGATAAATATGCAGCTTCATCGAGACTTGGCTAGTTTTTTACAGAATGTTTTTGGTGGGATATTTTTATCTGCGGCCACGAAACAAAATTTGTTGATTTATACCTTCACTTAAAATTTGTCTTGTCAAAACTAACCTCAAATTTTTTGAGGGTAGATTCAATTTTTTTGCTATATTTTTTTCACATGATGAGTCATCCAGTGCCAATGCTTTCCAGTGTCGGCTTACATTATTCCAGTAAGCAATCCAGCGCTGTATTCAATCGTTGGACTGGAATAATGTAAACCGGGTATTATTTAAAAAACAGCCGCAGTGATTTCAATAAAATTCGTCGCTTTTCGAGATAGGCAATAAAAAAAATGGGCAAGGTGGTTTCCAATCATCCAGATCAATTGCTACCTGGGGCAAGCTCTTCGATTGGTACCACACATTCGTGGCGGTGGACAGATTTCAATCCATGTTTGCAGCAAGAGTATACTTGTAGTTTAGTATCACAAGAGTTCTTTCTGGTCATTGCGTTCGCAAGCAAAACCATAAAACGCAACAAATGCACTATTGAGATTTGTTAACACATGTCTACATCCGTGAATAAATATCAGTTTTATGATTAATGGATCTTCTAAACGTTTTAACAATGAAATTTTATTCCATTGTGGTATTTTAAATTCATTAGCTTCAGAACGTGAATTAATAGTTGTCTGTTAAAGTTTGATTTAATGGTAATCTAATATTTAATTATTGTATTCAAGAGATTAATTTAAAGTTCGATTACCATTAAGACATACATGTTGTTCCATAGAGTTGTGGAATGAACTCTTTAAAATTGGTTATTGAAATTGTAAGACTACCGTTACCAAAACTACTTCACCACCACCGTCCACCTTTATCAATCCTTCATATTTTTATTTATTAAGCAACTCCACAGACCCCTGGGTCTGTGACTTTTGTCATTTGTTTTCTTTTTTTTTACATGAATCTTGGATTAGGAGAAGAAAAGGAAATAGGGAACATTTTCATTCTAATTCTAGTGTTGGCGATCAACACATGTATATTTATGCTAGTTTTTGGATGTTTTATGATTAGTTTGGTAAAATTGGTATTTTGATAAAAATATGTGTAACTGTTAGGTAATTAAGGTTTATTTAGGTAAGACTAGGTAGGGCACACCTAATAAATATAATTTTGGTCAGTTTTATTCGGATAATTAGGTAGGGTGTCCATTTATTTACCTCAGATTAAGCAAATGTTTGTAAAATTAGGCAGTTTATAGTTAATAGCTAAATTGTAAGCTAAGGTACCCCCCCGGATGTTATGTTTATTTATAGACCTGGTCGTGGGCTACATTTCGAGTGGTCATTCGTTAGCCCACGACCAGGAATGGCAAAGTTATGGTCAAAAAAGTGGTAATGCCATAGTGAAAATGAACCGAAAAGAGGGCTCAGAATACGGGGCTCTCTTTAAGGTAAAGGTAAGGGAGTACCTTAGCGATCCCGATTTTGTTCGGAGCATGCTCTACTCAGCGGCTCCAGTAAGAAGACTCAAAAGGAAGAAAAATAAAAGGAAGACTCAAGCAACACCAGCGTTTCACTACCCCGCTCCCTGCTCCCCTACAAGGTCCGGCCAAGAAGATCTCGTCGAGCGAACGTTAGGATCACGTCGTGTCAGCGCCGAGACATCGCCAAGGGCACGCCGGGTGTCACGCCGTGTGTCACGCCGTGTGTCACGCCGTGTGTCACGCCGTGTGTCACGCCGAGTGTCACGCCGTGTGTCACGCCGGGGGTCACGCCGAGTGTCACGCCGTGTGTCACGCCGAGTGTCACGCCGTGTGTCACGCCGGGGGTCACGCCGAGTGTCACGCCGAGTGTCACGCCGGGGGTCACGCC
Source organism: Ectropis crepuscularia (assembly GCA_963693475.1). NCBI lineage: Eukaryota > Metazoa > Arthropoda > Insecta > Lepidoptera > Geometridae > Ectropis > Ectropis crepuscularia. The sequence goes on from OY856355.1 coordinate 20,528,571, forward strand.
GAGTGTCACGCCGTGTGTCACGCCGAGTGTCACGCCGTGTGTCACGCCTAGTGTCACGCCGTGTGTCACGCCGGGGGTCACGCCGAGTGTCACGCCGTGTGTCACGCCGAGTGTCACGCCGGGGGTCACGCCGAGTGTCACGCCGAGTGTCACGCCGGGGGTCACGCCGAGTGTCACGCCGGGGGTCAAGTCAAGTTCACATCCAGGACGAGTTCGAGGATTGTCCCACAGCGGTCGCAAAGTGAACCCAGGGACGAGTCTACCAGCGCCCGTCGGAACGAGAGGGCACGTACCCAAGAGACCTACTTACAACAGGTCTCTCCCCCTCTCGCTGCCGGCAGACCAGGCTCGTCAACGCATAGCGGTCGGTCACATACGGCCGGTCCGCGACATCTAGGGCTCTTTAATTTTCTAAGTCGCCTCCTCCCGGCTCAGTGCCTCCACCACGACTGGATTTCTGTTCCTGATGGCCATCTGCAAATTGAACTTTCGGATGGTCTTCGGTGTTGCAGCCAACGCTCGCCATACGAACCGACCGATGGTGTCGTCGGTGTCGTCAGCGTAGTATGTGAAGTTCTCCGTGTGCCGTGTGTGTTATCCCTCATCCTCGTAGAGGTTTCTTATTTATACATTTACATTCAAACCTTGCGATGTATCCGTAGTAAAATTATAGAGTGCACTCACACCTTTCGCGCTACTTAGTTAATGTTGTTAATAAAGACATTTATTATCTGAAAAGGCGTGAAATTTAATAGTTTTTAAAACACCATTGTTCACTGCCATAATTTCAACGGGTATGGTGTCACATGAATAGTTGCTGCTCTAAAATGGTTACTAAAATTGTCTGATACGTCATCAATGAGCATAGTGTACCTAACGATTTTTTAAAGCGATTGTACTTCTATACTTATCCTGAGTTTAAAAAAAAATATATTATAGTAGTGAGCCTCGAGTGGCTTCTACCGCCCATCGATCTTGTGGCTAGCGCAGAAAGCAAAGGTAAGCAAAAGCAAAGCTCTACTAATCTAATCTTACTGCGACGACTAGCGTAAGGACACTTCAGGTGGCACGACCTCACCTTGGGGTGCCGCCGGCAGGGAAAATCAAGTATTCCAGAAACGAGTACGTTACGATACTAGCGTTGGCCTAGCGCTTGGCAACTTGTCTCTCTCTCTTGGGTCGGTCCCTCATATCTGAGGATCGTGGTCAGCATCAGGGTTGCATCTGGAGCGGATGATCTGCCTCCACCGGTTTCTGTCCCGCGCGTCTCTTACGACCAAGTAAAATTTTGAGGAAGACGGGTCCTTTACTTGATCGGTCCATCTGGTTGGTGAGCGACCACGAGATTGTTTGCCCTCAGTGTTCCCAACTATGATCAGCTTTTCCAGATTCCCGTCGCCTCTTCGCATTGTATGGCCAAAATATGAAAGAATGCGTTATTGACATATAGTGGACAGGCGTACTTTTACTCGGAGCTGAGTTGGAATTGACGCATTAGTGCGTTTCGCAGTCCAAGGTACTCTTTATTTGGGATTTCAGGTTTCTTCAAATGAAAAATTGCTCTTTTGATCCTTTTAAATAATTTAATGAATGACACAGCTGTTAACACATGTAATGTTAGTGAAAGAGTGAAATAAAACATTATATGTCGACGATAGTTGCCGATGATATCCGATGAAGCGCAAACATACCCCCGGGCATTGCAAGCTGTAGCTTCAATCCTGAATTGGCAGAGAGCAAAGCTTACTGAAAGCCCTTCGAATGACTCCAGTCACCGTCTTTATGTCAGCAACTCGGTTGACTCCATCACGTCCAGGATAAACATTAATAATGCGCCCAAGCTACCATTTTAGCGGTGGAAGGTTTATCGTCTTTGACAAGGACCATCACGTTGACCTCAAGAGGGTTATTGTCTGCGCGCCATTTAGTAAGCTGTTGTAGTTCCAAAATGTGTATTATTTGCTCCAACGTGTCCAGAAGTGTTGACGGAGTTGCTCCCGGGACATGGGACTCAACGCAACTTTCAGTCGGTAATGCGGTCAATGACCTTCCAATTATAAATGACCAGGTGTAAGAGCCTGAAGATCATCAGGGCTTGACGAAAACGGAGTAAGGGGACGGGAATTTAGTACAGCCTCGATTTGAACGAGAACGGTATTAAGTTCTTCATACGTCAAATTACAATTTCCCAGCACTCTATTTAAATGGTACTTAGTTGATTTGACTCCCGCTTCCCGTAGGCTGAAGTTAAAGGGCTATAAAAATGTTAAAGGGCTTGCCTTGTCTGGCAATAAAACGCAGTAAGCAAGACAAAACAATTACTAATTAAGTCACCCACTAATTCAAGGTGAATGGTTTTAGTCGCAAAGCAGACAAAAACGGCTGCATATACCTTTATAAGCCTGCATCCACGACCTTGACGGCTAGAGGCCATGAGTGGACCTGCATAATCCACACATACATTTTTAAATGGAGAACCGCCACAGCGAACACGACGCTGTGGTAAATTATATAATAGGTTTCATAGTTTTTACTTTCATGCAATTGCAACGTATACAACTACGATAACACGATCTGGCCAAATTACGACCACCTATTGGCCAAAATTTGTCTTTAACAGATGCAAGAAGTAGTTGTGGTCCAGCATGAAATAAACGTAAATGTTCATGTCTGAATATTAATTTAGTGTAATGGTGATTAGACTGTATCAAAATAGGATGCTTTTTCATAAGAAAACTTAAGATTACTTAATCTACCTTCAACTCTCATTATAATATCTAGAAATAAATTGAATTTCATAAGATGATTTTTATTTTGTTAACATTTCCCTTCCAGCAGTATCTTATATTCAGGAAAAGATTCCCTTTGCACACAAATCTTATTATAACGTTGAAGGCTTTGTTTAATTCGTCTACCGTGAGCACACGTAATGTTAGTGAAAGAGTGAAATAAAACATTATATGTCGACGATAGTTGCCGATGATATCCGATGAAGCGCGAACACTCTTAACATTCGTCTCCAGCACCACATCTCGAATGCATCAATTCTTTGTCTTTCCCTTGCCAGGATTGTCCACGTTTCTACTCCATACAGGAAGATAGGGAATACCAAGGCTCGTATCAATCTGATCTTGGTTTTGATTCCGATTCCTCTTTTCTTCCAGATGTTGTTCAAACGTGTCATGGCATCTTTTGCCGTCCCGATTCGTCTTTTTATTTCAGAGACACAGTTGCCGTCGTTACAGATTTGGGCGCCCAGGTATACGTAGCGGTCGACGATATTTATGCCAGGTATGTTGCAATTGACATTTGTTAGCTTTCCGGCTCTATCCACTATCATCACCTTGGTTTTCGCTCTGTTCACTGCGAGACCGATGTTGGCACTTTCCATCTCAAGTCTTTGGAACAATTCACTCATTTCTTCCATGGATGTTGTTATGAGAACGGTATCGTCGGTATATCGGAGATTCGATAATCTCTTTCCGCCTATAAAGAAACCCTTCTCCCAATTTTCAATGGTCTTACGAATAATGTACTCTCCATATATGTTAAAAAGTGCTGGAGACAAAATGCAACCCTGTCTCACTCCTTTTTTAGTTTTGAACATATCGGAGCATTCAGTACCAATCCTGATAAAAGAACGGTTTTCTTTGTATAGACTTTGGATTAAAGCAACAAGATGTTTTGGAGCTCCCATTTCGAGTAGCACATTCCACAGTTTTTCCCATTTCACGCAGTCAAAGGCCTTCGCGTAATCAATGAAGCATAGCACAACGGGATTGTTGAATTCCCTGCTCTTTACGATGATTTGGCGAACGTTCAGTATTTGTTCTCACGTTCCTCTACCCTTAACGAAACCTGCTTGCTCCTCGGGTTTCTGTCGGCTTAAAAAGTAGTGAAGACGTCTATTAATTACATGGAGGAGGATCTTACTCGCATGAGATATTAGCGATATAGTTCTGTAGTTTTCACAGACTTTTGAAGAGCCTTTCTTATGCAAAGGTATAAACACCGACTCCGTCCAGTCTTTTGGCCATCTTCCAGTATTTCAGATGGTATTGCAGATTTCGGTGATAGCCTCTGTGCCTCGGTGACCTAGATTTTTTAGTATTTCAGCTGTAATAGCATCCGTACCCGGTGATTTCTTACACTTGAGAGCTTTTATGGCATGCTCAATTTCTGAGCCACATTAGTAAGTAGATGCCCATTTTTATCTTCAATGGCACAGGTTTTCGGTTTACGCGTTCCACTCAATTCTTTTACTTTTTGAAAAAGATATCAGGATTCGTTTTTCAGTGAGTGTTGTTCTAGTTCGAGACAAATTTCATTGATATGGTGATCATAGTCTTTCCGACAACGCAGTTGTACTTGCCGGCTCAGTTCTGCATACCGCTGCTGATCTTCACTTGAACATATACCGTTCTCCTTCAACTCACGTCTCTCAAGGATGACTTGGGCCGTTTCAGGTGTGATGAAATCTTTTATAACAGGTTTCACTAACTTGTTTCTCTTGGCTGTTTCCTGAATCATCTTTTTGAGATATTCCCATTTACTATCGCTATCTGTCAGATCATTTGGAAAGTCTCCCACTCTCACTTCAAAATCTTCATTGAAGCCATTGATGTTTACACTTTGCATATTCTGAACTACTTTAGGATTCTGCAAACACTTTGGCCGTACCTGAACTGTAGCTACAAGAAGCTGGTGATCAGAGCCGCAGTGAGCACCGGGGAAAGTGATGGCGTTCGTCACTGAGCTTCTCCATCGCGTCCCTACCAGTACATACTGGTAGGTACATACTACATAGTCAATTTGGTTCCTACATCTATCTCCAGGAGATACCCAGGTGTATAGCCTACGGATATGGTGTTTGAAGCAGGTGTTGGCTATAGTAAAATTTTCTTCGCAGCAGAACTGTAAGAGACGTTCGCCCCTGTCGTTATGTTCTCCGATTCCATGTCTTCCCGCAACACGACGAAGGTGATCATCGTGTGTGGTATCTCCAACTTTGGCATTGAAATCACCTAAAATGATGGTAACTTCTCGTTTTGGAAGTGCTTTAATGGTCGTCATCAGCGTGCTGTAAAAACCCTCTATTTCTTCTTCCGTCGACTGCGCTGTAGGGGCATATACCTATGTTCAGTCTACACGGTACGGTCTTGATTTGGAGTGTTATTATACGATCGCTAATTGCTTCATAGCCCATTACGTATTTGGTTAACGGTCGCGGCACTATGAAAGCAACTCCTCTGCTGCTGTCGTGTTCTGGGCCTGCAAAGTATACAGTACTTCCGAGGTCAGATGTGAAGTGACCCTGTCCTTTCCAGTGTGTTTCGCTTAGCCCTAGCAGATGAACGTTCTTCCTGTGCATTTCTTTTCTATAATTCGTAGTTTGCCAGGTTGGTTTAGGCCGCGCACATTCCACGTTCCGATACGATGGGGGTGGCGAATCGATTTACAGGTGTTAGATCCATCAGTAGCTCATCTCATTTCCATACGGCGCCTTACGAGTCACGAGCGCATGGCCGGTAGCACATTTCACACCATCTCTCCCGGGGAGACGGCGCCGGGCGTCAGCCGGGTTCAGCGTGCCGCCGCCGCCGCGCAGGCGCCGCTCGATGCACAGCAAGAACCGCGGCGCGTTCAGCGTGCTCAGCGTCACCGCGAGCACGGCGCACCAGTTTGACGCCACGTGGAGAACCACCATCAGCACGAACACGAGCAGCAGGGGCAAGCCAGAGCTCAAAATGAGTACAGCTATCAGAGATGCCGTGAGGTTGACCGCAGTCCCCTGGGCGGCGTCCTTAGCGGACACGTCGCCGAGGTTGCCAGTCAGGGCGTGGTGCTGAGTTAGGGCTATACGCGTGGCGCCTCCGGCGACGCCGACGACGGCCTTAGCCACCGAGCTGAGGCAGAGCGCCATCATGCCGTAGCCCCCGAAGAACGGCAGCGCCATCTCCGTGCACAGCGCCCAGTCGTTCAGCACGTCGGCGTACAGACGCCACGTCTTGCAGTAAGCGTCCATGTGCTTCCCGTGGACCCAGGCGAATACTATTTTGGCGACGTGTCCGAAGCCATCCTTCATCACCCAGGATATGGTGGCAGCCAGGGGCGTGGCCGCCGCGTCTCCCACTCCCACTCCTCGCAGCACCTCCTGAGTTGCCAGAATCCCTGTTATAGTACTACAGAACGCCTGTAATGTATCCCATTTTTGGTAATTTAAATAATCTTCCGACACAGTTGTGGGATATCCTTCAGGTAGGTTTTTTTTTATTGTTTTCGAGAAATCGTTTTTAAATTTTGCTCTGGAAACTACTTGTATTTTCTGTTCCTTTTGTTTTTGTATGACTGTGTTTTGTTCCAGTCCAGCTATCTCTTCCACAAACAATGTTTTGTACTCCATTGCAAACAATTTTACTAATGTTATTTACAATCGTCAAGGTGGAATTCTGTTGTTACAAAGATCCTAGGCAACTTGTCGACCTAAAAGACTCGTTTCACAGAATGATACTTCTAAAAATTATTATTAACTCTATCCTGCAGTCTTGCACGTAGCGGTAGAAAAATGTTGTACAATTGGCGTTAGGGGACTACACACGTTATAATATTATGTTATTTTCTGTAGGTCGATTTGAATTTCTTGTTGGTCAGTTTGTAGAGTATTTCGGGTACATAAATATCGGGTATGGCAACTTGTAGCGGTGGCTAAATAAAGCAGTTTAAATCTTTTATAATTTCATATTCTCCCATCCGCGCAATTTTAGAAATTAAACAAAATGAAAAGTTCTTTTAAAAACTAAACATTAGGTTACAATTGGAAATAGCTAAAAGCAATTATAACATATAATAAAATATGTTAAATTTTGGTTAATTTTAGTAAATTTGACAATAATTAGAACCTATTATTATTTTGAAGCGTATATATTATTAGGATTATTTTATTTGATATGCTTGGCTCGAGAATTTTCCCGTAGTGTCGCTTGGAGACAAGACCCTGGTTCTACTGAATGTTTGCTAAACCCAGCCATGCTTCTCACTCATAGAGCAGTGCGTGTAAAAGTCATGGAGTGGGAAGGAAAAAGACCGAAAAGACTTTTAAATGGCACATGGTTGATGTTTTTATCTAGTCAAGTAACAGCCCCAAGTCTTTCCAGAAATAAGCTCGTGGTGAAGAATGTCGTATGTCAATGTGCTGTTCTCCATGTCTTTTCCAGCCAAATGGTGGTAAGGAACGGGAACCGCATGGCAGTTTCAGTCAACATAACTTGAGTTTCTTTAGTTGAAAGGGTAGATGAAAATGCATAATCTCCACTTAAAAACAGATTATTGTATTGTTAATACCTATTTGGAACTTTATGCTTTAATTATTATTATCAATACATTATGTAGGTACCTTGTTCTTAACTTTATTTCTTTCACTTTTGTCGCCGTCTGTACACTTCATTAACTCAGTGAAATATTGATTTCAGTTTATTTTTAGTATGAGCTTCCTTGTTTAATTGAATAGTTTTTTGATGTTTTAATTTTTTAGTATTTTTAGAGCAGGCGCAAAACATAACTGAGGTAAGTGCGTTGGGGTAATACCGGACGGATTTTTGACTAGTTGGCATAATCTTGTGATTTATTTATTTTCTGGGCAACAATTTATGTCAGATCGGTAAGGCCAATTGTCCACGTAGCTGCACGACATCCGCACGATTTCGACAATTGTCGGATGCAAGACGAATGCTTGCATCTTGCGTACAAATAATGAGGTCTGTGTCCACGACACGACAACGATACGACAGCCGCACGTCTTGCGTTTGTTCGTAGGATGCATGCATTCGACAAAAGACGCGTGCGTGGACAGTAGGCCTAAAATATAACTACAATTGTTAACAGATAATCATAGAATAAGTGTGAATTTTGTCTGATCTACAGGCTTAATAGTTTTTGTTGTAGACGTTTGCTGAAACAAGCTTTATGTTTTATGATCCCGATAAGATATTTATCACCGAAGGGTAGGTTCGGATTGCAACTAATATTTGTAGCTTAGAAGACATCCCGTAAAAGGAATACATCCAACTTTAAAAACTAAATATTTTGCATAATAATTTACAAATTCACACACAACATATTTCTGATTTGCCGGAGCGACAAACAGAAACTATGGGTCGCGAGACGATAAAATGGCGGCCTATCTAACGTTTGAAAATTTTATGAAATTGGCTAGAAATTTAATTCATACGGGGTGAGACTACCCCATTTTCGATCTTACCCCAACGTACTATATACAATACAAAATATACTAGCAGCCCGTCCAGACTTAATCCGGGTTGAACAATTATATTGATATAACTTTTTGTACTTATGCTTATAAGTCTATGGCCATCTAAAAAAACTACACCTTTCAATTATTATTGTTGTGAGTTTTATTGATATTGCAGCAGTTGTTCCAAACATTATGTGAAATAATAGTCTGTGCATATCTTTCTGGATAAGTGTGTTTTTCTGAAGAGTTCATAACAAACCCGCACATCAGCACTTTGAAAAAGACATAATAAAAATACATGTGGGATTCAAACTAACGACCTACGATTGTGAAATCGAACCTTCTAGCCACTAGGTCAATATAGCGGCACAGCCAAGCTTTGAGCAAATATTTTCAAAACAGTGGTTAGGATGAAGTTAATCCCCAATTAATACCACAATTTTCCGAGACAGCGTTCACTAAGCTGCCAATCATACCTATTCCTAACATCACGTTTTTGCCATATTTCTTACCGATTAACTTCGGGTATTTTTTTTTTTGTGGATTGGCTTAACTAAGCATCCGTTTGTAATGTATCCGGCAGGTAAATCAGTTAGCTAATGGTGAATCAAATTATCAATTATGTTTTTTCGTATCATGCAGTTAAGAGATATGGTGACCGAGTACCTAGTTAGATCGTATAGTTCACAAACATGAAGTTGTAGGCTCAAATCCTGTGCCGCTGGGTATTTTTAGGTGCAAATGTACAACTTTGTCATTACTACTAGCTTTAATGGTGAAGGAAAACATCGTACAGAATCCGGTATGTTTCTTCTTTTTTCGTCACACATCATCCGCTAACTATCACTGAGACACAATGATACATAGTGAATTATGATCATGACCTTGGGAGAGAAAGATCTGAGTCCAAGCATTGGGAACATTTAGTGGGGTGCGTATGTTTCAAGTAGTTAGATAATAATCACTCTCTGCCTTTCTTTCTCGTGATACCATGTCGAAGAATACTGAATTACTAGAAGGCCACCAAACGCAAGTGAAACTCAAGTTGATCTAAATCGACCAAATCACACGTGAGTAATTAATTTTTGTTTAAACAAATGCTAACATTTAGGTACACCGAACTTCTGCAATCATAATTATCATTAATATTCTGGGATATTTACTGTGGGTACATTTATAGGGTTATCGTAAGTAGGATACATTTCGGAGTGTGCGACTGATCTGCATGATCTGATATCACCATTTTCGAGAAAGCGACACCGTTTCACGATTGACGTTCCAAAGACTGGAACCTTATATTTGTTTGTTATAAAAACGTCTAAGCCGTGGAATGCATTAGTTGGCCTTTTCCCAATGATTACAGTCTTGATGTCTTAAAATCGAAAGTGAATCAGTTTTATCTAGGTAAGGATAGCTATCCTACTAATCCTACTAATATTATAAATGTCAATGTATGTATGGATGTTTGGATGTCTTTTTTTTAAATATTGGTGGACAATTCACACACAACACTATCTGACCCCAAACTAAGCAAAGCTTGTATGATGGCGGCCAGATAGCTGATATAATACTTATATAGTTTTAAATACATACTTATTATACATAGAAACACCCAGACACAGTGCCAACATTTGCATATTTGCATTCATCACACAAATATTTGCACTGGGTGGGAATCGAACCCACGACCCTCGGCTTCGCAGGCAGAGCTACTACCCACTAAGCCACGAGTTTGGATGTTTATTGCTCAATCACGTCCTAACGTATGAATGGATCGGGCTGAAATTTGGAACACAGATAGATTATAGTCTGGAAGAACATGTAGTCTACTTTTTATCCCGGAAAAACAAAGGGAATAACGGGAACGGGAACTTCGCGGGTAACACCGCGGGGTGCTGCTAGTTTTATATAAGCTATCATGAAATTCAATTAAATATCAACTTAGATTTCAACCAAACACACTCGTTTTATTATTACCTACCTACAAGCTTGAACAAAATTTTGATGCGTATTTTAATGTTTAGTTCTTTCACTTTGACTTCTATTATTCAATTATGTCTTTAGTTTAATCAAAAACATTTATAGGTTTATTATTTGTTTATATTATCATTAACCCATTAACAACCTATCGATTTTCCTGTTCAATAAATCCATTCATCATAAGTACCTAATTGAATATTGTGCCACTATAATACAAATATTAAATGGATTTTAGCTGTAAATTGGCTGTGAATATCTCATTTTATACCTACATCAAATAAATTTCAACGTTTAGAGTCACTCGTAAGCAAAGACATACATACAGTCATATAACTAAGACATCCACGACGTGACTCGTTTTTCAGTCAGTACATTAGCATAAAAGTAACTTGTTGATCAAATTTCATTTTTAACTAGCCTCTGCAGTCTTATCCCATTTTTAACCGACTTCCAAAAAGGAGGAGGTTCTCAATTCGGCTGTATATTTTTCTTCGCTTAATTAAAGTTTGGAACAGCACTATTTTTTTTTTTTTTTTTTTTATCTTTTATTGATTTACACTTGACTGCCATCTCGCCTGATGTTAAGCGACGATGCGGTCTACGATGGAGCGTGTGGAAAAAACCGATTCACTCTCGATTTGAAGACACAAAGATTGTAACTATCAGGAAATACCCACTCAGGCAACGTATTCCACAGTCTTGACGTTCTTATCACAAAAGCAGAGTTAAATCTCTTTGTTCGTGTCTTTGGAACATCAACCATGAAACGATGTCGCTTTTTCGAGCTACGAGCATTCCGATAGAAAAAAGGGCAAGGTGGTATTAGATCGTGCAATTTAGTCGCACACTCTCCGAAGTGTATCCGATAAAAAACCGATAAGCTAGCAACTTTACGGCGATGTTCAAGACTTTGCAGTCTTTTACGCACGAGGGTGTCATTGCCTATGAGTCTTTTGGCACGCCTCTCAATCGATTCCAGGAAACTATCTAGGCAACTTTTCCCGCTTTTGGGCTAGTCTATTATTGCTCTCGCAGTATCAGACTAAAAGATGTTTAATGTTAAAACTATGTTTAATATTTAAGCTAGTTCAGTTTACCGACATAATCGCTTGGTCAGCAAACATGTAAAGCTCTACAACTTCTCAATTATATTTTTTGTATGACGAAAAATATTATAAATTTAATAGGTATTTGTGTTAATTTTAGGATATTTGAGTTAGCTTTTTTAATTGGCAGGCAAATGCAAGTGCACCGCCAAATCGATCTTTTTATGTGATTTCACATGAAATTGATGCTAAATTTCTTTTCACAGAGTAAACTTAGCATTCCACATGATTTAAATTGCATTCGTTTGTGGACCACGTAATATAGGCGTAATATGTAAGAGGCACTAACTATTCCAATCTACAGATTTTCTTCAAAGTTTCCTTGCTCTGTTATATTTCAAATTAGCAGAACCCCGTGTTTACCCGCGTAGCTGCCGTTGTTTTCACGGGATAAAAAGTAAGGCTATGTGCTTTTCCAAACTATAATCTAGTATTGTAGTTTTATTAATATTAGCATAGTAGCATAGCATAGCAAGCATAGTATTAATAAAATTAGGGGTATGATTTTATTACACAATTTTTTTAATGATTCATCAGATAATGATTCTGAACAAAAATTATACAAAATAATTTAACAAAATTATAATGATATTCTACTCGGAAAGTCAGCACGGACCGTTAGTAGAGTATAAAATGAGTTTCATGTTTCCTGTGGCGTTTATTTAATTTCTAGTCATTGGTTTCCATGTATAGAGTCAATAATAGGTATTCAGTCTCATTATTCGTCTTCATTGGCATACTAGACGGAATGCACCTTTGTTTTCGCACAAAAGGACATTAGATTGTATCCCAATCTGGAATTCTATTTTTACAAAGCCAAGTAGGTCCTGTTTAACATGCAGAGAACGGTTAGCAGCGACGTTTACACGATGACAACTAAGATTTGAATACTTGTGAAATTACCACCAGATAAACTGCTACAAAAAGCTATCTTGAATGATTACTTAAGCAGTAAATAAGTCGCATACACTTTTAATTCACAATAGAACAAACAAAAAAAAACAAAAATAATTATATTATTTTACGCAATCTGTTATCGTGATTTTTATTACATTTTAATATAAGTTTAAGATCCAAATAATTTTGATACCTGAACGGAAAAATCCTTCTACATAGGATTAGATAGAAATTAGCAAATTTTAAATATTCGGATACAGAGTATCTAGAACGTTTAAATCCCAACAAGATATCATGTTCATTGATTATGTTTTAATATCTTTCATAGTGAGGCCAATTCTTGATATGTCAAAAAAAGAGCTGTTTCGTTCAAAAACGCCCTCTCACACACCCTGACATATTATAGCCATAGGGACTGACATTGTTCGGTACACACGTCTTAAATACCAAAATTTCAAACTTTTTCACGTTACTTACCAGATAAAAAAAAAACTATTTGTTAATTTGAACCATTCTCAAGTCCACTTGAACACCTCAAACAATTTCATCTAAATCGGTCCCGCCGGTTAGAAGATAATTACATAATTATAATTAATTATACATAATTACAACTGACACAAACTGAAGAATTATATAGATATCAAATAAAGATTAAGAAGCTAACCCAAGTAATACTCGACTCTATAATATAATAATAAAATACTCTACGAGTATAATAAAAAATTGCAGATATTATATGTAACTCAATTATACACGTACATAATTCACGATTGCTGTTGCAAATCCTGAATAGGTCTTTTCAGCAATTAATGTATAAAATATGAATATGTTTTTGACGCTATTTACAGCATCTGCAAAAATAAAATAAGACCGAAAACAAGTAAAAGTAAGAAAAGTGTAGAGACCAAATTTCAAACTAGTAATCTACAAGTCTATTATAGAGACTCGTTATGTTTTCTGTTTTAACGATTTGTTAGTTTTGTTAAACAGGGCCCATTTATGAGATTCGGAGCGTGAACGTAGTGTTTATTTTTCCTCTCGTTATGATCTGGATTCAAAGGTGAATTAATTATCCTTTGCATTTTCTCTTCGTTTATTTATTTCATTATTTTGTAAAAAAAGATAATATTGGCATAATTATAATACCTATTCACTTAGTAGAAAGAAGGCGAATTAATAGCTTCTTTTTTTGTAATTATTTTAAAGAATGTTGCTCATTTAATTTTCATTATGTAGGTATTTTTTTTTATTTTATAGACTATGCAACTATGCATGACTATGCAACTATACATGTTTATTTATAGATTTTCCTTGATTGTTAAAGTCAGAGCTATTGACAAAATTACATAAAAAATTGAAAAAATGTAAGCTGATCGGTAAAAAGAAAAAGTTACATACAGCAAATATATCAAAGTGCACCGAACCAAATCTTTCGAATATATCTCTTACTAGCAGCGCCCCGTGGTGTTACCCGGGAAGTTCCAATTTCCATTGATAATATAATCATTTGAGTTATCAGATAGACGCCATTCTATTAATATTTGAATATTATAAATAATTTCTATGCTATACAACTTATAAATTTAAAAGTTTTGGGTGTTTAGATATTTATTACCTACTCAATCACGTTCAACTGAAGGGGCCGAGCTGAAATCACCACAGCTTTTTGTCTGGAATTACATATAAACTACTTTTTACCACTGAAAATGCAGAGTTCGTAAGAAATAGCTATTTCCTAAATTCAACGGTGACAAAGTCGCGGGCAGATGTTAGTAAATAAATAAATAAACATTAGTGGACAATTCCCATACAACACTATCTGACCCCAAACTAAGCAAAGGTAGTAATATGGCAGAGAAATAGCTGAAATAATACTTATATAGTTGTAAAAACATCCCTACATATTTTACACAGCAACATCCTGACACTGTCATAATTTATGTTTTGTTTTCTCATCCGAAGACGCCCTGAAATTGATATATTATACGTATACTGATGTTATATGGTAGTACCATAATGCAATTTTCACATTGTCACATTGTAGTGATTAAATTAATAAACAAACGAGTATTAAATGCTAATAATATAATTTGCAGCAGCTGTCACCTAACAATGATAGCATCTACATTATTTTGTTGTTAATATACATGAATATTAAGTCCATCAATTTAAAACCGTTTAGTATTTATATACCTATATTCGATATACATTAGTTGAAATAATAAAATAATCGATGGATTGACATGACTTTTACTAAATGATGTGGTCGATAAAGTAAAATGTTTGTTAGAATGAATTGACCATCGAAGAGGCAGAATGGAAATTTAGTTATAGATCTTTAAATTTTTCTACGTTTGAGTTTAACGTCTCAAAAATCAAACGTCAAGACGTCATTATTTAATTTTAAATAAAATGTGGTGACGGCATGAGCTAGCCATACGCCTGATAGCAAGCAACGCACCTGATTATTCATACTATGATTATTAGTATGATGCATAATATGTGCCTCTTTTCCTCTTCTTCTGCAACTGGGGCAACTTTTAAAATGTTTTGAATTATCTTATCTTACCTACAAACAGCAATAAAGATTTTTGTATTTGTATTTGAATTTGTCTGCTAATCCAAGAAATATGTAAAATAAAAAAAGATTTGAAATGACAAAAGTCACGAACCCCGGAGTCTGCGGAGTGACAAATTTAAATTAAAAAAAAAAAAAAGATTATTAGCACTGTGTTATCAACTATGTTTTGTAGTGGTCGAACTCATTCCATAGTCCGCCTGGAGAAATACCATACCTTTGCTAGTTATTCAACCGCCAACAGTAAGCCAACACTACAGTTTTCCAGTTTTAAGGGCAATATTTCCAGATAAATTACAAAACATAGAGATAAATCATCCTATTTATATTTATCTGGGTGACGAACGCTGCACAGTGCCAGGCAATGATTTGAACTCCTCATGTTCCAATGTTGCCCTATACTACAAAAAAAATCTTTTGTGTGTCGACAAAGTTACGAGAAAAACAAGTCTAATATAAAATGTGATGAATTGGGCCTATGTAGACGTAACAATTTACCTAAAAAAAGTTTTTTTTCTGTGAATTAGCATCAACCCGGATTCGACGTACTCGTATTTCACACGACTATAGGTCACAACCTTTAGCCGTTTTAAATATATTGAAGTAATTCACATCACACATCCATCAGATAGGTAGCCATGTTGAAATTCCCAAGTGGGTTTTCGTTTACATTGTTTAGAAACCGACCGCACACGAGTTAGCGGTCGGGTGATAATTGAAAACGCATTGGTTGAAAGATTGTATCTTCATGTAAGTTGCACAATCTTTATATACACTGCGACTTGGATTGAACTGGGAAAAAATGTAGCAGTGCAGAGTCGGTTTGGAGAAGTGCTACATCTTTATCTTTACAAAGTCAAAGTCAAAGTTCTTTATTTATAAATACTATCCATATAATTACTAGCCATTTTACCGCCACGTAGCCACTTAGGAGCAGCGGAATGGATTGGGTTGAAATGTGGAACACAGATTATTATTTTAGTTTGGAGTAGTACATAGGAAACGTTTTTTTTTCAGGACAATAACGGGAACAGAAACTGTGAAGAAAACTGATGTAAAACCGTGGGATGCTACTAGTAATTTAAAAGCTAGAAAGTCAAAGTCAAAGTTCTTTATTGCTAAATGTACAATTTACACGTCAATTAATAAAAAAAATGAAACAAAAGAAAGGGCATACAAATTGTTTACATTTTCAAAGTTTGAAATTATCACTTCACAGTATTTTAATAACAATTATTAATTATCGTACAGAAAACTGTCACGTATTATACTAGTATAACAAATATGTTTCAAATACAATTGTACTGATAAATGTCATTTTTTTCAGATTTTTATAGGAACTTTACCATCACTCTTTAAAAATTCGCTGTAGCTATAAAAAGTTTGATCGATAAGTCAGCACTTTAATCTGTTTTTGAAAGCGCCGAAACTCAGGGCCGATAAAACTATTTTGTAAAGAGTGTTATAAACTTCCGGTCCCATAATGTGAGTTAACTTTCGTGACCTCGTGAGAGAGTGTTGGATAACATCCAGCTTGTCCGCGTTGCGTATGTTACGAGAATGTCTCTCTCCTCGCGTATTGTATGATTCTAGGTTATTTCTGACATATACAGCCTCTTGGTAGATCAGGATAGCAGGCAACGTAAGTATGCCAAGTTCTTTGAAATACGGTCGGACGGATGTGCATTGCGATACGCCAACGATGGCACGTACGGCACGTTTTTGGGCGCGGAACGCACGCTCCCAGTCGGCAGCGCGCGCGTATAGCTCGGCGCCGTACTGTAACCGAGAATGCACCATGGCGAAGTAACACGCACGCGAAACATCCGCAGACACCACTCGGGATACTCGTCTTAGCGCAAAGCACGCACTGCTTACTTTAGCACACATCTTGTCGATGTGGTGTGCCCACGTCATGCTGCGATCAATCTCGAACCCCAAAAATGTAGTGTTCTGCACCTGCTCAATCCTAACACCGCTTAGCGAGACTATTAACGGTTTTGTATGGTGGCCCGACAGACAAAAATGAATGAAATGCGTCTTTTTTTAATTTAACATAAAACCGTTGGCACTAAACCACGAGACCACAAATGAAATAGAAACGAGAAATGGAAAGAAGAAGAAGACTTTAATCAGTTGACTATTATTTTTATCATTTTATAAATTCAGACGAATGAAAATGGTTGTGCCAGACATATTGCATGCCTCTCGAAGAGGCCAGCTTGTATGGATTAACTGTTAAAATGTTTTGTTATTTTTTATCTTACCTACAAAGAGCAAATAAAGATTTTTGTATATGTACTTATTTAGATTATTGTTTTGTATGCATCTTATAGATCTTGCGTGCCTTTAAAAAATGGCGATCAGCATTTTTTTCGTAGCATAGAGTGACGAGAGGAGCAGGAAATGTGCCTGATGCCACATAATAGATAGATAAATAGATAGATACACTTTATTGACACACTAAACAATAGGATACACAAAAATAATTAAATCCAAATTTAAAACTAGTGCGACAAGTTGGCGGCCTTATCGCTAAAAGCTCTTCCAGGCAACCTTGGGATGGAAAATAATATGAGGATGAGTGAGAAAACGGGGTGCGCAAAAAAGATAATAGCACAGTGACACGCAGTTATTGGAACACGAAAGTCCAAATCATTACCTAGCACAGCTAGCACTGCACTGCACTCGTCACCCATAGATCTAAGATATTATATCTCTAAGCCCTGTAATTTCTCTGGAAACATTTCCTTTTGAACCGGAACACAGTAATGTTTGCACATTACTGCTTGGCGGTAGAATACCTGTGAAATCATGTGTGGTAGAATAAAGTGTGGTACTTCCCCAGGCAATCTCTGTCAAGAGTCCTACCCCTGCAAAAACCGTGTGAATCCAATTTGTATATCTCAATAATACTACGTAAGTAAAACTTGCTTTTCTTTCTAATTTAGATTTACAAAAACATCTGAAATTTATGGAAATTTCATTTTTTTTGTTAACACTTATGTTGTAATCTGTGTCGCGTTGTATCTGAGGTTTCTATACGCTGTCTATAATTTTATTGTTTAGGAAACAATTGGGCAGTCAAAACTACTCCATTTTAGTTGTAATCTTCCACAAGTATGGTTGTAGGATCGTTTTGATCCAAAATTGGTTTATAAAGAAATTATGTAAAAGAGATTGCAAGTAGGTATTGTTCAGGTAAGCACGGACAGAAAGATGTGATATCTTGATATGCTCGTAGTTTGATCGGTTACGTTAGAGGGTATTAGATAGAGTAAAGTGTAGATTGAACACAGGCGTAAGTTTGTTATTCAATTCAAGCTTTATCACCGAATATATATATCGGGAAAAATTCGACATGTACGACTCTACTTTTGTGATAAAAACTTCTAGGCAGTGGAATACGTTGCCTGAGTGGGTTTTCCCCGATGTTTATAATCTTTGTCTCTTCAAATCGAGAGTGAATCGGTACATCGGACTGGCCTCGTGTCTTAGTTGGTAGTAGCTCTGCCTGCGAAGCCGAGGGTCGTGGGTTCGATTCCCACCCTGTGCAAATATTTGTGTGATGAATTCAAATGTTTGCACTGTGTCTGGGTGTTTCTATATATAATAAGTATGTATTTAAAACTATATATGTTTTATATCAGCTATTTGGCCGCCATCACACAAGCTTTGCTTAGTTTGGGGTCAGATGGTGTTGTGTGTGAATTGTCCATCAATATTTATTTACATATTTATTTATTTTAAATAAGTTTTAGTTGTCATCAAATGTATCCTTCTATGTATTTAATTATTAAAATATTTTCGTAGTTTAGCAAAGTAACTCTGTTCTCTACAGAATAATCTTAGTTTTTTTTTTTTTTTTTTTTAATTTTCCGAGCTCTTTTGGCCCGGCCCGCGAACCTAGTCCCTAACGTGATCAGGGCATTTGTTTTTCCTTATTTACATTTCTATATAAAATCCCTTTTTACAATACTAGGTATACAAAGTTCGACGTTTAGAAAACTCTTTTTTAAAAATATTCTGTTTTGTGCTTTCATTGAATAAATAAATATTAGCGTGCCAATATGCTCTCTTGGGTAGGTTTACCATCAGGTGCATATCTTGCATGTCCTGTCGTTATATAGTTATATTGTAAGAAAAAATAAGTAAAGAAGAGACTAAAAATTTCACCTACTGAGTTATTACTGAAAAATCCTTGAAACTCACAACACAAACACTCTCCAATCACAGCGTATATATAAATAAGTTCAATAAATAACCCAACGTATACCAATACTTACCAAACACCAATAATCACAATTATTACTTGACATAATAATAGCACGTCTGTAGATTCATGGATGACATTCACATCATGATAGATAGGTATCAGTAACGGATTGCAAACACCACCTTAGATGGTCGAAAATCTTCTATGACCTATGAGGTAATGTGCAACATCGCTAGTAGTACTGTTGCAGATATAATCGTTTAGATTTTTTATGAAACATTGAACGATAGGATGATAAAGACGTGCGCTTTATGTTATAGCAACATAATGCAGCACCGAGGCACGTGACCATTTGAACATTAAGAGTCCAAGTACCGTCTAACACTGCACTGCGCACATCATCAGGACTAATGATGATAATGATGAATCATAAGCAATCCACCAAATGTTCCCACTGCTTGGATTCGGGGCCTTCTCTCGCAACGAGGGAGTCAAGTCCATCATCCAACACGCTGGCCCAGTACGGTGGCCCAGTTGGTGGGCGACATATGAACTCGAAAGATTATAGGCAGAAATCGGTTTCCTCACGATGTTTTCCTTCACCGTTTTAAGTTAGCGGCATTACGCACATGAATTCGAAAAGAGAGCGGTGTGCACGGGATTTGAATCGGAAGTCGCCGTTCTCCCGACTAGACCAGCCGTAACTTAAAATTTGTGTAATAATTATTACTAACTAGCAGTGCCCCACGGTTACACCCGCGTAGTTCCCGTTCCCGACATTCTCGTTATTTTCCCGGGAAAAAAAGGGTAGCCTATGTGTTCTTCAAGCTAATTATCTATCTGTATTCAAAATTTCACCCCGATCCTTTCTGACTTCGATCGTGAAGTCGATCGATCGTTCGAATCGTGAGTGAGCAAGAAATATCCAATTATCCAAACATCCATACAATAACATTTATAATATTAGTGGGAAGTGGGATATAATGTTAGTATTTATTAACAAAACTAAAATACAATGAGAACTACACTACGCTACAATAAAATATCTAATTATCCATAGACCAATGAAAGTCTACAGATAATCAAGATGTTCAAGCCCACTACCAATCGGAAGCGTACCCAGCATGCTGGCTGCATTACCACGGTGAATGGCAATGCTTATGCGTTGGGCCAAATAAACGCCAGCATTTTGGTCACGCGTCGCGTCGACCAAGCGCGAGTTCAATGTCTGGAGATTTTTTTGTTACGCATGTACAATGCACATATGTATTTACTCGTTACATTATAAGTTGTTTTGAAAAAGTGCTGATCAATACTTATTTAGGTACCCATACAAAAAAAACGTGTTATCTTTTTGTATTGATGTCTTTATGCTAACATTGTCATGCAAACTGGAACGCAAAATACATCTAGCCGTAGAATAATAATTGACAAAAATGTGTAGAATGTAAACGATTCGATATTTCAACTTACAAGAAACAAAATTAACAAGTGAACGTCACGCGTTAAACGCAAAATCTCTTTCGGGAATGCTTGATAGCCGTCTTATTAAGAGACCCTTATCGACGATGAACGAATTTACCAAATTGTTATACTATTAATGGTTTACCTGAGAGAAACCAATTGACACGAGGTAAGATCGCAAATGTCTTGGTGCCCACAATTATTCAAGTTTTTCATAATTTGTTCTAGGAACTACTGTTTTTTGGTTAATAATGGAACTCCTGTTTGTTAAACGGTTTTATTTAGCAAACTCAGTTTATTGATATCTTTCTTGGGTCAAATTTACCAATCACTACCTATTTAGATTCTACAGCTTTCCAAACGACTTGTAGTGGTAGGACTCTTAACAGAGTCCGCCTGGGGAAGTACCACACTTTTGCCAGTTATTCTACTGCCAAGCACTAATGTGCAAACATTACTGTGTCCCGGTTCGAAGGGCAATGTTTCCAGAGAAATTACAGGGCATGGAGATATAATATCTTAGATCTTCGGGTGATGAGCGCAGTGCAGTGTTAGGTAATGACTCTTCATGTTCCTATAGCTGCGTGTCACTGTCCTGTTATGTGGCAGACATGTTGCAGACATGTTGCTTACCATCAGGCACATGTCCTGATCGTATCATCACTCTTTATTTAAAAAAAAGTTCAAAACGTGTTCAATGTGATTTCGAAAAATCGCATCATTGATGTTTCCGAATTCTTCGTAATAAATTCTGATAGATCTAAACAAAGTACCTCCACTCAGTCACAAATCCACTTTTGGCTGGAGATACCCCATTCAATTGTAAGTACTACTTTTGAAGTAATTCAACTAAATTAATGTGTTTCTTAAACGTTTCTTTATTATTGTACGTATAACGATAATAATCATAATCTTCACACCATATCGATATTAAAACATCATTATGTATATTACGTGTAACATACACGGTTACACAAAACAACCCGAAAGGGATGCGTTCATTTTCCTGCGATGCTGTTAGATTATTTTTTTATAGTTTTACACTTGACCGCCATCTCGCCTGATGTTAAGCGACGATGTGGTCTACGATGGAGCGTGTTGACCTAGAAAAAAACCGATTCACTCTCGATTTGAAGACACAAAATATACCCAATAAAAATATTTCTCCTGCCAACACTTCTAATCCTGCTTATGCCTCCGATTTCGGTTTCGACTCCGATTAATAAAAATTTTAAACTCCGACTCCGAAATCGGTTCGGATAAAATGACCTCCATTACATCTCTAGTGCTTACAGTGTCACAGTATACTTAAAAGTTAGTATGTAACGAACTTATTATTACCGTTATTATTTAATTTCTATGTAATTTCCAAACCACACGACATGTTAAACAACATTGTTAAAATTTTGATGGAAATGTAATAAAAATGTGTTCCTTCTAACAAAATAAGAATTAACGAAATTGAACAACGCAAACATGAGTTACAACCAAATACACATTCTGAATTTCACCCCGTACTGCAAGAAAACCGTGCAGAATTTGGGGATTAAAAGTAGACATCTACTTAGTATGATCTTAAATCCTGTCAAGTTTCATTTGAATTTAATCAGTAGTTTCGGCGTGATGAGAGTTCCCTATACAGAAAGACAGACAGACATGAAAGAAAAAAATACAGTTTCGCCATCAGTATCGACTATGGAGTGGCCCAAAATTTTTTTTGCAAAATATCTTCAATGTACAGAATTCGACCCGCTACAGTTTTATTATAAGTATAGATAATTCCAAAATGTATTTATGCACAAATGACCACCACAGACGACGAAAGCGGTGTGACAAATTACAATCTTACAATAAAAATTGAAAATCAGAGCCTCAGATCGAGCTGTTTGAAAAGAGTAGAGAAGTCTGGAAAAATATAATAATATCTAGGCCGATAATAATAAAATGTAACAGCTGATACTAACTAATATCGGATACACTTCGGAGAGTGTGCGACTGATTTGAATGATCTAATACCACCTTGTCCTTTTTTCTATCGGAATGCTCGTAGCTCGAAAAAGCGACATCGTTTCATGGTTGATGTTCCAAAGACATGAACAAAGAGGTTTGACTCTACTTTTGTGATAAGAACGTCTAGGCTGTGGAATACGTTGCCTGAGTGGGTTTACCCCGATGGTTACAATCTTTGTGTCTTCAAATCGAGAGTGAATCGGTTTTTTCTAGGTAAACACGCTCCATCGTAGACCGCGTCGTCGCTTAACATCAGGCAAGATGGCGGTCAAGTGTAAACCTATAAAAGTTAAAATAAAAAAGCTTTAGTCTTCACCTAGTATTTTCAACAAAATGTACTATGAAACGTTCAGTGTGACTATCCTTTCAATCAAGCCCAGCCGTTTTGTGTAACCCTGTTCACGAAGAGTTCATGGTCGTGTTAATAAAAGCATTGTACGAGTTAAGTTTGCGGTTAGCCGTAATTTTAAGCATTTAGATTTGACTAGATCAGGGGTTTCTTAACAATGCTACGGCTTGCAGGTGGGTTGAAAATGCTGAAGGTAACCATTTCTTGGCAATATGCTTCTCGTATTCTATCTTTTTATTAATAAAATAGAGTAAAACCACAGATATTTTGAAATACTGTGAAAATTCTTTGCTTTTTTCAAAAACATTTTTTTTTGCGATTTCCTTTTAAGAACAAAGTTTTTAAGATTGGAAATAGGTAGTTGAGGAACTTGCTTTTTATACCGGATTTAGTTGAAATGTGTTTTGGTAAAGATGTATATTTTTACATTTATCACTTACAGAGTAGGTATTATACTTCTCGTTGTAAGCCTGATGCGTCTGTCCTTATATCTGTCTATTTTTCTTGGCCTCGTAATTTCTTAACTTTTGTTCAGATTTTACATTTGCTTGAAATGTGGATTTTGATGTAGCTTTTTTTAATGTCCTTTACAGTGGAAGGAGTATGCAGGGTCTGCCTGGGGAAGTGGGAACCTTTCCCAGTTATTCTACCGCCAAGCAGTAATATGCAATCTTTACTGTATTCCGGTTTGCAGGGGAATGTTTCCAAATTGTTTCAGAGAAATTACAAAGCACTGAGATAAAGCATCTTATATCTCTAGGTGGCGACCAAACTGTAGTGCTAGGTTATGATTTGGACTAACGGGATAACGTCCCAATAGTTGCGTGACACGGTGCTGTTATGTGCGTGTGTGTTGCTTACAATCAGGCACATGTCCTACTCGTCTCGTCACTCTTTACTCTAAAAAATAAATAAGTGTTACGGAACCAAGACTTTTTTTTAATAAAGAGTGACGAGACGACCAGGACCAGGCCTGATGGTAATCAACATGCCTGTCACATTACAACACAGTGACACGCAACTACTGGAACATGAAGAGTCCAAATCATTACCTAGCACCGCACTGCGTTCGTCACTCAGAGATCTAAGATGTTAAATCTCTAAGCCATGTAATTTCTCTGGAAACATTGCCCTTCGATCCGGAACACAGTTTGCAGTTGGTTCTTAGTTATAGTTTGTATGACGGATTATGAATGTTTGATGTTGTCCTTGTATACGTTTTAAGACGTTTCCCATGAGTATTGCACCGATCACAACCATAGTTATGTTGTGTGATTGCTTTGACCATCGAGAAACACTCCGCCCATCCCTGATAAAAATCTTGAATTGGATCGTATCACAAAGGTGTCGTCACCACGAGCAATCTGTAGGCTTGTAAATATTTTTAACCTAACCGACTTCAAAAAAGAAGGAGATTCTTAATTCGGGTGTATGTTTTTAAGTATGTTACGCGATAGCTCCGCCAATTGTAAATTAATTTAGATGGTTCTCTTTTCTTTGGTAGATCATAGTTTGGTTGTGGTAGGACTCTTTGCAGCGTCCACTTGGAGAAGTACCACCTTTTTGCCAGTTAGTTTACCACCGTGCAATAATGTGAAAAAAGCACTGTGTTAGAGTTTGAAGAGCAATATTTCCAGTGAAATGACAAGGCATAGAGATTAAACATCTCATATCTCTGCAAATATTTGTGTGATGAATTAAAAATAAATGTTTGTACTGTGTCTGGGTGTTTCTATGTATAATAAGTATGTATTTAAAAACTTTGTTAAGTATTATATCAGCTATCTGTCCGCCATCGTATAAGCTTTGCTTAGTTTGGGGTCAAAT
Source organism: Ectropis crepuscularia (assembly GCA_963693475.1). NCBI lineage: Eukaryota > Metazoa > Arthropoda > Insecta > Lepidoptera > Geometridae > Ectropis > Ectropis crepuscularia. The sequence goes on from OY856355.1 coordinate 20,553,249, forward strand.
AGTATTGTGTGTGAATTGTCCACCAATAATATAAATTTTAAATCGTGTGGCGGTATTTGAAATATCATAAAAAAAAAAAAAATTGCTAATACCTAGACGAAGTCGTGATAGCTTTGTCAAATTTGGTCAAGTGTCTGAATTTAATTTCATCTTGGTTTTTAGTATTTCAAGAGAAAATAAATTATTTATAAACAGGCCAGAGCTTATTTTAACAAAATGTATTACAATAAAATCTACGCTATAGGTACTATATACTACTTATACTAAACATGTCTAAATTATCCATATGTTGGTATATTTTATGGTTTATTGCTAATTCAGATGATAAATATTATGTCTTTACCTAGTATTAGAGATGTGGTGTTTAAGCTTTGCCAGTTATTCTATGGTCAAACAGTATTTATTGTGTTTCTATTTGAAGGATACTGTTTTTATATCAATTTGATTTTAGCAACACACAAATAATGTTAACCTTTGTTTAAAATTTATATTTCGCAGTGATTGTTTGGAATAAAGTAATTAATGTTGCGTTTAATTTACACGTAGAGATGACGCTTAATCGAATCCACCATGTATGTTTTACCATATCAAGTAGGTAATGACAGCTGATGATGGAGGTTACCATTGTCTCGCCGAACTGCGGTTACATTATGTAACGAATTGAGTACACAATAAAATGATTAATAATGTGAATCGAGATGGTGCAATAGGCAGAATAGGCCTAATTTTATTAAATTATCATATAATGGAGCCACAACCGTATTTTATAATGTAAAATATTAAAATGGCATTTGAATGATGGTAACATTTAGTTTCGCCTTTGCATATTTTTGTAAGCTATATTTAGGTACAAACTCGTGATTCGCAACACTGTTTTAATTATTAAGCGCTAGGTAGACTATTTTGCAGAGTCTGTGTTACCCGTTATTTCTCGCTTAAAAAGGCAAAGTTGGCAAAACTTAGATGCTTCAGTTATAGCAGCAGTAGTAGAGTTTGATCTACGGAATTTAGAAAATACAAAATTTTAGTGTCTACAGTTGGTCAACTTCTAGAATAAGTATGTGGGTTTTGGATGAGTTTGTGGTCGCACAATTGAGATATTTTTCGATTACAGAATTAGTAATTTGGTTACAAATAATTGAACAAAACACAAACTACTGATTAATAATGACCAATACTCAATCATTTATTGCTTCATCAGCAGTTACAGATAAAAGAAAATACAAAACCAAGTGTAAGAACAATGTAACCTAATTGGGCATTGCAGTTTAACAACCGTAGAATCTTAATTATGCAAAAATGGTAATTGAACTGTACTACAGTTAGATATAGATTTATTTATATGTTATCACAATACTCATACATATTAAACCGACATATTGTAAGAAAATAGTAATTAAATTCAGTAGGTAAGTTCTCTAAGCTATGGTTGAATTAAACTAATTCTACAAAACGTTTATCATGCAAATGTATGAGGTTATACAAAAAAACTAAATTACAGAGATAACTAGGTGCACTGCACTACTCTACAAACTTTATCTACTACTGTTACACAAAGAACTTCTAAGTTATCCATAGATCAAAAGTCTAATAGAGTAAGATCCCAGAGCTGCCAGACGTCACCTATTTTCTGATGAATGAAATGTGGACGATTGAGTAGAGTTAGTAACTAAGAACACATGCTAACTCGCTAACATGCTTAGACGGCCAATTTTGAGATATGGGGTAATGAAGGTACATACAAACATTACTAACTTCACGTATTTTCTAATTAGTGATTTTCACGTATGTTTTAGGCAATATCCTTCAAAATAAGGTCCCAATACTCCCAGAAACTTTCTGTCGGCCGTTTTGCTTAACAACTCTAAAATAATATTTTAACTTTACTTAAATTCTCATGCTCCATTTGTAAATATGTTCGGCAGACAACTATTTTGAAGAATTTTCCAATAAGGCCAATTTTGGACTATAACGATAATAAAGATTAGATAAGATTAGATTAGATTAGATAAAGATTAAATGAATAAAGCCCACTACCGACCGTGCCGACGCGTTTCAGACGTTATGGTGGGCTGTCACCGCCTATTATTATTTTTCCTGAAATATCTTATAATGTACTCAAAAATTTGAAAAGGTAATGGTGACCTGGATACACGTGCATGATGGAAATCCATGGCATACAAGTTGGTATGTAGACTAACAAAGAACCGAGCCTTGAACTTAGCCCTTTTTAGACGGATTAAATAAAAAAAAAGCTATATCAAATGATCCAAGATATTTCCTACATCTAGTACTCCAAAGCCCTAAAAATGTTATTACAAAATACATATAGCATTGTGCCATAACTGTATATCATATTATTTATTTTGTTTTCCTGGAAATCTATTTATTTTTTTCAAAAAAGAAATGGTAATTCTGACTAAACGTTCTACAAATATTTGTCCTACGGTATAACTAATAAAACTGTTTTTTTAAAATCCCCCACATTTTGTTTGGACGACTATCTTAGTTTTGACATCTATACTTTATTTCTATTTATTTGATGTTTACAGCGCCATAATTATAAGGCGATATAATTGTGTAGGTATATATATTATGTAGTGTAGTATAATAGTATTTTATGTAATGTAAAGTATTTCTAATAATAAATTAAATATTTAAACTATAGAATTCATGATTTTGAAACATGTTTATCTTCTAGATCGTATTGAGGGAGTTGTGCAAAAATGTGTAATCCACCATTTTGTAGCATCGGCCATCTTGGACCAAAACAATCACAACAAAATCAGTTTATCCACCCAAGAGCAACGATGTCACAGACAGACACGTCCAATGTATATATAACACCCGATGTTTTTACAGGAATCAGTAAAATAAGTTACGACCTGATCTAATCGGGAAAACAGCGACTTCCACCACCACTGTCTTTTTGAAGTCATGTGCGTAATGCCGCTAACTTAAAACAGTAAAGGGAAACATCGTGAGGAAACCGACATGTAACTAGAATCTTTTGAAGTCATGTGTCATCCATCAAACCGCACTGGGCCAGCGTGGTGGATTATCTCCCATGGGCTTGACTCTGTTCTTGCGAGAGAAGGCCCCGAGTCCCAGCAGTGAAAAAAAATAGTGGGCTGTTTATGCTTATGCAGTAAAATAAATGTTTAGTCAAATGGTGATGCAATGTATATTTTCCCATAGGTAGCGGCCGTCTCGCCATCGACCCAGTTAAGGTGATCACCGGTTCGGCGCCTGCGCGTCTCATGTGCGAGGCATTTCCTGCGAGCCTCACCTGACTGCCTTTAACTATTCACGCGTTATGCAATACCACGGTACAGGTGACCTTTGAAAATATTCAGGGTTATACAGAAAGCAGATGTTAACTGAAAAGGTCAGGAATGTGTAGTCTTGCAGATAGAAGAGAAAACTAACAAATTTAGTACCTACTGTTTTACGATTAATATTTCACCTGTATACAGATAAATACGTAACGCATTGTAACAAATGACCAATGCACCGTGAGGCATCACAGCGCACCGGATTGAAACGTAATGCAACGCACCGCAACGCATCACAACACATTACTATGGACCGCATGCATTTTCTAATGCAACACCTTGCGATGTGCCGCAACGCATTGTAACGTATGACAACACACCGCAAGGCATCTCAACGCAACGCATCGCAACTCTTCGCACCTGATCGCAACGTAATGCAACGCATCGCAACGCACCGCAACGCATCACCACGCATTACTACAAACCGCAAGGCATTGCAACGCATCACAACGCATTACAACAGGACCTTAACACATCCCAACGCAATGTATCATAACGCATCGAAACTCACTCGACCTATAAAAAATTGCCAGTCATAGGAACTGCCGATAGATCATGAACATGATAGAAGTGAATGAACACCTACAACTTAGTATTAAACGGCATCAATGTTGTACAGTGTGTCACCTGTATACATTATACCACGATCCGCTGCTCCACCGACGCTACGTTGTTACATTAGCATGTTGTTGACGCGAAATCATAAAATATACCCGTACTAATGTGCAAACATTACTGTGTTCCGGTTTGAAGGGCAATATTTCCAGGGAAATTACAGGGCTTAGAGATATAACATCTTAGATCTGGCAGTGATGTGCTAGGTAATGATTTGGACGCTTCATGTTCCAATAGCTGCGTGTCACTGTGCAACAGCACATAAAAATGTCGCAGGCATGTTGCTTACCTTCAGGCACATGCCCTTTTCGTCTCGTCACACGTTATTCAAAAAAGAACTAAAAAGGCCGCACTGCAAAAGAAGTTTTCATTTAGAAAAAAAATGGCGGTCATAGGAACTGCCGATAGAAGTAAAAACTTAGGACTCAGAATTCTGTAGCTTACTTTGGAAACTACGCGGGTGAAACCGGAGGGCATGACTGATGCTGAATGGTGACGCATTTCTAGATGAACAATGACAATGGTTCCGAGTTTACACAAATATTTCTTATCATACCCGAGCATGGCGCTAGAATTCAATTCACAGACCACGAAAAATCTGTCTGTGGCGTGCCGAAAGAAGTTTTCATTTCAAAAAGTTCGGTCATTAGAAGAACCCTATGCTTATCTGTCTTGCTCTCATCAAATAAAAAAAAAACAGATCACAATTTTTAAAAGTGGGTATTTTTTATATGAATTGAGTTTTTTATTGAGAATTTAAAAGAATTGAGTAAAAAAACACCAAACAAATTTTTCTCTCACTAAAAACATTGTAACCAATTTCATTTTTGTTTGAAACCGTGCGTGCATGAGAATGGAAACTGAATTAACAGTGCATCAATGAAAGTAGTGCAGATTACACTTATGCTGACTTATTTTTAAATCGTAGTAAATACGCTTTAAGTTTAATTTATGTGATGCGATATGGTCTAATTAATAGTGATTTACGTTAAATGGTTTGTCAATTAATTGTTAATATATTGATAGTGTTGGTTTGGTCGCGTTATCGAGTATGAAGGTATGTGGTACTCATTTTAGTATCTTAAATTTGAACAAATGTTCCTCTGTTCTCTCTTTCCAGTTATTTCTGTCGAGAAATACATACTGTGAGACAATTATTTCTATAATATATAAATTAGGAGTGAATAGGTAACTTCTATACAATATTGATTGTCTTTAGACGTTCATTGAATTATGGCAAGTTATGATGTGCTTAGTGTGATTAGTTAGTTAGGTATGTCGTGTAATGTAGTTTTCATTATAATTTAGTTTTTTTCTAAGTGAATTTTCTTTCGTCGCACACACAGATAATTATGTCGTGGGCAGTGAATTGAGCGTATACGTCATGATCTTTAATGATAGAAATCTTAGGCTGAACTCGGGACCATGGCCATCTAGAAATACTAAGGCATGGTTAGAAGCATAGCCATCTAGTCTAGATGGCCATGTTTAAGACTTATTTGGACAACAATGCTTTGAATGTTTATTCCAGACTAGCAGCGCCCTCCGGTTGGACCCGGATAATTACTTTAAGTAATTTATAAAAAAACTACTGCACTTATGGACTCAATTTGTCAAAGATGATTATTATACGGGATCAAGGAGCAAATTTAAGGAGTTGTCATATTTTTAAAACCTCGCATTTAAAAGTTTACTTTTGCGTAACATGACGCAGTTACGTTCTATTGGTGCTGTCAAAAAGAAAATAAACGGTTGGGTAGATCCAACCGTTTATTTTCTTTTTGACAGCATGAATTTGAAAATTAAAAATTTACCTTCTATGGGTGATGTTGATAGCCATAGAACGTAATTTTTTTAAAAACGTTTGTTGTTTTAAAACAACAAACGATGGGGGTGCTTACCTAGAAAAAACAACAAACGTTTTTAAAAAAAATACGTTCTATGGCTATCAACATCACCCATAGAAGGTAAATTTTTAAAAACGTTTGTTATTTTATGTAATTTATAAAAAAACTTACTGCACTTATGGACTCAATTTGTCAAAGATGATTATTATACGGGATCAAGGAGCAAGTTTAAGCAGTTGTCATATTTTTAAAACCTCGCATTTTAAAGTGAACTTTTGCGTAACATGACGCAGTTACGTTCTATTGGTGCTGTCAAAAAGAAAATAAACGGTAGGATCTACTATAGACAAGCAGGACACGTGTCTCATGGGAAGCAACATGTCCACAACAGCACAGTGAAACGCAGCTATTGGACACATTGATTTATACATGAAAAGTGTAAATCATTACCTAACACCCAGAGATCTGAGATGTGTTAACCCTATGCCTTGTAATTTTGCTGGAAATATTGCCTTTCAAACCGGAACACAGTTTTGTTAATAAAGCCTCTGCTCGTTAAAAACCAAATTAGTAAGTTCTAAATAATTATAATTAAGTTTCATCCTGCTACATTATCGAAATAGTTTTTAATTATTTTATGCTCATTGTACTACCTCTTAAAAGCAACTTGCTTTCTTTTTCATTTCAATTTAATAAAACAATATATAGTACACTAGGTATGCTCTTGGTTTCACACGCACGTTTTAAGGGTTCTTGTTTTTTTATGGAACCCTAATTTTTTCCTCAAGTAACTTATCTATGTTATGCTTTAGAATACCTGCTATCTGGTAATTAAAGTCATGTCATAATCGGTCAAACTGTGTCAAACAGATAGACAGACAGACAATTTAAAAATAGTATTTTAGACAAAGGTACCGTATTAACTTTAATTTGAACTAAGTAAAAATATGTTAATTTGATACTACACATAGATACTCAATTTTTTTTTGTATAGATGTAGGTATAGACCAAGCTTACCTACTTTGTGCTGGGACTATGTGTCTCTTCTCTTACAAGGAGACAGTCAAGGTCATAACCCAAAACTTTGGCCTAGTGTGGGTTGGTGGCTGACGGACGTTCTTGACAGATATCTTTCTATATGTATTTCTAATATTTATTGAAAAACACACCAGATACATTTACACATTACAATATAATTAGATGTTTCACCAATACCAGCATATAAGAACTGTTTGTTATTTTTGAAGTTGACACCCAGGCACTTGGTGTAACCTGTGATGCAGATAACTGTTTATTTAATATGGTACAGTCTTATTTGTTAATAAATTGCTATGGCGGTATGTACAAATTTGGTCACTATGTGATTTTATTTGACAAATTAATTTTAAGACCGCATAAAAAGATAAGTATAATAAGGGTAATGGTAATATATTAGTTTTCTCTCGATGTTGTCCTTCACCGTTAAAGCCAGTTGTGATGTCTCTTAGGAGTATTTTTCCTGTCTTGTCGAAGTGTTTCTCATCACTCTGTAGATCTTGTCCCACATACTTTCTTTCTCCTGATTAGTGCAAAACTCCTTCCAGCTTTCCGTCTGGGCTTGTTTGACTTTTTCCTTGTAGTCTTGCCTAGCGTTTTGGTACTGTTCGACTATAAGTTCAACTTTGTCAGGGGCGGCATTCCTGATCCTTCTCTTGCTTCTGAGAACTTCTTTCTTCAGATTTTCGAGCGTTTTAGTATACCATGGGGGTGTTGGATTTCCCTTCGGCGAGCTTGCCAATGGAATGGTGTGTTCGCAGGCTTCATGTATACTGTGTAGCTCGTAATCATCAACTCGATTTCTAGTGAAGTTTCACATTTCTCCACTGATTCCGGCGAGATGTTTCTTTTTTGAAGGGAAGATTTTAGCTGTGACATAAAGTTTGAGAAAATACGGTAATGTTTGAGAAAAGACCGGAAAGAAGTGTAAACCGATATAAATAGAAAGTTATATCGGTTTACACTTGGCCGCCATCTCGCCTGATGTAAAACAACGATGTGATCTACGATGGGCGTGCTTACCTAGAAGAAACAAATTTACCTTCGATTCGAAGACACCAAGATTGTAATTATCGGGAAACCTAGACGTTCTTATCACAAAAGCAGAGTCAAACGTCTTTGTTCTAGCCACTACCGGTGTATAGTTCTATATCGGAATACTCGCCTGCTTCATTTTGCAAAAGGGCTTATATATTATGGAGTAGAATATTTAAATGTTGCTATTATTTAATAAATAAACATATGTTGGTGGACAATTCACACAAAATATCATCTGACCCCAAACTAAGGAAAACTTGTACGATGGGAGCCAGATAGTTGATATAATACTAATATTGTTAGTTGTAAATACGTAGTTATTAAACAAAGAAACACCCAGACACAGTGAAAATATTTGAATTCATCACACAAATATTTGCACTTGGTGGGAATCGAACCCACGGCCCTCGGCTTTGCAGGTAGAGTTACGACCCATGAAGCCACGAAACCTGTCTGTTTATACATTTTGTCAATTATTTATGTTTGCTTTTTTCTTGTTTCACGTTGCAAAAATTAAATTAATCAAGCTAAAATAAGCCAAGATTAATTTATTGAATGGAATATTTTAATGTCTAAATCATAATCATTTATTTTAACTTAAATTTTGAAAAAATTGCTAATTTAAATTACGCAAACTACAAAACTGCCAAGTTATTCAGAAAAGCCAAATTTGTATAAAAAAATTAGACATTTGGAATATCAAACTAAACTTAAAGACGGCGCGGCGGTAAGTCCAATAAAATGAATTTAGTAAAATAAACAATTTCTATTTAATTTATAAAATAGATAGATAGATAGATAGATTAGATAGATTAACTCTTTATTGCACTTAATTTAAAAATAAAACAAATGTTACTTATAATAGAACCAAATAAAGTAGCAATTGGCGACCTTATCAATAAAAGCGATCTCTTCCAGGCAACCATAGGATGGAAAGAGAGATTTGAGAATAAGGAGGAGGGAAGTACAAAAGGAGTGGTTAATACTACTACAATTAAACATTAAAATCGAAAACTAAAAATTAAAAACTAGAATACTGTTTAATAAATAGACACTTACACAATAAATATACATCCTAATACATAAATACGAACATAATAATATACTAATACATAAAAACAATTTATTAGGACATACAAATAAATATTAAATATTGTGATTTGAACTAGAATATCAGCTTCAATTGGGCGATGATTGCGATAAGTATATTACTGGATATATTTCTAATCCTGCGGTTATCTAAATTTAATACGCAGAAAGGCCATCCACAAAGCGACCTACTGGATCCAAAACATATAATCATCAAATAAATGATTAAAACAAAAATTAGTAAAAAAAACCTGATTCTGGTAATAAGATAAACTTTTTTATTTTAGAAATCAAAAATATGTTGATATCAAGCTAAATAATAGCTAAAAATAGCTAAAAAATATAGCCAGTTGTGTCTCCTGCCACTTTATCGCATCAAGCAATCTCTTCAAACAACACAAAATAGAAAAAATATTATGGAAGTAATAAAAAAAATCTAAGTCACTAACCCCAAGTCTTACATTAAGATCGTAGTCCCAAGGTCGTGTCAAAGCTTAACTGCACCCATTGTCATCGGCAGACCATAGATGTGATGTCACGAAGAGCTTACTGCAGGCAAAGGCTATATAAACACTTTCACTGCGCAGGCGCGCGAGTCTTGGGATGAGATGCGCTACGCACTCTGACCCCAGCGAGCACGCGAAACGGACATTCCAAATTCAAATTTTTAAAGTTTTTATTTTTTTTGTGTGAGTGACGTGGTGTCGTGATTTTTTTTCTTTTGTACCAGGTATGTGTTTTTTTTTAATGGAATTGTTTTATTTTTAGAAATAGGGTAAAGGTCAAATGTATAAAAATAATTAATCGATTAATAATAATCAGCAAATATTAATGATATTTTAATCAATATTTTTTATATTTTTTTTTCAACTATAATTGAATAGGCGAATATAATAGTCTATTAAAATAAAAATGTATACATCTCTACATAGAAATGCGATATATCCTACGAAATGGTAGCTAATTAAAATGTTAAATGCTCTGTAATAAAGAAACCATTTAGAGTTTAATATTCATAACAGAAGTCATTACCGTACATAACTCGTATAAATCATGATAAGCGTACTTACTGCGCTTCGGAAGCCTTCCGGTTTTATTGTTATTCCGTTGAAACTACCTAACTATGGACCTTAAATGGAAAAAAGGGTGATTTTAAATTAATTATTATTGTTTTATACTGTATATAATTAGGTCAATGTATGTTATAACATATTTTTCGACTCTTAAAAGAAGTAGGAGTTAAAGGGCCGGTATCTGAGTTTTATTAATATTGTTTGGTCAAAAGACATCAACGCGATTGTGTTTAGTTTTTTGTATTTAAACGAACACTATTCAAAAAATGAAGTTTTACGCTTTCATTAATTGTCAATAATTGAATTCTAAATTTTCTAAGAAAAGAAAATACATGATTACAATAGTATCAATTTATATTGATACCTTAAAAATTACATTTTGATTAAAATAGTTAAAGAGAAACAATAAATATAGATATACGTTATTGACTCATTAAAAGAATGGAAAACGCAAAAAGAATTAAATATACATTTACAATTAGTGCGACAAGTTGGCGGCCTTATCGCTAAAAGCGATCTCTTCCAGACAACCTTATTAATATTTTGTTGTTCGGTAACATTAATAAAAAATAGGTGAAAATTGTTTATAAAAGATCGTAACAGCAAATATAAGTGTTTGTTTTAATACTTAATAGGTACCAAGAAATCCAAAGTTAATAATTACGAAATCTGACACGAACTCGTTGATGTCTTTTGACTTCACAAAATTAAAAAATATAAAATGTCGTTTGTCATACGACACCATTTAGCCTTAAACTTAAAAAAAAAATCGACTTTGGAACCCTGATCGCTGAAAATAAACTCAGGCGTAGCTTTAGTAGGTACTATTTTTTATTTGTTAAATTCTATAAATTTCAGTCTGTTTTTTTTTTAACAATTAGATTGGCCACCTTGTCACCCAATGACACATTGCTTCATATTATTATGGTATTTAAAAATATAGCTTTTAATATTAATTTCAAAATGTAACTGCAATTTTTTTTTTATAATATCTTAGATCTAATCTTGTAGACAATCTACAAAAAAAAATTTGGTACAAAAACATCCAATCCAAAAATAGAGTTTAATATACGTACAGTTATCGCATAAACGCATCTAACCTATACTAATTAATATTTTAATGAACAATACACGCAGGTTAATTTGTACGTAGCATAAAGTTCACTCGTTTCTTATAATTAAATTAAACCCTTCTCTATTTTAATGTAAATTAATTTCCGTATTTCATATCGTGTGCACGCGCATTCGAAATATTTCAATGGTGTGAACGTTACTACATTGAAAATTACGTGGTTTGTAGCTTTGTGGCGGAAAATGTGTTTTTTAATCATACATGCGTTTAATAACTAGGTTTATGTTGTCCTGTCAATTTTTTACTTACAATTAACTTACTAATTTACTTGTAATTACAAGGGAAGCATATTTTTTGAATTCTCAAATTTAAAAAAAAATCGACAACCTTAATTATAATCATCAAACTTCCAGAGTAGAGGTTGTGACTCTGAAAGTCATGTCTACATTAAAATCTCACGTCGCTACTCGAAACTTACTATATTTTATATCTAACAAGCAATCTTTGTCATATTTTATTATTTTTGTTTGTGATATATAAGAAAAAATACGTATAAAATATTGTTTTAATTATCTAACTGACATACTAATTAGTTTTTTTAGTCACTGGTGCCTATTGACTACATAAAACCCAGTTACTTAACAGACATAACACATTCGTGCATGACGCCGATTAATTTGTTACCTTTAGAAATTTTTGTTAACGAACCTTAACCCTTAAATCGTGCATGACACTGTACACAGGCCAATTTGTTACCTTTACAAGTTTTTGTTAGCAATTGTACCTTAACCCTAAAATCGTGTGTTACACCTCACACAGGTTAATTTGTTACCTAACTTAAATCGTACTTCATACTGTACATTAATTTAAAATAACCGATTAACTCTTGATTTTTAAATTAAAGACTTTCGGCAACTATCTGTAATTGCCATACCTACATGCCATAATATCCAAAATTTTAAACTATTCTATACTATGTATTTCTAGTGTTTTTTGTTGTTGTAAATAGTGTTTAAGCTAGGCATAATTTGAGAAGAAACAAATACTTTGATTGGGGAGGATATGATATTGTGCTAAGCAAATCTTAGGCAGACGATGCGAGAAGGTTTTATGAAACATAACATAATATTACAGATCTCAAACCTAAAAATAATCGATATTGATTTTAGTCCATGTGGATTATGAGTACTATTTAATTCAACTTACCATTTCTGCGCAAACTATAAATACGTTATTATGTTTGTTACCAAATATAAATGAATTATTTAAATAGACTTTAAACACCTTAAAAGCATCTTGCAATATCATCTTCTAAAATCACTTAGCTATGTAATTTGATACTATGCATTTGCCAAAAGGGTCACATTTAGATTTTCCAGCAGATTTGTCGAGTCGTTCGGCTGTACTCTCCTAGATTATTACACAACCATATTATTATAAAGTACCGTAAATATCAAATGTGTCTTTGTGACATAAAAAATGTTTTTTTTTACAGCAGTAGCTTGAAATACGAGTAAACTACCTATGATAGTGATTCCGCCAGCTGTAACATTGGGTGATTTCAAATAAAAAATGAATAGGCATATTTTTGTCAAAGCGTGTTACGTTTTCGACTATCAATAATTAATTCGAGTATCAATAATTAATGGGAGTTATGGTCAAACGTAAGTTTTATTATAAAAAAAACATCTTGTATATACGAGGTAATGAGCGCAGTGTAGTGTTATGTAGTGATTTTGGACTCTTCAAGTTTAGAAATCTGCGTTGAACTGAACTGTGTTATTTATGGGGATGCGTGTTGCTTACCATCAGGCCATGTCTAGCTTTTCTCGTCACTCTATTTTATTTATAAAAACCTATTTAAAGTCTAGGTTTAAAGTACAGCTTTCAGATATTCTCCACTTTCTGTAGAGTTCAAGGTCAAGAGCGAAAGTTCTAATGCTTAGAATTTCTTACCGTCAACTTAGAAACTAAACTTACTAAACATGTGAGACATCGAAATAGCACACATTGATAACAATTGTGTATTAATAAAGAAGATAATCAGAAAGCATTATAATAAATCAAACTGGACTAAAATCTTGCATAATATTTTTTTAGGTTACGTTATTATGTACGAAAACTCTTACAAGCAAATATAGTACACTAGCAGTGCCCCGCGGTTTTACCCGCGTAGTTCCCGTTCCCGTCGTTCCCGTTATTTTCCCTTGATAAAAAGTAGACTATGTGTTCTTCCAGACTATAATCTAACTGTATTCCAAATTTCAGCCCGATCCGTTCATACGTTACGGCGTGATTGAGCAACAAACATCCAAATATCCAAACATGCATACTTTGACATTTATAATATTAGGGGGATTCTAGATTAAAGTTGATTGCAAAATAACCAAACATATTATATTTAACTCGTGAACGGGGTCCTGCTAGCGACACTTTAGCTACATATAAGTCAAAAGTTAGATATGAGATTTCTTCCAAAATGTCAAAAGTTGCTATTCCAAAAAAAAAAACACAATAAAAATCAATGTCAATAATTTATCTTAGATATTAAAAAAAAAACTGGAATTCTCGGAAAATTCTTTCGTGTCTGTGTTGACTAAAATTTTGTACAAAAACATACAATTATGATACATCATGCTGTCATTGTTATGTTTATAAACAAACCTTAAAATAGTCAACATATATTGCATACCAATACACTTCGTAACATCCTTTAAGAGTAACGTTTATAGCATCTGTTACTACAGACCCATATTCCAGTTATGCGTAACTATAATGGCCTGGGAAAAATGTATTGTTTCAAAAGCTGGCACAAAGTCATGCATTCCGTCTGCCGATGGAAATGGTCTTGACTCATTACATATGGCTCATGCCAAACGATGATACACATTGCGTTTTATTTTATTATTGTCTATATATTATTAACTGCAATGTTATTTTTGACGTGACAACGTCTTATAATTCGCTGAAGCCGGCTGCACGCACGAAAAAACATGACGCCATGCGCCGTTACCGCCGTTACCTCGCCGCATGATGTCATGCGCCGTTATCGCCGTTACCTCGCCGCATGACGTCATGCGCCGTTACCTCGCCGCATGAAGTCATGCGGCGTTACCTCGCTCTAAGGCGTAGTTGAAGTTGTCACGTTCAACTATCGTCAGTAAACCGACTTTACAGACAACCATTTTTTTTTTGTTAAATAATTAAGTAACAAAAGCCCCATAGAGTATGCAAGTCATGCCAGCACACCGCTAGTGGCGATATTATTGTTTATTGGATTTCATTTTCTTTATTTTATGTACCTACCAAATAAAATATGTATATGACTGTAACGTATAATGGGTATAGAAAAAACTAGAAGTACATTTTTAACTATTACTAACAATTGTTATTTTAAGATATTTTTTCAAAAATGCTTACAAGTACGTATAATCAAGGAGATATTATGAAAAAATCTAGTCATAGAGCTCTTTATGTTAAAAATAATTTGTGTTTTACAATTTTTAAAATTTTATCCATCAGTATCCGCCAAACCTGTGTACTGGACCATTGTAGTGGATAGATTAGTATTTCTTCTTCCAAGAGTTAGCTCCGAGTCCTAGCAATGGGAACATTTAGTGAACTGCTTAAGGTAACCACCCCCAGCAAAACGAGTTTTTTGTCCAGTTTTCAGAGCTATCTACTCATTAGCCAAAACATATATCAACTGGTAAAAAATACATTAAATTTCTACAACTTCTTGTCTTCAAAATGGTAGTTTTTTTTTTTATAATGGACGTATTGTTTAAATAATCGCCTCACAACGAAACCATGAAAAAATTAAATAATATATATACTACAATTATAATATTAATAATATATAATTGTAGTTATCATGCACCTCCTCGGAAAACCTCCATTATTTTGATTTTGTACTTACACCAACGGATAGACAATTCCATTACAAACATTTTCGTAGTTTTATTTTTTTCAAAAGACCAAAATCTGATTTTATAAAGAGTGTATTCTAAAAATTGAGCGTAAAACAGCGGCAAATCCTACTGTTTCTCTCTTGCTCTTTCTTGCGGTGTGCGATAGGGTAAGAAATACTCAAGGTCATTTGCTCGGGGTACGCCCTTAACCTTAATGTAAATTTCGACAAAGTAATAGATGATCTACAAATAAAATTTACAATAATAATATGGTGTAAAGATGAATGCATCAAAATTTAATATGGAGTTCGATATGTCTCATCTTTATTTTTAATTAAACACACTTAAATTTAAATTGTTTTACATCTAAGGAAATGTCACAAGTCCTATTAAAGTGGTTGTAGGTATTCAAAGAGGATTTATTAAGTTCAAAGTTGGAGAAAACCGGCGAAACGAAACATAAATAAATAAATAAATATTGGTGGACAATTCACACACAACACCATCTGACCCCAAACTAAGCAAAGCTTGTATGAAGCAATATAGAATATTCTTATTTAAAAGTATAAACGAACATCTAAAATTAAAATAATTAGAGATCAGTTGCTCACTTTTGACATCTTATCAAATCAAAAAAGTATTTATGCCACGTGGTTCGTTCGCCGTTTGTCTCTAACCATACATTGATTAAATTTTCTTGTCTAATTTTTGCCTACATTGTTTTGTTCTATTGTATACAAAACTATTAAGTTTCATTTTAATTTGTTTTACTTGAAATAGTTACAAATTTTTAACTTTCTATTGATCAATCAGAACATCCGTCTTCAAAAACTTTTAAACTAAGGTAAGGTTAAGTTAAGGTAAGCTAAGGTTTAATTAAGGTAAACTTTATTTTAATCGTTATCTTGGCAAAATTTCGCCACATGAGGTATATATTATGAAAAAAAAATACTCTTAAAGAAATGTCATAACAAACTATAAATTAAATCAGATAAAAACGTCTGAACGTTAAAATAATTAAAATCTATTGTCATGACAAAAATAATGTCCATGTCAAAACGTCCTCATAAAATTGAATTTGTATGAGCCATTTCAACACTACGCAGGTCAAGAACAGTCCTTAAATCTCGGTAAAATCTTAGAATCAAATGACATCTGACCTAAATTTTACATAAACTCAGTGCTACTACGTACTTACACACGTTTAGTTTTAGGTACTACAGAAAAAGTATACTACGCGGTATGTAAATGGTCGTAGCGTTTCTTTTAAGTTTATTTCCTCTTCTTATTTGGAATTAACAAGTTAAGATACTTATCGTATTGCAAAACTAACAGCGAATTTATAATAATCAGGAGCTAGTTAAACTCATCTCGGCACTCTATCTCTGAAAAACAAAATGGTTACACACATTACTTTAGTTTGAATTTTGAACTTACTTGTTGTTATAGAGTTGTATAGAGTGCTGTTGAGTGATCTATAAAATATATGTCGATTTTCTACTATGATGTTAATTTTCTAGGCATTTTCGTTTGTCATCATATCTTCGGAATTTTCCCACTAATGCTTTCACTCTAATGTGTCAAAATCGTTATTTGATGAAGTAGCAGCGAATCGCGGTTTCGTCCACGTAGTTCCTGTTTTCGTTATATTCCCTGGATAAAATAAAGCAATCTATTTGTTCTTTCACACTATAATTTAACTGAGTTCCAACTTTCATCCCTATCCGTTCAAAGGTGACGACGTGATAGAGCAACAAACATTGACTTTTACAATATTACTAGGATATATATCAACAACTTATTTCCTTGTTTCTGAGTCACCCTTTAAACATACTTTATAATTGTGTTCGTTAGTTGAAGATGTGCGTTTAAGATTTGCTCCGGAGATACTAACGCGCGTATTGCTACCGGAATGATCATTCATTCCTGTCAGCATTGTTATGCAGAATGCGGCAGCTTTTAATTTTGCACTTCATTATTTTGCAATCTTGATTAATTCTATTTTTATATCATTACTATTACTATAAATGTGTACTATAAAGCATTACTAATACTATAAGTGTCAAGCAAAAACTTTTGAATGGATCTTGATAAATAAATAATGATAAATGTACAATTAATAATGGTGGACATTTCTAACGCAACACCATCCAACCCTAACCTAAGCAAAGTTTGTAGTATAAGATCCAGACTGATATCAGTCTGGGTCAGTCAAATCTAACAGGTAGTAGATAGATTCTTAGATACTACCTACAACCATCTGCCTACTGACTACATACATAGTAAGTATCTACCTACTAGCTATTTGACTTGGCTAGCTTCTCTATGGCTAGCACTGACCTCAAATAGACGAGTGGGTAGCTCTTATGACAATTTTATTTATTTTTCGCTGCTTTTGAGGGATCGTTTGTGGTTTTGAAGTCGGTTTTTAAACGTAGTTTTTATAAATTGAAATTTTGGTTAACAGTTCACTTCCTATCAATAAATTATTTAATTAATCTCATCTCGTCTTAAAAAACACTAAACAAGTATTAGTCGTTATATGTATAAAATACAAGCAAAACCGTGGTCAACATCCTGAGTTTAGAACCCAAAACATTTGTATAACCGAAAATAATACCATAAGAAGTACCGTGTAAACAGCAATTTCACAGATTCTCTCCTATGTTATACAACAGCCGACAATAGATTCCACATGTTCATGTTTAGGGCGACGACATGCGCCCGCGCACTTTGTCACACCGTAGAGCAATCACGTCAAACCTGTCGCCACCTATTGATCGTTCTTATGATTTATTACAACGCTATCAACCCGCATAATGTTACTGGCATCAAACGGATATTAAGGTCCGTATTACACAATATTTCATTTCACAATTTTATAAAGTAATAAAGCTTTACTTACTTTAATACGTTCATTCTGTCGGACCAAATGTGATTAGCACAAAATAGAATAAAAATGCGAAATGGGACGGAATGACCTACATATATTATATGGTTTCAGTCTTCTGTTGTCTTATTTGATACTGAAATGAAGCAAAGAACTAAGGTGATATTGAGCAGATATAAGTATTATCAGACACAAACATTGACTACCTTTTATCCTAAACATGTTTTGAATTTTGAGAGATAGACAGTTAAACAATTAATGACATTACAAATGCATTGGGAAACGGTTCACTAGAAGTCCCTTAAATAAATATTTGTAGCGAACAGCCAAGAAACAGTAGATAGAACAGTAGGAGTTTCGATACCAATAAGCAAAACACAAACATGCACCAGCTTAACTTTACTCAGGATTGGACATAACTGTCTCGAGTCTTGAGGTCAATCTATACTTGCCAACGTACTTAGCTTCTTGTCGTTGTGAATCGGACCAGTGTATGTAAACCTTTACTCATAGCAAAGGTTACGTCACAAGTGTAAATTTAGGCGCAGAGACGTTCAGTAATTAGCAATTAAAATTATGTTTTTATGTTGCCAGACGGTTACTGAGCTGTAGTGTGCTCACACTTTCGCTTATGGAATCACTATAAAATAACATTTTGTACTCATAAAGATAATAATATGGCATAAACAACCCACTTCTAGTGCCTCTATCTGAGGTCTGGCGCCTTGTTTCACAATGAAGGAAATAGATGGGAGTGATGGGCCAGCGTTGACCTCCATTCGTCTTATGAAGCACCCTGCCTGAAAATTTACATATCCTCTCTTATAGATGGCATTGCACCACTTTTATTTACAATTTACTAGCGGACCGTTCCGGCTTTGCTCGGATAATAACCTAGATACCAACTGCAGTGCCATCTGCTGGGCTGATTTGTAAATCTAAACCATCGCGGGCCCTACCCAAACGCATATAAAAAAATTAATTCAAATAGGTTCAGCCGTTTAGGAGGAGTTCACTAACAACGAAAAGTGGCATTGATTTATATATATATATATAGATAGCTTTATTCTCTACATTAATTCAAGATTGGCGGATACCAAAATCCTGCAATTTTTTACCATAGTTAGGGAGGCTTCACACGGCGCGGCTGCCAACCGCACCCGCGCGCGGTCGCGGCTGATTTCCATATAAAATTGAATTCAAAACACACGACGCGGTTTACGGCTGCGGCAGCTGCGGCAGCCGCGCGGCGCCCGCGTGGCTGCACGCGATTCTTGCGCAGTAGCTTTCCGGAGCAGAAACCGCGAAAACCAGCCGCGCCGTGTGAACCGGCTCTTAGATCGGTTAATATCACTAATATAAAAATCGACAATTGAAGTTACTGACGTCAAATGTTAAACTTAAACAGACAGATAAATTTAAAGTAAAGTTTTGTAATACTCTAACGGAATGTCTGATGGAGCTACGGGAAGGTTAAAATTTGAAGAACAGTTTATTGCGAAATAATTGCCATCTTTTGAAAACCAAATGTACACAACACTGAATACTGTATTTGTTCCCTGCCTCTGTCTCCCTTTTGTTATATCTATTGGAATAATCCAGACAGAATCTATGCCCGGGATTGATTCAATGTCTTGTGAATCTATGACTGTCTCAGCGTTTCCTTTAATGTATTTGCTGTGTCTTTCAAAACTGGAGGTTACCCCATTTATGTATCACACATTTTAAACGTAATTTAAACATTTTAAACGTCTCCGATAGTGAGGAGTTCTATGCCAATTTGAAAGGTTTTTGGCTCGCGATCAACTTGACCAAACGTATGCAATAGGCGATGAATCTCAGATGTCACAACGCCCGCTTTCAGATATCGAAATTATTTGTATCGTCTATAGTTGTATAATTCTTACTTTTCTATTTCATATATCGAATAATATTATTATGTATAATGTAAGCCGAAATATTGTATTTGAATCTAGAATAATATGTATCTAAATACATTTATCTGAAAATAAAATAACATTGCAGTAGACAATGCTGCAAAACAAAATAAAGTAGCCAAGTGCGAGTTGGACTCGCCCATGAAGGGTTCCGTTGCAGCAAGTAACATAATATACATAGTACACATAGTTCTTGTAGTTCGTTGTAACTTTGATCGAAGTTTTAATAATAGTGTATTTATGACGTACTAAAAAAAAACTACTCATCAGATCGAGTTCAAACTAATTTTCGTTGGTAGTTTTCATGGTAATGTACATCATATATTTTTTTTAGATTTTTCATTTTCTTACTTTAGAAGTTAGAGGGGGGGGGACACAAATTTTACCACTTTGGAAGTGTCTCTCGCGCAAACTATTCAGTGTAGACAAAAACTATATTAGTAACCTCAACATCATTTTTGAAGACCTATTGATAAACACCCCACACGTGTAGGATAGATGAAAAAAAAATTTTTGAGTTTCAGTTCTCAGTATGAGGGGCAACCCTAATTTTTATTTTTTTTAATTTCTTTTGTAAAAATCTTAATGCGGTTCACAGAATACATCTACTCACCAAGTTTCCACGCTGTAGTTCTCATAGTTTCGGCAAAAAGTGGCTGTTACATACGGACGGACAGACAGACAGACAGACAGACAGACAGACAGACAGACAGACAGACATGACGAATCTATAAGGGTTCCGTTTTTACGTTTTACGGAACCCTAAAAAACAGTATTTTATTTAGAAATATTGATCACACTTTCATCAATTATTGTTGGCGAAATGAAAAAGTACATTTAACTATACGTAATCCTAACCAAATATATGCAAAGCTTACCTATACATATTACAAGCAACAAATCTGTTTTTTTTAGTAAATCCAATTTCCAAAGTTTTTTATAGTAAATTCAATTCCCAAATTTTGAACGTGCACAACTTTTACATGTATTATGTAGAAATACTACTTTGTCGTTACTACTTCCATAACCGACAACGATCAACCTAAAAAAAACTAGCATGGTCCAAGTATTACATCTTTTTAGGACATGTGCTGTGTTAATTAGCGTGGTGGATTATGGCATTGACTGTCTCCTTACGAGACAAAGCTTGAGTCCCCCCGCAATATAAATTCAAAGTGACCGCCATTACGCTATATTTTTTTAAAATTATTACACAAACATCATAACCATCATCAGCTTCTTCTAAATCTTCACGATGTGGTACCAATCTTGTCCAGATTAGACTACTATAAAGACTAGACATTATTGAATTAAATGCAAAGCTAACAAAACTAAATGTTCTGCTATGCCTTATTTAAATTTAGATTCTTTTATTTGACCACATTCTTGATTCTCATCTTCAAAGCGACCAAACAGGATAGACCTTTTTTAAAGCTTAGAAAACCTCGTCAGGTGGCAGTTTTATGGTTAAGATGACCTCCGTCTTATATTATTATTTTAAGATTTAAACAGACAAAAAAAGACTTGGTTCTGAACACATTCCTTTTATAGAAGGATTTGACTAATTGACGCGTAGTTATCCGCTTTGTATTTAGACTATAGCGATAATATTAACTCCTAAAAGTACTGCGGGATTTATAAATAAGTAGCCTCTGCATTTTCGACTATGAACGATGTACATATTAGTTTTACATAAAACAAAATTATTTTCTTAAAAATTTAGTATACAAATCATTTCAGTCGGTTTATTTCTTGATTTCTGAAAAGTCACTGCCGTTTGAAAAAAAAGTACATGTAAGTACTTACGACTTCAGAAAGGCAAATACTTGGAAAATTTTGGATCAGAGTTAAATTTGTTCAAAAATAGTTGATGTTTTTGACGTCAAAGTCACAAATTACAATTGTTTTTGAGATATTCACAAATTTTGTTGCATAAAACAAAAAGTACGAACATTTATTTTTTGTAAACAATGTTTTGTTGAAAAGAGAAACGCTCAAAGAAAAGTTACAAAATTACATTGTCATCAAAACGTATCACGTCCTAACGTATGAACGGATCGGGCTGAAATTTGGAACACAGATAGATTATTGTCTGGAAGAACACATAGGCTACTTTTTATCCCGAAAAAACAACGGAAACGGGAACTACGAGGGTAACACCACGGGGCGCTGCTAGTTATGAAATAAAATTAAATGAATTTAAACTTCTGACAAATATCTTCACATCATTATAACAAATGAAAAAAAAAAGTTTACAATAAAAGACGAACTACCCACACACGACCTTTGCACATAATTTCATTCATGAAATACCACTGACTAAAACTCATTGTAAAAAACAAAATGTCGATTTATCGATATTGAATGTTGTTCTATCAATAAAACCAATAAAATAACTCATGTTAAAACACTTGAAAGATTTTAAGTATGTGGTACGATGCTTCAAGCGAGGTTTTGCTATCGTTACTTATAAATAAGTATTATTTTTATTTATTTGAAATAGAGACAGAACGAGCAAAACTTGTCTCTGATGGTAAGCCTTCACGCTTGCCCGTAATGGCACAGTAGGTACAGCAATTTGAACGCTAAACAATCACTTTAAGGGGGCGCCTAAAGCCAGAAAACGAAAAAAGGACATTTTCGACGCCGCTCACTGAAGTTAAGAAACTAAAAACTATGACAAAAAAAAAATTACGTGTGGGTACAATCAAGAAAAAGCACAATAACCGAATAGAATTTGAAAAATAGTTCAGAGTTTTTTACAATAAAAAAATAAAAATGACACCGAAAAAACCAGTTTTAATTCGAGTACTCGAAATTATCAGCGATGACCCCACATTATTTTTTGGTAATAAAAATCCTATTTGTACGTTCTAGTAAAGTAACCGAACACTTTTTTAAATTTATGTTTAGTTATTGCGTAATTAAATAAAACTTGGTCAAAAATGGACTCCTGATTAAATATTGATTTTTCCTCCAAACTGTGTCATGCTATTCTCGACTTTATGTACATCATGTTAAGAAACGCGTCGCGCGGGTGAAATCTGATTTTTTCCTGGCTTTAGTTTATCTTTCTAATCTGGATTCTTTCTTGAATTCAGAGCGAATTATCTGTTTAAAAATCATTGCT
The DNA here is from genome assembly GCA_963693475.1 of Ectropis crepuscularia. Classification (NCBI taxonomy): domain Eukaryota; kingdom Metazoa; phylum Arthropoda; class Insecta; order Lepidoptera; family Geometridae; genus Ectropis; species Ectropis crepuscularia. The sequence continues at coordinate 20,576,221 of OY856355.1, forward strand.
CATAATAATTATAGCATGAAAATAAAACCAAAAAAAAATCATCTTTGTGTATAGGCTTCATTACCGCAGACTAATGTACAAATAGAACAGTAAACGCATAGAGCACGCAAACTTATACTTTAGCCCTAAGTTGCATTGTGGTATTTAAGTCACAATGTAAAATAGGGCTTTTAAGCTTACAGTCGAAGAATGATAAAACAAAAGTCACAGTAAAAGGTCAAACAAATTGTACAACACTCCATATATTTACCGTTGTATCTTCAAACATTAGCACCTATCCGTAAAAATCCGGCCACTTGCATAAGCCATAAATCATTGAAGATGCGATCGTCGAGCGGACGCACTAATGCCAGAGGTCGCCGCGAAAGTACACATTACGTGTATATTGTATGGATAGCAGCCAAAGCACTTATATAGATGAAAACATTATCGTACATATTATTCATGTCATTATTGGCATATTTATAGGCATAAAACTATTTATTTATTTAATACACAAGAGTCAAAGAAAAGCAAGGAAAGCGAAAACAGAATTGCATTTATTTTTTTGTAATATTAATGAACATTTAAGAGTTGGCATTAAATTGCTTCTTCCGTCTACTAAAATGAAAACGGGAAAAGAAAGCAGTTACCTATAACCTTAGAACCTATAAGGTCACCTTGGCAATATTTAACGTTTTTACCAAGGCCTATAGTTAAACCTATAAAAATGCATATTTTAGTATTTTAAACTCACAAACCATCATAATTTGTCTGTCCTTTTTGATCAAAATGTTATTTACATTTTGTAGCTCAACTAGTTGTTTACTGATATTTATATACGAGTCGATAGTCAAACGCAGACTTATTTCACATAAAATCGTCGTAGATAAATATATCGTAGAAATTATCTTATCTACTTGTGGTTACGTTTTTGCAAACCGTACCTTATGCAATGCGATGGCACGGAATAGGACATCTGATTGTGTGTCGGGTCAGTGAGTATCGCAGTAGAGTTAAACAAACTAATTGTAATATTTGTGCGGCGTGCTAATATGGTCAAGCGAAAGTAAGAAAAATACATAAAAACCTACTTATTTATAACACAGTAATGCTTGTACTTTACTACTTTAATTAACGGAAATTGTTTCGCGTGAAGATGATACCCAGAAGCATAATCTAGATGGCCATGCCAACAGGAGTCTATCGTTCACGTGGCTACGATGAATAAGACAAAAGTCTACGAATTCTTTTTAAAAATGTAAAAATATTGTTTTAAAAACTTAACTTTGTTTTTTCTTTGTTAAAAATAGAATAACTGCTACTCTACACTCAAATTTATTTATTATTACATAATATTATTATATCATTCAAATTTCCTCATATCCGTTCAGTTTTTCGGACGTGTCTAGACAACAAATATCTTAACATCCACACTTTCATATATTAATATCATTAAGATACCGTGAGACCAGATTATGAAAGAATACCTAATATACAAGATACAGAAGAGTTCATACACAAAAGGTTTGTACAAAACTGTGTCAAGTTCAATTAAGACAAAATAGTTGGTTCTCATTCTCACACAGAATTTGAAGATAAGCTATTTTTGTTTAGTTACGTGGTGGTCGCCTCCTATTTATAATTTTATTACTTTCCTGACATATTAATATTCAAATCGATTGTAAATTAGTGTATTACAGCAAAATTATACAATCAATCGTATTATTTATACCCTGCGATTCCTTTTTGCCATTGAAACATGACAATAATAGGATGTCGTCTCGTCGTAAACACAATTGGTCTGAGGACCTTTTTGAAATACTTATTCAGAAAGATTGGCAGGTCAATCATTTTTTGACGTACCTATACAATTAATTTTACAACGACTTAAAATCTTCTTGATTTTTGATATAACTTTTATTCTGGTACACAAAACTGCCAAAGAAGTATCGCCTTCCTAATTTAATTTTGGATTTTGTGCCATGTTTGGAATCAAGTTAAACTAAAATTGGTAGCTTATCGTCAACTCTGTAGTCATTGCTTTCAATAGATTTTTAAATTACTAAGATCTCCAGAAACTTGCTGGTTCTAACTATACTGGTTGGATTTGTAACAAACATGAGACAGAATGTTTTGGAATACAGAGATTAATGTAGCTTAGCATTTACTATTTATAAACAAATCAGTTTAAAACGTGCGCCAGTACGTAACGTTCCAAGTGGGTAACTAGGCTGCGCAAGAGCATCTTCCGTGAGAACGCCCTACAACAATCGCAGTAATTCCGACAATGGGAGATAAAATTCGACCGAACTTGTTGATTTACGATGCACTGAAATTGCTTTGAAGTCGAAATTGCGTAGTTTATGGGGTATACCGAAGCAGACGGTAAAATAAGAGAGAGAGAGCTAAACCCAGCAGTAGGATAGAAAAAGCTGTAGGTGATGATGATAATGATTGATAATAGAGTGATAATTTTAGGTTTAATAGAAGTCTAAAGTGATAGAAACGCTTTATAGATCGTGACAAAACACAATTTTAAGACAAATTATATTTATTAATTTCACTAATTTATAGTTTTTTTTCTGTTGCGGCGAAACAGTTTTCGTTGATAAATATTCGCTTATCATTTGTTTTGTTAAAACTACCCTCAATATTTTTGAGGGTAGATTCAATTTTTTTACGTATTTCATTTAAATGTTTGATTTGATAAGTCATAACGTGTCTCGAACCCATATATTATGAGATGGTGCTGGTTTACGGGATATTTAATCTCACCCAATATTTATTTTACCTACCCTCAAAACGTGAGGAAATTTTTCACCTTATATATGGTCAAATTGTATAATGTATGTTTGTGTAAAACTTATTTGTTTTTCTCCTTTTCCAGGTAAGACTCATTATAAAAATTGATACAACAAACACACGCAGCGGTAGGTAACCACGTAATATTAGGTGGGTCGGCTGATTATTCGTTTTTTTTTTCATAGCAAGAGGTCACATCAATCATTGTTCTAAGGTAACGAGGTTGAAAATTAAATGAAATGAAAATTTATGTGTAGGAATATTGTCACTAATGTTTTGTCACAAATGAAATGTTTCCTCAAATATTCTACCCAAAAATGTGCTCAAGTATTTGAAATTTATCGTTATTGTATTGTATCATCATTTACACCATACTTGTATTATGATTAGGTTATTCGCCATACTAGTTTTATTAGTTTTACCCGTGAACACAGTGTACCATATTGTATGGAAATATTACAGACTTGCTTCACCATAGAACCGCGTTAATATATCACAATCAATAACGATAGTATTACAGAAGTTCACTTCCTTACTTATCAGGTTAGTCGTGATCAAACGTCAATTTTGAATCCAAAATTTATTTTAAACAAAACTGTATAGAACTCTACCAAATGCGTAATATAGTTCAAAGTTCAAAGATTTTTTATCTTTGTTTTATCTTGATAAATATGTAGGCTTTAATTAATGCAAAATTTGAGGTCTTCATTGCGGTTTTAAATGTCATTTGCATCCTGTTAATGCTTAAAATTATTTATAAGGTAGACGAGGAATTATGATTTGGTTCCGCTGTTTGGTAACCGCCCATGACCACTTGACCTCAGATTTAAATTTGTCTAGATAATGAAAGACCCTAATATTGTATTCAAGACATAAGACGAATATAATTAAAATTGAATATTATGCAATAAATACTAGTACTTATAGTCGTTTTGTAATTACCAATAACATTACCTGAATTGCCATATTGGATTAAAACTTATTACTGCCATACTGACGTCAGCTCAATGTTGCCCCTTTGAGTTTTACTCAACGTCACAAAAATTGTCGCCAGTTTTGTAACGATCAGCTGAAAAGTGTCAAGTTCAAGTTTGTTAGTTCAAAAAACCTGTCTCTTTGAAAGAGTGACTTTAACTAGTTAAGTATATCCGCTTGCTTCTCTGGCGGCTACTCGCGTTTACAACTTTGGCGGGAAAACGGGTGTCAGGTTATCTAAATGCATTGTTTAGACCGCGAAGTAAATTTTGTTGGTTTTCGTCATTCGGATTCGGTTTAGTATAGTTCCCTCGATGTATCAAGCGGCTAAATAATTAAAAATATTCATTTAAGTTTTTGGGGTAAAATAATCCATTATGGATACGTTTTTAAGTTTAGCTATTTCTTTATTTTTATCTTTTATGCGTTAGTATCACAGTCGTTTTAGTACCGACTTTTGTCTTACCGATTTTTATCTCAAACCAATCCTTTATCACTGACTTGGTAACTGTTAGGTACGCAGGCTATATCCTAGATCCTAGATCGTCACTTAACATCAAGAGTCATTATCATGTACAGTTCTTCTCGATTAAAAATCTGAGCAAATGATTATCAACAAAATGATTAGCTTATCACTATTAAAAAAAGTAAAATAATCAGTTGTGATGCGATTTATTTCCACTCGGTAAGAAAATAACCTAGAAACAGGCAAAATTTTCAACATTTTATTAAACACTACTTGATATTCCAAAAGCATAGACCTACACTAAAACCATCGCAATGTGTAGAGATTTGCCATCTATCTGTCAAGGTTAAATTACCATTTTTATGTAACGAAACTAGAATTTATGGAAATTTAAGTAAAGGTTGACACCAAGAACGACCGACATTCTCGACATATGATCTGGTCAATTGACTCACCCTTGAATTTAGTAAATTTGAACCGGTTATTTTAAATAATACATTATGTGATGTTACAAAACACACCCATGGAGGATAATACATGTGATGATCGTTATTCTATGTTTATTTCAATCATTATGTCTGACATTTGAGTTTCGAAATTTTGTACAAAAAATGTTTGAAACTAGTTGAAACTATTTATTAATTGTATGCGAATGAGGCACGCCCAAAAACGAGATATTAATTATTATAGTTAAATAACAAGATAATTACAAAGATGTATTCAAATACACACGTAATTTACTACATGGAATCAATTAAAATTAGACTCTTGGAATTCGTTGTCATTAAAAACGTTAAAAAAACTCAATTTGTACGTGGGCGAATGGTTTTTGAACCAATTAACGATTGCGAGCGCTTAAACATCTTTTTTTATTGGTGATAAACATTGGAACACAATCTTATTGGTTGATCATATCTTACTAGGATTCAATTCAAATGCAAAAGTGCATTATTATTGAGGATATTTAAATTAAGTGGCTTTAGATTCGTCATCAAGTTACCAAACGTTTTCTAAATGGTTAATGCGACCAAATCCATCAAATTATTGATCAAAGTAAATTGCTATAAAAAAAATTTTTTTTTTTTTCCTTGAGACATTGGTAATCAAGACATTGATTGTTCTACAAATTTTACTAGGTATAACGACCGTATCTTCCTTCAATAATTATAATTATAAGTATCAAAGTTTAGACGCATGGATATTTGTTTCTAAATCAAGTTACGAGTAGAATGTCTAATCACAGATTTTAGTGTGGCAACATTTTATCATATAATTTTTATCACGGGAAAGCTGTAGGTACTTAGACTTATCCGAACAAAACCGCGAGGCGCTGTCAGTAAGCTATAAATTTACTGTACCACCAAAATATTACGTATGTTACTAAAATTTTCAAGTGCAAAACGATTCTGTTATTTTCCGACCATTGAAGTGTCTTCATAATCGTCTAAATAACGCCAATGACATTTAACCCGAAACGATGTATCAAAGCAATCATACGTTACGTTATTTTTTCACTCTAAATAACACTTGGTTTAGCAACTTGTATAACTGCTATTGTAGCTATTATTAACGAATTAGCATTATATCTCACGCTTGCGGACAAATGACTGTTTGTACCGTTTTCTCAAGTTACAAGATGGTTTACAAATAGGCTATTGTGCGTTTCCGAAACCGGCGCAGTTTGTTGGTGTTCCTTTGAAAATAGATAATTAGATTTACAATTTGGGGCGTTAATGTTTCCTAAGTTATCAATATTAACTTAGATCTAATTAGTTATTATGTACCTACTTAAATATTAATTCCTCAACCTATGCAAGTATTTCGCGTTATCATATCTTCTTATGTTGTCGAAAATCATATCGCATTAATACATCAAAATGAGTCCGTTGACTGAAGAGTTACAATGTCATAGACTAGTTGCTACGAAAATCAGGTCAAGTTCAAACATTAAAATGGAACCATTGGCTTAAAAGTTACAATTTCATAGACAAATATAGCAAAGTTTAATCGTTAATTATCGATATCGAGTGTTAAAACATGAACACAAAATTTGACGCATCCTGTTTTTGCCACATAAACGGTAAAAGCTGACAAATCACTTTTTAGTTCTTTTCAGGGGTTACCTACATATTTATGTAGGTAATAGTTTAGTTCGCTAATAGTTTGTTGAGGGTTGTTCTATCTAATTTTTATTTTGTACTTTGATTGTAATATTTTCAAGTGGACAAAAAAGAAACGAACTTCTTATTTTTTCACTTTATTGATTTTCTGAGTAATGTTACGAATTATTTTTTTGTAATCAGTTCTGTAATTCTTTGTCTTGTGTGACTTGTCTCGCATATAAACGATTATTTAAAACGCTGATAATGTTGAAACGATCTCAGAGCGTTTCAATTCCAATTCAATAAATGATGAGACTAAAACACGTCATCAAGTGTTCTGTTGTAAGACTTTATATTAATGTTCAAGTTACTTCAGTAAATTAAAGTTAAAAGGTCGACAAGAACATCCGTGACCTCTAAGTTGAGATGAATGAATATAATTTATATTTAAATCTATATTTTATGATTGGCCTCGAAACCATAAGAATTCTCATCTTCAGTTAGACGTTTTCCGCGGTCATAGTAAAATTTAGGGTTAACGTGCACTATCATTGAAACATCCGTAACCAGTTTCGGTTTTACAATAATCTGAAATGAATGAAATTAAATATCAAATTAATACTATTCGATTCTAGTATGTTTACTCGTAATAATTTTGAATGTTTGTTTGTATGTTTGAAGTAATCTTCCAAATCACTACACACATTTAAAACGACTTTCCGAAATTAAAAAATCACAGTTTTCAAGTTTTACTAAAATGAAATAAAGTACCTACACAGTTCTGTTAGTTAATTGTATTTTACAAATTGATGGTCGTGATAGTTAAGCATAAGCTACTTTTTCAAAAAATGCACCTAGTAATCATCGAAAATGTTTGAATCAATAAAGTATTATTATTATGTATTTATGACAAATAAATTTATTATTATGTACGTATTTATTTCCTTTCTTAAGCCTAAGTTTTTACAATATTCATTTATAAAACAACATAAAAACATTATAAAAACCTAAACCTAGTTTGCCGCCAGCAGCGGGGCAGTGCCCAAGCTACCGGTGGTTAGGGCTGCAGAGTGAGGAACCTCCTGACAATACGTGCTGTGTCGAGGATGACCGCCTTCTGCATCTGACCCTTGATCCAACCGTCTAGCGAAAGTCTCTTAAGGTTTTGGTCGAGACTTTTCGCTACAAGGCCGTTTGCCGACACGACTATTGGGACTATGATCGTCGAATCAACATCCCACATGGCGGTAACCTCGTGCGCCAAGTCAAGGTACTTGCTCAGCTTGTCCTTCTCGGCTTTCACGAGGTTCTCGTCATGTGGTATGGTGATATCGACGATCATAGCCCTGCGCTGAGACCGGTCTATCAGCACGATATCAGGCTTATTGGCGACAATAGTCCTGTCCGTGATGATAGAGCGGTCCCAGTAGAGCAACGCACGACCATTCTCGAGAACTGGCAGAGGTGCATACTTATAGTACGGCACCTCGGACTCAACAAGGTCATATCGAAGAGCAAGTTGCTGGTGGATGATCCTGGCTACTAGGTTATGCCTGTGCAAGTACTCGCCGTTAGCAAGATGCGAACAACCGGAAATAACATGACGAAGAGATTCACCTGGACGGCGGCATGCCCGACAAATGTCGACCGTACCGTCCTTCATTATGTATTTCCGGTAGTTGTTCGTCTTGATAACTTCGTCTGCAATTGCACAGGCAAAGCCCTCGGTTTCTCCGAAGAGGTCCCCGAAGCGCAGCCAGTTCACCGACGCGAGCAGATTCACATCGGGTCCCGTCAGGGCCCGATAGAATCGCCCGTGCAGCTCCTTGCTCTTCCATACTTCCTTGCGATCATCAGTGCTGAGCACCGATGGTTTGCGCCAGTTCTCGTTTGCCATTGAAAGAGGCGTGAGGCTCCTGTCAACTGCCACAACATCGCGATGCATCCCGGACTCGCTGTTGCGGAAATAATCCCTGAGACTGCATACCTCGCGGTTGTGAAGGTTCTTGGCATTTAAAAAGCCTCGACCCCCCCATTTCCGCGGGATATACAGTCTCATAACAGACGAGCGCGGGTGTAGCATGCGGTATGTTGTGAGCAGTTGACGGACCTTTCTATCCAGGGCGTCGAGCTCAGTCTGAGTCCATCTCAGTATGCCAAAGGAGTATATCAGCAGAGGCATTACCCAACCGTTGAAGGCTCGCGCCTTGTTACCGCCTGACAAAAGACTTTTAAGTACTTTTGTCAGCCGGCAAAAGAAGCGCTCCTTCACCGATTTCTTAATGTCATCTGCTGATATACCCAACGACTGTGACATACCGAGATATTTGTAGGTCTCGTCTTCGGAGAGGGATCTGAGAGTTATATTCTCGGAAAGTTGTAAATTCTCTGAATTTACTACTTTCCCTCGCTGTACATGCATGACCGCACACTTGTCGACACCGAACTCCATCTTGATGGCGTTACTAAAAACCTCTGTGGTTTTTAATAGCTCCAACAAGTCTTGGCGTTTCGGTGCAAAAAGTTTGAGGTCGTCCATGTACAGCAAATGAGATATAACCTCACCTCCTCTACGAAGACGATAGCCTAACTCTGAATCTTTCAGCAGAGTGCTGAGAGGATTCAGACTTAGGCACCACCATAGGGAACTCAGACTGTCTCCCTGAAATATTCCCCTTTCAATTTTTATCAAGTCTTCCGAAACAAACGAGCTGTCTACGCTACCTGGTTGACGAAGGACTGTGACCCACTGTCCCATGCATTTGCTTAGAAAAAGTTTTAGAGTTGGATTTATTTTGTACAACTCTAAAACTCTTTCTAGCCACGAATGGGGCACCGCGTCATAGGCCTTCTTATAGTCAATCCAAGCAGCGGAGAGGGCTCCCTTGTTTCGTTTGACTTGTTGGCAGATGGTCGTGTCAATGAGGAGCAGCTCCTTAGTACCACGGGACCCAATCTTACATCCATTCTGAGAGGAGGCTAAAACGTTATTTGCGACAATATGCGCGTTAATTTTTGCTCTCAGAATGGATGTAAGCAGCTTATAGATGGTAGGCAAGCACGTGATGGGTCTGTAGTTCTTTGGTTCCGTGGTACTACCAGACTTATGGAGCAGGAAGGTGACTCCGGTGGTCATGAAACTGGGAAGAGAACCCGTCTCGAGGGCTTCTTGGAATTGTGTTGCCAAACGCTCATGTGAGCATCGAAACCACTTAATCCAGAAGTTGTGCAATCCGTCCGGCCCAGGACTTTTCCAGTTCTGAGCCATCCGGATAGCACAACCAACGTCTTCGAAGTCTATTGAGATAGACTCCATGGTTTCGATAGACTCACACGCACGCTCGACAACACGCATCCAAGTTCCCTCTGTGTGCTCGACAGGCACCGACCAGATGCTGCGCCAGAAGTTTTTCGTAGCGCTGGCATCCGGTAGCTGCCCATCGCTCACACGTCGACTAGTTCCCTCCCAGTTTCTATACACCTTCCTTTGATCACTTTGGAAGTCGCGATTTTGCCGATATCGACTCACACGCTCTCTGTAGCGGCGAATACGGTTTGCCCACGCATAAACTTTCTGCTTCAGATAGTCAATGCGTTCCGTAACATTGGCTAGATAGTGCTGGGGACTGATTACAGTCCCAGCGAATGCCTGTGTCACGAAACGCATGACTCGGGGACGACTGTTCCCCTGACTGAAGCAGATTAGCTTTGCTATAAGAGTCCTGAATGTGCTGATACGCCGTTCTATTCGCATTTGCCATGCGGGTGCATCTCCGGCGGTTCGCGTCGTACGGTCAGTGTCTGGAAACTTGACACGTGCAACGCGACACGCCGCGATAGCACCACAGTAGAGAATAGAATGGGTATCAGTCAAATCTTTGCTAGTACCCAGGTAGGGCACTAGCAAAGTATTCAGGGCTCCCATCAAAGCTAAATTCCGTTTATGGGTGGGTAAACGTGGTAAGCGCGGCCTAGAGTTTGGTGTGAGTCGATATTGGAAGATCGCGTCTTCCAAAGCACTCCTCAGTTGCCCTCTTACCTGGTCAGATACATTACTACTCGCCGAGTCTTCCTCCTCGATGTCGGGGTCGGCCGGCGCCGCAAGTGTCGCCACTGACGCTGGCACTGAGGCTAGTGTCAGGGACGACGACGCGGCGGGCGGATTCCGAGACGAGGCAAAAGCTGGGCGAGTATGTTGTTCCTCCAGGCGTAGCCGATCAAGTACCGAGTCATCCAGCAGTTTGCACCGACGAATGGCTCGAACTTGATCTGAAAGTCGTTGTGCGTATACGGCGACGGTTGGTTCAAGGGCCTGAAACAGAAGTAACATCCTGGCACAGTACGCGGTCAGGTGGGTTCCTCCCTCTGTAGCCCTGTAATAGGCGCGCATGCAGTTCTCATTCATTTGCTGAGTCCATCGCATGCGACGCACTACACCACCGGTAGCGGGGGCCGGGCGCGAGGCAGGTTGCCTCACAGGCCCCAAGCGTGCCGGCAGCGGCGGACGGCCACGACGCCCAGGTCTTCTTGGCGATGGGGTCCGCGCCGCGTCCTCGTCACTCGAACTAGCACTCGTGTCGCGGGGAGTCAGGAAGGCTTCATCCTCCGACGATAGGCTTGGCGGTGACGGGACACGGACTGGTGATGGTCGTGCGCTCCTTGTTTCCGCTCCTGTCCGTGTTTTTGATCGTGTAATCATAACGTTTTCATATTTTTCGTCCGTATTTTAGTTTGTTTACAAATTGTTGTCTTGATTGACATTCTATTGTCATAGTGCATTTTCTTGATTTTATAGTTTTAATTACGTTTTATCTAGTACCTCTAGTTATTTTCGGTGTGCGGTATATTTTCCTTTATGTTGTAAACAAATATTTGTCACTAAATGGTTGAAAATGAATAAAAAATTATGAAATTAAACACGATGTAAAAAAAAACACGTCCAATCGTGACAGCGGGTTTTTTTTTTTTTTTTTTTTTTTTTTTTTTTTTTTTTTTTTTTTTTTTTTTTTTTTTTTTTTTTTTTTTTTTTTTTTTTTTATTATTATTATTATTATTGGGTTTGTCTAAGTTTTTTAATAACGTCTACAAGTTGCGAGTGGTACATCTCTCACTTAGTATTCACGAGAGGTGGTTTACGGTCTTGGCCTTCATAGTGCGCGAGTACCTCAACAGAAAGACAATTTTATGTAATACTTGTCACGGAACTATGTAACCGGTCGTTCTTAGAACACGGACGTGAGTCTTCTTTGCAATATCTTGATTACCAGCTTTGACTTGTTAATCTTCCGAGCGGCTAATGAAAAAGATCATCCGTACTATTTATTCACTCTCTATTTTTATTAATATAATAATGAGTTTTTTGGTTAATAAATTACTTTTTACGCATTTATATTCACCCTGTTTAGTTATTCGTTTCTTAAAATAGTTGCTAGAATTCAGCTATTTTAATCTCAATTTTTTTTATATTTTGTAAAATGTAAAAGCAGAAGTTTGATGTACGGTAGCGTATTTTCTAGTCAATGTTTTGCTTTTAGGTAAGCACGCTTTATCGTTGACTGCATTGTCGCTTAACACCATGCGAGTTGACAATAACTTAACCTATTCTTAAAAAAAATGTTTACATACCTTTAAATTTTAAAAAGAAAAAACTTGTTGTTTTTATAGCACAAGTTAATAGTTGCTTTATTGCTTTTGACATAAAAATTGTTTTGGATACATTTATAAATACTTGTACAATTTATAAAACTCTCACTGATTTATAGAAATTAGCTCACTGATTTAAAAAAAATATTGTGTTCTTTGTGGAGTTAAACACGTAGTTAACAAAATAAAATGCTTTAAAAAAATAATATATTAACATTATTCACTCCAAAATGTTGTTAACAATGAGTTATAGCGCTTAAAATATGTGTCGCCACAAAAAACACAATTAAAATATTTTTTTAAAATTTATATTTACAAAATATGATAAAAGCGAGAGCACATTTAGTATTTTCATACATATTTGTAAGATAAGCCCTTGACAACAGTAATTCACATAGATATTTAGTATTTTTTTCATAGAGCCGTATAATCAATATCTCTGTCTATATTTTAAGTGTGGACCCACAAAATAGTATTGTAAATTTACTTTAATTACATATTACACTTACATAAGCAATGCCGTAATCTTTGCAGGATCCGCAAAGCCTGTAATTTAATCGATATTTTTCGAATCGATTACAAAGGCAGTAAATTCGCGATTGAGATGCATGGGAAAGATTACGTTATTTGTAAATATATTACCCTTGACTTTAAGATATTTGCTTTTAGTTAATAATGAAAAAATACTTTAACTAATCAACGTTAATGATAATGTTTTGGAACTTTTTTTTTAAGTTTTATAGGTTTACACTTGACCGCCATCTCGCCTGATGCTAAGCGACGATGCGGTCTACGATGGAGAGTGTTTACCTAGAAAAAAACCGATTCACTCTCGATTTGAAGACACAAAGATTGTAACCATAAGGGAAAACCCACTCAGGCAACGTATTCCACAGCCTAGACGTTCTTATCACAAAAGTAGAGTCAAATCTCTTCGTTCGTGTCTTTGGAACATCAACCATGAAACGATGTCGCTTTTTCGAGCTACGAGAATTCCGATAGAAAAAAGGACAAGGTGGTATTAGATCATGTAAATCAGTCGCACGCTCTCCGAAGTGTATCCGATAAAAAACCGATAGACTAGCTATTTTACGATTAACTACGATTTAACGTGCGATTGTGGCGCCGCCATGCTGGTAACGTAATTCTTGGCACAGACATTATAGTTACCATAGAAGAAGAATACGTATCGATTGTTAAGCAACTCGATTATTAAACTAAAATATCATATTTCAATTACGACCTTCAACTCTATATTTATAGCAGTGATTGGAAACTAGTATAGCCAATTTATTAATTAGAAATACAAAATATGTAAATTAAATCAAAAACGGTAGTATAGTTACGATTTGTTGGAAGTTTTATGATTGTGCTTGGCGGTTAGCTGGTTTACTCATACGGTCATTAAAATGATGTCCTCACTACTTATATACTACATCAAAATACTTGTACCTCACAAACATTTTTGTACAAAATTCGGCTTACGCGTATTACTTAGTAAATATCTAATATATTATTATTGTGTAATACTTTACTTACTTAGTACGAAGAATATTCGAATAGTATCTATCATATAACTTTGATGTTAGGATTTTTCTAAGACTGAAATTGGGAACTATGAATACGTTTTGAAAAACTCTGTCTATGAATATGATCGATCGACGAATAATTCTTGTATATTATGTACCTATTTTTATTTACAATTATCGGGTTACACCATGGGGCATAGTTTATTTAAAGTAAGTAAAGTAAAGTAAATTTATTTATTACCAATAACCACATACAAGAATCTCATAAAATAAACACATGAAACAAAATTAGATCAGTTTGTATTATCATTACTTAAGCTTATTATGAAGGGCAATGTTTCCAGAGAATTTACAGGGCTTAGAGATATAAGATATCTGGGTGACGAGCGCAGTGCAATGCTAGGCAATGATTTGGACTCTTCATGTTCCAATAGCTGCGTGTCACTGTGCTGTTATGTGGCAGGCATGTTGCTTACCATCAGGCACATGCTAGTCTCGTCACTCTTTATTTAAAAGAAAAACTAAATGTACTTATTCTTATTTTTTTCAAATGTTGAGACATTACATTTTGTTTTTCATAAAATTTTAATGGTCACACCCACTATATTACATTACGTTTATCATCGTATTCGAAACTAAAAGTAGACTTTTTATTTTTTAACACATACATGATAGATCTTGGGGCCAGTTCACACCACCTCGAAGTTAACAATTATATCTACAAAACAAAGCAATATAACACTTTGCCACAATAAACTTTTTACTATACTTCTTGTTATATCAATGAAAAACTGACAGCAGTATTGTGACATAGTCTTAAACAGAGTTCTTTTAATTGGCACGGCAAAAACCGAGCTTATGCCGTATTAGTGTTTCGTCATTTTTACTGTTCGTAAATAGAAAAACCACAATATGTAGTCACACATAACTGGTTTTTATTGAAAGTGCAAGTGACTTTTTTGAGGAAAAAGAACTGTGATTGCAATAATTATGAAGTTTACGATTGTTTTGCATCAGCGACGTCCCAAAGTTACATATGTCGACAGTTATTTATATAGTCTAAACTCTAAAGTATTAAATTAATTAATAACATCTATAGTCTTTCTTTCGAATTAAGTTATTAAAAACTAAAGGACTTTTCAAACTGATTTTTTATAATATTATGAAGTGTCAAAACAAACAAGGCATGCGCATTATGGTGACTGCACTGCGCTCTTTACCCAGATATATTATAAGATAATGTATTTTTTAGCCCAATAATTTATCTCTAACTTGTAGTTCCCGAGTTCAAATAAGCACACACAAACCTTTGTAGGTTTATTTTCGTTATTAACAACACAGATACCAACAACACAGGTATCTTAAATGGCCCACTTGTTCCCACTGCCTTATGTGACAAGGATAAACTCAACCGTTCACCACCACTCTGGTCAATAGCGGATTGGTTGCTGCTTGTTGTCGGAAGATGTATTTCCTAGAACGTATTGGTTTTTTCACGATGTTTTCCTTTACCGTTAAAGCAGTGGTGATGTAGTTGTACATTTGTCTGGACTTGGAAAAATACATCGAGGTCTCTTATAGACAAAACCCACTACCACACGCTTGCGACATCGCATTTTGCCTTTACTGAGCAACAAGTAAAAAAAATACATGTATATTCAATGAAACCGAGTTTTTAGTTAGAGAGAGAGAGAGAGATTCATGTAAAACGAATTATTTAGAAATTTTGTTTTGAACTGTTACCAAATTGTGGAATATTTTTGTTAATGACAGTCGTAATATAATATTTAAATTTTATCTACCTTGATGAAATATTCAATTTACAATAACATTAAATACGGTTTTACAGATATTAAATGATTATCACACTATCTGTATAATACCACTAGCTGTATCCAACAGTTTCACCCGTCTATCTCATTATTATGAATATAAAAGATTTGTAGTTTGATTTATTTTGAATAAACTCATAAACTACTGAACCAATTTTAATGAATTATAAATAGTTCGAAAATACTACTTCAACACTCAGTTACTACATAAACTATATTGTTAGTCATAAATATGTATCTTTCTGTTGCACTGTTGGGGCTCTATACCTTGAGATTTATATGAGAGAATTGAGGCCATAAATCCATAACATTGGCCGAGTAAGTATCTTCTAAAAACATGTCTTACTTGACACACCCCGGATTCTTAACGATCACTTCTTTCACATGTTAAATAAATGTTAGATACAAACAAACACACAAACATAAATAATGTTTGTGTGAATGAAAAATCATTAACTCACATCAAAATTACTAGCATCTGCCATTGATTGATTAATGTCGTCATTCGTCATAGGATTATTTCATTTATGAAGATACAAACTTGAAAGGGCAAAAGGCACACATGAGTATAGTAGGCGTAGTACAAAAAGTACCCATGGTAACATGGCGCTAATGCAGCAAATATCCTAAAATAAATTGAAATGCAAGAAAATTCCACATTTTCCATACATTGCATATCAAAAACTAGCAGCGCCTGCGGTTATACTCGAGTAATTCCTGTTACCGTAATATTTTTGCAATAAAAAGTAACTTCAAACATCCAAATTTTCACATCAGATGATACTAACAGTGCCCCGTGGTTTTAGTGTAACTTTATCGCCGTGAAATGCAGCTTGTGCTATTATTCTGGACTAAAATATAACTGTTATATTATAATAACTGTTTTCCAAATTTTGAGTTGACTAGCTAAGCCGTCGCGCGTAAACGAGCAACAAACTTCTAAACATCCAAACTTTCACAAATTAATATACCTAATATTAATAGGATTAGTATGATTAAAATTGTAATCGTGAAAGTTTGTATATCTGAGTCCACTTATTAGGTAGATACATACATGCATCTAACATGGATAAGGATATACCTACTCGTACTGTCTTGTATCGATGTAAGTTACTAATGACTGCAAAGACTACTGAATGTATCTGAAATTCAGTACACCATACATTTTCTTGGCATAACAGATAGTCTATTCTTTATCAAGGAATAATGCCCGGAAAGGAAATTACGCGAAAAAAACTGCAAATAGTCGTATTAATTAAGCAATCTAACAATTTTAAGAGTAGGTGCTGTGGGAGCAAATAGCTGAGCTGTAAAATGTTTGCATTAAATTGCAAAAAAAGATAATTATATTTTTTTTTAAATATTAGACTAACTTAAAGACATAAGTATTAAGTACGAGTAATGTCTTGGAAAACGTAGATAACGTAGAAAACGACTTAAGTATTGTCTTGGACAACAGACTAGTGAAGTGACATAACATCGGGGAAGCGTGCCACGATTGTCCAACCCGCGGCTATTTACCGATGATTAAATTTGAATATTAAAGGTGCAGATTATTGTTTAATGATTAATGTAAGCACGGTGATTACCTAAAACAAACGGAGACGAGCGTCTGCATGCCACCGCGTGTGATTGCGACACTGACATTCTAGATACGTGGGCGCTTACCCCGAGACCGTTTGTTTGACTAATATTAAAATACCGGTCAAGAGCGGGTAAACTTTTTACTCTAAATATTCCGTTTTATTAACCACTATTTTTTATAATTTCATTATTTTACAACAACAAAAAACACATGTCCAAGTCATGGGACATGATCTAATTTTGATATTTATAACAAATCTATGTACTATGACTGACCTCGTGGCTTAGTAGCTCTGCCTGCGATGCCGAAGGTTGTGGGTTAGTGATTATTTTTGACCTACTAACAGTTTTCCCTATCTCGTAGAAAAAAACGCTAAGACACTCGTTAGCTAGACACGCTTTTCAATATTTCAGTTTCTTTACAAACTATGTAGCGCACCTACGTAATTAAAAATAAATAAATTATCGCCTGTACACATATTATTTTATAAAGATTTCAATTCACAAACTATTAAGTACAGTTCCAATGTACTAAGCACAGTCCTAAATAGTAAATATGACATGTAAAGTACACATTTACAAACGGATTTTCACGCGAAATCTACAGAACAAATTGCAATAAAGCTGTACAGTAACCTGATTTAAATATAACAGAACAAAGGCTGCTTTTTATCTAAAAAAATATTAATATGTTTAATCCTGTTATAGCAGCTGAAGTTGAAGTGCATAGCGGTCAAATAATTAATAGAGATAAAAAAGCACTCCAAGTTCAACGAAAGTAAAAGTAATGGAATTAACCACATGGGATTTATATCTTCTGCACAACTTACGGAAAAATGTTATTACACACATTTAACCGTAAATAATTCTCAACCAGTGTATTGATATTTAGTTGTTATATTTGAAAATGTAGTGTTATTGTATGCGCGATTTCACCTAAATAGTTTCTCTTTTAGTTGTTGAAATTTCTAAAAAGTCTAGAAAAAATAGTTTGCTAACTGTATTGTTACTTCCCGGCTATCGCATTGTATTGTGTTAGAACTTAAGAGTTATGTTATCTGGGGCAAAATAAATAAATTGGAACAAGTACGAGCGCAAAAGTAATTATTTCGAGCAACCTCGATACAAATTTTAAGGAACCATCATCACGATCACCTCAGTATTTTATTTATTTTATTTTAAGAATGATGAGACGAGCAGGACATGTGCCTGATGGTAAACAACACGCCTGCCACATAACAGTACAGTGACATGCAGCTATTGGAACATGAAGAGTCCAAATCATTACCTAGCACTGCACTGCGGTCGTCACCCAGAGATCTAAGTTGTTATATAACCCTGTAATTTCTCTGGAAACATTGCCCTTCAAATCGGAACACGGTAATGTTTGCACATTACTGCTTGGCGGTAGAATAACTGGCAAAGGTGTGGTCCTTCCCCAGGCGGACTCTGCCAAGAGTCCTACCACTACTAAGTATGCTAAACTTGCACACCCCTGCTTTCACTTTGACAATCAAAAACGAACAATGGGATACAATTCACTTTGATATAATTTTAGGGTTGTCTCGATATTTTGTCAGATCTGTACTGCTGGTGTGTTTAATGTCAAAGTTACAAGAAGAAGAGATTAATATTTTTTAGAAATGCCTTTTGTTCTTGACATTTATGGAACCGCATTTTGATATTTGAAAGTTAGCCGGATTAATATCGAAACTAGTACAATAGGACAAGTTTAGCCCTAAGCATAAATACTCGTATAATTTTCTTGTATGCTGGGTTTTTGCGTTTAGAAGGCACCCTGATTGTATCCATTGTACCCAAGCCATATACTATTGTGTACCACTATATTATATGGTCGTACACTCTGAAAACGATGACTCATTCTTCAGTGGTTCCGCATATCCCTATTTGAACAATCGGACACAATATGAAGAGATTCGTCTCAGTCGTCAGACGCTTGCTTAAAAGCGAAAGTGACGTATTGCTTCATTCTTTGTCTTACCGTGTGTATTTAATTAACATGTTGTAATAGTGAAAACAATTTGTATTAATAGGTATTTTACGTTAAATTTAGCAAATCAAACCGTGTGCTTCTCCCAGTCACTACTAAAGCGGATATGCAAACTATGGAATTCCATACTTTCGAAGATTTGTACCTACGTGCTTCGAGAAGGATAAGTTTAATAAGGGTATATTTAAACATCCAGGCTGGCAAAATGTACTGAGCGTTTTTGCTGTTGCAGATTTTCGTAAGCAATATTTTTGGTTACCGTTAGACAGTATTTATGCTGCCACTCATTACATAAAAAATATTATTATAACTGATTTATAGTCAGCACAATGCCACGACACGACAGTTAGAAACGGTTTCAAATGCACATTACAAAATGTTCAGAATTGTACTCGTATAACTGCATCTGCAATAACTAAACACCAGTTCAAGTTTTACAATGACAGTGAAGCTCTATAATTATTGATTTGCTTTGTTATAATATTTTATGATACCTGCACTTGATTTATAGTAACTCTACAGAATCTAATAGGTAATGATACACAAGCGATTCAAAACGTAGTCATCTCTTATTACTGTAGTGGCCTCAGAAATCTAAATAATAACCTACATAATAACCTACCTAATAAAATCTGGTACCTTATAATTCAGATTTCTGTGATGGTGGTGGTGGTGGCCTAGTGACAAATACGTATTTTACATTCATAAAACCTTACGTTCGAACCCTATTTACGCCTGTGTGTAAATTTTAGAATGTAGATTGATAAGTATGTCTGTACCACTGATATTGATTGTAAAGAACAACATCGTGAAAAAACTGTCATGTTCCAAGAAAACGTGTTTCGGGAACATGCATCATGTCGAAGAAGATTTAACTTTTTAAAGCTAAGTGAAATGTGCCAACCCGCTATTTGGCTAGCGTGGGCGACTATGGCGTACAGGTTGCATTACTTGGTTAGGGGGATATCCATGCCCTAGTAGTGGGATTTAAATACGGTATAATTCGCAACTACGCACTTGACCAGCGTTGTGTGTTATGGTTCTAATTCTCTTGTAAGAAACAGCTTCGATTCTGACTAGGAAACATAAAATAGGCCGTATATTTATGCATCGTTAAATGCAGCAATTCCGAATTTCAAGATCCACAACTTCATAATGTTTATTATTATTACAAATATAAATTTAAACGACTTCACAAGCAATGGACCATAAATTCCAAGTAGCTAACGCATA
Source organism: Ectropis crepuscularia (assembly GCA_963693475.1). Taxonomy (NCBI): domain Eukaryota; kingdom Metazoa; phylum Arthropoda; class Insecta; order Lepidoptera; family Geometridae; genus Ectropis; species Ectropis crepuscularia. Next base: position 20,596,380 of record OY856355.1, read on the forward strand.
TTAAGTTAACACTCCATTATCCTTGAGGCACGAATTTCTGCAAAATCCGTTGGAAAATTACAGTTCGAATTAGTATAATTTTTATACGGTTCCGGTATAAGTTCTTAAAACTACAAACATGTATTTTTATATACTTCTTACTTATCCTTTTGTAAATGCAAAAGTTCTATGCAGTCTTATGTGCTACGTTAAGTAGTTATTTAATTCACTTATTTTAATTCTAAATTAAGTTTCTTTGATTTATAATTATTTCACTTTATGTAATAAAATTATACTACTACAGTAATTAATAACACCACAGTGAACACTTACTTTGACTTTGACTTTGAACACCCAGAATTGTGTTTTCGAAATTAGTGTTAAAAGCTAAATGATATAATTTGTTTGGGTGTGTTTTAGCGCCACGATGTATTATTTTAAGTAGATATCATAAATATCTTTCAAATTTTCATTGATCAACGAACTTTGGAAACTACCTCTAACATATTATATTTGTTACATCGGAAAATACCTGGGCAGGATGTCTTGATCGGAACAAGCTATGAATTTTGCAATGTACGAGTACCTACTTGATGTAAACTGATATCCCTTATCCGTATGTCATTTTGGTTGAATCTTCAACGTTACCTATACCTATCTTCATCACAATAATATGAATGACAAATTAAATAAAGAATCAGAAAAATAAAATAATCAAATCAATTACGAATATAATAATTTGTCTAGCCTAAAGGGTTACACCGACCATATAGTATACGCCGAATACGTAGAGTTCTACTGATCATCAGGTTTGATTATGAAACCAACCTTGAATTATGAAAAAAAAAAAAATACGTCTTATCAAATCCCAATTGCATTATTTTTATACCTAGGTATAGTGGTTTATTTTGCAATTTCAGGATTAGTTCTAGATTGAAATAATGTGAATGGTTTTGCGCTCTATACCGTACGCTTTCTTGGAATAGAAACTAGATTGTAAGTGCTTCTAATATGTATATGCATAATAGCAGCCGGTCCATGTTCCGTGGTTTTACCCGTGTAGTTCCTATTTCCGTAATTTTCCTATGATAAACAGCTTGTCTGCTATTGCAGACTATAATCTAACTGTATTCCGAATTTCGAACCCATTCTTCAATATCATGGACGTATAAAAAAAGTCGGACGTCGTCTCGCTGAAACGAAAAACTGTGTCCATCGAGTCGGACACATAATATGCACGTGTGCGCTGTCACATACAGGCTGACACGCACACATCAGTGTGTCATTACACGCGCTACTTGTTTATATGTGTGCGTGTCTATCAGTGACAACCTAACAACGCACACGTGCAAATGTGGCCGACTCTAGTGACACATTTTTTGTTTTAGCAAGACTACGTCCGACTTTTTTATACGTTCATGGTCAATATCCAAACTTTACAATTTCGCTTTTCACTAGAAGCATTATTATTATTATGGTCTGTTTTCGGCCAATTTGACACTGTCATTGTTCACACGCGGGTTGATGGCCAAACACAAAAATATAAAGAACTAGCGGCCCGCTCCGGCTTCGCTCGAATAATAACCTAGATATCAACTGCAGCGCCATCTGCCGTAGCTTATGTTACTCGGGAATAATGTAGCTTTCCAAAGGTGAAAGAATTTTTGAAATCGGTCCAGTAGTTTCGGAGCCTATTCATTACAAACAAACAAACAAATATTTCCTCTTTATAATATTAGTATAAACATCGTAAAGTTTTATGTTAATTGAAGCGTTGAACATAAATAAACAAATCCAAAAAGACATCAAAGATGTCGCCAATGATTTATATCCTCGTTCAAAGGTTAAAACATTTGCATGTTAAACAAATTAAATCTAATTTAATTAAACGCACCCAAAATAAAATGCATTCCATTTCAATAATTTTGAACAAAATACGTATTACATTGCTAATTTTATATTTTTAGAACATTGTCCTATTGTTTGAGGGAAATGAGATGGAGGTCAATTAAGACCTATTTATTTTATTGATAAAACATAACGCTATGTTGTTTTAAAATATTTGTTTTTTATGTTAATGTTATGTTACATTTCTAATTCATTTATTAAAGCTAAAACATTCAAAATATGGAAACAAGAAGACCGCGAACCAATTGCTCTCAATTTTTAGTTGTTAGGTTAGTTTTATTTATTTACGTCGAAACATTTATTTGAATCTTAGGCGAATCAAAAATCAGTAAAACTAAAAAGTAAAATCAATTTGTTATGTTCGATGTTTATGGCGTATTTGTAGTAGTAGGACTCTTGGCAGAGTCCACCTGGGGAAGTATCACACCTTTGCCAGTTATTCTACCGCCAAGCAGTAATGGGCAAACATTACTGTGTTCCGGTTTGAAGGGCAATGTTTCCAGATAAATTACCGGGCTTAGAGATATAATATCTTAGATCTCTGGGTGGCGAGCGAAGTGCAGTGCTAGGTAATGATTTGGACTTTCATGTTCCAATAGCTGCGTGTCACTGTGCTGTTGTATGGCAGGTATGTTGCTTACCATCAGGCACATGACGTGCTCGTCTTGTCACTTTTAAAAAAAAAAAGACAAACAAACCGAGGTAACAAAACCTCGAGCCTCCAGTCAATGAAAGTGAAACAGCTTTTTCAATGTCGACTTTATATTATGACAGATATTCTAAGTAATCCTTTTAGGATCGTCCTTGGCAGTTGTTTGTTGACCACCGACTCGGCTACCGAGTGTTTGCAAGAGTACTTCTGATATTTACCAAACGTTAACATTGCATTCGAATTTTGTAAGAGTCACAGCTAAACTATTGATGGCGAAATATACCACGTCTAACAGTTTATGAGCGAGATGCGACGGTATTTCGCGCCGCCATGTGGTACGTGTGGGTTAGAGAACCTTGTGAAGGAAAATGTCGTGGGGATACTAACTTATTCAAAGAAAAACGTATGTTGATGGGATGTGACTTTTACCTTATATTTTGTCGTCTTGGTGGATTATGGTCTTGACTTCGTAACACATTCTAGCTGTAAAAGTAAATAAATAGGTACTATTAGATAGATTAACTCTTTATTGCACTTCACAAGTAAACAAAGTTACAAAAATGTACAAAAACTTAAAACAAAAAAATAAAGCAACAATTGGCGACCTTATCGCTAAAAGCGACCTCTTCCAGGCAACCGCTGGATGGAAAAGGAGAAAAGAAGAATGAGGAGACGGGGAAGTACAAACAATAAGTGAAAGATATTTAGAAGTCTGTAAATATGAAGATTTACTTCAAAATGTAAGAGATATTAGGAATATATTTCAAGAGTAATTAAGTCAAAGTCAAAGTTCTTTATTGATAAATGTACAATTTACACGTCAATTAATAAAAATTTAAACTAAGGAAAGAGCATACAAATTGTAGGTATATATTTTCAAAGTTCGTCTTAGAGTCACATTATGGTTTTAATTATTAAAGAAGGTCTTATCAATTGTTTGTTATTGGCTTATGACGTAAATACTACGCAAAAGTCAGTCCGAGTATTCATTCATGGTTATTCATGCTCATTAATTATGATGTAAAGAAGCCTAAAATCATATTAATCGCATTTGACATAATGTCACCTTCTACACTTTGACATTTGACCTTACGCATGCCATTCTACAAACAGAGTGGACATCCGTTAATTTCTTTAGCTAACTTAATAAACACTTAGCCCTGACTTAGAAAAAAAACGATTATCATGTGTTAAATATACAGGTGCTAAGTGCAATAAAGTTGTAAGCTTTTCATGGCCATTGGTCGTTTGGGAAACCCAAAGTTTAGTAAAAATATTATTATTACGACTTAAGATAAATAAATACTTAGTGTGTCTTAGCTAAAAATGACTACTTCCTCTTTAAGGTGGGAAATATGAAAATACTTTAGTGTTTAAATGAAATACGAAATTATTGTAGACGTTGGTCGTCGATTTCTCAATAATGGTGCTAACTCTTAGTTTCGCTTGTTTCTGGTGCAAACTATAGCTATTGTCATTCATCGGGTTTATACTGTCAGCATTTATCGCTTCTTTGCGCCGAGAAAAGCGCAGACATATTTGATAAAACTTGACGTAACATTTTAGTGACATTATTATAATAATAATAATCTCAGACACTTCTTCTTAAAACGATCACAACAATCATCATTACACAAAGCAATTACTGAATGTGATAAACATGTTACCCCTTTAAATTTATCAAATCCCAATATACAGAAAAACGAAAAGATAATTGACCCGAAGGAAAAACTTGCTGCATGGCAGCTGAAGTCTCTACACGGTCGACACTTTCACGATCTGCAACAGCCACATGTCGACAAAGAAGCGTCGAACGCGTGGCTACGCAGTGGTGAAATCTTCCCTGAGACTGAAGCTTTCATGCTGGCGATACAGGACCAAGTTATAGACACGAGAAATTATCAAAAGTACATAATCCGACGCCCTGGAACAAACGACACCTGTAGGCGATGTAGCAGTAGTTCTGAGACAATACAACATATCACTGGAGCATGTAGAGCAATAGTACAGACAGATTACAAACACCGTCACGACCAGGTAGCTGCAGCTATTCACCAAATTTTGGCATATAAATACAAATTCACAGCTGAAAAAACACCTTACTACAAATACAAACCTGAACCTGTACTTGAGAATCAACACTATAAGCTTAATTGGGATAGAACCATAATCACTGACAAAACAATTCATTATAATAGACCCGACATTACTATTTTAAATAAAGACGACAAAACAGCATTTCTAATAGACATAGCTATTTGCAACACTCACAATTTACAGACAACATACACAGAAAAAATAGCCAAATATACGGATCTTTCAATCGAAATGAAAACACAGTGGCGCATTAATAGCACAAAAACCATTCCAATAATTATCTCTACTACAGGCGTCATCCCGAAACACCTTATTACGAGCCTTGAGACACTAGACATACATACATCATCTTACAAAATCCTACAAAAAGCAGTAATCCTGAATACATGCAGAATTGTTAGGAAATTCTTGAATCTGTAAGCACTTGGCTTCGGCCCGTGCCAATGTAACCTCCATCTAAGGAGAGCACACAAAAGTGTAACCAAAAATAATAATAATAATAATAATATAATTCTTTATTACATCCACAATTTTACAATACATTTAACACTAATAGATACAATTTACGATTCAATAATTTGCATTTACGATTCAATATGTTTTAAATTACCTATATGAGGTGAAAAAATATCATTCAATTTTAACTTGTATTTAGAATTATTAATATATGATAATATATAGTCCCTTCAATGCAGTCTACGTTTCCAACTAAAACTTCGGGCATAAAAGAAGTTAAGTTTTAATGTATAATAACCATTTTAGTCGCACGATAAACTTTCAAAATGTAAACTGTAATTTCAGTTTTGTATTTGACACACAACTTAATCGTGAACTGTAATGTATGTATGTATGTAAACATTACACTTTTTACTAAATTTAATAATAACAAATAAAAATAAAATGTTGCTAATGATTTTACTACAAATTTAGCGAAAGAATTAATTAAAATATGTAAAAATATGTTACTATCTTTCATAGCCTAGGACCAAAAACCTTATGTACTTGAATAGATGAGCAACAAGGTGTATCCTAGTCAACTGGATATATGTAGAAATGCAGATTTGTAGATACATAATATGCATATATTTATATTCTTTTTATTTACTTTCGTTTAGCAATCATGACACGAAGCCGGAGCTTAGCGAATATTCACTATAATATAATATATTACCGAAGTATGTTTGCAAGTATGAGTATCTTTTAATATAATGAAGTAACGAAACAAGTAAAACGAGTGCCTGATAGTAAACGATCAGAATGTAGAAACTTCAAACCATACCGTGTTAGTACAATTATGCAAGTTCTTTCATCATCTTAAAACGCTACAGGAAATTTAAACCTACTTCCGGAAAAATACCTGTACATTAACTTAGAACAGAAAATGAACTTATTGTTATGTACTGTAAAACAATGTCGCAGAACGATAATATCCATTCATATCAATCAAAATGAAAAAGTTACAATTATGACACACCGTTTTGTATGTTACAAACATGACATAACTTTATTCATTCTTGCATACTATAACCAATTTGTCCATTCGTACGTACGAATTACAATTTTATGATAGCACCGACCTTCACCTGTTAGATTTTTTTTTGTGAATTTAAAAGGTGAATTGTAATAAATAAGTAATTTATTGTGTTGCTGTCATCTTCTCGTACGTCAGCGTCGATCAAACTCGAGATAGCAAGTTATTAGGTTAAAGTTTGACATTATAAAGCTTTTAAAACTTAAGTTAAAACATTTAGTTGATTGAGTTAAGGTTACTTGACATATGACTGTCATAATCATTATTTTTAAGCGTGTTTCTAAAATTATGACATTCGCTTATTGCAAAAATATTGAGTTGTAATTAAAATATATTTTTATAGTGATTGTATGATTACTACAGTATTATTACGGTATGTCAAAACTATTATACACAATGGCACACGACTACAAGTTGCGCTTAATTTACATTTAATTAACACTTAACTGTTCATAAAATATTATTATAAAATATTATAAATATATTCTTTGTTATGTCATTTATACGTCATAAAATATTATGTTTTTTTTTTAATTTATTGGTGGAATATTTAATAGTTGATCTAGCGCCATGTAGGTATTATCTACGTATTACTGTGTTATTGTTCCAGTTCTAGAAAAAAATTGGGCAAAAAAATAATCTTAACATAACTTAAGTTACGACCATTGCAGTGCTAGGCAGTAACTTAAACTCTTCATATTCAATAAATCTTCATGCTACCTAGCATTGTACTGTTATAGGCAGGCGTGTCATCATAAGCATATTTTGCTTGTCACTCCATTTTATAGAAAAATATGAAGAATTAGCTACTTCCGACGGTTTTAATACACATTCGGAACGTTAAATACGTACGTAATAAAATTTACCAAATGGTATCGTGAAAAGCTTTTAAGCCGCGAGGCAAAGTTAGAGCCAATTATATACAAGTATAACATGTCATTCATTAATTATAATATTTTTTAACATTTTTGAGATATTTTAAACTATTTGTTATAAATTTAATAAATTAGAGATATATTACAAGTTTGTTGTATTATGTTAATTATTGTAATTGGCGACTTGCCGTTTTAATAAATAAATAAATAACTAATGTGGTTGTATAACTCACGTATGGTATGGTCGGTCGGTCGTCCGACTTAAGTTTGTTTATCTTTGCCTCTGCCACAACAGTTTGAAATGATCGGTCACATGTATGTATTTTCCTTAAAAAAGGCCTGCCTGATGTGGTTGAAACTTAAGTCAAACTGAACCAGCCATGCGTCACTTACCCGTGAGTTTTTTCGAAAAAGGATATGTCCCCATGCTACACGGAACAAACAGCTGATAGATCTCATCTTAACAGTCGATCACGAGAGAGAAAGCTCTATGTCACTGCGGGAAATGAGCCATTATGTCGATCAATACAACATATATTGTGTCGACCCACGCGGCGTTACTGTCGCATTACTCTCTCATCTTAGATCGCTTTTGTTCAAAAATTCTAGTTTGACCTATTCTCCAGAACACTTGCATGGTGGCGTAGGCTCTATGTCGATCATTATAACCTATTGTGTCGACTATTCAAGTAGAAATTGCTACGGTAACTATAGTTTAATCTGTACTAATAACCATATCGCTTTGTATTTCTGAACTATGAATATAATTGTTTTGACAGATGACGGATGTTCCCAAGCCAATTTGTGTTGCAGTTGCGTCTTAAACGTATATCATAATGTAAAGGCAACTGTTTATAACGCATTACCTATAAATTGACAGGTAAATCTGCAATAAGTAATTTATTACACATAATAACGTCAAGACAATGTAAATTCTAAATAAAGTGACAGTTTAGTTTAGACTCATTAACTTACAATCCGTGATTTTCATAGTCCCAGTGATAAATGCAAACTGATCCATCAGACTGGCGATATTCTTACATTGTTCCAAAGTTATATTAGTATAAATTTAAGTATTATAAATACTATTATATTTTTGTCTGTAATAAACTAACAAAGAAACGCTGTGAAAATGATAGTTTTGAATTTTTGTTGTATACTAAATCGTAACAAACGTTATGCTGCTGCTCTGAATATACAGTTCAACTTGATTAGTACTTAATTTAATGACAAAACAACTATTCATTTACTTGTTCGTCTCAATCGAACTAGAATTAGCATTAAGATACTCTTACTCTACTTTATTATTTGTACAACACGTACGTTTCCACAATTTAATGATATCATTTTTCTCAACTAAGGACAAAACTAGGGATATAATATTATGAAAGGTTTAACACTTTTCATAATATTATGTCCCTAGTTTTGTGTTAAACCTTTCATAATATTATGTCCCTAACATTGGTGTAAGGGCCCTGCGCCATGTACCTACATACGCTGGCCTAAAGATGAAAACTGATAGATGGTAGACGGTCATAAGAATGAAACTGCCTTTTACAAAATATATAATAAAACCAATGAAATCTGATAATTAATTACAAATACTAATTACTACTTTAAAATTTATTAGCAATATTGTATTTATGTTGATTGCAACTCATAACAAATCTATTGTTAAAGTATATGAACCGTTGAAAATTACAACAAAGCTTAAAACTTAACAGCCACAAATACACACTACAAACGATTTTCCACCAAAAGGCACAAAACATCACACACTATTGTTAACCGGCAACAAACCGACATAAAGTTCAAATATTATTATGCAAGTTTACTTTCGGCGTTGAGTAAGAGAACTTGACGAAACTAATAATGGCTGGACATAATGTGTTAATTTTGGTTTGAGAAATGCTGGCTAATTTCTGTGTCATGATTTTTGGCATTGTGAAAGGGGACAACAGACTTTGACAGATGACGTTTGATTGCGAATGGTATTATTTGACATAGTTCAAAGAAGATTCGATGCTGTTACTAAATCCTATGTCTATTGTTACTGAGATGTGTCTATTAAAATACTCTTTTAAGTATGCTTTGTCTATGCTGTAGCTATGTGAACTAATACTGTGAGTAGGTTCAAAGTAGTAGCACCTATCCTTTATGCACCTATGCCTGCGTAAAATTCGGTAGATACGAGAAGTCCTATGAGAGCTAACTAAATCAAACCAATTTTAGGGTGTTGTATGATTACTTGCGTCTTGATAAAAGCTAGTTTCGAAAAAGAAAAATGCTCCATAGTGATTTGAACATAAAAAAGAATTGGCAGTCATAGGAACTGCCGATAGAAGTGAAAACTTTTAACTCAGAATTTGATAGCTTACTTTGGAAACTACACGGGTGTACCGGAAGGCGTGACCTGACCATCATGGCATGGCCATCTAGAAATGCGTTAGCATTTCCCATTGGCTCACGCATTTCTAGATGGTCATGCCGTGATGGTTAGGCCACGCCCTTTCAGCATTTTCCATTGGCTGACGCATTTCTAGATGGCCAATGGCCGTAGCCCCGAGTTTACCCGAAGATTTCTTATCATACCCGAGCGTGACGCTAGAATTCAATTCACAGCCCACGAAAAATCTGTCTAAAAGCGCGTCTGCGCGCCAAAAGAAGTTTTCACTTCAAAATACTTGGGAGGTGTCAAGGGACATTCAGATGGAACGAAGTTGTACAAAATATTGCAACTCTTTACTGTTTCTATTGCCCTGGTACTGGTACCTAGGGGCAAACGCAACTCTTTTATATATCTGTTGTCCTGGTATCTAGAGATAAAAGCTGGGCTGTTGGAGGTAGGTAATCGAAACTCTTCACTGTTTCTGTTGTTGCCTTGGTACCTTTTATAGGTAGATCATAACTATCAGGGAAAACCCACTCTAGCAACTAATTCCACAGCCTAGACGTTATTATCACAAAAGTAGAGTCAAACCTCTTAGTCCGTGTCTTTGGAACATCAACCATGAAACGGTGCCGCTTCTTTGAGTTACGAGCAGTCCTTATCATATCCAAGTTCCGTATCCATATTCATATCCATATCCGAGTTCTTATCATATCCAAGCGTGACGATTGATGAATCCTGTCTGAAATTCTGTCTATAGCGCACCTAAAGAAGTTTTCACTTCAATAATGTTTCAGGCTTTTATGGCAATTTCTTTTTTGGGGGCACGCTAATTATCGAAAGATGGAAGTCGATAATTTGTTGGAGAATTCAGTGTGCCACCGGTTCGTCTTTGGGGACACTGCATGCCCTCATAAAAGAGCCCTGATCCTACTTACATTATAAATCTCAATGTCTAGCACTGCGCTGCGCTCGTCACCCAGAGATATAAGTTGTTACATCTCTAAGCTCTGTAATTTCTCTGGAAAAATTGCCCTTCAAACCGGAACACAGTTATGTTTGGACATTAGTGCTTGGCGGTAGAATAACTGGCAAATGTGTGGTACTTCCCCAGGCGGGCTCTGCTAAGAGTCCTACCACTACTCAGGATTCAGATCAATAAAAAAAATACGATTGTTTCAGGGATAATGATGATTATTTAATATTAACTTGCTGATTACCATAACTTAAAGTCAAAGCAACCATTATTAGCTTTCGATTCTGACATTTGCGTACACGCGGCTCCCGCATTGCGATGGAGACGATAAACGCTGATCATCGTGTATACGGTACGATCATCACGGGGAATGCGGATTATAAAACTACAGATGGACAAAAAACAAAAATAATGAAATTCACAGTGAAATTATAACGTGTAATTATTACACTACGTATTTACTTCATCGACGTAGAGTACGCACAAACGTACATGTTCTAGAGTGGAGATCACAAATACATAGACAAACGTAGCGTAAACTCGATGGAGTAACGTAAGGCAGCAGACAATGGCCGAGAATAGAGCTAAGTTGTATATCTTGGGAGAGGCTTATGTTCAGTAGTGGACTATACTGATGACATACTTAGTTAAAATATAATTAAATTTCAATAAAATATTAATTGTAAGCTAGTTTTAAAATATTTTTTATATTTTTTAAACTCGAAAAGTCAGCCGGGAAATGAAAAAGGAAACAATTATTTTGTAATATTGTATAATTATAGTGCACATTCAATTTATGCGTTATTTATCGTGTAATTTTTTAAATTTTCAAATAATGAACTGCATATTTTCTTTCAAAAACCTTTACGATTACAATTAATTTGAATGGTAAATGGCTTAGGTTGTCTTAATGTTCTTAAGTAGTTTTCATGGTATGTTTTTTAATTATTTCCTAAAATATAGTAGGGGCCGGCCGTAAAAGAAACAGCATCGTTGGTGCATTAACTTATGTTTACAAAACTGTATTGTGTAATAATTATGAAACGATTAATTAATCATAACGTAATTTGTGTTGTACATCTGTTCCTGTCAGTAATCTATGACAGTTACGATCTCCGCATAGCGGCATGCCAGTAACTTGCTATTGTATTCGATATTTGTGCCGTTGTGCAATCGATTTGCATTGCAAGTGAAGATTCAACTTTACCTATTTCTCAAGTATATGTCAGATGAAAGTTGGTGAATATAAAAATGAGTAAGCTTTATATAATTCTATCAGGCAAAATTTTCTAATTACAAGAAAGAGGTCATGAAAATTTCTAGGCTAAATTTGCTTTGATTGAAGTATAAACTCTGTGTATTTTTGTTTTAGTTCCTCTTTTGTTTTGAAACTCCGTGATAGTCATTGTTTAACAGAAAATTGCGGAAATTATAGTATAGTATATTTAAAGAGATAAATAAATAAAATGAATATATTATTCACACACCAATTAAAATGATGCCTCAAAATAAGACACCATAAACTGAAATAATCAGACAGTGGTGTGAATTTATTGCTAAATGACCAATATTACGATGGGGAATGTGTGAACAATTAATAAATAGTAACTTTAACAGAAAAACACCAAACATGGTATAGGATTATTTTATGTACTAAAAATAAAGTTATACCTAACTTATCTCCCAACAAAGTAAGTATTAAAACACGAAGATAAACAAAATTGCTCACTTATACCAGTAGACATCTGAAATCCAAATATTTTGCACCATTCAACAATTGACCTTATAATCGACAAGCTAACTCGCTTATTCGCACGCGGGCCACCAAGTATACAGAGTTTTCATGCGCTTCTATCTCTAAATTGGATTAAATCCAAGTCAAACTATTTCTTACGAACATAATTCACTTTGTAATTGGTTTCGTAGCCGACATAGCTTACGGTGAGATTAATTAAGACATTCAACTAAACGGTGCCATTTAATTCGTAACATTTATAAAATTGTTAGAAGAAACACATTCCGTGAGCGTAAAGTTTAAGTTCCCACATAAGCTAATAATAATATTGTGAAACCTTCAAAGGTGATAAACTCACATTAACACGCATAGAACGCTCTTATCAATCAAATAGGTAAGAAAAAACAGTTAAACAAAAATAGACTCAATGTCAAAATAAATTAGACTTAAATCAACAGGAAGAGGCAAGCCCACCGGTCGGCTCATGTCTCGTGAAAAGAACTGTACGTATGTATTAGAGCAAAATATTCGCGTATCACAAAAATAAGAAAGCATGTAACAATAAAATAAATAAAATATTACAAAACACCATCTGAAAGAATTTAAATATAGATTTTCTCATTCATAAACGTCTAATATGCTTGTTCATTTATAGTACCTAGGTATGTTTTGTAAACTTTTGACAAATGAGAATTAATAATACGTAATAAGTAAACGGAATATATGCTAATTATAAATATAATATCGCTATTAAGAATTTATACACAGCACATTTGTGTGTATTTTAGTGCGAAAATCCGTGGTATACTAGTAAAGAGCTAGGACGTATAACTCACAATACTGAGGCTGTTGTAGGTTCGAGGTTCGAACCCATAGATTTCGATTTTTTTTTGCTGCGTTCCAACCAGGTGGGGACCTGGTACGTCTAAGTATGTTTTCCAAAGGCAAATGTGCAAGTTTGTTTGGCTGCAACTGGCTTTGGCCATGGATGAAAACAGCGTGAAGTAACACCCCGCAAGTTCGAAAGATGCTAAGCCATGCGTCACCTGAATACTCCACTGCGCCGGCGTGGTGGATTATGCCTTAGCTGTCTCTTTGTGAAGGAAGCCACCGAGTCCCAGCAGAGGGAAAATTTAGTAGGCTGGTTATACTATATAGTCCAGCTAGATATTTCCCTTAGTTTTGCGTTGTTGTTGTTGTAAACATTTTAGTTGTAAACATTTGACCAGTAGAACCTATTTCATAACGTTTTAATTTGTACAAAGGTTTTTATTGTTCAATGTTTTTAATATAATATTTTGTTTTACAGGTAAATATCTGATCAAACTACAAGTTTCCAAATGCAGTAAAGGGTAATGTAGTTTAGACAAACACAATTTATTTTAGCTTCGTCGAATTTGGAATATAATAAATACAAAACATATTATGTATGTGTTACGGTTGTATCTAAGCACGCGTGTTCCCACATACTTATCTTCAAAACTATTTAATTGATTTAAATACAATTTTCTGTTGATCACTCAGCTTAAAAAAATATGATTTAACGGTAGTACTTTTTTTGTTTTGTATTTACTGAACTTGTGTGCAGTTGTTGTAGGCTGTACTTTTTAGACCAATCCATGTTAACACATAGTTCACTTCCATAATACGCAACTCGGCCCAATCCAATACGGAAAATAAAAATAATAATTCACTTACTACATTAATTTTATCTTATAGGTACCTTTTAGTTAAGTAAAATCATTAACTTTTGATGTACGGAATAATATACTCGTATTTACTATGAATACTTGCATCAATCTCAATAAACGTCAAATAAATCAATTTATTTAATATATTCAATTTATTTACAAGTTATTTACAAAAGAAAAGTCGCGGTTTGAGATGATATTACCACATGACGAAGACAAGAAGTGTACATGAAGCGAAGCCTACTTACTAATGAGCCATAAAGCGCTAAAAATGATGATGACAATTATTTAAATAGCAATCGTTAAAATGACCTTTTTTCTATCGAGCTGCTCGTAGTTGGAAAAAGCGACATTCATTGTTGACGTTCAAAGTACTAAAACAAGAGAGTTTGACTCCTCTTTCGTAGTAATGAACCTCTAGGCTGTGGAATTCGTCCTCTGAGTATCGGTTTCTTCTGCTTAAGAACGCTCCATCGTAGATTATATCACTTAAAAATTAGACGAGACGTAATAAGTATAAATCATGTCATTGTTAAATAGTCTAAACAAATACTTACTCTATAAGAGCTTGGCAGTTTTAAAAGTAAGGTAGGTACGCTAAAATTACTGTATTAAACTTGAACAAACCGTGTACCAACTACTACCATAGATCCTTTAGCAAAAAACTTTACATATTATGTATAATTTTAATTTAAAGCACAAATATGTCAAATCAAATACATCAAACCTTTTGCAACTACAACCAGCCACACCCAAAAACATTCGCAAACAAATTACATAAAAATAATCAGCGTAAAATTCCATGATTCCCACAGTGCTCATAAAACCATCAATATCATCAGTGTTTGCGACACCTCGCCAAATGTTAGCCATAACTGGGCACAAATGATTTAAGCTGATTGCTACTTTGCCCACTAAAAAGTGTAAATGCCATACTGGGCAAAGGCCACGATGCGCGTGAATCAGGTGTCTGCTCTTGAGAATCGAAATTTGAATTCGTGAATGATGTTTTGGTAAATACGACTCATTATCCGTTAATTCATTGGTTAATACTGCTCATTACACAAGAGTAACGATTTGTTAAGTAACTCGGTAACTGTTTAGTTACTTCGTTTACTCTGGAACTGTTAAGTAATTGACAATTTTTTTTTGAAGATATTTTTCATTTTTTATAATAAATGCTTTCATAATTTAAAGTAACAGGACAAGCAAAATATGCACCTGATGGTAAGCAACACATCTGCCTATAAGAGTGTTCTTTACTCCCCAGAATTGTAATGGGCTCGTCACACAGTGTGATATAAGATGATTTAAATATTTGCCCTGTAATTTTTATCTTTTGCTCTTTAAACAGGAACACAGCATTTTTTGTACATTACTACTTGACGGTTGAATGTGAATGTGAACTGTCAAAGGTACAGACATAGAAATAAATTGATAGACATAAGATCGATTCGTCGAATACGTACACATGAATTTGGTTTCTAATCATGCTATTCTGAGTAAACGTACGTACCCAATGACAAAACATGATAATCACCAATCCATAAGTTTGTTGTCTTCTTTCTCTTTCCTTTGAAAATAAATGTTTATATTATAATTTACTTTGTTCTTTACAATTTAAAATAAAGAGGTAGAGCTAGAATCAGTATAATATATGATCGTGTTGATTGACAAAAACAAGCTGTTACGATCATAAAATCTAGCCTTGAGGTCGAAAGTTATCACTATGGCAACTTTATTTTATGGTCAGTAGACCACAGCCCATAAAACTGGACATTTTAAGCGGAAAATTAAGCGACGGAACAAGCAAAATGTTTACGCATAAAAGAAGAGTGCCACGTATCTTTAAAAATATTGATAGGTTTACGTTTAAGCGGTATTTTGCATGATCTTTAACGACATTGTGACTTGTAGAACTTGTTTACTCTCGATTCGAAAAAATCAACATCGATTCTTACCAGAAAAACTCACTCAACCCAACTCGCAACGAATTCCACATTATTTAAGCATGAATTTTTAAACACTATATTGACATTATATAGAAATTATATATGTCAGGAAACATTGCCATTTAAGCCGGTTAATAGTAATGTTTGCTCATTACTGATTAGTTCCACAATAAACGCACAAAGGTATGATATTATATCGCTTTAATCGATAAGGTCACCTATTGCTACTGTCATTTTAGTCTTTCAGTTTTTATAAATTTATTTTTTAATTAAGTGCAAAGATATAATCTATCTATTAATCTACGAGTATTTCCCCAGGCGGACTCCACAAAGAGACCATTACATTAACGATCGAAGTCTCAAAGATCCTAGAAAACGTAATAAATAAACCTAAATTTGAACACTACGGCCAGACCTCTGACCCACACGTATTATTTTAAAATTAATATATTCACTGAGGAGTACCTGTTATAAATGTCAAGGTTTAGACTGTAGTAATGAACCTCTTTTATTAGAATCGATCGGATTGATGACCAAAATTAGAATTTATCGTTTTGAGAGTAGTAAAATTTAATTGAAGTGTGAAATAACTTAACAATAGGTAAACATAAAAGCCGCCGATGTTTTTTTAAGAAATAAAAGAGTAAAATTAAATATTTACACTTTGGTTCCAATACATTTAAGAAATTAGTTAGACGGGTGTAAAATATTGCAGATTCTTGGTTTTGCGCGGTGATTAAAGATCAAATTTAGTTTTGTTAGTAAACAATAATTTGTGTTAATTTTTATTTTTTCATAAAACTTATTTCTATCCTATGTGAAGATTAAATTGCAATAATTATTAACAATAACTTTAATTAGTAAATTTAAACGTAAATCATTTCAGACATTATAGAATCTGTCAGAGCTTTCAGCTGCACCCTAAACAATTGAATGACGCACCGCATCTAATTCTGACACACAGTTTCATTGTCAGTCATTATCAACGGATAATAATCAATTACTCAAATGTCAAAATTATGCTATTGCAATAATAGTTAATTATTATTACGCAGTCAATAATAATAAGTTTGCAAACAAAAGCTTTAGATGCCGTTAAATTTACAATCGATATTAATAACAGCATAAAATAATGGACTATTATTCTAGTCGCTATGAATTAAAACATTTTTTTAAAATATGTTTATCGAACTGGCATCTGCTCGGGATTTTATACCATTCGAGTTTAGACAAAGACCGTTCTCCAAGCACCTTTGCATTTTTTTTCGGCTACAAAAAGTATCTAACATTTATTTGTGCTTTTCCAGACTTCATCTAAATCCAGAGGCTTTCGGTTTTTTGGACTTGATTAGTATTACCACGAGTGTTTGTTAAAATACTAATATTAGATATGGTTGATTAATATTTTTTTTAACTATGTAATAGAGATAAGAAAAAAGACAAGGCATATAGTACAGTTGCATTGTATTTTGTATTTACTCGTATTTCCTTTTTTCAATATAAATTTTTAATTTGCTCGTTAAAATAGTCTCTAAAACAGTAACAACACGTAAAAAAATGTATTATAGAATACTTAAATTCTAACTTACATCATCAGATTCGCTTTAAACTTGATTAGATCCTGCTTCACACTGGTTTTACAAAATATAATATATTTTTACTTGAATGTTTTGTTTTTGCGAGAATTCATAAATAAACATAATTTAAATTAGTATTCGAAGATTTTTTTTATTTTCACTGTAATTTGATAGTTTTGAAAGTATTTTGTATTATCTGAGATACCATCTTGTTTAGTCTCCATCGATATGTTAATGATATTTTTGAATTTATTTTGACGTAGAAGTTGTTTTAAAGGGCCTTTAATCTAAAAACATAAAGGCAATCCCATCCGATAGTGTGACCTCATAAGCATTAAATTTGCTTGTAATAGTGTGACATTAATAGAAACGATAATTCTGTGGTATAATAATATTATACTTCGCCTATTATTATTACATTCATAAACATCGTCAGCCCGTGATCCACTGTTAGACATAGGCCTCCCCCATGACTTGACGATTGACGATGACGATTTACACGACGATTCACAGTCTCCACTCGAGAACAGATACAAGCTACAACGACTTTTATAACTTTTATAGGTTTACACTTGACCGCCATCTCGCCTGATGTTAATCGTCGATGCGGTCTACAATGGAGCGCGTTTACCTAGTAAAATACCGAATCACTCTTTATTTGGAGACACAAAGATTGTAACCATCGGGGAAAACCCACTCAGGCAACGTGTTCCACAACCTAGACGTTCTTATCACAAAAGTCGAGTCAGATTTTTTCGTTCGTGTTTTTGGAACATCAACCATGACTACAACGATTATCAGTATTGCCACAGATACCATCGACCCATTGACACTTCAGTTTGGTAATGCGTTGAGCCGGTATACTTGATTCTCTGGCGGATGGTTTCGTTCCGAATACGATCCGTCAGCAAAACTCTAAGCATAGCTCTTTCCATATCTCGCTCGTTTGGAGTCTAACATTAGCTGTGTCCAATAGGTACTTATAAATTTAGTCACTTTATAACATACTTACCTGATTAAAACATATATTTTCCTAGCTATATTCCATACCATATTAGGACAAAAAACGAGATCGCTGATATAATAAAATAATGGTGAAGTAGTCCTCGAAATGTCATCAGAGACAAAGTAACGTGATTGAGAATATTTTAACGACAAAATATACAGGGTTATGTTGAATAAATGTACTCATCACTTTTGATTTGTAGTGACAAATTACAAAAATATTAAATTGTTTCCTAAACTAATTATTCTAAATCTATTTTGTTAAAAGTATTTATCGTTGAGATAAAGCACAGCATGCAATATTTTGTTACGCTATGTGTAGGTGTATTATTAATTAATTACTTACTACGGTACTCTCATTCATATATTTGATTTGATTTATTTATTTAATTCATTAAATAAGATATTACTTACAATAAAACTCTTATTATGAAAGCCACAAAAAAGGATAATTTAGATTATTTCAAACCATTGTAACTACAACTTGCAACTAAACATAAGTGCTTGGAGTTCTAGCTAGTCTATCTACGCTATGGAATGCATTGCCAGAGTAGATTTTGCCCCATAAATACATACTTGATCTTCAAGGCGACAGTAAAACATCAGGCACATGGCCTGCTTGTTGCGTTACTTTATTTAATAAAAAAAAAGAATCAATTTCTTTTAAGGGAACACAGGATAGCAGACAAATACAAACTTTTTATTCTTAAAAAAAATATAAATCTGCTATGTCATAAATCTTTCAAATATTATTGGCAGATTTGGCTTTGTTTGAAAATGTTACGGATTTTCAGCTTGCGTAAACTTTGAGTAAATATTTGCAATACATCATTAGACTTAAGTTCACCAATATTAAACGATATTAGTACAAATTTGCTGTTCGACGTCAGATCACCAAGCATTTGCCAAATATTTTGTTTCGATCAAGATAATAGTATATCCATTTTACTTGAATGAACTTGACTTGCCATACTACCGACTGTCTAGATCTGACACAAGGGTGAAACTTCTCCCACATGAGACGTATGTGACAATAGAAGCTAGTTGTGTAATAATTTGCACGCGATTTGTAAACATAGATGTTTTTAATTCGGTGGTCAGTAACAACGTACTGTGTAATGTGTAACTCTGTATAAAATATAAGAAGAAGATATTCAAGGCAGTTTGCAACCAGTTTTATCGAAAAATAAATTGAAACAGTGGAGAAAAAACTTAGATACAAATTTAAAGGTCACGTAGTTTGACATCGTAAAGTACTTGAGTACAATATTAATGTTCTACAGTAAAGCACTTGACAACGCGTATAGGTATTTAGTTATTTTAAATTGTGAGGTCAATGACACTGTGACAAATTAGCGATATTTTTTCAACTTTTTACAAAGATTGTATAATAGTTATAAATAATAATTATAATATTTATTAATAATTAATTGACTTTGGATAATTATGTAATTGTTTATTTTACATTATACATTTGGTTTCAATGTGGTTAAAAAAATAAAACAGGATTTATTCTCAAGGTTTTCGCGTGCCAAATTATTTAAGTTGGAAGTAGAAGCCATCTGAATCCAACTGCTATAATATTAAGTTCAGTTTAAAAATAAAGTAATTATTTTTTTGAGTTCAAATAAATTAATTACCTTAGAAATTCTCGATGTATTTTAAATAAACTCAACGAGACAAAAACAACTTGATGAACTTATAAATTTTAGGTACATTTATCATAAAGACATGTTTATGGTCTCGTTTATTTTTTAACATTTATAAAAACATTTATAAAAAAAAAAATAGACAAAATGGATTTAAGTTGTGCAATTTTTAGCTAGTCGTCGTTGTTTATATAAAAATCTATATATTTGACCTTTCTTAATCTATAGTAAAGAACCTTCTCAGTAAGCCCGCATCGTAAATTGCTCATTGCTTAACATCACATCATCCGTGAACAAACGCAAATATCTTTACAAAATAGCCCTTTTCTAAATTCTACACGAGTAATGAGACAGTCAATCATACAACATGCAGTCAAATTATCAACATCACGTGGTTTAAAAACAGTTTTCAGAATTCTGGATAGGTTAAAGTTCAGTTGGCTATAACCACGCACCGTGGTAATTCTTTATAATACACATTACCACAAGTGGCTATCGAAATTTGAATAATGGACTGTGATTTATCACAATTGTAAAGATTTATAGATGTTATTACGTTATACAATTTTAAGATTACATCAAATAGATTCACATTTTTTTCCTTAAATATCGTACTAATATTATAAATAGAAGGAAGAAAGGAAGTTTTGACACAACAATATTACGAAAACAAATGATATTACGGGTCGTTTCATTGGGAAAGGTGAAAATTTCCATCTACCCTAATTTTCTTTTAAAAAATCGCAGGGTTGTCGCGACATACAACACTAACCACATCAAACTCTAATCGCAAAAGTCTTAAAACTATTTATACTATTTAAAAATTTGAAACAGTACCTACCTACTGTTACCGATTATTCTATAGGCAAGAAACCGAACTGATTTGACTAAGTTCAAAAAGTGATGGATGTATTTCGTTTAAACACGCAGAAGAAGTCATACTACATAAGAAGTCGCGTTCTTAAGGGCTAAGGTTTTTCATGAATATTGCGCCATAGCTTCCCTGCATTAAAGCTCCCATCAACTAAATCTTATACAAGTCTTTTAGAATTCATATAAGTCAAAATAAATGTTAATACAGCTACCGGTTTAGTTGTCGTCCTGCGACCATTCATTGTGGAAGTAAAAGTAAAGACACGACCGGAAATCACGATCCGTGTCTTTGTAGAAATTAACAGAAAACTGAAGTGCACATTTCCTTAACGTAATGTCTGTGTGTATATCAAGAGGTTTTATTTGAAATCCTCCACATTCTCTTCTTTATGGCTGTCGCGTAAATCAAACGACACAACTATCAAATTGCCTGTGTCATCACGTGTTCAAAATTCAATTGCACAACTACGATAAGGATAATTAAATATACGGCACACACCGTGTGTTTTGTATTTTATAAATAAAGCAGTAATATCCATTTTTTCAAACAGTGTGCTATTACGCTTTCTTCTTTCAGTTAAGTAATATTGGTTGATTGAAAGAAAAAGAAAATTATTTATATTTTATTTATGAAAAATGAATAAAGTTAATACTGTGTTTTTTAGCTTTATTTTTTATTAGAGGGTTTAGTCATATATGACTATGTAACTCATAGAATGCCTATATTATTTAACAATTTCTAATTACTGATCAATCTACGCTTCAAACTTTCTTTTAATACACTGATTAACTACTCCATATAAGGATCTGGGCTTTTTTGATAAAATACTGCTAAATTGATCTTCAATTAAAGCCAGGAAAAAATTCGATTTCACCCGCGCGACGCGTTGTGATGTACATAAAGTCGAGAATGAAGTAATGTCATTTCGAATGTTGTGGAATACTTCTTCCCGAACTCAACACCGTAATTATTGGCAACTACAGGTCTCCAAAAGGAAACATTAAACTTTTTATACAGACTTTAGAAACAATGCTTCATAAGTTAACTATTAGGGCCAGGCACAATAACAAAAAGGTTTTCATATTAGGAGATTACAACATAAATCTACTAGAACAAAGCAAAAACACGGAAATATTTAAAAACACTCTAAACTTTTTCAAAATGCACCCTACTATTACATGTCCAACCAGGATTACAACTCAGTCCCAAACGTGCATAGATAATATACTGACAAATACAAGAAAGTACAAAACTGAAATAATTCGCATACAAAGTGATATATCTGACCACACAGCACAAAAAATTCAAATACAAACAAATCTAAGTTTTTGTGAAAAAACGTGGTTTCAAGAAAAAAGAAACATAGATACTCATCTTCATAAGTTCATGAGCCACATTTCTAAGCTAAGTTTCAATGAAGTTTATAGTGAGACAGACGTAAACAAAGCTTATAATACATTCATTGAATTATTCTCTCTCATATTCAATCTTTGTATTCCATTAGAAAGAGTAAAAATTAGCCATAGAAAGAAACAAAATTGGAAAACTACCGGTATAACGATATCAAGTAAGAAAAAGAAAGAACTTTACTTAGATACTATTTTTAATAATAATGAAGAATCATTAAATAAATATAAGAAATTCTCGAAAATACTAAAACGTGTTATACGATATTCAAAAAAAGCGTCCAATATAAAATATATCAAAAACAGTACAAATAAAACAAAAGCTACGTGGGGTGTTATAAAACAATATACATGCCCAGTAAACAATATAAATACTACCATAGATAGTTTGAAAATAGATAATAAAATTGTGACTAATCCATTATTAATTTCACAGAAGTTTAATAATCATTTTATAAATGCTAACAAAAGTGGAGGATCTGATAGCTTTCTGCATACCAAAAACAGCAACTTCGTCACAAAAGCAAACTGCAAAACCATTTTTTTAACTCCTGTAGATCGTATAGAAGTCAAAAATATTGTAAAAAAATTAAAGAATAAAAAGTCCTCAGGGTATGATAATGTTCCAGTGCAATTAATTAAAAATTGCATTGAATACATCGTTGATCCTCTAGTTCATATCATAAACTTATCATTCATAAATGGATGTTTTCCAGATGCCCTCAAAAGGGCCTTAATTAAACCTCTATATAAAAAAGGATCAAAAAATGATGTAAATAATTATAGACCCATAGCGCTTTTACCATGTTTCTCTAAAATATTTGAAAAGGCGATTTATAATAGATTATCATCATTCCTGAGTTCTCAAAACATCTTAAACAATAATCAGTATGGCTTTCAAAAAGATAAAAACACATCTTTAGCCACATTCAAAATGTTGAAACAGATATGGGACGACATTAATATTAAGAAAACAGGCGTGGCGCTATTTTTAGACCTATCCAAAGCATTTGACTGCGTAGAACACAACATATTAATTAACAGACTGGAACACATAGGAATAAGAGGTCAAGCTCTGAAACTTATTGCCTCTTACCTGGAAAATCGTATCCAAGCAACATCACTAGATATGTATAACAAAAATACTAAAACTTTGCACCAAGTCTTATCAAAATACATGAATGTCACGTCAGGAGTTCCACAAGGTAGTATTCTTGGGCCGTTACTATTTTTAATATACATAAACGAACTCCCATGTGTAACAAAATACTTAACTGTAATGTTTGCCGATGATGCCACAATATATATCCCAAAAACCACGCAGTCTTTTGCAGATTTTGAAAATGAAGTTAATTATGTATTAAGCCTTGTTGTAAAATACTTAGAAAGTCTGAGTTTAAAAGTTAATATTGACAAGACAAAATTGATGAATTTTAGAAACTATAAACAAACCCCTATCCCGTTGAACATTGAACACAAAGGGAATAAAGTAAACATTGTAAATGAAACAAATTTTCTTGGAATGACATTAGATACAAACTTAAACTGGAAACAACATATTCGTAAATTAAATATTAAATTATCGCAAAATTGCTATGCGTTATCTATAATTAAAGAAGCTACTTCTAAGGTTATTGCAACAAACGCTTACTATGGAAATGTATATCCTCATTTAAGTTACGGAATAATATTTTGGGGAAACTCAACAGATGTAGAATCTACATTTCTGTTACAAAAAAAATGCCTTCGTGTAATATTTAACTTAAAAAGCACTGACTCTTTACGAACTGTTTTCAAGGAAAATAACTTGTTGACTGTAACAGGAATATATATATTAGAAATATGCATATTTGTAAAAAACAATGAAAGCATTTTTTTCAACGTACCTTCAAGTCGTGCCGATAATTTACGTACCAAGCATAAATACAATATTTCCATTCCACAAGTCAACAATGCAATATACTTCAACAGCTCATTTTATACTGCGATTAAAATATACAACCACCTACCGGTGGAGCTGAAGTCATTAAAAAAAGCCAACTTCAAAATAACTTTAAAAAAATGGCTTGTATCGAAGGTCTATTATAAGTTAAGTGAATATTTTGGAAATCAATAATGAATGATGCTAATTATTATGGTTTTGTTTGTAGGTAACTAGGTAATACGGTAAATGGGCAATATAAAATTTAAATTTTTCTTTTGTTTAGGTATATTAAATTCTTAAAAGTGCCTAATACCACAAACATAGTACCTATTTATCACTATGGTTGTAAATTAATTTCTGTAAATATATAGGTGTTTGAAACTAGTGTTAAAAAGTTCTTTCGCGTAGATTGTTTTAGATTAGGTAACATGTTATTAACATTTCTTAATTACATATTTCATTTTTATATTTTATTTTCTATGTAAATACTTAATAATTTTACCATGTAAAATGCGTAATATTTTAAATGTATAGCTTAATATTGTACGCCCGAAATGGGTAAACTGTTGTAACTTAATTATGTTTAGTACCTACCATCTTTTTTTGTACACAGTTATGCAATAAACCATTCTGATTCTGATTCTGATTCTGAGAATAGCATGACACAGTTTGGAGGAAAAATCAATATTTAATCAGGAGTCCATTTTTGACCAAGTTTATTTAATTACTCAATAACTAAACATAAATTTAAAAAAGTGTTCGGTTACTTTACTAGAACGTACAAATAGGAGTTTTATTACCATAAAATAATGTGGGGTCATCGCTGATAATTTCGAGTACTCGAATTAAAACGGGTTTTTTCGCTGTCATTTTTATTTTTATATTGTAAAAAACTCTGATCTATTTTTAAAATTCTATTCGGTTATTGTGCTTCTTCTTGATTGTACCCACACGTCAATATTTTTTTTGTCATAGTTTTTAGTTTCTTAACTTCAGTGAGCGGCGTCGAAAATGTCCTTTTTTCGTTTTTCTGGCTTTAGGCGCCCCCTTAAACCTTGAAGCTTGGGAGCATTATCACCCTTATTAACGATAAACTAAGACAACTCCGGCTTCTCGTCATTGCATTACCTCTCCAAACCTGGGAACCATTGTCCGAGCCCGACACAGTTGCCTCACATCATTGTTTTACACACACTCAGGTAAGCACACGCCCTTGAAATATGCCAGAATTATAATTAAAATCTATTGAGTTATGTATAGAGTTCATGTGGGAATGCCGACAATTAGATTATTAAACATTTTGTACCATTTCAGCGTGTAATTGCAGTTTTATTATCGTTTGTTGCTAAACATTTTACCACTTAAAAATTACTTTAAAACGAGTAATAAATAAGTAGCGTATTTATAATCAAGAGAATTAAAATGGTTAATACAAGACGTATATCACTGTAGACCAGCAGGTGTACTACGAAGTCCGATAAACGATATATCGGCCGAACTTATGGAAGTTTCCTGCCTCGATAGACAATCGGTCGGTTGATCGAATCGGCCGTTTCGTTCGATTCGACCCTCATCCGACCTAAGTCTATAACTTCCGAGCGAGATGTATCGATCCGAGTGTTTTTCGTGGTAGGCCACAGATCCGATTCAGCTGTCGGTCGGATCCGATCATTCGGAATTTGTTTTCGTAGTAGACCTGCAGGGGTCGGCAACGTTTCGGGAGCCATGGGCCACAAGGGAAATAACAAGATAAAAGAGGGCCGCATTTCTGAAAGCTTATAATTAATTTATACGTTACTTATCTCATATGAAGCCTAATTTATTTCTCATGATGAAACGATGCATCATATTAATATGCTAAAATTATTCTAAAATAATCACCATGAAATTATTTCAGACAATAAAATACCTTATGCGCTTCTAACGTCCTTGTCAAAAGCGAACTACCACGCCTAAGGTATCAGCTTACAATGTAAGCTATCGTGACAGGCGATGCTGCATCATAGGCGAGTAATCGCAAATCAGTCATGGCATTCGAAAAAAACCTAAACTATACTACTTTAACAATAGAGTATCAGATTATTATATAGCAATGCTATAGTGGCGCTGTTTGTCTAAGGTAATGTGCGATGGTGTGGGATCTAGGCAGGTAATCGCAAATCACAGGGCGTCGCGGCCTAGTCTAAATGTCAGGCTATGGATATGGATGAGACACGATGCACATGTTTGGAATCTATTATTTGCTCAATAATTCCTCTGGATCAATATATCGAATTCATTTTCGTCCAAATTCAGTATAAAATAATTTTTTTTCACTTCAATGGTTTTTCAAAAGCCAAAAACCTGGTTGTCTTCAGACCTGAGAGAATATTAGTAATACCTACTTAAAAGGTCTGGCTGCTGAGCTATGGCTTATAGGTAGCTATATATTTGTCGATACTACAAACTTACAAGTTCCAAAAAAACGGGACACAGGACATGTCAGAAAACAACCCATAATACTTAGGGGATAATGGGCTTGACTTTCTTCTTTTGTCAGTAAGTCTGAAGATGTAGCATAGGAAATTTAAAGTATGTTGTTTATATTGCATATTACTGGGCTTCTTGCCACATGCTTGCCCTCAATTCCATCAGGGAAGTTAGTGTCCTAAGAACCGTTCGAAAATAACATTTCGAACACACAAAACGTAATTTGAGTAACATGTTAATTTAGTATTTGTGAAATTTCAAACAATGATCTTATATATATATTTTTTATAGCATAGAGTGACGAGACGAGCAGGTCATGTGCCTGATGGTAAGCAACATGCCTGCCACATAACAGCACAGTAACACGCAGCTATTGGAACATGATAGTCCAAATCATTACCTAGCACCGCACTGCGCTCGTCACCCGGAGATCTAAGATATTATGTCTCTAAGCCCTGTAATTTCTCTGGAATCATTGCCCTTCAAACTGGAACACAGTAATGTTTGCTAATTACTGCTTGGCGGTAGAATATTTGGCAAAGGTGTGGTAGGTACTTCCCCAGGCGGACTCTGCTAAGAGTCCTACCACTACCAGCATATATCTTCGGATATTACCCACTTGCAGTGTTAAGTAGTATATTTAATTATTTATTTATGTAGGCACCTATGCTAGTTGGTCTCGGATAACCTCTTTTGCTAACTGAGGCCAACAAATGTAATCTTACAAATTATCATTCTGACGCGGAGTGTTCCTGAAAGCTTATATGAAGCGTATCTGAAGTATACGGTAAAACGTTCCATATATTTACTACGCACAATTAAGTAACTAATATTTGTTTTGTGTCAGGGTGCTTCTATGTATCATGTTATGTAGCTATCTATGTCTTTACAATTATTGTGTAAATTAGTAGGTGTTATATTATATTCTGCTGTACAAGTTTTACTTATACTAAGAAAAAACGGTCTCACTTTTGAGTACAGTCACAACCCGTGAAACATTTTCCAAACGACAAAATTTCAGTTTTCATCTAATTTCAGAATTTTTGTGAAGTTATGTTTTGGTGGCAAAAGTAAAACAAATGAAAATAGTAATTAATTATTCTGTGGTATGTATACGAATAGTTTCTTATAAAGGAGTAGTAACTATTGAGTATTTGCAGTAAATTTTATTCACATTCTGCTGAAGCAACGTAGGAGCAAAGGTCTCGACAATCGTTATTATAATGTTATAACGTATGTTAAAGATCAAAGCACAATCACTTTATTCAGAATTGCTTTATGAAGATGTATGGCGTTTCTTTGAGTTTAACGGAATTCTTTGGACTTTTAAAGTTAGTAATAAAGAATCCTCTTTTCTCCCGTTACCGGGGACGATGACACTTGATTTGTGTCATCTGGCCCGGTAAGTATTTCACCGGGCCAGTTAAAACTTTTTTTTCCCATCTGGCCCGGTACCGGGCCAAGACACCGGGCCAGATGGGACCATACCTAAAGAAACATCACCCCATAGACTTGAAATTGATTTCTTGCAAAGAAATTTACGTATAGAGTAACAAAACGAGCAGGATATACGCCTGATGGTAAGCAATTCCTGAATATTTGGTAGTGATAGGACTCTTGGGAGAGTCCGCCTGGGGAAGTACTACACCTTTGGCAGTTATTCTACCGCCAAGCAGTGATGTGCAAACATTACTGTGTTCCGGTTTGAAGGGCAATGTTTCCGGAGAAATTACAGGGCTTAGAGACATAACACCTTAGATCTCTGGGTGGCGAGCTCAGTGCCGTGCTAGGTAATGATTTGGACTCTTCACGTTCCAATAGCTGCGTGTCACTGTGCTGTTATGTGGCAGGCATGTTGCTTACAATCAGGCACATGTCCAGTTCGTCTTGTCACTCGTTATTTAAAAAAAATAAAAAATTATGTAATTATCTATCTAAGCACACTGTTGATTGAGACAGCAAGGTAGAACGAATACGTCATCGAAGTGAGCAACTTTTTGATTTCTGATGATATTCCAAAAACCGCTACACCGATTTCGATAAAATTTAAGTGAGTTTACCTCAGAAGTATGATTTACCAAGAAAAAAAAAGAATAAGTAAAATTGATTCACAACTAACTGGCTGAATACATCATGTAACATACGATAAACATGCAACTGAATTGAGCACCAGGACGTCTACTTTATTTCAACGCAAACGTAATTTCGAAATAAACTCGCGAATTTCCAACGCCGATTCTACTTCAATCCGTCGTTTTGTCCGTTTAAATGTTGTATCGGACGAAACGAAGTAAAACGAGAGTAGGAAAGTCGCGAGTTTTTTTTCGACATTACGTTTTCGTAGAATTGGAGTAGACGTCCTGCTCTTTGCAAAGTCTGTTAAAAATACAAAATTCAATTCAATTATTTGTTCAAGTATTCAAAAATTGATTCATTCAATTATATGTATGAATGATTCTGCTAAAATTCAATGAATGCACGGATTCTAAAGTCTACCATAGCATAGTAAGTAGTACTGTGAATGGCAATGCGCTATCCATTCCCTTTTGCTGCGTATGAGTCAATTTATAAGATGAACTTTGCGTCGTCCCATCGGCTCGTTTCTCTATAAAAGGTCATGATGCCCATTCTACAGTCTCGAGTATTTAATTTCGAAAAACATACAAGTGTTGCAAAGACTAGTAAGTTTCCGTTATGTGCAAGTACTGTGTATTTACAAATAAATAAGTATTAAAACTGAGCTATCTGGCTACCATAATACGTGCTTTACTTAGTTTGGTACTCGTTAGCATTGTGTGTGGAATGTCTATCAATATCTTTTAGTACGTTCAAAATACAAATTAATTTTTAATTAAATTTGAATTATTTTGACAACTTATAAATCAAAATTCCTGCACTGAATTTTCTTTACTGAAAATGTTTTCAGATTTTTGGCTTGCTTTTAGCCATTAACTAATGTATTATAGAGGTATATTTGTGGAGTTCAAATGGGCAAGTACCACAGCTTTGACTCTTATGTAGTCAAGCAGTGGTAAGCAAACGTTAGGTATTGTGTTCCAGCTTAAAGCGAAATAAAGTACACGTAATAATCACGTTTAAATATTTACAACTACAAAAACACGCAAAAGTTTATTTAAATTTTTAGTTAAAAATTGTCGACAGTTGAAACTTCTAGAATTTAAATATTATTTTCATTACATGGGAATTGGCGCAATCTGGGTAGTGATTCTAAACCCATTCGGTTGTATCCGACACGGAATCTCATCTCTCGGTCTTTGTCTTATCTGTAAACAGATAAGATACAGCCTCTGTCTTATCCTGATTAGTGAAAGCCTGCCTACAGAGGCAGGGATTGTCATTCCGATTCCGAACCTTTCGGAATCGTATTTAGAATCGCTACCCTGAACTTTTAAAAATTGGAAACAAATCAAAGTTAAATAAACTATGTTTGAGATATTTTATGGTACATATGTATAAGACCGTTATTTGTACCAAATGATTATTATCTAATGGTCTCATTACCTGACTGATCGATAACCTTTTGCTGAAACAATGAATTCTTAGGTTATTTTATAGTATGAGGTCGTGACTGAGTTAGTGAGATCTCACAGAGTAGACATGTCCATACTATCATGTAAATTTGAAAAATAATATAAAACAATCTAATTAAAACTAAAACAAGCTCTAAAACTGACAAATTAAAAAAATGATTTTACTTTTTAACTTAATTTATTTTGGTTTACACTTGACCGCCATCTGGCCTAATGTTAATCGACGTTGAATAAATCTAAACCAATATTATTTAATACCTAAGCAGCGTAAGAATCCATAATGACCATGTAAACACTGCGATTGGCATCCGCTGTCTGGCCATAAATAGCAAAGGATCTCTATCTTAGTTGCTATGAGTCTAAGCTACTGGTATTGTATTATTAATTAACTGGCAAGACATACGTAACGTGTACTTCTAATTGAGTCATATTAATTGGTACTTTAAAAGCAGATGTGCGTGCATAAATGTTGCATAAGCAAAACATTTGACGTTGCCACTTCTGATACTCGAAGTCTTCATAAAGAGACAGTTAAGTTATCCACCAAGCTGACCCAGTGCGGATTAGCGGATGAATAATATTTTTGAAAAGCTTATTTTATGGAATGTATCTGTTTCTCGCAGTGTTTTCATTTATCGTTAAATCTAGTGCAAATAAACACTAGAGCATCGGCACTTGGAAAAATGTTTGCAAGTGCAAGCGGGACACAAACTTACGACCTCATTTTTGTGAAATTTGACGTTCAAACCACCACGTCTTAGAGCAAATATGTGTAAACTGGTTACTGTAAATCTCAAGAACTAATTTTCTTAGTATTATATAAATAAATATCGTTAGCCATTCCTCACACAACACCATCCCACACCAAAGTAAGCAAAACTTGTTATGTGGGAGTCAGAAAGCTTGTACGAAAGTGTATAAGATACGAGTACTTATAAACATGTAAATACACCCTTACATACTTATAATACTTAAAAGCACCCCGATACAAAAAGAAAACATTACACTAATATATTTTTCCTTGCTAGAAACGTTTATTACTTATTATAGACTACAGGCCCGTGAACAAAATTTACGGGTCAAATGAACCACTAGGAGAACTATGTAGGATGATAGAAGGGTAAAAAGTAATAAGATTTGACACTATGCCGTCACTTGTAAGCTGTCCAACTGAGTATAGTTGAAGAGGGGGGGTTCCAATCCTCGATCATTTCTCCTTGTCGCATGATTTTTGTACGGCGTTGCGAAATAATGGATTAGAAGAGGTATTGAAACACTATGGAACCAATGGCGTACATACTTTATCAAATGACCAAATTTACTCTGTAAATCTTCGGCACATCATATTTTTTTCCGACAAACTATATTTTTATAATTTTATTGTTTCCATGCCTCTTCTAAACTATTATTCCGCAACGCCGTACAAAAATCATGCGATAAGGAGAAATTATCGAGGATTGGAACCCCCCCTCTTCAACTGTACTCAGTTGAACAGCTTACAAGTGACGGCATAGTGCTGAATCTTTTTACTTTATACCCTTCTATCATCCTACATAGGTCTCTTGGTGGTTCATTTACCCGTAAGTTTTGTTCACGGGCCTGTAGTCTATTACCATTAGTTACATAGTTTTTACATTAATTTTATATTATATCTATAAATATAAAATAAAATTTCCCCTTTTTAAGAAATAAAATACAATTTTGTCCCCTTTTACTAATATTAATTTATCGGTCCTCCCAATATCAAATACTCGTTTGGCAATAACTGTATATCATGGCCTACAAACATGGAATACCATCCTTGAAATAATCATCATAAAGTTGCTACTTCAATAACATTCAACATTAGGCATAATTAACATTCAACTAAAATCAATTAGTATTAATAAAATCAATCACATTAATAGTAAACGAACATGATCACATCATAATGACTATAATTAGAGTCATCTTCCAATCAACCGTCCAACCCACAACAAAAATTAACTACTTATAATATTGCAAACACCAGTTTGCTTAAATGAATGCTCGAAATAACGTTGGCTCAATATTGTATAAGACTGGGCCATGGACGTATAAAAAAGTCGGACGTAGTCTCGCTAAAACAAAAACTGTGCCATTAGAGTCGGCCACATTTGCACGTGTGTGTTGTCAGGTTGTCACTAATAGGCTGACACGCACACATATACACAAGTAGCGCGTGTAATGACCCACTGACGTGTGCGTGTCAGCCTGTATGTCACAGTGCACACGTGCATATTATGTGGCCGACTCGACGGACACAGTTTTTTGTTTAGCGAGACTACGTCCGACTATTTTATACGTCCATGAACTGGGTTATAACCTTTTCAACTATGATAAATGAAGTAACATAGGAGCAATTTGCTTGCGTAGTTGTGAAAAAAAATTAAGAAACTTTTTGCGGTTAAATTTTAGGCTCTAATAAATCGACTCACATTTATATTGATAGCTTTGTTGTTAAATATAATAAAGTGATGAGTCTGTGGTTTCAAATTTCATATAGTTCCCACGTTTTTTCATATTATGTTTTGCAAATTCATTCCAATATTATTTACATCTAAAGACCTTTAGATGTTTGTAAATAAACACGTCATTTTAATACTACCATTTATTTTGCTTAATATTTAGTAGTAATGTGCAAGCTTTACTGTGTTCCGGTTTGAAGGACAATGTTAACAGAGTAATCACAGGGGATAGCGATAAATCATCTTATATGACGAGTGCACTGCAGTGCTAGGTAATTTGGACTCTTCATGTTCTAATAGCTGTATGATATTTAGGGAAGGGATTGTTGCTCAACATGTTGGCACAGTCATGTCCTGATCGTCCCGTCACTCTCTACAAAAAAAAAGACAACCTGTGCGGTAATAATACCTACCATCAGTATATTAGCTTCCAATATGCTTAATAATTTTCTGAAATTTTCACAACAAACAAACCGACATCGCAATCATGTAAGTATCGATATATACACGAATCAATAAAGAATCGATCAAGCACCAATTACAAAATGATCATAACAATACATCAAACAATTATACCGTCGACACTAATTGTAAGTTCAATGTAGGAACCACTTGAGTCCGACAGTGCCGTACTTATAAAATGGCAGTAAGTGCTTCAACCTACATTTTTTTTAAAACTATTATGCAAAGGAGTGGCGTTTGTTGCTATAACTTATTAAATTTGAGATATTTGCAATAACGAAAGTGACTATTGTTGATTGAGTTTCATAATATTTAGTTATTTTATGTCTAATTAAATTTTATAGTTACTAATGAATATACATACATTATGAGGTAGCAACCATTTATCTGTCATCTGTATAGTGATACCATACATATATCATATACAGAGTGATCATTCTAAAGGCCATCCTAAAATTCTATTAGATAGATAGATAACTCTTTATTGTGACACAAAAAAGGGTAAAATACAGAAAAACACATTATAAACTAGCGCCACAAATGGCAGCCTTCTAGCTGAGAGCAATAAGGCTATAAGGGAATAAGCTATTACCATTGTTTAAAACCAAATAATTCCATTTTTAATCATAAAGTAGTGATCGATGATTTGTGTAGCTGTAATTTATTGAAAATGAAATTATGCCAAAATATTATTTACTGCATTTGCAAAATGTACGGCAGCACATGAGTTCATGGAACTTATGCAATCCCACTCAAGGTGATTGAGCTCCAGAACGGATTATTATAATTAAGGGTAAAGATGATTCTTGACTCGATGCATGACTGTGTTGTGAAATGGTGTTGCGAAATGCAAGGAATCTACTGAATATAATAATTACGTCCAAGTTATGATACAACCGTGTCAGGTCAACTTAAGGATAAGTCATACTTGACTTTGATGCCGAAATTATTTTTGAATACTTTAATTTGTTTGTTGCGCAATGTTACTTTTTATCGATAAATAAGGTTCTCAATGATCGATATCTCAAGTTAGCAATACCGAAAAGACTGTTGAAGTTGAGACTTGTTGTTCTGGACTTGAGCTCCTAGACTATATCTTTAACGGCCTCTGATAAATCAAGATGTAGATGCTTAATTTGTATAGGTAGTATCAAAATGTAGTGTACAAACAATAAGAAAAACACACAGTGGTGTAGTGTTTATTGTAATTTTGTTTTATTAAGAAAGAAATTGAGCATTTTCTAATTATTTTTATTTAAAAAATATGGAAGCTCGGATATTCGTTGCTCAGACGCGTCGAATAACATATATATTCGGCTTATTTGTCTAATTATAAAAATCTTAGAAATAGCACATGGGCTTCTTGCTACCTCGATAAACGTTTAATCCATCAGGAAATAACTATGTTCCGAAATTTACACGGACGATTTAAGGGGCAGGTTAACAATGTTTATGTTGTACGATGTTTATGTTTTGTGTTCTATTCGTAAGTCATTGTCTTATAGCACAGAACAGACTGTGGTCTATAGTATATTTCGGTATTCATTTTTTTTTTGGCGTGCGTGAAATTTGTCTTTCTTTGTTTGTTTGTACGCCTCCGTAATTCATAAGGACCTACATTTTAGACGTGGCAGTTAAAACGCAACAGTCAAACAGGCACGTTTCAACAAACCCACTTAACGTAAACAGCTTGCAACATTGTTCCCACGGGTTAACGTTTCAGTTAAAATTAACTAACACGCAATAAAGTCGGTAATTAATAAACTGATTGTTATTCGGATACACGATTACTGACGCAACAAGGTTGTGCTTAGAAATTAGTCAGACTCCATACATATTGGGCTTACGTTTAAAATTGTTGTGCCCGTTTTGTAAAAATTCTAATGTACAATTTTTTTTAAATGTATCATAATACCGTAGTTGTTTTCTATTACTTATACAGAAAGTTTAATTCATTATCAAGTTAGTCACACGTGATATAATTGGCCCAGTTCAGCTAAATTAAGCTTGGTCCATTATTCACATGATGTTTTTGAGAACCTTGTTAATCCTACTACGAGTAAAATCACGCATACAAAAATTAGAGTGTTAGATGTTCGGATGTTTGTCATTCGATCACGTCAAAACGTCTAAACGGATCAAGTTGAAATTTGGAACACAGTTAGATTATAGTCTGTAATAACATATTAGCTACTTTTTATTACCATAAAATAACGGGAACGGGGTTTGTGCAGGCAAAACCGCGGAGCGCTGTAAGTAAACTAGACAAGAGACTCTGAACTGAACCGATGAGAGAAATATGAATAACTTTGCATAAAATATTTAAAAAAAACAATATATAAGTTACATTTCTATTTTATTGGGTCTAATTGCATGTATCGTGATAGCCTCATGTTCTACGAAAGGATATCATGGAACCAAATGCCAAAGAAGATTGTCATCTAGTGCTCTTTAAATAGCAACCTACAATACTTATAGTAGTTCTATCGCGTGTAAATAAAGTAGGTGTTTACACCACCAAGTAAATGCAAGCAATAAATCTCTAATCTGTTAGTAAAACTAAGATTTTTAAAGTTAAAGCTACTTTTGGCGCACCATTTAATTCTAGCTTCATTTGCTTTAACGCTAGGGAATGATTAGAAATCTTCGGGTAAACTCAGGACCATGGCTATTGGCCATCTAGAAATACTGACGCATTTCTAGATGGCCATGCTCATAGCCACGCCCTCCAGTTTCAATCGCGTAGTTTCAAAGTAAGCTATCAAATTCTGAGTTATAAGTTTTCACTTCTATCGGCAGCTCCTATGACTGTCAATTTTTGTATTCCTCTATTACTGTCAACTCAATTCAATATTATCAAATATGTACAATTAATTTATTAGCGTAGTTTGTACAGAACAGAAACTTGTAGGCAGCGACTTCCCTGTTCGAAAAATATTTCAAAGACAAATATCGTCGCAAAGTTTCAAATTTATCAGGTATCTATCGAATATTAGCGGCCCGTTCCGGCTTCGCTCGGATATTTTCATATAAACATTATTAATATAAATAACAACTATCCTATCTTTTACTGCACTGCACTGCTGCATACGGTGTGCAAATTTGATTAAGCTGAATCCGGAAAAAAATGAATAAATAAATATTGGTGGACAATTCACACACAACACTATCTGACCCCAAACTAAGCAAAGCTTGTATGATGGCGGCCAGATAGCTGATATAATACTTATATAGTTTTAAATACATACTTTTTATACATAGAAACACCCAGACACAGTGCAAACATTTGAAATCATCACACAAATATTTGCACTGGGTGGGAATCGAACCCACGACCCTCGGCTTCGCAGGCAGAACTGCTACCAACTAAGCCACGAGGCCAGTCTAATGAATTTGATAATATCATATTTCAAATAATATAAAACTTTATAAAGATTAAATCTACGACCGGTCAGAATAATGTCAATGCCAAAAAATCGCAAATTTAGAAAAACTAAATAAAGCTAACATAAATATCAATATTTATTTAATTGTGAGGCCAAATCAAACGTCAAGATGTCCGTTGTACTTATTATAATTAATTATTGTTGAGCTAAACTTCACTACTACCAAACAGAGATGATATTCTATAGAGATAAAAAAAACAATTCTTACTAACTTGAAAAAAAAAGACGGAGTGTTTTTACTTTGTAAGGTTTTGGAGGATATTGTAGTGTCAAACATCACAAAATTACTTAATCATACACATTGAAGTTCTAATACCGCTGTAACATTAGCACCAGCTCACTCACTAAATGTTCCCACTGCTGGTATTCGAGAGGATTTGGGGACTTATCTCGCAAGGAGAGAGTCAAGACCATAATCCACTACGCTGACCTAGTGTGAGTCAGCGGATGATACGTGACATGACCTCGAAATATTCTTGAAATAATGACTCGTCACGATATTTTCCTTCATTTTCAAATCTAGTGGTGATGACGAAATTTCACATCTCTACTTTGACAAATACTTCTAGGTGAAGGTGGGTTTTGAATCTACAAACACGGTTGTAAGGCGCAGTTCATTCTTCTAGCCAAGACCGTGTACCTTAAATATAGCGATGTACTTAAACAATCTCAAAAAAAGTCCTTGTGTTTGGCACTTAGCCCAATTTTATGCGGTACGTCTTCTGTCTAGAGATTAAAAAACATTAATATCGATAAGAAAATTGAACCTAAAAAATATGAAGAGTGAGGTTTATAATACACAGCAGTACGACCAGCAATTAATTCATAAAGTTATCGGCGCTACAATCGCTCTTTCAAAACAAAACGTTCGTCCGAATCATGAAAAATTCGCGATTACATAACCGGTGGATCTCCCATAAACCGCGCGGAGCCAGTTTGACCGGTCTAGGGCGGAGGGTTATGAAGTCATTTTGACCGTGACACGGATTAAATGCCCACACGATCGAAAAACATGTACTAAATTAAAGTAAATGATAAACAGCTAAGTTTATTGACTCTTGCGCATCTATTTATGAGTTTTCAGTTTTTTTTGTACTGGACAAATGCACGCAGTAAAATATTTATCACACAATCATACAATGAGAGCGAAGGTCATGTACGTATAGTTTTCAGATTGTGATGTATATTGTATAATGTATATGCCTTTTAAAGAGTATATTCAAAGTAAATTTTGATAAATATGTAGGTGAATCGCTGTTGGCTGTGAGTAGTAACTTTTATTTTCATAATTTAATTTAGAGTCCTGGTAGCACCGTTGAGTATTTTTTCAAGTAGGAATGCACTAGATCTTCATAACCAAACTTCGTACCACAAACCCCCAAAAAATATTTAAAAAAGAAGTTTGGGTGTGAGTTGTACCCAAAATCTTCAAGAAGAGTAATGTTTTTTAATTGAATGCGGATGAAGTTATAGGCCGTTAAAGTAATAGAGTAAAATTAAATTATAAAGAACTTAATTGTTGTATTGTTCCTACAAATATTATTACCCGCTAAATAATTATTTGTTCTGGACCAGGGTATTTCTATGTATGACAAGTTTGCATTTGCAATTATTTAAGTATTGGGTATATCTGGCTCCCATATAAGCATCTTTATTTAGTTTGGGCCTAAATAAATATGGTGTTGTGAGATATCAACCTAATTTACTGAGATTTGAATGAGATAATGCACACAATTAATAATACATTATTTGAACTCAGTAAAACAGTAGGGATCGGCCAGTTAAAGACGTTATTACACTTGATATTAACACTATTTAAAAATTACCTTAATGCAAAATTGAGGACAACTTACTTAATGCATTGAATGTATGTCCAAATTTAAAATTAATAATAGCCGTTAAGTACATAACCATAAAAAATAAACGTTAAATTTGAAACAGTTGTAATTTATTTTAATGTATTCACAGTGAGTATCGTCTCAGCCTTGAACCGCAGTCAAAATAACACATACACAGGCAATTACTATGGTTACTGACCTTTGTTTAGATTGTTATTCTAAATATTGAATAATCGTGTGATTAAGACGGTCCATTTTGATAGAAGTAATTAATTAGGATTAGGA
Organism: Ectropis crepuscularia; assembly: GCA_963693475.1. Classification (NCBI taxonomy): domain Eukaryota; kingdom Metazoa; phylum Arthropoda; class Insecta; order Lepidoptera; family Geometridae; genus Ectropis; species Ectropis crepuscularia. The sequence goes on from OY856355.1 coordinate 20,635,137, forward strand.
AATTAGTAATATCTAATTAGGTTGTATTGTTATTTATTGTTTGTTTTTTATATGTGAAGGTAAATATTTGTGTTGCAGTTATTGCTTCTCACATAAAATCTCTATAATCTAGTTGTTACTTTAGCACTCCACGTATTGAGATTATAGATTGTACTTATTTTTACGCTGCTCTACAAAACACTGTCTTAATTAATACACGCTTTGCTTAGTTTGGGGTCAGATAGTGCTGTGTGTGAATTGTCCCCCAATATTTATTTATTTACATTATTTTATTTTACCAAATATAGGATTGCACTTGACCGCCTTCACGCTGATGTAAAGCGAAAACGTGGTCTAAAATGGAGCGCGTTCACCTAAAACAAATCGAGTCTCTCTCGATTTGAAGACACATAGATTTTGTACAATAGGCAAGAACCATTCGGAACGTAGGGAACGTGCAATAGTCCGCCCCTGGACGAAGATCCAGAGGCTGGCCAAAACCAGATGGAGGGCTAGTGCAAAGGGACATGAGAGAATGCGAGTTGTCTGATGACGATGTCTTAGATAGAGCGAAGTTGAGAAGAAAAAGCAGGAAGGCTGACCCCACCACCATATGGGATATATAACCAGGAAGAGAGAGAGAAAGAGAGAGGAAAGAACTATTTGGTCAGTACATGCTATTGCATGATTGTGCGTTTACCTAATGAAAATGAAATCAAACTGTTTCGCGTTTTCCGCGTGCACCGCTGGTAAGGTGGTATTAGATCATGAAAGGCAGAGACACAATTTCCCAAATACAAAGTACATAATATATTTGTTTATAAATGTTTATTGTTTCCTCCTAGTAAGTTATCACCGTAATATATACCTTAAAAGATGCACCAATCAAACCTTAACATATCATTGAAAAGTATATCAAAATCGGAGAAGTAGTTTTGGAGAAAATTGGCAATATGTGTTTGCCCAAACATTCTCTCACCCCAAACGCATATACCGTCTCCGTTTCATCGCGCGTTAAAACCGATAAGAATTTTATTCTACTATGCGACGATGTTCGAGACCCTTGTTATTTTTATTTTAATTACCCTCAGTATAATCATAAAAAAGAATTCGGTAACACTATTATCACAAAATGTTCGTGTTTTATTTTATTTATTGCACAACGATATTATCATAGTGGCTTACTTAAAAACTAAAACTAGCCTATTCTTTGGCCCTGTCGGGTGCTGCAAGAATAGAAGAGAGAATAATAAAAGATCATAATGATAATTGCAATACCTCGTTAGCGTTAATGTACTAGTTTAATGCACAAATGCTTGATGACACAAGCTTCAACAATCAACTGTTATCGTAGTAAGCTTTCTAGTGCCTAACTACAATGCTTATGTATTTGTTATTGTCTCTTTTATTTCGGTTTTAGTGCCAGAGAGATATTATACCACACTCTCTCACGAGGTCACGGAAGCTAACTCACATGATGGGACCTGAAGTTTATAACACGCTCCCTATAATAATGATATCTGCCCCAAGTTTCGGCAGCTTCAAAAACAGATTAAAGTGCTGGCTTATCGATCAAACTTTTTATAGTTACACCGATTTTTTAGAGAGTGATGGCAAAGTCCTATAAAATGTATACAACATTTGACATGGAACATATTATACTTGTATAATGCTTGACAGTTTTCTGTACAATAATTGTTAATTGTTATAATACAGTAAAGTAGTCATTTTAAACTTTGAAAATGTATACAATTTTGTATGCTCTTTCTTTTGTTTTTATGTTTTTTATTAATTGACGAGTAAATTGTACATTTATATATAAAGTACTTTGACTTTGAGAGTGCAATAGAACAGACCACAGAGGCTTACCGCCGTTTTCCGAACATGAATGTATTTATAAACTAATATTAAAAAGCTGTAGAGGTATTTTGTTTGAACGCGCTTATTACAAGGACTACACTGGACGTACAACGCTACTTGACCGATGTCAAAAAATCTTTCACCATTGGATAATTATGTACCTACGTGGTCCGTGAGTGCTACATGTTGTATATTACGTACCATGGGCAAAACGAGGATGGACCACTAGATCAAAGACAAAAAACCTACCAAATTATATGTGCAATGAAAGTTTTTCTCAAACAACGCAATATGGCGTCGATGGAAACTATTAGCTGGGGGGAAGTTATAAAAAATTAGACAACATTTTACAATTGCCGAAAATTTTTATGTATTATTCAATTCTTCCTACATGCCATATGCAATGAGTATAATTAAGCTCAATTTAAAAAGGCATGGACTCCTAAATTCATGGAAAAACGAACTCGAACTAACTAACTCAAACAAACAAAATTGAATTTAAGTGTAAACTACAATTTTCTTCAGTCCGCGTTTTGAAATAAGGTCCTAAATCGCTACCAAGCAGTTGTGCTTGGTACTTGCCACTCGGAGATAAAAGACGATTTATATTTTAGTCATATAATTTTTGTAAAATCTTTGGATGTTATTTTATTCATTCAATTACTTTAAAGGATTTTACCTAGACGTCTCAAAACTACAAGCTAGCTTTTTTAATCGATCTTCGTCGAAACGCCTAGACAATACAAATTATCTTAGACGAAAAAGCATGGGAGCTGTCCGTGTCGCTATTGTTTTATCAATCAATTTCGGTGGGTTGCGGGTAATTGTACTATTGATACTAGGTTTTTACTGACTTACAATGTAATAAGACAATAATTTTGTGAGTATTGCTCGTCTGAATGCTTTTGTGTAATGTTTGTTTTACGTATAGCTGCGTGTCGCTGGGCTGTTATGTGGCAGGCATGTTGCTTACCATCAGGCAAATGTCCTGCTAAAAAAAACGTGATTTATGTATGTACTACCAAATTATCTAAGATAACGACGATCAGCTGATGGCAGTTGGAAACATTAAGGACGATTAACGAGGATCGGGCTGAGTGGAGTATTATTGGAGTAATAGGTACTATTGGCGTATCGTAGGCTATGTCCAGCAGTGGACGAATCTAGGTTGGTTATGATGTTGATAACATGATGATATTTTCAAAGACGCTTGAGACGTGTTCCGTCAACTGTTTTTTGCAATGAGGAAAAGTAGTTTTTGTGATATTTCAGACGTTAGACGACATAACGTTCTGACGTAATTTCTAACATTGACAATTCTAACTTTAGTAGGATTGGTATATGGGACAACCTACATAGATCCTTCCCAAGCTTAAATTCTTCAAATTCCTCGACTATGTGGAATACATTATCCAAGCCTGCCGAGCTACGAATTGTCGTTAGAAGGGGCTGACCCGAAGGTTCACAGATTGCTTCAATTTATCTGCGCAAGCGTGACTGTGCATCCTCGAGAAGGGCATTTAGACTGATGGAATATTGCTCTTACGCAGAGTTATTTATTCACCATTTAAAAATTATAAATATTATAAATTGTTGCTCACAAGTAACTCACATGCAAAAAAATATGATGACTACTTACAGTATAGGATACCTACCCTCAGACTTAACTATTTTTATGCCTACCCGAGATTTTTTTGTTTTAGTGTGGCTTTAAACTGAGTAAAACTTCGATATAAACGTTCATCCTCCTTTTCAACACTTGAAATATAGCCCTTTTTGGAATTAAAAAGTCAAACATGTTCTGTTTCAGGCTACATAATATATCTGTACCAAATTTAAATAACGTCACATACAGAATAACAGAGTTACTGTCATATTCCTATTAATATTATAAATGCGAAAGTGTTAATGTTTGTTGCTCACGTCGGAATAAGTATTTAAACGAATCAGGTTGAAATTTCAAACACAATTAGATTATAGTCTGGAAGAGCACGTAGACTGCATTTTGTCACAGAAAAATACCGGAGAAGGGAATTGCATGAGTACCTAAATCTGCGCAGCACTGTAGTTAATAATATTAGTAGGGGTTTCAAGATAGATTTGGTTTTACAAAAAAGTTTCTTATCAATACTTTCTCAATTGCATAATAATATATCCTAATACATCGGCACTATGTCGAAATTTGACCACCCACCCAGGCTCGAGGCTTAATTGGTGGATGACGAAACTACGGAACCAACGGGCAGGGTTCAACTGGTGACCTCACGAACCTAAGACAGATGCAGCCTTACAATTATTTAAAGCCTTCGTGATCTACCATTTACACTAATGTGTTACGTGTACTTAAATATTATCTGTTTTAAATTTAATTACCAGAGATTTTTTTGTCTTCACGAGGACGGAGGAGGAAGAATGCCAGAAATTTACCTCAGTCTTTAAAAGGTTGAATCAATTTTGTATCTTAGTTCGTTTGTTTTGTCGCTGGGTCTAAGAAACATCTCACATAAGGAGCCAGGGGGATCCACTACGCTAGCAATACGTATATATCTTTTTTTTTTTAAATGAAAGAGTGACGACATGAGCATGACATGCGCCTGATGGTAAGCATCATACCTGCCACAAAAGCACAGTGACACGCAGCTATTGGAACATGAAGAGTCAAAATCATTACCTAGCACTGCACTGCGCTTGTCACCCAGACATCTAAGTTGTTATATCTCTAAGCCCTGTAATTTCTCTGGAACAGGGCCCTTCAAACCGGAACACAGTAATTTGTGCACATTACTGCTTGGCGGTAGAATAACTGGTAAAGGTGTGGTACTTCCCCAGGCGGACTCTACTTAGAGTCCTACCACTACAATTTAATAAAATGAAGTGTCAAATAAAGTAGTCTTCAGGCGTAACTTATAACCCCATTATAAATAGAATTACCCACTGCTTATGAAATTGTAAGACTAGGTATTTAACTTGGTTTTTTAGTTATAGTTTGTTTTTTTTAAATATTTGAAGGTATAATATTTCATTAACACGGAAATCGTAATGGATATTTAATTTACTAAGTAGCTGCTCAATGCATCAGGAAGTTTGATGTTTAAAATTGATGGGTTATGAAAATTTGATTAGTCAAAAAAACGAATCAAGTAGGTACTCGTTTTTTTTTGTTTGAATCTATTAAATAGAACATATTTACTACTTATAATAATTATAATAATATAAGTTAAGCTTACTTAAGCTGATCAAGTAACCATACACAAAGTTATGTTATACCAGACTATGCCAAAAATCTCATGTAATCAAGGTGTATTGCAAAATGACTCTAATTGCTATGAAATTAAATATCGATTAGCTTTGTGCGAACTCGCCACAAAGCTAAATAGCAGAGGAATCCAAGGACATCTTTCGACAAGTTGGGATTAACGATGGTATTTCACAAAACGCGTTAAGTGGCCACTTAGCACAGATCAGCTGGCGCTAGCAAAAAACGTTTATTCACAAGGAACGTAACGCAACGACTCAAAATAACGTAACATCTGTACTATATGCGAATAACGAATATTAGTGTCTTTGTAAACGTGTTTTAGTGAAATTCAAGATCGTTTAACACAGGCGAGATTGAGAGCAATCGTAATCCAATTAAAAATCATACAAACGTCATTATCATGTTTGCCTGGTAGAGATCACCCTAAGATATCGATAAGACTTGAAACTGTTCTGTTTTTGCGCGGTGTGATTATCTCCATACAAATGTTGACAAATAGCAGATGATTGTTAGTTAATTACTATGACTGCAATTTCTCAATAAATACACATAAAATAAGACCATTAAACGTTTAACAAGAATTCTGAATAACTTCTAGGACAGAATAAAAAATCGAAAAAAATCTTTGAATGTAATTATGTACCTATGTATTTTATACTGAATAGCGTAGACGACTTTTTATCATACTCGTATTTCTTAAATCTTTCGATTCGACCGTATCCGACATTTTTATTTATATCTCCGGTTATTGGCATATTTATAAGCGATAAAATCTGCGCACACGCAACGGAGACGGTTCATGTCAAACGATTTGACACTTGAACCGAGCGAATGTTGCGGAATGTATTGAATGCTGATAGAATTTTGATGCGACTGCTTTAAGACAGATGTATAGTAACACAAAAACCATATTTTGTGACTTTATAGCTAAATGCGACTTAGGTATTTTTTTTCATTGTGGTATTATATAGCAACATCATAAGCAGCCCACCAAATGTTTCCCCTGCTGGGACTCGGGGTATTCTCTCCTAAAAAAAATCAAGTCCATAATCCACTACGCTGGCTCAGTAAAAGTTTATGGTTGATGCATGATCTCGAAAGATTGTTTGCACATGCCAGTTTTGGCCGCACCATATTTTTCTTCGCCGTTAAATATATACTAATTAATAATTTCTTCCAGAATTAATTATTCCATAGACAATATGTTAATCAAATTCATCAATGCTAATAAAAATACGATACGCAAAAAATGGATTATACGTCAAACAGTGTTATGCATGCAGTTCATTTCATTTTGTCACAATTAAGCACTCGAAAAAGTACTTAAAAATGCAGGCTAGATTCAAATCAACAACCTCATATGAAATCGGATATCCTCTCGTCTAGGTCATCAAAGCCTATAGATGCCATAGACGACGCTGTCTTTTTTTTTAAATAAAGAGTGACGAGACGAGCGTGACATGTGTCTGATGGTAAGCAACATGCCTGCCACATAACAGCACAGTGACACGCAGCTATTGGAACATGAAGAGCCCAAATCATTACCTAACACCGCACTGCGCTCGTCACCCAGAGATCTAAGTTGTTATATCTTTAAGCCCTGTAATTTCTCTGGAAACATTGCCCTTCAAACCGGAATACAGTAATGTTTGCACATTACTGCTTGGCGGTAGAATAACTGGCAAAGGTGTGGTACTTCCCCAGGCGGACTCTGCTAAAAGTCCTACCACTACAAATCTATTCTATAGTAAGTAGATCTGAAAAATACAAATGACAACTTTGTAACTTTGAACGAAGTAGAGTGTGGGATTCGAAGAACATGCAAAACAATGAACACAATTACAATATCTGTTGGCAATATGATAAATTGAGATTTGGAATTAACAGGTTGAGTAATCGACCTTTTCACATGATGATAACAGAGCTCTACATTTTTTTAATTCCCTTGCATTTGTTTGCTAATATCTGTATTTTCAACTAAACAGCTTAAGAGCACGTATTCATGAATGGACTCAAAACCAATGAAAGTTTACAATAATAATAATTGACAGATAGTTTCGTGAATATCAAATATCAAAATCAATCTTATATCAAGCTCTACAAAACCACTATTTGAGCCGTTTTTAAACAAGATCAAAATAATTGAAAAGAATATAATAGACGATAAATATCTACTATCTACAATAACTATACATATCTTATACTTACGTTACAGAATTTGAATATTAATTTTCCAAAATCTAATTTTCTATTAATGTCGATTGGGTTAATTGAAGACGTATATTTAAAAAAAAAAACGTTAAACAGGATATTTCTTAGTAGATAAATAGCGCATAATTGCGTCTCTTTGTCATTAAAATTGGTATTATTTTTGTGTACTTAACGTGTTTTTTTATTTGTTTCTCATTGAATTTAATGTGATTGTCTAAACTTTTATGTTAAAAATGAGTTGATTTGTATCTTTTGGAAAAATGCTCTAACTATCATTCCTCTTTGTTTCAGGGCCCCATGAAGCGGCCGTCATGCGCATAGCGGCACTAATCGCCCTAGTGCAGGTAAGGTTATATTCAATAATTCAATTATTTTTGTTTTAATTACTATACTGTTGCTTACCATCAGGCGCAGTCGTTTTGATACTCTTATATTATATAAAAAAGACTTAAGCTAATCTCAGAATTCATCAAGTTCCATCACTACGCCACGCCAGCCGTTTTTTTTGCATAGGAATATATGACCGCCACCTATATGATGTATGTTCTCACCTCATGTAATATTGTCTCAAATGGCTTCTAATGCAATTTGTGCCTCAAACACTGTAAAAACTCACCACTCACTACATAAACTTAACACACCGTTTTGTTTGTTTTTCAAACTGGCTTAATTTTTTTTAAACCACGAACAGTCGAAAAGTGATACTTCAGTCACGTTAGTGTAACTTTGACAGATATGAAGTGACTTCGACAACTGATTGTAGTAAAGCGAGACAGACAGACAGACTAAAAAATATACGCGCTTGACAGACTGATCATGTTATCAGTATACTAGCTTGACATCAATAAATTACAGATTAAATTACAAAATTATCCTACAAAATAACCTAAATTTTATTTTCAATAATCCTACTCCTACTAATATAATAAATGTCAATGTATGGATGTTTGGGTGTTTGTTGCTCAATCACGTCCTAACGTATGAACGGATCGGGCTGAAATTTGGAACACATATAGATTATAGTCTGGAAGAACACATATGCTACTTTATCCCGGAAAAACAACGGGAACAACGGGAACGGGAACTTCGCGGGTAACACCGCGGGGCGCTGTAGTAGCCTATGTGTTCTTCCAGACTATAATCTATCTGTGTTCCAAATTTCAGCCCGATCCGTTCATACGTTAGGGCGTGATTGAGCAACAAACATCCAAACATCCAAATATCCAAACATCCATACATTCACATTTATAATATTTGTAGGATAATCAGCCCACTAAATGTTCCCACTGCTGGGACTCGGGGCCCTCTCTCGTAAGACGAGAGTCAAGGTCATAATCCACCGCACTTGTCCAGTGCAGGTTGGTGGATGACACATGATCTTGAAAGATTCAAGGTATATGTTAGTTTCCTCACGATGTTTTCCTTCACTGTTTTAAGTTAGCAGCATTACGCACATGACTTTGAAAAGAAAGTAGTGCGCGTGAGATTCTAACGTGGGGGCTCCGTATCGGCAGTCGCTGTTCTCCCGACTAGACCAGCCATAGCATGGCCAGCCAACAGTTGGCCCACAGAGCTTGAAGGAAGCATCGGAGTTGCTTGACTAAATTAATGCAATATTTTCTTTACATAGTTCTTCCAGACTATAATCTATCTGTGTTCCAAAGTTCAGCCCAATCCGTTCATACGTTAGGACGTTTGATTGAGCAACAAACATCCATACATCCAAACATCCAAATATCCAAACATCCAAACATCCATACATTCACATTTATAATATTAGTAGGATAGGATTGAGCAACGGTTATCTCTCTAGTGTTAAATGTTGTACATTATCTATTTCACTATCATTTCATTACCTCATTTTTTTTTACATTATCATTAATTACTCGAACAACTAGAGTTACTAGTCAACTGTACTTAGAACGCGACCTTTCCAGCTCAGTACAGGTGTTATGTGTAATCTTGTAGGTACATTATGTAACTGTAATACCTACTTACTTCGATACTTTAACTTATGGTGAGGTCAAAGATCTCAGTGATTTTGTAAGAAAATCAACTATCATAATATTCGCTGTAAGTATCATCTGTCAGTAAAATTATTGCGTAAACGAAGGTTGGGAGTGAATTCTATCGTAAGAGAGTATGTAGGTACCTGAGTACTACAAGTGTAAGTCATTCAAGTTTATTCAAGCAAAAATCTTGAACTAGTTACTTATGGGTAATTATTCTAATTATTATCCTACTAATATTATAAATGTTAATGTATGGATGTTTGGATGTTTGTTGCTTAATCACGTCCTAACGGATGAACGGATCGGGCTGAAATTTGGAACACAGATAGATTATAGTCTGGAAGAACACATAGGCTACTTCTTATCCCGGAAAAACAACGGGAACAACGGGAGCGGGAACTTCGCGGGAATTATAAATACTTACATCGTGCGGACAAACAAAGATTTTCATAAAATGTAAACTACTAAGCCAAACTGTACAACATTTGGTTGCGGTCCGTTTGGACTGAATCAACATTTTTATGGGACCAAATGTCAGCAATTTTTTTTATTTTTTTATTTCAAAGAGTGACGAGACGAGCAGGACATCTGCTTGATGGTAAGGAACATGCCTGCCACATAACAGCACAGTGACACATAGCTATTGGAACATGAATAGTCCAAATCAATACCTAGCACTGCACTGCGCTCGTCACCCAGAGATCTAAGGTGTTATATCTCTAAGCCCAGTAATTTCTCTGTAAATATTGCCGTTCAAACCGGAACACAGAACTATTTTGCACCAAACAAAAGAATCACGTAGATCGGATCATTAATCTCGGAGTAATCGATGAACATACATTAAAAAAACGGCCGAACTGATAACCTCGTCTTGGTAAACTCAAGTAAGGTAAGTGTAAAAGGTAAATTACACGGAAGAGACACTTATAGAAGAACTAAAGAAGTTACACACGGAACTAACATCTGTAAATTAGACTATTGTATAAATTAAAAACTAGCTTAATGCAATATGGTAACTTATTTTACTGTTTACGAAATAATACGTACGTGAGAGCGGGAAGAAGGCATTGTGTAAATTTTAAACAATAAATTATAGATTTACTGATTAAGAGTGTCTGGCAAGACATCCTTGCAAGCATTGAGTGAGAAATTAGTTTGTTTTAATTGGATTCAATTGGATACTTATGTTGTAAGCCACGATGGCCCAGAGAAAGCCGTGATGGGCCTGTAGTGACAACGCCTGATCGTTCTGACGTTCCGAATCACCTTTATCAACTAATATTTTTTGTAAGTAGATTAACATTTTTGTAAACAACAAAGTGAAATTTTAACGTTGAAGAGAAACATCGTAATGAAACTAAAGTATTCACAGGACATCATTTGCTAGTGACATCTCTTTACATGGTTAGTGTGTTAGATTATGTCCTTGATTTTTTTTTAAAGTGTGACCTTTTGCGCGCCACACACAGATTTTTCGTCGGCTGTGAATTGAATTCTAGCGTCACTCTCGGGAATGGTAAAAAATATTCTGTTAAATTCGGGACCATGGCCATTGGCCATTGGCCATATAGCCATATTATATGGATTTCTATATAGGTCTGAGGTTTTGGAAACTAAGGTTCTTTTACAGCCCATAAAATTTGTTACATGACCAAAATAACTTTAAACTTGATTGTACAATGCACCGCTGAGTTCATCAGCGAAAATTGGTAGTTAAAATCCATGTTAATTCAGAATCACGACTCGCATGCTAGCAGTGGTTATGGATTGAGTAATGTTAGTAATCTTGTATAGTAATTCCTCATGCAATCCATGTTATAAACATATTTAATTTATACAAGATTAATGGCATTTAAACTTAATGATTCAGTCAATGCTCCAGGAGCCTTTAAATACAATCTCATATATTATCAAATAATCAGGAATACGAGTCAAACTTAGTAAATTTGTGAGTTTGCTTGAACTCTTATTACCTTATTATGTCTGTGGTTAATTTAGAAGAGAATACGTTTTAATGTGAATTGAAGAAGTTGGAGTAAAATAAAAATTAATGCAGAAATCTTATCAAATTCTTCTGGGTTTCACAGGATTACCCTAATCGTTTAGTTTAGCATGCATAGTCTATGGAATAAAAGAAAACACACACACACATCAGTATTCAGTTATAACTGCACAATATTATTCAATAGCAGCGTCCCGCGGTTTCACCTTTCTTACAAACTATAATATTAGTTAGATGTGATGTAGATTTATAACTTTTATTATATTACATATCGTATCACTTATTTAAATATCATTCAAAAAGTGTTTCAGTTCAGTCCACATCATCAGCCATTATAAACATCATCTTCTTTTCTTAATATATTAAGTAAAAACTACTTGAGTCCAAATGCCCTTCAAATAGCTCTTGATTTTTCTTTGACGTTACTAATTCCCTTTTTTGTTGCAGCTGTCGCTAGCAACAGCTGCTCCAGATGACACCCTCACCGCAGCAGAGCTGAACCTCCAACTAGCTGGAGGAAATGAGCTCTCTCCGTTTTACGAAAGCACAGAAGATGCTGGGGTCCACTTCATGCGAGGCACCAGAGCAGCCGACTCACCGCTCTCTCCCGACATCGATGTGCAGTGTGGCACTGACTTTATCGATGTAACTGTAGAGTTCAACGATGTTTATGAAGGGATTATCTACAGTAAAGGATTCCTTAATGATCCTAAGTGCAAGTAAGTCTCCAAATTATTTATTTCTAAAGTTTCACCGCTCGTAAAGAATAAACTAGATCCCAAAATGCATTGTATTTTTGACTGCTCCAAAATGTCTAGTCAAATTTTTTCAATTCATGTTTTGCTTGCATAGGTAGATTTAGTTGATGATTGTTTATTAATGTGTCAAATATTTTATAATCCATACAGTGTTTTGAGAATATTTAGAAGCATACTGATATATTCTTAACTTAAAAAAATCTTGAATGCAAAGTGCAACTCGTGTCATTTTTCGGCAGAATCATGGAACGCCTGACAGTTTTACAATAAAAGTCCAGAGATATTTTGCGAGTATACTTTTGCAAGGAAACAAATTGAGATACCCATGTACGTTCCACAGAAAATACAATACTAATATGTGTATAATAAAATGAGATACATTCAACAACAGTATGAAGGATGTATGAAGGAATTTTTAACAATACATATTTGTTATAATATTTTATTGCTATCGACGTAAGGTTTTGTAAGCATTTTTAGATTTTTTTTTAGAAAACATACAAGTCATCAATTTTTTGTTGTTATCCCTGACTGTAGTAGGTACCTAGATATAATTTTTGTGTTGTTATCGTTATCGATATCGTTTAATCAACTGCTTTTCTCAGTGAATTTGCGAAACAGTCACTATTTAAAAATACTATTTCAATTTATAATTTGACATCTTCTTTTATTTCAGATATGTCCCGCTCGGAGGCAGCCAGTCCCGATACTCCTTCCGAGTGCCGCTGAATGGCTGCGGCTCCAGGCCGCTTTGCAACGCTTGTGGAACCATCGATAATGTGCTCGTCTTCCAGGCTGATGACCTGGTGCAAGGGTCTTTGGACTTTGCTAGGAAGGTACGTCGTTAAACTACACTTTGCTTGAATTGGATACATCAGTGGTATTCTCCAACATTCCTCATTATAAGTGGTCCACTAAATGTTCCTACTACTGGGACACGACGGGGCCTTGTCTCACAAGGAGAGAGTAAGATAATACACCACGTTAGCTCAGTGCAGGTTGGTGGATGACACATTACCTCGAAAGGTTCTACATAGAAAGATGTCGGTATTACGCATGTGCATGACCTCGAAATGACAGTGTCATTTCGAGGTCATGCACGTGGACATCATGCACGTGGGATTTGAAGCAGGGGCCGGCAACTTCGAATCGGCAGTTGCCATTCTCCTGAGAAGACTAGGCGTAACTTAAATAAATTCAACGATTTGCTGCAGGTTGTCAACTTACAGCCTTCTACAATCTAACTGAAGTTGCTAAAATTTTGCTATCGATCTTTTATTCTCGATTTAAATCAGAGAGAGCAATTACAAATCCATAACCATTCCTAGGTTCCATGGCAGGTTCCAGAGTATCTCTTAACATTGAATCGTGATTGTATAGTATGTGTTTGTTTTATATTATAGGTGTCCTGCGCACGCACTTCTCTCCAGGTGTCCGCCGGTGGCAACGCTATCGGTCAGGAACAGCATGTGTTGAAGCTGAAACCATTCATGGTTGACATGTTGGACGTGGTCGCAGTCGAGGGCCCTGCTGGTGGCGTCGAGTGCTGGATGGACATACAGAAGGGAGTCTTCCCTAATGTAAGGACCTCTAATATAATACTTCCATAAATAAGAGTAGTTAAGGTTTCAATTAAAAAAAAAATGTGTAAAATTTTACAATATTTACGGTTTTTATTTCCTGTGACGTTTTCTTATGCAGCTAGATAAATTTATCACTCCTGAAGCTCCCAGTAAATTTTATGAAAATCGTTGGACACATTTTCGAGATTCAAATTATAAATATATTGGGTGTTTATAGCTCAATCACGGATCTGGTTGAAATTTTGAACACAATTAGATTATAGTCTGGAGAAACAGGTGTTTGATTTTGAAGTTTGATTAGATGTGCTACCTGGAATTTAACGGAAACGGGAACTATGTGGGTCAATCCGCAGAGCGCTGTTGGTATCTAATTAAAATGTAGGGTTGTACAACGTGTTAAATTTTTCGCAGACCACTCCCCTGAAAGACTCGATTAAGATCGGAGAATACCTCACCATCCTCGTGTATCTGAAGGACGTGAGGAACCAATTCAACCTCCGCATCCACGACTGCTGGGCTTACGACAACGAAGACTACGACAGCCCCAGGACCAACAAACTGCAATTGACTGACCAAGAAGGATGCCCAAAGTAAGTATAGTTTTACTCAAAGAACTCCCAGAGTCCGTAATTATTGTTTGGTTTCTTTTTGTAACGTATTTTCTGGATAAGGAGTATGAAAAGAAAATAGGGGGAGGAGAAAATATGTTTGACCTTATTCTAATGCTCTTTACACACTAGTCCGGTATGTACTGTTGAGCTATCGTTTGGAATTCCGCTAGTATTTGACTGGACGCCGTCTTTTGTTATATTTTTTGAGTCGCCTCCTCCCGGCGTATAGTCTCCCTCCATCACGGCCGCATTTCTGTCCTTGATGGCCAAGATGTAAAATAGCCACATAAAATGATGCTAATCATTGTATCTGGCCCCGTGGCTCTATAAGCAGTGAATCTACTCTCAAGCCGCAGGTCGTGAGTTCGATTCCCACCCAGGGAAGACATTTGTACAATAAATACAGATATGGTTGTATTTGGAACACAGTAAGAATATGGTCTGGAAGAAAACACAAGCTACTTTATATCCCGGGAAAATAATGGGAACAACGCGGGTAGACCGTGGGGTTTTGCTAGTAAATAATAAAGTACATGCATATTCACACAATACTCACCCCAGTCATCCGTGAATCCAATGCGCTGATCTGATTTTGTCATATCCTAATGTCAGAAATTTTTATATTACAGGAAAAAATTGATCGAAGGATTCAGTAAGTCAACTGACACGGGCAGAAGTGGAGCAACTTTAATCGCCTACAGCAAAGTCAGTGCATTCCGCTTCCCAGAGACAGATCAAGTTTATTTGACGTGTAACGTTGAGGTAACTTATTTTTTTATTTTTGAAATATTTCATGGCCTAAATATCGTGAAACCTTTCGTATTATTACAGTAATATACAACATGTTTGTGTCTTTCAGCTTTGCACGAGCAATTGTGATGGAAGCTGTGGAGGAATCAAAACCGAAATTTCAACAACAATCAAACCTCAACAATGCTACCCAGGATCTCGGGATCCTCAGTGCCAAGGTTTTACTACTCCATCGCAAATCAAATGCTACCCTGGCTCAACTGACCCTAGATGTCCAAGACTGCCTACAACACCAGGATGTTACCCTGGCAGCACGGACCCACGTTGTCCAAGAATAACACCATCTCCAACAACTCCAGTGCCAGTAATCACAACTCCCAATTGTTACCCGGGATCTCCAGACCCTAGATGTCGTCAAACACCGCCCCCCACAACGTTTTCACCACCAACATACTTACCGCCTGTTTCAACAACTCAAGCACCACGTTGCTACCCAGGTAGCACTGATCCTAGATGTCCCAAACCAACGACGCCTGCTGGCCCTCGCTGTTACCCTGGTAGCACAGATCCAAGATGCCCGCAACCTACCACCCCTGCGCCACCAAACTGCTTCCCAGGCAGCAACGACCCACGTTGTCCTAAACCTACCACACCTGCGCCTCCTCGTTGCTACCCTGGTAGTACAGACCCGCGTTGTCCTCAACCAACCACTCCCGCGCCACCTAACTGCTTCCCAGGAAGCAACGACCCGCGTTGTCCTAAACCTACCACACCTGCACCTCCTCGTTGCTACCCTGGTAGTACAGACCCGCGTTGTCCTCAACCTACCACTCCCTCACCACCAAACTGCTTCCCAGGAAGCAGCGACCCGCGTTGTCCTAAGCCTACCACACCTGCACCTCCCCGTTGCTATCCTGGTAGCACAGACCCAAGGTGTCCTCAACCTACCACGCCCGCACTACCAAACTGCTTCCCAGGAAGCAGCGACCCGCGTTGTCCTAAGCCTACTACATCGGCAGCTCCTCGTTGCTACCCTGGTAGTACAGATCCAAGATGCCCGCAACCGACCACCCCTGCGCCACCAAACTGCTTCCCAGGAAACAATGACCCGCGTTGTCCTAAACCAACCACACCTGCACCTCCTCGCTGTTACCCCGGTAGTACAGACCCAAGGTGCCCGCAACCTACCACTCCTGCAAGACCAGTTTGCTATCCTGGCTCACCTGATCCTAATTGCCCTCAGCCGTCTAGACCCACAACTTTGAACCCACCTACATATCTACCACCTGAAACTATCGCTCCAAAATGTTTCCCTGGATCTACAGATGCTAGATGCCCACAGCCTACAACTCCGGCTCCACCCAACTGCTTCCCAGGCAGTACAGACCCAAGGTGTCCAAAACCAACCACTCCTGCGCCTCCTAATTGTTACCCTGGTAACACAGACCCGCGTTGCCCCAGGCCAACAACACCTGCGCCACCCAACTGTTTCCTAGGCAGCACAGACCCTCGGTGTCCTAAACCAACAACTCCAGCACCTCCTCGCTGCTTCCCTGGAAGCAATGACCCAAGATGCCCAAAGCCTACAACTCCAGCTCCTCCAAACTGTTTCCCTGGTAGTACCGATCCAAGATGTCCGAAACCAACCACGCCTGCACCTCCTCGCTGTTATCCTGGTAGTGCAGACCCAAGGTGTCCACAACCTACTACTCCTGCCCCACCAAACTGTTTCCCTGGCAATACCGATCCAAGATGTCCGAAACCAACCACGCCTGCACCTCCTCGCTGTTATCCTGGTAGTGCAGACCCAAGGTGTCCCCAACCCACTACTCCTGCACCGCCAAACTGTTTCCCTGGTAGTTCAGACCCGAGGTGTCCAAAGCCAACAACACCGGCTCCTCCCAGATGTTATCCTGGAAGCACAGATCCTCGGTGTCCGAAGCCTACGACACCTGCTCCACCAAACTGCTTCCCAGGAAGCACAGATCCTAGATGTCCTAAGCCCACTACGCCAGAGCCTCCAAGGTGTTACCCAGGCAGCAACGATCCACGTTGTCCAAAGCCTACTACACCTGCTCCAACAAAACCAGCTTGCTATCCTGGTTCTCCTGATCCCAATTGCCCACAGCCATCAAGGCCAACAACATTAAACCCACCAACATATTTACCACCTCAGACGATTCAGCCTAAATGCTATCCCGGGTCTACAGACGCCAGGTGCCCACGACCAACAACTCCGGCTCCACCCAAATGTTTCCCTGGTAGTACAGATCCTCGTTGTCCAAAGCCGACAACACCAGCGCCTCCTAATTGCTACCCTGGAAATACAGATGCTAGATGCCCACAACCTACAACTCCGGCTCCACCAAACTGCTTCCCTGGCAGTGCAGACCCAAGGTGTCCAAAACCAACAACTCCTGCGCCCCCTAATTGTTACCCTGGTAACACAGACCCGCGTTGTCCTAGACCAACAACACCTGCACCGCCCAACTGTTTCCCAGGCAGCACAGACCCGCGTTGTCCTAAACCAACAACGCCAGCGCCTCCTCGCTGCTTCCCTGGAAGCAACGATCCACGTTGCCCGAAACCTACCACTCCAGCTCCTCCTCGATGCTATCCAGGTAGCACTGATCCAAGATGTCCCAAGCCTACTACTCCTGCCCCTCCGAGGTGCTTCCCTGGTAGTAACGACCCAAGATGTCCCAAGCCTACAACACCTGCACCACCTAACTGTTACCCCGGCAGCACAGACCCTCGATGCCCAAAACCAACAACTCCATCACCAACTACTCCAGTACCTACAACTGTATGTTACCCAGGATCACCTAATCCAAAGTGCCCTCAACCACCAACGCCTACAACTTTAAATCCTCCGACTTATTTGCCACCATCAACTATCGAGCCAAAATGTTTCCCTGGATCCACAGATGCTCGTTGCCCGAGACCTACAACGCCTGCTCCACCAAATTGTTTCCCAGGTAGCTCAGATCCCCGTTGTCCAAGACCGACAACTCCGGCTCCGCCAAACTGCTACCCTGGAAACTCAGACCCTCGTTGCCCCAAACCTACTACACCTGCTCCTCCCAACTGTTTCCCTGGCAGCAATGATCCTCGTTGCCCAAAACCAACAACTCCCGCGCCTCCTAGATGTTTCCCTGGCAGCACAGACCCACGTTGTCCACAACCGACAACCCCTGCAGCTCCCAGATGTTATCCAGGAAGTACGGATCCGCGTTGTCCTAAGCCTACAACGCCTGCTCCTCCTAATTGCTTCCCTGGCAGCACCGACCCTAGATGCCCTAGACCTACAACACCTGCTCCACCAAGGTGCTATCCTGGTAGCACAGATCCTAGGTGCCCCAAGCCTACGACCCCAGCACCACCAAACTGTTTCCCTGGAAGTACAGATCCCAGATGTCCTAAGCCAACCACACCACCGGCTCCCAGATGCTTCCCTGGCAGTAACGACCCACGTTGTCCTAGACCAACAACTCCTGCGAAACCTGTTTGCTATCCCGGGTCACCCGACCCTAACTGTCCTCAACCACCACGTCCCACAACTTTAAACCCTCCGACGTATTTGCCTCCCACTACCGCTCAAGTTACCACACCTGCGCCTCCTAGGTGCTATCCAGGAAGTACAGATCCTCGCTGCCCTAAGCCAACAACACCAGCTCTTCCCAACTGTTTCCCTGGAAGTACTGATCCTAGATGTCCCAGGCCAACCACACCAGCTCTACCAAGATGTTACCCAGGTAGCACAGACCCCAGGTGCCCCAAACCTACAACTCCTGCGCCACCAAATTGCTTCCCCGGAAATACAGATCCTCGCTGCCCTAAACCTACCACTCCGGCACCACCCAGATGTTACCCAGGTAGCTCTGACCCAAGGTGTCCTCAGCCGACTACACCAGTGTCAACAACGAAAATATGCTACCCAGGTCTGCCTGATCCGATCTGCCCAAAAACTCCAACAACTCCAGCGCCACCACGGTGTTACCTAGGCAGTACAGATCCCCGTTGCCCGAAACCAACTACTCCTGAACCTCCCAGATGCTATCCAGGAAGCACTGATCCACGTTGCCCCACGCCAACAACACCTGCACCACCAAACTGTTTCCCTGGGAGTACGGATCCCAGATGTCCTAAGCCAACAACACCACCGGCTCCCAGATGCTTCCCTGGCAGCAACGACCCACGTTGTCCTAGACCAACAACTCCTGCGAAACCAGTTTGCTATCCTGGGTCTCCTGACCTTAACTGCCCTCAACCACCGCGTCCTACAACTTTAAATCCTCCGACATATTTGCCACCCACTACCGCTCCAGTGACCACACCTGCGCCTCCTAGATGTTACCCTGGAAGCACAGATCCTCGCTGCCCCAAACCTACAACACCAGCTCCTCCCAACTGTTTCCCTGGAAGCACTGATCCTAGATGTCCTAGGCCAACTACTCCTGCTGCGCCTAGATGCTATCCAGGAAGCAGTGACCCACGTTGTCCCAAGCCAACAACACCTGCTCCACCAAACTGTTTCCCTGGTAGCACTGATCCTCGTTGTCCTAAGCCAACAACACCGGCTCCACCGAGGTGTTTCCCTGGCAGTACGGACTCAAGATGTCCACAGCCTACAACACCCGCCCCACCAAGATGCTACCCAGGCAGTACTGACCCACGCTGTCCTAAACCAACAACACCAGCTCCTCCCAATTGTTACCCTGGAAGCACTGATCCTAGATGTCCTAGGCCAACCACACCTGCTCCACCTAGATGCTATCCAGGAAGCACTGACTCACGTTGCCCTAAGCCCACTACACCTGCTCCGCCAAATTGTTTCCCTGGTAATACAGACCCACGTTGTCCCAGACCAACCACACCCGCTCCACCAAGATGTTATCCTGGTAGCACCGATCCTCGTTGCCCAAAACCTACTACACCTGTACCAACAAAACCAGCTTGCTATCCTGGTTCTCCCGACCCTAATTGCCCACAGCCATCAAGACCAACCACTTTAACTCCACCAACATATTTACCACCGGAGACAATTGCACCAAGATGTTACCCTGGATCGAATGATGCTAGATGTCCTCGACCAACAACTCCCGCTCCACCAAACTGTTTCCCAGGAAGTACAGACGCTCGCTGCCCTAGACCAACAACTCCTGCTCCACCACGATGCTATCCCGGAAGCACTGATCCTAGATGCCCTAAACCTACTACACCTGCTCCACCAAACTGCTTCCCAGGCAGTACCGACCCTCGTTGCCCAAAACCAACAACTCAGGCACCTCCTCGCTGCTACCCAGGAAGTAGTGACCCAAGATGTCCTAAGCCTACTACGCCCGCCCCACCAAATTGTTACCCTGGAAGCTATGACCCTCGATGCCCAAAACCAACTACTCCAGCTCCACCAAAGTGTTTCCCTGGTAGCACAGATCCTCGTTGCCCGAAACCAACAACACCACCTGCTCCTCGATGCTATCCCGGTAGTAACGACCCCCGTTGTCCTAGACCAACAACTCCTGCCGTACCAGTTTGCTATCCTGGTTCGCCTGACCCTAAATGCCCTCAACCACCGCGTCCTACAACTTTAAATCCTCCAACTTATTTGCCTCCAACTACCGCTCAAGTGACCACACCTGCGCCGCCTAGATGTTACCCAGGAAGCACAGATCCTCGCTGCCCCAAACCTACAACACCAGCTCCTCCCAACTGTTTCCCTGGAAGCACTGATCCTAGATGTCCTAGGCCAACTACTCCTGCTGCGCCTAGATGCTATCCAGGAAGCAGTGACCCACGTTGTCCCAAGCCAACAACACCTGCTCCACCAAACTGTTTCCCTGGTAGTACTGATCCCAGATGTCCCAGACCAACTACCCCTGCTCCACCAAGATGCTATCCAGGCAGCACAGATCCCAGGTGTCCTAAGCCTACAACACCTGCGCCACCTAATTGCTTCCCTGGTAGCACAGATCCTCGTTGTCCTAAGCCTACAACACCTGCACCGCCAAACTGTTTCCCTGGTAGCACAGATGTAAGGTGCCCTAAACCAACTACACCAGCACCTCCCAGATGTTATCCAGGCAGCACTGACCCTAGGTGCCCCAAGTCTTCTACACCCGCTCCACCTAACTGCTATCCTGGAAATAACGATCCTCGATGCCCAAAACCAACAACTCCTGCCCCTCCTAACTGTTTCCCAGGAAACACAGATTCAAGATGTCCTAAGCCAACAACGCCCGTTTGCTACCCAGGTTCACCAGATCCTAGGTGTCCACAACCATCGCGCCCTACTACTTTAAGCCCTCCTACTTATCTACCACCTTCAACACCAGGTCTTAAGTGCTATCCAGGTTCTACAGATTTGAGATGCCCTAGGCCAACTACACCAGAACCACCACGATGCTTCCCAGGTAGTAGTGATCCTCGCTGTCCTAAACCAACTACTCCTGAACCCCCGCGTTGTTACCCAGGTAGCACAGATCCTCGTTGCCCTAAGCCTACGACACCTGCTCCTCCAAACTGCTTCCCTGGAAGTACCGACCCTAGGTGCCCAAGACCAACAACACCAGCCCCACCTAGATGCTACCCTGGAAGCACTGACCCAAGATGCCCTAAACCCACTACGCCCGAACCAGCACGTTGCTTCCCTGGAAGTACAGATCCTCGTTGCCCTAAGCCCACAACTCCTGCCCCACCCAACTGCTATCCTGGCAACAACGACCCACGTTGCCCAAAACCAACCACACCTGAGCCACCTCGTTGTTTCCCAGGAAGCACCGATCCTCGTTGCCCCAAGCCAACGACTCCTGCGCCACCAAATTGCTTCCCAGGTAGCCAAGACCCGCGTTGTCCTAGACCAACTACACCAGAACCACCCCGTTGTTTCCCTGGCAGCACCGATCCTCGTTGTCCAAAGCCTACTACTCCAGAACCACCACGATGCTACCCCGGTAGTCCTGACCCAAGATGTCCACAGCCCACTCGTCCTACTACTTTGAATCCACCCACATATTTACCTCCGTCCACAGCAGCACCAAAATGCTATCCTGGATCAACAGACTCTCGATGCCCGAGGCCCACTACACCTGAGCCTCCGCGCTGCTTCCCAGGAAGCCCAGACCCGCGTTGTCCTAAACCGACTACCCCTGCTCCTCCAAACTGTTACCCTGGCAGCAACGACCCGCGTTGCCCAAAGCCAACTACACCTGAACCACCTCGTTGCTACCCCGGAAGCACAGATTCTCGATGCCCTAAGCCTACAACCCCTGCTCCACCTAACTGTTACCCTGGAAACAACGACCCACGATGCCCAAGACCCACAACTTCCGAGCCACCACGATGCTTCCCAGGAAGTACAGACCCGCGTTGTCCTAAACCGACTACTCCCGCTCCTCCAAACTGCTATCCAGGAAACAACGACCCACGTTGCCCAAGGCCAACTACTCCTGAACCACTTCGTTGCTTCCCAGGAAGTCTAGACCCGCGTTGTCCTAAACCAACTACCCCTGCCCCACCAAATTGCTACCCAGGAAACAACGACGCACGTTGCCCAAGACCCACAACTCCCGAGCCACCACGGTGCTTCCCAGGAAGTCCAGACCCGCGTTGTCCTAAACCAACCACCCCCGCCCCACCAAACTGCTACCCAGGAAACAACGACGCACGTTGCCCCAGGCCTACAACACCTGAGCCACCTCGTTGCTTCCCCGGAAGCACAGATCCGCGTTGCCCTAAGCCCACTACCCCCGCCCCACCAAACTGCTACCCAGGAAACAACGACCCGAGATGCCCTAAGCCTACGCCCACACCAAGCTCGTGCTACCCCGGTTCTCCAGACCCCAAGTGTCCTCAGCCATTCAGGCCAAGCAGCACCAATCCACCTTCAACGTACCTCCCGCCATTCCCGGGTGAGAATGAAGTGAACTCTCCAAGAGTCAGCAGATTGGCTAAAGCTGAAGATGTAGAGATTAATGAAGAAGCATCACAAGATGATATTGGTAAGCAATTATAGATATAATTATTCATTTTTTTTAAAGAGTAATTACGGGGTACAGAATTCTAAACTAATGCAGTCGATGTCAAAAAATCTTTAAAAAAAATTTTAGTCTACATACTACTTTAGAGAATTACATAAAATACAGCTAACATTATTATTGTAATACTGCATGAGATAACTTTAGACCATAAAACATAAATTCAATCTTGAATGGATGCTTTAAATTAAATTCAGATCAGCATGTTAAATTAAGAAGCTTAGTAACGCTTGAAACAACATAGAAAAGACTTAAACTGCATCGCAATGGTCTTTATAGGTTTGACGCACAATCAAACGATATCTACAAATTTCCGAATTTTCAG
This sequence comes from Ectropis crepuscularia, assembly GCA_963693475.1. NCBI lineage: Eukaryota > Metazoa > Arthropoda > Insecta > Lepidoptera > Geometridae > Ectropis > Ectropis crepuscularia. The sequence continues at coordinate 20,658,523 of OY856355.1, forward strand.
TTCCTTTTGCCGGAATCTCATGTTTATATAATACTAGCGGCCCGCTCCGGCTTCGCTCGAATAATAACCTAGATATCAACTGCAGCGCCATCTGCCGGGCTGATTTGTAAATCTAAACCTTCCAGGGCCCTACCCAAACGTATACAAAAAAAATCATTCAAATCGGTCCAGCCGTTTAGAAGGAATTCAATAACAACGAAAAGTGGCATTGATTTTTATATGTATAGATTTACCGATTATTGAACCGAATGGAAATTTCTGTTTTATTTCATGTTTTTCTATCGATGTCATTTGAGCGGTTTTTAAAATATGAATGAAAATCTAAAAATGTAAACAGCTACTATATTTTATTTACTCTGAAACCTCACTGACCAATGCGTTAAATTCGTCTGTATATGCTTCACAATTAAAACAAAATAAGATGTTTTCTTTTTTTGACGTGATAACGTCTTATAATTCGATGAAGCCGGCTGCACGCCCACAAAACATGACGTCATATACCGTTACCGTCGGTCGTTACCTCGCCGCATGTTTGTTACAGTTGTATTAATTATTTCGCCCAGTAGTTCAAGCGGATGTAGCTCAGTGGTAGAGCGTTCGCTTTGCATGTGAAATGCCCCGGGTTCGATCCCCGGCATCTAAAAGCTTTTTTGCATTGTTTTGATTGAAAATGACTAAATTCTACTGATTACTTTTTACATACAAATCTATTATACAAATGAAATTTAAATTTTCTTTTGAAAAATGCTACCATTCCATCAGTATTTTCTTAAGACGTTGTCACGTTCTATCTTCAGTAAACCGACTTTACAGACAAACATTTTTTTTAGTTGTATTCCGTTATTTGTTTTTCGCAGAAACATAATTACTAAATATGTTTACAGATAACTTCGAGTCCTCAAGAACCGAACCTAGATCGAGAAAAGTGCGAGAGGTTACCAACATATCCGCCGGAGCTAACGCCACCTCAGACTCGACTAACTACGTAGCGCTGGGTTCGGTTCTCCTCAGCACGCTAACCATCTTCGTCGGTCTATTTTTATATACCAGATACACCAAACGGAAAAACGAAATTCAACCCATCAACTCTAAAACCAACAACATGTGTTAGTTCTATTTGTAAACTATGGTAATGAGGGCTTTTATAAAAGACGATAAAGGTTTTTTATATTACATTTAATAGATGGTTCTATAAAAAATATCAATGTAAATAAAAACAAAATAAATAAACAAACGAATGAGATGTTTTCTGAATGTCACAATTCAAACCCCTGCCAATAATAATAGTAATGAATTGTTACTAAAAACGTTATAATCTGTAAATAAATTGCAAAAGTAACATTTATGTTATGTTAACATTTATTTATGTTATATTGTGTTTGAGGAATTGGAGAAGTAGATGTTGTCAATCTGTCATATTTTTCGTCTATCTGATACTAAAGTACCATTTTGAAAATGCCTCATTCAAAATTTGAAATCTTTGTAACACGCCTAATAATATTTTGACGTTTACGTAGTAATCCATCTATCGTCAAATGTTCGATGTTTTTTTAAAAGCCTTTGTTGTTGTGATATTATAAATTAATGTATTACAATTTTTTTACTACCAATAATTACGTGACCGTGACGATGGGATATGTTAGTATTATGCTATCACTGCCTTTTTTTAGCTTTATTTTACATGCGCTTTAGTGAGCATGCCTATTTTATTTCATAAAATAGTGCCATAATGCAATAATTTGTCTATTTTGTTGCAAACAGATATATTGTGTGTTCTTTTATAATCCCTAGTCAATATGTATCTTATTCTGAAAATTGTAATTATTTCGGGGTTTTTTTTATATAATTTACTAACACGATCAATATACTCATTTGTGATATTTTTTATTGTAATTAAATAATTTTGCCAATTCTTATTGTGGCCATTCAACGTAGATGTGTATCGTTGACGACTTCGAGTACATTTTACAAAGAAGGAATACATTTCATGAAACGGTAGGAAATGTACAAAATGCACTCTCTGTCGTGGTTTTTCATTTGTAATGTTAAAAGATTGCGGTTTCGAGACAATCTAAATAAAACATTCTATGAATGTTAAAATAATAATGCCTTGTTTTATTTATTTTTCCATCCCCATCTATTTCTACTTTGATAGGTTTACTCTTGACCGCCATCTCAGCTGAAGTTTATCGACGATGATGTCTACGATAATGTATGCTTACCTGGTAGAAACTGATTGATTGCCGATTTGAAAACATCACAATTGGAACCGTTAGGAAAAATCCACTCAGGAAACGCATTCACAGCCTAGACTTTCCTAGCCCTACCTAAATTGTATATTTTATTGCAAATTAGAAGACAATCAAGTCAGGTCATCTGACATTGAGCGGACAATATCGGAAATAGATATCTGAAACAACATAATATGTGCGTTGTTATATATTCCGAGAGCTGGTAGCAAATTTTGGGTTGGTAGATATTTGAGGCAAGCTGAAAACTTGTCATATATCTCACCTATTATTTCCCAATAAGGAATTGCAGACCTGGCTGGTGAGAGGCGGGGCAAAATGGATCTCTAATTTTTGAAGTGAAAACTTCTTTAGGCGCGCCTAGACAGATTTTTCGTGGGCTAGGAATTGAATTCATTCGTCATGCTCGGGTATGATAAGAAATCTTCGGGTAAATTCCGGAGCATGGCTATTGGCCATCTAGAAATACGTCAGCCAATGGGAAATCCTGAAAGGGCGTGGACAGGCCATCATGGCATGACCATCTAGAAACGCATCAGTCAATGGGAAATGCTGACGCATTTCTAGATGGCCATGCCAAGATGGCGAGGCCACACCCTCCGGTTACACCCGTGTAGTTTCCAAGGTAAGCTATCAAATTCTGAGTTTTAAGTTTTCACTTCTATCGGCAGTTCCTATGACTGCCAATTTTTTTTTATTCAGTGAATTTCTATGATTGAGGCAATATACAATTTATATGTTGTAGTTTAATGTTTATAGAATAAAACAAACTATAACTCAGATTTAGTCGGGGTTTTGACATTGCCAGACATGTTGAGGTAATTTCAAGTTTAAATTGGATGTTATTTATAACTTAAAAATAGGGATCCTCAAAAAGAGAGATCATTTTGGAGGGATTGTCAACCTGCCAGGTGATCTAAATTGAGGGATTCATTTTGCTTCGCTACTGAACAGCCAGGTCGGAACTTCCGTGTAGGAATATAATAGTAACATTATTTGACAAAACTTGCCTTAAAAATACCTATTCAAATTTTGCTACCAGCTCTCGGAATATTAGTACGCTGCCTAAGCACATAAAGTAAGGTGCTAAGACTCCAAATAGAGCTGACCTGCGACTGCGGAAGTGCCACACTTTTGCCAGTAATTCTATCGCCACTCAGTACTGTGTTAGTTGATGTTCGTGTGTTCTGCTCAGACTCTACAACGATCTTTCTTCTGCTATAATTTGACCCCAGAACTCGTTATGACCCTTCTCACTTATAGGTCTATCACAATTATAAATTATTTTATCAAAAAAAAACATTTACAGATCGAGAAAAATCTTCAAAGTCAAAGTCAAGAAAACTCTGATATGATCCTAGAAATCCGCCTGTCGAGGCCAAGCACTATCTGATTCTATGTCTGGGATTTGTTTTAATGCATTAAAAAGACCATTTCGTAAAAGGAATCTCTGATATCGGTGTTGAATATGGACATGAGTGGTAAGGAGTAGTCACAAGCTTCACTACCTCTGTGGTTGGGAGGCCTAGGGGTCTGCTATATTTCAAGAATAGCTTTACCAGTATTCTTGTCCTCAGTCCGTTCGTAGTACTGAAAATCTAGTAGAAAAAGTTTTCGCACCCTTATTATGCCATTCGGATGTAGTAGTAGCTAATTTGTGCAAGGCTAAGAATGTTTGTCATCTCAGAGACGGTGAGATCGACCGATTTGCGATGTAACTCGGAAAATCTCTTCTCGATAGTACTCGTACGTGTCCTAGTATCGCGGATCGTGCTCGTATACTTGCTGTGTCTGTGTGGGAATCGGGCCTTTGGTTACAAGCTTTGCCATCTTTCAATACCTATAAGATTCAACTGCATTGGTGATGACAAACGATGACACACATTATAAAAGAGAAAACACAATTTATTATTACATATTTTATTAAAACATTTTAATTATTTACAAAATCAATTAGCTACATACACTGGGCAAGTATTTAGATACTTATATTATAAATTGAGCATTGTCATGACATTTTTATACAATCTAAAGTATAAGTAAGACATACCTATCTTATCTACTTGAGTGAGGACATAATGTACCTGGAACACATACATGGAACTGTAAACTCTCTTTTAATATAATACAATGTAAACAAATTGAATGTTAGATTTTGCGTATTCGTCACTCCCGTAAATATTTTAAAAAAAATTGTGATACGCAAAAGCGACAAAGTTGCTTAGAACTTATCACCTCTGTATTTCTAAAACTGTACTCGTCCTCAATTGTTTCATAATAGACTTCTCCGTCACAAAATATGACAAAAATGACTGAACGGATTAAATAAATAAAAAAATTGGCAGTCATAGGAACTGCCGATAGAAGTGAAAACTTATAACTCAGAATTTGATAGCTTACCTTGGAAACTACACGGGTGTAACCGGAGGGCGTGGCCTCGCCATCTTGGCATGGCCACCTAGAAACGTGTCGCATTTCCCATTGGCTGATGCGTTTCTAGATGGCCATGCCATGATGGCATGTCCACGCCCTTTCAGCATTTCCCATTGGTTGACGTATTTATAGATGGCCAATAGTCATGGTCCCGAGTTTACCCGAAGCTTTCGTATCATACCCGAGCGTGACGAATGAATTCAATTCACAGCCCACGAAAAATCTGTCTAGGCACGTCTAAAGAAGTTTTCACTTCAAAAAATACTTAAGTTGAGTAAACAAGTTGGTTAATACAATAACAATTTTAATTTTGTGTGCATGAAAAGAACAACAGTAGGTGAAATCAGTGTCGAGGAACCTAGTGTCTTCTTTGATGGTAAATATGCATAGGTACGTGACCGTCAAATTGTAAATTTCGGATTCATGTAAAGGCCGATTTACATCAGACGAGCGAATGCTCATTCTATCCCCACTGTACCAAATTCATTTGGTGTAAACAAACGTAGAGCATTCTTTCGTTGTTTTGTTTGCGTTCGCAAAGATTCTATGGAATATATAATATGGAAAACGCTAAGAACGATCTTTCGTTTACACTAAAAGATCGAGAAAGAATGCTCTTGTTCCAGCTCTAGCTCTATGTTCGTTCAGTTTAAATCGGCCTTAATAAAGCGCGCGAGATACTTTTTAATGTAACGTTGAATCTTAGGTTATATTATGTTAACTTAGATTGTAAAATTAAAGTGTTTACAATTTTACAATCTTAAACATGTTCATTATTCTGACATCTATTAATACATTTAAAACAAGAGAAGATGAAAAATATAATGTTTTTTTCTACGTCGTTCTGAAATTCTTTGTAAAAATGTGACACCTTTTTCGTTCGTTTAAGCCCTTAATTTTTAGAATGAAAATGACGCTATAACATCATAAATTCTAACATTATTTCAATTCGTTAGTAAATCATCGCTCAGTAAGTTTTATTTTGATCGGTCCATTAGGCGTGTACATCGGATGGATATGGTAGTCCAAGGGTTCATGGTTGTACTCCATTTTGAACGCCTGAATAATCTGAAACAAAAGAAATAGAACTTTATTAATTATTTAGGTAATTAGTCTACCTACATTTAGGTAATGTCTAAGGCAATTGGCCTCGAGTAGCCTCTAATGCTCACCAAACTTTGGACTAGCGTACCTACTACTAGACTAGACTAGAAATTGTAGGGTCCTACCATATCTCGTACGACGACTAGGGAAAGGGGAACCTTAGGCGGTACAACCTCGGCATAGGCAGCCGCCGATAGGGGCTGATAGGTGACGCGATAGGATAGACGAACATATTTACAAATGAAGCATGAGGATTTAGGTGAAGTTAAATTATTATTTTGGAGTTGTTAAGCAAAACGGCCGACGGAAAGTGTCTGGGAGTATTGGACCTTGTTTTTAAGGATGTTGCCTACAACATACGTGAAAATCACTTATTAGAAAATAAGTGAAATAAGTAATGTTTGTATGTACCTTCATTACCCCATATCTCAAAATTGACCGTCTAAGCAAGTTAGCGAGTAAGCATGTGTTCTTAGTAAGTACTTACTAACTCTACTCAAACGTCCACATTTCATTCATCAGAAAAAAGGTGACATCTGGCAGCTCTGGGATCTCTGACTATTATTAAATTGTTTATTGCAAATTTCATCTATCAAAACCGAGCCAGAGAAAAGTACAGCAGGTATATTGTTTAAACTCGTTAATTTACTAACAACAGAGCTGTATATTATACCTTTAAAATCGCTATAACTTGTCTAAGTAGGTGCGTATAATTGAAGTAAGGATATTTGTAACATTTTCAGTATGAAATTATCTAATCTAATACCTTTAAACGAGCAATTCTTGTACCTATATAAATATGTATATATATATAGAATCTGAATCTCGGAAACGGCTCGAACGATTTTCATGAAATGATGTATGCAGGGGATTTCGGGGACAACAAATCGATCTAACTAGGTTTCATTTTTAAAAAAACGCATAATATGCGCGTTTTTAGACAATGAAAAACTGTCACATAAGACTTTAGAATGCGAAGGTAAATTTCGCCGCGTGACGTGACAGCTTAATTGGCTCAGACGGGAAGTCGGGCGTTCGTGGCGGTTACGAATTAAGAGCTGCGGGTTCGAATCCAGACGAGAGTTCTCTTTTTTTTTCAAGTATCCTTTTTTTTAAGAAAATCTAAGAGTATCTAAGTATTTTTAGTACTTATTTAAACCGAGCAAAGCTCGGTGACCCAGGTACTACCTTTAAAATCGCTATAACTTGTCTAAGTAGGTGCGTATAATTGAAGTAAGGATATTTGTAACATTTTCATTATGAAAACTAACGTAGTTTTACCACATTTCTAATGAATACACGAGCACCTCACGTGTGCTATAGTCAGTTTTTGTTCGAGACGTTATCTCCATGTATGTCTTCGCGTTGAGGCATAGAATAGTTGAGGTAAAATTTTACCTTAGCTATAACCGTGTGTATCTCGAGCTCAGCGAACCGCCTGCCCAGGCACATCCTCTTGCCGAAGCCGAAGGGCAGCGCCGCGAAGGCGTGGTGCGCCTGACCCGGGGTCCGGCGCAGCCAGCGCTCCGGACGGAACTCCGACGCCTCCGAGAAGTACTCCTCGCTGTTACCCATCACGTAGTGCTGGAAGATCACTTGCGTCTGAAACATATAACAAGACTAGTAACATCTTTGCCGATGGGTGTGTGAAGGTGTGGTGACAGGCAAAATAAAATGCGTGTTCACTTGATGGTGTTTAATATCTGACTCCTTCCTTTTACAATGTGACTGTCGCTTATAACTATTTCTTAATACAATGGAGCACTGTTAGTTGTGGTTAATATTTACGTTATTAGTGTTTATGTTACGTGATATATTTTATCCGCTAGGGACACAATTAACAAAGGCAATGGAGTTAGTAGGTAGGCACTTGAAATATGAAATATAGGTACGATGCAGCCGCTACACATCGTTATTATAAATTATGCATATTATCAATATTGTATCATACATCATGTAGTGGTAGGACTCTTAGCAGAGTCCGCTTCGGGAAGTACCACACCTTTGCCAGTTATTCTACCGCCAAGCAGTAATGTGCAAACGTTACTGTGTTCCGGTTTGAAGGGTAATGTTTCCAAAGAAATTACAGGGCTTAGAGATATAACAACTTAGATATCTGGGTGACGAGCGCAGTGCAGTGCTAGGTAATGATTTGGACTCTTCATGTTCCAATAGCTGCGTGTCACTGTGCTGTTATGTGGCAGGCACGTTGCTTACCATCAGGCACATGTCCTGCTCGTCTCGTCAATCTTTATTTAAAAAAAAAATACAAACGCATCGTTAGGTACACCCGCGTAATTCCCTATAACATTTTAGAGAATGTGTCCATGAATAATAGGGTACCGGACTGGGTCAAAAATACACTATTCTAATTAGTCCGTCAGCTAGATCATGGAAAAATATGGGACAAGTATTTTTTGTTTTTTAAAAATATTAAAAATCGACAAAGATTTAGAACATCAAACTTCGACAGTTGGGAGTCGCGACGTCACTCGTGAGTGAAAATCGTAGGCACGCGAAACTTCTAAGCGCTGTATCTTCGTAATTTTTTGTTTGTGAAACAAAAGAAAAAATACGTGTCCAATATTTTTTAGCAATCTAACTGACGGACTAATTAGTTTTTTTGAGGATTGTACCCTATTGTAACCCCTACATGTCCTTCCGTCATTCCTCTCAAACTGCTAGATAGATTATACACAATCGTCATGGAGGAATCTAAGGTGCGCTTCAAATCTACGCATTTGTAACTTGTTTAACTTGTAGCCAAATCATTTGTAATATGAAAAACTTACCCCTTTTGGAATACTGTAGCCACAAATAATGGTGTCTTTAGTGAGTTGTCTTCCGTTGCCAATCACCACCGGGTACATTCTACAAACAACAAATGATTAATCAATTTAAAACATCAGATACAAAAAATAGCTCGGTGGAAAAACACACAGTTTTCCAGTGAAAACGAAAAAAGCCCCAAAAGCCTCAAATTCGAAATTACACGTCTGTGTTGACATAAGATTTCGTAAGTACGGTACGACACAAGTATCATGCCTCTTGTTACAAAAATGAAAAAACATCACGAAGAATCCCGTTTATAAACATTAGAAAAAGGCGACCGTGGTATAGGTACTCGTATTATAAAGTATAATTAAATAATTATATCCTACGAGGATTTTTACAAATATTCTAACATACAATGCTTGTCCCTAAAATTTACGTAAATAAGATTCAAAAAATAAAATGTTTTGAGCTATAACTTCAAAATAAATGCTAGGATAATTCACACATATTGCTCATGTTGTTGTAACGGATAACGTCTAAGATTTAAGATTTACCTCATAACTTCCTTGACACAAGCTTTCAAATAAGGCATTTGGTTAACGTCTCCAGGCTTCATCGGTTTCCCGTCTAGTGCTTTGGTGATTTCTTCGTAAAGCCTCTCCTGTACTTCAGGCCTTTGTGACAACTGATATAATGTGGACGCCACTGCGTTTGATGTCTGAAATAATTAAAGTAGCAATTTTGTAATTCTAAAACTCATTACTGCTTCCGCCTTAGGTTTTGTTTGGCTAACCAGTAATTTACAAAATTTTTAGGGACAAATTTACTAGAGAAACACAAGGACAAAGGACATCAGCCGGAGATTTCAATTTAGAATAGTGCCGTGGTAGGCAGTGATTTGCTCTTCATATTCAAATAGCTTTCCAGCAATGCAATGCAACACACTCTCGCCATTTTTAAAGAGGCCTACGGCAGTTGGCTTCTGTGGTCGCTGCCTTCTTAATTTTGGCCTAGTGGAGTAGGAGCAGGTCCTTGTTATACTCCTATAATTATTGTTTGTACTCAACACTACTTGTCAAGGCCTTTATTATGCTCCACTGCTGCTCGGGACTTCTCTCATAGTGTCGTTCTAATGGTTTTATATCTAGGCTGATTGGACTACCACAGCTTACCTAGTTATCACGTCTTTCTAGGCGACTATAGCGTACAGTCCTACAACGTTTGTAGTGCACAAGTTACGGCTGGTCTAGTTGGGAGAACGGCATCTGCCGATCCTGAGCCCCTGGTTGGACTCTCACTCCCAATAATCCCGCTAACTTGAAACGGTGAAGTAAAACCTCATGAGGAAACCAACACGTTCCTAGAATCTTTCGGAGTTATATGTCATCCATGAACCCGCACTAGACCATTGTGATGGATAGCCTAGACTCTCTTCTTGCGAGAGAAGGCTCCGAGTAGTGGGAACATTTGGTGAGTCACTTATGGTAAGCTTACTTATTAAGGATTGGAGTGGCCTCGTGGCTTAGTGGGTAGTAACTCTGCCTGTGAAGCCGAGGGTCGAGAGTGTGAGTGAGTGGTCGAGAGTGAGTGAGAGTGTACTGTGTCTGGGTGTTTCTATGTATAATAAAAGTATGTATTTTGAACTATATAAAAAGTATTGTATCAGCTATTTGGCCGCCATATTACAAGCTTTGCTTGGTTTGGAGTCAGATGGTGTTGTGTGTGAATTGTCCACCAATATTTATTTATTGAAAAGGATACTGGTACTTTGTAGTGTAGACGTACCGTATCGATGCCCACTAGGAACATGTCCAGCGCAGCGACGGCTGCGACTCTTGGTCCGCTCGCCGCCACCAGGTCTCGGAGGAGAGACTTGCTGCTGCCGACGGCTTGGCTCGCTTCTAGCGCCTGCTCTACATGACTCAGAGTCACGCTGGAATTGTTACAGTACAACGTTTGAAATCAAATTCTAAATTTTGACTTACATTTATTTTTGTGCATATCAAAATTGCATCTAAAGGTACAAGTTCGCGCGGAGACCGCGACACGAGACCGCGACAGGAGACCGAGACCGGAGACCGCGACAGGCACTTGACACTATGGAATTGTATGGACGCCAGTTCGCGCTGAGACCGCGACAGGAGACCGAGACAGGTCGCGGCGCGAACTGGCGCCCATACAATTCCATAGTGTCAAGTGCCTGTCGCGGTCTCCGGTCTCGGTCTCCGGTCGCGGTCTCGCGTCGCGGTCGCGGCGCGAACTTGTACCTTTAGGGTGATGATAAAAATTAAAAAGGACTTTAAAATATTGCATAGGTACTATAATGGTGCTGGAATTATTCCAAACGTATAAATTACACTTTTCTTGATAGTTTATGATTCCAATAAGTGTTTCAATATACCTACAACTATAATTTGTTAGTTGTAGATAGATATCTATTTACAAATAGTGCAATCCACGTAGACGCGCCCCACTATTCCTCCTAACCGTTTATAATATATGTGTGCAAGCTTCCGTCAATGTTTGAGTGTTATCGGTACACACTAATTACCTATGAATGCACACGCACACTACAATGACTGGTGAATGGTTCGCGACTGACGCTCGGAGCAAACGCGATTGGTGGATAACAAAATTGGTAGGGCGCGTCTTCGTGGATTGCACTATCTATAGATAGATAGAAAATACTCTTTATTATACACACCGAAAACAAAAACTCGTATATCGGAGAGAAGAACAAAAACTAGTAAAAAATAACAATAAGTAAAAACCTAGTGCTACACTCGGCGGTCTTATCAACAAAAGCGATCTCTTCCAGGCAACCTTAGGCTGGAAATGGTCAACAAGAATATTTTAAAGGCGGGGTGTGTATCTAAAATACTTTAGCAATTACAGTTACATACACTGAAAATAAATCTTAATACGAATATAGACTGACTAGCTTTAACCCGCGACTTCGTCCGCGCGAAATAAATATTAAGTTAACTGAGGCGGTGTTTGTACCCATACAAATGTATATTTACTAAAAACAGCTTCAAAATTGGTTCAGTGGTGGATTATGATTAACTTTAATTCCTCATTTTCAACCCTTCAACTTTTTTTCTGTGATAAAAGGTAGACCTTGTTCTTTCCTGAGTCTAGTATGTACACCAAATTGCATCAAAATTGGTTGAGTGGTTCAGGCGAAAAGCGTCAAAGCGTAATTAATAGACAAAGTTACTTTCATATTTATGTATAATATTAGTATGGCTGTCCATTATCTAGTTATCTTCAACAAAGACGAACTTCCATTTAAACTTTCATTCCCCATTTCAAACCTTATTTCAGACCCGTACAGTTCAAAATTACAAAATTGCTAGAACAAACTTTTATTTGCTTTGCGTCTAGTGTTTAGATACAAAGTTTCATGATTTTATCTTCAACAATTGCGAACTTCCATACAAACTTTCATCCCCCATTTCAACCCCTTCAATCCTTTTCGCGTAATAAAATGTAGCCTATGTCCTTTCTTGGTACTCGTATCTAGTCTATCTGTGTACCAAATTTCATTCAAATCAGTTCAGTAGATTTCATGCCCATAACTTTGAAGATAACCGAATTTTCATACAACCATCCATCCCTTGTTTCACCCTCTTAGGGGTTGAATTTCGTAAAACCACGTCTTAGCAAGCGCCTACGTGATAAAAGACACCTCCATGCAAAATTTGAGACTCCTAGCACTTGTAGTTTCAGAGATTTCGTGATGAGTGACCTTTCGCTTTTATATATATAGATTTACTGTTGTACAGTATATGTATAGTATTTACTGTTGTTTTAGTGAAATATTAAACAAAAAACACTATTATTAACAGGAGAAAAACCTTTTTAATTGTAGTAGGATAATCATTTGTGATATATTTCATATCATTTGCTCAATGCTCATCTAACAAAGATATTATGTTCGCTGAAGTACATGAACGCAATCAACATTTCTGATTCATATAAAATCAAGATTACCGCTAGTTTAGTCATAATACTAGTGAGCATACCTGAGTATAGTATCAAGCGCTGCAACATATCTCTTAAACATAGCAGTCGGGTAAATCCTCCACCACGGCGCTCGCAACTCTAGCTCCCCGACGCTGATGAAGAACGTGTGAACTGCGTCAATGAGGCGCTGACTCTCGGAGCCCTCGGTCGCAGAGAAACACCCCAACCGCGTGTCCAAGGCTATGAGTCCTAGAGCTGAAATACACGACATAACAAAATTAAACACCAGTTTTTAAATGGTGTGGAGTGACGAGACGAGCAGGACATGTGCCTGATGGTAAGTAACATGTCTGCCACATAACAACACAGTGAAACTCAGCTATTGGAACATGAACAGTCCAAATCATTACCTGCAGCACTGCACTGCGCTCGTCACCCAGAGATATTATACGTTTTATCTCTATGCCTTATTTATCTCTACCAGTTATTCCAGACTATAATTTAAGCCCAAATTTTAAACTGAACAATTCTTACAACGTGATCGAGTGACAAACACCAAAACATGCAAATTTTCGCATTTAAAACATTAGTGGGTTAGTTTGTACAGATACAGTCAAGGTATCATGAGACCTTAAACTGGAAAAAAGGAGTTTAAATCCCGTATCTAGTACCTAGGTAGTCAGTTTCTTTCTATGATCTAGTGGAACCTAATATGTATAGGGTGACATAAAAGAATTGGAAGAACTATTTTCGCATAGGTAACGTACCTAATATACGCCTTAGCATAGAATGGATAAGCTCTAGATCTTTTCTATGGCTCTAGTTGAATAGATAAAGTCTAGTTAGCTCGTTAAGTTGGATTGAGATGACGAACTTTAAAAAAGTAACGAACGAAATTGTACAATTGACTCACATTCCAACGACCACTTATGAACTTCATTCAGGAAATCGTCAGGCGTTTCTTGATTTTCATCTCGCACCTCTCGTAACCTGCGCAAAAGATATTATTATGAACTATAAAAGTATTTACCGCAAAGAATTAAATCAAATTGTCCTAAACTACTTCATCTCACAGTGTATAAAACAATAACCACCGTATTGTAACATTTCTTCAAAGCATAAATGAGGGTGAGATGGAAATAAATTGACTGCTTGTGAATATTGTCTGAGCAAAACGCTTTTATGTCCAAACTATTAATTTTTATTTAGGTGGATAATAGGTTTGCGTTTAACCGTAATTTCATATGTTCCGTAATATTTCCGTAGTGGTGATGAATGATAAACCTATTACTGACATAAAAATATTATATTATCTAGTTTAGTACATGATTCAGACAGAGATAGCAGGCGTTAAGTGTAATTCAATCCTAATTCTCTTGGTTTGAAGAGTATATTTATGTGCTAACTAGCAGCGCCCCGCAGTGTTACCCGCGAAGGTTCTGTTCCCGTTATTTTTTTGGGATAAAAAGTAGCCTATGTGTTCTTCCAGACTATAATCTACCTGTGTTCCAAATTTCAGCCCGATCCGTTCATACGTAAGGACGTGATTGAGCAACAAACATCCAAACACCCATACATTGAGATTTATAAAATATTATTAGCAGGATTTACTGCATTTACTGAGTTTGATGCATTTTATTAAACAAACTTCGTTCGATATTTATAATTTTCTGGATTCGCGCTCCGACTTGCAACTTTTACATTGTCTTCCGCTTTAATGTGGTTTTGATTTTTAGCTTTTTTAACTTTGGACTTCCAATTTATATTTATTTTTTAGTCAGGTCTCTATCTGGCCCAAAACATTTCCCTTGCCATACAGCTTGGAAATGCAGCCGGTCTGATGGACACTTTTGTCCAGCGATTTGACGAGCGCGGAGACTAAATTAAGACTCCAAACATGTATTGTATTTGTTGTATTTATTTGGCATCTACATATATTGTCTTTTACTTTTACGTTTTATTTGTTTGTGTTTGACGCTCATTAACATCAACAACATCAACAGCCCACTAAACGTGCCCACTGCTGGGACTCGGGGCCTTCTCTCGCAAGGAGAGAGTTAAGGCCGTAATCCACCACGCTGGCCCAGTGCGGGTTGGGGGATGACACATGACTTCGAAAGATTCTAGGTATATGTCGGTTTCCTCACGATGTTTTCCTTCACCGTTTTAAGTTAGCGGTATTACGCACATGACTTCGAAAAGACAGTGGTGCGTGTGGGGTTTGAACCCGGGGTCTCCGGATCGGCAGCCGCCGTTCTCCCGACTAGACCACCGTAACTTGACTTAACTTAACTTGACACTCATATTTTATTTGAATTTACCTTTGCACAAAAGCATCGGCGACCTCCGCTACCGGCACCGTGTATTGTGCCGCTGCGCCTGCGCTCAACGCCACTCGCGACACTTTCGTCCTGAATGCTGCCCACGAATCTCCGTGCCTGGCAAAAGAAAAAAAGATAGAGCTAACACCACATTTGTACAGCTTTGGTCAATTTTCAAAAATACTACCAATACTTTCAACAAACTGTTTATTCAGTTCAGACCAGTCTAGCACTGAGAGGTCATATATGGCCGCCAGGATGGACCCTTTCGAGAAGGGACCCCTAGCACTTCCAAGAAGGGACGAACGTCAGGCCGAACCCCCACTCAGCCACACAAATTTCTCATAAGAACTTGATTACACAAAATATGCATGAATAAATGCAATAAAACTATTCATGCAACTAAAAAAATAAAATACCCTGAACTCTTATAAATCCACGTGATATAAAGAAGGAATCAAAACTAAGCGACACTTTTCAAATTAATATTTCGTCAAATTGGTGTTTTAAAATTATTAGTGTCTCATTGAGTTCTATAATTTTGATATTATTATCTGAAAGTTTAATTTGCGTAAAATTATACGATTTTACAGAAGAGCTAGCTTGTTTACTTACACAGCGATGACGCCAGCACAGTTCTCTTCAGCTCCGAAAAAATCTTTCCGTAATGTGTGCTTATAATAGTTGAGTGAAGGCATGGATGGTCTGAAATTAATGAAAAAGTTTTAAAAATACACAAGCATTTTTTTTTCTTGAAACACAATTATCACAGGACCGAACAATAAATTTCACGATAAAGGTATAAAACTCAGCAGTGAAAAATCAAAAAACAAACTACAAAAGGAAATAAATTTGCAAAACATGTGCATGCTTTCGAAGGTATGAACGCATGATTGTGAAATTAGACTATTTCGCCTCTATCCATCCATATTAGTCTATCTCCATCCTCTCGCATCCACCACCTCTCAACACGCCTCGACGATCAACTTTTCTTAGCTGCTTCTTTTCTGCTCGTCTCGTCACTTTTTATTTAAAAAAAAAGCTCGTTTGACGTCACATAATCCCATTTTTTTTTGGTCGGATGCTAAAGAGAAAGAAATAGGAGTTGTCATACAATTTTAGCAAAATATAACAGAAGGAAGCATGCTTGAAGTTTATATAGGTAGGTTAGACAACATTTTTGAATGATTTCACATTCTCATTAATGGACTGAAAAGATACTTTGAGCACTAATTAAAAATGTTACTATTTCTTGTATGAAATGGTAATATTACTAGTTTAAGAAGCTTTACCTATGTGGCGCGGCGTCCTCTCCTCTGAAGACCCGTTCCACCTCACTGGCGTCGAAGACGAACAGCATGTCAGGCCGGCCGATGAGGCCTTCCATCTTGACACATTTCCCGTATTGCCTCAGTAGAGACATGCACAGTTTGTCGATGTGCTCCACTGAATAGCCGCCTGGAAAATTTAAAAGCACCCTAAATTAAGAGTAAGCCACAACAGCTTTATAGTTCCCACAGCTAGGGTTTGGGGCTATCTTTCGTAAAGCAAAAGTCAAAACAGTAATCCACGGTGGCCAAGTACGGGATTCCTGATGTCACATGTCCTAAAAATATCTTTCATGGTACACATCGTTTTTTTTACCATGTTTAAGCGACTTTCAGAAAGGATGAGGTTATCAATTGACCACTGTAATATATTGTTCCCCGTTTTCTCGATAACTTCGATTTTAACATTTCTATTTTCGTTCGAATAGGTAGAATGGTTACATGATCATCAAGTCGGGATTTCACAATGGGATTCCGGAAAAATCGAGGGAAATCTGCATTTTAATGGCTAATTGTTTCTTGTAATCACATGGATTTTCTTCGGGAAAACACAGTACCAATTATTTGTACTGATGATGGAGATCTTTATGATGATTGCGTGGACCATTTCAATCGTTTTACAACACCCATGGCTCCATTCAAAAGCCCATCCGAAATAGCTATATTTCGTCTTAACAAACTTCCTCAATACTACGAGTCAATCCCAAATGTTACCAAATCAATGTTGGTGTTTAAAGTCAAGTTATGTTTCTTCAAACTAGATATGCAATTCACGTAATAGAACTTGACTTGAAATGGTGGACGCTTGTTCATTAGATAGATAGATACTCTTTATTGACACACCAAAAATAAAAATACATACCAAAAATAAACAAAACATAGTAAATTAGTGCGACATATCGCTGCCTTATCGCTGAAAGCGATCTCTTCCAGGCAACCTTAGGATGGAAAACAACACGCGACAAATCAGAAAATGGGGTGCGTAAATAAGAAGTACTAAAAAAACATAAGTATACTTATAAATATTAATATAAATAATTAACGGAAATAAAAACAAATTTGTTATAAAAATAGAACAACCTAATACAAAAATACTAGTAGGTACTTAAATATTGAATTATAATAGACTAATGAATACGATTATTAAAATATATATATACACAAATAATATATATATATATGTATACATACATACAAACATATAAAAAACAGCTGTTATTGCAATATTAGGACATCGACCAACAACAAGTCTACATTTTCGACAAATAGAATTGTTTCACATCTTTTTTGAAAGTGTTTAGTGAAGAGGAAAGTCTGATGTGCACAGGTAACTCATTCCACAACTGAGTCGCCCTGCAAGTAAACGACCTGCCATAGAAAGTTTCAGTTCGAGCAGAGGGAGTCTTAAGGGAGAGATTGTTTTTTGACCTTAAAGGAAGCTGATGGTAATCATGTAAAAAGGTAAAGCGTTCTTTAAGGTAGCGGGGAGTGGAAGGATTAAACAAAATATTATACAATAAAGAGATAATGTGAGCATTCCGACGAAGGCGAATGGGTAACCACTTGAGCTGAGAACGATATTGAGAAACGTGATCATACTTGCGTAAGCCAAATATGAATCTAATACAATAATTTTGGAGCCGCTCAAGTTTGTCAAGCTGGTCTTCTCTAAAATCAAGGTAACAGGCGTCAGCATAATCCAGGATAGGGAGAAGGAGAGACTGAGCAAGAGCAATTTTAGTGGCAGTGGGTAAAAATTACGGAGGCGCTTTAAAGAGCCGCCAGACGTAAATAATTTACCACTGATTGACTTGATATGGCAGTCCCATGATAAAGTACGATCCAAAACAACTCCAAGATTTTTCACAGAATTACTAAATGGAATAGGGACGCCATCGAATACTATGCCAGGTGTTACGTTCCAATTTATTCTGGAGATCCAATACGAACTCCCTATTACTATTACCTGAGATTTTGTGGGATTCACTTTCAAACCAAATGATCTACTCCACTGAATAATACGATACAGATCTGCATTTATTTTCCCAATAGCTGTATTCAGTTCATTTATAGGAGCTTGGATATAAATTTGAAGATCATCTGCGTAAAGGTAGGAAGAAGTTATGTACTTGGAAATAGAATTGATAAAAATAGCGAAGAGAAGAGGAGATAGCACGCCGCCTTGAGGAACACCAGCTGTTGTATTACACCAAGAAGAAAAAGTATCTTCTAGGCGAATCCGTTGCCGGCGTCCCTTCAAGTAACTACGAAACCAATCAATTACCGGTGGAGATATGTTACTGGAACGGAGTAAAGCAAGCAAAATGTCGAAATTGACGGCGTTGAAAGCATTACTGAAGTCTAACAGAGCTAGAACAGTAAACTTGCCGTCATCCATGCCCAAGCGTATATCGTCAGTGATCTTGACAAGCGCAATTAGATCAGAACGATCGAAAAAATGTCAGATCAGATCAAATAAAGAATATGCCTCGTATTTGGATGAAAAAACCTACACTGAACTCCTCACTCCACGACTGAAATGTAGGAAAACATCTGATACGCAATCGAAGGGTGGGCATAGCATTGATTGCTTGTCTTTATACGTTACAAGCACTAATTATGTTTCGAAACCATTGACACAATGTTATGTGTCAGTTATCTTGACAACACTTAAATTCTACAATACAATACAATACAATACAATACAAAAACACTTTATTATACCACAAAACAAAAAAATAAACAGTGTAAAAACTTAAGATTAAACATTTTGGGCATAACAGGCGATCTTATCGCTAATAGCGATCTCTTCCAGATAACCTTTTGGTTATTAGGAAAAGATAATAGATACAAAATACAAATACAAAATACTTTATTTCAACATAAAACATTTAACAAGATCAATTGGAACCCATCAGTTCCGAACTAGTATGTAATACTGTGTTTCGGAACCGATGGCGTCTCCCTTAACACTAATGAACAGATGTTAACAGAATGAGTGTCGCAGAGAAAAGTAAAACGAGAACTTAAGTACGAGGGACTAAATTCAAACTAGGAGGGAAAACTAGGATTCTACTAAATTTTGAAAGAATGTCTTGCCCAATTCGACTTATTTAATAAATTTTGCAGCATCAACAGCATTTTGGATCGTAGCAGCTTTGATTTAATGTTCGAAATAGAACAATAAAAGTAGTAGTACTTTTTCGAGGTTGATACTCGGTATTCTACATGCGGTGGTCAAGTTCAAACTTCTTCGCGATAAGAATCTGTAAGCCGGTCAGTAGTTACATTGTCTCTGCGGATTCTCATTCAACTTTCTCGGTCACGATTACAGTGTAGAGTTACATAGCCGGCCAGTGAGAGCTCTCTCACGATTTTGAAAACGAAACTGGTAACTGTAGCACGGTAATGAGATCAGTTATAAATAATAATAGTCTTAAAAAAATAAAGGGCCCGTTGCGACTTTTGAGACAGCCAACAAACACTTAATGTAAGTGTGTAATTTTTAAACAGAAATTGAAAGTAGCGTTGAATAAAACGTAAATTAAATTTAAATTTCAAATATCAAAGTGACACGACTTTTGATATTTTTTTATTTATTAAAACTATCCAATACTCGAATTTCGAGATCGACCTTTGCCATTTGATTTGCCTTTTTTTTTAAAAACATGTTTTTTGGAATAGTAGAAGAATCGGAAAAGGGGAGAGTAGAGTAAGGGAGAGAGTAGGGAATATTTTCAGCTTTATTATAATGCTCGTTGCACACTTAACTAGCCTGATTTCATCTATTGAGATGAACACTGAGTATATCACTAACGGTTGGAACTCGTCTGGACACCGTGTTTTGTTATTTTTTAAATCGCTTCCTCTCGTCTTCACCACGGTTATCTTTCTACACTGCACTTGATGTTTATAAATAACTTCAAGTCAATAAACACCGGTTAATATATTTGGATGTTCTTAATATGTTTTCTAGTTTGTACAACATCATCAACATCAACAGCCCACTAAACGTTCCCACTGCTGGGACTCGAGGCCTTCTCTCGCAAAGAGAGAGTTAAGGCCATAATCCACCACGCTGGCCCAGTGCGGGTTGGCGGATGTTTTCTAGTTTGTACAAAGATCTTAAAATCACGATTTATATTTGTAATAGATTATTTAAAACTAGTTCAACCGGCCAATTTCGTTCCAAATAAGTGGCAATACATACATGAACTGATTTACAGAGATCACGTACATATTCAGCGCTGTAACGGTATACATATATGTATATAATTATATATATCATAATAAATACTAGCCAGATAACTTTGATAATCTAAAACAATGTTTTTCCATTACGTACCAAATTTCCAAAAAAATCTGTAGGACTCAGAAGTACCGACAGAAAAGAAAACTTACACAATATCACATATTTTAATTATATGTATATATGTACAGGTATGCCGATCAAATCAACAATGTCACGAGTACAATAATTGGTATTTGTTAGTCATCTCAAAAATATGCTTAGGGCGCCTAAAATAAATTGGCAGTCAATGGAACTGCCGATAGAAATGAAAACTTAGAATTTGATAGCTTACTTTGGAAACTACGCGAGTGAAACCGGAGGGCGTGGCCACGACATTGGAACCGAGTCATAGATTTCGAATTTGAAAAAAAACTGAAATCTTTGTCCCGAGTTTACCTAAAGATTTCTTATAATTCCCGAGCGTGACAGCAGAATTCAATTCACAGCCCACGAAAAATCCGTCAATGGCGAGCCAAAAGAAGTTTTCACTTCAAAAAATCTCACTCTAAAAATTTTGAAAATCGATCGATTCGAAGGACGTACGAAAATGAACACCGTAAAACTAGATTGTTATATATAAAAAAGAAGATTTACTCGTATTTTTGTGAAAGTTTGATACTAAGCTAATTGCGAACCAAGATTCGTGCATTTTGATAGTCAGCCGGAATAAATGATGAAGTCTATAAATATTTAATTAAGTATTAGTGTGCTAATCATAGAACCCGTTCCTCGTATAATTCGTGAGATTTCATCGCGTCGAAGCTTTCTACTAGGTTTTATATTTCTAGACCGGTTATGCACTAATCTGTATGTTGAGGTATCAGTTACTCTCTAGCAGCCATTGAAAATAGGTATAAATTGAAACATTGGCTCCATAAAAAATAATGCATAGGGTATAGTATAAGCTTTGTGATTGTGATTGAATGTGATATGATAAGCTGGATTGTTAAAAGTATAAAGAAAAATCAGAAAGCCCTGTTCATCAAGGGTAGTGCACGAACACTACTATGCTGGGTATCACACAATAAAGCTATTGAACAATACACACCGTAAAACACACACTAAAGCACAGTATTTCAAACATTTACTCAAAGCTTCCGCAAGTCAAAACTATCAAAACGTTTAGTAAACTTTTTTTTAATTATAATAGGTTTGCTCGTGATAGCACTATGCGGATAGAGCGTGCTTACCTAAAAGAAACCGATACACTTTCGCTTAAAGATACAAAGAAATTAAAGGAGACGGCCCATTTTCCAAGGGCATTTGCCCCACAGCAAAAGTGGAGGAGACTCGACCAAAATTGGATCATTGTATAGGATTTTAAATATATATTGAGGAACCGTTAATGTTTTTATTCTGCATAGCGGGGTTTAAAAGATATCAACTAAAACATCGAAAAAAAAAAACAACTAATTATACTAAAAGAATGTGGTAAATTCATTACTTTGCGACTTACTGTGCTCAAAATAATGTCGACTCAACGCAGAAGGACCGGAAATTCGGCAAAACCACAAAAAAATTACGAAACCTTTGGAAAAATAACGAAATTCCTTGTGTTGTGTGAGCTTCGAACGAATCGATTTCCGAACGACTCGAGTTTCGAACGAATTGGATGTATTTTACGTATTCTTCAACAGAAGAAAAAACATGGCTGACTTTGAGTATTGTCATTAAGGTACTTTTTAGTCCCACCAATTTCCAATTCCCGCTTGGCACGTTAGTATTGAATGTACAATTTGCATTATTTAATTATATGTTATTTTAATTAAATAACTTTTTTAGGTCTCCGGGGCTAATTAAGTACATAAACTTGAAACGACTTAGGGCAGAAATGAGCCGTCTCCTTTAAAAAGATAGTAGGTACTAATACATATCTAAGACACAATGAGCTAAGAGCATATTTAAAATAACCTACAACATTTTTTAATAATAGATCGCTGCGACATATAATTTACGGCTGGTCTAGTCGGGAAAACGGCGGCTGCCGATCCGGAACCCCCGGATTCAAATCCCATGCGCACCACTCTCTTTTCGAAGTCATGTGCGTAACGCCGCTAACCTAAAACGGCAAAGGAAAGCATCGTGAGGAAACCGACATGTACCTAGAATCTTTCGAAGTCATGTGTCATCTACTAACCCGCACTGGGCCAGCGTGGTGGATTATGGCCTTGACTTTATCCTTGTGTGAGAATACCCCGAGTCCCAGCAGTGGAAACATTTAGTGGGCTGTTTATGCTATTTCCGACATAGATTTTATGCATTTAATATTTCATATGTTATAGCTACTGTTAAATCCTATTATGTAATAAATGTGAAAGTTTGTACGTTTTGTTGCTGGATTTTATCGGAAAAGTTGAATGAATCGGATTAAAATTTGAAACACAGTTTAATTACAGTCTAGTATAGGCTACTTTATATCGCACTAGCAGCGCCCCGCGGTGTTACCCGCGAAGTTCCCGTTCCCGTTGTTTTTTCGGGATAAAAAGTAGCCTATGTGTTTTTCCAGACTATAATCTATCTGTGTACCAATTTCAGCTCGATTCGTTCATACGTTAGGACGTGATTGAGCAACAAACATCCAAACATCCATACATTGACATTTATAATATTAGTAGGATTAAATTACAGGAACGGGAACTACGCTGCTATAAACCACAATGCGCTGCCATTGAAAAACATATGAGCGAACATGTGATTAGGGTACATAATGCATTTCCCTCTATAATTTGGCATAGTATGTCTCAATCGACGTCGCTCTTGAATAAAATTTGCCAACAGTAATTACAAGTCGCTTCTGGTCACGCATGCTTGCTGTGTCGTCTTTGCCAACCACCTACCACAATACGAGTATGCAACAAACAGCAGCATTACGTATTGCGTAAACAAAATAATGTTGAATCGCGTGTTCAAACTACTTATTACTCGGTCATTATGTTTCTCTTCTATATTAACAAAGTTCATGATCTGTGACAGAGCAGAAATGATTGTTTGGAAAAATTGTCCGTAACGGCACTTTTTTTTTTAATTTATTAATTTATAGAAATACTAGCAGCGCTCCGCGGATTTACCCGCGTAGTTTCTGTTGTTTACGTTATATTCCGGTATAAAAAGTAGTCTATGTTTTCCTCCAGATTATGATAATAATCTGAGTTTCAAATTTCAACCCGATCCGTTTAGACGTTACGATGTGATTGAGCAACAAACATCCAAACACTGAGATTTATAATATTAATAGGATACTAGAATGGATATCAATATTTACATAATAAATATAGATCTAGAGAGTAGGTAATAAACGACTTGTTTACTAGTAAACCAGTGTTTGGTACAGTCTGTATTGTTTACAAATCTTTGACGCATTTTACCTCATTAGTAACCTGCGTTAGTGTTTGTTTTCTATAAATTTATTACTCACTCACATGCGAAATTGTACACAAATTTCACGTGTACGAGACTAAAATATAAACACAGACTCCATACAAATCGCAAAGCATTACTCAATGATAAGGTACCTATTATTATGTATATCACCATTATATTGCAAGATAATGTATCTGTGTGATTCATAATGAAAAGATTACACCTTTAATCGTGATCTAAAATTATTATTAAATTATTTGGACGTTTCAGGAGAGTTACAATCGTCGTGGTCACAACTAGACTAATTGTAACGCTCCCGAAACGTCAAGGTTACTTGATAATAATTTAGATCAATTTAACGATCTTTTATAGCATATATTATATTGACAAGATGAGCGGGATATGTGCCTGATGGTAAGTAACATAACAACACAGTGACACGCAGCTATTGAACCATGAAGAGTCCAAATCATTGCCCCGCGCTCGTCACCCTGAGATATTAGGTGTTTTATATCTTAACCCACTAATTTCCCTGGAAACATTGCCCTTCAAACCGGAACACAATAATGTTTGCACACTACGCCTTGGAGACAGAATAACTGGCAAATGTGTGGTTCTTGCCCAGGCGGACTCTGCAAAGTGTCCTCCCTCAAATTCTTGTTATGGGTTGTAAGAGAGGGTTCACACGGCGCGGCTGCCAACCGCGACCGCGCGCGGGCGCGGCAGATTTCCATATAAAATTGAATTCAATACAAACGACGCGGTTTACGGCTGCGGCTGCGCGCGATTCTTGCGCAGTAGCTTTCCGGAGCAGAAACCGCGAAAACCTGCGGTCTCGTGAGTATTGAAACAAAACCGTCGCGTGGCGCGGCGCCGCGCCCGCGCGGACCGTGTGAACCGGCTCTAAGTTGTAACATAGGTAGAACTATTTAATTATAAAAATTTAAAAATGCCATTGTTTGTTTTTTTTGGTATTCATTTGCTTTTTATGTATGTAGTTTTTATGTAAGTACTGTTTAAAGGTCCTAGTTTTAACGCAATAAAAATGAGGATCCTAATAAAAAAAACACTATGCTATCTAATACATAGGTAATCTGGAATCTACCGATTTTTTTTCTTCTGAAAATATAATACCTACTCTGGAATCTGGAACCGATTTTTTCCTCTGAAAACTGCTTGTAGCACGCACGGTTAGAAATCGTTGCGTAAGGAAGGAAATTCGTTGCGTGCTTCACCCATTACGGAACTGGTTGCCTAGATGTAGGATTTTAAGTGCTAGGGAACATTAAAAATGTTTGCACTTAAGTATTTGGCTTCTTTATTTGGAAACACCTGGCCGTACTCAAAATACACAAGCAGAGATCAAAAAGTGAACGTGTAAAAAAAAAATTCCCTGACAATTTTTGTTTGCCGAATCAAGCATTTACCTCTTAGTAAAGTTACGGTATTATTTTTGTAACTCTTGACGCAAAAACGAAGGTATATTATAAGTTTGAGATATTTTATCTGTGCGTATCTCTCTTTTTATATCTGTCTGTCAGTGGCATCATAGCTTCCAAGCGGATCAATCTTTGTTTTTTTGTTTGAAAAGTGAAAAATAAAATCGAGAGTGTTCTTAACCATGTTTGATGAATAACGAATGAAATAACGGATTTAATAAATGTTTAATTTATTTTCAGTTAATGCTAAATAAACATAGTTTAAATGACTGAGTATGTTAAATCTCGCGTTCAGGGTTAAGTGGGAACGACATGTCAATCACTCGGCACTTTGCAGTATATTTTTAATTTATTGTCCAATAAAAACAGCTTGAAGGTTAACGACCTATTGCTACGAGTCTGATGCTGTAGCAGAATGAAAATGGCGTCCTTGTGCCACATCGTTATTTTTCGTAACGTATATTTGTATGCTGAGATCGTCGTGAGAACAGTTACGAAAATGATGGCATTGGGAATAATCGGACGCGTGTCTTATTGAATTTTAATTTGATTTAAATAAGATGATCTAAAATCAACGGCATTGACACGACGTGTTCATAATACCATACCATTTTGCTAGCAAAATAGTGATTTTAATCGAAAATGATTTTTTTTTCTTCTTCTTGTGATCATGAGCGTTGTAGTAGTATACTTACTGCCGAAACGTCAAGGTAATTCAATTTATATTAAATTCACTTTTTTTTGTCGTAGCAAATCAAAATCAAATCAAATTATTTTTATTGCCAATTTTTAATACATAGTACACAGTAGCAGTGCCGCAATTTGGAGTTATAGCCAACGGAAGTACCTACCACACCTTTGTCACCTATTCCACCGCCAAGCAGCAGTGTGGAAACAGTATTGTGTCCCGGATATCCATAGATATACCACGGGGCAAAGATATATTATTATGATATATATATATCATAATAATATGTACAATGTACATTATCTTACATCTTAGGTTCTCTAGGGTACGTTATAACAGCTGCTTTGTACTTTGTGCGTTTTGCTATACACCAGATGCATGTCTTGCAGGATTAGCAAGTTTGTCTCACTCTCACTCTTTGCTATTTATTTGTTTGTATTAATAAAAAAATTACGATGCTTGGTTTTACTGAAACTTAAATTAGAAACATCAACAACTTACATAGTATCAGAAAAGAGTTCGTGAGGAACCCGTTTACATAATAAACATTTCAACATTTCAAATAGTCGATTATAAATAGAAATAGTCGACTATAGTTTGAAATAACACATAACTTTATTGTGAAAATCAGACTTAGAGTATTTAGTTAATACAATTTTCCTGAGTCTCCAGAGGTATAATTAAGAGATGTGGTAGACTGTCTGTTTGCATGGATGAAAAAACTGAGAAGACTTTAGCAGATCAGAGAAAAAGATGCTAAGAAAAAACTAAAGATTGTCAAAAAACATGTGAAAAAGAAGAATAATAATAAAAATACGCATAGGATAACAATAAAATGTTCAAAACAGGGAGATTTGCGTGGTTTTCAATTCTCAAAAATATTAATTCATCCACCATCAGTGTCATGCGTGTGAAAAATGGAGCCACAAAAAAAGAGAAGGAAAACATACAAATACAAATACATTTGTGATTCATCTGTTTGTAATTAATATTGTTCCTATTTCTTAATATTTTAATTTTGAATGATTGCAAAACTTATAGTATCAAGTAAATTTTAATTTAGTTATATCTTATGTATGATCCCATTCGCCCCGAGATTTGGGGCGAATCGGATGTTTTGCCTTTAAGGCTTTTAGTCGCTATTTGTGAGAACTCATGAATAATTTTAGTTTTTATTTGTTTATTGTGTAGCTATAATATTACTGATTGCGACTACGTCAATAAAAGTCACAAAATACACATTACTATGATTTTTATCTCCTCAAAAAAAAATTGATTCGATTCGCCTCGGTCTCGGTCTGTATAGGGATACATGCATGCACTAAACCAAGATGGCAGTTTAGTGCAAACCTATAATAGTTTTAAAATAATTGTGATATCATCAGTCAATCACGAGCCGCTAGAAAATTTGAAGATTCTAGTTCTATAATTTCACAACCAACTAGGCATAATATAATGTTACTTTGTAGTATTTTATGGTCTGCAATTCACATAGCGCCATAGATTACCACAGACGACGGAAAATAAGCATTACATTGTTTACCCACAAGTTGGTTGCATCACTCGTGACGTCTGAATGAAGTGAACACAACTTCCAATATATTTATTTTTTATTTCAGTGTTTCATACATATATGTAGTAGCTGAGGTGTAACCCGCGGCTTAACTAAATTAGTGAATTTCTTCTTTATAAAATAAGAGTAGCTTAGTTACACCTTGTCGTAAGTTCCTTCAGCCATTCGTCAATATGAGTTTGTTTAAAATTAGTCTGACCGTTTCAGAGATTATACCAAAAAAGTAGGTAATATTTTTTTGTATAAATATGTACTTTCGTATGCATTTAGTGAAACGCTGTTAATTTGAAATAATAACAGACACTTTAAGCTGTTTTTATGTATTACTTATTACATAGGTTTTAGTGTATTGTAAATACCTAAAAAGTATTCTTAGTATTAGAGTGTATGATTAATTTTGTAATTGTGTACCTACATAGGATACGTTAATCGTATTGTACCTTAACCCTATCCGTTTTTGTTTCTTGTCTCTCTCTCAATCCTTCGGTTGCCTGAAAGATAATGCTATTAGCAATAAAGCCGCCTTCAGTCTGTTTCACCAGCTTTAAAAATGTGTTATTTTGCTTGTTTATTATTGTAATTACATTTATCTATCAGACAAACTAAGACAAGTAAACGTTATGGTAACGCCAGTGTGAGAATGCGTAGGTATCAGCAACAATAACTTTACTCCTGTCATTCGTCAGTTTATCAACAACCTACCTACCTATATGAAATACACGAAATAAGTATAGGGGACGCGCTCCACCTTTTGACCACGGTAAATAATCCATAATTGATAATACTAGGTATACCTATGTGATATTTTTTCTATCAAGAAAAATTACTTTAATTAATAATGTTTTGGCAAAAATGTCATAAGTATTGTTGCACATAAAATTAATTTCTATGAACAGATTTAAAGGTCCAGTTTTAAAAATATATGTAGGTACCTGAGGATCAAATTTAAAGAACGAGCACCTTATAGTCCAGTAGCTTTGTCGCCTGAATGTATGGAGTAGGATGCGTTAAATCCGGTAGTTCTGATTTTTTGCAAACTTGTTTATGATGTTGGCCTAATGATTGTCCCAAGTTTGTGACTTCGAGCGACGAACGCAACTTTGTCAAAAATCGAAAAAACCGCGGAAAAATCGTTTATTTTTCAAATTTTGGCGATTATAACCCTAAACGACTAGTTTTTTTAAAACTTTCTTATGACACTTATAAAGCAGTCTAAATTTGCTACAATATGATACTAGAATTGTCTCTGTACACTCAATAGTTTCTGAGAATAAGTCTTTCAAAGTTTATAATTTTTTTCGTACTTCGCAATTTTTAGCAATATTTTAACTCCTACTTGACCACTTTGTGGCACAGTTACGGCGGTTTTTAACCCCCGACCAAAAAAATAGGTGTTATAAATTTGATGTCGAAGTCTGTCTGTCTATCATACACATACAGGTCTGCCTCTATGTGTATCTGTCTGTGTGTGTATCTGTCTATGGCACCGTAGAGCTGAAACGGATGCGCCGATTTCGATGCGGTTTTTTTTAATTGAAGATAAATTTTTGTGTTGATGTTTTGAGCTATTTTTGGTTAATATCGATTCAAGATGGTCGTCTCCACCAAATGGCAGACCATATATTTCATCACAATCTACCTCAATATGGGTATCAAATGAAAGGGCTTGACTAGTAGTAGAGTACTATACAGTATAACAAATTTCAGATCACAAAATGGCGAACTACATTTTTTTTTTCACTAATGCCTTAATATGAGTATCAAAATAAAGGGCTTGACTAGTAGACTACTATGTACTATGACAAATTTCAAATCCATGATGGCCGCAACCACAAAATGACGAAATACGTTTCTTTTTTCACAACTAAAATATATTATAATTTGCGATATGGTATAAATATAAATTTTTCATAGTGTATAATAGTCTACTAGTCAAGCTCTTTCATTTGACACCCATATTAAGGCATTAGTGAAAAAAAATAGTGGAGTTCGCCATTTTGTGATTTGTAATTTGTTATACTGTATAGTACTCTACTAGTCAAGCCCTTTCATTTGATACCCATATTGAGGTAGATTGTGATGAAATATTTGGTCTGCCATTTGGTGGAGGCGGCCATCTTGAATCGATATTAACCAAAAATAGCTCAAACATCAACACAAAAATGTATCTTCAAATAAAAAATTGTGAAGTACGAAAAAAATTATAAACTTTGAAAGACTTATTCTCAGACACTATTGGTGTACAGGTGTACAGTACAAGGCGTACAGAGACAATTCTAGTATCATATTGTAGCAAATTTAGTCTACTTTATAAGCGCCATAAGAAAGTTTTTACAAAAACTAGTCGTTTAGGGTTATAATCGCCAAAATTTAAAAAATAAACGATTTTTCGATTTTTGACAAAGTTGCGTTCGTCGCTCCAGGTCACAAACTTGGGACAATCATTAGGCCAACATCATAAACAAGTCTGCAAAAAATCAGATCTACCGGATTTAACGCATACGGTAATGTATAAAGTTACTGCACTATTAAAACAAACCATAGATAACATATCGGATTCTTTAAGTTAAGTTTAGATGTTTTACTTTCCTATTGGAAGGATTGTTTTAGAGAGCTTAAGTTTCAAGTTTGTGACTGCAACGATATAAATCAGCGATGGTAATCGTGCATCAACATTAATGTTCATTGGATAGAAACCACAACTACCGCAAGTCGTGATGCAATGCACGAGAACCTTTCCAGTAATATCCAGCATATCGGTGTCACAGTTGAGATTACTCATCTGGGCTTTCTCGTAATGTTCGCATTAGAACACTTTCTTCCGTAATAGTAATAAAAACTGTCATATTTATGTCCGTTGCTATTACAACCACAGAATGTCCATAAAGAACGATGTCGATTGTAGTGGTAGGACTCTTAGCAGAGTCCGCCTGAGGAAGTACCACACCTTTGTCAATTATTCTACCGCCAAGCAGTAATGTGCAAACATTACTGTGTTCCGGTTTGAAGGGCAATGTTTCCAGAGAAATTACAGGGCTTAGAGATATAACAACTTAGATCTCTGGGTGACGATCGCAGTGCAGTGCAAGGTAATGATTTGGCTCTTCATGTTCCAATAGCTGCGTGTCACTGTGCTGTTATGTGGCAGGCATGTTGCTTACCATCAGGCACACGTCCTGCTCGTCTCGTCACTCTTTATTAAAAAAAAAAATTCGGCTACATTTCCAAACATACATACTTAAATGCATGTATGCATAATGTATATCTAGGTACCTACATCATGCGTACCTAATATGTTTTTAAAAATTAACTCAAAACTTTTGCGAGCAAAATTTTATTATTTTTTTGAGTAGGTGACTTAATTTTTTTTAATTGCGTATAATTTTTTTAAAAGTTTGTAGCTATAAACTTCAATGCAAAGATTTTACGTTTTTATGTAGAATTCTGGAGAATGGTGGCTTAGGCTTGGCCGTTTTGGTAATATCTCTTTGCTTTAGATTCTAGAAGGAGGCAGATTTTTATCAGTGCTTTATGACCACCATGTACCGCAAACTATATATTCTATTAAGCGTAGAAAATTCTTAGAAGGACAGGTGGACCGTAGTTTAAGTTTCCATCAGACTAAATATTTTTTTCTTATCAACCATATGTTAAGGAAAAAATGTTCAGTCTGCACAGTATATAAATAAATATTGGTGGACAATTCACTCACAACACCATCTGACCCCAAACTAAGCAAAGCTTGTACTATGGCGGCCAGATAGCTGATATAATACTTATATAGTTTTAAATACATATTTATTATACCTACATAGAAACAAAAATAGAATATGCCTACCTGATAAACTCCTTAATTTGTAATACAGCTAATTTCACTTCAGGCTATTGTAATAAGAAATTAATGATTGGGAAAATTATCGCAAAAGGTAGTCATTTGTGTTATTTTTGTATTAGATCATCAAATGGCCACTCACTGACCAGCTGATTTTGAACACAATTTGATTTAATTTAACTGACAATTTGATTCAAAACCGAATTTATTTTAAATATTAGACCGGTTAACCTTGTTACTTCTAGATAGTGCTAGGTTAACTTGAAAAGCTAATCATATTTTATTGCTAAAGGTTATAAATTGACCCGGCTACCTTGAGGAATAAATTTTAGAGCTGTACATAATTTAAATCAACAAAATGCTGATTTACAAAAGCACATTAGTGTTTTTACAATCTTAAAATTGTGCATTGAAGAAAAATTGTGCAAGATTGTATAAAATTGATATTGCCAACATTTTTTAACCTAGTGCAGTGGAGTAGACAGTCTAACTAGGGTTCACCTGAGACATGAGAGATAGCTAAAAGCGTAAGCGCGTATGAAAATATTAAACTTTTTGACGTGTAATCTTCTTTTGGTGCATCAAAGACAGATTTTTCGTGGGCTGTGAATGGAATTCTAGCGTCACGCTCGGGAATGATAAGAAATCTTTGGGTAAACGAAAGAAAATGCTTAGAAATGCGTCAGCATTTCTCATTGGCCATGGGCATGGCCACTTCCTCTAGTTTCACCCGCGTAGTTTCCAAAGTGAGCTATCAAAGTCTGAGTTATAAGTTTTCACTTCTATCGGCAGTTCCACTCCTCCCAATTTTTTTTAATGTATTTCGATTTCATCCTGATAAAAGATATAATATTAAATTACACTCTCACACAGTGGTGGCATGCTTAAAATCATTGAAAACTTATGATTATACAGAAACGGAAATGATAATGCCCACGATCTTCGTAAATTCTCTGATAAATATTCTTCTCGTTTCTCAAAAAAGCGACATCGTTTCATGGTTGATGTTCCAAAAACACGAACGAAGAGATTTGACTCCACGTTTGTGATAAGAACGTCTAGGTTGTGGAATGCGTTGCCGGAGTGGGTTTTCTCCGATGGTTACAATCTGGGTGTCTTCAAATCGAGAGTGAATCGGTTTCTTCTAGGTAAGCACGTTCCATCGTAGATCGCATCTTCGCTTAACATCAGGCGAGATGGTGGTCAAGTGCGAACCTATCACAGTTAAAAAAAAATCAATTACCCATCCCCAATAACTATAAGATGTTTGACTTTCAACCATTGACTTTACAGCGACAAAAGTTTACTATCTTGCATAGAAAACTTTTGTCATAGCAACATCGTTTGTGTATAGTAATACGGCATAAAACATATCTTAAAATGTATTAAAATATTCATTTGCAGCCTGCAGAAGCCCCCTACTAGAAATAGGCCTCCCCTATAGAATTCCAAAATAACCGGTCTTGTGCCGCCTCTATCCACCGATTTCCCGCAACCGTGACAATATCATCGGCCCATCGTGTAGGGGTAATCTCCTTACACTGTCTGCTGGCTTAAGGTCGCCATTCGAGAACGTTTACTCCCCAGCTATTATCGGTTCTGCGAGCAATTTACGGTTGTATGGCCTGCCCATAGCCACTTCAACTTGCAATTATGAGCTACCAATATCGGTGATTTAAAATTTTGCTCTTACCGATATAAGGCGTGAATCTCCAGGTGTTTCCAAGGAAAGGAAGCGGCTTCGGTCCAGGGACGTCTTCCCAGGACTTGATGGAGGATACAGTTTCAAACATCGGTGCCTCCAGCGCCGCGTCAGTCGACCTTGCTCGCTGGTTCCGCGCCGGGCAGGATTTCACGGGCGGCTTCATTCCTGAGAAAATAGATTTCGAATTGTTTTACTGTACTGCAAACGTTTATTTTATAGAATAGAGTGACGGAACGAGTAGTGGTAGGACTATTAGCAGAGTTCACCTGGGGAAGTACCACACCTTTGCCAGTTATTCTACCGCCAAGCAGTAATGTACTTTATTTATTTAGTGCAGCAAATGTGTACAGCATTTACTGTGTTCCGGTTTGAAGGGCAATGTTTCCAGAGAAATTAGAGGACTTAGAGATATAACATCTTAGATCTCTGGGTGACGAGCGCAGTGCAGTGCTAGGTAATTATTTGGACTCTTCGTGTTCCAATAGCTGCGTGTCACTATTCTGTTATGTGGCAGGCATGTTGCTTACCATCAGGCAGATGTCCTGTTCGTCCTTACACCCTTTATTTATAAAAAAGCAGGTCATGTGCCTGGTGGTAAGCAATATGCCTGCCCATAACAGCACAGTGACACTATTAGAACATGAAAAGTCCAAATCTATACTACCTAGCACCGCACTGCACTCATCACCCGGAGATATAAGGTATTTTATCTCTTAGCCCAGTAATTTCTCTGGAAACATATCCCTATTAAACGTCTATGATTTACTTTACCATAAACGCATGTTACTAAGGCGATAGAGCCGACTATTAGGCAGTTATCCCATCGCCGGCGAGAAAACGAGTAACTATCGACTATTTTCTCGCTCAAGAAATGTACAATAGATACAAATGCCGTGTAAATGTCCGAGATCCCAGAGCTCCCAGACGTCACCTATTTTCCGATGAATGATATGTGGACGATTGAGTAGAGTTAGTAAGTACTAAGCACACATGCTTACTCCATGATTGGTATGCCTTATTGGAAAAAGCTTTAAAATAGTTGTCTGACGAATATATTTACAAATGGAACATGAGAACTGAAGTGAAGTTAAATTATTATTTTGGAGTTGTTAACCAAAACGGCCGACGGAAAGTGTCTGGGAGTTTTGGGACCTTGTTTTGAAGGATATTGCCTACAACATACGTGAAAATCACTTATTAGAAAATACGTGAAGTAAGTAATGTTTGTATGTACCTTCATTACCCCATATCTCAAAATTGGCCGTCTAAGCAAGTTGGCGAATAAGCATGTGTTCTTAGTACTTACTAACTCTACTCAATCGTCCACATTTCATTCATCAGAAAATAGGTGACGTCTGGGAGCTCTGGGATCTTACTCTAAAAGAGATGCATATAAGTAGTTCAATTCTTACAAATAGTTCATCGCTAACAAGTTCACACTGCCGGCGAGCACTCGCTTCACTAGTTTGTCGCCGAGCGATAAGAGCTATGAAATATAAAAAAACAGTGCAGTACCAGGTAATAATTTGGAATCTTCATGTTCCATTAGCTGCATGTCACTGTGCCGTTATGGGCGGGCATTTTGTTTACCATAAGGCACACGCCCTGTTTGTCTTGTCTTTTCACTCTATGTAATAAAAAAACTAAGTACTTGCGCTTTGAAGTGTTAGTTTTTTGGAATGCAGTTGAAACATAGGTAAGTTTAATTTTACTGATCGTATCCCGTGAGTAGCCCTTTTATGAAATATTCTCGGCCCAAGTCTCAATAATTGAGATAATCAAAAGCTAGTGAAAGTTATTAAGATGTTATGCAACTTTTATAACATAAAACACATGATAGATAAAATAGAAGAAAACTTTGCAACGAATTTATTTGATATCATAAAATCACTAAATTGATTCATTATTCAATTAAATGCACAGATGTAGTGATTATATCTCTAAAACGTAAAAATATTCAACTTTCACCGAAGAGGTAATGTAATAACTGATAAGTAGACATCGGATTATTATGCACTATCAAAATAAACATTATCAAATTTATATATTTATACTAGCGGCCAGTTCCGGCTTCGCTCGGATTTCGTCATATAAGGACTATTAATCGAAAAAAAAAACTATCCTATCTCTCAAGTTGGACCAGACTGCTCACGGTGTGCTAGTTTAATTTAAAATCGGTTAAGTAGTTTAGGAATCCATCGCGGACAAACATCGTGACAGGAGATTTATATATATAAGATTAATATATGCAAAATATGCATGCAAATATGCACTAAAAAAGGGAAATATGTAGAGAATATGCACTATCAAAAACCTTTTTCGTTTATTATTAGCACATTATAATTAAAAATTATTTATATTTATTATTTACTGGCAGCACCCCGCGGTTTTACCCGCGTAGTTCCCGTTTCCGTTGTTTTTACGGAACAAAAAGTAGTAGTAGCCCGATCCGTTCAGATGTGACGACGTGATTGAGCAACAATCATCCATACATTAACATTTATAATATTAGTAGGATCTTCAAATATTGGTAGACAATTCAGACACAACACAACAAAAAGGCGTGATACTTACTTAGGCAGGCTCTGTAAACAGTCCTGCTACTACAATCACCACGCCAGTTGGACTATGATTAAAAAAACATTTTTTTTAAGTAAAAACTTATTTTGGCGAGCCACAGACAAATTTTTCGTGGGCTGTGAATTGAATTCTAGCGGCACGCTCGGGAATGATAAGAAATCTTCAGGTAAACTCGGGACCATGGCCATTGACCATCTAGAAATGCGTCAGTATTTCTAAATGACTATGCTCATTGCCACGCCCTCCGGTTTCATCCGCGTAGTTTCCAAAGTAAGCTATCAAATTCTGAGTTATAAGTTTTCACTTCTATCGGAAGTTCCTATGACTGAGATTTTTTTTTATAGTTCAACAGTTAACATACCAATCTCTATCCCTCTGTCTGCTTGTCTCCATCGCGCTGTCACTGACAGCTGACGGGTGGACAGCTTCAAAGGCCATTTCACTACTGCCAGCCTACTCTTCATGTTCTTCAAGCCTGGGAATTTAAACACACGCTTTGAAGAAAACTATTTTTATGAACACCAAATAACAAAAGTAAAACATTAATTAGATATCTACATCCTGTGAGTAATTCAGGTGTAGTTATCTAATTTAAATAATCAATTTGGTATGTGTAAATTAGGCGAGCTTTTATGCTTTCATTGTAATTTAATCTTATTTATTAAGACAGCTTAACAAATAGAAATGAAGAGGAGGTAGGTAATGTATAACAATGGACCTGTCACCGTAGCCTGCGGGACTCCGGAACCAAATCATAAAATCATTAGAACTATTTTCGTTGTTAAATGATTATTAATTTGGTTATCGTAACGAACCAGATGAACTAAAATAATTTTAACTGCCTTCCAAAAAGAAGGAGGCTTGTTGTTTTGCATGTATGCTACGCGATAGCACCGCCAATCATCTTTAATGGCTTTTTTTGTGTGGTAAATCATAGTTCAGAGGTGGTCCCATATTTTTTTTAAATCAGGGTTACGTTTTCGGAATAATATCAACAAAAAATTAAAAGCCTGCAAGTATTTAATATTACAACCTCCTACCTACTTCTTTTGCTAATTGCAGTAACATTATAATATTATCATAACATTTTATCACAAGTACATAATATCCATATAAATATGTGAAACTTATTTCTATTCGAAGTTGAATTTTTATGGCTCGTCTTTCGATCGATTTCAGAGTTTCCAACTGGACTTCCGACCCATCCCAAAGATGCAAACAGTACTCCAAACAAAAGCGAATCTGTGCTGGATTACTTGTGCAACTATTCAGACGGGAAGTATATTTGCTAGGTTCTAGTCAAATACTTTGTCCTGCGGTATAAAAAGCTACGAGAGAAGAACAATAATACAAGTTTAAAGGTATTTAAAAAACTACTTTAATTGAAAAATGCTACCTACTATAAACTGGAAGACTACTTGAAGGACAACAAGTTTCGTCGTCTCGTCAAAATTTTAAATACTGTGGCTATAAATTGTTGTATTTATGTTATTCACAACAGTCTTTGTACAGGGTCTTATAAATAATGTGTTCTGTAAAGTATTACAGCTGTATACCTACATAGTTACTCATTTAGATGCGAAGACTTAAGACACACTTAAATAAATAAATGTATCGCGGCTTAGTAGGTACTTAACACATTAACAGTAATTGAAAGGTCTGATTTGTATAATATTCCTGACGCTAAATCGTCAAAACTGAAACATAGCACTGTAATAGTACAGTATAAAAAAAACTACCAGTAGGACGACGTCTTTGAACTTGGGGTAAATGCCGAAATGCAATGTTACACATTATTATGGGACACATATTTAAGACTAAAAAACAATTATAAATAATTAACAATAATTATAAACGAAATAAAATCAAAACATGCATTAAACGTCAGCCCTGAACCACGCTCCCAAATTGCTAACATGTTTGTGTTTGCAGCTTGGAAGCGCGCTTCCCGCGTCTCGGCCCGCACGCACCTTACGATCGCCTCATCTAGGCTTCATCGAATAACTGTTTGAATTATTAGACTGTGCGTTATTTGGAGTACGGCTATAGCCATTGATGTAAAGAAAAGTGTTTTAAGAGTTCAATGGCTATAGCCCATAGATATCTGATATCTAGCATATTGTGTTACTATTTCACAAAACATGTCCCAAACTAGTAGGTGTATCTGTTTCTCTTTGTATGTTAAATTATGCAGATTGATTACAATGCCGAATTCGAAGTGTTCCTTTCTATGTCTTTTTTTTTCTACAACCAATTGCATGTACATATATTTTATTATTGTATGTACTTAAATAAACTTGTAAAAAATATTGAAACATATTTTATTATGCAATTTATTTCAAACAATAGTAAAGAACTCGTTAGTACCTAAATCTCATGGATTCTTCTACATATTACAAAACTAGCTGTTCCCAGTGGTTTACCCTCGCTGTTGCTGTTCACGTTATTTTTTCTTCCCAGCTAAAGGCCGGGTCACACAAAGGCGATCCGATAGCGATAGCGATAGCGATCCGAGACGGGATTTTTTGTAATGTTCGAATTTGTATGCAACCTGACACAGCAAGCGAGCGTGATCC
This sequence comes from Ectropis crepuscularia, assembly GCA_963693475.1. Lineage (NCBI taxonomy): Eukaryota > Metazoa > Arthropoda > Insecta > Lepidoptera > Geometridae > Ectropis > Ectropis crepuscularia. The sequence goes on from OY856355.1 coordinate 20,696,746, forward strand.
CATACTCGGTATCGGATCGCTATCGCTATCGGATCGCTATCGCTACCGGATCGCCTCTGTGCGACCCGGCTTTAAGTGCTGTTCCAGACTCTATTCTAGAGATCTATATTCTATGTTATGAATTGTAACCCGATCCGTTCAGACGTTCCGACGTGATTGAGTAATAAACATCCAAACTTCCGCATTTATAATAATGGTAGGATGATGAGACTAGTAAGATGGCATTAAAATATTCAAAAGAAAGAAGAACAAAAAACGCTAACAAAAAGCAGTTTTTCAGTCAATATGAATGTGTTCGTGTTTTTGTGCATGCATGTATTGATGGATTTATGTGAATCAGTATAGAATCAACTGTATTTTAATTTGATTGTAATTATTATATGATGTAATCAAACAATTTTGTCCATAATAAATACTAGATCAATTAAAACGTAGTTACATACTACGAACGTGCGTGCGTGACTAGTGATTACGATATTGCGAACAAATCCTTCAAGCTAATAAAAGGTGTATCTGTATTAAAACGACTAGTACGAGTTTAGATATTTATTAGTTAAAATGATGTATTTTAAATTTAAAACGTATCCTAACCAATCCCTTTTATATTCTCATTGCTGGGACTCGGGACATTCTCTCAAAAGGAGAGAGTAAAGGCCGATTTAAACTGAACGAACATAGAGCTAGAGCTGGAACAAGAGCATTCTTTCTCGATCTTTTAGTGTAAACGAAAGATCGTTCTTAGCGTTTTTCATATTATATATTCCATAGAATCTTTGCGAACGCAAACAAAACAACGAAAGAATGCTCTACGTTTGTTTACACCAAATTAATTTGATACAGTGGGGATAGAATGAGCATTCGCTCGGCCTTAACTTTATGTCAAGCACAGATTCGTTCTTGTATGGCGTAAGTACTGTTTGCACCTTTGGAATGAATCGGCTAAGTATCAGCTTGAAGCTCTGGAATTGATCGAGAGACGCGCTAAAAAGCTCATAGATAACTCAGAACACAACGCAAGGCACAACACTCAAGTGCGAAAAAGAATTCAAAGTCTTGGACATCGCCGCAAAATTGGTTGCTTAGCGGTTTTTGTCGGATGCACTTCGGATTATATGCCACTGATCTAATACCACCTTGGCCTTTATCAGACAGCTCGTAGCTCGAAAAAGCGACATCGTTTCAAGGTCGATGTTCCAAAACCATGAACGAAGAGGTTTGACTCTACTTTTGTAATAAGAACGTATAGGTTGAGGAATGCGTTGCCTGAGTGGGTTTTCCCGTTGGTTACTAGCTCTGTGTCTTCAAATCGAGAGTGAATCGTTTTCTTCTAGGTAAATACGCTCCATCGTAGACCGCATTGTCGCTTAACATCAGGCGAGATGGTGGTCAAGTGTAAACCTTTAAAAGTTAAAAAGAAGACAGTAAATGACACAATACATCAAGCAGGCCCAGTGTAGCTTGGCAGATGAAACAAACATAACCTTCAAAATTCTAGGAACATGCTGGTTCCTCACGATGTTTTCCTTCACCATCAAAGCCAGTGGTATGTGTCTATGTGTTTCATGCAAAAAATTGGTACTTATTAATAGATTGCTATGAGGACTTTCTAAACGCCGTATTTCAAAGATTCTCAACAATTAGAAAATTGCTCAAGGGCTACACGATTCAAAAACTTGTAAACTTTTTGAAAAAACGCGACGTCAAACGAACTCGAACAGAGATAAATTGAACTTGAGTCACATTTTGCAGCGATGAGGACTAGAGTATCGATGTGGGACAATAGTTTTCGGCAATTTTGTAAACAGGCTAAAGATGATATTTCTTTGACATTTCGATAAGTACCTATAATATAGCACCTATACGTTGGTTGGTACCATTGGTTTTTACAAGAAGGAAAACGACAAATAGATAATTGTCTTGAAACATGTGTCCTCTGCCAACTCGGACTTGGCTGGTGTGGTCAATTAGAGCCTTGATTTTCTCTTTGTATGAGAAGGCTACGAGTCCCAGTTGTAGGAATAAAAGGGATGCTTATAGATAGATAGATAGATACTCTTTATTGTACACACCAAAACAATACAATAAAAGAAACAGAGCATTAAAAACTAGTGTTACAATCGGCTGCCTTATCGCTAAAAGCGATCTCTTCCAGGCAACCTTAGGATGGAAATGTTTTTAGAAGTAATAAAAAGCGGGGTGTGCTAAATAGAATTAAAATAAATATCTTATACTATGGTAAAACTTCATAAGTGTGTTCCCTTTGGCCTTTTCAACGTCGTCTAGGTGTTTTAAGTAAGCTCTTTAGTACTTATGTGCGTTTTCTAGTAACGAGTGCTGGACATTATTTTTGTCCTTACTATTTCCTTTTCCGAGACAGCATTAAGTTTGTAAATCGTTTGAATACCACATTGTATTCGAATCTCAGGGTTTGAGTTATAAACAATGGAACGACAGTCAAACACAAACATTTTAACAAGAAAATTACAGTTTATTTTTCGCTTTAACAATAACTCATAGTCTTACCATCTGATGCGTCCTTGTGCATGATGTGATATAAGTACTTAGTATTAGAGGTACCTACCTAGTAGAGTTCTATAAATGGCTTTCAGGTATACTTCAAGTATGGTTCATGTAGAATTTACGTTTGTGGATAGGTTTTATAGTTATTTAATTTTTAGCCACCACAGACATTAGGGTCAATATCAAGAGAAACTGAATTTTCATTTCGTGAAAACACTAGCTTAATTTCTCAAAATTAACAGTTACTATGTTTCATATTTTTATTAATCAAGGTTGCCTGGAAGAGATCGCTATTAGCGATAAGACCGCCATCTGTCGTATTAACTATGTGTTTAATCTGTTTTAATTTGTAAATTATTGTTATTTTGGTGTGTTCAATAAAGTGTTTCTATCTAATCACTACATTTGTACAAAATTGAACTAACTAATAAATTAACTGATTAATTTAAATCTTAACCACGTTTAAAATTACTAACACCTGAATTATCTCTAGAGGTTGAAATGTTTTTAATGACTTTATCTACGAAAAAACTTTCATTTAAACCTTCATTTTTTTTTTCAAATTTTTGTTTTAGAACCTAATGTTGGTATTTTTAAATATTGCGGAAAATATATTAAGTTAATTCCACTTTTCAAATATTCCAGAAAACTCTTAAATATATGTACATTTTTCGTATGAAACCAAATTGATACATACTATAAATAGTTATTTTTTCAAATAAAAGCTGACTTTAATGGCACATAACCAAAATAACAACCTAGGGTATTTTTTTTTTTAAGTAAAAATTTGTACAGTGTACCTTCGATATCCGTAAAAATCCAAACAATCACAAATTCACTTGACACATATAGGTCACTCACACACTTAAGCAGTTTTTTTTTATATTTGTGCCACCCTAAGGCGCGTCGCACACTGACTGGCGCGAGTTCCTTCGTACCCACTCGCGCGCGTTCTGAGTGCGTGCCCATGTTGCGGCCGACCGGTTTTACTAAAACAGGAAACGATATCTCCAATCTCGAAGGACGAGGCATCTCGTCTTTGAAATTTGACAGGGAATTTTGATTATTCACTTACATTGTAGCAGTTGTATCACTAGTCTTACTCTTTTTCAAAATTGTATGTATCCTTTTGGTGTGAACAATAAAGAATTTTCATTAATTCATTCATTCATTCATTAATATCAAAATATTGACTTACTTCCGGGTGCCGGTTTTGTGACGGTGTGGGCGCGGGCATCGTATAAAAATACTGTCATCATTTTCACAAATGCGCCTAAAATTAATACTTTGAGAAACATTGTTAGATGAAACATCAACACTAAGTTTAGGTTAGTGGCAGTTTATCTCTATGGTTGTGGTGCAGGCTTTCTGTGTCACTGCATGATACAGGGTCGAGATTCTAGCTCATAGAATATTAGGAGGAAATGTAATGATCGTTGTCACATTCCAAACGTAACTGAGCTAAATTAAACCCAGCTTGTACAATTTAGATTCCAATTGTTTTAAAAGTAAAACAGTGTTGAATGATTTCACATTTTTGACATCGTATCGTAATCGCTGATCAGTAATCGCGGGTCGGCATTGCCCTCTGGTTATGTAATTACTCCGCGGACAAGTATCTCGACCTTCGTTGTGAAATGACCGTGACATTCAACTTCATTCCGTGTTGTTATTATATAGTTTAATGCTCAAAGGGTCGAGCACATAAATATGCTCACTTTAAGTACCCACTGCCAAGAGTTGGCGATTTCTTTCAGACAAACAAAGTCATGATTGTTACATACGATGTAGTCGAGTAGTTTCAAAAACGTAAGAGTTATTTTTACTAATATCTAGATAGATAAATTCTTTATCACACTTTACAAAACAATCTTAAAATATAATGGCAATTGCGATAAGGTTATAGCTAAAAGCTATCTTTTCCAGGCAACCGTGGGATGGAAAAGGATTTAGACCATAGAAAGAGAGGGAGTAATAAAAGAACAGTAATTTGAGTATCAACAGTAGTAAGTTAGTATAGAAAATAACTAAGTTTTGGGGATAAAAGCACTATTGGCGTATGAATGGCTTAAGACCGTAGTCTGTGAGCGTGGGAAAATAAAATTGCATAACTACATTGACAACATTACTCACACAGATATAGCACTATTCGTATTCTGATAGGCGCCCACAGACAGAGCCATAGTTTCTACGAAACGAGGATTCCGGAGCAGGTGCGAACTGCTACATATTCCATGTTAAGTTACTGTTACGTATTCAATATCATACACCATTTAGGAATATTGGACTTTAGTGTGCTCTGTTGTAAGTTGCATTTCGATTTGGAATGTGAAAATAACAAACGGCTATAATCTCAATGTTCCAAACTGTCATTCAACAAAACACATCCACATAATATCCAAACATTGACTTTCATAATAGGTACTAATAGGACATTTATCTCTACAGGGTTACTGTAACGAACGTGCAGGAAGGACAAAGTGCAGGGTTAGATAGAAAAAGTGTTTTACATAAGTGTTTTTTTAGGTTAAGCCATTAATTTCATATGAAGTAAAAAAAATCGCCGAAAAATTACTAGCTTACCGGTTTTTTATCGGATACCTACACTTCGGAGAGCCGAGAGTCGTGGGTTCGATTCCCACCCAGTGCAAATATTTGTACTGTGTCTAGGTGTTCATATCTATAATGAGTATGTATTTCCTACTATATAAGTATTATATCAGCTATCTGGTTGCCATATTACAAGGTTGCTTAATTTTGGATCAGATGGTGTTGAGTGCGAATTGTCCACCAATATACAAGTATTATTTATAATATTACCGTGAAATAGTTTTCCAAGCTTTGAGCAACACATTTGCTAACATTCAAACATTTACATACATTTGTAAAGACCAGCAGCTCCTCTCGGTTTTACGGTTTTAGGGTCTATATGGGGTGGCATAACATTTTTTGTCCTATTTTAGGTAGGCATAACGTTTTTAGGACTAATAATAATTTACCATAACAACTAAACGCATAACTGACTTCCCATAATCTTAACTAGCATAACCATATATGACATAACGATAACTTAGCATAATGTTTAACCGCATAGCCATATATAGCATACAGATAACTTAGTATAATGTTTCGACACATAACCATAAATAGCATAATGTTCAAAGGCACACATTGAGAAAAGCATAACTATACTTAAACATAATGATCAACGGCATAAACTTTAAACGCCTAACTAAAAAACAAGTCAAATGCGGGTGGGTACTTTGACAACAATATTTATTACTCGTAATGTAGGTATCTACTAATTAAATGGAATATCATTGCCAATAGTATCTGTCATTATCGCATTCGTGTTATCATACTGTTGCTGTGAAATTATTTAGTATATTTTGAGGATTAAGAATCGTTGGTCTGAGAATAACACCATAATTTTTTTTATGGTAAACACCATTTTTATGGTAGGTACTAGAAACGGTATTTATGCAGTAGTATAGCAATGTTTGTACTAATTTGTGTAGACAACATTTTTAGGACTTAAAAACCTACATACACCTAAGACAAATGGTGCACTTTTTGACTCCGGGTGGGCTCCCGCCAGAAGCTCTGCGGTCAGCCCTGAGTGTTGCTTCTCCATACTCGGCCTGCGCTCCACTACGGAGGTCACCGCCTCGCTTCGCTCGCCTTCGCTACGCTTGGCATCGCATGGATCGCTCCACTCAGGACCTCCCTTGAGCTTCTGGCTCCCGCATTTTTTAAATACACTCTAGGGGTAGTAACGACAAGACTAGGTGAAGTCGGGGTGCTCCGAATCGGATCTGGGTCCTATGTAACTTGGTTATTTATTATGTAGCACAACAAATAATTAAAAAATGTCTAAATGCGTCTGAGCAACGGCCAAATCAAATGTAGTACAATAGATTTTTATGATTAAAACACATTACGCCACAAAACGACTGTGCAAAAGTTACATTATGACACTATATATTATGCTATATTCATAATGACAAAGCAAATTAGGTGAAAAATAATATGCGATTTAAAAGGCACCTTAAAAAAAATGAGATCAAATAAAAAAATGCCTAAAAACTATTATGCGTCTCATCAATAGTCGAATTAAATGTAGTACAATAGATTGTTATGCTTAAAACACATAACGCAAAAAAACTATTATGCGAAAGTTGCATTATGACACTATACATTATGCTACATTCATTATGACAAAGTAAATTAGGAACAAAAAATTATGCGTTCTAATAGGCTCCCACGGTTTTACCTGCGTAATTCCTGTTCCCGTATTTTTCTGGGATAACTATATCCTATGAGTTCTTCCAGGTTATAATCTAACTGTGTTCTAAATTTCAGCCCGATCCGTTCTCACTTTACCATGTAATTGACCAACAGATATCCAAACATTGACATTAGGAAATTTACCTCTACAGGGTTACTGTGACAAACGTACAGGAAGGACAATAGAATAGAATAGAATAGAATAATATTTATTGTAAAAACTGTGTACATAACATAGGTGATACAATTGAGGTAGGTAGTTTCAACAGTTCTGTCCATCACGAACATACAATATATTTTTTACAACACACTTAGGTACTAATTACTTATTAATCATGTCATGTACCTAACGAAAAATAAAGACTTTGAAGATAGCTAACAATTAAATAACATTACATAACACTAGACTTACATTAAAGTACAAACCTATAGAATTATACAAAAAATTTAGAGAATGCATTAAATTATACTGTCTATACTAAAATATTCTTGGAGATCATAATATGAATTAGCTAATAACCAATTTTTGAGAGCTAACTTAAATTTTTGGCCACTTAAAGTTTTTAATTCTACTGGTAGATGATTATACACTTTGATGGCGCTTGCAAATGTGCCTTTTTGAAATATTGCATTGTTACTTTGGTGAACGCACAGGTTAAACTTATGTTTAGTTCTTAAATTATTTACTCGACTGGACTTATCATTGAAATATATATGTTTATTGCTTTGGACAAATAGACATAGTTCCAATATATATATACTCACTAGCGTCAAGAATTTATTGTCTTTATAGACTTTACGTAAGCTTTCAGTGTTTTTCATTCTAAAAATATTTAGCAAACATCTTTTTTGTAGTAAAAAAATTGACTGAGCTGTGACGGAGTTTCCCCAGAAAATAATACCATAGCTTAATTGAGGGTAAACGTAGCCATAATACGCATTTATTGCAACCTCTTTTGATGTGATACTACTCAAAACAGATAAGGCATAACACGAAGCACTTATCTTGTTGCTTATTTTACTGATATGTGCTTTCCAGTTCAGGTGGCAGTCTAGAGTGACGCCTAAGAAATTTGTTTCATTAACTTCACAAATGTTTTGATTATTATGGATAATATTTAGATTTACTGGTACTTTTTTGGTGGTTCGGAATTGCAAATAGTTTGTTTTATTGGTATTTAATTTAAGATAGACAGAACCTAAAAAGTTCGATGTTCTATGTAGTGTTTTATTAATTTCTGTTTCAAAAGCTGTTTGAGAAAGGTTGTTTCGGGGTATAAAAATTGTTGCATCATCAGCATACATAACACATAAATGTCCTATGACAGATGGTAGCTCATTTATATAGATAAGAAACAGCAATGGCCCTAGAATACTGCCTTGTGGTACCCCTAGGTGTAGGTATTTGAAGTCCGTTTTAATTTGTTCAATGGTTTTTTTATTTTTGTTGTAAAAATTAATCACAGTGGATTGACATCTGTCTTTTAAATACGATTCTAGTAATGACAAAGGTTTGCCTCTAATCCCTACCGCTTCTAGTTTTGAGAGAAGAGTTTTGTGCACAACGCTGTCGAATGCCATTGTCAAGTCTAGAAAGAGAGCAATTCCGGTACTTTTATTATTTAATTCATCCCAGACTAGCTTAAGCATTTTGAAAATAGCCGAAGTTGTATTTTTACCTTTACGGAAACCAAATTGATTACTATTTAAAATGTTGTTCAGTTCTAAGAATGACAAATGCAGTGTTAGAAAAAATGTTTTACACAAGTATTAGTTCATTAATTTCATATGAAGTAAACCTGTTTTTATTCATTTCTTGGCTAGATATTTTCAAATTCGCCTGAGTAGGTACCTAAAATCAATATTCACAAAAATCGATCAATTGTTATTGGTTTAAAAAAATTAATCTGATGTTGTAAGATTATAACCCTATCATTGCTTTACGATTGTGAGTCATCTTCTTCTTTAAACTTTTTTAAAAATCATCATTCTGGTCATCTCATTTCAAATCATACATTGTCACTACATAGTATAAAACAAAGTTACTTCCCACTGTCTGTCTGTCCCTATGCTTGCTTAGATCTTTAAAACTACCAAACAGATTTTGATGCGGATTTTAATATATAGAGTTATTTAAGAGAATAATAAAAAACTCTTTATTAAAAGACCACACAAGGAAAAAAACTATGAATAACTTATAAAATAACGGATGACACTTTTAATGATCTAAATAAAAATAATTAAGCTTAGGAACCCGCTCCAAAGAGAAACAAGTAAAGCCGCAGTTGCTTTTTTGCTTCCTGTGATGATGATGAAGGCAAAATACCATTAAACTCTCCAACATTGGTGTTTTGTACAAAAAGACTCTGACGGAGCACTTCGTTTCGGACGTACTCCGTCAAAATATGTTAGACATCCTCTATCACATCTCACATCACATTCTGAATACTCCTTGGGCTAAACCAACTCCCGTAGTTCGGCATAATGTGACATTGTCATCTATCGGAACCAACAAGACTCTTTCATGAAGAAATTGCCATAGATAATAAATAATAAATAAATAATAAATATTGGTGGACAATATTTACAGAAATCTGATCCCACTTCCAAACCATCCAATACTTGCAAGAGACTTGTTATATTATTGACGTTGATGTAGGCGCTTTCTATGTCTAGTGTCTACAAAACAACCTGTAGTTGGATTACTTTCTGTGTGACCAATCTGAATATATGACCTAGCTAAATTATCAAGGCATGATCTAGACCGCCTAAAACCGACAGTTTCCTCTGAAAATCAGGTCTTTTTCTCAAGAAACCAATCAAGTCTACGAGTAAGTATAGCTTGTAAAATTTTAGTATGGACAGCTGACGTTGGCCGGTTTTCATTTCATGTTTTTGGTATAGGAACTATCTTAACTTTCTGCCATTGTTTGGAAACAAAATTAGTACTCCAAAATCGATTGTATAAAGAAACTAGATTACCTATATCTGGAAGGTTTTTAACCATAACGTACGAAATATTGTCCATGCCGGGAGCTGTATCTGATCGTTTAATGCAGTTTGATAGTTCCTCTATCGAAATTTGATTGGATAAATTCTGATTACATTACATAAATTGGGCCATTTCTGGGGATGCAAAATCTGGTGTCAAACTATATAGGGGCTGTTCATTAATCACGTGATGTTTTTTTTTAAATTTTTAACCCCTCCCTCCCCCTTGGTGATACTTGGTGAGGTTTACAACTAAAACCAAAATCACGTGTATATTTAATTTCTACAAAGAATCCAATTTTTTAAATCTTTTTTTTTAAATACCGGTATAAAGTAGAATCTAATCCTATTCTAGGCGCGCGAGGTCTTCGTTCGTTACCTTAACGGGGAGTCAAGGTTTACACTACACGTCGATTTTCGATTTAAAATCACGCGGTTGACGAAAAATAAATACACGTGATATCTTACTATCACGGAAATGTCTATTTTGTATATGTTTAACTCTTGTTGAATTACCGTCTTGTTAAATTGTGTTGTATTCAAAGTTTCGGAAATAAATTATTAATTTATTATTTATTTTAAGAATACACCACAGCCCCCGTATCCAAGTGACTTTGAAGCCATCTGTGCATCCTTACTTTTCTGCTGCCACAGCTATATTTTGATTTTGCATTAATTTGGATATTGTATATAAACATATTGTTATGTTTATGGGTGCCTCAAGAAGTGTTATTTCTTTCAGAATCCGTTGCAGTTTTTTTTAATGTCGTGTTTCTATGTTTGTTCTTAGTTTTAGGGTATATGCCTTTATGATTAAACTAGCTGTTGCCCGCGGCTTAGTCCGCGAGAAATACAAATTAAATATTAAGGCAACTCGAACAGAATTTTCTCAATATTCCCAAATCCGTACTAAACGGTTTGAGTCCACTTTTCTCGTACGTACAGATTTAGAGTGGAATAAGTTGTCGGCCTCCTTGTTCTCTGAAAGATACAATTTAGAACTTTTCAAGGTCAGAGTGAATACGTTCTTACTAGGTCAACGTGCGTCATCTTCGACCACACCGTCGCTTACCATCAGGCGAGTTGGTGGTCAAAAGAGGACATATACGCGATAAAAAAAAACTCACTGTCTTTATAGTAACCCTGTATACGTGTTTAAGAACAGTACCCACCTTTTGAAGAAGTCTAACCACCGATAGATGCAGCCGAACAAAACAACGTATAATTTTTATCACAAACGCGAAGCTTGTGATGAAAAAAAAACATTATGAACGTTTGTTCATAACCACTTACTGTGCCCGCCCGTTTTGAGGGTTTTCTTTTTCTAATTATTTTCCTCAAGTAAGAGTAACCTGTCATGCCTTAGGAAATCTTTAGTATTGGTAGGACTCTTGGCAGAGTCCGCCTGGGGAAGTACCACACCTTTGCCAGTAATTCTACCGCCAATCAGTAATATGCTAACATTACCGTGTTCCGCTTTGAAGGGCAATGTTTTCAGAGGAATTACAGGGGCGAGAGATATAATATCTTAGATCTCTGGGTGACGAGCGCAGTGCTAAGTGAGGATTTGGACTCTTTATGTTCCAATAGTTGCGTGTCACTGTGCTGTTATGTGACAGGCATGTTGCTTACCATCAGGCATATGTCCCGCTCGTAAAAAAAGAGATCAGCTACCTATGTGATAGTGCAAGTCATGTCATAATCGGTCCAACCTTTTCGGAGATTAGCCGGCACAAACAAAGAGATAGACAAAAAATAGTTTTTAGGTATAGGTACCGTAGGTATTTAGTTTCATTGGAGCTAAGTGAAAAACTGTTAATTTGATATTACAAACAGACGACCCAATTTTATTTATTTGTATAGGTATGTATAGATAATATTTTTATAATTTTATTACATTGCATTTAACAGATTATAGCAATCAATCAATACCTAGTATGTGAGAATTCTATATCGCACATCGGCAATCAGTTTCTACCTAGGTGTACGCGAAAAAAATATTGAAATGCACCTCTACATGTAGGTATAAATACATACCTATATCAACTCTTTCGAAACATAGCAAACGTAAGTACAAAACGAGCGAGCAACCAAACAGTGGCTGTTATTATGTATTCTATGGCTGGTATGGCACAGATTATGATAATAGTTACTACTGTGAATAACGTGGCCGAGCAACTACAAAAACGCCTGTTGTTTGAGTGATAGCAAATACATCTGTGCAACATCGTTCGTTCCACAGATGTATTCAGGAGGCTTTTTTAAAAAACTTTCAAAAACTATCCCTGGCTATCTGCTGATTAATAAGTAGATTGGCATACAAGATCTAACCCATATATGTATCTACATAAAAGTTAGAATCTTTAAAAACACGGTTTTCATATATTTTTTTCACATCAAAATTACGGGTGAAAACAAATTTGGCCAAACCAATTTCATAGTTTCAAGAGACAAGAAGCATATGCAACGATTTTTAAAAGTTCAGTTTGAAATTCAGGATATGTGTAATAGTATGTATTAATTTCACACTTCCACATAATGTATTATGGCCATGAATTGGCTACAAAAACACATCGATTTCGTTAAAATCGCAGACTCGCCCCTTAATGAAGAAATAAACATTAGGTATATATAAACTTTGTTATGATTTAATATAAACTTTTTCAATTTTAAGAAACAAATAGAATACCTATGTATACATTACGCATTAATTAATTATGTCTAATGCTGTATTCCGGAAACTGTAAAGGCATACTTTTTTTTGTACATATAGTATAGAGTGACAAGGCAAACAATCTATACCTGATGGTAAGCAACATGCCTGTCCATCACAGCATAGTGAAATGCAGCTATTGGAACATGAAGAGTCCAAATCATTATCTAGCACTGTACTGCGCTATTCACCCTTAGATATAAGGTGTATTGTCCATTAGCCCAGTAATTTGGAAACTATGCCCTTCAAACCGAAAAACAGTAATGCTTGCACACTATTGCTTGCCGGGCCAAAAACTGGCAAAGGTGTGGTAAGTACTTCTCCAGGCGGACTCTGCAAAGAGCCCATACCACTACTACTCAATCTACAATAGCAAGGTTCGCAAGTCTAGCAAGATTCAAATCCCACCTACACTTTTTGAGGTTTTTACAAAGTGTGTGTGTGTGTGTAATGTATGAGTTAGCCGACATCTCAGGCTTTAACTTTCTTCGTGAAAAGGCCCCAACTCCCAAAAAAAGGTGAAATAAAGTGGGTGGCTTGTGAACTAACTTGATGTTACGAATTTTTTGTGCATTCTAAACGAGTGTTTACAAAAATTATAAAATTTAAAGAATTTCATGTTCGTCATTTCTTAAAATAGCATCATGTTTTGAGAGACAAAGGTTACTACTATGGCTGTTATATTATATTCTATAATGAGTAGGATTATGGGTGTTCCCATTTTATCATAACGGGTTATTATAAATCACATAAGAATACACAAAATATAAACCTACTAAACACAATCTACAGCTGCGTCTAACGAATATAGAGACTGTTTAGCATTGTAGAATAATTTGAATAGATATTCTGGAGAAAATTCTAAATTTTTGGTGTAAAAATCAATATGCCAAAAATAATTTCTTTCAACTACTATCCTGCCCTGAGACTAGATGGAGTGACGATTTACGGAAGGCAGCTGGTGGTGGTGTTGGAAACGTAAGGCCGAGGATCGGGCTGAGTGGCGTATTATTGGAGAGGCCTATGTCCAGCAGTGGACGAATGTAGGCTGATTATGATGGTGATGATGATGACTATTCTGCCTGCATATCCCGCTTCCATCATTAAATATATTTTAATGAACTCGTATTTAATTCGTTTCCTCACTAAGTGAAACCAAATTCCCACAAATCCTACTAATGTTATAAATGTGAATGGATGGATGTTTGGATGTTTGTTGCTCAATCACGTCCTAACGTATGAACGGATCGGGCTGAAATTTGGAACACAGATAGATTCTAGGAAAACACATAGGCTACTTTTTATCCCGGAAAAACAACGGGAACAACGGGAACGGGAACTTCGCGGGTAACACCGCGGGGCGCTGTTAGTATTACAATAAAAATCTTAATGTGTTTAAAACTATGTGTTTGTTCTCTCTGTAACAGATTTGAATGAAATTACACACGTACTTAGTACCTACTTTTTTAGGTTTACACTTGACCGCCATGTCGTTTGATGCTAAGCGACGATGCGGTCTACGATGGAGCGTCCTTACCTATAAGAAACCGATTGACTGTCGATTTGAGAACACCAAGATTATAACCATCGGAAAAAATCCACTCAGGTAGCGCATTCCACAGCCTGCTTTTAGCAGGGTGAAATTATACTCGTATCATGTAGATACGAGTATAATTTCAATTTAATATTTGAGTACAATTTCACCCTTATTATTTATTAATCATATATTTATTATTGATGAATTAATTATTATTGAATTTATAGTTATTATAGAACATCTTGATTATTTGTAGACCTTCATTGGTCTCTGGATAGTTCATAACTCAGGTATGTAACTTAGTGTAACTAGTTAGTTAGGTATGTAGCGTAGTATAGTTCTCATTGTATTTTATTTAGTTTTGTTAATAAAGGCACTGCCCGATTGAAAAAAAAAACATATAGAGGAGACATCATCTAAACTGCTTTTTATATTGATTAAATTAGAGGTTATGGAGCTGCAGGCTATTCCGTGAGACGCAGCTAGTCAACAATAAATAAAAGACTCCATCTAGTAACAGTTATTAGATGTAGCTAAAATATACAGATAAGCTTCTAGACAAAAACCTTGTGAATTTGCAACCTACAATCTCTCACAACCTCAATTTTTGTGTCTGCCGGCATAGGCGTTCACTGGCCGGCACGTTCACTTCTAATCAAGAGATTAATATATTTTAGAGCGGTATTTAAAATAACTAGACTAGACACGAGCTATTAATCTGATTACAAAATGTCTAAATGTACACATATTTACCTTTTTAGGGTTCCGTAAAACGTAAAAACGGAACCCTTATAGATTCGTCATGTCTGTCTGTCTGTCTGTCTGTCTGTCTGTCTGTCCGTCCGTATGTCACAGCCACTTTTTGCCGAAACTATGAGAACTACACTGTTGAAACTTGGTAAGTAGATGTATTCTATGAACCGCATTAAGATTTGAACAAAAAAATTAAAAAAAATGAAAAATTAGGGTTGCCCCCCATACTGAGAACTGAAACTCAAAAAATATTTTTTCATCAAACCTACACGTGTGGGGTGTCTATCGATAGGTCTTCAAAAATGATGTTGAGGTTTCTAATATAGTTGTTGTCTACACTGAATAATTTGCGCGAGAGACACTTCCAAAGTGGTAAAATGTGTGTCCCCCCCCCTCTAACTTCTAAAGTAAGAGAATGAAAAATCTAAAATAAATATTATGATGTACATTACCATGTAAACTACCAACGAAAATTAGTTTGAACTCGATCTGATGAGTAGTTTTTTTTAGTACGTCATAAATACACTATTATTGAAACTTCGGTCAAAGTTACAACGAACTACAAGAACTATGTATAAATATTATGTTACTTGGTGCAACGGAACCCTTCATGGGCGAGTCCAACTCGCACTTGGCCAGTTTATTTTTTAAAAAATAATTTAGAGCGACGAGACGAGGTATCAACGATGATGGTAATCAACAAACCTGCCCATAACAGCACAGTGTCACGCAGCTATAGCTTCATCCATACATCTATTCACAAATCCATCCACTCACCCATCCGTAAATCCATCTATTCAAGCAAAATCCAAACTTTTGCAAATTATAATATTACCAGAATTTAAATAACTAGGACTGAACACAAACAGTAACAATTAATCTAATTACAAAACGCAGATGTGTGAAAAACCTCTTTGTGGAAAGATTATTATTATTTATGTGCAATTTTTCCGCTTGAGTAATTAAGTAGGTTGCAGACTTAGCCAGATTATAAAAAGTGCATTACGTTTTATAACTCACAGAATAGTTAAATCTGCAAGACATAGAACATTTTTTTGACATAGAGCAAGACGCACGCCTGATGATTTAAATTTAATAGTGTATATAGAAGGACATGATGAGCAGAACATATGCCTGACGGTAAGCAACACGCCTGCCCGAACCAACACAGTGACACGCAGCTATGGAACATGAAGAGTTGAAATGCTTGCCTAGCACGACACTGAGCTGTTCATCCGGATATAATAAGACAAGTGGATGACGTAGCGGGCAGTTATCCATATTTTATCTTTGCGTGATGTTTAATCGATACCTATGTTTGTACTTGGCCTGCCTAAAAAAACCACCAAAGAAAAATCTTTCATCATTGTAGCAACAAACAAACGTGAAAAGCATGCAGGCGCAGACAATGAGCATTTCCAACACGTCGCAAGGGCATGTCTTTCTCAACATCTGCATTAGTGACGCACGTAATGCATAGGACGGGCCTTTTCTAAACGATTTCATCTGACGTTTTTTACCAACAACAAAACCGAAATAAGAAGACCAAAACAAAACAAACAGGAGAAGGCAAAAATAAAACTAAAATAACAATAATAACACCATCATTATATGATACTCTCATACTTTAGAATGATGGAATTTTCATACTTTTTTTATTTTAATCAGTCCTTAGCAACTTAATAAGGAACAAGAAGTGAACAGTCATTGTCGCACCCACGGTCGAACACATCCTACAAATACTCAAATGCTAGCACTTTCTATTTCACACACGCGCCTCGATCCAACACACTTACGCAGTAGAGTTGAACGTCAGTACCTTAACTTCGGTTGAATACATGCGGCTATGCACTAATAGGCAACGCTTGCAGCATTATACAAAACTTTGATAGGCAATAGAAGTCACATGAGGCCAATAGCCATTTGAACCTTAAAATATAGAAAAATTAAACATATAATCTGTACAATGGGCATAATTTTATTATAAGTCAAGATACAACCACGTGGATACGAAGGTACTTTTGAAAAAAAAACAAATATTTATGGCCGCTTTGTCTAAAAATAGACCTTAAAATATTAATAAAATTCAACAGTGATTGCAATATTAAATACTTTTTATACGGCACAAACTTGTAATTATGTTTTCGATAACAAACTTTTTGGTCGTATGAAATCATGAACTTAAGTTACATCTAGTTAGGAGAAAACTATGTGCCAAAAAATATATTGTTATCATATTTGAATGTGATTATTGTCGTATGTCACCGCCACTTTTTGCCGAAACTATAAGAACCAGAACCACACTGTTGAAACTTGATATGTATTTATCGTTCTAGATACAAACATATTTGTATCTGTAGTTGATTACATTTTAAGAGACGAGACGAACTTCTTAGCATTCCATGGATTCACCGTGCGGGTGCCGGGTCCATCGTGTGGCAGAGAGAGAAATCTCGAGTAGACCCCGAGACTTGTGACTCGGGCGTAGGTTTAAAAGGGGCCCCTTTTGGTGACGTGCGTCAACACTCACCTTCATTACTCGTATTTCTCTCCCTGCCCAGCCAAATCCGGTATGATCCTACTAGTGCAGCTTTAGATACTCGTTCTAGTATAGAACTTACTGCACTTCTGGACAAGCCAAGGTCTTTAAGCAGGTTATAGAGAGATTTTGCTGGTATACCTCTCGCTCCTACTTCTACAGCGTATAAATTAACTACATAGCCATTTTTTGTTAATTCGTTTTGAAGGTCGTAATACTTATTTTGTTTCATCGCGTGGTCTTTAGGTATATTAGTTTCCCACGGTACGGTAAGTTTTATTTTGGCATTTTATTTATATAGCCATAATATTATCTAAACGACGAAATGTATTTATTAAAGGCAAAAACCCAATTTTAATGTAATTATATCAATTCTAACATTATTTCCGTTACATTATTTGAACCATAAAAGATTTATGAGATATTATTGTAATATCTAGAACGATACATATCAAGTTTCAACCGTGTGGTTCTTATAGTTTCGGCAAAAAGTGGCTGTGACATACGGACAGACAGACAGACAGACATGGTGAATCTATACGGGTTCCATTTTTGCGTTTTACGGAAACCTAAAATTCATACTCGTATAATTGGTTTGATGGTGATTGGTGAAGTTTTGTAACTGCATACCACCGCAGCTCTGTCGTGAATGAACCGGTGTGAACAACCTCGTTCAATGGAGCCTGGCAGCGGGTAAATAATAGTATTTGCTGTCTAAGCAGGTACGTAAACATTGCATAATACGTACTAATCCGGAGGAAAACCTGCCTTTCAATGAGTTTGAATTAATGTACAACTATTGTAGTGAGTGATTTGCAAGCTTTTGTAGTAGCTTTGGTAGGGAGTATGCATGCGTTTTTAGTCCCTACTAACACTACTCAATCGTCCACATTTCGTTCAACAGAAAATACGTGACGTCTGGCGGCTCTGGGATCTTAGGCTATAGAGATTTATTTCTATATGTAGAGTCCGTACGGTATGGGTTACTAGTGCATATTTTGAAGAAAGATCTGCACATGGCTTCTTCTTATCCTTAGACGGCTTTTCCATTAAATATGTGCCACGGCATGTTGCTATGGATGCATTTGTAATCCACGTATCGTATTAAGTAATTGATCTACATAGCATAGCGGTGATGGGAACGAGTTTAACAAAGCTATGCTTTTATGTGGAAGAACGTGTGCCTATATATCTATTTCTCATTATTTATTGATGTTTGTCAATGTTTGGATGTTTGTTGCTCGTTATAACGTATGAATGGATCGGGCTGGAATTTGGAACATAGTTAGGTTGTAGAAGGACACTTAAAAACAACGGGAACGGTAAATAAGCAGGTAAAACTAGGTACGCTAGTAGGCTCTGTAACTCACAGTTCTTAATGGAATATGTTCTTTTGACTTAATACACTCGGCGTACGTAATGTACAAAGGTAGCACTATTTATTTACAGAAGTTTTTAAAAGTACTTTCGTATATCTTTTGTCATATTGTGTCATGTTTTAATTAAAACCTAGTTGTTATTTTTATGCAGTCCAAAATCTAAGATCTCGTTTATCGTCCGTGCAAACCGTGTTGCGAAAGTTCCGTTCCAGCTTGTTTGAGAATTTTAATTATCAAAAACGTGTTCCTCGTGACCTGAAACACACATAACGGGAAGTGGACCCAGTTATGTTGCCTTATGATTTATAGCGTATAATATAAGCTTTATATCCCCATGGTTAGGACTCGAGCCGTTCCACAATGAGAGAGTCATATCATTATTACACCACGCCGAACAATTGTTATCTATTTTTAGGACTCATGGCTGATTTTATCAAATGAACTGTACATTTACTGGAATTTAGGCTAGCTCAGAATAGGCAGATGCATTTTTACATAACCTTATCTGCTCTACATCGAGGATCGAGGAAGATCCTGACGGTGCCGTCTATGCTCATTATCCAAGCCGCACTGTACGGCCGAGACCACTAATTCGATGAGTGTGCGCGCACCGCTTCGAGAAGTCCTCCAAGTATACGTCATGGCTGCAGACGCCTATAATCGCCTCCCGGAAGACCTCAGAGACGCGCTTTCTCGTAATTGTTTTAAGGTGAGGGCAAAGCGATGGTTGACAAAAGAATCTTTTTACAGTATAGGTGAATTTGCTTCCAAGGTTTTCTTATTTTATGCTTCTGGATGTCTTTATTTATTTTTCTTTAATTTTGATTTGTAATAATACTCAAACTTAATTACTTGGACTATTGCATAATGTTCTAATTATTTTGCTATTATACTTTTTATATTTTATGATAATGTTTTTATCTGATTAGTTTTATATGATATAATTTACGTGTAAAATTATATTTTATTTATAAATATTATATGAATAGGAAGAGCCCTTGATGAGATGATGAAACTCGAAAGTTTTTAGTCGGTGTATACAAAATTAGTTTCGCCCGCGGTTTTCGTCGCGGCTTTCAAATTTTGATTTTTGTTTTTGCAAACGTGGAATGTCATATTCATTTATGTCTAGCCAAAAGCGTTTTTAAACATGGACACAATGCATTTGCATAAAAAGATTTCATTAAAATCGATCGAACTGCTTTGGAGTACAGCCAGAAATAGCGAGACACGAGATTTTTAAAAAATTATACAGATAAGCATCTAGAAATCTATCTTCATTCACAATTATTATTACCAATATCGATTGTTTCATTAGTTAAAGTAAAAGTTGCAAAAAATATTAGAATTATCAAATTCTAATACAAATCAAATTTGCAGTACACATACATTTGTCAAGCATGACATCACTTGGCACGCGTGGGTGGACAAAGGTAAGAATGTCAAATAATTGTTCACAGATAGCCATCTCTGTTTACATCGATAACATGGACACAGAAGACATGTACTGTTTGCTGTCGTTAATAAAACTGTTTTATGTATTCTAGAAGGCTATATTTCAAGGTAATTGGCAAGTGAATCGTTATGTTTTTCAAGTAACCGGTATATTCTGCATTTTTAGGGTTCCGTAAAACGTAAAAACGGAACCCTTATAGATTCGTCATGTCTGTCTGTCTGTCTGTCTGTCTGTCTGTCTGTCTGTCTGTCCGTCCGTCCGTATGTCACAGCCACTTTTTGCCGAAACTATGAGAACTACACTGTTGAAACTTGGTAAGTAGATGTATTCTGTGAACCGCATTAAGATTTTAACAAAAAAAAATAAAAAAAAGAAAAATTAGGGTTGCCCCCCATACTGAGAACTAAAACTCAAAAATTTTTTTTTCATCAAACCTACACCTGTGGGGTGTATATCGATAGGTCTTTAAAAATGATGTTAAGGTTTCTAAAATCATTTTCGTCTACACTGAATAATTTGCGCGAGAGACACTTCCAAAGTGGTAAACCCCCTCTAACTTCTAAAGTAAGAGAATGAAAAATCTAAAAAAAATATATGATGTACACTACCATGTAAACTACCAACGAAAATTAGTTTGAACTCGATCTGATTAGTAGTTTTTTTTTAGTACGTCATAAATACACTATTATTGAAACTTCGATCAAAGTTACAACGAACTACAAGAACTATGTGTACTATGTATATTATGTTACTTGCGGCAACGGAACCCTTCATGGGCGAGTCCAACTCGCACTTGGCCACTTTATTCTTAAATAATGTGGCCGTGATGGGGACTCTGGGCCGGGAACACCTTTTTCATTAACAAAAATAAATAGTTTTGGCATATTTTCGAAACAGATTCAACAATTAAGCATTCCTGAATCTATACTATTATTATAAAGCTGAAGAGTTTGTTTGTTTGTTTGAACTCAAGGATCTCGGGAACTACTGGTCCGAATTGAGAGACTCTTTCTCTGTTGGATAGTCCTTTTATCGAGAGAGGTTATGAATTAACATAACGCTACTATCAACAGGATCGGAGCTGAAATGACAAAAATGTAACAAAGGCGGGAAAAACTATTGCTTTTTGAGAGCTTTCTTTGTTTGCCAGCATGTGTCTGTATTTTAAAGGTTGCGTCATTACAACCTAAGGTAACCAAATTTGTTCAATATTTGAATTGGTACGACCAATTTTTAGGGTTCCGTAAAACGTAAAAACGGAACCCTTATAGATTCGTCATGTCTGTCTGTCTGTCTGTCTGTCCGTCCGTATGTCACAGCCACTTTTTGCCGAAACTATGAGAACTACACTGTTGAAACTTGGTAAGTAGATGTATTCTGTGAACCGCATTAAGATTTTAACAAAAAAATTAAAAAAAAAGAAAAATTAGGGTTGCCCCCCATACTGAGAACTGCAACTCAAAAATTTTTTTTTCATCAAACCTTCTCGTGTGGGGTGTCTATCGATAGGTCTTCAAAAATGATGTTGAGGTTTCTAAAATCATTTTCGTCTACACTGAATAATTTGCGCGAGAGACACTTCCAAAGTGGTAAAATGTGTGTCCTCCCCCCTCTAACTTCTAAAGTAAGAGAATGAAAAATCTAAAAAAAATATATGATGTACATTACCATGTAATCTACCAACGAAAATTAGTTTGAACTCGATCTGATGAGTAGTTTTTTTTAGTACGTCATAAATACACTATTATTGAAACTTCGATCAAAGTTACAACGAACTACAAGAACTATGTGTACTATGTATATAATGTTACTTGCTGCAACGGAACCCTTCATGTGCGAGTCCAACTCGCACTTGGCCACTTTATTGATAGATGGTGTTAGCAAAGCGCGCACGGTTCAGCTAGTTTTAAATTTAAAAAATAAAACAAGTGTAAAATTTAAAAAAGACTCAGAAGTCTTTGGAGTTAATATTATGTAGGTATGAAAAAATCAAACTGGACGTCTACTCTCTTTCTACGAAAACGTAATTTTGAAATTAACTCGCGTCTTTCCTACTCCGATTCTACTTCAATCCGTCGTTTTAATCTATACTAACAATATTATAAAGCTGAAGAGTTTGTTTGTTTGTGTGTATGTTTGTTTGTTTGAACGCAAGGATCTCTGGAACTACTGGTCCGAATTGAAAGATTCTTTCTTTGTAGGATAGTCCATTTATCGAGGAAGGCTATAGGGTATTTAACATTACGCTACTATCAACAGGAGCCGAGCATGAATGAAAAATGTAACAAAAACGGGGGAAAAATATTGCTTTTAGAGAGCTTTCGTTGCGTGACAGCATTTGTCATATGTTAAAGGTTGCGTCATTAGAACCTAAAGTAACCGAATTTGAACAAAATTTGAATTGGTACGACCAATTTTCGATAGATAGCGTAGCAACGCGCGTGCGTTCAGCTAGTCGTTTATATGTACTAAGCCTGCTCTAATTAGAGTAAGCTTAAGACATTTAAATGTCAAACAATGTTCTATCTGACAAAATGACGTAGAACCGGAGTAGGAAAGTCGCGAGCTTTTGTTCGAAATAACGTTTTCTTAGAAATATAGAGTAGACGTGGCTCTAAATTTCAGCTGTTACGACGTGATTTAGCAACAAACATCCAAACTCTCGCATTATTAACTCTTAAATTAGTTGCAAGTTTTTAATACACGTAGGCTATAATATAATAAACTTACTAGGTTTACAATGAAAAGAAATGTAAAATGTTAATATCCGCATAAAAGTAACAATTACAGCTTGGAATCAATTAGCGAGGTTGTGTGGACGATTAACACGTAGGCGGTGTGCATGGTGGCGGTTTAGCTGAAGGCCAACACTCTGCAAGTCGTTAAATTTATTGCTAATATGTAACTTTTATTGTTTACTGTTGAGTGTTTTCTTCAGGTAATACGTGGGTGTGCCGACTTCATTCGCTGGGCACTTTTTGAACTCGAATAAGATTCTACTTATTTGACCACGTACCTATTTGTTATAAGCGACATTTATTTCTCTGAAAATGATCGATTTCTTAAAAAAAACATAGATATTTAAAAAAAGTAAACAAGCTAGTACCAACAAGTGCTGTTTTTTAAAACAAGCTTAAATAACTCATTATCAAAAAATAACTACTTAATAAGTTAACGGTCATCTGCCAATTCCATTATCAGAGACTGGTTGCCTTCTAGCACCAAAGTATCGTACTTGCCAAGACGAATCAAACGAGTCGAAAGTCGATAGGATTTCGTTCTTTACTGAGTTTATGTTGCTGTGGTTACTATTGAAAGACAAACTACTCTATGTGTCGGTTCATTGCGAAATTCCTTCTCGCACTTTCTCGCACCATCAGTAAATCAGCACCATATTCTCATAATATTGCATTGTGACGTGACTTACCTACACTTGTAGCTAGTCTAACTCTTTTTTACCTTAATTTAAAAAATAAACAATAATTACTTATAATAAAACAGAATAAAGTAGCAATTGGCGGCCTTATCACTAAAAGTGATATCTTCCAGGCAACCGTAGGATGTATGCAAAATTTCAGCTCAATCGATCACAGAGAAGTTGATCATTTAATTTGCTAAATTTGATGACAAATTTCGGGATTAAAACTTGTAAAAAAGATAACTTACATCTCTAGTTTACAAAACTGATCTATAGCATATAACACAGTGCGGCATAGCATTCAAAGTTCATAAAAAGGCTATAAACATCATTTTGTGCGCAACATTTTTTTTACCTTCGATTGGTGGTACCTACCTACTTGTTGGATTATATTAAGTAAGTATTGTCCAACCCAAAAATATTGTTCAGTAAACAATGTATTAGTTTAGCAGTTAGTATCGCACTTGTCGATGTCTTTTTTTTCATCTCCACGGACAACGGTTCCACGTCTTTTTATGTTGTAGGTACTTTCTCATGATGTAGTCAAATATCTGTCGCATGTCCGACAACCGGGTAAAAACGGGTTCTGGAGGAAAGACCTTGCATCAACTTTTATACATTTTGCTAGCTTTGCCTACCTATTTAACCCGCTGTACTTGAACATTAATCATTTTTGGGATTATAAGAAGACTATTATAGTAGAAGACACTTTACTGTATTAATTGATTCCAGTCTGTTCAGTGTTTTTACGTGATATACACATCCATTCACAATTTTATTGTAAGCACATTTTTAACCTTATCCAGTTATAAGTGAAACCGTAGATTCTTAATTTGGAATACAGTTAGATTAGTCTGGAAGATCACATAGGCTACTTTTTATACCGAGGAAATAACGGGAACGACGGGAACAGGAACTACGTGGGTAAAACCGCGGGGGACTGCTAGTTATATTACAATGGTCAATACGTGGGACACTCAGAAAGTTTTGAGAAACTAAAAAACTAACTTGTTTGAAAAAAATATTTATACTAAATCTTTTCAAAGAACTCTCCACCAGCCTCTATACAAAGTTTCATGCGTCTGAACCAATTTTCAAAACATTTTTTCCAGTCCTCCGCAGACACCTCTTCCACGGCCTTCTCAAACGCTGTTAGCGCGTCTTCCGGCGATGAAAACTGTATTCCTTTGAGCTGATTCTTAATTTTAGGGAATAAAAAGAAGTCACACGGAGCCAAATCAGGACTGTAAGGAGGGTGCCCCAAGACTCTGACTGGTGTGGAGTCCAGGAAGTCCCTCGTTTTGATCGGAAGGTGCGCGGGCGCGTTGTCGTGGTGAATAAGGACCCCGCGGAGCCCGGTGTTCGGTCGCTTGTTTCTCATTGCAGAAAAAACTTCTGGCAAGTATTTTATGCTGTACCATTCGGCGTTGATACTGCTTTGGTCTCGAAGTGGAATTGAAATTAGATACCCCGTCAAAGTGAAGAAACTAGCGATCAAAATTTTCCTTGCACTCCTCGATCGCTTCACTTTCGTAGGTGTTGGTTCATTTTGAAACAGCCAAACTGTCGACTGACGCTTTGTTTCTGGATCATATTTTGATAAATCCAGGATTCGTCACGTGTCACGATGTCGTAAACTCGCCGTGACGAGCCTGCATCAATTTTTTGCATCATATCACGGCACCAATCCACACGGGCCTGCTTCTGACCTTCGGTGAGGTTGCACCGAAGGACAAGATAAGGAGAGGATAGTTTCCCGCTGGGTGTCCAGCGGGAAACTATTCTCCTTACGCGAAGGTGCTCGTGCAAAATCTTGTGAACACTTCCTGAACCAATTTGCAGAGTATGTTGAATCTGTTCGTACGTAATGCGTCTGTTTTCTTGAATTAAATTTTTTGCTGTCACTTTCTTCGGTGACAGCCGTCGTAAGACGACGTCGTAGGATTTAGGACTTCTTTGTTCATCCCCCAAAGTAAAACGATCGCGTTTGAACTCGCTATACTAGCGGTAGATGGTTGCTTTTTAAGGTCCTTCATACATAAAACCAATTCGAAGTCGATCTAATGACTCGTCAGATTTTAAGCCACATTTGAAATCGTAAAAAATCAAGCACGAAAATGTTTTCGACGCAGATCCATTTTTAATGAAACAAAAAAAATTGAATTGACTCGCAAAAAAATGCGGACGGAAATTTGAAAATCGAACAGATGTATTTTTACTTTTGAATAATCGAAGTTTTCAAAATAATAACATTTGGCCAGTGTCTTATACATAAAAACATTTTTTCGCAAAACTTTCTGAGTTACCTGGTGCTGTTCATGTTATGAATGTGTGTGAGTTACTCCCCTTCAAACAATAACTACCGAAGGTATCTGGATGAAATTGGGTATATAGATAGGCTGGAACTTATGCTACTGTATGCTATCCCTGAAAAAAAAAATGGTTTCAAAAACTACACAGGTGAAACCGCAGAATGCTATTATATAATGCTAAGCCACATATTATATAATAACCAAGGTCAATGCTTTATCTCTCACGTGGAACGATCAGATTTCAAGATATTACATAATTTGCAAATCAAACATTTGCCAAAGAATCTTAGGCCTCAGGTGGCGTGGATCCGGTCTCAACACAATGCTTTTCCATTTAAGATCAATCCAAATATTTGATATTTGTTCTGCAAATTTAGCGACGTGATCATCTTTACAATTGGTTTAATGAAACTGGTTTTGGAATGCTTTTATATTCTCTTTAATGTTATTTATTAAATGATACCATTATTTGACTAATAATTATATCCTTATTTGTGTCTGGTGTTTGTTTTAGGTAAGTAATTGTAGAGGTGCGTGGCTCAGGAACCTCTACGTGGTGCACCCTGGGCATCAAACAACAACTTACCCCGGTGGCATCTTGTTGTGTGATAGCGAATCCCGGCCGGGGCTGGGAATTACTAAACACGCTCCTCACCGCCTTGCGCAGTGCGTGTAGAGGTCGGGGAGAGAAACTGGATGACTTAATAAGGTTGCTAGGCTGACATATCGGCCAAGTTAAACTTCTTAGTCTTCCAGATAAGGGTCGTTCACGAGCACTCTGGTTAGCAGAGTACTCAGTGGAAGTACAAGGGCCGCGATGTGGCCTTAGAGGCGAATCCGCGGCTATCCCTAGCCGCGGTTTTGAGGACGGAACTCTCGCTGCCGATCATCATCGCCGTGAGAAGTGAGGTGAAAGGTCTCTCGGCAGTGAAAGGTCCTGTGAGTTAAGGAGCGAGAGTTGGAAACCTCTCTCTTCTTGACTAAGGTGGAACCGGACACGGGGGCAGGCCTGGAGAGTTGCTACCCTGGGCTCGCGTCTCGTCTCCACAGGAGGGACTGGGGCGTTGGACGTTTCGGGTCGTCCGACACCCCATCTAGGGATAGGCCTTCGAGGAGGTGACGCGCCGAAAATCAGCGGTGCGTCACTAGAGCTAATTTTTTTTTTTTAAATAAAGAGTGACGAGACGAGCAGGACATGTGCCTAATGGTAAGCAACATGCCTGCCACATAACAGCACAGTGACACGCAGCTATTGGAACATGAAGAGTCCAAATCATTACCTAGCACTGCACTGCGCTCGTCACCCAGAGATCTAAGTTGTTATATCTCTAAGCCCTGTAATTTCTCTGGAAACATTGCCCTTCAAACCGGAACACACACCGGATGCACATTACTGCTTGGCGGTAGAATAATTGGCAAAGGTGTGGTACTTCCCCAGGCGGACTCAGCTAAGAGTCCTACCACTACAGAATTAACGGCAGTGCGAAAAACACGAAAACTCCGCGGGTAAAACTACAGGTGCTGCTAGTATGTAATACGAAAGATAACCCAAAAGTTCGGTAAGTGGATTGGCCATTAGTTCCTTTAAAAAAACTCGTCACTAAACGGTATCTTTGTTCGTCGGCGCCACTATAGATCATATCAAGGAAACATTGTACATAAAATGTAAATTGTCTAATCATGTAAATGGCGAAATAAACCCAAGTTAGTCGAGAAAACTGCCTTTGACCTAAGCGACTTTATCCAGCTATCCGCTTTCCATCGAGCCAAGTATCTCACAGTTTCTCTACGCCAGCGGTTCTCAAACTTAGTTTTTTGCAAAGTCCACCATGCGTAGTATCAAACCCTTGTCAGTTATTCCACCTTTGAGCGATTTGTGTCCGAATTTAAATTGATTGCGTGATAATAGGTGACGAAGTGACCTACAATGGAGTGGCTTGCCTAGTAGAAACCGACTTACTTTAAGTACGAGTATTATCTCGATTTGAAAATTAAAATTGTGACCAACGGGTAACCCAGGAAATGCATTCCACAGTGTAGACGTTCTTATCACAAAAGCGGATCAAATCTCTTTGTTCCAGTCTTTGGAATGTCAACCGTGAAACGATGTCGCTTTTTCAAGGTAAGAGCAGAGGAACAGAAAAAAGAGCAAGGTACTTGTAATATTAGATCATGCAGATCAGGTTGCTCTCCAAAATGTATTTCAAAACTATATAAGTATTATATCAGCTATCTGGCCGCCATCACACAAGCTTTGCTTAGTTTGGGGTCAGATGGTGTTGTGTGTGAATTGTCCACCAATATTTATTTATTATTTATTATTATTACGTTTTGTCAGTTTCGATATAAGATAATTCAAGTTACTATTTTACGGCTACTAGTTTAGAAAATTTAATTACGTACATTATTCAGATTTATCGAAGCACGCTTTGAGAATAGTTTCTCCATACTAACAAGTTCTACCGAACTGGTAAGGCTAGTTTTTTGCAACATGTAAAGGGGAAATTAAAAGCCGTGGAAGCGGTTAGCCTAGATATCTGGGAAATGCTCACGTTTTTGTTGGCGTAGAGAAAATGTTCTTTATTACTCTAGTCACAGTACGAATACGTTATAAATATTACCGACAAAATCTGACATTCTTTTTGACAACGCATATCAAGCATAGCAAGCGTAAATTACATTCCCTGAGCTAAAAAACCGGCCAAGTGCGAGTGGACTCCCGCACGCAGGGTTCCGTACCATTAGCAAATAAACGGCGAAAACCTCTTTGGTTTTATTCGAAATTTTTTACACGTTACAATTTCCGCAGACAGGCATAAGTTGCTTTAAAATTATGATTTTTGCCTCATGATTCTGACGATGAATTCGATATCGCGTTCTATTTTTACTAGTGGCGCCATCTAGTTTTTTGCGGACGGACTAATCAAGCAAAAATTAAGTTTGTTGTATGGGAGCCCCCCTTAAATAATGTTTTTGTTTTGTTTTATTGTATTTGTTGTTATAGCGGCAATAGAAATACATCATCTGTGAAAATTTCAACTGTCTAGCTATCACCGTTCTTGAAATACAGCCTGGTGACAGACGGACGGACGGACGGACGGACGGACGGACGGACGGACGGACGGACGGACGGACGGACGGACGGACGGACGGACGGACGGACGGACGGACGGACGGACAGACGGACGGACAGCCAAGTCTCAGTAATAGGGATCCGTTTTTACCCTTTAAGTACGGAACCCTAAAACTTAGACATGGTAACATAATTCGCTAGATGATACAACATGAAAGAAAAAACAATAATTTTGCACTACCAGAACCAATAGGTATATTTTTAACACGCTATAATAGGTCGACCTGTATGTAACTAACTATGTAGGTAGGATTTGTTTGAAAAGTCTTATAATGAACTTTGACCACGATTATGTTTCAAAGTCTGATGATACACGCTTTTATTAGGTCGACCTGTATGTAACTACATACCTAATGAAATCTAAGGTATCTAATTTAACCATCTTCCAAGGATCGTAGCGTCATGAAAATTGGCAGTTGCATGTAGTTTTGATGACAATACAATATAGACTACAGGCCCGTGAACAAAATTTACGGGTCAAATGAACCACCAGGAGACCTATGTAGGACGATAGAAGGGTGTAAAGTATTAAGATTCAGCACTATGCCGTCACTTGTAAGCTGTCCAACTCAGTGTGATTGAAGAGGGGGGGTTGCAACCCTCTACCATTTCTCCTTGTCGCATGATTTTTGTACGGCATTGCGAAATAATGGATTAGAACAGGTATTGAAACTGTATGGAACCAATGCATAATTAATCAAATGACCAAATTTGCTCTGTAAATTACTCGTACTCTGTAATTTTTTCCGGCAAACTAATAATTAAAAGGTTAAAATTTATAATTTTTATAGTTTTAATACCTCTTTTAATCTATTATTCCGCAACGCCGTACAAAAATAAAGCGACAAGGAGAAATGATCGAGAATTGCAACCCCCTCTTCAATTGCACTCAGTTGGACAGCTTACAAGTGACGGCATAGTGCTGAATCTTATTACTTTACACCCTTCTATCGTCCTACATAGGTCTCCTGGTTGTTCATTTGACCCGTAAATTTTGTTCACGGGCCTGTAGTCTAATAATATGTAATGCCGCCAGCATGCTGGGTATGTATCCGATAATGCTTTCGATTGGTAGTGGTCTTGAACGTCTTGATTATCTGTAGACCTTCATTGGTCTATGGATAATTCTGGTGTGCTTAGTGTAAGTAGTTAGTTAGGGATGTAGCGTAGTGTGGTGTGGTAAACGACAAGTTTTTGTAAAAACTTTCTTATGGCGCTTATAAAGTAGACTAAATTTGCTACAATATGATACTAGAATTGTCTATGTACACCCAATAGTTTCTGAGAATAAGTCTTTCAAAGTTTATAATTTTTTTCGTACTTCGCAATTTTTAGCAATATTTTAACTCCTACTTGACCACTTTGTGGCAAAGTTACGGCAGTTTTTAACCCCCGACCAAAAAAAGAGGTGTTATAAATTTGACGTCGAAGTTTGTCTGTCTATTAGACAGACACACATACAGGTCTGACTCTATGTGTATCTGTCTATGGCACCGTAGAGCTGAAACGGATGGGCCGATTTCGATGCGATTTTTTTTATTTGAAGATAACATTTTGTGTTGATGTTTTGAGCTATTTTTGGTTAATATCGATTCAAGATGGCCGCCTCCACCAAATGGCAGACCAAATATTAAATCACAATCTACCTCAATATGGGTATCAAATGAAAGGGCTTGACTAGTAGAGTACTATACAGTATAACAAATTTCAACTCACAAAATGGCGAACTACACAATTTTTTTTTCACTAATGCCTTAATATGGTTATCAAATGAAAGGGCTTGACTAGTAGACTACTATGCACTATGACAAATTTCAAATCCATGATGGCCGCAACCACAAAATGACGAAATACGTTTCTTTTTTCACAACTACCTCGATATGGTATAAATATAAGTTTTTCGTAGTGTGTAGTAGTCTACTAGTCAAGTTCTTTCATTTGACACCCATATTAAGGCATTAGTGAAAAAAAAAATGGAGTTCACCATTTTGTGATTTGAAATTTGTTATACCTTATAGTACTCTACTAGTCAAGCCCTTTCATTTGATACCCATATTGAGGTAGATTGTGATGAAATATTTGGTCTGCCATTTGGTGGAGGCGGCCATCTTGAATCGATATTAACCAAAGATAGCTCAAAACATCAACACAAAAATGTATCTTCAAATAAAAAAAACCGCATCGAAATCGGCCCATCCGTTTCAGCTCTACGGTGCAAGAGACAGATACAAACATAGACAGATACACATAAACATAGACAGATACACATAGAGACCTGTATGTGTGTCTGTCTGATAGACAGACAGACTTCGACGTCAAATTTATAACACCTCTTTTTTGGTCGGGGGTTAAAAACCGCCATAACTGTGCCACAAAGTGGTCAAGTAGGAGTTAAAATATTGCAAAAAATTGCAAAGTACGAAAAAAATTATAAACTTTGATAGACTTATTCTCAGAAACTATTGGGTATACAGAAACAATTCTAGTACCATATTGTAGCAAATTTAGTCTACTTTATAAACGCCATAAGAAAGTTTTTACAAAAACTAGTCATTTAGGGTTATAATCGCCAAAATTTGAAAAATAAACGATTTTTTCGCGGTTTTTTCGATTTTTGACAAAGTTCGTCGCTCGAGGTCACAAACTTGGGACAATCATTAGGCCAACATCATAAACAAGTCTGCAAAAAATCAGATCTACCGGATTTAACGCATACGGTAATGTATAAAGTTACTGCACTATAAATTATTTAAAAAAACATTGTCAAAAATCGACATGTTTCAAGAAAGACATTTTTAGACAGTCTCCTTGCGAGAAAAGGTTCCCAGTCCATGCAGTGGAACTAAAACGTAGGCTACTACCATTTGGGAAATATACCCTTTGAAATAAAAACGGGAATTTTTACATTGGAGTTGGTTAGTAATATTATAATAGACCACCATTTTTTAAGTGTAAAACTTCTTTATCGTGTCAAGCATTTTTGGTAGGAGTAAATCTTGTAAGTTCACGTCACAGACATCCGAGATAGTGTTTTGTCTGTCTGCAGCTAAATCTGCAATACCTACTAAAATCCTAGTAGTTATACATTTTCACTTCTGTCTCAAAGGGACTGTCCCTTTGACTGCCAATGTATTTCTTTTGACCTCGAATCGGTTTTTGTTCAGCAATAATAACATGGCTTTCGATGTAGCACACTCAATAGAGTACAATCCCTATCTACAAATACTACTTAGTCCTTCAGTTAGATTGCTAAAAATATTGTAGGTACACGTATTTTTTCTTTTGTTCCACAAACAAAAAAATACGAAGATACAGTGTTTAGAAGTTTCGCGTGACCTCACTTGTGGGTACGACTTTTACAGACAAGTGACGTCACGACCCCCCACTCTGGAATTTTGTTGATAAATACATATTATATCTTTGGCAATTTTAATAATTTGATAAAACAAAAAAATACGTGTCCCATATTATTCCATGATCTAGCTGACAGACTAATAAGAATGGTTTATTTTTGACCCAGTCCGCTACCCTATTGCCTACCTAGTATCTTCTTCAGGCACCTTATAGAGAAACAGACTCGGACGGATTCCACAGCTTCATAATTACTCTAAATCTTTTCAATGTTCAGTCTTTATTAACCAAATTAAATTACAATGAGAACAAATGTATATATAAATATAGGTACTGCATAAGTACCTAACTACTTGCACTAACCACATCTAAATTATTTGACTAAAGAAAGTATTAAGATAATGTACGTGATCAAGCCCACCACAAGTCGGAAGCATACCCAGCATGCTGGCGGTATTACAATGCTAAGTGATGATGCTAATATTAGTCAAGGTATATACCTTGAGCCAAAATTAAGTTATTAAATTAAATAAAAATTACATTTTTTTAGTACAAGTAATTAATTAATAATTACATTTTTTTTAAATAAAGAATGACGAGACGAGCAGGACATGTGCTTGATGGTGAGCAACATGTCTGCCACATAACCAAACAGTGACACGCAGCTATTGGAACATGGAGAGTCCAAATCATTACCTAACACTGCACTGCGCTCGTCATCCAGAGATCATAAGTTGTTATATCTCTAAACCCTGTAATTTCTCTGGAAACATTACCCTTCAAACCGGAACACAGTAATGATTTCACATTACTGCTTGGTGGTAGAATAACTGGCAAAGGTGTGAATATACTACTACTCTGAAAACTGATTGAACAGCGCATTTCGAAGTAGGTATACACTATTTTATTGAAGATTAAAGTTTAAAAAAATAAGTGTATGTTAAAGGATCAGTTTGGGAAAAAAAATACACAAATTGTATAAACATATTTATTTACAAAATAAATGAATAATTAAATGTACAATAAGTTTTTAATTTCTGTTTTTAATTATTTAACGAGTAAGTCACTGTGTTATGTATGTGTCCGCAAAGCACGACCGTGTCCCGTTTGGCACTAACAGTCGGACGCGTGCACTTCGCTTGTAAAAGCAGCTGAATGCGGCTCAATCTCAAATCAGCCTAGACCGATATTATCACATGTGAGAGACTCATAAGTTAATTAAAAATGTGTAACAACCACACTAGTATTCATTTAAACACTTACATGTATATAACAAAGTAATAAGTTTATTTTATAGTGCTTACTTAAAATTTGATAATTTTTGATAAGCATCATGTAATATTGTTTGAATTATTTATTAACAATTTTTTTTAATGTATGGAATTATTGGCATTATTACCTACGTCTAACAACTAAGAGGTACTTGACTATCGAACCGACGTCCTATCCTTGTTTATAATCCAGAATGTCACCTAAGCATTTGGTAGCAGTAATAATTATACATTTTATAGAACTGTTTTCAAAATACATAATATTAGCATATAGTCTTACGCGACCCTGTCAAATTTTTGAGCACAGTCTCATCGGTATAGAATTTTTTGACGTTTGTGACTTCAAACGAACTCAAAGATGGGTCATATATTTTTGAGTTTATTAGGCTATAGGGTTTTGTTATACGGTTTTGTTAGTTCACAGAATACATACAACTGCATACAAACTCTACGCTAAATACATAAAACTGGAAGAACAATGTAAATTAAAATTGTAAAAAAAGAAATGTTCCGAAAATACTATATCAATTGCAAATCGTTTACACAAAATAACACCGAAAGTCTGCTGTGATAAAGCTAGTTTTCTGTTTTCTGTTGCCGTATGTGACAAAGACCCTTTCGACGCATTTATACAAGAGTTGGTTCACGAATTATTCAAACTAAAACTTAAGTTCCACGGAAATAAGGTTTGTTTTCGTCTATCGTTCCACCATGCGCAGGCGCAGCGGTCCGTCGGGCGCGTACATGAATGTGACCGCGTACTCCAGGGGCTCGTGGTGATACTCCAACCGGTAGCGACGGAGCAGCTGCAAATAAAAAAAAAATAACAATAAAAGTAGTAAGTAGTTACTAAACAGCGCCGTTTCACCAACTTCCTGAATTATATGTTGTAACATCACAGTTTCACGGAGCTATTGGAACGTAAAGAGTGCAAATTATTACGTAGCACTGGACGGGGTTAGAAGCTTTTGAACTACATCTCGATATTACTTGTTAGCGGATCTGACTAAATAGACTAGAGACTAAGATATTACTACATGACGGTGCTCATTGCCCCGTGATATGATAAATCTTAGATACAGAATAAGAAAACAAATCTGGTTTTTCCGCATGGTTCCTTTGTACCAATCGTAAACAGATGAGGTGTATGTTAGCTATGGCGACGTAGTGATGTGCCATGACAAAAGTATGACACTTCCACAAGAGCGACATGATAAGAGCAATCAGACCCGTGCTTTTGGTGTAAAACGTTTGTTCTAACTCTATACGTAGGTAGTATAGAGTTAAAACAAACGATTATAAATATTGTCTTTCTTCCCCTTTCCAATACAGGACAAGTCGTCAGTCGGCCCACTACCACCCATACACTGTGGATATTCCCAAAATCAGTACAGAACGGTTTGAATCCACTTTTCTCGTACGTACAGCTTTAGAGTGGAATAAGTTGCCGGCCTCCTTGTTCCCTGAGAGATACAATCTAGAACTTTTCAAGATCAGACTGAATAGGTACTTTCTAGGTCAACGTGCGTCATCTTCGACCACACCGTCGCTTACCATCAGACGAGTTGGTGATCAAATGCGGACCTAAACGCGATAAAAAAAAATTAAGCTCTTTTTCTTTACTTTTATAGGTTTACACTTGACCGCCATCTCGCCTAATCGAAATAATGGATTAGGAGAGGTATTGAATCTGTATGGAACCAATGCCGTACATAATCAAATGCCCGAATTTAATCTGGATATCCACGAAAAATCACGAATTTTTCTGAGGGTTTGCAACCCCCCCTCTTCGACTGTACTCAGTTGGACAGCTTACAAGTGACGGCATAGTGCTGAATCCTATTACTTTATACCCTTCTATCATCCTACATAGGTCTCCTGGTGGTTCATTTACTACGTAATTTTTGTTCACGGGCCTGTAGTCTATTAGTTAGTCTTTTTCGCACAAGAGTGTCGTTGCCTATGAGCCTTTTGGCACGTATCTCGATCAATTCCAGAGCGTCCAGGTGATAAATTGCTAAATTGTTTACCTTAGCCAGAAGCACTTGTATCTCGAGGTCAGCGAACCGCCGCCCGAGGCAGATCCGGGCTCCGAACCCGTAGGGCAGGGACGCGAAGGGATGCAGCTTGCCGTCCGACTCCAGCCAGCGCTCCGGACGGAACTCCTCGGGATTGGAGACGAACTGGGACATGTTGCCGGTCACGATCGTCGGGAATACTACTTGGACCTGAATATGAAAAATGAGATTAACATCCGTGTTTTACATGATTAATCGAGCTCAGTTTGTTTTTATTAATTGAGTTTTTGGAATTAAGTTCCTCACGGCAGACTTGGAGGAAATAGGGATTTTATCGCGAGACCGAACTGAAAAAAAGTAAGGCTAAAACCATAAGAAAAATATACAACGGAAGTGGCGCGTAAAAGCTGGCCGTAATCAGTGCTGCCAACTTTATCAGATGACGTACTTTAGCAGGTTTATTTGCACCTTTGATACCAGACCAGCTACCTGTAAAACAGCCCCGCTTTCAGCTTAGCGAGTACTTATTCTAAATCCATGTTAGACTACCGATCCTAAAATTTCACCTTTAGAAAATGACGTAAGTCTGGGGTGACTGGGATCTCGATCCACTCGTAGCCTCAGTTTGGTGGATTAATGATGTAAGTGAAAATTTGGAATTAAATGGTTACATAAAAGAAAAAACATTTATCACGTTGAAAAATAAAGTTTGAACTTACTCCCTTAGGAATGTGGTATCCACAAATGACGTCATCTTCTTGCAACGTCCTCCCGTTTCCTATGACGGTTGAATACATTCTGAAAAAGAGTATTTATTTGATGTAATTAAGTTTCTTTAAAATATAGGTAGGTACATATTTTATGAAATAGGTTAAATCCTTGGTGGCTTAGTGATGAAAATGTTCGATTTCACAAGGGTTAGATCATAATTTTGAATTCCGCCTACGCCTTTTTCTAAGTGAAGATATACCTACTAGTTTGTCATCATCATTGGCTTTAACGGTAAACATCCGAAAAAAACCGATAAAATCTTAAAAGAAATCTTTCGAGGAGTTGTGTCACGATAAGTCCCAGTCCCAACTGTGGGAATATTAAGTGAGCTTGCGCTATGCTATGGCAAAATATATATTACATACCTAACTATATATTGTTTTAATACTTTTCATATTCTTATTTTATATTTTTTGTTAGCGAACTGATTGCCGCCGGAATAGTATCACCACAGAAATCTATCAACCAATCTTCAGTGGCTGAATGAACTTAGTAACTAACACTTGTAAAAAAAACAGTTTCCATCGCGTTGATTTCAAAAAACTTAACAACAGGAGATGGCCGTAAGCGTAAATCCATCGATTATTTAAAAAAACTGATTCATACATTGCAGCGTTCATTGATTAATGAATGCAGATGCAGATTCAGTCCTTAATGAAGGTTTTCGTAAAAGTATGATTGGTTTCTTCTCTACAAATAGATGTTTAACCTAAATGTAGCTTCTATAAGCTCCTACCTAAAGACCTCCCTGACGAACGCCTTGGTATAGTGCAACTTGTCGAGATCACTGTAGGAGATAGGCTTGCTCGGATCGGGGAACACTCGCCGGATCTCCTCCGCCATCTTATCTTGCTGCTTCAGCCGCGTCGCCGCTTGGTACAAAATGGAGCACACTGCCATTGATATCTGGAAATAACAAAGTTTCTCATTCATATTTCACGAAAAATTAAGGTTTGTTGTTTCGTCTTTTGGTATACCTACACAGTAACATTAATAGCCAGCACATTTTGTTTGAATATTTTGTTTTGTGGTTTTGTTAAGAAGAGCGATGATTTACCACACAAATGGGCTTAGTTCTCTGGCATGAAATCCAATATGGCAACAAGACCAAGCAGTAATGGGCAAACATTACCGTGTTCCGATAATGAAGGGTAATGTTTCCAGTGAAATTACAGGGCTTAGAGATATACTATCTTAGATCTCTGGGTGACGAGTGCAGTGCAGTGCAGTGCTAGGTAATGATTTGGACTCTGCATGTTCCAATAGCTCCGTGTCACTGTGCTGTTATATGGCAGGCATGTTGTTTACCACCGCGCACATGTTCTGCTCGTCTCGTCACTCAATACTATAAAAAAAGAGCTCCTAGGAAGTCAAATTTTAAAATTTAAAGCCTAAATTGAATGAGCCTGAATTGAGTGCAAAAGATTGATGACATTCTAAAACTTCGCAGGTCATGCATGAATGCAGATGGAGACTACTGGCTTTCATGAAGACCTTTGCTCAGATGTGAGCAAAAAATGTCAGGAAATGAGGTTATAATTTTATTATTATACGGTCCAGAATACATTTAACTTATTGAAGGCTGATGATTTTAAAATTACACGAAGAATGGACAGGAAGACCCCAAATTGCACCAAAAGGTCACATACCGTGTCAATGCCAACGAGTATGAGGTCGAGTGCCATGATGGTTGCTATTTTGGGGTCACCCTCACTCTTCAACACTCGCTCCAGTAAAGACAGGTCATCTTCTGAAGTCGCTTTCTTGCTCTTCAACCGTTCGAGAGCCTCGTTGATGTAACGGCTGCACAATCTGAAAGAGAAATTATAAAATTTTACGTCTTATAATTATAAAATAGGCAGATTTTCGATTTAAATGAAAGTTGAAATGAGCTTATTCTGTAGCTACGAGTAAAAACTAAAGCCTACAAAATGAGGTCTTATATATTTTTGATAATTGATTATTATAAATGTACTTGCGGCCCATTCCGGCTGCGCTCGGATATTGTCATTTAAAGACTATTAATCGAAATAAAAACTATCTTATCTCTCAAGTTGGACCAGACTGCTCGCGGTGTGCCAATTTAATTTAAAATCGGTTAAGTAGTTTAGGAATCCATCGCGGACAAACATCGTGACAGGAGATTTATATAATTTTATTAATTAATTAATAATATTAAGAAGATGTATTTTCTCCTACAAATTTATCAGAGCAAAAGACAAAGGTTGAAAAGTTTTTTGAACAGGCGTTGAACAATTTTATAAATGCAATAAACTATTAGCGCCCGGTGGTTTTACTCACGCAGTTCATGTTATTATAGTGTGATAAAAAGTAGCCTATGTGTTATTCCAGTTCTATATTCTAAGTGTGTTC
This sequence comes from Ectropis crepuscularia, assembly GCA_963693475.1. Lineage (NCBI taxonomy): Eukaryota > Metazoa > Arthropoda > Insecta > Lepidoptera > Geometridae > Ectropis > Ectropis crepuscularia. Next base: position 20,735,568 of record OY856355.1, read on the forward strand.
CAAATTTCATTTCATTTCCGACGTTATTGAGCCACATCCAAAGATTCAAACATACAAAATTTGGCATTTACAATATTACTAGTAGGATGACAAAGTGTGGATGTTTGTTGCTCAATCACGTCATAACGTCCAAATGGGTCAGGTTGAAATGTAGAACATAATTACCTATAGTCTGGAATAACACATAGGCTACTTTTTATCCCGGAAAAATGACGGGAACGAGAACTACGCGAGTAAAACCGCGAAGAGCTGCTAGTTCTTATAGAATTGTAAATAGGTACATACTTTTTATACAGAAACACGCAGACACTACACAAATATTTTTGTATTCATTACACAGACATTTGCATTGAGTGGGCATCGAACCCACGACCCTAAGTATCGTGGGTACCCTACATTGAACTCTTAAAACACTTAGTTTCATCAAAGGTACCCTACGTTAGAGATGCCCGTTACGATACGATATATCGGAATATCGATACAGCACTATACGATATAGCGATATTTGATGCGATATTTTGACCATACGATACGCTTCGATATATCGCATTCTTATAAAAATATCGCATTACCGTATCGTATCAAACTATGTCGGTGATTAATTTGTATAATTTTAAAGTTCCTATTAGATCATCACTAAACGATAATAGACTAAACGATAGAATGTGCCATTGAATATATTGTTATTAGTAATAAGAGAATGATAACGTCGACAAAATTGTTTATGGAACAAGAACAGCCGGGTTTTGTTTACAGTGACTTGGCACTGCGTTATTTATCAGTTGTCGCAACTTCAGTTCCTTCTGAACGCCTGTTTTCTTGAGCTGGACACACACTTTCCGAAAGCCGTAATAGGTTAAATCCACAGCGCTTATCAAAATTATTATTTTTGCGTTGTTTAAGTGCTGATCAATGGCAATTGTGATTTTTTTGCTGTTGAATAAAGCTTATTTAAATACATAAGTATAATTATTTGTTTGTTTTAAAAAAATAAAAGAATATAGTAAAACTACTAAAAAGATACCCTTTGCACGATATATACTCATTATATCGCATATTAATTGAAAGGCATGCGATACGGTTACGATACGATATATCGATACAAAGGAAATCGATAATATCGCGTATCGATACAACCAAGTTCGATACAGTTACGATGCGATATATCGATACAATACACTTTTTTGGGCATCCCTACCCTACGTATAAGTTTCCCTACAGATACGTAGTTCAAGTAAGCCGCAGCGTCATTCAAGGAGTTTTGAGAATTGTTGACTTTATTCGTGGACATGGGAACCATGAATATTATAAGTAAGTAATTAAAATTCATCCGCCAACCCGCACTGGGCCAGCGTGGTGGATTATGGCCTTAACTCTCTCCTTGCGAGAGAAGGCCTCGAGTCCCAGCAGTGGGAACGTTTAGTGGGCTGTTGATGATGATGATGATGAATTAAAATTGCAAGAGCTTGCAGTAAGTTCTGAATAGGTAGTTATTTGCGACAAGCTCAAATGATGTTGATAATGGGGCTATATGACAAGTTTTCAGCTGGCCTCCAAAACATACCTAAAATTAACTGCCAGCTCTCTGAATATAAGAATATTAATGTATAGGTACCCTAGTACATGGAAATAATGGCACGAGGCTCAAAATGGGAACTAACGCAGTCGTCAAGCTAACCAGGGTTGCCGATGCCCAATTTCCCGATGCCCACGCCCCCTGACAATGTCATCCAAGTGCCATGATTTTATGGTACCTACACCTATAGTAAACAATCGTGACAGCTTAAAACAATGGCATTATTCTTCGATCAAGAATGTACCGTGATCGAAGGCATTATCCTTTCAATTTTAGACTACAGGCCCGTGAGCATAGTTTGTGGGTCAAATGAACCACCAGGGTTCTATCACCCTACATAGGGCTATGTAGGGTAATAGAAGGGTATAAAGTAATAAGATTCAGCACATGGACGTATAAAAAAAAGTCGGACGGAGTGTCGCTAAAACAAAAACTGTGTCTATCGAGTCGGCCACATAATATGCACGTGTGCACTGTCACATACAGGCTGACACGCACATATCAGTGGGTCATTACACGCGCAACTTGTGTAAGTATATGTGTGCGTGTCAGCCTATCAGTGACAACCTGACGACGCACACGTGCAAATGTGGCCGACTCTAGTGACACAGTTTTTGTTTTAGCGAGACTACGTCCAACTTTTTTATACGTCCATGATTCAGCACTATGCCGTTACTTGTAAGCTGTCCAACTGAGTGCAGTTGAAGAGGCGGCGTAGCAACCCTCGATTATTTCTCCTTGTCGCATGATTTTTGTACGGCATTGCGAAATAATGGATAGAAGAGGTATTGAAACTATAAAAACTATAAATTGTAGTTCTATTTCTTTAACTTACTCAACAAAGAAGTTCATATTGTTGACGTATTTCGTCCACAGCGGCGTAGGGAAGTACCGCCAGTAAGGCGCCTTCAGTTCCAGCACCGCAACGTTTCGCAGCGCGTACTTGGCCGCGTCGATGATCCTCTGCGGCTCGGAGTCGCTGGTGAGCTCGGGGGACAGGCAGCCCAGCCGCACGTCCAACGCTACGCGGCCTATGCCTGGAATGTATAGCGACGATTTTAAAAACCAGTAGTCTAATAAGGAATTAGCTGAGATTGTTTTTTTTTTGCTCTAATGATGGTCTACTCAATAAAACCCCTACTTTTCTTTCTAACTGTCACAAATATAGTAGCGGTAGTGGTGAGAGCCTTGTTGGGCTATCCTTTTGGGTGCCCTATCGGAATTTTGGGTTAGCGCGAAGGCACAGGACCCCAAAAACCAATACTTTTTATATTGCATTAAATATTCACGTTATACCAAGCCCAGATTCGCTCTTGTATGGAATACTGTGCGCACTTTAGGGACGGGTCGGCTAAGTGTCAGCTGCGGGTCTTGGAAACCATCGAGAGACGTGCCATATGGCTCATATAGGCATCGCCAATCTTGTTCGATGCGAAATACTAGGATACGTTTAGGACAACGTGCAACTGATCTGCGTGATCTAATACCACCTTCTCCTGTTTCTATCGGACTGCTCGTAGCTCGAAAAAGCGACATCGTTTCACGGTTAGCATTCCAAAGACTTGGACGAAGAGGTTTGACTCTAATTCTGTGATAAGACGTCTAGGCGACGTTGAAATGCGTTGACTTATCAGATAAATTTTCCATGACTGCGAAAATACAGTGGTGCGCATTGGATTTCAATCCGGGGCTCCGTATCGGCAGTCGCCGTTCTGCCGACTTAACTTGACCTTAACTTGGTGAACCTTCAATAATAGTTTTAAAAAGATCTGTATGTAAAATGGCTTACATTCAAGCGACCACCGATGTATGTCGTTGTCAAACTCATGCGGCAGGTCTCCGTTCTCGTCCCTCGCGTCTTCCATGTATTTGATGAAGTCTTCCGTCACCAGCTCGATGGGAGCCACGTACTTCTTCACCGTCTGCGGCTGCAGGATGGGACGCTGGACTTTGGAGCGGAAACGACGCCATTGATCGCCATGCCTAGAATATAATATAAATAAATAAATAAAATCTCTTTATTTGCGAAAATGGGTAGGTACAATAAGATATTAAGTACATTTGTTTTGAGAACTCCATAGTCAACCTTCCGGCATGCAAATTTAAAATTGCCCATTATTAGGTACAAAAGGACAAGAAAGAAACAAAACTAAATGTATGCCGCCTATTCAAGGACTGGCTATTTTGCAATTACAAGTAAGGTAAGATAAATATTTATAGTAGGTATAAAGTAGTAGTAGGTATAAATGATAGATAAATATAATTCTGCCCATTTATATAAATAATATAATTTACATAAAAAATCTAATTCAAATAAAAATACTATTAATATACCTATTTGATATATAATAATAACTAACGTCCCTCTTTAAATAATGCCAACATTGTTTTATTTTATTTTTATTTTTTTAAATCTTTTACTAGCTATAATCTTAGACTAGCTACTCTAACCTGTGACACACATTAAAAATAGTTTTTCCCCTGTGATACAGATGAAAACTAGTCATGAGACTTTGTTTGCGTAGAATGTTGAATGTTCTCTATGTAGAGATTGACTTCTTCATCAAAATTGTAGTCATAAGCGTACTTAAATCCTATTAATATTATAAATGTCAATGTTGGCATGTTTGTTGCTCGATCGCGTTGATGTATGAACGGATAGGGCTGAAATTTGAAACATAGATAGATTATAGTCTAGAACACATAGGCTACTTTTTATCCCGTGGAAATAACGGGAACGGGAACCAGGCTGGTAAAAACGTAACGCTGGTCATATTACATTCGCGATAGAGTCGGCGAAACAAAAAAAAATGTATGCGCTATTCCAGACTCTACAACCGAAACCTGCGTTCCAAATTTCAACCTGATTTCTTCAATCATTTCGATGTGATGGAGCAACAAACACCAAAATTTTCACATTTTTGTATTTATTTAGTTGAGTATGTATTATGTTTCACATAATAAATTAGTAGGATTTTCATTTCTTTAAACCAAATTGGGAAACTCATGCACCAGAAATACATTCGTTTCAACATCGAGCCACTTTAAAAGTTTTTAACAAAGCAATGTTTTTAATCATTTCGTTACGGTCAACATTTCGGTTGTTTCAAATGATGCAATGATCACGAGAAGTGAATGGTTTGTTTCTTTCATCTTATTGCAACGTTAGTTCGAGTAGCCCACTCTGACTACGTTCTAACTGAGTATTTTTTTTCTGTTGATGAAATTTCCGTACTCGATCACCATCTCGCTTAATGTTAAGCGACGATGCGGTCTACGATAAAATGGTTACTTAGACGACGCGACGTGGTCACTCTCGACTCGAAAACACCAAGATTGTAAATGGGAACCACTGGGGAAAATCCACTCAGGCAACGCATTCCAGTCCATTAACAGAAAAATAAAACTACCATTTTGAAGCCAAGAAGTTGTAGAAATTTAATGTATTTTTTACTAGTTGATATATTTTTTGGCTAATGAGTAGATAGCTCTGAAAACTGGACAAAAAACTCGTTTTGCTGGGGGACGCGCCATCCATTTCTACGTATTCAGTTTCCAGCATTGCTACGAAGAAATCGCGAGCGGAATTAAAATGGACATAGAAACGAGTGTCGGCACGCCTGCGCCTGCGCCGGTCCGCTGTCGTGAGAGTATGTGAATACAAACAACCGGCCTATTCTGGAGTTAACGGGGACGTGAGCTCGCCGACGAACTCATCTCCTCTAAGCACTTTATCTAGTTAGTACATAATCATAGCCGGAAAAAAACAAAAAAAAAAGAAAATAGATGCCGAGAGTTCAAACCAATGATCACAAAATTTTGAAATCGGATGTTGTTTTAAGTGAAAACTTTTTAATCGCATTGAGAACTTTTAGAAGATAGGGCTGAGTGGCGAGCCATGGAAGAGGCCTTTGTCCAGCAGTGGACTAAAATAGGCTGATGATGATGACGATGAGAACTTTCTTGTATTGGAAAATGTTAAAGGTTCTCGCCAACATAACAACATAAACAACCCATTATTTAATGTTCCGACTGTTGAGACTCGGAGCCTTCTAAAAGAGAGAGTAAAGGCCATGATCCACGAAGCTGGCCCAGTGCGGGTTGGTGGATGACCTCGAAAGATTCTAAGTAAAGATGCGAAAAGGGCCCGTTACATGCTCTTGCATGGTTGATTTCTTGTGAACTCACGTTACTAACTTGTGTAAAAGCAGTAGATATATCTATATAGCTACACGGGTGACGTATTGTCCAATATTAGCGTTGTGTAATACTAAAATCCTGAGTTACAAGTTTTCATCTTTTTTTTTCAGATTAAATTGGATGTTCTCGCCACTGGCATTCACGGCTACTCTCTAGAATTTAGAACTCACTTTTCAAACAGCTCAATTTATTTTGGAAAAGTCGGTAATTAGGTAATTACCAATATTAATAGACCTTTGAATATGCAGTTTCATAACGAGATCTGGGATCAAGTTATACTAGTAATATTTTCCTTGTCCAATTAACCGAAGTTACATTAAATTTCCAAGACGTCTACTCTCTTTCTACGAAAAATGTAATTTCGAAATAAATATACTCGCAACTTTCCTACTCCGGACCTACTTCGTTTCGTCCGATCGAACGTTGTTTGACGTTCTAATGTTCTAAACTTAGTCTAATTATAGTAGGCTTAGAACATTTAAACGGACGAAACGACGGATCGAAGTAGAATCGAAGTAGAAAAGTAGCGAGTTTATTTAAAAATTACGTTTTTCGTAGTACGAGAGTAGACGTCCAGAATCGGACGCCGGATCCGCGGACCAACACGATGATTGTTGTACCTGTCATATGGATGGTACCTACTTACTGTAGACCTCAGTACCAAGATCATGTTTATTTTTAACCCTGTTATGTGTTTATGTGTCTGTGTGGGTGTGTGTGAATGTGTGTGGCATTATCTACACTCCCGAACGTATGAACTAAATTAGATTTATTTAGTTGAAAGGAATTCTACCGCCAAGCAGTAATGTGCATAGATTACTGTGTTTCGGTTTGAACGGCAATGTTTACAGTGAAATTACAAGGGCATAGAGATGAAATATCTTATATCTCTGAGTGATGAGCACAGTACAGTGCTAGGTAATTATTGGGACTCTTCATGTTCCAATAGCTGCGAGTCGCTGTGCTGTTATGTGGCAGGCATTTTGCTTAGCGTATTGCAGATGTTTTGTAATACAGACATAAAAGAGGCTTTATCATCCAAGAATACCAAACGCGCTATTAAACTGCCTTTCGTGTGGACAAAACCGCGATGGTACTTCGTGTTGCATAAACCCTCGTACAAAATTTCAGGCCTCTGATTTGGTTGTTTATATTGATAAATTCATATTTAAATTATTTTTTGGCAACAAAAAAGGTACGTCACAAAATCAGTCTGTATTAATTACACAACACATTCACACCACATTTCATTTAAATAGGTACCTATATTAATTTCAAAATTCATTTGTTTAAATGAAAGTTGTACCATTAATTATTATTCTTATTAGTTGACTAAAAAATTTGCATTTGTTAAACTGCCTTTCAAATTTAACTTTCGTCATTAGGTACAGCTAGTTTAATTTAAAAATCAGTCAAATTAAATGTCGATAAATTTATGAATGTAGTAGAATAATACCTACAATCTTATACCTTTAAACGAGCAATTCTTGTACCTATATATGTAAATATATATACCTTTAAACGAGCAATTCTTGTACCTATATATGTAAATATATATATATAGAATCTGAATCTCGGAAACGGGTCGAACGATTTTCATGAAATTATGTATGCAGGGGGTTTCGGGGACGATAAATCGATCTAACTAGGTTTCATTTTTAAAAAACGCATATTATGCGCGTTTTTAGACAATGAAAATCTGTCACATTAGACATTAGAATGCGAAGGTAAATTTCGCCGCGTGACGTGACAGCATAATTGGCTCAGACGGGAAGTCGGGCGTTCGTGGCGGTCACGAATTAAGAGCTGCGGGTTGGAATCCAGACCGGTTTTCTTTTTTTTTTTCAAGTATTCTTTTTTTAAGAAAATCTAAGAGTATCTAAGTATTTTAGTACTTATTTAAACCGAGCAAAGCTCGGTGACCCAGGTACTAATAATTAACCTCAATAGTAAAATTACATTCCGCAACGGTTTCCCACGACTTTTAATTACATTGTTCTAAGATATAGCACGGTCGTTCGCTATACTAGTATTACTAATAATATTTTCAATGCAATAAGTGTCATCTCTATGATATTAATAGGTAATACTATAATTACCATGGTATTATTTACTGTGTTTATTTGGTGGAGCGTGTTCCCGATATTTGGATGCACCATGTACGTCTCGTTGCTGTATAAAACTTAACATGAACAGTCAGAGTCAAATTCAATTGATTTAAATTGAAATAGTGTCCTCTTTCAAATTCTCAATCACAAATCGTATAACTTTCTCGCCTTATTTTGATAGTAATAGAGTTCAATATTGTTATGATTCAATTGTGGAATGAAATGAAATCGTAACAAAGTCACAGAACATAACAATAAATATTACGAAGTCTTTAGTGAATCGTGCGAAGATAGATAGTATTTTCTCTCGTACATCTCAATGTCGACACAATGCGATCGTTTTTAGTTTATTCCCAGTTCTTGAGAGAATACCTGGCGATAATGTATTTATCTCAGTTACCGTCACATAATAAAACATTGCATAAGTTTAAAAGTCAAAGGAACTCAAAGACACATCTTTTTTGATTCGAATGTTTTTTTCAGTTATGAAGATCACTGTCTTTTTAAACCGTATCCTAAGTTGAAAATGTACGAGATAATCATATTTTTTGATTTCCGAACAGCAGTATAGAGCGAACGATTCGTGACTATTAAATACATCTACATTTACCTTTGCTATATAAACTACATTTATCTTTGCTTTTTATTCTACCGCCAAGCAGTAATGTGCAAACATTACTGTGTTCCGGTTTGAAGGGCAATGTTTCCAGAGAAATTACAGGGCTTAGAGATATAACAACTTAGATCTCTGGGTGACGAGCGCAGTGCAGTGCTAGGTAATGATTTGGGCTCTTCATGTTCCAATAGCTGCGTGTCGCTGTGCTGTTATGTGGCAGGCATGTTGCTTACCATCAGGCACACGCCCTGCTCGTCTCGTCACTCTTTATTTAAAAAAAAAAAAAAAAATTCAACTTCATTTTGAAAATATAATACGTAAATGTGGCACCTTTTTTTCTCTTTTATGTATACTCTACATTTTTTTAAACTTTAGTTGATTCATCACAACCATAACGAGTTCTCAGAAGATTCTTGACCGAAACGATCTAACTGTAAAATTTGCTCGTTTTTAGGCTCGGATAAGCTTTGAGTTTCGAATACGTCAGTCAAATTGCCAGAATGTATTCAAAATGTAACACCATTTATCTGCAAAGACTAACCAAGAATAGTAACCATGGACTTTGAACCAGAGCTGGTGTCTTCCGGCGAACCATTGACCGAATTTGATAGCACTTTCACTGCACACAACCGTTTGCATAAAGAAGGCAGTGAATGAATAAATAAAACTGTACAGTGGAGGAGTCAAAGACCTCTTTTAAATTGTTGTGCTTACGAATTAATTATTTTTCACAAAATATTGGTTTGCTCTTTGCTGCTATTTAGTCTGATCTTAGGCGACAGTGTTTGTGTCCTATGATGAAGCACGATTACATACAAGAAACATCTGTTATTTTGAAGACAACCTTATAATATTCATCCAAGAATATCCACTCAGCCAATGCATTATACATATATCTAATTAGTTTAGGTGATCTCCAGTACGAAGAATATTTAATACTGATAATTTCGTTAATGACAAAGCGTAGGTGACTCGTACGACTCTATTTTAGATTTGCTAGAAATAAAATTAACAGTACCATTTTTAAAAATAGTTTCTTAAAAATTGCCTGTGCTTATATGACGCCATTGCCGCAAAACGTGCATTTCTTTTAAATTGAATTGGGCATAAGACATTTAAAAAATGTATAGTGCCTGTAATTATGTTCTTACTGAAATATACTCGTACATATCAGGAAAAGTATCTTACGTAGTTACGTATGTAAGTAATATCAGTTACTTACTTAAGTACCTAATATTACTCACATGTAGCAAGGATCACACCACTGCCTATACTTTAAGATTTTTTTTATCACTTCACCAAAAACTCACTTTTAGCGATAAAATCATCACATTTTTATGTGTTCATAGTTTTAAAAGTTGTATCACTGCCATTCTATTTTGCTTTTTGTTATAAAATAAAAAAAAAAAAAAGAAATTTTCTTTTTCTAAACTCACTATGAATGAAGATGCGGGCACATACTACTTTAGTGTAAATGCTTGAGAAAATTAGTTATGGTAACATTTGAATAACCTTCAAATTATACTAACAAGGCTATTATTTGAATTGTCCGCCCACACACGAAGATCTCCAGGATACAACATTAAACACCATTAAAATGTGACAAATGTCTCAATGGTGAGTTCAAATAATGCTTACAAAGTGTTTGCTAATCAAATTATTCTGAAGCTGTTTGTTCACTCTATCACTAAGATAAATATACAACATGAGAACACTCGTGTAGATACACAGGTGAGAAGAAAATTAGCATACTACATTTTATTTTCAAAGATTATTATTTTCTATTTTTCTTCGGAAATGCATTCACTAAATAATGTCGTCAAAATCTCTCTTCCAAAACAAAAGTACAACTGTACAGAGAACCTCACTTTTTTTTAAGTCGGTTAAAGTATTATAATTTATCTCTCCATGTTCCTTTCCTTGTCCTACTAGGTGAGGCGGCTCATGTGTTCCACTTCGACTTGTAATCCGTTACCTCATCAATCACTCCTTTCACACGCTCATTGTGTGTCACACAATGCGCACAGTTTCTGGGCCTCCACTGCTTTCCAAAAATAAATATTCTCGCAAAGTTCCTAAGTAGGAACACTGTAAAAGTAAAGAACAAAACCTCAATCCCGTCTTTAGATACATACCTAAATTTTTTTTTGTCATTTATTTATTTTGATACCAGCAACCCGTTTCGGTTTCATTCGGATATTGTCATATCAAGACCATTATTTAATTCATCCCAAATAAAAACTCCCCGTGATCAAAAGCAAATGAAGACAAATTCTATTCATTTATTTCACTAGTTAATTTTTTTTCTGCTGCCGTGTGACAATTTTAGTTGATAACCCTTCACGTGCCGCACTGGGCCAGCATGGTGGATTATAGCCTAAACTCTTTCCTTGCGAGAGAAGGCCCCGAGTCCCAGCTGTGGGAACGTTTAGTGGGCTGTTGATGATGATGATTTGTTTTGTCAAAACTAACCTCAAAAGTTTTAAGCTAAGCTTTAAGTTGGTTCAAAATACACAGAAATGCCCACTTTCATTAATATTGTTGAAGACCAACCACTAATGCGACATGGGCCCACCGGTGGAACGCCGCGTTCCTGTTAATTTAAATCTAAACTCCTGGTGATTAAGTCTAAATTTGCTCAACGGGCCTTCTTCCCGAATTCATAAAGGGGTTAACTTGGTGAAGAGTTCACTGTGAACAAACATCAAGGCTTTGTTTAACATTGGCCTTCATAACGTCGTAATTTATTGGAACGAAGTTTCTTACAGCTAGGAGGAGATAAGAATTTCGCAGCGCAACCAAACTGAAAAAATATGAGACTAAAACCGTAAGAAAAATATGTAACGAATGCAGGGGGGCACAATAAGTGACGTCACGACTTGTGGAAATGAGATAGTCTAATTATCTATCACTTGTGAAAAAAAGAGAAAGAGATACTGATTTTCCGTCCTTATCACCGTGGCCGGCTTTTTCTCTGGCTAAATTACAAATCTGACATGGCGTTGCCAAACAAAAGTCTGTTCAAAGCTCAGACTCGGATTTTTTATGTTTTATTAAATATTGTGTGCATTTAAAGAAGATTCAAAGCTTGTTTGTGAAAGACTGTTAAAAGATTGGTGATATTTGTGTTAAACAATGTGCGTTGTGTAGTATTATAAGCTGCAATAGCCTCTGCAAAAGAAAAATCAATGGAATCTCATTTTCCACGTAAGTAGACAATATTTGTTATGACGACTTGATAGAAATTCATATTAATGCCTTCTAGATATCTACGTGAATTAAATTTATACAATAACGGCAGTATCTAATCCAAAATTTGCAAAATATGTAAAATGTAAACATAACCTAAATAACAAAACAAACAAAAAAGTGTGACCAGTTATTTCTTACAAATTTACACATGAAATATACAAGTCGGTACATAATTGACAGTTTATTTACTGACCGTTTACTAATAATAGGTACTAGATTTTGCCTGCGGATTCGCATTTGTTAGTTTTTTAAGTGAAAACTTCCTTTGGCGCACTACATACAGATTTTTCGTGAGCCGTGAATTGAACTCAAACATCATGCTTGGGAATGAAATAAATCTTCGGGTGAACTCGGAGCTATGGCCACAAATGCGTAAACATTTTTAGATGGTCATGGCGTGTTACCATGGTTACCATTACCTATACATATCTAGTTTAGATGGCCATGACGCTTCAATTTCTGTTTCTACTCCCACTGCCATTCCAACTCTTATTTTCTGGAGTAGGAATTGCATCAAACTCCCATTAACTTACACTATCTCATCTCGCTAACAAGATAACATGATGCTTTTAGTAGGTATAAACCCTACTCACTACACCTACTTCATACCCACTCACACAAGAGACCTATCAATTGTGTGAGTAGATATGAAGCTCTAAGCTTTCAAAATAAAAGATTATTCATACACATTTTCACCTCTGATTTAACCCTTTTGTTTGAACTTTTACAGAAATAATTATGCAACTTGAATGTATCACTAGATTTCTGGTAATAATTTGGATTGTTTTATTTATTCAAGTTAATTATTATTTCGCAGATGTGCCGTTCCGAAGAAGAGGATAAAATATTGTGTGAATAATAAAGCAATATTTTTCATGAAGTACAGATTATCAAATAAATCAATCATTCTGAATTACCACAACATCTAAATAATAGTAGCCTGTCTACTACAACAAGTTCTACTAACATTGAAATGTTCCGAGTTGCCCCGTGCGAAGCCTGGGCGAGCTGATACTATGATATAAATATGACAGGCAAACTATATTCTTATAACGTTGAATGTAAAGTACCATTTGAAATAAATGTTTTATTGCCCTGTTTTTGATTATTTATTTAAGTACCTCCTATTTTAGTTATGTTATTACATAAACCCTCTTTTTAAAATGTAATTTTAGAATACACAGAACACGGGGTGAATTCATCAGACTATCGCTGCACTACCCATATCTAGTGGAATATTTTCTTTATGGCAATACTTTTTGAGTATTGAATTGAAAATTGAATTGAAATTGAATTGTGATTGAAAGAAGGAGAAGCACTTAGTAGTCATGAACTCTATAAATCTTGAGGTTAAAAATCTTTGAACGAATGTGACGCGTGAAACCTGTCCGTGATCAGAGCTGCCAACTTTATTTTTCAGATGATCGTACCATAGATAATAAATAAAATGAAGCAATATTTGTTTTTTGCAAATTGTGCTACTTCTACATTATCTGAAGGAACGTCGTTCCTACCTGGTGTCATATATAATTATGATGACACCACTTACATCTTTTTATAATAAATTTAAGCCGTCTTTTTTCAACCAATTTTACGTCGATTTTGTTTCCAAGTAAAGAAGTTGAAAGTCGATAAACTACTTTCACTACTCAGCCCTTGAACTTTGCTCAACGGCGGGCAATTTGTAAATACAACCTTACGACGCTGCTCAAGGCTTTTATGTTTATAATTTAAATTTCATTACATTTTGCCAACTGATTCAAAATCTTTGAGTTGAAATGTAAACCAACCAACATATTACTGCTACTTGCCCAAAGTTACAGCAATGTTTTTCTGTAGTAGGTAATATCTCTGAATAATATCCATACAAATTAAAATACGGCAATGTTTGGATAATACATTTATTTGTCCTACAAAATTTAACCCTGTTTTTCAGAGTGGCGCATCTGATCGAGAGGTTTAACTTTTTAAAGATTTCTTGGCGATAAAACAATCTATGTGTCATTCACCAACCTGAAGAATCAAAACCAACCTCTCTACCTTGAAAAAGAGGTCTTCAAGCCACAGAAGTAGAAACATTGTAAAGTGGAATGCTAATGCAAAACGATCACTTAAAAGGTGTACCTTTTAGCCGCTCTACTACTGATTTTCCTTGGATTTCACGTATAAATAGGTAATTAGTAAGAAAATATTAAAAAAGTACTAACGTAGAAGAAATACTTCTTCTATTTATTCCTCGTGCTAAAAAGTGTAACTTCAACTATAAAATACTTAGATAATACGAGTAATTATCTTCAACGTAAGAATTATTAACCTGAGTGAAGTTATGGTGCTAGCTAAATTGTTGACTCGCTAACTTCAGGGTGTCGGGTTTTCATGATAGTGTGCGCGCGGATCGTAAAAAAATACTCTCACTAATTTCTTCAATAAACGTAAATGCCTACCTACCTTAATCTGCGAACTCAATCCAAAACACTGTTTGACTCAACATAACACGTAAGTCGGCCTCAATAGCAGTCTCGATCAACGGGATTTAACCGTAAAGGCTCCACAAAAACTCCACTTAACCGGTTTTTGCGCAGCTGCAATGCTATACCATTACTTACTCGAAACGCTCAGTAGAAATGGAACAGTGAAAACTTATTTAATCACATTGAGCGCTTTTTGGTAAGAAAAATCTTCAATTTCGCAACACCGAAACACTAATGCGTCTATTTTATCTCAATATATATAAAACTAGCTGTGCCCCGCGGTTTCACCCGCGTCTAATGGAGGAAAGTCCCTATCCATTGCTTTAAAAAGCTATGATCATTTAGAGAACAATAGAAAAACAATAAAGGAACGCTAGGTAAAAGTACAGGGATCTACGAAAATGTGTATACTTAGTACTTACAGGTATTTTAAAACATTATGTTTAGTTTTCTTTTCTTGCGATAGAAGAACAAATTGGTGATCTCTCTGTAACCTGATACTCTTGATAGCGCAACATATATCAAGTTGTCCTATGAAAATCAGTCTCGGCGTGAATCGATTCCTTGGTGCTTAAATGATTGCCCCTGTGTTTTAATAATAATTACAGTAAACGTAGTCCTTAACGGGAAATTGTATTACAATTTTGAAATTAAAGAGCAAATGCAAAACATACCCTTCCGCTTTAGGGAATGGTGATTTGTGTTGGATTCAACACCATGAGTGGTACCCTACCAACTAAAACCTCCGAATATTTCACCTTTGCCACACACGGCGCGAACACATGAATGCTCTCGCACTCTTTTGCGAACCCGCCGCGGAAAAATGCACGCCGTGATCACCGGTGACCAACCGTGGGAGCTAGACGTCCTTACGTCTGGACACCTTTGGTCTCCCGCGGCGGGCCAAATGCTCGACCTCATCACCTATCACCATCCAGATGAAGAAGACGGGGACAGCAGCTCACCGATATACCGGCACTAATCTTCCCCTACAGCCCCACCGCATCCGCCATCATACTGCAGTGGGCAGGGAGAACGGCACACCGTAATACTGGTATTCTTCTCTAGCCAAGGTCTCCCCTCTACAGCCACAGCGCCTACCACCAAGCATCACGGCACGTCACAGTCACGCCGGCGACGTCTGCGCCGCGCAACTCCCTCCTGACTGCGTCGCTTGGACCGCAAGGCTAGGAGCCCATAGCCCTGGTGAGCAGTCCTACTGCGGGTTTCTCTTAGCTTCACTGTGACTAACCAGGCCACGGCTACTACTGGACCCCCGCCTCATCAATGTGGGAAGTCCTCGGGAAGGAAGCTAATGATATCTCGTAGAGCAAGCGGCGGCCGACGGCCTTTCTATTCGCCGTGATCTTTTATTAGATAAGTAGTTGAAAATTATACGCATTTTTTATGTGGGCGAACAATTACGCACGGTCACACATTGACATAGCGGGATATGTCGGGATCAACGTTACGGACGAATATGGTACCCCTACCGACGAAAACCCCGGCAAGTTTCTCCAGCCGTTGGTTGGCAGCAGAGTCTTGGGACCGCTATCGCACTCGACCGCGACTCAGCCATTGCCGTTGCCTTTTGCGAGAACACCTTGCGGAAGGCGTCCGAACCGCAGTATTTGGTTCCAGTGACCCGTCAGAAACCAGCGACGCGTCACCACGTCCTCGGGAAATCATATCCCTAGGTGCGGTGTCGGACCGCCCTAAACGACAGACACCCCAAACCCTCCAGTGGAAACAGGATCCGAGTCAAGTGCACCTCTAGGATCGCTCCTGTATGCACTTTCGCCTCATTGGATGAGAGAGAGGTCATGGCGTGCTCTCGCTCCTCCAACTCACACGGCCTATCACTGTCCAGCATCTTGGCCAAGATGGTCGAGAGCGAAAGGTTCCCCTCACGACCGCGGATAGAGATGGCCGCGGTTCCGCCTCTGTACCTACCTACATCACCTCGGGGACCATCATCTGGAAGACAAAGCTAAGAAACATCACTGGACCACGTGAACACAATAAAGAGGTATATTATTCTGTTGCAGAGTTGTTTTAAAACTACGGATATTTCCTAAAGTATTCATTAAACTCAAATAATGTGAAGATGTTTGCGACAAATAATGTATTTATTCGGATAAATATTAACATATGGCTGTATATGAAAATTCCTATGCAAACAATGTATTCGTCTTCTTCTTCTTTTTTCATAAGGCTTCCATTCGGTAATAGGTATCACCGCAATTTTATTACAATTAAAACATTACACATATGTAGTGTCGTTAATGCTCTAAATGTTCTTCATTGGAGTAGGTATATTTTTTTATTCAGGTGATCAGTCTTCTTCAGATAATTTTGCGCTGGATTGTCGGAAAACACTTTAGTGTAAAATCGAGGCAGCAGGATTCTTACTTTAAGTACTTCCAAAGTTCAATTGAATGAATAGTTATGTTAGTGTATAAAAACCAACGGACGAATTATAAACAACAATAGATACACAAAATAGAAAAGAAAGATATTAAATTCGATAATACAAAACGTAAATATGCAATAATGCATTGTTGTAGAACAAATTTGATTACCTCAAATGACACAAACTTCAATAAATATAGACACGTGCCGTCACAGACTTCAGCGACCAAAGAGTATGTAAATTCTCGGTACTAAAACTCTCGAAGAGAAATATTTTTTCCCGTTTTCGTAACATTCTTCATTCATACTCCGTATCTATTAATAGTAGCGTAATGTTATATAGCCTATAGCCTTCCTCGATAAATGGACTATCCAACAGAAAAAGAATTTTTCATATCGGTCCAGTGGTTTCTGAGATCCTAGCGTTCAAACAAACAAACAAACAAACAAACTCTTCAGCTTTATAATATTAGTATAGATATAAAATCAAACTTTTCAAGATCCGATTGAAAAGATATCTTCTAGGTGGCGTACGCTATCTTTGCCCATATCAATACACCAGGCAACGATACTCTTGTTTGTAAAAAAGCTTTAAAGTCTTGAACATCACTGTAAATTTGCTAGATTTGCTGCTTTTTAACAGATGTATTTCGGAGAGTTTGCTGCTCATCTGCATGATCTAATACCACCTTGCCCTTTTTGTATTGGACTGCTCGTAGCGCGAATAAGCAACATCGTTTCATAGTTGACGTTGCACAGCCTCGAATGAGGTTTGTCTGCACTTATTTGATAAGAACGTCTAGGCTGTGGAATGCGTAGCCTGAGTGGGATTTTCCCGATGGTTACTATTTGGTGCATTCGGGAGTGAATCGGTTTCTTTAAAGTAAGCACACTCCATCATAAAAAAATCAAGATCAAGATCATCAAGATCAGATCAGATCAAGATGCACAAAAAGATCAAGTGCAAACATTTAATCTTTAAATAAAGTGGCCAAGTACGAGTTGGACTCGCCCATGAAGGGTTCCGTTGCAGCAAGTAACATAATATACATAGAACACATAGTTCTTGTAGTACGTTGTAACTTTGAACAAAGTTTCAATAATAGTGTATTTATGACGTACTAAAAACAAACTACTCATCAGATCGAGTTCAAACCAATTTTCGTTGGTAGTTTACATGGTAATGGACATCATATATTTTTTTTAGATTTTTCATTCTCTTGCTTTAGAAGTCAGAGGGGGGGGGGACACATTTTACCACTTTGGAAGTGTGTCTCGCGCAAATTATTCAGTGTAGACGAAAATGATTTTAGAAACCTCAACATCATTTTTGAAGACCTATCGATAGACACCCCACATGTGTAGGTCTGATGAAAAAAATATTTGAGTTTTAGTTCTCAGTATGGGGGGCAAGCCTAATTTTTCTTTTTTTTTAATTTTTTGTTCAAATCTTAATGCGGTTCACAGAATACATCTACTTACCAAGTTTCAATACTCAATACTCAATACTCAATTATTTATTGCGTCATTATGTTACAGATAAAAGTAATTACAAGGAAACAAGTAATCAGATTTAGGACAAAGCTAAGTCGTAACACAACGTACCCCAACCGGGCATTGCAATTTATGTGACATTATGTGACATTATGGAGCGAAGCGTTTTATTTCACAGTCAGATAGGTATTTAATTTTCATCCTCGGAGATTTTTAGGTCATCAGTAAAAAACTCGGATAGACTATAATAAGCTTTTGACAAAAGAAGATCCCTCAAAGTCCTGACAAACCTACGCTCATCCTCAATTTCCTTAAGTTTATTGGGAAGTTTATTATAAATTTTTGTAGCCATCGCATGCGGACCGGTACTATGTAAATTTAGTTTTGATGTCGGTACGTTTAAGTTATGCTTGTATAATGTCCTAATAGGGTAGCGCCAGTTGTCTGCTACTTTTTGAAATAAATTTGGATATTTTTTAACAAATTTGCAGTTTTCTAATATATAAAGTGATGTCAAGGTTAAGATTTTGTAGTCAATGAAATATGGTTTGTGAAAATGTGTTTTACTTATGTCGGGGAGTTTAACATTGGCGAGGATACGCACGCATTTTTTTTGTAGGATGAAGAGGTCAGCGGCATCAACACTTCCACCCCAAAGGAGAATCCCGTAGGTCAGCCTGGAGTAAGCGTATGCGTAATAGGCCGATAAGGATGTATCCAGATCGGTGCCTCGTCGCAACTCTCTTAGGGCGTAAATGAAGCTGGACAATTTTGATTTTAGTTTCTTTACGTGAGACTTCCAATTTACGTGTGTGCAATCCAATTTTTTCAACAGTGTAGTTCTAATAGTTTCGGCAAAAAGTGGCTGTGACATACGGAGGGACAGACAGACAGACAGACAGACATGACGAATCTATAAGGGTTCCGTTTTTACGTTTTACGGAACCCTAAAAAAGCATTACTGATCACCATGCGAGTTGCTATTTAAACGCTGACCCATCTAAATTTCTCTGTCATTAGTTAGCGGTGTTTCTGCCTACGGATAACCATATTTGCTTGTGTTGTTTGACCTCAAGCTTATGTAGTTGACACGTTGTTTGCATATAACAAGCAAAGGAAATGAGCAGTGGAGTTTTTGCCTTTGTTTGATTAGTTGAGTACCTACTATCTACTTACTTTACCGAAGTACGTTGACCTGCGTGTGTTGGATAAGTTAAATATCTTTAATCCAAAAGTCCAAAATATATCTTTCTAGACCCACAAAATTACTATCGCAGTCATCGTCAGATCACGATTTTTCAAATAGTTCTTGTTTTCATGCCGTCAAGGTTCAACATGAATAAAATGGTAATTATTTAACAAGTTCCCATGGTCATGACCCATCAGTATACATATTGCGTAACGAATGTCATTCACATGTCATCGTGTATCTGTAAAACCTGTAAACGAGCTGTTATATGATAAGTTGACAAGCATAGTGTTGTCCTCACTATTGTTAAGGCTAAATAAAAAAGTCATCGGAACTAAGAACTAGTTTTCAAGACCGTTGAAACGAAAAGTGAGAAATACCTATTTCACATACGCCGTACCGATATAAGCTCTGCGCCCATACGATTCCACTCCCAACTGATAAAATACACTAATATATGGGCTTCATGACATGCTTTTTAAGATATAGATCACATTGGCAACATACATATATATAAGCATGCTGCTGTCAGCGAGCGGTCTGATAATGTGTATTGTTGCCAATGTAATCTGTATCTTAACGTGCATTGCATAAAGCACATATTTGAGTGTATTTTATTTGTCAGTTGGTAGCCGAGTCGTGTTATTCGACGCAGATCTTTTAGCTGCTGCTCTACTCAGGATTAATCTGTAGCATAGCATAATAAGCAGTTTTATGTTCGAAGCCTGCGATTCAGTTAATTCCCTGTAGGGAATACATATCCTATAGGGAGCGGCTTACTGCTTGTCTTTTTTTAACCGACTACAAAAAGGAGGTTCTCAATTAGGCTGTATTTTTTGTTTGTATGTTACACGAAAGCGACGCCAATTATGAATTGTGGAAGTAATAAATTCTTATGAAATTTGGTCAACTTCAATTTAATTTTAAATTGAAGTCGGTTTGTGTTTTTTGGGGAAATCGCTTTCATCGATAAGGCGGCCAGTTTGCTAGTTCTACTGTTTTCCTATATTGCATGTGTTATTTTGTTGGTGTGAACAATTAAGTATTTTTATTCATTCATTCAAAAATGTAGTGCTTCTCCAGGCGGATTCTGTAAAGACTCCCACCAGTATACAAATAACATTACTTAGAATAATATTATTATGCTGTTATTAAGGATTAGGGTTTTCAGTGTAACTGAAGTTACGTTAAAAACAATGACTTGCACTATACTTCTACATTAGGAGAATGACAGTGCATAAGTCACTCTTGGAATCTCGAGAGACCTTGTCGAGCCGCTAATGAAACGATCAACAAGGCTTTGCTAAAAGTACCAATTTTCACCTGTTATTCGCTGCCACCTAAGTGAGAACTCGATTATAACTGCCAACTCATATTTGGACAGAAGAAATACAATTGTTAGAACTCATTGCAAGGTCAGGTTTAGAACCTTAGACTTTGGAACATGACTACTAACCCAGTTTTTCTGTGATTTACAAAAGATTGTTAGGATACCTATTATTGATAAATTTATTATTAAGGATTGTTAGGATACCTATTATTGATAAATTTATTAGTAAGAATTGTTAGGATACTTTTGTTTTAGCATAAGCAGAAGCGGCTCACTAAATGATCCCACACCTGGTACTTAAGGCCTTCTCTCGCAAGGAGAGACTCAAGGTCATAACCCACCACGCTGGCCCAGTGCGGATTGGTGAATAACACATGATTATTACAAAAGACTTCACTCTTCCGAATATGTTGTAGGTGCACGTAGTTGCAATTATATTCTATTCTTAGGTACATGTCGGTTTAATCGCGATGTTTTCCTTTGCTGTTTTAAGTTAGCATCAATACGCATATGACTTCGAAAAGACAGTGGTGCGTGTGGGGTTTGAACTCGGGGGATTTAACACTAACCAGCTTCAAACCTTGTTATGTGGAACCCAGATATCTGATAGAATACTTGTATTATTGTTAACAGTTGAGTAGGTTCGAGAATACAGTCTTATTCGCTTAAAATGTAACGTATATTTTAATGTGGTGTAATTCTTTCTGTAACATTTGGCTGATGGAATATGATATTGCATATAGGATAATGCATATAGGATAGTGCATATAGGATAGTGCATATAGGATAGTGCATATAGGATAGTGCGTATAGGATAGTGCATATAGGATAGTGTATAATTACAGTGAGACTTGAGGTCAAGTAATGTAATAGTTGTAATGGCACTCGCGCGTGTTTTAGTTAGAATAAGCTATCACGTTATCACAATACATACATTTCAATACAATTTAAACATGAAACAAAATACGATGTTATGTACGAATAGCTACAAGCAAAGCGAATTTCCAGCTTAAATTGAGCCCTAATCTCGCCACGGTTCTGAGTCATCGTAGCTCAAGTTATACCGTCTATGTTTGTTTACAGACCCATCAAATATTTGCATTTTTATTGTTTCTTTAATATCGTATGTGAATAAAATGTATACCCCGTAAAATTGTCAATTTTAACAGACTTTAAAAGGAGTATGTTCTCAGTTCGGTTGTATTTCCTTTTTTAAACGTTGCTGCTCATTTGGGGACTTTATAGTCCAAAAATTACTCTCAAACCTTACGTAGACGAAAGACTAGTTAAAGTTTAGACCAAATCCAAGTCTAGAAATTGTCTACGTTTGTGAAGTCAAACAAACTCAAATAGATGATATTGAGATTGAGTCGTGTTGAGGTTGAGTTGAATACGGGAATATTGTTTATATTGAAAGAACAATCATTGTTTCAATGTAAGTGTTTCTATGTATCATAAGTAGGTATGTATTTCCAATTATATAATAATGCAATGCGACTATCTGGCTGCCATAGTATAAGCTTTGGTTAGTTTGGGGCTAGTTGTATTTATTTGTATAATTATTATTTATTCTTGTATCTTGCTGCTAGTGATTTACAAAGGTAAAAAAACTGACGATTGTAAATGAAGGGCACAGGGAAAAACATGCGATGTCACATTTTTATCTTTTTTAAACTGGCAATGCCATTGTATAGTTCAAAATGTGAAGAACAGAACGCCTAAATAAATTTTGTAGTAACAAGCATAGTCGCGGCGTAATCTTCGTTCAAAAATATTGATACAGTGCAATAACAAGCAATGTCAACGTCATTCAGCAGAAAACTATGCTATGTCCAGGGGGGCACAATAAGTGACGTCACAACTTGCGGGAACGAGACACTCTAATTACCTATTACTTGTGAAAAAGAGAGAAAGAGATACAGATTTTACGTCCTTATCACCGTGGCCGGGTTTTTCTCTGGCTAAGCTTTCAAATCTGACACCCGGTTCCCAAACAAAAGTCTGTTCAAAGCTTGGACTCTGATTTTTATTGATTTAATTCATATATGTTTATTATAATAATATTTGAAACGTGTTTGTGAAAGACTTGTAAGTAAGTCATTTGTGTTTTTGTATATTAACAATGTGTGTTTGCTGTGTTTTGAGCTAAAATATCCGCAGTGAAATGTGAAAGTGAAGAAAAATCAATGGAATCTCATTTTACTCGTAAGTAGACAATATTTTCAAATGCCCACTTGATAAAAATTGATAATGATGCATTCTAGATATCAACATGACTTAAATTTATACCATAACGGCTGCATCTAGTCCAAAATTTGCAAAATATGTAAAATGTAAACATAACCTATATAACAAAACAAACAAAAAAAGTGTGACCAGTTATTTCTTACAAATTTACCCACGAAATATACAAGTCGGTACATAATTGACAGTTTATTTACTGGCCGTTTACTAATAATAGGTACTAGATTTTGCCTGCGGATTCGCATTCGTTAGTTTTTGAAGTGCAAACTTCCTTTGGCGCATTACATACAGATATTTCGTGGGCCGTGAATTGAGGTCAAACATCATGCTTGGGAATGAAATAAATCTTCGGGTGAACTCGGAGCTATGGCCACAAATGCGTAAACATTTTTAGATGGTCATGGCGTGTTACCATGGTTACCATTACACATCTTTAGTCTAGATAGCCAATTGACTTGAGAGAAGGCTTATTTAGATGACAATGCTTTAAAGATTTATTCCAAACCAGAAGCGCCCTCCGGTTTCACCTGCGTAGTTTCCAAAGTGTGCTGTCAAGTACTGAGTTATACATTTTCAGTTCTATCGTCAGTCTCTATGACTGCCAGTTTTTTTTCCGTTACCAATCCCTACGCTTCAATTTCTGTTTCTTCTCCCACTGACATTGCAACTCTTGTTTTCTGGAGTGGCAATTGCATCAAACTCTAATTAACTTACACTATCCTTTACAGACCCTGTCCCATTCTAATGAGAACGAATGATGCTTTTAGTGAAAAGTAGGTCCATTGTGTGAGTAGATTATGAAGTACTAAGCTCTAAAAGTTACTGCTGGTCTAGTCCGGAGAACAGCGCCTGCCGATCCGGATACCCCAGGTTCAAACCCGACATGCACCACTCTTTTCAAAGTCATGTGCATAATGCGGCTTAATGCCGCTAACCTAAAACGGCGAAGGAAAACATCGTGAGGACACCGACATGTACCTAGAATCTTTCGAAGTCGTGTGTCATCCACCAACCCGCACTGGGCCAGCGTGGTGGATTATGGCCTTAACTCTCGCAAGGAGAGAGTTAAGGCCATAATCCACCACAAAGGCCCCGAGACCCAGCAGCGGGAACATTTAGTGGGCTGT
The DNA here is from genome assembly GCA_963693475.1 of Ectropis crepuscularia. Lineage (NCBI taxonomy): Eukaryota > Metazoa > Arthropoda > Insecta > Lepidoptera > Geometridae > Ectropis > Ectropis crepuscularia. Next base: position 20,759,587 of record OY856355.1, read on the forward strand.
TGATGATGAAGCTCTAAAAAAAGATTATTCATACAAATTTTCACCTCTGATTTAACCCTTTTGCAATTCGAATTACGCAACTTGAATTTATCACTACATTTCTAGTAATAATTTTGATTGTTTTATTCATCCAAATTAATTATCATTTTTCAGATGTGACACTCTGAAGGATAGGATAAACATTGTGTGAATAATAACGCAATATTTTTCATGAAGTACAAAATAAATCAATTATCCTGAATTACCACAACATCTAATAGTAGTATCTCTACTAAAACAAGGGCTTCGAATATTGAAAAAGTAAAATGTTTGTTCTATACGTAAATTCCGAGTTACCTGTGTCAAGTCTGGGCTAGCTGCTACTAAATGGTATACCTAAATTTGTCAATCAAACTATATTATTATAATATTGAATGTAAAGTACAATTTGAATTAAATGTTTTATTGTCCAGTTTTTGATTATTCTCCCTCCTATTTTATTTATATTACATGAAACCTCTTTTTGAAATGTAATTTTAGAATGGATAGAACACGGGCTGAATTCGTACAACTATCGTAGCACTACCCTTATCCAGTGGAATATTTTCTTTATGGCAATACCTTTTGAGTATTGAATTGAAAATTGAATTGAAATTGAAAGAACGAGAAGCACTATAGTAGTCAGGAACTTTGTAACTCTATATTGTATTCCTTACTCTAAGGCTATGTCCTTGGTTGTTATGTCAGTTCGACGTTTGTTTTCTGTCTTGTTTTGGTTGGACTTTGAGGGTATTTCGTTTGTTGTTTTTTGCTGTTTGTACAACATTCTACTGGTCAAGCACTTTCATTTGAAACCCATATTGAGGTAGTATTAGTATGTAAGTATTGAAAAATGAAATTGCCATTTTGTGAGAGAATATCCAGGCCCGCTCAAAAATTTGTGGATCAAGAGTTCAAAAATACTTCTCAAGGATAAAGTCTCAGGGATACAATAAGTGACGCTGCTTAGATAAACAAAAGTGGAAGTATACCTATCTAACAAATTTTGGAAAATATATATTTTTATAAATAACTAGTTACGGCCCGTTCCTGCTTCGCTCGGAAAATAACCTAGATAAGTACCAACTGCAGCGCCATCTGCCGGGCTGATTTGTAAATCTAAATCTACCTCTAATTGATTTCTACCCAAAAACATACAAAAAAAATCATTCAAATCGGTCCAACCGTTTAGGAGGAGTTCCCTATCAACACACGTACAGAAGAATTATATAATTTATTTAATTAATTTTATTTTAATTATTTCATAATTAAAATATTTTTTTTTCCACACCTACTTAATGTACTTGCCTTGTTTTTAAGGATCAAAAAATTAATTTAGGAATGACTAAGTCATTATCTTTAGGAGATTGCATGTTTTTTCCCTATTTTTCATGGACAGCTTGTTTTTTACCTGTCTTTTCTGACTTTGTTTAGTTTTTTTCAGCTAACTCAATAAATATGAGAAAACTACCAGCGCCCCGCGGTTTTACCCGCGTAGTTCCCGTTCCCGTCGTTCGCGTTATTTTCCCGGGATAAAAAGTAGCCTATGTGTTCTTCCAGACTATAATCTAACTATTATATTCCAAATTTCAGCCTGATCCGTTCATACGTTACGGCGTGATTGAGCAACAAACTTCCAAACATCCAAATATCCAAACATCCAAACATCCATAATTTGACATTTATACTACTAGCAGCGCCCCGCGGTGTTACCCGCGAAGTTCCCGTTCCCGTTGTTCCCGTTGTTTTTCCGGGATAAAAAGTAGCCTATGTGTTCTTCCAGACTATAATCTGTATGTGTTCCAAATTTCAGCCCGATCCGTTCATACGTTAGGACGTGATTGAGCAACAAACATCCAAACATCCATACATTCACATTTATAATATTAGTAGGATAAAGCTTCATTATTTTTATTCACCAAAAACAAGTATATTTTATTTATAATTTAATTTTTTATTTGTAATTTTTTAGTCTAAATATATATTTCTGTATGGATTCAAAGTTTAATTTGCTATTTTCTCAGTTCAATGTCTCTGTGACATTGCATGTTTTCCCCCTGTACCCTTCAAATATAACATCAGATTCTAAAAACATGAAATAAACAGATTTGTGTTTGTTAAGAGATGATTCTGATCGGAAATTCCAGTTATGCTTATTCCATTCATTTATGTTTATTCAATTCATTGTCATAGTTACAAACACAATTTTATTTGTAGATTAATTTGGAATTTTGAGTAGATCGAACTGGTTTGTCCTTGTCAGCGTCCGCTTATAAAAATATCATTATTTAAGGAACTCTACATTTGTTTGGAATAAAAAGTAGCCTATGTGACCTTCGTGAACTGAAGAAACGGTTACAAGGGATCTGTTACAGGTAGCCTCAGTGGTCAACCGAGTTTTGGGAAAGCGCAGGAAGCCAAAGGCCTATCTTCAAACTATATTTACACGCATAATCTAAAATCACATTCTTTTAGGTTTCAGCATACGCATTACGCAAACCCGCTAATCGTTCCCAATCCTTGGACTCGGGACCTTCTCTCGTCCAGTTTGGCAGATTACGCATGTCCTCGAATGATTTCATCCTTGGAACATGGCGGTTTCCTCACAAAGTTTTCCTTCGCTGTTAAAGTCAGTCATGACGACAAACTTATATATACTCGTATCTGCACTTGAAAATTTATATCAGAGGTGAAGGTGTGATTCGAACTTGAGATTTCAAATGTGTGTACCGTTCTTCAAGCTGAAAGTTTTTTTTTAATTGACGTAGGTAATTTGCACTGGTGGCGAGACTCTAAAAGTCAATAGACTTTGGCCTAAATCGCGTAGCATAATTCCCGTACCATCAAACCCATATCCTCCACACATTCCTCGCAGGCGATGTACATCGACGACTCTGTTAATTTTTCTAATCAGCGTCTTTATATAAAACCTTCAATCTACAAGTATATACTATCGTGTCACTACATCCGGCGGTGGAAGCTGATACTTGGCCCGGTTGGGAAACAGAGCGTGGCGAAAGCGACTATATGACGTGACTACGTTATACGATTCGCCATTGACAATCGATTAATTAGAAAATGGTGCGAAATTATTACATATTCTACACATTACAAACATGAGGTCGTAGGTTCAAATCTCAACTGCACCTCAGAGTAATTTTCATGTACAGATGTACAAACTTGTCGTCAGTACTGAGTTTGATGGTGAAGAATAACATCGTGATTATACCGATATGTCTCAAGAAAGGTTTCCTGCGAGGAAATGTTCGTGTCATCCACCAACTAATATAATTTGCAGATGAAAATAAGTTTCAAACTACGTACTTTAAGGAGATAGTAGGGTTTTACTACATAATTGAAATATTTATTTTATAGTTATATGAAAATTTACACGCACACAAGAGATTGTTCAATGAATGTGGCATGTTGGAGTCTGATGATGCATATCTCACAGTAAATACCGTTTGTTATTAATAAAACGAGTAAGATTGTTCTACGATAGGTTATTCGTAAAAGTGACGGTATTAAGCATATTTTACTGTGACAGATATAAGTAACGAGAGAATCAAAAACTAAAATTAGCTAGCCACGGATAATTTGTGTAGGTAATACGCTTCAAAAACCCAATTTACGTTGCCAACTTTATATTTGAACAATTTTTTTTCTGGGTTATCTATCGTAATTTGAATGATTTTTTTTTGTTTCTTACGAAAACGCCTTAAACATGTGTTAAAACGAGTTTTAAAGTTAGGATTTAACTTTAAAAGAGGCCCAAACTATACCAGTCTTAAAATGTCCAAATATACAAACATTGTGTATAAAAAAATAAATATACTGTTGAATTGAGAAACCTACTTTTTTTTTTTAAAGTCGGTTGATAATGTTCTGCTTGTAAAACACTAAAAATATGCTTCCTTAACATTATCTGTTTTTCCAAAATCTACTATCAACTGCAGTTTTTTTTTAAGTTCTAGTTTAAGCCAGGTGGGCTTAGACTAATAAGGCTCTAAAATCAATATGCTGTAAAAATAATTTTCTTTCTTTCAAGTTTTTACTAAATTTAACTTGGCTTTCGTTTAAAATTCGGAAAATGTACAAAATTCAACTTAAAATTGTATCCGACTTCAAAATAGAAGAAAGTTCTGAATTCGGTTGTTGAGACAGTTGATACCTAAATTTTTTTTTGTATGTAGGTATGTTAAGACCTGTTAAGACCTGTACATTTTGATTAGTGCGAGTGATTAGTGAAGGTGTTTAGTGATTAGTAGCAAACACGTGTGGATACCGATTGATTAGTGCGAGTGCATAGTAATTACTCACTCGCACTCGCATTAATCAAAGTACAAACAGCTCTTTACGCGATAACCCCGCAGATTGTGAATCGATTAGTTGTTTTTTTGTTTATTTCATCGTAGTTTATAGTTATATAGGTGGTCCCACATAAATTTAACCGAAATCAGTGTGCTAGTTTTTTGTAATATCTTATCTTATACCTTTAAACGAGCAATTCTTGTACCTATATAAATATGTATATATATATATAGAATCTGAATCTCGGAAACGGCTCGACGGATTTTCATGAAATTATGTATGCAGGGGATTTCGGGGACGATAAATCGATCTAACTAGGTCTTATTTAAAAAAAAACGCATATTATGCGCGTTTTTAGACAATGAAAAACTGTCACATTAGACATTAGAATGTGAAGGTAAATTTCGCCGCGTGACGCGACAGCATAATTAGCTCAGACGGAAGTCGGGCGCTCATAGCGGGCACGAATTAGTAGCTCCGGGTTCGAATCCAGACGGGTTCTCTTTTTTTTTCAATTCGTTTTTTTTAAGAAATCTATTTCTTGAAGTCTTTTATCTGTAGGTATCTAAGTATATTTAGTAATTAAACCGAGCAAAGCTCGGTCACCCAGGTACTTAACAATTATAGTCGAGTGTCTCAATTAAATTTACAACTGAAGTCGGTTTTTGGTTTTCGGAGCAAAATAAATTATTGCAATTCTATTCTGTACTGTTACAATGAAGCCAAAAAATTTGACTCAAGAGAAAACTGTTACTAAATTTTGTCGATTTAAACTTCAGCAATAAACACAGCATAATTAAACTTCTTGAATGCAATTTGCCTTTAATGATAATAAAATACAATCAGCTAAGTATGTCCAACACATGTACATGGTCATTGCATTGTATATCTTTGCTGCAGTGGTCGCGGATGAGTAAATACATACTCGTAGACTAGCGACTCGTCCCGGATTCGCATGGAGAAACATTCATTAATACCACGTATTTTGTAATAAGAGATGAACAACCATATCTTGTTTACCATTGTCAATTTTTAATCGTTTTTAGAAAAACAATAGTTACTCTGACAAAATTATAATCACAACATACTGTTCTATTTTCAAGGGGCTTAGTACGATACGTAGAAAATTTTATTGGTTTTGTATTTTTTTTTGTTGAGTATTGAGTGACGGAGCAAACAACATAATGCTAAAGAATAAAAAATCACAGTGCCTCAAAGCTCTTGTAACATGAGGAGTCCAAATCATTACCTAGCACTGCACTTTCATATACATATTCATTTAATCCTTGCTAAAATAGGTACAAACAAATAAATTGTGATCATTAATACATTAGTACACTGCGCAATTAATGAATACTTTTTGACAAAATACCAATTTTCATCTTTTTTTACGTGGAGGAAATGATTTTACGCATAAAACGTCAACCAGGTTCCACCTTTGCCGCTTTAGTCGGGAATAAAGGGACGCTCTCGCATTCTCGCGCGACCTCTCTTTCGTACAATCTCCAACTCAAAATCTTCAAATCAGTCTAATATTTTGGAGTGTAATAATTACAAACACAACTGCAAATCTTCCCTCTTTACAATGTTAGTATAGATAGTTAAATACTTAACACACTCGTAGCGTAATTAGTTAGTCGTGAGCTGTACTGACAATGACTAGAATAGTAAACAAACAACCTTGGTATCTAGGGCTCTAGGTTTAGGTTCTGCAAATTAAGTGCTAGAAAAAGGTTTGTCTCTGTACTTCAGAACAAATAGGTAACTTAATCCCAGGAGGCTAAGAGGGGTGTATTAAGGTAATCTTCCAAAATTAATTTGTGAAGCATTACAACACCCAAAGAAGTTAGAAGAAAAAGTACAATAGAAGAAGAATGTACCACCAAGTTTTAACGCAGCTACCGTAGAAATGTTGAAAGAGGACAATCAATCAAGAGGTCAATCTAGCTCCAGACCCCTCTGGAGCAATGCTCCCAGAGCCCTAAATCGGTGAAGAGGTTTGGCTCGAAGCCGGCTTCTGACCAACCCCATGAAGGAGTGAAGGAGATTTGCGATGTTTTACAAACTTATTTCACCTACCTAATTCCCCATGGTGAGACTAGACGCTTTCTCGCTCAAGAAGAGAGAAGAGGCCATTCATCACGATTGGCCAGAGCGGGTTAGCAGATGACGCATCTCTTTTAAAATTTATTTTATAAAAAACATACCGGTTCCTTAACTACTACTACGACAAGGCCATAAACCACCATTAAAACCAGATGACATACTTGTAATTAATTTATTTTAATACATGGAAAAACACTCAAGAGTTGAAGGCGGGGGGATTTAAGCGTAATTAAATCAAAATCAAAATTTGTTAATTTGTCAGAATATTATCACAAATATGTGCACTTATCTCTACCCAAGATGGTGCACAAGTATTAACAATTTATTGCATGAGTACCACCTTATTATTGTAAAACATTGATGAGATATTTATTTTGTTTTGTGATGCCAACATCGACTGCGCTACCGAATACTATCTTCATTACAACTTCAAGATAGCCATTAAAGATCGTAACGCGGTAATGGATGTTAGCCAAGCTTTAAATAAAATAAGACGTACTCTTTAATAGTTAAGAAATAAAAAAAAAAATTATTCCTGCATGTAGAATGCACAAAATAAAAATTAAGCACAAAATAAAAAGATATGGATGGGTCCAGGTTGTGAAGTTTATTTTAAGGAAAAAAAAACGATTTTTTTCGCTACTATTCCACCAAAAACTTGAGCTTAGGTGAGGTTTTGTAATGCAGAGTTAGAGTGAAGATTACTAGTATATGACAAACGGAGACTGTTTCGTAAACACGTCATTATTATAATGACGATCGTTAAGATTCCGTCGGCGGAGACTTTCGCAAGTTTATAAACTTGTTTGCCTTCATCAGTAAACGAACGAACTGATACTATTTGAGACTATATTAAATATATTTTTATATTATAACTGAAACATCGGTATTGATCAAACTCGTGGTAGTTTAAAAAAAACTTTGAACTTTTATCTTATCTAAAAAAATCAATTGGGATGCTGATAAGATCCAAAATATTTAATTCTGATAAACCCGTCAGGTAGGTTAAGGAAAAATATAGGTCAGGTTTTGTTTGTTTTGTAAAATTATGAATAAATAATTGGCAAAGATAATTATAGATCATAAAACTGCCGAGTGAGAGACTGTAACGTCACGTTTTCGTAAAAATCGTACAAAGAAGTCACGTCACTCGAAACTTCGAACCACTGTATCTTTGATTCTGTTTGTGAAACCAAATAAGAAATAGTGTACAATTTAGTACATTAACGAATTCCAGTTTTTCGTAAACTATGTAGTGATTCAACTTAATCAAAATTAAAATAAAAATCAAAACATGAAATATTTGTTTTTTTTTCAATTCAATTCAATTCATTTATTCGAACCATAAATTCATAAGAACACTTGAACACTACTTGGTAACGTCATTAACAAAAAGGCATAAGATTTTAATTTTTCATGTTATCAAGAGGCATATTAATTTGTCATGTGTTTATTTAGTTTTTTTTTTATTGATGGTTAATTTTATTTACGTTAGTTATATAACTCCATAATATACTATCCATACATTTAGGTAACCAAACATGAAATCAAAAATAAATTAAAAAGTTACACGTATAAAAAACGCGTTCCGTTTTACTAGTATAATTTAGCAAGGTGAAAGCGGCGTATACTGGATCTACTTGAATATTCTCCGGTTACTATCTCAGAGATATTTTTAATTAAATACGAAGGTATTTAATTTTCTTGCTTACTAGCGGTCCGACCCGGTTACGCCTGTTGTATATAATATGTAATATATAGCTTATAGCACTCAGGGATAATGTAGGTACATATCCAATGGTGAAAGATTTTTTCAAAGCGGTCCAGTAGTTCCTGAGATTAGCGCGTATTTTAATATTAGTAAAGATAGAGTGACAGGGAGAGCAGAACATTTGCCTGATTGTAAGCAACACGCCACAGTGTCAACACGCAACTATGGAAACATTAAGACTTGGACTCTTCATGTTTCAATAGCTAAATAGTTTCAAATCATTACCTAGCACTTCACTGCGCTCATCACCCAGATATAAGATGATTTATTTCTATGCCCTGTTATTTCTTTGGAAACATTGTCCTTCAAACCGGAATAGTGATATTTACATTGTTTGGCGGTAGAATAACTAGCAAAGGTGTAGTACTACCCCAGCCGGACTTTGCATAGAGTCTAAACACTACAGGAATATTTTGATTAACTTATCATTATAAAATACACTTGGGGAAGAATAACAATTTAATTTAATCTCATTTGTTTACAAAAATGAAAGAAACGTAAGTTCTAGTAAAGAATAGACCCTACAATATATTGCATTTTGGCTGCAGAAATGATAATTTAATAAGTGTCTTCTACAAATTTTCTAAATCTCTTCAATGTACCGATTCTGTTTGGTTACAGTTTTATTGTTAGCGTAGATTTGTATGCTTGTAAAAAAAAGAAAGTGAAGATGGAAAGAAACGCTCAATGCAAATTGGACACACAAAATCATTCTAATCAGACGATTTATTTCGACCAATATAATAAGAGTTTACTGGAACAGGAGTTTGTCCCGTGACTTTTGACTTATCAAAAATAAAGTGGCCAAGTGCGAGTTGGACTCGCCCATGAAGGGTTCCGTTGCAGCAAGTAACATAATATACATAGTACACGTAGTTCTTGTAGTTCCTTGTAACTTTGATCGAAGTTTCAATAATAGTGTATATATGACGTACTAAAAAAAACTACTCATCAGATCGAGTTCAAACTAATTTTCGTTGGTAGTTTACATGGTAATGTACATCATATATTTTTTTTAGATTTTTCATTCTCTTACTTTAGAAGTTAGAGGGGGGGGGGACACACATTTTACCACTTTGGAAGTATCTCTCGCGCAAATTATTCAGTATGGACGAAAATGATTTTAGAAACCTCAACACCATTTTTGAAGACCTATCGATAGAAACCCCACACGTGTAGGTTTGATGAAAAAAAAATTTTTGAGTTTCAGTTCTCAGTATAGGGGACAACCCAAATTTTTCTTTTTTTAAAATTTTTCTGTTCAAATCTTAATGCGGTTCACAGAATACATCTACTTACCAAGTTTCAACAGTGTAGTTCTCATAGTATCGGCAAAAAGTGGCTGTGACATACAGACGGACAGACAGACAGACAGACAGACAGACAGACAGACAGACAGACAGACATGACGAATCTATAAGGGTAAGGGCATTAAAACTAAAGTTAATAACATAAAAATCAAAATAAAAACAAGTCACGAGTTGCTACAGTCAAAAAATCAATAATAATACAAAAAAAAAGATAGTGCAGTCACAATCACATGCAACTGCATGTATTTAAAAAAAATCAATCGATTGGCATAAAAGTTTCTGCACTCAAAACTATTCTAGTGACCAGCATCCTTGAGCTACTAACTGGAATTCATTTAGAACGTCGATAAAGTATATAGTATACTAGCGGCCCATTCCGGCTGCGCTCGGATATTGTCATTTAAAGACTACGAGTATTAATCGAAATAAAAACTATCCTATCTCTCAAGTTGGACCAGACAGGTCGCGGTGTGCCAATTTAATTTAAAATCGGTTCAGTAGTTTAGGAATCCATCGCGGACAAACATCGTGACAGGAGATTTATATATATTAAGATTATAATTTAGAAGGTGGCGTGACGATTTGCAATAGCACGATAAAATCGGGCCCACCAAACCGTTGATAATATACTCGTACTAAGCGAATAGAGGTAAGAGAGATGTTGGGAAGTACGCAGATAACAAAGACTAAGTGAAAGGAGGGAAGAGAAAAATGACAAAACATGATAAAGCGATAGAGGGTAGTATAAGGTAAGGCAGAACTAATAAGGTAGAGATGTTCCGGAGTGGAGACAGCGAATCTAAAAACGGAAGTCGGGTTTTCAGTATCAGAACGAAAAATATATTTATTTGCGGTGCGTAGGTAATAGCAATAACGTAACTTTATGCTTTCATAGTTTGAAAGAGCACATCCGAAATCCTGATATATTTTTATTATATTTATTTAACCTCCGTTGTCCCACTGCTGGGCAAAGGTCTCCCCCAATTCCCTCCAATTTATCCGATCCTGAGCTACCATTTTGTTAAACGCTCCGAGCTCGTCCTTGCATCGCGTTGGAGGACGACCCAAGGGTCGACTGGCCGATGGCGTCCTCTGTAGAAACCCTGGCCCACCGATCGTTATATTTATATATATATTCTACTAATATCATTAATGCGAAATTTTGTAAGTGTGTGTATAGAGGTTTGTTTATCTTTTAGCAAAACATATTGTAAACCACAGCGCAGTGCTAGACAGTGATTAAAACTATAGCTGGGTGGCACTTTACTGTTTTATCATCAGGCGTGTTGCTTAATTCCATGTGTCTTATACTTGCCGTTACTCTATCTTGGAATTAAACAATATAGGTACAATACTTGCGGCTCGTTCCCGCTTTTCTAGGATGTTGTCGTATTATAAAGACTAATCCGAAACTAATACTATCTTATTTTTCAAGTTGGATCAAACTGCACATTTTAGTAGTTTACGAGTCCATCGCAGACAAACACCGTGACACGCAATTTATATACATTTAGATTTATTGAGTACACTATTCACTTTTTAGTCTTTTTAGATGTATATTCTTCTTTCTCCTGAGGTTGTAATTCACTGCCGTGCCCATGTTAACAGTAGTAGTTAACAAATCTCATACAAAAAACATTCAAAACTATTTGTTCTGTTCATTTTTGTTTGTTTAACTTTCATTTCTTATTTTTCATGTTAAGTTCTTTTTCTGTGTATCTAAGAAAAACAAATTATTCGAATTTTATTGAATACTCCACTCATCGTGTTATTAACTTCATTTCTGTTAACTACTTAAGTAAGCTCTTTAAAAAATACGTTTAGATTTTAATGTCTTTAAAAGGCTCAATCAATGAATTTCAGTATTCAATTAAGTTAGCTAAAAAGGGAAATTAACAAAAATAAATACTCACACTCCAACAACACCAGGCAGCTCTCCAAAGAAGTCCTTCCTGACCTCCGACTTGTATTTCACCAGACACGGCATAGAAGGTCTAAAGGGTGTCGGCCCTTCTCTTCTATACATTCTCTCAATTTCATCAGCATCATAAACAAACAGCAGATCCGGTCGTCCTATCAGACCACCCAAGCGCACTATACGTCCGTATTTATCCAAGAAAAGCTTCGTCACTTTTGCGAATTCCGAAATATCGAACTGTCCTATAACAGGGACCATTCGCCAGGTATTCCCTAATATAGGGATGGGCTTAGGTCCCGGTACTTGGGAGTAAGGTTTGGCGTTGGCGAAAATTTCTTCGGTGAGTTCCGCGGTTGGAGCGACTTGGGATTGTTGCCGTTTTGAGAAAGGGCATGTTGACGCATATCGAGCGTTTACGATGGGACGGTACGCGGTGAAGGTACGGAGGCGACCCATGGCGGATGGAGCCGGCGAGGCGACTGCGCGAGCGCCGCTGCCGTACCGTGCCAATGAGCGGAATGCTTGTGGTTCGCACCAGGTTCGGTGCAAACGGGTCTTCGGGTGAGGAGCCACTTTCGACTCTCAGCACTCTAAAGGTAGCCTTTCGAAGCGAGCGTCTATAGCGTCACTGACGCCGCAACAGAGAGATGTTCCATACAAATGTATGAACTTCTAGTAACGCCATTTTAGCACAGCACTAATGCGACACTAACACAGTGCGGTAGTGTCGCATTTCTATGGAACATCTATCTGTCGCGGCATCCGTGCTGCTATAGACGCTTGCTTCGAAAGGCTACCTTTAATGGTGCTATTAAAGACCACAAAGTTTACGTATGAAAAAAACTCAAGCAATATGGATTGTATTGGAAAAAAAATGTATCTATATAAATGTAGAAAATACACTTTCCTATTAAGAGTACTTACAGATACGTCAAAATTAAAAGATGCAATTTTCTAGATGAAAAGTTATAAAAATAAAGACTTACATAAGTAAATCAGATTACTTCGCTTCCCGAGAATGGGGTTTGCACTTTAGTATATGAGTATAGCAGTACCTATAGTCTTTAAAAAATAAAAGACTCGTGATATTTTTGAGAAATATTCACAATACTTTTACATTCTAATACTTACTTGAATTGAAATAAATACTGAAATTTACCAACGCTTTCAATTTCTTAATTTATAAATAATGACTGAAACTCAGGAGGCTGTAAAAATCAACAAATGGGATGGAGCAGCTGCGAAAAACGTCATCGATGATGCTATTAGAGAGGTGCTGACCGGTGATCTGAAATGCAAGGAGAGCTTTGCCCTTATGGATGGGAGGCTGTTCTTGTGTGCGTTAGCTGTAGGTGTTGCTCTCTATGCCCTTTTATGGGACTACCTCTACCCATTCCCTCAGTCTAAGTTGGTACTTATAGTTTGTGTGACATCATACTTTGTTCTCATGGGTATCCTGACTCTATACTAACAGCACCTCACCTCACCAGTTTTGCCACCTAGTTCCCGTCTCAGTTATTTTCCCGGGCAAAAAGTTGCCTTTGTGCAAACGAAACAAAAGTAGCTCTTTGTTCCAACCTATGGAAATTTCGAACATAAAATATATAATGTAGTGATAAGACTCTTGGCAGAGTCCGTCTGGGGAAGTACCACACCTTTGCCAGTTATTCTACCCCCAAGCAGTAATGAGGAAACATTATTGAGTTCCGGTTTGAAGGGCAAAGTTTACAGATAAATTACTGGGCTTAGAGATATAACATCTTAGATCTCTGGGTGACGAGCGCAGTGCAGTGCTATGTAATGATTTGGACTCTTCATGTTCCAATAGCTGCGTGTCACTGTGCTGTTATGTGGCAGGCATGTTGCTTACCATCAGGCACATGTCGTGCTCGTCTCGTCACTCTTTATTTAATTAATGTTCAATTAATGTTCAAAATTTCAACCCGATCCGTTTAGCCGTTCCAAAGTAATTGAGCAACAAATATTAAAACTCTCGTTGCTTTTATTATTTTAGTAGGATATTATTTAACGAACCAACCAGCCAGCCCCAGCCAGCCAGAGCAAGTTATGTGAAGTGTTTCATAATTCCTTATTACGGATTTTATTGTTTTCTTCAGGTTCCAAATTACGTTTTAGGATATTTTACAAGTATCAAAACGGTTCTATTGTTTTTTGAGAACTAATAATAACAATGGTAGGTACTGTATGTAAAGTGTTCATTATTATTGTTTAAAAAATGTACCAACATTGTTTTTTTCTTTTTGTTTTAAATACACTGAATTGAACTTCAAAACGAAAATATCGACTTAATACAAAAATTAAGCCAAATCCTAGCTACAAAAATAGTTATATAGATGTACTTAGGTATACTATTGCAGACTTTTTTGTATAGGTACCTATTTAAGTGGTCCTTAACTGTAGGCCTCATAACAAAGCTCAAAGTCACACAGCGAGCTATGGAGCGAGCTATGCTCGGAGCTCGGAGTTTCTTTGCGCGACAGAATCCGTAATGAGGATATTCGCAAAAGAACGAAAGTAGCCGACATAGCTCGAAGAGTAGCTAAGCTGAAGTGGCAATGGGCAGGCCACATCGCTCGCAGAACTGACAACCGATGGGGAAGAAAGGTTCTCGAGTGGCGACCACGAACTGGAAGACGCAGTGTTGGACGGCCTCCCACTAGATGGACAGATGACCTCACAAAGGTCGCTGGAAACCGCTGGTTGCAGGTTGCACAGGACCGTTCGTTGTGGAAATCTAGGGGGGAGGCCTATGTTCATCAGTGGACGTCTTGCGGCTGATGATGATGATGATGACATATTTAAGGTGTATAATATCTACTGTTGCACATTTTTTTAGTCTATGTCGTACCTAGGGTTAAGTCAGAGTTTGCAATGTAAGCCTAAAAAAAAAGTATAGGTCTAAATCCAATAAAACTAGCGGCCAAATTTTGATAGGCAACCTGGTAGATGTACAATATCATCCAAATCCTAAACATTTGTAAAAATTTGGAACTAAAATTTGATCCTATAAAGTTATAAACAAAATTACGGTAATTTACACGTCCATTAATTAGAGATATTTCCATTAATTTCTTCAGCTTTATTAACAACATAGTCAAACCTGATCGTTAAATACTAGCCGACCTGACGGACTTTTTGTAAAACCGTTTTACATCAATATATTTTTTTTCTGTTATACAAACCTTGTCTCAGCTATAATAACGAATATGTACAAACAGCTTGTTTCGGGGGCATCTTGTTGAGTGAGAAAGAACCTCTACTCACGCTCCTCTTAATTTTGACCTTCAACAGTGCGTGTAGAAGTTAAAAATAGGGACCGGACGACTTGGGAAGTCTTAGGCCAACTGTCCACGTAGCTGCACGACATCCGCACGATTTCGACAATCGTCGGATGCAAGACGAATGCTTGCATCTTGCGTACAAATAATGAAGTCTGTGTCCACGAAACGACAACGACACGACAGCCGCACGTCTTGCGTTTGTTCGTAGGATGCATGCATTCGACAAAAGACGCGTGCGTGGACAGTAGGCCTTAGTGTGTTCAACCTAACTAGTAACATAACTCCAAACGCGATTGCTAACCAACCCCGACCCGTTCTATACTTTTGTTCTCACTACTACTAAAGGCCGATTTACATCAGATGAGCGAATGCTCATTCTATCCCCACTGTATCAAAATTCATTTGGTGTAAACAAACATAGAGCATTCTTTCGTTGTTTTGTTTGCGTTCGCAAAGATTCTATGGAATAAATAATATGAAAAACGCTAAGAACGATCTCTCGTTTACACTAAAAGGTCGAGAAAGAACTCTCTTGTTCCAGCTCTAGCTTTATGTTCGTTCAGTTTAAATCGGCCTTAATACAGTAGAGAACAATGTATAGAACAGGACGTCTACTCTCTTTCTACGTAAACGTAATCCGGTATCCGACCATCTCGAGCTTTTGAGCGTTACTTTGTCGTGTACGCTCAACTTTGGCTCGTATATCGATCGAGTCCAAGGCTAAATTAGCTGCCAAAAAACTGGGTGTCTAAGGTGCGAAGGTACTTCAAGTCTGAGCAGTTATACGAAGCATAGATTCGCGCCTGTATGGAGTACTGTTCGCACCTTTGGATGGGTCGGCTGAGTATCAGCTGGAGGTTCTGGAATCGATCGAGAAACGTGCCAAAAGGCTCATAGGGAATAAGACACGTGACTTCGAAAGATTCTAAGTACATGCCGGTTTCATCACGATGTTTTCCTTCACAGTTCTACGTTAGCGGAATTACGCACATGACTACGAAAAGACAGTGGTGCGTGAGGGGTTTGAACCTGGGGTCTCCGGATCGGCAGGCGCTGTTCTCCCGACTAGACCAGCCGTAAAGGCGTTCATACACCACTCGTTATTCAGATAGTCTTAGTCTTAGTAGTGTGGTGTAATAAGCGTCAGACTGTTAGACTCTGAATTCAGACAGCAAGATCGGGTTCGGCGAGTCTTAGTGGCTTACGATCTGAACAACGAGTAGTGCAATAAGACAAAGCCTGTTAGACCGACAAATAAATGACACTGACATTGACATATAGTCCTAAAATATCATTTCATTGCTTCGTGATTGGTTCGTTGGTATTCGCGGTAATCTCTGTTTTTGTGTTTTGGGTATTCGGGGTTCGAATGCCATAATTTTAATTTTGATCGCGCTGTTATTATCCCTATCTTATATACTTAAAATTCTTTTTTTTATTAAATTAATGAATACCACAATGGCGCACAGTTAAGAAAAAGAAGTAGAATTAAAAGTCCTAGAGCGCGCGTTTTTCAGACTGTTGTAATAGCGAGCCGAGAAGTTAGACTCTAAAACAGTCTGAATAACGAGTGCTGAATAACGCATAGTCGAATAGGCGCTTTAACTAAAACGCGGAAACTCCCATTTGCCCTTACTGACGTCTAAATCATATCACTTCCGTTATATTAAGTACTCGGCTTCTATTAAAATTATTACCCAGATAACAAAACTTATTTTTACACATAAAACAATAATTCCCCTATTGATTTCCGTACGCGTTTACCCTTATCAGCTATTCATTTTATTTAATATCAATTAAAAACAGCAACGCTCCGCGGTTTGCCCGAGTTTTTCCCGTTCCCGGTATATTCCCGCAAAAAGTAGCCTACTTATAAATAGGCTACTTTTAGTGATAGCACTTCAAGAAGTAACCTATTTATATATGCCACTAGCTGAACCCTGCGTACGTTGCAACGCCACTACACAAATTGGTCGTACCTATAAGAACGAAACTAGGACGGAACTAGACATAATGTTGATTTAAATATCAGAATAAATAATAAAATACTCCATACCTGTTCGTCTCACATCAGTCACGTCATCGTCACAGGTCAAACAAAGGATTACTAAAAGAAAAAAACATACAGACTAGAAGGAGCGGGGGTGGGGGTAAGACGCAAATCAAGAGACACAAGAGAAAGAGCTTATTTAAACCCTCTCTGGCTCACTAGAATCGCCACAACCATTAACCAATACGAAAAACCAAAGAGAGTAGGTACCTATTGCGCAATTGGTTTAGACAATTGATATATTTTATTTGTATTTTATTCGATGTATAACCTGATATTTCATTTAACGCTCTCGTTTGATTCTATTCAATGTAAAAATTCTGAGAAACTCATGAGAAACTTGACGTTTTTGGGATCTATAATAATGGGATAGAATCACTTGCGATCCTTTCAGCGAACGCGGTGCCAAAAATCATGTTATCTAAACGTTTTACAGTAAAGTTATGATTGTTTTATAGACCGATGGTAAAATAATAATTGAATTTAAATTAATCGGTACTATTATACAAGGTGTTGCAGAAAGGTGCAACAATATTCATTGTAGTTCATCTACATAACGTTTTGAATCATGTATGTGAAAATTAGACATGAAAGCTCAAATTTTTTTTGGCCTAAAAAAAAGATTTGTTTTGTTTGTTATTTTATTTGACATACCCCTAATGACCTGATCTCGGCACGGATTTTTGTACGACGTCGTGGCGTCGGCGGTAAGGTCGTTTGTCAGCTGTACATGCGTTAAGGTTGAAGCTGGTGATTTGGTAGGAATTTTACGTCAAACTTTGACTCGAATTATCTCGTGATCTACTGTGCTGAGGGGAAAGAGACCTTCGGTGACGAAGTCTACATCAGTGTTAGAATGGACTGTCAAAATATTGTTGGGGGTAAATCCACCACGTTGTATATTCCATGTGACATTTTTTTATTATGATTATTATTTATTATGACATTGTCTACTCAATATTATTTTTCTCTAACTCTATTTTGCAATGTTTATTTTAATGCGTATAATTATTGTTATACAATTTATTATTATGGCTAACTTGTAAATGTAAAATTATCAATAAAAAACTTTGACTCTGTCTTCTACATACATAATTATGTGCATTTATTTAAGTATGAAAATGTAAATTAATTATTTACTTTGTGTATGCTATTTGTTTGGTTTTTTTTTCATTAATGTAATTAATTATTGGTGCGTATTGTCTAAACTTAAAATACCTCGCGCTAAGACACCTCCGTTCAAAATACCTAAAATCGAAATACCCAATGTTTTAAAATACCTAAGCAAATAAGACCTACTTAGGAAATTCCTAAGTTCAAAATACCAATCGGACTAGATATTTAATGTTTAAAATGCCTATAGTTATAACACCAAAGCTAGATTCGCACACATTTGAAATACCATATATGGTCAAAATACCTAAAATTGTGCATCACTTGCTAGCTTGTAATTTGTAATTTTTAAAAATCCAAGTAACCAAATCGGATCGGTTAGGTTACTTATGACCTAGATCCGATTCGGAGCACCCCAACTTTACCTGGTCTTGTGGCTACTACCCATAGAGTGTATATAAAAAATACGGGCTTCTGGCGGGAGCCCACTCGAAGTCAAATCTCAGTGATAGACCCTAATTGGACCGATTGTCAAAAGTCACGGAACCAAATCAGAATAATTAATAGTTTTTCATAAACCATCTATCTTTTTACTCTCAAAATGTTTTTTATTTTAATTATTGTAAATTTAAACTGGTTAATTTTGTTTTATTTCATAAAACATTATTTTAAAATTTTTTACAATGAAATTTAAACAACTATTTTGAGAGTACCTGCGATAAATCGTGTTTGAAAACTATCAATTCTGATTTGGTTCCGTCATTGACTTTTGACAACCGGTTCGATTAGGATCTATCACTGAGATTTGACCCTGGGTGGGCTCCCACCAGAAGCTCCGAAGTCAACCCTGAGTGTTGCTTCTCCATACTCGGGCTGCGCTTCACTTCGGAGGTCGCCAGCTCGCTTCGCTCGCCACCTCCCCCCTTCGTTGCGCTTGACCTCGCATGGCTTGCTCCACTCAGGACCTCCCTTGAGCTTCTGGCTCCCGCGTTTTTATATACACTCTAGGGGTAGTAGCCACAAGACCAGGTGTAGTCAGGGTGCTCCGAGTCTAATCTGGGTCCTAAGTAACCTAACCGTTCCCATTTGGTTACTTAGATTTTCAAAAATTACAATCTTGGTGCTCGTATTAGATTAGTTTGTCAGGTTTGCGTTTCAAACGTGCGTATAATACGATGCGATTCCTTTTAAATATTTTCCTTTTTAAAGGTATTTTTAATTTAAGTGAAACAACCATTAGGTATTTCGATTTTAGGTATTTTGAACGGAGGTGTTTTAACGTGAGGTTTTTTAATTTTGGACATTTCGATATTTACCTTGATGTTTAATGAAGCAGTGAATGAAGTCTCATTGTGGATAAAACTAGAAGCCTGAATTTTCAGGAACCAAGCAAGCATTTGCGTAGCACGGAATGTTTCAAATTTCACTTTAATTTGGACTAGAAGTTTAAGTATTACAATCAGTCAAACACTCTTAATTTTGTCACGGAAAGTTTTTCAATTCACTATCCTAAGTAATCACAAAAAATCAAAGCAGAAAATCTAAGTTTATAAATACATTATTGAGTTTATTATATATTTTAATGTTATTTCAATTTGTTTCCTGTTATCAACTTTTACAAAAACGTCATTCCATGGGGATTTGGGTTTTACTTATCATTTTTTACTTTAGATATCGGCCGGAAGCATCTAGGAAATATAATTAATATATTTATATAATTTATGACGTGTCTGTGACGTGTTTTATGTGGTATATAAGTGACAAATGCAATGGCAACAAATTAGTCTCGTTTTCACAATCGACAAAGTGCTGTAGTGAAACATGGAGTTAAATAAGAGTCTTCTATACTTCTATGTATATTTCGTGTTCTTAACAAAATATGTGATGGGAAGTAACTTAAGAAGCTTAACATTTGTTATAGACAATACTGGGTCTATGGGGGATGATATTTATGCAGTGAAAAATAATGTCAAGAAAATATCTGAACCTATATTTAAAGGAAATAATACACATATAGATAATGTTATTGTGATTACTTTTAACGACTACAATGATCATACAGATGAAGCCTGTGATGATCCAAGTACGTATTTTCTTTTAATATTAAGAAGTATTTGGAATGTGACTGACTGGCTTCGTGGCTTAGTGGGTTGTCTGTGTACTCTGGCTACGAAGCCGAGGGTCGCGGCTGTCTGGGTGGCTTGACACCATGACGACGACAGACATGGTGCCTCTACCGACTAAAATCGCTACAGATTTCTACTGCATGACCAGGGGTTAGGGATGCAGGGTCACTTTTCGCACTTTCGTCAACGACCTTGACGAGTGAGAGGTTTCCATCTCACACGACCTCTCACTGTCAATCATCACGGCGAAGATAGTCGGCAGCGAGAGATCCACCCTCACAGAGTGCTCGTGGAGGTCCACCCTCATCTGGAAGACTTAGGAATTTTACTTGACCGATTAATCAGCCAAGCAGCATCCCCAAGTCTTCCAGTCCCTCTCCCCAACCTCTAAACGCGCTGCTTAAGGGGCTGAGGTGTCAATCACGCAACAAGATGTCACCGAAAGATGTTGTTGTGTGATACCCAGGGTGTACTACGTGGAGGTTCCCGAGCCACGCATCCCATGACCAACCAAGCTATTAAAAGCGTGTTAAAAACTCTCCTTCTTTCACAGGTGTAGAATTACGAGCAAATACAAGAGATCAGATGGTATTCGAGAAAGCTGTGGATGAGCTATATACACACGACGGCGCTCGCAGCTGCCCAGAATGCTCCATGTCAGGAATCAAGCTAGGCATAGAAAAAAGTTTGCCTGGATCTTACATATTTGTATTTACGGACGCTGGGTCTAAAGACTTCTACATGAGTAGCGAAGTGAAAAGACTGGCTTTAGAAAAAAAGTGTGAGGTAGGTTATTTTGTAGGTAGGTAGGTTTTTATAAGTGGGGAAAATGCATTTAGGTATATGTTCGCTATGCAGGGCCATGATAGATATAGAGATGCCTGTACTAATATCAACAGTAGGAAAACGCTCTACAGAGTCCCTCAAGGGAAGTGGTACTCAAAAGGTGTGGTACCCTATGCACGTTATTCTATTTCGCAACAAAACCTGTAAATATTACCGTGTTCCAGGTTAAAGGGCAATAATAACAGAAAATTTACGGGGGAGAGACATGGATTCTTTGGAAGACACTGGGATGGTAGGCAGTGGTTTAGCCTCTTCATGTTTGAATAGCTGCGGGACACTATGCTGTTACGATCATGCGTGTTCCTTACTATCAGTAGTATGTTTTGCTCATTCCCTCACTCTATATTACAAAATTAAATGGCAGTCATAAGAACTGCCGATTGAAGTGACATCTTATAACTCACTTTGGAAAGAATTTGATAGCTCACTTTGGAAACTACGCGGGCGAAACCGGAGAGCGTGGCTAATGCTGACGCATGTCTAGATGGCCATTCTCATGACAGATGAAAATAATCGTACAATTACAACCGTATGATGGAGATAAATGAGAGCCCAGTCAGACTTTAAAGTTTTTTTCTATTTCTAAAGAAAACAAATCAATTATTTTCGTATTCACAAACCCATCGCAAGGTTCTGAAGTAAAAAACCAAAACAATGTTTTCTTTTATCAGGAAGACGCAGTCATAGTTTCTCATGAAATTCAGTCGAATGTCCGAATTTAATTTTAAATTGAAGTGTCGTTTTTTTTTTGGAGAAAACAAGTTATTTCCTGAGTGTTCATTTTTTTATGTCGGCCGTAGGAACAAATAATAGACTGACGTATTGCTGATGGTTATGTTTCAGATTACATTTATATTGTCAACACCATGTGAAGGACATAGGATATCGGCAAAGTATGCCGTTTATTACGACGTAGCCAATGTAACAGGAGGACTAGTTTTTCATGTTGAGAAAGCTGAAGTCAAAAACGTAAGTGTTTTTTATTAATAAATCAGACAGAGTTTAACAAACAACAATTTGGCAGACAATTTTGCAAGTCGAATAGAATAATTAATTGGCGAGACGCCTCAAAAAATACATAAATATAAAGTCCGTCGGTTAGATTATTATTGTAACATTATATACTTATAGACTACAGGCCCGTGAACAAAATGTATGGGCCATATGAACCACCAGGACACCTATGTAGAATGATAGAAAGATATAAAATAATAAGATTCAGCACGTTGTCGGAATTTGTAAGCTGTCCAACTGAGTGCAGGTGAAGATAGGGGGTAGCAATTGTCAATCTCCTCCATGTCTCATAATTTTTGGATGGCGTTGCGGAATAATGCATTAGAAGAGGTATTGAACCTGTATGGAACCAATACCGTACATAATCAAAATACGAAATTTATCATGAACATCGTCAGGTAATCAAAACATTTTTCCGGCACTAAAATTATTTAATGAACCTAAATTTACGTCTAATCCATTATTCCGAAACGACGTACAAAAATCATGCGACAAGGAGAAAAGATCGAGGTTTGCAATTGCAGCCCCCTATCTTCACCTCCACTCAGTTGGACAGCTTACAAGTTACGGCATAGGGCTGAATGTTATTTTATGCCCTTTTATCATCCTACATAGGTTTTCTGGGGGTTCATATGACCCATACATTTTGTTCACAGGCGTGTTGTCTACTAGGTACATAATCTAATAGGTTTTGGAATCTATTCGTTGTCTTTGATATCTTGATAACAACTTAATTATGCCGTTCGTAAGATCGAATTTTGACTACACATTCTCACTTACGATGTTGATGATTGGTATATAGTTCTATAAAATTCCGTTTCTGTAGAAATGTCTTTATTTTTTACAGATTATGGAGTACATGTCTATCAGAACCGAGAGCCCAACAACTCCCTTAACAAGCAAGACGCTTCCAGCTGGTAAAAGTAATATAACTGTAAGTAAACCCTAAAATTATGAATCTTAAATTATTGATTTTTAAATGGCTAGATGGGTCCAAGACAGTCGCGGGTCATGC
Source organism: Ectropis crepuscularia (assembly GCA_963693475.1). NCBI lineage: Eukaryota > Metazoa > Arthropoda > Insecta > Lepidoptera > Geometridae > Ectropis > Ectropis crepuscularia. The sequence goes on from OY856355.1 coordinate 20,782,487, forward strand.
ATGGATGAGACTAGCAAAGGATCGAGACAAGTGGCGTACACGAAAAGAGGCCTATGCTCAGCAGTGGGCGGTTTTAAATTACAAGTAACCCTAAAATATGCCAAAGTGATTACCAGCCATCTTATTAATTTTACGATTTGAATATGTAGGGTTTGTTGCTCAATCACATTAAAACACAGCTATATTAGCGATTGAAGTAGCATATAGACTACTTTTCTTAACGCCAAAATAACGTAAAGCGGTTATAATCCGGGTTAGACGGGCGTTAGTAGTTTGGTTATAAAACAAATTAAGAAATGCAAAAATATTAATCAATTGATTATACCTAATTGATAGTCGCGAGTTTATTTTGAAATTACGTTTTTCGTAGAAAAAAGGGTAGACGTACAGGTATTGAAATATAAACACGTAAAGGAACACGTATTCTGTCTGTTTCAGGTAAATACTGATGCACTTATGGGAGACGTACTCATTTCAGTCACTTCTAATACACCAAGCTTGACAACTTCTTCAATTAAAATCAAAGACCCTGAAGGCAATGACGTACCCAAGAAAATCATATTTTCCACGTATCAAAATATGGTAAGTATACAATATCTACAAACTTATGCAGTTCAGTGCCCAAAAATGGTACTAACGATGTGAATATGAAATCATAGGAGACAAACTGTGGATTCGTTAGTGGCGTACCTACATGAGAGTGCATTTTTATTTGTGATGGCCTTCAGTCTGAGACCTAAATAAATAAAATAAAAAAAAATAAAAAACCTTTATTTGTGCATAAAACAACTAAAATAAATGAAAAAATAAAATGCACTCACCGACTAAGCTAAAAACAAGAGGGTAGACAAATTGTAAACAGACAATAAACTGAGTCGGTAAATTCCCACACTAGTGTGACCTGTGTTGTGGGAGTTCAGGCTATTCCGTTAATAAGATGACATGAGTAAAGTAACTAATCTTATCTTATATATAAAATTCTCGTGTCACAGTGTTTGTTTCCTTACTCCTCCGAAACGGCTTTACTGATTTTAACCAAATTTTATATGCATATTCTGTAGGTATGAGAATCGGCTACTAGCTATTTTTCATACCCCTAAGTGACAAGGGTTGTTCACTAAGGCAAAACAACGTTTGCGGGGTCAGCTAGTAAAAATATAATATAATTTAATTTTAACAAAGTATCCACTTAAATAAATTAAAAAAAAAGTGGGTAACTCAGACACGGATGAATATGTGGGTGAGTGCGAAAGAGATGGTCGCGCACAACACAACATTACCTAACATAATTATCTAAGTCACCCAAAACCATTCAAGTACATATAATTCAAGTACATAAATATAAACACGCCGCCCTGTTACGGCTTGAATTTACAATTTAAACCCAACATACATTTATTTACATAATACTCGTATCCAATATTTTTATGATCAATAACAACAATTTTATAAATTTAAGTTTAAACTACGTGGGTCTATTTATTTTACAAAATATTGGTTACAATACCTACCTCTTTTAATCTATTATTCTGCAACGCCGTACAAAAATCATGCGACAACGAGAAATTATCTAGGGTTGCAACCCCCCCCCCCCCCCCCCTCTTCGACTGTACTCAGTTGGACAGCTCACAAGTGACGGCATAGTGCTGAATCTTATTACTTTATACCCTTCTATCATCCTACATAGGTCTCCTGGTGGTTCATCGCGGCGACAACTGGCGCCCATACAAAGCTATTATGTCAAGTGCGGTCCTAAGTCGTGATCTCCAGTCGCGGTCTCAAGTCGCGGTCTCAGCGCGAACTTGCACCTTTACAAAATACTGTTTAAATTTTCAGCCATAGAAACCCATACAAACATGACATTTCTGTTTATTTTTTTATTTTCAGCTGTATGCAATTAATGCAACATCAGGACATTTCACAATGTTAATGGACCTTAATGCGCAAACGAATATTAATGTTATGGCCAAGTCAGGACTCGAGGTAGACCACGGTTTCTCTAGTATCAAGCCGGATTCCCTTGAAGAAACCAGTATTTTGCCAGCACCAGGTATTAATCTTTCCATATTTATAAATAGGTAAAACATCTGAACGATACCAGACTTCAAAAAAGGAAAAGGTTATCTTTTTTTGTACGCGAGCTCCGCCAATGAATCCATTTCGATGTTTTTTTTTGTTTGGTTGGTAATACTTCATAGATGGTTGCATATGATATTGAAATTGGTGTAGCAGTTTTTAAACATTAACGAAAAAACTACAATTAAAATAAACTTCCAAAAATGTAACGGTCGTGCACTGATGAAAGTGTAAGTGACACTACAGATGATTTTCAGTTAGTAATGAGGCATTTTCAAAAAGCAAATAGACTTGTCAAACATATGTAGTTAACATTAGATATATTGTATAACACATTTCTATAGTGGCGCCGTTGCATTGTTTCGTTTTGTTGGATAAATTTTTGTGAAATTTTGGCACCACATTTGGCGAAATTAAAAACTATCTATAACAGATCCAACGCATGCTAATACCGTTTCATTCATTTACAACTCTGATCTAGTTTCTGCGGGGTCAGCTAGTATATTGTTTTGTTTATTACAGACGCTGACACGTATTTGTCGATAAAGGTAAAAGAGGGAAATGTTGAGTTGACAAGTGCTAAGCTACTTGATGCCAATGACAATGTTATTAAAGAGCTGCCTTTGGAAAAAGTTAACGATGCGACAAAATTTTATACAACTGCTGCATTTTACCCTCCCGACACTTTCAAGTTATCGGTGAGTACCTACTACAGACTAAGTAGAGAGATACGTACCTACTGTTTTATGTCGCAATTTTGATATTACCAAAAAAGCTATTCGAATTCGATTAGAAATTTCAATTTAACCGCAAACCGGCAACGTTCTAAACAAAAGACTCGAGCGGATATATATCTATGGATTCGAACGAAGTCGCTTGACGCCACTTTTCTGATAAGTCCGTCTAGGCTGTGGAATTGGCCGTTTTCAAATCGAGAGTGAACCAATTTCTTCTACGTAAGCACGCTTCATTATAGACTGCATCGTCGCTTAACACCATGCGAGATGGTGGTCAAATGTAAAACATACTAAAAAAATCTTCCTTCTTCTGTTCTTGAGGCAACGCCGCATCATAGAAGGAAGAAACAGCGATACTATGGTCTAGTGCTCATGCACGATGCAACTTTTATCTCTTAGCAGTTTAGATCCAAAAGCTTTCCTCCTACGCATTGGTTAATAAGTTGTTGACTATTAACCAAATTAATCGTTTATCATGTTTCTCTTAGCTTCTGATTTGGAGCTTGGACAAAGGTTACAGGCCAGCCCTTCGATGGCTTAACTAAAACGGCTAGGTATAGCTTTGGTATTGTCCTCTCTTCAACTCTAATTGTAAAATAGAAAGAGAAATAGTAAAGCTATAAGTATTTAAGTTAGGTGGTAGACCCCTGAGTCGACATTGTGCGAACTATAAAGCAGATATTTCGGAAACTTAATGAAACCTCGCTGTTCTTTTACAGGTCGTTGGTTATAACACCGCAAATAATGAAACAGTCACAAGAACAATGCCTGCGATGATAGAAACTAAAAAACTACTTCCAGGTAAGTTCCAAAGGTTCCAAAAGTTATCATTAGCATCTAATTGTATGTTTGTTTAGACGGTACTTGGGAAATTTTACACTTTGACTTTGGGCGACTCAGCGCAGTTAATGTAAAACCCCTGATCTCTGGAGAATCTTATCCAAGAGTGGTGTGGCGTGGAAGTTTAAGATGAACGTACTACATAATGCACATTTTCCCACTTCTATTGTTGTGCTAGAGTGACTCGGAAAATCGAGACCCTAGCTGGTGCCCTATATATCCAATACCCCTAAATTTTGAAATTAATGATGAAGATTTTGTAATTGCTATTACTTTTTCGATCGTTTATAGTCACTCCAACGAAATCAACGCAGGATACGTTGCGTAGTTTGCTTACTATTATCATATCATTATTTTTAAATATTTTTTGTCACAAATTTTCGTATTTTTACATTAATATGATTTTATCTTATCAATATTTAACAAACTATTATCCTTTTCTAGGTGAAAAAGTTCAAAATATATCTCCAAAGGTAGAAATCAAAGGTGATACCATGATTTATACCAAATATGGAGAACAACTCAATTTGACCTGTAAGGTAGATGGTTTTCCACAGCCAAACATAACCTGGAAAAACTTGAACACTGGAGCGGAATTTTCTACCGAGGTTGTATGAAATTATATTTGTTTGAAATGCTAAATTGCATTTCAAACGTGGAAAAATTTCAACATTTTTGTAAAAAAAACATTATTTTTTATTTATTACAGACTAAACCCGGTAATAATTATCCTAAAAACTACATCAGTATTCTAGAAACGGTAGCAAGTAGTGACGCTACGTACGCTTGTATAGCCAGCAATCCAGTTGGATCGGATTCTAAAGATGTTGTCGTCAAAATTATTACATACTTGAATGTATCAACTCCATCTGAAAGTAAGTAAATGTATGGCAAAGTAAGATAGACTAGTTCAGAGCTGACCATGCAACGACCCAAGGGCCGCCTATAGAAAATAATTATCGACAAATCACTTCTACATGTAATGCATCTGGCAACAACGAAAGTAGAAGTTAATATTATGAACAAATTAACGAAGAACCAATAAACTTGTACAAAAAATATTATTACCCTGTATTGTTTTACTTGAAAACTGAACTGATTTTTATTTTCCGGTCCTCCAGCTGTTTTAGTATATTTAATTAGCCCGCAAAGGTGTGCAGTTTGGACAGCCCTGGCCTTGTTGAAAGAAGGATGAATATTAGGTTTCAGTGTCCTAGTTTCAAATCTAATTCATTTTTGACTAATCCAAACACTAAATTATACATAGAAGCCAAAATACTGACATACTGACAAATTTTTAAGAAAAATAAAAGCAAACTGAAAAACTTATTAAGTTTGAAAATAATCAAAGGGAAAGTTTTTCAGTTATTAGGTACTTAGTGACGTCGAAAAAACAAAATAGAGTCTGGAATAGCATATCAGCTACTGTCTATCTCTCCAGAGTCCAGATAAACCAAATGTAAATCCAGAGTTTTTCAGTTTTTTAAATTTTGTGCCAATGTTTTTTTTTAGTAATATTATGTGAAATACTTTTATTTACAAAGGACAAGTATCTGAGTTATTTTTTGTTTTACAGACATCACCGTTATGTATGAAAAAGAAGGGAAGATTGTATGTATGGTCGACGCCTTTCCACATACGAATATCACTTGGTACAAAGACTCAACGGTTCTTAACAACAAAACCGACAATATTGAAATTAATGAAACTCACAAAAATTCTATACTGGTTATAAAAAACGCAACTCTCGTAGATGAAGGCAAATATTCCTGTATAGCAACAAATGAACAAATGAAAAAAACAGTCACTGTTATGGTTACGATTGGAGGCTTGGGTAAGATGTTTGTATTCGTTTTGAAATTATATAATCTGTGAAACTAAGTTTAAATATGCAAACTCAATGAACACATAAATATTTATTGACATTAAATCTTGGGATTTAAAAATTTGTTACTCAAAATAACAGTTTTTCTTCTAAATCTGAAATCAGCTTCCGACACAGATAATTCTACACTCGTATATTTCGCAACGGCCATAGTTCCCACTTCCCAAATAAGTAGGTATAACTCACCTTTGATTACTGAAACTTGATCTTTAAATTTGATCGTATTCTATTATATTGAAAGACCATAGCTGGGCATTAACTCGTTAATCCGTTAATCGTTAATTAACGAAGTTAACATTTTGATTAACGGATTGACTTTTAAGTTAACTTTTAAAAATGTTAACGGACATGTTAACTTCCGTTAATTATGCAGAAGTCCGTTAATCGTTAATCCAATGCTTACTATTTACCGCACAGCACCTAGGCGCGGCGCAAAAAACAGGTTCAGACAAGTATGAAACGAAAAGTGCTGGGTGCAGTGTGACCATATGTGGCGAGTTCCTGCAATTTTGGCGGGATTGAGGCGTCATTTTAGCCTGTGGCATGATCAGTTGACGTCATATGAAAACAAATATAATTTTGTCATATTTCCGATAATCTTTTTGATTGACGTTTACAATTTAGTTGAATATTTCACACATCCCTAGTAAACCAAGTAGATTATAGAAATCCATAGCTAGTGGGGAACTCGCCGATAAATTCAATCATACTTTTTCGATCGTTTATCTGTATTGTAACTTTCTTTTAATAAAATCGGTGGTAGTTCATTTCAACTAACCAAAGAAAAGTTAAATAAAATGAACAAATCAATGTATAAGAATGAAGAAATGGAGGTGTACAATGAAAATTCCAGTGTTTAACATCTTACTAATATTATAAATGGCAATTTTTGGATGTTGTAATGTTTGTTATTTCATCACGTCAGAACGTCTGGGAACGGGAAAGGATTGGGTTGAAAGACATTTTAACACCAAAGCGAGCCTCGCTTTCAGACGAGAACTTCGACATGTTAATGTTCATGAGAGGAAATAGATACCTATGCGCATTATGCCCGACGATTAAATTACACATTAAATTAAATAAAAAAAATTGGCAGTCATAGAAACTGCCGATAGAAGTGAAAACTTATAACTCAGAATTTGATAGCTTACCTTGGAAACTACACGGGTGTAACCGGAGGCCGTGGCCTGGTCATCATTGCATGGCCATCTAGAAAAGCAGCAGCATTTCCTATTGGCTGATGCATTTCTAGATGGCCATACCATGATGGCCAGGCCACGCCCTTTCAGTATTTCCCATTGGCTGACGCATTTCTAGATGGCCAATAGCCATGGTTCCGAGGTTACTCGAAGATTTCTTATCATACCCGAGCGTGAAGCTAGAATTCAATTCACAGCCCACGAAAAATCTGTCTCGGCGCGCCTAAAGAAGTTTTCATTTCAATCATTAAATTAAACTCTACAAGTTTTTGGTTTTTTCCTAACCAGAACCTAAACCAACACCAACAGGTTTTATAAGTTCACTAACGCAACTATACATAGAAAAATCCAATACGCATATTAACGGATTAACGATTAACGTTAACTTCCGTTAATTCTTACGAAATGTAACGCTTTAACGTTTAACGAAGTTAACTTTTTTTGTAACGGATTAACGATTAACGAAGTTAACTATTTGATTAACGGTGCCCAGCTATGTGAAAGACATAGGTACTCATTGATCAAGATATAATGTATTTATTGATCAGTAGGTCTTTCATCAAATATTTTATTTTTTTACTAAATTAACTTGTGACAAAACACCATTTTAAGACCAATTCTATTCATTTTTTCACTAGTTTATTGGTGTTATAAGTATAACTAATGAAATTGAAGTAAACATTAACACTAAATAGCATTATTTTTACAAAAAAAAAATCAATGCGATAAAACATTGGGAAAATACTACAGTAATGTGAAAGTGAAGTGGGAAAATACTACACTTTTAAAATGTTTTATTGACTAAATAGTGTGTCATATTCTGCGTTTTGTTCACCGAGCCTTCAAAATATTGATGTCTTTTCTGATGTAATTTCAGAGGAACCACAAATTGCTGAACCAATCAGTGACAAACTTACCGTTACCAGAGGTTTTCCCACCAAACTTGAATGCAGGTAAGTAAAAACAGCATCACCTGACTTAGCAAACAATAAAGTGGCCAAGTGCGAGTTGGACTCGCCCATGAAGGGTTCCGTTGCAGCAAGTAACATTATATACATAGTACACATAGTTCTTGTAGTTCGTTGTAACTTTGATCGAAGTTTCAATAATAGTGTATTTATGACGTACTAAAAAAAAACTACTCATCAGATCGAGTTCAAACTAATTTTCGTTGGTAGTTTACATGGTAATGTACATCATATATTTTTTTTAGATTTTTCATTCTCTTACTTTAGAAGTTAGTGTGTGTCCCCCCCACACACATTTTACCACTTTGGAAGTGTCTATCGCGCAAATTATTCAGTGTAGACGAAAATGATTTTAGAAACCGCAACATCATTTTTGAAGACCTATCGATAGACACCCCAAACGTGTAGGTTTGATGAAAAAAAAATTTTGAGTTTCAGTTCTCAGTATGGGGGGCAACCCTAATTTTTCTTTTTTTTTAATTTTTCTCTTGTAATCTTAATGCGGTTCACAGAATACATCTACTTACTAAGTTTCAACAGTGTAGTTCTCATAGTTTCGGCAAAAAGTGGCTGTGACATACGGACGGACAGACAGACATGACGAATCTATAAGGGTTCCGTTTTTACGTTTTACGGAACCCTAAAAACTTAATTCTTTGACAACGCCACATATTCGAAATATTGCCTATAAAAGTCACCTTGCTGTGTTTTTCACCAACCACAGGTCCACCAACGTGCTTTTTTATTCTATCTACGTTAACATGTACCTATAGATAGAATAAAAAAAACATGTGCTAAATATAAGAAATAAGACGTTATAATATTGTTTTACTACCTTCACATTTATATCATTTAACAGACTATATTGTGTCCTTGTAAATATATGATTTATTTTACAAATCTTTGCAGGATAACAAAAGGAAAGCCTAAACCTGCAATAAAATGGTACCATCAACTGAAAATTGATGACAAAAAGTCTACAAAAGATTTCAAGGAAATTCCTGAATGGAAAAATCAAGAATTAATCAATACTAAAGCAGTGCATTCGGGAAAATATCGATGCGAAGCCGTAAACAAAGTGCTAAATGAAACTAAACACGTATATCTTAACTACGATTTAGTTGTCGAATGTAAGTTGCAAAGCCAATTTTGTAAAGTAAAAAGTTGCCCATTTCTGTTGTTTATATTGCAACCTACAACCGATTACGTTACCCTAATAGACTTCATTGGCCAGTTGAAGTTCATAGGTTCTCGCGTTTTCTCTCAGATTTTATATTACACCATCCCTTACATTTTGTCTTATACCTTTTGTAACATCAATCCTAGTCTTATTTCACACCATTTTTTCTTCCACATTGTCTCTTCTCTTTCTTTTTTATTTAATACGCTTTTATTAGCTTGGTATGTATTTTTCCATGAATGTATCGGCATAAACGAATCTTTGAAAGTGATCTTCACCACTTTCTAAACTACGAATTTATTCATACACTGTATCTCAATTATTTTGAATCGGACTTTTTTAGACCCGTCATATCGTCACTCATACCCCTCTTCAAGAAAACTCTCATACTTAAACCTCCGTATTTCATTTCTTCCGTATTAACATGTATTTTATACTTGACGTAGAGCCTGTCTGTCAGAAAATACAAATTTGTCAAAAATAAAGTTATAAATTTTCAGACAAACCGAAAATAGTCAAGAGAAGTTTTAAAAAGTCGTTCATAAAAGGAACGTTTGGTTTGGAAATCTCCGTTCCTTGCTCTGTAGATGCGAGTCCCGCGCCACAGGTCACGTGGTTTAAGAACGGCGAAGAACTAGTTATTGACGGAAAACCATACATTTATGACAATGTAACCCATGCCCTCAAGTGAGTATCGGTAGTTATTACAATTTTTTGGAGTTATACTTCTTTTGGCAAGAATTATTGTGAGAGCAAATTATATCTAAGATGCGCACACTGTCGCTCCCAATTTAGCTAGTCAACATTTTAGTAAACATTGTTAATAACTTCAGGTTAATACTTCTTGCGTTAAAGACATTACTATTCTACTCGTACTTTATGGTTAAAGGTGGGTTTCTTAGCACAACTATTTCATTTCTTAAGTGTACACACATTTTTGTTGTTACATAATAAGTTTGCGTTTGGCTACCTGAAGACTCGACGATTTCAGCCTTCTGAATAGCGACCTATTTTAGGTTTACCTTTACCTTACCTTAGGTTTTAAAATAATTATATGTATAGCATCTTAGGCGATACCGTACGACAGATTATACAGAAGACTGGCTCCTTTACTTAGAATTCGTGGACATTGAGAAGACGTATGATTCCGTCGAAACCGGAACTGTTCTGGAGTCCTTACACCGCTACCAAGTAAGTATTAGGTACCTTCTCTACAACAACGCAGTAACGTGTAAATATTACTCCTTGACGGTAGAATAGCTAGCAAAGGCGCATCTTACGAACAGTCCTATCAATGAGCACACAGGCTGGTAGTATTTTAAAATACATTTCTTGTTTTAAGGTTTGTTCCCGATTTCACGCACGCTGGCAACTACACTTGCAAAGCTACAAACAAGCTCGGCACTGACTCGGCGACAACGAGAGTTCATGTAAGAGGTACGTTACACGTATATAAATGTGATATGAACATAAACAACAAGAAAATCCAATCTATCTCTCTTAGTGATCATTTAGTTGAAGTTCTTACTCTTCCCTAAATCGTTCTTAATTTCCAGCTATAATCTTCGTTGGTAACGTCAGTTATACATTCTACAGTAAGCGTGCGAGTTGAATGCAGAGCTTAGGAATGCGGCAGTGCTGTGCGCGACAGTGACAGCACTATACACTGCAGGCGCGTGAGGTGGGGCGTGCGGATAGCGGGGGGAGATGCTCCCGCTCTTTACCTCAGACCCCGACTGCATTCAACTCGCGCGCTATCTGTAGTTGTGTTTTTGTTTACTATTTGTGTAGGTATAGACTACAGGTCCGTGAACAAAATGTATGCGTCATATGAACCACCAGGAGACTTATCTTATATATAAAATTCTCGTGTCACAGTGTTTGTTTCCTTACTCCTCCGAAACGGCTTTACTGATTTTAACCAAATTTTATATGCATATTCTGTTGGCATGAGAATCGGCTACTAGCTATTTTTCATACCCTTAAGTGACAAGGGTTGTTCACTGAGGCAAAACAACGTTTGCGGGGTCAGCTAGTCTTATATATAAAATTCTCGTGTCACAGTGTTTGTTTCCTTACTCCTCCGAAACGGCTTTACTGATTTTTACTAAATTTTATATGCATATTCAGTAGATCTGAGAATCGGCTACTAGCTATTTTTCATACCCCTGAGTATTAGGGGTTGTTCACCCCAAACAATTTTTTTTTAATTTTTGGTAATTTTTTTTTGTTTTTATTTTTTTATAATGTGACTTTAAAAAATACATACAACCCAAAATGTTTACTCTTTTATCACCAACCCCTGTTTTTTTATAGCCTTTTTAGTAATTTAATCATTTGACAGTGAACTCCTAAACGACGGGACCGATTTGAATGTTTTTTTTGTGTGTGTATTCGAAGATGGTTTAAATTCACAAATAAGCCCGGTAGATGGCGCTGCAGGCAGTGTCTAGGTTATGTCCGAGCGAAGCCGGAACGGGCCGCTAGTAGACTTATAAGATAATAAGATTCAGCACTGTGGCGTCACTTGTAAGCTGTCGAACTGAGTGCAGGTGAAGATAAGGGGTTGCAATCCTCGATCATTTCTCCTTGTCACATATTTTTTGTACGGCGCTGTGGAATAATGGACTAGAAGAGGTATTGAAACTATAAATTTTTTACATATTAATTTTTTAATTATTACATTTGTCGGAAAAAACATGATTTTCCTACAATTTTCGGGGTAAATGTGGCCATTTGATTATGTGCGGCATTGGTTCCATACAGTTTTAATACCTCTTCTAATCCATTATTCCGCAATGCCGTACAAAAATCATGCGACAAGGAGAAAAGATCGAGGTTTGGAAACCCCTCCTCACCTGCACTCATTTGAACAACTTACAAGTGACGGCATAATGCTGAATCTGATTATTTATACCCTACTATATATACTACATAGGGTTCTTGGTGGTTCATATGACCCACACATTTAGCTCACGGGCCTGTAGTCTACACCGCTGCATCAGAATTTTTAACTGGACGAAGTATTCGTACTACCAAGACGTCCACTCTCTTTCTCCAAAAATCGTAAATTCGAAATAAATTTCGCGACTTTCCTACTCTGGTTCTACTTCGATTCGTCGTTTCGTCCGATCGAACACGGACGAAAACGGACGAAACGATGGATCGAAGTAGAACCGGAGTAGGACAGTCGCGAAATTTATTTCGAAATTACGTTTTTCGTGGAAAGATAGTGGACGTTCTGTATATTTCAATGGAACAGCGTGTTTAGTTGATTATATAAAAAAAACATTAAACTTAGTCGAGTGTCTCGTCTTTTCGCAGAAAATAAATTACTTTGAGTAGAGTTATAATTTTTAACATATTTTACTGTTCATATTTTCAGTCCCAGCTCGTGTAAAGCAGGTGACGCAATCATTTTCTGTGCCCGAAGGAAGTGACGTCAGATTGCCGTGCACCGGCACTGGTCGCTCTGTACCTAAAATAAGATGGACGTATAAATCCAACGACAGCACACATGAAAAAATAATAACGTAAGTAGATTATTTATTTATTATGCCTAATAAATATTTACGCAGCGCAGATGTAAAATGTTAGTTTATTTTTCACAAAAGGAACATTTGTTTTCCTTTACCGTTTTAAGTTAGCGGTATAGTACGGTTACGGCAATTACGCGGGTAAAACTGAAAACTGGTAGTTCTGAATTTAATTAATTTACAGTATTTTTTAATGTTTTTACAGTCCTAAAGAGGGAGCCGACATGTTGCACATTCCATACATCAAGGCGTCTGAAGCGGGTTTTTATAAGTGTGTGGTGTTGAACGCAGCAGGATCCATGGCTGTACTTTATGAAGTACAAGTCCACCATGGTAAGACACCTTCACTTCGATCGAAGAATACGCCCTGGACGTCTACTCTGTTTCTACGAAAAAACGTAATTTCGAAATAAACTCGCGACTTTCCTGCTCCGGTTCTATATAATTCTATGCGTCGTTTCGTTCGTTTAAATATTCTAAGCAATTAGAGTAAACAAATAAAAATAAATATTAAATATTGGTGGACAATTCACACACAACACCATCTGACCCCAAACTAAGCAAAGCTTGTGTGATGGCGGCCAGATAGAGTAGGCTTAGAACATTTAAACGTCAACAATGTTCAATCGGACGAAACGAAGTAGAACCGGAGTAGGGGAAAGTCGCGAGTTTATTGCGAAATTACGTTTTTCGTAGAAAGAGAGTAGACGTCCTGTTTAGTATAAGCTTAGGGACTCAACACAAAGCGGACACCTTAACTTTTACTTTAATAATAATCATAATCTCTTTATTGCGATATGTAGGTAAGTAGTAAGTATAATAGATGACAATGATTAGGTAGTATTGTAGGGTTAAGTTTTGGCTAATCCCTTACCTGGATTGAAATTAATATTACACGTTTATTACTGTTTTGGTTTGGAAACACACAATGTAATTATCATAAACAGAAATAAAAGAGGTAAAACTTTAACTTAACAACACGTTAAAACCTAATTGAAACTATGTTAGCACCAAATTTAAATTATTGGATAATCTCCGGCTTCAGAGTTTCTTGGATATGCAAGTTTCCATATACAACAAAGATAATGACTGATTACAACAATTGGTTACCCAAAGATCCGATGGTAACATACAGAAATAAATGATTATGGTCTGAATTTAGTTTTAGACTATAATATTCATAGAATATAAAATTCTTATGTGAAAGAAAACAACAGCTGATCACAATAATTGGGGTATTCCCTGAGGTTCCAATAGTAACATACAGAAATAGATGCTTATATTCTGAATCTATTTTTAGACCAAGTTTACATTGAATAGAAAATTCTTGTATGAAAGAAAACAACAACTGATAACAATGATTGGTGCATTCCTAGAGGTTTCAATAGTAACATACAGATATATATGCTTATATTCTAAATCTATTTTTTATACATTGGCCTTTCATATATTGAAGACCTTGACACCACTCGTAAAGGAATGCAACTTAGAATGCAGGCCAATTTCCTTTCATTTACATACCACAAATAGATTCCTACGGGCTCAATCAATGAATACCTGTATGTAGATGATTGTATTACATTTATAGCTTGTTTGCTGCGAATAACATTGTTGATGATTAAAGAAACAACACTAGTTTGTCTTAGGGAAAAATACTATGTCCCTCTTGTAAAATAAGGTAAGGTACGTTCACGAAACGCGAAGAGACGTTTACTCGGAATTGATAATTCTAATTCATGAAAGAAGCCGTGATGTCAGGAGCGGCTATAACAAGAGATCGACGGGCGACTCAACGCCTTCGTCGATACCGACGTGGAAAGCGCTGGGGGAAATTTCCCCGAAGAAACGTAAAATGGTTTGGGCCCAACTCAAGCTTGCCTAGTGTGTGTATACCAGGGTTACGCTGGTTAAAGAACTCCCTAGCAAAAAGTGCAGAGAAGTGGCCGAACTTGTTTTTGGCCTTTTGATATTCTCGGCTCGTTATGGCACTCCTGGCTGACCTTTCGGTTTAGGTCCAACAACCCTCGTTCTGGACAATTGCCGGTCACTCCTCTGAAATCGAAATTCCGAATTAAGCACCAATCCCCACGGACATCGTCTTCCCGTTCCACTTCGTAGTTGATCACGTATCTGCTCTTTTCCAGTTATTCACAATATTATCTATTTATAAGCGACTTGCAGCTAAGAGTGTCAAATTCGAAATAAAATGTTCACTCCTCTTCCAAAGAGGTTGACAATCCACGAAACAATCTTTGAACCTTACTGCTTGTGATTTCGACCTTGAGTGACTGTGCAAAGCCACCTTTCACAACTTCCTGGCTTATCTCAACGCCTTAAGGTCGATAATCGCAGAGCACATGGATGGTTTCAGCATCTCCTAGAATATTTATCGATTTGCGCTTTTCAGTGGATCGCATTTTCCCCCAGTCTCTCACAGATGTCTCTGCGATCGAAACTTCGAATATTTGCATTTCTCCCTAAAAATGCTACCAAACGGTTTTCAGCAAGCACGGACTTATGTGAGAGGTGTTCGAACGTCGATTATATAATTATTATAACTTTTATTAGGTATATATTATTATAACATTTTGCTTCTGAATAAAGCTACTTATACTGAATAATAATACTTAGCTTTTCCAGAAAACTTGCCTTTTATTGAGAATTACAAACTATTTTTTCAAAAGGTTGGTTTACGAAATTAGTTTAGTAAGATATTAACGTTACGTTTCAGATCCACCTGCCATAACAAACTTATACGCTGAGAACAAATTTGAGGTTATGGAGGGAGATTCAGAGCTGAGGATCAACTGCAATGCATCCGGATATCCCGTTCCTAGTGTAACTTGGACAAAAGACGGATCAAATGTTGGTTTGGGTGAGTACTTAGGTACATCGTACACCAATCAGAAAAGTGCAAAGGTATTTCTCAGTTATATTTGTAACTAGCTGAACCGTGCGCGCATCTAAAATTGAATACGGAATAATCCTTTGGGGAAACAGTGTTAATGCTAGTGATCTATTCGTTATTCAGAAAAAATGCATACGGATCCTGGCAAACATTAAGTTCCCAAACATTAACGAACCACAGTTCCACAAAAAATATTTTGTCAAATTCAAAATTCTAACCGTAGTCTCCATGTACGTTTTGGAACATTGCAAATTTGTGCGAAGAAATCCGCGATTCTTCAAAAGACTTGCTGACGGGCGAAATTACCTAACTAGATGCAACCACAAATTCAATCTGAACCTACCACATTCAAAACTAATATTGCATAGCTCGGGTCCAAACTCAATGTCAGTAAAACTATACAACAAATTGCCTTACAAACTAAAACAAATTCTGACGAAAAGTTTGTCAAAGTCTTAAAAAATATATTACTCGAGAAAGGTTACTACACAATAGACGAATATCTTGCCGATAAATCAATAGACTTATTATAGAATAAGTCGATCCGCTCCGCACGACACGAATTATATTGCCACACCCAATCAGGGTAATTATGGTGACATTAGTAACTGTAACATGTACTTTTAGATAAGACCAACAATTGTACCATAATATGCAATAAATGATTGAGTATTGAGTATTGAGTAAATAGCCTATACTCTTCCTCGATAAATGGACTATCCAACAGAAAAAATATCTTTCAATTTAGACCAGTAGTTTCCGAGTTCCTTGCGTTCAAACAAACAAACAAACTCTCCGGCTTTATGATATTATTACAATTATATATTTAATACAAACCAGAAAAACCAAACTTTCCATTTTTATATTCTATGATATAATTTCTTGCTCGACTGCCTGAGATATTCCTGACGACCCAAATTGGTATATTTAAACCCACCAAAATCATAAAAATTATCTCCGGTACAGCTTCAATTGTCTGATATTTGCTTCTAATATCTTGTCTATATTATCTGGGTTAAAATTCTTTGGAATATCCGAGGAAAAATGAGATTTGACGAACCGTACTTCACAAGTCATGCAGGATCTATAGGTATATCCGACAAATATTATCGCTTTAAGTACCTTCACTTGTTTGCTGAACCCGGCTGTCACATCATAATTATCAACTACAAGTTGGCCATCTTGCGCAATCACATCATGCTCTACTGTTCTACGCTCTCTTGCAAGCCAATCCGGAATGTGATATTTTTGAGGACTACTTGATGCCTGTTTGCTTATAACGTTGTAAGACAGTGCCTAGACAATTTTAGAAAAATTGTATTATCTTTTTTTTTTATTAGTGTTGTGTCAATCGTTTAAAACGTAATTTCATTTCAGGGTCGACTTATTTTGTGGAAAACGATACATTAATCATCAAAAACGTAACGAAAGATGCAAGTGGATTATACAAGTGTGAAGCCAAAAGCCTGAGTGGAGCCGACCAGGAAATCTATGAAGTCGTGGTCATAGGTATGTTATACACCACTTTTCTTCCACTTGCCGAACATACATAATAAGGATATAATATTACTATGTAAACTAACATTGTTGGTCGGTCCCTTGCTCTGATACTTTGGCAACATCACATCTTTCAGGGAAAGAAGGAACGTTGGTGTACCAGCATGTTTTAACGCAGTATCCTTAAGTAGTCAAAAATATGCAGACGTCCAACATTAAACACATTTTAGCAGTTTAGTATTCCGACATTTGATTCATGGAGGCCAATCATCTGGAGGCCAGTGAAAAATCAAATTATCCAAATAATGAATACATACAGTACTTAAACAAATTTACATTAATGTTTAGTATCATTTTACCTTACTCAATAGTTCTAGTTTTGACATATTCCTTTTCCAAACATTGCTGTCCTTTACAAAAGCATCTACAGTGTAATATGCTTGGCTCATTAGGTAGTTTTTTATTTCAGTTTTAAACCTAGTTTCATTAAGACCTTCCACTTGTGTAGGGATTAAATTATAGAAGCGAATACCATTACATTTGAAAGAGTTAATGGTCTTGTGTAGTCTGCATTTAGGAAATACAATTGTATGTTAATGATGTGCTTTTGGATTCAAATCAGACATTTTCTTCAGTCGAGTACGATTTTTCTCACATACATTATACTTTCATAAATGTATAATGACGGGACTGTTAGTATATTTATAGTTTTAAAAATCTCTCGTAATGATTTTCTAGCTGATAGATTGTACAGAGCACGGATTGCTCTCTTTTGTAATATAAAAATTGAATTTCTATCTGCGGCTGATCCCCACAATAAAATCCCGTAGGACATAATGCTATGAAAGTAACCAAAATAAACAAGTCTAGCCGTTGCAACGTCAGATATTATTTTCTTAATTTGTCGAACTGCATGGGCAACTGAACTGAGTCTCTCTATCTGAAGACCCCACTGTAGCTTTGAATCCACTGAAATACCCAGAAAAAGAGTAGATTGTACGGATTCGATGACTTCATCTTTCATTCTAATATCAAGTTTACAGCCCAGTACATTGCAGAGCGTAAACTTTATACATTTAGTTTTATTTGGATTTAGAACTAGATTATTTGCATCGAACCATTTGTATGTAATGCCCAAAATTGCGTTTATTTCTGTGAAATTATTTATTCCTCTTTTAACCTTCAATAAAAGTAACGTATCATCAGCGAACATAACTATTTCTACGTTCTTATGTTTTTTTATCATAAAAGGTAGATCATTAACATATATAAGAAACAATAAGGGTCCAAGAATGGAATCTTGAGGTACACGCATTTTTAAAGGGGACTCATTTGGTTGCACACCGTCAATTTCAACTATCTCTACACGATCTTTAAGATAAGAAGAAATAAAATTTAGAGCTGGCTTCGACAGCCCATAGAACTGAAGTTTCTTCAAAAGAGTATCATGATGAACACAGTCGAAAGCTTTGGACAAGTCACAAAATACAACCAAAACATCATAATGGTATTCCCAGGCACTTAATATATAATTAGTCAGTTCAACGCCTGCATCAATAGTGAAATTGCAAGTGAATTGGAAACGCTGGCTGAACCCTACGAGATAGATCAATATAATGAAATACTTGTACACCTTAATAAGGTCTACAAAAAAGCTCATTATGGTATATGTCTATCTCTTAGGGATAACCCACAACAACCTTTTTTATTAGTATATTTAGTATCAGCATTGCACCCGTGCAAAGCCGGGGTCGCTAGTAAATTAATAAAATAGAGCAACCGAAGGAGCTTCATTCTAGAATAAAACTATGTTTTTATGTAAACAGTGTAATATGAAACAAAATAATGAATATTGTTGTCCACAGGAGGGAGCCAACAAGATGGTGTGTCACATAGTGTCAGTGGGATTGACATTATTCATCTCATTGAAATAGGCCATTCCACAAACTTGGTGTGTCCTCAATACAATAACGATATTCCTGATCCTGACACAATACAGTGGTATTATATGGTAAATATCTTAAGAAATGAAACATTTAACAACATAAGCGACTGGCCTGGTGGCTTAGTGGGTAGTAACTCTGCCTGCGAAGCCGAGGGTCGTGGTTTCGATTCCTACGCAGTGCAAATATTTGTGTGATAAATTCAAATATTTGCATTATGTCTGGGTGTTTCTATCTATATTAAGTATGTATTTAAAACTATATAAGTGTTATGTCAGCTATCTGGCCGCTTTGCTTAGTTTGGGGTCAGATGGTGTTGTGTGTTAATTGTCCACCAATATTTATTTGTTTATTATAAGTTAGATTTGACAGCATACTTATTTAACAGGATACTTAGGTATCCTAGAATGGAGAAGCAAACGTCTGTGATTTTGGTGATTCAAAATATTACATGCTGAAATAAACGACGCAAAAAATACTATTGCGGGCGTTCGCTGATTAGACTAATTAACTAAATAAGTCATTATTTTATCCTCAAGATAAACATATTTATTATGACTGCTGTAGTGCTGGTAAAACTTTTTTAGGGGGAAGTAGCACACTTTTACCAATTATTTTACCGCCAAGCACCTACCTATTACGCAAATATTAAGTACAGTATTCCGATTTGAAAGGCAAAGTGTCTCTCATCAAGTTCTGGTTTATGGCCCCAGTGCAGTGCTAGGTAATGATCTGGACTCTTCGTGTTTCAATAACTGTATGACACTGTGCTGATATGGGCAGCTGTATTGCTTACCTTCACGGGCACGTCCAGTTTGTCTCATCACTCTTCAATATAAAAAGCAAGGTTAACGTCCCTGTACACCAATTAGGTAGATACCTACGTCCATAAAAGTCACAGAACAAATTTTTCGAAGTCTTTGAAGACATTGAGCTAGCGTGGTGGATTCAGGTCTGGACTGTTCTTGCAAGAGAAATCCCCAAGTCCTAGCAATGGCAACATTTAGTAGGCGGTTTATACTTATGACGCAAAGCCGTTCGACATTGGCATGTTGGTGACGCGACCCGTTAAGATTTCCCCTACCACAAAAATGACTGAACGCGGCTAAAAGGTTTTAGCCCACTTACACGACTCTGCTCTCACCCGAAAAACACTCAAATATGGGTTTTATGCCATGCACGTTAAGATAATGATTAGGTACATTTTTGCAGACCGCTCGCTAACAGACGTCTGCTAATCTATACCTTAACATGCATGGCACAAAGGCAATATTTGAGTGTATTTTATTTGTCGGTTGGGAGTGGACTCGTATAACTTGAGAGACGTCCGATAATGTTCACTTCAATTAATTAATTTTTCATAATTTTTTTTTCAGGGAAAACAATTGGATTCGCAAAGAGGACAACTAGTGATATCAGACGCGAAACCAAGCCAGTCGGGATACTACTCTTGCAGAGTGAGCACAGCAACCATGTCATACAGCGACGGTGTATATATAATTGTGGGATACAAACCGATATTCTCAGACACCGTTCAAACAAATATTCTACTATATGGGAGTATACCAGTTGAATTGGATTGCCTATACGAGAGTGAACCAGCTGGAAAGGTAAGATTAGATACATTAACTGTCTAGTAGTCTACACTACTTGGTACTTGTAGTATAGAAGTAGTAGAATACTAGTAGTAAAATTTGCGTTATTAATAATAATAATATAATTCTTTATTACATCCACAAATTTACACAATAAATCTTAGAACTAAAGAAACAAAAAAAATTAAACAATAAATTATGCAGAGCAAAGGGTGGCTTTATCGCTTAAAGCTATTGGATATTTTTTGCCATTAAGTATTTTGTAGAAAAAAATAGCATTCTACACAAGGTGTTACATGTTATTTTTTCTACTCTTCTCTACTTATGTATACAAAATAAAAATGTGCAGTAATGAGGACTGACCATAGAAGTGAAAATTGCTGTAATAAACTAAAAACTGAAAAAAATGTTTTCGTTTGCAAGTTTCGTGATTTTTGTTCACCCAAAAAGTGATCAACGAACTTGAAGAAGATTTTACTTCAAATATTTTACATAAAGCTAATAAAAAAAATGTTGTTTGTTATTTCAGGTGACGTGGTATCTAAATGATAAAAAACTTCCATCGACGGCACCAGTTTACACTTCAAACGACGAAGGAGAATACAAGTGCGAAGTGAACAATGAATTTGGGACGAGTACTAGAGTGTTTAACGTTTATACGAATTGGGGATTTTAAAAAAGCAAAACAGTTTCAAATTTGGCGGGCAAATAGCACAGAGCTAGCAAAAGTTTCCTAAGGGTTCTGGGATCCTATTAATACTGTAAATATCAATGTTTGTTGTTGTTCAATCACGTCGTAACATACGAACGGATGCAACTGAAATTTGGAACACAGATTACAATCTAAAAGAGCACGTAGGCTACTGTTTATCCCGAGAAAATAACGGGAACGAACAAGACGCTGCTAGTAAGGAACAAAATACGATCTCCGCTAAATGATAAGTAAACTAGACATGACGCGTTTTCAGAGTGACAGCCAAGTGAAACAATATGTCAAATTATTAACGTTGACAAGCGTGACCACGCTGAAGTCAAGACATTGGACGAATGGACTATTTTTCACTGAGATTATCACTTCTCTTAAATATAGAAAGTAGAAGAACGAATAAAATAAATATTGGCGTCATACGGGGACTGCCGATAGACGTGAAAACTAATAACTCAGAATTTGATAGCTCACTTTGGAAACTACGCGGGTGAAACCGGAGGGTGTGGTCATGACCATGATGATGATTAGATCAGCCGAGTTTACCCGAAGATTTCTTTAATTTACGAACGTTACCCTTGAGTTCAATTCAGGAAAAATCTGTATGTGGTGCGCCAAAAGACGTTTTCACTTCAAAAAGACGTAGGTACCTATGTTTGTTGAATTTCAACAGAAGATGGTATTTGCATTCTAAAAAACATATCTTTAACATTGATAAAACCTTAGATTTAATTAGAAATAAGCCGTTTGCAGATGACAAAACAAACATATGAAAGAATTATGATAGATGGCGCTTTTCTGACACATAACGTGATTTGAACCATATAAATCTAAGGTTCTGTGAAAGGTTCAATTAAACTAAGGCTTTTGTTTGATAAAATTTGAAAATATAATTATATTCAGACATTTTTTGTAAATAATTTTTTGGGGCACGCTAATTGTCGAAAAATGTATGTCGATAATTTATTGAAGAGCTCAGTGTGCGAGCGTTTTCGGAGACACTGCATGGGGCATGCAGTGTCTCCAAAGACGTACCCCAAAAAGCCCTGTCTAAAACGAACAACTTTGTTAACAAGTTTCGGCTACTGGGTACATCATACATGAACTTGAACACCCAAAGTCATGTAGCTTTTTACTTGTTTTTTTTTTGCTTAAAATGAAACGGGGCGTTTTCAATGTGCAAAAAGACCTGTCAAAGATAGTTCCCAATTTCACCATAGGTGGCGCTAATGTTTTATTTTAAGTTTATTTACATAGTTAGAGAAATTTCACAAAAAACAAACAGTGGTGCCACACTTGGCAAAATTTAGAACTATTTTTCACAAGTCAATCTGCATTTTTGGAAAAAGCCTCATTAGTAAAATGTTCGTGGTGAGAATTTAATAGGTTCTAAAAACCACTAACGCCATCTAGTACGTTTTATGGAACTATTTAGTGCTGAAATCATGTTCATTCTGTAAGGAGACATTACCATATATTTTTTTAATAATTTGTGGTTCTCGTATAAAAACACCTCAATGTAAATATAATAATAGTTATTTAAGTTAGGTGTACATATTCCATTTAATTTATTTCATTTTTTTTTTCATTTTTAGTACCTATTGATGACATTTTATTATGAATTATTTAGATATTAGTATGATTTAACTGTTGTAAAGAGGAATTAACTTACATATTTTTTGTATTTTGCTTGAAAATACTATTATATTGGTTTGTTGGTTGTACCAATTTGAAATAAATGATAAGGTTGGAAAGACACGAATGTTTTTGTTTGTTATTTTTCTCTACGTGTTTTTATATACCTAATATCACCTTTACATCATGGACGTATAAAAAGTGAGACGTAGTCTCGCTAAAACAAAAACTGTGTCTATAGAGTCGGTCAGTGTGCTGTCACATACAAGCTGACACGCACACATATTTATTTATGTACACAAATTAGAGGGTCAATTTCCACGCAAACTAGGGTGTATGTAGCGTGTCAGCCTGTATGTGACAGGCTAACACGCACACATACACAGCGCACTGGCCGACTCTACAGACACAGTTTTTGTTTAAGCGAGATTAGGCCTGACTTTTTATATACGTACCTTACATTACAACAAACATTTACGGTATCTGCCAAAATATTTATCTACTGTCATAGAATAGATAATACAGACTACTGTTTCCTCAGTCAAGAAAATTACACTTAACATTGGAAAATAGTACATTATGATATAAGTTCGGTAAGTTGATAATTACAGCTGAGGCGATATTTCTAGCTCTAAGAGCTATAATTAGCAGAGGCTGTAGGTAATTATCCAAGCACACGTAGGTATGTCATACGACGTTTTATAACATATTTGCGAGGAAATAAATAAACCTCTGACGATATTTTCAAATCAAAACAATACAGCTAAAACAAAAAGCGCGCGGAATAAATTTTACTTGTTCACAGAGTAGCGATGCGCGCGCATCGGCGTTTTTAGGGTTCCGTACCCAAAGGGTAAAAACGGAACCCTATTACTGAGACTTGGCTGTCCGCCCGTCCGTCTGTCATCAGGCTGTATCTCAAGAACGGTGATAGCTAGACAGTTTAAATTTTCACAGATGATGTATTCCTATTGCCACTATAACAACAAATACTAAAAATAAAATAAAATAAATATTTAACGAGGGCTCCCATACAACAAACTTGATTGTTTACCGTTTCTTGCTCGATTAGTCCGTTCCAAACAAACTAGATGGCGCCACTAGTACCTACACTAAAACGCGCATTCGACCTCGTCGTCAAAATTTTAGAAAAGCTTTTGGTTGACAGCCTGTCTGTGGAAACTGCGATGGTTTATGTATACGGAATTCAAATAAAGCCACAGGTTTTCGCCGTTTATTTGCTTATGGTACGGAACCCTTCGTGCGGGAGTCCCAGTTGCACTTGGCCACTTTTAATTTTTAAAGCAAAGGCACAGAGCCAGCCATTATGACATTAGTAATAAAGTAAATTAATATTTGTGTGTTTTGTTACAGAAAAAATGTTGTAATATATGGTCAAAATTAAATAAATTAACGAAAATAATTCTTTATTATATTTTACTTCTCAAAGTTAATTTTATTCATAAAATGTTGACCAAAATTTTCTGACATAAAAACTCTTTACTAAGATTTAAAAAGGTACCGTTCGTTTTAGACGGAGCATTTTGATAAACCGTGCGTTTTACATTACATTACCGCACAAGTCCGTAATGAGATAAATTGCGATACAACAATTGGTGCAATAGTAGACCCTTTACGACCAAATGTGTTATAAATAATATTTTATAACATATTTGCTCGTAAAGGGTATCTTATTGCACCAATTTCTGTATCGTAATGTATCTCATTACGTACTAGTGCGATAATGTAAAACGCACGGTTTCAAAATGCTCCGTCCACAGACTAGGTAGAGAGACATGTTCCGTCTAAAACGAACGGTACCTTTTTAAATCTTTGTAAAGAGTTTTTATGTCAGAAAATTTTGGTCAACATTTTATGAATAAAATTAACTTTGAGAAGTAAAATATGATAAAGAATTATTTTCGTTAATTTATTTAATTTTGACCATAAATTACAACAATTTTTCTGTTACAAAACACAAAAATATGAATTTACTTTATTACTAATGGCAAACCGGCTGGTTCTGTGCCGTTGCTTAAAAAAAAGACGCCGATGCGCGTGCATTGCTTATCTGTGATCAAGTAAAAAATCCGCGCTTTTTTTCGCTGTAGGTATTGTTTATATTTGAAAATGTCGTCAGTTTTATTTATTTCCTCGCAAATATGTTATAAAACGTCGTATACAGCCTCTGCTAATTATAGCAATAAAGCCTCAGTTGTACTTATCAACTTAGCGCACTTATATCATAATGTACTATTATCTGGTTTTGAAGTAAAACTAAGGAGTATTTCATGATATTTGAATTTGTAGTTAAAGAAGAAACTATTGAAACTCTTGCATACAAAACTGCGGGTATGGTTTCATTGGCGGACCATTTTAAATTCCTTCCTTATGGGGATGTTTTTCACAGCCCAAATTGACTCATATCATACTCAGGCCGAGTATGGAGAAGCGACACTCAGGGCTGACCGCAGAGCTTCTGGCGGGAGCCTATCCAGAGTCAAATCTCAGTGATAGCCCCTCATCGGATCGACAACATACACAATCGGTACGGAAAAATCTTGTACCTATGCATTATAATAACAGATTTAAAACAACATTACAATATAATATACTCGAACGCGAACAGTTTCCTATGGCTGCGTTCTGGCGTTGTATAGAATGGAATGACGCGACGCGAGCATCCACGTTACAAACTATACACGATCAGTACGCAAAACTCTTGTATGGTTTGTAATAACAGATTTTAAAACAACATTACAATATATACGCTAGCAGTTTCCTATGGCTGCGTTCTGGCGTTGTATAGTTTGGAAATACGCGGTCTCATGCCAGCTTACCTATTCGTTTCGGTGGTTTCGGGGTACATCGGTTCCGGGAGGTAGGTATTGTTTTTCTGGCTTCAGC
Organism: Ectropis crepuscularia; assembly: GCA_963693475.1. Taxonomy (NCBI): domain Eukaryota; kingdom Metazoa; phylum Arthropoda; class Insecta; order Lepidoptera; family Geometridae; genus Ectropis; species Ectropis crepuscularia. The sequence continues at coordinate 20,808,099 of OY856355.1, forward strand.
GTACGGGATTGTGGAACTTGTTACTCATATTTTATCTAGTAACAGTGACCTGATCCGCATTCCGTACGCCCTGGAGACGGCTGGCGTATGGTCCAATCTGTGTCCTGACGTGGATATGCCAAAGAAACCGAAGCAACAGAGGAGCTGGGATGACGTGCTATCCAGGAAAAGCCTTTTAGAATTGCAGGACGGGAGCGCGGGTGTCGATCTGGCAAGAGTGAGAGCCACCGCCAACCAAAGTCAGGCGCCTGGCTGGACGTCCTTCCTTCACTGAACCTGGGCACATTGCTGAATGATGACTCCCTGAAAGTAGCCGCTGCTCTGCGGTTGGCTTGTGATGTGTGTGAGTCACACACGTGCTTCGGTGGGGTAGACGTTGAGGCCAATGGCCATCACAGTTAGAGCTACACACAGTGTGTGGGCTGTAGACCTCGTCATCACGCCATAAACGAGGTTTTGAGACGTAATCTTGTTGCTGCTGATGTGCCAAGTATGCTGGAGCCACCGGGTCTTTCCTGGTCAGACGGAAAACGACCGGACGATCTTACGCTGGTTTCATGGCAAAGAGATCGCTGCTTGGTGTGGGATGCAACGTGCGTGAGCACGTTCGCGTTTTGCCAGTTCCCGGGCACGCAGGTGAGTGCTGGCGCCGGTGCGGAGATGGCCGCCAAAAGCAAACATCTCAAATACGCATGCTTAGGTTTTGCGTATGATTTTCTCCCGTTCGCCGTGAAAATTGCAGGGCCGTGGAGTGCAGAAGCAAAGAAATTTGTGGCGGAATTGGGCCACCGTTTGAAAGAGAAGACGAGGGTCTATACTACTGCATATTATAGACCCTCGTCGTCATAACAATTTTTGTACTAATTTAAGTTGGCATAACGTTTTTAGGACTTATGATAATTTACCATAAGAACTAACCGCATAACTGTTTTTGCATATTTTTTAATAGCATAACATATAAAAATCACTTGTCGTATTTTTTTAAAGGCACACACCGTCTAAGTAATATGGTGCACTTTTTGACTCCAGGTGGGCTCCCTCCTGCCAGAAGCTCTGCGGTCAGCCCTGAATGTTGCTTCTCCGTACTCGGCCTGCGCCCCACTATGGAGGTTGCGGACCTCCCTTGTCCCCACATTTTTTCTTTACACTCGAGGGGTAGCAGCGACAAGATTAGGTGGATTCGGGATGCTCCGAGTCGGATCTGGGTCTTATGGAAACTGGGTCTATATTTAGTAACACAACAAATAAATAAAAAATGCCTAAAGACGTCTAATACGTCTCATCAATATGTAGTCGAATTGAATGTAGTACCTACAATAGATTGTTATGCTTAAAACACATTACGCCAAAAAAAAATTTGCTTTTTATATATTTGTGAATACCTACTGTAAATACCAGAAGTAAAATCTTATACCTTTTAATGTGCAATTCTTGTAGGTATAGGTACCTAGTCTTGCCATAAATACTGAAACAAAGAATACTGAAAAAAATATTTTATTTTATTGCATATAACATTTATTACTTTTACAGTTTGTTAGTTTAATACATATGTTTTCGCTGTTTATTTGCTAATGCTACGGAACCCTTCGTGCGGGAGTCCCACTCTCACTTACCCGGTTTTATTTTTTATAATTATAACATTACTAGTTTCTGATTGTTTTCTTTATTATACCTACCTATTGCCTACCCGGATGCCAAATCTAAGCTTTCTAGGTCATCTTGGACTGGGTTATATCTCTATGGTCTACCGATCAGTCGGTGTTAATAATGACGATTTTAGAACGTTAATATCTAAATAACCGTTTGAGATACGCTTATGAAATTTGCAGCACGTGTTGGTATCTCGCAAGTCTTAATATATGAAAAATTTGACTAATCAATGTGACATAGTTTTTGAGTAATGAGGAGGACAAAAGTAGCTCCAAATGGTACGATTCACCAGTTTTTTATACTTGAACTTGGCTTGCCACACTACCGTGTGTCTAGATTTTAATTATTTCATTTGTTTCCTGTTAAAAACTTTTACACGTTAAACGTTATTCAATGGGGTTTTTGGTTTACCTTATCATTTTTTATTGTTGATATCGGCCGACCGGAAATCTAGGAAATATAATTTTAGTTAATTAATAGTTTCATATAATGTATGACGTTATTTTATGGCGTGTCTGTGACGTATTTTATGGTAAGTATATAAGTGACAAAAGCAAAGGCAATAAATTAGTCTCGTTTTCACAATTGTCAAAGTGCTGTAGTGAAACATGGAGTTAAACAAGAGTCTTCTATACTTTTATGTATATGTCGTGTTCTTAGCAAAAAATGTGAAAGGAAGTAATTTAAAAAGCTTAGCATGTGTTATAGACGATACTAAAGCAGTGCATTCGGGAACATATCGATGCGAAGCCGAAAACAAAGTGTTGAATGAAACTAAACACGCCTATCTTAACTGCTATTTAGATGTCGATTGTAAGTTGCAAAGTCAACCTTAAACTGCCCATCTCTATACTTTATGGAGCTTTGTTGCAAGCTACAGCAGATTACTTTAACGTTATATAATTTTATTGAAGTTCATTGGTTCTAGCTTCTTTCTCTCACCTTTTATGTTACACCATCTCTTACATTTCTCTTTTACGTTTTTTAACACCATTCTCGCTCTTCTTTCCCACCATCTTTCTTTTATATTGTCTCTTCTCTCTCTTTTATACACTATTTCTCAAATATTCAAAAAAGCTGTCACACCTAAAACTACCAATTTTTTTTTCGTACTAACATGCTTTTTTACGATAGGTACTTGACGTAGTGCCTGTTAGGCCAATTGTTCACGTAGCTGCACGACGTCCGCACGATTTCGACAATTGTCGGATGCAAGACGAATGCTTGCATCTTGCGTACAAATAATGAAGTCTGTGTCCACGAAACGACAACGACACGACAGCCGCACGTCTTGCGTTTGTTCGTAGGATGCATGCATTCAACAAAAGTCGCGTGCGTGGACAGTAGGCCTTAGTCTTAACATACAAATGTGTCAAATTTTAAAGTTATATGTATATTTTCAGACGAACCGAAAATAGTCAAGAAGAAATTTAAAAAGTCGTTTATAAAAGGAACGTTTGGTTTGGAAATCTCCGTCCCTTGCTCTGTAGATGGGAGCCCCGCGCCACTAGTCACATGGTTTAAGAACGGCGAAGAACTAGTTATTGACGGAAAACCATACATTTATGACAATGTAACCCATGCCCTCAAGTGAGTATCGGTGAATACTTGTTACTATTTTTTGAAGTCATAGATACTTATTTTGGTAAGTTAGAGAATAATTATTCTATGAGTTCATTTATTTCGACGATACAAGCGCACACCGTCGAAAACTGACACCCCGAATTTAGCTAGTCAACATAACTTCAGGTTAATAGGTAGGTACTTTTTGTGTTGAATACATTATCTATTTTACGGTTGAAGTTGGACTTCTTAGCACGCAGAATAAAGATTAATTTTAAATTCTTAAGTGGACACACTGTAGTGCTTACGTAATACTTGAACGACCCCTTAGACGCTTGGATGGGTGAAATCTTATGAGCTCGCCTGACCGACATAGGGGGAGGTGGGGTGCATTGATACAAGGGGCACATTGATACACTAGCCTTATTTAATAATGGAGTAAATGGATTCGAGTGGCTTCATCTCTAAAAAGTTCGCTAAAACTTCCGAACGCATCCATTGTAACCGCTCCGACCGTCTCTCAACGGTCATCCTTGGTGCTCATCGAGATGTGTTTTGAGCATCTCTAAGTAAATTCTGACGAACTATGTGAAAATGTTTCGATGCTCTTCCATAACATCTAATGAGGTTCTTTATTTACCAAAGGTAAGTTAAACTATCAATTATTTTGATTTCTGTTAATTTTACTTAAAATCAAAGTTAATTTAGTAGTGATAATTTAAATTTTCAAAAATGTCGTTTGGTGCACTTTGATGCAACCAAGAGCGGGGCACATTGATGTGTATCATTGTGCCCCATCTCTATGTTATGGTGCCCATGCCCATGGTACCAAGATCATTACTAAATACAATTAGACTGAGTACGAGGTGTTATACTTGAAAAACAAAAAGTGCCAGGACTTACATTTTCGTCTTTCTAGAAGTCGAAGACAAAGCAAGTGTTCATTTTAGAGATGTTGTATACATTTTTTTATAATGTGCAATAAAATATAATCAAAATTTATGTTTTTTTTTTCAAATAATATTACATTTATTGACTGTTTAAGACTGACTGTGATTAAGGTTTATTCGTTATAAGAATTGCTTAAATGACTTATATTAAAAGGCTAAAAATTATCTCATCACGGCAAACAAGTTTAATCAATCTAAAAGTGTTTTAATTTGACCATTTTATTAGATTTTTCACCCTGTATGAAAGTGCTCCACGAGTTGTATCAAAGTACCCCACTAGTGGGGTACTTTGATACTAAAGTCATTTTTTACAAAAGGTCAATTATTTATTTTCTTTGATAACTTAAAAAACATTGAACTGTGACATTATAAAATTAAATTATTAGGCTAAAAGTATAATAAAAAATTAATGGAAAATATTAAGTTTTTATACACTTTTTTTGAACTTCAAATTTTTGTGTATCAATCTGCCCCACTTCCCCCTACGTAATAGCAGTATGCTTGTAGCTATACAGGTGACGTATCATGCAACATTATTGCTATTTAATTCTAAAATTCTAAGTAATAAGTTTTCATTTCTATCGGCTTTGCCCTATGACATTATTAATTTGTTCCATTGAACACGATTTTTTTTGTGTTGAAACTTTTTTAAGAACAAAGCAATTCAACCAATAAAAAAACTCTATAAATCACTTGTAAGTAATAGTAATGGGAATGTCAGTTTCATTGGTATACCTAGGTGTCATTACATGCTTGATTGCGGTGAAATTAGAGCCACTTTATGAACAAGTGTGTTATTTTTCTTGTTTTAAGGTTTGTTCCCAATTTCACGGACGCTGGCAGCTACACTTGCGAAGCTACAAACAAGCTCGGCACTGATTTTGCGACAACGAGAGTTTATGTAGGAGGTACGTAATACGCATATAAATGAAAGCTGCCTATACACACTGGGCCAGTGCAGGCTAACGCCAGTGTGTGGAGGGTCGTTTTGTGATGACTCGCGTCGCTCGCCTAGCTGGCCGAGTGACGGCAAGTGGCCAGTGTGTATAGGGCTGTTTTGTCTCGAGTCTTCTCTCGTGACCGGTGTCGGTTTTTGTGCACAAAACAAAGGCGCTGGGCGAGTAGCATCCTGTTCTCCTATTGGCCTACCGCGCTTTTGCCAGCGCTGGGCCAGTGTGTGGATGCTACGTTTTGTCTCGTGCCGTTTTGTCGACACTCGCGTTGGCCTCCACTGGCTCAGTGTGTAGGTATAGGCAGCTTAACACATTTAGTTGAAGTTGTTACTCTTTCGTACCGTAGGTACCTACTTAATTTCCATATATCTTATACCTTTAAACGAGCAATTCTTGTACCTATATATGTACATATATATAGAATCTGAATCTCGGAAACGGCTCAAACGATTTTCATGATTTTTTGTATGCAGGGGGTTTCGGGGACGATGAATCGATCTAGCTAGGTTTTATTCAAAGAAAACGTAATTTTAAGGGCTTTTTCAGGGAATGAAAAACTCATAAAATGACATTAGAATACGATAACAAATTTCGCCGCTTTGAATAATGTCTGATTGGCGCAAGTGGGAGACCTTCGCCTTCGAATTTAGGAGGCCTCGTTCGAATCCTGTTGGCAGAATTTTTTTTGTTCTTTTTTTTTTTTGAGTAACTATTATAAAAGGGCTCCCTCTATATCAACGTCTTAATATCGTCGTATTTAATTTGTAGCTAAGTATTTTCTAACAAAAAAACGTAAAAAAAAACCTATTGGCGATTTATCTGCATAAACTGACTGTTATTGTACTTAACAATAGATGGCGTTGCACAACTAAGCCTATGAGTATTTGGCTTGAGACTAGACTAATAATTATCAATCATTCGCTTAAAATATTTATTTTTTTATCCGACTTTAAAATAGGAGGTTCTCAATTCCGTTGTATATTCTGGTACGTATCTTACGCGATAGCTCCGTTATTTTCATTTTTTTGGTACAAAATACTTGAGAGGTGGCCCCATATACATTTTATGGAAATCGGTGTGGCGGTTTCCTAATAGTCCACGTAGTCATTCATAGCTTCTTATAAAATTTAGTCGTGTATCTGAATTTAATTTTATATTGAAGTCGGTTTTGTTTTCTGCATAGAAAATCCTATCCTATTATTTGTAAACCTTTAAACGAGCAATTCCTGGATGTATATACTTATATATATACATATGTATTTAGTATATAGAATCTGAATCTCGGAAACTGCTTCAACGATTTTGATGAAATTTAGTATCTATGCAGGGGATTTCGGGGGCGATAAATCAATCTAGCTAGGTTATATTTAATAAAAACGGCGTTTTAAGGGCGTACCCCGAGCAAATGACCTTGAGTATTTCTTACCTTATCGCACACCGCAAGAAAGAGCAAGAGAGAAACAGTAGGATTTGCCGCTGTTTTACGCTCAATTTTTACAATACACTCTTTATAAAATCAGATTTTGGTCTTTTGAAAAAAATAAAACTACCAAAATGTTCGTAATGGAATTGTCTATCCGTTGGTGTAAGTACAAAAACAAAATATTGGAGGTTTTCCGAGGAGATGCATGATAACTACAATTATTTAATTTTTTCATGGTTTCGTTGTGAGACGATTATTTAAACAATAAGTCCATTAACAAAAAAATAAAACTACCATTTTGAAGCCAAGAACTTGTAGAAATTTAATGTATTTTTTACCAGTTGATATATGTTTTGGCTAATGAGTAGATAGCTCTGAAAACTGGACAAAAAACTCGTTTTGGTGGGGGCCAACCTTAAGCGCATTTTCAAGCAATTAAGAATTGCTACAATATCATTAGAATACGAATGCATATTTCATACATGTGTTACAGTGTCGTTATATCACAGCCGAGAAAATGGGCGGTTTCGAAATCAGATCATACCCATTTTTTCAAATTCCTCATTTTCTGAAAAACCTTTTACTGAGAGCTCTTTACCAACGCATCTAATTTAATATAATCTAAAATAACACGAACAAATTTAATCTAAGTATTGGCAATTTTTTTTAACTTTAATAGGTTTACACTTGACCGCCATCTCGCCTAATGTTAAGCGACGATGCGGTCTACGATCGAGCGTGCTTACCAAGAAAAAAACCAATTCACTCTGGATTTGAAGACAAAGATTGTAGCCATCGGGCAAAACCCACTCAGGCAACGTATTCCACAGCCCAGACGTTCTTATCACAAAGGTAGAGTCAAATCTCTTTGTTCGTGTCTTTGGAACATCAACAATGAAACGATGTCGCTTTATCGAGCTACGAGCATTCCGATAGAAAAAAGGACAATGTGGGATAAGATTAAGATAATGAAAATCAGTTGCACTCTCACCGAAGTGTATCCTATAAAAAACCGATAGGCTAGCAACTTTTCGGCGTTATTCAAGACTTTTAAGTCTTTTTGCACAAGAGTGTCATTGCCTATGAGCTTTTTGGCACGTCTCTCGATCGATTCCAAGCCCTCCAGCTGATACCTACTTAGCCGATCCATCCCAAAAGTGCGAACAGTACCTACTCCATGCAGTAGCGAATCTGTGCTTGATAAATGTAAGTTACAATACCTGTAACTTAATGTTTCTATCCAAAGTAATTGACACAGCAACAGTAAACCTACTTAACAATAAATGGCGCTGCTTTATTGAAAAAATATCCCGTTCTATTATTGTTTATATTATTCCGGCAAGATTAAATAAAGAAAATTATTCATAAGCGACCTGCTCCGGCTTTGTACGTGTGCAAAAAATGTCCCATTACATTGCATATTAAATCTATAATATTTATGCTCGAAAGCATTCATTTAAAATTACATGATGTGCCTAAGGCCTGTATTGATCCATATGAAATGCACAGTGAACCTATTTAAGGTAAGTACTCAATTGAATATTGCTTTTAAACCGCTTGGTCAATAATACCTAATATACGAAGGGGTGGGGGGGACACATTTTACCACTTTGGAAGTGTATCTCGCGCAAATTATTCTGTGTAGATAAAAACTATATTAGAAACCTCAACATAATTTTTGAAGACCTATCGATAGACATCCCACACGTGTAGGTTTGATGAAAAAAATTTTTTTGTAAAAATCTTATGCGGTTCACAGAATACATCTACTTACCAAGTTTCAATAGTGTAGTTCTCATAGTTTCGGCAAAAAGTGGCTGTGACATACGGACGGACAGACAGACATGACGAATCTATAAGGGTTCCGTTTTTACGTTTTACGGAACCCTAAAAATGCATCAAATCCGTTGCGTGGTTTGAAAGATCTAAATATACATGTACGAAGACAAGGACAGCGGGAAGCGACTTTGTTTTATACTATGTAGTGATATTTCATCAGTACGTAATTCGTATCTGTCTAAATATAATTTCACAAAAAAACCGAGCAAAGCTCGGTCAACCAGGTACTAGGTACCTAATCTCCGTTGGTAACGTCACGGAAAATACAGAAATCACATGGTGATAGGTCGGGGCTCTGCGGAGGATGAGTGACGAGTTGTACCTACTTTTTCGGAAGAAAACTGGGTGTCCTCTCTAAGGTGCGAAGGTACTTTAAGTCTGTGCAGTTGCTCACGTTATACCAAGCACAGATACGCTCCTGTATGGAGTACTGTTCGCACCTTTGGGATGGGTCGGCTAAGTATCAGCTGGAGGCTCTGGAATCGATAGAGAGACGTGCCAAAAGGCTCATAGGCAATGACACCCTCGTGCGTAAAAGACTGCAAAGTCTTGAATATCGCCGTAAAGTTGCTAGCTTATCGATTTTTATCGGATACACTTCTTCCCTATGTGATCTCATGCGCCAAGCCTTAAAATAGTAGAGAACTGGTGCAACGAATATCAACTAGCGGTAAACCCAAACAAAACTGAACTTATTCTCTTCACAAAAAAAAGGAAATTAGCACCACTACGGCTACCACGTTTCTTTGACATGACCCTAACCCTCTCAACCGAGACCAAATACCTGGGCATATATTTGGACAAGCAGCTGAGTTGGGCAAAACACATAGATTACATCACAACAAAAGCCAGCATATCCATGTGGCAATGCAAACGCCTTCTTGGAAAGAACTGGGGCATCAGCCCCAAAATTACTCACTGGCTATACACCACAGTCATTAGACCCATCATTACATATGGCTCTTTAGTCTGGTGGCCCAGGACAGACCTAATCACAGCCCAACAAAATCTTGAAAAACTGCAGAGGCTAGCTTGCGTAGCCATCACCGGTAGCATGAGAACTGCACCCACTGCCGCCCTGCAGGCAATGCTCGGACTGCCACCCCTACATCTTATTGTGCAGGAGGAGGCAGCACTAGCAGCTCTTAGACTCAGCATAGCTGGCACTCTAGGTAAAGACCCCAGAATTAGACACACACGGATAAAAGAGGATATCACTAAATGGCAACCCATGGTATCCTCACCCAATGACAGAATCCCGAAAACATACTGTCTGGAAAAGCACTACCAAATACAACTCACCGAAGAACAGCATGACTGCTCTGGCCCAGAAGAGCTAAGAATCTATACTGATGGATCGAAGACAAGCTCTGGTACAGGCGCTGGAGTCTTCTCGAATGACCTGAACATAAATATCTCCAGCCCCTTGGGAATGCTAAACACCGTCTATCAGGCGGAATGCGTGGGCATTATCCGGGCGGCACATGCCATAGAAACTAGGCAGGTCAAGGATATGCACATTCGCATAGTCTCCGACAGCGCCTCAGTCTTCCAATCCTTAAACAAACGAAACTTCACCTCCGGATTAATGCTGGAGTGCCATAGGGCACTGGAGCGAGCTGCAGTGCCTTATGGTAATAAAATAACGCTGCAATGGATAAAAGGACACAGTGGATCACTGGGCAATGATGCGGCTGACGAACTAGCCAGAAGGGGATCAAACATGACGGTTTTCGGTCCCGAACCCATCGTGCCAATCCCTTTTAATCAGCTACGTAGATGGCTACAGGAACGCACACACACACAGGCAGAGAGATGGTGGACCTTGACACCAGGCTGCGGGCAATCCAAGATGGCAATGCCGTCTCTGGACAACAGACTGCCCAAGCGCCTTCTGCGGCTGGACAGAAGAAGCCTGCGCCTGGTGGTAGGGACCATCACCGGACACTGCTCACTCAATAAACACTTTCACACAATAGGTGTCACGGACAGTCCTCTGTGCAGGGCGTGCATGGCGGCTGAAGAAACGGTGGCGCATGTGCTACTCGAATGCACAGACGTCGCCGAAATACGTGAAGTAACCCTAGGATCACCGAGATCCCTAGTGGATGCACTGAGGAGACTGGGAAGTCTAATCTGCTTCTGGAGGGATTTGGGCTGGATGGAATAACAGCCCATGGTTCACGTACAATGGTCCAAGTCAGGGACTAAGTGCGGAAACCTTACCCACTAGAAGTAGTGGGTAAAACAAAACTTGAACTTGAACTTGAACTTGAACACTTCAGAGAGTGTGCGACTGAATTGCACGATCTAATACCACCTTGCCCTTTTTTCTATCGGAATGCTCGCAGCTCGAAAAAGCGACATCGTATCATGGTTGATGTTCCAAAGACACGAACAAAGAGATTTGACTCTGCTTTTGTGATAAGAACGTCAAGACTGTGGAATACGTTGCCTGAGTGGGTATTTCCCGATAGTTACAATCTTTGTGTCTTCAAATCGAGAGTGAATCGGTTTTTTCTATGTAGGTAAACACGCTCCATCGTAGACCGCATCGTCGCTTAACATCAGGCGAGATGGCGGTCAAGCGTAAACCTATAAAAGTAAAAAAAAAAGCTAAAATAACTTTGTTTTGTTGGCCGTGTGTGAAGAAACGTTCTCATGATGTAGGAGAACGCGGTTTTTTGGTAGTCTTTCGCGAACTTTTTCTAACAGCCTGGTTAAACGAATGGTAGAATACTCGGCATTAACTCGGTAGAATACTCGGCATTAACACTATTTTGATCTTCAAGTGGAATTGTACAGAAAGATGGGCTCAGTAGCTGAGAAAAAAAGGCGATAATTTTTTTACCAACGTTTCTTGCCTGTCTCACCTTTGTTGGTCTGCTCTCATTTTCAAACACTTGTTCACAAAATTTGTGTTTTTTTCGGGTTCAAAACAATAAATGTACGTTTCGTCTCCTGTGACAATATTATTATTGTTAATTATCTAAATATTTTTACGTACCTAAGTACTACTAATGTACCAATAAGGTCGCAAGATCAACGTACGCGAACGAAGTAGCGGGGTCAGCTAGTTTCGAAATAAATTTCGCGACTTTCCTACTCCGATTTTATTTCGATCCGTCGTTACTTCCGATCGAACACTGTTTGACGTTTACATTTTCTTTAATTTTAAATTGAAGTCGCTTTTCGTATTTTAGCAGAAAATAAATTACTTGCAGTAGAGTTATATTTTTGACGTGATAACGTCTTATAATTCGATGGAGCCGGCTCCACGCCCGCAAAACATGACGTCATGTAACGTTACCGCCATAGATTAGATAATAACTTACCGTCGTTACCTCGCCTTATTACTTTTCGCACCATCTAGTGAGTGAAATGTGTATTACGTTCAAGGAGTCTGTCCATGTTTTAGAAAAGCGACGATATGAAGCTAAGAACTTGTGCTAGTACATTGATGTACCCAGAGATGGCGCTTTGAACAGCTTTTCAAAAAGCTTCAGAATGTTTTACCTAGATGGCGCTTAACATAATCAGTATTTTCTTAACATGTTGTCACGTTCAGCTATCGTCAGTAAACCGACTTTACAGACCATTTTTTAACATATTCAATTGTTCTTATTTTCAGTCCCAGCTCGTGTAAAGCAAAAGACTCAAGCATTTTCTGTGCCCGAAGCAAGTAACCTTACATTGCTGTGCACCAGCACTGGTTATTCTGTACCTAAAATAAGATGGACGTATAAATCCTACGACAGCTCTTCTGAAAAAATAATAACGTGAGTCGATTATTTATTTATTATGCTTGCAGCACAGATATAAAACATTAGTTTTAATTATAGTAGATATAGAGTGACGAGACGAGCAGGACATGCACTCGATGGTAAGCAAGAAGCCTGCCCATAACAGCACAGTGACATGCAGATACTGGAATATGAAGCGTCCAATTCATTACCCAGCGACAATATTAAAGTGGATACTAATAAATGGTATTTAACTACAAAGATCGCTTTAGGGCACCGTATTAACCGGTAAATAACATTGGATAAAAAATACAAAAGACACAATATGGAAAAAATATATACAGATTATTTATTTATTGTGCATAATATACATCAGCAATGCAGATATATATTATATACAAATAGGTAATATCTACAATTTTGCTTTTACTTTACACATACAATATTTAAATATTAATAAGTACCTACCTAAGTAATATTTAGCTATAAAGACTTATGTTATGGTGCCCAACGTGTGCACTTTATAAAGCAATAAATAAATAACATTAAATAACACAATGGTAATCCTATCAATATTATAAATGTCTAAAACTGTTTTTTTTTAAATAAAGAGTGACGAGACGAGTGTGCCTGATGGAAGCAACATGCCTACCACATAACATCACAGTGACATGCAGCTATTGGAACATGAAGGGTCCAAATCATTACCTAGCACTGCACTGCGCTCGTCACCCAGAGATCTAAGTTGTTATATCTCTAAGCCATGTAATGTCTCTGGAAACATTGCCTTTCAAACGGGAACACAGTTCTTAATGTTTGCACAGTACTGCTTGGCGGTAGAATAACTGGCAAAAATGTGATCCTTCCCCAGGCGGACTCTGCCACGAATCCTACCAGTAGTCGATGTTTGTTTTATTCAGTTGCGTCATAACGGCCAAACAGATCTGGACGTCTACTCTCTTTCTACGAAAACGTAATTTCGTAAAAAAAAATCGCGACTTTCCTACTCTCGTTCTACTTTGTTTCGTCCGATACAACATTGTTTGCCGTTTAACCGGACAAAACGACAGATCGAAGTACTTAGAATAGGAGTTGGAAAGTCGCGAGTTTATTTCGAAATTACGTTTTCGTAGAAAGAGAATAGGTAGACGTGCTGGTCGAAATTTGAAACACAATTAGGTTATAATAGTCTAGTCAGTTTACAGCGGGAAAATTACGGGTAGGTAAGGCAATTACGCGGGTAAAACTGCGGGGTGCTGCTAGTGCTCAATTTAATTAATTTATAACATATTTGCTCGTAAAGGGTCTCTTATTGGACCAATTTCTGTATCGTAATGTATCTTATTACGTACTTGTTCTGTAATGTGTAATGTAAAACGCACAGTTTCAAAATGCTCCGTCCACAGACTAGGTATAGAGATATGCTCCGTCTAAAACGAACGGTGCCTTTTTAAATCTTAGTCATCAACATCATCAACAGCCCACTAAACGTTCCCACTGCTGGGACTCGGGGCCTTCTCTCGCAAGGAGAGAATTTAGGCCATTATCCACCACGCTGGCCCAGTGCGGGTTGGTGGATGACACATGACTTCGAAAGATTCTAGGTACATGTCGGTTTCCTCACGATGTTTTCCTTCACCGTTTTAAGTTAGCGGCATTACGCACATGACTTCGAAAAGACAGTGGTGCGTGTGGGGTTTGAACCCGGGGTCTCCGGATCGGCAGTCGCCGTTCTCCCGACTAGACCAGCCGTAACTTAGACCATCTATCATTTAAATCTTAGTAAAGAGTTTTTATGTCAGAAAAGTGTGGTCAACATTTTATGATTAAAATTAACTTTGTGAGGTAAAATATTTTGACTAGAAATTAATTTAATTTTTCTGTAACAAAACACAAAAATACTAATTTACTTTATTACTAATGTCCTACAGGCTGGTTCTGTGTCGTTACTTTAAAAAAAAGGCGCCGATGCGCGCGCTTTGCTAATCTGTGATCCATAGTGATTACTTACTCTGTGCTGTGATCTGTGATCAAGTAAATATTATTCCGCGCCTTTTTTTTCGCTGTATTGTTTTTATTTGAATCTGTCGTGAGAGTTTTGTTTATTTCCTCGCAAATATGTTATAAAACGTCGTATGACATACGTGCGCTTTGATAATTACAGCCTCTGCTAAATTATAGCTCTCGCCTTCGGCTCGAGCTAGCAATAAAGCCTCGGCTGTAATTATCAACTTAGCGCACTTATATCATAATGTACTATTACAGCATTGTTATTGTTTTTACAGTCCGAAAGAAGGAGCCGACACGTTACACATTCCATACATCAAGGCGTCTGATGCAGGTTTTTATAAGTGTGTGGCGTTGAACACAGCAGGATCCATGGCTGTAACTTATGAAGTACAAGTCTACTATGGTAAGAAAATTCTTCATGTACTTATACTTCGTTTGAAAAATACGCCCTATTTGTAGACTAAAGTACCTACTTTACTTCAAGCTAATTTAACGGACGTAACTATACGAGTAAGTTACAGCTGGTCTAGGCGGGAGAACAGAAACTGACGATCCGGATTCGGATTTTTTAAGACACGTGCAAAATGCTGCTAATTTAAAAATGGCGAACGAAATATATCAATTAAACCTGCTTGTCTGAATTAGCTTTATATAGACAAGTGAAGTTTGCGCCAATCCGCAACCTGGTCAACTTGGTGAACTATGGTCTAAACCTACCTGCTTGGCCAGGGAGATACCATTGGCGACTGGGGATTGATACAGATTACCGAAATATGGAACTTAGCTTGCTCGAAATAAGTTAGGAATTATAGGTAAGCAATAATTCCCTCTATCCTATTCCGCATAGCGCATATGATCATTTTAACGAGAAACACAAAAAGGAATGTTACGAGTACTGTTTGTATATGCTTGTACCTACTTTACGTAGCTATAGCATCATAATGATAGGTAGGTACTACGTAAATAGTCTCCATCATCGCGGCAATGCGATCGGCGGATTTGAAATTTAAATCAATTCTTGTCTGCAAATGTCCAAACTGCCCATTAGACGCGCCAGTATGGATCTACGGAGTTGTTCCCTTAGTGGCCAGGGTGTGGCCACAGATTATAAAACTATTTCGCTTGCGAATAAACACAAATTATACCTACTGAATAAAGTTTTTTCAGAAAGGCTTACTTTTTATAGACAATTACGAACTATTTATTACGAATTGAGATTAGTTTACTGAAATATTAACGTTTCATTTCAGATCCACCGGCCATAAAAAACTTATACGCTGAGAACAAATTTGAGGTTATGGAGGGAGATTCAGAGCTGAGGATCATCTGCAATGCATCCGGATATCCCGTTCCTAGTGTAACTTGGACAAAAGATGGATCAAATGTTGGTTTGGGTGAGTAGGTATACCTACACCGTACACCAATCAAAAAAGTACAACAAAGGCATTAGGTACTTAGTTAGCTTTAATTGTAATATACCTAAAATACATTGGTGTATTTTATTGAACACACCAAATACCTAAGTCGAAAAGATTAACAATGAATATAAACCAGAACAACCAAACTTTCCTTTTTTATATTCTATGAATTTCTTGATCGACTGCCTGAGATATTCCTGACAATCCAATTTGGTCGAAACGACGGATCGAAGTAGAACCGGAGCAGGAAAGTCGCGAGTTCATTTCGAAATTACGTTTTCGTAAAAAGAGAGTAGACATCCAGAACTTCACGAGTCGTGCAGGATCTATAGGTATATCTGACAAATATTGTCGCGATAAATAGCAGTCTGCTTACCCTATTTGCTTGACCCGGCTGTCACATAACTATAGGGGGAAGTGGGGCAGATTGATACACAAAAATTTAAAGTTAAAAAAAGTGTATAAAAACTTAATATTTTCCGTAAATTTTCTATTCTACTTTTAGCCTAATAATTTAATTTTATAATATCACAGTTTAAAATGTTTTAAGTTATCAAAGAAAATAAATAATTGACCTTTAGTAAAAAATGGCTTTAGTATCAATCTGGGGTGACAGTCGACCATCTTGCGTAATCACACCATGCTCTACGGCTCTACGCTCTCTTGAAAGCCAATTCGGAGTGTGATATTTTTGATGACTACTTTTTGCCTGTTTGCTTATCCTACTAATATTATAAATGTCAATGTATGGATGTTTGTTGTTCAATCAAGTCCTAACGTATGAACGGTTTGGGCTGAAATTTGGAACACATATAAGTAGATTATAGAACACATAGGCTAATTATTTGTAACCCGGAAAAACAACGGGAACATCGGGAACTGGAACTACGCAGGTAACACCGCGGGGCGCTGCTAGTGTATAATATTTTAAGACAGTGCCTAGACAATTTTAGAAAAAATATTTTTGAAGTGAAAACTTCTTTTGGCGCGCCTCGACCGATTTTTCGTGGGCTGTGAATTAAATTCTAGCGTCACGCTCGGGTATGATAAGAAATCTTCAGGTAAACTCGGGAGTCGGGACCATAGCCATTGGCCATCTAGAAATGCGTCAGCCAATGGGAAACGCTGAAAGGGCGTGGCCTAGCCATCATGGCATCGCCATCTAGAAATGTGTCAGCCAATGGGAAATGTTGACGCATTTCAAGATGGTAGTGCCATGATGACCAGGCCACACCCTCCGGTTACACCCGTGTCGTTTCCAAAGTAAGCTATCAAATTCCGAGTTGTTTCTACTTCTATCGGCAGTTCCTATGACGGCCAATTTTTTTGTTTTATTAAAATTGTTTTCATTTCAGGGTCGACTTATTTTGTGGAAAACGATACATTAATCATCAAAAACGTAACGAAAGAAGCAGGCGGATTTTACAAGTGTGAAGCCAAAAGCCTAAGTGGAGCGGATCAGGAAATCTATAAAGTCGTGGTCATAGGTATGTTATACACCACTTTTAATCCACTGACCGAACATACGTATTAAGAATATAGGTAATACTACTATGAAAACTAAGATTGTTGATCGGTCCATAGCCCTGATAGGTAGATACCCACTTTGGTAACATCACATCTTTGATGGAAACAAAAATCGCTGATGTAGCTAAATTGCAAATATAACAACTAAATTAAATTGTATCCAATAACAAAAAAAATAAAAACTTACATTCACATTTGAGACATTTTCATAATCATGAAAATTCTTGGCGCGTCTTGCATTTCTCCATTCAGTAAAATTACTTACCATATATTTATAATATGTATATGGTATATCTCCCGGGATTTCGCAGCTACCTACCTAATAGATTTTATACATTACGTTTTTTGCGACAGTTCTAATACTTTCAGGAGTTAATTTTGTGGTTTCACTGTTTCTTGAAGGACTTATTTTTCAAAACAAAACCATAAATTTCTAACAATCCGTGAAAATTGACGAAAACGCGGGCTATATAGTCTAGTCAACAAGTTCAAAAACGTGCAAAATAGACATAAAGCTCCTTACCAGAAACGGTATGGTCCCATCTGGCCCGGTGTCTTGGCCCGGTACCGGGCCAGATGGGAAAAAAAGTTTTAAGGCGCTGAATAGAGCCAAATGCCACTTTTTAAACACATTTTTAGCAAAATGTATAGGGTTTGAGATGTTGAATAAAATATATGTTATTCTTGAACATATTTATAAGGGAACCATTGCTTTCAAAACACGATTTGGAAAAGATATCTTGACAAGAAAAAATCGTAAACTAACCTCTAAAATTAGTTTTAAACGTAAATATCTGTGTTATTAATGAACATACATTATTCAAATTTTAAAGATTAACGTATTATTTCTTAATAAAGGGCAAGGATGTTTTATATTTTAGATTAAGTTGTTTAATTCGCATTAATTAATTGTTTTTTAATACGCTAACTCGACCAAACCGGCCTGAGTCTTGCTTCTCGCTCACTACTATGAAGTCCGGCAGAAAGCGCTGATGCGCCGTGCAGGAAGGACGCTACGTCGCGTCGCTTCGCTGCGCGGCACTCGCTATTCAAAAAAATAAAAATTCTCACAAATGGAATGCAGAAACGTCAAGAGAGGTCATATGATTTGAAAATTTGACGCGTTGGTTATTAGTAGGTTTAGCTCGATGGTTTAGCATGACCGTGGTGGACGTTTATGACCCTGTGTCCAAATCTTTGAACCGTGATTTTCTTTTTGTATATTTTTTTTCATATTGTTGTTGTATGTTTTCTCTGTAGTTTTCAAGCTTTTATTTTTTAGTTTCACCTGCCCTGAGGCACAGATAAGAATATAGTTATTATGGAACCCATGAATATCCGTGATGTAACCCGAGGCTTATCATGAAATCTTGCAAATTAAATCTACTTCCCGATTTACAGATTGCGTGAAAATTTGCATAATACTTATGTAAATTGCAAGACAATAAATAAATTGCAATATGATAATTATGATGCTGATCTGATGATGGAGCTGGAAGGTTGCCATGCCATATCATTGATGTTTAATTCAGATCAATCAATTGTTTTTAAAAAGCTAACTCGACTGAACGGCCCTTCTACCAGCTAACTAAATCGGCAAAAAAATAAAAATGATAAATTCTCACAAACGAAATGCGGAAACGTCAAGAGAGGTCATATGATTTGAAAATTTGACACATTGGATATAAGTCGGGTTGGCTCGATGGTTTAGCATGACCGCGGTACGCGTTCATGACCATGTGTTCAAATCTCAGAACCGTGAACTTCTTTTTGCATGTTTTTTTTCATATTATTGTATGTTTTCTCTGTAGTTTTTCAAGCTTTTATTTTTTAGTTTTACCTGCCCTGAGGCATAGATGAGAATATAGTTACTATGGAACAAGACATTTAAACAGACTAAATTTCAAGACAAGTATAATGATAATTAATTAATTATGGTGCTGATCTGATGATGGAGCTGGAAGGTTGCTATGCCATGCAAAATGTTTAATTCACATCAATTAATTGTTTTTTAAAAACCTAGATGGTAACCAAGGTCTGATGATGGAGCTGGAAGGTGGTCATAGGAACTAAACAATTAAACGACATAGCCCCAGCGAGTTTGGGTTCTTTTGATTTGTTTTGAGGAGTACTTTGAAGGTGGATGGTAGCCAGGGTCTGATGATGGAGCCGGAAGGTGGTCATAGAAACTCAGTAATTAAACGACATAGCATAACCGAGCTTGGACTCGTTTTCTTTGTCTTAACGAGTACTTTGGTGCTAGATTATTAACAGGGTCTGATGATGGAGCCGGAAGGGGGTCATAGGAACTCAACAATTAAATGACATAACTCCATCGAGTTTGGGCTCATTTGATTTGTCTTGATGAGTACTTTGGTGTTAAATGGTAACAAGGGTCTGATGAAGGTGCTGGAAGATGGTTAAGGGTTGCCAGTAATTAAACGAGTACATTGGTGTTAAAGTCCAAGTCGCTGTTAAAGTCTACTTTATGGCTCATCTATTCGGGAGAACGGTGACTGCCGATTCGGAGCCCCACGCGCACCACTCGATGTTAGCATGTAATGCCGCTAACTTAAAAACGATGAAGGAAAACATCGTGAGGAAACCGAAATGTACCTAGTAAGTACATGTAGGTACCTAGTGTTTTCACCTCATGTGACATTTACCAACCCACACTTGGCCAGCGTGGTGGATTATAACCTAGTCCCAGCCTAGATCTCTCCTTGCGAATGAATGCCTCGAGTCCCAGCAATGAGAACATATCGACGGAAGAAAGCGATTTTGTCGTATCTCAAAATATCTAGTTTTACACCAGAGCCAAAAAACTATTTCAAAAAATCATAACTCCTAAATGAATAAACATAGAAAGTTGAACTTTGAAACATATTATTTCTATCAATCAAAACGTTATTTGACAGTTCATTGGAATGTTCTAAAGTTACTACTTCATTGATTTTCTACTAGTTACAGCAATTGATGTTTTAATATCGAGCAGCGGAAGTGCTGTATCTGTAAAGTAAAATGTATGACGAATTAAAATAGATACAAGTTTTCAGACTATGGATCTGCTGTATCACAAATATGAACTACACAAAACGAGGCTATTTTGATGTAAAAGGTTTTAAATAAATTCGTTTATAAAAACAAAATGTTTTAAATACAATTAGCAACATGGTTGTTGTAAAAATAAAATACTGTATCTTGCATTAAATGTTTTGATTACAATTTCAATAACGTAATGACAATAACCAGTCTACTATACTACCTCTTCTTCATCAGTTTCCTCCAAAATATCCATTATTTTTTTGTCGCGTTTTAATTGCAAATATTAATGTGAATAGCATTTAGGAATAATTTGTTTGTCGACTTTTCAGGAGTAGTATAATGCCATGTTTTCACCATGTGGCGTATTAAGGACTTTTTGCATATCAAAGCTTGCACTTATTACACTGGGATCCACAGCATTAAGTTTTTGGTGACATTGGAATCTTTTATTTGATTCCAATGTCACCAAATGTCGTATGTGATTATCATATTTAGACATCTCATCACTATTCTTTAAATCATAGGTCTGCGTCATACACACCATACATTTATCCTTCTTAGGCACATGAAATCCAACATTGTAATTTTCTTTTAACCAATTTGAGAAAACTTTGAAAGACATACTCTTCACGCCTTCTTCGTTACAGTTTTTATCATAAATGCGATATAAGTTGGACATATTTTTGAAAGTATCTGGTAAATAAAGCTTGTTGGAATCCTTTCTACAATAATGAGATAGTACTAAAGGCAAGGATGTCATTAACTCTTTGGCATGGTTTATTATGTTATCAGCAGTTCTGTTACCACCGCCGTTTTTTCTTCTTTCATCTTTTTTGCAAGCCCTTCGATTGTGTTATCAAG
The DNA here is from genome assembly GCA_963693475.1 of Ectropis crepuscularia. Classification (NCBI taxonomy): domain Eukaryota; kingdom Metazoa; phylum Arthropoda; class Insecta; order Lepidoptera; family Geometridae; genus Ectropis; species Ectropis crepuscularia. Next base: position 20,829,081 of record OY856355.1, read on the forward strand.
GGTATATAATATAAACCTTTGCGATATATCTAGCGTGTTTATTAAAAACTTTTGGCATACCTGTCTCCTTCCATCTCCTTCGTTTATATAATATTCATATGTAGCACTTCTTCTGGATGAGTCACCTTTATCTGTAGTATGTTGAGTTACATTCTTTTTTATAGCGCTTTTAGATATCCAATCTTTTTGGCGTTGAGAACTACCAAGATTCCAATAAAAAGTAAATAATTGTTGACGTCTTGTATCTGGAATATCTCCACAGTTTCGTTTACAAACAACTTCTTTGCAGGGGTTAGTTTTCATACTTTCATATTTTTTTCAGTTTCTTGCCTCGTTTTTTCTTGTTCCTCATTTTTTTTGTCTTGCTTGATGCTGAATCATCGGATGTGTCGTTATCACTGAACGAACAGCTTGATTCTTCTGACGGAAATGCTTCATTGAGTAATAATGTATCAGCATCGTTTTCTTCAATAAATTCCAGGTAAGGTTTCAAGTGAATATCAAAATTTAGTTTCTTTTGACATTTCCTTGTTAGAATTCTTTTCGTGGTTCTTTTTTTGCCAGACATATATTTCTGAGGTTCATTGTTAGTACTCCCTTCCATAATATTATCATTTGGAATCGCAACTTCCGCATTAGGAGCACCATATTTCTGGTTGGCATCAAGAACACATTTTTTTATTTCAGATGTAATTTTACCGGTGCTGGGAGACGTTTAATTTATTGCAGGTAAGCAACCTTTAATTTCAATGGCATCTTCAGCGTTGTTGGAAAGGTTTTGATCTGTAGCAAGTAAACAGTTTTTATTTTCAGGAGGATTTTCGGCTGAACTGCTAAATTTAGTATCTATGGCAATTTCATTTTTAGAGTGATTATTAACGGTCCTAGGAAATTTTGAGTCTGTGACAGATAAGCACTCATCATTTTTGGTAGGACTTTTAGCGGTGCTAAGCAAGCGCTAAGCGTTTCTGGATCGGTGGCAATTAAAAACTCTTTTGTTTCAGAAAAGACTTCAGCGGTGATCTGATTGATAACAGGTAAGCATATTCCATCAGTATTCAATGAATTTTCGATCCGTAACATCTTATCTAAAAAATCTAATGAAGTTATGTCGGATTCTTTTCTAATTTTTTTAGTATTAGTTTCTGGATTCTCTAAATTTTCTTCAGAATCAACAGTCACAAGACAGTTATTAGATATACGGCTTTTATTTTGAATAATAATGATGTTATTTGAATTAGTTTCAAATTCTGATGAAATTGAAGTAAATTCGTCACTTTTTACTTATTCATGAATTGTGCTGTCAATATGTATTAAATCATTATTTGTAGACGTGCATTACTCTTGTTGAGCTGAAGACATTTTTTCAATAACTTGCTTTGTTTCTGACAAGTACGATTCGGGATTGCGAAAGGTGGGAGTAAGGTCTTTTGTAGCTGCTTTAAAATGGCGGGGAGTGGTTGGAAGCGATGAGTGTTCAGGCAATATTTTATTCTTAACTGATCGTATTTTGATTCCATTTTTGTATACCACTTCTTTTATAATCTCAATTTTTTGCTTTTTTGTGTGCGCTTTATCATTTTTTTAATGTATGCTTAAAATTTTCCTTCCATCGTCGACGTTCCATCTTAAACCAAGTTACACAAAATAAATACAATTAACAATATACAGTCATGGACAGTGAGTAATACAGTGCTAAGTTTTTAGAAAGTCATGAAGAGTTTGAATAATAACTATTATTTTATACGTTACAATAAAAATACTTAAAAAGCCTGAACTAAAGTTTTTAAACTCTGATATCAGGGTTTGTTGGGTAGTTAAACCTTGCCCCCTAAGGATAAAAATAAGCCTAAACTTTACTTAACCCCTTATTTAATCATCAATCAGTATGTTGCAGTACATTTATTAATAGTAATAAACTATAGTAGATACAAGCGGCTCGCCCCGACATCGCACAAATGTCAACCAAAACGGTGCAACCACATTGTCTAGTTATATAATACTAACAGCATCCCGCGGTTTTACCCACGTAGTTCCTGTTCCCGTTGTTTTATCGGGATAAAAAGTAGCCGATGTGTTCTTCCAGACTATAATCTAACTGTGTTCCAAATTACAGCCCAATCCGTTCATAATTTTTTTTTTTCAATAACACAAACAGACACGCTTTCTCGATATCGACGTCCACGCATAACTGTCGCGCGATCGGAATGGCGTAGTCAGGGAAGACGTCGGGTTAGGGGAAGAGGGTGGGTCTGGTTAGAGTGGCGTATTGATCACTGTACACAAAACTATACTCTAATCTTATGTTGTAAGTAAGATATTCGCTATTAATTAAATGTTTGAAATGTAGTAACTGTTCGATAAACTCACACCAGTTCTGACCATATTGCTGTATCTTTGGCAACGTACAATTTTTGGGCGGCTGAAATGCTGTATCTCTTTAAAAATCTACGTCCGTAATAGAAAAATAATGTTGTAACTATTTTTTAAACTGGACTCATTGTCGTATCTATTTTATTTTCAAAAATAGCTATTTATTCTCTTTTTACAGCAATTTGTCGTGTAAACAGCAGAAAAACTAGAAAAAAGTCAATGGCGTATCACTAATTTTTTTCATCGTAGAAAGACGAAACATAGACCATTCGACGCGGCTTTTTTTTCTTATCAACGATATAGTTTTAAGTTATTTAGCCCAATTTTCGAGATACGACATTTCCGCTTTCCACCGTCGATATAGTGGGTTGTTTACGCAGATTGTAACCGGGTCTGATGATTACGCTGAAAGATGGCCCTACGTAGTTTAATTTCACAAGAGACGTTATTTCTTTAATACTACATTTTTAGATTTGGCGATTAATTGAAAATAAATCGCTGCTTTGAGACTAAAAAGCCACAACTCAAAACTCAGTTATTTTACTTTTCTACTTCTGACGATTTTCTATCATTCTCTATGTATTTTAATGGGATATTACTTGATTATTTCTACGTTGTATTAAAATTAATAATCATAAGAATAAAATTAATATATAAATATGTGGAAGTAGGGTTCCTATAAAATAGACCTGATTTTTTGCCGTTTTCATAGATATTGATATTTTCATGATTAGTGCTGAGGAGTACATACCTGAGTATTGGTACGGAATCCTTCATTCGTTCATTCGACTTGCACTTGGCTTATTTTAAACACATTTGATATTATCTAATGTTTTATGTAAAAATGCCGTATAATTAGTCTCTTATCCCTCGAAAGCCCATTACCGACATTAACTACTAAGCTTCGTCGAATCGACGATGCGAATGTGAAAAAAATGATGTAATTTTTAAGTGCGCTGTTGCACCCATTGCTGCTTCTGATTATATGGATTAGTGGCACCATTTCCTTTTTTTCATATATTTAAATTTACCACTCCACAGACTCCGGGGTCCGTAGCTTTCATCATTTCAAATCTTATTTATTTTCACATATTTTTTGTATAATCTGAAGAGGAAAATATGGGGGGAGCTGGGAACATTTTGAACCTAATACTAGTGCTCGTCTGTTGTGCCGATCACTATTGGTTGGGATTCCGCAAGTAATCGGCTCGACATCGATTTTTTGTCTTATTACCATTTGCCTAAGCCGCCTCCTCCCGGCCCAGAGCCTCCACTACGGCTGCATTTCTGTCCCTGATGGCCATTTGTAGGTTGAACTCTCGGATGGTCTTCGGTAATGCAGCCAACGCTCGCCGCACGAACCGACCAATGGTGTCATCGGTGTCGTTAGCGTAGTACGTGAAGGTCCCCATGTGCCGTGAGATTGCAACAACCACATGGGGCACGCTCTCGTGCAGCTTCATGTTTGCCTGGCCCGGTGAAATATTTACCGGGCCAGATGACACAAATCAAGTGCCGTCGTCCCCGGTAAAGGGAGAAGAGAGGATACGCCTCGTAGTTTTTAAAAAATTACGAAATTTTACATACTTACGTAAAATTTTCGCAGAAACGTAACGGTTAATATTATTAGTTTACCTATACCTACCAAATGGTTAGAGTAGACAAACAATGAAATTATTTTCAAAAATAAAAAAAATCTGTGTTAATCTATTGAATAGGGTCAATTATGGCTTTTAAAAGTACAATAATTTCTTAATTAATTATTTTCACAACTGAAATATACTAAAACTATTAAAATCAATAAAACACAATATTTAATTTTTTTTTTAAACACACATTATTTCACCTATGCAATAAGATGGCAAAAAAAATTGTTAAATACCAAGATATCTTGGTTTTTCCATCAACAATTTCTTAACAAATGACCTAATTTTTTTTCTTGTAATGTATCTGATTGTTAACAATTGAGCAAAACTTTTTGTATTTTTACCAGTAGGTCTTACTCTCCACATTAATCCAGAAAATATTGTATAGTTAAGATCTATATATTTTATTGTTGAAATTTTATTTTTTATTTTTTTTATTTACCGGTTTACCCAAATATGTATTTTGTTTCGTCCAAACATCCATAAACATAACTTTAAAAGATCTTAAACTCAAATTAGTCCCAAGGACTGGCGCCATACTGAATCCATGGGAAAGGAATGCGTAAAGCTGAAGAGTTTGAACGCTAGGATCTCGGGAACCACTGTTCCGATTTTATAGATTATTTTTCTGTTGAAAGTTCGTGTATCTGGGAAGGCTATATAACATTACGCTACTATCAGTAAGAGCGGAGCTTGAATGGGAAATGTAACAAAAACGGGAGAGATTTCATTGTCCGTGTCAGCTTGTGTCTATCTTTTAAGGTTGCGTCATTATAACCTAAGCTTGTTATAATGAAATAACCAAATTTGTTCCAAATCTGTGTTGGTACGAACAATTTCTGATAGGTGGCGTAGCAACGCGCGCAGGGTTTAGCTTATAAATATTTTGCTTGTTGTTTCAGGTGACGATGACGGTTCTAAATAATAAAAAACTTCCATCGATGGCACCAATTTACACTTGAGACGACCAAGGAGAAGAAAAGTCTAAGTCAACAATGCACTTGGGAGCAGTACCTACTAGTGTTTAATGTTTTTACATATAAGGGGATTTTAAAAAAGAAAACAGTTTTAAAATTGGAAATCATGTCTGACTTCAGTAAGGCGATATTTATTATCATGATTTTTCAAAGTGAAAACTTCTTTTGGCGCAATAGGACATATTTTTCGTGGGCTGTGAATTGAATTCTAGCGTCACGCTCGGGAATGATAAGATACATTCGGGTGAACTCGGGAGCATGGCCATTGGCGATCTAGAAATGCGTCAGCATTTATAGATGGCCATGGCCATGGTCACGCCCTCCGGTTTCACTCGCGTAGTTTCCAAAGTAAGCTATCGAATTCTGAGTTAGGTATAAGTTTTCACTTCTATCGGCAGTTCCTATGACGGCCAATAATTTTTTTAATCATTTGTTTTTCTCGTATAAAAACACCTCTATGTATGTAAATATTATAATATTAATTCAAGCTAGGTATGTACATATTCCAATTAATTTATTTAATTTTTGTTTCCTTTTTATTATTGCTGACATTTTATTTAATTAATTAATTCTTCTTATTCTTATTATTGTTAAGAGAAATTAACTTATACTAAACTGAAACATGTATACTAAACTATAACTTATTTTTTCTAATATTGTATTTTGCCTGAAAATACTATTGTCGGTTTGTTGGTTGTACCAATATGAAATACAAGGTAAGGTTTGAAAGACACGAATGTATTTTTTGTTCAAATTAGTACATAAGTAATATTTTTCTTTCATTTCTTTGACATGTTTTTATAAAATATCACCCAACATCATGGACGTATAATAAGTCGGACGTAGTCTCGCTAAAACAAAAACTGTGTCTATAGAGTAGGTCAGCGCGCTGTTACATACAGGCTGACACGCACACATATCTACATAGCGCACTGGCCGACTCTACAGACACAGTTTTTATTTTAGCGAGACTACTCCCAACTTTTTTATACGTCCATACCTAACATTTTATAAAATATTTTAGGTAGCGATAAACTATTAAATTAACTGTTTCCTCAGTCAACCAAATTACACTTAACCCATTCAGCCCGACTCGCGACGGGGCCGGCGTCGTGACGTCACACAAAAAATCATTACAAAAAAATGAAACCAAATTTTGTGTGTCTGTAAACGACAATGTACAAATTAATATTATCGCCTATCTCTTAGGCATCAAAATAAACTAAGTGGAAAATATAAAATTTGTGGTTTTTAAGGAATGCCAAGCAGTGTTGCATGACATTAAAAATTAAGAAATTACAGGGCTTAGAGATATAACATCTTAGATCTCTGGGTGACAAGCGCAGTGCAGTGTTAGGTAATGATTTAGACTCTTCATGTTCCAATAGCTGCGTGGCACTGTGCTTTTATGTGGCAGGTTGCTTACCATCAGGCACATGTCATGCTAGTCTCGTCACTCTTTATTTTAAAAATATTTACAAGTAGGTATTTCTCGAATATTTTCCGAGCCAGTGTTAAAAGTCGAGTCTAACACAGAGTAACTTGCTAGGTATGCTGATTTGCTTAACTCTCATATAAGTTATCTTATTTACTTATGTAACCTGAGTTATCACAAAAAATGCTAGGAAAATGTCTCACTCCAAATTTTGAGATTGTGAGCTCCCATCGAATCTCATCCATAATCGTTTTCAGTCTCTAATCAAAACGTAATCAATGTTTTACATCAGGGGTCGGCAACCTTTTAGGAGCCATGGGCCACAAGGCGCAAAAACTAGATAATAGCGGGCCGCACTTCACCCCACAAATAAATTACATACGTTTCGAATGAAATGAATTATTCACTTTGAATTATTCATTTTAAATTATTCAAAGATAGATAAATGGAACAATATGTCAAATTATTAACGTTGACTAGTCACTCACATCAGGCCACATAGGCTGCCTCTGATCTGAGGTCAAGACAATGGACGCGTAGACTATTGTTTGACTATTGCCTTAGATTAGACAATCACCTCTCTTAAATATAGAAGAAACAGGAAAAAGTAACATTGGCACGCTTCTAACAAAATGAAACATTAACGCCACCTCAGGCGAAATTGAGAACTAACTTTGACGGGTATATTCATTATAAAGTGTGCACTAGAAATTATTCATTATGAATTATTATTTGGATTCGTTGGATTATTCTCGTCATATTGGGCTAAAATTGCTAGGATTTTCTGTGATAACTGTGCAGCATCATAGGAATTTAGTTTTGAAAGTTTTTTGGTGACGGCTTGAGCCACTTTCGCGTGATCAGAAGAGTCAACCCCAAAGGCGTCGTTCTGCACGCCACGAAATACCGTCGCTATGTTTGTGGCGACGTCTTCGCAAGATACAGTGGTCTCCTCGCGATCGTTTCCTTCGCTTTCATCGCTACTTGACTCTTGCTCGTTTGATACCTGTGAACATAAAATTTTTCGAGTGAAAACTTTTTTAGATGCATTGAATGTTTTGGTAGGCGAAATTATGGGTTAGCATCACCGACTCAACCTCGGCCGACCGATTTTACGGCTGGTCTAATCGGGAGAACGGCGCCTGCAGATCCGGAGACGCCGGATTAAAACCCCACCCACAAGCACCACTGTCTTTTTGAAGTCATGTGCTAATTGCCGCTAACTTAAAACGGTGAAGGAAAACATCGTCAGGAAACCAACATGCACCTAGAATCTTTCTAAGTCATGTGTCATCCACCAACCCGCACTGGGCCAGCTAGGTGGATTATGGCCTTAACTCTCTCCTTGCGAGAGAAGGCCCTGAGTCCCAGCAGTGGGAACATTTAGTGGGCTGCTTATGCTATCACCGACTCGCTTATATAGCGGTGTAGCGTCAGAATGGCGGCGGAGCAAAAGAACGCGATGTATACATTTTAGACCAGGGGTCGACAGAATCACAAACTTTTAGAAGTGCAGCCCGCTTTTGTCTACCTTTTTTCACCATGTGGCCCGTGGTTCCCAAAATGTTCCCGACCCCTGCCTTAGACACTTGGATGGGTGAAATCTTAGGAGTTCGTCTGACCGACATACGTAATAGCAGTGTACCTGTAGCTATACAGGAGACGTATCGCTCAATATTATTATTGCTAGTTCATACAAAAATTCTAAATAATAAGTTTTAATTTCTATCGGCATTCCCTATGACTCATTTTTTTTAGGAGTCAGGCCTTTTATAAAATCTGTACATTTGATAGCATTCACTCCCAAACAGGAAGGACTGACATATTCATATTCATACAGCAAGTACACATCAAATTCAATTTTATAGTGGAATGGTTAGAATAGTGGAAATCATACAATAATAAATAGGTAAGTACTAATAAAAAATATCACAAATTGTTATCAAATGTCAGCTTCAATAGTATAATAATGTTAATTGTTATAAAAAATAATACACAACAATAGTCTAAAAATTGAAAACACAGATTTAAGAGACAGAGACGAACTTCTTAGCATTCCATGGATTCACCGTGCGGGTGCCGGGTCCATCGTGTGGCAGAGAGAGAAACATCGAATAGACCCCAAGACTTGTGACTCGGGTCGTAGGTTTAAAAGGGGCCCCTTATATTGACGTACGTCAACACTCACCTTCACTACTCGTATTTCTCTCCCTGCCCAGCCAAATCCGATATGATCCTACTAGTGCAGCTTTAGATACTCGTTCTAGTATAGAACTTACTGCACTTCTGGACAATCCAAGGTCTTTAAGCAGGTTATAGAGAGATTTTGCTGGTATACCTCTCGCTCCTACTTCTACAGCGTATAAATTAACTACAATAATACATTAGGAACGAAAACAAAATAGGCTAGAGTACCTAAAAGATACCTCAGTGTACATCCATTGTTTCCTTTCGGGACATGTTTGTATTCTGTTTCAATGTCATACATAGCTTGGCTAACAAGCCAATGTTTGATAATTCATGTACCTATGTATTCCTTTTCGCTGTCATAAAAGGCTTAGCTAACAAGCCAACATTACTGTTAAAAATGAGTAGTGTTGGGGACTCAAGTATATCATTGGGCAATCGGTTGTATACCATGGTGCTCATGACATACTATTAAGTTTGGCTTAACATGGTTCCGGCACTTAGAGACTCCCACAATGTGAGATATTAATATGAAATGTTTAGCAAAATGATTTGAACTATTCGGCACATAATATTCTAACTTCAGAAAAAATGGTAAAATAGTATTAAATATGTCTGACAAAATTGTGTATAGGAACTATTTTCTGATCTGTGGTATAGGTAAGACTGTTTGCAGAAAATATCGTACATTTGCCATTTATACTACTGACCAGTGGATGTGTAAGATTTTGTGTTCCAGTTTGAAGGGCAATGTTTCCAGATACATTACATCCCATAGAGACAAATAATTGAACACCTCCAGGTTACGAACAATGTACAGAGCTTGGCAACTAACTGGGATTCTTCAAGTTCAAGTGTGCGCTTAGCATCAGGTGTATCTCTGGCTTGTCCTGGCCCTTTTTTAAAATAAAAGAATATATCTATTGACAATTGACTGGCTTCGTGGTTTAGTGGGTAGTAACTCTGCCTGCAAACCCAGAGTACCCAGATAAAAGATGATTCATCTCCCTACCTATTATTCTCGTGCTGTTCACCCAGAGTTAAATGATGAATGATGATTTTATATTTATGCCCTGTAATTTACCTGGAAACTTTACCCTTCAAACCAGAACAGTAATGTTCTACATAAATAACTTGGAAAAATGTGGTACTTCCCCAAGTGGACTTTCTAGATAGGTTCGCTTCAAAATATGAAAACTTACATTACTGTTGTTGGCTGCAGTTGATGGTTTTCCCGTTTTGTTGACGAACTTGTGAACTTTGTACAGATATTTGCAGTGCGGCCACATAAACCAGTTCACTTTGAATGACTGTAAAAAATTACCGCATAAAGTAAATTTTTGTATCATGTGAACGTGAACTGTTGTGAACGGAAATTGTTGTATCACCAAAATTGTGATTTTACAAGAAAGCATTCCAAAGACAGACATTGTTCATTGAAATTGTCCGGTCTTGTTTTGTTTTTGTAAAATTTGGTGTGTATTTTTTTTTACCAAAATTTTATAAAAATGTAACAAGACAACGATTTCAATGCACAATGTCTGTCTTTGGAATACTCTCTTGTAAAATCACAATTTTGGTGATACAACAATTTACGTTCAAAAAACATAACAAGAAATGACGATTTATATGCAATATTTTGTTTTTAAATGGTGTCCATGATTTTGGTCATACAACCACTTATGTGGAAAACATCCATCTTTCGCAATTACAATAACAGCAGGTAGTAAATTAAATACATGTTCTTGTAAACAACAAAAAGAAGTACTTATGTATATGTTTAAATGCACTAAACTGAGAAATGATAACAGTTGCCACTCTAAACTAAGCAGTTTGACTGCACTTTTATTCTGTGTATAACTGCCAAGCAATGGACTATACAACCTGAGTGGATCTTTCCAAATGGACAAAATCTGATTATCAGATCTCGAGTGAATTCATTAATCATAAGCTCGGTCTATTTAGTTTTAGACCATGGTCACTTTACATCAGGTGAGATTGTGGTATCTTTGGTGAAAAAACACAATCATTTGTGAATTTTTGGCAATCTTATGAATGAGATTGGCTATAGGTATCAAGGAGTGAAACACATACCTCTCCCTTAGCTTTCTTAACCAGCAATTTTCTCATATAAAATCCATACGTAGACCTGATATTCGTCCACCGGTCTTTTACAGCTTGCCAGTTTAAATCGTATTTAGACGAGAAGTTAGCAAAAGTTTCATCTCTAAGACCTATATTGGAAAATTGAGGATGTTTTGAATCCCAGATTTGAGGTTTATCTGCCATGTATTTGGCTAGTTCTATGTTCATACTTTTCGTCCAGAACACCTTATCTTTTGAAAATTCGGAAACCATTTTGCGTTAACAGCTGAATCGTTCTATTTTAAACCTAGAAAATATGTAAGCACAAACATCAAACACTGTACCACTGTTCACCAGTTCACAACTTTTATTCTAAGTTCTATGTCAAAGAGTATAAAATAATGTATTATTTAATTTACTTCAGCATCTGTAACGTGTAACAGTCTGTAGTTGTAGGTATCTGTTGATCTGTTGAATACTTGAATAAAAGTAAATTACAAATTTACAAAACAATACATAAATAATAACTATTTAGTTGAATCGTTCAAAGAGAAAGAGGATGTTATAGAGATGGGCCATTATGAGATATACTAATGAAATCATTCGATTATGAGAATGTCTCGAGATATCTCGATTTTGACAGTTTGTAGTTACTAATTAGTAGCCAGTCACGCTCGCACGGTCGCTAGACGCGCGCGACTCGATTTACTCACAGCACAGCCGCGTGGGGTGAGAAAGGGACAACACGATGCGGTCTCTCAGCGGCCTGCTATAAAAGAGGGACAGCAAGCGAAAAAGCTACCTAAAACTTACAAACTATCAATACAAAAATCGGTAAACTTACCGTTAATTAAATCCACATATTTATAAGTAAAAAGTGTCACGTATCACACCACCGGCATCGTAATACAAACAAAAGAAACCAAATAAACCTATGTCGATACTACTAAAGTCACGGAAGAACTTTACTGTCGTCGACTTCATAAAACACGATTAGTAGTACTAATGAGCCGTTTTCCGACGAGACAAAAAGATATGGTTTAATAAAACGATAATAGGAGGCGCTTGTAGGTCTTTTGGTTTGTTGTCAAAAGCGGTAGGCATAATGGGACTCAATTCATTAAATTTGCGAAAGCACGACTTCTAGTAATAAATGATAAACTACTTTATCCATGTACACATTTTATTCGAATGAAAACTATATCAAAACATCAAAATTTCAAAACAAATTCGGAAACCTGATGAAAGACAAAATATATATTTTTTAAATTTATTCTTGGCTATGGATACTATACCTTCAGCCGAGAGAGTATCTCTCTACTTAGTCTGTGGATAAAATATTGTCGTATCAGTGTTGCTATTTATATCTTTGAATTTTCCTTCTACTTTGGCTTAGTTGGTGTCTATTGCCTCGGGAGTTCTAAAGATTTTTACTGAAAAGGGATTGTGATCAGTAACGGTTTTTTATTATATTACCAACCTAATTAGCTATTTTTATTCCCAATATTTTAAAATTAAAATAGACACTTTTTACACTATACTTTTTCCCTGAAAACGGGTAGGGTCTCTAAAGGGATTACACTGTTGAGAGTATATGGTAGAGACAGATCTATCTGCATCTCGAACAACCGCCATCTAGTGCGTCCGTTGGAACTATTTTTGTCTCGTCGGAAACTCCCTCATTACTAATATCATTCGATTATGAAAACAAATTAGTTACTAATTCGATAATCGATTATCAACATTAGTAATACAAAATTAATCGATTATGCCGATCGCCCACCGCTAGGATGTATTGATAATTGATAGGGTTAGTGACACGAAAAAAGTATCGATACTTTGTGGTATCGAATACTTTTCCGTTCGATACTGATATTTTAGTGCTCGATACCTCATTACCGATACTAAACGGGTCCCATTTAAAACGCGTAATTTGTTTTTCCTAATTTACTTTGTCATAATGAATGTAGCACAATATACAGTGCGACATTTTAGAGTAGAAATAAAGTGGCCAAGTGCGAGTTGGACTCGCCCATGAAGGGTTCCGTTGCAGCAAGTAACATAATAGACATAGTACACATAGATCTTGTAATTCGTTGTAACTTTGATCGAAGTTTCATTATTAAGTTTCATTTCGTTGGTAGTTTACATGTTAATGTACATCATATATTTTTTTTAGATTTTTCATTCTCTTACTTTAGAAGTTAGAGGGGGGGGGGGGGGACACATTTTACCACTTTGGAAGTGTCTCTCGCGCAAATTATTCAGTGCAGACGAAAATGATTTTAGAAACCTCAACATCATTTTAGAAGACCTATCGATAGACACCCCACACGTGTAGGTTTGATGAAAAAAAAGTTTTTGAGTTTCAGTTCTCAGTATGGGGGGCAACCCTAGTTTTTCTTTTTTTTAATTTTTCTGTTCAAATCTTAATGCGGTTCACAGAATACATCTACTGACCAAGTTTCAACAGTGTGGTTCTTATAGTTTCGGCAAAAAGTGGCTGTGACATACGGACAGACAGACAGACAGACAGACAGACAGACAGACAGACAGACATGACGAATCTATAAGGGTTCCGTTTTTACGTTTTACGGAACCCTAATTAATTAACCAGGCACTAAAAATCCAATTTTGCTGGCAACACAAAAAAAAGTACCAGGGTAGCGATTCTGAAACCATTCGGTTGCATCCGACACGGAATCTCATCTCTCGGTCTTTGTCTTATCTGTTTAGCATGACAGAGACCGAGAGATGAGATTCCGTGTCGGATGCCACCGAATGGTTTCAGAATCGCTACCCTGAATTGTCAATAATCGTAAACAATCGTGAGTTTTCATTGTTTTCCTCTTAGGGGTTGAATTTCGCAAAAACCCCGTCTTAGCAAGCGCTTACGTGCTAAAAGGAACCTCCATGCAAAATTTCAGGTCCCTAGCATTTGTAGTTTCTGAAATTCCTTGATGAGTGACCTTTCGCTATACCTATACCTATACATATATGTATGATAGATATGTATGTTTCAGACCGACGTGGCCGAGGAAAAGTTTTGTTGTTTATATATAAATAAATATTATTTTCATGCTTAATATGAAAATGGTAACTGTATCTGGCGGTGCAAAAATTTTAAAAATCCTGAAAAATGCACCGGTAGGTACTGTTACGATAAATCAGGTTTGTTTATTTTTTTATACGGATTAGGTTTCCGTTTGACCACGATCTCACCTGATGGTAAGTGACAATGCGTTATAGGATTGAGCACGCTTACTCAGAAAATAAATAAATATAAATAAATATTGGTGGACAATTCACACACAACACCATCTGACCCCAAACTAAGCAAAGCTTGTACGATGGTGGCCAGATAGCTGATATAATACTTATATAGTTTTAAATACATAGGTACTTATTGTACATAGAAACACCCAGACACAGTGCAAACATTTGAATTCATCACACAAATATTTGCACTGGGTGGGAATCGAACCCACGACCCTCGGCTTCGCAGGCAGAGCTACTACCCACTAAGCCACGAGGTCAGACAAAAAAATACCACTTTTTCACTCGAAACTTAAATACTATCAGATTGTAACTTTCGGGGACTCCGGTAAAAACAGCTCCAGTCCTTGGCGGTATGCATCATGAATGTAGAAGCAACATCTATAAGTGTGAAATAATTACTCTTTTCAGTTTGATTTATAATCCTCATTCAAGTCATTTCATACTGTGAACTTAACATAACTGCAACACAGCCTGATATAAGCATATCAGCATCATGCTGCTTGGCTATGACTCCATAAATAAGTCAGAATAAAGAAAATGTAGATCCCAAGTTCGTACTGAACTCTAGAACTTTTTTCCATGCTATATGTCAAAAATGTGATGACGTGGAGTATCTTTACTTTTCTTTAATGGTACTAAAGATACAAAGTTGTATCACTAGTTTTTTTTATTTTTTTATAGCATAGTGACGAGACGAGCAGGTCATGTGCCTGATGGTAAGCAACATGCCTGCCACATAACAGCACAGTAACACGCAGCTATTGGAACATGATAGTCCAAATCATTACCTAGCACTGCACTGCGCTCGTCACCCAGAGATCTAAGATATTATGTCTCTAAGCCCTGTAATTTCTCTGGAATCATTGCCCTTCAAACCGGAACACAGCAATATCTGCACATTACTGCTTGGCGGTAGAATATTTGGCAAAGGTGTGGTACTTCCCCAGGCGGACTCTGCTAAGAGTCCTACCACTACTAATTATAGTTAGTTAAATTATAGTTCCATAAGCTCCATAAGTATCGGTTGACAATTACGGGGGAATATCTTCATTTTTCTTTCATGGTACTAAGGATACAAAGTTGTGTCATTTGTACCATCAATGGTTACTACCATTGATGATTGATGGTACTCCATTAGTACCACCATATCACTGGTGTGGTAGTGCTATCAATGGTACTACCGACATAAAGACACAATGTCAACTTACTTTCTTTTTCTTATTTTCGTAAACGCATGTACCCCTGGGGAAGACGTCGGGTTACACCCGGTTTACATTCTTCCAGTCTAGCGATAGAATCCAGCGCTGGATTGCTTACTGGAAAAATGTAAGCCGGCACTGAAAAGCATTGGCACTGGATTGATGCTTTCCAGTGCCGGTTTACATTTTTTCAGTAAGCAATCCAGCGCTGAATTCGATCGCTGGACTGGAATAATGTAACCGGGCATTATGTTGGACTCGACATAATGGCTGTGCCATGTGTGAACATGGTGACAAAAACCTTCACGGGTTTTCGATCTTTACCGTTTACGGCGGGTATGTCACTTACGCGTGACTCATAACGAAATTTAATTTAAGAATTTTGTCTCCTAATAAGTCCAGTGTTGTTATACTGCGGTTGATTTACAGCACGAAACAAAACCATCGTAAACTTGTTACACCACCCTAATGTATAGGAATTGCTACGTCGGCATCAACCTCAATTCCGAGCAACAGCATTTGTAGTGGTAGCACTCTTGGCAGAGTCCACCTGGGCACCACACCTTTGCCAGTTATTCTACCGCCAAGCTGTAATGTGTAAGCGTTACTGTGTTCCGGTTTGAAGGGCAATGTTTCCAGAGAAATTACAGGGCTGAGAAATATAATGTCTTAGATCTCTGGGTAACGAGCGCAGTGCAGTGATAGGTAATGATTTGGACTTTTATGTTCCAATAGCTGCGTTTCGCTCTATACTATAAAAAAAAACTCAATTCCGAGCAACAGTAGGAGTTGCGGCGTCAGCGCAACGTGCCGTGGCAACGTGGCCACGCCGCTACACCCGAAGCTGCCTGCGCGGCTGGCCCGCCGCCAAGCGCATTCTTAGATCCAACTTCGATCGAATCAGTCATTGTAATTATAAATTGTAATTTCATTGTTATTTTAAAAGTAAATTATTTTAAAAGTCTATTATTTTTTGCGACCTTCGGCTGCAATCAAAATAATTAACGTGTATTTATTTTTAAAGCTAGAAAAGTTATTTCAATTTGAAATAGACATAAAATAACTTCTCAAAAATAGGAGATTCTCGACTCGACGATTAAATTTCTACGAGCGTACCTATTGCAATGAAAGAGTGCAAGAGCATTCGTGCAATTGATGTCTCTATCTACTACTTATAGTATATAATTTATTAAAACGCGAATAGAGCTGTGGATGGATGTTTATTTATTCAGAATAGTTTAATTTGGCACATTGTGTAACAACACTATGAAAATGCAAAAACATTGAATATGTGTACAATTCGGATTGTGCCCCAATAATTTTATTGACGGAGACATCACGTACCTACACCGAGAATCTGAATTCTTGCTGTAAAGTAATTGGATGCACTTAATAATTATTTCCACTTCACTTAGTAATTGGATTAACTTAATTTACATAATTCAGATTTAATTTAATTTGAGTTACAAAGATAAGTTGAAAAATGGTTCTAGTAAGGTAAATTAATCATCTAATTCTAAAATATTGTTTGGTATAAGCTTATTCGATCCCGGCACGATGAGATCTTTGAACTCGAAGGCGTTTTTAAAGTTTTCTACGCTGCAACAGTAAGTATATCCTTTCTTCACATCGTGCCAGTCGGAGCTCTGCAGCCAATTGTAGTTATTACACACGTCTGGGCAGAGGACATATTTCGCAACATCGGAAGGTTGCAAATCCGGAATGTTGACTTGAACTATCGCCAGTGATGTTCCGGAAGAGTTATATTGGAGTATCTGAAAATAAAATAAGGAAATCAATTCATATTGCTTGCAACACTCGGATTCCAACAATAAATTCAGTGGATATGTCACAGCCAACTAGCATGTAGCCAAATGTAATGTTATCGTCCCAAGTTATATGACCAGCTGTTTGATCAAATGTCTGAATAACATTCCGGAAGCTATTAAACGACGCTGTTAAGTAAAGAGTCTAGACTATTATAGATGGAACGGCTATTACGCTAGCTGGCTGTGACATAATAAAATTTAATTAAAACCAAGTTGAGCGTCGCGAAATTCGAAAGATGCCTGGGAACATTTACTCACTTTCCCATACAGTGTGCTTTATGTACCTTTAGAACAGTCGAACAAAAAGTCCCTTACCACTAGGGTAAAGGAGAATTGCGTAAAGTACCCTACATCCGTGGAAAACCAAAAAAAAGATTTGTAAAGCTTTAGATTTGGTTATTCCGCTTGCAGCGGAGCGCTTGCTTGAGGCCACATCGCAGGAGGTTACGGCTGCGATTACATCTTTCTTGAGTGGCTCAGCCGGAGGCCTATATGGCCTGACACCTCAACATCTGAAAGATCTTCTATTTTTTAGCTCTAGTGAGGTAGCAGAGTCCCTCTTGAGAGATCTAATCTCTTTCGTTAACCTCATGTTATCTGGTCGAGCCAGTAGTGACATTGTCGAAATTTGTAGGGCGCTAATTTGTGCGCACTTTCAAAAAAAGATGGTGGAATCAGGCCAATTGCTGTCTGCACCACATATGATTTGCTGCCAAGGTGGGTTGTAGGAAAAAGGTTGCTCTTTTGAGCTCCGTTTTCCAAGCAATGCAACTCGGTTTTGGTTCGCGGGGTGGATGTGAGGCTGCCGTTCATTATGTCTGGACCTTCCTTTACCAAAATTGGGGAGAGGTAGTGTTAAAGAGGTGGACGTCAAAAACGCCTATAATTCGGTTGATCGAGGAGCCCTGTTGGTCCAAGTGAACGATAAAATTCCTGACCTGTTTTCTTTGGCAATGTTATGGCGAGCCCACAAAATTGACTTATCAAAACAATCATATGCTATCCTCCTGATTTATGTACGCTTCACGATGTAGTCCACTGTGGAAACATAGTGAGCTCCTTTGGAGCTTAGACACTTTTGTAAAGGAATCTCTAATATTATCGGTGTTGAATGTGGACCTGAGTGGAAGAGCATGGTCACAAGCCTCACTACCCATAAGGTTGGGAGGCCTAGGGGTCCGCCAAATTTCAAGTGTAGCTTCACCGGCATTCTTGTCTTCAGTTCATAGTACTCAAAATCTTATAGACAAAATTCTCGCACTCTCATTAGGTCATTCGGAATACTCGAATGTAGTAGTAGCCAATTTGTGCGAGGCTAAGAATGCTTGGAGGCTGGTTTGTCCAAAAAACGATTTCCTCAGATGTCTATCATCTCAGAGACAGTGGGATCGACCGATCTGCGATCTAGCACGGAACTTTCTTCTCGATACCAGACCTGTCCTAGTATCGCGGATCGTACTCGTATACTTGCTGTGTCTGTGTGGGAATCGGGCCTTTGGTTACAAGCTTTGCCATCTTTCAATACTTGTAGCCTTTTAGATCCAACTGCATTTCGTCTAGCTGTAGCTTGCGCTTGGGTGCGAGGTGCTATGAAGCCCATCGCTGCCATTGTGTTACTGCCGTCGACCGTATTTCCACCACGCCAGCCTGATGGACATCATACGCCGGATTTTTCCACCGCCAATATCCCAGTCATACTCGAACCGAGTGGTCTTGCGCGTGACGATGGCAAAATACCTAACAGCATGACTGTTGTGCCTTGGAAGTTGGGTCGGCCCATAGTGTGGGACGCAATTTGCGTCGATACTCTGGCACCATTACATCTTCCAGAGACACATAGTAGGGCTGGTGCAGCGGCTAATTCAGCTGAGCGACTCAAACGGCGCAAACATGCAACCCTCGGAAGAGGTTACATATTTGAGCCCTTTGGGGTTGAGACATTGGGCCCGTGGGGGCCGGGAGCTCACCTCATCTTCAAAAGCCTCTCCGAGCGCTTGTTCCACGCGACGCGTGACCAAAATGCTGGCGTTTATTTAGCCCAACGCATAAGCATTTCCATTCAGCGTGGTAATGCCGCCAACATGCTGAGTACGCTTCCGATTGGTAGCAGGCTTGAACATCTTGATTATCTGTAGACCTTCATTGGTCTATGGATAATTCAGGTGTGCTTAGTGTAAGTAGTTAGTAAGGTATGTAGCGTAGTGTAGTAGTACTCAATATATTTTAGTTTTGTTAATAAAGGCTCTGCCCCTTTAAAAAATAAAATACGTCGCGATGACTATACTTTCAACGCATAAGTATACACTATACACCCATGTTTGATCAACAACTTGCCGGATAAAAAACGATGCATCTCTTTCGAAGCTAGCCGAGCTGAGCAAAGAGAAGTGTTTGTAATAGGTACTCTTTGCAGAGTCTGCATGGGGAAGTACAACACCTTTGCCAGTTATTCTACTGCCAAGCAGTAACGTGAAAATATCACTGTGGTCCGGTTTGAGGGGCAATGTTTCCAGTGATAATACAGTGCTTAGAGATATATCACATTTATTAAAAATGATTGGCTTTTATCTACTCTACCTACTGTGTGAATATTATACCGTGTTTTGGTCTGGAATCTGTTGTTTGAGATAAATAACCATGTTGTATTTACGGTCTAAATCTTCAATATAACACACTAGCTGTGCCCCGCGGTTTCACCCGCGTCTATTTGAGGAAAATCCATACTAAAATATCCATTGCTGGCCACTTTATTACGTTTTACGGAGCCCTAAAAATACGTAAATAAGCAACAATGCATTGTTGTAGAACAAATTTGATTACTTCAAATGTAGACACGCGCCGTCACAGACTTCAACGACCAAAGAGAATTTAAATTCACGGAACTAAAGCTCTCGAAGATAAATATTTTTCCCCGTTTTCTTTACATTCTTCACTCATACTCCGTACCTATTGATAGTAGGTAGCGTAATGTTATATACCCTTCCTCGATAAATGGAGTATCCAACAAAAAAAGAATCTTTCCTATCGGTCCAGTAGTTTCCGAGATCCTAGCGTTCAAACAAACAAACAAACTCTTCAGCTTTATAATATTAGTATAGAAGTGCTGATGTTGTAGGCAGTCGTTCGAATGTTTTGGGATAGGGATAGTATCTACATAAACATTATCACCCTACTTCGTTCCCAGAGCTGAGTCTGGAGTCAGGGTCTTCTTTCACAAGATCAGAGAGACAGTTATAATCCACAATTCCTCGAAAGATATATTTCTAGGAATATTCTGGTTTGCTAGCGAAGTTTTCTCTCGTTAACGCCAATGGTGATGACGAACTTGTACCTTGTACAGCTGCAATCGTAAAATACTCAGAGGCATGATTCGAGAAAGCGGACATTCTTGTCGCAATTTCACAATAGCTGTATAAAAAGATATTGCGTGCTTTGAAATGTCATTCGCAAGCGTGTTCGCAACATTTAACAAACAAACTCGCTTGACTCATAAGCCAAGCTCTAGAAAATTTATGAACGTACCTTCCACAGAAACTTCGGAATCGACTCATTTTCCTCATTTTTATCGACCTGTGCAATTCCCGTCCAGACCACCAGACTATTTCTGACGTCTATTCTCTTCCGGAAATTCCTGACGCGCTGCTCTATTTCCGCCCAGTTCTGAAATAAATTTTGGCAGATTCTCTTACAATGAGGTGATTTCAAGATGCAAATAGATCTGTCAAAGAAAAAAGTTCTAACTTCACTTTAAGTGGCGCCAATGTTTCACATTGTTAGAGATATTTCATAAAATGAATCATTGACTTAGCTAAATTGGGAACTAAATAATAAAATAATTAAATAAATCTTTGATTTCTTTTTGCTACGCAAAACGATCAACAAATCGAGAGAGCAAGAAATCATCATTGTCAAGTTGAAATCGCCCGAGAGGAAAAGAGAGAGTGAAGTATCGTCAAGTCAATGATTTTCGAGAAAATTGGGCCTAAAGCGTTCCAGTCTGTTTTCGTCTCGGGGAAAATTGTATATTTTTGTGTTAATCCTTCGATTGCAGCTAATTACATTAAACTATCTATGGTAGCATGATCTGTGCGAGAATGTGATGTTACATGACGAAATAATCCGAATCAATATAAAGTATATTGATTCGGATTATTTCGTCATAGGTAAATAAGATTTTGTTATTGCAATTTTTTCAACCACACCCACATTTGAACCATATTTTGTCAAATTTCTGCTAGTTATCGGCTCAGAAATTATTTTTTACAACTCCAACTATACAAGCAGTGCTGAAAAAGCTGCGATCACGCGCGCGCACTCTCCTTGAGTCGTCACCGGACGCGTTCCAAACTTAAGTTGGATTGGACTGACTATATCAAACGTGAGTTACCCGTGCATTTATCTAAAAAGGGTCTGTAGTCTATAACAAACGTGAATATTGGTTATCTTGGTGAAGAATTCACTGGGAACAAACATCATGATATTTTATATATCAAGATATAGTCTTTAAGAATAATACTCACACGAGCGTTAGTAGTCCACTGTGGTACCACGTTGATATAGCTGTACGTGGAGCTAGGTGGTGCTCCAGGGAATACATCACTGGGATTCACAAGTTGTCTTCTAGACAAGCATAATTCATCTTCACGTTCACTACTTCGCAGCTCAGGAGTAATAGTACTCTTTTTAACTTCAAGGGCATCTTTTCCTGGCTCAGTACTAGTGCTCATTTTATCGTAGGGGTAGCTAGAGGTATCACTGTCGTCCTCAGTACTATTATAATTCAATTCATTATCAGTTTCCTCCATTCCTGCCTCAGTACTAGTGCTCATTTTATCTTTAGGGGTCTCACTTCCTTCCTCAGTACTAGTTCTTTCTTTACCTTCACAGTCATATGCTACTCCAAAGTTATTTTCAAATTGACTATCCGACCAAGGCTCGCCTTCACGACGCTCCACAGAATTTTGCATCGAAAACTTTGTGTAAATCGGAGTGTTGCTAATTTTGTTCAGACAAACCTCATATACTTCTGTATCGTATTTTAATAACTTGTATTGTATTTTGACGGTCTCTGTATCGCCAGTTAGACACGGTGCATTCGTCTTTTTTAATGTATGTGTAATTTCTTCGTTGCATTGTAAGTCAAAGAAATTGTATACATTATTTTTTATTATGAAGTTATATCCACCGTGGCAAAAAGCTGTAACGGTATCTTTGTTAAACGTTCTAAATTTAGATGGACAGACGAGTTCATATGTTATTGGTTTAAGCACCATATAGCCATTGATTGGCGAAGTGAAAAGAGGAAATTCATGTTTTAGCGTCCGTATCAAAGGATGTAGTTTGGTTAACTTAGTAGTGTCTATGTAGCACTCTGAAACAATCATTATAAATTTAAAATTATAGCTTTATACATTGTTACGCTTAATTTAATCTTATTAGTTTGAAAAACCATCTCGTTCTTATTAGCTTTTAAACCAGGGTAAATATCACACCTTTACCAGTTATTAAATTGATAAGCAGTACTGTGCAAACATCACTGTGTTCTGGTTTGAAGACTGGCCTCGTGGCTTAGTTGGTAGTAGCTCTGCCTGCGAAGTGGCCAAGGTCGTGGGTTCGATTCCCATCCAGTGCAAATATTTGTGTGATGAATTCAAGTGTTTGCATTGTGTCTGGGTGTTTCTATGTATAATAAGTATGTATTTAAAACTATATAAGTATTATATCAGCTATCTGGCCGCCATCATACAAGCTTTGCTTAATTTGGGGTCAGATGGTGTTGTTTGTGAATTGTCCACTAATATAAAAAAAAATATATATATAAATAAAAAATGTTTCCATAGAGATATATTATCTAACTCATTTTAATTGACTAGTGATCCACCCCGGCTAGGCCGTGGTATTTTTTTTAAATAAAGTGTGACGAGCCGAGCAGGACATGTGCCTGATGGTAAGCAACATGCCTGCCACATAACAGCACAGTGACATACAGCTATTGGAACATGAAGAGTCCAAATTATTACCTAGCACTGCACTGCGCCCGTCACCCAGAGATCTAAGATGTTACATCTCTAAGCCCTGTAATTTCTCTGGAAACATTGCCCTTCAAACCGGAACACAGTAATGTTTGCACATTACTGCTTGGCGGTAAAATAACTGGCAAAGGTGTGGTACTTCCCTAGGCTGACTCTGCCAAGAGTCCTATCACTACTATTTGATATAAACAGCTTACAGCACTCAAGGACCACGTGCATAAAATACACGGTGAAGGAGTTTAAATTGGTCCAGTAGCTCTTCGGATTAGCGCGTTCAAACTTAAAAAAACTCTTCTGCTTTATAGTATTAGTATAGATTTTCGCAAACTATAACGAATAAAAATACCATTTGTGTTATAATATACCAATACCATTAAATCTTATCTGAATGAACTTACTACGTTTTTAATGGATCCGTTCAGTCGTTCCAGAGATACCTACATAGGAACGAACAACGTTGGCCTTTAATACATATATGTTAATGTTATGGTGTGCCAAAGGTGCGACAGAATGGGACAACCGTGTTGGCCCTAAAATTGCAGTTTTAGAGAGGGTTCACACGGCGCGGCTGCAAACCGCGCCCGCGCGCGGGTGCGGCAGATTTCGATATAATATTGAATTCAAAACACACGACGCGGTTTACGGCCGCGGCGGCTACGGCAGCCGCGCGGCGCCCGCGTGGCTGCGCGCGATTCTTGCGCAGTAGCTTTCCGGAGCAGAAACCGCGAAAACCTGCGGTCTCGTGAGTATTGAAACAAAACCTCACGCGGGCGCGTTTGGCAGCCGCGCCGTGTGAACCGGCTCTTAGGGCCATGTGTCATTCGACTTAGTTCACAGCGGTCAGTGCGCGGGATATATTATATTTTCAATACCTCTCCTAATCCATTATTTCGCAATGCCGTACAAAAACGATGCGACAAGGAGAAATGATCGAGGGTTGCAACCCCCCCTCTTCGACTGTACTCAGTTGGACAGCACTATGCCGTCACTTGTAAGTGACGGCATAGTGCTGAATCTTATTACTTCATACCCTTCTATCATCCTACATAGGTATCCTGGTGGTTCATTTACTACATAAATTTTGTTCACGGGCCAGTAGTCTATACGTCCTTTCTTTGAAGTCATTGATACTCTCAGATTCATTCGGTCAGAGTATGAAAAACAATGAATAAATGTACCCAGCTTTGCTTTCGGATAAACAGTCGATGATTGAGACAGTGTACTATTGCAGACTAATATATCTATATATATTAGGGTGTCCCTTATATGGCAAAAAAAAAATTTTTTTTGAATTTCGAAACGCATACCCTCTACTTTTTTTATGAATGCTAAAATGTACTTAAATACGAAATTTCATATTTGTAGCATGATTGCAACCCGTGCCGACCGAGCTCTAAAGTTTATTAAAAAATGGTGTTTTGGCCTGACATCTTGGTTTGATCCAAACTAATTAAAATGCAACAAATAAAGTAAATATGAGTAATAACAAAATAAGATCAACACAAACTTTTATTTCAATACAAATTATAATAATAATTAATTAGGGTGACTTCTCTTTGCTGTAGTTTTTTAACAGTCTGGATACAGATTTCTATGTTCCTGAACACAATGCAACAAAAACTGTTTTTGTTCTTCTTCAGCCGTGATAAGTCCATTAAAATCTTGCATTCATTTAACAGCTCTTTCAGCAGTATCATTTACGACCTTCAAACAACTTATTCGTCTTCTAGCTTCCAAAAAAGTAGTATTGTCACCCCAAGAAGATACATCCTCCCGAAGAAAACTGTTGTCGATCTGCAGTCGAGATAGAAATTGTTTGCTTCTTGAGTCACAAAATCATTCATCATCATAATATCTGAAAGAAAGAAAAAACAGTCTAAAAAAGCAAAAACTAAGCCACGAAACTTTGAAAAAAGAAACAAGAAAATATTAAGCTTACTAAAGAAATTTTGTGTATTTTCTTCCTTCGATGAGATATAGCGTTTGGCGGAATCTGAACTTTCATCTCTGTTTAAATTATTAATCATTTTTGTCTTGGTTTTGAAATCAACTTCTTCATCAAAGAGTAATAACATGACTGCTTCTTCACACAAATACCAAAAATGATGAACAAACTTGCTTGTGGATGCCTTGGAACTTGTCGTGTCTACTTTTTCATATTCTTTTAGAGCTTTCAAAAAGCATAAATCTTGGTTAGGTGCTTTAATTGCCACTGTACGTTCGAGCCAAGGTTTAGTATACTCTTAACTTTTTGAAAATTGGCTACTTGTAATTTGTTTTACCTTGGTTTCAAAAACAGCTTTGAGGACCAACATATAAAAATGATGACGACAAGCAAAAAGCAGTTATTCCCTTTCTAAAGTCTGTTCCAAAATAGCACAAGCTCCACTGAAACTGTTGTATCGCAGCACATTATCTGTACTTTATCATGGAGGTTCCAGTCAAAGAGTGCAGTTGAAATGGCTTTAGCTTGATGTTTTCCCGAAGAACTCTCTAATTTTGGCACTGCAAGAAGTTGTTCTCTATCGTCAAATGAAGCAAGACTTGGCAAGCATTCTTCTTTTGAACTTCATACATCCAATCCAGGCAATAGTTTTCCATCCCAATGGACTGTCACTGTCACGTCAGGCAAATTATTCTGGAAGTCAGTTTTTATTGCTTCTACCCTGGATTTTCTCGCCTGAGTACGATTTCGCTGAATCGAAGATTTGTTAATAGGAAAATCATCGCTGTTCAGACCAAGCGGTTCTACAACCGCATGGTGAATGTAAACTGAGTCTCTTATGCTTAATTGGCATCGATCTAAAGCTGCTACCAGTTTAGGAGTTATGAAACTTTTCGTGCCTCTTTTAGAAGTTTTTTCAGGGCAAGGAATCTGAGTACTAAGTACAGAGTTCGAAATCTGTTCTTCATTCGAATTCTCCAGACATTCCAAGCTATCTACCGAAGAAGTACATGCAACAGCCAATAGCTCTCTTTGTTTTACCTTTCTTTCCTCTTTTTCCAATCGTCTTTGCCTAACTCGTTCTTCTTTCTCCGCCAATTTTTGTCAATTCCACTTAAGCATCCCGGTCAACCTGTCTCTCTCTGTTTTCTTAAAAAATCTTTGTCTTCCTCTATCTTCATTCTGTCGAAGGCAGCATATGCAATATCAAACCAGTTATCCAGGTCTTTTACAAAATTATTTTCACGGTTCTTGAACGTCTCCTGAGTTTTCTTACAGTTTTTTTGCAGCTCCCTCCAAACATGATATAAATCAACAAGTTTCTTCACGCAGTTAGGAAATGCCTTTGTAGGAATTCTGGGTTTTCCCAAAATATAATGCACTCTCTTATAACAAGATTCGTACATTCACTAACAGTCAGCTTGACCTCACGTAAATTGTAAAATGAAACGGTGAGAACTTGTCGATTAGATGGTAATTTTGCACCATTTATCTGGTGGCTTGGCAGTCCGATAAGGTAAATATTTTGTTTATCACTTCGTAATTCCACAGACATCTCCACACAATAAACAACAACGCACTAATAATGTTAGAAATCACGTATGAAATGACAATTGAAACTCGCAGTAGGTAACAGGTCGCAGCGCTGCACCCGCGCAATTGTATGGACAAGTTAAAAACTCAAGTCGGCACGGGTTATCGTTTATAAATCGGGCTAATATTTATTTCTGTACTATATTAGGTCCATATAAAAGTTTTTAGAAGGTATGCGTAAAAATATATTGACATTGAATTTTAAGGGACACCCTAATATATATACCAGCGGCCCGTTCCGGCTTCGGTCGGATCATAATCTAGACACTCTGCAACGCCATCTGCCGGGCTTACTTGTGAATCTAAACCATCTTCGAATCCACTTGTAACACACACAAAAGTCATTCAAATCGGTCCCGCCGTTCAGGAGGAGTTCACTGTCAAATGATTAAATTACTCAAATGGCTATTAAAAATAGGGGTTGGTGATAAGAGGGTAAAAATTTAGGGTTGTGTGTATTTTTAATGCCACATTATAAAAAAATAAAAACAAAAAAAATTGTCCAAAAATTAAAAAAATAATTTGGGGGTGAACAACCCTTATCACTTAGGGGTATGAAAAATAGATAGTAGCCGATTCACAAATCTACTGAATATGCATATACAATTTGGTAAAAAAACAGTAAAGCCGTTTTGGAGGAATAAGGTAACTAAAACTGTGACACGAGAATTTTATATATAAGATTAATTAAGATTTAAATTATTTTATACAAAAAATTAAACCGAAGGTTTTGCGAAATTGGGATGAATTGTGGGTGTAACAAGGAATGAACGGTTATATGAAAATTCGTGATTTTCAAACTTATCAAATTTTGTATGACACTTGACACGAAGCAATTAAATGTTTGTTCTATCAATTTTGTAATTTCGAACTGTACGGGGGTAAAATTGAGGTTAAAACGGGGGATGAATGTCATTTGGAAGTTCTCAACCGTTGAAGATAAACCCATGAACCATGAAACACTTGACATGAAGCAAACGAATGTTTGTTCTGGCAATTTTGTAATTTCGAACTGTATAGGTATGAAATTGGGATTGAAATGGGGGATGAAAGTATATTATGAAAGCTCCCAATCGTTGAAGATAAAACTATGAAACTCTGTATATAGGCACTTGACACGAAGCAAATAAATGTTTGTTCTAACAATTTCGTAATTTCGAACTGTACGGGGATGAAATGGAGGATCACAGTTTATATGGAAGTTTGTAATTGTTGAATATAAAACCATGAAACTTTGTATCTACGCTTCACGCGAAGCAAATAAGTGTTTGTTCTAGCAGTTTTGAACACAGCCAATATAAGCTATTTTTAGTAAACGTAAATTTGTATGGTACACCCATACTGCCTCAGTTACCTTAATATTTAAATTGTAGCGGACGAAGTCGCGGGTAAAAGCTAGTATAGTTATTATAAGCGCCACCCACTCACCTATTTGAAGTCGGTGTCAGTCAAGTCAAAAAACCTACATAGTAAGTAGTCATAGTCATAGAATGAAAGTTTCTAAGAAACTTTTTATTCCTTTGACATATTTGCATGAGATTTCGTAGGAATTGAGTAAAACCAAATCAATAAGTGATGTTGTACAGATTTTTCCAAAATTCAACCCATAAGACGTTAAGATAGGGGATGAAAATTTATATTAACGCACAGACGAAACATATTTTTTTTTATCCGACCGAATGGAGGACGATCAAGACTACCGCCTGATGGTAAGTAAAACACCTGCTCAATTGTTATGACACGTAGGTGTTTAGAAAAGAAGAGTATAAAATCAATCCTAACATTGCACTCTGTCATCCTAACATTGCACCCAGAGATGATTTTTCTCTTTGCCCTGAAATTTCTCTGGAAACATTGCTCTTCAATCCGAAACTATGTGATCTGTACAAAACTGTTTGACGGTAAACGGTCAAATGTGTGGTTCTTCCCTAGGAGGACTCCTACATTGCAAAGAGTCCTTTTCCACTGGGTCCTTCAAACATCTAATCATTCACATCTGTACTAATGTTATAAAGCTGAAAAGTTCCCTTGCTTGCACGCGACAGGACTACTGGACCGTCTTCAAAAAATTATTTCACCTCTGAATATGCCCGAGATCCTTTAGTGCTAAAAGCCATCGATATAAACCAATGGGCGTGCCCTGACCACCTTGAAATTGGTAATAAGCTGCGTCTGTGTGTGTATCTTAAGTGGTTTACAAACAACCAATCTACTTGACCCCTAGAATCGCTAGCGGCGAGATTTGCTGTGGTTCGACTTATTTTGGTTGTTGACAACGAATAGTGATAGGCAAAAACGTCCGGCGTCCACCGCTTCCTGCAACCGACTAGAACGGAAAGAGTGAGCTCATTTCTCCCAACGATGACATGATTCCGTGCGCCCTGAAGTTTGGGAGGGCACATCTGTGTATTGAGTTTGTTGCTAACAGCTATATTTGTAGAACGGGCGAGGCCGGGGCGGAGCGCTACTTACTAATGTTTGTAGAGTTGTATATTATGTACAATACCTTTGGGGAAAACATTGAATGTTTTACTGATGTTTTTGAAGTCATTCTTCACCACACATTTGTATTTTCCAAAGGCAATTGATCCATTAGTAGGATCCCATGTTGGGATTGTGTATGTTGAATTTGTTTCATTCAATAATTTTCCATCATAATACCATTGCACCTGAAATAAGAAAAATATTGTTTATTTTTGTATTGTTAACATATTACAGGACTTATTCACGATATTAATTATCATTTGTCTAGCGTGCAGAGCCCCGCAGTTTCCTTTCTCGTTGTTCTCCCGGGATGAAAACGACTATAGTCGGGATAGGCGCATTTTAATGATGATATATTATTATAATCTTATATATAAAATTCTCGTGTCACAGTGTTTGTTTCCTCCGAAACGGCTTTACTGATTTTAACCAAATTTTATATGCATATTCTGTAGGTATGAGAATCGGCTACTAGCTATTTTTCATACCCCTAAGTGACAAGGGTTGTTCACTAAGGCAAAACAACGTTTGTGGGGTCAGCTAGTCTTATATATAAAATTCTCGTGTCACAGTGTTTGTTTCCTTACTCCTCCGAAACGGCTTTACTGATTTTAACCAAATTTTATATGCATATTCTGTAGGTATGAGAATCGGCTACTAGCTATTTTTCATACCCCTAAGTGACAAGGGTTGTTCACTAAGGCAAAACAACGTTTGTGGGGTCAGCTAGTCTTATATGTAAAATTCTCGTGTCACAGTGTTTGTTTCCTTACTCCTCCGAAACGGCTTTACTGATTTTAACCAAATTTTATATGCATATTCTGTAGGTATGAGAATCGGCTACTAGCTATTTTTCATACCCCTAAGTGACAAGGGTTGTTCACTGAGGCAAAACAACGTTTGGGGGGTCAGCTAGTCTATATATATAAAAATCAATACAACTTTTCGTTGTTATCGAACTCCTCCTAAACGGCTGAACCGATTCGAATGATTTTTTTTGTATACGTTTGGGTAGGGCCCTGGAAGGTTTAGATTCACAAATCAGCCCGGCAGATGGCGCTGCAGTCGATATCTAGGTTATTATTCGAGCGAAGCCGGAGCGGGCCGCTAGTATCATTATAGTATATGCTGTCTACGTTACGGATACGTATGCGACTACGTATAAGTTACGGCTGGTCTAGTCGGGAGAACGGCGCCTGCCGATCCGGAGACCCCGCGTTCAAACCCCACATGCGCCACTGTCTTTTCGAAGTCATGTGCGTCATGCCGCTAACTTAAAACGGTGAAGGAAAACATCGTGAGGAAACCGAGATGTACCTAGAATCTTTCGAAGTCATGTGGCATCCACCAACCCGCACTGGGCCAGTGTGGTGGACTATGACCTTAACTCTTTCCTTGCGAGAGAAGGCTCCGAGTCCCAGCAGTGGGAACATTTAGTGGGCTGTTGATGATGTTGATGATTATAAATATGCTGATGATATTATAATATCATCAGCCGCAAGACGTCGACTGCTGAACACAGGCCTCCCCCTAGATTTCCACAACGAACGGTTCTGCGCAACTTGTAACCAGCGGTTTGCAGCGACCTTTGTGAGGTCATCTGTTCATCTAGTGGGAGGCCGTCCAACACTGCGTCTTCCGGTTCGTGGTCGCCACTCGAGAAACTTTCTTCCCCATCAGTGGTCAGTTCTGCGAGCGATGTGACCTGCCCATTGCCACTTCAGCTTAGCTACTCTTCGAGCTATGTCGGCTACTTTCGTTCTTTTGCGAATATCCTCATTACGGATTCTGTCGCACAAAGAGACTCCGAGCATAGCTCTTTCTATAGCTCGCTGTGCGACCTTGAGCTTTGTTATGAGGCCCACAGTTAAGGACTATAATATAACTGTTCCGAATTTCAACCCAATCCTTTCAAACGTTCCGACGTGATTGAGCTAGAAACATCAACATTTTCGCATTTATAATATTCTGAACGGGGGGGGGGGGGTCTACCGCCTAACGAAAAACGCTTTGACGCTTTGATGCTTTGGCATTGCCGTCTCTTTCATTTCAACCGAGAAGAAAAGAGACAGCAACGTCAAAGCGTCAAAGCGTTTTTCGTTAGGCGGTAGAGGCCCAGGTCGGGTTGAAATATGGAATACAGACTATAGTCAGAAAGAACACAGGTTACTTGGAAAAATATCGGGAACGGGAACTACGTGGGTAAAACCGCGGGGTGCTGCTAGTTTACATACATGTTTGTATGTTGTACATAGTTTATATAATAAATATGTTATATCAGCCAGTATATTGCAGAACAAAGTCCTTTCCATGTTATGTAGGTCCAGAGCCACCTTCTTTCGATATTCATTCCACCGGCACCGTCTCGCTCTGAGTCGCGCCTCTGTATGCATATATACATAAGCGTGAAAGCCTGTGTTATTCAATGATATGTTTATTTTTAACAAAAAAACATTCCTTAAGACGGGGAGGCTCCTCGTGCGGTGTTGCTTTGATCGATATCTGTGATTGCGTTTACACCCGGCCCACCCTGAACTGTCAGCATGTCGGTGCAGATTGACTAATCCTTCTACAACTATGATGCCAAACGGTCCTTCTCATGGCCATCTATGCGTCAGCATTTCTAGATGGGCATGGTCTCGAGCTCACCCAAAATTATCTTATCATTCCCGAGCGTGACGCTAGAATTCAATTCGCAGCGATAAATCTGTCTGTGGTGCACCAAACGCAGTTTTCACTTAAAAAAGATAGTGACAGCTGATAGACAGCAGTAGCTGACTATTTTTTTCGCTCTGACACATTCGGTCCCGAGTTCAACCGAACATTTATTTTGTTCCATTACCGGTGTGACGCTGAGCTTCATTCACAGCCCACGAAAATTCTTTGTGTGGTTCGTCAAACGACAAAAAGGCAAGGCGATAATTATGCAGAGCAGTTGCACGTGCCTCGAAATGTATATTATTGATCGATACCAACAGCAATATTAGTTAGTACTACTTAATTGCTACTAATGATTAATTTGAACTGTTCCACGATACTCACAGTCGGTGTAGGATTCCCTTCGTTCGCACAGTCGAGGTTTCTGTCCATCTTTTCATTCATTTCCACATTTATTTCCTCGGTCCCCTTCAGGATTCTTGGCTCCTTTCCAACTATCACCTCAAATGTGCTGGAAATGGATTTGGTTAAGTTGCTGACACGACACGTGTACGATCCTGTATCTTCCACAGTTGCATCCACAATGATCAGTGAATTTGAATCCATACTGATCTCTTCTTCTCCATCCTGTACAAAAATATTCAGTTCTAGACCCATAGAGATAAAGATATATTTATTTGCATATAACATGAGTGAGTTTTGTACAAGATGTGCACATAGATGTTATGATAAATTGTGTCACCATATCATGCTGTGCCGGTTAGGCGGATGTCAGGTAGGTAGCAGTGTTGCAAATGTCAGGTAGGTAGCAGTGTTGCAAATGTCAGGTAGGTAGCAGTGTGCTCACACAAAAAAGCGTTTAAATTTAATTAGAAGAAATAAGTCACAATTACATTACAATATTACCCAAAATTAAATAATCGATGCTTAAAATAATAGTTTAAATTAATCAAATGTCATAACAGTTCAATAATAAAGACATAAGAAATTCATATTAAGTAGGTACAAAATGTCTAGATTTTATCATTTAATAAATCATTAATTGTAAAATAGCATTTCTACAATAACAATGCTTTCAGTTTTTTTTCTAAATTGGTTTGTATTTAGTTCCTTTATTGGCTTTGGTATCTTATAAATTGTATACAATGGGTCCCATACAACATTATTTTGCATCAGAGGTGTCTTGCCTCGATGTAGACTCCTTTTATCTTGGTCGCGACGATCTCTAATAATAGAATCAGATAGTCTAGGAAATCGCTCTCTGTTTGACTTTACAAATATCGCTGTTTCTAAAATGTATCGCCACAAAAGTGTAAGAATTTTGTGCTTCAAATAATACGGCTTACAACTGTCCCTTTTTTAATCTGTCCTTATACATGGTGCATGGATCTAAATCCAAACATCTAAGTATCACTATAGAGTGAAATATATATTATACCGTATTAGTGGTAGGACTCTGAGCTATGCGATAAATTATCTTATAAAGGTTTTTTTTAAATCTCTTGCTCAACGTAAATTCTTGGCGTTAGACCATCAGGGCAAAGAAGTTTATAGTTTTACCTTAAACCACCGGACTGTGTCACCTGACACAGGACATTCAACTTCCAAAGGATTCGATACCGTACAGACTCGTTTTTCAGTAGGTTCGGTGAGAGGTGCATATTCTGTAAAATTATAATAGGTATGGTAACTAAAAAAACGAACTAGTCAGTCAATTAAATTAAATTATTAATAAAATATATATTAAACATTTTGAAATACCTGCGACTTTTAAAAATTAGTTGAAAAAGAGTAAAATAATTTAAAAATCCCCAACTTACAAAATAAATGGAGCCCGAGATAATTGACGTAAAACTGAATAAAACCCCCAATGATATCCGTCCGGGGAAGCCTTTAAATGAACTAGTTTAGCAATTTCATACTAGCGTAAAAAATTTGAGATTTTTAAGTTTTAGTGATATATTTACACCCTTAATGGACAGGCCGTGCCCTTACGGTGGGACCTTCAGAAGTTGATGATGATGCTTAGTTTTACTTACGATGAAATTAATAAAAGTAATGGCAGCCCCCGACGGATATATTTATTAAGTATTGGATTTTTTAGTAAGTCTAAAGTCTAAAGGTACAAGTTCGCGCTGAGACTGCGACGCGAGACCGCGACCGGAGACCGCGACCGGAGACCAAGACAGGCACTTGACACTATAGAATTGTATGGGCGCCAGTTGGCGCCGCGACCGCGACCGCGACCTGTCTCGGTCTATAATCCATAATCTGCCTGTTGGACTAATTACGATGGTGCCTAATGCCTAATTTTTAACTCAGTCATTTTCCCAAAGTCACAGTTTTATTGGCATAATATATCGGTACACCTTTTTATATCTTCTACTAGTAGTGCTCCAAAATACTCGCATATTTCCTGTTCCCCTTATTTTCCCGCGGCGAACAATGATCTATATGTTATAAACTTATATGTTATAACTATCATTGTTCCAAATTTTAACTCGATCTGTTCAGCCGTTCCGGCAAAAAGTTAAATTTTTCGCGTTCAAACTTCAAGGATTCACTCCTATTCATGTTACAAACGCAAAAGTTGTATAAAATAAATTATTTGTAAGCATTTGTCATAGATCAAGAGCCCGTGAACCCCAGACCTTCGTTATTTTATAAAAGCTGAAAACTTGTCAGCGCGTGCTCCTACCACAGGTAAGAGCGATGCATCATTATGAAGTTTGGGTCATCCTGGCTTTGGCAGATAAACGATACTAAGTTCCCCAGTCCCAGCAGTGGGAACTTTTAGTGGGCTGCTTATGATAATTAGGCTGCTAATTGTTACCCAAGTATCATGTTTAAAAATCAGCGCGCATATTAAGACGCAAGTAGAATTATAATTGCATGGACATTAACACAACATGGGTGTCTGGCAAGTGTTTACCACGATGTTAAGTGTCTGGCAATTATTGGTGTGATTTTTAATAATATTCTGAAGGTATTACCAAAATATCAGACTTAATAATTTGACAAATTTAGATCGGTTTTTCATAGGTACACCTTTAGTACCGTTTATCTGCCAAAGCCAGGATGACCCAAACTTCATAATGGTCCATCGTTCTTACCTGTGATAGGAGCATGCGCTGCCAAGTTTTCAGCTTTTATAAAATAACGAAGGTCTGGGGTTCATGGGCTCTTAGTCCATTAGAATACTTGGATGAAAACGGCTTGAAAATGGCTTTTGTTACTACGTTGTATAATATATGTATACTCATTATAGGTACTAACTGTAAACTTCAACTGTGTAGTTTCCTTGAGCTTCCTTTAAAATATTGGCTGCTTTGCAAGTATATTCTCCTTCCGACTCCATTGTAACGTTCAATACTGTCAGGTGTTGGTTTTCAATAACATACGTGGAATCTGAAAATCGATAACAAACATTTTAACTTGATGTCTTCCGTTCTGACAACCTCATTGAGCAACATATCAATTATAATCTAGAGATCTAGAAGAGAGAAATTTAATATTGACCCTTCATTTGAACCCCGGGACCCCCTACCAATTTTTGTACAGGGCCCCTACAAGTCAAAGTATACTACGCCACTGATTATACAATAATACATAGTACCGATATTTTTGATTTAATCTATTGTACATTTTGTATTGTATATTTTGTATTTTATATTTTTTTGAAGTGAAAACTTCTTTTGGTGCGCCACAGACAGATTTTTCATAAGCCATGTATTGAATTCTATCATGAGCGTTACACTCGGAAATGACAAGAAATCTTCGGGTTAACTCGGGATCATGGCCATTGACCATCTAGAAATGCGTCAGCATTTCTCATTGGCCATCTAGGATGGGTGTAGCTACTGCCGTATCTACCGTATCAATTATACAGGGCCCCTGGGCCACGCCCACGCAACATGCGTAAGTAAAAAATGATAAAAACTTCTCATTATTTTTTTCATAAATGACAACTGTAAAAGAAGCGTATTCTTCAAAAATAATTTACCGCGTAAAGCGTGCATTTAAAAGTTATAAATAATTTTAATTGTTTGTAAAAAAGTTGGAAAAGGTGACAGATATATAGCAGTAGTAGGTAATTCATCATCACCAGCCCGTTGTCATCCACTGCTGGACATAAGCCTTTCCATTGTTGCGCCACCAAATTCGGTCCTCGGCTCTCCGCATCCATCCGGATTGGATTGCGGATTCTGTTCTTCAGAGATACTCCGAGCATAGTCCTCGCCATAGCTTGCTGTGCAACTTTGAATTTATGGACGAGGCCTTTTGTCAGTAGGTAATTATGATGAATAAATATTTAATTTAATTGTATGCAAACTTTTTTTTCTTTTGTGAGAAATCTTTCATACAAACAAATCGTATACAAACAAATTTGTATACGGGGCCTGCCAAAGAACGCTACGCCACTGCCATCTGGAAATACTGACGCATTTCTAGATGAACATACTCATGGCCACGCCTTCCTGTTTCACCCGTGTAGTTTCCAAAGTAAGGTATCAAATTCTGAGTTTTAAGTTTTCACTCCTATCGGCAGTTCCTATGACTGCCAATTTTTTTTTTTTTATCTCTAAATCTAAAGTCCGGCCCAGTGCAAATATTTGTGTGATGAATTCAAATAGTTGTACTGTGCCTCTGGGTGTTTTTATGTACAATGAATATGTATTTACAACTATAAGTATTATATCAGCTTGCCCGCCATAGGGCAAGCTTTGCTTAGTTTGGGGTCCGATGGTGTTGTGTGTGAATTGTCCACCAATATTTATTAAGCTATTGCATAGCTTTTATCGCGGGCCTGGAGACCGAATGTTAGTGATCGTGCATCTCTTTCTTGTGTTCACAAAAAAAGAGGGAGGGAAGACCGTAACGTCGTCCTCCCCACTCGGTCATTCGACTTTGAATCTTATTTTTGTAGAATTTACAGACTATATGCTCTTAGCAGTGTTGCCAACTTAACGGATTTCCCGTGATACGTAGCGGATTTGAGTACGTAGAGAACGGGAAAATAACTTTCTAACGGCTATTATCATAGCATATTTTGGAATAGACATATCAATGAAGCAAGAATGTCAGCGTATTA
Source organism: Ectropis crepuscularia (assembly GCA_963693475.1). Taxonomy (NCBI): domain Eukaryota; kingdom Metazoa; phylum Arthropoda; class Insecta; order Lepidoptera; family Geometridae; genus Ectropis; species Ectropis crepuscularia. Next base: position 20,865,895 of record OY856355.1, read on the forward strand.
GCAAACTGAAGTGGCAATGGGCCGGTCTCATCTGTTGCAGACCTGGGTAGCGATTCTAAATGCAATCCGATGTCTCTGTCTTAATGTTGTGTAAAATGTATGAAGTAGTTCAATAAAAGTTTAGTTTGCACTGAATAACCGACTCGTTTACTTTAGCAACATGCAATAGCTTTACCGCGGCAGTCCCCGAGTGCCACACATCTATTTTATTTATTAATAATATTAGCAGAATCATAATTACCTGATTCGTTGATAGCGACTCCATCTTTCATCCAAGTTGTTGTAGGTTTGGGATTACCATACGATTCACAATGGATATTTATAGCTACATCACCATCTACTGCTACGATTGACTCGTTAGAAGTTTTGTTTATATACGCTGGAACTGAAATTATGATGAGGTTATTAGAAGTGATACAAAAAAATCGATCAATCGTACTCCTAACATTTTCAAATTTGCCATTGACTTGTGCAGTCAATGGCAAATTTGAATATCAGTTATTTAAGAATGGCGTCAATGGTAAACTCCAATTACAACTGAAATGCCGCGTTACTTCTAAAACATTATACATATTATGCATAATTAGTTATTCATCCCACCACCTCGGAAAAGGTACTTTTGCTCCTCGACACAGATTACATAAACAAAAGGTCATCTGTGCTCCTCGATATCAGGGCGCAAAAGTCGTTTTTAAGTTCTAGAGTTCTAGAGAGTGAAGAAAATTTGAATTTAGAACATCGTGTGCACTATATTTTTGAATTCAAAACATAATTAAACCTATTTATTTCTACCTCCTTGGTGCCAGATTGAACATATTTTTTTTTTTATAATTTGTTAAAAACTCAGACTCGGTACCTCCCAGATGTACTTTTTTTATCCTTTTCGCGAAAATTTTCTTTTCACGTATGGAGAATAGAGGTAAGGAATGTTATCTCAAACGGCAAATTGTACACGAATTGAAGTATGTCGACTTAAATTATTCAATATTATTGACGACTAAAATAGTTATTAATAGAAAATTTCAACTACATAGGTGCGTAGTACAAAACAATGTACTTAGGTTCTCAGATCGGTCGGTATGGATCTTCTTGTAAAAGGTATTGTATTGAAATAGTCTGGCGAATACAATATATAATAAAGTGGCCAAGTGCGAGTTGGACTCGCCCATGAAGGGTTCCGTTGCAGCAAGTAACATAATATACATAGTACACATAGTTCTTGTAGTTCGTTGTAACTTTGATCGAAGTTTCAATAATAGTGTATTTATGACGTACTAAAAAAAACTACTCATCAGATCGAGTTCAAACTAATTTTCGTTGGTAGTTTACATGGTAATGTACATCATATATTTTTTTTAGATTTTTCATTCTCTTACTTTAGAAATTAGAGGGGGGGGGGGGGGGACACATTTTACCACTTTGGAAGTGTCTCTCGCGCAAATTATTCAGTGTAGACGAAAATGATTTTAGAAACCTCAACATCATTTTTAAAGACCTATCGATAGACACCCCACACGTGTAGGTTTGATGAAAAAAAAATTTTTGAGTTTCAGTTCTCAGTATGGGGGGCAACCCTAATTTTTCTTTTTTTTCTTTTTTTTTGTTCAAATCTTAATGCGGTTCACAGAATACATCTACTTACCAAGTTTCAATAGTGTAGTTCTCATAGTTTCGGCAAAAAGTGGCTGTGACATACGGACGGACAGACAGACAGACAGACATGACGAATCTATAAGGGTTCCGTTTTTACGTTTTACGGAACCCTAAAAATAGAGCATCAGAGTTTACGTGAAGTTAAGTCATAAAGTAAAACGGCACACGGAATGTGTAGACTTTGTTGGTAATTTTTTGGACTGTTTCAGAAGTGGTTTTTGTCGAAATCAGTGTGGAGAAAATAAATTATTTTCATTTGAAAACGGCTCTTGTTTGCATCAATTCTATTCGTGGGATAAAACTCGTGACTCTTACCTCCGAGAAGAACAGTGTAGATAAGTTTTGCAGGTTCTTCAGACGTTATATTATTGCTGGCTACGCATGTGTACGTTCCTTCGTCAGTTCGCTGAAACTTCTCTAAGACCAGCTTTCCATTGTTAGCTCTGGGGAAGAAAAAAATATTCTGAGCCGGGAGGAGGCGACTTAAAAATAACAAAATCGAGCTAAACACAATAAAATTGGGTTGGAAATGTGTCTTCCACCCATTTTTCTGTTCTACTCCAAACTCTTGTGCTCTTGTGTAAAAAAGAACCCTGAGTCTGTGGAGTTGCTTAATGTAAAAAAAATGCGTGTGCTTGAAACCACACGGCAGGATTGAAAACTAAAATAAGAAAGACTATTAAAACTATTGATTATAATTAAAAACAAAAATTACACCGTATAAATTCAATATAGTAACCGCAGGAATTCGACAGTGAAGAGCAGTAACTGACCGTATTTTTCTCGTCAGTCTCTTTCTCTCAGTCAGCCGGATAGCGCGGCTTTTTAAGACCGTCATGTCTTTAAGGGTCATCTGCACTACGTATTTAGAGTACTACAGCTTTTCAGACAACTTTTGAAAGTGAATTTTCACTTTTAGTAGGAAAAAAAGTCTTCTAGTTTCACGTCGTAGTGACGGACGGACGTGCGCGTTATGCCTCCTCTACACGCAGACAGATTCATCTACAGACGTCATCGGCCGATGCATCCGCCGACATGTAGACGGGGTGATTCGCTCGTCTGTATTTAACAGCGTCAAATGCGTCCCTTATCCGTCTAATGTCGATTTTTATGACAGGATTCAAAAGCTTTGAGCGCCAGCGTTCGGCGTCTCTGACGACGCATCAGTGTTCATCGGAAGCAAATGTAGGCGTGATACTTGCAGTTTTTTATTTATTTAAATAAATAATTATCGTTACTGTTTACGTTAAGAGTAAAAAAAAGAAAGAATAATGATAAGAGTAAAAAAATAAAAATGATTGAGTGGTTTTATGAAACCACGATAAAAGTGAAACTAATTTGCGTATTGTAGAGATTAACCTTAAAAATTTTTGGAAAAATATTCGATTGTGAGTAAGTAATATAAGGAATTTAAGTGAATTATCGAGTAACGCTGCCATATTGGCCTGGGTAGCTCTGTCGAGCGCCTTTAACTTTACCCATACTCGGCGGCCGACCGTCACACGACATGCAATAGATGGACGAAAAAGTTTAAGGCTTTGTAAGTTTTACTTTAATAAATAGTTGCGGCAGCTACGGTCTCTGTATCCATTTAGCGTCCTGTTATCCGGACTTTGTCCGAATGGTTTTTAAAAAAAGAAATTATTTAAACTGAAAAGACTTTTATTTGAATTAGACAATAAATTGGGCTTAATATAAAATGCGAGTGTCACGCGCGGATGATGGATGGGAACTGAGGAACTTTCTATGGGGGGAAGCTGTCTGGAACTGAATATGCTTACAAAGCAGTAGAATATAGTGACTAAGGGCTATCCTATACATAAGGTATATATAACAGCCCCCAGGGATAGAAATAAAGTTAACCTATAAAAGTTAAATTTATGAAAGGGTAGTCCGGATTCTAGGGGATGGTTTGATTACTGGGATGTCTTCAGGATCGGGTAAACCACGGGAACACTCTGTGCTGCCTGAGGGGTCAGCTATATTAACATTACACTTAAACTTAGAGTAATAGTACTTAAACAATTTATAAACACTAAATGTTAAAATGATAGCAAAGGCTAGTGTGCTTAGGCTTAGTGTGAAATGGGTCCCATATCGGTCTAAAAATGGCTCTTCGTCTATAATGGTATTTGCGCTATTTATCAAGTTGCCGGATAATTTAGTATTTAAGGTTAAATCTTTCAAATTTATGTTTTCTAGACGGATGGGAGACACATTTAATTTGAGTTGGTTAATCCTACTAGGATTACAGCATGACTCATTGATAATATTGAAATCCATACTAAACATGTCCAAAGTAACATTTAAATAATTACGTTTAGGTATCAGTTTTACGTTTTTGCTATAAGCTAAACAAGAGACAGGAAGGGTGAGTATACCAGTACCGAGAATATTAATTCTATGTACAGTTGCGTTTTCACATTCGATATCTAATTTTGTAAGTTCAGACTGTACATAAATCCAACTGTTTTGTCGTAGAGAATGCCAAATATTTATATGTCCAAACATTGATTTAGTTTCGCACTGTACTGGAAGTGACGTGATAGGTCGTGTTATCACTTCGCTTTCGCAGTTGGGATTATCAGTAGATGACGATACACTAGTGACGTCACATATGTAGTATGCGGTGACGACACTTTCACAGTTTGCTAGTTGGTCAAATGTACAGTAGCGAGCTTTATCTTTTGTCAGAGCTATGTAGGATGATGTCGGTATTATCAGACTATATGTGTTGGGGTGACTTACATCATGTGGAATCGGCAGGGGTATATTATGATACAATATAAACTCGTCTGTATTGACCAGAGGAAGCTTGAGTACAAACACTATCTTGCTATCATAAAAATAACACAAAACTTTAGTCATACTTAAAATACCTACTAAACATATTTCTTAATTCTAAGGCTACAGGTAAGTTGACGCCAGGCGATAAATGGAGGAGGTTATCGGCGAGTTCTCGATACAGTTGCATCGGCGTTATTACTGATGGATGTATGATGTTTTTGCTACTGAGTAGTACAGCTATTGTTATGTCTTCTAACTGAAAGGAAAGTGTGAGCAGAGTAGCTTCGAGCTGATTTAACAAAGTCTCAAATTTACTTCTCACTAATAATTCGTTTGTAGTAGATGAGATATTTTTTAAGTTATTCGAGAGCTCCTCGATAGCCGTATTAAGATAATCCTCGTTCATTTTAATTTTATGTATAGTTTGGTTGTACATAGTTAGAGTAGATGACGTCATCAAAATGTTTTCTTTCATAAGTGAGGCTAGTTTTTTCTGATTGTTTTGGACAGAGTTAATGGCGTTGTTATACATATTGGCATCGTTTTCGTCAAGGGTGCCGAAAACAGTTTTTAGGATGGAGCCTCCTGCACCGATCCAGGCTGAGCGTTTATATTTAGTGTCTATTAAATGGGAAATTGAACCAAATTCTTTTGATAAATCTTGGTAGCGAACACTTAGAGGTTCAACCACGTTGTAGCATTCAGAGGCCTCCATGAAATCTACTTGTCTACATAAAAATTTAAAAGTACCTAAAACAGAGTTAATATTAGAGAGGTGCGGTTGTATATAAGAGATATCTATTGGGACAATAACGTTGAGATATCCGTTTTTTATTTTCATTTTTCCCATATATTCCGGGTAAAGTCCTGTTCCATTTTGGATAGGTTGAATAAAATTTGGAGTCGCTCCAGCGATGACGCTGAAATTAATTAATAAAACTTTCAGTTTGACGACGTCTGGCACTAATGTAAACAATTGATATCAGATCTGAGAACGCTTGGCTTATGGCTGCCTATGACACCGTTACGATACTAGTGAATTATAAAATATTTTAAATATAATTAATTTATTTAAACACGTTAATTATTTTATTTTACATACAATGTTAAGATAGCTAGCGCTTATGGAGAAGCTTTACCGGCTAGCTTTATCTGGTCAAAATGATGGCTGACATGTCGCCTATTTATAAGTAGGGTGAGGCTGTTTCTACCATTTATCTTTATAATTTTATAAGGTCCTTTCCAGATGGGCGATAGCGCTTTACGAAGTCGAAGATGATTTTTCAAATAAACATAGTCCCCTGCGTGATACGTCACGGGGCGAGTGTGGTTATCGTAATAGGCTTTGGAAGACTGTTTTGATTTATTTATGTGTTCTACAGCTTTATCTCTTGTGACCTTGAGACGGTGTTGCAGCATTTTAATGTAGTCGGGATAAGTGGCGTCTGAGAGAGGTTCATAAATGGAATTGGGAAGGGTAGCTTTGTGACCGAAAACTAATTCATACGGAGTGAAGTTGGTCGTAGAGTGTGTTGCTGTGTTGTAAGCTAACATGGCTGTGTAAACATATTTGGGCCAATCGTCTTGATTTTCGGATATGTATGATTTAAGATATTCCTTCAATGTCGAGTGGCTTCTCTCTAATGCTCCTTGCGTCTGAGGGTGGTAAGGAGACGACCAGAGTTGTTTTATTTTAAGGAATTTACATGTATGTTTAAACATTTCTGCCGTGAAGTTTGAACCTTGGTCAGTGAGAATAGTTTTAGGGATGCCAAAAAGGGAGATGAAGTGGACTAGGCAGTCACTGGTTTCTTCAGCGGTAGTGCTACGAGTAGGGTAAGCTACTGAATATTTGGTGAGGTCGTCTTGGAGAGTGAGGATGAATCTTAGTTTTGCGAGACCGGATTCAGGAAGCGGACCGACTATATCAATGGATACTCTTTCAAATGGGGCTGTAGAGGTGGTCGTAATTTGCATAGGAGCCCTGTTAAGTTGACGGAAAGCTTTATTAGTTTGGCAGGAAGTACATTTTTTCACATAGTTTTCAATTTCGGTGCGCATATTTTTCCAATAATATTGCTCACGGATTCTGTTGAACATTCTATTTGATCCGAGATGTCCCGCAATGGGAATATCATGATTTTCGCGTAGTATTTTTTGTACTTCTGTGGGACTAGGATAGTATATTTTATTTCGGTATAAATCTATTTGTATACCTGTGTTATGGAACAAGTGAATTAAAATGTTATAGAGTTTTGTATATGAATGCTTATCGAATGGATTTTTGAAATCAGACATACTAATTTTCTCGATTGGTCCTGATTCTAAAATTAAATGGTTTCGAAGATTTCTCAGGGATCTGTAGATGTCACTATAAGATGAGTTGTCGAAGTGATGTACTTTAGTAAACAAAAAGTAATATTCCTTGTTGCCGACGGAAAAAGATTTGTATGAGAAAAGACTTCTTTCAGAATTTGCAAATGATTCAGGGTCGCCGGAAATTGCTAATATATCTTGAACGTAAGGGATGGATTCGTCAAGATCAAGTGACGTAGGTATTACCAAAATTTTATTAGAACTTTTAAGCAAACTGTCATTGTGTTCTATAATTTTGGTGTTATATTGAACAGTCGCAGGAATTTTCAAAAATTGATTATAGGCATCCGCAGGGTCAGGCGAGTTTGGCGGAAGGTCAATTATTTCCGGATTTGCCTGTTGCGGTATTTGGTTTAAGCCGCTAGTAGATGGCTGAGGGTCAGAGTCAGTTCTAGTGTTAGCTTCTGCATTTGTCGGTAATGGTTCTGGAGGACATGCCGTCTTGGGAGAGTCGTTTGGATTTGGTGTATTTAAGGAATTAAAGTCAATAGGGTCGTTATTATAAGGGCTTAGGATGTCGGGCCCAAGATCTATTAGATCGTTATCTGTGAAATTTTCAACACGTTCGGGTTGCACAGGATTTACAGGATATCTAGAAAGAGCATCAGCAGCTGAGTTTAATTTACCTTTTCTATATACGATTTCATATTCGAATTCTTGTAGTTGTAGACGCCAGCGTTGTAATTTGCTGCTAGGGTCTGTGTGATTAAATAACCATTTTAAGGGTCGGTGATCTGTTACTACAGTGAATTTACGTCCAAAAAGATACGGTCTGAATGTTTTACAACCCCAAACTATAGCTAATAGTTCTTTCTCAGTTGTGCTATAATTTGTTTCGCATTTGTTTAGCGTTCTGGACGCATAACCTATGGGATGGTCCTTTCCTATAGGACCTTGGGAAAGGATCGCTGAAATGGCGTAGTTGGATGCGTCACATGTTAGATTGAATGGTTTAGTGAAATCTGGGTAAATAAGAACAGGCGCAGAAATTAGTTTGTCCTTGAGTTTCTCAAATGCTAATTGTTGTTCATTTGTCCATTCAAAAGGGACGTTCTTCTTTAATAGGGAAGTAAGAGGTTTCGAAAATTTTGAAAAGTCTGGTATGAACCGTCTGTAATAGGAAATGAGCCCTAGGAAAGATTTTATATCTTTGGGACACTTAGGAATTGGGAAATTGTGAACTGATTTTATTTTGTTTGGATCGGGTTTCAACCCGTTTTCAGTGATAACGTGACCTAGGTAGCCGACTTCTTTACGTAAAAACTCACATTTGTCGGGTTGCAATTTAAGGTTGTAGGATCGGAGTCTGTCAAATATGGCGTTCAAATTTTGGATATGTGAGATAAGATCGTGGGAATACGAGACGATATCGTCTAGGTACACAAAGCATCTCTCGCCTTGAAGGCCAGTAAGCACATTGTTCATAAGACGTTGGAAAGTGGCAGGTGCATTTTTTAAACCGAACGGCATTCGGTTAAATTCAAAGTGTCCTTGTGGGACGCTGAATGCTGTCTTACATGCGTCTTTGGGGTCCATCTTGATTTGATGAAACCCGGATGCAAGGTCAAGGGTTGAAAAGTATTTTGAATTGCCTAATTGATCAAGAATTTCGACAATGTTTGGGATTAGATAAGTTTCGCCGATTGTGTTATCGTTCAATTTTCTATAATCAATTACGATGCGCCATTTGGTTTGGCCGGATGCGTCTGCCTTTTTCGGAACAATCCAAATAGGGGAGGACCAAGGGGAAGTAGAAGGCTGAATAATGTTTTGGTCTAGCATTTTATTTATTTGAGATTTTACCTCTTGTTTATGAATTTCAGGGAACCTGTAAGATTTCACATTTGTTGGTTGGTCTGGCGAAGTACGTATTTCATGTCGAGTTGCATCGGTTGAGGTAAGTATGTCATCAGGTAAATGAAATATGTCGGAGTAAGTTGAGCATAAGTCATAGAGTGCGTCACGTTCTTCGGGATTCAAATGTGATACTCGAAGTAACTTAAGTACTTCGTCTGTTCTATCCAGGCATGTTTTGTTGGCGTTACGTGGTTGAGAAGGTGCATTTTCGAATGGATGTAGAGTGAGTTGTAAGTTAGAATTTAAAGTGACTGGGTCTTCGGAAGTATTTAAAATAGTTAGGTTAACTCGATTATTGTTTTTTACTTTTACAAGGCAGTTTGAAATGAAAAGTGTGTCGTTTATATGTTGGTCTATGATAAGACCTTCTTTTAATTCTGGATTTTTCACAGTACACTCTACTGTAATTTCGGATCGAGATGGAATCTGGTAGGTGGGGTCTGTGAAATTCATTTTTAAATTGTTATTCCCTAGCTTAAGGGTTTGCCGGTTGTAGTCAACAGAACATTGGAAATGGCTGAGCAGGTCATTCCCTATTATTCCGTCATATGGCAAATCCAAATGGTTGATGACGTGGAATGTATAGGAGTATTGTTCTCGACCAAATATGAGGTTTAGGTCAAAGTTGCCGATGGTGGGCATTGGCTTTTCGCAACTGTCTATTCCTTTTAATTTAATTATTTCGTTTCGCAGTTGTGGTTTATTCTGGATTGAGTCATTTTGAATGAGACATACGGATGATCCGCTATCGACAAGAAACGAGAGTGGTTTGTTTGAAGCAGAAGTTTGGACGAGTACATGAGGTAAGGATATTTTATTTGAGATACATGATACCTCATATATTTTGCACTCGTTAGATGGGACATTGATTTGGGGCTGGTTACCCTTGTGGTTGTCCTTGGAAGTGGCTTTTTGGACTCTGATTTGGGGCTGGTTACCCGTGTTGTGGTCCTTGGGAATAGATTTCTGGACGCTGATTTGGGGCTGGTTACCCGTGTTGTGGTCCTTGGGAATTGAAGTTGAGACGTTATTTTGGGGCTGGTTACCCGTGTTGTGGCCTCTGGATATAGAAGTGGTGTCATTATTGTCTAAGGGGAAGGTTGGTTGTTGACTTTTGGGTCTCACGAGACACCTCCGCGAGCCCATTATTCGTTTAAATGGTTGTAATGTTGCCCGTTGTTTTGGTCGTGTACATTTTCGTCAGAATTTTGTTCATGGTTATAGTCAGTGTTAGTTTGTCCATAGTTTTGTTCATAGTGATCATTAGTGAAGTGTATTGTGTTGTCATTGTCAGCTACCCAGTTGACTCGAGCTGGTTGAGGCCTGAATGTTTGTTGGTTAGGGCGCTGTTGGAATGGGGGAGAACTTTGTTGACCTTTAAATTTATTATTATTGTACTCGCGTTTTCTGCATACTTCAATAGTGTGACCCGGGATCTTGCAATATCTACAGATTTGACTATTTCGGTCAAATTGTCTAGGCGCTTGAGATCTGACATTGGGATTGGAGTTCTGGGAAAATTGGAATTTTGGGGGTTGACGTTGAGTTGAAGGCGGGCTGCGTTTATCGAAAAGTTTCTGAATTTTCTCTTCAGAAACAGCGGCGTTGATAGCTTCGTTTAAGGTTGTAGGCTCTTTGCACCTTACTATATTAGAAATTTCAGGCTTAAGGCCGATTAGAAAGGTGTGAAGGGCTAAGTCTTCCATAGCCGCAATACGACCCGCCAGTTCTGATTTTCTCTTATTCGAAAGCGTTATCTCGGTTAATAATTTTGATAGGCATGTTTCGACACGCAAGGCAAACTGACTAACTGCCTCGCTGTTTAGCTGCCGGCATTCCTGCAGATCAGTCATAAGATGAGCGTAGTGTTTTTTCTCCCCAAATTGTGTTTTTAAAAATTGACTTAAGTCGTCCCACGAATCAAACTCTTTTATTGAACAGGCTGATTCGGCTTTGCCCTCAAGCTGTGACAGAATATACTTAAATATTATAGGTTGTTGAGAGTCTGTCGCCAAGTCCATAGCATTTTCGCAATTAGTGAGAAACGAATTTAGTTTCTCCCGCGTGCCGTCGAAGCATTTAATGAATTGGAACAAGGTTCCGATTGGGATGGTATCGGGTTTCTGATCCCTAGTAGTCATTTTGAAATAATATTATAATACGAATAAAGTAAGCTGAAAATATAGTAACGGTTCGGTGTAATAGGCGGCCACTGAGTTGTATACAATAAGATAAGAATTTTGCAGTCACTTCTATGAAGTGTTCTGTCTGGTTATAATTACAAAGGCACTTATAGGAGTAGTTATGTTATAGTTATAGGTAAATTATGTAGATCTTCTGGAGAGTTATTCCTTGGAAAACACTTGAAAACAGAGGTCAAAAGTTATCTTCAGTTGGGACTTACAGGGACATGTAGAGGTAGAAAACGCACTGGATCATATTCACTTTAGCACAACACTTAGAGACCATAGCACAACACAAACACAAAACGCAGGGACGCGATGTAAGATGTAGGGACCAGACCTTAGCTCAGGTCTGTCTGGAATCCGGATGTAGAGTCACGAGAGTTAAGGAAGGACTTCTCGTGATTTTTGACGAGTTCGTTTTATATAGAATTTAGGAATTGAGTTATTTTTGAGTTCCACTGGCACTGTAGCACTCGCGTGAAGGTTACTGGTTAGAAGCCCGATCGGAGACGTATTCCAGGGATACCTTAACTTTCGGTATCCCACCGCTGCCACCAAATTGTTATCCGGACTTTGTCCGAATGGTTTTTAAAAAAAGAAATTATTTAAACTGAAAAGACTTTTATTTGAATTAGACAATAAATTGGGCTTAATATAAAATGCGAGTGTCACGCGCGGATGATGGATGGGAACTGAGGAACTTTCTATGGGGGGAAGCTGTCTGGAACTGAATATGCTTACAAAGCAGTAGAATATAGTGACTAAGGGCTATCCTATACATAAGGTATATATAACGTTGCTACACGGTGAGCGCTACGCTACGTGAGCTGTGCTACGTGTGCTCCACTGTGCGATCTACCTCTTCGCATCTCATAGCTCCCTGGTACCTGGTACTTGTACTAACGTTTTCAAACAAACCTATTCATTTTCATCCTCACTGGCAATAAAGGAATTTTGCTCTTGCAAAATTGTAAGGCACCTTTTATTTTTCGTTCGACTGGTTACTGTTGCTATTGTTATTTTTATTCCATTCTTGTCGTTGCGAACTTCGGTTGCATTTTGTTGCCATACGTCAAAAGCAATGGAGAAATATGGCTCGGATTCTGAGTCTTCTAAGCAGAGCGATCAGGGAGGGAGGCGACAGCGGGCAGCAAAGCGCCTCCGCTCACCAGACGAGAAACTGAGAAATTTTGAGGATAGAATATTGGAGATATTTTCATCGTGGAAAGAAGACATGAATGCTAAATTCGACAACCTGAATAAGAGGCTATCTGATATCCAAAACGACTTAGAAAAATCTCTTGATTTCATGGCAGCTGGAGTTGAGGAGACAAAGAAAGAATTGGATAGTGTCAAGAAAGATTACCGCGACAGTCTAAATAGAATCACCACTTTAGAAGACAATATTGAAAGTCTGCTTCGTAGTGCCAGATCATCATCATTGGAGGTCAGAAATGTACCTCACACACCTGATGAAACCAAGGAAGGTTTAACCAAATATGCTGTTGCGATGGGCGAATCTATTAAGTCTAGAATATCTGCTAGTGACATAAGAGACATCTTTCGCATACCTGGAAAAACAGATGCTAACAAGCCCATCATTATTGAGTTTACTTCTACCCTTCAGAAAAATAAAGTATACAAGGCTGTTAGAACATATAATGCAACAAACCGAGCAACGAAACTTAACTCATCTCATCTCGGAATGCGCGGTAACGTGGCGCCAGTATTTGTCGCTGAACATCTGACCAGTAAGGCTAACCGCTTACACTTCCTCGCCAGGGAACTTACAAAAGCGAAATTGTATAAGTACTGCTGGACCTCAAATGGAAAGGTGTTCCTGAGGAAAACTGACGGATTGCCTCCCATATTAATTAAAAGCGAAAATCAGCTTAAACAACTTGATACCTCCACTTGACTAGCTACTATATCTCGTATACAAATAATAACATCATACTCATACCTACACAAATTCATATCCACACATTACACGAATTCCTACACACTCACGTTTAGAAAATTACACAACCAAATGCCTAAAGTGATTTTTGGAAAATTATGTGAAATTCTGAGCATTCCGTGGAATGCTACGAATGCAGTCAGGTCTAGGCTTACCTTAAAAGTATCGAGCGCGTTTGCCCGGGAACATGTTACCTCTTTAATAGTTAAAAATGGATAGCCATATTACGAATGAATTGGATGAGATTGGGATCGCTGATTCGTTTTTATGCTCCCCCAAAACCTGTTCTGACATTATTTCCCAGCCAAACACATACCTAAAAATTTTAGCACAAAACATAAGGAGCATTAACGCCAATTTTGACAATCTGATCACTATGCTAGCATCACTGAATTTTGACTGTGATTTTTTAATTTTATCAGAGTGCTGGCTTTCTTCTAACAAAACTCTCCCGCAACTCCCAAATTATTATTCAACGGCTTCGACTCAGCTTTATAATCAAAATGACGGCGTGGTCGTATATTCTAAGACCTCCATACCGTGTATTGTGACGGAAGTTCCTTTTGAGGGTGCAAATTGCATTGTTATCAAAATTTCCGATCATACAGCAATTCTGGCCATATATAGACCATGTGCTTTCAATTGTACAAATTCATTTATGGAATCTCTAGAAAACGTTCTTTTTTCTCTAAAATCGTTCAAAAATATTGTCGTTACAGGGGATATTAATATTAATATCAATACCGACAGAGATGACCCCAGAAGTGACCCATATCTTAGTCTTGCGGCTGCGCATGGTCTTTTGCCTGCATTCACTTTTCCAACCAGAGGCAAAACTTGTTTAGACCACGTACTTCTGAAGACCAAAGCAGCGGCAATGTCTTTTGTAATTCAGTCCGCCATAACTGACCATTTTCCTGTCCTAGCTTGCATAAAAACTGTACCTTTCAAAGAGAATAAACAATGTTTCGTAAAAAAAATAGATATTGACAAAGCCAAGAAACTTCTAGAAATGTCAAATTTAACATCGGTTTTGGAATGTAACGACCCTAACATGGCTGCAGACTTACTTGTGAATGTGTTGATGGATGTAATACGGCAGTCCTCAACCACCAAGAAATTACCTTCTAACAAACGTACTTCTAAGCCATGGATCACTTCTGGGTTACTAAGGTGCATTAGGCACAGAGATAAACTGCATTTCAAAGTTCAAAATCATCCTAATGACCAAACACTGGGGAAAATCTACACTAGATATAGGAATTTTTGTAACCGTCTTTTAAAAAAGCTTAAAACAGAGTACGAACGTGCTGAAATTCAAAGGGCTGGCAAAAATCCCAAGCAAACTTGGAAAGTCATTAAAAAATTATCTAACATTGCTCACGTTAAGTCTCCTCCACTTGAACTGTTGAAAACGGAATCGAATCCAAATATAGCCGTCAACAATGTCAATTATTTTTTTGCCGGTATCGGCAAGCAACTGGCAGACAAGATATCCAAAACAGCAAGATCTACAAACCCAAAGCCTAATATATTATCTAAATCTCATCCTCGCTCGTTTGTGTTGGTAGATACAGACGAAGAGGAGGTGGCTCGAATTATAATTAATCTTAAAGGTGACTGTGCAAGAGGGTGGGATGACATTCCAAATTCTTTTCTTAAATCATGTAGTAATAGTATTGTACCCCCATTAACACATTTAATTAATCTCTGTTTTGATACCGGTACATTTCCTAAACCTTTCAAAATATCTGTTATACATCCAATTCATAAAAGTGGGCCAAAAAATGACGTAAATAATTTTCGACCGATTTCAATTCTCCCATCATTATCAAAAGTGATAGAAAAAATACTAAATCAGAGACTAATGGCATACCTTGAAAAAGAACGACTACTGTCCGAGTCTCAATTTGGGTTTAGAGTTGGTAAGAACACTGAGCAAGCCATTTCAGGTTTAACCAACTACATTGTCAAACACTTGGATGGGAGAAGGAAGTGTGTGGGTGTCTTCTTAGACTTGGCTAAGGCGTTCGACACGGTTCATATTCCCCTGCTCTTAAATAAGCTTGAAATGCTCGGGATACGTGGCATTACGTTAAAACTTTTCGAGGATTATCTATCAAACAGAACCCAGCGTGTTCGTATTAATGATATCACCAGTGATGACGCACCGGTAACTTATGGTGTCCCCCAAGGTTCAATCCTAGGTCCAAGTCTATTTTTAATATTTATGAACGAATTATGCACTTACTCCCCACAAAACGGTATAATATTTGCCTTCGCAGACGATACGGCAATAATATTTGAAGGTGATACTTGGGAGCAAGTGCGTGCCAATGCGGAGCAGGGCCTGAAAGACGTTATACTGTGGCTTCAAAAGAATTTACTAACTTTGAACTACAGTAAAAGTAAATTTGTAGCTTTTAATATGCGAAGACAACCTAAATCGTCTAATGAAGCGATAATGATTCAAGCTCATACATGCAATACTCTGTCTTCGTCTACATGTAACTGCATCCATTTAGAGCAGGTTAAATCTATCAAATATCTAGGCGTTATCGTCGATGAATACCTCACCTGGGCTCCCCAGATAGACGCAGTTTCTTGCCGCCTTAGGAAACTTACATGGGTTTTCAAGAATTTACGTCAAATTACTTCATTTGATTTGATCCGAACTGTTTATTTTGCCATTTGCCAGTCTGTCATAGGATATTGCATAACAGTGTGGGGTGGTGCATGTAAATCTATAATTAAGAAATTGGAACGAGCCCAACGTCTGATTTTAAAGGTCATGACTTTCAAACCTACTAGATACCCTACGCATCTTCTTTTTTCAAATTGTAAAATACTCACAGTAAGACAGTTATTCATTCTCAATCTTACTTTAATTCAACATAGGTACTCAAAACTTAATGAAAAGCTCGCAACACGTCCTGCACGTTCTACGAGTAATAAAAATATTTGCCCTATCTGGCGTTGTAACACAACCTTCGCCCAAAGACATTCACAAGCTCGAGGTCCTCAAATATATAACAAAATCAACAAAAGCGTTAAGATACATGATCTGAATAGATATGACTGCAAAAGCACACTTACAGATTGGCTCCTAAAACAGGACTATGACGCTACTGAAAGTATCCTAATTGAAAGTCTGTGACACGAAGATTGATATTCCATAATCACCATGCACACAAACACACACACACGCGTACACACACACACTCACACTCACACACACACACACACATGTACCTACTCTATTTCACACACATATACATTCATCATGCTAACCCAGCTCTTATATTTGTGATAATTATATTTTGTTTTTCCTTAATCAATTATTTACTGGTTAGTTTTTAAGTATTCTTTTTTGTTTAATTAGATTTAAAGTAAGATAAAATTTAGCTTTCTAAAATTGTATTTACATTTATCGTGTCCGGAGGAGGGCATTGTTACGCCATAACACAGGTTTAATCCTAGCTTGGGTAACAATGCTTTTCAATCTGAATTTCCAATCAAGGATAGATAATCTGTACTAATTCTATGATCTTCAAATGTTTGTTAATGCCTAATAAATTTCATTTCATTTCATTTCATTTCATTTCAACAGTCCGTACGCGTTGATCTGCCGACGCGACGTCTGCGGACACATCTGCCTATGTGTAGAGGAGACATAATGTCGAAAACTCACTTCGGTCCAATAGTAAGGCTACCCAAGCTTCCGTCACTGATGTTCCTGTTATGATACCATTGAATAACTGGTTCCGGGTCGCCGCTCGCTTCACATTCTAACTCTTGTCCGGCTCCTTCCACCGGGTATATCTCCGTGGTCGAAGGCGTTTTTATTTTTGCTGGAACTACAAGGGAAAGGTTAGTGGTGAGATTATTATCCAGGCTATCGACTCAGAATCACCATCTGGCGAAGTATAACACATTTGCCATAATCATGGTTGCTAGAAAAACTAATTAGTCCGTCAGTTAGATTATTTAAAAAAAATGCACGTATATTCTTGTGTTTCACAAACACTAAATGACGAAGATACAGTACATAGAAGTTTCGAGTGACGTCACTTCATTGTAGATTTTTTACAAATAGGTGATGTTACAACCCCTTTTCCGTAAGTTTGAGTGTGTTCTATGTCTAAATATTCCGTAAGTTTGATTGTGTTCTATGTCTAAATATTCCGTTAGTTTGATTGTGTTCTATGTCTAAATATTCCATAAATTTGATTGTGTTATATGTCTAAATATTCCGTAAGTTTGAATATGTTCTATGTCTAAATATTCCGTAAGTTTGATTGTGTTCTATGTCTAAATATTCCGTAAATTTGATTGTGTTCTATGTCTAAATATTCCGTGGTTGCGGTCCATTTGGACTGAATGTTATATTTTACTATAACCGTAATTAACAAATCTCAAAATGACCTTTTCCCATAATGACTGAATTTCAAAATGTACTAAACTTATTCTAGAATACCAGAAATAAAACTGTCAAATTGAAGTACAGTTAGTAACATTTTTTTTAAAAGCTTAAAATGAAATAATATTATTGTGTTCTACCTATGTCTATATAGACTATGTTCTATGTCTATATCGATTTTTCATAAGTTGCCATAATTTTTTTATCTACCTGACGAACGAATTATTTAGTAGAATGGTATGTTTTTGAAACAGTCATCGTCTCAGTTATTGTAGCGTAAGTATGTGTTCCTTGAAAATAATATTTCAGGGAAATTGTAAGACATGTAGTTAATAAAACATCTTATAATTTCGGGGGGATAGCATTTTTTTAAAGAGATCTATGTCAGTTTTGTGCTCAGGTTGTTGCTTTTTTTACAACTGTAAGTTTCACGTTTAAATTGAACTGAAATAATAAAATAAAATAATGTAGCCTCTACTGCCTACAAAGTACGGATGAAGTCTACTTCGGGCGCGTTTTTAGGCATGATCTAGGTTTTTTTGTAGTATAGTTTGACTAGACAATCAGAGCATGTGTCTGATGGTAAGCAACACGCTTTCCCATTACAGCACAGTTCCACGTAACTATTGCAACCTGAAGAGTTGAAAGTTGAGGGAGTTGAGTTCACCCATTCGAGCCTTTCACCTCACTGCTGCTGGATTAGCTTCACTAACAATACGCAATAATCTGTGTACGGTGCGCCTAAAGAAACAGCCAATTAAAAAAATGGCAGTCATAGGAACTGCCTATAGAAGTGAAAACTTATAACTCAGAATTTGATAGCTCACTTTGGAAACTACGCGGGTGCGAAACCGGAAGGCGTGGCCATGACCTTGACCATCCAGAAATGCAGAGCCATTTCAAGATAACCAATGAGAAATACTGACACATTTCTAGATGGCCAATGGCCATGGTCGAGTTTACCCGAAAGTTTAATATCATTCCCGAACGTAACGCTAGAATTCAGTTCACCACGATAAATCTGTACGTGATGCGAACAAAGAAGTTTTCACTTCAAAAAACTTCTTGTACTGAATTAAAGTAGAAGAAATTAACAACAGACGAACCTTGAACTATCACTTGGTACGTGGCTTCAGCGCTGTTTATAACGTTGTGCGCTGTGCAGTTATATTCCCCAGTGTCCGATTTCTTCACATTGCTTACGATCAACGTGTCATTCTCCTGTCTATATCTTGAATCTGAAACAATTTTTGTAATAAAAACCTCTATAGTGGACTAGCTGTCGCAGGCAACTATCTTTTTCAGCCGTTCAGTTAAATAGCCCAGCCCGTTGACTGAACTGCGCCTTTTAACTAGCAACCTGAATAATATTCAGCCATAACGTTTGTTACTACATTTATAAACATGCTAACATGCTGGCTAACTAGCTGGCTGCTAAACATATGCCAGTAATAAAAAAGATGAAACATATGACACAAAAATCTTTATCTAATACATCAAAATTTAACTAGCTTCGGTTAGGTTAGTTTATAAGAGAAATTAACAATTTTGTTGTTTGCCGACGCCATTTTTAAGTAGAGTGGAACTAAATTGAAATAAACAGGCTAGGCAAGTAACTAAATGTCATCGATCCAAGTTATTTGTCCAGCTGTTTGATCAAATGGCTGAATATCATTAGAGCTGCTAGTTAAATGGTGCTGTTTATAAACAGGCTGGACTGTTGATTGAACGGCTGATTAAGCTAGTTAGCTGCGACATAGCGATGTTTTTTTGACGTGACAACGTCTTATAAATTGGTTTGCCGGGTGACACTTCAAGAAACTGCGTTACGCTCCGCTCACGTTATGCGCTCACAATGAGAGCGAGTGAGAGGGACGCGTGCCTTTCACTTTTTATGTCTGTCTCTCTCGCTCTTAGGCGGGCTAACCATGCCCGAGTCGCCGATTCGCTTTTACCACTCAAAGTCGTTGTCACGTACAACTTTCGCCCGTATACCGACTTTACAGTAAACCAATTTTTTTTTAACTATAAGAATGGTTGAAATCTTGTGAGTACTTACCCATTTTCATTTCGGGGGTCATAGTCCATGTAACGATGGGTTTGGGGAGACCAGACGCCTCACAAACAATCTCTAGAGTTTTACCCTCCACAGCCATTTTGGGTTCCGTTGGTTGATTTATTGTCGGACGAGCTAAAACCAAGGCGTAAGCATAATCATTAGCAGCCCACTAAATGTTCCCACTGCTGGGACTCGGGGCCTTCCCTCGCAAGGATAGAGTTAAGGCCATAATCCACCACCACTAGCTCAGTGCGGACTGCGCTAGCGTGGTGTATGATTGAAGACTTGTTGATGGACAAATGACCTTGAAAGACTGTCGGGGTAGGTACATGTCGGTTTCCTCGCGATGTTTTCCTTAACCGTTTTAAGTTAGCGGCAGTACGCACATGACTTCGAAAAGACAGTGGTGTGCGTGGGATTTGAACCCGTGAAGCTTCGGATCGGCTGTCGCCGTTCTCCCGACTAGACCAGCCGTAACTTAAACCAAGGCGTATACTATTGAAATGCGAGTAAGTTGTCCAATGATAGTTAAATGGCCCAATGGCCCAGTCTCTTAGTTGGTACTAAGCCTGCCTGTGGTCGTGGGTTCAATTCTCACTCAAGACAAGTATTTTTGAGATGAATGATGAAACAGTTGTTCTTAGTCTGGATATTTATTCTTATTGTATTATAAATTCGAACGTTTGATGTTTGGTACTCAATCACATCGTAACTGTTGAACGTATCTACTTGAAATTTAGAACATAGCTAGATTATAGTTTGGAATAGCAGATAGGCTATTTTTATTGCGAGAAAATAACGGTAATGGAAAATTTGTGGGTAATACCATGGGGCGCTGCTGTTCTATTACAAGTAAACACAACACTTACTATTATTAATAATGGGATATTTAAAGTGGTTAAACAGTAGATGGATAGTTCTCGATTGATTGATTTAGATGAAGTTTGAATTAGTTCAATTGGAAAAAGCGTTTTCTTTACTTTTTGCTTAACTTAAGTTAAGTTATAGGTAGCCTACATAGGTATTTTGATTTGACAATTTTTAAATAGTTTTCTTAAAAAAATATCGTTTATGCACTAGTATTGGGTACACTATCCATCTTGCTTACGCATGTAACATAGGAGCTATCTCGCTCGATCACATCTCTTTATCACTGAGTGTCTTTTGGCAGCCCCTAGATTGTTGAATTTTTCCGATTTTTTGAACCCAAACAATCATTGTTGACTTAGGTAATTGATTTTATATACAGTGATATTTAGAAAAAAATAATCTCATAATCGATTTCTAACTGAATGGGCCATCTTTTGAAGTAACTTGCCGAGAGTGGTACCATATGTTTGAATTTTTTTTAATTTAAAGAGAGTAAAATTTCGCTGACATTATTTTTTTAATTACGACTCAAAGAAACTATGCGAATTTAAACTATCCTAGCAATATTTTATGCTTCATTTGTGGCTGTGATTTGTTAGTATGTTTATTAAGGACCATGCTAAAAAACACTATAAAACTGTGAAATTTGAGGCCACAGTGTCAAAAAATATGGTTAGAGGTAGATGTTTTCTTAGTTTTTATACAATATGGTTAAACTTTAAATAACCGATAGGGATTTTTTTTTTCCGGGACTGATGTAACCCTTCATTGGATTGATCTTTCCCCTGTGTCCGCTTGACGTTGAGTTCTGGGATACCCATATATTTCAGCAAAATTGTTTCGAAGATTAAACATATTTTAAATAATTTAGTATATATTTACGCTATCGAACACAGTCATTTTTGTATATCGTGATTGATATCCTCTAATATTATTATAATTATTATAAATCAGAAATTCACTGTCATCTCTTAGATTTATGATGTAGTAGGGGAGACCGAGGAGTGTTGTGACAATTTTTACTTAGAGCAACATATCTCAATAAATAAACATACCACAATTATAAACGTTATGCCAAAATGTTTCCCAATTAATACTCTTTTGAAAATAGTAATCAAAGGCAATTAAAATTATATGGTGACTGAGAAAATCCACTAAAACTGAAAATACTCCTATTGTCACAACTCTCCTAACACCGAGGTAAGTTGTAACAGGTACCAAGGTTAGTTGTGACAGCTATGTACTTAGACTACATTTGACGGATAAATGTATTTTTGTAATAAACAAAACACGTTTTTTGCATAAAAGTACTTTAATTTTCAAAATAATGGTTAAAAAAAATATCATGAAGTATCAAACATCAAATAACAAGTAAGTATTCAATCTTTTAATATCAGTAATTAGTAGTGGTAGAACTCTTGGCAGAGTTCGCCTGGGGAAGTACCACACCATTGCCAGTTATTCTACCGCCAAGCAGTAATGTGCAAACATTGCTGTGTTCCGGTTTGAAGGGCAATGTTTCCAGAAAAATTACAGGTCTTGGAGATAGAGAGATCTTAGACCTCTGGGTGACGAGCGCAGTGAAGTCCTAGGTAATGATTTGGATTCTTCATCCAATAGCTGCGTGTTACTGTGATGTTATGTGTCAAGCGTGTTGCTAACCATCAGGCACATGTCAGGCTGTCTCTTCGCTCTATACTGTAAAACAATGGTTACTTAATGAGATCAAAATCAAATCAAAAGAATCATAATCTAAGCTGACAAACAGTTATGACAAATGTATTGTAGCTCGCCCCTATTGCAATCTTCATGAGACCAGCCTTTCTATTCAAAGCTCTGAACCCACTTTTATATTTGGTTGGCTACAAAATTCAAGGTAGCACAAGCAATAATAAGCATTTTTGCAACTTCTTTGGCATATTCTGCACTTTTCTTGTTAGTCTGCTTCTTGTCTTTTTTGGTTTCTTCATTTAAAACACGCTTTTTCACACTACTTTCTACTGGCTTCTGTGGCAGCTATTTCATCCTTTATAGGTGTGTCTGTAAGAATAAGTTGATTTGATCTTGCGTCTATTAGCTGGGTATTTTGCTCTTGGTGGATCTTTTAGCAACAGCTTACTGATTCTGGCAAACACATTTATCTCAAACTTAGGTTGTAAATATTGACAAAAACAAACGCACATACTTATTACATAAGCAAAAAAAACATTACTGAAACCAATTAACATAAGCTATTCATAAAACAAACTTAAATAGGAGAGTTGTGACAGCGTGTCACAATTCTCCTAGGTGCCAAAAATTGCGACTTGGCTAAAATAATAATTCATAATTTCAAAACATGATGGAAATATAGGAAGATAATGCCACGCTTTGCACATCAAACACCACTCAATATAAGAAAAAATAGACTAATCATGTGAATGCAATATGTCAGTACATAGAAATCATCAAAATTTTGATAAAAAACTTACTTTTCGTTTTTTTTTTCATGCAGTCGTCGCACTCGCATAACCGCTTGCCGTGCGCCTCTGGCGCGTACCGTGTCAAGTAGCTCGTCTCTAAAGAAACAATTGCGCAGTTTTGCCAACTCTCTAACGGTCGTAGGTTCCGAGTAATCGTCTTTGTCACAACTCTCCTCTGTCACAACTCACCTCGGTCTCCCCTAGCTTCTAAACCACTTAATATCCCAACATTTATGCTCAAGTGTCAAACTTGTTTACATTTGAAGTACAATAGTATCGTTTTGAGATGCCCTTGAAATCCAGCCTTCATTCATCAATCTCAAGACTGCCTGAAGTACACTGATCATCTGAAGCAAGACTCATATTTCTTCACTCAATAAACCAGAAGTCTAGAATGATGAAACACTAGATATACTGGCAAAATTACTACCCAATGGAAGCCAAAAGAAAAAGTTGAAGTTGAAGCCCTTGAAATGGGTTCAGGTACAGTCACACTTAAGATACCCGATAGCCGTTTTCCCACCAATTTTGCAAATCAGCGCGCGTACCTAATACTCAAGTTGCTACGTGTTTGAGTAACTTTCACATTTATAATATTATAAGGAAGTATGATAATACTTACTGCCAACGTCAACATCAAACGTTATACTCGCGGATCCATACTCATTGCTTGCACTACATCTGTATAATCCTCGTTCGGAATATTTAAGGGCCGTTAATTGAAGAACTGCTCCGTCATGACTGCGTAATAAAAACTCACTATATTACCAACATGACAAGTAATAGAATAAACTATTAAAAAATATGATGCAGATAATAAATTTCAAGTAATTTAATGAAGTGGTATCTTGGTAATGGAATCTTCATAAAGCTCGCTAGGAGAAGTGCCACACCTTTGCCAGTTATTTCAGAAATAATCTGGTATCTCTTGGTGACGAGCGCAGTGCAGCGACAGCAAATGATTTAGACTCTTCGTGTTTCAATATCTGTGTGACCCTGTACTGTTATGGGTAGTAGTGTTGATTACCATCAGGCGAATGTCCTACTCGTCTCGTCACTTTTTAAGAAAAAATATTAACATGTGTATTCATTATCTACTATTTGTGTGATGTTACCCTAGCTCGACTTAAGTTTCGCCGTATTCGATTCGGTAGGCAGTGGAAGTTTGGTTGTGGTGGTCATGGCGTCTCTTTTTTTAACTAAGGCTGTGCTCTCAGTAGGCAAACTGATAACGTCCGACTGAGTCAGCGACCCTTCCATATATTTCAAATGGCGTGTCTACAGTTCGCTATTTTTGCACAAACTGCGTATTGTGAGCGCAAAACTAGCAAATTGCGGACATTTCAATTACATGGAAGGGCGTACTAGACTAATCCAGACGGCCGCTCACAGTTTGTCTGCTGAGGACTCTGCCTCGTCTGATGTTTTGTTTCGTTCATTACAATTGATTAAATGGAAGCGGAAAAAGTTCGCCAACTGATCGCTGCTTTATGTGGCGCTACTTTATCGGAGTCTTAAAGGATCGTGTCTTAAATTTCAATTTCAACTTTTTCAATTTCATTTAAATGTTGTCAGCGTCAGTGACGATGCGGTCTATGATGAAGCGTGCTTGCTTGTAAGAAACCGATTCACTCTCGATTTGAAGAAACCAAAATTATAACGGTTAAATTATGGTATTTATTAACACATAGGCATAATTTTCATCCTGAGAAAATACTGGGAACGGAAAATACGCGGGTGAAACCGCGGGGTGATGCTAGTATATAATATTGGTAGGATGGTTTGATTGTTTAATTTTTTTTTAAATTTATTATCTACTATAGTTTTAATCCTTGACTGAGACGTGGTTCTTAACTGTGGGCCTCATATCAAAGCTCAAAGTCACACAGCGAGCTATGGAGAGAGCTATGCTCGGAGTCTCTTTGCGCAACAGAATCCGTAATGAGGATATTCGCAAAAGAACGAAAGTGGCCGACATAGCTCAAAGAGTAAGCAAGCTGAAGTGGCAATGGGCAGGCCACATCGCTCGCAGAACTGACAACCGATGGGGAAGAAAGGTTCTCGAGTGGCGACCACGAACCGGGAGACGCAGTGTTGGACGGCCTCCCACTAGATGGACAGATGACCTCACAAAGGTCGCTGGAAACCGCTGGTTGCAGGTTGCGCAGGACCGTTCGTTGTGGAAATCTAGGGGGGAGGCCTATGTTCAGCAGTGGACGTCTTGCGGCTGATGATGATGATGATAGTTTTAATCCTTTAATGAGGCGTTTACCGACGAGACAAAAATAGTTACACCGTACGCACTAGATGGCGATTGTGTAGATTCAGCAAGATCTGTCTCTACCATAGACTCTCAAAAGTGTAATCACAATGAAACCCCTCCCCATTTTCAGGGAAAAAGTGTAATCTAAATAATTTTTAACAATTTTAAAGTTTAGAGGTTTAGCAAACACATCAATTAAATACTTAATTGATTAGATAAATTATCATTTGCTTCTTAGCTCAGCTGATTAGTTTGGTGTGTCTCTATAAATCCTAAATACATAAAGAAATTTTACAAGAACAATTTTTCTTCTTATTTTTTGTGTTAAACTCTTAGAATATTGGGAATAAAACTAGCCAATTAAGTTGATAGTGCAATAAAAAACCGTTACTGATCAGAATCGATTTTCAGTAAATATCTTTAGAACTCCCGATGCAGTAGACACCAACTAAGCCAAACTAGAAGGAAAATTCAAAGATTTAAATAGCAACACTGATATGACAATATTTTATCTCGGCTAAAGGACTTGTATCCATGGCCAAGAATATATTAAAAAAAAACATGTTATCTTTCATCAGGTTCACGAATTTGTTTTGAAAGAACAATGGCAGACTTTCATACTTTAACTCTTCAGTTCCCATGTCCAAAATAATTAAGTTTTTTTAATTTTTAGTTTAGTCATCAACTAAATATGTGTTTAACGAACAGAAAAAAAATTAAAATATACTAAAAAGCATCCCCCTCCCTTTTTATAGGGGGGTCACCTGTAGGTGACACTGGGCATTGTACTATACGATTTATGAGGTATGAAGCATCATTTTGATAGGAATGAAACACCGGTTTTGTTTGCAAGTACTAAATTTATTTATGAAAGTATGGTGACAAAAAACAACACAGTACTGTACTGTTCTGTTACAAGTAATATACATACATGTTCCACAATAAATAAACCTAGATCTAGGTTTTGTTTACTGTGGAACATAGGTATACCAACACTTGAGGTGCAAACGAATGTTGCATTTAGCGCACATTTTTCTAGTATGTTGGTGACAGTTCCTACATAGCCACTGAGAACAGTCGATTTCTGCGTGGTCATCCTCTGTTCCTGCTCTCCTCACCTCTTTAGACACTGTAGGCTCCAGAAGAACGCCACCGTCAGGATTGCGATTTGGAGGTTTCCCGTATTTTTTAGATAAGTGGTGGCAATATTTTGACGGAATTACTACGTCTAATACTATGATGTCTCTATAAAGCAATTCAATGTATTGAACAGGAACTAGTATTGAACTTTCTGACAGTCCTGGGTGACAATTTCTTCGTCACAATCACTTTTGCCCCAAGTAGTAAATGAAGATGCATTATTGAACCATCTCTTCACTGTGTGATACTTTTTCTTTATTGAGACAGTTTGAGGCTTTTCCTGCAAATGGTCTTCTTCTCTAGAATCTGATGGTTGACCAAGTAATTCGACTTGAGAACGAAAAACGAAAGAAAAACTATTCGTGTCGTTTTCTTCTGCACTGTCTTCATCAGTAATTTTACCATATTCAGGAGGAAATATAATGATATCACCTAGGTTTCCACCGGTCTGTAACACCTCAGCAACTTTATCTAACGTCCAACATGTAAAAAAAACACTTCAGTAACACTATTTTCATAAACAATAAAACAGTCAGTAAGTAAAAAATAAATTGGAATTCATAGTATAATGCCCAGTGTCACCTGTAGGTGACATTGAACATTACAGGCGCTACAGTTATAAAACCATCAGTTATTTTTAGAAGTAAATATGTGTCAAGTATAGGTACCACATATAACTATAACATATAATAACAAAAATACCAATACTTACGGTCTACATATTTTTATAGCACTTTTTATCACAGTAGATAGCACAAACTAAGTTTCTTACCAATTGCCGCTAAATAACCAAGTGATATTGATAACTGATAAGTGATGTGTGCTACCACATAGAAAAAATATGAAGTTGTATTCAATGCCATTACTAATTATATGATAAAATCATAAAAATAATATTTTAAATAGTATAAAATCATAACTAAACATACGTCACCTACAGGTGACACTGGGAATTGAAGAGTTAAAATAGTTGAGATGAAATGATAGCGTCTATATATCAAAAATATCTTAAAATGTTGAACGCCAGTCCCTGAGTAAGATATGGAAAGATTTTTGTCTTCAAAGGGCCTAGAAAAAAAGATATTTAAGTTGAAACTTTATTAAAATTCGATAAGTCACAGGCTAAATAAAGAGATTTGACTGAGATACTCTGTATTAGTGGCTGACGTTGACATACCAGAGACATAATATATTTTTTTAATTTGAGTTTGGTTATGGATACTAGTTTTTCAGCCGCAGTGACATACGAGAAGTTCTAAAGTTGCCATATCATTAAAATAGAATTATACCAATAGTTTTAACGTTGATATTATTAATATTGGGGAAATAAGTTTTAATGGAACTAATATCCACTACTATCTTTTAATTTTTATAACTACTGATATTCTGTTTACTAATGATAACCAACTTAAAATAAAATATATTTTTGCCGTCGTTATTGTTTTACAATTACTTCCAAAATAGCACGATTATAATAAATTGTCATATTTAAACGGTGTAATAAGTCATTTTAGTCACATGAAAACCCAATATATTTTAATATTTTTTGTGGCTTCTATTACCACATATATTTATTTGAAAAATCTTAGAAAAATCAATAAATTCATTTCGTATAAACGTTATTTCTAGACGCTACCATGAAGCCAACTATTATTTTGCCATTGTTCTTTGTATGTTTTGATATAGTTTTCATTCAAATAATATGCGTACATGGATAAAGTAGTAAGTAGTGTATTATGTATTACAATAAGTCGTGCTTTCGCAAATTGAATGAATTGAGCCTCATTATGCCTAACTCTTTTGATAACTAAGTGCAAGACTTACAAGCGCCTCCTATCGTCGTTTTATTGAACCATATTTTTTTGTCTCGTCGGAAAACGCTGCATTGCATCAAGTGTTTTAGGTACTTTTGTTTTTATTTTGTAATATTACCTTATGTTTTCGAAGATACCACTGTAATTGCTGTACTCCCATAGCAAACTAGGCTCCGGGTAACCACCAACTTCACATTTTAGTTCCAGGCTTGTGCCGTTCTCCGGGGTGAAATATGTGGGTGTTGTTCCTTTTACAAAAGCTGGAACTAATCACAAGGTAATATTGAGTATTTGTTAATGAGAGTACGAAGATAGTGAACATTAATTAATTCAACACCCAACAACAGGTTGTTATAAAATGGAAAACAAACCTAACTTTTTCATACAAGACAAAAGAACGTAAGCTACGTCGGACAGCCGCTTTGCTTGATTATTTATGACTGGTTGTTGTTAAAGTTGTAAAAAATTAAATATTTGTTTTGATTTGAGTATGCTTTAAAGGTTTATTTAACTTGGCAAACTTTTGTGACTGTATTCAGAATCAAATTTGGAAGCAAGCGTAGTAGACTGAAGTTTAGAAGTTAAGAAGCAAGTTACAACAAAGCAATTCTGAATTTAGTATGTTAGCTTACTGAATGTTACTACACTTCACTGAATTCAGAAGCGATTACATTCAGTGGACTAAATTTAGTCAAATGTAATAACAACTTGGGACAAAATTCAAAGATACAACAATCAATTCCTCAAAATATTAAAAAAAATGCAAACATTTTCGTTGACGTGGTAAATAAATAATTTGTTTGCTGTTGTTAATATGACAGCCAAGATGTATAAAAAAATCGGGATTTTCACGAGTCTGTCCTGGTTGCCAAACTTTAGGGATGGCAACCCTAGATAAATGTAACAAAACGAAACATTGGTAAGTATCACCGATGGCGCAAAATTAAGAACTATTTATGTATAATATTTAATTTATACCTACAATATACGAGTACACACTATATACAAGTTAATTCGCATTATGGAATCGCCTCATTGGACATATATGTTCCAGCTATGTATTTTTTAGTAACTTTTCCTATTTCCTCTAAAAGAGTCACTGAAAACAAAAATGTACTTACTGATAATAGTAACATTGACCGTCTTCTTAACAGAATCAAGCTTGTTAAAGGCTTTGCAAGTATATACACCACTAAATGAAATATTCGCAGTAAAACTGAAACAAGAATAAAATTAATAAATTTTAGTTTCGATTCTGACCGACGGACCATCCTGGATTTTGACATTTGCTATAGTAAATAAAAATAAATATTGGTGGACAATTCACACACAACACCATCTGACCCCAAACTAAGCAAAGCTTGTGTGATGGCGGCCAGATAGCTGATATAATACTTATATAGTTTTAAATACATACTTGTTATACATAGAAACACCCAGACACAGTGCAAACATTTGAATTCATCACACAAATATTTGCACTGGGTGGGGATCGAACCCACGACCCTCGGCTTCGCAGGCAGAGCTACTACCCACTAAGCCACAAGGCCAGTAGTGTTGAGTATTCTACTTGCTAGTCAAGCCGTTTTAGCATTTCCATTGAATTTACTTTGTTACCTCATGTTACAGCATATTTTATTATAATTCGGGTCATTATCTCACAAAGTGAGATTACGACCGTTCATGACGTCCGCGAAGTTACGACTGGTCTTCTAGTCGGGAAAATGGCAACTGCCGATGCGAAGCCCCTGGCTGGAATTCTTGTATTTTTGAAGTCACATGTGCGTAATGCGTAACTTAAAAACGTAACTGACTTGTGCTTAGAATCTTCCGAGATTATGAGTCATCCACCAAACTACACTGGGCAAGCGTGGTGGATTATTTTACCTAGACTCTCTCCTAGCGAGAGTAGGCGCCGAGTCCCAGCAGTGGGTACATTTAGTGGACTGCTTATGCTAGGATTTTATGCTTTACCTTCGCAGTACCTTTGGCGGCTATTGGCGGCGATAACCACAAATTAGCTTACCACTTACTTTATTTCATCTTTCTGTATGTTTAAAAATTAAAGTTTCTCTGTTTGTCAGTTAAATACAGCCGTAAACTATGCATTTGATCATGTGGTCTTTTAGCAAATTTATTGTGCATGTGCGAAAGAAGTTTACTGAATTGGTACGGCCAATTTTCGACAGGCAAAGCGCGTAGAGCACAGCTAGGCGTAGAATAAAAAAGAAATTTTATGTGAACGCACCGAAGACCGTTCTCTGTTATTTCGTATTCGTCATTACTGGTGATCTCTTCATGCCCCTTGTACCAGGTAACGGTAGGCTTCGGGCTACCATCTGCGACGCAAGGGATTTCAATCGACGCGCCAGGCTCGTCTATGATCGAACTGTTGCTTACTTTTATTGTTGGACGATCTGTAACAAGATTTTACATGTAAAAACTGGCGGTCCGTTCCGGTTTCACTTGGATTTTGTCACCATTAATCGAAATAAAAACCGTGAATATCAGTCGAGCAGGTAAAAAGTTCAGTGGGAGCAAACATCATGACACTCAATATATTAAGATACTTGCGTCTTAGATACTTGTCCGTCAGGTTAATTATGAAAAAATATGAGACACGTGTTTTTAGGGTTCCGTAAAACGTAAAAACGGAACCCTTATAGATTCGTCATGTCTGTCTGTCTGTCTGTCTGTCTGTCTGTCTGTCTGTCCGTCTGTCTGTCTGTCTGTCTGTCCGTCCGTATGTCACAGCCACTTTTTGCTGAAACTATGAGAACTACGCTGTTGAAACTTGGTAAGTAGATGTATTCTGTGAACCGCATTAAGATTTTTATAAAAGTTTTTAAAAAAAAACAAAAATTAGGGGTGCCCCCCATACTGAGAACTGAAGCTCAAAAATTTTTTTTTCATCAAACCTACACGTGTGGGGTGTCTATCGATAGGTCTTAAAAAATGATGTTGAGGTTTCTAATATAATTTTTGTCTACACTGAATAACTTGCGCGAGAGACGCTTCCAAAGTGGTAAAATGTGTGTCCCCCCCCCTCTAACTTCTAAAGTAAGAGAATGAAAAAACTAAAAAATATATATGATGTACATTACCTTGAAAACTACCAACGAAAATTAGTTTGAACTCGATCTGATGAGTAGTTTTTTTTTAGTACGTCATAAATACACTATTATTATAACTTCGATCAAAGTTACAACGAACTACAAGAACTATGTGTACTATGTATGTATATTATGTTACTTGCTGGAACGGAACCCTTCATGGGCGAGTCCAACTCGCACTTGGCAACTTTATTTGTTTCATCAAATTTTCATTTTTGTAGGGTCAAAAACTCTGATTTTAATTCTTTTCATCTGTAAATATTTTAATCCTCGGTAAAAAATAGAAAGAATGATAATTTATGGCACCATTTAAAATTCTTATTAGATTGCTTTAGAAAAATAAATGTAGGTGTTACTGGTACTTGAGAGGAAATGAATAATTGGGGCCGTTTTGTTGCCTAACTTATTTTTGTATTAATGATCACTTTGAGTGATCCTATTCGTTACCATTGATCACTAAGGCACTGCTTAATTTTCTGAGAATACACTGGCTACTCACACTCAATGTTTGTCGTATGATGGTCGGTGCCCAATGCGTTCTTTGCCTGGCAAGTAAATTGTCCAGCGTCATTGTAATCCCGGATGAAAACTACAACACTCTGTTTATCTTTCCACTCATCCACTTCGAAAATTTCTGCTTCATTAGTAGACTTATGGTGAAACCAGGTAATGGCCGGCTTCGGTACGCCTTTCAAAATACTGAAACATAAGTATTGGCACATTTGATTATTACCACTATTAGACTACAGGCCCGTGAACAAAATTTACGGGTCAAATGAACCACCAGGAGACCTATGTAGGATGATAGAAGGGTATAAAGTAATAAGATTCAGCACTATGCCGTCACTTGTAAGCTGTCCAATTGAGTGTAATTGAAGAGGGGGGGTTGCAACCCTCTACCATTTCTCCTTGTCGCATGATTTTTGTACGGCATTGCGAAAGAATGGATTAGAAGAGGTATTGAAACTGTATGGAACCAATGCCGTACTTAATCAAATGACCAAATTTGCTCTGTAAATTATTCGTACTCTGTAAATTTTTCCGGCAAACTAATAATTAAAAAGTTAAAATTTATAATTTTTATAGTTTCAATACCTCTTTTAATCTATTATTCCGCAACGCCGTACAAAAATAATGCGACAAGGAGAAATGATCGAGGATTGCAACCCCCCCTCTTCGACTGTACTCAGTTGGACAGCTTACAAGTGACGGCATAGTGCTGAATCTTATTACTTTATACCCTTCTATCATCCTACATACATAGGTCTCCTTGTGGTTCATTTGGCCTTCAGGTTGAAATTTGGAACATAGTTAGATTAGAGTCTGTAATAGCACATGGCTACTTTTTATAACATAAAAATAACAGGAACGGGAAATGTTTGGTTAAAATCCTTGGTGCTGGTGGTGTTGCTAACGTTTCATACCTGCAGTGGATTGTAGTATTCGTAACATCAGATGCTTTTGTGATTTCAATTTTGGATTTATTCTTGTCAATTTCTGGTTTTTCTGCAAAGTAAATGATTAAATATTTTGATCAATTGTTGAAGTATAAACTAAACACATTACTTTACTACTGGATAATGAGTTTTTTTAGAGGAGGAAGGTTTTTGTTGTGATAGGACTCTTTTTGCAGACTACGCCTGATTGGTGTAGCAATCTTTTGTGCCACCGAGCAGTAATGTGAAAAGATCAGTGTTTTCCGGTTTGATGGGCAATGTTACAAGTCAAATTACAGAGCATAGAGATAAAACATCTTATATCATTGGGTGATGAGCGCAGTGCAGTGCTAGGTAATGATTTGGACGTCTTATGTTTCAATAGCTGTGTGTCGTTGTGCTGTTATGTGGCAGCCTTGTTGCTTACCACCAGGCTCATGTCCTGCTCGTCTCGTCACTCTATGCTGTAAAAAATCAAGACTATAATCAATTAATCAATCAAGTGGTTTAATTTCAGGGTGACACATGACACGTGTCTTAGAAAAAAATATTTCTTGAAGTAAAAGCGTTCTACGAGATAATGGCACTTGGGTGACATTAGCAGGACGGCGCGAGCATAGGGAAATCGGATATAAGCAACCCTGGTTGGCTTGACGACGACGTTAGTTCCCATTTTGGCCACGTGCCATTAAATAAACAAATACATATTGGTGGACAAATCACACACAACACCATATGACCTCAAACTAAGCAAAGCTTGTACTATGGCGGCCAGATAGCTGATATACTTATATTTATAGTTTTAACCACCCAGACACAGTTCAAACATTTGAATTCATCAAACAAATATTTGCACTGGGTGGGAATCGAACCCACGACCCTCGGCTTCGCAGGCAGAGCTACTAACCACTAAGCCACAAGGCCAGTCAATTATTTCCATTATTTCCATAATACGTCGATTTCATCAGGTTTTCAGTTAATTAGACAAAATCACAAAAGTAAACGTATCAATGATCAAGTACCATAAATACTTACCAACACCATTTATCGTTACTTTTATAAGAGATGATATTCTACTACTATCCAAAATAATTCCATTATACTTGAATTGTACATCACAGATGTAGAATCCATCGTCAGATAGAGTCGCACGTTTTATAGTCACAACGGAGTTATCTTCAGAAATTTCAATGTTTTCGTTTGAACTTAGTTGCTTTGAAGATGTGTTATTATTGCGGACTTTATACCAAGTGATTATAGCCGGAACGTCGGCAACAACTTTGCAAGTCAGCATTCCTTTTCCTTCGTACCAAATATTGACATCTGAAAAAAAAAATATTACGTAAAAAAATATTTACTAATCAATAATAAATAAAGAATACAATGATCCTAAAAATAAGAATGTCGTTTAAATATCAATTCCACGTTATGAGTTTTTATAAAATGTTGTCCAAGGTTAGAACTTAGAGAATTCGCTTGCTAAGCCTGCTCATTCTTTAAGTAATCTTACTTACTATTTTACTGACTAAGATTTAAATGTTGAAAACATTTTTCATTTATTGATTTACTGTTCATATTTTGTCAAATAATCCCGTATTGTTCCCGCAGTAAAGGTATTTAAAATGCTGGCAACATTACCCTGCTTATTCGTAATACCTATCCTCTGCACCGGAAACAAGCCAAACCAGCCCTTCTACTGCCTAACTAAATCGGCCTTGCCTTTTTTTTTATATATAACATATAATATTCATTGTTACACTCTTTAATGAATAGGTACATAATATTTCATTCTAAGCGTGCAAATATTTCAATGGACAATAGTTGTAACAATAAATACAATATTTGTAAAACAAGAAGAGAGAAGTAAATTCATACTTTGTCATCGCTTTCTCTATATTTTCGAGGGAGAAGAAAAAGAGCAATGTCAAAGCAATGACAGTTTTCAATTACGGTAAACCACAGAAATCTAAATAATAAGGTAATTATTATTTAGATTTCTGTGCGGTAAACCCTCGGGCGGACGGTAGTCTAGTCAGGTGAACGGCGACTGCCGATTCAGATTCCCGGGTTCAAATCCCACGCGCACAGTAATGTGCAAACATTATTGTATTCTGGTTTAAAAAGCAATGTTTCCGGTGAAATTATAGGATATTATACAGGATTAAAGCCTATCTTTCTCAGCTCATAAGATCTCCCCAGATCTTGTTATAATTCCATTGCACTCGTCCCCCGACGAGTGCAGTGGAATAATCCTGGGTAGTGATTTGGACTCTCCATGTTCAAATGGACAGGCGTGTAGTTTACTATCAAGTAAATGTATTTCTTGTCCCGTCACTCTATAATATACAAATACAAAAAAAAAATACAAAAATGTTTATTTGCCATAAAAATTACATTGGTTAATTATAGCGCTTATAGCCCCTGCACTAGGCGAGACCTGTATCGCAGGGACCATATCTGTTCCGATTACATAGAATGGCGTTCGCGGTGCGTTACAGTCACAACAGTAAGCTTATAAATAATTGTAATTGTATGCTTAGAATTGAAAATTGTAACTTAATTAAAATAAATTAATAGTAAGAAAAATATTAATAATTTCAATTCATTTCAATTCAAATATAAAAACGTTATTGTAAATAAATAATAACAGTACTCACTCTCGGATGCATATACTTGGAATTTGTTTAGTTTTTTAGTTGATATATCAAATGTGATTTCATTAGATCCGGCTTCATTTGTAGCGTGACATGTGTATGACGTATCTTCTTGAACCTTGTCGATTGTAATTTTGCTTATGTAGTCGAATGGTAAGTCTTGAATTGAGACCTGTAATTACATTTGTATGTGTTTATAGCTCGGTTGCATACCTGTGTCTCATGTCAAATGATCTAAGGTCTGCACCCTCATTCACAATTATCCGCCGGAGAGGTTGATTCGGATCTCAAAACCACAGAATGCGTAATATTCGGCAAGATTAGAATTAGCGTAGCTATTCTGAACCTAGTTGGATAAACCTCAACATGGAATCAAACCGCTCGGTTTTTGTCTTGTCCGACATGTCAGAGACTAGGATTTTAATTCCGTGCCGGAATTGTTACGACTGTATTCATTCATTCTAAAAGGATAACACAAAGGAGGTTTGAAACCATGTCGAGATCAATCCGACTATATTTAGAATCACGACGCTGATTCTAATCTTGGCGAAAATTACGCATTCTGTGGTTTTGAGGCCCAAATCAACCTCTCCGGCGACTTTAGAAGGGAATGATGGTGGGACGAACTCGGCCGACAGGCAAACATGAACGAAATAATTTCAGCATTGGCTTATGGATGTGTGCCCTCGAAAACCATTTCTTAAAATATGTTCAATGTACAGAATTCGATCCGTTGCAGTAATTGTATTATAACCAGATACAAGTTATTGAGATTGAAGGGAGAGTAATCTTTGGATATACTGAACCAATTTTGAAAATTCTTCCACCAATAGACTTCTTTGTCTTGTTGTATCAGCGATTCAGTTTTTTACTTCATCTCAAACTATTTTTTAATATATTTTACATTTGTTATCATTCGTAGGTTTTTTTCAGATAGCTAGGCCATTTCAAATCATGTCCAGTAGGAATCTCTTCCTGTGGAGTAACAAAGTTAGGTGGAACTGGATATTTCTATTGTCACAGTTCTAGCATAGAATAGATAATACAGATAGAACGGACACTCCCCACCCCCCGCCAGTTTCAAGCTTCCTACCCCGCAAGAACGCGAGAAGCACTCAGCGACACGACATAGATGACACGCACACATGCGTAAATGCGTTCGAACGACATATGCGAGATGTGTGAGTGTAGGTATGTCAACTGCACCGTCTGTATAGATTTTAGGCCGAGTGTCCGGGGTGTGGTTCTAGCTTGTGCAGGAGTAGCTGTGTTTGTTGTATAAAACTTTTGCGGCTCATTAATCAGCAAGAAGTGGAGTCATAGTTGAAAAGTGGATGTTGCGAATCTGAGTCTCGTTTCTTTTTTCGATGGCAAAGGCAATTTCTCCACAGCCATCGAGAGGTGCAATTCTTGCTAACGGAATAAACAATAGACTGCTACAATATCTGTGAGTATACCATTGCCAGAGTAGGTACCTATATCGCTGTCAGGGTCAGCGTGGTGGTTTATTGTATATCGTGTTAATGTATAAATTTATCTAAGTATACTTTATTAGGTAACTGTAATAGGTTCGCACTTGACCACCATCTCGCCTGATGTTAAGCGACGATGCGATCTACGATGGAACGTGCTTACCTAGAAGAAACCGATTCACTCTCGATTTGAAGACACCAAGATTGTAACCATCGGGAAAAACCCACTCAGGCAACGCATTCCACAACCTAGAACACAATCACAAACGTGGAGTCAAATTTCTTCGTTCGTGTTTTTGGAACATCAACCATGAAACGATGTCGCTTTTTTGAAATACGAGAATTCCGATAGAAAAAAGGGCAAGGCGGTATTAGATTATTTGATCAGTTGCACACTCTCCGAAGTGTATCCGATAAAAAAGCGATAAGCTAGCAATCTTGCGGCGATGATCAAGACTGGAGTCTTTTACGCACAAGAGTGTAATTGCCTATGAGCCTTTTGGCACGTCTCTCAATCGATTCCAGAGTCTCCAGCTGATACTTAGCCGATCCATCCCAAAGGTGAGAACAGTATTCCATACAGGAGCGAATCTGTGCTTTGTATAACGTGAGCAACTGCTCAGAATTGAAGTATCTTCGCACCTTTGAGAGGACACCCAGTTTTTTGGCGGCTAATTTAGCCTTGGACTCAATGTACGTGCCAAAGTTGAGCGTCGATGACAAAGAAACGCCCAAAAGCTCGAGATGGTCAATAACCGGCTCGGATACGCCTCGAAAAGTAGGAGCCAGTTTTAATGGACTCCTTTTAGCGGAGAATAAACACGCCTGTGTTTTTCCTTCGTTAAACTTGGCCAAATTGGCATCGCCCCATTTAGAGACTGCCTCAAGGGCCAAGTTCAGACGCTCGATCATACTTTCTCTCAGTAGCTGAGTTTGTTATCCACTGGTTTTTGCGCTGGATATATAACTCTCTACGACGTTGCTATTATCTGCGTACCCAGAGATACCGTGCTTCAACAGATCATTGATATGTAACAGGAAGAGCGTCGCAGAGAGTACCAACCCCTGAGGAACTCCGGCATTGATAGCCATTTGATCCGACGAGCAGCCATCAATGACGACTCGTATGGATCGATCCCTCACGAAGTCTGATATCCGCGCAATAAACCCAGGTGACAAACCATAGCCCGAAAGCTTGCTTATAAGGCCATCATGCCAAACCCTGTCGAAAGCCTTCGAGATATCCAGGTAGACTGCAAGTGATTTCCCGTGTTTCTCGATAGCCTCACTCCAGATGTGGGTGACATACGCTAGAATTGGATTGGACCGGTTCCGGCGAAACCCGTATTGCCGGTCACTGAGGAGATCGTTCGATTCTAGGTATGCGAGGAGCCTGTGGTTTAAGACACGTTCCCATAGTCTTACAGAGTATGGACGTGACTGAGATGGGCCTGTAGTTGACAGGGTCAGTAGGACTGCCTTTTTTGGGCACAAGTTGCACGTTAGCAAGCTTCCACGACTTTGGCACTTGCCCAGTTTGGAGAGAAAGTCTAAACAGGCGCGTTAGTACTGGAGACAACTCGGGTGCACAAACCCTCAGTACTATGGCAGGAATTCTGTCCGGGCCACTGGCTTTATTCACATCTAAATTGCGTGGCGAATATGTGTTTCAGACATTACAATCGGACTGCCAGGTGGAGTTGGAGGTATCGCACTACCATCATCTTCTTCTTCTCAGTCGGACACTCTTGACAGAGTGGTCGTGGTTTATAAGATGGCGGTACACGGAGGGTCTTGTCCGTCCTCAGTCTTCTCGGCGGCTAATTACCGATCTTACAATGCTTCTCCACGTTGATCGGTTCCTCGCATTACGAGAACATTCTGACATGGAAGACTGTGTGGCTGTTTTAATGAGGTCTGTCCATCGTGTGGGCGATCTGCCCTGACTTCTTCTCCCTGCTACCTGGCCTTGGATCACCAGTCTTTCCATTGAGTCCTCATTTCTGGTCACATGTCCAAAGAAGCTAACTATTCGTGCTTGCACAATCGACGAAAGTCGCTCTTTAACCTTAAGTTCTTTCAAAATAGATGTATTAGTTCGGAAAGCAGTCCATGGGATCTTAAGAAGGCGCCTCCAACACCACATTTCCAAGGCGTCAATTTTTCGACGATCCAGTAACCGCAAGGACCACGTCTCAGCTCCGTAAAGAAAGATTGGAAATACAAGAGATTTCATGAGTCGAACCTTTGTGTTTTTGGTTATCCTGTTGTCTTTTCAAATCCTTCCCAACCGCTCCACTGCAGATCTGGTTATGGCACATCTTCGTTTAATCTCGTTCATGCAACCTCCCTCGTTGGATATGTTGGATACGAGATAAATATAATTTTGTACAACTTCACAATTAGCTACAGTTAGTAATTCGGGACTATTACTTGCAGCTCTGTTCACTATCATGATTTTTGTTTTCTCTCTATTTGTTTCCAGTCCAAACTGAAGGCTGACATCCTCTAGGCGAGTTAAAAGCCTTTCCATGTCTTCTTTGGATTGCGCAAGAAGAGTAGTATCATCAGCGTAACGTAGATTATTTATCAACCGACCACCCACAGAGATGCCTCTATTCCATCCATCGAAGACAATTCGCATTATATACTCCGTATAGATGTTGAACAGCAGCGGCGACAGAATACACCCCTGTCTTACACCCGACTTGGTCTGAAACTCGTCAGAGAGGACATTATCCACTCGAACAACTAGACCTAGACTAGAACTAGACCATCATCTAGACGTGAAGATTCCGCAAACTGAGACACAAACAAGTTTGCCTTCTCTATAGCGGTGTGAGCCAGCGTCCCATCAGGTTTTAGCATTGGAGGTAGTGAGGGGCGGCAGAAGTTCAATTCGACTGACTTAGCTAGGGACCAAAACGCTTTGCTGCCCATAGGGTATGAAGCTAGTTTGTTCCTTATTCGACTAAAATGGTCAAATCGAGCCCTCTGTAGAACCTTTTTGCTAATACAAATATTATAAAGCTGAAGAGTTTGATTGTTTGAACGCAAGGGTCTCGGGAACTATTGATCCGAATTGAAAGATTCTTTGTTTGTTGGATAGTCCATTTATCGAGGAAGGCTATTTAACATTACGCTACTATCAATAGGAGCGGAGCTGGAATGAAAAATGTAACAAAAACGGGAAAAAATATTACTATTTGAGAGCTTTCGTTGCGTTGCAGCATGTGTCTATCTTTTAAAGGTTGCGTCATTACAACCTAAGGTAACCGATTTTGTTCAAAATTTGAATTGGTACTACCAATTTTTGATACCTAGATGGCGTAGCAATGCCGGCACGGTTCAGCGAGTTGTATATATAAGTCTGGAAACCTTCTGCGGGCTGCTTTTTCTACTAACCTCTCCAGGAACAGTAGTCCCATCGCGCCGCTTCCATTCAACTTTTGGCCTCGGGTATCCATGTATCTTGCACGTCAGCGTCAAGGGTTCCCCGATCTTACCATAGATCTTCAGATTATCAGCAGACAGAAATGGTTTATTAAATTCTGTAACAAGAAAATAGGACGTTACTGCATATTGACGAATTGTTTTAAATGTAGTAAAATATATTTTTTTCTTCATGGATTTATAAATTTTAAAAATTATTTTGGATTCTTTTTCTAAATACTTAATTTAATTAAGGTGACAAATCTCATATTTTGACAATTTAGTGATTAATTAACTAATATTTATTATCTGTGTACCAAATGTCGTCCAAATCCCTTTAGTAACTTTTGCGTGAAAGGGTAACAAATATACTAACATCCGTAGGTACATTCTTACAAACTTTCGTGTTTATTGGTAATATTTTAGTACTTAAAAGTGATCATGCGCCGTTTTCAGAAGGAAAAAAAGATGTTGTGTTATCGGACACCTGGTGGGACAAGGTTTCTTCGAAAATTATAGAAGTAACAGTACCTAACCCTTCAAAGCACAATTAAAAAAAAAAATATATATTATTTATGGGACGATCATCTGAAAAACAAAGTCGGCAACACTAGTCGCGGGCGGTTTTTTTACGGTTTTGGTCACAGATTTTTTTATATCAACTGCATAAAATCACAAAATGCTAACAGATTCAGGCGAAGCTTCAACCGCCATCTTGAATATATTATGTTTTTGGCCGATATCTCTGAGACTATGAACTTTAGAGCAAACATTTTGGAAATCATGATTGTAAAAATAAAATAAAAATATAATACATTTATTTCAATAAAAAGAGATCTTAGCTATACAATATTTTCTTACAACTATTAACAGGTATATTAATTTTATTAGCCTGAACAACAACACAGAAACACAGGTTCTATGATTTCAAGAGCGGTCCCTTCCCGCCTGAGCTATTTACATGAAAAATTATATTAAGTGACTTACCGTCGAATACATTGTCTGATGATGTGGGTGAGGTATCCTGAAACGAGTAATTATTTATTAACGTTGTTTTCTAGTTCCCATCTATATCTGTTTTTTATAGCATAGAGTGATGAGACGAGGAGAACAAGTGCCTAGTGGTAAGGAACATGCCTGCCTCATACCAGCACAGTGACACGCAGCTATTGGAACATGAAAGTCCAAATCATTACCTAGCACTGCACTGCGCTCGTCACCCAGAGATCTAAGATCTTATATCTATAAGCCCTGTAATTTCACTGCAAACTTTGCCATTCGAACC
Organism: Ectropis crepuscularia; assembly: GCA_963693475.1. NCBI lineage: Eukaryota > Metazoa > Arthropoda > Insecta > Lepidoptera > Geometridae > Ectropis > Ectropis crepuscularia. The sequence continues at coordinate 20,907,134 of OY856355.1, forward strand.
GGAATGTTTGCACATTACCGCTTGACGGTAGAATAACGGGCAAAAGTGTGTATCTCTACAACACTAAGCGAAAGTGACTCTATCTATCTGTCTGTCTGTTATGTTTTCACGCCAAAACTACAGAACTGATTTGGTACAAAGTTATACCCGGTTTACATTATTCAAGTCCAGCGGCCGACTCCAGCGCTGGATTGCTTATTGGAAAAATGTAAACCGGCACAGAAAAGCATTGGCACTGGATTGACGCTTTCCAGTGCCGGTTCACATTATTCCAGTAAGCAATCGACCGCTGGACTGAAATAAAAACCGGGTATTAAAGAAATATGTCATCATCATCATCATCAACAGCCCACTAAACGTTCCCACTGTTGGGACTCGGGGCCTTCTCTCGCAAGGAGAGAGTTTAGACCATAATCCACCACGCTGGCCCAGTGCGGGTTGGCGGATGACACATGACTTTGAAAGATTCTAGGTACATGTCGGTTTCCTCACGATGTTTTCCTTCGCCGTTTTAAGTTAGCGGCATTACGCACATGACTTCGAAAAGACAGTGGTGCGTGTGGGGTTTGAACCCGGGGTCTCCGGATCGGCAGCCGCTGTTCTCCCGACTAGACCAGCCGTAGCTTACAAAGAAATATGTACCTATAGCATCGCAACTAGTTCTACCATAATATAATAATGTCAATGTATGGATGTTTCTCCCTCAATCACGTAGTAACTTATGAACGAATCAGGCTGAAATTTGGATCACAGATAGATTATAGTCTGAAAGAACACATAAGCTACCCTATTTAAATTATCACGGCAAAGTAACGGGGACAACGCGAGTAACACCGCAGAGCACTGCTAGTATCAGTAAAGTAGTATCAAATTAAAGCTTCAAAAGACTTTATTTAACCAAGAATAAAGTGGCCAAGTGCGAGTTGGACTCGCCCATGAAGGGTTCCGTTGCACCAAGTAACATATGTATATACATATGTATACATAGTACACATAGTTCTTGTAGTTCGTTGTAGCTTTGATCGAAGTTTCAATAATAGTGTATTTATGACGGACTAAAAAAAAACTACTAATCAAATCGAGTTCAAACTAATTTTCGTTGGTAGTTTACATGGTAATGTACATCATATATTTTTTTTAGATTTTTCATTATCTTACTTTAGAAGTTAGAGGGGGGGGGACACACATTTTACCACTTTGAAAGTGTGTCTCGCGCAAACCATTCAGTGTATACAAAAATGATTTTAGAAACCTCAACATCATTTTTAAAGACCTATCGATAGATACCCCATACGTGTAGGTATGATGAAAAAATTTTTTTTGAGTTTCAGTTCTCAGTATGGGGGGCAACCCTAATTTTTCTTTTTTTTTAATTTTTTTGTTCAAATCTTAATGCGGTTCACAGAATACATCTACTTACCAAGTTTCAACAGTGTAGTTCTCATAGTTTCGGCAAAAAGTGGCTGTGACATACGGACGGACAGACAGACAGACAGACAGACATGACGAATCTATAAGGGTTCCGTTTTTACGTTTTACGGAACCCTAAAAACAGCTGAAGGTCGCTCTATATATACTATGAATGTAACACTATTAGGTGCAGAATAATAATAGAAAATATTTTTGACTCTTTTTTACGAGTATTAATTATAATTAATTAATTATTAGTTTACAAATTGAACACGCCATCGAGATCACTACAGCGCGGCAGGGTACCGAGAATGCTGGCAACGTTGCCTCTTTGTATAGCTAAACTGAGCCTTTGGGCAAAGTAGGCGCCAGCTCTGGGATCCCCTGAAGCGAGGACCAAACGTTTCGAAAGATTTTTAATAAAATTTTTGGTATCGGACGACCACGGACCCGTAGTCTCCACTGAGTAGCACCGTCAGGTCGCTTACCATCTGTCAACATTCCGCTCGGTTCTAATGTCGAAGGTATTAGAGCTGTAGAGAGTGCCCGTCTGACTAAGTCATTAATTGACCAATGACAAAATTGTCGACCGGCACTCTTTACACATGAAAGCCCGTGCCGTCCGAATTGGTCCACGGCTCGCCCGCACAGACAGCGATGAGGCTCGCACAACTTAGTTCCTACGCGAAGCCCCGTCACTACGCGTAGTCTAGTTATGTTCTAGTAGTTAGGATCTAGTATAGATCCTACATTTTTGGAAGTCGTGGCGTGGTCAATTTGTTTTTTTTTTATGGTATGGTATAATAATTTTATTTAGATTTTTATATATTTGTTATATTTGTTGTTTTTTAAAATTTGTATGAATAATTCTGTATATAATAAAACTTTTCTTTTTTAAGTTCTTTGACGTCACATTTCTAAGGACGATGACACATTTGCATAATGGCTTTTGAGACATTTGCGATGTAGAAAATAGTTCCGAAATAAAGGTCTTAATTATTATTATGTTTATTATAGTTGATATTGTTATTGTTTGTGTATTGTTAGGATTTAATAAAAAAAAAAAAACTTTTAGAGGTTTACACTTGACCGCCATCTCGCCTGATGCGGTCTACGATGGAGTGTGTTTACCTAGAAAATACCGATTCACTCTCGATTTGAAGATACAAAGATTTTAACCATCGGCGAAAACCCACTCAGGCAACGCATTCCACAGGCTAGACGTTCTTATCATAAAAATAGAGTCAAATCTCTTCGTTCGTGTCTTTGAAACATCAACCATGAAACGATGTCGCTTTTTCGAGCTACGAGCATTCCGATAGAAAAAAAGGACAACTGTTATTTATTATGTTGTATTAGAATGTATCTATCATTATTAGAATGTATGTTTATCATTATGTTAGCCAACGATTAGTATCTATACTAATATTATAAAGCTGAAGTGTTTGTTTGTTTATTTGTATGTATGTTTGTTTGTTTGTTTGAACGCAAGGATCTCTGGAACTACCATTTATCGAGGAAGGCTATAGGCTATTCAACATTACGCTACTATCAACAGGAGCCGAGCATGAATGAAAAATGTAACAAAAACGGGAAAAAATATTGTTTTTTGAGAGCTTTCGTTGCGTGACAGCATAATGTCATAATATGACATATATAATATGACATATAATATGACATATAATATGACATATAATATGACAAAATATTATTTTAAAGGTTGCGTCATTAGAACCTAAACTAATCGAATTTGTTTAAAATTTTAATTGGTACGCCCAATTTTCGATAGATGGCGTAGCAACGCGCGCGCGTTCAGCTAGTTTAATATAAGTACCTAACTATTGCTTGTTTTAATAAATTAAAAAAAAATGGTATTCATAGGAACGGCCGATAGAAGTGAAAACATATAACTCAGAATTTGATAGCTTACTTTAGAAACTACGCGGGTGAAACCGGAGGGCCTTGCCATGAGCGTGGCCATGGTCTCGAGTTTTCCCTAATATTTCTTATCATTCCCGAGCGTGACGCTAGTGAATAAAATTGTGGGCTGTGCCCACAAAGAATTTAATTCTAGCTAAATACTACGACACGATACTACATAAGTCATGCGTGTCAGTGACCATAAATTGAATAATTTCCGTGATTTTTTTTTTCATCACATTTTTGGTTGTTTTTCAGCTGTGTTCAATAAAGGCAACAGATAACGCTGTTAAAATTTTGCTAATACAAAAAAAAAAAGGTGTATAGTATAGCCAACTTACAATATGCCTTGTCACCATAATATTGTAATTTTGTATTATTTTGTTTGTATGATTCGACAGATTACACACTCGCTAGTGAGATTGTAACATAACGGTATTTAGTATTTAGGGTGGCATTTAAGTATATTATGCTCGAGCTACACGAGGCTGGTTTTGACGTGACAACGTCTTATAAATTGGTTTGCCGGGTGACACTTCAAGAAACTGCGTTACGCTCCGCTCACGTTATGCGCTCACAATGAGAGCGAGTGAGAGGGACGCGTGCCTTTCACTTTTTATGTCTGTCTCTCTCGCTCTTAGGCGGGCTAACCATGCCCGAGTCGCCGATTCGCTTTTACCACTCAAAGTCGTTGTCACGTAAAACTTTCGCCCGTATACCGACTTTACAGGCAACCAATTTTTTTCAAGCTAGGATAGCAAGCTAGCATGCTACTCGTAGGACTTTTAGCTCCGTGTAGACAACACTACGCAACGCTAGTTTGGTCTAACATTTCCTATGGTAATAAATTGTACGACAAAACTGTAGGTTACAAAAAGGTCTACAACGGTTGAATGCACACTTTTTTCACATAGCCTCAAAATGTCTGAGAAAAATTCAAATAAGTAAGTTTTTGGTTTAATTTTTTTTTGACGTGACAACGGCTTATAAATTGGTTTGCCGGGTGACACTTCAAGAAACTGCGTTACGCTCCGCTCACGTTATGCGCTCACAATGAGAGCGAGTGAGAGGGACGCGTGCCTTTCACTTTTTATGTCTGTCTCTCTCGCTCTTAGGCGGGGTAACCACTCAAAGTCGTTGTCACGTAAAACTTTCGCCCGTATACCGACTTTACAGGCAACCAATTTTTTTTCTCATACAAAAAACTACAACAACATAACCCCTTCCACTTCCCGACCTCAGATCGCCCGTAAATTATTATTCCATTCCTTTTGGCGTATTTTCTTCTTTTTATAATGTGTTTCATTCTACCATATATTTTTTTTCGCTTTTTGTCATTTTCTAAGGCTTTATTCGGCACTGGTCTAATTCAATAAACATCACAGTTTAAAATATACTAACTTTACATTTTCTTGATCTTTTTAACAAATAATTTTATTTATCGGAAAAATTAAAAACCATCATCAATTTAAAATTAAATTCAAACACTCCCCAATTTTATAAGAAGCTATCACTACGTCGCGTCGTCCAGATAAATTAAAGCAAATTTAGTTTTTTTTTATGATATTTCAAAAACTTCCACAACGGTTTCGATAAAATGTATGTGGGACTCTGAACTATGTACCAAACAAAAAAAAAGTATTATCTAAATCAATTTACAATAGACGAGACGACTAAAAAAAGTGATTAGTCCGTCAGCTAGATAATAAAAAAATATTGTACACGTATTTTTTCTATGTTTCACAATCAAAAAATGACGAAGATACAGTGCTTGGAAGTTTCGAGTCACGTCACGGTATGATACGATTTTTACTATAATGTGACGTCACAATCCCTTACTCCGATAGTTTGATGATCATCTTTGAAAAATTTTTGATGATTAGATAAAACAAAAAATACGTGTTTCATATTTTCCCCTAATCTACCTGACGAACTAATTAAAATGGTATATATTTGACCCTGTCATTTATAAAATAAACAGCCGAACTGAAGGCCTCCTCTTTAGAAGCCATTTAAAAGTCATCTAGCTGATACACCAAATTACAAAAAAAATGAAATGACCTACTACTTATAGTAACTCTGTAACTTATTGTAGTAATGACTGCTAATCATTTAATTGTTCATGAAACACTTCTAAACATAAAAACAATGTCGTAATTATTTTAACAGCTTGATTTAACGTTCAATTTTAAGATGCTTTATAACATACTACACATTTTTATTTACAGTCTAGTAAAAGTTGCAAGTAAACACTATTTATACATAACTGTTGCAGAATTAAAACATTGACAAGCTGAACGTGTCTTGAACAAACCAGTAGGTAGGTAGTTACCTCGTTTTAAATTATTTGTTGTTGTATCTATGTATTTGTTGTAGTTTAAGGGCCTTAGCACAGCCCTACCATAAAGCTGAAGAGGTTTGTTGTTTGCACGCGCTAATCTAAAGAGCTGCAGGGCCGATTTAAAAAAAAATATTTCAACGTTGATCATATTCGTGATCCCTGAGTGCTACAGGCCATTTATTATGTAGGACGGGTGACGTCAGGGCGGACCGCTAATTATTTGTACAACTGGACATGTAGCTAATATTGTTTTCAATGAAATACTATGATTCAATTTTATTAAATTAAAACTTTTATAAAATTAAAACTTTTATTAAATTAAGACTTTTATTAACTTAAAACTTTTATTAAATTAAAACTTTTAGTAAATTTAAACTTTTGTTAAATTAAAACTTTTATTAAATTTAAACTTTTATTAAATTAAAACTTTCCAAATGACCCTTCCTGACCAGAGTAACTTGGCAAGGTGGGGAAAAGCCTCTGAAAAATGTTGCTATACTTGTGGTGAGGCGATATGTACAGCAAGGCAAGCAAGCATTGGTGGGATGCACGATGCTCCTTAATAGGGGTTATTACTCACAGCGCCATGACAGAGTACTTGAAATCATACGTGAGCCTTTAAACCTTTCGGTAGCTAGAGCCCAAAAGGGATTGACGACAAACAAAAGACAAATTAACTTTGTAAAAGAGGGCTCTACTTCAAACTCCAAGAACAAGACTTACTCAATCCTGGGTTCAGCACCTGATTGGACTATTTTAATGGACACGTATGAAAAGCACTATAAAATCCCAGAGGATGTGGGTGTTTCGTCATCCAGACCGGACATTTTCCTTTTTCATAGAGCTACGAAACGCATAGTCCTTGTAGAACTTACCGTACCGTGGGAAACTAATATACCTAAAGACCACGCGATGAAACAAAATAAGTATTACGACCTTCAAAACGAATTAACAAAAAATGGCTATGTAGTTAATTTATACGCTGTAGAAGTAGGAGCGAGAGGTATACCAGCAAAATCTCTCTATAACCTGCTTAAAGACCTTGGCTTGTCCAGAAGTGCAGTAAGTTTTATACTAGAACGAGTATCTATAGCTGCACTAGTAGGATCAAATCGGATTTGGCGGGGCAGGGAGAGAAATAATACGAGTAGTGAAGGTGAGTATTGACGTACGTCACTAAGGGGCCCCTTTCAGACCTACGCCCGAGTCACAAGTCTTGGGGTCTATTCGAGATTTCTCTTTCTGCCACACGATGGACCCGGCACCCGCACGGTGAATCCATGGAATGCTAAGAAGTTCGTCTCTTTACCGCGTTTTTCCCAAAAGTAACTCAAAATTTACTTATTGCACCAATGATGACTCACTAAGGAAGGCAGAATAGCAAATCCAAAACAGTTTTTTTTTTTCAAAGTTGATTTTATTTTTATTTTTCAAAGTCAAAGCCGATTTCATTTTTATTTTTTCGAAGCCAAAGTATTTTTTTTTTTCAAAGCCGAAGTCGTTTTTTCGTTTTCAAAGCCAAAGACGATTTAGTTAGGGTAGGTTGTAAGGACAGGATGTGTTGAAACTTAACTCACCGACAAATTCACGTCTTTAAATACTGCCCCGGTCACACAATGCGCAGATATTAAAATTAGACAATAAAATATTATCGAATGCGGGATCATGGTTACGTTTTCACTCGGTCACTTCACAACGAGGAATAAATCTATTTCGTTTCTATCACTCCTATTTCTATGTATACGTTTTTTTTAAATGTATGAACTTTGATGAATCATTATCTCTACCCGCCGCCCATGTGCGCTACTGACCAAACACAAGTGTAGGGTTGCGTATTAGATATATATACTATTGTTATAGGGATCCCGCACAAAATTACGAATTCGCATCGCATCGGCAATATCTGCAAATTCGCACGAATGCAACGCAAGAACTTCCGATTTAATTCGCATACCGCATTCCTCCGATATTACGTCATACTGGTCATAATGGTGTCACCACCATTTTAGTCGGCTCTGAGACAGACGAAGAAAAAGGCGCTCTTCAAATGAAGGTATGCTCATTCTAAAATAATCAAAAAAAAAAAATCTTCTTTTATTCTCAACCCATAATAATTGCGTGTAAAATAGTTCCCATCAGCATTCATAATCGCAAAATCTTTTTTTCTTTTACATCTACTTAACAATAACAGCAGTACAACAATCTGTATGCGATCCATGTTACGCTTCCGAAAAATACGTCCAACACGGCCGACTACCGTTGAAAGTATGGTTACCCAAACCAACGGTTTGCCGCACGAATTCGCATCGCAAGTTCCTTCGATGTGGCGTCGCATCGCAGTTTTGTGTGGGAGCCTATAAAGAAGAAGTTGAACGCGCTAATTTCAGGAACCACCAACGAATTTCAAAAATGTTTTCACCGTTTTATATTTACGTGATCCTTGAGTGAGGCCATATACGAGTATTATATACCACGAGCGAAGCTGGGACGGACTGGTAGTTTATTACATAATTCTACCAGCGGCCCGTTCCGGCTTCGCTCGAATAATAACCTAGATATCAACTGCAGCACCATATGCCGGGCTGATTTGTGAATCTAAACCTTCCAGGGCCCTACCCAAACGTATAGAAAAAAAATCATTCAAATCGGTCCAGCCGTTTAGGAGGAGTTCACTAACAACAAAAAGTGGCATTGATTTTTATATTTATAGATAGATGAGTACAGCTAGACCAACATTACCTCGTTTTTCAGACTTTAAAAAAAGGAAAAAAGGTTCTCAGTTCGATTGTACGTTTTTTGTATGTATGTATGTATGTTAGCTCCAGAAACTGAGAATCTTTTTTGGTGATTATTTTTTTGTTTGGTAGTAGGTTTGGTAGTAGTACCTATTATCTGTGTTTCATGTTTCAACTCAAACGTCCAAACATTAATTAATTTAAAAAATGTTTTTGACTCACGAGGTTACCGCCATGTGGAATGTTGATTCCACGATCATAGTCCCAATAGTCGTGTCGGAAAACGGCCTTATAGCGAAAAGTCTCGACCAACGTCTCAAGATACTTTCGCTAGACGGTTGGATGGCGGGTCAGATGCACAAGGCAGTCTTCCTCGATACAGCGCGTCTTCAGAGCTTCCTCACTCTGCAGCCCTAACAACCGGTTAGCTTGGGCCCTGCCCCGCTGCTGGCGGCACCCTAGTTTTTGATTTTATTATAATATATTTTTGACGTGACAACGTCTTATAATTCGATGAAGCCGGCTGCACGCCCGCAAAACATGACGTCATGTGCCGTTAACGCCGTTACCTCGCCGCCGGCGTTACCTCGCTCTAAGGCGTAGTTGAAGTTGTCACGTTCAACTAACGTCAGTAACCCGACTTTACAGACAACCATTTTTTTTTATATGTATAATGTAAAAAACTTATATATTAAGAAGATCAATAAATAACTGAATAATAATACACTTGAACATTTTGACAACCCTACGAACACGTTTATTTCCTGGGAGGCCGGGATCTACGTTCGACATTAAAAAAAACAGAATCTAGTTTACAATCTTTAAAAACGTGGGGTTTCCCGACTTTGTCCGTCATGTGTTATCAGGCACGTGTTTACAGAGAAACACTTGAAGAAATAGATATTTGTAGTAGTAGAATTCTTTGCGGAGTCCACCTGGTGTAGTACCACACCTTTGCTAGTTTTTAGGGTTCCGTACCCAATGGGTAAAAACGGGGCCCTTTTACTGAGACTTAGCTGTCCGTTCGTCCGTCCGTCCGTCTGTCCATCCGTCCGTCCGTCTGTCACCAGGCTGTTAGAACAGTAATAGCTATAGAGTTGATATTTTTACAGATGATGTATTTCTATTGCCGCTATAACAACAAATACTAAAAATAAAATAAATATGTAAATATGTACAACAAACTTGATTTTATTACCGTTTCTTGCTCGATACTAATAACTTGCAAGATTAGGTTACAGATAATGATACGGAACCCTTCGTGCGCGAACCCCACTCGCACTTGGCCGGTTTTTTATAACTGTTATAGGTTTACGAAAAAAACGATAGAATCTCGATTCGAAGACTTCTAAGATTTCTAGTGCGGAAAAGACTTCAAAGTCTTGAACATCGCCGCAAAATTGCTAGCTTATCGGTTTTTTATCGGATACACTTCGGAGAGTGTGCAACTGATCTGCATGATCTAATTCCACCTTGCCCTGTTTTCTTTTTTCCGGTTCATGGTTGATGTTTCAAAGACACGAACGAAGAGATTTGACTCTACTTTTGTTATAAAAACGTCTAGGCTGTGGAATGAGTTGCCTGAGTGGGTTTCTCGTCAGCGTTTTTCAGCGTCACCAAAACGTTCTCATCATAAATGTTGAGTCAAATATCTATGTTCGATGCTTTGAAACGTAAACCATGGAATAATGTCACTTTTTCGAGCTACGATCAGTCCGATAGAAAAAAGGGCAGTATGTAATTAGATCACGCAGGTAATTTGCACATTCTCCGAAATGTATCCGATAAAAACCCGACAAGCTAGATTTTGCGGCGATGTTGAAAATTTTATAGTATTTTTCGTACAACGGTGTACGAAGTACAGTGTGCCAAAAGCTTCATAGGCCTATGAAGCTTTTGTCACGTCTTTCGATCGATTCCAGAGCCTCCAGCTGATACTTAGCCGATCCATCCCAAAGGTGCAAACATTACTCAATACAAGAGCGAAGCGAGAGTTATTCGACTAGCCAAACAGTTACACAATTGCTTGTAATGTACTGTTTTGGATAGGCCTTCACTTTATTGGGGACCGTTCAAGTATTACATTATATAATTTGGGGGGAGAGGATATCTTAAGAAACGTTACGAAGCATCATGAAGGTAATTTTTTTTGTTAAAAAAACTAACTTGCATAGTGACTTTTAGGTAAAATGGTCGCTTGTATGTAACGTAACGTTAAAAGCCGGGTCACACAGAGGCGATCCGATAGCGATAGCGATCCGTATCGCCATCCGAGTATGGGATCGCGCCCGCTTGGTGTGTGTCAGGTTGCATACAAATTCGAACATTCGAGTATTCAGGTTGCATACAAAAAATCCCGTCTCGGATCGCTATCGCTAACGCTATCGGATCGCCTCTGTGTGACCCGGCTTTAAGGTTGAATATGGGAAGGGTGCTAAAAACCTCACAGGTTGTCACAAAGGGAAAGGGTACAGGTAAAAAAAATAGAACTGCCGATAGAAGTGAAAACTTATAGCTCAGAATTTGATAGTCTACTTTGGAAACTACGCGGGCGAAATCGGAGGGCGTGGTCATGAGCAATAGGAAATGCTGACGCATTTTTAGATGGTCATGCTCATGGCTACGCCCTCCGGTTTCACCAGTGTAGTTTCCAAAGTATGAATTAAAAGTTTTCACTTCTATCGGCAGTTCCTGTTGGCCATGGTACCAAGTTTACCCGAAGATTTCTTTCATTCCCGAGCGTGATGCTTGAGGCCAATTTACAGCCCACGAAATATCCGTTTGCGGAACGCCAAAAGAAGATTTCACTCAAAAGTTTCGTAGTAATTCTTGAAAGCCCTCTATCGAGTGAAGGTCTTTTAATGATTTACTTGGCAATCGAGATGACATTTTAGGAGCTTGACTTTCATGTGGTATCAGAGGGTAGGTTTATAAGGCAATTAATAAAACTTCAAAATCGTATATAGGTAAGTACTTTATGAACTAAACGATATAGAAAAATACAAGTGGGCCCCATATATACTACACATATATATAAACACAGCACACACTTACAATACTGAATAGTATTGTAGTCGAATTAATCACACTTTACTATTCCAATTGTCCGCAGTTAAATATCTCAGCCATAGAATAATAACTATACGTATATACTTAATGCTTTATTACAAGTACAATACATATAATAATTATTATACTTCGCCATAAGCTTAAGGAATATGAAAAAAATGTCTACCTATAATTTTTCAAAAAAGCCTAATGTGATTTCTTCCAACCGACCCAAGTATCGTACTCTATAGATAAATATTGTTTTTGTCACCGTTTATAAATACTACTAGCATAGTGGACTAAATATTAAAATCTTGGTAATTTACAGTTAAATATGTATCAAGTATGTAAGTTATTTGGCTCCCATAATGCTTTAAAGAGATCGATCGATCGACTTAGCGATAAAGTCGCCAATCGCTACTTTATTTCAAGGTTTTTTTTTTTGTATTTTTATTATGTTTTACAGAGAGTTTATTTATCTATGTGTTGTGTACATCTTCATTTTATCATATTATACAAAACTAAAAGTTTACTAGTAAATTACGGCTGGTCTAGTCGGGAGAACGGCGCCTGCCGATCCGGAGACCCCGGGTTCAAACCCCACACGCACCACTGTCTTTTCGAAGTCATGTGCGTAATGCCGCTAACTTAAAACGGCGAAGGAAAACATCGTGAGGAAACCGAGAGAAGGCCCCGAGTCCCAGCAGTGGGAACGTTTAGTGGGCTGTTGATGATGATGAAAAGTTTGTTAGCAAGCTACGGCTGGTCTAGTCTGGAGATCGATCCGAAGCCCCTAGTTCGAACCCACGGGCACCACCGTCTTTTCGAAGTCATGTGCGTAATGCTGCTAACTTTAGACGGCGAAGGAAACATCGTGAGGAAACTCACACGTTCCTAGGATCTTACGAGGTCATGTGTCATCGGGACGGTGTCCGCACTGGCGCAGCGTGGTGGGTTATGGCCTATGCTTATGTTGAAGGTTTGCTAACGTGTTAGAATCATAGTTAGAACCAAGTACTACTGTTCAATTTGACTCATCGTGGTTATCCTAGCAACTAACTCACAAACTTAAACAGTCCGTAGACCAAATGTAAAACTAACAAAATTAAAATGAATGTATGTTCATAATATGACAGTAGCGACACATTTCACAGGTCGCACTAAAATTGTAATAAGAAAGATAACAAAACGTTGTGTGTCGAAATCTATGAACAGTTTTAGTAATTTATTATCTATTTAATTAGGAAACATAAAATTACGCATTATTTTATCGGACATAAAATATGTAATATTAAATTTGGCAGCATATTTTGGGTAGATGTTTGAGGGTAACTGAAAACTTGTTATGACAAGTTTTCAGCTCTCCTATTTATTATACCTACTAATATTTGATCTCTCCTATATCCCCAACACGGAGGTGTACCTACCTAGACCCGACTGTGATTTGGCGGGGCAAAATAAATCCTTCAATTTTGACTGGTAGAAAGTCCCACCAAAATGATCTGTATTTTTGAGAAACCCTATTTTGAGTCATTAATAATATTCAATCTCCAATTATCTAATTTATTCATTTTGTTTTTTGCAAAATATTTTTTCCACGCGATATAAGCTTAAAGCCTCGACTAAATCTTCTCTTAGTTACTTAGTACTTGTTCTTCAGTCTTATTATTTTCATTCTTTTTACATTTTAATGTTAAATGTTGTGTAGTAAACTACAACATAAAATAGTTGCATATTGCTTCAAGCATATTTTTCGAACAATTTCTTTTTAGTGAATGAATTTGTTTCGCCCCGCTACTCACCAGCCGGGGAGTCTGCCGCCTAACGAAAAACGCTTTGATGCTTTGACGCTTTGACATTGCTGTCTATTTTCTTCTCGCTTGAAATGAAAGAGACGGCAATGCCAAAGCGTCAAAGCGTTTTTCGTTAGGCGGTAGAAGCGCAGGTCTGCAGCTCTGAGTTAAGATATAACAGGAGAGCTCTATTACCTATATGACAAGTTTTCAACTTTCCTCAAATAGTTGCCCAAAAGTTCCTGCCAGCTCCAGCTACTTTAGCAATCGCCAAGATATGACTTGTTTTAGCCATTTTTCAGGGCACATGCCAGACGGTTATTTATCTGAACACATCGCTCTCCAAACTGGAACTTAAAACTGGACTAGAATAAATAAATTAATTGGTAGACAATTCACACACAACACCATCTGAACCCAAACTAAGCAAAGCTTGTGTGATGGCGGCCAGATAGCTGATACAATACTTATATAGTTTTAAATACATACTTATTATACATAGAAACACCCAGACACAGTGCAAACATTTGAATTCATCACACAAATATTTGCATTGGGTGGGAATCGAACCCACGGCCCTCGGCTTCGCAGGCAGAGCTACTACCCACTAAGCCACGAGGCCAGTCAAACTGAATAACTGGCAAAAGTCTGGTACTATCCCAGGCAGACTCTTCAAAAAGTCATGGTACCACAAATGCATGCCTTGTCTCTGCTATAGTCGTAATGAATGCAACTGTGTACTACCAAGTCGTTCTTATAATATGTGGTTGGAAGCGTGCGCTGATAAATATTCAAATTTTAAACATAGAAGGACTTTCAAGTCACGCGCTTAAACGCTATTGTTTCGTGCAATTGCAACAGCAGTGATCGCAAACGTTTGATACGTTTGCGATCACTGCTGTTAAATAATATATGTATACATTGAAAATGGGGCCTTAAAATAGTTGGTATTAATTATTACAATCATTGCACCACTACATGGTACTTAATGCTGTCTGTGCCTAGCTGGTTCTCCGCGATGCACCGGTACCACCCCTCGTGGATTTTGGATACCGCTTCTAATTCCACCGCATTCGATGGATTGTTTCTGAAAACATACAAATTATTGCAATTAACCAAATAACTCTTAACACATTGGAGTAAGGTTAAAAAAGTAGCCAAGTGCGAGTTGGGCTCGCCCATGAAGGGTTCCGTTCCAGCAAGTAACGTAATATACATAGTACACATAGTTCTTGTAGTTCGATGTAACTTTGATCGAAGTTTTAATAATAGTGTATTTATGACGTACTAAAAAAAAAACTACTCATCAGATCGAGTTCAAACTAATTTTCGTTGGTAGTTTTCATGGTAATGTACATCATATATTTTTTTTAGTTTTTTCATTCTCTTACTTTAGAAGTTAGAGGGCCCCCCCTCTTTTTACACACACATTTTACCACTTTGGAAGCGTCTCTCGCGCAAGTTATTCAGTGTAGACAAAAATTATATTAGAAACCTCAACATCATTTTTAAGACCTATCGATAAACAACCCACACGTGTAGGTTTGATGAAAAAAAAGTTTTTGAGCTTCAGTTCTCAGTATGGGGGGCACCCCTAATTTTTGTTTTTTTTTTAAACTTTTGTAAAAATCTTAATGCGGTTCACAGAATACATCTACTTACCAAGTTTCAACAGTGTAGTTCTCATAGTTTCGGCAAAAAGTGGCTGTGACATACGGACGGACAGACAGACAGACAGACAGACATGACGAATCTATAAGGGTCCCGTTTTTACGTTTTACGGAACCCTAAAAATGGCCCCTACTCCCCCTTATTTTCCTTTTCCTCTACAAATTCAAGGTACATGTTACAAAAATAACCCTTATGCTTAAGCTTATGTAGTCCGTGGAGTGTCTTCATTTTAATTTGAAAAATAACAAATAATCGATACATGAGTGACGAAGACTACGCACATTTTCATCGACATTTGAGTGGGTGGTCAATTGCTAAAATGCTTAATAAAAATAAAGAGAAACAAGATTTCATGTGAAATGGTAAATGGTTCCCCGACTTGCGGCATTGCCGCCAACCATATTGCAAGATAGTATAGCTAATTCCAACCTATAGGTATACCGCCTAACTCTCTTGCTTTCTGATATGCTTTCATTTGTTATGTCATTGCCCAATTTGGTAACGGTGATGAAAGCAGACAACTACATCACCTTTCTGTATGCAGCGGAACGGAAATCATATTAGACTACAGACCTGTGAACAAACTCTATGAGTCAAATGAAACACCAGGAGACCTATGTAGGATGATAGAAGGGTGTAAAGTAATAAGATTCAGCACTATGCTGTCAATTGTAAGCTGTCTAAATCATTTCTTCTTGTCGCATGATTTTTGTACGGCATTGCGAAATAATGGATTAGAAGAGGTATTGAAACTATAAAATTATAATTTTAAGAAAAATGATCGAGGGTTTCAACCCTCTTTAACTGCGCTCAGTTGGACAGCTTACAAGTGACGGCATAGTGCTGAATCTTATTACTTTATGTCCTTCTATCATCCTACATAGGTCACATGGTGATTCATTTGACCCATAAGTATTGTTCACGGTCCTGTGGTATTTATATATGTAATTGTTTGCTTTCATCCGCCGTTGTACCAAATTGGCCGATGAAATCACAAATTAAAGCATAGCAGAAAGTAAGATAGGCGGTGGATTTGCAGTTAATATGCTTCAAATCTTACATCTTTTTTTTTTTTTTTTAATAAATAGTGACGAGACGAGCAGGACATGTGCCTGATGGTAAGCAACATGCCTGCCACATAACAGCACAGTGACACGCAGCTATTGGAACATGAAGAGTCCAAATCATTACCTAGCACTGCACTGCGCTCGTCACCCAGAGATAGATCTGCTTAATGCTAGTTACCTAGACAATCTGGTGAAAGTAAGAGAGTCTCTCGGACGGTACTCCCAGCGCACAACGGGTGCCGGGTTGCCACGGAGCACGCTGCAGGCCAGCACGACTCTTTCCCCCGCTTTTGCGTACATCCCTTCTGGCTCAGACTGGATGTAAGGTGACTCTGAAATATGTAAAGTAAAACAAAAACTTAGAAACAGACATTTGGAGAAAAAGAAGTTATTTAAATGACCCGGAACTCTCGTAATATAGTTCTAACTGTACTTCATCCCACACAAGGCGTCAGCTGAGTTTCAACCGCATTCGGCGGTCTTTTTCCTATGTCAAACGGATAAAGGTCACATGGACGTGTATACTCCTTGAAAAGTGACACCATAAAATATTATGCAGTTAAAACTTAAGTTACGTTGGACCAAACACGAAATTCACTGACACGCAATTGAAATGACACATAACTTAAAATGTGCACACTCCATTGTAGACCGCATCGTCGCTTAACATCAGGCGAGATGGTGGTCAAATGTAAACCAATAAAAGTAAAAAAAATATAAACAAATCTACTAACTGTAGTCATTAAATTAGCTTAAAACTTACGTCAATATTTGTAAGCTACAAACTTAAAAAATATTTAGTTAATTACTTGGGTAGCAGTTATCAAAACCAAACATAGCTATTTTTTTTTGCGTGGCTCAGAGTGCATTAGAACGTGATCGCATGTGAACGTGTAGGAAGTAACAATCTAACCTAGTACATTGACTACGACAGTTTTCTCAGCCTTTCCGACGATGTTTTCAGCGATACAGTGGTAATTCCCGGAGTCATTTGGCACCGCCCTGAAGCTGTAAAAGAAAAAAACATTAGGTATTAATTTTACGAGTGACTAACTGAGCGGTGACGATACAGTCTCAACGTAAACATGACACATGTCAGCGAGGAGAAAAAAAGATCATGATTTATTTATTTATTATAAATTATTTGAGACCACGAGTTTTTCACAATAATTAGTATAAGAGAACATGGTAAAAAGGATGTTAGGCTCTACAGTGAACTCAGTAAGCTGAGTAGGTAAATGGTATGGGACTGGATACATTTGCCGTACGTCGATTGATTTTTGGACCAAAATTGCCTCCTTGTGGAATTTACCTAATGTTGGACAAAAGTTACCAACTGACTATGCTTACGTATGCACATATTTATGCACATACGTAGACTACTTTAAACTATACTCGAAGCACACCTGAAAGCATTCTATGTACTTACTACTAGCACCTTAAATAAAGAATAAGTAAATAGATCAGGTTTTTCCGCACGGTTCCTTTGTACCAATCGTAAGCAGATGAGGTGTATGTTAGCTATGGCAACAGAGTGATGTGCCGCGACAAAAGTATGACACTTCCACAAGAGCGACAAGACAAGAGCGATCAGACCCGTGCTTTCGGTGTAAAGCGTTTGTTCTAACTCTATACGTAGTATATTATATAAACTCTTTGATTAGCACTAACTGTACTAAATTCAGCTATAGCTCTAAAAATTGGTCTGACATATCCCAAGAAGGTATCCGTAAGAATTTAGCACCCACGGACTTGTAATCGATATGTAGAGCTAATTTAAGTAGTATTTTTCGTACCTTGTGTCGGCTAATTTATTATTTGAAGATTACGTTGCAAAATATGTTGTTTGTCCGTATGTATGTTCAGATCTTAGATCAAAAACTACCAAACAGACTTTGATGCGGGTTTAGGATTGAGGAAAGTTTATGTGTAAAATACCTGCATAGTACAGTAGAGAGCTACCGGTAATTTTATTTAAAAATTTTGGTAAAGTTTGTTAAAGTATGTTAACACCTTTAATTGTACGAAACATAAAATAAATTTAAAAACAAGTTCAGGAACCGCCAAAATATATCAATTTAACATTATTTTGTGGGTACAACTACAAAAAAAAATCACAATATACTTACCTCATTCTAGAACAATTATAATCTATACTAATATTATAAAGCTGAAGAGTTTGTTTGTTTGTACGTTAGTTTGTTTGTTTGAACACAAGGATCACTGGAACTACTGGTCCGAATTGAACGATTCTTTCTTTGTAGGATAGTCCATTTATCGAGGACGGCTATAGGCTATTTAAAATTACGCTACTATCAACAGGAGCCGAATAGGAGTGAAAAATGTAACAAAAACGGGAAAAAATATTGCTTTTTGAGAGCTTTCGTTGCGTGACAGCAAATGTCATATTTTAAAGGTTGCGTCATTAGTACTTAAATAACCGAATTTGTTCAAAATTTGAATTGGTACGACCGAATTTCGATAGATGGCGTAGCAACGCGCGCACGTTTAGCTAGTAGGTATAATTTATAAAACCGTTAAATTTTGAAACTAGACACTTGATGCGAAACAAATAAATGTTCGTTCTAGCAATTTTATAATTTAGAACTGTACGGGGATGATATAGGAGTTGAAATGGGGGTTGACAGTTTATATGCAAGTTCATTATTGTTGAAAATAAAACCATGAAACTTCGTATCTACACACTTCACGCGAAACAAATAAATGTTTATTCTAGCAATACGAAATGTTAATTTTAACTATACGGGGATGACAGTTTTTATGGAATCTGTCTGTCTGTTACGCTTTAACGACTAAACCACTGAACTAATTTCGATGAAATTGTATAAAAATGTTTAATATCTGCCTCAGTCACCCTAATATTTATTTTGCGCGGACGAAGTCGCGGGTAAAAGCTAGTTATATATATAAGCTGGAGCGGAGGTATTTGGCCGATTTCAGTGTCATTGAAATAGTTTAGAAAATGATAAAATATAATTTACATGAAGAGAATCGTGACCTCAGATAACATAATACTGCCCACTAGCCGAAATAACGCCTACAATGGGGTCATCGGGATCATGAAATCACACAAGGTCACTAGAGAACTAATCATCGAACTGTTATATTCGCGGGGCTAATTAATTATCAGTATTCTCTCATAATCATTATTTTAATTATGAGAGAAACGTCACCAATGCCATTTTAACCGATTTAAAAAAAGAGGTTCTCAATGTGGTTTTTTTTTTGTATGTAGGTACCTACATATGAGGCCGATTTAAACTGAACGAACATAGAGCTAGAGCTGGAACAAGAGCATTCTTTCTCGATCTTTTAGTGTAAACGAAAGATCGTTCTTAACAGAATCTTTGCGAACGCAAACAAAACAACGAAAGAATGTTCTACGTTTGTTTACACCAAATGAATTTGATACAGTGGGGATAGAATGAGCATTCGCCCGTCTGATGTCAATTGGCCTTTACGCGATATCTCAAATTGTGAATCAATTTTGATGGTTCTTAGGACGTGAAAACTATTTATAGCCATGGACAGATTTTTGTTGGCTGTGAATTGAATTCTACCGTAACGCTCGGGAATGATGACAAAATATTCGGGTAAACTCGGGACCATCGCCATGGGCATTGGAAATGCTAACGCATTTCTAGATGGCCTTGCTAATGGCCACGCCCTCCGGGTTTTCCCGCGTAGTTTCGAAAGTAAGTTATCAAATTCTGAGTTCTAAGTTTTTACTCCTATCCGCAGTGGACCGGTCACATCTGTCGTAGACCCGATAACCGTTGGGGTAAGACGAGTTCTGGAGTGGAGACCGCGGATCGGCAAACGTAGTGTAGCCTGAGACTAGATGGAGTTACGAGCAGCTGGTGACGGTTGGAGAAGTAAGACTGAGGATCAGGCTGAGTGGAGTATCATAGGAGAGGCCTATGTCCAGCAGTGGACGAATACATGAGCATGGCTATCTCGAAATGCTGACGCATTTCTACATGGTGAATGGTTATGGTCCCAAGTTTACCCGAAGATTTCTATCATTCCCGAGCGTGACGCTAGAATTCAATTCACAGCACACGAAAAATCAGTCTGTGGTGCGTGAAAAGAAGTTTTCACTTCAAAAACATTTGCGGTGATGTTCAAGAATTTTAATGATCGAAATACATTTCTAGAAATGTTTCAATAAATGTGTGGACATGCCCAAGGCCACGCCTTCCGGTTTCACCCGTGTGGTTTCCAAAGTAGTTAAGCTATCAAATTCTGAGTTATAAGTTTCCACTTCTGCCGCTGGGCCTGCCATTTTTTTTAAAATCAACTTAGATAAACTCATCGTCGTGTCGCGTCGGGGCAAAGTTCCAGATTAGTTTGTCAGAATTCACTAACTGCCTATAACATTATTCATACCCATAATATGATTAATTTACATTCGTGGAATCACGCGATAACCTTCGTTTTTAAACAAAACGTGGTTCACTTTCAATTTGTTTGCCATGTAAAAAAGCTCCTGTTCTTGTAGTTTGTGTAATTTTTCTATTTAGTATTTTGACCATTGCATTCCTTTTACAGGGACGTTAATTCGGAATTCGTTAAATTAACTTTTTAGTTAAGTTCGGCATCATGGGAACTTTTGCGCCGGGAGCAGTTAGGGGTGGGTTATTCGGAGATTAGTTTTTTAATTAATAAAATATTTGTAGGGTTAATTTATTTCTGTCATTTAGCTTACTTGTGCTTTTCTCTATCGACTTTTTATAAATCATCTAGGTATTTTCCAGTTAGTATACTTATACCAAACAACAAAAATATATAGCATCAGTTGCTTCTTCGGAATAATCAAAGAAAAAATCAAGTCCATAGTCCACGTAACCGTGATGTCTTTGAGTCAACAACATCAACATCAACAGCCCACTAAACGTTCCCACTGCTGGGACTCGGGGCCTTCTCTCGCAAGGAGAGAGTTAAGGCCATAATGCACCACGCTGACCTAGTGCGGGTTGGCGGATGACACATGACTCCGAAAGATTCTAGGTACATGTCGGTATCCTCACGATGTTTTCCTTCACCGTTTTAAGTTAGCGGCATTACGCACATGACTTCGAAAAGACAGTGGTGCGTGTGGGGTTTGAACCCGGGGTCTCCGGATCGGCAGCCGCCGTTCTCCCGACTAGACCAGCCGTAACGTCCTTTGTCGTAACATGTCTTTGAGTGCTTGCTACATATTCCGGATTCTTTTTAACTCATTATTTCATTTAGTTACTCTAAACAATTTAGTAATTAATTAAAAAAAAACATTCATTCAACAAAAAAAAATGATTTTCGAGGTGTATCGATTGGTTAGCGACCTTTGGCTCCAGAGCGTGCGCAATTCTCATCCCATTGATTCGAGAACGCAAGCGATTCTAGTATATCCTACTCGCTCACTCTGCTGCCACAACGCTTTCTGTCTCACACTTATTTATCTTACTTTAAAATTGCCTGCAACTGACGCACCCGTAATCTACGTTATGGATAAACTGAAGGAGGGAATTCCGCCAGTTATCGGCACTTTATTGAACTCGTCTTTCATTTCACATTTACAGTAGGGGAGGGGATTTTGGGATTTAGCGCCAGCGCGGCAGACTAATATTATATAGTTGGAAACCTTGTACCCGGCTAGTACCTCAACCAAATATGAGCCCCACAAATAAGGACGATTAAGAAAAAAAAATTGATCATCAGAAATTCTCGAGCACGTCAGATTAGGGTAGGGTGAGTTACATGCTAAAAAGTGTATATTCCACTAAACTGACAATTTGAGAGTGACGCAAAGAAAGGGGAGGGCTACAAAGTTATTTAAAAAGTCATGTCCACATTCTCGAGCGTGGCTATTTTATTTTTAAGAAAATAATTCAAGGATAACGAAAAATAGAATATCTAAGGATTCCACAAGCCGAAGTAACAAAATTCGTCGCTAATTAGCTCGTAAAGCTGTTTTTTTTATATTTGAAGTTCTATAGCCGTGCCCCCACAGATGAAAAGGTCTGTAATACTTTTTTCTTCTTATTACCTAAGCTTTGCATTCCAATATGTCTCGAGTAACTCCCCGTTTAGCATCGTGGGCTCCCTTACCATTATATTTTGATGGGATTGTCATGTTGAGAAACACAGATCAAATTGCCACTGACAACAGAGACGCGGGACTGTTCTCGCAATCGTCGTGACCCTGCCATTGGCACCTGGGAGCCCACCTCATGAAGGGCGTCAGAACCCCGCATATGGCTCCAGTGACGTGTTGAAAACCATGGGAAGGTCTATTCCTCCGACCGAACGACCGCAGCTGGGATAGCCACTGTTCCGCCTCTATTGCCACGTGGTCCTCGTCCTTTCACTGAGCGCTCTGCTAATCTTCCACTTTGTACTTCCCTGTCTTCTTATTCTTCATTTACATCCTGCCTGGAAGATATCGCTCTCAGCGATAAGGTCGCCAAATGATACTTTGTTTTTTAAGTTCAGTATATTTTTGTTTTTTGTGTTGTAATTAAGTGCAATAAAGAGTGTATCTATCCAATCAGATAGCTCGCAGAGGATCCTTATCTGGAAGACGTTGCCACGTGTCACTCAATCCCGTAACCACTAACACAGTAAAGTGGCCTATTATTTTGTTGCGGAGGTATTTTAAATCTACGTCATTTCACAAGATATTCAATTAAATAAAATTATTTCCAGGGCAATTTTAGTTAAAATAATATATTTGTGAAAGATAATGTATTCATTCGTATATAAAGTTACGACTGCCCCAGGAGCAAAGATTGATCTGTGTCTACAAGTAGTCTGGTCAGTTTAGACATTTGAAGGTACATAAATTAACAGCAAGCTCTAAGTGCGTGTGCTTGTTTAAAACATAATTAAGGTAACCTCTGAAAGTTCCGCATCAGTCCTGCCATGCATGTAATTTCTAATGAATTGAGTACGGTCCAAATAATGAGTAATATTAGACGGCGTTTTCCAAAATATAACACCAAAGACGTTGAACAGAGCAAGATAATGTGTACGAAGCTTTTGATGTCTTTTAATAATCCCAATAACCTCAAAATTCCTACGTAAAAGTGACTGTAATAATCCACTTAATCATTGCAACGAATATTTTGCCTCCGTTTGTATGTTGGTAAGTTGGTTTGTAGTGGTAGGACTCTTAGCAGAGTCCGCCTGGGGAAGTACCACACCTTTGCCAAATATTCTACCGCCAAGCAGTAATGTGCAAACATTACTGTGTTCCGGTTTGAAGGGCAATGATTCCAGAGAAATTACAGGGCTTAGAGACATAATATCTTAGATCTCTGGGTGACGAGCGCAGTGCAGTGCTAGGTAATGATTTGGACTATCATGATCCAATAGCTTCGTGTTACTGTGCTGTTATGTGGCAGGCATGTTGCTTACCATCAGGCACATGACCTGCTCGTCTCGTCACTCTATGCTATAAAAAAAAAATCTCGCTATCTCAACTCTTCCAGAACTTAATTTGTCAGAAACTTCTCTATTCGACTCACCTAAAATCGCCTCTCTTAGTAATCACTCCATGTTCCTTTCACCCACTGACTCTGTTGAAATCGCAAAAATTGTGCCCAGCCTGAAAACGGACAGAGCTTCCGGCCGATATCGTATCTCAGCTAAATTTATAAAAAATGCCGCTTCCTACTTTAGAAAAATGTTATTGTATTTTTAATGTAAGCTTGGAGACATGGGTCTTCCCAGAACCTTGGAAACATGCTGGCGTAACTCCGATCCACAAAAACGGCGACAAACACTCTGTCAATTACAGAACGATTGTCCTGTTCAGTGTAGTTTGGAAAATTTAAGAAAAATTGTTAATGTTAGACTACGAGTAGTAAAATTTCTAGAACAACACAAACAAATCGCTGATAGGCAGTTTAGCTTCCGTCAGGGGAGATCAACAAAGATGCAGCATCACTACGTGTAGTAGTTACTAGTTGATGTGGTGTCGACGTACGTTGATATGAGTGAGAGATGCATTACTGTATTTCTTGACGTGTCACGGGCTTTTGATGGGTTGTCAGATGGTCTGCTCTTAAGGTGCGTCTCCCAGCAAAACGTCTTTCTCCAGTCTTTGTCCAGTTTTCAGAGCTATCCACTCATTAGCCAAAACAAATATCAACTCGTAAAAAATACATTAAATTTCTACAACTACTTGCCTCCAAAATGGTAGTTTGATTTTTTTGTTAATGGACTTATTTAAATGATCGCCTCACAACGAAACCATGAAAAAATTAATTAATTGTAGGTAGTTATCATGCATCTCCTTGGAAAACCTCCATTATTTTGATTTTGTACTTACACCAACGGATAGACAATTCCATTACAAACATTTTGGTAGTTTAATTTTTTTCAAAAGACCAAAATTTGATTTTATAAAGAGTGTATTCTAAAAATTGAGCGTAAAACAGCGGCAAATCCTACTGTTTCTCTTTCTTGCGGTGTGCGATAAGGTAAGAAATACTCAAGGTCATTTGCTCGGGGTACGCCCTTAACACAGCTTCAGGCGTTGGGTTTAGGGGCGTGACTCTGGATTGGTTTAAGAGTCATTCAGAGGATCGTAGACATTTTTTTAGGGTAAACAGGGTTTGCAGTGACCGACTACTCATAAATGACGGTAGTTCCACAAGGTAGTATTCTCGGACCAAGTCTGTTTCTTCTGTATTGCAACGAAATTGTTAGCATTAGATACCTCGGCCCTAACGATTGATGAACACATTTTATTTATTTTAGACAACACATAGATGATTTATCTTCTCGCACCCGTAAATTAAGCTACGTTGTGAGAAACCCAACAGATTGCGCGCCGTTACCCCTCTTAAAGCAAATCTACCTAGCACTTTGCCAATCTATGATTCAGTACTCCATCTTCAAATGGGGCAGCGCCGGCAAAACCATTTTCATGAATGTAGAGAGAGCACAACGAGCTCTCCTTAGACGTAGGTATGTCTTATGGGTTGCGCCGATTTATACGATTTTACTCGACCTACCGCTATCACCCGACACGCTTCAAAATACACGCATATACATTAAATACATAATGGGCTTATTGACATGCACGTTAAGATGATAGATTACATTGGCATCACAAATTAGCAGACTGCTTTCGCAAGCGGGCTGTGTGTCATTTTTATCCACGAGTTTCGTCATGACCCGCTCTGGAAGTTTGATGATCTATATATCTATATATATCTTTTTTTTTTATAATTTGATAGCACAAAAAACGTGTTCCTTATTTTTCTATGATCTAGCTAACTGACTAATTACAATGGTTTATTATTGACCCAGTCATATAGTACAACTCCATGTCTGATCTGATGACCCAGCAGTCTTTATTGCAGAAAGTGTCTTTATTAAAGTCTTTATTGCTAGTAAAATAATAAAAACTGTCTGACCGGTGTGTATGCATGGCGTCGGTCCAGTGGTGCTGGTCGAGCGTCACCATGACGTCATCCTTGGTGAGCTCCCAGCGCACGGAGGCGCGCGGGCTCGCCTCCACCTCGCACGGGAGCCGGACATCCTGGCCTTCCTTCACGGACCGGCTCTCTCCCTCGCTGTTCTTTATCACTGGAGGAGCTGAGGACATTTTTTGAAGCTATGCTTATGTTGGTAGATTTTTGACGAAACTTCTTTTGGCGCACCGTAGACAGATTTTTCGTGGGGTGTGAATTCTAGCGTCATGCTCGTCATGCATGTTTTAGTGAAAATAAATCTTACTAATATTATTAATGTCAAAGTTTGGATATTTCTTAATACTAGAAAGATGGGAGCAGTCATTTGACTGCAGTTTGAATTTAAAAGTTTATCAATCCAAAAACTTTTTAATTAGTGACATGAAATAATGAAATGAATTACTGACTAAAATAAATAACAACACATTATTTATTTATAATTGTGACAATAATAAATTTTCTCCGTAAAAACAAAGACCGATTTCAATTTAAAATGAAATTCAGACACTCGATCAAATTTCATAAGAAGCTGTCGCTAGTATCGTGTCGTCCAGATAATTGAAAACAAATTTTAATTTTTTGTTGATGTTTCAAAAATTACCTACCACACCGATTTCGACAAAATTCTGGCTACGCCTGTACTATTATCATCGATCAACAAAAAAAGAATCATCAAAATTTAATCAGAACAATATTAAAGCCACTTTTGGACCGTGTAGTTGTTGGACTCCACTCTGAAGACACGGTTCAAAATTAAGACCAATCTAGTCGTCGTCTCGTCCGACTACAGATTTGACAAGGATTTGATTGCTAATCTCAATCCATAAAATAAACTTACACAATATTTGTACGTTGAAATCTTGTGTGTCATCTCCCATAACGTTGTCGGCGATGCACCGGTACACGCCTGTATGTCTTCGGTCAACCTTCGAGATCAGGACTGTATCTGCCACGGCGTTTGAAACGTCATACGGTAGAGCGGCAAATTCAGTATCCTGGGCCGATTTGTACTGCCAACTTATAGTCGGAGTTGGTTTCCCTTTCGTGATCCTAAAAAAATTACAATCGGGAGCATAACTAGGTAAAAAATATGTCATTCTAATTAGACCATCATGCAGAGTATGGAAAAATATTGGCCACGTACTTTATGTTTTAAAAAATTACTAAAAAACGACAAAGACAAACTTCCGGAGTGGGAAGTTTTGACATCACCTTACGTAAAAATGGTATTTATACATAATAATGGTAATTTCATAATTCAAGTAAAATTACAGGGCATAGAGATCAAACATCTTATATCTTAAAGAACCCCGGCCGACCACTGTAATTCACCTGCTATGGATTACCCTGTGTTTGTTTATAAACATGTAGAAAACCAAGTTACCTGCATTTTATTTCCGCCTGCAAATCTGAGAGTTTGAAACGCTTCTCCGTGTTGGTTTCATCTATTTCGGGTACTTCTGCAATAGCCAAATAAATTGATAGTTATTACATTCCATCAAAAACTTTAAGTGTAGAAGTTTATATGTCTGTTTTTCGATTCTTTCAGAACTTGAATGAATCGCGTTGAAAGTTGAATTTAAGAATTTTAACATTTTGATTAAAGTCACAGTGATAAGGATATCACATAAGCACTTTCCTAGGCTAAGAGGAGCTTCTTGGTAAAGAAGTAGAAGAAATTTGGATAGTAAAGGAAGAATCGTCGTAATACTACAAACATCAAAGTTTGGATATTTGATGCTCATTCGCTTAGGAATGTCAGATCGGATCGGGTTGAAATCTGGAACACAGATAGGTCATAATCTGGAATAGCGAATAGGCTACAGTTTATCACGTGTAAATAACGAGGACGATAACTACGCGAGTAAATAGACCAGTGCAGAAGCGTTTGAAATTGGCAAAAGCTATCGAGATTGGTCTAAAAACCGTGGAGTGCTGTTTGTAAGTTTTGACGTTTTGAACATACTTACCAACACCAGTTAGTTCAACATTAGCTGCTAGCGTCTTCGTCTGGACGCCGTTGGAGACTCTACATTCATAAGCTCCAATGTCTTCAAACCCCATGCTCTTTATCACTACAGCAGTGGCTTCGACAGACAATCTGGAGTTAGCTGCGTCTACTTGAGTGCCGTTTATATACCAGCTTTGTGTGGCTTCGGGGTAAGCATCGATTTCACAGTTCAGATGATACTCTGTGCCAAATTCTACAGATGCATCTGTAAAAAATTTGGTTAAAAAATCCGTAAATCTTTAGTTTTTATAATTTAATTTAATAAGCGACATGCGCCGCCAGAAATATTTTCAGGGAAATGCATCTGCATCTACAAATACCATTAATGAATATTGAAATATATTCCTCTTATGTAATCGGGTAATTAATACGTAATATTTTTTGTACTATCTTTCCTGACACCGGAGGGTGCGATTGGACCCCCTTTCATCCGTCCACCCTTGCACGCTCCATTGTAGATCGCATCGTCGCCTAACATCAGGCCAGATGATGGTCAATTGCGAACCTATTATAGTTAAAAAAAATAGCAGTGGGCACATAAAGTGGGTTGCTTATGATTTTTACCTTCAGGCCTTTGAATAACGTCAAAAGTTAAAGTCCTATTGACGTACACATCGATGCTTCGTTCGCTGTCGCCTTCGTGGTTTCTCGCGAGGAAGGTTATGGTGGTGTTCTTGGACACGTTGGGTATTGTGACGTAGGAGACAAACACCGATGGGATTTCGACTAGAACCGTCTGAAAACAGAAACGACGGTTTTTATTTATTTTTCTGTGATAACCACCAGATGGGAACAAAAAGAAGAGTATGTTTAATTGTTTATGTTTTGTTTAAAGTCAAAGCTCTTTATCCAGAATTGTACAATTTACACGTCAATAAAAAAAAACAAAAGAAATAGTATGTATTTTCAAAGCTTCAAGAGAACATTTCACTGTACGATAATAATTAGATAATTATCGTACAGATAACAGTCACACAATAATATTACAAAAAATTAAGTTACGGCTGGTCTAGTTGGAAAAACCGCGACTGTCGATCTGGAAGTTTCAAATCCCACGCCCACCACGGTCTTTTCATCTGGTCAAGTCATGTGCATAATGCCGCTAACTTAAAACGGTGAAGGAAAACATCATGAGGAAACCGACATGCATGTGGGCATTTGTCATCCACCAACCCGCACTGGGCCAGCGTGGTGGATTATAGCCTTGTATCTCACTTTGCGAGAGAAGGTCTCCAAGGTCCAGCTGTGGGAACATTTAGTGGGCTGTTTATGCTTGCTTTATGCTAAGTGTCAAACATTAAACATAACTAGCGACCCGCTCCGGCTTCGCACGGGTGCAATGCTGATACTAAATATACTAATAAAAATGGTTATTATGGGTCATCCCTAAGAGATAGACTTATATCATAATGAGCTTTTTAAGGTGTACAATACTGCAGTACATTATTTTGATCTATCACGTAAGGTTCAGCCAGCGTTTGCAATTTAAGCGCAAAAAATGTGTTTATTTATGACATCGTTTTAGAAATCTTTGAAATTATCAATGTCTATCAACTGTACTATGCATGCATTCTGCATAAAAATCTTCTTCTTGAATCACTTTATCTAATGAAAGAAACCCGCATCAAAATCTGTTTGGTAGTTTTAAAGATCTAAGCATACATAAGCACATACAGGGACAGAGGAACGCGGGAAGTGACTTTGCTTTATACTATGTAGTGATATATGTAGGTATGTATTACAATTATTGTAATGAACGTGTAAAAAGTGTGCTTACCTCCGAAGCTAATATTTCATCTTCGTTCTGCCAGCGCATGTCGGGCCTGGGAAACCCAATCACCTTGGCTGCCAGGATTAATTCCGAGCCATAATCAATCAAACCCAGCTCGTGATCCAGTATTTCAGACTCTGGTTTCATCCACATTGCATTGTCGTCGTCCACTGTAAGTAATCATAAAACGAAACTCTAAATACTACCAATATATCCTTTGCCAACGAGCAATGGAACGCAGTATTTTAGGAATTAAAAGACCGTGTTCGCAACACCATACTGCGTTCCATTACAGTGTGTAACAGATGTAGGATTTAGGTCTGCCAAGCTTAAATGGGAGTGGGCGGGTCATGTGACCAGAATGCACCCCGATCGGTGGGCCCGGGTTTCTACAGAGTGGACACCGTCGGCCAGTCGACCCCAGGGTCGTCCTCCAACGCGATGGAAGGACGAGCTCGGAGCGTTTAAAAATGATTGGACGATGGTAGCTCAGGACCGGATAAAGTGGAGAGAATTGGGGGAGACCTTTGCCCAGCAGTGGGATAACTCAGGTTAAACTAAAAAAAAAAAAAAAAAACAATTTTTTTATCTACTATAGGTAACCATCGCCGCCATCTCGCCTGATGTTAAGCGACGATGCGGATACGATAGAGCGTGCTTATCTGTTGCCCTTGAAATATTATAAGCTATTTGTGCGCACTCGCCCACGTTTTAAGGGTTTTCTTGTTTTAACGGAACCTTAATTATATTATTTTTTCAAGTCAAGTCATAATCGGTCCAGCTATTCCGGAGATTAGCAGGAAACAGACAGATAGATAGGCAGTCACACAGACAGACATGGATACAGATATACTAAAAACTAGAAATAGTTCTTTTGGATATAGGTACCGTTTATGCCTTCATTACCTTCATTACCTAAACTTAGTAAAAAGTTGTTAGTTTGATATTATATACAGACTCTCAAATTTTATTTATTTGTACAGAGATGTTAAAGTTTGGCTGTTTGCTTACAACGTGATAACAGATCGGGGGGTCTACCGCCGAACGAAAAATGTCATCGCTTTGATGTTTCTCTCTCTTTTCGCTTGAAATGATAGAGCCAGCATTAGCAAAGCGATAGCCGATTTAGTTAGGCGGTAGCAGCGCCGGTTTAAATTTTAGTCTAGAATAGCGCATAGAATTACCAGAAAATAACGGGAACGGGAACTACGCGGGTAAAACCGCGGGGCGATGCTAACATCTGATAAAAAGATAACATATTACCTGGTACTTGTGATGTGAAGACATTGGAAGATCCTTTGATCTCACGTTGGCTTGAGGAATCTTCACCAACTATCTGCAATTTGGAGACATTCGCAAATATAAGGATTTGGTCTTCTAGAATGTGAATTAACTCGTGACTGTATGTGAGTTTTAATACAAATTTCACTAGTTTAGTTAGTTTTCTGCTGCTGCGTATTTGACTTATTATTTGTTTTGTCAAAACTAACCTCAAAATATTTGTGGTAGATTCCTTTTTTTTGTAATATTTTTCACATGATGAGTCGTACTTCACTTATGATTAATTTGTTTTGTCAAAATTAACCTCAATATTCTTGAGGGTAGATTCAATTTTTTTTCGTAATTTTTTGACATGATGAATCATATCCGAACCCATATGGGTTCCGCGTCGCTTGACGGGTTACATATAACGTGGGTCGTGGGTTTGATACCCGCCCAGTGCTACAAATATTTATATCTGAATATTCTTTTGTATACTAAGTATGTATTTACAACTACAATTATTTCAGCTACCTCTCCGACTCAGATACCCTTGGCTCATGCAGGACAACTTTGCGAAAGATCATGATCAAATGTATAGTTTAAGTAGGTACAGTTCTATGAAGGACATACAGACAAACATTCATTTTTTACATAGAAGATAAACTCCCTAAATACTACAGGCACAAGTCAAGTAGTTACGTCATAAATTTAGTCTCCGCCAAAGACGTCATATGTAAAGCAAAAAAAAATGAAATCTGTGGTCTCCGCGCTCATCAAATCGCCGACCAAATGTATCCATACAGCGGCATTTCCACACTGTATGGCCAGAGAAATGTATCGGGCCAGATAGAGACCAGAGCTAAACATAATGAATGATTCTGCCTTACCCAAAACCGGAAGGTCTTCCTTGGCTCCACGTACACACTCGCGACATAGCACCCTGATGGTATCCGCTGTAAAAGCACGATCTGTTTCGTATTCTCTCCCAATATCAGCCATTCTACGGAACGCAGCCTGATGGAGTCATCCACGCTTAGCAGGATATAGTTTGTCGTTCCTGGAACAGCAAATGAGAACCATTTTTTTAATTAATTGTGATGAATACAAATATTTGGACTATGCCTGGGCATTTTCTATATATAATAGGTAGGTATATGGTGTTGTGTGTGAAATATCCACCAATATTCAATTTAAAAAATATGGGTCACGTATTTTGTAACATGTATGCTTTTAAATACAAAAATTCAAAGTTATAAGTTTTCACTACTACTGACAGTCCTATTGACTGCAATTTAATTAATCATCAAGACTGCATGACTCACCAGCTATAGGCCTCGCACTAGTTTCTTTAATAGTTCTAGGTGACTTAGTCGAGAAACCGAATTCGAACGGCACATGACGTCGCTCGTAGAAGGTGACAGATAGTTGCCCTTGTCCCTGGATACTCGCCGTGTAGTCACCTATTTCCGGAGTTATACGAATCACCTGGAACAGAACAAGATAATCTTTTAATCTTTGTGAAAGATTTTATTTTATAGTATAACGTGACGTGACAGGTGAGCAACATGCCTGTCACATAACAGCAAAGTGACACGTAGCTATTGGAACATGAAGAGTCCAAATCATTACCTAGCACTGCACTGCGCTCGTCACCCAGAGATCTCAGACATTATATATCTCTAAACTCAGTAATTAAGTGGGCAGCCGACAAAATAAGTTTGGGAACCCCTGGGTTAGAGTGAAAGACGAAGAGCCTGTCTACTGCTTAATATTTATTTTATTTCTTTATCGAAAACTTTCGTGAACATCGGTTGACTTTGTGAAGAGTTCACTGTGAACAAACACCATGGCACTATATTTTTGTATATTAATAAATAGTGGGAATACGTAATCTTACCAATGGTTGCCGAGTCTTGACTACGTTTTCGATCTTCGGACGTTGAAAGCTAGATCCTTCGATTTCCACAACTGGTAACGATCCCGTCACTACCATCATGAGGTCAGTCGTGAAACGGTCAACTTCAAACTGAACATAGAAATATATAGGTATACTTATGTTTCAGCAAAGTAGCTGAATCAGACGTTCAATGAACAGCCTAGCCTGCTAACCAAACAGCGCCGTTTACCTAGCGACCTGAGTGATGTTCAACCGTATCGATTGTTACAACAACTATAAACTGGCTGGGTAATGCTTAGACCATTAGTATGATAATCCTTAACATGTGACTGAAATAAAAGAAATGAAACATCAGAGAATAAGAAAAATATCTATACTTTAAAGTGTTAGGTTAATTTAGCAAAAAAACATCGAATTTGTGGTTTCGTTGGTCCCGATGCCAGTAGAATAGTTTCGGAACTAGGTGATAGAAATTGAAACTAAATTGAAATTCATTAGGCTAGGCAACTGATTAAATGTGAACGATACAAATTATTTGCTTAACTGTTTTATCCGATGGCGGAATTTCATTCACGAAGCTGGTAACGGTGCTGTTAAGTAAAGAGCTTAGGCTGTTGATTATACGGCTGATTTAGCTAGTTGGCTGTGAAATACACGAGTACATAAATTACACTACATTAAGGATTTTAGGGATGGCAGTATAATACCCAACAAAAGCCTTAGTTATGGGAACTACCAACTTTTTTTTTTTACCATCTCTTTATGCTTAACTAGCACGCCCCGTGGATTTTCCCACGTAGTTCTCGTTTCTGTAATTTTACCGCAATAAAAAGCAGCCTATGTAATATACCAGGCTTTCATAAACTGCGTTCCATATTTCAACCCGATACGTTCAACAGTTCCGACCTGATTGAGCAGCGAACATACAATTTGTAATATTAGTAAGAGACATTAAGAACAAAGCATAAAGTGGATAGTTCCCACAACTGGATCTAAAGGCTTGAGCGCATTATAGCGAAATTCCCACTGCCTAGCTGAACCCTACGAGATAGCGCAAAATAAATGTGCTGTAGTATTATTGTACCCCTTAAAAAGATCTACAAAAAAGTCGGCGATGGCATACGTTGATTCTATCACCATCTATCTACATATAAATTGGTCGTACCAATTTAAATTTTCAACAAATTCGGTTACCTTACGTTCTAATCACGCAACCTTTAAAAGATAGACACATGCTGTCACGCAACAAAAGCTCTCAAAAAGCAATATTTTTCCCGTTTTTGTTACATTCTTCATTCATGCTCCGCGCCTGTTGATAGTAGCGTAATGTTAAATAGCGTATAGCCTTTCTCGATAAATGAACTATCTAACATAGAAATAATCTTTCAACTCGTACCAGTTGATTCCGAGATCCTTGCGTTCAAACAAACAAACTCTTCAGCTTTATAATATAAGTATAGATATAGATTGAGTATCAGCATTGCACCCGTGCGAAGCTGAGGCGGGTTGATATTAGGATGTTTAGTGCTAACAACTGTCAAAATAGAAATGTAGATGCTTTATTTTTTAAATCTTGACTTGCCTTCACCTCATCAAACCATATCCCACAACCCCAGCACATCATCTCTCCTCAACTTACCTCACATCACCCCGCACCACCTCACTCTTCCTCGTCATAAGTAACTAAATAACTTACGGAAAGTTGCTTATTGTTCACAAATTTCTCGTATGTGGTCACATTAGTCCAGTCAGTTGTGATGACTTCTTTCATGAATTTGAATGCCTGTAACACAAAATAAATTAGAAAAATTAGAATCTTCCTCGTGCATAATCTTAACTCCATCTTAATCTTTGGAATCGATCGCGAGACGTGCCAAAAAGCTCATAGGCAACGATACTCTTGTGAGAAAACAACTTCATAGTCTTGAACATCGCCAAAAATTGCTAGCCTATCGGCTTTTTTTATCGGATACACTTCGGAGAGTGCAACTGATTTCCATGATCTAACCACGAAGATGTTAAAAGTACTTGTTTTATGTCTAAAACATCCAACATCCAAACATCGCCACAAATTTATTGGATACATTTCGAAGATTGTTTCAACTGATCTACATGATCTAATACCATCTTGCTCTTTTTCTATCGGATTGTTCGTAGCTCCTGAGAGAGAATTTGGACTTTGGGATGTGTTGCCTGAATAGGCTTCCTGACAGAAGTAATTTAGGTGTCTTCAAGTTTTAAGGCAAAATTAATTGATTGCATTTAGGTTAGCGCGCTCTTTCATAGACCACATTATCGATTAACGTCTGACATAATGTTGATCAAGAGCAAACTCATCATGGATAAAAAAAAAGTGGCAGCAAAATGACTCCTACCTCTCGCAAGTCGACCAGGGAATCCCATCTGAACATGAAATCAAATCAAACTTGAATTGAATACTTGTAGTTCCATTTGAACATCATATAAAAACCAAATTTGATCTGACTTGAAATCAGGTGCTTCCCTACTGCCTTGCTGACATTACCATAAACTAAACGTCTCAACTGGCAATGACAACCCATAAGTTATAAATTTTGAGTAGTGGTTCTAATGGGGAGCACACTAAGCCTGCCTTCAGCACTCAACCCATCTGCTTATAACATAGCTAACTGCAGATAAACTCGGAAAAATGTGCTTACTTCTCGCAAGTCGACCAAGGAATCCCATTTGAGCATCGCGCCCGAGCAAACTTTAGCAATGTCGTGATACACCTTCACGCTGCCGACGAATCGGTCCCGGGAGGGGTTGCAGTGGCCGCTCAGGAAGATTATTACCTGCAACATAACGAACAATTTTTATATGCAAAGGACCGTTATAACCAATTTTTGAAGTGAAACCTACTTTTGGCGCGACACAGATAGATTTTTCGTGGGCTGTGAATTGAATTCTAGCGTTACGATACGTCACGTTGGGATAAGACATCATTGGGTAAACTCGGGATCATGGCCATTCGCCATCTAGAAATGCATCAGCATTTCTTGATGGCTATGCTCATGGCCACGCCCTCTGGTTTCACCTGCGTAGTTTCCAAAATAAGCTATCAAATTTTGAGTTATATGTTTTCACTTCTACCGGCAGTTCTATGACTGCCAATTAGTTTTTTTGAAACCATGTACAAACAAAAACACAGCGATCAATGTAAGGGCTGCAGGAAAGAAAATTGGCCAAGTAGTTCAATGTTTTATCTGGAATAATTTCATTGACTGGCCTCGTGGCTTAGTGGGTAGTAACTCTGCCTGCAAAGCCGAGGGTCGTGGGTTCGATCCCCACCCAGTGCAAATATTTGTGTGATGAATTCAAATGTTTGCACTGTGTCTGGGTGTTTCTATGTATAATAAGTATGTATTTAAAACTATATAAGTATTATATCAGCTATCTGGCCGCCATCACACAAGCTTTGCTTAGTTTGGGGTCAGATGGTGTTGTGTGTGAATTGTCCACCAATATTTATTATTATTATTTATTTATTATTTACAGAGTAATATACCGTATTTACATTTACACATTTCAATGGAGAGAGCTACGCTCGGAATTTCACTGCGTGGCAAAATCCGAAACGGCGAAATCCGCAGCCAATTAAATAGTTGGTTATATTTAAAGCTATGTTTCATAGAAATCGGTTCAGCTGTTTCAAAGTTATCAGTTCTTTTGTTTACTGCGGTGGAAATTTTAGACGCACAGTAGTACCATTGGTTTGTACCATTGATGGTACAAATGACACAACTTTGTATCTTTAGTACCATTAATGGTACTAGAGACAATTATTTGCAGATCAGTAGTACCATCAGAAATATTTATGTATCGCTAGTACCATGAATGGTACAACTAAACAAATTTAAAGTACCGTAAAAGTGGTAATAGGGTCGGTTCACGTCAGTTTGAAACATATTATTTCATGTGTCAAACGAATAAATTACTACCTAAACCTTGAACTGGAATTTTCATAATTATATAGTCTACAAATAATTTGCGAAGCGGCATCGACGGATGTTGCTTCGGAAATGAAGATAGTACGACGTGGCCGAGGAAAAGTTTTGTTATTTGAAGGTTTCCAATATTATTTTCATGCCAAACATGAAAATGGTAACTAACCCTTTACCATTTTTACCATTGGCGATGCAAAAATTTTAAAAATCCTGAAAAATGTACGGGAAGTGTTACGGTAGGTATGTTTATTTTGTTATACGGCAGGTATGTTTTTTTTCTATACGGCAGGTATGTTTATTTTTTATACGGATTAGGTTTACGTTTGACCACGATCTCACCTGATGGTAAGTGACAATGCGATGTAGGATTGAGCACGCTTACCTAGAAGATACCACTTAATCACTCGAAACTTAAATACTACCAGATTGTAACTTTTGGGGCTTTGGTAAACAGTTCCAGCCCTTGGCAGTACCTATGCATCATAAATGTGGAAGCAACATCTATCCATGTGAAATAATCACTCTTTTGAGTTTGTTTTAATAATTCTCATTCAAGTCATTTCATACTGTGAACTAAACATAACTGCAACACAGCCTGATATAAGCATATCAGCATCATGCTGCTTGCCTATGACTCCATAAATAAGTCAGAGTAAGAAAAATGTCGATCCCAAGTTCGTACTGAACTCAAGAACTTTTTTTTTCTATACTAAATGTCAAAAATGTAATTACGTAGAATATCTTTACTTTTCTTTACTGGTACTAAACATACAAAGTTGTATCACTAGTTCCATAAGTATCGGTTGACAATTACGGGGGAATATCTTCATTTTTCTTTAATGGTACTAAGGATACAAAGTTGTGTCATTTGTACCATCAATGGTACAAATCAATGGTACTACTGACATTAAGGCGCAAAATGTGTTTCCTCGTTGGTTGGCTGGTTGGTGGTAGGTGGTGGATTAAGAGACAAGGATCTGCAATAAAACTACGGACTCTAGGTCTCTGGCACGATACAGGTATTCCTCACACGCGAGTTCTTCAGGAGAGTCTGAAGCACCAACCCATGCTGCTGGCGATCAGCGACAGAATACCCAAACAGTTCGTATTTGACAAAAAATACAAAATTCAACTTGAGGAGTCCCCCTCCGGTGATCATAGCTCTACCGAGCTAATGATCTTTACCGATGGATCGAGAACCAACGAGGGCGTCGGATGCGGCACCTTCTCGGAGGACTTAAACATCAGGTATCACACATCCCTTGGGGCCTACAACTCCGTCTTCCAAGCAGAATGCGTGGGCATCACGAGGGCGGCTAACATAATCGCTGACAGGAGGGTACAAGGATATAACATCCGCATACTATCTGACAGCGCGGTAATTTTACACGCCCTAAAGAGCAACACCATTACTTCGGGGCTAGTTCTTGAATGCCACAAATCTCTTATGGAGGTTTGTAAACATAATCAAATCGCTCTTCAATGGATTAAAGGCCATAGTGGATCGAGAGGTAACGACGAAGCGGACGAACTGGCGCGGAGGGCATCAGCGGAACAGGTACAAGGTCCTGAACCGATTATCCCACTCCCACTGTCAGAGATTCGGAAATGGCTGCTTGAGAAATCACTGAAGGAACATAATAACAACTGGACCAACAGGACAGACTGCAGTCAGTCTAGGGCGGCACTGGGGGGCCGTAATGCACGGTACACCCGGCAGCTGCTGAGCCTGAATCAACAACAGTTGCGTCTGGTCACAGGCGCACTGACTGGTCACGGTTTGTACATAAACACCTATTCACACTAGGTATTACCGACAGTCCTCTTTGCAGAGCATGCCTCGAGGCTGAAGAAACGGCCGCTCACGTGCTGATGGAGTGCACGGGAGTGGCGGTACATCGGGCGAAGTTCCTGGGCACACCGGGGACGCTCCGCGAAACATGCGGCAACGTGAAGACGCTGCTGGGCTTCCTGCTGGAGCTGGGTTGGCAGGAGTGAAGCCTACTTCCCACACACGCAAAATAGGCGCATCGAGACGTCGAGTTGCGGAAAACAGCCCGCCTACGAATACGAATACAAACGTACTATGTTGTGTAACAAGAGACAGGAGATTCGTTGTTATGAGAATTGAGACGAAATATGCATTTCCGTCTGCTTTGATATAAATATACACCAATATTACTTTAATTTATAACCGACTTCAAAATGGAGGAGGTTCTCAATTTGGATATACGTTTTTTGTGTGAATGTTACTCCGCCAATTGTAAATCGATTTGTTTTTTTATGGTTCCGTAAAACGTAAAAACGGAACCGTTATAGACTAGTCATGTCTATCTAGCAGTCCGTCCGTATGTCACAACAACTGTCCGAGCAGTAATGTGCAAACATTACTGTGTTCCGGTTTGAAGGGTAATGTTTCCAGAGAAATTACAGGGCTTAGAGATATAACAACTTAGATCTCTGGGTGACGAGCGCAGTGCAGTGCTAGGTAATGATTTGGACTCTTCATGTTCCAATAGCTGCGTGTCACTGTACTGTTATGTGGCAGGTATGTTGCTTACCATCAGGCACATGTCCTGCTCGTCTCATCACTCTTTATTTAAAAAAAAAAAAAATTCTAAAACTATAAGAACTATACAGTTGAAACTTAGTAATTAGATGTATATTGTGAACCGCATTAAGATTTTAACACAAAAATATAAAAAATACTATAAATTTTGGGGGTGCCCCATATACTGAACTGAAACTCAAAAAATGTTTTTGAGTTTCAGTTCTAGGACTGAAACTCAAAAATATTGTTTTCATCATACCTATGAGTGGGGTGTCTATCAATAGGTCTTCAAAAATGATGTTGAGGTTTCTAATATTTTTTTTTCTACACTGAATAATTTGCGCGAGAGACACTTCCAAAGTGGTAAAATATGTGTGTACGTGTACATTTTATGAAGAACGATTGAATGACTTTCCAAACATCAAACAAACATCTAAAAACAGTTAACGTGGTTGACATTTTCGTTTACTCCAAAATGTCCATGTTTCATCGAAGCTGTGCGTTTAGTTGGTCGTTTAATATTATTTAGCTTCACAAATTGCATTAGGTAATATGTGGATTTTATTATTAAACATTTAAAATTGAGTTATAATTTATGAAAATTTTAAAATGATTTTTTGTTAGTTATAATTTCTTTGTTAACATGTTTC
This sequence comes from Ectropis crepuscularia, assembly GCA_963693475.1. Lineage (NCBI taxonomy): Eukaryota > Metazoa > Arthropoda > Insecta > Lepidoptera > Geometridae > Ectropis > Ectropis crepuscularia. Next base: position 20,946,712 of record OY856355.1, read on the forward strand.
ACCGATTATTTTTGGGTTTCATGACATACGTAGGTACATTAAAACATTTTTAGACAATTTAATCAAAATCGGTTCAGTGGTTTAGGCGTTCAATCGTAACAGACAGACAGAGTTACTTTCACATTTATTACTATAAAATAGAATGTATTTCAAGTGTCTAGTTGCAAAAATATTCGGTTTAACTTGAACATTGACGAACTTCCACTAAAACTTTAATTCCTCATTTCCACGCCTTCTCTTTTTACCTTTTAAAAGTTTTCTGTGCTATGTGTGTGTCGATTTGTGCCCCAAATTCCATCAAAATCGGTTCATTAGTTCAGACGAAAAGCGTCAAAGAGTTGCTTTCATGTTTATAATTTTGGTATGGATATCAAGTGTCTAGTTGCAAAATTTCATAGTTTATCTTCAACAATGAATGACGAACTTTCATCCCCCATTTCAACCTCTATTTCACCCCCGTACAGTTCGAAATTACAAAATTGCTAGAACAAAAATTTTTATTTGCTTCCCGTCTAGTGTCTAGAAACGAAGTTTCATGATGTTATCTTCAACAATGAGGAACTTTAAATTCCCCATTTTAACCCACTTTTATTTGCTTCGCGTCTAGTATCTACGAAGTTTTGTGTTTTTATCATCAACAATGGAAAACTTCCACCCCCTCATTTCAACCCTTATTTCACCGCCGTACAGTTGGAAATTACAAAATTGCTAGAACAAACTGTAAGTGTATCGTGCCAAGTGTCTAAATACGAAGTTTTATGGCTTTATCTTCAATAATTACGACCTTCCATAAAAACTTTCATCCCCCATTTCACCCCTTCAACCCTTTTCTCGCAATAAAAAGTGACCTATGTCCTTACTTTGTATCTAGTCTATTTGTGTACCAAATTTAATTAAAGTGGGTTGAATAGATTTCAACTTAGATAACTTGAAAATGACGGTATTTTCATACATTCGTCCATCCCTTGTTTCACCCTCTTAGGGGTTGAATTTCGCAAAACCCCGTCTTAGCGAACACCTACGTGCTAAAACATATCTCTATGCAAAATTTGAGACTCCTAGCACTTGTGAGATTTCATGATGAGTGAGTGACCTTTCGCTTATATATATATAGATACATTTATTTTCTTCATAAAATACAAAACAAATTTTCAAAATTTTCGTCAAAACATCGTTCAAAACATTCAAAAATTTCATTAAAAAGGGGACAACTCAATTATTTTCATTAATTACTTCGGTAATAGTTTCATTGGATACAAATATATCGATGATAGCTCAAATATTTTACAAAAGTATAACAAACTTACAAGACATAACATTATCAAAATATCGAATAAATACAGCATCTATTGTTGTTTCATATTTTGTCGTACTTTCTTCTGGATTGTTTCTTATGGACCCGGCACCCGCACGGTGAATCCATGGAATGCTAAGAAGTACGTCTCAATTTGCAGATGAAATTCTTCTTGTAGGAATGTAATTAATGGCATCGATATGTAATTAAAACAAATGTGAGCCGTCACGGGACGCCTGGCAGATGTGAAACATCGAAATAATTTTGTATAGGCATAAAAGTACAGATTATGACAGGAACTAAATATGACATGATAAAAAATACAATATTACGAATTTTCTCCAGAAAATGGTGACTGTTTATTTAATACTAGCTTTTACCCGCGATTTCGTCCACGCAAAATAAATATTATAGTACCTAACTAAGGCAGTATTTGTACCCATAAAAATGTACGTTTACTAAAAACAGCTTAGGTACTTTATACATTTATTTATACACATTGAGATAATTTGACTGACAAAGCCTCTGTACAGCTGCATTTATTGAAAGGCCTCTTTACAGTCGCATGTATATTGTATGTAAACGGAATCACTACTCAATAATAATTGTTTTATGTGATGTGACCAAGTGATGGAATATCCTAAAGTTCGAAGTAATAAATTGAATGGAATTGAATTGTAATTATTTATTTTAATTTCCTTCTTTAAAATACAGACCTGACTATTCGTCTCCTTGCACAAACTCTCAACAGCGGGAAACTCGATGAAGTCATTGGCGAAACCATCGGTGAAGACGAAAATTGTGGACTGTCTCTCACTAGCGCGGAGAGCGGCCTTGATTCCCGCCAGGGAGTTTTCAGGGCAGTCACCCCCACCGGCGGTAGTTAGGCTATTCAGCTGGGATATATACTCTTCTACTGATGGCGTTGTAAATATCTGCCCCGGAACTGAAATGGTCATATGCAAACGTTACAGAAAGTCCAAAAAAAATTATCAAAAACATTTTAAAAAATATATTGTTTACTTGTTAAAAAAAAATCTCTGTGTGTCTTCCGGCTCTATCATCAGACCCTGGATACTATGTAGCAACAAAGTACTCGTCAAGCCAAACGAATCCTCATCAAATAACGAATAGCTCGTCAAACGAATCCAAATTCGATGGGGTAATGTTGTTTACAGAGTTCCTAAGACCACCTTCCAGCTCCGTTATCAGACCCTGGTTACCATTGAAAGACAAACTGCTCATCAAGACGGTCCAAATGAGCATACAACGTATGAGGTTGCGTCGTTTCATCAAATAAATGAGTAAATATTTGTGGACATTTCATATACAACACCATCCGTCCCAAACTAAGAAAAGTTACTTTGGGTTCCTTCCAGCTCCATGATACGATCAATGTTTTCATAATACTGCATTATTACGTTTTTTCGACATGTTTGAGCATTGAAATTGCAGCAGGTGACCAGAAAGTGGATCTAATTTGATGCAAGATTTGATGACAAACATAGGGACAAGTGAAGCTAAATAAATGCTAGTAAAAAAAATGGTTGTCTGTAAAGTCGGTTTACTGACGATAGTTGAACGTGACAACGCAACGTCTTAAGAAAATACTGATGGAATGGGACTGACGACGTCATGCGGCGAGGTAACGGCGGTAACGGCACATGACGTCATGTTTTGCGGGCGTGCAGCCGGCTTCATCGAATTATAAGACGTTATCACGTCAAAAAGTCATCACACAATCAAGTTCAGATACTTTTATAGTAACTGTGATGATTTCTGCCCAGCAGTTGTCCGGCTTCCGACAAAACGTATCCCGCCCAATCCCACTTTTAACGATGATTGCAGTCTAACATGGTTATTTTGTTATTTTTAATTTTGAAGCGTAGTGCAATGAGCGGACATGGGCATCATGTATAACTATATACATGGTACCCATGTCCGCCCATTGTGTCGAGGCCGACATAACCTGACCGTCTCCCCAGGCGGAAGGGTATGCGTAAATGCATTTCCTCCACGTCCGAAAAAAGATAGGACATTTATTAAAAAAAAAGTAACTTTAGCCATTGTATAACAAAACTCAAATTAGAAACGTTAAATTCATTTGAGACACACATGGCGAAAATTTGTATACTGCCGTCACTGTATCCAAAAAAATTAGTGGTTTTGGGTCACGTAAGCTTTGAGTAAATGTTTAATAGAATACGGCGGTGTTTTATTACAGTAGACTGACAAGACGAGTACGACATGTGCTTGATGGTAAGCACCATGCCTGCCCATAACAGCACAATGGCACACCGCTTTTGGACAGTCCAGTCCAAAACATTACCTAGCACTGCACTGCGTCGTCACCCAGAGATATAGTTAAGATGTTTTATCTCTATGCCCTGTAATTTTACTGGAAACATTCCCCTTCAGACCGGAACACAGAAATATTTGCACATTACTGCTTGGCGGTAGAATAACTGGCAAAGGTGTGGTACTTCCCCAGACGGACTCTGCAAAGGGTCCTACCATATCATTGTATTGGTTACCATGGTTTGCAATAAACTTACCAGTATCCTTAAACGGTACCAGTACAAAATTGCTGTACGTCGTCAGATTTCTTCCAAGTACTTGCCAAATGTTTGCTCTCACTAACAATATCTCAGCTTCCATTGAGTTGGTAGTATCTAACACGAGGGTGAAACTGCGCTCACATGAGATATATGCGAAAAAGGTCAGAAGTAGCGTTGGTTTCAACATTTTGACGCGATTTCTAAACTCCGACTGTACGCTTGCAGCTTATGTGGAGCTTGGCTCATTGTTGTTAAGGGGAGAAGACTGGTTTGTACATTGGGCCTGTTTTCCCTTGATTACGGTGAGTACGGTAATAGGGTACCGGACTGGGTCGAAAATACACTATTCTAATTAATCCGTCAGCTAGATCGTGGAAAAATATTGAACACGTATTTTTTTTTAATTCAAAATATTAGAAATCGACAGAGATATAGAACATCAAACTTTGAGAGTGGGGGGTCGCGACTACGAGTACGATCACGCGAATTTTCTAAGCGCTGTATCTTCGTAATTTTTTGTTCGAGAAACAAAATAAAAAATACGTGTACAATATTTTTTAGCAAAGTATTTTTTTATTTTTCATCAAATTATAAAAAATCAACAAAGATATAGATCATGAAAATTTGTGAGTTGTGACGTCACTCCTACATAGAAGTCGTATAAAGACGTGACTTAATTGTTTTTTTAGTCACCATTATTACCTGTGAAATCTCATATCACCTTGCTCTTTTTTCTATCAGTTTGTTCGTCGCTCGAAGAAGTGACATCGTTTCATGGTTGACGTTTCAAAGACTAGGACGAGGACTTTTGATTTCACTTATGTGATAAAAACGTCTGGGCTGTGTGGAATGCGTTGTCTGAGTGTATTTTCCCATTCTTCATCCCTTTCTTCATTCTTCATCATTCCCCAATACTTGTAGGTAGGTCCATTTACCTACTACCAGTTAAAATTGGCTGGCACCGACTTCAAACAGATGAGTGAGTAGCGCTGATTATTCGCTTTTGGGTGCCTATTTGTGGTTTTGAAGTGGGTTACATTTATGGTTTAAAAAGAGTTTATTTAATCCTTTTGTAGTGCATAACAAGTTTTCATTAATGCATTCATACAATTTCGTGCTATCATCGAATTTCATAACGTTTGTAAAATCTACAACTACGTCATCCAGATAAATGTAAGCAAATTTTTAGTTTTTGTTCATGTACATGTTCAATATTCAAACTGCCCTACCGATTGCGACAAAATTTATTATATTTTTGGGAAGTCCTTTTCGAACAAAAAAAGAAACATTAAAATCGGTTAGGGCGTTCTCGAGAAATCAGATAATATGAGAATTGTTGGTCTGAGGGTAAATACGTAAAAATTGAGGTCGAACTGATAACTTGTTTTTTGAAAGCCGGTGAAAAAGTAGGCTTAATTATTAAGCCAATTATAGGACAAATAGTCAAGGCGGGAATTTACCATCTGGCAGGCCGAAGCATCAACTTACCCTTAACTAAACAACAATGTTGCATCCTGATAACATTTGAACCTTTTCATATTAGGTCTACAAACTAGGATAGCAAGGGCATTCTCCTCCGCTTACAATGAAGCTATAATGACAGGAAACCTTGATAAAAATGTCACTATTTCTATACTATAATAAACCTTTTTATATTATAAACTAACATCGCACCAGCCAGGTTTTATCTGTGTAGTGCCTGTTCCTGTTATTCCTTCGGGATAAAAAATTGGCAGTCATAGGAACTGCCAGCAGAAATGAAAACTTATAGCTCTGAATTTGATAGCTCACTTTGGAAACTACGCGCGTGAAACCGCAGTAGTCGGCTATCTAGAATGCTAACGGATTTCTAGATAGCCAATGGGAAATGCGTCAGCTGAAATTTTTAACACAATTTAATTATCATTATCTGAAATAATAGAATAAGTTACGGCTAGTCTAGTCGGGAGAACGGCGCTTGTCGATCCGGAGACCCCGGGTTCAAACCCGGGTGGTCCAAACACGCACCACTGTCTTTTCGAAGTCATGTGCGTATTGCTGCTGACTTAAAACGGTGAAGGAAAACATCTTGAGGAAACCGACATGCACCTAGAGTCTTTCGAAGTCATGTGTCATCCGCCAACCCGCACTGGGCCAGCGTGGTGGATTATGGCCTTAACTCTCTCCTTGCGATAGAAGGCCCCGAGTCCCAGCAGTGGGAACGTTTCGGGGGCTGTTGATGATGATTATGATGATGATATGAAATAGCACATAAGCTACTTTTTTGCAGCAAAAAAATACATGTAATGGGAACTACGCAAGGCACTGCTAGTTGTAAAGATTCTCTTAGCGAAAATTACTGGGCTTAGAGATATAATATCTTAGATCTCTGGGTGACGAGCGCAGTGCAGTGCTAGGTAATGATTTGGACTCTTCATGTTCCAATAGTTGTGTGGCCCTGTGCTGTTATGTGGCAGGCATGTTGCTTACCATGAGGCACATCTCCTGCTCGTTTTGTCACTCTTTCATAATAATAAAAAAACTTTAGAACATTTTAAAACTCTATCCCAATGTTTGGTGTCATTTCCCGAATGGTCCCATGTAACTTTTATTTTTTTATTGTTTTTGAAATTTGAAGAAAAAACTTTGCCTACAATTTTATCTGGATGACGTAGTTATGAAACTCGATCCTGTCAACACGAAATTGTATAAATGATTTGATGACTACTTGTTTTGCATTAAAAAGGGTAAAATAAACAATTTTCTACAAAAAATTAAACCGACTTCTAAACCAAAAATAGACACTCAAAAGCGAAAAATAAACTGATACAATTTTTATATTCGCTACTAACTCATATATTTGAAGTCCGTGCCAGCCAAGTCTGACATGGTAGTAGATAGATACTACCTACCTACAAGTATTTGGGACAAACCACTCAGGCAACGCATTCCACAGCCCCACGCTTATCACATAAGTAGAGCCAAATTAACGACGCAGCGCGATAAGCACTTGTTTGTTTTTCCAATAATTTTAGGTAAGTCAAGAGATTTCCAGTTGCTCATTTGGCGTATCTGAGGTTAGTAAGACCGATAACAAGGTCAAATCGAGAGAGATCTAAGCCCCGGTATATCACAAATTACGAGACATATTTTTTAATGGAAGGGGCGTTTCCAGTTGTTAATGTTATAGAGTAAGATCCCAGAGCTCCCAGACGTCACCTATTTTCTGATGAATGAAATGTGGACGATTGAGTAGAGTTAGTAAGTACTAAGAACACATGCTTGCTCGCTAACTTGCTTAGACGGCCAATTTTGAGATATGGGGTAATGAAGGTACATACAAACATTACTTACTTCACGTATTTTCTAGTAAGTGATATTCACGTATGTTGTAGGCAATATCCTTAAAAACAAGGTCCCAATACTCCTAGAGACTTTCCGTCAGCCGTTTTGCTTAACAACTCCAAAATAATAATTTAACTTCACTTAAATTCTCATGCTCCATTTGTAAATATGTTCGTCAGATAACTATTTTAAAGGTTTTTCTAATAAGACAGACCAATTTATTATCTGACGAACATATTTACAAATGGAGCATGAGAATTTAAGTGAAGGTAAATTATTATTTTAGAGTTGTTAAGCAAAACGGCTGACGGAAAGTGTCTGGGAGTATTAGAACCTTGTTTTTAAGGATGTTGCCTACAACATATGTGAATATCACTTACCTACTAGAAAATACGTGAAGTAAGTAAGTCACCTATTTTCTGATGAATGAAATGTGGACGACATTTCATTCATCAGAAAATAGGTGACGTCTGGGAGCTCTGGGATCTCGGACTATTATTGTTGGTCTAATCGGGAGAGAGCTGGAGAAGGCCAATGCCAGGAGGCACGCCGAATTGCAAAACATACTGTTGTAAATACGACTGAAACATATGTATATGTATTGCCAAATTTGTAGCAAATTCGGAATAAACGGGCTTTATTATAACTATTATTTAATCGGTAGAAAAACGACTGTTGAACAGGAGCCCAGGGTTAAAACTCCAGGCGCACCACTGTCACGTGCGTAATGCTGCTAATTTAAAATCGATGAAGGAAAATATCGTGAGAAAACCGACGTGTAGCTGGAATCTCTCGAAGTCATGTGTTATCTACTAACCCGCACTGGGCCAGCGTGGAGGATTACTTTCCTGACTGACTGGTGGAGTTGACTCTCTCCTTTACGCCTTGGGTCCCAGCAGTGGGAACATTTAGTGGGCTGCTTATCCTGAGTGGGCGTTCCCGCAAGCAAGAGCAAGTCATGCGCATTAAGCATGTTTCTAACCCTTCGATCAAATATATATCGTCGGTCATAATCGGTAAAATATCGGTTGATGTTCTAACCGTTCAGTTAAAGTTAAATAGAGAGCGATTTTCTAGACCATCTGACTCTATTGTAAGAAATCGTCGCCACCAAGATAAAAGGAGTCTATATCGAGGCCAGACAACTCTGATGCAAAATAATATTGTATGTATGGGACCCATAGATACAATATAATTCTATTAAGTATACAAGTTTTAGTAGTGGTAGGACTCTTAGCAGAGTCCGCCTGGGGAAGTACCACACCTTTGCCAAATATTCTACCGCCAAGCAGTAATGTGCAAACATTACTGTGTTCCGGTTTGAAGGGCAATGATTCCAGAGAAATTACAGGGCTTAGAGACATAATATCTCAGATCTCTGGGTGACGAGCGCAGTGCAGTGCTAGGTAATGATTTGGACTATCATGTTCCAATAGCTGCGTGTTACTGTGCTGTTATGTGGCAGGCATGTTGCTTAACATCAGGCACATGACCTGCTCGTCTCGTCACTCTAAGCTATAAAAAAAAAAAAAAACAATAAGATATCAAAGCCAATAAGGGACCTAAATACAAACCAATTTCGAAAAAATAACTGAAACCATTGTTTATAGTTGAAATATTATTATGACAATTAACGATTTTTAAATGACAAAATCGGGACATTTTATACCTACTTAATATGAAATTCTTTATTAGGGTTCCGTAAAACGTAAAAACAGAACCCTTATAGATTCGTCATGTCTGTCTGTCTGTCTGTCCGTCCGTATGCCACAGCCACTTTTTGCCGAAACTATGAGAACTACACTGTTGAAACTTGGTAAGTAGATGTATTCTGTGAACGGCATTAAGATAGGAACAAAAAAAATAAAAATTAGGGTTGCCCCCCATACTGAGAACTGAAACTCAAAAAATTTTTTTTTCATCAAACCTACATTGTGGGTTCTCTATCGATAGGTCTTCAAAAATGATGTTGAGGTTTCTAAAATCATTTTCGTCTACACTGAATAATTTGCGCGAGAGACACTTCCAAAGTGGTATAAAATGTGTGCCCCCCCCCCCCCCCTCTAACTTCTAAAGTAAGAGAATGAAAATCTAAAAAAAAAATTATGTACATTACCATGTAAACTACCAACGAAAATTGTTTTGTTTAGTACGTCATAAATACACTATTATTGACACTTCGATCAAAGTTACAACGAACTACAAAAACTATGTGTAGTATGTATATTATGTTACTTGCTGCAACGGAACCCTTCATGGGCGAGTCCAACTCGCACTTGGCCACTTTATTTTTTATTATTGAACTGTTATGACATTTGATTATTTGATTGACTCGTCGTGTTTTAAGCATCATTGTTTTAATCTTGCGTAATATTTTGATGTAACTTTTTGTAACTTTAATAGGTTAAAACTTGACCACCATCTGGTCTGATGTTAAGCAACGACGCAGCCTACGATAAAGCGTGCTTAGAAGACACCGATGCAATCTCGATTTGAATACACCTAGATTGTAACCACCGGGAAAACCCCACTCAGACAACGCATTCCACAACCTAGACGTTCTTATCACGAAAATAGAGTCAAACCTATTCGTTCGAATCAACCATGGAAAGATGTCGATTTATCAGAAAATTTAAATACAAACACTAACTAAACATTACCAGCGCCCAGCAGTTTCACTCGCGTGATTCCTTATCCCGTTATGTTTTCCCAAGAAAAAATAATGTGTTTTCCAGACCATCACCTATTCTATCTATGGACGAAATTTCATCCAAATCCCTTCAGTAGTCTGTGTGTGAAAGAATGAAAAGCATACATCCACACATTCCTACAAACTTGCACGTTCCGAACAACTAGACGCAGAATAAACATATTCTATGATTTCTGTTTGCCCTGTAATTACTCAACATTGCTCTTCTATCTGAAATACAGTAATTTTTACGCCATAAGTACGGATTACATTTACGAGCTTTCTGTTTGATTCACCGATTAGCTCATTTCTCACGTGAATGGGTTTTTTTTTTTAAATGAAGAGTGACGAGACCAGTAGGACATGTGCCTGATGGTAAGCAACATGCCTGCCAGATAACAGCACAGTGACACACAGCTATTGGAACATGAAGAGTCCAAATCATTACCTAGCACTGCACTGCGCTCGTCACCCAGAGATCTAAGTTGTTATATCTCTAAGCCCTGTAATTTCTCTGGAAACATTGCCCTTCAAACCGGAACACAGTAATGATTGCACATTGCTGTTTGGCGGTAGAATAACTGGCAAAGGTGTGGTACTTCCCCAGGTGGGCTCTGCTAAGAGTCCACTACATTTTTGTGTGCCACTACAAAGTGGGCATTTCACACAAAACACTATCTAGCCTCTTACTAAGCAAAGTTTTTATTATGGGGATCACTTGATATTATACTGTGGTACATAATAATTGTAATAGTACATTATGATATAAGTGCGGTAAGTTGATAATTACAGCCGAGGCTTTATTGCTAGCTCGAGCCGAAGGCGAGAGCTATAATTCGCAGAGGCTGTAATTATCAAAGCGCACGTATGTCATACGACGTTTTATAATATATTTGCGAGGAAATAAACAAAACTCTGACGACATTTTGAAATAAAAACAATACAACGAAAAAGACGCGCGGAATAATATTTACTTGATCACAGATCACAGCACAGAGTAAGTAATCACTATGGATCACAGATTAGCAATGCGCGCGCATCGGCGCCTTTTTTTTTTTAGCAACAACACAGAACCAGCCGGTATGCCATTAATAATAAAGTAAATTCATATTTTTGTGTTTTGTTACAGAAAAATTAAAGTAATTTATGGTCTAAATTAATTAAATTAACGAATTAAATAACTCATTATTATATTTTACCTCTCAAAGTTAATTTTATTCATAAAATGTTGACCACACTTTTCTGACATAAAAACTCTTTACTAAGATTTAAAAAGGTACCGTTCGTTTTAGACGGAGCATATCTCTCCACCTAGTCTGTGGACGGAGCATTTTGAAACCGTGCGTTTTACATTACACATTACAGCACTAGTGCGTAATAAGATACATTACGATACAGAAATTGGTCCAATAAGAGATCCTTTACGAGCAAATATGTTATAAATACATATTTATGATACTTTAAAGCGCAATACACACTGAGCCCGCCGGGCCGTCGACAAAGCCCGGCGACACAACCCGGCGGCCTGTATGAAAAGAATCATGTCGGCAACATGCGCCTGCGCGTGTTACCCGCCGACATGTTGGCGGCTTGGGTACGCCTGCGCTCATTTGCCCGGCGACGCTCAAAATTTTCCGACATGTAATAAGTGAAGCCGCCAACTAGACCGCCGACAAAAAGTTGCCGACATATGTCGGCGGCCCGGCGGGCTGAATGTGTAGTGGGCTTTACAATGATACTAGCAGCGCCCAGCGGTTTTACCCGTGTAGTTACCGTTGCCGTATTGCCGTTATCTTATTAGCCTAGCCTATGAGCTATTCCAGACCGCAATCTGTGTTCCAAACTTCAAACCGATCCGTTATTCCTTTATACCAGACTAGCTATAGGTAAGAGTACTAACGTTAGATTACCTAACTGGCAAACTACCAAACTGCACTGTGTCTGGGTGTTTATATGTATAACTAGCGGCCCGCTCCGGCTTCGCTCGAATAATAACCTAGATATCAACTGCAGCGCCATCTGCCGTAGCCTATGTTACTCGGGAATAATGTAGCTTTCCAAAGGTGAAAGAATTTTTGAAATCGGTCCAGTAGTTTCGGAGCCTATTCATTACAAACATACAAACATACAAAAATAGGTACAAATCTTTCCTCTTTATAATATTAGTATAGATAAGTATGTATTTAAAAACTATATAAGTATTATATTAGCTATCTGGCCGCCATCACACAAGCTTTGCTTAGTTTGGGGTCAGATGGTGTTGTGTGTGAATTGTCCACCAATAAAAAAAAAATAAAAAAAAAAAACGTAGTAGTAGTACCTACGTACTTTCCCATGTGGAGTGTTGTGTTCTGCAAAGAGTTCTAGCACTTCAAATCAAAACAATAAATAAACTGTTGACAGTTTGAAAAAACCTAGCTGGCCTTGACTAGCTAGCTTGAAAGACTTGGTGATTGGCGCGTTATCAGTAGCAGACCAGCTTACTGATAACACAAAATAACCAAAGTACAGAAGTCAAACTAATTACCTACATTTTTGAGTGAACTTCATTAGAACTTCATTAGACTCTTTCAGCTATTTCTGGGTGAAGAAAAATCATCGATTTTGTGTCATCGTCATCTAACGCATTTCTAGATGGCCATGCTTAGAAGACTTGTCTAGATGGCCATGCTTAGAAGACTTATCAAGACGACCATGCTTAGAAGATTTATACCAGACATGCAGTGCCCTGCGGTTCACCCGCGTAGCTTCCTATCAAATTATAAGTTAAAAGTGTATTTCAAATTATAAGTTAAAAGTGTATTTCAAATTATAAGTTAAAAGTTTTCACTTCTATCGGTATTTGTTTTTACAATTTCAATTCTGTCCGTTCTGCCATTTTGACATCATTGACCAACAAGCATGCAAACCTTGACATTTAAAATTTTAATGGAATTTTTGTATCCTACTTCCTACTAATATTATAAATGACAATGTGAGGATGTTTGGATGTTTGTTGCTCAATCACGTCCTAACGTATGAACGGATCGGGCTGAAATTCGGAACACATATAGATTATAGTCTGGAAGAACACGTAGGCTATCCCGAAAAAACAACGGAAACTACGCGGGTAACACCGCGGGGTGCTGCTAGTAGTTAATAAATAGTGCTTACTGTTTTATTCTTAAAATTCAATCTAGCAACATTTCGTACCAATCAAGAGATCAATTTATTTATTTATTTGAAATCAATTAGCATCGTTGTAAATAACGACTTACAGTAACGAGACTCAAGATAATATTTTAGTATTAGCCAGAGTAGATAAACTAAGCGCGACAGCCGACTGCATGTACGAAAAGTGAAATACAAGAGCGGTGCGGTGGCGGAGCATGCTCTCTGTTCGGACGCTCAACACTTCATTCGATTTGATAAGGCGGAGGTCCTGGCAAGGGAGAAGTATTTCATACCCCGTAAAGTCAGGGAGGCCATTGAAATTAGTAAGCGTCCGACGTTTAACAGAGATGGTGGATGGCATGTGCCGCCCGCTTGGAAACCTTGCCTCCAAAAGGCTCAGCAGTGTGTACAGAAAAGTAGTAAGGACACAGTGAGCTCGGTGTGCTGCAATATTCCCGACGCGCAGCTCACCAGCAATGAAGAGTTCCAGTGTACACCGGCGCAGCTCTCCCGCACCCCCTCACCTGCACCCCCGCGACAACAACCGTTAAGCTTGCGTGCGCGCCGTGCGGCTGCCCGCAGTGCTAAACGAGCTGCGAACATGCGCGCGCTCTCGCCTTGAAAAAGATCGCCGGATGCGATCGAAACTCGAGTCGGACTGTTCTGACTATATTATACGTGAGTTACCCGTGTATTTGTTTTGAAATACAAGAGCTTGGCCTCTGTAAGTTGTTTGATCTGTGCTGATAACGCGACGCCAATATTGGACACGACTTGTTGTTTGCGGTTTTTTTTTGTTAAAACTGTTAAGTTGGGTTTTCCTTATTTGATTTATTAGAATTTCTTAAATTTACTTCTTTTCTTTTTTAGTGGGAGCTAAGCAGTTGGTCTGAGATGAGCTACTGAAGTTAGATCAAACGCAGAAAGCTCAGAGTAACTATTTTCTGATCTGTGGCTCAGAGCTCTACCAATGTTTACTTGAATTCTTTTAGTACTCGTTGAGTACTGTAAGATTAAATTAGTAGGGTCATTAGCCTTCTACACAAGCCCAAGATTCGGTAAGCAATGATGACCAGTGACCAGTGACTAGAGATCAACTGGTATAGGTCACTTTAAAAAAAACTTGACTTGTATATTGTGATGTGGAAGGGTTGACAAAAAGAACAACATGTTCCAAGACAAAGCCAAACGTCGTAAAGAGCAAAGCCCCTTGACCACAAACCGCGAGATCAGGTCTGTTTTAATAAAATAAATGTGAAAACTATAAATCTGTAGCGAGTATCTGTAATCTTGTAGCGAGGACATCCGATTTTTCAGTACTTATTGAGGATGAAGGCTTGGATTCCATCTGCAGCTCTGTGTATTTTTTTAAATGAACAAGTTTCTCATCATCATTGGTTATAGTGAAGTACGTACGGAAGATAACAGTGAAGGAACACATCGCGAATATAACAACATGTTCCAAGACGACTTCGTTCGAGGACAAGCGTCGTCAGGCAACCCAGACCTGGCCAGCGTAGTAGATTATGACCTTGACTCTCTCTCTCTTTGTGGATGAAGATCCTGAGTCTCAGCTGTGAATCATGAAATGGGCGGTGTATGCATATGTCTAGAGTTGTCGGGTCGTCAAACCTAATAGCCGGACAGAGGAACCAGTTTGGCCGGACATTTAGGTAAAAAAGCCGGACACTCCAGGTTGCCTGGAAGAAATCGCGTTCAGCGACAAGGCCGCCAGTTGTATCACTAGTTTTACTGTATTCCTGTGTTTTATGTACTATTTTAAGGTGTGAACAATAAAGAGTTTTCATTCATTCATTCATTCACTCTACAGTATCGAGGATTTTAAATAGAGGCATTATAAATAAGGCAAAAAAAAAAAAACTGCCTGTGGAATGCGGGAAGCGTCGGATAATCGACTCATTTTCGCTCGGTTACGCTCTGCTCTCGCTCGTTTGCAAAAAGAAAATAGCCAAACAAAAGCCGGACAAACTGGACACCGTTTATTGTGTCCGGACACGCAATGAAAAGCTTAACCATGTCCGGCTTTATCCGGACGCCTGGCAATCTTCCATAAGTCAATACCCTTCCGTCTCACCCACGAGATAGGCTGATATTCCACTCAGTCTAAAGTACTTAAAGAAAATAGTGGATACCTCGTAATAAATTTTATCGTTTCATCATATTTATGAAAGAATTTGGGAATTCCCGAAATAAGCGTAAACATCAGTTTTGTTTAACTTAAATTTATTTAACCCGAGGGTCAGCGATATCGAAATATCTTCAATACAGGGTTATACGGAGTAAGGGAAACCGAAAGGGCATAATGGTATGCAAGGGAACATGGGACACCTGAAAAACAGAGATGGTTCACACTTCATTACAAATCAATGTAAAACTGATATTAGACCATATTTTGTGGACGTTACGTCTACCGATTAAGAGCCAACCGACGTAAATAAAAACATTTATTTAAATGTTTGAAACAATCGATGTAAACCATGGTTTACATTTTGTGGTGGAAAAAAATACTTTGGTAGAAAAAACTATGGCAGAAAATGCTGTGGTGAAAAAAAACTGTGGTATAAAAAGCACGTCGTGCAAAATTACTGTGGTAGAAAAAGCTACGGTGGAAAACCTTGTCGTGGAAGAAAACACTGTGGTAGAAAAAACATTTGATAGAATATTCTGTGGTTGCAAAAATACTGTGGTAGAAAAAGCACTTGATGGAATATTCTGTGGTTGCAAAAAACACTGTGGTAGAAAAAGCATTTGATAGAATATTCTGTGGTTGCAAAAAATACTGTGGTAGAAAAAGCATTTGATAGAATATTCTGTGGTTGCAAAAAATACTGTGGTAGAAAAAGCATTTGATAGAATATTCTGTGGTTGCAAAAAATACTGTGGTAGAAAAAGCACTTGATGGAATATTCTGTGGTTGCAAAAAACACTGTGGTAGAAAAAGCATTTGATAGAATATTCTGTGGTTGCAAAAAATACTGTGGTAGAAAAAGCATTTGATGGAATATTCTGTGGTTGCAAAAAATATTGTGGTAGAAAAAGCTACGGTGGAAAATATAATGTGGTAGAAAAAGCTGTGTTGGAAAAAATACTGTGGTAGTAAAAGCTCTGGCGGAAATTGCTGTGCATTTGGCTTAGGCCTTCTTATTATGACAAAAGGTTCCGAGTCTTAAAACGGGAATACAAAGTTGGATACCTGTGCTAGTTTTGTAGCACATTATTTTACTAAGAAAACTTGTTTTTCTAATTTAATTAATCAATAATAAGAAGCTTATTTTTTTGTCATTTGAAAATGTAGAAAGACTTGAATATTATGTCTGTTCTTAAAACAGTCTCTAAGACTATTTACGTGTAGTTTAAAACAAATCGCATTGAAAAACCAAAAAACGACTTTAATTAAAAAAATAAACACATATTTATAATTGACTAATTAGTAACGAATATATGTATCATCGAATTATGTTTACTTTTTATATTTGTTGACAAAAACTGCTCCAACGAATTCGATAAAATTTGTATCGGACCATCATTTTTTTTTAATATAAATATTGGTGGACAATTCACACACAACACCATATGATCTCAAACTAAGCAAAGCTTGTATGGTGGCGGCCAGATAGCTGATATAATACTTATATAGTTTTAAATACATACTTATTATACATAGAAACACCCAGACACAGTGTACCTAAACATTTGAATTCATCACACAAATATTTTCACTGGGTGGGAATCGAACCCACGACCTTCGGCTTCGCAGGCAGAGCTACTACCAACTAAGCCACGAGGCCAGTTGAAGTGTAACTTATCAAACCAAGAAGAATGATCATATCCTACTCGTACTTATCCTACATACTAATATTATAGTATGTATGTCTACATATGGATGTTTGGCTATTTGGATGTTTGGATATTTAGATGTTTGGATATTTAGATGTTTGGATATTTGGATGTTTGTTGCTCAATTACAGAAATTTGGAACACAGCTCATAGTCTGGAAGAATACATAGGCTACCTTTTATCCAGAGAAAATAACGGGAACGGGAACACTAAGAGCGGTTTCGCACTACATCCGATCCGAATCAGATTCGAATCGGTGAAAACACTTTCCGAAGTTGTTGTACAACTATTTGTATGATAGTTTACGCACTAGATCCGAATTCAGTCATCCGAATTGTCTCCGTCATCCGTAAATTTCCATTTCGGAATAGATAATTGACGGACCGAAGTAGCCATAGTATAATTCGTATGAACGCTCCCGCACTGCGTCCGAATTGAATTCGAGGTGCGTACGAACGGAGGTAGTGGGGCGGGCGGGGTATGCAGCTGAAACTGGCGAAATTTTAGACCTCTTAGCGGATTCAGAATTCCTGTGGTATATTTATTACTCAATACTAAAACCTTTATTGCGTCATATGTAGGTATAGTACGTTCATGGCATGCCAAAAGTGGCAACGGAACGCCTCATTTTCATCAAAACTGTCTTGAAAAAAAAATCTTATAGTTTGTAAAGTCATTTATTCCCTTATATATTCTTTAGAGACTTTAGACATTTAATAAAATGGTATTTTTTCCAGCTTTTTAGGTAATTTGGCAGCTTACTGTATATCGGATCGGACGTAGTGCAAAACCGTCGGCCCGAGTTTTCTAGTTCCATATTTTCACGGGTTCGGATCGGGTTCGGATCGGATTCGGATCGGACGTAGTGCGAAACCGCTCTGAGGGTAACACCGCGAGACGCTGCTCCTAAGTTCATAAACGACGAAGTTATTCTAGAACTTAAATAAAAGAGAAATAAATACAGATGTTTATTATTGTGAAACCTCTTTTTTTAAGTTCATGCTGTGGCAGAACTCTTAGCGTCCGCCTGGGGCCTGGGGAAGTACCACCACCTTAGCCAGTTATTCTACCGCCACATTGATGCTAACGTGCAAATATCACTGTGTTCCGGTTTGAAGGGCAACGTTGTCAGATAAATAACAGGTCATAGAGATGCGCCGTACAGTGCTCGGTGATTTGGACTCTTCACGTTCCATGGCACTGTGTCATTGTGCTATTATGGGATTTATGGGCAGGCATATTGCTTACCATCAGGCACATGTTCTGCTCGTCTTGTCACTCTATAATATCATCAACATCAACAGCCCACTAAACGTTCCCACTGCTGGGACTCGGGGCCTTCTCTCGCAAGGAGAGAGTTAAAGCCATAATCCACCACGCTGGCCCAGTGCGGGTTGGCGGATGACACATGACTTCGAAAGATTCTAGGTATATGTCGGTTTCCTCACGATGTTTTCCTTCACCGTTTTAAGTTAGCGGCATTACGCACATGACATCGAAAAGACAGCGGTGTGTGTGGGGTTTGAACCCGGGGTCTCCGACTCTATAATATAATTAAACATAAAAAGTCTTGTAAAAATGTATTACGTTTCTGTGAAACCTCGCCGATAAGTTTCAAATTTCGCCAGCTAAGATAAGTTCGTCGAATGTCGTGAATTAATAATTATTATTAAGTTTATAATATATGTACAGCGGGTCTGTATTTCTGATCCAGTGTATTCCTAATAGGGATCGAGAGCAGACACGGCGACATGGCGTCGCGTTCTGTAAAGCTATTTGTTACCTTAATACTAACGAATTATGTAGTTACAAGTGATAAAAGTAATCTCGTTATGGTCATAGATGATACCGCGTCCATGCAAAATGATATAGACCAAGTGAAGCTAGGTGTTGCAGCCATTATTGATACTGTAGAAAAATCTAACACTTCGCAGATCCATAGTTTCATTCTTATCACATTCAACGATAAAGATAATGGTGCAATTATCGACCCAGGTAAGCCATATTTTTACATTATTTAATAATAATAATTTTTATTGCCAAAAAAAAAAAAAAATTATTTGTTTATTTAATTTTTGTTACACTTTTTTTAAATTAAGTGTGACGAGACGAACCGGACATGTGCCTGATGGTAAGCAACATGCCTGCCACATAACAGCACAGTGGCACGCAGCTATTGGAACATGAAGAGTACAAATCATTACCTAGCACTGCACTGCACTCGTCACCCAGATATCTAAGATGTTATATCCCTATGCCCTGTAATTTCTCTGGAAACATTGCCCTTTAAACCGGAACACAGTAATGTTTGCACATTACTGCTTGGCGGTAAAATAACTGGCAAAGGTGTGGTACTCCCCCAGGCGGACTCTGCCAAGACTCTGACATCAACATTTAATCACATTAAACAAAGGTAACAATTAGTTCAGAGGTGGTTTCATATAAATTGTGCTGAACGGTGCGGTGGTTTTTGAAACATCATTATTCAGCTAAAGCTTCTTTTTTAGGTTTCCGTAGTCCAATGACAATAAAGTAGCCAAGTGCGAGTTGGACTCGCCCATGAAGGGTTCCGTTCCAGCAAGTAACATAATATACATAGTACACATAGTTATTGTAGTTCGTTGTAACTTTGATCGAAGTTTTAATAATAGTGTATTTATGACGTACTAAAAAAAAACTACTCATCAGATCGAGTTCAAACTAATTTTCGTTGGTAGTTTTCATGGTAATGTACATCATATATTTTTTTTAGTTTTTTCATTCTCTTACTTTAGAAGTTAGAGGGGGGGGGACACACATTTTACCACTTTGGAAGCGTCTCTCGCGCAAGTTATTCAGTGTAGACAAAAATTATATTAAAAACCTCAACATAATTTTTTAAGACCTATCGATAGACACCCCACACGTGTAGGTTTGATGAAAAAAAAATTTTTGAGCTTCAGTTCTCAGTATGGGGGGCACCCCTAATTTTTGTTTTTTAAAAAACTTTTGTAAAAATCTTAATGCGGTTCACAGAATCATCTACTTACCAAGTTTCAACAGTGTAGTTCTCATAGTTTCGGCAAAAAGTGGCTGTGACATACGGACGGACAGACAGACAGACAGACAGACATGACGAATCTATAAGGGTTCCGTTTTTACGTTTTACGGAACCCTAAAAATGATATTAAGGCTTGTAACTTTTTTTTTTCTAAATAATTTGCGCGAGAGTCTTTTCTGAAGTGGTAAAATGTGTCGCTCCCTTATTTTTGCGGAGGAAATTAAACTATGTTTGAAGAAACTGATTTAGGCGTGTATGTATTTCTTTTTGTTTTTATTACAGTTTGTGTTTTGTTTTACTAGACCGCCATATCGCCTGATGTTGAGGGAACAAAAATCATTGAACTCGTGTCATCCATAGTCAACTAACGCTTTCTGATACCATTTTTTTCTTTTATTACTGCACCGCCAAGCAGTAAAGTGCAAACATTACTAATTGGGCAAGAAGGGCAATGTTTCCAGATAAATTACAGGGCTTATTTAGATCTCTGGGTGACGAGCGCAGTGCAGTGCTAGGTAATGATTTGGACTCTTCATGTTCCAATAGCTGCGTGTCACTGTGCTGTTATGTGGCAGGCTTGTTGCTTACCATCAAGCACATGTCCTGTTCGTCTCGTCACTTTATTTTTTTTAAATCTGCCTTTTTACTTGTATCAAAGAACTACGTTAAGTACCCACCTTATAGACAGAAAGTGCTCTGACAAAATTTCGTAGGAATAAAAATTACGATAGAACGATACAGAGCATCTTTATGCTTGTTTTATGTGTGTTGGGGTTTGATACCATAACAATTACTGTGTTCCGGTTTGAAGGGCAATGTTTCCAGAGAAATTACAGGGCTTAGAGATATAACAACTGAGATCTCTGGGTGACGAGCGCAGTGCAGTGCTAGGTAATGATTTGGACTCTTCATGTTCCAATAGCTGCGTGTCACTGTGCTGTTATGTGGCAGGCATGTTGCTTACCATCAGGCACATGTCCTGCTCGTCTCGTCACTCTTTATTTAAAAAAAAAAAAAAATTAGAAATTAAATTCGTGTGGTTTGGTAAAATCTAAATATTAGACAAAACAATATGATTAAGAGTATTAACTTAATACTATTGAAGTTGCAAAGATACAGAATTAATATGAAATAGAAAATTATGTTCAGGATTACACAGAAAAGCTGTAATAAACCGGACGATACCTTTTACTTACATATTATGAACACTTTAACTGGAACTGGAACTTTCAGATTTGTCGTGTAGGGTTATTTGCTGTGTCCACCTGGGGGAGTACCACGCCTTTGCCAGTTATTCTGCAGGCCAGCAGTAGTGTGCAAACATAAGATAAAAAATAAAACACCTCATATTTCCGGATGACGAGCGCAGTGCGGTAATGATTTATACTCAATCCAAAGTGTTCCGCGGAACCCTAGGGTTCCATATAGCATCTATCTAGCTGTGCGTGTTTGCTTTTCTGTATGACAGCTATTAGTCCGGTCAAATTAGACCAAAAAATAAGAGTAAAGTTACCTAAATTCCCACCAAGCTGAAAATCGGTAAGATTGTTTGAAATATCATTAAAAACAAAATTTGAAAGTTCCCCATCTTTCCCCTGTAAGGAAAAAAACTTATTCAAGGTCAAAGAAAAAAAAATGAGTTTATCACGATTTTCAGCAAAACGGTAAGTTTTATCATAAAAATACTACAGACAAAAATTGTAGATCATAAAATTATCTACAAAAAATGTCTTAATACTTTTTTTTCTACGAGCCACCGTTTTTGAGATATAACCGTTTTTATGATTTTAAGTACTAGCAATTTGATCTGTATTTCTCAAACTCTCAATGTTGCATTCAAGACATTCATACTTATTTTCATCAAATTATTCTTATTAAGGACGCGCCTATTTTTCTAACATACCCCTCTCATGCCCATATTGTGAAAATGCCCATTTCCATTCGTGATTTCCAATAGTAACTCTACTTGACAAGAAATTATTACTAACGGCATTCGCTTTCTTGACAACGGAAACGTAAAACGTTGTAATCGTCATAATATGCACAATATTATGACGATTACAACTTTGTGAATCGTTATACCTCAAAAACGGTGTCTCGTAGAAAAAAAAGTATTAATACATTTTTTGTAGATGATTTTATGACCTACATTTTTTGTCTGCGGTATTTTTATGATGAAACTTACCGTTTTGCTGAAAATCGCGATAAACTCATTTTTTTTACCTTTGACCTTGAATAAAATTTTTTCCTTACAGGGGAAAGATGGGGAACTTTCAAATTTTGTTTTTAATGATATTTTAAACAATCTTACTGATTTTCAGCTTGGTGGGGAATTTAGGTAACTTCGAATGTCTAAATTGACCGGACTATATCTAGGTCTCACGCAAATGCAGCCAACATAAATAAACAACAAAAACATAAAAATCAATATCTTAATTCATCTAATCATCATTAATTCAATAAATAATTTTTTCATCCCTGGTGGGATGAAAAAATCCGAGCTGGTGCTCGGAAAGAGTACTTTTGCTCCTCGATATCACAGACCAGGTAGAGAGATAGGTACTCTCAGACAGACATGTCGGGAACAAGGAACATTGGTCTATGGTTACTAGACTAAATTCACTTTATCTGTGCTGAAAATGATACGCCGCCATTTTTTTTAATTTTTTTAATTAAACAAACTGCATCAACACAAATATCTAATTTGCCAACTCGTGCATTCGCGCCAGTAGGTAGGTATAAATCATACATTATTTAATTTTTTACGCCTAAAAGGAACCAGTTTCTATAAGAAAAATATAGCGCAAATTGGCTTGATACATTTATTTCTTCTTGAACAATTTCTTTCAAAAATGTTTTGAGCCGTTGGTACCAATAAACTTTCTGTTATTTAATTTTAACTACGATAGTGCGAGTCCAATGTTAGAGTCAGAACTCATCTTGATTAAGTTCCGCAACAGTTTTTTAGCAAAAGAATCACCACTTCACAGGATATAAGTCATATTTGGAGTGTTTTTCTTTCCAATGTGGAAACGTATGTAACAGACGTATTTTCCGAAGTAACTGCAGCCTGGTACAATACACTTGTTATAAATCTTAGGTAAGGTGCGAAAAGAACATTTGCACCTAATAAAGAAAAAAAATACACGAAAATGTAAACATGTACACCACAGATTACAGAAATAAACACAGATGGAACCTTCGTGAACAACACTGTGAGGCCCGTAATTAGTCATGTTGACGTAAAATTGTCAAATCAACGTTCCAAATGACTTGTATAATGTTGTCAGTATTAAGAAAAAAGTCCCACTATTGTTGTCTTAGCTTGGGAAATCTTCACGTATAATAAACACATCAATTGATATTAATATTATTACGCCGATTATGCAAGGATTTTTTGTTACTACTATTTCCATTCTATGAAGAAAATAATTTTGATTTTGCATGCAACTAGAAATTAACTTGAATCGCAAATAATAAAATTAGTGTACTACTTTACTCGCTTAGATAGGTTAAACAAAAATTAAAACAACCATCTTTACCACCAAACTATTTTTAAAATCAAGTAACCGTATAATGAATGACATTCTCGAAACATACGTAACGCGGACAAGCTGGATGTCATATCACACTCTCTCACAAGTTACAAGGTCACGGAAGCTAACTCACATAGCCTGAAGTTTATAACACTCTTCCCAAAATAGTTATATCTGCCCCAAGTTTCGGCAGCTTCAAAAACAAATTAAAGTGCTGGCTTATCGACCAAACTTTTTATTTTTAGAGAGTGATGGCAAAGTCCCATAAAAATGTATACAAAAATTTGACATGGGTCAGTACAATTGTTATAAAAACATATTATACTCATATAATGCTTGACAGTTTTCTGTACAATAATTATTATAATACAGTAAAGTAGTCATTTCAAACTTTGAAAATGTATACAATTTGTATGCTCTTTCTTTTGTTTTTATTTCTTATTTATTAACGTGTAAATTGTACACGTATGAATAAAGTACTTTGACTTTAATATTAAAAACTTTATAATTTAAAAATATTTCATTTTACAAACAACGTTATGCGTAATATTAACTTCAAAAATATCTTCCTTCAACAAATATTTTATTTTATAAACCATCATTTTATAACCAATTATATAGCCGTTTCACTTAGATAATATATCGAATGACATTACAATGTAATACAAAACAGTTTATTGGCACCATAAACAAAGTTGACAAGAAGTAACACATATAATAACTATACAAAATGGGCACAAAAGGCGATCTTGTCGCTAAAAGCGGTCTCTTCCATGTAACCTTGATTCATGAGGAAAAAAAAATTGTAATATTTTGGGCAGTGGTGCAACTAACGAAATAAATAAATACAAATTTTAGGATGTATTAATAATTTTGTTATATGTACATTTTTATGTCATAAAATACTAATTTCACAAATTTAACATTTACTGAAATTAATTAATTTGAAATTAATTTAAATTGAATAATACAATGCCCATCAATAATTTGGTCTACGAGTATCTAAAAAAATATATAATCTATATTTTACCCTAAATTCAGGGAAAATAATTTCTATTTAGTATCGCCACACTAACCTATTTTCGTTGAGGTGTTGTGTTCCATTCATCACCAAAATAAAATCGCCTAAATTATATAAATAAAAGTAAAAATATTCAAATTTTCCTATGAAATTATATTCCTCTTTCCTTTTTTTGTTTTTGGGAACATTGTTTGAAGACACAAAACGGCATATTTTAAAACAAAACTTAAAATCACACGGGACTCCCGTACAACACGGAAGTCCGTTTCATACTGACTGGAGTTTGTATTTGCTTCGGCTTTTGTATTTCCTTTGTCTGCTTCAGTAGCTCTGTTCTGCGTGCTCCATCTGGTTCTATTTCTGTAATCTGTGATGTACACAATAATAATTATTTTTATCAACACACAATGACAACGTCATATTCACCTTAGATAAATACTATAATTTTCTGAAAAAAGTATACCAATAGTGTCATAGAGATGCCCGATAATGTGATAATTTTATCGTAATATCGAAACTAAGTCAAATATCGATCGATCGATTACAAAATGTGGGCTATGAGATAGGTTCCACATTTTGAATTGTCTCTCTGTGTGTACGTTATTTATTTATTTTGTATGCTGTAAAAAGTTAAAATTTTGCTTTTGACCTATGTGTAAATACTGTTTATTACTCAGTGAATGAAATAATTCCATAAAAAACATTGAACCACTTGGCCAATTTTCTTTCATGCAGTCCTTACTAACCTTTGATCTCTGTGATTTTGTTTGAGCATGGTTCAAAAAAAATTAGCAGTCATAGGAACTGCCGATAGTAGTGAAAACGTATAACTCAGAATTTGATAGCTTACTTTGTACACTACGCGGGTGAAATCTGAAGGCGTCACTATGATCATGGTCATCTAGAAATCCTGACGCATATCTAGATGGCCAGTGGGAAATGCTAACGCATTTCTAGTAATGGTAGGACTCTTAGTAGAGTCCGCCTGGGGAGTACCACACCTTTACCAGTAATTCTACCGCCAAGTAGTAATGTGCAAACCTTACTGTGTTCCGGTTTGAAGGGCAATGTTTCCAGATAAATTACAGGGCTTAGAGATATAACATCTTAGATCTCTGGGCGACGAGCGCAGTGCAGTGCTAAGTAATGATTTGGACTCTTCATGTTCCAATAGCTGCGTGTCCCTGTGCTGTTATGTGGCAGGTATGTTGCTGTTCATGTGTGTGTACCATCAGGCACATGTCCTGCTCGTCTCGTCACTCTTTATTTAAAAAAAAACATGGCCAGTGGCCATGGTCCCGAGTTTAGCCGAAGATTTTTTTATCATTTGCGAGCGTGACGTCAGAATTCAATTCAAAAAGAAAGCCCAAATCAAAATCTGTCTGTGGTGAGCCAAAAGTTTTCATATAAAAAATGACGACAAAAACACGGTTGAAGACAATGTGACAAATTTTAAAATATACATACATGTTTTACAACCATAGAACAGACCGCGTTAAAAAAACACGCGATAGTGTTTCAACACTATAAAACGAATACTATGAATTTGATCTAGTGACAATGACAATCGATAAACCGATACCGTCCAATTTATAGGTATCCCTAACGTGGAATTTTGGATTTTTTAAATTCATAGACTAAGTACCTAGAACTCTTTTAAATTATACAAGAAGTGACGTTGGCATGAAATCCAATTGTGACTACTGAAGTAAAGCGCGGGGAGCAGAAGTGTCAGCTTTGTTAGTCTGGTTGTCAAACTCAAATGACATAGCGAAAAGAAAAAAAAAATGACATAAGATTTGTATGAGGTTTACCCCCCGTTCTCTCGATATCAGGGCGCAAAAGTCGTTTTTACCCTCTAGAGGGTAAAGTAAATTTGAATTTAGAACATCGCGTATACTGAGGTTTTGAATTCAAAACATAATTTAACCTATTTATTTCTACCTCCTTGGTGCCGAATTCATCATACATTTATTTTTAATTTGTTAAAAACTCACACTCGGAACCTCCTTGGTGTACTTTTTTGAAAATGCTTTGCGCGCAATTTTCTTTTCACGTATGGAGGATAGAGGTAAAGAATGTTATTTCAAATGGCAGAACATTTTAAAATGCAATGAATGAATCAATTGTAATCTAATTGAAGTATGCCGAGTTAAATAATTAAATATTATTGACTACTAAAATAGTAACTAATAGATAATGCTCATAGCCACGCCCTCCGGTTTCACACGCGTAGTTTCCAAAGTAAGCAATCAAATTCTGAGTTATAAGATACCACTTCTATCGGCAGTGCCTATGACTGCCAATATTTTTTTTAATTAATTTTGAATAGTACGTTTATTTATTTCCTTTAAAATGTACTCTGATGCAAATTTAGTGCTACTATAATTTAATGCATTTGGGCGGACACTTTTTCATGTACACATATGAAACTCCTTACCTCAATCGGTCAACTCTCCATATTTTCACGTCATAGTGTTAAATTGTTATTGTTAAAACCATGGCTGAATAAACTTAAAGTTTAAAACTTAGATTAAAAACAGTAAATTTGAATACAAGTGAAAAACCGAAATACCATAATAACAAGTGATTCTAGCGACCAAAAAGTTTATTTGACGCCAACAGAATTGACTGAAAGTGAAAATGCGCAAAGCGTTTAGTAATTTCCTCGCTAAGGTGGGATGAAATATTACGTGTTGCACTCGAGTGCAAAGATTTTTCACCTTGTGCCCTTTTGATTCCCTTGCTACGCTCAGGATTCTAATTTTTGAATCCCTCGCTACGCTCGTGATTCAACTTTAGAATCCTTCGCTTGCTCGGTCATCAAAATTGAGCACGCGGTTAAAAAGCAACTTTGCACTCTTGTACAACAAATAACTATTGTAAGGTCAACACAAAACTGCCAAAAACTAAAGACTGAAATTGGAAAAACAAAATGGGCGGCAAAATTTCAATAGCCTAAGGGCGGCAAATGTGTATCGTGTGATGGATTTATAATCATCATTTCCACCTATCCCCACAATGACTAAAGTACTCGTATGTACCCAGCCCCACTCAGCCTATCCATATTATTATTGCGAAATTGGGACGCAAATCTTGTTACTCTTTCATTCAAAAACCATCGATACTACTAAATGGAACAACATGAAATTTAGAGTAGAGATAAATTATTGTCCGGAATAGTACATACGATACTTTTTATTAACCGAAACATTTAAGTAACGTAATAATAATACGTAACAATGCTATTAGTATGTTTCTTATTAACTTTTTTTAAATATATACACATATATTTATTTACAAAATGTACACGAACTTAATCTAGAAGACCAGTGCCAGTGGGAATCGTGCCCAAAATGCTGGCCCCGTTGCCACGTTGAATGGCGATACTTATTCGCTGAAAAAATAAAGGCCTGCATTTTGGTCACGAGTTGCATCACAAAGACTTTTGAATAAGTCTTTGCTTATTAAACTATATTTGTGAACTCTTAATTAGTTCACTTAGGAGTTCAAAAATGTTAATATTTTATGCTTATGTACATAAAAATTGCAACATTTAAGTGTCTTCAAAGACAACTATGAAAACAGTTTTCTAGTTGTATTAATGTGTTGTAACAAATAGTTGCAACTTTTATCCTGGATAAAATAAGTGTAGGTGAACAAAATTTGCCACTAATTTTTAATTTGTTACAGGCGTGGAATTTAGGATAGAAACGGCTGATAGTTACCAGTTCCGAACGGCTCTGTCTGCTATTAACGTCCATGGAGGAGGCTTCTGTCCTGAATACGCGTTGGCAGGGATCACTAAAGCCTTGGAAAGGAGCCTGGACCGTTCCTTCATATACGTATTCACGGATGCCACAGCTAAAGATCATAAAGACGCAGAAGAAGTAAAAGCTCTTGCACAGAAAAAACAAACTCAGGTATTATATTTTTTCATCGAGAAACGTGCCAAACTTCTCATAAGCACAGATACTATTGTTCGAAAGTCTTCAGTCTGTCGGGGCTTAATCATAATCATTATAATTTATTTATAACCAATAAATACATACATACCATAAGGATTTCAGGCGATAAAGTTACTGGACTAATTTCTATTGCCGCTATAACAACAAATAAAAATAAAATAAAAACATTATTTAAGGGGGGCTCCCATACAACAAACTTGATTATTGCACGCAAAGAAACTAGATGGCGCCACTAGTAAAAATAGATCGCGATGTAGACTTCATCGTGAAAATCATGAGGGAAAAATCTATATTTTAATAAACGTTTTGACTGTCTGCGGAAATTGCGATGTAAAAGAAATTTCGAATAATGCCAAAGAGGTTTTCGCCGTTTATTTGCTAATCTAATGGTACGGAACCCTTCGTGGGACTCCCACGGTGCGAACCTGGCCGGTTTTATTTTTTGTAATGTAAAGCTTTTGCAATCAATATTATACGATTAGTTGGTTTTAAAGTGATGTTTTGTCAAAAAATGTTTGTGAAACATTAGTGAACCATAAAAAAACATACAACCGAATTGAGAACCTCGTCCTTTTTTAAAGTCGGTTAAAAACACAGACTTACCAGAAAATAACACTGATTATTTTATGTTTTAACATTACTTTTTCAGATTGTTTTTGTCTTGACGAATAGTTTATGCAACGACCATAGTTCATCAGAGTACCAAGTATACTATGATCTAGCAGAAGCCACCGGTGGGATAGTATTTGAATTGCCCAAACCTGAAATTGGCAAGGTAAGTTACGTGTGTGTAAGGCCCTGACCACACATGCTAGTTTTTGAAGCGACTAGACGCCAAGTGCAGCTACTTTTTGAAGCGTGACGCAGCGTCTAGATGCCTGTCGCCGCTGCTAAAAGTAGCTAGTGTGGTTTGGCTGTAAATTATACATTTATGAATGAAGTACTTTGACTTCAATTTAATCGTAGGGAAAGATAACATCTGGAAAATAGTTCAGAAACCTATCAATGGACCCGATCAACACAATGATAAACAATAGGCATGGATATTTATTGGGTAAACGGGTAACTCACGTGTAATAAGGTCGGTCAATCCGACTCGAGTTTCGGCCTTTTTCAAGGAGAGTCTATGTGCACGATGGCTGCCCGTTTGGTGCACCAAACGGCGACCGACCTTATTACACGTGAGTTACCCGTTTACCCAATAAATATGTGTAACAACCACGTTAATTTTAATATTAAAATTGGCATGGATACTAAAATCTAATTAGTCTGACAGTTAGATTATAAAAAAATATCGTCCATGTATTTTTTTTTGTTGTTCCAAAAACAAAAAAGGCGAAGTTAAAGCCGGGGGGTCACACAGAGGCGATCCGATAGCGATACGATAGCGAGACGATATTTTTTGTAATGTTCGAATTTGTATGCAACCTGACACACAGCAAGCGGGCGCGATACTCGGTATCGGATCGCTATCGCTATCGCTACCGGATCGCCTCTGTGTGACCCGGCCTTAATAGTGATTAAAAGTTTTGAGTGACGCCACGTTAATTTTTAAGTCGGGACGTCACAACCTCCACTGCGGAAGTTTAATAGTCTGTACCTGTCCTTGATTTGATAAAACTAAAAATACTACGTGTCCGATATTCAATAATCTACATGACGGACTAATTGGAATGGTATTCTATATTTTTGGCCCTTATCATCCCAATTATTCTTAGTAAGCTAAGAAGAGTAAGTTGCTTATGCTTGTCTTAAAAAGGTCTTATAAGTAATCTCATTCGATACTTAAAACCGGTAGGTTACACAAAGTGACCATCCATATGTACGTAGGCTAAGTGGAATCAACCATTTTGTGAAAATCATGTACCAATTTATAGGAATGAAGCAGCTGATAAAGCACTGAGCCTTATTTTTTGTGGGTCTCTTGCTGTTAACAAACAAAAAAATTGGCAGTCATAGGAACTGCCGATAGAAGTGAAAACTTATAACTCAGAATTTGATAGTTTATTTGGAAACTACACGGGTGTAACCGGAGGGCGTGGCCTCGCCATCATAGCATGGCCATCTAGAAATGCGCCAGCATTTCTCATCGGCTCACGCATTTCTAGATGGCCATGCCATGATGCCGAGGTCACGCCCTTTCAACATTTCCCATTGGCTGACGCATTTCTATATGCTCAATCGCCAAGGTGCCGAGTTTACCCGAAGATTTCTTATCATACCCGAGCGTGACGGTAGAATCCAATTTACACCCCACGAAAAATCTGTCTAGGCGCGCCTAAAGAAGTTTTCACTTCAATGAAAAACCTCAAACAAATTGTCTACGAACCATTACGTAAACGGAATTCAGTACCTACCGGAAGAACTGCAAGGATTTTTGAAACTACATATTAGAAGAATCAGCAAAAACCTTTGCTTTTAGCAGTAGGGCAGTTACCAGAGAAATAAAATTTAGTGTATAAAAAGTACAACATGCATTTACTTTGTGTACAGGTATTGGAGTATGTCCAGAAAACAGTAACAGGCCGACGAACAACTCTTTACAGTAAAAAACTACGCCCTGGCAGACATACACTACCAGTAAGTTATTCCTTTAGTAATAGTGCACTAAATGAAAGCTGCAGAGTCCGTGCACTACATACAGTGCACAAAAAATAAGCCGAGGAGTCCGTGCACTACATATAGGCATGCGGAAATTCAGCCTGTAATATATTTTCAAAAACCCTGGAGGTAAAAACGTTATTTCAAGAAGCTAGTAGCATCAGCTGATGGGGCTTAAAGCCCCCGACTCAGAAGTCAAGGTTCTGCATAAGCGTATATTATAAGCTTATACCTAGTGTCGGCAGACTAAAACACTTAAGTCAAAAAAATGATATTTTGTTTTAATATACCCACAACATTATATTAAATTAATACATCGACTGACTAAAGCACGTAAGTCAAAGCCGTCTATTTCAATTTGAACTCAATGGGACACCTTTTCAACTTTTTGATATTCTCCAAATCTTGTGACGTTATAAACAACTTATAATGACTTAGGTCAAAAGGAACAAATGAAATTCTGCACTAAGCGGACTGAAAGTATGACATATGTCATAAAGATCGCTGAATGCACTATGTTATCACTTTGTTTAACTTGAGGGTAAGCACTTCAAAACGTGATTTATTGAATCAAAATAAAGATGTGTCCGTGTGGTTTGAAACGCGAGACGCTAACCCAATCATTTGCAAGTTTAGTTTTGTATTAACTTTGATTAATAATATAATATCTCTACTACCTACTCATAATGGATTCTCAACGTGGAAAGAAATTCGTTGAGATGATGTTAAAAGGTATAAAAATACTTAATGTAAGTTTGATAATATCATTTTTTCAATCTCCGTTAAATAATTTGGTAGCGGATAAGACTTCTACATTGATAATACTATTGAACTTTTAGCATCATTTTTGATGCGGTACATCCTTTTGGTGCCTTACGTTGTAGCATTGTGAATTCGTATTTTATTTAAAATAAATATGTTTTTTTTGTCGAATGAAATGATCAGCAATTTGGAAACGTAACACTGGAAGAGGAGCCCATGTCTTGCACATCTTCAGGGGTTACTACACAGTTGACGTGCCTGTTAGTCCGGAAATTGAATTTTTCATTGAAGACTTTATCCAGGATCCACATTATGTGTTATCAATAGACTCGGCAATCTCGTCAAGTTCAAGTAATGAATCCACACATCAAGGTACTCCCTTATGTCCTGGTTCAACGTCTACACTTTTGATTTAGAGCAATGCTAACCTACTCCAGTACTAAGCTCTTCTGTTGTATTTTACATAAGTCCGTTGTGGATATTCAATGGTTTAATGTTTACCTGGGCTTTGCAAAGAAATAGATTTGTAAGTAACTGAGTTTACATGTATGATTCCTGGCCATAGCCAGTTGGTAGTAAATACTAATTACGGTATTATAGAGAAGAATAAGACAGGATTGCAAATCTATCACCCGCATGATTGGAAACAACTGACAAAATCAAGAAGTAAAAAAAAATAGTTTTAAAATACAATTCTGATCTTGGATTTTTTTTCGCTTCTAAAGGGCCTATTAGTATTAAGAATTAAAGATGACGGTGGGCGACAATTTAAATGGATCGATTAAAGATGGTTGCGCTATGATTCTGACTTCGGAATATTTTTTTCGGAATAAGTTATCCCTCATCTTAGAAGAAGAACCTCAATTTTTCAAATTAAACATGGTAGCTGACAATATTCTAGTTATATCGTTACAGCCTAGTAAAAAGAAGCTTTGAACTCTTTCCTAAATGGTTTTTTCTATAAATTTTATATGGATTTACCTACTGAAAACGGTTTTTGGAATACTAACCATGATATTATCGACAGCGAAGATGATTGTTAATTAGATTAATGTTACAATACTTAATTTATATGTAAATAAATAGAGACTTATGAAATGATTTCTAAGTACCTTATAACCTATGTCTTAAGTATAATTTTATTTTCAAGGGTAAAGTGTTCTTAATAACTAATAACCTAAGTCACAAAAATTGCCTCTTGCTGTAGTTGTCTTTAATGACACATACATGCATGTATTACTATAACACGTATTTATAAATGGTATTACTTACATATTATTAGTAATGGAAGGGAAATATTACGATGATTCATCGAGGACAGTTGTAAAGATCAATCTATAATTGTTTCAGATCAAAGTTGATGCGATAATGGGAGAGCTGACTCTGTCGCTTGCTTCCGCTAAAAGTAGTGACCCATCCGTGGCGGTCACAGCGCCCGATGGTAGTAAAGTATGGACCAGGATGATGGTGGAAACCGATCGTATTAAGGTAATTAACCATCGTCATTTTGGAACTAAGTTTCTTAGGGTAGACTTGGAAAAGATAGGGATTTAGCCACGCGACCGAACTGAAAAAGATTTTTAATGGAACGGAAATGGGAAGTGCGCTGGTAGAACCGCGGAGCGCAACTAGTGCAAATGATTATTTCTGAAAAGAAAACTTATTTTGGCGCGCCAGATACAGATTTTTCGTGGGCTGTGAATCGAATTCTAGCGTCACGATAAGAATATCTATCATATCTAGCCCTATGATAAGAAATCTTTGAGTAAACTCGGAACTATGGCCATTGGCTATCTAGAAATACGTCAGCATTTCCCATTGGCCATCTAGAAAAGCGTGGGCATTTCTAGATAGCCATGCTCGTGGCCACATTCTCCAGTTTCCCCCGCGTAGTTTCCAAAGCGAGCTATCAAATTCTGAGTTATAACTTTTCACTTCTATCGGCAGTTCCTATGACTGCCAATTTTTTTATTTATGCCGAATTGGAGCCCCGGGTTTAAATCCCCCGGACCAGTGTCTTTTCGAAGTCATGTGTATAAAGCCGCTAGCTTAAAAACGGTGAAAGAAGAGATCGTGAAAAAAACCGACACGTATCTAGAATCCTTCAACAGCAAGTGTCATCCACCAGCCCGCATTGGGTCAGCGTTATGGATTATGGCCTTGTTGACTATCCCATGGGAAAGAAGGCCCCGAGTCTTAGCAGTGGAACATGTAATGGGCTGCATTT
This sequence comes from Ectropis crepuscularia, assembly GCA_963693475.1. NCBI lineage: Eukaryota > Metazoa > Arthropoda > Insecta > Lepidoptera > Geometridae > Ectropis > Ectropis crepuscularia. The sequence goes on from OY856355.1 coordinate 20,980,743, forward strand.
GCTTATTATAACAATACTTATATTTTTACTAGTAGCACACCGCGGTTTTATTTTATATTAAAATCGGTCGCGTAGTTTTTTCACGAGATAATAAAGTGGCCAAGTGCGAGTTGGACTCGCCCATGAAGGGTTCCGTTGCAGCAAGTAACATAATATACATAGTACACATAGTTCTTGTAGTTCGTTGTAGCTTTGATCGAAGTTTCAATAATAGTGTATTTATGACGGGCTTAAAAAAAACTACTTATCAGATCGAGTTCAAACTAATTTTCGTTGGTAGTTTACATGGTAATGTACATCATATATATTTTTTAGATTTTTCATTATCTTACTTTAGAAGTTAGAGGGGGGGGGACCCACATTTTACCACTTTGAAAGTGTGTCTCGCGCAAACTATTCAGTGTATACGAAAATGATTTTAGAAACCTCAACATCATTTTTGAAGACCTATCGATAGACACTCCACACGTGTAGGTATGATGAAAAAAAAATTTTGAGTTTCAGTTCTCAGTATGGGGGGCAACCCTAATTTTTTTTTTTTTTTTTTTGTTCAAATCGTAATGCGGTTCACAGAATACATCTACTTACCAAGTTTCAACAGTGTAGTTCTTATAGTTTCGGCAAAAAGTGGCTGTGACATACGGACGGACAGACAGACAGACAGACAGACATGACGAATCTATAAGGGTTCCGTTTTTACGTTTTACGGAACCCTAAAAAGTAGGATATATGTTATTCCAGACGATAATCTATCTGTTCAAAATTTAAGCGCGATTCGTTCACGCGTGAGTCACACATTACGACGTGAGTGAGCAACAAACATCCAAACATTTATAATATTAGTAGGATTTATTGTAAAAAACTGTTGTCAGGTTTATTCAATCGACGTGACGAAGCCAGGTGTCCACATCGTGGACGTGGGCTGCAAGTCGGAGACCCAGACCGTGGTCTCCGCCAAGTCCGGCATCGACTTCAGGCACGGGTTCTCCGCGTACACGCTCCCGTCCATCGTAGACACCAGCACCATGCCGGCCCCAGGTCAGTCTTTATAAATAAATCAAAATCGACAATTCAGAATTCACACACAACACCATCCGACCCCAAACTAAGCAAAGCTTGTACGATGGCGGCCAGATAGCTGATATAATACTTATATAGTTTTAAATACATACTTATTATACATAGAAACACACAGACACAGTGCAAACATTTGAATTCATCGCACAAATATTTGCACTAGGTGGGAGTCGAACCCACGACCCTCGGCTTCGCAGGCAAAGCTACTACCCACTAAGCCACGAGGCCAGTCAAAGTCAGGGAATCACTATATCTACAAGCAGTAGCATCTGTTTTTGGAGCGAAGTTCCTTACAATTCCAGGTACAAGTTCCAGCCATGGAGGAGATAAGGATTTTGGTGCGCAACCGAAATGAAAAAAAACGCATTTCTTTTCAGTTAAAAAATCCCTAATCCTACATCCTCCTACCATGCCGTAAAGAAAATCTTTTAAAAAAAAAAGGCCACGGAGTCCCAGCCGACGAAACAAAAGGTAATGAGCAGCGCATAAGTTCTCATGGAGCGATTTTCAACCGCACCCGCCGCGGTTGCAGTCCCGCAGCTTCTGTAGAATGCAGATATAATATATTTAAAGGAGACGGCTCATTTCTGCCCCAAGTCGTTTCAAGTTTATGTACGTAACTATCCCCGGAGACCTAAAAAAGTTAATTAATTAAAATAACATATAATTAAATAATGCAAACTGTACATTCAAAACTAACGTGCCAAGCAGGGATTGCAAATTGGTGTGATTAAAAGTACTTTAATGACTGTACCTAATGCCAGCCATGTTTTTTCTCTTTTTTTCTTCAGTTGACGTTTACGTAAAGTGAACGTGCTTGTGTCATTTTGCCCGGATTGCGACATTGTAGTTTTGGCGCCAACGTAAAAAAAACATGTCGCCTCATTGTATTATTTTTTTCTTTAACTTGTGTATTTTCGAGTGCAATGTGCAATAAATGATGGATAATTACAAATTACTATTTGATGTTCGTGAACGTACTTCTTTGACGATTTTTAGTAAAACTTGATAATATTGAAATACGTAATATGGGAAAAGACAAAAGGTGTGCGACGCCAAAATAAAAAAAAAGTTAACAAAATTGACACAACATCCGATTCGTTCGAAACTCGATTCCAAAAAGAATGTAAAATATGCTCGATTCGTTCGAAACTCACAACATCGCGTTATTTTTTTTCAACGTTTTAGTTGATATCTTTTAAACCCCGCTATGCAGAATAAAAACATTAACAGTTCCTTAATATATATTAAAAATCCTATACAATGATCCAATTTTGGTCGAGTCTCCTGCACTTTTGCTGTGGGGCAAATGCCCATGGAAAATGGGCCGTCTCCTTTAAAGTACAACTCACGACGCGTTTTAGGCCCGCGATGACGCGCGGTTGCCGCACGGTCGCCGCCCACCCGTCAGCCACGTTCGCGGGCGATAATCTCACCCGCGCCGCGGCGGCTGCGAAACCGCGAAAATCAGTTCTCGTGAGTTTTGAAATAGAACCCGCCCCCGTCGCGGTTTTTGTACCGAAAATCGTTCCTTGAGTTCATAACTAATACCCGGTTTACATTATTCCAGTACAGCGGTCGAATCCAGCGCTGGATTGCTTACTGGAATAATGTAAACCGGCACTGGAATGCATTGTCTCTGGATTGATGCTTTCCAGTGCCGGTTTCCATTATTCCAGTAAGCAATCCAGCGCTGGATGTGGTCGCTGGACTGGAATAATATAAACGGGGTATTAGCTAAGCACTAAGAACGCTTACAACGCTTAGGGTTAACGCCAACTTATACGAATCTAACCCTACAAATAAAATCACTCATAGGCTTTATGCCATGCCCGTTAAGATATAGATTACCTTGGCAACAGAAATTAGCAGACATTCGTTAACAGCAAGCTAACTACCGTCTGTTTACGCATTGTTGTTAAATGTAAATATTTTTCCATTTTTTTATCAGTTTAAAATAATGAGTACGTACTATAAGTGTTAATAGGTACCTATTTACGCAATTGTTATTCTTATAATTATCAACATTAGGTTCAAATCTGTGCATTTGTCCAGCTCACGACCGGATATCGTGTAACGGAAATCGTGAAAAAAATCTTTACTTCATTATTTTTATCATCTATTTTTGCAAAATATGTAAATATCAATGTTTAAACATTAATTTTTAAACCGGCAGTGCCTTTAGGAACAAAACTAAAATGTAATGAGAAAAAACGTTACATTATTTTATTTGGCTAATCGTATTATTAGCATTGCCATTCAGCGTGGTAATGCTGCTAGAATGCAGGGGCACGTTTCCGACTGGTAGTGGGCTTTATCATCTTGATTATCTGTAGACCATAATTGGTTTATGTATAATTCAGATGTGCTTAGTTTATCTAGTTATCTATGTATGTAGCATTAGTTATTATTGTAAATATTCTATGTTATTAATGTACTAGTAGCCCTCTCAAACGTTATTTCTGTAAATACACGAGTTTGTCATCTCCACTGGCTATAAAGGTGAAGGAAAACATTGTGAGGAAACCAATGTGTTCCAAGAAAAATACATCTAACGAGAAATTACATGACATAGAGACAAATCATATAAATCGTGTGATCGACCGAGCTACACTGGACCAACGTGGTGGATTATGACCTTGACTCCCTCTTTATGAGAAAAGGCTCCGAGTCCCAACAGTGAGAACATAAATATAGTGGGCAGCTTATGCTGACTATTTTACATCGCAATTTCAGTTATGCTCAAGATTCGAAGTTGTTATTTTACATTTCGAGAACTGTTATTTATACACAAATCATAATATTCGTATCACTTTTCAACAACATTAATGAATGGGTTCAAGCAGGGTCACACTTTATAAGCGAAATCGTAAACAATATACTTGTAAAAAACCCACAGTTATCGAAATAATCATTGTTTAGGTTGCAAATTTGTTAAAAAATATCCAAATTTATTTGATAAAGAAGCAGATAACTGGCGCTACCCTCCTATTAGGACATTATACAAATATAATTTAAAAGAGCCAACATCAAAACTAACTTTACATAGAACTGGTCCGCATGCGATGGCTACAAGAATTTATAGTAAACTTCCCAATACACTTAAGGTAATTGAAGACGAGCGTAGGTTTGTCAGGACTTTGAGAGATCTGCTGTTGTCAAAAGCCTATTATAGTCTATCCGAGTTTTTAACTGATTACCTAAGAACTTTCGAGGATGAAAACCAAGTAGCTATTTGACTTTGAAATAAAACGCTTTGCTCCATAATGTCACTTAAATCGCAATGTCCGGTTGGGGTATGTTGTGGTACGACTTAATTTTGTTCTAAATCTAACCATGTACTTAACGCAATTAATGATGGAGATGGAAGAAATTAATGTTTCTCTGTAAAAACCGGATCTCCAATTTTGCGACAGCAAGATTGCTGGTTATGCTCGTGGAAAAATACTCAACTCAAGACACAGGTGGGATTTGAACCCACGATCTAACTTTATCTCCAAGTCAGTATTAGATTTGGAAAAGGCTGGTGCGCGTGTGATTCGAATCAAGGGCTTCGAATCGGCAATAGGGTACCGGACTGGGTCAAAAATACATCATCCTAATTAGTCTGTCAGCTAGATCATGGAAAAATATTGGACACGTATTTTTTGTTTTTTCATAATTTTAAAAATCGTCAAAGATATAGACCATCAAACTTCGAGAGTGCAGGGTCGCAACGTCACTCGTGAGTAAAAATCGTACTCACAAGTGACGTCACACGAAACTTCGAAGCGCTGTATCTTCGTATTTTTTTGTTTGTGAAACAAAAGAAAAAATACGTGTAGGTACAATATTTTTTGGCAATCTAACTAACGGGCTACTTAGTTTTTTGAGGATTGTACCCAATTGCCGTTATTCCGGCTAGACCAGTCATAACTTTCGCTATTCTAATATACTACAATTAGTAACTTAAGCTATATTCATCGGTATAAACCATTGGATGTACCCTCCCAAACTTCAGGCGCACGGAATTATGTCATCGTTGGGAATATTGAACTCACTCTTTCCGTTGTAGTCGTTTGCAGGAAGAGATGAACGAACGTTTTTGCCTATAGGCCGGTTTACATCAGACGAGCGAATACTCATTCTATCCCCACTGTATCAAATTCATTTGGTGTAAACAAACGTAGAACATTCTTTCGTTGTTTTGTTTGCGTTCGCAAAGATTCTATGGAATATTTAATATGGAAAACGCTAAGAACGATCTTTCGTTTACACTAAAAGATCGAGAAAGAATGCTCTTGTTCCAGCTCTAGCTCTATGTTCGTTCAGTTTAAATCGGCCTTATCACTATTCGTTCTCAACAACCAAAATAAGTAGAACCACAGCATACCCCGCCACTAGCGATTCTAGGGGTCAAGTAGATTGGTCGTGTGTATAAATCACTTACCCTAAACACACAGACGCAAATTATTACCAATTTGAAGGTGCTCGGGGCACATCTTATGGTTTATATCGATGGCTAAATTACTAATATTACATTTGCAGGTAAATCTCACCTATCGATAAAACTCAACGAGGGAGACATTGAGCTCCACACCGCACAGCTGCTAGACATGGACGACAGAGTACTACTGGACCTGCCTTTGCGAGTCGTCAATAAAGGGGACAAGTTCTACTCGACTCCGGCGTTCGACCCACCCACGACCATGTTCAAAGTAGCGGTGAGTTTATCTTTATACATATTAGCAGATGTGCCCTCCCAAACTTCAGGGCGCACGGAATCATGTTATCGTTGGGAAGAGTGAGCTCACTATTTCCTTTCTAGTCGGTGGATGCCGGACGTTTTTACCTATTACTATTCGTTGTCAACAACCAAAATAAGTAGAACCACAACATATATTGCCGCTAGCGATTCTAGGGGTCAAGTAGATTGGTTGTTTGTAAACCATCTTACGATACACACAGAGACGCAGTTTATTGCCAATTTCAAGGTGCTCAGGGCACATCTATTGGTTTACCTATATCGATGCATATTAGAACAAGTACAACATTAAAAATGTTTAATATATACCCGACTACCTTGGATTTGAAATTTGTTACGTAGTCATGATCTTTCATTTGATATCCATATTGAGGAAGTTGTGAATTGTAATTCGTCATTTTGTGGTGGAAGCCATCTTGGGTTTGAAATTTGTTGTAGTACAACATTCTACAAGTCAATATCTTTTATTTCAGAACCAAAAACCCATATTGGGTTGTGAAAAATGTTTTATCCCCAATTTGTATAGGCAGCCATCTGGAATCGAATAGTGAAACATGGCTAAGAAGTACCACAAAAGTGGCATTCAAATGAAAAAAAACGTATCAAAACCAGGGGTCTACCGCCGAACGAAAAATGTCATCGCTTTGATGTTTCTCGCTCTTTTCTTTTCGCTTGAAATGATAGAGATAGGATTAGCAAAGCGATAGCCGATTTAGTTAGGTGGTAGAAGCGCCGGTCTGTGAAAATACGACGCCATAGACATACATCTTTTTGGTCGGGGGTCAAATATAGAGCAAAAATAATGTCACTGCTACTCGCTAATAGTATGCACTGCATTCGTCAACCAGAGATATAAGATAAATTATATCTGTACCCACTACCCATTACATTAACTGGAAATATTACCCTTCAAATCGAAACACTACTAGCTACTCGATTAGCCTATAAAAACCGTATCAAAATCGGTCCGTGAAAATACGACGCCATAGACAGACACCGACGTCAAACTTATAACATCGCTCTTTTCGTTCGGGGGTTAAGAAATAGAGCAAAAATGATGTCACTGCTACTCGCTAATCACTGCCTAGTATGCACTGCATTCGTCAACCAGAGATATAAGGTATATTATCTCTGTACCCCATTACTTTAACTGGAAATGGGTAATATTTCCAGTTTCAAATCGAAACACTTCTAGCTAATCGATTAACCGATAAAAATATGACTACTCCAGACGAAACCCGCAAAGAGTCCTACGATTATAAAAATACCTATTCCTACGAGTGTTTGTCTGTAAACACATGTCAGATAACACATGTGGGACAAACTCGGGAAACCCCGAGTTATTCAAATTGTAAACAAGATCGTTATAGCTTTTTTATGATGTGTTTACGTAAATACTTTTATTACCAGGCCTTGCCGCTATTGTTGTCTCTATCATTTCAAGCGAAAAGAAAAGAGAGAGCAATATAAAAGCTAAGACAGTTTTGAGTGGGTTTCCCCGATGGTTACAATCTTTGTGTCTTCAAATCGAGAGTGAATCGGTTTCTTCTTGGTAACCACGCTCAATCGTAGACTGCATCGTCGCTTAACATCAGGCGAGACGGCAGTCAAGCGTAAACCTACAAAAGTTAAAAAAAAAGTTTTAGTTAGTCGGTAGACCCTCCGGAAATATAGCAGTACCTACGTTAGTTTTGTCTGGAATGTATTTTATACTAGCAGCTAGAAGTTTTATACCCGTAGTTCACATTCCAATTATTTTCCCGCGAATATAAAAGAGCCTAAGAGTTATATCAGGCCATTTTCTATCTCTCTATCAAATTTCATTTGAATTACCTTAGTAGTTTATCGCAAAAGAGTAACAAACATACATCTACATTTTTAAAAACTTTCGTTTTTAAAATATTAGTAGGATAGTACAGATAGTGCAATCCACGACGACGCGCCCCACTATTCCTCCTTACCGTTTATAGTATATGTGTGCAAGCTTCCATCAATGTTTAAGTGTTATCGGTACACACTAATTACCTATGAATGCACACGCACGATACAATGACTGGTGAATGGTTCGCGACTGACGCTCGGAGCAAACGCGATTGGTGGAAACGAAAATTGGTGGGGCGCGTCTTCGTGGATTGCACTATCTATATTTCTTTCACGTTTTGAACTTCTTTTGTAAAAATAACATGTAACGTAAGGACGTAATCATGATCTTATGCCCAAGCTACACGAGGCTAGTTTTTCAAGCTAGGATAGCAAAGCTAGTGTTAGTAAGCTAGCTAGCTAGTACTTCTAGCTTCGTGTAGACAAAACAAGCGTCGCATAGCATTTTCTACACGAAGCTTTCACTTTTGTGATAAGAACGTCTAGTTTGTGGAATACGTTGCTTGAGTGGGTTTTCCCTGACGGTTTTTTTTTTTTTTAACTATTATAGGTTCGCACTTGACCACCATCTCGCCTGATGTTAAGTGATGATGCGATCTACGATGAATCAAATCAAATCAAATCAAATTCTTTATTGCTGGAATATAGGTATTAGTAACAGATCTAATATTATAATACATTTAAGCAAGGTATCGCTATATTCGCACCCATAGGGCGTGCAACATCACACATTATTAAATACAAATTGTTTCAATTACAAAACTTCAATTACTTATTCTCAATTTTACAATAATAACTTCATTAATTTCTATATAATGTCAATGTTTATAATGTCAATTTATTCGTCAAGTTTATCATTCAAATAATCAACAATAGTATAATATGCTTTGGCAATTAAAAAATTATTTAGTTTTAATTTAAAAATATTATTGTTATCAGCTTTCTTAATAGATTGAGGTATTTTGTTGTAAATATGTAAATATGAAGCGTGCTTACCTAGAAGAAACCGATTCACTCTCGATTTGAAGACACCAAGATTGTAACTATCAGGGAAAACCCACTAATATAAACTATACTAACTATAAAATAAACTCAGGCAACTCATTCCAACAATCTTTGTGTCTTCAAATCGACAGTGAATCGGTTTCTTCTAGGTAAACACGCTCAATCGTAGACCGCGTCGTCGCTTAACATCAGACGAGATGGTGGTGGTAAAAGAAGGTATTATAAGTACTAGCTAGCTAGCTTACTAACACTAGCTTGCTATTCTAGCTTGAAAAACTAGCCTCGTGTAGCTGGGGCACTATTAATATGTTTCGGTAGCATACAACTGCCGTGGTCACGAGAAGGCTCACAGTATATCTGTGGAATAGTTTCAATAGTACGCAGTACCTGAAAGACATCGCTTTTGGCGACAAGGCTGACAATTGTTACTGTTTTTTAGTATATTTTTTTTTTAATAAAGAGTGACGAGACGAGCAGGACATGTGCCTGATGGTAAGCAACATGCCTGCCACATAACAGCACAGTGACACGCAGCTATTGAAACATGAAGAGCCCAAATCATTACCTAGCACTGCACTGCGCTCGTCACCCAGAGATCTAAGTTGTTATATCTCTAAGCCCTGTAATTTCGCTGGAAACATTTCCCTTCGAACCGGAACACAGTAATGTTTGCACTTTACTGCTTGGCGGTAGAATAATTGGCAAAGGTGTGGTACTTCCCCAGGCGGACTCTGCTAAGAGTCCTACCACTACAAACAAAAAGGTTGTTGTTTCTTAAGAAGTTTCGTTTCATTTAGTGCAATAAAGAGTTAAAATAAACCAGCGCCAGGGTAGGGCGCGGTATGACGACACCCAGGACGATAGAGATATAAAATTAGAGGCAGTAAAAAAAAAAATATTCAACTGTCCTATTTTAAAACACTGGGTGAAGAGCATCATATCTCACTCTCCCTCATTGAAAGTCTCTGTATATCGTCATGTATATACATGTACATTGGAAGCATAATATTATTATTTTTTATTGGTTAATATTTATTATTTTATTTTAGGAATATATGTTTAATAGTTTTTTTAATTAGTGTCACTCGTCCCTGTTTGTATTTGTATGTAGGCTTTTTTTTCCTTTGTGATGGTTGCCTGGAAGAGATTGCTCTTAGCAATTAGGCCGCCACTTGTGGTACTAGTTCATAAGTATTTCACTGTAATTTTATTAATTTGTCTGTATCACAATAAAGAGTTTCTATCTATCTATCTACATTCTCGAAACTTCCATGTATCCAATAAGAAACTCACATGCTAATTATATTTATTTCTAATCTTACAGATTATTGGTTTTGATCCCAGCAGTCTCGCCAACGTAACCAGGGCGGCAGACACGCCTGTCGCTCCACAAAAACTAACTACAAAATCAGGTTAGTTCATTGTGATGACAACCGGATCCAAAATATACTTTACTTATTGTTAGTCCGTAATGTATATTTATATGGAAAAGTTAGGGACGCATTTTTTTAAACGCCTTTTTTCAAAAAAAAGGCGGAGATTCTCAATTCTGTTTTATTTTTATTAAGACTGTATTTTTTTTATGTTTGTTACCTCAGAACTTTCGCCTGGGTGAACCGATTTTGATGATTCTTTTTTTGTTGGATAGGGGACCTCCCAAGGGTGGTACCATGATAAGGAAACCAGGATCTGATGATGGAACCTTGGAGAAATTGAAAACAACTTGCAAAAAATGTAGGGGCGACTAGCGCGTTTGTTAAGTCGGTTTTTTTTTCGTTAAAATTATTGTATTATAAAATTTGGTTAAAATCAGTAAAGCCGTTTCGGAGGAGTAAGGAAACAAACACTGTGACACGAGAATTTTATATATAAGATAAATAAACGACAAAGATATAGATCATCTCTCCAGAGTTCTATGAAGTGACGTTGCTCGAACCACTCGAACCACTTTAGGCACTGTATCTTTGTTTATTTTTGTTTGTGGAACATTTTTTTTTAATAATCTGCGTCGCCTGAGTTTTTTCCGATGGTTTCAATCTTAGAGAATCGATCAAATAAGAGAGTGAATCGGTGTCTTCTAGGAAGCACGCTCCATCGTAGACCGCATCGTCGCTTAACATCAGGCGAGATGGTCAAGTTTAGTGTAAACCTATGAAAGTAAAAAAATACATAGAGACTATAATATATGGTAGCATTCTGTCTGTCTGTCCAGTACGTAGTGGACTTCGGAAACATAATCTTCATGCAGGTTTTTCACTTCCCACATGGTGGGCCATCTTCTAGTTTATCATTCTCCCTAACTATGTTTTTAGGTGTAACCAATAAAGCGCCGGTGGTCAATATGGGCAGCGGTGTGGTGAACGCTGAGTTTGACGAGCCGTTGCAGGTGGTCTGTAAAGTGCACGGATACCCACAACCAAGCGTCGTTTGGAAGAGCAAAGAAAAAGGAACTGTTATTCCTGGGGACGTAAGTACTTAAAATACTTTTGGTGCATCACTGGCAGATTTTTCGTGGGCTGTGAATTGAATTCTAGCATCACGCTTTATGAATTTTTCGGGTGAACTCGAGACCATGGCCATTGGCTATCTAGAAATGCGTCAGCATTTCCCATTGCTGACGCATTTCTAGATGCCCATGGTCATAGCCACGCCTTCAGATTTCACCCGCGTAGTTTCCAAAGTGAGCTATCAAATTCTGAGTTATAAGTTTTCACTTCTATCGGCAGTTCCTACGACTGCCAATTTTTTTCTTTTTTGGAACGAATTTCCTTACAGCAGGCTTGGAGGAGATAGTAGGGATTTTGCTGCGCTACCGAACTAACTCAAATATGAGACTAAAACCGTAAGAAAAAAATATAATGGGAGTGATGCGTAAAAACTGCCCGACACTAGTGTTGCCAACTTAATTTTATGCAAATCCATCACACAGGCCCAGTGCGGGGTGGTAGATGTCGCATTACCTAGAAAAATATTCTTAAAACGTGTCGGTTTCCTCACGATGTTTTCCTACACCGTTTTAAGTTAGGGGCATTACGGTCTTCGAGACTCTTATTAAGCTCTACGACTTCGAAAAGACAGTGGTGCGTGTTGGATTCGGACCAGGGTCTCCGGGGGATCTACCACCTAACGAAAAACGCTTTGATGCTTTGGCATTGCCGTCTCTTTCATTTCAAGCGAGAAGAAAAGAGACAGCTACGTCAAAGCATCAAAGCGTCAAAGCGTTTTTCGTTAGGCGGTAGAGGTGCCGATCGGCAGTTGCCTCTCTGCCGACTAGACCAGGCGTAACTTATTGTGTGCGTTGCTTGAGCGCTTTATACGTAGTTACCCGCCTTGGCACATACAAATCTGTGTTTCAGGTGGCGATAAAAGAACTGCCCTATGACTATATCAGTACCTTGAGTATTGAGAAAGTCCAAGAGAATGCCACCTACGAGTGTGAAGCGACCAACAGCGTCGGAAGCGATTCTAAAACTATAAACGTCAAGACCATAGCACGGAACAAATTCAATATCATTAGTACACCCGAAGGTAAATAAATCTAATACCTTTAAACGATAATTTCTTATAAAATTTCATAAATCTGAATCTAGGAAATGGCTCTATAGATTTTCATGAGATATAGGGGGTTTCGGAGGCAATAACAGCCTCATCTAAACATACCTCGTGATTTTTCGAATGTTTTTGAGCTGGCATCTATGTAGATGGTAAGCAGTGGCGTAGTGTGCCTTGGAGGACCCAACCAAAAACAATACACATACGTCATTGAAATATACGTTTATTATGATTTTTAATGGAATTAGTGGACTTAATATGTTTAATTTCTAAATTGGAAGTCTATTCTATCTAGCCGCCATAGTATAAGCTTTGCTTAGTTTAGGGTCAGATGGTGTTGTGTTGTGAATTGTCCACCAATATGTAAAAAAATAAGAAAAAAAATCGTTTTTAGAGAGAAATAATTGTTCAATCGTCTACTAAGCAGCGATCTGGATACTACTCGCAAAAGTTAATCTGACACGGCCGTTCTGTTTGTCGCGTGTTTCATGTACTGTATCAATAAATTTTTCAGAAATAGCAATTAACTACCTTGAAGATGGCCGAGCAGAATGCAAAATTGATGCTTATCCACCAGCTAACATAACTTGGTATAAAATCAACGAGATGGGGCATCGGTGGCTAGTCCATATTGATGGGCACGTTGAGATATCAGCAGACGGATCTGTGGTGACCATAAAACAAGCCACACTGGCGGATGAAGGAACCTATCTGTGCGAAGCAAGGAATGCAGTTCAAAGGAAATTAATTCATAAATATATCACGATTACAGGCACAGGTAAGCTTATTACTGTTCATATTCACTCATTTATGAATTATCTTACTTATAAGTTTGTTTGAAATGAATGGAAACATTATAAAAAAAAAAAAATTGGCAGTCATAGGAACTTAGGAACTGCCGATTTAAGTGAAAACTTGTGACTATGTGACTTGTGACTCAAAATTCAAATATTTTCTCTTTTTAATTGAATTGACTAATTTATTTATTACCTTGTCAGAAGATAAATTATTTGTTAAACCATCGTAGTTCTATGTACATTCGCATAATTTCAACACCGCCAGCTAAATCGATGGTTGCGCCATCTAGTTTTATATCAACGTAATTAATTATACAGAATATTGCAACTCTTTAGGTACCTACCTACTGTTTCTGTTGCCCTGGTACTGGTACCTAGGGGCAAACGCAACTCTTTTATATTTCTGTTGTCCTGGTATCTGGAGATAAACGCTGGGCTGTTGGAGGTAGGTAATCGAAACTCTTTACTGTTTCTGTTGCCTGCCTGGCCGTTTTTACCGAGTTTACCCGAAGATTTCATATCCGATCCGATCCATTATCATATCCAAGCGTGACGATTGATGAATCCATTTCACAGCCCACGAAAGTTCTGTCTATAGCGCGCCTAAAGAAGTTTTCACTTCAACAAGAGTGCTGCTATCAGTGGGGCAGGGCCCAAGCTACCGGTGGTTAGGGCTGCAGACTGAGGAACCTCCTGGCGATGCGTGCTGTGTCGAGGATGACAGTCTTCCGTATGACCTTTGACCCAACCGTCTAGCGAAATGAAAGGCTAGGCTGTGGAATACGTTGCCTGAGTGGGTTTTCCCCGAAAGTTATAATCTTTGTGTTTTCAAATCGAGAGTGAATCGGTTTTTTTTTTCTAGGTAAACACGCTCCATCGTAGACCGCATCGTCGCTTAACATCAGGCGAGATGGCGGTCAAGTGTAAACCTATAAAAGTAAAAAAAGGCTCTTTAGATGTTGGTCGAGACTTTATTATTATTTTAAGCCTTATAGTCCATCTGCTTCTATCTTGTGTTAGTGCCTCCAAGTCTTTTAAATAGCTGTCAAGGTCGTCTTCTTGCCGCCGCTTATCTTCTTTGGCCTATCGAATCGTCGTTTGCGATCGGACTTCGACTGAGTAGTGATTTTGGCCCCATGATCGGACATGTGGCAGACATCTACAGCCCAGACCCAACTCAGATTAGTAGTTTCTTGGGCCACATCGGCTATACTGTTGCTTATACGGTCGATTGGCTTAAATTTTTATTAAGATTTAAAAGATAGAACTAAGCTCACCGGGGCAGCTAGTATTGTTATAAATATAATAAACTAGCGGCCCATTCCGGCTGCGCGCGGATATTGTCATTTAAAGACTATTCATCGAAATAAAAACTATCCTATCTCTCAAGTTGGACCAGACTGCTCACGGTGTGCCAATTTAATTTGAAATCGGTTAAGTAGTTTAGGAATCCATCGCGGACAAACATCGTGACAGGAGATTTATATATATTAAGACTAGCGGCCCGTTCCGGCTTCGCTCGGATTTCGTCATATAACGACTATTAATCGAAAAAAAAACTATCCTATCTCTCAAGTTGGACCAGACTGCTCACGGTGTGCCAATTTAATTTAAAATCGGTTAAGTAGTTTAGGAATCCATCGCGGACAAACATCGTGACAGGAGATATATATATATTAAGATAAGATAACTTAGACAGTAAACTTTGTGTGACTTATTATTTTCAGAGGGCCCTGAAATAGATAAAACCGCACCAGAGAAAATTGGCGCCGAGAAAGGATCGACTGTTACAATACAGTGCAAGTAAGTTTTTTTATCACTGACAGTTTTAAGGCCTGCGCTCACTTATTCGACTCTGCTCCTTTGCAGCTCCTGCTCCTGCTACTTTGACTTTGACTTTGCTCCCACTCGACAAATAAAATACACTCAAATAAGGGCTTTATGTCATGCAAGATAAGATATAGATTACATTGGCAACATAAACTGGCAGACAGCTGTCAGCGAGCGATCTGCTAATTTGTGTTGCCAGTGTAATGTTTATTTATCGTCTGACGAACATATTTACAAATGGAGCATGAGAATTTAAGTATTAAAGTTAAATTATTATTTTGGAGTTGTTAAGCAAAACGGCCGACGGAAAGTGTTTGGGAGTATTGGGACCTTGTTTTTAAGTAAATTGCCTACAACATACGTGAATATCACTTATTAGAAAATACGTAAAGTAAGTAACGTTTGTATGTACCTTCATTAGGTACCCCATATCTCAAAATTGGCCGTCTAAACAAGTTAGCGAGTAAGCATGTGTTCTTAGTACTTACTAACTCTACTCAATCGTCCACATTTCATTTATCAGAAAATAGGTGACGTCTGGGTGCTCTGGGATCTTACTCTATGATGATTATGATGATTGTTTCAAAAATATACCATTCTAATTAGTCCATATTATAAATACGAGTACAATATCGTTTTATTATCTAACTGACGAACTATTCGTTTTTTAAGTCACCGTGCCTATCTTAGATAGAAAATATCTAAACTCTTTGATGCCTAGTCTTACAGTCTTCCGTAACCAAGTCGCTTGAAACGCTGCTGATTTTTGATTTATTGATTGATTGAAACTTTTGTTTTCAGTGTTCTGAAGGGGACACCCAAGCCCACAATTGTCTGGTACTATAGGCGAGACTATTCATTCGAAATGAACGAAGTCGAAAAGTGGAGAGATCTAGAGAGTGTCAGCGTTTCTATAAACAGCAACCTTGACGGAGGGATGTTCCGGTGCTTGGCTGAAAATGACGTCGGCTATGATCATCGCGACTTTACCGTTTATTATAAATGTAAGTACATTTTTTCACAGAAGATCGACTTTTAAGATTTTTAAGATCGACTTCATTATGACATAGCTCGAAGAGTAGCTAAGCTGAAGTGGCAATGGGCAGGCCACATCGCTCGCAGAACTGACAACCGATGGGGAAGAAAGGTTCTCGACTGGCGACCACGAACCGGAAGACGCAGTGTTGGACGGCCTCCCACTAAATGGACAGATGACCTCACAAAGGTCGCTGGAAACCGCTGGTTGCAGGTTGCGCAGGACCGTTCGTTGTGGAAATCTAGGGGGAGGCCTATGTCCAACAGTGGACGTCTTGCGGCTGATGATGATGATGATGAAGTACATTTTTAAATAGTATACATATTTTATTTACTAAGCGACCAGTACGGTAGTCGTACGAGTATTTATTGGTAGAGGTAGGACTATCTCGCATTCTTGCGCGAACCCTTGCGCCTTGCCGTTTCCGGGCTATCCTATGGGTCATACCCCCGTCACCGGCGCCACATGAACCCAGGATACGCCGTGACTACCTCGGAGACCAAACAGCAAGTGGGTACTAGACGGTATTTTGACGCCCTTATGCAATATCGAATGCGAGAGAGTCCCGTGTTCCCGCCGTAAGCGGCTAGGATGAAACCCCGTCGAGGTTTTAGTCGGTAAGAACACCATTTCCATCCATGGTATCGAGTCCGACATAACCTGACCGTCTTCCCCAGGCGTAAGGGTATGCATAAATGCACATCTACGTACAAAATTTTATGGGGGATGAAAATCTTCATCAACCCAAACTCCACTGAGAGACATAAGTGCATAGGTCTTACCCCCAACACGCCAATAAGCTCAATCCCTGGTCTTACTTTTCCTACTGCCAGCAGCTGCCTACCATATTTCGTCACTCCATAAAATCTTGGGTGTTCTAAATTTTCGATTTGCGGTATAGACAAACGCAAAAAAAAGATTATGAGTGACAGCATTTTTTGTATGGCTCCTCTTTTATATAATAAGCTGCCAAATGCCATAAAAGAACTTAACATAACAATGTTCAAAAGTAAACTAAAAAAAATGCTTATACACAAATGCTATTATACTGTAACTGAATTTTTAAATGATAAGGAAATTAATTGGAATACTAATATTTTAGACATTGTTTAACATGAAATTTTTACAATCTTTAAACTTTAAACCTTATTCCATTAATATCTCAATAGATATTATTATTCCATTATGAAATTTGACATTCAACTGACATAAGACCAAATAATGATATATTGTATCATGATGAATTAGTTTGTACTGTATTACATTTTGACATTCTTTGAGTATTTACATGAATATTATAATTAACGACATTTTTGATTTTTTGATTATATACATTTATTGCACTTTATACATTCTTTGACATTCCTCACATGGATGAACTGCAAGATCTACTAATGCAAGACCTTAGACCCTGGATGGACATATTGATCAAACTCAAAAACACAAGACAATATCCTGATGAAACACAAGACGTTGGCGAAATTGTGCTCACCAAACATTTATCTCACACAAATATATATCACAACCAAATAGAAGCCAGAAATGAATCGAAGATGAAGAATCAGATAACATAAAAACCAGAAATTAATAGAAGATGAGGAAGAAGAAGACTTTAATCAGCTGACTATTATTTTAAAATTTTTTTTTGTTTTTATTTAAAAATTAAGACTAACAAATTGTCTTGCCAGACATATTGCATGCCTAAAGATTTTTGTATTTGTATTTGTATCAACTCTAGAATTCGTGAAGCCCGACTGTTGTCTGGTCTACGATAGCTATGACCGGCTCACTGCCGATCAATTTGAGATTGGAGTCATATTGGAATCACTGATGAATTACTTCATTGCGCATATAATCACCCAGAGAAACCTCGCCTATCCATTATAGAGAGTACAAGTCTTCTTTTTTTTCTGGGAGAAATTCCCCTACCGGCAAAACCCCCACATACTTCTCTTGCGTAGCCAGGGCACAAGGTCGCAGATCAGTGTCACTTTTCGCACTCCCGTTAACGACCCTGACCCTTGCCACCACTCTTGCGTACCCGTCTCGCGGGGGGCGTTAGTACCCATACCATAGCATTTGGCTCTAGTGACGCGCCGGAAATTAGCGGAGGGTCACCTCATCGAAGGCCTATCCCTAGGTGGGGTGTCTATCACATTAAAATACGGTAACAATGCGGGTAATACCGCGGGGCACTGCTTGTCTTTGAATATTTTTTTGTCTCATGTCATTGAAAACTTTAGTTTGAAGTGGATTAGATTAAAAAGAGGTTGTTTTACAGTTGCTCCAGTATTCGAAGAAAAGGATGAGAACATCAGAGTTAAGATGGGCTCCAGGATCACTCTCCCTTGCCATGCCTACGGAGGCCCTCCACCGGAAGTGACGTGGGTCAAGGATGGTGTTGAGCTGGTCAGCAGTACCAAATTCCCAGGCGACCAAACTCTTAGGTAAGACCCATTTATAGCATGCGCGGTCCGAAGGGGGGTCACAGAGGGCATGACCGCCCCCCTCCCCCGCAGAAGTAAACAGTCTAGTCAGTCTTCGACAGCTTGTTTTGCGGTTGTGAACAGAAGGTCGCCGTTTATGGCACTATAGAAATAAATAATTCATGTCTGATATTTAAAAAAAGCATGCATACAATTATAAAATGGTTCTTTATACCTCTAAATGCCTTGTTGTGGTTGTAATATTAAATAGTTTATTTGTAAAATTGCAGGTTTGTTGCGAAGTCTTCCGCTAGAGGTGTTTATGTGTGTACAGCCACAAATGAGGTAGCCTCTGTTAGCAGAACAGTCAATTTATCCGTCTATGGTAAGTGTTTTTAGCTCAGAACAAGGAATACAATCTTAGTAAGTAACTAGAAGCCAAAAAATTGGCAGTCATAAGAATATAGCCCAGTACAATAGGGTACAATCCTCAAAAAAACTAAGTAGCCCGTTAGTTAGATTGCCAAAAAATATTGTACATGTATTTTTTCTTTTGTTTCACAAACAAAAAATTGACGAAGATACAGCGCTTCGAAGTTTCGTGTGACGTCACTTGTGAGTACGATTGTTACTCACGAGTGACGTCGCGACCCCCCACTCTCGAAGTTTGATGGTCTATATCTTTGACGACTTTTAATACTATGAAAAAACAAAAAATACGTGTCCAATATTTTTCATGATCTAGCTAACGGACTAATTAGGATGGTGTATTTTTGACCCAGTCCGGTACCCTATTGATAAATGGTACATTTTTTGCAATTGATTATTATCAAGCTAATTTTGCGTGACTACCTTTATTTCGATGAGACGCCCAACAATTTATTTCAAACTCTCGATTGTGGTAGATAACAGGGTAACAGGGATAGCTAGGATAAAATGTTTCTGAGCGTAGGACCGGGATAATGTACCACGCACTTTGTAGGACAATATTACTGTTAAATTATTTTGATATTTGCTAAGTAAGTAAAATTAATATTAAAAGTAATTAATTAAAGTTACCTATCCTATCCGTTGGCGTAAGAACAAAAATCCGAAAACATAATGGTAATTTTTCGAATAGATGCAGAGATTAATTAACATACATCTTATGGTTGCCTCTACCACAACATTCATCTACATTAATATTCAAAACTTTTTGTTGTTATGTAGTTTCATTCCTACGCATAACATGTCCACATACCAATACAATACACTTAATAAAAAAACTATTACCACAACAATAAATAACTTTAAAAAAAATTGGCAGTCATAGGAACTGCCGATAGAAGTGAAAGCTTATAACTCAGAATTTGATATCTTACCTTGGAAACTACACGGGTGTAACCGGAGGGCGTGGCCTCGCCGTCATGGCATGGCCATCTAGAAATGCGTCAGCATTTCCCATTGGCTCACGCATTTCTAGATGGCCATGCCATGATGGCGAGGCCACGCTTTTCACCATTTCCCATTGGCTGACGCATTTTTAGATGCCCAATCGCCAAGGTCCCGAGTTTACCCGAAGATTTCTTATCATACCCGAGCGTGACGATGGAATTCAATTTACACCCCACGAAAAAAAAATTCTAGGCGCGCCGAAAGAAGTTTTCACTTCAAAAACAAACAACACATAATGTGCACAAAAGGTGATCGTATCGTTAAAAGTGATCTCTTCCTATAGTAAGATAGCGATAGATAGCCTTTTGATATAAATGGAATCTATTTATAATAATTTCGGCGATAATAGCATGACGTATAACACGATGATGATGATGATTTACATGTTTTATTTGGAACAGATCCTCCGACTATAAAAGTTCCGGAGTCGACCATTTTGTTTAAGTCGGAAGATGAGAAGGTAGACCTACTGTGTGAAGCCCAAGGCGATCCCAAACCAACCATCCAGTGGGTGCACCGTAGATTTGACACCACTACTACATCTTTCAGGTAAAGCATTTTTAAGGTATCACAGCTGTTCACTATACCAATATTAAATACTAGCTGACCCGTGCCCACTTCGTTGGGCATACCTAACGATTTAAATTATTTTATTAATATTAAAACTTAAATTATCTGTACTAATATTAAAAAAAACTACTTTTTGTAACTTAAATATAAATGTTAGACATATGCTGTCCTTGACTTTTTTGTAGACATTTTCAAGCTCCACATCTTTTCTCTAGAACTCAAAAATAAATCTTTCATAGTTAAGGCAGCGTTCGTAAGAAACGCTTTCATTCGACCGTTTTTTCTCCGATTCACTTTGAAAACGGACTACCACGTAAAAGCCTTTTTATTTTTAGTTTTTTTATATAGCCTATGACACTCAGCAATAATGTGGCTTTCTATTGGTGAAATAATTTTTAAAATCGGTTGAGTAGATCCCGAGATTACCCCTTACAATTTAACAAACACACAAACTTTACTTCTTTATAATATTAGTATAGATAGTCAGTCATAGGGTCTGTCGATAGAAGTGAAAACTTTTAACTGAATTTGATAGCTCACTTTGGAAACTACGCCAGATATAGAAACATAGTCGCTTCTAACCACGGCCATCTAGAAATACGTTAGTATTTGTCTTTTCTCTTCTCTCGGTCATGGTCCCGAGGCCACCCGAAGATGTCTTTAATTTAAGAGCGTGACGCTTGAGCTCAATTCACAGCCCAAGAAAATTATGTGTATGGTGTGCCAAAAAAAGTTTTTACTTCAATAAATACGGAATATTAAACGTGGTTTCTACGACTGGTCTAGTCGGGAGAAAGGTGACTGCCGATTCGAAGACCCCACGCGCACCACTGGCTTTTCGAAAGTCATGTACGTAATGCCGCTAATTTAAAGACGGTGAAAGAGAACATCATGAAGAAACCGACGTGTACATAGAATATTTCGAAGGAAGTCAAGTGTCATCTACCATATTACCACAATACCGCCACCTCTATTTAGGGAAAAACTCTGTTTGTTGCAGTTGCAACACAGCTCATACTAAAACAGGTAGACAGGAATTTTCTCTTTTATTGAAGTGGAAATTTATTACTGCGTTGGTGCTGTTGGTGCTACCGAGCAAAAATGTTGCTACAAAATATTATGGGCTCGTATCACCGACACGGTAATGTAAAGGCCCTAGCACACGGCGTTCTCGAAACGCGCGTCTTCT
Source organism: Ectropis crepuscularia (assembly GCA_963693475.1). Taxonomy (NCBI): domain Eukaryota; kingdom Metazoa; phylum Arthropoda; class Insecta; order Lepidoptera; family Geometridae; genus Ectropis; species Ectropis crepuscularia. The sequence continues at coordinate 21,002,284 of OY856355.1, forward strand.
GCGCGTTTCTGCGCCGTAGATGCCAATTTTTGCGTTTTTTAGATCTAAATTGTTATATCTCTAAGCCCTGTAACTTCTCTGGAAACATTGCCCTTCAAACCGGAACACAGTAATGTTTGCACATTACTGCTTGGCGGTAGAATAACTTGCAAAGGTGTGGTACTTCCCCAGGCGGACTCTGCCAAGAGTCCTACCACTACAAATATGCGTTTATATTGATTCAAAAGCACGATACAAACGCGCGCTTGAATCGCGTTCGAAACCCGTTTGAAGCGCGTACATAGAGGCGGAGTAGGGCCGAGGAGGGGCGTCATTGTAAACTGACGAGGAGTATATGATCAAAACGCGGAGCCTACACGCGACTACAGCGCGTCTATATCACTGTGTCTGCGCATATACACGCCGTAGACGCGCTTTTCCCGATCGCTCAATACGCTTAGGTTACATGGTTGCGTTCGAATCTCGCGCGTGTATACGCGCGTTATCTGGGCGTCGTCTGCGCGTTTCAAATACACTGACTGCTAGAAGCCCAACGGTTCAGCGGCGTACCTACGGTGGACCTACGGTACATGCGTATTAGCAGGATATCTGTAGCTATATAGTATATAGGTGACGTGTTGTACATATACTTAACTCCTAAGTTTTCACTTCTATCGGCAGTCCCCTACGACTGTATTTTTTTTTTCTTATTTGTAGCCTTAATTAATATTTTGTATTTGTTTTGTGTCCCACAGATCTACCAATGAAGTGGTAACTTTTGATAGACTTCAATTCTCCGACGATGGATACTACACGTGTAGCGCGACCAACGACGCAGGGACTACGCACATTACCTACGAACTGCATGTTGGCGGTAAGTGTTTCTTAGGGCCCTAGCACACGACGTATTTTAAACGCGCATGCGACACGCGTTTCAGGAACGCGCGTATTCAGCGCATTAGTGCCGATTTTTTCGTTTGTAAAATAGATTCAAAAGCGCCTAAAATCATACCTGATTTTTTTTTTGTTTTGTATCGCAAACATAATAAAAATGGTCAAGTGCGAGTTGGACTCGCCCATTAAGGGTTCCATAGAAGCAAATAGCGTAATATAAAAAATCTTGTAGTTTATTGTAACTTTGGTCATTTGGTCGATGTTTTAATACTACTGTATTCATGACGATTACAAAAAAACTGCTTACTAGATCTTGTTCAAACCAATTTTCAATGGAAGTTTGCATGGTAATATACATCATGTTTTTTTTAGTTTTGTCATTCTCTTATTTTATAAGTTACGGAGGGTGGGACACATTTTAACACTTTGGAAGAGTCTCTCGCAGAAACTATTCAGTTTAGCAAATATATATTTAAAACTTCAATATTTATTGAAATTTTATATATTCAATATATTTTTATCCATATATCTTATCCATAGATACCCCACACGTCAGGTTTTGATGAAAAATTTTTTTTTTAGTTTCAGTTTTACGTATGGGGCACCCCAAAATTTATTGTTTTTTTTTCTATTTTGTGTGAAAATCTTAATGCGGTTCACAGAATACATCTACTTACCAAGTTTCAATAGTATAGTTCTTATAGTTTCGGAAAAAAGTGGCTGTGAGATACGGACGTACAGATAGACAGACATGACAAATCTTTAAGGATCCTGTTTTTTGCAAATTTAGCTACGGAACCCTAAAAAGACGATAGTGTAGAAGAAGTTTAGAGTGACGATTATTGTGTAGACGTGACGTCACAAGCCCGCTCTGGATAAATATAAAGATATATATATTGATTTGCTTACAACCTGAGTGAGTTTTGTACAAGATGTGCACTTAGATGTTATGTCTGGAAGTTTGATGATGTGTAAAACTTTGTAAATATTTATTATATCGGCATGTGACGATGCACAGCATCTATAGTGGGAGATTGCGCTGTTCTTCTTTCTGGCAACACACAGGAAATACGTCACACTTCTGGTAACTTTAGTCTATGAAAATGGCATGATGCTACCTGATTTCCGGTTCTGGTCACCTGAGCTCGAGCTAAGGCGATGTACCCTCATAGCGTCGTATTCTTTCGTTGAAGCAACAACTCAAGCCGAAACCCTCACCGATTCTGAGAAAATTTCGGTAAATCGAATAGTTTAATCTGATTATGGTCATTTATTTGTCTAGTGTGTCGCGCGAGTGCTATACTAAAGTGAAAATAACTGATCAAGCGTTAAGTGCAATTAGTGATTTCAATTGTAGTGATTGAAACGGGTACCTAGTGGTACCGGTAAGAAATAGATTGTCCTTGCCCGCCTTGGAAGTGGTATCGAGGATGAGCGAGTGTCACACACTCTCTAACGGCAGGCTTCGTCCGAGGACAAGTCGAGGCTGGAGTAAACGGCAGGGTTTATCGTACGATGAACCACCGCCACGTGGTCACAAGCGGCTGGCTTCATCAAACTACTATGAAAGAGCAGAGGTAAAGAAGAGAAGCAGGTAAGTGAGATGCACAGCGATTTTTTCTAAATTTCTTGATGAAGTACGAGCGATTCCGGAGTTTTTGTGGATTAGTGAACGGATGGTGCCTGCTATCTTTTCTGAACAGTAACTTTTTTCTACAACAAAGTCCGAGATCGTTTGTGCTATGGAACAGACCAGACAACAATCGAGACATTCTTTCGAAACTCGATGTAGGTTTTACTGGACTGAACCGCCTACAAAATCTGAAATAATTTGAGAGAATCATCTGAGAAAGATGTCGGGTACACCTATGACCAAAGTCAACTTTTGCTACCCCCAGTTTTACAACATCAAATTTAACGACCGACTTTGTCAACTTTTAAAGGCTAGAGATTGCCTAGATTCTAAGAAAAAGGCGTTAGTAAGAATGTATAATGCCTCTCTAACACGTAATAATATTTTCAACACTGTTTACCAATTAATTAATCCTTACTTCAAAGTTTCACAAAACTAGCGAGGAAGTTATACATGTCGTTTGCGGAAAACGAGCCGATTGCAATGAAATTCGTCAAGAGCGAATCCTGATGGAAATCACAATCCAAACTCTTCAGGAAGGTTTGCATAAAATCTCGGCATCCTTTCATTTTAGAATTTTTACAATATTTTACAACAGTGTCACACAATGTGTATTTAAAAATCTTTGGTGTATTTAGACTGTTCACAACTGTTAAGCTTCACATCAAAGTATTTCAAAATTTGTGAGGAAGTCGTGCAGACTGTTTGCGGAAAACGGTTGCTGAAAATGATATGCTTATAAATATCATGATAGAAATTACCACCAAAACCCTTTGAGAAAATCTGCGTAAAATTCCCCCGAGTACTAAGCATCTTGTCAATGACAGACTTACTTGAAAAACACAGGTAGTATAGACGGGCGGATTTGGCTGTGGTTTAGCCGAAAACAAGGACCTTAGAAGTTCCGGTCAAGGCCCAAGACTTAAATTTACTGCTTTTCTTGACAAAAACAGTCCTTCACTTCAAAACCCTGACACAGCGCGCCCCAAAACCGTTGAGCGTGATTTATAACTTCCCTGTCAAGAATGCTGCAAAGGACGGAGAATCCGTCAGGAAAGAAAGAGCATGACCGCAAATGCATAGCACATCCTCACACGGAATTTTGAAGGAGGCTGTCTCTGAGCGTATCGGAGACAGTGGCAGACGCCTCGGGCTCCGTAGGCCCTACTGCAGGCGTCTACCATTTACCTCCAAGCCTGTGCTTGTATAACCCCACACACAATTTTCAAGGAGGCTGTCCTCTCGATCTTATCAGAGGCAGTGGCTCCGGGCTCCGTAGGCCCCTCAGCAAGCGTTAAATGCTATTATCTCCAAGCCTGTGCTTGTTCAACTAATTATGCCACTGGATCACTCATGGCAGAGGCCCACCGGAAGTTTCTTCGGCTGATACACAAGCACGAGGTTCTGCAAATGACCAGCTTTCCATTCGAACTGTCATGTGCGCCAAAAGCACTTCGCCGCTCTCTCAAATCGGACGGCGTCGTTTCTTCGGAACAGAGGTATGTGGGTACTGTGTGTGTAGTGGGTCTATAAACTATGAGAAATCGGTCCTGCGACCATCTCGATTCCTGAAATCCGAATACCTTGATCTGGTTTAGGACACGTATCAAAATACCAAACCGGTCCCTGTACGAACTATCGTACAAAGGTGAAATTATGTGCTGCAAAGGGACAAATCGTCTCTGAAAGAAAGCCAGATTCTGCAGAGCTTTTGAAACTTCACAACTTTCGAAACACCCCGGCTGCAATGTCGTCACATGCAACAACTGGGGAGAAGGCGCTTAGATCCTAAGCACAAATCTGCCCTGCAGCAGATGCAGATTCCACCAGCAGTAAGAACGGATCTATAATGGTGAATTAATGTAGCCGAACAATCGCGTACAACAGATTTGGTATCAATCTTGGCCGCCGATGCAGCAGACAACTGTTAAAAGCTCTCTGATATATGGCAGGTGAGACCAGTCTCAACTCCATTGGTGTTGCATAATATCGCATTCATACACAAATTGAATGTAAGGTAAGGTAAGAATGTCATGTAATTTTATAGACAGACAAGCAAACGATTGCGGCGTAGGGACGGGAGGAAGCCCGTTGCTCTACAAGACCTAACCTACCAGGCAGACTAAACTTAGTTGCCGACGGGTTGTCCCGAGGGAAATATAATATATATCAGAATGGCAATTACTATGGCCAGCTCTAGTTTCAGCGTCACTGAAGTTCAATGTACATCAACCAAAATTGTGAGAGATTATGCCACCAAAAATCAATCGGACAAAACAGCAGTGTTTCATAATGCGCGTGTATTTCCTCCACCGTATCGGACTCTCCACGTCAGAGAACATCATTTAAAGTCTGCGAAAAATACGCGCCAAGCGCAGGTGCAGCCTGATAATTCAGGGGCACCAATAATAAGACAAGATGTGGAGTACAAAAGATTTTATTGGTGGCGCAACACGATTTTGCCTGTAAGTTTGCCGTTCCAGTTAAGTTAAACGTTTTTATGGGGGGTCATGTCCTCGGACCGTGCCAGCACGCACCGCCGCCGAGTTCTCACAGTACAATCTGGCCGAACCCTTATTATTGGTCTGCCCCGCCTATTTTAAGTCCTAGTAGACGTGGATCATCCGCCAACCCGCACTGGGCCAGCGTGGTGGATTATGGCCTTAACTCTCTCCTTGCGAGAGAAGGCCCCGAGTCCCAGCAGTGGGAACGTTTTAGTGGGCTGTTGATGACGTTGATGATGAGACGTGGATTGTAGAAGTGGACTCTTCCACATTTACTTATAGAATTACAGAATGTTGGCGATGAACTAACTTACTAGAGTCTAGGTCCGACGTAGAATGAAACCTACTTAAGAGCGAGATGGCGAGATTCAACTCTTAAAACTTATGTACCAGCTTATAACCTTTGCATAGAGTAGTGAGCAGCTATTAATTTCAACTATAATTATAAACTCGCGGATCTAAACTCGTTGGGAAGGTATCTAGCACAATTGCTTAGCCAGTCACAACACTGATCTGGGTGCTCATTTGCTAAACAAACATGTTTTATGAGGAAAAGTTTTGAAATTTATTTTCTTAATAGATAGAAGGAAAAACTCTTAGCTAACCTAGATAGCTTGACAAAAGCCTTTTGCGACACAACTTAAGTTGGAACCCATACGACATGTTCACATGTGATACAATGATCTATCGTGTATCATTACTCTGTTTGAAGTATCGCATGCATAGTTGTATAATCTTTCAGCATCAGGCACCGGGTCATACACACGTATGTGACTCTATTTGTTTAATGCATGACCATACTCTTTTTAGAATATCTTCAAAACAGAGAGACGCGACGAACTTCTCAGCATTCCGTGGATTCGCCGTGCGGGTCCCCGGTCCATCGTGTGGCAGAGAGAGAAATCTCGAATAGACCCAAGACTTGTGTGTTGGGATGGGCTGATTACCCATCGGTAAGGCCGTAACATCATGGCCAGTTTTTTGGTTCAAAGACTGACACCGATACATGTATATTCAATCAGGTTGGGAAACTTTTGGAACATCCAAATTCTGTCAAAAACGTCTGTCCTATTTTGAAATAAGAAAATTTGAATTGAGAAAGATAGACACACAGCTGATGGTAATAATTCCCTTTTCGTGTCAATTTGCCGGTAACTGGGTAATGATAATTTATTCAGATGCCAATACGAAGGCTTCTCGTGGAAGTTTTAGTTCAACGGTAGCGCCTCCTAACTATTTCATCTGAGTGAATACCGAATCATTTGATTCGAGAAATTCCTGGTTTCTAATATATACATGATTTTCAATTATTAATGCAAAGTTAATATTTTATTCTGTTTGTAAAATGAATTATAACCTAACCTAATTTATTTTTTACTCTTTTCTACACATAGCGTCGTCGTGGTCACCAGGAGCTAATAAACACATCTCTCACTATAGATGCTGTGCATCGTCACATGCCGATATAATAGTCAAGTTTTACATTAAATAAAACTTGTATTATTGAGCAGAGACGATGCACAGCATCCCTTTCAGGCCTCCTGCTGAGTGAGAGACTTCTATGAGGGTACATCGCCTTAGCTCGAGCTCAGGTGACCAGAACCGGAAATCAGGTAGCATCATGCCATTTTCATAGACTAAAGTTACCAGAAGTGTGACGTATTTCCTGTGTGTTGCCAGAAAGAAGAACAGCGCAATCTCCCACTATAGATGCTGTGCATCGTCTCTGCTCAATAATACAAGTTTTATTTAATGTAAAACTTGACTAATAATTTGACAAAACAACAATACGTGTTCATTATTTTTCTGCAACCCACTTCACGGACTATATATTGGACTATATCTATACTATATTGGAGTTGTATATGTTTACAAGTGACCTCGATTCTCGAATTGCAGGTCCCGCTGTAATAGCAAAGCCTCCAACCACTGAGCTGGAGGCAGTGGAAGGGGACCGAGCCCTGAGGATCCCGTGCGAAGTTACCGGGAACCCGAAACCCTTAGTCACTTGGTACAAGGATGGATTGAATATAGCCATAGGTAAGTAAGAAAAATACTACTAAAGGTACAAGTTCGCGCTGAGACCGCGACGCGAGACCGCGACACGAGACCGCGACCGGAGACCACGACAGGCACTTGACACTATGGAATTGTATGGGTGCCAGGTCGCGGTCGCGGCGGCGGCGGCGGCGCGAACTGACGCCCATACAATTCCATAGTGTCAAGTACCTGTCGCGGTCTCCGGTCGCGGTCTCCGGTCGCGGTCTCCGGTCGCGGTCTCGTGTCGCGGTCTCCGCGCGAACTTGTACCTTAATGGGGCGTTTTCAAGATGCAAAAAGACCTGTCAAAGACAGTTCCCAATGCCACCATGGGTGGCGCCAATTTTTTATTTTGTTAGAGAAATTTAACAAAAACAAACAGGGGCGCCACTCTTGGCAAAATTTATAACTACCTTTGGCAAGTCAATTTGCATCTGAAAAACGCCCCATTACAATTATAAGGTCAACTCGGTGTAGGCTATATATCATGAAAATGAAAAAAAGATGATTTAAAAAAAATGCAGTCATAGGCACTGCCGATAGAAGTGAAAACTTATAACTCAGAATTTGATAGCTTAACGCTCGATAAGAGAAGTGTTTAACAAAAGTTGTAGAATAACCACCTATTGTTTGTTAAAATACACAGAACATGTCCATAGATGGACGCAGGCTGATACCAGTAATCCTGTATACACTAATTAGACTAAAAACAAATTGTATTGTCAAACATATTGCATGCCTCTCGAAGACCCATACAGGGTTAACTTTTGAAATGTTTTGTTGTCATCTTCTTATCTTACCTGCAAACAGCAATAAATATTTTTTCATCCCACCAGCTCGGAAAGAGTACTTTTGCTCCTCGATATCAGGGCGCAAAAGTCGTTTTTACCCTCTAGAGGTTAAAGTAAATTTGAATTTAGAACATCGTGTGTACTGAGGTTTTGAATTCAAAACATAATTTAACCTATTTATTTCTACCTCCTTGGTCCCGAATTCATCATACATTTATTTTTAATTTGTTAAAAACTCATACTCGGAACCTCTTTGGTGTACTTTTTTTTAAATGCTTTGCGCGCAATTTTCTTTTCACTTAGGGAGGATAGAGGTAAAGAATGTTATTTCAAATGGCAAAACATTTTGAAATGCTATGAATGAATCAATTGTAATCGAATTAAAGTATGCCGAGTTGCCGTGTTAAATAATTAAATATTATTGACTACTAAAATAGTAACCAATCATACTTGTGCAGTACAAAATAATGTAGTAAATATAACATCAAATAAATAATTACTATTTTGAGAAAACATGTAGGTACAATATATTTTGAAGTCAAAACTTCTTTTGGCGCGCCAAACACAGATGTTTCGTGGGCTGTCAATTTAATTCTAGCGTCACGCTCGGGAATGATAAGAAATCTTCGGGTAAATTCGGGACCATAGCCAATGGCCATCTAGAAATACCTCAGCCTTTCCCATTGGCCATTTAAAAATGTGTCAGCATTTCTAGATGGCCATGCTCATAGCCACGCCCTCCGGTTTCACACGCGTAGTTTTCAAAGTAAAAATCAAATTCTGAGTTATAAGTTACCACTTCTATCGGCAGTGCCTATGACTGCCAATATTTTTCTTTCATGAATTCTGAATCGTACGTTTATTAATTTCCTTTAAAATGTACCCTGATGCAAATTTAGCGCTACTATAATTTAATACATTTGGGCGGACACTTTTTCATGTACACGTGAAACTCCTTACCTCAATCGGTCAACTCTCCATATTTTCACGTCATATTGTTATTGTTAAAACCATGGCTAAATAAACTTAAGTTTAAAACTTATAAAATTGATTACAAGTGAAAAACCGAAATACCATAATAATAAGTGATTTTAGCGACCAAGAAGTTTATTTAACGCCAACAGAATCGACTGAAACTGAAAATGCGCAAAGCGTTTAGTAATTTCCTCGCTAGGGGGGGGATGAAAAATTACGTGTTACACTCGAGTGCAAAGATTTTTCACCTTGTGCCCTTTTGATTCCCTTGCTGCGCTCAGGATTCTAATTTTTGAATCCCTCGCTATGCTCGTGATTCAACTTTAGAATCCTTCGCTTGCTCGGTCATCAAAATTGAGCACGCGGTTAAAAAGCCACTTTGCACTCTTGTACAACAAATAACTATTGTACGCATGTATTTGTCACTCGAAACGTAAAATTAATTAAAATAATCGACTCAAAAAATACGATTGCTAAATCTCGACGAATTACGACAGCTCGTAATTTTTTAAGTGAAAGCTTATTTTGGTGCATCACACACAGATTTTTCGTGGACTGTGAATGAAGCTCAGCCTCACACTCGGATATGAAAAAAATGTTTGGGTGAACACGAGACCACCGATCGTGTCAGAGCGGGAAAGACAGTCAGCTGCTGCTGCGTCTGTCTGCTGTCACTGTCTTTTTCTTGTAATCTATTCTTGAATGTGGAAACTAGTCCTTCAGCCGCATCTGTCACTATCGTATCGCTGTGTATTCAATTAATATGTACCTATTATCATTTATTTATATTGTATTATATTTATTACTATTTATTTTATGTAGGTATGTTAACTATTAACTATACCATTTATGTATTTTAGTTTTCACTTCTGCAGTGCGGTTTTAAGTACACACATTTTTTTTTATCAACCTAATATTGATCAAATTCTAATTTTTTTTTCTTTACGGCAAGTTAACAGTCAATTATTGTTTATTAAATAATTAAAATTTGTCTCCTTTTTCAGGCACGGAATTCTTCGTCGACAAAGGTGGATTATTCGTAGCAAACGTCCCAAAGACAGGTAGTGGAAGCTATACCTGCAAAGCTGAAAACAGTTTAGCCACAGATGAGCTAACTTACCAAGTTACGGTTGTCGGTTAGTATATTTTATAAACAATCAAACTTAAAAAAAACATTATGTAATGTATAGCCCCTTTCTGCCGGCTACTTACTAGGTACTGGCATCACAGATTAGATACCCTGTTGATCGGCGATGATACGAATTTCGCCTACTATCACATTTCACCAGCGGGGGGGTAGGACGAGGTATAATACCGCGCTTGTGATTAGCCGAATATCCGTGTGACGTGCACTACTTCCACGAATGATAGGACTAAAAGGAGATAGGGTTATACAAACTTCAGAGGACAGAGAAGGATGCAAAGAAAGACAGCAACGGGATCCCATTAAATTGCAATTCTGTTAAATGTGCAATTCTGCTACTAAAACCCTAAGGACAATCGTACGATCAGTCAAATGGGTAGTCTTTGTACCGGCACAGAATAGATGTACCTACCGGGCCGCGGGCTACGCGATGCAGCAAGCTATGACTAAATACATTGCGTTTTCTTTATGCCTTTCATAATCGTCTTACAACTACGAAGACGTGATGAACATCTAATTTGTACAAAACACCGAAAGTAGGATTCGTTTTCCCGAACGAAAATCCGAGTTGGATCCTTCGCTGGACCTCTTTGTCGAAGTTGGATCTACCCAATTGGATCTTTTGACCCAGGTAGACGTATTCGTCAACAACTTCAAGTGTGGTATTCCCAACAATAACCGGTACAGGTGAGACGTGAACATTTGACATGACCTTCGTCTTGTCCATATTCATCCTCAAACCTACCTGTTGGGATACTCTACTAAGGTCCCTGAGCATAGCACCGAGATCCTCCATCGACTCCGCCACAATGACACGGCAAACCGAAGGTGAGTGATGCATTCGCCGTTGATATTGATGCCATGTCCGTTCCAGTCCAGTAGCTTGAAAACATCTTCTAGCGCGGCAGTGAACAGTTTCGGAGATATAACATTTCCCTGTCTCACGCCTTTCTTTAGCCGGATATGTTTTGTGCACCGGTCCTGTAATCGGACAGATATTGTGGCTTTGCTGTAAATACACCTCAACACTTCGATATAGCGATAGTCCATGCGGTATCGCTGGAGAGACTGCAGCACTGCCCAGGTCTCGATAGAATCGAAGGCTTTCTCATAGTCCACATACGCTATACATAGTGGCCGATTATACTCCTCGGTTTTCTGTATAATCTGCCGAAGCGTATGGATGTGGTCTACGGTACTATAGCCTTTTCGGAAACCGGCTTGTTCGGGTGGCTGGAAGTCGTCAAACCTGCGTGCGAGACGATTCGTGATTACCCTCGAAAACAACTTATAAACGTGGCTCAGAAGTGAGATGGGTCTGTACTTCTTCAACAAGGTGTTGTCACCTTTTTTGAAGAAGAGCACCACCACACTTCTGCTCCACGCTTCTGGCGTATTACCGTCAAGTATGACGGAGTCGAACAGCTTCTGGAGGACTTTAAGAACCGTTTTTCCACCCGCTCTCAGAAGCTCAGTCGTAATTCCGTCGTCGCCAGGTGCCTTGTTGTTCTTAAGTTGTTTGAGGGCCATCCTAATCTCATACAGGCTGACTTCCGGGATGTCTTCGGTAAAGTGTCGGGTTAGCTTGGCTCTGGGGTCTTTTGCCATGCTAACGACAGGTTGTGCTTGCGTAGAGGTGTATAACTGTTCATAGAACCTCTCAATCTCCTCCAAAATCTCGGGCTTCGACGAGGCGACGTTACCACTGTCGGTCTTCAATTTGGTCAATTGACTTTGCCCAAGAGACAGATTTCTTGCGAACACTTTCGAGCCTTTGTTCCGCTTGATCGCTTCTTTAATACACGAAGTATTGAAGCAGCGTATGTCGCGTCACACACAAGTAGATATCTGTCTATTGAGCCGTCTGTATGCCGTCATGTCGACCGAACACTGCAATCGCAAATCTCGCCTAACCGCCATGAGATTTAAAGTATGATCGGAGAGCTTTTGGGTTCTATTCTGGCGTCGGCTCTTATAACATTTCCTGCCAACTGCTTGAACAGTTTCCACCAGCCTGTCGTTTATTTCTTCCGCCGTTACGCATTCATCTAAGGCTTCGAAGCGATTTTGAAGTTCGAGTTGAAAGTTATCGGGATCTTCGATTTGAGCATAATTTGGTCGGAGCGTGGACTTATTATTAGGCGTGATCTTTCGAACTTAATGTTTAGATTCAGCGTGCCTCTTACAATACGGTGATCGCTGCCGGTCTTAACCCTACTGATCACAGAAACATCGCTGAATATTTGCCGTTTAGTCGTCATAATGAAGTCGATCTCATTTTTTGTGGAACCATCTGGGCTAATCCAGGTCCATTTTCGTTGTGGCTGTTTCTTGAAAAAGGAGTTCATCATAAAGAGGCTCTCCCTTTCCAAGAAATCAGCTAGACGTTGCCCTCTTGGGTTCCGCTGCCCATATCCGAATTGTCCCACTCTCAACTCATCACCGCTACGTTTGCCTAGTTTCGCGTTGAAGTCTCCCATCACAACTGTGAAATTTGTTGGCGAGACATGTATGGCATTGGAGATGTCCTCATACATGGTCTCAACCTCTTCATCGGGATGTGGCGAGGTCGGGTCGGTGCGTATACCTGTATGACCTTCAATGAATACCGGTCGGTTATTTTAAGTACAAGGTATACAACCCTGCTCGACACACTCTCGATCATTAACACGTTGTTGACGAGAGACTTGCGGACGATAAACCCGACACCCCCTTGGGATTGTTGATCTCCCTCTCGGTAGTAGAACAAGTTGCCGGATTCGAGGGTTATTCTGTCCTCGCCCCCTGTCTACGGACTTCGGATAACCCTATGATATCCCAGCGCAACTTGTCCCCTTCTTCTTCCAGCTCCACAATCTTTTCGTCAGCCCTCAGCGTACGTGCGTTGTACGTTGCCAGGTCGAGTCGTTGGGTTTGGTGGCGGGGCGTCTGCCGGGGATCCTTAGCACCCCATGCTCCGCCGGAACCAAGGCTGCCACCAACGCCTGGAATAACGGAGCCGCCGGGAACTAGGGGCCGTTTCTTTTTTGTGACCATCATATGGGGGGGTGTTTGCCATAGTCACCACGCTTGGCAGACGGGTTGGTGACCGCGGAGCCAGTCCTTTGCACCGATGACGCCGCTGCCCGTCACCGGCCAGGTCAATTTAGGACTGGCTTTTAAATGGATATACCGCCATTGGTTCGGTCGTCAGAGCCTCGTTAGTTGGCAGCAGGGTGTACCGCGCGCAGGAGAGGTTGACATTTGGAGAAACTAGATGTTAAGCGCTTCCCCCTTACACCCCAATGTAGTCGGGGTAAATCAAAATAATTCATTTTGTTCTTGTTTGAAGTGGCAAGATGAACAATACACGCACCTGGTGGTAAAAAACACGTCTGCACAAAACAGCATAGTGGCACGCATCTATTTGAACTTGAAGAGTCAAAATCATTACCTAGTTCTTAGTTCTGCACTACTATCTCTACTATCGAGATATCCTACTAAAATCATATTTTAAACGCGAAAGTTTGAATGATTTGTTGCTCAATCACATCGTAACGTGTGAATGGATCGAGTTGAAATTTGAAACAGTTATATTATTATTTGGAATAACACATAGGTAGAATACTTGGTATCACAAGAAAATAACAGGAATGGGAACTGTGGCGGTAAAACGGCAGGGCACTGCTAATATGTACCTATTTATTTTTCTGTCATTTAATTTATATTTTTTGTGGGATGAGGATAAAGTTACTGCTGGTCCTAGTCGTTAGAACGGCGCCTCCTGACGCGGAAGCCCCGGGTTAAAATCCCATGCGCACCACTGTCTTTTCAAATTAATATGCGTAATGCCGCTAACTTATAAGGGTGAAGGAGGACATTCCGAGGAAACCGACATGTACCTTAGAATGTTTCGAGGGCATGTGTCATCACCAACCCCCAATGGGCCAGCGTGGTGGATTCTGGCTTTGACTCTCTCCTTGCGAGAGAAACCCTCGAGTCGTAGCAGTGGGAACATTTAGTGCGCTGTTTGTAGTTTTTTTTTTATAAACCTATTGATGAGAAAAAAAACTGTCTTTTATTTACAGACTACCCTCGTCCGACCACTCCGATGAAAACCGTGTCAATTTTAATTGGCAACGAAGCTGAGATCGATTGCCCTGAACCAAATCAACCACTGGACCTGGTTCGATGGTTTAAGGTAAATACACAGACGCTGAATTTGCAAACGAAACGAGACGCGAGCGGTGCATTTAGCCTCGCCACTTGCTGCAAAACACCGCTTCTCGCTTCTTGTGGTCGGAACTGGCTTCTAGAAAACACGGACACACGCCACTCACGCGATATTCCACCTTTATCTCCCTTGGCATTGGTTAAAACTACGGTTTCGTCTTCCAAGACGTTTTATCAGAAGCAGCGCAATTATACCTTCTTCAAAGTCCTTTATGAAACTGCAGGATTAAAAAGATAGCAACAACGGATCGCAAGTATCGACCAGTGACTGTCGAGCGCTTTAGCTACTTTTGTAGCCGCTTCTAGCTTCGGTTAAAAAATAGTGATTAAACTTAAGACCAAACCATTTTTGGAACCAAAGCCTTTGGAGCCAAAGGCGTTCTCTTCCAGATAAACTTTATTTAGTAAATCTGGTAAAACATTCCACTTTTATCACTTTTAATTTCAGAATGGCGACTTCATTGGTCGTGGCATCCTGAATCTATCGAACGTTACAGCGATCGATTCAGGAATCTACACGTGTCGTGTTAGCAACTTCGTGTCATCTTCGACTGGTACGGTTCAGATATCCGTAGTGGCCAAGCCTCGCTTCGTACACGATTTCAAAGAAGAAGATGTCGAAATTAAAGAGGATGTAGTCCTGAACTGCGAGTGCACTGGGGACCCTGAACCTCATGTAAGTTACAATTGGTATGATGCCTGGGACAAAAATATACCATTTTCATTTTTCCATCAGGTAGATTTTGTAAAACTAGGCGCAAAACATAACCCTACTAGCAGTCGCGTAAAAATATGGGATACGTGTTTTTAATTTTATCAAATTGTTAAAATCAACAAAGATATAGATTATCCGAAATCCGTATCCGTATTATTATCAAACTTCCGAAGTAGAGGGTTGTGACGTCACGTCTTTGTAAATATTATACAAGGAAGTGACGTTACTCGAAACTTCTAAGCACAGTATCTTCGGTACTTTTTGTTTGTGAAACGAATTAAAAAATACGTGTACAGTAAATTTTAATAATCTGATGGACTAATTACTTTTTTTATTTATCACGCATCATGCCTATTTTCGGAGCACTCAATATTCAGTCATTTATTTATTTATTTAATTAACAACTAAAACGATTTATAAATAAACCAATTGCATTAGTTGACAGGCTCTTTGATACAATATATTATGTTATCAACAAAACAAACAAGATTTTTATACTGTTGAGACTGACATACACGTTTCATATTATTGAATGAATAAATGTCATTCGTTGCCTCATCTGTAGTTTTTATTTCAGACCTATCACTACGTGGTGACGGGTCAAACATATACCATTTTAATTAGTCCGTTAGTTAAATTAGTTTTTTTAGTCACCATGCCTGTTGAATTGAATTATTTTGTAAAATTTTGCTGCTATTTCTCTTCCACTCGGACGCATCGAGCGCAAGAGAGATAGATGCGTCACAAGACGAACGCTTAGGCCAATGGTGCCTCTCTATCGCTTATTTCGCGCTCTCGCTCAGGGCCGCGCCGACCTCCACCAGCGCCTGTGTGCGAAACCTTTTTGGCGCTCCTTTTAACCTCCAACGCAAGAAGAGGGGTGTTATAAGTTTGACGTCAATGTCTGTCTGTCAATGTGCAAGGACGTTTAAAAACCACTCAAGAGGCACTCAAATGACCCAAAATGGCGGCGGATATTCATGTGTGGAATTAATTCTGGGTTGCCACGTTAACCAAATTTACACCACAAAAAACAAGTACCTAAACAATAAAATTATTTCATTTCTTTATCATTTTGCTGGTCCATCCTAGAGAATTCGAGCATTTAGGCATTGTCATATATTATGTCATTAACTTCGAAATGCTTACTTACTGCACTTCGAACGACACACTGACACTGATATTTGGGATCCAATTGTTTTTACAATTACAATTTTCAACCGTTTCGATCCAGTCGTTTCTTCGTCGTCGTTTTCGTTTGCTTAATTTTCTTTTGGAAATCTAGCACACAGAATATTAAAATACGTAGTGACAATGGCAACCAAAATCATCTGTGTGCTTAAGACCGTGCGGCAGAAGCGAACACTAAAATAATAAACAACTAGTAGAGAAAACGATTTAATATTTTTAATAGTAAAAAATAAAAATGTAATATAGTAAACATAGCTCGGGCACAGTCTGCGGTCCCATTTCACCTGAACGAATCTTTTACTTCCAAACGTGACTATGAGCTTCATTCACATCTCTGACAACAAATTCTGTGTGGTGCGCAAAAAGAAGTTTTCACTTCAATAATAAATTATGATATAATTAAATATCAACTATCTCAATACAAAAATGTGCCCTCCCAAACTTCAGGGCGCACGGAATCATGTTATCGTTGGGAAGAGTGAGCTCATTTTTTCCGTTCTAGTCGGTTACAGGAAGCGGTGGACGCCGGACGTTTTTGAAGTGAAAACTTCTTTAGGCGCGCCTAGACAGATTTTTTGTGGGCTGTGAATTGCATTAATTCGTCACGCTTGGGTGTGATAAGAAAGCTTCGAGTAAACTCGGGACCATGGCTATTGGCCATCTAAAAATACGTCAGCCTGTGGGAAATGATGAAAGAGTGTGGACAGGTCATCATGGCATGGCCATCTAGAAACGCTGACGCATGGGCCAATGGGAAATGCTGACGCATTTCTAGATGGCCATGCCAAGATGGCGAGGCCAAGCCCTCCGTTTACACCCGTGTAGTTTCCAAGGTATGCTATCAAATTTAGAGTTATAAGTTTTCACTTCTATCGGCAGTTCCTATGACTGCCAATTTTTTTTCCTATCACTATTCGTTATCCACAACCAAAATAAGTAGAACCACAGCATATCTTGCCGCTAGCGATTCTAGGGGTCAAGTAGGTTGTTTGTAAACTACTTACGATACACACAGAGACGCAGTTTATTACCAATTTCAAGGTGCTCAGGGCACATCTGTTGGTTTATATCGATGTTATATGAATTATTAAGTTACGGCTGGTCTAGACGGGAGAACGGCGACTGCCGATCCGAAGTTCAAATCCTAGGCGCACCACTGTATTTTCGAATTCGTATGCATAATGCCGCTTACTTAAAAAACGCCGAACGAAAACATCTTGAGGAAAACGACATGTACTTATCTAGATAGCCTTGACTTTCAATACAATAAGTGAACATTTAGTGGGCTGCTTATAATATGCTATTGATATAATTTACGAGTACCATATATTTTGGGTAATTATCACGCGGTAATATTGGCAACACTGATCTTGGGATTCCCTATTTTGTGTTAGGAAATAAAGATATGTTTTAATATTTAAAATGGGGAAATAAATGATTAAATTATTCAATCACTTATGAAACATGATTCCTGGAGGTTTATTGCGTTGGTCACTACGGCTTTTACAGGATTTCAAGGCGCAGGACGTTCTGTGTGTCAAGATTTGTATTTATCGCGAAACGTGTTGGCTGGCCTAGTTTTGCGCGCATAATGGCCGACTAGTATGCGAATGTGTGCGTGTTAGCCTGTATGTGACAGAGCTCTGGCCGACTCAATATGACACAACTTGTTCGTTAGCCAGACTCTGTCCGACTTTTTTTAAACGTCCTTGGTCAATGTGTGTGTGTTTATTTGTTTGTGGCATCGTAGATCTCGAACGAATGGGCTGGATATCAATGCAGTTTTTTTTTCATTTGAAAGCCAGTTCAGTTTTTTTTGTCGTTTTCTGATGTTTGGTATATCGTATAATAATATCGATTCAAGATGGCCGCCTCCACAAAATACCGGATAAAGTATTTCTTCACAACTTCCCTCAATATGGGTATCAAATGAAAGGGCTTGTTTAGTAAAATACTTTACACTGTTTTCAAATCCAAGATGGCGCCACCACAAAATGGTGGCTTTTATTTAAAAAAACCTTTTTTTTCTCAAAACTCCCTCCATATCGGTATCAAATGAAAGGGCGTGACTAACAATTGTTCTGACTTGATAGTACAGAATAACACATCAACAATTTTTATCACAAAAAGTGCATATTAATAACATTACCTATAACATCAAAACGGGTTAAAAACTTTGGTTGAAATTTATAATACAGATGTTGTATAGTCTAGAATTGAACATTAACTACATTTTAAGATTTTAACCCAAAAAAGCGCAAAATTCTTTTGAACTAAAATATTTACCGCAACATCGAAACTACTACCTAAGTGGATTTGGTAGGAATTTGAAACACAAATATTTTTAAACGAACTGGTTTTTACTATGAAAATGCACCTATAAATGTGCACCTTGCCCACACTTTCGAATAATGATTGCACCATTGTTTTGGTTCACTCGTTCATTAAAACCAGGGAACCCCTGTGGTACCACTCTACTTGCGTCACAGACATCGTATCGAGTTGTGTTTAAAGTCACAATTAAACAAACTCTCGGCGGTTCTTTTGATTTTAAAACTGAGCCCGTAATGAATGTAAAACAAAACCCAAACCGTAAAATTAAACCACAAACGTAAACATTATCTTGGGAGACTTGCAAATAACTATAGCAAATCAGAAATTTGGTAATTGTTATTTAACTAGGCAAATGTTGCGCTTATCCTACCTACTTACTAATCAACCATACTAAACTAAAAATAACACAATGTTGCGTAAATGTAAAAAAAAATCGGTGACGGTGCTGGCGGTGGCGCCCCTATTGTCTTGGCGCCTGTGTGCGCCGCACACTTCGCACATAGGGGCGGCTCGGCCCTGCTCTCGCTTACACGCTGGGATCAGGTGGAACGTGACACTTTTTAGTGCGTGCAGACGACGTTCATCGATTTAGAAAGGGTTATTACAGTTGCCTAAATTTAGTCGACTGAATTTAGTTGCTTCTGAATTCAGTAAGCTAGCAAACTAAATATAGAAGCGAGGATTGCTTGTTTCTAACATGCACCTGGATTCATTCCACTAACTTTGCTTCTTAATTTGCTACTGAATTCAGTTGGTCTTTACCATGTCTTTGGTTGGTTGGACTTTATCATGTCTATAAGCTTATCTATGATATTGCAGGTGGAATGGTATTATAATGACGAAATACTACCGGAAACCGATCCTGTGTACAGTCTCTGGGAAAAAGACCACAAGTATGGGCAGTACAAATGTGTTGCCAGGAATGTCTATGGCGAAATCAGCAAAACGTTTAACGTTATTCAAAAAGGTAAATATTTAGATGATTACTTATCAGTAGGATAGCTTAAGCAGCCGAGGCAGAAGAAACGCCTTCAGGAGGTGCAGAAGACTACCCTGCCTAACACTCATGGGAGCTGGTTGGTACGTATGGAATAACGTCATCGTCAGGGACATGAGAATCGAGTCAGTGGAGCCGAAAAGTGACGAAGACGAAGATGAGGCCAAATAATAACATAAACCACAGCAGATAAGAGAGTTCCACCAAGCTGAGACGTGGCCACTGCGTCAGAGCCTTAGGTAAAGAATAAGTAAATAGATTAGGTTTTTCCACACGGTTCCTTTATACAGCGGAAACAGATGAGGTGTAGATTAGCTATGGCGACATAGTGATGTGCCGCGACAAAAGTATGACACTTCCACAAGAGCGACAAGACAATCGCTATCGATATCGAGCGATCGGAGCCGTGCTTTCGGTGTAAAGCGTTTGATCTACCTCTTACGTAGAATATGTAAACTCTTTGGTCAGAGCCTTATCGGGCCCAATCCACAAGACCCTTAACTACCCCTAGGCCAGTGTGCCAGGACTCTGGCAGAAGAGGTTCGCCTCGGAGTCGGTTCTTGACCTCACACACGGTGTGAGGAAGATCGATGAATGAATAAGCAGCCCAGTAAATGTTTCGACTGCTGGGCTTTCTCTCGCATAGAGAGTCAAGGGAATAAAAGACCACACTCCAGAGGTCATCAGAGGACCGGTGCGGGTTGGTGTGTTATGCATGATCTCAAATGATTCTAGAAACATGTGGGTTTCCTTATGATGTTTTCCTGCACCATTTTTAGTTAGACTTCGAAAATACAGTGGTGTGTCTGGGATTTGAACCAGGGGCTCCGGATCCCCAGTTGCATTTCTCTCGACTATCGATATTGCATACCTATACAATATACATATTTCTTTGTTTACTAACACCGTCCCGCGGTTTTGCCTGTTCTCGTTGCTTTCCCACGATAAAAGTTGCCTACGTGTTATTCCAGACTTTCTGACCAAAATCAAGTTTTTCAAATTTCAACCCGATCGATTCAGCTGCTCCGACGTGATGGAGCAACAAACATCTGAACTTTTACATTTTAATAATATTATTAGGATTAAGGAACCATTTAAATATATTCCTACCTATTTTTTTTTATTTTTTTTTTATAGCATAGAGTGACGAGACGAGCAGGTCATGTGCCTGATAGTAAGCAACATGCCTGCCACATAACAGCACAGTAACACGCAGCTATTGGAACATGATAGTCCAAATCATTACCTAGCACTGCACTGCGCTCGTCACCCAGAGATCTAAGTTGTTATATCTCTAAGCCCTGTAATTTCTCTGGAAACATTGCCCTTCAAACCGGAACACAGTAACGTTTGCACATTACTGCTTGGCGGTAGAATAATTGACAAAGGTGTGGTACTTCCCCAGGCGGACTCTGCTAAGAGTCCTACCACTACTATTTAGCCCACTTGCCTTTTGAGTAGATAACGGATTTGTAATAAAGTTGAAATGTGACATTTATATATATTTTTAAATGTTAATGTGACAATTTGGATCTATAGAATAGTATACAACATGGTATATAGTTTAAACTGTGTACAGAGTATAAAATATAACAATTTTTAATAGTTCCAACAGTTTTGTCCATTACGAACACGTACGGTGTTTTTGTTCATTATCAAAATACAATAGGTAAGTAGTTTACTTTCACACAAAAATGTTTTGTCGCAAGGGGCAAACGCACTAAATATGTCTTGGGAATATTTGAACGCAAGTAGCAAGTGAACCAGGGTGTAGCTCTGTAGCGACCGCTGCGGCGGTCGCGGCGCGGCGGTTTAAGGTACAAGTTGGCGCTGAGACCGCGACGCGAGACCGCGACAGGAGACCGCGACCGGAGACCGCGACAGGCACTTGACACTATGGAATTGTATGGGCGCCAGTTCGTGCCGAGACCGCGACCGGTACCTGTATCGGTCTACTGTCGCGGTCTCGGCACGAACTGGCGCCCATACAACTCTATAGTGTCAAGTGCCTGTCGCGGTCTCCGGTCGCGGTCTCCTGTCGCGGTCTCGTGTCGCGGTCTCCGCGCGAACTTGTACCTTTAGGTATACAGAGCTACACCCTTCTCAATGATACTGGGCCCCCGGGGGTCTACCGCCTAACGAAAACGCTTTGACGCTTTGACATTGCCGTCTCTTTCATTTCAAGCGAGAAGAAAAGAGACAGCAATGTCAAAGTATCAAAGCGTTTTCGTTAGGCGGTAGACCCCCCGGGCCACAGAGACCCTAACGTTTGTAAGCAAAAATTACTAAATGTTATCCACAATCTTTA
This sequence comes from Ectropis crepuscularia, assembly GCA_963693475.1. Classification (NCBI taxonomy): domain Eukaryota; kingdom Metazoa; phylum Arthropoda; class Insecta; order Lepidoptera; family Geometridae; genus Ectropis; species Ectropis crepuscularia. The sequence goes on from OY856355.1 coordinate 21,024,000, forward strand.
CCCTTCATTATTGCCCCCAACAACTTAGCAGGCGGGGCCTAAGGCTCGCTACGTTACCGCAGTAGACTAATTTCGTCCAGGAGACACTTTTTTACCTTGGGACCTAATTTCACTGCCAAGCATTATTCTGTTAATTACTTCAAATTCTGTTAAACTAACGCAAAAAGGGAGAAGCACATACGTGTTACAAAACACAAACAACAAAGACAAGTGCAAAAGACATAACAATTAACAATTATCCTCGTTTATTTGTTTCAGATTGTTTTATAGATGTGACCAAGTTGCCAGCAAACTATGCTTTGATGCTGACATCGAGATTAGAATGGCCGAAATACCAGCCTTCAGGAAATTACTTGGTAGTTCCGAAGAATGATGCCGTCAACTTTGCTTGTACTGGGAAACTCAAAATGTTTGGCAAACCTTACGCCACTGCTTTTTGCCAAGGTGGCAATGACTTCATGGCCAACGGCGAAAGCCACAATTATTTAGACTTTGAGTGTGAAGAAGAAGTAAAGCATAGTGTACGTGAAACAGGAATACCGTGCATGCCGGGAAAAACAGAATTAATGAAGATAGTATTCGATTTCATAGGCAGAGAACTAGTTGTTTACGAAGTCTGTATGGATAAATTGACAAACAGTCCGATTTATTCCAAAGTTAATATGGGGATTTCATCCGTTGCGAAAGAAGCCACATCTTGGTCGGATAGTGAGAAGTTCGATATCGATTTTGATGAGGCGTATGGCTGTGAAAACCAACTGCTTACTATTTCGCGAGCCATGGGAAAGTGGTTCCATCATGATGATAATTGCTGTTTCTCTAGAAAACAGCTCGTGAGCCCTATGGACGTATTCCCTGGAGCGCCTGCTACTTCCACGTTCAGTTATTTAAACGTCGTACCACATTGGAGTACGTGCAATTCTGAAGTAAGTATTATTGCAGCGAAACATGGATGAAAATAATTATGTAGAGATAGTGAAACATGTATGAAAATAATTATGTACTTTTCCCACAAAAAATTAGGCATCTAGGTACCTTAGATTACTTTATAGAGGTCCTAGTTTTCCAACGTAGTTGAGCAACAAACATCCATACATTGGCACTTATAATATTAGTGGGATTTGTCATGTTGTTTATTTAGTTTTATTAGGTTAAGTCGGATTAGTAGCATTGTACACTTTGTTTGTGATGCTAATAAAGTGTATTATATAATAAATATTGTTTCGCAGAACTGGGAGGACTTAGAAGGTAGAATCAGATACTTCCGATTAATAAACGACAGACTAATTGTCTTTACGGGAACTGGTCAGGAGCTCTCCCTGAATTCAAGCCGAGGCACGGTAAACAGATTCTTCGGAGACCAACGAGAGCATCTGCAACCAGTTCCGAAGTTCCTGTGGAAGGTACGTGGCTAAACATCACAATTATTTATCTCTGTAAAACGAAACAAATTAGTAACAGAATAATAACGCCTAGATTGATAATCTTTAAATTACGCTTCATCTTTAGTGATCCAAAAAGCAGATTGATTTCGGCGTAAGGTGTAAGCGTAAGCCATGGTCACGAGTTCACCCGAAAAATCTTTCCCGAATTCGGTGTCGCTAGAATTCAATTCACAGTCCACGAAAAATCTGTCTGTGATGCACCAAAATAAGTTTTCACTTCAAAAAACAGATGTAGGTAATAATTATTGTTGTGAGCTCTTTGTGTACATACATATTTTCCACCAATGACGAGTAGATGTCCCTTACGGCTTAGTGGAGTCATTCTGCGAAAGCGGCCAGGGTAGCGATTCTAAATGCATTCCGAATGGTTCAAAATCGGAATGACCATCCCTGTCTCTGTCGTGCTAAACAGATAAGACAGATGATGTCTGATGCAACCGAATGGATTCACCATCGCTACCCAGATGTGGCCTCTTACTGGTTAATTCAGTAGGATTAAAGGTGTCTTTTAATTTCAGATCATCGTACATAAGGATGCCTCGTCGTCCCTCGCCATAATCCAAGTAAACGTTCCAGACTTGGAGCCTTCAGAAGTAGGCAAATATGTGTTGTGCGAAGACCGGTGTAATGACTATTACTGGCTACAAAGCCCTGAATGGCACGACGTGACCAAGGGATTCACATATTGTTGCAGCGTTGAAGAGTTTGAAAAGGTCTTTGGTGTTGAACATCTTGTTCCCGCGGAAATGAAAGGGCTTATTCCAGTGGAAAGAGGAGATGATGTCGATACGTTACCTGAGAAAAGCTTAACTTGATCTTAGCTATTTATAATCCGTTGTTTGTGTTGTTAGTACTTACAGCTTGGTGAATAAGAAAAAAAACTGAAAAATGGCATAGCGTTTAGTGGATTTTTTTTGCAAATTGACCATAATATCACGTTACGTTTTCTGAATCCAAATTTATATTTGTCTGTAAATATAGTTTCACCAAAGATGGCACCAGTGTTTCATTTTGTTAAATTTATTCTTGTTGGAAGTCCAATATAAAATATAACATTGGCGATACTTCAGGCGCTTTCCGAAGGGAGAGTCAAATCGTACGTGTTAAATTGAAAAATTTACAAAATATCAAATAGTATAGGCTATTTTTTACCGCGAGTAAACAATTGAAACGGCAACTACGCGGTTAAAATCTGTAAAAAAAATGTAGAAGTATTTATTTCTCGGCAAATTGTATTATTTTGGTGACCCCCCCTTGACGCCGCGACCGCTCCTGCTTTGCTGCTTTTGGCGAAAATGAAAGCTAACTTTGATATGTAGGTATATTTGCAACCTGAAACCGCCTTATACAGTTTTCAAACCAGAGGACGATTTGTTGCTAATTAATTATTATAAACCATTTACTGAAATCATTACAGCAGGTATTGGTTATTTAGAGACTCATTTTTGCCACTGTTTTCGCATTAGTGTAATTAAACTTTAAAATAATAATTACGAACATAAAAAAGGTTTTTCGTACTTATTTGTTTTAAATTGTAGATAACTGCATCAGTTATTTTTTTATTTAAGGTTGTCATTGACAAATAAAACTAGCTGTTTTATTTTTAGACTATTTTTGCTATGCTGTATTATTTTTAGATGCGTTCGTGTTTTTATTAATGTTAACTTTAAAATAAATAGTTTTATTGCGAAAACTTGTTTCTTTAATTAACTAAATTTTCAGTTGAATGAGGCGATGGCGGAAAGTCACACGAGATCGAAACGTATAAAAATAACATTATGTTAATGTTATTTTTTATAATAACATTATGGTAATGTTATTTTTTTTACAAAAAAGATTCAAACTAGGTACATTCCTATAAGATGGCGATTGTAGTAAATGCTCCAAGAATTCCGTTTTTTCATCATATGTAAACGAGACATGAACAACATCTTTTATTACTCTCATGGAATAATAAAATATAATGTTCTTTGACGTGTTTATATCAGCTACTAACCCTACTAACTCCATTAATAGTATTAATGACTTCTTTGTATCAATCGGCAAAAGTCTCGCTGAAACCATTCAGGGCTCTAAGTCGCACAAAAATGTCGCAGCCCTTCCCACTCACCTTCATTCATTTGTACTCTTGCCAACCGATGAATCTGAAGTACGTAACCTCATCGTAAATCTTAAAAAAGGTAATTCTACAGGACGCGATACGATTTCTGGTAACTTCCTAAAGCGATGTATTGATATCTTAGTGCCACCTTTGACATACATATTTAACCTTGTTCTCTCCTCCGGAATTTTTCCTTCCGAGCTCAAACTTGCTGAAGTCATACCAATATATATATAAGAGTGGTGCCTTGGACCGTGTTAACAACTACAGACCCATTTCTATTCTTCCAAGTTTATCAAAATTTTGGAAAAAATTATAAATAAAAGATTAATACATTTTCTTGAAACTAAAAACTTATTGTCAACTTCTCAATTTGGCTTTAGAACCAAAATCTCTACTAGTGATGTAGTTCATGAACTCACTGACCACATAGTTACCAAGTTGGATAATAGGAAGAAAGTTATTGCTATCTTCTTAGATCTAGCTAAAGCATTCGACACGGTCTCTGTCCCACTCCTACTAAACAAGCTAGAGAAATTAGGCTTACGTGACACTCAGTTAAAGTTATTTAAAAATTACCTCTCAGGAAGGTTTCAGAGAGTCAGAGTGGGTGACCTTGTAAGCGATGATCTTCCCATCACCTATGGTGTACCGCAGGGCAGCGTCCTTGGTCCTACTCTGTTCCTGACCTATATTAATGACCTGTGTAACCTTCAGCTGATCAATGGTAAGATCGTGACTTTTGCTGATGACACCGCTCTCATCTTCCATGGCGATACTTGGGAAGAGGTATATAGTGCCGCACAACAGGGTTTTAATACTGTGTCTTCTTGGCTCATACATAATGATCTGACACTAAATGTTGAGAAATCTAAATACATACCTTTCTCCATAGTCAATAAGCACCTTAATATTCACGATGACTTCTTCATAACTGCCCATTCCTCTGCAACATGTTCCTCATGTAGCTGTAACCATCTATCACGTGTTTTTGCCATAAAGTATTTAGGAGTTATGATAGATAATACCTTGAACTTCAAGCAGCATATTGATCTTCTTTCCTGTAGAACACGTAGGTTGATATATTTGTTCAAAAATCTCCGAAACATTGCAGACCCTAAAATTATTAAAATGGTTTAGGTACCTGGCCCTAGGACAGTCAATTATGACCTACTGCATAACAGTATGGGGTGGAGTGGGTAAGACTGTTCTGCTAAAACTAGAAAGAGCTCAAAGAGCAGTTCTAAAAGTGAGCCTCTCCTTGCCGTTTCGGTTTCCCACAAAGGATTTGTACGCCAAATTCGATGTTTTGTCGGTACGTCAATTGTTTATCCTGAACATTATCCTAAAACAACATGTTCAACTTAACTATATCCCATCATCTTTAGTAAATAAACGGCTGAAACATTAAATGTTTCAGCCGTATGTATGTAATGTTTCAGGCATACCAAATTTTGGTATGCCCCTCAACGTACCAGTGGTCCACAGCTTTCTCTGAAAAATTATTTGGCTTTCTTGGGGGCTATTTACTTATACAACAAAATTAATGCTAAAATCGAAATTTACCCCCTACAAAAACTTAAATGTAAAAAAAATACCTCAAACTTTTTAAAGACCCTTAATTATGACGACACTGATCAATTACTCGCTATACTATAAATAATATAATATAATAATAATATAAAATAATTATATATGAAATCCATGTAACAATCAAATCATCCCATATACAATCACACACGAGCATACATCTGCACACACTCAAACACACCCTCAAACACCTCACACACACGCACACCCACACACATCGACGCACCCTCACACACACACACTATACTTACTTACATTTTGTGCTCTCTCTTACATCTAATAATAATTAACATCTACGTGTTCATATTTATTAAAAAAGTACTTACCTATCCATTGTCACCACCAATGTTGGAGAGTCTGGTAATCTGTCATACAGGTTTTCCTAGTACAGACACCAGACTCTCACATAGATCGACACTCCCTACGTATCTTCGTGTAACTGCCAGATACACATTTATACGTTTTATGCATTTTTGGCATCTACACATGTCAATCTATCATTATAAAATTAAAAAAAAAAAAGTCTACTCTAAGTACTATTTTCCTAATCGCACAACTGTCCAACTTCATTATTTGCCCGCCATACAATGTTCTATCTGCCTCATACACACTTTGTCGCGGGGAGAATGAGGTGCGGGTGGCGGGTAAATGCCCTTTCCTCACTTCTTGCGCGGACAGCGAGTGCAATGCGTGTGCGATTCGGAAATATTATATTGCCGCAACTATGACGAGTGAACGTTTTCGATTCTTAAACAGCTTGAAAGCTGACGCTACTAAAAAAGGAAAAATAGATAAAGTACCAGACCCTGATATATCTACCACAAGACCAGGTAAGTAAAATAATTATTTATTTACCAATATTTTATACTGTTTTGCTGTCGAATAATAGTTATTGGGTTTTTCGAATCAGTTGTGTTTTATTGCCTTCATTGTTACCATAACTAATAGACATCATTGGTAAATTTTGTAACTTTCATACATTTTTTTATTACCTACGTACAAATATGTAACAACGCACTTCCACATTTATACATCGGGATTTAGTATGACCATAAAGTGTATCTAGGCACTTACACAGTTATGCTTCGAAAAGATGTTAAATCATAATTCGGTAACTTACTTTTACATAATTTTACATCGGAAAGATATTGTAGATACCCATGCACTTACATAGTTCTGCGTTTGTTTTTTTATGTTATTTTAATAAAATAAACAATTATTTTATTGCTTTTAGATGTATCTCCAGTACCATTCTCAGAAAATTTTACTGAGGATGACCTACGCCGAATGGGTGAGATTATAGCTGATAGCGATGAAGAACATTTTCTTGCACCGCGCATTTCACTCCCGAATCCTACGAACACTAATGGTGATAGTTCTGCATCTTCTGAATTGCATGTCCCAGCTTCCCATATCTTACAATCTTCCTTGAAAGCATGCGGTGGAAGCTCCAGAAATTGCACAGGGAATAATTACATTGCCTTTAGCTCGCCGCCACGCTTTTGCGAAGAACCTGTAGACCTGACCCAGAAAACTCAAGAACAACATCCTGAACCCGTGGAAAGTGAAACAGTACCACTATTTTCAAATACAAGTGGGACAGAAATAGGTAATTTGCCGGAATATAGCTTCTATGACCCCACTTTGCCAGCAAACAATCCTGAATCTCCACTACTACTAAATTCTACCTCAAGCATTAATATTCCATTAAAACTGTGTGACTCGCCCAATTACGGCCACCTTATAGCTCAACAGATTGACCAATTAGGCTGCACGGAGTCGCCGGCACCCACTCCAGTGACATTGCCAGGTGGCTCTCCGGATAACCAGCTAGGCTGCGCAGAGACAACAGCACCCATTACAGCAACACTGCCAGTTGGCTCACCAGATGACCAGTTATTAAGCTGCCCTGAGTCCCCAGCTCCCACTCCAGCGCTATGGCCAATTAGCTCTCCAGGTATATCGGAGAATAATTCTGAGCATGAAATAAATGACAGCGAACTATCTAAGAAGAAAAGACGATGCACAGATAAAAAAGATAAGGGTCGATTGCGTTTGGTTCATAAAAATCAATGGCTAGATGTTAAGCGTAAGAAAAATAGAAATTTAGGAAAACCGTACACAGGAAGAGATGGTAAATTAAGGAAAAAGAGAGAAATGGGACCTGCTTGTGGAGACAAATGCATTTTTAAATGCTCACAAAAAATTAATGATTTCGAAAGAGACCTGCAGTTTGTGGCCTTTTGGTCTTTGGGAAAACTTATTCGCCATTGGGATTTTATCAATAGATATTGTGATAAAATCCCAAAACGACGTTTCACGTGTGAAACACCCACGAGAAGAGAATCCACCATACGATACCACTTACCTAAGGGAGTAGGTAATATTACTGAAAATGAAAACTTACCAAGGGCTCAGGAATCCAAAATAAGAGTATACAAAACGATGTTTTTGAACACGTTGGGCATAAAACAGGGTATGGTTTACTCTGCCCTAAATAAACTATCTATACAGGGTACTGTTCTCCAAGACAATAGAGGTCGTCATCTTAATCATAAAAAAGTAATAACTGAGGAAAAGATCACCAGTGTTTGCGACCACGTTAATAGTTTTATACCCGTGGAATCACACTACGTCCGTGAAAGAACAAACAAACTATACCTGGATGGAACTCTTTCATTTGCTCGTATGTTTCTACTATATAAAGAGTGGAATGATCCTAAGAAACAAGAAAAAGTAAAAACATCACGACAATATATTGATATTGTTAATGAAAAGATAAATTTAGGATTTCATGTCCCAAAAAAAGATCAATGTGACGTTTGTCATATAAACAAAAATTTACCCCGACCTGTCACAGAAGAAGAAATGATAAATTACACGACTCACATAAGAAACAAAACAATTGCACGGGAGCTCAAAAATAAAGACAAAGAAAACTCTAGCCTGAGTGAAGTAGTTTCTGCAGTTTATGATTTTCAAAAAGTTCACGGCATACCCTGTGCGGAAACAAGTATACTTTACTATAAAAGAAAACTAACAGTTTTCAATTTCACCATTTTTGAACTGGGTAGTCGGGTAGCTAAGTGCTATGTTTGGGATGAAAGTACAGCAAAGCGAGGTGCAAATGAGGTGAGCAGTTACTTATACGACTTTATTCGTGAACATCACCGAAAGGGAGTTAAAATTTTTAACTTTTGGTCTGATAACTGTGGCGGCCAAAACCGGAACCGAATTGTTTTTGCAGCGTACCTACGAGCGGCAAAAGATTTTCAAGTAACTATCACCCACAAGTACTTTGAAAAAGGTCACACACAGAATGAGGGTGATAGTGTACATGCTCTCATCGAAAGGTCAGCAAAAAACAAAATGGTATATACACCTGATCAATGGTTTGCTCTCATACGATGGGCTAAACAAGATGGAAACCCATATATTGTTAAAGAAATGGGAACATCAGACTTTCTTGATTTTAAAACTCTACTGTCTGGATGCAACTGGAAGATAAATACAGAAAGAGAACGAGTTTTTTGGTCCCGAATCAGACAGCTAGAAATTTTACCTGATGATTCTAATGAAATACACTACAAAATTGATTTTTGTGACCATGAGTTCAAGACCATAAAAGTAGAGAACACGCTTGAGACCCCAAGAACAAGAAGAATCCGAAATAGACTAGAAAATAATCTACCGTTAGCACCGCTTTCAAGACCACTGATTCAAGCATACATGGGGAAGTTGCCAATTCCTCAGAATAAACTTCAAGATCTAAAGTATCTATGTCAAACTAATATAATACCATCGATATACCACGAATTTTACACAAATTTGATGGAGGGCAGAGATATACATGTAGACGAACGCAGCTGTAGTGAAGAAGATGAGAAAGAGTAAATAAATAAAAGTGAAACTGTAGGGGATCCTATTTCTTGTGATATTTGTCATTTAATTAGGTACGCTATAATTATAAAGCAACATATTTGATTCTTGTTAATGCTATTTTTCAAAAAACTATATACATAAAAGAAGAAAATATAATAATTAGGTTATTCATTAAAGACATAATGTAAGTGTTAATTATTGTAAAAATAAATACAAAGAAATGATATACCTTTAAAAATATTTGCTCAAACTAGTAAACTAAGTACGATGCTAAAGTACCTACCATAAGTGCAAAAAAAAAACTATTTATCGCCTTATACTTTCAAAGTCTGAAACCTTATAATAATACTATAACATATTCAGTTATGTTATCAATTGAGTAAAAGTAAACCAATTGAATAAATGTAAGAATTTATATTGACAACTGTTCGATCTTTCCCATATAAAATTTCACAAACGAATGCTCTTCAACGGCTTAGCTCCATCTACTTATAGCGCCAACCCCTCTAAAACTCTTTTGAGATGGCGGGTAGAAGTTAATGGTATCCCACCGGCGCCCTCTACACTAAATGACACATATTTAGACTCAAATCTCAGTATTAAATATAATACTATAGTGAAATACACGGTAAACAAAATAGGGGTGATAACACGGCCCTCCTGCGTACGCTGCCAACCTTGGCAGTGTCACAGTCTGGTGTAGTTGCTGCGAACAAAATGTACAATTAATCATTTTATCAAAGATCCACTTAAGATGAGTAACTTTCCCAAGCAGTTGCGCTGTCACATTGTCGCAACTCAAGGTACGTCATTACATTACCACATTCTCCATAAATCCACTTAAGATGAGTAATGAATAGCTTTCCCAAGCAGTTGCGCTGGCACATTGTCGCAACTCGAGGTACGTCACTACATTACCCACATTCTCCATAAATCTCAAACATACACCTTTCGCTAGCTGCCGCCTGGTAACTCTAGATACGCGGCATTAAAGTCATAGTCAAAGTCAAAGTCAAAGTTCATTATATTCACTCTTAATGCTTTCTCTAGCAGTTACACTCGTAGGCCGACACCAGGTACGTCAGTTTATGTCCAAGGTATTACGGTTTCACACTAACGCTCACTTTGTCAATGGATCGAAGCCATTGCACTTCACTACGTTATTCAAACGTTAACTCATCAGCAATCAATCATAATACCTGACAACATCCTAGAGCCATTGCACTGCTCGATTGGGTTTGACTTTCAATTACATATATATCTCCAATTCTACTAATCGTACCTATTCAAGGTTTCATATTTTTCTCATGGCCTTCTATGTAGTTTTTAAAAACGCTCCCAAGTGATATTTATAGCGAATTAAAGGGTCTCATTTTTTTTAAACAATACCAAAACAATTCATTGGTAACGTACATAGCTCGGCATCATCTGACTAAAATCTTTCTCATTTCAACCATAAGGGTATCTTATAACTGCACTGAATATAACCACTTAGTAACCCAACTACGGTAACCAAATTCAAATCAAAGATGTAACACTTTCTATTACTGTATTATGTTTTAAAATGCATGACCTTTTTCAAACAGTTTCCCTGCAAGATATTTAAACCAAAATCTAACTGATTTACACTTTTTATCTATGGTTGCTGTGCCTCGCAACAACTCGTCCACAAAATAAGCTACTTCTCATAGTTTCATAAAACAGTATTCACAAACTTTAAAAAAAACCGAAGATGTTTCATTCTACGAAATGTTCTGATTGCAGTTCCCGGAATTGAAGGTTATTTTACAGTACCCCCTTTACGAGATAATAATTAATAGATTTAACTTGTCGGTGATTCGCAAAAGTTTTCATTTGAAATGCAATGTTAGATAACAAGGTTAAAACAATTTTATACATCGTTTCTTCAAAGTAAATCGTAATATTAAACTGTTGCTTACTCACGTGTACATTATGCACTACTGACTCAACTGATCCAAGAATAACATTTTTAACTAACTGCGGGCGACGCTTGCTTTTCCGATTATTTCTCATCACCGTTGTGATTTCCAGGCGTGGTGTTCATCCCACTTCTGATGTTATCAATTGAGTAAAAGTAAACCAATTGAATAAATGTAAGAATTTATATTGACAACTGTTCGATCTTTCCCATATAAAATTTCACAAACGAATGCTCTTCAACGGCTTAGCTCCATCTACTTATAGCGCCAACCCCTCTAAAACTCTTTTGAGATGGCGGGTAGAAGTTAATGGTATCCCACCGGCGCCCTCTACACTAAATGACACATATTTAGACTCAAATCTCAGTATTAAATATAATACTATAGTGAAATATACGGTAAACAAAATAGGGGTGATAACAGTTATCTTAATTACATCTATCTATTTGATGTGTCTGTTTTTATATTTTTGATAAAAGTATGTTGCAGAAGAACCTAATATAAAACGTAATATAATAACTAAATTTTCGATCTCAATTTAATAATTAAGTAAATTTTGATAATTTAGATGTAAAAAATAGTCAAATTTGACTATTTATTTTTATTAATTATATAGGTAAGTTGTGTTTGTGTTTATTTTTGATAAAAGTATGTAGCAGAAGTAATCTAAAACGTAATAATGATACCTACTATAATATATTTTCGATCTCAATTCAATAATTGTGTAAATTTTTGATATCGTCTTAGATGTTGAAATAGTCAAGTTTTCTATATAACAATATTGATTGTAATAATAGGGTACCGGACAACTTTTCAAAAAGTGCTTAAAATTAATCTTAATGGCTAAATATAGCCCTACATTTTTTTATTTTAAACAAATATAACTTTTTAAGTACTTAAAATAGTGTGTAAAAAATAATTGTTTTAAATTGCCGCGTAAACGGTATGTCACGTGATCTCAGAGCGTGTGACGTCATACGTGTTTCAATCTGTGTAAATAAACACAGTTATTCAGTGAAAAGTGTTGTTTTTGTTTTCTTTCTTTAATGTTATCATGGATCACATAAGATATCGTTGTTGTGTAGTTCCTCAGTGTAGTGATAACAGTAAAACCACACCAGCTAAATTATTCAATGATGTGCCACGAAAAGCAGATATAGGTACGAAAAAAATGGTTGAAACTAGCAAGACGAAATTTCGATGGAATGTCTATAACTTCACCGATTTACTTCTGCGAGCACAGATTACAGAAATAAAACCAGATGGAGCGCGCAGAACAGAGCTACTGAAGCAGACAAAGGAAATACAAACGCCGAAGCAAATACAAACTCCAGTCAGTATGAAACGGACTTCCGTGTTGTACGGGAGTCCCGTGTGATTTTAAGTTTTGTTTTAAAATATGCCGTTTTGTGTCTTCAAACAATGTTCCCAAAAACAAAAAAAGGAAAGAGGAATATAATTTCATAGGAAAATTTGAATATTTTTACTGTTATTTATATAATTTAGGCGATTTTATTTTGGTGAAACATGGAACACAACACCTCAACGAAAATAGGTTAGTGTGGCGATACTAAATGGAAATTATTTTCCCTGAATTTAGGGTAAAATATAGATTATATATTTTTTTAGATACTCGTAGACCAAATTATTGATGGGCATTGTATTATTCAATTTAATTTAATTTCAAATTTAATTTAAGTAAATGTTAAATTTGTGAAATGAGTAATTTATGACATAAAAATTTACAAAAAACAAAATCATCATCCTAAAATTTGTATTTATTTATTTCGTTAGTTGCATCACTGCCCAAAATATTACAAATTTTGTTTCCTCATGAATCAAAAGGTTATATGGAAGAGATCGCTTTTAGCGACAAGATCGCCTTTTGTGCACTTTTTTTTTGTTGTGTTACTTCAACTTTATTTATGGTGCCAATAAAGTGTTTTGTATTATATTGTAATGTCATTCGATATATTATCTAAGTGAAACGGCTATATAATTGATTATAAAATGTTGGTTTATAAAATAAAACATTTGTTGGAGGAAGATATTTTTGAAGTTAATATTAGGCATAACGTTGTTTGTAAAATGAAATATTTTTAAATTGTAAAGTTTTTTAATATTAAAGTCAAAGTACTTTATTCATAAATGTACAATTTACACGTCAATAAATAAAAAATAAAAACAAAAGAAAGAGTATACAAATTGTATACCTACATTTTCAAAGTTTGAAATGACTACTTTACTGTATAATAATAATTATTGTACAGAAAACTGCCAAGCATTATATTAGTATAATATGTCTTTATAACAATTGTACCGACCCATGTCAAATTTTTGTATACATTTTTATAGGACTTTGCCATCACTCTCTAAAAATTCGGTATAACTATAAAAAGTTTGATCGATAAGCCAGCTCTTTAAATTTTTTTTGAAGCTGCCGAAACTTGGGGCAGATATAACTATTTTGGGAAGAGTGTTATAAACTTCAGGTTATGTGAGTTAGCTTCCGTAACCTTGTAACTTGTGAGAGAGTGTGATATGACATCCAGCTTGTCCGCGTTACGTATGTTTCGAGAATGTCATTATACGGTTATTTGATTTTAAAGTCTTGTTTTGTAAAAAAAAAAGGTGAATAATAAGTGAACTATTAAAATGATTATTTTGTCAGTTTTTTTTGTTTGTTGTTTGGACCTATAATATACTGGTAGCCTATATGCATTTTATCAAAAATAGTTTGGTGGTAAAGATGGTTGTTTTAATTTTTGTTTAACCTTAATTACTAACTTACTAATTTTATTATTTGCGATTCAAGTTAATTTCTAGTCGCATGCAAAATCAAAATTATTTTCTTCATAGAATGGAAATAGTACCTAGTAACAAAAAATCCTTGCATAATCGGTGTAATAATATTAATATTGTAAAATATCAATTGATGTGTTTATTATACGCATAGCTGGGCACCGTTAATCAAATAGTTAACTTCGTTAATCGTTAATCCGTTACAAAAAAAGTTAACTTCGTTAAACGTTAAAGCGTTACATTTCGTAAGAATTAACGGAAGTTTACGTTAATCGTTAATCCGTTAATATGCATATTGGATTTTTATATAATTGCGTTAGTGAACTTATAAAACCTGTTGGTTTAGGTTCTGGAAGTTAACAGGTTAGGAAAAAACCAAATACTTGTAGCGTTTAATTTTATTATTGAAGTGAAAACTTCTATAGGCGCGCTGAGGCAGATTTTTCGTGGGCTGTGAATTGAATTCTGGCGTCACGCTCGGGTATGATAAGAAATCTTCGGGTACACTCGGGACAATGGCTATTGGCCATCTATAAATGCGTCAGCCAATGGGAAATGCTGAAAGGGCGTGGCCTGGCCATCATGGCATGACCATCTAGAAATGCATTAGCCAATAGAAAATGCTGCTGCTTTTCTAGATGGCCATGCCATGATGACCAGGCTACGCCCTCCGGTTACACCCGTGTAGTTTCCAAGGTAAGCCATCAAATTTTGAGTTATAAGTTTTCACTTCTATCGGCAGTTTCTATGACTGCCAATTTTTTTTATTTAATTTAAATTAATGTGTAATTTAATCATCAGGCATAATGCGCATAGGTATCTATTTCCCCTCATGAACATTAACATGTCGAAGTGCTCGTCTGAAAGCGAGGCTCGCTTTGGTGTTAAAATGTCTTTACCCGTGGATAGCAGACGTTCAACTGTAGCGTTTGAGGCTTTGAGGGCTGTTTTCCAAATTTCAACCCAATCCTTTCCCGTTCCCAGACGTTCTGACGTGATGAAACAACAAACATTAAAACATCAAAAAATTGCCATTTATAATATTAGTAAGATGTAAAACACTGGAATTATCATTGTATACCTCCATTTCATAATTCTTATACATTGATTTGTTCATTTTATTTAACTTTTCTTTGGTTAGTTGAAATTAACTACCACCGATTTTATTAAAAGAAAGTTACAATACAGATAAACGAATTGAAGATTTGAATTTATCGGGGAGTTCCCCACTAGCTATGGATTATTATAATCTACTTGGTTTACTAGGGATGTGTGAAATATTCAACTAAATTGTAAACGTCAGTCAAATTTGAGTATGTCTATGCTCAAATTTTCAGCCAAAAAGAACTCGAGATTATCGGAAATATGACTTATGATAACAAAATTATATTTGTTTTCATATAACGTCAACCGATCATGCCACAGGCTAAAATGACGCCTCAATCCTGCCAAAATTGCAGGAGCTCGCTACATATAGTCACACTGCACCCAGCACTTTTCGTTTCATACTTGTCTGAACCTGTTTTTTGCGCCGCTCCGAGGTGCCGTGCGGTAAATAGTAAGCATTGGATTAACGATTAACGGACTTCTGCATAATTAACGGAAGTTAACATGTCCGTTAACAGTTTTAAAAGTTAACTTAAAAGTTTATCCGTTAATCAAAATGTTAACTTCGTTAATTAACGATTAACGGATTAACGAGTTAATGCCCAGCTATGATTATACGTGAAGATTTCCCAAGCTAAGACAACAATAGTGGGACTTTTTTCTTAAGACTGACAACATTATACAAGTAATTTGGAACGTTGATTTGACAATTTTACGTCAACATGACTAATTACGGGCCTCACAGTGTTGTTCACGAAGGTTCCATCTGTGTTTATTTCTGTAATCTGTGTCTGCGAGGATCACTTTGATGTAAGTACACAAATTTACATTACGGTAAATAGGTACATAACACTGCGAACACTTCATATTAAAGGCGGTGGAATATTAGATGCTATTAATTATGTAAGTAAGTACTTACTTAATTTGGATTTTTTGTTTTAGCTTCCGAATGACATTGAAAATTACATCTTCCATCAATATTTCAATGTCAAACTAATAGAAAAAGAAGTTTCCCATCAACTAGTATGCCTCAACCCGCTGCTATGAAAAGGCAAAGATTGGCCCTAATCTAAATTCAGCAGCACAGAAGTCAGAATTTGTGGCAAAGAAATTTCCAACCATGAACATATCCACTCTTGGGAGATTTCGGCAGTCAGCTTTCAAATATCCTGCTTCCATAGTTAAAACGTGTTGTTTTAATTACTGTTCCTCAATTCTAATAGTTTTAAATACTTTAAAAACGGCAAAGAATCGTAAAATTCGCAAATACACTATACAAAATACTGTTATTTAGACACAGTTGACGTCACGCGCTGTGATTGGTGTTTCGTTTACGGCGGCCAACAGATGAAAAATATTAGAAATATTAAACTTTATTAATTGAATTAAAATTATAAATCAGTATTCCTTCGTGTAAATTTTCATAAAATGGTTATTTCACTTCATAAATGTACTCTCTAACTTAATTTCAGATTTTTTTGTGACTACTGTCCGGTACCCTATTGCCCTGTGTCTGTGTTCATGATTTTGATATTATCTTGAAGAAGTACCTACTAGTAAGACTGATTATCGTGTTGCGTTTTGCTTTATTTTAGATAATAATGTAAGTATGCCCAATATTAGCATATAAAAATAATAAGATAAATGGAGAAAATCTCAATTCACGAACAAGATTCTGAAATTTGCATACTACCTACACTAAAATAAGCTTAGTTTCGTTAGCAAGTGACTATTCGGTAATTAGGGTCAGGTGGCCCTAATTGTCGAAACATATCGCACGCTTAATAATAAAGAGAATTATCTCAAAAATTAAGAATTTTGGGAAATGGCGTTTAAAGTTTAGTCTGTTCGACCAGGAGCACAAAATATTAAAAATAATTGATAAATGTCGTATTTTTTCAAAACAAAAGAAGAGTAGATAAAAGTAGAAATCCTAACCTTTAATCTGGTATATCAATGTCCATTCTACATTTATGAAAACCCTGAAAAAAAGTGAAAAGAAGAAAAACCCTCGGACTTATTTCAGTTTATGACAAAACTTAAGTAGTAGTTTAATAATAAACTGAAATATCTCAAAATATTTCACAAAAGAAACAAAATATTTTAAAACAAGACTGAAATAAGTGCAAATGTCCATTTGGCAATAAAACAAGCTTAAATACTAAATGAAGTTACATCAAAATATTGCACTTTATGATTGTAAATTAATAAATAAAATACTCACGTTTTAACTTTTAAACAGCAATTATTCGACTTTTGACAGACATCATGGCCGATCCGTTTGGAACGAAAGAGACGATCGATCTTCCGTTTCACTCAAAATCGTTCGAATTTAACGGCTGTCGAGTCTATCCTATTCTTTTCGTATTGTTATTGCGTTTTATTACAAAAACTCGATTTCCCCAATTTTTCAGTTATTTCTCTTTATTATTAACCGTGCGATATGTAGAAGCATATTATTAGATTATACATTTCCAACGTTAAAACATGTAAGCACCAGCAGAATAAGTCAAATAAATCAACTAAGTATATCCGTGTAACAGGCAGTTACGATATTACCGTTTTATTAAGTTTCCACGAAAAAGTATGTATGTGCCACATACGATATTGTATTAGGTTAGAAGCACCAAGTAAAAATATGTACGTGTAATAAAATCTAAACCAGTATAGATTAAAATAAAATATAGTATCCATCTTAAACTTGATCTACAATAAGAGCATCTCACCAATTATCACAGCAATATCTCAAAAAGGGCTACAGTTATAGGAGTTTGAACATTTTCAAATCTTTAAAACGGTCTCCTGTAAAATTTGTATTTTGCAGATACACAACTGTACGTAGGGAGTGTCGAGATAATCTACCTCTAATAAATGTACTTGATTTATATCTCTATATCTAGTGAGACTGTAGTGCACCGCGGCTTTACTCGTACAGTTTCCGTTCTAGTTATTTTCCCGTGGTAAACATCACATATTATAATTAAATTAGGTAATTAAGTTAGCGGTGTTGGATGGCCTCCCGCTAGATGGACAGATGACGTCACAAAGGTCGCTGGAAACCGCTGGGTGTAGGTTGCGCGGGACTGTTCGTTGAGGACTATATGTTCAACAGTGAACGTCTTGCGGCTAATGATGATGACGAAAAATTAGCCAATGTGGAATGTGGTGTTACATACAGACTAGTAATCCAACTGTGTTCCAAATTTCAGCCCAATCCGTTCCAACGTGATTAATTCTAGTTCAATCTAGTTCGAAACCTAGTGTCTCCGGCATCTAAGCATACAAACTTTCAAATGTATAACATTTAGTAGGAAGTTGATCGCGACTATGCGATCTATAATGGAAAGTCCCTGCTTACCTGGAAGAAACTGATTCACTCGCAGAAAATTACCATGCGCGGTTCGAAGGGTCGGGTCACAGTCACAAGGGACAAGACACCTGAAGACACCCCTGGTCAGCCGACATACGGTTAAAACATTATTTCAGTCAGCCGACAAAGATTGTAGTGAAAACTTTTTTTGGCGCGCCACGTGCCACAGACAAATTTTTTATGGGCTGTGAATTGAATTCTATCGCCACGCTCGGGAATGACAAGAAATCTTCGGGTAAACTCGGGACCATGGCCATTGGCCATCTAGAAATGCTGACGCATTTTAGGCTAGAGATAGGGCTGAGTGGTGTATCATTGAAGAGGCCTATGTCCAGCAGTGGACGAATGTAGGCTGATTTTAAAAAACTTTACTTTCAATATGTTACTGTCAGTTATGTTGCCTATTGTGACTTCTGACTTGTGACAATGACAATGTAAAATTAGTGAATGTGACATTTGTGTTTGTGGTTTGTAATTTTGCATTGTGGATATACCGACCGGTCTAGTTATCTTAAATTCCCAGTTATAAAATCTGATTACAATAACACTTGATACCTTGAGACTTGAGACTGGTGACCTAGTGGCAAGAATAAGTGAGATAGAACAATGATAATTTGATAATTTTGCATTGTGCAAACGTGGAGTTTGTGTTGACACTGTTTTGGTGTTTTGTGTACAACTTTAACAGTTTTATAAAAAATCGAAAACTACCTACCTAATACCAATGTCCAATATCCCCTCATTATAAACCAACTTTAATTAAAGAATAAAACACCCGCAGAAAAAAATCCTTATCAAATAAATTTCAAAACAATGATAAAACTCAGTAACTTCAATCAAGAAAATAGTGATAAAAACTTACCACCTTTTTTAGTCCAACTTAAATCAAAATGGGATGAAATTCACAGCGATCCCAATGTTTTCCGATATAAAATCGACAACTTACAGGAAAAAGTTCTCGAAGGAGGTTATGTACTTATGGTAAGAACTTTTTAATACATTGATCACTTTAAAAAAAATCATGTGTACTCATTTGAGAATCTGACTACTGTGACTACCTACTTAGTCTGTTATGCTGGGGCCACACTAACGAGAAATGGCATTAATTATCGCGATGATGGATGTTAAACGTAGGTGTAAAATACACCTAATGGACATAAACCGTAGGTTTATTTTACACCAACGGTTAACGTCCATTATCGCGATAATTAATGCCATTTCTCGTTAGTGTGGCCCCAGCATTAGAGTATAGAGTATAATGAATCTCTTTTTTTGCATAGTACCTACCTGTTCCAAATTTCAACAAAATATGTGATTGAACAACAAACATTTGAAGATAAAAATATCCACTTTCACATAATTATAATAACATTATTAGTAGGATTAAATAGTTATGTTGAATAAATCTATTTAATCCCCACAGAAACCCCTAAACCAGTATTTCAGATTTTTTGTTGATGTAAAGAATTATACACACAAAGGTATATAAACACCAAAATATAACATATGTAGGCCAATGTCTACATATGAATTATTTTGATCTTATCAATTGATCATTGATTTTACCAATGTAAACACCATTAGTTGAGTCAGAAGCACAACTCATTTTTATTGAATCTGAGGGTACTTATACAAATCATACATGATTATCAAAAACTACAAAATACACTACAGATAGTATAAAAGTCAGTAGAAACGGTATCTCTATATCTCTTGAATTCAACCGGGTCTAGAAACAACTACAGGCAAATAGACACACACATTTAAATGTTCCATGTCATGCTCCACATGGATCAACAAAGGAGATAGAGATACATACACGGTCAGCGTAAGTGAGAAGAATGTGTCACGCCACGTACCTATTCTCTAACAAATGAAATTTGATACAAAACTCCCAGTAAACATAAACATACCTACTTTATTCCTTTCTGCAAATGGTGATTTAAATGCTAGAAATCAGTAGAAAATTACGGAAAGTACTTAATGTCATGAAACTGGTTTGGGGTATTTGTACACTTTTGTCAAAATACAGGAACATATTACTTATTATTTATTAAAGCTATTTTTATGAGAAAAGCTACACAAACGCCTGTTCAATTGTGACTATGGATTCGAAGGTAAGGTATTAGGCCCATTGTCCAACATGTCCCAGTATAATACTATCAATGTCTGTAGGTAAAAAAAAATAATATTTGCAAATTATGAAATTGACAAAAATATGCAAATATAATCATTATATTCTACCAAATAATGGCAACTTCTCTAAGGGAGCACTTACTATACATACTTTTTTTACATCTCACATGATTTTTCAGCCACCAACTCACGTAATGGTAAGCAGCAGGTGATTAATGGTGATGAAAGCAGCAGGTCTACTACGAAGTCCAATAAACGATATATCGGCCAAACTTACGGATGTTTCTTGCCACAAAACACAATCAGTCGGTTGATCGGATCGGGCGTTTCGTTCATTTCGAATTCCGACAGACATAGAATTGACAGTTTTTGTGTCGTAAACCTTACTCCGAAAGCATTTAATTACCTTACCGATTATTCGGACAGCTGTCGGGCGGATCCGATTATTCGGAGGTTGTTTTCGTAGTAGACCTGCTGGCCTTGAATGTGCCTAGTCACTCTACCATAGAAAGGTTCTAGATTAAATCTCTCAGGAAACTATAAAGTCAGTAGTTGGCTTGACTTTTTAGGTGTATTTAATAAAAAAAGGGAGACATAAATAACTTCAGAATATTTGGTATTAAGTGCATAATATTGGGCTGCTCAATTGGGGAAGAAGGGATTGTGGTTTAAAATAACTTACTTGTAGCAAAAGACAGAAGACATAACATTGTGTTGTTCTGTTGTTCCAAAAACATTATCCAAAATGTATCCTCTAACCGTCTAACCTATTTATCTCTCTGAGTATCTGAATAAGTTTTATAAGCGATAATTCACAATTAGCCATAAATTAGTTGTGCAAATTTTGCTGAGGCACCAACACTAAACATGCAAATAAATATTTTAGACATATTTATCTATAAATATTAAATATCATGAGTAATAGAGCTACACAACATCATAATGGCCTATGACAATGTGTATCTAAGCAGCACATTCTCCAAAATATATCTTAAAGTGATATGAGGTTTTAATATCTAATCTGCAATAAGCCATACAATGATTGTATAAATTTTACATGAATAAATTAAAAATTGACTGTTTTATTTTTCAGGCAAATGAAAATCGTGGCAGCAACAGAAGACTACCACAAGACATAGTTAGTATTTGGCAACCATTCGACAACAACAGATTCAACTTTACCAAAGTTTCTCCTAAAGAAATTATGTTTTCAATTGAGTTTCAAGGAAAAGGTAAAATAATGACATAACCTAAATGATCAAGCTTTGCAGTCTTTATCAAAGTCGTTGAAGCCATTTAGAGCGGTTTCGCACTACATCCGATCCGAATCCAATCCGAACCCGTGAAAACATGGATGTAGAAAACTCGGACCGACGGTTTCGCACTACATCCGATCCGCTATACAATAAGCTATACTCGATTAATTCATCCGCTACAATTACCCATAAGAGAGGAGACAGTACTCCTCCCTGTGGGCATCCCCTCGTGAGTATGCAGCGTGACTCTGTCGAGGACTCTATGTTAGCTGCTCTGCTCGACAGCATTTTCGTAATCCATTTACTCTGTCGTCGACCTTGTGTCTCTTTAGTCCTTCCTCTATACTCAGAAAGGTTGTTTTGTCAAAAGCCCCTTCAATATCAATGAAGGTTACTAAGCATGACTGTCTATTTTCCATCGCGCTTTCGATTCTATGTACTACCTGATGTAGAGCGCTTTCAGTTGATTTGCCCGATTGGTAGGCGTGTTGGTTCTTATGAATTGGGCTGTCCATTAGCGGACCATTTCGAATATATTTGTCACACAGTCTTTCCAGTGTTTTTAGCAGGAAGGAACTTTGGGTTTGTGTAGTCTGATTTTCCTGGTTTAGGCAAGAAGACTACTTTTACTTCTCTCCAGGGTTTAGGTATGTACTTCCATGCGAGGCAGCTTCTGAATAAGGTTGCAAGGTGTGTTTTGATCTTCCTCATACTCCAATGCAGAAGTGCCGGAAAAATTTCATCGGGTCCTGACGCCTTGAAGGGTTGGAATGTGCTGATTGCCCAGGATAGCGCCTCATCAGTAACTATTGATGACGCGAAATCCCAGTCCTCCTTACAAGGTTTCTGGTGAATTTGGCTTTCCCACCCTTCGCCCGATTCTAGTCGGCAGTCTAAAGAAAGTGGGTTTGTAGAAGTATTTCGAACTGTTCTTTTTCAGACTCGGTGAATGATCCGTCAGGCTTCTTTAACGTTCCCAGTTTGGTCTGAGAATCATTTGATAATAGTTTTCTAAGCCTAGCTGACTCGCTTTCCGACTGGATTGAACTGCTATATTTACGCCACATAGTTTTCTTGCTTTTGATTATTTCTATTTTCAACATAATATATGTCGAGATTTTTTATATTCCTGCCAATCCTCCTCTCGATTAGTGTTCATGGCTCTGTTAAATTTGTGTCTTGCATTCTTTCTCAGTTTAGTGAGCTATTTGTTCCACCATCTGTCTTTTCTGTTCAAAGAATTAGTGTTCTCTGTCCTTAAAGGACATGCAGATTTAAAACTTTTAATTAAAGTTTCTGTCATTTCTTCTATCTTATTTGTTGTGAGCTCTTTTTCTACTGCTTCCTCAGGACTTTCAAGCAGGATTTTATCAAGCGATTCCGAGAAAAGGGATTTGTCAGTTTTTTTCGGATTTCTGTAGGTTCGTGGAGGGTGTTTACTTACTTTTAGGCTGAACCTGATCCTTCGATAATCTGAGCCGGAATATTCGTCCGTCGCTACACGCCATCCCTTAATGGTTTCAGCAATTACGCATGTAGCCAACGTGATGTCTATTATGGTTTTGGCCCATGATGTGACAAACGTTGGCTCTGCCCCTTTGTTCACGATGTTGAGATTGTGCCTAAGTGCAAAATCTAGCACATCTTTACCTCTATCGTTTGTGTCAGGGCAGCCCCACACACTGCAGCGTGCGTTAGAATCACTGCCGATGACACATTCAATATTATTGTTATTGCAGTAGTGCAATAGTTGTTTTAGTTCAGGTGGTGGTGCTGTAAGTTCTCCGTCGAAGTATGCTGATGCCAGGAAAATGGAGCCTAGCCCATCTTGTAGGCCCGTGTCTAGTCTTATTACCGTTAGGTCATCTGTACATAGGTGTGTTACTAAGGACGCTTTTAGATTTTTAGGCACATAAATAAATGTACGAGTTTTGTTTTGAACCGGAGCCGCGAAAACGTTACCCTTAAGGGCTGTAAAACCGCTTACCTTGCCGTGGTATAGGTATGAACCAGTATGGACCAGTGCTATTGTGTTTGGTTCTTCCTCCAGAGTTCTTCGCAGGGTGTTAGAGCCTGTGACACTGTGTTGGACGTTAGTTTATATAATATCTATTGAGACTATGCTCTCGTTTCCTATAGATTTTGAAAGCTAGCAGTATTGTGGTTAGGTTTGTTGGTATTATTTTTATTGTTGGCATTTTTTAGGTGTTCATCCATTTTGAATTAATTCCTACCCCTGTTCTATCCTAATTGTCTAGGGATTGGTCGGAGGCAGCGCTGTCCCGCTCCGTATCCATGAGCGATAGGGGCGAGAAGGTCGTCAGGCCCATAATGTCACCTGTGATGTCCTCCTCGCCCTCGTCGCCCACTTCCAAGAGACGGTCCACTTCCTCTCTGGTCCATTCCTTCTCTTCTAGGGGTACCGCTTCCGCACTGGTTGCAGCCGTAGATGAAGTGCCTTCACCGCTTTCTGCGGCGTTGGCGACCCTCCCGGCTTCTGCCTTTGGTCTCGCTGATACCCCGGTTTTATTATCCTTTATTTTGACGTAGACCGAACCAGTAGTGTAGTGAAGGCGATTGTTGACTTGTTTCAGCCTCTCTACATCTACTGCCGGGATGCCCATAACAAGGATGTGGTTGAAGGTTTGGCCTATCTGTCTCACAACGTGTTTGAAGACCGGCCAGCCTTCAACGTTAAAGCATTTGTTCATTTCTGCCAAGAATTCTCGCAGAATGAACGGCCATTTCTTCCCTTTCTTCGTTGAAGTCAGGGATGTAAATGATACCTGTGTGATATCTGGGCAGCTCACTCTCAGGTATCACTCGAAATCCCCCTGATCCCTCCCACAAGAGCGGCATATTCTCGACGGTCGAGACCAGCCACGCCAGTGAGAAGTCATCACATGGAGTAATATTAAGGCATCCGTGTAGCAGTCTAGCTAGGCGCTGGCCGAACACGGGTAGCCTTCTTTTGTCTTTAAGCACAGCCCGATTTGCTTTGAAAAGCTCGTATTGTGCCTTATCGATGGATTTGCGGAGTAGGGTCGCTTTTGTTTTGTCCATCATGACGCCATTACTGTCTTGCACCACCACGTGGTATCGTTTGACAGCAGTGGCGTATGACATTTCTAGCGGCCCTTCCCGTCTGACTGCCGGTCTACCCAGCCCTACCACCTCGACAGCGGGCCCGTGAGCCAGGCAATGCTTTTTGTCTGCAGCGGCAAGACTCGGCGACACCTGGTCAGAGCTTCGTTGGCGTTTATTTGGACGTGTTGACTTCACGTCAGGAAGGATTATACTTGTCCTCAGCTTTCGACTCGTCATCGGCCCTAATCGGTGTGAATGAGGAACCTTCGCACCCCTTTTGCACCCTGCCGACTCCCTTGTCAAGATGACCCGGAGTCTGCAGAGGCCTACTCGGGGGCAGGACCCCGCCACCACCTTTTGCAACCTCAGTAGATGTCGTTGGCTTTTTTTCAATTATTTTCCTCTTTTCGAGGTCTTTAATAGTTTCGGCATTCGCCGTATTTTTTGCAGACTGCAATCGCTCGCCCGGTTTGCGGGCCTTTGCATCGACAGATCCGTCCACACGACCGTCCGGCGCACTATCCCTGACGGGAAGGACCGCATGAGGGGACATCACCGTTGAGCTTGGGCCCGGCGCCCCGTCCGCGATTGCTCCTATTTTATTCGGGTTAATTCGAGCCATGCACGCCGTGATAGCTGGCGCAAGCTCCGTTAACCCAGTTACCTTAGCAGCGCCTACCACGCTCCTGTTGATGGCATCTGCCCTTTCTGCCTCTCTATGTAAAGTACTCTCCATGTTTTTGTTTAGTAATCTGAAACTAAGAATTTTATTAAAAGGGCGCCAAGCGTTAGGTGAAAGCAGTTGCCCAAACTACTTCCCCCCGGTATTTCGCGTGTAGATGGTGAGAGATCCTGCCCGAGAAACACACGGGTGGCCTCAAACACCACCTAACACGCCGGCCACGGGCAGCCGCGAGGCGGGATGTTGTGCACGGCATACCAAGTGATGATTTGAAATACCGTTCACCCCATCCCCCTCCTAGTGCCCTCCCTCTTTACCCGGGCTTGGGACCGGCACCGCACTTCTGCTATTGAGCTGAAAGCGGAATTGAATCCAAGCAGCTAGTTGAAGCAATAGACAAAAGCGAAATGGCGAGGTTTCGTCCTACCAAGTTTACAGATATAATTGAATGATTTAAATGTATTCTTTGATCTACCAATGTTTGTTGATGAAATAAATTATTCTCTTTATTTAATATTTATTTAATTCGGACGCAGTGCGGGGAGCGTTCATCGTACAAATAATAATATGGCTACTTTGGTTCGTTGATTATCTATTCCGAAATGGAAATTTACGGATGACGGAGACAATTCGGATGACGGAAATCGGATCTAGTGCGTAAACTACAATACAAATAGCTGGACGACAACTTCGGAAACTGTTTTCACGGATTCGGATCGGACGTAGTGCGAAACCGCTCTTATGATATTCGGACTATATTAATAAGCATAATAACCATTTAACATTCCCACTGCTAGGACTCAGGGCTTCTCTTCAGTGGTCATGAAAACTTTAAAAAAATTTAAGTGAATTCTCTTATTTCTTGCAGAGCATAGCGTCTTAGTGAATGTGAGCCCAATACTGAGATACCATGCCTTGCTGTGTCCGTCTGTGAACGAAAGACTACCTCAAGTCATCACCGGCGAAAGCTTGCACCTGGCCGCTGAGATTATGTTCATTGCAAAAGATAGGTACTTATGTTTTGTTGTCAGTAAATTAATGTCAAAAAATTTAGTAAACTGTAAAGTTTCCTGTTTATAAGACTAGAAGAGGGTATGGCTAAGAAGCTAGTTAGAGGCTAAATGATTTTTGTGAATGTAATGCAAAAAGTATTAGTCCAAGATCCTAGAGCTGCCAGACGTCACGTATTTTCTCATGAATGAAATGTGGACGATTGAGGATAGTAAGTACGTACTAAGAACACATGCTTAGGTACTTGCTAACTTGCTGAGATGGCCAATTTTGAGATATGGGGCTATGAAGGTACATACAAACATTACTTACTTCACGTATTTTCTAATAATTGATTTTCACGTATGTTGTAGGCAATATCCTTAAAAATAAGGTCCCAATACTCCCAGACACTTTCCGTCGGCCGTTTTGCGTAACAGACGCTTTAAAACTCCAAATAAATAACTTCACTTCACTTCACTTCAATCGTCCACATTTAATTCATGAAAAAATACGTGACGTCTGGGGGCCCCGGGATCTTACTCTATATTTTATTCCATAAAATGAATCAATTGATTCCAATTCAGTCAATTGGAATGACGACTGGTTCTAAAATGTATTATTCTAATAATTATTATTAGTCTATCAGAAAGAGGTCACGTATTTTTCGTTTTATCAAATTATTAAAAATCCAACAAAGATATTGATTGATGATCAAACTTCTGGTGTGGCGGTTGTGATCGGTTTCTTCTAGGTAAACGCGCTCCATCGTAGACCGCATCATCGCTTAACATCAGGCGAGATGGTGGTCAAGTGTAAACTTATACCTCGTTTATATGATTCCAGTCCAGCGACCGAATCCAGCGCTGGATTGCTTACTGGAATAATGGAAACCAGCACTGGAAAGCATCAATCCAGCGCCAATGCATTCCAGTGCCGGTTTACATTATTCCAGTAAGCAATCCAGTGCTGGATTCGGTCGCTGGACTGGAATAATGAAAACGGGGTATTATACAAGTTAAAAAAAGAGTCTTAATCACACCCTTTTTTCCAGAGACTTGAGGATCGTTTTCAACAGCCTGTGTGCATTCGCGTCTGTCAACCACTTGCACTACCACCTCATGCTGCATCAACGGCCGTGGCCGGTGGAATCCGTGGTAAGTTATATTCTTTATTTAGTAGTAGGACTCTTGGCAGAGTCCGCCTGGCGAAGTACCACACCTTTGCCAGTTATTCTACCGCCAAGCAGGGATGTTACGGAGCTCCGACTCCGAATCCGATAAGTCGGAACTTCTGATTCTTATTACACCTTCGGTTCCGACTTCGGCTCCGAAACTTTTAAAACGGAGCTTTTAATCGGAGGTAAGGTGTATAAATATTTGAGATAATCCCTTATTGTGGTGGAAACTAAATGGAAATACAAAATCCCAACCCCTTATCAGTTGCTCGTCAATGTTTATACCAGGTGACTCAGAAAGTTTTGCGAAAATAAGTTTTTTATGTATAAGCAAGCACTGGCCACTTGTTATTATTTTGATAACTTCGATTATTTAAAAGTAAAAATACATCTGTTCGATTTTCAAAATTCCCTCCGCATTTTTTTATTTGTACAGCATAAAATTCTTACCAGAAGTTTCTTCTGCAATGAGAAACAAGCGACCGAACACCGGGCTCCGCGGGGTCCTTCACCACGACAACGCGCTCGCGCACTCTGCGATCAAAACGAGGGACTTCCTGGACTCCACACCGGTCAGAGTCTTGGGACACCCTCCTTACAGTCCTGATTTGGCTCTGTGTGACATCTTTTTATTCCCTAAAATTAAAAAACAACTCAAAAGGATAGTTTTCATCGCCAGAAGACGCGCTAACAGCGTTTGAGAAGGCCGTGGAAGAGGTGTCTGCGGAGGACTGGAAAAAATGTTTTGAAAATTGGTTCAGACGCATGAAACTTTGTATAGAGGCTGGTGGAGAGTTCTTTGAAAAGATTTAGTAAAAATATTTTTTTCATACAAGTTAGTTTTTTTGTTTCTCAAAACTTTCTGAGTGTCTCATAGTGTCCAAGTGTTCGTCTTGACTCACTACACTTGGCTGAATAAGTGAATAAGTGGCAAAAAAAATATTATCCCTAGTAAAAATGTATCTCCTGCCACCACTTCTGATCCTGCCTACGCCTCCGACTTCGGTTCCGACTCCGGTTCCGACTCCGATAAATCAAATTTTAAAACTCTGACTCCGCCTTCGGTTCCGATAAAATGACCTCCGTTACATCCCTGCCGCCAAGTAGTAATTTGGGTGTTTGCGCAATCACGTCATAATAAATGGAGTTGAAATTTGGAAAACAGAATATAGCCTGGAATCGCACATAGGCTACCTTTAATCTCTGGAAAATAACGGGTAAAACCGCGAGGCGTGGCTTGTAAAATATATTATGTCGCAGCCAACTAGCTTAATCAGCCCTTCAATATGGTACCGGACTGGGTCAAAAATACACCTCCTAATTAGTCCGTCAGCTAGATCATGGAAAAATATTGGACACGTATTTTTTGTTTTTTCATAATATTAAAAATCGTCAAAGATATAGACCATCAAACTTCGAAAGTGGGGGGTCGCGACGTCACTTGTGAGTAAAAATCGTACTCACAAGTGACGTCACACGAAACTTCGAAACGCTGTATCTTCGTCATTTTTTGTTTGTGAAACAAAAGAAAAAATACGTGTACAATATTTTTTGGCAATCTAACGGGCTACTTAGTTTTTTTGAGGATTGTACCCTATTAACAGCCGAGCTTGTTCATTAAACTGTGCCGGTTAACTAGCGGGCTGATTAATATTCAGCCGTATCGTTTGCACTACATTTGTTAATGTGGCTGGCTAATGCTTGATCGTTGGCTGCGACATAATGTACATAATATAAAGAATCCAATATTTTGAAAATTCAACATTGTGGTCCAGAAGGATATAATGGTACATGAAGAGTCCATATCTAACGCGCTTGTCACCCAGAGAAATAAGACGAAATATCTTTGTAATTTCACTGGAAACATTACCTTTCAAACCGGAAACTGTACTCCTCAGATCATATTAAAAAGCCTCACATTAAAAACCTACAGTAGGGGAGCTCAGTTTATTTTAGTTAGGTTTTTGTAGTGGCAGGACTCTTTGCGAAATCCGCCTGGGGAAGCCAGCCAGCCTTTGCCAGTTATTCTGCCGCCAAACAGTAGTGTGTAAACATTACTGTGTTCCGGTTTGAAGGGCAATGTTCTAGAGAAATTACTGGGCTAAGAGATAAAACACCTTATATCTCCGGGTGACGAGCATAGGGCGGTGCTAGGTAATGATTTGGACTCTTCTTGTTCCAATCGCTGCGTGTAACTGTACTGTAAGGGCAGGCATGTTGCTTACCATCAGGCACATGTCCTGCTCATCTTCTCACCACACTATACTATGAAATAAAGTTAGGTTTTGTTTTGGTAATCTAACATTGATTATTATGCAATACTGGATATTTTAAAACAATATAAATATAAGGCCCTTACAATAAAACAAATAAATTTAAACTGACAAGTTATAACTAAGACTATGACTAAGAATCAAGTTCAAAGGTGACTGTTATCTGCGCTAATTTGAAACAGGATATATGTATTAGACACTCTGTATTATTGGTCATATTCAGTAAATAAAATACTCGTTACATTTCTCTTATCTTTGAATGATCGAATGGACTAAAGTTCAATAATTACAATACTATAATTAGCCATGTACAGCTTGGCACAATATCTATACTAATATAATTATATTAAACAGAAGAGGTTTTTTTGTTTGAATGCACTAATCATAGGAACTATTGGAGCGATTATTTCATCGCTGGATGTGTATGTGATGTTATGGGCTATACCTATATTACCTATGTTACGCGGGCGAAACCGGGACGGACCGCTAGTAAATAAATATATTAAGCAATATTTCTTGCAAATTGTGTTGCTTCTTTAATATCCAAAAATATTTCGTTCCTACATGGTGTCCCATGAAACCATATCTAATATGTTTTTTTTTTTTTGCATCGGGAGTTAAAAGAGAGGCGCCGCGCCGTAATGCGGCGATATTCAAAGTCTTGAACATCGCCGCAAAATTGCTAGCTTATCGGTTTTTTATCGGGTACA
This sequence comes from Ectropis crepuscularia, assembly GCA_963693475.1. NCBI lineage: Eukaryota > Metazoa > Arthropoda > Insecta > Lepidoptera > Geometridae > Ectropis > Ectropis crepuscularia. Next base: position 21,054,548 of record OY856355.1, read on the forward strand.
CTTCGGAGAGTGTGCAACTGATCTGCATGATCTAATACCACCTTGCCCCTTCTATCGGACTTCTCGTTTCTCAAAAAAGCGACATCGTTTCATGATTGATATTCCAAAAACACGAACGAAGAGATTCGACTCCACGTCTGTGATAAGAACGTCTAGATTGTTGAATGCGTTGCCTGAGTGGGTTTTCCCCGATAGTTACAATCTTGGTGTCTTCAAATCGAGAGTGAATCGGTTTCTTCTAGGTAAGCACGTTCCATCGTAGATCGCATCGTCGCTTAACATCGGGCGAGATGGTCAAGTGCGAATCTATATTAGTTAAAAAAGGCTTATAGAAAATTAGTTTAACTTATACTAAATTGTATAGTGTCTACTTTTATTTTATTCTAGTGTCATTTTCACTTTGTTACAGAAATGGAAGCAATTAATAGGACCTGTCCACCACATCCAAGATTATCCAGTGCATGCATTCTGTTTCGAAATCAAAAGAGATACAAAACAAGCTGACATAGCTTCCACCTTCAAACTTATACAGTACTTGCAAGACAACGGCATAGCACATAATGTACTTATCACGTCCAGGGGCGAGAATGTGGCCGTGTTCATATATCCAAGGAAGAGTGTCGTGGGAGTGAAAGAGTTTGGGGATTTTAATGTTGCTGCTTTGGAGCTTAGCGGGTGGATTACTGTTTACTGTGAGTATACCTATAAAGTACTTGTAGAACCTTGGTTATCCCAACGATGACATAAGAGTGCGCCTAAAGCCAGGAAAAAATCAGATTTCACCCGCGTGACGCGTTTCTTAATGTGATGTACATAAAGTCGAGAATAGCATGACACAGTTTGGAGGAAAAATCAATATTTAATCAGGAGCATAGAATAGATAATATAGATAGAACGGACACTCCCCACCCCCCGCCAATTTCAAGCTTCCTCCCCCTCGCGGACGCGAGGCGGACTCAACGAAGCGTTATTATATCGGATTATAGTCGATAATTTTCTATGAGAATACGATCATGATGCTGTATTATTTAACAAAATGGTACCAAATTTTTCGTCTATTATACGAAACAAGAATAAGAGATTTTTAATTTCATAAGAATTTCTACAAAGATTGAATCATTTTTATAAACTGTGCTAAGCTATTCTGTTGCTGTAGCTATATTCTAACGTTATTGTACCTAATCTAATGTTCTGTGACTAGCTTATCTATAATGAAATACCTACGCGATATGTGGAGTGATTAATTAATATATTGTCAGAATAAAGTTTTCTCTTTGGGTAAGTGTACTTAACTAAAAATCAATTCGTCCATGGTACCTTTATTATCTCCTATTTTGTTTTAAATCTTCTCCCTTCTGGTTGTTGATGAAAGTTATATGTACCTACATTAAAGATCGAACACTAACTAGGTAAGATTATAGGCCACTTAATACAGGCAGGTGAACTCACGGGTCACAGCTATTCCATAAAATAATTTAGTAACCCTAGATGACACGCACACATGCGTAAATGTGTTCGAACGACATATGCGTAGTTGTGTGAGTGTAGGTATGCCAACTGCACCGTCTGTATAGATTTTAGGCCGAGTGTCCGGGGTGTGTCAGGAGTCCATTTTTGACCAAGTTTTATTTAATTACTCAATAACTAAACATAAATTTAAAAAAGTGTTCGGTTACTTTACTAGAACGTACAAATAGGAATTTTATTACCAAAAAATAATGTGGGGTAATCGCTGATAATTTCGAGTACTCGAATTAAAACGGGTTTTTTCGGTGTCATTTTTTTTTTTTTTGTAAAAAACTGATCTATTTTTTAAATTCTATTCGGTTATTGTGCTTCTTCTTGATTGTACCCACACGTCAATATTTTTTTTGTTATAGTTTTTAGTTTCTTAACTTCAGTGAGCGGCGGCGAAAAAGTCCTTTTTTCGTTTTCTGGCTTTAGGCGCCCCCTTAACATTGGTCTTATATCTATTGTAGTGGTAGGACTCTTGGCAGAGTCCGCCTGGGGAAGTACCACAACTTTGCCAGTTATTCTACCGCCAAGCGCCGCCATGTGTAAGCGTTACTGTGTTCCGGTTCGAAGGGCATTGTTTCCAGAGAAATTACTGAGCTTAGAGATATAACACCTTACATCTCTGGGTGACGAGCGCAGTGCAGTGCTAGGTAATGATTTGGACTTTTCATGTTCCGAAAGCTGTCACTGTGCTGTTATGTGGTAGGCATGTTGCTTACCATCAGGCACATGTCCTGCTTGTCTCGTCATACTATAATTTAAAAAAAATATACTTTCTGCGCCACGCGGCTTTGCCCGCGTAATTCCCGTTATTTTCCCGGGACAAAAAGTAGCCTATGTGTTCCTTCATCCCGATCCATTGATTCATTACGACAAAGGGAATGTAAATCATTACGACAAAGGGAATGTAAATCATTACGACAAAGGGAATGTAAATCATTACGACAAAGGGTATGTAAATCATTACGACAAAGAGAATGTAAATCATTACGACAAAGGGAATGTAAATCATTGCGACAAAGGGAATGTAAATCATTACGACGTGATTAAGCTACAAACATCCAAACATTGACATTTGTCATTTACTGGCAGTGACACCCGGGTTTACCCGCGTAGTCCCCCTTACTTTCCCGGGATATAATGTAGCCTATGTGTTCTTTCAGGCTATTTATTCTCTGTGTTCCAAATTACATTCCAAGACTATTACTGCATTCCAAATTTCAGCCCAATCCGTTAATATGTTACAGCGTGATAGAGCAACTAATATCCAGACACATTGACATTTATAATATTAGTAGGATATCTGGGTGACAAGCACAGTGCATTGTGGTAGTTAATGATTTGGACTCTTCGTGTTCCAACTGTGCTGTAATGTTATAGGCAGGCGTGTTGCTTACCATCAGGCACATGTCCTGCTCGTCTCGTTACTTTATACTGTAAAAAAACTAAATATAATATATTATGTTTCAGCTGACCAAGCATTCCACAGTTGTCGCACAGAAGACATCGAAGCACAATTGAAAAAATGGACAATAGACAAATTCTATGAACTCTGTGAGGGTGTGAAGCTTATCTACTAACTTCTGTGATTATTTAGGTACTAGCAATGCCCCGCGGTTTTACCCGTAGTTCCCGTGATAAAAAGTAGCCTATGTGTTCTTCCAGACTGTAATCTGTGTTCAAAATTTCAACCAATCCGGTTGTTAGGACGTTATTGAGCAACAAACATTGGCATTTAAGTATAATATTAGTAGGCTGTGTGATTAGGAAGATGAAATTTGAATAAAAAAAATCATGTATTTTACTGTTTCATTACAATAATAAATATTTAATTGCAAGCAAAGCATTGCAACAGTAACAGAGTCACATATCTTTGCTGTACATAGGTATTATAGTTTAATATCACTGTTGTGTAGTTTTAAGTACATATATTTAATTTAATGTGAAGTTCCTAATTATGCATGACAAATAAATGAGATTTCTGATACTCTTTTTTTTTTATCACGCTTTTATTAGCTTCACCTGTATGTATGTATGACTGTATGTATGTAACCGACCCCTTTGAGCTCGATTTTGTCCTACTTTGTACTATCAGATTTAATTCAAACTTTGCACACATGTCAAAAGTCGATGACAATGCAATAATCCGATCGAAGCATCCGATTATCCGGTTTATTCCCGTTCGTCCCCACATCGTCGTCCCCACTGGGGACGAGTGGGAATAAAAAAGTTTCGATCGTCCCCAGTGGGAACGAATGGGAAAAAAAAGTTGCGTTCGTCCCCAGGGTTTATTCCCGTTCGTCCCCACATCATCGTCCCCACTGGGGACGAGTGGGAATAAAAAAGTTTCGTTCGTCCCCAGTGGTACCTAACGATTGGAACTTTTTATTTCCCCATTCGTTCCGCTATTGACCGAGAGTCAAAAAGCAATGATCACAACATTATATTAATTTAAAAAAGGAGTAAGTTCTAATACTTTATTGTGGTGTAATGTAAACATTCATTGTAATCCCACTAATGTTATAAATGTCAAAGTATGGATGTTATGGTTGGATATATGGATGTTTGTTGCTCAATCACGCAGCCCCGGATCTTTAATATTTTTTAGGTGGGGCAAAATCTGAAAAATGGCGCCCCCATCTACTTATCTTGTATTTTTCTTTCTTTTATTTGGGGGGGGGGGGGGGGGGGGGTTCAATGCATCTACTCATGACTCATGACCACTATCCAGGGATAACTCGGTTTCCTCGACACCTCTCACGCACGTTGCTAATGATAGCCGCGGTTCCACCTCTGTCATCCGGTAGACTTAGGATTTTTTTAGTATAGAGTGACAAGACGAACAGGAGACAAGACTGACATACCTGCCAGCACAGTGACACAGTTGCTATTTGAACACGAAGAGTCCAAATCATTACTTAGCACTACACTGCTCTCGTCTCTCGGAGATATAAAGTGGTTTATCTCTTAGCCCAATAATTTATCTGGAAACATTGCCCTTAACCCTCAACATAGTAATGTTTGAACACTTTTGCTTGACAGCAGAATAACTGGCTAAGGTTTAGTCCTTCCCGAGGCGGACTCTGCAAAGAGCCCTAAAACGAACACTACTAAACTGAAATGAGCCAAACATGGCACGGACTCGGCCAGCTCATTCCTTTCTGTTATTTTGCCTTGTGTTCTATTGTGGATGCCGGTTATATTGACCATTATCCAATATCTATATTATCAACTGCCTATCAAAATGAAAAAAAGAGTTGATAAATGTTCTTAAAAAAGCCCGCTGCTACCTGTTTTGACACCCAAGTGTAGTACAACTTCATTAGTTGTAAAAGGATTTGATCTTCGGATTCTGGCACCATAATTGAAAGGAAATAATTTGGTCGCCCCTATAGTTCAGTAACTTATGGAATATGGAACACTTGCAAGGTAAATAGTACTATAAAAAACTGCCAAAGATGATTTTTTTGCCGATGAAAGCGCGAATATACATACTCACGCAACCCACAGACTGCAGCTAGCAGAGTTTCTCGATTCACAGTCCGGATGGATGAAATGGAATACATCTTTACCACTACTGCTGTAACTTCGAGAACATGCTATCAGGTGGGAATGTACAGTCAAATGAGCGCCCACATTAACGCAAATTTGAGCATGCACTCTCAAATCAGTTACGAAGTCTGGCAAGCGAATGCGGGTCGAAAATTGCTGGGCCCAATCTTGGGCTCCAAGCTGCTGCTACGAATCAAACTGGGCATAATTATACTTATACGCGTCTTACATATAGTGCGACCAGTAAAAAAAGACTTCAAGTAAAGTAAACTATCACCCTGAGGATGTTTCCAGAAGCCGAAATCGAAACATCACACATTATCACATGGTGTTGATGTGTGATGACGGTGAAACATCGAAGCAGTGGAGGTGTGGTTAGTCTGGTACGCGGTGTGTTTTACTACGTAGACTATGGGCCACATCCCAAAATATCACAAAATATCGTGCCACACCATTCATGCCTTCATGCCATCCTGATGTACCTAGCGTAATTACCCTCATGATCTCCTCCTGGCTGAACAGGAAGAAGGAAAAGAGGCGATGACTCCATAGGAGACCCAACTTAGTGAATATAGATACCCCATGCCCAGACGCAGCCTACGAGAATGTTAAGGCAGAGCATCACCACTCGCTCAAGGTCGCGCGTTTTTAGGCTACGGCTAGACTGTTACTCCCACGGAACAAGTGCCAGTCGGTTGTCGGACGCATGGCTGAGCGCTCCCGCAACACGTTTCCTGCGCAAAATGTTATTAGATATGTCGACAACCCTTGCGCATCATTCCGCGCCAGACAGCGACAGAGTTACGCATTAGAAGAGAGCGCAAATGCTTAGGTGTATATCGCGATAGGCATTGAGAGCTAATGCGAGCTGAATTGCACTTTGTTGTGTCCCAGCAAGAGTCGCTATTTATATACCTAATTGTTTTCGCTAAGTGATTCTTCTGTACTTGTACTAATTTATTCTGTGGTTAAGGCACAAATAAGAAAATAGTTCCATTAAAGGCGCAAAAGTGCTGATTCTTACCCGTGCTGGAGTGTCTCCAGGCGTCCAGCCCCAGTAAAGAGGTTCGTCTCGAAACCGGTGCCTAGCCTCCCCCAAAATGAGGAAAGAAGAATTCATAATGATAATTTTGGGTCGGATATTATGACGATGACTTGAAATACGTGATGAGTCACTCAGTTGCTTTACCGGGGCGTGTGGCGTGACGCCCGTGTGCGGGGTACGCTTTGCACGCCCGCTTACGGTGGCTCTGCGGGTCGGCTGCTTAACTTAGGGTGCTTTTCCACCAGAGATGTGCTATGCTACGAGGCTATGGATGCGTTTGATATCCACCAATCATATTCATTGGTGCACATAGCATAGCACTGGTGGAAACGGATTCAACTAAGATATGTTTTTGTATGGAAGGATGCGTGCTATGGATGTGTGCTATGGGCCATCGCGAGTGGTGTAGCAATGTGCAGGGCAGAGTACCTACAGTATCGATACATAGCTACTTTGCGGCGGCGCATCTTCGTAGCGCATCTTCCTCGCACAGCTACCTAGCGTAGTATTGGTTGAAACGGTCACATATTTTCGTAGCGTAGATTTCACATCTTCGCAGCATAGCTGCATAGCACATATCTGGTGGAAAAGCACCCTAAATCTGCTCTGGTTTTGCTATTGCTGTTTCTATAATTTCAAGCGAAAAGAAAAGAGAGACCAAATCAAAGCTAAAACAGTTTCAGTTCAGCAACTTTGCCGCTGCAATGTACGGTTTCTCCAGGCGAGAAGGCGAGGCGGGAGCGTATTTTGGAGCTATGTCTGGCTACGCAGTACGCACCCCGCGTATAAGCTGGTTCGTGTGCTGTACTACTGCTGGTGTACTAGTGGTACACCTGGGTATCATTCGAGTTGACATATTCACAGTAAAAGAACTGTGAAATGTACCTACATATACTTGTGCCAGTATTTTTTTTTCTGTGGTCGTATTTGTCCATTAAAGGCGAGTTTTGGCGCCCCCCTGGACTTGCCGCCCGGGGCACGGGCCCCGGCTTGCCCCCCCCTAGATCCGGCTCTGCAATCACGTCGTAACGTATGAACGGATCAGGCTAAAATTTGTAATACAGTTAGATTAGTCTGGAAGAATACATACTTTTTATAAAATAACAGGAACGGGAACTACGCGGGTAAAACTGCAGGGCACAAATTCCAATAATTTAAGCAAACATTAAATAAATACAAACGTAAAAAAAAATTCGAATTACCTCAGTTTTTTTTAATTTTTTCAATCAAAAACATAATCAGTGTTGTCCAGAACGTCGTAATTAAAGCATTTTAACAATCCGTGAAATCTCTTATTGAAATTCCCATTTGTTTTGTTTCTCGGTCAATAGCGAAACGAATGAGGAAATAAAAAGTTCCAATCGTTAGGTACCACTGGGGACGAACGAAACTTTTTTATTCCCGCTCGTCCCCAGTGGGGACGACGATGTGGGGACGAACGGGAATAAACCCTGGGGACGAACGCAACTTTTTTTTTCCCATTCGTTCCCACTGGGGACGATCGAAACTTTTTTATTCCCACTCGTCCCCAGTGGGGACGACGATGTGGGGACGAACGGGAATAAATCGAGTCGCGCGCGTCTAGCGACCGTGCGTGCGTGACTGGCTACTAATTAGTAACTACAATCTGTCAAAATCGAGATATCTCGAGACATTCTCATAATCGAACGATTTCATTAGTATATCTCATAATGGCCCATCTCTATTACATCCTCTTTCTCTTTGAACGATTAAACTATTAAATAGTTATTATTTATGTATTGTTTTGTAAATTTGTAATTTACTTTTATTCAAGTATTCAACAGATCAACAGATACCTACAACTACAGACTGTTACACGTTACAGATGCTGAAGTAAATTAAATAATACATTATTTTATACTCTTTGACACAGAACTTAGAATAAAAGTTGTGAACTGGTGAACAGTGGTACAGTGCTACAGTGTTTGATGTTTGTGCTTATTTAATTACAGAGAGACTAGGTACATATTTTCTAGGTTTAAAATAGAACGATTCAGCTGTTAACGCAAAATGGTTTCCGAATTTTCAAAAGAATCAGAATCAGAATCAGAATTTCTTTATTGCGTAAACTGTGTACAAAGATGTTTTACAGTAGAGATATTATAGACACAACAGTTTTACCCTTTGCGGGCATGCAAAAATAAGCCTCTTTGGTATGAGGTTACAAAACAATCAGATAAAATTAGGGATTAATTAAACTAATTAATATATCTAACATTACTTAAAAGTTATTTAACTCTATCTATACTTTAAACAAAAATAAACAACAGAGACAAAGAAGTTTTGAGTGAACAAATAACATAACAACTAATTTAAATAATTAAATATAATAATAAAAAATTAAATAAAAAGGCAGACAAAACTAATAATCAGCCCGACAACACAAATGTGGCGCTGTGATCTTAACATAACTGTCAGACTGAAGTGGATATAAATTGAGACATTCAATTTTACAATATTATGATTTACATTAAACATTTATTTTTACATAACATAAATACCTATTTATATTAATATACACCTAAATAATATAAACCTATTGTGTATAAATTATTATGATTCGTCGAAGTATTCTTGGAGTTTGTAATACGTTTTATTTACGAGCCAAGCTTTTAGTTTATTTTTAAACTGTGGTAATTTTAATGACTTTAAATTTGTGGGTAAATGATTGAATATCTTGACTGCAGAGTGAAATGAGCTTTTGTAGAATGTAGCGTTATTGACTTGGCGGACACATATATTAAACTTATGTTTCGATCGTAATACATCTGCACGTTTTGAAAACACATCAAAGAAATGGCCTTCATTATTTTTTACAAATAAACAAATTTCTAAAATGTAAATACCTGTTACCGTTAATATATTATTTTCCTTAAATACATTTCTTAAACTATCAGTATTTTGAAGGTTGAAGATGACACGTAGACATTTCTTCTGTAGAACGAAGGTTGAATTTACATCTACTGAATTACCCCAAAATATAATACCATAACTCAAATGAGGATAAACATTTCCATAATAGGCATTTGTAGCTATGGCTCTAGATGTAGCATTTTTAATAATAGATAATGCATAGCAATATTGTGAAATTTTTGAGTTTACTTTACGAATATGCTCTTTCCAGTTTAAATTTGTATCTATTACCACTCCAAGAAAATTTGTATTATTTACTACGTTAACTGTGTTACCATTATTTACGATATTTAGTGGTAAGGGTCTCTGTTTGTAATTTTTAAAGTGAATCAATTTTGTTTTACTAATATTGGTTTTTAAATTTATATCTTCCAGCCATTTCACGATCTGGGTTAATATTTTATTGACTTCATTTTCAAAATCGGTATCAGATAGGCTGTTTCTTGGAATGTATACAGTTGCATCATCAGCAAACATAACAGTTAGATATTTTGTGACCAAAGGCAATTCGTTAATATATACGAGAAATAACAATGGACCTAATATACTGCCTTGTGGAACTCCGACTGTATTTTTTTTGAAAATTGATAGAAAATGGTTCAGAGTTTTTGTTTTCTTATCGTAAACGTTTAAGGATATTGCTTGGGTTCGGTTTTCCAGATAAGAAGCAATAAGTTTGTGAGCTTGGCCTCTTATACCCATTTTTTCCAATTTATCGAGTAATATTTTATGCTCAACACAATCGAATGCTTTAGACATATCTAAAAATAATGCTACTCCTGGTTTTTTTGCGTTAATATCATCCCATACCTGTTTTAGCATTTTGAAAATTGCTAAAGATGTGTTCTTGCCTTTCTGAAAACCGAATTGATTGGTGTGTAATATTTTATTTTTGTCAAGAAATGAGTATAGTCTATTATATAAGGCTTTTTCAAATATTTTGGAAAAACATGGAAGGAGCGCAATTGGTCTATAATTATTAATATCACTTTTGAGTCCTTTTTTGTGCAATGGTTTTATGAGAGACCTCTTTAGCTCATCTGGAAAACATCCAGTAGAGAAAGACAGGTTAATGATATGGACCAATGGATCAGCAATGAAATCAATACAGCTTTTGATTAGCTGCGTTGATATATTATCGTGCCCAACAGACTTCTTATTTTTTAGTTGTTTAACAATATTTTTTATTTCTCTTTCATCTACAGGTGTTAAAAAAATGGTATTATGGTTTGGTTTTGATAATTCTTTTGTAGTTGAACAACGATATTGTGTATTTTTATTTTCATAAGAAAAATGATTGATTAACTTTTGAGATATGATTGTCGGATCAGTCACTTTATCCTGGCCTATTTGTAAATTATCAATTGTAGTACAAATTTGATTAACTGGTTGCGTAAATTGTTTTATAAGACCCCAAGCAGCCTTTGTTTTATTTGTGCTCCTATTGATGTACTTGATATTGGTTGATTTTTTCGAGTACTTTATTATCTTTTTGAGTAGTTTGCAATATGCCCTATATTTGTTTATATTTTCATCAGTACTATTTGCACAGGATTTCAAGTACAGTTTCTTTTTATTTTTACTTGATATTGCTATACCTTTTGTTTTCCAGTTTGGCTTTTTTCTATGGCTTATTTTAAGTTTTTTTAATGGCATACACAGTTCAAAGATAAGTGTGAATAGTTCAATGAATTCTTTGTAAGCTTTATTTGGGTCCACCTCGTTGTAAACATTAGCAAAACTAAGTTCAGAAATATAATTTACAAATTTGTTTAAGTTAATATCAATGTTCCTTTTTTCAACAAACCAGTGTTCTTCAATAAAACTCTTGCTAGTTTCTATTTTAATTTTTTGTGCTGTATGGTCCGTCAACTCTTTTTCTAGATGAATAATTTCAGTTTTATACTGTTTCGAGTTTGTCAAAATGTTATCAATGCAGGTTTTAGTGTGGGACGTTATTCTAGTGGGTTCAATTATGGTGGGATGCATTTTGAATGAAGATAAAAGATTTTTAAACGTATCAGTTGCTTTATTTTGTTCTAGTAAATTTATATTAAAATCTCCCAATATAAAGATTTTTTTCTTAATGTGCCTAGCTCTAACTGTAATTTTATGTAACAAAGTTTCAAGAGTTTGTGTGTACAGGTTGATATTCCCATTTGGAGCTCTATAATTACTGATTATAATTGTATTTAGTTCAGGCAGTAGAATCCCACAACATTCAAAATGACTCTCAATCGACATATCATTTACCCAATCCAGTTTTTTAAAGTTGATAGAATTTTTAACATAAATGCTGACGCCTCCTTGTAATTTGTTTTTTCTAGAAAAGTGAGCTGCTTTTTTATAACCATCAATTTGTAATATTTCTGCTTCGTGATCGCGTAAATGTGTTTCGGTATAGCAACATACATGTGGTTTATGTTCGTTATTCAGTAATTCTATTTCATCTACTTTATGTCTCATACTTCGTACATTTATATGCATGATATTTAAAAAGTTTACATTATTTTTTGTCTCGAAAAAACTGGGTTTTAACAATCGAGGACTGCTTGTGTTTTTGGTCACGTTGTTTTTTGAAGTAAAACGGAATGGTCCCTGGTTTGAAATTATTCGGTTCGTTGTTTATAGTTACAATGGCAGATTTGTTATTGATTAGAGGCGATGCAAGTTTATCAAAATAAAAAGGTATAGTTCCGGATTTGTATAGTTTTTCATTTTTTTGAGAATCAGCACGCGATACGTTTCCATCTATAAATGCCGAGGTATAGTCGTTTGAATTTATCAATTTATTTATGGCCTGCATTAAGGAGTAAGAGTTCTCTAACATACTATGACGGTGGTTTGGAACTGGTAAGTATTTACAGTGATACAATTTATTAACAATATTCATAATGCTTGAATTGAGTTTATCCTCATTTAAGTAGGGATTTCGTGAAACTCCGGCTACGACAACATTTTTACATTTTAACGATTTCAGTGTATTCGATATTTCTAGTAGTAGTTTAGTTGGATTAGTGTCATTTGATCCCACACTTAACACTATCCAATCGTTTTCGTTTATCAGCAGGTTAAAATCAGTGTGTTTCAATATATACTCTCCTGATGCGTTAGGATGGGTGAAATTTTTTACGTTGTAATCTTGTGGATTTTTATGTGTTGCCCGTAAATTTATGAGAGAACAAGCCAAATCTTTACAAGATTGATCACCGACTATGACAATTTTCCGCATATTGTCTTCATTTTTTTTGTTAACTCTACATTTTAGAGACTTTTTTAATGTGGAAGGTTGTTGTTGGTCTGTTGAGTATTTTTTTTGTACAGACACTGATTTTTTGACAGATCTTAGAGGAGCAGTTTCAATGTTTGTATCGATCTGTTTAACTAAATTTAGTGATTCTGGTTTTTCTTTTACGTAATGTGTGCTTGTAGATGGCGTAGAGCAGTCGTGGTGTTGGTTTCTATCAGCCGATGATTTCTTATCAGCCGATGATTTCTTGCTATTTCGAGCAGTGGCATTATTTAAGTCCAGAAACTCTTTGTAAGCTAGGTTTTCGATGTATAATTTGTTAATTTCTTCCTTTGCTTGAATTAACTGTTTAGTCAGCTCTTCTACTTCTTTTTTAAGTGTAAGTGTTTCATCTTTTCTAATTCCAGAAGTATTCATTGGTTGTACTATCGTGTCATTTGTGAGGTTGTTGCTTTCTTCCAATGTTTGACACAGTAAAGAATCATCCATCGATATTTGCAAACTTAAAGGCTTTGGTTTTCTTAAAGTGACGTTGTCATTGCCATGATAGTGAATACCTATAGGCGTATTGGAATTGTCACCTCGTAGGCGTTTCTTAGATTTGCACATCTGACATAGCCACATCGCTTTTCTTTCTGGTTCCAACATGTAAAACCTGGTCTTCGAAATGTTTCCGCATATTAAATCGTACGTCAGATTACAAGAGGAGCACGTTAAGTACTGTCGGTCGGTTATTTTATTTGGACACCCGCCACAATCTAAATTTATCGTAATTTTTGGTGAGCGATTCATTTTACTGTAATTAATTTAATTCAAGATCAGTAATTCTTAGATGCACACCCGCTGTAACTGTTTTCTTATTCAATACATTGAAAGAAACCAACAAAATATACTAATGATAGCTGACAAAAAATGTATCCAATCCGGTGAAGAAACTAATCGAAGTCCATGGTTTCTTCAGATTTAGTTTAGAGTCCTCTCGTGGGGAGTAGCAGAACTAAGAGTAAGAGTATTGGCGCCAAAATTGGATGCCGCGCTTGAGATTCGTGAAATATTTATCACTACAGCATATTATTGTTGTAAAAATAGTAGGTAAATTAGCGACACTTTTAGATAATTCACTTCGTAGAACGAATTAAGTAACCACAATCGTCAATTCATTCAAAACACGTCATTGAAAAGGTCTTATTTTGGTACGAAGATTTGAAAATTGTTGGCGGTTATTTATTTAGAGAAAAAATTGGTATTTTTCTATCTCACAGTATATTACTTAATTTTCACTCACTGGGCTTCATTGACACTTTTATTGCTGCATTTAACTACACACACTGTTTATTATTGTATGAAACTATTTTAAATTAATGATTCAAGTTCAGATTTGAAAATTGTTAGCGGTTATTTTAAGAAAAATCAGATATTTTTCTTTTTCACAGCAGATATTCCATAATTTTCACGCACTGGGCTTCGTTGACACTTTTATTACAACATTTAACTACACAAATTGTTTATTATTGTATTAAACTATTTTTAATAAATTATTCAAGGTAAGAGGTTTTCTAATGTTTGAACAGCAACATAAACCTACAAACAAATTTGCAAAAATCCAAAGTGTAGAACGAAGTTTAGGTGAAATCGAAAGGAATAGGTTAGGTTAGAACTGTGACCAACAATGCGCGAGCGAAACAAGCGTGCCGCGGCAGCCAGAACCAAATCGTTTTTTCAAAAAAGATAAGGTGTTCTGGACGAAAAGTATGAACATAGAACTAGCCAAATACATGGCAGATAAACCTCAAATCTGGGATTCAAAACATCCTCAATTTTCCAATATAGGTCTTAGAGATGAAACTTTTGCTAACTTCTCGTCTAAATACGATTTAAACTGGCAAGCTGTAAAAGACCGGTGGACGAATATCAGGTCTACGTATGGATTTTATATGAGAAAATTGCTGGTTAAGAAAGCTAAGGGAGAGGTATGTGTTTCACTCCTTGATACCTATAGCCAATCTCATTCATAAGATTGCCAAAAATTCACAAATTGTGTGTTTTTTCACCAAAGATACCACAATCTCACCTGATGTAAAGTGACCATGGTCTAAAACTAAATAGACCGAGCTTATGATTAATGAATTCACTCGAGATCTGATAATCAGATTTTGTCCATTTGGAAAGATCCACTCAGGTTGTATAGTCCATTACTTGGCAGTTATACACAGAATAAAAGTACAGTCAAACTGCTTAGTTTAGAATGGCAACTGTTATCATTTCTCAGTTTAGTGCATTTAAACATATACATAAGTACTTCTTTTCGTTGTTTACAAGAACATGTATTTAATTTACTACCTGCTGTTATTGTAATTGCGAAAGATGGATGTTTTCCACATAAGTGGTTGTATGACCAAAATCATGGACACCATTTAAAAACAAAATATTGCATATACATCGTCATTTCTTGTTATGTTTTGTGAACTTAAATTGTTGTATCACCAAAATTGTGATTTTACAAGAGAGCATTCCAAAGACAGACATTGTGCATTGAAATTGTTATGTCTTGTTAATTTTTATAAAATTTTGATAGAAAAAATACACACCAAATTTTACAAAAACTTAACCAGACCTGACCATTTCAATGCACAATGTCTGTCTTTGGAATGCTTTCTTGTAAAATCACAATTTTGGTGATACAACAATTTCCGTTCACAACAGTTCGGTTTATTCCCGTTCGTCCCCACATCGTCGTCCCCACTGGGGACGAGTGGGAATAAAAAAGTTTCGATCGTCCCCAGTGGGAACGAATGGGAAAAAAAAAGTTGCGTTCGTCCCCAGGGTTTATTCCCGTTCGTCCCCACATCGTCGTCCCCACTGGGGACGAGCGGGAATAAAAAAGTTTCGTTCGTCCCCAGTGGTACCTAACGATTGGAACTTTTTATTTCCTCATTCGTTTCGCTATTGACCGAGAAACAAAACAAATGGGAATTTCAATAAGAGATTTCACGGATTGTTAAAATGCTTTAATTACGACGTTCTGGACAACACTGATTATGTTTTTGATTGAAAAAATTAAAAAAAACTGAGGTAATTACCTAGTCCAGAGGTAATTCGAATTTTTTTTTACGTTTGTATTTATTTAATGTTTGCTTAAATTATTGGAATTTGTGCCCTGCAGTTTTACCCGCGTAGTTCCCGTTCCTGTTATTTTATAAAAAGTATGTATTCTTCCAGACTAATCTAACTGTATTACAAATTTTAGCCTGATCCGTTCATACGTTACGACGTGATTGAGCAACAAACATCCATATATCCAACCATAACATCCATACTTTGACATTTATAACATTAGTGGGATTATCCTAATTAGATTCGCCAGGATTAATTTTTTTTTTTTCCGCATCCTTTGCATGCGAGTTTAACTCCATACAAACTGCTAACGATTCTGCGTATCTATTCTGTTGTGTTTGTGTACCAACAGCGAGCGAGCGTGTTTTTTTAGTTTTTTTAAACTATTATTTAAGTTCCATAACACATTTAACACTCTTGAGAGGATGGGAGTTAGGAGTCCCTCTTCGTTCAGTTTTAGAAGTTTCAACCATCAACCACAAAAAGGTGTTGCTATTACGAATGCCCTGATTGATGAATAGGTGAAGATTTTGTAGTACTCTTTGCAGAATCTGTCTGAGGAAGTACCACACTGCCAGTACTATCGCCAGTGCACCCTCAGGCCCGGTTCACACGATGCGGCTGCCAACCGCGCCCGCGCGCGGGCGCGGTTAGCAGCCGCGCCGTGTGAATCGTCTCTCACTCGCTCAAGATCGCGCGGTTTTAGCCTAGCGCTAGACCGTTCCTTCCATTAAACAATGCTACAAAGGAAACGCGCTAGACAGGGACAGAGTTGTGTCCCAGCAAGAGTCGCTATCTATATAATTGTTTTCGGTATTAAGTGCAGCTTCTGTGCTATCGCCAAGCAGTAATATGCAAACATAATTAACATTGCTGTCCCGATTAGAAGGGTAATTATTATTTTTAAATAAAACACCTTTTAAGTAAATCACATGTATTTAGGCACAGAGCCTATAACATGACAATGCAATGTGTACCTACTCTTAACTTGCCCTCCTATATTTATAATTAAATCATAAATATCTACCCACTATTTCTAACTTATTACCTACATTGTACACAACAGTAATGTTTCCAGAGAAATTACAGGGCACAGAAGTATCTTTTATCTCTGAGTGACAAGCGCAGAACATAACTAACAGTATAACAAGAAAGTGAAAGAACAGCATTTTACATTACTAAATAACTTTTCTGAAAATTGATACTTATATACATTATACTACATTACAGTCATAGTGCCATCTATCACACAGCACAGAATCACATCATTTAAAAAAATGAAATCTTGTCACAAAAGGCTAAGTTCTACATTCTATTATCTAGTATGCACTAGTAGACTAATGGTCCCCCCATAATGCCTATAACACTCGGGGATCACATAAATATCCAACGGTGAAACAATTTTTGAAATCTGCAATTTTTCTAAGATTAGCGCATTCAAACAAAAAACCTCTTAAGCTTTATAATATTACATACTGGCAGCGCCCTGCGGTGTTACCCGCGAAGTTCCCGTTGTTTTTCCGGGATAAAAAGTAGCCTATGTGTTCTTCCAGACTATAATCTATCTGTGTTCCGAATTTCAGCCCGATCCATGCATACGTTAGGACGTGATTGAGCAATAAACATCCATACATTGACATTTATAATATTAGTAGGAAAATCTGTGGTGAAAAAGACTGCTCATTTCCACACCACCCTTGAGGTAGAGCACTAGGTGCGTTTTTTTTATAGTGGTGTCCCCGAGAGGCCTAATCCACTTTTCAATTATACAATGCATTGTTTGCATGTACCTGTGATTTAGGTCAAGTGATACAGATCCAATTAGCATGGCTTTAACATCCAATCAAACATCCTGCGCAGTTATGTGGCACTATACCAGTCTAAATTCCTTTTCCTAAACTTAAAACTAAAAATTCATGGAATTAGTGCATTTCAAGAGACCCACATTAGCATAATTTGTAATAATGTAATTTTAGACATGGGAGTTTCAAAAAGAGAAATATATGCATTTTTTTCACTGACAAGACAGAAAAGGTTGGTCAAATCTACAGCACTACGTATTGTAGTGCTGTGCCCATAGATTTTTTGATGAAGTAGTAACTTCAAATAAGATTTTAAATAACTGCCTTGCTTACACTGTTTTCATTGCACCATAATAATTAAAAATGCAAATCTTGCAATGCAATGTCATCTTGAATATTGCAAGTGACTTGACTGATATTTTGATTTAGATTGTCTGCTGAAGAACCCAACTTTACTATAATAGTGCAGTTATGCTATCACCAAGCTACTTCTATGTTTGAGGGTAGTATCCAACAAAAATACCGAAGAGTTTCCATCTTCAAGGGAACATCATATCTGTGAGAAATTCAAGTTTTGTAAGAAACTAGATAATAGTGCAAAGTACCATAACATACACAAATAATTAAAATTTGGCACAAAACAAGAAATTTTGCAAGAGACCTGTGGCCTCGAGACCTGACCTTGGTGGCCTGAAATTACCATGTGACCATGATCAGTTGTTTTAAGCACTATCAAGTTAAAATTACATAATTTCTCCATTGGAACCTCATCAATAGGAAACTATCTGAATATATACTTACTTCATGATCGCGCAAACTGTTTTACTGATTGTCATCTCACTTTTATCTATTGCAATCATAGCATAGTAACAGCAGTATAGACAGTAACAAAATAACGCACAGTTAACGAGACAATGAAGTAGGTATTTGCTAAGGTCACCTGGAATGCACTTTGGTAAATAAACTGAATAAAACAAAACTGAAGGTCATCAGTTAAGCTTCATTCAAGGTCCCAGAACCTATAGTATACCTTCTACATTGATTTCAACCAATGCATTTGTCTACTGCGTCTACCCATTTCCACCGTTCGACCTTGATTCATACTTCATGTCGTCCATTTTCAAAGTTCCTCAAACGCAGAATCGCAGAGCATGATTCATCCTTCATCCTTCACAGAGTTCGGGAAACTCCTTTGGCTGCTTCTCATGATGATATTCTCCTGTTTTCCCGATCTCAGCATCTACAAGATAAAATCAAACATAGGTAAGTAATTGGTTATAACAATAAAATAAACAGGAAATATAGTTATTTCGTAGTATGTAAAGGTATTCCACGAATATTACCCATTTTAAAATCAAAATATTGTGGCGGATTACTCCGTAACCTGCAGATTTCATCAATTTTCAAAAATATACAAAAATCAAAAACTGCAAAAATACTACGCTTTACTTTTCAATCAATGACACATCAATGCACAGATCAGTCAGATGTCAGATCACTATATATCATTTATATCAATGACAATGACACTTTGACACTAAAACAATTTAACAATTTGAATTTGAAGTTTTGAAGCAGTGTGACCAACTCTAAAACACACATTCTGCCAAACATAAACATAACAGAGTAAGGGCCTATTCAGTGCGACGCGGATGACCTACGCGGACGTCCGCGACGGACGGTAAAATGTATGAAACTTTACAGCGCGTTCAGAGCGACGCGGAACTGTCCGCTTCGCGGAGAGCTATCCGCGCGCGGTCGAAATCGCTCCGCACCGCTCCTCCGCGCCGCGGATGTCCGCGGGCGGACGGTGCTTGGTTCTAATGTAGTTGTTCAGTGCTCTGCGGACAGTCGCGCGGAGCGGACGTAAAATACTGTCGTTGTCATGGCGGCTGCGTCTAATGTGCGCATGCGCGATCCGCTGCGCACTGAACGACAAATTCATCCGCGACGGACGCAAAACCTAGTCCGCGTGCGGACGGTCCGCGTCGCACTGAATAGGGCCTAAGTAATCACCACGTAAAATCCTGCGAAATTCTGCCACAGCTTGGAACAAAAAAAATTGGCAGTCGTAGGAACTGCCGATAGAAGTGAAAACTTATAACTCAGAATTTGATAGCTTACTTTGGAAACTACACGGGTGTAACCGAAGGGTGTGGCCTGATCATCATGGCATGACCATTTAGAAATGCACCAGCATTTCCCATTGGCTGACGCATTTCTAGATGGCCATGCCATGATGGGCAGGCCACGCCCTTTTAGCATTTCCCATTGAATGACGCATTTAGATAAGCAATGGCTATGGTCCCGAGTTAACCCGAAGATTTCCTATCATATCCGAGCGTGACGATCATGGATCCATTTCACAGCCCACGAAAAATCTGTCTAGGCACGCCAAAAGAAGTTTTCACTTCAAAAATGACAAAATATTACCAATGGTTGTATTAATCCGAGAAAATCAATATATACTCATAATCATGTCATAAGCGCGCTATATAGCGCTCCTAGGTTTTAACCGGGCTATTTTCCTGGGATAAAAAGTAGCTTATGTGTTGTTCCAAAGTACAATATAACCGTGTTCCAAATTTCAACCAGATCCGCTCATACATTACGACATAATTGAGTAACATACATCAAAACATTTTTAAAAATTGCTGGTGGTAGGTACCCCTACTACCTAACAGACTTTTGGGTAAGCGTGGAAGCGCAGGACCCACCTAAACTTGATTGAAACCTAACATACTTACTCTAATTACGCTACGCCATAACACAGCCTTAATCCTAGCTTGAGTATCAAAGATTTTCAACTTGAATTATCAAAAAAGGGCCGACAATCTGTTTTAACTTATGAAGGTTTCTAAATGCTAAACATAGTACAACAACTGATACCTAAAAAACAATTCAAACTAAGCTCTAGCCTCTAGCTAAGATCGAACTATCTGAGTCATAGATACATATCGAGTGCAAGCACTCTGTGCGAGTATTATCGAAACGTACTCGCATAGCCAGCTCGCAAGCAGTAACGCGTGATGACGGCAAGCGCGAGGGCGTCTCGATCTCTCGATGGCACGGCCTCGGCTCCAGCTATCACCGGGAGGGCAAGTTCACACTTCATGCCTAATGGAGAGTTGAAGAGGAGGCGCTTCACCCGCCAAGACGAGTTCAGATATCAGACTCGAAACATTGAGTTGATAATATTACTAGGAAGTAGGATTTTCATTAAATTTTTCCTGTAGGTCATTGAGGTAATTTCTTTATCTTATATAATACAATACATTGATTTATTAATTGAACATTGATTTATTAATTTAATTTAAATTTTCTTTGAATGACTGAAACGAAATACAACCGTCATTGAGCAAAATACGAAAGTATGTAGTATGAATATAAGAAACGAACGAAGAAGTGTAATTTAATTTATCGGGTACCTAGTTTCCCACTAGCGACGGTTCTATATGCCTAATCTACTGGGTAGTGGGTGCACTAGGAATGTATGAGAAATAACAACTAAATTTCAAACGTCAGTCAGTCAGTGACTTTCGTCTATGTCTATGCTCGAATATTCAGTTAAAAAAAGAAGCCAGGGTGACCATTAACGGGAGTATGAGTTGCGATAATAAAAGCTATATTTAATATACTAATACTGCTTAAAACTGCCAGTTTACCTAAAACGTCAACCGATCATGCCAAAGGCCAAAATAACGCCTCAATTCTGCCAAAATGGCAAAAACCTGCCACATATGGTCACACTTACTTGAAGAATGAAGCTAATAAAAAAATTGAGACCATAGACAGGTGACAGACCCATGAAAATAGAAAACCAACCACAGACAGCGCAAACCAAGTCCACAGAGTGATCATGATCAGACTAGTTTAGTTATGGCCAAACAGCCAAACACCAAGCACATGCTTTACTCAGAGGCAAAGAGTATATAACCACTACGTCTCAGAGGCATTTTCCGAAACAGTAGTTACGAGTTAGGACTACATAAGAGTATATAATTATAATTATTTATAATTTTGAGCTCCTCGCCCCTTCCAGCAGTGCATGTAACATAAGGAAAGGGACTGGAAGACTTGGGATGGTTACTCGGCTGATACTTCCTACCGGTTAAATTACAAAGTATTGAAAGGTTCCCACAACTGGGACTAGAAGCATTCTCTGAGGATGACGCATGACCTGGAAAGATTCTAGGAACATGTCGGTTTCCTCACGATGTTTTCCGTCACCGTTTTAAGTTAGCGACATTACGTACATTTTTTTTTATAAGTAGTATAGAGTGACAGGAAAAGTAGGACATGTGCCTGATGGTAAACACTGCGCCTGCTCATAACAGCAAAGTGACACGCACCTATTTTAACATGAAGAGTCCGAATTATTACCTACCACCGTACTGCGTTCGCCACCCGGAGATTTATGATGGTGTATCTTTTAGACCAGTAATTTTCTCGGTCTGGCACCCTCGGCGGTCCCGAGGTCACATGAAGATTTATATCATTTCTGAGCGTGATGCTGAGCTTCATTCACAGCCCACGAGAAATCTGTGTGTGGTCATGGAATCCTATTAATATTATAAATGCGAATGTATGGATGTTTGGATGCTTGTTGCTCAATCACGTCCTAAGGTATGAACGGATCGGGCTGAAATTTGGAACACATATAGATTATAGTCTGGAAAAACACATAGGCTTTTCATCCCGGAAAAACAACGGGAACGGGAACTTCGCGGGTAACACCGCGGGGCGCTTCTAGTAGATAATATGTGTGGTGATCCAAAAGAAGTTTTCACTTCAAAAATGAACTCTCGTCCTACAACGATCAGGGTAGCGATTCTGAAACCATCCGGTTGCATCCGACACGGAATCTCATCTCTCTGTCTTTGTCATGCTAAACAGATAAGACAAAGACCGAGAGATCAGATTCCGTATCGGATGCAACCGAATGGTTTCAGAATCGCTACCCAGCTTAATAAGATTTTAAAGTTTGCTTATCTATACTAATATTATAAAGCTGAAGAGTTTGTTTGTTTGAACGCAAGGATCTCTGGAACTACTGGTCCGAATTGAAAGATTATTTCTTTGTAGGATAGTCCATTTATCGAGGAAGGCTATAGGCTATTTAACGTTACGCTACTATCAACAGGTGCCGAACATGAATGAAAAATGTAACAAAAACGGGAAAAAAAAATTGGCAGTCATAGGAACTGCCGATAGAAGTGAAAACTTGCTGTTGCCCTAGTACTGGTACCTAGGGGCAAACGCAACTCTTTTATATTTCTGTTGTCCTGGTATCTGGAGATAAACGCTGGGCTGTTGTTGGAGGTAGGTAATCGAAACTCTTTACTGTTTCTGTTGTCCTGGTACCTACCTGGCCGTTTTTACCGAGTTTACCCGAAGATTTCATATCCGATCCGATCCATTATCATATCCAAGCGTGACGATTGATGAATCCATTTCACAGCCCACGATAATTCTGTCTATAGCGCGCCTAAAGAAGTTTTCACTTCAAAAATGCTTTTTGAGAGCTTTCGTTGCGTGACAGCATTTGTCATATTTAAAGGTTGCGTCATTAGAACCTAAAGTAACCGAATTTGTTCAAAATTTGAATTGGTACGACCAATTTTCGATAGATGGCGTAGCAACGCGCGCGCGTTCAGCTAGTGCAATATAATTATGAAACACTGCTCGTTTCCACACCACCCTTGAGGTAGAGCACAAGGTGCGTTTTTTTATAGTGGTATCCCCGAGAGGCCTAATCCACTTTAGGTCAAATGCTTCACATCAAATGCTTAACATTTACTTAACTTAAAATTAAACATTCATGAAACATATGTATTTCACAAGATCCACAAGATTAGCAAGATCACAGCACAATTTGTATGTTAGTCAAGATTGTACGCATTCATTGTACATACCTATAATTGTATACCTTTTACATTGATTCCAACCATTCCTCCTGCGTTTACACCTTTCCGCCATTAAACCTGGATTCATACTTTTTGTCGCTCATTTCCATCGTTTCTCCAAAGCAGGATCACGAGGCGTTTTTATTTATCACCGACTTTGGAAACTGCTCGAGCTGCGTTTTTTTATAATGTTGCTTTGCGAGCGCAAAATCTAAATGTTAAGATCAAACGTTTGAATATAAATATTAATGTTTAAATATAAGATTGACATGAAAGAAAGTTTTTCCATAGTATATCAAGGTATTCCAAGACTCTTACCTATTATTAAAACAAAATATTGTGGTGTATTACTCCGTAGCCAACTGATTTTATACATTTCGAACAAAATTAAATCCATTGTTTCTTATACGCAGGATGACGAAGCGTTTTTAAACATCCTTCGCGGACTTTTGGAAACTGCTCGAGCTTCGTATCTTGATATTGTTGCTTTGCGATCTCAAAATCTACATTTTAAAATCAAACGTTTAAAAAATATAAGATCGACATGAAAGAAACTTTTTCCATAGTATATCAAGCTATTCCAAGACTCTTACCCATTTTTAATCAGATCATTGTGGTGAATTACTCTGTAGTAGTACTGTATCCATTTCCAACAAAATAATTTCCATCGTTTGTCAAATACACGATAACGAAGCGTTTTTATTCATCCTTCATCGAGTTTTGGAAAATGCTCGAGCTGCGTTTTTTTGATTTGTTGCTTTGCGTTCTCAAAATCTAAATTTTAAGATAAAACGTCATTCGTTATATATAAGATAGACTTGAAAGAAACTTTTTCCACAGTATTTATCAAGGTTGTCCAAGACTCTCACCCATTTTTTAATCGAAATGTTGTGATGGATTACTCCGAAGCCGGCTCATTTTATATTTCCAGCAAAATCAAGATGACTACGTTTCGCTTTTCAATCGATAAAATGAATGAATGAAAGTAATAGGGATGCTGAGAGCCCGATACCATTTTTCGCAATTTTGATCAAACTCTTACGATATTTCGATGTATAATACGATATTTGGATGACGTGATGCGCTAAATAAATCATATTCGTACTAGAGGTAAAATACCGCATCAAAGTACAAAGAAATGCATGTCACATCCTTAGAATTATAATATCAATCAACGCAGAGAAAGTAAATCTAAATTTTAAAATTCTTATATTATAATCGAAACGGAATGATAAATTTAATTGAATTTTAACATTTTATAAGTCAAAACTTCTTTTGGTACACCACCAGGCCCCTCTTCCCCACTGGGCACTATGGGCACGTGCCCAGGGCCCCGCGATCAAATGGGGCCCCCTAGTTTCTGCCAGATTACCAAATGATAACCGATATTTAGGTATTACCGAAAAAAAATAATTTTGAAAAATTTGATGATAATGACTTACTACAATACCTACGCTTATTAGCTTTAGTTTGCCGCATGCGCATAGCTATACCTTGATACAACATAGCTTGAACTTTTTGACTAATGGGTCAGTGATGAGAAACAGAAAATATCTATTAGTAAACATGTAAAAAATATGTTTGCTAAATATGTGGCTGTATGTATATTTTAAACTATTCAAAATAAATTAATTTATTCATCAATCAATTTTATTGCACTAGACATAAAAACATTGAGTAGGTAAGAGACCATTGTTTTCAGTTTTTCTATTTAAGGAGTCCTTGCGTCTAGTAAAATTTTTGGCATCGAGAGGGCTTCCATTTCGCGGCGGCAATGAAATCCTAGGATCTCCAAACAACGGAAATTATTTGGGTTGTGTGGAATTATTGAGTGAATTTGATCCATTTCTTGCAGATCACTTGAAAAAATTTGGGAATCCTGGAAAGGGTAACATTTCTTATTTATCAGCAAATATCTGTAATGAGTTTATTGAAGTAATGGGAAAACAGGTTCTAAAAAAATTATAAATGAAGTTTAAAAATAAAGTAGTAAAAATTATAAATCAGCAAAATATTTTTCCATTAGCGTAGACAGTACGCCCGATCTGTCTCATATTGACCAGCTAACTTTCATCATTCGATACGTAAAAGACTGTGTTCCTGTTGAAAGGATTTTGAAATGTATACCTATTAAAGAGCATAAATCTAAGTATTTAGCGGAGACAATCTTAAATTTTTTAGAGATACATGACATTCCCATAAAAGATTGCAGAGGACAAAGCTACGACAATGCTTCAAATATGTTGGGAAAGTATAGTGGTCTACAAACAAGAATCAAGGAAAAATGTGAATTTGCCACATTTATACCATGTGCGGGACATTCACTAAACTTGGTAGGTGTCCATGCTGCTGGGTGTGTACCGGAGGCATCACAGTTTTTTGAAATAGTTCAGAAAGTGTACAACTTTTTTTCGGGCTCTACCCACAGGTGGAATATGTTAACAGAACATTTAGGTTCAAAAAAAATTGTTAAAAGTCTTTCACAAACCAGATGGTCAGCCCGAGCTGATGCAGTAAGCGCTTTGCATGGGGGTTATAAACGAATAATAGAAGTTTTAATCACCATCGCAAACGATACTGAACAGGCACGAGAAACTAGAGACGAAGCCCTTAGTCTGTCTAGAAAAATGGGAAGTCTAGAATTTATTATACTGACGGAAATCTGGAGCTCTATATTGGAAAGAATAGACAAAACAAGTAATTATCTTCAGAAAGAAACAATAACACTGGACGTTGCAACCAATTTGTTCACTTCACTTTATGATTTTATTACTAACCTCAGGGATAAATTTGATTACTTTGAATCAAAAAGCCAAAATTGATCTGATCTGCCAAAGAAAAGAACCCAGAATCTGACTACAAGGATCTATCTCAAAGAACAAGACGTAGAAGCTCACGGCAGAGTTTTTTTGATGGCTCTGCGCCATCAGTCCAGTTGAATGGAAAAGAGCGATTCAACGTAGAAACCTTTCTCCCAATAATCGATACCTTGAGTGTTCATCTAAAACAGCGACTAAGTTCATATGAGACCGTTAGTCAACGTTTTAGTTTATTTTTCACTTGAAAACTCTGAATTCCGAAGAGATACGACAAGGATGCAAAGAATTTTCGGAAATCTATCACGAAGATGTAAATGAAAAAGAGTTAGAAATAGAATGCCAACATTTAAAAGAATACTTAAAAAATGTTTAGAGTGAAAATGAAGCCCCTAACAGTGTACAGGAAGTATATTATAATCTATTAAAGCAAAACAAAATTGAAGACACATTTTCTAACGTAGAAATTGCATTGAGAATATTTTTAAGCATGATGATAACTAACTGCAGCGGAGCTTTTCCTTTTCTTGTCCTACTCCAAGAAATCTGTAAAAAAAAATTGTATTGACAAAGATCACGGACCCCGGAGTCTGTGGAGTAGATATTTAAATAAAAAAAAAAAAAAAACTGCAGCGGAGAACGCTCCTTTTCTAAATTGAAACGAATAAAAAATGAATTAAGAAGTACAATGCTTCAAGAGAGATTAACTAGTTTGTCGCTGATGTCCCTAGAATGTGATATTCTCAATACCATAGATTTTGAAGAAGTGATTAACGATTTTGCTCATCTTAAATCTAGAAGGGTGCCTTTGCAATCAACATAGAATTAATCTAAGGATTTTATGCTAAGCGAGTTACTTTTGTAGGTTATTTTTTATATTTCCTATTTTTTATAGTTAGTAACTAAATAAAATAAATTTAGAACCTTGTTGGTCTACTTTCTTTGTGTATTATAACTAAATAGTGTTTTCTCAAGGTCATAGGGGCCCCATCATCCTAATGTGCCCAGGGCCTCAAATAGTTTAAAGACGGCCCTGTACACCACAGTCATACAGATATTTCGTAGGCTGTGAATAGGGTATCGAACTGGGTCAAAAATTAAAAATACACCATTTTAATTAGTCCGTCAGCTAGATCATGGAGAAATTTAGGATACGTATTTTTTTTTCAAAATATTAAAAATCGACAGAGATATAGAACATCAAACTTCGAGAGTGGGGGGTCGCGAGGTCGCGACGCCTCTCGTGAGTAAAAATCGTAACTACGAGTGCCGTCACGTGAAACTTCGAAGCATTGTATCTTCGTAATTTTTGAAGTGAAAACTTCTTTAGGCGCGCCTAGACAGATATATCGTGGGCTGTGAATTGGATTCTAGCGTCACGCTCGGATATGATAAGAAAACTTCGGGTAAACTCGGGACCATGGCTATTGGCCATTTAGAAATGCGTCAGCCAATGGGAAATGCTGAAAGGGCGTGGCCTCGGCATCATGCCATGGCCATCTAGAAATGCATCAGCTAATAGGAAATGCTGACGCATTTCGAGATGGCCATGCCATGATGCCCAGGCCACGCCTTCCGGATACACACGTGTAGTTTCCAAAGTAAGCTATCAAATTCTGAGTTATAAGTTTTCACATCTATCGGCAGTTCCTATGACTGCCGATTTTTGTTTGTGAAACAAAAGAAAAAATATGTGTAGGTACAATATTTTTTTGCAATCTAACTGATAAACTAATTCGTTTTTTTTTTAGTATTTCACCTTGTTGAGGTCAAGTGTCATGAAGAAATCTTTGGGTGCACTGGCCGTCTAGAAATGCATTTCTATATGGCCATGGGGTGTTACCATGGTTACCATTACACATGTAACCTTGATCATCTTGTCTTGATGGCCAGGCTTAGAAGACTTATTTAGACGACAATGGTCTGAATAAAGATTTTTTCCAGACTAGCAACGACCTGGAGTTACACCCGCGTAGTTTCCAAAGTGTGCTATCAAATTCAGAGTTTTAAGTTTTCACTTCTATCGGCAGTCCCTATGACTGCCAATTTTGTTTTTACTATTATTTATTTACACTTGATCACCATCTAGCCTAATATTAAGCAGCGACGCGGTCTATGATGAAGCGTGCTTACCTAGAAGAAATCGATTCCAGAGCGAATTGAAATCAAGAAGATCGTGACCATTTGGGAAAACTCACTCAGGCAACGGATTTCGCAGTTTCAACGTTCATATCATAAAAGTGGAGTCCAATCTTCTCGTTCGAGTCTTTGGATGTCGCTTTTCGAAAATTATGTAGATCAGTTGCAATCTCTCAGAAATGTATCCCAAAAAGAACTTAAACGGTGAAAGAAAACATCGTGACAAAACCAGCATGTTCTTAGAATCTTTCGAGGTCATGCGTCATCCACCAACCCGCACTGGGCCAGCGTGCTGGATTATAGCCTTGACTCTCTCTTTGCGAGATAAGGTCTCCAGTCCCAGCAGTGGCAACCTATAATGGGCTGGTTATGTTTATATCTTTCACGCATAGTTTTGAAAATTTCAGTGGATATGGGGCCGTTCAAAAAATATTACTTATGCAGATAATATGCCCATAAGACCCCCCCCCCCCTGTAGTGCTTACGAATATTTGAACCGTATAATGTAGTGGAAAATGATGATGTAAAAAGACCCATTATAAATTAAGCTAAGCCCCCTATACACACTGGCCCAGTGGAGGCCAACGCGAGTGTCGACAAAACGGCACGAGACGAAAGATAGCATCCACACACTGGCCCAGCGCAGGCCAACACGAGCGCCAACAAAACGGCACGAGACAAAACGTAGCATCCACACACTGGCCCAGCGCTGGCAAAAACGCGGTAGGCCAATAGGAGAACAGGACGCTACTCGCCGAGCGCCTTTGTTTTGTGCACAAAAACCGACACCGATCACGAGAGACGAGTCGAGGCAAAACAGCCCTATACACTGGCCACTTACCGTCACTCGGCCAGCTAGGCGAGCGACGCGAGTGGTCACAAAACGACCCTCCACACACTGGCGTTGGCCTCCACTGGGCCAGTGTGTATAGGTGGCTTTAGGTAAGTACGCATGACGCTCAGTAGCCACTTGTAAGTACCGTAGGTATTTGCGTTTTACAATTTTGGCGGGAAAACGGATGTCAGGTTACCTAAGTCTGTTGTTTACGCTTTGGCATATGAAGTGCCGCCGTACTTGTACGTGTTTAAGTCTATTATTCTCAAGAGCGTTTCAAGACGCTTCTAGTGGTATCTTTTGTTTATAATTAACTAGCTGTGCCCCGCGGTTTCACCCGCGTCTATTTGAGGAAAATCCATACTAAAATATCCATTGCTGGCCACTTTATTACGTTTTACGGAACCCTAAAAATACGTAAATAAGCAACAATGCATTGTTGTAGAACAAATTTGATTACTTCAAACGACACAAACTTCAAATGTAGACACGCGCCGTCACAGACTTCAACGACCAAAGAGAATTTAAATTCACGGAACTAAAGCTCTCGAAGAAAATATTTTTCCCCGTTTTCTTTACATTCTTCACTCATACTCCGTACCTATTGATAGTAGCGTAATGTTATATACCCTATAGCCTTCCTGGATAAATGGAGTATCCAACAAAAAAAGAATCTTTCCTATCGGTCCAGTAGTTTCCGAGATCCTAGCGTTCAAACAAACAAGCAAACAAACAAACAAACTCTTCAGCTTTATAATATTAGTATAGATAACATACATGAAAAAACAAAAAAAATGCATTCTATAGCATAAATTCGATTCTTTTTGACATATTTCAATATAAATGTCGATGACGATGTTTCTATGTAAATGAACTTGAATTTTAATGTAGTTTATGTCAAAATAAAGACCGGTTCAAGGAGATGCCATTAAACCAAAAATATGGGTATACCTTCCCAAATAAAAATACGAAATTTTTTTTGGCGCCAAAAACCTAACCGTAAAAGATAAGCTTATTTGGTTTGCATTAGTGGTCCCTAAAGGCGTAGAATAGATAATATCCAAAGGGACCAGGGAGTTTTGAGCGGGTAGGTCAAAAATATTCCCTACAGCAATAAATAAATTCTTATTCTTATTGTGGATTAGCCTCACAACTCACAACTCCGCCAATAATAGGCTAGTAGTGCAGAAGGGGAAAAAATCCCCGTGACACTTAGTCTTGACTACACAGCTACACACTTTGGACATTTCTAGTTCCAGTGAGCCTGAGCGAATTCAGCGAATGAACGATCATAGACAAAAGATAATCTTCTCAAAAAACTACAATGAGGGACGAGTTGTGGACGAGTTGCATTCGTTTCACCGCCTTGGAATCACGTTCTTTTAGTTTCATCATTGAGATGAAACAAAAACTAACCCTACATTGCATTGTGTGCCATATCTGGTACAATCAAAATAATTAAGTATACTGGTCGATTAGAGACAACTAGCGTCATTTCTCGGGCGACGAAAGAATCTTTACACATCTAGCAACTGTTTAGTAATGGCAAATGTCACCAGATGGTGTTAGCTATCAATTGATATTGCGATTCGTACAGAATTCGAGAGATCGACGCAAAGTCATGGTTTACAAAAATAAAAAAATCTTTAAACATAGTTTTTTGAATATTTGGAAGCGGAAAAAAAATATTTGCATTGGAAATACTGTATTTTAGATGAAAAATAGTAATTTTCTTGGAATATTACTGTTTTATGTAATGACATATCAATTTATTTAAATGTTCCAGATATGGTACACCATGCATAAGTTCAAGTCTAACATGTTGTTTCAGTTCGATTTTATTACTGATTATGGCAAAGTAGGTATTGTCTAACGAGTTAATTAAGCAGTATTTAGCTATACCATCAGAGAGTGAAGACAGTCAAGACTTTTCGGGTATAGAAAGAGATGATGACATGACATAAATCAGAAAAAACTTGCACCAAATGAATGAAGATAGTGACTCTGAAAATGATGTTGCACCTACCAGGTATACACCATTACCTCCTAATTGTGGTACTACCCACACTTAAGATGTAAAGGAAGAATCAACAAATCCTCAAGCCAGCATTTTAGGGCCAAGTAGGTCAACACGCCAAAACAGAATTCAGTCACTATGCTAGTTAGAAGAAATCGAATTTTGAATAATATAACTGATAATAAAAGAAAGAAACGAAATAAATTTAATTGGGAAAACCATCACCATCCCCAATTTTCTAGAAATAAATATTTAGAGATGCTGGATACAGCACAAGAGGGTAGAAGAACAGAAAAATGAGCCAACTCAGACTACATTAAACGATTTAAACTAAAAATTGCTAAAAGTTTTTGTGGCCCATCGTTACAAAGAAAAAGAAGAAGACCATCTTCTGCAGCAGATTAAAAAGTAGAAAAAAATGCAGCAATCCTTCCCCTCGAGATGTAAGACTTAATAAATTTGATCATCTTACTACATGGAACAAAGAGAGATAACATTGAAAGTACCCACAGTGTATAAAGGATATTTTGCGGAAAGTGTCATGTTGAGTTGTGTTTGAACAAAGACAACAATTGTTTAATAAATTTAATTTGTAAAATTCATAATATTTTCAAATATAAAACTCTTACACACATGTTTATTGTTCCTGATTATAGGCCAAATTCTACTCTAATTGCATACTGTACCACATATGGAACAAAATTAAAAAAATAAATAACTCAAAAACTACTGAATTTAAAATGTTATAATTATTTTTTATTATGTCTTAACACTATATAGAACCACATATATTTTTCTGACACGATTTAAAAAAATCATGCATTGTAGGGCTAAATCTGTATAGTAGAATCTATAATTAATTGTTACCAAAATAAGCGCCTCTCATGTTATGATTAGCAATTTTAACCTTTAACATCGGATGGGGACGATTGTCACACTGTCACAGTAGTGACAGTAGCTTGCGCGTCACTCTATGGCGTCACTAAACATCGGATCGTGACAATTGTCACAGTAAGACCGTTGCTGCTTTTGGACCTTATTTTGTTCAAGCGAAAGTGGATATTCCCATAACTTTTTTATGGACTTAGGACCTATGGAATCCCGCTTTAAAATGATACCAATGTCCAATAGCACGGCGTCACTCGGAACAAAACTACAACCATATAAGGCGCGGTTACTTTCGCGCCCGCGCCGTTTGCCGTAATGCCGTTTCTCGGCCAGTTCGCGCCATTGCTTGTTAGAGAGCAGTCGTGTGTCAATTCTCGATATTTTTTTGTGGTTTTTGTGAAATAAACGGTAAGTGGCTATTTTATTATACACTTTAGGAGTATTTTTCCAAGCCCTTTACATAATTAGAATAGTAGGTATAATGTGTTATACATTTTGATACAACATCGAGTAAAAATATCTGGTACCTACTTTCTGTTTCGCGGGCAAATTGATCGATCGTTTGGTTTTGCTTATCGTTTTTACTGTTTATTTTGTTTGGAATGTCTTAGAAATATCTGTATTTTAGTTGTAAACCGTTGTATATCGTAAAATTCATTTTATTCGTTATTTTAGCCCAATATTCATAATTTTTGGCTAAAATTCATAGAAAATACGGGGCCTCTCAAAACTCACGCACACATACACGTCGCTGTCGCTCGCATGTGTGCGTGACCTCGTGGTTCCTCGTCGATCCTCGTGTTACGATAGTTACCTAGCCATACGAGATCCGATACAGATGTTATATTTTTATGTGCCGAATGCCGATTATTGCAGATAATTGATGAATAAATTAGCTGATTGATAAAATGATATTTATTATATATCTATTTTACTAATTTATAATAAATATGTATTTTTTCGCAAATCGTTATTTTTCCAATTTCAAGTAAATTGAGTTTTTGTTTGTATTTGTGAACATATGTTTTTTTCTTACCATACATAGCATTCATCATCATCATCAGGCCACTAAATGAACTCGGGAATGAAAGAAATGACTTCTCTCGCATGGGGATAGTTTAGGTCATAATCCACCACGCTGGCCCAGGGCGAGTTGGTGGATGACACGGGTTTCCTCACGATGTTTTCCTTCACTGTTTTTTGTAAGTTAGCGGCATTACGCACATGACTTAAAAAGACAGTGGTGCGTGTGGGGTTTGAACCCGGGGACACCGGATCGGCAGGCGCCGTTCTCCCGAGTAGACCAGCCGTAACTTTTCTGTGAGTTCATTATTTAACCTTTTTTTTCACAGCCAAAAAATGAACAACAACGCAGCAACACCATCATCATCATCATCCGCGCGTCCCAATGCTGTACGTGACGAAGACTGTGGTACCCTAGTAGTACCACAGTATAATTATACAACAACGCCGCGTGGGTCTCTTCTATCAACGGGGAGCCCACCAACTATGGTGACGATTGCGGCGGCCGGGAGTGGAAATGTAAGTCTAGTTTTTGTAACCCCTTTACCCTCTGAAGTTTTTGACATGTTTTATGAACATCGGTTCAGGCATTTATTTTTTATAGGTGTTTTTGTGTCGGGGATTCTTTTGAAGTGAAAACTTCTTTAGGCGCGCTATAGACATAATTTTCGTGGGCTGTGAAATGGATTCATCAATCGTCACGCTTGGATATGATAATGGATCGGATCGGATATGAAATCTTCGGGTAAACTCGGTAAAAACGGCCAGGTAGGTACCAGGGCAACAGAAACAGTAATGAGTTTCGATTACCTACCTCCAACAGCCCAGCGTTTATCTCCAGATACCAGGACAACAGAAATATAAAAGAGTTGCGTTTGCCCCTAGGTACCAGTACCAGGGCAACAGCAAGTTTTCACTTCTATCGGCAGTTCCTATGACTGCCAATTTTTTTTAATTATTACGGATTTATAAAAAAAAAAAAACTGGCCGGTGCTTGACCACTATTTCACCGGATGGTAAGTGATGAAGTGGTTGAGGATTTGCCTTTCTTGACCACACGCTAGTTCTAGAATGTGACTAGTTTCTGGATCACAAGATTTTTCTACTTGATGGCGCCTACCCGCAGAGCGTTTTTTTATCCCATTCTCTACTTCACCTACCATCACTGTTTCAATTTTATTTTTTTTGTTTTACAGGTGCAACAGATTGCAACTCCGTCTTCGTCCCGTCGTACGATGAAGGCTCGTCCCCGTCGTTCACGGCCAATCAACGACTCCCGAATTGAGGAGTTACTCGCTTCGCTCCGAGATTCTGGCAGTGACAACGACTCTGACTACGGAAACGACGAAGACGAAGTCCCCCAATTTTGACGACCATAACAATTTGAACGCTGACGACTTTTCGCGCTTCCGCCAAGACTTGAACGATTTCATTGAAGATGATAATGTGAATGTGAATGAACTAAACGATGGAGCAGAATCCAATTCCGTTAGGACGGATTTCCATTGGCCGGAAGACTTTGCAAGTTTTACCGGCCAAAAGGAAACGTACAGACGCGATTCTGGTCCAACGTTTAGTAGCCATGACCCTGTGGAGATATTCCTGAAATTTTGGGACAATGATGACATGGGTCTGATATCATCGGAGACCAACAAATACGCACGGCAGGTAATTGAACAATATTCGGATCCTGATATCGGTGCCACTATGCCAAAATATTTGGAAAAGTGGGACGATGTCACGATACCGAAGTTGTATCAGGTATCAGTACCTACTTTGCCGTGTTGATTTGCATGTCGTTTTGTCATCGTGCAAAATTTCAGGAATATTGGGCACGAGGAATCATGGAAATGCCAAATTTTCGGCGTGTCATGAGTCGTGATACAGTCCTGTTGCTTACCAAGTTTTTACACTTCGTAAGTGACAGAGAAAGTACGACTCATGGCTATGCGCGAAAAATTGGCAAAGTAGCGCCAATCGTCGACCATTGCAACAAAAAGTTTGCCGAGCTATACATTCCCGTTCAACATCTCAACTTAGACGAGAGCTTGCTTCTTTGGAAAGGTCGTCTGAGCTGGCGGCAATGTATACGCACGAAATTTTCAAATAAAAACAATACAGCAAAAAAACGGGCGCGGAATAATATTTACTTGTTTACAGATTAGCAATGCGCGCGCATCAGCGCCTTCTTTTTTTCCTTCCTTCTTTTTTAAGCAACGGCACAGAACCAGCCAGTTTGCTATTAGTACATAATAAAGTAAATTATTTTTTATTTTTTTGTTTTATTACAGATAACTTAGTGTAATTTACGGTAAATTAATTAAATTAACGAATTAAATAATTCTTCATTACATTTTACCTCTCAAAGTTAATTTTAATCATCAAATGTTGACTACTTTTCTGACATAGAAACTCTTTACTAAGATTGAAAAAGGTACCGTTTGTTTTAGACGGAGCATTTTGAAACCGTGCGTTTTACATTATACATTACCGCACAAGTACGTAATGACTAATGAGATACATTACGATTCAGACGGTGCATTAGGAGACCCTTTACGAGCAAATGTGTCGTAATAGTACATTATGATATACCTAAGTGCGCTAAGTTGATAATTACAGCCGAGGCTTTATTGCTAGCTCGAGCCGAAGGCGAGAGCTATAATTTAGCAGAGGCTGTAGGTAATTATCAAAACGTCGTATGACATATACGACGTTTTATAGCATATTTGCGAGGAAATAAACAAAACTCGGACGACATTTTCAAATAAAAACAATACAGCGAAAAAAAGGCGCGGAATAATATTTACTTGATCACAGATCACAGCACAGAGTAAGTAGGTAGGTACCTAATCACTATGGATCACAGATTAGCAATGCGCATCGGCGCCTTTTTTTTTTAAGCAACGGCACAGAACCAGCCGGTATGCCATTAGTAATAAAGTAAATTAATATTTTTGTGTTTTGTTACAGAAAAAATAAAGTAATTTATGGTCAAAATTAAATAAATTAACGAATTAAATAATTCTTTATTATATTTTACCTCTCAAAGTTAATTTTATTCCTAAAATGTTGACCACACTTTTCTGACATAAAAACTTCGTTCGTTTAAACGGAGCATATCTCTCTACCTAGTCTGTGGACGGAGCATTTTGAAACCGTGCGTTTTACATTACACATTGCAGCACAAGTACGTAATAAGATACATTACGATACAGAAATTGGTCCAATAAGAGACCCTTTACCTGTTACCTGCAAATGTTATAAATAATATTACCTACGTAGAATTATTGCGGATCGTAGGTATTAGTAGGGCAAAAATGAGAACCAAATCAGTTTTTTTGAAGTAAAAACTTCTTTAGGCGCGCCTAGACAAATTTTTCGTGGGGTGTAAATTGAATTCTACCGTCACGCTCGGGTATGATAAGAAATCTTCGGATAAACTCGGGACCTTGGCGATCGGGCATCTAGAAATGCGTCAGCCAAT
This sequence comes from Ectropis crepuscularia, assembly GCA_963693475.1. Classification (NCBI taxonomy): domain Eukaryota; kingdom Metazoa; phylum Arthropoda; class Insecta; order Lepidoptera; family Geometridae; genus Ectropis; species Ectropis crepuscularia. Next base: position 21,090,868 of record OY856355.1, read on the forward strand.
GGGAAATGCTGAAAGGGCGTGGCCGCGCCATCATGGCATGGCCATATAGCAATTCGTGAGCCAATGGGAAATGCTGACGCATTTCTGCCATGCCATGGCCCTGCCATGATGGCGAGGCCACGCCCTCCGGTTGTACCCGTGTAGTTTCCAAGATAAGCTATCAAATTCTGAGTTTTCACTTCTATCGGCAGTTCCCATGACTGCCAATTTATCCATATCGATATATAGTTTATTTATTTTGACGATTTTTAATATTATGAAAAAAAAAACAAAAAATACGTGTCCTATATTTTTCCATGATCATGCTGACGGACTAATTAGGATGGTGTATTTTTGACCCAGTCCGGTACCCTATTAATAATAAACTAATAAGTATATCAACGTACCTATGCAATTATTTTTGTTGATATTACAAAAAACACTTAACCGATTCCAATAAAATGGGATTATTCAGGAAGTCTATCTACCCTTTCGAACCAAAAATACTTAATTATGAAAATCAGTTCACTCCGTCGAAAGTACTAAGATAACAAACATAAATAATATACAGTGGTACTGAGAACCTCCACCTTTTTCATCGGAAAAGTCGGGTAAAAATATGGACCCCGGTTGTGTTGCAACGAAGTTATTCAGGAGGTTAGTAGGAGTTAGTTATACCGTCTTATTTAATAGCATAAAATATCAAGTGGATAGAGAACGGAAATTACCTAATAATTAATTTATTATTATGTATCTATTGTGTATAGATTTAATAAATAATGATTAAATGAAACATTGTGTGATCTAGAATTTTAGGATACCAAATATAAGAAGTTTCTAGTTATAATCTAAGAAGTAAAAAAAACTATAAGTAATTCGGAATATCTCCGGTTTATTCTCGGTACTAACCAAAGTATGTACTTATTATATTTTGTCTTGAAAAAAAAAAAGACATAAATTTAGTTATTTCAAAGATATTTTAATTAAGTAAGTATTTCGCTAGAGTTCCCTTTCCATCAGAGCGTGAAACATACGAAGACAATTAGTTAGTTTGTTATACAATATAACTAAAATGAAAGTACCTACATATATTAGCCTATTACCTATTTTAGTATTTGGTTTGTTTTTTTTAAACAGATGGAGATACGTGTCACATTCACAAGGCTCATAGGCAACGTCACCCTTATTTCGAAAAAGAGTTCAAAGTACTTGTTAAACTTTTCTGCAAAATTGGTATCTTATGGGGTTTTATCCAAGGACGTTTAAAAAAAGTCGGACAGAGCCCATCCAACGACAACACTGAGGCAAGAAATTTGCGGCGGCTACTTATGTGTGCATGAATTCTGGGTTGCCATGATTACAAAATTTACACCACAAAAAAACACATAGGTACAAGTAATCAATAGTAATATATTATTTTTCTTACTGCTGAATCTTAGATAGAACATTTAGCTATTCGACGGAGGTAAATTGGAAGTAAGATATTTCGCTTCCTTAAAAACTTTATCACATTTTTGCGGGGCGGGGGAGAAACGTAAAAATCACACAAGTTAAACTGGAACCCGCACAAAAGCAACAAATCTCTCTTTGATAATTATAGTAGGTACCTAATATTATTATTAATAGTAATATTATTACGCTTTATCACAAACCTATTTACAAATAAATCAATGTACAATTAATTTACTCACGAATAATTAAGAACTAATTATCTTAGATCTTAGACAGTAAAGTAAGACCGGCAAAGCACATTAGTCCCTTTCGGGACTTAAAATTAAAAAACTAATAAATTTTACTCTGGGGTCGTTTTTTTGACAATCTATAACTTCAAATAAATAAAGTTGGAATATATGTTTGTAATATTTAAATTTCAGCTTTTTATTAAATGCATATGAATATATAAACAATAAGGATGACTTTTTTTTGTTTTGTCTGTCCGTCTCTCTATTTGTTCCTAATCTCAGAAACGCTAGACCAATTACGACGGGGTTTTCTCTACTAGATAGCTGATGTAGTAATTAATGACTTAGGCTACTCTGACATGAAGAAAATAAACAGTGTTCCGCGAAATAAACAAAAAAACCTTGAAAAGCGCGTAAAGCTCCGGGCACAGCTAGTCTTATCTTAATATGTAAATATAAATTATGGTGTCACGTTGTTTGTCCGCAATGGACTCCTAAATTAGTTAACCGATTATAATTAAATTCGCACACCGTGTGCAGTTTAATCCAAAGTGAGAGATAAGATGGTTTTGATTTCGATTTCGATTCCATTACTTTATCTGACAATATCCGAGGAAAGCCGCCATTAACCGCTAGTTTTAATATTAAATACATAACATAGAAAAATCGTAAAATAAAAATTAACAAAACTAAATTGTCGTAAAATTTGTAGGAGCCATATATTAATATAATTAATTGAAAACATAAAACTATTTTGTCTTCCCTTTACTTTATGATAATGTAGCTCCAAAAACATTTAGAAATCCAATCAACAGTTAATTATGCTCACGTGTCAAACTTTTAGGATTTTGGAACGAAGTTTTCCGTGCTTTTCGTGGGCTTTCTATCGACATTTGTCCGAGTGCTCAACATCCCAGATGCTGAGTATTTTTTTTGTAATACTGTCTCGTACTTTGAGAGGTTCTTGAAATTTCCTCCAATTTTGAGATGTGATGAAACCGAATTGTCAAATATTTTTCTGCAATGTAATTAATAAGATTTATTTTGTGCTCAGTTCCGGCGAAATTGTGTTCGAATGAATAATGACAAATAATAATCAAAGTCCCATATATTTCGGGTAATTATCACAGACTAACTTTGGCAACACTGCATTTGGAATTCCCCTTTTTTGTTTTAGCGAATGAACATGAAGATTTGTTTGAATATTGAAAACGTGGAAATAAGTAATTGAATTATGCACCTACATGTGAAACGTGATTCCTGGATGTCGTTTGCGTTGGTCACTACGGCTTTTACAGCATTTCACTACGCAAGACATTATGTGTGATGTGATTTTCCTTTACCGCCAAACGTGTCGACTGGCTGATGTTTGCGCGCGTAATGGCCGACTGATGTATGTATGTAAGAGTGTCAACCTGTATGTGACAGGGCACTGGCCGACTCGATATACACAGTAGGGTGGAGCGAAAAAACTTTTTTCGTTTAAATGTAATATAATAGTAAAAATTTGGTGCCATTTGGGCTTAAATAAAGTAATACAAAATATAAATTAATTCCGTTTAGAGTAACTGCCCCCGCATCGGCACTGATTTTATAAAAATAATTGGGTTTAGACATTACACAGACGCCATATATCAGTACTATATTTTCATAACCAGGCAGTTTTTTTATTACAATTCGTTATCTGGGATCCTATATTTTCGATGTAGAATACACAAAGAAACCAAACTATGTGTTTATCTTATACCTTTAAACGAGCAATTCTTGTACCTATATATGTATATATATATATAATCTGAATCTCGGAAACGGCTGGAACGATTGTCATGAAATTTTGTATGCAGGGGGTTTCGGGGACGATAAATCGATCTAGCTAGGTTTTATTCAAAGAAAACGTCAATTTAGGGGCTTTTTCAGGCAATGAAAATACTTATACAATGTCATTAGAATACGATAACAAAGGGGTTTGGGTAAAGTTGGCGTCGTTTTTTTTTTTAGCGGCCAGAGATCTGTTATCACTTTCTTGTAACAATAAAATACCCTGATGCTATCTGTGCAATCGGATTTGCTCTAAGTCATATCGGAGCTGAGTTATAGCCTGTCAAAGTTATTTATTTTTTTGATTTTTTGTATGGGCAAGTGGCGTCGTTTTTTCATTTTAGCGGCCAGAGATCTGTTATCACTTTCTTGTAACAATAAAATACCCTGATGCTATCTGTGCAATCGGATTTGCTCTAAGTCATATCGGAGCTGAGTTATAGCCTGTCGAAGTTATTTATTTTTTGGATTTTTTGTATGGGCAAGTGGCGTCGTTTTTTCATTTTAGCGGCCAGAGATCTGTTATCACTTTCTTGTAACAATAAAATACCCTGATGCTATCTGTGCAATCAGATTTGCTGTAAGTAATATCGGAGCTGAGTTATGGCCCCTGCAAGTTTTTTTTTTTGGTTTTCTTTGTATGTACTAGTGGCGCCATTTCCTATAGCGGCCAAACATCCGTTAGCCCTTTTGTGAAACATTATTTTTACCCTAAGGTACCTGTGTAATCAGATTTGTTGCAAACTATATCGGAGCTGAGTTATGGCCACTTAAAGTTTTTTTTTTTGGTTTTCTTTGTATGGACTAGTGGCGCCATTTCCTACAGCGGCCAAACATCCATTACCACTTTTATGAAACATAATTTTTACCTTAAGGTACCTGTGTAATCAGATTTGTTGCAAACTATATCGGAGCTGAGTTATGGTCACTCAAAGTTTTTGTTTTGGTTTTCTTTGTATGTACTAGTGGCGCCATTTCCTACAGCGGCCAAACATTCGTTAGCACTTTTATGAAACATTATTTTTACTTAAAGGTACCTGTGTAATCAGATTTGCTGCAAACTATATCGGAGCTGAGTTATGGCCCCTCAAAGTTTTTTTTTTGGTTTTCTTTGTATGTACTAGTGGCGCCATTTCCTATAGCGGCCAAACATCCGTTAGGACTTTTATGTAACATTATTTTTACCTTAAGGTACTTGTGTAATCAGATTTGTTGCAAACTATATCGGAGCTGAGTTATGGCCACTCAAAGTTTTTTTTTTGGTTTTCTTTGTATGTACTAGTGGCGCCATTTCCTACAGCGGCCAAACATCCGTTAGCACTTTTATGAAACATTATTTTTACTAAAGGTACCTGTGTAATCAGATTTGCTGCAAACTATATCGGAGCTGAGTTATGGCCCCTCAAAGTTTTTCTTTTGGTTTTCTTTGTATGTACTAGTGGCGCCATTTCCTACAGCGGCCAAACATTCGTTAGCACTTTTATGAAACATAATTTTTACTTAAAGGTACCTGTATAATCAGATTTGCTCCAAACTATATCGGAGCTGAGTTATGGCCACTCAAAGTTTTTGTTTTGGTTTTCTTTGTATGTACTAGTGGCGCCATTTCCTACAGCGGCCAAACATTCGTTAGCACTTTTATGAAACATTATTTTTACCTTAGGGTACCTGTGTAATCAGATTTGCTCCAAACTATATCGGAGCTGAGTAAAGGCCCCTCAAAGTTATTTTTTTGGTTTTCTTTGTATGTACTAGTGGCGCCATTTCCTATTGCGGCCAAACATCCGCGAGCACTTTAATGAAACATTATTTTTACCTTAGGGTACCTGTGTAATCAGATTTGCTCCAAACTATATCGGAGCTAAGTAATGGCCCCTCAAATTTTTTTTTTGGTTTTCTTTTAGGGCCCATAACTCAGCTCCGATATAGTTTGCAACAAATCTGATTACACAGGTACCTTAAGGTAAAAATAATGTTTCATAAAAGTGCTAACGGATGTTTGGCCGCTGTAGGAAATGGCGCCACTAGTCCATACAAAGAAAACAAAAAAAAAACTTTAAGTGGCCATAACTCAGCTCCGATATAGTTTGCAACAAATCTGATTACACAGGTACCTTTAAGTAAAAATAATGTTTCATAAAAGTGCTAACGGATGTTTGGCCGCTATAGGGAATGGCGCCACTAGTACATACAAAGAAAATCAAAAGAAAAACTTTGAGGGGCCATAACTCAGCTCCGATATAGTTTGCAGCAAATCTGATTACACAGGTACCTTTAGTAAAAATAATGTTTCATAAAAGTGCTAATGGATGTTTGGCCGCTGTAGGAAATGGCGCCACTAGTCCATACAAAGAAAACCAAAAAAAAAACTTTAAGTGGCCATAACTCAGCTCCGATATAGTTTGCAACAAATCTGATTACACAGGTACCTTAGGGTAAAAATAATGTTTCATAAAAGTGCTAATGGATGTTTGGCCGCTGTAGGAAATGGCGCCACTAGTACATACAAAGAAAACCAAAAAAAAAACTTTGAGGGGCCATAACTCAGCTCCGACATAGTTTGCAGCAAATCTGATTACACAGGTACCTTTAAGTAAAAATAATGTTTCATAAAAGTGCTAACGGATGTTTGGCCGCTGTAGGAAATGGCGCCACTAGTACATACAAAGAAAACCAAAAAAAAAACTTTGAGTGGCCATAACTTAGCTCCGATATAGTTTGCAACAAATCTGATTACACAGGTACCTTAAGGTAAAAATTATGTTTCATAAAAGTGCTAATGGATGTTTGGCCGCTGTAGGAAATGGCGCCACTAGTCTATACAAAGAAAACCAAAAAAAAAACTTTAAGTGGCCATAACTCAGCTCCGATATAGTTTGCAACAAATCTGATTACACAGGTACCTTAGGGTAAAAATAATGTTTCACAAAAGTGCTAATGGATGTTTGGCCGCTGTAGGAAATGGCGCCACTAGTCCATACAAAGAAAACCAAAAAAAAAACTTTAAGTGGCCATAACTCAGCTCCGATATAGTTTGCAACAAATCTGATTACACAGGTACCTTAGGGTAAAAATAATGTTTCATAAAAGTGCTAATGGATGTTTGGCCGCTGTAGGAAATAGCGCCACTAGTACATACAAAGAAAACCAAAAAAAAAACTTTAAGTGGCCATAACTCAGCTCCGATATAGTTTGCAACAAATCTGATTACACAGGTACCTTAAGGTAAAAATTATGTTTCATAAAAGTGCTAATGGATGTTTGGCCGCTGTAGGAAATGGCGCCACTAGTCCATACAAAGAAAACAAAAAAAAAACTTTAAGTGGCCATAACTCAGCTCCGATATAGTTTGCAACAAATCTGATTACACAGGTACCTTAGGGTAAAAATAATGTTTCACAAAAGTGCTAACGGATGTTTGGCCGCTATAGGAAATGGAGCCACTAGTACATACAAAGAAAACAAACAAAAAAACTTTAAGTGGCCATAACTCAGCTCCGATATAGTTTGCAACAAATCTGATTACACAGGTACCTTAGGGTAAAAATAATGTTTCACAAAAGTGCTAACGGATGTTTGGCCGCTATAGGAAATGGCGCCACTAGTACATACAAAGAAAACCAAAAAAAAAAATTTGAGGGGCCATAACTCAGCTCCGATATTACTTACAGCAAATCTGATTGCACAGATAGCATCAGGGTATTTTATTGTTACAAGAAAGTGATAACTGATCGATGGCCGCTAAAATAAAAAAACGACGCCACTTGCCCATACAAAAAATCAAAAAAATAAATAACTTTGACAGGCTATAACTCAGCTCCGATATGACTTAGAGCAAATCCGATTGCACAGATAGCATCGGGGTATTTTATTGTTACAAGAAAATGATAACAGATCTCTGGCCGCTAAAAAAAAAAACGACGCCACGGGCCCATACAAAAGTACCCAAACCCCTTTCATCGCATTGATCAACGTCTGATTAGCGCAACCGAGAGATACTCGCTTTAGAAATTACGAGGCCTCGGTTCGAATTTTGCTGACTGTTACTCTCAATTTTCTTTTTGTGCTTTTATTTTTGAGAAAAACTATTATAAAAGGGCTCCCCCCTGGTCGTATTTAATTTGTAGCTAAGTATTTTCTAACAAAAAAACGAAAAAAAATCCTCTCCACAAACTGATTGTTGTACTATGAGTATTTGGTTTGAGGCTAGACCAATAATAGTAATCAATTATTCGCAATTCAAACAATACTTTAAAACAGGAGAAGGTTCTCAATTCCGTTGTATATAATATTCTGGTACGTATCTTACGCGATAGCTCCGCTATTTTAAATTTTTTGGTACAAAATACTTGAGAGGTGACCCCATATAAATTTTATGGAAATCGGTGTGGCGGTTTCCTAACGGTCCACGTAGACATTCATAGCTTCTTATAAAATTTAGTCGTGTGTTTGAATTTTATTTTAAATTGAAGGCATTTTTTTACTTTAATAGGTTTACACTTGACCGCCATCTCGCCTGATGCTAAGCGACGATGCGGTCTACGATGGAGCGTGTTTACCTAGAAAAAAACCAAATCACTCTAGATTTGAAGACACATAGGTTGTAGCCATCGGGAAAAACCCACTCAGGCAACGTATTTCCATAGCCTAGACGTTCTTATCACAAAAGTAGAGTCAAGTCTCTTCGTTCGTGTCTTTGAAACATCATCAACCATGAAACGATGTTGCTTTATGGAGCTACAAATATTCCGATAGAAAAAAGGACAATGTGGGATATGATCATGCAAATCAATCGCACTCTCGCCGAAATGAATACGATAAAAAACCGAAAGACCGCGGAAAGCGACTTTGTTTTATACTATGTAGTGATATTTCATCAGTACCTACGTAATTCGTATCTGCCTAAATATAATTTCACAAAAAAAACCGAGCAAAGCTCGGTCAACCAGGTACTAAGTTTAATATGGGGAATGTGGGAGCGCGGGAGGAGACGCTAGCGGCGCTTGTCACGATACTCGTCGTTTACAGCGCTCTCTTCTTTTCAATTTTTATTTTTAAAACTATGTAAAGAACTCGAAGTGTGTTTAAATGTCCTTATTTGGGGGATGTTAGTGACATAAAAGAGAAAGTGTTAACTACTTACGAATATGTAATGAAGTACTACGAATTGACATGAATGAGACATCAACTAAAATTACAACTAAAAAAGAGATAGCAGACATCGTAACATCTTGGGTTGGAAATATACAGCAAACTGTATTTATTCTGATAGTAACACAAATGAGGATAATTCAAAGGTTTAAAACATATAATTTAAAAAGCAAAAATCTACTCAAATCCATGAAGAGGAGTCAGAAAGTTTTCAGCAAAGCAGTAAGATACTTTTTCGTATTTCAGCATGTAAATACAATAAATTAGCTCAGTGCATCTGTTCTAAGGATAAAAAGGTTCCTAAATAAAAACAGGCTTCTATAATTTATCAAAGAACGTCTCATGAGATGATTATCCGCAGAATCGATGATAGGTACTGGTATACTATAAAAAGGTAAAAGTTGTACCTGAGGTCATCTAGAGGAATACAAACTACGACAACAGAATAGATGGTTCGTGAAGAAATTTCCCAAGCCAGTATTTTGGTGAGTATTATGTATTATGGCCATTGGCTATGACAGAACGAATGTTAACACAGGAAAGTATGATGGATTTATAAAACTAGTTCAGAAAAAGCTACAAAAACTATTTCAGTGAAAAATCAGTTTGCTCCACATTGATGAACTGCTCTAAGACATTTATTTCTTCATCTCGAAGACTGTACTTCGGGACACATATCTTACGTAGGTCCATTAGGAAAATCTCTAGAAACATGTGAAAAGCTGACTGTAAAGACATTTAAGCACATTGCAGGACAAACATTACTCGTAATGGCCAATTACTAAAATAAGATTTCGAAAATAAATCTCTAGGTAAACTTTAACATGCCCGTTGGATCACATGTGCCAACCAAAAACTACGTTTGTATGTGGCAACTGAAAATATGACGGACAATTTAAGGATTCTAGCAAAATCTCGTATATAAAGTTGGACCGTATTGGTTTTCAATTAGGATCCAACCATCCTACAAATATGTCACTCGTCATCTGTTTAACATTGTTATGGATACCAGAAACCTGCCCATAAACTTTAAAAAACACGTATTTTGCGCCTCCCGCCTTCTTCTTAAAGCCTTCTTCTTGCGATGATAACAGATGAGAGGAAACGTAATATTAGAGAGCTGGCTGCTTGTCGCAAAATATAGGCACGCAGTGTGAGCCTTGCTTCAACACCTAGACTTTTTCTTTTCAAGTGACATTGATGAATTTTAATGCTACTTCTAGTTTATATTGATGTAATGAAATTGATGTAAAGAAATGTACTGGTAGAAAAACTTAACCAAACCGCCGCTTTAAATAAAAATATCTGACCAAAGAATTCAGGACATTGTTGAATCTGGTGGCGAGAGCAAACCATTGTTTTTAAAGGTTACCTGCCTTACTAAAGCTGTTGAGAGAGCTGTGAAGATTACGACCGCAGCTTCTATAGCTCAGTGCACACAAAAGTCACGATTAGGTGCAATAAAAGCCACGTTCGAATCGTGGAACGTGATGCCTAAATATAAAACAAAAACGGATTTTCTAGCTTAGTTATTAATGTAATTTTTTAACTCCTTCTTAGTATTTTCATGGTCATTGTCACAGTATTACCCTAATAGATGTTTAAAATATACATTATCTGTAGTAAAGTACCTCTTAATTTGAAAAAAAGGACACCATTTCACTCCACGGACACCAAAGAATTATTAAGTAGAATGAAAAATTACACTTCTTTTAACTTCATTATGACGCACAAATCCCCCCCTATTAGAACTTCGAAACTAAAAAAAAAATTTTGTCCATACATTCGTGCTCCACCCTAATACACAGCCTTTGTATTAGCGAGACTCTGTCCGCGTTTTTTTTTCGTCCATGGGTTTTATCAGATACATTTCGGAGAGTGTGCAACGTATCTGCATGATCTAATACCACCATCGTTTCATGGTTGACGTTTCAAATACTCGAACGGGAAGATTTGAAAATAACATCTTAACGTCTACGCTGTGGAATGCGTCCCCTGAGTGGGTTTTTCCCGATGGTTACAATCTTACTTCAAATCGAGAGTGAAACGGTTTCGTCTAGGTAAGCACGCACCATCGTAGACCGCATCGTTGCTTAACATCAGACGAGATATCGGTCAAGTATAAACCTATATTACGAATAGGTATGCACTTAGTAAAAAATGATACTCTTCAAAATTCCCTTAACATAAAATTGACAAAAAATACCTAGGTACTTATATACAACTAGCAGCGCCCCGCGGTGTTACCCGCGTTGTTTCCGTTACCGTTGTTCCTGTTGTTTTCCGGGATAAAAAGTAAGCCTATGTGTTCTTCCAGACTATAATCTATCTGTGTTCCAAATTTCAGCCCGATCCGTTCATACGTTAGGACGTGATTGAGCAACAAACATCCAAATATACAAACATCCATACATTGACATTTATAATATTAGTAGGATAGAGCAGGGATGTTACGGAGCTTCGACTCCGACTCCGTTATGTCGGAAGTTCCGATTAGTTTTACACCTCCGGTTCCGACTCCGGTTCCGAAACTTTTGAATCGGAGGTTAATCGGATGTCGAAGCATAACTTAGCGGCGGCGCCCTGCGCCGACAGTAACGAACAGTTTCGCAGGAACATGTCGCGCAGGGAATCTCCCGCGCACGAGTGTAATGAAAAGTATACTAAATGAGCACAACATAGAAAAACGCAAAATTCCAGCACCTTATATTAAATTTCCGCCAATATTATCGTGTCCACCACGCTCGGTAGCGAGCGAATACCTTTTTGGTGCTGTCGATTTAATCTACAAGGGGGCGCCTAGTGCCAGAAAACGAAAAAAGGACATTTTCGACGCCGCTCACTGATGTTAAGAAACTAAAAACTATAACAAAACGTGTGGGTGCAATCAAGAAAAAGCACAATAACCGAATAGAATTTAAAAAATAGTCAGATTTTTTTACAGAAAAAAATTAAAATGGCACCTGAAAAAACTATTTTAATTCATGTACTCGAAATTATCAGCGATGACCCCACGTTATTTTTTGATAATAAAATTTCTAATTTTACGTTCTAAGTAACCGAACCAAAGAATAAATATTAGACCGAACACTTTTTAAATTTATGTTTAATTATTGAGTAATTAAATAAAACTTGGTCAAAAATTGATCCTCCTGATTTAATATTGATTTCCCCTCCAAACGGTGTCATGCTATTCTCGACTTTATGCACATCATATTAAGAAGGGCGTCGCGCGGGTGAAATCAGATTTTTTCCTGGCATTAGGCACACTCTTAAGAAATATCTTAGACTGAGACAGCTTCAAAGCTTATGTTCATGAAGTACATATACACACTTTTGGTGTCAATGTATTTAATTTAATTTGTTTGAAAGCTTTGTTCATTTAACATACTTTATATTTGGGATTCAATTAATTGAATGTTTTGTATTTTTTGGAGTTTTTTTGAAATATTCAAAAATATTTGAATATTCCATTTTTTTTTTAATTTTTTGTGATATTTCATGAAACAAAACAATGAAAAGTTTGAATGAATGTTTTATTTGTCCTAAAATAAAAATCTCTCTCCTACCACTACTTCTGACCCTACCTCCGACTCCGGTTCCGACTCCGATAAATCAAATTTAAAAACTCCGACTCCGACTTCGGTTCCGATAAGATCACCTCCGTTACATCCCTGGGATAGAGACAGATATGATTCACATGAGGTTTACCTACTCTGTTTTTTTAAAGTGAATAGTTCTTCTTCTGTGAATAATACTAATTCTGAATACTTGGCGCGCCACAGACAAATTTTTCGTGGGCTGTGAATTGAATTCTCACGCTCGGGAATGATAAGAAATCTTCGGGTAAGCTCGGGATCATGGCCATTGGCCATGCTCATGGCCATACCCTCCGGTTTCACCCGCGTAGTTTCCAAAGTAAGCTATCAAAATTATGAGTAAGAAGTTTTCACTTCTATCGGCAGTTCCTATGACTGCCTTTTTTTTAAATATTGAGATAAATAATACCTAATTGCAGTGTGTCTGGGTGTTTCTATGTATAATAAGTATGTATTTAAAGCTATATAAGTATTATTATATCAGCTATCTGGCCGCCATCACACAAGCTTTGCTTAGTTTGGGGTCAGATGGCGTTGTGTGTGAATTGTCCACCAATATTTATTTATTATTATTATTTATTATTTTATGTAGAGCTATCAAACCAGCAAATGGAGCCGGTATAATAAAAAATTGGCAGTCATAGGAACTGCCGATAGAAGTAAAAACTTATAACTCAGAATTTGATAGCTTACCTTGGAAATACACGGGTGTAACCGGAGGGCGTGGCCTCGCCATCATGGCATGGCCATCTAGAAATGCGTCAGAATTTCCTATTGGCTCACGCATTTCTAGATGGCCATGCCATGATGGCGAGGCCACGCCCTTTCAGCATTTGCCATTGGCTGACGCATTTCTAGATGCCCAATCGCTAAGGTCCCGAGTTTACCCGAAGATTTCTTATCATACCCGAGCGTGACGGTAGAATCCAATTTACACCCCACGAAAAATTTGTCTAGGCGCGCCTAAAGAAGTTTTCACTTCAAAAACTTACGAGCAATTAACTGGCGGAAGTCGCTCTAAGAAAAAAAATTATAACAAAATGGAAATATTTTCATAATAAATTACGTGATAGTAATACAAACACATATCGATAAAATGTTTCATTTAGTTATTCATACCAGGACCACGATCTATTTTTGCATGACTCATTCTAAACTCTAAAGTCTGCGCGGGTTGTTTATAAACGAACAACATCAACAATATGTTTGTAAACTATATTATTACGATTGTACGATGCTATGACGTTATTCTCAGACACTCGATATAGTCGTTATTATTTTTATGCGCAGATTATGTAGGAGACAAAACTGTGGAAACAATGTCGAGCGCACGAGAATAAGGGCTCACGTTGATTCACTGGATGCCTCCCCTTGACCTCCCGGGGGGATAAATTACATCAGCGCGGCGATATTTAGTTCAGTCTATCAAGTGTGTCCTTGGAGTGCACATGTGCGTATAAAAATGAAGCTCCCAATATTTTTCGTCTTAACTCTAACCATTCTCATAATTCACGGAAGTGAGTGTCGTGACGATTCCTGGCTTCCGAATATCTTCGATAGATTCTCAAATAAAACATCGCAATTAACAAATTACGTGAGAGAAAAAGGACGCAGTTTAAAGAACTATTATTTGGCAACGATGAAGAGCAAAATAACGTCGTATTTTGGAATAAATACGGCAAATAATAATAACGAAGTGTTAACTAGTGAGCAAACACGTGACAGAGTGAAAAGAAAATTCCGGGATTATGTTAATAAAGCTGAAGTAAATCAAAACGAAATTTTTGATGCGATCGCTCCAAAGGAAATTAAATTTGAGTGTAAAGACGACGATCCTTCGGTACAAATGACGACTCCACAGCTTATAGCTCTTCACGGATACTATGCAGAGTCACACACGGTGGTGACTGAAGATGGGTATATACTAACAATCCACAGGATTCCTTTTGCCAAGGATTCGCAGAAGGTTAGCCCTACAAAAACAGTTTTACTTCACCACGGACTCTTGGGCAGTTCAGCAGATTGGATCATAGCCGGTCCTCAAAAAAGCCTCGCATACATTCTATCTGAAGCTGGATATGATGTGTGGCTAGCCAATGTGAGAGGGAACACTTATTCAAGAGCTCATGTATCCAGAAATATTAACACGTTTGCATTCTGGAATTTTACATTCCATGAAGTGAGTCAACACGACTTACCTGCGGTCATTGACTACATCACAGAGATAAAAGGTTGGGAGACCAAAATAGATTACGTCGGCCATTCAATGGGAACTACAGTGCTGTTCGCTTTGTTATCTACAAAAACACAATACAATAAAATATTACGAGCAGGGTATGCTCTAGCCCCTGTTGCTTTCATGTCCGAGATAAAAAGCCCGATCCGTTTATTGGCGAGATTCAGCAACAACATTGAGTACTTGATGAAACTTCTGGGAGCGAATGAATTCTTGCCCGAAAATTCAGTTTTGAGGTGGCTATCAGAACATGCCTGCGAGATAAATCATTACGAAGAAGCGATTTGCGAAAATTCGTTGTTTGTGCTATGTGGGCATGATGCTAATCAGTTCAATAAGACTTTGTTGCCCCTTATTCTTGGGCATGTGCCTGCTGGAGCTTCCACAAAGACGCTGATTCATTATGCACAAGAGATTAAAAATGCTGGTCGGTTTCAACAGTTCGACTACGGATTCGAAGGAAATATGAGGCAGTACGGCACTGATGTTCCACCTGAGTATCAGCTTGATAAAATAACTTTGCCAATCGCTTTGTTCAGTTCGGAGAATGATTGGCTTGCGAGTGACGTAGACGTTACAAAGTTGTACATCCATCTCGTGAATCCGATAGAGCATTATATAGTTCCTCTGAAAGAATTTAATCATATTGATTTTTTGTGGGCCATAGATGCACCAAAGTTGGTGTATAACAAACTTTTGCAGCTGTTAGCAGAAGGAGCCAGCAGTGTTATCCCAACTATCGATGCTGAGAGTATAGAAACGAATGTCATTAGAGTGTGAAGAGTGTGAGTGTGAGCAGTGAAAGAAAGAAGCAGAAGTGAAGCTTAAAATGTTGTAAAGTACATTAAATGGATAATTTTGTGACAGTAAAAGTTGTGACTCACTTTTTGCAGCTTGCGTAATTATACCTAACATAAAAGTTTGCTAGCACATAAATAGGTAAAGAAGTAAATATTAGGTACAATTAATTAATATAAATAAGGCTAATTGCCACATGATAAAACTTGTTTTTATTTTTAAGTTAAGCAGAAATTGAATATTAAAAATTACTCTTATTCTTACCATAGATCGTTTAACATTATCCATACCGTTTATTATTATGAAAACAGTGTTACTAAATCGAAATAAACAATAGATTACGCTGCCTTGCGTTCTTTGTTAAATAAACACATGTAGAGTGTCCAAGGCTCGCTGACGTGTTAGTATATCTATCTTATTCACTGAACGAACTCGTGGTATTTATTAGATTTTATATGCTTAATTGATTGTAATGTTGTTACTAATACGCCTTAATTTACGTTACCCGAGCGGATAAAAAGTTACTTGTGTATTATCTAACCCTAACTGAACAATTTCTTCAAACTCATAAACCGTTATTTCACGAAAAACGAAGTCAGAGTGACATATTTATATACAGACACAAGGCTTTATTATCGGTAGTCTTATGTTGTATCCGTGTAGCAAATTTTTTTAAGTAGGTATATCTAGCATTTTTTTGTGTATAAATTCTGAATTCGAGTCTAGAAATCATGAAATATTCATTCGCGAATTTGCATTTCGATTCATTTTCCATTTGGCGCAAAAAAATACACAAAAAACGAGATATTTCGGGAAAACGTTTTTATAAAAGTAGATAATACCTATATTATAAAAGTAGATAATACCTATATTATAAAAGTAGATAATACCTATATTTATCACGGAGCGAAAAATATTCCGGCAAATTATAGGGCCAACAAGAAAAGAAGATGGTAGCTGGAGGGTGAGGAAGAATGCCGAAATTGAACACCTAGTGTGGCTCAACCTAACATCTTGGGTAGGCTTCGTTGGCTCGGCCACTTAAAGTCAAAGTCAAAGTAATACTAGTCATAAATGTACAATTTATACGTCAATTAATAAAAACAAAAGAAAGAGCATACAAATTGTATACATTTTCAAAGTTTAAAATGACTACTTTACTGTATTATAATAATTATTGTACAGAAAACTGTCAAGCATTATATGAGTATAAAATGTTCCATGTCAAATGTTTGTATTAATTTTTATAGAACTTTGCCATCATCATACCTACACGTGTGGGATGTCTATCGATAGGTCTTCAAAAATGATGTTGAGGTTTCTTAAATCATTTTCGTACGAGGATCAAAATTGTTCTAACTGTATAAATAAATACAATTATATATAATAAAAAAATAATTCTATAATTTGAAAATAGAACTCTTTGCCAATATTACTGAGTATATACTTCATTCATTTGTCATTTGTTTTACGATTTGGCGGCAAATTGAAAATTGTCTGTGTCACGTCAACATGAATTTAACACGAGAAAATTTTTGTGCAATGATTTTTTATGACTTTCGATGTCATTTAAGTCAACAAGAAAGTTATGATAGACTACGATTGGCCTTTCACGATGAAGCCCCATCTCGTGCGACTGTTTACAACTGGTTTAATGAGTTTAAACGTGGTCGCACTAATCTCACTGATGATTTACGTGAGGGACGGCCTTCTACGGCGACGACTGAAGATAACATCTGTGTTGTGCGGCGTATGATAGAGACTGACAAAAGAGTGACCTATCAGCAGATTCGGACAAGCTTAGGCATCGGTATGAGTCAAGTGCACAAAATCCTACACGAACATTTAGCGGTCAGGAAGCTTTGCGCCCGGTGGATACCTCATAATTTGACTGAGGCTCAAAAACTCCATCGTGTGGATTGGTGCCGTAAAATGATTGAAAGATTTAACGGAGGTGACTCAAATGCTGTGTTCGACATACTAACAGGTGACGAAAGATGGATTCACTGTTATGATCCTGAAACCAAAAGACAATCTGCTCAGTGGGTGTTTCCTTTCGAGGAGTTGCCAACTAAAGTGAAGAGAGATCGAAGTGCGGGGAAAAAAATGGTGGCCTCGTTCTTTGGAAGGATAGGTCATTTCGCAACAATTGTGTTAGAGGATCAAAAAACAGTTTCTGCAGAATGGTACACTACCAATTGTTTGCCACTTGTCTTGGAAAAAGTTCGAGAGAAACGACCTCGCAGTAGGATCCTCCTTCACCACGACAACGCCTCATCGCACACCGCCAAGCGAACGATCGACTATTTGGCGACATCAAACGTTGAATTACTGGGTCACCCGCCGTATAGCCCCGACCTCGCGCCTTGTGATTTTTATTTATTTTCAAAAATTAAAGAAAAACTTAAAGGAAAGCGGTTTATGAATGCTGAAGAAGCGGTGGTAATTTGAACTCGATCTGATAAGTAGTTTTTTTTTAGTACGTCATAAATACACTATTATTGAAACTTCGATCAAAGTTACAACGAACTACAAGAACTATATGTGTACTATTTATATTATGTTACTTGCTGCAACGGAACCCTTTATGGGCGAGTCCAACTCGCACTTGGCCACTTTATTTTATGTGTGTACAAGTGGATTCGAAGATGGTTTAGATTCACAAATAAGCCCGGTAGATGGCGCTGCAGACAGTGTCTAGGTTATGATCCGAGCGAAGCCGGAACGGGCCGCTAGTTATACTATAGATTATTCGTGTTTAAGGACCATCCATAAATTACGTCCCATGCCAAGGGGGAGGGAGAGGGTCGATGAAGTGTGACATTGTGTGACAAGTGGCGGGGATGGGTCTCAAATTTTGTGACGTCACTTTTAAAAAAATACGTATTTCACATCTAAGTATACAACAATAAATTTAAACGAAAATTACAAAATAAATATGTGACGTCACACTAGATAGGGGCCATAGGGGGAGGTTTAAAAAATGTGACCAAATGTGACAAGGACAGGGGGGGAGGGGTATAAAAATCGTGTGAAATTTATGGATGACCCCTTGAAACCGGCGTCAGTTATATTTTGCGTCTAAAATCAATTTTAACAAACACATTTGGACTGTTTGGCTACTTTCTCTTTATACCTGCGTTACTGGATTCATATTTTTGTATAGTACAAAGTAACGCGTCGAGCAGGACATGTGTCTGATGGTATAGAAAAGACACTTGCCCATAATAGCACTATGTCAGTATGTCACGCAGCTAGGTATAGGAACATGAATAATCCAAATCATTACCTACTATTGCACTACGTTCGTCACTCAGAGATACGAGATGAGTGTTTTCACATTACTGCTTGGCAGTAGAATAACTGGCAAAAGTACCTGCTTCCCCAGGCGGACTCTGCGCAGAGTCCTACCGCTACTAATTTCCTCATAATGTCTGTTTTATTCGACTTCAAATAAGAAGGAGGTTCTAAATTTGACTATTTTTTGTGTGATCTCAGATCCTGAGAACTTTCAACTAGGCGAGCCGAGTTTGGTAACTATTTTTTTTTGTTCGAATGGATAAATTGCCTCAGATATATTTTATCGCAATTGATGAAGCGATTATTTAATTTAAATACATGAAGATTTAAATAAATAGATAAAACTATTTTTTACATTGACATATTATAAATTATCCGTCTCGGAAACAAAACATCATCACGTTTTACCTCTAACTAACGCCATCTAGTTATATCCGAGATAAATCTGTTATTACAACCATTTCTTATTTTATTGAACTTGTTGTTTGTAAAATAATTACTAAAACATAGGTATACCTACTAAAGTAGCATTAAAATAAATGTAATATTTTCCTAAAAAAAATATTTATTTCTTCCTTCAAAATCCTTCGGCAAATGGATGAAAAGTAAATAAATAGGTAAATAAGTATAAAATATCGAAGAAGAAAAACACATCGATAGTTACATTAGGTAGGTACTTATACTTTATTGAACTCAATAAATAAAAATAATTTATAACCAGAAACAATTTATAAACTTAAAGCTAATGTAATGCTAACAGCGATCTCTACCAGGCAACCTTAGGGTGGAAAAGAAATTATGAATGTTGTATGACGGGGTGTGCATATTACATGGAAAGTAATTAATATACATTATAGAAACAATGAATTAAGCGATATACCACTTAAACATTAAATTTATTACACTTATTATGTAAATTAACATAATAATACAATTTAAATAATTAGAATAATTACTTAGGTGCCTATACTTACTGTTCACTAGTAGGTACTTATAATAAATAATAACTATCATAAAATATAATAATATCTACATCTAAAATAAATCCGTATTGTCAAGTTATCAGAAAGAAAATAAAAATCAGTTAATTGATAGGTAGAGTACTACAGTTACCACAAGCTACAATTTTGAAAAATAAAAACTGTTTGACATGTTTTCTAAAGGTTTCCAAGTGACGAAGAACGTCTGTTACGCACGGGTAATTCGTTCTACAACAATAAATAAGAACAGTGTAAGAAGTTTATTTCTTTAATATTTCCCATCCTAGCATATCTCTCGAAAGTATCGAAACGTAGTAGCTCGTTTGCAATATATTGCCCGAAGCGACTAGATTCGTGTATATCCATAATTGTTGGTGAATTCTTTTTATCATCGGTACTACGTGAGTTCTTAATTAATTTCTCAATATTCAATTTTATATCATTAAATATCTCGTCTACCAGTGGATCAGAGCTTGGAGTAGGGACATTTTTTTTCGAGGGTTCTTTGGTTTTGATATTAACAGTTTTAGAGTCCTTTCCGACGCTGTTGGTAGCTTCACAGACGTAGGTTGCATTTTCTTGGACTTTCTCAGTAGTTATGGCACTGATATATTCGTAAGGCAGTTCTTTTATCGCCACCTGAAACACAGATGTGTGTAGAGCACAGATTAGATACCCTGTTGATCAGCGATGATACGAGTCTTGCCTACTATCACAACTCACCAGCGGGGGCGCTGGACGAGGTACAATACCGGCTTGTGATTAGCGAACATCCGTGTGACGTGCACAATTTTACACGAATGATCGGATAGAATGAGATATAGATAGACAAATTTCAAAGGACAGAGCGGGATGCAAAGAAAGATATCAACGGGTTCCCATTGTGCTGAACTGAACAATCGTGCTACTAAACGGCGAAGGAAGGGAAGTTGTACGATCAGTCCAGTGGGTTAGTTATTGTCTTTGGTGTAGAGACTGTAGAGCATAACTACGTATAACGAGGGATCGAGCAATGTACCCACAGTATACGTCGTTCTCGAACACGACATCTCGGAACAGTTGGGACCAGTGCGAACGTGCGTTTTCTCTCGAATGTGTATAACTAATAATGTATGTATGTTTCGCACGTGTCGGCATGTCTGTAAGTGTGACAAGTAGTTACTGAAATAATTAATAAATGTAAAATAACAGCGTTACGTATAAAAAAATCGGGCGAAGTAAAACAAAACAAAACCCCTAACAAAACAAACAGTGTCCAACGAGTCGGCCACATAATATGTACGTGTGTGCTGTCACATACAGGCTTACAGGCTGACACGCACACATCAGTGGGTCTTTACACGCGCAACTTGTGTATATGTGTGCGTGTCAGCCTATTAGTGACAACGTGACAACGCACACGTACAAATATGGCCGACTCTAGTGACACAGTATTTGTTTTAGCGAGACTCCGACTTTTTTTATTCGTGACGCTTTGCAAAGTTCGCCTGAGGAGTACCACACCGTTGCCAGTTATCAACAGCAGTCAAGATCACAGCGTTCCGTCGAGTTTTTTACCCCCTTAGTTCCCGTTTCCGTTAATTTCCCGGAATAAAAAGTAGTACATATGTTCTTCAAGACTATAATTTAACTGTGTTCCAAATTTCAACCAGATCCATTCAAAGGTTCAAACGTTACGACGTGTTTGAGCTACAAACAGTTCCGTAGGTACCATTACAAATACAAATAAACTGATGGGGCTGTAAGTACTCTGTCATTGAGTCCCTAACAGCATGACAACATAGGTAGCCACGAGTCGTTTAATTAATCTATACTTCTATACTAATAAATTATAAAGCTGAAGAGTTTGTTTGTTTGAACGCAAGGATCTCTGGAACTACTGGTCCGAATTGAAAGATAGATAGATAGATAGATAGATACTCTTTATTGACACACCAAAAATAAAAATACATACCAAACATAAACAAAACATAGTAAATTAGTGCGACAGTGGGCGGCCTTATCGCTGAAAGCGATCTCTTCCAGGCAACCTTAGGATGGAAAACAACATGTGGACAAATCAGAAAATGGGGTGCGTAAATAAGAAGTACTAAAAAAAAATACATAAGTACTCATAAATAGTAATATAAATACCTAAATAACGGAAATAAAAACAAATTTGTTATAAAAATAGAACAACCTAATACTAGTAGGTAGGTACTTAAATGTTGAATTATAATAGACTAATAAATACAATTATAAAAATATATATATACACAAATAATACATATATGTATACATATATACAAACATATAAAAAAAAAAAACAGCTGTAATTGCAATATTAGGACATCAACCAACAACAAGTCTACAATTTCGACAAATAGAATTGTTTCACATCTTTTTTGAAAGTGTTTAGTGAAGAGGAAAGTCTGATGTGCACAGGTAGCTCATTCCACAACTGAGTCGCCCTGCAAGTAAACGACCTGCCATAGAAAGTTTCAGTTCGAGCAGAGGGAGTCTTAAGGGAGAGATTGTTTTTTGACCTTAAAGGAAGCTGATGGTAATCATGTAAAAAGGTAAAGCGTTCTTTAAGGTAGCGGGGAGTGGAAGGATTAAACAAAATATTATACAATAAAGAGAGAATGATGAGATTCTTTCTTTGTGGGATAGTCCATTTATTGAGGAAGGCTATAGGGTATTTAACATTACGCTACTATCAACAGGAGCCGAGCATGAATGAAAAATGTAACAAAAACGGGAAAAAAATATTGCTTTTAGAGCGCTTTCGTTGCGTGACAGCATTTGTCATATATTATGTTAAAGGTTGCGTCATTAGAACCTAAAGTAACCGAATTTGTTCAAAATTTGAATTTGTACGACCAATTTTCGATAGATGGCGTAGCAACGCGCGCGCGTTCAGCTAGTTGTATAATATATTTAAAGAGAACATACATAAAACTAAATATTCTGTGAATAGTTAAAGCGTCTACCTGTCTCCGGTATTAGTATCGAGCAATAAACGGTAAAAAATCAAGTTTGTTGTATCGGGACCCCCCTTAAACATTTATTAAATATTTATATAATAGAAATAATACATCATCTGCGAAAATGTCAACTGTCTAGCTATCACTGTTCTTGAGATGTAGCCTGGTGACAGACGGACGGACAACGAAGTCTCAGTAATAGGGTCTCGTTTTTACTCTTTGGATACGGAACTCTAAAAACACAATCGAATTGTGAACCTCTTACTTTTTGAGGTCGGTTAAAAAAGGGGGGTACTTACGTCAGCTCGAATGACATTCCCCTTTTCTTTGTTTTTCCAAACCACGCTGGGTTTCGGGTACCCGTTCACTTTGCAGACCAGCTGCAGCGGTTTGTCAAACTCAGCGTTCACTGTACCGTTGTCCACACTGACCACCGGCGTTCTATTGGTTACACCTAAAACAAATATGCATTTGGAAATAATATTTTTTTCGCAAAAACAAAAATAGACTTCAGTTTAAAATTTCATGATTTTTGTGAAATCTATGAATACGTCGTGCGAGTAATGGTAAGTAACCAAATTTTAGTTATTATTGATTTTTGCAAAAACGGCCCGGATATTTCAAAATAATACCACCAACTAGTCGCACTAGTTCTATAGTGTCATAGACATATAAAAAAGTCGGACGTAGTCTCGCTAAAACAAAAACTGTGTCCATCGAGTCGGCCACGTAATATGCACGTGTGCGCTGTCACATACAGGCTGACACGCACACATCAGTGGATCATTACATGCGCAACTTGTGTATATGTGTGCGTGTCAGCCTATCAGTGATAACCTGACAACGCTCACGTGCAAATGTGGCCGACTTTAGTGACACAACAGTTTTTGTTTTAGCGAGACTCCGTCCGACTTTTTTTATACGTCCATGTATAGTGTATTGTTATTTTTTGGGTATCTTTTTGTTGGAACGAAGTTCCTTACGTAGGCGTAGAGGAGATAGGGGTTTAGCTGCGCGGCCGAATTGAAAAAAAAACGAGACTAAAACTGCAAGAAAAATATATAACAGAAGTGACGTGTGAAAACTACTCTTGACCAGTGTTGCCAACTTTATTCTTCAATATCGAATAATAATAAATATATAAATAATAAAATGAAGCATTTTTTTGCAAATTGCCTTACTTCTATAGTATCCGAACGGCCTTCGTGGGGGTTCGAAAGGACTTACCTGGCGATTCTGAACCCATTCGGATTGATCCAGCACGGAACCTTATCTCTAGGTATTTGTCTTTATCTATTTAGAATGAAAGAGACAAGGCGAGCCGTTACGAACTTCAGCTGTTCGGATTGCGTTTAAAATCACTACCCTGGTGTCTCAAGACATCACAACTTTATTTGCTGTGTGAATAACGTGTATCTTTTTGTATCTTTGAGATGTAAGTATAATATAAACATGCTCGTCTCGTCACTCAAAAATTTTGGCAGTCATAGGAACTGCCGATAGAAGTGAAAACTTATAACTCAGCCTTTAATAGCTTACTTTGGAAACTACGCGAGTGAAATCGGAGGACGTGGCCATGAGCATGGACATCTAGAAATGCTGACGCATGGCCAATGGCCATGGTCCCGAGTTTACCCGAAGATTTCTTATCATACCCGAGGGTGACGCTAGAATTCAATTCTCAGCGCACTAAAAATTTGTCTATAGTGCGCCCTATAGTATGCAAAAAGAAGTTTTCCCTTAAAAAAAAGATTTAACTTACCGGATTTCGCAGTCACTTTTTGTGGAGCAACCGGCGTGTCTGCTGCCCTCTTGACAATGCTGCGGCTTTCGGCATCAAACCCAATTATCTGTAAGATTGGAAATACTAATTAACATTTTTGCAATAATATACGCAACGCTGACAAGCTGGACGCTATACCACACTCTCAGGCGCGGTCCCACGGTCCCAGCCTCGAATATTGGAGGGGGTCACCAGTAGGTACCTACACAGCCTCAGATTTTGGGTGTGTGTTGGGGGTCACAAGTAGAAAAACAATAAATCGAGTAAAAAAAATTACTAGTAGCGCACATCTAAATGTACTACCTAGTAGATATTTTGATTTTTTTAGATTTATCAATTAACGTACACGATTTTGGGAGGGGGGATCATGTACCTACCCTCTGACCCCCCCTCAGATTTGTTTTTTAGTCTTTGTTAATAGAAAGCTACTAGTAGGGGCCCGCAGTTTTACCGGAATAAAAATACTACCTATGTGTTCTTCCAGACTATGATCTAGAATATAATGTGTTCCATATTTCAGCCTGATCCGCTTATCGGTTACAACATGATTGAGCAATAAATATCCAAGCATACAAACATTGACATATTAGTAGAATTATTTGGGCCTCGAGAAATCATGCTTCACTTCTAGTGGCAGCGTCGTGTCGCATGTGGCATATCATAGTGCGTAGGTGCGTAGCCGCTTGATACACCGTCCTCTCTTCGCGTTTACTGGCGGGAAAACGTTATTTGGAAACGGAATTTGGTTACGTACCGTAAAATGGGGTGATTAGGGACAATTTCGAACTTCATTGAGTATTTTGAGGTACTGTTTCTAAGATACGAATTTATTTCAGGACATCTATGAATGAGTCTTGGTAGCATCTTCGTTATTAAATATACAAATATGTAATAATCTCAAAGATTTAAGAAAAAAATGCAAAAATATATGATATCCCCATTCACCTTCAATCTGGGGTGAATAGGGATGAGAATGGGGTTATTAGGGAAATTCGCTAGGGCTGGTACGATAGAAATATTAATATACTAGCGGCCCGTTCCGGCTTCGCTCGGATATTGTCATTTAAAGACTATTAATCGAAATAAAAACTATCCTATCTCTCAAGTTGGACCAGACTTCTCACGGTGTGCCAATTTAATTTAAAATCGGTTAAGTAGTTTAGGAATCCATCGCGGACAAACATCGTGACAGGAGATTTATATATATTAAGAAGATTAATTAAATGTTACTCTTACTTGTGTTCATATCAGTTTGTCTTGTTACTTCTTGAGTCAGTATATTTTCAGTTTAATTTCTTAAATATATAAAATTACACACCAAATGCGCTCATAAAAAAGGACATTGAAATGAAATTTCATTTACTGCTAGTTAGATGGGTACTATACTTAATACTACTACTATAGTGTAGGTATGTATTACTCTACTAGTCAAGCTTTTTCCTTTGATACCCATGTTGAGGTAGTAGTGAATAAAAAAATATAATTCGCCATTTTGTGGTGACGGCCATCTTGTATTTGAAATTAATCCTACTGTATAGTATTTTACTAGTAAAGCCCTTTCATTTGATACCCATATTGAAGGAGGTGCAAAAATATTTTGTCCGCCATTTTGTGGAGACGGCCATCTTGAATAAATATTGCCCAAAAATAGTTAACCACCACAAGGAAACTAATAAAACCACATCCAAATCAGTCTATCCGTTTTAGCTCTACGGTGCCACAGACAGAAAGACACACACACACAGACACTTTAAACTATCAATAAAATGTATAACTTAAAAAACACTTACAAATGTTGCTTAAATCTTTACCACTCAAAATATTGCAGACCCGAGCCAATGAAAATTCATTTTATTACGTATTTATTTGTGCAAGTAAATCCAAACAAAAACAAAAGGTAAATTATTATAATTATAGCCATATTTGCATTAGTGAAAACCCTACAAAGCTATCCCTATTTATACTTAAGTCGTCCCTATTCAACTACTTAGCGTCCCTTTTAACCTTCTCATGGTTCCTATTCAGGCAGAAGTCGTCCCTATTCACCCCAAAAAAACAGATTTTTCAATAAGTTTCAAGATTTATCAAAAACATAAAAATTAAGCAACAATTGAGACTTATCTTGATTGTATACAAAAGTTTAAGAATTAAATAATTTTTCTACTTGAAAGTCACATCTTCATATACACAGAAACAACTTAATTCAACAAAGTTTTTGTACCTGTTAGTAGCTATCACCATGAATGGTTATTTTCAAGTAATGTTTTTGACAGTTTGCAGCTAACTTTATGCTTCTTTAGTGTTACCATAAGAACTTCAAATAATCTACTACAATTTACTAAAAAAAAGGTAGGATATTATTGCGTGATACCAATTTTATCAAACATTGAAAATGAATCCTGGTTTTTTCCCTATTCACCTCTTGTTCCCTAATCACCCCATTTTACGGTAAGTGCGGTGTTTATGCATTCGATAGCACAAATTTTTTTTCAACACTTCGGGACCATTTTCCTACTATTTTTTTTTATTGTTTTTTTAATTTACTATTTTTTATGTGAACTCTAATTTTAATATGGGTCAAAATAAACACCGGTTCAAGTAGAAGCCATTAAACACAAATTTATCGATATAAGTACTTACCTTCCGAAATAAAAACACCGATTTTTTTTCCCGCCAAAAACCCGAAAAGTTATGTTTGTTTGTTTTCGTTATCAACCAAGTTTTTGGGTATATATTACACACCGGTGTAGCAAGCGGGTGGTAACAAAAAATAGTGATATTTAAGAATTTTTTGCGATAGAGACGGAGCCATTTTTATTTTGCTCTGTTTTCTCAAGCTGTACAGTATATAGGTAAGACTCACCGCTACTTTAAACATGGTTGTGGGTGGATCGAACGCCGCCGTCGAGTAGAACTTGTCCCCTTTATTGACAACTTGTAAAGGCAGCTCCAGTAGCACGTTGTCGTCCATGTCTAGCAGCTGTGCGGCTTGAAGCGCAATGTCCCCCTCGTTGAGTTTTATCGACAAATGAGATTTACCTGAAATTTTAGGATTACCATAGCATAAACAGCTGAGTTTGTGCTTCCACTGCTGACACCAAGAACCTTCTTACACAGAGAGAGCTTCAAAGCACATAACACGCTAGCCAAGTGCGGGTTGGTGGATGACACATGTCCTCGTATATATCTTTCTTGAATGTGCTAGCATCGTTATGTTTTCTTTTACCGTTACAGCTAGTGGTGAAAACAAACTTGTAGATTTTCAGTTGAAAAAAATGCTCAGTTTTGACAAACCTGCAACTACACGATTGTGAAATCTGATGTTCTAAAAACTATTTTTTTTTAAAGCTTCAGTCACAGAATTAATATTAGTACAAGTACAGAAGACTCACTTAGCGAAAAAATGTATATAAATAGCGACTCTTGCTGGGACACAACAAAGTGCAATTCAGCTCGCATTAGCGCTCAATGCCTATCGCGATATTCACCGAAACATTTGCGCTCTCTTCTAACACGTAACTCTGTCGCTGTCTGGCGCGGAATGACGCGTAAGGATTGTCGACATATCTAATAAAAATTATGCGCGGGAAACGAGTTGCGCGAGCGCTCAGCAGTGCGCAGCCGTGCGTCCGACAACCGACTGTCACTTGTTCCGTGGGAGTAACGGTCTAGCTGTAGGCTAATAACGCGCGACTTTGAGCGAGTGGTGATGCTCTGCTTCAGTGACGTGCTGGAAACCAGCAGCGTGCCACTTCATTGGGAACGCCCATCCTTAGGTGTGATGCGGGACAGCCCTAAACATCCGACTCCCCAGACCCTCCAGTGGAGAAAGAATGTTAGAACCAGAGTGCCTCTCTGCCCCGTGTCCACTTCCTTCTAAATAGAAGTGCAAAAGGTGAGCGATAGGAGGGGCTTCTATACCACCTTAGCTCACATGACCTCTCACTGTCGAGCACCTTGATTATGGTCGACAGCGAGAGGTCCGCCCTCAGAACTGCGACAGCCGTGACTCTGCTTTAGTTTCCACACCGCGGCCCTTGTCCTTGCACTGAGCACTCTGCTAATCAGAGTGTTTCCTTCGTCTGAAAGTCTTAGGAGTTTTACTTGCCCGGAAAGAGTATCAGATGAGTAACCATCCCAAGTCTATCAGTACCTTTCCCCGAACTTGTAGACGCGCTGGTTGATGAGCGAGCAGGCCTATCAGTGTGAACTCAACAGGAGCTGCTTATTGATTATGCTCGTAGATAGAGCTATTATTATTGCTATAGATAGAGTGATTCCCTGACTGACCTGGGGCCGGCATGGTGCTGGTGTCTACGATGGACGGGAGCGTGTACGCGGAGAACCCGTGCCTGAAGTCGATACCGGACTTGGCGGAGACCACGGTCTGGGTCTCCGACTTGCAGTTAACATTCACGACGTGGACGCCTGGCTTCGTCACGTCAATTGAATAAACCTGAGAGCAGTTTTTTTACATAAAGTAAAAATAATAATATGAGATTACAGTGGTACATTTATACTTTATTAGGTCAATTAGGTTAATCATGTTTCCAGAGAACAGATACATCACCTTAATCTCTGAATGCCGAGCGCAGTTCTGTGCTAGATTGTGATTTGGTATTGTCGAGGTCAAAAAACTGCAAGGAACTTTTCTGTTATGGCTAAACACGTTGTTTTGCCATCAGGCGCATTCCTTGCTCGTCTTTTCACTCGATGTGTATTTATTATAAAGAGAGTAGATTATTTTTTTACATTTGTTCATTATGGTGGCCAAAAGACACTTAACTGACCGTTGCCGAATTTATTAACAAGCGCGCATCATAGTTTTTTTTTTTGAAACCTTATCTATATTTCTAAAGTGGCCTTGGAATTAATTAATGTTTTGGCTTAATTAAATTTATTAATGTAAACGCAGCTGCAGTACCTATTGTAACTCATCACCTTATCTCAAAACTTGACATCTCGTTGTTTTATCCCGAGAAAACCACTGAAACAGCTACTTGTAAAATTGTGGGGCGCTACAAGTTACTGGTAATAGTACATTATGATATAAGTGCGGTAAGTTGATAATTACAGCCGAGGCTTTATTGCTAGCTCGAGCCGAAGGCGAGAGCTATAATTAGCAGAGGCTGTAATTATCAAAGCGCGCGTATGTCATACGACGTTTTATAACATATTTGCGAGGAAATAAACAAAACTACGACATCTGACGACATTTTCAAATAAACACAATACAGCGAAAAAAAACGCGCGGAATAATATTTACTTGATCACAGCACAGAGTGAGTAATCATTATGGAGTATGGATCACAGATTAGCAATGCGCGCGCATCGGCGCCTTTTTTTTAAGCAACGTCACAGAACCAGCCGGTATGCCATTAATAAAGTAAATTAATATTTTTGTGTTTTGTTACAGAAAAATTAAAGTAATTTATGGTCTAAATTAATTAAATTAACGAATTTAATAATTCTTTATTATGTTTTACCTCTCAAAGTTAATTTTATTCATAAAATGTTGACCACACTTTTCTGACATAAAAACTCTTTACTAAGATTTAAAAAGGTACCGTTCGTTTTAGACGGAGCATATCTCTCCACCTAGTCTGTGGACGGAGCATTTTGAAACCGTGCGTTTTACATTACACATTACAGCACTAGTGCGTAATAAGATACATTACGATACAGAAATTGGTCCAATAAGAGACCCTTTACGAGCAAATATGTTATAAAGTATTTTTTACTCGACACAATGTGTTATTACAGTCTATTAAATCATACAGTCGTTCGACGAAGCCGTCTAGACGGGGCAATCGTGCGGGGCGTGCGGGGTGAGACGCGGGTTAGTATTTATTGCAGGAGCGCGGCTCAGGGCTGACGTCTTCCGTATGTTTTAATTGTATTATGGTGCCACGTTTTTAAAATTACAACTGGTAGTATTTCTTTATGCTGTGTTATTATTATTGGTCCCCCCCCCCCCAAATTGAGGCTACGACGGATCTGGGTGGGCGGAACAAACAAACCCATAGATGCAATCTTTGCGGTTGCTGCTGCAGATCGCATGAGGAAGAACTCTTCAGCCATCAGCCAAAGATCTATGCCATCAGCAGTGTCTCTCTCAGTCATGGTGCTACTTAAACCCAGCTATTTTGTGTACCCTATCAGGGGTAAAAGACAGAGCAAACCAAACAGTAGGTAATGACGATGGTTAATTTTTTTTTTAACTATTAAAGGTTCGCACTTGACCACCATCTCGCCTGATGTTAAGTGATGATGCGATCTACGATGGAGCGTGCTTACCTAGAAGAAACCGATTCACTCTCGATTCGAAGACACCAAGATTGTAACTATCGGGGAAAACCCACTTAGGCAACGCATTCCACAACCTAGACGTTCTTATCACAAACGTGGAGTCAAATCTCTTCGTTCGTGTTTTTGGAACGTCAACCATGAAACGATGTCGCTTTTTTGAGATGCGAGAAGTCCGATAGAAGAAAGGGCTAGGTGGTATTAGATCGTGTAGATCAGTTGCACACTTTCCGAAGTGTATCCTACAAAAACCCGATAAGCTGGCGATTTTAATTAATTACCTTAATACGATCGGTTTCCATCATCATCTTAGTCCATACTTTACTGCCGTCAGGCGCTGTGACCGCCACGGATGGATCACTACTTTCAGCGGAAGCAAGCGACAGAGTCAGCTCTCCCATTATCGCATCAACTTTGATCTGAAACAAATATAGATTAATCTTCATAACTGTTTAGCTGTTTTCGTTCATCATCATCATCAACATCCCTCGAAATGTTCCCACTGCTGGGACTCGGGGCCTTCTCTCGCAAGGAGAGAGTTAAGGCCATAATCCACCACGCTGGCCCAGTGCGGGTTGGTGGATGACACTTGACTTCGAAAGAATCTAAGGATTCTGTTTTCGTTAAATCATCGTAATTTTAGTATGGAAACTAACGTGGTTATTACACAATTTAATATTTATATTACACGGGTAACACCAACTGCGAACACGCGCGCGCACTCGCTTTGAAGAAGATCGCCGGACGCGATCGAAACTCGAGTCGGATTGTTCTGACTATATTATACGTGAGTTACCCGTGTATATGTGTTAGAGATCTACGATGTTATATCTCTAAGCCCTGAAATTTCTCTGGAAACATTGCCCTTCAAACCGTAACATAGTAATGTTTGCACATTACCGCTTGGCGATATAATAACTGGCAAAGGTGTGGTACTTCCCCAGGTGGACTCTAAAGAGTCTTATCAAGACCTACCTAAGAGAGTTTATATAATATACTACGTATAGAGTTAGAACAAACGCTTTACGCTGAAAGCATCTGATCGCTCTTGTAGAAGTGTCATACTTTTGTCGCGAAACATCACTATGTCGCTATAGCGAACATACCTACACCTCATCTGCTTACGATTGGCACCTACAAAGAAACCGTAATTTACTTACCTATTCTTTAACTAAGGGTCGGACCGATTTTGATTATTAACAAAAAATTGGCAGTCAAAGGAAACGCCGATAGATGCGAAAACTTATAACTCAGAATTTGATAACTCACTTTGTAAACTAAGCGGGTGAAACCAAAGGGCGTGGCCATGACCACGATTGACAATGATCCCGATTTCACCCGAAAATTTCGAGCATTTAGTTATGAATAATAAATAACTTACTGGTAGTGCATGTTTGCCAGGGCTCAGTTTTCTACTGATAAGAGTTGTTCGTCGGCCCGTCACTGTTTTCTGGACATACTCCAACACCTGTACAAAAAGTACAATAAAGCGCGTTGTAAATACACTTTTTTTTATTAACTCATCTACTGCTGGAGAAAATATCTCCGGATTCTTTAAAAAAAACAAAAACTGACTTCAATTTGAAACGTAATTCAGACTCGACCCACACGAGTCTATCGCTAAGTAAGCTTACATATCCATACTAATATTATAAAGCTGAAGAGTTTGCTTGTTTGAAGGCAAAGATCTCGGGAACTACTGGTCCGAACTGAAAGATTCTTTCTCGGTTGGATAGTCCATTTATCGAGGAAGACTATAAGCTTTTTAACATTACGCTACTATCAACAGGAGCAGAGCTGGAGTGAAAAATGTAACAAAAACAGGAAATATTATTGCTTTTGGAGAGCTTTCGTTGCGTGACAGCATGTGTCTATCTTTTAAAGGTTGCGTCATTTCAACCTAAGCATAGAATAGATAATATAGATAGAACGGACACTCCCCACCCCCCGCCAATATCAAGCTTCCTCCCCCGCAAGTGCGCGAGAAGGACTCAACGAAAGGCTGGCATCCAACATCAAATTTCCAACAAAATTATTATCATGGTGGGTTGCTGTGCTGTTTACGGCTGTCCGTCAACAAAACGGGACAAAAACAAAAGCTTTTTTAAATTTCCTAAGGATAAAATAACGTAAGTTTTAATATTTTTAACCTCAAATTTTCGTAACTTAC
Source organism: Ectropis crepuscularia (assembly GCA_963693475.1). Taxonomy (NCBI): domain Eukaryota; kingdom Metazoa; phylum Arthropoda; class Insecta; order Lepidoptera; family Geometridae; genus Ectropis; species Ectropis crepuscularia. Next base: position 21,123,636 of record OY856355.1, read on the forward strand.
TCGGTCACTACAGTGTGGCCAACCTAGTGAATATTTACTAAAACTGGTAATAGTTTATTGAGATGGTTCTGTATTTTCTGTTTTTTTATCTAACTTCAAAATATACTGTTTTTAGACTTACGAGTTTTTGTGTTTCTTTGAAAGTTTTTTTAATGACATGATTAATTATAAAAAAGTTGAATATCTCAATATGTTACCAAGTTTCCAAGTACTGTGCAGTATAATTATTAGTAGTTCCTATAATCTATTTAACTTTAGTTCTTTAGTTTTTGAAGTAAAAATTTATTTTGGCGCGCCATAGACAGATTTTTCGTGGGCTGTAAATTGAGTTCTAGCATCACGCTCGGCCATGCTCATGTCCACGCCCTCCGGTTTCAACTGCGCAGTTTCCGAAGTAACCTATCAAATTCTGAGTTATAAGTTTTTACTTCTATCGGCAGTTCCTATGACTGCCAATTTTTGAAGTGAAAACTTTTTTGGCGTGCCTAGATAAATTTTTCGTGGGGTATGAATTGAATTTTAGCGTCACGCTCGAGTATGATAAGAAATCTTCGGGTAAACTCGGGACCATGGCAATCGGGCATCTAGAAATGCGTCAGCCAATGGGAAATGCTTTAAGGGCGTGGCCTAGCCATCATGGCGTGGCCATCTAGAAATGCGTGAGCTAATGGAAAATGGTGACGCAGTTCTAGATGGCCATTCCATGATGGCCAGACCACGCCCTCCGGTTTCACCTGCGTAGTTTTCAAAGTAAGTCGTCAAATTCTGAGTTATAAGTTTTCACTTCTATGGGCAGTTCCTTTGACTTCCAATTTTTTTTGATTTGTGGAAGTCCCGGTAAAGCTTAAATGATGAACACATATGAAAGTAATAAAAAAACCTACACTGAAAGAAAAAACCGACTTCCAAGCCACTTAATATGCACTCAAAGGCGAAAAATAAATCAAATGCTCGACTTCGAACAGATGAGCGGTTAGTGGTTACAACGATTAAATGAATTTATAATAAATAAATTTCGGTTTTAGCGCCTATTTGTAGTTGGAAGTCGGTTTTTAAACGTTTTATTTTTTATTTTATTACTTTTTAGTGACAACAAACTATACATTTTTTTTAACTATAATAGGTTCCCACTTGCCCACCATCTCGTCTGACGGTAAGTGACGATGTGATCTATGATGGGGCGTGCTTACCTTGAAGAAACCGATTCACTCTACGATTTAAAGACACCAAGATTATAACTATCAGGGATAACCCCTCAGGCAACGCTTTCCATTTGCTTTACATTAATATCTTTTTTAGATGCAGACAATGGATAAAGGCCTGCTCTCGACCGGATTTAGCGCACAAAAGTGAAGAGGATCTCTACAAATCCTATACTGTTTGTGATTTTCATTTTGAAATGTCCAGTCGTGCTGGAACAAGATTAAAAATAAATTCAATACCTACGCTCAGATTACCACAAGAAGAATGTTCTCCACTTACTAAGTATACCCAGACAATTGATTTGAATGAGAGTAGTAAGAATAACCAATTTGCCGATGAAATAATGCCATCAAAAGCCACGCAAACTTCGGCAGTCCTGTCTTCTAGAACACCCCGTAAACGAAAATTATTGCGCGATTATACATCCGAGGTAAAGAAAAGAAAAATTTTAGAAAATGAATTACACGATTTAACAATAAATGAAGATAAATAAATAAAGTAGCCAAGTGCGAGTTGGACTCGCCCATGAAGGGTTCCGTTGCAGCAAGTAACATAATATACATAGTACACATAGTTCTTGTAGTTCGTTGTAACTTTGATCGAAGTTTCAATAATAGTGTATTTATGACGTACTAAAAAAAAGTACTCATCAGATCGAGCTCAAACTAATTTTCGTTGGTAGTTTACATGGTAATGTACATCATATATTTTTTTTAGATTTTTCATTCATGTACTTTAGAAGTTAGAGGGGAGGGGACACACATTTTACCACTTTGGAAGTGTCTCTCGCGCAAAATATTCAGTGTAGAGGAAAATGGTTTTAGAAACCTTAACATCATTTTTGAAGACCTATCGATAGACACCACACACGGGTAGGTTTGATGAAAAAAAAATTTTTGAGTTTCAGTTCTCAGTATGGGGGGCAACCCTAATTTTTCTTTTTTTTTAATTTTTTTGTTCAATCCCTAATGCGGTTCACAGAATACATCTACTCACCAAGTTTCAACAGTGTAGTTCTCATAGTTTCGGCAAAAAGTGGCTGTGACATACGGACGGACAGACAGACAGACAGACAGACAGACAGACAGACAGACATGACGAATCTATAAGGGTTCCGTTTTTACGTTTTACGGAACCCTAAAAAGAAACAGACGGTACGATGCCACCACAAATCCAAAAACTTTTTCAAATACAAAAAAAGTTACATCCACACAGTCGAGGAAATAGATATTCGAGAGAATTCAAATTATTCGCTTTAAGTTTATTTTTTGCTGGTCCTATGGCGTATAGGGTTTTGGGGAAAATGATATGCCTTCCTAGTGAGCGAACGCTTCGTAGGTTAAATATAAACACGGGCACTAAAATTTCAAATAATGTCATTCAATGTTTAGAAGCCAAAGTCAAACATCTGAGTGAATCAGAAAAATATTGTGTACTATGTGCAGATGAAATGTCCTTAAAGCGACATCTATTTTATCAAATTAATTTTGATAAAATTGTAGGGTTTCATGAAGTAGATAATATACAGACAGCGGAGCCAGCAACACAGGCGTTTGTAATTATGGCCCGAGGTTTATTTAACAATTGGAAGCAACCCATAGGATATTGTTTTTTAGCACGAAGTAAAAATTATAATGAACTGAACATATGGTTAGACAAAGCAATTTTAGAAATTATACGAATTGGATTCAAAGTGGTTGCCTTTGTTTCTGATCAAGGGTCAAACTTTTTAAACCTGGCTAGTTCCAGGAATGTAACTATAACAAAACCATACTTCTTTGTCAATGAACATAAAATATTCTACATATTTGATGTTCCACATTTATTTAAATCATTAAGGAACAATTTGATGAAATATGATTTTGAGTATAAAGACGATGATGGTATGAAGGCTGTTGCTACTTGGGATGACTTGAAAAAGTTTTATGAGCAAGATAGTAAAAGAGTGTATCGCTTGGCACCAAAACTGACGGAATCCCATGTTAATCCAAATAATTTTGAAAAAATGAAAGTCAAATACGCGACACAAGTATTTAGCAAAACTGTCGCAGCAGGTATGAGCTGTTCGATCGAATTGAGACATCTTGACAGTAAATGTATTGGAACAGTTAAGTTGATCGAATTGGTCAATAATACCTTTGATATATTAAATTCCTCGGTGGTAAATGATCCCAATAAATATAAAAAATCATTCGCAGGTTTGGCTTACCAGATGGACACTCTCAATAACTTTATAACTTTTTTAAATCAGCTCACTATTCGGAATAAAGCAAATGAAAAAGAGGTTACAAATTCAATCAAATGTATCAAAGGTTTAAAAACGACACTGGCTAGTATCATGCAATTACGCGAAAATTTGAAGGCAGACGGGTACAAATTTGTATTTACCAGAAGACTCAACCAAGATGTTTTAGAAAACTTTTTTGGTTCAGTTCGACAGCAAGGTGGTAACTGTCGAGAACCAACGCCAGTGCAGTTTGGCAGGGCTTTCCGGAAATTATTTATGGTAAACATGTTAAAACATTCGGAATACGCCAATTGTTCAGAAGACGTAGATAATTTGCTTCTTAATACGGGGGAATTATTTACTCCCCCTGTTGCCAAACTGGACCATACTTCACAATGCGATCCTGTAATTGCAATCAAACGAACCGACTACAGGTTGGAAATGCCAGAGCAAAATGCTTTTCAATTTGTCTGCGGTTACTTGTTACGAACTTGTCACGATGTGCACAAATGCGAGGGCATAGATGCCTACGTAAAATCCCAACAACAAAATATAAATCAAACAAATATATTCATGCACAACAAAGCACATAATAGTTCAAAAGATAATTGTTTCGGCGGCTTGATAAATCCACCGGATAGATTTGTCACTTATATAAGAGAATTAGACAAACATGTTATAAACGTTTTCAAAAGGCAACAGTTTCTTGGATGCTTGGGGAATGACATTTTGGAAGCGCAGAGTAAGCTAAGTTTTCATGATTGTTGCTCCTGTTTCCCGAACGAATATTTAAAAAAACTTTTTGTGAGATTTCGAATCTACAATGTAATCGGGTTCAATAACCGCCTTTTAAAATGCAAATCTTTTCGGTACAAGTATATAAGTGTTTCTCACTTGTAATTGTTCGTCTTATCTATACTAATATTATAAAGCTGAAGAGTTTGTTTGTTTGTTTGAACGCAAGGATCTCAGGAACTACTGGTCCGAATTGAAAGATTCTTTCTTTGTAGGATAGTCCATTTATCGAGGAAGGCTATAGGATATTTAACATTACGCTACTATCAACAGGAGCCGAGCATGAATGAAAAATGTAACAAAAACGAGAAAAAATATTGCTTTTAGAGAGCTTTCGTTGCGTGACAGCATTTGTCACACGTTAAAGGTTGCGTCATTAGAACCTAAAGTAACTGAATTTGTTCAAAATTTGAATTGGTACGACCAATTTTCGATAGATGGCGTAGCAACGCGCGCGCGTTCAGCTAGTATACATATAAAATTCTCGTGTTATAATGTTAGTTACCTTACTCCTCCGAAACGGCTTTACTGATTTTTACCAAATAAAAAAAGAAAGAGTAGAAGTAAATTGTGTCTGCCCGTGATTAAAAACTTGTGTGTCAAGTCCCATCGATTGTTTATCTATGAACATGGTGCATCAGATTATACGAACTGTATCATAATGTAGGAGAATCGCTGCATAATTTTGTAATATTACTTAATCATTGAACTATGTAATAAAAAACAGCGTTGGTTATTAATAAAGCAAATAAAAGTAAATATCATACTCACAAATTTACTGGGTTTAATTCAATCCTTTTTTGCTCAACAAAAAAATGTGTGAAAAAATGAGGCAAATATATCAAAGATAATTTTCAATTTCGCCAAAGTAAACCCCAATGTTTCGTTGTGAAACATTAATCAAAAATGATGCTGTGAAAAAGTAGATCATAAACCTTCTCAATGAAACATTGACACACACGTATTAAAAACATTACGCATTTGGCGAAATTGATTCCTATCTTCCTATCTATGTGCATTTACATTTTGTGGATATTATCATAAAATAACTTCTATAGAAAATCGAAAATATACTACTACGTATATGTGTTTGCTAAGAATTTGATAACATAATAATATGAGAATGTATGATTAATTTTGTAAATTATTATCATTAAAACGTAATTAGGAGAAAATCAAATCCGGAACTAGCAACACTAGAGATGACTGGAGTAAACAAGTCGCGGCTCGCGGCCGCCGGCATGAATCGCGAACCGTAATCTTTTTTGTGATTTTGAGCAATCATAATACCTATAATACATATTTACGTAATTCATTGTTTGTTGACGTATTTGTGAATAATTATAGTTCACTTATTGCAGTGTTCCTTAGTGTATTATTGAGTGAAAAGTGAATGCATTGTCGAGTGCAATTAAAAATGTGTAATGGAGTAGATATTATTGTGTTGTGAAATTTAGTAGGTATCACAAGCGGACAGTTCTGGTACCACTGATTTTAAAATAGATAATGCATGTGCTGAATAAAGCTTCTTTCTTGGGATCTTGGGTAAGTGTAAAATAATATGCGACTTTGTACCTATTAACAGAAATAGGTATCTATCACCGTTTGCGTTTGATTTTACGCGGTGTTATCTATTGATGTAACTCAACATTAGAGAAAGAGAAACCACTTTACGTCACAAAGTGAACTCAAGGGGGACAACTATTCAATAAAACAATTCAGTATTCAGTAGCCCTATAACTAACGCACACACACATGCGTGTGTCTGTACTACATTGCATAGTTGTGTGGAGAGTAGGTTATTGAACATCGGCGTTTCCATATAATTTTACTCGAGTGTCCGGGGTGTGACCTAAGGTAAGGCACAGATCAGAAAATAGCCAAATTTCTTCAAAATTTGAATTGGTTCGACCAATTTTCGATAGATGGCGTAGCAACGCGCGCACGGTTCAGCTAGCTATCGTATATCCTCTCGCCATCGGAGGTAGGTCAAATTCAGGTGAAATTCAATTTAGCCGCGGATCGGAGAGACTAGACGCGAGCGCCCGGTTTTGCGCCGCTGCGCACTATTTTATACCTAGGGATCGATTAGTTCGATCTAGACATCATTGAGTTACTATATCATAAAGCTATTGAAATAAGCTACAAAACGATATATAATTGTTCTATATTTTATTTATATTGAATTTTACACGCATTTTTCTTTTTACCCGAAGTCGAAAAAAGTTATACTTTTGAAAAAGTGGGTGTTTGTGAAGAAAGTATATTGTTTTATGTATAGGTTGTTATGATTTTTATAAACAGCAATATCTACCCCTTATAAATCGAAACTAAAAAGTATGTCGGCGCGAGCAACATTATGTCATCGCTGCCTACGCTCGGAGCGGGAGCGGAGCGGACAGTCGCTTGCCTGCGCTCGGAGAGTGAACACCTAAGCTATTGGAATCTATGCTAATTACAGCATGCATATGGCTGGGCAGGGAGAGAGATGCGAGTGGATGAGGTGAGCGTCAACGCGCGTTGGAAAGGGGCCCCTTAAACCTACGCCCGAGTCGCAAGTCTTGGGGTCTACTTGGGGTTTCTCTCTCTGCCACACGATGGACCCGGCACCCGCACGGTGAGTCCAGGTGAAGCCAAGAAGTTCGTCTCTAAACTTTGACTTAAGTGAAGTTGTGTTAATTATCCTTGAAATGGAATAACGTCGGTGCGGCTGACGTCACGCTGCCAAGAAGCAATAATAGGCCAACCTACTTTGTTACCTGAACTTAATAAATCCTATTGTGTTTGTGAGTTCGCGAGTTTTCATCCAACACTACCCACCGGCTACGCCCACAGCAGAAGAATGCGACTACTGATGATGATGGCGAGACTCGGCCCGCCTACATCAGAAGTGGGATTCGTGATGGATGAGAACAAAGAAGAAAATCGACCCAGTGGCAATCGACCACAAGCAAGGCGTTTCGAGGTGAAGCATCATCGTGGTTAACTGAGATTGCCCTACAAAGGAATTACGTGGAAACAAGGTGCTTTTACATTTCGACCGAACCGAAAGTGGGTGCTGTTATTCAAATGAATCGCGAAAACCCAAGCGATATCGAAAACTACCCGCATTTGCCGATTAGTCACTTTGTTGACTAATTCTTGGAAAAACGTAAATGAAGAAAAAAATTACCGCATCGAAGGTTCACAACCCACACGTCGATGTATCAATGAAGCTACTGTGAGAGGAGAGCAGACGGAATACGGAAGAATTCATCTCAACCGAAGATCAAGCCAAAAGTAGACGTTCCTGCCTGCCGGTTGGTCTGTCTTCGTGATCCGCCTGGCTGCTGGGCTGGCGCGCCCGGGTGCTTGCCTGTTGGCTGGCAAATCCATCGTGCTTGCTGCTGGACAGCGGGTCTGTCGAGGTGCTGCCTGCTGGCCGGCACCGAGATCAAGATGACGAGTCGGAAGTCTACGCTCAGCGAGGAGCCTCAGATGTCAATCAGGTGTGTTCGTTTCTAGTTGTCATTAGTGCCTATTCATTCAGTTTTAATTTAAAGATTGCAATCGCTGTAATCGAGTCCCAGCAGTGGAAACGTTTAGTGGGCTGTTGATGATGATGATGATGATGAATCGCTGTAATATCACACCCTATGCCAAGTTGAGTTCATGAAGCAGTTTCATCAAGTTTATCATCACAGTTACCTACTTACTTTAGAAATCTGATTGGTTTAATTTTGAGAAAATTTCACTATTGAAGAAAATGTGTTCACTCATTGGCATAGTGCGTTAACATTACTGGCTAGTTGGAGCAATCGTAATCTATTTTGACAGCGGGTACCTATACGCACAAAATGACCCGTTTGATAAATGTGAGTCGGTAAATATTTCGAGATTTTTGTAGGTTACTTAAAATGGTATCTGAAGGTAGTTTGAAAAATACGTCAGTTCATACGATCAAATTGTAGATGGCTATGTATTGCAGTGTATGCTCTTTGACCACCTTCACAGTTACCATATGAGATGGTTATCTGGTCGAGCGACGAGGCCGTCCGGTCCAAGTCATCATATGAGATGATGATGCGGTCGAAGGGACACCTCGGTCGAGTATTCCATATGAGATGGTTATCTAGTCGAGCGACGAGGCCGTCCGGTCCAAGTCATCATATGAGATGATGATGCGGTCGAAGGGACACCTCGGTCGAGTATTCCATATGAGATGGTTATCTAGTCGAGCGACGAGGCCGTCCGGTCCAAGTCATCATATGAGATGATGATGCGGTCGAAGGGACACCTCGGTCGAGTATTATTTGCACGAGGTCAAATAGCACACACAGTGTACGTATGTATCAGGGAAAGCTGCGGGCTCGTCCGGTCCATGTCGTCATAAGAGATGACGAGTCTTGGTCGAAGGGATACCTCTAGCTGGTTTCATTTGCATGAGGTCTAATGAGGGATGTTGTATTCACCTACGCGTACATGCGTGAAATTAGGTCTTTTATGTCAGGATAGGACGAGCATAGTAAATATGGTGATCCTAGTGGTTTTATTTCTTCCTTGACAGATTAACTGAACATGAGCCGAAGGAGAGGCGAGAGGCGCACGAGGACTTGCGCATGTCAGGATAGCCGTGTCGGCGCGAGCAACATTATGTCATCGCTGCCTACGCTCGGAGCGGGAGCGGAGCGGACAGTCGCTTGCCTGCGCTCGGAGAGTGAACACCTAAGCTATTGGAATCTATGCTAATTACAGCATGCATATGGCTGGGCAGGGAGAGAGATGCGAGTGGATGAGGTGAGCGTCAACGCGCGTTGGAAAGGGGCCCCTTAAACCTACGCCCGAGTCGCAAGTCTTGGGGTCTACTTGGGGTTTCTCTCTCTGCCACACGATGGACCCGGCACCCGCACGGTGAGTCCAGGTGAAGCCAAGAAGTTCGTCTCTAAACTTTGACTTAAGTGAAGTTGTGTTAATTATCCTTGAAATGGAATAACGTCGGTGCGGCTGACGTCACGCTGCCAAGAAGCAATAATAGGCCAACCTACTTTGTTACCTGAACTTAATAAATCCTATTGTGTTTGTGAGTTCGCGAGTTTTCATCCAACACTACCCACCGGCTACGCCCACAGCAGAAGAATGCGACTACTGATGATGATGGCGAGACTCGGCCCGCCTACAAGTATATGCTTTCATACTAATATTTTTATATTTTCGACTCGGAAAAATACACAACAGAACAGAAATTGCATGCCGATTACAACCGGTTTTTTAAAAATTTCGTGAGGTACGATTTAGGTATTTAGGCATTATATTTATATACCGATCGATAGAAAATATATTCAGGAATCTTATAAACATACTAGTAGAACCGATAATTAAAATAATTTATACTCAATTAGGCAAAATGTGAGAAACGACAATGAAAAAATAGCCGCCATTTTCGTAAGTCATATGACTTCATCCGATCTTTAGTGTCAAAAATCTAAAACACAATATTATGTTGTGAATATGCAAAAGGCTTCCTAAAGGCTTATATAAATTAATAATACAATCGTTACTTACGATTTTCCAGGGTAAAACACCTAATTTCACGTAATTAATCACTCACTTCACTCCGTGACGTCACGAAATGACTAGAGGTGGGCGATTATGAGATATACTAATGAAATCATTCGATTATGAGAATGTCTCGAGATATCTCGATTATGACAGTTTGTAGTTACTAATTAGTAGTAGTCAGTCACGCACGCACGGTCGCTAGTAGAGGTGAGCGATTATGAGATATACTAATGAAATCATTCGATTATGAGAATGTCTCGAGATAGCACGATTATGACAGTTTGTAGTTACTAATTAGTAGCCAGTCACGCACGCACGGTCGCTAGTCACGCGCGACTCGATTTACTCACAGCACAGCCGCGTGGGGTGAGAAAGGGACAACACGATGCGGTCTCTCAGCGGCCCGCTATAAAAGAAGGGCAGCAAGCGAAAAAGCTACCTAAAATTTACAAAGTATCAATACAAAAATCGGTAAACTTACCGTTAATTAAATCCACATATTTATAAGTAAAAAAATGGTTGTCTGTAAAGTCGGTTTACTAACGATAGTTGAACGTGACAACGTCTTAAGAAATCAGTACGCTGATAGCGCGAGTAGTGATACCGCTCGACTCGACGGGTGGCGCCCTCAGCGCTCAGCTTCGTCCGCATGGCAAAGAGGACGAACTAACGGTAACGGCGGAACGTGTCATGACGTCATGTTTTGCGGGCGTGCAGCCGGCTTCATCGAATTATAAGACGTTATCACGTCAAAAAGTGTCACGTTTCACACCACCGGCACCGTAATACAAACAAAAGAAACCAAATAACCTATGTCGATACTACTAAAGTCACGGAAGAACTGTCGTCGACTTCATAAAATATGATTAGTAGTACTAATTACTAATATCATTCGATTATGAAAACATATTAGTTACTAATTCGATAATCGATTATCAACATTAGTAATACAAAATAAATCGATTATGCCGATCATTCATAATCGCCCACCGCTAGAAATGACGCGCGCGTCATGGCGCCCGAGCCGGCCAGTTTCAACTGGCAAAATTTCGAGAAATTTGTTTTGAGTAAATGCCGTTATTGCTCTCATTGTAAAGCTACATTCAATAGGCATTATATCAATAAAACAGTTATGGGAATATCAACCTTTCCCTGAACAAAATAAGGTCCAAAAGCCGCAACGGAATTTGGAAGACATATGTCATCCATCCGATCCCTAGTGACGCGTAAAAGTGGAAGACATATGTCTTCCATCCGATGCTGACGGGATATACATGAAAGCAATGTTTAGTTTTTGTTCATATTTTAAAAGCCGCCACACCAATTTCGTTCATCAAATTTATATGGGACCAACTTTGAAGTACCAAACAAAAAACTAATTATCAGCCTAACCACACTAGCTACTTTTAGCAGCGGCGACAAGCGACAGACGCTGCGTCACGCCACGTCTGTATTATCTATTCTATGGTCACGCTTCAAAAAGTAGCTGCGCTTGACGTCTAGTCGCTGCATCCCGCTTCAAAAAGTAGCATGTGTGGTCTGGCCTATCAAAATTGATAATTGATCCACAATTGGCTGCGCTATCGCGTACTTAACATACATACAAAGTAGACAAATACTCTTTTTGGTAATGTCATCTCCCTAGTTCAAAACCCCTGTTTTGAACTATTTATCAATTAAAACTTACCTTGCCAATTTCGGGTTTGGGCAATTCAAATACTATCCCGCCGGTGGCTTCTGCTAGATCGTAGTATACTTGGTACTCTGGTGCGCCACGGCCTTTGCATAATTCATTTGTCAAGACAAAGACAATCTGTAAAAAGTATTGTTTTTTCTTTAGAATCACGAGGCGAAGAAAACTTCTCATAAAAACAAAACGCCTAATACGAGTAGCATAACGACAATACACAGTATTTTTAGTTAAAATAATTTAAAGTATTACATATTATAGCACATCAGCGCTCGTCAGTTGCCCTTCTACCGCCAAACTAACATAGTTTTGGCTACGATGTTCGTCATCATCATCATAATCAGCCCACATTCTGTCGCAAAATCTTCGAAATTTTCGAAAATTAGCTTTATTAAGTTATCCCATGACATAATTTACAAGAACATAAATTTTGTTGCTCCTAGTCTAAGATATCGATATACCATTATACCAACAACGAGAGTATCGTTATTAACTTTAATACAATAATAACCAGGACGTCTACTCTCTTTCTTCGTAAACGTAATTTCGAAAAAAAAATACATTCCGATAGAAGTCGGATTCCGTGTCGGATGCAATGGACGAATGGATTTAGAATCGCTACCCAGAAGGAGATAGATAGCAATGGTGTGAGTAATGTCCGTGTCACCTGTACGCATAGCTCGAACACGCGTGGTGCAGGGCCGGATTTAGAAGTGGGGAGTTCCCCGGGGCAGAGTTCGTTGGGGACGTTAATAGGTTAAGATTTCTCAAGCAAAAACTCGGACTACAAATGGTTTAAGGTTAATGTAAAAGATGTTTTACAGTCGAAATTTGTTTTTTTTTTCCCCCGAAGTGTCTGTTGTGGAGGCCCCCCATTTATGGAGGCCCCGGGGCGTATGCCCTGTTTGCCCTCCCCTAAATCCGGCCCTGGCGTGGTGTGACGCCAATTAAAAATGTTATAAGAAAAAGGTTACCTGAATCTGTTTTTTCTGTGCCAGAGCTTTAACCACTTCCTTATCTTTAGAATCTTTAGCCGTAGCGTCCGTGAACACGTATATGTAGGAACGGTCCAGGCTCGTTTCCAAGGCTTTAATGATCCCCGCTAACGCGTATTCAGGGCAGTCGCCCCCTCCGTCGACTTTAATAGCAGACAGAGCCATTCGAAACGCATTACTATCAGCGGTATTTATCACAAATTTTACTCCTGTAATAAATAACGGTAAATAAATATTGGTGGATAATGCACACAGCACCATCTGACCCCAAACCTATGTCCAAACTGAGCAAAGTTTGAACTATAATTATGGTGACCAGCTAATCCCTCCCGAGGCGGTGACGCGCCACTGGTTTCTGGTGCGTCACTGGAGTATAATAGTAATGGTAGGTAGGACTCTTGGCAGAGTCCGCCTGGGGAAGGACCGCACCTTTGCCAGTTATTCTACCGCCAAGCAGTAATGTGCAAACATTACTGTGTTCCGGTTTGAAGGGCAATGTTTCCAGAGAAATTACAGGGCTTAGAGATATAACAACTTTGATATCTGGGTGACGAGCGCAGTGCAGTGTTAGGTAATGATTTGGACTCTTCATGTTCCAATAGCTGCGTGTCACTGTGCTGTTATGTGGCAGGGATGTTGCTTACAATCAGGCACATGCCCAGCTCGTCTCGTCACTTTTTACTAAAAAAACCTGCTTTTCTGAAGTCTGTTAAAAATAAAACGAAATAAAGTAAAATTAAGTCAAATAAAAAAATATTACCTGGGTCGATGATTGCACCATGATCTTTGTCGTTGAACGTGATAAGACTGAAACTATGTATCTGTGAAGTGTTAGATCTATGCACCGTATCGAGAATGGCTACAACACCTAGCTTCACTTGGTCTATGTCATTTTGCATAGAATTTGTATCATCTATCACCATTACCAAATTACTTTTATCAGTTGCCACCGCACATTTCGTTAGCATTAAGGTAACAAATAGCTTCACAAAGCTCGACATCGTGGTCATCAGGACTTCAGGACTATGTGTTCACAAACCTTACTCTGACTGGACTACACTGGATCAGAAAACCATCGTATTATATAGCTGGTGAGATTCAAAGCTTTCGATAGGGTTTCTCAAAAACGTTATGTATTTTGAAAGGTTTTTTATTTTTTTTAAATAACGTGCAGTACTATTATTTTGTTCATCCTATACTGCTATAAAAGAGGACTAATATTTTTGTTACGGTGAGTTTGTTTTGTTGGGGAGTTACGGTGGTCTAGTCGGGAGAACGGCGCCTGCCGATCCGGAGACCCCGGGTTCAAACCCCACACGCACCACTGTCTTTTCGAAGTCATGTGCGTAATGCCGCTAACTTAAAACGGTGAAGGAAAACATCGTGAGGAAACCGACATGTACCTAGAATCTTTCGAAGTCATGTGTCATCCGCCAACCCGCACTGGGTCAGCGTGGTGGATTATGGTCTTAACTCTCTCCTTGCGAGAGAAGGCCCCGAGTCGCAGCAGTGGGAACGTTTAGTGGGCTGTTGATGATGATGATGATGAATATTTTTGTAGTGGTAGGACTCTTGGCGGAGTCCGCCTGGGGAAGGACCACACCTTTGCCAGTTACTGTGTTCTGGTTTGAAGGGTAATGTTTCCAGAGAAATATCAGGGCTTAGAGATATAACAACTTAGATCTCTGGGTGGCGAGCGTAGTGCAGTGCTAGGTAATGATTTCCTATTTATCCTGCTGGTCTCGATACTCTTTATTTAAAAAAAAAAGAGAAGATGGTATCCAGGAACAGAATTTAAGTGTTCAGCCAGACTGCAACCCAGGGCACGGGAAAGACGCGGCTCGACGTATAGTACAGCAAGTATACTACGAAAACCACCTCCGATTAATCGGATCCGACCGACAGCTGTCCGAACAATCGGTAAGGTAATTAAATACTTTCAGAGTAAGGCTTACGACACATAAACTGTAAAATATATGTCGGTCGGAATTCGAAATGAACGAAACGCCCGATCCGATCAACCGACTGATTGTGTTCGTGGTAAGAAACGTCCATAAGTTCGGACGATATATCGTTTATCGGACTTCGTAGTAGACCTGCAGAAACGTATGAAATCTTATTTGAGTGTCCGTAGCAGTAGCACGCTGGCGTCAGTTGCGCCGTGGGTGGCGTGGCTCGAGCAACGCGCGGTCAACTCAACCCCTACTTCATTCATACATGTGCCTACTACAGTGAACGCGAGGGTCAGGCGCCAATCATGGGGAGCTCGAGAACTATACTACTAGAAGAAGCCGCGCGACTCCAGACGTCTAACTCTCGTTCGACGAAAAACGTAATTTCGAAAAATTTGGCAGTCATAGGAACTGCCGATAGAAGTGAAAACTTGTGACTCAAATGTTTTCACTTTTAATTGAATTATCTAATTTATTTATTACCTTGTTAGAAGACCAATTATTTGTTAAACCATCGTAGGTCTATGTACATTCGCATAATTTCAACACCGCTAGCTAAATCGATGGTTGCGCCATCTAGTTTTATATCAACGTAATTATACAGAATATTGCAACTCTTTACTGTTTCTGTTGCCCTGGTACTGGTACCTAGGGGTAAACGCAACTCTTTTATATTTCTGTTGTCCTGGTATCTGGAGATAAACGCTGGGCTTGTTGGAGGTAGGTAATCGAAACTCTTTACTGTTTCTGTTACCCTGGTACCTACCTGGCCGTTTTTACCGAGTTTACCCGAAGATTTCATATCCGATCCGATCCGATCCGATCCATTATCATATCCAAGCGTGACGATTGATGAATCCATTTCACAGCCCACGAAAATTCTGTCTATAGCGCGCCTAAAGAAGTTTTCACTTCAATAAACTCGCGACTTTCCTACTCCAGTTCTACTTTGTTTCGTCCGAACGAACATTGTTTGACGTTTAAAGGTTCCAAACATACTCTAATTAGATTAGGTCTAGAACATTTAAACGGACGAAACGACGGATTGAAGTAGAACGGGAGCTGGAGTCGCGAGTTTATTTCGAAATTACGTTTTTATAGAAAGAGAGTAGACGTCCAGAGCATAGGAGTCGCACGGCTTAAGTATTGGACTCTTAGCAGAATCCGTCTGGGGAAGCACCACACTACTACACCTTTGCCAGTTATTCTACCACCAAGCAGTTTTGAACAAACATTATCGTATTCCGGTTTGAAGGGCAATGTTTCCAGATAAATTACTGGGCTTTTAGATCTTAGATCTCCGGGTGACGAGCGCAATGCAGTGCTAGGTAATGATTTGAACTGTTCATGGTCCAATAGCTGCGTGTCACTGTGCTGTTATGTGGCAGGCAAGTTGCTTATCAGGGACATGTCCTGCTCATCTCTTTACTACATAGGTACTATAAAAAAGGAGGTGAGCCACTCGCGCTCGCTCCCGTTTCCACTCCAGGGATAGGCCCTCCTGCGGGTCTACCTAAAGAAAACTGTCTTAGCTTTGATGTGGGTCTCTCTTTTCTTCTCGCTTGCAGTGATAGAGACAACAATAGCAAAGCAATCGCAGATTTTGGCGGTAGAAGGGCTCGGCTGTTCAAAATCAAAACCTAGCAAGGGACATTTTTGGCAAAATACTTTTTTTAAACCAATCTACACAAAAATTTGAGCTGCATCTAATGCAAAAACAACCATATTTATATCGCCATTAGAACTATAGTTATGAAAATGCCAAACCTAGCAAGTGCACGTCTTAGTCCGATATAACAAAGTCAAAAATCTAGCAACTAACATTTCCAAATCCAAAACCCTATTAACTACGGTACATACTAGGTTTTTGAATTTGTAAAGTAGACTTACTAGATTTATGAATTTGGGATAAGCCCTATGCTAGGTTTTTGAACTTGGAATTATGTCATACTAGGTTTTGGTTTTAAAAAACCAGTGAAGTATGCAACGAAATTTCCAATGACTACTTATAGTAAATTATAGCAAGTCAGTGTGAACTGAGAAGTTAGTGCGCGGGGTAGGAGGGAGTAGGGGGGGGGGGGTAAATGCGTATTTAAACTGTCCATACAGACTGATTCTACCTTGTTTGTGATAACAACTTTAAATGTAATTTTTCTTGGACAAACAACGTTTCATATTTCATATATAATATTCGTTTTGTTTAATTTCTGTTCACATATTTTTTGTTTCCAATGACATAACATTGATACAACCATACAACAACGATAACGCTAATATTCAAATAGTATAGTATTGATTTCATATAATAGTCGTTTGAGTTCTTCCTTGTTTTCCTTCAAGCCGCGAACATGCATATTTACATTTAGGCAGCGGTTTTGCTCGCGTGTTATGGGAAAATTCCACAAATAGTACAATTTTATTACTGAAGATAGGTGATTTTGAAAATTATTGTTTATTATAATTCTAAAGAGTTTTTTAGTCATAGTGACATATTTAGCACCATACACACTCGTGAGGAAGACAAGCCGAATATGATTTATTTTCGTAAATGAACAATGATAATTTTGATTGTTTGATAAAACAATTCAAACACCTAGTAACTACCTTACTTACTAGGTTTTTATTTTGGATTTCATGTGATACCTATTTTAGATTTCCCAAATCAAACTTAAGTAAGGCACATAAAACTTGTACAGATAGACATAAATTGAGTTAAACTAGCTCATTATGTAAAGCAAACTGTATTTATCAATTTCAAAATGAAAACAGTACAAAAAGGATGTTGTATTCTGAATGGTCAAAGAAAATGTTTCTTTTCCTTCTCCTACAAAATTTGCTCAATGCTCTTGCTAGGTTTTGATTTTGGACAGCCGGGCTGAGTCGGTGACTCGTCGTTAGTTTTCGGCGCGATGTTGGAGCCAAATGCGGGATCCTTACTTTTTTTTTTTACTTTTATAGGTTTACACTTGACCGCCATCTCACCTGATTTTAAGCGACGATGCGGTCTACGATGGGGCGTGTTTACCTAGAAGAAACCGATTCACTCTCGATTTGAAGACACAAAGATTGTAATCAACAGGGTAAACCCACTAAGGCAACGCATTCCACAGCCTTGACGTTCATATTACAAAAGTAGAGTCAAATCTCTTCGTTCGCGTCTTTGGAACATCGACCATGAAACGATGTCGTTTTTCGAGCTACGAGCATTCCGATAGAAAAAAGGGCAAGGTGGTATTAGATCATGTAAATCAGTCGCACACTCTCCGAAGTGTATTCGATAAAAAACCGAAAGGCTAGCAACTTTTCGGCGATGTTCAAGACTTTGTAGTCTTTTTCGCACAAGAGGGTCGTTACCTATGAGCCTTTTGGCACGTCTCTCGATCGACTTTTCGAGACGGGCCCGCAAAGGCACCGGCAGTGTCTGGGTCAAGGAAGGTCAGTGCCAGAATTGTCTCGCGACTCTGATTTCAAGCCATAATAGAGAACCTTGTGGGGGTTTGGTAATATTCCGTAATACTGTGGTTTTAGTCAGTAATTTAGCCCAATACACCCTCCATACCTTGGGTGCCCTGCACGGCGGGAGTATCTTATTGTACATTAAAAAAAAGAGTCGTGTTAGTTTTACATTTAAATGAAGAAGTGTGAAGCGTTTCTTTGTGACAGCCTGAATACCCTTTCGATTGTCACACGTTCCGTATAACCCTGTATTGATAATAGTTTCATAAAGCTGACCAACGGGTTATGTCAGCAAACTGTAGTTTACTATCTTATTGGGAATTTCCAGGTTTCTTTCCCGGGGATATTTTTATCAGGAATTATCCGCCTATTTGTGTAAAATGGAAATACCATCCTATCTCGTGGGACCAGATTACGAGCGCCGTAGGCAAGCATCTCATAAGTTACCCTATACTAAAAATAACTTATGGTTGTACCTAGTCACAGAACAGATATGTTGTAGTATTCAAAATTTGATGACTAGTTAGGGTTACTATATACATATCATATCCGTGTGGTAGAGGCTACTTAACTACATACTTACTATAAATAAGTTATGCTAAATTGTTTTTTTTTCTTTGTTTTACAATTTTGTTTAGCGCACTCCTTTAATTAATATGTATGCATTTTACCAATATTTATTTGATTGTATCTATTATTATATGGCTGTTTCTATGTATAATAAGTATGTATTTAAAACTACAACGGTGCGTTGAGGTAAGATCGGAGGCGGGGTAAGACCGTATGAATTAAATATCTCATTTGGCAAAATTTTCAAACATTAACAACATTAAGCAGAGCGCCATTTCATTATCCCGCGACCCTCGTCATCTTCAGCTTATCGCTCCGGCAAAACAGACATGTGCAGTGCGGAATTTACGAAAAAAAGATAATTTTCTGTTTTTTTGTGAAATCCGATGATCCTTGAACTTTAGTTTGTGTTTTGTATTATACCTACGCTTATTTCGTTATTGAATTTGTCAGAATACTAAGTTGCATGTTATAATACGTAGATTGATGTGATCCTAACCTGCCTAGAGTGATCGTACGCAAATATCCGGTGTTCTTCCTCACAGTCAAAGAACGGATGAATGTTGTCCGATCTTGACCCGTGGATAAAATAAAAGTGATTTTCAAACTTTCAAAACCTTTGTTTTTTAGGATTTTCTAATTTTATTTTTTTATTTTTTTTTATTTAAATTTTACAGCTCCACAGACTCCGGGGTCCGTGACCTTTGTCAATCGTTTTCTTTTTGTTACATTAATCTTGGATTGGAGAAGAAAAGGAAATAGGGGAGAGTAGGGAACATTTTCTTGCTAATTCTAGGACTATTTTATTTTCTAAGTCGCCTCCTCCCGGCTGAGCGCCTCCACCACGACTGCATTTCTATCCTTGATGGCCATCTGCAAATTGAACTCTCGGATGGTCTTCGGTGTTGCAGACAACGCTCGCCGCACGAACCGACCGATGGCGTCGTCGGTGTCGTCAGCGTAATATATGAAGGTCCCCGTGTGGCGTGAGATTGCGACGACCGCATGAGGCACGCTCTCGTGCAGCTTCGTGTTTGCCTTAGTTTTTATTGCGATTACCGACTCGTATGTTAGTCCCTGAGCTTCATGGATGGTAAGGATGCGTGACCCGGTGCCTGAACCATAACCCTGGTTTGTCAGGGTCTCCTTCTCCTCTTGAGTGTGAACTAAAAAGAGGGTGTTTGGTTGGGTGTTGGGTATTTGCGCTCCCTTATACCTTCTCTGCTCTAGGGACTTTATGCGAGGCGCCGAGGAATACATACCCGAGTATATTTCCCTCAGCGCATATGCGACGTCCATTGGGTTTCGATGTGTGCAGAGCAACTCCTGGCTGATCTTTGTTACCAGGTTCGGGCGGTGATACCTCATTTCGAAGAGATTTTCCCTATCGATATAAGGCAGTTGATTGACATCTCCGATGAGGACAATTTCGCCAGCACCAGACAGGCGTGAGACCATTACAATGGCTCCGAAATGGTTCATGAGGGCTTCATCCACCATGAGGCGACTGAAACTCTCTTTTCCGAATCCATTTACGAGAGCAGAAGCCGGATTTTCTAATTAAAAGCTATGAACTGCGTATTATATGTTTTACTAGCTTCGTTCGAGATTTCTCCCACGTAGTCCAAAATGAGACCTTCCTATCATGATGAAAGGTGGCCTATGCTCATCCCTCTAAGTGTAAGATTACCTGATAACAAAATTTAATCAAACGGGCTTTTTGTGATGATGAGAAACACATGCTTAGAATTGCAAAGGTTTTATAACATTTAGTATTAATAATATGAGTATATGAGTAAGACGCAGTGTTGGACGGCCTCCCACTAGATGGACAGATGACCTAACAAAGGTCGCTGGAAACCGCTGGTTGCAGGTTGCGCGGGACCGTTCGTTGTGGAAATCTAGGGGGGAGGCCTATGTTCAGCAGTGGACGTCTTGCGGCTGATGATGATGATGACGAATATGAGTATGACCATAAAAGTAGGGATGTTCATATCTGTAGGTACATAATTTAGCTGTCACTATTTATCTCGAAAACCAGAACGATTATGCAGGACACAGCTAGTTTTTCCTAATGATAACTATTTTTATATTGTCTTAACACTTTTAAATTAATTAATGCACTCTTTGTGTACAGGCATTTAATATGTGTTGAAACTAGTTGATTAATTAATTTTTTTGCGCTTTGTCGTCTGTCTACAATTGTCTGTCAAAATGCTAATTTAAAAAATATTCTTGCATACAGATGCCTCGGATACGCTCTAAAACTTCAACAAGAGCTACTACGTACACGAAAGAAGCCTTGGCAACGGCTGTTCAAAAAATAATTAGCAAGGAAGTCTCATAGGTACGCTAAATCTTAAAAATCTATGGCTTCCCGACTTCCACGCTCTATGATGATCCTTATAAAATCCGGGATAATACACAACACTCTTAGGCAAGCACCAGCTATTCCAATAGAAGCAGAAAATAAACTTGCGAATTGTCTTCGCACGCTAGAAAAATGTGATTGGGGCTTCGTAATAATAAATGATATAAAAATACCCTTCAAAAAGGGCAGACCTGGCCCCGATTGGTTTATTCTTTTCATTAGATCTTTATTTTATTATTTGACATTATCTACTCATTTTACTTGACATGTTCTTAGTTCATTCTTATTGTATTTGTTAAGTGTGTAAGTAGTGTGTAGGGAATTTTACAACTGTTTAAATGAAAATGACGAGGATAATATTTATTGCTTTATCTGCCTACTTTGTGTTTGTTGCATGCCGAAAGGCTTGATATGTGCTTGTACTACCTAATCAGTATCATCTATATTATACTAGCGGTCCGTTCCGGCTTCGCTCGGACATAACCTAGACACTGTCTGCAGCGCCATCTGCCGGGCTTATTTGTGAATTTAAACCATCTTCGAATACACACACAAAAAAAAACATTCAAATTGGTCCCGTCGTTTAGGAGTTCACTGTCAAATGATTAAATTACTAAAATTGCTATAAAAAAAGAGGGGTTGGTGATAAAAGGGTAAAAATTTAGGGTTGTATGTATTTTTTAACGCCACATTATAAAAAAATAAAAACAATTTTTTTTTACCAAAAATTAAAAAAAAAAATGTTTGGGGTGAACAACCCCTAACACTTAGGGGTATGAAAAATAGCTAGTAGCCGATTCTCAGACCTACTGAATATGCATATAAAATTTGGTAAAAATCAGTAAAGCCGTTTCGGAGGAGTAAGGAAACAAACACTGTGACACGAGAATTTTATATATAAGATTACCTACATATCGCAATAAAGAAATTGAAATGTGAAACTACTTTTTGAATAAAAAAAAGACGTGTGGCACTCGGGGACTGCCGCGGTAAATAAGATAATTCGATGAAGCCGGCTGCACGCCCGCAAAACATGACGTCATGTACCGTTACCGCGTTACCGTCGGTCGTTACCTCGCCGCATGTTTGTTGTATTAATTATTTCGACCAGTAGTTCAAGCGGGGATGTAGCTCAGTGGTAGAGCGTTCGCTTTGCATGTGAAATGCCCCGGGTTCGATCCCCGGCATCTAAAAGCTTTTTTGCATTGTTTTGATTGAAAATGACTAAATTCTACTGATTACTTTTTACATACAAATCTATTAAACAAATGAAATTAAAATTTTCTTTTGAAAAATGCTACCATTCTATCAGTATTTTCTTAAGACGTTGTCACGTTCTATCGTCA
Source organism: Ectropis crepuscularia (assembly GCA_963693475.1). Classification (NCBI taxonomy): domain Eukaryota; kingdom Metazoa; phylum Arthropoda; class Insecta; order Lepidoptera; family Geometridae; genus Ectropis; species Ectropis crepuscularia. Next base: position 21,145,779 of record OY856355.1, read on the forward strand.
GTAGGTAAACCGACTTTACAGACAAACATTTTTGAAAATAAACATTACATAGAAAGACACTTCAAGGTACTTATACCTCTAGAATTAATAGGTAATTCCCCGTCGCCGTCGGCCCTATTAGGAAAGTCCCTAATGTCGACCATCGAAAGAAAGTAATTCAATGGACTAGTAGGGTATTTCCCGTATTAAAATAGAAATATTGTAGTTTTTCTATTGAACTCTTAAAAACGGTATTTATAACAATGGGTTTCCCCTGATAAAAATGAACATTAGTTAGAAGTCACAGGTGAATCTAAACCGTTTAGTACAGATTAGACATACTTACCTAGGTACGCACGCAACACAAGACAACAAGGGCTTAGAGATATAACAACTTAGATCTCTGGGTGACGAGCGCAGTGCGGTGCTAGGTAATGATTTTGGCTCATGTTCCAATAGCTGCGTGTCACTGTGCTGTTATGTGGCAGGCATGTTGCTTACCATCAGGCACATGTCCTGCTCGTCTCGTCACTCTTTATTTAAAAAAAAAAAAAAAAAATACTGTAACCTATAACCATTTTGCAAATTTGAAAGTACCTAGCCTGTAAACCTATAAATGAATAAATATGACGTCTATTTGAAATGAAATGAATGAACAAAACTGGAACATTTTTCCTTCAAGAAATTAAGTTGTTTTACGAGTATAACGAGTTCGATACCGACTAAAGTCGGAGGGTGTATCGCCCCCCACACCGTTAGCACAAGGTGTGCCAAGCACTCTGACCCCCGGCGCTAGTTCGAGCCGAGGTCGAGCCGTCTGAGGCGTCCTCGTGTTAGCAGCCGTAACGCGTTCAAGGTATCATCCCATGCTATCGGATATTTATAGCATACAATAGGTATTACTAGGAAAGGTTCACTTTAGGACCTGCGCCTACCACGCTAACCCGAAAAGTCCGACAAGTAGTATAGGCGTCTCGTGGCCAGCTACTATGATGTCAATAAAAAAAACTGCTAATGCGCTTTGCCTGTGTCTATTAGGCACCGAATTATGTTTTTAAAGCTCTGAGAGGGATGAGTGGAATTGCATAAAGGCGTCGAGCAAGAGACCTGACAAAACATTGTAAGAGTTTTATTGAGGTAACCAACCCGCTGACCTATATGTATTTGTATTGCTAATAACTAAAAACATTTAACCATTGACAGGGCCTTTTAATTTGCATTTTTTATTGACATTGTTGTTACATAATGAAATTAAGTATATTTACTGTTTGTTTATAATTGTTTAGGACTTGTCCAAGTGTTTCTGAATGAATCCTATGGGAATAAAATATTTACGACTATGACTAAAGACCATAAATGAAACGAACCCATCGACTTACGTTACGCACGTCTAGTCTAGTCTAGTCGTCTAGACATCAAGAGTCTTTATATAATTAATATTATTTAAAAATGAACAACAGTAACCTGAAATAAATGTTTTTTTTATTACTCTTCATCTCTTTTTAATCGACTTTCAAAAAAGAGAAGGTTATCAATTCGATTACTATATTTTTTTTACACAAATTGAATATAAAATATATATTGACGTGAGAACGTCTTATAATTCGATGAAGCCGGCTGCACGCCCGCAAAACATGACGTCATGTGCCGTTAACGCCGTTACCTCGCCGCCGGCGTTACCTCGCTCTAAGGCGTAGTTGAAGTTGTGACGTTCAACTAACGTCAGTAACCCGACTTTACAGACAACCATTTTTTGACGTGACAACGTCTTATAATTCGATGAAGCCGGCTGCACGCCCGCAAAACATGACGTCATGTGCCGTTAACGCCGTTACCTCGCCGCATGACGTCATGCGGTGTTACCTCGCTCTATGGCGTAGTTGAAGTTGTCACGTTCAACTATCGTCAGTAAGCCGACTTTACAGACAACCATTTTTTTTAATATGTTTTTCCTCCAAATTGACGCGAGTGAAACTGCTGGGCACAGCTAGTAGTAACATACGAGTATATTATCAGAACACTTTACCTATTACTCATATTTAACTCGTATGCTATTATTTAGCTCTATTATTATTATACTCTGGAATTACACATAGGATACTTTATATCACGGGAAAAGGAACGCGGGTAAACCATTGGGCGCTGGTAGTGCGAGCGTAAATATTTCTAAAAGCATACATTTCTTTGTGTATCGTCGGATAAAAGTTGGCACTTACGTCATGTTCATTTGCATGTGTTTATGTCGGGTCAATGATCAAAGGTTAAAATAACAATGTGTTTCTCATTACAACTATATAATATGTTAAATATGAGTCATAGGTATAGTGTTCTTATTCATAATTTTGTTATCTTCTGTTAAAGCTAATATTAATTAGGTACAAAATTTCCCGCGCTTCTTCATGATATCAAGTTTCAACTAAGCGAATTCAGCTAATTAACAAACAAAACGTTACAGTTTTACGAAAATCCTAACTCATCATCATCATCAGCCGCAAGACGTCCACTGCTGAACATAGGCACAGAATAAATATTAGTACAGAAGCCACACTTACCAAAAACAATTATATAAAAAATAGTGACACTTGCTGGGACACAATAAAGTTCAATTCAGCTCGCAATACCTGTCGTGATTTTCAAATAAACATTTGCGCTCTTTCTAACGCGTAACTCTGTCCCTGTCTAGCGCGGAGGGTTTACGACATAAATATCTAATAACAATATGCGCGGGAAACGTTTTGCGCGAGCGCTCAGCCGTGCGTCATACAACCGACTGTCACTTGTTTCCTGGAAGGAACGGTCTAGCGGTAGGCTAAAACCGCGCGACCTTGAGCGAGGGTGCACTGACATGGGCCTCCTCCCTAGATTTCCACAACGAACGGTCCTACACAACCTGCCACCACCGGTTTCCAGCGACCTTTGTGAGGTCATCTGTTCCTCTAGTGGGAGGCCGTCCAACACTGCGTCTTCCGGTTCGTGGTCGCCACTCGAGAACCTTTCTTCCCCATCGGATGTCAGTTCTGCGAGCGATTGCCACTTCAGCTTGCTTACTCTTTGAGCTATGTCGGCCACTTTCGTTCTTTTGCTAATACCCTCATTACGGATTCTATCGCGTAAAGAGACTCCGAGCATAGCTCTCTCCATGGCTCGCGGTGCGACGTTGAGGTTCGTTATGAGGCCCACAGTTAAGGACCACGTCTCAGTTCCATAAACCATCACTGGCAACACGCACTGGTTAAAGACTTTCGTCTTTAGGCATTGGGGTATTTTGGACACAAAGATGTCCCAAAGTTTTCCGAACGCTGCCCATGGCAAACCGTAGGCGAGTGAGCATTCGCCGTTGATATTGATGCCACATCCGTTCCAGTCCAGTAGCTTGAAAACATCTTCCAGCGCGGCAGTAAACAGTTTCGGAGATAAATATAACATCTCCCTGTCTCACGCCTTTCTGTAGCTGGATATGGTTTGTGGACTGGTCCTGTAATCAGACAGACATTGTGACTTTGCTGTAGATTAGAGATGGGATTTTACCCGGGAAAAAACCCAAAATGGGTAAAAACAGGGAAAAAACCCAGGGAAAATACCCGAATGGGAAAATATTCGGGTTTTTTCATATTTAGAATATGTAACATCTATGTAATGTGTAAATACATATATATATCAAATAGTACATACTCTACGTACCATCTAAGTACTATCACAACTAGTGAGAGCTAATCTAACTTTGTTTATTTTCATAATTCATCACAAACAACATAGGTATTACAAATGCTGTTATTAGGCGAACAAATAATTGTTTGAAACCCATTCATTATGCTACATATTTATTAGATCCAAGATCGCAAGGCATTGAATTAGGAGAAGAACACGAAGTGGATGCCATGGAGTTTATACACGACGTGAACCAATCGCTCAATATTGACGTTGGTGTTGATTTAGTCAATTATAGAGCTAAACACGGATTATGGAGTAAAACATTTATATGGAAGCATGTCGCGGACATGGACCCGGTAATTTGGTGGAGAGGACTCTGCAGATCCAAATCGCTGAGTAGGGTTGCAGCCCGTATTCTAACTCCTCCCTGTACTTCAGCAGCCACTGAACGATCTTTTAGCACGCATGCGCATATACATAGTCACAAACTAAATAGATTGACTACAGAGAGGGCAGCAAAAATAGCTTTTATATCGTATAATTGGAACCTGTTACACAAACATAAAGATGATGACAATGACGATGATGACGAGCCGTTGTCTACACCCAGGCCCGTTGGGTAGCCCAACAAATGAAGAACGACCTTCAACATCTCGTGGGAATACACAAGAAATAGAATTTTGCAATATAAATAATACATTTTATAACATATTTGCTCGTAAAGGGTCTCTTATTGGACCAATTTCTGTATCGTAATGTATCTTATTACGTACGAGTACTTGTGCTGTAATGTGTAATGTAAAACGCATGGTTTCAAAATGCTCCGTCCACAGACTAGGTAAAGAGATATGCTCCGTCTAAAACGAACGGTATCTTTTTAAATCTTAGTAAAGAGTTTTTATGTCAGAAAAGTGTGGTCAACATTTTATGAATAAAATTAACTTTGAGAGGTCAAATAAAATAAATAATTATTTGATTCGTTAATTTAATTAATTTTGACCATAAATTACTTTAATTTTTCTGTAACAAAACATAAAAATATTAATTTACTTTATTACTAATGGCATACCGGCAGGTTCTGTGCCATTGCTTAAAAAAAAAGGCGCCAATGCGCGCGCATTGCTAATCTGTGATCCATAGTGATTAGTGATTACTTATACTCTGTGCTGTGATCTGTGATCAAGTAAATATTATTCTGCGCTTTTTTTTCGCTGTATTGTTTTTATTTGAAAATGTCGTCAGAGTTTTGTTTATTTCCTCGCTTGCTATGACATACGTGCGCTTTGATAATAAATTACAGCCTCTGCTAAATTAAAGCTCTCGCCTTCGGCTCGAGCTAGCAATAAAGCCTCGGCTGTAATTATCAACTTAGCGCACTTATATATCATAATGTACTATAATGATCATGACAGTAGCGACAATGCCTAAAAAATTTCAATTGTAAAAAAATATTTTGTAACGTTTCCAAAGTGTGATAAACAATGGTGATAAATAATTGTTAGTAAGTATCTCTCGTTTTTTTTTTTGATCAAAGGTTGTAAAAGTTTCTATAAACGTACCTACTTTCTGCTATTACATAACATTCCATCACAATGGGCAGAAAAAATTTTTATGATAGAACAAGAAGACATCTTTTTGTTGTTATATTAAACTACTGGTTTTTTGGTGGTTCCCGAATCAAGCTACACATTTTGACGTTTTGAACAACAGCTAGTGCCTTATATATTGCGTAAAATACGTGCGCATCGCCAAGTACCTAAATTTCGCTGCATTTGATCTAAATATAAAAAAAAGAAAGTTTGTGATAATTATGCTAAATAATGAAAATACCCGTCTATTGGGTTTTTTCCCACATAAATACCCGGTATTTTCCCGAATGGGAAAAAATCTGGGTATTTTCCCGTTGGGTTTTTTCCCCACTGCCCATCTCTACTGTAGATACACTTTAACACTTCGATATAGCGATAGTCGATGCGGCATCGCTGGAGAGACTGAAGGACTGCCCAGGTCTCGATGGAATCGAAGGCTTTCTCATAGTCCACAAAAACTATACATAGTGGCCAATTATACTCCTCGAATTTCTAAAATTCTAAGATCACATGTACACTGTATACACATTTAAATAATAATATTTTAATATAATTTAATTTTCTCTGCAGTTGATATATTTTAGAAGTACTTACACATTCAAAATGAATGTGCAGTTAAAATTATTTCAAAATTTGAACAAGGTGTTGGCCCCACCGCAAACAATGTCATAGTAGGTATCTCAATATCACTCTCAATATCGGAAATGTGCGAAATAGGTACATACCTACAAAGTAGGTACTTACTGGTTTGCTAAATCATTATTTTATCTGAAAAAAAGCAATACCTGACTACATCGGTGTAGTGGTTTACAGGGGGTCACAGGGTTGTCTTTTGACGTGATAACGTCTTATAATTCGGTGAAGCCGGCTGCACGCCCGCAAAACATGACGTCATGTAACGTTACCGTTACCGTTAGTTCGTCGTCCGTGCCATGAGGACGAAGCTGAGCACTGAGGGCGCCACCCGCCGAGTCGAGCGGTATCACTACTCGCGCTATCAGCGTACTGATTTCTTAAGACGTTGTCACGTTTAACTATCGTCAGTAAACCGACTATACAGACAACCATTTTTTTATTCGATTTATTGTATTTCTACTCGTGACCTAAAACCCCCAAAACCTAAGACTCTGTACTGGACGTCTACTCTGTTTCTACGAAAAAGAAATTTCGAAAAAAAACTCGCGACTTTACTACACTCGTTCTACTTCGTTTTGTCCGATACAACATTGTTTGACGGTTAAATGTTTTAAGTATACTCTAATTAAAGTAGGTTTAGAACATTTAAACGGAACAAACGACGGATCGAAGTAGAATCGGAGTTGGAAAATCGCGAGTTTATTTCGAAATTACGTTTTCGTTGAATTAGAGTAGACGTCCTGGTGACCCCCTCCAAAATTCTACGCTGGAACCGCGCCTGCCTTGAATCGCTAGCAGCGGCGGTAGATACATGATGCGGTTCTACTTATTTTGGTCGTTGACAACGAATAGCGATAGATATAAACGTCAGGCGCGCTCCGTTTCCTACAATCGACTAAAACAGAAAGAGTGAGCGCACTCTTCCCAACGATAACGTAATTTCGTGCGCCTGAAGTTTGCGAGGGCACATCTTTTGATTTACTTATATCAATAGTATAGGGTACTTCCCGTTTTCACAGAGAAAAAGTAAATTATAACAGCAGCAATGAATTACATAGGTACTTACTATACACAGTACCCAGTACCTAAGCCATAAAAAAAGTTTTTTTTTCATGTCTGCGCTGTGACGTCTTTGTTGTCAGCTGTTCGCTGTCAAAGTGTCATAACATAACCTATACTGACCTATACCTATACACTATACAACGCAAGATTGTAGAAAATTAGAATTCGTACATACTTTTCAAATGAAATAAAAATATCATAAGCATGGCTTTTTACAAAGGATGGCGTTACGTTGCATTTATATCTGGTGTAGTGGGATTTATCGGGCTTGCAATGTACCCTATCGCGATAGCACCAATGATGGATCCTTCTGAATATAGTAAGTTTCTTCATTGTTTATCATAGGAAATTATTCAATGATACATTTATTCGTCTGTGAAACTAGATTATTACAAAATTGTGTTGTTGTGTCAGAGACCAGGGAAACGTTCGCTAGTTTCCACTACAGTTTGGTATACAGACATTTTATGTTGTTTTGTCAAACATTTATAAATATGTGCACAATAAGTATTCTCTGGCTCGATACTTGATAAATACACTATATTGACACAGCAATTGAAAATTATCACTAAGACTATCATTACTCCTTGGAATCTTAGCCTTGTATGCACAAACTGCATGTATTTATTTATCAAGTGACCTAGGCACTTTGCTCTTAGCCTCTGCGGTCTACCAAACGTTGAGCCTCGGCCTGAAGAGCGCAGAGCAGTGCTGGCCAGTGATAGTGACTCTTCATATTCAAGTCCTAGCTTAGCACTACGAGTGCTGTAATGGCCAAGCTTGGCGCTTACCATCAGGCAAATTTTGTGTTTGTTCTATCACTTTATGTAACAGAAAACAAATACCTACATTTTATCATCATGGAAATCACATTCACACATAAATGTAATTAAAATAATTAATGAGCACTAGAAGTACCTATTCATATAATTGTGAAATTATATTAGTACTTAAATGTATGTTCAATGATTTGCTGAGTGCTAAGTTGAAACTTTTTAATGTAATTAAAGGTTCTATCTACTTCCAGTTAATGCCACATATAACTACACCGTAGTTACAGAAATCTTTTGCTTAATAAAACTTGATAGGCAGTACAGCCCAAATGCCTTTGAAAAATCTGTACAAAAAAGGTGAAAAATTCTTTTTCTTGCATTTCCAGAGAAGATTCAGAAAGAAGCAAGAAAAAACATTAGACAAGAAGACATTCAACCTGGGAGTAAGTGTCTTGTCTAAATCACCTCATATGCATCTTTGAAGGGTAATGTTTCAATAGAATTTAAAGGGCACAGAGATGAACCCCACCTTGTATCTTAGCAGTAATGTTTGCACATTACTGTGTTCCGGTTTAAAGGTGCTAGGTAATGATTTGGACTGTTTATGTACTGTTATAAATAAATAAATATTGGTGGACAATTCACACACAACACCATCTGACCCCAAACTAAGCAAAGCTTGTATGATGGCAGCCAGATAGCTGATAAAATACTTATATAGTTCTAAATACATACTTATTATACATAGAAACACCCAGACACAGTGCAAACATTTGAATTCATCACACAAATATTTGCACTGGGTGGGAATCGAACCCACGATCCTCGGCTTCGGAGGCAGAGCTACTACCCACTAAGCCACGAGGCCAGTCATGTTGATGATGTTTAACTGCTTGTCACTGGACTGTTTTGTGGCGGGCATGTCGCTTACCATCAGGCACATGTCCTGCTTGTATTGTCACTCTATACTTTAGAGTGACGGTACTACGATAAAACTACTTTTTCTTATACTATAAAAAAAGTCTGTATGTATTTACAACTCTATAAGTATTATATCTCAATCCCATAGTACAAGCTTTAATTAGTTTGGGGATAGATGGAGAAATGTCTGCCAATATTTGTTTATTTATACATACAAAACTGCTTTGAATGATCACTATAATTTTCATTTCAGATATGAAGGTCTGGTCAGATCCATTTGGACGCGAAAAACCGACAAGTTAAAGACGAGTTGTTTTGTAAATAATTAGAAATAATTTATTGTAGTCAAAATAATATAATTACTGTTATGTTGTAAATATTTCTTTTATGTCTCCTTTCTTGTAACACACTCTTTCAAATAAGTATCGAAACTAATCTATATTGAGAGAATTAACAAAAGATTGAACTAAGATAGGTAAGTTAAGGCTGGTCTAGGTGACAGCCGATCTGGAGCCCCTGGTTCGAATCCTACACGCCCCACTGTCTTTTCGAAGTCATGTGCATAATGCAGTTAATTTAAAAACGGTGAAGGAAAACATCGTGAGGAAACCGACATGTATGTACCTCAAATCTCTTTGGGTTCATGCGTCGTCTACCTGCATTGGGGCAGCGTGGTAGATTATGGCCTTAACTCTCTCCTTGTGAGAGAAGGCCCCGAGTCCCAGCAGTGGGAACATTTATTGGGCTGTTGATGATGAAGGAAAACATCGTGAGGAAACCGACATGTACCTAAAATCTTTTCGATGTCATGCGTCTTCTAGCTGCACTGGGCCAGGGTGATGGATATAGATACGCAAGGAGAGACCCTTGCGAGAGGTCCCGAGTCCCAGCAGTGGGAACATTCAGTGGACTGCTTATACCACAGTCTATTAAATCATACAGTTGGTCGACGATGCCGTCTAGAAGGGGCAATAGTGCGGGGCGTGCGGGGTGAGACGCGGGAAGCGCGCTCCTGCATTGCCTACATTACAATATTAGTATTGAAGGAGCGCGGCTCAGGGCTGACGTCTTCCGTGTTTTAATTTTATTTTGGTGCCACGTTTTTAAAAAAGCGACAACCCTACCCGTGTCTTGACAGTATCGGCGTTTCTCCCAAGATCAAAGGCCATGAACTACTGGTAGTATTGCTTTACACTGTGCTATTACTATGCTATGAACTAAAACTCGTCAGGTAATATTGTACTTAAGAGGTAATCATTTCAGCCCTGAAATCTCATACAAAACACGTAAAAAAATCTATTTGTTTGCGACTTTAAAAGTGCGCTTACATGAGGGCAATAATTGATCGGCTACACGAATGGACCATTTCAATTCAATCTGGAGCAATTAAAACAAATTGCGGCAATTATTTCGGCGATATTGCTTCTAATTCCTCCAGATATCTCATATCGCTCAATGTCGCAGATACGAATTGACGAATATCCAATGGGCTTGGAAATTCCTAGCATTTTTTGTATATACATCTCATTCGCACTTGTTTCTTGCCGTCTTGCTTCCGCGGGGAGAGCGAGAGGTCGGGTGGCGCCTAGTTGATGAAGTTGCGCCATATCGCTCAATATTGTATTGCGCAGTATTGATGCTTGTTGCCGTTGCCGTAAATTGCTTGATGTAGTCGTGACGTCATAGTTGATGAGTATTGACTGGAATTGAACAATTTTAGTTGCCCGTATAAGCGCACCTTATGAGATACAATGTAGTACGACAAAGACGTTGCCAGAGAGTAAAAAAATCTGTCTGATGTCAAGCGACAATAGTCTACGATTCGATGACAGAGCGTGCTTACCTCCAGAAGAGAAAGAAAATCACTCTCAACGAGACACCAAAATTGTAACTATCGAGGAAAACCCTCTCAGGTAACGCATTTCACAGCCTAGATGTTATTACGAAAGTGATTCAAACCTCGTTCTTCTTCTCCGAGTCTTTTTAACGTCAACGATATAGTTTTTTTCGAGTTACGAGCAATCCAAAAGAAAAGGGTAGGGTATAGATCATGCAGATCTGGACTCTCCGGAATGCATCCGATAAAAAATTGGCAGTCATATAGAAGTGGAAACTTTTAACTCAGAATTTGGTATCGTACTTTGGAAACTACGCGGGTGAAACCGGAGGGCGTGACCATGACCATGGCAATCTAGAAATGCGTCAGCATCTCGGGACTAATAGCCATGGTCCCGAGTTTAGCCGAAGATTTGTTCTATGTGGTTTCACCCGCATAGTTTCCAAAGTGAGCTATCAAATTCTGAGTTATTTAGAAGGTTTCACTTCTATCATTCTTTTATAAATTTAGAATTAAATGGGGTTTTACAGAGGTATCGCGAGGGGGTTACCATAAGTGGTTATGGTGCGAGATTGAAGATACGTTTCGCCCGCTCCTAGCGATGCGACTGACAATAAAACAACATATTATAAAAAGTTTTTATTGATAAATTTTCCAACGACCCTTCAGTCATCATCCACTTCTAAAGCTTTACAAAAAAACGTGGACTCATTCGCATTTAGATCTCATAAAAAAATAAATTTGCAATTCTTTATTTACATTTAAAAACTCCACATCACTAAAGCATTACTTGAGAAAATAAAATGTAGCAATGTGGACACCAATATTAATTTTCTCTATCATCTAATATCAAGTATAAAAACTAAGTTATATAATATTTACATAATTATACATAAATCTTTACATTTTCTTATAAACGGTAATTAAAGAGTCAACAATTATTGTACAAGTTTGTGACTCGGATAATAAAATCTATTTATAAAATAAACTACAATATGTATTGCAGTAAAACATAAAATGTATGAAATGACAAAACATTTAGATAAAATTCTAATATAAAGTTATATTATCTGAATTTAAGACAATGAGCAAACGCAAATGCAAGACAGGTGCGACGGGAAGATTGAGCGAGGAATTATATTAAATTCTAGCATTTTTCTCGTCAAAAATCCCACATACTCACTACCTACAATATATCTTAGCTTTATCAACAACATTACCCAAAGTTTTATTTATCATCATCATATGGTTCATTCCCATAATGTGCTATAACTATTTGAACCAGGCATTAACCAACATTTACAAATAATTCACCTCACGTAGTAAGTTATTTTAGGTTTTTAATGCCGAGGACATTTCGAGTCTTTTTGGATGTTCTATGCCAATAATTAGTTTTTAGACATGACATTTCATTTTCAAAAACATTAGGCTAAATGCCTTTGAAATTCTTCATCCAAATCTAATTTTGCCCATAAAAAAATTGGGCTAAATGACTTATGATTTGATAAATTACATTCCTAAAACGGACAAGTTCGTTTAGGTGTCGCTACTACCTATGTTGATTTTCTATGATATAGCATAATATACATATGTCACGGAAGGAAACACAGTAACACTAAAATGAAAATGTCAATTAAACGAATATAATTTTGCAAATAAGCCCAATTTGCAGTTAGACTATTAGATTTGAAAAAAAGATGCCAAAGCGCCATCTGTAATATACATTTTTTAATCAGTTTCGTCTGAAATCGTCTCAATAAAGAGGTAAAATAATATACTTAATTTCGCATGCACGTTTTAAAATGACAACAGTAAATTTATGTCTGATTTTATGACATGATAGAGACAGCAATATTTTAAAATAATTTTCTAACGTTATTGTGTTTTAACGTATCCGTGGCGCCATCTAGTTTCGATCCACGTTAGTTGGTCGATCAATATATTTACAGCGTCACAGTAAGTAACAAAATCAATGTAAAATAGGAATTATTTATAAAACACGGGACATATTTTCCAAAAACGATATTATAAATCACAATCACACAAATCATTATTGAAAATGATTTTAAGATGAAAAATATGCTACTATTTTGTGCATAAAAAAACTGTCAAGTCGAAATGTTTAGCAATTCATTCCGTAGCTTCCTATTCCGCACTGTCTTCACAATAATCATATAATGCAAGGTTTAAAAATAATATTAGGCGATCGTTAGAATAATGTGTTATTACTAGATAATTATTATCACCACTTTTTACTCTATCACTTACTAATTACTCGGTTTACGTGAGTTCTCTATGTGCTAAGAATTAAAGATCACTGCAGAAATTCGTCATCGTCCCCCACCTGAAATAGAATAATAATCATTTTTAATCTTAATATATATAAATCCTGTCACGATGTTTGTCCGCGATGGATTCCTAAACGACTTAACCGATTTTAAATTAAATTGGCACACCGTGAGCAGTCTGGTCCAACTTGAGAGATAGGATAGTTTTTATTTAGATTAATAGTCTTTAAATGACAATATCCGAGCGCAGCCGGAATGGGCCGCTAGTCTTAATATATACAAATTACGTGTCACGTTGTTTGTCCGCGATAGACACCTAAACTACTAAACCGATTTTAGTCAAATTTTCACTCCGTGTGCAGTTTGATCCAACTTGAAAGATAGGATCGTTTTTGTATGACAATATCCGAGCGAAGCCGGGACGGGCCCCTAGCTTTAATATAATACAAATCCAGTGTCATTCAAGTCCGTTCTGACTGATTATAAATAAATAAAAATAAATAAATAAATAAAGTCTGTTGGGTGACTTTATTCACGGAAGTTGGTATTTTGTACTATCTTAATATTTTATTTTCTGCAAAAAGCCGATAACCGATTTCAATTTTATTTCAGACATCCGATCAAATTTCTTAAGAAGATCATCGAGGTATATGAAAATAAATTTTAGTTTTACGTACATATTTCAAAAACCTCCGCACCGATATCGATAAAAATTATATGGGACCACCTCCGAACTAGTTGACTCTTGTTGATAGTAGCGTAATGTTAAAATAGCCTTCCTCGATAAATGGACTATCCCACAAAGAAATAATCTTTCAATTCGGACCAGTAGTTCCAGAGATCTTTCCGTTCAAACAAACAAACATACAAACTCTTCAGATTTATAATATTAGTATAGAAGTATAGATATAAAACCTAATGAAAACAGAAAAGAACAAGCAAAAACGAGTATTCTTTTCTTCATTACGCGGTAGTGTCGTTCAATGGCGTCATAGCGAAAAGCGTCGACCAAAAATATTAAGAGGCTTTCCAAGACAAAAATATCTGTGATGAATATGTGTGCCTCTGTGTGTAGGTATATGTTTCCATATGTTTCATCATCGTAAACATAAACAACCCATACTCGTCTACTACTGGAAGTAGGTATAGCTCTCCAATAATCTCTATGTTTACAATCATATAAATATTAAATCAACTGTTTGGTTTCCACAATACAAGCTTTGCTTATTGTGTGGCTATATAGTGTTTATCAAGGAATATTCACAAATACTTTTAACATGTTCACTAATATAACAAAAAACCGTTTTATTTCTAGATTGTAGTTTAAAGAATTAAATATGTAGGTATTGTAGGTACCTGCAAGAAATATTCAAAGTCGCTGCGATGGCAGGCGCCCTCAGCTGCAAACGTGAACTTGTGGAACGTGCCATCCTCCGAGATCACTGGAAAATATTCACAAATCCTTTGTTAGTACTTCAAAACTTTCATCGCTTTAATTTTATGAATCTTATATATAAAAAATGGTTCATCCAAGTATATGTACGCTTATAAGTTTTGAATGACTGCACCAAATTGGATGATTCTTTGTTTTATGTGTTTGTAATTGTCAAGACAAAGTTTGTATACAATAATATTAGAAAATATTAACAAATAAAAGGATAGCAGGTTCTTCTCGATGGTTATAATCTCGGTGTCTTAAAATCGAGAGTGAATCGGTTTTTTCTAGGTAAGCACGCTCCATCGTAGACCACCTCGTCGCTTAAAATCAGGCGCGAGAGATGGCGGTCAAGTGTAAACTTATAAAAGTAAAAAAAATACCACATAGTTTTCCTATAAGCGTTTTAAAACTTTTAACGTGTAGGATAGCGTCGTACAGTGGTGTCAGTTACCGTAACTCGCACCGCCCACTCTGCGGGTAGCGTGGTGTAGTGGTGGTGGTGGTGCTACGTACCCACGGCGCTGGTGTCGCCGGTGAACCCGCAGAGCGCACGCGCGCCGGTGGCGGGCCGCGCGCACAGGTGCGGGTAGGAGCCGCGCGCGGACCACACTGCGGGTAGCGTGGTGTAGTGGTGGTGGTGGTGCTACGTACCCACGGCGCTGGTGTCGCCGGTGAACCCGCAGAGCGCACGCGCGCCGGTGGCGGGCCGCGTGCACAGGTGCGGGTAGGAGCCGCGCGCGGACCACACTGCGGGTAGCGTGGTGTAGTGGTGGTGGTGGTGGTGCTACGTACCCACGGCGCTGGTGTCGCCGGTGAACCCGCAGAGCGCACGCGCGCCGGTGGCGGGCCGCGTGCACAGGTGCGGGTAGGAGCCGCGCGCGGACCACACTGCGGGTAGCGTGGTGTAGTGGTGGTGGTGGTGGTGCTACGTACCCACGGCGCTGGTGTCGCCGGTGAACCCGCAGAGCGCACGCGCGCCGGTGGCGGGCCGCGTGCACAGGTGCGGGTAGGAGCCGCGCGCGGACCACACTGCGGGTAGCGTGGTGTAGTGGTGGTGGTGGTGGTGCTACGTACCCACGGCGCTGGTGTCGCCGGTGAACCCGCAGAGCGCACGCGCGCCGGTGGCGGGCCGCGTGCACAGGTGCGGGTAGGAGCCGCGCGCGGACCACACTGCGGGTAGCGTGGTGTAGTGGTGGTGGTGGTGCTACGTACCCACGGCGCTGGTGTCGGCGGTGAACCCGCAGAGCGCACGCGCGCCGGTGGCGGGCCGCGTGCACAGGTGCGGGTAGGAGCCGCGCGCGGACCACACTGCGGGTAGCGTGGTGTAGTGGTGGTGGTGGTGCTACGTACCCACGGCGCTGGTGTCGGCGGTGAACCCGCAGAGCGCACGCGCGCCGGTGGCGGGCCGCGCGCACAGGTGCGGGTAGGAGCCGCGCGCGGACCACACTGCGGGTAGCGTGGTGTAGTGGTGGTGGTGGTGCTACGTACCCACGGCGCTGGTGTCGCCGGTGAACCCGCAGAGCGCACGCGCGCCGGTGGCGGGCCGCGCGCACAGGTGCGGGTAGGAGCCGCGCGCGGACCACACTGCGGGTAGCGTGGTGTAGTGGTGGTGGTGGTGGTGCTACGTACCCACGGCGCTGGTGTCGCCGGTGAACCCGCAGAACGCACGCGCGCCGGTGGCGGGTCGCGCGCACAGGTGCGGGTAGGAGCCGCGCGCGGACCACACTGCGGGTAGCGTGGTGTAGTGGTGGTGGTGGTGGTGGTGCTACGTACCCACGGCGCTGGTGTCGCCGGTGAACCCGCAGAACGCACGCGCGCCGGTGGCGGGCCGCGCGCACAGGTGCGGGTAGGAGCCGCGCGCGGACCACACTGCGGGTAGCGTGGTGTAGTGGTGGTGGTGGTGGTGCTACGTACCCACGGCGCTGGTGTCGCCGGTGAACCCGCAGAGCGCACGCGCGCCGGTGGCGGGCCGCGCGCACAGGTGCGGGTAGGAGCCGCGCGCGGACCACACTGCGGGTAGCGTGGTGTAGTGGTGGTGGTGGTGGTGCTACGTACCCACGGCGCTGGTGTCGCCGGTGAACCCGCAGAGCGCACGCGCGCCGGTGGCGGGCCGCGCGCACAGGTGCGGGTAGGAGCCGCGCGCGGACCACACTGCGGGTAGCGTGGTGTAGTGGTGGTGGTGGTGGTGCTACGTACCCACGGCGCTGGTGTCGCCGGTGAACCCGCAGAGCGCACGCGCGCCGGTGGCGGGCCGCGCGCACAGGTGCGGGTAGGAGCCGCGCGCGGACCACACTGCGGGTAGCGTTGTGTAGTGGTGGTGGTGGTGGTGGTGCTACGTACCCACGGCGCTGGTGTCGCCGGTGAACCCGCAGAGCGCACGCGCGCCGGTGGCGGGCCGCGCGCACAGGTGCGGGTAGGAGCCGCGCGCGGACCACACTGCGGGTAGCGTGGTGTAGTGGTGGTGGTGGTGGTGCTACGTACCCACGGCGCTGGTGTCGCCGGTGAACCCGCAGAGCGCACGCGCGCCGGTGGCGGGCCGCGCGCACAGGTGCGGGTAGGAGCCGCGCGCGGACCACACGTGGAGAGTGCCCTTGTCCGACACACAACAAACCAGCGTGCCGGCCGGATTGAACGTTATACTGAAACATGTATCATGCATCTTAGTAATAACAAGACGTAGTACATACAGGCGCGGTCGCAGCCTAGGGAAGAATCTGTGTGTATTTTTGTGTTGTGAACAATAAGAGTGTATGTGGTGAACAAGAGTGTGAAGTTTGAGGCTGAGGAGTAAACTTGCCTTCGATGAGACACGTACAAAATTAAAAAAAATGATTTACCTACAATCGAATACCTTGGATTGGAAATGTGTACAAGTCCAAGATGCATAACAAAATCTTTCTTTTTCACTATTTCCTCAATATCGGTAACAAATACTTTCATATATTGAGGAAATAGTAAAAAAAAAAGATTTTGTGGTTGCAACTATCTTGGATTTAAAACTTGTCACAGTGTATATCTGTACAGTATTCTACTAGTTAAGCCCTTTCAATTGATACCCATATTGAGTGAGGTTGTGAAAAAACATTGTATCCACCATTTTGTGGAGGCAGACATCTTGAATCGATCTTAACCAAACATATTTAATTATATGCCGCCAGTCAATGTCGCGGTCTCAGTGCGAACCTGCACCTTAAAGGTAGCAGTTCACGCGGAGACCGCGACACGAGACAAAACTGGAGACTGCGATCGGAGACCGCGACAGGCACTTGACATTATGGAATTGTCGGGGGGTCAGTTCGAGCCGAGTCTCGTGTCTCGGTGCCTGTCGCGGTCTCCACGCTACCTTAACCCAACAGGCCAGCCAGCTAAATTGAACCTAACAGTCTCACCAATAAACATCAGCATAGTCCGCGCCCCGTCGCAGCTCATGAATCAAATGCTTGGTGCCGGTGTCCCATATGCGGATGATGGTGCCGCGTTCGGAGGCCGTCGCCAGCTTCGTGCCGTTGGCGGACAGGCTGATGCACACGAGGGCCGACTGGTGACACCCCAGCACCGCTGGGGAGCTCGAGTGCGCGCCTTTCACCGCTCGGGACACGTCCTGTGGTAGAACGAGCCGTGGTGAAATTTACAATAACATAGCCTTTACATAAGAACAAAAATAAATATTAACCAAAAAAACATAAGTTTTTGAAGTGAAAACTTCTTTTGTTACAGACAGATTTTTCGTGGGCTGTGAATTGTATTCTAGCAGCTCGGGAATGATAAGAAATCTTCGGGTAAACTCGGGACCATGATCATTGGTCATCTAGAAATGTGTCAGCATTTCTAGATAGTTTTACCCCCGTAGTTTCCAAAGTAAGCTATTAAATTCTAAGTTAAAAGTTTTCACTTCTATCGGCAGTTCCTATGACTGCCATTTTTGTTTGTTTTTATAGGTTTCACTTGGTCACCGTCGCTAACTATCTGATGTTAAGGAACGATGCTGTCTACGATGAAGCGTGCTTACCTAGAAGAAACCGATTCAGTCTCAATACAGAGGCTCAATAGGTAATATATAGCTATGTTTAAGCTATACAAAATAAAATCACTCTATAAAAAAAACTGCTAAACTCCTGTTTGTCTACCGCAAACTAGGCAAAGCCTGTATTCCGGGGAATAACACATAAGTTACTATTTGTTCCATAGATTTTGACCTCTTTGTGCCATAGAATATAGCTTTTTCACAGTGGGGTGTTCTGGGTGAGAGGTCTGCACTGGGTAAATCAGAGAGGGCGGTCTAGGAGTAGCGGGTACAGGAAAGGACACATTTAGGTAGGCTATTCATGATGAGAGGTTTGGGATGAGAACGCTAGAGTTGGAAGTTTGGGAAGAAATTCACTTTAATCAGTGGAGACGCGGACTACTTAGTTTATGCGACTCACCCTATTCAGACGCTCCTATAAAGTCAGGTCTAAGATCAGGGTTTTCCGCACGGTTCCGTTGTACCAATCGTAAGTAGGTGAGATGTATGTTAGCTACGGCGACATAGTGATGTGTCGCAACAAAAGTATGACACTTCCACAAGAGCGACAAGACAAAAGCGATCAGACCCGCGCTTCTACCGCCTAACTAAATCGGCTATCGCTTTGGTAATGCTGTCTCTATCATTTCAAGCGAAAAGAAAAGAGAGAGAAACATCAAAGCAATGACATTTTTCGTTCGGCGGTAGACTCCCCGTGCATCCGGAGTAAAGCGTTTGTTCTAACTGTATACATAGTATATAAGCTCTTTGGGTCAGTCATTCCGTTGCGTGACCTGAGATGGAGTAATGATGCAGAGTACTGACCAGTAGCTGCAATGAGCCGCGGCGGTGCGCGGCGGCGGCCAGGATCTGCGCGGCGCCGGGGTCGGTCGCGAGCGCGCACAGCGGCCGCGCGTGCGCCGGCGTGCGCACCAGAGCCACGCGCTGCAGCGACGGGAGCGCGATCACTTGCACCGACGACGAGAGCACCACGGCCACCCTGACACAACCCAAACACACTTTAGGAAACTGAGGAAAACTGACGGCCATTCGAATGCCACACTCACAAGCTTAGTAGCTAACGAAAACTGAAAATACCACGGCCCACCTGATGCATTACACGCACGCTTTTATAACTGTGGAAATATACTGGAACACGGGACGACGCGATACACGCACGTTTTAATAACTAAAGACTACAACACAGCCATCCTGACACAACACACGCACTCTTTAATAACTGACGACTACAACAAGGCCATCCTGACGCAAGATGCGTTTGTTGCGTCAGAATGGCCGTGTTGTAGTAAACCGCCTTGGACTTCTAGGTCCATCTACCCTGGTGATGCGATACTCACTTGTCTCTCCTAGCCCGCAGGGAGCGTATAGGCGACTTGAAGGCGAGCTCGGCTCGGAAGGCGCGTTGCTGGTCGTCGAGGAGCACGAGGATGCACGGCCGGCGAGCCTTCACTACCAGCAGCCAGTTGCTGCGGAACACCATCTCGCACAGCAACACCTCGCCGAGCTCCTCCTTGTCTGGAAAACAAAAAAAAACATATTTTTTATTATTTTATAAACAATCTTTTAATTATATACTCTAAAACGAAGAAAAGTACAATGTTATTGCATTGTCACCGAAGTTACTGAAGTATACCAAATTTCAACCTAATCTAACGACAGGAAGTGGCTCTAATTTAACTTGCAGGGTTTGTTCCATACTAACAAGTATGGCAAGTATAATAAAAGCTTATAACAAACGTATCTTGATAAGATAGGTGCATGCGCTAACTACGGAGGTTTACAACTATTCTCCAGACGAGACAAAAGATGTCCCGTCTACCGAGACGGATGACCGCATCTTTCAAAATACGAATAAAAAAGTGGTTAGTGGAAAATAAAAATACAGCATTGGCGAACTGATACCGAAACAATGCTTTATAATGCATAACTAGATCGGATTTATTGTATTCATTTAATTTAGTCACTTAGATTGAATATCCATTAGGTACTTTCTTTTCGTTTATTCGGAATTATTCGTCACCAGTAACTAAACTCTGGGTAACCCAACGCAAATCTATACTAATATTATAAAGCTGAAGAGTTTGTTTGTTTGAACGCAAGGATCTCTGGAACTACTGGTCCGAATTGAACGATTCTCTCTTTGTAGGATAGTCCATTTATCGAGGAAGGCTATAGGCTATTTAACATTACGCTACTATCAATAGGAGCCGAGCAGGAATGAAAAATGTAACAAAATCGGGAAAAAATATTGCTTTTTGAGAGCTTTCGTTGCGTGACAGCATATGTCATATTTTAAAGGTTGCGTCATTAAAACCTAAAGTAACCGAATTTGTTCAAAATTTGAATTGGTACGATCGATTTTCGATAGATGGCGTAGCAACGCGCGCGCGTGCAACTAGTCTTGATATACTCATGATAATGAGTATATCTTGAGAAGAGGAAGACTTGTTCTTAAATACATTACAAAGAACTGAATCGCGATCTAAATGAGTTTTAATTATGCACTTCCCAAAAATGTGCAACGCTTCACGATTTCGTGTACTTTTTCAGAAGTATGTACCTACATTATCCTAAAATTGGAAACATACCGAGAAGATTAGCAATCCCGCTGCGCAAGGATGACTACGGGTATTTGCTCTGTTATGTATTGCGCTCGTCACCCAGATATAAATATATAGCTTAGAAGCTTAGATGATTTATCTCTATGTAATTTATCTAATGTAATTTCTCTGGAAACATTGCTCTTCAAACCGGAACACAGTAATGTTTGCACATTATTGCTTGGCGGTAGAATAGCTGGCAAAAGGAGTGGTATGTCCCCGGGCGAACTCAGCAAAGAGTCCTTCCTACCTCTACAATATTAGCACGATCTGTCTGATGTGGGTGTCTGGTGCCTTATAATGTAAGCTTTGTTTAGTTTTAGCTCGACAGTTTTGTGCAATGAATGTCCCCAAACGTTTATTTGTATATTTATTTAGGAATAATAAAGTTAAGTATGTTGAAAAATATTATACGGTGGTGTCATTTTTAAAAACATTTATATAAACACAAAATAAACTATGTATTTTTTTGTTACAATCGCCTAAAAAATGTATTAAATACAGCGCCTGAGAAGTAAGTCAGCTCACATCTTCGGAAGCAGAACGGAACGTTGCGGAATGCAAGGTCAATGGCACAGTTTAATTATAAAACAATAGAACCGAGTCTTCCTGGACGATTTAATTAGCTTGCGTTGTCTACGCCGCACTTTTAACGAACGTTTATTTTTTTAACCACAAAGTCTTTGGGATGGGTTGGCTAAGTAGTAGCTGGAGGTTCTGAAATCGATCGAGAGACGTGCCCAAAGGCTCAAAGGCAACGACGCCCTTTAGACTTCTAAGTCTTGACCATCGACGCAAAGTTGCTAGCTTATCGGTTTTTATATTGGGCACATTTCGAAAAGTAAGCTGCTGATCTGCATGATCCACTATCTTGAACTTTTTTATATCGGACTGTTCTTCACACGAAAAATTGACATCGTTTCGTGGTAACGTTCCAAAGACTCGAACGAAGAGGTTTGCCTCAACTTTCGTGTTACGAGTATGAACGTCTAGACTGTGGAACGCGTTGTCTGAGTGGGGTTTTCTTCTTAGAATGACAGATAAGACGGACTGAAATGTGTCAAAAAACCATGGTCTAATGGCGAGAATGTCTGATGTCACAAATCTTGAGGCCATAGGTTTTATTCCGCCAGCACTTTGAAAAATTTCGTCAAGTGCAGATGGATTGGTTTGTCATCATCACTAGCTTCAACGGCGAAGGAAAACATCGTGAAGAAACTGGCATATTTAAAGAATCTTCCGAGGTCATGCGTCATCTGCCGCACTGGACCAGAGTCGTGGATTATGTCCTTAACTCTCTCTTTACCAGAGAAGGCCCCGAGTCCCAGCAGAACAACTAATGTCCCCAAAACTTTGACTGCTTGTGCTATACAAAATTGGCTTAAAAAATGACTAATGAACTTGGGTTTTTCTGGTTACGCACGAACATTTAGCACACTTGGTCTTCGTCCAAATCACGTTACGGTATCTACACCCACAATAAACGTCTGGTGCGACGATCATTATGCATTTGGCTCTCGTGTGATATACATATACGAGTTCACAATGGGTGCATAGTACACATGTCCTGGCGGCGCGTTAGGTGTGAATGAACTTCTAAAATTAGCAGGTTATTGAGTGCGTATGAAATCTAACGAACACACGACACAATTGCGACTGATTTTTCATTGCCCGTTTGAAATTGGAAATCGTGTGTTTGCGAATTCAGATCTTTAAAGTGATACTTTCATTAGGCACGTTGAGTACTTTTTGGACGAAGAAAAATCAAGGAACTCGCGTCATCGTCACCGAACGCTTTCCATGAGCTACCAATATGTATAGTGTGTATATATTTATACTAGCAGCGCCCCGAGGTAAACCCCGCCTTGTTCCCGTTCCCGTTATTTTCCCGGGATAAAAAATAGCCTGTGTGTTATTCCAGTAATATGATTTAAGTGTTTTCCAAATTTCAGTTCGATCTGTTCATTCGTTACGACCTGGTTGAGCAACAATCAACAAAACACCCATACATTGACATTTATAATATTAGTAGGAGTAGGATATGTTTTTTTTATAGCATAGAGTGACGAGACGAGCAGGTCATGTGCCTGATGGTAAGCAACATGCCTGCCACATAACAGCACAGCAACACGCAGCTATTGGAACATGATAGTCCAAATCATTACCTAGCACTACACTGCGCTCGTCACCCAGAGATCTAAGATATTATCTTATATTAAGATGTCTCTAAGCCCTGTAATTTCTCTGGAATCATTGCCCTTCAAACTGGAACATAGTAATGTTTGCACATTACTGCTTGGCGGTAGAATATTTGGCAAAGGTGTGGAACTTCCCCAGGCGGACTCTGCTAAGAGTCCTACCACTACCATGTGTACTTTTTGGGCGAACAAAATGCGTGAAACTCGCGTCATCATCAATGTGCGCTTTCCATGAGCTTTCATTTTGAAGTTAACGCTTTTTTAGGAAATTCTCATGAGTTCGCATCATCAACACGCTAATGTTAATTGTGCAACAACACAATTGTGTTGCTTAATACTAAAATTCTAAGTTATACCTTTTAATTTCTATCGGCAGCCCCTACCATTGTCATTTTTTTATAAGCTTAACTAGCTGAACCCTGCGCGCGTTGCTACGCCACCTATCGACAATTGGTCGTACCAAATCAGATTTAGAACAAATTTGGTAAGCTTAGGTTATAATGACGCAACCTTAAAAGATAGACACATGCTGTCACGGACTTCGGCGCATGTCAGGGAGCGCAAAGAAATCTCTCAAAAAGGAATATTTTTGTTAATTTTTTTATTCATGCTCCCGTCCTATTGATAGTAGCGTAATGTTATATAGCATTTAGGCTTCCTAGATAAATGGACCATCCAACAGAAAAATAACCTTTCAATTCGGACCAGTAGTTCTCGAGATCCTAGCGTTCAAACAAAGAAACTCTTCAGCTTTATATAACATTAGTATATTTAGTATAATATCAGTTTTAAGAAGTGAAATACAAGAACTACATGCATAAAACATCATATGTCACCTGTCAGTGCCAAGGATCAGTTTTTTACCTTGTTTGACTTTTATTTACCCGTCCGAACATTAATAATGTATTGGCCAATTTGCATGACAGAGTGACGCACCGAGCATGTTTGACCTATTGCACCAGATACGAATACCGAAGGGTATTGCCATGCTTGTTGTCAATACTAGGGGTCGTACGATGAATTAGCGAAAATGTTTGGTTGAAAATAGCGTCATAGCAGAAATTACTAATAGAGTAAGATCCGAGGGCCGTAAGACGTCACGTATTTTCTGATGGATGAAATGTGAACGATTGAGTAGAGTTAGTACGTAGTAAAACACATGCTTACCCGCTAACTTGTTTAGAAGGCCAATTTTGAGATATAGGGTAATGAACAATTGAAGGCACATAAAAATATGTCCTACTTCACGTATTTCCTAATGACTGATTTTCACGTATATGTTATGGGCAATATCCTTAAAAATAGGGCCCCAATAGGGGCTAATAAGGGCTCTGGATCTTGGACTAAAATGCTCGACCGAACAAGCTAGCTACACGTGTCAAGCTAGGATAGCAAGCTAGTGGTAGCAAGCTAGTACTTCTAGCTCCGTGTAGACAACGCTACACAAAACGCAACGCTAGTTTTGTTTACACGAAGCTACACTAGCTTGCTATGCTAGCTTGAACGGTGTAGCTAGCTTGTAGGTAGGGCATTAGCCATTTCTGCTATGAGGCTACCTTGCTATACTAGCTTGAAAAGCTAGCCTCGTGTAGTCGTGTGTCTTACTCTCTTCTCGCTTTAGGAAGACTTTTAATGTCACTTTGTAACCTGACAAAAATAATATATTCGCAGTTTTCGGCAACCAAGCAACTAGAATTTTACCTATTATGAATTACTTTTATTTAACAGGTCCCAATTTGGTTTGGAATTAATAATAAAGTAGTTATGACTAATGGGCTATTTTATCTGATCTTAAATCTGCTCTGCTGTAAAGTTCTAATGGGCTATTTTATCTGATCTTAAATCTGCTCTGCTGTAAAGTTGTCAAAGTGTCGCTTGGCAGTTTCTGCCTTTCAAGCTTCGATAGGTTTTGTAGGTGTGGTACTTCCCCAGGCGGACTCTACAAAGCGTCCTGCCATCCAGTCACTACAAACGTAAAATGAAGTTGAGTAAAGCGACCGATAATTGTTTTTTGAACAAAGCAAAACAGTGATAGTTGTACTTTGTGTGACTTTGTTGTACTTTTTCTCCCAGATCCAGTTGTATAATCATTAAGTAGTTTAAAGATAATAATAATTAATTGTCCGACTGGGAGGTTAGAAGGGCAAATTGTCATAGAAATGTGTCTGTTATAGTTACGTATTTCTTTCAGTCACGGTACTTCTTTCAAAAAATGAATACTTTGTGTGGAGTGTAAAATATCAACCGGTGTGAAGTTGGCAGCCAAAAGTTTCTGCCATATTATCCGACCAAATGAAAATGGTTTTTTTGTACGATTTGCTTACATCAATTAATCTTGTGCTTATGCTTCAGAGAATTAAAGCAAAATGGTGAAACGCGATACTTAAAACTTGATAAAGCTCCAAAATAAACCAAAAAAATATATAAACCCAGGCGCACTTTTTTCACCTAGCGCACGTTTCCTTCAATAATGCGACCTGACGGCCCCTGAAATTCTGAAATATTATGTATTAGTATTGTAGCGTGTTTCATGCGCTATCAAAAAAACATAGTAAAAATGTGGCAAAATGGTTTCTACTTAGAAAAATTATCATCTGAAATCGCTCGGGTACCGAAATCTTAGGAGGAAAAGTTGGCTGCTGACTCATTGTGAACTCCCATAGCTGAAATTAGCCAAAAATCTTATCACATAATCAAGGTCTATAAATATTCTATCGAAGTGAGTCATTTCAGATAAGGATTCATGCCGTTTTAACCCTAAACTTTCCATACAAACAAAACTAGTGAAATAGCTAAACCTTAAAACACAACATGCTCGATTACGACCCGTAGGCCCCTGAAATACTGAAGTTTTTAGGTTGTATTCTATAAAATGATACCTAGTCTATCTAAAAAACATAGTCAGAATGTGGCAAAACGATTGCTTAACCCTCAAATGAGTTCATGAAAAATTTACAAAAAAAATTTAAGCCAAGTTCATATTTCCTTCAATACTGCGACCTGACGGCCCCTGAAATTCTAAAATATTATGTATAAGTATTGTAGCGTGTTTCATGCGCTATCAAAAAAACATAGTAAAAATGTGGCAAAATGGTTTCTACTTAGAAAAATTATCATCTGAAATCGCTCGGGTACCGAAATCTTAGGAGGAAAAGTTGGCTGCTGACTCATTGTGAACTCCCATAGCTGAAATTAGCCAAAAATCTTATCACATAATCAAGGTCTATAAATATTCTATCGAAGTGAGTCATTTCAGATAAGGATTCATGCCGTTTTAACCCAAAACTTTCCATACAAACAAAACTAGTGAAATAGCTAAACCTTAAAACACAACATGCTCGATTAGGACCCGTAGGCCCCTGAAATACTGAAGTTTTTAGGTTGTATTCTATAAAATGATACCTAGTCTATCTAAAAAACATAGTCAGAATGTGGCAAAACGATTGCTTAACCCTCAAATGAGTTCATGAAAAATTTACAAAAAAAATTTAAGCCAAGTTCAAATTTCCTTCAATACTGCGACCTGACGGCCCCTGAAATTCTGAAATATTATGTATTAGTATTGTAGCGTGTTTCATGCGCTATCAAAAAAACATAGTAAAAATGTGGCAAAATGGTTTCTACTTAGAAAAATTATCATCTGAAATCGCTCGGGTACCGAAATCTTAGGAGGAAAAGTTGGCTGCTGACTCATTGTGAACTCCCATAGCTGAAATTAGCCAAAAATCTTATCACATAATCAAGGTCTATAAATATTCTATCGAAGTGAGTCATTTCAGATAAGGATTCATGCCGTTTTAACCCTAAACTTTCCACACAAACAAAACTAGTGAAATAGCTAAACCTTAAAACACAACATGCTCGATTACGACCCGTAGGCCCCTGAAATACTGAAGTTTTTAGGTTGTATTCTATAAAATGATACCTAGTCTATCTAAAAAACGTAGTCAGAATGTGGCAAAACGATTGCTTAACCCTCAAATGAGTTCATGAAAAATTTACAAAAAAAATTTAAGCCAAGTTCAAATTTCCTTCAATACTGCGACCTGACGGCCCCTGAAATTCTGAAATATTATGTATTAGTATTGTAGCGTGTTTCATGCGCTATCAAAAAAACATAGTAAAAATGTGGCAGAATGGTTACTACTTAGAGAAATTATCATCTGAAATTGCTAGGGTACCGAAATCTTAGGAGGAAAAGTTGGCTGCTGACTCATTGTGAACTCCCATAGCTGAAATTAGCCAAAAATCTTATCACATAATCAAGGTCTATAAATATTCTATCGAAGTGAGTCATTTCAGATAAGGATTCATGCCGTTTTAACCCAAAACTTTCCACACAAACAAAACTAGTGAAATAGCTAAACCTTAAAACACAACATGCTCGATTACGACCCGTATGCCCCTGAAATACTGAAGTTTTTAGGTTGTATTCTATAAAATGATACCTAGTCTATCTAAAAAACATAGTCAGAATGTGGCAAAACGATTGCTTAACCCTCAAATGAGTTCATGAAAAATTTACAAAAAAAATTTAAGCCAAGTTCATATTTCCTTCAATACTGCGACCTGACGGCCCCTGAAATTCTAAAATATTATGTATAAGTATTGTAGCGTGTTTCATGCGCTATCAAAAAAACATAGTAAAAATGTGGCAAAATGGTTTCTACTTAGAGAAATTATCATCTGAAATTGCTAGGGTACCGAAATCTTAGGAGGAAAAGTTGGCTGCTGACTCATTGTGAACTCCCATAGCTGAAATTAGCCAAAAATCTTATCACATAATCAAGGTCTATAAATATTCTATCGAAGTGAGTCATTTCAGATAAGGATTCATGCCGTTTTAACCCACTTTCCACACAAACAAAACTAGTGAAATAGCTAAACCTTAAAACACAACATGCTCGATTACGACCCGTAGGCCCCTGAAATACTGAAGGTTTTAGGTTGTATTCTATAAAATGATACCTAGTCTATCTAAAAAACATAGTCAGAATGTGGCAAAACGATTGCTTAACACTCAAATGAGTTCATGAAAAATTTACAAAAAAAATTTAAGCCAAGTTCAAATTTCCTTCAATACTGCGACCTGACGGCCCCTGAAATTCTGAAATATTATGTATTAGTATTGTAGCGTGTTTCATGCGCTATCAAAAAAACATAGTAAAAATGTGGCAGAATGGTTACTACTTAGAGAAATTATCATCTGAAATTGCTAGGGTACCGAAATCTTAGGAGGAAAAGTTGGCTGCTGACTCATTGTGAACTCCCATAGCTGAAATTAGCCAAAAATCTTATCACATAATCAAGGTCTATAAATATTCTATCGAAGTGAGTCATTTCAGATAAGGATTCATGCCGTTTTAACCCAAAACTTTCCACACAAACAAAACTAGTGAAATAGCTAAACCTTAAAACACAACATGCTCGATTACGACCCGTAGGCCCCTGAAATACTGAAGGTTTTAGGTTGTATTCTATAAAATGATACCTAGTCTATCTAAAAAACATAGTCAGAATGTGGCAAAACGATTGCTTAACACTCAAATGAGTTCATGAAAAATTTACAAAAAAAATTTAAGCCAAGTTCAAATTTCCTTCAATACTGCGACCTGACGGCCCCTGAAATTCTGAAATATTATGTATTAGTATTGTAGCGTGTTTCATGCGCTATCAAAAAAACATAGTAAAAATGTGGCAGAATGGTTACTACTTAGAGAAATTATCATCTGAAATTGCTAGGGTACCGAAATCTTAGGAGGAAAAGTTGGCTGCTGACTCATTGTGAACTCCCATAGCTGAAATTAGCCAAAAATCTTATCACATAATCAAGGTCTATAAATATTCTATCGAAGTGAGTCATTTCAGATAAGGATTCATGCCGTTTTAACCCAAAACTTTCCACACAAACAAAACTAGTGAAATAGCTAAACCTTAAAACACAACATGCTCGATTACGACCCGTAGGCCCCTGAAATACTGAAGTTTTTAGGTTGTATTCTATAAAATGATACCTAGTCTATCTACAAAACATAGTCAGAATGTGGCAAAACGATTGCTTAACCCTCAAATGAGTTCATGAAAAATTTACAAAAAAAAATTAAGTCAAGTTCATATTTCCTTCAATACTGCGACCTGACGGCCCCTGAAATTCTGAAATATTATGTATTAGTATTGTAGCGTGTTTCATGCGCTATCAAAAAAACATAGTAAAAATGTGGCAGAATGGTTACTACTTAGAGAAATTATCATCTGAAATTGCTAGGGTACCGAAATCTTAGGAGGAAAAGTTGGCTGCTGACTCATTGTGAACTCCCATAGCTGAAATTAGCCAAAAATCTTATCACATAATCAAGGTCTATAAATATTCTATCGAAGTGAGTCATTTCAGATAAGGATTCATGCCGTTTTAACCCTAAACTTTCCACACAAACAAAACTAGTGAAATAGCTAAACCTTAAAACACAACATGCTCGATTACGACCCGTAGGCCCCTGAAATACTGAAGTTTTTAGGTTGTATTCTATAAAATGATACCTAGTCTATCTAAAAAACGTAGTCAGAATGTGGCAAAACGATTGCTTAACCCTCAAATGAGTTCATGAAAAATTTACAAAAAAAATTTAAGCCAAGTTCAAATTTCCTTCAATACTGCGACCTGACGGCCCCTGAAATTCTGAAATATTATGTATTAGTATTGTAGCGTGTTTCATGCGCTATCAAAAAAACATAGTAAAAATGTGGCAGAATGGTTACTACTTAGAGAAATTATCATCTGAAATTGCTAGGGTACCGAAATCTTAGGAGGAAAAGTTGGCTGCTGACTCATTGTGAACTCCCATAGCTGAAATTAGCCAAAAATCTTATCACATAATCAAGGTCTATAAATATTCTATCGAAGTGAGTCATTTCAGATAAGGATTCATGCCGTTTTAACCCAAAACTTTCCACACAAACAAAACTAGTGAAATAGCTAAACCTTAAAACACAACATGCTCGATTACGACCCGTAGGCCCCTGAAATACTGAAGTTTTTAGGTTGTATTCTATAAAATGATACCTAGTCTATCTAAAAAACATAGTCAGAATGTGGCAAAACGATTGCTTAACCCTCAAATGAGTTCATGAAAAATTTACAAAAAAAAATTAAGTCAAGTTCATATTTCCTTCAATACTGCGACCTGACGGCCCCTGAAATTCTGAAATATTATGTATTAGTATTGTAGCGTGTTTCATGCGCTATCAAAAAAACATAGTAAAAATGTGGCAGAATGGTTACTACTTAGAGAAATTATCATCTGAAATTGCTAGGGTACCGAAATCTTAGGAGGAAAAGTTGGCTGCTGACTCATTGTGAACTCCCATAGCTGAAATTAGCCAAAAATCTTATCACATAATCAAGGTCTATAAATATTCTATCGAAGTGAGTCATTTCAGATAAGGATTCATGCCGTTTTAACCCAAAACTTTCCACACAAACAAAACTAGTGAAATAGCTAAACCTTAAAACACAACATGCTCGATTACGACCCGTAGGCCCCTGAAATACTGAAGTTTTTAGGTTGTATTCTATAAAATGATACCTAGTCTATCTAAAAAACGTAGTCAGAATGTGGCAAAACGATTGCTTAACCCTCAAATGAGTTCATGAAAAATTTACAAAAAAAATTTAAGCCAAGTTCAAATTTCCTTCAATACTGCGACCTGACGGCCCCTGAAATTCTGAAATATTATGTATTAGTATTGTAGCGTGTTTCATGCGCTATCAAAAAAACATAGTAAAAATGTGGCAGAATGGTTAGTACTTAGAGAAATTATCATCTGAAATTGCTAGGGTACCGAAATCTTAGGAGGAAAAGTTGGCTGCTGACTCATTGTGAACTCCCATAGCTGAAATTAGCCAAAAATCTTATCACATAATCAAGGTCTATAAATATTCTATCGAAGTGAGTCATTTCAGATTAGGATTGATGCCGTTTTAACCCAAAACTTTCCACACAAACAAAACTAGTGAAATAGCTAAACCTTAAAACACAACATTTCATGAACTCATTTGAGGGTTAAACAATCGTTTTGCCACATTCTGACTATTGTTTTTAGATAGACTAGGTATCATTCTATAGAATTCATCCTAAAATCTTCTGTATTTCAGGGGCCTACGGGTCGTAATCGAGCATGTTGTGTTTTAAGGTTTAACTATTTTACTAATTTTGGTTGTGTGGAAAGTTTAGGGTTAAAACAGCATGAAGCCTTATCTTTAATGACTCACTTCGATAGGATATGTATAGACCTTGATTATGTGATAAGAGTTTTGGCTAATTTTAGCTATGAGGGTTCACAATGAGTCAGCAGCCAACTTTTCCTCCTAAGATTTTGGTACCCGAGCGATTTCAGATGATAATTTCTCTAAGTAGTAACCATTCTGCCACATTTTTACTATGTTTTTTTGATAGCGCATGAAACACGCTACAATACTAATACATAATATTTCAGAATTTCAGGGGCCGTCAGGTCGCAGTATTGAAGGAAATTTGAACTTGGCTTAATTTTTTTTTGTAAATTTTTCATGAACTCATTTGAGGGTTAAGCAATCGTTTTGCCACATTCTGACTATGTTTTTTAGATAGACTAGGTATCATTATATAGAATACAACCTAAAAACTTCAGTATTTCAGGGGTCTACGGGTCGTAATCGAGCATGTTGTGTTTTAAGGTTTAGCTATTTCACTAGTTTTGTTTGTGTGGAAAGTTTTGGGTTAAAACGGCATGAATCCTTATCTGAAATGACTCACTTCGATAGGATATGTATAGACCTTGATTATGTGATAAGAGTTTTGGCTAATTTTAGCTATGAGGGTTCACAATGAGTCAGCAGCCAACTTTTCCTCCTAAGATTTCGGTACCCGAGCGATTTCAGATGATAATTTCTCTAAGTAGTAACCATTCTGCCACATTTTTACTATGTTTTTTTGATAGCGCATGAAACACGCTACAATACTAATACATAATATTTCAGAATTTCAGGGGCCGTCAGGTCGCAGTATTGACGGAAATTTGAACTTGGCTTAATTTTTTTTTGTTAATTTTTCATGAACTCATTTGAGGCTTAAGCAATCGTTTTGCCACATTTTGACTATTGTTTTTAGATAGACTAGGTATCATTCTATAGAATTCATCCTAAACACTTCAGTATTTCAGGGGCCTACAGGTCGTAATCGAGCATGTTGTGTTTTGAGGTTTAACTATTTTACTAATTTTGGTTGTATGGAAAGTTTAGGGTTAAAACGGCATGAAGCCTTATCTTTAATGACTCACTTCGATAGGATATGTATAGACCTTGATTATGTTATAAGAGTTTTGGTTAATTTCAGCTATGGGGGTTCACAATGAGTCAGCAGCCAACGTTTCCTCTTAAGATTTCGGTACCCGAGCGATTTCAGATGATAATTTCTCTAAGTACTAACCATTCTGCCACATTTTTACTATGTTTTTTTGATAGCGCATGAAACACGCTACAATACTAATACATAATATTTCAGAATTTCAGGGGCCGTCAGGTCGCAGTATTGAAGGAAATTTGAACTTAACTTAATTTTTTTTTGTAAATTTTTCATGAACTCATTTGAGGGTTAAGCAATCGTTTTGCCACATTCTGACTATTGTTTTAAGATAGACTAGGTATCATTCTATAGAATTCATCCTAAAAACTTCAGTATTTCAGGGGCCTACAGGTCGTAATCGAGCATGTTGTGTTTTGAGGTTTAACTATTTTACTAATTTTGGTTGTGTGGAAAGTTTAGGGTTAAAACGGCATGAAGCCTTATCTTTAATGACTCACTTCGATAGGATATGTATAGACCTTGATTATGTGATAAGAGTTTTGGTTAATTTCAGCTATGGGGGTTCACAATAGTCAGCAGCCAACGTTTCCTCTTAAGATTTCGGTACCCGAGCGATTTCAGATGATAATTTCTCTTAGTAGTAACCATTCTGCCACATTTTTACTATGTTTTTTTGATAGCGCATGAAACACGCTACAAAACTAATACATAATATTTCAGAATTTCAGGGGCCGTCAGGTCGCAGTATTGAAGGAAATATGAACTTGGCTTAAATTTTTTTTGTAAATTTTTCATGAGCTCATTTGAGGGTTAAGCAATCGTTTTGCCACATTCTGACTATGTTTTTTAGATAGACTAGGTATCATTATATAGAATACATCCTAAAAACTTTAGTATTTCAGGGGCCTACGGGTCGTAATCGAGCATGTTGTGTTTTAAGGTTTAGCTATTTCACTAGTTTTGTTTGTGTGGAAAGTTTTGGGTTAAAACGGCATGAATCCTTATCTGAAATGACTCACTTCGATAGAATATTTATAGACCTTGATTATGTGATAAGAGTTTTGGCTAATTTTAGCTATGAGGGTTCACAATGAGTCAGCAGCCAACTTTTCCTCCTAAGATTTTGGTACCCGAGCGATTTCAGATGATAATTTATCTAAGTAGTAACCATTCTGCCACATTTTTACTATGTTTTTTTGATAGCGCATGAAACACGCTACAATACTAATACATAATATTTCAGAATTTCAGGGGCCGTCAGGTCGCAGTATTGAAGGAAATTTGAACTTGGCTTAATTTTTTTTTGTAAATTTTTCATGAACTCATTTGAGGGTTAAGCAATCGTTTTGCCACATTCTGACTATGTTTTTTAGATAGACTAGGTATCATTATATAGAATACAACCTAAAAACTTCAGTATTTCAGGGGTCTACGGGTCGTAATCGAGCATGTTGTGTTTTAAGGTTTAGCTATTTCACTAGTTTTGTTTGTGTGGAAAGTTTTGGGTTAAAACGGCATGAATCCTTATCTGAAATGACTCACTTCGTTGGATATGTATAGACCTTGATTATGTGATAAGAGTTTTGGCTAATTTTAGCTATGAGGGTTCACAATGAGTCAGCAGCCAACTTTTCCTCCTAAGATTTCGGTACCCGAGCGATTTCAGATGATAATTTCTCTAAGTAGTAACCATTCTGCCACATTTTTACTATGTTTTTTTGATAGCGCATGAAACACGCTACAATACTAATACATAATATTTCAGAATTTCAGGGGCCGTCAGGTCGCAGTATTGACGGAAATTTGAACTTGGCTTAATTTTTTTTTGTTAATTTTTCATGAACTCATTTGAGGGTTAAGCAATCGTTTTGCCACATTTTGACTATTGTTTTTAGATAGACTAGGTATCATTCTATAGAATTCATCCTAAACACTTCAGTATTTCAGGGGCCTACAGGTCGTAATCGAGCATGTTGTGTTTTGAGGTTTAACTATTTTACTAATTTTGGTTGTATGGAAAGTTTAGGGTTAAAACGGCATGAAGCCTTATCTTTAATGACTCACTTCGATAGGATATGTATAGACCTTGATTATGTTATAAGAGTTTTGGTTAATTTCAGCTATGGGGGTTCACAATAGTCAGCAGCCAACGTTTCCTCTTAAGATTTCGGTACCCGAGCGATTTCAGATGATAATTTCTCTAAGTAGTAACCATTCTGCCACATTTTTACTATGTTCTGTTGATAGCGCATGAAACACGCTACAATACTAATACATAATATTTCAGAATTTCAGGGGCCGTCAGGTTGCAGTATTGAAGGAAACTTGAACTTGGCTTAAATTTTTTTTGTAAATTTTTCATGAACTCATTTGAGGGTTAAGCAATCGTTCTGCCACATTCTGACTATACTTTTTAGATAGACTAGGTATCATTCTATAGAATAAGACCTAGAAACTTCAGTATTTCAGGGGCCTACGGGTCGTAATCGAGCATGTTGTGTTTTAAGGTTTAACTATTTCACTAATTTTGGTTGTGTGGAAATTTTAGGGTTAAAACGGCATGAAGCCTTATCTTTAATGACTCACTTCGGTAGGATATGTATAGACCTTGATTATGTGATAAGATTTTTGGCTAATTTCAGCTATGGGAGTTCACAATGAGTCAGCAGCCAACTTTTCCTCCTAAGATTTCGGTACCCGAGCGATTTCAGATGATAATTTCTCTAAGTACTAATCATTTAGCCACATTTTTACTATGTTTTTTTATAGCGCATGAAACACGCTACAATACTAATACATAATATTTCAGAATTTCAGGGGCCGTCAGGTTGCAGTATTGAAGGAAACTTGAACTTGGCTTAAATTTTTTTTGTAAATTTTACATGAACTCATTTGAGGGTTAAGCAATCGTTCTGCCACATTCTGACTATACTTTTTAGATAGACTAGGTATCATTCTATAGAATAAGACCTAGAAACTTCAGTATTTCAGGGGCCTACGGGTCGTAATCGAGCATGTTGTGTTTTAAGGTTTAACTATTTTACTAATTTTGGTTGTGTGGAAAGTTTAGGGTTAAAACGGCATGAAGCCTTATCTTTAATGACTCACTTCGATAGGATATGTATAGACCTTGATTATGTGATAAGATTTTTGGCTAATTTCAGCTATGGGAGTTCACAATGAGTCAGCAGCCAACTTTTCCTCCTAAGATTTCGGTACCCGAGCGATTTCAGATGATAATTTCTCTAAGTACTAATCATTCTGCCACATTTTTACTATGTTTTTTTGATAGCGCATGAAACACGCTACAATACTAATACATAATATTTCAGAATTTCAGGGGCCGTCAGGTTGCAGTATTGAAGGAAACTTGAACTTGGCTTTAATTTTTTTTGTAAATTTTTCATGAACTCATTTGAGGGTTAAGCAATCGTTCTGCCACATTCTGACTATACTTTTTAGATAGACTAGGTATCATTCTATAGAATAAGACCTAGAAACTTCAGTATTTCAGGGGCCTAAGGGTCGTAATCGAGCATGTTGTGTTTTAAGGTTTAACTATTTCACTAATTTTGGTTGTGTGGATAGTTTAGGGTTAAAACGGCATGAAGCCTTATCTTTAATGACTCACTTCGGTAGGATATGTATAGACCTTGATTATGTGATAAGATTTTTGGCTAATTTCAGCTATGGGAGTTCACAATGAGTCAGCAGCCAACTTTTCCTCCTAAGATTTCGGTACCCGAGCGATTTCAGATGATAATTTCTCTAAGTACTAATCATTCTGCCACATTTTTACTATGTTTTTTTGATAGCGCATGAAACACGCTACAATACTAATACATAATATTTCAGAATTTCAGGGGCCGTCAGGTTGCAGTATTGAAGGAAACTTGAACTTGGCTTAAATTTTTTTTGTAAATTTTTCATGAACTCATTTGAGGGTTAAGCAATCGTTCTGCCACATTCTGACTATACTTTTTAGATAGACTAGGTATCATTCTATAGAATAAGACCTAGAAACTTCAGTATTTCAGGGGCCTACGGGTCGTAATCGAGCATGTTGTGTTTTAAGGTTTAACTATTTCACTAATTTTGGTTGTGTGGAAAGTTTAGGGTTAAAACGGCATGAAGCCTTATCTTTAATGACTCACTTCGATAGGATATGTATAGACCTTGATTATGTGATAAGATTTTTGGCTAATTTCAGCTATGGGAGTTCACAATGAGTCAGCAGCCAACTCTTCCTCCTAAGATTTCGGTACCCGAGCGATTTCAGATGATAATTTTTCTAAGTAGAAACCATTCTGCCACATTTTTACTATGTTTTTTTGATAGCGCATGAAACACGCTACAATACTAATACATAATATTTCAGAATTTCAGGGGCCGTCAGGTCGCATTATTGAAGGAAACGTGCGCTAGGTGAAAAAAGTGCGCCTGGGTTTATATATTTTTTTGGTTTATTTTGGAGCTTTATCAAGTTTTAAGTATCGCGTTTCACCATTTTGCTTTAATTCTCTGAAGCATAAGCACAAGATTAATTGATGTAAGCAAATCGTACAAAAAAACCATTTTCATTTGGTCGGATAATATGGCAGAAACTTTTGGCTGCCAACTTCACACCGGTAAAATATCACACACACTGACATAGAAATTATAACAATACCAGTTGTACCCCTCGTAGTTCCCGTTATTTTCCTGTGATAAAAAGTAGCCTGTGCTATTCCAAATTGTTTTCTATGTTCCAAATTTCAATGCAATCTGTTCTGACGTTCCGACGTGATTGAGCAACAAACATCCGAACTTCGACATCTATACTAATATTATAAAGCTGAAGAGGTTTTTTTTGGCCGCGCTAATCTCAAGAACTACTGGATGGATTTCAAAAATTCTTTCACCTTTGGATAATAATAATGTATATACGTGATCCCTGAGTGCTATAGATTAAACATTACGTACCACGGGCGAAGCCAGGATGGAGAGCTAGTTTATAATATTAGTACCCTGTGAAGATTTGTTTAGTATAGTGTTAAGTATTTTTTTTTAATTTTGTCATTTGCTTTGAGATTAGGTATGCTTTTAACATTTTCAACATGTTTTGACATCAATTAATTTTGTTTTGTAATAATTATTAAATAATTATGCGGTTACAATAATTATATCTCTATTTCGTATATTATTGATATTATATTACTCAGCTATAGGTAATTACGACGTGCTTCGTATGACCAACATGTAACGGCGAATAAACGATCTGAATCTTCCTTTGTTCTCGACTCAATTGGAAACTAAGTGAAAAGTACATTTATGAAATTGTAGTTAAATGAAGTGGACATTAGATACACAATATGAAATGCTGTCGCCCACTATTACTAACTATAACCACAGTATAAATACACACTACCAGTACGACGCCTTTGAACTTGCGGTAAAAACCGACAATGCAGAGAGAGGGCTGTGTAAAATAAAAATGAATATAATTTTTAAAGTGAAAACTTCTTTTGGCGCTCCACAGATTTTTCGTGGGCTGTGAATTGAATTCTAGCGTCACGCTCGGGTATGATAAGAAATCTTCGGATAAACTCGGGGCCACGCCCATTGGCCATCTAGAAATGCGTCAGCCAATGGGAAATGCTGAAAGGGCGTGGCCTAACCATCACGGCATGACCATCTAGAAATGCGTGAGCCAATGGAAAATGCTAACGCATTTGGCCATGCCATGATGGTCAGGCCACGCCATCCGGTACACCCGTGTAGTTTCCAAAGTAGGCTTCAAATTCTGAGTTATAAGTTTTCACTTCTATCGGCAGTTCCTATGACTGCCAATTTTTTTGTGCACAAAACAAAGGCGCTCGACGAGTAGCGTCCTATTCTCCTATTGGCCTACCTCGCTTTTGCCTGCGCTCGGCGAGTGTGTGGATGCTACATTTGTCTCGTGGCGTTTTGTAGAATTCAATTCACACCCCACGAAAAATCTGTCTAAAAGCGCGCCTGCGCGCCAAAAGAAGTTTTCACTTCGAAATACTTGGGAGGTGTCAAGGGACATTCTGATGGAACGAAGTTGAACAAAATATTGCAACTCTTTACTGTTTCTGTTGCCCTGGTACTGGTACCTAGGGGCAAACGCAACTCTTTTATATTTCTGTTGTCCTGGTATCTGGAGATAAACGCTGGGCTGTTGGAGGTAGGTAATCGAAACTCTTTACTGTTTCTGTTGCCCTGGTACCTGGCCGTTTTTACCGAGTTTACCCGAAGATTTCATATCCGATCCGATCCATTATCATATCCAAGCGTGACGATTGAAGAATCCATTTCACAACCCACGAAAATTCTGTCTATAGGGCGCCTAAAGAAGTTTTCACTTCAAAAACCGACACCGGTCACGAGAGACGAGTCGAGGCAAAACAGCCCTATACACACTGGCCACTTGCCGTCACTCGGCCAGCTACGCGTGCGACGCGAGTTATCACAAAACGACCCTCCACACACTGGCGTTGGCCTCCACTGGGCCAGTGTGTATAGGTGGCTTTAAAGCTTAATGAGTTTAAGCAATACCATGCAATACATAAGCAATACAACGAAAATGGTAATTAAAATGGTTAAAGACAAAGTGACTCACTGTAGTGGGCCTTCTCGACAAGCGGCTCCACATTGTAGACGCGCAGGCCGGTCTTCAGGCAACAAGTGAAGCAGCCTGCAACAACACAACAATCCATTAGAAACACAATAAGAAGAAACGGTATTCATAACACAAGGGCGGGCGGTCTACCGGTCTAACTAAACCTGTCATAGCTTTGATATTGCTGTCTCTTTTCTTTTCGCTTGAAACGATAGAGACAGCAATAGCAACGCCATAGCAGGCGGTAGAGGGGCGGATCCGGCTTTGGCTCCAAGGGGGGTCACAGGTCGTGGTCAAGCCACAAAACTGTGCAATAAGTACATGTATCTTATACCTTTAAACGAGCAATTCTTGTACCTATATAAATATGTATATATATATAGAATCTGAATCTCGGAAACGGCTGGAACGATTGTCATGAAATTTTGTATGCAGGGGGTTTCGGGGACGATAAATCGATCTAGCTAGGTTTTATTCAAAGAAAACGTCAATTTAGGGGCTTTTTCAGGCAATGAAAATACTCATACAATGTCATTAGAATACGATAACAAATTTCGTCACGTTTATCAACGTCTGATTAGCGCAACCGAGGGATACTCGCTTTAGAAATCACGAGGCCTCGGTTCGAATCTTGCTGACTGTTACTCTCAATTTTCTTTTTGTGCTTTTATTTTTGAGAAAAACTATTATAAAAGGGCTCCCCCCTCTTTATCAACGTCTTAATATGGTCGTATTTAATTTGTAGACAAGTATTTTCTAACAAAAAAACGAAAAATTCTACTGGCGATTTATCTGCACAAACTGACTGTTGTACTATGAGTATTTGGTTTGAGGCTAGACCAATAATAATAATCAATTATTCGCAATTCAAATAATACTTTAAAACAGGAGGAGGTTCTCAATTCCGTTGTATATAATATTCTGGTACGTATCTTACGCGATAGCTCCGCTATTTTAATTTTTTTGGTACAAAATACTTGAGAGGTGACCCCATATAAATTTTATGGCAATCGGTGTGGCGGTTTCCTAATGGTCCACGTAGACATTCATAGCTTCTTATAAAATTTAGTCGTGTGTCTGAATTTTATTTTAAATTGAAGGCATTTTTTTACTTTAATAGGTTTACACTTGACCGCCATCTCGCCTGATGCTAAGCGACGATGCGGTCTACGATAGAGCGTGTTTACCTAAAAAAAAACCGAATCACTCTAGATTTGAAGACACATAGGTTGTAGCCATCGGGAAAAACCCACTCAGGCAACGTATTTCCATAGCCTAGACGTTCTTATCACAAAAGTAGAGTCAAATCTCTTAGTTCGTGTCTTTGAAACATCAACCATGAAACGATGTCGCTTTATGGAGCTACAAATATTCCGATAGAAAAAAGGACAATGTGGGATATGATCATGCAAATCAGTCGCACTCTCGCCGAAATGAATACGATAGAAAACCGAAAGACCGCGGAAAGCGACTTTGTTTTATACTATGTAGTGATATTTCATCAGTACGTAATTCGTATCTGCCTAAATTTAATTTCACAAAAAAACCGAGCAAAGCTCGGTCAACCAGGTACTGCTATTTAATTAGTGACACTTAGGTACTGGATACTGGACCCAGCCCATGGGTTCATACTCATAACCCCCATAACACATCCCATCCGCGCTTGTTGTAAGATTTGGTTGGGTATGTTGCGTGTTGGGTGATGCGAACCCATAAAATTTTCTTCTACAAAACGTCCTCACTGTGGTTGAAGAAATTCTCACTTTAAAAATACAAAAACATAGATACTCGTACCTAAATAGAAACTCTTTAGGCTAAGAACTCATGGAAAGATTTTCACAGGCTTTATTTCAAAACACGGTAGACCGCTTATTTTCACGGTTTCGCAGCCGCCGCGGGTGAGATTATCACCCGTGAACATGGCGGGTGACGGGCGGGCGGCGACGCATCGTAAAACGCGTCGTGAGTTGTGCTTTAAATTTTGACATACTTAGATATCTGCATTCTACAGAAGCTGCGGGCCCGCAACCGCAGGGGGCGCGACTGAAAATCGCACCATGAGTTCTTAGCCCATACGCCGTACAATTTGGACACACATTGTTTATTGTATAATAAATTCTTTAAACTAGTGAAACAAATGGCGACCTTATCACTAAAAGTGATCTCTTTTAAGCAACGGAACATAAATTGAAAAAACAATCTCCCTAAGGTAGGGAACCTTTATAATTTGTATTTACAATAGATACTAGAGAAAGACATTGATATAAATCAATGGATGTGCTCTCCCAAACATTAGGCACATGGAGCTTACTCTTTATGTTCTAGTCAGTTGTAGGTAGTGGTGAACACTGGACGTTTTTACCTATCACTATTCATTGTCAACAACAAAAATAAGTAGAACCACAACATACGTCGCCGCTAGCGATTCTAGGGGTCAAGTAGATTAGTAGTTGTAAACCACTCACGCTACACACACAGACAAAGTTTGTTAACAGTTTTAAGGTGCTCAGGACACATCTTTTGATTCATATTATTGACGTAAGACTTTTCTGAGGCATGTATCTGCATTATGAGACTTTACAAACAAATACTGAACATTATATTTATTAGCAGCGACAGTGTAGTATTTATACTTGAAATAGCTTGTGGTTCCATGCTGTTATATGCGGGTGTTGCTTACCATCTGACAAGTATCTGACTTTATCTTGGAAGCAAAAATAATAGTATTAGACTACAAGCCCGTGCCAAAAATTAATGGGTCATTTCAACCACCAGGAGACCTATGTAGAAACATAGAACGGTATAAAATAATATGAATCAGCATTATGCCGTCACTTGTAAGCTGTCCAACTGAGTGCAGGTGAAGAGAGGGGGTTGCAACCCTCGATCTTTTTGCCTTGTTGCATTTTTTTTACAGCGTTGCAGAATAGTGGATTATAAGAGGTATTATTATGGATTAGAGGAGGCCTGTAGTCTATATAATACATTCAATATTGATAAAAAAGTTAGTTTATAAATATGCCTATCTTAATGATCTTTGGCAATTTATTTTTATCTTTTTAGGTCAAGGGTCTCTAGGAATGAGTTTGCAAGATTAATATTGACAGCACTTCAGTAGTTGTATAGATAAGTTAGTTGGCAAATTAAATGTTATGCTATTTTACTATTTAATAGAGGTATAGCATAAGCAAGCAACTTAATAATAATTAACTTACTGGCTGGCCTAGTCGGGAGAACGGCGCCTACCGATCCGGAGACCCCGGGTTCAAACCCCACACACACCACTGTCTTTTCGATGACATGTGCGTAATGCCGCTAACTTAAAACAGTGAAGGAAAATATCGTGAGGAAACCGACATGTAACTAGAATCTTTCGCAGTCATGTGTCATCCACTAACCCGCGCTGGGCCAGCGTGGTGGATTATGGACTTGACTCTCTCCTTGCGAGAGAAGGCCCCGAGTCCCAGCAGTGGGAACATTTAGTGGGCTGTTGATGATGATGATAAGCAGCCCACTGTCAAGGTCATAATCAACCACACTGGCCCATTGCAGATTGGTGGATGACATAATTATGTCCTTGAAAGAACATTTTGATTTCCTCACAATGGTTTCCTTCACCACTTTAAGTTCGCAACATTACACATATGATCTCGAAAAGACAGTGGTGCGGGTGGGATTTGAACCTGGGAGCTCCAGATTGACAGCCTCCTTTCTCCCAACTAGACCAGCCGTAACTTCTTAAGGTAAATATTCTAAAAGTTGTTCAGATATGACTAATAATAGAGATGAATCACAGAAGCAGACATGTTGTGACATTAAGTAGCATCGACATCATCATTTGAAATCCATCAAAGAGCAGTTGACTCTCCAGTTACAAATTGATAATGCAGTCGGTGATGGAGCGCTTTTACCTAGAAAACTAATGTACTCTCAATTAAAATGAGAGAAAAAAAGCATTTGGCCAGCATGACGGACATACAAAAACTTGCAGAGATGTTAAAAAAAGTTATTTTTTGTAGAGTTGTGTTATTATCCGTCAAATAATTCAATAGGTAGGTACTGTCATGATAGAAAATAGTACAATCATCACCTTTAAACAAATATTCAACAGCATGACTGAACTAAATATTTAAATGTCAGCATTACAGTTTTATGACTCACAAGAATAAAAAACAATTTAAAATAGTGGATGATTTGTGACTATTGTTTTCACCATAATTATTTATTCTCCTATGTGGTGTTAGTACAAAATATGTGCATTCTTTTTATATATGCTAGGTTATTCAATTAATATTACATCAATGTTTGGATGGATTGTTGCTCAATCACTATAGATTCTTTTGTAGTGCTAGGACTCTTGGCAGAGTCCGCCTGGGGAAGGACCACACCTTTGTCAAATATTCTACCGCCAAGCAGTAATGTGCAAACATTACTGTGTTCCGGTCTGAAGGGCAATGTTTCCAGAGAAATTACAGGGCTTAGAGATATGACAACTTAGATCTCTGGGTGACGAGCGCAGTGCAGTGCTAGGTAATGATTTGGAATCTTCATGTTCCAATAGCTGCGTGTCACTGTGTTGTTATGTGGCAGGCATGTTGCTTACCATCAGGCACATGACCTGCTCGTCTCGTCACTCTATATTAAAAAAAAAAGAATTTCCTTAGAGGTAATATAAATTAGGGGTAATTAGTAGGGATGGGCCGAATGTGGTTTGAACCGAATACGAACTTCGGCCGAACATTCGGTAAAAATGAAAAATTCGGCCGAAGTTCGGCCGAACTTCGGTTCAATTTCGCTGCGCTTTTTCGTGTTGTGACTTTTTGTGTTGCTACTTTTCTCAGAGGCAGGAAATGTGTATGAACAAAAACGAAACCGGCTTCTGCCAGAAAAGGCCGAGTTTCTTTAGAGTTTATGCACCATAACCTGCCTCTGGATAATTAATTATCAAATATGAATAGCTGTCTATTTTTACTAACTAGTCTACATTAGAGAGTTTAATAAGACCGTTTAATAATAGTCCAAA
This sequence comes from Ectropis crepuscularia, assembly GCA_963693475.1. Classification (NCBI taxonomy): domain Eukaryota; kingdom Metazoa; phylum Arthropoda; class Insecta; order Lepidoptera; family Geometridae; genus Ectropis; species Ectropis crepuscularia. The sequence continues at coordinate 21,189,761 of OY856355.1, forward strand.
ATATTAAATAATAAATGATTCCTAAATGTTGGCAAAATGAAAAAAATACCTAATTGCTGGTGTACGCTAGATATATATATATATTTTTTTTTTTTAACTATAATAGGTTTACACTTGACCGCCATCTCGCCTGATGTAAAGCGACGATGCGGCCTACGATGAAGCGTGCTTACCTAGAAGAAACCGATTCACTCTCGACTTAAAGACACCAAGATTATAACTATCGGGGAAAATTCACTCAGGTAGCTCATTCCACAGCCTAGATGTTCTTATCACAAAAGTAGAGTCAAACCTCTTTGTTCGTGTCTTTGGAACATCAACCATGAAACGATGACGCTTTCTCGAGCTACGAGCAGTCCGATAAAAAAAAGGGCAAGGTGGTATTAAGTTATGCAGATCAGTCGCGCACTCTCCGAAATGTATCCGATAAAAAACCGATAAGCTAGCAATTTTGCGGCGATGTTCAAGACTTTGAGAAGTCGTTTCCGCACAAGAGTATCATTGCCTATGAGCCTTTTGGCACGTTTCTCGATCGATTCCAAAGCCTCGAGCTGATACTTAGCCGATCCATCCCAAAGGTGCGAACAGTACTCCATACAAGAGCGAATCTGTGCTTGATATAATGTAAGCAACTGTTCAGACTTGAAATACCTTTGCACCTTTGAGAGGACACCTAGTTTTTTGGGAGCTAATTTAGCTTTGGACTCGATATAAGAGCCAAAGTTGAGCGTAGATGACAAGGTAACACCCAAAAGGTCGAGATGGTCGGTAACCGGCACGGATACACCTCGAAAAGAAGGAGTTTGTTGAAATGGACTCCTTTTTGCAGAGAACAGACACGCCTGTGTCTTTTCTTCGTTAAACTTGGCCAGATTGGTATCGCCCCATTCAGAGATTGCCTCATGGGCCAAGTTCAAACGCTCGATCATACTCTCTCTCAGTAACTGGGTTTGCTGCCCACTGGCTCTCGCGCTAGATATGTAATAAATTCTAAGATAGAAGTAAGTAATAAATTGTAAGATAGAAGTAAATTCTTTTTTTCTAATTCAATTTACGAATGAACCTTATTAAAATGTGTGTCAGAAGAATGCAAAGTTTATTTAATTTTTGTAACAGATCTTGTAAATTTTTTTTTAGACCAACTAGGTATTAAGGAGACCAATATAATTTAGTATTTTTATTTAGTAAGTACCTACCTATGCAAAGATTTCTAAAACTCATTATTAAGATCTTCTAGTTTCATTGTGTGTTCTGACTAGGTTAGAGAGATTTCTAATGGTTGGCTATTAATGTTATTATTATTGTTTAGAAAAGTAGTTTAACTTTTGTTTTTTGATTAAGTAAGAGAGATTTCTAAGACTTGTTGAGAAGAGCAGTAAAATTTTGTTTTTTGATTAAGAAAGAAAGTTTTCTAAGGCTGGTTTGGTTAGTAAGAAGAGCTGTTTAATTTTGTGTTACTACAGATAATATGTTTTTTCATTAGTTTCTATTATAATAGTGTAAGTATATTTAGTGCAGAATGTTCGGCATTTTAACCGAAATTCGGCCGAATGACGAAGTTCGGCTCAAGCTGCCGAAGTTCGGTTAAACCGAATGTAAAACGAATTTCGGCCCATCCCTAGTAATTAGGGTTATATAAATTATAGTATAGCACATAGGCTACCCTGGGGTGATACAAGTCACATATAAGTATGTGACTTGTGTATTCTCTTTCACACTAATTAATTACAGCATTTTTTGTATTGGTAGCACTCTACTATAACATCCATCTACAACTTCCATATTTTGTAATGTTTTTTTAAATAAATATCGTTCCATCCAGCATTGCTTTGTTCACCTTGTCGCTTTGTATTTAAAAAAAACATTTCACAACAATTAATATTATTTAAAAATAATGTATTTGTGATTTTTATTATAATGGTTACTCTGTGGAATAAGACCAACACATATCCCTTAATGAATGATAATAGTATATTATAGTTATCTGTAGTATCATAGAGTAACTTAAAAAATACCATATGCAAAGGTTTTTTTTTTAAATAAAGAGTGACGAGAATATTTCTTTTAATAATGATAGTAGAGCCCCATGGCGTGCCATGGTATTATTTTAAGCTGGACTATAACCACTATTACTGTTTTTATCATTCATTGTGATTACACTATTGTACTTCCACTATTTTTAGTTTTATATTTTTTTTTGTGTTGAACTGAATTTGGGATTTTAAATGTAAAATTATACAAATGTTTTATAGCCCTACAACTCCAACTACAACCCTGTCGAAGTTGCATAGCAATCAGTCTAACCCTATACAAACAACAAAAATATTCTTTGTAATAAGTACATCAACAATAAGCATCAAATCACTGTACCAATCTAATAGAGCTTTTCTGGGATTACAAACAGACGATAGAAAATTTATTTATTTGCGTGAATAGGCTCAATTTCATTCCATAGCACACATAATAAACATTAGAGTAGGTAACACTATCGAGAACTATTACTGCGTTTATGAATGCGTCAACTAAACAACTAACAAGAAAATTGCGTTTTAAATTACAAGTACTTGTGTAAACAGAAGCCTGACCGAACAATAGTCACTAAATCACGTAGAATGCTAATCGCGTGGGCATTACACTAAAAATATTTACAACACGTGGAGCTACGATCGCGTGGTGAATGTTTATCACAACACAACTGCGTCTGGGGCGACTGAACAATATCATAATATTAGAGTACGTATCCCTTGACCTTTTTAAGGGTCCCATAAGACGGTGTTAAGTACAGAACTGGTCAGAATCATGAATAATGCACCTCTTCAGAACAAAGAACGCAGGTTGACGAACTAGGAAGCGCAACAAACCTTGGTCCTGGTTAAACGCCAGGCTTGTTATGCCGCTGCTTCTCCGCCGCGCCATTTTTCACTAACAATTTTATCATAATCTAAACTTTTAATATAGTTGCCTCACTGGACATTTTCACACGAATAATTTATTACGCACATTTATTTGGACATGATCCCTGTGTACGCTACACAGCTGATTTGATTTTTGATGAAATGTATGAAATGACAGCTAAACAGCTTGAGAGCTTGACAGCACATAACAATTTGAATTGACAGATGACAGAAGACAATCAAACAGCAAATGACTGCAAAAAACAGCAATAATTATGGTGTTGCTGCTAAAGAATATGGTAGCTTAGTTCTACTAAAGCCCTAATGCGTAAATAGGTAACGTCGTGCGTTTGTATGACGCGTTTGACAATCAGAAAAATGAAAAACTTCAAAAATGTTTTTATCTTCCCTCATTGAAGAAATTATCCAACAACTCAAGTTTTTGGCTTCAAAAGCTTTTCTAAATTATGTAGGGTGTCAATTAGCAAGATTAGTAATATTAAATCTAAAAAATATCAACCTGTTGTAAAAGAATTTACAAAAGAAAATACTTAAACAAAGCACCAACAGAGGAATACCGTGACAAACACCATCAAAACTGAGAAAATGGATTTCAATACGACAACTAATAACGATTTTGCGTGGCCTTTTCCAAAACCTATTGTGGGGAAGTATGTTTGTAGTCTTTAATCGCTTAGTTTTCCTGCTAAAATTGTTATAGCAATACACAAAACACCATTGCTATCTTATCGAAGACAAAACGAACAAACGTTTTGCATTATTTTAGTAGGTATCTAGGTATTAGGATCTATGAGGATAGTTTAGATTTAGACCATGATTTATCTGCCATCTGGTATTCATGATATTTTATCTACATGACTCTACATACTCCCCCAGGCGGAGTCTGCAAAAAAAAGTCCTACCCCTATTATTATAGAAGTTGGTCTCATCGACATCGTGGTGTATGCTATATTGTAAACATACGTTTGGTTTCCTCAGGCCAAGCGAGCCCTCTAAACCGAAGAACTGGTGAGGTAGGTACGACCGTAGGCGGAGTCTACAAAGAGTCCTAGCATAGCAGAAGTTGGTCTCGTGGTGTTTGCTATATAACTTTTCACTTCCTCAGGCTATCCGAGTCGCATACACCGAACAACTTGTGTGGCACTTCCCCAGATGGAGTCTGCATAGACTCCTAACTCTATAGAAATGAACCTCATCGTGGTATTTGCTATATTCTTCTTCAGGCCGATATAGCCCACTGCTGAGCGTATGCTTCTCTTCGTGTACGCCACTTGTCTCGTTTAGTTACTAGTAGTATCATCCAAGCATGACCCGCGACTGTTCGAATGTCATCAACCTATCTAGCTGGTGGGCGCCCAGCACTTATCTCGCCCCCATCGGCCACTAATTTGTAACCGCTTGAGTCCACCTGCCATCACTCTTCCTGGAAACGTGTCCAGGCCAGTTCCATTAGCGAGAAGTGATCGCTTTTTCGATTTCTCTCACCTTTGCTATATTTGCTATATTCATCATCATCATCAGACGCCAGCCGTCCACTGCTGAACATAGACCTCCCCCAAGATTTCCATAGCGAACGCTCCTGCGTAACCTGCAACCATCGGTTTCCAGCGACCTTTGTGAGGTGATCTGTCCTATATAGTGGGAGGCCGTCCAATACTGCGACTTCCAATTCGTGGGTTATTATATTTTCTATGTTACAAACATAAATATTTGGTTTCCTCAGGCCATGCGAGCCCCCCAAGCCCAACACGCGGCCGATCCGGCGGCCCGCGCCCGTGGCCCCGTACTGCCACTGCGACGTGCACTCCTACTCGCCGAGAGTCGAGCAATACAAACAACTGCTCGAGAAGGAACAGAAGCTGTGCCAGGACTACGAGACCTTGAGGAAACAGGTTCAACTGATCATCAACTTTATTTCGCTTGAAATTGTGGATAAGGATACTTAGAGCGTAGACAATTTTGGCGCAATTGGCATGCGAATCCAAACATCCAAACTTTGATAGCTATCTAATAGTATAAACGTCAAATTTGTGTTTAACAACGTTTGTTGCTCAATAACGTCAGAACGGTTGAACGGATCGGGTTGACATCTCTGGAACACAGTTAGATTTTAATAGCACATACCTAGTAGCTATTTTTATTTTGCGAGACAATAACAGAAACGGGAACTAAGCGAGGAAAATTGCGATGTACTGCGCACTATGCTCGTCACCCGGAGATACAAAACGCATTATTTCTTTGTCCTGTAACATTTTCAAACCATGGTAGCGATTCTGAAACCATTCGGTTGCATCCGACAAGGAATCTCATCTCTCGGTCTTTGTCATGCTACAGATAAGACAAAGACCGAGAGATGAGATTCCGTGTCGGATGCAACCGAATGGTTTCAGAATCGCTACCCAGGACACACTAATGTTTGCATAATATTGCTTGACGGTATTAACTACCGTCAAGCTGACAAAGGTGTGTTTCTTATTTCTGCAAAGAGTAACTTTTACTAAAAATGTCATATTTTCCAGATGATAGACGTGACAAACGATATCCTGGACCACCCCTGCGATGATAGCGATAGTAAAATGATAACCATGTACCAGGCCACCTATAAAAAACGAGGTAAGTTTAGGTACATAGGGAATGCTCAAATAGCGAGGAAGAACAACCAAATACGTTAACAGTAAACAACCAGTGAACGAACACAGGCTGATGATGCTGGTGATGAGAAGAACATACCTTCTAAATGGTGGTAGTGTTTTTTTTATTTCTAAATTACCATCACCCCTATTTGCTATTTAAATTATTTGTAAAGATTTACAAATTAAATTAGATAAAACAACATTGTTTCATGACTATACTGTCTTAATTATGGGTAAAACTAAATGGAGAATCAAATCGCAGTCACGCCAGGACAACAATTTTAGTCTTGCGAATGTAATTCGTTAAAAACACAATAAGGAATTTTCCGAACCCAAATATACCAGTCAAAGATTGTTTTATTTTTGCCAAAACTCACGCCTAACACTTTTTTTACTTATGTGTCAAGCAGCAGTCCTTTTTAGATCCTCTAGGCATTCCCAATTCTTACCCTCATTGCTCCATTCTGTAACAAAATTTGCTTTTGTCTCACAGCGTTCCCCGTAACGGACTATAGAACCATAATGGCGGCCTCCCAATCCTCTGCCCCTATACCGATGGAAAGCAACCGACTTGGCGTCCTGCGCTGCTACAAGGACCCGACGCACTTCACTGGGAAACCACCCACAGTCAGGCCTACCATCCACCCACCTGGTCAGTCAATAGTACTTTAAGATCCTTAGTAGAAGTAGTGCTCCATCACATTTTATGTCTAGTAGTGGTTCTTCTTATGAAAATTAAATGTTTGAGACTTATACGCACCCCACCACAGAGACACCTATTGTCGGACCACCCAACACCCAAGTCAAATAACAAGGCATCAAGCATCGCCAAAAGTTACTGCTTACCTGCTGGCTGTAGTATCAGAGTTTCAGTTAATTTGATGATTTTTAATCAGACTCTTCACTATGTTTAAAAATCTTAATGTCAGACATAGTTACCGTTCTTATAGGCTATAAATATACAAGCTTAAAACTAAGCATCTGTGAGCTTCGCTTGATGTAAATATAACTAATAAATGCTAAATCCTGTCTAATTGCAAATTGGGTGCGCGAATAAGGCCAAATTTTAACAAAATTCGTTGGAAAAGGTGGTGCACCTTTTCCGAGAGTCCGGTTCGCACTTGACCGGATATATTTTAAAATTAAATTGAATTTGAATTCTGCTCTTTGTGAGACTCCAACTCAAATTTCACCAAATATTTTTTTACGTGCAGGTAAAGTCCACACGGGCGTAGCTCCATCGTCTGTCCAGACATGGTTCGCCGACTTCCCCGGTCGTACGGAGTACATGGACACGTATAGCGCGTCTGCTAAAGCCTGTTGGCGCTCTATGCAGCGTTTCAAGGAACCCATGCCGTCTACCAGGAGACGAGCTGATGACACCTGTGTATAATTTGCTCTGAGAAGACTGTTGTATACGACCTCATGCTCTGTTAAGGATATCTCCCTCTCTCTGGTCTTCTGTGGCTGTAAATATATGTTTGGTTGTTTATGCTTTGGGCTATAAACAAATGTATTTGCGACTTCCTTTGCCGTACAGAGTAAACGAAGACTTAAAGTGCTTCTGTCAAGACTTGCTGGTATTCCACGCAATAGTTGAAAGAATTCTCGATCAGATCATAGTCTTTTTGATTATCTTTAAGAGTCATACATACCTACTAGCTGTGGAAAGATTTTTGCCGTCGATCAGGCGATGCGCGGATGATAACGTGTGTAATTTGTTTCAAGAAGACTCTTATAGGGTCACTTTCAAAAACCTCTTTCTGAAGTATGGAAATTTGCTTACATTTACTAAAGGGGACCAAATGTGGCTCACCTTCTTCCCCGGCTGTATACAATACAAAAACTTATTATTAAAAGCCATGAGAACAGAATACAAATTACAAAAGAAAACATAGTACATACTCGTATAAATAATCTAATTTTAATAGGCGGCCCAAGCCCAGAACACTCTATACCAAGCAACCGTGCACGGACAGGATACAGCATACCAAACCGTATGTTTGTGTAAATGGATATGTAAAAAGGTTCCGGAAAGGCTTTGCTTCTGCTCCATGAAATGGTTCAAAGACCATTATCAGAATATAATCCACCAGGAGGCGTGTTGATGATATCAGTAACGTAATTTGTTATTTTAAGTTCACATAGCATTTCAAGGTTCTCTTTCTTAACTTAGTACTTGATGTTATCGCCTAACTAAAATGGTTCAGGTCTTGGTTACTTTTTTTTTTAATTTTAAGAGACGCGGTTCCTGGTCGATGATTTGCCAATACCTCTGTTTGATTTCCTTCTACTGTCCAACTAAACCGGATGCGGCTTTCCTATTGCTGTCTCTATAAATTCAAACGGAAAGAAAAGAGAGAGCAGTATAAAAGCTAAAGCCCTTATAACACTTGGCTAAATATTGTGACTAAATTCAGTGCCAAATCTAGAAGCAAGCAATCCTCACTTCTGAATTTAGCATGCTAGCTTCCTGAATTCACTGAATTTAGAAGCGACTAAATTTAGTCGACTAATTTTAGCCATGTGGAAGGGTTTAAGACAGTTTTAGTTAGGTGATAGACCTTCAAGTGCCAAGAAGGAATTTTGGAAAGGTCACGCTATCTCTTTTGCACTGCACTATTTGTGAGCGAACAACTGTAAATTCCAAAACATGTCTACAACGTTTCAATAAACATGGAAGATAATTCATTGTTTTATTTCATGAATAACCCCAATTATTCTACTGCCAAGCAGTAATGGGCTAACATTACTGTGTTCCGGTTTGAAGGGCAATGCTTGTGAAATTACAGGACGTAGAGATAAAACATCTTAAATCTCTGGGTGACGTGCGCAGTGCAGTGCTAGGTAATGATTTGGGCTCTTTTATGGTCCAATAGCTGCGTGTCACTGTGCTCTCTGATACTAAAAAAAATGGCAGTCCCTATGGACTGCCGATAGAAGTGAAAACTTATAACTCAGAATTTGATAGCTCACTTTGGAAACTACGCGGGTAAAACCAGAGGGCGTGGCCATGACCATGGCCATCTAGGAATTATAACGCATTTCTAGACTGCCAATGCGAAATGCTAGCGCATTTCTAGACTGCCAATGCGAAATGCTAGCGCATTTCTAGATGGCCAATGGCCATGGTCCCACGTTCACCCGAAAATTTCTTAGCATTCCCGAGCGTGACGCTAGAATTCATTTCACAGCCCACGAAAAAAATCTATTTATTCCTGAAAGGTCGTAAAAGGAAAAGTTTTTTAAGTGAACATTCCTTTAGACACCTTGTGCACTTTTTGTTAGAGAAATATCTAATGGGTGTACGCTACCGACATGCGTAATAACAGTACATTTGTTACTTTACAGGTTACGTATTGCCCGACGTTAGTGCTGTTATATACTAACATTCTAAGTTTTGAAGTGAAAACTTCTTTAGGCGCGCCTAGACAGATTTTGCGTGGGCTGTGAATTGAATTCTAGCGTCACGTTCGGGTATGATAAAAAATCTTCGGGTAAATTCGCGACCATGGCCATTGGCCATCTAGAAATTGGTCAGCCAATGGGTAATGCTGAAAGGGCGTGGTCTGGCCATCATGGCATGGCCATCTAGAAATGCATCAGCCAATGGGAAATGCTGACTCATTTCTAGACGGCCATGCCATGATGCCCAGGCCACGCCCTCCGGTTACACCCGCGTAGGTAAGCTATCAAATTCTGAGTTAAAAGTTTTCACTTCTATCGACAGTTCCTAGGACTGCACATTTTTTTATGGTATAGAGTGACGAGACGAACAGAACATGTGCCTGATGGTAAGCAACATGCCTGCCACATAACAGCACAGTGACACGCAGCTATTGGAACACGCTCGTCACCCAGAGATCTAATATATTATATCTCTAAGCCCTGTAACTTCTCTGGAAACATTGCCCTTCAAACCGGAACGCAGTAATGTTTGCACTTTACACGCTTGGCGGTAGAATAACTGGCAAAAATGTGGTACTTCCCCAGCCGAACTCTGCCGAGAGTCCGAACACTACTGAGTTATAAGCAGCGAGCAACACGGAAGGGAGTAGCCTTAGCTAAAAAATATTGTGCAAATCTTTCTGTCATTTCTTGCGGGAGGGGAAGTTGCACACTAGCGCAAAGCCGTACTATTACATACAAAACATACCTGTAGCGATCCATTGCCGATCATACTCGCACAACCAAATCACTAACACATAAAAAATAAAGCAACATTCACAAATCTAGCCCCGCCCTCACGCCACAGTATATTATCAAACTCCATGGTCCACGCGGACTTGTACTTTGACAGAGGGGAAACGCTGTGTATGCCTACTCCCTTCCGTGTTGCTCGCTGGTTATAAGTTTTCACTTGTAGGTATCCTAGAACTATGACTGCCGTTTTTTTTACTTACATCATTTTCGTTTTGACGAAAACGTGGATTTGAAGAGTTAATATTTCGGTTACTGAATTATATCACAATTTCGTGGTTGGCCTCAATTGTGTCAATTAAAAATGTCTAAATTCTTAATTGACAAAATGGGATCAACCCAGGAATATATAGTACCGCATTGGTACTTACCTACTCTGTCAATTATGGTGATCTGCCATCATGCACGAGATTGAGAACTTGGAAAATTAATAATTATGGAATGTAACGCTGACATCGTTGGCTCATCTAGTCGGGAGAACTGCAAATGCCGATCCGGAGCGACTGATTTGGATCCCATACACAACTGTATTTTCGACAGCTTAGTTACGCTGGTAACTTAAAAAAAAACTGTGAAGGAAAACATCGTTAGGAAACCGACATATTTCTAAAACCTTTCGAGATCATGCGCAGTGTCGTAGCGTGCCTTGGCGGGGCCCCGTATAAAAAAATTTTTGGGGTTAAAGATTATGAAGGGTAATGATTACTCACAAAAGAAAAAAAAATGTTTACTTACATAAAATTAAAAAAATAATGTCGAAATTATCTATCTGTCTCTGTTTTAAATTTTTTTTAGAAACAATCCATATTAAATATTTTAGGTACCAATCTGGCCTTTTTAATAGCTGATGATAACTTCAGTTTTTCTAAAATTTCTGCTTCTATGGGCAATAGTGACAGGTCAGACAGGCGATCATGTCCCTTTGAAGTTCTTAGGTAACTTTTTGTAAGTTTAAAATTAGAAAAAATTAAAAATTGGTAAGTTTTTTTGATTTTGCTTATGCACGTCGGGGGCCCCCGTGACTCGGGGGCCCCGTATAATTGATACGGCATATACGGCGGTAGCTACGCCCCTGATCATGCGTCATCTGCTAAGCCGCAATTGGCCAGCGGTGGATTATGGCGTGACTCTCTCTTTGTGAGAGAAGGCTCTGAGTCCCAGCAGTGGAAACATTTAGTGGGGTGCTAACCTATGCTTATGCTTCACGAGATGTCCATAAGAAGTAGATCTCCGAATACTGGAGAGTCATACAGAATCCTAGATCAAGTAACAATAGAAGTGGTCGTCAAGGTAGCTTTTTTGGAATTTGTCTACTTATCAGATGTTCACTTTACCGAGGTGACTCAGTTCGGCCATAGAATAGATAATACAGATAGAACGGACACTCCCCACCCCCCGCCAGTTTCAAGCTTCCTACCCCGCAAGAACGCGAGAAGCACTCAGCGACACGACATAGATGACACGCACACATGCGTAAATGCGTTCGAACGACATATGCGAGATGTGTGAGTGTAGGTATGTCAACTGCACCGTCTGTATAGATTTTAGGCCGAGTGTCCGGGGTGTGGTTCGGCCTACTCCGCAGACGACTCGAAGGTAGAAACTTGATTTTACGTTTGGCATAAAACGTCTAGGCTGTTGAATGCGTTGTCTGATTGTGTTTCTCCCGATTGTTACAACCTTGGTGTCTTCAATTCAAGAGTGATCAGTTTTTAGGTAATCACGCTCCACCGTAGACCGTATTATCGCTTAACATCAGACGAGCTGACGGTCATGTGTAAACCTACAATAAAACTCTTACTCCAATAACTTTATTGTATCACTTAACTCAAAAGTAGTTCTACTAAATAAATCCGAAAGTTTGTATGTACGAAAAACTAACAAGCTTAGATAAAGTATAATGTAAATATATAATAAAGTAAATGTATCCTCTTTGCTAACAACTCTTTCAACTTCAACTTTTTCTTATGGCTTCCATTCGGTAATGTTGCCGTAATTTCGCCAGTGTCTAGTGTTTCATCAATATGAAACTAGTCTTTCAAGCAAAAACTATTTGGAATTGGATTCCTCACACTATGTTAATAACTAGCCCCAAAATAAAGAAATCTTGTATTTTGAAAGTCAAGTAACTGATAATAATAATAGGTTAGGTTAGTTTGTAATGACGTCTCACGTCTTTAGATTACAATCTGACGGTTTTTACAATTTTGCAGTGCCAGATATATTTTGTATTTTATTGGAAGGAGTTTCTGTCACTTAACACATGTTTAATATTTAATAGTATCTGTCGATTGTGCGTAACAAAGGCACGTTTGTATGATAAATACCTATATGTTTGCATTCGTTGTGCGTGACTACTTGTCTTTGTCGTTAAGTAGATTGATCCTCGCAATGAAAGGGTCAAGATCATTGATTACTGACTCACTGTTAGTTAATTATTTTTAAACTGGAAATGACAAACCGTCCCTTTCACCCGGTCATTTCTACCGCGGCCCTGCAGCCATCGAATTCAGTTCCTCCAAAGGTTTTCTGATGAACTTCGAAAATGTTTGGTTTTAAAAAGGTATCTTTAAACACTTCTCCGGGCTAGCATAACGATATGAGGATCTCCTCTGATGTTATGGGCAAGCATGTTGCTTACCATCTGGCACATATGTAATATTGATAGTACCGTCAAATTTGCTATAGATCTAGGGTTGTGTCACTTTAGTTTTTTTTTATAATACAGAGTAACGGCACGAGTAAGCCTATAACGCAGCAACCATATGAACATGAAGAGTCCAAATTACTATCTAGCGCTGCACTGCGCTCGTCACACAAATATAGGTATAGGTCTATACTCTATAGGTACTTACCTACTTATAAGATTTTAAATACGCAAATCCTACTATAGTAGATCCAACCGTTTATTTTCTTTTTGACAGCACCAATAGAACGTAACTGCGTCATGTTACGCAAAAGTTCACTTTTAAATGCGAGGTTTTAAAAATATGACAACTGCTTAAATTTGCTCCTTGATCCCGTATAATAATCATCTTTCACAAAATGAGTCCATAAGTGCAGTAGTTTTTTTATAAATTACATAAAATAACAAACGTTTTTAAAAAATTACGTTCCATGGCTATCAACATAGTGATGTTACGAAGTTACGATTGAGATATCGATATTGTTTATGAACTATTTTTACACGGGTGTTTTCCGTTCTCGGCACATAATATCGGATTTATTTTTATGTAAAACCGTTATACTGATGCGCCTCAGGAAAACATACAGCATTATTTGAAGACGTGTTTATCTGCTGGTGTATATCCAAAAAAGAACAAGGTTATGATGACTGAAACATTTGAATACTTATTAAAATAAAGTGTTAAATCACATTTTGTAGTTAGGTGAATTAACAAAGTTGATTTATGTCTGATGTAAACTTTGAAGAACATGATGTACCATTTTCGTTAATTTCTAAGTAAATTAACCTGATATGGTTAATGTGTTAAAATAATTCCATATTTGGCTTAATAATGTCTCATCAGTCGGTTGGGTATTATTTCATCACCCAAAGGTTACTGCTATACCTGATCTACGTCTACTAGTTGTGCGTCTATAGCACTGTTTATTGAAACAAGTCGTAAGTCTATTGAGACTGGACATATCTAATTTTTAATAACAGGATGTTAAGCAACTGCTATAAGTATTATCAATTGAGTAAAAGTAAACCAATTGAATTAGTAAGAGTTTATATTGACAACTGTTCGATCTTTCCCATACAAAATTTCACAAAGGAATGCTCTTCAACGGCTTAGCTCCATCTACTTATAGCGCCAACCCCTCTAGAACTCTTTTGAGATGGCGGGTAGAAGTGAATGGTATCCCACCGGCGCCCTCTACACTAAATGACACGTAGATAAACTCAAATCCCAGTATTAAATATAATACTGTAGTGAAATACACGGTAAACAAAATAGAGGTGATAACATAAGTAAAATTTATTTAATATGACTCGAAATTTATTCGAGTTTTCTTAGATAGGGACTAGTAATATGTGATAGCACACAAATTATCTTCGTTTTCTATGATTATACAACAATACTTATGTGGATTCGGTCTGTAACATTTAAAAAAGGTAACAAATCTACCCTCATTCTCGGAAATGTCTAGGGTATTATTATTCACAGCGACATGTACAGCGGACCAGCGCGGCGGGCTACGGCCTTTCCCCGAGTTCCAGTGGTGGGAAAGAGCCAGAAGGCTGGGTATGGGCATCTTTCGCCATTTATGGCATATCCTGGGGTTTGTGCTAGACATAACATGGTATTTACTCACGGTATTTCGGTTGCCTGGAAGAGATCGCTATTAGCGATAATGTCGCCACTTGGTTCACTAGTTCTAGGATAAGTCCCTGTTGTTTAAGTATTATATTGTGGATAATAAAGAGTTTATATCTTTTTAAAGTCTTTTATAATATTAGTTGGCTAGTAGAGAGCCACCACTTTAAACGTCATTGTTGTACAGTTCAAATTTATAATATGTATTTGTATAGTTTGAAATTGATATTTTGAATCCGTTAATTATTTATCTTCTAGTTTGCTTTCTATTCTCTCTCGCTTCGTCTAATGCTGGCTTTCATTAGACTCAGTATCTGTTTTTAGGGTTCTGTAAAACGTAAAAACGGAACCCTTATAGATTCGTCATGTCTGTCTGTCTGTCTGTCTGTCCGTCCGTATGTCACAGCCACTTTTTGCCGAAACTATGAGAACTACACTGTTGAAACCTGGTAAGTAGATGTATTCTGTGAACCGCATTAAGATTTTTACAAAAGTTTAAAAAAAAAACAAAAATTAGGGGTGCCCCCCATACTGAGAACTGAACCTCAAAATTTTCTTTTTTCATCAAACCTACACGTGTGGGTTGTCTATCGATAGGTCTTCAAAAATGATGTTGAGGTTTCTAATATAATTTTTGTCTACACTGAATAACTTGCGCGAGAGACGCTTCCAAAGTGGTAAAATGTGTGTCCCCCCCCCTCTAACTTCTAAAGTAAGAGAATGAAAAATCTAAAAAAAATATATGATGTACATTACCATGAAAACTACCAACGAAAATTAGTTTAAACTCGATCTGATGAGTAGTTTTTTTTAGTACGTCATAAAGACACTATTATTAAAACTTCGATCAAAGTTACAACGAACTACAAGAACTATGTGTACTTTGTATATTATATTACTTGCTGGAACGGAACCCTTCATGGGCGAGTCCAACTCGCACTTGGCTACTTTATTTTTTCTTACAAGTACAGAGTTTTTGCCGTCTAACATAACCACAAATAAAACAATTGTTCATTTTAATACAATTCATTAATTTATAATGTTTTGGCAGAATAACTGAATTTAAGCTTCTTCTAACTCAAAACGTATGAACATAAGAAAAAAAAATTAAACGAAAGTTGTAGGAAATAAACAAGGACGTTTAAAAAAAGTCGGACAGAGCCCACCCTAAGACAAGACTGAGGCACTCAAATGACCCAAAATGGCGGCGGATATTCATGTGTGGAATGAATTCTGGGTTGCCACGTTAACCAAATTTACACCACAAAAAACAAGTACCTAATCAGTAAATTATTTCATTTCTTAATCATTTTGCTGGTCCATTCTAGAGAATTAGAGCATTTAGGCATTGTCATATATGTCATTAACTTCGAAATGCTTACTGCACTTCGAACGACACACTGACACTGATATTTGGGATCCAATTGTTTTCACAATAACAATTTTTTACCGTTTCGATCCAGTCGTTTCTTCGTCGTCGTTTTCGTTTGCTTCATTTTCTTTTGGAAATCTAGCACACAGAATATTAAAATACGTAGTGACAATGGCAACCAAAATGTGCGCTATACAAAATAAGATAAGAAACAACTAGTAGAGAAAACCATTTAATAATGTTAATAGTTAAAAATAAAAATGTAATATAGTAAACTTAGGCTCGGGCACAGACTGCGGTCCCATTTCACCTAAACGAATCTTTTACTTCCAAACGTGACGATGAGCTTCATTTACATCTCTGACGAAAAATTCTGTGTGGTGCGCTAAAACAAGTTTTCACTTCAATAATATAATTATAATATCAACTATCTCAATACAAAAATGTGCCCTCCCAAACTTCAGGGCGCACGGAATCATGTTATCGTTAGGAAGAGTGAGCTCACTTTTTCCGTTCTAGTCGGTTGCAGGAAGCGGTGGACGCCGGACGTTTTTGAAGTGAAAACTTCTTTAGGCGCGCGCGCCTAGACAGATTTTTCGTGGGCTGTGAATTGAATTAATTCGTCACGCTTGGGTATGATAAGAAAGCTTCGGGTAAACTCGGGACCATGGCTATTGGCTATCTAGAAATACGTCAGCCTGTGGGAAATGATGAAAGAGTGTGGACAGGTCATCATGGCATGGCCATCTAGAAACGCTGACGCATGGGGCAATGGGAAATGCTGACGGATTTCTAGATGGCCATGCCAAGATGGCGAGGCCACGCCCTCCGTTTACACCCGTGTAGTTTTCAAGGTATGCTATCAAATTCTGAGTTATAAGTTTTCACTACTATCGGCAGTTCCTATGACTGCCAATTTTTTTTTCTATCACTATTCGTTATCCACAACCAAAATAAGTAGAACCACAGCATATCTTGCCGCTAGCGATTTTAGGGGTCAAGTAGGTTGTTTGTAAACTACTTACGATACACACAGAGACGCGGTTTATTACCAATTTCAGGTGCTCAGGGCACATCTGTTGGTTTATATCGATGTTATATGGATTATTAAGTTACGGCTGGTCTAGACGGGAGAATGGCGACTGCCGATCCGAAGTTCAAATCCTAGGCGCACCACTGTATTTTCGAATTCGTATGCATAATGCCGCTTACTTAAAAAAACGCCGAACGAAAATATCGTAAGGAAAACGACATGTACTTATCTAGATGGCCTTGACTTTCTGCTTGCGAGAGAAGACCCCGAGTGAACATTTAGTGGGCTGCTTATAATATGCTATTGATATAATTTACGAGTACTTACCATATATTTTGGGTAATTATCACGCGGTAATATTGGCAACACTGGTCTTGGGATTCCCTATTTTGTGTTAGGAAATAAAGATTTGTTTTAATATTTAAAATGGGGAAATAAGTGATTAAATTATTCAATCACATAAGAAACATGATTCCTGGAGGTTTATTGCGTTGGTCACTACGGCTTTTACAGGATTTCAAGGCGCAGGACGTTATGTGTGTCAAGATTTGTTTTTATCGCGAAACGTGTTGGCTGTCCGAGTTTTGCGCGCATAATGGCCGACTAGTGTGCGAATGTGTGCGTGTTAGCCTGTATGTGACAGAGCTCTGGCCGACTCAATATGACACAACTTGTTCGTTAGCCAGACTCTGTCCGACTTTTTTTAAACGTCCTTGGAAATAAACTAGTCTTTAAAAAAGGTCTGATGCGTTTTATTGATTAATCTAATATTTCAAGAGTTATCGGCTGCAATAGAAAAACTGGTTAATTAAATGGGCCATAAATCGTAAACGCTACATGTCACAGAAAAGTTTTCCGGCCACAAAAGATGCAAAATATTATTTTCTACAATAACGACCTCAACAATTTTTGCCCTAAAGTTTATAGTTTCCGAGATATTAGCCAAGCTCGCAGCAATGTTTTACTTTAAAAAATTCGGCAACCGGACTTCGGGACTGATTTTTCGCAGGCAACCCGACAAATTGTCATGTTCTTATTTACCAAAATAATCTTTAATTTTATTTAATTTCAATTCAATAACCAGACCGTTGCAAAATGCTAGTATCAATTTAAGTACCTGTTTATACTTGGTCACAACACTATATCTGACAAATTAGATCTGTCAAAAAGAAAATAAATGGTTGGATTCACTATAATGTTATAAATAAATACGAAAGATTGGTGTTTATGGCTCAATCACTGCATAACAGCTGAACGTATCGGATTTAAATTTGGAATACAGTAGGTAAATAATAAATAAGCTAAAAATAGCCCATAAGCTACATTTTATATCAGGAAAATAATGGATACGAAAATTACGCGGGAAAAACCACGGGGCACTGCTAGTGAGTAATAAAGGAAAAAAACAAAATACTAACAGTTTAAAATAATTCTAATATATCTACTTAAATTACACATTAGGGGGCGTCCATAAATTACGTGAGATGATTTAGGGGGGGAGGGGGTCGAGTCAAATCTCATGTAATCTCACGTTAGGGGGAGGGAGGGTCTCGACAAATATCACGTCATTTTTGTTCTGATTGAAACAAAAAAAGATTATACTGTTTTGTTCCATTCAATCCAAATTGTATGTACATGTACATGATTAATCTTGAGCGTCATCGTATTTAATACGATTAAGATTATTCACTATTTCGAAGGAGCAGATGATTTTACAGAAAATCATATGGAGATGTTGGTGCCAATAGTCTCTCTTGAGACCGCTCATAATTCTCCAGTACCTGGGTAACCGAGCTTTGCTCGGTTTAAATAGTAAATATACTTAGATACGTACAGATAAAAGAAACCAAGAAATAGATTTTCTTAAAAAAAAGAAAACATGAAAAAAATGAGAAGACGTATTCGAACCCGGAGCTATTGTTTCGTGACCGCTATGACCGCCCGACATCCCATCTGAGCTATTACGCTGTCGCGTCACGCGGCGAAATTTACCTTCGCAATCTAATGTCTAATGTGACAGTTTTTCATTGCCTAAAAACGCGCATAATATGCGTTTATAACAAATGAAACCTAGTTAGATTGATTTATCGTCCCCAAAACCCCCTGCATACATGATTTCATCAAAATCGTTCGAGCCGTTTCCGAGATTCAGATTCTATATATAAATATACATATTTATACAGGTACAAGAATTGCTCGTTTAAAGGTATAAGATAAGATGGACTGAATTAGAGTAGGTATTCTTTTCTTTTTATCATAGTAGATTGTCAAATTACTAGTCTAAACTAGTCGTAAATAAAAGCACGAAGCAAATTGTTTTTTTTCTTTCTACAATAACAACCCAACGCGTTTACGTAAGAAACCCACATTCTGAAAAATCTCACGTGAGATTGGGGGATGGGGGAGGGGGTTGAACAAAATCTCACGACATCTCACCAACGAGGGAGGGGGGGCCAGAAAATTTAAAAAAACACCTCACGTAATTTATGGACGCCCCCTTACATAAATACTATAAATACGTAGTAATTATAAAACTATATTTAGAGTAATCTTCAGAGACTTTTCTGGCGGTCGCATTGTGTACAACTTCAGATCTCGCTGTTGATTGGCTGGGGATTGTCAGTTTTGAGGGTAGTATGACGTATCCCGTCACGTGATTGGCTAGAATTGTAGCGCATAGCAGCAACGCCACCTGTAAAAGAAAACAGATTTCATGTAGGAAGGTTTACCCTTACATGGAAATAATGGCACGTGGCCAAAAAGCGAACTAACGCCGTCGTCAATCCAACTCTTGACAATGTCATCCATTATTTCGTGGTACGCCTATATGATGGCGTAGGGGCCTATAGAAACCGTGGTTGACTAGAGACGCCTTGGTGAAGGCGTAGTGGCCTAGAGAAGCCTTGGTGGCCTTGTGAAGCCTTGGTGGGGTAGTGAAACCTTTGTAGCGTAGTCAAGGCTGGGTGGCCTAGATAAACCTTGGTGGCCTAGTGAAGGCTTGGTAGCCTAATCAAGACTTGGTGGCTTAAAGAAGCCCTGGTGGCCTAGTGCAGCCTTGGTGGCCTATGGCAGCCATGGTAGCCTAGGCAAGACTTGGTGGCTTAGAGAAACCTTGGCGGCCTAGTGAAGCCTTGGTGACCTTGTGAAGCCTTGGTGGCTTGGAGAAGTCTTGGTAGCCTATTAAAGCCTTGGTAGCATAGTTAAGACTTGGTGGCCTAGAGATATCTTGGTGGCCTAGTGAAGGCTTGGTGGCCTAATGCAGCCTTGGTGGCATAGTGAAGGCGTGCTGACCTAGTGAAGCCACGGCGGCCTAGTGACGACAATATCTGGTACTTATAACAATCTCAAGATTGTAGGTTCGATTCCCGCCATTTGTGTGTTTGCCAAGAGCAGACGTACTGATTATAAACCACCAGTTCTAACGGCAAAGAAAAACATCGTGAGCAAACCGGCATGTCCCTAGAAAGACATACGAAGATGAGTCATCCGGGTAGTACAAAAATCAAGCGACAAGGAGAAAATAATCGAGGGTTGCAACCCTCCTCTTCAACTGCACTCAGTTGGATCGGTTGGACAGCTTACAAATAATACTGAATCTTATCAATTTACACCCTTCTATCTTTCTACATATGTAGGTCTCCTGGTGGTTCAAATACCGTTGGTTGGTGGTTCCGTACATTTTATTCACGGGCCTGTAGTCTATTATGAGTGAAGACACTTTTTTATATATTTGTTTAAACAAAAACCTTTTTGGTGGTAGAATCTATAAACAACTAGCGGCCCATTCCGGCTGCGCTCGGATATTGTCATTTAAAGACTATTAATCGAAATAAAAACTATCCTATCTCTCAAGTTGGACCAGACTGCTCACATTGTGCCAATTTAATTTAAAATCGGTTAAGTAGTTTAGGAATCCATCGCGGACAAACATCGTGACAGGAGATTTATATATATTAAGATTTGCTTATAGATCAGCCTGATCTGACTTCGTTTGTTGCAAAACACTACCACCAAACACATTATACTCAGGAAATAATGCTTTATTCAATGTTGATCTCGGTTTGACCTCGCCATGTACCTACTACCTACCTAAGTTACCCACAGCGACGCGTTATAAATAGGTACTGATTCAATTAAAACTTCTGACACAGATTAAAATCTACATATTTATTATGGGTATTATTTATTATCTAAATATAGGCCTATATTTAGATAATCTACGCTGTTATTCAAGGTTTTTCTATAGCAAACGTATCTACTGATGTTAAACGACGCGACGATGCGGTCAACGTTGGAGTACGCTTACCGAAGCAACCGATTAGTAAAACTACACCAGCTGTCCGTCCATTCTTCCCACGAGTTAACATTTATTGAAATCAAACATAATAAAGATGTTATCTCTAGACCTTCATTAATCAATGAATTATTCAGATGTGCTTAGTGTACCTACATAAGTTGTATATAATGTATATAGCATTGCGTAGTTTAGTTTTCATTGTATTTTTTTATCGATACACTTGTATTTGCACTTGACCGCTTCGTTTTGCGTCGCTTGCCATCTCGCCTGATGATAAGCAAAATAAAGGGTAAAGATGTTGGATAACATTTACAAATTGAAGTGAAAACTTCATTTGGTCCACCATTGGCAGATTTTTCGTGGGCTGTGAACTGAATTCTAGCGTCACGCTCGGGAATGATAAGATATTTTCGGGTGAACTCGGAACCGGGGATGGCCGTTGGCCATCTAGAAATGCGTCAGCATTTCCCATAGGCCGTCTAGAAACGCATTTCTAGATGCCCATGGTCGTGGCTATCAAAGTAAGCTATAAAATTCTGAGTTATAAGTTTTCCCTTCTATAGGCAGTTCCTATGACTGCCAATTTTTTTTGTTCACACACGTATAGGGTCTCTGAACTGTAGCCCGGGCCCCGCGTATCATTGCTACGGCTGATACGGCGGTAGATACGCTCCAGAATATAGCCTATATTAATTAACCTTTATTATCTGTAGATCGCCATTGGTAAATGAATTGTTCATATGTGCTTATTGT
Source organism: Ectropis crepuscularia (assembly GCA_963693475.1). Taxonomy (NCBI): domain Eukaryota; kingdom Metazoa; phylum Arthropoda; class Insecta; order Lepidoptera; family Geometridae; genus Ectropis; species Ectropis crepuscularia. Next base: position 21,211,286 of record OY856355.1, read on the forward strand.
AAGAATTTAGTTACGCATGCAGTGTACCTTGTCTATCAGTACAAGGCGGTACCTACCACACCTTTTTAAGGTTCCGTACCCAAAGGATAAAAATGGGACCCTATTACTGAGACTTCACTGTCCGTCCGTCTGTCACCAGGCTGTATCTCAAGAACGGTGATAGCTAGACAGTTGAAATTTACGCTCACGGCTACGGCTCACGTTAAAATTCACCTTCATCATTCTTTCTAAGCGCGCCAAAATAAATATAAATTCTATATTGTAAACATTATAGGTACAGGACTTAGTGAAGATCTAAATTATAACTTAATTACATCGAAACAACTTCTACAAACTCTAATTTAAAATATCTGCTTATGATATTTAACAATACTCATCTAAGAAGATACTATAATTATTATTGCAAACATTAGTCACATCGCAGTTCAACTGTAAGATTTATTTTAGTCCGTAGAAATCCGGTTTGAAGAATATTAACAGCTTAGGTAAGGTTTTTACACCAACCACGTGATGTTGAAATGATCTTGAACTTGCCTTACTCAATGTTTAGCACTGTTGTTTATTATAAGTAGTTACTTACAAGCAAAACGGTTTTAGTTTAAATTTAAACAGTAAAAAATTGGCAGTCATAGGTACTGCCGATAGAAGTGAAAACTTATAACTTAGAATTTGATAGCTTACCTTGGAAACTACACGGGTGTAAACGGAGGGCGTGGCCAAGCCATCATGGCATGGCCATCTAGAAATGCGTCAGGATCTCCCATAGGGTACAACCCTCAAAAAAACTAATTAGTCCGTCAGTTAGATTTGCTAAAAAATATTGTACACGTATTTTTTTCTTTTGTTTCACAAACAAAAAATTACGAAGATACAGCGGTTAGAAGTTTCGCGTGACGTCACTCGTGCCTATGATTTTTACTCACAAGTGACCCCCCACTCTCGAAGTTTGATGTTCTATATCTTTGTCGATTTTCAATATATTGGAAAAACAAAAAATACGTGTCCCATATTTTTCCATGATCTAGCTGACGGACTAATTAGAATAGTGTATTTTTGACCCAGTCCGGTACCCTATTGGCTCACGCATTTCTAGATGGCCATGCCATGATGTCGAGGCCACGCCCTTTCAGAATTTCCCATTAGCTGACGCATTTCTAGATGCCCAATCGCCAAGGTTTCGAGTTTACCCGAAGATTTCTTATCATACCCGAGCGTGACGCTAGAAATCAATTTAAACCCCACGAAAAATCTGTCTAGGCGCGTCTAAAGAAGTTTTCACTTCAAAAATCCGTGATGGCGTAATGGCAAGAACGACGGATTTCGTAATCGCGAGGTTAGTAGCTTCGAATCCCGCATATGTCTCTGACTATTTTTGCAATCGAACCCACAAACTCAAATCACGTCACAAAGAATAAACTACAACCCAGAGGAAAGATGTTCTCATACAAAATTAGCTAGCTTTTGGCTTGTTTTGTAAATGTTAAGTTACGGCTGGTCTAATCGGGAGAATGGCGTCTGCCGTCCGGATCTGTCAAGCGCGCACGCGCACCACTGTCTTTTCGAAGTCATGTGCGTAATACTGATAACTTAATAACAACGGAGGAAAACATCGTGAGGAAACCGATATGTACCTAGAATCTTACGAAGTCATCCACCAAACCGCACTGGGTCAGCGTGGTGGATTATGGTCTAGACTTGACTTGACCTTGCGATATAAGGCCCCGAGTCCCAGCAGATAACAACAGCAGCAGGGTACATTAAGTGTGCTGCCAATGTAACCCCACCTGACCAGTCCTGGACTTCTTAAAGGGCTGATAGCCCCTGGATATAGTACAGATTGCCGCGGTGTATAGGCAACAGCGTCTTATGGGCTGTGGATTTCGAGGATAAAAGACAAAAAAGTTCACTGGTTACCTCACAATGTTTATACTAATACGTAAATCCTTATTGAAACTTATTCCACAATGGAGAAATATTATTTTAGAAAGTTCCATGGGGTGGGGGAAATAAAACGGCTTACACTCATACAAATATAATTCTGGCATTGCACCTGACGTAACATTATCAAATCTTTCGAGGTAGCAACATTTTATCTGAACTTCCTCTGTCTGAGGTCATTGGGTCGACTCACAAACTACTGTGAGATACGACTTATCAGCTTATTGGCCATTGACGCGTCAATACAATACAGTACACATTACCTACAAATAAATAGGTAATTATCTTAGCATAAATAGCTCCCTAAATGTTTCCCGAACCGATAGCCGTTGAGGTAGACGGATTCTGGAGTGGAGACCGCGAATCGACAAACATAGTGTAGGACGCAAAGAATTTTCATAAAACGCTTTACACGGAAAGCACGGATCGCTCTTGTCTTGTCGCTCTTGTGGTAGTGTCATACAGTAAAAGCTCCTTATTCGCGCTTCCTTTGTTCGGGTTTTCGCTATTCGCGAACTAAATAATTGCGACCCAATTGCTATACATATATACAAAGTATATGTATCCAAACCAAAGGATTCGGTATCATTTGTCGTATTATTAAATCGTCGTCAAATTGACTATTAAAAAACTAAAATATACTTTACTAGCTGACCCCGCAAACGTTGTTTTGCCTTAGTGAACAACCCTTGTCACTTAGAGGTATGAAAAATAGCTAGTAGCCGATTCTCATACCTACAGAATATGCATATAAAATTTGGTTAAAATCAGTAAAGCCGTTTCGGAGGAGTAAGGAAACAAACACTGTGACACGAGAATTTTATATATAAGAAGATTACAATTGAAATGTCTCAAACATGTTTTTATTAATGAAATCGTCGCTGTATGTATTGGTTCGGCTTTTCTAAGGCTAAGAGATGCGCGGGCGCGGCAGATTTCCATATAAAATTGAATTCAAAACACACGACGCGGTTTACGGCCGCGGCGGCTGCGGCAGCCGCGCAGCGCCCGCGTGGCTGCGCGCGATTCTTGCGCAGTAGCTTTCCGGAGCAGAAACCGCGAAAACCTGCGGTCTCGTGAGTATTGAAACAAATCCGTCGCGCGGTCGGCAGCCGCGCCGTGTGAACCGGCTCTAAGAGGTTCTTGAACGTCGCACACCTTGTGGGGCATTTTTTACACGACACTAACTAGCCCCGAACCAATCAATGATTGCATTGTGGAAACGTGATAGCGGATTTTATAGTTTAATAATTGTAAATACACATATTTATTACATAGGAACAAAACATAGAACAAATATGTTCATCACTCAAATATTTGTACTGGGATCGAACTCACGACTCCGCGGGCAGACTTGCTAACAACTAAGTCACGAGGCCAATCAAGTTAAAAGAACAATTCTGAAGAGTTTACGGAAGTGAGGTGATGTTTGTTCCAAGTGAAATTTTCACCAAGTCATGTGTAATTTGGTCCAACTAGAGAGATAGTATAGTATTTTGCCATCATCTCAGTCATGATATATAGCCCAGTGCAGTTACGGAAATAAATAAACATTAAATAACCAACTAAATCAAAAAAAAAAAAAAAAACTATCGATCCTTTATAGTCCCCAAACTATATAATTTCATGTTTTTGTATTCCATTTTTTTGCTTAAATGCATTGGGCTAATACAATACAATTCCGTTGACAATTTCCAAGCGAAGCCGGAACGGGCATCGGTAGTCTGCCTATACCTCAGACCACAGATTAAATTGTCTTTGCCTCAGACAAAGAGTTTACATACACTACTCTTTATCTAAGACCTCAGACTAACTATTCACTCAAAGGCCTATACCTATGTCTGGGGCGGTTCCAGCCTCGAATCTGGCCCCCCAAATTCAACCCCCTGGTCACCAGTACACAGCCTCGGATTTTGGGAGGGTGTTACGAGTAGAAATACAATAAATCAAGTAAAAAATACTTTACTAGTAGCACCCGACGATTTTATTCGACGATTGTAGTCTATGTATTATTTGATTTTTTGTATTTTCAGGGGGCGAGTCATGCCCCCTGTGACCCCCCCCCCCTCCTTCGGACCGCGTATGGTAGACTATCATCTGTGGTATCATAACTCCAAAACGAACGCATCGCTTTTGATGCGGTTTTTGGTTGAAAGCTGACTAAAGACAATAAGGCATTTTCAGAAATACTGATAAATTTGGGTAAAAGATTATTGAAGATTGTTTTAGCCTTAGCGCAATTAAGCACTATATTTGAAAGGTTTTTTTATATGTCGTTTCGAAAACGCATGAATGTCACCGAATTTTCAACAAAAAAAAACTTTGTTAAATAAAGAATCCTCTCAATTCTTGAATCGAATTACCCGTTTGGTAAATATTTAAATATAATAAATAAATAAATATTGGTGGACAATTCACACACAACACCATCTGACCAAACTAAGCAAAGCTGGTGTGATGGCGGCCAGATAGCTGATATAATACTTGTATAGTTTTTAAATACATACTTATTATACATAGAAACACCCAGATAATGTTAGACTAGAGTAAACGGATATAAATTCAGATGGAGAAGTTAGATAAGTTAGATGTTGAGAAATAAATAACTTAACGCTTGGAATAATAAAGATATGAATAAACTGTATCAGAAAGATCGCGTGTAAGTAATTATTTTAATGTTGTATTTCAAGAGAGCCCCGCGGAACAGTTTCCCCAGCTGTGTTGGGAACACAGTTCTCGTTCCCTTTATTTTCCTGAGATAAAATTATGCCTATGTGCTATTTCAGACGGTAATCTAACTATGTTCCAAATTTCAACCCAATCCGACATCCCACTAATATTACAAATGTCAAAGTATGGATATTAATAAAACTAAAATACAGTGAGAACTACACTACCTAACTAACTACTTACACTAAGCTAACCTGAATTATCCATAAATATAACAATGAAGGTCTACAGATAATCAAGATGTTCAAGCCCACTACCAATCGGAAGTGTACCATCGGCATTACCACGCTGAATGGCAATGCTTATGCGTTGGGCCAAATAATCGCCAGCATTTTGGTCACGCGTCGTGTCGACCAAAATGCATGTTTGGATATTATTTGGATGTTTGTTGCTCAATCACGCCGGAACGTATAAACGGATCGGGCTGAAATTTGGAATACAGTTAGATTACGAATACAATTCCTATGACTGCCAATTTTCTTTTCTGAGTATTTTTTTTTGAGTATAAAAAAATCTGTATCCGGGAATGGACGGGGATAAACTACGTCGAGCAGCTTTTCTAGATGGCAATGGACAGAGGCGAATTCAAGAAGCTGACGGCCAATCTTCAATGTTGAAGAGACACTTGAAGAAAAAGAAGAGGGGTTTTTTACGCATTTGTTTCCCAAAATTTCGATAGTTTTAACTGATTTGACTAACAATGACACCTTAGAAAATTTATTTTTCGAAAGGTTATACTTTGTTGGTGGTGTCGTATACATTTTATCGATATCAGTTGAGCCGTTTTCAAAGATCAATAAAAACTATTAAATTTGCATATCTCTATCATCGTTTACTTTGTTTGCAATGCGGTGAATTGGCCTGCACCCGTGGCTTATATACGTGGCTTGCACATATATAGGTAGATTATATATATTATTTGTTTTTACAGAATTATTAAAATTAGTCTGTAAAATCATAATTTAATTTTTACTGTTATTTATTTATATCATCACAAAGTTTCAAACACCAACTCATACAAAAACAAATAATAAAATTAAAAAAATTAAAAAAGGATCGTGTGAGTTTCATTGTTATATATCTGTTGTTCGGTTCCACAGAGATATATAATTTCATACAGGTTAAATTATTTGGGTATTACGTCATTACATTAAAAATAATTACATTTATAACTAACTTTAAAATAGGAGGCGGTTCTCAATTCATTTGTATGTGTAAAGGTTGTAATGTTTTTTGCATGTACATAAGTATAATGTAACAATTATAAGTAACTGTGAATCAATTTTGACGTTTTTTGTTTAGTAGATCATAATTCAAAGGTAGTCCCATATATTTTTTGATTTTATCGAAATCGGTGTAACAACAAAAATCTAAAATTTGGTATGCTATATCTGGATGGCTTGATGGTGGATTTAAAAAATAATAATTTGGAGTCGGAATTAGATTCACTGAAAAAACAAATTATATCAAATTTATATGAAAAATCTGAAAAAGAGTAGTGCAGCCTAAGAAGTTTTCACTTAAAAAAATCAAAATAGTAGTTTACGTTCGACTTCAACTAGCAGTAGTAATCTGACACTGTCTTTTCGAAGTCATATGTGCGTAATGCTAACTTTAAAACAGTAAAGGAAAACATCGTGAGGAAACCGACATTTACCTAGAATCTTTTGAGGTCATGGTGTCATCCATCAACCCGCACTGGGCCAGTGGCCCTATGACCTGAATGTATCCTTGTCATAGAAGGTCCCGAGTCCCAGCAGTGGGAACAATTACTGAGCTCCTGATGCTACGTATAGAAGCGGTCAAGCGGCACTAAGTATATTACCGACATGGTGTACAGACAAATTCCACACATTTAAAGATATAGTAAAGTTACGATAAAGATATATGTTTAAAGTGGTATTACTCAAAAGCTCAAAACGTTCAACATCAGGGCAAATAACACACCTTTGCAAATTATTCTACCGCCAAGCAGTAATAGGCAATTATTACTCTGTTCAGGTTTGACGAGCAATATTTCCAAATAAGCCATAGAAAAAAGACAGTCGTAAGCCATATTTTATCCCCTGTTGACGAGTGCTAGGCTACGATTTGGAATCCTCATGTTCAAACAGTTGTTATGTGCTGTTATCAGTAGCTGTGTTGCTTACCTTCAGGTGTAAATCTTGGTTGTCGCTTCACATTGTTGTAAAAGAAACTGCGTTATGTGCACTTCAACATGTCTGTTGTGTCTGTAAGTCTGTGTTTATCGTATCTCTTAAAAGGCTAGACTGATTTTGACGCAGTTTTTCCGTGGAAACCTTACCTTTACTGACAGCGAGGTTTTTGAGTATAATTTTTGATTCGAGAGAAACTTATTTTTATGTGTTATTTTTTGTTTGTTGGCATTTATTACACAGGTGATACACGGTCAAACGAAAACCTAAGTTTGTAACTTAAAGCGTATGTAAGTACGCTATGCCATTTAATAAGTTGTTGGTAATACAAGATAATATAAAACAATATTGTACAGCGATATAAAAACCAAATCACCGTTAGTTATAAACATGAATTAGGTAGTCTTATAACATACTTAGCAATTGTTATTAAGAGTACCTATCTTTAATCTATCCATTATTATTGTGCTAATATAAGTTAGTAAGTAAATGTACTCACGGTTTTATGTACAGATCCAATCATTATGTATTGTCACATCACTCCACGCACGTGAATATTTGCCAAAACAATTATCGACGCGATTGCGTTAAGCGGACACACACGTCGCGTCGTCACGGCACGACGACTGATGATAGAATGAGCGTTAATAAGCGCCCTAAATGCGCATGATTCGATTCTGGATCATTAATGTGCCAGTTTTTGTGATGTGTGCGTTGATAAGAAGAGGTCCCTGGGGGAGAAGGAAGCTCGAGTGGTGGCGAATACTTTCAATTTGCAATCGTGAGTAGGTTCGAATCCCGAACGCACCATTGCATATTTTGAAGAGTGTGGATTATAAGTTTGACATCTATAGTTTATAAACTTTCGAGATTTGAACTAATATTGTAAATTTAACAAAGGCCTTGATTACCGTCTTTAATTACATATAATCAAAGGTTCTTCATCACCATCTAAATTATTTTAATTATATCGACGTTTCGGCAACGTTACAGCCTCCGTGGTCACGAAAACGATCAAACTCCAGTGTTATGTTTGCGTTAGAGGTTTGTCACGACTATGTCTATCAGTGAAAGAAAACATTGTGAGGAAAAAATATAGTTCAAGGACATTCGTTATTCGCTATAACGCACTTATCCAGCGTGGTGGGTTATGGGTTATGGCCTTGTGGGTTTTGGAGCCTTCTCTCACTAGTAGAAGACTCCTAATGAGAGAAGGCTCCAAAACCCAGTGGTTGGAAAATAAAATGGATTTCAGAAGGAGTGGAATGCTCTCCTAGAGCCTTTGTTTCCTGAAGCATATAATCAGTGTTTCCAAGACTATAATAAATATATTCCTCAAGGGCAAGCGTGTTCTATCTTAGACCACTTACTATCAAACCAGTAGCCTTCAAACGCTGGAACAGATGTTAATACAAACACTATAATAGTAATGTCTTGTCTTTATTTCCCTGTCGTGACGAAATGGAGGGTTGTTGAGGATATCAGTTGATGGTACCTAACAAATAGTAAATTAATGAAAAATAATGTTGATTTACGTAACTACCTACCGTTTTAATCAATTGTTTAATTGACGCGACACATGACAAATGTGCTGACGTTTATTTGACTCATAAGCATTGCCATACAGCGTTGTAATGCCGCCAACGTGATTGGTCCGTCTGGTAGTGGGATCTGTAATCTCGATTATTTCAAGACTTTCATCGGTCAACGGATAATTCAGATATGCTTAGTAAAAGTACCTACTTAGTTATGTTTGTTTGTAGCATAGTTTTCACTGTAAAACTGTTTTGATATAAGTTATACCTGTTAAAACATTAAGTAATATGGTCACATACTAAATACCTAGGTATTTTCATCAAGTGTTTACTGTGTTCCGGTTTGAAAGGCAATGTTTCCAGAGAAGTTACAGGGCTTAGAGATATAACATCTTAGATCTCTGAGTTACGAGCGCAGTGCATTGCTAGGTAATGATTTGGACTCTTCATGTTCCAATAGCTGCGCGACGCGGGCCCTACCCCTACTTGCTTGCTCTGCTTGCTCAAAAGCCAACATTAGATATGTTTTATGCTAAATTTAATTATGTATTTTATGTATGTATTGATTTTTGTAGTGATTAAGGTGCTCGTCAATTATTCATGTGAAGTTTGATAATAATAAATAAATTATAATTGGTGGACAATTCACACACAACACCATCTGACCCCAAACTAAGCAGAGCTTGTGTGATGGCGGCCAGATAGCTGATATAATACTTATATAGTTTTAAATACATACTTATCATACATAGAAACACCCAGACACAGATTAATAATTTATATTTGTATTTTGCTATGTTTTTTAAGATGACTGCATGTGCGTCTTGGCTTTGCTGTAAGCGTATGCTAGCAATTGAAACGGAAAATAAAAATTAATAATAGCTGCGTGACACTGTATTGTCATGTGGCAGGCATTTTGTTTACCATCAGGCACATGTCCTGCTCGTCTCGTCACCCTTTATTTAAAAAAAAGTAATCTTATTATACACAAATAAATAACGTGTCACGTTGTTTGTCCACGATGAACTCCTAGTAATCTATAAATGACTAGTGGCTTGTCTAATGTTCTGAAAATGAGTTCGAATTGCGAAAGTTCAAAAGTTATCAATGAATTATCTAATACCGGGGTGAGTCAGGGCTCAATTTTTGGACCTTTGCTGTTTACAATAATGATTAATGATCTCCCGACCGTCATCAAACATTCGAAATGTCTGCTCTATGCTGATGATGTGAAGCTCTATCTGGCAATAAAAAGTGAGGAGGACTGCTTGAGACTGCAGGAGGATATCAACAACATGGTTGGATATAGTTGTGGAAGCGCAATGGACCTCAATTCGGACAAGTGCTTCCAGATGACCTTCGGTCGAATGCGACGCCCAATCGAATTCCAGTATAGGTTAGGCCAAAACGTGATCTCGCGTGTTGCATCGATGAAGGACTTGGGCGTTGCATTTGATCGCGGTCTCACGTTCCATGACCATGTGGCCACTGTGGTGAAGGAGGCTTATCAGAGACTCGGGTTTGTGCTCCGGAACTCTAAAGACTTTCATAATATGGAGATTATCAAGCTTATCTTTAGTACGCTGGTCCGCAGTAAGCTTGAAGCTAGTGCGTGTGTATGGCATCCACATGAGGATAAGTACACTCTAATGTTGGAAAAGGTTCAGAAGGCCTTCCTTAGGTACCTTTACAAGCGTAAGTTTGGGTACTACCCGTACATGTATCCGACGGAATTCCTTCACGGTGCTTTGGGGTACAACTCTTTAGAAGTGAGGAGAGCACATGTCCAATTGGTAACAATGTGTATGATTCTGCGGGGGAATGTTGACGCTCCGGATCTTAGTGAGAAGCTTTGTAGTCTTTTTGTTCCCGACAACTACCTTCGGGCCAGGAAACATGAGCTGTTTGCTGGACCGAAGTGTAAAACGGTCGCTCGTCAGATCTCGCCGATACCCCGGTCCCTTGCAGCGATAAATTCCCTCCTTGACGCAGCACCGGACTCTGATGTGTTTGCGGGTCAGTGGCAGGATGTGATGAGGGACTGTCTGTTATATTGTGAAAAGTCATTGTACAGACGGTCAAGTACATTTAAAACTAATTTACCTATTTGAGACATAGGAATGTGACTTGTAAGCATCTGCGTTGACATTCATATTATGGCTTGATTCCTGTACTAATAGGATGATATATAGGATGTATTGTCAATGTTATTTTCAGTTTTTTTTGTCAGTTGTTATTTTGTTTTCCTTTTTAATATTGACATCTATTATCTAAGTAGATATTTATTAATCTTCTTATTATTATTTGACATTGTTGCTTTGACATGAGAATTTTCTTTTTCTACATTAATATTATTTTTTTTGACTTTAATAACATTTTTATTTTTATTTTACTTTTTGATGATTTGGATTTAATATTTTGTAATGGTTCTTGAATTGTAATGTTTATTTAATTTTTTAATGATGTACTTTGATATATTTGAAATTAGGTTTAGTTTTAATTATCAAATTGTAATTCTCATTAGTGTAATTCGGTAAGCCGGTACTAATTGATCAAAATAAATAAATAAAAATAAATAAATACTAGCGGCCCGTTCCGGCTTCGTTCGGATATTATCATTTAAAGACCATTATTACATACTACTTACATTCCTTCGCGTTTATAATATTAGTAAGTAATTGTAGTGGTAGGACTCTTAGTAGAGTCCGCCTGGGGAAGTACCACACCTTTGCCAGTTATTCTACCGCCAAGCAGTGATGTGCAAACATTATTGTGTTCTGGTTTGAAGGGCAATGTTTCCAGAGAAATTACGGGGCTTAGAGATATAACATCTTAGATGTCTGGGTGACGAGCTGCTAGGTAATGATTTGGACTCTTCGTGTTCCAATAGCTGCGTGTCACTATGGTGTTATAGGCAGGCATGTTGCTTACCATCAGGCACATGTCCTGTTCGTCTCGTCACTCTTTGTTAAAAAATAAAAGGAGAGAAACACCAGATATACAATAAAAATTTAATGTGTTCATCACTCATGATATGTTTTCCTTAGATGGGAATCGAACCCACGACCTATGGCTTCGCAGGCATTTACTACCAACTAAGCCAATTGGCCGGTAGGCCACTAGTTCTTTCGTTATCGTAATCATACTGTTTTTATGAATTGTACGTATCCTTTTATTAGTGTGAACAATAAAGAATCTTCATTCATTAATTTATTCTACAGGGTTATTGGTAAGCCTACTTACTACCTTTTAAGGGGATGTTAAGTACATTGAATACGTCTGCTTTTGTGCTACAGTTTATAAAAAATCGTATAAGTGTTTCCCATACAAAATAAAAAAAAGTCTATTTTCCCAGTCTAAAAGCATCGAACTCATCGTAACGAGAACGCGGGCTCTTTAACGCTCGATAAATGATGTGATGTGAATAAACACTAAATAGCCGCTAAACAGTGCTAGAGAAGACAACAAACACTTTGATTTTTTTGGATATGTACTCAGAAATCTAAACATATAATCTAAATAATTATTTAGATTTATGTTGTTTTAACAAAAGTTGATCGTAAAAAATAAATAAATATTGGTGGACAATTCACACACAACACTATCTGACCCCAAACTAAGCAAAGCTTGTAATATGGCTGCCAATTAGCTGAGATAATACTTATATAGATAGATAGATAGATAGATAGATACTCTTTATTGTACACACCAAAAGAAAACAGATATACAGACAAAGAAAAACAATAATAGCTAGTGCCACAACAAGCGGCCTTATCGCTGAAAGCGATTTCTTCCAGGCAACCTTTGGGTGGAAATGGTTTTTGAAATTTTTGATAGTGGGGTGTGCCATTCTAGACTACATCAGTAAATACAAATTATGTAGATATATACGCTAACACTAGAATAAAAATAAATAAACATACGTACTAATAACAATACATGCTAATACTTACATACTTCTATGGTATACTAATATATATACACTGTATATATAATTACTTATGATACTTACTAAAGACAAATATCTAAGGATAAAAAAAAATAAAAAAAAAATTGATGGTAAATAATGACATATTATAGGTACCTAAAACAGGAAACTAATTGTAATAATGACATTCTTATGATTGCTGTTTCGATAGAAAATGTTCTTTGACGTGACCTTTAAAAGATTCCAATGAGGGAGATTTTCTAATAGAAATAGGTAATTCATTCCACAATTGAGCTGCTTGAAAAGCAAAAGACGTAGTATGATTCAGAACGTGCTAATGGGATCATCAGAGTAAGATTAGTTTTTGATCTTAATATGCGAGAATGACAATCTTGACAAAAAGTAAAGCGTTCTTTAAGATAGAGTGGAGTTTTAGGGTTAAATAGAATATTGAACAGCAGAAAAAGAATATGGGCATTACGACGCAGACGAATGGGCAACCACTTGAGTTTAGCGCGAAATTGGGACACATGATCAAATTTGCGTAACCCAAATATGAATCTAATACAGTAGTTTTGAAGGCGCTCAAGCTTTTCTAACTGGTCTTCTCTAAGATCAAGAAAACACACATCAGCGTAGTCCAGGATGGGAAGAAGCAGAGACTGTGCGAGTGCAATTTTAGTGGCAGTCGGTAAAAAGTTGCGAAGGCGTCTAAGAGAACCACCTGATGCAAATAGCTTACCAATTACTGTTTTGATGTGACTATCCCATGATAAGGTTTTATCAAATATTATACCCAAGTTTTTGACTGAATCACTAAATGGTAATATATCTCCATTAAAAGTTACGTTAGGAATCAAGGTCCAGTCAATTCTTGAGATCCAGTAGGAACTGCCTATAACAATAACCTGCGATTTCGTGGGATTGACACCCAAACCAAAAGCATTGCTCCATTTACAGATGCATTCTAGATTAGCATTCGTCATTGAAATCGCTGCGTCAAGGTTTTGAAGTGAAGCCTGTGTATAAATTTGGAGATCGTCTGCATAAAGGTGGTAAGAAGAAGTAAGATATTTGGAGATAGAATTAATAAAAATCGCAAAGAGAAGAGGAGATAGCACACCACCTTGCGGAACACCAGCTGTTGTATTACACCAGGAAGAAAAGGTTTCTTCCAGACGAATACGCTGTCGGCGTCCTTGTAAGTAACTACGAAACCACTCGATTACTGGTGGAGATATGTTGATCGACCGTAGTAAAGCCAGTAAGATGTCGAAGTTGACGGCGTTGAAAGCGTTACTGAAGTCTAACAGAGTTAGAACAGTAAGCTTACCGTCATCCATTCCCAAGCGGATGTCATCAGTGACTTTGACAAGAGCAGACACAGTGCTATGCCCTGGACGGAAACCGGATTGAAATGGATTGAGGAGGTCTTGGATGTTAAGGAATTCACTAAGCTGTTTATGGACAAGACGCTCCAAGATTTTAGATAGGAAAGGAAGGATTGAAATGGGGCGGAATTCAGAGAAAGATTCAGGATTCAATTTTTTCGGCAAAGGTAAAATATGCGCGTCTTTCCAAACAGAAGGGAAAACTCCTTGTACTACAGAATTGTTAAAAATGGAGCATAGAGTGGGAAGGATAATGTCAAGGATGGGCAAAAGCATGTTCCGACTTATACTGTCACTGCCAACCGCGTTGGAGGATATCGACATGAGGCTTTTCTCAACATCACACTCAGTAAATCGATTAAAACAAAAGGAGGAAAACTCGGGTGTTGGCAAGTCAGAAAGAAAACTAAGAGTTGAACTTACATCTGCAGCTGGCATAGCAGAAACAGAAGAAAAATGCTGATTAAGTTCATCGTAGTTGATGTTATTAGAAGCGAAAGTTGAACGTGACTTGCCTATTCCCATCGACCTTAGAAATTTCCAGACTTTGGCTGGATTTTCCTCAGCTACAGAAGCATGAATATGTTATATAGTTGTAAATACATACTTATTATGCATAGAAACACCCAGACACAGTACAAATATTTGAATTCATCACACAATTATTTGCACTGGGTGGGAATCGAACCCACGACCTTCGGCTTCGCAGGCAGAGTTACTACCAACTAAGCCACGAGGCCTGTCAAAATATACAGATAATTAAATATTTTTTTATACATTTTATATATTTAATAAATTATTATTTATTAAACGGATGCAGACTGATTAGCAGTAACCCTGTAATTTGCAATGGTAAGTTGTTTCTGAATAAGATTATATGTTAGCAATAGGCAAAGGGCACGAACTCACGGAGTGCGTTTAGAAACGTGAGTAAGTTAATATACGTGACAAAACAAGCTAAACTATCATTATTGAGATAAATACTATTTTCTGTATCATCAATAGTATAATAAGCCCATTCGTCCACTGATGGACAATGCCTTAAAGATAAAACATCTTATATCTCTGAGTGGCGTGCGCAGCGCACTGCTGGGTAATGATATGGACTCTTCATGTTCCAATAGCTGCGTGACACTACATGCTAGATGCTTCTCCAATAATACATCATTCAGCACAATCTTCGGCTTTAAATGGTGTGGGTGTAGGTATATTTAACGGAATATTTTTATTTATTTAAAGCGTTTACTTGTTGCCATTGTCAATAATCGAGCAAAAAAAACAAACCTTTTTTTTGTTTGCATACTTAAATGTTTTTTTTTTTTTTTAGTATGTGTCGTTACTTATAGCCTAACCAAAAATACATCATCTATGAAAATTACAACTGTCTATCGTTGTTCATCTTCTGTCTATCAGTGACGGCACAGCGCCGACACAGTATAATACCGGCACAGTGCGAAATATTATTTCATACATTCTTTCTAAACGCATCCACACTTGTCAGTGTCAGTGTTTAAAGCCGGGTCACACAGAGGCGATCCGATAGCGATAGCGATCCGATAGCGATCCGATACCGAGTATGGGATCGCACCCGCTTGCTGTGTGTCAGGTTGCATACAAATTCGAACATTACAAAAAATCCCGTCTCGGATCGCTATCGCTATCGGATCGCCTCTGTGTGTGTGTGTGACGTGTGTGACGGAACAAATGCACGGTTGTGGTAACTGGTCCAGACACAAATGTATTTATCTATTTCATAAGTCATTGATAACTTTTAAACTTTTGCAATTTGCACTTATTATGATAAAATTTGACCGGCAGGAAAGATACTCAAAGGTGCGGGATTTGAACCTATGAAAGATATTGCGACTATAAATTAAGTAGGTATTAAATTAGTTTAGGAGTTACAACGCAGACAAACAATTTAACACAAAATATTAATAATTTGAGGCGACATTTATGCAAAATTTACGATTTACTAATTACGATCAATAAAAACAATCAACATTAGTAATCAGTTTATCTATGCTAATATTATAAAGCTGAAGAGGTTTTTATTGTTTGAACGCGCTAATCTCAGGAACTACTGAACCGATTTCAAATATCAATTTCAAAATTCTTTCACCGTTGAATATATACGTGATCCTTGAGTGCAATAGGCTATGTATTATGTACTATGGGCGGGCGAAGCCAGGGTGAATCGCTAGTTATTTATAAATTACTATCTGCCCGTTCCAGCTTCGCTGACATAATCTTACTATATATAAATCTCCTGTCACGATGTTTGTCCGCGATGGATTCCTAAACTACTTAACCGATTCTAAATTAAATTGGCACACCATGAGCAGTCTGGTCCAACTTGAGAGATAGGATAGTTTTTATTTCGATTAATAGTCTTTAAATGACAATATCCGAGCGCAGCCGGAATGGGCCGCTAGTATTATTATAGAAAAAGACGATAGAAATAAACAGTATCCTATCTTTCAAATTGGATCAAAGTCAAAGTCAAACGCTAATTTATTTAAAAGTTTGTCGAAATAAAAACTATCATATCTCTATCATGATCATCTCATCATCTGCAGCCTGCAGACGTCCACTGCTGGACATAGGCCTCCCCCAATGATTTCCACAATGACCGGTCTTGTGCCGCCTCCATCGACTTCCCGCGACCGAGACAATATCCCCGGTCCATCGTGTGGGGGGGGCCGTCCTACACTGCGTCTGCCGTTTCGTGGTCGCCATTCGAGAACCTTTACCGCTTTACCGCTTGGGACAGCGGTTATCGGGTCTGCGAGCTATATGGCCTGCCCATTGCCACTTCAACTTGCTAATTTTAAGAGCTATGTCGGTGACCTTCGTTCTTCTGCGGACTTCCTCGTTTCGGATTTTGTCGCGCAGGGAAACTTTGAGCACAGCTCTCTCCATTGCCCGTTGCGCAACTTTGAGCTTGTACATCATGCCAATAGTGAGCGACCACGTCTCAGTGCCATATGTCATCACTGGCAACACACACTGATTGTAGACTTTGGTCTTGAGGCTTTGTGGTATTTCTGACGAGAAGATGTGTCGCAATTTCCCGAACGCTGCCCATCCGAGTTGGATTCGTCGGCTGACCTCCTTGTCGAAGTTCAACCTGCCTAATTGGATCATCTGACCCAGATAAACATAATGGTCAACAACTTCGATACTATCGTTCCCAACATGGACCATATATATCATATCATTATATCTCTATAATTAAACCAAATTACACAACTTTCGCGAATATCAGTTGACTTGGCTCACTGGAAACAAATTAACAAACAACAGGACATTAATTATATATTGAGATTTTGTATCGCCCGAAATTTACTGGACCATAGATTTAGAATACATATTTATCTAAACTCTTTGCACTGGACGGAACAAAGCGGGTGAAAGTGCGGAGCGCTGACAGTATATAAATAAGTTAAACCTTAAACCTAAGTTACAAAGAAACAAAAATAACCTAATAATGTTTCAGTATCCGGAGATTGTGGACAGTTGAGACCTTGTGAAGAGAATGCCTGAGCTATTACGTATTGATCTATTTGATTTGGGGCGAATATCTAAGTAAATAATAAAACCTACATAGAGTAAAAATTTTGTACCTCGTTTTACAAAAATTGCGCAAAGGAGTATTAATTTTTGCATAGTTTAATACAGAAAATAATGTGCAGAAAAAAATGTTTTGAAAAAATTACGTGAAAAATTCATTACAGCAAAGAAAAACACATGTTACACCCACTATCATGATATATTAGACACAAAGTCTTGTTTATTTTATACAACCTCCTCCTTGTTTGAAGTCGGTTAAAAAAATAATAGTTCACAATGTTATTTTGAAAAGCGCTTCAAATTATAATATGGTAGAAAATTGGTAGACAACCTATAAACATTTTAGACAGTATATGTGGCGATTTGAATGTCACTGCCTAGTATATTACATTCTCTTTGGTCACTGCCATCCGTTTTTCCATAATTAATTTGACGTGAAATCTCCTAAAAATTAACAGTGCTATTTTACAAAAAATAAACATTAAAAAGATGAACTTTTCTAAATTCTACGTACGTTGAGTATGGTCAATCATTATTTGTTACTAATACTGTGTGCTCTTAATTTACGATCACGGGAAAGATGCTCACTTAATTCACGGATACATTTCTATGAACCACTCCCGATCATTATTAGAAATGGTAGATTGTTGGAACCAAATGATCGTTCAGGGAATGTTATTTTGGAAAATGGAGAAACGCTCACACTAAGCTGTGAGGGAGTTGGCTCCATCAGACATCCAAATAAGGTACGAGACGAAGAAACCGCGACGATCACCTGCGGTGGAGGAGAAAACTTTTATAACGATCAATGGCTTAATGGTGTTGCATCGTTTTCTTCTTTCCGTTGTTCTGGCCCTCCGAACTACAGGAGCAATCGAACTAACCGCACTTGCTTCGAAGGAAACCCTATCTATGAAGTCGGGTATCCAGTCCAAGGTGCGTTCTACGATCTCTACGAATCCTGCTTCAATGAAAGGACTCTGAATGCCGTGTACTCTAAGTACACTCAACGTCCTTACAATGCTAAATTTCAGACTAGAGTCGATAGACCTTTCTTTGAAGCTAACGATGTTTACGGGAGTGTACCAGTCAACAGTCTGTTCTCTCCTGGAGGCCAAAAAGCGGCAGTTAGAGAATTAGTTGGCAACATAGTGAACGAATATATACAAGAAAAGGAACTGCTATCGCGCGGTCATTTAGCTGCTAAAACTGATTTTGTCTTCGCTTTCGGGGAGAGAGCGACGTTCCACTATGTGAACTGTGCCCCTCAATGGTACGGGTTTAACAGTGGCAACTGGAATACCTTAGAAGTAGATCTAAGGAACTACATTCATGAAGCCAATGTTGATACGATCATTTACACCGGTACTTATGGCGTGACTCAGCTGATGAACGAATATGGCGGGAGAGTTGATATTTATTTACACAATGACAACAATAATAATCCTGTGATCCCTGTGCCGCTTTATTTCTACAAAGTTGTGTACGAGCCTGAAAGGAAGCGTGGGATTGTGTTTATTGGCATCAATGGTCCGTATTATACAGCGAACGAAGCAGAGCACATGTTCTTTTGTGACAACATTTGCAACAGAAGCACGGAGTTCCATTGGCTGTCGTGGCATCCTCATAACCCTCGAGAAGGATACACATTCTGCTGCTCAATTCCTGACTTCCGCACAACTATCAATCATTTGCCCGCTTTTGAGGTTACTAGTGTCTTTAGATGATGTAAACTTTGACCTGACATGTTTTTTTATCTTTGTTCGTGTAAATTATTATGTATAGTATATTATATATATATTATATTAGTATATATATATTAGTTCTTGATCTTACTTCTGAAATGTAAGTAGAATTTAAATCAATTTTCTTTGTACCTACAGTAGGTGAATGTCCTGTGCTAATTTATTCGTATGAGTATATGTTACTATGCGTATCGGTTGGGAGATAGTGGATAGTGTCATGACCCGTTGGATTCCGTTATACAAATAAATCTTTGTATTTACTAACAGGCTTACATTGTGTAAATATGTGTTATTAATCACCTTTGAAAATATATTAATGTGACCATTCATATATTTTTCACAGAATTTTAGAAGGTAGCGTCTACATTTCGAGTATATATCGTCTTCCTTGATGTATTGACTTGTATTGTGGGCCCATTTACATACATGAAAAAACAAAATTAGTTAAAAAATCTTTGTAGGACGTCGCATGTTGCAATAGTTATTCTTCTCCTTATTTCTCCTTATTTTATTTTCTGTTCTGCTGTGTTTCAATTATTCCTTCTGCGTGAGTGTGAGAACATAGATTCAGTAGGAACACTACGAGACTGTTGAAGATGTGTGTTTTTATAAACACTGGAGGCTTTATACTAACCAAATAATTTGCAATAAAATTTGCATCTTTATAGAAAAACTATAAACCATACTGTCTTTCAAATTGGATTAAACTGGACACGAATCTTGAAATGCAAAGATTTTACATCATTGTCCAGTTTTACTGAATTTTAAGCCGCCTATACACACTGGCCCAGTGGAGGCCAACGCGAGCGTCGACAAAACGGCACGAGACGAAAGGTAGCATCCACACACTGGCCCAGCGCAGGCCAACGCAAGCGTCGACAAAACGGCACGAGACGAAAGGTAGCATCCACACACTGGCCGAGTGCAGGCAAAAGCGAGGTAGGCCAATAGGAGAATAGGACGCTACTCGCCGAGCGCCTTTGTTTTGTGCACAAAAACCGACACCGGTCACGAGAGACGAGTCGAGGCAAAAGAGCCCTATACACTCTGGCCACTTGCCGTCAAGTGCGACGGCGAGTGATCACAAGTCATGGCAAAACGACCCTCCACACACTGGCGTAGGCCTCCACTGGGCCAGTGTGTATAGGCGGCTTTAGAATAACTAGCAAAGGTGTGGTGCTTCCCCAGGCGGACTCTGCAAAGGGTCCCATTTCTAATAAAAAGTAGGCGAGGTAGGGAGTTACGGCTGGTCTAGTCGGGAGAACGGCGCCTGCCGATCCGGAGACTCTGGGTTCAAAACCACGCGCACCACCGTCTTTTCGAAGGCTTGGGCGTAATGCCGCTAACTTAAAACGGTAAAGCAAAACATCGAGAGGCAATCGACATGTACCTAGAATCTTTCGAAGGCATGTACCATCCACAAACCCGCACTGGACCAGCGTGGTGGAGGCTTGACTCGGCTTGCGAGATAATACCCCGAGTCCCAGCAGTGGGAACATTTAGTGGGATATTTATGCTATGAGGTAGGGAAAACATAATTCCTTTGAAGTTCTCTTAGGCACACCACTACCGCCTAACTAAATCTGCTTTAGCTTTGCTATTGCTGTTTCTATAATTTCAAACGAAAAGAAAAGAGAGAGAGTAATATCATAGTTAAAATAGTTTTAGCTAGACGGTAAACTCTCAGGTCTTTTTTTTTTTTAAATATAGAGTGACGAGACGAGCAGGACATGTGCCTGATGGTAAGCAACATGCCTGCCACATAACAGCACAGTGACACGCAGCTATTGGAACATGAAGAGCCAAATCATTACCTAGCACCGCACTGCGCTCGTCACCCAGAGATCTAAGTTGTTATATCTCTAAGCCCTGTAATTTCTCTGGAAACATTGCCCTTCAAACCGAAACACAGTAATGTTTGCACATTACTGCTTGGCGGTAGAATAATTGACAAAGGTGTGGTACTTCCCCAGGCGGACTCTGCTAAGAGTCCTACCACTACTAGGTCTGATTTTAAACAGTCTAAGCACTGTGTCTGGGTGTTTCTATGTATAATAAGTATGTATTTAAAACTATATAAGCTATACATATATATTAAATCAGCTATCTGCTTAGTTTGGGATCAGATGGTGTTGTGTGTGAATTGTACAATATTTATTTATTTAAAAAAAAACACTTGCTACTTTGCTTTGCGTAAATCTGTGATACTAGTGGTACTGCAAAAAATCTATTTCATTTAACGTTTTAAATCCTACTGATACTCGTATTACAAATGCGAAAGTATAATAAACGTTATATTTATTTGAATTTATTATTTTCTATCACACATAGATATTTCCATTCGATACCATTCTAGAATCTGTGTCTTTGTTAAAATGTATCACAGACATTAATTATTTCGCTTAATGCGAGTAACTTTCCGATGAGGCTATTAGTTAATGACAACATTATCAGCTACAATGTGGAATATTTGCAATTTATTCTTAGTACTCGATAATTTCTCTCGTTGGCTTCTCGAGTATTGTGTCCTTTTTTGGAAATTGTGAGTGATAATAATGCATTTGTTATATATAATGGTAAGCCAACATATCTTAGTATATATATTATCTTAATATATATGATCCAGTGTTTTGATATTTGTGCTCAGTGAACTCTTTAACAAGTCAGTTGATGATATTCATGAAAGTTGACATTTATGTGATTCGGTTTAACTTGAGAGATTTATTAGTTTTCTGTTCAATAAATAGTCTCAATAATGTAATTAGCATAATAAGCTTAAGCAGCCCACTAAATGTTCCCACAGCTGGGACTCGGGGCCTTCTCCCGTAAGGATAGAGTCTAGGCCATACACCGCGCTGGCCCAGTGTAGATAGATAGATAGATAGATAGATAAACTCTTTATTGCACTTAAATAATAAAACAAAATACAGAAACATCTTATAACAAAGTAACAATAGGCGACCTTATCGCTAAGAGCGATTTCTTCCAGGCAACCGTAGGATGGTGAAGAAGATTTGATTAATGGAAGACGGGGGTACAATTGGGAGTATAAAGATACTTACACTCATTTATAATAGCATTCCAACAAATAGTTACATATTTATCTAATTTAATTCTATACCATACTATATATATATATACCAATACTACATATTAATAACTGTACATCCTAATACACAAATAAATGTAAAATAAACTAATATATAACGAAAAATAATACATGCATAAAGAAAAAAAAAAAAAAAAAAGAACAATTACTTACGACAATCAAATTAAACAGTAAGGAATATAACATACATAATGAATTCAACTTGCTGATGACTGCAACAAATAGAACTGTTTGACTTGGTCTTTAAAGACAGCAAGAGATGGAGCTTGCCTAATGTTGACCGGCAAAGCGTTCCATAGCTGAACAGCTTGAAAACCAAATGACTTGCCATAAAAAGTTTCACTACGCGCCGACGGTGTTTGAAGGAACAAGTTATATTTTGACCTGAGCGGTAGATTATGTGCTTTGCTCCAATATGTAAAAAGTTTCTTCAAATACCGCGGAAAAGTGGGATTAAATAACACGCTATAGAGAAGTGACATAATATGAGCATTCCGACGAAAGCGAATGGGGAGCCACTTGAGCTGTGTACGAAATTGAGACACATGATCATACTTGCGTAAGCCAAATATGAATCTTATACAATAATTTTGGAGACGCTCAAGTTTATCTAGCTGATCTTCTTTGAGATCGAGATAGCAGACGTCTGCATAGTCCAGGATGGGGAGAAGGAGGGATTGTGCAAGAGCAATTTTGGTAGCAGTGGGTAGAAAATTTCGCAAACGCCTCAACGCCCCGCCAGATGCAAACAGCTTAGCGCTAATCGATTTAATATGTGGTTCCCAGCTCAACGTGCGGTCAAAAACAATGCCAAGATTCTTGACTGATTCGCTGTAAGGTACAACAACCCCGTTAAAAACAATTTCAGGGATTGTGGCCCAGTCGACTCTGGATATCATATGAGCACTACCTAGTATAATAACCTGAGTCTTAGTGGGATTTACATTTAAGCCGTAAGAATTACTCCAGCGGACAATTTGCTGTAGATCGGTGTTTACCATGTCAATGGCCATACTTAAGTCAGAGAGCCGAGCTTGCGAGTAAATTTGGAGATCGTCTGCATAAAGGTGGTAGGGAGAATTTAAATAATTAGAAATAGAGTTGATAAAGATTGCAAAAAGAAGAGGTGATAGCACGCCGCCTTGAGGGACTCCAGCATTTGTATTACACCAAGACGAGAAAACCTCGTCGAGGCGAACACGTTGTCGGCGTCCATACAAGTAACTGTGAAACCAATTGATCACCGATGGAGATATGTTAATAGAACGCAACGTCGCCAGCAAGATATCGAAATCGACGGCATTGAAGGCATTACTGAAATCTAACAGAGCTAGAACAGTAAGCCTGCCGTCGTCCATACCTTTGCGAATGTCGTCGGTGATCTTAACAAGAGCAGACACAGTGCTATGCCCAGGACGGAATCCGGATTGGAAAGGGTTGAGAAGGTCTTGTCTGTTTAGAAACTGGTTAATTTGAGAGTGGGCAAGACGCTCCAAGACTTTGGATAGGAAAGGAAGGATAGATATAGGACGATATTCAGATAAGGAGGTAGGATTTAGTTTCTTTGGTAAAGGAATAAGTTGTGCATCTTTCCAGATAGCTGGGAAAACACTACAGGTGATGGAATTATTAAACATGACACACAAGATGGGAAGGATGGCGTCGAGAATGGGCAATAGCATGTTGCGACTGATACTATCACCGCCAACAGCATTGGAGGAAATCGACATTACACTCTTCTTAACATCACTTTCAGTGAACTGATTGAAAGTAAAAGGAGAATAATCAGGAGTTGGAATGGCAGAGAGATAGTTAATTGTAGAATTTTTTACCGCATTCGTCATAGTGGATGCAGAGGAAAAATGTATGTTTAAAGCGTTTATATCGATTTTATTTGAAATAGAATTTTGAGGTGATTTGCCAACTCCCATAGACTTAAGGAATTTCCAGACTTTACTTGGATTTTGATTGTTGACAGCTCTGTGAACATGTCGGCGCATTGCATCTCTACACACCTTATTGCAGCGATTACGGGCCTGAACGTATTTATCTCTATTGGTATCAGTAGGACGTGATTTAAACCGTGATTTTGCTGCGGCTTTCTTATGAATTAGTAACCTAATATCGTCGGTAAGCCAAGGGGCAGGGAGATGCTTAATTTTTATTTTCCGCAGAGGAGCATGAATATCGTAGAGCTTCGTGATAAGAGTATTAAAAATAGCGACTTGGTCATCTACCGATTGAGCATTAATGACGGGTTCCCAGTCAATCTTCTCAGCGTCATTAAGAAGAGATGCATGATTCATACTACCAAAATTGCGTTGCAGAATGACCTTAGGTTTAGATTTAGGAGGCTTAATTTTATATGAAAGAAATATTAGATCATGATAGGAAAATTCATCAGCAGAGTACTGCCCATGTATGGAAACATTGTTAGGAGAAGAGACAAACATGAGATCTAATAGAGACGGAGTACTGTTGGGAAAATGGTGAGTAGAATTTAGAGGTAGAATGTGTAAGTTGTAGGAATTGACGACAGATTGCAGTGAAGAAGAGCGAACATCATTTCTTAAAAGGCAAGTATTGAAATCACCCATAATAATGGAATGATTGTAAGTAGGTATATACTCATTTAGCAGAGTCTCAAAAGAAGGAAAATAGTTGACGTTTTTAGAAGGGCTATAATAGACTCCGAGAAGAACTTTAGTGTGTGAGAGAATTACTTCAATAAGAAGATGCTCACCCGCACATGTCGGTGGTGGTTGTGGCGATTTACTCAGAACTGAGAAAGGAATATTGGCCTTAAGGTAAATAGCTACTCCCCCACCGACACGGCCGACGCGGTCATTTCTTATTAGGATGAAACCGGGCAGAGAATATGATGTCGAAGGAAGACACGGACGAAGCCAGGTTTCGGAGACTAGAATAGCATGGATGTTATTATTATCAAGGGACGCCAACATTTCTGGATAGGATGACGGAATGCTCTGCGCATTAATGTGAATGACATTAAAATTTTTAGGGACATCTGAAAAACTGCTTTCCAAAAAGTCTGACAAGGGTTGAGCAATGTTAAGACTATGATTGCCACTTGTAGAACTAGATGATGATGATGATGATAAAAAATCATTATCACTGTTACAGTCATCGTCGCTAAATATATTTAACATGATACTATTTACAAATACAATAAATAAATAATACTAAAATTATTATAAAAATATGTGTATGTATAAAATATATAAATACGTGTTCTATACAAATAATATAAACAAAGTCCAATGATAAAATAATTATATAACATAAATATATAGGTACAAAGTTTTCTACTTAAAATAATCACCTGTCGGGTTGTGCGGAAAGAAATTGCATTTTTCACATCACTATCATAATAAAATAAAATAAAATATTGCCAATAACTAACTCCTAAACTAGCTCTTAAAACAATGTAACCGGAAGACCAGAACATGTTACCACGTTAAAAAATAGCAAAAATGCTTTACAAAACCACTATGCCATTTAGGTCATTTAAACAGAATAGATAGAACAAACAAAAACAAACAAAAAAATCGATATGATATTGATTAAATAGTGGCATGTGACATGAACCGTGTGTCCTGACACTGACCTGAATTAAGAACATAATTTATAGATCAAAGACACTCAATGCTCAAACGTTAGACGTTGTAGGTTGGTGGATGACACGTGACCTCGAAAGATTCTAGCAACATGTCGGTTTCCTCACGGTGTTTTCTTTTACCGTTTTAAGTTAGCGGCATTACCCACATTATTACGAAAAAACAGTGGCGCTCGTAGGATTTGAGCCCGTAGCTCCGGATCGGTAGTCGCCGTTCTGCCGACTAGACCAGCCGTATCATAAATAATTAAGTGATTACTAATGTTGATTGTTAATATTGATAGTAACTTTCATAGGTTTGGAACAGATGACGCCTCGAATTAGATTTATTAAAGAAAATGAATAATAAATTGAAAAATATTGAGTTTAAATTTCAAAATTGTAGAAAATACTAAATGAATTAACACTTTATTCAATCAAAACTTGTTTGTTTCAGATTATAGTCATTAGCCAATTACTACCACTTAGTTTGTGTAGTTCTGTGTTGGAGAGAACCGAACAAAATCCTATCGAGATAGAGGGAAGAAAACTGAGATTAAACAACAAGATCGTAATGTTTCCAAAAAATAGCCAAGAAATTTGTGAAGAAAAATCAAGTTCTACAGATCCCGATTTTGTGGAGAAACGGAGAGTTGAAAGGTAACATTGCCCTTCGAACCACAACACAGTACTGTTTGCATATTAGGTACTGCTTGGCGGTAGAATAACTGGCAAAGGTGGGGTAATTCCCCATACGTCTAGTTAACTAAAAAAATGTCTTAAGAAGGATTCTGTTTCATTGCATTATTTTCAAGAAAAACTGTTTTTTTTTCAGAAGCCAAAACATTATCGAAGAAGAAACAATATCTTCAACAGTTTCTGGGCTAAAGTACACGGGACGAGGAACTAGGATAGATAATAATTTGTATTTTAAAAACATCAACACTAAGTAATAGGTACCATAGGAGACCTGGAGGAGATGGCTTTTAGCGATAAGGGCGCCGCACTAGTTTACTAAATATTGCATATCGCAACAACTTTCGGTTAATACCGCATGCGTTGAAGTTCTTATACAGGGTTACTGATAATCGGACTGAATCCATTTAAGGGCATATATTAAGGGCTGTATATTAAAATAAACAACCCTAGTTGTATAACTTTTGTTAAAACTCAATACATATCCCAAAAAACGAAAATTTATTTTGATAAATTAGTACCGACTACCGAATTACACTAATACGAGAGTCAAACTGAAAGTTCTTAGAAAATCAAAAACTGATTACATTAGCCAGATATTAGTTTTATTATATCTTTTCAAAATATTGTCCATTCACGTCAATACACCGCTGCATGCGATGGAACCACTGGGAAAAGCACTTTGCCCACTCGTCCTTAGGGGTCTCTTTAATGGCATCGCGATACGCAGCCACCGCTTCTTCAGCATTCATAAACCGCTTTCCTTTAAGTTTTTCTTTAATTTTTGAAAATAAATAAAAATCACAAGGCGCGAGGTCGGGGCTATACGGCGGGTGACCCAGTAATTCAACGTTTGATGTCGCCAAATAGTCGATCGTTCGCTTGGCGGTGTGCGATGAGGCGTTGTCGTGGTGAAGGAGGATCCTACTGCGAGGTCGTTTCTCTCGAACTTTTTCCAAGACAAGTGGCAAACAATTGGTAGTGTACCATTCTGCAGAAAATGTTTTTTGATCCTCTAACACAATTGTTGCGAAATGACCTATCCTTCCAAAGAACGAGGCCACCATTTTTTTCCCCGCACTTCGATCTCTCTTCACTTTAGTTGGCAACTCCTCGAAAGGAAACACCCACTGAGCAGATTGTCTTTTGGTTTCAGGATCATAACAGTAAATCCAGCTTTCGTCACCTGTTAGTATGTCGAACACAGCATTTGAGTCACCTCCGTTAAATCTTTCAATCATTTTACGGCACCAATCCACACGATGGAGTTTTTGAGCCTCAGTCAAATTATGAGGTATCCACCGGGCGCAAAGCTTCCTGACCGCTAAATGTTCGTGTAGGATTTTGTGCACTTGACTCATACCGATGCCTAAGCTTGTCCGAATCTGCTGATAGGTCACTCTTTTGTCAGTCTCTATCATACGCCGCACAACACAGATGTTATCTTCAGTCGTCGCCGTAGAAGGCCGTCCCTCACGTAAATCATCAGTGAGATTAGTGCGACTACGTTTAAACTCATTAAACCAGTTGTAAACAGTCGCACGAGATGGGGCTTCATCGTGAAAGGCCAATCGTAGTCTATCATAACTTTCTTGTTGACTTAAATGACATCGAAAGTCATAAAAAATCATGGCACGAAAATTTTCTCGTGTTAAATTCATGTTGACGTGACACAATTTTCAATTTGCCGCCAAATCGTAAAACAAATGACAAATGAATGAAGTATATACTCAGTAATATTGGCAAAGAGTTCTATTTTCAAATTATAGAATTATTTTTTTATTATATTGTTTATAAGTGGCCAGTTCTAAGAGCTTTCACTCGTAAAAACAACAATTTGATTTTTTTTAATAAGTTAATTTAAAAATATAACAAAGTACAACATTATAATTCTGAATAATTGTTGTCCTCTCTGGCATTATTTAGCTCTAGGCACTTAAAGTTAACATATTCAAGGTACTTAACATGCCCAATTAAACCAATTAAACCAATTAAAAGGAAGCAGGGTGATTACCAATAACCCTGTATACTCTATGATTGAAGTTAGACTTCTTAGCACGAGGAATAAAGATACATAATATTTACATCCTATAATTTACTACTTACTTACTAATTTAATATCTAATTATTGTATGCGTAGTTGCGTAGGTACATAAGAACACACAAACCTTTTCTAAAAAAGGGGAAATTGTGCTGCTGTTAATGACAAAGATGGAGAAAAAAATGTTGTAAATAAAAATCAGGTATAAAAGTAAATTATTTATTGTGTTACTACGAAAAACTTACATATATAGGCACCTAAAATGTACACACTTATCCTAGGTACGACATAATGGCAATTATTCATTTACAAATTACTTACTTCATTTCTTCAATCGATCACAATAGATTCTAACTAAACTAGGAATGCGTTTGACCGTATTGATTAAAATAAATTTAATAATATTACGTTTTTTTTTAAGTTCTGTGGATTCTTAGATCCTAAACAAATGTACAGATTTCAACAAGTCACATTTAATTCGAAAAATATTGGTTATATTTTTGTATTTATTGTTAGGTATTACTTTTTTCTTTAAAATTAGGTTACTTCCAAATGAGGAGGTTTTAGATTACGCAGATGGCAATCGATCTAAAGCATTGACCAATCACTGACCATCATTGTGATCACGTGATCTGTGTGACGTTTCTCGGCATGCCCAACTAGATAGAGCGCGATGCGCGAACATTATAAAACTTACGAGAATAATATTATAATATTAATAAAATATAATAGAACTATTATTTCAAAATAAAGCTTGGTTTAATTAAATTATTACCTGTAGCTTTATGTTTTTGTTGCCATCAAACGGATTCTTATTCTAGTTAGAGAGTAGAAACATAAATAAAATTGTAACCTACAAGGCAAGACGGGAATCATACCTACCGGCTGGTAACTCACGTGGAAGCTGAGACAATGTTATTTTGATTTCAGTGAATAAAAAAAATGGTTGTCTGTAAAGTCGGTTTACTGACGATAGTTAAACGTGACAACGTCTTAAGAAATCAGTACCTACGCTGATAGCGCGAGTAGTGATACCGCTCGACTCGGCGAGTGGCGCCCTCAGCGCTCAGCTTCGTCCGCATGGCACTGACGACGAACTAACGGTAACGTTACATGACGTCATGTTTTGCGGGCGTGCAGCCGGCTTCACCGAATTATAAGACGTTATCACGTCAATAATATTTTCAAATTAACCAAAGATCTACGACAGAGTTCCAAATACGGGGATACGAAGTACGACCTATTCGAAGGAAACGGGATTCTCTACAGTAGAGCCGTTTCGGTGGAATGCCCATATTAGATAGGCATTTCGGGACGTCACTTGCATTACAAAACAATAACAAGTAATGTATCATAAAGACTGGTTTAAGATGATCTAAGTGGTATAGCTACACGTTTAAATAATACAAAGAAGCTTCTTAATTCCCTACAATTTAGAGTTTTACAGTTCAATTTTCATTTGGACGTTTTGATAGTTCATATGAGGGCTCATTAGACTCAGCGTCAAACTTATAGTGTATTGTCTACATGATTTTTACAATGAATGTTTTTTCACTCTAATACGTTGGACGACATTGGACATGTGAAAATAATACATCGTAAGAAATCGAAATAAAATTATCTCACTACAACAAAACACTCTAATTATTCAAAAGAATACAGCTAAAAACGAAGAATTTAAGTCTGCGCCACAAAACCTCGAAAATGCCACAAAAAGTGTTACAAACTTTATATTTGTCATTCCATATAGGCATTAAAAGTGAGCACATTTTTATTAACAAACCAATAAATAAATAATTGATCTGTATATGTATATTCTCGTTTTGTTGTCGAGTGAAATCTTGCTGTGAGATTTCACTCGACAACGAACTTCTGAACACTTCCACTACATACATGTTTATGTAGCACCCATTTTGTTTTTCAACTTCAATCTCAGCTGTTTCTAATTCTATTGAAAAAAAATCTTATAAACTGGTTATGTTTACTTGTATACTGACATATTAATATCATTATGTACATTTTTATTCATTCTACATGTACGTTAAGAAATTCAACTCTAAGCTAGGTCAAAATTAATTCTTATTTACATGTTGTTTGAGGGATTTTCGCGGCATTTTCACGGCGCTGACTTACATTGTACTCAGATATTGGTTGTCAAAGAGTTGTCGAGGGCGGTCAATAGATGGCGTTGCTAACTTTTCACTGGCAGCATGTAGATTTCGCTACTTCTTCGTTAACCGGAATACGTCGTTGAACGGCGTGTAGGGCGTCCGTGTCGGTATCGCGTTGTAGGCTAATGAGGGTTGGGCGTCGGCTCGAAGGATCACCACACCTGAGAATAAACAGTCATGTATTAGAATTATCCTGATACTAGATGGAGTGACGATATACGAAAGACAGTATGCTGTGAATGGAATCGTAAAACTGAGGAGCAGGGTCAGTGCGAGCCATGGGATAGACTGATGTCAAGAAGTGGATGAAGATAGGCTGATGAATATGATATTAGAATGTAAGTATCTACCCGCTGCTTTGACCACGTAGAATTCTGAAAAGTGGTCATGCCTAAGGAATTCGACAGTTTTTCGAGATGAAAATTATCGTATGTGTTATTGCAGAATATATTTGATTTGTGTAAATTGTGCCTTGATCCGTTCAGCAACAAATATCAATACATCTAAACAGCCAAACTTCCACATCCTACAAATGTTATAAATCCTGGATCTGGATGAAATTTGATACATAATAGATAGATTGGAATACATAATAGATGAAATAAATAGATCATCATCCTCATCATCATATCAGCCGAAGGACGTCCACTGCTGGACGAAGGCCTCCCCCAAGGATCTCCACAAAGACCGGTCTTGCGCCGTCCGCATCCAACGATTTCCGGCGACCTTCACCAGATCGTCGGTCCATCTTGTGGGAGGCCTGCCAACGCTGCGTTTTATAAATAAATAAATAGATAGATTGAATAGGAATAACACAATGAAATACATTATAGGTAGATAGATAAAACAAATGAAAAACAATGAAATACGAAAAACAATGAAATCTTATACCTTTAAACGAGCAATTCTTGTACCTATATATGTATATTTATATATATAGAATCTGAATCTCGGAAACGGCTCGAACGATTTTCATGAAATTTTGTATTCAGGGGGTTTCGGGGACGATAAATCGATCTAGCTAGGTTTTATTCAAGGAAAACGTCAATTTAGAGGCTTTTTGAGGCAATGAAAAACTCATACAATGTCATTAGAATACGATAACAAATTTCGGCAATTTGCACGTCGTCTGTTTAGCGCAAATGGGAAACGGTCGCTTTAGAAATTACGAGGCCTCGGTTCGAATCCTGATGGCTGTTACCTCTCTCATTCTTCATTTTGTGTTTTTATTTTTGAGAAAAACTATTATAAAAAGGGCTCCCTCTTTATCAACGTCTTAATATCGTTGTATTTAATTTGTAGCTAAGTATTTTCTAACAAAAAACCGAAAAAAATCCTATTGGCGAATTATCTGCACAAACTGACTGTTGTATTTAACTATAGATGGCGTTGCACTACGAAGCCTATGAGTATTTGGTTTGAGGCTAGACCAATAATAATAATCAATTATTCGCTTACGTGACAAAATTTTTATCTTTTTAACCGACTTTAAAATAGGGGAGGTTCTCAATTCCGTTGTATATTCTGGTACGTATCTTGCGCGATAGCTCCGCTATCTTCATTTTTTTGGTACAAAATACTTGAGAGGTGACCTCATATAAATTTTATGGAAATTGGTGTGGCGGTTTCCTAATAGTCCACGTAGTCATTCATAGCTTCTTATAAAATTTAGTCGTGTCTGAATTTTATTTTAAATTGAAGTCGCTTATGTTTTCTTCATAGAAAATCCTATTATTTGTAAACCTTTAAACGAGCAATTCCTGGATGTATGTTTATATGTATTTAGTATACAGAATCTGAATCTCGGAAACGGCTTCAACGATTTTGATGAAATTTAGTCTCTATGCAGGGGGTTTCGGAGGCGATAAATCGATTTAGCTAGGATTTAGGTAGGGTCAAAAACGGCGTTTTAAGCGCATTTTGAAGCAATTAAGAATTGCTACAATTTCATTAGAATACGAATGCGTATTTCGTACATGATTGTGTTTAGTGTCGTTATATCACAACCGAGAAATTGGGCGGTTTCAAATACAGAAGTGCGCGGTTCGAAACCAGATCAAACCATTTTTTTCAAATTCCTCATTTACTGTGACTCCTTCTAATTTAATAGAATCTAAAAAAACACGAACAAATTTTATCCAAGTATTGGCGTTTTTTTTAACTTTAATAGGTTTACACTTGACCGCCATCTCGCCTGATGTTAAACGACGATGCGGTCTACGATGGAGCGTGCTTACCTAGAAAAAAACCGATTCACTCTAGATTTGAAGACACAAAAGTTGTAGCCAACGGGAAAAGCCCACTCAGGCAACGTATTTCCATAGCCTAGACATTCTTATCACAAAAGTAGAGTCAAATCTCTTTGTTCGTGTCTTTGGAAAATCAACCATGAAACGATGTCGCTTTATCGAGCTACGAGCATTCCGATGTAAAAAGGACAATGTGGGATAAGATCATGGAAATCAGTCGCACTCTCGCCGAAATGTATACGATAAAAAACCGATTGGCTAGCAACTTTTCGGCGATGTTCAAGACTTTGAAGTCTTTTTCGCACAAGAGTGTCGTTGCCTATGAGCTTTTTGGCGCGTCTCTCGATCGATTCCAAAGCCTTCAGGTGATACTTAGCCGATCCATGCCAAAGGTGCGAGCAGTACTCACTCCATACAGGAGCGAATCTGTGCTTGATAAATGTAAGTTACAATACAATACTTGTAACTTAATGTTCCTATACAAACTAACTGATACAGCAACAGTATAACAGTATAATAGATGGCGCTGTTAAGCAAGACTCGAAGATGCTTTATTGAAAAAATATCCCGTTAATTTTTTTTTATGTTATTCCGGCAAGATCAAAAAAAGAAAATTATTCACTAGCGACCCGCT
Source organism: Ectropis crepuscularia (assembly GCA_963693475.1). NCBI lineage: Eukaryota > Metazoa > Arthropoda > Insecta > Lepidoptera > Geometridae > Ectropis > Ectropis crepuscularia. The sequence goes on from OY856355.1 coordinate 21,244,798, forward strand.
CCGGCTTTGCACGGGTGCAATGCTGGTAAAAATGTCCCATTGCATTGCATATTAAATCGGTAATATCCTCGAAAGCATTAATTTAAATTACATGATGTGCCTAAGGCCTATATTGATCTATATGAAATGCACAATGAACCTATTTAAGTTAAGAACTCAATTGAATATTGTTTTAAATCGCTTCGTCAATAATACCTTATTTACAAAGCGATTTTAAGCAATATTAAGCCGTTAAAGATAGATTTATACAACAACGGACTTTTTTGTAATCCTTTTTATGTACCTATGTATGCTTAGGGGACCTATTTAAAATACATCAAATCCTTTGCGTGGTTTGAAAGATCTAAATATATATGTGGTATGTAGGGAGAGAAGGACAGCGGGAAGCGTTTTATACTAGGTATGTAGTGATATTTCATCAGTACGTAATTCGTATCTTCCTAAACATAATTTTACGAAAAAAAAACCGAGCAAAGCTCGGTCAACCAGGTACTATATATAATAGATAGATAGATTGGATTGGAATAACACACGGGGTACTTTTTAGCCCTGGTAAAATAACGGGATTGGGAACTACGTGGATAAAACCGCAGGGCGTTGATAGTATATTATAAACTAGCGGTCCGTCCCGGCTTCACCCGAGGTACATAATGTACAGGGTTATTGGAAATCAGCCTGCATCCTTTTAGGGGATGTTAGGTACATTCAATACGTCAACTTTTGTTCTACAGTTTTAAAAAAAATGTGTAGTAGTTTACAAAAAAAAAATAAAAAAAATATTTTCACGGTCTAAAAGCATCGAACTGTTCGTAACAATTCGTATCAAGAGTGCGTACGCTATTTAACGCGCAAAAAATGATGTGCCGAAGTGAATAAACACTAAAAAGTCGCTAAACAGTACAAAAAAAGGCCACAAACACTATTTTTTTTTGGGTTATCTATTGAGTTTTACGAAAGTTGTAGAACAAAAGTTGTTTGTTTAAATATACAGAACATGCCCTTACACGGATGCAGGCTGATTACCAATAACCCTGTATAACCTATTTCACTCAAGGATCACGAACATATCTAACGGTGAAAGAATTTTTGAAACCGGTACAATAATTCCTAAGATTAGCGTTTTCAAACAAAGAACCTCTTCAGCTTTATAATATAGATAAATATATAGATATAGCACAGCTATGAATGGTGTAGGTATATTATGCAAAGCGATGTCGAAGCGTGATTAACATAAGGAACACTTTCTACCTGAGGGGTTCACTTTCACTTTGATCTTCGTCTGCGGAGAGAGCACTCCATAGTCCACATCTTCGTACAAATCCTGAAAAGAAAGAAAATAATTTTTAAACCTTTTATTATGGCATTCAGTCAAAGAGTTTACATATACTACGTATAGAGTTAGAACAAACGCTTTACACCGAAATCACGGGTCTGATCGTTCTTGTCTTGTCGCTCTCGTGGAAGTGTCATACTTTTGTCGCGGCGCAACACTATGTCGTTATGGCTGACATACACCTCATCTGCTTACGATTGGTACAAAGGAATCGTGCGGAAAAACCTGATCTATTTACTTATTTTTTAAGTATATAGTCCATAGAGTGACGGAATGAGCAGGACATGTGCCTAATGGTAAGCAACATGCCTGCAGACAACAGTATTGTTTCACTTAGCTATTGAAACATAAATTAGTCCAAATCAAAATCCTTTTCTAAAATATCTACCAATGCACTACGCTCGTCGCTTAGAGCTAAAAAATTAATCTCCACACCCAGTAATTTCTCTGGAAACAATTGCCCTTCAAACCGGAACATAGTGATGTTTGCATATTGCTGCTTGGCAGTATGCTAACTGTGAAAGGTGTGGTATTTCCCCAGGCGGACTTTGCAAAGAGTCCTGGCACTACTAAATATTAACATTTAATTATATTTTTATGATAATATATATTTTATTTTAATGTCAATAATATTTTATTACATTAAGATATTATTGACATTAAATTATACATACAGTATAATTTAATGTCAATAATATCTTAATGTAATAAAACGCGGAGAACACCTAGATAAGTTTTGGGTTCCGCGTTCCAGTTGACAAATTGTTAAGATTATACATGTGAACTGAATAAAGATTTTTCATATTCTACCATAACTATGTATTAAGTAGTTACCTAACCTATCAAAACAGACAATCCACATTTTACTGAAGGAAGAGAATCCCATGAAAGAGATTTGCTCTCATAAATAAGGCTGCCATTTGTGGCGTTAGTTCATAAGTGTTCATAGTATTTCAATTTGTTTGTGTCACAATAAAGAGTTTTTTATCTACATAAATATGTTCTATCTGTCTTATGAAGGTTTTTTTAAATAGGTCTAGGTTTGGCCTCACTTGGTGGAGAGCGACTTCCCGAAGATGCATTTCCGAAGCGAACTCACAAGATTTCAAAACAGGCACTTCTCTAGAACTGTCCTAGTTTTGATATTGCTCTTTTCTTTCCGCTTGAAATGATAGAGACCGGAATAGCAAAGCGAAAGCAGATTTAGTTAGGCGGTAGAAGGGCCGTTAACATTACATAAACATGCAAACGCATGTTTTCCTCTACCGAATCGGCTAAGGAAGTTTTTACTTCAATAACCAAGTGAGATCAAAAACACTCTTAACTCATTGAACTCTTAAAACACTAAGAAGCGGCACGCGCTCTTCTACGATAGCAATGCAAAATCAGGTGACGTCTCCTGATTGAGTCTCAGTCGTAACAGGAGCCACAAGTTGAGTGGACGTTCGCTAACAATAAAAAAAAATATCTAAACAAATGTGATGTATAGCTATCTCATTTGCACCTTCTGCCTACTTGTCATGATGTCTTTGTCATTCATTCAAACGTATCTCACGATGGAAGTGAAGCTATATCTGCACATATGAAATTTTCGCCACATTATGCTGTCTTTATGTTAGAGCGTACCTCATCTTCCTTTACTTAGTTATATCAATGTCTTAACTACAACTTTTCTTCACTATGTATGTACGTTTGAACATTTACCTCGACCCTGTACCCGGCGGGGTTGTTGAGCCCCAGCTCGCGCAGGGTGACCGCCACGTCGGACGGCGTGCCGTCGGTCCGTCTGTTCACGAACGCGACCGCGTACGAGTAGTACTGCCCCTGGATCGGGACGATCGGACGCGACCAGATCTCGATGCCGCGGTGCTGGAAATATAAAAAAAAAATTGCAGTTTTAAACGTTTTACAAAGCCATACAGATGGGTAACAAATAACATCTGTAGTTTTTAAAAACAATTTTAGGTTAACGCTTGCAGCGATGCGGTATAGGATGGAGAATGATTACCTAGAAAAAAAAAATTGGCAGTCATAGGAACTGGCGATAGAAGTGAAAACTTGCTGTTGCCCTGGTACTGGTACCTAGGGGCAAATGCAACTCTTTTATATTTCTGTTGTCCTGGTATCTGGAGATAAACGCTGGGCTGTTGGAGGTAGGTAATCGAAACTCTTTACTGTTTCTGTTGCCCTGGTACCTACCTGGCCGTTTTTACCGAGTTTACCCGAAGATTTCATATCCGATCCGATCCATTATCATATCCGAGCGTGACGATTGATGAATCCATTTCACAGCCCACGAAAATTCTGTCTATAGCGCCCCTAAAGAAGTTTTCACTTCAAAAACGATTCACTCTCGATTTGAAGACACCAAAATTGTAACCATCGGGAAAAACCCACATGGTTTTATTGACGCTGTTCACGTTCCCGTAATTTTCTCGCGACTAATAGTTCATCATCATCATCATCAGACCAGCCATCTTTCGTATATCGTCACTCCATCTGGTCTCAGGGCGTCCTACACTACGTTTGCCGATTCGTGGTCTCCACTCCAAAGCCCGTCTACCCCAACGGTTATCGGGTCTGCGACAGATGTGACCGGCCCATAGCCACTTCAGTTTGCTAATACGCTGAGCTATGTCGGTGACTTTAGTTCTCTGACGAATTACTTCATTACGAATGCAATCCCTCAGAGAAACTCCAAGCATAGCCCGTTCCATAGCTCGCTGAACGACTTTGAGCTTTCGGCTCATTTTGACTGTCAGTGTCCACGTTTCAGCATCCTAGGTCATAACGGGTAGGACGCACTGGTTGTACACTTTTATTTTGAGACTTTATGAGATGTGTGACGAGATCTAAGAGACGGTAACTAATAGGTTAGCCTGTGTTTATGTTATTCCATACGAAAATCTAATTGTGTTCCAAATTTCACTTGATTCGTTTAGCCGTTAGGACTGTCTCTGCACCACTGTATTGTGTGGTTAAATTTCTTTAACAAAATAAAAACCAACAAAATAACCAATTTCATGGGGCTGTAGTGGGGCTATTCTAATCTATATACATAACTAGCGGCCCGTTCCTGCTTCGCTCGGATAATAACCTAGATACCAATTGCAGCGCCATCTGCCGGGCTGGTTTGTGAATCTAAACCATCCATGGCAACCCTAAACTTTAATCATAAAAATAAATGTTTATTTTTATAAAACAATTTTAGATTTCCCATAAACTCCGGGAAATTTTAATCGAAATAGAGTGAAAAACATTTACAAAAAAGACGATAATTGATCAGTTATCGAGCGGGATTAAAAATGGTTAAATGACTAAAATGTATATTAAAAAATAGGGGTTGGTGATATAAGGGTAAAAAAGGGTTGTATGTATTTTTAAATGCTACATTATACAACAAATAAAAACAAAAAAAATGTTCAAAAATTCACTTAGAGGTATGAAAAATAGATAGTAGCTGATTCTCAGACCTACTGAATATGCGTATAAAATTTGGTAAAAATCAGTATAGCCGTTTCGGAGGAGTAAGGTAACTAAAGGTACAAGTTCGCGCTGAGACCGCGACGCGAGACCGCGACACGAGACCGCGACCGGAGACCGCGACAGGCACTGACACTATGGAATTGTATGGACGCCAATTCGCGCCGAGACCGCGACCGCGACCTGTCTCGGTCTCCTGTCGCGGTCGCGCCGCGAACTGGCGTTCATACAATTCTATAGTGTCAAGTGCCTGTCGCGGTCTCCGGTCGCGGTCTCGTGTCGCGGTCTCGCGTCGCGGTCTCAGCGCGAACTTGTACCTTAACATTGTGACACGAGAATTTTATATATAAGATTAAAATTATGACGTGGATCAGTACTCGTTAGCTACCCATTTTATATACCCCTTGTGGGCTGCTGACATACCATGCTGTCATGACATACCTTATAGATCCTCCTCCCCTGGATGCCGAGCGGGTCCTGGTCCACGTCGATGATCTTCTTGTTCTGCAGTATCGCCTTGTACTCCGGCCGGATGGTGCGCAGGTCCACGCTCATCAGGAGCGGAGCCGCCAGGATCGCCCAGATCGCGAACTGGGTCTTGCTCTGCTCGTACGATAGACCGAAGTTGCCGATGATCAACTGGAAGCGAACGAACAGGGATTTAATGTTTGTTTTGGATTGTTTTTGATGTTTGGATGGAGTACTAAGTTAATTACGGCTTACCACGGAGTCCTAAGTTTCAAATCAATCAAATCGTTTATTTGTTAGAAACATGGTCGTAGGTCGTAGCATATACATTTACTGACGTGTATAGATGTAATTCACGTTTTGTTTTACATTTTCTCGCCTGTTTCGGCGTACAAATGTTGTTACAGGAATGGTTACGTAATCATGCATATAAATAAATATTTTTAATAACAAAATCATTCAAATATCTACCCGTGACAATAGATACATTTAGGTCATCTTCTGTTATAGGTACTCGTAATTGATAAAACACATAAATTCCATAATATAACGGATAGTAGCAATGTCAAATTATAAATATTGAATGTCAACATAAATTAAACATATGAGTTATTTTAATAAATCGTTCAATGTCATGAAATACAAAAGGTCAATATACCTACAACGCTTCAACCAGCTTCATAGCATCTTCATTCTTCATAATTGTTTGAAATTATACTTCTTTTGGCGCATTAGGGAATAATTATGAGAGTTTCGCACACCTTCTTGAAACATCCGACACCCTGAAGTTAGCTATTCAACATTTTAGTAAACATTGTAAATTGTAACTAACTTCAGGCATAGAATAGGTATACTTTGATAAGAGAAAAATGCTTTTGAAGGCAATTTGTTTGTTGTTATGGATAAGAATTTATTTATTGTAATTTTGTGTTCACAAAGATCTTACAGGAGCTTACAGATAGCGCGCGAGTGAACGCAGTCGGGGTCTGAGGTAAAGAGCGGGAGCATCTCCCCCCGCTATCCGCACGCCCCACCTCACGCGCCTGCAGTGTATAGTGCTGTCACTGTCGCGGTCACAAGCACTCCGCATTCCTAAGCTCTGCATTCAACTCGCGCGCTATCTATAGGTATATTGGTATGCCTAATACCTCAGCTTAGGATGTAACACGTTTACCAACAGAGTTTTCTGGTTAGTGGTAGTGGATAAAACTAAGTTGGATTGAAGCCTTGATTTTCATGTTTTCGTTTGATATCTCTGAATACCTAGTGGTCAAAATAAAAGGTGTTCAAACAAATAACTTAAGATTTTTAATAATAAAAATAGGTTTGAATGTAATAGCAAATAAATTCCATAAGTACCATATCAGGGTCATTCCAGTGTCCTGGTCCGGCGTTGGGCACGATCGTGTCCTGGTGGTTTCCGTAGTAGTCTATGATAGACTCGACGGACGCCCACGAGTCCTGGATGTCGTCGAAGTTGCGCCACAGGTTGCAGTGCTCGATGATGGACGAGAAGTTCGGCTGGCGACAACGAAACATCACATTTAATATTACACTAAAATAACTGTGGATTGTGTGAAAGAGGACATGAACAGGAAATAGAAAAGAACTTATTAACTCATAAATGCCAAATGGAGGAAGCGAACATGTTGTATAAACTTAACATAAAATGGAATAAGTCAATTAAAATGTGCAGTTCCAGATGGTCATAGGCTAATACTTTTTTTTTTAGTACAGACGAGCAGGACATGTGCCTTCAGTGTCACGCAACTATTGGTAAAGACTGAATCATTAACTAGCACTACACTGCCCTCGTAACCTCGAGAAAAATTATGTTATATTGCATTGCCCCGTAACTTTGGAAACATTGCCCTTCAAACCGTAACATAGTGATGTAGGCACATTACTGTTTGACAGTACAATAATTATGCAAAGTGTGGTACTTTCGCAGGCATACTCTACAACGATGCCTACAACTATAAAATTACTTGATTTTATAAAAAAGGACATGGATGGAAATAACATAGAGGTAGATACGATGAATGTTGTCGGGATATTTTAAACGCACTCCACATAAAGTAGGATAAGAGTAAACGAATGATGAATCGTCAGATTTTGCGCCAAATGAAACGGTTCCAGACGGATATATTATACGAAAAAAAAAACACAAATTAGATAAAATATTGACGACATTTATCGATATTACATCATCGTCTGAGATGTATAGATGATTGCGCAACCCAGACGACGCGACGTCGAAACAGGCTTTTAGTGAAAGATAAAATAGAAATTGAAGCAGACTTAGCAACTGATGTTAATGAGCGAGTAGTCATTGCTAATCTTTTGAAGCAGGAGACAATTATATCTCTTCACGCTGAGTTAGAGTACATTGGCCTGTATACGGCACAAAAGCTTAGCCTTGGAATGTAGACCAGTGGGTTGGCAGCTCACATGTTTTGTTTTGTTTAAATCCGTAATTAGAATCCAAAGAAAATATCTACTTCAAGAAACATATTTTGTAAATTTTAACTTGGTTATAATAGTTGGGATGAGTAATAAAGTTGTCTGACCATATGAGTTAAACTATAATACAAAATTAAATGTAAACCTCATAAGTGGATACTTATTTGAACCGATTTGTGCTGAAACATTGGGCTCATGGGGGCCGGGAAGCTCATTTCATTTTCAAAAACCTTTCGAAGTGCTTAGTCGTCGCAACGCGTGACCAACATACCGGCACATTTTTAAGGCACGTTGGGCCTAAATTGTACCAAATAAATTTTGAACCAAAGAAAAAAAAATGGCAGTCATAGGAAGAGGAACTGCCGAAAGAAGTGAAATCTTATAACTCAGAATTTGATACCTAGCTTACTTTGGAAACTAAACGGGTGTATCCGGAGGGTGTGGCTTGGGCATCATGGCATGACCATCTAGAAATACGTCAGCATTTCCCATTGGCTGAGGAATTTCTAGATGGCCATGCCATGATGGGCAGGTTACGCCCTTTTGGCATTTCCCATTGGCTGACGCATTTCTAGATGCCCAATGGCTGTGGTCCCGAGTTTACCCGAAGATTTCTTATCATACCCGAGCGTGACGCTAGAATTCAATTCACAGTCCACGAAAAATCTGTCTAGGCGCGCCAAAAGAAGTTTTCACTTCAAAAATTAATGTGAGCACATTTTAAACGTGGGAAAATATGCAGTAGACGAATGTAAAATAAATGTAAACGAAATAGATGGAAGAAGCAATTAAAAGACAAATCAGCAGAAATAAATATTGGAAAGCTGAAAAACTGGGAGGTAAGTAAACAAATTACACGAAAGAAACAGTAGAGGAAAAACAAATTGGATGGCAGAACAATTGAAAGAGACGGGGGAAGATATGAAAATTTTAAGAAGAAGATATAAAACTTCGAATTTTTATCGCGTATAGGTCCGCGTTTGACCATCAACTTGCCTGATGGTAAGCGACGGTGTGGTCGAAGATGACGCTTGCTGACCTAGAAAGTACCTATTCACTCTGACCTTGACTCTCAGGGAACAAGGAAGTCGGCAACATCAATATAAACCAATAGATGTGCTCTGCACCTTGAAATTGGTAATAAACTGTGTCTCTCTGTGTAGCGTAAATTGTTAACAAAACTAATTTACTAGACCCCTAGAATCGGGAGAGGGGGGGGGCCGAAATCATCGAGAAATCATCGAGGGTTGCCGGGGGGCAACCCTCGATGATTTCTCCTTGTCGCATGATTTTTGTACGGCGTTGCAGAATAATAGAAGAGGTACATTTTGTTCACGGGCCTGTAGTCTATAGTATTTTATATCGATGATCGGCAACTTATTCCAGTCCAAAGCTGTATGTACGAGAAAAGTGGATTTAAACCGTTTTGCCCGAAGGAGTATCTCACCTGAAGCCCAGCGTAGATCTGGTAGACGGGCCAGCTGCAGGAGTAGACCATGGGCCGGCCGGTGTAGTTGAGCTGGCGCCCGAAGGCCGGGTACCCATGGTCCATGTCCGCGGGCAGGGCGTAGCACCCGTCCAGCTTCACGTAGTCAACGCCCCACTGCGCGAACGTGGCTGCGTCTGGAATGACAAACAAACTTTCATTAATACGTGAATCAAACACTTTTTACCATCGATATACACCATTCAATGCACCCTAACCACCTTGAAATTGGTAATAAACTGCGTCTCTGTGTGTATTGTAAGTGGTTTACAAACAACCAATCTACTTGACCCCTAGAATCCTAGCGATTCTAGGGGTCAAGTCGGCGAGGCTGTGGTTCTACTTATTTTGTTTGTTGACAACGGATGGTAAGTAAAAACGTCCGGCGTCCATCGCTTCCTGCAACCGTTTAGAACGGAAAAAGTGAGTTCAGTATTATCAACGATGACATGATTTCGTGCGCCCTGAGGTTTGGGAGGGCACATCTTTGTATTGAGATCGTTGCGTGAAACGAAAACTTTGTATTTACGAGTGTTTTACGAATATTGAGTGGCAGAAATGTGCAATTTCACACACATATAATATATGTGTGTGAAATTGCACATTGAATTTAATTGAAATTCTATGTATGATAAGTATGTATTTAAACTATATAAGTATTATATCAGCTATCTGGCCGCCATCATACAAGCTTTGCTTAGTTTGGGGTCAGATGGTGTTGTGTGTGAATTGTCCGCCAATATTTATTTATTTATATAGTTTACTAGCAGTGCCCCGCGGTTTGTAACTCGTAGTACCCGATCCTGTTATTTTCCCGGAATAAAAAGTACCTTAAGTTTAAATGAATGAAAGGTTAAATGAATTAACAAAAAATGGCTATGTAGTTAATTTATACGCTGTAGAAGTAGGAGCGAGAGGTATACCAGCAAAATCTCTCTATAACCTGCTTAAAGACCTTGGATTGTCCAGAAGTGCAGTAAGTTCTATACTAGAACGAGTATCTAAAGCTGCACTAGTAGGATCATATCGGATTTGGCTGGGCAGGGAGAGAAATACGAGTAGTGAAGGTGAGTGTTGACGTACGTCAATATAAGGGGCCCCTTTTAAACCTACAGCCCGAGTCACAAGTCTCGGGGTCTACTCGTGATTTCTCTCTCTGCCACACGATGGACCCGGCACCCGCACGGTGAATCCATGGAATGCTAAGAAGTACGTCTCAAACAAAAATGACAACCCGGAGAGACGGGATGACGCTGGAAAGACAGATGGCTGGTGGAAAAGACATCTGACGGATGGAAAGACATCTGACTGCTGGAAAGACAGCCGAGGGTGAAGGCCTAGCAAGCCAAGCCCGGGAAATGAATCCGCTAAAAGTCCGAAAAAGAAAAATACCCCTGGGACAGTCCGAGAGGGGGGGCGGAAGATCTGTCCACCGGTTGATAATAACGACGACCCTGGCGCGAATACGGAATTGAGATGCCCTACGTGCGGGAAAATTTACAAGAGACGAGCCTGGTACCTAAAGCACTTAAAGACACATGATGGTGTTGAAGCACGACAGCCGTCGGTCAGTCCTTTGACAAACACTATGGATAGAGTTGACCCTCATATATCCCAAGGTGAACCATCGAGTGAAAACTACCAGGAGTCCATTGTCATCAGGACACGTCTTGGCATACCCAGCCTAAAAAATTCCACCTGGAAAGTTCATGACGAAAACTTGGCTATATTGTTAGAACATCCTGGTACAAAACAAGACCCAAACAGCCAAGTAGAAACTTTTCAGGACACCATCTATACATACTTCTCTGAGCACTATCCACCATCAACTTATTATGCTCGAAATAACAAGGAAAATACGTTCAAAATGAAATTGCGGAGGAAGAAAAGAGAACTAATAAAACGTCTTCGTGTAGCTAAAACCATGGGCGACAACCATCTAAGTCACCAACTGTCCAGGGCTCTAAGATCAATCCTTAAATTAATACAAGGAATATCGTTACAAATCAGTAAAAATCGTGATAATCTTTACAGAGCTAAACACGAAGTAGACTTTGATAAAAACCCTTTTCAATACTCGAAAAATATTTTCAGAGAACAAAATGGAAAGCTTATCTTGACTAATGAGCAAATTTACGATCACTTTAAAAGCACATACGAAGTGCCTAAACGCGGGAGCTCGTACGTAGTACCAAACATCCAAAGACCTAATGATCCTCTAACAAACTTTCAAAGCACTCCACCTAGCGAAGAGGAAGTAAACTATCAAATTAAGAAGAAAACTACAAAATCAGCCCCAGGCCCTGATGGCATTCCCTACATAGTGTATAAAAAGTGTCCATCAGTTCGTAAACATATCTTAAATATATTCAGTAAGATCTGGTCAGGAAAGCAAATCCCAAAATCATTTGGAAGAGCAATTTTTGTCCTGATTCCTAAAATGCAAGAAGTAACTCATCCAAAAGACACCAGACCGATAGCCCTAACCAATACAATTTCTAAAATTTTTTTCAGTATATTGCAAACAAAAATGACCACATTTATGGCTAGCAATAGGTATTTCAGGCCCAACCACCAGAAAGGCCTCTTGCCTGGTATTTCTGGATGCCTGGAACACAATACATTACTAGCGGAAAGTTTGAAAGATGCCAGAACACATGAGAGACAAATAACAGTCTGCTGGATAGACCTAGAGAACGCATTTGGTTCCGTACAGCATGAACTTATGTTATTTGCCCTAAAATGGTATAACTTTCCTGCTGTAATTATTGACATAATTAATTCATATTATAATCACTTAAAATTCGTTATAGCAGTAAACAAGGAATACTCAAAACCACTTAAATATAATGTGGGACTATTCCAAGGGTGCTGCTTATCACCAATAGTATTTAATATAGTTATAAATATTCTAGTAGATAAATTAATATCCCGTGAGAAGAAATGGGGCTACCGGTTTAAAATCAACAATAAGTACACTGAGTCAATTTTAGCCTTTGCGGACGACCTTGCAATACTTACACGAAATCCCAAACAGTGTCAAGAATTGTTGAATGATGTTGATGAGTTCTGTACATGGACGGAGGGAATGAGGGCAAAACCAAGTAAATGTCATTGTTTATGTCTGGGTAGACGAAATACCAAATATACTTCTTACGATCCGGGACTCTCCATAAGTGGCCAAAGAGTTGCCACAATTGCAGAGGCAGTGCCTTTTAAATTTCTTGGTAGAAAAATAGACTACAAAGGGCGTACACCATCATTAGAGGTAGTTGTTGGAAATTTCATGAATGACCTCAATAAGGTAGACCAACAGCCTATCAGCAATATCAAAAAAGCATGGATATATGACAACTATCTCACATCACGTCTCACTTGGCCTTTCCTAGTATATGACATCGGTAAAACCCTCCTCGCAAAACTAGATGCTAATGTCATAAAGATATTGAAGTCATGGTTTGGATTGGCACATCCGGCTGATCCCTCTACTCTATTTAGGGATCACAATAGTTTTGGCCTGAAACTAAAAAAACCATCCGAACTCTACAAACACCTAAGAGTTACAAAAACGCATGTTTTGGGAAAGTCGAAAGACGAATTAATCGCATCTCTCCCAAAAGACAAAAGCGCTTCGGACCTTGAATCTAGACTTCAATTCCACAAACAATTTATGGCAGGCGCGCAAGTAAATACAGCTGGGTTGGGTACGAGAAAGAAAAGGGAAGACCGAGACATGGTAAAAACCTTTCTACAACAAGACGAAAATGATAGTTACAAAGTGCACGCTATGAATTTAGAAATGCAAAGTGAGTGGTTAACCATAGGTGAGTTTTGTATCCCATTAGCTCTAAAGTGGCGCACCTTGCTATATGACTGGTCTCCTGCCTTATTAAAATTTTATCTGAACGCTTTCCAAATGACCCTCCCTGACCAGAGTAACTTGGTAAGGTGGGGAAAAGCCTCTGAAAAATGTTGCTATACTTGTAGTGAGGCGATATGTACAGCAAGGCACATATTGGTGGGATGCAAGGTGCTCCTTAATAGGGGTCATTACTCACAGCGCCATGACAGAGTACTTGAAATCATACGTGAAGCCGTAAGCCTTTCGGTAGCTAGAGCCCAAAAGGGATTGACGATAAACAAAAGACAAATTAACTTTGTAAAAGAGGGCTCAACTTCAAACTCCAAGAACAAGCCTTACTCAATCCTGGGTTCAGCACCTGATTGGACTATTTTAATGGACACGTATGAAAAGCACTACAAAATCCCAGAGGATGTAGGTGTTTCGTCATCCAGACCGGACATTTTCCTTTTTTCTAGGGCTACGAAACGCATAGTCCTGGTAGAACTTACCGTACCGTGGGAAACTAATATACCTAAAGACCACGCGATGAAACAAAATAAGTATTACGACCTACAAAATGAATTAACAAAAAATGGCTATGTAGTTAATTTATACGCTGTAGAAGTAGGAGCGAGAGGTATACCAGCAAAATCTCTCTATAACCTGCTTAAAGACCTTGGATTGTCCAGAAGTGCAGTAAGTTCTATACTAGAACGAGTATCTAAAGCTGCACTAGTAGGATCATATCGGATTTGGCTGGGCAGGGAGAGAAATACGAGTAGTGAAGGTGAGTGTTGACGTACGTCAATATAAGGGGCCCCTTTTAAACCTACAGCCCGAGTCACAAGTCTCGGGGTCTACTCGTGATTTCTCTCTCTGCCACACGATGGACCCGGCACCCGCACGGTGAATCCATGGAATGCTAAGAAGTACGTCTCTCTCTTCTAATATTCCCAAAACATTCCCAAGAATATGTAGGTTTACAAAGTTTAAAAAAAATACACAGAAGGAGTACAGAATGCTAATATTTTTTATTTAATTACTTATGCGTAAAATATACATTAAACCAATAAAAAACATTACATACACTACGATATGTGTAATGTATTTGACACATACGCATAAATACCCTAGTTTATTGTCAAAGTGTGTGGTCAAATTGAGAATCGAATCGAATCGAAAATGTATTTAAGAAAAAATATTATTGCTTTATGAACGAATTTCGACCACTTGGTGACAATTAGATCGATTAAATTCATTAATCACCTCGGGACACCCGCTATACCTATTTATTCCAACGATTATTACGTAAGAAAACATATTACTGTTAATAATATAATTATTTTTCTCTTAAAAACCAACAACTCATTTAACTCATTTCAATGAAATTAGCGAAACCAGATGCTATTACAGATACGAATATTTCTGCGTTTCAAATTTCAGCATAATTGGTTCAGGTCTTACGGTGTGATTGAGCAACAAACATCAAAACTTTCACATTTACGATATTATTAGGATTAATTTTATTTACATACCTATATAAAAATTAATGTTTGTATGCAGTGCCGGCTTTAGGGTGGGGCGACGGAGTCGGTCGCCCGGGGCGCCGAATACTACAAGGGCGTTGGGAAATCTTAACCCCTAGGGGGGTGGGGGGTGTATTTCAGTATTTCAACGTCCCCAAAGTGTATTGTTGTGTCCTTTAGGGCGCCTAGATGATACTACAAGGGCGCTGGAAAATCTTAATAACCTAGGGGGGGCCGGGTGCCCAAAGTGTAGTGTTGTCCTTTAGGGCGCCCGAGGCATGGCTCGCCCGGAGCGCCTAGATGGCTAAGGCCGGCCCTGTTTTGTATGTATGTCCTTTACAGAATCGTAAACTATATGCATTTAATCATGTAACGATCTTTAGCAAAGTTGTTGCATTAGTCAAAGAAGGTTTCTAAATTAGTGCGAACAATTTTCGACAGGTGGCGTAGCAAAAAGAGCAGGGTACAGCTAGTTATTAATTAAACATAGTACCTTTATATAAACATATAAAATTTAATGGTTACGTTCGAAATTTAATGATCCCATGCTAAAAGTTTTTAGAAGTGAAAACTTTTTTGGCGTATCACAGATAGACTACAGGCCCGTGAACAAAATTTACGGGTCAAATGAACCACCAGGAGACCTATGTAAAAAAAATGGGAGTCATAGGGACTACCGATAGAAGTAAAAACTTTAACTCAAAATTTGATAGCTCGCTTTGGAAACTACGCGGCTGAAACCGGAGGACGTAGCCTTGACCATGGCCAAATGGCCATCTAGAAATGCTAGCAAGATCTAGCATCTAGCTAGCATTTCTAGATGTTATCATTAGTTTCAATACCTCTCCTAATCCATTATTTCGCAATGCCGTACAAAAATCATGCGACACGGAGAAATGATAGAGGGTTGCAATCCCCCCTCTTCAATCACACTCAGTTGGACAGCTTACAAGTGACGGCATAGTGCTGAATCTTAATACTTTACACCCTTCTATCATCCTACATAGGTCTCCTGGTGGTTAATTTGAGACCGTAAATTTTGTTCACGGGCCTGTGGTCTAAGACAGATTTTTCGTGGGCTGTGAATTGACCTCAAGGGTCACGTTGGTAAATGAAATAAATCGTCGGTTAAACTCGGGGCCCTGGCCATTGGCCATCTAGAAATGAGTCAGCATTTCCCATTTGCCATCTACCATCTAGCTAGCATTTCTAGATGGCCATGGTCAAGGTCACGCCCTACGGTTTCAGCCGCGTAGTTTCCAAAGCGAGCTATCAAATTTTGAGTTAAAGTTTTTACTTCTATCGGCAGTCCCTATGCCTCCCATTTTTTTTTTCGCAACACGCCTCTTTCATCTAACCTCATTTGTTCTGCATAGTCCCGTCCACTAGTGTTGTGAAAACTGGTAAGAATGCAAAAGGGAAGGCGAAGTCAGAGTTTAGTTACACAAGTAGCGAGAAGCCAGGAAATAACGTGTCTACTGCAGTATTACAAGCGCACGGTCACGCGACCGTTTTACGCAATACGGACTAAGTTGTGCTGCGATTTTGATTTCCAAAGTGATACAGTAGCGAACAGAATAAGGACGAGTGTCGTTTATTTAAGTACTAGCGGTCCGTCCCAGCTTCACCCGTGCGACATAATATATAGCCAATAGCACTCTGGTATCACGAATAAATCCAACGGTGAAAGAATTTTTGAAATCGGTCCAGTTGTTCCTGTGATTAGCGAGTTCAAACAAAAAGCCTCTTCAGTTCATTATATTATCTTCTTCTTCAGTTCATTACATTCATACATAGATTTAAAGCCTGGATGACAGAGATTTGCTCGATTTATAGACGACGGCTAAAGGCTTTTAAGAATGAAACCTAGCTATCGGTAAATTTATTGCCCCCGAAACCCTATGCATACTATTTTTTTTTTGAAGATCGTTGTAGTCATTGCCGAGATTCATATTATACAGGGTTACTGGTAATTATCCTGCATTCCTTTAAGGGCATGTTCTATGTATTGAAACAAACAATTCTTGTTCTACAACTTTTATTAAAACTCAATATATATCTCAAAAAATTTTATGTCTGTTTAGCTTTAAAGCGGGCGCGCTCTTGTTACGATGATCTCGATGTTTTAAAAAAATAAACTTTTATATTTTGCATAGGAAAAAAATAAACGAATTTTTCAAAACTGTAGAGCATAAGTTGACATATTTAATCTACTTAACATGTCCTCAAAAGGATGCCAGCTGATTACCAACAACCCTGTATAAACATACTAGCGGCCCGTCCCAACTTCGCTTATGTTGCACAACTAATACAATATAGCCTATCGACGCGCCATCTATCGACACTTATGAAACAGAATCTTAGCAGAGTCCGCCTGGGGAAGTACCACACCTTTGTCAATTATTCTACCGCCAAGCAGTAATGTGCAAACATTACTGTGTTCCGGTTTGAAGGGCAATGTTTCCAGAGGGCAGGGCTTAGAGATATAACAACTTAGATCTCTGGGTGACGAGCGCAGTGCGGTGCTAGCTAATGATTTTGGCTCTTCATGTTCCAATAGCTGCGTGTCACTGTGCTGTTATGTGGCAGGCATGTTGCTTACCATCAGGCACATGTCATGCACGTCACGTCACGCTTTATTAAAAAAAAAAAACTTACGATCAATAACAACAATCAACATTAGTATGTATTTTTTTAAAGTTTTGTATATTTTTGTAACTTTGTTTACTTGTGAACTGCAATAAATTAGTTAATCTATCTATATAATCAGTTTATTGTCAATTACACGAGTAAATTGCGACCCCTGACCATTAATTGAAATAAAAACTGTCGTATCTCTAAAGATAGACCAAATTACATATAAATAATACAAACTTTCGTGAATATCGGTTGACTTGGCGTAGAGTTCACTGGTTAAGTGTGCCAAATGCAACTTTTATAAACAATTTTGATAAACATTCAATATCATCGGTACAACTGAGTACGTACCTACGTCTGACATTACCAGTGATCCGAAGCCAACATTTGCAATTGCTCTAATTTATTTCGAGCTCAAATTAAACTCAAACTCAAGATTAAGTTTTCTTTTGAGTAACTTGAACTTTAGTAATTTATTTCATACTAAAACTCAAACTTGAGTTATAATTTTGAGTAGGTAAGTCTGATTTTACCGGAACACTGGTAGCAGATAAAATTTGCTCCAATTCCTATAATTAATTTATTTCAGTACGCAATGATGACAATGAAAATAATAATTGCCCTTTAACCGCAATTCCTGTTTGCTCAATGTTGAGCGAAAGGCAACAAATAATAATTAAATTAGCCACTCAGCGAATAGCGAACTCCAGGGCACTTTGGTCTGTCCTAGTCAAGTCACCACACTACCTAACAATAATTGCTTTCTAAGTACCGATACATCCGTATCACAATAAATAAATAACTGGTACTCATTTCATTCTAGCAATCCAATCTTAATTATCCCTACATTTGTATTTACAACAATAATTGCTGAGACATTTGTGCTCGCAGTAATAATTGCCGTTGGATTTGTACTTTCAACAATAATTGCTAATGCATTATCGACAATAATAATAATTACTTTTGCTTGCGGATACAAAATAAACATGTTCGTTGGCAACTGATTTACATAAAATGATTGCTTTGCTATCGCTTAAATCTGAAGGCCAAGGCAAGACGTATATTTTAACGGATATAATATAACTGTCTAATAATGCTTTATGATGCAGTTTTAAAGTGGCTGCCTGAATGAATAAAGTAAGATAAAAAAAAATACATTTTATTGATCCGAAATTGAATTATTTATTGTGTTAAAGAGAAACTGAAATTGTTGAATGGAATGATTAGATTCACGATTATTAAATAAAAGCTAGTTTGATAGGTTTAGGAATGATCTCCAGATTGAAATAACCATTAAACTTCTTTGAAACTGGTCATTGAAATAACCAGCCTCATGTAGCTCGGCCTAATGGCCGACTAAAGCTGGGTTTTCAAGCTAGTGTTAGTAACCTAGCAAGCTAGTAGTTCATCATCAACAGCCCACTAAACGTTCCCACTGCTGGGACTCGGGGCCTTCTCTCGCAAGGAGAGAGTTAAAGCCATAATCCACCACGCTGGCCCAGTGCGGGTTTTGGTGGATGACACATGACTTCGGAAGATTCCAGGTACATGTCGGTTTCCTCACGATGTTTTCCTTCACCGTTTTAAGTTAGCGGCATTACGCACATGACTTCGAAAAGACAGTGGTTCGTGTGGGGTTTGAACCCGGGGTCTCCGGATCGGCAGTCGCCGTTCTCCCGACTAGACCAGCCGTAACTTAAGCTAGTAGTTAGTGTAGACAAAACAAGCATTGCGTAGCATTGTCTACACGAAACTAGAGGTACTAGCTCGCTACTACCGGCTAACACTAGCTATCTTGAAAACCTAGCCTCGTGTAACTTGGGCACAAAAGATTTTAGAGAAATCATCAACATTTCGAATGTAAGCCGATTGACATTTTTTAAACTAATCGAGACTGTGTCTCTGCGGTGTATTCTTCAAATGCGACGATTATTTGTCGGGATAATATTTATCTCAGCACTTAAAAATGTTGGATAGTAATCTTATATATAAAATTCTCGTGTCACAGTGTTTGTTTCCTTACTCCTCCGAAACGGCTTTACTGATTTTAACCAAATTTTATATGCATATTCTGTAGGTATGAGAATCGGCTACTAGCTATTTTTCATACCCCTAAGTGACAAGGGTTGTTCACTAAGGCAAAACAACGTTTGCGGGGTCAGCTAGTCTTTATATAAAATTCTGGTGTCACAGTGTTAGTTACCTTACTCCTCCGAAACGACTTTACTGATTTTTACCAAATTTTATATGCATATTCAGTAGGTCTGAGAATCGGCTACTAGCTGTTTTTCATACCCCTAAGGGTTGTTCAACCCTAATTTTTATTTTCATTTTTTTTAAATTTTTTTTTATAATGTGGCATTAAAAAATACATACAACCCTAAATTTTTACCCTTCTATCATCAACCCCTATTTTAATACCCATTTTAGTAATTCAATCATTTTTCATCCCGCTCGATAACTGATCAGCTTGTTATGAAAATGATTTTCACTCTATTTCGATTTAAATTTCCCGGAGCTTATGGCAAATCCAAAATTGTTTTATAAAAGTAAACATTTATTTTTATTATTAAAGTTTAGGGTTGCCATGGATGGCTTAGATTCACAAACCAGCCCGGCAGATGGCGTTGCAGTTGGTATCTAGGTTAATATCCGAGCGAAGCCGGAATGGGCCGCTAGTTCTTATTTAAAATAAACAGTCACAAACCTTAATAATGCCATATCGTCATCGTAACATGAGTAATTTCCAAGCATTGAAAAAAAAAACACTTGTTTCGACGTTTCCGTCGGTGTAGTAAATCAAATTAATTTAGTTTCTATCGAAAATACAAACTAGCCGACAATAGTTCTTAAAAATATTGTCCAATCAGAACAAACATATCCAACGTTTTCAAATGAGTTCAGTTAAAAAAAAAAGATATGGCATTCAAAAAAATTGAAGCGCGCGTCTGAGAATACTGGTATTGCCATGCTTGTAAACCAATAATACTTACTATAATAGAAGATTACTAGATATAGTTAAGATACCTACTTATCAAAACAGTCCGATACCAGTTTTTACGGCAACACAAGAAATGAATTGTGAAATTTGAAACTAACGAACCATGACAATGTTTACAGATTTTTTTCCTATTAACAAAAAGCTTATTGTTGGAGTTATTCAATAATTTTTCTTCGTGTCATTATTGTATTTTATTTGCGAAAACATGTTTCTATCGTTTCGTCTTGAGTAAGAATATAAAGAAATGTGGGAGAGGGATATTCTAAATGGCCATTGATTGATTGATTTTGTGACCATAAACTTTCCCACTGCTTTGATTATGTTCCCACTGCTGGGACTCGGGACCTTCTCTCGCAAGGCCATAATCGACCACGATGGCTCAGTGCGGGTTGGTGGATGACACATGACTTCGAAAGATCCAAGGTGCATGTCGGTTTCTTCACGATGTTTTCCTTCGCCGTTTAAAGTTAGCGGCATCACCCACATGACTTCGAGAAGACAGTGGTGCGTGTGGTTTCGAACCCTGGGTCTCCGGATGGGCAGTCACCGTTCTCCGACTAGACCAGCCGTAACTTACTTCTCATTTTATGTATTTTGGTTTTGCCAACAAAGGCTCTACCCGAGTCAAATAAAAAAAAATAGATAGCGAATACGTTTTTATGTACCTACGACTACTGAATTTCGCGAACTCCATTACGAATATTACGATAAGTGCCGTCCGAATTAAAATGGCCGATAATGGCGGGATGGGGCAATGGCGGCCGTTGGTGTAATGACGAACAGCTAATTCCGATATGTGGGGCGCGTTGCATCGCCATTGTTTTGAAAGTTGCCCGTGTAATGAAGTTATTAAAATTTGCCATACGTAAGATACACATTTGCCATTTGATGTGAAGCGTACTTAGTAGATTACGCCACCGCTGAATAAAATCAGTTGCGGAAGAAATCAATTCACTTCGAGACACCAAGATTACAACTGTCGGGAAAAATCCATTCAGGCAAGGTTTTCCACAGCCCACATATCGAAATTTCCTTTAAAAAAAACGATCTATTGAAGACCATAAAAAACTAACTGTTTTTGATGTTTGTGAACTGTTAATGTGTGTGATACCAAAAAAAACATATTTTTATACCCATACACATTTCACACCAATTTTTTTTTATTTCGCTTATTTATCTCCTAAGTATTTGCTTAAAGATTAAACAATTTGTCAAAGAGTGCTGTTTAAAAAAAAATGGTTTTCGAAGAGTAGCGCTATTAGAGAGCAGAGTTATGTTCGGAATGCACCAATAAATATTTTTAAATATCTATTCCTTTAAAAAAAGTCATGGATATAAAAGTGGAACACTCTGATTATTCTGCTGCTAATTCTAACATAATGGTTAAGCCAAAAAAAAAAAATTACCTCCAGCAAGATGGCCGACCACGCCCGGATATCCGGCGCAAGTGAAGTTCCCGTAATCTTCGTAGATGCCGAACTTCAGACCCTTGCTGTGGACCTGAAAATAATGTAAAGACAACGTTAGTAAAAATTCAATGAATAAATGATTAAATCTGTACGATTTCTATGCGTGCGTTTGTCACTGTTCTTTATTGTAAAGGATGAATGGATTTTAATGAGGTATGGCATAAAACGATATCATTATCGTTTTTTTTATCAGTTACTGTTGATTTAATATTATTAAACACGAAAAAAAAAATATTTATATTTTGAGGTTAGTTTTGACAAAACAAATCATAAGTGAAGGTTTATCAACTAACATTTTTCGTGAAAAAAAAGTAAAAAGCTATAAACTAGTGAAATAAATGAACAGAAGTTGTCTTAAAATTTGTTTTTGATCACGGGTTAACGATATTTATTTATTGAATAATAGACGAGCAGCATCAGTTGATATGCCTATATCCCAGTGTTGATATAACAAATAATATGTAATTGTTTGTTAATATGATATTTATTGTCTTTCCCTA
Organism: Ectropis crepuscularia; assembly: GCA_963693475.1. Classification (NCBI taxonomy): domain Eukaryota; kingdom Metazoa; phylum Arthropoda; class Insecta; order Lepidoptera; family Geometridae; genus Ectropis; species Ectropis crepuscularia. The sequence continues at coordinate 21,267,008 of OY856355.1, forward strand.
ACCATTTGTGCAGTTAATTCTTGAAAGAAATCAATGATTTTACCTAAAGAACATCCTCTGGCAACCTGTTCCAGTTGTAAACTAGGTACTAACTATGTTGCTGAGGATGTGATGTGCAGTGTTTGTCAGTGATGGTCTTAGAGTATATAAGGTGATGGTGCGTGAGACAACAACTGTCTCTCTTATGATCCTTTAATCTGTATAAGTTCCGTATGTGAGGAGGTGTGTTACCAGTTATTCTGTTTCCAAGCAATAATGTGCTAATATTATCGCGGTAATGGAACATATTAGCACGTAATGTTAGGTTAGGTTTATTTCCTCATACTTTACGGCTAAGAGACAAACCAGCATATATTTCTGGGTAACGACTGCAGTTCTAGGTAAGGATTTAGGCTTTTCGTGTTCCAATAGCTGCGTGACACTGTGCTGTTATGGGCAAGCATGTTGCTTACGTTCAGGTACATGTCCTGCTCGTTCCTTTGCTCTACATTATATTAAAAAAGTATCTTTATCTATTAGGGCGATCAAATGTAAGGTTATCAGTGTATTTATTTAATTTAATCGAATAAAGTGAATAAACTCGACAAAATCGAAAAAGAAATCAACAATGAGCCATAAAGAAATTATTACACAATTCTAACACTAAGCTTTTTGTTAATAGGAAAAAAGCGGAGTACATTGTGATGGTTCGTTAGTCTAACATTTCACAATTACCCTTTTTGCCTTGCCCAAAAAACTAGACCCCGACTGTTATTATTATAGGTATCGAAACTACAGCTGTGTTATAATCATACACATATGAAAATAGATGTATTTGTTTGTCTGTTTTGTTAAAAGAAATTATTAAATGTTCGAAACTCGGCAATCCACCAGTAAGGACACATAAATGATGAAATGTGAAAGCCTGCGACGGTGTTCCCTGAAGAATATTAATCTGAATGTCTTCAAATCAGTTTCTCCTAGTTGTTTCTTAAATAACTTGTAGTTCATTTCGTAGACCACATCGGCACTTAAGTTCAGATATAGCGGTCAAACGGACGTCTATCACTGATAAAAAAGTTAATTACTACCAAAAACAAATAACTTAACGCAAATTTCAGTCACCTAAAGTATAGTTTGTATAAATGACCCAAAGACAAACAGATTTGTCGCTACATTTGTGACAAGAACGTCTAATGGCACGCGTTGCCAGTGTGGGTTTTTCCCGATTGTTATAATCTTGGTGTCTTCGAATCGAGAGTGGATCGGTTTTTTCTAGGTAAGCACGCTCTATCGTAGACCGCGTCGTCGGTTCACATCAGGCGAGATGTTGGCCAAGTGTAAACTTATAACAGTTTTAAAAAAATACAAGTATTTACACCAGAATATAAAAAGATAAAAAAAAATTTTAAACAGAAAATGCTGAAACATTCAAATTTGTCATCTACGTAATTGAGCAAAAACATCCAAACTAGCATTTATAAGGTTAGTAGGTTTTTTTTAAATAAAGAGTGACAAGACAAGCAGGACATGTGCCTGATGGTAAGCAACATGCCTGCCACATAACAGTACAGTGACACGCAGCTATTGGAACATGAAGAATCCGAATCATTACCTAGCACTGCACTGCGCTCGCCACCCAGAGTTCTAAGCCCTGTAATTTCTCGGGAAACATTGCCCTTCAAACCGGAACACAGTAATGTTTGCACATTACTGCTTGGCGGTAGAACTGGCAAAGGTGTGGTCCTTCCCCAGACGGACTCTGCCAAGAGCCCTACCACTATTAGTAGTACCACTATAAGTATCTCTTTGTAAATAAATAAGCAGACAAAGCAGTACGCCCGCGCTAGTAACGTGTAATTGACGCTTTTATCTCTATTGTGATCATATCTTTGTTACGAAACAAATCGTGCAAAAACTATAATCGTAATCGTTACTGTCGGAGTCATTCACTCACTCCCCGACCAAGGTTACTTTACTTACTTTTTCAATCATATTCATCTGTTATTACAGATTACGTGCATGCCAGTTATTATGTAGTTACTGTGACGTGATACGAATTATTTTATCAGACTGGCATCGTGAATGCTTTTACGTTTGGCTTTTTTAACAGGCTTATACTTAACTGCCATCTCGCCTGATGCTAAGCGATAATACGGTCTACGATGGAACGTGCTTACCTAGAAGAAACCGATCCAATCTCGACTTGAAGACTAGACACCAAGATTGCAACCATCGGGAAAAATCTTGATCGGGATCAAGCAACGCATTTTACAGTGTAGAAGTTCTTGTCACAAAATTAGAGCCAAACCACTTCGCTTCGAGTGTAGACGCAGAGTTTGAAAGAACTATTGCTTTAAGAATCGTAAGACTATTGCCGGTGTACTATTACAAACCGAAATAATAATAATAAATATTATAGGAAATTATCCACACAACACTAGCTGAACTAAGCAAAGTCAAATTTATTTCATATAAAAATCTTATACCCAACTAGGGTCTGTTTTGTTCTTTTGTTCTTAATTATACTTATAGTTATACTTATACTATTTTGTTCTTAATTATACTTATAGTTATGACATTCCATAACTATGTCAAAATGAAGTCATAAATAACTAAGAATCGACTAAAGATAATTTCAAAAATATAAATGGGCATGTATTACTTTAATTTATTCGTTAAAAAAAACATTAATTACGAGTATTTAGCCTAACAAAGTTCAAAATCAAATAAATCCATAAATAACAATTTTATGTCCGATTTTTTATTTTCAATTAATAAATGTCAGAAGTCATGACACTTTTAAGACCGATTCACAAGGAAATCCTCAACATTTACATTATTAAGTTTAATTTGTATTCTATATATTTTATTATTAGCTTTAAATCTATAAATTTGCATGAGAATGTGTATAAATCACCGGGTGAATTGTCTCAAGGGCGAGTAGTGTAACACTTGGTGTAACCTTTGTGTTAGTTAACCTTTTAAAAGTTTACAACTATTGTTTATTTCCCAGTGTTATTTATCAACTAACTGTTGAGTAGCTACAAATATTAGGGTTGCCATTAACGTCTGGTTAACGTGAAGTTACGGCTGGTCTAGAAGTTACGGCTGATGTAGTCGGGAGAACGGCGACTGCCGATCCGGAGATCACGGGTTCAAAACCACGCGCACCACTGTATTTTCGAAGTCATGTGCGTAATGTCTCTAACTTATGTAAAACGGTGAAGGAAAACATCGTGAGGAAACCAACATGTACCTAGAATCTTTCAAAGTCATGTGTTAGCCACTAACCTGCACTGGGCCAGCGTGGTGGATTATGGCGTAATAAAAAGTAGTCTATGTAATTTCTCAAGCCGTAGACTATTTCTATTTATAAGTATGTATTATACATTTAAATTTTATCAGTTTACATAGTGGTATCGGCGTGATCCATGATCATACCACAAACAAACAATATATGTAAGTACATATATATATTGTTGTTTTTTTTAACTTTCTTCTCGGCGAATATAAATAAATACATTTGAAAGAAATTTCGAGGTATTTTAAACAGTATTTTTTGAAGTAGTTATCTTTCAAAAGTGCGCATAATTATGTACATTTGAATTTTTCGAAATCGCAATCGATTGCGTCTGACGACCCTGTTCGATTTTATAAAAATTATAGATTCACTGGTTATTTGAAATCTTGTATCTCATCACCATCATCATCACATGACCCACATTTGTCAACTGTTAGGACATGGGCCATTCCCTTGATATACCTCGCACTCTAATCCTTCGCTTCAAGCCACTACTTGCTGCTTTGATTTCATCACTTCATTGAATTTAATGATATATATATATATATATGTATATGTATATATATAATACATACTACGTACCGTGGTTCATGGTACGTAGTCCCACATTACGTTTACAGATTCGTGTAATCCAATCAATAAAAAATTAGAGATACTCGTAAATAGAGGAACGAAGCTAATAATATCCTATAGAACCCTGTAGAGGGTTAAAAAGATGATTTATTTGAAAAAAAAAACAATATTATAAATGGTAATGTTCGGATGTTTGTTGCTCAATCACGTCACAACAGCGGATTGGATTGAAATTTGGGATACAGTTAGATTATAATCTGGCATACATAGGCTACTTTTTATAACGAAATAATTATGGAAACTCTATGTGGGTAAAACCAGGGAACGCTGCTAGTATTTTTCATTATATATCGTTACGTCATTACTATTGCTCTGTAGCAAGTGAAATAGTTGCAACAATCTGTCCACTTGAGATGATTGGACAAAGATCTGTCATAAAATATTCACGCTCCTATAACAAGCGCCAGGTTAAACGGAAAGGGTATGTATACCACTGGGCTAAAGGTTTATAAGATCTTTATAGGTATTTTGGCTTGGTCTTGCGAAATCAACCTTAAAGTGTGCAAGACTGAAAATTTAATCCATAAAAACAAACGAATCTAATCAGACAAGGTACGATCGATACACGAGTGTGCGTGACTCTTATACAGTGCATAAGTGACTTTGTGTCGGGTGGCGTATGTTTAAGGTATGATGGTATGCATCACTACTTTATAACGAGAAATAAAAGGTTAAAATAACTAAACATATATATGTATATACAAATATACATAAATAAAAATCTTTATTGCTGTTTGCAGATAAGGTTTGATGATACACAACATTTTAAAAGTTGACGCATACAAACTGGGCTCTTCATCTAGAGGCATGCAATAAGACAACTAAGGCTAAAAATATTTTGCAAAATTAAATTTCTTGACCATTTTTACTACAAAATTTAGCAAAGCATAAAAATAATAAATAATGAGCATAGTGAAAATAGACAGTTTTTACTTGTTTCTGTAAAACGTATCCAAACGAAGAAGCATTTTGATGATTAGGTACTCCGACGATATGTAGGTGTGATATAACTAAAATGAAATTAAAATTTAATAAGGTAATTAATTTAATGTCTCAAAAAATTGTTTTCATATAGCACACAGCTTGAAAAAGCTGTTCGGAATCCACAAAATTTATTGTAAAATAAAATGTAATATTTATGAAATTTATAAGAAACTTACAAGATATATGTATATCGTCCCAAAACTAACATTGCTTCCACTATCACAGTAGTAAATGCCTTAGTTTTTCTGCATAGCCCGGAAATAAAGGAGTCCGAGTACTGTCCATTGCGAAACCCGTGAGAACTCGCGCTGAGTCAAGAATTTCGACATCAAGCTATAATAGCTTCCTATAGAAATACTATACCATAGATCTGTAATGTAATAGACAATTTTATCCCCCAGATATAGGTATTTATGGATTCCTAGTAGCGCCCCGCGGTTTTACCCGCGTAGTTCCTTTTTTTCCCAGGATAAAAAGTAGCCTATGTGTTATTCCAGACTATAATCTAACAGTGTTCCAAATTTCAACCCGATCCGTTCATACGTTACGACGTGATTGAGCAACAAACATCCAAATATCCAAACATTGACATTTATAATAATAATAGGACTAATCTTTTCAATAAGCAAATGTACCTATTAAATACGTTAAATATTTCAATCTCGCAAATAAATACACCTCTTCGGAGACACTAACTTTAACGGAATAAAGAGTATCTACAAAATATAAAATGTACCCACTACTAAAATAACTTCATTCAAATCCGCTCAGCCGATACATAGGTACGTGGTTACAAACATACACACTTACAAACGCATACACTTTGTATATTTAGTGTGATTGCTTCATTCATTTTAATTTGTATAGGTCAATGCCAAGCTAAAAGAACACAATAAAGAAGTAGAACCATACCGAGTATCGATTTTTATGAAACGTATACAATCACTTGACCTTCAAAATACGCCTAAACACTTTTGCACAAGATCGCGTCAAAAACAGCAACGCCCTTTCTTGTAAACGAAAATTACAAATCCTGCCATGTGGATTGGCTAACAATACATTTCTAATATGAAACCTCTTTGACTCGATCTATAAGACACATATATAATTATATATACATATTTTAAATGCTGTTAAAATTGTTTTCATCAGTCATATGAGAAAGTTTTATGGCGGGAAATAGATGGATAGTTAAACACTTTATTGCACTAAATTAAACAAAAAATTAATTCTTAAGAAACAAACATCTAAAAAGTTAGTTACAATCGCTAAAAGCAATCTCTTCCGGGCAACCGGGAATATGTTTTTAATCTAACTGCATTACAGTAAATTTTCTTGCTGATATTTTAAGCAGATTTTAATCGGTATGAGGAGAATTGGAGTTGGGGGATTTTCTCTCGGATCTTTCTTTGATTATATTCCGTTTTTTTTACGATGTTTTGCATCACCGTGGACATCAGTAGTGATGATTGCACAAGCCCTGGTATAATCATGTCAAATAGCGATTTTTCTTTCTGCTTTGGTCATTAATTGAATAATTGGTCACTTGATTTTATATTATGATGATTATAATATAAATTTATCTGAGTTTCTGTTTTCATTTAGCATAGTTGGTAATAATTTGACACGTTTCGACAAAAAAACACCATTCGACAATAGTTATATTTAAACATTTTTTAATCTTTTAAATAAATTGACAATATTGTTATTACGAGTATTTGTGGATTCAAACCGTACAAATAAAACATTGATACATTTCGTTAAGATCGCTCACTTCTCTAAAACAAAGCCATTTATTTACTCTACATTGGAAATGAGGTTAAAAGAGGCGTGAGAAGTAACGTAACGAGACGACAACGTAACTTACCGTAATCGATGTTATTTGCGAGCACAGCTTAACGGCACTAACCGACATTACTTCAAACACTCAATACTTCCGTAAGTCAAAAACTTGTCAAATTTTTGCCTTAAAGAGTATACAATTTTATTAAAAACTGTATCTGTACCCTGTGCGCGTTGGTACGCCGCTTGTCCAAAATTGATCGTACCAACTCAGAAACCTTCTTTGGTTCATACACAATAACTTTGCCAGAGATCATCACATCATCAAATTCATAGTTTACGATTCTATACAGGATACAAGAGGGCTCGGTTTGAACCTACGGCTGAAAGCTTTTAAAATGGGTCCTTATTCGCTATTGTACCACCACGGATACATAGACTGGTTTTAAACGAAAAAAAATATCTTTATAGTACACATACCTAAACATAGGACAAACATGTTTCATTTCAAAATTTCATTAGAATATCGTACCGCCCAATTCCTTTGTTAGCTTATTCTGAACTGTCAAGTATAGCAACACCCGCAGTTAGCCAATTTTAATAAACGAGCGTTGTACGCAATGTATTCAGTTGCAATATGTTCGATACAGTTTGAGCTGTCATGTAACGTTTTCTTGTGAAAATAGGCCAGGGAGCAATATGATGGAAGAGCCATTATATGTATGATAAGTATGTATTTAAAACTATATAAGTATTAATTATATCAGCTATCTGGCCGCCATAGCACAAACTTTGCTTAGTTTGGGGTCAGACGGTGTTGTGTGTGAATTGTCCACCAATATTCCTTGGTAAATGCACAATTCTTAACATTTTTGTAATGCTGATTTTTTTCGCATCTCTCAAATATTTATACAGACTCAATCACGTCTAAATTATATAATTATTATTAATTATAATATATAACATATATTCCGCTTTGAAATATTCCAAAGATAAATTACAGGGCGTAGAGGTAAATCATCTTATATCTCTTCGTGACGAGCACAGTGCAGTGCTAGAATGATTTGGACTCTTCCAATAGCTAGTTGCTTACCACATGTCCTGCTCGTCCCACCACTCTATAATTAAATAAATACTTTATTGTGACACAAACAGAATATAAATATTATGTAAAACATTTTTAAACGCCACATATGACAGTCGTATTGCTGAGTCTTCAGTTTTCTACAATATTTTCCAAGGTACAAAACCTAATTGAGAAATAGTTACAAAAATATTACGCTTCTAATCTCCAAATGGTTTAATTACGTATAAAAATGAATTAAACTATATTATTGATATCATCAAGAATCTTTTGAGCCAATTTGAATAAGGTCACGCGCCTAAATCTTGCAACCTCCTTTGTACGGCGACGGCGTGGGAACCGAGTGATACCGACGCGAAGGTCCGCCGATAACTCGACAGATAAAGTTCTCGTGTGGGTACACGCGACGACAAAACTCATAGTAAAACAAGCAATTTAAAAAAATTTAAAACAAGCTATAATTATGTCTTACTCATCATCACTACATAGTATAAAACAAAGTCACTTCCCGCATCTGTTCGTCCCTATATATATATGCTTAGATCTTTAGAACCACCAAACAGATAATACGGGTTATTTGTTAGATAGAGTGATTCAAGAGGAATGTTTATATGTATAATACGTGCACAAAATAGCAGAGAAACACTGATAATTCTAAAGGTTTCTATTGTAATGTCATGAACACATTTTACGCTTCCACTGCAAACGCTGGCTGAACCCGATATGAATGCGCTAGATCAAAATAATGTAGATGAGTGTTGCATCGCTTGAAAAGGTCTACAAAAGATTCTGTAACAGCATATGTCTATCTCTTAGGAATAACCCATATTAACCAATTTTATTAGTACATTTAGTTTCAGTTTTGCACCCGTGCGAAGCCGGGGCGGGTCGCTAAGTCGCTTATAAATATGAGAATGAATAATTATTTTTTTTCCGAAAAAATTATAAACTACATCGTCCACATAAATGAAAGGAAATATTTTGTTGATATATCAAAAACCACTACTGCAGACAATCTTGACGATCCTTCTCCAAGTGTAAAGGATAACCTTGTGCAAATGACCGTTAACCCCCGTCTAGAAATATCCTATTATTATTATTTGCTTTAAATTCATCTGTGTAGCTCAAACGATTTTTTCCTCGCTTGTACTGAAAGCTGTATCACATATTGTTATTTTGTACGTGCCATTGTTGTAAGTTCACATAACTGTAAGGGCTGGCGTTGCAAAATAACGATTGTATTTAATGAGACTGCTTTGTGTGTTTAGGAGACAAAAAATGCCACATAGTACTCAGTACAGCGGCCGTAGTAGGTAGCTACTTGTTAACTACAAAATAATCAAATCGAATCATCGAAAGAATTAATCGATTTGTTTTTTAGATTCAAAGATGAATTGAATTAATCATCACGAGTGTTTTAGCTATGTTTCATAAAAATCTGTTTTGCCTTTTCAATGTTTATAGCTCTTTTGTTGCGCATTATGGGTATTTTACTTTCAAACATACAAAAATATGTACGTGTGATATTTATAATATTACTAGGAGTATGATACTTGAAACTCGAAGCCGAGGAGTGCGTGTAATACATGTACCATTGTATTTTAAAGTTTCGTATTAAAGAAAATTATACATACTAAAATTATATTATATACCTACTAGGGATAGACACATGTTTTTATTTAGACTAGAACGATAGTTCCTTTAGATTGCTTTGAGAAGATAGAAAGTTTGCTACGCGACCGAACTGAAAAAAACGAAAACCGTAAGAAAAATATGTAAAACGGAAGTGACGCGTAAAAACTGCCCGTGACCAGTGTTGCCAACTTTATTTTTCAGACGATCGTACCATAGATAATAGAATTAAGCAATTTGTTTTTTGCATATTGTGTTGCTTCTGTATTATCCGGTAGACTTCGTTCCTGGTATCCCATGTCCCATGACACCATAGGTATACATTTTTTCTTATTTCAAGTATATTAACGAGATGAGCTAGACGCGCACTTGACGGTAAACAATGGCTACTTATTTGCGTTCATCACCTGCAGATATGAAATGACCTCTTTGCTCTGTAATTCTTTTTGAAATACTATCCTTCACAAATCTATGTGTTCAAATAGATATTCGCACATTGCCTCTTAATAAATTTAATTGTCCTTATCCATCCATAATTTCCCATTATAGTTCACGTCACGCAATCCGTCAAAAATAGGGTCAGGCCCTCGTTAAGCCCTTAACAAATGTAGGCCTCTTGTGTAACACCTTAAGCAAGATTAAGGGGCCACATCATTAATAATCTTAATGAGATGTTTAACATTATTTGACATGAAGATTGTTGCGCTCTGGCAACATTCGCATGTTAATTACGACGCCATTGACTTACATTATAAAGGTTATTGTTATGGTGGATTACACGATTATCCGCAGTCAGATCAAATTAATTTTAATAAGTACCTATAGTTTAATAAAGTGCTAGAACGAGCACGACATGTGCCTGATGGTAAGCAGGCAGCAGCCTGACAATAGCAGCACATTGCTATACAACTATTTAATGTATATTAATATATTTTAACTTAGCTAATACTTATAAACGAGCAATTCCTGTAAATATTTGCAAATAATCAGTTTTTATTAATTTGATTTAATTTAGTATGAAGAGGGTTTATTTATGGGAGTTTATTCTGAACCTGACCCGCTCCCGGATTAGGTTAGGAACAGCAAAAAAATATTAATTTTCATAACCAACGTAACCCTCTTCGTAACCTGATCCGAAATTGGGGGACGATTCAAATTTATTAGTTTACTTTTTAGTGTATTTAACTATGTTTATATCATTCAAAATTAAATTTAGCACACTCCGCTTTTTTTAAAACAGGCTTTTTTTTTTAGTTAGCGATAAGGGCGCCGATTGTAGCACTAGTTTTCATCGTTTTTTTCTTTTCTATTTTTATTAGCTGTGTACAATAAAGAGTATCTCTGAATTTTAGCATGAAGAGTCCATCTTTATTAGAGTTAAATTTATCTTTCAAATCTGGACACAGTTACAAATGCACGTTACTGCTTGGTGGTTGAATAACTCGTAAAGTGGTAAGTAAATGGGACTGGAACTGATATGCCAGCGACCCAAGGCCGTCCTTCGCTATTTTAAGGAGCTCGGCTGGTTTGGGTAGGCTGGCAGGGGGGAAGTGCACAATACACCCCTAGCGGGACGTCAGTGCAGGCAATCACCCCCATCCTGAATCAGAATTAGAACTTGTAAAGGTGTTTGTGTGTGTACTTTACTAGGCAGACTGTGCAAAGAATCCTGCCACCACAAAATACCGATGAAATTCATGTTTATTCATCAACATTATGAAAAGCACATTACATATTTAGAATCAAACCATTCTTAATCAAGGTAATAATTAAAAGCCACAATGTATCATGTATTTCTATCGATTTGTCCTCGCAAGAACTTCCATTGCTAATGGGTTTCATACAATATTATATTATCATTATTCTAGGATTATTATCGTGTTAGTTGTTGTATTATACCTATTGTCATATCAGCGAGTATAAAGTAATGTAAGATGAATAAATAAATAGCATAAACAAATATTGCACTGTAAAACACAAATGAAATTGGCGGCATTACTGCTAAGATCAATCTCTTTCGGGAAACCTTTTACCTACTTAAAATTATGTTAACTATTCATAGAATGTATTTACTCATAGGTTAATAATTAGAATTAGATATTTATTAATAACCAATTCAAATTATTTTTTCGCTCTTTTGTCGTATGTTTTCAAACTGACTGTGGATCAGTGGGTAGTAAGTCTGCCTGCAGCGTTGTAGGTCGTGGGTTCGACCCATCTCAGAGCAAATAATGAGAACATTATTGTTTTTAAACTTTCGCGATGTGAACACATAATTTAAAGTACCTATGTTTACATGAAATTATTATGTGATGAATTCAGATGTACGTTCTATTAGCAGCGTCCAGCGTAGGTATTTCCCGTTTCCGTATTTTTTTGGCAATAAAAAGTAGCCTATGAGCTATTCCCGACTGTACTCTCACTAAGTTTCAAATTTCAACCCAATCAATGCGGACTTTTTTTCCGAAAATTAAAAAAATGTCCCTATCCTATGAGGACGTTACAACATTCAATCTCAAACACAAGAATGGTAGGTAAACTTTATAAGCGTAGGCCGAGCCAAATTTAGACAGAATCGACAGCGTAACCACCGAAACCCATTGACACGATGAATTAACGAACCGAGAACGTCCGATTTGACAAGGTTGTGACGGGATTAGAACCTATGACCTATGACTGTAACCCTCTACTTACGTCTCTGAGAATTTTTCTCTCTTTGTTCTCGCTCTGACAAAATTGCTGATATACAAGTTTGTCTCCCTATTGATATTGTAAAATAGCAGCGAGTAGTTGTTCTCATTTCGGTGGGAGTTTGCATAGTGTGTATATACTTTTTTTTTAGTTTTGTCATTCTCTTATTTTAGAGGGGGGGGGGGGGGGGCACATTTAACCACTTTGAAAGAGTCTCTTAGGCAAACTATTAAGTTTAGAAAAAAACAATCCAAACCTAAATATATCATTTTCAAACACCTTTCCATAGATGTAAGGTTTTGATGAAAAACAATTTTTTTGTATTTCAGTTCTAAGTATGGGGCACCCCCAAAATGTATTGTTTTTTTTTCTATTATTGTGTAAAAATCTTAATGCGGTTCACAGAATACATCTACTACTACAGACAGACAGACAGACATACAGACATGACGAATCTATAGGGGTCCCATAAATGCCATTTGGCTACGGAAACCTAAACAAGTCGGACGTAGTCTCGCTAAAACAAAAACTGTGTTTATAGAGTCGGCCACATAATATGCACGTGTGCGCTATCACAAACAGGCTGACACGCACACACACCCACATCAGCCCATGGTTGTTCGTAGGCGTGCTTCATCGTCGCTTCCCAACACGAGTTGCTGGTCAAACGCTGACCTAATTGCCAAAAAAAAAACTCCTCAAAAAGTGCGTAGGTAAGTGTAACGTAGACACATCGACAGTCACGGTGCGAGCACAGAAATCAGACTACATCCAAAGCGCCCGACGAAAGCGTAAATAGTAAAAAAACGGATTAAGCCCGCGTTTCCGTGTTCATTCGCCGAGAATTGTGAGTTACACTTGACCCAGATGTTCGCGGCTGGGCGTGGTCTGTTTTTTACACTTTTACCGCGACCTTAGGGGCAGTTCGCGCTTCGCCCGCTGAACGGTGTTTGTGGTTTTCTCACGGCAAACAACTCTGGGTACCAAGGGTTGGCACCTTTCAAACTAAGATAATATTATTTTTAGGCACCTTTAATTCAGACTAGCAGCACTCCGCGATTTTATCCGCGTAATTCACGATCGCTTTAGTTTCCGGGGATAAAAATACACTATGTGTTATTCCGGACCATTATCTATCTGCGTACAAAATTTCATTAAACCTTTTCGGTAGTTTTTGCGTTAAAGAGTAACAAAAATGTCGCGTTTCTGATGTTAGTAGGATTTTTATTTTTGTGTACAAATCGAGAAAGTTTAAAACAGAATTTATGAAACAGAACAATTATTATTTTTTGCCATTGCCCTGCCATTAAAAATTATTTTGTTGACATTTGAGAACCACGAATAATTATTTTTACTCTGTAATTATTTTCTTTTACTGTCATTGATTGGTTTCGAATACGTACAAACTTTTCTAAGTTTGCAGCGAGATGGCGTGCAGTGAGAATAATGTCAACCATTCTTAATTTATTATTTACTAGCTGTGCCCCGCGGTTTCACCCGCGTCTATTTGAGGAAAATCCATACTAAAATATCCATTGCTGGCCACTTTATTACGTTTTACGGAACCCTAAAAATACGTAAATAAGCAACAATGCATTGTTGTAGAACAAATTTGATTACTTCAAATGACACAAACTTCAAATGTAGACACGCGCCGTCACAGACTTCAACGACCAAAGAGAATTTAAATTCACGGAACTAAAGCTCTCGAAGAGAAATATTTTCCCCGTTTTCTTTACATTCTTCACTCATACTCCGTACCTATTGATAGTAGCGTAATGTTATATACCCTATAGCCTTCCTCGATAAATGGAGTATCCAACAAAAAAAGAATCTTTCCTATCGGTCCAGTAGTTTCCGAGATCCTAGCGTTCAAACAAACAAACAAACAAACTCTTCAGCTTTATAATATTAGTATAGATTTAAATACATCGCAAAGACAATGAAGAAATAAAATTGATCAAAACCCATATAAGCAAATAGATAAAACCCAAGTCCAATGATAAACAGTAAAAGGTTAATTTTAGTGATTTGCTCACATCAGCTCAGGCAAGGTTTTGTCAATTGCTCATTTTTATCATTTACCTAAAAGAAATCAGAGATTTGAATCAATCTCCGACACTAATTGGTAACCACGTCGCGTGGCAACCCTATTTGTATCTGTAGCGACATTGAACCTAATTCGTTCGAGCCTAATCATATGTAACTGTAGCATTTTTATGAATGGTTCTTTTGTTCGGAAAGGTGAAACCACAGGGTGAGATTCTATTGAAACTCATTAGCGCAGATTCATGGAGCTATTTGAACACGAAGAGTTTAAATGACTACCAAGTATTGCATTATGTTATAAATAAAATGAGATATAAAATGGCTTATCAATTTTGCCTGTAACTTCGGAACACAATAGTGTATTCACTTAGGCAGTAGAATACTTCATTGTTAATAATAGGTAAGGTATTTTCTCAAGCGGACTCTTACTACTGTGAATGTTAGTTTTTAGGTTAGTTGGATCAGTGTTTTTGCATTAGTCCAAAGTAAGTTTAAGTTAAAAGGGTATTTTGCGTTGGCCCAAAATATTTGAGGGTAACTACAATAGGTCCTTAATAAAAATAAACTGTTTCTGTGTAGACTGTAAAGGTCACAAATGTAAATTATCAGTTACCGAACAAGGTCTCGAATGCGACGTTATAATTTACATCGAGCCGAAATCAAGGCATTGTCTTATTTGGCAACTAGTTTACATTACGATCGTAAAACCTTTTTTGGCGATATTGACACAGAGTAAACTGCGGCTGATGCAAATATTTATATCTCCTATTAGCGGGGTTATCATCTTAACTTATAAACCATTTTGTACTATAAGGACTCTTTTTGGAATCAGTCTCTTTCAAAGAGTTTGGATATACTACGTACTACTAGAGTGAGAACAAACGCTTTACACCGAAAACACGGGTTTGATCGCTCTTGTCTTGTCGCTCTTGTAGAAGTGTCATACTTTTGTCGCGACACATCACTATGTCGCCATAGCCAACATACACCTCATCTGCTTACGATTGGTACAAAGGAACCATGCGGAAAACCCTGATCTATTTACTTATTATTTATCTAAGGTCTCTTCTCTTTGCACAGTCCACCTGGGGTAGACCACAACTCTACAAGCTATTTACCGTCAAACAGTAATGTGAAAATATGTCAAAAAAACATGATCCAGTTTGAAGGATAATGTCTCCAGAAAAATAATTAGGCTTAAAGATAAATCATTTTATATCTCCATCTGACGTGCGCAGTGGGGTACTAGGCAATGATTTGACTTTCACATTGAAATACCGCGATCAGACTCTCAGCTCTCTCTCAGCAGCAACAAAAATTTATCTTCAAATAAAAAAAAAACGCATCGAAATCGGCCCATCCGTTTGAGCTCTACGGTGCTATAGACAGATACACACACAGAGAGATACACATAGAGACATACCTGTATGTGTGTCTGTCTGATAGACAGACAGACTTCGACGTCAAACTTATAACACCTCTTTTTTTGGTCGGGGGTTAAAAACCGCAGCAACTGTGGCATAAAGTGGTCAAGTAGGAGTTAAAATATTGCAAAAATTTGCGAAGTTCGAAAAAAATTATAAACTTTGAAAGACTTATTCTCAGAAACTATTGGGTGTACAGAGACAATTCTAGTATCATATTGTAGCACATTTAGTCTACTTTATAAACGCCATAAGAAAGTTTTTTCAAAAACTAGTCGTTTAGGGTTATAATCGCCAAAATATGAAAAATAAACGATTTTTTCGATTTTTGACAAAGTTGCGTTCGTCGCTCGAGGTCACAGACTCGGGATAATCATTAGGCCAACATCATAAACAAGTCTGCATAAAATCAGATCTACCGGATTTAACCCCTATTGGAGTACTGTTATAAAGTTAAGTTATAAAGTTACTAGACTAATAGATAATTTACAAGCATAGTCATTGCCCTTATCTAGCCGGTCGTCAGTTTGCGAAACGCGTGAATGCAAAGTAATGACGAGTAGGTATTTTGATAACAGACGTTTTGATGACCTATTCATATTGTTATTGGTGTTTCCCATTTAGGTTCAAAATGTCAATGATAAAATAATTTGTTAGTCAAAATAAAGCCAGATACCTAATTGTGGCATGAATCTGTTATTATTAATGTTAATAACAGATTCATGTTATTATTATAATTTGCTCACATTTTTTTTAATGATATTTTAAATAATCTTGATAATTTTTCTCATGTACTTAATAGATATTTGTTTTGCTACAGTCATTTGAAAGTTTGGTGTTGACAGAAATGCCTGTTTATCCAACTAAATAGCAATTGTTATTTTTGTTTTGTTTTAGTATTTTGTTTAAAACATCTAGTTTCGTTACCATGAATATGTACCTACCTGCTTGCATGCCTGAAGCGGGACCTATGAGAACTGTTTACATTTATTTATATACCACCATTGTAACCCAGGACCACAAGCTGAATAAATTGATTTGATTTGATTTGATTTAACTTTAAAAAATACATTTATAATGTTACTGTAATTTTTCCCAGATAAAAATTAGACAATGTGCTATTCCAAATTGTTTTCTATTTATGTTCCAAATTACATGTAGATCCATCGATATTAATTAAAAGATGTGCCCTGAGCCCTTGAAATTGTTAACAAACTGCGTCTCTGTGTGTAGCGTGAGTAGTTTACAACTAACAATCGACCCTTAGAATCGCTAGCGGCGAGATATTTCGGCGGTTCTACTTATTTTGCTTGTAAACAACGAATAGCGATAGGTATGAATGTCCGGCGGTCACCGCTTCCTACAAACGACTAAAACGGAAAGAGTGAGCTCACTCTTCCCAACGATAACATAATTCCGTACACCTGAAGTTTGGGAGGGCAGATCCATTGATTTACATCGATGCCTAGATCTCTCCAGTGGTTTTTGCGTGTGTAGGTACGTAACAACAATCCTTCCATTCGAATAAAATTTCGCAGTTTTAGTATTAGTAGGATTACTAAATTATTAAAATTACTAAAAAAGATTACTAATTACTAAAATCTAAAGTAGTATTTTAATAGTGAAATATTTTTTAAACTGGTGCAAAAGTTTATTTGTTACGAAAATACAATAATTATTTTCCCTTTACGATATTAGTATAAAATAAACATATAGTACTAGCAGCGCCCCGCGGTGTTACTCGCGTAGTTCCCGTTCCCGTTGTTACCGTTGTTTTTCGGGGATAAAAAGTAGCCTATGTGTTCTTCCAGACTATAATCTATATCTGTTCCAAATTTCAGCCCGATCCGTTCATACGGTAGGACGTGATTGAGCAACAAACATGGAAACATCCATACATTACATTTATAATATTAGTAGGATAACAAGTTGCGCCTTGCGGTGTAAACTAACATACACCACCACTAACTTTGACGGACTAAAAGGAACCTTTGTCATCACCGTTTTGTAGGGCAGAGAAACCTAGGCCAGTTTACTAGGTATACTAGATAGTTGAGAGACCTAAACTGCTAACCGCAAAGACATTTAGATGTTTACGAAGCGGAACTTGGACTTGTAGATCTAGATACTGTAATTCGGAGACATCACGGGCTATTTACGGGGAAAGCGAGCTTTGAAGACTAGATCCGGGGCTCTACCGCCGAACGAAAAATGTCATCGCTTTGATGTTTCTCTCTGTTTTCTTTTCGCTTGAAATGATAGAGACAGCATTAGCAAAGCGATAGCCGATTTAGTTAGGCGGTAGAAGCGCCGGCGAGCGATTTGGAACTTAGACTAACACTAGTTTTTAAAATACTAGTCTTAGTTTTAGCCACGCTGTTTTCGTTCCCGTTTTCCCGTGATAAAAACAAAAACCCCGTGTTATTAAGACGTTCATATCAAAACAGTGGACAAATCGGTTGATAATTCAAATAGCAGAACAGCGTTCGCGAGATTAGCTAGTAACGGTATAGTTTATAAATATTGTATTTGCTAGAATTTAAATAGCTTTAGAGTAATCTGAAGCAGTAGGTACCTACCTACCAAATGATGGAAGGCTATCTAATAAGTAGTAACTACGGCGGAAGCAAGACAGCTATGTAATTGGCAGGTGGGAAACTATTGATGAGCGATTTTAAAACTCCTATTAAAATATTATACCTTAAAGCTAAATAAACGGTAAAATAATTAAGTATACCTACTATACTAGATGATCCGACAAACATCTTTTAGCGTAGGAAACCCACTAAATATGTGGCATTGTGAAGGATAATAATTATATATTATCTAGATACCTAACTATTAACTCATAAAATGTATTGTTTTCAATATGAATCTATTTTATATTGGCTATAACATCTTGCATCTAATATTTGAAAAAAAAGGTTTTAGTGGACGAAAATATAATCAAAACACTCCTGAATATACTCGTACCTACATGTGTATAAAAATAACAACTGAATCTGCGAAAAAAAATATTTATTTATGCAATTAGTAAACGGACACAATGCACAGAACAGTTTGGCGTTGACAAATATTTGCCGACAGGGTTAACGTGCTTAGCACACGACGTGTTAAACAACAAAACACAATAATATATTGGCTTTGTGTTAAAACTAAGTTTATTCAACTTTCCAAGTGCGCTGGTTAACTTTTAGCTTGCAAACTTATAGCTTGCTGGCATAATTGGTAAATTTGTGGTACTTCCCCAGGCGGAATCGGTAGAGTTCTGCCACTGCAAAAATAGTATGTTTGTTTATGTACACACACAACAAGTGAATACTTTTTCTCTTTATTTCTCGTGGTAAGAAGTCGAACTTTAACCATAGATAAGATAATATTTTTAACGCAAGAAGTATTCAGTTGAAATTAGTTACAATGTTTACTACAATGTTTATTACAATGTTTTAAATGTTGCGCTAATTTCAGCCTGTCGATTTTCATAAAAGTGTGCACGCCCATTGTAAAAATGACTGTCTTCGTTTTTTACTAACGCCCCTAACTTGAAAAGTTAGGCAAAAATATATTTTGCGTTATTATCACCTATCAACATACATTCACTTCACTGTTCACTGTAAAATATAGGCATAGAATAGATAGTATTACATAAAATGACGTACGTCTCTACCTAGCTCGCCTCCCAATAGTTCGCCATTCAGCTTTACGTTCACTGCCTTCCGAATATCACCACTCCATCGAGTCTCAATAAAACATCAAGCACACACGAGACTCACTTTCAGAACATTTGGAACAGAACATTTCGTGAAGTTCAACGAAGCCATTCATACATAGCGTACAGAACAAACGGCAGTAGCTATGAAGACATTAATTATCACTAAACACGGATTGATGACGTGATTATAAATCAAAAAGAAAGATCAGGCGATAAATCTACATTCTATCTACATTCGTGATGGTCGACGCTGTATCATTGCTAATTTATCGGATTACAGTAAAACCTTAATAAGGTAAAAGAAAAAGTTCTATTTATTGAACACTAGCAGAGCACCGCGATTTAGCCGCGTAGATCGTGTTTCCGGTAATATCCCGCAATAAAAAAACTTTTTTTTTTTTTTTTTTTTACAAATATTTACAACATTTTTGACATTTATTATTTTAATTGATTGACATGTTTATATTAATAAAATAATATACTTTTTATAGTGGAACTACTTAGTTAACCCCTTACAAATAAAATCAAATTGTAAGAAAAAAAATTGAGGGTCTGAAAGGGACTCTTTCTCTCTCTATTCTAACTGTTTTTCAAATTTCATCCCAACGCTCCGACGTGATTATACAATAGATATCCAAAACTATACTATAAAATGTTTATCATCAGTGAGACGAAAAAGCTTTGTCGATATTTCACAAGATTTCACATAATTATAAACATAACTTCGGATAAGACACAAAAATAAAAAATCAGTGGTAACGAACGGTAAGTGACGGCTACTAATCGGCAGTTCCGATTCGTCAAGGTACAGATTATCGAGGTTCTACTGTATTTGTTTCTTGATGTCACCGGCGATTTAGTGGTAAGCTGTGATTGTATTATTAGAGACATAAACGCATACATATTTATGTGAATTTATCATGCACAATACATATAAATATACCTACACACGATGGTTATATTTTTAGTATGCAGTTGGTAAGCATGCTCCATTGTAGACAGTTTCGTCGCATAATATCAGGCGATATACCGACATAACGTACGCCTTTTTTGTGTGAGAAATGCATTTACTTGCCCTTTTTATCGAACTGCTAATAGCTTTAAAAAGCGACACCGTTTCATGGTTGACGTTCCAAAATACAAGCTTTCAACTTCACATTTGTGAAAATAATATCCAGGCTGTGGAATTAGTCGCCTAAGTGGGTTTTCCCAATGGCTACCTTGATGTCTTCAAGTCGTGAATGAATCTGTTTCCATCTAGAAATGCTGACGCATTTTCCTTTGGCTGATGCGTTTCTAGATGGCCATGCCATAATGGCCTATCCACGCCCTTTCAGCATTTCCCATTAGCTGACGTATTTCTAGATGGCCAATAGCCATGGTCCCGAGTTTACCCGAAGCTATCTAATCATACCCGAGCATGACGAATGAATCCAATTCAGAGCCCACGAAAAATCTGTCTAGGCACGCCTAAAGAAGTTTTCACTTCAAAAACAATATGATTGAGAGCTTCCTCTTTTTTAGAAGTCGATTAAAACATATCACTTTATTTAGTCGGGTATTATTATTTATTTATTTAGGTATCGAGTTTATTTTCATCGAGTCGTCCGACTGCTTCGATACCACTTACAGCGTTTATTCGGTCCCATTCCTCGACTTTTACTTACAATCCGATTACTCCTAAATTGAAATCGAAATGTTTTTACGATTTCAATTTGTGCTATGTCGAATCCAGTGAAAGTGAAGGAAAAAGCGTAAGTAATTGTGTTTATTGTTTTAGTGAAATAGGTTTTTAGGGATATTATTTCAGGAATCCACGTTAACTAAGTGTTTAGTTTAATAGTTAAAATAAATTATATATTTGTTTGCGTAGTATGGGTACTGAAAAAGAAACATGTTTACAACTTTATTAACAACTTCCCAAATACCTATACCCATTTAATTTTAACAAATATAAAAAATGGTTGTTTGTAAAGTCGGTTTACTGACGATAGTTGAACGTGACAACATCAACGACGCCTTAGAGCGAGGTAACGCCGCATGACGTCATACGGCGAGGTAACGGCGTTAACGGCACATGACGTCATGTTTTGCGGGCGTGCAGCCGGCTTCATCGAATTATAAGACGTTGTCACGTCAAAAAATATTCATACGTCAACAATATACACCACGCTGGCCCAGTGCGGGTCGGTGGATGAATATTTATAATAATATTAACGTATATAATTTTCTTGAAGTGAATAATATAGTGAATAAGCTGAAGTGGCAATGGGCAGGCCACATCGCCCGCAGAACTGACAACCGATGGGGAAGAAAGGTTCTCGAGTGGCGACCACGAACCGGAAGGCGCAGTGTTGGACGGCCTCCCACTAGAATCACTAGATGGACAGATGACCTCACAAAGGTTGCTGGAAACCGCTGGTTGCAGGTTGCGCAGGACCGTTCCTTGTGGAAATCTAGGAGGGAGGTCTATGTTCAGCAGTGGATGTTTTGCAGGTGATGATGATGATGATATAATTTTCTTACCAATATTATGAACGCGAATGTTTGTAAGAATATATTACTCTTCCACACAAAAACGATTGAAGGGATTTGAATGAATTTTGGCACATAGATAGATAATGGTCTGGAATTACACATAGGCTATTTTTATCCCGAAAAAATTACGAGAACGAGAACTATACGATAAAACGGGAGGCAATGCTATTTTTTTTAAATAAAGTGGATAATTTAGTCTGTAATAGGTATCTAAAAGTTAAATTATCTGCTCGGCTTAACCACACGCGAAAATTGAATTGCGGTCAGAATGATACCTACATTCCGTTGCGGCGATGATTGAATTAGTGAGACGCATCCTCATTCGTCTCGCGGTTACTAATGATGTAACTCTGATGTTGAATTCAGCTTCCTAATAATACAGGAAATGTCACATAGGAATTCAGCCTTTTTAAATATGAAATAAATATAACCGCTGGTTGCAGGTAGCGCAGGACCGTTCGTTGTGGAAATCTAGGGGGGAGGCCTATGTTCAGCAGTGGACGTCTTGCGGCTGATGATGATGATGAAATACGAAATATTTAGAATACGAGTGAAAATTAACCGAAGATGAAAAACCGTAAAGGTATTAAATTAACGGTTAAACGATGATTGACTGAGAAATACAATTGTTATCCCGTATTTTGTGGCCTTTTAACCCATTAATTAACTTAAATTTAAACTAACTTGCAGGAAGTTTAACAAATATAGACTCTATCTATTAGAGTTTCGGTTTAAAATGAACTGTTAGAGGCGGGACCACGGGCGCTCCCGCGACGCTCTAGAAGTATTAACAACGAGTTATGGTATTGTACTTGTTATTATTATCCTACTAATATTATATATATATATATATATATATATATATATATACGAAAGCTCGGATGTTAGTTGCTCAATCACGTAGGTACAGTAGCACGGGTTGATATTTGGAACACCGTTGTAGTATAACCTGGAATAGCACGTATACTTTTTGTCGCGAATATATTAAAACGGGAACTACGCGGGTACAACCGTAGGACACTGCTAGTCATTCATCCGCATTACAAAAAAACGTTTTGCTTTTTCGTTGTCTATGACTAAAGGTACCATGACACTGCTATTGCATGGTACTAATACTAAGCCAGAGTATCAGCACAGTCGCAGTCTAATAAATCATACAGTCGATCGGCGCAGACGTCTAGGCGGGGCAATCGTGCGGGGCGAGACGCGGGAAGCGTGATCCCAAGCTGCGAACACGAGAATGCTAGCAGTTTGGGAGCGTGGTGCGGGACTGACGTTAAATGTATGTTTTATTTTGTTCATAAGTGGAACAAGATGATGATTGAATGAATGATTTTGCTCATAATTATTGTTAATAATTAGGAATTATGTATATAAATGTGTTTCTATAACGTCGCTGATACTAAAAATGTTGGTAATAAATGAAAAAATATATATTTGCTGTAAGATAAGAAGATGATAGAAAACGTTTTACAAGTTGACCTATACAAACTGGCAAAGCATTTTTAAAACATCGATCAAAGTTACACCGAACTACAACAATTAATGTATTATGTTACTTGCTGCTTCGGAACTCGGAACCCTTCATGGGCGAGTCCGACTCGCACTTGGCCGCTTTTTTATTTGTTACAGACCTCTGCATCGTCGGCATTTACCGCACGTTCAAAGGTTCCTACTGGTGCTTTTGTTTATACTGTGGTAGCAGTGTTAGTTAACCTATCGCTCAACTAAAATGTAGGCGTGATAAAAGGTCCAAGGATGGTGCGTTCTCACGAGAACTTAGCCTACGCTCTGTGATATACAGCTTTTTAACTTTGTACGTGTCTTGAATGCTGATTCTACATTCTGAAGTCTACTATCTCATGATCGTACAACTTGCAAACAAAGACTACTACTGATAATATTATTTCAATTTGATTTCCCCGATAAAAAACCGACTTCAATTTAAAATTAAATTCAGACAACTTAAAAAGAGTTTGATTGTTTGAAGGCGACCATCTCTTGAACTGCTGGTTCGAATTGAAAGATTATTTTATTGTCGGAGAGTCCATTTAACGAGCAAGGCTATATAATATTATGCCACTGTCAATAGGAGCGGAGCATGAATGAATAATGGAACAAACAATGGAATGGAATGGAACAAACTGGAAAAATAATACTTTTTAAGAGCGTGCGTTTTGTGTGCGCTGACTGCACTGAACTCCGCGACAGCATGTTTGTGTCTATCTTATAAGGTTGCGTTTTTTTATCCTTTTTTATGCTAATTAAATCGCAGATATACAACGTGTCGCGTAATTTGTATATAAATAATAAGATATCCGAGCGAAGCCGGAACAATTTGGCGAAATCTAATTTAAGCCAAAATTTAAAGGTCAATGACATTTTAACGGTCTTGCAGCTAATTATAGGTGTGTTTTATTAATTGTCTCATAATTTTGAAGATCTTGTTTAATATAAATTTTGATGAGTGAAGAACTTGACATTTCGAAAATAGTAATTTGCATGTTTATTACTAAAATGTGAGAGGTTTTGGTATTCACATATTTTAAAAGATTATTCATGTCCATTTATGCGATGTTGATGTATATTATGTTTTTTTTGTTTGATTTCGATTATCTGTGGCGGATATCAATACTTTTTATTTGAAAGTGGCATACAAGCAGACGACCCGTCTAGTGGTAAATACATTAGCGCCATTACGCACAATACTTTGAAAAGACAGTGGTGCGCGCGGGATTTGAACCCGGGTTCCGGATTTACAGTCGGCGTCCTCCTGACCAGTCGTATCTAACTATTTTTTGAACGCCCTACGCCAGTGTCTGAAGACAAAAGTGTACATATAATCAATGCATCTAACCAGGCATGAACTTCGGGGCTGAAACATGGAAACAGACAGTAAAAGCGGTTCGAAAATTCAAAGTCACTCAGGAAGCTATAGAAATACCTATCCTTGGAGTTTCTTAGAATGTTTGTATTCGTGATGAGGTAATCTGCCAGAGAACTACAGCCACCGGCATAGATCAGGGCATCAGCAAGCTAAAGTGACAGTGGGCTGGTTATATCTGCCGCAGAATCGAAAACCGATGAAGATAGGCGAGCTCTGGAGTGCAGACCAGCCAGATCGGCAAACGTAGTGTAGCACGCCCTGAGACAAAATGGAGTGACGATTTACGAAGGGCAGCTAGCTGGTGGTGGTTGGAAACGTAAAGCCAATGTTGGCGTTGGACGGGTGTGGGCTGATTATTTATAGTCAAACTAGCTGACCCCGCAAACGTTGTTTTGCCTTAGTGAACAACCCTTGTCACTTAGGGGTATGAAAAATAGCTAGTAGCCGATTCTCATACCTACAGAATATGCATATAAAATTTGGTTAAAATCGGTAAAGCCGTTTCGGAGGAGTAAGGAAACAAACACTGTGACACGAGAATTTTATATATAAGATGAATACTGAACTCTCGTGGTAAGACTGTATTCTACAGGGCCGCGGTAGAAATTAGTAGTGATCGAGTCTACGGAATGTCTACCGCCACTATCTCGCCTGACGTTAAACGATGATACGGTCTACTGTGGAGCATGCCTAGAAGAAACAAAGTTATTCTAGACTTCACAATACCAAGGTTGTAATCATCGCGAAAACCCTACCCAGGCAACGCATTCCACAGCCTAGACATTCTTACCACAAAAGTAGAGTCAAAGATTATGTCACAACTCACAACCTATAGGTACGCGGTAGGAACGCTCGCTACTTACAGCTTTTTACTACACAAAGCTGTACTTATAGAAGAAAAGAAAACATTAAGAATCGTTTATTGTTTCAAAACAACAAAAAACCGGTCCGATTTCTCGAGTTGATTACGACACTTTTCTTTGTAGAATTTTCATTAATCTCGGCTCGTATTCAATTAGTCGATTACGTAAGTATGATCCCAATTACAGAATCACGATCTCAGGTACTGTTCTATGAAGATGCTCGTGAGAAACGTTCTACAGAGAGGAGTCGAACTGTCACGCCTCTTTCAATGGCTTCGTAGCTTAGTTGGTAGTAAATCTTCTTGTGTTAGGTTCGATTTTCATCTAGGACAAATATTTGTGTGATGAATAGAAATATTTGTTCTGTAACTGTCAATGTTTGGATGTTTGAATGTTTGTTGCGTCACTACAGAAAGGCTGAACCTTAGATAAAGAATACGTAAATAGATCAGTTTTTTCTGCACGGTTCCTTTGTACCAATCGTAAGTATGATAACTCCACAAGAGTGGCAAAACAACGGCGACGGCTCTACCGCCTAACGAAAAATGCTTTGATGCTTTGACGCTTTGACATTGCCGTCTCTTTCATTTCAAGCGAGAAGAAAAGAGACAGCAATATCAAAGCGTCAAAGCGTTTTTCGTTAGGCGGTAGACCCCCCGTGCTTGCGGTGTAAAGCGTGTGTTCTAACTCTATACGTATGTAGTATATGTAAACTCTGTATTTACAACTATATAAGTATTATATCAGCTGCCTGGCCGCCATAGTACAAGATTTGCTTAGTTTGGAGTCAGATGGTGTTGTGTGTCAATTGTCCAGCAATGTTTATTTTTATTTATTTATTCTTTGGTAGGAATTAATCATAAACCGAATCGTCGCTTAACATCAGATGGCGAGATGGCGATCAAATGTAAATCTATTAACGATACAGAAACGAAAACCTTACGCAAGACTCTTAAAATAATGTTTAATTTAGGCCCATACTTTCCATTGTGTCACTATTTCTCGCTTCGTACGCATCTCGCATACGGCAGTACATGACGTCACCGAAGTCAACAAGTTCATTGTATCAGCGCCCTAACGAGTGAAGTAATGATTACTTAAAACGTTCTTTTGTACGAGAGACAAAGGTTGTAAGTGGCAGTTACACCATTTTAAATGGCTTCTTTGCGCGTGACGAAAGTGTGTTTGAGGGTTTTGTTTGAGGCAGATCCCCTAATACGGATGTGGATCCGTTTTTGGTGCGTATTTTGTAACTAATAGATGTTTGAACTGGGCTCGTTTAGTTTCGACTTTTACATAGAAACACCCACCGCTATAATAAATAAATAATTTGGTTGGTAGTAAGCCTGTATGCGAAGCCGTGAGTTGTGGGCTCGATTCCCATCCAGTGCAAATATGTGTGTTATGAATAATTTTTGTTATGTGTTTGTATTTCTATGTACGAGTATAAGTATGGATTTTCAACTGTCGTCATAATATGTGCACCTGCGAGTAACATTGCAAGGACACTGCTTATTAAACTATTGTGGAATATATCTATGTGTAGAAAAATATTGTTTTCACGGGGCTGGTTATCGTTGTGCAATATAAGTCTCTAAAAATAATTAAAAAACTAAAAAAAAAGACTATATCGTAAACTAATCCTACTAATATTATAAACCCGAAAGTTTCTAAAAATGTATTGATGTATCTATGTTACCCTTTCACGCAAAAACGATAGCGATCCGATACCGAGTATGGGATCACGCCCGCTTGCTGTGCATTGAGGTTGCATACAAATTCGAACATTACAAAAAATATCGTCTCGCTATCGGATCGCTATCGCTATCGGACCGCCTCTGTGTGACCCGGCTTTTAAGGGATTTGGATGAAATTTTATACATAGATTTTCCCGTGAAAATAACGGGATCGGGACTAGCGCGGGTGAAACCGCAAGGCGCTGCATGCATATTCTATCAGCTATCAGCAGGTCTACTACGAAGTCCGATAAACGATATATCGGCCGAACTTGTGAACGTTTCCTACCTCGAAAGACAATCTGTCGGTTGATAGGATCGGCCGTTTCGTTCGATCCGACCCTCTTCCGACCTAAGTCTATAACTTCCGACCGAGATGTATATATCCGAATGTTTTTCGCGGTAGGCTACAATCCGATTCAACTGTCGGTCGGATCCGATCATTCGGAGTTCGTTTTCGTAGTAGACCTACTGGTTCCCATTATACAAGATCTTCATTTGTTTGATAGTTCCCGTTATACAAGATTAGTTTGGGGTCAGACATGTGTGACGTGTGACATGTGTGACGTGTGACATGTGTGACGTGTGACATGTGTGACGTGTGACATGTGTGACGTGTGACATGTGTGACGTGTGACATGTGTGACGTGTGAATTGTGTGACGTGTGACATGTGTGACGTGTGACATGTGTGACGTGTGACATGTGTGACGTGTGACATGTGTGACGTGTGACATGTGTGACGTGTGACATGTGTGACGTGTGACATGTGTGACGTGTGACATGTGTGACGTGTGACATGTGTGACGTGTGACATGTCCACCATGAATGTTGACTTGGCAACTTAGCGATGTGAGTCTACACTCGTGGAGTAGTAGCACAGATCAGAAAATAGTTACTTCGTAACAGATGCATCACTTCCAT
Organism: Ectropis crepuscularia; assembly: GCA_963693475.1. Lineage (NCBI taxonomy): Eukaryota > Metazoa > Arthropoda > Insecta > Lepidoptera > Geometridae > Ectropis > Ectropis crepuscularia. The sequence continues at coordinate 21,295,229 of OY856355.1, forward strand.
ACAAAAGTGCAAATACCTACACGATAATAACCTAAACTGTCGTATACTACTTACCTACTGTTACTTGTAAGCAAAAATACACCTTAACACACCCACGCAGAGTTGTAAATGCCGTGCGCACCGTGTGACTTGTCGTCTGCTTACGTCATTGACCAAACGTGCTAGGGTTGTACGAAATGGTTGTAGGTGGTAGTAGTGGTAGGACTCTTGGCAGAGTCCGCCTGGGGAAGGACCACACCTTTGCCAGTTATTCTACCGCGAAGCAGTAATGTGCAAACGTTACTGTGTTTTTTTTTAAATAAGGAGTGACGAGACGAGCAAGACATGTGCCTGATGGTAAGAAACATGCCTGTCACATAACAGCACAGTGACACGCAGCTATTGGAACATGAAGAGTCCAAATCATTACCTAGCACTGCACTGCGCTCGTCACCCAGAGATCTAAGATGTTATATCTCTAAGCCCTGTAATTTCACTGGAAACATTGCCCTTCAAACCGGAACACAGTAATGTTTGCACATTACTGCTTGGCGGTAGAAGAACTGACAAAGGTGTGGTACTTCCTCAGGCGGACTCTGCTAATAGTCCTACCACTATAGTACTCCATTAGACAAGCCCATTCATTTGATATCCATATAGAGGTAGGTTGTGAAGAAATATTTTGTCCGCGATTTTGTGGAGGGGGGCATTTTGAATCGATATTAACCAAACATAGCTAAGAACCACCGCACAAAAATACATATACGTTTTTAAAAAAATCGACGTCAAACTTATAACACCCTTTTTTGGTCGGGGGTTAAAAAATGGTTCACAATTAGCTGAGCTATCGCGAAACATACTTACATCCAATAAAATTTAAGCCCAGAACCGCCTCCTTCTTCGAATTCGGTTAAATTCTATAGCTTTTTTTAAGTAGGTACGTTATATAGTCAATTGATATTGAAATTTATTTTGGTTATACAATGTAGGTAGTTGTAAGTTGTTTTCATACCGTCGAATAAATAAACAAATTAGTATCATTAATTATGTACTTATATGAATATTAAAAAAAGTATCTCGTCAAATTTTTTATTAAACTTAATGCGACATAATAAAAATGGGGTAAATTACTACTACATTTCAGTTTCTTGCTGTTGCAGCCATTCACAATACAATAACGCCGCGACATTATTTATGCGCGCACTCGGCGTTCGTTCGCACGTCAACTCAGCCAAACGGCCGGCGGCCTTGTGATTTTAGTACACCCGGGAAGACGCGAACGAGTAGGTACTAAGCTCGCGCCGTTTAGCCAGTGACGAGGGTGTGGTAGTAGGTTTTCAAATTCCGCGTGCACTGCATTTTTCCAAGTGCACAATTTTCCTACGTACAAGTTTGTCATCACTGGTTTTAGTTGAAAAACGGCATGTTCCAAGCAATCTCTCAAATCTTACGAGGATATAAATATTAAATAAATATTGGTGGTCAATTCACACACAACACCATCTGACCCCAAACTAAGCAAAGCTTGTGTGATGGCTGCCAGATAGCTGATATAATACTTATATAGTTTTAAATACATACTTATTATACATAGAAACACCCAGACACAGTGCAAACATTTGAATTCATCACACAAATATTTGCACTGGGTGGGAATCGAACCCACGACCCTCGGCTTTGCAGGCAGAGCTACTACCAACTAAGCCACGGGGCCAGTCAAATGCGTCATCCACCAAACAGCCTTTGGCCAGCGTGGTGGATTATGGTCATGATTCTCTCCTTATTAACGAAGACCCCGAATCCCAGGCGTGGCAACACAGACTGGACTGCCTATGCTAATGATTTCAAAGAAACAGGAACCAGTAAGAGGCTAAATAAACGAATTTGGTGAACATTTATAACAGAACAATTTATCCCAAAACTAAGCAAAGCTGTATCGTGGGAGCCAGTTGATATGATACTTGATATAATTTGAAATACATACTTATTAAGCACATTAGTGGCTACATGATTATTCGTGTTTGCATTAATATACAGATAACACTTCCTGCAAACATTATTTTATTGAATTTATATTATTGTCACATCAAATGTGGGAAAACCATTTTAAATCAACCGTACTATAATCTGCTCCTGTCCTGTGGACTTAACGTCACATTCTCAATGACCACGAACATCTATTTCCTACCTGTCTTTTTAGAATTCCGTATAACGTAAAAACGGAACCCTTATAGATTCGTCATGTCTGTCTGTCTGTCTGTCTGTCTGTCTGTCTGTCCGTCCGTATGTCACAGCCACTTTTTGCCGAAACTATGAGAACTACACTATTGAAACTTGGTAAGTAGGTGTATTCTGTGAACCGCATTAAGATTTGAACAAAAAAATTAAAAAAAAAGATAAATTAGGGTTGCCCCCCATACTGAGAACTGAAACTCAAAAAAAATTTTTTCATTAAACCTACACGTGTGGGGTGTCTATCGATAGGTCTTCAAAAATGATGTTGAGGTTTCTAAAATCATTTTCGTCTACACTGAATAATTTGCGCGAGAGACACTTCCAAAGTGGTAAAATGTGTCCCCCCCCCCTCTAACTTCTAAAGTAAGAGAATGAAAAATCTAAAAAAAATATATGATGTACATTACCATGTAAACTACTAACGAAAATTAGTTTGAACTCGATCTGATGAGTAGTTTTTTTAGTACGTCATAAATACACTATTATTGAAACTTCGATCAAAGTTACAACGAACTACAAGAACTATGTGTACTATGTATATTATGTTACTTACTGCAACGGAACCCTTCATGGGCGAGTCCAACTCGCACTTGGCCACTTTATTTTAAGTTAAAACTTCTTTTAGCACACTTCGTGGGCTCATCGCCACTCTCGGAATAGTAATGTTGTTTATTTGACTACTTTGAAACAAGATAACAAGTTTCACAAAGCCATATTAAATTAGCACATAGTTATGTCATAGTGAAGGTTAATTTACTCCTCCGAAACGGCTTTACTGATTTTTACTAAATTTTATATGCATATTCAGTAGGTCTGAGAATCGGCTACTAGCTATTTTTCATACCCCTAAGTGAAACCCTTATTCACCCTTCATTTATTTTTTTAATTTTTGGACAATTTTTTTTGTTTTTATATTTTTATAATGTGGGATTAAAAAATACATACAACCCCAAATTTTTATTCTTATATCACCAACCCCTATTTTTTAATAGCCATTTTAGTAATTTAATCATTTGACAGTGAACTCCTCCTAAACGGCGGGACCGATTTGAATGTTTTTTTTGTGTGTGTACAAGTGGATTCGAGGATGGTTTAGATTCACAAACAAGCCCGCCAGATGGCGCTGCAGACAGTGTCTAGGTTATGATCCGAGCGAACCCGGAACGGGCCGCTAGTAATATTATATAATAATGTATTTTAAGCAAGAAAAAAAATTCAAACAATCTTACATTTTTTACTTCTGTTTTTGAGAGTAAGATGAAAAATGAAATTGGAATCGGAGTTGTTACTTAACTAACCCGCCAATACGACCAAACACACATGGTAGTCTATGTGACTTGACCCTTTACAAAGCCGCTTTACCAGCCTTCATGTTTACTTGTTAAACTCCTTAGTCTACGGACCTGCACTAAATCTTGTGTAACATCTTATACAAGATTTCTGCATGTCTGCTTGTTAATTTGGTTGCACTTTTTGTTCAAAAATGGTATTTCTCAAAAAGCAGGTCATTATGCAAGGTGAGTGCAACTCGTGTCGGTTTGTCTGTAGTCACGCACACTGTCACGTAATGGATTCATTACGCGTGCCATCGCTTGTGTAGTTCAAGCTATTAATAGTTTATAGCGTATAATAACGCTGTCTACCGGTTTTTTAACCGACTTCCAAAAAGGAGTAATTCAATTCAGGTGTATGTTTTTAATTCAATCAAATTTAATTTCATTTAATCAATTCAGGTGTATGTTTTTAATTCAATCAAATTTAATTTCATTTAATCAATTCAGGTGTATGTTTTTAGTTCAATCAAATTTAATTTCATTTAATCAATTCAGGTGTATGTTTTTAATTCAATCAAATTTAATTTCATTTAATCAATTCAGGTGTATGTTTTTAATTCAATCAAATTTAATTTCATTTAATCAACTCAGGTGTATGTTTTTTTTGTATGTATGTTAAGGCCGATTTAAACTGAACGAACATAGAGCTAGAGCTGGAACAAGAGCATTCTTTCTCGATCTTTTAGTGTAAACGAAAGATCGTTCTTAACGTTTTCCATATTAAATATTCCATAGAATCTTTGCGAACGCAAACAAAACAACGAAAGAATGTTCTACGTTTGTTTACACCAAATGAATTTGATACAGGGGGATAGAATGAGCATTCGCTCGTCTGATGTAAATCGGCCTTTACGCGATAGCGCCGCCAATTGTGAATGGATTTTGATGTTTCTTTTCTTGTTTGGTAGATCGTAGTTCAGAGATGGTCCCATATACATTTTATCGAAATCGGTGTAGCAGTTTTATAAATATGAACAAAAAGCTAAAATTTGCTATTACATGCTTAGACGATATAGTGATAGATTGTTATGAAATTTGGTCGAGTGTCTGAGTTCGAAGTTGAACTTTAAAGTTAAGTCGGTTTTTAGGGTTCCGTAAAACGTAAAAACGGAACCCTTATAGATTCGTCCTGTCTGTCTGTCTGTCCGTGCGTATGTCACAGCCACTTTTTGCCGAAACTATGAGAACTACACTCTTGAAACTTGGTCGGTAGGTATTCCGTGAACAGCTTCAAGATTTACAAAAAAAATAAAGTGGCCAAGTGCGAGTTAGACTCGCCCAGGAAGGGTTCCATAGCAGTAAGTAGTATAATATGAAAATTCTTGCAGTAATATAAGAAAAACTCCTCACACAGTCAGTCAACGTCATCTAAATAATTAGAATAGACCGTCCCGTTAATTGCCGTATTATGTTTACATAATTAAATTAATTGCAGCCATTTACAGATAACACATGTCTCCGTTCCGCACACTGCGCTTCCTTGGTTTGAGATGATAACAGTAAGGAAGTTATTAATGGGTGATGAAATGTCCACGCCATTAAGCCAACGATCAGCAACAGGCGGACCGCGGTCCGTTTGCGGACCGCGAGAGGTCGAACTTTGGACCGCGAGAAGTCGAACCTTCGACCGCAAGAGGTCGAACCTCGGACCGAACAGAATTTAGTATGAAACCAAAATATTAAAAAGGCATCACTTTATTATAATTAATTGTTATTTTTGACTGGAGACTCACTGCACTGGAGACTTGGGCCAACGATTAGCTGAGTGACATATTATGGGAGATGTCCGGCAATGGACGAATACAGGCTGATGATGATAATGTAATTTTCTGGACCTTGTTAATAAAAACTCGTGGTATCCGGACCCCACCTAAAACTACTTGCCGACCCCTGCATTAAACTAAGTATATTTACAAAATAAAATTGCCAATCATAGGAACTGCCGATGGAAGTGAAAACTTATAACTCAGAATTTGATAGCTTACTTTGGAAACTACGCGGGTGAAACTAGAGGGCGTGGCCATGAGCATGACCAAGGTCCCGAGTTTACCTAAAGATTCCTTGATGGACATTAATCATAATCTACATGATCATGACAACATCTAGAAATGCTATCGCATTTTCACTCACTCATTTTGAGTTCACTCGAGCCTTTCACCTCCGAGCGTGAGAGCTCAGCGTATGCCGTGTGGCTAATGAAATTTTCGTCAAGCTAAATAAACAATATAAGTTCGGCATAGATAAATACAACATACAATCTTATATATAAAATTCTCGTGTCACAGTGTTTGTTTCCTTACTCCTCCGAAACGGCTTTACTGATTTTTACCAAATTTTATATGCATATTCAGTAGGTCTGAGAATCGGCTACTAGCTACTTTTCATACCCCTAAGTGACAAGGGTTGTTCACCCCAAAAAATTTTTTTTTAATTTTCAGGCAATTTTTTTGTTTTTATTTTTTTATAATGTGGCGTTAAAAAATACATACAACTCATACTACTACTACATACTTATTTATATGGCAAAACAACGTTGCGGGGTCAGCTAGTAAAAATATAGATAGATACCTATACAGCTCTTTATTGTGACACAAAAAAAACGAAATAGCGAAAATAGTGAAACTAAAAACAACTTTTAACTAGCGCCACAAATGGCGCTTTGTTGCTGAGAGCTATCTCTTCCAGGCAACCAGCTGAACCCGTGATCAAAAGCAGACGTTAAGACAAATTCTATTCATATATTTCACTAGTTTATAGTAATTTTTTCTCCTGCCGCGAAAAAAAAAAAATAGATATAGATACCTTCACTTATGATTTGTTTTGTCAAAACTAACCTCGACATTTTTGAGGGTAGATTCAATTTTTTTTTGATTTTTTTTCACATGATGAGTTGTATCCGGCGCCGACCCCGCGTTCCGCGCTGCTCAACGGGTAAAGGAAATTCGATATACAAGGTTAGGCGAAGTGAGGCGACGTTTTTCCTTATACTACTTAAATACTAGGTATCTATTTAAAGGGGCACTTATACCTTCAAACGAGCAATACTTATATATATATATATATATATATAATCTGAATCTCCGAACCGGCTGGAACGATTTTCATGTAATTATGTATGCGTGGGGTTTCGGGGACGATAAATCGATCTAGCTAGGTTTAATTTTTTAAAAACGTCATTTACTCCGCATTTTTAGACACTGAAAATGTATCACATTTAACATTACAATGGGAAAGTAAATATCGCCGCGTTTGGGCGACAGTACCTATAATAGCTCAGTTGGGAAGTCGGGCGGTCACAAATTGGTAGATCCGGGTTCGAAACCAGGCTTCTCTTTTTTTTAATTTTTTTTTTGGAGGAAATCTCTCTACTTGAAGCCTTTTATCTGTAGGTATCTAAGTATATTTAGTGTATAAACTGAGCAAAGCTCGGTCACCCAGGTACTCTATTTAAAGGGGTTTAATTCGGTACTTACGTAATCAGAGAGGCTCTTCATCCCGTAGGGGAACCGCTCCCGGTCCGGCACCAGCTGCCCGGCCGGGCCGCGCTCGCGCTCGGGCCAGCAGTCGTCCACGTTCACGTACTCGTAGCCCGCGCGCGCGTACCCCTCCGACACCAGCAGGTCAGTCATCGTGCGGAACAGCCGGTCGCTGCAACAATACCACGCGAGTTGCAGACTAATAGCCGGGTCACACAGAGGCGATCCGGTAGCGACAGCGATCCGATAGCGAGATGATATTTTTTGTAATGTTCGAATTTGTATGCAACCTGACACACAGCAAGCGGGCGCGATCCCATACTCGGTATCGGATCGCTCTCGCTATCGGATCGCTATCGCTACCGGATCGCCTCTGTGTGACCCGGCCTTAAACTAACAAAACGGAAGTGTCCACCCTACAAGCGAATATCCCCCCCTATAAATACAGCCTACAATATATTGTCGCTGCGACAATACTACGCAAGTTCCAGACTTTAAGATTAGACGTAGGTAGGACAAAAAGAAAATATCCACCCTAGCCGGTGGCTGGAACAATACCGCGGTCGTTGCAGGCTATTAGCACAGGTGTACCTAAGGGGGACCAAAACGAAGTGTCCACCCAAGCCGGTCGTTGTAACTATGCCACAGTCGTTACAAGCCTATAAGTAGGTATAGGCGCAGCTAAGACAGAGAGGAGGCTTCCAACTTTTACAATTATTGCCTGCTGTTGCATAAAAATTATATACGTTGCAAACTTTAAAAGTAGCTAGGGGGGACAAAAAAAGATGTGTCCGCCCTAGAACATCTTTTTCTCCGCCATTAAAAACGGCTTGTTGTTGAAACAACATTATGCTTGTGGCAGAATGCAAGCATAGACTTAGCTAGGGGTACCAAAGGAATCCATTCCCGAAAATATTTATCTTGGCTATAAAAACTGCCTGTGGCTGCAACAAAATCACGCTCATTGCAGAGCTCAAGTATAAGTGTAGAGCTAGGGAGGACAAAAATAAGTGTCTACCCTAGGAGCGTATTTACCCACTATAAATACAGCCGGTGGCTACAACTATATCACGCTTGTTGCAGTCAAAATCATACTACGTTCGTTGAATCAAGCAAAAGCGTAGCAAGGAGAGACACACGGGTGGTATGGTAATAACCACCCTAGAAACTTATTTTGTCGTTGCAGATAAAATGAGTATATACGCCGACCGAGAAATTAGGTTGTCTCCGCTATTATAATAGCCGGTGGCTACAAGAATGTCACCTTTGTAACATACTACTTCTAACAGAAATGTTGGCGTAGCTAGAGGCTCAAAGAGGGCGGTGCTCGTAAAGTTTAAGATGAGGAAGTTCAATATATAGCCTGATATAGTGCTATTAGACCATTCAGAGATAATTTTGTTTCATAACATCGTATTTTTTCATCAGAATAGTGATATGTAACTGTAAATAGAAATTCTCGCAGTACAGTGCGTCTTTTTTCAGTGGTTTACAACTGAGCTATCGCTTCATATTCTCTAAATTAATTAAAAACAACAGCTATAGTGGCACACAAATAAAATAAGAAAAAGGCCTTACCTTATACAATTCTCGGGATCATTTTTGCAGTCAGTATTACACCTGAACCGCTCCCAAGCCAGCCACCCCATAGGGGGGGTCAGGGCCAGTCCATTGTCCAGCCCCGATATCCTGCCTAGTAAGCACAGCACCACACACGCGGTCCAAACGAGAATACACTTCCACGAAGCCATCACAACACAAAGACTTTCAATAAATACAAAACTATTTGTTCAAAGAATCTATCCTCATCCTTCACTGCACAACTATCGTTAAACTATTTACAAAATTACACTGATTTATGTTCAAGACGATTTTTTGATTAATAAAGTTGGACTAAGTGATGTCAGTGTCAAAATGACATTGGTGTTTGAATGAGGTTGTGAGAGATGCGGTCTACTCAGGTTCACGTCCAGGTTATCTGAAACAAAACGGAAATAATTATTAATTGATGTTGATAGACGTTATTGGAGCAATCTTGAGTTTATCTAGTGCCCTATTATTTAGTACTAGCTGACACCGCTCGACCTCACATGCTCTGGGTATAAATAAGTTAGGTACGTACCATGGCTAGCAAAATAGAAGATGTGTTGACAAAGATTGTGTTATTCGATGCAGGTGGAGTCTGCAAAAAGTCCTACAACCATAATATATACTGTAATTTCACTTAGTATTATATATTTCGATTTGAAGGCGGACACTAGTTGTAGACTATACACAAACAAAATAACAAAAATTCATAGAAATAAACGATCTGAACACTGCGCTTGTCACTTTTATCAATCACTTGGAATTGAACAACGTATTTATTTATTTACAAGTTACGGCTGGTCTAGTCGGGAGAACGGCGACTGCCGATCCGGAGACTCCGGGTTCAAACCCCACACGCACCACTGTCTTTTCGAAGTCATGTGCGTAATGCAGCTAACTTAAAACGGTGAAGGAAAACATCGTGGGGAAACCGACGTGTACCTAGAATCTTTCGAAGTCATGTGTCATCTACCAACCCGCACTGGGCCAGCGTGGTGGATTATGGCCTTAACTCTCTCCTTGCGAGAGAAGGCCCCGAGTCCCAGCAGTGGGAACGTTTAGTGGGCTGTTGATGTTGATTGTTTATTTACTTGCACTGCATGTTTATAAAATACAATTACGTAGTGATGTGACTCTTTTCCTTTGAGTCTGCCTACCGCCTTTTTCCCGACTATATTGCCACCAAGCAGTAATGTAGAAATATTTTGTTTTCCGGTTTGAAGTGTAATCTTCGAAAGTAATTACAGGGGGAAAAGATAAATCATTCCACATCGCCGGGGGACGAGCACAATGCAGTGTTAGACACACATTTGATAATAAAATAGCTGTAGCTATGTTGCTTTTAGACTCCATTTTTGTGATAAGAACGTCTAGGTTGCAGAATGCGTTGCCTGAGTGGGTTTTCCCCGATAGTTAAATAATCTTACTAATAAATAAAAATCTATACAAAATCTCAGCCAGCGTTGGCAATTTAAGCGCAAAATATGTGTTTATTTATGAAATCGCTATAGAAATCTTTAAAATTATCAGTGTCTATCCACTACTATGCATAATATATTCTACATAAAAACCTTCCTCTTGAATAACTATATCTATTAGAAAAACCCGCCTCAAAATCTGTTGGGTAGTTTTAAAGATCTAAGCATACATATAGGGACAGAGAAAGCGACTTTGTTTTATAATGTGTAGTGATGATGATAACAGAAACGAGATCGTCGCCGCTGAGCTCGCCGTCGCCGTCACCGTCGCTCAACTCGGGGATTCTGGAAAGGCAATCTCCTTTCCAGAATCCCCGAGTTGATCGGTACCTACTCATGACTCTTCCAGTTAAACTGATATCGTTCTACGTCATATCACTTCCTTTTAAATACACATATAAAAATGTGTGAGTTTCTAAGTAATGGACCTCATCGACTCCATCGTCAAAACATTGTTTTATGTGTTATTTTATGTAAAGAGGTTTTCCATCGTCGAAACGTTGTTTATGAAATTCACCGATTACTTGAGGAACTCTAGGCGCATTGGCAAAATTATAGAATTATTTTTGAAGTGAAAACTTCTTTAGGTTTTTAGCAGCAGCTTGGTAATGGTCAATTTTATGGTTTTGCTTTACCAGTATGCTAATACATATAGCGGTGTACATCGATATAAACCATGGATGTGCCCCGAGCACCTTTGAATTGGTAATAAACTACGTCTCTGTGTGTAGTGTAAGTGGTTTACACACCTTCAATTAACTTGACCCCTAGAATCGCTGGCCGCGAGGTATGCTGTGGTTCTACTTATGTTAGATGTTGAAAACGAATAGTGATAGTTAAAAACGTCCGGCATTCACCGCTTTCGGCAACCGACTAGAACGGAAAGAGTGAGCTCACTCTTCCCAACGACGACATAATTCCGTGCGCCCCGCGGTTTTACCCGCGTAGTTTCCGTTCCCGTTATTGTTTCGGGATAAAGAGTAGCCTGTGTGTTAATCCAGGTAGTCAGCAGTCAGTCAACTCCACATAAAATTTTATTAAAATCGCTTCAGCCGTTTAGACGTGAAGAAGTAACAAACATACACACTCACATACATTCACCTTTATAATATTAGTAGGATAGCATACGTTGTGTTACGCTATACGTTGTGTTAATTATTTTACAATTACAATTCGTACAATTTGTATGCCCTTTCTTTTGTTTCAATTTTTTTATTAATTGACGTGTAAATTGTATATTTATCAATAAAAAACTTTGACTTTGACTTAACGCAGAAATCTTTTAAAGAATCGCAATTTTATAAATTCACTATCTCACGAACAAAAATGCCAAAGTAGTTAGTTGGCTTTTGACGTACAAACGAGTAGGTAGATATTGTTACTTGGCAGTAAGTTACGCTTAAACGCTGGCTTAGGTTACATTGAAGATAAAAATAGGCAAAAGGAACAACAGGGCGCTATAAGTACGATTCCGAGGAGCCAATGAGCTACACGGGGTTAATCAGAGTGCCTGTATCAAACCGAAGGTTAGAGCTGTACTTATCATTACGAACTTTAGTTAAAAGTTCAAAGTGAAGTTAAACAATATTTGGTCACTTGAACACTTTAACTTTACTTTAACTTTTTTTTTTAAATAAATAGGGACGAGTCGTCTCGTCACTATTTATTTGCTCGTGCAGGACATGTGCCTGATGGTAAGCAATATACTTGCCACATAACAGCACAGTGACACACAGCTATTGGAACATGAACAGTCCAAATCATTACCTAGCACTGCACTGCGCTCGTCACCCAGAGATCTAAGTTGTTATATCTCTAAGCCCTGTAATTTCTCTGGAAACATTGCCCTTCAAACCGGAATACCATAATGTTTGGACATTACTGCTTGGCGGTAGAATAAATGGCAAAGAAGTGGTCCTTCACCAGGCGGACTCTCCCAAGAGTACTGCCACTACTAAAAACTAAACTAAACTAACTAAAAACACTACCACAACTAACTAAAAACACTACCACTACTAAAAAAAAACTTGAACCGAGTTCAAAAAAGGAGGAGGTTCTCTATTCGCTTGGATGTTATTTTCGTATATATGTACCTATGCATGTTACGCGATAGCGCTGACAATTCTGCAGCAATTTAGTTTGTTTTTTGTTTGGTAGATTTAGTTTAGAGTTGGTCCCACAAAATTTTATCGGTATTGGTTTAGCCATTTTTGAAATATGAATAAATTATTATGCAGTTATTTATGAATTTTTCTTAACTTCTAAGTTTTTACAATAGGTATAAAAAATATAAACATAAAAACTAGGGTGCCGCCAGCAGCGGGGCAGGGCCCAAGCTACCGGTGGTTAGGGCTGCAGAGAGAGGAACCTCCTGACGATGCGCGCTGTGCCGAGGATGACCGCCGCGTGCATCTGACCTTTGATCCAACCGTCTAGCGAAAATCTAGGTGTTGGTCGAGACTTTTCGCTATAAAGTCATTTGCCGACACGACTATTGGGACTATTGATCGTCGAATCAACATCCCACATGGCGGTAACCTCATGAGCCAAGTCAAGCTACTTGCTAAGCTTGTCCTTCTCAGCTTTCACGAGGTTCTCGTCATGTGGTACGGTGATATCGACGATCACAGCCCGGCGCTGAGACCAGTTTACCAGCACGATATCAGGCTTATTGGCGACAATAGTCCTGTCCGTGATGATAGAGCGGTCCCATTAAAGCAAACAAAAAATAAAAAATATTATTAAGAGCCTGAAATGCTGGGCAAAGGCCTCCCTACCCTCTTTCCGCTTGTCCCTATCCTGAGCCAGTGTATACCAATATGAATAAAAACCGGGTCACACAGAGGCGATCCGATAGCGATAGCGATCCGGATTCATCCGGATACATAGTAACATTCACAACATTCAAAAGTTCAAACTCCTAACATCCAACCATTCTAACTTTCACATTAATAATCTTAGTAGGACAAAAAGGGTTATATCAGAATGATAATTAATTATCTCTATTTCAAAATCTGTAGAAATGTCTCACCACTTCAAGGATACTTTATTTATACAGTTATTATCACAGTATGATTTGATTTTAATAAAAATTAACTCGTGCGAAGCAAAGATTATGTTTGTGTTATATAGGGCTGCTTGTGATAGATACATTTTTTATATTTTTCGTTAGTATAATGTGACAGTAAACACTTCTGCCCATAACAGCTTAGTGTCACGCAGCTATTGGAACGTGAAGAGTCCAACTCATTACCTAGCACTGAATCGCGAAACCAAAGATACAAGGTGATCTCTATGTCCTGAAATTTATCTGGAAACATTGCCCTTCAAACTGATAATTACGGCTTTGCAATAAAATAACTGGCAAAGGTATTGTACTTCCCTAGAAGGACACCGCAAAGAATCCTAACTCTACAATACTCTATTAAATTATTTAACCTCTCCATCCATACCGCCATCTAAATTCCAAATTTCAAACCGATCCGTCCATTTGTTACAACGTGATTGAGTAACAAACATATATACAATACTAGTGGCCCATTCCGGCTTCGCTCGAATAATAACCTAGACACCATATGCGACGACTGCAGCGCCATCTGCCGGGCTGATTTGTAAATCTGAACCATCGAGGGCCCTACTCAAACGCATACAGAAAAATTAATTCAAATCGGTTCAGCCGTTTAGGAGGAGTTTATTAACAACGAAAAGTGGCATTGATTTTTATATATATAGATATAATTCAACAATCAAACTTTTTCACATTTACAACATTGTACGTCAATCCTACAATATTGTAAATGTGAGGAAGTTGTAAGTGACGGCTGGTCTAGTCGGGAGAACGGCGACTGCCGATCCGGAGACCCCGGGTTCAAACCCCACACGCACCACTGTCTTTTCGAATTCATGTGCGTAATGCCGCTAACTTAAAACGGTGAAGGAAAACATCGTGAGGAAACCGACATGTACCTAGAATCTTTCCAAGTCATGTGTCATCCACCAACCCGCACTGGGCCAGCGTGGTGGATTATGGCCTTAACTCTCTGCTTGCGAGAGAAGGCCCCGAGTCCCAGCAGTGGGAACGTTTAGTGGGCTGTTGATGATGTTGATGATGAGGAAGTTGTAATAGTTCTCCAGGGGGATTTTGGAAAGAGTCTTACCACTACATGATCGCCATGTTCCCTTTTTTAAGCTGTGCTGTTATGTGGCAGCAACACGCCTGCCACATAGCAATACAGTGATACGCAGCATTTGAAACATGAAGAGCCCAAATCATTAACTAGCACTGCACTCCGCTCGTCATCCAGAGTTATAAGATATTTTATCTCTATGCCCTGTAATTTCATAATTGTCCTTCAAATCGGAACACAGTAATGTTTGCACATTACAGCTTGGCAGTAGAGTAACTGGAAAAGGTGTGGTACTTCCCCAGACGGAGTCAGCAAAGAGTCCTACAACTAAAATGCCCTATCATATAACATCATGCCCCTTTCGACTTAATACCCGTTTCGCGTGACCCCGCGGTGATAACGGGAATATGTTTTTCCCTGTCGGTTCGTCCTGCGTGGGAGTCGTGTGAATCCCCGATATCGACCAGTCCACTAACACAGATACCGCGGCTGTACTCGTTATCACATTATTAATTTATTAAAGTTCTTTTGGCACGGCACAGACAGATTTTTCGTGGGCTGTGAATTGAATTCTAACGTCACGGTCGGGAATGATACGAAATCTTCGGGTAAACTCGGGAACATGGCAACTAGCCATCTAGAAATGGGTTAGCATTACCCATTAGTTCCACCCCCGTAATTTGCAAAGCTCTGACATTCTGAGTTATAAGTTTTCACTTCTAACGGCTGTTCCTATGACTGCGAATTTTTTTTGAAACTTTTATTTTAACTTTTGCTGTCTTTAGTATTTCCATCGATTTTAATCGCTTTAATAGTAGTCCTGATTTATACCAATATGTACGACATTCCTCTAACTGCCGTTTTTGGTAGTACTAGGGCTTTTTGCAGAGTCCGTCTGGGGAAGTATCACACTTTTGCCAGTTATTCTACTGTCAAGCATTAATGTTTAAACATTAATGTGTTCTGGTTGGCAACGTTTCCAGATAAATTACCGGGCTAAGAGATAATACATTCTATATCTCCGCCTGCTGATTTGACGGTTATTGCAACGACGAGATTTGAAATAAAGTTACAAAAAATTTGCCATTTATAACTAAAGAAAAGTAAATAAACACCATTGCTTAATGTGTGTTTATTTAGAATTTTAGATGCATTACATTATACCAATGCATCTTGTCAACTGGATTCAATCAAGTCCTCAAATAAGCATAGTCGCAAAGTAACATAATTTGTGTTACTATAATGGAAATGAGAGTTTTTGAAAAGAAAAAACTATTTATGCTATTCGATAGAATGCAGTTAAAATATAGTTAAGCAGTTAAAAAATAAGTGATAATCTCTTAAAATGCAGATTCTATGTTAGTATTTTAATAGACTTACAGTGAATGTAAATGCATACAGGTACTCGTATGCAAACGCTGTCATTACATTGTGTCATATATTATCATGCCTATTTCGATCAGGTGTTGAGAGTAGTACGATAAAAACTTATTATAATGCATTTCAATTCATAAACGAACAATATTCTTACGAGTAGTGGATAATGTCTGTCTGTTAAATTTATAAATTACAAAAACATACAAACCAACACTCTCGTTTCATGTTATCCAGTACTGGTCAGTCAATGTGCATAGTGGGGAGAAATAAACATATATAAATTCCAGAGCAGGATAATATACTGCAGAGTGTGATCTCTGGAACAGTGCTAGTGTGACGCGATCTAGGCTCCAGTCATGTGTCTCCGACAATTTATTATTGTTTTTATGTTCGTACTTGTGAGCAATGCAGACGAAGAAAATGACAATAGTTTACTATTAAAAAACAACTATGAAAATGGCGGCCATGAAGGAAGTCCCTGCGAAATGAGAATATCGGCAGCACTATCGGGTGTCAAAACTGAATTGTCATATATCTACGGCAAAATGGATTCATTTGAGAAAAAGGAACATTTTATAGAAGAAAGCATACATGAACATTTCCACAAATTAGAGAAGAACATTATTGATAAACTAGAGGAATACATAGAAGGAAAAATCGATTCTTTACAAAAACACACGAATCGTAAATTAGATGCGTTGGAAAAGAATACACCTGATAAAATAGATATTCTTCTTTTGCACAAAAAAATCGACAATATGAAAAAAATGCAGACCGAATCAAGTGAAAATGTAATATTTGAGTCAAACAAATTGATAAATATGACAAATGGAACAAGTGGAACGTCAAATGACCAGGTGATTCAAACAGCTAACTTCGCCTATTTTGAAAAAAAACTTGAAAAGAAACTGGAAGTGCTAAGTAAAAAAAAATTTGAAGAAATGAATAAAAATATTTACGGTACCTTAAACGTTCTCACAAAAAACTTGATGACATTAAAAGACAACTTCAATAAAACGCCAAATCAAGATATCGGAAGTCTAATTAATGAAACGTTATCAAAACTGAACAACGGACAAGTTTACCAATATCAGCAGAATATGAATTTAGCGGATATTGAAGAAAGAATTGATGATAAATTAAAAGCTATTAATGAAACCATATCGAGTCGAATCGATGCAAATATTGCTATTAAATTAAATTCATTGCAAAACATTAGCCAAGCAATAAACATCACGCGAATAGAGAACATAAATGCAAAACTCAATGAAATGCAGCAGAAAATCACAATGATACCAACAAAGGAAACTACCTCAAATAAAACATGTAAGTAAACTTCATATTTTACGTTTATCTACCAAACGTACTTTACAAGTATAATTAAACCAACTTGTTTTACTAAGCGCATCTGAATTATTCATGGATAAATGAAGATCTACAGATATTTTAAACGCTCAAGCCCTCAGCCAGTCTAAAGCATATCCTGTATTATAAGGCATTTTCCGAAGAAAAAATAAAACCTAGATAGCGGTAATAATACATTCTAACTATACTAGTAATTTACATTTACGAAAAGATACATAATTTAATCAACAGCTTGTTCAAGATTTAAGTGTTTTAGTGTCATAATCCATGTAAATAAACAAAGGGAATAAAAAAAAAAGTTAGCCAAGTATCAAACTTTGAAACATCAAATTTGTATAAATATAAATCAATCAACCCAATTTTCATGAGCATAAACTAAACATGTTATTAAAAAAATGTAATCCTGTAAAGGCCGATTTAAACTGAACGAACATAGAGCTAGAGCTGGAACAAGAGCATTCTTTTAGATCTTTTAGTGTAAACGCAAGACCGTTTTTAATGTTTTCCATATTATATATTCCATAGAATCTTTGCGAACGCAAACAAAACAACGAAAGAATGCTCTACGTTTGTTTACACCAAATGAATTTGATACAGTGGGGATAGAATGAGCATTCGCTCGTCTGATGTAAATCGGCCTTTATGTGGCAAATAAGCGCATTCTGTCTCAATTCAGTCACTTTCGCGAATTTGCTTACTTCATTTTGCACAAAAAGTACTGAACGTATTGTGTCTGAAGCTTAGATAAATAATAAGATCAGGGTTTTCCGCACGGTTCCTTTGTGCCGATCGTAAGCAGATGAAGTGTATGTTAGCTATGGCGACATAGTGAAGTGTATGATAGCTATGGCGACATAGTGATGTACCGCGACAATAGCATGACACTTCCACAAGAGCGATAAGACAAGAGCGATCAGACCCGTGCTTTCGGTGTAAAGCGTTTGTTCTAACTCTATACGTAGTATATGTATACTTTTTGGTCTGAAACCACACTTTGTCCCATCGGTACCTATATTTGTCGAGTTCAATGGATCTTTCGTGTGAGCCAATAAGCTGGCTGGCCACTTGATACAAGGCTAATAATGTCATCAATTCCATTAGATTCAAGAACAATTGTTTTATTTATACAGGTATACAGGTATACAGGTTATTATCTAGCCGCGGTATTTCAGTGGCTAGGGTGTCTATCAGTACAGCGACCGAATCCAACGCTGGATTGCTTACTGGAATCATGTAAACCGGTACTGGAAAGCATTGCCACTGGATTGATTCATTCCAGTGCCGTTATCCCAGTAAGCAATCCAGCGCTGGATTCGACCGCTGAACTGGAATAATGTAAACCGGGTATAATATTTTTTTCGGGATCAAAAGCTTATCAATATAATTTAAAAAAATCAACCATATTTCTTTAATCGTTCCAACAGACATTGAAAATATCCCAACATTTTTATATTTTTTATAATTACTCATATATTTTTTCTGATTCAGTTTCAGAGGGCGTTTGTGTTTGCAAGAAACGTGTGGCGAAGGGCTTTGATTTAAAGCTTATGCGCATGGACAATGAAACGTTTAACCATGTGAACAAAGAATTTGATGAAAATGGTTTCACGAAGTTTGAAATGAAGCTAGCCATAAAGAGCAACTCCTTGATGATCATTCAGTTCGCGTCAGTACCAAATCCTGAAAAGAATGACACTTATATATCTGTGGGTACGTATACAGAAAAGATACGATTTGTAGTACAATAAACACATCTAAGAATATATGAATTTTCAAATAATAATTGTGAGTCTATTACTAGGAATGGTGGATTGTTGGGGTTTTTGAGAAAAGAAAAGAAGAAGAAATGATGTCCCCAAAATAGACTTACTCAATAATGCTCGTATTCAGATTGTTTTTTTTGCCAGCCATCTTCAAACAAAATCGGCCTCGGGAGCATGGTCATTGGCCATCTCAAAATGCGTCAGCATCTCCCATTGGCCATTAGAAATGCGTGAACATTTTCCATTGGTCATCTAGAAGTACGTCAGCATTTCTAGATGGCCATGCTCGTGGCCACGCCCTCCGGTTTCACCCGCGTAGTTTCCAAAGTATGCTATCAAATTCTGAAATTCTGAGTTCCAAGTTTTCACTTCTATCAGCAGTTTCTATGACTGTAATTTTTTTAATACAGTTAAGATGGTGGTCAAAATGCTCAGCATATTATAGATTATGGGTTTTCTTCAGTACCAACTAAGGCGTTTTCTAAAAAAATGTGTGGTAACAAGCATTGGTGCTAGTTTAATTATATTTCTAATATCGATGAATCAATGTCTAAAAGTCAGAAATGTATTTTCCAGGCGTTCACGGCTCCTCGAAGGTTGTCTGGTTGTATACGACTAGACCTAAGGACGGCAGCGCTGATTTCGTCACGAACTTGCAACAAATAAGTACACCGAACATTCTATCTCCCACCATATTCTCAGCTTTTTACATCAAAATCTATGACAGTAAGTAGCAACTCTTTAATACTGTGATGTCTGCATTTGTCTGTATCTTAACATCGATGTAAACCAATCGATGTGCGCTGAGCACCTTGAAATTGGTAATAAACTGCGTCTCTGTGTTTATCATAAGTGGTGTACACCCAACCAATCTTGTCTCTACTTGACCCCTAGAATCTCTAGCGGCGAAACATGCTGTGGTTCTACTTATTTTGGTTGTTGACAACGAATAGTAATAGGTAAAACCGTCCGGCGTTCACCGCTTCCTGCAACGGAGTAGAACGGAAGGAGTGAGCTCACTCTTCCCAACGATGACATAAGTCCGTGCGTCTGAAGTTTGGGAGGGCACATCTAATGGTTTTATATTGATGTATCGTATACGTAAAGTAAAAATGTAGTACCCCCCTTTCATAAAAAAATCCGGATGGTGGTGCATAAAATTTCGCTTACATATGAAAGTTTAGAAGTGGTTCTATAATATACCTACATTTTATCAAAATCAGTGTGGGGATTTTAGAAAAATGAACAAAAACCAAAATTGGCTTTCATGTATTTAGACGATATAGAGTCATATGAGATTTTGTCAAGTGCAGGAATTTAATTTTAAATTGAAGTTGTTTTTTTTATGACAAAATAAATTATTTAAACCGGCGTATCAGTATTGTATTTTTATTTTCAAAGCCGAGAGTGAATTCGTTTTGTTAAATACATTTTTATAATTTCAGAATTTTTGGAATTCGGCAAAGAAGGGGAGAATGTACCACCGATTCTAAGGTACAAGGATGACCGCTTTAGAACATTCAAATATATCGGTTTTACTGCATGGACCGGAGTGGAGGGGTCCTTCCTCTACGACTGCCCGCCTGGCTATGAAGGTAAAGAAATAAATATGATAATACTTCTGGATCTGGATGTTTTTTTTTTAAATATAGAGCGATTTGACGAGCAGGACATGTGCCTGATGGTAAGCAACATGCTTGCCACATAACAGCACAATGACACGCAGCTATTGGAACGAAGAGTCCAAATCATTCCCTAGCACTGCACTACCCTCGTCTCCCAGAGATTCTAAGATCTCTGAGCCCCGTAATTTCTCTGGTAACGTTGCCCTTCAAACAGAAACACAGTAATGTTTACACATTACTAAATAACTGGTAAAGGTGTGGTACTTACTTCCCCAGGCGGAATCTGCAAGAGTCCTACCACTACAACTTTACTATTATCTGGTTAACTAGATCGACAAAAATACCCCGTTTACATTATTCCAGTCCAGCGGTCGAATCCAGCGCTGGATTGCTTACTGGAATAATGTAAACCAGCACTGGAATGCATTGACACAGGATTGATGCTTTCCAGTGCCGGTTTACATTATTTCAGTAAGCAATCCAGCGCTGGATTCGGTCGCTGGACTGGAATAATGTAAACGGGGTATTACGCGAGAAAAGCCTACATTTTTGAGCACAGTTTACTTGGTATAGAAATTTGACGTTAAATTGACTATTTTGTTTTTCTAAATAACCAAAATTGAGTGTGACATCAGATTCTGTAATTTGACGATAAGGCCACGTATGTGTAGTAAAATAACAGGGTGTATTTTTGTTATGTTGCAGTTACGTTGAACTAAAAGCAAGAGTGATGTCAGAAGAGTATCAGAAGGACAAATAGTTGGAAGGATGGATAGGACACCAGAAGTAGCGTAAATAAATAGCCCACATTATGTTTCCTTTGTTGAGGAACAGGGTTTCCTATCACATGGAGAGTCAAGGCTGTATTTCTGTAAATACTCAAAGGTGCAATCGGGATTCGAATCTATAAACTCAAGCAAATCGAACGTTTTCACCACATCACCGCTGACCTCATAATCACCATCATCACCAACCGTAACAAAATGAACTCTCGTCACCCATCCCACAAAGTCTTAAGACAAAAATGTACAACCAGTGCGTTCTACCTGTTATGACCTACGGTGCTGAAACGTGGACACTGACAGTGAAAATGGTCCGAAAGCTCAAGGCCGCTCAGCGAGCTATGGAAAGGGCTATGCTTGGGGTTTCTCTGAGGGATTGCATCCGCAATGAAGTAATTCGTCAGAGAACTAAAGTCACCGACATAGCTCAGCGTATTAGCAGACTGAAGTGGTAATGGGCCGGTCACATCTGTCGCAGACCCGATAACCGTTGGGGTAGACGGGTTCTGGAGTGGAGACCGCAAAACGGTAAACGTAGTGTAGGACGCCCTGAGACTAGATGGAGTGACGATATACGAAAGACGGCTGGTGGCGGATGGAAACGTGGCGGATCGGGCTGAGTGGCGAAATATAGGAGAGGCCTATGTCCAGCAGTGGACGAACACGGGCTGATGATGATGATGATGATTTAAATTAGTATTCTTATCACAACAAATTTAGACAATTCGTAGATACAGATCGATTTGAGAGAGTGTGTCAGTATGAAGGAATTTGTAACAGTGATACTTTAGCTAGAGGTGCTATTATTTCATTGAGCAGTATGGTAATGTACTCGTAGTATTTTTTCTCTTTATCAATAAAACTGTTTTTAAATTATTGTAGTTTTATTGTTTGCACTCGTATTACAAATATAAAATTGTACAAGATTATCGAATGTGTTAAAAATACATGTTTTTATGAGATAGAGTAGGTAAGCTCTAATACCTAATACTGATGAGGTAGGTAACTAATGTCGAGCTGAAGGGGATTTTTTAAAAGAAGATGTAAAATGTTATATGAAGGTAGAAATACTCGCTAGTCCGAGCCTACAGCTCAGTAACGGAAACGGAAACGGAAATAGCATACATAATATTAAATGTGACAACAACAGTATTGAATACTTAAGAATGCTTGGAAAACCGGGAGAAAAAGCAAAACATTTACAACAGTGGGTGGGGCTTAAAATAAACAAAAATACTGAAAACGTTCCAACACCTTACTACATCAAAGAAGATTTGATGACCGGAGACAGGCAAGCCGCGGCAGGTTTGCGGAAGAATACGAGAGCGATCTCGTGTTCCCGCTGTGAGTGGCAAAGATGTACCATGTGGAGGTTTTAGTCGGTAGGACATGGTATTGAATCCAACAAAACCCGAACGTCTCCCCTAAGTGGAAGGATCCGTTTAAAACAAAGGTTAGTTTATGCGTAAACTAAAATAATTAATCACATGCACAGAACGCTCCACTTTATGACGTTAATCCGAGGGTTACCGAAAAATAATGGGTTAAATTAAAGGTAAATAGTATGAGACGGTTCACAATACTTACCAGGTAACTCAGAAAGTTTTGCGAACAAAAGTTTTTATGTATAAGACACTGGCCACTTGTTATTATTTCGAAAACTTCGATTATTTAAAAGTAAAAATACATCTGTTCGATTTTCAAATTTCCCTCCGCATTTTTTTGGAAGCCAATTCAATTTTTTTTGTCTTATTCAAAAATGGATCTGCGTCGAGAACATTTTCGTGCTATAATTTTTTACGATTTCAAATGTGGCTTAAAACCTGACGAGTCATTTGATCGACTTCGAATTGCTTTTATTGATGAAGGACTTCAAAAGCAACCATCTACCGCTGGTATAGCAAGTTCAAACGCGGTCGTTTTACTTTGGGGGATGAACAAAGGAGTGGTCGTCCTACGAAGGCTATCACCGAAGAAAGTGTGCTGGCAGTAAAAAAAAAAATTCAAGAAAACAGACGCATTACGTACGACCAGATTTCAGGAAGTGTTCACAAGATTTTGCACGAGCACCTTCGCGTAAGGAGGATAGTTTCCCGCTGGGTGCACAACCTCACCGAAGCTGAGAAGCAGGCCCGTGTGGATTGGTTCCGTGATATGATACTATAATTTGATGCAGGCTCGTCACGGCGCGTTTACGACATTGTGACAGGTGACGAATCCTGGATTTATCAGGTCACGTCAGTTGACAGTTTGGCTGTTTCAAAATGAACCAACACCTACAAAAGTGAAGCGATCGAGGAGCGCAAGAAAAATTTTGATCGCTAGTTTCTTCACTTTGACGGGGTACCTAATTTCAATTCCACTTCGAGATCAAACCAGTATCAACGCCGAATGGTACAGAATAAAATGCTTGCCAGAAGTTTTTTCTGCAATGAGAAACAAGCGACCGAACACCGGGCTCCGCGAGGTCCTTCTTCACCACGACAACGCGCCCGCGCACTTTACGATCAAAACGAGGGACTTCCTGGACTCCACACCGGTCAGAGTCTTGGGGCACCCTCCTTACAATCCAGATTTGGCTCCGTGTGACTTCTCTTTATTCCCTAAAATTAAAAATCAGCTCAAAGGGATACAGTTTTCATCGCCGGAAGACGCGCTAACAGCGTTTGAGAAGGCCGTGTCGAAGAGGTGTCTGCGGAGGACTGGAAAAAATGTTTTGAAAATTGGTTCAGACGCATGAAACTTTGTATAGAGTCTGGTGGAGAGTTCTTTGAAAAGATTTAGTAAAAATATTTTTTTCATCCCACCAGCTCGGAAAGAGTACTTTTGCTCCTCGATATCAGGGCGCAAAAGTCGTTTTTACCCTCTAGAGGGTAAAGTAAATTTGAATTTAGAACATCGTGTGTACTGAGGTTTTGAATTCAAAACATAATTTAACCTATTTATTTCTACCTCCTTGGTGCCGAATTCATCATACATTTCTTTTTAATTTGTTAGAAACTCATACTCGGAACCTTCTTGGTGTACTTTTTTTTAAATGCTTTGCGCGCAATTTTCTTTTCACGTATGGAGGATAGAGGTAAATAATGTTATTTCCTTATTTCAAATGGCAGAACATTTTAAAATGCTATGAATGAATCAATTGTAAGCGAATTGAAGTATGCCGAGTTGCCGAGTTAAATCATTAAATATTATTGACTACTAAAATAGTAACTAATAGATAATTTCAACTAATTGTGCAGTACAAAATAATGTAGTAGGTAAATATAACATCAAATAAATAATTACTATTTTCAGATAACATGTAGGTACAATATATTTTAAAGTCAAAACTTCTTTTGGCGGGCCAAAGACAGATTTTTCGTGGGCTGTCAATTGAATTCTAGCCACGCCCTCCGGTTTCACACGCGTAGTTTCCAACGTAAGCAATCAAATTCTGAGTTATAAGTTACCACTTCTATCGGCAGTACCTATGACTGTCAATTTTTTTTTCATGAATTCTGAATAGTACGTTTTTTTATTTCCTTGAAAATGTACCCTGATGCAAATTTAGCGCTACTATAATTTAATGCATTTGGGCGGACACTTTTCATGTACACATATGAAACTCCTTACCTCAATCGGTCAACTCTCCGTATTTTCACGAAGTATTGTTATTGTTTAATTGTTTAAACCATGGCTAAATAAAGTTTAAAACTTAGGTTAAAGACAGTAAAATTGAATACAATTGAAAAACCGAAATACCATAATAATAAGTGATTCTAGCGACCAAGAAGTTTATTTGACGGCAACAGACTTGACTGAAACTGAAAATGCACAAAGCGTTTAGTAATTTCCTCGCTAAAGTAAGGGATGAAAAATTATGTGTTGCACTCGAGTGCAAAGATTTTTCACCTTGTGCCCTTTTGATTCCCTTGCTACGCTCAGGATTCTAATTTTTGAATCCCTCGCTACGCTCGTGATTCAACTTTAGAATCCTTCGCTTGCTCGGTCATCAAAATTGAGCACGCGGTTAAAAAGCCACTTTGCACTCTTGTACAACAAATAACTATTTCATACAAGTTAGTTTTTTAGTTTCTCAAAACTTTCTGAGTATCCCACGTTCGATAGATAACAATATCGCTAGAGAGATAATGGTGTTCATAATCTTACGGTGACAAAAATAATGGTTACAGCACAAATTTTGTTGGTTTTGGCTATTTATTAATATCTATGGTAAAACCCTTGTTCTGTTTAAAGTTGGGTTTTCTGATAGTGAATAGGTCGCTTGTGCCAAAAACATTATTATGTTATTTTCTTGATTGTTTGTGGCGTGACGGTTTTCCCATTTTTGCACTGCATGAGATAAAGAATCCACAAAGTGACCGTCCACTTAACTAATACATAGCCCACGGCTACACTCGTTATTAATTTATTGTGTTTTTACTTTATTTATACCTATTTATTTTTTAAAACCATCATCAGCAACTTATTGTTATCTACTGCTGGACTGGGTCGCCACACAGCCCAAAGTTGTGGCTGGTCTAGTCGGGTGAACGGCGGCTGCCAATCTGGAGCCCCCGAGTTCAAAACCACGCGCACTACTGTCTTTTCGAAGTAATGTGCGTAATGCCGCTAATTTAAAACTTTTCTTTCTCTTGGGGGGGGGGGGGGGGGGTAAGATTCCGGTGTCAAGACACAAGGAGGACCTGGAAAGAAGTACCTTTCCAGGGCTGGGCGCTTGGAAATACTGTCCCAAGGAAAATTAAGTGCGAAACGTGTCCCAGCGTGAGCTAATGTCACACTCTCACGTCTTCTGCTTTCCGTACGCCGTCTAGGCTTAGTTGAAACAGTAGGCCATTCCTTAGCTTAGTGGAACCTGTTTTTTAGTCTACTGGGCCTCTTTTTGAGTAGCCACTATTGTCTCTTTGCCTTGTTCCTGTCTAGCCAAGAGGAGAGAGACAGCACCCTAAGTACGTACATTAGGGGGATGTGCATGATGTGGCGTAATGTTCTGTTGGTGTGGGTGTGGCCCGTTGTCCACTCGGTCAAACATACCACGGACTATTCGTACCACAATATCCTCCACCGTTTCAAATGTCTCAGTCTGAATGTCCCGGGCAATAACGTCTTGTGCACGTATCGCTCGCCTCCCGAGATCATCCTCAAAGTAACATTATTTGTAGGCCCCGTTCCTGTTGTGTTTTCCGAGATACAAATTTGCCTTTACATCTTTGAAGCTCTCTAACAGTGTTCTAAACTTCAACCGAACCGTTCATACGCTACGACGTGATTGAGCAACAAACATCCAAACATCTATGCATTGACATTTATGGTATTAGTAGGATTCGTGATAGTAAAAATACTCAAATAAACACTCTTATTTCATTTTATCTTGTGCAGGTCAATGTCAATTTACCTAAAGATTAAAAACGAGGAATAAAACGTTTTACGTAAACGTCCATATATGTATATATATAGCAGAACAGACAAATAAGTACATCTCAGAGTTTGCTCTGGAACAGTGCAAGTGTGACGTGAACTAAAAAGCACCAGTCATGTATATCTGTCAATTTTTTATTTTGTTTATGTTCGTACTGGTGAGCAAAGCAGAAAATCATAATAGTTTACTATTACATAGCAGTTATGAAAAGGGTGGCAATGAAGAAAATCCCTGCGAAATTAGAATAGCAGCAGCACTATCGGATGTCAAAACTGAATTGTCACATATTTACAGAAAAATTGATTCATTTGAGAAAAGGGAACAGTTCATAGAAGAAAGCGTACATGAACATTTCCACAAAATATACAAAACTTCCATTAATAAATTAGAGGAGAATTTAGTAGAAAAATTTGATTCTTTACAAAAACACATTAATTGTAAAATAGATGCGTTGGAAAAGAATATACCTGATGAAATTGATATTCTTCTTTTACATAAGAAAATCGATAACATGAAAAAAATGCAGGCAGAATCAGGTGGAAACGTAATATTTGAACCAAATAAATTTATAAATATAACGAATGAAACTAGTGGGATGTTAAATGATCAGGTGCTCAAAACATCCAACTTGACGTATTTTGAAAATACACTTGAAAAGAAACTAGAAGCGCTAAGTAAAACAAAATGTAAAGAAATGGATAAAAATATTAACGATACTTTAAATATTCTCACAAAACACACGATGACATTAAAAGACGATTTAATTAACACCACAATTCAAAATATTGGAATTGTAATAAATGAAACGTTATCAAAGCTAAATGATGGACAAGTTCAAAAATCTCAGCAGAATATAAATTTAACAGATATTGAAGAAATCATTGATGACAAATTAAAAGTTATGCATGAAACCATCTCGAATCGTATCAATGCAAATATTGATCTTAAGTTAAATGCGATGCAGAAGAACATTAGTAAAGCTATAAACAGCACGCAAATGCAGAATAAAAATGCAAAATTTGATGAAAAGCACCAGGAAATCACAACGATAACAACAAAGAAAACCACCTCAAATAAAACTAGTAAGTAAAATTTATTGAAGTGAAAACTTCTTTAGGCGCGCCTAGACAAATTTTTCGTGGGGTTAAATTGGATTCTACCGTCACGCTCGGGTATGATAAGAAATCTTCGGGTAAACTCGGGACCTTGGCGATTGGGCATCTAGAAATGCGTCAGCCAATGGGAAATGCTGACTGACGCATTTCTAGATGGCCATGCCAAGATGGCAAGGCCACGCCTTCCGGTTACACCCGTGTAGTTTCCAAGGAAAGCTATCAAATTCTGAGTTATAAGTTCTCACTTCTATCGGCAGTTTGTATGACTGCCAATTTTTTTTTCATTGTTTATCAACCAAACCTACAAGCTTAATTAAAATATCTTTTTGCGCCATGCCCATGTGAATTATTTATCCATGGATAAATGAATTACGGCTGGTCTAGTAAGTTACGGCTGGTCTAGTCGGGAGAACGGCGACTGCCGATCCGGAGACCCCGGGTTCAAACCCCACACGCACCACTATCTTTTCGAAGTCATGTGCGGAATGCCGCTAACTTAAAACGGTGAAGGAAAACATCGTGAGGAAACCGACATGTACCTAGAATCTTTCGAAGTCATGTGTCATCCACCAACCCGCACTGGGCCAGCGTGGTGGATTATGACCTTAACTCTCTCCTTGCGAGAGAAGGCCCCGAGTCCCAGCAGTGGGACCGTTTAGTGGGCTGTTGTTGTTTGTTGTTGTTGTTGGATAAATGAATGTCTAGATACGTTCTAAACACTCAAACCGTCGGCGTCGGCTAGTCTGTCGAAAAAATAATATCTTCAAGATTGCAGTAATGTCCTTTTCTTTGTTGTTGCTTGTTCAACCAACAGCTTGTTCCTTGACTTTAATACGTTTAAGTGCAATAATGCGTAAAAATAAAGAGAGATAACAAAACCATAGCTAGCCAATAGCCATAACGAAATAAGTGATGTACCATCATAGTTGGTTAATACTAAAAATGCATTATTTTTTTGCAAAAAAAGGTAGCGAGCGCGAAACTTTACTTAATCTTGCCCTACCAAGTTACTTACTAGTATGTGTCAGGCGTGTTAAATTCTAAATGTATTTGATACCATCTATTTTAACAGAGACAATTAGGTATGTAGTGGTAAATAGAGCTTTAAAGTATGCTCGCAAACCAGCTTATACAACAAAAATACATCATCAATGCCATTAGATGAAGAGCAATAATAGTATTAATACGTCTTATTATCTAGCGCGGTATTTTAGTAGCTAGAACAGCGAGCAACACGGAAGGGAGTAGCCTTAGCTAAAAAATATTGTTCAAATCTTTCTGTCATTTCTTGGCGGGAGGGGAAGTTGCACACTAGCGCAAAGCCGCACTATTACATACAAAACATACCTGTACCGATCCATTGCCGATCATACTCTCACAACCAAATCACTAACACATAAAAAATAAAGCACCATTCACAAATCTAGCCCCGCCCTCACGCCACAGTATATTATCAAACTCCTTGGTCCACGCGGACTTGTACTTTGACAGAGGGGAAACGCTGTGTATGCCTACTCCCTTCCGTGTTGCTCGCTGAGCTAGAACGACCGTTTCTCCAAACGTAGGTTCGTATCTCGCCTGCATTTTTTAGTATTTTTTCGAGTGCGAAAATTTGTTACTATCAGAAAACATCACCGACAAAATTCTGATTTCTACGAAAGACACTTTTCGAGGATGTGACTCATCAACGCTGGCTTGAATCCTTCATCCCAGACAAGAAGGCTATTGGTGTGCGTACGTATTGTACTTTTGTATCATTTAGCACTTAATTTGTAGTGGTAGGACTCTTGGCAGAGTCCGCCTGGGGAAGGACCACACCTTTGCCAGCCGTAATGTGCAAACATTACTGTGTTCCGGTTTGAAGGACAATATTGCCAGAGAAATTACAGGGCTTAGAGATATAACAACTTCGATCTCTGGGTGACAAGCGCAATGCAGAGCTAGGTCATGATTTGGACTCTTCATGTTCTAATAGCTGCATGTCACTGTGCTGTTATGTGGCAGGCATGTTGCTTACCATCAGGCACATGTCCTGCTCGTCTCGTCACTCTCTATTAAAAAAAAAATGTTTCTGACATGATGACCCAATGTGTATGCAATAACATTCTACCTGTCCGTAGCTTCGTTCACGTAGACCTTAGACAATAATTATTACCTAAGAAACTTTTTATTTATTCGGGATTAAAATCCTAAATAGAGACATATGTATTTATGAAATTTCAAAATTTCAACCATATTTGATCAGTTCTTCGAATAGACAAAAATCCGCACTCTCTTCACATTTAAGTATTTAATTTGTTTGATTCAGTTTCAGATGGTGTTTGTGTTTGTAAGACACATGTTGTGAATGAGTTTAGCGCCAAGTTTATGCAGATGGACAATGATACTTTTAACCATGTGACTAGAGAATCTGATGAAAATGGCTTCACGAAGTTTGAAATGAATCTGGCCATACAGAGCAACTCTACCGTGTTCATTCAACTCTCTTCAGTACAATATCCTAGGAATAATGATACTTTTACTTCAGTGGGTACGTATATAGAAGTCAGGGATGTTACGGAGCTTCGACTCCGACTCCGCTAAGTCGGAACTTCCGATTATTGTGACTCCTTCGGTTGCGACTTTGGCTCCGAAACTTAAAACGGAGGTTTTAATCGGAGGTAAGTATATGTATAAGTATTAGTGACAATCTCTTATTTTGGTGGAACATGAAAAGAAAGACATAATATCCTAACGGGAACGAACGGAAATGATAAGAAATCTTCGGGTAAACGCGGGACCATGGCCATTGGCCATCTAGAAATGCGCCAACCTTTCCCATTGGCAATTTAAAAATGCGTCAACATTTCTAAATGGCCATGCTCATATGCTCATATGCCACGCCTTTCGATTTCATTCGCGTAGTTTCCAAAGTAAGCAATCAAATTCTGAGTTATAAGTTTTCACTTCTATCGGCAGTGCCTATGACTGCCAATTTTTTTTTTCATGAATTCTGAATGGTAATGTTTATTTTTTCCTTTAAAATATACCCTAATGATAATTTAATGCATTTGTCCGCCCGGAAACTTTTTCATGTCTACAGATGAAACTCCTTTCCTCAATCGCTCAACTCTCCATATTTTCACGTTATATTGTTATTGTTAAAACCATGGTTAAATAAACTCAGAGTTACAAACTTAGGTTAAAAACAGGAAAATTTAATACAAGTGAAAACCCGAAATACTTAAGTGATTCTAGCGACCAATAAATTTATTTGACATCAACAGAATTGACTAAAACTGAAAATGCGCAAAGCATTTACCTAGTAATTTCCTCGCTAAGGTAGGATGAAAAACTACGTGTTGCACTCGAGTGCAAGGATCACCTTGTGCCCTTTTGATTCCCTTGCTACGCTCAGGATTCTAATTTTTTAATCACTCGTTGCGCTCGTGATTCGAATATATAATCCTTCGCTTGCTCGGTCATCAAAATTGAGCACGCGATTAAAAAGCCACTTTGCACTAATGTACAACAAACAACTATGAACCACTTTGTATCCTAAAAGTTGACAGCCATCAACTGCATAATCAATGAAGAAACAACGGAAAATCGTTTGCCTTGAGGTTTTGTTTTTGTTTTGTGCTAAAAGATTTTGTAACTTTATAATTTTCTATAAAAAATATTAGTCTTTTGCTCAGAATATTATAGGTTATCGTTCTAAGGTGTTTTGTAATAATTTATTTTCATTGAAAAAAAACGAAATCAGACTTCAATTTAAAATTAAATACAAACACTCGTCGACCTAATTTTATAAAAAGCGACATATGTATATTAGTATATGCTATTAGTAGAGATGTATATTAGTGACAATTAAATCGTCTAGGTAAATAAAATAAATTATAATAATTAATATTATACAAGAACATAAAAAACATTATACAAACTTAAACCTAGGTAGCCGCCAGCAGCGGGGCAGGGCCCAAGCTACCGGTGGTTAGGGCTGCAGAGTGAGGAACCTCCTGACGATGCGTGCTGTGTCGAGGATGACCGCCTTCTGCATCTGACCCTTGATCCAACCGTCTAGCGAAAGTCTCTTAAGGTGTTGGTCGAGACTTTTCGCTATAAGGCCGTTTCCGAAACGACTATTGGGACTATGATGGTCGAATCAACATCCCACATGGCAGTAACCTCATGAGCCAAGTCAAGGTACTTGCTCAGCTTGTCCTTCTCGGCTTTCACGAGGTTCTCGTCATGTGGTACGGTGATATCGACGATCACAGCCCGGCGCTGAGACCGGTCTACCAGCACGATATCAGGCTTATTGGCGACAATAGTCCTGTCCATGATGATAGAGCGGTCCCAGTAGAGCAACGCACGAACATTCTCGAGAACTGGCAGAGGCGCGTACTTATAGTACGGCACCTCGGACTCGACAAGACCGTGTCGAAGAGCCAGTTGCTGGTGGGTGATCCTGGCTACTAGGTTATGTCTGTGCAAGTACTCGCCGTTAGCAAGATGCGAACAACCGGAAATAACATGACGAAGCGATTCGTCTGGACGGCGGCATGCCCGACAAATGTCGACCGTACCGTCCTTCATTATGTATTTCCGGTAATTGTTCGTCTTGATAACTTCGTCTGCAATTGCACAGGCAAAACCCTCGATTTCTCCGAAGAGGTCCCCGAAGCGCAGCCAGTTCACTGACGCGAGCAGATTCACATCAGGTCCCGTCAGGGCCCGATAGAATCACCCGTGCAGCTCCTTGCTCTTCCACACTTCCTTGCGATCATCGGTGCTAAGCACCGATGGTTTGCTCCAGTTCTCGTTTGCCATTAAAAGAGGCGTGAGGCTCCTGTCAACTACCACAACATCACGTTGCATCCCGGACTCGCCGTTGCGGAAATAATTCCTGAGACTGAATAACTCGCGGTTGTGAAGGTTCTTGGCATTTTAAAAGCCTCGACCTCCCCATTTCCCCGGGATATACAGTCTCATAACAGACGAGCGCGGGTGTAGCATGCGGTGTGTTGTGAGCAGTTGACGGACCTTTCTGTCCAGGGCGTCGAGCTCAGTCTCAGTCCATCTCAGTATGCCAAAGGAGTATATCAGCAGAGGCATTACCCAACCGTTGAAGGCTCGCGTTTTGTTACCGCCTGACAGAAGACTTTTTTTTGTCAGTCGGCAAAAAAAGCGCTCCTTCACCGGTTTCTTAATGTCATCTGCTGAAATACCCAATGACTGTGACATACCGAGATATTTGTAGGTCTCGTCTTCGGAGAGGGATCTGAGAGTTATTGTCTCGGAAAGTTGTAAATTCTCTGAATTTACTACTTTCCCTCGCTGTACATGCATGACCGCACACTTGTCGACACCGAACTCCATCTTGATGGTGCTACTAAAAACCTCTGTGGTTTTTAGAGAATTCAGACTTAAGCACCACCACAGCGAACTCAGACTGCCACCCTGAAAAATGCTCCTTTCAATCTTTATCAAGTCCTCCGAATCAAACGAGCTGTCTACGCTACCTGGCTGACGAAGGACTGTGACCCACTGTCCCATACATTTGCTTAGAAAAAAATTTAGAGTTGGATTTATTTTGTACAACTCTAAAACTCTTTCTAGCCACGAGTGGGGCACCGCGTCATAGGCCTTCTTATAGTGAATCCAAGCAGCGGAGAGGACTCCTTTGTTTCGTTTGACTTGTTGGAAAATGGTCGTGCCATTGAGGAGCAGCTCCTTAGTACCACGGGACCCAATCTTACATCCATTCTGAGAGGAGGCCAAAACGTTGTTTGCGACTATATGCGCGTTAATTTTTGGTCTCAGAATGGATGTAAGCAGCTTATAGGTTGTAGGTAAGCACGTAATGGGTCTGTAGTTCTTTGGTTCCGTGGTACTACCAGACTTATGGAGCAGGAAGGTGACTCCGGTGGTCATGAAACTGGGAAGAGAACCCGTCTCGAGGGCTTCTTAGAATTGTGTTGCCAAACGTTCATGTGAGCATCGAAACCACTTTATCCAGAAGTTGTGCAATCCATCCGGCCCAGGACTTTTCCAGTTCTGAGTCGTCCGGATAGCACAACTAACGTCTTCGAAGTCTATAGTAATAGACTCCATGGCTTCGATAGACTCACACGCACGTTCAACAACACGCATCCAAGCTCCCTCCGTGTGCTCGACAAGCACCGACCCATCTGGTCGGTGCTTGTCGAGCGCTAGAGCGCTAGCTGCGCCAGAAGTTTTCATAGCGCTGGCATCCGGCAGCTGCCCATCGTTCACACGTTGACTAGTTCCTTCCCAGTTTCGGTACACCTTCCTTTGATCACTTTGGAAGTCGCGATTTTGCCGATATCGATCCACACGCTCTCTGTAGCGGCGAATACGGTTTGCCCATGTATAAACTTTCTGCTTCAGATAGTCCATGCGTTCCGTAATATTGGCTAGATAGTGCTGGGGACTGATACCAGTCCCAGCGAATGCCTGTGTTACGAAACGCACAACTCGGGGACGACTGTTCCCCTGACTGAAGCAGATTAGCTTTGCAATAAGAGTCCTGAATGTACTGATACGCCGTTCTATTCGTATTTGCCAAGCGGGTGCATCTACAGCGGTTCGCGTTGTACGGCCAGTGTCTGGAAACTTGACACGTGCAACGCGACACGCCGCGATAGCACCGCAGTACAGAATAGAATGGATATCAGTTAAATCATTACTAGTTCCCAGGTAGGGAACTAGCAAAGTATTCAGGGCTCCCAATAAAGCCAAATTTTGTTTATGTGTGGGCAAACGCGGTACGAGCGGCCTAGAGTTGAGTGTGAATCTATATTGTAAGATCGCATCTTCCAGAGTGCTCCTCAGTTGCTCGTTTACCTGGACGGATAAACACGTACTCGTCGCATGTCCCTCCTCGATATCGGGATCAGCTGGCGTCGCAAGTGTCGCCACTGGCATTGGCACTGAAGCCAGTGACAGGGCCGACGGTGCGGCAAACAGATCCCGGGTCGAGGCAGAAGCTGGGCGAGTACGTTCTTCTTCCAGGCGTAGCCGATCAAGTGCCGAGGCATCCAGCAGTTTGCACCGCCGGATTGCTCTCACTTGATCAGACAGTCGTTGAGCGCGAAACGGCGACGGTCGGTTCGAGGGCCTGAAACAGAAGCAGCATCCTGGCACAGTACGCGGTCAGGTAGGTTCCTCCCTCTGTAGCCCTGTAATAGGCGCGCATGCAGTTCTCATTCATTTGCTGAGTCCATCGCATGCGACGCACAACACCACCGGTAGCGGGGGCCGGGCGTGAAGCAGTTTGCCTCATAGGCCCCAAGCGTGCCGGCAGCGGCGGAAGGCCACGGCGTGTAGATCTTGTTGGCGCCGGGGTCCGCGCCGTGTCCTCGTCGCTCGTCGAAGCACTGGTGTCACGGGAAGTCACAAAAATATCCTCCCCCGACGACGAACTTGGCGGCGACGGGACACGAACTGGTGATGGGCGTGCATTTAAGGTTTCCGGTTCGTTTCTTCGTCTCGACCGTGTAATCATTGTTATTTAGTCATTTCTTTATTTGTTTACATTGTTTGTGATTATTTTTGGCTGACAGGCTGTTGTCAAAATGCATCTTCTTGAGTTTGGTGGCTAATTATAGGTTTTATCGGCGTAGTTTTATATATTTTCTGTAATGCCAGAAGTTTTTCGCATCAGTTATTTTTAAATATTGATTACAAAACCAGAATAAACGGAAAAAACTTAATAAATTCAACACGGTATATAAAACGACGTCGGTTTGTGACAGCGGTATTTTTTATTTATTATTATATTAACCAATATTTATTTAAGATTTTCCAGCGCTCTTATAGTATCCGGCGCCCCGGGCAACCGACCCCGTCGCCCCACCCTAAAGCCGGCACTGCCCATGTAAATTTTGCAATGCAGTGCAGTGCAGTGTCATATATGAATTTCAAAATTCATTCTACCAGACAAAAAAGAACTATCAAAGTTGATTCTAGATTGACAGAGAGAGAGACGCGATAGGCGTAACATACATACAAAAACATACAACCGAATTGAGAGCCTCCTCCTATTTTGAAGTTGGATAAAAAATAGGAATGTAACAAGCATTATATCAGTTTATTATTTCCTATTATCAATAAAAAAATGTATAAAAGACAAAAATGTGTGTTTCAGTCGTGAACGACTTTCAGAGTGTCCGGTTGTATACTACTAAACCTGAACATAAAACTACCATAAGCTTTTATCATTACGCCAAGGAACTACAAAAAGTAACTGCACCGAACATTATATCTTCCACTAGATTTACAGCCTTTTACATCAAAATCTATAACCGTAAGTAACATAATTATAGGTACATATACATATGTACATTTATACATGTCTACATTTATCCGGATATTTTTTTAATAGTATGGAGTGAAGAAACGAACAGGACATTTGCTTGTTGATAAGCAACATGACCCCTATCCGAACATGTCTGCGTTCCCGCAGCGAGTGTCCTGGGCCTCCTCTCCTCCTCCTCTGAATGGCCAGGGAGATCTTCTGAGTTAAGAACCAACCTACCCGATGGTCACTCGTCTTCTCCCTCAAACGGTGTCACAGATTGTTGGCCAAGATTGTAAATATTAATAATTTTCCCAGAGGGTTGAAAAAACGCCCGAAAACGGAATTTAACTATTTTTTTACCAACAGGAATCTATTTTCAGACCTTTGAAAACAAGTTCTACGATAGGAACCGTTACTCCTGCTTGCGCAAGCCACGTCCATTGTTAAACTATTAATCTGGGATATTTTCCTTTCATGGAGCTTGTTTTCAAAGATCTTAGAATAGAATCCGGGTTAAAATTTAAAAAAAAAATCCTTTTTGGTCGTATTTTCAACTGCTTGTTGAACAGATAAAATATTACAACATAAATGCTATTTAATACTAAAATTCCAAGTTATAAGTATTTACCTTTTCCAATAACCTCTAGACTGCTATTTTTTGTTGCACACATTTTTATAATTTACAGAATTTTTGGAATTCGGTAAGCTACCGGAGATGGTACCGCCGGCGCCGCTTCTAAAGTACAGAGATGACAGCTTTAGAACATTCAAATACATCGGTTTAGCCGCAAAGGACCAGGGGTCCTTCCTCTACGACTGTCCGCCTGGCTTCGAAGGTAAATATATCCTACTAACATTATAAATGTCAGAGTTTGAATGTTTTTTGCTCAATCAAATCGGAACGTACGAACAGATTGGATTGAACATTTAGAACACAGTTAGATTATACTTTGGGATGACATTTAAATAAGCTAGTTTTGATCGCGGAAGGTAACTGACCTTCTTCCGCCTAACTAAATCGGCTATGGCTTTGCTATTGCTGTCTCTATCATTTCAAGGGAAAAGAAAAGAGAGAGCGATATCAAAGCTATGACAGTTTTAGTTAAGCGGTATTTCCTCGGGAATGGGAACTTATACATTCGCTGCTAGTATGATAAAAAATTGGCAGTCATAGGAACTGCCGATGGAAGTGAAAACTTATAACTCAGAATTTGATAGCTTACTTTGGAAACTTCCGGTTACGTGTGTAACCGGAGGGCGTGGCCTCGCCATCTTGGCATGGCCATCTAGAAATGCGTAAGCATTTCCTATTGGCTGAAGCATTTCTAGATGGCCATGGCATGATGCCGAGGCTACGCCTTTTCAGCATTTCCCATTGGCTGACGCATTTCTAAATGGCCAATAGCCATGGTCCCGAGTTTACCCGAAGATTTCTTATCATACCCGAGCGTGACGCTAGAATCCAATTCACAGCCCACGAAATATTTGTCTAGGCGCGCCTAAAGAAGTTTTCACTTCAATAAATCTGGATGAGATAGACATGTTTAACTTTATTTTTACCGAGTCGCGTTCTACTTAAAAAAGTGCACGAACTTTATTAATTTTGGCTAAAACTAAAATCGCAAAAACATAACCTGCTCCATACGTTTCGTCGAGTCCAAAATATACTTTTGTATGGAGCCGGTAATTTTTGAAGTGAAAACTTTATTTGTCGCACCTCCGACAGATTTTTCGTGGGCTATGAGTTGAATTCTACCGTTACGCAAGGAAATGATAAGAAATTTTCGGGTACACTCGGGATCATGGCCATTGGCCACCTATAAATACGTTAGCGTTTCTAGATGGCCATGCTCAGGGCCACGCCCTCCAGCTTCACCTGCGTAGTTTCCTATCTATATAAAGTGAGCTTTCCAATATATATAAAGTGAGCTATCAAATTTTAAGTTTTGTAAGTTTTCACTTCTATCGGCAGTGATCCCATACTAAAAGTTTAGTATACTAAAAGTTGACTGTTATGGCACACCCATGAGTCGAAGGAACCATGTGAAGGCACTTAAGTCATCTATGGAAAATAAAAGACGCAAAGATCTTGGTGTCTTCGAGTCGCGAGTGGATCGGTTTTTTCTATGTTTGTAAACATGCTTCATTGTGAGACCACATCGCTTGGCATCATAGAGATAAAACATCTAATACCTCTGGGTGACGAGTGCAGTGCAGTGCTAGGTAATGATTTGGCTTCTTCAAGTCCCGAACCTTTTTAAGCACAGTGTACTTGGTATAGATATTTTAGGTACGTGACATCAAACGGACTATGTTTTGTCTATGTAAATGTTTGAGGATTTAATATAGGAGATTAGGCTTGCTAACAAACTTTTTCACATTTTTTTGTTTGCGGGCCGCGGGATGGAACGTATATGTATATCACACATTTGTAAACTTGAACTGACACAAGTGCAACAAATCTCTGTTTGTACTAAGACAAATGCTACACACCTAAACAAAACATGCACACATCTACGAACCGCTTTCTAAAACGCGGTTGACCATTATTGACAATAAAGCTCATTCGACATTCATATGGACACGATAGGGGTATGTTAGAACTAGGGTCGTTCCCTGAGAATAGTTGACCTGAGATCTAAATAGCCAAAATTGAATTGAAGTCAGATTCAGTAATATTAATAAATAAATAAATATTGGTGGATAATTCACACACAACACCATATGACCCCAAACTAAGTAAAGCTGATGGCGGCCAGATAACTGATAATACTTATATAGTTTTAAATGCATACTTATTATACAAAACACACAGACACAGTGCAAGCATTTGAATTCATCACACAAATATGTGCACTGGGTGGGAATCGAACCCACGACCCTCGGCTTCGCAGGCAGAGCTACTACCAACTAAGCCACGAGGCCAGTCAATATAACAGTAAGTCTTTGTCTATGTTTAATAAAATAACAAGGTGTATTTCTGTTATGTTGCAGCTAAGTTGAACTAAAAGCAAGAGCGATGTTCCGTATCATTACAACAAATATATGGATGGATGATTGGAACACCAGCAGCAGCAGCATACATATAATTTAGTAGCATATTTAGCATAACATTATCAGTACTTCACTTTATTTTCCTTGGGCTCGTGGCCTTCTATTAAATGGATGTTCAAAACTTTATTTTTGTAAAAAGTCTATCTATCTGTAATTATTTAAATAAAGAATAGTATCTTTGAAAACTGTTCTTGTTTTATGATGATTCCCCACACTTTGTATTTATAAATTTAAATAAAGAATGACGAGACGAGCAGGACATGTGCCTGATGGTAAGCAACATGGCTGCCACATAACAGCACAGTGACACGCAGCTATTGGAACATAAAGAGCCCAAATCACGCACTGCGCTCGTCACCCAGAGACTTAAGTTGTTAAATCTCTAAGCCCTGTAATTTCTCTAGAAACATTGCTCTTCAAACCGGAACACAGTAATGTTTGCATATTACTATTTGGCGTTAGAATAACTGGCAAAGGAGTGGTACTTCCACAGGCAGACTCTGCTAAAAGTCCTACCACTACAAATTTCCCATTGCTAATAAAGACAGTAATGATACGTGGTGACAGGAGACTCTAATCCGGGAGGAGGCTTAGAAAATAATAAAAGTGGCGAGTGAGACTCCTGCACGAAGGGTTCCGTACCGTTAGCAATATAAACGGCGAAAACATCTTTGGCTTTGGTTGAATTTCGTATACAGGCACCATTGTAGTTTCCGCAGACAGGCTTTTACCCAAAAGGAATTTTGGGTTGAAATTTTGATTTTACCTTACGATTTTAACGACGAGGTCGATAGCGTGTTTTAGTGTACTAGTGGCGCCTTGTAGTTTGCTTGAAATCGAGCAAGAAACGATAAAAAATCAAGCTTGTTGTATGGGAGCCCCCGTCAAATATTTATTTTATTTTTAGTATTTGTTGTTATAGCGGCAATAGAAATACATCATCTGTAAAAATGTCAACTGTCTAGGTATCACCGTTCTTGAGATACAGCCTGGTGGCAGACGGACGTACTGCCGAGTCGCAGTAATAGGGTTCCGTTTTTACCCTTTGGGTACGGAACCCTAAAATTGGCGATGTCAAGTCGATTAGCAGCGGAGTCCGATGGCGCTGCAGTCAATGTTAGTAAGTTATGAGTTGTGCAACCCAATCAAAATTGAAACGGGCCGCTAGTAGTGGTAGGACTCTGACCAGAGTCCCCCTGGGAAATTACCACGCATTTGCCATTTATTCTGCCACCAAGCAGTAATGTGCAAACATTACAGTGTTCCGGTTTGAAGGGCAATGTTTCCAGAGAAATTACAGGGCTTAGAGATATAACAACTTAGATCTCTGTGTGACGTTCGCAGTGGAGTGCTAGGTAATGATTTGGCTCTTCATGTTCCAATAGCACTGTCAATAGCACAATAGCGTGTCACTGTGCTATCATGTGGCAGGCATGTTGCTTACCATCAGGCACATGTCCTGCTCGTCTCGTCATTCTAAATTTTAAAAAAAAATGTAAGTTTAAAAATTTTAAAATAAATTGGCATTTTGTTTCTTTGGAAAAGTAAAAATATTTATTACATGGCGCAAATATTAAGGATCACAAAGTTTACCCTGCCCAGTAACAACAAATGTTCGTTTCACGACGACATCTTGAAGAGTTAGTGCAACGGACCGAGATGCAGTTTGCAACAGGTGTAATTGCAGTTGAAGCTTGCAACATACATAATGAGTTACTTTGCATTGGCTTCCGCCAAGCTATAACTACGACTTTGTATATATTGAAAACATTACACGGTTTTTAATTGATATCAAAATTGTTACTTTAATTTATTGAACTCGACGTTTCTTTCGACAGCGTGACCACGACCGTGGTCAAGAGATGACTGAAGAAATTTTGGATCGTGTCATTGGGAAAAGAAGAAATCGCCAAATTTAAGGGTTGTCACCTATAAAACAGGGCTTGTCATAGTGACAACCCCACAATTTTTATAGGCCTAATGAAGGTAGAAGTTAATCTCCTCATTTTCAAAAAAAAATGAACTCAAGTTTAAATCTAAATCAACTTTTAATAATTATTGTTCTTACTAATCCTGAAAATATTACAGATGTGATTATTAGCATATTTGTTGCTCCTTGACGTCGAAACTGCTGAACAGATCAGGTTCAAATTTGGCATAGGTACAGTTAGATAATAACCTGTAGCTCATAGAATACTTTTACATAGTGTTGCAAAATTACTGGAACTGGGACTACGCGGGTAAAACCACGGAACCCCACTAGCACAATATAAAAAAATACTACCAGTAGTTCATCGCCTTTGATCTTGGGAGAAACGCCGATAATGTCGACACGGGTAGGGTTGTCGCAGTTTAAGAAACGTGGCACCAAAATAAAATTAAAACGTACGGAAGACGTCAGCCCTGAGCCGCGCTCCGGCAATACTAACATTGTAACGTAGGCAATGCAGGAGGACGCGTTTCCCGCGTCTCACCCCGCATGCCCCGCACGATTCCCCCCTCTAGACGGCTTCGTTGAATGTATAATTTAATAAACTGTGCTACTAGTAACAAATAATGGGTATAGACCCATTCTTCTGTCATGCATTTGATTCACTGCAATGATAGCGTTGATAATTCTCATTTCCTGCACTGTAATTTTCTTATTAATTGATCGTTATGGGCTCCCCTTGAAACTCGTTACTAGTCATTATATCAACCATGGATAAACAGGCCTTAGCCTGAGTGGAACTGATTCAAATTACCCCTAATAGCCTATGTGGGTCTTATACGCTGATTCGAGATGACACATTTACAAATTACTAACTGCATCTCGTGGATTTACCCGCGTAGTTTTTATAACTTTACCGTGTTAATAAAGTGGCCAAGTGCGAGTTGGACTCGCCCATGAAGGGTTCCGTTGCAGCATGTAACATAATATACATAGTACACATAGTTCTTGTAGTTCGTTGTAACTTTGATCGAAGTTTCAATAGTAGTGTATTTATGACGTACTAAAAAAAACTACTCATCAGATCGAGTTCAAACTAATTTTCGTTGGTAGTTTACATGGTAATGTACATCATATATTTTTTTTAGATTTTTCATTCTCTTACTTTAGAAGTTAGAGGGGGGGGGGGACACACATTTTACCACTTTGGAAGTGTCTCTCGCGCAAATTATTCAGTGTAG
This sequence comes from Ectropis crepuscularia, assembly GCA_963693475.1. Classification (NCBI taxonomy): domain Eukaryota; kingdom Metazoa; phylum Arthropoda; class Insecta; order Lepidoptera; family Geometridae; genus Ectropis; species Ectropis crepuscularia. The sequence continues at coordinate 21,337,424 of OY856355.1, forward strand.
ACGAAAATTATTTTAGAAACCTCAACATCATTTTTGAAGACCTATCGATAGACACCCTACGTATGTAGGTTTGATGAAAAAAATTTTTTTTAGTTTCAGTTCTCAGTATGGGGGGCAACCCTAATTTATCTTTTTTTAAATTTTTTTTGTTCAAATTTTAATGCGGTTCACAGAATACATCTACTTACCAAGATTCAATAGTGTAGTTCTCATAGTTTTGGCAAAAAGTGGCTGTGACATACGGACGGACAGACAGACAGACAGACAGACAGACAGACATGACGAATCTATAAGGGTTCCGTTTTTACGTTTTACGGAACCCTAAAAAGTAGCCTATATACTATTCCAGACTCTAATCTAAACGTGTTTCAAATTTCACCCCGATCTGTTCAGCCGTTCCGACGTTACAAACATCCAAACTTTGACATTTCCAATAATTATAATGTTTTTTTTTTTATAGAGTGAAGAGACACGTGCCTGATGGTAGGTACGCATCACGTCTGCTCATAACAGCACAGGGTCACGAAATTACCTAGCACAGCATTGCAGTCGTCATCCAGAGATGAGGTGGTTAATCCCTATGCTCTGAAATTTATTTAGAAACATTGCCCTTCCAACCGGAACATCGTGATGTTTGCACAATAGCCCTATTCCCAGCAATGGGAACACAACATTGTCTGCTAATTCTTGAAAGCAATCAACGACAGTCATAATCGCTCACCTCGAGATGATATATCGATCTTACTCAAAAGATACGTGGCGGGTGTCATGGCCGGCCTAAGACTGAGACTCCAAAGCGGAGATGTGCGAGCGGAGACGAGATGTTTTTGAAGTTAAAACTTCTTTTGGCGCGCCAGAGACAGCTTTTTCCTGGGCTTGTGAATATAATTCTAGCGTCACGCTTGGAAATAATAAGTTTCGGGTGAACTCGGGACAATGGCAATTGGCCATCTAAAAATGAGTCAGGATTTTTAAATGGAATGCTCATGGCCACGCCCTCTGGTTTCAACCGCATAGTTTCCAAAGTAAGCTATCAAATTGTGAGTTTTCACTTCTATCTGTAGTTCCTATGACTGCCATTTTTTTTAACAACCAATAGAATTTGGTTACTCACACATCTCGTCTCCGCTCAAATCCAGTGAAGACCACTAAGCGGAAATGTATTATAAGTATTTATATGGCGCGATGAAAGCGGAGATACGAGTTGTGCCTCGCCGACGCGAAGCGGAGACGAAAATGTGCGCAGGCGACGACGCGCGGCGTAAAACTGGGTACTCACTTAGCAGTGTTGCATGTAACGTATCAGATACTTTATCAACCTGCAAGTGAGTACGGCTCGTCCACGGTCCACCGCGTATCTAGCTACGAGCTGCCGGGGTGTCTACCGCCGAACGAAAAATGTCATCACTTTGATGGTTCTCTCTCTTTTCTTTTCGCTTGAAATGATAGAGACAGCATTAGCAAAGCGATAGCCGATTTAGCTAGGCGGTAGAGGGGCCGGTCCGCTCGCGACTTTGTGTTCGCAGTGATACCGCCACCCGGCGGGTCACTGCGAGCTTACAGCGCTCCACGCGCAAACGGCTCGCAGCGGGCTCGTGACTACGTACTCACTTGATACTGTATCTGATACATTACATGCTACACTGCTAAGTGAGTACACAGCTTCGGTGGAGTCACCCGAGCTGAAAAACGTCTCTTCTCGCCTCCGCTTCAGACATCTCACATCTCCGCTTTGGTGGAGTCTCAGCCTAATACATGCAAATCTAAGCGCTCATCTCCAGATGACGTGTGTGATTGCTTGTATTATTTTCGTGATATATGAATTAATAACATTCAATAAAATTGATTTGCCTTGGTGCTGAAATGTCACATTATGATAATGTGATTTTTATTTCCGAACATCACATTTATATTTGAACGTTTTTTATTTATTTTTTAATCGATAAAGTCTAAATGCATTTCGTTACATATTATTAGTGCCCCGTGGTTTCACCCGTGCAGTTATTGTTCCTGCTACTTTTCTGTCTTAAATATGAGTATGTATTCTTGCAAACTATCATCTGACTGTGTACCAAATTTAAACCCGATCCGTTCATACTTTCCGTCGTGATTGAGTCACAAACATACAAACTTCCGCATTTATAACATTAGTAGCAATTTGGATAATAAACATAGCTATGTAGATCTTCAAAAGATACAATATTTACTAATATTATAAAACTGAAGAGATTGTTTGTTTTACCGCGCTATTTTCGTAAACTACTCGACCGATTTCAAAATTTCTTTCACTAAACGTGATTCCTGACAGTTATAAGCTGTAGATTTACCATAGGTGAAGCCGGAGTGGATCGCTTGTTTCTTTAGAAATAAAATGACTCAGACCCATTTCGGAACATCGCAAGCGCAGTCTTTACGTAACATATAAGAAACCGGAGTAAATGTAACATACCCCTCCACCGCCCGGTACAGCCGTCGGCTATGGCTTTACTATTGCTGTCTCTATCATTTCACACGAAAAGAAAAGAGAGAGGAATATCAAATATCAAATCTCTCTTTCCTTTCTGTGTGAAATTATAGAGACAGCTATAGCAAAACCAAAGGCAATTTAGTTAGGCGGTAAGCCCTCTGGTTGTTACTAGGGTAACATAGCAAAGTTACATTATACCTAAAAACTGGCTTGGGTTTGAAATTTGTAAAGTTATTCTATTAGTGAAGCGTCAAGTTCTTTTATTTGATATCCACATTGAAGGAGTTGTGAAAAAATGTAATCACCATTTTGTGGTGGCAGCCATCTTGAATTTGAAATTTGTTTTGGTGGATAATACTAGTAGGCAAGCCCTTTCATTTAATATCCATATTGAAGGTAGTTGTAAAAAATATTTTATCCGCGATTTTGTGGAGGCGGCCATCTTAAATTTATTTTAACCACCAGAATCGAAACCACATAGCTTTGAACCAGCACAAGGTTTCAAATAAAAAAACGGCATCGAAATTGGTCCATCACATTGAGAGCTACGGTGTCATAGACAGACACACACAGAGACAGATACACACAGAGACAGATACTTAGACAGACAGACAGAAAGGCATAGACGTCAAACTTAAAGCACCCCCTCTTTTTGGTGGGGGCTAAAAACAAAAAGTGTTATAAGTTTGACGTGCCTCTTGTGATTTTATACTGGACAGGACTTTAATTTAAATAATAAATCTCAAGTAAAATCTGTGGCTCAATGGGTTCAAATCTTGAAAGTTCAAAAGCTATATTAGCTCAAAACAATATTTAAACAACAAGATTATCAAAATGTGGCGCGCGAGATATGCAACATTATAAAGGCCACTTGAAGTAATTAATCGGTTTCTTCACAATTGTAAGTGATGGCGTCCGGTTGCATAGATAGCTACTATAACAGACTATTAAATACCAAAGGTATAGGAATTATTACTACAGCAATACAACTACAACAAGAAAGCAAATTTGATATCAGACCAAAAATAAAAACATATTATATGTGCTGTACCTAAGAGTACGACTTAAGACGTTGGTTCATACCAAAGTTCAAGATTCTGAGTTCACGGGAAGGAAATACCCTGTAGGATTTGATTCCCTTGCGAGTATCGAAATTTTGCAGCATGCATCGAAATCATCAAAACATACAATGGAACTTACATTTAACTTATTACTATCGCTAGAGTTGGGTTAAAAATGATCTCTACTAAAAAAGGAAATAGGGGGACCAATTTCCTTTTTTTTTAACAAATGTCAAAATTCACGGATCCCGTAGTTTGATGAGATGCTACATTAAAAAAAACTTACAGTGAACAACCAAATAAGTTTTTGTTAGTTGATTTCAATGCACTTTGCGTTAAGATTATGAATAAGCAAATCCTAAGTCCAATTTCGAACAGGTTTCCGCAATATGGGTCAAATGAGACCGGTTCCGAGCTCTCTGCGTCGGCCATAATGTCGCGATGCAATAAATGCAACTTTTAAACAAATTCTTGACGAATACGTGATTTTGTGTTTGACTAGTGGTCGCCAAGTGAGAGTATCTTCCTACTTAATCTGTGGTTAAGTAATCGGAATTCAATATCAGAGCCATATTAATCTTTCTTCTCAGATTTTAAATTTGGTAGAGTTGTAAGAGTATTAACCTGTGTGTGTGTGTGTGTCAAATACATCGTGTAGTGCATATTAATGCATAATTAAAAAAATGGTATTCTGCATTCCTTCTATATAAATATCATCATCATCATCATCTGCAGCCTGCAGACGTCCACAATGACCGGCCTTGTGCCGCCTTCATCCATCGACTTCCCGCGACCAAGACAATATTCGTCTAATGTAATAAGCCGTCCTACACTGCATCTGCCTGTTCGTGGTCGCCATTAGAGAACATTTACTTCACAGCGGTTATCGGTTCTGCGAGCTATGTATATGGCCTGCCCATTGCTCTATAAAACTACAAGCGTGCAAAGTTTCTTAAGTCTTATTCCTACGTCGTCCGCACAATTTTCGTTAAAAGTTTAAAAAAAAAATCCTCATGCTAATAAGTCAACTTCAACCACGGAATAAATAATATCTTCAACGCATGAAGTTCCTGAAGTAACCTGAAGTTATTTATAATAATTTCTAAACTATTGACTATATAGTTAACTTCACGGTGACTTTTTACGTCGCATCGTAAAAATTACTCATAATTTTTCCCTATTCGCCAAAAAAGTACGTATAACTTCATAAACTCTGTCGAACTGTGGTCACGCCATAGTTACACAATCGATAATCCAAAAGCTTTTAACCCATAAAAGCACAAGCAGGAGTAATGTCCGCGACTAATTTACCACAGATAATACCTGATAGAGGTGTAAGCGTTGCGTCACTAGCGGGCAAACAGCTGCGTTTCTCTACTTTCGATTTTGTTTGTTGTACGGCGCACGACATTGTTAACCGTATTAACTAACTAGGGTTGCCAGCGTCAGCCAGTACTAGCTACTCATGTATATAGTATACACATCTGAAGTCTCTGGATGATGAGTAGTGCTAGAGATAGATTTGGACTCTTCATGCTCCAATAGCTGTGTCACCCTGTGCTATTATGGTCAGGCGTGTTGCTGTTGATTACCATCAGCCATGCTCTGCTCTTCATGTCACTCTATACTACCTCTATAAATATATAGCAGCCCAGCTGAGACTCGAAGTCTCTCCACTGTAGGTCAGCGCAACGCAACGTAAGCGCAGGTAACGCATAACCTCTACTAAAGTTTCTAAGAAACGTTAACCCGTCCTGTTCTCCTGGTCATTTTATTCTCGGTCGTTTTATTAATTGACGTGTAAATTGTTCATTTATCAATAAAGAAATTTGACTTTGTCATATCAACCTCAAAAGCAGGCTATGGATCATGTATATTATTGTGCTATTAGTGAAAAGTTAATTTTGAATTACAAGCAGACACTTCAATTTATTTATGTATATATATTAAATAGATATATGTATATACATCCAAATTGCAAATGAATCACAAACTTTTAGAAATGCAGCTGCCCGCTTTTATCTACTTTTTTCACCATGTGGCCCATCGCTCTCAAAACGTTGCTGACCCCTGATATAAAGTAACGAGAGGAACAGGATATGTGTATGGTAACCAAAAAGCACAGTGTAACCCAGCTATTGGAACACAAAGAGCTCAAACCTTTACCTACTATCTATACTAATATTGTAAAGCTGATGAGTTTGTTTGTTTGTTTGAACGCAAGGATTTTGGGAACTACTGGTCCGATTTAAAGATCCTTCCTTTATTGGATAGTCCATTTCTCGAGGAAGGCTATAGGCTATTTAACATTATGCTACTATCAACAAGAGCGGAGCATGAATGAAAAATGTAACAAAAAACGGGAAAAAATATTGCTTTTTGAGAGCTTTCGTTGCGTGACAGCATGTGTCTATCTTTTAAAGGTTGCGTCATCAGAACCTACGTTAACCGAATTTGTTCAAAATTTTAATTTGTACGACCTCGGTTCAGCTAGTAAATAATAATAACTACCAAATTTGTGGTACTTCCCCAGTAGGACTCTGCAAAGAGTCTGACCACTACAGAACTAAAAGACATAATTGATGGTGAGGTGGCAACCTTGTCTCAAGTGGAAATAAATGCTTCTTTGGTAGATAAGCCGATGATACGTGCAACGCGATTGTCGAGCAGCTTCATGCCGTTGCACTGATATATTACAGCTACAATGCCAATGCCTCCCACAATGGCGCCGTTTGCTTGACTATTGCCATTATACACTTTTTCTGCACATTTGTGGCTTAGTACGTTCGCGACGATGGATTCTTCGTGAACATTATTTAGCTATACATAATAAAATAAATACTAACAGAACCTCGCAGTTTTGTCCGCGTAGTTTGTCATAATTTACCCTCTATAAAATGTGTTATTCTAGACTATAATCCAACTGTGTTCCAAATTTCAACTCAATCCATTAAGTCGTGACGATGTGATTGAGCAACAAACATCCAAACTTTGACAATAGAATCAGAATTATTTATTGCAAAAATTGTGTACAAAGGTAATGTTATAAATAATGGCTATAGAAACAACAGTTCTACCCTTTGCGGACATGCAACCTGTTAAATTAGTTCATTTTAGTACAAACCTCATGAAATAAAATAAATATTTTTATCAATAATAGCGTAACCATGGAAATTGCTAAGCGTGTTTATTTAATCTAAACAATACTTAATAAATACCTCTATTCTGATAAGAAATATTACTATGTATTTACTTTTATTGTAGGTAACTATATTCAAATTATTCTAAGTGGCTATTTTCTTTCCGTCGTTTTTGTAACACGAGTAATATTATTTTCATACCAGTATTATTTTTGTGGTCAACCATGTTCTCGGGTAAATTTATCCCCGGATGCATGAAACTGCACTGACATATCGGGAACTCGCTTTGTCATAATATTATTATCACTACAGTAAATATCCCGTAATTTATAATACTAGTCTAGTTAACAATCATGATAGCTTAAAACAATCTTACTAATGTTAAAAATGCGAAAGTTTGAATGTGTGTTGCTCAAAAACGTCGGATCGTGTTGAAAGGTACACAGATAGATTACAATCTGGAATAGCACTTTTCCAACTTTACATCGCGGGAAAAAATACGGGATCGGGAGCTACGCGGGTGAGACCGCTAGTACTAGGACTAGAACTAGGGGCTGCTGCTACCTATCAGTATATATTTTAAACTGCCTGCCCTCGTGGCTTAGTTGGTAGTAGCTCTGCCTGCGCAGCCGAGGGTCGTGGGTTCGATTCCCACCCAGTGCAAAAATTTGTGTGATGAATTCAAATGTTTTCACTGTGTCTGGGTGTTTCTATGTATAATAAGTATGTATTTAAAACTATATAAGTATTATATCAGCTATCTGGCCGCCATCACACAAGCTTTGCTTAGTTTGGGGTCAGATGGTGTTGTGTGTGAATTGTCCACCAATATTTATTAATTATTTTATTTTATTTATTTTGGTCAGAACATAAGAATGTTACGAATAAAAGTCTGCAAACTTATACGACTCCACTCGACAAATAAAATACACTCAAATATGAGCTTTATGTCATGCCTGTTAAGATATAGATTATATTGGCTACATAAACTGGCGGCTTTCAGCGAGCGGTCTGCTAATTAGTGTTGCCAATGTAATCGGTTTTTACGGGCATGGCATAAAGCCTATATTTGAGTGTATTTTATTTGTCGGATGGTAGCCGAGTCGTATAAATCGGCGAAGACCTAAGAATGCAAGAAGAAATTATGTTAGTGTTCGAATGGTAAAAGATTTACGCGAATCAAGTTTAGTGACGTCAAACGAATTCAAACAAACTAAATTGGGTTATACTTAGGAGTGTGTGTAAAAGTCAAAATTGATTCAATTCAATAAAATTTAATTTAATTCCTCTTTCTGTGTTACTCTGAAGGGATTATTTAAAATGCCTGTTAAAAAACCAAAAAAAAAATCTCAATTCATTCCGTCCTGCAAGTAGCAAAAACACAATTCCACAAATATTTGGTACCCATGTGTTAGGTCAAAGATCTCATATTTATAGCTTTGTTATTTTGAATTATACCTACTTTGTTGTATTCTGTGGTATAACTTTCGCTTGTTGCATATGCGATGAGAGCCCCGTTGTAAAAAAATTCTTTAACATTTGACCTTGCTTGACGTTCAGGTAAAAATACTTTTCTTTTAATTATTATTTGTAGGCTTACTATTGGTCATCATATTACCAGGACGTCTAATCTATTTCTACGAAAACGTAATTTCGAAAAAAACTCGCGACTTTCCTACTCTCGTTTTACTTCGTTTCGTCCGATACAACATTGTTTGACGTTTAAATGTTCTAACCTTACTCTAACTAGAGTGGGCTTAGAACATTTAAACGGACAAAATGACGGATCGAAGTAAAATCGGAGTTGGAAAGTCCCGAGTTTATTTCGAAATTACGTTTTCGTAGAAAGAGAGTAGTGGTCCTGGTAAAAAGAGTACTTTTTCTACGAAAAATATAGGTAATTTCAAAATAAAGTTTGTTTTGAATTTCGTTTTTTCGTAGAAAGAGAGACGTCCTGGTTATAAGAGATGATGCGGTTGACTTATAAGAAACCTACACCACACCGTCCTACACCACTGTACTATAAATGTATCTATAGATGTTAGTTACTCTCCATATCAAAAGCTACCGAAGGGATTTGGATTAAATGTGATAGATAGATCATTTTGTATTTAGATTGTAGATAGATTGGCGTTTCGTCCTTATAATTTTTGCATTATAGGAAAATAACGAGATCGGAAACAGCGCGAACAAAACCACGGGATATTACTAGTAACATAATATTTTAATAATATTTTTGTAGTCAACTTTTTTTTCAATTCCACGTACAAAGTCCCGTTCTTAAATTTGCATTCAAATCGAACTCGAATAGTAATATCCTCAAATATTTAGTTATTTCTCTGCTGTTGACATAACTGAAGTGCTAAATACCATGTTTAGCTTCTTAATATTCTAGGTATTTGCTAAATAAACACTGCTTTGTTAAGTCAACACCCAATGCTAATTTCTGTACAAAACAATGCAGCTTTCACACTGACACGTATGCTCACCTATTCTCATGTATTTTATAGTCGGAGAGGTGATCAAAAAGCTGTTACTGTACTTATTGAACTCTCAGTAACCTTCTTGGCATTTGATTTGCTGGTTGTAACGCTACCATTATATCAAGTAATTAAATAATATTTAAATCGTGATTAGGCCTGTGCAAAGCTTATATTAGGAAATCTTAATTTTTTGTTACTTTTTATGTCTAAATTCCACCACAATATGCCTTATAAGGCGACTCAGATAGTGTGGATTTTGTCTAAGATGGAGAAAGATACTAATATATGAAGATATTTTATTTGGTCCAACGCACAAGCATTGCCATTCAGCGTGGTAATGCCGCCAGCATGCTAGGTACGCTTCCGATTGGTAGTGGGCTTGAACACCTTGATTATCTGTAGACCTGCATTGGTCTAGGGATAATGCAGATGTGCTTAGTGTAAGTAGTTAGTTAGGTTAGGTTAGGTTGGATGTTCTAATGTTGATTGGTCCAGCAAAATCAACTCCACTGTGCCGGAATGGTTTTGCTGGTGTAACTCTGCAAGCTGGAAGTTGGCCCATCAATTGGGTTTGTGCATTTGCAGAATATCGCTGGCACGTAACACATTTACGTACATAAGGTCTAGCCGATGTCTTAGATGAAATAATCCAGTATTTGGTACGCAAATGACTCAACATTAACCTAGTTGATAGTCCTCCGTGTAATGTCTTCTTATGAGCATCATCAATGATTAAACCTGTAAAGTGACTGCCGTGTGGCAAAATAACGAGATGTTTGGAGTCTTCGTCCAAAATGTAGCGTAATGTATTTTAGTTTTGTTAATAAAGGCTCTGCGCGATAAAAAAAAATTTGGTACTTGTCATGTTGTTTGTCCGCAATGGGCTCCTTAACTACTTTACCGATTTAGTCAAATTTGCACACCGTGTGTACTTTCATCCAACTTGAAAGATAAGATAGTTTTTATTTAGATTAATGATCTTAATATGTCAATATCCAGGCAAAACCAGAACTAGCCTTTAATATGTTATATATTTCTGCGAAACTAAATGCCTTTCTACAAAGCAAACACGCTATTCAGAGTGCAATTGATGCAAACTCTTCAAATTACTTATTAAACTAGAATCTAGACTACCATAATTTCCTAACACCTTTACACAAAAAGCCGTCAGCTCCTTCATTACGCTAGAACGAAATGAATCAGTGTACGCAAATAGGCAAAAACTAGCACCTCTCGTGCGAAATGTTCAGATACACCGTTATTCAAATATTACGACACAGCGGTAACCTATTTGAAACAATGCTGGCTAGAAAAACAATTTAAATGAATTATGTATCTGGGAATTTCAATACCAAAATAATAATTAGCTTGGTAAACTTTTATTTGAACAATTAATGGAATATAACGCTAATAAATAACTCATTTTTCGTTCCTTCTGCTGGTATTGAGTACCAGAAGGAAAGTATCAAGGACTTAACATTAACCCCTTTGAGGTTCCGCAGCCCAACTGTAGAAACAAAAAAAATGGCAGTCATAGAAACTGCCGATAAAAGTGGAAACTTATAACTCAGAATTTGATAGCTTACTTTGGAAAATACGCGGGTGAAAATGTAGGGCGTGGCCACGGGCATGGCCATGATCTCCAGTTTACCCGAACATTTCTTGTCATTCCCGAGCGTGACGCTAGAATTCAATTCACAGTCCACGAAAAATCTGGCTGTGACGTGCCAAAATAACTTTTCAATTGAAATATGAACTGATTATTGAAGGTACATTGCCACGTTTGCTAATGGCAGATTGCACTTGCCCTACATAATATATCTTTCTTGGAACATGCCGTTTGATCACGATGTTTTCTTCACCGCTTAAGCCGACTTGTACCTACATCCGCGCACTGAATAATTAAATTTTTCCGAAGTAACAAAATCTGGCTTTAATTTTTAAAAAATCTAACACTCCATAAAATTCCATAAGAATCTATATGACTAAAGGCCTGTTTACATTTTGATTATTGCGAGTGCGAGTGCAAGTGAGAAATAAAACACGCTTCTAATCACTTCACTACTCAAGTTACTATACACTCGCACTAATCAATCGCTGTCCACACCAGTTTGCTACTAATCACTAAACACCTGCACTAATCACTTGCACTTGCACTAATCAAAATGCAAACAGGCCTGAAGTCGTCTAGATAAATTAAGTTTTTCATAGATATTTCAGAAACCGCGAAATGGATTTCGATATAATTTACATGGGACTACTTATCTCTCAAGTATTTTCTACCAAACAAAAAAGAACCATCAAAATTGAAGCAAGATTTCAATCCTGATTACCTAATTTGTATTTCAATTCCCCGTAAATTGCGTTTCAATCAAAATCTTCAAATAATAATATAATGGGAAAAAGTGTAAAACCACTAGCATAAATATGTAGCTAGGACATGGCGGATGAGAATCACAAGCCATAAAACATAAAGGTCAATTTTAACAGCTGTATTATGTATATTTATGACTTTATGGTTATTTTTCACTTCCAAAGATAATAAAATAATTATTTTATGACTTCTCTGTAATCAATAGAAACAGGCACGATCATCTATAGGATATGAATTCTGTACCTAGTATTATAATGTCGAATATATTTTTTTTACTTTTAATTTTTTTTTTCTTTTACAATGTGACAGTACGAGTACTACAAACAACTACTACTGTATTCAAACATGAAGTGTCAAAATAAATGCCTACCGTTGCACTGCGCTAGTGACCCGGAGATAGAAAATTATAATATTTTTCCCCATAATTTATGTAAAAGCATTGCCCTTTAAACCTGAACACAGGATTACGGGATCCTAACGTAAAACGAATCCCGTTTTTTTGTTTTTTTTTTATATTAAGAGTGACGAGACGAGCAGGAGATAATGTGCCTGATGGTAAGCAACATGCCTGCCATATGACAGCACAGTGACACTCAGCTATTGGAGCATGAAGAGTCCAAATCATTGCCTAGCACTGCACTGCGCTCGTCACCCAGAGATCTAAGATGTTATATCTCTAAGTCATGGAAATCCAATTGCTCTGGAAACAATGCCCTTCAAACCGGAACACAGTAATGTTTGCACATTACTGCTTGGCGGTAGAATAACTGGTAAGGTGTGGTATTTCCCCAGGCGGACTCTGCTAAGAGTCCTACCCCTACAAAAGTTGAGTCAAGACTTACTTAATATACCTTACAGACCTAAATAGTTGTATGAATTATGTAATTTGTATAATACATCATGACAATTGGTCTCAGTCTGACAGGAACCGTCATGAAAGATAAATCATTGCGTTCCGGGTACAAATACAAGGTCACTCAATCAATAACCACTTCAACGGAGCTCCTACACTTGACCTCAGTCACCTCGTAAAGGCCTAGTCAGACGAGCGACGACGATCATCGTGCAGGATACTATAGTATCAAGAAATAATAGTAAAACAGTAAAAGGCAATAATAGACAGTATTAAGAGATAATATATTATAACACTAGTATAATTTTTTACATAGTATTTACTGTGGTTCTTTGTTTATTTTCGCTGACTTCAAAAGATAACCTAGTCGTCTGTGAACCGATTTTGATACTTCTATAATGTATATTTTTTTGTTTTGGTAGATCATAGTTTAGAAGTGCTTCCATATTTATTTCATCAAAATTGGTACAACGGTTATTGTAACATCAACATAAAGAAACAAAATAAACACACATCGTTGATTTATTCGTCAATTTATTAATAAATCAAACTCCGTGAGTTTAATTTTTAAATTAAGGTTCGTTGTTTGTTTGCCGTGGAAAAATAATAATAATTATTATTATTTTTAAATAAGGAGTGACGAGACGAGCAGGATATGTGCCTGATGGTAAGCAACATGCCTGCCACATAACAGCACAGTGACATGCAGCTATTGGAACATGAAGAGCCAAAATCATTACCTAGCACCGCACTGCGCTCGTCACCCAGAGATCTAAGTTGTTATATCTCTAAGCCCTGTAATTTCTCTGGAAACATTGCCCTTCAAACCGGAACACAGTAATGTTTGCACATTACTGCTTGGCGGTAGAATAATTGACAAAGGTGTGGTACTTCCCCAGGCGGACTCTGCTAAGAGTTCTACTACTACAAAATTCTTCTTATTCTTATTTATTCTTTCATAATATAGAGACAATACGAGCAGACACGCGCCTAATGGTAATGGTGGCCAACAAGTAACAGCACAGAGCGGCTATTTGACTTAATGAATTAATGAAAATTCTTTATTGCCCAAACCATTAAATGATAAATATGAAATAAGAAAACAGTGCCAGTGAACCAACTGGTTGCCTTATCGCTGTAAGTGATTTCTTTCAGACAACCTTGGAATGGGCAAAATCCTAGAAAAACTTACAATATAGTGAGCTACACAGACTATGAATTAAAGAAACTTAAGTACTAAGACTAGAAATTAAAGGCTACAATAAGTTACTCAATCACAACGGGAAGTTTTAACGAATCAGTATGTTCTTTGGATTATACTCTATTTCAGCCATTCCCAAAGTGGGCGATAACGCCCCCTTCTGGGCGCTGCAGGTCTAATGGGGGGCGGTAAGGGACCCAGAAAAAAAGTTTGAGGTCGTTATGTAGAGGCTTGGACTCTGTTCTACAAACTGGACTCAGATCTAAAGTTAACTCTTGCGGGTTATAGTAAAAGTCTCTTTTAGAATTAATGTCATCTCCACTAGTATTATAGCTCACAATAATTGATTGATTTAATTTGTAGTTATAGTGGTTTTTAAGTATGTGAAAAAATGGGGGCATTAAAAAATAATATATTCTCAAAGCGGGCAGCAGACAAAATATGTTTGGGAAACCCTGGGCTATTTGGATAATAGGTCAAAGTATAGTCTGCAAAATCTCGTATGCTATTTTTCATGGCGGGAAAATTTACGTTAAGGCTGGTTTCTGTTATTAATGCTACTATCGTGAACAACAGTCAACTTAAAACAATGTTATCAAACAGGACAGGACAGAGCCGACATCGAACAATAAGAAACGAAGTGGAAGTGACAATTATGATGTAACTGATAATAGATTCGTATAACAATGAAAAATAACAAATTTATTTTAATGTAAAGTACGAGAAAATGTTTAATGTTTTGTAAACGTAAGTTTTGTAAAAATACTAGTTCAAGTCGACTGCTGTACAAAATGGGACTAATTTTTACAGCTTTTTATATGATTGATAGTAATTATAACTAAAAGACACCAAAATATATTCTGAAACGTTTTTTTTAACAGTATCGACCATTTGAGAGTATATGAGAGAAACGCATATCCTGGACAACCATGAGTTGATTATGATGATTATTTTTTTAAACAGTTCTAAAAGTCGTGTTAATATAAATTTGAGTTACAGTGACTGCACTCTATTTAGTGGTCTCCACTCTAGAACACGATATTTTTTAATTATGTCTGTTGACATAAATAAAAAATAATTTCCTTTTGAAAAAAAAACACAATGCATATTAGGTTAAAAAGACCACCGTGCACTGGCCCCCGTCCGAATGTGGCTTTGACTTTTACACTTGATGTGTTCCCCCTCGGTAACTCGGAATAGCCAGGGAGCCAAGGAAATCGGTCAAAAACCAACCAACTCGATGTTTTCTCCTAAGTCATATAAATAAGTAGAACCTGGGTGAACGAGCTTTGCTCGGTTTAAACACTGAGTATGTATACTAAGATACCTACAGATTTGTAGTAATAGGTTTTCTCAAACAAAAGAACTTGAAAAAAAAGACGAGTCGTCTGGATTCGAACCTGGATCTACTAATTCATGACCGCTCAACTTTCCGCCTGAGCTATTAAACTATCGCGGAACGTCGCGAAATTTGCCATCGCTTTATAATGTTAATGTAACAGTTCTTCATTGTCTAAAAACTCTGTAATTTAATATACAACGTGGTGGATTTACCCCCAACAATATTTTAACAGTCCATTCTAACACTGATGTAGACTTCATCACCCAAGGTCTTTTTCCCCTCAGCACGGTAGATCACGAGATAATGCGAGTCAAAGTTTGACGTAAAATTTCCACCAAATCACCAGCTTCAACCCTAAAGCATGTACAGCAGACAAACGACATTGCCGCCGACGCCGCGGCGTCGTACAAAAATCCGTGAGAAGATCTGGCCATTAGGGGTATGTCAAATGAAATAACAACTAAAAAAAATATTTTTTTATGTAAAAATTTTTTTGAGCTTTCATGCCTAATTTTCACATACGTGATTCAAAACTTAATGTAGATGAACTACCATATATATTGTTGCACCTATATATATTGTTGCACCTTTCT
Source organism: Ectropis crepuscularia (assembly GCA_963693475.1). Classification (NCBI taxonomy): domain Eukaryota; kingdom Metazoa; phylum Arthropoda; class Insecta; order Lepidoptera; family Geometridae; genus Ectropis; species Ectropis crepuscularia. The sequence goes on from OY856355.1 coordinate 21,352,938, forward strand.
GCAACACCTTATTCTGTATTCAATTATCCCAAGATTTGGTAATCAACGCATCAGGTGTGGTGGAAGCTTTAAGTGTTCCTAATAGTAGTATGAATATAGATATCCATTTTTCAATATTGCTTGGCTGTATTCTCAGTACTGTATCCTAAACTATTACCGCCGAACAATCATATCCAGCGTCCCACTGACATCCCACGCCATGCTAGACAATACTACCGATTATAAATATTATCTTAATCTGTTATTTATCAATATAAATATATTGGTTGGAAAAGTAATGTTCTATTTCGTTACTCCTCTATTCCTAAATCGATGTTGCGGTTTTTGATTTATCACCAAAAAACTAAAATTTGATTTCATCCAACGACGTAGTAATAATAGCTTCTTATTATGAAATTTGGTCGAATGTCTGAATTTAATTTTAATTTTTTAACTTTTATAGGTTTACACTTGACCGCCATCTCGCCTGATGTTAAGCGACGATGCGGTTTACGATGGAGCGTGTTTACCTAGAAGAAGCCGATTCACTCTCGATTTGAAGACACAAAGATTGTAACCATCGGAGAAAACCCACTCAGGCAACGTATTCCACATCCTAGACGTTCTTACCACAAAAGTAAAGTCAAATCTCTTCGTTCGTGTCTTTGGAACATCAACCATGAAACGGTGTCGCTATTTCGAGCTGCGAGCATTCCGATAGAAAAAAGGGCAAGGTGGTATTAGATCATGCAAATCAAAATCACACTCTCCGAAGTGTATCCGATAAAAACCCAATAGGCTAGCAATTTTTCGGCGATGTTCAAAACTTTGAAGTTGGTTTTTGTTTTTTCTTAGAAAATATTTTTTCCAAGTGCAAGACCAATAATTTTCAAGAATACATTGATATGAACCACATATGAACAAATGTTTGGAATAAGTAAGGTTTTTTATTTTTTTAGACTCTTCAAAATTTAAATTCTGTGATCTTTATCATTTGTTTACTTTTTTACATGGATCTTGGATTAGGAGAAGAAAAGAAAATAGGGGGGAGTAGGGAACATTTTCATTCTAATCTATAACTATTTTATACCTATTCTAAGTCGCCTCCTTTCGGCTAAAATTAGTAAGAATTTCCCAGAAATGGTAAGGTAATCCCGGAATAAGTAAGAATTTCCCGGAACTAGTAAAGTAATCCCGGAATAAGTAAGGTACGGTGGTAAGCGTTACAAGGTCATGTCGACTGCGTAGTTCTCATCAGATATTACCTTGTTCCCAGAGGATCAGGTTCAAGGGTAATTAGACGTGAGGACGACGGAACGAATTCATTGAGCGATATTCTGCGACGTAGAACAAACATACTTACGTATTTAAGCCCTGGCATGAACTAATTAGCAATTAACAAAGATGTCTTATTCAACATTTTGAACATTAAAGGCAAATAAATAAATGTAGAGACATTTCTTGCACAACACCATGTAGCCATATACTAAACAAAGCTTTAAGTGAGCCAGATAGTTTACAAAATACATAATATGTATATTGTTAGCAATGCTATTAATTATGAGTTGGTATTCGAAGAATAAATAGTAAGAATACCGAATTGCTCTCTATGGCAACCCGAAAATTCCGGGTACGATTTGTTTGCAGTCTGTGGTCGGTGGCTCGGTGGTAATTTTGGCGGGAAACTATGAAGCTCTCGGTTTTTCTCGTCAGAACATACATTGATGTAAAATCATATAGTCAGTGGATCCGACCTATCTATACTAATATTATAAAGAGGAAAGATTTGTATTTTTGTATTTTTGTATTTTTGTATGTATGTAATAAACTCAAAAACTACTGAACCGATTTCAAAAATTCTTTTACCAAAAGAGAGCTACATTATCACTGAGTAACATAGGCTACTTTTATTACGAGAAAAAATTAGAATTACTTTGATTTCTTTACTAAAACCAACGCAAGGTATAAAAAAAACAGCCATAAAATGGCTTTCATCGCATACGCTGCGGAAAGTACCAATGATAGAACAAAACAATGTTCTACAATATTATAAAACGTATTAAAATCTACAAAAAACCTCGCGAGACCATATGTCTAACTACTGTAATTACGTCGCTACAACTGCTTTTTTACATTTTAAAAGAAGATAAAAATGCCGATCAAATTCAGACCATGTTATCCATACATTTGTATTAATTCTTATCCAAATAAACTATTTCGTATTCAAGATTGCTTTAATACCTACTGATTCCTTTTTGAATTATTAAAATCGGACATTGCATTCAAAAGATACTACGAAGTTAAAAAATTCCATCCTGTCGAAATAATAATAAACGACGCGACGGGCCGGCGCGGCGCGCCGACTGTAGCGCGGCGCGGCGCAACGTGGCGGTACATGCCATCGACACAAATCAATGGATGTGCTCTGAGAACCTTGAAATTGGTAATAAATTGCGTCTCAGTGTGTATCGTAAGTGGCTTACAAACAACCAATCTACTTGACCCGTACAATCGCTAGCGGCGAGATTTGCTGTGGTTCTACTTATTTTGGTTGTTGACACCGAATAATGATAGGTAAAAACATCCGGCGTCCACCTCGTCCTGCAACCGACTAGAACGGAAAGAGTGAGCTCACTCTTCCCAACGTTGACATGATTGTGTGCGCCCTGAAGTTTGGTAGGGCCTATCTTAGGTTCTACGATTTATGGTAATATTATTATTTTGTTTCCGCCGTAATACATTACAGCTAGCCGTTTTGAAAAACAGTGCCTTTTTGTAATGCGGCGGTTCAACGATTAGCCGCATTGTCATTGCGATACGTTCTTCAATAAGGCGGCCCACGTTCAGCCGTATTGTATTACTGCTTATATTATATTTTACAACATTTTACCTCTCTCATAAAGTTTGAAAGCCCATAAATTGATATCGGTGACGGTGCACCTAAGAAACATGGTGCACTTCCATAGACAAGGGTCTATCATCGAGATTTGACTCCGGGTGGGCTCCCGCCAGAAGCTCTGTGGTCAGCCCTGAGTGTCACTTCTCCATACTCGGCCTGCGATACACTTCGGCTACTTGCATGGCTTGCTCCACTCAGGACCTCCCTTGAGCTTCTGGCTCCCGCATTTTTTAGGGTTCCGTAAAACGTAAAAACGGAACCTTTATAGATTCGTCATGTCTGTCTGTCTGTCTGTCTGTCCGTCCGTATGTCACAGCCACTTTTTGCCGAAACTATGAGAACTACACTGTTGAAACTTGGTGAGTAGATGTATTCTGTGAACCGCATTAAGATTTTTACAAAAGTTTAAAAAAAAAAACAAAAATTAGGGGTGCCCCCCATACTGAGAACTGAAGCTCAAAAATATTTTTTTCATCAAACCTACACGTGTGGGGTGTCTATCGATAGGTCTTCAAAAATGATGTTAAGGTTTCTAATATAATTTTTGTCTACACTGAATAACTTGCGCGAGAGACGCTTCCAAAGTGGTAAAATCCCCCCCTCTAACTTCTAAAGTAAGAGAATGAAAAAACTAAAAAAAATATATGGTGTACATTACCATGAAAACTACCAACGAAAATTAGTTTGAACTCGATCTGATGAGTAGTTTTTTTTTAGTACGTCATAAATACACTATTATTAAAACTTCGATCAAAGTTACAACGAACTACAAGAACTATGTGTACTATGTATATTATGTTACTTGCTGGAACGGAACCCTTCATGGGCGAGTCCAACTCGCACTTTTTACGCTACTTTATTTTAATACACTCCAGAGGTAGTAGCGCCAAGACTATATAGTCGGTATGCTCCGAGTCGGATCTGGGTCTCATGTAACCAACCCGGTCGGATTTAGTCTTAACAAGGTGGACGGTGGAAACGAAATAGTTTCCAAGTAACACCCAGGGTGACAAGTGACACTCCAATAATATTGTGTACAATCCCTCCGAACTCCAGAATCCACTGTCACTTTAGCAATTTAGCAACACACTTACAGTACCTATTCAATGCCATAGTTGTTGTTATGTCAGGCAGTGCCATGAGTGTTAAGAATCGGAACTAAAAATTGTGAAAGAGGCGGCTAATCTCTCGCTTTATTACTTTACGGCTAGCCGTGTTGAATGACGTATGGCGTCGAATACATTCCGGCGGTTTTTTAATCAGCCGTATTCAATCCGGCTGATCGTTAAACCGCCGCTTTACAAAACGGCCCCCAACCAACTAAGCCACCAGGCCAGCCAGTTTAATGTTTTTACACTTTAAAGTTTTGGTTTCTAATTTTGATCATTTGGAAAAATTTGGTCATGTACGTTTCATTTAGCATACCTACTTAACAAAAAATATTGACCCCGTGCGAAGCCGGGACGGGCCGCTAGTTTATTATAAACAACTGAGAGACTAAACTAAAAAACTAAAAATAGGTACCTAGATATTATGATTTTTGCATTTCATTTGAAAACAAAATATCCAAAAAATAAAAAGAAAAATTCAAATAGTAGAGGATGAAACTAACTGGAAAGTAGTATTAAAGCTTGATCAGTCTTATTCAAGTAATTTCATCCATAGATCCTATTAGACCTAGTAATGTTATAAACGTGAAATATAGATAGATGGTTGGATGTTTGTTACACAATCACGTAGCAACAACTGAACGGATTATATTAAAACTTCTGTAGACTATAATTTGGCACATCGGCTACTTTTTGACTTACTTTTTATGTAGAAAAATGTAAAAATTATCAGAAAAAAACAATTTAAATTATATACGAACGAACTTACGTATACGTATAGATAAAGCATAATAATAGTTAGAAAAATAAATTTCAAGCTTTTTATTCTATTGATACCAACTTCCGGGTACACTCACTTTCTATGCATAAATACTTGTAATCTTATAACTTAGTTGTCAGTTGATCAACCTGTCTGTAACTTAGCTATTCGCTTAGATAAGCTGATCAACACGTAGAAACACTTTTACTAGGAACGGAAACCGGTTTGGAGTTCCATGCTACGAAAGAAAAGTGATTCTATAGATAGATACACAGGAAAAGAATAAAAATTGTAAGATTGAATTGATGAGAAATTTTGAACATAGACAGTTCAAATCACTGTTTAGCACTACACTGTGTTTGTCACTCAGAGATATAAAATTATTTGTAACACATTTGCTCGTAAAGGATATTTTATTTCACTAATGCCTATAATTTATCTAGTAACATTGCCCTTCAAGTAATGTTTGGCTCATCACTGCTTCCCCGTAGAATAAGTGACAAAGGTGTAGTTACTTCTCCAAGCAATCTCTACAATGAGTCACCACAAAGTGACATCGTTTCATGGTTGATGTTCCAACGACACAAACTCAAAATTTGACGCCATTTTCGTAATAAAATCATCAAAACTTGCCTGGAAAAAGTTGCCTGATTATTATTTCTTGATCTTATATTATAATATCTGGGCGTCTTCAATTGTTTGTGAATAGGTTTCTTCTTGGGTTTCATGATCTCTCTATATTGGTGGTAGGGCTTTTTGCAGAGTCCACCGGGGGAAGTACCACATCTTTGCCAGTTATTCTGCCGCCAAGCAGCAGTGTGCAAACGTTACTGTGTTTCGGTTTGAAGGGCAATGTTTCCAGAGAAGTTACTGAGCTAAGAGATAAAACACCTTATATCTCCAGGTGGCGAGCGTAGTGCAGTACTAGGTAATGATAAGGACTCTTATTGTTCCAATAGCTGCGTGTCACTGTGCTGTTAAGTGCAGGCATGTTGCTTACCATCAGGAACATGCCCAATTGCCCAACTCGTCTTGTCACTCTATATCTATACTATAAAAAAACATACTATAAAACGTTTCACCATGGCCGCATCGTTGCTTGGCATCGGGCAAGGCGGCGGTCAAAGGCAAGCTTATTATCGATTAAAAAGTATTAATATTACAGAACCACAGAATCTCAGACGCAGCCACGCTCCAAAAACGAGTCGCAAACGTTCTCATTTCGCGATAGCAACATCCGAGGCGTGGGTCCAACGTGCTGTAATGAAAGTGGATTGACTGGATCCACTTGCTTTGTGCCTTCAATGTTTTTCCAAATAAATATACATTCAAACTTATAAATGCCCAATTGTTCACGATTTTAAGTCACACAAGTTTTGTTTTGATGTAAAGCAAATACCCATTATGCCTGTAAGATTTCTACCGCAGTTAATAAAAGAGCAGATTACTCCGAAATGATTGGACCAATTTTGATACAGCAAAGAAACACTTCCGAACTAATTCATCTTTAAAACAATAAAAAAAACAAAATTGATATCGGTGCATCCCACAGAAATCTAAATAATAAGGTAATATTATTTAGATTTCTGTGGTGCATCCGCACACAGACTGATATACGTCAAACTTATAACATCACGTCGTTTTAACGTTGTAGGTTAAAAATCCGTATCGTACCATGTTGCCCTAAACTAAAACAAATTCTACTAATATTATTATTGTAATTATAGGTAAATTGTATAATCTTAATAAGATATTCTTTGGTGCATGCTGCGCCATAAACTGAAAAGTTGTCTATTACTTGTCAACTGTAAGTTCCAAAAATATTTCATAAATTCGTGTACCTACATATTTTAATAGTCATAAGAAATAAAACGAAGTTATTGGAATACATCATTTTTTCATTAAAATCCAATAATAATAACAATTATAAACGCGAATGTTTGTAAGAATGTAACAAAAACTACTAAAGGATGAAATTTCTAATCTTTTTTCTAATCTGGATGAAATTTGATACATAGATATATAAAATGGTCTGGAATAACTTAGTTACATAAGTACTTAAGTTATTTCTAAACTCGAAAAACGACAGGATCGGGAACCGAGCCGGTAAAACCGCGGGGCACTGCTACTTGGTAATAATAATGCAAAGCAGTAAATAAATACCTAAATACCTATAAATAGAGAAATAAACATTGATGGACAATTCACACACAACACCATCCGACCCCAAACTAAGCAAAGCTTTTACTATGGCGGCCAGGTAGCTGACATAATCTATACTAATATTATAAAGCTGAAGAGTTTGTTTGTTTGTTTGTTTGTTTGTTTGAACGCTAGGATCTCGGAAAGTACTGGACCGATACGAAAGATTCTTTTTCTGTTGGATACTCCATTTATCGAGGAAGGCTATAGGGTATATAACATTACGCTACTATCAATAGGTACGGAGTATGAGTGAAGAATGTAAAGAAAACGGGGAAAAATATTTCTCTTCGAGAGCTTTAGTTCCGTGAATTTAAATTCTCTTTGGTCGCTGAAGTCTGTGACGGCGCGTGTCTACATTTGAAGTTTGTGTCATTTGAAGTAGTCAAATTTGTTCTACAACAATGCATTGTTGCTTATTTACGTATTTTTAGGGTTCCGTGAAACGTTATAAAGTGGCCAGCAATGGATATTTTAGTATGGATTTTCCTCAAATAGACGCGGGTGAAACCGCGGGGCACAGCTAGTGCTTAATAATGTGTACATACATATTACTGTATTCCAGGTTTACAGGGTAATGTTTCCAGATAAGTTACTGATAAATAGATAAATGACCTTAGGATGACGAGCGAGATGCAGTGCTAGGCAATTCAATGTACCTTCAACAAGACTAATGCACCTTTAAGACCTTCGAGTCAAATGGCGCAAGATTTCATCGCTCTTTCAACTAACTGCCTTTTCATCGCGTCAGTTAATCATTAATTTAAGATAAAAGTCTTTGTGAGTACATCGCACGATCCAGATAACGATAATTAATATTTGTTAGTTTTATCTGCTCTCACCAATTATGTTATAATGTTACAAAGCGTTGCATTGTTGAAGACAATCACATTCACTTTCAAGTGTTTTAGTTCTATGAATTCTTCAGTTTATAGATAAACCACATTTTTTTAGGGTTCCGTAAAACGTAAAAACGGAACCCTTATAGATTCGTCATGTCTGTCTGTCTGTCTGTCTGTCCGTCCGTATGTCACAGCCACTTTTTGCCGAAACTATGAGAACTACACTGTTGAAACTTGGTAAGTAGATGTATTCTGTAAACCGCATTAAGATTTGAACAGAAAAATTAAAAAAAAAAGAAAAATTAGGGTTGCCCCCCATACTGAGAACTGAAACTCAAAAAAAATTTTTTCATCAAACCTACACGTGTGGGGTCTCTATCGATAGGTCTTAAAAAATGATGTTGAGGTTTCTAGAATCATTTTCGTCTACACTGAATAATTTGCGCGAGAGACACTTCCAAAGTGGTAAAATGTGTGTCCCCCCCCCCTCTAACTTCTAAAGTAAGAGAATGAAAAATCTAAAAAAAATATATGATGTACATTACCATGTAAACTACCAACAAAAATTAGTTTCAACTCGATTCGATAAGTAGTTCTTTTTTAGTACGTCATAAATACACTATTATTGAAACTTCGATCAAAGTTACAACGAACTACAAGAACTATGTGTACTATGTATATTATGTTACTTGCTGCAACGGAACCCTACATGGGCGAGTCCAACTCGCACTTGGCTACTTTATTTCTAAGTAGTTACAGATTGACGAGACGAGTAGGTCATGTTCTTGATGGTTAATGGCTACCCTGCCCATAACAACACATGGTCACGCAGCTAATGGAACATGAAGAGTCCAAACGCTCGCACATGTGATGATTATATCTAAGCCCTCTGATTTTTCTTTCCCTATGTATGAACATTTATCATCATCATGACCTTTTTTCATGTCACACAAGTTTTTTTTATAATGAAGTGTGATCAAACGAACAAAACTTGGCCTGATGGCAAGCAATTTGTCTCCCCATTACAACAAAATGCCATGCAGCTATTTGAGTTACTGAAGCCCAAATCAGCACTGCACTGCGCTCGTCACTTGGTTACATAAGAAGATAAATCTTCTTATGTAACCAAGAAGATAAATCTTCTTATGTAACCAAGAAAGGTTTGTCATCTCTGAGGTAAACCTCAGAGATGACAAACCGATACATGAGAATAAATATTTAAAGATACCGACGGGATTCAAACCTACAACTAAACCTCACCATTGTAAATCCAGACATTCACCACCTGTCTCTTTTTACATAACTTGACAATTTACAAACATTTGGTTCAATGAAAACCTCTTGCTTTTCAAATAGTAATAATTGAATGAAAAATGCAATCATTTATACCAATAAAGTTAACAAAAAACGTAAGCTTTGTACTCGATCACTCATTTACAATCATATTTCCTGATTGTAATTCATACCAACAGCTTATAAATGTTATTTATTAGACTTTTATATAATACTACTGGTCGCGAAATGGTCCAAATTTCCGAGAAGGAATATTAATCGTTTCTCAATTTGACAAACTTTAACAATAAATAAAAGAGTATTTATTCGTGTGTGTCAAATAGTAGTGTCTTTAATATTTCTGAGTTGATTTTATATTTTGTAGTGATAGGACTCTTAGCAGAGTCCGCCTGGGGAAGTACCACACCTTTGTCAATTATTCTACCGCCAAGCATTACTGTGTTCCGGTTTGAAGGGTAATGTTTCCAGAGAAATTACAGGGCTTAGAGATATAACAACTTAGGTCTCTGGGTGACGAGCGCAGTGCAGTGCTAGGTAATGATTTGGACTGTTCATGTTCCAATAGCTGCGTGTCACTGTGCTGTTATGTGGCAGGCATGTTGCTTATCATCAGGCACATGACCTGCTCGTCTCGTCACAATTAATTTTAAAAAAAAAAAATGTGTGCGCTTAAAACCGCACGGCAGAAGTGAAAACTAAAATAAGAAATACTTAACTATATAATGACTACTAAATAATTTTAATTTAAAACTTTTACGGCTGAATGATTAGTATCCATGGCCAAGAATAAATTTAAAAAAAAAATACGCGGGTCGAAAATGCCGTTTAAAACTCGCAAGTTTTTAGTTTTTAGTGTTTGCTATTTAGTTATGCCATATTTATGTATTTCGCTAAAAATGCATAAATATGTTGTGTTATAGTGAATTTGTGTAAGCACCTTCAGAAAATGGGTATCATTTTGTGTGTTTACGTAGTGTAAGTGCTGTGATAAAATATTACAACCATAACTTTTTTGCAATGGACGTGAAATGCAAATTTAACATTTCGTAACAGGTTCAATTGATGTGGTAAGTACCTAGAAGTTAATGTCGTGATAAAAAAGTTTAAAAATTCGCCAGTTTCAGCGAGAAAGTCGCTAAAGTGTCAACTCTGGTAGTGAGCAGCGAGAGAGAGTAAGAGTATGTATTGTCCCATGTCCTCCTCTAACAATTATCTTTCTCGGTCTGGCACGTTTGTTGACCACATTATCTTTCTCGCTCTAGCATCCCGAGTTTACCCGAAATTTCTTATCATATCCGAGCGTGATGATCACGTGATCATGAGTCCATTTCACAGCCCACGAAAATTCTGTATATAGCGCGCCTAAAGAAGTTTTCACTTAAAAAATTAATTCTCCGTATCCTATTAATATTATACAAATTTACGTTATATTTTTATTCCGGTAAAATAACGACATCGAGAACTAAGCGGGTGAAACCGCAGGGCACTGCTAGCAATATTATAAAACCAATAGTTTGTTTGAACGATTTCAGGAACTACTGGACTGATCCCTGAGTGTTATAAGTGAACCACGGGCGAATTCGCGGCGAACCGCTAGTCATACATAATAATATTCTATACTAAGTAATATCACAGTCTAAAGAAATACTACTAAGATTTTATACTATGCCAATATTATAAAGCTGAAGAAGTTTTTTGTGTGAATGCGCTAATCTCAGAGACCACCTAGATAGATAGATAAAAACTCTTTATTGTCCAGAGTATGAAACTTAAAAAACAAAGTGACTTAGCCTAGAACTAGTGAATCAAGCGACCATATCGTTAAAAGCGATCTCTTCCAGGCAACCGATTACTGGACTGTTTTCAAAAATTCTTTCACCGTTTGATATGTACGTGATCCTTGAGGGCTATATACTATATTATATAGGTTTTGTGTACCGCAGGCAAAGCCGGGGCGGATCGTTAGTGTAATGTAAATTGACATTCAATCTTTGGGAATCCAATATTTAACCAAATAAACGTTTCTCATTTAATTTTCAAAGATGAGTAGTAATATTTACAACCACAATAAGGTAAATAAACGTTTAAATAATAATTGGCAATTGAAAAGATTTATAACGTATTTAAGTTTATTGGATAAATACCAAGAGAAAAAACTCGAATTTTTACAATATTTAATCAGTTATTATCTTTTTACAAGGCACAATTATGTGGTTTCCGTATCCTGGGTTACCGTGAACTGGAGAAAAGTCAAGGCTATGCAGGGTTATACACTAAGGCTATGCTACGCTCAAAGGACATGCTATACTCGGTATTTTGAAGTTGTAAAATTGAAGCGAAAATATGGTATGTTTGAGTCGCAGTACAAATTTGTACCGGTTGCCGTGGAGACCTTGGGTTGTTGGGGTGTAGAGGCTAAAGGGTTCCTCTCAGAATTAGGGCGCAGGCTCAGGGAGAATACGGGAGACTCCCACTCCGGCGCGTTCCTGGAGCAAAGGTTGGCCATTGCCATTTTTAAAGTGTATTGTGGCGAGCGTCATGGGCACCCCGGGAGCAGTTAGGGGTGGGTTATTCGGAGATTAGTTTTAATATTATTATTCACTCATTTAACATCTTCTTAATCTAATTACCTATTATTCCATATCGTTGTAAAAATAGCTCCATACAAACGATGCACACTCTGGACTCGACAGAATCGTACTGATCTTCTATACTAATATTGAGTTGAAATATGGAACATAGAATATAGTATAGAATAGTGCATAGGCTACTTTTTATTGCGAGAAAAATTAAGGAACGGGAATTACGTGAGTAAAACCGAGGGGGTTCTTGGGTAATAAACGATCATTAGCCAACATTTATTAAGGTATGTGGTCGTCATCTAATGCTATTGATAAATTGATAAATAATTGCTAATAAAAACTGTGAATGTTTTGATATTCGTTGTACAATCCAGTCGTAACGGGTAAACAAATTGTGTATAATTTATGGGTTAAAGATTGGTTACATAGTTTTATTTCAATCCCAAAACATACAATCGCTTTATCAATTTATAGAAATGACTCAGTCACGTAAATTTACTTGTTACTCATACATAATTTGCTAGCGTTACTGTGATATTAACGGAAACGTCAATATACGCTGTCAGCAAATTTCTTTGTTGGAAAATCAAGTATGGCTCTGAGGTAAAAGTTGATCAAAATTATGAGTATCCTTTAGGCTTAGTACACATTTTCTGCGTAAACCATAGTAAAATATATAGTTATGATTGCAATCTTTTGGCATCTCCCGCATCTCAGTTCGCCTGTACTTCGTCTAATTGTGATGAGGTTCGTTCCGTGACGAAGATCAGAATTGTGATCACAACAGACTTACGGTCTTAGAATAATAATAAGATAAGATAAGAAAATTCTTTATTAAACTGCACAACACAAAAGAAAAATTACAAAAGAAACTAAGAACTATTACACATATATATATGACACTAGCAGCGCCCCGCGGTGTTACCCCCGTAGTTCCCGTTCCCGTTGTTTTTCCGGGATAAAAAGTAGCCTATGTGTTCTTCCAGACTATAATCTATCTGTGTTTCAAATTTCAGCCCGATCCGTTCATACGTTAGGACGTGATTGAGCAACAAACACCCATACATTGACATTTACAATATTAGTAGGATTTTAAATTAATAACTTTAACATTAATAACTTAACTTTGACATTTTAAATAAATAACGAGGCCTTCGAAAAATTACACTGTCAAAATATGTATAATAAGACACTTACACTGCTAAAAATAGCTAATGGCCTATTTCTGTTAACTATCTATTTCTATAGACTATGGGCTATTAGTGTTTTCAATTTAAATCCAATCGGCTTAGTCGTTACGACGGAACTGAGCAACAAACATCGAAACTTTTGCTTTATAATAAGATTGGTGTAGTCTACTAATTTGTAGTGTAGAGTAGTAAACTTAGTTAAGTTTTACTACCATTTTTTCTACTAAAACACGGTTGTAAAACTACTAAATTATTAAGAGAAAATGCTTACATTTTCTTGCAAGTTATGAAGAAAGTGAGTTTATGTCCTATTTATATTTTCTTTGATACGAACAGTGTGATTCATCGGTGCGTGAAGCGAAATTATTTATTAACACAGACGAACCTTTCCGTGTGTCTGTTTTATTACGCCAGTGCTAGCTGCGCCTCGTGGCGTTACTCGCGGCTTGGCAGTTTTTCATGATATAGATATGTACGTTCGCCAAAAACGATTCACAAAGTTAATTATTCCTTTAAATACACCACAAGAGCACTTAACTTAAGGTAATTTAATGGGATATAAAAAAGTTTAATTTGTATTCTAGCTAATGCACTTATTACATATTTAATTTCATTGAAATCCGTTCAGCCGTTACGGAGATAAGTGGGAACAAACATAAACACATGCAAAGTCACAAACTTTCCCTCTGTAAATGTATTAGCGTGGTTATCAAAACAGCTTTAGATTATAGCGGATTCATAAAATTATTATTCGTTAAGGATGTCCGCGTTTGGTGGGGATCTAAAATAGCCTATACATTGTTTTAATTTATCACGTTCGATAACTAGTATCTATGTATTTATTCGTTACGTAATTTTAACCATTTGAAAATCTGGAGTAAGTAGCCCGGTATTTCAAAACAGTTGCATGCACCACGTTTATACAACAATATAGCACACCATTGATAATACTACCTGGATGGCCTAGCTTTACTCAATTTAAACACGGATTAAAGAATGAGACATAGCTAGATCTATTTATCGCCCATGCGTAAGTACTAAATTCCATGAAAATCGTGTAAGCCCTTTCCGAGATTCAGATACATATACGTGTACATATACACAAGAATTACTCGTTTAAAGTTATTAGGTAGTAAAGTCCATTAAGGCACGGTTTGTAAATCATTTCTAAATCATTGTCATGGAAATAATGATCTGCCACTTTGGATCAGTTCACATAATACGGGCCAATTTTAAAAATTACTTTCTTATAGGACATTATGTGTACATTTTCCTCAAAACTAGTCCGTAAAGTATTATTTGCCTTACAATAATACCACGCACCAACACACATCATTTCCGGTTGTCCAGTTCCGCAACTATTTTTTGCTTTTAGAAAGTTGCATTTTAATACGAAGCTACATTGGTTTTGTTCGACATACATTAGCCTATAATCGAGTGTCGATATCGAAGGAGCGGTGGCAAAGCATCATTGGTTGTTGTGCCAGCGATTTGGTCGGTTACGGTCGGGTGAGGAATTCCGAGTAGTGTTTAAAAAGGTGGTTGTGGTTAAATGGATGTTGGACATGGAACGATGGCTCAGTTGGTACTTAGACTGCTTAAAGATCCGTAGGGCGAGAGTTCGGTTTCCATCCAGAACAAAGTTTTGTGTGATGAATATTATCTTTGCTATTATTCTAAGTATCATAAGCATAGCATAACCAGCCCAATAGCAAGCAACCAGCAACTGACGGCTGGTCTAGTCGGGAGAACGGCGACTACCGATCCGGAGACCCCGGGTGCAAAACCACGCGCACCACTGTCTATTCGAATTCATGTGCGTAACGCCGCTAACTCAAAACGGCGAAGGAAAACATCATGATGAAACCGACGTGTACCTAGAATCTTTCGAAGTCATGTGTCATCCACCAACCCGCACTGGGCCAGTGTGGCAGATTACGGCCTTGACTCTCTCCTTGCGTGAGAAGTCCCCGAGTCCCAGCAGAGGGAACATTTAGTGGGCTGCTTATAAGCACCACTGCTCTCGTAAAGAAAGAGTCTAGACCATATTCCACCAGGCTGAATCAGCGTGGGTCGGTGGATGACACATGACGTCGAATGATTTCAGGAACATGTCAGTTTCCTCACGATGTTTTTTGCACTGTTTAAGTTATCGGCATTACGCATATGGCATCAGAAAGACAGTAGCGCGGATTGGATTCGAACCAGAGGACTCTGGATCGGCAGTTACCGTTCTCCTGACTAGACCAGCCGTAACTTAAATCTAAATATCATAGGATTTAATAAAGTATTTTACTTAGTTCTTTACGGTACCGGTCATATGTGGTAACATTTCCAAAAAATCAAGTTTAAAATGTTTACCATTTACTCTGATCTGTTTTTTTTTTTAAATAAAGTGTGACAAGACGAGCAGGGCATGTGCCTGATGGTAAGCAACATGCCTGCCACATAACACCACAGTGACACGCTATTGGAACATGAAGAGTCCAAATCATTACCTAGCACTGCTCTGCGCTCGTCACCCAGAGATCTAAGTTATTATATCTCTAAGCCCTGTAATTTCTCTGGAAACATTGCCCTTCAAACCGGAACACAGTAATGTTTGCACATAACTCCTTGGCCGCAGAATAACTGGCAAAGGTGTGGTACTTCCCCAGGCGGACTCTGCCAAGAGTCTTACCACTGCAACCTAATGCCATCTTTAATTTACAATCTACATACTTGCCAAAATGTATCCAATAAACTTGAATTAGTATTTAAGCAATTAATAAGATTACATATTTACGACTACAACATTTCAACCCAAACTACATCAAGGATGTTATGGTTCTAATTAGAAACCAGATTCTAACGAACAAGATCTCATCTCATAAATTATACGTTACAAAAAGAAGTACTGACGATAGCCCACTTATGTAATTATAACCTCATTTATTTCGCTTCTTGACCACCTGTGGTAATAACTTGCTGGTTTTTATTTTAGTTTGAATCATAGCCACTTAAAAAAAGATGGACATCCGTACCAATACTATAATTGAGAAAGTATGATATCTGTAACGATTTCACGCCTAAACCACTGAACTGATTGACATTTCTGTCTAATCTACCTGTTTATAGAAGTAAGAAAATATTATATAGTATTTTATTGTAATAAATTTATTTTATTTTATTTAATTTTATAATCAGATAACCTGAGCCAAAAAAAGAAAATAGGCTATTTTGTAATGCGAAAAAATAATTTTAAGTGGTTAAAAAAGGAGGTGAAAATTAGGTATGTGAAGTTAGGTCATTTTTGAAGGTACAAACTCGAAACTACTTTTTGATTTTAAAGAGACAAAGCGAGTAAGACATGTACTAATAGTAAGTAACACGTTTGTCCATAACAGCACAGTGCCACGCAGCTATTGGAAAATGAAAACTCAAAATCACTGTCTCTAGCACTGCATTGCGCTTTTCACTCTAATTTATGAGATGATTCATCGTTTTGTTTTGTTGTTTGTTTCCCTTGGCATTGCCCTTCAAAATATATGTACTTTAATGCTTAATATTCGTAGTAGAATGACATGCTACAATAATAGCTATATATTATATGAATAAATAAAGATTGGTGGACACACAACACCATCTGACCCCAAACTAAGCAAAGCTTGTGTGATGGTGGCCAAATAGCTGATATAATACTTTTATAGTTTTAAATATGATACTCTGCAATTAGCTCTACCACTACAGTCTAATGTTCTGAATTCGTGTACATTATTTTTTATTTACAAAACGCATAACTTTCATTCATAAAACCAAAGGCGTCATAAAAACCGATTGGTTTCAGACAGGATTTAGTGTTCAAGTTCTCATTGTAACTTTGAAAGTTAAATTAAATCAACTTTCCATATTGAATGATGAAGGTCTTTTTTTTTAGTTATTTGGAGCTTTTAATCAGCGCTTATGCTGAACTATTGTTACCAATGCTGTCACCGACCGTAACATAACGTCATATTAATTTTAATATCGTATCAATCTAAAAATATTGTTTAAATAAATTATAATAAAATAAAACAAACAAATATCGTTAATATCCATAACACTATGTTTGTAAAATAATCCTAGTACCTAATGTTGTAAATGTTTGGATGTTTGTTCCTAATTCACTTTGGAACGGTTGAACGGATCGGGCTAAAATTTTGTACACAGTTAAATAATAGTCTAGTAGAATTTAGATTACGTTGTGACGCTACTTACAATAGTCTCTATAGGTGCAGGGTCGCGCTGAGACCGCGACAGGAGACCGCGAACGAAGAACGCGACAGGCACTTGACAATATATAGCTTTGTATGGGAGCCAGTTCGCGCCGCGACCGCTACACGTGTCTCGGTCTCCTGTCGCGGTCTCGGCGCAAACTGGCGCCCATACAATTCTATAACGGCAAGTGCCTGTCGTGGTCTCCTTTCGCGGTCTCGTGTCTCGTGTGGCGGTCTCAGCGCGAACCTGCGCCTTTTATTCGTCAAATGACGGACATTTAAATACGATTCAGGGATTTCCTTACCCATACTGCACGGTCACTGAGTCCGCTTTGCATAAAAGCCAAATGTTAAATTGCCACTAAAACTTAATGTAATTTCTCGTTTTTTATTGTGCTTCTTTTTGCATTAATTCTGAATTTGTAGATCCGGAATCGACAGTTAACGTGCTGGATGGAATTTATCATGTTTCTAGCTCAATTATGTCATTCTTGTTTTAAGATTTGTTCAAAACACACAAGACAAATAAATAAATCCTATTAATATTATAAATGTTAGGATATTTGGATGTTCGTTGTTCAATGAAGTCGTAACTTATTAACGGATAGAGCTGAAATTTTGAACACAATTAAAATATAGTCTGAAACAACGCATGTACTACTACCTACCTACCTATAGACTTTTTATCCCGGGAAAATAACAGGAAAAGAAACTACGCCTTTTAAAACCGCTAACCGTAAAAAAAAACTGTAAACCGCCCGTGGTGCATATAAAGTATATATTATAGTCTATAGCACTGAGGTAAAAATCCCACGATGAAAGAAGACGAATTATTGAATTCGGTTTAGTAGTTCCTGAGATTAGCACGTTCAAACAACTAAACTATTCAGCTTTATAATATTAGTTTAGATACAATTCACACACAACACCATCTGACCCCAAACTAAGCAAAGCTTGTAAGCAATATTATATGCTTACTCATGACACCAGCATGCTACGGACCTATTTAATCATGGAGAATTAAAATTATTGTCTTGTTGAAGTTCTATTGCATTCCAAACTTTCATAATACTTTAGCAACTATCTTATTACTATTACTTTACTTTATCAATTTAGGTATAGAGATAATCAAGATGAACGAGTCCACCACCAATCAGAAACGTGCTCAAGAGACCAACGGCATAGACTTGTTTTGTGCATTTGCATTTTTGTATATTTGTAATCAAATTATTTAATGTATTCGTTATTATTAACAAATCAAAATAGCAATAAACATAAATATTTGTTGCATCATATTTCGTGTTTTTAATAAATGTAACCTGAAACGTAACATTATTGCCATAAAATACATTTTGTTTATGTTAAATAAATAGCACTGGAAAATGTTTCAGTTATTTCACATCAACACGTTTTGAGTTTAACATCATATTTAAATTAAATTGCAAACCGTTAAATTAAAAACGTGCGTTTAATACTTTTATATAAATCTAAATATTTAAATACAGTAAATCAGATGTTTAATGACCGTATAGCAGAATAAAAAATAAGAAATTTCCAAGATGGCGATCATCTAACAATGCGAAATTAGCACAAGAAAACAATAAAACAAAAATGGCGGATGAATCGCGGGCACATGTTAAATTTATTATTTATTTATTTACATAACTCAATAAACTAAACTAGTTGAATAACGTAACTCCGTAATTGTAACGTTCTACTTTATCCATATACATACTCGGACGTAGGGTTGCCAAACATCGCAGGAAGTATTCAGAATATTCTAATTTAGGGTCCACATTAAAAATAGAGTTTTTTTTATTAATTAGTCGTTCTTTTAACACCTTCGAAACAGTGACACATAATAAAGTGCTAATCTCAGGTACTTCGCTCGAAATTTACAAGTAAATTCTTTGTTTTTACTTTATGTTTCTTATGGTATTGATTTAGCTTAGTAGTTCTGTATTAAAAGGTTTAGAAATTATTGCCTATTTTAGTCGTTCAAGAGTAATTGATAGGTTGGACAAAATGAACTGAAACGTATAGACGTTAGAATATACCCATATTACAATAGCAAATACTGTAATAGCACAAAGGCTATTTTTATCTCCGGAAAATAATGGAAAAACAGGCTAAACTACTACATGGGTCGCTGCTAGTGTTGTATAAACATACAATATTATTCTTATTGTCGTTTTCGACAGTATTTCGGCCAATACATGGCATAATTTATAGTATTATATTATCTAGTCAAGATTTGCAATCAAGATATCTCCTTTTTATTCAATTTTATTATTATTTAGCAGATATGACAACCCTGCTCGCAAGCAACGGTTAGGTATAAATATGCTATTTGTGTAACGTGTTACGCAACCGGCTTTGTGCGGACGACGTTGATGTCTTTGATATAGAGGTTTTAACTTTTAACCGCTCGCTTTACTTCCATTTACAGAAAAATAGTATTTTTTAATTTAAACCGATTAATTACATTTTAGAATTAGATTTAAAACATTTATATACTAGCAGCCCTTCTCGGCTTCACTCGGGTTTTTAAAAACAAAGAATTATTAATTTGCTATAAAAAATATTGAGAAAATTAATCGAAATAAATCTATCGTATCGCTCAAGCTCAAATTTTTGGGAATAGGTATCGGTTGACTTTGTAAAATTTCACTGGGAACAAATATCATGATACTGCATTTATTTTGTTTTATATTAAAATATTTATTTAATTTAATCGTACTGTCAATATTTTTGGATAAGTACTTTTAGAATGAGATAACATCTGTAAAAATTTGTTTACTTTTTAAATTCAGTCTTAGATCAAATAATATATTTCAGTTTTTTCAGGATGTATTAGTACCTACTTTTAATTTGGTGAACTCAGTTTTGTGAGGTTAAAGTTTAGGAAGACAGTAAAAATATGACGTTTAATAACATTGCCTCTTGACGTATTCATCATTTTCCTTTCCACTAATGTAGAAGATTTAATTTGAAAACATATGAGTTGAAGTGTATTCTTGTAGTAATTTCTCTTAAACATAAATTTAAATAATCAAGCAACCTTGTAATCGCTACCTCATACGTAGCGTAAAAACTACCTTTTTTTGCTTGATTGGACAATGCTATTATAAAAACAATCTATTGTTATGTATCGCGGGAAAGAGTATAATTGTGCGTAAAGCAATTCTCACGTAAATACGATTATTTGCTGAAGATTTTACAATTTCAAATGTCATCATAACGTAATGAGCGAAAACGACACACTGCTATCGTTACCTCAACACGCCATCTAAACATAACTTAATTTTTAATCTGGTAAATTAATTGAAGGTTAATTATAAGTAATCTTGGGCACGAGTTACTTTTTAACGCTAAATTTTTCAGCAGAACATTAACCGCTAAATGTTTTTAACGTTATTTTTTTCAGCTGAACGTTAACCGCTAAATGTAACCCATTCTCTATAAATTGTATCCATAACGCTGGTTGCACTAATCTGGGTCCTAATAAGCAGTGACTTATTTTTTGTGTTCATGATCTAATTAAAAATACTATAATGTTAAATCGGCATTATAAACATTTGCGAACGAAATAGACTTTGGTTTTTTTAAAGTTTCGCTTTGAAGTTTAAATAGTTTTTGGTTTTATCAAGTTTTACGTCTTTGAACGAAATTAATTTTCGTTTTCTAATTTTCACATATTTTATAACGTATGTATTTTAATTTTTTCAACACTTTTCAGTTAATGTAGTAATCAGTTTTATGCTAATTAATCTAAACCTGTATAAATATGAAAAATCACTTCACATCCCAAAAAAATATAGCTGAAAAAATCAGACTTACCGTAAGGAAGACGACGTAGTGCCACAAAATCGTTCCAAAAAAAAATCCTTAACGTTTCGAACGGCAGAACCGTTTTTCCACGAGTCACTTTCTAGGAAGCAAGAGTTCGGTAGTTGTCACGCGGTGTCGGGGACGTTCGTGCGGAGTCGGGGACGCTCGTGCGGTCGCGTCCGGCTTCGAGAGACGACTGAGAGCCGCCGGTCGGCCGGTCGGCCGCTCCCCTGCTAGGCACATCCACCTGTCTGCACTCACATCATCATCAGCCTTCGATTGTACATCGATACATTAGCAGCTGACTTTTGTGTTAGACTTCTGGCAGTCGGGGCCATGATGGATTCATTCTATTGCACTTATACTCCTTAGTCTTGGGAGTCCTTGGTTTTCCCCACATATTTCCTTTCCCCGTTGTTTTAGCGCGATATAAGCCTATGTGCTATTCCAGACTGTAATCTAAATGTGTTACAAGTTGGTAACCCCTCCGTTTTGAAGTTAAGACGTGATTGAGTAACAAATGTATCCAAATATCCAATCACTGAAATCTATTCTAATATTGCTAAGCTGAAGAGGTGTCTTGATTGAACGCGCTAATATAAGAAACTACTGGACCAATTTCGAAAATTCTTTCGCCGTTGGATGTGTACGTGACCCCTGAGTGCTATAAGTTTTATATTATGTACCACAGACGAAGCCGGGACGGAACGCTAGTTTATAATATTAGTAGGAGTTGGATACATTAACAGCTGGTTCTATCATAGTACTGCTGGGATGTTCTAAAAGAGAAATAAGAGTTAAAAAGAAGCTCAATTTATGTGAGCTCTTGTTACAGCAGTTACGTGACACTGTGCTGTTATGGGCAGGCGTGTTGCTTACCATCAGGCACATGTCTTGCAAGACTGTACTGTACAAAAGAAACTAGCATTTGACTGATCTCGTCTGATGGAAAAAGACGATGTGATGTCAGATTGAGCGGACTTGACACGAAGAAAATACGTTTGCGAAGATCGTTATTGTTTGTAGGTTTGTGGAATTAATTCTCTGATTCATATCTAATTAATTAACTTTATACCCCGTTTACATTATCCCAGCCCAGCGACCGTATCCAGCGCTGGATTGCTTACTGGAATAATGTAAACCGGCACTGGAATGCATTGCCACTGGATTGATGCTTTCCAGTGCCGGTTTCCATTATTCCAGTAAGGGGGCGTCCATAAATTACGTGAGGTGTTTAAGGGGGGGAGGGGGTAGAGTCAAATCTCATCTAATCTTACGTTGGAGGAAGGGGGAGTCTCAGCAAATATCACGCAATTTATATTCATTGAAACAAAAAAAAAATACTATTTTGGTCCATTTAATCCAGATTGAACATGCTTAAACGTAATCGTAATACGAACGCCCCTCGGGCTGGATCGACGCCGTCAGCGTCGCGACGTCACACAAAAAAAAACTAACTACTCAACAACGAAACCATATTTTATGTAAACGACAATGTACTAATTGATATCTCGCCTATCTCAAAGGCATCAAAATAAACGAATTATTGAGTATTTTTATTTGTTTCATATGTTCAAACTTTAAAAACCATTTTGTGGGTCGAGAAACAAAAAAAATAATGAATACTCAAATAGAACACAAAGAATAAAACAATCTAACGTGTTTACGTAAGAAACCCACATCTTGAAAAATCTCACGTGAGATTGGGGGATGGGGGAGGGGGTTGAATAAAATCTTACGACATCTCACCAGAGGGGGAGGGAGGGACAGAAAATAAAAAAAAAGACCTCACGTAATTTATGGACGCCCCCTAAGCAATCCAGCGCTGGATTCGGTCGCTGGACTGGAATCATGTAAACGAGGTATAATACTGTATACTGAACAGAAGATAAATTTTACTTTCATTGTTCTAAGCTGTCACGGTTGTGTCTTACACTAGCATTTTTTGCCTTAATGTCAGTAGTACCATTGATTTGTACCATTGATGGTACAAATGACACAACTTTGTATCCTTAGTACCATTAAAGAAAAATGAAGATATTCCCCCGTAATTGTCAACCGATACTTATGGAACTAGTGATACAACTTTGTATCTTTAGTACCAATAAAGAAAAGTAAAGATATTCCACGTAATTACATGTTTGACATTTAGTATAGAAAAAAAGTTCAGTACGAACTTGTACTTGTACGACATTTTTCTTACTCTGACTTATTACTTTCTGATGACTTTTTTTTTTTTCGGACGTGGGTAGTCTCCAGTAAAACAACATTTAAAAGAGCTCTTATTAAAATATAATTTTAAAATTGGAAATTGATACAATTTCGAACTAAACTTAATGTTTAATTGATAAGCAGTGTTTGAATACCTGTCGGGGTGTGTTTTTATCCTCAAAGTGCACAGTTACAACAGTTTTTTGTAAATTCACAACATAAGCCACATCTACACTACAACTAACACAAAATGGAGGCCGTATTGGAATCTCAAGAAAAACTACAGGCCTTGTTCTTGCAGCGGATGGACGCTTTTCAAGGACAACTCCAGTCTTCACCTGCAGCTTCTAAACCATCATCATCATTGGCTGAAGAGTTCTTGTCTTTCCGGACCTTCATCTTACAAGCTCTGAAATCCTTGCAGGATCAAGTTTCTCTTCTTGCATGTGAAGCAGACAAACACGAGATGCGCGCAAGGCGCAAAATTCTGCTTTTCCACGGAGTCCCGGAGGTCAAGAGTGAGGATACGGCAGCCACAATTGTGAGAGTTATTTCAGAGCGGCTGAAGATTCCCAATTTCACTGTTGTAGATGTAAATAGATGCCATCGCATGGGTCGGTCTCCTGCTCCAGGCAAAACCAGGCCGATTCTCCTCAAGGTTCGTGACATGGCCATTCGTCAGCGAATATGGTATGCGAAAACTGCACTCAAGGACTCGGGGGTTACACTTTCCGAATTTTTGACGCGGCCCCGCCATGAGACATTTATGTTGGCCCGTAAGCGCTTCGGCATCGGGAAGTGTTGGACGAAGGACGGCATCGTGGTCGTGCTTGGATCGGATGGCAAACGCCATTTTATCAGCAATCAATTTGAACTTGATATACTTGAGACGCCGGCTCCAATCCAGCTAAAGAAACCTGAGGCAGAGGCAGTGAAGAAGGCATCAAAAGCCACACGAAGAGTCCCACAAAAGTAGCAACCTTGCATTTTGGTAGTATTGTGCTTTAATTACTTTATTTGTATACTTTTTATTTAGTGCTAGGGTTTGTGCAAGTATTATCTTATATGGTTTTTGTCTCACATCTTCAATATTATTATAATATTGACTTATTGGAACGTGTACACTGGTTAAACTCCATAATTTTTATACTCATTTTCATTTATAGAATTATTTTAATTCTTCGTAATAACTTGTTATGATTTATGATCCAGGCATTGACAACTGTCATGTTTATTGTTCAGTTTTTTCTTAGTATTTAGTGTTACATCACCGCAATTTTGCCAGTGTCACGCGTTAATAACTCTGTTAAAGTCCTTTTGACTGTCACCCATTTACTATTTTTTTATTTTATTTATTAGTTAGATGATTATAATTACTGTCCACGGGATTTTTGAATATTATATAAAAGTCGTATGTATCAAAAATATGTTAATACTAAAGCAATCTCGTTCCCGCACAACCCGACAGGTGGTTAAATTAGGATTATCAAAGTTTTTATTATTTTATTTTATTAATATTATTATTTTTTAATTAGTACGTGTACGTTTGCATTTGTTTATTTATTTAATTTTTCTTTTAAACAAATATTATTTATTAGTAGGTACTTAGTATATTGTATAAAATATATAATTATATTATGATAAATATATTCAGTGACGATGACTGTGATAGTGATGGCGAATATTTTTCAGCTTCATCCGGTTCAACAGCCAGCATTCTAAGTTGCAATAGTGTTGCAAGCGTTGAACCATTATCAGATTTTCTGGAAAACACCTTTTTACATCAGTCTAAAAACTTCAACATCGTTCATATTAACGCACAGAGCATTCCGGCTTCTTATCCTGAAATGTTGGCGTCTCTTGACCATAATAACCTCCATGCTATTTTAGTCTCCGAAACCTGGCTTAAACCTTGTCTTCCTTCGACCTCTTATTCTCTCCCCGGCTTCACACTCATAAGAAATGATCGCGTCGGCCGTATTGGGGGGGGAGTGGCTATTTACCTTAAGGACAACATTCCTTTTTCTGTCTTGAGCAAGTCGCCACAACCACCCCCAGTCTCCGCGGGCGAGCATCTTCTTATTGAAATTCTTCTTTCACATGTCAAAGTTCTTCTCGGAGTCTACTATAGCCCTTCCAAAAACGTCAACTATTTTTCTTCATTTGACAATCTTTTGCTCAACCTTTTACCTTCTTACAATCACTCCATTATAATGGGTGATTTCAATACTTGCCTGCTTAAAAAAGATCTTCGGTCTTCTTCCCTCCAATCCATTGCTAAATCTTACAACTTACTCATTCTTCCTCTCAACTCTACTCATCATTTTCCTAATAGTACCCCATCTTTGCTAGATTTGATGTTAGTCTCTTCTCCTAATAACATTGCTTCACATGGTCAGCACTCGGCTGATGAGTTTTCATACCATGATTTAATATTCCTTTCATACAAAATTCGTCCCCCTAAATCTAAGCCGAAAATCGTCATGCATCGCAATTTTAGTAGCATGGATCATGAAGCACTCCTTATAGACGCCAAACAAATTGATTGGGGCCCCGTTGTAGACGCTATTTCGGTGGATGAACAAGTTGTCATTTTTAATAAGCTCGTTACTGAACTGTATGATATTCACGCACCTCTACGTAAAATAAAAATTAAACATCTTCCTGCCCCTTGGCTCACCGATGAAATTAAGTTACTTATGAACAAAAAGGCTGCAGCTAAATCGCGATATAAGTCGCATTCAACTGAGGTTAATAAAGATAAATACGTTCAGGCCCGGAATCGCTGTAATAAGGTGTGTAGAGATGCAATGCGCCGACATGTTCACAAATCTGTTCATAATGAGAATCCAGGCAAAGTCTGGAAATTTCTAAAGTCTATGGGAGTCGGCAAATCACGTCCAAATTCTACCCCTAATAAATTAGACTTAGATGCCCTCAATAAACATTTTTCCTCTGCTTCATCTATATCGGAAGCGATAAAAAATTCTACTATAAATAATCTTTCTGCCATCCCATCTCCTGACTACTCTCAATTTAAATTCAATCGATTCACTGAAAGTGATGTTAAGAAGAGTGTTGTGTCGATCTCCTCCAACGCTGTTGGCGGTGATAGTATCAGTAGGAACATGTTATTGCCCATCCTTGACGCCATCCTTCCCGTCCTATGCGCAATCTTCAATAATTCCATCACATGTGGTGTTTTTCCGACAATCTGGAAAGATGCACATTTAATACCTTTGCCGAAGAAACCTAATCCTACTTCCTTTTCCGAATACCGCCCTATATCTATTCTTCCTTTTATGTCCAAAGTCCTTGAGCGTCTTGTCCATTCACAACTCAACCAATTCCTAATCAGGCAAGACCTCTTAAACCCTTTCCAATCCGGTTTCCGTCCAGGGCATAGCACTGTATCCGCCCTTGTTAAGATCACCGACGACATTCGCAAAGGTATGGACGACGGCAGGCTTACTGTTCTAGCCCTGTTAGATTTCAGTAATGCCTTTAACGCCGTCGATTTCGATATCTTGCTGGCGACACTGCGCTCTATTAACATATCTCCATCGGTAATCAATTGGTTTCATAGTTACTTGTATGGACGCCGACAACGTATTCACCTCGACGATGTTTTATCGTCTTGGTGTAGTACAAATGCCGGTGTCCCTCAAGGCGGCGTGCTATCACCTCTTCTTTTTGCTATTTTTATAAACTCAATCTCTCAAAACCTTAAATCTTCCTACCACCTTTACGCAGACGATCTCCAAATTTATTCCCAAGCCCGACTCTCAGATATCAAAGTTGCCATTGAACTCGTGAACGCTGATCTTCGACAAATTGTTCATTGGAGCAACTCTTTTGGATTGAGCGTTAACCCCACCAAAACGCAGGTAATAGTGATTGGGAGTCCTTACATGATATCTAGAGTTGACTGGGGTTCCATTCCAGAAGTTGTTTTTGACGGAATAGTAATTCCGTACAGCGAATCGGTCAAAAACCTTGGCGTGATTTTCGATCGCACGTTAAGCTGGGAACATCAACTAAAAGCAGTCAGTAGTAAATTATTCGCTTCTGGGGGATCGTTGAGGCGACTACGAAACTTTTTACCCACTGCTACTAAAATTGCGCTTGCACAATCTCTTCTTCTTCCCATTTTAGACTACGCTGATATCTGCTACCTCGACCTCAATGAAGACCAGCTAAATAAACTTGAGCGTCTCCAAAATTATTGCATAAGATTCATATTTGGCTTGCGCAAATATGATCATGTATCTCAGTTCCGTATGCAGCTCAAGTGGCTTCCCATTCGCCTTCGTCGGAATGCTCATATTTTATCTCTACTCTACAATGTTTTATTTCAACCCTCATCACCGCGTTATTTGAAAGATGTTTTTACATTCTGGAGCGATGCGCACTCTCTGCCTCTCCGGTCTAAGAACAACTTGTCACTCCAATCGCCTTTGGCACGCAGCGAAAATTTCTACGGCAAGTCGTTCGCTTTTCGGGCCGTTGAGCTGTGGAATGCTTTGCCTGTAACTATTAGACAAGCTCCATCAGTTGCAGTTTTCAAACAACTGGTAAATCAGGTATATCTATCTACGTGATAATTTAGTTGAAGTCGTTACTCTTATTTAAGTTGTAAATTTATCAATTTCATATATTATTGTATATATCCTTTAGTAAATCATGATATTTATTTATTAGTTTATATTATATTCGTATTTATGTATTAGGATGTATTGTTATTAATATGTAGGTTTATGTTTAATAGTATTGTAGTGTATTTATATTAGAATATTTCAAAGTTAATTTTCATATTTATAGACTTATAATCTTTCACTCATTGTTTGTACTTCCCCGTCTTATTATTCTTCATTTCTCCTTTTCCATCCAGCGGTTGCCTGGAAGAGATCGCTTTTAGCGATAAGGTCGCCAATTGTTACTTTATTTTATTAAGTTTTTGTAACTTTGTTTACTTTGTTAAGTGCAATAAAGAGTTAATCTATCTAATGGAGTCATAGGCAAGCAACATGATGCTGATATGCTTATATCAGGCTGTGTTGTAGTTATGTTAAGTTCACAGTATGAAATGACTTGAATGAAGATTATTAAAACAAACTCAAAAGAGTGATTATTTCACATGGATAGATGTTGCTTCCACATGTATGATGCATAGGTACTGCCAAGGGCTGGAACTGTTTACCGAAGCCCCCAACAATCTGGTAGTATTTAAGTTTCGAGTGATTAAGTGGTATCTTCTAGGTAAGCATGCTCAATCCAACAACGCATTGTCACTTACCATCAGGTGAGATCGTGGTCAAACGCAAACCTAATCCGTATAAAAAAAAACATACCTGCCGTATAACAAAATAAACATACCTACCGTAACAGTTCCGGTACATTTTTCGCGATTTTTTAAACTTTTGCATTGCCAATGGTAAAAATGGTAGCTGTATTAGTTACCATTTTCATGTTTGGCATGAAAATAATATTGGAAACCTTCAAATAACAAAACTTTCCCTCGGCCACGTCGTACTATCTTCATTTCCGAATTCCGAAGCATCATCCGTCGATGCCGCTTCGCAAATTATTTGTAGATATAATTATGCAAATTCCAGTTCAAGGTTTAGGTAGTAATTTATTCGATTGACACATGAAATAATATGTTTCAGACTGACGTGAACCGACCCTATTATCACTTTAACGGTACTTTAAATTTGTTTAGTTGTACCATTCATGGTACTAGCGATACATAAATATTTCTGATGGTACTACTGATCTGCAAATAATTGTCTCTAGTACCATTAATGGTACTAAAGATACAAAGTTGTGTCATTTGTACCATCAATGGTACAAATCAATGGTACTACTGACATTAAGGCCATTTTTTTCTTAAGCAATACAGCATTAATTAATCCACATTCAATTAACTACCAAATACATTGTGAATTTAACACAGATCAATATAATGGCCCTTTACATCACGTCACAGTTCATATTTCTCTTTGCAGCACGTAAATTATATTTTCGAAGATTTTGCAATGCACCCGTAGGAAATCGGGTGGGTAGCTTGTTTATAGTATTGGTATAATATAAGTAGGACTAGTAGAGGTACCTCGATGTTTAGGCAGTATTACTTCTGTCGTAACTAAAAACTAACTTAAAAACGGTGAAGGAAAACATCGTGAGGAAATCGATATGTACCTAGAATCTTTCGAAGTCAAGTGTCATCCACCAACCCGCACTGGGCCAGCGTGGTGGATTATGGCCTTGACTCTCTCCTTGAGAGAGTAGGCCCGAGTCCCAGCAGTGGGAACATTTAGTGGGTTGTTGATGTTGATATTGACTACTGTCGTAATCACGAGATGTATTAAAGAGGTAGAAAAGAAGAATCGTCTCTGTACAACATTATCAATAACAAATGTTATACTTTTGTTACGTTCTAAGCCTACCCTCAGAAGATAGTTCACGCAATGCTTATGAAACTCATCCAAGCGATCCAAATTGAGTTCCAATCAATAGCTGAATACACAACGAGCCTTAGATAATACACGCGTATAGATACTGTCATCTATTACAATGTGCAGCACAATCTGAAGCCATTTTTGAATTGATAACTCCTTCAGCCACGTTAAGCAGTTTCGTTTCGCGTTTATAATACTTGACTCTCTCCTAGTGGTAAAATACCCTGAATCCGAGGAGTGGGAAACATTGGGTTGTCCTCTTTAGACGATGCTATGATTTTAAGTACGAGTTTTTTTTATTGATATAAACAGCGTCCACTGACGGACGGTCCATGCCTTTTTATCTATATACGAGTATTTAAAAATCAATGCCACTTTTCGTTGTTATTGAACTCCTCCTAAACGGCTGGACCGATTTGAATGATTTTTTTTGTATACGTTTGGGTAGGCCCCTGGAAGGTTTAGATTCACAAATCAGCCCGGCAGATGGCGCTGCAGTTGATATCTAGGTTATTATTCGAGCGAAGCCGGAGCGGGCCGCTAGTACTACATATTTTGACTTATTATGTTATCTTATATATTATCTTATTACAGTGGTTTACAATGCTGTCAGGCAAGAATAATTACGAACTTAGGTTTATTACATAATTCCCTTCCTCAGAAACCTCTCCCGGTCCAGAGTCCCCACGAGATGGCCGTTAAGTGCGAGATTACCGTTACTGACGTCGATTTGTAGAGAACCATCAATCCATGAGTATTGTATCTAAGCAACATTTACCAGCCATCGACATTAATTTCTTCGAATCAATCGGACCGCGTTTAAACCAACGGCAGGAGCGCGATGACTTCACCAATTAGATATATGTCATGAAAATGAATGAGCAGTTGTTCATTATCGTGTACTAGCAACGCCACGCAGTTTCACCCACGTAGTGCCCGATCTCGTTATTTTCTCGCGATAAAAAGTAGTCTATGTGCTATTTCTAGACCATAGTCTATCTTTGTACCAAATTGCATCCAAATCCCTTCAGTAGTTTTTACGCGAAGGACTAACAAACATCCATCCATCGACCTTATCAGTAAAAGTGATCTCTAATATTAGTAGAATTATTTGTTGTGTTCATGCATGTCAAAGTCAAAGTCAAAGTTCTTTATTGATAAATGTACAATTTACACGTCAATTAATAAAAAAATAAAACAGAAGAAAGGGCATACAAATTGTATACATTTTCAAAGTTTGAAATTATCACTTCACTGTATTATAATTACAATTATGTTGACTATGATTAACTAGGGACTTCATTACCTTAAGGGTTAACATTTTTACGAACTTTGAATGGAATATTTATTCATTCATATGTAAACAAAAGCCTAAAAATAAGCTTCAAATGCCTAGAGAAGGCGTCGAAGTGTAAACCTGTGACACTTAGTTTAAAAAAATACGTAACACGTAATTACGATTGCCTAATATAACGTACGTAATAAAACTCCATTATTTTTAAACTGTTATAGTAGGTTTACTCTTCACCGCCATCTCACTCTGATATAAAGCGATGGTACGGTCTACGATGGAGTGTGCTAACCTATAAAAAACCGATTCACTCTCAATTTGAAGACACGATGATTGTAACCACAGGGAAAACCCCACTCAGGCAACGCAATCCACAGCTTAGACGTTCTAGTCACAAATGCCAGACCTCTTCAAAAAGTGAAATCTCTTTGGAACGTCAACCACGAAACGTTGTCGCTTTTTCGAGCTACGAGCAGTTTGATGGAAAAAATTGCAAGGTAGAATTTTATTAAAAACGGTAACGTAACATTAGATTTTACCACGATGTTTCCTGACACTGTTTTACATCATCGTTAAAAATCAAAACAATTTATTTTATTGCCGTACTGTGTCCGATTGGTCTTAATAATATAAAGAAATTCAGTCAAGTACTAATAATAGTTAATATTACACGCCCTTTAAGACCACAATCCTCGACGCGCGTGCAATATTAACAATTGATTTGTATTGTAATAATATAAATATCACAAAACAGCAATTCTATTATCGATAACACATAATATAACATTCGTTTATTTAATACGATCGTAAAAGTCTCCTTTTTAAATAATAAAATGCCTTTCTTTGAAACATTTTATTGAATTTCTTTTTGAATGTCTACCCATTTATAAATATACTAGCGGCCCGTTCCGGCTTCGCTCGGAAATAACCTAGACACTGTCTGCAGCGCCATCTGCCGGTCTTATTTGTGAATATAAACCATCTTCGAATACACACACAGAAAAAAACATTCAAATCGGTCCCGTCGTTTAGGAGTTCACTGTCAAATGATTAAATTACTTAAATGGCTATAAAAAAACAGGGGTTGGTGATAAAAGGGTAAAAATTTTGGGTTGTATGTGTTTTAACGCCACATTACAAAAAAATAAAAACAAAAAAATTTGACGAAAAATTAAAAAAAAATGTTTGGGGTGAACAACTCCTAACACTTAGGGGTATGAAAAATAGCTAGTAGCCGATTCTCAGAGCTACTGAATATGCATATTAAATTTGGTTAAAATCAGTAAAGCCGTTTCGGAGGAGTAAGGAAACAAACACTGTGACACGAGAATTTTATATATAAGACTAGCTGACCCCGCAAACGTTGTTTTGCCTTAGTGAACAACCCTTGTCACTTAGGGGTATGAAAAATAGCTAGTAGCCGATTCTCATACCTACAGAATATGCATATAAAATTTGGTTAAAATCAGTAAAGCCGTTTCGGAGGAGTAAGGAAACAAACACTGTGACACGAGAATTTTATATATAAGACTAGCTGACCCGGTGAACTTCGTACCACCATAATTATATATTTTTCGTTTACATTTTCTAAATTTTCTATTGTACAAATCTTGTCCCGACAATAACAAATACATAAAACAAAGAAATAATCTATTTGGTTTGGTCATTAAAAAGTTAGGAGCGTACATACATTTCGAAGATCCATTTTTAGGGTTCCGTAAAACGTAGGAACTAACTGAACCCTTATGGGTTTGTCATGTATGTCTATCTGTTCATCCGTATGTCACAGCGACTTTTTTCGAAACTGTAAGAACTATACTGTTGAAACTTGGTAAGAGATGTATAATGTGAACCGCATTAAGTATTTTATTAATAACATATTTACTTCAACGTTAAGTACGCATTTAAAAGTAAGTAATCCTTTTATTGTCAATCAAGCTATTACCAAAAATCTTTTCAATCTTATCAAAAGTTTTATTTTCATTGTAGTGCTGTGTGATATACGATGTTTTTTGTTTGATTACCTGGCACATAGACAAACGAATCTGATGGTTTTCGATCACGGGAGGGCCATATGCAACATTCAATTGACCATGTGAGAAATATGGGTTTTCTAGATTAATACCACAAACACTATAACACGCTCAGCGCCATGTGTATCGTTTAGGATACACACTGTCATAAGAAGTGTGAATAGTTTATGATACACACTCCCCATTTCAGTTAAAGCAGTGTGTATCCGAAATAGATCGTTTTAGTAAAACTTTAATTATTTGTTCCCTAAATTAAGTGATAGTAAGTTTCTTGAGATAATATTTGGTTGAATAATAAATGTGCATGCAAGAGAGAAACACAGATAAATAATATTACGGAATGTGTATCTTTATTGATACACACGGCCACATATCAAAAAATATACATACCGGTAAAAAAAGAAAGGGATGTTGGGGGAGGCGGTGTGATTATTTTCTTTACTATTTTAACACCTCACAACTCACAACACAAAAAAAAACATAAAAAAAAAGTTGTGAAAATTTGGTGGTATTTGCATACAGTGCTTGGCGCTGAGCATGTTAAGGTTGTCCTTGGGACTTGTTTATGGTCTTAGCAAAAGCAGGAAGCACTGGAAACTGTAGTCATTTAAACTCAATTGGTACATCAGTTGAAATCATTTGGATGCGTGGTATCTAAACTTCTTCTCCTTTATACTTTCCTTTCAGTATAGTTGCTTCTATCATTTTGTTCAGTATTTTTATAGCCAACCATGTGCCGTTGCAAAGACACGGTTCAGTGATATCCAGTGAGTTCAAAAATTCCGGTGGATAATTGTTGACGACATCATCTTGATTAGTCACCGAATCAACTGATTTATAAATCCTCATCTGCCTGTAATTTGTTCTTGAATTTTGAAATTTAATTCATTTGCATTTACATAATAGTATAATAGCATATACATAATATTAGTATTTATTTATCACTAGCTGACCCGGTGAACTTCGTACCACCATAATTATATATTTTTCGTTTACATTTTCTAAATTTTCTATTGTACAAATCTTGTCCCGACAATAACAAATACATAAAACAAAGAAATAATCTATTTGGTTTGGTCATTAAAAAGTTAGGAGCGTACATACATTTCGAAGATCCATTTTTAGGGTTCCGTAAAACGTAGGAACTAACTGAACCCTTATGGGTTTGTCATGTATGTCTATCTGTTCATCCGTATGTCACAGCGACTTTTTTCGAAACTGTAAGAACTATACTGTTGAAACTTGGTAAGAGATGTATAATGTGAACCGCATTAAGTATTTTATTAATAACATATTTACTTCAACGTTAAGTACGCATTTAAAAGTAAGTAATCCTTTTATTGTCAATCAAGCTATTACCAAAAATCTTTTCAATCTTATCAAAAGTTTTATTTTCATTGTAGTGCTGTGTGATATACGATGTTTTTTGTTTGATTACCTGGCACATAGACAAACGAATCTGATGGTTTTCGATCACGGGAGGGCCATATGCAACATTCAATTGACCATGTGAGAAATATGGGTTTTCTAGATTAATACCACAAACACTATAACACGCTCAGCGCCATGTGTATCGTTTAGGATACACACTGTCATAAGAAGTGTGAATAGTTTATGATACACACTCCCCATTTCAGTTAAAGCAGTGTGTATCCGAAATAGATCGTTTTAGTAAAACTTTAATTATTTGTTCCCTAAATTAAGTGATAGTAAGTTTCTTGAGATAATATTTGGTTGAATAATAAATGTGCATGCAAGAGAGAAACACAGATAAATAATATTACGGAATGTGTATCTTTATTGATACACACGGCCACATATCAAAAAATATACATACCGGTAAAAAAAGAAAGGGATGTTGGGGGAGGCGGTGTGATTATTTTCTTTACTATTTTAACACCTCACAACTCACAACACAAAAAAAAACATAAAAAAAAAGTTGTGAAAATTTGGTGGTATTTGCATACAGTGCTTGGCGCTGAGCATGTTAAGGTTGTCCTTGGGACTTGTTTATGGTCTTAGCAAAAGCAGGAAGCACTGGAAACTGTAGTCATTTAAACTCAATTGGTACATCAGTTGAAATCATTTGGATGCGTGGTATCTAAACTTCTTCTCCTTTATACTTTCCTTTCAGTATAGTTGCTTCTATCATTTTGTTCAGTATTTTTATAGCCAACCATGTGCCGTTGCAAAGACACGGTTCAGTGATATCCAGTGAGTTCAAAAATTCCGGTGGATAATTGTTGACGACATCATCTTGATTAGTCACCGAATCAACTGATTTATAAATCCTCATCTGCCTGTAATTTGTTCTTGAATTTTGAAATTTAATTCATTTGCATTTACATAATAGTATAATAGCATATACATAATATTAGTATTTATTTATCATGTAGCTGTCTTGTCCTAATGTTGGGCAACGGCTTCCCTACCCTCCTTCTAATTTTCCCTATCTATGGCTAATATACAGTCGAGTCTTTCTGATATTTGCGGAGGTCGTCTTGCCATCGGCATCATTTCTTTGGTCTGCCGCGTCGTCGTTTTCAATCTGGTTTCCTCCGCGTGGTAACTATGGCCCAATAATCATCCAACATGCGGCAAACATGTCTAGCCCGATCCCACTTCAAATTGGTTGCTTTTTGAGTCACAAACTCTGGTTTTGGAACGCAGTATGGTGTTTCGTATTCTGTCCGTTAGTTTACTCCAGAAATACTACTGCGCTCCACAGCCCGTTGGCCCGTTGGCAAACGTGTGGTGTATTTAAATAATTTTCCACAGATAGGGATATTAAATTAACAATTTAAAATAATAAAACACTTTTGGTAACGCGGTTTGTTTTTGACTGGCACTTGATATAATGACGTGAAAACTGACGCATTTTACGTCGCGTGCCGAAACTAAATCAAAATAAATAATATCGTGAAGCCAACCAAATTGAAAATCAGTACTAATGATCTGTGAGTCTTACGTTTTGTGACTATTCAGTTTGATCTGTTTCTCGATGTTATCACTTTTGTTGAGTTTCTTCTGAGTGATTTTCGGAACGCGACAATCCTCCTATCCTTCAACGCACACACGCACACTGTTTAGATAGAATATATGATGGAATTTGAACTTTGTGCAGCGGGACCAAAGTGCAAATTGACTCCTTGACGTTAGGAACACACATATATTGCTTAGACTTATGCGAGTGCTTGTTATTTAATATGAACTTTATGCCATAGCAATAGAGCTCAAATCGCCTTAACATTTTAGTTAGAAAACGTTTGTATGGGAAAGCACTTAAATTAATATGAATTTTATTTCGTAGGAATAAAGCTCAAATTGCCTTAACATTTTAGTTAGAAAACGTTTGTATGGGAAAAAGAAAAGGGCTGTTTTTAGGGGTTTCCTGGCAATTATTCGATTTATTCTCGCCGTAAAAACCATCCTTGAACTTATACGAACATTTAAAAAAAAGAATTGTCCAAATCGGTCCAGGCGTTGTTGAGTGATGCGCTTACCAACACATTTTGCGATTCATTTTTATATTATAGATGTAGCTGTCTTGTCCTAATGTTGGGCAACGGCTTCCCTACCCTCCTTCTAATTTTCCCTATCTATGGCTAATATACAGTCGAGTCTTTCTGATATTTGCGGAGGTCGTCTTGCCATCGGCATCATTTCTTTGGTCTGCCGCGTCGTCGTTTTCAATCTGGTTTCCTCCGCGTGGTAACTATGGCCCAATAATCATCCAACATGCGGCAAACATGTCTAGCCCGATCCCACTTCAAATTGGTTGCTTTTTGAGTCACAAACTCTGGTTTTGGAACGCAGTATGGTGTTTCGTATTCTGTCCGTTAGTTTACTCCAGAAATACTACTGCGCTCCACAGCCCGTTGGCCCGTTGGCAAACGTGTGGTGTATTTAAATAATTTTCCACAGATAGGGATATTAAATTAACAATTTAAAATAATAAAACACTTTTGGTAACGCGGTTTGTTTTTGACTGGCACTTGATATAATGACGTGAAAACTGACGCATTTTACGTCGCGTGCCGAAACTAAATCAAAATAAATAATATCGTGAAGCCAACCAAATTGAAAATCAGTACTAATGATCTGTGAGTCTTACGTTTTGTGACTATTCAGTTTGATCTGTTTCTCGATGTTATCACTTTTGTTGAGTTTCTTCTGAGTGATTTTCGGAACGCGACAATCCTCCTATCCTTCAACGCACACACGCACACTGTTTAGATAGAATATATGATGGAATTTGAACTTTGTGCAGCGGGACCAAAGTGCAAATTGACTCCTTGACGTTAGGAACACACATATATTGCTTAGACTTATGCGAGTGCTTGTTATTTAATATGAACTTTATGCCATAGCAATAGAGCTCAAATCGCCTTAACATTTTAGTTAGAAAACGTTTGTATGGGAAAGCACTTAAATTAATATGAATTTTATTTCGTAGGAATAAAGCTCAAATTGCCTTAACATTTTAGTTAGAAAACGTTTGTATGGGAAAAAGAAAAGGGCTGTTTTTAGGGGTTTCCTGGCAATTATTCGATTTATTCTCGCCGTAAAAACCATCCTTGAACTTATACGAACATTTAAAAAAAAGAATTGTCCAAATCGGTCCAGGCGTTGTTGAGTGATGCGCTTACCAACACATTTTGCGATTCATTTTTATATTATAGATAAAAGGTTTTTCAGAAGGAAGAGTATTAAAAAGTATTATGGTTATAAAAAAATATATTTTTTGATAAAATATTGCTTTAAGTGGCCTCTACTGCATACCAATTACCGAACTTTGGGCTAGCGAAATAGGCATATGACGTCTACTATCTTTCTACGAAAAACGTAATTTCGAAATAAACGCGCGACATCTACTCCAGTTATACTTCGATCCGTCGTTTCGTCCGTTTAAATGTTTCAATTAAATCTACTCCTATCATAGTGTGGCCTCATTAGTGGTCTACGGCGAATATTCGTGTTGGCGCGATGAGTGTGGCCGGGTACATCGTCTCATTGCAAAGTATTCGGGCCAAGACGATGTAGCATCGGAGAGCTCTTGGTAACCTGGCACGAATCATAGGGATATTCGCTTGACCTACGTTTCAATTCAAAATCAAATTTCATTTATATCAGGTAAAGTTCCCCATAAATTATACAATTCATTCAATCAATTTCAAACGTCACAAAAGTAATATTAAAGACTTCTTTTCTTTTTTTTTTTGCTTTTCTGAATTTCGTATCTGTTTTAACACGCTTTTATTAGTTTCACTTGTAACTACGAGTTTATTTGTGGGTACTTCTTCGAAATTTTATTCTTCGACTGATTCATCTGGCCAAAATTTTGTTAAAAAACATACATTTCAATGAGGGACTTGTTTTTCTAAAGTAGTTTTCAAGTTATCTACGTTCAAATATTTTGTGCTCAGATGAACCAGAATTTGTATTACAGATAAATCAGAATCCGAACTAAAAATGAAAAACTTTAAGTGATTTGGCTCTGTATTGACGAAAAAATCATATATGTTCACGTACATAAAAAAAATTGTTATCATCATCATCAGACGCAAGCCGTCCACTGCTGAACATAGGGCTCTCTTTAGATTTCCACAACGATGTCTCGATGGAAATTGATGTATGTATAATAAGTTTATACTTCTGTGATGAATTATTTAAACGCAACAAAAGCATTCCTTTCGTGCTGGAGAAAAACTAAGTAATTTTATGATTCAAATGGCGTTTTGGCCATATGAGTCAGACCCAGATAAATCAGGATTTCCCCTTCAAACATGTATAACTCATCATACATACTGACTTCAGTATTGTTATTTTTCTACTTGAATCTATAACCCAGAAGCATTACACGAAATACCAATTGAAGTTGTAAAACAATAAAGTAAATTTTATAAAGTAGACATTGTAATCAAAATCCCACCTGATCCAAGCACAGATGAATCAGATATTTGCCTTTGTAACTCCAGGATCCCATCAAACCAGCCGCAGGTCCACCTTCTGGCACGTCCTTTACACGACTGGCTTCCCCCCGTGGGGGAAGCCAGACTCTTATTATTATTACCTGACCAGAATGGTCAAGCGCAGCTTATGCCACATGAATCAGTATTATAGGCCGGACACTCCCTATTTGCCTATTTATAAACACACTAAGGTAGGTATGACCAATATAATTTTATTTTATAAGAAAGAAATTCATTTCCTTTTGATATAGTTTTAATTTATAATAATATATACATTTATAAATGTGGTACCGACCATTTTCTTCCAGAAAATAGCAAGCGGGGACGTCATATGAATCAGAAGAACACACTTCATTTTTTTTTAAATTATGCTTAGAGTGCAATTGTTCAAAAAATATAGCTTGTCCCAGTAGAGTTAAGCTCAAACTGTATAAGAAAACAAAAATACACGCCGTTTTGTTTGTTAGTTTCAGAAATAAACTCATAGAACTCCAATGTTTTGTTTTTGAAGAAGTACCCATGTAAGAAAATCTTGGAATCTTAATTTGACCCACTTCCCGGTCTTCGAATTTTACACACGCTCTGAATTCGAATATTCGCTCCATAGTGAAACCACAGCATTAGAGTAGGCTTAGAACATTTATACGTCAAACAATGTTCGATTAGTCGGATTAGGCAGATTAGTCAGGAAGAACACACAGGATACTTTTTATTCCGGGAAAATAAAACGGGAACTCCGCGGATAAAATCGCGATGCGCTGTTAGTATTGCATGTGCGAAAATTTGGATGTTTTCCTGTTGTTGCTTAATTACACAGCAACGATTAAACCGATCAGATTGAAATTTGCAACAGACATTTTAAAATGTCAAATAATACATCGGGCACTTTTCATCGGGGAAATTCATTAAACGGGTAAAAACGAGGGGCGCTGCTAGTATTTACATGTTTTAGTGTTACACGAAAGATTACGTTCCAAACATTAACATCGATACATTTTACAGCAATTCAACAGATTTGAGAGCTTAAAATCATCTGGCCTTGGGGCTTACACAATCTTAGAAACTACGCGGTACATATACAGTTCTCAATTTCCAAAGTGCTAGAACAACCGACGACATCATAATCTGTAGACTGGACGTATCTCTCTACTTAGTCTGTGGACTGGACAGACTGTTCGGACCAAGGAGTTTACATAACATACTACGTATAGAATTAGGACAAACGCTTTACACCAAAAGCACGGGTCTGGGATCTACCGCCGAACGAAAACTGTCTAAGCTTTGATGTTTCTCTCTCTCTTTTCTTTTTGTTTGAAATGATAGAGATGGCAATAGCAAAGCCATAGCCGATTTAATTAGGCGGTAGAAGGCCTGGTCGCTCTTGTGGAAATGTCATACTTTTGTCGCGGCACATCACTATGTTGCCCTAGCTTTTTGAAGACGGTGCCAGTCAAGTCTAACAGGTAGTAGATAGATACTAATTATCTATGTCGACTTACTACGTACATACTTGTAGTATCTATCTACTTACTAGCTTTTTGACTTGACTGGCACCGGCATCAAATAGACGAGTGAGTAGCGCTTATAATAATTATATTATTAACTTATTGTTCGCTTTTGTGTGCCTATTTGTG
Organism: Ectropis crepuscularia; assembly: GCA_963693475.1. Taxonomy (NCBI): domain Eukaryota; kingdom Metazoa; phylum Arthropoda; class Insecta; order Lepidoptera; family Geometridae; genus Ectropis; species Ectropis crepuscularia. Next base: position 21,393,462 of record OY856355.1, read on the forward strand.
GTTTTGAAGTCGGTTAAATTTTTTTGTATAAAAAAAGTTTATTACTACAGACAGACAGACAAGTACAAACTAATCTGTAGTCTTCAATTATCCGCGGCGTATCTATAAGATGTTAAGATGTCTATAAAATAGTGTGTCGTTGCACCAGACGCAGTCAATTTGGATCGGATATTGCGTGTACGCACTCATTTTCGCAACAGCCAATATGTGGAAAAAGGAAGCTAGGTAGTATATGACTTACCTTTCCTCACAAATATCTAGTAAGTAAATATAACTCTTAAACTTTCACGATTTGAAGGCAAATTTTTATTATAACTTCGACAGGCTAACACTTGACTGTAATCTCGTTTGACTTTAAGCGACGATGCGGTCTACGATGGAACGTACTTACTTGCCTACTCGTAGAAGATACCGATTCACTCCCGATTTGAAAACACCAAGATTGTAACCATCGAGTAAAACCCACCAGGCAACGCATTCCACAGCCTAGACGTTCTTATCACAAAAGTAGAGTCAAACCTCTTCGTTCGAGTCTTTGGAACGTCAACCATGAAACGATGCCGCTTTCTCGATCAACGAGTTATCCGATAGAAAAAAGGGCAAGGTGGTATTAGACCATGCAGATCCGTTGCACACTCTCCAAAGTATATCCGATAAAAACCCGATAAGCTATCAATTTTGCGACGATGTTCAAGGCTTTGAACATCGCCGATATTTCCTCTTTATCGCCGAGATTTACCTCCTTACAATCCAATAATCCAGTTTTTGCAAGAACGTCTGTCACAATATTATATGTAAATCAAAGGTTACAGATACATCAGGTTTTAGGTTATGCAGGAAGGCTGCAATCAGTCGCAGAAAACGCATTCAATTAACTCTTTGCGAGAGTCTTAGGTCCCAGCAATGGGAAAATCATATGCTTGTGCAATCTAAACTAAATCAAAACTTCACACTCTGGTTTCGTAATTCAATAAATAAATACCTACTAATAATTAATTTTCTCTGAAATCACAAAAACCGACTTCAATTTAAAATTTAATTCAGTCACTCATCCAGACAAATGAAAGAAAATTTTAGTTTTTTGTTCACATTTCAAAAACTGCTATGCCGATTTCGATAAAATAGATATTGGACCAACTGTGAACTACCAAACAAATAAGACACATCAAAATTTATTTACAATTGGCTAACGCTGCCGCGTATTATAGAGGTACTTACATACAAAAAACATTCAACCGATTTGAGAACCTCCTCCTTTTTTAAAGTAGGTAAAAAATTGACTTTGACCGTAAACACAACATTTCTGCTAAAAAAATTGGCAGTCGTAGGAACTGCCGATAGAAGTGAAAACTTATAACTCAGAATTTGAGACCTTACTTTGGAAACAACACGGGTGAAACCGAAGGGCGTGGCCATGAGTATGCTGACGCATTTCTAGATGACCAATGGGAAATGCTCACGCATTTCTAGATGGCCAGTAGGAAATGCTGACGCATTTCTAGATTGCCAATGGCCAAGGTCCCGAGTTTACACGAAGATTTCTTGTCAGTCCCAAGCGTGACGTTAGAATTCAATTCACAGCCCACGAAAAATCTGTTTGTAGTTCGCCAAAAGAAGTTTTTACTTCAAAACTGAAGTTATTGACTTAACGTTGCCTTATACTTTTTCGGTATAACCCGATATATATATTAATAAATATAACAGCTACAGAAGCCGGATAGATGAAGATGGGCAACCTTGGTATTATATTGTATTTCAAGTGTAAAAAATGGTAATTAAATTATAATAAAGTAGATCTCTTTTTATAATTCACGAGCTTAATTTATTTATGTTTTAAATTAATCAAGTTTGTTGTCAACGGCAGGATTGTACGAATTAGGACTGCGTTAGACAAGAGTTTGAAGCTAGTGCCAGAGTTTAAAGCTAGCTCTAAGAGTTTCTAATGACACTAAATGCAGTGTTATATTCTTATAAACACTTGTGAATTAAGTATCAACATGAAGAATTAGAACGGATTAAGATGTGCATCGGGGCTACTCCTACTAATATTATAAATGTCAATGTATGGATGTTTGGATGTTTGTTGCTCAATTACGTCCTAACGTATGAACGGATCGGGCTGAAATTTGGAACACAGATAGATTATAGTCTGAAAGAACACATAGGCTAACGAACTATAGGCTTTTTATCCCGAAAAAAACAACGGTAACAACGGGAACGGGAACTTCGCGAGTAACACCGCGGGGCGCTGCTAGTAAATCAATAAATAATGATTGGTTTTTTTTTTCATAGTATCATCTACTTAGCACTTAACTTTTTTTTTATCGGCAGCGCCCAAATAAAACTAATATGCAAAACTATTTACACTACACAACATTCCTAACTACTTACACTAAGCACGTCTGAATTATTGATATTACCTATGAAGGGATAAAGATAAACAATATGTTTAAGCCCACTACCAGTCGGAAGCGTTCGCGGTATTCTTGCGGTGTTACCACGCTGAATGGCAATGCGTTGTGCCAAATAAACGGAAGCATTTTAGTCATATGTCACGTCAACCAACAGCGTCAACAAGTACAAATGGCATAAAAACCAAATTAATAAATTTAACCCAATGTAAAAGTATTGATTTTTTTGTGAGAACTTTAATGATAAACAAGGCTTTCGAGGCAATTACTTTGACCCAAATTATATTATGTTTATTCCTATATCTTGCAAAAACAGATTATTTGCAACTCCAATCTGTTTTGCATCATCTGAACTCTGATCTGAACTGTTTTGATGAAACTTTACGATTACATAGTTTTCACATTAGCATAGCAAAGACAGCCCACTCCATATACATACATATGCCATCGTTAATTGTAAAAACCGGCAATTTACAATATAACGACTAACTCTTCGGCCTTGTCAAGTCCGAGGTACGAAGTACGCACCTTTGCCAGTTCTCGAGAATGGTCGTGCGTTGCTCTACTGGGACTGCTCTATCATCACGGACAAGACTATTGTCGCCAATAAGCCTGATATCGTGCTGGGAGACTGGTCTCAGCACCGGGCTGTGATCGTCGATATCACCGTACTACATGACGCGAACCTCGTGAAAGCTGAAAAGGACAAGCTTAGCAAGTACCTTGACTTGGCTCATGAGGTTACCGCCATGTGGAATGTTCTTCTGCTAGTTGGGGATCTTCCCCGGGCTCGTTTACCCTCTGTAATCTTGCCATACTACCTGTATGATCAGCTTTCCAAAGCTGTCATCTTCTCTTCTCATTGTGTGACCGAAATAGGATAATATGCGATGCTGGCTGCTGGCCAAGCCTCAACAAACCGTCACAAATCCAAAAGTGTGGATAAGGTGTTTAGCTCATCGATATAAATCAATGGGTATGCCTCCCAAACTTCAGGGACACGATTAATCGTACGGAAGAATGAGCTCACTCTTTCAGTTTTAATTGTAGGAAGCGGAGAACGCCTGACGTTTATACTATCGCTATTCGTTGTCAATAATCAAAATAAGTGGAACTGCAACATATCTCGTCCCTAGCGATTCTAGGGGTCAAGTAGATTGGTAATTGTAAACCATTCACACTACACACAGAGACGCAGTTTGTTAACAATTTCAAGGTGCTCAGGGCACATCTGTTGATTTATATCGATGGTTTAGCTTGGTTTGTGTAGGTATCACCGTAAAATTGTCGACACCGACAGATTGTATTCCAACCAAGTCAAATTAGAAACTAACCTAACCTACCGTGAGATTATAATCTCACGCATTAGATTATAATCTTACGGTGTAGACTGTAGACAGTATTACAATGACATAGGTTTGCAAGGTCTTGTACCCGATCCGACCGAGAAACTGTTTTTTGACACAAATCAAAGACAATTTGCCGCAAGCACTCGCCGCCCCTGGTCATGTGGTGAAAATTCCTTCTTTCCGGAGTACTTACCATGCAAAATCCAGCATTTGGAATCCCAAAGACACAGATCACAAGGATAAAAAGAAAGTAGCCGAAGTATCTTCGCAAGTTATTCTACCATCAAGCAGTAATGTTAACATCACTGTATTCCAGTTTGAAGGGCAATGTTTCCAGCAAAATTACAGGGCAAAGAGTTAAAACATCTTATATCTCTGAGGGACGAGCGCAGTGCAGCGCTAGGTAATGATTTTGCCTCCTCAAATTGCAATAGCTGCGTGTCACTGTGCTGTTATAACACAGGGACACAACAGCGAAGAACAGGTTGACTATATTATCTTTCTCACCCTGGCGCACTTGTTCACTATATTTTTTTTTTCGCTCTAGCACCCCGAGTTCTCCCGAAAATGTCTTATCATACTCGAGCGTGACGCTAGAATTCAATTCACAGGCCAAGAAAAATCTGTCTAGGCGCACCTAAATAAGTTTTCACTTCAAAATTGGCAGTCGTAGGGATTGCCAATAGAACTGAAAACTTACAACTCAGAATTTATCAAATTCTGAGTTGCACACTTCGGAAACTACGCTGGTGAAGTTGGAGGGTGCTTCTAGTCTGGAATAAATCTTCAAAACATTGTCGTCAAAATTACCATCTTGACTGGATAATATGTGTAATGGTAACACGCCATGATCTAGGTTCTAGATGGTCATGGTCCCGAGTTCAGAAAAAATTGTGTGTGGCGCGTCAAAAGAAGTTGTCTCTTCAAAAAGTGTTGAAAGACTGAGTCTGCCCGCAAATATCTCCAAAATGGGAAATATCGCAACCTGCGAGGCGACCGACAAACCTGTAGTATCAAGATCGAGGTCATCCGAACACGTGAACAAATCTTTGTAAAGGCACATAAATATGATTTATGGTACCTATACTGAAATACTGTTTTGACGCAAAACGACGGGTGTTGAAAATTTTACGTGTATGTGTGTGTCTGTATTGGCATCCTAGCTTCCGCATGGATGAATCGTTTTTTTTTTGTTTGCAAGGTGAATTAGTCGGTTTAGCTATGTCTCATCTCGGTCGTAGAACAGACGGCGCGGTCACAATATGGCGACAAACATACGAGTATTTTTCACAACTCCCTCAATATGGGTATCAAACGAAAGAATTAAACTAGTAGAAAAAAAATCGTCTGCCCTTGACAGCACAGTATCGCGAAGCTATTGTTTTATGAAGAGTCCAAATCATTACCTAGCACTACATTAAACTCGTCAGCCAGAGATATAAAATGATTTATCTCCATGTCCTGTACCTAATTTATCTGGAAGCCTTACCCTGCAAACGGAAATACAGCGCTTGCTTACAAATTGCTGCTTGGAGGTGGAACAACTAGCAAAGATGTTGTACTTCCCCAAGGGGACACTGCAAGCATTCCACCTTGCAAAAAGAGTCTTACCACATATTTATTACTAGCTGAACGCGCGCGCGTTGCTACGCCATCTATCGAAAATTGATCGTACCAATTCAAATTTTGAACAAATTCGGTTACTTTAGGTTCTAATGACGCAACCTTTAAAATATGACATAATGCTGTCACGCAACGAAAGCTCTCAAAAAGCAATATTTTTTCCCGTTTTTGTTACATTTTTCATTCCTGCTCGGCTCCTGTTGATAGTAACGTAATGTTAAATAGCCTATAGCCTTCCTCGATAAATGGACTATTCTACAAAGAAAGAATCGTTCAATTCGGACCAGTAGTTCCAGAGATCAAACAAACAAACAAACAAACAAACATACAAACAAACTCTTCAGCTTTATAATATTAGTATAGATATAGATATTCCATAAAAAGCTAAGCTTTACAATACGTTGCCCGAGTGGAAATTTCCCGATAGAAATAATCCGGATTTTCTATAGTGAATCAATTTCTTCTAAAAGGCTTATTACACTTGGCTAAATTTAGTCGACTGAATTCAGAAGCAAGTCGGAAGCAAGCAATCTTTGTTTCTGAATTTAATACGCTAGCTTACGGAATGTTATTACACTTTACTCAATCAGTAGATTGGCGACTAAATTCAATCAGCATCGACAAACATTGAACAAGAAAGCGGTCAAGTGCAAGTCTATTTTCAACAAAAATAATCATGCATCGCCTTCATGGCCTTAACGTGGACAACTTTGAAAAGTCAAGTTACATAATTCCCCCAAATTACGGTAGGATTGCGCACGCGATGACCAGTAGTGAATCTTGTTATAAAACCACGTATAATTGAAACTGTGCCTTTTTGCAATCACACCTATTTGAGAAGCGTTTTTTAGAGTGAATCAGCTTCTTTTTTTAATTTCTGAAGAGAATGTGGTCTACTTATATCTGTGCCTATTTTTTAACCGACTTCTGAAAAGGAAAAGGTTCTTAATTCCATTGTTTTTTGTCGTTGACTCCGCCAATTGTGAATCGATTTTAATGTTTTTTTTGTTTAGTAGATTTTTTTTTTAACTTGAATAGGTTTACACTTGACCACCATCTCGCCTGATATTAAGTGGTCGATGCGATCTACGATGAAGCGTGCTTATCTAGAAGAAACCGATTCACATTTCCCATTCAGGTCATGTTTTAGAAGTGGTTCAATTTAAAGTTTCTCGAAATCGATGTAGCACTTTTTTAATGTCAACAAAAATCAAACTGGATGACAGATTTGTCCTATCTTTTGGAACAGTGCGTGAGATTAATTTTAAATTGAAGTCGGTTTTCGTTTTTTCGGCGAGAATTATATCTTATACCTTTAAACGAGCAATAATTGTAAATATATATATATAGAATCTGAGTCTCGGAAACGGCTCTTACGATTTTCATGAAATTATGTATGCAGGGGGTTTCGGGGACGATAAATCGATCTAGCAAGATAGCATTGTTAAAATATGACATTTTATGTACTTTTTCAGACAAATCATTAGAATACGATAGCAAATTTCGCCACTAACCTTTAAGTCTATGTAGCTCTAGTGGTAACACGGCACCCTCGAGACCCCGGTTAGAATCCTGATGATTACTACTCATCTTTTTTTTGTTCTTTTTTATGTACCTATTTATGCTTAGATCTTTCAAACTACGTAATGGATGTTAATGCTTTTTTTAAATTGTATCTGCTTAAATATAATTTCAAAAAAACCGAGCACAGCTTGGTCAACCAGGTAGGTACTTATTTTATTAAACCGGCAAAACCTTGCAGAATTGGTTTTTCCCGACACGACGGTTACAATGTTGGTATTTGTAAGTTGAAAGTTAATCGCTTTTATTTAGGTGAAGCACAACCTATTTTTTTATTTTATTTAAAAAATCATGTACACTTCACTTTACACCCACAAGAGGTGCTGCTCTAATACTCTATAAAATTTGCATCATGTGCGTAACGTCTACGGCGATGCTTAAAAACGTACGCCTAGTGAGATGGCGGTCAAGGCTAAGCCTACGAAAAAAGTAGGTTCAGTGATCAAGCGATGACTTCATCATTAATTTAAAATACCTACATCCATACATTAACATTAACTCAAGTTATTAACTTAACTCATATCCTGTCTAAAACAATTATGCAGTTGGCAAATTTAAGTTTCCGGCCGTGGCCTCAAAGCGGTAATAATTTAAAAGTAGATTAATATATCTTGACATGTAAAAAATGGATTGTTCGAACGAATTCCCACGTGGAATAGATTATTGGTGTATATAGTATGCTAATAGTGACTTATACAAGGTGTCTTCGAAGATAAATGTATAGCCAAAGGAGATTATAATCGGTAGGGGCCGTGGTGTAAAGTTCGACATTTGTTTATTTATGAAATCAATATTGTAATATTGATTTATATGAATACAAGTGAAAATACAGAATAATATTTAAAAAGTTATCTCCGAATAACCCACCCCTAACTGGTCCCGGCGCAAAAGTGCCCATGATGCTCGCCACGTTCCCACGCTGAATGGCAATGGCCAACCTTTGCTCCAGGAACGCGCCAGAGTGGGAGTCACCCGTATTCTCCCAGAGCCTGCGCCCTAATTCTGAGAGGAACCATTTAGCCTCTGCCCCCCAACAACCCAAGGTCTCCACGGCAACCGGTACAAATTCGTACTGCGACACCAACATGCCATATTTTCGCTTCTAATCAATTAGGTAATATCGACATAACCCGACCGTCCTCGTTAGGCGAAAGGAAATTAATACAAAAGGTGTGGGTAGAAGTGTCGGTAACTTTCAGAAGAGATAATTCACCTCACTTCTGCCAGTGAAGAGCATAGTGCACCTAGTCAGGGATTTGAGCTTTTCATTTTAAGTATCAGCTTGAGGCTCTGGAATCGATCGAGAGGCGTGCTAAAAGGCTCATAGGCAATAACACTCTTGTGCGAAAAAGACTGCAAAGTCTTGAACATCGCCGAAAAATTGCTAGCTTGGTTTATTATCGGATACACTTCGGAGAGTGTGCATCTGATCTGCATGATCTAATACCACCTTGCCTTTTTTTCTATCGGACTTCCCGTAGCTCGAAGAAGCGGCATCGTTTCATGGTTGATGTTCCAAAGACACGAACAAAGAGGTTTGACTCTACTTTTGTGATAAGAACGTCTAGACTGTGGAATGATTTGCCTGAGTGGGTTTTTCCCGATGGTTATAATCTTGGTGTCTTCAAATCGAGAGTGAATCGGTTTCTTCTAGGTAAGCACGCTCCATCTTAGACCGCATCGTCGCTTAACATCAGGCGAGATGGTGGTCAAGTGTAAACCTATAAATGTTAAAAAATAAATAAAAAAAAAGCTAGCTGGTACGAGGTAAAGTGTTGTCATGAGCTGGCATGTTGATGTCCATCAAGGGCATGTTTGACTCACCCCGTCATTCAATACGGTGAAAAAACAACATATTTTGTCTCGGTGTTTCTATCTTTCAAAACTACATATGTATTAACAATTATTGTTAACTATGCTAACAGCTTAAACCAACACGCACAGCAACCAGTATTTAAGATTAATATTAATGTATTATTTCAAATAACTTACTTCAATGCTAGCCCAAATTTGGCTAGGCAGTAGAGGGTAGAGGCCATTTCAGGTCAACTGCCATAAGTCCCTTTAAAATTTTTTTTGTGTATTATTTGGGTATCGGTGAGCGCGCGAATCGTATAAATCCACTGTGAAGAGACAGTTATCAGCTAATTTCATAATTTATGTCGAGTGTACATAAATTGACACTACTGAAGTAGGTTAGACTTTTTTGAAGAGGGACCTACAGAATTTACATAAATATACTATATACTATGTAAAGAGTTGGAACAAACGCTTTACACCGAAAGCGCGGGTCTGATCGCTCTTGTCTTGTCGCTCTTGTGGAAGTGTCATACTTTCGTCGCGGCACATCACTCTGCTGCCATAGCTAACATACTCGTACACCTCGTCTGCTTACGATTGGTACAAAGGGACCGCGCGGAAAACCCCGATCTTATTTACTTATTATTTATTTATCTAAGGAGGAACATATGACAATTATTGTTGTCCTCAATTGACGCATCATTAAGTAGTTATTTTTTTTTCTAAGCGCTTCAAAATAAATATCACTTAAAATAAACAATTAATTGTTTATTGAAGCAAAAAAACAACTAATTGTTTAATGAGGCAAAAAACAATTAAGTATTGTCTTTTGATGTTTTTTTTTTCATGTCCACCATCGCTCAGCACAGACACCCTGTACAGCATATTTAGAAAGGAGTCGGATCAGTTTCAAGGTGGTTCGGCAACACTGAGAACCTAAAACGGATCAAGTTCGCCGATTTGCCGGGACGGAATGTGACGTCAGAACTTGCAACACTGGAAATAGAACCAAGGGAGTCCCATCTCTAACCGATATTCTGGTTGCCTGGAAGAAACTGCTTTTAGTGATAAGAACGCCTGTTGTAGCACTCGTTTGTTATTGCTTTTAACTGACTTCAAAAAAATGTTTTTTTTTTATTCTCATAATATAGAGTGACGAGACGAGCAGGACATGTGCCTGATGGTAAGCAACATGCCTGCCACATACTTAACAGCACAGTGACACGCAGCTATTGGAACATGATAGTCCAAATCATTACCTAGCATTGTACTGCGCCCGTCGCCTAGAGATCTAAGGTGTTATGTCTCTAAGCCCAGTAATTTCTTTGGAAACATTGCCCTTCAAACCGGAAAACAGTAACGCTTACACATTGCTGCTTGGCGGTAGAATACCTGGGAAAGGTGTGGTACTTCCCCAGGCGGACTCTGCCAAGAGTCCTACCACTACTCTATTATTACTACTACTATTTACCACTACAGATTTACTCGTCTTATGAACGGTACGGTTGTACTCGAGAAATCGGGGAACATACATACATACATAAAATAATACAATTGTTGAATTGATAACCTCATCTTATTCTGAAGTCTGTTAAAAAGAGAGGAGTAACAAGTTCTCAGTGTAGCATCAACACTTCTAAATTTAACATTCCATTCGCCACCTGTCGTGGATAATTTTATAGCTACAACATTTCGTGATCCGGTATAATATAGACTATAATGGTTTTAAATCTAGACAGGACGGATACGGCTTAGCTCGAGGTTAACAAGTCACTCGCATAAAATATTTTGCTGTTCACATGCTGAAGAAGGATACTCGTGACACCTAGGTACGTTGAAATACCAGTCTTAATTTTTTTGTAGAAGGTTGTATTTAAAAAATTGTCGGATAATATGCGGGGTCTAACAAAAAAAAGAGCAAAAAGATTCCTTCGAGCCGGATTTGAACCAGCGACCTATGGATGACAGCTTTGATTTACCTCTACAGTCCACCGCTCTACCAACTGAGCTATCGAAGGTGTTGTTAGCTGGTTTAAAATAATACAATACTTTATGCAAAGATAAAAATAACTTTATTTTATGTCACTATCAATTTATTTCCAATTTATGCATATTTTCTGGTTTATTAACACTATTATTATGCGATCGAACAAAATAATACAGTAGTTTTGGACGTCAACTGCATTGCAGCTAGCGCCATCTATCCAATATACGATTCACTACGAAATGCTATCAGCGTACCACATAACGGGAACACAAAGCGTTCAAAGTGATTGGGAAAACAAGAAGACAGTGTATTTCTCAATTAGCTTTTTTTTGTAAACAATTTTAATACATTTATCACAGCAAATGAAATGAAAATATTTATAGTACTATTCATTTACATATTTATATACTGCACTATGTACCTATAATAAGTTTACGATGTTTTCAATACGTAATATGTAACTAAATTTAGAGTTTAAACTGCACACTGCATGCCTTATTATATTATACCTAGGTAGGTATACGATAAGCCTTATTATTGAAATTGAAACAAATTCAACAATAAGGCGAAAAATAAAAAAAAATATCCGAAATGATACCGCTCGTTGCACTTCGCATGATAAAATATCAAATTACCTATACTGAGGCGGTGTTTCGTTTTTATAACAAAAAACTTTTGTTCTGAAACCTATGTGGAAAATAATAAAGGAAGCAAAAAACGCCCCCGGGTGGGCTTGAACCACCAACCTTTCGGTTAACAGCCGAACGCGCTAACCAATTGCGCCACGGAGGCAGATATCTCTGCGGTCGAAATATACGTAAACATTCTTGACTACAAATATTTTAAAAACTAAAATACAATGAGAACTACACTACGCTACATACCTAACAACTACTTACACTAAGCACTAAACTAACTACTTCCTCTTTATAATATTTTAACATTTTTTGTAGAAATGTTATCGCTTCACAATAACAAAAGCATTTTCTGTGATAATATTATCTATACTAATATACTAATACTAATAATATTATAAAGAGGAAAGATTTGTTTGTTTGTTTGTAATGAATAGGCTCCGAAATTACTGGACCGATACGAAAGATTCTTTTTTTGTTGGATACTCCATTTATCGAGGAAGGCTATAGGGTATATAACATTACGCTACTATCAATAGGTACGGAGTATGAGTGAAGAATGTAAAGAAAACGGGGAAAATATTTCTCTTCGAGAGCTTTAGTTCCGTGAATTTAAATTCTCTTTGGTCGCTGAAGTCTGTGACGGCGCGTGTCTACATTTGAAGTTTGTGTCATTTGAAGTAATCAAATTTGTTCTACAACAATGCATTGTTGCGTATTTACGTATTTTTAGGGTTCCGTAAAACATAATAAAGTGGCCAGCAATGGATATTTTGGTATGGATTTTCCTCAAATAGACGCGGGTGAAACCGCGGGGGACAGCTAGTTAATTATAACCTAATTCAGAAAGGTGGAACATGACCCTCCAAAATCCAATAAATTCACAGAATATCGAATGCTTATAGCTACGTACATGTATTGTACATAATATTATGTCGTACCTATTTAATTTTCATGAAACTGGAATGAAACTGAAACAACAAATACAGGGGTAAAATCGCAGGGCTACCAGTAAAGTCTTTTTTACTCGACATTTTGTATTTATTTGGCGACTCATAACAATGTTCACAATGAACATGTCAACTTTTTCAACATAGTTTTTAACCGACTTCAAGACAGGAGGAGGGTCTCAATTCGATTATTGTACCTTTTTTTGTATTTTTTTTATTTAAATTTGTCACTCCACAGACTCCGGGATCCGTGACTTTTGTCATTTCAAATTTTATATAATTTTTTCATATTTCCAGGATTAGCAGAAGAAGAGGAAAATAAGGGGGGAGTTGGGAACATTTTAAACCTAATACTAGTGCTCGTCTGTTGAGCCGATCACTACCGGTTGGGATTCCGCTAGTAATCGACTCGACATCGATTCTTTGCCTTATTGCCATTTGCCTAAGCCGCCTCCTCCCGGCCCAGAGCCTCCACTACGGCTACATTTCTGTCCCTGATGGCCATGGATTATTGTACCTATGTATGTATAAGTAATGTAATGTAGTATCTTATGTAACGCGATAAATCGTATTTCAGAGGTGGTCCCTTATAAATTTTGTGTTGTGTTGTTTTGTGTTCGGTATGGCGGGTTTTAAAATATCAACAAAAACTGTTTTCATTTATCTGGACTACTACGGTAGTTTCTAATGAAATTCGGTCGAGTGTCTGAATTTAATTTTAGATTAATATGGGTTTTTGTGTTTTCGGTGAAAATACATTTTAAATTCGCATATTTATTAATTCCACACAATCATATCAAAAAGTAATTTGTACTAGACCTACTTATCTTGAAAGATACAAGGTCCATAACCACCGTAAGTACCACGTCTCAAAGGTTACATTTCCTTTGCCGATATGTACTAACCAACCAACTTACCAGTGAAGTTAACTAAGCTGTACTTATAACTATTGCATTATACACAATCGTTGAAATTTTGTGTGAAATTACGACAGTCACGCTGTCATTTTGCTGGAATTGTTCGTGGTAATTGAAAGGGCATTTTACTCTTGTCTGTTTGACCCACCACGCCTAATAATTTGCCGCAGCAGTCGCCATATCACGATTGTCCCATTTTCGATTTCATGGTACGTACTAAAGTACTTGAATCTAATCTGTGGTATCGAAAATAAAGTTCGATATTTTTTTTTACAAAATGTTAACTATGACTTACTATTAACAATAAATAAAATTGTATTACACAGCAAAATAAATTACTTAAAGCAAAAAAATGCAAAAAGAATCTCTCCGGCGGGGAATCGAACCCCGGTCTCCCGCGTGACAGGCGGGGATACTGACCACTATACTACCGAAGATGTTGGAGCACTGGTTGAAATTACTTAATACATCACTTTTTGCGTGATTATGCAAAATATTAGGTAATCTTGTTGACTGCTAATCATCATCCTCAGACCTTCATTAGTTTGTAGATAATTCCGATATGTATAGCAACTTGTTAGGTATTAAGGATAGATTAGTTCCCATTGTAATTTAATTTTAAGAAGTAATTCTGATTATACTTGATAATATATATAACCAACAAATTACATGTCTGCCAACCATTTCATTTTACAAAATAATGATGAAAATTATGTCAAAATATACAATAGGTAGGTATGTCATTTTCAATCCTAAAACTACTCCCCGAATAATCCGCGGTTCTAATTCGTTCGTCCGATCGAACATTGTTTGACATTTAAATGTTCTAAGCCTACTCTAGTGAGAGTAGTAGCACAGTATGAAGAAATACTAGGTACCAGTAGTTCATTGCCTTTGATCTTGGGAGAAACGCCGATAATGTTTAGACACGGGTAGAGTTGTAGCAATTTTAAAAACGTGGCACCAAAACAAAATTAAATTATACGGAAGACGTCAGCCCTGAGCCGCGCTCCTGCAATACTAACATTGTAATGTAGGCAATGCAGGAGCGCGCTTCCCGCGTCTCACCCCGCACGCCCCGCACGATTGCCCCGTCTAGACGGCTTCGTCGAACGACTGTATAGACTGTGGTAGTAGTATTATCTATTCTATGGTAGTAGGCTTAGATCTTTTAAGCTTTTAAAGTTTTAAACGGACGAAACGACGAGACGGATCGAAGTAGGAAAGTCGCGAGTCTATTTCGAAATTACGATTTTCGTAGAAAGGGAGTAGACATCCAGGAACGAGCCGGAGCGTATGATGAGTCTTGATAATATTGTACCTAGTAATAAAATTAAAAGGTCCGGACGTCTACTCTCATTCCACGAAAACGTAACTTCGAAATAAACTCGCGATTTTCCAACTGCGATTCTACTTCGATCCGTCGTTTTGTCCGTTTAAATCTTCTAAGCCTACTTTAATTAGAGTATCCTTAGAACATTTAAACGTCAAACAATGTTGTATTGGACGAAACGAAGTAGAACGAGAGCAGGAAAGTCACGAGTTTTTTTCGAAATTACGTTTTCGTAGAAATAGAGTAGACGTCGAGGGCTTACTACAAAAATGGTCTACGTAAGTCTACACGAATATAATAATATCTTTCAAGGGGTTGTCCATTACATTTTAACATTTTCATTCGCAAAACGACATTTTGCAATGCTTTTGATACTCGGGTTTACTCGTTTAATTCAAATGAATTGAACGTTATTGTGCATTAGTTAGATGATGCTGTAGTCCTATAGTGGTAGGACTCTTAGCAGAGTCCGCCTGGGGAAGGACCACACCTTTGCCAGATATACCACCAAGCAGTAATGTGCAAACATTACTGTGTTCCGGTTTGAAGGGCAATATTTCCAGAGAAATTACAGGGCTTAGAGATATAACATCTTAGATCTTTGAACGAGCGCAGTGCAGTGCTAGGTATTAATGATTTGGACTCTTCATGTTTCAATAGCTGCGTGTCACTGTGCTGTTATGTGGCGGGCATGTTGCTTACCATCAGGGACATGTCCTGATCGTCTCGTAATTCTTTTTAATAAAAAAATATATTTTAATAATAAAACTTAAATTTTGAAATAAATGACAAAAAAGAGATTTAGACACGAGCAGTAATTCTCAGAAAGGTCACCGACAGTGCCGGTGGTATTTACAAGTAATAAAAATATTTACGCCCACGCCTTGTACCGTTAACTTTTATCACGATCATTTTGCGAGGTAAATCTGTCTGTTTGTCCACATATTTATAGATTAAACTAGCAATACCCCACGGTTTCAAAGCGCAGTACCCGATCCCGTTAATTTCTCGTGGTAAAAAGTACCCTGTGTGTTATTCCAGACTATAATCTAACTAGGTACCTATATAATCAGGTTCAGGTTCTACCTAGTTCAGGCTAACAAAATAATCTACCTGTTTATAGAAGTAAGAAAATATTGTATAGTTAAGATTTATTTTATTGTAATAAATTTATTTTATTTATTTTTATATATTTTTATTATTTTTATAATCATCATCATATCAGCCGAATAACGTCCACTGCTGGACGAAGCCCTCCCCCAAGGATCTCCGCAAAAACCGGTCTTGCGCCGCCCGCATCCAACGATTCCCGGCGACCTTCATCAGATCGTCGGTCCATCTTGTGGGAGGCCAACGCTGCGTTTTCCGGTACGTGGTCGCCACTCAAGAACCTTTCCGCCGTCAGGAACCAAAGTAACCTATATAATAATATGTTCAAAATTTCCCCCCGATCCGTTTTGATGATGAACATGATTGAAAAACAAACATCCAAATTTACGCATTTTAAATAACAGTAGGTAAGCACTAAGCAACTAATAGGCAAAACAAAACTCGTGCTCAATTTTCCGTTTATTCCGTACATTCCTTTTGAGGTAGGTACAGAACCCTTAAAAAAACACGTAAGTATTTTAGATTTAATACGCACACTTGACTTGTTATTAGCTGTTTCAAGAAACTAGTTGTGACATCCTGGAATGTAGCTGAATATTATGTCAACACTACACAAAAATGTAGATTGTTTATGATCCAGCCAGGCTACTCGCGGTATTTATGAGTCCGTTGGCATTCAATTTCGCCACTCACCGTTCATGTTTTTGGAGAAAGGAATACATCTGACGAGCTATAAACAGAACCACGTTAATTCGTAAACCTCAGTAACGTCGAAATAATGTCAATCAATTTGCCTAAATTTACCACGAAATATGGTTATAGCGCGGTGCATAAGCTGCCTACTAAATGTGCCCTCTACTGGGACTCGAGTCACTCGAGGTTTTTCTCTCAAGAGTCAAGGCTACGAGCATAATCTGATAATCTCTATATTATCTATTCAATGCTACGAGTATAATCTACCACGCTGGCCGCTGGTCAAATGCGGGTTGGTGGATGACACATGAATTCGAAAGACTTTAATAAGGAACAGTAATGTTCCCTCATGTTTTTCGATGTTTCTCTTCAGCGTTTTTAAGTTAGGATTTCGAAAAGACAGTGATGAGCGATGCGCATGGGATTCAAACCAGAGGCTCCGAATCGGTTATCGATGTTGTCCCAACTAGACCTGCTAGACCAGCCGTAACTTTTATACCGCGAAACGCAACTAGTTAAAAAAAGATATGGTGTCATGGGACACCAGGTAGGAATGAAGTTCCTTCCGACAATGTACCTAGACAACTCAATTTGCGAAAAAAAAATGCATAATTTTATAATTTACGGTACAATCATCTGTAAAATTATTTGGCAACACTGGGCACGGGCAGTCTTTACGAATCACTTCCGTTATATATCTTTTGTAGCGGTTTTAGTCTCACATTTTTTTCAGTTTTTTTTTTCAGCAAAATCTCTGTCTCCTCCAAGCTTGCTTTTGTTAACTTTGTTCCAAAAACTAGTACCTACAGTAATACAGCACTAGTAATAATTCCTAATCAAAGACAAGAATTTCTCAACTCGGCTACAGTTATTAGCATTAGAGCAGACAATGGCCCCCGCAGCAGATAGGTGAGTTTCCCATGGCCCACGATTGAAAAGGTTTGCCAACCTATTGTTCGGACAATATTATATTGAAAAGAAAATTGCAGCCACGCTACCACTTAAATAGCCGACTTGAACTTGCGTCAATTCCAATATGTGTAAAGTGTATTTGTCTTACATTTTATTATATATTTTGTGCAATCGGTCCGCTTGATGGTAAGCTATATTTAGTGCCGGCTTTAAGGTGAGGCGACGGGGTCGGTCGCCCGGGGCGCCGGATACTACAAGGGCGCTGAAAAATCTTAATAACCTAGGTTGGGGTGTATTTCAACGTCCCCAAAGTGTAGTGTTGTCCTTTAGGGCGCGGGCGCCTGAGGCATGGCTGGCTCGCCCGGGGCGCCTAGATGGCTAAGGCCGGCCCTGGCTATATTCGTCGCTTATGAACATCTGCATCGTCACAGATGTTGATGACATTTTTGTCCGCCTATCGAGGTGTTCAAAGATACTCTTTAAACTATCGTGGTCAAAGTTCATCGGGCAAAACTTTGGAAGAATGGAGTGCCATAACATTGCCCATGGTAGAATTCAGGTGTGTGGTAGAAACAAGTGGAAAAACAGATTTGATATTTACAATTTGATACAGGTATGAGCTTTTTAGTGTTTTCGGGCTCTGCGGTAAAGGGACTTACCTATGACTTATGGCATATTACCTCAGATGGCTTCTAATACCAACCAAACTTTGGTCTAACATAGCAGGTAGAAATTACCCCACTAAACGATACATCCAAACAAACAATTTCACTGAAATTATAAATGAACCATACTCGGAGCACACTCGTAAGCATTTCAAATACCTACTCACTCTACCTACTCAACAAGTACCAATAGGGATGGCTACTGGGTCAAAATATACCATTCTAATTAGTCTGTCAGCTTGATTATGGAAAAATATGGGACACGTATTGTTAGTTTTCAAATGATTAAAAATCGACAAAGACAAAGATCATCAAACTTACGGTGTGGGGGGTTCCGACGTCACTTGTTCGTAAAAATCGTACTTTAAAGTGACCTCACTCGAAACTTCTACGCCCTGTGTCTTCGTTATTTTTATTTGCGTAAAAAAATATTTTGAAGTGAAAACTTCTTTAGGCGCGCTATAGACAGAATTTTCGTGGGCTGTGAAATGGATTCATCAATCGTCACCCTTGGATATGATAATGGATCGGATCGGATCGGATCGGATATGAAATCTTCGGGTAAACTCGGTAAAAACGGCCAGGTAGGTACCAGGGTAACAGAAACAGTAAAGAGTTTCGATTACCTACCTCCAACAGCCCAGCGTTTGTCTCCAGATACCAGGACAACAGAAATATAAAAGAGTTGCGTTTGCCCCTAGGTACCAGTACCAGGGCAACAGAAACAGTAAAGAGTTGCAATATTATGTATAATTACGTTGATATAAAACTAGATGGCGCAACCATCGATTTAGCTGGCGGTGTTGAAATTATGCGAATGTACATAGACCTACGATGGTTTAACAAATAATTTGTCTTCAGACAGTTCTGACAAGGTGATAAATAAATTAAACAATTCAATTAAGAGTGAAGACATTTGAGTCACAAGTTTTTACTTCTATGACTGCCCATTTTTTTTTACTAATAATCTAACTGACGGGCTAGTTAGTTATTGAAGTGAAAATTTCTTTTGATCGTGCCTAGACAGATTTTTCTTGGGCTGTGAATTGAATTCATTCGTCACGCTCGGGTATGATAAGAAAGTTTCGGGTAAACTCGGGACCATGGCTATTGGCCATCTAGAAATACGTTAGCCAATAATGGGAAATGCTGACAGGGCGTGGACAGGCCATCATGGTATGGCCATCTAGAAACGCATCAGCCAATAGGAAATGCTGACGCATTTCTAGATGGACATGCCAAGATGACGAGGCCACGCCCTCCGGTTACACCCGTGTAGTTTCCAAGGTAAGCTATCAAATTCTGAGTTATAAGTTTTCAATTATATCGTTCCTATGACTGCCAATTTTTTTAAACCATCTCGCTTGTTCTCGTACGACGAGCAGTGCAAGGGCAACCCAGATTACCCAGATGATATGCCCTTGGTTCGTTTGCAAGCGGTTGGAAAAAATCAAGAAACGACCTGGCATCCCCGAAGGGTGTGCCCTACTACCCTAGCTGGGAGGATTTGTCTGCTTGTAAGCACCTACGTAGAGCCAATATTATAATTATATTAGGCTGTATTGTCCCATAGTTGAGCAAAGGCCTCTCTTCCCTCCCTCCATTGGTCTCTATCGAGAGCTATTGAGAGTCAATCCTTGTTGTGGGTGTTAAGCTCATCTTTCCACCTCTTTCTGGGCCGACCTGGGGGTCTACCGCCGAACGAAAAATGTCATAGCTTTGAAGTTTCTCTCTCTTTTCTCTTCGCTTAAAATGATAGAGACAGCATTAGCAAATAGCAAAGCAATAGCCGATTTAGTTAGGCAGCAGAAGCGCTGGTAGCCGTTTACTTTCATAGCTGGCCTGGTATACGACAAATATGTATCCTGTCCAGTCCCATTTTAGCATACCAGCCTTGTGAGTTAATATACTCGGCATTAATTCTTATTATCTGATGACGCTGACGTACTATTTGAAGATTACATTGCAAAAGGTGTATATGCGTCAGATACAAGTAGGTCTACACTAATTACATTAACAGCATCAAAGTCGAAATGAAACTTTCTTTTCCTAGGAATTTGCGAATCAGCTAACCAGTAGTTATGTGGGTTGACGCCGAATTTAGAAACCTAGGTTTTGAATGTCTAAAAAAGCTTAGGCATTGAATAGATACTATGAAAAAGTATACACACCTAGCAAGGGGCTATGTATTTTAACCGTTTGTATTGAAACATTAGATTCAGGTTTAGATTTTTATTAATTACAAAGTAACATGCGCCAATTTAAAAAAAATACAAATTGTCTCTTATAAAGTATCAAATAATTACCTACATAAATTAAATATACCTACACTTAGCGTAGTATATAAGTTACGGTGGTCTAGTATATAAGTTGCGGTGGTCTAGTCGGGAGAACGGCGGCTGCCGATCCGGAGACCCCGGGTTCAAACCCCACACGCACCACTGTCTTTTCGAAGTCACGTGCGTAATGCTACTAACTTAAAACGGTGAAGGAAAACATCGTGGGGAAACCGACATGTACCTAGAATCTTTCGAAGTCATGTGTCATCCGCCAACCCGCACTGGGCCAGCGTGGTGGATTATGGCCTAAGCTCTCTCCTTGCGAGAGAAGGCCCCGAGTCCCAGCAGTGGGAACGTTTAGTGGGCTGTTGATGTTGATGTTGATGTTGTTGACACTTAGCGTCGCGGGATCACATTTTATTTCAAAAACCTTGCTTGATTGGTTAATTTGGTTTTTTCTCAGCGTCATGGATCTCCATTCAACATTCCCAACCGTTGAACATAAAAGCATGAAACTCTGTTTATAGACACTTGACATGAAGCAAATTAATGTTTGTTGTAACTTTGAACTGTACAGGGATGAAATTGGGGTTGAAATGGGGGATGAATGTCAATTTGATAGTTCCCAATCTTTGAATATAAAACCATGAAACTCTGTATAGGTATAAGCACTAGACACGAAGCAAATAAATGTTTGTTCTAGCAATTTTGTAATTTCGAACTGTATGGGGATGAAATTGGAGTTGAAATGGGGGACGAATGTCTCTTAGGCTTTCAAACCCAAACAACTGAACCGATTTTGATGAAATTGAATTATTATAAGCTGTTTTAGTAAATGTGTCTGGGTATACAAATAAGTACTGCCTGAGTTGCCTTGTAGTATTTATTTCGCGCGGACGAAGTCGCGGGTAATAGCTAGTTAGGATTAAAAATCTAAAAAAAATCAAAATGTCTAATAGTACATGAACTTCAACTACGCGGGTAAAATCGTGGGGCGCTACTAGTAAAGTCTTTTTTACTCGATTTATTGTATTTCTACTCGTGACCCCCCCCCCCCCCCCCAAAATTTGATGTTGCGTACTGGTGACATAGGCTACTTTTTATAGTAGAAAAATTACAGCCACGGAAACTACGCGGGTAAAACCGTTGGTTGGAAAGGTTTGTTTTTTCGCTCGCAGAACTGACAACCGATGGGGAAGAAAGGTTCTCGAGTGGCGACCACGAACCGGAAGACGCAGTGTTGGACGGCCTCCCACTAGATGTACAGATGACCTCACAAAGATCGCTGGAAACCGGTTGGTTGCAGGTTGCGCAGGACCGTTCGTTGTGGAAATCTAGGGAGGAGGCAATCTAGGAGGAAATCTGTTCAGCAGTGGAAGTCTTGCGACTGATGATGATGATAAAAACTGTTGGGCGTTGTTAGTTTTTAAATATCGTTTTGCTATCCTCACTACACTGAACCTACGAAAATCACTTCATTAACAATGACAAATCATAGATACCTACCTATTTTACAAATCGGTACACCACAACAAAAAGTCGCATTATGTTTTTCTACCAAACAACCGTTTTTGCTTCAGTAGGTATTCTTTAACACCAACACAAAAACTGCGACAAAACAAACAGAATACCCTCTACACATCAGTTAAGATGAGGTCATGTCATTGTGAACAAATCAAGCAGATCCAATGAACAGTATTAGCGTAAATTCAAAGTTAAGTGCAAAAAGCATAGTGCAAAAAGGAATTAGAACTATGGTTTCAAATATGGTCAAATCATGGTATTATAATGATTTTAATAGGTACAATGACTGTTATCTCACCTGGTAAAACGATCGCACGGACTACGATCGAGTGCGATTACAAAGAAAAAAAATGGCAGTCCCTACGTCCCTACTGCCGATAGAGGTGAAAACTTATAACTCAGAATTTGATACTTACTTTAGATGCTACGCGGGTGAAACCGGAGGGCACTGCCAGTTTGGAACAAATCTTCAAAGCATTGTAGGATGGTCGCGATCCCGATTTTACCTGAAGACTTCTTTCATTTACGAGCGCGACGCTTGAGCTCAATTCGAACTTTTCACTTCAAAAACAATTCAAACCAGACCTTAGTAAATATAATTTCTCTGAGCATAGTAAAAATAATTTCTTTGAGATCTAGACATGAAGACACATACACTAAGTATATCCATCATATAAGACCCTCTAATGCTACATATTGCAGAGTTATGGTGTTCTTATTACTAAAGACGAGTCAAACCTCGTCTTTGGAACGTCTACTAGTCTCCGACACATTGTTCCAGAGACAGCGAACTTTCGGTGAAAACTATAATATAAATCATCAAGGCAAGATAATACTAGATTTTGGTTGGTATTTCAAAAACCTCGACATCGATATCAATTAAATTTACAGTGCATGTATGAATGTATTATCTACCATCATACAAAATAATCATCAATATCGATTCACGTTTGGCGCAGCTTTCGCGGAACATACATACGAAATAAAAATTCTCTTTCGTGTATGTATTAGTATATTATACTTATACTTACCTACAAAATATAATATAAGTTAAAGTTAAAATT
Organism: Ectropis crepuscularia; assembly: GCA_963693475.1. Taxonomy (NCBI): domain Eukaryota; kingdom Metazoa; phylum Arthropoda; class Insecta; order Lepidoptera; family Geometridae; genus Ectropis; species Ectropis crepuscularia. The sequence continues at coordinate 21,416,295 of OY856355.1, forward strand.
AGGATGTATGATTCTTAATATGTTTGTATGTGTATTTGATAGTTTACGGCACATAGTCCCTTACCCCGTCTTTTGCTATCTAAAATTTTTCTCCATCCTCCGGTTGCCTGGAAGACATCGCTCTTAGCGATAAGGTCACCATCTGTTTCACTAGATTTAAGAATTTATCTTTTTTGTTTATTTATTTTTATTTTTGTGTTGTGAACAATAAAGTGTTTCTATCTATCTATTATATATATCTATCTAAAAACATATAGCCGAATTAAGAACCTCCTCACATTTTAAAGTCGGTTAAAAATGCGACATGAGCGCCCTCACATAAGTCCTATAACTATTTGTTAGAAGTGATTATTTAACAACTATTATCATAATCTATCTCCGTCTTCTAATCGGGGTCATTGACACAAAAACTCTATTATAAGGTCAAAGTAACCCAACACCGGGGGGTCTACCGCCGAACGAAAAATGTCATCGCTTTGATGTTTCTCTCTCTTTTCTTTTCGCTTGAAATAATAGAGACAGCATTAGCAAAGCGATAGCCGATTTAATTAGGCGGTAGAAGCGCGGTTGGATTCCCCTTGTTTATCTTTCTAAAGCATTTCGGCAAGTTTTTTCACCGCGATTATTAGCATGTCTATAAAATTAAAAATCTTGACATGGACATTAAAATGGTCAGTGACCCCATGTAAACAAGAGACGAAGGCGATAAAAATAATATTTAATTTAAAGCGATAATGCGCTAATGTTATTTGCACACCGAGTTTTCTGACTTGTCCACATGTTATTTGCCATTCTAAAGTTGCCTAGAAGAGATCGCTTTTAGCAATAAGATTGCCAACTTGTCGCATTGATTACTTACCTATTTTTGACGATGGTTCTATTTTTGTTTGGTAAGTAAGCCATACTTTAGAGGTAGATAAACATATTAATTAGGTACCATACACCGTAACATAATGTAGGTAAATACATGTACCTATGTACATTTTATCAAAATCCGTTAAGCGATTCTCGAAAAACGAACAAAAAAAAAATTTGTAAACATCAATGATATCAGTATGTTTTTTTTGTGGGCAGAGCCTTCATTAACAAAACTAAAATACAATGAGAACTACACTACGCTACATACCTACCTAACAACTACTTACACTAAGCACACCTGAATTATCCATAGACCAATGAAGGTCTACAGATAATCAAGATGTTCAAGCCCACTACCAATCGGAAGCGTACCCAGCATGCTGGCGGCATTACCACGCTGAATGGCAATGCTTATGCGTTGGGCCAAATAAACGCCAGCATTTTGGTCACGCGTCGCGTCGACCAAGCGCTCGGAAAGGCTTTTGAAAATGAGGTGAGCTCCCGGCCCCCACGGTCCCAATGTCTCAACCCCAAAGGGCTCGAATATGTAACCTCTTCCGAGGGTTGCATATTTGCGCCGTTTGAGTCGCTCAGCTGAATTAGCCGCTGCACCAGCCCTACAATGTGTCTCTGGAAGATGTGATGGTGCCAGAGTATCGACGCAAGTTGCGTCCCACACTAGGGGCCGACCCAACTTCCAAGGCACAACAGTCATGCCGTCAGGTCTTTTGCCATCGTCACGCGCAAGCCCACTCGGTTCGAGTATTGCTGGGACATTGGCAGTGGAAAAAGCCCGGCGTATGATGTCGTTCAGGCTGGCGTGGCGGCCATGTATGATTAGTTGGTTTTACAAAATGTATGAAATTTCGTCGAGTTTCTGAGTTTAAATTTAAATTATAGTACCTACCTATATTTTGTTTATTTGTAGAAAATGATACCTGTACTTATGTATTTTTGTGTCAGAATTCTCATTTTAATATGAGCGACATTTAAATATAGGTATGTAGAGTAGACAGATTGAGATAGAGGAGTAGCATGTATGCTGCATGCTACATGACCTGTAAGTTGTATTCTGACTGGCAGCTCCTGATATTAGCGCCTTCAAACAAAATAAATAAAACAAAACGTATCTAATAAAACAAATAAGATGAACATTCTAAGGATCGCAAACCAAAAACTTCATAAATACTTCGATTAGTTTTAATTTGGTTATGCATGCCTACACAATGGTGCTTATTATTTATCACAAAATATCAGTTTCACAAAATTTTTCCCCTTTTTAGTAATAAAGTCGGCGCTGAGTTAATAACTCAGGATGCTACTTGAATCATGATTAGCGACATCTAGGTATTTTTGAAAAACTATTAACATTTGCGCCAGCTCAGTTTTACGCTGAGCAAAAAGTTTACACAAAATTATGTAGATGACGCTTAAATATATTTCTTGCGTGGAAACATTCAGTCACTAGATGGCGCTACTAGTACACACAATCTTTATTCTAGAGCAGCGTTTCTCATTCGCCGGGTCGCGACCCGGTACCGGGCCATGAAAATAAAATACCGGGTCGCAACATTTCATGCAGCAAAAAAAATTGTATTGAGTGACAAGACGATTATAACATGGGCCTGATTACCATCAGGCCCAAGCAACAAGCCTGCCACATAACCCATGATACCTACCTACTATTGATTGTAAGTCAGTTAGCATTATCAAATAGCACGGTAGGGGTAATGACTAAGATTCTGGATATAGCAGAGGACATTGAAAAAACCGTTGTAATGCATCTGAAATCATGTCATTATTTTTCCTTACAAATCGATATGAAAGTACAGACATATCCGATAATGCCAATCTTATGTTTTATTCGATCGATATGATTTCGAGATTATTACCTAACAGTTTAGGTAATAAATGTATTATTTTACCAAAAAATGTCCAACCCGACGGGTCACGAAGGCGCAGTGTGAAATTTAGCGGGCCATAGCAGAACAATGTTTGAGAAACACTGTTCTAGAGTTTCAAATTAAAATCGCTATAACAATTTTAATATTAATAATTATCTTATAGCTTCGTCACAAATGTGTTGTTATACAAAATGTTACGAGTATATACTACTTATATATTAGTATATACTAATAGTCAGTATAACTATATAAGAAATTTAAAAACAAAAGATGGAAAATAGGAAATATTTATAAAATCAAAGGTACAAAAATATAACTAGATGCTTGTAAAACTAAAACCAAACAAATAAAATTAATAAAAAACACAATAACTTGTTATTGTGTACCATGGACGAAAAAAAAACTTTTTTTAAACGTCCTTGTTGTGTACCTTGTACAAAATTTTGTGTAAATTTATCAAAGCATGAAATACTTTAAAAAAATACAAAAAAGATAATTTTCAGCATAATTAATCGAAACGAAGAAGTTCAAGCCATATTTTATAGATGGCGTGTTATTTGTTCGTGTCATACTACACAACCGTAACCGTGATATGGTTACTTGTGGCTTTAACTAGATGGCGCTACACGTTGCCATTGCCACCACTTGTTTTCCAGATTGCTTAGAAATTAACAAAAATAAATTTATTTTTAACCGACTTCAAAAAAAGTAGGTTTCTCAATTCGACCGTATAATTTTTTTTTATGTGTTTTCTCGGATAACTTCGTTATTTAAGAACCGATTTTGATGATTATTATTTATAGTCCAAACCACAGAACAGAAAACTTATAGGTAAGTACTTTAATCCTGTATAATGATCTCGCGTTGAAAAATAAAACGTAGATTATCAATTTATTACAGAATAGTCCATAGCCCATGGAAAATTCACACATTTTTTATGGAATGTATAAAATGTTTTAAACTGTGAGTCAATCAATACTATTTTTTACTGGGCTACGCAGTTTACACTAATCCTAAAGGGGAGTGCTGATAATTTTGAAAATATTTTACTAAGAGCTGAATGTTGTGATGTGCTGGAAGTGTTCAGCACATCATTACACATTACATCTAAGGAAGTAGGTAGGTAGGTATATGTATAAGTCAATGACTTTACATAGGTATCCCTACCTAGCCATTTTATGTTTTACCGGTATGAAACAAATCAGCTAGGTTTGGAATACCAATCACCATTGTCACCCTCTCAAAATGTTCTTGTATGGCAGACTTTCATTCGCGGTTTAAGAGTATTGACCCCATAGGAAAAAATGTTGATAATGCTTAGATAGGCACCGTAGCTCTGTTCCATCGGGAAAAAAGATCAGACAGAAATTTATTTAATTGAAAACTAGAATGAATCATCTGTTTGGTAAGGACATCATAATATCACAATAGACACATACAAAATAAAAGGTTAAGTTGTCGATTGCAGCTAAGTAAATTTAACCTTTGAATATAAATTTAATTAAAAAAGAAAATCAAACAAGATAACTTGAAAACAACATCAGTTCGTCTAGGAAAATTCTTAACTCGAATAATTCCACCGGTTTTCCTAACCCCTGGCGCCTTTTCGTCCCGCTGCCATTGGCCGGCGGCGCGTGACGTCATCGCACCCACGCGTGCTCTGTGACGCAAGTCGATCGATGGTTACCTCCATCTCTTTCGTACTTAAACAAAATTCGGCATTTGTGTGTTACCTCTCTCGTTCTCGCATACATGAATGCTTCGAAATTGAGATCGTAGGCGTCTCGTGCGTAGTTCTATCTATATGAGAAGGGACGCGTATTGATATATCTATTTTACAGTTTTGTTTTGTTAGTAAATAGATTTGACCGAGCCTTAATGTTGCAATAAATATATTTACGGGTTATTTATGTGAAATGACGGCGGCGCCACGTTTCATTAGGGTGGGGGAAGTAAGTATTGTTTTGAGTCCTATTTATTGGACTGTATGAAATCCTTCGGAGTTTTAAGAACATTCCAAATGAAGCACATATCTACTACTTAATAACAGCGTCTCGACTAAAGCCACGTTTTTTTTGTGGGTTTACTTGTCATTTGAATAACACAGGATAAGTATAGAAAATGTCTAGAGTTAAAACACGCCTGCCCATAAGAACCATTCCTTCTTCGTTTAGGTAAAGTTTCCCAGACTATAGGAGTTCACTGCTCCTGGCAGAATATTCCAAATTTTCGCTGTTTAGGTAGGTACTTTAGGAAATAATTTTCAAAGCGCTTTGTGCGAGCACACAAAATGTCTTCCATATACCTACCATATGGAATGGCTTACCTATCCATCATAGACTGCATCTTCGCTTACCATCACGAGATTATAATATGAATTAATATAGAAAATATGAGAGCGTGGTGATCTGGTGATAGTTCACGCCGCTCCAAAGTTCAGCTAATGAAAAACAGCTAGAGATGCAAGTTTCGCCTGTACCTAGTTCAATGTCGTAGGATAATTTAATGAAACAAAATTAAATTATGAGTATTTTAAAACAAAAAATTTGGTAGCATGACGTAGGTAACTAAAATTGTTCGAGATGAAGGTAACTTCGTTTTTCACTATAATTTATTTACGCCAAATACAATTCAAGGGCAATATTCATAGAAACTTTGAAACGTGTTTATTTACATAATTATACTTAATAAAAAAAATGGCAGTCAAAGGGACTGCCGATAGAAATGAAAATGTATTACTCAGAATTTGATAGCACACTTTGGAAACTACGCGGGTGAAACCGGGAGGCGCTGCTAGTCTGGAATAAATGTATAAATCTTAATAGCATTGTCGTCTAAATAAATCTTCTAAGCATGGACATCTAGCCAGATGGCCATGGTTAGATGTGTAAATATGTAATGGTAATCATGGTAACACCCCATGCTCCCGACGAGTTCACCCGAAGATTTCTTTCATTCACGAGCGTGTCGCTTGAGCTCAACTCACAGCCCACGAAAAATCTATGTGTGGTGTGCCAAAAGAATTTTTCACTTCAATACATTCACTTGGAACTCCAAACAGAGAGCGGATACATTTTATTTAAGGTTTCAAGCTTCTAGGTTCAAATGTGTGAGGCCATGAGAAGAATCCAGTTGGGCTGGGCAGGGCTTGGCGAACTCGGTCGAGTCTTCTCGTCACCCATCCCACAAACTCACTAAAGTGTACCCATTACCCATACAATTGTACCTATTATGACCTAGGGTGCTGAAACGTAGACACTGACAGTCAAACTTATAGTCGCTCAGCGAGCTATGGAACGGGCTATACTTGGAGGTCCTCTGAAGGATTGCATTCGTAATGAAGTAATTCGTCAGAGAACTAAAGTCACCGACATAGCTCAGCGTTTTACTAAACTGAAGTGGTAATGGGCCGGTCACATCTGTCGCAGACCCGATAACCGTTGGGTAGACGGATTTTGGAGTGGAGACAGCGAATCGGTAAACGTAGTGTAGGACGCCCTGAGACTAGATGGAGTGACGATATACGAAATATGGCTGGTGGCGGTTGGAAACGTGATACCGAGGATCGAGCTGAGTGTCGTATTATAGGAGACGCCTATGTTCAGCAGTGGACGAACACAGGCTGATGATGATAAGTATATAATACTAGCAACGCCACGCGGTTTTACGTCCACATCCTCTACGATTACCACGTCTGTACCGTAGTGTTTTTTTATGTATGTTACGTATTTCTGGCATATATCGGAGTAGGTAACGTTGTTGTCCCACATAATCCTGGGTAGAAGAAACCCACCGACACAATCCAACAATGAATTTTGGGTTCAGCCCTAAGACCGGAAGTGTCGCGGATTTGTCGCAGTGTCGCGGAGGTGTCGCAGTGGCGCGGATTTCGCTCGGTAAAGTAACATAACTCTGAAGGTATTGTCATTACAGAAAAAAATTCAAGCAAAAAGTTGTTCATTATTAAAAGATCTACACTTTTGATATTCAGTAAAGTTTCATAAAATTGAACGGTTGGGGAGAAAATGGCGAAACATAAAAAAGGGAGGAAAAAACGTAAAATTTGTGCCTTTCGGAAGCAATAACTTGGATAATATTGATGAAAAAAACGAAAAGTTGTTAATGTAAAAGTTAGTAAATTTATTTTAGAAGAGAAAAGGCCTCCACAGTTTTTTGCCTAATACCAACAGTTCTCGAGATATCGAATTAAACGCGTTTTCATCGAAATGACCTTGAGCTGACCATGCCAGAATCCCTCAAATTGGAATATATGCTCAGAATGCACCCCTCTATCGATCCTTTATAGTCCCCAAACTACATAATTTAATGTTTATTTATTTTCGTAATTGCACTGGACTAGTAGGATTTTGGGGTATAATAGGAGATCACACTCAGATCACTATGTAACAGTTTGCCGATTATGCGATAAGTACATGCATGTTTTTTTATTTTTTAATCAATGGTCCATCAAGGTACTGGTCCATCTAAGTACAGGAGGGGTCATGACCCCCATGACTGCCCCCTCCCTCCACTGGATCCTCCATTGGACGATCTAGTGTCTTCCTGCCTTGTTCCTTGATGGTGATATGTTTTTGTTATATGTGTTGTGATATTTGTATTGGGTTCTATAAGTAAATAGAAAACTAAAACCACTAAATACGTGGCTCTGCAGCTTGCACGGCGCACGACGTGTAAATGCATTTCGTCCACCAGAAAGGCACCGTCTATTATAAATTATAATATCTTTCAATAATTTTTGTCTTATTCGAAAATGACGATTTTTGCGGCAAGAACAGTACAATAGCAGTAACATTGGACAAAGAAAAATTAGTAGTGGTTGGACCCTTTGCAGAGTCCGCCTGGGGAAGTACCACACCTTTGCCAATTATTCTGCCGCCAAGCAGTAGGGTGCAAACATTACTGTGTTCCGGTTTGAAGGGCAATGTTTCCAGATAAATTACTACGCTAAGAGATAAAACACTTTATGTCTCCGGGTGACGAGCTCAGTGCGGTGCTGGGTAATGATTTGGACTTCTTCATGTTCCAATAACTATGTGTTATGCGCAATGTGCTGTTATGGGCAAGCATGTTGCTTACCACCAAGCACATAGCCTGCTCGTTTCGTCACTCTCTTCTATAAAAAATATATGCATAGGGGATCCTTGGAAGCTAGTAGGTACAGGAGTTTCCAGGCGCTACGCTTCAATGAGTAAAATGTCAATAATTTACCTACATCTATTTAAAGAAAGGGGATTCCATGAATTAATACAGGAACAGTATGGAAGTACTACACCTTTTCCTGTTATTCTACCACCAAGCAGTAATGTGCAAATATTACTGTGTTCTTGTTTGAAGGGCAATGTACCTATCCAGAGAAATTACGTGGCTAGATCTCTGGGTAATCAGCGCAGTGCAGTGCTGTTATGTGGCAGGCATGTTGCTCACCATCAGGCACATGTCCTGCTCGTCTCGTCACTATATGTTCAATAAATATCCCGAAATATCGTCCTGGGGCCCATAAGCAGGATTAAAACATTATTATTACACAGCTATACCGATTTTAAAGTTTCCCCCATAATTGTAAAAATGAATTAACTCACCTATTGTCCTTGGCGCTGTCCAAAACCCAGTTTGGCCGTCAAGGATAAAGGGAACAGGGTCAGAAAGGGAATTTGGAATACCAAACCAGGCGGCGTCCGTCGTACAATAATAGCAGCACTAATCCAGTAGTTGAAAGAAATGTTATCCAGAACAAAGAACACAAGTGAAAGTCGTTCCCGCGACCAGAGACAAGTATGAATTATCGTTAATAATCTATTCCCGTAGCAATATTAACACTTTTATCCAGAAAAGCACCAGGTTAGAAAAAAAAGGCGTGACTCGTCGTTCCCGCGACAAAAGACAACGTCACTTGACAACTGTCAACCATAGATCCGCTATGATTTCGCTCGGCCGATATAATGTTGCCAGATTATACGGAACAAAACCCCCGACCAATTGAACTCCAGGTCAATTTTAGTAACCAGTATTTAGTAGTATCCGGACCCCAAATAAAACGAAATTCCCAACTTTGACCCGAAAGTGGAAATCAAACCAAAAAAAAACTTTACCAAAAATAGCAATAAAATTAAATAAAATTTTAACCATGAAAAATACGTATATCTAATAAAGAGGCAAGCGTGCCAGAGAGGACACCGCGCGCTGAAGTCTGGAACCAGAAACCAGAATCTCCGCCACGCGGGGTGTGCCATCAGTACCAGATATCAATTTTAAAATACGTCCCCTACGCCAGAGTAGGGGGGCCAAATTTGCCTCCTTTAATAATACTAAGTCCCCTTCCCGAGGGGCCTCCGTCCTATCTGTCCATTTTACCCGTTGTTGCAGAAGGTGCAAGTACTCGGCCGACCAGCGCCTCCAGAAGTCTTGACTAATTTGCTGCAATAACTGAAAACGGGACAGGCGTCCGGGCCGCTCATCCTTCCAGGGATACTCCGGCAACGCGGTTAAGGGCTGACCGATCAAGAAGTGACCCGGCGTCAAGACTTCTAGATCGTTAGGGTCAGGCGAGATTGGACAGAGAGGACGGGAATTAAGCACTGCCTCCACGCGGCATAGTACCGTGACTAACTCTTCCCAAGTTAACACGGTCTCCCCGATGACACGGCGGAGATGGGTTTTAGCAGACTTCACCGCAGCCTCAAAAATTCCTCCCCAGTGAGGACAGGCTGGCACACTAAATTGCCAGCTGATTCCCCGCTGGGCGAGAGCCAGACTTAAACTATTATTACCAGAATTTAAAAAAATATTAACCTCGCGTAAATAATTCGCCGCTCCTCGATAGTTTGTGCCATTGTCCGAACGTATTAAAGAGGGTACTCCTCTTCGCGCTACAAAGCGATCCAGCGCCGCGACAAAGGCCTCCGTAGACAGCGCAGAGACCAGCTCCAGGTGGACTGCTTTGGTGGCCAAACACACAAAGACGCACAGGTAGACTTTAACGACCTTGGCGTTACGCAACGTCGATGACTTGACCGAGAAGGGCCCAGCGAAGTCCGTTCCGACCCCGTCGAACGGCCTCGAGGGAGAAATCCTATCCGGAGGAAGATCTCCCATCATGGGCTGCATGGTAGACGCCTTGAGCCTATAACAAGGGACACATCTAAACAGCACCTTTCGGACCGCCCTGCGAGCCGACAAGATCCAGAATTCACGCTGCAACACAGCGAGAAGCGCGCCACATCCAGCGTGCGCGTTACCGAGATGCCGATCGGAGATCAGCAGGTCCACCAGAGGACCTCCTTTAGGTAGCAACAGGGGGTGCCTGCTGCCGTACGGCAGGTTGGCTTTCCGGAGCCGACCTCCTACGCGCAGAAGACCATCCTGATCTGTGAAAGGGTTCAACTTAGCGACCGCACCCTTCAAGCGAGCGCGACCGCAGCGCAGCGCCTCAAGTTCCGTCGGAAACCTCTCACCCTGTACCAGCCGAATGAGGTGCAGCAAGGAACTCCGACGCTCCTCCACAGTGGCGATCTGGTCACTCCTCCTCTGACGAGGGTGACGACAGTTGTGGATGAAGCGCTTAATCCAGCTAGTTACCCCCAGCAATTTATCCAGCTTGCTGTAACGACCCGTCAACCAATCAGGCTCTGGGGGCACTTCCGCCACAATCGCATGCACGCGGACTCCGGGCAGCTCCGCTCGCTCCGAGTCCGCGCCGAGAGCTGGCCAGGAAGCTTCTGGCTCCCGCAGCCAGTCCGGACCCCACCATAAGGGGTGATCAACTAGCTCCGGCGCGGAACAGCCGCGCGAAGCACAGTCAGCGGGGTTCAACTCACCCGGGACATGTCTCCAAACAATGTCCAGTCCAATGTTTTGGATTTGGGAAACCCGATTTCCCACAAAGGTCTCCAAAGTGTGAGGGGCTGCTCTTAACCAGGCAAGCACGACCTGACTGTCTGACCACGCATAGACATTCCGGATGTCTATCGAGGTGGACAGTTCCTGATATACGTGCTTAAGCAGCCGAGCAAGTAATGTGGCTCCGCTCAATTCCAATTTCGGAATAGTGAGTCGTATCCTGATAGGAGCTACCTTGCTCTTCCCCAATAAGAGCGTGAGATTGACGTGGCCTCCAGCGTCAACTGTACGTAAGTACACAGATGCGGCATAACCCAGCTCGGACGCATCACAGAACCCGTGCAGGCTGATCCGGCTACAGCCTGGTGGCAGAATGCGCCGGGGCAACGCCACTCGATTGACCGTTTCGAGGTCAGATATTAAACGAAGCCAAATGTTAAGCGAGTCTCCAACCAGGGGGTCGTCCCATGAGACCTTCAGAGTCCAAAGTCGCTGTAACAGACACTTGGCTGCGAACAGAACCGGACTGATCCAACCGTTTGGATCAAACATCCTGGCGATGGTGGACAAAACCGTCCGTTTTGTCCACGCGCGTGTGGCTTCCAGTGCCACCCGAAAGGTGAAGATGTCAGCAACCGGTTGATACTGCATGCCCAGAACCGCAATCCCGTGCGGATCGTCACCTTCCTCGAAGAGCCCCGGATCCTGCTGGTGATCGTCCGGGATACCAGCCAGGACGTTGGGGTCGTTAGAGAGCCATTTCCGAAGCTCATAGCCTCCAGATGCGAGAAGCTCTGTAAGCTCATCCCGGAGCAACAGAGCTTCCTTCACCGTCTGCGCACCAGTGCAAACGTCGTCCACGTACAGGTCGCGTTCCAGAACTGCGGCTGCACGTGGGTACCGAGCCCGTTCTTGCTCCGCCAACTCCAGCAGTGAGCGGATCGCAATGAAGGGGCTTGATCTCAACCCATAGGTGTTGGTGTTCAACTCATACACCATCATAGGGTCCTGAGGACTTTCCCGCCAGAGGATCAACTGGAACCTCCTGTCCTCGGGGTGTATGACCGTTTGTCGGAACATCATACGGATGTCCGCTCCCAACACCACCTGATGCCTACGGAAATTCAGGATGATGTCTACAATATCCCGATGTAACTTCGGTCCAGCGTGGAGGCACTGGTTCAGTGACACTCCTGTCGAAGTCGGAGCGGATCCATCGAACACCGTCCTGAGTTTGCCCGTCGACGCCTTCAAAACGGCGTGATGAGGCAAAAAGTAGTGGTCCATGGTCGACCAGTCGTCGCGAGCCGGAGACATGTGGCCCAGTGCCTCATACTCCCTCATGAACTCGATGTACTTTTCCCGAAGTACAGGATCTCGAGCCATGCGTCGCTCCATGGACCTGAGCCTTTTCTCGGCCAATGATCGAGACTGGCCCAGACGCGGGGGGTTATCCCGGAAAGGCAGCCTAGTCTCCAATCGCCCAGAAACCATTCTCCGAGTGTGAGCCTGATAAAAGTTCTCACACTCCACGTGCTCGGGATCCAGCCGAGACACGGTAGGCGGCTCTTCGATCTCCCAGAACCTCTGCATGATCTGAGCGAGGGCCGTTCCCGTAAAAGAAGCCTGATTCGACTGCTGCCACTCATCCACCATTCCCAAAATGGCGTTCCCGTAGATGGTGGGCAGCGCCATCAGCGAAGACTGGTCCAACAGTCTAGGCTTCCCGTTCATGATGTAACCCAGTACATCAGAACCCAACAAAAGATCTACCGGACCCGCCATCCCGAAGCGGGGATCCGCCAACCTGAGACCCTTAGTACAGGACAAAAGATCCGGATCTATGTCCGCCTGAGGAAGCCAACCGACAACCGAATCCATGACGGTGGCCCTGACCGCAATCCTTTCCGAATAGGAATGTACGGACGAGAAGGAGAGGCGGGTCTGTCCAGCCAACCGCACCTCTGTGTTCCCGACTCCTCGCAACGGAGTCGGTGACGGAAACCTAGCCAGGCCCAGGCGATGAGCAACCCGGGTTGTCAAAATACACCCCTGGGACCCTGTGTCCAAGAGCGCTCGTATCCGGACGTAGTCGCCTCTTGGACCCCAAACCCTTAACCAGAGGGTGGGCAGCAGGACCACCGGTTGATCCTGTGCCAAGGGAACGGAGGCTAGTCAATCCCTCCGAGGCCCGTCCGAACCCGTCGGACTACAGGGCCCAGCCCAGTATGGCTGCCGAGTCATAAGGGCCATCGGAGGGGGGGCATATCCAGCTGCCCTGCCATACTGAAAGTAGGGCGGGTGGTAGTCCAGCCTCGGATGCTCATGGAGGGGAGGCGTGTACGCCCTCCATTGCATTAATCGCGGATCCAGCGGCGGAGAAGGATAACGCTGGGGAGGTGGCCCCCGTGGTGACTCCGGTATCACCCCTCCACCTCTCCAGTTCGCCCGCGTCCGCGCGGGCTGTGAGGTCGGTGACCGAGCCACGTGTAGGACGCCCCTTGTTGGGCTGCCCGGTGCTGCCGGGAGTTGGGGTGGAGGGGGTGTGCTCCACGCTGTAGCCACTTCATTGTTGTACAATGCGTGGCTCTGCGTGGGAGCGCCCCCGCCCGTGGAGGGCCCCCTCCCTGAGGGCTGTCGACCAGCACCATCGCTCCTGGTGCACAAGAGCTGGTGGTGTGGTCCCCCACACCCAGGACACGGCCGTGCCGTGGGGCAGTCATTGTACAAATGACCCCCCAGGCACCCGTAGCACCGACGCAACCGCCGAACGATGCCTCGTCGGTCGGAAGTCGTCCTCGCAAGCAGGGCCGGACACTGCACCAGCGCGTGAAGCTGGCCACAGTTCGGGCACTCCTGCTCCGACGCAGTCGTCACCGTCGCCGTCCGCTTTACCCCACCCTGAGTGCGGGGATTGGTAGGTCGCGGTCCTGTTCCGGCAGGGCCACGAGCTGAAGCGGCGGGCTGCGCCTCCTGAGGCGCCGACTCTGCCATCCTCGCCTCCCACTCCAGGACCCGAAGTAGCTCCTCGAACGTGGGGAAGACCTTCGGGTCGGCGTGAAGGCCCCTTTCCCGCTCGAACCGTGCGCGCAACTCCAGCGGCACCTTGCCCAGCAGGATGTCCAGCAGAAATGACCAGTGTTCTACTGGCAGTCCCAAGCTGCGCAAGGCGTTGTACGCCACCTTCACGGGCGTGAGGATTAATGGCCTCAACTGAGACCTCTTAGTCACCTTCGGCAGCCCCAGTATTTGGGACACGTGAGCGTCGGCGAGGAGCCGAGGGTTTTGGAACCTCGTCTCCAGCAACTCCATCGCCGTGCCGAAGTTGTCGTCATCCAGCTCCAGGTGCTGGATCAAGGAGAGTGCCTCACCCTCCAGTGACGTGCGGAGATAGGCCAGTTTCTCCGCCCTTGTTAAAACGGTGCGTGAATCCACGAGAGAGGCGAACATGCTCCGGAAGCCGCTCCACTCCCGCAGGTTACCTGTAAACCTGGGCAAGTCCAGGGTGGGAAGGCGTCCCACTACACCCGAACCCGCATCCCTGATGACGGGTCCCGAGTTCGCCCTTCCCTGACGAGACCTCTCCAGCTGGCGAACCCTTTCGGAGACCTCGTCGTACACATCCAGGATGCGCCGCATGTCCGCGTCGATCCTCTCCATCTGCTCCTCAGGTGGAGGCGGCCTTGCATCCCGCAGCAATCCTGTGCTCCTCTCAGCGATCTCCAGGCGCCTGTCGAGGTGTTCTGCCCTGTTTAATAGCGCCTCCTCCCGGTCTCTCCTGCCGACCAATCCTTGCAAAGATTCAAACCACCGGAGCTGGTTGGCCAAATCCGAAGCCATTTTAAATTTAAATTTAAATTTTAAATTAACCTAAAGTTCGGACAATGTCACAACAATTATATCCGCAACCTATTAAGCCGGATACCACTTAATACCAATTTCCCGACAGTTTGGGGAGAAATTATAAACTGGGAACCCCCAAATATTTGGCCTACCTGATATATTTTCCCAGAAAAATAAAAACAAAAAAGGGGTATTTACGGTTAACCACGCTCCTGCTACCAGAAAATGTTCAATAATTTACCCAGAAATTACCGTCTCGGGGTCCATCAGCGAGATTTAAACATTATTATTACATAGCTATACCGATTTTAAAGTTTCCCCCATAATTGTAAAAATGAATTAACTCACCTATTGTCCTTGGCGCTGTCCAAAACCCAGTTTGGCCGTCAAGGATAAAGGGAACAGGGTCAGAAAGGGAATTTGGAATACCAAACCAGGCGGCGTCCGTCGTACAATAATAGCAGCACTAATCCAGTAGTTGAAAGAAATGTTATCCAGAACAAAGAACACAAGTGAAAGTCGTTCCCGCGACCAGAGACAAGTATGAATTATCGTTAATAATCTATTCCCGTAGCAATATTAACACTTTTATCCAGAAAAGCACCAGGTTAGAAAAAAAGGCGTGACTCGTCGTTCCCGCGACAAAAGACAACGTCACTTGACAACTGTCAACCATAGATCCGCTATGATTTCGCTCGGCCGATATAATGTTGCCAGATTATACGGAACACTATATATTACTATAAAGAATAAGTTAATGGACTAGTGGAAAAATCCTTACTCGTTGCGTCTTTTCCATCGGTCACCATCGTAGAAGCGATATAAATATGGAATGGTTGAACTATACAACGAATTAATTATTACTATTTTTCAGCAATTTATTTGAATTAATTAATTTGGTTATTTTCTATTTTCTCGCTAGGTAGGTATATACATATATATTTTTAAATAAATTGTGACGAGACGAGCAGGACATGTGCCTGATGGTAAGCAACATGCCTGCCACATAACAGCACAGTGACACGCAGCTATTGGAACATGAAGAGCCCAAAGATAGGTAATGAACCTAGCACCGCACTGCGCTCGTCACCCAGAGATCCAAGTTGTTATATCTCTAAGCCCTGTAATTTCTCTGGAAACATTGCCCTTCAAACACTGCCCGGAACACAGTAATGTATGCAAATTACTGCTTGGCGTTAGAATAACTGGCAAAGTAATAAGTAAGTAAACTACTTCCCCAGGCGGACTCTGCTAAGAGTCCTACCATTACAACCATTTTATCATGTTAAGACATTGATGTGGAAATGCCACCTATTATTTTATTTTGGAAATATGTATGCATAATACAATACCTACATTAATAGACTACAGGCCTGTGAACAAAATTTACGGGTCAAATGAACTGATGAATGAAATGACGGGTCAAACCACCAGGATACCTATGTAGGATGATAGAAGCGTATAAAGTAATAAGATTCAGCACTATGCCGTCACTTGTAAGCTGTCCAACTGAGTGCAGTTGAAGAGGGGGGGTTGCAACCCTCGATAATTTCTCCTTGTCGCATGATTTGTGTACGGCATTGCAAAATAATGGATTAGAAGAGGTATTGAAACTGTATGGAACCAATGCCGTACATAATCAAATGCTCGAATTCACTCTGTAAATCGTCGGAAAATCATATTTTTTCCGACAAACTAATAATTAAATTAATAAAATTTATAATTTATATAGTTTCAATACCTCTTCTAATCTATTATTCCGCAAAGCCGTACAAAAATCATACGGCAAGGAGAAATTATCGAGAGTTTGGACCCCCCCTCTTCAACTGCGCTCAGTTGGACAGCTTACTAGTGACGGCATAGTGCTGAATATTAATTACATTATACCCTTCTATCATCCTACATAGGTCTCCTGGTGGTTCATTTGACCCGTAAATTTTGTTCACGGGCCAGTAGTCTATAAATCAATAACGCATTATAAAATGTACATTTATTATTTCGCTTATTTAAATGCACTGGCAACGCCCCGTGGTTTTAACCACGTAGTTTCAGTTCCCGTTCATTGTGCACGATAAAAAGTAGCCTACGTGGTATTCTAGATTATACATATAGGTACTTACTGTGTCCTAAATTTCAATCTAATTAATTCCGACGTTTCGACGTGATTGAGCAACAATCATAACCTAACATCTCAAGCTTTGTGATGAGTATTTGTAGTATGGACAATTTTCGACCACAGTACGACCACTAGTACTTGCCTACTACAAATAGAACCAGTAACAAAATAAATAAACAAATACGTAGTTCTCACTTAACATAATGTTTGTAAATAAATATAGCGACATTGGTTTTAATCAAATTGAACGAAGAAACCGCTAGTTCGCAAAACTGAAACGACTAGACTTTCCCCGGTCCCAGCCCCGTATCGGTAACGACTGCAGGACCATAAATCAAAACCCATACCGAACCCACGCATCCATTTGGCAGACTCCTGGCTCCTGGGTACGGTGGAACCATGCTACTCCAGTGACTTAGCTCTGTTTAAGGGTTCAAGCATATGTATACCAGGATTCCTGGTAATCAGCCAGCATACGTTTAATTCACAGAAATCTAAATAATACATTATTTAGAATTCTGTGGTTTAACTCGTTATATCCGTTTCTATATAAAACAAGCATCTTTTGTTCTACAACTTTTGTTAAAACTCAATACATATCCCAAAAAAATAGTGTTTGTTGTCCTCTCTAGCACTGTTTAGCCGTTGTTTAGTGTCTATTCACTTCGGCACATAGTTTATTTAGAGCGTTAAAGTGCTCGCGCACGCTTGTTATGCTGGGGCCACACTAACCAGAAATGCCAATAATTATTGCGATAATGGACGTCAATTGTAGGTGTATTTATGTCCATTAGTTGTATTTTACACCTACGGTTAACGTCCATTATCGCGATAATTAATGGCATTTCTCGTTAGTGTGGCCCCAGCATTACGAAGAGTTCGACGCTTTTGGTAAAAATGCCCTTTTTATTTTGTATGGGGAAAGAAATATACGAATTTTTAGAAACTGCAAAACAAAGTTGACGTATTTATTGTACTTAATATCCCCTTAAAAGAATGCAGACTGATTACCAATAACCCCGTATGAGCACTAAGTAACCCACTAATATTCCCACTGCTAAGACAGGGTGTCTTCTCTTGCAAGAAGAGAATCAACGTCATCGACCCCACTGGCCCAGTGCGGGTTGGTGGATGACGCATTCATCATCATCATCATCCACTGCCTCCTTGGGGTCTTCTTGCCACTGCCTGCTGGGTATAGGCCTCTCTTTTCCAATGCCATCGTCCTCGGCCCTGTGCCAATCGAGTCCAGGTTCGACCCGCGACAGAAACGATATCTTCGACCCATCTCGCAGCTGGACGTCCTACACTCCGCTGACCTTGCCTCTGACTAATCTACTCTACCTATTATCTCCGATGACAAATTACCTCGAAACATTCTAGGTACACGTCACTTTAATCACGATGTTTGCCTGCGCCTTAACTTAGCGCCATTACGTACATTACTTCGAAAAGACAGGGTTGCGCGTGAGACTTGAACTCGGGGTCTCCGGATTGGCAGTCGCCATTCTCCCGACTAGACCAGTCGTAACTTACTAGACCAGCCATAACTTCGATTTATAGGCTACTTATAAATACTAGTTAATTAAACGTTACCTACGAGTTCATTTTGTATTGATAGAGCTCTTTGCAGAGTCCGCTTCGGAAGGAACACGTAAGACACAGCATACGAATGGTATAACGTAACTATTGAAACATCATCATCAACTGCACGACTCTGAACAACGTAAGTTAAAACCAAGCAATCTTCGCTTCTGAATTTAGTATGCTAACTTATAGAACGCTATTACACTTCATTGAATTCTGTAGGAACTAAATTTAGTGGACTTAAGACAAGTGTAGTGCCTTTAAGCTTCTGTACTGTCTCGGTGTATACCACGTCTCATTGCGCAACAGAGCAATGAATGGAAAGAGAGTATTTTCTGGCAGCGTCTGACCGCCGTCTGGGCGCCGGCGCCGGTCTGTCTGCCAGGCCTACTGTCGCCACCTCCTCTGACGTCATCTCCTCCTGTCTCGCCACCGGCCTCGCCAAGGGCAGCTTCCACATGAATTACCGTCTTTTTACATAAACAAATTACGGCCACCTCCTGATTCCATTCAAATCAGAACAAATTCAAAACTGTGCCTGTTTCACGCGCGTTTTGAGGGTTTTTTGTTTATTTCGCGGAACCCTGTTTATTTTCCACAAGTAGGAGTAGCTTACGTTATGCATTAGAATATCAGCTATCGAGAAGTGAAAGCCTCATCATAATCGGTCCAGCCGTTTCGGAGTGTATCCGGAACAAACAGATAGACAAAAATTTCAAAAAATGTTATTTTGGTGTGTCTACCGTCGATACGTCCATAATGTCCATATACATGTAGTAAAAAGCAGTTACTTACTTTAATGTTACAAACGTACACTTCAATTTTATTTGTATAGATTTTTTCTTTCAGTACTTAAAGTTTCACGATTTAAACTCATATTATAAATAAATAAATATTGGTGGAAAATTCACACACAACACCATCTGACCCCAAACTAAGCTAAGCTTGTACTATGGCGGCCAGATAGCCGATATAATACTCATATGATTGTAAATACATACTTATTATACATAGAAACACCCAGACACAGTACAAATATATGAATTTATCGCACAAAATTTGCACTGGGTGGGAATCGAACCCACGAATATTGTAAACGTAATAACTTAATCACCATCTAAACAATGGTTACATCTGCCGTTGTAACGAGAAGACCTCGAGAAGACCAAGAGTCTTCAGTCAGCGCTTGATCAAGAGTTCTGACTGCCCTATGCTAATTGTATGGACGTGCCCCCGTCAGGTGTATTAAATAAAATCAGGTACTTTTTTACTTTTATAGGCTTACACTTGACCGCCATCTCGCCTGATGTTAAGCGACGATGCGGTCTACGATGGAGCGTGCTTACCTAATTTGAAGACACAAAGATTGTAACCATCGGGTAACCCCACTCAGGCAACGTATTCCAGAGCCTAGACGTATCCCATCACAAAAGTAGAGTCAAATCTCTTCGTTAGTGTCTTTGGAACATCAACCATGAAACGATGTCACTTTTTCGAGCTACGAGCATTCCGATAGAAAAAAGGGCAAGGTGGTATTAGATCATGCAAATCAGTGGCACACTATCTGAAGACTTCCAAGCTGTTACAATTCACAGCGTTTTTGCTTAGTTTTAAGGTTTTGTCGCGGTCTAGTTGATATGTGTAGGGTCGAAGTAATGGCGCTCGATAGTGAAGGGGGCGCCTAAAGCCAGAAAACGAAAAAAGGACATTTTCGACGCCGCTCACTGAAGTTAAGAAACTAAAAACTACGACAAAAAAAATATTGACGTGTGGGTACAATCAAGAAGAAGCACAATAACCGAATAGAATTTTAAAAATAGATCAGAGTTTTTTACAATAAAAAAATAAAAATGACACCGAAAAAACCCGTTTTAATTCGAGTACTCGAAATTATCAGCGATGACCCCACATTATTTTTTGGTAATAAAATTCCTAATTGTACGTTCTAGTAAAGTAACCGAACACTTTTTTAAATTTATGTTTAGTTATTGAGTAATTAAATAAAACTTGGTCAAAAATGGACTCCTGATTTAATATTGATTTTTCCTCCAAACTGTGTCATGCTATTCTCGACTTTATGTACATCACATTAAGAAACGAGTCGCGCAGGTGAAACCTGATTTTTTCCTGGCTTTAGGCGCACTCTTGCGAAGACAGTATTTCAGCTCCCTCCAAAATTCTCGCGCCCTAAGCTGCAGTCTCATTAGCCAAACGGTTAATCAGGCCCTGCGTCTCTCATAGCCACGGCATGGTGGTTGTAACGCTGTCACACCCCGGACACTCGGCCTAAAATCTATACAGACGGTGCAGTTGACATACCTAC
Source organism: Ectropis crepuscularia (assembly GCA_963693475.1). Classification (NCBI taxonomy): domain Eukaryota; kingdom Metazoa; phylum Arthropoda; class Insecta; order Lepidoptera; family Geometridae; genus Ectropis; species Ectropis crepuscularia. The sequence continues at coordinate 21,436,783 of OY856355.1, forward strand.
ACTCACACAACTACGCATATATGTCGTTCGAACACGTTTACGCATGTGTGCGTGTCATCTAGGGTTACTAAATTATTTTATGGAATAGCTATGACCCGTGCGTTCACCTGCCTGTGTTAAGTGTCCTATAATCTTACCTAGTTAGTGTTCGATCGTGTGTAGGTAAATTTAACTTTCATCAACAATCAGTTTGCTTATGCTGAAACCAGTCGGTTGCACCCGAACCGACTCATCCGATAGCGGTCCCGCTACCGAATGGTACGGAATCTGCGATTCACAACGCCAATCGGATTGGCGTAGGAATGTCTTTTGGCCAGACCAAAGACAAGCTATCCCACCTAGTTTTCGAATACAGATACAAATTTGGTAGAAAAGTTAACTCATGGTAGGAATATACAAATCGTCAAATAACTGTATTTCGGGTTTATTTTGTGGTTTTGAATGACTTTTTTTACATAGAATTTGTATAATAAACGAGTAAATCGAACAATAACCTCTGGAAATTTGCATCTGCAACACAATAAATCATAGTTTACATTTTTCGTTTTACCTTCAATTTGTCAATCTGTTGATGTTGTCAAAGTCAACGGAACTATTGTTTGTTTTGTTTGGAAATAACCAAATAACAACAAAAAGTAATAGCTTCATAGTGTGTGTCCATTACAGTTATATATAACATATCTAAAAGTAACCACTAACAAAAGTATCTACACTCCACCGATCATCTGAATCAATAATCCTACATCTTCACTGCACATATGCCAGAAGTCTGTCATCAAACTGAAGACTACCTGAAGTGGATCGGTCATCTGAACCAAGACTCCTACCTACCTGTCATAGTACCTATAACTTTGGGGATTTTGTCCCACATATATATCTAAGTAAGTTTAATGTTTGTTAAATCACATGCCGTACACCGGCAAGGTGCTACTTTTATATACACCTACGGGGTCTGCGTTGTCATTATAGGGATTGGGGACCAATAAGTTCTGGCAGAAGTACATTTAAGTAACCTTTCCTTCATCTATAGATAGAACTAAAGTCGAACAGATAGGTACGAAAATACTGTTTGTTATACAAGGACCAGAGGGGTTCGTGGGTCACCCCTTTTGGGCTGGCACAGTAATATTATAGACGCATGCACTTATCACACGGTCTTCTTACTTAGTTAGCTCCGACTATGTTTGTGACCACCACTGACCACTGGGGCCAAAGTTGTTTCCGCTCTTGCTGTTATATCGTTGTTTGACGTGATGTCTCGTATCTCCAATGTTTCTTTGTGGTTTCTTGGCTTTTTGCTCAAACAACAAACATGTTTCATATTTTCATCTCAAAAAAATAAACAATATCATCAAATCAAATGTGGCAATAATCTATTTCTAGCAATTCTTTTGAGCACAAACTGCCAACTTTGAAAATTTCATAACCCAAAATTCCAAAAACTAAACACATATTACACACTAAAGTTAATAAAAACTCGTTTACTGTCCATAATCTTACATTAATATTGAGAAAAACAGAGAAAAATCAAGTAAATACAATAATCTGAAAATCGTATTTAGCTATCCACGACAAAAAAGCTGTCCGAATCCCATCCGATTAGAAAACAGCTGGTAGTCGGTTGCAAACGTCAAAAGTAATCGGAATTGGCGTTGAGAATCGCAAATTGCCCGAACCAGTCGGTAGAGGCCAGTTTCCGTGGATCAGCCCGACCCGAATGGTTTCAGAATCGCTACGCAGAATAGCTTAACACAGTTTATAAAAATGATTCAATCTTTGTAGAAATCCTTATGAAATCAAAAATCTCTTATTCTTAACTTAAAATTGTGAACTTATCAAAACACAGTAGAAAAACGATTGAATCCTAGTATATTATATAGAAATTCTTATGAAATTAAAAATCTGTTATTCTTGTTTCGTTGAACAGATGAAAAAATTGGTACCTAAATTTAAATAACACAGCAACACAGCGTCATGGTCGTATTCTCATAGAAAATTGTCGTCCGATATAACCCTTCGTTGAGGGCTTCTCGCGTCCTTGCGGGGTAGGAAGCTTGAAACTGGCGGGGGGTGGGGAGTGTCCGTTCTATCTGTATTATCTATTCTATGACGCTGTCAAAACGTATAATTTAAAGGCCGGATCACACAGAGGCGATCCGGTAGCGATAGCGATCCGATAGCGATAGCGATCCGATACCGAGTATGGGATCGCGCCCGCTTGCTGTGTGTCAGGTTGCATACAAATTCGAACATTACAAAAAATATCGTCTCGCTATCGGATCGCTATCGCTATCGGATCGCCTCTGTGTGACCCGGCTTTAAATCGCGGTCAAGACCTGTGTTACTTTTACAATAAATATGTTTTCTTTCAATTGACACACGTCCTCGAAAGACGACTTGGGAGTTGCCAGTTTCATCACCATGTTTTCCTTCATTGTTAAAGCCACTGTTGATGATATATTTATCCGTAAATCGGTACATAGGAAAGCATGGAGGTGCAGGCGAAATTCGAGCCCACGATCTCACGGTTGTGGGATGGGCCGTTTCCGCCTTTAGGCCACCTAAATTCCAGTTTGTAGCGGCATTACACATGACTTCGAATAGACAGTGGTGCGCGTGGGATTTGAACCCGGGGGGTCCGGATCAGCGTTGCCAGACGTACGGGGAATCTCGTACGCGTACGAGATTTATGGGTCGGCGTATGTCGGCGTACGAGGCACGTGCAAACATTACTCTCGTACGCTTCGGTACATGATTTCTGTAATGCCGCCTGCATGTGTACAATACCAAAATTGTATCTTATTTGTGTCCGTTTTTTCGTGTAAATGCTTCATTATACTATGGTAATACCATGATGTAATACTTAATAGTTTAGTTTTTGGACCGTATGTATGATTATGTGGTACATTTTAACATTAAACTCAAGAAATAGTACCTACTAGGTCAAGCTGCGCGAATGGAAGTAAGGGAATAACTAGGTTTAAAAAAAAACACCGTGTACGACATTTTTTCGCGTAAATACGCGGAAATACGAGATTATAGGCAGCCTTGTACGAGAACACTAGGTCTGGCATCTGGCAACCCTGCGTCCGGATCGGCAATCGCCATTCTCCCGGCTAGACCAGTCGTAACTTACTAGGCCAGCCGTAACTTCAATTTATAGTCTACTTATAAATACTAGTTAAATAAACGTTATCTACAAGTTCATATTGTATTGATAGAGCTCTTTGCAGAGTCCGCTTCGGAAGGAACACGTAAGACACAGCATACGAAGTAACACAGTTTTGCCAGTCATACTACCGTCAAACTGTAATGTGTACTATTTTTTTTGACGTGATAACGTCTTATAATTCGGTGAAGCCGGCTGCACGCCCGCAAAACATGACGTCATGTAACGTTACCGTTAGTTCGTCGTCTGTGCCATGCGGACGAAGCTGAGCGCTGAGGGCGCCACCCGCCGAGTCGTGCGGTATCACTACTCGCGCTATCAGCGTACTGATTTCTTAAGACGTTGTCACGTTTCTATCGTCAGTAAACCGACTTTACAGGCAACCATTTTTTTTTAAATAAAGAGTGACGAGACGAGCAGCACATGTGCCTGATGGTAAGCAACATGCCTGCCACATAACAGCACAGTGACACAGCTATTGGAACATGAAGAGTCCAAATCATTACCTAGCACTGCACTGCGCTTGTCACCCAGAGATCTAAGTTGTTATATCTCTAAGCCCTGTAATTTCTCTGTAAACATTGCCCTTCAAACCGGAACACAGTAATGTTTGCACATTACTGCTTGGCGGTAAAAATGTACTATGTATGGTACTATGATGGTAAGCAACACGTCTGCCTATAACAGCACAGTATAACGTAACTATTGAAACATCATCATCAACTGCACGACTCTGAACAACGTAAGTTAAAACCAAGCAATCTTCGCTTCTGAATTTAGTATGCTAACTTATAGAACGCTATTACACTTCATTGAATTCTGTAGGAACTAAATTTAGTGGACTTTAGATAAGTGTAATAAGCCTAAGCTTCTGTACTGTCTCGGTGTATACTGCGTCTCATTGCGCAACAGAGCAATGAATGGAAAGAGAGTATTTTTTGGCAGCGTCTGACCGCCGTCTGGGCGCCGGCGCCGGTCTGTCTGTCAGGCCTACTGTCGCCACCTCCTCTGACGTCATCTCCTCCTGTCTCGCCACCGGCCTCGCCAAGGGCAGCTTCCACATGAATTACCGTCTTTTTACATAAACAAATTACGGCCACCTCCTGATTCCATTCAAATCAGAACAAATTCAAAACTGTGCCAGTTTCGCGCGCGTTTTAAGGGTGTTTTGTTTATTTCGCGGAACCCTGTTTATTTTCAACAAGTAAAAGCAGCCTACGTTATGCATTAGAATATCAGCTATCGAGAAGTGAAAGCCTCATCATAATCGGTCCAGCCGTTTCGAAGTGTATCCGGAACAAACAGATAGACAAAAATTTCAAAAAATGTTATTTTGGTGTGTCTACCGTCGATACGTCCACATGTAGTAAAAAGCAGTTACCTACTTTAATGTTACAAACGTACACTTCAATTTTATTTGTATAGATTTTTTCTTTCAGTACTTAAAGTTTCACGATTTAAAATCATATTATAAATAAATAAATATTGGTGGACAATTCACACACAACACCATCTGACCCCAAACTAAGCTAAGCTTGTACTATGGCGGCCAGATAGCCGATATTATACTCATATGATAGATAGATAGATAGATAGATAGATAGAAACACTTTATTGTAACACAAATAAATTAAAATATTACACAGAAATAACTTATTAACTAGTGCCACAAGTGGCGGCCTTATTGCTGAGAGCAATCTCTTCCAGGCAACCAGCACAAAGGAAACAGCCTACATATACTCGTAGGCGGGGGAAGCGACATTCATTTAATAATACTACTACATATTTATAAACATATTTATAATTTACATATGATTGTAAATACATACCTATTATACATAGAAACACCCAGACACAGTACAAATATATGAATTTATCGCACAAAATTTGCACTGGGTGGGAATCGAACCCACGAATATTGTAAACGTAATAACTTAATCACCATCTAAACAATGGTTACATCTGCCGTTGTAACGAGAAGACCTCGAGAAGACCAAGAGTCTTCAGTCAGCGCTTGATCAAGAGTTCTGACTGCCCTATGCTAATTGTATGGACGTGCCCCCGTCAGGTGTATTAAATAAAATCAGGTACTTTTTTACTTTTATAGGCTTACACTTGACCGCCATCTCGCCTGATGTTAAGCGACGATGCGGTCTACGATGGAGCGTGCTTACCTAATTTGAAGACACAAAGATTGTAACCATCGGGTAACCCCACTCAGGCAACGTATTCCAGAGCCTAGACGTATCCCATCACAAAAGTAGAGTCAAATCTCTTCGTTAGTGTCTTTGGAACATCAACCATGAAACGATGTCACTTTTTCGAGCTACGAGCATTCCGATTGAAAAAAGGGCAAGGTGGTATTAGATCATGCAAATCAGTGGCACACTATCTGAAGACTTCCAAGCTGTTACAATTCACAGCGTTTTTGCTTAGTTTTAAGGTTTTGTCGCGGTCTAGTTGATATGTGTAGGGTCGAAGTAATGGCGCTCGATAGTGAAGGGGGCGCCTAAAGCCAGAAAACGAAAAAAGGACATTTTCGACGCCGCTCACTGAAGTTAAGAAACTAAAAACTACGACAAAAAAAATATTGACGTGTGGGTACAATCAAGAAGAAGCACAATAACCGAATAGAATTTTAAAAATAGATCAGAGTTTTTTACAATAAAAAAATAAAAATGACACCGAAAAAACCCGTTTTAATTCGAGTACTCGAAATTATCAGCGATGACCCCACATTATTTTTTGGTAATAAAATTCCTAATTGTACGTTCTAGTAAAGTAACCGAACACTTTTTTAAATTTATGTTTAGTTATTGAGTAATTAAATAAAACTTGGTCAAAAATGGACTCCTGATTTAATATTGATTTTTCCTCCAAACTGTGTCATGCTATTCTCGACTTTATGTACATCACATTAAAAAAACGAGTCGCGCGGGTGAAATCTGATTTTTTCCTGGCTTTAGGCGCACTCTTGCGAAGACAGTATTTCAGCTCCCTCCAAAATTCTCGCGCCTTAAGCTGCAGTCTCATTAGCCAAACGGTTAATCAGGCCCTGCGTCTCTCATAGCCACGGCATGGTGGTTGTAACGCTGTCAAAACGTATAATTTAAAGGCCGGGTCACACAGAGGCGATCCGGTAGCGATAGCGATCCGATAGCGATAGCGATCCGATACCGAGTATGGGATCGCGCACGCTTGCTGTGTGTCAGGTTGCATACAAATTCGAACATTACAAAAAATATCGTCTCGCTATCGGATCGCTATCGCTATCGGATCGCCTCTGTGTGACCCGGCTTTAAATCGCGGTCAAGACCTGTGTTACTTTTACAATAAATATGTTTTCTTTCAATTGACACACGTCCTCGAAAGACGACTTGGGAGTTGCCAGTTTCATCACCATGTTTTCCTTCATTGTTAAAGCCACTGTTGATGATATATTTATCCGTAAATCGGTACATAGGAAAGCATGGAGTTGCAGGCGAAATTCGAGCCCACGATCTCACGGTTGTGGGATGGGCCGTTCCCGCCTTTAGGCCACCTAAATTCCAGTTTTTAAACTTAAAAACTGGAATTTAGGTGGCCTAAAGGCGCTCAGTTTTCTGGGTTAAACAAATTAAAATGTTGATCTTGTGAAAAATTTCAGGGCATAGAGATAAACCATCTTATATATTTGGGTGACGAGCGCAGTGTAGCGGTAAGTAATGATTTTTCTCTTCATATTCCAATAGTTGCGTGTCACTGCGCTCATATGGGCAGGCATGTTGCTTATCATCAGGCACATGTCCTGCTCGTCTCGTCACTCTATACTGTAAAAAAAAATATTTTCCAAGCGCATCAAAAGAAGTATAAGTTGAAAAAAATATTCTGGAAATATATATCCGAAACATTATATGAAGAATTTCAAACATTTTCCGTTGTCTTCGCTTGTAAGTGCATTGTAAAGCGTAGGTGCAGCTCGGTTGTGTAATGTACGTCAATTCTCATCAATATTCTAAGCAAACAGAACCTGCGTCATTGGATAATTTTCTTTGTGCAGTTGACAAAGGCACACTTATGTAGGTAAGGTGTAAGGCAAATACAGTTCTAAAATTACTTTTCTTTTTTATAATACAGAGTGATGAGACGAGCTGCAGTTTGAACATGAAGAGTCCAGTCCAGTCCAGTCGTTACCCGATAATGATTGATAATATTATCTCTGTTTTCGTGGCTTAGTGGGTAGTAACTCTGCCTGCGAAGCCGAGGTTCGTGGGTTCGATTCCCACCCAGTACAAATATTTGTCTGATGAATTCAAATGTGCACTGTGTCTGGGTGTTTCTATGTATAAATAAGTATGTATTTACAACTACATGAATATTATATCAGCTATTTGGCCGCCATACTACAAGCTTTGCTTAGTTTGGGGTCAGATGGTGTTGTGTGTGAATTGTCCACCAATATTTATTACTATTTATTTATTTCGGTGCCCTGGAATTTCGAAAATATTGCCCTTCAAATCGGAATACAGTGATGTTTGCAAATTACTGCTTGGCGGTGTAGAGTACTTCCACAAGAGAACTCTGCAATGAGTCCTATGACTATAAAGAGTGATCTGTTGGTCTCGCAGCATAAGCGAAAAATATTGTACATACTCTATTGTAACTCTTTAATTTAGCTGTTAATGTAATTATATTCTAAAATATATGTTCCTAGGTTAGAAACAGTGTATTTTTGAAGTGAAAAATCTTCAGTTGTGTTGAGCGCTCTAAGTAAGCGGAAAATCGCATGTGGTCGAGTCACCGACGGACGGCGGCACAGCTGTTTATTTCTCTATTTAAATTGACTTTACTTGCCATTTAAATTTAATAAAGGTTGCCTGGAAGATATCGCTTTTACCGATAAGGTCGCCATTTGCTCCTATATGTTATATTTTAAGATTGTATTTTTTTGCGTGTTTTGTAAAGTCAAATAAAAAAAATTGGCAGTCATAGGAACTGCCGATAGAAGTGAAAACTTATAACTCAGAATTTGATAGCTCACTTTGGAAACTACGCGGGTGTAACCGGAGGGTGTGGCCTCGTCATCATGGCATGGCCATCTAGCAATGCGTCAGCATTTCCCATTGGCTCACGCATTTCTAGATGGTCATGCTATGATGGCGAGGCTACGCCCTTTCAGCATTTCCCATTGGCTGACGCATTTCTAGATGCCCAATCGCCAAGGTCCCGAGTTTACCTGAAGATTTCTTATCATACCCGAGCGTGACGCTAGAATCCAATTTACACCCCACGAAAACCCTGTCTAGGCGCGCCTAAAGAAGTTTTCACTTCAAAAAGTTTATCTAGATAGATAAACTTTTAGAGATATAATATCTTAGATCTCTGGGTGACGAGCACAGTGCAGTGCTAGGTAATGATTTGGACTTTCATGTTCCAATAGCTGCGTGTCACAAAGTAAAAACTTTCACTTTACATGGAAACATTGCCCTTCAAACCGGAACACAGTAACGCTTACGCATTACTGCTTGGCGGTAGAATAACTGCCAAAGGTGTGGTACTTCCCCAGGCGGACTCTGGCAAGAGTCCTACCACTACAAAGATATGTACTTTATACGAGTGTATGTATGTGTGTGTGTGTGTGAAAGAGAGAGGTGTATGAATGCATGCGGGGGTGTGTTTGTGAATGTGTTGTTGTTCTCTTTGCTATATACACAAGTCCACTATAGAGTCAGGGTTTGCAGATACGATTACTCTACTTTTAACAATAAATGTTCCACCGAATCGTAGTCTAACTGGTTTAGCCAGTCAACTGTGTATACGTTATATTACTTTACTTTAATCGACTTGTTAGACAAATCGAGAGTGAAGCGATTTCTTCTAGCTATACACGCTCCATCGTAGACCGCATCGTCACTCAACATCAGGCGAATGACGATCAAGTGTAAACGTATAAAAGTTTTAAAAACAATTGGCAGTCATAGGAACTACCGTTAAAAGTGAAAACTTATAACTCAGAATTTGATAGCTCACTTTGGAAACTACGCCGGTGAAACCGCAGGGCGTGGCCATGACCATGGCCATCTAGAAATGTGTCAGTAGTTCCAGTGTTAAATTGCCAAATGGCAAATGCTGACGCACTTCTAAATGGCCAATGGTCACGGTCCCGAGTTCACCCAAAAATGTATTATGATTCCCGATAAGATTCCCGATAGAATTCAATTCACAGCCCACGAAAAATTTGTCTATGGTGGGCCAAAAGAAGTCTTCACTTCAAAAACAATTGTCGCCACAGCTGACACTGCAGAGCCTTTATTAGAGCGTCTTCAGACTAGCGGATTGGTAAAACAAATTGGTAAAACTGGATTTCAAACCTACTACTTTACGACTGTGAATGAATGTTCTTGTCACTAAACCTGTCGTCGCTACTAAGTAGGCCACAGCGGCTAAATAAGTATTAATAAATTATTGGTGGACAAAGTCAAAGTACTTTATTCATAAATATACAATTTCCACGTCAATAAATAAAAAATAAAAACAAAAGAAAGAGTGTACAAATTATATACATTTTCAAAGTTTGAAATGACTACTTTACTTTATTATAATAATTATTGTACAGAAATTTGTCAAGCATTATATGAGTATAATATGTTTTTATAACAATTGTACTGACCCATGTCAAATTTTTGTATACATTTCACACACAACACCATCAAACCCCAAACTAAGCAAAGCTTGGAATATGGAAACCAGATAGCTGATACAATACTTATATAATTTTCAAAACATTTACAACCATACATACATACAGATACTAGATAATATATAGAAAAGAAGCCATACACACAATAGAAAACACCCAGACTTGCAAATTTTACGTTTGAATGCTAATGCTTATATGCTTTTATGATTTATAGCACATCTTAATGAACCTAGAACCAGTGACTGTTAAATTATACCACAATTAAAAATGCAAATTAAAAAAAAGTTAAACTTTGTTTCACTCCAATTACAGGCGCGGCTAAAAATAACGCTCAAGTACGCAAACGCATTTATCTTCTCGCGTAGCGTTACTACGCCGTAGCTTCACCGCTACGACGTAGACATCAAGATTTTATAAAACCATAATATATTAATACCTTTTCTGGTTATTTGCCTTAGAACCAACCGTACATCAAAAGGTTTCTGCAAGGATTAAATGAATTTTCTTTCGCTTCGTCACCAAGGAGTCTCGAAATAACGCTGACCTAAAATTGCTAATCTGTGGCAGATTTGAAATGAGAACGACAGTCCACGAGCCATCGGAGTCCATACATGCGCGTAGATGTTTTGGCGGGTTCCACCACGCATGCGCGGTCCCCTATCGTCCGCAGTCTTACCACCATTCTTCAGTTGCACACGACCTTTCGCGACAACAGGGTGTCCGAACCCCGCGCGCGATTCTCGACCGAATCACCAACAAAAATCGCGTCAAAATCGTTTCAAACCCCGTTAAAATAGTGCAAAACAGAAGCGAAAACGTTAACGATGATATTAGAAGTAGTTTCTAGTGCGTAACTGTGCTCAGGGAGGCGTGAAACGGTAAACAAATGGGTGGTATGGAATAGCGATTTTTGTGAATGAAAGTAAGATGGCCGTTGCGATTGTTGGGGCGCGTTGTTGAGAGTTCGGTGTTGACCAGTGGTGGTTAGGGTTATGGTGGGTTAGTGGGGACGTCGGATGGTGTGGCGTGGCGAGTGGTGCGGTGAGGGGGGGGGGGGGGATCGGATCGAAGCTATGAATGAGGTGACGTGGGTGTGCTTACATATCTGTTTGATAACGGGACCGACACACGCCGTCAACTATATATTTTTAGATCTCGGGTTTTCAGGATATTCTTGTCGATAACGATGGGTACGTCACTAGACAATCGACTGAAACTTGCTAATTTCTACGGTCGCACTAGCAACATTTACGTAGAAAGTCTTCTTTAGAAGTCTAACTCTGCTACAATTACTGACTCGGTATCTTTTTTCTTTCTACCTTTAGAGAAACACAAAAGGAGATTTTCGAAATGTAAGCATCATTAATTAGAGAAATTCACAGTGGTTGTATGATGGAGAGAGTCTCGATGTTTCGAAGCACTGAGACCCTCAATTTACCCGTGAACATGGTGCATGAAGCTATATCGAAATATTGGACACTCGCTGACTGCAAATATTTCATAATGAATACTCGTAGTACCGCGATAGACGAAAGCAATGTTTCGAAACGTATTTTCTAAAGGTCATATATATTTATATCTATGTATGTTATTTATTATCCACAGCACAAGAGTACGTATGGCTCAGTTGTCAGTAATTCTGACTGCAGATCTGTTGTCGTGGGTTGGATTCCCCTCTAGAACAAATATTTCTATGATAAATCAGATATTTGTAAAACACGGAGAGTCCAAATCACCGTCTAGCCTTACACTGCGCTTGTCACCCAGAGATATAAAATATAACTATTTACACTTTTTACTCTTAAATCGAATTTAAACAAATAAAGTGGCCCACTTAATGATTCCACTGCTGGTATTAGGGTAATCTTTTAAGGAGAGAATCAAGGTCATAATCCACTATGCCGGCCAAGTGCGGGTTAGCGGATGACGCATGTCTTCGAAAGATGTATTTTTTCTAACATGCCGGTTTCCTCACGATGTTGTCCTTCATCGTTAAGACCAATGGTGATACTTTTACATCTGGGAAAAATATTTACAGGTGTAGTCGGGATTTGAACCTGTTCCCGCACTGTCGTGGATATCTGCGCCACTAAGCCACCACGGATTCTTAAATATAAAATGTGTGATTATGATAAACTAGTAGTGCCCCGTGGTTTTACCCGCGTAGTTCTCGTTCCCGTAATATTCCCGGTATAAAAAGTAGCCTATATATTCTTTTTTTTTTTTATATAGCATAGAGTGACGAGACGAGCAGGTCATGTGCCTGATGGTAAGCAACATACCTGCCACATAACAGCACAGTAACACGCAGCTATTGGAACATGATAGTCCAAATCATTACCTAGCACTGCACTGCGCTCGTCACCCAGAGATCTAAGATATTATGTCTCTAAGCCCTGTAATTTCTCTGGAATCATTGCCCTTCAAACCGGAACACAGTAATGTTTGCACATTACTGCTTGGCGGTAGAATATTTGGCAAAGGTGTGGTACTTCCCCAGGCGGACTCTGCTAAGAGTCCTACCACTACTAATATAAATCTTCCTGACTATAATCTAACGGTATTCCAAGTTTCAACCAGATCCGTTACAACGTGACGGAGCAATAAACATCCAAATATCCAAACATTGACATTTATAATATTAGTAGGATTAGCTGTGTCCGCAGTTTCAACCGCGTTTCGCGGATTTTCTTATTTTCGCGGAACCTGAATTATATTTCGTAAGTAAAAGTAGTCTGAGTTATGCTTTAGAATATCAGCTATCTGATAATGAGTGCTGCATCATAATCGGTTCAGCCGTCTTACCCGGTAAAAATAATCGAAAATTTTAAAAAAAAGTTTTTTTTAGAAATAGGTACTTTCATATTAAAAGTACAAGTACCTACAATCTAAAGAGCTATTAATTTGATATTACATACAGACACTTTAATTTTATTTATTTGTATAGTTTAATGCCGCTGACTTAAAAACGGCGAAGGAAAACATCGCGACGTAACCGACATGTACCTGGAATATTTCTAGGTCATGCGTCTTCCACCAATCCGCACTGGGCATGGTGGATAATGGGATTGACTCTCTCCATACGAGATAAGGTCCCGAGTCAGTGTGCTGCTTATACGAAAGTACCTATTTCTAATGCAAGTGCCCCACTAAACTTTTGTGGGAGACGTCAGAAAAAAAACCTAATTAAAAAAAACATCGGTAACTTAAATCCGTATTTAAGTTACCGAAGTTTTTTTAATTAGGTTTTTTTTCTGACGTCTCCCACAAAAGTTTAGTACGAGTACATTTAAAAAGGTTTCAAAACTCTTTTTATTAGACTTATTATGAAGTTACGGCTGGTGTAGTCGGGCGAACGGCGACTGCCGATTCAGAGACCCCGGGTTCAAAACCAAGCGCACCACTGTGTCTTTTGAAGTCATTTTTTTTTTAAATAAAGAGTGATTAGACGAGCAGGACATGTGCCTGATGGTAAGCAACATACCTGCCACATGACAGCACAGGGACACGCAGCTATAGGAACATGAAGAGTCCAAATCATCACCTAGCACTGCACTGCGCTCGCCACCCAGAGATCTAAGATGTTATATCTCTAAGCCCTGTAATTTCTCTGGAAACATTACCCTTCAAACCGGAACACAGTAATGTTTGCACATTACTGCTTGATTGTCATGTGGCTAATGCCGCTAACTTAAAACGGTGAAGGAAAACATCGTGAGGAAACCGAGATGTACCTAGAATCTTTCGAAGTCACGTGTCATCCACCAAACCGCACTAGGCCAGCGTGGTGGATTATGGCCTTGACTCTCTTCTTGCAAGAGAAGGCCCCGAGTCCCAGCAGTGGGAACATTTAGTGGGCTGCTTATGCTGAATTTAGTCGACTGAATTTAGTCGCTACGGAATTCAGTGAAGCGTTATAGCATTCAGTAAGCCAGCATACTAAATTCAGAAGCGAGGATCGCTTGGTTCTAACTTATTAAAAAAATTAACTTACTTCGGAATTCAGTAATTAAATTTAGCCAAGAGTAATAAGCCTTTAAAGCCGGGTCACACAGAGGCGATCCGATAGCGATAGCGATCCGATAGCGATAGCGATCCGATACCGAGTATGGGATCGCGCCCGCTTGCTTTGTGTCAGGTTGCATACAAATTCGAACATTACAAAAAATCCCGTCTCGGATCGCTATCGCTATCGCTATCGGATCGCCTCTGTGTGACCCGGCCTTAAAGCTGACAACGTTACGACATGTAATACGTTGCATGTATCCATAATGCCCGAGCGACACGAGGCTAGTTTTTCAAGCTAGGATAGCAAGCTAGTAGGTACTAGTAAGTTTTGTAGTGGTAGGACTCAAACTTGGCAGAGTCCGCCTCGGGGAAGTACCACACCTTTGCCAATTATTCTACCGCAGCAAGCAGTAATGTGCAAACATTATTGTGTTCCGGTTTGAAGGGCGATGTTTCCAGAGAAATTACTGGGCTTAGAGATATAACATCTTAGATCTTTGAACGAGCGCAGTGCAGTGCTAGGTAATGATTTGGACTCTTCGTGTTCCAATAGCTGCGTGTCACTGTGCTGTTATGTGGCAGGCATGTTGCTTACCATCAGGCACATGTCCTGCTCGTCTCGTAACTATTAATTTAGTAAAAATAAAAAAAGTAAGCTAGCAAGTGTGTGATGTGTACCTAGTTATGTAGGTACACACTAGTGGTCCACCCTGACTTCGCCCGTAGGACATAATATTTAGTCTATAGCACTCAGAAATCATGTACATATCCAACTTTGAAATAATTGTCCTGTAGTTCATGAGATTAGCGCGTTCAAACATATAACCTCTTCAGCTTAAAATATTATTAGCATCAGTGGCGGCCTTAGGGGGTGGCGAACAGGGCAAAACGCCCGGGGCCTCGCTCTTGCAGGGGCCTCTCGCAAAAACCCAAGCAAATAAAAAATGGAACAAAGACACCATAAGAGTACTACTATTTTCATTTAAAACTTTTGATTTTGATCCTTAATTATTCAGGTTATAACATAGCGGTAAAACTCATTCAAAACATTCATTCAAAACATAGTAGAAAAACTTATTACTTATATAGGAAGTATTTGTCTCACTATCGAAATATGTAGTACTGAGAGTTATTGCCACTAAACCTATTACAGTTGCGTCTGCTGAAAGGAGTTTTTCGAAATTTAAAATGAATAAAACATTTTTGAGGAATTCGATGACACAAGATCGGCTTTTATCTCCGCTATTCTTTCGATAGTTCTTTAATTATTCAAAATGTCAGTCTAAGAAAAATCCGCAATTATCAATTTTAAAATGTATTATCTCTATCTATTTGTTAATTCTGTAAATCTTTCAATGTAAAATGTATCACTTTTATGTACTAACTAGCATAACTTTAGCATAGCATACTTTTCACGAAGGTCAAAGGGCCTCGCAAAGACCTGCCGCCCGGGGCCTCGCAATGTGTGAAGTCCACTGATTAGCATAGATCCAAAAAGTACATAGATACTTCTTCACTTTATTTTTCTTGCTAAGGAGTCTAACTTCAACCGTAGAATAGATAATATTATTATCTTCAATTTCAATCATCAACGCAAGAAGAATCAACCTGAAGTCTATTAACTTCAAAAATATTGACTAGCTGACTTCAGGGCTTTTCGTGAGAGTGTGCCGCGCATCGTAAAATTTTACCCTCATATTTTTTTCTTTAAAGCGTCACAAAAGTATTACTTATAAGTAATAGTAATGTATTTTCTCTGAAGAAACAGAATCCGAATTCAGTTGATCAGATTGCATAAAAAGCTATCGCTAAGTCATCCGGGTTAATTTTAGTTTTTTGTTCATAATTCAAAAACTACCACACCGATTTCGAAAAAATGTATACGGGGACCACCTCTAAACTGTGAGCTACTAAACAAAAAGAAAACCATCAAAATTGATTGACAATTGGCGAAGCTATAGCGTTAGGTATATCCACATAATGACAAGAGATGAATGGAGGAAACGTACATGTTGTACCGACTCCACCTAAAGTGGGATAATGGTAGGCGAATGATGATGATACCATTATATCCACCTTCCCACACACACTCCGGTCTACCTGCGCAGGCATGCCTGCACAGGTAGACCTCTCCGGCAAACCGTAGCGTGTATGGCGGGCGTTAGTCTACCCATCTAGTCGTAGGTAATTGAAACCGACACTGTGGGTTCAGTTCTCACATAAGACAAACATTTACGCGATGAATAGAGATGTTTACTCTGTGTCTGGGTGTTTATTTATACGTATCGTACGTATTTACATATTTACAATTACGAGGTATCTATGTATATACTTTGTCAGATATTTGGTCCCATAGCTTTTATTTTGTTTTCACAGACCAATAAAGATGATGTTTTTTTTTCAAAAAAGTACTTTGAAAGATTTTAAAGATCCCAATTTGTTGGAAAAATTTTAATCTTTTTTTTTTAATGATGAAAAGTTTTTACTTGATCGCCATCTCACCTGATGCTGAGATACGATCCAGTATACGATGGAACGTGGTAACCTGAAAGAAACCGAATCTAATCAACTTGAAGATACCTAAACTGTTACCATGGAGAAAACCGGGAAAAACACTCCCATCATGCAAAACATTTCATTCACAGCCTAGACGTTCTTACCAGAGACTAAGTAGAGAGATACGTTCTTACACGCCTAGACACGAAAATGGAGTCAAACCTCGCTTGAGTCTTTAGAACACCAATTATGAAATTCGAAGACACCTGAGTAAATTCTATTTTTGTTTCCAATTTTAAAGGGTGGTCTGGCAAGTGAACACACTTCCCAGGCGGTCTCATTTTATCTCTCTACTTAGTCTGTGGTCTCATTTAAATTTATCGAAATCATCAAACAGTTTTTGAAAAAATTGTTATTTAACATCGACGATATTTTCGATAACACCGAAATCCTGCTTATTAATTGGTGTAGTGCATTTCATTGGTCGACTTATTTTACTAAAGTGAAATCCATCGTTAGGTTTTTCAGAGAGAAGTAGATAAGTGATCTACGGGAGTTAGCCGCAGAAATACCGCCTGCCGAACTTTGCGCTAGCGTGGGAGACGCATGACCTGCTTTGCTTAGTTTGGGACTAATTAGCGTAGGATGAAAAATCTCCGGAAAATGGCATGTGTGAAATCCATAAGAATAGTATTTTAATGCCTAATAGTTTTATTATTAGCTGGCCCGGTGAACTTTGCTCCACATTTTCAAGTTTCCCTGGACACCTAAAAATAATTCAAGACCAAAATCAGCCAAATCAGTCCAGCCATTCTCGAGTTCTATAGCGAGACTAACGAACAGCAATTAATTTTTAGGGTTCCGTAGCCAAATGGCAAAAAACGGGACCCTTATAGATTCGTTATGCCTGTCTGTTCGTCCGTATGTCACAACCACTTTTCTCCGAAACTATAAGAACACTATATAGAAATATATATGAAACTTGGTAAGTAGATGTATTCTGTGAACCGCATTAAGATTTTCATACAAAAAAAAAAGAAAAAAAACAATTTATTTTGGGGGTGTCCCATACTTAGAACTGAAACTCGAATTTTTTTTCCATCAAAACCATACGTGTAAGTTATCTATGAATAGGTCTTCACAAATGATATTAAGGTTTCTAACATATATTTTTTTTCTAAACTGAATAGTTTGCGCGAGAGACTCTCCAATTTGGTAAAATGTGTACCCCTGTAACTTCTAAAATAAGAGAATGACAAAACTAAAAAAAAAATATGATGTACATTACCATGTAAACTTTCAACGAAAATCGGTTTGAATGAGATCTAGTAAGTAGTTTTATTTTAATACGTCATAAATTAACTATTGTTGAAACACTGATTAAAATAACCACGAACTACAGGAACTTTTATGTTATGTTACTTCCTGCTACGGAAGCCTTAATGGGCGAGCCTGAGTCACTTGACCACTATTATCTATCTATACTTATAATAAAACTGTAGCGGGTCGAATTCTGTACATTGAAGATATTTTCAAAAAAAAATTTTGGGGGCACTCCATAGTCGATACTGATGGCGAAACTGCATTTTTTTTCTTTCATGTCTGTCTGTCTGTCTGTCTGTCTGTCTGTATAGGGAACTCTCATCACGCCGAAACTACTGATTCAATTCAAATGAAACTTGACATGATTTAAGATCATACTAAGTAGATGGCAGCTGTCTACTTTTAATCTCCAATTTCTGCACGGTTTTCTTGCAGAAAGGGGTGAAAGTCAGAATGTGTATTTGGTTGTAACTCATGTTTGCGTTGTTCAATTTCGTTAATTCTTATTTTGTTAGAAAGAATACATTTTTAATATGCTCTCATCAAATTTTTAACAATATTTGTCAAGTGGTTCGGAAGTTACATAGAAATGAAATACTAACGGTAATAATAAGTTCGGTACATACTAACTTCTAAGTATTCTGTGGCATTGTAAACACTAGGGATGTACGCAACGGAGCTGCAACGGAGGTCATTTTATCGGAATCGAAGGCGCGGTCGGAGTTTTTAAATTTGATTTATCGGAGTCGGAACCGAAGTCGGAGACATAGGCAGGATCAGAAGTGGTGGCAGGAGAAACATTTTTATTGGGTATATGTTTTTTTGCCAAACACGTGGACACGGTAAACATTGACGAGCAATTGATTTAGGAAGTTGGGATTTTGTATTTCCATTTACTATACTAAGGGATTATCTGTCATATTAAACACCTTACCTCCGATTGTAACCTCCGTTTTAAAAATTTTGGAGCCGAAATCGGAACCGAAGGTGCAAAAGTAATAGGAAGTTCCGACTTAATCTTAACTGACTTAAACTTAGCTCATCCCTGGTACACATACCGCACTCTGCCATCGAAATATGCCATCCGTCATCTATCGTCAGGTGACATATTTATATCGTCAGGTCATATAACAATACCTTTCTAATGTTTTTCCACATTAATGCTACAGATGGCAGCTCATGGTACGAAACACGATCTGAGATTTATTAGAAAATGTGTAATGTCTCAGAAACAGGAATACATGTAATCAACCAAAGTCGAAATACATTTAAAAATTTTGCGGTTGGTGTTTGTGGATGCAATCTTTGCTTCTGAATTTAGTATGTTAGGTTACTGAATGCTATTATACTTTACCTACTGAAACTTATTGAATTTTGTAGCGAATAAACCATGTTCGTAAGTAACCTAGGTACGTGACATCAATTCTTAATTAGGTATTAAAAAACCGGCCAAGTGCGAGTGGGACTCGCGCACGAAGGATTCCGTACCATTACAAAATTTCTTTTATTGTGTGGGAGCCTCCTTAATCATTAATTTTAATTAATTATTTAAAGAGAACATAAAACGAAATATTGTGTGAACAGTTAAATCGTCTACCTGTTACCATTATTAGTATTCCACAATGGCGGTCGAAATAGTCAAAGTTTTGTGTATGAATTGTCCACCAGTAGGTATCTATTCATCTGGACGACGTAGTTATGGCTTCTTAAATTAGTCGAGTGAACTTTTTACTTGACTAGAAGTTAGTTCATCAACAATCATCAACAGCCCACTAAACGTTCCCACTGCTGGGACTCGGGGCCTTCTCTCGCAAGGAGAGAGTTAAGGCCATAATCCACCACGCTGGCCCAGTGCGGGTTGGCGGATGACACATGACTTCGAAAGATTCTAGGTACATGTCGGTTTCCTCACGATGTTTTCCTTCACCGTTTTAAGTTAGCGGCATTACGCACATGACTTCGAAAAGACAGTGGTGCGTGTGGGGTTTGAACCCGGGGTCTCCGGATCGGCAGCCGCCGTTCTCCCGACTAGACCACCGTAACTTACTAAGAAGTTAGTTAGTTGACGTGAAATGATAATAATTGAAGTCAGTTTTTGTTCTTTCGGATATTATTTCAATCCAAATACTGTACTAAATTTAGTGTTTAACAAGCTTCAGCGACCAAACCGTTGTTTTTCCAAAATTTAATAAAATGTTACTACTTCTCTATCTTACTACTAAGTATTATATGTATATTATGTAAAGGTATGATTTGGTTGAAATCTGAAACACAGATAGTTTATAGTCTCATATACTACCTATCATCTCGGAAAAAGCATGGGCCCTAACGAAACAAATATTAACGACAGAACGACATTACCAATTAGATTGACATTTGAAACACACATGGCTTAGAGTCTAAAATATCACATCGGCTAATAAGTCTATCACCTATTAAATAATTAGGTAAGTATCAGATCACGCACATCAGCTACATACTCTTCGTAATGTATCCTATAAAAATCCTACAAACTTAACACTGCGGCTATGTTCGATACTCCACAACCTTACTACGAGTATGTTTGATATTGCTAAAAATATAAAATATGAAGTTGCTCAACTCGAATAAATATATTTTTGTGTGGAAAAACAAATTCACTCTGTTTGTGTAATGGCTACCCATCCAAATATTTTTACTTAAGTACTACTAATGTCCTAATAAGGTCGCAAGATCAACGTACGCGAACGAAGTAGCGGGTTCAGCTAGTTATATATAAGAAGCTGTACATAGAAATACTCTATTATGCCCAAATATTTATTTCGCGGACATACTGTATAATCCATCAACACGCACTTGACCAGTATGGTGCAATATAGCCTTGACTACCTCTTTGTAACATAAGGCTTTCATTCTCTCCTTGTGAGAGAAAGTCTTGACTATCTTCTTGTGAGAGAACACCTTGACTATCACCCCGTGAGAAAAGAGCTTGATAATCTTCTTGTGAGACAAGTCCTTGACTCTCTCCTTGTAAAAGAAGTGCTCAACTCCTCAACTCTCTATTTGTGAGTGAGCACCTTTATCATCTCTTTGTGAGAGAATAGAATAAAAATAAATAAATAAATAAATATTGGTAGACAATTCACACACAACACCATTTGACCCCAAACTAAGCAGAGCTTGTGTGATGGCGGCCAGATAGCTGATATAATACTTATATAGTTTTAAATACATACTTAAAAACTTATTATACATAGAAACACCCAGACACAGTGCAAACATTTGAATTCATCACACAAATATTTGCACTGGGTGGGAATCGAACCCACGACCCTCGGCTTCGCAGGCAGAGCCACTACCCACTAAGCCACGAGGCCAGTCAACCTTGACAATACCATGACAATCTCCTTGTGAGAGAAGCCATTAACTATCTTGTTATCAGAGAAGGCCTTGACTCTTTGTGTCAGAAGGCCCCGACTCCCAGAAGTAAGCACATAAGGTGCGATGATTATGCTCAAGGTTTGAATAAGGGATAATAATCGTATTGAGTTTAAGGCTCGTTCTAGATAGCGGAGTTGAGCGCTCATGCCGTAGAATCGATCGAGCAGCCTTGCAAGTAGCGTGGTGTCTCAATGTCGAATAATGCAGCTGCTTTACACCGCACAAATAACTATACTTCAAACTTTAAATTCAAGATTAATTTCATATAAATCTTATATAAATAAAGTATATATATTTTTTAATATAATGAATTTTGAATGACAGAAATAAATGAACCCTACAAATATTTTATTAATTAAAAAACGAATCTCCGAATAACCCACCCCTAACTGCTCCCGGCGCATAAGTACCCATGATGCTCGCCGCGTTCCCGCGCTGAATGGCAATAGCCAACCTTTGCTCCAGGAACGCGCCAGAGCGGGAGTCACCCGTATTCTCCCTGAGCCTGCGCCCCAATTCTGAGAGGAACCCTTTAGCCTCTGCCCCTTTTATACTTTAAATAATACTTTTTGAAGTGAAAACTTCTTTAGGCGCGCTATAGACAGAATTTTCGTGGGCTATGAAATGGATTCATCAATCGTCACGCTTGGATATGATAATGGATCGGATCGGATATGAAATCTTCGGGTAAACTCGGTAAAAACGGCCAGGTAGGTACCAGGGCAACAGAAACAGTGAAGAGTTTCGATTACCTACCTCCAACAGCCTAGCGTTTATCTCCAGATACCAGGACAACAGAAATATAAAAGAGTCTCGTTTGCCCTAGGTACCAGTACCAGGGCAACAGCAAGTTTTCACTTCTATCGGCAGTTCCTATGACTGCCAATTTTTTTCCCCTTAAAATAATCTCCATTGACTCCGGACTCTACGCTTTTTGAAGTGAAAAGTTGTTTTGGCGCAACACATACAGATTTTTCGTGGGCTGTGAATTAAGTTCAAGCGTCACGTTCGTAAATGAAAGATATCTTCGGGGAAACTCGGAACGATGGCCACGCGCCCTGTTTCACCCGCGTAGTTTCCAAAGTGAGCTATCAAATTCTGAGTTATAAGTTTTCACTTCTATCGGCAGTCCCTATGACTGTTATTTTTTTTTAATTATGTTTATCAAGCAGCGTCCCTCGATTTTACCCGCGTAATTCCCCTTCCCGTTACGTTCCCGGAATAAAAAGTAGCCTATGTGTGTACTAGATCCGTTCAGACGTTACGACGCGATTGAGCAACAAACATCCGTATATCCAAACATTAGCATTTATAATATTACTAGCGGCCCATTCCGGCTGCGCTCGGATATTGTCATTTAAAGTTTAAAAGACTATCAATCGAAATAAAAACTATCCTATCTCTCAAGTTGGACCAGACTGCTCACATTGTGCCAATTTAATTTAAAATCGGTTAAGTAGTTTAGGAATCCATCGCGGACAAACATCGTGACAGGAGATTTATATATATTAAGATAATTATAAGAAGATTAGCCTACTAATAATAGAATAGGAATGACATGCCATTTTGAGTGCATTTTAGAATTCATGAAATATTTGATATCTGAACTAATAACGAGTATGTCTATTTTTTTAAACTTCCCCCCAGCTAAGAGGCTCCATTACGGCCACGCTGCGATCTTTAATGCCCATCTTGAAGTTGTAATCCCTGATGGCATTTGGTATTAGCGCATCCGACGTTTGTATCCCAAAACGACATATCGCACCGTTTTCGACACATCTGTTCTGTGGTTTTCGATATCGTCGATGGTTTTTTTTATTTTTTTTTAAATAAAGAGTGACGAGACGAGCAGGACATGTGCCTGATGGTAAGCAACATGCCTGCCACATGACAGCACAGTGACACGCAGCTATAGAAACATGAATAGTCCAAATCATCACCTAGTACTGCACTGCGCTCTTCACCCAGAGATCTAAGATGTTATATCTCTAAGCCCTGTAATTTCTCTGGAAACATTTCCCTTCAAACCGGAACACAGGAATTAAATTAAACAAACACCCCAGCATGCCAAAACAACGTTTGGGGAACTCTCGTGTTGTTCTATAACTCGTGTTTATTTAGATAATTTCTATAGACTATTTAGAACTTAATCTGAAAATGTAAACAACGAAAAGTCATCAGCATTTCTAGATAACCAATGGGAAATGCTGACGCATTTCTAGATGGCCAATGGCCATGATCCCAAGTTCACCCGAGTATTTCTTATGATTCCCGAGCGTGACGCTAGAATTCAATTCACAGCTCACGAAAAAATCTGTCTAGGCCCGTCAAAAGAAGTTTTCACTTTTAAAAAAAAGTACGTGTGTGTACGCATGCAAAAAATGAATACTTCTTCTCCTTATTCTTTAACTTCAAGCATAGAACAGATAATATATTCAACGCCAGAAGTATTAAACTGAAGCGTCAAGTTACCTGATAATGACGACGTTAGTTAACTATGTTTAAATACTGTTGACTGGTATTTTATCTCGACTGGCCTCGTGGCTTAGTGGGTAGTAACTCTGCCTGCGAAGCCGAGGGTCGTGGGTTCGATTCCCACCCAGTTCAAATATTAAATACCAAATATTTATGTGATGAATTCAATTATTTGTACTGTGTCTGGGTGTTTCTATGTATGATAAGTATGTATTTACAACTATATAAGTATTATATCAGCTATCTGGCCACCATAGTACAAGCTTTGCTTAGTTTTGGGTCAGATGGTGTTGTGTAAAAATACCAATATTTATTGATTATTAATTTTTTATTTTTCAATGACTGCCAAATAATACTATTACTCATTATGAAGACGAGAATTTGTTGGTTTGTAAATATGTATATATATCCGCATATTTCTATAAAGGCTGAACAGATTCGAATAAAATTAGAAAAGTATTAAGTACATCAACTAGATTAAGGCAGAACATTTTTTATTCCGTTAAAGGTACTTAGTGCCGTGGGGCGATTTAACAAAAATCAAAGTTATCAAGATAGTTCTTATTCAAAATTTATCTACTTAATATATATTTGGATCAGTTTTTGTTTCTCGTTTTTAGGGTTCCGTAAAACGTAAAAACGGAACCCTTATAGATTCGTCATGTCTGTCTGTCTGTCTGTCTGTCTATCTGTCTGTCCGTCCGTATGTCACAGCCACTTTTTGCCGAAACTATGAGAACTACACTGTTGAAACTTGGTGAGCAGATGTATTCTGTGAACCGCATTAAGATTTGAACAAAAATATATAAAAAAATAAAAAATTAGGGTTGCCCCCCATACTTAGAACTGAAACTCAAAAATTTTTTTTTCCTCAAACCTACACTTGTGTAGTGTTTATCGATAGGTCTTCAAAAATGATGTTGAGGTTTCTAATTTCATTTTTGTCTACACTGAATAATTTGCGAGAGAGACACTTCCAAAGTGGTAAAATGTGTGTCCCCCCCCCCCCTCTAACTTCTAAAATAAGAGAATGAAAAAACTAAAAAAAATGTATGATGTACATTACCATGTAAACTACCAACGAAAATTGGTTTGAACTCGATCTGATGAGTAGTTTTTTTTTAGTACGTCATAAATACATTATTATTAAAACTTCGATCAAAGTTACAACGAACTACAAGAACTATGTGTACTATGTATATTATGTTACTTGCTACAACGGAACCCTTCATAGGCGAGACCAACTCGCACTTGGCTACTTTATTATTTATATTCTTTAATCAAATCGACGTGCAAAAGTTTTCACGATTTAAAAATATTTCTAGATGCAAACTAACAAAACAAACAAAGGCTTGGCAAAGATCTCATGCCTATTGCAATATCACAGCCTAGGATACGTTTAGCTAGAATTTACTTAGTAGATAGTTTTCTTTTAGTTTCGTTAGTTAGTAGTAGTGTCAGGACTCTTTCCAGAGTCCCCCTGAAGAAGTAGTAGTGGCAGGACTCTTTCCAGAGCCCCCCTGAAGAAGTAGTAGTGGCAGGACTCTTTCCAGAGTCCCCCTGAAGAAGTAGTAGTGGCAGGACTCTTTCCAGAGTCCCCCTGAAGAAGTAGTTGTGGCAGGACTCTTTCCAGAGTCCCCCTGAAGAAGTAGTAGTGGCAGGACTCTTTCCAGAGCCCCCCTGAAGAAGTAGTAGTGGCAGGACTCTTTCCAGAGTCCCCCTGAAGAAGTAGTAGTGGCAGGACTCTTTCCAGAGTCCCCCTGAAGAAGTAGTAGTGGCAGGACTCTTTCCATAGTCCCCCTGAAGAAGTAGTAGTGGCAGGACTCTTTCCAGAGTCTCCGTGAAGAAGTAGTAGTTGCAGGACTCTTTCCAGAGTCCCCCTGAAGAAGTAGTAGTGGCAGGACTCTTTCCAGAGTCCCCCTGAAGAAGTAGTAGTGGCAGGACTCTTTCCAGAGCCCCCCTGAAGAAGTAGTAGTGGCAGGACTCTTTCCAGAGTCCCCCTGAAGAAGTAGTAGTGGCAGGACTCTTTCCAGAGTCCCCCTGAAGAAGTAGTAGTGGCAGGACTCTTTCCAGAGTCCCCCTGAAGAAGTAGTAGTGGCAGGACTCTTTCCAGAGCCCCCCTGAAGAAGTAGTAGTGGCAGGACTCTTTCCAGAGTCCCCCTGAAGAAGTAGTAGTGGCAGGACTCTTTCCAGAGTCCCCCTGAAGAAGTAGTAGTGGCAGGACTCTTTCCATAGTCCCCCTGAAGAAGTAGTAGTGGCAGGACTCTTTCCAGAGTCTCCGTGAAGAAGTAGTAGTTGCAGGACTCTTTCCAGAGTCCCCCTGAAGAAGTAGTAGTGGCAGGACTCTTTCCAGAGTCCCCCTGAAGAAGTAGTAGTGGCAGGACTCTTTCCAGAGTCCCCCTGAAGAAGTAGTAGTGGCAGGACTCTTTCCAGAGTCCCCCTGAAGAAGTAGTAGTGGCAGGACTCTTTCCAGAGTCCCCCTGAAGAAGTAGTAGTGGCAGGACTCTTTCCAGAGTCCCCCTGAAGAAGTAGTAGTGGCAGGACTCTTTCCAGAGTCCCCCTGAAGAAGTAGTAGTGGCAGGACCTTTCCAGAGTCCCCCTGAAGAAGTAGTAGTGGCAGGACTCTTTCCAGAGTCCCCCTGAAGAAGTAGTAGTGGCAGGACTCTTTCCAGAGTCCCCCTGAAGAAGTAGTAGTGGCAGGACTCTTTCCAGAGTCCCCCTGAAGAAGTACCACACCATTGCCAGTTACTCAACCGCCAAACAGCAATGCACATCACTGTTTTCCAGTTTGAAGGTTGACCCTTCAGTAGTTTCTAGAGAAATGACAGGGAATAGAGATAAATAATTTTTCAACACACTTACTCATAAAGTTTCTGTAATTTCGCCGCAATCAGGTAAATAAGGACACCTATAGTCAAACTGTGACTTTTTCATTACTATTATTCACAAGTGAGTTATACAGTTTTTTCTATTGGTTGAGTTGCTTTGTTCTTAAATAGTTTCGGTACAAAAAAGATCACGTTCAATAGAACAAATGAATGAATGTCACTTCATGCAATTTCGTCTTTAAATAAAAAAAATACTTGTACGTCGTTGTCATAAAATAAAACATTCCTCAAAAAAACTTTGATTTTTTTGTAATTAAGAAAAAAATTAATTCCACATTTAGTAAGTGGCTAAAAACGCTACCTACAGAAAGCAAAAAAAAAAAGAAAACCTATTTTTATTTAGTTTGTGGCGTTGTGAATCAACTGATTAATTTTTCCGTAAAAACAAAAATAAATAAATAAACCTCTGAATCTCTTTCACTGTTGAAATGATTTTTCGTTGTTATTTCATTCACGAGTGTATTGGAAAATGTCGTATGATACAAGTGTGTATTGATGATTACCGTCTTCGGGTCTCTTAAGGCCCTCGCCTTCGGCTCAGGCCTTAACGGTAATCACCAACTTTACACACTTGTAGCATAATCTACTATTATTTCTCTGGGTGACGAGTGCACTGCAGTGGGCTAGAAGGCTGGATAACTATTTGGGTTCTTCATGTTTTAATAGTTGCGTGACATAGTGCTGTTATGGGCGGAGGTATTGTTTACCATCAGGCCCATGTACTGCTCGCCCCGCCACTTTATCTAATAAAAAAACCTATTTCCTCTAGATTTGAAGACAC
Organism: Ectropis crepuscularia; assembly: GCA_963693475.1. Taxonomy (NCBI): domain Eukaryota; kingdom Metazoa; phylum Arthropoda; class Insecta; order Lepidoptera; family Geometridae; genus Ectropis; species Ectropis crepuscularia. The sequence continues at coordinate 21,464,022 of OY856355.1, forward strand.
CAAGGTTGTACCAATCGGAAAACAGAATCGAGTAGAGTGTTCCTAAGTTATTATCCACGTGGATTCGCAACGTTTTGAACGAATCTTGCGAATGAATCTACCTTATTACGATGACTTTTGGGTTCAATCTGCCTGGCCACCTTTAGCTAAAGCTGATTAAATAATTTTGTGATTATGTATTTACAGTAAATTGGAGGTGTTATAAAAAATACTAAAGTGGAATGTATAGTGAAATGAAAACAAAATAATAAGCCCTCAGTAAATGGTGGAAAAAGACCACAGTGTTAAAATTTCAAATTTGAGTGGACCAGAAACAACCTGTTTTCAAAATGCATGGAAAATCAAGATGGCGGATGCGCAGTGTCAAATGACAACGGCTTCCAAAAGGCTGCAAGCTGTCTCTGCAATATGATGAAGGTAAGGTTTAGTTTATTTTTATTATTTCTATGATTAAGGACCATCCATAAATTGCGTCACTCGAGTTTCAAGCTATTATTTTTGCCCCTCATCCGTCCTTGTCACAGTTAGTCACAATTGTGAGACCTATCTACCTAGTGTGCCGTCACATAATCATAATCATAATCATAATTTATTAATAAAATGTCATTTTACATGTCAACAAAATAATAAATACATAATAAACGTCATTAAATAAAAACTAGTAAATGTACCGTTGCACTTAATCATAAATTCAATGTCAAACTTACATTTTGAAATTATAAAATTCATCAAAGTCATAAAAAGACTGCTCGACAAGCCATTTTTTAAGCTTTACTTTAAATGGATTTAGGTTCTCTGTTGCCGTGACGTCATGGGGCAACTGATTGTAGACAATCGGAGCCATGACATGCGTCAACTTGGAGGACTTAGTGAGGGAGTGTGGGACCGCTGCCAGCTTGTGCCCAGCGCGTGTGGGGTACGAGTGCCGGGCACCGCACTCCTGGTACTCGCCGAGGTTGACCCTGGCGTATACCGCCACCTGATAGATGAGAATGGCGGGTAATGTCAGTATCCCCAGGTCCTTGAAATAAGGGCGAGCCGGGGTATCCCACGGCACTCGCGCCACACACCGTACCGCCCGTTTTTGCATACGGAATGCCCGTTCCCAGTCCGCAGCTCTTGCCCACATTTCAGCGCCGTATTGCAATTGTGAGTGCACCGTCGCGAAATAACATGCACGTGCTACTTCATTGGGGACCAGCCTCGCCACTCGACTCAGTGCAAAACACGCGCTCCCGAGCTTTCCGCATACCTTATCGATGTGGCGATCCCACTTCAAACCACAGTCCAACTCAAAACCGAGAAATGTGGTCGATTCCTGCTCATCAATACTCATTCCATTCACCAGCACTTTTAGCGGTCTCGATGGCTTACCAGACAAGCTGAATTGCATGAAATGAGTCTTGGTAAGGTTCAGAACCAGACCACTCCGGTTGAACCAGGTAAAAAGCTGAGCGGCAGCATCGTTTAGTTTCTTCTCCAGATCCTCCACAGTCGGTGCTGTGACCACTGCGACTACGTCGTCCGCGTACATCAATATTTCTGCAGCGGTCACCGCCTCAGGCAGGTCGTTCATGAGCAGTGAGAACAGGATGTTGGATACTGATGACCCCTGAGCCACACCCATTTCCGACGTCAGGGGGTCAGATTTCCCCAATCCACCGACGACTACCTGAGCTCTGTCCCGCATCAGACCCGTCAAAAGCGAATGAGCAACACCGACCACACCATAATGCTGAAGTTTAACGGACAGCACGTCGCGGTCGGCGACATCAAAAGCCTTAGACAGGTCGCAGCAAAGAATCGCCACTAGCAGCTTGGGCTTAGACTCCCGGGCCATCATGACACGGCGCACCACTTCACGAGTAAGAGCGGTGGTCGACCGCCCTTCACGATACGCGTACTGTCTATCGGAAAGAGCGCCCGTCTCCGTCAAGAATTCGACAAGCCGAGAACTTAGTCCATTTTCAAAAATTTTTGCAACAGCGGGTATGATCGAGACTGGCCTGTAACTATCTATACTATCTCGATTTCCCTTACCCTTATAAATCGGAGAGACTTTACTTAATTTAAGAACGCTTGGGAACGCGCCCTCCCTTAAGCAACTGTTGAATAGTTCTGCAAATATAGGAGCTAAAGACACAATAGCTGATCTTATTAAGTTTAATGACATTTCATAAATGTCCTTGGAAGTTTTCGGTGGTATTTTATTTACGACGATGCGTAGAATTTCATCCGCGGTAAACCTCCTCAGCCGCAGAGAGCGGTCAGCCGGCGCGCGCGCGCTCGCCAGCGAGCTGAGCGCTTGGATAACGTTAGCGCGCGGCGCGCGACACGCTACGGCCGCCTGAACAAATCTCTCATTCATAGCGTTTAACGCGGCCTTTTCATTTTCAAATTTTAAGCCGTCTACATTTTTAATCGTGTCAGTGAAATTAATGTGAGGAGCGTTATATTTTCCTCTCTCCTTATTTACAACACACCACATCGCTTTGGACGCATTATTGCCGGAATTTATCAAATTAGAATAATGTCGAGATCTCGTACTTTTTATTAGCGAGTCATAATGGTTAGACATGTCAGAAATAAATCTATTAATTGTATTATTATTAGGAACTATTTTACTAAATTCAATGATGTCGAAAAGTAGACATTTATAATCTATTACATCCGGCGTTACCCACGACGAGTTATTTTTATTGAAATTATTATAAATTTTCTTAAGTGGAAAACAGATATCGAATGTATTCCTAATAACATTCAAAACTGCTTCAGTTTTTTGAGACGCATTGCCGTTTCTAGTGAATAGTCTATTCCAGTCAATGCTATCCAGGGATATAACAAAGTTGCATTGATTGGCGTGAGTAAAATTTCTTACGGAACGGGAGATAGGCAGTTGTCTATGAGCAACCAAACTACATTTAATTCCGTAATGGTCGCTTACGTTGGTAGCTACAGGTTCCGCCACTACATAGTCCGCGGGTAAATTTGTATAGGCAACATCCAAGCTTGTTGACGTTGAAGAGGTCACCCTGGTAGGAAAGTCCACCCTGTTGGTCATGCCATGAGCCGACAGTAAGTTAATTAATGTCCTTTCGTCACTTTTCAATGTATATGTTGGATTTATGTTAAAATCTCCAACGATTATGCAATCTAAACCTAATTCCGATATCTTCTCGAGCAATCTTTCAAAATGACTTAAAAATTGTTTCGTGCTAACTAAATTCGTTCGATACACACAAATTACAGATATGTCATAGTCAATTAAATTAATAGCAGAGATTTCAATAAATAATTCTACCGACAATGAGGTAAGGTCAGTATTTTCTACACATTTTGTAGCATCACTAACAAAAATACACGACCCGCCGTGTTCATTAAGCTGCCTGCAGTAATAAGACGCGAGCTTATTCCCGTCTATCGCCACACATTTGAGGTTCGCTTCTTTATTCCAATGCTCCGTAATTGCAAGTACGTCGCACTTGAGTTCTGCCCGTAACAACACCTCTAACATTCCCGTCTTCCTGTTAATGGATCGAATATTTTGGTGACTTACGATAATCGATTTTCGCAGCGTAGACGCATGCAATTTTAGCATTTCATGCAATTTTAGTTTAAATTTAGTGATGTAATACTTAGTTCTAAAATATTATATTTAGAAAAATGAGACGTCTCAAAATGTGAGACCCCTCTCCTCCCCTTGTCACACATTGTCACAATTTAACGACCCCCATCCTACCCCCGTAACGTTTGACGTTGGATAGCCCCTTAATACAAGAAACATGATGCATGTAACCGTCGTCATTTAATTTTTTTCATTTTTCAAAAATGCCCAACGATCCAAAATAACTGTTCTCTTAATGAAAGTGTGTTTCTACTGATAGGACTCTTTGCGGAGTCCACCTAAGGAAGTAACACAGCTTTGCATGTTCTATCACCAAGCAGTAATGTGCAAACATCGCCGTTTTCCGGGTTGACGGGCAATGTTTCCAGAGAAATTAGAGGGCATAGAGATGGGATCATCTTACATCTCTGGGTGACTAGTGTAATGCTAGGTAATGATTTGGACTCTTCATGTTTAAATAGCTGCGTGTCACTGTACTGTTATGGGCAGTTGTGTTGCTTATCATGAAATACATACATACATCGTCTTCACTCTATGCAATAAGAAAAAGTGTGACACAGGTAAACTCGCACTAACTCGTTTTATTTACAATGTTAAAAAGCGGTCAGTACGAGATAGTAAAAATGGGGCGGGCACAACAAAGCGTTTCAATTACACAGGTCATTTGATAGATACCGCAAGTTGTCAGCGTTCCAACTATACTGACCGCTGCGCTGGTAGCGAACGCAGACGCCAAATGGTTGTACATGGGTTGGTCGCCGATTCTGTAAGAGCAGGATCGACACCGATAGGTTTGACTGGCCTAGTAGTTTAGTTGATAGTAAGCCGTGGCTGTGATTCCTACCCAGGGCAAATATTTGTATGATGAATACAAATATTTGTTCTGTGCCAATGTGTTTGTATGTATAACGAGCGGTCCACGCCGGTTTCACCCGTAGTACATATTTAGCCTATATCACTTAGGTATCAGGGTTTATCAGGTATCCAGTCTAAGAAAAAATCTGTATGAAGTGCGCTAAAAGAAGTTTTCACTTCATTAGTATAAACAATATTTCTGAGTAAAATAATTATGGAGAGTGGGCTCGTTATTGATATCAGAGTCGAGTTTGCTTTTACTGAATCAACCGCTCCCGCTTTGCCAACTTACCGTCTGTAGATCCTACTGCATTCTTATGATTACATCATCAACAACATCAACAGCCCACTAAATGTTCCCAGTGCTCGGACTCGGGGCCTTCCCTCACAAGGAGAGAGTTAAGGCCATAATCCACCACGCTGGCCCAGTGCGGGTTGGTAGATGACACACGACTTCGAAAGATTCTAGGTACATGTCGGTTTCCTCACGATGTTTTCCTTCACCGTATTAAGTTGTTTTTGGTACATCATCTCATATATACCTTTAAACGAGCAATTCTTGTATTTATATACATATAATCTGAATCTAGGAAACGGCTCGAACGATTGTCATGAAATTATGTATGCAGGGGGTTTCGGGGACGATACATCGATCCAACTTTCATTTCACAATTCTTTTTTAAACGCATTTTATGCGCGTTTTTAGACAATGAAAAACTGTTACATTAACATTAGAATGTGACGGTAAATTACGCAACACTGCGAGGTAGTATAATAGCTCAGGCGATAAGATGGGCGGTCATGAAGCAGTAGACCCCGGGTTCGAATCCAGATGGCATCTTTTTTTTTCAAGTTATTTTTTCTTTCTTTCTTTTTCTTGAAAAAATCTATTACTGGGAGCCCTTTATCTATAGGTATTTAAGTATACTCAGTGTTAAAACCGAGCAAACCTCGGTCACCCAGGTATTATATATTTGTTAAGAAAGAATTTTACCCTTAAATACGATATTTGGTAAAGAGAGTTTGGCGTGTTTATCAGCCAATGCGAGTACATTAAACCCGACCCTTTCCTATTTCTAACGGCTTGTAGCAACGTGCATTTTTAAGATACAAAGAGGTTTATTACTAAAAGAAAATTTCAAACTAATTTTTTGCACTAAATCCTGGAATTTTGGGAACATTATTAATATTATAACTGCTCAATCGCGACTCAACTGCTGAACGGATCGGGTTGAAATTTGGAACACAGTAAGATTAGTGTAAGAAATAGCATATATGCTATTTTTTATCACGGGAAAGTAACGATAACGGGGACTGCGCGGCTAAAACCACGAGGTGCTGCTAATTGTAACAAATTAATGTTTTAAATCAGGGGTCGGCAACGCGCGGCCCGCCACGGTTTTAAATACAAATGCAAATTGTTTATTTGTCATAAGAACATGAACACATAATTATTGAACCCATCAGGTCCGAACTAGTACATAGTACTGTATCTCGGTACCTAATGGCTTCTCCCAAAACCAAAAAAAATTAAACATCTTAGAGAGGGTTCACACGGCGCGGCTGCCAACCGCGCCCGCGCGCGGGCGCGGCAGATTTCCATATAAAATTGAATTCAATACACACGACGCGGTTTACGGCCGCGGCGGCTGCGGCAACCGCGCGGCGCCCGCGTGGCTGCGCGCGATTCTTGCGCAGTAGCTTTCCGGAGCAGAAACCGCGAAAACCTGCGGTCTCGTGAGTATTGAAACAAAACCGTCGCGCGGCGCGGCGCCGCGTCCGCGCGCGGGCGCGGTTGCCAGCCGCGCCGTGTGAACCGGCTCTTACGCAAAATAAATTAAATAACAAAAGAAATAAGAACAATGAAAAACATGCTATGGCAGCATTGACATAACTAAGTAAAGGAAGATGAGGTACGCTCTAACATAAAGACAGCATAATGTGGCGAACATTTCACACAAGCATACGCAATGTGCAGATAGCTTCACTTCCATCGTGAGATACGTTTCAATGAATGACAAAGACATCATGACAAGTAGGCAGTAATTGCAAATGAGATAGCTATAATACGTCACATTAGTTTAGATATTTTTTTAATTGTTAGCGAACGTCCACTCAACTTATGACTCCTGTTACGACTGAGACTCAATCAGGAGACGTCACCTGATTTTGCATTGCCATCGTAGAAGAGCGCGTGCCGCTTCTTAGTATGAGTTCAATGTATGGCAGTATTGGCAGCTGGGCAAAAGATTTTGAAATCAAATGAGTAGTCATTCTGTGCCTCGGGAAAAATTGTCCACTCACCAAACTCCACAGACAATGAACGATACACCGGCAACAAATAATTATTTACCAACAAATCTGCGCTTACTATCCACAAAACCGGTTAGTATATTATGTATCTGCGAATATATAGTTTCTTAACATGGGCAAAGTTAATCGTGGTGTCATTATTTTCAAATCCTTTTGCCAAGCCGTGCGTGTGCGTGTATACATATAGGAGGGTGTGTGTGTGCGATGACATTGAAAAGCTGTAAGTTTCTTAAACAAACTGGTCCCTAGTTGATTTTTAGGGTTCCGTAAAACGTAAAAACGGAACCCTTATAGATTCGTCATGTCTGTCTGTCTGTCTGTCTGTCCGTCCGTATGTCACAGCCACTTTTTGCCGAAACTATGAGAACTACACTGTTGAAACTTGGTAAATAGATGTATTCTGTGAACCGCATTAAGATTTGAACAAAAAAATTAAAAAAAAAAGAAAAATTAGGGTTGCCCCCCATACTGAGAACGAAACTCAAAAATTTTTTTTCATCAAACCTACACGTGTGGGGTGTCTATCGATAGGTCTTCAAAAATAATGTTGAGGTTTCTAAAATCATTTTCGTCTACACTGAATAATTTGCGCGAGAGACACTTCCAAAGTGGGAAAATGTGTGTCCCCCCCCCCCCCCCCCTCTAACTTCTAAAGTAAGAGAATGAAAAATCTAAAAAAAATATATGATGTACATTATTATATAAACTACCAACGAAAATTGGTTTGAACTCGATTCGATGAGTTACTTGCTGCAACGGAACCCTTCATGGGCGAGTCCAACTCGCACTTGGCCACTTTTTATTATTATTTGTATAGTGAAATTGTATTATGTATTTTAATGTTTAATTGTGATGTAATTTTATTGACATATTTTATTTAATTTAATCAATTATTTGAATAGAAGTAAGAGCATAATTAATTATTACTTTATTATTATTTGTAAAAATTGACATGGAACTTAATTACTATTAATTATTACTTTATTGTTATTTGTAAAAACTGACACGGAACTTAATTATTATTAATTGTTGCTTTATTATTATTTGTAAAAATTGACATGTGACTTATATTGTTATCAATAAAATAGTATGACTATGACTATGACTACGTGTGAGGGTGTGTTTGTGTATGAAGGTGGGTGTATGTGAGTGCGTGAATGTGTGTGCAAGCGTATGTGTATTTGTGTGCTAATATCTATGTGTAGGTATGTATGTTATCACAAGTGGGTGTACTTTTTGTATGGGATTATAATTTAAATAAAATAATTTATTCCCAGCTCATACAGCTACCTATACAACTAAATAATTAAACAAATGTATTAATTCGCTACTTATGTGTTATCGCGAACGCAGTTTTTCATATGTGAGGTGAATGAATTACAAATTTTCAGAAGTGCGGCTCGCTATCTACTTTTTTACCTTGTGGCCCGTGGCTACCGAAACGTTGCCCCTGTTTTAAATAATACTGAACAGCTGTAAAAGTTAATTCAGCTGAACATCTCCAGCGCCGCAAATAATAGAGGTAAACATCGGAAGCGATTACATAATATTTGAACCCATTGGGCTCAAGAACTCATCCCAATTGGTGGACAATTCACACACAACACCATCTGACCCCAAACTAAGCAAAGCTTGTAATATGGCGGCCAATTGGCTGATATAATACTTATATAGTTTTAAATACATCCTTATTATACAAAGCAACACCCAGACGCAGTGCAAATATTTGAATTCATCACACAAATATTTGCACTGGGTGGGAATCGAACCCACGACCTTCGCAGGCAGAGTTACTACCCACTAAGCCACGAGGCCAGTCAAAAACATTTCGGAGGACTTGGTCGACACGTCGACTTCTCATAATGCGTTTCGCATTTTAGACTCTACTTATAAGCCTTCATCATTCAGCGTGATAATTCCTCCAGCATATTAATTATACTCCCAACTAGTAAGTCGCCTTGAGCATCTGGATTATATTTAAATCATCATCGGTCTGTAGATTTGTAGATGAGTGGTTACGTACTGTCCATTATAAATATGTTTGTTCACACAGTTGGAACTCGGGGCCTTCTCTCGCAAGGAGTGAGCCAAGGCCATAATCCACCACGCTGCCCCGTATGCGTTAGCGGATGACATATGAAAGATTTTTAGACTACGCGGTGTTTTCCTTAGATAAAGAATGAGTAAATAGATCAGGTTTTTCCGCACGGTTCCTTTGTACCGATCGTAAGCACATGAAGTGTATGTTAGCTGTGGCGACATAGTGATGTGCCGCGACAAAACTATGACACTTCTACAAGAGCGATCAGATCCGTGCTTTCGGTGTAAAGCGTTTGTTCTAACTCTATACGTAGTATATGTAAACTATTTGGTGTTTTCCTTCATGCCAGTGGTGATGGAAAAGTTAGTAGGCTGCTTAAAGGAATATATTAAGAGGTTAACCTATAACCTCACGATCGATGGTGAATCGCATAGTCTAACCACTAGACCAGGCCACTACAGTATAAGAAAATATCAGATAAGGTTGTTTTTAATATTTCTCCGAATTCCGTATAATATTGTAACCCTTCTGCGATACCAGCATGAAGAAATCGCGAAAGTTCTTCACAATGACAAAGTACTTTCAGTTTATATATTTATGTGCGGCCGTCGGCGACATCGCCTATCAGCATGAGTTACTGCAGGGGAGCCAAGGCCTTCTAAATATGGCCCCAGCTGGCTTCACACTCCGCTGTTATACGACAATATCATCATTAACAGTCTATTTTAAACCATCGCTTATTATAGATATAGACTCCCATGACACACTGGGGTTGGGTGCGTATAGTACTAGATATTCTAGGTAAACACGCTCCATCGTAGACCGCATTGTTGCTTAACATCAGGCGAGATGGCGGTCAAGTGAAAACCTGTAAAAGTTAAAAAAAAAACGTGATTACTATCACGGTTTTTTTTAACTGTCAGATACTTCTGACCAACTATTCTTCCAAGGTGATAGTAGACAAGCAGTGTGCCGCGGTTTTGCCCGCGTATTTACCGTTGTTCCCATTTTTTCGGGATAAAAAGTAGCCTATATGTTTTTGCAGACTATAACCTATCTATGTTCCAAATTTCAGCCCGGTCCGTTTAATAGTTTTCACGTGATAGAGTTACAAACATCCATCCATCCGTCCGTCCATCCTTCCATACTCAGAATTTTTCACGTTAACATTAGTAGGATAGACATTTTGTATTTCTCTTAATTAAACAAGCAATAAAATATACAAAACCTTACGGTGGGTCTTAGGTGGTTATAACCTCGAAATATTCCTGGAACATGCCGTTTTCCTCGCGACGTTTACCTTCGCCATTAAAGCCAGTAGTGTTAGCTTGTACATACATCTGCACTTGTAAAAATACTCCGAGTCTAAAGGGAGGCGTGCAAGCCAGGGCGACGATGGTGACGTCACGTGCATTGATTTCCCATCGCCAACCCTTCACAACCATCTTTACTTTCTATTTATAGACTGGCGAACTTCTGCTTGACACGCTTCCCACCACAAGAGTGGTACCTATAAATATGTACAAGCTGGAAGGTTTTACAATAATAGTATACATCCTACTAATATTATAAATGTCAATGTATGGATGTTTGGATGTTTGTTGCTCAATCACGTCCTAACGTATGAACGGATCGGGCTGAAATTTGGAACACAGATTATAGTCTGGAAGAACACATAGGCTACTTTTTATCCCGTAAAAACAACAGAAACAACTGCAACGGGAACTTCGCGGGTAACACCGCGGGGCGCTGATAGTATTACATATAATACACACCTTTGCCAGTTATTCTACCGCCAAGCAGTAATGTGAAAACATTACTGTGTTCCGGTTTGAAGGACAATGTTTCCAGAGAAATAACTGGGCTTAGAGATATAGCATCTTAGATATCTGGGAGACGAGCGCAGTGCAGTGCTAGGTAATGATTTGGACTCTTCATGTTCCAATAGCTGCGTGTCAATCTGCTGTTGCTTGATCACTTATCAAGCTGTTACCATCAGACACATGACATGCTCGTCTCGTCACTCTTTATTTAAAAAAAATAACATTATTTTAGAAAAGAATATCATATCCATTATGAGAGCATCAGAAGCCACCAGAGAAGAACAATTACCCTATTAATATTATGAATGCCAATGTTTAGGTGTTTGGATGTTGGTTGCTCAATCACGTCAGGACCATCGATATAAACCAATGGATGTTGTTTTGGTAATAACCTACGTCTCTGTGTGTATCGTAAGTGGTTTACAAACAACCAATCTACTTGCCCCTAGAATTGCTAGCGCCGAGATATGCTGTGGTTCTACTTATTTTGGTTGTTGACAAGGAATAGTGATAGGTAAAACGCCCGGCGGGCGTCCACCGCTTCCTGTAACCGACTAGAACGGAAAGAGTGAGCTCATCGGCTCAGTACTCCCAACGATAACATGATTCCGTGCGGGCTGAAGTATGGGAGGGCACATTTTTGTATTGAAATCGTTGGTCAGGACGTCTTCATGGATCGTGTTGAAACGGTCGTGTTAGGAACACGGTCAGATTTTAGTCTGAAATAATAATAAATATCTTTATTCATCACATACATAAGCCAATTAACATGAAACACATTTACACATTATTCCTTACAAAAATTGGCTTATACAATTAAAAGATCACAGAACCTGCACTAAGCAAAGCTTGTGTTGCAGGTTTCTGTATCCCTTCAAATGACTTTTTCAACAGACTGAACAAAGACAAAATTACAGTTTTATGAATATTAGGTATGCAGTAAAGCGAATTTTATGATGTGAAAAATAAAATAACAGTCACATTCTTATATGTATAGTTAGGGGTTAGTAAGTAGTGTGCATACACATTGTGTAGAATTTGTAGGTATGATATAGTTACATATACAATGAGTAGTTGATAGGTATGTTGAAATGTATTGTTTGTGCGTATAGTGTGAAATGAGTGTGAGTGTATTGTTGTGTGTTTTGGAGTATATACTTTGGTATGTGTTTTGGAGTATGTGCTGGGCTGTGGTGCAAAGTAGTTAAGAACCGATGCATGATCCATACATGGGTTCCCAACCACTTCACACCACAACCCAACATTATTATATACTGGGATCATAAGTGGTAAGTTCCCCAAGGTAATGCCCAAGATACGAGGGTCAAACTGAAAGTTCTTAGAAAATCAAAAACTGATTACATTAGCCAGTTATTAGTTTTATTATATCTTTTCAAAATATTGTCCATTCACGTCAATACACCGCTGCATGCGATGGAACCACTGGGAAAAGCACTTTGCCCACTCGTCCTTAGGGGTCTCTTCAATGGCATCGCGATACGCAGCCACCGCTTCTTCAGCATTCATTTAAGCCTTCCGCTTTCCTTTAAGTGTTTCTTTAATTTTTGAAAATAAATAAAAATCACAAGGCGCGAGGTCGGGGCTATACGGCGGGTGACCCAGTAATTCAACGTTTGATGTCGCCAAATAGTCGATCGTTCGCTTGGCGGTGTGCGATGAGGCGTTGTCGTGGTGAAGGAGGATCCTACTGCGAGGTCGTTTCTCTCGAACTTTTTCCAAGACAAGTGGCAAACAATTGGTAGTGTACCATTCTGCAGAAACTGTTTTTTGATCCTCTAACACAATTGTTGCGAAATGACCTATCCTTCCAAAGAACGAGGCCACCATTTTTTTCCCCGCACTTCGATCTCTCTTCACTTTAGTTGGCAACTCCTCGAAAGGAAACACCCACTGAGCAGATTGTCTTTTGGTTTCAGGATCATAACAGTAAATCCAGCTTTCGTCACCTGTTAGTATGTCGAACACAGCATTTGAGTCACCTCCGTTAAATCTTTCAATCATTTTACGGCACCAATCCACACGATGGAGTTTTTGAGCCTCAGTCAAATTATGAGGTATCCACCGGGCGCAAAGCTTCCTGACCGCTAAATGTTCGTGTAGGATTTTGTGCACTTGACTCATACCGATGCCTAAGCTTGTCCGAATCTGCTGATAGGTCACTCTTTTGTCAGTCTCTATCATACGCCGCACAACACAGATGTTATCTTCAGTCGTCGCCGTAGAAGGCCGTCCCTCACGTAAATCATCAGTGAGATTAGTGCGACCACGTTTAAACTCATTAAACCAGTTGTAAACAGTCGCATGAGATGGGGCTTCATCGTGAAAGGCCAATCGTAGTCTATCATAACTTTCTTGTTGACTTAAATGACATCGAAAGTCATAAAAAATCATTGCACGAAAATTTTCTCGTGTTAAATTCATGTTGACGTGACACAGACAATTTTCAATTTGCCGCCAAATCGTAAAACAAATGACAAATGAATGTAGTATATACTCAGTAATATTGGCAAAGAGTTATATTTTCAAATTATAGAATAATTTTTTTATTATATTGTTTATAAGTGGCCAGTTCTAAGAACTTTCAGTTTGACCCTCGTACACGATGCTAATTTTTCAATCTAGGAGATAGCAAGCTAGTGTTAGTAAGCTAGTGCTTCGTGTAGACAACGCTACGCAACGCTAGTTAGGGTTCCGTAAAACGTAAAAACGGAACCCTTATAGATTCGTCATGTCTGTCTGTCTGTCCGTCCGTATGTCACAGCCACTTTTTGCCGAAACTATGAGAACTACACTATTGAAACTTGGTAAGTAGATGTATTCTGTGAACTGCATTAAGATTTTTACAAAAAAAAAATAAAAAAAGAAAAATTAGGGTTGCCCCCCATACTTAGAACTGAAACTCAAAAATTTTTTTTTCATCAAACCTACACGTGTGGGATGTCTATCGATAGGTCTTCAAAAATGATGTTGAGGTTTCTAAAATAGTTTTTGTCTACACTGAATAATTTGCGCGAGAGACACTTCCAAAGTGGTAAAATGTGTGTCGGGGGACTCTAACTTCTAAAATAAGAGAATGAAAAAACTAAAAAAAATATATAATGTACAATACCATGCAAACTACCAACGAAAATTGGTTTGAACTCGATCTGATGAGTAGTTTTTTTTTTAGTACGTCATAAGTACATTATTATTAAAACTTCGATCAAAGTTACAACGAACTAAAAATACTTTTCATCCCACCAGCTCGGAAAGAGTACTTTTGCTCCTCGATATCAGGGCGCAAAAGTCGTTTTTAAAGAGGTTAAAGTAAATTTGAATTTAGAACATCGTGTGTACTGAGGTTTTGAATTCAAAACATAATTTAACCTATTTATTTCTACTTCCTTGGTGCCGAATTCATCATACATTTATTTTTAATTTGTTAAAAACTCATACTCGGAACCTCTTTGGTGTACTTTTTTTTAAATGCTTTGCGCGCAATTTTCTTTTCACGTATGGAAGATAGAGGTAAAGAATGTTATTTCAAATGACAAAACATTTTGAAATGCTATGAATGAATCAATTGTAATCGAATTGAAGTATGCCGAGTTGCCGAGTTAAATAATTAAATATTATTGACTACTAAAATAGTAACTAATAGATCATTTCAACTACTTGTGCAGTACAAAATAATGTAGTAAATATAACATCAAATAAATAATTACTATTTTGAGAATACATGTAGGTACAATATATTCTGAAGTCAAAACTTCTTTTGGCGCGCCAAAGACAGATTTTTCGTGGGCTGTCAATTTAATTCTAGCGTCACGCTCGGGAATGATAAGAAATCTTCGGGTAAATTCGGGACCATAGCCAATGGCCATCTAGAAATGCCTCAGCCTTCCCCATTGGCTATTTAAAAATGTGTCAGCATTTCTAGATGGCCATGCTCATAGCCACGCCCTCCGGTTTCACACGCGTAGTTTCCAAAGTAAAAATCAAATTCTGAGTTATAAGTTACCACTTCTATCGGCAGTGCCTATGACTGCCAATATTTTTCTTTCATGAATTCTGGATAGTACGTTTATTAATTTCCTTTAAAATGTACTCTGATGCAAATTTAGCGCTACTATAATTTAATACATTTGGGCGGACACTATTTCATGTACACATGAAACTCCTTACCTCAATCGGTCAACTCTCCATATTTTCACGTCATATTGTTATTGTTAAAACCATGGCTAAATAAACTTAAGTTTAAACTTAAGTGTAGTGGTAGGACTCTTAGCAGAGTCCGCCTGGGGAAGTACCACACCTTTGTCAATTATTCTACCGCCAAGCAGTAATGTGCAAACATTACTGTGTTCCGGTTTGAAGGGCAATGTTTCCAGAGAAATTACGGGGCTTAGAGATATAACAACTTAGATCTCTGGGTGACGAGCGCAGTGCGGTGCTAGGTAATGATTTTGGCTCTTCATGTTCCAATAGCTGCGTGTCACTGTGCTGTTATGTGGCAGGCATGTTGCTTACCATCAGGCACATGCCCTGCTCGTCTCGTCACTCTTTATTTAAAAAAAAAAAACTTATAAAATTGAATACAAGTGAAAAACCGAAATACCATAATAAAAAAAAAGGTGTGTGCTTACGACCACACGGCAGAAATGAAAACTTCATTAGCTGATTTTTGTATTAGTTGTTGGCCGGGGCCGACTTTTTAAAAGTTACTCCAACTTTGTATGCATTCACACGGTGCACCCCTATGATGCCCCTAACATTGTCCGCAAAAAGGTTGGTGAGTGTAATAGGATTTTTGTTACCGACTTTCTCCTGTTCCGTCGATTCCACATACACTACACAGTCTCCACTACGATTTTCGGGGAATAGTCTCTTATAAAGGGGTTTTCTAAATAGTTTGTAAGAAACATTTTCACTTGGATTTGGCTTCAATAGTTTTCTTTTTCTGGTCTGTTCGACGGGGTCACCCCCATCGCTAGCGACGCTCATATTTATTTATACTATTGACTATATACAAAACTAAATATTTACACGAAAGAAACGAAATATTTACACAGCAAAACTAATTAATTTGATTGTGAAAATTTTAAAGCACCCGTCGTGTTTTCCCGACCAAAGAAAAGTCTTTTGGAGTTGGTAGCCGTCAGTGTTGCCACTATGATTTTGAGCTTGTCGCCAAATAGTTATGAAACAAAGTCGCCGGTTTTGATTGAATTATTAAGGGAATAACAGTTTGGAAGAATACATAAGCTATTTTAATCCCGGATATATAGCTGCTAGTAAGAATATAAAATGGCACTGGTCTAATTACCTACAATGTTAAGCAATTTAAATTAAAAGGAAAAAAGGGAAAAGGAATAACTTAAGGCAATAATTAATATTATTATCATGTAAGATTCAAACGAAAATCCAAATGATTGAATAAAATGTTAATAATATAATTGGGAAAGTCCCTGCTATAATGTGCGTATATTTATCTGTATGTATAGAAATTGGAAGTAGAGTTTATGGTAGACTTCCATGTTGTTTATGTTTGAGAGAATGAGTTAATTTCCTTATAAATAAGATCTGACTCCCAATGACCTTGTGTTTTTCCTTCTCCAACCTTCTACACTACACTAGTATATTCCCCTTTGTCGGTAACACGTCGTCTAAATCCGCTAAAAGGTTTTAAAAATTCGCCAGTTTCAGCGACAAAGTCGCTAAGGTGTCAACACTGGTAGCCGGTAGCGAGCAGCATGAGAGAGAGAGAGTATCTATTGTCCCATGTCCTCCTCTAACAATTATCTTTCTCGGTCTGGCACGTTTGTTGACCACATTGTCTTTCTCGCTCTAGCATCCCGAGTTTACCCGAAATTTCTTATCATATCCGAGCGTGATGATCACGTGATCATGAATCCATTTCACAGCCCACGAAAATTCTGTCTATAGCGCGCCTAAAGAAGTTTTCCCTTCAATAAGTGATTCTAGCGACCAATAAGTTTATTTAACGCCAACAGAATCGACTGAAACTGAAAATGCGCAAAGCGTTTAGTAATTTCCTCGCTAGGGGGGGATGAAAAATTACGTGTTACACTCGAGTGCAAAGATTTTTCACCTTGTGCCCTTTTGATTCCCTTGCTACGCTCAGGATTCTAATTTTTGAATCCCTCGCTACGCTCGTGATTCAACTTTAGAATCCTTCGCTTGCTCGGTCATCAAAATTGAGCACGCGGTTAAAAAGACACTTTGCACTCTTGTACAACAAATAACTAATGTATATTATCTAGCTTGCTGCAACGGAACCCTTTATGGGCGAGTCCAACTTGCTCTTGGCCACTTTGTTCATTTTGACTACACTCTGCACGCAGCTAGAGGAGTTTACTAGCTTGCTGTCCAAGCTTGAAAACTTAGCCTCGTGTATCTCGGGAATAACACATAGGCTAGAGAATAGCAATTTTATCACGTGAAAATAACAGGAACGGAAACTGCGAGGGTAAACCCGCAGGAGGATGCTCCTAGTAAAATTATAAAGCCACTAGCAACTCTGCAGTTCTATCCACGTAGTTCCTGCGATAAAAAAAATTGGCAGTCATAGGAACTGTCGATAGAAGTGAAAACTTGCTGTTGCCCTGGTACTGGTACCTAGAGGCAAACGCAACTCTTTTATATTTCTGTTGTCCTGGTATCTGGAGATAAACGCTGGGCTGTTGGAGGTAGGTAATCGAAACTCTTTACTGTTTCTGTTGCCCTGGTACCTACCTGGCCGTTTTTACCGAGTTTACCCGAAGATTTCATATCCGATCCGATTCATTATCATATCCAAGCGTGACGATTGATGAATCCATTTCACAGCCCACGAAAATTCTGTCTATAGCGCGCCTAAAGAAGTTTTCACTTCAAAAGTAGCCTTTGCTTTATTCCATACTACTAACTATCTCTGTATCAAATTTAATCTAGGTCTAGATTTTTTGTAGTGGTAAGACTCTTAGCAGAGTCCGCCTGGGGAAGTACCACACCTTTTCCAGTTATTCTACCGCCAAGCAGTAATGTGCAAACATTACAGTTTTTCCGTTTGTAGGGCAATGTTTCCAGAGAAATTACAGGGCTTAGAGATATAATATCTTAGATATCTGGGTGACGAGGGCAGTGCAGTGCTAGGTAATGATTTGGACTCTTCGTGTTCCAATAGCGGTGTGTTACTGTGCTGTTATGTGGCAGGCATGTTCTTTACCATCAGGCACATGTCCTGCTCGTCCAAAAAACCTTCAGTAGTTTTTGCTTTAGAGATCAAAAATATCCATTTGTACAATTTTCACATTTATAGTATTAAGTAGTATAGGAAATGGGATTATCTATGAATCTCAAGAATAGTGGAACAATTCCCGCATAAAATACATTATCAGCTACAACACGACCTGAATATGGTACATACCAGACCATATCTAGGTCGCCAGCTTAAAGATCTGGTCCATCTTAAACGACCTGGACGACTGCAAGACTCATGGTTCATACTTTACTACTAATTTAAACTGTTGACTACCTTTGTGAAGTTTACGCGTTTTTTAAAAAACAATGTCTCTTTTGTTGTCACTTTTTTATGGACAATCTTATCTTATTTTACTCACCGATTTCATAAAAAGGATTGCAATCATACATATTTTTTTGGAGCGTTAAGTCCGAGAGCGTTAAGAATCACTCAAGCTGTGATGGCTATCAATTTGTCGATAGTCAAGCTAAGGCCATCCTATAGAAATAAATACCTTAAAAAATATATTTTTATTTCGCGTCGCCAAGTCGCTCACCAAGCTTTTGGTTTTAATTGCACGAGTTCCAAAATATTACGTTTAAAATTGAAACATATACTACATAGGTATTTCAGGCCCAACCACCAGAAAGGCTTCTTGCCTGGTATTTCTGGATGCCTGGAACACAATACATTACTAGCGGAAAGTTTGAAAGATGCCAGAACACACGAGAGACAAATAACAGTCTGCTGGATAGACCTAGAGAACGCATTTGGTTCCGTTCAGCATGAACTTATGTTATTTGCCCTAAAATGGTATAACTTTCCTGCTGTAATTATTGACATAATTAATTCATATTATAATCACTTAAAATTTGTTATAGCAGTAAACAAGGAATACTCAAAACCACTTAAATATAATGTGGGACTATTCCAAGGGTGCTGCTTATCACCAATAGTATTTAATATAGTTATAAATATTTTAGTAGATAAATTAATATCCCGTGAGAAGAAATGGGGCTACCGGTTTAAAATCAACAATAAGTACACTGAGTCAATTTTAGCCTTTGCGGACGACCTTGCAATACTTACACGAAATCCCAAACAGTGTCAAGAATTGTTGAATGATGTTGATGAGTTCTGTACATGGACAGAGGGAATGAGGGCAAAACCAAGTAAATGTCATTGTTTATGTCTGGGTAGACGAGATACCAAATATACTTCTTACGATCCGGGACTCTCCATAAGTGGCCAAAGAGTTGCCACAATTGCAGAGGCTGTGCCTTTCAAATTTCTTGGTAGAAAGATAGACTACAAAGGACGTACACCATCATTAGAGGTAGTTGTTGGAAATTTCATGAACGACCTCAATAAGGTAGACCAACAGCCTATCAGCAATATCAAAAAAGCATGGATATATGACAACTATCTCACATCACGTCTCACTTGGCCTTTCCTAGTATATGACATCGGTAAAACCCTCCTCGCAAAACTAGATGCTAATGTCATAAAGATATTGAAGTCATGGTTTGGATTGGCACATCCGGCTGATCCCTCTACTCTCTTTAGGGATCACAATAGTTTTGGCCTGAAACTAAAAAAACCATCCGAACTCTACAAACACCTAAGAGTTACAAAAACGTATGTTTTGGGAAAGTCGAAAGACGAATTAATCGCATCTCTCCCAAAAGACAAAAGCGCTTCGGACCTTGAATCTAGACTTCAATTCCATAAACAATTTATGGCAGGTGCACAAGTAAATACAGCTGGGTTGGGTGCGAGAAAGAAAAGGGAAGACCGAGACATGGTAAAAACCTTTCTACAACAAGACGAAAATGACAGTTATAAAGTGCACGCTATGAATTTAGAAATGCAAAGTGAGTGGTTAACCATAGGTGAGTTTTGTATCCCATTAGCTCTAAAGTGGCGCACCTTGCTATATGACTGGTCTCCTGCCTTATTAAAATTTTATCTAAATGCTTTTCAAATGACCCTTCCTGACCAGAGTAACTTGGTAAGGTGGGGAAAAGCCTCTGAAAAATGTTGCTATACTTGTGGTGAGGCGATATGTACAGCAAGGCACATATTGGTGGGATGCAAGGTGCTCCTTAATAGGGGTCATTACTCACAGCGCCATGACAGAGTACTTGAAATCATACGTGAAGCCGTAAGCCTTTCGGTAGCTAGAGCCCAAAAGGGATTGACGACAAACAAAAGACAAATTAACTTTGTAAAAGAGGGTTCAACATCAAACTCCAAGAGCAAGCCTTACTCAATCCTGGGTTTAGCACCTGATTGGACTATTGTAATGGATACGTATGAAAAGCACTATAAAATCCCAGAGGATGTGGGTGTTTCGTCATCCAGACCGGACATTTTCCTTTTTTCTAGGGCTACGAAACGCATAGTCCTGGTAGAACTTACCGTACCGTGGGAAACTAATATACCTAAAGACCACGCGATGAAACAAAATAAGTATTACGACCTTCAAAATGAATTAACAAAAAATGGCTATGTAGTTAATTTATATGCTGTAGAAGTACGAGCGAGAGGTATACCAGCAAAATCTCTCTATAAATTAATAATATAAATTAAAGACCTTGGATTGTCCAGAAGTGCAGTAAGTTCTATACTAGAACGAGTATCTAAAGCTGCACTAGCAGGATCATATCGGATTTGGCTAGGCAGGGAGAGAAATACGAGTAGTGAAGGTGAGTGTTGACGTACGTCAATATAAGGGGCCCCTTTTAAACCTACAGCCCGAGTCACAAGTCTTGGGGTCTATTCGAGATTTCTCTCTCTGCCACACGATGGACCCGGCACCCGCACGGTGAATCCATGGAATGCTAAGAAGTTCGTCTCTTAAAATTAAACATAGACCCCAAGGCAGTCTTCATAGACCCTTAACTTTCCCGCAGTCGCATTGCCGTTTCGGTGTGCACGGATCTCCGTTCAGAGAGCTGGCTTGCACCCAAATATTGAACGCGCGGTTACTCGCCCCAAGTGATTTACATGCCCAGGGAACAACTGCTTAATGACAATTTACAGCTGAACTGTACTGGAAATGGAAAAAGTTTCACTCCATATTTCAACTTGCACTAGTAGTGGAAGCGTATTTGCCTTTAAATCTAGAGTTTATTTACGGACTTTGGGTATTGGCACGTTGGGTACACTGATTATATATCCTGGCAACTTGCAACAGGCGCAAAAGTTAGTAGCGCGATCACGCTACTAAAAAGCGCAGGAGGAGAAGTGGTATGACTAGTCAACTGGGTTCATTGGCTTGGGTTGGGTACGATGCTTCCGCCTTGCCAATCGTCTGCAAGGATCTAGCTCCAGCGTCTGCCTCTTTCTAAGGAGGTTGCCTCCTTAGGTACTGCAGATAGCGGCGACGGTTCACTATGCTACAGCGACGGACATTGGCAATTTCTACGAAGCTTCTTATGAGCTTCGAAATTCAACTGTGTGTTTTACATTGTATTGTGTAAATATGGTTGTTCCGTATAATCTGGCAACATTATATCGGCCGAGCGAAATCATAGCGGATCTATGGTTGACAGCTGACAGATACGTTGTCTTTTGTCGCGGGAACGACGAGTCACGCCTTTTTTTCTAACCTGGTGCTTTTCTGGATAAAAGTGGATATTGCTACGGGAATAGATTATTAACGATAATTCATACGTTGTCTTTGTTCGCGGGAACGACGAGTCACGTTTTTTCTTTCTAACCTGGTTTGCTTTTCTGGATAAAAGTGTTAATTACTACTGGATTAGTGCTACTATCGTTGTGTAAAAGTGGGCGACTGGACGGACCCCTTTTCTCCAACGCCGGATCGTAGTGCCGGTGGACTACGCTAAAATTCGGGATCGTCGAACGGGAATTCGAGACGACGGACGCCGCCTGGTTTGGTATTCCAAATTCCCTTGCTGACCCTGTTCCTTATTCCTATCGACCAAACTGGGCTTTGGACGACGCCGGGAACCCTACGTAAGTGATTTCTTTTCGGTACTTTGTTTGCAATTAGGGGGTAAATATTAAAATCGGTATAAAAGCTTAATAATAATGTTTAGATCTCGCTATGGGCCCCGAGACGGTAATTTCTGGATAAATTATTGAACATTTTCTGGTAGCAGGAGCGTGGTTAACCGTAAATACCCCTTTTTTGTTTTTATTTTTCTGGGAAAATATATCGGGTAGGCCAGATATTTGGGGGTTCCCAGTTTATAATTTCTCCCCAAACTGTCGGGAAATTGGTATTAAGTGGTATCCGGCTTAATAGGTTGCGGATATAATTGTTGTGACATTGTCCGAACTTTAGGTTAATTTAAAATTTAAATTTAAAAATGGCTTCGGATTTGGCCAACCAGCTCCGGTGGTTTGAATCCTTACAAGGATTGGTCGGCAGGAGAGACCGGGAGGAGGCGCTATTAAACAGGGCAGAACACCTCGACAGGCGCCTGGAGGTCGCTGAGAGGAGCGCAGGATCGCTGCGGGATGCAAGGCCGTCTCCAACTGAGGAGCAGATGGAGAGGATCGACGCGGACATGCGGCGCATCCTGGATGTGTACGACGAGGTCTCCGAAAGGGTTCGCCAGCTGGAGAGGTCTCGTCAGGGAAGGGCGAACTCGGGACCCGTCATCAGGGATGCGGGTTCGGGTGTAGTGGGACGCCTTCCCACCCTGGACTTGCCCAGGTTTACAGGTAACCTGCGGGAGTGGAGCGGCTTCCGGAGCATGTTCGCCTCTCTCGTAGATTCACGCACCGACTTGACGAGGGCGGAGAAACTGGCGTATCTCCGCACGTCACTGGAGGGTGAGGCACTCTCCCTGATCCAGCACCTGGAGCTGGACGACGACAACTTCGGCACGGCGATGGAGTTGCTGGAGACGAGGTTCCAAAACCCTCGGCTCCTCGCCGACGCTCACGTGTCCCAAATACTGGGGCTGCCGAAGGTGACTGAGAGGTCTCAGTTGAGGCCGCTAATCCTCACGCCCGTGAAGGTGGCGTACAACGCCTTGCGCAGCTTGGGACTGCCAGTAGAACACTGGTCATTTCTGCTGGTCCACATCCTGCTGGGCAAGGTGCCGCTGGAGTTGCGCGCCCGGTTCGAGCGGGAAAGGGGCCTTCACGCCGACCCGAAGGTCTTCCCCACGTTCGAGGAGCTACTTCGGGTCCTGGAGTGGGAGGCGAGGATGGCAGAGTCGGCGCCTCAGGAGGCGCAGCCCGCCGCTTCAGCTCGTGGCCCTGCCGGAACAGGACCGCGACCTACCAATCCCCGCACTCAGGGTGGGGTAAAGCGGACGGCGACGGTGACGACTGCGTCGGAGCAGGAGTGCCCGAACTGTGGCCAGCTTCACGCGCTGGTGCAGTGTCCGGCCCTGCTTGCGAGGACGACTTCCGACCGACGAGGCATCGTTCGGCGGTTGCGTCGGTGCTACGGGTGCCTGGGGGGTCATTTGTACAATGACTGCCCCACGGCACGGCCGTGTCCTGGGTGTGGGGGACCACACCACCAGCTCTTGTGCACCAGGAGCGATGGTGCTGGTCGACAGCCCTCAGGGAGGGGGCCCTCCACGGGCGGGGGCGCTCCCACGCAGAGCCACGCATTGTACAACAATGAAGTGGCTACAGCGTGGAGCACACCCCCTCCACCCCAACTCCCGGCAGCACCGGGCAGCCCAACAAGGGGCGTCCTACACGTGGCTCGGTCACCGACCTCACAGCCCGCGCGGACGCGGGCGAACTGGAGAGGTGGAGGGGTGATACCGGAGTCACCACGGGGGCCACCTCCCCAGCGTTATCCTTCTCCGCCGCTGGATCCGCGATTAATGCAATGGAGGGCGTACACGCCTCCCCTCCATGAGCATCCGAGGCTGGACTACCACCCGCCCTACTTTCAGTATGGCAGGGCAGCTGGATATGCCCCCCCTCCGATGGCCCTTATGACTCGGCAGCCATACTGGGCTGGGCCCTGTAGTCCGACGGGTTCGGACGGGCCTCGGAGGGATTGACTAGCCTCCGTTCCCTTGGCACAGGATCAACCGGTGGTCCTGCTGCCCACCCTCTGGTTAAGGGTTTGGGGTCCAAGAGGCGACTACGTCCGGATACGAGCGCTCTTGGACACAGGGTCCCAGGGGTGCATTTTGACAACCCGGGTTGCTCATCGCCTGGGCCTGGCTAGGTTTCCGTCACCGACTCCGTTGCGAGGAGTCGGGAACACAGAGGTGCGGTTGGCTGGACAGACCCGCCTCTCCTTCTCGTCCGTACATTCCTATTCGGAAAGGATTGCGGTCAGGGCCACCGTCATGGATTCGGTTGTCGGTTGGCTTCCTCAGGCGGACATAGATCCGGATCTTTTGTCCTGTACTAAGGGTCTCAGGTTGGCGGATCCCCGCTTCGGGATGGCGGGTCCGGTAGATCTTTTGTTGGGTTCTGATGTACTGGGTTACATCATGAACGGGAAGCCTAGACTGTTGGACCAGTCTTCGCTGATGGCGCTGCCCACCATCTACGGGAACGCCATTTTGGGAATGGTGGATGAGTGGCAGCAGTCGAATCAGGCTTCTTTTACGGGAACGGCCCTCGCTCAGATCATGCAGAGGTTCTGGGAGATCGAAGAGCCGCCTACCGTGTCTCGGCTGGATCCTGAGCACGTGGAGTGTGAGAACTTTTATCAGGCTCACACTCGGAGAATGGTTTCTGGGCGATTGGAGACTAGGCTGCCTTTCCGGGATAACCCCCCGCGTCTGGGCCAGTCTCGATCATTGGCCGAGAAAAGGCTCAGGTCCATGGAGCGACGCATGGCTCGAGATCCTGTACTTCGGGAAAAGTACATCGAGTTCATGAGGGAGTATGAGGCACTGGGCCACATGTCTCCGGCTCGCGACGACTGGTCGACCATGGACCACTACTTTTTGCCTCATCACGCCGTTTTGAAGGCGTCGACGGGTAAACTCAGGACGGTGTTCGATGGATCCGCTCCGACTTCGACAGGAGTGTCACTGAACCAGTGCCTCCACGCTGGACCGAAGTTACATCGGGATATTGTAGACATCATCCTGAATTTCCGTAGGCATCAGGTGGTGTTGGGAGCGGACATCCGTATGATGTTCCGACAAACGGTCATACACCCCGAGGACAGGAGGTTCCAGTTGATCCTCTGGCGGGAAAGTCCTCAGGACCCTATGATGGTGTATGAGTTTAACACCAACACCTATGGGTTGAGATCAAGCCCCTTCATTGCGATCCGCTCACTGCTGGAGTTGGCGGAGCAATAACGGGCTCGGTACCCACGTGCAGCCGCAGTTCTGGAACGCGACCTATACGCGGACGACGTTTGCACTGGCGCGCAGACGGTGGAGGACGCTCTGTTGCTCCGGGATGAGCTCACAGAGCTTCTCGCATCTGGAGGCTATGAGCTTCGGAAATGGCTCTCTAACGACCCCAACGTCCTGGCTGGTATCCCGGACGATCACCAGCAGGATCCCGGGCTCTTCGAAGAAGGTGACGATCCGCACGGGATTGCGGTTCTGGGCATGCAGTATCAACCGGTTGCTGACATCTTCACCTTTCGGGTGGCACTGGAAGCCACACGCGCGTGGACAAAACGGACGGTTTTGTCCACCATCGCCAGGATGTTTGATCCAAACGGTTGGATCAGTCCGGTTCTGTTCGCAGCCAAGTGTCTGTTACAGCGACTTTGGACTCTGAAGGTCTCATGGGACGACCCCCTGGTTGGAGACTCGCTTAACATTTGGCTTCGTTTAATATCTGACCTCGAAACGGTCAATCGAGTGGCGTTGCCCCGGCGCATTCTGCCACCAGGCTGTAGCCGGATCAGCCTGCACGGGTTCTGTGATGCGTCCGAGCTGGGTTATGCCGCATCTGTGTACTTACGTACAGTTGACGCTGGAGGCCACGTCAATCTCACGCTCTTATTGGGGAAGAGCAAGGTAGCTCCTATCAGGACACGACTCACTATTCCGAAATTGGAATTGAGCGGAGCCACATTACTTGCTCGGCTGCTTAAGCACGTATATCAGGAACTGACCACCTCGATAGACATCCGGAATGTCTATGCGTGGTCAGACAGTCAGGTCGTGCTTGCCTGGTTAAGAGCAGCCCCTCACACTTTGGAGACCTTTGTGGGAAATCGGGTTTCCCAAATCCAAAACATTGGACTGGACATTGTTTGGAGACATGTCCCGGGTGAATTGAACCCCGCTGACTGTGCTTCGCGCGGCTGTTCCGCGCCGGAGCTAGTTGATCACCCCTTATGGTGGGGTCCGGACTGGCTGCGGGAGCCAGAAGCTTCCTGGCCAGCTCTCGGCGCGGACTCGGAGCGAGCGGAGCTGCCCGGAGTCCGCGTGCATGCGATTGTGGCGGAAGTGCCCCCAGACCCTGATTGGTTGACGGGTCGTTACAGCAAGCTGGATAAATTGCTGGGGGTAACTAGCTGGATTAAGCGCTTCATCCACAACTGTCGTCACCCTCGTCAGAGGAGGAGTGACCAGATCGCCACTGTGGAGGAGCGTCGGAGTTCCTTGCTGCACCTCATTCGGCTGGTACAGGGTGAGAGGTTTCCGACGGAACTTGAGGCGCTGCGCTGCGGTCGCGCTCGCTTGAAGGGTGCGGTCGCTAAGTTGAACCCTTTCACAGATCAGGATGGTCTTCTGCGCGTAGGAGGTCGGCTCCGGAAAGCCAACCTGCCGTACGGCAGCAGGCACCCCCTGTTGCTACCTAAAGGAGGTCCTCTGGTGGACCTGCTGATCTCCGATCGGCATCTCGGTAACGCGCACGCTGGATGTGGCGCGCTTCTCGCTGTGTTGCAGCGTGAATTCTGGATCTTGTCGGCTCGCAGGGCGGTCCGAAAGGTGCTGTTTAGATGTGTCCCTTGTTATAGGCTCAAGGCGTCTACCATGCAGCCCATGATGGGAGATCTTCCTCCGGATAGGATTTCTCCCTCGAGGCCGTTCGACGGGGTCGGAACGGACTTCGCTGGGCCCTTCTCGGTCAAGTCATCGACGTTGCGTAACGCCAAGGTCGTTAAAGCCTACCTGTGCGTCTTTGTGTGTTTGGCCACCAAAGCAGTCCACCTGGAGCTGGTCTCTGCGCTGTCTACGGAGGCCTTTGTCGCGGCGCTGGATCGCTTTGTAGCGCGAAGAGGAGTACCCTCTTTAATACGTTCGGACAATGGCACAAACTATCGAGGAGCGGCGAATTATTTACGCGAGGTTAATAATTTTTTAAATTCTGGTAATAATAGTTTAAGTCTGGCTCTCGCCCAGCGGGGAATCAGCTGGCAATTTAGTGTGCCAGCCTGTCCTCACTGGGGAGGAATTTTTGAGGCTGCGGTGAAGTCTGCTAAAACCCATCTCCGCCGTGTCATCGGGGAGACCGTGTTAACTTGGGAAGAGTTAGTCACGGTACTATGCCGCGTGGAGGCAGTGCTTAATTCCCGTCCTCTCTGTCCAATCTCGCCTGACCCTAACGATCTAGAAGTCTTGACGCCGGGTCACTTCTTGATCGGTCAGCCTTTAACCGCGTTGCCGGAGTATCCCTGGAAGGATGAGCGCCCCGGACGCCTGTCCCGTTTTCAGTTATTGCAGCAAATAAGTCAAGACTTCTGGAGGCGCTGGTCGGCCGAGTACTTGCACCTTCTGCAACAACGGGTAAAATGGACAGATAGGACGGAGGCCCCGCGGGAAGGGGACTTAGTATTTTTAAAGGAGGCAAATTTGGCCCTCTACTCTGGCGTAGGGGACGTATTTTAAAATTGATATCTGGTACTGATGGCACACCCCGCGTGGCGGAGATTCTGGTTTCTGGTTCCAGACTTCAGCGCGCGGTGTCCTCTCTGGCACGCTTGCCTCTTTATTAGATATACGTATTTTTCATGGTTAAAATTTTATTTAATTTTATTGCTATTTTTGGTAAAGTTTTTTTTTGGTTTGATTTCCACTTTCGGGTCAAAGTTGGGAATTTCGTTTTATTTGGGGTCCGGATACTACTAAATACTGGTTACTAAAATTGACCTGGAGTTCAATTGGTCGGGGGTTTTGTTCCGTATAATCTGGCAACATTATATCGGCCGAGCGAAATCATAGCGGATCTATGGTTGACAGCTGACAGATACGTTGTCTTTTGTCGCGGGAACGACGAGTCACGCCTTTTTTTCTAACCTGGTGCTTTTCTGGATAAAAGTGGATATTGCTACGGGAATAGATTATTAACGATAATTCATACGTTGTCTTTGTTCGCGGGAACGACGAGTCACGTTTTTTCTTTCTAACCTGGTTTGCTTTTCTGGATAAAAGTGTTAATTACTACTGGATTAGTGCTACTATCGTTGTGTAAAAGTGGGCGACTGGACGGACCCCTTTTCTCCAACGCCGGATCGTAGTGCCGGTGGACTACGCTAAAATTCGGGATCGTCGAACGGGAATTCGAGACGACGGACGCCGCCTGGTTTGGTATTCCAAATTCCCTTGCTGACCCTGTTCCTTATTCCTATCGACCAAACTGGGCTTTGGACGACGCCGGGAACCCTACGTAAGTGATTTCTTTTCGGTACTTTGTTTGCAATTAGGGGGTAAATATTAAAATCGGTATAAAAGCTTAATAATAATGTTTAGATCTCGCTATGGGCCCCGAGACGGTAATTTCTGGATAAATTATTGAACAATGGTCATTGGTCAAGTAGAGTTATACTCCCGAGTGATTTCTGTGGGGACGATGGGCAGGGCGCAGGGCATTGACAAGGAGTCTCCTTGACCATATTTACACAACATGTGGTTTACACATGTGTCATACTCGTGAAAGGGTGCTGCTTGCGGGAGTTGGCTCTGTCCAACTAGTGGTTCAACTCGTGGTGCGACACGTGCTACATAGAAAACTAGCGATCCGCCCCGGCTTCGCCCGTCGTACATATATACATATTATGTAAAGTAGTTTTCATCGTCCTGCTACCACTTTACCTATTTTTATCATTTTCATATTGCAGAAATCCAAATAATTCACGGATGTGAAGTCATCATTCATTTCGTAAAGTGTCGCGTTTCTATGACATTTCATTCCATTGATAATAAATATGGCCAAACAATGTTTGCTAATTTATATGCACTACAAATTTATATTATTATGCAAAATCTATATTATAGTGTCAGACAATAAAACAATTGTAAGACCACTGGGAAAGTGACAAAATAAACGTTGAGTGATCTAAGTATAGATCACTCAACTAGCTTTACTTTATTAAGCCCCGATGAAAAAAGTGACGGGTTGTTATAAGTTTGACATATGTGTGTGTGTGTTGTGCGAGGGTGTCTCTGGGGGTGTGTGAGTGAGTGTGTAAGGGTGGGTTTGTGCGTGTATTTGTTCTTGTGTGTAGTAGTAGCTCACGAACGGATGAACCGATTTCGATTTTGTTTCTGTTTTGTTGTTTGAAAGGTGAATTAGTCGGAAGTTTCTAAGCTATCTTCCATCAAAAACGGTTCAGCCGTTTTGAACTTGTCAGCTCTTTGGTTAGCTGCGGCAGGAATCTCAGACTAGCTATCCTGGATGTTTGCTTAACTTGCAAAAATGTACGTGGTGCCTAAAATTAGAAACAATTGCTTTACGGTTTGGGAGAGGCCTATGTCCAGCAGTGGACTGCGGTAAGTTGATGATGGTGATGATGAATATTTTTTTAATTACCTCTACAATAATTAGCCCCATCTGGTGAAATAAATATCATTGTTGTAACATAAATATTTAGCAAATTTAGTACAACAACGCGAATTAATAAATATAATGGCGGCGACGGCGTTCTAAAAATGTCACGTGTGCAGGCCGTTATAAATGCACCGGCCAATGGGGTCGCCGCAGTGCGCGATCTTGCTCCCCATTGGTGGAGCGCAAACTGAGTTCATTCAACTTTCGAATCTGCAAAATGCTGCAGGATGCTTGACGTTATTCACTAATTTGTTTTGATCTTATTTTGTGTAAGATAGAAATCTTATCTGCCGTTGGGTTTTTATGATAATAGGTTTGCATTTGACCCCCATCTTGCTTGACATTAAGTGACGTATTGGTCCTCGTTGGAGTGCGCTTGCCTTGAAGAATCAGATTCACTGTTGACTGAGAGACACATTTTATCCACTGAAGCAATGTTTTTCAAGTTTCGAAATTTTTTACGGAATCACACCTTCGTTTGAGCCTTTGGAACATCGATCATGAAACGATATCGCTTTTTGGAGCCACAACCAGTCCGATAGAAAAATAGGCAAGATGGTATTATATCGTGAAGATCAGCAGCAAAACTACTCTTAGAAATGTATCCTTGAAAAAAAACTGACTAGCATCCAACGCTACGGATACCTTCAAGGCTTTAAAGTTTTTTTCGAACAAAGAAGTTGCCTATGAGTATTTTGGCACGTCTCTCGAAATAATCCAAAACCTCAACTGCTGCGAAAATACTGCTGTTGAAATAGGTGTATTGGAAAGTAAATCATAGCAATAACATATTATACTTATAATATAAATTCAGTCGATTCAGAATCCCACAAAAGGTTTGTGACTTGGAAGTAGTTACAAGCTCCACGTTGGGCGCCACTTTTGCAATATTATGCAAAAATTTTAAACATGATAGTTTAAAATTTTTGCATAATATTGCAAAAGTGGCGCCCAACGTGGAGCTTGTAACTACTTCCAAGTCACAAACCTTTTGTGGGATTCTGAATCGACTGAATTTATATTATAAGTATAATATGTTATTGCTATGATTTACTTTCCAATACACCTATTTCAACAGCAGTATTTCGCGCCGGTTGCTTATAGTGATATATAATAGGTTATGTTTGTAATTTAGCTTTGTTAATAAAGACTGCCGCTAATTGAATCTTATAATATATTATTTTGTACCGTAAGAATTCATCATCAACAGCCCACTAAATGTTCCCACTGCTGGGACTCGGTGCCTTCTCTCCCAAGGAGAGAGTTAAGGCCATAATCCACCACGCTGGCCCAGTGCGGGTTGGTGGATGACACATGACTTCGAAAAGACTCTAGGTACATGTCGGTTTCCTCACGATATTTTCCTTCACCGTTTTAAGTTAGCGGCATTACGCACATCACTTCGAAAAGACAGTGGTGCGTGTGGGGTTTGAACCCGGGGTCTCCGGATCGGCAGGCGCCGTTCTCCCGACTAGACCAGCCGTAACTTATGACCTAATCAACCATAAGAATTACTAGTGGGCTGCTTGTACTCATTATTAGGTATCCAAAAAAATGGCAGACATAAGGACAGTCGATAAAAGTGAAAATTTGTTACACAATACGAATATAAAATATTAGCTATTTCGCACGTCGGTGACGCGACATTACAAGATTTCTCGTTTAAAAAGCGTCTTGACATGCTCGTCCTGCGCCGCTGGTCCGCTGCCGCTCCGACGCTACGCCGCGCCGCTTACCGCTACCTTACCAAAAACAAACACGTTACTGACGAACATGGGATGTTTCTACTTCAGAAATAATATTATATCATTCACAATTTTGTATACATTAATAAGTGACGCAAAAACTTTGTACTTTGTACCTCTTTTTACAAAATTTGCGCGAACGGAGGAGTATGAATTTCCTTCACTTTTCCTGCGTTTATGTTTGGAAATTTGGATGTTTGTTGCTCAATCACGTCATAACGTATGAACGAGTTCCGTTCATACGTTAGGGTATAAAATTTGGGACATAGCTAAATATTTGGAACATAGTCTGGAAGAACACATGAGCTACAACATATAGCTTTTTATCCCCGAAAAATAACGAGAACTACGCGGATATCGGGATACGCGGCGGTCCGCCAGCCACGGGGCGCTGCTAATACGTTTTACATAAAGAAAATGAGTACAGAATGATAAGGATTTTTAATGGGCATAAAAATACATTAAATTAATAAAAAATACATTACACGCACTACCACGTTTTTTACACACACGTATAAATACTCATTTATTTATTGTTAGTCTTCTGTGCTCACATTGAGAATAGATTGATATTGTTTTATGGTCGAATTTTAACTTTGGCCGACCGGTAATATTTCATCATCATCATCAGCCGCAAGATGCCCACTGCTGAGCATAGGTTTCCCCCTAAATTTCCACAACGAACGCTAGTAATATTTGCTAGCCGATAATTAATTACTGGTCTCTTTAAACTCACACCCCGGACACTCAAGCATCTAAATTGTCATTATATTTATGCTCACGTGATAAAAAAAATATAAGTA
Source organism: Ectropis crepuscularia (assembly GCA_963693475.1). NCBI lineage: Eukaryota > Metazoa > Arthropoda > Insecta > Lepidoptera > Geometridae > Ectropis > Ectropis crepuscularia. The sequence goes on from OY856355.1 coordinate 21,496,179, forward strand.
GACATTTTGAGTATCTATCTCTCTATAATATTAGCGTAGCTATAGACGGGGCGTACAGTGCGGATAGAAGGATGCACGGCTGCACCGCGCACGCCGGGTGAAGGTCCCGCCGTGACCCGGATCCGCCCCAGATGCGTTGCCCGGCGACCGGCGGCAGCGACCGGCACGCGCGACCGGCACGCGCGACCGGCCCTGAGGGAGCGTGCCCCATCTATAGCCTGTGATTACATTACTTACGGAACTAGAACATTTTTTTTTTCATTTATAACTAGCGGCGCGTTCCGGTCTCTCTGGGGTAATGTAATTTAAACAACAAAGGATATGTAATTAATTTGTAATAAAAAATATTGAAACCATTTGTCGAAATAAACTATCGTATCTCGCAAGTTAGATTAAATTACACATAATATATTTATTATGCCAACTTTCATGGATATTGACTTTGTGTAGAGTTGACTGGGAACAAACGTCTGGACTGGATTTTAATATATGTAGGTATTAAGATATTATAGCATCTTCACAGACTTCGGGGTATGTGGCTTTGTCATTTTGGTTCTTTTTAGGGTTCCGTAAAACGTAAAAACGGAACCCTTATAGATTCGTCATGTCTGTCTGTCTGTCTGTCCGTCCGTATGTCACAGCCACTTTTTGCCGAAACTATGAGAACTACACTGTTGAAACTTGGTAAGTAGATGTATTCTGTGAAACGCATTAAGATTTTATCAAAAAAATAAAAAATAATAAAAAATTTAGAGGTATATACCCCTAACTTAAAATATGTATGAGTACATAAATATTATGTACTCATACTTAGAACTGAAACTCAATTTTTTTTTCATCAAACCTACCCGTGCTTTGTGTCTATCGATAGGTCTTCAAAAATGATGTTGAGGTTTCTAACATAATTTTCGTCTACACTCAATAATTTGGGCGAGAGACACTTCCAAAGTGGTAAAATGTGTGTGCCCCCCCCCCCCCCCCCTCTAACTTCTAAAATAAGAGAATGATAAAATTTTAAAAAATATATGATGTACATTACCATGCAAACTACCAACGAAAATTGGTTTGAACTCGATCTGATGCGTAGTTTTTTTTAGTACGTCATAAATACGCTATTATTAAAACATCGATCAAAGTTACACCGTACTACAAGAGCTTATTTACTTTGTTACTTGCTGCTACGGAAACCTTCATAGGCGACTTCGACTCGCACTTGACCGCTTTTATTTACATGTATTTTGGATTATGAGAAAATATGGAAAATAGGAAATAGTAGGGAAAGTTTTTCACCTAATTTTACCTCTAGTACTTACTCTTTAGTTCGAGTTTGCTATTTTCTAAGTGGCCTCCTCCTGTCCTGACCGTATGTTATTACCAACAAAATAAGTAAGTATAATCTTTTAAAAAGTAAATTTAAAAATTGGCTCATTGAAACAACATTTGGCAGTGTAGACGATTTGATAGCCAGTAACATAGAGTAGGCCCTTTTTAGGGTTCCGTAAAACGTAAAAACGGAACCCTTATAGATTCGTCATGTCTGTCTGTCTGTCTGTCTGTCCGTCCGTATGTCACAGCCACTTTTTGCCGAAACTATGAGAAATACACTGTTGAAACTTGGTAAGTAGATGTATTCTGTGAACCGCATCAAGATTTGTACAAAAAAAAATTAAATAAAGAAAAATTAGGGTTGCCCCCCCCATACTGAGAACTAAAACTCAAATTTTTTTTTTCATCAAACCTTCACGTGTGGGGTGTCTATCGATAGGTCTTCAAAAATGATGTTGTGGTTTCTAATATAGTTTTTGTCTACACTGAATAGTTTGCGCGAGAGACTCTTCCAAAGTGGTAAAATGTGTGTCCCCCCCCCCCCCACTAACTTCTAAAGTAAGAGAATGAAAAAACTAAAAAAACATATGATGTACACTACCATGCAAACTACCAACGAAAATTGGTTTGAACTCGATATGATGAGTAGTTTTTTTTAGTACGTCATAAATACACTATTATTAAAACATCGATCAAAGTTACACCGTACTACAAGAGCTTATTTATTATGTTACTTGCTGCTACGGAAACCTTCATGCCAATGACTCCGACTCGCACTTGACCGCTTTTATTTTGGATTATGAGAAAATATGGAAAATAGGAAATAGTAGGGAAACTTTTTCACCTAATTTTACCTCTAGTACTTACTCTTTAGATCGAGTTTGCTATTTTCTAAGTGGCCTCCTCCTGTCCTGACCGTATGTTATTACCAACAAAATAAGTAAGTATAATCTTTTTAAAAGTAAATTTAAAAATTGGCTCATTGAAACAACATTCTGCAGTGTAGACGATTTGATAGCCAGTAACATAGAGTAGGCCCTTTTTTTATTTAAAGTCAAAGTACTTTATTCATGAACTAGCGGTCCGCCACGGCTTCGCCCATACAAAATAATATATAATATATAACCTACATAATATATAACCTATAGCACTTAGGGATCACGTACATAATCAACAGTGAAAGAATTTTTGAAATCTGTCTCATAGTTCATGAGATCAGCGTGTTCAAATAAAAACCCTCTTCAGCTTTATAATATAAGTATAAATTATGTACAATTTGTATCAATTGGTGATTATTTTTTCAACAAACAACCGGCGACTCGCGAACGTCAACCGACGACCAAGCCCCGAGGGAGCGTGTCTCGTGTCTCATCCATAGCTTGTGATTGCATTACTTACGGAACTAGAACATGTATATTATCACTAACAAAATACTGTTTTAAGACTGAATTTAAAAAAATACTCTTTGAAATAACATTCGGTAGCGTAGACGAACTTTAACCCAGGTATTTATGTATAGTAGGGCCGATATTTGATGGTTCACCGTTTGAAATGCTCAGTGTTATTAACTAGCTGTTACCCGCGACTTCGTCCGCGTGAAATAAATACTAAGGTAACTCAGGCAGTACCTATTTGTATACCCAGACACATTTACGGTTACTAAAACAGCTTAAAATAAAACAATTTTATACAATTTCATCAAAATCGGTTCAGTTGTTTAGATATGAAAGCGTAAGATACATTCGGCCCCCATTTCAACTCCAATTTCATCCCCATACAGTTCAAATTACAAAATTGCAAGAACAAACATTCGTTTGCTCTTGCAATCTCTTGCAGTTTCATGGTTTTATCTTCAACGGTTGGGAACTTTCATATTGACATTCATCCCCCATTTAAACCCCAATTTCACCCCATACAGTTCGAAATCACAAAATTGATAAAACAAACATTTAACTGCTTCGTATCAAGTACCTATCTAGAGACAAAATTCGATAACTTTGAAAATCCTGAATTTTCATACAACCATCCCTTGTTTCACTCTCTTAGGGGTTTGACCTTTCGCTTTTATATATATAGATTACTAACAAAATACTGTTTTAAAACTGAATTTAAAAAAATACTCTTTGAAATAACATTCGGTAGCGTAGACGTATGTTTAATTTATGTTATTACTAGCAGTGCCCCGCGGTTTGACCCGCTTAGTCCCGTTCGTTATTTTCCCGCGGTCAAAAATAACCTAGGCATGTGTTACTCCAGTCTTTAATCCAACTGTGTTCCATACTTTGATCATATTTTTATTGCGGAAAAATTGCGACAGTATGTAGTCTTAAAACAAAAATGTTTAGAACACAATTTTGAGTATCATTCAAAAAAATCTTGTCCAAAGAGCACCTGTCTCATGGAACTTTCTGGAAGTCTTTTAAAATGTTCTTAAAGGAAAAAAAGCGAACATTAGAGTTATGTAAAATACAGAATAAAGCAGTTTTACTGCCCAAAACCGCAGGTCGTAACCGTAGGGTTGAGCGCATCTGGCGACCCGGTTTTTATGAACTGACTTCGCTGAATTTCAGTTTTCTGTGGACAGCAGACGCGGACCTTTCTGCAGATACCAGCGCCTATACCTACTTTTGTAGTACCTTCATTAGATGATTTTTTTACAACACGTAATGCGAATGTTTTGATATTTGTTTCTCAATCTTCGGAACGGATCAAGTTGAAAATTGGGACACAGCCAGATTATAGGATACACCATCCTAATTGGTCCGTCAGCTAGATCATGGAAAAATATTGGACACGTATTTTTTGTTTTTTCATAATATTAAAAATCGTCAAAGATATAGACCATCAAACTTCGAGAGGGGGTCGCGACGTCACTCGTGAGTAAAAATCGTATTCACAAGTGACGTCACACGAAACTTCGAAACGCTGTATCTTCGTCATTTTTTGTTTTTGAAACAAAAGAAAAAATACGTGGACAATATTTTTTGCCAATCTAACTAACGGGCTACTTAGTTTTTTTTAGGATTGTACTCTCATATAGGCTACTTTTTGTCACGGGAATTATACAGGTGAAACCACGGGGCGCTGCTAGTAGATTAATATTGCTATTACGGTCAAATTTCGACCTCTTGACGGCCACTTAAATTTTATCCAAATCCCTACAGCATTTTTTGCGTGTTAGAGTAACAAGCTTAGGTACATCCATACATTCTTACAAACTTTATATAATAACTAATAAACTTTATTAATGATATTAGTGAAGACTTGTAATCGTAATTAAATTTAATATCATATACTTACTTTTGATATGTCATCTATAAATTTTACAAATAAATATTTTTACAACTAAAAGAGTATGATTATTTGTGCCGCTAGTTTATTAAGTGATTTACTGTAATTCTTCTGGTGTTTGTGTCACAATAAATAGTTATCTATCTGTCTATTAGTAGAATACGCGTTCGTTCGATGATGATGAAGATTTATGTACTAAATTTTTAACCACCTGCCGAAAAATCTACGACAGGAAACCGTTTCCAAAACATTCAAAAAATTACTGAAAAATATTTTATTACTTAAAAAAAAGCTATTACAAAATGGACGACTTTTAGCATGATAAAATGTGTCACCGATCTAACATCTCTGTATATCTTTCTTAATTTATATAAATCTCCTGTCACGATGTTTGTCCGCGATGGATTCCTAAACTACTTAACCGATTTGAAATTAAATTGGCACACCTTGAGCAGTCTGGTCCAACTTGAGAGATAGGATAGTTTTTATTTTGATTAATAGTCTTTAAATGACAATATCCGAGCGCAGCCGGAATGGGCCGCTAGTTTAATTATATTTCATAAGTTAGATAAGCAATTTTTTACAATACGATACACCCTATGTACACTGTACAGGGTATAATGTGTATCGCATTGTCACACCAATTATGTGTAGTGGTAGAAGCCTGGGGAAGAACCACACCTTTGCCAGTTATTCTACCGCCAAGCAGTAATGTGCAAACATTACTGTGTTCCGGTTTGAAGGGCAATGTTTCCAGAGAAATTACAGGGCTTAGAGATAGAACAACTTAGATATCCGGGTGACGAGCGCAGTGCAGTGCTAGGTAATGATTTGGACTCTTCATGATCCAATAGCTGTGTGTCACTGTGCTGTATGTGGCATGCATGTTGCTTACCATCAGGCACATGTCCTGCTCGTCTCGTCACTCTTTATTAAAAAAAAATGTACCTACTCAATGTAAAGCGTTGTAATCTTAAATAAGTAAATAAATAAATTCGTAGTGTAAGTAGAGAGGGGAATTAAGTGAAGCAATGCCGTGATTTATGGGTCAGCGATAGTCCCGGGATGATCTACCACCTAACGAAAACTGTCTTAGCTTTGATATTGCTGTCTCCTTTCTTCTCGCTTGAAAAGAAAGAGATAGCAATAGCAACGCCAAAGCCGATTTAGAGCGGGAGATCCCCGGGAGAGCGGTACACGAACGCGGGTCACCGGGTCACTCCGCTAACGGCCTCGCTTCCTTCTGAGTTGCGTTTTATTCGATCGAAACGTATTTCAGTTTGAATACTATCAGCGACCCGCATCTTTATATGATTTATAACACATTTGCTCGTAAAGGGTCTCCTATTGCACCAATTTCTGTATCGTAATGAATCTCATTACGTACTTGTGCGGTAATGTCTAATGTAAAACGCATAGTTTCAAAATACGTCTAAAACGAACGGTACCTTTTTAAATCTTAGTAAAGAGTTTTTATGTCAGAAAAGTAGTCAACATTTTATGAATAAAATTAACTTTAAGAGATAAAATATAATAAAGAATTACTTAATTTGTTCATTTAATTAATTTTTACCATAAATTACAACAATTTATCTGTAACAAAACACAAAAATATTAATTTACTTTATTACTAATTAATGTCATAATGGCTGGTTATGTGCCTTTGCTATAAAAAAAAACGCTGATGCGCGCGCATCGTTAATCTGTGAACAAGGAAAAAATATTTTTTTAATTTTAATTATTCCGCGCGCTTTTTTTTCGCTGTATTGTTTTTTTATTTGAAAATGTCGTCAGAGTTTTATTTATTTCCTCGCAAATATGTTATAAAACGTCGTATGACATACGTGCGCTTTGATAATTACAGCCTCTGCTAATAGGTCAATCACCGTAGACATAAAAATCGCGTTAGATCGCAAATAATAGCCAGGTTCTGATTTTTTGGGATGTTGTTACGATAGATATCAGTAGTGTAAAACGAATTTTGCAACTTCGAAAGACCTGTGCTAACTTCGTGGTGCCCGAGAAACCTCTAAATTTTCGGACTTTTTTCAGTTTTTGGATTACAACTTCTAAAATATGCCTTTAACAGCAAAGTCACCTTTTAAAGAATACAAAATTAGCAACAATTTAAGTGTAATCCCATATCTGTATGTCTAACAGATCTCAAGAATGTTATCTTGACACTTCAAAAATGTGTCAATTTTTTCCCCAAAAAGTTATAATTTTGTAGTTAGCTTGAATTTAAAACAAAATATTGTCTAAAATACTCATCTTAGATGACTGGCCTATAATTATAGCTCTCGCCTATGGCTCGAGCTAGCAATATCGCCTCAGCTGTAATTATCAACTTAGCGCACTTATATCATAATGTACTATTAATACCACCTTGCCCTTTTTTTCTATCGGAATGCTCGTAGCTCGAAAAAGCGACATCGTTACTTGGTTGATGTTCCAAAGACACGAAGAGATTTGACTCTACTTTTGTGATAGGAACGTCTAGGTTGTGGAATACGTTGCCTGAGTGGGTTTTCCCTGATGGTTACATCTTTGTGAAGTGAATCGGTTTCTTCTAGGTAAACACGCTCCATCGTAGACCGCATCGTCGCTTAACATCAGACGAGATAGACGGTCAAGTGTAAACCTATAAAAGTTAAAAAAATCTTTGCGTTTATTGCCGTTTACTTATAATTAAAATTTATGTAGAATATAGCTTACCTGGAGGATCGGGCTGAATGGCGTATTACGGGAGAGGCTTATGTCCAGCAGTGGACGAATACAGGCTGAAGATGATGATGATGTAGCTTACCCTTATTCTAGACCACCGTTTCCCAAAGTGGGCGATAACGCCCCCTTGTCGCTGGCGCTGCAGGTCTAAAGGTGCGGTAAGAGACCAAGAAAAAAAATGGGGGTGTTGTGTAGAGGCTTACACACCTACCACTTGCGTCCTACCTACTGGGCCCAGGTCTCACGTTAACTTTTGCGGGTTATAGTAAAAGTCTCGTTTAGAATGAATGTTTAATCTCCGCTAATACAGCTCACAATAATTAATTAATTTAATATGAAGCTAGTACTTTTTAAGTAAGTTTGTGAAAAAATGGGGGCGCTACGAAATAATTTATTTTCAAAGTGGGCATCAGACAAAATATGTTTGGGAACCCCTGTTCTAGACTATGTTTAACCGAGTTCTAAAAATGAGGAGGTTCTCTATTCGGTTGTTACGCTATAGCGCCGCCAATTTTAAATCGATTTTGATGGTTTTTTTGTTTGATAGATCTTGGTTCAGATGGTCCCATGTAAATTTTAACGAAATCGGTGTGGTGGTATTTAAATATGAACCAAAACACTGGAATTTGCTGACGTGTTTTTAGACGACATGGTGATAGATTCTTATGAAATTTGGTCAACTGTCTGAATTTAATTTTAAATTGAAGTCGGTTTTTGTTTTTTTGGCAACGAGACGAGCAGGTATACTAATCATAATCATAATTCATCATAAATTGGTATAGGTAACGCGTAACATAAATGCAACAAAAACACACAGATTAATTAGAAATCTCTTCCTTTTTTTAAGTCGGTTAAAAGATTTAAGTTAGTAGTGGCTAGAACGTAAGATTTTACTAACGTGTGGTTCCAGGTTCCAAACTCGCCGTACCTCTTAATTTTTATCCTACTAATATTATAAATGTCAATGTATGGATATCTGGATATTTGGATGTTTGTTGCTCAATCACGTCCTAACGCATGAACGGATCGGGCTGAAATTTGGAACACATATAGATTATATTCTAGAAGAACATAGGCTACTTTTTATACCGGAAAAACACCTCGGGGTGCTGCTAGTAGTAGATACAAACAGTTACTAATACAATAGTTATTTGTTGTACAAGAGTGCAAAGTGGCTTTTTAACCGCGTGCTCAGTTTTGATGACCGAGAAAGCGAAGGATTCTAAAGTTGAATCACGAGCGTAGCGAGGGATTCAAAAATTAGAATCCTGAGCGTAGCAAGGGAATCAAAAGGGCACAAGGTGAAAAATCTTTGCACTCGAGTGCAACACGTAATTTTTCATCCCACCTTAGCGAGGAAATTACTAAACGCTTTGCGCGTTTTCCGTTTCAGTCAATTCTGTTGGCGTCAAATAAACTTCTTGGTCGCTAGAATCACTTATTTTTATGGTATTTCGGTTTTTCACTTGTATTCAATTTTACTGTTTTTATCCTAAGTTTTAAACTTTAAAGTTGTAAACTTTAAGTTTATTTAGCCATGGTTTTAACAGTAACAATATGACGTGAAAATATGGAGAGTTGACCGATTGAGGTAAGGAGTTTCATATGTGTACGTGAAAAAGTGTCCGCCTAAATGCATTAAATTATAGTAACGCTAAATTTGCATCAGGGTACATTTAAAGGAAATAAATAAACGTACTATTCAGAAAACATGAAAATAAAATTGGCAGTCATAGGCACTGCCGATAGAAGTGGTTTACTTATAACTCAACATAAATTTGATTGCTTACTTTGGAAACTACGCGTGTGAAACCGGAGGGCGTGGCTATGAGCATGGCCATCTAGAAATGCTGACGCATTTTTAAATGGCCAATGGGAAAGGCTGAGGCATTTTTAGATGGCCAATGGCTATCGTCCCAAGTTTACCCGAAGATTTCTTATCATTCCCGAGCGTGACGCTAGAAATCAATTGACAGTAGCCCACGAAAAATCTGTCTTTGGCGCGCCAAAAGAAGTTTTGACTTCAAAATATATTGTACCTACATGTTTTCTGAAAATAGTAATTATTTATTTGATGTTATATTTACTACATTATTTTGTACTGCACAAGTAGTTGAAATTATCTAATAGTTACTATTTTAGTAGTCAATAATATTTAATTATTTAACTCAGCAACTCGGCATACTTCAATTCGATTACAATTGATTCATTCACAGCATTTTAAAATATTCTGCCATTTGAAATAACATTATTTACCTCTATCTATCTTTGACCTCTATCCTCCATACGTGAAAAGAAAATTGCGCGCAAAGTATTTAAAAAAAAAGTACACCAAGGAGGTTCCGAGTATAAGTTTTTAACAAATTAAAAATAAATGTATGATGAATTCGGCACCAAGGAGGTAGAAATAAATAGGTTAAATTATGTTTTGAATTCAAAACCTCAGTACACACGATGCTCTAAATTCAAATTTACTTTACCCTCTAGAGGGTAAAAACGACTTTTGCGCCCTGATATCGAGGAGCAAAAGTACTCTTTCCGAGCTGGTGGGATGAAAAAATATTTATTGCCGTTTGAAGGTAAATTAACAAGATAAATAATATTTTTAATTATAGTTATAAATATTGGTGGTGGACAATTCACACACAACACCATCTGACCCCAAACTAAGCAAAGCTTGTGTGATGGCGGCCAGATAGCTGATATAATACTTATATAGTTTTAAATACATACTTATTATACATAGAAACACCCAGACACAGTGCAAACATTTGAATTCATCACACAAATATTTGCACTGGGTGGGGATCGAACCCACGACCCACGGCTTCGCAGGCAGAGCTACTACCCACTAAGCCACGAGGCCAGTTGATACATACAAACTAACCTCTTCGAGAGGCATGCGATATTTTATGTTCAACATAACAAAATCGTTCGGGAACTACGATGCCACAGACAGACAGACAGACACACACACATGCGCAAGCACACACGTACGCACGCAAGAAAGCGTACATCCAGACCTACACAGACATGCCAAACTTAAAACATAATTATCTACTTAAAACATGCTTATAATATTTTTGAGTCGGGAGTTACAAAAATGATTTCTTAAAGAAGTGTTCTGGACATAATAAGTTAGTAAAGTACACAATAATCCAAACTATTTCTACACATCAGTAGGTACTTCCGACGTAATTGAGAATTAGACATAAAAATTTTCAAATATTTATTATTGTCAGATTTCTGGACATTTTGAGCAACAGACATCCAAACTGTCACATATTTATTATTGGCAGATTTTTGACTATTTGTAAAATAATTTGTTTGTATTGTTGCAGCGTCGTGCGATGGTCGTGCGGTGATGGGTGATGGGTGCGCCGGCGCGGGCGCGGGCGCGGGCGAGGCCGGGGAGTGTGCGGCGCGCGGGGCGGCGCTCGAGCGAGCCTACGTGCACGACGTGTACGAGCAGGCGGGGGACGGGGAGGGGGCGGCGCCCGCGCCCGCCGCGCGCGCCTTCCTGCGGGACCTGGAGCCCGGCAGCCTCGTGTGTGACGTCGGTCAGTACACACACACACACACACACGTGTACGAGCAGGCGGGGGACGGGGAGGGGGCGGCGCCCGCGCCCGCCGCGCGCGCCTTCCTGCGCGACCTGGAGCCCGGCAGCCTCGTGTGTGACGTCGGTCAGTACACACACACACACACACACACACACATGTACGAGCAGGCGGGGGACGGGGATCGAGCAAGATGCAATTTACACACAACTCCATCTAACCCAAACTAAGCTAAATATATACTTATTATACATAGAAACACGCAGACACAGAACAAATATTTGAAATCATCAAACAAAAATTTGCATAGGGTGGGGATCGAACCCACGAGTTTATGTACAGAGTAAAAAAAAACCTCTCCCAAGACTACCTCCCACCAGAAGTGGAACTCGAACGGAACGTGAACTGCCTGGACCAACCCCATCCGTCCACGCAGGTATCCGTAAAGTACGAGCTCCTAGAAGACACCTCCAATCTTCCAGAAGGGCCTCAAGTCTATACTGATGGCAGTAAGATTAAAGGTAAAGTTGGAGCAGCTCTAACATGGTGGGAGAATGGCAGAGAGGTGAAGAACTCGACATTCAAGCTCCACTCCGAATGCACAGTCTTTCAATCGGAACTTTATGCTCTTTACCGGGCAACTCAAATGGCGTTAGAGAGTAAGGACCCAGAAGTCAATGTCCTGAGTGACTCCCGATCTTCACTCGAACTGCTATGTAACCCAAAAACGAGTCACCCCGTGGTAAAGTGCATAAAGGAAAACATTGGAAGGATAAATGCTGAGGGGAAATCTCTTCGTCATTTTAAAAAACTGGGGATCCTTACGTAGCCCTGTATAGTAATTCTCCAAGTAGGGATGTATGTGAGGGAAAACCTACACACGTATACTGCATGTGGAGACCGGAGTGCATATCCTACACGACGCGCAGGGCAACTAGAGCCAGTTCCCAGGAGACTAGCGAAGTCTGACAAGCTCACTCATGTTATAGGACCGACTGTGTACAACAGGCTACCTCGTGACGTAATTGGTGCTCCAAACCTGGCCTGTTTCAAGTCTCGCCTGAGGCGCTGGCTTGTCGATCAGACTTTCTATAGCTTCAAGGAGTTCCTTGAGTTTAAAAAACAATAGATAAATGTACTTGAGTACAACCAAATTTGTTAAAGCAAGTATTTTCTGTTGTATTATTAGTGTTTATTTGTAACCTGACATTATTATTTTTATTTGACATGTAGATAACATTTACGCAATAAAGATTATGATTATGATTATGATTATGGGAGTACCGCAAAAGTAACAATGAAGCGGAAAACCTACGACGCTATGCCGGTGTGTGAGGTAGACGGCCACCGATTTCGGTTGGTGCGATCGAAAAACAAAACGATTGCACTAATAGAGTACTCGGAAGGCCGGACGCCTTTCACACAGGCAAGTGCGCTGCTCGCACATCTGAGCAGAAACGCGGGTGAAACACCCCGGGTGATAAGCGTGGATGCGATGGCAATCGAATATTCAAGAGCGAGAGTCGCAGACCGGCTGGGTTGCATTGAAGCCTCTAAACATCATGAGGTTGTCGTTTACGAAGATAGGGGAGAAAATCTGAGCTTCCTCAGAGCCCCTTCGCACGACCAAACAAATGCAACTGACAGCTGGGGACATCCAGTTCCTAGTTCGACTGTCCAAACCGGGTCCGAAAGAGCACAGCAGAGGGCAGCCGCGGAAAAGGCCGCAGCCAATCAAAGCGGCAGCCGAGGAACAAACGCGGCTTTCGTGACTACCTTCAACGCAGCGGCAAGGAGCATACTCCGAATCTCATCCCATTCACCACACCCCTTGACGACAAAGACCCCCAAAGCAGCTTCACAGCAACAAATAAGCCGAACGAGAGCCGATATGGGTCAGGTTGAACCGCCCCGCTATGTCACGGCTTCGGAGCCGCGAAGCCATGCACGTAACGCCTTCATCGAATTCATAGCCACACTGAGAGCGACAAGACAAGTCAACCTCAAGACCTGCGAAAACATCATGCAGTCCTATAGGCTAGGAAGTCAAAGCCTCTTAAAGGCTAAACTCGAGGAGGCCGAAGCAGCTATTTACAATAATGTCACTTCCCGGGTCATCAAGGGAACCATGACAGGACAGTATATGGCAGCTTACAGTGCAGAAAATGGCTTCGTGACACTGAACGAGATAGAGACAGAGCGCGCGGGAGTGCCTGTTTATGCGACACCACAAAACGACCCAATTGTAGTTACTGCCCGATGCACCAAGATTATGCTGGACGATAAGATCCTAGAGATGGCCAAGACCATCGAAAGGAACTCAAACGTCAATGCTGGTTGGGAAAACTGGGAGGTACCGAGAGTACAGTGGGTACACGGAGTTCCAGGATGTGGAAAGACAACATGGGTGATTAGACACTTTGATGTGGACAAGGACGCCATCATCACCACAACAACTGAGGCAGCAAAAGATCTAAGAAAAAAGCTATCGCACCGTATCGGAAACCTGGTTAAAACCAGAGTGCGAACCATGGCTTCTGCTCTGGTAAATGGTTTCGGAAGAGAAAGTTTCAGTCGCCTCATGGTAGACGAAGCTCTCATGAACCATTTTAGAGCCATTGTGATGGCTTCAAGGCTGACTGGTGTTGGTGAAATTGTCCTCATCGGAGACGTCAATCAGTTGCCTTACATCGACAGGGAAAATCTCTTCGAAATGAGGTATCACCGCCCGAACCTGGTAACAAAGATCAGCCAGGAGTTGCTCTGCACACATCGAAACCCAATGGACGTCGCATATGCGCTGAGGGAAATATACTCCGGTATGTACTCCTCAGCGCCCCGTATAAAGTCCCTAGAGCAGAGAAGATATAAGGGAGCGCAAATACCCAACACCCTACCAAATACCCTCTTTTTAGTTCACACTCAAGAGGAGAAAGAGACCCTGACAAACTAGGGTTATGGGTCAGGCACCGGGTCACGCATCCTTACCATCCATGAAGCTCAAGGACTAACATACGAGTCGGTAATCGCAATCAAAACCAAGGCAAACATGAAGCTGCACGAGAGCGTGCCCCATGCGGTTGTTGCAATCTCACGGCACACGGGGACCTTCATTTACTACGCTGACGACACCGACGACGCCATCGGTCGGTTCGTGCGGCGAGCGTTGGCTGCATCACCGAAGACCATCCGAGAGTTCAACCTACAGATGGCCATCAGGGACAGAAATGCAGCCGTAGTGGAGGCTCTGGGCCGGGAGGAGGCGGCTTGGGCAAATGGCAAGGCAAAGACTCAATGTGGAGTCGATTACTAGCGGTAGGATCCCAACCGACGAGCTCTAGAATTAAGTCTGAAATGTGCCCAACTCCCCCTTTTTTTTCCTTTTCTTCTCCTACTCCAAGAAATCTGTAAAAATAAAATTGTATTGACAAAGATCACGGACCCCGGAGTCTGTGGAGTAGATATTTAAATAATAAAAAAAAAAAAAAAAACCCACGAGTTTGGGTGCCAAGTTCGATTTCTCAAGCTTGTGCTTGACGGACTACAAATAGTTTAAAGTTAACGTAAAAGATGTTTACCTACTGTCGAAATTGTTTTTTTTTCCCCGAAGTGTCTGTTGTGGAGGCCCCGGAGCGTATGCCCCGTTTGCCCTCCCCTAAATCCGGCCCTGGTCCGTGGTACATAATATAAGGATCACTTACATATCCAACGGCGAAAGAATTTTTGAATTTTTCAATAGTTCCCGAGATTTGCGCAATAAAACATAAAACTTCTTCAGCTTTATAATATTAGTATAGATAAAATGGTGATGAGCCTGTGCAGTGACGATGTATGTTACGTTTCAGGGTGCGGCAACGGGAAGTACCTGAACGTGAACCCGTCCGTGTTCTCCCTGGGCGGGGACCGCTGCTCGCGACTCGCGGCGCACGCGCACCACACCAACAACGAGGTAAACGAACACTTACATTACTATATAGGCATCGATAGAAATAAACCAACCACCAACCGGTTTATCGATGAATCCCACTAATATTATAAATGTCAAAGTTTTGATGTTTGTTGCTGAATCACGCCGTAATGTATGAACGGATTGGGCTGTAATTTGGTTAGATTTTTTAGATAACACAGTTAGATTATAGTCTGGAAAAGTTAGGTTAGATAACACAGTTAGATTATAGTCTGGAAAAACACATAGGCTACTTTTATCCCGATAAAACAACGGGAACTACGCGGGTAAAACCGCGGGGCGCTGCTAGTGTACAAATATATACTAACTAACAACTGCAAACTGCATATATGCAGTTAGAAATACATCATCTGTGAAAATGTCAACTGTCTAGCTATCACCGTTCTTGAGATACAGCCTGGTGACAGACGGACCTTACCCGTACCCTTTGGGTACGGAACCTTTAAAACGGTAAAGGAACACATCGTAAGGAAACGTCATCCAACAACCTGCACTGGACGTGGATGATTATATGTATGGCCTTGACTCTGTCCTTGCGAGAGCAAGCCCCGACTCAAACAGTGGGAAAATATAGTGTCCTGCTTAGATATGCATCTTGGTTTATGGTAAACAATATTCTCATGTTGCCTGTAAAAGTATGAGCCAATTAAATGTATTTGCGTCGTATTACAGGTGGTGGTATGCGACAACCTGTGCTTGCCGTTCCGCGATGAGTCGTTCGACGCGGTGCTGTCGATCGCGGTGGTGCACCACTTCGCGACGGTGGAGCGCCGCGCCAGCGCGCTCCGGGAGCTAGCGCGGGTCACCCGGATCGGGGGCCGACTGCTGCTGACTGTGTGGGCGATGGAGCACGAGGGACGGAACTTCCACTCGCAGGTACGACCCTACTTATAACTCTCTACACTTCACAATAGAGGAAAGTAGGTTTTGTACGCTTTGGGAACTGGTGTGAGTCACCAGGATTAAAGGCTGGCTGTTACATGCTGTGTGGGGTATGGAGCTCGAACGGAGAAACTTCCAGTGGGTATCGCTGTTACGACGGAAAGTCGCATGGTTGGAAAGGTGCTGTAGGAAATCGCACGCTTTGGGGACTAATGCGAGTCATGATGATTGAGGGCTGACTGTTATTTATTGTGGAGCACGAATGGAGGGCCTTCCACTCGCTGGTACGCCTCTACTTCTGAAGTGGTGCATCACTGCGTGACGGTGGAGCGCCGCGCGAGTGCACTCCGGGAGCTAGCGCGGGTCACCAGGATCGGGGGTTGGCTGCTACTGTGTGGACGATGGAGCACGAGGGACGGAACTTCCACTCGCAGGTACGATCCTACGTCTGACTTGGTCCACTTCGCAAACGAAGGATCTTCGTGTTTATACGCTTTTGGGACTGACGCGAGAGACTGATGATTGAAGGCTGGCTGTTATTTGCTGTGGAGCACGAAGGGCGGGACTTCCACTCGCGGGTACCATCCTACTTCTAACTCACCCTACTTGGTAACAAAGGAAAGTTGCATCCGTACACTTTGAGAACTCACGCGAGTCATTATGGTTGAGGACTGACTGTTACTTGCTGCAACACGCTATGCAACACGAGGGATGGAACTTCCACTCGCAGGTAAGACCCTCCTTCTAACTCACTCCACTTTGCAATGAAGGAACGTCGCGTTCATACGCTTTGGAAACTAACGCGAGTCACGATGATTGAGAATTGGCAGTTACTAGACGTGTAGGCTATGCAACACGAGGGATGGAACTTCCACTTACTGGTACGCCTCTACTTCTGAAGTGGTGCATCACTTCGCGACGGTGGAGCGCCGCGCCAACGCGCTGCGGGAGCTAGCGCGGGTCACCAGGATTGGAGGCCGGCTGCTGTTGACTGTGTGGGCGATGGAACACGAGGGACGGAACTTCCACTCGCAGGTATGACCCTACTTCTAACTCGCTTCACTTTGCATACGAAGGATCTGCGTGTGTGTACGCTTTTGGAATTGATGCGAGTCACCAGGATTAAGAGCTGGTTGTTACTTGCTGTGTGGGCTATGGAGCACGAAAGGAGAAACTTCCAGTCAGTATCGTAGGTACGACCCTCATCTTTTCAAATTCCAAATCCTTACTCTTTGAATCTCGCGCAATTATTTGCCTTTGTTTTTTTTTCTCTTGAAACATTTTTCGTCAAACCAGTAATGTTTTAAATTGTTATATTTCAGGACGTTCTCATCCCGTGGCACCGGCCCGCCACACTATGTCCGCCCACGCAGACGCCTCGGTTCCTGTCTGTCGACTACGAACAGTAAGATACCTTGTACTAGACCTTTAATACTAAATATTAACCCGTTTGACCTTATCTTACCGATTAACTCGAGGTCTAAAGTGAAACTCGCTGACCCAAAAGATATATGTTCCAAGTTTACTCTTCTTTTGAAAAACATAGATGTTTTATATCAAAATATCATAAGCCTGTCATGGCAATCACAGCCACACTCATTAGCCAAGCACCGTTGTATGAAGACTAATTATCTATATTAGAATTAAAAATTGTTACGTGAAATTCCTGGTACTTGTGATTTATACTGAACTCTAATGCTGCCCGAAACGGGAACAAAATTAGAATCAATGAAACAATCCTATTTAAGACCATGCATCATTTGTTTCAGCAGCGCCGAACCATGGAAAAGTCGCGACGGCTCACCCGGGTCATCATCGTTGTCATCGCCCAACGAAACTTGCTACTCCTTCGTGCGGAGAGCTCTGCAGCGGCTGGCGGGACGACGCTCCTTCCTCCCGTCCTGGAGCATAGGGCCGAGGGCGCAGCAGAGGCCCTGCCTCCGGCCAGAACCCCCGGCGGCAGACCTCCCCATAGAACTGCGACGACTCGACGAAGCGATGCCTCCAAGATTAATCACGCAACATTCCGACGCTTCCACACTGAAATCCAGAAGTCTCACGGACATCGCAGATATAGAAAGACACGCTCTTGTACGGTCTCGATCCAGCTTGCCGAGTCTCGGTGTGGAAGAACCTGAACCTCCCACACAAATCCCCCCCATTCCTGAAATCGTTGAACCACGAAAGAAACCGCGACTTGTCAAACAGAAAAAATCCATTAACGAAGATGACGCAGAAGAAGACTTAGACAAACCTACGGACATGAAAAGCATGGTAGAAGAAATGCCTAACTTTAAAATTCATACTCACAGACTATCGTCAAAAAGACCAGGCGTATTTAAACAAACGTCGCTAAATGAAGAATTGATGTCTGTTGAAAGATTACGAGAAAAGGAACGCTTGAGAAAGAATATCCAAAAACAGGCATCTCTAAATGAAGAATACCTTTATCGGAGACCAGGAGCATTGGACTCAATACGGGATTCAATATTCTCAACATCTGCGACTACTGCCAAAAAATTCCAGTCCCTCAAAAATGGCCTCACTAGTAAATTCAAAACGTCGACAACGAATATAGACAAAGTAACAGTGTTTGTGAGAATGCTGCAAGGGTGGAAAAGTCACGGACCGGTCCCTGAAGTTCCTACGCCAAGTGACAATAACGCTGGAAGTGACAAGACCTACCCTGAAAGACGACATTCCAAGGAAGATGGTTCCGATTCATCGAAAGATAGTAGTTTACAAAGTGATACAAGTGTAGATTCAGAAGATAGCTTTGCATCTGTGATATACGTACCAAAAGCTGATGGATCGGGAGATCCATTATCACCAACGCCGTTGTCACCCGGGCCGACTTCGCCTAGATTAAAGGTATCGTCAGTCCCAACTTCCCCAAGAATGAAAAGTTCTCCTGGACTTCCATCTCCAAGGATAAAACAAGCATTTCCTTTGATCAGGCCACCTGGATCTCCAAACTCTGTACAAGCACCGGCCACTGTAAATAAAATTCTTGTGGCCCAGTACAGCTTAAAGAATTATTCAACTACCAGTAGTATAACCTCGGTACCAGTTAAACCACAGTCAAAGAGTCAGCCTAATTCTCCTCCGAAATCAGAGTCTGACGATAAAGTCACAATAAATCCTGAACCACTTTCGATACTAAACAGGAATATATCAATTGAAGTGTTCGAAGAGATTGATCCTATACCGCCTATAAAAGAGGAAGAGGAAGAAACCGTAAAAGATTCGGATGCTGATATGACTAAAGAACTACTAGCAGAAATCAACAAAGATATTGAAGAAATTCATAAACTAACAGCTGAGACAA
This sequence comes from Ectropis crepuscularia, assembly GCA_963693475.1. Taxonomy (NCBI): domain Eukaryota; kingdom Metazoa; phylum Arthropoda; class Insecta; order Lepidoptera; family Geometridae; genus Ectropis; species Ectropis crepuscularia. The sequence goes on from OY856355.1 coordinate 21,515,257, forward strand.
ATCACTTGAAACCTCGTGTTTTGCAAGATGTGAAACCTTACCCTAAAATAACACTCCAAACGGTTGCGGAGCTTCCTGAAATACCACAGTTCAAACCTAAAGAAACAAATAAATCTTCGATAACCGACACGCTCGACGCGAAAGCAGCGGAACGTAAAAGGAAAGAGCGAATAAGACAGATAAAAGAAATGCTAAGTAAGGGTATGCCGAATGTTAATTTAGGAAGAAGACCACCTTTCCCTTTAGTTCGCAGTACCAGCAAAGTAGATCCCGTTATTAAAAGTCGGCCAACGTTAATGTCGTTGGAACTGTTCAATCCTGCGACAGACGATATGGATAGTGACTCAAGCGGCGTCTCCTCCCCAGATTCAGTTGATAGCGTCATAAGCGTCGTTCCAGAAGAATTAAAGAAGATCGCTTTTGAAAAAGGTAAGACCTATGTCTTTTCTTGTATAGATATGTCAAGTCTATTATGTGTTCTTAAAATTTTAGGAAAAAATCTTATTGACTGTCCGCCATCACAGTTAAAATTATAACACCCAAATTACAAATTCTGCATATTAAAATTTTCCGCAAATTAGATATATGTTCAAAAGTGAACTAATCTGCGTCAGTTCATTTTAACTAGTAAAATAACTTATTTATTATTAAGTTATATAGCCATTGCTGTAGAAATTTTAAAATCAATTAGAAGAATTCAATGTGTTATTAGTTCAAAGTACAAACAAGCAATACAAACAACAGTAACGGAAAAGTAAAAAAAATAGTACAAACTTAAAACCCAATCTGTTTTGTTCTCAGATTTACCAACCGTGTTAATAGAAGAAAAGAAAGAAATACCGCCTGTTGAAAAGAGCACTTCACCTTTGCCACCACCGCAAACATTAATAGAAGCAGTAGCGGAAGTTGCACATTCGCTAGATGAAACCTGTGAAACTGTCATACAATCCAGCCCAAGATCGAAGAGAAGGCATCTTGAGAAACTAGAAAGTTCCGAGGCAATAGCTATCGTCCAAGGTGCATCGAGCAGCAGCAGTAGTAGCAACTGGAGCTTAAATAAACTCTCACCAGGGGATTTAAGGATTCTAGAAGATAGATCGAGATCACAATCTCATACAAGTTCAAGTGGCAGTTCATCGAGCTTAGAACGACTTTCACCTGGCAGACGATCCAAGGATAGATCGCCAAAACTTGGTAGCATTAGTAACTCTACCTGGAGCTTAAACAGGTTGTCTCCCAACAGACCCGAAGGAAGATCACTAGATGAGAATTTGAGCAAAAGCCACAAAAGCCCCACCAGGTTGCCTTACGATTCGATCTCAGTTTCTAGCACTGACTCGGAAAAGTCAATTTCAAAATCTGAAAGTTTCAACAGGATACAAAACGAGCCACTTATTACATGCAAATCTGACATGTTACCTAAAGAGGACGATTGGCCTCCGGATCAGGACCGTAACCAACAGCTGACGGAGTTTGCTGAAAAGCTTAGTGAAAAACTCTTGCAAGAAATCGATCAATACTCTAAACGTATCAACGAAGAAGATTTCGATTTACCAAGTAGTAGTAGCAGTGAGAAAAGTATATCTCTTCGCTTGAAACGAGAAGAGGAAGACAGAAATACACAAAAAATATTAGACGAACTCTCCGACAGCTTACAACATTTAGAAGACCCTTATATTAGTAAAATTAGCACTGAAATGCAGGGACTCAGTAAATTGAGTCACGAAATACAAGAGCGCAACAAATACATCGCCTCCCTCAACGATGTTCAAGAAACAGATATCAACAAACTTTTTCCCAAATGCAGCACGAAGACAAAGAGTAAAAAGAGATCAAAAGACGTAGACCCCATCATAAACAAATACAGAGAATTGAAGAAATCTATGAAAGTAACCAGCGATGAAGATTTACTACTAAATAATTGCATTGCTAATACTCAATACATGACAAAAACCGATGACAAATTACCCGAATGTGAAATTAAAAATCCTGATGATGACAGTGCCATCTGTTCAAGCAATGGTAATCCTGAAATTACAATAGACTCGGGGACCTACGACACGAGCCAATCGCTCGAAACTGGATACTCATTAGAATCAGAGATAAGCGTAGACTCTCTCTGCACGAGTACAGACAAGCGATCTTCCCTAAAAGTCGGTCAATCGACTGACTCCAGTGACTTGGAGAAAATGGAAATTAGTCCAGAGTCATTAACCTCTCGTTCGAGTAATAGTACAGCGCCTTTGAAGTCCGGTTTCTCGATCGAATCGAGCGACACGTCTGCGGGTAGCGATTGGAGTCGGCGAGATAAGACTGGGAGCACCGCGTCTTTAGGATGCGCCAGTTTAGCTTCCCTGCCGTCGTATAGCGAATGTTCAAAGGATAGGAAGTTGGAAACTCGATCGTCATCTGAAGACACGGCGACCGTGCCTGCCGTGCCGGCCCGCGCAATACCGCATGCTCCTCTACTACCCTCGCTAAGCGACGGATCCGACAGTCTACCCTCAGAAGGAGGCGCGGTCACCTACCACCGGTACTACCACGTCTTCAAGAGAGGAGAACTCGACCAACTCATCGAGAAATACGTGGAAAGCCTACACGTCGTATCCTCATACTACGACCAGGCCAGTTGGTGCGTCGTGGCGGAAAAAGTTCAAGTTTGGACCATATAAGGAATGGTAACGTACTTTTTGTCTAATCGCCAAAGTATAGAAGTTTCGTTGCTGGTTTTTCGAAGGCCTGATGATTAATTAGTGCTGGTATTTAATCTTATGAAGTAGTGGAGACTTTAAATAACCTTTATTATAGAACACTGTGCAGTGACTATATTCAAGTGACCTTCCTGGCTAACTCTTAAGTGAGTGTTTAGGACAGTTTTAACGGTAAAGGATCTCGTTTAAGTGTGAAACAAACAATTTGAAATTGCCAAAAGCGAAGCTTTTGTTTTAATGTACTAATTAGTAAAGTAATACAGATTTATTAGTTGTTATCCCGAACATAATCTTAACTTCATCGCCCGATTAAGGGCTTATTTAAATTTAGTATTATAGATTTGTGTGTTTACCCATTTTATATGTTTATTATCAATTTTTAATATGACATGAACATAAAAGATGGTTACCTGTATCTAAGTTATCAAATCTATACTACTATTATTAATATATGGTCCCTTCGGGCTTTAGTATTCAATGCGACGTCAACTCGCATCAAATGAAATCTAAGAGCTTTAAATAGTGAAAAAATTAAATTTAATATATACTTCCGAAGCTCAATATTATATAAGCTATTCATAGCTTATTTTACTCTATCATTCATGTATACTTACAAAATAATACTGTAATTACTCTTTACATAACTTTAGAATGATATTATAAGCCTTTATTAAATTCATAAACTTAGTGCCAGGATCCAAGACCAAAATAATTAAAATGCAATGTATAATTTAGAGGATCTGATATAAGTATATTCTATGACAATAAAATGAACATAGTAATGATTTCATTTTTATAAACTTATTTGACTTCTTTCGGTTACTAACAATTATTTTGGTTTTGGGTTTTGGTATAAAATTCCATAAATATGTCACAATATATGTGTTTATTAGGACGCAGTAGTCACTTTTTTTGTACGAGCCTCAAATTTGCGGAACATCCTGCAATTATTGATTTAAAAATTACTTAGAAACAAATTGTAAAAAAAAACAAACAAAAATCAGCGTATTTTGTTACAATATTTCAAACATCGCAATCAAATCGCTGTAACTATCAATTTTAACTAAATTATAGATGTTTGGCAAGTACAGAGATAAAAATAATACAATAAAAAATTCTAATCACTGAAATCACAATTATTAGGTACATCAAAATTAAAACGTTCGACAAATATACAACTTTTAATCTGAAAAACATAATTTATAAGGGGGCGTCCATAAATTACGTGAGGTGTTTTAGGGGGGGAGGGGGTCGAGTCAAATCTCATCTAATCTTACGTTGGAGGGAGGGGGGGTCTCGGCAAATATCACGTAATTTATTTTCCTTGAAACAAAAAAAAAATACTATTTTGGTCCATTTAATCCAGATTGTACATGCTTAAGATTTACCTAATCTTAAACATAATCGACGATCGAATCGACGCCGTCGGCGTCGCGACGTCGCACAAAAAAAATCATTACCTACTCAACAACGAAACGATATTTTATGTGTCTGTAAACGACAATGTACTAATTGATATATCTCCTATATCTCAGGCATCAAAATAAACTAATTATTGAGTATTTTTATTTGTTTCATATGTTCAGACTTTGAAAACCATTTTGTGGGTCGAGAGACAAAAAAAAATTGGCAGTCATAGGAACTGCCGATAGAAATGTAAACTTATAACTCAGAATTTGATAGATTACCTTGGAATCTACACGGGTGTAACCGGAGGGCGTGGCCTCACCATCTTGGCATGGCCATCTAGAAATGCGTCAGCATTTCCCATTGGCTGATGCGTTTCTAAATGGCCATGCCATGATGGCCTGTCCACACCCTTTCAGCATTTCCCATTGGCTGACGTATTTCTAGATGGCCAATAGCCATAGTCCCGAGTTTACCCGAAGCTTTCTTATCATACCCGAGCGTGACGAATGAATTCAATTCACAGCCCACGAAAAATCTGTCCAGGCGCGCCTAAAGAAGTTTTCACTTCAAAAAATGAATACTTACTCAAATAGAACACAAAAAATAAAACAATCTAACGTGTTTACGTAAGAAACCTACATCTTGAAAAATCTCACGTGAGTTTGGGGGATGGGGGAGGGGGTTGAATAAAATCTCACGACATCTCACCAGAGGGGGAGGGAGGGACAGAAACTTAAAAAAAGACCTCACGTAATTTATGGACGCCCCCTAAATGGCAAACAGTCATTTCGAATATAAAATTACACAACATAATACATGCCGCATTGAATCATACTTAATGTAAAATTATTTTTATTAATTATTATAATTATGCTAATCTATGTTATAAGCAAAATGACGAATTTTACAATCACACTAGTTGAATAAGCTACAAAATATATTATTACGATATTATCTACTTTATCATGAACCCACAAACACACATTATTAACCTGACCCATAAATTCCTATTTATATATTGAAATTATAATTATTATTTAATTAATGTAATATAAAGGTTTATAACTGCCAACATAGTCGCGTAAAAGCGTAGACAAATTAATATTTGGCTTATCCTTAGTAAATTTATATTGTAGACATTTGAGATATAAATGGGACTTCAAATAATAATAAACTATATCATTGCTTTTGACGATAAAATTAAATATGTATTATATAATAATTATTATATTATATTATATTAATTAACTAATGTTGAGAAAGTATTCCGTAATGTAAATATAATCGCTATAAATATTATAAAGCTATTAGAATATAATTATGTTATCAAATGAATCAGTGAGATTAAAATAATTATATTAGATTAGTAAATATGATATACTTAATAGAACACGACTGTGCATTTAATATTTTCTGATAAAATGAAAAATATAATGAAAAAGTGAATCTCAGTTTGGAAGAGGGAATATTAGATGCACAGAGGATGCGTGATAAAGCATTTTCACTAGTGGTTTACGCAAAATTAGATGATAAAAACAAAGTAGGGAATAGGACGATTATAAATATAACTATGCACAACCATTCTACTATTTTAACGAAATTCCGCATAGATATTTGCCATACCGATTATAATGCAAATTATATACCTTCATAGGTTATAATATAAGTTTTGTTGTATAGTTTACTAATGTACAGCGAATTTGAATTTAAGGAATGTTTAACATAATTTAAAGTTTTTTTTTTCTAATTAATTAACAGATTACGCAGGCGTTACAGGCCAACCAAACTTAAGTTTCAATCGCATACGACCTTTTTAAGGGGAGTTTGCGCTCAAGAGGAAACGCTTTACGTCCCGTGTGACACAGAAACTTAAGTCGGGTTGAACCGAACATATCACGCGTGATTAAACCATTGTTAATTAAAAAATGTTTTATAACGACATTAGTTTTCATAGTTAAAATGACAAATCGCGATATTGAGTAACAAGTATTATGTGACAACTGGTAAAAATGGGACACTTTTTAATATTTAAATATGACTAAATGTAATATGTTCTGAATACATGTTCAGCATAAACAGAGCTGTTTTTATTGTTAGTCGGAATGTTTTGTTTATTTTATTTTCTATTACGTGCATCATTCGCTACTTCGGAGAAATTTGAAAGAAAATAAAAATTCTATGATATTATTATTTATTTAAATCTATGAGATAAATAAATGTAACTTTACATGTTTTAATCTAAAACCGGTGTAATTTTATGAGTTTTTATTTTTCACTTATCTATTTATATTTATATTTTGGTTAGAAATTAAACATCTTAGTAAAAACATGTAAAACTTATTACTTATGTCTATTGTCTATATTATTAAAATATCGAATTCACTTAATTGCGGCACACATTTCCGACCATTTACTCATTGTATTTTAGGGTTATTTTATAAAAATATATGGTTATTTGGATGTAATTTGGAATATTTATAAGTCCGAGCGACGTTAAATTGATTTTGTATTGGAGTTGTGAAGTTTTGAGCATATCAGTGCGATGGAAGGATTTTATAATATATCAGATCCAAGCTTGTGAACACATCGCTATTATTAATATATTCTTACGTTGATAAATAATTACGGATGCCGTTCAAAGATGAACACAGAAGTTAAATAAATATAACTTTTAAATTCACATTAAAACATTTTAAATGAATTACCAGGTAACTCACGTGAGTCAGTCCAGTCCAACTTAAGTTTCAACCGCATTTTTGGTGTGATCCACAATCGTGAGGCCACAGGTTCGAATCCTGCTCGCATCGCGAATATTTTTTCCAAAAAAGTTAAGTTATCATCACCGCTGCCTTTAACGGTGAAGAAAAATATCGTGAGGAAACCGGCATGTTCCAACAATGTTTTGAGGTCATCCAGCACTGGGCGAACTGTGCGTATTCCACAGTGACTCTCTCCATGCGAGAAAATACCAAGCAGTGGGATTATTTAGTGGGTTGCTTATGTATGCATGGCGGATTCATCCATGAGACTAAAATAACTGTGAACGCGATTTTGCGGGCACCACGAAGTAAACAGGCCAAGAAATAAGAATAACGATACCTGTGAAAGTACCCAACTATGGAAACATTAGTAACTTTGTACTGCTTACATCCGTATTCCAAATCACCACTCAGGCTGCAGTCTGAGAATTGTGTCGTCACAAAAAAATAAAATTAATTTGACTTTACTCAAAAATATGACGAAGAAACGCCTCCAAAATTGTCATCAATGTCGAAATTATTTCGCTTCCTTATTGCTTATATTATCTTATTTAGCAAATTCCTCATGATTCATAAAACCTAATGTAAATAAATAGACATACGAGTATTATATCAATACTGATGCACTTCTCATTGGCTTAATCTGTGATATCTAATAGAGAAATTGGCACAAATTCGTCTTTATTTCAACCTAATAAGGGATACAATAGCATTGATCATAGAATAATAGTAGTGTATTTTATTTGTTTGTGTGTCTGAAAGAAATAAGAGTTTACAAGTATATGTATAATAACCATCGTCAAACAGGAGTTTCTCAATTCGACTATTTATTTTACATCAAATCTTTCGCCTGGAACCGATTTTGGTAATTATTTTTTGTTCAAAATACTAGACCTAAAGCTCCCACATAAACTGTATCACATCGGTGGAGAGGTTTTTGTAATATCAACCAAAAAATGGTTGTCTGTAAAGTCGGTTTACTGACGATAGTTAAACGTGACAACGTCTTAAGAAATCGATATTTCTTTATATGTTATCTTTATATGTTCGATATTTCTTTGACATGCTGATATGGGTTGATTACTTAATGGAACAAACGAATGATGCGTTCTTCATCGATATAAATCAATGGATGTGCCTTCACTTCAGGTGCACGGAATTATGTTATCGTTGCGAAGAGTGAGCTCTCACTATTTCCATTTTAGTCGGTTGTAGGAAGCGGTGAACGGTGGACGTTTATACCTATGACTATTCGTTGTCAACAACCAAAATAAATAGAACCGCAACATACCTCGCCGCTAGCGATTCTAGGGGTCAAGTAGATTGGTAGTTGTAAACCACTCACGCTACACCACACAGACGCAGTTTGTTTACAATTTCAAGGTGTTCAGGGCACATCTTTTGATTTATATCGATGTTGTCAATATATCTTATGAATGCAAAAACTATCAAATTTTGTTTTCAAATTGGCCCGCGTCGCAGTGAGAACATTTAGTGGGCTCCCTATGCTATAGTTATGCAATAACCATAGCGTATGAAGCAGTATGGTAGAGGCGCCATTCCGAAGTTTCTTTTTACTGAATCATCACTTTTAGCAGAAAGACATTGAAAACGAAAATAACGGTGCAGTGAATGAACCCTAAGTTAATATTACTTTTTACTTCTGGCAATCGCTTGTAGATCCATCTAATGATTTGTGTCTCTGTATTCACACATTGGTAGAAATTTATTTGTGTATTATTTATTTATCGAAATCGTAAAGTAAATACATTTAAATTAATGTAAGCTTAAACCTACGTCGTATTGTACTTATACATTATATTTAGGTGAGACCCTTCACAATAAAATGAAGACTTCAATATTTGGTTTGTTTTATTACCTTTAAATCCGTTGATGCAGTGGCGTAGTGACAAAAACGTCAGATCTCTTAATAAAGAGGTCACAGGTTCGATTCCCGCCAAAATGACTATTTTTTTGAAGTGAAAACTTCTTTTGGCGCGCCACAGACTGATTTCTCGTGGGCTGTGAATTCTAGCGTCACGCTCGGGAATGATAAGAAATCTTCGGATAAACGTGGGACCATGGTCATTGGCCATCTAGAAATGCGTCAGCATTTCCTATTGGCCATTTAGAAATCCTGACACATTTCTGGATGGCCATGCTCATGTCCACTCCCTCCGGTTTTATCCGCGCAGTTTTCAAAGTAAAGCTATCAAATTCAGAGTTATAAGTTTTCACTTCTATCGGCAGTTCCAATGACTGCCATTTTTTTTTTTTCAAGTTGCACATCTTACAATTATTATAAACACGAAAGTTTGTAAGAATGTATGGATGTAGGATTGTTACTCTTTCACGCAAAAACTACTGAAAGGATTTGAATGAAATGTGGTACACAGATAGATAATGGTCTGGAATAATACGTAGGCTATTTTTATCCCAGGAAAAAACAGGTAACTACTTGGGTAAAACCACGAGGCGCTACTAGCAATTCATTTTTTTTTTCTCAAGTTTCTCATCACCATTAACTTTAACGGTGAAGGAAAACATCGTGAGGAAATCCGCATGTTCCAAAGAAGATCGTTCGAGGACATGCGTCATTCATCACCAGTGTGTCGGATTATGTGCCCTTAACTTTCTCCTCGTGAGAGAAAGCCCAGAGTCCCAGCAGTGGGTAACGAACGGCAGTATAGGGTTAAATACCTTTGACCTTAAAATAACATTTTAAGCTGCCTATACACACTGGGCCAGTGGAGGCCAACGCGAGTGTCGACAAAACGGCACGAGACAAAACGTAGCATCCACACACTGGTCCAGCGCTGGCAAAAGCGCGGTAGGCCAATATGAGAACAGGACGCTACTCGCCGAGCGCCTTTAGTTTGTGCACAAAAACCGACACCGGTCACGAGAGACGAGTCGAGACAAAACAGCCCTATACACACTGGCCACTTGCCGTCACTCGGCCAGCGAGGCGAGCGACGCGAGTCATCACAAAACGATCCTCCACACACTGGCGTTGGCCTGCACTGGCCCAGTGTGTATAGGCAGCTTTAGATATGAGTATTCTAGTTTCAAACTAAGCAAAGTTTGTACTATTGAAAAAAAATATACGATAGGAGTTTTCTCGTTTACGCAAATAAAACAATTCACTTCAGTTACATCAGTTTATTCGACGTAAGTATAATTATATAATAATAAAAAAACCAGTACCTAATACATACACGTAAATAAATAAATCTTCACAGATATAAACAGTGTTATTTTATGAATAAATTATTAGATACATTAATGCTTACAATACTATAACGTATAGAGGGTTCGTACGTGCCTCAAGTACTTACTCATACTCGCGGGTCTATCGTCCCTCTTCTATAAGATATAGTCAAAGAGCGATGACACATGCCTCATACTCGTGAACGAGTGCTGCTTGCGTGAGTCAAGCAATACTTGTGGCACATACGCTACACAGACATAAGAAGTGAAGTCTAAAATCTTCTCTAAAATGTTGAATGTCGCTCATATCAAAACCGTTAATTCTGAGAAAGAACATAAACATTTGTGTTGGTGATGGCTAATTTTAACATTTAAACTATAGGCCGTCCAGGGCTTTATAGTTTAAGAGCCAGTGGAGTGTAATTGGGCTAATTATGCTAAGCTTACGTCCCTACCAGTGATTGTTGGCAAATGTATTTTAAATACATTTATAACTTTGATTATAACTCGAGGTGAGTTCGATCGATGTAAATTTAAGTCGAAGAAGTAACACGCTTGTCTAGTAAACATCTATTCACCGTTCGTTTGAAGACACCCAGGTTAAAAGCTTTTACAAAATGATTTACGAGTAAATCTGACACTCACTAGTAATAGTCTGTTATATTCGATATACTTTGAGCCAATTTCACCACTTTTCAACAACGAAAAATTACGTATGGAACGATAATTTCAAGCAAAAACATCTGGTTTTTTATTCCACTTGACTGTCGGCGCTAGCAGACTTTTTTCCGGTCAACTGTCCAACGTTGCCGCTCGATAGAGGCGTATAAAAAACCGCGCGACCTCTCCTGATAAAAAAGTTCACTAAAATAGAATTATAGAATCGATTTCAAAAAGAAAAATATATTTGAATAGATAATAAAACAAGGCATCATTTAAGTTTAAAATATGAACTCACAACTTCTTACCAATAAACCAAATTCAAACTTAAAGGACAATGCCCACGTCCCATACATTGAAAAACCTGGCCAACTTTTTTTGATTCTGAAAGTGTGTAGAGATGAATAGTATCTAATTAGGATTGTTAATGCTTCTATAAACGTCTACTGTTGGTGTTTTTCATTTCCTAAATACCAAAAATGAGTTACAGTTAAACGAAAAGTAAGGTTATGTTTACTGTCAAAATATTTTAGAATTATGTTTTCTTTTGGATTAGAACAGAAAAGAAAAGAAAGAACTATGGTATTGTCTTTCAAAACATATTTCTTATGAGAATAAATAGGAATAATAGTACTTCTCACTACCAACTGATTACCATAAAATAGTTCTCGGATGGAATTATCATAGGGTAAACAAGCCTTAAACTAACTGAGTGCAAGGCTAGGTCTGATGATGTGGACTTGTCTTCATGTTCTAATAATTTATGACACAAGACAGTGTGTCTTGTTAAAGGCAAGCATGTTTTCTTGATTACCATCAGGCACATGTTTCGCTCATTCTATCATTATTTCCTGAAAAAATTCTTAAATCAGTGTAGATAATACTGTTCACCAATATCTTTCTACTGAATCTATATTCAAACCAATGCAAGAGAGGATAAATAAAATATATTGTTTGCTATCATATAATTATATTTACATATAATAATAACTTTATATATTTAATAGCCCAAAACTACTACATAGCCCAAATACTCTGTTCGTGGATTTATGTGGTCCTGGTGTCTGGCCATCCTAGAAATCTCACGAAGAACTCTGCAATGCAAGTACAGCAGTACTGAAAGATGGCCTCTGCTGGTTGTCCCTATCATTTTCAACTAAAATATACATATTATATCTTCTATTTTATTTGCTTCAGCTTGTGTCTGTCTTCTAAAAGCAACTCAGGGTTTTAAAATTGGTAATTGCATAGGTTTTGTAGCAACTTAGCGCTAGCCCCGTATTTCCTGTAGAGTATGAACACTTCATTCGCATAGAAATATTGTCACAGAAAGGAATATCTTAATTATGATATTAATATTTCATTATTTTGGTATTCGAGACAGTGGTCTTAGAAGGTTCATAACAATAGAGGGTTTCCATCAGAAAACACAAGCAAGCCATCACAACAATATATGGTTTTATGTAATTATTACCACAATTATGTAAGTAATAAGGAGCACTGAATCACATAATTCCCAGTTTTGTTAAAACCAATTTAAACAAGAAGAAAACCATACATTTTGCTTGTTTACTTTTTTTTGATTTGTCAATTTGACATTGATCTTTGACCAATTTGGATTTGGTGAAAATTGCATGCCACCTTTTTTGTCGTTTACATTACCAAAAAAAGCTTTGATAGTTTCTTTGTCGCCGTATTTATATATATCGTTATTTAAATATGTAAAAGTAGTAAATAAACGACATTCTGAAAGAAATTGATATACATAATATCCATTTTCAATTTCAATCTAACGCGGATCACTAAAACGAAACGCAGGTACCGTTTCGTTATTGCAATATTTTACAAGTCAGCTTTGTTGGTAAATGGTAGGTTTAATTTAAACAAATGCAAATTATTTTATTTTGGAATGTTAGAAAGTTATATAACTTCGCACACAAGTACAACAAAAAATCACCAATTTTTTAATATATAACTCATATGTCTACACGACCACTATTTTAGCGGGTCAAAAATGGACATTGTCCTTTGTAATTTTTCTACTGATTTCCCGCCAATTTTGTATTATGTTATTACAACAAACTTACGCTATATTTTATAGTTTTGTAAACTCATTGAAAAAGTAAATTATATTTTCTTTTACCCCTAGAGCAGGGGTGTTCAACACAATTTTGTAGAGGTTGGATTCAAAGTGATGTTTTGCCAAAAATGTTTGTGAAACATTAGTGAAGTGAAATCCAATGATGAGACGGTCTTACCACGGAGGTAATTAACCTTTTGACCGCCAGGACTAAATTGCATTTCCGTGCCCTGTACGCCAAGCGAACGTCATAGCACAAAATAAAAAAAATCACAGCATCCATGGTTTTCAGCGACTAGTTTCGTACATTTACACGTTGTTTTGCAGGGATTTTCTATTTAAGGACGTGTTAAGTAAAAAAAAAATGGTTGTCTGTAAAGTCGGTTAACTGACGATAGTTGAACGTGACGTCTAGTATTTGTGTTAAGCGCCATCTAGGTAAAACATTCTGAAGCTTTTTGAAAAGCTGTTCAAAGCGCCATCTCTGGGTACATCATTGTACTAGCACAAGTTCTTAACTTCATATCGTCGCTTTTCTAAAACATGGACAGACTCCTTGAACGTAATACACATTTCACTCACTAGATGGTGCGAAAAGTAATAAGGCGAGGTAACGGCGGTAACGTTACATGACGTCATGTTTTGCGGGCGTGCAGCCGGCTTCATCGAATTATAAGACGTTATCACGTCAAAAAAAAATATCAGTCCTTTTAAATTTTTCATTAATATTTTGGTATAGTGCGTTTTTTAATTTTAGTCAACTATAGACGTCGTTGGCGCTCAGGGCACGCTAGCGCTTGTCAAGTATACTGGTGACTCTGGCGGTCAAAAGTATTGTATTGAGTAGTGTTATGACGTACGTGTAGACGTGTTAGACGAAGTAGGCGGCGAGCTGCGCCATCTTGTCCTTGGGCTGTTTGTTGCGCGTCTTGGCGGGGCGCGCGCGCGGGCCGCGGCCGCGCGACAGCGGCGCGCGCGACGCCACCGCGCGGTGCTTCTCCACCTACACACACAATACACATTAACCATACAATCATCATCGACAGCCCACTAAATGTTCCCACTGCTGGGACTCGGGGCCTTCTCTCACAAGGAGAGTTAAGGCCATAATCCACCACGCTGGCCCAGTGCGGGTTGGCGGATGACACATGACTTCGAAAGATTCTAGGTACATGTCGGTTTCCTCACGATGTTTTTCTTCACCGTTTTAACTTAGCGGCATTACACACATGACTTCGAAAAGACAGTGGTGCGTGTGGGGTTTGAACCCGGGGGATCGGCAGGCGCCGTTCTCCCGACTAGACCAGCCGTAACGTAACCATAGAATAATAACCCCTAGAAACCGATTCTGCGCAAGAAAAACGCAGGCAACACATAGTGAGCCAAATTGACTTAGTCCGTTCGAAACCACCATCATTTGTCAAGGTTCAACGCTAGTGCGTACGTCTCCGTCAATTAACTCATAGTGGTACTTACATAGGCGTTACTAAACTATGACATTAACAAGTTTTCATTACATGACATCAGGGGTCGGCAACGCGCGGCCCTCGACCTACCTCCAATTAATAAACTTATACTAATTTTTACAACCTATGAACGAGATGAATTACAAACTTTTCTTTTAAAAGTGCGGCCCGATTTTCTCTACTTTTTTAAGCTTGTTGACTCCTGCATTACATTATAAAAAAGTTTTTTTTTTACATGGGATAAAATAAAAATACAAATCAAAATAGTAGACATAGGGACACAGATGTAAAGGGCAGCTGACTGTCTCGTTCTTGCTCGGGTACACTCGGTGCTACTGAGTTCCCCAGATCGAGCCTTTCTTACTTGCTAAAGAGATTTGTGCTTAGTTGCCAGAGCGCTAAAGGTGGGTTCGCAGTAGAGGCAGGCCGTCATCTCGGTCAGCGCGGCGGGCAGCCTCGTCTTCTCTCCCTTGTACTCGACGGTGACTTGTTGCTAGAGAGATATGAGCTTAGTTACCAGGGCGCTAAAGGCGGGTTCGCAGTAGAGGCAGGCCGTCATCTCGGTCAGCGCGGCGGGCAGCCTCGTCTTCTCTCCCTTGTACTCGACGGTGACTTGTTGCTAGAGAGATTTGAGCTTAGTTACCAGGGCGCTAAAGGCGGGTTCGCAGTAGAGGCAGGCCGTCATCTCGGTCAGCGCGGCGGGCAGCCTCGTCTTCTCTCCCTTGTACTCGACGGTGACTTGTTGCTAGAGAGATATGAGCTTAGTTACCAGGGCGCTAAAGGCGGGTTCGCAGTAGAGGCAGGCCGTCATCTCGGTCAGCGCGGCGGGCAGCCTCGTCTTCTCTCCCTTGTACTCGACGGTGACTTGTTGCTAGAGAGATTTGAGCTTAGTTACCAGGGCGCTAAAGGCGGGTTCGCAGTAGAGGCAGGCCGTCATCTCGGTCAGCGCGGCGGGCAGCCTCGTCTTCTCTCCCTTGTACTCGACGGTGACTTGTTGCTAGAGAGATTTGAGCTTAGTTACCAGGGCGCTAAAGGCGGGTTCGCAGTAGAGGCAGGCCGTCATCTCAACAGCGCGGCGGGCAGCCTCGTCTTCTCTCCCTTGTACTCGACGGTGACTTGTTGCTAGAGAGATTTGAGCTTAGTTACCAGGGCGCTAAAGGCGGGTTCGCAGTAGAGGCAGGCCGTCATCTCGGTCAGCGCGGCGGGCAGCCTCGTCTTCTCTCCCTTGTACTCGACGGTGACTTGTTGCTAGAGAGATATGAGCTTAGTTACCAGGGCGCTAAAGGCGGGTTCGCAGTAGAGGCAGGCCGTCATCTCGGTCAGCGCGGCGGGCAGCCTCGTCTTCTCTCCCTTGTACTCGACGGTGACTTGTTGCTAGAGAGATTTGAGCTTAGTTACCAGGGCGCTAAAGGCGGGTTCGCAGTAGAGGCAGGCCGTCATCTCGGTCAGCGCGGCGGGCAGCCTCGTCTTCTCTCCCTTGTACTCGACGGTGACTTGTTGCTAGAGAGATTTGAGCTTAGTTACCAGGGCGCTAAAGGCGGGTTCGCAGTAGAGGCAGGCCGTCATCTCAACAGCGCGGCGGGCAGCCTCGTCTTCTCTCCCTTGTACTCGACGGTGACTTGTTGCTAGAGAGATATGAGCTTAGTTACCAGGGCGCTAAAGGCGGGTTCGCAGTAGAGGCAGGCCGTCATCTCGGTCAGCGCGGCGGGGAGCCTCGTCTTCTCTCTCTTGTACTCGACGGTGACTTGTTGCTAGAGAGATATGAGCTTAGTTACCAGGGCGCTAAAGGCGGGTTCGCAGTAGAGGCAGGCCGTCATCTCGGTCAGCGCGGCGGGCAGCCTCGTCTTCTCTCCCTTGTACTCGACGGTGACTTGTTGCTAGAGAGATTTGAGCTTAGTTACCAGGGCGCTAAAGGCGGGTTCGCAGTAGAGGCAGGCCGTCATCTCGGTCAGCGCGGCGGGGAGCCTCGTCTTCTCTCTCTTGTACTCGACGGTGACTTGTTGCTAGAGAGATATGAGCTTAGTTACCAGGGCGCTAAAGGCGGGTTCGCAGTAGAGGCAGGCCGTCATCTCGGTCAGCGCGGCGGGCAGCCTCGTCTTCTCTCCCTTGTACTCGACGGTGACTTGTTGCTAGAGAGATATGAGCTTAGTTACCAGGGCGCTAAAGGCGGGTTCGCAGTAGAGGCAGGCCGTCATCTCGGTCAGCGCGGCGGGGAGCCTCGTCTTCTCTCTCTTGTACTCGACGGTGACTTGTTGCTAGAGAGATATGAGCTTAGTTACCAGGGCGCTAAAGGCGGGTTCGCAGTAGAGGCAGGCCGTCATCTCGGTCAGCGCGGCGGGCAGCCTCGTCTTCTCTCCCTTGTACTCGACGGTGACTTGTTGCTAGAGAGATTTGAGCTTAGTTACCAGGGCGCTAAAGGCGGGTTCGCAGTAGAGGCAGGCCGTCATCTCGGTCAGCGCGGCGGGCAGCCTCGTCTTCTCTCCCTTGTACTCGACGGTGACTTGTTGCGCGCCGCAGACGGAACACGGCTGGTCGGACACTTGCACGCGACACGCGTCTTCGAAGATGTTGATAATGACGTCACATCTGAAATATTCATAATATTACTTGCGGGTTCCGTTTGATTCCGGCGGCTCGGATATTGTCATATTATAAAGATAAGAAGTTATTTCAATTTAACTTGCAAGATATAGACAGCCTAACTAAAGCTTTTAATAAAACGTTCAGCAAAAATCGTAGTAAAAATTACTTTAGATATACGGGAGTAGTACTGAGTTACATAACTGTTGCACGCCCCTGTCGTAATCTAAGCAGCCCAACACACCGCTGGAATGACGTCGTACGCGCAAGCAGAACGCGTGCACGAGTACGACACTAGTACTGACCTGTTGCAGGCCAGCTTCCACTTGGGCGCGATGGAAGGGTCTAACACGAGCACCCCCGCCTCGCATTCGACGCAGCCGGACACGCCAGTGGAGTTGACGCCGTACGCGCAAGTAGGATGTGTGCACGAGTTGCAACCGAAGCCTTTCTTCATGTCCCTGAGGAAATCATTGTTTGTTTATTAATTTACTGAACGCAGCTAAAGAAGTAATAGAATAGAATAGATGAGATGAGTGAGAGAGTGAGATGAGTGAGAGAGTGAGATGAGTGAGAGAGTGAAATGAGTGAGAGAGTGAAATGAGTGAGAGAGTGAGATGAGTGATAGAGTGACATGAGTGAGAGAGTGACATGAGTGAGAGAGTGACATGAGTGAGAGAGTGACATGAGTGAGAGAGTGACATGAGAGAGAGAGTGAGATGAGTGGGAGTACCTGAAGGGCGGGTGGTTGTAGCAGTAGGGGCACAGCGGGAAGCTCTTGCCCTTGTTCCCTGAGGACCAGGATAGCAGCTCGAACTCGTCGAGCGGACACTTGAGCTCGCGGTAGATGAGTGAGAGAGTGAGATGAGTGAGAGAGTGAGATGAGTGGGAGTACCTGAAGGGCGGGTGGTTGTAGCAGTAGGGGCACAGCGGGAAGCTCTTGCCCTTGTTCCCTGAGGACCAGGATAGCAGCTCGAACTCGTCGAGCGGACACTTGAGCTCGCGGTAGATGAGTGAGAGAGTGAGATGAGTGAGAGAGTGAGATGAGTGGGAGTACCTGAAGGGCGGGTGGTTGTAGCAGTAGGGGCACAGCGGGAAGCTCTTGCCCTTGTTCCCTGAGGACCAGGATAGCAGCTCGAACTCGTCGAGCGGACATTTGAGCTCGCGGTAGATGAGTGAGAGAGTGAGATGAGTGGGAGTACCTGAAGGGCGGGTGGTTGTAGCAGTAGGGGCACAGCGGGAAGCTCTTGCCCTTGTTCCCTGAGGACCAGGATAGCAGCTCGAACTCGTCGAGCGGACACTTGAGCTCGCGGTAGATGAGTGAGAGAGTGAGATGAGTGAGAGAGTGAGATGAGTGGGAGTACCTGAAGGGCGGGTGGTTGTAGCAGTAGGGGCACAGCGGGAAGCTCTTGCCCTTGTTCCCTGAGGACCAGGATAGCAGCTCGAACTCGTCGAGCGGACACTTGAGCTCGCGGTAGATGAGTGAGAGAGTGAGATGAGTGAGAGAGTGAGATGAGTGGGAGTACCTGAAGGGCGGGTGGTTGTAGCAGTAGGGGCACAGCGGGAAGCTCTTGCCCTTGTTCCCTGAGGACCAGGATAGCAGCTCGAACTCGTCGAGCGGACACTTGAGCTCGCGGTAGATGAGTGAGAGAGTGAGATGAGTGGGAGTACCTGAAGGGCGGGTGGTTGTAGCAGTAGGGGCACAGCGGGAAGCTCTTGCCCTTGTTCCCTGAGGACCAGGATAGCAGCTCGAACTCGTCGAGCGGACACTTGAGCTCGCGGTAGATGAGTGAGAGAGTGAGATGAGTGGGAGTACCTGAAGGGCGGGTGGTTGTAGCAGTAGGGGCACAGCGGGAAGCTCTTGCCCTTGTTCCCTGAGGACCAGGATAGCAGCTCGAACTCGTCGAGCGGACACTTGAGCTCGCGGTAGATGAGTGAGAGAGTGAGATGAGTGAGAGAGTGAGATGAGTGGGAGTACCTGAAGGGCGGGTGGTTGTAGCAGTAGGGGCACAGCGGGAAGCTCTTGCCCTTGTTCCCTGAGGACCAGGATAGCAGCTCGAACTCGTCGAGCGGACATTTGAGCTCGCGGTAGATGAGTGAGAGAGTGAGATGAGTGGGAGTACCTGAAGGGCGGGTGGTTGTAGCAGTAGGGGCACAGCGGGAAGCTCTTGACTGGAACGGACATGGCATCAATATCAACGGCGAATGCATCACTCACCTTCGGTTTGCCGACGACATAGTCATTGTGGCGGAGTCGCTGGAGGACCTCGGTGCAATGCTCAGGGACCTCAGTAGAGTATCCCAACAGGTTGGTTTGAGGATGAACATGGACAAGACGAAGGTCATGTCAAATGTGCATGTCTCACCTGTACCGGTTATTGTTGGGAATACCACACTCGAAGTTGTTGACGAATACGTCTACCTGGGTCAAAAGATCCAATTAGGTAGATCCAACTTCGACAAAGAGGTCCAGCGAAGGATCCAACTCGGATGGGCAGCGTTCGGGAAACTTCGACACATCTTTGAGTCCAAAATACCCCAATGCCTAAAGACAAAAGTCTTTAACCAGTGCGTGTTGCCAGTGATGGCTTATGGAACTGAGACGTGGTCCTTAACTGTGGGCCTCATAACAAAGCTCAAAGTCACACAGCGAGCTATGGAGAGAGCTATGCTCGGAGTCTCTTTGCGCGACAGAATCCGTAATGAAGATATTCGCAAAAGAACTAAAGTGGCCGACATAGCTCAACGAGTAAGCAAGCTGAAGTGGCAATGGGCAGGCCACATCGCTCGAAGAACTGACAACCGATGGGGAAGAAAGGTTCTCGAGTGGCGACCACGAACCGGAAGACGCAGTGTTGGACGGCCTCCCACTAGATGGACAGATGACCTCACAAAGGTCGCTGGAAACCGCTGGTTGCAGGTTGCGCGGGACCGTTCGTTGTGGAAATCTAGGGGGGAGGCCTATGTTCAGCAGTGGACGTCTTGCGGCTGATGATGATGATGATGGGAAGCTCTTGCCCTTGTTCCCTGAGGACCAGGATAGCAGCTCGAACTCGTCGAGCGGACACTTGAGCTCGCGGTAGATGAGTGAGAGAGTGAGATGAGTGAGAGAGTGAGATGAGTGGGAGTACCTGAAGGGCGGGTGGTTGTAGCAGTAGGGGCACAGCGGGAAGCTCTTGCCCTTGTTCCCTGAGGACCAGGATAGCAGCTCGAACTCGTCGAGCGGACACTTGAGCTCGCGGTAGATGCGCACGCTGCCGTGCTGTGGTAGACCGTACGTGTCGTCGCAGTGGGCGCAGTGAAGACGCGCCGGTTTAGCCTGAAGACAACATATAACTCTTGACCACACAATTTAAATGGCAAGATTTTAATACGATTACACCATAGAGCGAGTACGAGTGTTCACTGTTCAGGCCGAAGAAGCATTATTAAATTGATAGAAACCATAATGTAACGGAGGTCATCTTATCGGAACCGAAGTCGGAGTTTTTAAATTTGATTTATAGGAGTCGGAACCGGAGTCGGAGGCCTATGCAGGATCAAAATTGATATTTTTGTAAGAGAGATATTCTTATTGGGGAAAATAAAATATTATTTAGTCAAACACGTGTACACCATTAAACATTGAAGGGCAATTGATTTAAGGGGTGGGGATTTTGTACATCTATTTACTTACCACCACAATTATCTCAAATATTTATACACCTTACCTCCGATTAAAACCTCCGATACAAAAGTTTCGGAGCCGAATTCTGAAACGAAGGTGTAATAATAATCGGAAGTTCCGACTTAACGGAGTCGGAGTCGAAGCTTCGTAACATCCCTGATAGAAACCAACACCGTGCGTCAGTTAAAGGCGCGCCCTTTAAAGCAACGCCCAACTCTGCTGTGATGTTTTTATGTATACAAATTTAACAATTACGTGTAAATCTGTGGTTTAATTCACACCACATACTTACTTAAATAAAATTCAGATTCTTTATTTTCATTACAGGTCACAAAATCAATAATCTTATCTTATAATATATATAAATCTCCTGTCACGATGTTTGTCCGCGATGGATTCCTAAACTACTAAACCGATTTTAAATTAAATTAGCACACCGTGAGCAGTCTGGTCCAACTTGAGAGATAGGATAGTTTTTATTTCGATTAATACTATTAATACTAGGGCCGCTAGTTATATAATATTTTTTGATTAAATTAATACAACATTTCATTTCAATAGAATTATTAAATTACGCAAAGTAACCAAGTTAATCAAATAATAAATAAATAATTCAACATGTTAATTAATAAGCAATTATTATTAATAATCCTTGCGAATCCAAAACAGAGATAAGAATTCTTGAAGAGCAATGTTTCCAGAGAAATTACAGGGCATAGTTAAAACTTAAATTTCTTGGTGAAGAGCGCAGTGCAGTGGTAGGTTTTCATGTTCCAATAGCTGCATTTCACTGTCCTGTTATGGGCAGGCATGTTACTTACCATCAGACACATGTCCAGTTCGTCTTGACACTCTATATATAGTGACAAGACGAACAATGAATAAAATTCTTTATACTTCCACAATATAAAATTATACTGAATGCATTGCGTTGCGTAAATACATTTATCCCGCGCAATAAAATATGAAAAGGGTACGTATTTATACTTACGACATGTGGCAACAAAAAACTTTGGCAAAGAAAAGATTTTAACCACTACTTGTATATATTTTTTATCTCCTGCATTAGCCGTACCTCGAGAACGTCTCCCGCTGGCCTTCAGCGAGGAGAAGGATAGAGCCATGGCCTTGACTCTCTCTCAATCCGAGAGAAGGCCAGCAATGGGAACATTTAGTTTACTCATGCTATTATCAAGCCATATTTGTAGACGCAGCGTTGGCAAGCCTAAAAGATGGACCGACGATCTGGTGAAGGTCGATAAAAATAGTTGGATTCCAACGGTGCGGCAAACGGCAAAAGCGGTGTTTGTCAAGATATCTAGGGAAGGTCTTCGTTCAGTGGACGTCACTTGGCTGAAATATTGATGACTTACAAGTACCTTTCTGCTGGCCTTGAGCGAGAAGGATGGAGCCATGGTTTTGACTCTTTCCTGGCGAGAGAAGGCTTCGAGTCCCAGCAATGGGGACATTTCGTTACTCATGCTACTATTAAGCTATTTTTGGAGACTGGTGAAGGTCGCTGGAAATCGTTGGATACGAGTGACGCTTGGCCGGTCTTTGTGGAGACCTTTGGAGAAGGCCTTCGTCCAGTGGACACCACGCAAAAAAGGTACCTATTGACACGTAATGACAAATGACAACGTGAAACTTTACCAATAAGCAAGATTGTAACCTACACTTACTTGTATATATCTCATGTACCGCCTGCACTTGCCGCACCGCGACAGCGCCTTGCCGCTGGCCTTGAGCGAGGAGAAGTTGACCTCGAACAGCTGGTCCATGGCCTCGATGGAGCGCACGAAGTACTGGAACTTGCGGCGGAACACCTCGCTCGTGTGCACCAGCACGGCGTTGAAGTCCACGCGACCGATGGCGATCAGGTTCAGTTGCTCTTCGACGGCCGATCGCATGGTAGGGAGAACCAACTCTGGGTCGATCTATCAAGAAAAGAAAAAGTGCAGTTATAGGAACTGCCGATAGAAGTGAAAACTTATAACTCAGTGGCCAATGGCCATGGTCCCGAGTTTGTCCGAAGATTTCTTATAATTCCCGAGCGTGACGCTAGAATTCAATTCACAGCCCACTGTCTCTGGCGCGCCAAAAGAAGTTTTCACTTCAATGAATATTGAGGGTCATTTATTTTCGTGAACACAAATGTTTGTCAGTATATGGGTCTCTATCCTACTAATATAGCACGGCGTTAAAGTCCACGCGACCGATGGCGATCAGGTTCAGTTGCTCTACGACGGCCGAACGCATGGTAGGAAGTACCAGTTCTGGATCAATCGATCAAGAAATAAATTTTGAGGGTCATTTAGTTTTGTGAACACAAACATGTCTTCAGTGTTTGGGTATCTATGAAAGGAAATGAAATATTGTTTGGCTTAAAAACTTCACAAATAAACAGTTCGTACAAATGTATTTTTTTATGTCTTTATCCATGTAGAAGTGCTATTGTATATATTCTATACCACGGTCGAAGCCACTAGTACTTAACATAAAAGCTGGTCCAGTCGGGAAAACGGCAACTGTCGATCCGAAGCCAAAGCATTCGCATCCAAATTTAAAATTTTGGATATTTGTTGCTCATTTGAAATGACTGAAATCGAACTGATAAGTTAAAATTTGGAACGCAGAGTATAATTTGGAGTAGAACAAATGGTACTTTTTATTCCGGAAAAGCAACAGGAATTAAAACCACAAAGCGCTGGTAGTAACATAATAAATTACGAGTAATTCCCAAATTTCAAATCCTTTTACTTTTAAAAGACTAAATTAAGTATAGCCAGCCGGATGGAGTGACAATACCTTCTGATACCCGTGCACGAGCACGATCCCCAGGTTGGTGGGGATGAGCTTCCGGCCGTTCCCGACGCTGACGTAGTTCCGCTGGCAGATGTTGTTGATGTGCACCGGGATAGACGCGTCCGTGCCTATGCCGTGCTTCTCCATCAGAGTTATCACCTGCAGACAACATATTAGGTCCTTACATTTATTATTTTATAAGCTTATTTTAGGTTTCAATGTTTCTCTAATTCTATTTTCATTTGTAATAGGGTACAATCCTCAAAAAAACTAAGTAGCCCGTTAGTT
Source organism: Ectropis crepuscularia (assembly GCA_963693475.1). Taxonomy (NCBI): domain Eukaryota; kingdom Metazoa; phylum Arthropoda; class Insecta; order Lepidoptera; family Geometridae; genus Ectropis; species Ectropis crepuscularia. The sequence goes on from OY856355.1 coordinate 21,538,893, forward strand.
TCATTGCCAAAAAATATTGTACACGTATTTTTTCTTTTGTTTCACAAACAAAAAATGACGAAGATACAGGAAGTTTCGTGTGACGTCACTTGTGAGTACGATTTTTACTCACGAGTGACTTTTACGCGACGCCCCACTCTCGAAGTTTGATGGTCTATATCTTTGACGATTTTTAATATTATGAAAAAACAAAAAATACGTGTCCAATATTTTTCCATGATATAGCTGAGGGACTAATTAGGATGGTGTATTTTTGACCCAGTCCGGTACCCTATTGTAGATGTAACTTTATCAAAATTACTCTGTTTAGAGGAGAGCCTGAAACCCACGACACAGGATAACCTAGTGTGGGTTTCAGTGAACACCTTGAAGCTGAAATTGTATTTTGTTCTTGTTTAGTTATGACATCTTGGTATAACTAAATAGAAATGTAAGCTTTTGAATAATAAATTACTATTATTATGAAATTGGTGTTTTGTCGTACTGGCCACTTTGATCTCAAATATCTTCTCTTTGGTTAAGAACACCAAATTCAAATTTATACAGCTATTTACTTATGCTGTTGTGTATTGAAAACCATAATTTATTTGGTTTTTCCTCTATTGGATTTTTTTTTTTCGATCACTCAGTTAATAAAATGGAAATTTTTGAGTAAATTTTCGCTTGGGACAGCATTTGGCTGGTTCACCAGGGTTCAGCCATTGCGATGAGCGTTTTCGATTATCATATAGGATTAACTTTTCATCTTTTTTATTTTATTAATAAAGCATAAAGCGAGACGAGACGAGCAGGTCATGTGCCTGATGGTAAGCAACATACCTGCCACATAACAGCACAGTGACACGCGGCTATTGGAACTTGAAGAAACCAAATCATTACCTAGCACTGCACTGCGCTCGCCACCCAGAGATCTAAGTTGTTATATCTCTAAGCCCTGTAATTTCTCTGGAAACATTGCCCTTCAAACCTGAACACAGTAATGTTTGCACATTACTACTCGGCGGTAGAATAACTGGCAAAGGTGTGGTACTTCCCCAGGCGGACTCTGTCAAGAGTACTATCACAGGTAATGATTCGATTTAAAATCCCTTAATTATTGTGCCCGTTTAGTAAAGCTATGTTAGTTACCTCTGCTTCGGTGAGATAGTCCGGCGGCGAAGTCTGGCACTCGACCAGCCGGTGGTCGTGAGCTTTCAACACCTCCTCGATTTGCAGTGCCGGGATAAACTCGTCTTTGCCGAAAGCCTGGAAGAAGCAAGGGTTAATTGAGGACTTTTTGAAGCGAAAACTTCTTTTGGTGGGCTGTGAATTGAATTCTAGTGACCATGGCCATCGACCATCTAGAAATGCGTGAGCATTTTCCTTTGGCCATCTAGAAATGCAGTCGAATTTCTAGATGGCCATGCTCACGGCCACGTCCTCTGGTTTCACCCGCGTCGTTTCCAAAGTCACCTATCAAATACTGAGATGTAAGTTTTCACTTCTATCGGCAGTTCCTATGCTTGCCAATTTTTGAAGTGAAAACTTGTATTGGCGCGCCTAGACAGATTTTTTGTGGGCTGTGAATTTAATCCTACCGTCACGCTCGGATATGATAAGAAATCTTCGGGTAAACTCGGGACCATAGCCATTGGCTATCTAGAAATGCGTCATCCAATGGGAAATGCTAAAAGGGCGTGGCCATCTAGAAATGCGTCAGCCAATGTGAAATGCTGGTGCATTTCTAGATGGTCATGTCATGATGCCCAGGCCACGCCCTCAGGTTTCACCCGCGCAGTTTCTAAAGTGAGCTATCAAATTCTAAGTTATAAGTTTTCACTTCTATCGGCAGTTCCTATGACTGCCATTTTTTTTGTTGTTTTATTTTACCTGCCAATGCATGACGTCAGTGTACCCCGGGTCGACCAGCGTGTTCCCCGTGTACGTGAACGTCTCGGTCCCGATGGAGAACGTGATCGTGGTGCTCAGGTAGCGACAGTCGCAAGATAAATTCGCGTGATGAATTAAATAAACCTTTTTACTGAAGTGAATACTCATTTTAGTGCACTGCACAAAGATTCTTAGTGGGCTGTGAATGAAATAATCGGGTGAAGTCGGGCCCATTGGCATCTTGAAATGCTAACACATTTCTAAATGGCCATGGTTACAAAACTTATCTAGATGGCCATGCTTAGAAGACTTATTTAGTCGGCAATGCTTTGAAGATTTATTGCAGACTAGCAGCTCCCTCCGGTTTCATCCGCGTAGTTTCCAAAGTCAGCTATCAAATTCTGAGTTATAGTTTTCACTTCTATGACTACCATTTTTTTTTTTCACTTTTTTATTAGTCATACCTGCCAATGCATGACGTCAGTGTACCCCGGGTCGACCAGCGTGTTCCCCGTGTACGTGAACGTCTCGGTCCCGATGGAGAACGTGATCGTGGTGCTCAGGTAGCGACAGTCGCGCGACAGGGTCGCGATGAAATGTCGCGTGATGTAGTCGTAGATACGCCACGCATCGCCGTCTAATTCGGTCTCCGCTAAAAAATAAAACAACAAAAAATGCATAAGTCAAAATAAACTTATTTAAAATAAATAAATAAGTTTTATTGACCAATTACAAACTCTCAAACTACTACAGAATAGTAAATCTCACAGTTTTTACAATTTTATGATGACATATACAAAACACGCGCTTCTCACAAACACATACATGCATACACTAATTCCCACACACACATACAAAGTCAAAGTTCTTTATTCATAAATGTACAATTTACACGTTATTCTTGCACATACACACTCTCACATATACTCACAAACACAGATAAGCACACCCTCACATACACCCTCACCCCTCACACACACACACACACCCTCACACACACACACACCCCCTCACACACACACACACCCTCACACACACACACACACACACACACACGTATAGGCGCCCCTCTGTGGAGTGATGGGGGGATGGTCTCCCTTGTCCACCCCCTTCTTGGGCCGGTTGATGCCCGCCGCGATGATGGAGCGAACCTCCACGCCCCACTTAGACGAGTTTTGCTACTGCCTCAGGGTGCCCACACTCACTCAAACATAAACTCAAATTCACACAGAAACGAACACATAAGTATGATACGTACCGTGTTATCTCACGGTTTTTACAATTTTATGGTGACATGTACAATACACGCGCTCTGTAACACACAAACACATGCATACACTAATTTCACACCATGCTTGCACATACACACTCTAACCTAAACTCACATTCACACAGAATCACTATAATTCTGCTGCTGTCTCAGGGTACCCTCACACACACACACACACTCTTGCACATACAGACACTTTCACATATGTATACTCATATTCACACCCTTTTTGACACCCTTACTTCCACATACGCCCTCACACATTCGTATGAAGTATGATACGTACAGGCGCCCCTCTGTGGAGTGATGGGGGGATGGTCCCCCTTGTCCACCCCCTTCTTGGGCCGGTTGATGCCCGCCGCGATGATGGAGCGAACCTCCCCGCCCCATTTAGACGAGTTTTGCTGTTGCCTCAGGGTGCCCCTGCGAAAACATCACGGTGACTTCAACTCGGATTTATATAATTAGATAATTACTAGCAGCAAACCCCGTTTTACCCGCGTAGTTCCCGTTCCCGTTGTTTTAACGGGATAAAAAGTAGCCTATGTGTTCTTCCAGACTATAATCTAACTGTGTTCCGAATTACAGCCCAATCCGTTCATACGTTAGGACGTGATTGACCAACAAACATCCAAACATTGACATTTATAATATTAGGTAGGGTTCCTTTCAACAAGCTTAAACGAGAAATTACTGGGTCTAAAAGATAAAACTGGACTCGATTGGCACAGGAGCAAGGCAGATGGCAAAGTAAGAGACAGGCCTATACCCAACAGTGGGATGGAGAAGGCTGTGGATGATGATGAAGAGATAAAACACCTTATACAGGCTGACTGGTTGAACACTTTAGATATTGATATAGCGTGTTCAGTAATCGATTCTCTTCTATTTACGTAAAAAAATAGGTGCTTAATATTTGACTAATTTAACTTTAATTATCCGTCAATAAAAATAAGTAGGGTCACCAGCTCAGCGTGCGTATTAATACCTCTAAAATTAAACAGCTGCACCAAAAGTACCTTCTTGTCTTGACGTACCTACGGTCGTTAACCCCGTTCGCTGATACTAGCTATTACTTATTCTGTGCTAGAGCGCTCGGCCGGCGGCGGCGCCGGGGATTCACTCGTGTTACAGAATACTGCATAGTAATTGTACAGCTGAGCTGGCGACCGATAGACACTGTGTTGTCCATAATTTCCGTGTCTTCGCACATTAATGTAATGAAGGTTTTCTTTATAATTTATTTGTATTTTTATAATTATATATTTTTAAGCCCTTCATGTGACTATGATTCATCATATCCTTGAATATCTAAAGTGTTCAAACAGTCAGCCTGTATATCTCTCGGCATCGAGCGCAGTACGGTGCATGTAATGATTTGGACTCTTCATGTTCCAATGTAGAAGTGTGAACTTATAACTTGGAATTAGATAATTTTTGCTCACTTGATAACTTTGCTAAACCCACAGATGGCGCTGTAACAAAATGAAACAATATTTTCGGAAAGTGTTACATGCCAATGACGCGAATTCCAAGATTTCTGTTCACCCAAAAAGTAGTGAACTGTTTCACTTCGACAAGAACAAAATTGAAAATGTTGATTTACCCCCAACTACCTTGGATTTGTAATCTGTACAACATTCTACTAGTCAAACCCTTTCATTTGACACCCATATTGAGATAGTAGTACAAAAAAAATTGTAATTCACCATTTTGTGGTGGTGGCCACCTTGGATATGATTTTTTTACAGTGTATAGTATTCTACTAGTCAAGCCCCTTTCATTTGATACCCATATTGAGGTAGGTTGTGAAGAAATATCCATCGGCCATCTTGAATCGATATTAACCAAACATAGCTGAGAACATCAGGACGGAAGTTTACCTTCAAATAAAAAAAATCGCATTGAAATCCGTCCATCCGTTTGTGTTCTACGGTGCCACAGACAGACACACACACACACAGACAGGTATACATCGACGTTAAACTTATAACACCCCTTTTTTTGGTCGGGGGTTAAAAAGAAACCTGTTAAGAGTAAACTTACATCAAATCGAAGTTCTCTGGGTAGCTCGTGGTTTCAGTACGCGGGTAGGAGATGTAGCCGCTAGTGTAGAGTCGCTCCGCTATCTTCATAAAACAACAAACACTCATTGTTAGCCTTCAAAACATTAAGGGCAAATATAAACTGGGTTTTTTTACACTTACTATATTATAGTTCGCTAAGTGGTAGAAATTCGACCATAAAGCAATATTAAACTATAGTCAATTTAACCACAGACTTAAATCTATATATATATATATTATATAAATGCGAAAGGTCCTCATCAAGGAATCTCAGAAACTACAAATGCTAGGAATCTGAAATTTGGCATGGAGGTCCCTTTTAGCACGTAGGCGCTCGCTAAGACGGGGTTTTGCGAAATTCAACCCCTAAGAGGGTGAAACAAGGGATGAACGCCTGTATGAAAATTCATCATTTTTAAAGTAATCAATTTTGTATTTAGACACTTGACACGAAGCAATTAAACGTTTGTTCTATTAATTTTGTAATTTCAAACTGTACGGGGGTGAAATTGGGGTTGAAATGGGGGATGAATGTCAATATGAAATTTCCCAACCGTTGAAGATAAAACCATGAAACTCTGTGTATAGACACTTGACACGAAGCAAACGAATGTTTGTTCTAGCAATTTTGTAATTTCAAACTATACGGGGGTGAAATTGGGGTTGCAATGGGGGATGAATGTCAATATGAAAGTTCCCAATCGTTGCAGATAAAACCATGAAACTCTGTATTTAGACACTTGACACGAAGCAAACGAATGTTTGTTCTATCAATTTCGAACTGTACGGGGGTGAAATTGGGGTTGAAATGGGGGATGAATGTCATTATGGAAGTTCCCAACCGTTGAAAATAAAACCATGAAACTTTGTAAAAAGACACTTGACACGCAGCAAACGAATGTTTGTTCTTGCAATTTTGTAATTTCGAACTGTATGGGGATGAAATTGGAGTTGAATTGGGGGCGAATGTCTCTTACGCTTTTAGATCTACTGAACAACTGAACCGATTTTGATGAAATTGTTAACAATTGTTTTATTATAAGCTGTTTTTACTAACCGTAAATGTGTCTGGATATGCAAATAGGTACTGCCTTTAGTATTTATTTCGCGCGGACGAAGTCGCGGGTAACAGCTAGTATTAAATAAAATAGTATTTATGCGTGCGTGGTGTGCTTCAAATATATGATAGTGTGTGCAATTTACGTTTGCAATTATTATGCATATGCAATTGGCTGCCTTATCTGTAACTGTTAGGCTAAGAAATCATGGAGCTATTGTCAATTGCGCCCGCCACGGTTGCGGGCCCGCAGCTTCTGTAGAATGCAGATTTATATGAAAAAATTTAAAGCCCAACTCACGACGCGTTTTACGCGACGACACGATCTCGCGATCGTCGCGTTTTGCGGGCGAAAATCTCAACCGCAACGGCTGCGAAACCGCGACAACAAGCGGTCTCGTGAGTTTTGAAAAAAATCCATAGTTCCGTGACCGCGGTGGGTGCGGGTGAAAATCGCTCCAGGAGTTCTTAGCCTAAAAATCTGTTTTAACAACAAATACCTGCATAGCGTGATGCGGCCCCATCCCCAGCCCAGAACTGGCCACCCTCATGAGTTCCACGGTGTTCAGAGCCACCGGGCGCGCCTTCACCTTCTCCTTGGCTTGGATGTTTGTAACACTGGAAAAAAAACACAGTTTTTTTTTATTTTGTTTTTTTTTAAATCTCGTTGTACCTAAATGTCACCGTAAAATTCAACACAGTCAGATTATAATCTAAAGGCCGATTTAAACTGAACGAACATAGAGCTAGAGCTGGAACAAGAGCATTCTTTCTCGATCTTTTAGTGTAAACGAAAGATCGTTCTTAGCGATTTCCATATTATAAATTCCATAGAATCTTTGCGAACGCAAACAAAACAACGAAAGAATGGTCTACGTTTGTTTACACCAAATGAATTTGATACAGTGGGGATAGAATGAGCATTCGCTCGTCTGATGTAAATCGGCCTTTACGTGTGACAAAGAGAATGTAATATACACGTGTGAGTTGAAAATCTCACGGTAGGTTAGGGGCCGTTCAAGTATTACGTAACCAGATATTACAATTATTGACCCCCCCCCCCTTCTCCCTTTGTCATTGAAAGTAAGCAAAGTTCTTAAGAATACTATTATCGATTTAGGCGTTATTAATCTATGTGCAAGGACGTTTAAAAAAGTCGGACGTAGTCTGGCTAACAAACAAGTTGTGTCTGTAGAGTCGGCCAGAGCGCTGTCACATACAGCCTAAACCGCACACATTCGCACACTAGTCGGCCATTATGCGCGCAAAATTCGGCCAGCCAACACGTTTCGCGATTTAAACAAATCTTAACACACAGAATGTCTTGCGCCTTGAAATCCTGTAAAAGCCGTAGTGACCAACGCAATAAACCTCCAGGAATCACGTTTCATAAGTGATTGAATAATTCAATTACTTATTTCCCCATTTGAAATATTAAAACAAATCTTTAATTGCTATAACAAAATAGCGCATCCCAAGTCCAGTGTTGCCAATATTATTGCGTGCTAATTACCCAAAATATATGGTAAATTATATCAATAGCATATTATAAGCCGCCCACTAAATGCAACAAATGACTTTTTTCAAACGTCATTGTCTATGTGTTAAATACTCACGTAGCCTCCTTAAACTCCTTAATTCCAACGAGGAACATATTAGCGACGTCCTTCTCGAAGACTCTGCCTCGCTTCCACTCGAGCGGCAGCTCCCTGCCTTCGGACGTGCTAGCGGTGACCCGGAGCACCCAGTACGCCTCCGGCTTGAACGTCTGAATCTCATCGTGCCGTTGTACGCAGAAACCAAGCGTTGGAGTCTGGCACGGGCCGTAGGATATGAGGGTAGCGTCCAAGTCGCCGTATCTACCTGATATAATATAAACAACCTGTGAGACAGATTTAAATCAAAATCATGCTTTATTTACACCACACAAAGTTTAAAACAATATTCACAGTACAAATACCATCTTACCATCTATACTAATATTATAAAGCGGAAGAGTTTGTTTGTTTGAACGCAAGGACGTCGAGAACTGCTGGTCCGAATTGAAAGATTCTTTCTCAGTTGGATAGTTAGTAGAGGAAGGTTATAGGTTATTTAACATTACGCTACTATCAAAAGGAGCAGAGCTGGAATTAAAAATGTAACAAAAACGGGAAAACATACCGCTTTTTGAGACGAAAGCTCTCAAACTTTGCGTGACAGCATGTACCTAATATCATGATATCTATAGGTAATATTATGATATTAGGTGCATGCTGTCACGATATGTCATAATATCATGATATCTATAATATCATGATATAGTAGCATGATATCTTTTAAAGGTTGCGTCATACAACCTATGGTAACCGAATTTGTTCAGAATTTGAATTGGTACGACCAATTTTCGATAGATGGCGTAGCAACACGCGCACGGTTCAGCTAGTTTTACATAAAACAGTAGGTTTTATCGTCGCATATGAACATCTGTCAGCGTCCCCTGTGACCCCCTCCCTCCTACCCTCCCCCCCCCCTTCGGACCGCACCTGCCTACCTTGAAAGTACTTGGTCTGGAATCGTGTAAAAGCGCATCCAATCCTTAAATCGAGCTCCTGTCTCGCATCCACACTCCGGGACTCATTTTCATTGGGCCGGCCGAGTGTCAACATGGCCGCCTTGATGTCCTTGTCAGTGATGGCCGAGAACTTGGCGCGGAAGGTCACCAGCGGTGAGGTCACGTCGCCTTTCATGTAGCCTTGCACGCAATTCATTACCTGAATTAAAAAAAACAAAACATTTTTTCAAAATCAACAATATCACAGTCTATTAAAATCATACACAGCCGTTCGACGACGCCGTCTAGACGGGGCAATCGTGCGGGGTGAGACGCGGGAAGCGCGCTCCTTCATTACCTACATTACAATGTTAGTATTGCAGAAGCGCGGCTCAGGGCCGACGTTTTCCGTATATTTTAATTTTATTTTGGTGGTTGTATTTGGTGTTTGCGACAACCCTACCCATGTCTAGACATTATCGGCGTTTCTCCCAAGATCAAAGGCGATGAACTACTGGTAGTATTTCTTTAAACTGTGACAATATTGTGTAGTAGGTAATGATAGAGAATAAAGAAAACCGGAAACAACTAACAACGGAAGAGATGTTGTAGAATGGCCAGGCAGCTGTCCGATACTGTGCCTCGTATTAGGTACTCTGTAAACGTGATATAGGGCCAGGCAGCTGTCCACTATATTCGTTAGAGGAACCTACGAATTCATTGGACAGTTTGATGACGCTATAACGCAATGGACGACACACTGGCTATATGTAGATCGCTGAACAACAAACGTTAGCGTGTTTTAATTCTATCCGTAGCGCCATCTATTGACGTTCTCCGGAACTTCACTATTGTATACTTCTGCTATAATTGTCATTTATTATTGTTTTATTTCATGTATATACTAGCAGCGCCCCATGGTTTTACCCGCGCAGTTCCCGTTGCCATTATAAAAAGTAACATATGTATGTGCTATTCAATAATATAAGCTGTTTTCCAAATCTCAACCTGCTCCTTTCAAACATTCCAACGTGATTGAACAACAAATATCCAGATATTAACATCTATAATAATAAATAATGGGGTTTACATATACAATATATTTAGCAATAGCGAGACATAATATTGCTAAATATATTAATCTTACAATAACACAGCAATTGATTATTGTAGTATAATAATACGACATTAAATGTAACAACAATTATTCAAAAAATCTAAATATCTTCAATATGATCATCATCAACCACAACTTTCTCTATCCCACCGCTGGGTATAGGCCTCTCTCTTAGCAATCTTGAGGTGAACTTCTTAGCATTCCATGGATTCACCGTGCGGGTGCCGGGTCCATCATGTGGCAGAGAGAGAAATCTCGAGTAGACCCCAAGACTTGTGACTCGGGCGTAGGTTTAAAAGGGACCCCTTTTTGACGTCCGTCAACACTCACCTTCACTACTCGTGATTTAATCTGGAAAAATTACCGGAATGGGAACTATGCTACTAAAACTGCAGGACCAATGCTAGCACCAAATAAGGGTCATTACCGCATACAACTTTACACAGTGCGAAAGAACTTGTAATAACTCACCTCAAAACAAATATTCTCTCCCTCTTTATCGCAATCCAGCCACAATATCAGATATTCAGCTCCCCGCGCCTCATTCGCCAAGAACGTGGGTATCTTCAGACGTGGCATCGCTTCTTTTTTCTCAGTCGGGCACGAGAACAACTCCACAGGGTCTACCTTGTCCCAGTTGTTGTACTTTCCAGTGAAGTCTAGACTCATGACGTGACCACAAACAGACGTCATCTTGAAGTGGACTTGCTCATTCTTGAAGGTGCCGTTCCATTCGTGCACAGCACACGATTGGTTTGTTGCTGTTTACCAAAATTTTAACATTAGTCTAAATTGTTAAATAATAATTAATAATAATAATTACTAAGAAAATTAGTTTTCTCCGGAAAAACAAAAACTGACTAAAATTCTAAATTAAATTCAGACACCTGACTAAACTTTATAAATTTTTTTTATATCTCAAAAACCACTGCACCTATTGCAATAAAAATTATATTTGACCACTTCTGAACTTATTATCTGCCATACAAAACAAGATCCATCAAAATCAGTTGACAATTAAAAGAGGACACTGTAGTATCACTTGTGGATCACGTCACCGCTAATTTAGACCGCAAAAAAATGAGTCTAGCCGTATTTTTAGATTTAGCAAAGGCCTTCGATACGGTCAGCTTGCCAAAACTTAAAAAAAAACTAGAGCTAAGTGGAGTGCGAGGTATATCGCTGAATTGGTTTAGCTCTTATCTTAGTGATAGAAAGCAAAGAGTTCGGATCGCAAACCAATTCAGTGACTACGCATCTGTTTCCTTTAGAATTCCACAAGGCAGTGTGTTAGGTCCGACGCTGTTTTTGGTTTACGTGAAAGAGCTGTGCAAAAAGGATCACAAAAAAGGGAAGACGTTCACTTTCGCAGACGACAATACTATGGTCTTTCACGGCGACAGCTGGAGTGAAGTGGTGGAACTCGCTAGCAGGGGTTTGGCGCTTTGGCGGTAGTCGCAGAGTGGCTAGAAGTGAACCTCTTAACCTTAAATGCTTTAAAGACTAAATGTATGACATTTCGAATTACCCAAAAAACCAGTCCTCCACCCATTATACTCAAACTGCATTTGTGTGGATCACAATTGGACTCATCATGTAACTGCCCTGCGCTTGAGTGTGTTGACAACATCAAATATCTGGGTGTGGTGATTGACCACAGACTGACATTAAATTTAATAATCATATTACCACCTTGCGATGTAGACTACGTAAAATGTTGCACATTTTTAAACGCCTAGGTACTGTCGCTGATCCTAAAATGTTGCGTATGGTCTACATCGCCTTGTGTCGGTCTGTGATCAATTACAGACAATCTATTGGGGCTCTGCTGCGAAAACATGCCTGATAAGTGCCGAACGAGCTTAAAGAGCCATATTGAAAGTCACATACAATAAGCCATTCAGATACCCAACAGACAAACTTTCCGAGGTGACTGATTGTTGTTTATCAGTACGAAGGCTCTTCATTCTGTCAGTCACACTAAGGTTCCACAAAACTTCCTCATTTACCATGACACACTCAAAAAAGGATGGGGATAGACGTAACGCATGGGCATTATCCAAAACAAAAACCAACTTTGGCCAGGGTACTTTTTCTTTTACCGGTCCATACCTTTACCAATAAATGGACAAAAAGCTGGATATCCTTAAAACATCACACTGAATGCAAGAAAAAGGTCTCAGCTTGGCTGTCTACCCAGGGCTACGCAGATACAGAAAAAATAGTGACACCGTTTAAGTAATCTAATTTTCCCTCAGTAATTTGAGAAAGTGAGATTAAGTGCAACAAGCAGGCAATCCATTTGGCGACAAATGACAGCACTATACAAACACACATAAACACATCCACTCATACACACACACAATACCACACAGTAGCTCATACACACACACACACGCAGCCTATTTAACATAAATCCCAATATCATTTGCACATACACATCCTCTAAGTTTTTACTATTACCTACACATGCATGTCATATTAAAGTACAAAATATATATATCTATAGTACACTATATATCCATATGTATTCAATGTATATGTATGTATATAAATACATATGCATGTAAATTAGATGAAGGCATTACTTACTTATTTTTCTAATTATACCGTAGTTATATATTAGAATAAATGTTTTTTTTTTTTTTATTAGTTTTTCATTTATGTAATCGTTATACCTGGTGCCCACAACACAGGTTGCCCTAGTGTGGGTACCAGTGTACTTGTGTCCCAAAATATTTTGTTTTTATGATTTGAGTAAATATGCTAACCTGTTTTTTAAGTAACTGTGTTCTTGAACCAAATAAATTTCATTTCATTTCATTCAATTTTATTGTTAGAACAACATAACATTCATACAAAAAAAAACAACATATAACTGAATTGAGACCTTCCTCGTTTTCTGAAGTTAGTTAAAAATCCTTTTTGCAGACAAATACTAATTATTTCACAATAATCAAACAACGAACTAAAACATTAAAATATAAACTCAGTCACTGAAATGTTCTACATAAAATTTGTAAAATATTAATTACAACTTAACATTGCTTTGATGAGGTTAACAAAACTATCATTGATACATTTAAATCTTAGATTTGTGTCGATTTTTATTTTTAACTAACTTCGAACAGGACGAGGTTATCAATTTGGTTGGTATTTTTGAAGAATTGTTGAACTATTAATATTGATAAAATATTTCTGTTTGTTATTTGGAGAAGCCATTAGATACAAAGAAACAGTAATAGTTCAGGCCTAACTGGTTCACAAATTATGCATTCAGAATCTTGTGGGAAATATCAAATAAAGGAATTTGAATTTCACTTCATAGATGTTAAAGAACCAATGGTTAATTTATTTGGATATTGTTTGTATAAAAATTGTTCATTAAAATAATTAAACTGAAATTAACAGTGAGAGGAGAAAACTGAAAAATATTTTATGGCTTATTCTCATAAATACTGTAGAAGTTACTGGTACTGGAGAGGAAACGAAACCACATCACTCCACAGATAATCAGCCACCAACCACACCACATATAATCAGCCATTTATAACTGCTGATTATATTGATCTTAACTGTACAAGTTACGTGGGGCGAGAGACTGCTCGCTCTCCGCTGTCATGCACTTATATACTAAATCTCTCATTGTGAATACATGCTCCTACACTACTAAAAGCACACATAATGATTCATAATGAATTATAAAGCCATTTCAGAGTACAAGCACAAATATCAGGACAAAAATGACTAGCGAAATATTCTCATTTGTGACACTTTATAATTCTACTTATATTATAAATATCACTGTATGGCTGTTTGGATATTTGGATGTTAGTTGTTCTGCTCAATTACGTCGTAACCAATGAACAGATTGGGCTGAAGTTTGGAATACATCATAAAAGTAATAGTCTGAAAAAATACTTAGGGTACTTTTTATCCCAGAAAATAACAGTGGCGGGAACTACGCGGGTAAACCCGCGGGGCACTGCTAGTATTATAATAGTTAAACTGGCTAATCACAAGTTAAATAAATTTTAATTAATCACAAACAATTTACAAACTTAACCCATATTTCAATGTGTCATGTACAAGTCAGCTGACTGCAAAACAAATACTGTTCTGTCTAGACTTGTTGATTAGGTATCTTAAATAATTATGAAAATTCAAATTAATATCCTAAGTGGACTCATAAAACTACAAGTTAGACCTGAAAGCCATGCCAAGTATGTAAGAACAGTTTTTTGGGAAGAAGAATGATTATTATACACGATTCTTATGGAGAAAATAAATATTAGAAGAAGCACTATTGACACAAACCATGAACAACGGTTTGTTAGTGTAGAAATATGCAAAATAAAAATAAAATGGTCTACCAACTTTTACCAGTGCTGCATTTTCCGTTGCTCAGAATAGTAGCCAAATTTTGAGCCAACGATGGCTTCTCAGCCACCATCAACGCGGTCTTCATGGTTATTGACAATTATAACATGTACCTACTGCGATTTGTACTAATATTTATTTATTAAAATTAGAGAACCGGAGATTCATTGCATCTCGTCGCCCACATTTTTTTGTTATATGTAGGGTTGTGCTAACTGCTTAGGGATGGAAACGATACATCGATGTTGAACCCCAAACATCGACAATCGGACGATTCATCGTTCTTCAGGAGCGATGTTTTATGAACGATGTTTGGACAGTAGTAGCTCAACCTTCCATACCGCCATCTTACTATTTCTGTTACCAGAGCAGAGTTTTCTATTTAGCATCTCGTTCACTCTCAAATACGCGTGTAAAATGAAGCAGTTGCTTCGCCCGTCGCCCGCCTGCTTCGATGGCCATTGTTTTCGTTTATTCTTTACCGTCCAGTAAATTACATAAAGATTAACGTGAAATTAAAGGAAACGTTGTTAGTTAACCTCAACTGTGTGCTTATTCAAACGTAAGTACGCATTATTTCAATGACAATTACACCCTATTTTAATGTCTTAGTTTAAAAGGCAACTATTAATTTAAGTTTTATTGTTGAGTTGTTGTTATTGTGTTTTGTCCGTTTCAAGAAATGTTGTCTGTTTAGATTAGTTATACTTTTAACCCTCCCGATTTTTTGTTGTTTTTACAAATTACAAAACATGATTTTTACGAAAATGTCGGAACATACGAGTATAGTATTGGGAATCTGATATGGGAAAAAAATTTGGTCCCTTTTACTCCTCGTTTACTCTTTTACTTAAACTCCTCGTGCGGCCTAGACGTGCGGCAGCTTTCTGTATACAGACTCTTTCAACATTTTCCAATTTTTTAATGGGATTCCATATTTGTAGTATCCATGAAGCTTGGGTTCTCAGAAAGCTTTAAAAATAGTTTTCCTGGTGGTTCCTTTAAAGATCGCCATTGGATTTTTAGTGTTAAGTTTTTATTTATTTTGATGGGTCTAGGGAGTTTGTACACAGTAACCAATAGCCTATGTTGGGTTGTTGGGTAGTAAGAGGCTCCCTTGGTATTACCTTCAACATCAACATCAACAGCCCACTAAACGTTCCCACTGCTGGGATTCGGGGCCTTCTCTCGCAAGGAGAGAGTTGAGGCCATAATCCACCACGCTGGCCCAGTGTGGATTGGTGGATGACACATGACTTCGAAAGATTCTAGGTACATGTCGGTTTCCTCACGATGTTTTTCCGTCACCGTTTTAAGTTAGCGGTATTACGCACATGACTTCGAAAAGACAGTGGTGCGTGTGGGGTTTGAACCCGGGGTCTCCGGATCGGCAGCCGCCGTTCTCCCGACTATTACCTTACAATCTTGATAATGACCCAAATGTTTGCGCCTCGCTAGAAAAAAGTCAATATGTGTGGAATGCCCCCCACTGCAGTAGGTAATTGAAGTGAAAACTTCTTTAGGCGCGCTATAGACAGAATTTTCGTGGGCTGTGAAATGGATTCATCAATCGTCACGCTTGGATATGATAATGGATCGGATCGGATATGAAATCTTCGGGTAAACTCGGTAAAAACGGCCAGGTAGGTACCATGGCAACAGAAACAGTAAAGAGTTTCGATTACCTACCTCCAACAGCCCAGCGTTTATCTCCAGATACCAGGACAACAGAAATATAAAAGAGTAGCGTTTGCCCCTAGGTACCAGTACCAGGGCAACAGCAAGTTTTCACTTCTATCGGCAGTTCCTATGACTGCCAATTTTTTTTAATTATTTATTTTCAATTTATATATATTCATCTGCGTTTACTAAAAAAAATAAAAAAATGGATAGGGACTGCCCATAGAAGTAAAAACTAATAGCTCAGAATGAGATAGCTTCCTTTGAGAACAACGCGGGTGACATCGGAGGGCTTTGCCATGACCATGGTCATTTAGACCATCAGAGTTTTCCCGAAGATTTCTTATATTAACGAAAGTGATGATTGAGTTCAATTCACAGCCCACGGAAAATCGGTATGTGGTGTGCCCAAAGAAGTGTTCACTTCAAAATTGGCAGTCACGTGAGCTCACTTTGGAAACTACGCGGGTGACACCGGAGGGTGCTGCTAGTCTGGAATATATCTTCGAAGGTTGGCCGTCTAAATAAATCTTCTAAGCATGGCCATCTATAGTTCCGTTAAGTCCCTAGTTAATTTAAACATCTTTCATTTACGAGCGTGACAATGAGCTTTATTCTCAGCCTATGAAAAACCTGTGTGTGGTGCGCCAAAAGAAGTTTTCACTTTAAAATTTTCATAGCTAAGTCACGGTAATATTATAACATAAATATTATACGGTAACAGTATTCCAACTGCAGACAAATGGATGAAGCGCGAGCTATACCTACGCGCCTCGATACATGTAGGATAAATAATAGGATTAATATGACGTGTAAATATATATTGTGCTGTTTTTGGTTGCAATAATTATTTTTCGGGCGCAATTTCTTATTCTATGATATTGTTATTATATGGAGTGGCGTGGAGTGCAGTGGAGTAGAATAGAATAAATTTGTTGTCTATGCTAGTTACACTCACAAATAAGTACGAGTATTTCTATGGAGACTCGTTAAGTACAAAATTTCGACAGATTACAATCTCGCTAGTGTAAGCACACAAATAATACGAATTTTAATCAAAATAAACAGTGTTTTCAATGTTACGGTGACATAAATATTTGCGGCGCGCAGTACTTAAATTTTTAAATAGTGGTCGATAATTAATGCAATAATCACTGATGAGAAAATTATGATTTTGAAAATTATTATATAACATGTTATCACATCATTGTTAGTACATTAGTAAAATGTTTTGACCATCCCGGCGATATGAATGGATAATAATCACTTTCGCAACCATTTTCAATTTGTGTATTTATTATTAAAATGTATAATTTTATAATTAGTAATAATGATTGTGTTTTGTATTCAATGTTAAAAATGTGTAATTTTATAATTAGTATAATAATTATTGTGAGTTTTTAATGCACAAAATCATTGTATATTCGTAATGGATAAAACTGTTGGAACTATTTAAAATTGTAACATCTGATACCTGTACACAGTTTATACAATAAAGCATATTCTATTCTATCGAGTGTGACTTCGATTACACATCACTAATTTACAATGGCAGTGACAGTCATTGAAATGTTGACAATAGTTACATTACTTTTTTTAGGTCTTGCCCTAAAATACCGTTTACCTACAAAACAAGGTGAAATTGTAAACCATGAAAATTAGCCAGGCAAATTGTTTATGAATTTTTGAAGTGAAAGCTTCTTTTGGCGTACAACAGACAGATTTTTTGTGGCTTGTGAATGGATCGAAGGAAGGAAAATCACGCTAGAAATGAAAGAAATGTTCGGATGAACTCAGGACCGCCGAGTGTGCCAGAGCACATAGCATGTTAGAGATAGTCAGCTTGACTGCTCTCACTGTCTTTTTGAACCGTAAACTTCTTATGGCACACCATACACAGAATTTTCCGTGGCCTGTTAATGAAGCTCATTGTCACGTTTGTAGGTGAAATATTTGTTCGGGTGAATTCACAGCACACACAAGTTCCAGTTTCTTTATTTCGCTTAAAATTGTGGTTACATTAAAGGTCTTACAAATACTTAGCACCTAGACAATTTCGGCCCAAAAGGCATGCAAAGATTCACTATGTAAAGCAAATAAATATTTTATGACATAAATAAGAAACTAATTAAACTTGTGTGTGCTGTGAATTCACCCGAATGAATTCACCCGAAGGTTCACTTACAAATGTGACGATGAGCTTCATTCACAGCCCACAAAAATTCTGTGTGTGGTGTAGCAAAAGAAGAATTCAGTTCAAAAGACAGTGAGAGCAGAAGAGCTGACTATCTCTTATATCTTATATGCTATATGCTCGGGTACACTCGGCGGTCCCGAGTTCACCCGAACATTTCTTTCGTATCCTAGTGTGACGCTGATCTTTATTTGGTTCATTCACAAACCACGAAACATCTGTGTGTGGCAGGCGCGGTCCCAGCCTCGAATTTTGGGGGGGGGTCACCAGTACGCAGCCTCAGTTTGGGGGGGGGGGGGGGGGCGGGAGGGTCACGAGTAGAAATACAATAAATCAAGTAAAAAAGACTTTACTAGTAGCGCCCCACGATTTTACCCGCGTAGTTGACGCTCCAGTTGTTTTCCCGCGTTTAAAAATAGTTTTATGTACTAGACATTTTGATTTTATTCAGATTTTTAATCTAATGTACATGGGACACTCAGAAAGTTTTGAGAAACTAAAAAACTAAATTGTATGAAGATTTTTTTTTACTAAATCTTTTCAAAGAACTCTACACCAGCCTCTATACAAAGTTTCATGCGTCTGAACCAATTTATAAAACATTTTTTCAAGTCCTCCGCAGACACCTCTTCCACGGCCTTCTCAAACGCTGTTAGCGCGTCTACCGGCGATGAAAACTTTAACTTTAGGGAATAAGAAAAAATAACACGGAGCCAAATCAGGACTGTAAGGAGGGTGCCCCAAGACTTTAACCGGTGTGGAGTCCAGGAAGTCCCTCGTTTTGATCGCTGAGTGCGCGGGCGCGTTGTCGTGGTGAAGAAGGACCCCGCGGAGCCCGGTGTTCGGTCGCTTGTTTCTCATTGCAGAAAAAACTTCTGGCAAGCATTTTATGCTGGACCATTCGGCGTTGATACTGCTTTGGTGGATTGGGTCTTGAATCGAGTCGCCTGAATTTGAGGATACTGCTACTGTGGAATGGTCAAGGGGCTTTGTCTTGACCCTCCCAATTCGATTTTAGCTGCCGGAGTTACGCGAAAATATTTTAAATTAATATTTAGAGTTTCTGTAAATTCACACGAAAAACACGCGGATGCGTGAAATGGAACGCAATGTCAGGAAATATTGCATAAATTTGAATGTCTGCTATGTCTAAGTTCGTGAAACGAAACGTTTTGATCGCAATTTTTGAGGTTCACTAAAGTAAAAAAAAAACACAGTGTTTTTTTTTGATGTTGATCATGATCAGTGTAATCAACTATGTTTATAAATTAAAATAAATACTCGTACACAGTTTTGTGAAAATCGTTTTCCCATCCCCTTCAATACTTAACAAATTACCCACCCAGAGACCAACTCAGACCGGTTAGGTTGAAATTAGTCACAAAACCGACACAGAGCACAACCCCGACTCCACCTAATCTTGTGGCTACTACCCCTAGAGTGTTTATAAAAAATGCGGGAGCCAGAAGCTCAAGGGAGGTCTGAGTGTGGCGAAGCAAAATTCAGGGGCGACCGCAAGAGCTGCTGGCGGGAGCCCGCACCCAGAGTCCAAGTTAGACCGGTTAGGTCGAAATTAGTGACAAATCCAACCCTGACCTGTTAGGTCCAGATCAATGAGAGATACAACTAGCCCCACCCTCTACTCCTCTCCCCCCGCCCTAAATTTAGGTGTAAAAGTGTTTTAGTAGAGTAGACAAAATGATCTTTGATATTATATTTAAAAAAAACTATGCGGTTCCGGCAGGGGAAAATGGTAGGGGGGTGGTTTTCCTGCCCCTAACCACCCCCCCCCCCCCCCGACCCACTCCCCCTCTCCCAAGATTAGGTGTAAAAGTGTTTAAATAGAGTAGTTAAAATGATCTTTGATATTAAATTTAGAAAAAACTACGCGGTTCCGGCAGGTGAAAATGGTGGGAGGGTGTTCACCTCACCTCCCCCCACCCCCCTCCCCCCCTCCCCCCCTAAATTCAGGCGACTCCACACGGGCCTGCTTCTGAGCTTAGGTGAGGTTGTGCGGCACCCAGCGGGAAACTCTTCTCCTTACGCGAAGGTGCTCGTGCAAAATCTTGTGAACACTTCCTGAACCAATCTGCAGAGTATGCTGAATCTCTTCGTACGTAATGTGTCTGTTTTCTTGAATTAAATTTTTTACTGCCAGCACACTTTCTTCGGCGACAGCTTTCGTAGGACTCTTTTGTTCATCCCCCAAAGTAAAACGACCGCGTTTGAAGTAGATGGTTGCTTTTGAAGGCCCTTCATCCATAAAACCAATTCGAAGTCGATCAAATGACTCGTCAGGTTTTAAGCCACATTTGAATTCGTAAAAACTCATAGCACGAAAATGTTCTCGACGCAGATCCATTTTTTAATAAAACAAAAAACAAATATTGGCTCTCAAAAAAATGCGGAGGGAAATTTGAAAATCGAACAGTTGTATTTATACATTTAAATAATCGATGTTTTCAAAATAATTACAATAGTTACATACAATTCTTATACATAAAAACTTTTTTTTGCAAAACTTTCTGAGTGGCCTGGTATATGATTTTGGGGGGGTTATGTCCCCCGTGACCCCCCCCCCCCCTGGAGCCGCGCATGGTGTGTGGTGTGCCAAAATAAGTTTTCAAATAAAAAACCGGGAATTCTAGAGTTTGAGGAATCAAGAAATTTAGATTGGTAACATTTTGGTGGCTACGGCCAGCGACCGACAAGGGGTGCGCCTACTTGCTTTGCTATTGCTAATTTTGTTGAAAACCTTGAACGATGCGCGATCGTATGACATGAAATTCTAAGTAGATTGTGTATTTGTGCCCATAAAAAGTCTTATTTAAGATTGTTTTGTAGTGAAAAAATCAAGAAAACGATAATGGTGGCGGTTACCGCAGCAACCTTGGTATGTCATAGTATGGAGACTTCTATTCATTGTTTATTTATGTAACTGCTTGCGTAGATGGGCGATATGTGAAAGTCAACATTATGTTATTGCAGGGACGCAATCGGTGTGATGAGCGGGAGCGGATGACTACCACGACACATTTACGGGTCATTCTGCCAACTTCTATGGAGTCAAACATGCCCCCACCATTTATTGATATAAGTGCGTATAAGTTATTCGAATGCTTGTTAAATTGATAGTGATAATGCCGTGAAAATTCAATGAACACTTACTTGTTATTTCATGACTCAGTGATTATTCAATAACAGTTGACATTAATAATTTCCTTGTAGTAGTATATACTGTATTGTATTGATGAAATGTTCAATTAACGTCTCTTGAGTCATGAAGAAAGTCTAAATTTATGATTTTTATGAATGAACTGGCTGTAGCATGGTTATACTGTGAGATAATGCATATGAAGTGTAAAGGGGTGGAGGTATACATCAAATAATACAAGATAATGAAAATTGGTGACAAGTAGGTACAGCTCTAGGCAGTAACTTGGAATCTCCATATTATAAAGGCTGAGTGGTACTATGGCACAATGACCAGGTGTGATGCTCACCATTAGGAACATGTCTATTTTGTCCTTTTACAATTCCATTAAAAAAACATTTTACTGACCCCATACGATAGGGATAGGGTAAGCAGATAATGGCTGATGGATTTGCTTGATAGTGTTGACTACAAATATAATTGTCAAAACATCTGTTATAAACTTATTGCTGCAAATAACAGATCATCATTAGCTTGTGTTCGTCCACTGCTGGACATAGGCCTCTCCTATAATACGTCACTAAGTAAATAGTCCCTTTGGTCCCTTAAACATTTAATGAAAAATAAGCAATACACAACTGCAGTGAAACGTAAAATATTCAATTCCTGCATATTACCAATAATGACATATGGATGCCAAACATGGACAATAACACAAAACAACATCCAAAAATTGGTTACATGTCAGAGAAGCATGGAAAGAAGTGTACTAGGTTTTAGAAGAAAGGATAGGAAGAGTGCAGTATATCTAAGAAGTATCACAAAATGGGAAGATGTGGAAACCAAACTAAAGACACTCAAATGGAGATGGACTGGACACATGACTAGAGACCAAAAAGAAAAGTTGAATTGAAGTAAATAGTCACTCTGCGTGCCGTAAATAGCAGATCATATTCTAACATTAACAGACGGCCCCTCCACTTCCTTTCTTTATGAAAGTTATGGTTATTTTGGGAGCCACAAATTCGCTAGCATGGGCGGATCCAGGGTGTCATGACTCCCCCCTGGGCTGGGATCAGTAACTAGGTGTACCACTAATTAAAAAGCATGTATATACCTATCGCACAGTTTTGTGACTTGACCAAGACTATCACCTCCCCCCTGCTAGTAGTTGCTATTCTAATTCATTTAACTAATTATCTATCATCAATAGGTCTGAAGTGGTTATACAGTATAGTGGTTTTTGTGGGAGCCTACAATGTATGTATATCATTTAAAAATAGTCATCCTTATGTTAGATTAAACTATATGTTTTAAAATAATTGTCTGTTTTCTGATATGACATCCATGTTATTATTCTATAAGTATTATGTACACACAAAGTTTTGATTGTATTTTTAAAGTTTTTCATGTAATTTGTGTATGTTAACAAAGTGAATTAGAGGAAATTTGAAAAATAGGAAAAACAATTAGGAAATAAAAAAAACTCAGATAATGTACAGGACAATAAATAAATAAATGTATAATTTCAGATAATATGCACGACATTCCCCCGCCCCAGGCAGATTTCTCTGCGCCTCCTCCCTATGATGTGGCAGCCAACTCGAAGTTGCCCACCTATGAGGAGGTGCAAAGAGAGAAGCAGATGGAAGGGGAAGGACTACCACAGGTTAGATATATTACAGACTACTTACTATACTAAAGATATGTACAGAGATATAGATGTATAGTGTATTGTACTGGTAGTATAATGTGCTATACTATACCAAACCATAATCGCTGGCCATTATCTACTTAGATACCTCTAAGTAGATAATACTTAGAGACCTCTAAGTGGTAGATATGTCCTTGAAAGATTCCTTGGTACATGTCCATTTCTATGATGAAAGTTATTCTCCACCAAAGCATGTAATAATAATTATTATACCTGTACGTCTTCATTTGAAATGAAACCCAATGGTGTAGCTCCTCTGTGCGAATCGTACTAACACTTGGAACTATGGAATAAACTCAAAAAATAGCTTTAGAAAATATACTGTACATATGTAAAGTTTATGCAATTTACCAATCCAATGGACATTGATAGAACTTTAGATTATGAGACTAAATATATTCAAAACATGGTTGTTAGGTAGGCATAGTATAATGGCTTATCATAATAATTAATAATTATGGTGAATGATAGTAATATCGACAATCTGTAGAACAGTACCTTTCAGGAACAGTTCTATTTACCTTTTGAAATAAAAAAATTTATGATATGCATCATTGACTGCACCACAGTAGTTCAGAAAAAAGAATGAGAGTAAATATCATTATTTAATCTTTACGTTGATTGGATTGTTCCGTTAGTAAAATATGAAGGGTAAATACATATATGTAATGTAATTAGCCAAAAGACCAATAACCAGGGCTCGGATGCAACCCACTATTATTAGTAACAGATGTAGATTACAATGTAAAATTACCCAGCATTTTGTTATCTCTTTTAACAGAAAACTAATGTGTTAGTCATACGTACATGAGCTTTAGACATCGATAAATATTATCCAATTATAGGAATTACTGATATGATAATGGTTTATTTACGTTTGCAATCATAAATAACTCTTATCATTTTGTCAAAATAGATTAATGTATTGATGAATGAAAAAGTGGAAAATATAGAATTACCTTTTTAGGTACACTTATTTTATCATAGAAGGAAATGATATCCATTTTATCTATCTAAAGATAAGATTTTCCCGTACAATTTTCCAAAACACAATTGCCCACTATATGTCAGGGTTCTGTATACATAATTCAGTAACAAGCTCTTATAGAATCTTTTGTATCTATTTGTAACAAAAATTTGCTAACTTGATTTAATCTTATATATAAAATTCTCGTGTCACAGTGTTTGATTCCTTACTCCTCCGAAACGGCTTTACTGATTTTAACCAAATTTTATATGCATATTCTGTAGGTATGAGAATCGGCTACTAGCTATTTTTCATACCCCTAAGTGATGAGGGTTGTTCACTAAGGCAAAACAACGTTTGCGGGGTCAGCTAGTACTCATATAATAATTTTGTAAATACATAGTTATGCATAGAGACCAGATTATATGCAACTTAAAAAGCTTGCTACAAGCATGCAAATATGCATGAAATATGCACGAAATTTGACAGAATATGCGAAATTAAGTGAAACATTTTTGGAACTTCCAAAAAAAAAGTTTTATTTTT
The DNA here is from genome assembly GCA_963693475.1 of Ectropis crepuscularia. Classification (NCBI taxonomy): domain Eukaryota; kingdom Metazoa; phylum Arthropoda; class Insecta; order Lepidoptera; family Geometridae; genus Ectropis; species Ectropis crepuscularia. The sequence continues at coordinate 21,563,440 of OY856355.1, forward strand.
GAAGTGAACTTCTTTTGGCGCGCCTGGACAGATTTTTCGTGGGGTGTGAATTGAGTTCTAGTGTCACGCTCGGGTATGATAAGAAATCTTCGGGTAAATTCGAGACCAGGACATTGCCGAAATGCGTCAGGCAATAGGAAATGCTGCAAGGTCGTGGCCATGCCATGATGACCAGGCCACGCCCTCTAGTTACACCCATGTTGTTTCCAAAGTAAGCTATCAAATTCTGAGCTATAAGTTTTCACTTCTATCGGCAGTTACTATGACTGCAATTTTTTATTTATTTCAGTATTAGCATACAATTAGTAAATTATTTTTTGATAGGTGATAATAGGTAGGTACAGTATCATTACATATTACATTTAAACTATTTTATTGTTGTAAATCAAGTATTTTTTCAAATTTTCAGTGGTAAGATTGTGTCTTTGATTTAGAATATTCATGTCTACTGACTCTGTGTCCCGAAATGTAGTAAAATGGATAATATCGCAAATCCGGCTAAAGTCACAATTATTACTCAATAACCCTTACTTATGTATACTGTGACTGTTAAATTTTGTAGAATTTGCAATATTATTTATCGCATTTCGGAAAGCAGGGTGAGTGCTCTCGGAAAAATATTGTAAATGTACTGATAATATGCATCATAACTAGATGTTAAGTAAAATATGTCTGAAAATGTCATAAATAAGCAAATTAATATAATTTGGTCTCTACTAATGACATAACCTGACCGTCTCCATTAGGTCGAAGGGATTAATTTAATAAAGAATAAGTAAATACATCAGGTTTTCCGCACGGTTCCTTTGTCCAATCGTAAGCAGATGAGGTGTATTATGTTAGCTGTGGCGACATAGTGATGTGCCGCGACAAAACTATGACACTTCCACAAGAGCGATCAGACCCGTGCAAATTCTGTAAAGCGGTCAAAAAAAGTCAAAGGTGTAAAGCGTCTGTTCTAACTCTATACGTAGTATATGTAAACTCTTTGGGTATGCCTAAATGCGTTTGCTCCACTCTTCCACGTATAAGAAAGAAGTAGATCTGCCCTTCTACCGCCTAATTAAATTGACTGGCTGTTGCTGTCTCTATCATTTCAAGAGAAAAGAAAAGAGCGAGCAGTAACAAAGCTTAGGCAGTAGACCCTCTGGTGAGATGTATGTGTTCTGCAGGTGGGAGTGCCGGGTCCTCAGCCCGCGTTCGCCGCGTTCGTGACGGTGGAGCCGGCGGACCCCTCCGGAGACCAGCTCGATCCCGAGAACAGCCTGCTGGGCACCGACATCATGTTCCTCACCTCCTTCTTCGGTAACTATCTTCGACTGGTTTAGTGGGCAGTAACTCTGCCTAACCGAGGGTCGTTGGGCCGATCCCCACCCAGTGCAAATATTTGTGTGATGAATTCAAATGTTTGTATTGTATCTGGATGTTTATATGTATAAAAAGTATTACACAATGACATTTTTTTTAAAATTCATGAGTGACGGGGCCAGCAGGACATGTGCCTGATGGTAAGCAACATGCCTGCCACATAACAGAACAGTGACACTCAGCTATTGGAACATGAAGTCCAAATCATTACCTAGCACTGCACTGCGCTCTTCACCCAGAGACCTATGATGTTATATCTCTAAGCCCTATAATTTCTCTGGAAACATTGCCCTTCAGACCGGAACACAGTAATGTTTGCACATTACGGCGTGGTGTAGTACACCTTTGCTAGTTATTCAAACTCCAAGAAGAAACGTTTCTTCTGATGACCGTGTTCGCGTTTTAAGGACAATAAAAAAAGAAAAACAAAAACAGAAAAAAACAAAAAAAAAAATTAAATTAAACAAATTGAAAAAAAAATGGCAGTCATAGGAACTGCCGATAGATAACTCAGAATTTGATAGCTCACTTTGGAAATACGCGGGAGAAACTGGAGAAACTGGTCACGCCGACCATGACTCGAGTTCACCCGAAAATTTCTTATCATTCCCGAGTGTGACGAATAACTAGAATTCAATTCACATACCACGAAACATGTGTCTGTAGTGCGACAAAATAAGTTTTTTACTTCAAAAATTAAAAAAAAAAAAACTTAAATAATACTAAAATAGAGTTGTAACGTTCCCCAGTGGCGTTCCTGTTCAACTGGATCGGTTTCCTGCTGCTGATGTGTTTCTGCCACACGGTGGCGAGCCGCTACGGCGCGCTGGCCGGCTTCGGGCTGTCGCTCGCCAAGTGGACGCTCATCGTGAAGCACTCCACCGAGCTCGCCTCGCACGAGAACTCCTGGCTCTGGTGGCTCATCATGGCCTTTGGTAATTATACATACAATCATAGAAAAATATTATTTCACAGAAAATAAGAACAAAATTACCCGCAACTATCTCGGATTTGTAATCTGTACAACATTCTACTAGTCAAGACTTTTCATTTGATACCCATATTGAGGTAGGTTGTGAAGAAATATTTTGACGGCCATTTTGTGGAGACGGCCATCTTGTGGAGACGGCGTTCTTGAATCGATATTAACCAATGTATAGTTACCGAAAGCGGTAACTATACATTTATACTAATATTTCCCCAGTGGCATTCCTGTTAAACTGGATCGGTTTCCTGCTGCTGAATGTCCCTATGTTGGGCAAAGGCCTCCCTACCTTCTTTCCATTAGTCTCTATTAAGTCGTACCCGTTTCGCTGATATTGATCTAGATCGTCCCGCCATCGCTTTTTAGGTCTACCGCAACGTCGTTTCCGGTTTGTATTCCACTGAGTTGTGGCTTTTGGTAACTAACTATACATACAAAAATAGAAAAAAAGGCAGTCAAAGGAACAAGCGGAAACTCAGAATTTGATAGCTTGCTTTGGGAACTACGCGGGTGAAACAGGAGGGCTTGGCCGTTTGGAAATGCTCATGTATTTCTAGATGGCCGAAAAATCGGAAGCCAAAATCGTTTACCTTAGAATAAGAATGTTAAAGTTGATAGATTTGTGCAAAAATACGAGTGAAAATGTAAAGGCCTCTTAATCATAATAACATAATTGAATAATAGTAAATTAAGTATTTGTATTGTCGTCATGTCGGTTTATCCACAGACGTTTGTTGCGGTTTTCCGTTTGTTACCAACATATTACGTCATTTGAGAACTTCATTATACTGTTGTCCAGTAAATACGCTCTATTAATAGTAAGTTTTTTTTATATTAAAGAGTGACGAGACGAGCAGATGTAATGTGACGATGGTAAGCAACATGTCTGCCACATAACAGCAGTGACACACAGCTATGGAATATGAAGAGTACAAATCATTACCTAGCACTGCACTGCGCGCGTCACCCATCGATCTAAGATATTATATCTCTAAGCCCAGTTAATTACTCTGGAAACATTGCCCTGCAAACCGGAACACAGCAACGCTTACACATTACTGCTTGGCCGTAGAGTAACGGGCAAAGGTGTGGTACTTCCCCAGGCAGACTCTGCCAAGAGTCCTACCACTACTATACCTAGTATGTAGTGGTAGGACTCTTTCCAGAACTGGTTTCTTCTTTGTTTTGGTAGGTTTCTTTTCTGGTACACACGCAGATTTTGTCGAATTTATCGCACTGCCATCTTTATCAGACCGCCATTGTAGCTTTGTATAATGCAACATGGCGAGCAAACGCAAACCTATACTTGGAGGGCGTTCAAGTCCTTCAAATATTACGTAAATCAATTTTTAAGATTTTTCACAGTGAGAGCGAGATAAAAACTTTTGTTTTTGCTTTTCTCCCCTCACTCTCACTAAACTTTACGTAACCATTTTTGTTTGAAAAACAAGTTTTCAACTTGGATCAAAAGCTGTGATCTAAAAACATGTTTTTATTCTTTCCAGGTATATTAATCTGCGTGCGCGCCATAATCCAGTACCTGAACATAAAGCGCGGCTGGCGTCTACTCTCGGGCACGGCTCAAGAGCGACTGCTGTTTTTCTACTGAGTGATGAGTGCGGTCTCGCTCGCACACACGCATACTACGTCTTTTGTCCGGTTGTGCGAAGAGGACGGATATATCCCGGTTTTGAAATCTTTTGGTATGTTTCTCATTGTACGGTCGTCGTATCGTCGAAATCTGTGCGAGGTATACAAAAAAAATTAGAACGTTAAGGCGCAATTGCTTTGGCTAAGATATACATAAACAGGTTTTCAATATTGCCATATAGAAAAATATTATCTGGATTTCCTCCAATACCCTGGTTTATAGTGGTAGGACTTTGCAGTAGTTTCCATCTCTGTACCTACCACATCTTTGCCAGTTCTACCGTCAAGTAGAAATGTCCAAATGTTACTATTTTCCGGTTTGTAGGGAAATGTTTACAGACGAAAAAAGAATTTTCTACAGCACGAGTATGAAATAATCCAATCCCTGCGCGAATGTCAACACTTATTTTGTTGTGTTTTTGGACAAAAAAAAAACTAATTGACGATCAAAAATAGTTCGGTGTCGGTAACTGTGGAAACTAAATAAAAAAAATTGTGGAAAAAGTGTTTACGTTTTACGCAGCGCCTAAATACTCGTAGTTTTAATTCAGATGAATTTCCGTCGAGTCAAACTTGTTGTATTGGAAGATTTCAAAGCGGTACCGTTTAATACATTAGTGTTTCAATGTCCACGCATAATGTTGATTGTTGTTGCGACTGTCGGTTCGGCCATGTTGGAACTGTTGTTCCTAGACACTCACTTTATTTTCTACCCCAGCTTTGCATAATGGGAAAAGTCTATTCACAGCACATTAGTTTTTCTCACAAGTTATACTTCTTTTGACGCGAAAAAAAGATAAGAGTGAATTTTTAACAATGCGCGCGCGCACCCACTCTCTAAAAGCAACATGATAAAGTTGTCTGACAATTCTCTTCAGAGTGAATTTATACGATGCGCTCGCACACACTCAAATACGACACTGAAATTAGATGCGCATTTTTAAAGGTCTCTTACCGCCTAATTAAATCAGCTTTGGTTTTGCAATTCTGTCTCTATAATTTCATACTAAAAGAAAATAGAGCATTGTCAAAGATAAGAAAGTTCGTAGCACGAAAAAGCGACATCGTTCCGTGGTTGACGTTCTAAAGGCTCGAGAGATTTGACTCTACATTTGTGATAAGAACGTCTAGGTTGTGGAATGTGTTGCCTGAGTGGGGTTTTCGCAATTGTTACACTCTTGAAATCGAGAGTGAATCAATTGTTTTCTATATAAGCACACTCCAGCATCGTCGCTTAACATCAGGCGTGATGGCGGTAAAGTGTAAACCTAAAATAGTTTATAAGAAAAAGTTCGTAATCAGTAAACCCCCGGGAGATCTAACTAAAATGGTCACAGCGTTTATATATAGCTCTTCCATTTCTTTTCGCTTGAAATAATAGAGGCAGCTAAAGCACAGTCAAAGCTGGTTTATTGAGCCAGTAAGAATGGCCAGCCTACAAACGTTTTAGCCTATCTATAACGTGACTCGGGCTTTTCAAATAAAAATTGCCAAGAACAACAAACACACGAATAATCTCTATAAGTCTAATCTTATTTTTATTGTATTTGCGACAATAGTTTTGTTTCGGTTTGATATATATATGTTAATTGTATATTTGGGATATAAACGGATTACTATAAACTTATCTGTACTGTCACATAAACTTCACGCTCGTCTAGTGTTCCACAGTTTTGTAAAGATTATGATAAGTTTGCATGAAAAAGCTACATTGTTTCATAGTTGACATTACAAAAACTCGAATGAGCAGGTTTGACTCTGTTTTAGTGATTGGAACGCGATGCTTGATTGGGGTTTTCCCGATGATTACAACTTTAGTGTCTTCAATTCGAGAGTGAGTCGGTGTCTTCTATGTAAGCACGCTCCATCGTAGACCGCATCGTCGCTTGACATCAAGTAGAAACTAGCTAAAATAAATTTAAAAGTGATTTGTTCGAATTTTCGGAATTTCCACAATGAACCGGTTTGGGTCTTGTTTGTCCAGCTTTCTGATAATAAAAAGGAAAAGGCGGAATCAAATTATGCAATACCTGTGCACATTGTCCAAAATGTATGCAATCAAACACCGAGAAACCGAGATACAAGACGTTATTAAACATGTTGGTTCATTGGAAAAAATACTATTGCGACAACCCTACCTAACGCACACAGGCGCGCATGTAGGGAAGAGACATATGTGTCTGTGTTAAAACGGCCATTTTATATGGAGATTTTACCGAGTGAATTGTTTATGAATGAATGCTATATTTATAGATAAGTTTGTAGTAATTTTACTATATACGTTCAGCTATGTATTCAAACTATAAAAGTTGTTGAATGTGTATTTAAAAGTCTACGTAGTATGGTATTAGGTTTTATTTTTAAGACACATCCACTGATTCATGAACGCCTAGTAAATAAAACTATCTGTGGTAAATCGTGACAGTAATTTTATTAACACGCAAAATCCGAACAAAACATGTATTTTACTAAAATGTATTATTTATTTATTAGGCGTTTTTGAAAAAGTTTTTTTTTGTAGTTACATAAGTTTTTTTTTTTGATATTTGTAAAGTTAAAAATATATTTGTGTCACTCGCACAGCTTTAAATGGCGTTTGCCAGTAATTTTTTTACTAAACCAGGGTACGCAAAAAGGATGGCCTAGAGCAATAAGAAGATGTACTCCACCCATTAAACAAATTGTACATTATTGTTAGACTAAACCTGTACCTTTTTATAGTGTTAAGAGTCCTCTTTACAGAGTCAGCCCGGGGAAGTGCCACTTTCTTACCCGGAAAGTACTCAGCAAGCGTGTTGATTCCCAAATATTGACATTGCCCTTCAAACCGGAACACCTTAATGTTTGCACGTTACTGCTTCGCAGTAGAATAACTGGCAAAGGTGCGGTACTTCCCCATGCGAATACTGCAAAGAGGCCTACCACTACACCACTATGTATATCTGATACAGTGAGTACAAGACATTTTTTATTAGGTCTGGTTTTCATCTTTTTTGCGTTCTCTTGTATTAAATCCAAAGTTAAGAACTATACTCGAATGTTTTCGGCAGTTATCATTCCAAGGCTTAAAGTAAGGCTATGTGTTTCGTTAGGAGATTGATAAATTTTATCTTTGTATAATAAGTTCTTTGATTAGTAGTAGCACATGTATAGATTGCGTCATAGCGTTTTCAAATGTCATGTCGTCTCTTTCGCACATAATGCTGTGGAAACGAGACGGCATGATAATTGAAAATATTTTCTAAAAGTCGTAGATTATAATGTGGAATGAAAAGTACAAAGGGGAAAGTACTCTTTTCTTATGCCCATGAATTTGTCGCTCTTGTACAAAACCATTAATTACTTTTGTGATTCAAAATAAATTGGCAGTCGCTGCTGCCAAGCTGTCACCCGACAAATAAAATACACTCAAATATGGGCTTTATGCCATACATGTTAAAATATAGATTACATTGGCAGACAGCCGTGCGAGCGCTCTGATGATTTATGTTGCCAATGCAATCTATATCTAAACGAGTATGTCATAAAGCCCGTATTTGAGTGTACTTTATAAGACCTTAACGCGTACGTCCCGTTTCGTCCAAGCACGGGGTGGATTCCTCTTTGTATTTTCTATTCTATGTATTATAAAATAAATATGTATATTACTTACATATTATAATATAATTTGTTATTTTTGTTCGTAGTGATGACCTACGAATGCCGTTTATTTTGTTGTACCTATTCAAAGACCGATTTTTCCGAAGTCTAGTTTGTAGAAAACTCAGTTCTATTGAAAATGTCCGTAAGGTTGAAAATAGATTTATTGTACAAGGTTACCTAGGAACGCGAAAATTTGTTGTTCCTAGACAAAATCTGCCAATACTAAATCATGAAGTTATATGAAAACTGACTGACGGATGCAGTAAATACATTAAATTTATTACAATGACTTTATTGATAGGATATTTTCAACTTTATTGACATAGTCAACAAAACTGAGTTTTCTTTAATTAGGCCTCGCTTTAAATCATCCAAATCAAGGAGTATATTGATTAAGTTCTCAATTCTAAAAGAATGAAATTTATTTCTATGAAATGTATTTTTAGTTTTCTAAAATTTATACATTATTTTGCTCATTTTCTAAATTTTATGGCAAGTGTTTGCCCAAAATCCATTGCAACTCTTACCAAAGAGTATATTGAGTATCTACTGTACCTATGATAGATCCTAAGGTTCTTTATAGTGTAAACAATAATGAAATTCATAATTTATTGTTCTTCTGCTATAATTCAGTGGTGTCAACGATGATACATTATTTTTTCTAAGACATTTGGGTTAAACAGAAAACAAACAGGTACGCTGAAAGAGACTGAAATGTAATCAAATTTTACTATCGGTACAAAGTGAAGCGAATCTGTTATCTTATTAACTGAATGAACACTTAAATTAATTGCGATTTAGGTATTTTTACGATATGTAGGTAATACAAATTTTCTGTATGATAGGTAGGTTTAAAAGGCTTTGAAAAATGTCTGTTCTGTGCTGAAATCATGCAAAAAATCACCTGTTTGATGTATTTCGTTGTGTAAAAAGTAATGTTTGTATGTCAGGTTTTATCGCGCTTTTAGTTCAGTTAAATAATAAAAATTATTTAATGTTAATTATTGAACTCATCTATTTTGGCTTAATATCTTCTTATATAATCTGGTTAATTGTTTAGACTACGGTTATGTTTTAAGGATGAAATTACCTTAGGCTCAACTTATATCATAGAGCTATGAGCAGTTAAATTGTAATACGACTTAAAACCTTAACCTCATTATTATATTACATAGTATCGCTCGATGAACCGCGCGCTACCGCTGCGTAGGAGTCGTCAGATTTCTTGAAAAGTCGCGGTCTTGCGATAATACAATTTTCTCAAGCGATACTATGTTTTTTATCAATGTCTAAAAGGTTTTAAATCGCAGCACAATGAAACTACGCGTCTTTGCTCCTTCGATGTGAAATAAGACTTAGGGTACAAGACTTTTCCCTTTAGATAGCATGTAAAGAAAAATAATGTATTGACGTCGATACCACTGTATCTATATACATCCAGTCTAGTTACAGAATATATCTCGTTAACTTGCTTGCACGCACAGCCTATCAGACTGAAGAGAGCAAGAGACCATTTTGGAGATTTCAGCAACATGACAGCAACTGCTTCCGACCTTCACTAAGAATAGCAATCTATCGTTGTTTACTGTGATGGTTTGACGAGGTAGATTTTAAAGCTGTGTAATGATAATTATTTGGAATCTGTGATGTTTGCACAATGGAGAGAGCCAAAAGCAAAACCCACTGTCCAAGATATTTTGAAGATTCGATGCAAGTCCTGCATTGTCCAACGCTGAGATCCTAAAATAGTATCTATTCTTATTGTCGTAAATTTATTATTAGCTATTAAAATAACCTATGATCGCTGTCACATTCGTTATTCGTGAATTTTAGGTTCCAAATGAATATAATGAAACAATATTTTTCTACTTTGCTACTTACTACTTCTACAAAAAAAAAGTCTTGGACAGTGGCGATTTTGCTTTTAGACCCCTCAATTGAAACAAAGTCAGTGTAACTCGGGCCTTGACTCTCTCCTTGCGAGAGAAGGCCCCGAGTCCCAGCAGTGGGAATATTTAGTAGGCATGCATGCAAACTCAGATTACAGAGTCAAGAGAAGTCTCTACTGTCTATAGAACTGGACTAGGGCAAAAGAAAAGACACAGAGCCTTACTTAAGGCCAGTGATAGATAATGTAACTAGACTGGATTATAGTTTATATACGTCACCGTAAAATTGTCACCACCGTCGGATTATAATCTAACAACGTCAGATTAGATAATCTCACACATTAGATTATAATTTGACAGTGTTGATAATTGTATGGTGACATACACTGTTAGGATAAGAATACTTTTGTGAATAGCTAATTAAGCTTAACTTGTGCTTAGTTTACTTCGCACCAAAAATCTTAATGTGAGCTAGGTATGAACTTATTTCGATAATATTAATTTTAGTGCAATAATTGTCTAGTTCAGAGTTTCTAGTGGAAATAAATAAGTTGTAATTATTATTGATATATTATGTTATGTTTTATTATCCCATAATTCAAACTTTTGATTTACCTCCGACTGCATTGTATTTCAATTTTGTGCAGTGTTCTACTAGCCAAGCCCTTTCATTTGATACCCATATTGAAGCAGTTATGAAAAAAAGGTAATTTGCCATTTTGTGTTGGCCGCCATCTTGGATTTGAAATTTGTTTTATTGTATAGTGTTCCATTAGTCAAGCACTTTCATTTGATACCCATATTGAACAAGGTTGTGAGAAAATATTTTATCCGCCATTTTGGGGAGGCGGCCATCTTGAATCGATATCAACCAAACATAACTAAGAACCACCGCAAAGAAACTGACTTGCTAATGAAAAACCCGCATCGAAATCGGTACATTCGTTTGAGAGCCACAGACAGACAGACATCGACGTCAAACTTATTACACCCCTCTTTTTGGTCGGGGGTTAAAAAAGGTTTTTTTTCGGGATAGAAGTCATCTTTACGTTAATAAGCAAATCTGCTTCTATAATGAGCTTACGTTTCACTTTAAAGGTGAGTTATCGATGCAGTTACAAGTCTAAAATGTAACACACTTTTTTATTAGTAGGGACGAGCAGCACAAATGCTTGATGGTAAGCAATATGCCTGCTCATCACAGCACAGTGACACGCAGCTATTGAAACATGAGTCCTAACTATTGGAAGCTATTCAAGCTATTGGAACTGATACTTATAGGTACATAATATAGACTACAGGACGTCTACTCTGTTTCTACGAAAACGAAATTTGGAAAAAAAACTCGCGACTTTTCCTCTCTCGTTCTACTCTACGTTTCGTCCGATACAACATTGTTTGACGTTTAAATGTTCTAAGTGTACTCTACTTAGAGTAGGCTTACAGCATTTAAACGGACAAAACGACGGATCGGAGTTGGAAAATCGCGAGTTTATTTCGAAATTACGTTTTCGTTGAATTAGAGTAGACGTCCTGATTCTTATAGTTCCCTTTTATACCGCTTAAACTTACTGAAAGCAATATATATAGATAGTGCAATCCACAAAGACGCGCCCCACTATTCCTCCTAACCGTTTATAGTATGTGTGCAAGCTTCCGTCAATGTTTGAGTGTTATCGGTACACACTAATTACCTATGAATGCACACGCACACTACAATGACTGGTGAATGGTTCGCGACTGACGCTCGGAGCAAACGCGATTGGTGGAGAAAAAAATTGGTGGGGCGCGTCTTCGTGAATTGCACTATCTGTACACCGAACTATTTTTAAGAGCAATCCCGGACGCGTCGATTCCCTGCGGGATGAAGAAATGATAGCTGCAAAAACTTGCTAGGAATATTAAATTATTATGTACGTATTTATTTCCTTTCTTAAGCCTGAGTTTTTACAATATTCATATGTAAAACAGCATAAAATATTATAAAAACCTAAACCTAGTTTGCCGCCAGCAGCGGGGCAGGGCCCAAGCTACCGGTGGTTAGGGCTGCAGACTGAGGAACCTCCTGACGATGCGTGCTGTGTCGAGGATGACCGCCGCGTGCATCTGACCCTTGATCCAACCGTCTAGCGAAAGTCTCTTTAGATGTTGGTCGATACTCTTCGCTATAAGGCCGTTAGCCGACACGACTATTGGGACTATGATCGTCGAATCAACATCCCACATGGCGGTAACCTCATGAGCCAAGTCAAGGTACTTGCCACAGACTAAGTAGAGATGATACTTGCTAAGCTTGTCCTTCTCAGCTTTCACGAGTTCTCGTCATGTGGTACGGTGATATCGACGATCACAGCCCGGCGCTGAGACCGGTCTACCAGCACGATATCAGGCTTATTGGCGACAATAGCCCAGTCCGTAATGATAGAGCGGTCCCAGGTTATTATTATTAAGTTTTATTATTATTATTACTACTACTATTTTATTACTATTACGACTACCTACAGATATCGTGGAGTGGCGACAATAATTATAGCGTCATGTTTGTGCTGGAGATTTACCGATTTGTTAAGATTGAAATGTGAAGTAATTAATTGAACACTCAAAATTACAAAGTAGGAAGTAAATAATAGCATGTAGGTACCTACTTGTAACAAGTGAAAGCAAGAATGCTTTCAAGTTATTCAATCCCTGCTAGCACGATTACGAGTGACCATTGAGCCGCTGTTAACGTTTTTCTCCTGTCATACAAGAAAACTACGAAGTTATTCGTAGAATATTGGAAGAATCTGGACGCACAGGACAATTTACTTGATTTCGATGATTCGATGGAGATAAAGAAGTTGTCTGAAAGAAGTTACGGCTGGTCTAGTCGGGAGAACGGCGACTGCCGATCCGGAGACCCCGGGTTCAAACCCCACACGCACAACTGTCTTTTCGAAGTCATGTGCGTAATGCCGCTAACTTAAAACAAAAAACATGTGTCATCCACCAACCCGCACTGGGCCAGCGTGGTGGATTATGGCCTTAACTCTCCTTGCGAGAGAAGGCCCCGAGTCCCAGCAGTGGGAACGTTTAGTGGGCTGTTGATGTTGTTGAAAGAAGTTAATAAAATAGAAGCGTAGATTTAAAGAAGCGTACACTGGACTGGGAACGTGTTAAAAACTCTACATAGGGCGTTTAATTCCGTAGTAACTTTTATTGAATTAAGCCTCCTAAAGTGTCAGTCATCTTACCGCTCGTTTCAATCCAACCTAAATAATTACAATACTTTAAAAAAAAAAGGTGCAATGTGGATAAATAAAATATTTTACAGTAAGTACTGAAAACACCAAGTTACGAATTCAAAAACCACACCTTATAATAGACAGATGTATAAAAACATAATATTCAAAGTACATTTTTCTGAGCTTATCGAGCACTTATTTTAATTTTCATCGAACAAAAATGAGAAAAGTTTGAAAGTAAAATACAAAACACAGTTCGAAATGGCCGTAAAAAAATTACAACGATTTTTACTGATACCTAGGTGAAAGTGACAAATTGAATTTTACTAGCTAACAGATAATAAAAAAAACACAACACATAACATAACACAGTATATAATATTATGTTTAAGCTGTAACAACATAAAACTTCTACGTCAACGTAATCAAAAGAAACAGCATTAATCTGCATATCTTAAACCTCGCAATTACTCACAAGGGAATCAAAACCTAAAAGATACATCCAGCATCCAGTCGACCTAGATCTTGAAATTTGGCATGAAGCCACGTTTTATAGCAGACGTAAAGGAAAATTTTCGAAAACTTTAAATTATTGGTTTAAATTATTATTCATCACGTTCCATTTTTTTTAATAATTATAACAATAAACTTAGGTACTAGCAGTGCCACGCGGTTTTACCCGCGCAGCTCCCGTCCCCTTCTTTTTCTGGATAAAAAGTAGTCTATATGTTCTTTCAGACTATATTTCAGATCTAGCTATGTTCCAACTTTCAGTCCGATCCGCGCATCTACCGCCTAACTAAATCGGCTATCGCTTTGCTAATGCTGTCTCTATTATTTCAAGCGAAAAGGAAAGAGAGAGAAACATCAAAGCGATGTCATTTTTCGTTCGGCGGTAGAACCCCCGTTCAGTAGCTTTTACGTGAAAGAGTAACAAACATCCATCCATAGGTGTTACAAACTTTCGCGTTTATATACTAGGAAACATTGGGGGGACTATCGGAGCGCAAGTCCGACTCGCAATTTTATGTTTTAATTTTATTTTATTATTTTATATTTTGTTTTGACATTAATTTCATTTAAGTTTAATTTAATGTAATTCATGTTTTTTAATTAATGGCTTGACATACGTATTGGCTTGACTGTGAGTATGTTAAGTTTTTTTTTTTTTTCATTTATTTAATAACATAATAACTATTTCTAATGACAAAAGTTGCCTTAAAATCTAGTCGATTTATCTAGACAACCAATTCTCGTCTTAAAGTTATACCCACAAATACAATTAATAATATATGAAAACATTTAAACTATCATAAACTTTAAAATTATTTTGCGCGTAAGGTGATGGTCTCTCAAAACCGTCGCTGTAGGCGCATGCATCGATGTGTGCAAAACTGGTTTACTATTACAATATCAACACGCCCCACTGCTACAGTTGCAGCGATCGCTCACCGCGCACATGATACAGGTTGCTCCGAACAATTATTATGCAAGTAAAACTGTTTTAATTTAAATTTAATGTTTTTTTGCGTTAGACTATTTCTTAGTGTTGCTGGCAGTTTATTAATTAAGTCTGGTATTATATAAGCGGATGTTCTCTTACCATAAATGTTTTTAAATCTGGGTAATAAAAGACTTCCCTTTGACATATTCCTAGTTACATCATTGCCACTTATTGGGATTTGAATTTCTTTGCGAAAGTATTGTTCCCCAAGTAAATTACAACATACTTTTTTATGTACTGGCAAGACTCCACAGAACTTGAAGAGTCCAGTGGGGTTGTTATCAAATTGGTTTTTAATTTTTATAGGCACAATCAACTTTAAAATCCTATACTGCAAATGAAATATTAGATCGAGGTATGTTTTATACGTTCGCCCATAGCTGCTCAGTCCATATGAAATAATACTGTCCACCAGCGCCTTATACATGGTCAACAAGACACCAAACGGTACCCTACTTTTTATTGCAAAGAACTTTGCCAACACAGCGCGCAGTCTAGTACAGGTTCCATCAACATGCTTCGACCAATTAAACCTGTTATCTATTACAAGACCTAAGTATGTAGCTTCTGAGACCTTTTTAATTTCTGTGCAATCTTTTGTACAGATATTGGTCTGATCATGCAAACAATCATGGCAGTGTGCTACCACTTTAGTCCTTTCTTTAAAATTGCTTATGTTGTGGCTAGAGTGAACGTGCATGTATTTGGTTTTATCGGCGTTAAGTACTAACCCACCGTCATGAGACCATTTACACAGTGTCGTAAAATCCTCCTGAAGTTTATTTAACGCAATATTTAAGTCATTGTCAGCAGCAACCAAACAAGTATCGTCAGCAAACTGATAAATGCTACAGTGTTTCAGAACATTAGTTAAGCTGTTTACATATGTTAAATAGTGCAACGGACCAAAAACTGAGCCCTGTGCAGTTCCCTCTGATATTTCGACTGACTCGCTGAAGGTTCCGTCCACTTTGACCCGATAACTACGTCCCTTAACATAATCCCTGCACCAACCCAACAGATTCCCGCGCACACCACTTTCATCTAGTCTCTGAATTAGCAGATCGTGCCTTAGAGTATCGAACGCTTTACTGTAGTCTATAAAAACTATAAGTACGTGCTTTTTATCATTCATAAAGCTATTAATTTCATCAGTAAAGCGAGATAACAAGAGTGTGGTACTTTTCCTAGGTTGAAATCCATATTGCTGCGGACACAAAACTTCGTTATTCGTATAAAAAGTCTGAACAATTTTGCATAAGTATTTTTCAATAATCTTATCTATAACTGGAAGCAGTGTGATGGGACGATACATTGAATAATCTTGCGTGCTACCACCCTTATGTATAGGTCTGATAATTCCGGCCTTTAGTTTATTAGGATAACGTCCAGTAGCAACACTTGTATTAATAAGGTGCGTAATTGAATCAGCTATCCTATCTGATAAACGTAGGATATCCACTGCTCTAATGCCATCACACCCTGGTGCTTTATGCGGATTTATATTTTTGATAATTTTAAGTACTTCTGAATGAGTGGCTTTTCTAAAATAAACTGACCTGTCTAAATGCTTAACATAATCGTTTTCATCAAGTAATTTATTTTTACATGTTGGTATTATAGATTTTACATTATTTTGGAAAGAACGGGCAAAATTATCAGCAATTAATTTATTATTACCGCATGAAACAAAAGCTTTCGTTATCAGGTTATCTAACGAATAGGTAATTTTACCCGATATATTATTTAAAATTTGCCAGAGTTTTCTTGTGTCTGTTTTATGTTTATTAATCTCATCTTTGTAATATTTATTTCTAGTTACATGAACAAGTTTATTGGTTTTATTTCTAATTTGGTTATATTTAATTCTGAGTTCTTTGTTACCTGTATCTTTGGCCCATTCCAGGAACAGCCTATCCCTATAATGACACAAACTCGTAATCTTCCCGTCGATCCATGGGCATTTTTTCCTTTTTGAGCAATGCATTTTTTTAATATATTGAGATCGTTTGTAGCAGTCACTTATATTATCGCAGATGAATTTATAGATATTATTAGGACAATCCATGTTTTGAGTAGGAGACCAATCAATTTGTTCTAATAGTTCGTTTAGTTTTTTATTGTCATAACGCTTTGCAAAAATTGGAGCAACCTGTACACGCGAGTTACCGACGAGCGCAAGCGCAGTGACTCGGTGATCAGCCAGTTTAGTCCCGAGCGCAGCGCAGTACGAGTCTTTCATGCGGGATCGCACGAAAATGTGATCAATACAACTATGTGTTATTTTAGTTATATTATTTATTTTTACACTTTCAATTCGCGTGTAACTCGATATACCGCATAAAAGACCGTGAGCGCTCATAACATTCATATATGAGTTTTTAGTAGTGATATCTCGAGCCGATATTGGTTTCAGATTAATGTTGAAGTCTCCTAACACCACTAAATCGTCACTAGTATATTTGCGAAGCATTTTATCTACCTCAGTGATAAATAAATCTTTATTAGTGTTTGGTGGACGATACAATGCATATAGTATTATTTTACATGAGGGTGTGCATATTTTGCCGGATAGTGATTCGTACTGTTGTGGTTTTGAATTGTGACGAGCAAAAGTGTGACAATTCTTAACATATATTAAAATTCCGCCGCCCTTTCGATCTTTACGTAGTTCTGTATGCATTGTATAACCCGTGATACTATAAAGTGACTGTGTATGCACACTTAAGTTTGGTTCGGTAATTACGAGTACATCTATTGAATTATTTGAGGTAGAAACAATGTATTCGAGTTTCCAAAAATTCTTGAACATTGATCTTATATTTACATGTAAGAATGTTAGGTTACCCTGATTACTAGGTACCATCTTTTTAAACATATTATAATCTACGCAGTCTTGTAACTCAATTAAACTGTGATCCACTAATAAAGCCATTGGAATTAATTTAAAAATAATTTATCGGACAAATAACAACTTATAGAAAAACAAACTACCTACTTATTACATAATAATGACTCGATATCGGTCTTTGATCTGACCCTCATTATTTTGGCATCTGCCGTTTTACGCACAAGAATCTTGCCTTCTTTACACCAAACATACTTGAACACCTGCGTTAGGTCTTGTTTAGCTTGCCACAGTAAGTTCCTATTGAAGGGGGTTAGGGCTTCACGTACAAAAATTTTCTCTTCAGCTTCCTCCCCCGACAAGCCAGGTATGACATCGCGGGCACGGAAGATAGCGTCACGACATGAAGATAACAGAGCTCGCTTGGTAGATTCATTTCGTAGCTCCATAACTACCGGGCTGGGCCCCTTTCGCCGAGGTGCATCACGTTTCACGGAGATAACATCAGTTTTTTGTAGGTTTAGTGTACTTGCCAACTTTTTGACCAGTTCAGGTAGATCATCAGCCGTTGATTCTGGGATACCTGCGATTTCAATGTGCCTAGAGAGCAACGATTGTTCCAGTTCATGATGTCGCTGCTCTAAAGCTTGAACCTTGAGATCCAGATTTTTATTTATATTTTCTAAATGGACCTGTTTTTTTTCTAAATTCTTGATTTTACCTGTTAGAGCCTCCAAAATTTCTGCAAACTCATCCACTTTATCGCTACAAAACTGTAACGAAGATGAAACTGACCGCATTTCTTGCGTAACAATGTCGCTAACTATACCACCTAGTTCCTTTCGCAACCCTTGTAGTAGCTTCTTTACTTCAACATTGTCAGTTGCAAGATTACCTTCCTCATCTTCTTCTTCTTCACAATCAGGAAGCATCGTAAAGGACTTCTTCCGCGACGAGTTCAGGCTACAATCATTGCACGTCCACTCAAGGTTCTCCGCAACTCTGAGCGCAGTCAGTTGTTTGGCGCTCAAGCTGGTGCAAATCGTAGTAGCATGAACTACTTGCTGGCACCTACTACATTCCAGGATATGAG
Organism: Ectropis crepuscularia; assembly: GCA_963693475.1. Taxonomy (NCBI): domain Eukaryota; kingdom Metazoa; phylum Arthropoda; class Insecta; order Lepidoptera; family Geometridae; genus Ectropis; species Ectropis crepuscularia. The sequence continues at coordinate 21,581,643 of OY856355.1, forward strand.
TTTTTTTCGTAATTATTTTATTACACGAAAGACACTTAGCCATATTTTAATTACGGGTAATTATAAAATTTTAACACAACCGTGTTCTAAAACAATTGAACGAGAACGATGTAGCTATGACATAAATAAATAAATGTTTTTCTTACATTTTTCGTGATGGTTCTGTACATAATCAATTTAAAAGAAAATCACCATGTTAAATAATGTATTAACTCCTAAAATTAACTTCTCGCGATGGCTGGAAACCGCTGGTTGCACGGGTCGGTTCGTTGTGGAAATCTATTGGGTAGGCCTGTTGAGCAGTGGACGTCTTGGGGCTGAAACTTAACTTTACGCGCTCGTCTACTTGTCGAATTTCCCAATTTCCCAGTTTTTTTTTCTATTTAAAAGTTGTTTTTCCTTGTTTTTTTGAAGAGCCCAGTTTTATAATATGTGATAGTCTACGAGTATTTACAAAATGACAGTCTGCTTCACAGACGGTGCTAGCTCGAGCGACGCCGCTACGCTGTGCGTTTGCTTTCTTGCGATCAGTGCCAAAACCCACCCAGACTAGGCTGACGTAACGAGTCTACCGCCAGATCCAGCATTTAGGTTTTAGGCTTACTAGGCAGTGTTCTCCCGACCACCGCCGGGGGTGGACGTGCCTCGCTTCCCCAGTTTCGTGTTCCGTCCAAACGCCAACAGTGTCCTTATGAAGAAAGTAATCGTTTCGTGTTCACTTTGTATTTTTTTTACGAGTTTAGCTTGCCGCTTGGATAATAACTTCTTTAGCATAATAGGTAAGTAATATTTATGACTAACCGAACATTTCTCTATAACATAATGTTCATTTTATTACATCGAATTAATTGAATGTGAACAAGTAAAGGTTATGACTTAGTTTAATTTTTTGATCATAACATAATAAAATAAGCTGAAGATTTTTAGGCTATTAAAAATATCAAGATCGCGATTATAGTAGTACCTACACAAGACTGTTTTCTATGAAAATGTTAACTCGTATTTTTGCTTGACCGAAGATATCGCTCTACGAACTTGGTAGGTGCCTGCCAATAACATTAAGTTATTTAAAATTAAGTATAAGAAATATATTATTCGCCAAGTCCGTTTATAGAAATACTACACCTTTGCCGGCTACCGGCAAACAGTAATGTGTAAAACAGTAACGTATTTTGGATTGAAGGGTAATGTTTTAAAAAACATATTTTAAGTGAGTATTTTGACCGCGGCGCTGTGCTAGGCAGTGATTTGGACTCTTCATGTTCAAATAGCTACGTAGCCTCAACATAAGCACCCCATTAAAAGTCACACAGCTTGGACTCTGGGTTTTATCTCGCAAGGAGATAGTCAAGGCCATAATCCACCACGCTGGCTCAGTGCAGATTGTGGGATGACACATGGCCTCCGAAGATTCTAGATAGGTATATGTCGGTTTCCTCATGAAGTTTTCCTTCACAGTTTTTAAGTTAGCGGCATTGCGCTACGTATCACTATGCTATTATAAGTAGTTTGGCATGTTGCTTATAATAAGGAGCATGTCAAGTTCCTCCCCTCGAGCTATTTAAAAATATCCAAAGATTCTACATTTGATAACCCAATTCTTGAGGGTGGTAAGAGGCTATTAAACATTACGCTACTTTCGGGAACCGTTAAATCAAGCACGGGTGAAACCACACGGGTGGTACAGTAAACAAATAAATTTGTGAGTATTGAACTAGTATTTAAATACAATTTAGTTTAATTTAATAGTGTTAAGTTTTAAACCTTTATGACGAAGGAAAAACAGAGAAAGAGGAGAGAGGCTTTTGCTCTACAATGGAGTAATTTACAATTTCGTATAATACTACTAGGTAATGTATTAATATTTGGAACTTAAATTTTATGTAATATTAGTAGTACAAACTAGCAGCTACCGCGACTTTATGTAAAAATTGTTCGGGATAATCAGTAGCCTACATTTGTCATAGAACAAATATTTTATGGTAGACTGAAATAGTCCAGTCTATAACCTAAGTTCCTAATTTAGTAGATTGCTTGTCGATTGCTGGTCATGGTCCCGAGGTCACCTGAAGATTTCTTTAATTTACGAGCATTTCAATAGGGTACCGGACTGGGTCAAAAATACACCATCCTAATTAGTCCGTCAGCTAGATCATAGAAAAATATTGGACACGTATTTTTTGTTTTTTTCATAATTTTAAAAATCGTCAAAGATATAGACCATCAAACTTCGAGAGTGGGGGGTCACGACGTCACTCGTGAGTAAAAATCGTACTCACAAGTGACGTCACACGAAACTTCAAAGTGCTGTATCTTCGTCATTTATGGTTTGTGAAACAAAAGAAAAAATACGTGTTCAATATTTTTTGGCAATCTAACTAACGGGCTACTTAGTTTTTTTGAGGATTGTACCGTATTCGCAACCCACGAAAAATATGTGTGCGGTGCGCCAAAGGAAGTTTTCACTTTAAAGAAAAAAGTTATTTCCAGGATACGTCACCATACGGCACCAAGCCTTTCATATCCAACATTTGCCTTACAATGGTAGGACTCTTGACAGAGTCCGCCTGGGGAAGTACCACACCTTTGCCAATTATTCTACCGCCAAGCAGTAATGTGCAAACATTACTGTGTTCCGGTTTGAAGGGCAATGTTTCCAGAGAAATTACAGGGCTTAGAGATATAACATCTTAGATCTCTGGGTGACGAGCGCAGTGCAATGCTAGGTAATGATTTGGACTCTTCATGTTCCAATAGCTGCGTGTTACTGTGCTGTTATGTGGCAGGCATCTTGCTTACCATCAGGCACATGACGAGACGAGCAGGCTCGTCTCGTCACACTTTATTTTAAAAAAAATAACATAATGATATTGTTACTGCATCGAATCTCAGCTCCAAATGTTTATTCAAGGGTGAAGCTAACTCCATTTTTTGATTAAATTTAAATCGATAAGATACTGGTTTGCCCCTGTGACGTCAAAATAATAACTAAAAAAAAAAACGCTTAAGTCATGGTTTCTGAGAGGTCAGGGTTTAGTTTACCTAATAAGTCATATAATCATTATCATAGTATTTTATTACATACTCTCCGTACATGTCAATAAATGAATAATAATTATACATGCAAAATTAATAATTAAAATTAAAATAAGAAGCTGCATTCTTTAAATTTGTTTATTTTATTAAAATTTATTTTTATTTCATCGACAAACAATATTTTAGGATTCCGTTGGAGAAAAGGGTATTAAAATTTCGAAGGGACTTAATCTACAAAAACAATCGAGAAACGCATTTTGGCTGAATGGAATCTTGTGAGTTCTCGTCACCCGCATGCTTAATAGTAATTTCTGTAGCTGTATAGATGACGTATTACGCGACTGTTCATTACTTAAATGTTTATAAGAAGTTTTCACTTCTATCCGCCAATTTTTTTCGCCATGAACTTGATATTTTCTTAGCTATAATACATTATAGCTTAACGTTTTAATTTCTTTGTAAACCATACTTCCCGTTGACGCCGTTGACCTAATATTTAATCACCCTAATCTACATTAAGTTCTAATGTAAATTTATTTTCAAAAGATACGTAAGATCATGCGAATTGACCCACAAAACCTCCATTTGTATAGATTTTCCTAGTTTCGCGTGGTTTTGGCAGCGCGCCACGGCCATCATGCGCTGTTATATGTATAGGGGAGCCATCAGAGACTTACCCTTGTTTACAGGTTACAGGAAAAACGAAACGGTATCAGACAGCTTAACCGACCTCAGAAAATGAAGAGCTTCTCAATTTGAAGCTTTTCATCTTAATATATATAAATCTCCTGTCACGATGTTTGTCCGCGATGGATTCCTAAACTACTTAACCGATTTTAAATTAAATTGGCACACCGTGAGCAGGCTGGTCCAACTTGAGAGATAGGATAGTTTTTATTTCGATTAATAGTCTTTAAATGACAATATCCGAGCGCAGCCGGAATGGGCCGCTAGTTTATTAAATATATTCAATCTGGCCATTTTAGGCACTGCCTACAAAACTAATCATAAATTAGTTTTTCATCAGAATAGGTTACAGCAGATTCCGTTATTGAAAATGAAATCATTTTTTTATTGAATTCTTTTCTAATAAAAATGAGTGTAAAAGTCTTCCCTTTAAATGTAATATCAAAACCGCTCCAGTTTTCTATTATTAGTATCATTTACGATAACCTTATAACTTAAAAGTAAATGTATGTATAAACATAAACAGCCCACTAACACACAGCCCGCTTCCCACTGCTGGGGCTCTGACCCTTTTCTCGCAAGAGAGAGTTGCAAGGCCATAATCCACTACGCTGGCCCAGCGCGGGTTGGTGGATGGCACATGGCTTCGAAAATACAGTGGTGCGCGTGGTTTTGAACCCGGGGTCTCCGGATTGGCAGTCGCTGTTCTCCCGACTAGACCAGTAGCTTTTTAAATGTATGTAAATACTAGTAGCGCCCTGCGGTGTTACCCGCAAAGTTCCCGTTCCCGTTGTTTTCCGGGATAAAAAGTAGTTAGCCTATTAATTGTTAGCCTATGTGTTCTTCCTGACTATAATCTATCTGTGTTCCAAATTTCAGCCCGATCCGTTTATACGTCAGGACGTAATTGAGCAACAAACATCCAAATATCCAAACATCCATACATTGACGTTTACAATATTAGCAGGATACACAATGTACTAAATGTATGCATGTTTAAACTGTAAAATAAAAAGCGTAAAGTATCATCCAGAATATAAATATACTATTCTGGATGATACTTTACGCTCAGCTTTTGTTCCATTCTCATCATTACTTTACAGCCAGAAGACGTAGCACTACCGCGTAGCGTTTACGGAGCGAACATAATTCGTAGACCTTGCTACGAACGAACTACGGACAAGCGTAGCATAAAATGTCTGTTTCGAACCTAAACTTGGCATGCTCTGGTATCAAAGCAAATTTTGATATTAGGCTGTTTGTAGAACAACGTTACGCAAAACGCTGAACTATGACAATAGAGAAGAGCTGTACAATATTATATTGAAGAAGGAAATTATTTACCCTACATAGCTACATACCCTGAAATCGAGAAAAGAGAACACGTCGATATAGGTAAATCATTTGATGTGCCCGGAGCATCTTGAAATTGGTACAAGCATACGCATGAAATATAATTAAATCCCTTGGGTTTATTTGTGTTTCTTGAACTATTAGAACACTTTTTTAAGGCACAGAAAGGTATTATATTTTTATATGTATAAAAAAAAATATTAATGAAAAAATATATTGTCGGTGCAGAATTTAAGAAACCGTTTATTATCTAAGAAACTCTACATTTTTCGGGGCAAAAAGTAGCATGTGCCATTTAACCCTACTATTTATCTAAATTACAAACACAATTTATATCGTGTCATTAGGAAAGTGAAGTCAAACCTCTTTATTCGAAATTTGCAACGTCAACCATGACGCGTTGTCTCTTTTTCGTAGTCCAGTTCAATAGAAAAGATCGAGGTGGTATTTGGTATTAGATAACGCAGTTCAATGCACTTTTTAAAATGTGTGCGACACAGAACAGATATCTGTTCTGTGTGTGTGCGATTCAAAACCGCTAAATTTGAAACTTCACAGTACTGTCACAAAACTGTAACCTGAATAGTCGCGCTGGATGTTCTTACCCTAAGTTCTTATCTGTATAGGAGACATGCACAGAAAAAAAAAATTGGCAGTTCCTATAACTGCCGATAGAAGTGAAAACTTATAACTCAGAATTTGATAGCTTACCTTGGAAACTACACGGGTGTAACCGGAGGGCGTGGCCTCACCATCATGGCATGGCCATCTAGAAATGCGTCAGCATTTCCCATTGGCTCACGCATTTCTAGATGGCTATGCCGTGATGGCGAGGCCACGCCCTTTCAGCATTTCCCATTGGCTGACGCATTTATAGATGCCCAATCGCGAAGGTCCCGAGTTTACCCGAAGATTTCTTATGTACCATGTACCATGTATGTACCCACATAAAACTGAGTGCAAACATACAATATTTAACTAGTAAATAAGTATCTTAAATGTAAGGAGTATAAGAGTCTTTTTGTATATTTTCTATTTTAGTATCTCTGCAGTATATTATTACTTGTATAAAATCAGGAGAAGCCTGGATTCCACAACACAGGTTGCCCTAGTGTGGGTCCAGTGCATACTAACACAATATGTACTCATTCATGGTATTTCTTATCACTTGTACCTTTTCTTGTGTTTTTGTTAATGCCCTTCGTTTTTGCCACAATAAACGTTTTTTCATTTTTCATTTTCATACCCGAGCGTGATGGTAGAATTCAACTTACACCCCACGAAAAATATGTCTAGGCGCGCCTAAAGCAGTTTTCACTTCAAAAATCAGGTTATACCAAAGAACGAAGGTCTGAAAACACACACAAGTCGTTGCCAAGTTGTAAAAATGGAGCTTAGGTACTAAGAGTTAACTCTTCGCATAAGTTAGTTTCATCAACATTAATCTTTCGTAATGTCGAGCTAAGCCTCGAAATAGCCCCCCGCTGTCCCGGCGCCGATTCTCATTAGGTTTAATGAGATTCATAACATGCAAGCGACGCGACGCCGACGCGACCGGCCGGCGGCGGAGGGAAGGCAGCCACCACCGGCGGCGCCGGCGCCAACGAGACATGGTTGTGGTATTGAGGGGACGCTTCACGCATGGAACAAGAGTACATGGCTCGGAAAATACTAAAATAATAATTACAAATAATTTATTTTCTCCAAAAAACAAAAACCGACTTCAATATCAAATCAAATTCGAATATGTGACCAAATTTCATAACAATCTATCACTATATCGTGTAAATAATAATAATAATAAAAGCCTTTATTAACAATCTTATTTATATGTTACATTTCATCTTATTACTATTTATGTACTAACTACTAATATACAACTTGGTTGTGTATGAAAGCAACGTAATTATATTTTATTTATATTAGACACCGGTTTCGTGATTGTCTTGTTCTTTGGCATAGGCCAAATGTCCTCCACAATGATCTGTCCCTTGCTATTCTCGTCCAGCATGGTCCTGCTACCTCTTTAATATCATCCTCCCATCTTCGATACTGCCTGCCTTTACTCCTCTTTTTGTATCTAGGGCACCATTCTGTTACTTCATTTGTCCACTTCTCAGTCTTATTCCTTGTCAAGTGTCCTACCCACTTCCATTTCAGTTGTTTAACTTGATATTTTATATCTATAATCTTGGTTTGTTTTCTTATTGTTTTTAATCTAATTTTGTCTTTTAATTTTATGTTGAGTATGCTTCTTTCGATTCGGTGTTGACAAGTTTCTAGTGATTTGATATTTTTCTTTGTACAACTCCATGTCTGACATCCATAGGTGATGCTTGGTAAAATATGTATGTGTTAAATACTTTCTTTTTGGCCTCTATTGGTATATCTGAGTTTTTCATAACGTCTTTTAGAGCCCAGTATCTCTTCCATCCTAGATTTATTCTATTTTGAATTTCTTTTGTTGTAGTGTCAGTTGGAGATATTATTTGACCTAAGTATGTATATTCGTTAACATATCCTAGTTCAGCGGCATTTTCAGGTTTAATGGGAGTTTTGATATAATTTGTCATTAACTTAGTTTTACTGGTATTTATTGATAGTCCTACCTTTTCGCTTTCACTTATCAGTTGTTCAATCATAATCTTCAAAACGTTTGGATCACCACATATTAATACAAGATCATCTGCAATATATCGTGTAAATACATGAAAGCAAATTTTAGTTTGTAGTTCCTATTTCAAAAACTACAACACCGATTTCGATGTAAAAAAGAATCATCGAAATCGATTGGCGTGATATTGAGCTATTGATTGTCCATTTGTTGAGCACATACTTAATGTTAATTTCAGACTTATTCAGTTTTTTCATGGAAGCCACTGTCAGAACTGGACCAAATGGGACCAAACAGGAAGCACCAGCTTTCAATAATAATAATAGTAAAAAAACATCCAAATCGGTTCACCCAGACGAAAGTTCTGAGGTAACAAACATAAAAAAAATACAGTGGAATTGAGAACATCCTTCTTTTTTTTGAAGTCGGTTAAAAATAAACATTGGTGGACATTTCTGACTGGCCTCGTTGACTTAGTTGGTAACAAGTCTACCTGCGAATCCGAGGGTCGTGGGTTCGATTCCCACTACTATTTTAAATACATACATATTATACATAGAAACACTCAGACATAGAACAAATACTTGTATTCATCACACAAATATTTGCACTGGGTGGGAATCGAACCCACGAACGTCGGCTTCGCAGGCAGAGTTATCATTCAGACTGAACCTTATTTATCAGGGCTGAGAAATCTCTCTAGAGCAGGCACTAATATATATATTATTATATTAATAATAATAATTAATATTGGTGGACAATTCACACACAACACTATTAAAGTCCTACTTAGTCTGTGTCTGTATAACGAACATTTGCTTAGTTTCTTTCCAGGCGTATAGCGAGCAAAAAACCTGTCAAATGATCAAGTAAAATCAAATCAATATCGAAGTTTACGACGTTCGTGACACAAAAGAAGTCATAGTAAGAAATAGAATGGAGCTTGGCTGGGATTATTATTCGTCACTAAGACAAATATAAGTTAAAATACAGCGCTATCACATTAAAACATTATACTAAGAATTCATGCAACGATTTTATTTCAAAACTCACGAGACCGCTGGTTTTCGCGGTTTCGTCGCCGCCGCGGGTGAGATTATCGCCCGCGAATGTGACGGGCGGGCGGCGACCGCACGCCGCACGGGAGCCGCGCTGCAACCGCCCGCGCCAATTTTTTCATATATATCTGCATTCTACATAAGCTGCGGGTTCGTAACTACAAGACAGGGATTTTGCTGCGCAACCGACTGAAAAATAAAGTGGCCAAGTGCGAGTTGGACTCGCCCATGAAGGGTTCCGTTGCAGCAAGTAACATTATACACATAGTACACATAGATCTTGTAGTTCGTTGTAACTTTGATCGAAGTTTCAATAATAGTGTTTTTATGACGTACTAAAAAAAAACTACTCATCAGATCGAGTTCAAACTAATTTTCGTTGGTAGTTTACATGGTAATGTACATCATATATTTTTTTTAGATTTTTCATTCTCGTACTTTAGAAGTTAGAGGGGGGGGACACACATTTTACCACTTTGGAAGTGTCTCTCGCGCAAAGTATTCAGTGTAGACGAAAATGATTTTAGAAACTTTACCATCATTTTTAAAGACCTATCGATACCCCACACGTGTAGGTTTGATGAAAAAAAAAATTTTGAGTTTCAGTTCTCAGTATGGGGGGCAACCCTAATTTTTCTTTTTTTTAATTTTTTCTGTTCAAATCCTAATGCGGTTCACAGAATACATCTAGTTACCAAGTTTCAACAGTGTAGTTCTCATAGTTTCGGCAAAAAGTGGCTGTGACATACGGACGGACAGACAGACATGACGAATCTATAAGGGTTCCGTTTTTACGTTTTACGGAACCCTAAAAATGTGAGACTAAAATCTTTAGAAAGGTGTATAACGTTTGTAGTGTTAGGACTCTTGGCAGAGTCCGCCTGGGGAAGGACCACACCTTTGCCAGTTATTCTACCGCCAAGCAGTAATGTGCAAACATTACTGTGTTCCGGTTTGAAGGGTAATGTTTCCAGAGAAATTACAGGGCTTAGAGATATAACAACTTAGATCTCTGGGTGACGAGCGCAGTGCAGTGCTAGGTAATGATTTGGACTCTTCATGTTCCAATAGCTGCGTGTCACTGTGCTGTTATGTGGCAGGTATGTTGCTTACCATCAGGGACATGTCCAGCTCGTCTCGTCACTCTTTATTTAAAAAAAAAATCGTGACAAGAGTTGCCGATTTTATTTTTCCGATGATCGTACGATAAATAATAAAATTAAGCATATTTTTTTTGCAAATTGTGTTGCTTCTATATTATGCGAAGGAACTTTGTTCTAAGCTGATCTCCTATGATCTTATCCATAGAAAGTAATAAAGTCTTTATTGAGTAGGCCCCTACTTACCCAGTCATTGAAGAATTGTTCGATGCCTCTTATTAATACGTGAAGCAAAAACTGTATGTCCCTTTTTACGGAAATTGCGTGCACGGCGCAGTATGAAATGTTTCACATTTAGAGTGTCCCAGCTGAACCCAGGTTTCACCCGCGTGATTCTCGATCTCGTTATATTCCCGGAATAAAAAGTAGCCTACGTTACTTCTAATACCTCCAAGAATATGTATTCAAAGTTTCATGATGATCGCCTAAGTAGTTTTCGCGCTAAAGTGTCACAAACAACTTACATTCACCATTATATCAACATCACTACACAGTGTAACACAAAGTCAGTTCCCGCGTCTGTCCGTTCCTATACCTATATGCTTAGATCTTTAAAACCTCCAAACAGATTTTGATGCGGCTTTTTTTAATAGATAGGATAATTCAAGAGGAATGTGTATATGTATAATACATGCATAAAATAGCAGAGAAACACTGATAATTTGAAATATTTCTAATGTGACGTCATAAATAACCACTTTTTTTTTCGCTTACATTGCACACGCTGGCTGAACCTTATGAGCTAGATCAAAATAATGTATACCAGTATTGTACCCCTTCAAAAGATCTACAAAAATGTACTTAAAATAACTTACCTAAAAGCATATGTTTAACCAACAAAAAGCATTCTCAAGGCCAGCAACGAGCAGTGACGTAAGCATGACGTCACTAACAACCCTACAAGCAAACCGCGTAATTTTTCGACGTCTTTGTTGCGTAACTACGAGTATGTACCTGACCTGCATTCGGCATACCTCACCGTCTGAATGAATTGTCTTTCTCCCCTCAAATGCAGTTCTTATCCCCACAGCATAGGGTGCAACTTTCTACAAAATAAATATTATAAGAATAGTACTGGCAAGTGGTCTTGGCTGTTGACAATATCCTATTTTAACTGCTCATATTCGGTCGGAGCTGGCCCTTGATCCAAATCTAATTTTATGATCGAATACTCGTATGGCGGCTGTTAGATTTGTCTTATGGTAACAAGTGTAAGTATGTATTATTTGTAGATCTTACATACATTTATGCAAATAAATAAAATATATAGTGTAATTATGTTGTGGTAGGACTCTTAGCAGAGTCCGCCTGGGGAAGTACCATGCCTTTGCCAGTTATTCTACCGCCAAGCAGTAATGTGCAAACATTACTGTGTTCCGGTTTGAAGGTCGATGTTTCCAGAGAAATTACAGGGCTTAGAGATATAACAACTTAGATCTCTGGGTGACGAGCGCAGTGCAATGCTATCTATACTCGGAATTTTAATTCGATTCCAGATTTGACATTAGCTACTGTCATTTTGTGAAATAATGATACCACATATAATAGTGTAGTGATGTCATTCGGCTTCATTCTCCCAGTCTGACTGCACGAATATCTTATTTCTTTGCGAATCGATATTTTGTTATTTTGTTGGGTTTTTGTTAAAGTGTTGTTACGTTGTGTTTGTTGTTACGTTTATAGTTTTTTGTGAACTTTGAGTGAATCTTTCTTCTTTGGTTTTCCATCAAAATGGATCCTCAGCCAAGTACATCACAAAAAGACGTGGATGTTTTCTTGTCCCCAAGAAAAAAACGTCCACGAAAAGCTTTCACTGTTACTGAAAAAGTAATGATCCGCAACGCCTACAAATACGTGAAAAATGAAATTTCTGCGCAATTGGCCTTTGAAGTTGTGTCATCTACCAACCCGCACTAGGCCAGCGTGGTGGATTATGACCTTAACTCTCTCCTTGCGAGAGAAGGCCCCGATTCCCAGCAGTGGGAACATTTAGTGGGCTGTTGATGTTGATGTGAATCATTCAGAAGTATGAGTTTCAATGTACTCCTAATCGTACTCCCCGTCTTTTTATATCTTCTTTAGCATTCTTCGATTGCCTGGACGAAATCGCTCGCAGCGATAAGGTTGCCGATTGCTACATTATCTTAATGTTTTTCTGTAGTTTTTGTTTATTTATAATTTATGTGCAATAAAGAGTTCATCTATGTTTAGCTCACGCAAATTTAAATGCTCCAAGATATTTAATTATATAGGAATTGGAACTGTCTATTAATTTATAAATATTCATGAGCATATACTATACATATTTAAGTAATATTTATTATACTTAAAAAGATATTTTTTTTCAAATTCCTTTATATTATCGATGTAATTTGGATGTTTGTTACTCAATCACGTCGTAACGTCTAATAAATCACAAAACCGCGGGATACTGCTAGAGTTTATAATGTATTCTGAATTAGTATGCTGCAGACATGTTTATGTATTACATTGAATATTGTTTTTACTGCATACATAATTGGGTTTAAATATTGCTTGCATTTCGCTGTCTTTTGCCTTGAAGATAGCTGCAACTGTTTTCAACAAGGAACATTCCTAATGTAGACTGTTACATAAACAATGAAAATGTTTTCCATTGTCTTCTTTTGTAAATTGTGTGTTTATCGTTATGACTTGAAACTTATTGTATTAGATATGTTTTTGTTAAGGAGTGCATTAATGAAGACAAATAAATATAAACCATAGATTTAGTATAAATCTTAGTTTAGTATGAAATTTAGTATAAATCTATGGTTTATATTTATTTGTATATTTATGGTTTGTATTAAAAGCCGGGTCACACAGAGGCGAGAACCGCGAGAAAGCGATCCGGTGTGAAGCGATAGCGGTCCGTACCACGTCACACAGGGCGACTGCCCGCCGCCCGCGGCGGGAAGGTAGCGATAACATAGCCGGTGTGACACCAAAATAGATTTACGATTTTTATGTTACGGCATCACCTTTGTTTCGGTTTTCTACACATCTCAGTGAAACGCACTATACCGCACGATTACGTGTAAAAAAATACAACTAGTGAGATCGGGGGGTCTACCGCCTAACGAAAAACGCTTTGACGCTATGACATTGCTGTTCTTCTCGCTTAAAATGAAAGAGACGGCAATGTCAAAGCGTCAAAGCGTTTTTCGTTAGGCGGTAGACCCCCAGATCGCGATCGCTACGTTATCGCTTTGCCCTGTGTGACAGCTTGTACCGACTACCGTAGAGTACAGCGCCCGCGCTCGCCGCCCGTCCCGCGCTGCGGCGCGTTCTTCCCGCAAAACGATCTCCTGTTTGCCGTCCGGGGGTCTACCGCCTAACGAAAAATAAATAAAAATAAAATAAATATTGGTGGACAATTCAAACACAACACCATCTGACCCCAAACTAAGCAAAGCTTGTATGATGGCGGCCAGATAGTTGATATAATACTTATATAGTTTTTTTTTAAATACATACTTATTATAAGTACATAGAAACACCCAAACACAGTGCAAACATTTGCTTTTGCAAAATGCTTTGACGCTTTGACGTTGCTGTCTCTTTTCTTCTCGCTTGAAATAAAAGAGACGGCAATGTCAAAGCGTCAAAGCGTCAAGGGTGCGGATCATGTCGCGCGGGAGATCGCATCGTATCGAATCACGCCCGCTTGCTGTGTGTCAGGTTGCATACAAATTCAAACATTACAAAAAATCCCGTCCCGGATCGCTATCGCTTTCTCGCGGCGGGAGCCTCTGTGTGACCCGGCTTTTACTCTTTATTAAAAACAATTGAGTAACTTATCGGAGGCTCTCGTGATTTTTGAAGTGAAAACTTTTTTTGACGCGCCTAGACAGATTTTTCGTGGGGTGTGAATTGAATTCTAACGTCACGCTCGGGTATGATAAGAAATCTTCGGGTAAACTCCTTGGCCAACGACCATGGCCATTGGTCATCTAGAAATGCGTCAGCCTATGGGAAATGCTGAAAGGACGTGGCCAGGCTATCATGGCATGGCCGTCTAGAAATGCGTGAGCCAATGCGAAACGCTAACGCATTTCTAGATGGCCATGCCATGATGACCAGGCCACGCCCTCCTGTTACACCCGCGTAACTTCAAAAGGAAGCTATCAAATTCTGAGTTATAAGTTTTCCCTTCTATCGGCAGTTCCTATGACTGCCAATTTTTTCCCCTCAAATATGGTAAACATTCATCGGTGAATCCAGACAGCGGTATCTTTACCAACCTACCTTTGTACCTACCTTTACCTTTAACCTTTGTCAACTGGCAGTAAGAATTTTTAAGTAGGACTCGCCTACCTCACCAGAGCTAAAAGATAAAAGACCTTTTAGATGTTTGGGTGTCAAGCTAATGCCTCCGGCTCAGTTACTTAAGAAAGATGTAATCGCACCTCTAATCTCCTAGGATGTAACTTCAATAGTCACATCATCTGATTGTGGTGGAACAGGTATATCCCTGTTTAGCTATCGTGGGTGGATATTTGTCACGAAGTGACTGAATTGTATGTTAGTCTAGTAACTTTGTCGCCTGAAAGTATGGAATAGGATGCGCTTCAGCTCTACGGTGCCACAAACAGAGACACACACAGAGAGACAGACCTGTATGTCTGTCTGTCTGACAGACAGACACACATCGACGTCAAACTTTTACCAGCCCTTTTTTTGGTCGGGGTTTAAAAAACGCAGTAACACTGCTATAAAGTGGTCAAGTTGGAATTAAAATATTGCAAAAAATTGCGAAGTTCGAAAAAAAAAAAAACTTTGAAAGACTTATTCTCAGAAACTATTGGGTGTACACAGACAATTCTAGTTTCATATTGTATCAAATTTAGACTACCTACTTTATAAACGTCCTGAGACAGTTTTTTCAAAAACTAGTCGTAGATAGATAGATAAACTCTTTATTGCACTTAATAAGAACACAAAAAACAAAAATATACAAAACATAAAAAACAAAGTAACAATTGGCGGCCTTATCGCTAAGAGCGATCTCTTCCAGGCAACCGCAGGATGGAAAAGGATAATTGAATAATAGGAAAACGGTCGTATAGGGTTATAATCGCCAAAATTTTAAAAATAAACGATTTTTTCGCGGTTTTTTCGATTTTAGACAAAGTTGCGTTCGCCGCTCGAGGTCTCAAACTTGGATTAATCATTAGGCCAATATCATAAACAAGTCTGCCATAAATCAGATCTACCGGATTTAATGCATACGGTGATGTATAAAGTTACTGGACTATGTTATAAGTGTAGTGACTTTCATGTCGCCATCGCATCGGTGATTTTATTATCTGCTACCTTAATTATAGCTTAATCGTCACTTTTGGTTTATCTACAAAAATAAAACTAGCCAAATCTGAAGGGGTTTCCCTTAGGGTTCCTACACAAAACTGCGATGCGATGCGACGCGGGAGGAAAGGCTCCCACACAAAACTGGGACGCGATGCGATGCAACGCCGCATCGGAGCAATTTGCATCGCACCGCATCGCATCGCAGTTTTGTGTGGAAGCCTTTCCTCCGATGCAGCGTCGCATCGCATCGCAGTTTTGTGCAGTATTTGTAATGTAGTTTTCTTTCACCCTCGTGGTAACGGATATTTTGCTCTAAATGTGAGTAAAGTACACTTTGTGAGAAATTGAGTAGGTAGTATGTTCCGAAGCAGATATACATACCATGTACATAAGAAAGTGTGCGCAAATATGCAACCCTCGGAAGAGATTACATATTTGAGCCCTTTGGGGTTGAGACATTGGGCCCGTGGGGGCCGGGAGCTCACCTCATCTTCAAAAGCCTCTCCCAGCGCTTGATCGACGCGACGGGTGACCTAAATGCTGGCGTTTATTTGGCCCAACGCATAAGCATTGCCATTCAGCGTGATAATGCCGCCAGCATGCTGGGTACGCTTCCGATTGGTAGTGGACTTGAACATCTTGATTATCTGTAGACCTTCATTGGTCTATGGATAATTCAGGTGCGCTTAGTGTAAGTAGTTAGGTATGTAGCGTAGATCCAACTTCGAGAAAGAGGTCACTCGTCGAATCCAACTCGGCTGGGCAGCGTTCGGGAAACTACGTAATATCTTCTCGTCTAAACTACCGCAGTGTCTCAAGACGAAAGTCTTTGACCAGTGTGTGTTGCCAGCGATGACATACGGAACAGAGACGTGGTCGCTTACTATGGGCCTCATAAGAAGGCTCAAAGTCACCCAAAGGGCAATGGAAAGAGCTATGCTCGGAGTTTCCCTGCGCGATAGAATCAGAAATGAGGAAACCCGCAGGAGAACCAAGGTAACCGACATAGCTCAACGAGTTGCTAAACTTAAGTGGCAGTGGGCTGGGCACATAGCTCGCAGAACCGATGGCCGTTGGGGCGGAAAGGTTCTCGAGTGGCGACCGCGTACCGGAAGACGCAGCGTTGGCAGGCCCCCCACGAGATGGACCGATGATCTGGTAAAGGTCGCCGGAAATCGTTGGCTGCGGGCAGCGCAGGACAGATCTTTGTGGAAATCTTTGGGGGAGGCCTTTGTCCTGCAGTGGACGTCTTTCGGCTGACATGATGATGATGATGTAGCGTAGTGTAGTTCATTGTTAGTGTAGTTCATTGTAGGTATTTTAGTTTTGTTAATAAAGGCTGTGCCCACTTTAAAAGAAAGTGTGTACCTACATATATGTAGAAATTCACGCACGTAAGAAATGTAAGCGTTTATTCAAACATTTTATTTGTATTTGCCAAAATACAATAGCAAAAGAAACCCTAGAAATGAAGTTATAACATATTTGTTAACATATAAGTTACATGAGTTACAAATGTAAATACTCATAGTAACAATGAAGAACACGTGTTCTACAACAATTGAGGCGTGAAGCGGACTGAACTGTGTCTCTATTCACAATTAGATCCAGATTAGATAGGAAATTACTGCGCGCAAAATGTACTTCGAAAATTTAATTTGTTTATTTTATACTAGCGGCCCGTTCTGGCTTTGCTCGGAGCCTATGACACTCAGCAATAATGTGGCTTTCTATTGGTGAAAGAATTTTTAAAATCGGTTCAGTAGATCCCGAGATTACAACTTACAATTTAACACGTTTGCTGCATTATGAGGTCGAAAACGCCACATGCGTAGCTTCTCGCAGGTGCGGTAGTCAAAATCGTGTTCTTTCACTCTGTGCGGGAGGCGACTATATTAACATTTATATGAGTATAACAGAGACAAATATATGAAATTGCTTCTCTTGCAAAGCCTAGCCTAAGACTGAAGTTAAAACTAAATGAGGTTTAAAAGGCCTCAAACGCACTGAGTATTAATTAGTTTCGTACAGTGCGAAGTGAGGTCTAATCTGCCTCAAAATTGTAGGCCTCACAGCCACACGGAGTGAGGTGCGGGCGGCGAGGCGCCTGCGTATCCTAACTTAGTGACGTGATAAAAAGTATCGATACGAAAGCATGCTGCAAGTTTATGCACTCGCTAATACACAGCTACATGTTAACGACTATTGGTCTAACAAGTCAATATTGTATAGAAATTAGTACATGTGCTCAGCAATTTTCAGGGACAGATTTTTTATTACATTTACTAATTTGTTGTTTCTGCGACTTATAAATTGATACTGGGGATAATTTATATAAAATTTGCCAAATATATGTTGAACTCTCAATTTTAACAAGTGTTTCGTCCTAGAAAAATTATATTAATTGATAAATCTATGATACCGTGGCGCGGACGACCTAAATTGCGCCAATACATAAAAAATAAATCACATACATATATGGAGTCAAACTATAATTATAAATTGTATTCTCCTGAAGGATACTCGTATTTATAGAGACAAAGAAAGCTATCATCTCGAGCAAGATCGTAGCAAAAATACAGTTTTGAGACTAATTAAAGGGTCGTATTGTTCTTCCTGACAATTTCAACGAAATTGACGAAATGGTCAGCGAAAGAGCTGTGTAGGTTGCTACGATAAATTAAAACTTGTGTAAAAAGTAGTTAGAAAGCAAATATTGTTCGTGTATTTCGTGTTCAATTCGTAAAAAATCTTTCTACTTGACCGGTTTTAATGAAAAACATATAAATCAATCTTATTACATAAATTATTTTAATATCGCAACTGCAACTCTCTCTATTCACAACACTAGTCCAGACACTAATAGAACTTTATTTCGATGCGATGTGAGGCAGAACAGATGTCAAATATATAATTTTCATTTACTCAATAGCTAAATGTCATAACTGTGGGCGAAGCTGGATTCAACTTTAACAACTCTTTAAATGAATATTGGTAAATTTTCAAGCAATTACTCTTAAAAATGAACATAATATTTAAGGTATTCTTAGAAACAATTTTGTGAGGCGCAAAAGGTCCCATACGCACTGCAAGGAAGGTCAATTTTGCCTCGAAAAGACCTCATACGCACTAGTTGAAAGTCTACGAAAAACGGCCCCGCAGCAAACGTGTTAACAAACGCACAAACTTTACTTCTTTATAATATTAGTATAGATTAGCAGCGCTCCGCTGTTTTATCAGCGCAGTTCCCGTTTTTTTTAAAATATAGATTGACGAGACGAGCAGGACATGTGCCTGATGGTAAGCAACATGCCTGCCACATAACAGCACAGTGAACCGCAGCTATTGGAACATGAAGAGTCCAAATGATTACCTAGCTCTGCACTGCGCTCGTCACCCAGAGATCACGTCATATCTCTAAGCCGTGTAATTTCTGTGGAAACATTGCCCTTCAACCGTAACACAGTGATGTTTGCACATTACTGCTTGGCGGTAGAATAACTGGCAAAGGTGTGGTCCTTCCCCAGGCGGACTCTGCCAAGAGTCACGTTTCCGTTGTTTTTCCGGGATAAAATGTAGCCTATACCTATTCTATTCCAGACTATGATGTTACTACACTACGCTACATACCTCACTAACTACTTACACTAAGCACACCTGAATTATCCATTGACCAATGGAGGTCTACAGATAATCAAGATGTTCAAGCGCACTACCTGGAAGCGTACCCAACATACTGGCGGTATTACCACGCCGAATGGCAATGCTATGCGTAAATGTGAGATGTAAATGTGTTCCAAATTTCAACCTGATCCATTCAGACGTTCCGACGTGATTGAGTTACAAACATCTAAACATTTAAATTTATAATATTAATGGGAAGTGGGAAAGAGTGTCGGGACAAGTAGGACATGCGCCTGATGACAAGCGACATGCCTGCCCATAACAATAAAATGTGACACAGCTAATTATACGCTTTGTTCACGGGCCTGAAGCTTACTAGCCTTGCGGTCGTCACCCGGCAAAATCAGATGATTTTTATCTCTAATAGTCTCTAATTTATTTTATAATAAACTAGCTGATCCGTGCGCGCGTTGCTACGCCATCTATCAAAAATTGGTCGCACCAATTCAAATTCTGAACAAATTCGGTTACCTTTGGTTCTAATGACGCAAACTTTAAGTTAGACACATGCTGTCACGCAACGAAAGCTCCCAAAAAGCAATATTTTCCACGTTTTTGTTACATTTTTCATTCATGCTCCGCTCTTGTTGCTAGTAGCGTAATGTTAAATAGCCTATAGCATTCCTCGATAAATGGACTATCCAACAGAGAAAGAATCTTTCAATTCGGACCAGTAGTTCCCGAGATCCTAGCGTTCAAACAAACAAACAAACTCTTCAGCTTTATAATATTAGTATAGATGTGTAACATTAACATCATTGGCAGTCTTATTTAGTCTACTCCTTCGTTACTACCGGAACTGCCGGTCGATTTAAAATGCTGGCGTTTATTTGGCCCAACGTAAAAATATTTCCATTCAGCGTGGTAATTCCGCCAGCATGCACAATGGGCACATTTCCGACTGGTATTGAGCTTGATTATCTTGATTATCTTGATTATCTTTAGCTTTTAATTAATCTATGAATAATTCAGATGTCCTTAGTTTAAATAGTCAGTTAGGTATAGTCATGGAATAGATAATATAGATAGAACGCACTCCCCACCCCCCGCCAATTTCAAGCTTCCTCCCCCTCAAGTACGCGAGAAGCACTCAACGAAGGGTTGCATATGGTATAGTGTAATTCTCATTTATTATCAAGTTTCGTTAATAAAATGCCCTGCCCGTTAAAAAAACTCAAAAAATGTCCAGAAGAGATCGGTATTAGCGATAATACCGTCTTTCATGCCCAAGATCTATTTACTTTAAGTGCATAAGCACTTAAGTGGGCACTAAAGTATTCCCATGGGACTCAGGACCTTATCTCGTAAAGGGAGATTCAAGGTCACAATCCACCACGCTAGCTCAGTGCTAGTTGGTAGTTAATATATGACCTTGAAAGATTCTTGGAACGTGTTGGTTTCCTCAGGATGTTTTCCTACACCGTTTCTAAGTTAACGGCAGCACTTGCTTCGATATTATACTAAAATTGGAACGATACATGTAAGATTAGCATAGCCCCTAATTTTAAGTACAATGATTATTATTAAGTTACGGCTGGTCTAGTCGGGAGAACGGCGGCTGCCGATCCGGAGACCCCGGGTTCAAACCCCACACGCACCACTGTCTTTTCGAAGTCATGTGCGTAATGCCGCTAACTTAAAACGGTGAAGGAAAACATCGTGAGGAAACCGATTTGTACCTAGAATCTTTCGAAGTCATGTGTCATCCGCCAACCCGCACTGGGCCAGCGTGGTGGATTATGGCCTTAACTCTCTCCTTGCGAGAGAAGGCCCCGAGTCCCAGCAGTGGGAACGTTTAGTGGGCTGTTGATGTTGATTATTATTTTGTGTTATTTTGTGAGGCAATAAAGTATTACTTTTGCAATGTATAGAGTAAGTATTATAAGCAAACTAGCGGCCCGTTCCGGCTTCGCTCGGATAATAACCTAGATACCAACTGCAGCGCCATCTGCCGGACTGGTTTGTGAATCTAAACCATCCATGACAACCCTAAACTTTATAAAAATATTTATTTTCATAAAACAATATTAGATTTGCCATAAGCTCCGGGAAATTTAATCGAAATAAAGTGAAAAACATTTACAAAATAAAGTGGCCAAGTGCGAGTTGGAGTCGCCCATGAAGGGTTCCGTTGCTGCAAGTAACATAATATATACATAGTACACATAGTTGTTGTAGTGTATTTATGACGTACTAAAAAAAAAAGTACTCATCAGATCGAGTTCAAACTAATTTTCGTTAGTAGTTTACATGGTAATGTACATCATATATTTTTTTTAGATTTTTCATTCTCTTACTTTAGAAGTTAGAGGGGGGGGACACACATTTTACCACTTTGGAAGTGTCTCTCGCGCAGACGAAAATGATTATGATTTTAGAAACCTTAACATCATTTTTGAAGACCTATCGATAGACACCCCACACGTGTAGGTTTGATGAAAAAAAAATGTTTGAGTTTCAGTTCTCAGTATGGGGGGCATCCCTAATTTTTCTTTTTTTAAATTTTTTTTGTTCAAATCTTAATGCGGTTCACAAAATACATCTACTTACCAAGTTTCAACAGTGTATTTCTGTTAGTTTCGGCAAAAAGTGGCTGTGACATACGGACGGACAGACAGACAGACAGACAGACATGACGAATCTATAAGGGTTCCGTTTTTACGTTTTACGGAATCCTAAAAAGACGATAATTGATCAGTTATCGAGCGGGATGAAAAATGATTAAATTACTAAAATGGATATTAAAAAATAGGGCTTGGTGATAAAAAGGTAAAAATGTAGGGTTGTATGTATTTTTAAATGCCATATTATAATAATATAAAAACAATTTTGTTTTCCAAAAATTAAAAAAAACATATAAGGGTGAACAACCCTTTTTATCACTTAGGGGTATGCAAAATAGCTAGTAGCCGATTCTCAGACCTACTGAATATGCATATAAAATTTGGTAAAAATCGTAAAAAACACTGTGACACGAGAATTTTATATATAAGATGACAAAGGTCACGGACCCCGGAGTCTGAGTTGCTAAATTTCATAAAAAAAGTACTTATTGTAAATACTAGCCAATGTATGAAAATTTACAGGTATTTTTTCCACGTCAAACTGCTTGCCGCATTGCGACGGTAGTCCCGAGTATGAAACCTTCCAATCAATGAGGTAACGTCTCTAACGAAACGATTTACCGCCAAAAAATTTACAAAATCCGTAGGCTTTTATTATTATTACTAGCAACACCCTGCGGTTATGCCCGCATAACTCCCGATCTCATTATTTTCCCGGGATAAAAAGCCTAAGGCCAATAATAGGGTACCGGACTGGGTAAAAAATACACCATCCTAATTGGTCCGTCAGCTAGATCATGGAAAAATATTGGACACGTATTTTTTGTTTTTTCATAATATTAAAAATCGTCAAAGATATAGACCGTCAAACTTCGAGAGTGGGGGGTCGCGACGTCACTCGTGAGTATAAATCGTACTCACAAGTGACGTCACACGAAACTTTGAAGCGCTGTATCTTCGTCATTTTTTGTTTGTGAAACAAAAGAAAAAATACGTGTACAATATTTTTTGGCAATCTAACTAACGGGCTATTTTTTTTTGAGGATTGTACCCTATTGTCCACGTAGCTGCACGACATCTGCACGATTTCGACAATTGTCGGATGCAAGACGAATGCTTGCATCTTGCGTACAAATAATGAAGTCTGTGTCCACGAAACGACAACGACACGACAGCCGCACGTCTTGCGTTTGTTCGTAGGATGCATGCATTCGACAAAAGACGCGTGCGTGGACAGTAGGCCTAAATGTTACCCATATGTGACTGTGTTAATGTGACTGGCCTCGTGGCTTAGTAGGTAGTAAGCTCTGCCTGCGAAACCGAGGGTCGTGGGTTCGATTCCCACCCAGTGCAAATATTTGTGTGATGAATTCAAATGTTTGCACTGTGTCTGGGTGTTTCTATGTATAATAAGTATGTATTTAAAACTATATAAGTATTATATCAGCTCTCTGGCCGCCATCATACAAGCTTTGCTTAGTTTAGGGTCAGATGGTGTTGTGTGTGAATTGTTCACCAATATTTATTTATTTATTTATATCTATGTGTAACTCCCACCAATTCACTAATTTTCAACCATATTTTTAACTAGCAGTGCCCCGCGGTATCAGCCGCGTACTTCCCGTTCCCGTCGTTCCCGTTATTTTCCCGGGATAAAAAGTAGCCTATGTGTTCTTCCCGACTATAATCTAAAGGTATTCCAAATTTCAGACTGATCCGTTTATACGTTTATTTGATCGAGAGGCGTGCTAAGAGGCTCATAGGGAATAACACTCTTGTGCGAAAAAGACTGCAAAGTCTTGAACATCGCCGAAAAATTGCTAGCCTATCGGTCTATTATCGGATACACTTCGGAGAGTGTGCATCTGATCTGCATGATCTAATACCACCTAGCCCTTTTTTCTATCGGACTTCTCGTAGCTCGAAGAAGCGGCATCGTTTCATGGTTGATGTTCCAAAGACACGAACGAAGAGGTTTAACTCTACTTTTGTGATAAGAAAGTCTAGACTGTGGAATGAGTTGCCTGAGTGGGTTTTTCCCGATGGTTATAATCTTGGTGTCTTCAAATCGAGAGTGAATCGGTTTCTTCTAGGTAAGCACGCTCCATCTTAGACCGCATCGTCGCTTAACATCAGGCGAGATGGTGGTCAAGTGTAAACCTAAAAATGGTAAAAAAAAAAAACGTTACGGCGTGATTGAGCAACAAACATCCAAATATCCATACTTTGACATTTATAATATTAGTGAGATAGTGGGATGTATGTTCCCCGTTTGCTCGAGAAGATTTGATGCCTTTTCATACTTTTTTTTTGTTTGAAAGGTCCCTGAAAGTTCTGTGGCTTGAGAATCCCTGAAGAGTCCAGTAAAAACGAAAACAAAAAAAATCACAAACCACAATAAAATCCAAAGGATTCCCTTTTTAGGGTTCCGTAAAACGTAAAAGGAACCCTTATAGATTCGTCATGTCTGTCTGTCTGTCTGTCTGTCTATCTGTCTGTCTGTCTGTCTGTCCGTCCGTCCGTCTGTCACAGCCACTTTTTGCCGAAACTATAACAACTACACTGTTGAAACTTGGTAAGTAGATGTATTCTGTGAACCGCATTAAGATTTTTACAAAAGTTTAAAAAAAAAACAAAAATTAGGGGTGCCCCCCATACTGAGAACTGAAGCTCAAAAATTTTTTTTTCATCAAACCTACACGTGTGGGGTGTCTATCGATAGGTCTTAAAAAATGATGTTGAGGTTTCTAATATAATTTTTGTCTACACTGAATAACTTGCGCGAGAGACGCTTCCAAAGTGGTAAAATGAGTGTGGGGGGGACACTCATTTTACCCTCTAACTTCTAAAGTAAGAGAATGAAAAAACTAAAAAAAATATATGATGTACATTACCATGAAAACTACCAACGAAAATTAGTTTGAACTCGATCTGATGAGTAGTTTTTTTTAGTACGTCATAAATACACTATTATTAAAACTTCGATCAAAGTTACAACGAACTACAAGAACTATGTGTACTATGTATATTATGTTACTTGCTGGAACGGAACCCTTCATGGGCGAGTCCAACTCGCACTTGGCCACTTTATTTCATTGAGACCCCAGTCTGTGCTTACTTCCCAAAGACCTATATCACCTTCGCCGAAGACCAAACACGATTTATTACTCTACGATTTTTTTTATTGACTTTTATAGGTTTTTTTAAATAATTTGTGACAAGACGAGCAGGACATGTGCCTGATGGTAAGCAACATGCCTGCCACATAACACCACAGTGACAAGCAGCTATTGGAACATGAAAAGTTCAAATCTTTAGGTACCTGCACTGCACTGCGCTCTGTAAGCCCTGTAATTAATTTGGAAACATTGCCCTTCAAACCGGAACACAGTAATGTTTGCACATCACTGCTTGGCGGTAAAATAACTGTCAAAGGTGTGGTACTTCCTCAGGCGGACTCTGCGAAGAGTCCTACCACTACTAAATCACAACCGCCATCTCGCCTGATGTTAAGCGACGTTGCGGTCTACGATAGAGCGTGTTTACCTAGAAGAATCTGATCCACTCTCGATTTGAAGACACCAAGATTATAACTATCAGGAAAAACCCACACCGGCAACTCATTCCAACGATATCATTGGAATCAATTTTCAATAAGTTTGCTATTTGTAATTTACTAGCAGCGCCCCGCGAAGCTCCCGTTATTTTCTCGGGATAAAAAGCAGCCTATGTGTCCATTCCAGTCTATAATCTGTGTTCTAATTTTCAGTCCGATCCGTTCGCTGCACAGAAATCTAAATAATAAGGTAAATAGTAAGGTACCTTATTATTTAGATTTATGTGGTTCGCTGCGACTTGATTGAGCAACAATCATCCAAATATCCGAACCTCCATACATTGACATTTATAACATTAGTAGGAAGTAGGATTGTTCAACCGATTTCAATATTTGTTTACTTTACTGTTAGACTTGATGCGTATGAACATGGTAATAGCACAGTATAAAGAAATACTACCAGTAGCTCATCGCCTTTGATCTTGGGAGAAACGCCGATAATGTCAAGACACGGGTAGGGTTGTAGCAATTTTAAAAACGTGGCCCAAAAATAAAATAAAAACATACGGACGTCGTCAGCCCTGAGCCGCGCTCCTGCAATACTAACTAACATTGTAACGTATGCAATGTCTCACCCCGCACGCCCCGCACGATTGCCCCGTCTAGTCGGCTTCGTCGAACGACTGTATGATTTAATACACTGTGGTAAATAATAGTATTCTAGTAATAGTAGTAGGAATTCCAGTATTTCCCTAAAAGGGTTATTAATCGTCTACGAACAACGCCGTAGGGCTCGGCTACGAGAGCTCTACAACGTATCTACGCTACTGCGTAGAGATTTGTGGAACTGGCATAGTATTAAACATGTTTGCAGTAAGTAGCACTGTTATTTATTCTTGTCCAACGGAAATATACATCCAGAAATATTTCTCAATCTTCCTTACGATAATGAGACGATATGTAGTAAAACCTTATATCTTTACGCATCCAACAAGTTTTTGTTCTCTTTAGTTTCGCGACAATCGAAATTCGCGTGACAGATTTCATGTTTACATGTCTACAGTGCTACAAAGATCTAATGACACTTGGATAACATTGTCAAGAGGAACAAAGCCTAAGCGGACAGACGGTGCGACACCCGGCGAGACGAGTAGGTATCAGAACTCTGTACTAAATACGCGATATGTCTAAGATGTCAGCTGGCTTATTTTGAGGGCAAAGTTTATATTAAATTGGTAATATTGGGTACACTTACGAGGTATGGTATTACTGATCAGTTTCAGTAGCGACACGCAGCTGGGTTTAATCTCTTCTCAAATTTAGAGTTTTCCCGGGCATCAGCGATCTTGGATAGATTAAGGGGGCGCCTAAAGCCAGAAAACGAAAAAAGGACATTTTCGACGCCGCTCACTGAAGTTAAGAAACTAAAAACTATGACAAAAAAAAATATTGACCTGTGGGTACAATCAAGAAGAAGTACAATAACCGAATAGAATTTAAAAAATAGATCAGAGTTTTTTACAATAAAAAAATATAAATGACACCGAAAAAACCCTTTTTTGTTTTAATTCGAGTACTCCAAATTATCAGAGATGATCCCACATTATTTTTTGGTAATAAAATTCCTATTTGTACGTTCTAGTAAAGTAATTGAACACTTTTTTAAATTTATGTTTAGTTATTGAGTAATTAAATAAAACTTGGTCAAAAATGGACTCCTGATTAAATATTGATTTTTCCTCCAAACTGTGTCATGCTATTCTCGACTTTATGCACATCACATTAGAAACGCGTCGCGCGGGTGAAATCTGATTTTTTCCTGGCTTTAGGCGCACTCTTAAGGCGCGGCACAAACACAAGTGGCGTGGCGTCTGGCGTCTGCCATCGCCGCACGCCACTTGTGTTTGTCCCGCGCCTAAGGGCGGTGTTAAGGTGAGCCCGCACTGGGCGACGCGACGCGACGCGACGCGCCGCGGCCAAATAGTCACAGATCACAATATACTACTAGCACAGATAAGTAATTTAAGAAACTCATTCATTCTATGCTGCCATATAAAAAAATTAAAAAAAACTGGCCAAGTGGGCTTTGACATTTTGTGACCTTCGAAACGGAACACAGTGATTGTTGCAAATTACTGCTTGGCCGTAGAATAACTAGCAAAGATGGTAGTTCCCCAGGGGGACTCTGCAAAGAGTCCTACCACTACTAAACTATCTATGGGTGTTGAGCGCTTTGCAGTGTTAGGTAATGATTTAGACTTAAAGAGTCCAAATCATGTTCAAACGCTGCGTGACGCTAGGTTGTTATGGCTTACCATCCATGTTCTGCTCATCCTGTCGCATTATACATATGCCTCACTTTATATAGGATGAAACATTATGGCATTAAGATATAGTTATATCAAACTTTTTCAGATTAGAAAACTGTTAGGTTTATTCCGAAACTTGATCAAAAACAACTTCAACTGGTTGCATAGCCAAATTGACAAGATAATACCACAATTTAACTATATATCGACTGTGTTAACATTATAAATATATAGTTATAAAGGAACTACGTAGAGATATTCCGGTATGCATTCATAAAGCAATCTACATTTAAGAAGTTCAGTTCGATTAACTCTTTTGTTGTTCGACCATCTTGTTTTACTTTTCACACTAAAAAAAAATAGCAGTCATAGGAACTGCCGATAGAAGTGAAAACTTATAACTCAGAATTTGATAGCTTACCTTGGAAACTACACGGATGTAACTGGGGGGCGTTGCCTCGCCATCTTGGCATTGCGTCTAGAAATGCGTCAGCATTTCCCATTGGCTGACGCATTTCTAGATGCCCAATCGCCAAGGTCCCGAGTTTACCCGAAGATTTCTTATCATACCCGAGCGTAACGTTAGAAATCAATTTACCCCCACCACGAAAAAATTGTCGAGGCGCGCCTGAAGAAGTTTTCACTTCAAAAAATAATTTATGGTGATTGTTAATTTCGTAAAATTCCATTCAAAAGATCGTATATTTTGCGTACGATTTCGACTTTGCAATCGCACATCGTACATGAGCCAAAAAGATCTTATAAATACGATTTAAATCGTATTAACTCGTATCGTTTGGCAACACAGTTCGTAACAGTAATGTTTGTCACTGATTCACTGACACTGACATTTAATAATATCTCGAAAATGACGGCAGCTTCAAGATTTACTTATCTGTGCTAGTAGTAGACTCCGTGCCATCACAGAAGTACTTTGGCGAAATTATTGAACTAAGCTACTATCATATCATAGGTTTCATCTGTCATTGTGGAATACGACAGTGGCTCCTTTCGCCAACGGTCACGAGTGGTGGTGCGGAGTCTATATTGTGATCTGTGACGATTTGGCCGCGGCGCGTCGCGTCGCGTCGCGTCGCCCAGTGCGTTCCCACCTTTAGTGCTCATTTTGGCCACGTGCTATTATATCCTTGTACCACTGTACCTAGTCTGTGGTTTACATTCTGAATGAAATGCACAAATTATATCAGTAATGAAATTGAAGGCTTGTAACGTGTGAAATAAGAATTCTTCATTGCATAAATTGTGTTTAAAGATGTTTTGCATAATATCGTAGAATCAACAGTTTTACCCATTGCAGGCATGCAAAAATAAGTTTACAAAATAAGTACCCTACTAACCTAAATGTCTCACAGAAATGTTAAATGCAGAAAATATAAAATAAAATGCTTGATAAATTAAATCTATCACCAAGAATATACGCGAAAAAAGTTACATTTATCAAACACTAGCAGCACCCGGTTTTACCTGCGCAGATCCTGTTCCCGTTAGTATTAATAAACTATTACTATTACTGTGTTCCGGTTTGAAGGGCAAAGTTTCCAGATAAATTACAAGGCTTAGAGATGTAATATCTTAGATCTCTGGGTGACAAGCGTAGTGCAGCGCTAGCTAATGATTTGGACTCTTCGTGTTCCAATAGCTGCTTGTCAATGTGCTGGTTATGTGGAAGGCATGTTGCTTACCATCAGGCATATGTCCTGCTGGTCTGGTCACTCTAAAGTATTGCCCTGCAAATCGGAACACAGTAATGTTTGAATATTACTGTTTGGCGGTAGAATAACTGGCAAAGGTGTGGTACTTCCCCAGGCGGACTCAGCCAAAAGTCCTACCACTACAAAATATACTTGAAATGTGTGTTTGTGTTTGCTATTCCACACTATAATCTATCTGTGTTTCAAATTTCAACACGGGGGTCTACCGCCTAACGAAAAACGCTTTGATGCTTTGACGCTTTGGCATTGCCGTCTCTTTCATTTCAAGCGAGAAGAAAAGAGACAGCAATGTAAAAGCATTAAAACGTCAAAGCGTTTTTTGTTAGGCGGTAGAAGCGCCGATCCCTTCCAGCGTCCCGACGTAATGGAGCAACAAACATCGAAACATCTAAACTTTCGCATTTAAAATAATTGTAGGATAATAGGATTAAATTCCAGTAATATAATGAACTCTTATCTGTTCCTATGCAGTTGTCATCTGATGGAAGAATTAGTTGGTCTGTCTGTGCAAGTTCCGTGTCTGTGAAGGTGTAGAGTCTAGAAGACTGGCGTACTACTTCGTGTATTGGTTTTCTGTGAGTTGCCTATACCTGAATATGATTCCAAATTTTTACGATTCATTGCAAAGCTTTTGATCCTATTACGTAGACATATAGAGAGACTTACAAAAAAATGTTTTACATATTCCTAAGTTTTTGAGTCAAAGAAAATATTGTACTTTTCAAGTGGAAACTCATAAATACTGCCCGTACTCGACGTTGCTTAACTTTGAAGATCAAAGGACACTGTATTTATTTCCAATTAAACATCATTTATTAATTTAAGGTTTTATCGCCTGCGTATCAAACTAAAGTTGGAAAAATCATTAAAAAATCAACGGAACCGAACTAGAATCTTTGTGTAGATTAAAAAGGCGTTAGCGGTCTTTGGACCCCCGATTGGGAAGAAGTTAATGAACGGCTTTAACCATACCAAGAAGTTTGCTATTCCCGAGTATAAACTATCTGTGTTTCGAATTTCAACCAAATCTGTTTAGCCGTTCTGAGTTCCGGCGTAATTGTGCAACAAATATCCAAAACTTTCGCATTTTTACATTTCGCAAATATTAGTAGGATGACGAGCTCAGTGATTGACAATCTTTGTATTCAAAGGAGTAACTATTTTACTATGGGTATCACGCCACACTGCCATTTAGCGTGGTAATTCCGTCGGCGTGCAGTTTGTATACATTATCGGCTGTTTTAGTGATCCGGAATATTTCTTATCTGTACTTATGTAGATCTTTGTGAGCCATTGTTTATATCAGAATGTTGGATAAGGTATTTAAATTTTATTGTTCTGATATTAGGTTTGATAAAAGTCCCCAGTAGGAATGAATTGGCATGATATTACTACTTTTCATTCCACTTATTCTACTTAGCATACAGAAGCAACGAGGAGCATCATCAGGAGAGGCGTTTTTTCTGTTGTTTTAACAGACTTCCAAAAAAGGAGGGTAAAATTTAATAATTTCTATGAAAACAACATGAAAAGGTATACAATAGTATATGTATAAGCCAATTTTTAAGGTTTTTGAAATATGAACATTCACCGATTTCAACTACCAATCTACTTGATCCCTAGAATTGCTAGCGGCGAGGTATGTTGCGGTTTTACTTATTTTGGTTGTTGACAACGAATAAATATTGATAGTGTTATCAACTGAGTAAAAGTAAATCAATTAAATAAATGTAAGGGTTTATATCGACAACTGTTAGATCTTTCTCATATAAAATTTCACAACGGAATGCCCTTCAACGGCTTAGCTTCATCTACTTATAGCGCCAACCCCTCTAAAACTCTTTT
This sequence comes from Ectropis crepuscularia, assembly GCA_963693475.1. Classification (NCBI taxonomy): domain Eukaryota; kingdom Metazoa; phylum Arthropoda; class Insecta; order Lepidoptera; family Geometridae; genus Ectropis; species Ectropis crepuscularia. The sequence goes on from OY856355.1 coordinate 21,612,570, forward strand.
GAGATGGCGGGTAGAAGTGAATGGTATCCCACCGGCGCCCTCTACACTAAATGACACGTATATAAACTCAAATCCCAGTATTAAATATAATACTATAGTGAAATACACGGTAAACAAAATAGAGGTGATAACACGGCCCTCCTGCGCACGCTGCCAACCTTGGCAGTGTCACAGTCTGGTGTAGTTGCTGTGAACAAAATACACAAGTTATTCATTTTATTAATTTTACTCTTCTAGTAATATCCACTTAAGATGAGTAACTTTCCCAAGCAGTTGCGCTGTCACATTGTCGCAACTCAAGGTACGTCATTACATTACCCACATTCTCCATAAATCTCAAACATACACCTTTCCTTAGCTGCCGCCTGGTAACTCTAGATACGCGGCATTAAAGTCATAGTCAAAGTCAAAGTCAAAGTCAACGTTCATTATGTTCACTCTTAATGCTTTCTCTAGCAGTTACCACTCTTAGGCCGACACTAAGTACGTCAGTTTATGTCCAAGGTATTACGGTTTCACACTAACGCTTACTTTGTCAATGGATCCGAAGCCATTGCACTTCACTACGTTATTCAAACGTTAACTCATCAGCAATCAATCATAATACCTGACAACATCCTAGAGCCATTGCACTGCTCGATTGGGTTTGACTTTAAATTACAGAATATCTCCAAGTATACTAATCGTACCTATTCAAGGTTTCATATTTTTCTCACATATGGCCTTCTATGTACATAGTTTTTATAAACGCTCCCAAGTGATATTTATAGCGAATTAAAGGGTCTCATCTTTTTAAACAATACCAAAACAATTCATTGGTAACGTACATAGCTCGGCATCATCTGACTAAAATCTCTCTAATTTCAACCATAAGGGTATCTTATAACTGCACTGAATATAACCACTTTGTAACCCAACTACGGTAACCAAATTCAAATCAAAGATGTAACACTTTCTATTACTGTATTATGTTTTAAAATGCATGACCTTTCTCAATCAGTTTCCCTGAAAGATATTTATACCAATATCCAACTGATTTACACTTTTTATCTATGGTTGCTGTGCCTCGCAACAACTCGTCTACAAAATAAGCTACCCTCTCATAAAGTTTCGTAAAACAGTATCCACAAACTTTAAAAAAACCGAAGATGTTTCATTCTACGAAATGTTCTGATTGCAGTTCCCGGAATTGAAGGTTATTTTACAGTACCCCCTAACGAGATAATAATTAATAGTTTTAACTTGTCGGTGATATGCAAAAATTTCATTTGAAATGCAAAAACAAGGTTAAAACAATTTTTAAAATCGTTTCTTCAAAGTAAATCGTAATATAAAACTGTTGCTTACTCACGTGTACATTACGCACTTACTGAAACCACTGATCCAAGAATAACATTTTTAACTAACTGCGGGCGACGCTTGCTTTTCCGATTATTTCTCATCACCGTTGTGTTGTGATTTCCAGGCGTGGTGTTCATCCCACTTCTGATGTTATCAACTGAGTAAAAGTAAATCAATTAAATAAATGTAAGGGTTTATATCGACAACTGTTAGATCTTTCTCATATAAAATTTCACAACGGAATGCCCTTCAACGGCTTAGCTTCATCTACTTATAGCGCCAACCCCTCTAAAACTCTTTTGAGATGGCGGGTAGAAGTGAATGGTATCCCACCGGCGCCCTCTACACTAAATGACACGTATATAAACTCAAATCCCAGTATTAAATATAATACTATAGTGAAATACACGGTAAACAAAATAGAGGTGATAACAATAGGTATAAACGTCCGGCGTTCCGCTTCCTACAACCGACAAAAACGGAAAGAGTGAGCTCACTCTTCCCAACGATAACATAATTCGGTGCGCCTTAAGTTTGGGTGGGCACATTCATTGATTTATATCGATGAAAAAAATAGCCACCAAAATCGATTCACAATTGACGGAGGTAGGTATCGTAGCATAGACAGACACACAAAAACACAACCGAATTTATACTTTCCTCCTTTTTAGAAGTCTATTATAACGGGTAAACTGAATGTATCTTTCCTTGTTCCAGATCGGTTGATCCGAAAATGAAACGCGATGAGTCGATAAAGAGCATCACTCACTACTCGCGCGATCGTGCGCCGAGCCAGCAACAACCCGCTCTCAGCTTCGGCTGGCGTCGGAACTCGCTTACCATCAGCACACTCGCTCAGCAATCCGCTTACCTAGCTGAGAAAGGTCTCTACGAGTAAGTAGACTGACGGACAAGGACTTGACAGATTTTTTTAGACTTAAAAACTATATTTTACACGGAATTTGGAGACTTAACTATCAAGCCTGTGGAAGCTAACTTACACGAAGCTCTTACTAAGTTATTTACATTCTAGAGGTGCGCTTACACGAGGGCAATAATTGCTCGACGACACGAATGGACCGATCTGGAGCAATTAATGGAGCAATTTCAATAAATTGCGGCAATTATTTCGGCGATATTGCTTCTAATTCCTCCAGATATGTCATATCGCTCAATGTCGCAGATACGAATTGACGAATATCCAATGGGCTTTGAAACTCCGAGCAATTTTTGTATATATCGCATTCGCACTTGTTTGTTTTGCGGCTTGCCGTCTTGCTTCCGTGGGGAGAGCGAGAGGTCGGGTGGCGCCTAGTTGATGAAGTTGCGCCATATCGCTCAATATTGTATTGGCAGTATTGATGCTTGTTGCCGTTGCCGTAAATTGCTTGATGTAGTCGTGACGTCATAGTTGACGAGTATTGACTGGAATTGAGCAATTTTAGTTGCCCGTATAAGCGCACCTTTAGTGACTGAACTATGGAGTATTTCGAAGTTAATTTACACGGAGTTTGGTGACTGAACTATCAAGTATTTTGAAGCTAATTTACACCGAGTATAGACTATTGAGTATTTGAAAGCTAACCTATACGGAGTTTGTACACCTGAATATCAAATATTTGGAAGTTAACTTTAACGGAGTTGGACGACTGATCTATCGAGTATTTAGAAGCAAATTTACACGGAGTCTTATGACTGGACTATCGAGTATTTGGAAGTAAACTATTAACTAATAAACTATTAATCGAACTAAACTATTTAATATTTTGGAAGATAACTTGCACGGAGTTTTATGACTATACTATCAAGCCTTTTTAACCGGACTTCGAAGTCTAGCTACGTGGTATACATTTCCAAAATTTATACCAACCGTTTCAAATCTACCTTTACTTATTATACGCACTACAAAAGTGTGGAATACTCTACCTGACTCTGAGTTACCCGATAGGTACAACCTATTCGAGTTAACAGGTACTTTCTAAATTAACTGATACACGTTTACTTACTTAGAAAGAACCTAGGCCGTGATATTGCTAAAGAACAGGCAAATTGTGATCAAATGTAGACCTAATCTTATTTTAAAAAAATATTTCTGAAGAGATGTAACTATACTGGTGGGCTGACTGAGATCTAGACAGATTTCTTGGGGCGACTCAATACATTGGTGACATCTTGCACATTATGAAATTCATTTAGCTGGGTATTTGTAGATTTTGACGACGTGTATGGAGAACATACCAGCTTATATTGAAAACAAAAACGTGGGGATTTCTAGTAATTGACTTATGATTTGTATGAGCTATTCGTAGGACCTGAGTGTTTATGATAAGGCTTATTGGCTGTGCTCCATCTACCATGCATTGTGTTTGCTGATTTTAGCTATCACTTTTGAATTTTATCATTTTGGGTTATGACGTCGGATCAGTTAGCGTCGTTACAGCTAATGTAGACTGAATCTTGAGTTTCCTATAATAGAAATACCTCCAAATCGTGACCTTCGAGACACCAGCAAGACCAAACGTGGTGTACGCGAAAGCCAAACCCGAGTATTGGGAACACCTAGCTGACACTACACTAGTGATCATATCACATTTTGCATGAGGTAGTGCCCACTGGCTAACGGGCTTTATGTCAATAGTTTTACCTTTGCCCATCAGATCAATGTGTGTAGTGTACATTTATAAAAGAAAGTCGTGTTAGTTATACTATTTATATCTCAAGAATGGCGGGACCAATTTATATTTTTTGTGTTTTTGGACTTTTTTTTTGGTCTTTGCCCAGAATAAGATAGTAATCACAAAAAATGTCTAGGCATTTATTTATTGTCTTTTAAGCGGAACGAAGTTCGCCGGGTCGGCTAGTAGCTATATAAATACGAGTACAAGAACTAAAATACCAATACAGTGTTATAGCAGTGAGCACTGACTGTAACGATGCAACGACTATCCGACGCTTCAGTTGTATATCTATCACCTCTAAAGTCATTCTATAGAGTGCCATACATTAGGCAGAGTGCATCATATGAGATGTTACATGTAGAAGGCAGCTACGTAGTGCGCGAGAAAGAGATCCTCCAATAGTCTGTTCTTTTCTCCATCCACCAATAGTGTTACTTTCTACGAGTAGCTATACTCTAGTTCATTCTAGACCGAGGTTATTGGGTCAGTCCTGATTGACATTAGGAATTGCTGGGGTAGGTTGGGTGGGTTGTGTGTTTCCTCTGTCCACTCAAGCTTCTTATCATAACTGAGCACAGCTTTGACTTTCTGATGTGCTAGTTACATTCCCCTTCTGTTACATGTTGTTTATATGATGTACCTGATATGGAAAATCATTGAGGAGTTCTTTAAACTTAATCTTACCTCCTAAACCTTCACAGTGGAAGAAAACTATAAAACCTATTTTTTGAAGATGCTAGTTAAAATCACAGTCAGAGCCGGTTTTCACGGCGCGGCTGCCAACCGCGCCCGCGCGTGGGCGCGGCAGATTTCCATATAAAATTGAATTCAAAACACACGACGCGGTATACGGCCGCGGCGGCTGCGGCAGCCGCGCGGCGCCCGCGTGGCTGCGCGCGATTCTTGCGCAATAGCTTTCCGGAGCAGAAACCGCGAAAACCTGCGGTCTCGTGAGTATTGAAACAAAACCGTCGCGCGGCACGGCGCCGCGCCCGCCCGCGGGCGCGGTTTGAAACCGCGTCCTGAAAACCGGCTCTAAGTACCACGCAGCTGCCCCATACATCCCGTATGATGATGCTCCATCATTCAAATTTCTACTGTTGCCGTGGTTGAGCTTAGATCTCTGATTTGCAAGTTTTAGCCACAAAATTATTGATTTGCGATTAAACATATTTTCCTGGAAGCAGCGCACATATTGTCGTATTTATTTCCCATTTACTTACATTTATTGTTTGTTAGAGTATTTAAACGCTTCATTTTGTTTACTTATCAAACATTTCTTACAGAGAAGAGGAAGACGACTCGCTAGCTGTTAATTGGTTTAAGTTGGTGAGTATAAAGGTAATCTCAACTTCACTAACAGAACAAAAAACTAGAGGGATCTATAGGCAAAGAACGAATACTAGGAATTATATAGAATATATAACATATCTACCTTTTCTGACCACTAAGGGCTAACTTCGTTTCTAGTTTTCCTAGCGTTGAAATACCAACACTCGTTTTTAGCTTGCTGAGTTGTAAGATTGGTTTTGAAAGTGTTGAACGAAGGACTGGCTATCTACTACACCTTACAACAAAATAACGATGTTCTCGTACCCTCTAATCGAAGGTAACCAGATAATGTCAATCTGGAGTAACACAAAGTGATGACGCTATTCTGTTTCGTTATATATACGCAAATATAAAAGACGCATACCTACGTCTTAGTTCACAGAACAAATACTCACTCTTAGTGCCCTAGCACACGGCGTATTGTGAACGCGCAAATGACGTTCGTTTCAGGAACGCGCGTATTCTGCGCTGTAAATGACAATTTTTACGTTTGTTTGAATTCAAAAACGCGTAAAACGCGATACAAACACGCGCGTCAAGCGCGTTTGAAACTCGTTTAAAGCGCGTACAAAACGTGCAACGTAACCTACGTCACTACAAGATTGCGTTCGAATCTAGTTTGAAGCGCATCGTCTGCGTGTTTAAAAAACGCCGTCTGTTAGGGGCCTTATGTCTACCGCTATTCAATATTTCTTTTGTGAGTAAACCATTTTTTCTTCCTGATAAAATTGGGTAGTCATATTTTCAAAATATATTGATTATGGTGATAGCAAACAATATCGGCAACGATAGCGAAGGTAAAACAGACAGAAAGAAAGGGAACCTTCCCTTACCTACTCACCATTTTTGCCCTTGAGAGATCTAGGGGGTAGGAATCAGCAAGTTTGTGGCAAGCTTTCTCTATAACAGATAAAATAATTAAACGATTGAGCATGGAGAATCTTGCTGATGCGGCGATCACGCCCTGGTAACTCTGAATTGTTGACAGTTTAGATTTGCGACAGCATGGGAGATTCTACTGTTAGTGGCGGGAGTGTTTATGGCGTCTCTGAACGGGATGTTCGTGCCCGTGGGGATCATCATCTACGGCGAGTTCACATCGCTGCTCATCGACCGGACGGTGATGAATGGCACCTCGGGCACCACCGTCACCATCTCTTGGTTCGGCGGCGGCAGGATATTGTGAGTATCAAGTGCGGTACATCTTATAGCGGAATGAATCTTTGTAAAGCCTGGGGAACAGCTATACCTTTGCCAGATATTCTGTCACCAAACACTAATGTGTTTATGTACGCAGTAATGTCCAAATATTACCGTGTTCTCGTTTGAAAGGCCGATAGAGAGAGAGTAGATGGCACAGAAATAAATCTATAGGTTACGAGCGTGGTGCAAAGCTAGGGGCAGTAATTTGAACTCTTTGTGTTAAAATAGCTTCGTAACTTGAGGTGTTATGTGCTGAATGTTTTCAAAATGTAACTCATATTTTCCGTTTCGTGTAGCTAGCTATGGTTTTTCAAAAACATGCCTAGTCGTAAACCAATCTGTTTTTCTCAATAAATCTATGTATATACTTTATAATGAAATAAGTAAATAGGTAGTGGCCCTGACGCGTAGTAATAAAATCGACTACCGCCGTCTAGTACGTTGAAAATATTATTTTTCTCTAAATAACGGCTTATTGTCTGAAATAAAAAGTATAATATATAAATAGATCAACAGTTAAAATTAAAGCAAAAGCCAATAAAAGTAACCTGATAAGCCACCGTAAAAAGTTATCCGTAAAAAGTTTAGTCCTCAGCCTAAACAATTGTACTCTATCCATTTCTTTCTCATGCACCGACTAGCTACTTACGTTTTGCGTGGTAAGCGCTTGAATTGAGCAATTTTGGAAGCTACAAACAAATTTTCAAAAAAAAAAAACATCAATTCCACGGATCCACGGGATCCGTGGAACGTTGAATACGTTTATACGGTTTCGATATTTTAATATGAAAACTAACGTGGTTGAAACTCATGTTTCATTACCACAGTCCCTCAAATATGATATGGTCGGTCCAACCCGGCTTCAGTTTCAGCCGCATCCGGCAACCTTGAGTGTCAAACGAGCTGCGGTCACGGGCATTCACTCTACTTGATAAAGATTACTGATTTTTTTTTACAGTATAGAGTGACAAGACGAGTAGGACACGTGCGTGATGGTAAGCAACATGCCTGCCACATAACAGCACAGTGACACGCAGCTATTGGAACATGAAGAGTCCAAATCATTACCTGGCACTGCACTGCGCTCGTCATCCAGAGATATAAGATGTTTTATCTCTACGCCCTATAATTTTACTGTAAACATTGCCATTCAAACCGGAACACAGTAATGTTTGCATATTACTGCTTGGCAGTAGAATAACTGGCAAAGGTGTGGTACTTCCCGAGACGGACTCTGCAAAGAGTCCTTGAAACTACTTAAGTCCGACTGGACCGATCATATCGTTCGTGAGCTATCCGTGAATTGATTAAATAAGGTATTACCTTATAATAATAACGCCTAGGAAAGTGAGGCAAATCATAGTGAGCCATATTGGGTTAGTCCTGTAATTTTAACACAGGAACACAGTAATGTTTGCACGTTACTGCTTGGCGGTAGAATAACTGGCTAAGGCGTGGTACTTCCCCAGACGAACTCTGCAAAGAGTCCTACCACTAGAAAAGTCTTTAGTAATGCATAATGCATGCGTCTCCGACAATTAAAAACGTTATGATGGTTTGTGTACTACTTCAATGTACATACTCCACGACATTAAAGTTTTGTTTGGCGAACTTCAGTACGTTACGTACGTACGGTGGGGCGACGGGGTCGATCGCTCGGGGCGCCGGATACTACAAGGGCGCTCGGAAATCTTAACCTAGGGGGGGGGTGTATTTCAACGTCCCCAAAGCATAGAATAGATAATACAGACCCAAAGTGTGTATTGTTGTGTCTTTAGGGCGCCTAGATGATACTACAAGGGCGCTGGAAAATCTTAATAACCTCCCTAGATTAAAGATTTTCCATTTCAGGGGGGTGTATTTCAACACAGTGTATTTATTGTTGTCCTTTAGGGCGCCCTGGGCGCCTAGATGATACTACAAGGGCGCTGGAAAATCTTAATAGCCTCCCTAGGTTATTAAGATTTTCCATTTCAGGGGGGTGTATTTCAACACAGTGTATGTATTGTTGTCCTTTAGGGCGCCTGAGGCATGGCTTGCCCGGGGCGCTTAGATGGCTAAGGCCGGCCCTGAGTACATACTGCTTACGTCGACATCAATCTGCGTTTTGCCTCACTTAAAATTAAGGGTTTGTTTGAAGATTATCGATCTATTGTTAACCTAAGGGTATTGCTTTGTCCCAGGACTGATGCGTCGCGGGAAGAGAACCGCAAGGCCCTGATCGAGGACTCGCAGGCGTTCGGCATCGGGTGCACCGTCTTCTCCGTGATGCAGTTCATCGTGGGCTGCATCAGCATTGACCTCTTCAACTACACCGCGTTCAAACAGGTGAAGTAGCACCAGGACGTCTACTCTCTTGCAACGAAAACGTAATTTCGTAATAAACTCACGATTTTCCAACTCCGATTCTACTTCGATCCGTCGTTTCGTCCGTTTAAATGTACTAAGCCTACTCTAATTGGAGTAGGCCTAAAACATTTGAACGTCAAACAATGTCCGATCGGACGAAACGAAGTAGAACCGGAGTAGGAAAGACGCGAGTTTATTTCGAAATTACGTTTTTCGTAGAAAGAGAGTAGACGTCCAGTTTCGGACTGGGCCGAAAGGGTCAAAGAGAAACGATGGGTCCATGGCGATTACAAGCTTATCCTACGGTTACCGCGTACCCCGCAAGCCAGACCCGTGGGCTGCACCCCTCTTTCATCCCCTGAAGAAATGATTTTGGTATAATATTTTATACGTGTTTCATGACTTTTAATGAAGAATCTTCATACTGAATTTCATTCGAATAACATATAAAATGGCTAAGTTATACTACTAGTTATACTAACTTTGAATGCCGTTTTCGCCCCTTAGGGGGTGAATTGTTTAAAATCCTTTCTTAGTACCTCTCTCCCTTCTTATCCTCTCCTTACGTTATATAAGGAACCCCTGTGCAAATTTTCCAGTTTCTAGCCCTTATCAGTTTAGAGGTTTAGACCTTGAATTGATATGTCAGTCATGAAGTCAGCTTCTCCTTTTATATCGGAGATAGATTAAAGTTGGGTTTTAAAATATATGTTTGTGTGTGATTTAAGATCGACAGAGTGAAGGAAAAGTTCCTGGAAGCAGTACTGCGACAGGACATCTCGTGGTACGACACCAACACCACCATGAACTTCGCGACCAAAGTCTCCGAGTAAGTTACCTAAATCCCTAGAGATATGATTCTGAACTCCGCTGCACGCAGCAGTGCTGCCGCTAATGGTCCCCATATCTCATATAGTCCCATGATCCAATGATCCCATAATAACATGTTGCATGATACTGAATCGAAATGTAGGGTAAATGTTCTGCAATTGACAGTACAAGTATAAATTATCATTAATAAGTAATTTCCATTGCTTGAAAACACGGATGAAACAACGTTTTCTAAAAACAACAAAACATAACTAGATCAATTTATCGCCCCCGGAACTGCGTCTTTCCATTTTATACAACGCCTGAACGCAGCCATAGGAAACTCTTCGCGTATGAGTATATTATATTGTAATGTTGTTTTAAATCTGTTACATTGCAGACAAGAATTTTCCGTACTGGTTGTGTATGTTGTCGATCCGATTAGGGGCTATCACTGAGATTTGACTCTGGGTAGGCTCCCGCCAGAAGCTCTGCGGTCAGCCCTGAGTGTCGCTTCTCCATACTCGGCCTGAGCTCCACTACGGAGGTCGCCGGCTCGCATTTTTATATACACTCTAGGGGTAGTAGCGACAAGACTAGGTAGAGGCGGGGTGCTCCGAGTCGGATCTGGGAAACCAACATCTAATCAAAAGAGGTCAATAAATCAAAATGGCGAGTATGCAACTGCTCACGTACAAATTGTAATGTTAGAGTTTCGCGCGCTTATTCCAAAGCATACACGATTAGTCCGTATGCGTACTGGCGCTGTATATTTTGGAACATCATAATACTTCTACGTTACTACAAAGTATACGCGAGTATTTGCGTACTGCTCTTGTGTGGTTTGGAAGAACTTAGTAAAAAACGTATTTCCAATCTATATGTGATTAGTTTCATACCCTTGCGTTCTGGCCTTGTATATAATGGAAAGACGCCCCGAAACCACCTGCATACAAAATTATGAAAATCGTTGGAGCCGCTTCCAAGATTTAGTTTCTTTGGATATGAGTCACCGTAATATTGTCAGAATATAATCTAACAACGTTATACTATAACCTAGGTTATAGTATTATAATAGGTGATGATTGCAATTTTATGGAGACATGCTATAATATACAAGAATTATATGCCCATTTTAAGGTATTAGTGCATAGGTACAGTGCGTGCCCTGTGTTCTGTGATTTCAGTGACGTGGAGAAGTACCGCGAAGGCATCGGCGAGAAGGTCCCGATGCTGATCTACCTCGTGTCGTCGTTCTTGTTCGCGGTCGTCATCTCCTTCTGCTACGGCTGGGAGCTGACCCTCGTCATCCTCGCCTGCGCTCCCATCATAATTCTCACCACGGCTGTCGTGGCCAAGGTTGGTTGAGATACAGAACAAAATTAACATAACGCATCTGTCCTACCAAGGCTGTCGTCTAGGTTGGTTGAGCTACAGAACAAAATTAAAATAACGTATGAGCATTAACGAGCCTGTTGTGTCCAAGGTTGGCTAATAAGGTTCAGATCAAAATTAAATAACGCATCAGCCCTACCAACGCTGTCGTAGTCAAGGTTGGTTAAGCAAAATAACGCGAAGCTGTCGTGACCCTTTTGTTGGGTTTACCTAACCAACCTTTAGTTGAGCTTCAGAACAACATTAAAATAACGCATCAACATCAACGCCACCAAGGCTGTCGTGGCCAAGGTTGGTTGAAATACAGAACATAGGTGAAATAACGTACATACGTTTCCAACCTTACCAAAGCTGTCGTGACCAAGGGTAGTTGAGCTTCAGAACAAAGTTAAATAAGTAACACATCAGCCTTACCGAGGCTGTCGTAACCAAGAATGGTTGAGCTTAAAAAAAATTATAACGTAGGTAAGGGGGCGTCCATAAATTACGTGAGATGATTTAGGGGGGGAGGGGGTCGAGTCAAATCTCATGTAATCTCACGTTAGGGGGAGGGAGGGTCTCGACAAATATCACGTAATTTTTGTTCTGATTGAAACAAAAAAGATTATACTGTTTTGTTCCATTCAATCCAAATTGTATGTACATGCTCAAGATTAATCTTGAGCGTCATCGTATTAATACGATTAAGATTATTCACTATTTCGAAGGAGCAGATGATTTTACAGAAAATCATATGGACATGTTGGTGCCAATAGTCTCTCTTGAGACCGCTTTAAATAGTAAATATACTTAGATACCTACGTACAGATAAAAGAAACCAAGAAATAGTTTTTCTTAAAAAAAAGAAAACATGAAAAAAATTCGTGACCGATATGACCGCCCGACTTCCCATCTGAGCTATTACGCTGTCGCGTCACGCGGCGAAATTTACCTTCGCAATCTAATGTCTAATGTGACAGTTTTTCATTGTCTAAAAACGTGCATAATATGCGTTTATAAAAAATGAAACCTAGTTAGATTGATTTATCGTCCCCGAAATGCATACATGATTTCATCAAAATCGTTCGAGCCGTTTCCGAAATTCAGATTCTATATATATATACATATTTATATAGGTACAAGAATTGCTCGTTTAAAGGTATAAGATGGACTGAATTAGAGTAGGTATTCTTTTCTTTTTATCATAGTAGATTGTCAAATTACTAGTCTAAACTAGTCGTAAATAAAAGCACGAAGCAAATAGTTTTTTTTCTTTCTACAATAACAACCCAACGCGTTTACGTAAGAAACCCACATTCTGAAAAATCTCACGTGAGATTGGGGGATGGGGGAGGGGGTTGAACAAAATCTCACGACATCTCACCAACGGGGGAGGGGGGGCCAGAAAATTTAAAAAAACACCTCACGTAATTTATGGACGCCCCCTAATGAATACACGTCCGTTTGGTAAAGTAACACGACTGCTCCTAACAGTCTATTGCCACGCAGTTATTTGGACATAAAGAGTTGGAATCTACTTTTGGTAATAGCTCAAAGTGCTGCTTTCATTTTCATCACGCGTGGAAATAGTGGGATACACAGAAAATCCATGTCTATTTTGTAACTGACATGACAAAAAACCCGGCGAACGTCGTCCCAACATCAACAGCCCAATAAACGTTCCCACTGCTGGGACTCGGGGCCTTCTCTCGCAAGGAGAGAGTTAAGGCCATAATCCACCACGCTGGCCCAGTGCGGGTTGGCGGATGACACATGACTTCGAAAGATTCTAGGTACATGTCGGTTTCCTCACGATGTTTTCCTTCACCGTTTAAGTTAGCGGCATTACGCACATGACTTCGAAAAGACAGTGCGTGTGGGGTTTTCAACCCAGGGTCTCCGGATCGGCAGCCGCCGTTCTCCCGACTAGACCAGCCGTAACTTATACTTCTTACCGCCGATGCGCCGAACTTCGTACCGCCATCCTTTTATTTCGTTAACATTGTCAAAATTGTCTAATATACAAACCTTGTTCGTACAATTACGACCACAGAAAACAAAGAATAACCCAATATAGTGCAGTCATTCAAAAGTTCTGAGCGTACATTAATTTGGATGTTCATTTTTATAGAGGTATATACAGATATTTTTCACTGTAATAGTTTCAGAATTGTAATTTATGCCCACTAGCCTCCATTACCGTTGAATTAGAAATGTAATACATAAATATATGAATCCAGCTAGTTTATTAATAGACTACAGGCCCGTGAACAAAATTTACGGGTCAAATGAACCAGCAGGATACCTATGTAAGATGATAGACGGGTACAAAATAATAAGATTCAGCACTATGCCGTCACTTGTAAGCTGTCCAACTGAGTGCAGGTGAGAATTCAAAAGTGCAAGTAGAGTGGGTACATTTTGGTCATTTGTTTCTGTACGGCATTCTTACCATCCAATAGATCCATGAAAAATAATGAGAAAACGCGTAGTGCCGTACAAAAATAGTGATCCACGATGTCGGAAACATTATTGATAATCCGGAAATTTTGAGGGAAAATTTGGTCATTTGATACAGTACGGCATTGATTCCATACAGTTGCAATACCTCTTCTAACCCATTATTCCGCAACGCCGTACAAAAATAATGGTCCAAGAGGAAATGATCTGGGGTTCAACTTCCTGTTTTCAGTGATCCGGAGGGGTGATTTGAAAAAGTACGGCATCGGTTCCAAATTATTATCTAGCACTCAAACGAACAATTAAAAATAATGCCGTCTAAAAATTACTGTTCATTTGAATGTTTATCGATAATTACCTTAATTTCATCGTATACTTCATTTATAAAGGTAGTAGGTCATTTGATCCTGTACGGCACCTTATTTTTCTACATGACATTGCTAAAAACTATTGTTGTATAACAATGCCGTACAAAAGAAAGTGTTCTAAAAAAAGTTACAGAGGAATACAAAACATGCAAGTTTTCATTTATTTGAATAACCATAGATTAATTAACTATAGCAAAGTTCAACATATTATCATGGTTTTAAATAGTATTCAAGTAAATAAATGTGAAAAAAATAATGCCGTACATTTTAACCCTTAATCAAACAAAATATATACCACTTAGTTAGAAACTTGGAAACTCAGAAACTATGTACTTTAGGGCAAAAATTATTGAGCTAACTATTGTAGAAAATAAAATTTTACACTTTTTGTGCCGAGAAAACTTTTTTGTGAAACGTACCGTTCGCGATTTATGACCCATTTAAAATACCGATTTTTCTATCACGGCCGATAACTCTTGAAATATTTGATTAATCAATAAAACGCATTGAACTATTCTTAAAGATCAGTTTATTTTCTACAACTTTAGTCAAGAGCTTTTTTTTGTAATGTCCATACGTTTTGATTTATAAGACGTTCAAAATCTGTTATTCCGCCAAAAATATTATAAATCGTATTAAAATAAACAATAGTTTTGTTTGTGGTGGGTTATTAGACGATGAAAACTTTGATAAAGAATAAGTAAATAAATAGATCAGGTTTTTCATGCAGATGAGGTGTATGTTAGCTATGGCAATATAGTGATGCGTTCAACATTAAACTTCTTATAACTCAAAAAGCACAGACTTTAAAAAAACAATTTTGGCAAAAGTTGTAGAGAATAAACTGGTCTTTAAACATGAATTGATGCGTCTTATTTATCTAAATATCTCAAGAGTTATCGGCATATCGGCGATAGAAAACCCGGTTCACTAAATGAGCCGTAAACGGTAGGTACTTTTAACAAATCAGTTTTGGGGAACAAAAGGTGTAAAATTATATTTTCTACAATAATGACTTCAATACTTTTTGCCCTAAAGTACATAGTGCCCGAGACAACGTTTTTTCAAGATGACGCTTAAAGATCCACCTGAATCTGTCAACATTTCGTGATTTTATGCTCAGTAAGTGATCATACACCTTATAGAAAATAAATTTGGATCAAAAATTTAAAAGTTAAATTCTATTTTTACGGGCCTTTAATATGAACTTTCAGATTTGTACGGCATTAACTTTTCTTAGACATATATTAAATTTAAATAAATTATCAGAATGCCGTTAAAAAATCGTACCAACTATCACCCTAAAGTACATTTCGTCATATGCAATGTTTTGGAGGTTTATTGCCATTTACTGACTTTTGGACTAACAAAAATGTACGGCACGTATAAAATTTGTATCTGTGCACAAAACACTTTCGGAATAAATTAATTTTACGTTGTGTCAAATCACCCCTCCGGATCACTGAAAAGAGGAAGTTGAACCCCATATCATTTCCTCTTGGACCATTATTTTTGTACGGCGTTGCGGAATAATGGGTTAGAACAGGTATTGCAACTGTATGGAATCGATGCCGTACTGTATCAAATGACCAAATTTTCCCTCAAAATTTCCGGATTATCAATAATGTTTCCGACTTCGTGGATCACTATTTTTGTACGGCACTACGCGTTTTCTCATTATTTTTCATGGATCTATTGGATGGTAAGAATGCCGTACAGAAACAAATGACCAAAATGTACCCACTCTACTTGCACTTTTGAATTCTCACCTACACTCAGTTGGACAGCTTACAAGTGACGGCATAGTGCTGAATCTTATTATTTTGTACCCGTCTATCATCCTACATAGGTCTCCTGCTGGTTCATTTGACCCGTAAATTTTGTTCACGGGCCTGTAGTCTATAAGTATTACTTTGTCAATGATAGTTATATTTGTCAGGTGCAATCATCTCTGACGACACAAGAACTGAAAGCGTACAGTGTGGCCGGCGTCATGGCGGAGGAAGTCCTTTCTTCCATTCGTACGGTGGTCGCTTTCGGGGGAGAAGAGAAGGAGGTAAAGAGGTAAAATGTAGTTTGAGATGAATTATGTATGTGTGCGTCTAATTTTCATGATGGATCTATCCCTACTTATCGAGCGAGATGTTTCCAACTATGACTCCTTAACTCACAGGACCTCTTTTTTTTTTTTATAGCATAGAGTGACGAGACGAGCAGGTCATGTGCCTGATGGTAAGCAACATGCCTGCCACATAACAACACAGTAACACGCAGCTATTGGAACATGATAGTCCAAATCATTACCTAGCACTGCACTGCGCTCGTCACCCAGAGATCTAAGATATTATGTCTCTAAGCCCTGTAATTTCTCTGGAATCATTGCCCTTCAAACCGGAACACAGTAATGTTTGCACATTACTGCTTGGCGGTAGAATATTTGGCAAAGGTGTGGTACTTCCCCAGGCGGACTCTGCTAGAGTCCTACCACTACTAAATATCTAAATGTATCTCACAGCCGAGATACATTTCACCTCACCTCTCACGACGATGATGATCGGCAGCGAGAGGTTAACTGCGGCTAGGGATAGCCGCGGTCAATCCGCGCATTAAATCTTCGTTTAATGGACCGATTAACCAATCCATATAATTATCTAGATTTTTCTGATGTAGACCCTATTTAGATATTTTTTTTTATTAAGTATGGCATTGGTTCCATACAGTTTCAACACCTCTTCTAATCTATTATTCCGCAACGCCGTACAAAAATAATGCAACAAGGAGAAATGATCGAGGATTGCAACCCCCCCTCTTCGATTGCAATCAGTTGGACAGCTTACAAGTGACGGCATAGTGCTGAATCTTATTACTTTATACCCTTCTATCATCCTACATAGGTCTCCTGGTGGTTCATTTGACCCGTAAATTTTGTTCACGGGCCTGTAGTCTAATAGGGAATCCGCCAGAACCTCACAAGGATTCCTTAACACTGTTGATGTTGTATCGAGTTACGTAGCCGACTCTTTCAATCTCGTTCCGGACACACTCCGCCATCACGTGGCATACGTCCTCTACCAGCCACACTCGAAAAAGTGCTGATACGCAGTGATCTGTAGTGAATAATAGCTATTTCAGAAGCATTGTTTCCTTCCAGGCCAGCTATTTCAGAAGCATTGTTTCTTTGCAGGTACTCACTCCGGTTGGCTCCCGCGATGAAGATGGGCTCCAAGAAGGGAGTGTTCTCAGGGCTCGGCAGCGCCGTGATGTGGTTCATCATATACGCCACGTACGCCCTCGCCTTCTGGTACGGAGTCGGCCTCATCCTGCTCAGCCGAGAGGAGGAGGTCCCGGTCTACACGCCCGCTGTGCTCATGATTGTAAGTGCCGATTTCAACTTAGATGTCTATTAGATTAGATAAAATAATTTTGGCCAATATTAGTTTGGTTAGCCAATTGCTTTTGTTCTCCGTTGCAGCATAAGCGTGAATTGATAGATGGCGTAAATAAGAATGTTTACTAAATTCACTAGGTATAGATTATAAAGCATAAACAGCCCACTTAGGCCCTGACCACACATGCTACTTTTTGAAGCGGGATGCAGCGACTAGACGCCAAGCGCAGCTACTTTTTGAAGCGTGACGCAGCTTCTAGATGCCTGTCGCCGCTGCTAAAAGTAGCTAGTGTGGTTTGGCTGTAAATGTTCCCACTGCTGGGACTCGGGGCCTTCTCTCCCAAGGAGAGAGTCAAGGCTATAATCCACCACGCTGGCCCAGTGCGGGTTGGTGGATGACACAAAGTCTTCGAAAGATTTTAGGTACATGTCGGTTTGCTCACGATGTTTTCCTTTCCCGTTTTAAGTTAGAGGCATTACGCCCATGACTTCGAAAAGACAGTGGTGCGCGTGGGGTTTTAACCCCATTCCGAAATCCGGATCGGTAGTCGCCGTTCGCCCGACTAGACCAGCCGTAACTTACTAGACGAGCCGTAACAATAAAGTCATTTATTTTCCATAAGAATAACAGCATATGAATGTACAAATTGAAATAGTTGAAATAGTTTGACAGCTGGCTCCGCAGTTTATGTGGTGGGTCCCAAACTAGGCTGCGCCAGTATTTTGGGCACCCGAGAGTATAGTTATTGCAATAGACTTAGCGCTGATCAGGCTGCAAGGATTTTTAAATGACTTGATAATATGTACTATATAAAATATTTATCGGTGACTAAAATTTGGCTAATATTAGTTTGGTTAGCCAAATGCTTTTATTCTTCGTAGCAGCAGAAGCCTCAAAACAATTTACAGATGGCGTAAATAAGAATTTACAAAATTCACAAGTCAAAATTACTTAAATACATAATTACGAAGTTGTGGGTCCATTTTCGCATTCTGGTTACGGTATTCTTTCACTTTAGCTGGCCTAGGGGCGGCTTCTTTAGTAGTAATTGTGCCTACAAAGCCATAACCCCCCGAGGGTTCGATTCCCAGCCACTGCAAATAATTTTGTGATGAATTCAAATATTTGTCCTGGGCCTTTTTATGATAACAAATATGTATTTAAAATTGTATAAGTATTAGCTCCATCAACTATTTAGCTCTCATAATACAAATTTGCTTAGATTGGGGCTTTGGCAAATATTCACCAATATTTATTTTATCGACATAAACCCTATCACTGCTAGCACTCTTGTGGGCCCGCCTTGCGGGGAGACAGAAGGTCACTGGAGCCAACTCCACATTTGACTTCGGCGTTCTGTCCCTCGTTCTGTACGAGGGCTTACAGTACCCGGCGATAAATATTGCACATCGACACCTGGAAAGAGACAATCGGTCAACTTCGGCTTCGTAGAGCGTCATCTCTGTAGCACGAAATACAAACATTGCGGTATCTATTAGGAGCTGTTAAAACAATTTTAATTTGCTTCTTTTAATAATTCTTTTTATTCTTTGTATAAAATACACCAATAAGTGTTCTATAAGTGATGGCTTTAGGTTCGATTAAATAAAATAAAAAAGGAGCCAAGTGCGAGTTGGACTCGCCCATGAAGGGTTCCGTTGCAGCAAGTAACATAACATACATAGTACACATAGTTCTTGTAGTTCGTTGTAACTTTGATCGAAGTTTTAATAATAGTGTATTTATGACATATATATATAGTGTATATATAAAATCGTCCATATCCAAACGAAATTGCTTTTTTGGTCTCCCTTTTTTTGGAGTGCTAAACTTAATTTCAGTAGAATGTGTTTCAGTACTGACTTCGTTTAATATATTGTTCAAAGTTCTTCTTGAAATTCCAGTGGCATTTGCAACTCGCGCTTGAACCTTCTTAAAATAACAACTTACAGTTTTATCTTCATTTTTTTTAAATCTGTCATCTTAAAAATATTAAAAGGGTTAGAAAATATTTATAAACATTGTAGATAATTTGGCGTGACTGACCTCGTAAAGGTTTCCCTTTTTTCCTAAAGATGCCATAGTACAACTTTAAATTATTTAAATTTGGGGGTGTTAACAACTCTATATATATTTTTTTAACTGGACGCGACCGCACTCTATCGCACTTGAACAACGACTGATAAAACGTCACATAGGTAGTGTGTGACGGAGATAATGCTCTACGAAGCCGAAATCAGCCGACTGTCTCCCTCCAAAGTCCGATGTGCAATACTTATCGCCGGGTACTGTACGCTATTTTGAAAAAGTATTGATATTATGTCAATCTATTATAGACATCCAGATATTCTTCATTAGTCGTAATGATTACAGATATTCTTCAGCATCCTACAAGGTGCACAGAACATGGGTCTGACGGCTCCTCACATGGAGGCCATCAACACGGCGCGCGCGTCAGCCGGGGCCATGTTCGCGCTCATGGACCGGCAGCCCACCATCGACAGCCTCTCCACGGGGGGAGAGACGCCGCGCATCGAGGGAGACCTCGAACTGAAGGACGTGTACTTCAGATACCCAGCCAGGCCTGACGTCCAGGTGAACTAGCCTCGTTTTCATTGGGCACAAGCACAAGCAGCTCATTAAATGTTCCTGTTGAGACTTGGGAATCGCAAGAAGAGTGGCATTGCTATAATCCATCACAGGAGCCTAATGCGTGTTGGTGGACGACGCATGACCTCAAAAAATTTTTGGAACATGTTTCCTTCACTGTTTAAAGCCAGTGCTCAAATTACTCACTGGTGCAGATGGGGTTAAAGACTACGACCTCACTCACGAATAGTACGTTGTTCTGGGCACTAGGCTACCTCGGTTTTACTAGGGCATCACAGCTTACAAGGCTTATCATTAGACACTGTTAGTTTTGAATTATATTAAAAAATGTAATTCGCATAGGCGAGGTCTATTCATAGGAATTGGCCTTTTTATTTTGGATGCATGCATGTTTTGTATTAATTGGTACTGACACAATACTTGTTAAAATTATGCGGGTATTTTGATTTTGATGGATGCCTTCTAAATTCTGAATGATTTGGTTCCGAATTTGCATACCGAAAGGTTGACTATGGAGTTTGTATCCATATTTTAAGATCCTTTTGTACCCATTTTCGCAAATAAAGATATATGAATAAATTTAAAACGAGTGACTGAAGCTCTAAGAAAAGCTGTTTATATTCCACGATATCCTCCGTATATTTTTTGGGTAAACGGGTAACTCACGTGTAATATGGTCTGCCAATCCGACTCTAGTTTCGGCCGCATATTACACATGAGTTATCCGTTTACCCTATAAAAACATGTAACGTTAATTTTAATATCCTGCGTAGGTCCTGAACGGCATCAACCTGAAGATCAACAAGAACGAGACGGTGGCGCTGGTGGGGGCGAGCGGGTGCGGCAAGTCCACCTGCCTGCAGCTGCTGCAGAGGATGTACGACCCCGACTCCGGGGCGGTGCGCGAGTCCGGGAACGATCTGCGGGAGATGAACGTGCGCCACTACCGCGGGCACGTGGCTGTGGTGGGACAGGAACCGGTGCTGTTCGCTGGCACCATCCGGGAGAACATACGGTCAGTGGGCTCCTTTTAAGAAGTGGAAACTTGTCAGGGAAGGCTTTTCTAGGAATTTAAAACTAGCTGCCTCGTCGGCGAAACCATTACAGGAGACAACGATAGAACACTATTCTTAGTGAAGGCTATTCTTATTTACACTTTCTTGTCACATTGCTGTTCGCTGGGTCCATCACGGGGAGCATACGGTCAGAAGGCTCCTTTGAAGCTGGAGGGGTCGAGTGATCAGTAGGTTCCTTTCACACTGGTGGGTGAAGTGTTCAGTAGGTTCTTCTGACCTTGACGGGGTCGAACGGTGGTAAATCCACCTGCTGCAGAGGATGTACGACCCCGACTCCGGGGCGGTGCGCGAGTCCGGGAACGATCTGCGGGAGATGAACGTGCGCCACTACCGCGGGCACGTGGCTGTGGTGGGACAGGAACCGGTGCTGTTCGCTGGGACCATCCGGGAGAACATACGGTCAGTGGGCTCCTTTTAAGAAGTAAAACCATGTCAGGAAAGGCTTCAGGATTAATGAGATTCCCAAGAAATTATCATGACTCAGCCTCAAGGGCTACCATCACAGGAGACAACGATAGATCGCTATTCTTAACTAAGGCTTCAAGCAGTTGTTTCGTATTACATTGCTGTTAGCTGGGAGTATCAGAGAGAACATACGGTCAATAGGTTCCTTTGGCGCTTGTGGGGTCGAACGGTCAGTAGTTTCTTTTTGTGAAGGGAAGGCTTGTAAATTAATGGAATTCCCAAGAAATTTTCATGGCACAGCTTTAACTGGCTGCCTCGTTGGTGAAACCATCACAGTAGACAACTATTCCTATATCAATTCTAGAAAGCTATTTTTAGTGAAGGCTTCAAGCAGTTTTTTGTCATCACGTTGCTGTTCGCTGGGTCCGTCAGGGAGAGCATACGGTCAGTAAATTCCTTCTTGACGCGAATAAAACAAGATCATAGGATCAAGGATATAATTTGGTGTTGCAGCTTCAAAACCATCATCTCTACCGTGAACTCAATTACAGCATTGGATAGCTAAACTATCATTTAATGAATTATACCAAGTGAGGACTGTGACACATAGCGGTGGAAGGATGAGCACTGACATATTGTGTACGTAATCACGTACATTAAACGACCGTGTTCATATCCGTTATCCATGACTCAGGCACACTTACTTTTTTGAAGTGAAAACTTCTTTAGGCGCGCCTAGACAGATTTTTCGTGGGCTGCGAATTCAATTCTAGCGTCACGCTCGGGTATGATAAGAAATCTTCGGGTGAACTCGGGACCATAGCCATTGGTTATCTAGAAATGCGTCAGCTAATGGGAAATGCTAAAAGAGCGTGGCCTGCCCACAATGGCATGGCCATCTAGAAATGCATCAGCCAATGGGAAATGCTGACGCATTTCTAGATGGTCATGCCATGATGACCAGGCCACACCCTCCGGTTACACCCGTGTAGTTTCCAAAGAAAGCTATCAAATTCTGAGTTATAAGTTTTCACTTCTATCGGCAGTTCCAATGACTGCCAATTTTTTTTTTTTTTTAGTGTTAATTTCTTTAGCCTCAAGTCAAAATATCTAAGTTTTAATGTTTTTTGCTCAATCACGTCGTCGCCTGAACAGATCGGGTTGAAACTTGAAACATAGTTATATTAGAGTAAGTAATAGCACATAAGCTACTTTTACCACGGGAAAGTAACGGGAACGGGGACAGCGCGTAGAACTACGAGGCGCTGCTAGTATACAATATATTGATGTATTTTTTTTTACTAAACTTGGAATTTTGGGTTTCAATAAAAAAAAAACACTTTTTTTTTATTTGAACAGTTTACACGGCATTGTGCGACAATAGTTACAACAAACAATAGTAGCAGGATTTGCGTTATAAGTTATTAAATGTTACCTTATACCATCTTGTACCTATTCAAAAGTTTTCTGAAATGATTATAAAAGTAATTGTTCAATTGCAAACTATTACTCACAAATTTTCTGTTGTATTTTTTTACTATTACGAGTATAGGTTTACACTTGTCCGCTATTTCGCCTGATGATAAGCGACGATGCGGTCTACGATGGAACCTACTTACCTACATACGATTCATTGTTGTATAAGATTTAGTGCCTTCTTTTTTCAGTTTTTCAGTATCACTACCGCCTTCTTGGTGTAGATTTACAATTATTTTTATTATTTTTGTAGAATGAGTAACCCGAGCTGTACTGACGCGGAGATCATAGATGCCGCGCGTCAGGCGTACTGCCACAATTTTATTGAAAAACTGCCAGATGTAAGTATCATCTTACTAATATTATAAATTTCAATGTTTGGATATATAGAAGTTTGTTACTCAATCAACGTCGGAACGTCTGAATCCAGATTATAGTCTGACACATAGGCTGTTTTCACGGGAAAATAACAGGAACAGGAAGTGTGCGGGCAAAACCGCGGGATTGCTGCTTTTAGTAGTGGTAGGACTCTTAGCAGAGTCCGCCTGGGGAAGTACCACACCTTTGCCAGTTATTCTGCCGCCAAGCAGTAATGTGCAAACATTACTGTGTTCCGGTTTGAAGGGCAATGTTTTCAGAGAAATTACAGGGCTTAGAGATATAACATCTTAGATCTCTGGGTGACGAGCGCAGTACAGTGCTAGGTAATGATTTGGACTCTTCGTATTCCCATAGCTGCGTGTCACAGTGCTGTTATATGGCAGGCATGTTGGTTACCATCAGGTACATGACCTGCTCGTCTCGTCACTCTTTATTTAAAAAAAAAAAAGCTTAGCATATAATACCATGTAGGTAGGTATATAATATAGTTACGTAATATATGTACCTATGTTAAAGTAGCATAAGTCATCGATATATAAACCATTTGATGATTGATTATGACACCGTTGGGAAGAGTGAGCTGAGCTAACTCTTTCCGTTCTAGTCGGTTGTAGGAAGCTGTGAACGCCGGACGTTTTTACCTATCTTTATGCGTTATCAACAACCAAAATAAGTAGAATCACAGCATACCTCGCCGCTATGTGTTTACCACTTACGGTGCACACACAGACGCAGTTTAATACCAATTTCAAGGTGTTCAGGATACATCAATTGGTTTATACCGATGGCATAAGTGACTACATTTTAATTTTTGACACCATGTTTTTTCTCTTTACCCCATCCTCACTATTTCATCTTTGTGTTTCCTGTTACTAATAATTGCCTGGAAGAAAGACTCTATTAATTTTTTTAGCTATTTATGACTCTAGTTACAAGTCTTTTGTGTATTGTAACACTTCTAGTGTGAATAATAAAGTGAATATGTATGTATGTCTTGTGAAATATGTAAGTTTTTTGCAGGGTTACGAAACGATGATCGGCGAGAGAGGGGCCCAACTTTCAGGTGGGCAGAAGCAGCGTATAGCTATCGCTCGCGCTCTGGTGCGGAAGCCGAAGATACTGCTCCTGGACGAGGCCACCTCTGCGCTGGACTCGCACAGCGAGGCGAAGGTGCAGCGAGCGCTGGATGACGCCGCACACGGGAGGACCACCGTCATGGTGAGCCACAGGTAGCTATGGACGGTAGGGACCATCGTTCATTATCATGTAGAAGTACCACAAGAATCTGGGACTACTGGTACCGCACTGCTTAGCGGTAGAAATTGGCAAACACCAATTATTCTACCGCTTAGCAGTGGGGCAATGTTTCCACAGAAATTACAGGACATAGCGATTGCGTGATGAGTGATAATAACGCAAGGGTTAGCAGCGCAAACTGCTCTTCTAAAAACGTGGTGAAACTTAGCTATGAAGCTCGAGTTTAAGTACCTACGCATAAACAGTAGCTACTGCTCGCGTCTCGATAGATACTTTCGTGTCTCTCGTCTATTCAGGACGTCTACTCTGTTTCTACGAAAACGTAATTTCGAAATAAACTCGCGACTTTCCAACGCCGATTCTACTTCGATCCGTCGTTTTGCCCATTTAAACGTTCTAAGTCTACTCTAATTAAACGTCAACCAATGTTGTATCGGACGAAACGAAGTAGAACGAGAGTTGGAAAGTCGCGAGTTTTTTTTCGAAATTACGTTTTCGTAGAAACAGAGTAGACGTCCAGGTTTTTATTAGCTGTTTATGGTAATTTAACCTTTCAATTACTACATGCTTATTATTCGATAACTATAATTATTCTGCTTTACTTTATAAATATTGCTATTATTATGGGCTAGCAGCGCCCCGCGGTTTTACCCGCGTAGTTCCCGTTCCCGTTATTGTCCCGGAATAAACACTAGCATATGTGTTATTCCAGACTATAATCTATATGTGTTCAGTATATGCACTTAAAATGTGTAATAACCATGTTAGTATTTATATTAAGAAGGCGCCTAGTGCCAGAAAACGCAAAATGGACATTTTCGACGCCGCTCACTGACGTAAGGAAACTAAAAATTATTAAAAAAAAAATAATGACGTGTGGGTACAACCAAGAAGAAGCACAATAACCGAAAATAATTTTAAAAATAAATTAGATTTTTTGACATAAAAAAATTAAAATGGCACCAAAAAAAACTATTTTAATTCATGTAAAAAGTACTCGAAATTATCAGCGATGACCCCACATTATTTTTTGTAAGTAAAATTAAATTTTACGCTCTATTAAAGTAACCGTACACTTTTTGAAATTTATGTTTAGTTATTTAGTAATTAAATAAAACTTGGTAAAAAATTGACTCCTGATTTAATATTGATTTCCCCTCCAAACTGTGTCACGCTATTCTCGACTTTATGCATATAACAAAGAAGGGCGTCGCGCGGGTGAAATCTGTTTTTTTCCTGTCACTAGCAGGCGCGGTCCCAGCCTCGAACTTTGGAGGGGGTCACCAGTATGCAGCCTCAGATTTTGGGGGGTCACCAGTAGCAATACAATAAATCGAGTAAATAAGACTACTAGTAGCGCCCCACGATTTTACCCACGTAGGCGCCGTTCCAGTTGTTTTCCTGCGTTAAACAATAACAAGCTTTGCTTAGTTTGGGGTCAGATGGTGTCTGAATTGTCCACCAATATAAAAAAAAATTGTCTATGTACTGTAACTTTTTTTTTTAATTTTAATTATCCGATTTTGGGGGACTGACAGGCAGATACTCTTTATTATGCACACCAGAAAAATACATACAATCAAACAATATACAAAGTTACTTAATTCTAGTGCCATAAATGGCGGCCTTATCGCTAATAGCGATCTCTTCCAAGCAACCATTAACAGCAGGAACAACATGTGAATAAAAATGCAACGAGGATTGAGTGTGAAAGCAGCATAAAGAAGTAAGATAGTCATGTCCCCTGTGACCCCCTCCCCCCTTTCGGACCGCGCATGGTAACTAGGGCGCACTCTTAAATTGTCAGACTGGCGACGGTGCTGAACGCGACGCGCATCGTGTTCATCGACAAGGGCGAGGTGCAAGAGGAGGGCACGCACGAGCAGCTGATCGCGCAGCGCGGCCGCTACTACAACCTGGTGCTGGAGAACGAGCCGCAGCTCGCCCGGACCAGCAACGACCCCGACGAGCCGCAGAAGAGTGAGCCACTCATTATTTGTTAAAAGAACACAAAGTGGCTTTTAAAACGCTTGGCAGATTTGGCAAGCAAGCGTAGGATTAAAAAACAAAACAAAAATTAGAATCCTGACCATTAGCGAGGGAATCAAAAGAGCGCAAGGTGTTGCACTCGAGTGTAAAGTTTTTTACCTTTGCACTCGAGTGCAACACGTCACTTTTCGTCCCGCCGCAGCGAGAAAATGACTATGTGCTTTGCATATATTTTGAAATAAATACACGGGGAACTTACGTCTGATATAGTCAGCCCAATTCGATGTCCGACTCAAGTTTCTATCGCGTCCGGCGATCTTTTTTAAGGAGATGACGCGCGGGTGTTCGCTCCTCGTTTAGCACTGATCGCCGGACGCGATCGATACTTGAGTCGGACTGGACTGACTGTTTAAAACGTGAGTTACCCACCCGTGTATTTATTTGAAATGTGTAATAACCACGTTACTTGTTATGCTTTGCGTATCATTAATAGTGTAAGTCAATTCGCGTAAAAAGATATCATCAAAAAACTTCTTCATCGCTAGAATCAGTTCTTTTAGGTTTTTCTCCTGTTTTGTTTTAGTTTCTTGTTACTTTATTAGCCTAAGGTTCCAATAATACGTCGAGAAAGTATGGAGGGTTGAGGTAAAGAGCACAGATCACTGGTAAAGAGTGACATCTGTGTAATGAAGAGGCGCCACATTAGCATTAGGGTGAATATTAAAGGAAATCAATAAACCTACTGTGACGAAAAGGTTTGACTCCACTTTCGTAATAAGAATGATTAGACTGTGTAATGCGTACTCTGAGAGTTTCCCGATAAATCCAATCTTAATCGTTAAGTCCAGGGTGAATCAGTTTCTTCTAAAAAGCACATGCCATCATAGACAGCAAATGTCGGTTAACTTCAAGCTGATTGATTATGAGTTAAAAGTAAAAATATTATTAATTCAAATATTTTGATTATCAAAAAACCTACACAATTCGACAAATGTCTTAAACCTAAATAGGACTCATTCGTAGCATTTCTTCAGGTATCCTAAATATCTAAATAATTATATTGACGACATAGTAGTTACTTATAGGTGCGCAACGCAATACGAACGATTCGGGCACGGAATGACTATTCTTGTCTCTGTCATTGTAAACGGATAAGACAAAGACCGGGCCTTCTACCGCCTAACTTAATCGGCTTAGGCTTTGTTGTTGCCATCTCTATCTTTACAAACGAAAAGAAAAGAGAGAGAAAAAACAGTAACCTTACTGAATCAGTATCTAGTTTATCTTTGTCCCCTGTAATTTTTGTCAGTAATACTGATAAGACAAACAGACATACATAATAATTTGAGTATTACAATTTATACAACGCAGACAATGAAAACGTTTCCCTAGTTTCGCAAATTTAAACTATATCGCGCATAGGGATACATGTAATTTTTGAGATAATATTTTCTTTAAAAAAATATTTGTAGTAATTTATTAATTTTTCAGTTTCTTACAATAACTATTAAAATATAAACTTAAAAACTAGGGTGCCGCCAACATCAGGGCAAGCTACCGGTGGTTAGGGCTGCTGAAGGAGCAACCTTCTGACGATGCGCGCTGTGTCGAGGATGGCCGCCTTCTGTATCTGACTGACCCTTGATCCAACCGTCTAGCGAAAGATGTTGGTCGAGACTTTTCGCTATAAGGCTGTTTGCCGACACGACTATTGAGACGATGTTCGTGGGATCAACATTAATATTTGCTATTATTAATGTTTATGCCTATTTCGTCAAAATTTTGACAAAGGCCTCTCTTCCCTTCCTCCAGTTGTCCCACATTGGCGGCTATTGTGAACTTCACTTCACAATTAGTCAAGCAATCTCTAAAATTCAAACAGGAAATGTAACTCATGAACATCATAAGACAAATAAAAGTGTATCTAGGTACGCAGGAAAGATTGGCAGTTGTCATTCCATCCATCCCATGCACACTACTACTGTAGTCTTTTCGAAGCCATGTGCGTAACGCCAGTAACTTAAAAACGGAGAAGAAAATATCGTGAGAAAACCGACATGTTTCTAGGATCTTTCGAGGTCACGTGTCATCCACCAACTCGTATTGGGCCGGCGTGGCCTTGTGGCTCTCGAGAGAAGGCACCGAGTCCCAGCAGTGGGAACATTTAGTGTGCTGCTTATTATGTGTATTAATGAAACTTATCAAAGCAAAATACACGTTGTTTTTTTTTCGTTTAAGAGCCGGTTTACCGTTTTGCACGAAATTCAAAAAGTTTATGCTCCGAATTTACCATCTTCAGTAGTACCTAGAAAAAGATAATTACATTTAAAAAATAGGTCAATCTTTCTTATTTACGCTTCCTTGTTTTCATTTTAATAATTTTCATTTTACTAATAATAATTCCATTCATCTTAGGGATCGATCTCCCATCACCATTTCGCCGAAAAGTCGCCTCCGTGTCTGTTTCAGACTCCTCAATCTGCATGTGATATTATGACGATGTTACAAAAATTTCTGATGTCTAATCAAAATTTGAAGTTTTAATTTATATTTCATATTTCAGCTGATGAAGATCCTGAGGATTATCAGGGTAAGCGCCAGCTTAGCTGCATGAAGTTTTTCCAATAACATGTTTTCTTACTTGCACGGTTTTGGTGTTTCTTAAGATTTTTTTCTTCCTTGGCTTATTAGTGTCCTGTTTTCCTCTTTTGTTTTGTAGCTAATGTCACCGAGAGCCGAGAGTAAACAGCGTGCTACTGTTTTACGTTGTTGCGTTTTCTTTTTATTCCTTCTTCTTTTTTTTACTTTTCTTTCTTTTGGTGTCTTTTTCATTTCTTTTGGTGTCTGTTTTAGTCATTTCTTCTTTATGTATCTACTTACCGACTTGTTTTCAAATAGTGTGTCCCATTTTTTGGTTATTTGACTTTGATGTTTTAAGGAGAACCTTAAATGAAAATTTGAATGCTAAAACTGCTTGAGTTTTGATCCTAGATTTTTTAAAAGTATTTTGGAGCAATTATATGTATTTCTTTAGTTCTTAGTTTAATACTTTTACAATTTCATTCATTATTTTTTATTGATTTTGTAGTTGACTAAGGTTGCATGTTTGTATAGTATAATTTAATTCTAGCTGATTTACAAAAGTTCAGAAAACCTAAACTAAGTATCCAACACATAAAACATACCGTTCAGGTATAAACACATATTTATGTATAAGTACTTACGTAAAGTTGTAGAGATAAGACTCTTTGCAGGGTCCCACTGGGGTGGCACGCTTTGCAAGTCATTCTACCACCAAGCAGTAATATGCAAACATTACTGTGTTGCGGTTTGAAGGGTCAATATTTTGTCAGTACTAAAAGAGAAATCATCTCATATCTCTGGGTGACCAGAGCAGCGCAGTGGTAAGCAGTAAATTGGGCTCTTCGTGATCAAACAACTGATTGGTACTGGGCTATTATGGCGTGTAGTTTACCATAAGGTGCAAAGTCATCAAAAAATTGTAAAACCCGTGAGATTATAAACTAACCACGTCAGATTACAAGCTAACCTAACCTACCGTAATATTCTAGTTAAATAATGTAGGTAGTGGTATGACTCTTGGCAGGGTTCACCTGGGGAGGTACCACACATTTGCCAGTTATTCTACCGCCAAGCATTAATGTTGTGTTCCGGATTAAAGGTCAATGTTTCCAGAGAAATAACAGGGTTTAGAGACATATCTTAGATCGCTGGGTGATGAACACAGTGCAGTGCTAGGTAATGATTTGGACTCTTCATGTTCCAGTAGCTGCGTGTCACTGTGTTGTTATATGGCAGGCATGTTGCTTACCATTAGGCACATGTCCTGTTCGTCTCGTCACTCTGTACTACACTCTGTAAAAAAAAAACATATAATCTCACGCGTGATACCTAATCTGACGGTTGACATTAAAGGTGATACATTCGAGTATATTATTCCACGTTTCGTCATTCCACATTAAAATTAAATTAACCCCTTTTAACAAAATGATTTGAATACCCAGAAACAAGGTTCAACCGCCCGAAGCTGCAGCGCATGGTGTCGATGGAGTCCACGAAGAGCACCGGCAGCCTCGCCTCGCAGGCCTCTGAGGAACTCATCGCTGATGTCAAAGAGGTAAGTCGATATTTATTTAGGGCTCCCGCACAAAATCACGATTTGCTATCTATTTTCTAAAGCTGCACTAGTAGCATCATATCGGATTTGGCTGGGCAGGGAGAGAAATACGAGTAGTGAAGGTGAGTGTTGACGTACGTCAATATAAGGGGCCCCTTTTAAACCTACGCCCGAGTCACAAGTCTTGGGGTCTATTCGAGATTTCTCTCGCTGCCACACGATGGACCCGGCACCCGCACGGTGAATCCATGGAATGCTAAGAAGTTCGTCTCTGGTATCTAATCTGAGTGTCAAAATATATTAAAAGCAACGTTTTGTTGCCAGGTGGAAGAAATAAAGCCGTCCACGTGGCAGATAATGCAGCTCTGCGCGCCGGAGAAATGGCTGATGATGATCGGAGTCCTGGCGGCCATCGCCGTCGGCTCCTCCTTCCCGACCTTCGCCATTCTGTTCGGAGAAACATACGGGGTGAGCTATACCTTGACGTTCTTGTGTGACCTGGGCCTCTACCACCTAATTAAATGCTTTGGCTTTGTTATTTCCGTCTCTTTCATATCAAGCGAGAAGAAAAGAGACAGCAATATTAAAGCTAAGCCAGTTTTCGTTAGGCGGTAGATCCCATGTTTGTTTAGCTGTTAATCAGTCTAGATAAGTATAGGTACAATTTGGTATCCTACTAATATCTAATTTCCTACTATCCAACTAATATTATAGATGTCAATGTTTGGTTATTTGGATGTTTGTTGCTCAATCACGTTGTAACGTATAAAGGGATCGGGCTGAAATTTGTAACATAGTAAGATTATGGTCTGAAAGAACACATAGGCTACTTTTTATCCCGAAAATATAGCGGGAACGACAACTATGCTGGTGAAACCGCGGGGCGCTTCTAGGAGCATTATAAAGTAAGCAAGTAAAGGTTACGCTATTTAGAGCCTACTGTCAATCTTTCTACACGTGCAGCCTATGGGTCAAATACACAAAAAAGTCCTGGAACGCCCTGCGTGTCCAATACAACAATGCCTTCAGGTCGCTGTTGTGGCTGCCGCGCCATTGTAGCGCATCGGGGATGTTTGCAGACGCACATGTGGACGGGTTTGCAGCGATCATGCGCAAGCGGGTTGCGTCCCTGATGCGCCGGGTGCGGGGCAGTCCTAACAGCTACCTGCAGCTATTCGCCTGGCGGATGGATCTGGGCTGCTCAATAATGCATCATTGGACCAAGCTGCACATTGAGCACTCCGGATCTAAACCGAAGTTTAGATTAAGATAGTATTGAAAGTTTAGTGTAAGTATATGTGTCTTCGTTTATTTAATTTGATTTGTCTTCGTTTATTTAAATTAATTTGGTTATGATTGTTTAATATCTTTTGACATAACAAAACAATTATTAATTTGTATTTTTTTATGGACTGTAGTCTGAAATAAAAAAAAAATGTGAAAGTTTGGATGCTTGTTGTACAATCACATTCGGTAACATCAGATTGAATCAGGTTGAGGAACACTGTTTGATTTGATTCTAGAAAAAGTTTCTACAGCGAGAATATTGTACCCGGTTTACATTATTCCAGTCCAGCGGTCGAATCCAGCGCTGGATTGCTTACTGGAATAATGTAAACTGGTACTGGAATGCATTGGCACTAGATTGATGCTTTCCAGTGCCGGTCTCCATTATTCCAGTAAGCAATCCAGCGCTGGATTCGGTCGCTGGACTGGAATAATGTAAACGGGGTATTACTGCTATGTTTTCGTAAAAAAATATAGGGAAAGCGAAGGTAATACGGACCACTTAAGGGAAAATCAATGTAACACAAAAAATAATATATTCATTCTTCTTTCTTTGTTATTATTTAATTGAACATTTATTAATAAAACTTGTTTTTAAGTAACACAATCAAATCACAGAAACAGAAGATATTGGACGATTTCCAAAAACCCTCGCTTTGGTCCATTCTGCCTACACGTGAAGGCAAAATGGACCTCTAGCAATATCAGAACAAAAAAAAACTCTACTATCTATTCATCGTCACACCTATTCACCTATCGCAAACAAATATAACATCTTCATCATCATCTTCGACACCGGCACAACTACAGTATGACCCTGAAAAACATAAAGGGTACTAAATCCAGCTTTCGGCCGATTTATAAAATAAATGAGAGCAATAGAAATATTGTACGTCTTTTTCATCTTCACTAGATGAGTCTTTGCATTTCTTTTGAATGTTATTCTATGTAGTTTACTTTTCCTTTTTGTGTTTGTTTGTTTCCCTTTCCTCTTCTTTACAATGGAAAGATTATATTTTAACTTTTTTGTGTTTTTTGTTTCGTTTACTTCTCGCCTTTTCAGTAGCTTCTAATTATTTATCTTTTTCTCAACCACCTGAAATGAAAATACCTGTTCAAATATCAAATTACATTTCAATAATCACAATAAAACTGTATTGATGGTAAAACGGACCACGATGTAAACAGTAAATTATTCTGAGGTCAAGATTGATGAGAACCTTGCCCATTTATCGTTAAAACTAAGTGAAACAAACAATATGTCAAATAATGACACAAAATCACTGATAACTTTATTGTAATAAAGCTGAAGGCAAATCAAAATTTGCTGTTTTTACATCAAAATACGCAAAAAGTAACTTATCTTGATAAAAACATGTGCTGCTGCTTTACCGCTCCTAGGACACTGACCAACTCTGAGCGAGAGGTGGCTGTCAAATTGACGCAAGTCGATTATAGATGGTGTTAACACTTTGAAAGTTATTCGTCCAGTCCGTTTTACCTACAGTCCTACAGGGTCCGTTTTACCTTCCGTTCCCCTACGTCTTCAAAGTAAATGCATCTCGTTTCCAGCTGCTAGAGAGCAAAGACGAGAACTGGGTGCGCGGCGAAACTAACGTGATCGCCGTCTGCTTCCTGCTGGTCGGACTCGGCACTGGGATCGGCATCTTCTTCCAGATCTACATCTTCAACCTCACCGGCGTCCGACTCACCGCTAGACTCAGGTAATCACATGGAGAATTAACAATACCTACAATATATTACAATGCAGTGCAGCAGTACAGTACAGAACAGCACCGTACAGTAGTTGAAATGGAACGAGTGAGAAATAAAAGTGGCCAAGTGCGAGTGGGACTCCCGTACGAATGGTTCCGTACCATTAGCAAATAAACGGCGAAAATCTTTTTGGGTTTATTCCGAATTCCGTATACATATTCGTAGACTATCGCAGTTTCCGCAGACAGGCATTCATCCGAAAAGCTTTATTAAAAATTTTGATTTTACCTTATGGTTGTAACGACGAATTCGATACCGCGTTTTAGTCTTCTAGTGGCGCCATCTAGTTTGCTTGGGACGGACTAATCGAGCAAGAAACGGTAAAAATCAAGTTTGTTGTATGGGAGCCCTTCTTAAATATTAATTTGATTTTATTATTAGTATTTGTTGTTATAGCGGCAATAGAAATACATCATCTGTGAAAATGTCAACAGTCTAGCTATCACCGTTTTTGAGATACAGCCTGGTGACAGACGGACGGACGGACGGACAGCCAAGTCACAGTAATAGGGTTCCGTTTTTACCCTTAGGGTACGGAACCCTAAAAGTAACTTCCCGGACATGACTCAATATTGTATACGTTAGGTTGAAAAATCTTAAAATTTACAAAATATCCAATAGTAGGTAATAGGCTATTTTCAACCGCTGGAAAACAACTGGAGCTGCAATTACGCGGTTAAAATCGTGGGACGCTACAAGTCTTTTTTACTCGACATATTGTATAATTATCGGTGACCTACTCCAAAATTTGAGACTACCACCGCTCCTGGTGAGATGGCGGTCATGTGTAAACCACCTATTTGTTATTAATAAATTGTTTAGTTTTATTTTCTTCCTAAACGTAACTCTTAAGGCCGGGTCACACAGAGGCGATCCGATAGCGATAGCAATAGCGATCCGAGACGGGATTTTTTGTAATGTTCGAATTTGTATGCAACCTGACACACAGCAAGCGGGCGCGATCCCATACTCGGTATCGGATCGCTATCGCTATCGGATCGCTATCGCTATCGGATCGCCTCTGTGTGACCCGGCCTTTAAGTAAAATATGCAATTTCTCGCCTGCAACACAGGTTCCACCTAGTTCAGGCTAATAATAGTACATTGTTCACCGAGAGGAGAAAGTGACCGATTACCGTCGAGGATGTCGTTTGAAAATAAATTTATTTTACTTTTCAACGAAAACTGAATCTTCAAACAACACACAAATTGAAAATGGCGCCAATGGCGTCTGCAATTTTCATATGTTCTTTTTTCAAATTGTTTGACACCATCCAACACACAGCTAGTGGCCAGTGTCATTTTGCGAACTTGGAGATAAAAACTCACTGTAAAAACTTTTTGGCTTTTGATATTTAGGTTACCAGCGCATAGTCTTACCCAAAATTAAAAAAGAAAAACCACGTAAGAAATGGATTTTCATACACTTTTCTCTCCCGCTCAGATGCGTTTTCTCGCCGCATATTTGTTCGATATGCAATGACGTACTTTCTACCGTAAATTTGATAAAGTATCAAGGTACTTTCCGAGCAGGTGTAGTATAAAACTAATTTACCTGTTTATAGTTGGATGAAAATATTGTGTAGTTAAAATCTGCATTTTTTTTTCTTATCTATAATAGTAAAAACGTTTTCGTTGTTTTAGGGTGGCAGCGTTCCGTCATATGCTGACTCAAGAGATCGGCTGGTTCGACAACCCCCTGAACGGCGTCGGAGCGCTGTGCGCGCGGCTCGCCTCCGACGCGGCCGCGGTGCAGGGGGTGAGTAATGCATTAGCTTACAATCCCCCTTGCGTAGGTTTGGTATTATTAACCTGTTTATGAATTCGCGAAGAACGCCCAGTTGGGCAAATTGAGACTCAATCAACAGGAATTTACATTTAAATTAACAGGAACGCGGCGTTCACTGGTCGGCCCATGCCACTTAAGAGGTTACAAGCAATGGTGGTAGGTAAACGTAGTGCAGAAAGTCCTGAGACTAGATGGAGCGACGATATACGAAAGACGGCTGGTGGCGGTTGACTGAGGATCGGGCTGAGTGGCGTATTATAGGAGAGGCCTATGTCCAGAAGTGGACGAACACAGGCTGATGATGATGATGAATGGTTCACCCGAGCACACGCCAGAGCAATATACTCCTAGTATATTAAATCACACAGTTGTTCAACGAAGCCGTCTAGACGGGGCAATCGTGCGGGGCGTGCGGGGTGAGACGCGGGAAGCGCGCTCCCGACATTGCCAAGATTACAATGTTAATATTTCGTGAGCGCAGTTCAGTTTTCAGATTTATCTACCCTTGTCTAGACATTATCGGCGTTTCTTCCAAGATCAAAGGCAATGAACTACTGGCAGTATTTCTTTAACCTGTGATATACTGTTGCGAATAAATCGCAACTCAGCGGTCCTCAATAAATCACGCCCCCGACTCCACTACTGCTGCGTAGTCACAACAACGATGATACTCGCGCACGAAACGATTCAAAAAGAGTTAAAAGAACCAAGGAGCAGAGTACTGTCAAATTTATTGAAAAATACCCCCAAAATTTGATCTAATACTACATCATCATTTAGCCACTTTTCGTGAGAAAACATAAGAAATGTACCATTAATAAAATCTACAGATTAAACAGTAAGCATCTTCAGTGTACAATCTTTGAATGTTTTTAATTGATTAAAGTGTTGGTCACATTTGTAAGGGCCAGTCCAGTCCGTCGTTAGTTTATCTATACCTTCCATTTCACGTATAAATCTTAGCCCCCCCCCCCTTCGCTACGCTTGGCCTCGCATGGCTCGCTCCACTCAGAACCTGCCTTGAACTTCTGGCTCTCGCATTTTTTATATTACACTCTAAGGGTAGGTAGTAGTGACAAAACTAGAGTCGGGGTGCTCCGAGTCGGATCTGGATCTGTACCTATGATATGATATGTAACCTGGGCCAACAAACAAATAAAAAATGCCTAAGGACTATTATGCGTCTCATCAATAGTCGAATCGTATGTAGTACAATAGATTGTTATGCTTAAAACACATTATGCCAATAAACTATTACGCAAAAGTTGCATTATGACACTGTATATTATGCTACATCCATTACACCAAAGTAAATTAGGACAAACAAATTATGCGTTTTAAATGGCACCCTGGCTTAGCACCTATATTTTGCCTTTGGCTCTCTCATCAGAGGCCTCGAGTCCCAGCAGTGGTGGGCTGCTTATGTATGTCTAACATCCACATTTCGTAATAAAAAGATTAATGCAGGCAACAGGCACCCGCATCGGTGCGCTGATGCAGGCCTCAGCCACGATCCTCATCGGCATCGCCGTCTCCATGTACCTGACGTGGAAGATGACGCTGGTGTCGCTGGTCTCCGTGCCCATGGTCATCGGCGCCGTGGTGCTGGAGAGCCGAGTGCTGGCTGCCGGCTTCCAGACGGTGCGAGAGGCGTCCTACCGCGCCACCACCATTGCGACTGAAGCTATCACCAACATCAGAACAGTCTCTGCTTTCTGTAAGTTCTCCACCACACACATTATATTTAAACAGCTAGCTAGCTAATAGAGATTTGGTAATTAAAAGGATAAGGTAGGTGGATACACTCAAAACCCTGATTTCGATGTTTTCCTTGATTAGAGATTAGATATTTTCCTTGAGAAATTGTGCAATGTTTGGTCCGATGACCTGACCTATCTTAGCCAAAACATCTAATGTGTTGGTTTATTTGATTGTGAGTTACATACATGAATTGAATATAAACTAAACAGTAATTCCTGTTAGAGGATAGGGTAGGACTTGACCCTTTCGCGAGCAATTTTTTTTTAAGTTTTTTACCAACTACGATTTCATCTGCAACAACCAACAACGTCAGTTAACAAAGAGCATCTGTCAATAAGAGTTATTATTATATTTAGGATCACCAATTTCCATATTTATCAGGTTTTCATTTCTATTCTATCCCTAGTCGCAGTTCCGCCTCCGTTGCCAGTTGCCACGATACCAATGCAGTTGACACGTAGCAGTTCTAATACAATCATGTCAAATTGCACCCTGAACTGCAATTTGTTGTTGGATTGCAGTTGAAATGTGGTCCATCTATCTAGAGCCTTACACTGTGGCTTGCCCGTCCACTGAATACTCTATTAGTCAGAGTACTCGCGGATTACCCTCATCTTGACGAAATAGTGAGAAGCGCCAATAGGGAATAGGAAATCCAGCCGGGATTATCCGTCACACAACCAGATGTCACGAAGACAAATTGTTGTGTGATGATCAAGGTGTCATTACGTGAAAGTTTCTTAACCTCGCACCCCGCGTCAGTTTACTTAGTTTTAGTTATGCTATGTAACTGTGTAATTTCATCAATTATCATCATCAGTAAAAAATGGAGAACATTTGTTGGCTTTCCAAGGTGGGGAAATGGATGTGATGAAGCGATACCGAGACGCGGGAGCTGTGGCTCGCGTCACCGGCCGCAAGAACATCAGGTGGCGCGGCTGCGTGTTCTCCTTCGGCCAGACGGCGCCAGTGGTCGGCTACGCTCTCTCATTGTGGTACGGCGGTGTGCTCGTCGCTAACCAAGAAGTGCATTACAAGAACGTAATCAAGTAAGTCTCTATCATCACTATTTTTATTATCGTTATCGCCCTCAACAGCATCATCACCGCTCGCAAGAACATCAGGTGGCGCAACTGCGTGTTTTCCTTCCTTAATGTCATCGCCACCAAAGACCATTACATGGCACAGTTGCATATCCGCGGACGCGGATTTGCAGCGAGTAGCTCGGTGGAGTGATTGTAACATTTGTAACCAACAAGTATGCCTTCCAAGAAAGTCATCGAGTGAGTCGCTGACATCATAATCATTATCATATTTATTTTAGTTACCGTCTTGAGGTGCGGGGCGGCGGGGGCGGTCAAACGCAAACTCCCCGCTATGGACGTAGTTTTTCGCAATCAAACCAAGATAATTTTATCCTGACGCTGGATAGTGTCGACTGGGGTAAAATACGGATGCTAAACAAATCCGCTGTGGCGTTCGCGACGTCCATCATGAATATAATTAAGAAAAAAGTTGACATCTGCTTTCCTTACAAAAAAATTGACATCAAAATTAATGACTCATCGTGGATAACACCCGATGTTCAAAACTATAAATTATTGTTATTTGACGTTATCGAAATTTCTAAATTGGACCCAGATAACGATGCGATGACCACGATGACGACAGACATGAACATATATTATAATAAATTAATCAAGGATGCTAAAGGTAGCTACTACAATAATATTTTAAAAAACACTAATAATGCGTCAAAGACTATGTGGGCAGTCGTTAATAAGGAGAGGGGGAAATACAACACCCCGTTCCTAGATTTTTCAGAAGTTATAAAGGATTCGAATGGGCAGCAGTTTCTATCGAAAGAAATCGCCCTGAATGAGATGAATGCGCGATTCGCGGGGGCGGCGGCCGCGGCGGGCGCGCCGCGCGCCGACGTCGCGCGCGCCACCGCCGTGCTGCGCGCGGCGCGCGCGCCGGCCGACCGCTCTCTGCGCCTGCGCCCGTTCACCGCGGACGAGGTGTTGCGCATAGTGACCACTCGGATACCGGCAAAGACGTCGAAAGATGTTTACGGACTCTCAATGAGACTTGTAAGGACCGCAATATACTCTCTCGCTCCCATATTGGCGGAATGTTACAACTCCTGTATGAGGGAAGGAACGTATCCGGCCATTGTGAAATATAGTAAAATTTCTCCCCTGTATAAAGGGAAAGGTAAACGAGAAAGTCTAGACAGCTACAGGCCGGTCGCTATAATACCCGCGGTGGCGAAGATCTTTGAAAACGGTTTGTGCTCTCGCCTCACAGAATTCCTGGGGTCGACGGCCGCTCTCTCCGACCGGCAGTACGCTTACCGAGAAGGCAGGTCCACGACGTCGTTAACCCGGAAAGTCTTATCTCGAGTGCTACAGGCCCGCGAGAATAAACTGCAGGTGGCTATGTTGTGCTGCGATTTGTCGAAGGCGTTCGACGTTGCCGACCGCGCCGTACTCGCCGCCAAGTTGCGGCATTACGGCGTGAGCGGCGCGTCTCACGCCTTGCTGGCGGATCTCATGCGGAACAGAACTCAAACTGTGGTGGCCTGCGGAGGCACGGAGAAGTCTGCGGCGCTGGGTACAGAAATGGGAGTAGCCCAAGGGTCGTCGGTATCCAACGTACTGTTCTCACTGCTCCTAAATGACCTACCGGACACTGTGACCACTGCCGAAATTTTTATGTACGCAGACGACGTCGCCGCTGTGGTCACGGCCCAGTCGATCGATGTCCTGGAGCAGAGACTGAACGAGGTAGCCGATGAGCTAGCGCGGTTCTTTGGTTTGAACGGACTCTCATTAAACATGAAGAAGACTCATTTCGTTCATTTTACTCTCTCGGGACAAAAAACAAGGCAGTTAGTCGTTTGCTTAAATGGCACGAGGCTAGATCAGTCAGAAACGACTACCTTCCTAGGGTTCGAAATTGACCGGGGCCTAACGTGGGAGCACCACATTAATAAATTGTGTGGTAAATTAGGCAGCGCGTGCTATGCATTAAGCCGTGTTGCAAAAATCGTATCCGCCGATGTGATCCGGTCATGTTATTTTGCAACTATTCACTCCCTCCTTCAATATGGAGCAGAGCTGTTCGGACGAGCTGCGGACCGAGATCGAGTGTTCAGACTGCAAAAGAGAGCCGTCCGTGCTATTGCTAGGATACCGCAGGATGAATCCGCGCGACCTCATTTTAGGAGGCTTGGTATATTAACATTGCCTGCACTTGTTATTTTTCAAGTCGCAGTGTAAGTCAGTTCGAACCAAGCCTCTTATAAAACACTCTGCAGCGAGACTCGTAGCAAGGGCAAGCTAATGGAAGTGCGTCGCACTTTGGAGAAGTCAGCCAGGTCAACTCATGTGATGGGGCCTACCGTTTACAATAAACTCCCGGAAACCGTCACCTCTGCGCCCACTATGGGCAGCTTCAAATCGCGACTCAAACGTTGGCTTATCGAGCAGACGTTCTATAGCTACGATGAATTTATACAATTGAATTCTTGATGTTGACATTAGAGATTAATTATGTGAAATTTTTTTTTTATTTATTTTTTTATCGTGAAATGTATGGTAAATAACGTACAATAATTGTATATTGACATTCATTATTGTCTTTCATTGTGAATAATTAGTGACATTTATATTAATTATGATTGATGTAAGTTGTGTAATGTATTTATGCTACATTAAGGTACAATTTCATATACCAAAACTGTGTAAGGAATTTTTTGTATGACGTGTAACATTGGTTATAAATAAATTATTATGATTATTATTATGATCATCATCACAGCCACTGCAATCATCATTATCCTCGTTATTAGTTTAATCATTATTTGCGGGGTCTCTGTTAACATCGATGCAATCATTATCCAGTTCTGTCTTATAATTTCGACGAGTAACACCCAAAATACACTCAGATGCTATGAAAATCAATTAACTTGTTACGCAATTAATTAACGTATTACTCACGTGTGATATGGTCGGTCCAGCCCAACTTAAGTTTCAGCCACATTCCGCAGTCTCATTCAATGAGAGGGCATGCACGAGCGAGTCCCATTTGGCACTGTCAAATACAATGTTTGATCTAATGCTCAATCGGACTATAACACTTACGAATAAATTAATTTTCTACTACTGCTTCAGTAAAATGAAATGTTTGTTTGTCTCGTTCGCAGAGTATCGGAAGCCCTCGTGTTCGGTTCGTGGATGATGGGGCAGGCGCTGGCGTTCGCGCCGAACTTCAACGCGGCCGTGTGCGCCGCGGGCCGCGTGCTCGGTCTGTTGGAGCGCAAGACGCGCGTCGCGTCCACCGTGGCGCCCGCCGTGCCCGAGGGATACGTGAGTACACACACTACACCGCGCCCGTGCCTGAGGGATACGTGAGTACACACACTACACCGCGCCCGTGCCTGAGGGCTACGTGAGTACACACACACTACACCGCGCCCGTGCCTGAGGGATACGTGAGTACACACACTACACCGCGCCCGTGCCTGAGGGATACGTGAGTACACACACTACACCGCGCCCGTGCCTGAGGGCTACGTGAGTACACACACTACACCGCGCCCGTGCCTGAGGGCTACGTGAGTACACACACTACACCGCGCCCGTGCCTGACGGATACGTGAGTACACACACTACACCGCGCCCGTGCCTGAGGGATACGTGAGTACACACACTACACCGCGCCCGTGCCTGAGGGATACGTGAGTACACACACTACACCGCGCCCGTGCCTGAGGGATACGTGAGTACACACACTACACCGCGTGCCTGAGGGCTAGGCACAAAACGAGGCTAAGTGAGTTACCAGTGAATTAAACCTACTAATATTGCAGAAATTCATGGTTGATGTTCCAAAAACACGAACGAAGAGATTTGACTCCACGTTTGTGATAAGAACGTCTAGATTGTGGAATATGTGGCCTGAATGGGTTTTTCCCGATAGTTACAATCTTTGTGTCTTCAAATCGAGAGTGAATCGGTTTCTTCTAGGTAAGCACGTTTCATCGTAGATCGCGTCATCGCTTAACATCAGGCGAGATGGTGGTCAAGTGCGAACCTATTATAGATAAAAAAATAAAATAAGAAAATGTGAAATTTTATGAGAATGAATAGATGTTTGTTACTCTTTCATGGAAAAACTACTGAGGTATCTAGATGAAGTGGGGTATGTTGGGGACGTATATAGAAAACAGTGTGGAATAACTCATAGGCTGCTTTTAACCCGGAAAAATAACGATAACGGGTACTGCTCGGGTAAAACCGCTCGTGAAATACCCCTATATTACATATGTCAAAATTAACCAGTTTGAAATTTGCAAATTGTGCCCAGATCGTGAACGGCAAGATCCAGTACCACACCATAAAGTTCCGGTACCCGACGCGGCGCGAGGTGGAGGTGCTGCGAGGGCTGTCGCTGTCCATCCTTCCGGGGAAGAGGGTCGCGCTCGTGGGACCCAGCGGCTGCGGAAAGTCGACCCTCATTCAGCTGCTGCAACGGCTCTATGACCCCGATGACGGTGCCGTGGTGAGAACAACTGCCTTTGCCTGTCCTGCTTGCTTGTCCTGGCCTTGTGTCTTTGTTGAGAGTAAGACTGCCAGTGCCGTGGTGGGTACAACTAAGCGATAGTCACGTATACTGTACGAAAGCGTTCCATACGCGGTTGACACGATGTGGTATCAAACCAACACTATCATGGCATTACGCTGATGACGAAGAGGATGACATTAGTTGGTTTGCAAGCTGTGTGATGGCGTTCAAATGTAAACATATAATTCTAAGTTAAAACAAAAACAGTTTAAGGGTACAACGAACAGATGACCATCAAAGATAGTTGATAGTAAATCTGCCTGCGAAGCCGTGGGCAGTGGCTTAGTTGGTAGTAAGTCTGCCTGCTTAGCCGTGGGTCGTGGTTTAGTTGGTAGAAACTCTGCCTGCTAAGCCGTGGGTCGTGGTTTAGTTGGTAGAAACTCTGCCTGCTAAGCCGTGGGTCGTGGTTTAGTTGGTAGAAACTCTGCCTGCTAAGCCGTGGGTCGTGGTTTAGTTGGTAGAAATTCTGTCTGCTAAGCCGTGGGTCGTGGCTTAGTTGATGGTAAGTCTGCTCGCGAAGCCGTGTCAACAGTGAGATATAAATTTGTGTATAACTTCAGCCATGTTTCTAGTACCTGGACGACTACAGCATCACCCGCGACCTGCGCCTGACCACGCTCCGCCGCAACCTCGGCATCGTGTCTCAAGAGCCGGTGCTCTTCGATCGCTCCATCAAGGAGAACATCGCGTACGGAGACAACACACGCACGGTTCCCATAGAAGAGGTGGTTAGCGCTGCCAAGAAGGCGAACGTCCACCCTTTCATCGCTGCTTTGCCTGATGTAAGTCTTCGACATAATTTGGTTCAATAAATTCGTAAAGATTTAATTAAGAGCGTAGCGATTCACCGTCCAGTCCATTCGGCCTGAGCCACGGAATCTGGCCGCTGCCGATCGGTAGCGCCAATTTGCGATTCACAACCTACATTACAATTAATTTTAATGTTTGACAACCGACTACCAGCTGATTCCATAGTTGGATATTTATCGGAATTGAAGTTGTGAATCGTAAATTAGCGCTACTAATCGGTAGCGACCAGATCTAGGGCTCAGGCTGAATCGGCTGGATTGTGAATCGCTGTTCATATTAGTAATTATAGTTCAGTTGTACCTATGCGTTAATGCTGGTAAATCATAAGAAGCCCTGCATTACAACTAATCAAAAACTACTATTCAAATAGATGTTAGTTTACAGGCATACTTTTTGTAACTAAAACAAAAAAAACAATTGAAACAGTAGAACTATAAACTAAATATAATTCACTTGGTGTACTTCAAGGCAGTATTTTAGGTACATTGTTCTTTCTTATGTGTGAACGACTTGCCACAGATAACAAAACATCTCTTGAGTTATTTTTGCAGGTTATGCGACCATATATTTTTTATCCTACAAAGTTAACAATTCTAATCCTTCATCGTTACTTTGGATTCATATTAAAATGGAAAAAATCATGATTCCCATTTTAACTCCAAAATATCGAACTGTTGTTACACTTTGTCAATTTTAAGAAACATTTCTTCCTAAGATTGCCTACTATGGCCATCTTTACCCTCATACCCTCAATTAACATGCTGCGTAATATTCTGGAGAATATCAGTGAATGATGTATGATTTCTGGATGCTGTAGTAGGTGATGGGTAATGTAGCTAGAAATAAAATTAAAACAAGCGTAAAACGACAGCCCCGAACCACGCTCCCAAAGTGCTAACATTTTCGTGTTCTTATCTTGGGACCGAACTTTCGGGGTCTCGCCCCGCATCCCTTCTAGACATCCCCGCATCCCCGCATCACTACCCCGTCTAGACGTCGTTCGTCGAACGATTGTGTGATTTTTCATTAGACTGTGGCAGTAATTTGATTCTCCATGTTCAAATAGGTGCGTCACATTATTCTATTATGGGCAGGCTGTTGGTTACCATCAGGCGCTTGTGTTATTAGCCCTATCAGCCTATCACACTATATTATAAAAAATAAAGATAATTCGAAGAATTTGATTGAATATTTTACATGATTATTATTTTACATCATTAACAGTTTATTATCATTTATCTGCAGGGCTACGAGACTCGGATCGGCGCGCGCGCATCGCAGCTGTCGGGAGGACAGAA
The DNA here is from genome assembly GCA_963693475.1 of Ectropis crepuscularia. NCBI lineage: Eukaryota > Metazoa > Arthropoda > Insecta > Lepidoptera > Geometridae > Ectropis > Ectropis crepuscularia. Next base: position 21,657,558 of record OY856355.1, read on the forward strand.
GCAACGGATCGCCATCGCGCGCGCTCTAGTCAGAAACCCACGGATATTGTTGTTAGACGAGGCGACATCTGCGCTCGATTCTCACAGTGAAAAGGTTACATTTTTGCTAGTTTATTTATGTATACCATTATTTAGAACCTGTGCCAAATTTTATACCAATTTCACATTCCGGACACTCGGTGATAATTCTATACTAACAGCTCCTTCTGCCTCGGGCATGGGGTCGGCAATGGGCAGCCCGCTGGACGCATGTGGTCTGCGACCTACCTCCGTGCGAACCGCGACGGTTTTAAATAAGATAAAAGTTAAAATATTCCCGTCTCAAAAATATTTCTAGTATTAGTAGTCCTCAGCATGGGGGGGAGGGGGGTGCAAATGAATTACAAACTTTCAGTAGTGCGGCCCGCTTTTATCTAGTTATTTCACCATGTAGCCCATAGCCCCCGAAACGTTGCCGACCCCTGGCATATAGTGTATAGACAGCACAAAGACGTTCTTCCCGTAATCGCGTGCAAAGCCGTCTTCAGCCCTATACCGCGGCGTTTCGAGAACACCAAAGGGTTTGCGGGCGGCGGAGGTAGCCACGATTTACAGTAGTTAGTGAGTAGGTAGTGGTAGGGCTCTTTGAGAGTCCGCTTGGGGAAGTACCACACCTTTACCAGTTATTTTGCCGCCAAACAGTCGTGTGCAAACATTACTGTATTCCGGTTTGAAGGGCAATGTTCCCAGAGAAATTACTGGGCTAAGAAATTAAATACCTTATATCTCCGGATGACGAGCGCGGTGCGGTACTAGGTAATGATTTGGACACTTCATCTTCCAATAGCCACGTGTTACTGTGCTTTTTTGGGCAGGCAGGTTGCTTACCATCAGGTACATCCTGCTCGTCGTATCACTCTATAGTCTACTTTTATTAATTTAGTAATTTTATCTATTTATATTCTTAAATAAATACACTGGTTGGATTTTATGGAATTTAGAACAGGCAGAATAAAAAGGATTTGCAACAAGAGACTTAGTAATAAGATCCCATATTTATATTGTTAGGAACTGTACTGTAACTGTGTTAAGTATTAGGAACAATAGATAATATTATTGTTGTTTTATATCACTTCTCTTAATTGTACCTCACTTCACGCCATCCCGCCACACCTCACCTCACATCACTCACTCCACTCGTTTCAACAAGCTAAGTAGTACCGCATGTAATGTCTCTGTATGTTTGTCGTCAGGTGGTGCAGGAAGCGCTGGACCGCGCCAGCGAGGGCCGCACGTGCCTCATCATCGCGCACCGGCTCGCCACCATCAAGAACGCGGACGTCATCTGCGTCGTCAACCGCGGCGTCATCGCCGAGTCCGGCACGCACAGGTGAACATACACAACTATACAAGACGCCTGCACTTAGTAAAATGCTTAGATAAAGAATAAGTAAATAGATCTGGTTTTTCCGCACGGTTCCTTTGTACCCATCGTAAGCAGATGAGGTGTATGTTAACTATGGCGACATAGTGAAAAGTATGACACTTCCACAATAGCGACAAGACAAGAGCGATCAGACTCGTGCTTTCGGTGGAAAACATTTGTTGTTCTAACTCCATACGGAGGTATGTAGTATACGTACATATGGAGGGCCGGCCTTAGCCATCTAGGCGCCCCGGGCGAGCCATGCCTCAGGCGCCCTAAAGGACAACACTCTACACACTTTGGGGACGTTGAAAAACTCAGGGAAATCAGGGATCAACCTGACACCCCTGTATTTGGAGTATATGTAGTAAGGTTAGGTTAGTAGGGGATTTATTTATTTATTGTTAACAAGCACAGGGCTTAGCTTCCTCGTACATCTTGAGGTAGACATTTTATGCTAAACCGTGAACCAGCATCGCCTAAACCCCTGAATCATTGTCTGCAGAGAGCTGATGGCGCTGAAAGGCACGTACGCCAAGCTATACGAGCTGCAGTGCGGCATCGACGAGGAAGACGAGACCGCTGCCGACGAATAAACCTTCTACACTACGACAAACTTATCTGACTTACTCACAGTGTCGCTACTTTCGATTAACACTTGAGATCATAATGACATCGTTAGTTTTCCTAATGGCTACCGTACCAGATAAATTTGTTGCTATCGAAATCTTCATAAAGCGAAAGCTTCAGTCTTACGCGGTGCGACAAACTAATCACGCCTACTCAAGGTGTCGCTACTTTCGGCTAACGTTTGATATTTCTAATGCCAACGTTAGTTCCAAGTATGGCTACCGCTTCGGATAAGGTTGTTCGTATAAGTATTACTTCAACTATGCATTGGTATAAGTATTATTTCATTCTTAAGCGGTGCAACAAAATTACCTGCCCTTCTCATAGTATACCCACTTTAATCGATCCTTTAATCTGTTTAATGGCAACTTTAATTCCGTTTATGGGTATCTACCTTTCAGATAAGTTTGTTGCTGCAAAAGTATTAAATCAGTCTAAATCTGCGCAACAAATTTATCTGGCCCGTTCACGGTGTCACTACTTTTGATTAGCAACTGACTTTTCGTAAGTACAACGCTAATTCCACTCATCTCAAACGCACCAGATAAATTTGTAGCTCTCTAACGATTTAGTCAATTTATTAATAAGGCTGCCGTTGTCTAGGCACACGTATGTACATTAAGTTTTCAAACTTGATTGTGACTGATTTTGAAAATGCATTGTATAGAAGTAGAAGAACATTTGAATCACCTGCGTTAATCCAATCTTTTTTCCGACCAAACATTCCCTTGATACATGTCCAAACCTTGGCCTTTGTGTGACGAGGCTTTGTTCGTTGCTGGTTGGCGAAACCGTGAAAAACTGCTATATATAAGTAATTAATTTTATTTTTGAGTGGCCTCGTGGCGCAGTTGGCAGTAAATTTGCCTGCAGCCTGCAGAGCCAGTGGTAATAGATACTATTCCCAAAATGGCTAATTGTGTGCGATGAACACAAATTTTGTGATGCGCCTGGGTGTATCAAAGTCCACAATGTTTGAAATTTAACTATTCAACCAGCAGTCACGGCAACCAGCAATGCAAGCCAATGAAATACCTACTACCTACAAATATCCTTGACATTCCCTGATAAAAGACCCTGTAGATATAGGTAAATATTTAAAATTATGTAATTTAGATACCCAAATATTATGTCAACCAGGGCCGGATTTAGAAGTGTGGAGGCCCCGGCACGGAGCTTCGCTGGGGACGTTGAAATAAACCCCTAGGTTAAGATTTCTCAAGCAAAAACCCGGACTACACATGGTTAAAGTTAACGTACATAAAAGAAGTTTACAGTTGAATTTTTTTTTGTCCTAAGTGTCTGTTGTGGAGTGATTTGTGGCTTAGTGGGTAGTAGCTCTGCCTGCGAAGCCGAGGGTCGTGGGTTCGATCCCCACCCAGTGCAAATATTTGTGTGATGAATTCAAATGTTTGCACTGTGTCTGGGTGTTTCTATGTATAATAAGTATGTATTTAAAACTATATATATATATATAGTATATATATAGTATGTTTTGTAGTGGTAGGACTCTTAGCAGAGTCCGCCTGGGGAAGTACAACACCTTTGCCAAATATTCTACCGCCAAGCAGTAATGTGCAAACTTTACTGTGTTCCGGTTTGAAGGGCAATGATTCCAGAGAAATTACAGGGCTTAGAGACATAATATCTTAGATCTCTGGGTGACGAGCGCAGTGCAGTGCTAGGTAATGATTTGGACTATCATGTTTCAATAGCTGCGTGTTACTGTGCTGTTATGTGGCAGGCATGTTGCTTACCATCAGGCACATGACCTGCTCGTCTCGTCACTCTATGCTATAAAAAAAAAAAAAAATATAAGTATTATATCAGCTATCTGGCCGCCATCACACAAGCTTTGCTTAGTTTGGGGTCAGATGGTGTTGTGTGTGAATTGTCCACCAATATTTATTTATTTATTTATTTATTATTTTTCCCCTAAATTTTTCCCCTATACGGGCACGTTTGTGGAGGCCCCGGCTCGTTTGCCCTCCCCTAAATCCGGCCCTGATGTCAACGCTATACGTTTATGTATTACAACAGCGAAATACTTACCGCCATGTTTCAAACATTTGTTTTGACGTGACAACGTGTACTTGATACATCGATGAACGCCGGCTGCACGAATGAAAAAGTGTCCCGTTCCGCTCAATGTAGCGTACGAAATAAGTCAAAATTAAAAAAAAAACCTTTTGCTGTCACCATTTGATATCTAACACAATGTTTTGGTATAGTCCGTTTTTTTTGTCACCTATAGACGTCGTTGGCGTACAGGACTCGCTAGCGCTTGTCAAGTATAGGTGACTCTGGCGTTCAAAAGGTTAAACTATCGTCCGTAAGCCGACTTTACAGACACCCAATTGTTTCCCTAATAAGTTTAGATATAGAGTAAAGTGACGAGCAAGACATGCACCTGTGATGATTAGCAAATATTTGGAATACGGCGGTTAGATTAGGTTTTTTGTTTTATAGGAAGCATTGTAGATTTAGGTTCCTTAACTCATTTTAAGTGATAGTAATAATGAATTGTATAGTTTGACTCAGCACGTTTGCACATATTAGGTACGCACAGGACCTTGCAGGTCTCGATAGTCTCGCTCTTGTATTTTATTTATTTCTTTATTCTTCTAATACTCTATTCCTTTATCTCTATTCTTTTCGCGACACACGAGACCGTTTTGTGCTTTCTCGATCGCTACCCTTTTGTGGTCAGTAAGTAAGATTTGTGACGAAACCTTACCTGATCCTCCGAGACAATTTTATAGATTCGACGATTTTTACTCAACCAATTTTAATCTGATTCTAACGGAATCCATGAGTTTGATAAGACTCCAATCGACAGCTTCCAAAAATATCTCCCCTAATTTATTTAAGCTTTTAGTACCTATATTAGAAAGTTTGTTTTTCCAACGTGCCATATTACCATTACTTTTTAAATAACGTGCAAACTCGACAAAAATCTTAAATTTAAATTATGTTGACCATTATCTTACATGAAACTTACGAAACTTTGGAGTAAAACTATAGTAATTACATTGTATAACTTTAAAATCGGTGAAGATTGAGTTCGGTTGCAACCCTAGGAACAGATAGAACATACCCAGATGTACATGCAGCATACTTTATTGATATTTTAATTAAACTTAGCTTGACACACTACCGTGTGTCTAGATTGTAGATATCTAATTGTTACATCCAGGGCTTTTTTGCGAGGGCTCGCAGTGCCTCCAATGGCGCACCGGGGTACACCGAGTTGTCTAATAAATTATACAGACTTAAAATTTTCGAGAATTAGCGTGCCCCCAAAAAAGAATTGACATAAAAAGATCTGGTTACATCTAATGTAAGTAATCAAATGTAAACAAAATTGAGGAGTTAGAATAAAACGAAATGCCTGTCGAAAATAGTTTTCAATAATACCACGGGCGGCGGGGGCGTCAATAGGTACTTATCTTGTTGGGACGAATTTACAACCATAAAAATATAAATGTTAAGAACGTTACACATTTTTTCTTTTGCCATTCTGAAAGCGCCTCATTGCTGCAAGCTAGCCAAGTTGGATATGATCACAGAACACTTATACTCTAAAAATAATCATAGATAAATAACTATATGAGCACTTTGTCACATCAATATGGTGGTATGGTTTGGGACCCACCCTACCACCAGGGGTACGGCTAGTGGTATGGTGGTTCTGCCATGTTTTTGATGATAGATATTTTAGATACCTTTTGGTATGAGGAAGGAATTTAGAGAAGTGAGGGTAGTAGGGCTTTTTCGCAACTGAACTCTTTCTCTCGATTTTAAAGTAACGAATTGTAATCGATAGTTTTACGCAGCATTTCACGTCAGCTACTTGCTTCTATTCCCCTTCTTAGCCGCTAATTTACCCAATCAAAGCTAACCCCAACACTAAAGAAAAAAAAACGGAGTTTATCTTTGATTCGGTAAAATCGTGAATGTTTCAGTATTTAAGAAGCATATATTATGTTTAGCATTTCTAGATAGTTTACTTAGCGGATACCAAACATTTCTGCTCAGCCTTCTGTATAAGATAATCAGGTTTTTACCGTTGCGTAGGTTGTACTTTTGCTATATTGCTGTTTTGTTGTAGAATATAATGAATGAAATACGTTATATTGTTACTATTACGTTTTTTTAATAAAATGTATATACCTTGTTTTCTCATTTTTATTTTTGAAGTGAAAACTTCTTTAGGTGCGCCTAGACAAATTTTTCGTAGGGTGTAAATTTAATTCTACCGTCACGCTCGGGTATGATAAGAAATGTTCGGATAAACTCGGGACCTTGGCGATTGGGCATCTAGAAATGTGTCAGCCAATGGGAAATGCTGAAAGGGCGTGGCCTCGCCATCATGGCATGGCCATCTAGAAATGCGTGAGGCAATGGGAAATGCTGATGCATTTCTAGATGGCCATGCCATGATGGCGAGGCCACGCCCTCTGGTTACACCCAAGGTTTCGAAGGTAAGCTATCAATTATATCGCACATGCGGTGCTATAACGTCACTTATGCAAATGATGTAATTTTTCAGGAGAAGCATTTGAAAATTCAACATCGTATTATAATGCATAGTTCTTCCCAACTAAAGAAAGAAAATTATGACCTTTAAACTATAACTTTTAACTTCCTTTCAAAGTAAAAATAAACATCGCACTATTAATTACTATAAAAAAATTATAAGCGTTTTAAAATTACTACCCCCACAGAAATGACGTTATGGCACTAGAAAATAATTAAACAGACAATTATGCCAAATCGAATAAAAAAAAAAACATCATTATATAATTTGTACTAAAGTAGCAAAGAAATGTTAACCAAATTTACTTATCCTACGTAAAACTTTTCTATCAGTGACTTTTGACTTTGAATGACAGTCATCTCCTCACTTATAATAACTATGCGAGGTTTCGTGTTCAATCAATCATTGATGGATCACGTATGGCATTTATAAATATAATTATGAAATAATCTACTGTACCTTAATTATAAATTGACTTATCTCTAATAGAAATTAGACGAAATCAACTCTAAGAAAACTTAAACAATTGCTATGATTACAGGTTAATTATTAGGGTCTTGCAATGTTGTCATTCCAATTATTCGTAGAACTTCACTGCTAAATAAACTTAAAAATCACAGTTATCATAACCAGTATCAAATAGACATTATTTATACTAGAGGTAATTTGGTAAAAGCTCTCAACTTAAAACCACTGCCACATTCTCAGGAAAAACAAAAAATCTTTAAAGCTGCGGTTACAATATTTTTTGGACCGATTTAACTATTTTAGAAAGAGTGTTATATACTTCCGGTCCCGTAATGTGAGTCAGCTTTCGTGACTTTGTGAAAGAGTGTGGTATAGCGTCCGGCTTGTCAGCGTTGCGTATATTGCAAGAATGTCTCTCTTCTCGCATGTTGTATGAGTCCAAATTATTTCTGACATACACAGCCACTTGGTAGATCATGATAGCAGGTAACATAAGTATGCCAAGCTCTTTGAAATATGGTCTGACGGATGGGCATTGCGACACGCTTACGATGGCACGTACGGCACGTTTTTTACCGGTTACCGGGAATGCACTGTGGCATAGTAACACGCACAAAACTCATCGGCAGACACCACTCGAGACAGTGTCTTAGTGCAAAGCCCGCACTGCTTACTTTAGCACACCTCTTGTCAATATGGTGCTCCAACGTCAAGCAACCGTAAATTTCGAACCTTAAAACTTGTAATTTGATTGTAGTTAGATTGCCTTTTGAAAGTACAAGTGGCTCAAGATTTTTTCATTTAAGACCTGAAAAAATACAAAATACCTTCATAATGATAACAAACCGGTAAACAAAAATGTGACAATAACAATATAAATGATTTATCGATTTCATAACTTTTAATCGTCACAAAATAATTGCTACAAAATAAATTAACATAATTATTAATGTAAGATTTGTATAAAAAAATACAACTTATATTGTCATAACTGTTAGTCTAACTTTAACTTAAAACCACAAAATACGAAGATTGGGGCAACAACGTCACTATTTACACTAGTGTCATTGTTGGTTCAAGATACAAAATTCAGAACTAACCTAAGTGTCGTTATTGCTCCAAAAATACAAAAATAAATTGTCACAATTACCTTAGTAGCGTTGTAGCTCCAGAAGATTGGTACTTGTGCGGGCAGCCGCGCGCAACTGACCAATGAAACGTTGTTTCTCCAAGTGGCGGCCAGATTCGCGCCAAAACCATAACGACACTATTGTCCTCACGCGGAATGTATGCGCAATACACAAGCGACAATAACGCTCCAAACAAAGAGTTTGCAAACAAACATTAGGTGTATTTTCTCATACTCAGTTCAGTTTTGACAAAAATTGCATAAGTGACGTTATAGCACCGTATGTGCGATATATTATTAATTATAATTATTATTATAAATATATAAATTTTCACTTCTATCGGCAGTTCCTATGACTGCCAATTTTTTTTCTTGATGCCATGTAATTCATTGTCCGCCGGGGAAGTACCACACCCATGCCAGTTATTCTGCCGTCAAGCAATAGCGTGCAATGATCACTAAATTACTGTTGTTTGCTTTGAAAGGCAATGTTTGCAGAGGAAGTACTGGGCTAAGAGATAAAACACTTTATATCTCTCGATGACAAACGCAGTACGCTGCTAGGGAATGATTTGGACTCTTGTTCCAATATCTGCGTGTCACTGTGCTGTTATGGGCTGGCATGTTGTTTACCATCAGGCACATATCCTGCTCGTTTTGGCAATATACTACTTACAAAAATCTGGTGGTAACACATTGTAAATAAATACACGTGTACATCAAACGCGAGTACGTTTGATGTAGTTCAGTCAGTCCAGTCCGACTCAAGTTTCGATCGCGTCCGGCGATCTTTTTCAAGGAGAGTGCGCGCGCGTGATCGCAGCTCGTTTAGCACTGAGTCGGACTGGACTGACTACATCAAACTTGAGTTACCCATGTATTTATTTAAAATTGGTTTTAATAATTATTTTTTTCATTCGGGCATGCACGGAGTAAATTTTTTTTTTTTTCTTGAAAACAGTTATTTTACCTATATATTATATAGAAACCTATATAAATATAGAAAGCTTTTCCCCCAATACCTAGGTACAACCAGTCAAGTCCAACTTAAGTTTCGGCCTTTTTCATGGAGAGAGCACGCGCACGACCGCTGCTCGTTTGGCACTGCCAAACATTTAAGTCAAACTTAAGAAACTTAAATCGGACTGGACTGACTATATAACATCATGTGAGTTACTCGTGTATTCATTTAAAATTAAATAAAAGGCTTAAAAAATAATTTCAAAGTATGTATTCAACAATATTTAATATTTTCATACATACCCTTATAAACTAAATAATTTTCAGCGATCCATAATATCGCGTCGCAATATCACTTGTGCTTATTGCTAGAACGTCAAAAACTTCACAGGAATAAATGATAAATACATTTAAACTACAATTGCAAAAACAAAGATATTTAACATTTATTTACTGATAATATTTGGATACATTTCTATTATATCTATATACTAAATAAATAATATACTATGCGACGACTACGATTTTGTCTAATTTGGTTTCTCACAAATGCAAAAATTGTATACTTATTTTTCATTTCCTTCATAATTTTGAGTCTTACCTTTCAGTTAGCAAAAAAATTTGTTAAGTTTACCAATTTGACAAAAAACTGGATAGTGTAAGAGGTGTTTTAAAAATTTTCATTACATTATTTCATTCATCTTTAACGATAATACAAATCACTTTGAGATTGATTAACAGGATATCACTGTGCTAAGCCGGAAGGCTCACTTTCTTCTCACCAGTATGAGAAATGCTTTGAACCCAAGATAAAAGCAACCTAACTGCATAGTTGACAAAATGTATGAAACTGATTGAATTTATGCGCAATTTTAGAATTGGTGTAGTAAAACTTACCAGTTTTACTGACCAGGTATTTACAGAGCGAGTCCCTGATACTTCGATGCAGTTTCATGCAGGATGTCAACGGGTAAACTTCCTACCAAACAACTACTAGACCAGGAACAACTTCAAGAAAAGAAAAGCAGTATAGAATGAGCGTAGTGAGAAACCGTGATAGCTTAGTCCTTAAAGCATGGTAAATATGGTTCATAATTTGATATAAGACGTTCTATCAACTTAGAACCGTTATCCTGACCACTCTGTTGTTTATTATGTATAGTATGCGCCATCACACAAATTCTGGCGAAAATCTAGACGGTATATAATTTTAAAAGCTTCGTAACCATACAGAAGATGATGACACTACGTGACAGCAACGCGAGCAAGAGAGCAGCAATGCCCTGCATAGTTCGATATTTCAACCCTCTGATGAAATTGGTATTGCAATCAATTTAGTTTCAGACAAAAACAAAATAGTACCGCCACACAGTTACAACGCGAACAAGAGTAATATCGTCTACATCCTACTCTGGTACCATCTTATTGGTATCTTTACTTTGGAATGAAAATAAACACCAAATCCAATAATAGAGGTACCTAATAGAGCAACTCCGTAAGTAATTTTACTAGAAATATATCCCTCTAATCTTACATGTTCTGAATAAAGGGACAGTGATAGCACCTACATGTAGGTTATTGCGGTTCGGGGTCTCTCACTTGTCTTTCAGATCGCATTCGCGCGTTTCATTCTCCTTAAAAAAAAAAGACCGCGGAATGCAGTTGAAACTCAAGTTGGGCTGGTCTGGTCGTCCAACGTAAGCCCCTTTTTAGCTAGGATTATAAGCTATTTTCATAGAGTATATATTCCTGTGACAGTATTCTCCCAATCTTTTCCCGTAAATACGATTTCTTGAAGATGGTTTGTATGCCAGCCTTATGAAACTTGTAAAGATTTATAGAACACGTAGTAGATATTACTTTTAAAATTGTATGTGAGGAAATAAAAAAATAAAACACTCGTACTCATTATTTAAAAATATTAATAAATCGATAAAATAAACTCGATAAAACACAAAGAGATTTCCCACCTTTAAAATTTTTACATTTTCTTTTTTCTACATTATAAATAAAAACATAAATTAAAAAAATCTAAAATAAATATTTTGAAAACAAAGTAAATTACATGGTTTAAAAAAATACGCGTCTAAATAATAAAAATATATAAAATATTTATTTGCGTCCTATGATACTTGTGCAAATTTTCAAATTTGTCCAACACATATCCAATATAAATATTTCTAGGTCATCGTATGTACAAAAATAAACATTACTTTATTAGCTTTTCGATATTGTCACTTTTTATATCTTTCTGGTGTAACAAATTATATATATATATGTTGATTAAAAACCGATGTTTTTCACGTTTTATATTTTGAAATAGCAACCAATTATGAAACGTAATGGAGAGTTTACTTCGCGTACTGACCGCCTCAATAAGTTACGCGACCAATACTATGCCAATAACTATAAATTATAACGTTGTTTGGCAAAGTAATACGATTATAGCACCACATTTCAACAGTAGCGGATAGCGCGCGCAGATTATAAATATACATCGAGTTTCTGATACAAAATTGAAAGCATTTTTTTTACATCTGTGATAAAACCAAGGTCGGATAAACGTGTGTCACTGAATCTTTTCAAAATCGCTTCAGCCAAATTCTATAACCTATAGAAATATTAGGCATGAAGCTGACCTAAGTTACATATTAATATTTAATGATAATTCTTTATTTAATATTTATTGGGCCCGGTGACTAGGCTATCCCAAATTTCGATAGGCGGTGAGGTCTATCTGAGGCTACCTTCTGGGTGGGGGGTCCCTTAAAATACATAGAGTAATAAATAATAATATGTATAGTTGGCGAAGAACAACATTATCGGAACACAATTCATTTAACATCACTAGAAGCATTGCTTTTCAAACCGGAATACACCGATGTTTGCACATTACTGCTTCGCGGCAAGTTGTGTGACATTTTACTGAGAATAAAAAACTAACTTCGTAAAAAATATTGTTGTTTTTTTCTTTATCGTCCTTGCCTTTATATAATCGATATGGCACATTTTAACACGTCAAAAATAGGAAAATTTAACTTCGTGTTGTAATTATTTTAACGTACATAGGTCCTCGTTTGACCACCCCTTCACTTGATGGTAAGCGACGGAGTGATACCTCTATCACTCCGATGATGTACGCTGATAGAAAAAATACGTACGTTGATATTGAAAGATACAGTCTTAGTAGGTACAATCTGAACATATAAAACTCAGGGAACTCTTTACCAAGGCAACCGATATTCACGATAGTTGGTACTTTTTTGTATTTTAGTCCAACTTCAGATATAGGATAGTTTTTATTTAGATTAATTATATGACAATTGCCGTGCGAAGCCAGAACGAGCCGTTAGTGTTTTAACAATTAAATACGAGTTCAAATCGCGAATATTAAAGTTTATACATATTTATCAAAAAATTCAGCGATACACGTCGTCCGATAACAGACTTATAAAACTGAAAGACTGGGCGTCTGACCACAACTCGCCTGAGAGCCGGCGAAGAACGGTCATAAACCGAGCCGAGCGAGGGACTACATATAACTGCAGTCGACAAACGAAACTTGACACAAAGATCTGGTAACATTACAATGTCTCACAGAACATCGAAAACTGAAAAGGAAGGTGCACTAAAAACACGACAAATATATTTGTTTCATATATTTTATCAAAAATGATGCGACATTTCTGAAATGAGACAACTATTATTATTTAAGCCACATTGTGAGTGTACAATGCATCCTTTACAGCTTACCGTTTCTTCGTGATCAAGCCATACATATTTTATTTATTAATTTATGAAAGGTAACGAACGATATGTGAGTAGGCGCAAAAAAAAATATCGAAATTGCGTCAATTTTAAAGCGCTAAAATTGGACATGCGCACAAAATGTGTCCAATTTCGGAAATTAACGAAATTGCCAGTATGAAGGATATTTAAATATATCTAGAAAATGATTTAGCAATGAAATATAAATATAATGATGTGAAGTACGCTTTTGTGGCAAGTTTCGTATTCTACGGTCGTAGCAACGTTAGTAACTACGATCGTAGGTAAATTAGTAGTCTTGCGACCACTCGAGCCAAATTAACAGCCACACCAGCTAACTCCCAGCCACTTTAGAAGCTAAAGTTGGAAGCCACAGCAGCCACGTCGTTAGCCATATTGGCTACGTTTGCAACCACATCACTTATGTTTACGGCAGTGGTGCGACTGTTGTAGCGTTGTTAGGTTACTACCGTCACAGTTACATCAGTGATGCGACTGTCGTAACGTTGTTAGGTTATTATCGTCACAGTAACATCAGTATTGCGCCTGTATTATTAAGTTCCCAGTGTCACAGTTATATTAGCGATGCGACTATTATAGCGTTGTTAGGTTACATTGTTAGGTTACATAAGTGGTGCGACTGTGTTATTAGGTTACTAGCGTCACAGTTACATCAGTGATGCGACTGTCATAGCGTTGTTAGAGGTTACATCAGTGTTGCGACTGTGTTGTAAAGTTACTAACGTCACAGTTACATCAGTTTTGTTAAGTTACTAACGTCACAGTTACATCAGCGGTGCGACTGTTGTAGCGTTGATAGGTTACATCAGTGGCGGGACTGTTGTAGCGTTGTTAGGTTACTGTCGTCACAGTTACATCAGTGTTGCGCGATCTGATGTCACTGTGACGCGCATTAGAATCAGCGACGTGGCAGCTACGGCCACAGTGGTGCGACGGCTACTTGTATGCTGTGTTTAATTATGTCCGCGGCACGACGTCGACGTGTCGCAGGGAAGCGTCGGGCCGCACGCCGCGAATGATGGGCTCCAAGTTCCGGCTGTAGATGTCGCCGGCGAGCTCCTCGGGACCCACTTCGGGCTCCTCCTTCGACTTCTTCGTCGCCTCGTCTACTTGCTGGCGGACTTTCGTTTCGATTTCCTAACAAATAAATATTTTTTTTAGAATAATGTATTTTTTATACAGAACATAGTTCACGGCAAAGAATTTACAGTGTTTCATTTACAATGTGTATAGAAGTCGGACAAACTGGTGCACGTCACTGCGACAGAGGTGTGTAACCGTCTGTCGCGCGTAATTAGCGATGCTGCAGTTTATACAAGCAGAAACTAAAGAATTGGCTTATCGAACAGGCATTTCACAAGTACTTTGAATTATGTAATTAACCGACTTCATTTTAAGTAATGTATGAACTTTTATGTATTATTCAACAACTTTTAAATTATATAAGTTAATCAGATTTCACATTAATATTAATGTGAAATCATACATTGTTAATTGTTTATATTTTTATTTCTTAATAATATTTGTTTTTATTTTTGTGTAAAATGTACACATCCTACTAATATTATAAATGTCAATGATTGTTCCATGATTTTTTTAGTCGGTGTCATGTCCGTCCGTGATGTCGAGTCCGCCATACCGCGTAACCCTACCTTCTCCCCCAGGCGAGCGATTTAAGCATGTAAATGAATTTCCTCCACGTACAAAACAAGGTTTATAATCTGCCTTGATCCACGGAGCCCAGAGGGTGATCGGGCCGTGAGTGTGCCGGGGATACCGCACAACTCTCACACGAGGTGGCCTGCGCTCTCCCCGGATCGATACCCTGGACGTCTACTCTCTTTCTACGAAAACGTAATTTCATAAATAAACTCGCGACTTTCCTATTCCGGTTCCACTTCGGTATTTATCTATTTCCTCGAGTCTCCGTACCTTTAGCTGGTCCGCCGTGGCGAGCTCGTTGGCCAGAAGCTTCTCCTTGAAGCTGGTGATGGGGTATCTATCTATCTCCGTACCTTTAGCTGGTCCGCCGTGGCGAGCTCATTGGCCAGAAGCTTCTCCTTGAAGCTGGTGATGGGGTATCTATCTATCTCCGTACCTTTAGCTGGTCCGCCGTGGCGAGCTCGTTGGCCAGAAGCTTCTCCTTGAAGCTGGTGATGGGGTATCTATCTATCTCCGTACCTTTAGCTGGTCCGCCGTGGCGAGCTCGTTGGACAAAAGCTTCTCCTTGAAGCTGGTGATGGGGTATCTATCTATCTCCGTACCTTTAGCTGGTCCGCCGTGGCGAGCTCATTGGCCAGAAGCTTCTCCTTGAAGCTGGTGATGGGGTATCTATCTATCTCCGTACCTTTAGCTGGTCCGCCGTGGCGAGCTCGTTGGACAAAAGCTTCTCCTTGAAGCTGGTGATGGGGTATCTATCTATCTCCGTACCTTTAGCTGGTCCGCCGTGGCGAGCTCGTTGGCCAGAAGCTTCTCCTTGAAGCTGGTGATGGGGTATCTATCTATCTCCGTACCTTGAGCTGGTCCGCCGTGGCGAGCTCGTTGGCCAGAAGCTTCTCCTTGAAGCTGGTGATGGGGTCCCTGGTCTGGCGCACCTCCTGCACCTCGTCCCGCGTGCGGTACGAGGTGCCCGGGTCCGACATCGAGTGCCCGGAGTAACGGTACGTCTCCATCTCCATCACCAGAGGACCTACAACATCAAACCTATACGTTACCCGTACAATAGGGTACAATCCTCAAAAAACTAAGTAGCCCGTTAGTTAGATTGCCAAAAAATATTGTACACGTATTTTTTCTTTTGTTTGACAAATAAAAAATGACGAAGATACAGCGCTTCGAATTTTTACTCACGAGTGACGTCGCGACCCCCACTCTCGAAGTTTGATGGTCTATACTATATCTTTGACGATTTTTAATATTATCAAAAACGAAAAAATACGTTTCCAATATTTTTCCATGATCTAGCTGACGGACTAATTAGGATGGTGTATTTTTGACCCAGTCACCGGACTGGGTCCCTATTGTATATAACCGTCAGATTCTAATCGTGAGTTTACAAGTTGAGTTTAGAATTAAATTTATTATTATATTTTTTTAGCCCAATCAAGTTAACTCAAAAATAGTGGTAATTGCCAAGGTCACGACCGCCCAACCGTGACTCCCCACCTACCCTCAAGTTACTTAAACACAAATTAGTCCAGTCGAGTTGGACTTGAACCTGGAATTAATTATAGTCAGAATGTTTTTGCGCCATTGTTTAGCTCAGCTTAAATCCAAAAACTCGACCATATCCGACAACTTTGGTTCCCATAATTTTGTAGAAAAATTAATAATAAAGGAGATTTGGCTAAATAAGGTTTGACCTTCAAGCTAATATAACGGCTAACGCACCGGTCGAATTTGGTCGAGTTTTTGGATTTAAGCTATTTATGACCCTAAACATTAGCGCAAACAAATATCTGACTATAATAATTAATTCCAGGTTGCAGTCTGTCTAACTTTATACCCCGTTTACATGATTCCAGTCCAGCGACCGAATCCAGCGCTGGATTGCTTACTGGAAACCAGCACTGGAATGCATCAATCCAGTGCCAATGCATTCCAGTGCCGGTTTACATTATTCCAATAAGCAATCCAGCACTGGATTCGATCGCTGGACTGGAATAAAGTAAACGGGGTATTACGGGGCTAATTTGTTCTTAAGTAACTTGGGGGTGGGCGGGAGTCACGATGGGGCGGTCGTGACCTTGACAATGAATAACATGTAAATAAATAGCACTGATACGTAACGTAAATGATGTCAGTGACCATATATTGTATAATTTCCGTGAAAATATTTTTTCATCAGATTTTCGATTGTAAGAGCTTGTTGTGTTCAGTAACGGCAGTAGTAATGCTAGTACAATTCTGCTAATGAAACAAAATAATCGTGTATAAAGGTGCGCTTATACGGGCGACTAAAATTGCTCAATTCCAGTCAATACTCGTCAACTATGACGTCACGACAACATCAAGCAATTTACGGCAACGGCAACAAGCATCAATACTGCGCAATACAATATTGAGCGATATCGCGCAACTTCATCAACTAGGCAATACTGTCCTACACGAGCATTTCAGTATTCGCTCGCTATGGACGACATTGTTCTTGCTGCGGCGGCTTGTAGCGCCATCCGACCTCTCGCTCTCCCCGCGGAAGCAAGACGGCAAGCCGCAAAACAAACAAGTGCGAATGAGATATATCCAAAAATTGCTAGGAATTTCCAAGCCCATTGGATATTCGTCAATTCGTATCAGCGACATTGAGCAATATGAAATATCTGGAGCAATTAGAAGCAAAATCGCCGAGCAATTAAACGCAATTTATTGCCCTCGTGTAAGCGCACCTTAACGACTAACGACGCAGTGTAGGAAGGCCTAACACGAAGACAATACGTAAGTCGTCACACGATGTACTGATGATATTGTCTCGGTCGCGTGATGTCGGTGGATGAAGGCGGCACAAGGCCCGGTCATTGTGGAATTCTTTAGCCTATGTCCAGCAGTGGACGTCTGCAGGTTGCAGATAGTGTTATAACTAACCTAGCCTACCGTGAGATTATAATCACGCGTCATATTTTAAACTGAGGGTGATTGCAAGTTTTACGCATATGAATGTCCATACACACATACATATGTCGGCGTAGGGTGGGCTACAACACTCTGTGGGCATACATCTTTAGCGTATTCCAACATTGTGTACCCTCGAGCAAAAAAACGATGATAATGATATCTACTGCAGTACAATAGACGTAGAGACTAGAGACACGTCCGTCCGAGTTTCGTTTCTTGGTATACTCGCCCGCTCCAGCGCTCGCATCCATATCCATCGTATGACCACAGAATAAATATTAGTACAGAAGCCACACTTACCAAAAACAATTATATAAATAGCTACTCTTGCTGGGACACAACAAAGTTTAATTCAGCTCGCAATACCTGTCGCGATTTTCAAATAAACATTTGCGCTCTTTCTAACGCGTAACTCTGTCCCTGTCTAGGGTTTACGACATATCTAATAGCAATATGCGCGGGAAACGTTTTGTGCGAGCGCTCAGCCGTGCGTCCGACAACCGACTGTCACTTGTTTCCTGGAAGGAACGGTCTAGCGGTAGGCTAAAACCGCGCGACCTTGAGCGAGTGAGGGTGCACTGGTATGACCCAGCTAACGTCACGCTTGCGCTCGTTTGTCGACCAACGAAGTGTAAAGTTATAATGGTTAAATGAGCTCACCTTTCCCGGACACGCAGTAGTCGATGGCGTAGCGCGTGGCCTCCCTGGTCGCGAGCACGTCCATCCCGTCGACCCACAGGCCGGGCACGTAGTCGCCGCGCGTGTAGTAGTCCGTGCTGGCCGACGACCGGTCCACGCTGGTGCCCATACCTGCGACATGCGTCACATTCACTCACTACCTCAACATTACCTAAATATAATTTATTGAAGTGAAAACTTCTTTAGGCGCGCTATAGACAGAATTTTCGTGGGCTGTGAAATGGATTCATCAATCGTCACGCTCGGATATGATAATGGATCGGATCGGATATGAAATCTTCGGGTAAACTCGGTAAAAACGGCCAGGTAGGTACCAGGGCAATAGAAACAGTAAAGAGTTTCGATTACCTACCTCCAACACCACAGCGTTTATCTCCAGATACCAGGACGACAGAAATATAAAAGAGTTGCGTTTGCCCTAAGGTACCAGTACCAGGGCAACAGAAACAGTAAAGAGTTGCAATATTTTGTACAACTTCGTTCCATCAGAATGTCCCTTGACACCTCCCAAGTATTTTGAAGTGAAAACTTCTTTTGGCGCGCAGGCGCGCTTTTAGACAGATTTTTCTTGGGGTGTGAATTGAATTCTAGCGTCACTGGCGTTACGCTCGGGTATGATAAGAAATCTTCGGGTAAACTCGGGGCCACGCCCATTGGCCATCTAGAAATGCGTGAGCCAATGGAAAATGCTAACGCATTTCTAGATGGCCATGGCATGATGGTCAGGCCACGCCATCCGGTACAACCGTGTAGTTTCCAAAGTAGGCTTCAAATTCTGAGTTATAAGTTTTCACTTCTATCGGCAGTTCCTATGACTGCCGATTTTTTTTAAATATTTTTTTTTTCAACTTTATTTTTCGTTTTTTTTTTTTGTATTGTCACTCTAGTGACGAGACGAGCAGGACATGTGCCTGATGGTAAGCAACATGCCTGCTGCATAACAGCTATGGGAATATGAAAAGGCCTAAATATATGTATGTAAGTGGATATTTCACACACTATCTAGCACCAAACTATCCCGTCGACCCACAGGCTCACAGTTCCCATACCTGCGACATGCGTTACATTCACTCACTACCTCAACATTACATACATACTAGCGGTGCACCCCGGAACCACGAATGCCTATACCTCAGGCTCAAATAAAAACATGGCTGCGTAGAAATACTGAAGAACCCCATAGAATGGAATAACAACGAAGGATCCGGCAAACAAAAATTATATTCCGGAAACATCTTAAAAACTTGCCCGCAACCTCATCTGACTAAACAGGGACAAAATTCGTAAAAGTTATAGGTATATGCTGGTCAATGTCCCTTAAATAAGCACCTATATGCCATAGATGTAACAGACAGTCCTGTATGCAGAGGACGCATGGAGGAAGAAGAAACGCCACAGCATGTACTTATGGAGTGCAGCAGTGTGGCAGATCAACGGGCAGAATTCCTCCAATCTCCGTCGTCTGTTCCGGATGCCTGTCGCAACCTTAACACGATGCTCGATTGAACACATTGATTGTGGCCAAGACTCTCTCCATGCGAAGACCCATGAATGAAATTCTCCATTGATTGATAGACTACAGGCCCGTGAACAAAATGTACGGGTTAAATGAACCACCAGGAGACCTATGTAGGATGATAGAAGGGTGTAAAGTATTAAGATTCAGCACTATACCGTCACTTGTAAGCTCCAACAACAACTCCAACTGAGTGTGATTGAAGAGGGGGGTTCCTACCCTCTACCATTTCTCCTTGTCGCATGATTTTTATACGGCATTGCGAAATAATGGATTAGTATTGAAACTGTATGGAACCAATGCCGTACTTAATCAAATTACCAAATTTGCTCTGTAAATTACTAGTACTCTGTAAATTTTTCCGGCAAACTAATAATTAAAAAGTTAAAATTTATAATTTTTAGTTTCAATACCTCTTTTAATCTATTATTCCGCAACGCCATACAAAAATTACGCGACAAGGAGAAATGATCGAGGATTGCAACCCCCCCTCTTCAATTGCACTCAGTTGGACAGCTTACAAGTGTCGGCATAGTGCTGAATCTTATTACTTTATACCCTTCTATCATCCTACATAGGTCTCCTGGTGGTTCATTTGACCCGTAAATTTTGTTCACGGGCCTGTAGTCTATGAGTGACTTACCGTATCCGTTGTTCTCGCAGACGAAGACGCAGGGCAGGTCCCACAGCTTCGCCATGTTGTAGGCCTCGTATAGCTGGCCCTGGTTGGCGGCTCCGTCGCCGTACAGCGCGAAGGCCACGCCGCCGTCGCCTTTGTACTTGTGGGCGAAGGCCATGCCAGCACCCAAGGGAGTCTGAAAACGTATACACTACATTTAGACACAACTTTGGCCGGGGTGTCGTTCAAAATTAACTCGCTCCATTTCCTCCAATCGCGCTAAAAGAAGGATAACCTCAATAACAAAACCCTTGTATCTACGATTCCGCTTCCTCTGTTGAAGTCCTGTGGGACATCTCACGGAAACTCTTTTTTGTAGTGGTAGGACTCTTAGCAGAGTCCGCCTGGGGATGTACCACACCTTTGCCAGTTGTTCTACCGCCAAGCAGTAATGTGCAAACATTACTGTGTTCCAGTTTGAAGAGCAATGTTTCCAGAGAAATTACAGGGCTTAGAGATATAACAACTTAGATATCTGGGTGACGAGCGCAGTGCCGTGCTAGGTAATGAATTGGGCTCTTCATGTTCCAATAGCTGCGTGTCACTGTGCTGTTATGTGGCAGGCATGTTGCTTACCATCAGGCACATCTGCTGCTCGACTCGTCACTCTTTATTTAAAAAAAAAACTCACGTAAAAACAAGAAATAAATATCTAACCTAGATCTAAATAAATATAAAGATCTAAAGAAATAAAACTAACCCAGGCGCCAACAATTCCGCTTCTATCAACGAAGTTGTTGCTATACAGAAGCACGGCGTAGCTTCAACCGATGCGTAAGCTAAAACAATCCTTGGGGACATTGGAAGAAAGTACTAAATCCAACAAACCTGTGCGCCAACGATGCCATTTCCCCCTAAGAAATTCTTGCTAAATACAGAAGCACGGCGTGGCTTCAACCGTTGCGTAAGCTAAAACAATCCTAGGAGACATTGAAAGAAAGCACTGAATCCAACAAACCTGTGAGCCAACGATTCCATTCCCCCCGAAGAAGTTCTTGCTATACACAGATGCACGGCGTGGCTCCAACCGATGCGTAAGCTAAAACATTCCTAGGCAACATTGGAAGAAAGTACTAAATCCAACAAACCTGTGCGCCAACGATTCCATTCCCCCCGAAGAAGTTCTTGCTATACACAGATGCACGGCGTGGCCCCAACCGATGCGTAAGCTAAAACATTCCTAGGCGACATTGGAAGAAAGTACGAAATCCGACAAACCTGTGCGCCAACGATTCCATTCCCCCCGAAGCAGTTCTTGCTGTAGAGATGCATGGAGCCGCCCTTGCCGCGGCTGCAGCCGCTGCGCCGCCGACTATGCTGATGCCCATGAGGTGCGTCCAGCCGTGGCAGCGGTACGCCGTGATCACAGAGTCTACGCTACGCATCTCACTCAACAATAGCTTCTAACCTGTGTACATACGGTTCCATTTCCTCAGAAGAAGTTCCTGGAGTAGAGTTGCATAGAGCGTGTAGCCACCATTGCCGCGGTTGCAACTGATGACGTTTCTAAGTGACATTGCAAAAGCGTGTTGAAAATAACTAAATAACTGATCTGTGCCTCGACAGTTCCGTTTCTTCCACAAAAGTTTTTGCTGCAGACACGCACTTAACCACCCCTTAGCGTGGCTGCCACGAATGTCTTGAAGAATCCTGCCGGAACTTCCAATAAAGCAAACTAAGACCAACTTACATGTGCGCCAACGATTCCATTTTCCCCGAAGAAGTTCTTGATATATACAGAAGCACGACGTAGCTTCAACCGATGCGTAAGCTAAAATAATCTTAGGAGACATTGGAAGAAAGCACTGAATCCAACAAACCTGTGCGCCAACGATTCCATTCCCCCCGAAGAAGTTCTTGGTGTAGAGATGCATGGAGCCGCCCTTGCCGCGGCTGCAGCCGCTGCGCCGGCCCGTCAGCTCGCTCAGCACGCCGACTACGCTGATGCCCATGAGGTGCGTCCAGCCGTGGCAGCGGTACGCCGTGATCACAGAGTCCACGCTACGCATCGCCGCGTGCATGCCCACGGCAACCGCCTCCTGCCCTGCAAAGCCATGCCGCCTGTTATAACAACGACCAACACTGGCCCTTTGGTTTTCGAACCTGATATAAGATCCTATCTTATACCTTTAAACGAGCAATTCTCGTACCTATATATATTTATATAAATATATATATATATATTTATATAAATATATATATATTTATAGAATCTGAATCTCGGAAACGACTGGAACGATTGTCATGAAATTTTGTATGCAGGGGGTTTCGGCGACGATAAATCGATCTAGCTAAGTTTTATTCAAAGAAAAAATTAAACACTCATACAATGTCATTAGAATTCGATAACAAATTTCGCCATCATGAACTATAACTAATTGGCGCAAGCGGCTGACGCTCGCCTTTGAAAATAAGCGACCCCGGTTCGAATCCTAACGATAGGTATATTCTTTTTGTGCTTTTTTTCTGAGAAAAACTATGATAAAAGGGCTCCCTCTTTATCAACGCATTTAATTTGTATCTAAGTATTTTCTAGCAAAAAAAAGAAAAAAAAACCTTTTGGCGATTTATCTGCACAAACTGACTGTTGTACTTACAATAGATGGCGTTGCACAACTAAACCTATAAGTATTTGGTTTGAGGCTAGACCAACAATAATTACTATCAATTATTCGCTTATGTGACAAAATATTTGTAAACGACTTTAAAATAGGTTCTCGATTCCGTTGTATATTTTGGTACGTATCTTACACGATATCTCCGGTACAAAAAAAAAACGAGCAAAGCTCGGTCAACCAGGTACTTATATATTATAAATGCGAAAGTTTGAATGTTTATGACTCAATCAAGTTGGAACGTTGACAATGAACAATGACAACCCTTGTCTCTGTCATTATAAACGGATAAGACAAAGACCGAGAGGTTTCAAATCAAATGAATAAATCAAAGTCTAAGACTGGGAACAACACATAGGAAACGGGAACTACAAGGGTGAAACCGCGGGGCATTGTTAGTTGTTATTTATAATGTACAATAGATATATTTTAATATATAAAAGAAAGTTGTGTTAGTTACACTATGTATAACTCAAGAACGGCTGAACCGATTTGGCTGAAAATTGGTAGGGAAATAGTTTAGATCTAGGAGAAGGACATAGGATACTTTTTATCACGTTCCCGTGGGACGTCAGAAAACTACAAATATCCCGTTCGACTGCGTTCCCGTGTGACGTCATACATAAAACGTCAAAAATGACAACTAAACGTATGTAACTATAAAACTAATATTTTGTGGTGATGTCATAAGGCGGAACAAAGTTCGCGGGGTCAGCTAGTGTACAATAGATATACAAAGTATTTAGTACGCGATTTTACAACCGCGTACAGCGTTGTTTACGTTGTAAACAAACAACGTTTCACATAGTTTATTCGTAAAATGTTTGGGGATAAAATAAGCCTGCGTGGATACTCTTATCTACAACTACCAGCCCGTTCTCAGTCTTCGCTCAGATATTGTCATATTAAGACTATTAATCGAATTAAATCCTGTCTTCTTAGTCGGATTAAAACACACAAATTTTCCACATGGTGTGCAAATTTTATAGAAATCGGTTAAGTAGTTTAGGAGTCTATCGCAGACGAAGAACGTGACGCATAATTTATACATTGAGAGTTATGAAAGAAACTGCTCGAAAGAGGTTTATTTTTAATAAAGAGTGACGAGACGAGCATGTCATGTGCCTGATGGTAAGCAACATGCCTGCCACATAACAGCACAGTGACACGCAGCTACTGGAACATGAAGAGTCGATTCGTCCGGAAATCGATTCGTTCGGAAATCAATTCGTTCGAAACTCAATTCGTTCGAAACTCGATTCGTTCGAAACTCACACAACACAAGGAGTTTTGTTATTTTTCCAAAGGTTTCGTATTTTTTTGTGGTTTTGCCGAATCTCCGGTCCTTCTGCGTTGAGTCGTCATTATTTTGAGCACAGTAAGTCGCAAAGTAATTAATTTACTACCTTCTTTTAGTAGTAAGTACATAATCACGTTCTTGATTACCTACTTGCGGCGTTATTTTTTTTCAATGTTTTAGTTGATATCTTTTAAACCCCGCTATGCAGGATAAAAACATTAACGGTTTCTTAATATATATTTATATATATTAAAAATCCTATACAATGATCCAATTTTGGTCAAGTCTCCTGCACTTTTGCTGTGGGGCAAATGTCCCATGGAAAATGGGCCGTCTCCTTTGATGAAATGATTTATTACTTTTTTTTTCGAAACCTCGCTGTCTCATTGGAACAGTTTGTTTACACAAAAATTGTGATAATAAGTCGAGTGCCTGAGTTAACTTTTAAAAAATAATTTCGATTTTTGTATTTTCGGGAAAAAAAGAGGATTACGTACACAAATGTTATCTACACTATAGAAAAATATTAAACCTAGGTTGGGTATTGAACACGCTACAGGATTTTTCAATGATTACCTCGTAAAGTCGATATTTTATTATTGTATACCTAAGCCTCCCGCGTCTGCCTTTTATTATTGTACAACTAAGTCTCCCCTCCCGTGTCGAGCCTGTATATATATATATATATATATATATATATATATATATATATTTTAACATTGGTGGACAATTCACACACAACACTATCTGACCCCAAACTAAGCAAAGCTTGTATGATGGCGGCCAGATAGCTGATATACTGCATACTTATTTAGGCCTTATACTTAGGCCTGTACTTTCAATATTTTTATAAGTAGAAGAAATATTCAGAATACGTGTTATCAAAAAATTAAATTTTAACATACCCGAATACAAGTGGCAGAATCCTCGGATGATCTTCTCCTTGTACAGATTCCCAGCGGCTGTTTCGATGCGGCGCAGCATTACGAGCTTCTCATACATTTCTATACCGTCCTTCGCGCTCAGGGTGACCGTGATCTGTGGGCCTGACTCCAACTTGTGCAGTTTATAAGGCTGGAAATAATTACAATATTATTTTAATTAAATAAAATTTAATAATTACATTACCTACTGTGTTCCAGTTTGAAGGGCAATGTTTCCAGCGAAATTACATGGCTTAGAGATATAACATCTTAGATCTCTGGGTGGCGAGCGCAGTGCAGTGCTAGGTGATGATTTGGACTCTTCGTGTACCCATAGCTGCGTGTCACTGTGCTGTTAGGTGGCAGGCATGTTGTTTCCCATCAGGCCCATTTCCTGCTCGTCTCTCTTTATTTAAAAAAAAACAATATTAGTTGTTGGAGAAGACAACTGAAAAGAAGGTAGGGAGGCCCCTGTATTGGGACATTTCAGGCTCTTAGTAATAAGTTGTTGGAGTAGAATTCAAGGCTTCTCAGTTCTGCCATTTCGATGTTTGAATCAGCAGGTTAATGTGGAAATATGCCGGTCATGTAGCGAGAAGAACCTATGGCCGTTGAGGGTAGACGAGTTCTTAATAGGAGACCGCGTTTAGGCAAACGTTGTGTAAGACACCCAGCAGAAAGTTGGATTGACGATCTGCGTAAACGAAAAGAATTTGACGAAGATTTTTCGAAAGGAAAAGATTCGACAAAACGACCGGGTGATCGAGTTCGGTGGCCGGGAGATGGGAGAGACGGGAGATGTATTGGAAGATGCCTACGTCCAACAGTGGACAAACATGGGCTGCTAATGATCATGATATCATCATCATCATCACCGCGTTTAATCCCGGTTACATCCTTTCGCTTTGGAGCCCCGGGTCCGCTTTCCTACTTTTACTTCTCCATTTCGCACGATCTTCGGCATCCTTCAGTGTGAGACCATTGATGCTAATGATCATGATAGAAGTATGGAAATGCTCCAGAGTTTTTCATATGTAACATCTTTTCTCTGGATCCTTTTTGAAGTGAAAACTTCTTTTGGCGCGCCTAGACAGATTTTTCGTGGGCTGTGAAATGAATTCTAGCGTCACGCTCGGATATGATAAGAAATCTTCGGGTAAACTCACGGACTCGGGGACCATGGCCAATGGCTATCTAGAAATGCGTCATCCAATTGGAAATGCTAAAAGGGCGTGGCCTGCCCATCATGGCATGGTCATCTAGAAATGCGTCACCCAATGGGAAATGCTGGTGCATTTCTAGATGATCATGTCATGATGACCAGGCCACACCCTCCGATTACACCCGTGTAGTTTCCAAAGTAAGCTGTCAAATTTAGAGTTATAAGTTTTCACTTCTATCGGCAGTTCCTATGACTGCCAATTTTTTGTTTTTAGTGGACCTGTTTTTTTTTTAAAAGGGACGGAAATGACAGGAAACTTACTGTTACACATTTCCGCTCGGTCTAATTGATTTCAAAAACGCTCGACGGCGCGGCGGTGGCGAAAAAATGTTTCTCAGGTGGTGGCAATACATTGGTGAATTTCGTACCAGGTCGTACTGGTGGCCAACATAGTCAGAACCTGGTCACACCATATAGGTAGTCAGGACAAATGAACAATGTAAAAATCCGGTAATTAATGGTTAATAGTCGTCGACAAGACTAGCAACACTTGCGCTTGATGATAAGCAACACGCTTACTCGTAATAGACCCATTGCCACACAGTTGTTTAATGGCGATTTCAAATCACTGTCTATCATTGCACTGCTCTCGTCACCCGCAGACATAAGACGAATTGTCTCTTTAATTTCCTTGGAGATATTGCCTTGCAAAAGTGTGGTAATTCCCCAGGTGGACTCCGCAAAGAGTCCTACCCCTACAAAATAAATGACTATAGTATAGTTGTAACTTAGGTATACTGAAACATCTAGTACGATAGTGCAATCCACGAAGACGCGCCCCACTATTCCTCCTAACCGTTTATAGTATACTAGCTGTTACCCGCGACTTCGCCCGCGCGAAATAAATACTAAGGTAACTCAGGCAGTACCTATTTGTAGAACCCCAGACACATTTACGTTTACTAAAAACAGCTAATAATAATAAAACAATTGTATACAATTTCATCAAAATCGGTTCAGTTGTTTAGATCTGAAACCGTAAGAGACATTCGTCCCCCATTTCAACTCCAATTTCCCCCCGTACATTTCGAAATTACAAAATTGCTAGAACAAACATTCGTTTTCTTCGTGTCAAGTGCCTATATACAGAGTTTCATGGTTTTATCTTCAACGGTTGGGAACTTCCATATTGACATTCATCCCCCATTTCAACTCCAATTTCACCCCCGTACAGTTTGAAATTACAAAATTACTAGAACAAACATTCGTTTTCTTCGTGTCAAGTGCCTATATACAGAGTTTCATGGTTTTGTCTTCAACGGTTGGTCCATATTAACATTCATTCCCCATTTCAACCCCAATTTCACCCCCGTACAGTTCGAAATAACGAAATTTATAGAACAAACATTCGTTTGCTTCGTGTCAAGTGTCTAGATACAAAATTTGATAACAAAAAAATTACGAATTTTCATACAACCGTTCATCCCTTGTTTCACCCTCTTAGGGGTTGAATTTTCCAAAACCCCGTCTTAGCGAGCGCCTACGTGGTAAAAGGGACCTCCATGCAAAATTTCAGATTCCTAGCATTTGTAGTTTCTGAGATTCCTTGATGAGTGACCTTTCGCTTTTATATATATAGATCGAAGATAGAAGATGTTGTAACGTTACATATTGACTACAATATGTAAACGTACATTCCTACTTTCATTCTAAAAACATCACTTTCATAGGAGAGATGTGTGTATTTACATACCAAAATTTTTACATCACTAATTTCCTTTTAATTGTGTCCATACGATAGAGAATAATTTTCTTATTATTATGATATTGTTCTGGTATTATATATCTCTTTTAAAACCTATAATAATTACGTTTTTCTAAAAATCTGATCTGTTTACATAATTTCATTGTGTCATTACTTCAAACACCATTCGTCACTTAGCAACCTCTACCCTTTTTCATAAGTTTGTATAGTTTTTAGAACTAATCCTCTTTGAATTGTTAATATTAAAATAAAGTTTATTTTCTCCAGATTCAAAACACTAAAAGTCTACATTTTTAATCAAGTCGTTTGAGAGGGTCAGTGAGAATCCAGCTTCCAACAGAGTAACATTACCAAACAGTGGACTTCCAAGCGACCAACATCAATAGTAAACCTTGAAGGTCTAACGGCTGTGAGCCCCTACCGTTCAAGGACTTCATCCTGTGAACCTGCTTGGAAGTAACTACATCCTGTGAACCTGTTTGGAAGCAACTACACTCACGAGGACTGCTGGCTGTGAACTCTACCGTGCAAGGTGGAGCCATCCTCGCTAGGAATGTATGTTTACATATTGTAGTCAATATGTAACGTTACAATGTGTGCAAGCATCCGTCAATGTTTGAGTGTTATCGGTACACACTAATTACCTATGAATGCACACGCACACTACAATGGCTGGTTGAATGGTTCGCGACTGACGCTCGGAGCAAACGATGGGTGGAGAAAAATATTGGTGGGGCGCGTCTTTGTGGATTGCACTATCTATATGTAACAACTTATTCTATGTTTACCAATACCATAAATCAATCTTACAATTGGAGATAATAATCTGTAATGATATAAATGATCTTAATTTAATGATTATATTATATCAGTAACGAAATTGAATATACTGTGAATTGGTCTAGGCATACAATGTTTTAAATTGATTTACTAGGTTACAGAAGTTCTTAATAAGTTAGTTCTGGTGTTGAAAGGCGACAATTTATAGATACTCTGTCAAAACGAAGTACATATTTATGATATTCAAATTAACTAGGACTGTGTATAACTTTTTTTTACTACATTAAATACAAAAATGTGGTAGCGTAACGAGAATATAAAAAGTTAGGCACTTTATCGATTATTTATGGCATCGCATTTGGAGTGGCTATAATATGTAGTTGTGTTTTTCTACTTCTAGTTTACGGGACTGCATTGTACATATTTCTTTACTTCTAGTTTACGACTTTAATTGAGTAAATATTAAGAAATCGTAGCCATACTAAAATTTAAAAAGGTACTTTATGTGTGATGACATCCCATTTAACTACTGAGTGACTATAATTATTTTTTTCTATACTTCTAGTTTACGGGACAATTTTGCATTCAATTTATTTATTTACTTCTAGTTTACGAATCCAATTAAGTAGATACAAATTTGGGATTAAGTCAAAATTAGGATTTTAAAAGTTACTTTATTTACATTAAAAAAAAACTATGACGCAGTTAAGTGGGACTGGTTTTTTTCAACTACTTCTGGTTTACAGGGCTGCATTGAATTTATTTTTTTACTTCTAGTTTACGAATTCATTTGAGTAAATATAAAGACGTCATATCCATACTAGAATTTAAAAAGTAACTTTATGTATTATGACATCGCAATTAACTATGACTGAGTTTTTTTTTCTACTTCTAGTTTACGGGACTGCGTTCAATTTATTTCGATTCAATTTATTTTAACCATCGAGTGAAAACTACCAGGAGTCCATTGTCATCAGGACACGTCTTGGCATACCCAGCCTAAAAAATTCCACCTGGAAAGTTCATGACGAAAACTTGGCTATTTTGTTAGAACATCCTGGTACAAAACAAGACCCAAACAGCCAAGTAGAAACTTTTCAGGACACCATCTATACATACTTCTCTGAGCACTATCCACCATCAACTTATTATGCTCGAAATAACAAGGAAAATACGTTCAAAATGAAATTGCGGAGGAAGAAAAGAGAACTAATAAAACGTCTTCGTGTAGCTAAAACCATGGGCGACAACCATCTAAGTCACCAACTGTCCAGGGCTCTAAGATCAATCCTTAAATTAATACAAGGAATATCGCTACAAATCAGTAAAAATCGTGATAATCTTTACAGAGCTAAACACGAAGTAGACTTTGATAAAAACCCTTTTCAATACTCGAAAAATATTTTCAGAGAACAAAATGGAAAGCTTATCTTGACTAATGAGCAAATTTACGATCACTTTAAAAGCACATACGAAGTGCCTAAACGCGGGAGCTCGTACGTAGTACCAAACATCCAAAGACCTAATGATCCTCTAACAAACTTTCAAAGCACTCCACCTAGTGAAGAGGAAGTAAACTATCAAATTAAGAAGAAAACTACTAAATCAGCTCCAGGCCCTGATGGCATTCCTTACATAGTGTATAAAAAGTGTCCATCAGTTCGTAAACATATCTTAAATATATTCAGTAAGATCTGGATAGATTGGAAGAGCAATTTTTGTCCTGATTCCTAAAATGAAAGAAGTAACTCATCCAAAAGACACCAGACCGATAGCCCTAACCAATACAATTTTTAAAATTTTTTTCAGTATATTGCAAACAAAAATGACCACATTTTTTTTTTTTAGTTTTTTTTTTTTTTTTTTTTTTTTTTTCTGTCTACCCTCGGTTGAAGAAACAAGTGTTGAAATATCGTCGTATTTTACATTTTGACGAAAAATTGTTAAATTGGTTTTAAAGGACTGTATCAGTGTTTATCTAATTCCTTGTTGCTTAAATATCATACAAAGTGTTCAATTTTTGCGAAATTATATCTCTGGTTTGAAGGAAATCGTGACAAAAATCGCAACCGTTTTTTCTTGTAAATTTTTTGTATTCTTGTCCAAATTTGTTAATCGTCTGTACAAAATGCAGTGTTTTAAGTGTGAAAGCCACTTAAATAATGATGACAACAATGTGCAGTGTGATGGATGCAAGCGGCACATCTGCTTGCAGTGTAGTAACCTCACTAGTAGTGAAGCGCGCGTCATGGGACTGAAGGGTAAACGTACGCTTCTTTATCTGTGTGATCCGTGCAGGGAGGCCCTTTTCCAAGTGCCGAAATTGATTAAGTCCTACGACGGGCTGAAAGCGGAGGTCGAAGAAATCAAGGTCCTCCTGCTAGAGACGCGTAACTGTAGGCAGGATACAACACCTGTGCCCGTGTCGGGAGGTCAGGATGGCACGTCATTAGTGTCGCCGTCGTCATCACAATCGTCGCCAGTTGCAGTTCCCAACACTAATTCTATTGTTGAAGAGCTATTAGAACGTGAAAAGAGGGCAAATAACCTGATAGTGGTTGGTGTTAAGGAAAGTGCAGCTGATGACGGCAAGACTAGAAAGTTGTTCGATGAAAAATGTGTGAACAAAATTCTGCACGATGTGAATGGTGGCAATTTTGACGATAAGGTAGTGTCGGTGCAACGCCTCGGTCGCCGTGAGGCGGGGAAGCAGAGGCCTATGAAGGTAATCCTCAAGAGTCGACAAGATGCTCTTTGCATATTGAAGAATAAGGGCAAGGCCAGCCGGGAGGTAAGAATATACGATGACAAAACACCAGAACAGAGGGCAGAGCTGGGCAAACTACGTGAGGCACTTAAGCATAGAACGGAGAATGGGGAAAGTAATTAACCATTAAATATATAAAGGGCACTCCCAAAATTGTTCCAAAAAACTAATCAATTTTAGCAATAAAAATCCATACAGTGACTTTACTATAATGTACACAAACCTTTTCTCGTTACGTCCCAAATTTGACCTTTTTATGGCCCATGTTAACTCTTACCAACCATCAGTGGTTGTAATCACTGAAACTTGGCTGAATTCTAAAGACCGTAACAGCTCATATAATATACCAAGTTACACTTTATTTCGATTAGACCGCAAACACAAAAAGGCTAAATCTGAAGGTAAGACTAGGGGTGGCGGTGTAGCGGTGTATGTGAGGGATCAATTGAGTGGTGTTCCTATTGTAGCGAGAAAGAACCATAGATACATGTGTGATGAGGTGGAAGCACTTTACATTGATATTCAATATGGATCTAATCATTTTTTGGTTGTTGGGGTTTATCGCTCAGATGATACAGAGGAAGTGACTTGGAAGATTCGTGATAACAAATTAATGCAGAATCTTTTATCTGCCTCTCAGCATAACACTGTAGTGATAGCTGGGGACTTTAACTATAGACACTTAAAATGGCCTATCACTGTAACTCAACATCGTAGTAGTGACCAGATTTCCAAACCGGAAGATCTTTTTGTCGACATGTATTTATCCAGTAATCTGCATCAATTAGTAAAAAGTCCTACTAGACACCAAGTTAATCAGCAGCCATCAATGTTAGATCTTATCTTAGTGAATGAGGACACTCTTATACATGATGTCTCTCACTTGCCTCCCATAGGAAAAAGTGACCACTCAGTGTTACATTTTACCATTCAATGCTTAACACGTAAAGAAAATTCTATACCTAGGCTAAGAAGGAATTACAATTGTATTGATTATGACATCTTTAACACTGAACTTAGCAACAATTTGGAAATGATATCTATATCTAATGACCCTGAGCAACTATGGAGTGGTATTTTAAATGCAATCAACATCACCACTGATAAACATGCCCCATTGAGGCAAGTAACATCCAAGCCAAAAAACAAGCCATGGATTAATAATAATGTTCTTAAATTGATTTCTGAGAAAAAAGCACTATGGGTCAAGTACAGAACTTCTATGAGTGTAGATGACTATCACAAGTTTAGAGAGGTGAACAACAGATGTGTTGCACTATGCAGACAACAACGGAGCAGTTATGAAACTAAAATTCTCAGTAAGGGTGACAAAGCTTTCTACTCCCACATGAGACGATGTACTATGTCAAAAGTTAGCATTCCTCCGGCAATTAGGAATCACAATGGAGACCTTGTTACCCAACCTTGTGAGATAGCTGATGCTTTCGCCGATGAATTTGTAAAAGCTTATTCAAATGAACCTACTCTTGATCCTGGTATGACAGTTTCATCTATTCCACGTATAAATGATAGCTTGTGTGACATATCCTTTTCTGAATCAGATGTAATAAAAACTCTTAAAAATTTTAACACTCAGTCATCTCCAGGTCCAGATCAGCTTCCAGTCTGCGTTTTAAAAAATTGTGCTCACACACTTGCCCCTGCTCTCTCGGTTCTGATGAATGCGTCCTTTGAAGCTGGACAACTGCCACAAGATTGGAAGCACTCTGTGGTCACTCCCATATTTAAGAAGGGGGACAAAATGCATCCAGAGAATTATAGACCTATAAGCCTTACTAGTGTTGTAGTTAAGATAATGGAAAAAATTGTAAACAGGCAGCTGACACTGTTCCTTAATAGACATTGTATCATATCTACAAAACAGCACGGTTTTGTTGAGAAAAGATCCACTTTCACCAACTTGCTAGAGTGTGTCCATACTTGGAGTAAAGAAGTGGACGGACGAAATCCAGTGGACATTATTTACTTAGATTTTCAGCGAGCTTTTGATAGAGTCCCTCATCAGCGTCTCCTGATGAAATTAGACCATTATGGTATACGTGGGAGGCTGCTCAAATGGATAGAGCATTACTTGACTGGCAGAACTTTTCAAGTTCGAGTCGGAAATTCCCTGTCACAGCACAGGAACGTGTTCAGTGGTGTGCCTCAAGGATCGGTGACTGCTCCTCAACTCTTTGGGATCTACATAACTGATTTAATTGAAACAATTGAAAGTCAATCTGCCTTCTTCGCTGATGATAGTAAATTTTTTGCAAACCCATTGGTTAGTTCTGGACGGCTCCAAAAGGATCTAGATCAAGTGCAAGTATGGACCATGGATTGGGTTGTCAGTTTGAATGTTGGAAAGTGTGGGGTCTTACATCTCGGCAAGAATAACCCACTAATAACCTATTATCTCAATGGTGTTGCTTTATCCTCAGTGAATCAGCAAAAAGACCTTGGTGTTATAATTACATCAAATTTAAAATGGGAAGAACATATTTCTGCAATAGTTAAGAAAGCAAACTCTTTTCTTTATGTCATTCGTGGATCCTTTCAATCTATAACTGTAGAGATGTTTCTTAAAATATATAAAACTTATGTGAGGCCGCTACTAGAATATGGTTATCAAGTCTGGAGCCCCTACTTCAAAAAAGATATTGATTTACTTGAAAGTGTGCAAAGAAAAGCGACAAAATGGCCATATGCCCTTCGACATAAATCCTACACGGACAGATTAAAAGCCCTACACCTCACTACATTGGAAGAGAGACGGTTACGAGGAGACTTGATCGAAACATTTAAAATACTGAATGGATTTTATAACCTCCCTCACATAAAGAACCTGTACAGATTAAAGGAGCATAAGAGAGACAGTCGGCGTCATAAGTCCCAGTTGTCCCACGCACCATCACTGACAAACACTGCACATCACATCCTCAGCAACAGAGTGGTTTACAACTGGAACAGGTTGCCTGAGGATGTTATTTCAGCAAAGTCATTAAACTCTTTCAAGAACAGATTGGACAAATGGATAGTTAAAGACAAAATCATTTTAACAGACAATTACCTATAATTTGTTATTTCAACACTGAGATATAGGCATATCAGCTAATGCTGCTCGCCTATTATTCAATAAATAAATAAATAAATAAACATTTATGGCTAGCAATAGGTATTTCAGGCCCAACCACCAGAAAGGCTTCTTGCCTGGTATTTCTGGATGCCTGGAACACAATACATTACTAGCGGAAAGTTTGAAAGATGCCAGAACACATGAGAGACAAATAACAGTCTGCTGGATAGACCTAGAGAACGCATTTGGTTCCGTGCAGCATGAACTTATGTTATTTGCCCTAAAATGGTATAACTTTCCTGCTGTAATTATTGACATAATTAATTCATATTATAATCACTTAAAATTTGTTATAGCAGTAAACAAAGAATACTCAAAACCACTTAAATATAATGTGGGACTATTCCAAGGGTGCTGCTTATCACCAATAGTATTTAATATAGTTATAAATATTCTAGTAGATAAATTAATATCCCGTGAGAAGAAATGGGGCTACCGGTTTAAAATCAACAATAAGTACACTGAGTCAATTTTAGCCTTTGCGGATGACCTTGCAATACTTACACGAAATCCCAAACAGTGTCAACAATTGTTGAATGATGTTGATGAGTTCTGTACATGGACGGAGGGAATGAGGGCAAAACCAAGTAAATGTCATTGTTTATGTCTGGGTAGACGAGATACCAAATATACTTCTTACGATCCGGGACTCTCCATAAGTGGCCAAAGAGTTGCCACAATTGCAGAGGCAGTGCCTTTCAAATTTCTTGGTAGAAAGATAGACTACAAAGGACGTACACCATCATTAGAGGTAGTTGTTGGAAATTTCATGAATGACCTCAATAAGGTAGACCAACAGCCTATCAGCAATATCAAAAAAGCATGGATATATGACAACTATCTCACATCACGTCTCACTTGGCCTTTCCTAGTATATGACATCGGTAAAACCCTCCTCGCAAAACTAGATGCTAATGTCATAAAGATATTGAAGTCATGGTTTGGATTGGCACATCCGGCTGATCCCTCTACTCTATTTAGGGATCACAATAGTTTTGGCCTGAAACTAAAAAAACCATCCGAACTCTACAAACACCTAAGAGTTACAAAAACGCATGTTTTGGGAAAGTCGAAAGACGAATTAATCGCATCTCTCCCAAAAGACAAAAGCGCTTCAAACCTTGAATCTAGACTTCAATTCCACAAACAATTTATGGCAGGTGCGCAAGTAAATACAGCTGGGTTGGGTGCGAGAAAGAAAAGGGAAGACCGAGACATGGTAAAAACCTTTCTACAACAAGACGAAAATGATAGTTACAAAGTGCACGCTATGAATTTAGAAATGCAAAGTGAGTGGTTAACCATAGGTGAGTTTTGTATCCCATTAGCTCTAAAGTGGCGCACCTTGCTATATGACTGGTCTCCTGCCTTATTAAAATTTTATCTGAACGCTTTCCAAATGACCCTCCCTGACCAGAGTAACTTGGTAAGGTGGGGAAAAGCCTCTGAAAAATGTTGCTATACTTGTGGTGAGGCGATATGTACAGCAAGGCACATATTGGTGGGATGCAAGGTGCTCCTTAATAGGGGTCATTACTCACAGCGCCATGACAGAGTACTTGAAATCATACGTGAAGCCGTAAGCCTTTCGGTAGCTAGAGCCCAAAAGGGATTGACGATGAACAAAAGACAAATTAACTTTGTAAAAGAGGGCTCAACTTCAAACTCCAAGAACAAGCCTTACTCAATCCTGGGTTCAGCACCTGATTGGACTATTTTAATGGACACGTATGAAAAGCACTACAAAATCCCAGAGGATGTGGGTGTTTCGTCATCCAGACCGGACATTTTCCTTTTTTCTAGGGCTACGAAACGCATAGTCCTGGTAGAACTTACCGTACCGTGGGAAACTAATATACCTAAAGACCACGTGATGAAACAAAATAAGTATTACGACCTACAAAATGAATTAACAAAAAATGGCTATGTAGTTAATTTATACGCTGTAGAAGTAGGAGCGAGAGGTATACCAGCAAAATCTCTCTATAACCTGCTTAAAGACCTTGGATTGTCCAGAAGTGCAGTAAGTTCTATACTAGAACGAGTATCTAAAGCTGCACTAGTAGGATCATATCGGATTTGGCTGGGCAGGGAGAGAAATACGAGTAGTGAAGGTGAGTGTTGACGTACGTCAATATAAGGGGCCCCTTTTAAACCTACAGCCCGAGTCACAAGTCTTGGGGTCTACTCGAGATTTCTCTCTCTGTCACACGATGGACCCGGCACCCGCACGGTGAATCCATGGAATGCTAAGAAGTACGTCTCTCTCTACGAATTCAATTAAGTAGATACAAATATATGTCGATATTAGAATTTTAAAAGTTACTTTATGTACCTACTATAATTTTTAAAGTTACTTTTTCTACTATGACGCAGTTAAGTCGAACTGGTTTTTTTTCCTACTATGTCTAGTTTACGGGACTGCTTTCAATTATTATTTTTTACGTCTACTATACGAATTCGAGCGGATACAATACTTTTTCTACTACGACGCAGTTAAGTGGAACTGTATTTTTTTCTACTACGTCTAGTTTACGGGGCTACGTTCAATTATAATTTTTTTACGTCTAGTATACGGCTTCGAGTAGATACAAGGTAGTGGTTCAGTTTACGGGGTGGATGGCGGGCTGGTCGCGGATGACCGCGGGGCTGGGCCGGCGGCGGTCGGAGGGCGGCACCCTCTCCTCCACCCTCTGACGCTGCTCGTCTGAAATGACGTGCACGCCCGCTCGCGCCCGTCGCCCGAGACTCTAGCGTGGTAATAGTAGATTATGCCCTCTTTTCATTTTGATTAGTGCGAGTGGTAGTGCAGGTGTTGACTGATTAGTAGTAAACACGTGTGGACACCGATTGATTATTGCAAGTGCATAGTAATGAGTCACGATTACTCACTCGCACTCGCAATCGCACTAATCAAAATGCAAACCGGCCTTTATGCTACAAGTGTGTAACGTTGGTGATTACCGCTGAGGCGGCATTAAGACCCGAGCCGAAGGCGACGACCTTATGAGAGCAGACGACGGTTGTCATCAATACGTGTATCATGTATCATACGACATTTTTCAACACACTTGTGAATAAAATAACAATAAACTCATTTCAACAGTGAAAAAGAGCTAGGAAAAATTTAAGTTTTGGCGGGAAAAAATATTAGTTGTCGTATTATGCGAGCGCAACTAAGGCACAGACTAAAACATAAGTTTTCTCTTTTTTTGTTTTCTGTGGATATCGTTTTTTAGTAATTTACAAAATGTGGAATTTGATTAATTTAATTAATTCGATTATTATTCTGTGAATTAAATAAATAATCCTAAACTTCATATATTTAAGATGGCAAAATATTTTGGTTTTCATTTTTCAATCTCCCTAACATAAGCAACCTTTTTAATTTGAAAGAAAATACTAGGAAACAAGCATTCTACGTCCTGACTGTGGCATGAGCCAACACAAAAAAAATAATTACATCCTCAACAATATAGTCAATTCCATCCATTCCAATCAGTTACTCATTCCAATTGTGCCACAATTGGAACAGGTTGGTCAAGGATGCTATTTCATCTATTTCATCAAAACATAGATCTAACAATTAGTAATAAAATATCATTAGTTAATGTTAGGAGATAGTAATAAGACAAGTAGGATAAGAACCCCCTGATCCACCGTATGTTAGGGATAAGCCCGAGAGCCCCGTCATTATATTGGGACATTAAAAAGCAAAAACATTTGTTTTATAAACAAACCAGACAGATCTATACAATATACATCTATAATTGTAAGTTTAAATCACTGGTTATTTATTAGTGGTAACATAAATGATCACAAAATTATATATTATGATCTTTGTTGTATAATTGTACTAGCAGCACCCGGTGCTTTTACCCGCATAGTTCCCGCTCCCGTTGTTTTTTCTGGATAAAAAGTAGCTTTCTAGATAAATTTCAGCCCAATCCATTCATACGTTACAAGGTGATTGAGCAACAAATGTCCAAACATTGACATTTATAATATTAGTAGGATTATGTATCTTTACAGTAGAAAAATAAAACTGAACTGTTTGTGTTCTGTTTGTGATTCCAAAGACACAGCTTTTAATTAAATGCATATGAAAGTAATTACACTAATAACATTTATCTGTCAGTCTGTTTATTCTGGCTAATCTCTGAAATGGCTGGACTAATTTGACACAAACTTACATTGGCTATTAGATGATGTTATAAGGGCTACTTTTAATTTATTTTTATTAAAAAAAAATTTAATTGAATCAATGTTGAATAGAATAAAAATTACTTTAAAAAAAATGGCAGTTCAATGTTTACAGCAAGGGTCAGCAACAGGCCGACCGCGGTCCGGATACGGAAAGGCTGAACCTTGGACCGCCAAATATTGTATTGTATAACAAGTATACATTTTGAAATGTAGATAAGGTACACTGTACCTTTATTAATTGTTACAATATTTATTGCCACATAGAATCTCACTTCAACCTACAACCAGTTTTTTTTTCTGCTGGACCTCGTTAAAATTTTCGCCCAGCATCCGGACCACACTTAAAACTACTTGCCGATCCCTGGTTTACAGGGTCAGCTTTTAAGTGAGTAAATTAACATAACGGACAATTAATTACACTACACAAAATTTTTGAGATTATACTATACAGCGTGGCGCTTTGGTGTCGACAGTAAAAGAACACACAGGTAGGGTTACTGACCAGTAATCATATAAATGATGTGAAAAAAATATTTGTTTATTTAAAAAAAAAAAAACTTTCTAACAAACTAAATAATTGTATCAAGCAATCGACTCCAAATCATCCTGTGCTTAGATTATTCAACAACGTCAGTTGTGAGCGTGATTTAGAAGTCAATGGATTATTTTTTTCGATTTTTGGATTTGTTGCATTACAAAAAATATTCATAATGGTATTTTTATGAGCCTATTTTGTTTTGATCAGGTCTTTTTGATACAGAAAAATTCCGTAGTGTTGAATATAATCATTTGACTTCATACAAAGTGAATACCAATCTATAAGTATAAATAACCAGCTGATTTAAACTTGACATTTTGAAGGTTATATAGGTTACATAATTCCATATTCAAATAATACTTACAAGACTCCAATTTAAACTTATAGGTCACAAAAGTAATAAGAATTGTCTTTTGTGACTGTTGTAACTGAGGAAGATAGAAGTAATTACCTTAATTTCAAATGTAGCTTCATTCTTAGTGCTGTAGTTTACTTTGGACGTTGTCACTGATGGGGCGACCACTTTCTAAAACAAACAATACACTTCACAAAACTACAGGCATATTTCACTCCAATTATTGAATTAACACGTACAGCACAGAAAATTACTAAATACTGAAATAATAAGCATACGAAAAAACCTAACCCACCGTAATCGAATTTCCACCGAAAACTTTAACGGCGGTCGGAATTAATTTACTCATTTTTATTAGTATATCTTCAATAAAGCCCAGATTTATTTCGTGGTCCTAAACCAGGACCACTTTACTGTATTATTTAAAAAAAACCTAAATTTTTGTCGCCTTGACAACGCAGAGGTCGAAAATCGGAAAACTCAAACCAAGATCAGAGGATTAGACACAGGCACCAGGCAGACGCAGTGTTGCCACCTTGGTTTTTGAAAAAGAGCAGTCGGACAAGCTAGAAAGAGCTAGATTTAGCAAATGCAATCAAAAGAGGTGCTAGAAATGGAAAAACCATAAAAGCAAAGGGTTAAAAATTGTTTATTCGAAATTTCAGAAAAATCTAATTATAATTACCGTTTAAGTTGGTTATGAAATTGTTAAAAATCAGCGTCAGCATCGGAGTTTTCCAAAATCATATTTGCCAAAGCAGAAGAAGTTGATGGCTGATTGACATCTGTGTTCTTAGCCAATTTGAACGAGTATTTCAAATTAGTCCCACACATTTTTATTATTTCAGTTGGCACCTTGTGGGAACAGCAAGACTTTCAATCGTTGTGTGTGAACTGACGAAATCTATACTACATGACGCGCATTGTTTCATAACTTGGTAATCGCGGTGCGAAGTCTTCGGCTCGCTTGAAACGGGCTAGATTGCTCTTTTCGGGCTAAAGCATGAAAAAACGAGTTTACCTACAGTAAAAAGTGCTAGATCTAGCCCGAAAAGGGCTAAGGTGGCAACACTGGGCAGACGTAAGGTCATAGCTGTCAAACTTTTCTCAGTTTTTTTGTTTCGTCGCCTTCTAGTAGCGAATGCTGCCATTCTCAAAATAATAGTTGGTAGAAACTGGAGAAAGTAAGCGATTTCAGAAAAACATATGATATGAGACATATTATTTGTATGTTTTTCCGGTTAATCTCCAAAGTGGCTGGACCGAATATGGCGAGGTTTTTATTACCAGATAGCTGATGTTCTGAAGCATAAAATAAACTACTCTTACTCGAGGAAAATAAGCAACGTTCTGGGAAATCCACAACAAACCCCTATAACGCGCGTGAAACCGCGAGCACAGTCAGTTTTCAAATATTTGTCTCGAACGTGTGATTCATACTCGTGGTTCGTACATTCATACAGTTGTAGGTTTAAATCCCATCTGCATCTCGTGAGTAACTTGCCAAGTGCGGGTGTACAAACATGAACCACTGACTTTAACAGTGAAGAATATCGTTGCGAGGAAATTGGCATGTTCCAAGAACCCTCTGAAGTCATGCATAAGCAGCCAACTAAATGTTCCCATTGCTGGGACTCCTTCTCTCGCAAGAAGATTGTCAAGGCCATAATCCACCACGCTGGCCCAGTGCGGCACATGACTTCGAACTTCAAAAAGACAGTGATGACCGTGGAATTTGAAACAGGGGCACAATTACTTTCATCTCAAAAAATTAAGTAAGTCAATAATCCATATCTAGCAATTTTTTCGAAACAACCTTCAACTTTAAACCCCAAAATTCTATTGACTAAACACATATTACACACAAAAGTAAACAAAAACTCGTTTACTGGTCAGTAAATTATAATCTTACATAAATATCGAGAAAAACAGATAAAATTAAGTTATAATCTGGAAATCAGAATTAAGATTCCACGATAAAAAAAACTGTCCAAATCTCAACCGAATGGAATCAGCTGGTAGTAGGTTGCAAACGTCAAAAGTAATCGTAATCTATGTTTAGAATCGTAAATTGCCCGAACCAATCGGTAGTGGGCAGTTTCTGTAGCTCAGCCTGTACCGAATGGATTTAGAATTACTACGCTAAAGGAAAAAGTATTAGAAGATGCCAAAGAACACTTCGACACTCGACAGTTTGAAAAAGTTCGTAAGTAGTGTGAATTTTCTGATAATGAAAATACTTTCTCGGGGACTTAATATTCCATAGACATACGTATTCCACATATTTAGAAACAAATGTTACAGTATTAGTATGAAAACTAACGTGGTTACACATTTTAAAACAAATACACGGGTAACTCACGTATAATACGAGACTCGTATAGTCAGAACAGTCCGTTTCGAGTTTCGATCGCGTCCGGCGATCTTCTTCAAGGCGAGTGCCCGCGCATGTTCGCAGCTCGATTAGCACTGAAGAAGATCGCCGGACGCGATTGAAACTCGAGTCGGACTGTTCTGACCATATTATACGTGAGTTACCCGTGTATTTGTTTTAAAAATGTTACAGTAATTACCACTTTTTGGTGGCAACAAATGAACTTGACTAATTTAAATAGGTTCGGACTAGTTTAGTTGGTGAACCAGTGAAAACAGACGGGTGGTGGGGGTGCTACTCACCCGTTGAAAATAGAATAAAATGGATCGAGTCGACTAAATGAGTTGATAAACTACTCGACTAAATTTTCAGTACCTATTTAGACACGTTTAGTTACTAAATTAGTCGCTACTATACTAATATACTAGCCTAATGTAAACAAGCCTTAAGAGATAGTAGGCATTTCATAGGTGTAGGATAAGGGATACTGGGATGGGAGAATATCATGTAGTGGGAAATTTTAATTTCGGGCACTCGAAGAATATGTGAGCCACTTGTGG
Source organism: Ectropis crepuscularia (assembly GCA_963693475.1). NCBI lineage: Eukaryota > Metazoa > Arthropoda > Insecta > Lepidoptera > Geometridae > Ectropis > Ectropis crepuscularia. The sequence goes on from OY856355.1 coordinate 21,700,465, forward strand.
CAACTCAAAATTAAAGAACTTCAACTTCTTCTTTTATCTTTGGCTTCTGTATGTGGCATAACCACAACTTCGCCAGTGTCTTGTGTGTCGTTGACGGGCTTCTGTTCTCAGGGTTGTTCGGTATAGTTGCAGCGTTACGCTGGTGTAGGCCTTTTGATCGGTAGACCTCTTGTAGTTGAGTTAGTGGTTAGTATTTAATTACTGTAAGGGACAACACATGACGTCACAATCACAATATAGACATACATAAAGATAAGTTGGTAGATATTATTAAACAATAACAAAAATGTAGAATATAATATTATAGATATTTACAACTTAATATTATTAATTTTGATATATTTATTAAGGACATACACAAAGGGGGAGAATACTAATGGGAGTAGGTTGGAAAAGGAGATGGGACGCGGAAGGTCATTTGGAATCAGGTCATATAAAGAGCCACGACTTTTGGTACATTCAAAGAAGATATGGTCAGTTGTGCCATCAGCCAAACCGCACTCGCATAAGGAATGGTCGCGAACTCTTATTTTGGCCAGGAACACTGGTGTACAAGCGAAGCCCAACCGTAGGCGACAGATGGTGGACGTAACTTGTTTGTTAAAGTTTTTGAATTTGAAAAACCAGGGTTTTGGAGGAATGGAATGTTGGATTTGACCATAGAATTTTCCCTTTGACTTCTTGGATCTCTGCCATTCTGAGTTCCATGCATCAAGAAGTTGGGACTGACAAACAGAGGATAGGTCATGGGAGAATATGTGGAAGTGGTCTTTGTTTCCATGTTGAGTGGCTTGTTTGGCATGGAAATCTGCACTTTCATTCCCAGGGATGCCTGCATGCCCCGGTATCCAAGCCAGTACTATCTGGAGGCCTAGTTTATGGGACTTGAGAAGTTCTTCTTTAATTCTTAATATTGTTGGAAATTTAATCTTGGCTTTAAACTGGTTGGCCAGAATAGCTTGCAAAGCGCTCTTGGAATCTGAAAGGATGATGGTTCTGCCAATGGAGTGAGATTTAACATAACATATAGCCTCGAGTATAGCGATTGCTTCTCCTGTGAAAACAGAGGCCAATGGAGGGCATTTGTACCTTAAAGCAATGTTATACCTAGGTATCCACACAGAGGCACCTACATCTCCATCCTGGTGTAATTTAGAAGCATCAGTATAGACAGGGAGCCAGTGTTTCCATTTGGTGTCTATAATTTCAAAAAATTCTTTACTGGGATCTGCTGTGTCTTTATTGATGCCTAGGTTTAGGATAACAGATGGTTGATATGTTAATGTTTCATAGCTCGTAGTGAATAAGGGATTGATGGGGAATTTCACTGTGGGGAAAGGGAGGAGTGAGTGTTTAATGTAGCTACGAAGGATACATGAGAGATTAATTTGCATTCTTATTTCAGATTGTTGAGTCAACATATGGAGTTGTTGGATTTTAGGGAAAAGAGGATGATCAGAATTTTGAATTATTTTACTAAAGAATCTATCGGCTAAAAATTGTCTTCGCAGGTGTAAAGGGGGGTCACAAGTTTCTACTTGGACAGCATTTGTAGGAGAGGTTTTCATTGCACCTAAGACAATGCGTAGACATTTAGCTTGTACTGAGGTAAGTTTATTAAGAGCAGATTTATTACCAGGCTCCAGCAGGAATGCTCCATAGTCTAAGTGACTACGAATGATGGAGTTGTAGAGCAGTTTTTGACAAAAAGGATGGGAGCCCCACCATACGCCAGAAAGAGAGCGGAGGATATTGAGGTTTTTTTCACATTTAGATGCAACATGATCTGAATGTGGGACACCTGTTAATTTAGTGTCAAGCAGAAGGCCTAAAAATTTAACACAATTTTTCTGTGGAATATGTTCATTGTTGCACCTTAAATTTAGATCTGGAATGTTTCTTTTACGGGTGAATATGATGGAATTACTTTTAGTGGGAGAGATGGATAATCCAATGTCATTTAGATGGTCTTCTAAGTAGAACAGGGCTTGATTCAGAGAGTCTTCGGCTTGTGCAATAGATTCCCCAGAGACATACAGAGCAATATCATCAGCGTATTGCAAGATATTACAGAATGGGTTTACAGTTAGGTCTAAGTCAGCTGTGTATAGGCCATACAGAGGGGGACTAAGGACTGAACCTTGGGGAAGACCCCTCCAGACCTTCCTAGATATCGGTGTGTCATTTTGGTTTTTGATGGAAATGGTTCTTTCCATCAAAAAACAGTTAATGAACCGTACCATCTTCTCTGAAACACTCAGCTGCAACAATTTGTTTCTGAGTTTTGGAAGCTGGACGTTATCGTAGGCCGATGCGATGTCTAAGAATACAGCTACAACATACTGTTTCTCTTTTATTGCAATGCGGATGTCTGTGGTGAGTATACTGAGACTATCCATTGTACTCATGCCCTTCCTAAATCCAAATTGAGATAGTGGGAGTAGCCTGTTGTTCTCAATGTGCCATTCTAATCTGTTTTTAATAAGAACTTCAGTTATCTTTGCAGCTACACAGGAGAGGGCAATTGGACGTCGGGAATTGGAATCTGTAGGATCTTTTCCAGGTTTAGGGATTGGGACTATTATTTGGGTTTTCCAGGAGTCTGGGATATAACCTTGATCAAAAAATATATTTATCAGGTTCAAGAAGTATTGTTTGAAATTGTCATTGGCTTTAGTTATAAAAGAATATGGGATTCCGTCTATTCCAGGTGCAGAGTCAGTTAACCCATCTAAAGCCAATTGCAATTCATCCCACGAGAAAGAGTTGTCAAAATGTGAAGAGGTTTGCGGATGGGATGGGATGGGAGGGTTTGGATCCTGATGCACAAAAGGAGGAGCCAACTTGTCCGCAAATGCTTCTAACCACGAGTAAGGATCATTAGAGGAGGGGTTGTTGTCGCTATATGATCCTCTGAACCTGCGGATTTGTTTCCATACAATAGACGAGGGTGTTGTTGGAGATAAGCCTTTGCAGAAATTTAGCCAGCCTTGTTTCTTTTTTGCTGCAAGGGTTTTTCTACATTTAGCAGCTACCTTTTTGTAAATAAGGAAATTTTCTGTGGTCATATGATGGTTATAATTGGTTTCGGAAGATTTGCGTTCATGTATCACTTTAGTGCACTCAGAATCCCACCAAGGAGGGGAAAGGAGATTGTTTCTAGGCTTCTTCAGGGGTATCGACTCGTCTGCTGAAGATAGAATAGCTCCTACTAGTTGATCATAACATACCAACGGGTTTTCTTCTCTTGGGTCGGGCAGAGTTGTCATGCTTTGCTCAAGGTGAGTGGAGTATAAATCCCACTTTGCTCCAGTCAGCCTGTATTTAAGGAGAGGACTAGGTGAGGGGGGATGAAAGACCCTGAGACCTAAATTAATCAAGATGGGAAAATGATCACTTCCTCTAGTAAGAGGGAGTACCTGCCAAGATAGGGAGGGAAGTAGACCAGGAGAACATAGAGTTAGATCCACTGCTGATCTGGGATTCTGGGTGGGTAGAACTCTTCGAGTAGGAGTACCGTCATTACCTATGCATAAATCAACTTCATCCAGTGCTTCAAACAGCAATCGGCCAAAAGAATCACTGTGGTAGGAACCCCAGGAAGTGTGGTGGGCATTGAAGTCTCCCATAACCACGACTGGAGGAGGAACAGAGGATATAATTAGAAGGATATCAGGAATCAGTTGTGAAGTGGGATGAGGGATGTAGAAGGATAAAAAGGAGGAATTAAACGCACGTACGGCGACAGCGTTTATTTCAGGACTGTGAGGGGGAAGGGAAATTTGGGAGAATATCTGGGACTGTTTAATAAATAATGCACAGCCAGCTGTTCCATCCTGGCGATCGCTCCGGAGACATGAAAATCCCGGGACTCGATAGCGAGTACCAGGGACAAACCACGTCTCCGAGACTGCCACCAGGACGGGGCTGTATTTATTGATGAGGTGGAGGAGTTCAGGAAGCTTCCGACGGAGGCTCCTGCTGTTCCATTGGACTATTGTGCATAGATCCATGGTGACCTATTAGGGATGAGAGTTGGGAGATCATGTGGGCAACGTTGGACGGTATGGAATTGGTGTCTTGTGATATCATACTTATGATGATTGTAAGGAGTTGGGTGAGGAGTTGTTGGGTGTTGGATGTAGATAGTTGAGATTGGGACTGGGATCTCTCAAGGGAATAGCCGTTGGGAAAAGAGGATGGACCTTGTGCTATGATGGACTGGTGAGCTGTTTGGTCATAAGATTTTCCAAGCAGCGGCTTTGGGTGAGGATTACGAGTTATTGTTTTCCTGTAGGACTGGGAGGATTGTGATGGAGAGAATGGTTGTGAGGCTGGGAGAGGTGATGGTTGTAGTGAGGCTTGAGTACGGGCAACAGGTATGCTTCCGGCAACTTGGTTAAATCTTCTGGTTACTTTTGCGGTTTGACTGCTTGCTTCCTGATAAGAGATTCCGTCTCTGGACATTTTGGTTTTAATTTCCCGTTGTCTGTTCTGCTCTGGGCAGGCCCTGCTAGTGGAGAAATGGTGCTCAGAGCAGTATAGGCATGTAGCCTCTGTCTCTTGCACCAAGCAATTGTCTCCACCATGGGGTTGTGTGCAGCGGAAGCATTTAGGTTGTGAACGGCATTGGCTTTTTATGTGTCCAAATCGGAGACAGTTCATACACTGAATGGTAGGGTATTGGTATGTCTCTACATTCAGGGATGAGTAAAAGGAGAAAATCTTAGATGGCAGTTGTTGTGCTCTAAACGTTAAAACTACTGTTTGGGTAGGAATCCAAGTAATGATATTTTCTACTTTGGTTTTCCGATTTAACCGTCTTGCCTTCAAAACATATCCGTTGCCAGGTACTTGGACTGAGCTCACAAAGTCTTCCATAGACCACTCTACTGGGACACCCCTAACTAAACCCATTCGGGTAACATTGTAGGTCGGGATCATTGCTTCATATTTTCCAACTTGAAGGATGGGATTAATTAGGAAGTTGTTGGCGGCAGTAGCATTTTTGAATTCGATGGAGATTTTATTCCTGCCTACTTTCTTCACCCCATCTTGGCAGACATGTTCGATTTTATTGGTATGTAGAAATTTACCGAATTTCATTGGCCGAATTACTGCGCCTATGGTTGGGTCGGGATCCGTTCTAGATACATGTACCAGGAAAGGTCCAGAGTCTATGCTTCATTCGTCACGCTCGGGTATGATAAGAAAGCTTCGGGTAAACTCGGGATCATGGGTATTGGCCATCTAGAAATACGTCAGCCAACGGGAAATGCTGAAAGGGCGTGGACAGGCCATCATGGCATGGCCATCTAAAAACGCATCAGCCAATGGGAAATGCTGACGCATTTCTAGATGGCCATGCTAAGATGGCGAAGCCACGCCCTCCGGTTACACCCGTGTAGTTTCCAATTAAGCTATCAAATTCTGAGTTATAAGTTTTCACTTCTATCGGCAGTATATGACTACCAATTATATTTGAAGTGAAAACTTCTTTAGGCGCGCTATAGACAGAATTTTCGTGGGCTGTGAAATGGATTCATCAATCGTCACGCTTGGATATGATAATGGATCGGATCGGATATGAAATCTTCGGGTAAACTCGGTAAAAACGGCCAGGTAGGTACCAGGGCAACAGAAACAGTAAAGAGTTTCGATTACCTACCTCCAACAGCCCAGCGTTTATCTCCAGATACCAGGACAACAGAAATATAAAAGAGTTGCGTTTGCCCCTAGGTACCAGTACCAGGGCAACAGCAAGTTTTCACTTCTATCGGCAGTTCCTATGACTGCCAATTTTTTTTTTCATATTTCAAAACTCGATTTTTAGCTCGATTTCAAGTTTTCACTTCTAGAAGTTTTCACTTCTATCGGCAGTTCCTATGACTACCAATTATTATTTTTTTCATATATCAAAACTCGATTTTAAGCTCGATTTTTTAAAAATCTAATTTGTTGGCAAGCTTAATTTACTAACTTATTTTTATTTGTAACTAAATTATGTATTTGACATGTATTCGTATTTTCGTATTCGTAGGCGGGCTATTTTCCACAACTCGACGTCTCGATGCGCCTATTTTGCGTGTGTGGGAAGTAGGCTTCACTCCTGCCAACCCAGCTCCAGCAGGAAGCCCAGCAGCGTCTTCACGTTGCCGCATGCTTCGCGGAGCGTCCCCGGTGTGCCCAGGAACTTCGCCCGATGTACCGCCACTCCCGTGCACTCCATCAGCACTTCAGCACGTGAGCGGCCGTTTCTTCAGCCTCAAGGCAGGCTCTGCAAAGAGGACTGTCGGTAATACCTAGTGTGTATAGGTGTTTATTGTACAAACCGTGACCAGTCAGTGCGCCTGTGACCAGACGCAACTGTTGTCGATTCAGGCTCGGCAGCTGCCGGGTGTACCGTGTGTTGCGGCCCCCCAGTGCCGCCCTTGACTGACTGCAGTCTGTCCTGTTGGTCCAGTTGTTATTATGTTCTTTGAGTGATTTCTCACGCAACCATTTCCGAACCTGTGACAATGGAAGTGGGACAATCGGTTCAGGACCTTGTACCTGTTCCGCTCATGCCCTCCTCGCCAGTTCGTTCGCTGCGTCGTTACCTCTTGATCCACTATGGCCTTTAATCCATTGAAGAACGATTTGGTTATGTTTACAAACCTCCATCAGAGATTTGTGGCATTCAAGAACTAGCCCCGAAGTAATGGTGTTACTCTTTAAGGCGTGTAAAATTGCCGCGCTGTCAGATAGTATGCGGATGTTATATCCCTGTACTTTCCTGTCGGCGATTATGGTAGCCGCCCTCGTGATGCCCACGCATTCTGCCTGGAAGACGGAGTTGTAGGCCCAGAAGGTGCCGGATCCGACGCCCTCGTTGGTTCTCGAGCCATCAGTATAGACCATTAGCTCGGTAGAGCTATGATCACCGGAGGGGGGCTCCTCAAGTTGAATTTTGTATTTTTTGTCATATACGAACTGTTTGGGTATTCTGTCACTGATCGCCAGCAGTATGTGTTGGTGCTTCAGACTGTCCTGAAGAACTCGCGTGTGAGGAATACCTGTGTCGTGCCAGAGACCGAGAGTCCGTAGTCTTATTGCAGACATCGCCACCTCCTGCTGCACAAATGAATGGAGCGGAGGCAGATCAAGCATTATTTCCAGGGCTGCCGTTGGTGTTGTGCTCATACCGCTGGTAGTCGCTATACATACCAACCTCTGGAATTGTTGTAGCTTCGCGATGGTTGTGGCCAGCGTCGTCCTGGTCCACCAGACCAAAGCCCCGTAGGTGATGATGGCCCTGATCACTGTGGTGTAAAGCAATAGGGTGACTTTTGGATTAAGTCCCCACGTCTTACCTATCATTCTGCGACATTGATAGAAGGTGATACAGGCCTTGTTGATCTTGTTCTCTAGGTGCTTGTTCCAGTTCAGTTTGCTGTCGAGGATCATCCCTAAATACTTCACCTCCTCAGACAGCTGTAGCGTTACGCCGTATAGATCTGGTAGTGTGTACAAGCCTAGAGAGCGTTTAAGTGTGAACATGACCAGTTCCGTCTTTGACGGGTTCACGGTTAGATCGTACTCCGTGCACCATTTCTCTACTATTCTTAGAGCCGCGTGCATCAGGTTACAACAAGCGGTGCTGGCATGGAGACTTGTTATCAGTTTTGCTATGTCATCGGCGTAGCCTACTGTGTAGAAACGCCCCGCGTTCAATATCTCAATCAATCCGTTTACCACCAGGTTCCATAGTAAGGGAGAGAGGACACCCCCTTGAGGGCACCCTCTCGCAACAAGTGCCATTTTAGTTGATGCATTTGACATGATAATGTTTGTGTTATTAAGTCAAGTACTATGTGACACATATTGCACGCCTGTAATTGGGCACACTGTTTGTACCTATAACTAAAGCCGGCTTCCCACGGCCCGTGTTATTACAGGCCAGGCCGGATCGCGCCACGCCTGTGGATGCCTGTGCGGCTGATTACGTCTCGCGCCGAGCCATTCCAACGGTGTGTGTCGGCCTGTATCCGCCTGTCGTTACCGCCATGTGTGATACGCAGCGCATGGCTGCATGTGCAGCCGCTGTGGTTTTATTTAGTGGTCAACATTTGATAAATCAAGCAAAAAGAAAGCAGAAGAAACGACGCTGGTGGGTGTCGTCATTCAACAAGAGCCGATCAAGGTTGGTAATTTTTACTAGCTCAACCCGATTATTTATATTCTCCTTATATTCTCCTTATATTCTCCAGCAATAGAAACACATTTTTATTTATTACTTACCGATATAATGCAACTGATATGCTAAATGATTTTGTACGGGAACCTAGCGGAACATTTGAAAATGAACCGACGCAGGCGCGCCCGTACAGGCCGCTACAGACACCGTCGCGCCGCGCCGCGCCGTGCCTTTGAACTTACCGACTCCCGACGGATCGGACGGGCGACGACAGGCGACCACAGGCCTCATCGGATGCCACCTTTCCCACGATCTGTCGGCCTGTAAAGGCGCGATCTGATCTGTGAGATAACGGGCCGTGGGAAGCCGGCTTAAGATACAATAAGATCTTTGTGAACACAGTATGGCAATAAATAAATTTTTATCTTATTCTAAACTACCATATCGATTCCGATACAACATAAGCAAAAAATTAACCATCAAACTTGATTAACAATTTGCGGCCCTATCGCATAGCATAGTACATACAAAAAAAACATACTACCGAATTGAGAACCTCCTCCTTTTTTGAAGTCAGTTAATAAAATGTTCTAGAAAAAGCATTGTTATTACGGTGAGATTGTTTCGGTACTGAATAATGGAATAATCTGGCATCTAGCAGTTGGACCCTCATCGCCTAGCCTGTTAAAAAAAATCAAAAATGTCATGTCATTTATGAATGACGAGTTCACTACGATTTGTTGTGAAAGTTCCGAAGGTTTAAAAGCGTAGATCACAATAAAGTACTATTTATTCAATTCTCGTTCTCATACGTTCTTCACGTTATTGTGAAATAAATCTTGTGAGTGACTAATAAAATAACAATGGAGTTTCCTCATATTGGAAAGAATTGTTCCTACTCATCATGTAATAAACTTGGTAAGTAAAAATGATAATATTTCTAGATACTTCTATATTGCTTAACTACTCGTATTATTGAAAAAATAGTTAGTTGGAAAAAGCAGCATAAAAGACGTTTGTGAAAAATTTGGTATTCAGTCTCATTATTTTTGACCATGAATGGTAACTACCTACCTGGTAGATAAAACCTTGATACGTAGATCACCAATGCGTAAAAAGAATATGTTGCAAAATGTACTCTGAAGTTCAGTTCAAAACACATTATTAATACTCCAAAAAACAATACTTAAACTTAAAATTAAAACATTGATAATATAAAGAAGCCATGTGTTGATCTAATGGTGAGAACATCAATTTTCAAAATTGTAAGGCAATAAATTTGTATCCCTCTTCTACTTTGCATATCTAAGTCACTTAGACTAAGTGTGGATGTATAAGTCTGTTATTGTCACTGGCTTTCAAGAAAAAAAAACATCATGCGGAAACCATCATATTCCAACAGAGACATCTTTTAAGGACATGCATAATCTGCCAACCGTTTGATTGTTTTGAAGTTTGAAGCCTTGACTCTTTGTCAGAAGGCCCTGAGTCCCAACAGTGGGAACAGGCTGCCCATACGGAGCACATAATACTTGGAATAAGAAACAAGCCGCATTTGAGCTTCTACTAACTAAGTCCTTTTACACTTTCAGATTTCTTACCTATGAAATGTGGAGCCTGCAAAGAGGTGTATTGGTATGTATTAAAATCGTTACATTTAATTATCTATAATTGGCATAAATTGAATAAATAAAATGTCATCAGACCACTATCCATTCAGATTTCTCTGGATTTATCCTCTGAGAGGTATCAGGGTCTGATTGTTTTCTTTAATGTACTGGCATAGAATAGATAATATAGATAGAACGGACACTCCCCACCCCCCGCCAATTTCAAGCTTCCTCCCCCTCGCGGACGCGAGGCGAGACTCAACGAAGGGTTATTATATCGGACGATAATTTTCTATGAGAATACGACCATGATGCTGTATTATTTAACAAAATGGTACCAAATTTTTCGTCTATTATACGAAACAAGAATATGAGATTTTTAATTTCATAAGAATTTCTACAAAGATTGAATCATTTTTATAAACTGTGTTAAGCTATTCTGGTTAGAAGTAGGTAGGCCTACCTATAATGAAATACGCAATATGTGGAGTGATTAATTAATATATTGTCAGATTAAAGTTTTCTCTTTGGGTAAGTGTACTTAACTAAAAATCAATTCGTACATGGTACCTTTATTATCTCCTATTTTGTTTTAAATCTTCTCCCTTCTGATTGTTGATGAAAGTTATATTTACCTACATTAAAGATCGAACACTAACTAGGTAAGATTGTAAGCCACTTCTTAACACAGGCAGGTGAACTCACGGGTCACAGCTATTCCATAAAATAATTTAGTAACCCTAGATGACACGCACACATGCGTAAATGTGTTCGAACGACATATGCGTAGTTGTGTGAGTGTAGGTATGTCGACTTCACCGTTTGTTTGGAGTTTAGGCCGAGTGTCCGGGGTGTGGTACTGGTCAAACATGGAGAAATGTATACAAAAATGGCCAAAGAATAAGTTTTATAATAATTTTGAAAAGATGTCTAACATTTATACTATGCCTGGGTGTTTTCTATGTAAGTATAATAATTATGTATGTATTTAAAAATATATAAGTTTTATATATCAGCTATCTGGCTTCCATAGTACAAGCTTTGCTTAGTTTGGGCTAGATGATATTGTGGGAGAAATGTCCACCAATATTAAATTAATAAGAGAGACCCTGATACAGTTATTAAGCTGTCTAGCCCCGGGAGGCCAGATTTGGGCAAAACCGGTTTTGAGAATTAAAAACCTTATTTTTTCATTATATACATACTTGAATATTAGTTTATTTTGATGCCTAAGAGATAGGCGATAATATTAATTAATTCATTGTCGTTTACAGACACACAAAGTTTGGTTTCATTTTTTAGTAATGATTTTTTGTGTGACGTCACGACGCCGGCCGCGTCGCGAGTCGGGCTTAATGGGTTAATATAGTTTTGTGTTATATATATTATTACTAGCAAGCCGCCCCGGCTTCGCACAGGTGCAATACTGATACTAAATAAATTAGTAACTAAACTAATATAAACTAACCACCAAATCATACCCGAGCGTGACTCTAGAATTCAATTCACAGCCCACGAAAATCTAGTAGAATTCCAGTCTAGGCGCGCCAAAAGAAGTTTTCTCTTCAAAAACTTATATACTCCTTGTATTATATATATACAATTTGATTAAAACTATAAAGTTAATAAATACTCTTTGATTAAATCTCTCGAAAAAAAAAAAATTTATTGGTAACATTAAATGTTTGACTGGAAATTATGTAGAACAGTTTGTATGAGAAAATGAAATTGTTGTTTTCTATCTTCTTCGCAAGTTTTTAATATTTTCTCACCGTTTAAACCTTCCGTTAGCTACGACAAACATTTCAAAACCAAAATCAGCCAAATCGGCCCAGCCGTTGTCGAGTTTATCGAGACCCACGAACAGAAATTCATTTATATATATATAGATTATAAACTCTTGTTGGTAATTAAGTAAACAAAACTAAATACATAGTTTTGTCAGCTAAGGCTTCGCAGAATAGATAGTGTATGTTCTAGGCACATTATTAAATTAGAAAATGTTTTATATTAATACAGGGCATCTCTTATTGATAATGAAATAAACAAATATAATATAGGTTTGTCAGGCTAGGCTTAGGGAGCGTCCATAAATTACGTGAGGTGTTTAAGGGGGGGAGGGGGTCGAGTCAAATCTCATCTAATCTTACTTTGGAGAGAGGTTGTCCGTCGGACGTGGCGTACCTTACGTATCCAGGCTATACCCTGGAGCACAAATTCCGGCCTCGTGCTGGAGTATGCCTGTACGCCCGTGACGACATCTGCTGTCGGCGTCTCCGTAACCTTGAGGACACTAGATTTTCTGTTCTTTGGGCACTAATGGACACAGGCATAGACAAAATTATCTACGCCTGTGTGTATCGGTCGCACAGCGGAGATCTGGAGACGACTAGGCTCACGGAGTATTTAAGTGAGGCGGCGGACGCGGCTCAACAGAAGTACCCTTCGGCCCAATTAGTGTTACTGGGGGATTTCAACGGCCATCATAAGGAATGGCTGTACCCATACCGGGACACTGATCACGCTGGGCAGGAAACGAGAAAGCTAGCTTTATCGTTAGACCTAACCCAGCTGGTCCAAGAGGCCACAAGAGTACCCGACGTTGAGTCGCATACACCTTATTGCTTAGACCTTCTGCTGACAACTGATCCAGACCGTTATTCGGTGGCGGTATCGTCGCCGTTAGGCAGCTCCGACCACTGTCTGGTGAAATCTGTATCTGTCTACCATCCGCCTGATCCCAGCCCTAGAGGCAACCGGCGGTTATGGCGATACAAGTCAGCAGATTGGGAAGAGATGCGCTCTTTCTTTGCGTCTTACCCATGGCAGTCATTGTGCTTCGCTTCTGGTGATCCCTCAGTCTGCGCGGATGCTGTGACTAATGCAATACGAACGGCTATGGAATATTTCATTCCATACTCCGACATCTCATTATCCAGCAAAGCTCGCCCTTGGTTTGGTTCTCAATGTAAAAGTGCTGAGGCATTTAAACATGAGGCCTACCTAGCCTGGGTTGATGCTCGACAGCGTAAGGCAAGGGACATACACCAGAAGAAGAAGGCGTTCAACAAGGCTGCTAAGGCATGTGTGATGTAGGTAGGCTTGATATTAATATTGTACATGTGGGTAAATGAATAAAGGTTGTTGTGTCACCGACTCGGACGTTTCAATTACCGCTCCACGTTAATTAATCCTAATATTCAACTGGCGACGAGGAAAATCTATCAGATTGTTTGTGTCGACGTGTTTTTTACTAAGTGATCGACGTAGATAAAAATGCCGATCGGAAAAGTCGAACATTTCGATCTATCAAGCAAAAAGTGGTCGGCATACATTAGACGCGTGGAACAATTCATAACCTTAAACGAAATTAAAGCGACGTTACATGTGGCTACTTTAGTGACTTTGGTCGGGGAGGCAACCTATGATCTTATGTGCGATCTGTGCGCCCCTGAACTTCCCGAAGGAAAATCGTTTAGTGAGCTCGTGAAACTCGTCGGTGACCACCTCGAACCGAAGCGCTCGGAGATTGCGGAGCGGCATGTTTTTCGCCTTCGGAGACAAGAACCGGGCGAAAGTCTGAGCGACTACTTGCGGACGTTGAAGCAATTGGCCAGTACCTGCAACTTCAACACCGGCTTAGAAGAGAATTTGCGCGACCAATTCGTGTCAGGGCTGGCCAGTGACGAATTGCGGTCGCGACTCTTCGCCGAGACAAAGTTAACGTACAAAAGAGCGGTGGAGTTAGCGTTCGCGCTCGAAGCGGCTGAACAACATTCCAGGAGAAGTAGTTCGGGCTGCGCGGCGCCGGCGCCGGCGGGCGCGGCCGGGCCGGCCGAGCCGCTCCACCGGGTGGCGGCGCGCGGCGGCGCCGGCGGCCGGCCGGGCCGGGCCGGCGCGCAGCCGTGCTGGCGCTGCGGCAGGGATCATCGTGCGTTTAATTGTCGTTTTAAAAATTCTGAGTGTAACAAGTGTGGTAAATTAGGCCATCTTCAAGTGATGTGCAAGGGTACCGCGACTGCGGAGAAAACTCAGGGCGGTGCACAAAAACGGCGGGAGCAAAATTACTTGGATAGTGAAACCGAGTCGGAGTACGATTTGCACAACCTCAAAATTTTTAATCGAGAAGACAAGCCCTACGCCGTGCGAGCGAACGTGAACGGCAAGGAGGTAACCTTTGAACTGGACACCGGCAGTAAGTTGTCTGCGATCAATATGCAATTTTACAAAAAATATTTTTTCAATTTGCCTATGACAAACTTTAATGTTCGCATGCATTCATATACAGGAACTTTAATCGAAGCGGCCGGCTATATTCTTGTCAATGTAGTGATGGGCACACACAAAGCGGGAAATCTTAAATTATATGTAATTAAGGGTGGCGGACCGCCTCTAATGGGCCGCTCTTGGTTAACTCGATTAAATATTGATAACATTCAAATCAGCGAGATGATGTTTAACCTATCGGGAGATAACCTAGTCGCAGAGTTAAAAAGTGAATTCCCCACTGTGTTCGCCCCGGGCCTAGGAACGTGTACAAAGAAAATTGCATTAAGACTTAGTGATAAAACGCCGGTATTTATCAAGGCGAGGTCATTGCCCCTAGCGCTGCGTAAGCCAGTGGAAATTGAACTCAAGCGGCTCGAGGCAGAGGGTACGATACGTAAAGTCGACTACTCCGAGTACGGAACACCGATTGTCCCTGTTTTTAAAAAATCCGGTGATTTACGAATTTGCGGTGACTATAAGGTCACGGTTAACCCTAAACTGACTCGAGAACCGTACCCCTTGCCTCGAATCGAAGAATTGTTCGCAGCACTTAGCGGCGGTGATAAGTATTCAAAAATCGACCTTACTCACTCGTATCAACAATTATTATTGCACGAGGACGCGCAGGCTTGCACCGCAATCACTACACATGTAGGTACGTACGTTTATTTACGTACGCCGTTCGGTTTAACTTGTATTCCCGAAAAATTTCAAAAGTTTATGGAAGAAACCTTAAGAGGACTCAAGGGGGTAGCGGTATTTATTGACGATATTGCCGTCACCGGGGTAAACAGAACTGATCACATTGTTAATTTGAAAGCTGTGTTACGTCGTTTACGTGAGGTCGGTTTGAGAATCAAACTCGAAAAATGTGCTTTTATGCAAGACAGCATATCCTATGTTGGTTTTATAATTGATAAAAATGGCTTACACCCAGACCCCAGCAAAGTTAAGGCTATAACTGAGGCTCCTCCACCGACTGACATCGCACAGCTGCGATCGTTTCTCGGTTTGGTAAATTATTACGCAAAATTTATTCCGCGTCTTAGTACGATACTAAATTCCTTGCATCGATTATTACGTAAAAATATTGCTTGGGCCTGGACAAAAGAATGTGATATAGCTTTTAAAATGGTAAAAAAGGCGATAGCGGGCAGTGACGTGTTGGTTCACTACAACCCAGAACTACCTTTGGTGCTGGCTGTCGACAGCAGTTCGTATGGCATTGGAAGTGTGCTCTCACACCGTTACCCGAACGGCGATGAACGTCCTATCTGTTTCGCCTCGCGCACGTTGAACGCGGCCGAGCGCTCCTACAGTCAGCTGGACAAGGAAGCTCTGGCGATTATAAATGGCGTCACAAAACACCATCAATATTTGTATGGCCGCCATTTTATTATTAAAACGGATCACAAACCGTTGACTTTCATTTTTGGCCCTAAATTAGGGCTTCCACAAACGGTCGCTAGCAGGCTCCAAAGATACGCGACTAAGTTAGCGTCGTACGATTACGAAATACAGTTTGTTAAGTCCAAGGACAACGGGAACGTAGATGCGTTATCTAGACTTCCTCTGCCACGCGAACATAAGTTAATCGATGACCTGGGTTCGGTGACGTATATCAATTACGTCGAAGAAACGTTTCCTATAAGTGCGCGGGAGGTGGCGATGGCTACACGAAAAGATTTGGTATTAAAACGCATTTGCAATTATGTTATTAATGGGTGGCCGTCAGTAGTAAATTCAGAGGATGATAAACCATATTTCTTTCGTAAAGATCAGTTATCGATAGACAAAGGTTGTCTATTGTATAGCCACAGGGTGATCGTACCGGAGTCGCTACGATCGCAAGTTCTTCGCGAACTTCATGAGGGACATTTAGGAATAGTAAAAATGAAAAATACTGCGAGAAACTATGTGTATTGGCCGAACATAGACTCACAGCTCGACGCGCTCACCCGGGCGTGCGCCGCGTGCGTGCAGCAGCGCGACGCGCCGGCGCGCTCGCTGCTGCACCCGTGGGCGTTCCCGGCGCGCCCGTGGCAAAGGGTGCACATAGATTTCGCGGAATTTCAGGGAAAACATTATTTAGTGAGCGTCGACGCCCACAGTAAATGGATCGAGGCACAGTACATGCCGAGTACGAATGCCACGGTAACTATTTCAAAACTACGTGAATTGTTCGCTCGGTTCGGATTACCGACGCAGGTGGTGAGCGACGGAGGGCCTCCGTTTACGTCCAAGGAGTTCGGTAATTTCATGACCAAAAATTTAATTACACACACGATAACGAGCCCGTATCGAGCGGCCGGAAACGGGGCCGCCGAAAACGCAGTGAAGTCGGTGAAGCGGGCTATGAAAAAAGCCGTGCACGACGGTGAGGACGTCGGTACGGCGCTCAGTAAATTTTTATTTCACTATCGGAATAGTGCGCACGCGACTACCGGAATCGAACCGGCCGTCGCTATGCTGGGGCGTCGCCTCCGCGGGCGGCTCGACGCGCTAAAGCCGAGCGCGGAGCGAGCGAGCGAGCTCGCCGCCGAGCGCGCCGCGCGCCTGCGCCCCGGCGCCGAGCGGCACTTCGCCCCGGGCGCGCCCGTGCTGGCCCGCGACTACCGCGCGCGCGCCGACAAGTGGGCCGCGGCCGTGGTCACCGGCCGCGAGGCGCCACTCACCTACCGAGTCCGGTGCGAGGATGGTCGCGAATTAAAAAGGCATGTCGACCAGCTGTTACCGGGCAATATTGTTTCTGCGCGATTTTCGTCCGCACCAAAGGAAGAAATCGACTCCACGGTTAAATTAGACGATGGTACTGACGAAAACCCTGTTAATTCGGTACACGAAAAATCACCATCGCCATCGCCTATTCAATGTAATGATGACGTTATTTATAAATCACCACCGAAACCGAGTCCATCGATCGATACATCATCTGTAAAACCAATCACGCCCGGTCAGCGCCCGGTGCGATCTTGTAGACTAAATGTCAATAAATATAAATTGTAAATTTTTGTTTTATATTGTATTAAACTACTTTGGTTAAGCATATTACTTAGTAAATTCAAAACGGGAGTTAGGTATTGCATTGGTTGCAGATTCATTGTTCTTTGTGTTATATCTTTTTCTTCATAACATACGATAAGCCTTATCTACTTATTTTAATCCACGTACCACCCAATGTAATTTTTTTAGTTAAGTTGTTTTCTGTTATTTTTCTTGTATACATAACTTTGTCTTTTGGGTTAGCAAAAACTTTTTTTAGTATTATTAATTATTAATGTTTTCCTATGTGTATTTTTTTATATCGCTGATTTAAAGGGGGACGTGTGATGTAGGTAGGCTTGATATTAATATTGTACATGTGGGTAAATGAATAAAGGTTGTTGTGTCACCGACTCGGACGTTTCAATTACCGCTCCACGTTAATTAATCCTAATATTCAACTGCATGCAAAAAGGTTCTTCAGAGGGCTCGGTTTGACCACATTAGTCGAATAGGGAACAAACTAGCTTCGTACCCAGCGGGCAGCAAAGCGTTTTGGTCCCTAGCTAAATCGGTCGAATCGAACTTCTGCCGCTCCTCACTACCTCCAATGCTGAAACCTGATGGGACACTGGCTCACACTGCAACGGAGAAAGCAAACTTGTTTGCAACTCAGTTTGCGGAATCTTCGCGTCTAGATGCTGGTAGCGCGACACCTCCTACTCCACCTGGCTGTTCGACTTTTATGTCAGAGATACGCATTCGCCAAAAGGAGGTTCGCAAAGTGCTACGCAATCTGGACGTGAATAAAGCCAGTGGCCCAGATGGTATTCCTGCTCTAGTATTGAAGGCTTGTGCGCCTGAGTTGTCACCGATATTGACACGCCTATTTAGACTCTCTCTCCAAACTGGGCTAGTACCGAAGTCTTGGAAGCTTGCCAATGTGCAACCTGTGCCCAAAAAAGGTAGTCGTGCTGACCCTGTCAACTACAGGCCCATCTCAGTCACGTCCATACTCTGCAAGACTATGGAACGTGTCTTAAACCACAGGCTCCTGACGTACCTAGAATCGAACGACCTCCTCAGTGACCAGCAATACGGGTTTCGCCGAAACCGGTCCACCGGGGATATTCTAGCGTACGTCACTCACATCTGGAGTGAAGCTATTGAGAAACACGGGGAAGCACTTGCAGTCTCCCTGGATATCTCGAAGGCTTTCGACAGGGTTTGGCATGATGGCCTTATAAGCAAGCTTTCTAGTTATGGTTTGTCTTCTGGGTTCATTGCTTGGATATCGGACTTCTTGAGGGATCGATCCATACGAGTCGTCATTGATGGCTGCTCGTCGGATCAAATGGGTATCAATGCCGGAGTCCCACAAGGGTCGGTACTCTCTGCGACGCTCTTCCTGCTACATATCAACGATCTGTTGAAGCCCGGTATCTATGGGTACGCAGATGATAGCACCGTTGTAGAGAGTTACATATCTAGCGCGAGAGCCACTGGGCAGCAAACTCAGGTACTGAGAGAGAGTCTGATCGAGCGTTTGGGCTTGACCCTTGATGCGGTGTCCAAATGGGGCGATGCCAATCTGGTCAAGTTCAACGAGAGTAAGACGCAGGCGTGTCTGTTCTCCGCTAAAAGGAGTCCTTTCCAACTGACTCCAACTTTTAGAGGTGTATCCGTGCCGGTCTCTGACCGTCTTGAACTTTTGGGCGTTACTTTGACCTCTACGCTCAACTTTGGCTCGTTTATCGAGTCCAAGGCTAAACTTGCTGCCAAAAAACTTGGTGTCCTCTCAAAGGTGCGAAGGTACTTCAAGTCTGAACAGTTGCTTACACTATATCAAGCACAGATTCGCTCCTGTATGGAGTACTGTTCGCACCTTTGGGATGGATCGGCTAAGTATCAGCTGGAGGCTCTGGAATCGATCGAGAGACGTGCCAAAAGGCTCATAGGCAACGACACTCTTGTGCGAAAAAGACTTCAAAGTCTTGAACATCGCCGAAAAATTGCTAGCCTATCGGTTTTTTATCGGATACACTTCGGAGAGTGTGCGACTGATTTGCATGATCTGATACCACCTTGTCCTTTTTTCTATCGGAATGCTCGTAGCTCGAAAAAGCGACATCGTTTCATGGTTGATGTTCCAAAGACACGAACGAAGAGATTCGACTCTACTTTTGTGATAAGAACGTCTAAGCTGTGGAATACGTTGCCTGAGTGGGTTTTCCCCGATGGTTACAATCTTTGTGTCTTCAAATCGAGAGTGAATCGGTTTTATCTAGGTAAACACGCTCCATCGTAGACCGCATCATCGCTTAACATCAGGCGAGATGGCGGTCAAGTGTAAACCTATAG
The DNA here is from genome assembly GCA_963693475.1 of Ectropis crepuscularia. Classification (NCBI taxonomy): domain Eukaryota; kingdom Metazoa; phylum Arthropoda; class Insecta; order Lepidoptera; family Geometridae; genus Ectropis; species Ectropis crepuscularia. Next base: position 21,719,863 of record OY856355.1, read on the forward strand.
AAGTTAAAAAAAAAAAAAAAAAAAAAAAAAAAGGGGGGGTCTCGGCAAATATCACGCAATTTATTTTCCTCGAAACAAAAAAATATATACTATTTAGGTCCATTTAATCCAGATTGTACATGCTTAAGATTTAATCTTAAACATAATCGTAATACGAACGCCCCTCGGGCTGAATCGAAGCCGTCGGCGTCGCGACGTCGTACAAAAAAAATCATTACCTACTCAACAAAGAAACCATATATTATGTGTCTGTAAACGACAATGTACCTACTAATTGATATATCTCCTATATCTCAGGCATTAAAAATAAACTAATTATTGAGTATTTTAATTTGTTTCATTTGTTCAGACTTTGAAAACCATTTTGTGGGTCGAGAAACAAAAAAATAAATGAATACTCAAATATAACACCGAATTAGGCTAGATTGTAATAAATATATTAGTCACCAAGTTGGTTGGTGAATAATTATTAAATTAAAAAAAAAAAAATAGAACAAAGAATAAAACAATCTAACGTGTTTTCGTAAGAAACCTACATCTTGAAAAATCTCACGTGAGTTTGGGGGATGGCGGAGGGCGTTGAATAAAATCTCACGACATCTCACCAGATGGGGAGGGAGGGACAGAAAATTTAAAAAAAGACCTCACGTAATTTATGGACGCCCCTTTAGCAGGTATAGATAGTGTAAGTTCTGAGCACATACTTAACCTTTATGTGGGTTCGCATTTGTGTGATGAATACAAGTGTTTAATAAGTATATAATAAACATGTATTTAAACTATATATAAGTGTAATATCACCTATCTGAGTCCCATTGTTACAACCTTTGCTTAGTTTACGCTCAGAACTTTTTAAGGTCAGAGTGAATAGGTACTTTCTAGTTCAACGTGCGTCATCTTCGACCACACCGTCGCTTACCATCAGGCGAGTTGGTGGTCAAACGCGGACCAAAAAAAAGATGGTATACCAATATTTGTCACTGTTGATTATCTCCAGTTCGGATCACTTCGCCTACATCAACCACGAGTGCCCGGCGCCCAACACCCGCGACGTGCAGGTGCCGGTGTGTCCGCTGTGCGGAGCCCCGGTGCCGGGCCGGCGCGCCGAGCCGCCGGACGTGGCCGTCGGTGCGCACATCGACAACCAGTGCACGTCCGACAGGGCCAAGGAGAGACGGAATAAGGTAACCTGGAAAGTACTCTACGATTATTTCACTTTTATTATTTGATTTCGTGAAAACCAGATTCTTTTATAATTGTTAGTCACAATGTCCTATTAACTTTATAAATGCAAATGTTTATATATGTACATAACATTAATTCAAAAAACCTGACAGCAAAAAATCAACAGGTAAAAATACAATACTATCTAAGGAATATTATGTGATTGAGACGAATCTAACAATATCTTAATTATCAAAATCCTTTTGATAATTTGTTTGGTTTGACTCTACTTTTATGATAAGAACGTCTAGGCTGTGGAATGAGTTGACAGAGTGGGTTTTCCCTGATAGTTATAACCTTGGTGTCTTCAAATCGAGAGTGAATCGGTTTCTTCTAGGTAAACACGCTCCATCGTAGACCGCATCGTCGCTTAACATCAGGTGAGATGGGATGAGATGGATGAAGTGTAAACCTATAAAAGTTAAAAAAAAAAAACATCTAAATGATAGTCTGAAAGAACACATAGGGTAGGTACTTATTATCCCGGGAAAATAAAACGGGAATGGGAACTACGCTAATAAAACCGCAGGTCACTGCTAGTTTATAATATAAATATTAGTAGGATGAGCTCTGGTATTTGGTCGAAGTAAGATTAGATAACAATCATTTTATGTTTATACATTACAATTGAGGAAAATTCTATTTAAAACTTGTATATTATAGCCATTTCGTGTGACATTATCACATGGCTATTTCTGAGAACATCATAATGTTAATCATGTAATATTCTTGATTTGTAGGATATCTCTTATATATTATGTGCCTATATTATAACATTTAAAAAAAAGTCTTTGTAAATCATAAACAAAAATACACTTTGGACTCTACAAAATGTGTGAATGTATGAACAGCTGATTTTTTCAGATTTGATTTGTATAGGCACTGAAAGAGGTTGGATTGGTATGAGTATAAACACTAAGGAAGGTTTAAATTGCATAGGGCATAGAAAAAAAGGAGGTTTAAATTGTAAAGGCACTAAAGGTGATATTGAGTTTTGTAGACACTAAAGCCTGATGAAGTTATATATGCCTTAAAGTAGGTTTGATTAATTTAGAGTCATATCTTAGTTAAATATAGTTAAAATAGATCTACACGAGAAAACAAATAGTGTCGCCATATTTATGTACAATAAATACAGTGAAGTGTAAATTCCTAAATTCTAAATTGCAGGTGTTCACAAACCGGTGCTCATACAAAGGCTGCAAAACGAAAGAGATGGTGCCCCTCGTCTGCGCTGAGTGCTCGCTGAACTACTGCCTGAGGCACCGGCACATGACCGACCACGCCTGCGAGGGGAAACTGGCTGCGAAGAGACGACAAGCTGCGTAAGTGTCTAACTTTTACTATACTCTAGTTTTACGATTCCGTACCCAAAGTGCAAAACGGGGTGCTATTACTAAGAAGGACGTACGGACTGGACATACGTCTGTCTGTCTGTCATCAGGCTGTATCACATGAACCAACATGATCAGCCTAGTTGCCTAGAAGAGATTGTTCTCAGCAATGAGGCCGCCATTTGTGGCGCTAGTTAATAATGTGTTTTTCTGTAATATTTCTGTTTTTTGTGTCACAATAAAGAGTTATCTGTCCATAACAGTGAGCAACACGGAAGGGAGTAGGCATACACAGCGTTTCCCCTCTGTCAAAGTACAAGTCCGCGTGGACCATTGAGTTTGATAATATACTGTGGCGTGAGGGCGGAGCTAGATTTGTGAATGGTGCTTTATTTTTTATGTGTTAGTGACTTGGCTGTGTGAGTATGATCGGCAATGGATCGGTACAGGTATGTTTTGTATGTAATAGTGCGGCTTTGCGCTAGTGTGCAACTTCCCCTCCCGCAAGAAATGACAGAAAGATTTGAACAATATTTTTTAGCTAAGGCTACTTACTCCCTTCCGTGCTTGCGCGGAAGATCGAGTTGCTCGATGATCCATAATTGGAGTTGAAATTTTCACTCATAATGTGTTTCTGTTGCTGCTATTACAACTAATAGTACGAGATCCGGCTGCAGAATCTCTACGTTCATCGCGTATTTAATCCAATTCACATTTGAACAAACATTTATGATTAGGAGAATACATTGATAATAGGTTGCCAGTCAATAAGTGGCCGCAAGTAATTTTAACTAAACTGAAGTTAACTAATTTTCGAAAAAAAATTGCGCTCACTTGTTTTTTAAATAAAATATCATCCACATCATAGCAATGTATGTAAAGAATTCGAAAATCGATGGGTGCCGGTGCACAGTCGGCCGCAACTACTTCGCAGCCAGGTGTAAACAGGTAATATTTTGGTGTATTTATACGTTCATAACGTACATTTATGATTTATATATCAAATGAAAGCTATTTTTTTTCTGTTTATTATGATATACGGTTGCTTAATTAAATCTGGCCGCAAATAAGGGTTGCTGGCTGTTAAAAATGACAAATCTTAAAGAAAGAGTGAAAGAGAGCTAGCGTGTAACATCACTAGTCAGACGAGGATAGCGATTGCCAGCTGCACGATGCTTTAAAGGTATTGCGCATGCGTCGAATTCTAGTGTTCTCAACAGCTGCAACATTTTTATTCTAACATGAAAATCACGTTGTTTTAGAGTTCGTAATACATAACGTTATATATCGATACCTTTGGGTAGAAAGGTCGTATAAACAATTTTGGCCAAATTAACTTATTTAATATATACCACTAGCTTTTGCCCGCGGCTTCACTCGCGTTTTGTAAGTCGTTGGCGTAAAGCCAAAGCGTTTATAAGAAATTTTCATCCTCGTTAACCCTTTTTTTTTCGGGTTTATCTGCAATCAGCTGTGCTATAAGCAGATGGCTGCTGATAGCTGATGGTGCTGAAGGCGGGTTTAGTGTGGTCCCCATTAGAACCACCACTCTATATTTATAACTCATGGATTGTTGCCATTAAACCATTGGCAACATGTCATTTCTTTTGAGACGTTTAGTAAATGGTAATGTCAGCGAGGCAAGTGGATTTAGGTGCAGCAACAGTCTTCTCCCATAGCACGTACTTCTTCCGCCACTGTGGTGATATTTGCGTATTGATGTATTTCGGAGTTACGAATGAACCATGGTACATTACATATGGTGCGCAGTATAGCATTCTGCATTCTTTGCAACATTTTAATATTAGAGTTGCTGGCACTACCCCACAGCTGGGTGACATATGTCCAAACTGGTTTTAAGATGGTCCTGTATATCAACAATTTGTTATCAGTGGGGAGTTCTTCCCAAGATCCAGTAAAGATTCTTGAACCGAAGATTCAGCTCTTCCCTTTTCTTTTTTATGTGTTGGTTCCAGGTTAGACGACGGTCGAGATGCAGGCCCAGATACTTCACGCTGTCCCTGTGAGGAAGCATGTACAGCTGGCAATCACTATCCTCGTCTGACTAGTGATGATACGCGCTAGCTCTCTTTCACTCTATCTTTAAGATTTGTATTTTTTAACAGCCGGCAACCCTTATTTGCGGACAGATTTAATTAAGCAACCTTATATCATAATAAACAGAAAAAAAATAGCTTTCATTTGATATATAAATCATAAATGTACGTTATGAACGTATAAATACACCAAAATATTACCTGTCTACACTTGGCTGCGAAATAGTTGCGGCCGACTGTGCACCGGCACCCATCGATTTTCGAATTCTTTACATACATTGCTATGATGTGGATGATATTTTATTTAAAAAAACAAGTGAGCGCAATTTTTTTTCGAAAATTTATTAACATCAGTTTAGTTAAAATTACTTGCGGCCACTTATTGACTGGCAACCTATTATCAATATATTCTCCTAATCATAAATGTTTGTTCAAATGTGAATTGGATTAAATACGTGATGAATGTAGAGATTCTGCAGCCGGATCTTAGACCATAATGCTAAAATAAGAATAAAATAAAAATTTAAGGGGATCCCATACAACAACGTGATTTTTAAGCTCGATGTTGATTATGGCACCTGCTTGGCAAATATATTTAAGGGGAGCTTTCATACAACATACATAATTTTTTTCTATTTTTATTAATAATATTTATTATATTTAATTGTTTTTTTTTTCGTGTTTTAGTGAGGCTGCCATGGCTCGAATGAAAATAGCAGAGAGAAATAACGTAGCGCACACCATTCCGACACAACCCGTCGCTTCGTTCACAGCAGTGCAAGGGAACATGGTATGTTTCTCAACTTGGTTCCACGATCATTAAAAATTTCACTTCAGATCACTTTTTCCGAAAAACACAAAAACCGACTTCAATTTAGTTAAATCCAGGCACTTTCACTTTCATAAGCATCGATGACTACGTCGTCTAAATACACGAAAGTAAATTTTAGTTTTTTGTTCACATTTCAAAAACCGCACCGATTTCGAATAAATTTAAATTAACATCTCTGAACTATGCTCTACCAAACTAAAAATAACCATCAAAATCTATTTACAATAGGGTACAATCCTCAAAAAAACGAATTAGTCCGTCAGTTAGATTGCTAAAAAATATTGTACACGTATTTTTTCTTTTGTTTCACAAACAAAAAATTACGAAGATACAGCGCTTAGAAGTTTCGCGTGACGTCACTCGTGCCTACGATTTTTACTCACGAGTGACGTCGCGCCCCCCCACTCCCGAAGTTTGATGTTCTAAATCTTTGTCGATTTTTTAAATTTTGAAAAAACAAAAAATACATGCCCCATATTTTTCCATGATCTAGCTGACGGACTAATTAGAATAGTGTATTTTTGACCCAGACCCAGACCCTATTGGCGCCGCTATCGCGTAATATACATTAAGTCGGTTAGTAATGTAATTGAAACTATGATTTTGATTGTTTTACACACATTACTGCATTAGTTGTTTATAGTCATGTTTTCGTGATGTAAGGTGTAGGTATAGTTACGGCTGGTCTAGTCGGGAGAACGGCGCCTGCCGATCCGGAGACCCCGGGTTCAAACCCCACACGCACCACGAAGTCTTTTCGAATTCATGTGCGTAATGCCGCTAACATAAAACGGTGAAGGAAAACATCGTGATGAAACCGACATGTACCTAGAATCTTTCGAAGTCATGTGTCATCCGCCAACCCGCACTGGGCCAGCGTGGTGGATTATGGCCTTAACTCTCTCCTTGCGAGAGAAGGCCCCGAGTCCCAGCTGTGGGAACGTTTAGTGGGCTGTTGATGTTATGTTGAAGGTGTATGTATATTCCGATAATTCGAACAAATTGCTTTGAACCCAAATTTTCTGGAAAATAGAGGAATAATGAAGGGATTTGGATGAAATTTGGTACGTACATACACTTAAATAATGGTCTGGAATAGGTAACACATAGGCTATTTTGTATCCCGGAAAAATAACGGGGAAATGAGCGGGAATTACGCGGGTGAAACCGTGGGACGCTGCTCGTATTAAAATAATTTAGAGAAACATCATAACACGCGCGACGAGCCATGACCTGGCATTTCGCAATATAGATGACGTCATAAAATAGTAACTATGCTTACCGTGAGTCATCAGTTGTGACGACATTTCTAGAACTAACTTCTCTATAGTTATTGATTTATTTCAGTCTTTGTATCGTATTTTAGTTTTCCCCGCTTAATTTTCGTTCCTTTAATTTTCCCGCTATTAAAAGTAGCCCATGTATTCTGTAGACCGTATTCTATCTGGTTCGAAATTTTAATCCGACGCGGCTGAGCGTTCTGACGCGTGACTTAGCAACAAACGTCCAAACTCTTGTAAAATAAATTATATTAGTACTAGCTGCGCCCCACGGTGTGACTCGCAGCTTATCAGTTTTTCACGATAATTTATTTTCACCAAATACGATTCAAGGGTAAATGTTTTACCATCTATGAACGTCATATTTGTTTATACATATCTACCGACACGCGAAGATATTAGGTGACTAGCAGCGTCCCGCGATTTTACCCGTTACTTCCTGTTATTTTCACGCGATGTAAAATGAGACCCGTGCTTTCACCTCACCCCACACCCCACCTGAGATGACCTCACAAAGGTCGCTGGAAACCGCTGGTTGCAGGTTGCGCGGGACCGTTCGTTGTGGAAATCTAGGGAGGCCTTTGTTCAGCAGTGGACGTCTTGCGACTGATGATGATGAAACATTACGTGTTCAAATCGCGAAGGTTTAAAATCGATTTCTACTCAGATCCGTTCAGCCGTGGAGACGTGGTGGAGCAACAAACACAAACTCTTACATTTAAACTCACTTTGGACACATTTCCCTTCAAGTCAGAACACAGTATTGAGAGATTAAGATAAAAGTTTTTTTTTTGTTGCAGACGGAAGACGAAGCGCTAGCGCACGCGTTAGCGCTTTCCCTCCAAGAGCAGAACTCGGAGAGTCGAGACAACATGTTCGCGCGCGCTCTCTCCAGGCAGCGCGTCGGCGGCGAACAGAGCTCGCGGTGCAGCGTGTCCTAGCGAATACACTTTACCAATACAACTACAACAGTATAAAGAAATATTACGTTCATCGTCTGTGACCTTGGGCGACACGCCGATAACGTCTAGACAAGGATAGTGTTGTCGGAAACAAAAAAAACGTGGCACCAAAATAAAATTAAAACGTACGGAAGACGTCAGCTCTGAGCTGCGCTCCTGCAATACTAACAGTGTAATGTAGGCAATGCAGGAGCGCGCTTCCCGCGTCTCGCCCCGCACGATTGCCCCGTCTAGACGGCTCCGTCGAACGACTGTATGATTTAATAGACTGTGCCACTAAAGCGAGTCGACGGCGAACAGAGCTCGCGGTGTAGCTTGTCGTAGCGAAAACACTTTACCTTACATAAAGAATCAGTAAATAGATCAGGACGTCTACTCTGTTTCTACGAAAACGAAATTTCGAAATAAAACTCGCGACTTTCCTGCTCTCGTTCTACTTTGTTTCGTCCGATACAACATTGTTTGACGTTTAAATGTTCTAAGCATACTCTAATTAGAGTAGGCTTAGATCATTTATACGGACAAAATGACGGATCGAAGTAGAATCGGAGTTGGAAAATCGCGAGTTTATTTCGAAATTACGTTTTCGTTGAATTAGAGTAGACGTCCAGGACGTTTACTTTCTTTCTATGAAAAACGTAATTTCGAAATAAACTCGCGACTTGCCTACTCCGGGGGGTCTACCGCCGAACGAAAATGTCATCGCTTTGATGTTTCTCTCTTTTCTTTTCGCTTGAAATGATAGAGACGGCATTAGCAAAGCGATAGCCGATTTAGTTAGGCGGTAGAAGCGCGGTTCTACTTCGTTTCGTCCGATCGAAAATTGTTTGACGTTTGACTCTAATTAGAGTAGGTTTAGAACATTTTTAAACGGACGAAACGAGGGATCGGAGTAGGAAAGTCGCGACTTTATTTGGAAATTACGTTTTCGTAGACAGAGAGTAGACGTTCTGGACGTCTACTCTCTTTCCTTTCCTACTCCGGTTCTACTTCGTTTCATCCGATCGAACATTGTTTGACGTTTAAATGTTCTAAGATTACTCTAATTAGAGTAATCTTAGAACATTTAAACATTTAAACAATAAACATTTATTAAACATTTAAAAATTTAAATAATAAACATTTAAACGGACGATACGACGGATCGTAGTAGAATCGGAGTTAGAAAGTCGCGAGTTTATTTCGAAATTAGGTTTTCCGTAGAAAGAGAGTAGACGTCCAGGTTTTTCCGTACGGTTCCTTTGTACCAATCGTAAGCAGACGAGATGTATGTTAGCGACATAGTGATATGTCGCGACAAAAGTATGACTCTTCAACAAGAGCGACAAGACAAGATCAGATTCGCCGTTCTACCGCCTAACGAAAAACGCTTTGGACGTTGCTGTCTCTTTTCTTCTCGCTTGAAATAAAAGAGACGGCAATGCCAAAGCGCCAAAGCGTTTTTCGTTAGGCGGTAGACCCCCCGTGCTTTCGGTGTAATGCGTTTGTTCTAACTCTATACGTAGTATGTAAACTCTTTGGGTGTGATCCTAGAATATTTGGAGGTCGTGCGTCATTTACCAATCCGCACTGGGCCATCGTGGTGAATTACGGCCTTGACTCTTTCCTTGCGAGAGAAGGCCCCGAGTCCCAGCAGTGGGAACATTTTTTTTAAATAAAGAGTGACGAGACGAGCAGGACATGTGCCTGATGGTAAGCAACATACCTGCCACATAAACAGCACAGTGACACGCAGATATTGGAACATGAAGAGTCCAAATCATTACCCAGCACTGCACTGCGCTCGTCACCCAGAGATCTAAGTTGTTATATCTCTAAGCCCTGTAATTTCTCTGGAAACATTACCCTTCAAACCGGAACACAGTAATGTTTGCACTTTACTGCTTGGCGGTAGAATAACTGGCAAAGGTGTAGTCCTTCCCCAGGCGGACTCTGCTCTGCCGAGAGTCCTACCACTACAAAACATTTAGTGGGCTGATAATGCTATAACTCGGGGTCTTCAGCAAGAGAGTCAAGGCCATCAAAATGCACTTGACAGCGGACGTATGTCTCGATGACTATCTGTCTGTATGAGTTTGCTATCTGGTATTAAAGCAAGCGTACATGGGCGTTTTCAACAAAATCTGTATCCCTCTTGGCACTTGTCGCTTTCTGGAACATTCCATTTTGTGACCGGATTTTATACCAAATTAGTTTTACAGTAGTAACAATTGTTATTGTCTGTCTATACGTTTGTAGCAAACGTTACTACTGTAAAACTAATTTGGTATAAAATCCGGTCACAAAATTGAATGTTCCAGAAAGCGACAAGAGGAGGATACTTTTACTAATATCTAAATAAAAAGTAATTTCTATCATTTTTATTTCACTAATCTATGTGTCAGTTTTTCTTAAATTTTGAACTTTTCGAAAACTATGTTTTGTTTTTAATTTTTATCGTACACAGAATCGAAATATCTTTTAAGCACTTTTAGATTAAGAATGTAATTAAAATGACGTATACTAATTGGTGGAACTTGGTGCTGATTGGACGAACTTAACTTAAAAAAACCTAATCTTTGGTAAAAAAAAATTAAATCAAAGTATATCTTGCTCGCCATTTTATATACGTCACATTATAATTTACCAATAGAGACGTATCATAATGACGCGATTAACCCTCGAACCCGTTCGACCAATCAGCGAGCTCGTTTTCACTTTACTATTGAAAAAGGCGTGGCCACTTTTCACACGTGATTTTTATATAGGCTCACTGTTTTTATCATGCAATTTGAAGTCTGCGTTATATTTATAAAATAATCGCAAATTTATCAATATTTTTAGATAATTATTAATGTTAAAGAGAATAAAGGCTATTATGATCGATCGATTATTACGTTTTTTATTTCGTCTCAGTAAAGTATTTCTTTGATGCAATAAATTATTAGATTATTATCATTTATTTAATGATAGGCGAGCAGCATTCGCTGATATGCCTATATTGTTGAAATAACAAAATTATAGGTAATTGTCTGTTAAAACGATATTGTCTTTCGTTATCCAGTTGTCCAGTTTGTTCTTGAAAGAGTTCAATGATTTTGTTTTTACAAAGCAAAAGTTTTTTTTTCTGTCGGTTAAAATTAAATAAAACAAATATAAACAACAATATTATAATCTATATATTTGGCATACATAACAACAATATAATCCATATATTTGGCATCATATCACAGAACAATGATAGACAAAATACAACCATCAAAAATATAAATATCTGATAACAAATTAAAAAGCTTTACAATGGAATGTCACATTCCTAACTACATAATATTATATTCCTAGCATTTACCCTTAAACCTGGACTATAATAGATATTATATTATTTGTGCCCTTATTTCGACTGAGACTGTTACAAGTGTACTATGATTGTTGGTGTATAAAAGGACACAGGGACAGCATTGCATAGACACAATCCGGCTGGAATAAATGGAGGTAGACACGATACCTATCCGTCGGCGTTACAACGTCTCGCGACGAGAGTAGACTAGCTCTTAGAAAGATGTCACAAATGCGCAACGTAGTAAACGTTGCGTCGTCGCTGTTTTGTCGCACCGTAGTTTTACATACAAATCTGATAGGCACGCCACACTTTACGTTGAAACGACGTGCGTCAAAAGGACGCGCTCGCAACGTGGAGATGTTGACCTAGATTATCTTATATAATTAGTTTTATATTAGTTGTCGGTTATCGACGGTGCGACGTTGAATGAAGCGCGACGCAACGCTCTCGAATGGTACGCAGTTCGTTTAAATCATTGCGTCGCAGCGACGCAACGCAGCGGCAACGCCAGTGTGACAAGAGGCAGTCCATACGGCGCGTTTCACCGACGCACAGTGGGGGATTTCGGCCGATTAGCGGCCATAATTCGAAAAAGTGACTTATCTTAATATATATAAATCTCCTGTCACGATGTTTGTCCGCGATGGATTCCTAAACTACTTAACCGATTTTAAATTAAATTGGCACACCGCGAGCAGTCTGGTCCAACTTGAGAGATAGGATAGTTTTTATTTCAATTAATAGTCTTTAAATGACAATATCCGAGCGCAGCCGGAATGGGCCGCTAGTGTTTTTATAAATAAAACTAGAAATGAGCTCAGTTCCCTCTATTCAAACCCCTCTATTCAAAATCGTAAAAATTTAATCCCAATGACCTGTGGTTGCCGAGATATGTCAGTGCAAAGTTGACCCTCTGTAACAGCACACGCACTACGCGCGTGTTAGATTAAGGGTTCCTTGGAACCCTTCACCTAACGTTTAAATTGACTAAACGGATAGCTTATACGTGTTAAATCCTGATTAATGAGATGTTTTATGATATATGGTAATAAAAAGAAAGGAATTGATGTATTTCCGAAATTATATAATAAGTATAACCATGTTATAAATAATACGGTTAAATATAATCAATAAATAATATGCAAGTATTATTGTATAAAGTATAATAAACATATAAGTAAACCAACGTTGTCAAATCCACCACCTATTCCGCTATAACTTGTTATTGTTTGGTTGGAGGGGCGGCGCTACGACTATAGGCGAGTGGGTTTGACAACGAAGAGTATAAAAATGATCGTGGCTCTGTTCGGTCCTCTTGTCTTTCCTTATATATTGTTGTCTACAACTTACTGTGTCTTCTGTTGCTCTGTATAATTCTTGTTCCCGAGCGAACGATTGATTAAGCCAAGATAAGTATTATAACTGTTGTCTAAGATTTACTTGTGTACAGATTGTGTTTGTAAAGGCGCAGAGTTTTCTTGACCACGATTCTTTCTCTGTAGTCTATAGGTGCACCGAAAGTGGCATAAAAGAATAAATAACATTTAAATACCATCTATTGGATTTTCTATTCATCCTACCATCTTTTAAGTAGTTGACAGCACATTCACATCTAGGCTCACAGAATTAAGGCTATCCTGATGTAAATTAGGTTATAACAGCGCAGAATCCTAAGAGATTCTAACATCAGAAGTGGGATCGAACGGAAACTCTATGCTTTTTAATGTTTCAGATCCAGTAACTTCTGCGATGAACTGCGGACAACGTGTTTACCGACGAGATGACGACAAAACATCCACGGTGAAACAGATTTGCTGCATCTGGCTAGCGCCAGCCACAACGTTACTGCCAGCTGAAACACCTTTGTGGAACCCTCCACGACATCCAACAGCCGCAGTAAAACCAGGGAAGTACATTTCAATCTTCAACTATTTAAAGTTTCTAGCCAGATTGGCTTACATAATGTTATTATATGACTCGACGTAACAATTAAGAATATTATATGAATACAGATAAAATCGGACTGAAAAATATTTAACAAATACCCACATATTTTTTTCTTCACGTTTCGTATGGGATTTGTTTTTACTTACTTTGTATTATCATAACCCGTTATAACCCGCCTATCCTTATGTCTCTTGTTCCACAATTGATATCATACAACGAATAACAGTTTGAATTGAAAAAGGATGTTTTACGGCTTTTGGAAAAGAAACGTGTTTTCATTAATATCTCCTTTTGAGAAACCATAGCAAAATTTTATCCGATTTTGTGAGCATTCATTATGAGCATCAATTAACGTAACTGAAATTCAACAGACATCACAACTTTTTATATTAGGATTCATAATAAAATTGTTTCAATGTAGGTACTTACATTTCATATGACGAGGATAGATTATGTTCTACATAAAGCTACCCTCATCTGTCCAGTCAGTTACCAGGGTGTATTTGTTGTATATCATATCATTAGTATATTTCTTACTTTATGTTGTAGGACGTGATACTCATATTTATGTATTGTTGTATGATTTGAGAAATGAATTTATTTTTATCCAAAGTAATAAACAATAAATAAACAAAATTCTTTATTTGCGAAAATGGGTAATTACAATAAGATCTTAAATGTTTGCACTGAGAACTCCATAATCAACCTTACGGGATGCAAATATTAGGTTGTTTATGACAATTTGTTAAAACTTTACCCATTCAAGGACTACCAATTTCACATTACTATTGTCTACATTACGTAATTGTACAAAATTGACTAAGCATTTGTAACAATCCAATGATAATGGAAGCAACGCAATAAAGTAAATGAGTAATGAAAAAAAACTAAACCAAATACCAATGGCCAAAGTAAAAACTCAAATCGTGTTACTAAATACTGTAGACTTGCACCATTTAAGGACTGCAAATTTCTTATCATTATTAATTCACATTATCATACAATTATTTAATTATAAAAGAGTAATGACAATTAAAGCATTATAGTAATAAATTTAGTTACGATACTAATGTCCACGAAATAAATAAAAGTTTACAAATCTGAATCTTATTTGTCAGTCAGATACTCGTTAACTGTATAATGTGCAATTGATACTCCCAAATCGAAGTTTCGTCAAATCGGAATACCCTTTTGTTGTTGATGTGAGTTTTTATGTTGCGTAGTGATAACAGGTAGGTCCTATCTCATTATGCAGGAACACTTGGGTTATTACGGATTGAGAGGCTTTTGTTGTTTTCTCTAATGAGTCGCAAATTGTAGTTGGCTATTTTATGTGCGTTTTGCAGAAATATTGTTGTAAATTTGACTCATTTGTAAGCAATACTTATTACCAAACAGAAAAAATGATAAAAAGATAGAAATATTATCGACGCATTATATTAGAAAGAAATATCGTGATTAATTACACAATTATTTATTATTATTTGTGTTAGTAATTTATAATGTAAACGTAACACATATTTATTCAATAACAGCCCCCTTATGTACGTACAGCTGAAGTTTTAGAATGAGTAAATTTAGATTTATAATAACTTCATAATTTGACGAGTCTGTACAGAACCATTCAAAATGTTTAGTTTTAAGCAACGATCTCAATACACAGATGTGCCCTCCCAAACTTAAAGGCGCACGGAATCATATCATCGTTGGGAAGAGTGAGCTAACTCTTTCCGTCTTAGCCGGTTGCAGGAAACTATAAATGCCGGACGTTTTTACCTATCACTATTCGTTGTCAACAACCAAAATAAGTAGAACCACAGCATATCGCGCCGCTAGCGATTCTGGGAGTCGAGTAGACTAGTTGTGTGTAAACTTCTTACGATACACATAGAGATGCAGTTTATTACCAATTTCAAGGTGCTCGGGGCACATCCACTGGTTTATATCGATGGCTTTAAGTATGAAATGGTATAAAGTATGTAAGCCTCTGAATTCTATTCTTGTCATTTTTTTGCTCTGACCCTCATTTTTTTTCCATTACTTTTATTATTAAGTCCCTACATATTAAGTCTCTTTCCTTTCGTGTTATGTTTAGTATTCGTATAAGTGTAGTTTTTCTTACCAGCTTCTTTTAGGTATTAGAAATCTGTTCTAGGTTTAATGCCCAAAACAAGTTTAGAAAACATGTTCCTTCAAAAAAAAAAAGAAAGAAATGGAGAAGTGTATAGCATCAATTAATGTGGAAACGAAACTACAAACACTGTGTTTTCCAGACTCTGGCTGCTGCACAACCTGACCCGTCAACGTATTGAGCCATCTTGATGACATCGGTCTTCAAAAAATACGATTTGGGCTGCCGCCACAACATGCCTCATCTTCCAAGGAGTCCGGAGACTCTGGCTGCTACACAATCTGACCCGTCAACGTATTGCGCCAACATGATGACATCGATGACAGGCTGCTACTACAAAATGCCCCAAGTTCCAAGGAGTCTGGAGGTATGAAGAAACTAGCTACAACTATTAAACCTTAACTTGAAACGCCCATACGATGACATCAGCTTCGAATAACAGATGTACAGTGATCCTTGAATTTACTGAATGTCACATCTGAAATCTGGTACCAAACCATTAATATCTGTCAGGATAGTCGAACGGAATATGAAGTACTCCAGTATAATATAATTTAATTAAGGAATTTATGGCCATAATAAGTTAATTAAGTACCTTCAGCGATTAAATTTAAAATATATAAACAAATGAATCGCATAAAAATATTGAAAAAGGAGAATTATAAACGGAAACATAATGAATATAAATTCGAATTGTCCACCACAAAAAAAAAATTAATAATAATAATATTTTAATGGTATTTGGCACGGGGGAGATGTGATTGCGGTTGTCTGCTTTTGTTGGCCGGGAAATCTTCCAGGCTCCGGTAATATTTATATCAAATTATATTTTTATAAATGTTGCAGGAGTTTTTAATGATTTAGAGTGGCAACAGTCTATAGCCGTAGTTGCTCTTTTTTGTGTTAGGTATCATTATTAGGTTAAGAATATTGTAAATCGAAAGCTTTCCATGTTTTTGTCACAGAAGTCTGTTCTGTGTAGAGACCATGTAAAGTGATTATATTACTAACCCTGAGATCGCTGAAGGACCGATCGATTGGCAGGACAGGTAATGCTATTGCCAGCGAGTAGATGCTACTGGTGTTGATACAGGTTACCTGTACCTGCCGACTTTTAAAAACGACTTGTGACCTACTTGACTGAGTACTGCTGATCTCGACTATTGATTTTAACGATCGGTCGGGGTTCTCACTCCGTAGTTGCTTTTAAATTGGCCCGGGTGTGTAAGTCCCTCTGAAAGTCAAAAGATAAAAACTGGACCAGTTTGAATTTTAGTATTCTATGGATGGGGTTCTGCCACTAAAAACAAAAACGGGCATCAACGGGGTTCTCACTCCGTAGTCGCTTTCAAATTGGCCGGGCTATGTAAGTCCCCCCCCTGGTCAAAAGATAAAAACTGGACCAGTTTGAATAGTATTCTATGGATGGGGTTCTGCCACTAAAAACAAACGGGGCACCGGTGTTTTCACTCTACAGTCGTTGTTCAAGTTGACCAAAAAAAAAAAAAATGAAATTATAAACCCAAGGCCTCGTACAAAAGATTACACCTTGGTTCAGGTTGAACAGTACTCTGTGGATGGGATTCAGCCACTAAAAACTACGGGGCACGGCGTTCTCATCTGGTGTTGCTGTCAAAGCCATCCACGGAAAATTATTGGTGGAAAATTAAATAATATTGGTGGACAATTCACACGCGATGCCATCTGACCCCAAACTAAGCGGGGCTTGTATGATGGCGGCCAGATGGCTGATATTATGGTTAAGTAGTTTTAAGTTTTAAATACATACCTATTATACATAGATTATGCGAATATATAGTATATATGAAAATTGATCCGGCTTGATTAGCAATTTACAGGAAGAGAAATGCCACTAAACTGAAATGTTAACTAACTAAGTTAACTAAACAAAAATATATGAAATGAAATAATGAAAGAAAGAAAAGTATAAAACCTTATGTCTATGTACTATAAGTAATATATCCATATTAACAACTTTCTTTTGTTTAAAAATTACATTAGTTAAGTTTAGTACTTAAGCTAAGTCTACAACTATGTGTATAGTAAACTATTGAGCGTTCACGTGCTTCGGGACGCAGCACAGTCAGTCTGGCCGTGTTAGATTAAGGGTTCCTTGGAACCCTTCACCTAACGTTTAAATTGACTAAACGGATAGCTTATACGTGTTAAATCCTGATTAATGAGATGTTTTATGATATATGGTAATAAAAAGAAAGGAATTGATGTATTTCCGAAATTATATAATAAGTATAACCATGTTATAAATAATACGGTTAAATATAATCAATAAATAATATGCAAGTATTATTGTATAAAGTATAATAAACATATAAGTAAACCAACGTTGTCAAATCCACCACCTATTCCGCTATAACTTGTTATTGTTTGGTTGGAGGGGCGGCGCTACGACTATAGGCGAGTGGGTTTGACAACGAAGAGTATAAAAATGATCGTGGCTCTGTTCGGTCCTCTTGTCTTTCCTTATATATTGTTGTCTACAACTTACTGTGTCTTCTGTTGCTCTGTATAATTCTTGTTCCCGAGCGAACGATTGATTAAGCCAAGATAAGTATTATAACTGTTGTCTAAGATTTACTTGTGTACAGATTGTGTTTGTAAAGGCGCAGAGTTTTCTTGACCACGATTCTTTCTCTGTAGTCTATAGGTGCACCGAAAGTGGCATAAAAGAATAAATAACATTTAAATACCATCTATTGGATTTTCTATTCATCCTACCATCTTTTAAGTAGTTGACAGCACATTCACATCTAGGCTCACAGAATTAAGGCTATCCTGATGTAAATTAGGTTATAACAGCGCAGAATCCTAAGAGATTCTAACACGCGCGTCAGTGAAATTGATAACAAAGTTTGAAATAATATTTACGCCAAATTGCAAATCAAAAAAAAAACTAAAAAATATGGCTGAAGTTCCTGGAGGTATGGGTAATATTATGTGTATTTAACTTTACCTAAAAAATGATCGATCTGTTTGTTTATTACATATAATAATGCAGGCGAAATAGTGTCTAAGTATTAGAAATTAAAGTGCGATACATAGACTAAAAGTACTAAATCCCGCGGAATCCCGCGCTCGTTCTTCGATTAATTTGAAGTTTAAACTATTAGTAAATGATTCTGAAAAAACTAGCGACCAGTTTTGACCGGGTTAGATGTGACGTGTTTTATTAGATCAGCGAGTGCGCTCCGCGAAAGCGTCTGTCGCGGGCGCCGCGTGCATCGGCGTCGCGTCGTGCGTCGATGGTACCTGTTTATACTTGTTTGGGCTTGTAGATACAGGTCAGCTAGAGCCTACATTGTGTCTATTTTTTTAAACTGATTACTGGGTGTGAGAGACAGTTCGTATCATTTGAGTATTTTAAAATACTGTTATTTTCTTCTAAATGTGTTTATGTGAAATAGGTTTATGTCTAAAAATCAAGTTTGATTAAGAAACCATACTTAAAAGACGTAGTTTTCAAATAGACATTTTGATATTGCCAATAATTGTAATTATATGTTATGTATCCTTTTTTTAAAGGAGCTCAGGATCAGATCGTTGTTTGGACCAGAAAAAAAATATTTTCGAGACTGCGTAACAGCCTAGCGAAACTTAATGCATTAAAATCGTTTCGTAAAAATGTATGAAACTTTACCAGACAATTTCCTCGCACAGTTTAGGTTCTTTTTCTTATGCTTCATTTATTTCACAACGTAATTTGCGAATGTAATTTTTACGTAGGTACATAAATACTTATTCTTGTCTTTTGACTTTTGACCGTTTCTCCGTCAAACCATCAGATACTTCAAATTGCTTGTCATAGCGTAGGGGAGACAGGGGTAGCTCTGAACACTTTTTATTATTTGGGTTTATACTAAATAATAAATATTAATTATATATATTTATCTGGACCCATGAAACTAACGCACTCTCCATATTTCTCAACCTCTATTTTGTTCATATTAGCTCTAGCCGCGGGGCACATTTGACACCTTTAGGGACATCTTTGAAAAACAAAGAAAAATTAAAAACTATGTAGTCTAGAATATAATATATTAGTATTTTACTATTGAACATAGGCATTTATAGTACCATACAATCGTTGACATCGCACAGCTCATTCGACATCATCTTAATTCACATAACTTTCCTTTTTCTTTTTTTTATTTCTACCTTGTTGACTATTACAAGAAACAATTAAGTCAATTGACTACTAATTGACTACTTTTTGGTGTATCAAAAATTGAAGAATGAAGTTGAAACTTAAAAAATAACTCATGATGGCAAAGTATTTGGTTGATTAGGTCCCGTTCTAGTAATATTGACTGAAATGTTCAAAAGTCCCCGGTAATTTTGCGTCAAATCTGCCCCAACACTATCTTTCATAAATAAAAACCTCTAGACTAAACAATTACATTATATTTGGGTCTGTATTTGCAGCATTAAAAGAGTTGGTACGCTCTACATATATTAAAAATGTTTACTTACTGAATTATAAAAATAAAAGTTGTAATTTGAGAAACTTTTAATCCCAAAAAATATTGAATAAGACATAATTATGCTAAGCTATATGAATTGTTGAAGCTATATGAAGTAAGCTATATGAAGTTACGGTGGTCTAGTCGGGAGAACGGCGGCTGCCGATCCGGCGACCCCGGGTTCAAACCCCACACGCACCACTGTCTTTTCGAAGTCATGTGCGTAATGCCGCTAACTTAAAAACGGTGAAGGAAAACATCGTGAGGAAACCGACATGTACCTAGAATCTTTCGAAGTCATGTGTCATCCGCAAACCCGCACTGGGCCAGCGTGGTGGATTATGGCCTTAACTCTCTCCTGCGAGAGAAGGCCCCGAGTCCCAGCAGTGGGAACGTTTAGTGGGCTGTTGATGTTGATATGAATTGTTGATTGATGAATGTTTGAAGTTGATGAATGATTGAAGATGATGAATTGTCGATATGAATTGAAATGCGTCGCCACTTTTGCATCTATCAATATCGAAAAAAGCGCAATAAATTGTTATCGGCAATCATTGCTAACGGATTGTATATTGTTTTTATTTAGCAAAATAGTTGTTTTATTATTATTAAATTAATTTTAAATGTTATTAAGTTATATGAGTATTTAATTTGTTGCACCGTAAAACATAAGCAACGAGCGGCCCGCTCCGGCTTCGCTCGAATAATCACCTAGATATCAACTGCAGCGCCATCTGCCGGGCTGATTTGTAAATCGAAACCTTCCAGGGCTCTACCCAAACGTATACAAAAAAAATCATTCAAATCGGTCCGGCCGTTTAGGAGGAGTTGATTAACAACAAAAAGTGGCATTGATTTTTATATATATAGATGTGTAAACAGAGTGTCGGAGATTTTAGAGTTAGAAAATGCAAAAATCAAAAAATATTTATTTATTTATTTTCTAACTTCTAACGACCTCTGCTCAAAATCGCCCAATCTCCCCTATTTCGATAAAGAAGCAAAATATTAATTATTATATTAATTTGATATTAATTATATAGTTTCATTTACGGTGGCTATTTTATCAATATGCCACGAATAAATCGTTTTATAACTTGTGAAATATGTGGATACAGAGCCATGCAAGTAAAAGGAGAAAAACGGAAATTCATGGCAAAGTTTCCGATAGATGAAATCCGGTAAGTGTTAAATCAGTTCAAAGAGAATGTATCAGTTGTACACTGTTAAAAGTGTACGTTTTATAGTCTAGCAAGTTATTAAAATCATCATTTATTGTTATTGTGGATAACTACTAGTGATGTACCTCAAATGTACCTTAAATCAAAGAGCCTTAAATATCGATAAATTTGAGACACACATCAGAGCAATGGAAGAAATAATAAGAATACCAATAATCAGGAGAATAATTTGCTTCGTAACAGTTACCTTAATAAGTACCTATATCCACATAGTATATTCAAAAGTAATATTATGTTAAGCTGAAATATCAGATTTAAAAAGTAAATTTAAACGTATATTAACTGACAAGTATATCTGAGTATATCCAGTACTCTCTCCTTGCGAGAGAAGGCCCCGAGTCCCAGCAGTGGGAACATTTAGTGGGCTGTGGATGATGATGATATCCAGTACCGCTTTATTTATTGTTAATGAGTGTAGTGTGTATGTCGCAGCATGCAACTAGCTTACTCAACCGTTTAATCAACAGCCTATCTTAGAAATTGTCTTTTAAGTAATTTGCAAATATTTTTCAGGTGCAAGAAGTGGGTTAAAGCTGTGGGCAACGAAGATTTAGTATACGTTCCAATAGAAAAGTTACACTCATTGAAATATATATGTGGAGATCATTTTGAGAATAAAGTATTTCATAAGAAAAAAAACCGACTAAAAAAGTCTGCTATACCTATACCCACAAAAAACCTTAAGACTGGCCCACTTCCTGACGAAATGCTAGTTGAATTTCCTTGTCGTATCAATTCTAAAACAAAATTTACCATAAATGTTTGTCAAGAGATACGCGACAATGAAAAATCGAAATGCCAGGTTGAACCAATAGCTGAGACTAGTAACTTGGGTATCGTCTTTTCAAAATTTTTATTGCTTTTTTTAACAAAAATAGTTTTTATCCCTTTTTTCCTTATTATCCATTTTTTAATAATGTTTTAAGCGCCAAAGACTTAATATGTGGCACTATAGAGGTATTCTCGAATATCTTAATTTATATTATGTACACGTGGAGATTTATGAAGTGAACACTTATTTAGGCGCACCACACATTGATTTTTCGTGGGCTTTGAATTGAGCTCAATCTTCACGCTTAAAAATGAAATAAATCTTTGGGAAAACTCGGAAACTCGTCAACATTTCTAGGTGACCATGTTTAGAAGCATGGGCATCTTGTCTCTTAGTCTAGATGGTCATTCTTAGAAGACTTATTTAGACGACAATGCTTTGAATATTTATTCCAGCGACCTCCGGTTTCACCCCCGTTGTTTCCTGTTAGTGAGCTATCAAATTCCAAATTATAAAGGTTTCACTTCTAACTGCAGTCCCTATGGCTGCCATTTTTTTGTGTTATCAAATACTATTTCATTCAAACTTATTGTGATTTCGTTTTATTTAATGTCAAAATTACAATTAAGTTAGTATTGTTTATTCTCTCACACATTTTTATAATTGCTTTTCCTGTCGCTTTCATACATTATTTAGTTTTGAAACTCTTTATTTTTTAAATTTTTAAATAAATAAATAAACATTATGTAAATACATTTAACAGGTGAATTATTGTAATAAACACAATATTTTTTGTTGTTTTTTAACCAAAAGTTTTTCATTTCAACTCGAGTCTTAGTTTAAGTCTGATGTTGTACTATTGTTGTATTACTTATGAATGTCTAACGTTGGACTCAAATGTAGACTCTATCCTTTTTTTGGACATTAAATGTTCAATTAATACTGAGCCTACTTTTTGGTCGAAATTTTATTATCGATATCGATAAAATGCGAAATCGATAAACTGCACTACACTACAACACTAAACAATCTGTTAGGTTGGTACTCATGTAGCATGTAGTTTTTGACATCCGTTGCCGTACGATTGGTATTGAACAGCCATGTAAATTGCTCAAAAAATTTTGTTCCTAGTGCCGCCTCTTACGTAGTATTTACATTCTCTTTGCTGCGTAACTGCATGTCATCCGAGTTCGATGCTCAATTGAAAATTTTGGAGCGAGAACTGTCAATAGAGGCGATTGTGCTGTACAAATACAATTGACCGTAAGATCGCAGTTATCGAAATTGTTGTATAAAATGCGAACCAAGTGGAAGGAGGCGAAAGGCAATGATAAATTCTTTGAAGAAAAAAATAAAAATTGGCTAAACATTGATTTTTCACTCCCCATCCGCACAATAGATCTATCAGAAGATTACAGAGTCGAAGGCTCATCATCAAAAAGCTGTTCCTCAAATGAATCTCGAACCAAACCTGTTCGTAATCGTGGTCGGCCATTTTTGGACTACCAGCGATCCAGCGATCGTTCAAAGCGTAGAAAAACGGAAGAGCTTCATAAAAAATATACGCCTGCACAATTATTACAGGCTACAACAACGAATTTTCGGTCTTCTGGAAACTTTGATTCAGCAAAAGTTATAAAAGATTTTACTGTTTCGCCAAGAAGAGCGACACGGTACAGAGCAGCGTTTACAAAAAGATCTAATGCGCCGCAAACAATTTCTCCGGATGAAGCGCTCTCAGACATAGTGGAAGGAAAACTGACGAGACATCAGTACAACATCATCAGAAATAGATTGAAGACAGTAAATTGCAAAGTTTATCCCAGCTATGACTCTGTGCAATTAGCCAAGAAGCTCTGTTATCCGCCTCCATCCAGCATCAACGTTACCGAGACCAGTGCCGACATTAAATTACAAAGCTTACTTGATCACACCATTGAACGTCTCTTGCTCGCAAAGAGAGATTTTTTAAAATCACTCAATAGCCAGCGTATTACAGCTGAATTGATATGTAAGTGGGGATGCGACGGAAGTTCGGGACAGAGCGAATATAAGCAATTATTTAACGATGACTCAGCTTCAGACACATATTTCTTACGTCTTTCGTTCCCCTTCGACTTACCTTCTCCAATAGCGACACTGATGAAAACTACAACGATACCATATGGCAAAATCCAAGGCCCTCATCACCTCGATTCTGCCGACCAATTAGACTGCAGTTTGTTCATGAGACTACCGAAGTGATTGTAAATGAAAAAAAATATATCGATGATCAAATAGCTTTGCTCGAACCTTTCAGAACGGTTGTAGATGCCTCTGTAATCACAATAAATTACAAAATGTTGTTCACGATGATCGATGGGAAGGTATGCAACGCAGTGACATCAACAACTTCAGCGTTAAGATGTAATTTGTGTAGAGCCACGTAGAAGGACTTTAATGATATCGACAAAATTCTGAAACTGCCAGTAATCGAGTCGAATTTGAATTACGGAATGTCAACACTACACGCTTGGATCCGAATGTTTGAGTGCTTACTACATATTTCCTACAAATTACAGCTCAAAAAATGGCAAGCTCGAACGGAGAGTGAAAAGGCATCAATCAAGCAAAGAAAATGTGATATCCAAAAGGAGTTGAAATTGAGCTTGGGACTCGTGGTAGATCGACCAAAACCGGGTTATGGTAGCAGTAACGATGGCAATACAGCCAGGCGTTTTTTCGAAAATTTGTCGAGAGTTTCACTAATAACTGGAATAAATGAACAGCTGATGGAGAAATTTCACGCAATTCTGCAGGTTATATCCAGCGGAAGAAATATTGACGTGGAAAAGTACAAAGCATACGCACTGGAAACGCAAGGATGTTTGTAGCCGAATATCCGTGGTATAACATGCCAACAGCAGTGCATAAGCTGTTGATGCACGGTTCACAAATAATAGCTTCCGCATCTCTACCAATCGGGCAGCTATCGGAGGAGGCCCAGGAAGCCAGGAATAAAGACATAAAAAATATCGAGAGGGATTTTCTCGCAAATGCTCCCGAGAAAGGACGATGCAAGATGTTCTGAACTGGTTGTTGGTATCTTCCGATCCATACATCTCAAATTTAAGGAAACTTCCAACGAAAAAGAACAAAAAACTAACGGCGGATGCTCTGTGGCTCATATTCTCTAGTGACTCGGAAGATGATTCAGCCGGGGAACAGTCAATATCCGAGAGCGAGGAGTATGACTCTAATTGAGTATTGATATATTTTATTTGATAAATAAAAGTAATAATGATCAATCATCATCAAAATGTCAATTTTTTTTTCAGACAACTCAAAAACTCCTTCAGGATTTTCAGCCTTTTTCAACTAATATTTCCAAGAGCGAATGACGATGTCTCGGCCACCATTTTGTTTTTTGGAAATTCCGCTATCAAATTCATGCTTACCGACTCAAAAACGTATCCTAGCCAACTTTCAGCCATTTTAACGCGTATTTCTAATATTGAAGGACGATATCTCGGCGGCCATTTTGTTTTTGGAAATTTTGAAACCAAATTCGTAACCAGCGATCCCAAAAACGTTTGATAGCCAACTTTCAACCAGTTCTAACTAGTATTTTTAAGCGCGAAGGACGATATTTAGGCGGCCATTTTGTTTTTGAAAATTTTGATACCTAATTCGTAATCAACAATCCCAAAAACGTATCTAAGCCAACTTTTAGCCATTTATAACAAGTATTTCTAAGCGCGAAGGACGACATTTCGGCGGCCATTTTGTTTATGAAAATTTTGACACCAAATTCCTAACTAGCGATTTCACAAATGCATCTTAGCCAACTTTTAGCCATTTCTAACTAGTACTTCTAGGCGCGAAGGACGATATCTCGGCGGCCATTTTGTTTTTGAAAGTATTGATATCAAATTTGTAATCAGCGACCCGAAAAACAATGGAACACCAAATTTGGTGTAATACCATTATTTCCCTGAATTATGGCCGCTAATCGGCCGAAATCCCCCACTGTGCGACGTAGCGTTGTCACTGCGTCGTAGAAGTACGGTACGATGATGCAGCGACGACGCAATGTCTATGTGATATTTATCTGTGAGCCAGTTTCTTAGGTGGTCGGTCGTTGTTTACAGACTGCTCATCATATCCTTGTTATGCAGCGTCCGGAACTTGTGGTTGTCGTTGAGATACGTGGTGAGGAAGTCGGGCGCGCGCCGGGCCAGCACTAGCTCCATGCTCATGTAGCGCGCGGCGGTCAGGCGCTTCCTCTCCGCGTTCGAACGGCACAGGTTCTTGTGCGCGTGCGCAGCGAACGCGGCCGCGGTCTTCTCTACCAGCTTCACTGTCACGAACTTGCCGGGATCGTCTTCTAATTCCGGCTGAAACAAACAGTATCCTGATTCATTTTACTCCTTTCCTTAGGTTTACAATATATGTACATAAAAACATTATAAAAAAAAAACCTAGTTTGCCGCTAGCAGCGGGGCAGGGCCCAAGCTACCGGTGGTTAGGGCTGCAGAGAGAGGAACCTCCTGACGATGCGCGCTGTGTCGAGGATGACCGCCGCGTGCATCTGACCCGCCATCCAACCGTCTAGCGAAAGTCTCTCGAGATGTTGGTCAAGACTAGGAATAATAATGCATCTTTGAAATGTATTCGGGGCAAGGTTTGTAGAGCAGAAAATTTTAAAAATGTTGAAAAAAAAAATGGTGGTATACTAAGTTCGCCGAGTCTGCCAGTTTTATTATATTTATGCAATGAATTGTGTAAATGTATAAAGGATACCACACCACTACCCTTAGTAAGTTATCATGTACTAGTTACTAAAAGGTTATTGGGAAGAGATAGCTATTAACGATAAGATTGCCTTTTGTTCTAAAAATGTTTTAATTTTAATTACTGTTTTAATGTATTGTTTTGTGGCGTAATACAAGTGTATCCGATTTTATGTGGCGGTGGCCATCTTGGATTTGAAATTTGTCATCCTTATTGAGGGAGCTGTTAAGGACTGATTTAACTGAGTGAAGTTACTGATATAACACGTAATCCATGATTTTGTGCCAGCGGCCATAATTTTGAAAAATATCTACTAATATATATAAAGCAGCGCCTCGTGGTTTCTCCCTCTCTCTCTCTCTCTTTCATTTTTCAATTTTTTCATTGGTTTTACGCGCGCAGTTACAGTTCCCATTATTTTTCCCGTGACAAAAAGTAACATATGTGTTATTCCAGACTATAATCTGTGTTCCAAGGTTCCAACGCGACGTGGTTGATCAACATCCAAATTTTCACATTTAAAATATTATAAGGATTTATTTATGTATCGCCACATGACACTATTCCTTCATGGCCATTGGGGAAAAAGAAAAAAAGTGAAGGTAAACTTCAGCTGGGGCAAAAACGCGTAAAATTACTAGATCAAAAAAAATGGACCACTAACAACAACGCTGGACAAAAACTAAGGAAGTAATTTCAAGCAAGACACGCAATTTGAAGGATGAACATCGATTATAGTTAATAGTTTTTGATGCGACGACGACTTGCGTGAAAGAGTAGGTAGGTAACAAACTACTAGGTGTTCTTCCAGAATATGATGTGTACGTGTGTGTGTGTGTATGTGTGTGTGTGTGTGGGAGTAATGAGTACTAAAATATAATATGTTTGATTCATTTAAAAAAATATCAAACATACAGAAAATCTTATCCATATTTGACTTCTGGATATCTCTGCGGTCGCCGAGATTCTGTGAATCTGGTTCGCGTTTGTATGTGGTGTGTGCATGTATGGACGAGTTTTGTGTGTATATAAGCATGAGTGGCGTACGTGGAAATGGTGTGTGTTAAAAGTTCAAACACATGATGTTTGATTTTCTTAAACAAAGCTTACAGAAAATTTGAACCACTGCCATACCTATTTGATATCTGGATGTCTCCGCGGTCGCCCAGTTTTCACGGTGATGTATGTGTGTAATGAGTAGTGTAAGTGGGAATGGTGTGTGTTAAAACACATAATGTTTAATTTGTTCTTAAGCAAAACTTACAGAAAATCTGATCCACTGCCATATTTGATATCTGGATATCTCGGCGGTGGCCGAGTCCTCAATGTTCCCGCTGTAGAAGAAATGCCCGACCCCGGCCAGCCAATAGTAGATGAACAGAATGGAGACGGCCACATTGTGCCTCACTCCCTGTAGGGTCACCCCGCCACAGGAAATCGATAGTAGATCTTCGGCGGTTACGTTAACGTCGAATTTTCTGTGAATCTGGTTAGCGTTTCTATTGGTGTGTGCGTGTGTGGATGAGTGATGTGTATGTTTGTGTGTGAGACGGTGTGTGGGTGGATGAGAGGTATGCATGGGAATAGTGTGTGTTAAAACATGTATTGATTGAATTTCTTTTTGAATTTATTGGACGTTTTTTAAATTATTTGTGATAGAATTCATAACTAGAGTTATTTCACGTACGTTTTTGTTATATTAAGTAAATTTTTGTATTTGACGATTTGTCGTCTTAGTCCGGGGAAATATTGTAAGTATGTGGTGTGTGTGTGTGTGGATGAGTTTTATGTTTATATAGTTGAGTGGTGGGAATGGTGTGTTAAAACACACAATGTTTGATTTTCTTAAATAAAACTTACAGAGAATCTGATCCACTGCCATATTTGATATCTGGATATCTCCGCAGTGGCCGAGTCCTCAATGTTCCCGCTGTAGAAGAAATGGCCGACCCCGGCCAGCCAGTAGTAGATAAACAGAATGGTGACGGCCACATTGTGCCTCACCCCCTGTAGGGTCACTCCGCCAGAGGGAATCGATAGTAGATCTTCCGCGGTTATGTTAACGTCGAAATTTCTGTGAATCTGGTTCGGAGTTGTGCTGCTTTTCTTCCACAGCTGTTGGTGAAACGAAACTTAAGTTAAATACATTTTTTTTTAACAATACAAAGTGATGGGACGACAAAGATATGCGTCTGATGGTAAGCAACGCAGTTAAATAAACATGACTCTAAATCAGTGTGACAATGTGAACATAGAGTTATACAGACACACTTACAAACAGACACGCATTCGCTTTTTTAATACTAATTTTAGTGTAATTATTAGAATCTTCACTTCGTTTGTAGTTATCGAAGCGAGAATTCATCAATTTTATTCCTTCTAAGTCATTCGTTCACATCGAATGGATGTGAACCTTGAACGGAAACCTTGAAGGTTAAGAGAAATTGATAAATTCTCGCATGAATAACTTGCTTTATCAATAAAAAAATCTCTGTAACCACGAATTTGAATGAAATTAAATACGTAGCGCGCACATTTATTACCTCAAATGACACATGAGGTACTTTTTATTCTAGATTGAGTTAAGATATCCGACAAGCAGCTGGTAGCGGTTGGAAACGTAAAGCCAAGGATCAAGCCACTCAGCTCGATCCTTGGCTTTACGTTTCCAACCGCGTATTGTTGGAGAGGCCTATGGCCAGCATGTAGGTTGATTATGATGATGATGAAGGGCTCCACTTTATATTCCCTTCGTAGTGACAGTGAGAGAAGTCTTACAACGAAAGAGTCAAGGCCGTAATCCACCACGCTGAGTGAGAATTAAATAACATATTTTAAATATTGGTGGACAATTCACACACAACACCATCTGACCCCAAACTAAGCAAAGCTTGTAATATGGCGGCCAAATAGCTGATATAATACTTATGTAGTTGTAAATACATACTTTTTATACATAGAAACACCCAGACACAGTGCAAACATTTGAATTCAGCACACAAATATTTGCACTGGGTGGGAATCGAACCCACGACCCTCGGTTTCGCAGGCAGAGTTACTACCCACTGAGCCACGAGAGAATTAGCGGATAGCGCTCCTCGAAAGATGTATTTTTTAGAATATGCCGGCTTCTTGGCACATCATTTTGAGTATATATATATATCTCCGTATGAGAGAAAGCCCCGAGTTCCAACAGTGGAACACGGAACTTCACATACTACGCTGACGACACCGACGACGCCATCGGTCGGTTGGTGCGCCGAGCGTTAGCTACAACACCGAAGACCATCCGAGGGTTCAACTTACAGATGGCCATCAGGGACAAAAATACGATCGTGAGCCGGGATGAGGCGACTTCTTAAAAAATAGCAAAATAGGACTAAAGAGCACTAACATTAGGTTGACAATGTTCCCTACTATGCTTCCCTATTATAATTTTCTTCTTGTAATTCTCGATTTATGTAAAAAAAAAAAAAAGAACCCAAATGACAAATTTCAGCGGTCACGGAGTCTGTGGATTGGCTAAATCCTACTAATATTATAAATGTCAATGTTTGTTGGTAAATCACGTCGTAACGTCTGAAGGGATCTTGTTGAAATTTGGAACACTATTTGATTATAGTCTGGAAGAAGACATAGGCTACTTTTTATCCCGGGTGAACAACGGGAACGTGAATTACCAGGGTGAAACCGCGAGCCACTGGTAGCTTTAAATAAAAATAAAGCAATGGGCGCTCTTAATACGTATGTTTGTCCCATACCTCGTTGACAAAAGGCACAACACGAGAGTCATACACCATGAACCCGTCCACTCCACACTCTATCTCTTTCAGTTTCGCTTCGAGGATCTTGTTTATCACCGCTTTGGAACTGAAACATAACGTGAACACAAATCTTTAGTGTTCTATTAATTACTACGGAACACGTACTAGGAGATCGATCTCACGATCGTGACTATATTGTGTGATATTTTATAATTATAATAACTACAATTATAATATTTTATAATTTTATGCCTGTGGGTTTCGAGCCCCAAAATTGTTGAATAAGTATTGTTTGTTTGAATATACAGATGCTGTCTCAGCCTGCGCTATCAGGCTTATTACCAGTAACCCTGTATACATCGTAAATGGCTACATACTTACCTGTGCAGCGCGCAGCTACATACGTATTGAGGCAGCATCTGTATATTCAAACAAACAGTAATTATTCTACAATAGGGTACCGGACTGGGTCAAAAATACACCATCCTAATTAGTCCGTCAGCTAGATCATGGAAAACATTGGACACGTATTTTTTGTTTTTTCATAATATTAAAAATCGTCAAAGATATAGACCATCAAACTTCGAGAGTGGGGGGTAGCGACGTCACTCGTGTGTAAAAATCGTACTCACAAGTGACGTCACACGAAATTTCGAAGCGCTGTATCTTCGTCATTTTAAGTTTGTGAAACAAAAGAAAAAATATGTGTACAATATTTTTTGGCAATCTAACTAACGGGCTACTTAGTTTTTTTGAGGATTGTACCCTATTTTTGTTAAAACATGCCCTTCAAAGGATGCACGCTGATCACCAACAACCCTGTATAGTGAATTATATTATTATGTAGACGAGCACAGCAACTTAGGTACGTATCGACTCACGTAAGAAACAACTCAAGTATGTAGCGACTCACGTATGAAGCAACTCAGGTATGTACCGACTCACGTATGAACCTATGAACCAACTCAAGTATGGAGCGACTTACGTATGTAGCGACTCACGTATAGCGACTCACTCTCTGTGCGCGGTGTCGGCGGCGGGCGGCAGCGTGGCGGCGGCCATGCCCCCGGTGGCGGGCGCGCCGCGCGCGTGGCACGCCGCCACCGCGAGCCGCAGGTAGGACGCGAGGAAGCGACGCTCCATGAAGTATGGAGCGACTCACGTATGTAGCGACTCACGTATAGCGACTCACTCTCTGTGCGCGGTGTCGGCGGCGGGCGGCAGCGTGGCGGCGGCCATGCCCCCGGTGGCGGGCGCGCCGCGCGCGTGGCACGCCGCCACCGCGAGCCGCAGGTAGGACGCGAGGAAGCGACGCTCCATGAAGTATGGAGCGACTCACGTATGTAGCGACTCACGTATAGCGACTCACTCTCTGTGCGCGGTGTCGGCGGCGGGCGGCAGCGTGGCGGCGGCCATGCCCCCGGTGGCGGGCGCGCCGCGCGCGTGGCACGCCGCCACCGCGAGCCGCAGGTAGGACGCGAGGAAGCGACGCTCCATGAAGTATGGAGCGACTCACGTATGTAGCGACTCACGTATAGCGACTCACTCTCTGTGCGCGGTGTCGGCGGCGGGCGGCAGCGTGGCGGCGGCCATGCCCCCGGTGGCGGGCGCGCCGCGCGCGTGGCACGCCGCCACCGCGAGCCGCAGGTAGGACGCGAGGAAGCGACGCTCCATGAAGTATGGAGCGACTCACGTATGTAGCGACTCACGTATAGCGACTCACTCTCTGTGCGCGGTGTCGGCGGCGGGCGGCAGCGTGGCGGCGGCCATGCCCCCGGTGGCGGGCGCGCCGCGCGCGTGGCACGCCGCCACCGCGAGCCGCAGGTAGGACGCGAGGAAGCGACGCTCCATGAAGTATGGAGCGACTCACGTATGTAGCGACTCACGTATAGCGACTCACTCTCTGTGCGCGGTGTCGGCGGCGGGCGGCAGCGTGGCGGCGGCCATGCCCCCGGTGGCGGGCGCGCCGCGCGCGTGGCACGCCGCCACCGCGAGCCGCAGGTAGGACGCGAGGAAGCGACGCTCCATGAAGTATGGAGCGACTCACGTATGTAGCGACTCACGTATAGCGACTCACTCTCTGTGCGCGGTGTCGGCGGCGGGCGGCAGCGTGGCGGCGGCCATGCCCCCGGTGGCGGGCGCGCCGCGCGCGTGGCACGCCGCCACCGCGAGCCGCAGGTAGGACGCGAGGAAGCGACGCTCCATGCTCACGTATTTGTTGCGATCCGGTAACAGGTACTCGCGCCGGTCGCCTGTACAAAACGTAACCTGATTTTCTCCCAAAAAAAATAAAACGACTTCAATTCAAAAGGAAACTAAAACAACCGAAACAATTTCATATAATATAAATATATTAAATATATCATACATATATTACATGTAAAAACATTCAATTGAATTGAGAACCTCCTCCTTTTTGGAGGTCGGTTAAAAAGTGATGTAATATTATTTTTTTACTTTTATAGGTTACACTTAACCACCATCTCGCCTGATGTTTAGCGGCGATGCGGTCTTCGAATCGGAAATGGAGCGTGTTTACCTAAAAGAAACCGATTCACTCTCGATTTGAAGACACAAAGATACAAGTAAACGAGTTCCGTACCATGATTCACAACACCATCGGATTGATCAGAATCGCGATCACATCTCTCCATTTTTGCCTTATACGTTTATAGTGACAAGAGCGCTGCTAGTTATACTAGCTAGCATAAATCATCATCATCACCATCAGCAGCATCAGTCGCAAGACGACTACTACTGAACATAGGCCTCCCGCTAGATTTCCACAACGAACTACTATATATATACATACTACTTATAACTTAATAATACAAATAATGTGGGTAGAAATTCATAGAAATTTAACAAAAAAGTACCCACATTATTTTTTATACTTCTTTGAAGAGTATGATAAATATTATATTCTATAGAGACATGTATATTTCTGTGAGCAGACACAATACAAAACCAACTTACCGAACTTCGCAACAATCGACGCGCAGTAATCCCAGATACCACAGTTCAGCCCCAGCGAGTGTTCCCTCAACGCATACAAGATCTCATCCATTTCAAACGTCGATACAATATTTTCAATGAGCACACAAGCCTTGATAGTTCCTTGCGGGATGCCTAACTCCTCTTGAGCCCAGACGAAGATTTCGTTCCACAACACTGCTTCTGAAGCCCCCTCCAATTTAGAGAGATAGAAGTACGGCCCGCTGTTAGCCTCGTGAAGTAACCGAGCGTTGTGGTACATCAGTATAGCGAAGTCTACAACCGCTCCGATCGTCTCCTTGCCATTTATCTGAAACAAAAAAGATACATTAACAATCGACATTTGTAAAACAGCCAACTCACATTTTGCAATGCGGTATTTGCACTTTTCAGTTGAGAAAAATAAATACTTATACTAAAATGTAACAGACTAGCTGTGGCCACGTTTTCATCCGCGTTTCAATGGTTTTTTTCAGGGAACTCTAATTATTTCCTTTAACTAGGTAATAGTCTAATAGTAACCTAAGTTATACCGTGAGAACAGGGGTCGGCAACGTTTTGGGAGCCATGAGCCACATGGTAAAAAAAGTAGATAAAAGCGGGCCGCACTCCTAAAAAATTCAAAGTAGTGAATCAATAAATGTATCATGAAATATTCAAAACCGTAGCGGGCCGGAAGGAGGTAAGTCGCGGGCCGCTCGTTGCCGACTCCTGCCGTAGAACAGCAGCCGTCATAATCGGTCTAGGCGTTTCGGAGATTAGCACGAACAACCAATCAGATAAAAAAATAAAATAAACAGGGAAATACATATATAAAACCGTAGTAGTAAATATAGTAAAAAGCTGTTACTTTAATATTACAAGTAACAGACACTTCAATTTTATTTATATTTTACGAGTATGTACTCAATTGTGCTCGTATAGATCATGTACCCACATGATGCCGCCAATTTAAAACTGTGAAGGAAAACATCGCGAGGAAACTGACATGTACCTAGAATCTTTCGAAGTCATGTGTCACCCACCAACCCGCACTGGGCCAGCGTCGTGGATTATAGGCTTGACTCTTTTCTTGCGAGAGAAGGCCCCGAGTCCCAGAAGTGGGAACGTTTAGTTGGCTGTTAATGCTATGTACCTATAGATAAAACGTTGTAAATCTTACTAGAATGTTATGTTCCGTCATGTTCCAAGCCCTGGGCCTCAGCATCAGCACCGGGCAGGTGGTGACCGAGAGCGGAGCCCCGGGGAGCTTGCCCCGCACCGCCAGCCGTATGTTCTGGTACGCCAAGAGCTGGTTGCGCCACGTCGGACAATGCCCGTCGTCGAAATCCACTTGAATACCTGCATATACATATAGACATCGTGTACCGCATCGTCGCTTAACATCAGGCGAGTGTGCGATCAAGTGTAAATCTATAAAAGTTATAAAAAAGGCCTTAATGAGACTTGAAAGAGAAAGAGAGGCTTGAAACTGCGTTAAGCCGACGCCCGCGCTGTTCCATACAAAAGTGGTCCGGGTGTCATTTATAACGCATTTTTTTCCTAACTTACTTTGTCACAATGAATGTAGCATAATATATTATGTCATAATGTAACTTTTGCATAATCGTTTTTTGGCGTAATATATTTTAAGCATAACAATCTACTGTACCTACTACATTAAAGGGGTTTGGGTAAAGTTGGCGTCGTTTTTTTTTAGCGGCCAGAGATCTGTTATCACTTTCTTGTAACAATAAAATACCCTGATGCTATCTGTGCAATCGGATTTGCTCTAAGTCATATCGGAGCTGAGTTATAGCCTGTCAAAGTTATTTATTTTTTGGATTTTTTGTATGGGCAAGTGGCGTCGTTTTTTCATTTTAGCGGCCAGAGATCCGTTAGCACTTTTATGTAACATTATTTTTACCTTAAGGTACCTGTGTAATCAGATTTGTTGCAAACTATATCGGAGCTGAGTTATGGCCACTCAAAGTTTTTTTTTTGGTTTTCTTTGTATGTACTAGTGGCGCCATTTCCTACAGCGGCCAAACATCCGTTAGCACTTTTGTGAAACATTATTTTTACCTTAAGGTACTTGTGTAATCAGATTTGTTGCAAACTATATCGCAGCTGAGTTATGGCCACTCAAAGTTTTTTTTTTGGTTTTCTTTGTATGTACTAGTGGCGCCATTTCCTACAGCGGCCAAACATCCGTTAGCATTTTTATGAAACATTATTTTTATCTTAAGGTACCTGTGTAATCAGATTTG
Organism: Ectropis crepuscularia; assembly: GCA_963693475.1. NCBI lineage: Eukaryota > Metazoa > Arthropoda > Insecta > Lepidoptera > Geometridae > Ectropis > Ectropis crepuscularia. The sequence continues at coordinate 21,755,241 of OY856355.1, forward strand.
TTGCAAACTATATCGAAGCTGAGTTATGGCCACTCAAAGTTTTTTTTTTGGTTTTCTTTGTATGTACTAGTGGCGCCATTTCCTATAGCGGCCAAACATCCGTTAGCACTTTTATGAAACATTATTTTTACCTTAAGGTACCTGTGTAATCAGATTTGTTGCAAACTATATCGGAGCTGAGTTATGGCCACTCAAAGTTTTTTTTTTTGGTTTTCTTTGTATGTACTAGTGGCGCCATTTCCTACAGCGGCCAAACATCCGTTAGCACTTTTATGAAACATTATTTTTACCTTAGGGTACCTGTGTATTCAGATTTGCTCCAAACTATATCGGAGCTGAGTTATGGGCCCTAAAAGAAAACCAAAAAAAAACTTTGAGTGGCCATAACTCAGCTCCGATATAGTTTGCAACAAATCTGATTACACAGGTACCTTAAGGTAAAAATAATGTTTCATAAAAGTGCTAACGGATGTTTGGCCGCTGTAGGAAATGGCGCCACTAGGACATACAAAGAAAACCAAAAAAAAAACTTTGAGTGGCCATAACTCAGCTGCGATATAGTTTGCAACAAATCTGATTACACAAGTACCTTAAGGTAAAAATAATGTTTCACAAAAGTGCTAACGGATGTTTGGCCGCTGTAGGAAATGGCGCCACTAGTACATACAAAGAAAACCAAAAAAAAAACTTTGAGTGGCCATAACTCAGCTCCGATATAGTTTGCAACAAATCTGATTACACAGGTACCTTAAGGTAAAAATAATGTTACATAAAAGTGCTAACGGATCTCTGGCCGCTAAAATGAAAAAACGACGCCACTTGCCCATACAAAAAATCCAAAAAATAAATAACTTTGACAGGCTATAACTCAGCTCCGATATGACTTAGAGCAAATCCGATTGCACAGATAGCATCAGGGTATTTTATTGTTACAAGAAAGTGATAACAGATCTCTGGCCGCTAAAAAAAAAACGACGCCACGGGCCCATACAAAAGTACCCAAACCCCTTTGACTATTGATCAGACAAATAATAGTCTTTAGGCATTTTTATTGTATATTGCATATTATAGGTTACTCAGGACCCAGATCCGACTAGAAGTACCCCGACTCTACGTAGTCTTGTCGCTACTACCCCTAGAGTCTAGAGTGTATATAGAAATGCGGGAGCCAGAAGCGCCAGGGAGGTCCTGAGTGGAGCGAGCCATACGAGGCCAAGCGGCGCCCAGGTCGAGTACGGAGAAGCGACACTCAGGGCTGACCGTAGAGCTTCTGGCGGAAACCCACCGGAGAGCCTACCGCCTAACAAAACCTGTCTCAGCTTTAATATTGCTCTCTCTTTTCTTTTAAAAAGATAGAGACAGCAATAGCATAGCCAAGCAGATTTAGTCAGGCGTCAGGCGGTAGACCCGCCGGAGTCAAATCTCAGTGACAGAACCTAGTCATTGATCATTATGCTTAGACACTGTTATGCTGTTATCAATGTTTGCCTTTAAACATTATGATAAGTTATTTTTATGCTTTAAATGGTTATGCTAGTAAAAATTATGCGAAAACAGTTGTGCGTTTAATTGTTATGGTAAATTATAATTATCCCTAAAAACGTTATGCCTTCTTAAATTAGTAGATACAAATATTGTTATGCTACCAAATATAGACCCAAGTGGTCCGTTGCGTGAAATCGCGCCGGTCCCCCCGGCACGGGCGTCCATCGGGGGCCGGCGGTCCGAAATTACGGGTCCTGACTATTTTCAAACTGCGACTGAAATTGTCGATCCTCGTGGTGGTGATTTTTTATTGTACATTGATTGTACATCTAATAATACAATGTAAAATCATCTTGCGGGTGTGAGAAAGTGTGTGTGTGTGTGTGCACGTGAGAGAGGGTGTGTGTGTGTGTGTGTGCACGTGAGAGAGAGGGTGTGTGTGTGTGTGTGTGAGAGAGAGAGAGAGAGAGGGTGAGGGGGTGTGTGTGTGTGTGAAAGAGGATTTTGTAGTGGTGAGACTCTTTGCAAAGTCTGGGAAATTACCACACCTTACACAAGCAGACCGTTGCGTGGTCACGGCTCACGGAAAACACCCGCTTAACGCAGTTTCAAGCGTTATACACGTTGGCGCTTGCCTTCACTCAGTTAGCTAGGCGAGCGATGACAAGTCAGGGCAAATAGGGTGGTCTACGTCATAGCGTTGGGCTTCTTTCTGTTTGCGATGGAGCGTGCTTACCTGGATAGATCTGATTCACTCTCGATTTGAAGACACAAAGATTGTTTGTAACCATCGGGAAAACTCCACTCAGGCAACATATTTCAAAACTTAAACGTTGTTGTCACAAAAGTAGAGTCAAACCTCTTCGTTTGTCTTTGTCGCGTCTTTGTGAACGATGTCGCGTTTTCGAGCTACGAGCAGCCCGATAGAAGAAATGGCAAGTAGCAAATTCGTAGAAAGAGAGTAGACGTCCAGCTTAGTGTCACACTGAGCTGGACGTCTACTCTCTATTGGAACATAAAGAGTCCAAATCATTACCTACCTAGCACTGCTCTGCGCTCGTCCCTCAGACATATAAGACGATTTATCACTATGCTCTGTAATTTCTCTGGAAACATTACCCTTAAAACCGGAACACAATTTTTTCCCAAATTCCTGCTTTCGATGGAATAGCTGGCAAAGGTGTGGTACATCCCTAGGCAGAATCTGCAAAGAGTCTTACAACTACAAAAATTGATATGTTGCGTTGATTATGATGATAAAACGAAGATGTTGTAGCATGGAAAGTAATTAGAAGGGTAAATTATAATGTTAATAATCATACCTTGAACATCTTCATTGAGGGCCGAAACAAAATGTGCAGTATTTGAGGCAGAGACGTCACCAAGGTCTAAGTGACGATTCCTGGAATTAAATGTATTTGTTAACTTGCCTAAAACTTGCAAAAACCGCTACTCTATTCTATTCTAAAAAAAACTATTTTACAGGGGACATAACCCTCTCCAAAATTGTAACGTTAAGTAAATGAAATCCAAAAAAAATTCATAATCCTATCTATATACATAGACCATATTCTAACGCGGGAAAACAACTGGAACTTCAACAACGCAGGTAAAATCGAGGGTGCTACTAGTGAAATCCTATTTACACAATTTTTTTGTATGTTAGTATATTCATTGTATGTGGTGATTTATGGTTTGGACTCTGCATGTTCCAATAGCTGTTCTATATTGAGCTGTATAATCAGGTGTATTCCTTATCATCAGGCACATGTCCTGCTCGTTGCATCACAAACTACAGAGAAAGAGCATTTAGTGAGTTTATTTTTGGAGACATTGTTAATGTATCATAACATCTAATATGAATATATAATGTATATAATATAACATCATATTACATATAATACTAGTGGTCCATTCCGGCTTCACTCGGATAATAACCTAGATACCAACTACAGCGCCATTTGCCGGGCTGATTTGTGAATCTAAACCATCCAGGGCCCTATCCAAACGTATACAAAAAAAAATCACTCAAATCGGTCCAGCCGTTTATGAGGAGTTCACTTACAACGAAAAGTGGCATTGATTTTTATATATTGAGATTAATGTATAATATAACATCTGGCAATGCAAAATTTCTATATTTACTATCAACATTTATCAACATTATTTTTATTAGGGTGTTTGTTTCCAAACTTTGATCATAGCAAATGTTATTTCTTTGTATTACGAGTATCATGCTTTCTCATTCAATGATCTCTATCCAAAGGTTATAGATAAGATTAATGTACAAAGTTGCAGATACTAAAATATTTGACTCTGTTGGGTACTCCCAACTTTGTTTCTCTAGGGTTGTTCACATTCATTCATTGGAGCAAGAATGGCTCACACATTGGTATTTAACCCCTCGGTTTCCGTCCACTGGTGGTCACATGCAAACGTGCATCCTATTAATTTAAATCTAAATTCCTGTTAATTGAGTCTAAATTTGCTTAACTAGGCCTTCTTCCCTGTCCATAAACAGGTTAAGCCTGTGTGACCATTTCAATGCCTTCAAACAACGATACATCAACTTTGACAATGTAAATTTATAGGAAAAAGCATTTAGAGAAAATAATTTTGGTGCTTATATATGTACTTGGTATTTAAGAGTTGAAATAATATTTCTAGGAGAAATTACAATCTTAAATTGAAGTATTACAATTTAATTTTAATGATAAAATTAATGATAATTATGAGAAAATAATCTTTTTTATGATAGTTTGTAATTAATAGAATATCGAAAATCACATTTTTATAATTTAACTAGCGGCCCATTCCGGCTGTGCTCGGATATTGTCATTTAAAGACTATTAATCGAAATAAAAACTATCCTATCTCTCAAGTTGGACCATACTGCTCACGGTGTGCCAATTTAATTTAAAATCGGTTAAGTAGTTTAGGAATCCATAGCGGACAAACATCGTGACGTAGATTTATATATATTAATAAGACATAAATGACACAATGATTATAAATTTATTATATCATTGTGTCATTATATAATAATAAATTAATATCATTAAACATATAAATTTACTATAAATTATTTTAAATGCTAATTTTTACTCTGTTGTCACATGTCTGCAAACACCAATATGGCCTATTGCGTCACTACCCACAAAAGAAGCAGTCAAATGTTTACTTCTCTGCATTTTTATTATAGTTTGCGGTCTTAGCGCCGACGATTTTGATTGTTTGTAGTCAAGTAAAAATAAGAAAACACATAAACTGGACATACAGTCATGAAGCGGTAAGTGACGTCATGTCAGTCAGTTAGCGTGTTAGCAGGAAAATTCAAAATTACTTTATTATTGTATCATAAAAAATACTATTATTTAAAAAAGAAAACATTTTTTCTATGGTAAACAAGAGCCTATCTTTAAATAAAAGCACTTCCGAAAATTGTTAACAACCCCATTGAGTGACAAATATCCAAACTTTCACATTGAAAGCAAGTATTAGTAGGATGTATTATTTCAATTATCAAATTAGCTAGGCAAACCAAAATGGAAGCTTGATGGAAGATTTAGATAATTTATTGTTATAATATATTAGTTAGATGGTGTTGTGTTAGGTCATGTTTCCTATTATTTTATCTTGGACTTCCAAAATTTTTTAAACATTTTGTATTATTTAAAAGCCCTAGGAACTCTGTCATATTTTAAATAAATAAATATTGGTAGACATTTCTCACAGACTATATAATAAACAAACTAAATAGTTTGTTTTTCCCTATGATACCTTGATCTTAAGGATACACTTTCATTTTGATCAAATATTTTAATCAAAGCTTATCGAGAATTTCTATGTATAATAAGTATGTATTTAAAAATATATAAGTATTATATCAGCTCTCTGGCCGCCATCATACAAGCTTTGCTTAGTTTGGGGTCAGATGGTGTTGTGTGTGAATTGTCCACTATACAGGGTTACTGGTAATCAGCCTGCATCCTTTTAAGGGGATGTTAGGTATATTCAATACGTCAACCTTTGTTCTACAGTTTAAAAAAAAATGTGTTTTCTTTTCTTTTACAAAAAAAAAAAAAATATTTGCACGGTCTAAAAGCTTCGAACTCTTCGTAACAATTCGTAACAAGAGCGCGTACGCTATTTAAAGCGCAAAAAATCATGTGCCGAAGTGAATAAACACTAAAAAGTCGCTAAACAGTACAAAAAAGGGCAACAAAAACTATTTTTTTTCGGGTTATCTATTGAGTTTTAACGAAAGTTGTAGAACAAAAGTTGTTTGTTTAAATATACAGAACATGCCCTTAAACGGATGCAGGTTGATTACCAATAACCCTGTATAATATTTATTTATTTATAAAAAATTTACAGGGAATACTACTTAAAAAGAACTGTACCACCGCACGTCAGCATACCCCAGGGCAGTTCCGGGCACATTTAAATTCATTAAGCTAACTCTACATTGAAATTAACAACATGGATGTATAAATAAAGTTTAACATGGTCTCGCTAAAACAAAAACTGTGTCTATAGAGTTGGCTAGTGCGCTGTTATATACAGGCTGACATGCAACACATACAGAGACACATATTAGTCACGTCACTTGCGCGCCCAAACTTGTACGTAAGTGTGCGTGTCAGCCTGTCACATACAGGGTTAATCGCAACATACATAGCACACACTAGCCGACTCTATGGACACAGTTTTAGTTTCAGCAGGGTTGGAAAAAAAACACATTTTTTTAATTTTATAAAACAAACAGTTCAAAATGTTTTAAACAAGTGTTTTTTTTGTTTTTAATGTTTTTTTTATTCATTTTAGTTTTGTGCATTCATTTCATTTCAAATAGACGTCATATTTCTTCATTTATAGGTTTATAGGCTAGGTACTTTCAAATTTGCAAAATGGTTATTGGTTACGGGAGCCTATTAGAACGCATAACTTTTTGTTCCTAATTTACTTTGTCATAATGAATGTAGCATAATGTATAGTGTCATAATGCAACTTTCGCATAATCGTTTTTTGGCGTCATGTGTTTTAAGCATAACAATCTATTGTACTACATTTTATTCGACTATTGATGAGACGCATAATAGTTTTTAAGCATTTTTTAATTTGTTCTATTTTTTTTTAAGGTGCCGTTTAAATCGCATAATTTTTATTTTCCTAATTTACTTTGCCATAATGAATGTAGCATAACATATAGTGTCATAATGTAACTTTTGCATAATCGTTTTTTGGCGTTATGTGTTTTAATCATAAAAATCTATTGTGCTACATTAAATTCGACTGTTGCTCAGACGCATTTAGGCATTTTTTAATTATTTGTTGTGCTATGTAATATATAACCAGGTTATATAGGGTCCAGATCCGACTCGGAGCACCCCGACTCCACCTAGTCTTGTCGCTACTACCCCTAGAGTGTATTTAAAAAATGCGGGAGCCAGAAGCTCAAGGGAGGTCCTGAGTGGAGCGATCCATGCGAGGCCAAGCGTAGCGAAGGGGGGAGGTGGCGAGCGAAGCGAGCCGGCGACCTCCGTAGTGGAGTGCAGGCCGAGTATGGAGAAGCGACTCTCAGGGCTGACCGAAGAGCTTCTGGCGGGAGCCCACCCGGAGTCAAAAAGTGCACCATATGTCTTAGGTGTATGTAGGTTTTTAAGTCCTAAAAACGTTGTCTACATAAATTGGTACAAAAATTGTTATACTACTGCATAGTCCATAGATATTCCATTAAATTAGTAGATACCTACATTACGAATAATAAATATTGTTGTCGAAGTACCCACCCGCATTTCACACACTCACGTATTTTATTTATGTCCGCTCTTTACACTTGTTTTTTTAGTTAGGCGTTTAAAGTTTATGCCGTTGATCAGTATGTTTAAGTATTGTTATGCTTTTCTCAATGTGTGCCTTAACCATTATGCTATTTATAGTTATGCGTCGAAACATTATACTAAGTTATCTGTATGCTATATATGGCTATGCGTTTAAACATTATGCTAAGTTATCGTTATGTTATATATGGTTATGCTAGTTAACATTATGCGAAGACAGTTATGCGTTTAGTTGTTATGGTAAATTATCGTTAGTCCTAAAAACGTTATGCCTACCTAAAATAGGACAAAAAATGTTATGCCACCCCATATAGACCCATTGGTTACACAGTTGTTTTATGTTGCGAGCATACCTATATCTAATCTGTACTAAACGGTTTAGATTCACCTGTGTCTTCTAACTAATGTTCATTTTTAACAGGGGAAACCCATTGTTATAAATACCGTTTTTAAGAGTTCAATGGGGAAACTCCAATATTTATATTTTAATACGGGAAATACCCTAGTCCATTGAATTACTATCTTTCGACGGTCGACATTAGGGACTTTCCTAGCAGGACCAACGGGGAATTACCTATTTATTCTAGAGGTATACATTGAAGTGTCTTTCTTTGTAATGTTTCTTTTCACAAACTCATAATTCCTTTTGTGAGTAGTAACAAAAAAATTATAAAATAAATAGCATAGACTCAACTGGTTTTCTATTTCGAGCCCTAAATATTAATTTATTTTCATTCAAAAAGAGTTTTAAACATTGTTTTTTTCTTTATGTTTTAAACACTGTTTAATACTTGTTTTAATCTTTGTTTTTAAACATGTGATTTAAAACAACTTGTTTTAATCATGCCAACCCTGAGTTTCAGCGAGACTACGTCCTACTTTTTATATAGGTACACGTCCATGGTTAACAAGTACAAAATGAAGTAGATACTCACTGTAATCTTGCAGGCAATGGAGCGATAGTCCAAGTTCTGTCATCTCTTTCAGGCGACTTTTTGAAATCTAGAGATGTATTTGAGTTTAAATCAACAGCTCTACGCTGCCGGTTCTTAAAGAGCTGCTCTATTTTTTCATCGAAATGTTGGTGAATTTTTGCCAAGAACTCTAGGGCTCCTTTACTAAATATGGTTTTCTGTGCGTCCTCTAGTTTTGGCGGAGGCGATTGCAAAAGCAAAACGTGGTCCATTGCTCTAAGCCAATTCAGCCAATAAATTTGTCAGTTACTCGGTTCACACTACCCGGTCTCAGCAAAACAAAACAAACTTTGAACGTTTGAACTTTTTTCCCTTGCTGCTTTGCTCTTATCAGTTTATCTGTTTATCACAAAAATACCCCCCCCCCCCCTTAACCCTCTAAACTATGTTATCATTAAAGTGTGACCAATTCTAAAACACGAACACTGCCATTCTGCGGGTAAAATCCAGCCATCACTTGAAACAAAAATGGCCAAAATATGTGCCTGTTTTCCCGTTTACTGCTATTTTCCCGGGATAAAAAAAATTTACAGTCTGCCGATAGAAGTGAAAATGTATAACTTGGAATTTAATTAAGCATTTCTCGATAGCCAATGGCCATGGGCCCGAGTTTACCTGAAGATTCCTTATCATACCCGAGAGTGACGCTAGAATTAAATTCACAGCCCACGAAAAATCTGTCTACCCGCGCCAAAAGAAGTTTTCACTTCAAAAGTAGCCTATGAGTTGTTCCAGACTATAATTTAACTGTGTTCCTAATTTCAGCTAGATCCGAGTATCCCAGATACGTGTAGGTATCGGTATCGGACTCGAAATATTGAGAAATATTAGACATTTTAGTAGGAAGTAGGATTTTTATTCAGTTTATAGCAACTATTGCAATTTTCAGTGTAGGTCGTAATTGAGGTAATTTCTTCATCTTAAAATCCTAATACATTGATTTCTTCATTTTATTTAAATTTACTGTGGTTGTCATTGCGATTAATGCTGAAAATTACGAAAGTAACAGACGAATGAAAAAAACGACCGAAGAAGTTAGTGTGCTTTAATTTCTGAGGGAACGTCCCACTTGTGGAAGTTCATTGTAATATACTGGGTATAGTGGGTACAATAATAGGGATGTGTGAGAAATAACCAACTAAAGGACATTGTTCATTTATAATGGAGTTTGGGTTAAACATAGACATTGGCTGTCACTAATATCATGACTTAAACTTGATAGCTTCTAGCAGTAGATATCACAATATTATCATTTCGTAATAGCAGAAATACTACTTACGCATGTTTCCCATGAGTAAAGCAAATCTTAACGAGATTATTTTTCAACAAAACTACAACATTTTATACAGAGAGGGCCAGAGTCGTTATTGGAGGATGCCATCGATTTCCGGGGGCCAGTTAGGGTCTGCATTTTCATCAACCAAATACAAAATGTATTACACAATCTTTAAATACGAAACACAAGACACAACAAAACATAAACAAACAGCTGACAACGTGACAACTTCACATTTTGTTTCAACGTATTCAGTACTTGCATTGTGCAAATATCTTGTTATCGATCTAAGAAAATCGATAATGATCGTGTGGATGAAATCGATACCATTTTATTAATTTCTATTATGGTGGCCGTTGTTAAAAAAGATAACTAAAATATTGACAAGTGTTTAAATTGAGTAGATGATTATTAATACTGCTCTACGCAATTATTGTTTTCTATTTATTCAGCATTAGTAGATGATTTTGCTTCTCCTGGCGTTGTGAAATTAAAGCAGGTGCGATTCAAAACCATTACATAAAAAGGCTAGCTAAAGTGTTGCTTAAAAACAACTTAAATACGACATTAATTATTTAATTTGCACATGATTGTTAAAATGTTACGTTTTTGTATCGATTTAAAGAAATCGATATTGTTCGAGAAATAAAATCGATACTATTGAAAGCTTGGCAATATAATTGGTTGAGAAGTCGGAAATATTCAATTCAATTCAATTCTTTATTTGCTAGTTAATGGGTTACAAAGATCTTACAAAATTACAAATACAGCCAAAAACAACCTCACATTAGGTACCTATGCAAATAAGGATTAAAATACTCATATTTCACAAAGAACTTTTAGTTTATTAATCTGGGTACTAAAATAATGCATGATAATGCCTTAAATATACATAAATGGATTTTTTGACTAAAACAGACTATGAAGAACATGCTCTCCACGGACAGACCAGTTTCAACAATATCCTTTCAAACGTCAATCAGTCAGTTTAGCCTATGTCTCTGCGCGAAAATTCTATCAAATAGAGCCCAGGATGGCCATTACCGGTAGTTTAATTAGCGATAACGAAAATTCTTTTCAAAACACCAATACTGCCAAAAACTACCAGTTTACCTAAAACGTCAACCGATCTTGCCAAAGGCTAAAACAACGCCCCAATCTTGCCAAAATGGCAGTATCCTGCCACATATGGTCACATTGGGATCCACAGACTAAATACTCTTAGAATCTCTCGGTTAAGGCACAGGTTACTGAATTGTTTCAGTAATCTGTGGTTTAGAGTATAAGGCTTAGCGCGCACCACGATTTTTGTATTTGCGACACGATTTAAAAATCATGCTGTAAAATATCGCTGAAAATAAACTGCGCGCACTGCGACGAGAAAATCGTATGAATCGCTCATTTTCAACATGGATTTTGAACAAGTTGGTTGTCTTGTTTTGCTCCTTCGGAAGAGGAGGAATAAGAAAAGGAATAAAAAATACTGGACTCATCCTTTCACCGCTGAAAGGTGTATCAAAGGTTTCTTTTATTTGAAACATAATGATCTTCGACTATATCCCGAAAAATTCTTTGGCTATTATAGAATGACGATTCAAACATTTGACAAATTACTCAGAATTGTCGGACCACTAATTGTATATAATAATACTGGATGGCGAAATGCAATCTCAGCTGAAGAAAGGTTATCGGTAACTCTCAGGTAAGTAAAACATTGTTAGTTATTAAAGAAGTACTTTATTTGAATTTTCAATTTATGATCCTAATGTCACATCATAATAATCCTCTTGCGAAAGCAAGGAGTCTTGAGAAACTACTGATTCAGGAGACTGCAAATCATGGGCAAAACGTACTATGTAATCATTGCAGTTCTCTTGAACCGGTTGTGTATTTGTTATTGTTTTATTGTTATTTATCACAATATTTCTTGGCAAATTTGAAGTGAATGATGTTCCAGGCTGGGAATTAATGTATGTAGCACTAGTATTCGGCATTGAAGCAGTAAAGGCCAGCATGTCGCTGTGATGTGGTATAGGCGGTGGGACAGTTTGAAAAACAGCAGTTGATGTAGGGTATGCAGGTTGAGAAACGGAAAAAAATTTTTTGGCCCTGTCCATGGCCTGTAAAATTTCCATTTTTGCATATAATTTCTGACTATCATTTAATTTCCTCAGCATTGGTATTAACATGTGACTGAAACTAACATCCTCGTCATAGTTGTCTTCCTTTTTATTACGCAAAATGTTCAATAGTTCATCGTCGAAATCCGTATTTCCTTTTTGCGATTTAGTCCCAGTTTTACGCTTATATGTTAGTCGCCTCGAGTCCTGCTGTGGGCTATTTTCCTCGTCTAACTGAATATTTGAATTTGTGTCTTCTTTTTCCATAGGTTTGACATTGCCACTTGTGTCTCTAGGAGTATTAACGGGTATCAAGAACGAAAGTTGATCAAAGTAATAGTACTTGCGTTTTTTCTTCCCCGATTGCCCAGACACACTGTTTTTCTGTGAATTTTATTCTCTTGAAAAACAGTCTTTTAAGTTTTTCCACCTTTTCTGTACGTCCAGTCCTGTAAAATAAATTTTAAATGTGTGATAAAAGTAGTAAAAAACTAACTTATTTTCCTATTTTTACAGATACCTTGCATCAGGGAATAGTTTCTATTCGCTTCACTACGAATATTTGCTAGGAGCTACCACAATACGTGAAATAGTGGAAGATACTTGTGAAAAACTATGGACGGGTTTGCATGTAACTTATATGCCTGAACCGAAAGAAAACGATTGGTTGAATATTTCTAAGGGATTTTATACTAGAACAAACTTTCCGAATTGCTTAGGAGCAGTGGATGGTAAGCACATAAGGCTAGAAAAGCCAAATGGAGCAGGCTCCGAGTTTTATAACTATAAACATTATAACTCTATTGTTTTGATGGCTGCAGTTGATTCGAATTATACGTTTATTATGATAGATGTCGGCGCATACGGCAGCAATAGTGATTCTGCAATTTTTAAAGAAACCAATTTTGCAAAGAAATTAAAAAATAATAAGTTAAATACACCTCAACCAAGATGTTTACAAAATGACACAAATGGGTCAGCAATGCCGTTTGTTTTTGTTGGAGATGAAGCATTTGCACTCTCAGAACATGTCATGCGACCATATCCCAGACGGAATTTGTCAGTTAAACAAAGGGTATTCAATTACAGACTAACAAGAGCAAGAAGAATGGTTGAATGCACATTTGGAATATTAACAAATAAATGGCGTATTTTGCATCGACCTCTAGACGTAAAAATTGAGTTTTGTGACAAAATAGTAAAAACATGTTGTATCCTACACAATTTCGTTCCGAAACATGATGGATTTAAATTCAAAGACAAATTGTATACGAGTAATCTAAAGAATATGAATGCTACGCGTAAGCGACCAAGAGTTACGCATATTGAAAACCGAGATTATTTTGCTAACTACTTCACTTCTTCTATTGGATGTATTCCTTGGCAATACGATAAAATTTTATTGCATTAGACCTACATGCCATAAATAAAGTTTGTTTACATCTTACCACTTTTTTTCTTTTTTTCTTTGGCGAGTTCATCCCAATTTGGTATAACATTTTCATAAATCTCGTCCCACAAACGTGTCTTCAAATTACGATCACTATATGATTTGGAGTTTTTATCCCACAATGGTGGTCTAGCTTGTACTTCTGTAATTAATTGGTCTACGTCCATTGTCTCATCTTCAGACTGCACAGGAGAAACAGGCACCGACATGTTTACGCATGGACAGCTGAATGCCGACTGGCACGGGAGGCGATTTTATTGTCGCGGTGCGCGCGACTCCGTACAACTTCATATGTTGCAATTTATGATTTCGACAATCGCGCCGCGAGTAGTCGCGGCCAAAATGTGACAAATCACAATTTAAAAATCGCGGCGACTTTTTTCTCGTATATGCGCGCACTGTTATAACAACCCATACGTTACATTTCTGCGACAATATTATCGCGCGACAAAATATCGTGGTGCGCGCTAAGCCTTAGTGTTCTGTCGTGATTCATTAGTGATGTGCCACAACTCGGGATAAACATGACTCGAGTCAACTCGAGTGTATATTCAAGTAACTCTAGTTCAACTCGAGCTAGCACACAGAAACTGAATTTGTTAGATACCAATTTCACTTTTAAACTCCCGACTTAATACAGACTCTTTAGAGTATAAGTGCTTAATACTGACGGGATGTTATACGTTTGACGTCTCTTTCCCTCTCCCTCCATATGTGTCCGTATGTGTGTACCTCGATATGGATATCAAAAATAACAAGAAATTTCAAATTAAAGCCCATTTAAGACAAGTTTTATACAAATTTTATCCTCGGGGTGTCATTAGTTTGACGTCCGATGTCTGTCTGTCTGTCTGTGGCACCGTGGATTTCAATAAGATCTACCGATTTCACTGCAGTTTTCTAAACTTGAACGCTTGTTTCCGTGCGGTGGTTCTTAGCTATGTTTGGTTAACATTGGAACAAGATGGCGGCCTCCAAAAAATGCCGGATAAAATATTTTTCACAACCTCCCTCAATATTCTCTCATCAAACGAAAGGGCTTGAATAGTAGAACACATTATGAGACTATGACTATGGTAGGATGGAAGAGAATGCTTTGAGAAATAAGTCATTATTTAAAGGTAGTATATTGTAAAATTTTCAAATCCAACGTAGGTAGTCGAGGGAAATATTGTTTGTTTAATTTTGAGTGAAATCTGAATATTGTGATATTTTTGTGTGAGTTTGATATAATCGCAAAACTTGGCATCAGACCGATTAGTTCAGTAACTTTGTGGCCTGAAAGTATGGAGTAGGATGCGTTAAATCTGGTAGATCTGATTTTTTGCAGACTTGTTTATGATGTTGGCCTAATGATTGTCCCAAGTTTGTGACCTAGAGGGACGAACGCAACTTTGTCAAAAATCGAAAAAACCACGAAAAAATCGTATATATTTCAAATTTTGGCGATTATAACCCTAAACAACTAGTTTTTGAAAAAAACTTTCTTATGGCGTTTATAAAGTAGACTAAATTTGCTACAATATGATACTAGAATTGTCTCTGTACACCCAATAGTTTCTGAGGATAAGTCTTTCAAAGCTTATAATTTTTTTCGAACTTCGCAATTTTTTGCAATATTTTAACTCCTACTTGACTACTTTATGGCACAGTTACTGCGGTTTTTAACCCCCGACCAAAAAAAAGGTGTTATAAATTTGACGTCGAAGTCTGTCTGTCTATCAGACAGACACACATACAGGTCTGTCTCTTTGTGTATCTGTGTGTGTGTATCTTTCTATGGCACCGTAGAGCTCAAACGGATGGGCCGATTTCGATGCGGTTTTTTTTATTTGAAGATAAATTATTGTGTTGATGTTTTGAGCTATTTTTGGTTAATATCGGTTCAAGATGGCCGCCTCCACCAAATGGCCGACCAAATATTCCATCACAATCTACCTCAATATGGGTATCAAATGAAAGGACTTGACTAGTAGAGTACTATACAGTATTACAAATTTCAAATCACAAAATGGCGAACTACATAATTTTTTTTCACTAATACCTTAATGTGGGTATCAAATGAAAGGGCTTGACTAGTAGACTACTACTTTAGCAAGACAAGACATGCTATAACTTTTTATGAATAAGACCGTAAGATTTTAGATAGAACTCTTTAACCCGAAGCTTGAAAATATTCAACGACTGGGCACGTTTTATTTCCAACGGAAGCTCATTCCACAATTTGATAGCCCTCACAGTAAAAGAGGATGAGTAAAAAGATGTACTGTGTTGAGGGATATCAAGGGTAAGGTTATCCGCAGTTCTCAGCAATCTAGGGAGAAGAGATTGGCGAAATTGAAATCGTTCTTGCGATACGAAAAGGACATTGTATAGGAGGGAGAGTATGTGAGCATCCCGGCGAAGACGGATTGGCAGCCACTTGAGCTTAGTGCGATAGTTAGAAATATGATCATATTTACGCAAGCCATATATGAATCTGATGCAGTAATTTTGAAGGCGCTCAAGCTTAGATAGCTGCTCTTCTGTGAGATCGAGGTAGCAGACATCAGCATGATCTAAAATAGGAAGCAATAGTGATTGTGCAAGCGCAATCTTAGTAGTAGTTGAAAGAAAATTACGTTATCTACGTAAAGATCCTCCGGACGCAAATAATCTGCGGCTTGTTTCAGCAATTTGAGGCCCCCATGACAGATTCTGGTCAAAAATAACTCCCAGATTGCGAACCGTTTTACTTATGGGGATTATGACCCCATGGCTATTGGCTATCCAGAAATACGTCAGCCAATGGGAAATGCTGAAAGGGCGTGGACAGGTCATCATGACATGATCATCTAGAAACGCATCAGCCAATGGGAAATGCTGACGCTTTTCTAGATGGTCATGCCGAGATGGCGAGGCCACGCTCTCCGGTTTCACCCGCGTAGTTGCCAAGGTAAGCTATCAAATTCTGAGTTATCAATTTTCACTTCTATCGACAGTTCCTATGACTGCCAATATTTTTTTAAATGGAGAGTGACGAGACGAGCAGGACATGTGCCTGATGGTAAGCAACATGCCTGCCACATAACAGTACAATGACACGCAGCTATTGGAACATGAAGAGTCCAAATCATTACCTATTAGTAGTGGCAGGACTCTTAGCAGAGTCCGCCTGGGGAAGTACCACACCTTTGCCAAATATTCTACCACCAAGCAGTAATGCGCAAACATTACTGTGTTCCGGTTTGAAGGGCAATGATTCCAGAGAAATTACAGGGCTTAGAGACATAATATCTTAGATCTCTGGGTGACGAGCGCAGTGCAGTGCTATGTAATGATTTGGACTATCATGTTCCAATAGCTGCGTGTTACTGTGCTGTTATGTGGCAGGCATGTTGCTTACCATCAGGCACATGACCTGCTCGTCTCGTCACTCTATGCTATAAAAAAAAAAAAAACCTAGCACTGCGCTGCGCTCGTCACCCAGAGATCTTTTTTTTTATACAAATCTTTATTACCTTGAAACAACAATCGGAACAGATTACAAAAATGCTTAAATAGATTTACATGAAAATACATAACATGTTCCCAGACTTAGCCTTCAGCCCCACACTAGGCTCGGTGGCCCGTGCTGTGGAAGCCAGAGAACGAAAGCAAAAACACAGTAAAAACAGGGGTATCAAAAATGTTAATTTGGTCTAATCCCAGTTACAGAAGTAGATGAAGTGTAGTGTGAGGGAGGTTATGTGTTAGTGTGAGAGGGTGTGTATGTGTGTGTGAGAGGATGTGTATGTGTGCGTGTGTGAGTAGGAGGTGAGTTCGTAAAAAGGAAGTGACAGAAAGGTAGACGATAAAAAGTACAACCAAGTCGAAATCAAATTAGTGCTAGCCTGTTTCCAATCACAAACCGACTGAATCCCCAAACAGTGTCAGATTACAATGGTGACCAATCACAACACTGAACGTATTCGAGTGATAAAGTTTTCAGTATCCTCATACGACAAAGAGTTTAGCCATATGCGAACCACTCGCTTCAATTTCGTGAACCGTTCACCCTTGATGAATGGGAGAGCCTTGACAGTTTCATTATAGATTCGTGGAAGCAGATATTTAGGATGTCTGGCAGCAAAAGTAGATCTTACATCGCAAACTGGTAGTCTAAAAACCCTTCTCGATGCCACCTCTGCGAGCTGACTTGACTCCTTCAGAGACTTGTGAATTGTTAGTACTGCTTTATGGATAAACAACTGTCGTACCGAAGGAACAGCAGCGTCCCTATACAACTGACGGGTGGGGAACCTGAAGGGTTTCCTTAGCATGGTTTTCTATACTGCACGTTGGGATCTTTCAAGCTCCAACATGATGGTCTTGGCTGCACCCCCCCAAGCAAGGCTGCAGTAGATTGGGTAACTCACGTAAAAAATAGTCAGAACAGTCCGACTCGAGTTTCGATCGCGTCCGGCGATCTTCTTCAAGGCGAGTGCGCGCGCATGTTCGCAGCTCGATTAGCACTGCGGGCAGCTGCACGGCGCGCACGTAAGCTTAACGGTTGTTGTCGCGGGGGTGCAGGTGAGGGGGTGCGGGAGGGCTGCGCCGGTGTACACTGGAACTCTTCGTCACTGGACAGCTGCGCGTCGGGAATATTGCAGCACACCGAGCTCACCGTGTCCTCACTACTTTTCTGTACACACTGCTGAGCCTTTTGGAGGCAAGGTTTCCAAGCGGGCGGCACATGCCAATCACCATCTCTGTTAAACGTCGGACGCTTACTAATTTAAATGGCCTCCCTGACTTTACGGGGTATAAAATACTTCTCCCTTGCCAGAACCTCCGCCTTATCAAATCGTATGAAGTGTTGAGCGTCCGAACAGAGAGCATGCTCCGCCACCGCAGAGCTGTTGCCGTCCAAATTCTTAATCGCGCGTATGTGTTCAGTAAGCCTCGTGGACACATTCCTACGTGTTTCACCTACATAGCTTCTACCGCAATCACAGGGAATCATGTACACCCCAGGCACACCCAAAGGGTCTTTGTCCTTTGGGGAGCGTACCACTTGCCTTAACTGCCTGAGTGGACGAAACATTGTCTTCATGCAATATCTTCGACGTAACAAGTGTCCAATGTTATCCGTCACACCTTTAATATATTATGGCAGGTAAGTGGCCGGCCTCTCCACCGAAGCTGGACGCGTCCTTGACGATGCATTCGCTACCCGCCATCCCTGCTTCCAGTTATATCCGTTGCGTTTAAGCACGCCTTTCAAGTGATCTATCTCAGTGCCTAGGTGTTCTGGACCACATAGTCTCAAAGCTCTATTAATAACGTTGGAACGTGAACGGGATGGCAGTCTGCCTTTTCTGGATGTGTTGGTGATGCGAAATGCTACCGGAACATTATCGCATACGGTCTACCTCTATACTCATATGTGTGTAAGTGGAATTAATATATGAGGTTTTATGCGCTGTAGAAGTATTCCCGATATGCCGTCGTATCCTGATGCACTCCCCGACTTAATACCAGATATCAGTTAACTGATTTCTAATTGATCTGTGGGAGTCATAAAGAAAGAATGCAGGGGTAGAGTGGAGTATTCAGCTTTATAGGAATCGACTAGTGCACTTTCACTAGAGCAACTATCACGAAGTATTTGGCCTGCGAGATTTTTCCCAATATTGGCGAAGTAGGCTTTACACTCATTAAGTTTCCTGGAAGTGTCTTTGTGACCGGAAATTAGTTCAATAGAGCGAGATTTCGATTTCGTGCTGTCACAAATGCTATTGATTGTCTCCCACATCTTTTTTGTATTGTTTTTATGCTCAAGAAGTGTCTTTTTTCGTATTCAGTTTTGATACGGTGGAGAAGATTCTTATAAAAATGTCGGTATCTGCGGTATGTGAGCTTAAGAATGTTATTTTCTGGATGTTTTTTGGATTTCAAATGTAGTTTGTCGCGGGTTTTTTGACATCTAATAAGTCCAGGCGTGATCCATGGCTTTAAATTATAGCACGAGCGGCTCAGGTGAACCTGTCTACTGTGCTTAGATATAAGAGACGAAAGGACAGAATGGAACTCATCAACAGCCTCGTCAACATCCGTGATCTCCGAGACCGAAGACCAGTCAACGCACTGTAGATCCGCCACTATACCGGGATAGTCGGTTTTAAGTTGCGTGCGAGCCCTTTTATTAGGTTTCTTTATTGAAGTGGCAACACTTACAACGCAGAGCCTATGATCGGTGATCGCTGTGTTGCACACAACTCCCACAGCATCAAAACCTTGTCTTACAAATATATGATCGAGGCAGGCCTTTAAGCCTTTTCACGCGTACAACCGGATATCGCGGGAAGGAGTCGGTGCTCCGCAACCATATTTAAATACTCGGAGCAATATACAGACAAAGGGTCCTCAATAATATTGAGATTTAAATCACTTGCTAATATTAGACACGATCTATTTTTCTCGGTACTCATTGCGTCATTAAGCGTGTGGGTGAACTTAGAGATATTTCTGTGTTGTAGATAGTCTTTAATCTCTTGTTGTGTACAGACTCTTTATAAGTTATATTTCTTTTATATCTGATTGACATATTCTTTTATTCAATATTTAAATTGATTGTTTGTTTACATGACTTACTTCATTATAAACACTTGAACAAGTAACATCTCTTTTTACTATTTACTCTCGCATAGCCTCAATATCTCAACACTCTGAATGCGGGGGATTGATATACGCCGTATACCACGAAATCGTCATTAACTTGAATTTTTAAACAATTGCAGTCTTCAGCATCGGCCTCTGTCACCACCGCGGACCACGAGCCTCTCACATATGCGATAACTCCACCGGATTTATTTAAATATTTTGTCGTATTGTATGAATTATAGCCTGAAATTTAAAGAATCAGAATATACTAGAATTTAACCAGTATTCAGTAAGAATAATTATATCAATTTTTAATGCTAATCTCGTTAGAGCTATCAAAAAACAGTTGAAGTTTTTACGAACACTACGAATGTTCATAGTCAGGACTTTGAGATTGTGTTTGTCGTGACCTGAAAAATAGTATTCGCATCTCTCAAGACAATCAGATTCGTAGCACTTTATCACAAATGAATCATCAATGGTATCTAATACTTCCATCATAGATAACCCGTGAAGAAGTACATCGTTCGCAGGTAGTCGTTAGTTATAAATTTAAGTTTTATAAGTGTAATATCCAAGAACAGATGATAAAGTACCACGTTAGATTTAACATTAATTAAAATTACCTCTTGAGAGAGCAGCGAAACACGAACTTTGGGAGTCGGAATGTTTACATGATAGTGTTTGTGTGGAAGAGTGGTCTGTGGAGTGTTCATATTATGTAGCGGGTGTTGGGATAACATACAAAAATACTTTAAAAATAAAAAACAAGCTGAAAAGGAATTAATCGAATGACAAACAAGTTTGTCGAAAAGTTAAGCAATATTATCCTCAACAATAGCAACGGAATGCGAATCGGGCTCGGGGGCAGTTGCACAGTAATGTGAAAGGCACCAAACAATAGGGCGATGTTCCAACTATAATAGTAATACGCGCCCAGATTACAGCAATAACCATCGTGAATCAGCGGTAAAATAGCGATAGGTGAACTAGCCCACGAACCCGAGCAAGTCCGCATCACATTACTAGTCATCATTGAACTACTCCGTATTGTTTTCAAAAAATTACAGTAATAAGTAGATACGACCGACAGCGGCTTAATGCAATAAAATATGAAACATTTTTTTTTTTCATTGTGACTAATATAGCGAAGACAAAGAGTTCCACCCTAGGTTTACAGACGCAAGCACACCGACGGTGACGGCGTGGGAGCAACGCAGGTAATCTCGGCTCCCTGAGCGACCGAGAGGTTGCGCTCCAGATCAGCTTGAATGCGAATAGGTATAGCAGCGTAGCGATTCTGAAACCATTCGGGTCGGGCTGATCCACGGAAACTGGCCTCTACCGACTGGTTCGGGCAATTTGCGATTCTCAACGCCAATTCCGATTACTTTTGACGTTTGCAACCGACTACCAGCTGTTTTCTAATCGGATGGGATTCGGACAGCTTTTTTGTCGTGGATAGCTAAATACGATTTTCAGATTATTGTATTTACTTGATTTTTCTCTGTTTTTCTCAATATTTCTGTAAGATTATGGACAGTAAACGAGTTTTTATTAACTTTAGTGTGTAATATGTGTTTAGTTTTTGGAATTTTGGGTTATGAAATTTTCAAAGTTGGCAGTTTGTGCTCAAAAGAATTGCTAGAAATAGATTATTGCCACATTTGATTTGTTGATATTGTTTATTTTTTGAGATGAAAATATGAAACATGTTTGTTGTTTGAGCAAAAAGCCAAGAAACCACAAAGAAACATTGGAGATACGAAACATCACGACAAACAACGATATAACAGCAAGAGCGGAAACAACTTTGGCCCCAGTGGTCAGTGGTGGTCACAAACATAGTCGGAGCTAACTAAGTAAGAAGACCGTGTGATAAGTGCGTGCGTCTATAATATTACTTAGTGCCAGCCCAAAAGGGGTGACCCACGAACCCCTCTGGTCCTTGTATAACAAACAGTATTTTCGTACCTATCTGTTCGACTTTATTTCTATCTATAGATGAAGGAAAAATTACTTAAATGTACTTCTGCCAGAACTTATTGGTCCCCAATCCCTATAATGACAACGCAGACCCCTTAGGTGTATATAAAAGTAGCACCTTGCCGGTGTACGGCATGTGATTTAACAAACATTAAACTTACTTAGATATAGCTAGATATGTGGGACAAAATCCCCAAAGTTATAGGTACTATGACAGGTAGGTAGGAGTCTTGGTTCAGATGACCGATCCACTTCAGGTAGTCTTCAGTTTGATGACAGACTTCTGGCATATGTGCAGTGAAGATGTAGGATTATTGATTCAGATGATCGGTGGAGTGTAGATACTTTTGTTAGTGGTTACTTTTAGATATGTTATATATAACTGTAATGGACAAACACTATGAAGCTATTACTTTTTGTTGTTATTTGGTTATTTCCAAACAAAACAAACAATAGTTCCGTTGACTTTGACAACATCAACAGATTGACAAATTGAAGGTAAAACTAAAATATGTAAACTATGATTTATTGTGTTGCAGATGCAAATTTCCAGAGGTTATTGTTCGATTTACTCGTTTATTATACAAATTCTATGTAAAAAAGTCATTCAAAACCACAAAATAAACCCGAAATACAGTTATTTGACGATTTGTATATTCCTACCATGAGTTAACTTTTCTACCAAATTTGTATCTGTATTCGAAAACTAGGTGGGATAGCCTGTCTTTGGTCTGGCCAAAAGACATTCCTACGCCAATCCGATTGGCGTTGTGAATCGCAGATTCCGAACCATTCGGTAGCGGGTCCGTTATCGGATGAGTCGGTTCGGGTGCAACCGACTAATTTCAGCATAAGCAAACTGATTGTTGATGAAAGTTATATTTACCTACATTAAAGATCGAACACTAACTAGGTAAGATTATAGGACACTTAACACAGGCAGGTGAACTCACGGGTCATAGCTATTCCATAAAATAATTTAGTAACCCTAGATGACACGCACACATGCGTAAATGTGTTCGAACGACATATGCGTAGTTGTGTCAGTGTAGGTATGTCAACTGCACCGTCTGTATAGATTTTAGGCCGAGTGTCCGGGGTGTGATTAAGGTGCGTCCCCCAGCAAAACGAGTTTTTTGTCCAGTTTTAAGAGCTATCTACTCATTAGCCAAAACAAATATCAACTGGTAAAACTACATTAAATTACTACAACTTCTTGGTTTCAAAATGGATGTTTTATTTCTTTGTTAATGAACATATTGTTTAAATAATCGCCTCACAACGAAACCATGAAAAAAAAAAAAAATTGTAGTTATCATGCATCTCCTCGAAAATCGTCCATTATTTTGATTTTGTGATAGACAATCGCATTAAGAACATTTTGGTAGTTTTATTTTTTTCAAAAGACCAAAATCTGATTTTATAAGGAGTTTATTCTAAAATTTGAGTGTAAAACAGCGAAAAATCCAACTGTTTCTCTCTTGCTCTTTCTTGCGGTGAGCGATAAGGTAAGTAATACTCAAGGTCATTTGCTTGGGGTACGCCCTTAATGTAGTTGCTTCTAACATTAAGGCATAGCTGAGGCAGATACATAAATGCACCGCTGTTGTGTAGATGATTAAAAAATAAATAATATATCATACACTCTTTGATTTTTTCCTAAGTACGTTTCTGTGCCTTAACCTTGGAAAATAAACAAATCATTTTATTCAATTTTAGAAAAATTATTAAGTACATACAAACTTGATAACTAATATAAATACAAAAAACTTTTTACTATACTCTAAAACAAATAATACGAAAAGTTTTCTTGGAAAATTACATAGAAATGAGAACGGGCAAATAGGTAGGTACGTAGGTTTATACACAATACTCAGACAAAGTAAGAAGGTATGTTTCTATTAATACAGCAGCTTAAAATAAGATACATAGAAAGGTACACTGCACTTAACACCTAGTAGGTACCACCTTATTTTAATAAATATCAACCAAATAATAGGTATAGTTATGTAGGTACTCACATCGAAATGATCTTCACAGCACTGCCCACCAGAGACTAAAGAGCAGTAACAGCCCTTTTGTGATTTTTCGTTTTATTAGTGATTCTGAAAGCGGGTTTCTTAAGCTTTCTATTGAATTAACTTACTTATTTCTAAGACTATTAGAATGGTTTTTATTTAACAGTTTTCACTTACTGCAAACGAAAAAAATTAACAATTTGGCGTGATTTCCCAACTAAAATACAGTATAAATTATACTGCAGATTAAATTTTAAGGTTTCATAACTAAAATGCAGTAAGCAATATAATTTTACAGTTCTTTAGATAGTTTTATATTTCTGGAAAAAAATTAAAAAAAAAATTAATACGCAGTAAAATTTACCGCCATACAAGCTATTTTTACTGCAAATTAAGAAAATACAATTTATTGTCACGAACTCCCAACTAAAATGCAGTAAAATCAAAGCTTGTCGCATTTTAGTTGTGAATACTTAACATTCTTTTATCATTATAAACTGACTAACACGCAGTAAAATACAGCATTACTGCAGATTAGTTTGGATAGCATAATGACACAGATATGATTATTCCTAGCTAAAGTGCAGTTAATGTTTTAAATACTGCATTTTAATTGGGATCAAGTTTAACAAATTATAGTAAATTAAACTAATTTAAACGCAGTATCAAGCTGATACTGCATTTTAGTCGGTTTGAATAGATAAAACTTTATTTGTGAGACAGAGTGTGCAAAGGATTTACTGCTAGATTGCATGCGATTTGACTTAATTAATCAGTCGCTCCAGTGAACCGTGCCAGTGTGGACGTGCCCGTCGGCGTCGCTCGCACTGCTTACGTTTTTTTGGCGACAGGATTTGGCGGGTAAGATTACATAATTATATTACTTAAGTTTATTATGATTAATAAAACTTTTATAGTATTAAGACGTACTTTAAACAGATACTTTAACTAATAGGTTATTTTCTATCCTTACATAAAATGTTTCGTGTGTTGAATAACTATCATTTGTTTGTGTTTGGATGGTTTTCTATTTATGTATTATAAGTATTTATTGACTTTAAAAAGTAGTATCTATGTACCTATATCAATCAGTAGGCCAATTATTCTCGTAACTCGTAACTAATGGTAACCTATGGTTTGACTTTTAACGAACTGAGTTAGAATTGAGATTATATTTTGAATAGACTAAAAATAGATAGGGTAGGTATTCACCTAACCATACATTAATACAGTTCAGTGTCGCTATGATCTCATTCTAAATTCAAGTTATTCTAGGTACCTGTCTACAATCTCATTGCAAACTTAACGGCCATACACTTGCGTCAAATTTATGTTTGGTTGATATACCGTTTTGCCGTTTTAGCATTTTAATCAAGTTTCAGTCCATTTTCGATTTCAAAATAATTTAAAACTTTAGTATAAATGTAAATTAAAATTAGTTTTAATGTACCTATACTAGTCAGTAAGTACTTACCAATTCTCGTTTATCTTTCTGTGCAGGTTCATCAATATGAATGTGAGATCAAAACAAATTATGTCACTGCTAAGCAATTTGGAAAATGACGTCTTACCACCGGATAGAATGATATCGCAGCTACCTCATCACGATAACAATGACTCGCCTCCAAAAGCAATATTAAGGGATGTGCATAAAAACAACGACTCTGTCGTCCAAAATATTGATTTGAGCAAAATCTCTGAAGCAACACAACACCACTCCATAAATCTGCCAGAAGCTCACCAGGACAGCTTAATTAGTAATCTCGTGGATACAGCGACCTTTGATCTTTTATGTAATGAAACGCTGCCTTCAACATCATTCTGTGATTCATTCATAGAAGATTCAGATGATTCTGTAAAAGATAAAAACTATGTTCCTGAGCCATCTTCAACATCGTCGAGTTTAAGAGATTTAGATATCACAAACGATCCAGCAGAAATTCAGGTCAACAATGTCAATACCCAGCCAGCACAATTACCTGTTGTGAAAATACGGAATAAGTCATGTAGGAAACGTAAAAGTGAACTTCAATATGCCAAAAACATACAGAAATATCCGGTGCGAGAACCCTGTCAAAATTTATGTAAAAAACTATGTACTATACATTTTACTGAAGAAGATAGAAAAAAAATTAACAAATATTATTGGTCTTTGAATTGGGAACATCAAGGAATATTTATCAAAAATCTTGTGACGGAGGAGGCTTGCAAGAAAAGTACAAAGAATTTGAAACGACCACGAAACGTAACTTACAAGTACAGTTTAACAAAAAGAGATACAGAAGAACTATCGCATGAGGTATGCAAAGTATTTTTTTAGGCACTTTAGGATATGACAAAAAAAATGACAGGCGTGTAAATTCTGTCCTGAAAAAGTCAATTTTAGAGCAAAAGGATAATAGGGATGGCCGTAATTTGACAAATTGTCATGCTATAGATCGTACTTTGATCACAGCTCATATTGAATCGTTCAATCCATGTGTGCATCATTATAGACGAGTGCATGCACCCAATAAGAGATACTTGCCCAGTGACCTTACAATTGTTGATATGTATGGAAACTTCCAAGAGAAGTACCCCGAATTCAAATGCAGTCTTGAAACTTACAGAGATCACTTGACAAACAAAATGAACATTTCTTTTGCTAAGCTCGGCCATGAACAATGCGAGACATGTGAAACCTTCAACCTCCATAACCTTGATCATGTAAAAGAACCGTGTACTGATTGCCAAATTTGTAAGACCTACGCTCATCATAAAATTAAGTATACACTAGCCCGAGAGATGTACGATGCAGATACAAAGGCTAATAGTCAGCGTAATACTGTAATTGTTTCTGTGGACCTCCAAAAAGTAATAATGTTACCTCGCATTGATACCTTTAAAGCAGCTCTGTTTTGCCCCAGGCTTGTGGCGTACAATGAAACCTTTGTACCTCTAGGAAACTTCAAGAAAGGTCACGTATTTGCAGCAGTTTGGCATGAAGGAGTGGCAGGGAGAAAGCAAGAAGACATCACTAGTACATTTAAAGCATTCTTACTAAATAATCGTGATGCAGAGCACATCGTTTTATGGCTTGATAATTGCTCGGCACAAAATAAAAACTGGTGTTTTTTTACTTTCTTGATAAGTATAATTAACAACTTAGAGATTTCTGCCACAACAATTGAACTCAAGTTTTTTGAACCGGGCCATACTTTTATGTCCGCCGATTCCTTCCACCATTTTGTAGAGCAGTCGATGGACAAAAAGGGTAAGCTGTACGATTATCAAGACTTTTTAGAAGCTGTTGAAACATCATTGAAATCGGGGAAGGTAGAAGTCAAAAGTATGGAAATAATAGATTTTGTTAATTTTAAATCTCATATTTCACATAAAAAAAACAAAGATATAGATGGAAACCGGGTATACATCAAAGATATTGTACATCTTATGGTAAAAAGGGGAAGTCATAGTTTATTTTACAAAAAGAACTTTGATGATATAGAATTCAAAGAACTATATTGTCTCAAATCAAAGAACTTGCCTAATTTTACTGTAAAAACTGTTCCTAAAGGCATTGATAGGGAAAGGAAGCGAAACATCTTAAACGTATTAGGGCCGCTTATTCCACCAAATAGATTAATCTTCTGGAAAAATCTTTCTGTTGGTTCTACGTCACAAGAACCAGAAGAATTTAATTTTGATATTGATGAATAATCTTAAACTGTTAATGTGTTTTGAATTTATTTTTAATAGTCTGTATTTTTTATCTTCAAATTCTAAGAAACAATGTGCCTTAAAGTTAACTTAAGACTGATTATTAATAAGTACAACAAAAGAACTAAGTAAATATTTTTCTGATCTGTTTTGATAATTGTATGATACATACATTTTTATTATTTTAAATCTAGTAGTAAGAATAATAAGAGGCTTCAAAAGCTAAACTAAACCAATGTTATTTTTAAAGCGCGTTAATATACTGTTAAAAATTACTTTTAGAAACTAATTATGTACCTACCTAATAACCAAGGCTTGTAATGCTTTGTGTGTGATGATTGTTTTACTTTAATGTTGATCTCAAGATTATGTCTAGTAGTAAGAATAATAAGAGGCTTCAAAAGCTAAACTAAACCAATGTTATTTTAAAGCGCGTTATACTGTTAAAAATTACTTTTAGAAACTAATTATGTACCTACCTAAGACTTACCAAGGCTTGTAATGCTTTGTGTGTGATGATTGTTTTACTGTAATGTTGATCTCAAGTTTATGTCCACCTTTATAATACTCACCTACATTTACTATCTATATTTTATTGTTAAACATAAAGATACATTATGTTATATATGTTTATATTAAGAGAAAACTGTCAAAGGAGGTTGTGCATTCTGCGCAGGGTCCTTTATTAATTAGATGTTTTTTTTTATTTTTGATATGTAAATTTTACATGAGTGAGTTGAATTATTGTGATTAAATAATAAGAAATAAACGGTCTTTAAAATGTGAACTAGCTATTTTTCTTACTGCACTAGTAAATTGAACACTTTTTTCTTAAAAAACTAACTAAAATGCAGTATTTTTTTGACCTTACTGCATGTTAGTTGGGTTTCTTGACAAAATAACTGATCCAAACGCAGTAATAGGGCTTTTTGCTGCATTTTACTAAGTTTAAAATGGTATTTTTTACAAAAAAGGCTATGCAGTAATAGGCACCAAAAAGAATAAATGGCCATAATAAATTCAGTTATTAAGATATATTTTTTTTTATTGCTTTAACGTGTGAACCTATGCCTTTACAACCTTTCTGCATTCAAATTTTTTTGCTTATACATTCTGTTGATTTTTTAAAATCAATTCTTAACTTTAAATGCGTTTTACTCGAAATCGTGATTTTGCTGTTACTGCACTTTAGTGTATGGTGGGCAGAGCAATGTCTTGTAGCCTGGGCAGAGGGTGGAGTTTTATGATCTCTTTTTACAACCGAATACCGAATAGTTTTTCTGGCGTTTTAATAGAAGTGTTTATACATTTTGGCACTATACAATATTTATACATAGTTTAAAAAGTGAATTACACACAAATCAGACACTTAATTTGTTTTAAAGTCACAATTAAAGAAACAAAACACTGCGCGCCTTATCGCTGCCAACGGCTAACTGGCGGCGACCGTCACAGTGACGTCACAGCTATCGCGACGGCCACTCGGTGAACTTCCCTAGTAATTCGGTCATAAATTCGTCAATTATTGTCGTATAACAAATTTTTTTACACTGTTTGTTAAGGATTTCTTAGCTCTATAAATCTGCATACTCAACTAAAAACGTTACGGATCCTCATTTCTCTGGAAACATTGCTCTTCAAACCGGAACACAGTAATGTTTGCACATTACTGCTTGGCGGTAGAATAACTTGCGAAGGTGTAGCACTTCCCCAGGCGGACTCTGCCAAGAGTCCTACCACTACAAAATCAGCTCTAACTCGAGTTAGGGACAATTCACTGCGAGTTAAGCCAACTCGAGTTCTCGAGTTGACCATCACTATAGATTACTTTGTTGTTGTGATAATCTGATAATGTGATTTGTGTCAAAGAGTATATAACCACTACGTTTGTGTGTCCACCTTGTCCACTTCCACTGTCCACTGTGCCAGTGTGCATACACATTACACATGCAAATGCGTGTTGTTCTGTGAATCTGTGGGTGTATCGGTGTATGTAATCTATATCACAGATCACTATATTATATCCATTGAAGGAGTTTACTTGCATAAGATTATTATACCTCTATATCGGGTACAGGGTTACCTACGGACATCTATTCTATGCTACGGATCTAATCGGTACATTCGAAACTATAACGTAGTGATTACTTACTCTGTGCCCTGTGTGTTTGTGTTATTATCTATTATCATTTATCATATTATCTCAACATGGCTGAAACGGAAGATCGGAAAGACGAAGTCGAAGTAAAATTTAAGCCCGTCAAAAAGAAGAATCTTCGGCAGCGTATCAAAGATGACGACGATTCTGATGACGAGCAACACTTATTGGCGAAATTGGAAGAAACAAAGATCATACAGAAACTCCGCGAACGACCAAAAGGTGTAAGTGTGATCGCGTTGGCTACGGGACAGAAACCTACAATAGAGGAAGAAATAACATGCAAGGACCCTTATAAAATCAAGGCTGGTGGTATGGTGAATATGCAGGCGTTAAAAAGTGGCAAAGTGAAACAGGTCGATGATGCGTACGACACTGGCATCGGAACTCAATTCTCTGCGGAAACTAACAAACGTGACGAAGATGAGGAAATGATGAAGTACATAGAGGAACAGCTTGCTAAACGAAAAGGTTGGTATTTGGTAGTTTAATAGTATATAGTAATATTATGCATAAATATGTTGCTATAGGATATTCCGACTCCTAGTCTGGACCTATCACACCATAAAACTGTTTTCCCATTTCGTTAGAGTAGCCGGCTGTTTGTTTAGACATCCGATTAAGTGTAGTGTAAAATGCCCAAAGAAGACCATGATAATAGCGGTTGCGAATGTTAAGGGCTCCCGCACAAATTGCGATGTGACGCCGCATCAGAGGAACTTGGGGTGCATTTGCTGCATTGCATCACAATTTTGTGTGGGAGCCCTAAGCCAAGGATCGGACTGAGGCGCACGTTATGGGAGGGGGCATATTCTATATGTCCAGACGTGTAAGAGTTTGCTATTTGACGTTTTTCAATAACCATTTTTTTACAAGCCATAAACTTGTCTTTTTCATTTTAGGTGTCACCTCTGTAAAATGTTATGTGTGATACTTCTAACATAATGTTCACACTGTACGAGCTTTTTGTCATGATGATGATGGCATCAACGTATCCGTTCTACGTTGTTCATTCTGTCTAAAGTTTGTTTCTATGTTTGTTCCTATAAATCTCTGACACAGCTGAATGAAAGAATCTTTCAATTCGAATCAGTAGTTCCCGAGATCCTTGCGTTCAAACAAACAAACAAACTCTTCAGCTTTATAATATTAGTATAGAGCATTATATCCAAATATAACAATTGTATAGGTATTGTAAAGATAGTAGAATAATTGTATTACTGTGACAGCAACGTCACACACTAACACCTTATCAATAGCCCTAAGTGAACCTATATCAACGAAAAGGCTCAGACGCCACCATGTATGGGTCATGTATGGGACCTTACTGAATAAATTTTGGAGGCAGATTCTTCACTGGAAGAATGGACCTTAGCAGTCAATATCCGCTCAACACATCTGCTAAAGGTTTACAACCGATTGCAAGAAAAATGATAAAAAAATAAAAAACTGTGACAGCAACATCAACAAATAAAAATTATTATTATGACTTCTAAACTAATTCATTAATGGAGAGTTTCTGTTAGAAACATGCAACTCATTTCTCAATTAGACAGCCTGAAAGACTAAAGTGTTGCTATCTAATAAGTCCCAGAATGAACAGATAGGTCTTCAGGGTCACATTCAGATTTTTGACCAAAGCATATGATAAGTAGTCCTGTGTGACATAATAAGGGCTCCCACACAAAACTGCGAAGTGATGCGACGCCACATCGGAGGAACTTGCGATGGCGAATTGCTCCGATGCGGCTTTGCATCGCATCACTGTTTTGTGTGGAAGCCCTTATTCACAAGTTCTGTGTGATGACATGATTATTGTATTTTTTGGGCTTTCATTGTTTAATTGTTTCCATTTCTGTTTCAGAGGGCCATGATAAAAATTCACAAGAATCAGAACGTAACGACTCACTGAAATATTTGTCACCAGAAGAAGCAGCATTACTCTCCCTTCCAGAGCATTTAAGAATTTCATCTACACACAGATCTGAAGAAATGTTGTCCAACCAAATGCTTAGTGGTATCCCCGAAGTTGATCTAGGCATTGATGCTAAAATAAAAAATATTGAAGCCACTGAGGAAGCAAAAATGAAGTTGTTATGGGAAAGGCACAATAAAAAAGATGCTCCCTCGCAATTTGTTCCCACAAACATGGCAGTAAATTTTGTACAACATAATAGATTTAATATAGATGCAGATAAATCTAAAAAGAGAAAAGTAGAGAAACCGGAAGTAAAGACAGAAACAAGTACAATAGATGATAATGTAGATAAAATAGTAAAGAAAGCTAAAGGAGAACGAGCTACTGATGATTTTCATTATGAGAGGTTTAAAAAGCAATTTAGGAGATATTAAATTATTTTAAGTTTATAATATTTTATTTTTCATACAATTTGTCGAATTTTGGTTGGCTGCGGGCTGTCCTAATTTTGTCCGGGTTAAATTTAAACAAGAAATGGTTGCTATTGTAAGTATAAATAATGTGTTCTTGCGGAATTTTGAACAACTTTTTGAGACAGAGACGAACTTCTTAGCATTCCATGGATTCACCGTGCGGGTGCCGGGTCCATCGTGTGGCAGAGAGAGAAATCTCGAATAGACCCCAAGACTTGTGACTCGGGCTGTAGGTTTAAAAGGGGCCCCTTATATTGACGTACGTCAACACTCACCTTCACTACTCGTATTTCTCTCCCTGCCCAGCCAAATCCGATATGATCCTACTAGTGCAGCTTTAGATACTCGTTCTAGTATAGAACTTACTGCACTTCTGGACAATCCAAGGTCTTTAAGCAGGTTATAGAGAGATTTTGCTGGTATACCTCTCGCTCCTACTTCTACAGCATATAAATTAACTACATAGCCATTTTTTGTTAATTCATTTTGAAGGTCGTAATACTTATTTTGTTTCATCGCGTGGTCTTTAGGTATATTAGTTTCCCACGGTACGGTAAGTTCTACCAGGACTATGCGTTTCGTAGCCCTAGAAAAAAGGAAAATGTCCGGTCTGGATGACGAAACACCCACATCCTCTGGGATTTTGTAGTGCTTTTCATACGTGTCCATTAAAATAGTCCAATCAGGTGCTGAACCCAGGATTGAGTAAGGCTTGTTCTTGGAGTTTGAAGTTGAGCCCTCTTTTACAAAGTTAATTTGTCTTTTGTTTATCGTCAATCCCTTTTGGGCTCTAGCTACCGAAAGGCTTACGGCTTCACGTATGATTTCAAGTACTCTGTCATGGCGCTGTGAGTAATGACCCCTATTAAGGAGCACCTTGCATCCCACCAATATGTGCCTTGCTGTACATATCGCCTCACCACAAGTATAGCAACATTTTTCAGAGGCTTTTGCCCACCTTACCAAGTTACTCTGGTCAGGAAGGGTCATTTGAAAAGCATTTAGATAAAATTTTAATAAGGCAGGAGACCATTCATATAGCAAGGTGCGCCACTTTAGAGCTAATGGGATACAAAACTCACCTATGGTTAACCACTCACTTTGCATTTCTAAATTCATAGCGTGCACTTTATAACTGTCATTTTCGTCTTGTTGTAGAAAGGTTTTTACCATGTCTCGGTCTTCCCTTTTCTTTCTCGCACCCAACCCAGCTGTATTTACTTGTGCACCTGCCATAAATTGTTTATGGAATTGAAGTCTAGATTCAAGGTCCGAAGCACTTTTGTCTTTTGGGAGAGATGCGATTAATTCGTCTTTCGACTTTCCCAAAACATACGTTTTTGTAACTCTTAGGTGTTTGTAGAGTTCGGATGGTTTTTTTAGTTTCAGGCCAAAACTATTGTGATCCCTAAAGAGAGTAGAGGGATCAGCCGGATGTGCCAATCCAAACCATTATTAGATTATTCTCTATTAAAAACCCGTAACTATTGACTCAGAGTGCACCATGGAAATTCCGTTACATCTACAAAATATTGTTATAGCATTATCAAATTTCTACTTATACTCCATGATACTCGTATCCTACGTCGACGCTTATACTCATGAAATGTTCACTGTTTCAATCTTGTTTGGAGAGTTACGTCGACGCTTATACTCATAAAATGTTCACTGTTTCAATCTTGTTTGGAGAGTTTCTCCTATGAACCTCAAATACAAAATCACATGCAACTACAACTGGCATAATTTTATCAAAATTGTTTCAAATGCATTGTTACAAAATATCATCGTTTTTGTATGCTAAGTTTGTATTTACATTCTAGGTTGAATTTTTGTGTATTTTCTGATATATTTTCGAAAATTTGGCTAACATCCCCATTTTCTTTATGCGGCAGTTTAAGTTCGTCATCTCTACATCTCTATTGAATTGTTGCATTTCGATTATTTCTTCCTGAATTTTATCAGACACCCCAGAAACGTTGACAGTAAAACGATTCTATATCGCTGTCTGAATACTTTTGTCACAGTCAGGAAAGTAGTGATTTAATAAATATAAAATACTGAAAGATATTTCACACACAACTTGATCAAATTCACTTTATGAGTGAAGCATCATGTGTTCTGTATTTCTATGTTAATCTCTGCGCTCTTGTCTATTAATAATTTTGTTGGGCATCAAATGCAGCATAGTTTTTTCTTCCAACCTTATTGGTTAATTGCTCGATTTTACCCAATAACACTGATCTTATATTAAAATGCTAATATGTTGCTCATGTCGTGCAACTTCAAGTTTCCTGTCCTGATCCTTGCAGGTGAAGGTTGAATTTATTTATTTGTGCAAAAAAATATAAGCAAAATGTTATATATGGGCGTGCAGATCTGATCATGGATCATGGATCATCGATGGCTCCCATGGCACTTTACAGGAGAGAGTTTCAAAGTTATAAATGTTAATCAAAACTGTAATTTTCAATGTATCTCAACGAAACTTAACACATATGTTTGAACTGTAATACTTTTTAAGAGATCTCAGTTGATTAATTGTTACACTCAGTATTTTCAGAGATTTTTCACATGCAACAGTTTATTGTGAAATGTTTGCTAAACAAATGGTTGTATATGACACATACAACAATTTTCGCCGCGACAGAAGAATAAAATTGCAATGTATGTATAACTTACAATATTATACATCGGTAAAAGAAAATAAAAAAAGGGTATATCTGAACTATAAACAAAGACAGCAAGTTTTGAGTAAGTAATCAGCTTTATTATAATATAAACGATTATAATTAAGGTAAACTATCCAGTAGATGACACCTTAAGGGTTTATTAGTATGTGTATAGACATAGTTTGGTATGAAATCATCTTACAGGGAGTTTCTACTTGGTAATAGTTGCGCAAATTATTACACTTTCAGAATATGACAAGAATTGTATAAATAAAACTGATGCGTATTTTTTATATATTTTTTAATAAAATGAAGGTAGTAACCTAGTAGTTGACACCTAGTAAAAACAAAAATATTTAGTAGTTGACACTTGTTATTTTCAGTAGTTGACATTGTATGTTTAAATTAAGATGTACACAAAAATGAAATGTTATTAGATACAACTGACTGAACCTATATACTTATGTATTTGTAAACTTAAAAATATATACCTATATTTATACATACTGACAGCTGGAAATGAGCTATCCTGTTTAGTATCAATATTCAGTAATTTTATATCAGTCATTTAATAGTTCCATAAATATTCTAGTTCGGGAACCGAGTATACATTTCTTGTCTGACTCATTTTTAATGGCTCGTCAATATGGAACAACACATATTCCCATTCATAGTCCAATTGATCCACTTTTTCAGGCCATTTCCAAAGTCTCCCACATTTCTGCATTGACGAAATAGTAGCAGCTGTTTTAGTAACATGAGTAATTACCCCCGGAAACAACTCTTCTTCGTAAGAAAATACTACATACTCTCCTAATTTTCTCTGTACTGGTTTTTTAAGTTTTTTTTTTTAATGTTTTCTCTATCACTTTCATTTTCAGACTCACTTTCACTGTCAGCAAAAACACCATCCACATTTGAATCAGAACTATCGTCAAAATTAAGCATCCTCTTTTCAGTGTTTTTCTTACGCTTCTGAATGTTCTCTTTTTTTGTTTTCTCATTTTCTTCTCTTTTCTTTTGTCTTTTGGCAGCACGTTCCATTTTTAATTTT
The DNA here is from genome assembly GCA_963693475.1 of Ectropis crepuscularia. NCBI lineage: Eukaryota > Metazoa > Arthropoda > Insecta > Lepidoptera > Geometridae > Ectropis > Ectropis crepuscularia. Next base: position 21,790,988 of record OY856355.1, read on the forward strand.
TCTAATTCTTCCTTTTTTGCTAACTTCTTTTTAAAATATTCTTGACACAAGTGTCCCGAAACTATAGAAGGCATTCTTTCTTTTATGGATCGTTTTCTGTCTGGTTCCTCTTTATTTTTCTTATAATAAAAATGTCTTTTAAAGGGGCTGGGGATTTCCGCAGACACTGAAGTTTCTATGGTTTCGTTATTGCACTCGCTAATGGCACCAGAAGCGAGCGGTAGAGCATCAGGGGCAAAGGGGCTAGGGAAAACCGCGGGCGCTGAAGAAGGTCCAGCTTGGCAAAGGTTCATATTATTTTCAAAATATGATTCAAAAATCGTAGGAGAGTTGTTTTTAGATGGCCGGTTGTTATGTGCTGTGCTTTGGTTTTGCCACTCGTTATTGCCACCAGAAGCGAGCGGTATAATGTTAAATAAAAGATTTGTATCTTCACTGTTTTCTGCGGTAGGCTCAGGGATAACAACAGATGAATTTGTCAAACCGTTTTCTATTTCTGATTTTGTACTTTGCCACAGTTCAAACAGTGAGATATCTTTTTCGTCTAACTCATTTTTATCTCCGTTGCAAAATATAATGAGCTTGCTTTGGGGAATACTTTGATTGAGAAACCGAAGCCCTTCTTCTAAAAATCTTCTACGTCCCTCAACATTTGTGACTTGATTATGAAGGTGTTCATTGTTTAATGGAACAGTGACTATTTCCGGGTGCCACGGAAATAGCCCACATTTTCTAAAACCATTTTCGAAGATTGTCGCGTTCAGTGTAGTGTCGATAACTTCTTTCAGAAGTTTTGGAAAATCTTTTTTCTTTAAGATTGGAGCTTCCAAATTAGATATTCTCCATTCGTGTACCCTCTTTTTCCAATGCTCTTTCAGAGTTCTGAATACAGCAACATCCATTGGCTGTAATAGGTGTGTTGCATTAGGGTACAGGGCAATGAGGATGATGCCATTTTTTTCGCAAAACTGACTCACTTGTAGACTTAGATGAGACGCATGCCCGTCCACGAAAAGAATGACCGGCAAAGGAATACTTTCTTTCTTCAGCCAAGGATGAAAAATGTCGGCAATAAATTCGAAGAACGCCTCGCAAGTCATCCAACCAGAATCTGTTTTTCCCAGACCCCATTCTGGAGGAAAATTCTGCGCAATTTCTTGTGGGATTCTTTTATATTTAAACAAAATTGTTGGAGGAGGTATAGCACCAGATGCGCTACCTGTGATAAGGACGGTTAGGCATTCTTTCTCATCTGGATTAACTTGCTGATATACTGTCTTGTCCCCTTTTTGTGCTAAAACTTTACCACCCTTCGGATTTAAAAAAAAAGCAGTTTCATCTGTATTAAAGATCCTTCTAGGATCTTGTAAAACGTCTTTTTGTTGAGTCTGATCCAAAAATGTCTCTACTTCTTTAAACCAATTTAAAATGTTCTCCTTGGATATAACAGCTCTTGATCTTGTAAGGTTTTGAGACATACGAACACTTATTCCAGGATTCCTCTTCATGAATCCTTTCATCCACGATTTTCCTGGGCAATTGTCTTTAAACGGGTTCGGCCTTTTTAATTCTGTTAATAGACGCTGCACACTAAAGACAACCTCCTTCATAGTGACGGGAAATCCTGCACGGGCCATTTCAAAAATCCAATCTACAATGGTTTTTTCCTCTGTTCTACTCAATACGGCTGGTGGCCCCATTTTTCGGTCAATTGGATGTTTTCCTTCAACCTTGTACTTTAGTGTAATCCTTGGTACGTTAAATTTTTTTGCAGCAGTCTTATAAGGAGTTTTATGTAAACGCACATCTTCTACCGCTGCTTCCATAGCCTCTTGTGTATAATTCCTAAAATTTCCTTTTGTCGGTGGCATCTACAAAACGAAAGAAAAATAATTCGATAGTTGACACCTAAATCTCTAATAGTTGACACCTGCTGTCAACTACTGAACAAAATGGTTTTAAATTATTTTAGAAGATATAATAGAGTAATTTAATGTATAAGCAGCAAGATGACACATAAATTATACGATATTAATAAATTTCAAGAAAATCCATTAGTTGACAGCACATGTCAACTACTCAATCTTAAGTCGTTTTAAGGATCAGTAAATGACATGACCCCTTATTTATATTTTTTTTTTATTGTTTGTCATGTTAAATGACATGCATTCACACTTCAGACTCTAATATAAAGGATACAATTAATATTTATTCATAATTATAAAAGATTACGTACCTTTCCAATATTAATCTTTCGGCTTGCTCTTAACAAATTGCACACGAAAATAACAATAAATATGGCGCGAAACAACCGGCTATCATGGATCGAACGCTGTGACTAGCGATGACGTTAAAACGCCACGATAGTTTTTGTTGGTGCCGCTAGATGTCTATACTATATCATAAACACAATGTCTATCTTTGGCTACTTGTTTTATTCTTGTTATTTTATTTTCTTCGTCAAAGTGTCAACTATTGATGCAGTGTCAATTACTGGTGGTTTTACCTTATGGCACCGAAATCAAAAAGTAATCATATCAATTGAAAAACACCAAAACAACTACTCAATTTTTATTTATTTTGTAGTTAACCCCACAAAAAAATATTGTTATAAATTCAATTTTTACTTGAATACTCACATGTGTGCACTTATAACAGTATTGTGCACACAGCTCGTATATTTACACTTGAACACGATGAATTGGGTCCCAAGCGTCTGTCTGGTACCTAATACTCATATTTCCTAATTACGATTATTTTATCTGATAAGTGACTTGACCAGGTGTATTCTTAGCTACGATTGAAAAAATCTGTTTAATGTTTAAAACGTGTGTTGTTGTTAATGTTGTTTTATCTGTGTTGGTAAAAACCTTTCTACAACAAGACGAAAATGATAGTTACAAAGTGCACGCTATGAATTTAGAAATGCAAAGTGAGTGGTTAACCATAGGTGAGTTTTGTATCCCATTAGCTCTGAAGTGGCGCACCTTGCTATATGACTGGTCTCCTGCCTTATTAAAATTTTATCTGAACGCTTTCCAAATGACCCTCCCTGACCAGAGTAACTTGGTAAGGTGGGGAAAAGCCTCTGAAAAATGTTGCTATACTTGTGGTGAGGCGATATGTACAGCAAGGCACATATTGGTGGGATGCAAGGTGCTCCTTAATAGGGGTCATTACTCACAGCGCCATGACAGAGTACTTGAAATCATACGTGAAGCCGTAAGCCTTTCGGTAGCTAGAGCCCAAAAGGGATTGACGATAAACAAAAGACAAATTAACTTTGTAAAAGAGGGCTCAACTTCAAACTCCAAGAACAAGCCTTACTCAATCCTGGGTTCAGCTCCTGATTGGACTATTTTAATGGACACGTATGAAAAGCACTACAAAATCCCAGAGGATGTGGGTGTTTCGTCATCCAGACCGGACATTTTCCTTTTTTCTAGGGCTACGAAACGCATAGTCCTGGTAGAACTTACCGTACCGTGGGAAACTAATATACCTAAAGACCACGCGATGAAACAAAATAAGTATTACGACCTTCAAAATGAATTAACAAAAAATGGCTATGTAGTTAATTTATACGCTGTAGAAGTAGGAGCGAGAGGTATACCAGCAAAATCTCTCTATAACCTGCTTAAAGACCTTGGATTGTCCAGAAGTGCAGTAAGTTCTATTCTAGAACGAGTATCTAAAGCTGCACTAGTAGGATCATATCGGATTTGGCTGGGCAGGGAGAGAAATACGAGTAGTGAAGGTGAGTGTTGACGTACGTCAATATAAGGGGCCCCTTTTAAACCTACTACCCGAGTCACAAGTCTTGGGGTCTATTCGATATTTCTCTCTCTGCCACACGATGGACCCGGCACCCGCACGGTGAATCCATGGAATGCTAAGAAGTACGTCTCTTTGAAAATTATTAGCGGATATTTCTATTTTTGTTCAAGTTTTTAACAAAATCTTGTATATTAGTAAATTAACCATATAAATAGTAATCTTTGAAATTGTCTACCCCAAAAAACGATTACTATTATAAACTTAACAAAAAATATTACGGCACAAAAATCACAATGTATGCAATTATTCATGTAACATTAAAAGCAACAACAAATCTACTTATGAATAATCAATGAAAAATCTACCAAGTACGTAATAACTAAACTAAGCTATAATAATGATCACAACAATCACAAAGGAAACTTATACAAAAACATTTGTTTTATAAAGACGAGTCAACATTATTTATATAAAAACAAGTCAAAATAAACCGAATAAGCAATGGGTAATATGCTATTCTGAATCGGAATCAATTTGAGACGTTTCATCGACACACAAGCTTTCAAAGAAGTTGTGATAAGTGCCAGGTATTAATCCACTGTTGCAAAGTGATATTAAATTGTTAAATTTGCTCTTGGTATTGGCAAAACATTGGGATATAGGGGTTTCACTTCAGCTATCCCTGTTTTTTGGCGACGTCTTGTATTTGTGTCAATAGCAATAGTCAGGAAGTCATCATTTGCCAGGTCATATCTATAATTAATTTTAAAAGGATCTTTAGGAAATTTTAGAAGGAATGAACCGTTTCTCTATTGATATTTTTGGACCAGTTGCGCCCCTCTAACAATTCCTTGAAGTTATGGAAGTCATCATGTTTCATTTCGATGACATTGTATGGCTTGCCATCCTGTTTTGCCCATCTAACCAGGCTAAACCATTCCAAAGGACTGTAGATGAGCTTATTTTTTGATGACCTCTCAATCAATCCGTGGACACTGTCACCCTCTTGCTGTGTATGTCCTTTCTCTAAAAACGTATATTTTATGGTTACATTGAACTTTTGTGCAACATAGGGGAGAAGGGGGGAATTGGAGCCTACTAAGGAAAATGGACAATATAAGCCAAATGTATGAATACTTAGAGAACTTAGTATCAGAAATTAAATCCTTACTCATTTGACTATTATTTAATCACAGCGATAACGTTAAATTATTAGGCATTTGGCTACAGATAAACTTTTTACAAAAAAAGAGAATCGCTCTCATTACCCCTCTATGCGGGAAATGAGAGCCTATAAATTCCCATATGTGTAATGGGAGCTACTTAATATTAAATCAGGTTCAAAACTTTTCATATCAGACTGTAATCTCACTTATTAATATAAATTTTAATATAAACGTAACCGTATAACAATTAACTTTAAGGATCCAAGCAAAAAACGCAAATATAATCAATCGGGCTATCAGAACCAGAACATTCTTTATGTGCCCATTATGTACCATAGCTTTTACAACGGTACCACATTTCGTTACTTTTTCCTGTGTCACAACAAATAGAACACAACGTCTCTTCATCCGAATATTCTGACTCATCGTCACAAATATTCTCAACGTCTTCTTCTTCAGACATGTCAGTTTCATCCTCAAAAAAGTTTCTTTGTTACTATTCTTACTTTTTCTTTTTTGTTAGTTGCCGTGTTTCGTTTTTATCTTTTTCCTGCTGTACATTTTTTTCTTTGTTGCTGGTGTCTGCTTTGCATTGATTTTAGTTTTACATTTTTTCTCTAAACGTTTCTTCTCCTTCTCTTCAAATGCTTCACATACTTTTTTCATTGACGTGCTAGACAAAATAACTGAATGTTGTTTTTGTCACGAAACCTTATTTCTATTGTGACTGTTCTTGAACATCGTTTGTTATGGACGAGGTTGTAGAAGGATTGACAGTAGTTGGCTCCGGGACTGTCTTATCGTTCACCATAAACAGGACATTAGTAGGGTTTTGTTTGGCGACAAGTTTGCTATAGATGCCTCCTCTTGTAGCTCACCTAATAAAGAAGGACTTACAGCATGGTTAATATCAAGTAACTGCTCTTGTTCAACATTTGGCGTGTATTGGATTAGGAGAGATCTATCCATTCCCAGGTCCTGTCAGATACCACGAGATGTAGATGGAAGTGATTGAAAGTTACCAGTGCTACGAGATGTAGACGGAAGTGGTCCGAAGTTGCCAATATCATGAAATGTAGATGGAACTGGTTCAAAGTTGCTGATATTATGAGATGCAGAAGGAAGTGGGTCAGAGTTGCCAGTAGCTAGCCATTGAAAATCGGGTCTCTGAGACTGAGCAACAGCAGCTGACATTACTGGCTCATTAACTTGGCTCTGATCTTCATCCACAGCAGCAAAATCTTCTTCTGAAAATACAGCAGGATTCATGGGAAAAACTCCCGTGGCTTTGAAGCCACAGATCCCTTTGTCTAAGCTTGCTACTCTAGTGTAAGCTTTGTTGAACATTCCTGCAATATCGTAGGGTGTTATTTTTACCATATTTCTGGATTTCATATACATGTCGCATTCTTTGTTGTAGGCTCTCTTGAACGGCCCAAAAAAAGTCACATCCAGAGCCTGTAACCGATATGATGAATGTGGTGGGATGGAAAGCATTACGACATGGTTAGCTTTAGCTACTTCCCAGGTTTCCAAAGTACAATTACTGTATATGTTCATAATCAGTAAAACAGGTTGTTCAGCAGTGGGTTAGATACATTTTACAGTTTATAAAATAACAATTAAATATTTATATAATTATTGATGGTTGTATGTGGAGATATATGCTAAAAAGCATATGGGGTAATTAGAGATACAAAGGGTAATCAGAGCTTAGGCTCCAATTACCCGAAGCTATTAGGCTCGGATTACCCGACTACCACCATTTTTAAATAAAATAAAATGATACACTGAATCTAGCTTGTAACCAAATTGTACGCCCTGATATTCAAAATTGATAGCATTAGCTATAAAATAATACAGGTTTGATTGTAATAAACGTATAACTTCATACATACCTGGCCGATGGAATTTGGTAAATTTTATAAGCGCGGAGCACAAAATCAACACGTGCCTGCGGTCACACAACGCGTGGCACTGGCGACTCAAGCGCCACGGGGAAACACAATCGCAGTGTGTCGAAGCCGCCCTAGTGGCAACTGAGTGAATACGAGCTATAGTTTTGTCTCTAGTTGCACCGCTCCCATTACCCTCTGGCTCTCATTACCCTCTGTTCCCCTACACATAAAATGCAAATACGATCCGATTACGATTCTGGCCTGTACAGTTGTCAGACCAGAACCTAAACTCCTGTGCTCCATTTTGGTGCATTTTCTTTATGAAGTCGTATAAACAGCTGGAAACTTCATTGGCCCCACGCTTAGCTTCACCTTCATGCCACATATAACAGTGTGCTTCTTTATTTGCCAGATCAAATAGTGTAAAATTGTACACCGATAGCTTTCGTTTGTAATACAGGACACTTAACTGTCCATGAGGAGCATTTAAAATCTTTTGAAAATCAAATGTTGCTGAAACTATTTTTCCTTCCGAAGATTGACTATCTCGTTTGTCAGTATTTTTCAGCTGTCTACATATTTTTTTGTTTGCTACATGGACTTCGTGCTCCTTTAACTGTTCTTCAGTAGGATTTGGGTTATTTTTGTGAATGTGACATTGATCACATTGATCTTTTTTAGGGGTGTGAAAGCCTAATTTAAAAGATTGGTTCACAATGTCACGGTATTGTCTTTTCGTAGTAGCCACTTCCTCGTAATTATTTTCCAGGAGCCATTCTTTATACATTTCGAACAAGCGATTGAAATTTAAATCTCCATCCAAATATAGCTTGGTAGAGTCTTTTCGACAGTAGTGTGATTCGACAGGTTGCGAACTATTGATATGGTCACACACGCTTTTAATGACCCCTTCAGTAATTTTACGAGTGTGGCAATCATGTCGGCCCCGGTTGTCTTTACAAATTTCTGTTCCCTTTGAGCCATCCATTTTCTCTAGAGCTTTCTTCACAACTTGATACTTAAAGACATGGTACCGTAAAATGCTCCAACTTTGCCTATATTTTGAAGTTTTTTCTCAATGGCTCTTTAGAAATGAAGAAAATCATATATAATTTTAACTGACAGCCAAAAGTGAATCTTAACCTATGCAAATAGAGTGTTTTATTCTTAAAAACTACATCATAGCTTCTTACATTATGCTAAATAAAGGAAGGCAATGTTTCTGTCCAACTCGCAACATTGCCTGGTAGTATAATGCAATATTTAAGGAAGAGGGAGACAAGTGGGGTACCTATGTTAATACTTGTTTTAGACTAAAATAAGCTCAACGTATTGTAGGCAATTTATGCATCTATTTGGTTTGTTTTTGCGAAGGCAGGCAATGTTGCAACAGCTTCCTTTGGATTTGCCTACAAAGGATAGGGTTGTCTCTAACAGTAAACACAGAAAAAGAAAGGCATTAGGTATGTAGTAAGGTGGTAACTTTTCTTATTCTTATTTCTTATTATTTGTAGTACAGGTAACAATACAATAAGAAGATTGGAGAATTACATCTTATAGCTACACAATAAAAAAAATTGCAAAAATATCTTAATTAGGTAACAGCTAGCTTTAGAGAGTTTAGACAATAAAAGTGATAAGGTTTTACAAATTTCTTTCAATATTATCTTCATCATTCAGTAGCTGATATTGTGATGAACTGCCAGATATCGGTAATACGTTAATTGCTTTTACAACAGAGCCTTCCGGCACGTCATCTTTATCTGCTATACGCTTTGTCTTAATAAATCTTAGATCTCCTTTTTTTTTACCAACCATTTTAAAATAACAAATTGTGTAACGATTCGCAATTATATTGACACTTTCTATTTCACCTACGTAATATTTCCAAGATTTACCTTTGTAATATCGGGTCAAAACTGTCTGTCCTACATTATACATCTCTTTTTCAATACTTTTATTTTGTACTTTTGTGTCTGGCCTATTTACTAACTCTTCCTTTGGTTCATCAGTCTTATTTATGTCATGCTGTTTTTGGTCAGTTTCAGTCTTATTTATTTCATCCTCTTTGTCGTAAATCTCAGTTTTATATAATAATATTTTTTGCTCTTTGTTATCGTCAGTCACATTTATGTTTTCCTGTTTAACTTAATTCTCATTCTTACAAGTATTGTCCTGTTTTTCATCAGTAACAGCTTTATTGCTCTCTTTGTCGTAAGTCTCACTTCCAAATAATACTGTATTCTGTTCATGGTTATCTTGAGTCTTATTTACTATGTCCTGTTTATGATCATTCTCATTTTTACACATATTATCGTGGTTCTGGTTAGTCTCAATCATATTTGTATTGTCCGGGTTAGTCTCAGTTATATTCAGTTTGTTATGGTCACTCTCAGTGTTATTTATTTCAACATGTTGTATTTGGTCAGTATCAGGCTCTTGTTCTATGATATCACTAAACGACACATTTGGTAATGACGCGTTTTCAAACAAGTTATCAAAGCTTACGTCCAAAATGTCTGAATCACTATGTATGCTTATTTCCAGAGATACCGTAGTTGTAGAAGAAGACCGACTTAAATTTCTTGTCCTTTTCCGAGTAGTGCACCTTTTTCTCTTCGTATTTTCTTTCTTTTCTTCGGGTTTATGGCTTTCTTCATCACTGTTACTCAATGTACCATAGGTCTCTACATGAGCAACAACGCCACTCAGTAAGATGGTTTCGTCAAGGTGATTGTTAGAGGCTACTGCTGCAGCGTTGAATAAATCAGTATCTTTTTCTACTCTAGTCAACTTAAGTGGTCTTTTTCTTTTTAAGCATCTTAATGCAGTATTGTCTGTTACTTTTATGTCTGATAGAAGTATTATTTTTGAAGAGTTTAAAGTCTCTGTTTGACTGGAGCCGTTTTCTTCTCTTTCTTCTTCTATACATATATCTTCTATATCTGTATCTTTCTTTTTCAAGAATTTACAGTTTCCCGTCTTTCTTATGCCAGTTTTCTCCAGTTTAGGTCGTATGTTTTCGAAGTCCTCGTTTAATTGCTGCGAACTAAGTTTCAAGTTTTTTGTTTTACCCACTACTTCTAGTGGGTAAGGTTTCCGCACTTAGTCCCTGACTTGGACCATTGTACGTGAACCATGGGCTGTTATTCCATCCAGCCCAAATCCCTCCAGAAGCAGATTAGACTTCCCAGTCTCCTCAGTGCATCCACTAGGGATCTCGGTGATCCTAGGTGTTCAGTATTATACCAGAAACACCGACCTGGGGCCCATTTGCAAGTCTATAAAACACTGATTTTGTCGTTTATACCGATTTTAACATTTACTTCCCTGATTGCAAACCGAGTAGTGCAAATAAATGACTTACCTGAGGTTCCCGGCGTCGTCCAAAGGTCCAGTTTGGTCGTCAAGGAATAAGGAACGGGAGCAAGGGGAACTTGGAATACCAAACCAGACAAGAATCCGTAGCGATCCCTCGCTCCAGCACAAGCAACGGTCCCGCGTTGGATAAGAGGGCCAATCCAGCAGCCCGCTTTCGAGTAAATATGGTCCAGCACTAATCCAATAGTCGCACTGAACGTTAACAATGTATTCCCGCACAATATTACACTTTTATCCAGAAAAGCAAACCAGGTTATATTAAAACGCGTCGTTTCGTTCCAGCGAAAAAACAGACAACGTCACTTGACAGCCGGCTGTCAAAACCATAGATCCGCTATGATTTTTAATGTTGCCCGATTATACGGAACAAAACCCCCGACCAATTGAACTCCTGTTCAATTTTAGAAAACCAGTATTTAGCAACTAGTATTTAGCAGTATCCGGACCCCAAATAAAAACGAAATTCCCAACTTTGACCCGAAAGTGGAAATCAAACCAAAAAAAAACTTTACCAAAAATAGTAATAAAATAAAATTAAATTTTAACCTTGAAAACACGTATATCTAATAAAGAGGCAAGCGTGCCAGAGAGGACACCGCGCGCTGAAGTCTGGAACCAGAAACCAGAATCTCCGCCACGCGGGGTGTGCCATCAGTACCCGATATCAATTTTAAAATACGTCCCCTACGCCAGAGTAGGGGGGCCAAATTTGCCTCTTTTAATAATACTAAGTCCCCTTCCCGAGGGGCCTCCGTCCTATCTGTCCATTTTACCCGTTGTTGCAACAGATGCAAGTACTCGGCCGACCAGCGCCTCCAGAAGTCTTGACTTATTTGCTGCAATAACTGAAAACGGGACAGGCGTCCGGGCCGCTCATCCTTCCAGGGATACTCCGGCAACGCGGTTAAGGGCTGACCGATCAAGAAGTGACCCGGCGTCAAGACTTCTAGATCGTTAGGGTCAGGCGAGATTGGACAGAGAGGACGGGAATTAAGCACTGCCTCCACGCGGCATAGTACCGTGACTAACTCTTCCCAAGTTAACACGGTCTCCCCGATGACACGGCGGAGATGGGTTTTAGCAGACTTCACCGCAGCCTCAAAAATTCCTCCCCAGTGAGGACAGGCCGGCACACTAAATTGCCAGCTGATTCCCCGCTGGGCGAGAGCCAGACTCAAACTATTGTTACCAGAATTTAAAAAATTATTAACTTCGCGTAAATAATTCGCCGCCCCTCGATAATTTGTGCCATTGTCCGAACGTATTAAAGAGGGTACTCCTCTTCGCGCTACAAAGCGATCCAGCGCCGCGACAAAGGCCTCCGTAGACAGCGCAGAGACCAGCTCCAGGTGGACTGCTTTGGTGGCCAAACACACAAAGACGCACAGGTAGGCTTTAACGACCTTGGCGTTACGCAACGTCGATGACTTGACCGAGAAGGGCCCAGCGAAGTCCGTTCCGACCCCGTCGAACGGCCTCGAGGGAGAAATCCTATCCGGAGGAAGATCTCCCATCATGGGCTGCATGGTAGACGCCTTGAGCCTATAACAAGGGACACATCTAAACAGCACCTTTCGGACCGCCCTGCGAGCCGACAAGATCCAGAATTCACGCTGCAACACAGCGAGAAGCGCGCCACATCCAGCGTGCGCGTTACCGATATGCCGATCGGTGATCAGCAGGTCCACCAGAGGACCTCCTTTCGGTAGCAACAGGGGGTGCCTGCTGCCGTACGGCAGGTTGGCTTTCCGGAGCCGACCTCCTACGCGCAGAAGACCATCCTGATCTGTGAAAGGGTTCAACTTGGCGACCGCACCCTTCAAGCGAGCGCGTCCGCAGCGCAGCGCCTCAAGTTCCGTCGGAAACCTCTCACCCTGCACCAGCCGAATGAGGTGCAGCAAGGAACTCCGACGCTCCTCCACAGTGGCGATCTGGTCACTCCTCCTCTGACGAGGGTGACGACAGTTGTGGATGAAGCGCTTAATCCAGCTAGTTACCCCCAACAACTTATCCAGCTTGCTGTAACGACCCGTCAACCAGTCAGGGTCTGGGGGCACTTCCGCCACAATCGCATGCACGCGGACTCCGGGCAGCTCCGCTCGCTCCGAGTCCGCGCCGAGAGCTGGCCAGGAAGCTTCTGGCTCCCGCAGCCAGTCCGGACCCCACCATAAGGGGTGATCAACTAGCTCCGGCGCGGAACAGCCGCGCGAAGCACAGTCAGCGGGGTTCAACTCACCCGGGACATGTCTCCAAACCATGTCCAGTCCAATGTTTTGGACTTGGGAAACCCGATTTCCCACAAAGGTCTCCAAGGTGTGAGGGGCTGCTCTTAACCAGGCAAGCACGACCTGACTGTCAGACCACGCATAGACATTCCGGATGTCTATCGAGGTGGACAGTTCCTGATATACATGCTTGAGCAGCCGAGCAAGTAATGTGGCTCCGCTCAATTCCAGTTTTGGAATGGTGAGTCGTGTCCTGATAGGAGCTACCTTGCTCTTCCCCAATAAGAGCGTGACATTGACGTGGCCTCCAGCGTCAACTGTACGTAAGTACACAGATGCGGCATAACCCAGCTCGGACGCATCACAGAACCCGTGCAGGCTGATCCGGCTACAGCCTGGTGGCAGAATGCGCCGGGGCAACGCCACTCGATTGACCGTTTCGAGGTCAGATATTAAACGAAGCCAAGTGTTAAGCGAGTCTCCGACCAGGGGGTCGTCCCATGAGACCTTCAGAGTCCAAAGTCGCTGTAACAGACACTTGGCTGCGAACAAAACCGGACTGATCCAACCGTTTGGATCAAACATCCTGGCGATGGTGGACAAAACCGTCCGTTTCGTCCACGCGCGTGTGGCTTCCAGTGCCACCCGAAAGGTGAAGATGTCAGCAACCGGTTGATACTGCATGCCCAGAACCGCAATCCCGTGCGGATCGTCACCTTCCTCAAAGAGCCCGGGATCCTGCTGGTGATCGTCCGGGATACCAGCCAGGACGTTGGGGTCGTTAGAGAGCCATTTCCGAAGCTCATAGCCTCCAGATGCGAGAAGCTCTGTAAGCTCATCCCGGAGCAACAGAGCTTCCTCCACCGTCTGCGCGCCAGTGCAAACGTCGTCCACGTATAGGTCGCGTTCCAGAACTGCGGCTGCACGTGGGTACCGAGCCCGTTCTTGCTCCGCCAACTCCAGCAGTGAGCGGATCGCAATGAAGGGGCTTGATCTCAACCCATAGGTGTTGGTGTTCAACTCAGACACCATCATAGGGTCCTGAGGACTTTCCCGCCAGAGGATCAACTGGAACCTCCTGTCCTCGGGGTGTATGACCGTTTGTCGGAACATCATACGGATGTCCGCTCCCAACACCACCTGATGCCTACGGAAATTCAGGATGATGTCTACAATATCCCGATGTAGCTTCGGTCCAGCGTGGAGGCACTGGTTCAGTGACACTCCTGTCGAAGTCGGAGCGGATCCATCGAACACCGTCCTGAGTTTGCCCGTCGACGCCTTCAAAACGGCGTGATGAGGCAAAAAGTAGTGGTCCATGGTCGACCAGTCGTCGCGAGCCGGAGACATGTGGCCCAGTGCCTCATACTCCCTCATGAACTCGATGTACTTTTCCCGAAGTACAGGATCTCGAGCCATGCGTCGCTCCATGGACCTGAGCCTTTTCTCGGCCAATGATCGAGACTGGCCCAGACGCGGGGGGTTATCCCGGAAGGGCAGCCTAGTCTCCAATCGCCCAGAAACCATTCTCCGAGTGTGAGCCTGATAAAAGTTCTCACACTCCACGTGCTCGGGATCCAGCCGAGACACGGTAGGCGGCTCTTCGATCTCCCAGAACTTCTGCATGATCTGAGCGAGGGCCGTTCCCGTAAAGGAAGCCTGATTCGACTGCTGCCACTCATCCACCATTCCCAAAATGGCGTTCCCGTAGATGGTGGGCAGCGCCATCAGCGAAGACTGATCCAGCAGTCTAGGCTTGCCGTTCATGATGTAACCCAGTACATCAGAACCCAACAAAAGGTCTACCGGACCCGCCATCCCGAAGCGGGGATCCGCCAACCTGAGACCCTTAGTACAGGACAAAAGATCCGGATCTATGTCCGCCTGAGGAAGCCAACCGACAACCGAATCCATGACGGTGGCCCTGACCGCAATCCTTTCCGAATAGGAATGTACGGACGAGAAGGAGAGGCGGGTCTGTCCAGCCGACCGCACCTCTGTGTTCCCGACTCCCCGCAACGGAGTCGGTGACGGAAACCTAGCCAGGCCCAGGCGATGAGCAACCCGGGTTGTCAAAATGCACCCCTGGGACCCTGTGTCCAAGAGCGCTCGTATCCGGACGTAGTCGCCTCTTGGACCCCAAACCCTTAACCAGAGGGTGGGCAGCAGGACCACCGGTGGATCCTGTGCCAAGGGAACGGAGGCTAGTCAATCCCTCCGAGGCCCGTCCGAACCCGTCGGACTACAGGGCCCAGCCCAATATGGCTGCCGAGTGCAAAGGGCCATCGGAGGGGGGGCATATCCGGCCGCCCTGCCATACCGAAAGTAGGGCGGGTGGTACTCCAGCCTCGGATGTTCATGGAGGGGAGGCGTGTACGCCCTCCATTCCATCGGTCGCGGATCCAGCGGCGGAGAAGGATAACGCTGTGGAGGTGGCCCCCGTGGTGACTCCTGTATCACCCTTCCACCTCTCCAGTTCGCCCGCGTCCGCGCGGGCTGTGAGGTCGGTGACCGAGCCGCGTGTAAGACGCCCCTTGTTGGGCTGCCCGGTGCTGCCGTGGGTTGGGGTGGAGGGGGTGTGCTCCACGCTGTAGCCACTTCATTGTTGTACAATGCGTGGCTCTGCGTGGGAGCGCCCCCGCCCGTGGAGGGCCCCCTCCCTGAGGGCTGTCGACCAGCACCATTGCTCCTGACGCACAAGAGCTGATGGTGTGGTCCCCCACACCCAGGACACGGCCGTGCCGTGGGGCAGTCATTGTACAGATGACCCCCCAGGCACCCGTAGCACCGACGCAACCGCCGAACGATCCCTCGTCGTTCGGAGGTCGTCCGCGCAAGCAGGGCCGGACACTGCACCAGCGCGTGAAGCTGGCCACAGTTCGGGCACTCCTGCTCCGACGCACTCGTCACCGTCGCCGTCCGCTTCACCGCACCCTGAGTGCGGGGATTGGTAGGTCGCGGTCCTGTTCCGGCAGGGCCACGAGCTGACGCGGCGGGCTGTGCCTCCTGAGGCGCCGACTCTGCCATCCTCGCCTCCCACTCCAGGACCCGAAGTAGCTCCTCAAACGTGGGGAAGACCTTCGGGTCGCCGTGAAGGCCCCTTTCCCGCTCGAACCGGGCGCGCAACTCCAGCGGCACCTTGCCCAGCAGGATGTGGACCAGCAGGAACGACCAGTGTTCTACTGGCAGTCCCAAGCTGCGCAAGGCGTTGTACGCCACCTTCACGGGCGTGAGGATTAGCGGCCGCAACTGAGACCTCTCAGTCACCTTCGGCAGCCCCAGTATTTGTGACACGTGAGCGTCGGCGAGGAGCCGAGGATTTTGAAACCTCGTCTCCAGCAACTCCATCGCCGTGCCGAAGTTGTCGTCGTCCAGCTCCAGGTGCTGGACCAGGGAGAGTGCCTCACCCTCCAGTGACGTGCGGAGATAGGCCAGCTTCTCCGCCCTCGTCAAGTCCTTGCGTGAGTCCACGAGAGAGGCGAACATGCTCCGGAAGCCGCTCCACTCCCGCAGGTTCCCTGTAAACCTGGGCAAGTCCAGAGTGGGAAGGCGTCCCACTACACCCGAGCCCGCATCCCTGATGACGGGTCCCGAGCTCGCCCTTCCCTGACGAGACCTCTCCAGCTGGCGAACCCTTTCGGAGACCTCGTCGTAGACATCCAGGATGCGCCGCATGTCCGCCTCGATCCTCTCCATCTGCTCCTCAGGTGGAGACGGCCTTGCATCCCGCAGCGATCCTGCGCTCCTCTCAGCGACCTCCAGGCGCCTGTCGAGCTGTTCTGCCCTGTTTAGCAGCGCCTCCTCCCGGTCTCTCCGGCCGACCAATCCTTGCAAGGATTCGAACCACCGGAGCTGGTTGGCCAAATCCGAAGCCATTTTTAAATTTAAATTTAAACTTTAAATTAACCTAAGTTCGGACAATGTCACAACAAATATATCCGCAACCTAAAAAACCGGATACCACTTAATACTAATTTCCCGACAGTTTGGGGAGAAATTATAAACTGGGAACCCCCAAATATTCGGCCTACCCGGTATATTTTGCCAGAAAATTAAAACAAAAAGGGAGTATTTACGGCCAACGACGCTCTGCTTACCAAAAAATGTTCAGTATTATACCAGAAACACCGACCTGGGGCCCATTTGCAAGTCTATAAAACACTGATTTTGTCGTTTATACCGATTTTAACATTTACTTCCCTGATTGCAAACCGAGTAGTGCAAATAAATGACTTACCTGAGGTTCCCGGCGTCGTCCAAAGGTCCAGTTTGGTCGTCAAGGAATAAGGAACGGGAGCAAGGGGAACTTGGAATACCAAACCAGACAAGAATCCGTAGCGATCCCTCGCTCCAGCACAAGCAACGGTCCCGCGTTGGATAAGAGGGCCAATCCAGCAGCCCGCTTTCGAGTAAATATGGTCCAGCACTAATCCAATAGTCGCACTGAACGTTAACAATGTATTCCCGCACAATATTACACTTTTATCCAGAAAAGCAAACCAGGTTATATTAAAACGCGTCGTTTCGTTCCAGCGAAAAAACAGACAACGTCACTTGACAGCCGGCTGTCAAAACCATAGATCCGCTATGATTTTTAATGTTGCCCGATTATACGGAACACTAGGGTTACTTCACGTATTTCGGCGACGTCTGTGCATTCGAGTAACACATGCGCCACCGTTTCTTCAGCCGCCATGCACGCCCTGCACAGAGGACTGTCCGTGACACCTATTGTGTGAAAGTGTTTATTGAGTGAGCAGTGTCCGGTGATGGTCCCTACCACCAGGCGCAGGCTTCTTCTGTCCAGCCGCAGAAGGCGCTTGGGCAGTTTGTTGTCCAGAGACGGCATTGCCATCTTGGATTGCCCGCAGCCTGGTGTCAAGGTCCACCATCTCTCTGCCTGTGTGTGTGTGCGTTCCTGTAGCCATCTACGTAGCTGATTAAAAGGGATTGGCACGATGGGTTCGGGACCGAAAACCGTCATGTTTGATCCCCTTCTGGCTAGTTCGTCAGCCGCATCATTGCCCAGTGATCCACTGTGTCCTTTTATCCATTGCAGCGTTATTTTATTACCATAAGGCACTGCAGCTCGCTCCAGTGCCCTATGGCACTCAAGCATTAATCCGGAGGTGAAGTTTCGTTTGTTTAAGGATTGGAGGACTGAGGCGCTGTCAGAGACTATGCGAATGTGCATATCCTTGACCTGCCTAGTTTCTATGGCATGTGCCGCCCGGATAATGCCCACGCATTCCGCCTGATAGACGGTGTTTAGCATTCCCAAGGGGCTGGAGATATTTATGTTCAGGTCATTCGAGAAAACTCCAGCGCCTGTACCAGAGCTTGTCTTCGATCCATCAGTATAGATTCTTAGCTCCTCTGGGCCAGAGCAGTCATGCTGTTCTTCGGTGAGTTGTATTTGGTAGTGCTTTTCCAGACAGTATGTTTTCGGGATTCTGTCATTGGGTGAGGATACCATGGGTTGCCATTTAGTGATATCCTCTTTTATCCGTGTGTGTCTAATTCTGGGGTCTTTACCTAGAGTGCCAGCTATGCTGAGTCTAAGAGCTGCTAGTGCTGCCTCCTCCTGCACAATAAGATGTAGGGGTGGCAGTCCGAGCATTGCCTGCAGGGCGGCAGTGGGTGCAGTTCTCATGCTACCGGTGATGGCTACGCAAGCTAGCCTCTGCAGTTTTTCAAGATTTTGTTGGGCTGTGATTAGGTCTGTCCTGGGCCACCAGACTAAAGAGCCATATGTAATGATGGGTCTAATGACTGTGGTGTATAGCCAGTGAGTAATTTTGGGGCTGATGCCCCAGTTCTTTCCAAGAAGGCGTTTGCATTGCCACATGGATATGCTGGCTTTTGTTGTGATGTAATCTATGTGTTTTGCCCAACTCAGCTGCTTGTCCAAATATATGCCCAGGTATTTGGTCTCGGTTGAGAGGGTTAGGGTCATGTCAAAGAAACGTGGTAGCCGTAGTGGTGCTAATTTCCTTTTTTTTGTGAAGAGAATAAGTTCAGTTTTGTTTGGGTTTACCGCTAGTTGATATTCGTTGCACCAGTTCTCTACTATTTTTAAGGCTTGGCGCATGAGATCACATAGGGTGTTTTCGTGGGTGCCATTTATTATTATTGTTATATCGTCAGCGTATCCTACTGTGAAGAAGCCTTGGTCATTAAGCCGTTTGATGAGGCTGTTCACAACAAGGTTCCATAGTAGTGGAGAGAGAACGCCTCCTTGAGGGCAGCCTCTCGCCACAATGGCCCTTGTGGTGTCATTCACCGTGACTTGTACAGCCCTTAGTTTGAGCATGTTGGTGATCCACCCACCTAGTGTTGGGTTTACACCGTGTCCCTCTAGGGCCGTACTGATATTATGGAAAGTAGTTTTGTCGAAAGCGCCTTCAATGTCAATGAAGACCGCCAAGGATGAGCATTTGTGGTCCACAGCGCATTCAATCTTTGAAACTACACTGTGTAGCGCAGTTTCTGTTGATTTGCCTGTAGTATATGCGTGTTGTTGTTTGTGAAGTGGTCTTTCTTTTAGTGGTCCGTCGCGGATGTAGCGATCGCAGAGTCTTTCAAGAGTTTTCAGCAGGAATGATGTCAAGCTTATAGGTCTGTGAGCTTTTGGTTGAGTGTAATCAGGTTTGCCTGGTTTGGGGATGAAAATGACTTTCACCTCGCGCCATGCTTGTGGTACATATCTATGCGCTATGCAGGCTCGATATACTCTCACCAGCCATGGTGTTAAGGAATCCAAACCCCATTGTAATAAAGCTGGGAAGATTCCATCTAGGCCTGCAGATTTGTATGGTTGAAAAGTTTTGACTGCCCATTTTATCCGGTTTTCTGTTACTATAGTGTTAGCTATGAACCTATCTTGATCAGTAGGTGTCCATACCGATTCACTTGCCCATGTTCTGTCCCCGGAGAGGACACAATCTGGGAAATGAGTATCAAGAAGGACTTTGCTGGTGTCATGGTCTGTCATTGTATAGGAGTTATCAGGTTTTTTCAGCACGCCAAGGGTGCGATCCTTATCAGTTGATAGGATCTTCCTTACCCGTGCAGCTTCGTTGTTTGATTCGATGTCTTCACAGAAATTTCGCCATGCTGTTCTTTTGGCGGCTCTGGTTTGTTTTTTGAAAGTGTGCAGTGTTTCTTTATATAAGTCCCAGTCTTCGGTGAGTCTTGAGTTTTTGGCTTTGTTAAATTGTTTGCGTAGTGTATTTCTGAGTTTACTTAATTCAGCATTCCACCAGCGGTTTCTCTTACCTTTGGTGTTAGGTCCTTTTAGTTTGCAGCATGTCTGATACGCTTCGATTATAGAGTTTGAGAGTTTTGTAATGGTTTCTTCTATTTGTATGTGATCTGTTAAGTTAGAAGGTGTTAAGTGTTCGTCCAGTAATATTGTTAAAAGGTGTTTGTATTTTGGTATATTGGTTCGACGCGGATTTCGTTTTGGTGTAGGTTTATTTGTTGTGGCTAGTAATTTGAAACGAATTCTTCTGTGGTCTGAACAAGAAGGTTCATTAGATACGCGCCACTTTGAAATTAGTTCAGTTGCTTTTTCGGTAGCTAAGGTTAGGTCTATAATTGTTTGACTACGGCGTGTGACCCAAGTGGGTTCTGAGCCGCGGTTGATAATGTTAAGGTTAGTGGAGAATAAATATGTGCATAATACCTCTCCTCTGGTGTTGGGTTCCTCACTGCCCCACAGTGGGTGGTGAGCGTTTGAGTCTGTGCAGATGATCAGCTCCATGTTGGTGCTCTCACAGTGGTGCACCAGGTCAGACATCTCTTTTGGTGGTATGTCGTCGCTCTCTCCTGGCATGTAGACGGAGGCAAGTACGATGTCTGGTGTGTCGTCTCTGGTTTGGAGCCTGACAGCTGTCAGATCTCTGGAACAGAATTGGGTGAGTGTCGTGGTCGGTATGTCCTGGGGTATGAATACACAGGTTCGTGGTGCGTCAGTGTTGTGCGTGTCCAGAATGAGCTTACCTCCGATGTTGTTGAGGCCGCACACTCTGTTTTTCCTGATCCACGGCTCTTGGATCAGGGCAATGGTATGAGGGTTTATCTCCAGCGCTCTGCGTAAGCTGGCCGTGGCAGTCTGGCTGTGCTGGAGGTTTGTCTGTATGACTTCGAGGGGAATGTGTGTGGATGATGACGGCGATGGGGCGGGGTTAGCAGGAGACGGATCCATCGGAAAGTTCTCCTCCCTCCCCCTCCCCACGTCGGTCATCATTGGGCGACGAGGCGAGCAGTTGGTCCATCCACCCAGACGATGTCGGTGGTGCGGCATCCGCGTCGGCCATTGCTGCTCTGGCCATATCCTCTTCTAGTGTCTTTATGTCCTCGTCATCAGTTTGTGTTGCGGGTTGTGTTGGTGTAGTGTCTGTGTCTTTGGTTTGAGTGTCTGTGGGTTGGGTACTAGGGTAGAAGCGAACGTATATTGATCCAAGGAGGTACGATACACGTCGTTCCCGCCCCAGGACTTTTTCGGCTTCATCAGGTGGGATACCCAGGGTCAGATAAGTCCCGTGGTTATCACCACCGACAGCTGTCGCTCTGTATAGGGACCACCTGTCGATGTCGTACCAGGTGTTCTGACGTTTCAGAAGACCCTGGAGTCGCGCTATGTCCCCCTTGTATTTGGGCACGAAGAGCGCAGCTCGGACACGTGTAGGTACGTCGGATTGTCTCATGACCGTCAGCGTCATGTTGGTGTCAGGGAGTATGATTTTTGGTGCGTTCTGTGTGAGCCAAGTTAGGGCGTAGTCGTCCTCACACCACATCTGCACGGTACCGTCCGCTATTCGTGGATAACCGCGGAAGGCCGGGAGTGGTGTATTGAAGTCCGAGTCCATTACTAGGCCCTCCAGTGTGTCCTTGATGTGGATGGCCTCGTCGAGTGTCATGTCTCTAGACGGGGGTGAGAAGCAGATAGCTACTGCAAGCCGCGCCGGAATGTCCTTCGTGGCTCGCGCATAGGTTCTCCGCTCCCCTTGTGCTGACTGGGTTCTCAAGCGTTTGGGGTCCCCCTGTAGTGTACTCGGTGAAGCCGTGTCATCAGGTCGCACTCTCTTCGCCGTACCACTGGTCCCGGGTCGTGGCTCTGAGGTGCGTAGAGGGTGGTTTACCGAGATCGCCTTGTGTGAGGCTCCGGCCCGCTTCCCTCTTTTCCTGATGCGGGGTCGGTCGTGGGTAGTGTGTGTGCCAGGACGGTTCCGTTCCACGTTTCCGGCTTGTTCTGGTGCAGGCAGTGACGCCTCGCGCTGGGTTGCCCCTTCGCGTGTCAGTCCCCGCTCATGCACTTCCGCGTCCGGCTGCTTTTCGCGCTGGGTAGTCCCTTCGCGTACTTGCAGCTGGTCGCGGTCACCTTTATCATCGGCCGCTTGCACATCGCGCTGGCTATCGCCTTCGCGTATTTTGTGCACTCGGTCGCTGAGTTCTCGTTCTCTTGCCATGATCTTTCCGCGCTTTTGTTTAAGCAGGCGTACTTCATGTGAAGAGATAGAGGCAGAACCACCAGAGCCGTCGTCCGTTGCCGTCCCAGGGTCCGCGTCTCTCAGCTTGGCATCGATCCTGTCGCGCTGGACTGCCAGCGCGCGAAGTTCGCCACCAAGACTTGAGAGATGGGCGCTGTCTTTGTCATTGTCGGGGTTGTTAGTGACGCTGTTCCGAACGAGGTTCTGTTGCCAGGCACTCGTGGTTGGTACACTGTGTGTTGTTGTAGTGAGTGGCGCGGAAGTCGCAGCCGTTGTGGTATCGCGGGTCGTGTCGAGTGGCGCGTTGATCGCAGCCGGGGTCGTGGCCGCTAAAGCAGCCGACCGCGTTGTAGGCGCGGTAACAATAGGCAGTTGGGTGTTCCCCCCCATATTACGTTGGGAACTCGCCGCGAGGGCATGGGATTCCCCGGCTTGGCCGGGACCCACCTGGGGATTTGTTTTTCCTTTCTGCTTCATGTTCATGAGGGTGATTTAGAGTTTGGGGTTATCTCCCCTAGCCAAATTCGAGTTCGGTTATAGCGCCGAAGATTCGCTGTCGCCCTTCATACTTTTGCTACTACAGTCGCGAGGCAGATGTAGTATGCGAAGCTCGTACAAGACTGTAGCATTGCCCGGGAGGGACGACCCACATGATGGAAGTGTGGGTCCATCGCCCAACCGTGTCGGCAGTCGGGCGATGGCGAGGACGTAGTATGAAAGACTTGTCGGTGCGCGCTTGATGGTCTAGTAGTCCAGCTTCACATGCCTGGACGACGTGCGCTGTGGCGTGCTCAGCATTTCCTGGGGAAAGTAACCTGGCAAGAAACTTACCCCACTGAGACCTAACACCAACCCCCCCCCCTTGCTGCGAACTATCCCGCTCATTTTCTTTTTTTGTTTTTTTTTTAGGTAAGATCTTATCTTTTGGCCCCTTTCTTTTTCTAGGTTTCTCCTGTTTAAGACACATGCTTTTAGCGTCTTCAGTTGACACAGACTTACCTGCAACTATTGATAGTTTTGAATTCTTTTCATTTTTAATTTGTTTGTTAGCTTCTCGGTTGGTCTTCAAAAATTCCAAAAGGGAGTGGTCAAAGATTTTTTTCTTTTCCTCTGTTACCTCTGGAATTTTTCCAGTGACCCTAGAGGGATTAAAAGGACAAATTCCTGCAGCTGCAAACCCACTTTTCAAATTAGATTGCTGAGTCATGTCTATGTTTTTCATTAGCTCGTTTAGCAGTTTCGGAAAGTGGCTTTTATTTATTGACGAAGCATCGGCATTTGAAAGCTTGTATTGAAGCAGAACTTTCCTCCATTCTCTCTTCATGGGGCCGTAAAAAGCCAAGTCCAGAGGCTGTGTGAGATGTGTTGCATTTTTCGGAAGAAAGACAAATCTAATATTGTTTTCTTGGCATAGTTTGATCGTGTTGACACTCAGATGTGATGACAAATTATCACCTATTACCAATTTTGGTCCATCTAATGCTTTAGCCCAGGGAATCACCATAGAATCGAACCAGTCGTCAAACATAGTCATGTCGAACCAACCAGAATTGGTTCTGTTGTATCGCGAGTTTGGCGGTCCATCCCGACACCATCTGTTCCATAAATGTTCCGCTTTATATACTACGTAAGGCGGCAAAAGCACACCGTCTGCTGTACCAGCAAACATGATACTGAAGATTTGGTCGAATTTATGACGCGCTCCGGATGTTTGACACCTCTTTTAAATATGGCTTTACTAGCGCCAGGATTATCGCTGAGATTTGTTTCATCAAAATTGAGCAAATTGCTGGGAGGAATGTCTTCCAGAGATTTTTCCAGATGTTTATAAAAGTCGATCATCTCTGGTATCGTTTTGGCTGCACGACACCGTTTTACGTTTTGTGAGGCACGCTGGGTAAGGTTATGGCGTGACAAAAAAGAGCGAGCCCATCGTTCCCCAGGAATTTTGTCATTGAAAATGTGCATTCTGTCACTTTTTTCCAAATAATTATGTACGACAATCCGCAAATCAAGCAATGACAGCGGGCATCCGAACTCGGCAGCTACGTTAATGACGTTAGCTATATGTGTCTCTTCTTCTGTTGACAATTTTGTAGGACGGCCAACAAGCTTGTCGTAGCTGTCATTACATTTGTTGAGAATGGTGCGTCTTGGAATGCCGAACTGCTTTTCTGCATCGTAAGATGATATAGTTTTAGATTTTACCAAATCAACTGCCACATTTAACATTTCTTGTGAATAGTCAGCATAGTGTCGTGCGCCTGGTTTTCTTCTACTTTTTTTGCCATTGCCCATCTTCTTCTAAGCTGTGGAGAAAAATATACAAAAATAATAGGTAATATGCGTCTGTCTAGTAAACCGTGCTTATATCATTAGAAACTACTTAAATCAATACAAAAATTTACAATAAGCTAGGAGCCATCATTACATTCATTGAATTAAAATACGACGAAATAATGTCACACCTGGTAATCACTGCTACAGGCAATCCTAATGTTTATTATCAGACACTTTATATGATGAAATCAAAATGATAACCAGGCAGGCTAAACGAACATACCAAAGATAGACACAACTTCTATTTTTTTGTCGGTTAAAAAAACTGACAACCCTAAGCCCAGGCAATGTTGTGGTAAATTATCCGCCAACCTTACACAACATTGCCTACTTTGATTTTTTAGTCTTATAATGCTACAATACGGCGTAAATTAGTAAAATAATACAAAAGAGCATATTTTCTTTGCTATAACACTGTGTATAACTAATGAAAAAGCGTAAAGATACTCACAAATAAATTTTGAACGCGAGCTGTCCTCGAACGTGCCGATTGCCTGCCATTAGAATTGACACAGACACTTCATTTTTTAATTCAGAGAGAAAAAAGCAATGAGTGTTGCTATTAGCAAAAATGCCTATTCTTAGGGTGGATCCATAGACAATATAAACGAAAATCCGCTGAAATATTTTAATTTTACTGAATTTAGGCAAAGTTGTGTCGTGTCGGCAAAGTTGCAGCATTTTACGGTACTCAAAAAAAAAAAATTTTGCACACATGAATATAATTTGTCAAATCATCCTGGATAATCGGCAATTTGTAAGTCAAGGTGTACTTACGCTTTGATACAGTATCTGTATAAACTCTCCGTTTATTTTTCTTCGTGACTAAATTAGCTAAATACAGCCACTGTTTTTCTCTATCACCTAGAGACAAAAAACGTTCAAAAATAGCTTTTCTTTCTTTTTCTGATACTCTTTCGAAACATTTCATACGGCAACGACATGGAGGGCCTATTTTCCTAGCAGGTCGTATTACGCCTTTTCTTGTATTATATTCTTTTCCTAAATTTCTTAACGTTTTTCGCTTAACATCCTTCCAGTCTTTGACGTGTCTCTCTCTTATATTACCTTTGTCTTTTCTTATCATTTTATTTAAGGCATGTGGGCTGTTTTCAGACAATACGGAAAGTGGACTATTAGCTTGAGGTGTCGTGCAGCCAGATTGATCTGTTGGTAATGGTTCTGGTGATGATAGGTTTATAAGTGTCAAATTTTCTTTTTCGATATAGTAGGGACAGTAATTATTGTCACAGTCGTAATCGAGATGGTTGATGCTACAGTTAGGAGAAGGGTGTGCTGTTTCCAAATTGGTTTCTACGGTTTTGTCCAAAATTCCATCATTTAACATAATATCTACTATCGCGTTCATCTCTGTGTCATTAAAACTGACTGGCAAAGGAGATTCTGAAACAAAATCACACCAGAACATAAATAAAAATAGGTATTAAATTAACATACCTACAACATGCAAAACACAATTGAAAGTAACGTTAAATGTTGTATGTATCACATACACAATAAAAAAATATTCATTTCCAGGGTATATTGTTGTATTTCATCATAAAATAAAAAAATATGTAATCCTCTCCGAAGTAAAATACTGTATGTGGTTATACAACAAAAATATGCGTAGAATACTCCGATGTAAAAAGTTGTAAGTAATACATGCAATAAAATACGTAGTAAATTAACGACGCCGACGTAGAACGTTGTACGTAGGTAACACTTAAAACTAAATACGTTATAGATCTACGACGTAAAATGTTCTATGTAACACATACGGCTCAGTGTAATTGCAACCTGAGATATTTTAATTATTTAAGCCATCTTAGTAATAACTTTACACGGTTGTGTAAGGATAAAGTTAATAAATTATATTGTTTATGCTTAAAAAACTCATGAATTTGATACATACCTTGCCGTTCGGAAATAAAACTTGAGGGTGTGGCTCGATTTACTGAAATATTTTCATTTCCGACAGGGCAATTGTTGTCTTCTATATTGTCAGGATCGTCATTAATCATCGCACATAATTTTCTGCCTCTTGACATGTTTTTTCTTGGTATCATCTTTTCGCGCAGCGAGACGTGCGTTCTACCGGGAAGTCCGCGGTAAACAGTTCTGTGTCACAGATACAGTGTTGCCAATGAAAATTTTAAGGCGGCCATGTATATTAGGTAAAAAGCCGTGTTTATATGGAAAGAGATCATCGGTGGGCCGTGTCATTGCTTAAAAAAAATAACGTTTAATT
The DNA here is from genome assembly GCA_963693475.1 of Ectropis crepuscularia. Classification (NCBI taxonomy): domain Eukaryota; kingdom Metazoa; phylum Arthropoda; class Insecta; order Lepidoptera; family Geometridae; genus Ectropis; species Ectropis crepuscularia. The sequence continues at coordinate 21,817,520 of OY856355.1, forward strand.
AATGATAACTAAACGTTTTTAACATTAAAAACCATAAAAAAGCGCCATTTGGCTAATGTTGTTTTTTTTCTATTTGTTTGAAGAAATAACAACAAATAGTAATTTTGAATAGCTTTATTATTTATTTAAACTTATTATTCACGGTATAAATCTCGAATACTTTCTATAAACTCTTCTTCGTTCTTATTCAAGAAATATTTTTGCTTGTCTTTAATTTTTTGGTACATTGAGGTGGTGGGTTCAAAAGTTCTGCAATCATTTTTGCTGTTGTTACTTTTAATGCATTATTTTGTCAAGAGAAGTCCGCTAATGGTTGAAGTAAATAATTTGTTCCTCTTCTTTGTTTTTATATTGTTCACGTAACTGAAAATTCGTTCACAATCACTGTTCGAATGGGGCAATGATAAATCACTTAGTGCAAATTTAGCGATGTTCTTGGAGTCGGTTGTGTCGGTATTTTGTTTGCCAAAATTCTTCAGTTTTCATTGCAGCAACTTCCATATTTGAAAATTTATTTACGTCAGGTAATGTTCTCCATTCGTCGTCAATTATTTGTATCTGGTTTGCAATGACAATTCGCGGCAACTGCCTTACTATTGGAAAAAGTGAGGGTAGTTTATCCTGATTCCTTGTGCTGTGTTTTATGGCTTCCTCTGGCGAAAAATATTTTAAAATTGGTAGCAAACTGTTTTTGAAATCATACCTTTTACGAATTTGAATGCAACCCTCAACTAAAAATGATTTCGTCCTCCTGTAAAATTCTTGAAGTTTCTCAGTATTTTGTTGCATTTCAGGCTTTTCTAATTCTTTCATAATTTTCACGCCAAGGTAGATATTTGAAATGTGCAAGTCTGTATTTTCTGGCTCGATTTGATGGAGCGGTGTTTGATTAACGTGATCTCTGAACATAAAACAATATAATAAATCCTTATAAGCAATTCGCATACGCTCATCCAACTCCGTTATTTTTGTGTCTTTACTTTGAAAGTATTCATTTAATTTAACGAATTTCGGCAATATCCATTGTAGGAACAGGTAGTACATAAACATGAATGGGTGGGTCATTTAAATCGTGAAAAATCAATTCTGCCGCAACCACTTTTTCGGCAAACCATTTATTGGTTAAGAAGAGTTTCAGACTACTCCATTGTTCTAATATTCTTTCAACAACGCTCAATAATGAGAGCCAACGTGTTTGTGCCGGGTGTAGTATCTTGTGAACTTTGGCATTTACAAATACTTGATATTCCACCAATTCAGTTTGACGCTAGCTACTATTTTTAAAAAATCCATAGATATTACGCGCCAGATCTTCACATCGTCTTGGCAACATTTTGCAAGCCTCACTAGCATATAGGTGTAGTGAGTGACATGCATTTTTAAATTGTTATGCCAGGTAAATTTTCTGTCAGTCTACTGGCAAGAGAGTTATGCTGACCCATCATAGCATTGCACCCGTCCGATGCGAGACCAATCCAATTTTCCAGTGGTATATTTCGGGCAACAAACGTTTTGAGTATTGATTGATACATAACTTCACCAGTAGCACCACGTGCTGCAGCTTCAAAATCGTCACCATCTTCGAACAAGGGCGTTAAAGTCCAAAGCGATGTAACTACGAATCCTACCTTGGAATCGTAAAATTTCACAAGGATACACATTGATTTTACTGAGCCAACATCGGTAGACTCATCAACTATAGTAGATCCAACCGTTTATTTTCTTTTTGACAGCACCAATAGAACGTAACTGCGTCATGTTACGCAAAAGTTCACTTTTAAATGCGAGGTCTTAAAAATAAGACAACTGCCTAAGTTTGCTCCTTGATCCCGTATAATAATCATCTTTCACAAATTGAGTCCATAAGTGCAGTAGTTTTTTTATAAATTACATAAAATAACAAACGTTTTTAAAAATTTGCGTTCTATGGCTATCAACATAGTGATGTTACGATTGAGATATCTATATTGTTTGTGAACTATTTTTACACGGGTGTTTTCCGTTCTCGGCACATAATATCCGATTTATTTTTATCGTTATATATTGATGTGCCTCAGGAAAACATACAGCATTGTTTGAAGTCGTGTTTGTTATCTGCTGGTGTATATTAAAAAAAAAACAAGGCTATGATGACTGAAACATTTGAATACATAATATTTTTTTTTGGATTTAAAGGCCAACAAAGCATCTGGCATGAATCCTTTCATAGACCCTGCATGGCAAATAATTAGGTGTTCTCCTTTTCCCATCGGTACTGAGCTAGTGGAAGCAGCGGTGTCATCAGTCCAGCTCTTAGACACTGTGTGGTTCGCATTCAGCCAAGCTTCGTCAGTGAAAACAACATTTGACCAATCTGTAATTTTTTTGGCTTCGCTCAAAAATTCGCAACGAGCGAAAGCTACGTCGCGACGCTCCATCAATATTTTGCGTTTGTCCGATTTTTTATAAGTAAATCCAATTTCATTCAAGACCTTTGCCAATGACGATTTTTGGCCTCGGAACAAATCACATTCACGCAAAGAAGCAACAAGTTTTTTAAGTGTTGGAACTTCTTTACGTAAGTGAAGCACTATAGTAGTCAGGAACTATATGCATCTTGAGGTAAAACGTAAAACTATCTTTGACGTAAGTAATAGTTATATATATGACGGCGTATAGCGTCTGCGTCAAAGTTGTCAACCGATGTCACACGACGTGGTTGGCGTTTTTTCTTCGGCGTACGAAGCTTATTCTCCTGCATGCCGCTTGTTCCGTAGGCTTCGGTAGTAATTTTTGCAACGCGCTCTCGCACTTGGGACAATGGTAAAAGCGGGCCGCCATTTTCTTAAAGACACCTATGAAACGAGTCAGAAGTAGACGGGTCCTGTGATTGGTCCTTGTATGTGGGGTGTGAACCCTCCTGATGGTAGAGATGGCGCTGATGGAGAGTTTTGTGACGTGAGCCCCATCATTCTGGCTTTTTGGAGATTTTCGATTCTCATTTCCATGTTGTTTATCCTCTGGCGGTCCGCCTGGGCTTGCTCATAGATTGTGTTTACTTTGAGCAATATCTCTTTCTGAGTTCTTTGAATGTCAGACAGCATAGTGTGCATCCATCCCCCCTCTGTCATCTCCGGTGCATAGTCCGTCTGTCCGGGGACCACATGAGAGGGGCCAGGCTCAGGCTCATCGTTGTCCTCGGGCCCCCATTCAGGAAGAGGAGGGTGTTCTGGCGCCTGGGCCTTTCTTTTCGCGCGTGGAGCGGGCTCGTTCTCGGACTTTCTTCGGCCCCTCGTGGTCACTCCTGGACGGAGGGGAGCGGACACGCCTTGATGACAGAGTTCGCCCTTTGACTTTCTCTTCAGTGCTTCCATTGCATCGGTGAATCCTGCTTCGACTGCGTCTTCTTCTTCTTCGTGCTCCATGGTTTCTTTGAGAGATTTTTGTAGGTCGAAAAGGTATTTTGATACTCTCCTTCAAAGTAATTACGAAGCTTGATCACCATTTCTCTCGTCTGTCCTTTCAGCACTGATCCTTTCGGCATTTTATAGTTCCAATATAAAACTCAGCAAATAATTACTACCACGGGCGTCTTGTTGCGAGTGACAGTGATAAATACAAAACGGCGGTGGACCATTGAGTTTTGCTACCTTGAAAAAATACTACTGCTTACCCATAGACAAAAAAAATGGCAGTCATAGGAATTGCCGATAGAAGTGAAAACTTATAACTCAGAATTTGATAGCTTACCTTGGAAACTACACGGGTGTAACCGGAGGGCGTGGCCTCGCCATCTTGGCATGGCCATCTAGAAATGCGTCAGCATTTCCCATTGGCTGATGCGTTTCTAGATGGCCACGCCATGACGGCCTGTCCACGCCCTTTCAACATTTCCCATTGGCTGACGTATTTCTAGATGGCCAATAGCCATGGTCCCGAGCTTACCCGAAGCTTTCTTTTCATACACGAGCATGACGAATGAATTCAATTCACAGCCCACGAAAAATCTGTCTAGGCGCGCCTAAAGAAGTTTTTACTTCAAAAACATTTTTTTCACAGTTTTTATTATTAGACAAATTATATATACCAATCGAAAAGATGAAGCCCATAGAATATGCAATCGTTAGGTTGCCTGGTCTTTTCCTGTCACAACTCTCGGGTTGCCAGGTATAAACAGGTACATCGATACTAGCATTTTGCAACGGTCTGGTTATTGAATTGAAATTAAATAAAATTAAAGATTATTTTGGCAAATAAGAACATGACATAGGGTTGCCTGCGAAAAATCAGTCCCGAAGTCCGGTTGCCGAATTTTTAAAAGTAAAACATTGCTGTGAGCTTGGCTATAAACTTTAGGGCAAAAATTATTGTGGTCGTTATTGTAGAAAATAATATTTTGCATCTTTTGTGGCCGGAAAACTTTTCTGTGACATGTACCGTTTACGATTTAAGGCCCATTTAATGAACCGGTTTATCTATAGCACCCGATAACTCTTGAAATATTAGATTAATCAATAAAACGCATCAGACCTTTTTTAAAGACTAATTAATCATACTCTGCACTAAAATTTGTTAGGCAACCCATATGCAATATATTTTTTGACCTATTAATTTAAGTAAGTATAAAATACGTTTCATCAAATAAGCGTCTCGGTAAAGGTCGTTGTATAGCGGGATCTCCTACTAATAGAATTATGTTCTACTACTTACCAGCGCCATTCCTAGGACTATTCTCTTTCTGCACAGAATCGATAGAAAAATGAATCGAAATCGTGTCCACTATAATCACTTGGTCACAACACTATAACTGACAAATTAGATCTGTCAAAAAGAAAATAAACGGTTGGATCTACTATAGTACGCTATAGTACGCTACGCGATTTTTCGGCCTTTATTTTCTCTTCTATCTGCATTTTTTGACATTCACCGATAACGTTCTTTATAACGGCTGTACACTTTGACCGCTTCAGTTTTATTTCTCCAGCTATCTTAGAGTCTGGAAAACATTCTTTTAATAAATCAGTCAAGTGGTCAAATTGCAAGAAATGATAAGTCATGTTCTGCTACAAATGCTGCCAGCTTCATTTCTGCCCTTCTTGCAGCCTTTTCATCATCAGGCTTGCTCGGTTTCGAAAAATAGTTCTAATCCTTGGTTTTCGACTTCATGTTTATGACTTTAATATGTTGTGCAGTCGTCACGTGACGACGTAAAGTACTTATTTCGCATGTTAAAATTGTGTCACATATCTTACAAGATGCTTTAAATTCATTTCCGGGTACCGGTGCGATCCAATTTTTGAATAAATCATCACTTTCCCATTCAGTCCTATATTTCTGGGCATAATGTTTTCTTTTCGCAATATTTTTCTTTTTTGGCGTAGATGGTCCCTCGTCACTACTTTCACAGTCCATTTTGTGATAAAAACTGTTAAATAACACACTCAATACTCAAATAATAAATAAATACAAAAATTAGAGCAATAGATTCCGTGTTTAAAATTATTATTCCACGACTAAACTAAATAATGAGTTATGATAGATAGCTCTAGGAGTAAAAGTGTTCTGTGAGCTAGCTAATCATTTGTATCATTCATCCACGAAAAGAAAAAAGGGATGCACTATTTGATATATGATAATTGGGAAATCCCTGTCTATAGCTGCACGCCATAGACATTTCATTTTACTTATAGAGTAGAAAGAGTAACAAAGTCCATACAGTCATAGACAACTTTGCAATGTTGGCATTCGGTATATTTGTATTAGTAATCGAATACAGTAAGCTACTCCGATGTTTAAAAATCGACAATCCTAAAGTGCTGTTCCTCTCGATCTCCTGTCAAATAATATTTGGGTAAGTGAAAAGTGAGTAATTTCGCGCATCGAAGTTAATCAATTACCGTAGAATTTGCGAATAGCCGTAGAATCTGCTACGGCTACCGGGTTGCAGCCGTAGGCCGTGCATTTTGTGATATTTTGGCCTGAAAGCCGTAGAACACGGTAATTGCCGTAGCATTGGCAACACTGGTAATATGTGAAAACTGCCTAGAAGAGAGACGACACGTGCTTCTTGAGACGTTCTTCTTAAGGTGCGCTTATACGGGCGACTAAAATTGCTCAATTCTAGTCAATACTCGTCAACTATGACGTCACGACTACATCAAGCAATTTAGGGCAACGGCAACAAGCATCAATACTGCGCAATACAAAATTGAGCTATATCGCGCAACTTCATCAACTAGGCAATACTGTCCTACACGAGTATTTCAGTATTCGCTCGCTATGGACGACATTGTTCTTGCTGCGGCAGTTCTGCCCAACTAAGCGCAAAAGCGGTATCTCAATGAAAGCGAGTTTCGAGATAATTGGAGTTTTGTTAAAAAATCTTTTTTTTATTTTATATATTGTATTTTTTGCTTATTTAATAGAATTTATATATTACATTGGCTCTATTTGTTACTACAATAGTTAAAATATCAAAAATGTATGTGGATATATCTTTTTCATGAGATACTGCTACACCGCCTAGTAATTATACAATTAAAATTTGAGTTACCGCTTTTTCGTTAGCTGTTCTCCTACATGTACGTATACAAAAATATATGAATTTTCTATCAAATAAAATATGTATTATTTAAAGAAAAAAAAACAATCAAAGTATATTTATGAAGTCTTTTATTATTCAAATTTATAATGGCATAAAAAACAATTTGAAAAAAATACGGATTCTATGAAATAAATCTAGTCAAAAGTAGGGAGTTCTCTCCAAAAGGACATTCTGTTTTGAGGTATAATATTTTGAAAAGATTTCAAAATATTTTCTTTTTTGCTTTTAGAAATGCCTTCCATTGCAGTTTTCTTCTTTGGTGGTGGCAAAACTTGAGTTTTCAAAATTTTATTGCCGATTATGCTCGCAGTGATAGGGTCCTTATTGAATCCAGTTCTGTATGTCAATTCAAAACTGCCTCTATTGACTTCTACTTCGACCATTTCATTAATATATGGTCGCGGTTGTATTCGAGACAGTTTATACTGTGTCGTGTAATCTTCCCAGTCATAAAAATCTTGTAGAGTCATCTCTTTCGGTTTTACGTTTTTTCCTGCAGTACTAACTGCCTGAGAAAAATCGGCAAAATCGTAAATTTTGTTTTTCATGCGTTTCATCGACAACTCCACCCTATGATGGAAACTGTCGGCTGACATAAAGGTGTGGCCTGGTTCGAAATATTTTATCACAATCTTGTCGGCGTTGATGTCACTTGAATTCACAATGTAAATTAAGAAAGAAAAAAATGTCCAATTTTTGTTCTGTGATGAACAATTGTCAACCCACAGTATGATATTTTTTTTATCTCGATGAAAAATAAAAAAATGGTAGTATGCACTTATGATTTCGGCTTTGGAGCGTCCAAACAACCCTTCATACCATAATACAGGAAAAACACTCAAACCTTTTCGCCCTTGACCAGTCGGCACAAAACTTTCGTTGTAAACCACTATCCTGTGGGTAAAAATAGTAGTTTTGAACATATCTATCCTGGGCAGCATGATAACTTTTTGTAAGTCGGCAGAATATACAACAGTATCAGTTTCATTTAGCTCACTGTCCAATTTATATTGCTGTCTTGACATATTTGCCCGTTCGTTATGACTTGCCCACTTTGTGCAACCTAAACAGTCTTCTTGAAGATTTTCTTTGGTATGTGTATTATCGTGCAGACGGAATTCTTCACAGTCCTCACACTCTTCATGGCCAAGTTTTACAAAAGAAATATTTAATTCCGCGACCACTTCTCGGTATTTGTCATAAGATAAGTTGTGAGAGGGATTTTTTTCTAAAAAGTCTTTGTGCATTGCATTGATTGTCAAATCACTGGGTAAGTATAAACGATTGGGGGCGTGTTCACGCCTATAATGAGAAATGCTAGGCTCGAAGCTCATTATATGTTCCTTAATAGGATGAGAGTCAATTTTATTGTGGGGAGTAGCTCCCAGTCTCTTGTCTACAGGCGGTGCAACCGTGTCCTCGGAATTGGCCAAAGCAGTCTGTAAAGGTTTGTCATTAGATGGTTTGTAGCCCAAAATTGTCAAAAAGAAAGTTTTACATACTCCGTACGTTGTACCAATCCCGTCTTTAAGTGAATAACTGTAGCTTTTTTTTTTTCTGTAGTCCCCTGATTCAGGTCTTATTACTGTTCTTTGTTTCACAGATTTTACTGAAGTGTGATGCAGCATATAAGCCTTCCTCTCCTTGTCACTTAAATTCCAGAAGCTTTCATTTATAATTTTTCGCTGATCCTCTGATATATTCTGAATACATAGCTTTTTGCAGGAAGCTGGACAGGGTGGTTTCACGCCATGTTTCTCTCTTATCTCATTGTTTTTCGCTTCTTTTCTAACTTTGAGTGGTTGGTCGTATTTTTTTCTTTTCCTGATTGTACCTGCTTTAGTATAAGTTGTAAGATCATGTGTATTATCATCGGTTATCTCATTTTGTGCCAGATTCTCGGTGTCCCTAAGATTAGCACATAAAACTTCGTTTCCTCGGGATGAATCCTCAACTGATTTTTCATCTTCAGCACGTGTCACATTTGAATCATTTGTTAGAGTGGCAGAAGTAAACAAAGTATTTTTAGAAACAGTAATCATTATTTGGTTTGTATCTACTTCAGAAATAAAGGATGTTTGTTGATCATTTACAGTTTGTGTGATCAAAGTTTCCGTGCTAGCGTTATCTAAATTAAAAACATTTTTTTTATTAGAACAAAATACTGGCGATGATATTTCAGTTAAATCATTTTGTTCAATAATCGGCACAGTTGTTAATGTCATCAAAGAGTTCATGGATATGTTGTTATTTCCAGTTTCTGTATTCTGATCGTCCTGATGCTGATTAAAATATTCAACGTTTGATGCAGATGGGCCTTGTAAAAAGTTTAAATCTTCAGATTCGAAATAATTTGACGAGTGAGTAATCGGAGCCAGTGATTGATTTGCACTGTCGCATCTTGAAAATGGAAGATCATCATCTGAATCACTATTAGGAAAAAAGTCGGGATCGATAGTTTGAATATTACGGTGTAATTGTTTCGATTCCTTGAACTTTTCTCTCAACGCCATATTTTTTTGTGCTAACAGCATCATCATTTTCGTATTTCTATGTGACATGGTTCATCTGAAATAATATTCGTTTATTTTAATTGGATTACCTTATAATACCTACCTTTTACCTAAGGTATGCTAAATCTAAATACAAAATATTTGGGAAATAATTTTAAATTATCATAATTAATTAGATACAATTACGTAGGTAATGGAAAATACTAATCAAATTATCATCATTGGCACGACTGCAACCGTGAGGCTGGGAAATTGTGTGAATCACGTATGTTGTGCCCTAGCAAATAAAGTTCAATTTCGCTACGTAATATGAGTGCGCGTGTAGGGCCGCAAGAAAGTTTTGATCAAAATGACCTTGAATTACTTTTTACTAAGGATCTGTGATTATATTATACTAAAATTACATTGAATAGGACTTACCAGATTGTCAAAATACGAAATAACACCACTGAACACGTTAATTCACAGATTTTTTGTAATTTAACACAGGAATATCAAGATTATGACCTCTTTGCAACGAAAACAAACAAGTAATGACACGAAATTGTCAACAGTAAGAATAAATCACTGTAAAATGTATTAGAAACCCGATCGTATCAGTCAAACAATAAGAGCCAATTTAATTTGCCGCTGCAACCGTATCTCATAAAGTAAAAAGATTTGCGGATCAAGTAAGCATTCAAATACTAAGCGTCTTAGCGGTAAGTCAAGTACTTCACGCATTATACATATTTGCCGCTTAACGGCTTAGAAAAAGTGCTGTTCTTTTTTAAGAGATTTGGCGGTATTTAAATATACGGCTGTTTGCCTACGTAATATTGATATACCTCTAATACCCTTAGAGATTTAATGAAAAACTGAGATAGGGAAATCTTTCTTAGGGGTATTTTTATATGTTTTGGACAAGATAGCGCTAAAAGGCTTAGTCCATTAGATGCGTATTTTTTAAAGCTATCCGATGGCATAAAAATCAATTTTACGATTTTTTTTGAGATACCGCTTTTGCGCTTAGTAGGGCAGAGTTTGTAGCGCCACCCGACCTCTCGCTCTCCCCGCGGAAGCAAGACGGTAAGCCGCAAAACAAACAAGTGCGAATGAGATATATACAAAAATTGCTAGGAATTTCCAAGCCCATTGGATATTCGTCAATTCGTATCGGCGACATTGAGCAATATGAAATATCTGGAGGAATTAGAAGCAATATCGCCGAAATAATTGCCGCAATTTATTGAAATTGCGTTTAATTGCTCCAGATTGGTCCATTCGTGTCGCCGAGCAATTATTGCCCTCGTGTATACCTTTACCTTTAGAGAAGTAATTAACAATGGTGTAACTTTTGAAAAATCGACAATTTGTTTTCTTTCGTTGAGGTTTTTTGTTCAAGTATCTAGATTACACTATATTTTTGTATCAAATATTTGAATTGTTATTTAATTTAATACAATAAAAAACATATAGGGGGAGGGGGGCACTTTGATACACAAAAATTCAATCTCTTTTCTGAGGACCATAAAGCATTTTATTAAAATATTTGTTTTGATATGTGCATTGGCTGATATGTCAGCTTATATTTCGGCTACGCAAAAACAGCAAAAACTGGCGACGTATAGAGATAAACTGATTTTAAGAAAAAAAACAGTTTTGTATCATTCTGCCCCACCAGTGGGGCACTTTGATACATGGGGTGGGGCAGTTGGATACGTATTTTAGACCCATATGAAATGCAAATTTAAACTGACTAAAAACCCAATATAAACTGTATTATTACTTAAAATTAAGAAATAAAACAATTTTATTGATTGAGATCTCAAAATACTTTTTATTAAGAGTGCACATTAGCCATAATCAGTCTCTTAAGTTACTTAAGGAATATAATCACAAAAAAACAATATTGTCATCATAGAACAAGACTAATTCTCTGGTATTGTCTTAATTATATTATCAGTTATATACTTACTAAGTAATCAGACTTTAACATTGAATATTGTTAATGAAAATATAATATAAGAGCCTACTATCAAAATGAACAATGTTTTTCTTAAAAAATTAAACAAACATCAAACATTTTACAAAAATAATCATAAAAACTCTCATATAAATTACAAAACAATCTACTGGATATTATATCGAGTTACACCTACCGAAAATGAATAAATCGACGATGTTCGAGATGTGTCTTTGGAGAAAGTAGGTTTTGGTAATTGCAAAACTACATCTCTAACATCCACACTTACTTTGTCTTCCACAATTGGAAATATAAACTTAGAAGACCCTGATTTTTTTCTGAGATATAATACTTCATATTCTGTTACATTATACTTAGATACAACTTTGGCAACGTAGTGAATCACAGTTTTCTTCTTCAAAAACTTAATTAGCAGGAAATCTCCAATATTTATGTGTTCAGGATTAACTGGTTCTTCATTAATTACCTCTTCTTCCGATTCCGACGGCATTTCAATGTCTTCACTATCACTCGTCATCACGACTTCATCTTGTCTAGAATCGCAATCTATTTCTGCAGCCAAAGAAGTCACTCTCTTTTTCTTTTTTGGCTCAGTTAATCCCAACAGATTATTCGCTGTTTTCAATTCCTTTGCATGCTGTTTTGCTTTTTGTACTTCTCTTTTCCTGTTCTTTTCATTACGTAAGCTTTCTAATCTATTTTTTTCTGGTGTTTCAGTGTATATTCTTGATCGTCCCTTTTCTCTTCCTTTTCTTTTTAAGACACTGTCAGTGATCGCCTTTTTTGGATAAGGTCTAACTACTTCAGGAGTAAGAACAGCCTTTGATGAAGAAACATGTAGAGGATCGTCAGCATCAGACACTGAAACTAGGTCGGCATCCAAAGTAGGAGTTTTACTTTGTTCTCTATCAACAACCTCATTATTTTGACTTTTTTCTGAGTCTACAAGATGTAAATCTTGTATGTTGTGAGTGTTCTCATCTGTCAAATCGTGATAACCTGTGCTGAAAGTGTCTATCGGTGCAAAGTCGTCGTCGCCAAATACCAGTTTATTAATTGGCCATATTCCAGGTTTGGAAAAACCACCTATGATATTATTTGGTGTAAATGATTCCAAATATGCTAATTTTGACAGTTCAGTCAAAGTTGTATATGGTCAAAGTTTTTCCAACATTTTGAATGTGCCAGTCGTTGAAAGCTATCTTCAATTTGCCTCTGAAGGGTCCGAACACACTGACATCAAGCGGTTGCAATTTGTGTGACGTGTGTGGGGGAAGACTCAAATAAACAATACCGTTGTCACGACAGTAGTTAACAGCTTCTATTGAAATGTGAGATTCGTGGTTGTCACAAATGATTAGAATTGGGTTATCCTTATTGCTCGAAGTAAGGCGTTGAATGTGTTTCAAAACTCTTATAAACAATTCTGATGTCATCCAGCCGCTTCTGTTTGCCAACCCTAGACTTCCATCAGGAGCACCATTTAGGAAGTGATCTTTATAGTGAACTCTTGGAAAGATATAAACTGGAGGAAGAGAAGAACCAGTTGCAGTAATAATACCACAGAAAGTAACTAACTCTCCGCGTTCTGCAGAAACTATTTGTCCCACTTGTCTTTGTTTTCTTCCAGCAATAACTTTAGGAATGGAAAGGACTGTGCTTATGCCTGTTTCGTCTAAGTCTATTATTCGATCAGGTGTAAAATTGTATTGTCTCATTATGCGTTCGTAATTATCATGAAATTGAGACACAACAGCTTTATTGAAAGCAAAGCTTCTTGCTGCGCTTGTGTTTTCTGGTTTTCGTAGACTCAATTCTGGGTTTCTCTTCCTGAAGCCAGTTGCCCAATCTTTTCCAGCGCATTTGTTTTCTTTCCAGGAGTTTGGATATTTACACCCTGAGGATTCTGCGTACTCGTATGCCAAAGTCAAAAGTTGTTTACTGCAATTCAATAAATATTGAGTCAATGCATTTTCTTGTTCGGTTGAAAAAACTTGTCCAACGGTATATTTGGAACCATAGATGTTTGATGAAGTAGCTGTAGCAGTGTGTGATGATAAGCTGCAGTAGTAGTGTGTGCTGAAGATGATGCGATGTGTGCCATCTTCATAGATGGTGCTATTTGTGGTGAAGATGGACCTGCTTGTGATAAAGAAGATTCTGCTTGTAATGAAGAGGATGCTTCATTCGTAGATAATGCTCCGGTAGCTTCAAATGATTTTCTGGCTTTTTCTATGCGATGTTGTAGGGTTGCAGTTTTAATGCCATATTTGTCGGCTGCTTTGCGTATAGATAAAGTCTTTGACAATACTTCACGTATTGCATCTTCAATGTTTTCTTCATTGATATTTTTTCTATCAGTTTTGGGTTTGTACGTGCGCACCATTTTCTTAAAAAAAAAAAGAAAATAAACTATTATTTTTGACGGGGCACCTTAATACACTAGAGGGGCAGATTGATACGTATCATTGTACCCCGCACATTACCGTATCAAAGTGCCCCAAAGGAATTTTTCCACAAACAATTAATTTTATCAAATATCTAATAATCTTGCAATCAAAAATATTTTAAAATACAATAATAACTATATTTACTTACCTTTAGTAACAAATAATAACAAAAACAACTAAAAGTATCCTCCTGAGACACAATTTTCACGTATTTTTTTGTAGGCAGCGGCGCACGCCACTTCCATCACGTTAGTGACCGTTGAGGCCCAACGCCAAACTGGCGGCGAGCCTTGTCACAACTGTCATTCTTGTGAATGTCCTTGAGCATTCTAGTGATGTGCCGGACTGTGTAGCTTTTATCGGTTTTGAGATATAGATACTGTACCAATGTGCCCCCCTCCCCCTAGGTAAGGTAAACGGCCCATTGCTCGTCAGATTTTGAATTCGGGTGTCTTCACAGATTTGTTACTCAAAAACTAATAAAGATAGTGTTTGCCCATTTGTGTGGCTTCTTCGGCAAATACTGTTTCATAAAATGACCTATTTTAGTAGAGCACATCTGCTCATCCAATGATAGTCGATGCTCAAACTGAACTGACATGAATCGGTTATTGAGATGGTCTATTACTGTACGTATTTTGTGTAATCGATCGTGCTCAGGATGGTCAAGAGGTAGGTGATTACAATTATCGTTGAAGTGAATTATTTGGCGAATCTTTTCGAATCTGTTTACTGTCATTGTGTCTGAAATTGGATGGAATTGTACACCGCGTGCCCAATAAGATCTGATACTAGGATAATGGTATACTGATGTGTATATCAAGATGCCAAGGTATTTTCGAAGTTCCAATAAGTTGATGGGGTCGGAAAAATTTGGATTCATTTGAACAGCGTATTTATTCGTCTCAGCTATGATCAATTCTTGTAGCTTTTGATCAAACAAATAAGAAAAAAAAATGGTATGGACTGGATAAATCTAAAATACTTTGAGGGTACTCTGTGACACCAAGAAAAGTAAGAGCATTACCAACCAAAGGCATATTTTTCTTGTTCCAAACTAAATTTCTTACATTAGTGGATCTTGGTGCATTTTCAGGCAATTCATCAGACACCAATGGGGGATCACAGTCTAGATTAATATTTGAGCCTGTTTGTTCTTCTTCTACTTGCTGTACCACATCTTCCACTTGCTGTTCGACATCGTCAAGGTCTTCGAGCAACTCATTCATATCAGCATAGTAATCAAGAGCATCTTCATTGATGTCTGCTTCATCCTCCGAAATGTCGCCATTTTCCAGTTGAGCTAACAGTTTTTCAATGTCTCTGTCATTCATGTTTTCGGTAGTATGAAAAGAAATCTAAAACAACAATAAACTATGCAACAGACACACAAAAAACTATTTAAAAAATATATTTAAAATTTTCCATACTGAGAAAAAAATATCCCGGTAATGCATAGATTATCATTTTTGATAACAATGTTCCAAAGCAAAATAAGTACTATTTCATACTATGTTTTTGTAAAATAAATACATAATAACAAAATATAGATGCTTACCTTCGAGAAAGTATTTTTTTCGAGAAAAATAACAAGTATTTGATATAAGATTTAAAGCGATTTACAATTTCAAGTTCGCACAGAAGTAGGTATTACGACCTCGGAGTTTGAAATGTCAAATTCAACCAATCACAGGTTAGATCGAGTTTTGGCATGTTGACAGACTAAAAATATGATGTATAAACCTTCGTTTAAAAATGTTTTGTTCCACAGATAACTTTAGTTCGGGAGTACAGGGTATGAAAAAGTTAGTTATCATTTTTGATAAATTATGCACTTAAGGGTTAAAATCCTATTGGCATAATCAGGTGATTCCAAATCCCATATCGCCGGTCTTTTTTCTATTTCGTCTATAAACAATTCCGTGTCGAAATTTTGGCGCTCCATTTCCCTCGATACGTGCACTCGCTCTAGAGTTCGCGCGTTAACTGGACGCAACAAGGCGTCCCTAGTATCTCGACTCGCGCGCAATACGCGCGAATCAAGCGCTAGTCGAGAGTCTGGCGTAGTGCACGCGATTTACGCGCGTATTTTGAATTCGCGCGATGCTTGTGGACGCGATGTATTGATGTCTAGTACCTCGACAACGCGCGTATGAATTCGCGCGATACGATTCGCGGCGAATTCGCCCTTTCTGGACAAGGTCTGTAAGGGTAAAACCGGCTAGCTTCCCTTACTTCATAAATAATTTCCTAAGCAGGATAAAATAACAAAACACTTTAACAATTTCACACGTTTATTACTGCTTTTTAAATGAAACAATACACTTATTACGAAGAAAATCAGGGAGGCGTGGCTTATAGCTAACTTCTGGTTAAATCTTAGCTTAAATATGTTAGCATACAACATTTTAAATGATCAGATCCTCTCTGGCTTCTGAGCATCCTGGTTAAGCCAGCTTTTACAATATGTGAAAGATGTGAAAATTACACCATTTATGCGATTTAGAGAGATCCGATGTTAGTACACAGAGAATGAGTACATATATTATGGTTTGAAATCTATTTATAGACTAGGCTTACATTTGAATATAAAATAAAAGAAATAACCCCTGATAATTTTACGTTAGCAATACTGCAGTAGGGGAATTAAGTTCAGATCTAAATTGGACGTAGTTTAGCAGAAAGGACTCAAACCACATAATGGTCAAAAATGAGTTGTATATACCAAAGAGGTCCTAAAGGTTAGTTCTTTCTATCAGCAATAAAGATCCGAGATCTGATGAAGATAAGGTACATTTTTGAATGATGAGTACCAAGCCACATAAAGACGGGTATTTTTCTACAAACAACTGTAATAACCCAGACTGCTTGGATCATTTTTGATAAATCCAATTTCAAAGAATCAAGTCTATATTTATAATAACAAAAGCGACTCAAACCACTTGAATCGTTTCAGTTAAATTACCGTCATATAACTAGTCCATTTTATATTCCGCTAAAGCGACTCAAACTGTGTGATTAATTTCTGCAAAATGATGTACATAGAAATAAACCGAATAATATAATATACTCTATACTAATAATAATATTATATTATTCGATATTATCAATACTATATATCGAATAATATAATATATAATATTTAGATCTGGAAAAGTTCTGGGCCGGATGGATTGTACAACTTCTGGATAAAGTGGTTTCGATGCTCACATGAACATTTGGCTACGCAATTCCAAGGATCCCTCGAGACGGGCACTCTTCCCAGTTTCATGACCACCGGAGTCACCTACCTGCTCCATAAGTCTGGTAGTACCACGGAACCGAAGAACTACATACCCATTACGTGCTTACCACCAATAAGCTGTTTACATCCAGTCTGATAGAAAAATGAACGCGCATAATTATTGTTATAGTAGCAAGTAACGTTTTGGCCTCCTCTCAGAATGGATGTAGGATTTGGTCCCGTGGTACTAAGGAGCTGCTCTTCATTGACACAACCATTTATCAACAAGTCAACAACGAAACAAAGGAGTCCTCTTCGCTGCATGGATTGACTATAAGAAGGCCTATTATGCGGTGCCCTATTCATGGTTAGAAAGGGTTTTAGAGTTTTACAAAACAAATTCAACTTTAAAATCATTTTTATTCAAATGCATGGAACAGTGGGTCAAAGTCCTTCGTCAACCATATAGCGTAGACAATTCGTTCA
Source organism: Ectropis crepuscularia (assembly GCA_963693475.1). Taxonomy (NCBI): domain Eukaryota; kingdom Metazoa; phylum Arthropoda; class Insecta; order Lepidoptera; family Geometridae; genus Ectropis; species Ectropis crepuscularia. Next base: position 21,834,741 of record OY856355.1, read on the forward strand.
ATTCGGAGGACTAGATAAAGATTGAAAGGGGCATTTTTCAGGGTGACAGTCTGAGTTCGTTGTGGTGGTGCCTAAGTCTGAATCCTCTCAGCACTCTGTTGATTGATTCAAAGTTAGGCTATCGTCTTCATAGGGGAGGTGAAGTTTTATCTCATTTGCTGTACATGGACGACCTCAAACTATTTGTAAACGTCAAAACTTGTTGGAGCTATTAAAACCACATAGGTTTTTAGTAAAGCCATCAAGATGGAGTTTGTTGTCGACAAGTGTGCGGTCATGCATGTACAGCGAGGGAAAGTAGTAAATTCAGAGAATTTACAAGTTTCCGAGACCAAAACTCTCATATCCCTTTCGGAAGACGAGACCTACAAATATCTCGGTATGTCACAGTCATTGGTTATATTAGCAGATGACATTAAGAAATCGGTGAAGGAACGCTTCTTTTGCCGGCTGACAAAAGTACTTAAGTCTTCTGTCAGGCGGTAACAAAGCGCGAGCCTTCAGCGGTTGGGTAATGCCTCTCCTGATATACTTCTTTGGCATACTGAGATGAACTCAGACTAAGCTCGACGCTCTGGACAGAAAGGTCCGTCAATTGCTCACAAAACACCGCATGCTACACCCACGCTCGTCTGTTATCAGACTGTATATCCAGCGGAAGTTGGGGCTTGAGGCTTTTTAAATGCCAAGAACCTTCACAACAGCGAGGTCTGCAGTGTCAGGGATTATTTCCGCAACAGCGAGTCCGGGATGCAACGTTGTGGCAGTTGACCGTAGCTTCACGCGTCTTTCATTGGCAAACGAGAACTGGCGGAAATCATCGGTGCTCAGCACTGATGATCGCTAGGAAGTGTGGAAGAGCAAGGAGCTGCACGGGCGATTCTATCGGGCCCTGACCAGTCTTATTCCAAAAGGCTGTCTGGACTTTTATAAACCATTAAAAGGAAAACAAATTATGGAGGATATGGATGGGTTGGAACAGAACCAGATTTTGAGGTGGAGAAGAATAGATGAGGAACATGATGGGAAGAATAAACACTAGATTTTAAGGATATTGCACTTTCTACATTAATCTCGACAAAATAATTAGTGAGTTTTATTTAAATATCGGCTTATTCAAAACTTTTTGGTACTTAGACCCTTTTTGAGAAATTAAAAGATACACTCCGTAATGTAAAAACCAATTAAGGAGAAACGACTCAAACCCATATTTTTCTCAATAACTCAAAAAGTACATAAGATTATGTACCACAACTAGACACATAAAAATATTAGTACATTTGCCCATATTTGTGACGATAATTTTAAAATGTTTCGAGTACAACATCATTGCAGAATTATCATCTAAACTTAAAACTTAAATTACTCAAAAACAAGTATTTGTGGGTTAGGGCGTTTCTGCTAAACTACGTCCAATTATAAGAAATTTATATATAAGGATTCTAATATTGAAGCAAACAAACTGATAATGATAGCCTTGGAATGCCAAATAATAATACAAATATAGATGCTTACTTTCTGGAGCTATTTATAGAACAAACTTACATCTGCATCCAAGATTTTCACATGAAATAAATTTTACCGTTGACTCACATCAAGTATTAAATTACGAGCTCAATCAATTAATCTTACAAGTGTCTACGTTACATCTATAGCCCGCTTATCGCGAATGACATTATATGATGATCAAAGAGATAAAAATATGTGCTTTGACTTTAGGGAAAATACAGTATCCCTTTTCCACAATTAAAACAAGGTAATAAGGTACGTTCACTCAGCAGGACGTCAACAGGGTTTAAGAGAAAACTAAATTGATGAGATAGACTGTGACGTCACGAGCGGCACGCCACAGCTCGCGTTCCGTCCTTCGCTTGCTTCTGCACGCTGGGAACGCGCGAGGAAGAGTGTACGCAGAAATGTTAAATGGTTGGATATCACCCACCTGAGATGTTGGGAACGGCGTTTAAAAGCACGCCAGGGGCAGAACTGATCACCAGAAAGTGAAGCTAATCGCCAGAAGGTGAAGCTGATCGTCAGAAGGTGAAGCTAATCGCCAGAAGGTGAAGCTAATCGCCAGAAGGTGCAGAGAAGTGGGCTGCCTTGTTTTGGCCTTCTGGAATAGTCTTCTGGATAGGCACAGCAGCCGACCTCCTCGCCTTTCCCCAGGTTACACGATTTCAGGTCTCGGGATTATCTCCTTCTTGTCGAACACTTCTCTGTAATAAAATGTCGAATTATGCACTGCCCCTTCAGGACTATCCACGATTTAATATTATAAACGCGACCTGCAGCTACAGGAATCAAATCAACATATCGAATAAACTAATTATATTCTTACCTGCACCTTCAGGATTATTCACCACTTGTTATAAGAACGACTTGTAGCCAGAAGAGTAGAAAGTAGAATGATCTCGTTCACCGCTCTCGTCAAAAAGGTGGACGATTTTATACAACGAACTTTGGACTCTTTTCTCGTGACTTCGACCTTGAGTGACGCTGGCAGAGGACCTCTCACCATTTCCGGGTCTATTCTCAATGCCTTAAGGTCGATAATCGCAGAGCTTCGAGGAAGGTTCTAGAAATTACCAGAATACAACTGTTTCCGGCTTCTAAAATGACGGTTACGCCATCTATGCGTTAGGGGACGAAACGCGTTGTCCACAGGAGACGTTGCTTCTTGACAGCGCCTAAAGCCTCGAGTATATTACTACAGATGTCGCTGTAAGTAAATTTTCACGTTCTATTAAAAATCTAATCTCATTCCACTAACACAAAATTTAAAACGTTACAGGTCTAACTTTAAGTTATTAACATAATCAGTCTCATAATTTGTCGTCTTATTCCTCTCGTACGAGAATCTCTTGTCTCGTGTCTCGTTTAGGGTTGGTGGAAATTAAAAAAGCAATTCCTGTCTTTTGTGAGACACAGATATATGTCACATTTGGTGCAGCGACATCGTGATCTACTTGTACAGCTAGGGGCTCGGCAAGCCCAAGCAAAGCAAGGGGTTGCTTGAGAGTATCAAATACAGGCCAATGATTGAACCCATCAATCTGTTTATCCAAAGATGGCAATGGATTTGGTCGATATTTTGAAGATTGGGGCATTTCGGCAAATTCTTGGGTGTTGTTCTCTGCTGCTGGTCTCGGTGATCCTGCGAGTAAATATTCGCTGATGCTCAGGCGAAAATCAAGTAAGTCCAGGACATCTTTCGACTTCATTTTAGCAGCTTGACAATCTTCTCTGTAGTCCATCCAAGAATTCATTATGGACAAGTCAAAGAGATGAAGTATCACCTTCAATGTCCATTTCTTAGTTTTGACCCAGGTTCGGTATGTTTCCATCATTTGGTCGCAGATATCTACGCCTCCCATAAAGCTGTTGTAGTTTTTGACAACAGCAGGACAAGAAACATTTATGTATCTATATATATAAAAGCGAAAGGTCACTCATCAAGGAATCTCAGAAACTACAAATGCTAGGAATCTGAAATTTTGCATGGAGGTCCCTTTCAGCACGTAGGCGCTCGCTAAGACGGGGTTTTGCGAAATTCCACCCCTAAGAGGGTGTAATAAGGAATGAACGGTTGTATGAAAATTCATGATTTTCAAAGTTATCAAATTTTGTATCTAGACACTTGACATGAAGCAATTAAATGTTAGTTCGATCAATTTTGTAATTTCGGACTGTACAGGGGTGAAATTGGGGTTGAAATGAGGGATGAATGTCAATTTGCAAGTTCCCAACCGTTAAAGATAAAACCATGAAACTCTGTATATAGACACTTGACACGAAGAAAACGGATGGTTGTTGTATCAATTTCGTGATTTCGAACTGTACGGGGATGAAATTGGGGTTGAAATGAATGTCAATATGAAAGTTCCCAACCGTTGAAGATAAACCCGTGAAACTGGGTATATATACACTTGACACGAAGCAAACGAAAGTTGGTTCTAGCAATTTTATAATTTCCAACTGTACGGGGGTGAAATTGGGGTTGAAATGGGGGATGAATGTCAACATGGAAGATCCCAACCATTCAAGATAAAACCATGAAACTCAGAATATAGACACTTGACATGAAGCAAACGAATATTTGTTCTAGCAATGCTGTAATTTCAAACTGTATAGGGATGAAAGTGGGATTGAAATGGGGGATGAAAGTATACATGGAAGCTTCCAATCGTTGAAGATAAAACCATGAAACTCTGTATATAGGCACTTGACACGAAGCAAATAAATGTTTGTTCTAGCAATTTTGTGATTTCGAACAGTGCGGGGGTGAATTTGGGGTTGAAATGGGGAATTAATGTCAATATGAAAGTTCCCAATCGTTGAAGATAAAACTCTTTATATAGGCACTTGGCATGAAGTCAATAAATGTTTGTTCTAGCAATTTTGTAATTCCGAACTGTATGGGGATGAAATTGGAGTTGAAATGGGGGACGAATGTCTCTTACGCTTTCAAACCTAAACAACTGAACCGATTTTGATGAAATTGTATGAAATGGTTTTATTATAAGCTGTAACTGTGTCTGGGTGTGAAAAATAGGCACTGCCTGAGATACCTTAGTATTTATTTCGCGCGGACGAAGTCGCGGGTAACAGCTAGTAATACATAAATGTGAATTTCTAATTCTTCTTGTCCCATATAGCTACCGTTGTCAGAGGCTCGGAGCCGAAAGCTGTAGATGCTAAGACCACGCCTTTATTGTCTTTCCATTTGAGTAAGCAGATGTTTTTATCAGCGTTTACGATTTCTTCGTGTTCTCCCCGCTTCATTGAAGTATCCTTTTTGAAATCATATTTGGTAGTTTTCTTTGTATTAAACCGATTGGCCATAAGGGTACCGGTTCCGTATTTCTTCCTTTTGACAAGCTCTTGCATGAGCGGCATGGACGTAAAGTATCGGTCGAAGTAGAGGAAACTATCAGGTAAACTGTTGGCCAATCGCAGTATTACTGCTGGCCCCATTCCGAATTTTTCAATATCAGGTAGCTTTGTAGTTTGTCCTTGATATATTTCAAAGTCCAGTACCTTTCCTTGTGAAGTAGTGACCACATAGTTTTTTAGGCCTTCAGGACGAGGTTTTTTCTTCACTACCTTCAAACCAGGGCAACGTCCACCAAACGGGATCATCTGCTCGTCGATTGAGAAGTTAGCAAACTCACGGGAAAGTTGCAAGTAACGACCTCGCACAGCATCTACCGGAGGTTGAATCCTCCATAGACTGTTTTTTGCTTGTTCATTGGCTTCGTTTACTGCATGGACATCTCTGATGTGGATATTCACTCGGAGAAGGAAAAATCTATCGCGAGACATCGCACTGGCTATGGCATCGAATTTGTACCGCGGATTCCAAAATAATTTAATTCTTGGATATTTGAAGCAACCAATCATGCCATGAATGCCGAAAAATCTCTTTATTTCCCCAAGTGTGCAAGCAGGTTTTATTCTTTTCCACCGTTTTTAATCATGAAGTATTGATTAGTAGCCAGTGCAAACTGTTGGTAAATTTCGTAGGTGAAATACTCTTCGAAATATTCAGCAGGATTCTTTACTTGGTTTATTGGTAAAGGTGTTTCAGTTGGGATTTCTTTGCCACTAAACTTCGCCTTTTTCCATTGCAAGTCACTCAAAGGTCTATCAAACTCACTGTCAGACTCAGAAGACGAAGATTCTGTTGATACCTGGACTGGATCTAGCTCGATTTGGTCTTCTTCGTCACTGCAATCACCCCCGGAACCATTGAGAATTTCTTCAATGTCCTCATCTCTTAAATTTGGCAGCATTGTTGACATATCTGTTAATAACACATCAGAATAAGTATCTAGCAAATATTACCTAAACGTTTAATTTCGTTCTAGTAGGGCCCTGCTTAACACAATTGTTTCATATAAAGTCGTTACTAAATTATTCCACTCTTAATAGCAATAACGGGGTAGAAATTTACAAAAACACAAAGGTTAATTCATTAAAATTACTTAATTACAATATGCAAATCACATTAATTTACAAAAAAAACTACTTTTTTTACTTACTTTGTCCATAGGTCGGGCCGCGAAAATAAGCACTTCTCGACAGGTCTGCCAGCCTGCACGCCGACTGACCGTTAAGTAACATTTTAATGCGAAACGATAGTAAATTTTACGCGCAATCGTGCGATGCCGGGCCCGACACGAAACAACAAATACTTTCCGATCTAAATTGAATCTTATGAACCACCACAATTGTATTGAAAGGTTTCGAAAGGGATATATGAGTAATGAATGTTATCGAACTATGTATTATTATACTATCGCCTTTTTTATGCCTATCAATTTGCGTATCAACACTCGTTCAGCTAAGATTTATTATTCGTCTGTATTTAACAACAATTTAGCACTTAAGTAATTACACTAATGTGAGGAACAATATCTGTAAATTTCAATACAATGTAACATTAACATCACAAAACATTTTTGTAAGCAAACAAGTAGTAGTGTTTTAAGTAAGGTATTTTAAATCAGTCATCCAAAATCTTTTAACGATAATGGTAAAATCATAAATAACTATTATATTCTTTTGTGGCATCTACGAGTATTCTAGCTTAACTAAGTTTGCTTTCACCAAGATTTTTATCTACTTAGTACCTCTAAGGGTACCTTTACTAAAATGAATACAGAACTTTTTAAGTACGCCATAATTATGTTGTGACAATAAAAAGTGAATGAAAAACTTTATTCATTCTTTGTTATCACAATATATGCAATGGAATGTTCGTTCGTTATGTTGAACTTCAGCACATGAGGTGTGATACCAAATGCTACAGCTCAGGCATTGTATCATGTCTAACTTAACGCTGGTTTTACACATTCTACAGTACCAGTCCTTCTCAGATCTTTTCTGTGAACCCGACATTTTCTTTGGCACTTTTTGCGTAGTGTTTTGTTTTGTTGATTTTTGTGTTTTGTTTTCCTTGGTGCGTATTTTTCTCTTTAAATTCTCTTCTTTTTTAATGTGTTTTTGTTGAGCAAATATTTGCCACCTATCAGATGTTATGACCGATGAGATTTTGATTTTGGATTTGTTGGGAACTGGCGGGATTTCTGGCCAAAACAAAGCCTCTTTAAATGGCGTCGGTACAAGTAAATCACCATATAATTTTTTCGGTACGTCTCTAAGTCTCTATTCATATTTTGAGCAATTGGTTGTTCTACTTGAACAATTTCAGATGATAAAATTGTCAATCCATCATTATCTGAGTTGACTGGGCAAGGTGTCAAATATATGGGATTGGAACCCGTAGTGCGTATAACCTTCTCTGTGGAAGCAAGAAAGTTTGTTGCTTGTAATGGCTTGTTAGGTGTGTACAATTGTGGCAGAGATTCAGTAGTCATGTCAGGTGTTATTTTGATAAGTTCTCCTTCAATTAATTCGAACATTTCTATATATTATTTATTTCTTTACTTGTAAAGTCTTGGGTGTCATCAGTGAAAACCGCAGGGAGATCATCTAAAGACCAATTATTGTTTAACGTCTCTAATTCTGTCAATCCTGTAAAATTTCCAAACTCTGCATATGTATGATCTTTCAGAGGAGTTGATTCTTTTGGTTGATGTAGTTGAAGATCATCATCGTCATGTTTTGAAGAGATTTTAACTTTTTCTACTTCACGTTTTTCTGGTGCTGCCTGTTCGTCAACGTTTTGCTGATTTTCGCTATTATGTTGTAAATCAGATCTGCGGTCGTCATCTATGTCGCAAATTTGATTATTCATTAGTCTCCATACATGAAACAGTTCTTTCACTGATTCTACTCCCAGCCATTTTGCACCTTTGTTCGCAAGGAAAGCTTCCAGTTTAGTAGGGCTAATTTGCGACTCAAAAAACTTTAAGTGATCCCTTTTGACATGATCTTATATTTCAACTATTTCTTGGGCTTTACTTGTGACGCATTTGGTATAATCGACATTATCTGCGTTAAATGGTGACAATTCACTTTTGCGGAATCCATTAGCAACCGTGTTTGGGTCTAGTTCATAAAGTGCTTTTTCGAGAAGTGGACAAAATTTTCTTTCTTAAGTTTCACGAATTGATTTTGGTTTCGCCAGTCATAAACTGTCTTTTTCCAAATTCTTTAAAGTGGTCGAAAAACTGACACGTCCATTGGTTGTAATAAGGCATTCGGGTAGAGGGCGATTAGTATAATATTTTTCTCTCTGCAAAAAATAATAAGCGGAAGGGTGGTATGAGAGCAATGCCCATCTAAAAAGAAGATGATTGGGAGCTCAATATCATTATTTTCAACCCAAGGAAATAACACATTGGTGATATACTCATAAAACGTCTCTCCAGTCATCCATCCTTTTGGACTATGACCTAAACCCCAACTTTTAGGCGCCTGTTTTGCTATTTTGTACGGAATGGACTTCAGTTTTTGTTTCCATTGGCGGTGCTAGTGCACCTGCGGCATTAGCTGTTACTGTTACTGTAACGCATTCCCTTTCGCCACTAGGTACAATATTGTATACGTTTTTTGTCCCACGTTTAGCCAACACTTTATTGTCTGAAGCAGCTAAAAAAAACGCATTTTCATCGTAGTTAAAAGTTCTGCGTGGATCTGCTAATGCTTTTTGAAGCTGTGCGGAAGCAAAATGCTCTTTAATTTCTTTAAATCACTTGCGGATATCGTATTCCGTCACAAAAGCTCGAGTTTGAATTAAGTTTTGAGCAACTCGTTTTCCGACAATTGGATGCCGTTTTATAAGGGCTTAGAACCAGTGCCTACCTGGTTTGTCATCGCTGAATGGATTTTTACGGCCAATTTTCTTTAACAATATGCTCACATTGTCTTGCAGCTGGTCTTTTGTAACTGGAAAGCCCCTATCTGCCATGAAAATCAACCAGTTGACCAAATGTTCTTCTTCTTTAGTTGTTAATATTGTTGGCGGTCCTTTTGAGCAATTAACTGAACTTCTACCGTTAATTTTGTCAATTAAAGTTGTACGTGGTACCTTAAATTCTCTAGCAGCCGAAGAAGTGGAGGCTCCTTCTGCTACAGCTTTCATAGCCTGCGTCATCATAGCGTCTGCCGTGTATTTTTTCTCAACCATTTTCTGTACATACAATTAGACCTACTTACTAAATTAGACAAGTGAACAAATTAAAATTACCCGTAAAACACCAAGCAGGGTAGGCCCAAAGAGACCGCACCCGACAGCATCAAACGGCGACCGGGATGAATTTTAGACTAAAATGCATTAAATATCTGAAACACGCTCACGCACACGCACACGATCACGCACACGATCACGATCGCGCACACGCTCACGCACACGATCACGCACACACACACGCACGCACACGCACATGTGCACACGGACACGCACGCGCACACGCACACACACGCACCCACACACGCACATGTGCACACCGACACGCACGCACACGGTCACGCACGCACACGCACGCGGTCACGCACATACTTATACACGCACAGACCCTGTTAAACAATACATATATTTACACATTCGCCATAGGAGGAGCCATTGTCTTCCGAAAGACAGTTAGGACTAGTTCGGAGCCAATGGGGTCATATCGAAATTTTTTGTAACGTTTTTGTAGTGTAAATAAATATAAATATTTTTGTATTTTTTTTGAAAAGTCTAAAGTCAAACGAAATACACCACGGAAAGGAGCTGTTTGGTATTTTACGTGTAGTCAAAACCAAATAATGACGATTTAACGTACATAATACAAAGCAGCATACTAAGGTGTCCCAGTTGCCGTCATTGAAATTTTATTTTGACGAGTATTGGGCCAAGATGGAGTTATGATGTACCACTAAATGACACACGGCATTATTAAACCTTCTCATAAAAATAAACACATTTTTTAGGTTATAACGTTAGAAAACTGATTAAACAATCATATCAAAAAAATATCACTTACCAATGCGGCTTACTGATGCAGCATACAAGAGAACGAACGTAGGAAGTCAGACTTCGCTGTCAGTAGCTGAATTTACCAAAAAAACAATATTTCGTAGTGGTTAACTTTGAACTACCCCTTTCTCCAACGCCATTGCATTTGCAAGTAAGGGTTGCCATTTAAGCTTTCAATAAATATACCATGGATTTATTGCCATAAAATGTTTTGAATTAAGTTTTATTAGAATAAAGTTAGACGGTGTTTTAAAAAATCTGACGAGTATTGGGGCACTGTCGACATTACCAGCACTTACCTTAATATCCCGGCTTTTTAGACGCCGCGCCGGCGCCTATGCCGTAACAACCTCGCGGAACTTCACTATCAGTGTTAAGAAAAGTGTATAAATAATAATGGTAAAGTTTCGGGAGTTCAGACTTTATGGAAATTTCCTCGTTTTTCAAGATCTTCTTTGGAAATTCCTAAACACTTAAAAGCATATTTTGTAAATTTATAACTAAAACTATGGATGTGGTATTTCATGGTTCGATTATTACGTACTGGACAAATATTTGAAAAGGTTCAAGCCAGTAAATTCTTAATTTCGTCTCTGTAGGATGCTACCTACACTATGCACTCCAAGTAAGATGTATATGTAAGTAGGTGTTAGTGTAGCGTGGTTTTACCGAAAATGAAGAGGAACGAGATTTTGTATTGGATTTATTTGTTGTGAAATTCTCATAAAACAATTGTTTCTTTAAAAAAGGAAGTCTCCTATTCTTATTGGCAAATCGGTTAATAACATTTGAAACGTCTGGGACTATGTCCGCGTGAATATTCAGAAGAGCTAAGCCTGTCATCATATCCTGTAACATGTTTGCTCTCAACCAAGTTTTTACACGCCTTAGCGTAGAAAATGTATCTCTCTAATTATAGTCTCTCTCATATGTAAAATCATCTCTCTGCTGTCGCTCCGCTTATAGGGTGAGTTGTCAGTATTTTCAGCTAAATCTTTATTTATGGGTAGAGATCAGCGTCACACACTTCGATTGTAGACATTACACACTTTGGAAATTTTATTTCAGTATTTTCTTTGATTTCCCGTTTCTACTTTGTAATTCAACTAGCTGATACTCTGTGACTACAGTGTTATCAGGAACACTCAAGAAATAAGAATAAGATTCTGATAGTTTCTTCACGTAGAGAAGATCTGCTTCGGTATACCGTAAAACGGGGCGAATCGGAACAAATTCTAACTTCAGAGTTGATTTTAATAATATATTTCTACTCGTAGCTACTGCCAACTATCGTATGGTTTATAGCGATTCCGAAGACAGGAAGTTTCGATTTTTTATGTTGAATAGCCATATTTGCCTGTAGATTTAGTTAAATACCCAAATATGTTATCAATTTCTAGGCACCCCACGATTAGGGTACGAGTGAGGGGGTAATCAGAAAAATGGCTAGGGTTGTTCCTTTCCAAATTTTTATAACTAACTTCGTACCAACAACCAATCTTATCTGCATTGCGAACAGCTTGGATCGCTTTATTCATCTGTTCGGGGTTATATTAGGTCCTTACATATGAAATTGGTGTTTTGTCGTACTAACTACTTTGATCTCAAATATCTCCTCATTGGTTAGGAATTCCAATTTAAAATTTATACAGCTATTTACTCATGCTTTTGTGTTTTATAAACCGTAATTAATTTGTTCTTTTCTCTATTGGTTTTTGCTTTTGGTTGATTATGTTGTATTTGTCACGATCCGGCACATCCTCACTTTATCAAAACAAAATCTGTTTTTCTCCTCACCATGTTCCTTTAATACTTGTTGTAAATATTTACACAATCTTTTCGTTGTATGATCCACCAAATCTTGTAATTTAACTTCAGCACTAGTTTCGGTAATGATCTGTGCCGGATAACAATCTCGCTTGGCTATTTGCACATATTTGTAACAGGGATATGTACGTCTTTATTGAAATGTATAATATCATACTGACTCATGGTCAAGTTGGCTTTCACAAATATCTTCTTCCAGGGAATTTTGTTTGTAGTCTTACATTGACTACTTGCGCTGTTTTATAAAACTTAGTTGCCATGGTCGAATACTTCGTCATATCGTGAATTATTTTCGCCATATCTTTAATACCTGCAGCCCCGTGACTCATTTGCGCAGAATAACTGTGTCCACTCAATTTGGACAATTGAAATAACAAAAATTCAGACTTAACCAAATTTTCGCAGAGACCTTGGGTTTACCATCCCTCTGCAGCAGAAGGACAGATACGCAAAATCCCGGAATAGCAAAATCCCAGATTAGCAGAAGGACAGATTAGCATAAAGACAGAAATATAGACACAAACAGAAACAAAATAAAATTTAATAGTTAACTTCTTAACAAAAAAAAAATTACATAGGTACGTACATAAGGAGAACAAAGAGTTAAATCGTTTTTGTAACTTTGGCCAAACGTATCAAACATTCTAATGCAGAAATTTTATCAGTGAATAAACTCGTGATAACTTGATAAATTTTTTTATCCTTCAATGTAGTATGATATGAACATTTTTGTGTTTTACTATTGCCGGTCAACTTCAGATCTTGAAAATATGCTTCTTTTTTTAATAGCTGAACAAACAGGAAGAGTGAAGGTTTCGCAGGTATTTTTGTGTTAATCCTCCGATGCCATCCTTCTACACCATTTGTTGCTCTAAATTTTTCTTTGTGACAGCTAAGAATGTCCTTTGTTATTTTGAGGATGCACTGGTTATTGAAATACTTTTGAAACTCGTTGAATTCTGGTTTTTCGGGACACAAATCACATATGCTAAGATAGGCTTCCGGAATCAGAACTGGTGACAAAAGAGGTAACTGTGTGCACAATTTTATTATTTTGTGACCATCTTTAACTAGAGTTAATCCAATTTTTTTACCCATCTTCCAGACATTCTTAACAAAGTGACAATAACAACCCTTGATAGTGGCGTGTGGATAAATATGTTTGACGGCATTTATGGTTGCCAATTCAAAATCACATTTGTAGGTTGTAATATCCATTTTAAATTGGTCTCTCAGTATTAAAAAAAGTCTCCTATACGTAGTTTCTGATTTGTTTGGTAATATAATGTAAAGAAGGGGTACAAAACTGACAGTGTCTTCGTCATTATTCGTAATGTCTACGTGCAAGGTATAAAGTTGATAAAAGGGTGTCGGTGTTACCTTAAATGTCCCATCGCCGTAATATACTTTGTATTTTATTAAAAGATGCTTAGCCAGCGGAGTTCCAAAAATTATAATTTTTTCATCCACACCATCATCATATAAAAAAAAAATTATCCACTAAACAGTGTGGCAATTTTATTTTCTTTATATCTTTACATTCAGTGACTTTTAGATATTTTCGTCGCGATCTATATAGAGTGTCCCTTTTTGTAGAAAATACCGGGAAATCATCATCATCAATTGCCAGCGAATGCGATTCTTCTTTTATCTTATATATGTAGTTTTCAAATACTTTCTGAATTGGTTCAAAGTTTTTACACACTTCTTCCTTGCACTGGTCTAATATTGCATCCGTCGTATTACGTTGAAAATCAGGAATGCAAGAATGCTTCGATTCTCTTATAATATCATTTTTCTCATTCAACGTAATAGATGTACTACATTGTTTCTTGTTGTAGCAACGCCAATTTGTGGTCCCACTCTCATTTTTCTTCACAAAATTATATCTGTGGCCGGCATGTAACAAAACACTTTTACCTTTTTGACTTCGAATAAATTTAACATATGATGCACCGTCACTGGCACCAGCTTGATCCATAATTAATGTAATATTTAAGTATTATAATTATTAATTCATTAATGAGGAAAATGTCTTTCATGTCAAAAATCAAATGAAAGTCACATTGACTTATAAATTGAAAATAGATTAACTTGATTATTTTGACAAATAAAAGTAGCCATGTAGATTGTATATAGAAAAAGATCACAAGTAAATAGATTATCTTCACTATTTATGACAATTAAAGTGGTGTATAGAGAAAGAGGTCAATATTGATAATAAGGTTAATAGGGTTTGTATCTCGACAGTACATTATCTGTCTTTATGCTAATCTGTCCTTCTTAGCCCAGTCAAAATAGATATTCCAGTTTGCATTAATTCCCAACAAGCTGGATTTTTGTTTAGGCCTTGAATACGTCATTACAAATGATATGTCAAAAGTCCCCATCGATCCCGCTTGTGCGTTGTTTTTTATTCGAGGTCAAAGGTTACAAATTTGCGTTTTTGAGTATATTTCTGAAACAACGAGAGCTATCGAAAAATGTTTGAGGCAAAGTTTGAAGATCGTAAAATTGTCTACAAAAAAGATTCCATCACTTTTCTTCTACAAAGCATCGCTTTCGAGATATCGTCACTTTAGACCGCAGGAAACTCGTATTTTCTACTACATGCACACATTTCCGCACCACCTCTGATTTTGAATATTGTATTTTTGCCTCTTTTAAAAATTGCCAATGTCGTATCGCAGCCAGTTATCGCATGAAGGAATAATATATGAGGCTGACATTTTTGATATGCAGTTAAATTTTGTGAAGAATATATTTTCGTTTGTTCTTGAGCTCTCCTTGGTTTTACAAAGTAAATGATCTTATCCCTAGGTGTTCGTGCAGTTAATATTATTAACAAATCTAAATTTTCTCTAACAACGATAGTTGGATTGGTGCTACTGAATTATTCAATTGCGGTTTCAATAATAATGACATCAGCGTCATTTTGAGCTTGTTTCACAGCAATATTGGCAGCTGCAAATTCTTCACATAACATCGAAATTAAACGAAATTTATTGTGAGTATTAGCAAGAAACTGCTGTTGGTTTGTCGGGACAGTCATTGATCGATCAAAAACAATATCAGACGATGAAGATGTTTGTTTAGTTCGACGACGTTGTTCTGCAGCTTTGATACTTTTTGTATAACCAGTGTAACCGTAAAATATTATAGTAACGTTGTGACCAAACTTTATCGCTTTATGAACTTTTTAACTGTTGAACTTTTTATCCGCCAACCCGCACTGGGCCAGCGTGGTGGATTATGGCCTCAACTCTCTCCTTGCGAGAGAAGGCCCCGAGTCCCAGCAGTGGGAACGTTTAGTAAGCTGTTGATGTTGAACTTTTAATATACTAATAGGTAAACTCCATGACAACTCCAAAATGGAATAGCCGCGGGAGAGGATGGTACAAACGGTGGAACACCACTGATAAAAGTGTTCCAAGCTCTGTTTCATGTCGTGTCTTCTCGTCGTCTCTCTCACATTGTCTAAATACAAATCTTCGATCAGTGTGTAGGTGTGGCATGACCCACGGTGCCAAAACGTGGACACTGACAGCTAAGGTAGTCCACAAATTTAAAGTTGCAGAGCGTGGAACATGGAACGAGCTATGCTTTGAGTTTCTCTGGAAGATTGAATTTGGAACTAGAGAACCAAGGTTATACCGACATAGCTCAACGCATTTGCAAATTAAAGTGGCAATGGGCCGGCCATATCTGCCGCAGAACCGGAGTAGACATGTTCTTCAGTGGAGACAGCGAATCGGGAAACGTAGTGTAGACATCCTGAGACTAGATGGAGTGACGATATATGGAAGACAGCAGGCATTAGATGGAGACGTAAAGCTGAGGTTAGGGCTGACTGGCGGATCATAGAAGAGGCCAGGGAACTATGTCCAGCAGTAAACTAAGATAGGCTGATGATGATGATGATGAAACTCCACGACTTCCAGCCAATAGGTACTAATCATACATAGATCCACATTTCCACTCTAAGAATGGACTTCAAATCTGTGTGAACCGTAGAATTGTTGTTGGTAATGTCTTGCAGTCAAGTATGATAATATTATCCAAGCTCGTTCTATTATTATTCTACAAAGTAGTTTGGTACCTAATACTTAACTCCTTTTTCAAGGATGACTCTCTAAAAGATTATTCCAAATCTCGAACTTATTTACATAATCTTTGTATAGAAATTCAGATTCTGGAATTCACGATAATTGCACGATGATGATGATTATAAAATAAAATTATATAAAATATTGCGTCCACAATTTTGCAGTTGGTCCACGTTGTTCATATTCCTTTAATTTTGTATGAGTGCCACGTATAAGTGCATATTCGTATTTTCTATGTTTAAAATAGCCATAATTCGAGGACAGTACATCGTAGAAGAAAAAGTGTTGAGATCTTTTTTGTAGACAATTTTATGATCTACAAACTTTGTTTGAAGCATTTTTCGGTAGCTTTCATTGTTTCAGAGATAAACGCAAGAAACGAAAATTTGCGCCTTTAACCTCGAATAAATAACAACGCACAAGCGGGATCGATGGGGACTTTTGATATGTCATTTGTAATGACGAATCCAAGGCCTGCACAAAAATCCAGCTTGTTGGGAATTAATGCAAACTGGAATCATAATTGAGTCTATTTTGACTGGACTATTCTGCTAATCTGGGATTTTGCTATTCCGGGATTTTGCGTATCTGTCCTTCTGCTGCAGAGACTTTACCATTACAAATGAGCTGTCAAAAGTCACCTTCGATCGGGTGAGTGCTTCTTGACTTATTCGTGGTCAAAAGTCAAAATTTTAGGTTTTTACTCGAAAACGGTTAGATTTATCGAAAAAGTATCTGAGACAAAGTTGTAGATCTCTAAATTTACAAAAATGTGCCTAATATTTTTTTTCTCTCAGTCTCACCATTTCCAATATATTGCGCTCGTCCTCGTACAAATCGCGTTCTACATAATATGCACTCTTAAGGCACGTATAATAGGGGAAGGTGGGGACCCTTCGTACGGTTTTCACATTTTATTTTATATATTTTTTATTTTTCCATGAATTAATCACCTGACAACTTAAATGTATAGTCTAACGGTCTTATTCATAAAAAGTTATAGCATGTCTAAAGTCTTGCTATAGTACGTCTTAGGAAAAATGGTATTCATAACAGCATTTTAGCGCTAAAACGTGCTATAAGCCTTCTATAAAGTTATAGAGCCGATACCCCTACTTTAGCGGCGTTTTAAGGCAAATATGGCCGACTCTTAACAGCTGATTAGTGTCAAAATGGCGTTGTAACATATTCTAAACTTTGCACGGTGACAGTGACACCTAATGTCGTAGTACTAAATACATTGCTTTTCGCTTTAATTTCGGTAAACTGTTGTATTTGTAATTACCAATTTTTATACGTTTAACATATAAAATGCAAGCGTTACAAAGTTTGAATGCTCTCGATGCGATTGAACAGCTTGAAAGTAATCCACATCGACGAAAGGTGTATAAAAGTAGGAGTGATCCTTTTGCTTTGCATGAAGAAGACTTTCGGAAGCGTTATCGTTTTAACAAAATTACAGCCAATTTTATAATCAATCTCGTGCATGACGACTTAAAATTGGATCGGAGAGGTTCTGGTACCCCGCCTGATCTTCAGGTTCTAACTGCGATTCGATGTTGGGGTCGACGAGAGGTGAGTATTTATATTCAATACTATTTATGTTATTTTATACATGTTGAGACCATTCTAAGAGATCTGTTTTCACTACAGTTCCAGGAAGACGCTGGTGACCACCACGGCCTGTCACAAGCAACCACGAGTCGAATTTGTGCTCGAGTTGCTCGTGCACTTGCCCGACACTCAGCATCTTTCATCAAAATGCCAAGTACCGTAGCTGAAGAAGAGTTTATGATGAGAGAATTTTATAAAATTAAAAATTTTCCATCCGTTATTGGCTGTATTGATTGCACACATATAAAAATAAGAAAATGTGGAGGTAATGCAGCCCTATATTACATAAATAGAAAGGGATTCTACTCTCTGAATGTTCAGGTAAGTATTTTACTATTGTACAACAGCACGAAAAAATATTTATGATTAAGTACCTGTAAAAATTTTTTTTTTGTCTACAGGTTACCTGTGATGCACATCTCCGCATCAGAGATATTGTTGCAAGATGGAGAGGGAGCACTCATGATGCACGAATTTTCAATGAGTCATCACTCAAAGAGCGCTTTGAGAGTGGCTCATTTAAAGGGCGACTGTTAGGTGACTCTGGTTACAAATTGGAAACATATCTCTTCACTCCTATTCTAAGACCTCAAAACCGCAGTGAAGAAAGATACAGTCAAGCCCATATTTCTACTAGAAATACAGTGGAACGTTGTTTTGGGGTGTGGAAGCAGCGCTTTCAATGTCTTTTACATGGCATGACCTGCAAGTTGGAAAATGTCAAACCAACTATAATTGCATTAGCAGTGCTTCACAACATAGCGATTGACCACGGAGACATAGAATTGGAAGAGTACAGCCATGAGAATATCACTGAGGATGTAACTCCAGACGGCGGGCCCAGGGGACATGCAAATGCAGCAAATGCGTATTTACAAACTTTTATTAGGAGACATTTTACAGTTTAGTAGTAAAAATAATAAAAACAAAATTGTGTACATTAACGAATTTTATTTGCACATTTGCACTTCCCCTTGTGTTGTCCAGTGTTACTTCATCATTGAAATTTTTATGAAGGTACTCTTCCTAAATCATGTCTCCATATTCAATTATGATGCGATGGTGATAAGCACTGCTAAAGCGACTAATACATAGTAGGTTTGACAATTTCAAACTTCCTACAAGTTAGAAAATACTTACTAAGAGACATGTTACTAATTATTTCTGAGAGTAAAATAAAACATTGTAGGATATAATATTACCATATTACTTTAGTTCATTTTTCTAATATTCTAGCTTATATTTAAGAACTTCTTTAAGCATTAAATTTTTTAATTTTTGTTTTTCGTTGGCCATTTGCAGCTCATGTAACTCTTTCCTGCATGCCACTTCAGTTTGTGAAATGAGCTGTGCTGCACTGGCACTGCTATTTTCACCCACCTGAAAATAAGTTATTAATTTTCTAATGCTTTTTGTAGAATGCATTATCAGTAACCCAATAATAAATCTATAGTAGAGTCAAGTAAACTTTTAAAGTAAATGAAGATAATTGTTGTATATTTTTGCAAAAGTGTGTATTTTATATAGGCCTGTTGCCCTGAATAAATTTTCAATCAAAAAAATCAAAAATTGTTTATTTCAATAAAATCTGTACATTCTACAATTATATTTCTAATTTCCCAAACTAGGTGTACCTATAGCACACCTGTATTTTGGGTATTAGTTCTATTCGTTCTTACATCAATCTACGTACATACATTAATGAAAAAACACACATGAGATAATTAAATGCTCCTGTAAACAATTATCACACATACCTTTTTTATTCTTCAGTTTCTTCTGAATAAAAATCTTTGGTGTTGGTGTAGTTTGGACTGTGGTTTCTGGTTCTATTATCTAAAACAATACAATTCTTTAAGAGCATAATATAGATACCTACTACAAACAGCAACTTAATAATGCAAATTTAAGTATGAAGCTTTTTAGGCATATTTAATCTGTATAATAATAAAGCAATATCAAATAGCAAGTGTTAGTATGAATAATATTGAGAATTAAGTAATTAACACAACTTAGATCCAATGCAAACCTTATCTTCTTCCAACCAATTTTCACTTCTTTGTCTCTTGCTCCTGACCGCTTTAGCCTCGATTTCCTTTTCCATTGTTAATATAATTTAGCAATTTCTCTTATAAAATACAAGAAATTAGTGAGAGATCGAACGAACTCAACGAACACCACTACGTTTTAGTAATAAAACTTTAAATTTCCCGCCAAAGAGTGTTTCCCGCTTCATAACTTCACAGTGTATGTAATTTTTTTTTAATTTTGTATAATTGTCTATGGCTCAACCATCAAACTCGTTTTATCTGTGGACGATTCTGTCAGTTTGTCTATATAGTCGATCGATTTCATTATCATGGCAACATTTTGATCCTAAAACTGATATTAGTAATGCTTTAGTTATAGAAGGCTTATAGAGCGTTTATGAATACGGAATTTTATAGAACGTTTTATAAGCTTATCGAGCGTTTTAACTAATGAGTGTTTTAAGTCTTCTATAAGCATTTATTATGAATAAGACCGTAACTATCTGAGATTCATATAAAAAAATGACAGATGATTTCAACTGACGTTTCAACTAGAATTATGATTTAAACTAAATCTGGAATATGTACGAATCTGCCCCAACAACGGGGCACCTATGTACAGTGTTGGGGGTACCTTCGTACGCTGTGGGGTAGCTTCGTACGTGCGATTAAAACGACACATATAAATCAAAATTATTTTATTAGAATTGCAATTAAACACTACATAAAGATTTAACTTCTATGAAACAAAAATAATATACTTTTCTTGTAGTTAACAAAAATTATATAGCTTTTTCTATGTGAAACAAAACTCAAATGACTTTTCTTAAAATTAACGAACATTAAATTACTTTCCTCTAACAATAAAACATGAAATTGCTTTATTTTCTACTTAATTATGTAATCTTATATTTAGAATCACATTTTTTAATCTTAGGCGCGTATTAGCCCTGCAAAAAGTTGTTGTTAATTATCCAGATAATAAAAATTATTGAACATTAAAATTAGTAAAATTTACTGCAAAAGTGAAAAGAAGTACAAAATGTACAAAACGTTGTAGACGTAACGTTGAAGTACAAAATGTTGGAGACTTAGGTTCAGGAAGAATCATTTCAACATCAGTAATATAAATAGTGTGAATATCTTCAACATCAGGGAAAACAAATGTCCACGAATATCCTGGCTTCTTTCTTAGATAAGATATTTTAAATTCAGTCTTACTATAGTGACTAACAACTTTTCCTACATAGTAAATAACACTTTTTTTCTTAGGAAATCTCACTAAAACAAACGAACCGTGTTTAATATTGTCTGGTATTACATCAACTGTCAATTGGCTTCTGTTCATTTCAAAATTTTCATGCTCTTTTTCATCTTCATCTATGATAGAAACTGAACTCTCTTGAAAGCTTATATCAGATCCATCGCAATCAGATTCATCACTTTCTGTGTTTTTAGCTTTCTTGTTCTTCGTTTTTAAATTAAAGTCAACCAAAGTACGTTTCATTTGTCTAGCCCTACTCCTTCTTTCCTGTTATAGCTTTTTCAGTTGCTTTTGATTGTGTTTCTCTTCAATTAGCTTTTTTTCGGGTGTGTCAGTATAAATACGTGATTTTTCTGGCCGTCGCCCTTTGTTTGTTTTATTACTTCTTATAACAGTCGGATAGGGTCGAATTGCCTCTGGTGTCAAAACAGTCTTCAAAGGAGCTACTATTTGATGGATTGGTGAATTATTCAAAGCATCTGGTTCACAAGCATCTAAATTAAACGTGTGTAGTTCATTATCATGAGTTATCAATGGAGAGTTAATAGTTTGTTCTGTAGATTCTGACGGAACCTCCAAAAAATCTTGTGTTCCTGAAGTAGAGGGCTGGCAGATATCAGAGAAAACTGGCTGCGGAGTAGGTGCTGACAAATCTTCAACGATGTTTTGAGTAGGAGGAACATTTTCTACGTTACCGGATGTATAAACCTCAGTTGGAGCAAAATCTTCGTCACTAAAGGCTAATTCATTAAGAGGCCATATCCCGGGTTTGTTAAACCCGCTTGTGATATTTTTTGCCGTAAATGATTCGAAATACGCAATTTTCACAAGCTTTGGAATATTGTAAATAGTCATTGCTTTGCCTGGGTTCATTGTATGCCAATTATTGAAAGCAATTTTCAACTTTGATAAATGGTCCAAAGATTCCCACATCAAGTGGTTGTAGGCGGTGAGATGTGTGCGGTGGAAAAGATAGGTAAATTATACCATTTTCTTTGGCGTAGTTGATGGCTTCGAGAGAAACATGGCTTTCATGATTGTCACACAGCAATAATATGGGGTTTTCATTAGTGCAGAGTGTATGCTTCTGGATATGTTTTAAAACAGAGACGAATATATCGCTATTTATCCAGCTACTTTTATTTGTAGCGCCGAGACTTCCTTCGGGTGCTCCTTCGAGGAAATTGTCTTTATAATGAACGCGTGGGAACACAAATAGTGGAGGAATGGTATTTCCACTGGCAGATATAATACCACCAAAAGTTACGAGCTCGCCTCTTTCAGCTGATACAATTTTCCCGACTTGTTTTAGACATCTTGGAGCCAAGACTTTGGGAGTAGCTAGAACGGTAGATACACCTGATTCGTCGAAATTAAAGATTCTGTCAGCAGTTAATGGATGTCGCTCCAACACTGTCTTCAAGTTGGTATAAAACTCGGTAACCGAAGTTTTGTTAAACGCAAAAGACCTCGCTGCACTAGTGTTTTCGGGTTTGCTTAAACTGAGTTCCGGGTTTCTTCTGCGAAAACCATACATCCATTCTTTCCCAGCCATCTTAGTTTCTTCCCACTTTGTTACATATTTCAAACTCAAAGATTTGGCGTACACATATGCTAGCTTTCTTGTTTGAATCGTCGTAAGTCCATAATGCATCTTACAACATTTGAAAATATAATCATTTAGCAGCTTTTCTTCTTCAATAGAAAAGACTTGGAAACTTGTATATTTAGAGTCAAATGTACGGTTGCTTGACCCTTCAGCATCATTGCTATTCTTGTATTTTTTTACTCGGCTTTCTAATGTTGATAATTTCAAATTGTACTTGTTCGTAGCTTTTCTATATGACAATACTCCTTGCACAACATCCTGTATTGCTGACTGCATAGATTCTTCATTCACAACTGGTCTAGTTGTGTTTTTTGGTACATATGTCCGCACCATGTTTCTGTAAAAAAATAACAAGAAATAGGTATTAAAATATATCATCATATAAGTACATCGACGATAGCAAAACACAGAACAAAGTTAAGGGCGTACCCCGAGCAAATGACCTTGAGTATTTCTTACCTTATCGCATACCGCAAGAAAGAGCAAGAGAGAAACAGTAGGATTTGTCGCCGTTTTACGCTCAAATTTTAGAATAAACTCTTTATAAAATCAGATTTTGGTCTTTTGAAAAAAAATAAAACTACCAAAATGTTCGTAATGGAATTGTCTATCCGTTGGTGTAAGTATAAAATCAAAATAACGGACGATTTTCGAGGAGATGCATGATAACTACGATCATATAATTTTTTCATGGTTTCGTTGTGAGGCGATTATTTAAAAAATAAGTTCATTAACAAAAAACTAAAACTACCATTTTTAAGCTAAGAAGTTGTAGAAATTTAATGTATTTTTTACCAGTTGATATTTGTTTTGGCAGATGAGTAGATAGCTCTTAAAACTGGACAAAAAACTCGTTGTGCTGGGGGACGCACCTTAATGCAAAAATTAGAAAATAGCAGACTAACATACTAATAATACATAATTTTTGTATTTGAAAAGTTCTAGGAGCGTGGAGGTTTACGAAACAGGACTTCCTGAATGTTGACTTACCTTAACGATAATATTTCCGGTACATTTCTTTTTTTTGTACTCCGCACA
The DNA here is from genome assembly GCA_963693475.1 of Ectropis crepuscularia. Classification (NCBI taxonomy): domain Eukaryota; kingdom Metazoa; phylum Arthropoda; class Insecta; order Lepidoptera; family Geometridae; genus Ectropis; species Ectropis crepuscularia. The sequence continues at coordinate 21,858,154 of OY856355.1, forward strand.
TCTCCATAAAACCGCTGCGGTTTTTTAAAGGTTTTGACTCTGTAGAAAAAATATACATCATGCACCAATACAGTGCCCCCCTTTCTGGTAATATAGTGCAAATCGCTTTCTTCGTCTTGCGTATCTCCCATTTTAATAAGATTTAATTTTACTCACAAGCGATCAGGAACGGAGCACTATTTCATTAAACAGAACACATCTAATTCTGTTAGATGGTCAGGAAATACTCAAAGATTAATTGTCAAGAAATACTTCAAAGATTAATTGTCAAACGATAAAGAAACAATACGTTGTAAGTTCTTGAAAAAGAGGTGCACTTGAAAAGATTCAATTACAGTAAAGCACGTCAACGAAAGACCAAAAAGATTGTGTGCTCAAAGGTGGACCACGGTTAAATAATAATTTCCTATGGTTCACCTTAGTTCACCTGGTGGACCACGGAAGAATATGTTTACCCGTGGTCCACCAGGTGGACAAAATAGGTGAACCACGGGAAAGAACCGGTTAAATCATCAAGAGAAACATTAATTCTTAGATAGGTACATTGTTTTTCGCCGCTTCGAGAGTTCACTCAATTCTCCGAATTAATATTTTGTTGGATACCCTTTTGTACAGATTTGAAGTGTCGCGGTAGGTAATAAATCTTTTCATTTAACCAGTCTTGATTGTTTTCCAAGAAACGTTTTTTTGTGCTATTGCTAGCAAGCGATTTCTTTTTTTTTTCTCGTTTAAACATATTTAATATCCAAATAAATGAACTGTCCATTTTAAACAATTTCTGTTTATAACCAAACGATTTTAAAATTATTGATAGATTTGGTGAGGTCCGACAACTTTTCATGAAGGGCACTTCGTAATTTCTATCTATGTTAGCTTTAAATCCTCAAGTTTTGTATTCTTCATACATATTTGTGCTTCCTCCTATCAGCTCGTAAAGTTGTTTTCGAGATATATCACTCCTACTATAACTGATATATCACTGATAATCTCCTATTTCATTAATATGCAGCGTGCAAACGATGCATTGCAGAGGGTTATTTAATTGTTTTTCAAGTAAACGTATAACACCTCCGTAGTTTCCAACGTTCACGTTAGTCCCGCCACATCCAACAGCCACTAAATCAGTTATAGTCATATTTTCACTCGAAGAATGGTCCGTGATCGCCTTTACTATAGCTTTAGCAGTTCCCGAGCTAGGTGTAACATGACCCAAGTAAATGGAGCCTGGTTCTTTAACAAGTGAAATGTGCTCCTCCAATACCGTCCTCCTGTAATATTTATTTCCTTATTTTGTAATTATTAGAGTTTTATCTTTTCGGCGTCGAAATATAATGCAGGTATATTTTCGGGGGTTTCTTTAGAAATGTTTTTTTTTTGTGTTTTGCTTCTCTCCCGCCGCAATTTGTTTTTGTCAATTACCGGAGCAGTTCGGCTGTCCCAAAAGTAAACACAGTAAACGCCAAAAACATTTTTTACAGTAGAACGAAAAAACACATTTTCGACATGCCGTTCGAGATTACATGGTATTCTGCTAAAGTAATTACTGTAGATAAGATGGTTTCCTGTATGTTTTCATATTCAAAGATCATTTTAATATATCTGTGCATGTTTTATGAGAGTTACTAACTTTCAAATGGTTATTTTAACCTATCTAACCCTTAACTACCAACAATAAACGCAGTATGGTCCCTTACTAGGTTTTTGAATAAGGTTCTCAAAACAACTTTTGCAAATATAATGGCATGGATCTTTGCATATATAGTGTAAAAACATAGTAAACACCATTATTAAACCTAGCAAAACAACAATACGTAAATATCAGATGTACCTAATCGTTGGTACTGGTGCTATTTGATGATCAAACTCAGAAATATAATGCTCCGCAATTTTAATGGCAATAAATGGCAATAAAGACAGCAGTGTTAGAGTTACTTCATGTATTGGCTTGAAAAGTTGAAAAAAAATCTGCAGCTAAAGGTTTTCGTTGACGGAAAGTAGCTTACTTAAATTAAAACTTTGAAATTTATCATCGGAAGAGTCTGTTCCAGTAATAATCTCTGTAATAAAATTTAGATCAACAAATACTAATAAGTACAAACATCTTTATTGCTGTGTGCAGGTAAGATAAGATATTACAAAACTTTTTAAAAGTTGACCCATATAAACTGGCCTCTTCGAGAGGCATGCAATATGTCCGGCAAAACAATTTGTATGGGTCTGAATTTATACAATGTTAAAAATATGTGGGTAACGTCAATTGATAAAAGCATTCTTCTTCTTCTTTTAATTTCTAGCTCTTAATCGGTCGTGTTGTATTATATTTATATCCTCTATTCTTCATATTCTGGCTTCTATTCGCTTGTGCTATATAAGTGAAATATGTTTGGTGAGCACCACTACGCCAACGTCTTGTGTTTCAGCAGAATGGTGTTTTGAAGTATGATCAGCATGCAGTTTGAATCCCAAGGTCATGCAGTTGATCCATGTGTGCAATATCAAAAAATGTCAATGACAACTCACACAGAATCGTCACAATTATTTTGCACTTCAATCAATCTTCAATGTCTTGTTCTACGGGATCAGTAAAATTAATAGTGTTAGTTCTTTCACTCAGACTGAAAAGATCGTTTCTCTGTATTATGGGCAATTTCTACGGCCAACGCAGCGTTCAAAATCTTTCTACGGCCAACGCAGCGTTCAAAATCTTTCTACTTTGACTCATATTATAACAATATTCATTCGAAGAAAGAAATATGCGCCCTCAAGACTTAATCACAGGACACGATTTAAAGAGTTCCGCCACTGCGCCGATGTAATGAACGGCAGACACTATGGCTACCTCGCCTCCCATCGCCCCTGTATTCTTCTCTAAAAATCATACTGTCTATGCAGTTTCCCGCCAAAATTAAGGTACTAAGGACGTATAAAGTGTTGACGAACGTGTGTGTGTGAAAATGAAAACCTAGTAAGTTTCAATTACCAACAAGAAACACAGTAAGTAAATGCGACTTGCTGTTTTTTATATTGGTAACTGGTCTTTGCTGTGTTTTTCTGTTGGGGATTGTGTGTTAGCTCGTGCACTTACTGTGCTTTGTGTTTTTTTATTTCGAAAACTATGGCTTCTTTTAAAAAAAAGGGTCTTTGCATATTGTAGGGAATTGCTTTGTTAGTAGCGTAGTGCAAAAATCTCAATTTTGAGAACAATGTCGCTTACTGTGTTTATTTTTGGCCGAGTTGAGTGTGTTTTTAAAACTGCTGAAGCAATAGCTGCTCCTGCACTAACGGATGTTCCAAATCTGTCGCAAGTTTTTGAAAGCGCTGAATAATCCATATTCTGGTATGTTTTTCTTGCTGAGATGTGTTGGGAGCATCAAGAAGTCATCACAATCCGATTCGTTGGTAATTGAAGATGAAGAAGAATTATGCTGTGGGTCTGTAGATTCTTCGACTGGGGCTGTTTGACTTTTTGCCGGAGATCGCTGATTAGAAAGTTTTGATTTGATTTGATAAAAAAAAAAATGTTCCGAATTTCCTCTTCTTCTGCTTTTCCAAAAAATATTTAAAAAATATATTAGATTTGAAATGACGAAAGTCACGGAACCCGGAGTCTGTGGAGTGGCAAATTTAAGTAAAAAAAAAGCCCTGAGCGTATACTCAAAATGCCATTAGGTAACTATGTTTTCCTGCATTTTGTTTCTCAGTTTTGATTTTACTCCATTCAGAACACTGACAATTCTTTTCACTTAAGCATTAGAATATGGCATAATCAAAACTGAAAAAGAAAAATCGCATAACTCTTTGAAAGGGTTATTGCCGGTTGCATCATTATACTCTTTCACCTCTGCCCAAAATTCCATAAGATCATTCTCATTTTGCCATACCTAATGTAAAGTTTATGGCTTTCCACTGAGTTTCTATTGATGATATTACATCATTTGAATATTTTAAATGTATCAATAAAAGAGTTCAAAATTCTTTGTGAACTTGTAACACATTTTTACAGGACAGTAGACTAGTCTTTTGCAACAATTCAATATTATCCGGCAATCTAGAAAAAAAAAGAAACTGTTACACTTAATGCTACACACATATTACTGTAACATAAAATTATTTAAGCGCAAATAACAGGACGCAAAAAAATAAATTGGCAGTCATAGAGACTGAGACCTTATAACTCAGAATTTGATAGCTCACTTTGGAAACTACGTGGGTGAACCGGAGGGCGCTCCTGGTCTGAAATAAATCTTCAAAACATTGTCGTCTAAATACTATCTTTATCTCTTTAATATAAGTATTCTAAGCATGGTCGCCTAGACTAGACATTTGTTGAAATGGAATGCGTATTCTATTAAATATTATCCACCAACATGCGCAAAAAGTGAGTTAATTAGATGTTTATGACATCTAACTTACCTCGAACGTAGTTGTATTAATAGCCCAGTCGAGTTAGCCTCTAAATTAAAAATGGAGCCACAACAAGGAGCTATCAGGGACATTTACCGACTGAAGGCTAGACCAAATGGAAACCGACCAATAATTGTAGACTTAACAAATACTCTTTGATTTTTAAAACCGCAATGAGTAGCGAGCCCTCTTATGAGAGCCGCCCATTCGTAGTGCCGTTGCCCCGGGCATTGCGTCGCAGAGTGAAAACGATAACGAATCTACATCGCTGTGGGGTAAAATGATGATCAAATAATGTGAGTACTGCTTCGTAATTCAGGGAGTCGACATCGAATGGTAAGGCTAAATCCTTAGCCATTTTGAAAAAGGCTTCTGTGAGTGTAGATAAGAAGATTGCTTGTCTTTTAATGCCGGGCTTGTCCGAGCCGTCGTTGATGTCATTCGCGATAAAATAAACTGCAATATCCTGCTCTTATATGTCTGCCAATCTTGAATTTCGTAATTAAAACTTTCCAGCATGCCGAATGTTCCCGCTGCCATCTTGTTTACTTTGGGTCCGATCGTCGCCACTGTTGTGTATGCTTATATTACAGGAGCTAAGAGACGTGTAGTGAAACAACTGGCTAGAAGCGTACTGATTTGTTCTATATAGAAAGAAATGGTGAGGCGAGCTCAGCTCGCGCCTAATGCAAACATATGTAACAAAGTGTTTTTGATTTACATTATAATTGTTTTCGAGTGATATTTCATAATAACGAACATAAATAAATCAAAAAGTTTTTCGATCAATTTTTTGTTGTTGTGGCGCTTGTTGTTGTTGTTGGAAGTTGTTCATTTACTAATGGATGGCCTTAAAAATATAGGCCACTCGCTCTACGTGGATAATTTTTACTGCAGCATTCCTCTCACAAGAGATTTATTAACTCATTCACTGCCACTATGATTTTTTAATTCCTTCTGGGGTGCCACCAATATTACTATGGACTCGCCAGGTGAGTCGCTGGCACTGCATTCTAATTTAAATGGACTCGCTAGGCGAGTTCACTGGCATAATATATAGGTAAACTTAATGATTTGTTAATATTGTGGCCGTCGAAGTCTCTACAACGTTTATATTGGTATCAAAAATAGTTTGGCAAGTGTTTAGTGTATTTCCACGTATAAAAATGGCTGAAAACCCATCAAATAAAAAAAGAGGTAAGTATTTTACGTAATTTGTGCAGGGATTGTAAATCTTTGTATATAATTCTATTTTTGAGGTTACATTTTGTAGTTTTATAGTTTAGTATATGAAATTGATTTAAAATTTAAGTCGTGCAACTTCTATTTCTATGAAAAAAGATTCTAATTTTGTAAATGTACCTATAATCTTGTATATTAGTTGCATTATTAAATAACATTAAATTTAAGAAAAAAATATTTATTTAATTCAATCTAGTTTTTGAAAAGTTCTTAACAGTATCAGATTTATTATTATGATATGAAAATAAAAAATAATTTATTTAGTTTAGTTATTTGGAGAAATTTTGACTTTTCTGACCTTTTGATAATTTTTTTCAGTGCGGTTTGTTCCAGAAACTGAGCCGGACGAAGATTTAACTCAAATGGAGAGTCCTCCAAAGCGAGGATGCATAGAAGGTAACATTGACTAATTCATTTAATGTTCATTCAATAAATAGTAGGTGAGCCCGCGGTTTTTCCCGTGTTGAACCCGTGGTGGTTTCGACGCCGAAGACCGTGGGCTCGAATCTCACCCAGGACAGACATTAATGTGACGAACATTTTACAGTTGACTCAATGAGAACACTATTTGATCAAAATAGTCAAGACTGGAATGACGACCAAAATTATACTCAAACACGGGCCATGTCACCAAATACAAACAAGTTGAACTTCACCGAAAGCAGTAGTACCCAGACGAATAATGCAGATAATTCAAAATACATTGATATGGCTAACGAAGCTTTTGGTATGTTTATTGGACGTGAGCTGCAAAACGTACCGATGTTTAAACGGCGTTATATAATGTACGAAATGATTAAATTAATTGAAAATAATTCATAAATTCTGGCAAAATAATTGAACTGAAAATTTGGAAGATGATAAAACAGTTTTTTTTTGATGATTAATCATATTTTTCGTGTTGATGAATGAAAAACTACAAATTTAGAAAATTATTAGTTTTAATTTTGGTGTAACGAATGATGATTATCTACCTCAATTGACCTGCTTGAGAATACCAAGACAAGACTGATTTTGCCCAAGGGCTGTGTTAATAAATAATTGAGTAAGTTATAGCTAACAAGTTGTGATGTATGGAGTGAATAAAAACACAATGTTGAAATCAGCTTTTTATTTATTTACTTTTATTTAACATAAAATTTTACAGAATAGGTAAGTACTCATAATTGCTTAATTATTTTCAAACATAAACGGTAAATAATATTTTTTTTACATTTTTTAGGATTTTTTATAGATTATATAAAAAAAAGAACACAAAAGGATTGTATACGACGTTTAATAATTATGATATGGTCTGAAACACTCTATACATAATCCTGGCTGATCGGGGCAATCTTCACAAGCGAATATGCTTTGTATTCTTTTATTTAATGTGCGCCAGCATTGATTGCATCGCCTCCGTTTTGTTTTGCCTTTGGAATCTTTTGCCAATCGTATTATGCAATGAATTTTATTTAGCGGTCGTGGCAGTTCGGAGAACAAATGCGGCCCTATTATTGATTTGATCACACTGAGGCGGAAATCATATAAATTAACGTTATTTCCACTAAATCTGTTATACAATAAATAAGAATTTGCCAGTAAAATTTGCATGACGTGTATGATGACTTTCTTGTACCATCTTAGGGACTTATGCTCACATGAATAATAGGACAACATTTGGTCGTGGTGATCTATGGCCTTCATCCTATAGTTATATTTTGTGATCATTTGCGGTTTTAATTTTAGGACCCCCCGTCGATTCCTCGTGTATTCTAAATTTCCATTATATTTGGAGGATATCGCTCGTATTTCTCTTTTATCTACCCATTTAATTATGCATATATTATTTTGATGGACGATACATAATTCATCTTTCTTTAATTTAATATTTTCTATTACTTTAGGGGTGTTTTTTCTTTTAGATCTTAGCGTGCCAGTGCAATAAGTTTTATCTACAAATAATTTTTTAACGAGATCGACGCTGGTGTAATAATTATCCACAAACAAATGATGTCCTACATTCTTAAAGTCCTGGAGCAAGTAATCAAGTACTTTATTTACGTGGTTTTTGCCGCCTACTAGAGTGTCAGTTGCACCTCCATATAAATGGAGTTTCATGATTACCCCAAGTTGGTCAGCCAATGCGTAGAATTTAAGACCGTATTTGTGGCGCTTTCCTTTCATGTACTGTCGAAAACGTAATCGGCCCCGCCATAACATCATCGATTCATCAATAGCCATATCTTTGGTGAGATAATATATCGCTAACATTCTTGCATTAAAATAATCAATTATTTTTTTTATTTTTAAATAACTGGACGTCACTTGTCCCACACTCACACATATCATTCTTAATATCAATAAAAATCTGTTTCTTGTCATGGCCTGACAAAATACACTTTGATTAAAAAATATATCTTTTTTCCAGTAATCATTGATCCGATTCAACTTAATGAATCCCATATGGAATACCAAACCAAAAAACAATTTAATTTCTTCGCAAGTTAAAGGCTTCCAAAATTGACTTCTACTTTGTGTTGAAGCATTTGTTGCTTTTTCTTTTTCACCATATTCATTCGAACAATCTTTAAATAGTTCCAGCAGTTCGGACGTGCACAGTGTGTCAAAAAAGTTAATTGGTTCATTACCAAGAACTTCTTTTAGTCCAGTGGTCTTAAGGAATGGGAGTTCAGTTAGATCACTCGGGTTTCCAGACAACCATTCTTCATCATGCATTATATTAGCTGGCATCACTGGTGCATCTTGGTTGTCTTCAGCGTCAGTCATAACTTCAGAGTCATCATCCCTATCCGTTTCCATTTCATCGATGACGTTTTCGGACAATATCCCCAACAACTCTGAATCCGTAGTTAAGTTTGAAGGAGAACAGATAGGAAAAACATAGTCTTCCCTGGCATGTTGTTCTGAAAACAAATCCATAGATTCGAGTGTATCCTCTATATTGTCGTTCCAAACGGGATCATCCCAAGAATGTGATGGAATGGGATTATCGTAAGGATCCATGACCTAGGACAAAAAGAAAAAATAAAGAAAAAACTAAATAAGAAAAGAAATAAGAAACAATAAAGAAAATAACGAAAAAGAAATATTAATATACAGGATAAACTTGGAACTATCATTAGACCAAAACGATGGATGGACTTGTTGTAACTATCGTTAGGCTTCTTCATGGCGTCTCTAATCTCAAATGTCAAATGTCAAATGTCTCAAGATTATATTGGTTGCAAGCCGAGTAATAATTCTTTGTACGGTAATTATTTTTGAAAATGATGTTTGTGTATGTGCATCTTTTGTTAGAATTTTTCGTTTAACACATGTATACTAAATACATGTGTTATATCTGTACATCTCAGGAATATTCATTAGTTTAGTGTTTTTACATATTTTGGTACAATTAGGCGATAGGTTGCGCCTTGTCATTATAAATTTCTAACGAGCTATTGTATATGTACAGCGATACTACCGTCATTATCTTGTGTTTCTTAAAGTACTTTCGAGCTGATGTACGCTTTCTTAGTCCGAATACTATTCTTATAGCTTTCTTTTGGGTTTAAGCATGTCTATACGAACCACTTTTGTTCCACAACAAGCCGCCCTTCAAAAATTTTTCATTTAGTTACCAGTAGCTCTGTATACTTCAAATAAAAAAAAGTAGAATGTTTCATAAAACGGCAGTTACTATCCACAAGCGGTCTCATGTACAAAGTACTTGTAGCTCTTCATTAAAAGTGATTTTTTAAACTAACATCCACAAAAATTATAGAAAATAATAAAATATGTAATATAACTTACCAGATATTTTCAATAACAGCCTTCTCGACTCGATGCAATAAGTCAAACACTTCCGAACTTCCAAGGGACTCAGCAAAACTTTCAATGTGTTCACCACGAAAGTCAGATTGCGAATGAAATTAGGAGACGTAACGTCTCCTAATTTAGTCCACTAACATTACCTACGTAGCAAATAATGTTTAAAATAGTTCTTTTTTTTTTAAAGACAGAGTGACGAGACGAGCGGGACATGTGCCTGATGGTAAGCAACATGCCTGCCACATAACAGCACAGTGACACGCAGCTATTGGAACATGAAGAGACCAAATAATTACCTAGCACTGCTCTGCGCTCGTCACCCAGAGATCTAAGATGTTATATCTCTAAGCCCAATCATTTCTCTGGAAACATTGCCCTTCAAACCGGAATACAATAATGTTTGCACATTACGGCTTGGCGGTAGAATAACTAATAGTTCACATGATAAATCATGCCAAAAAATAAATAAAGTGGTCGATAACCGCAACAAAGGGTGCGCCTATTTACAAAGTAATAAACTCTGCGTAGCTCTTTTTGTTAAGATCACCACCTGCATCCTTATCTCGCTCATCGTTACCGACAGCAGCTTATGACCGAATTCTAAAAACCAGGATTGAAATTGCAAATAACGGTTTTTCGGTATTTTGAATAAAAAATAAAGTGGCCAAGTGCGAGTTGGACTCGCCCATGAAGGGTTCCGTTGCAGCAAGTAACATAATATACATAGTACACATAGTTTTTGTAGTTCGTTGTAACTTTGATCGAAGTTTTAATAATAGTGTATTTCAGGCGCGGTCCCAGCTTCGAATTTTGGGGGGGTCACGAGTAGAAATACAATAAATCGAGTAAAAAAGACTTTACTAGTAGTGACCCACGATTTTACCCGCGTAGTTGACGTTACAGTTGTTTTCCTGCGTTTAAAAATATACTATGTACTATGAGACATTTTGGTTTTTTTTTAATTTTTAATCTAAAATATATGATTTTGGGGGGGGGGGGTCATGTCCCCCGTGACCCCCCCCCCCTGGAGCCGCGCATGGTGTATTTATGACGTACTAAAAAAACTACTCATCAGATCGAGTTCAAACCAATTTTCATTGGTAGTTTGCATGGCAATGTACATCATATATTTTTTTTAGTTTTTTCATTTCGTTACTTTAGAAGTTAGAGGGGGGGCGGGACACATTTTACCACTTTGGAAGTGTCTCTCGCGCAAATTATGCAGTGTAGACAAAAATTATATTAGAAACCTCAACATTATTTTTAAAGACCTATCAATAGACATCCCAAACGTGTAGGTTTGATGAAAAAAAATTTTTTGAGTTTCAGTTCTCAGTATGGGAGACAACCCTAATTTTTCTTTTTTTATTTTTTTTTGTTCAAGTCTTAATGTGGTTTACAGAATATATCTACTTACCAAGTTTCAACAGTGTAGTTTTCATAGTTTCGGCAAAAAGTGGCTGTGACATACGGACGGACAGACAGACAGACAGACATGACGAATCTATAAGGGTTTTGTAAAGGGTGGGTAAAAAACGTTACGGAAACATTACGTTTCCTGCAACTTCTATTGATTTTTTTTTAGTTTGAAAGAAAAGGTTGAGGACCAGCGTCAGTGAACTCGCCTAGCGAGTTCAAGGCATTGTTGAATGCATTTTTTTTCCTAAATTATAAAACTAGTCATATAAACGAGCCACAGTGTTAATGTTTATATTAGCTTTTATTAAGTATGCATTTTGATTTTCAGTAGAAAATATGGACGCTATTCGGAAATATTGGCAAAAAACATTGACTCGCCAGGCGAGTCGCCGGCACATGAACGAAATTTAAGTCGACTCGCCAGGCGAGTCGTCGGCACTGAATGTGTTAAACAGTGGCACATTTTGCACAGGGACACTAAAAATTAATAGACAGGGCAATCCTAAAGAATTATTAAAAACAAAAATTAAAAAAGGCGAATGCATAATACTGCATGATAACAATAATATAACTTTAGCAAAATGGATGGATAAACGGGAGGTGCTGTTTCTTTCAAGCGAGCATAATAGTGTCTTAAAAGAAGTATAAACTCGTACCAGAAACAGCACCTCTTTGAAACCACGAGCTATAATTAAATATAATAAATATATGCGAAACGTGGATAAACATGACCAAATGCTGTCATATTATACAGGTGAACATAAATCAATACGGTGGTATAAAAAGGTAATAATTCATTTGATTGAAGTGTGTTTAATTAATTCTTACCAATTATTCAAATCAGAAAAAATCTGAATATTAGTTTATATGACTTTCGAGCAAACATTCTGGAAAGATTGTTGCCACCTGTACATCTACATGAGGAAATACCTCTGGCGATTTGTCCAATACATTTCCCTAAACAAATTACAAAAGAACCAAATAGTCGGCGGGCAAAAAGGAAACAGTGCCGACAATGTGCGAAGCAAAAAAAACGTGTAGACACGATATTTTACTGCCCTAATTGCCCTGATCAACAAGGACTCTGTTTAAATTGTTTTAAGCCATACCACCGGTACTGATCTATGTTCAAAGACAGCCCTCAATGTGAATGTGATGTCAACGAGTGATCTTATCAAAACACAAAAAATATCTCTTTATGTACAATTTTAGGGTTGTGATACAAATTGTGTATAAGTGATTAAGATGTTAATTTGCAAATAAAAGTTAGTGAATTATTTAAATTTGTTTTATTTTACTTTAACATTTATTAATATTATAAGAGAGCGCAAAAAGTTAGATGACATGACTTATTTCAGTTTTCTTTATAATTATTTACAAGAATTTCGACGTCATTTAGAAATTCCATCAGACGATTGTCTGGCACATTCTCCACTAGGTGCCTAATGGAAATAGCTACCAAATTTTTTTTACAATTGCATGGAGACAATCCAATATCTTCATTAGTCTGGGTACTTGCACCTTCGGTTTGTCTGCTGCTAATCTTCTTTATCTTCACTTTTATTAGTCGTTTGATTTCTTCCATATTATTGTCAGTATTCAATTCAGTTTTACTGTCTGAAAAAAAAAGAACTCTTTAATCTATACATATAAATAAAATTGAAGTGTCTAGACAGGTACAATACCCCATACAATATTAAGTTAGTAAACGCCACCGCCAGCTAACTCGACTGCCACGCCATCTAGCTGTGCCCGCAGTTTCACCCGCGTTTTAAGGGTTTTCTTTTTTTCCCGCGGAACCCTAACAATTTTCCTGAAATGACAGTAGCCTAAGTTACTCCTTGGTATATTAGCTACCTCCCAAAAAAAACGTGTAGACACGATATTTTACTGCCCTAATTGCCCTGATCAACAAGGACTCTGTTTAAATTGTTTTAAGCCATACCACCGGTACTGATCTATGTTCAAAGACAGCCCTCAATGTGAATGTGATGTCAACGAGTGATCTTATCAAAACACAAAAAATATCTCTTTATGTACAATTTTAGGGTTGTGATACAAATTGTGTATAAGTGATTAAGATGTTAATTTGCAAATAAAAGTTAGTGAATTATTTAAATTTGTTTTATTTTACTTTAACATTTATTAATATTATAAGAGAGCGCAAAAAGTTAGATGACATGACTTATTTCAGTTTTCTTTATAATTATTTACAAGAATTTCGACGTCATTTAGAAATTCCATCAGACGATTGTCTGGCACATTCTCCACTAGGTGCCTAATGGAAATAGCTACCAAATTTTTTTTACAATTGCATGGAGACAATCCAATATCTTCATTAGTCTGGGTACTTGCACCTTCGGTTTGTCTGCTGCTAATCTTCTTTATCTTCACTTTTATTAGTCGTTTGATTTCTTCCATATTATTGTCAGTATTCAATTCAGTTTTACTGTCTGAAAAAAAAAGAACTCTTTAATCTATACATATAAATAAAATTGAAGTGTCTAGACAGGTACAATACCCCATACAATATTAAGTTAGTAAACGCCACCGCCAGCTAACTCGACTGCCACGCCATCTAGCTGTGCCCGCAGTTTCACCCGCGTTTTAAGGGTTTTCTTTTTTTCCCGCGGAACCCTAACAATTTTCCTGAAATGACAGTAGCCTAAGTTACTCCTTGGTATATTAGCTACCTCCCAAAAAAAGTCCCGTCAAAATCGGTCCAGCCGTTTCGGAGATTACCCGGAACAAACAGACAGACAGACAGACAAAAATTTTAAAAATTGTCATTTTGGTGTATTGTCGGGTATATATTCATTTGCAGGTAGTTAAAAGTGGTTATTTCAACATTACAAACAGACACTTCAATTTTATTTATATGTATGGATAAATAAAATTGAAGTGTTTGTTTGTAATATTGAAATAACCACTTTTTACTGCTTGCAAATTAATATGTAAACGGTACATAGACCAAAATAGCAATTTTTAAAATTTTTGTCTGTCTGTCTGTCTGTTTGTTACGGGTAATCTCCGGAACGGCTGGACCGATTTTGACGGGACTTTTTTTGGGAGGTAGCTAATATACCAAGGAGTAACTTAGGCTACTTTTTATTTCGCAGCCGCAGTGATGAGGAGGAATTAAGAAACACAGACGTGTGTGTTTCCCGCAGTTAAAGGGTTGCAGTTGGTATACAAAAAAGTTGACGACACCTGACTTTTAATTAAAGCCCATAAATGTACAGTTTTAAATAGATTTTGGATTCCTTTGTATAAAAATTAGCTAAATTACACAGGTTTACATGGTTTCGTTTCATCTTAAACAATTAACTGAAAGTTATGACTTACCTTCAGGCTCCATTACTATTTCAGCTAATAACCAATAAAACTGTCACACGATTGCCACAAATATCGCAGAAAACTGCACATATACGCTTTACGCACGGTACAGTACATGTAAACTGAACATATCAAACGATTCATGTCGGAATCTGCAGCTTCATGCCGAAAACGCCAATGGGCGGGCAAGGATACATAATCGAGATGCCGGGACCGCCGATGGGCGGGCTGCATAGTGCAGTATGGCGGTATCTGGGTAATATCGTTACTTTTCAGAAAGGCGGTGAATGGGTTAAGGTTTAAAGGTATCCTTAACCCCCTCTGTAGGTGCACTGGCGTTAGGTTTCAACCATTCCTCTAAAATACTGAACTGCCAAATAAATTGCAAGTAAGTCCCTATCGTAGGTAGAATACTTTTGTACTCAACAAAAGTCAGTCAGTTGCTTTGAAAAATAACCCAACGGAATCCATTCGTTAGTAATTTGTTGCTGTAAAGTCGCTCCAATGCAATCGTTCGTAATTCGATTGGATAGAAACGCTGCATTTTGCAGGCTAGTTTTACATTGCTCGAAAGCTTGCACCGCATTTTCCGTCCAGACGATGATACTTTTGTCTCGTTTTTTTGCCCCTTGTAAATAATTATTTAACTCGGCCTGATACTGGACACTGGGATATTGCCTGCAGCATATGAGTTCTGTAGAAGTTTATAGTTTAATTATACCTAAGAACCTTCTTAATTCCGCTACAGTTTTTGGTCTACGATAGTCTATAATGGTCGGCAACGGCTTCAATCCATTCGCTGAAACTTCGTGCCCTAGAAACTCGAGCTTGGCCTGCGCGAATGCGCACTTAGATACATTAATAGTAAGGCCTACTTTTTGCAACCTATCGAACACGGCTCCTAAATGTTTTTCATGAATTAGCAAATTTTCACTGCCTATGACCAAATCGCTAGGTAGGAAAATATAAATTCGGCCCTAAAATTTGCAAATTCAGGATACGCTTTTTGAAAATCAGCTTCAAGGTTTTGTAACACACAATAATTCACGAATCGCTGAAAAGTTGCACTGCGTTTTTCAAATCAAAAGACAAACATGGCCATTCGAATAATCCGAAATTTGTTATTATTGCCGTTTTCTCCACGTCCTCGGGTGCTATTGGTATAAAATGGTAATAAGCGCGATTGATGTCTATTCGTGAGAATACCTTTTCATTTCCTTAAACGATAACGAAGTCTCTAATACGATACGGTTTGGTAAGTCCGTGACTTTTTGAATAAAACATTTTTTTTTTGCGGCAAATAAACATTTAATGTTTCTACATAATCACCTTTTAGCTCGATACATTTAGTACAGCGTTTTTCTAATTTTTTTATTCCCTTCAAATAATAGGTTTTCTCAAGGCTCTGATTATTTAATGAAATTGAATACTGGTTTGTTTCGGCAATGACTTCTTCATTAGACTCAAATGTCTTACCACCCAGCCATTTCTTTAGGTGTGGAATCAAATAATAGTCGCAGGGGGCTAAATCTGGAGAATATGCTGGATGGGGATAGCAGTTCGTATCTCAATTCGTGGATTTTGGCCATCGTGACTAAACAAGTGTGCACACGTGCATTGTCTTGATGGAACAGCACTTTCTTC
The DNA here is from genome assembly GCA_963693475.1 of Ectropis crepuscularia. Classification (NCBI taxonomy): domain Eukaryota; kingdom Metazoa; phylum Arthropoda; class Insecta; order Lepidoptera; family Geometridae; genus Ectropis; species Ectropis crepuscularia. The sequence continues at coordinate 21,874,012 of OY856355.1, forward strand.
TTCGCCAAATGCGGCCGTTTTTGCTTCAAGTTAACGTCGAATCTGTCCAAAAGCTTTGAATAATATTCGCCGGTGATTGTTTTACCTTTCTCGAGGTAATCAATGAGAATGACACCGCGTGCATCCCAAAAAACTGTGGCCATGACCTTGTTGGCTGACAGACTCTGTTTGGCCTTCTTTGGCCACTGTTTCGATTGTTCATTGGTCTCTGGCGTGTTGTGATGGATCAATGTTTCGTCCACATTAACAAAACGGCGCAAAAATTCGTCCCGATTACGGCTGAACATCGCTAAACACTCTTTTGAAGTTGTCACACGATTGCGCTTATGGTCGAGTGTGAGCAATCGCGGCACCCATCTCGCGGAGAGTTTGCTCATGTCCAAATATTACTATACCCGTAATATATAATAACCGTTCAGTTGAGATACCTACAGCATGAGCTAACTCACGCACTTTCATTCTCCGATCATCCAATATCATTTCATGGATTTTATCGACGATTTTCGGCGTGATCACTTCTTTTGGGCGACCTGGACGTTCGGCGTCACTAGTGCTGGTACGACCACAACGGAACTCTGTAAACCACTTCTTTACCATTGAAATTGATGGTGCCGAGTCCCCGTAGTATTTATCAAGCTTTTCCTTAGTTTCAGTGATGGTTTTTTTACGTAAAAAGTAATGCTTAATCAGCACATGAAATTAACTTTTTTCCATTTTCGTAAAAATTCACGAGGTTGTCTGCTTTGAATGGCTATCAAAGACCAACTGCATGACGTAGCTTGCTCAAAATTTGACAGTTGCCTACTAATAGATTACAGTTGACGGCAGCACTGTTGCATTTGGAATAACTGCGAGGGAAATTCAAAAAGTCACTGACTTATCAAACCTCCCTCGTATGTGGAATTGGGTATCTGTCCAGTTTTGTAATTGCATTTAGCGTGCGATAGTCACCGCAGTCTCAAATTACAGTTTTTTGGGTACTGTATGAAGCGGACTAGCCCGTGCGCTTTTTGAAGGTCGACAGATTTCAATTTCCTGCAGCCTTTACGGGGGCTTTTGGGTTAACCAGCGCAGTTTCCAAAATAAGCTATCGAATTCCGAGTTAAGTATAAGTTTTCACTTATATCGGCAGTTTTTGAGCTAACTGCCAATTTTTTAAAATGATTATTACGGGAAAGCTAACAATTGTTTTTGTAGTTGAATGAGGTAGGTGTATGTAATTTTAGCTAACTAGAATTGGTGAGGGCTTCCACTTTCTTGGTGAGTTCCGCGATTTGTCGAGTCATGAATTCTAATTGTAAGGAGGTAGCGGGGGCCACTGCAGCTACACTTACTGGTAATGATGGTGCTGCGATGTCCATAACAGCGTCTGCTAAGTCGGCCAAGCTGTTGAGGTCTGATCGAGGTTGGCTTGCTATTGCCGTTTGGACGTGTGTAGGTAGTCTGCTCGTCCATATGGATTTTAAGAACTCTTCTGGTATCTCGGAACCTGCCAGATGACGTAGGTGTCGCAGGAATTGCGATGGACGTCGATCTCCCAGCTCTTCATGTGTCAGCAGCTGCTTCACTTCTTCTCTGGATTGAGACAACCTTTTTATAAGTTCGGTTTTCAACGTCTCATAGCTTGTACCAGTGGGCGGGGCGATGATTATGTCTTTCACTTCAGCGACATACCTGTGGTCCAGCTGCGACAGTATGTAGTAAAATTTTGTTTTATCATCGCTGATCCGGGACAAGAGGAAGTGTCCCTCCACTTGTGCGAACCATACAGCCGGTTGTTCTGGCCAAAATGGAGGTAACTTGACTCCAACTCGAAAAACATCAGCCGGCGCCATGTGAGCCGACGATTTTGACTCAGCGTTTTTGTCGTCCGTTGCCGTTTTGAAGCGCGTCCGGAATGAGGGGTCACCACTGTAGTTGAATGAGGTAAGTTTATATAATTTCAACTAGAATTGATTTGTAAAACTCTTTAATTTTAATTCTTTATGTAATTTACAATATTAATATTATTGGCAAGGGAAGCGTGCGCTTGACGCGGTTAGTGGATTTGCACTGGTCGCAGGTAAAAGGCGATCGCCGCTGTGGCCGGCCGGTGGTCTGCCGTCGCCGCCTCCACTATTGTTCTCGCCCAGGTATGTGAATATGCAGCGCTTACATGCTGTTATTTTATTTCGTATTTTATTGAAATTATTTTTCATTATAATTATTTTTTTATGTAATTTTATTTCAGGTTACGCCACATTATAAAATCTTAATTGTTAATCTATGGTGAAGTTCGTGGGTTCAATTCCCATACAAGATATCCACTCCTTCATTTCTGCAGTGGGAGGGTATAATCCTAGGTGGTTCAGAAGGCCTTACAGAATTATTGGAAAGTGGTCCATTTATGGCAACATCCACAAATTTTTCAGAAGCTTCTCTCACTTTTATTATGGACTCATTTACAGTGTTTTTTTCATCTTGGGCTTTTGGAGGGCGATGGACTGCTCAACGTTGAAGAAATAACAGTAATGTTTCAGCTCAAGTAATCGGCAGGCCAGTAATAGAGGATAATAGGATATGTAATAGAAGATTCATGGCGGACGATACCGCAGTCCTGATAGTCCACTACGTAATTTTAGTGGAAATCATTCCAGACATGCTCATCGATAAGAGAGAGATATCATTATGTTGGTCAAGGGCATTTAGAATAATTTGATAATTGTAAAATCTTACGTAGGTCTACGTACCTATAAGCACCTATCATAAATCGAAATCAAAAAAACTTACCATATTTTCTGTGTTTTCTCTGGTGTAGCTATCAATATTCTTAGAAAATCCATATGAGTTACCCATGGCATTTTGGAGACGTAGGTACAATCCATCAATCCGGTCAAGCCCTTTTGCGACACTTAAGTTCCTCTTCCATTTTTCTGGCTCTCGAACCATTTTTCGTCCTCTTCCAAGATTTGCAAGTTGCACAAGAGACTCCATATTCACTATTTTACGACAAATTAAACAATAAAACTTGTTATTTAAACTACAATCGCCAAAATAAAAACCGGTGTTGTTAACGTGATTGCATAGAAATCGCTATCTTGTTTTTCCAAATTCGAGCGCTGTGATTGGTTGTTTGGTGACATTGTCGTTTTTGATTCTAACGAAGTGGTGTTTTGCAGTCTTTGATACCAAAGCTAATTTTTAAATAGGTTTTTAGTGGATTTTTGCTGTGTTTGTTACTGAATTTTAAAACTGAATAGATACAACACAAAATTTTCTAGATGGCGCTATACGCAGTTAATATTTGAGTAGTTTGGACTGTTGCAGCTTTTGATCCTATACGCCTCATATATAAAAGCGAAAGGTCGGTCACTCATCAAGGAATGTCAGAAACTACAAATGCTAGGAATCTGAAATTTTGCATGGAGGTCCCTTTTAGCACGTAAGCGCTCGCTAAGACGGGGTTTTGCGAAATTCAACCCCTAAGAGGGTGAAACAGGGGATGAACGGTTGTATGAAAATTCGTTATTTTAAAAGTTATCAAATTTTGTATCTAGCCCCTTGACACGAAGCAATGAAATGTTATTTCTGTCAAATTTGTAATTTCGAACTGTATGGGGGTGAAATTGGGTTGAAATGGGGGATGAATGTCAATATGCAAGTTCTTAACCGTTGAAGATAAAATCATGAAACTTTGTATATAGACACTTGACACGAAGCTAACGAATGTTTGTTCTATCAATTTTATAATTTCGAACTATACGGGGATGAAATGGGGGTTGAAATGGGGGATGAATGTCAATATGAAAGTTCCCAAACCGTTGCAAGACAAAACCATGAAACTCTGTATTTAGACATTTGATACGAAGCAAATAAATGTTTGCTCTAACAATTTGTAATTTCGAACTGTATGGTGATGAAATTGGAGTTGAAATGAGGGCCGAATGTCTCGCTTTCACACCTAAACAACTGAATCGATTTTGATGAAATTGTATAAAATTGTTTTATTATAAGCTGTTTTTAGTAACCGTAAATGTGTCTGGGTATACAAATAGGTAGGTACTGCCCGAGTTACCTTAGTATTTATTTCGCGCGGACGAAGTCGCGGGTAACAGCTAGTATAACAATAATATTAAGTGTCACTTAGATCAATATTTTTTTACGACAATCCGAAAAAAAATTACGACGATAAAAAAATAAGACTAATCACATTTATTATTATAGAATTTCACAAAACTTGTCTAACAACATTTCTGTAAGTAATAAGAATCTTAACGATATTTGGGTTTTAACATCTAAGATAGACAATAACAATAAAAATAAAAACTTTTACATACTCCGTAATCTACACATAATATCTAGCCAACAAAATATATCTTAATAATATAATTTTTAGACCTATTTACTTGGGTTAACATTTACAAAAAAATAAACATAATAAAAAATCTAATGATTAAATAAAAACTTAAATCACAATTTTACTGTCACACCAAGCACGACATAATTTGGCTGCGGCTCCTTCTTCCTGAAATTGCTTTCTAAGGAAAGATAAAGCATCTAGGCTTTTATCAGAGAACAAACTTCTTAATCGAGTGCATAAATATGTGATCGTAGAAAACGCTCTTTCCGCTTCTACACTTGTTGGCGGAATGCATAACAAATAATTATAAGCTATATCAAGATATGTTTCTCGGCCACCTCCAGTACTATCATAAACAGCCATTTCAACGCGTACAATAGAATCAATATCAGTGCTAGAAGAATCTTGCCGTTTAGCCGTCTTCTTTTGAGTTTTAGCTTGTATTTCTGCTTCTAGTTGCTTTTCAATCGGCAATTCAAGATAAGTGGGCATGTCCCAACTCAATAAAGGAATGTCGTTGCTACTGTCACTGTCTGTGGAAACAGTGGAGTGAGGTTTATGTATTGACTCTGCATTTGAAAATTTGACGCGATTTAATAAGTTCACAAAGACGCGGTGGATCTCATTTGAATTTAGTTTTGAAAACACATCATCCTCTTCTTCGAAAATGAAAGCCTCGGCATCATGCAAGTATTGAATAACACCTGAAATTATTAAACGTCTCTATTTTATACGCATTCTGAGGGCAGAGGCAAGATTTTCACTTATGGTATTGTCTGCTTCGTCTAATTTTCGCAGCATGAATTTGAGACAAGTATCAGCCGATAAAAGAGTGCCATCACGACGGCACAGTGCAGAGACAGTTGCCTTGATCACGCTGAGGCTTCATTTGGTGAATGTCATTCAATAAAGTGTTATCTTCATTATCAAATTCAATATTCGATTTCAGATCAAGCAGTGCTTTAGTGATGCTATCTTTGAGCTTCAAAAATCGACCGACCATGTCGGCCATACTGCTCCATCGGGTTTTTAGGTGTAGCATCAATTTAATCTCTTAGCTTTGCTCTTTGGTGACGTAGTTTTGTAATAGATCGTTCCTCGTAGACGATTTTCTGAAAAAAATTGCTAGTTTTCGCAACTTTTCGATGACATCTTTTTGAATTGTCGTCATCTACGAACTATTTTCACTTTCGTATGTTTGGGACAGTTTGTTTACGACAGATTCTGTTCAAGACAAATTCTGTTTAAGACAGAAATACAGTTAAGCAGACAATAGGTACAGTGCAATGATTTCAAAGGGAAGTGAAAAGGGGAGGGGGTCACAGAGCCGTGGATGCCCCTACTACCAACGGACTTATGGGTTAACGCGGAGGTACAAGACCCGAAACCTAAACCTAACATACACCTAATACGAGCAAAATCGTAGTTAAAATCGATCTGTCGGACTCATACATATAAATATACCGAGTGCAAGCACTGTCAAGTGCTATCGGAGCGTTTGCGCCGCTTATTAGCGTATTGAATATCTAGGTGTTATTCATTTCCTAGATCTCAAAAATGGTTTGCAGTTAAACCAAAAGTAAGGTTATGTTTATTGTAAATTACATTTGAATTATGTTTTCTTCGGATTAGAACAGAAAACAACAGAATAAACTGTGGTATTATCTTTCAAAACATTTTTCATAACCAACGGATTGATTACCAATCAGGCACATTTCTCGCTCGTCATATCATTCTACACTAAAAAAAAACCTAAATTAGTGTTGATAAAATACTCTTCACCGATATCTCTAGGTATAGGTTTTGTAGCAAGTCAGTGCTATCCCTGAATTTCTTGTTGAGTGTGAACACACCATTTTCATTACAATATCGTAGTTCTGATATAAATATTTCATTATTTTGGTATTCGAGATGGTGACCTTAAAAGTCCATAACAATCCAGAGTGCCAATCAGACAACACAAGCATGAATTAACTTAGCATAACAGTTTTAACCATTGAAATACACATTTCATTTTTAATGCACGACATCTATGATGGTTTTTATTTTGGCGTCATTTTCGATCAACTTAGCATTTCCACTCCGGACTCACGTCTCCCCTAGCTGGTTCCCCTGGGGGGGACGTTAGGATTTCCTAGTACTAGTGTCTCCCCTCGGTAAGGGGAAATATTAAAACTAGTTTTTTTTTTTTTTGCATTCTCTTGTGCTCCCCCGCCTGAAAGTTTAAATAAAACTCAAAATTAAGTATAAACAGAATTTGACTTTTTTAACTTAACTTTAGGTACTTTATTTATTTATTTCGCTTAAAAAAAATTGACTTTTAACAAAAAACAAATAACGCAGATAAAAATAATTAGCTTAAATTAGCGTAACTTTTCCAAGAAATGACCAACGCTTATTTCTTTATGGATGAGTTGAAGTTGAGTGTTTATAATTAATACATCTCTTTCAGACTGAACTCTTCTCCTCTTACTATTGTGTACTCCATGCTCAAAGTTTATTACAGTCATTTTATTTTCGTCCATATCTTTTTTTAAAGTTGTTAATAATTTTGTGATGGTGACGTAATTTTTATTAATTTGCCTATTTAATTTGGAATGCCAACCCTCGGCGTAATTATTTGTACGATGACGTTGGTCGTAAATGCACCATTCTGATATGCATTCTTCACTTTTTAACCAATTTCTTTCCATATAGTTCATAAATGCTTTAAGTTTGGTCTCATCAAGTTCCTTGCATTGAGATTTAATATACGCCCAACCTTCTTCAATCTCATCTCTAGGTAGTAAAGGAAGAGCGTTACATAAGTTAATAATTCGGTAATATAATTTCGATTTCAGATTCATATTTCGAGCTTTACGACGCAAAGCATTCATAAAATGATAATGACATCTCTTAACCACAACATTGGGGCAAAAATCCTGAAGAGGATTAGTCATACCCATCTCAAAATCTCCGCATGTATAATTTTTGGATTCCATTCAGGGACTTTAGTCTTTATAATGTCATATAAAATAGAGTAAGATATTTTAGACTTGTCGCTTATTAAAGCGTATAGAAGTGGCACAATATCTGTGGTATAAGATGTACTACCCAAATCTCCGTGCAAGGTTAACAGTTGTGAAAATGGACGCGGGGTGCTTTTAAACGTGCCGTCAATAAAAAATTCTTCCAGTTGTCGTAAAAGTCTTATACCCTCGGCCGAACAAAATACGATAATCCTTCTTTCGGCAGTTATGTAGTCGCCTAGCACTAAAGATTCAAATTTTTTGGGAATCTCAACTTCATCAATATTGCTATAAATCAATTTTTTCACGTTTAAAACAGATTTACGTTTTGAGCAAATGGCAGTTTTACTACTTGTATATGACGGTATTTTTGTTAATATATCCAAACCTTGGTCATACAGCGGTTTTACCAATTCTGAAAAATTTTTAGACACAGGTTCTTCTGCACAAGTCGCTGCCTTATTTTTTATCTTGTCCATAGTCAGGGCTACTTCATTTCTAGCTTGATCTGGTAAACACTCTATTAGGTTTCCTGATATATTATGGTCACCAAATTTTGTAATCTTGCTATCCTATAAATATAAAAAAGAAATAGATCACATTTCCGCTGATTGGAAATACAAAAATATGTTTGTACTTAAATTGTAATGCAGATACTTATATATATGGTAACAGTTCCGGTACATTTGTATTTTTTTTTGTTAGCACAAACCCATCTTTCCGCGCCGTTAACATAAGTTTTGTGTTTAGTTTATTGATACCCGTTATAAATCAAAATTTTTCCACCGTTTCTTTCTATAATTTCCAAATTTTCATCCATTCAATTTGCGTTCAAAATTAAATCCAGTAAAATGTATTTGATTCCCCTGAGATGTTATACTCATGGAATTAATGTTATACTATGCACGACTTGACATACCTACTTGACATTGAAAGACATCAGTAATCTCAAGGAGTCTTTATTCTGAGTGTAAAGCATACACATGTTAAGTCAAGTGGCCAGTGATTAATAATTAATAACTGTTTATCTTAGGTATGAGTTATCTCGTGATGGGACTTCTAGAAATTTTGCGTTTAATACTAAGCGTCAAAGGTAATGTTTTCTCTTACCAAAGGTGAGACGCTAGTACAAAGAAGTTTTACCGTCCCCCCCAGCGGAGGACACCCCTTACCGAGGGGAGACACTAGTACTAGGAAATCCTAACGTCCCCCCCAGGGGAACCAGCTAGGGGAGACGTGAGTCCGGAGTGACAATTGTATCTAACCGTGCCGACGTTTTCAAAGTCACAATTGTGTAGACGTACATTTGTATTGAGACGGGCCCTAAGCTATCACGACACAATTGTGTGGGCGTACAATTGTACTCGTATCAAGACAGGACAAACCAGTTCAATTAAAAAAAAAAAGAATGTTAGGTACCACCACAAACGTTTTATGTTTTAAAACGGTGTGCTTTTACTACTACACTTTTTTTTATAAACTTACATGCGAAATCAACATTAACTTTAAGTTATTAACATAATCAGTCTCATAATTTTATTTGTCGTCTTATTCCTCTCGTACGAGAATCTCTTGTCTCGTGTCTCGTTTAGGATTGGTGGAAATTAAAAAAGCAATTCCTGTCTTTTGTGAGACACAGTTAAATGTCACATTTGGTGCAGCGACATCGTGATCTACTTGTACAGCTAGGGGCTCGGCAAGCCCAAGCAAAGCAAGGGTTTGCTTGAGAGTATCAAATACAGGCCAATGATTGAACCCATCAATCTGTATATCCAAAGATGGCAATGGATTTGGTCGTTATTTTGAAGATTGGGGCATTTCGGCAAATTCTTGGGTGTTGTTCTCTGCTGCTGGTCTCGGTGATCCTACGAGTAATAATATTGACTGATGCTCAGGCGAAAATCAAGTAAGTCCAGGACATCTTTCGACTTCATTTTAGCATATTGACAATCTTCTCTGTACTCCATCCAAGAATTCACTATGGACAAGTCAAAGAGATGAAGTATCTCCTTCAATGTCCATTTCTTGGTTTTGACCCAGGTTCGGTATGTTTCCATCATCTGGTCGCAGAGATCTACGCCTCCCATGAAGCTGTTGTAGTTTTTGACAATAGCAGGACAAGAAACATTTATATATAATTGGATTTGACTGTTTTTGATTGGCTATATATGGATTTGTCCATTTTTGTATTTGTCGTGTACGGGAGGTCAGGGTTGGTAAATTTTGGTTTCAAATATTCAGATATTCAATAAAAAAGGAAAGAATACATAATATAAGAACACTTTATTTGTTTATCTTATCTTATACCTTTAAACGAGCAATTCTTGTATATAAATAAATATGTATATATATATAGAATCTGAATATCGGAAACGGCTCGACGGATTTTCATGAAATTATGTATGCAGGGGATTTCGGGGACGATAAATCGATCTAACTATACTCCGTCCAACGAGACAAACTAATATGGCGCTCTCTCCCTTGCACAATCGTATGAAAGTGACAAGGACGCAGCTCCGACTTAAATGGCCAGGATTGGTAAATGGGCGCAGCTAATTCATGAAAATGTTAGGCTGCGTTTACATCGCTGATCTAAATCGCTTACTAACTCTGTCATCTAAAAATAATAGTTTTTTTACAAATTACAAAAGTCTACTTTAACATAATCTGTAATTGAAAGCCAATATTGAGTTGTTGTGTATAAAACAAATATGCTAGGATATGAACAAATTAAACAAAAAATATTTTCTCAAACGTTTATTCGCTTTCTGAATCACTCGAGTCATCCTCCAAGTTTATAACTAATCGTTCTTGCATTGTTTCCATATTTCTATCCATTAGATTCATTTTAGGTTCTACTACTTCTACCACATGTCGTATGCAGTTCTGCCACTTGCTGCTGTCAACTTTTGTAATGGCATCGTTTAATAATTTTTGATTTCGTTCAGTTTAAAACTGGTATTATTTTGTGCCACGTACCCTTTAACTTGAGCCCAAATTAATTCTATTGGGTTAAGTTCATAGTGGTAGGGGGGTAAGCGCAGCACTTTTTTGTTTTTTTCCTTAGCCATTTTGTCGATTACATACGCTTCGTTTGGTATTTATGGTCTTTCACAATTTTAAGTAATTCCCTTTTTAACATGTCTTCGTGAAATGCAATTTTTTTCACCTTCAACCACTGTATTATTTCTTCTTTTTTAGTATTTGTGGTTGGGATTTTTTCCACTTTTCTTGAGTGGTAAGGGGCGTTGTCCAGTACAATCACTGAGTGTATAGTATTTATGCCAGAAATACCGACTTGGGGCCCATAGCAAGCCTAAACATTATTATTTTGCTTTTATACCGATTTTAATATTTACCCCCTAATTGCAAACAAGTTATCGAAAAGAAATCACTTACGTAGGGTTCCCGGCGTCGTCCAAAGCCCAGTTTGGTCGAGAGGAATAAGGAACGGGGTCAGAAAAGGGAATATGTGGACACCAAACCAGACGATATCGAGGCGACCTCCCGAATTCCCGTTCCAGCAGAAGCAACGGTCCGGCGTTGTAGAAGCGGCCAATCCAGCAGCCACTTCACAATTAATAGTCCAGCACTAATCCAGTAGTCACAATTAATGTTAATAACGTGTTCCCGCACAATATTAAAGCTTTTATCCAGAAAAGCACCAGTTAGAAAAAACAACCCGTCATTGTCGTTCCCGCGACCAGACACCAAGTACAAGGAGTGGCTCGAACGTACCGGCGAAACGAGACAACGTCACTTGACAGCCGGCTGTCAAAACATAGATCCGCTATATTTCGATGGCCTATATAATGTTGCCCGATTATACGGAACAAAACCCCCGACCAATTGAACTCCAGCTCAATTTTAGAAACCAGTATTTAGTAGTAGTATTTAGTAGTATCCGGACCCCAAATAAAACGAAATTCCCAACTTTGACCCGAAAGTGGAAATCAAACCAAAAAAATAACACTTTACCAAAAATAGTAATAAAATAAAATTAAATTTTAACCTTGAAAACACGTATATCTAATAAAGAGGCAAGCGGGCCAGAGAGGACACCGCGCGCTGAAGTCTGGAACCAGAAACCAGAATCTCCGCCACGCGGGGTGTGCCATCAGTACCAGATATCAATTTTAAAATACGTCCCCTACGCCAAAGTAGGGGGGCCAAATTTGCCTCCTTTAATAATACTAAGTCCCCTTCCCGAGGGGCCTCCGTCCTATCTGTCCATTTTACCCGTTGTTGCAACAGATGCAAGTACTCGGCCGACCAGCGCCTCCAGAAGTCTTGACTTATTTGCTGCAATAACTGAAAACGGGACAGGCGTCCGGGGCGCTCATCCTTCCAGGGATACTCCGGCAACGCGGTTAAAGGCTGACCGATCAAGAAGTGACCCGGCGTCAAGACTTCTAGATCGTTAGGGTCAGGCGAGATTGGACAGAGAGGACGGGAATTAAGCACTGCCTCCACGCGGCATAGTACCGTGACTAACTCTTCCCAAGTTAACACGGTCTCCCCGATGACACGGCGGAGATGGGTATTAGCAGACTTCACCGCAGCCTCAAAAATTCCTCCCCAGTGAGGACAGGCTGGCACACTAAATTGCCAGCTGATTCCCCGCTGGGCGAGGGCCAGACTTAAACTATTATTACCAGAATTTAAAAAAATATTAACTTCGCGTAAATAATTCGCCGCCCCTCGATAATTTGTGCCATTGTCCGAACGTATTAAAGAGGGTACTCCTCTTCGCGCTACAAAGCGATCCAGCGCCGCGACAAAGGCCTCCGTAGACAGCGCAGAGACCAGCTCCAGGTGGACTGCTTTGGTGGCCAAACACACAAAGACGCACAGGTAGGCTTTAACGACCTTGGCGTTACGCAACGTCGATGACTTGACCGAGAAGGGCCCAGCGAAGTCCGTTCCGACCCCGTCGAACGGCCTCGAGGGAGAAATCCTATCCGGAGGAAGATCTCCCATCATGGGCTGCATGGTAGACGCCTTGAGCCTATAACAAGGGACACATCTAAACAGCACCTTTCGGACCGCCCTGCGAGCCGACAAGATCCAGAATTCACGCTGCAACACAGCGAGAAGCGCGCCACATCCAGCGTGCGCGTTACCGATATGCCGATCGGTGATCAGCAGGTCCACCAGAGGACCTCCTTTCGGTAGCAACAGGGGGTGCCTGCTGCCGTACGGCAGGTTGGCTTTCCGGAGCCGACCTCCTACGCGCAGAAGACCATCCTGATCTGTGAAAGGGTTCAATTTGGCGACCGCACCCTTCAAGCGAGCGCGTCCGCAGCGCAGCGCCTCAAGTTCCGTCGGAAACCTCTCACCCTGCACCAGCCGAATGAGGTGCAGCAAGGAACTCCGACGCTCATCCACAGTGGCGATCTGGTCACTCCTCCTCTGACGAGGGTGACGACAGTTGTGGAAGAAGCGTTAAATCCAGCTAATTACCCCCAACAACTTATCCAGCTTGCTGTAACGACCCGTCAACCAGTCAGGGTCTGGGGGCACTTCCGCCACAATCGCATGCACGCGGACTCCGGGCAGCTCCGCTCGCTCCGAGTCCGCGCCGAGAGCTGGCCAGGAAGCTTCTGGCTCCCGCAGCCAGTCCGGACCCCACCATAAGGGGTGATCAACTAGCTCCGGCGCGGAACAGCCGCGCGAAGCACAGTCAGCGGGGTTCAACTCACCCGGGACATGTCTCCAAACCATGTCCAGTCCCATGTTTTGGATTTGGGAAACCCGATTTCCCACAAAAGTCTCCAAGGTGTGAGGGGCTGCTCGTAACCAGGCAAGTACGACCTGACTGTCTGACCACGCATAGACCTTCCGGATGTCTATCGAGGTGGACAGTTCCTGATATACGTGCTTAAGCGGCCGAGCAAGTAATGTGGCTCCGCTCAATTCCAGTTTCGGAATAGTGAGTCGTGTCCTGATAGGAGCTACCTTGCTCTTCCCCAATAAGAGCGTGACATTGACGTGGCCTCCAGCGTCAACTGTACGCAAGTACACAGATGCGGCATAGCCCAGCTCGGACGCATCACAGAACCCGTGCAGGCTGATCCGGCTACAGCCTGGTGGCAGAATGCGACGGGGCAACGCCACTCGATTGACCGTTTCGAGGTCAGATATTAAACGAAGCCAAATGTTAAGCGAGTCTCCAACCAGGGGGTCGTCCCATGAGACCTTCAGAGTCCAAAGTCGCTGTAACAGACACTTGGCTGCGAACAGAACCGGACTGATCCAACCGTTTGGATCAAACATCCTGGCGATGGTGGACAAAACCGTCCGTTTCGTCCACGCGCGTGTGGCTTCCAGTGCCACCCGAAAGGTGAAGATGTCAGCAACCGGTTGATACTGCATGCCCAGAACCGCAATCCCGTGCGGATCGTCACCTTCCTCGAAGAGCCCCGGATCCTGCTGGTGATCGTTCGGGATACCAGCCAGGACGTTGGGGTCGTTAGAGAGCCATTTCCGAAGCTCATAGCCTCCAGATGCGAGAAGCTCTGTAAGCTCATCCCGGAGCAACAGAGCTTCCTCCACCGTCTGCGCACCAGTGCAAACGTCGTCCACGTACAGGTCGCGTTCCAGAACTGCGGCTGCACGTGGGTACCGAGCCCGTTCTTGCTCCGCCAACTCCAGCAGTGAGCGGATCACAATGAAGGGGCTTGATCTCAACCCATAGGTGTTGGTGTTCAACTCATACACCATCATAGGGTCCTGAGGACTTTCCCGCCAGAGGATCAACTGGAACCTCCTGTCCTCGGGGTGTATGACCGTTTGTCGGAACATCATACGGATGTCCGCTCCCAACACCACCTGATGCCTACGGAAATTCAGGATGATGTCTACAATATCCCGATGTAACTTCGGTCCAGCGTGGAGGCACTGGTTCAGTGACACTCCTGTCGAAGTCGGAGCGGATCCATCGAACACCGTCCTGAGTTTGCCTGTCGACGCTTTCAAAACAGCGTGATGAGGCAAAAAGTAGTGGTCCATGGTCGACCAGTCGTCGCGAGCCGGAGACATGTGGCCCAGTGCCTCATACTCCCTCATGAACTCGATGTACTTTTCCCGAAGTACAGGATCTCGAGCCATGCGTCGCTCCATGGACCTGAGCCTTTTCTCGGCCAATGATCGAGACTGGCCCAGACGCGGGGGGTTATCCCGGAAAGGCAGCCTAGTCTCCAATCGCCCAGAAACCATTCTCCGAGTGTGAGCCTGATAAAAGTTCTCACACTCCACGTGCTCGGGATCCAGCCGAGACACGGTAGGCGGCTCTTCGATCTCCCAGAACCTCTGCATGATCTGAGCGAGGGCCGTTCCCGTAAAAGAAGCCTGATTCGACTGCTGCCACTCATCCACCATTCCCAAAATGGCGTTCCCGTAGATGGTGGGCAGCGCCATCAGCGAAGACTGGTCCAACAGTCTAGGCTTCCCGTTCATGATGTAACCCAGTACATCAGAACCCAACAAAAGATCTAACGGACCCGCCATCCCGAAGCGGGGATCCGCCAACCTGAGACCCTTAGTACAGGACAAAAGATCCGGATCTATGTCCGCCTGAGGAAGCCAACCGACAACCGAATCCATGACGGTGGCCCTGACCGCAATCCTTTCCGAATAGGAATGTACGGACGAGAAGGAGAGGCGGGTCTGTCCAGCCAACCGCACCTCTGTGTTCCCGACTCCTCGCAACGGAGTCGGTGACGGAAACCTAGCCAGGCCCAGGCGATGAGCAACCCGGGTTGTCAAAATACACCCCTGGGACCCTGTGTCCAAGAGCGCTCGTATCCGGACGTAGTCGCCTCTTGGACCCCAAACCCTTAACCAGAGGGTGGGCAGCAGGACCACCGGTTGATCCTGTGCCAAGGGAACGGAGGCTAGTCAATCCCTCCGAGGCCCGTCCGAACCCGTCGGACTACAGGGCCCAGCCCAGTATGGCTGCCGAGTCATAAGGGCCATCGGAGGGGGGGCATATCCAGCCGCCCTGCCATATCGAAAGTAGGGCGGGTGGTAGTCCAGCCTCGGATATTCGTGGAGGGGAGGCGTGTACGCCCTCCATTCTATTGGTCGCGGATCCAGCGGCGGAGAAGGATAAAGCTGGGGAGGTGGCCCCCGTGGTGACTCCTGTATCACCCTTCCACCTCTCCAGTTCGCCCGCGTCCGCGCGGGCTGTGAGGTCGGTGACCGAGCCACGTGTAGGACGCCCCTTGTTGGGCTGCCCGGTGCTGCCGGGAGTTGGGGTGGAGGGGGTGTGCTCCACGCTGTAGCCACTTCATTGTTGTACAATGCGTGGCTCTGCGTGGGAGCGCCCCCGCCCGTGGAGGGGCCCCTCCCTGAGGGCTGTCGACCAGCACCATCGCTCCTGGTGCACAAGAGCTGGTGGTGTGGTCCCCCACACCCAGGACACGGCCGTGCCGTGGGGCAGTCATTGTACAAATGACCCCCCAGGCACCCGTAGCACCGACGCAACCGCCGAACGATGCCTCGTCGGTCGGAAGTCGTCCTCGCAAGCAGGGCCGGACACTGCACCAGCGCGTGAAGCTGGCCACAGTTCGGGCACTCCTGCTCCGACGCAGTCGTCACCGTCGCCGTCCGCTTTACCCCACCCTGAGTGCGGGAATTGGTAGGTCGCGGTCCTGTTCCGGCAGGGCCACGAGCTGAAGCGGCGGGCTGCGCCTCCTGCGGCGCCGACTCGACCATCCTCGCCTCCCACTCCAGGACCCGAAGCAGCTCCTCAAACGTGGGGAAGACCTTCGGGTCGCCGTGAAGGCCCCTTTCCCGCTCGAACCGGGCGCGCAACTCCAGCGGCACCTTGCCCAGCAGAATGTGGACCAGTAGAAACGACCAGTGTTCTACTGGCAGTCCCAAGCTGCGCAAGGCGTTGTACGCCACCTTCACGGGCGTGAGGATTAGTGGCCGCAACTGAGACCTCTCAGTCACCTTCGGCAGCCCCAGTATTTGGGACACGTGAGCGTCGGCGAGGAGCCGAGGGTTTTGGAACCTCGTATCCAGCAACTCCATCGCCGTGCCGAAGTTGTCGTCGTCCAGCTCCAGGTGCTGGATCAGGGAGAGTGCCTCACCCTCCAGTGACGTGCGGAGATAGGCCAGCTTCTCCGCCCTCGTCAAGTCCGTGCGTGAATCTACGAGAGAGGCGAACATGCTCCGGAAGCCGCTCCACTCCCGCAGGTTCCCTGTAAACCTGGGCAAGTCCAGAGTGGGAAGGCGTCCCACTACACCCGAGCCCGCATCCCTGATGACGGGTCCCGAGCTCGCCCTTCCCTGACGAGACCTCTCCAGCTGGCGAACCCTTTCGGAGACCTCGTCGTACACATCCAGGATGCGCCGCATGTCCGCGTCGATCCTCTCCGTCTGCTCCTCAGTTGGAGACGGCCTTGCATCCCGCAGCGATCCTGCGCTTCTCTCAGCGACCTCCAGGCGCCTGTCGAGGTGCTCTGCCCTGTTTAGGAGCGCCTCCTCCCGGTCTCTCCTGCCGACCAATCCTTGCAAGGATTCAAACCACCGGAGCTGGTTGGCCAAATCCGAAGCCATTTTAAATTTAAATTTTAAATTAACCTAAAGTTCGGACAATGTCACAACAATTATATCCGCAACCTATTAAGCCGGATACCACTTAATACCAATTTCCCGACAGTTTGGGGAGAAATTATAAACTGGGAACCCCCAAATATCTGGCCTACCCGATATATTTTCCCAGAAAACTAAAAACAAAAAAGGGGTATTTACGGCTAACCGCGCTCTGTCTACCAAAAAATGTATAGTATTTATGCCAGAAATACCGACTTGGGGCCCATAGCAAGCCTAAACATTATTATTTTGCTTTTATACCGATTTTAATATTTACCCCCTAATTGCAAACAAGTTATCGAAAAGAAATCACTTACGTAGGGTTCCCGGCGTCGTCCAAAGCCCAGTTTGGTCGAGAGGAATAAGGAACGGGGTCAGAAAAGGGAATATGTGGACACCAAACCAGACGATATCGAGGCGACCTCCCGAATTCCCGTTCCAGCAGAAGCAACGGTCCGGCGTTGTAGAAGCGGCCAATCCAGCAGCCACTTCACAATTAATAGTCCAGCACTAATCCAGTAGTCACAATTAATGTTAATAACGTGTTCCGCACAATATTAAAGCTTTTATCCAGAAAAGCACCAGTTAGAAAAAACAACCCGTCATTGTCGTTCCCGCGACCAGAGACCAAGTACAAGGAGTGGCTCGAACGTACCGGCGAAACGAGACAACGTCACTTGACAGCCGGCTGTCAAAACATAGATCCGCTATATTTCGATGGCCGATATAATGTTGCCCGATTATACGGAACACTGAGTTTTCTGGTAATATGTGAAGTATTTTTGCAAACCATTCTTCGAATACGTTTGCGTTCACATCTTTGTGGTAGTCTCCATCTTTTTTTGACTCAAACACTAATAGCCCTCCTTCAACAAAACCATTTTCGCTTCCTATGTGTGTTATGATAAGGCGTTTTCCTTTACCTGTAGAAAAATACAAATTAAGTAACTGTAGATTATTTTAATTCATATTTTTTTTCAAGAAAGAACTCCAAACTATAAATATTTGAGTAACAGTCGGTCAATTTCGTTAATAATATCAAGTAGTAATTTCGGTGCATCATAAACTGGCAATTTGTAAGAAGCCGACAATAGATAACCACGATGAGTCACTTCACACCTGCGTGAATATAAGAAATTCCAAGTATGAAGTGATTAGTAAGTAGTAGGTAAGACCTATAACAAAAATAATAAAAATTAATGATAAAACTCACCAGATGGATTCTTCAAGCCAGTAGTAAGGCCGTTTAAAAATGCGCTTCTTGCACTTTGAACTGTCGTATCGATCCACACATTGTTTGTAGTGTGACCTGCGTTCACCCATGTTTCGTCCAAATAATAGATTGCGTTTCCTGATAGTCTTGCATCACGGATCACGCGTAAATAGTTTCTTCTCAAAAAAAAAATGTCATCCCTTTCAGTCAGTATACTATTTCGGCTTCTTTTGGAAAATTTGAAACCAATAGTTCTCAATAATTTATGTAATGAAGATCGCTTGAATGTTCCTAAAGTTCCATCAGTATTCACTGCTTTACAAATTTTATCCAAAGTAGGAATATCATTCCTTCTTAAAAATCGTGGACTGCATTCCGCAGTGCACTTTTCGTAAAGCTGTCAGTCTTTTCTATAACTGTCAGTCGAGGTTTTTCTTTTTTAGGAGACCGCAGAACACCTACGGTGTTCTTTTCTTTCACAATTTTGTACACTGATGCCCAATGAACCCCCATGCTTGATGCAACAGTTTTTAAAATATCGTTATTTGATGCGTTGGGTGTAGCCTCTAAGAAAAGTATTATACATGTTTAATATCATCGTTTTTTCGCTAGATGAAAAAGGGTGTCGCTGCCTTTTAACAACAGCTGGACAGACTTGTGTAGAGACCATTATAGGAAATAATCAGTCCAAAAACACGCCAAGTCAACAAGTATGCAAGAATCAGTCCAAAAAACACGCCAAGTCAACAAGTAAGTAGGAATCAGTCCAGTAAACAAGCCGGGTCAACGTAAAACCGAACACTATCGCCTTTTTTTTGCCTATCAATTTGCGTATCAACACTCGTTCAGCTAAGATTTATTATTCGTCTGTATTTAACAACAATTTAGCACTTAAGTAATTACACTAATGTGAGGAACAATTCTGTAAATTTCAATACAATGTAACATTAACATCACAAAATATTTTTGTAAGCAAACAAGTAGTAGTGTTTTAAGTAAGGTATTTTAAATCAGTCATCCAAAATCTTTTAACGATAATGGTAAAAACATAGATAACTATTCTATTCTTTTGTGGCATCTACGAGTATTCTAGCTTAACTAAGTTTGCTTTCACCAAGATTTTTATCTACTTAGTACCTATAAGGGTACCTTTACTAAAATGAAAAAAAAAAGTTTATAAGTACGCCATATGTTGTGACAATAAAAAATGAATGAAAAACTTTATTCATTCTTTGTTATCACAATATATGCAATGGAATGTTCGTTCGTTATGTTGAACTTCGACACATGAGGTGTGATACCAAATGCTACAGCTCAGGCATTGTATCATGTCTTACTTAACGCTGGTTTTACACATTCTACAGTACCAGTCCTTCTCAGATCTTTTCTGTGAACCCGACATTTTCTTTGGCACTTTTTGCGTAGTGTTTTGTTTTGTTGATTTTTGTGTTATGTTTTCCTTGGTGCGTATTTTTCTCTTTAAATTCTCTTCTTTTTTAACGTGTTTTTGTTGAGCAAATATTTGCCACCTATCAGATGTTATGACCGATGGGATTTTGATTTTGGATTTGTTGGGAACTGGCGGGATTTCTGGCCAAAACAAAGCCTCTTTAAATGGCGTCGGTACAACTAAATCACCATAGAATTTTTTCGGTACGTCTCTATTCATATTTTGAGCAATTAGTTGTTCTACTTGAACAATTTCAGATGATAAAATTGTCAATCCATCATTATCTGATTTGGCTGGGCAAGGTGTCAAATATATGGGATTGGAACCCGTAGTGCGTATAACCTTCTCTGTGGAAGCAAAAAAGTTTGTTGCTTGTAATGGCTTGTTAGGTGTGTACAATTGTGGCAGGGATTCAGTTGTCATGTCAGGTGTTATTTTGATAAGTTCTCCTTCAATTGATTCGAACATTTCTATATTATTTATTTCTTTACTTGTAAAGTCTTGGGTGTCATCAGTGAAAACCGCAGGGAGATCATCTAAAGACCAATTATTGTTTAACGTCTCTAATTCTGTCAATCCTGTAAAATTTCCAAACTCTGCATATGTATGATCTTTCAGAGGAGTTGATTCTTTTGGTTGATGTAGTAGAAGATCATCATCGTCATGTTTTGAAGAGATTTTCTGTGGAAGCAAAAAAGTTTGTTGCTTGTAATGGCTTGTTAGGTGTGTACAATTGTGGCAGAGATTCAGTTGTCATGTCAGGTGTTATTTTGATAAGTTCTCCTTCAATTAATTCGAACATTTCTATATTATTTATTTCTTTACTTGTAAAGTCTTGGGTGTCATCAGTGAAAACCGCAGGGAGATCATGTAAAGACCAATTATTGTTTAACGTCTCTAATTCTGTCAATCCTGTAAAATTTCCAAACTCTGCATATGTATGATCTTTCAGAGGAGTTGATTCTTTTGGTTGATGTAGTTGAAGATCATCATCGTCATGTTTTGAAGAGATTTTAACTTTTTCTACTTCATGTTTTTCGGGTGCTGCCTGTTCGTCAAGTTTATGGCTTTCCACTAAGTTTCTATTGATGACATTACATCATTTGAATATTTTAAATGTATATGTAAAAGAGTTCAAGATTCTTTGTGAAGTCGTAACACATTTTTACAGGACAGTAGACTAGTCTTTTGCAACAATTCAATTTTATCCGGCAATCTAGAAAAAAAAAGAAACTGTTACACTAAATGCTACACACATATTACTGTAACATAAAATTATTTAAGTGCAAATAACAAGACGCAAAAAAAAAAAAATAGGCAGTCATATAGACTGAGATCTTATAACTCAGAATTCGATAGCTCACTTTGGAAACTACGTGGGTGAACCGGAGGGCGCTGCTGGTCTGAAATAAATCTTCAAAACATTGTCGTCTAAATACTATCTTTATCTCTTTAATATAAGTCTTCTAAGCATGGTCGCCTAGACTAGACATTTGTTGAAATGGAATGCGTATTCCATTAAATATTATCCACCAACATGCGCAAAAAGTGAGTTTAGTTGATGTTTATGACATCTAACTTACCTCGAACGTAGTTGTTGTTTTAATAGCTCAGTCGAGTTAGCCTCTAAATTAAAAATGGAGCCACAACAAGGAGCTATCAGAGACATTTACCGACTGAAGGCTATACCAAATGGAGACCGACCAATAATTGTAGACTTAACAACTACTCTTTGATTTTTAAAACCGCAATGAGTAGCGAGCCCTCTTATGAGAGCCGCCCATTCGTGGTGCCGTTGCCCCGGGCGTTGCGTCGCAGAGTGAAAACGATAACGAATCTACATCGCTGTGGGGTAAAATGATGATCAAATAATGTGAGTACTGCTTCGTAATTCAGGGAGTCGACATCGAATGGTAAGGCTAAATCCTTAGCCATTTTGAAAAAGGCTTCTGTGAGTGTAGATAAGAAGATTGCTTGTATTTTAATGCCGGGCTTGTCGGAGCCGTCGTTGGTGTCATTCGCGATAAAATAAACTGCAATATCCTGCTCTTATATGTCTGCCAATCATGAATTTCGTAATTAAAACTTACCAGCATGCGAATGCTGCATGCTGCCATCTTGTTTTCTTTGGGTCCGATCGTCGCCACTGTTGTGTATGCTTATAATACAGGAGCTAAGAGACGTGTAGTGAAACAACTGGCTAGAAACGTACTGATTTGTTCTATATAGAAAGAAATGGTGAGCTAAACTCGCCCAGCTCGCGCCTAATGCCCTTCCTTCCACTCGACACCACCAAAACGACACCATCCGTGGTGTCGTATGGAATCTCTAGTCCATACGACACCACCCTAGTGATGTCTAGAAACGCGTGTTTTTGACTAACAGCTCCCAGTTCATTAAAATAAATAAATAAATATCAGACAACATCACATACATTGATCCGACCCCGAAGTTATTATTTCAAGTTATCTATAGTTAAACGATAATTAATAAAACAGAGTTTATGAAATATTATTTTTTTATTTCAGTGAAGTAAGTAGTTATGTAGGTATTAACGAACGGACCGGAAAACTAGTCTTGCAGCGTGTCCACAATTGTTGTTACGTGCTTGTAATAGGCCTTAATGAACTTTTCTTTTAGTGTGTCTTTTCCGGGAAAAAACTTTCAGCCAACAATTTTGCTGTATTTAATACAATCTGAGCATCACTCAAATGGTCCGTTTGGGTACAATTATCCTTCATATTTTGTTCCGTTTGCGTTTTCACGGACATATAAATGTCTGGTGTGACGTCGTCATCTCTACACTCTACAACATACTCTTGAGTATCCTGCATTTCAAACACATCATCGGGCGCGAGTTGGTATTTAGGTTGAAAACTCAAAATTGATTGACTCTCCATACTTTCTAAATTATGTTATTAAGTATTTATATATTTCTAAATACAATAGTAATAGCACAGTGAACAAAACAGAAAACAACTGAATTCAGAAACGCCACAGTGACATACTTATATTCTTTAGTGTCATGTGCTAGCATTATGGAAACATTAAAAAAGTTTCTACTCCGATTTACCCGAAGATGTAATACTCTGTTTAAAAAAACCTCTATCTGAGTTCATCTAAAGCCTTGGCCACAGTGATATAACCATTGATTAATTGCATTTGAACATCAAGTATAAAGTCATCATCCACAATGTATTTACTCTTCCTTTTTTGTTCTAAAGCTTCCATACCTAAGTATTTATTCATTTTATTCATGGTTCTGGTCAAAGTAACTGTTGTCTTGTTTATTCCCTTTATTAGTTTCGAATGAAAACCTTCGGATACATTATCGGTACGATGTCTTTCACCATATACGCTAAAAAGATCTGGGGAGTGAATTTTTAACCAATAATTTTCGATATAACGTATAAATCTGGTCATGTTTATATTATTAATTCTATAAATTTGGGTTTTGATATACTCCCATCCTTCTGAAGTACGTTGTGGTGGCAAGAGCGGTAAGGCCGCTGTTAGAGAAACAATTCTTTTTTCCGGTTTGGTTTCATTATTTTTAAACTTTTTGGCATTTTTACTAATATTTTTGCACTAGTGATAATAGCAGCCTTTTATTATTACATTTGGATATTCTTCTTTTATAGCGATTTTTATTTCTTAATTGCTGCGGACTCATAGTCACAATGTACTTTATAAGGTTTAAATTCTGGTAATTGTGATTGAATCATGTGGAATAATAACTCATAGCTTTTCTGTGTTCGATTAGTCATAAATGCACTGATAAGTGGTACCACTTTTGTTTCTTCAAAAGTGCTGCCTATGTCACCAAGAATATTGTAAATTTGTTGGAAGGGAGTCGGGCAGACTGCAAAAGTTCCATCAACGAAATACTCAGTGATTTTACAAATCATTACACGACAACGTTTGGGACAAAACACCAATATGCGAGTACCATCATAATAGTAATCCGCTAATATAGACTCGCGAAATCTTACCGGTACAGTGACCTCATTTATACATTTAAAAATTGTAGCGGGAACTCCAAGTTCTTTATTTCTTGCATCATAAAGCAATTGTTTAATACTTTTAAACTTTGGAATTGCATTCAGTAAATCATGACCTTTTTCTTTCAATGTAAACACATTATCTTCATATAAGGTTGGTATTGGTTGGTCAGATGTAATTACCTTATTTCGTAATGCGTTTGTTACCAGCAAACGGTCATTTGCAAAGGCGTCTCTTCCGCAAGAGTGATCGTTGGTCTTTGTAATTATGTCATTCTAAAAAGTAATATTAAAATTTATTCTAGTAAAATAAGTAAAGGCTATGGAATACTCGAAAAAATTACAAATGAAAAGGATACTTACCATTACAGTTATCGTACCTGGACACTTTGTCCTTTTGAAGCTAGTGCATCTCCATAACACTGAGCCGTTTTTATATCCCTTGTGACGGTGAAATTTATACGTTTGCCAGAGCAAAGCTGTTCTGCCATTAGTTTTTATGTATTTTATGTCGTCAGTATTAGTATCCATGTCCATTGTGAAAAATTAAAATATTCGGACGGAAAGACAATAATATGCAAATTGCAATGAACAATGTCAAGATGACCATTTGAGTGACAGATAAATATAAACTTTATCAAATGACATACCTCATTAATGAAACTGCTTGAACTTAATTGGAGTTTTCATATCAACAACTTTGTATGTAGGTAACCTCACTATTAGTCGGTGGTGTCGTATGGACTAGAGATTCCATACGACACCACGGATGGTGTCGTTTTGGTGGTGTCGAGTGGAAGGAAGGCCTAATGCAAACATAATATATAACAAAGTGTTTTTGATTTACATTACAATTGTTTTCGAGTGATATTTCATAATAACGAACATAAATAAATCAAAAAGTTTTTCAATCAATTTTTTGTTGTCGTGGCGCTTAAGGTTTGAATGTTTTAAAGGTATCCTTAATCCCCCTCTGTAGGTGCACTGGCGTTAAGTTAGTCTAGGTTAGCCAAATAAATTGCAAGTAAGTCCCTATCGTAGGTAGAATACTTTTGTTGAGTGTCAGTCAGTTGCTTTCAAAAATAACCCAACGGAATCCACTTGTTAGTAATTTGTTGCTGTAAAGTCGCTCCAATGCAATCGTTCGCCGCGCCAGCAGTTATCGCCAATGGCTTACCTGGCAACGGATAGGATAGAAATGCTGCATTTTGCAGGCTAGTTTTACATTGCTCGAAAGCTTGCACCGCATTTTCGGTTCTTTCCCGTGGTTCACCTATTTTGTCCACCTGGTGGACCACGGGTAAACATATTCTTCCGTGGTCCACATGATAATCGCGTAAATTATTTTTATTGAAATATATTGCCTATTGTCCACCTCTTTTCATTGGCTAGATTAAATCTATGCAACATTGATCCCGACAAATTAAAAAGTAATAAATAATAATAAATAATAAAATTGTTTATTGTTTTCTCTCACATAGAAGTTTTACATTACAGAGATATAAATCAAGTACATTTATTAGAGGTAGATTATCTATGTGAGAGACTGGTGTCTGTACTAGGAAAACCTGTATGACAGATCACCAGACTCTCCAACATTAGTGGTGACAATGGATAGGTAAGTAGTTTTTTAATATATGAACATGTAGATGTTAATTATTATTAGATGTAAGAGAGAGCACAAAATGTAAGTAAATATAGTGTGTGTGTGTGTGTGTGTGTGTGTGTCTGTGTGTGTGTGTGAAAGAGGGTGTGTCGATGTGTGTGTGTGCGTGTGTGTGAGGTATTTGAGGGTGTGTTTGAGTGTGTGCAGATGTATGCTCGTGTGTGATTGTATATGGGATGATTTGATCGTTACATGGATTTCATATTTAATTATTTCAGTATAGCGAGTAATTGTTCAGTGTCGTCATAATTAAGGGTCTTTAAAAAGTTTGAGGTATTTTTTTTACATTTAAGTTTTTGTAGGGGGTAAATTTCGATTTTAGCATTAATTTTGTTATATAAATAGCCCCCAAGAAAGCCAAAGAATTTTTCAGAGAAAGCTGTGGACCACTGGTACGTTGAGGGGCATACCAAGTGTTTCAGCCGTTTATTGACTAAAGATGATGGGTTATAGTCAAGTTGAACATGTTGTTTTAGGATAATGTTCAGGATAAACAATTGACGTACCGACAAAACATCGGATTTGGCGTACAAATCTTTTGTGGGAAACCTAAACGGCAAGGAGAGGCTCACTTTTAGAACTGCTCTTTGAGCTCTTTCTAGTTTTAGCAGAACAGTCTTACCCACTCCACCCCATACTGTTATGCAGTAGGTCATAATTGACTGTCCTAGGGCCAGGTAAACCATTTTAATAATTTTAGGGTCTGCAATGTTTCGGAGATTTTTGAACAAATATATCAACCTACGTGTTCTACAGGAAAGAAGATCAATATGCTGCTTGAAGTTCAAGGTATTATCTATCATAACTCCTAAATACTTTATGGCAAAAACACGTGATAGATGGTTACAGCTACATGAGGAACATGTTGCAGAGGAGTGGGCAGTTATGAAGAAGTCATCGTGAATATTAAGGTGCTTATTGACTATGGAGAAAGGTATGTATTTAGATTTCTCAACATTTAGTGTCAGATCATTATGTATGAGCCAAGAAGACACAGTATTAAAACCCTGTTGTGCGGCACTATATACCTCTTCCCAAGTATCGCCATGGAAGATGAGAGCGGTGTCATCAGCAAAAGTCACGATCTTACCATTGATCAGCTGAAGGTTACACAGGTCATTAATATAGGTCAGGAACAGAGTAGGACCAAGGACGCTGCCCTGCGGTACACCATAGGTGATGGGAAGATCATCGCTTACAAGGTCACCCACTCTGACTCTCTGAAACCTTCCTGAGAGGTAATTTTTAAATAACTTTAACTGAGTGTCACGTATGCCTAATTTCTCTAGCTTGTTTAGTAGGAGTGGGACAGAGACCGTGTCGAATGCTTTAGCTAGATCTAAGAAGATAGCAATCACTTTCTTCCTATTATCCAACTTGGTAACTATGTGGTCATGTGGTCACCGAAAAGTACACCGAATGGATTTGTTTTTAAAATTCATTTATTTAAATAATTTACTTCAATTAAAATGATGATTACTTAAAACTAAAATTGCTCTCAACGTAGTTTCTCCAATGCGAAATTGATTGGAATTTCACCATTTATAACTGTAATTGTATCCCCATAATATCATCGTCGTTATCTATATATATATTTTCTTCTCTTCGATGTTGTCTTGAAACTTGATGTTTCTAGTTTTGTTAAACCTTTTAATAGATTTATTACCGTTGCATTTCTTTTATTTACTTCTTTATTCAATTTCTAATGATAAGACTCTGCACTATTATTGGTGCGGTGTCTTTCACCAAATACGCACAAAATTTCACTGAATTTATCAGTCAGCCAAAAACTTTCAACGTACTTTAAGAAGAGTAACATTTTTTTGCTATCACTGCTTTCAGATTTAACATACTCCAATCCTTCTTTGATGCTTTCATTGGGTATCAAAGGTAGAGCAGCAATTAATGCAGCGATCCGCTTTTCTCCTTTCGATTTTAAGCCTAACTTTTTGCCCATCTTCCAAATCGCACTCTTCCAATGATAAAAACAACCGCGCAATTTTACATGTGGAAAAGCGCATAAAATAGCATTTATTGCGGCTTTCTCGAAATCAAGATGCATTGTTTTAGGATTGAAATTTGGTAACTTTGATTTAATTAAATCGAACACAATCGAATATGATTCCTGTTTTTTGTTCGGCATCAATACGTATATCAGCGGTACAACTTTTGTAGTCGTTATAGTACTTCCGATATCTCCATGTAATATGTACAATTGTTGGAATGGTTTCGGACAACAAGAAAAAGTGGCATCACCGAAATATTCAATAACATCAGCAATGATCTCTCTAGCTCTTTTTGAACAAAAGACAATGATTCGCGATCCTTCATAAAAATAGTTTGACAAAACCAAGTGTGCAAATTTGATGGGAACTTCCACTTCTTCAAAATCGCTATAAATAGTTTTTTCAACTCCTAAAGATTTATTTCTTATTGTATATAAGTTGTTGTATGCTCGAAAACGACGGTATTTGCGTAACCATGTTCAATCCTTTACTTTCTAAAATATCAACACTATCCTTATAAAGTTGTGTTAAAGGCAAATCAGTGTTTTTGACTTTGTTTTTCAAAGATTCAATTTCATTTGCAACCACAATTTTGGAAAAATCAGATGCACATGAATGATTGTTTTTTCTTGTCACCTTTCCATCCTGAAAGATTTAAAAAATGTCAATTTTTGTATTTGAAAAGTTCTAGGAGCGTGGAGGTTTACGAAACAGGACTTCCTGAATGTTGTTGTACCTTAACGATAATGTTTCCGGTACATTTCTTTTTTTTTGTACTCCGCACATCTCCATAAAACCGCTGCGGGGTTTTTAAAGGTTTTGACTCTGTAGAAAAAATATACATCATGCACCAATACAGTGCCCCCCTTTCTGGTAATATAGTGCAAATCGCTTTCTTCGTCTTGCGTATCTCCCATTTTAATAAGATTTAATTTTACTCACAAGCGATCAGGGACGGAGCACTATTTCATTAAACAGAACACATCTAATTCTGTTAGATGGTCAGGAAATACTCAAAGATTAATTGTCAAGAAATACTTCAAAGATTAATTGTCAAACGATAAAGAAACAATACGTTGTAAGTTCTTGAAAAAGAGGTGCACTTGAAAAGATTCAATTACAGTGAAGCACGTCAACGAAAGACCAAAAAGATTGTGTGCTCAAAGGTGGACCACGGTTAAATAATAATTTCCTATGGTTCGCGTAATAAAAATAATTTACGCGATTATCATGTGGACCACGGAAGAATATGTTTACCCGTGGTCCACCAGGTGGACAAAATAGGTGAACCACGGGAAAGAACCGCGCATTTTCCGTCCAGACGATGATACGTTTGTCTCGTTTCTTTGCCCCTTGTAAAAAAATCTTTAACTCGGCCTGATACT
Organism: Ectropis crepuscularia; assembly: GCA_963693475.1. NCBI lineage: Eukaryota > Metazoa > Arthropoda > Insecta > Lepidoptera > Geometridae > Ectropis > Ectropis crepuscularia. The sequence continues at coordinate 21,902,683 of OY856355.1, forward strand.
CGGCACTGGGATATTGCCTGCAGCATATGAGTTCTATAGAAGTTAATTATACCTAAGAACCTTCTTAATTCCGCTACAGTTTTTGGTCTACGATAGTCGATAATGGTCGGCAACGGCTTCAATCCATTAGCTGAAACTTCGTGTCCTAGAAACTCAAGTTTGTCTTGCGCGAAATGCGCACTTAGATACATTAATAGTAAGCCTACTTTTTGCAACCTATCGAACACGGCTCCTTAAGACCGTAGTCTGTGAGCGTGGGAAAATAAAATTGCATAACTACATTGACAACATTACTCCCACAGATATAGCACTATTCGTATTCTGATAGGCGCCCACAGCCAGAGTCGTAGTTTCTACGAAACGGGGATTCCGGAGCAGGTGCGAACTGCTACATATTCCATGTTAAGTTACTGTTACGTATTCAATATCATACACCATTTAGGAATATTAGACTTTAGTGTGCTCTGTTGTAAGTTGCATTTCAATTTGGAATGTGACAATAACAAACGGCTATAATCTCAATGTTCCAAACTGTCATTCAGCAAAACACATCCACATAATATCGAAACATTGACTTTCATAATAGGTACTAATAGGACATTTATCTCTACAGGGTTACTGTAACGAACATGCAGGAAGGACAAAGTGCAGGGTTAGATAGAAAAAGTGTTTTACATAAGTGTTTTTTTTTAGGTTAAGCCATTAATTTCATATGAAGTAAAAAAAATCGCCGAAAAATTACTAGCTTACCGGTTTTTTATCGGATACACTTCGGAGAGCCGAGAGTCGTGGGTTCGATTCCCACCCAGTGCAAATATTTGTACTGTGTCTAGGTGTTCATATCTATAATGAGTATGTATTTCCTACTATATAAGTATTATATCAGCTATCTGGTTGCCATATTACAAGGTTGCTTAATTTTGGATCAGGTGGTGTTGAGTGCGAATTGTCCACAAATATATAAGTATTGTTTATAATATTACCGTGAAATGGTTTTCCAAGCTTTGAGCAACACATTTGCTAACATTCAAACATTTACATACATTTGTAGAAGACCAGCAGCTCCTCTCGGTTTTACGGTTTTAGGGTCTATATGGGGTGGCATAACATTTTTTGTCCTATTTTAGGTAGGCATAACGTTTTTAGGACTAATGATAATTTACCATAACAACTAAACGCATAACTGACTTCGCATAATGTTAACTAGCATAACCATATAAATATGACATAACGATAACTTAGCATAATGTTTAACCGCATAGCCATATATAGCATACAGATAACTTAGTATAAAGTTTCGACGCATAACTATAAATAGCATAATGTTTAAAGGCACACATTGAGAAAAGTATAACTATACTTAAACATAATGATCAACGGCATAAACTTTAAACGCCTAACTAAAAAACAAGTCAAATGCGGGTGGGTACTTTGACAACAATATTTATTATTCGTAATGTAGGTATCTACTAATTAAATGGAATATCATTGCCAATAGTATCTGTCATTATCGCATTCGTGTTATCATACTGTTGCTGTGAAATTATTTAGTATATTTTGAGGATTAATAATCGTTGGTCTGAGAATAACACCATATTTTTTTTATGGTAAACACCATTTTATGGTAGGTACTATAAACGGTATTTATGCAGTAGGATAGCAATGTTTGTACTAATTTGTGTAGACAACATTTTTAGGACTTAAAAACCTACATACACCTAAGACAAATGGTGCACTTTTTGACTCCGGGTGGGCTCCCGCCAGAAGCTCTGCGGTCAGCCCTGAGTGTTGCTTCTCCATACTCGGCCTGCGCTGTACTACGGAGGTCATCGCCTCGCTTCGCTCGCCTTCGCTACGCTTGGCCTCGCATGGATCGTTCCACTCAGGACCTCCCTTGAGCTTCTGGCTCCCGCATTTTTTAAATACACTCTAGGGGTAGTAGCGACAAGACTAGGTGAAGTCGGGGTGCTCCGAATCGGATCTGGGTCCTATGTAACTTGGTTATTTATTACGTAGCACAACAAATAATTAAAAAATGTCTAAATGCGTCTGAGCAACGGTCAAATCGAATTTAGTACAATCGATTTTTATGATTAAAACACATTACTCCACAAAACGACTGTGCAAAAGTTACATTATGACACTATATATTATGCTATATTCATGATGACAAAGCAAATTAGGTGAAAAATAATATGCGATTTAAAAGGCACCTTAAAAAAATTAGATCAAATAAAAAAATGCCTAAAAACTATTATGCGTCTCATCAATAGTCGAATTAAATGTAGTATAATAGATTGTTATGTTTAAAACACATAACGCAAAAAAACTATTATGCGAAAGTTGCATTATGACACTATACATTATGCTACATTCATTATGACAAAGTAAATTAGGAACAAAAAATTATGCGTTCTAATAGGCTCCTACGGTTTTACCTGCGTAATTCCTGTTCCCGTATTTTTCTGGGATAACTATATCCTATGAGTTCTTCCAGGCTATAATCTAACTGTGTTCTAAATTTCAGCCCGATCCGTTCTCACTTTACCATGTAATTGACCAACAGATATCCAAACATTGACATTAGGAAATTTACCTCTACAGGGTTACTGTGACAAACGTACAGGAAGGACAAAGTGCAGTGTTAGAAAAAATGTTTTACACAAGTATTAGTTCATTAATTTCATATGAAGTAAACCTGTTTTTATTCATTTCTTGGCTAGATATTTTCAAATTCGCCTGAGTAGGTACCTAAAATCAATATTCACAAAAATCGATCAATTGTTATTGGTTTAAAAAATTTAATCTGATGTTGTAAGATTATAACCCTATCATTGCTTTACGATTGTGAGTCATCTTCTTCTTTAAACTTTTTTATAAATCATCATTCTGGTCATCTCATTTCAAATCATACATTGTCACTACATAGTATAAAACAAAGCGTACTTCCCACTGTCTGTCTGTCCCTATGCTTGCTTAGATCTTTAAAACTACCAAACAGATTTTGATGCGGATTTTTAATATATAGAATTATTTAAGAGAATAATAAAAAACTCTTTATTAAAAGACCACACATGGAAAAAAACTATAAATAACTTATAAAATAACGGATGACACTTTTAATGACCTAAATAAAAATAATTAAGCTTAGGAACCCGCTCCAAAGAGAAACAAGTAAAGCCGCAGTTGCTTTTTGGCTTCCTGTGATGATGATGAAGGCAACATACCATTAAACTCTCCAACATTGGTGTTTTGTACAAAAGACTCTGACGGACGTACTCCGTCAAAATATGTTAGACATCCTCTATCACATCTCACATCACATTCTGAACACTCCTTGAGCTAAACCAACTCCCGTAGTTCGGCATAATGTGACATTGTCATCTATCGGAACCAACAAGACTCTTTCATGAAGAAATTGCCATAGATATTTACAGAAATCTGATCCCACTTCTAAACCATCCAATACTTGCAAGAGACTTGTTATATTGACGTTGATGTAGGCGCTTTCTATGTCTAGTGTCTACAAAACAACCTGTAGTTGGATAACTTTCTGTGTGACCGATCTGAATATATGACCTAGCTAAATTATCAAGGCATGATCTAGACCGCCTAAAACCGACAGTTTCCTCTGAAAATCATGTCTTTTTCTCTAAAAACCAATCAAGTCTACGAGTAAGTATAGCTTGTAAAATTTTACAAAAATACTATATCAGGGCAATAGTATCATTCCGGGACTAGGTTGTTGACACGTCTGAACGTCCAAGTGTAATATTGTGTAAGTGACAAAAAGTACAACACTTGAATAGTTAGAATGACGTAGTGTCAAAATGACTAAAATTGAGATTATATTTACGTTATATCGTGCTTGTGTCAGAATGTACAAATTTTAATATGTGTTTATGTCAAGTCATGACAATGACAAAATTTTTAAATGTTAAAATATTTTAGTAACCAATCACGTTATTGACTAAATGTCTGAATCTAACAATGCCAGAAAATATACCTACCTACCCGTAAACGAAGGTTAATGAGAATGTAGGTATCGTGTCTTCTTTTTTAAAAAAAATAAGTGAAATAACACATACATTCATTTATATTAATCGTAGTTATCTTTATATTTATTATCATTGCATTTTAAATAAAAACAAAACAATTAATTCTTTACTTAAAAATAACTTCACATATTCATTTATATTAATCTTAGTAAAAACAAAACAATTAATTCTTAACTTAAAAATAACTTATATGTATATATAGATATTAGGCTTGTAAATACTTGGTAAGGCTTAATTGTTGTATTGTTTTTCATTACGTTTAAGCTTTGCAATGTTTTTCAAATAATTAAGCGGACTAATTTGCTGATTGTCCAGTTGGTTTAAGAAATATTGTTTTTTTTGATCAAAAATAATATCACACTTTCTACGTTTGATCTGCTCAAATAGTGCGTTCTTAATTTTTGATTCTTGGTATTTTGCTTCCTTGCGTAATAGATGAACAAATGTAAATAAGTTTGGCTTGCACCGCATCCTCTTCATTAGCCGATTGTGCCATCCCTCCAAGCTATTATTTGTTCGGTGGCGTTGATTAGCACAGCTAATTAGTTCAATACAATTTATCGACAGCCATTGCTTAACAAAATATGTTTCATATTTTTCTATTTCGTCACTTTTCTCTGAAATGCTGTTTAAAATTTCTGTCCATCCAACCGTTAACAAGTGTTTAGGCAATAGTGGTAAATATGATGCTAACTCTGCAAGTTTTCGTCCATCTTTAATCTCTAAAAGTTTTAACTTCTCTGCTTTTCGCCATATAGCTTTGTTAAAGTGGAAGAAACATCCGTTCAATTCACACTCTGGGTAAACTTCTTTAATGGCATTTATTTGGGCCTTCTCAAAATCCGATTTATATTTTTTGATGTCAACATTCAGGTTATTTTTTAAGTATGAATATAAACGTACGTAAGTATCAGTTTTTTTATTAGGCAACAAAGCATACAGCACTGGTACGATATTGGTTCTCTCTTCTGTGCTGTTGACATCCAAATGAATAGTGAACAATTGTTCCCAAGGCGCCGGAGCTGCTTCGAATGTACCGTCTCCAAACCACATTCTATCATTATCAATACTATGTAAATATTTTTGTGTAAAATTTGTGCCAAATAATAAAATTTTATCACTTGTCCCGTCTTCCCACAGTAAAAAGTTATCCTTTAAAATCTTTGGTAATTCTACTTCTTCTAATGTTCTAAATGACGTTTTCTTAACTTCCAAAAATCTTTTTCTTGCTCGATATAGGGACCGTTTTTTGTTTTCAAATACTGGCATTGAGATCGAATCGACAGAATCAGAATCAGATTCCTCTATTTGAGGAATGAAGCATTCTTCATATATTTCTTGAACTGATTGATAATTTTCACATACTTTTCTTTTACAAAGTTGAGTTGCAACGTGAATCTTATTTTTCGATGACGATGGAGTACATGTATGCACATTTTCACGTAATTTTTTAGTTTCGGTTATGTCTATTGTCATTGACGCACCACAAGAACCACATTTCCAAAGACTAGTACCACTTCTATTTTTCACTGACAAATTGTACCTGTGTATGCCGTATAATAATGTGCGATTACCTTTTTGATTTGTGCAAAAGGAAAATCGTTGCTCGGGTGATTGTTCTCCCATTTTAAAATAATTATCCTTTTCCATACACCAAATACGTCCGGAATGAATGAAGGACGAAGCTGACATATCTGACAACCAATTTCAATTTTCAAGTGGAAGGTGGGTTTAGTCATTTATAGTAGCACTCGAAAGAGTGTTTGAGTACCTACTATGTGAATAGCAAACTCCTTGGATAACAAACAACACTCGTAGATGCAATATTAGTGCCTGACATTATGACACTGACACAAACTGTACATTTTGACTCTTACTCGTTTTAACAATGATGTCGTGATGAATTTTGTACATTCTGACACTCGATCGTTCTAACATTTGGACTATGTAACACGTAGTACTTTTCGGTACTAGCTCGTTCTGACAAGTAAACCATATTACCAGTAATGCATGTAACAGTCGTTCTTCTTAACAATCGTGTTATATGCCTGTTATGCATTATGACCCTCGTATTATTTAGCATGTTAGCAATAGAACCCCTTGGACGTTCAGACGTGTGAACAGCCTAGTCCCGGAATGTTACAGCATGGACAGCTGACGTTGGCCGGTTTTCAATTCATGTTTTTGGTATAGGAACTATCTTAACTTTCTGCCATTGCTTGGAAACAAAATTAGTACTCCAAAATCGATTGTATAAAGAAACTAGATTACCGATATCTGGAAGGTTTTTAACCATAAAGTACGAAATATTGTCCATGCCGGGAGCTATATCTGATTGTTTAATGCAGTTTGATAGTTCCTCTATCGAAATTTGATTGGATAAATTCTGATTACATTACATAAATTGGGCCATTTCTGGGGATGCAAAATCTGGTGTCAAACTATTCAGGGGCTGTTCATTAATCACGTGATGTTTTTTTTAAATTTTTAACCCCTCCCTCCCCCTTGGTGATACTTGGTGAGGTTTACAACTAAAACCAAAATCACGTGTATATTTAATTTCTACAAAGAATCCTAATTTTTTTATTCTTTTTTTTTTAAATACCGGTATAAAGTAGAATCTAATCCTATTCTAGGCGCGCGAGGTCTTCGTTCGTTACCTTAACGGGGAGTCAAGGTTTACACTACACGTCGATTTTCGATTTAAAATCACGCGGTTGACGAAAAATAAATACACGTGATATCTTACTATCACGGAAATGTCTATTTTGTATATGTTTAACTCTTGCTGAATTACCGTCTTGTTATATTGTGTTGTATTCAAAGTTTCGGAAATAAATTATTAATTTATTATTTATTTTAAGAATACACCACAGCCCCCGTATCCAAGTGACTTTGAAGCCATCTGTGCATCCTTACTTTTCTGCTGCCACAGCTATCTTTTGATTTTGCATTAATTTGGATATTGTATATAAACATATTGTTATGTTTATGGGTGCCTCAAGAAGTGTTATTTCTTTCAGAATCCGTTGCAGATTTTTTTAGTGTCGTGTTTCTATGTTTGTTCTTAGTTTTAGGGTATATGCCTTTATGATTAAACTAGCTGTTGCCCGCGGCTTAGTCCGCGAGAAATACAAATTAAATATTAAGGCAACTCGAACAGAATTTTCTCAATATTCCCAAAATCCGTACTAAACGGTTTGAGTCCACTTTTCTCGTACGCACTGATTTAGAGTGGAATAAGTTGTCGGCCTCCTTGTTCCCTGAAAGATACAATTTAGAACTTTTCAAGGTCAGAGTGAATACGTTCTTACTAGGTCAACGTGCGTCATCTTCGACCACACCGTCGCTTACCATCAGGCGAGTTGGTGGTCAAAAGAGGACATATACGCGATAAAAAAAACTCACTGTCTTTATAGTAACCCTGTATACGTGTTTAAGAACAGTACCCACCTTTTGAAGAAGTCTAACCACCGATAGATGCAGCCGAACAAAACAACGTATAATTTTTATAACAAACGCGAAGCTTGTGATGAAAAAAAAAAACATTATGAACGTTTGTTCATAACCACTGATTGTGCCCGCCCGTTTTGAGGGTTTTCTTTTTCTAATTATTTTCCTCAAGTAAGAGTAACCTGTCATGCCTTAGGAAATCTTTAGTATTGGTAGGACTCTTGGCAGAGTCCGCCTGGGGAAGTACCACACCTTTGCCAGTAATTCTACCGCCAATCAGTAATATGCTAACATTACCGTGTTCCGCTTTGAAGGGCAATGTTTTCAGAGGAATTACAGGGCCGAGAGATATAATATCTTAGATCTCTGGGTGACGAGCGCAGTGCTAAGTGAGGATTTGGACTCTTCATGTTCCAATAGTTGCGTGTCACTGTGCTGTTATGTGACAGGCATGTTGCTTACCATCAGGCATATGTCCTGCTCGTCTCGTCGCTCAATACTGTAATAAAAAGAGATCAGCTACCTATGTGATAGTGCAAGTCATGTCATAATCGGTCCAACCTTTTCGGAGATTAGCCGGCACAAACAAAGAGATAGACAAAAAATAGTTTTTAGGTATAGGTACCGTAGGTATTTAGTTTCATTGGAGCTAAGTGAAAAGCTGTTAATTTGATATTACATACAGACGACCCAATTTTATTTATTTGTATAGGTATGTATAGATAATATTTTTATAATTTTATTACATTGCATTTAACAGATTATAGCAATCAATCAATACCTAGTATGTGAGAATTCTATTTCGGACATCGAAAATCAGTTTCTACCTAGGTATATGCGAAAAAAATATTGAAATGCATCTCTACATGTAGGTATAAATACATACCTATATCAACTCTTTCGAAACATAGCAAACGTAAGTACAAAACGAGCGAGCAACCAAACAGTGGCTGTTATTATGTATTCTATGGCTGGCACAGATTATGATAATAGTACAAGCCAACGTAGGTACAAAGCGAGTGAGCAGCCGAACAGTGGCTGTTATTATGTATTCTATGGCTGGCACAGATTATGATAATAGTTACTACTGTGAATAACGTGGCCGAGCAACTACAAAAACGCCTGTTGTTTGAGTGATAGCAAATACATCTGTGCAACATATGTCGTTCCACAGATGTATTCAGGAGGCTTTTTTAAAAAACTTTCAAAAACTATCCCTGGCTATCTGCTGATTAATAAGTAGATTGGCATACAATATCTAACCCATATATGTATCTACATAAAAGTTAGAATCTTTAAAAACACGGTTTTCATATATTTTTTTCACATCAAAATTACGGGTGAAAACAAATTTGGCCAAACCAATTTCATAGTTTCAAGAGACAAGAAGCATATGCAACGATTTTTAAAAGTTCAGTGTGAAATTCAGGATATGTATTAATTTCACACTTCCACATAATGTCTTATGGCCATGAACCTCTATTCCCACTAGTTCAGTTCAGTTGACTGGACAAGTGAGATTTGTTTTCTCGTTTGTTCAGTTAAAAATAAGACTAGCTTTGCACCTTGTTATTGTTACATTAATAATTTTTATTTAATTTGCGCGTAGTTTTTCCAAAAAGGTAGCCACATTAATATCGCCGTTTAGCAACTGCATTTGTACATGACGAATGAAGGCGTCGTTTTCTATTTGGCTTTTGGTCCTCTTGGTGGTCAACTTGTTTTTTGTCCGTACTGCAAAAAACGCTGCATCTTGTTTTAAATTATTAAGAAATTGGACAATAGTTGCTGGTCTCGTTTTATACATTCCGTTGATCGCTCGATGCCAACCTTCTGCATAGTTCGTAGTTCTGTGGCGCTTCCCAAATACATTCCAAGAATCTTGGCGTTTCATCCAAAACTGCATGTAATTTATAAACTTTTTCAAATCTGATTTATCCTCGAAATCATCAATTTGGGAAACAACGTAATTAAACCCTTCCGTTACACAATCCTTAGGCAACAAAGGTAACACAACACAACATAGACCCACTATTCTATTTTTTCGTTTGCATGTCAATTTAAACCTCTTGGCTTTTCTCCACAATGTATTAGTAAAGTGGTAGTAACATCCTTGGTGTTCTGCATTTGGGAATAACTTTTTAAATGCCTGAATAACTGCTTCCTCGAAATCGGTGACGAAAAGAGTAGGTTCCCATTCAGGAATTTGTGATTTTATAATTCGAAACATTTTGAGGTACGTTTCCTTAGTACGATCACTCAAAAGAACATAAATTAATGGCATTAACGCCGTGTTATATTCTGAACTATTTAAGTCTGCGTGAATGGTGTACACTCCTCCCTTGAAAGGTTCTGGGCATATTTTAAAAGTACCGTCGCCAAGATAAATTTTTGATTTACGCAATTGGTCCCTCGCCTCGTTTGAACAAAATACTAAAATGCGTACATCGTCATTAAAATCTGCCAATAGAAAATCGGAATACTTTGATGGCACTTCCACTGCCATAACACTGTCTCTAATGTAACATGTTTTCTTCACTTGGTGTTCTTTGTTCCTTTGTCGATAAATAGAAGACTTTATTTTTTCAAAAGGCGGTATTTCATTAATTAGATCAATTCCAGAATCTTTTAAGCCCGCTACTGTTTTTTTGTACACCGCAGGCGCTGTGTCGCTACCAGAAACGATTTCTTGTATGCTATTATTAATAATGATCGCCATCGTCGTTTTATTAATATCAGGCACACATAAATCGATATGTTCAGTTTTTTTAACTGCTGTTTGTTCATCCTTTAAAATAAACAAAAAGTAATTGTATTATCAACCAAAACTATAAAAAGTAGGTTACTTAACTACCCTTATACAGGGTGTTACAAAAGTTTCGAGTACCTACTTAATACTATGGAGCTAAAATCGTGAATAAAAATCGGCTGTTCCATAGAAAATGTCAACACCTACTTGACCAAAACGGGATTTTTTTTGCGCTTTCAGATTTGTCTCCATAGTGAAAGTTGTTTGTATTGATGGGTACTATCATGTCCTGAAGTATTAAGTAACATCCTGTTTATTGGGATAACATGTAATAAAAGATAAACATACCGCAGATATGGTTATTGTGCCATTGCATTTTGTTTTTTTGTAGCTCGCACACCGCCACAAAGTATTTTTGCTTTCGTACGCACAGACGCGATAATATTCATATCCAGCATATATTAGAATACGGCCTCTGCCGCGTTTAATGATTTTGAACTCGTTTTCATTTGCTGCTGTTTGCATTTTAGCTTTTACATATACAACAACCTCACAACAACAAACTGTTTTACATGTACTGTACTGAAAAGTCATTGCCAGTCAATTGTTTTATGAAGAGCAGATTAAGCAAAGAGTTTACACATCGATTTTAAGTGGCCAGCACTCTAATGTTGAGAAGTAAGAGTTACCTACATATGAATGTCAGTTCCGGTAGTATATAAAATAAATTGTAAAAAATGTTTGTTTGAGTAATAATTTCTGAACTGAACAAACGAGAAAACAAATCCCACTTGTCCAGTCAACTGAACAAACGAGAAAACAAATCCCACTTGTCCAGTCAACTGAACTGAACAACTGAACTAGTGGGAATAGAGGGCCATGAATTGGCTACAAAAACACATCGATTTCGTTGAAATCGCAGACTCGCCTCTTAATGTTTTTCCCCGTTTTTTCGTGGTCCTACTAATTTGTCCAACTAGTAGGACCACGAGGGAGACCTACTTCTGTCTGTCCTATTTTTGATTATTAAAGAAGTAAGCAAACAATAGCGAATATTTATACCACCTGTATATTATTAGTAGGACCACGAAAAACGGGGAGCTTTTTCGTGGTCCTATTAATTTGTCCTACTAGTAGGAGCACGAGGGAGACCTACTTCTGTCTGTTCTATTACGTGAAAAATCAAAAATTTACCTCCTGTATATGCTGTGTATAGGTACTTATGATAAGAACTGACATGAAACAAGACTCATCTATTTTTTTCTAAAAAGTGGCCTACTGATATTTCGCCGTGAATTAACTGTAATTGACATTTTAATATAAAAGCATCTCGATCTATATCTTCCTTTCGACGACGTGATGCATCACTTGTCATTTCGCTTTCCATTTCAAATATCACATTTATTAATCGTAATAAGGAAACTGGTGAACGCTTTTTAATGTTCTTGTTCAATCGAGAGTGCCAACTTTCAACGACGTTGTTGGTACGGTGACGTTCACCATATACGCACCATTTTGATATGTAATTTTCATTCTTCCACCATGTACTGGTCATATATTTCAGAAATTTCATAATTTTATGTGTACTAGGGCTTTCAGACTTTATATAATCAATACCAACTTCTATGAGATTTTCAGGAAGTAGAGCTAGAGCCGTACATAATCCGACAATTCTACGTTCTATTTTTGTTTTTATTTTAAGTTTGTCTTTAGCACATTTCCAAATGGCTTTAGACAAATGATAAAAACACTTTTTTAATTGCACTTCAGGAAAAATGACCGTCAAAGCATTGGAAATAGAGACTTCGAAATCTAGGTGTATTTTTTTTGGATTCCAATCGGGTATTTGCGATTTAATCATTGCGAATACAGCAGCATACGACTCTTGTTTTTTATCAGACATGAGGGCATAAACAAGTGGTACTACTTTCGTTTCTAATGTTGAAGCACCGATATCTCCGTGAATGGAAAACAGTTGCCCAAACGGCGGAGGGCAACTCTGAAAAGTTCCATCAACGAAAAACTCCTCAGTTTTTGTCAAAAGAATTCTGCCTTCATTAGAACAAAAAATGAAAATGCAACAACTTCCATTCCGGTATTCCGCTAAAAGAAAAATCGACAACTGTTCTGGTATTATTACAGACTCTACGTTCTTGAAATTTGTTCTTTGGCGACTAGTGTACAGAGCAGTTTGTATATTTTTCAAGGGTGGCAATGGTTGTACGAAATGTATACCTTTATCTTCCAATCTCTTCTTTTCTTTTTTATATATTTGCGGAATCGGAACATCCGAAGAAGAAGCTTGTGCTCTCATTTTATCTATGGCTTCGTGGATTTGGTTCTTGGCATAGTTGACTTGACAGGAGTGTTCCTTTAATTTTATAACTTGTGTACCCTGCAGAATATAGATTGAATTAAAATAATTTACAAGAACCAGATTGTCCACGTAAATCTAACCACCAAACACAAATGACCCACCTTTAGAGTCGCTGATCCTCGGCATTTTTCTTTTTTAGACCGATTACAATTCCAAATTATAAATCCACTTTTATACTCTCTCTGCTTGTAGTACTGCCGTCCTGCATATAAAAGAACTGTCCCACCTTTTCTCTTTATAAATGTTACCTCCTCATCCTCAGACATGATTTTCGAAGTTAAACCGGATTACACTCAAGAAAATGTAGCGAGAAAATTTCTTCTTAGACGATTGTTTGACAAATAGGTACTTGACAGACAATAAGGATGACATTATATTGAAAAGAGATTATCATTTTAAAGTGGCTAGCTATTTAAATCACTAACGAGTTCTTATCATAAGTACCTATACACAGCATATACAGGAGATAAATTTTTGATTCTTCACGTAATAGGACAGACAGAAGTAGGTCTCCCTCGTGGTCCTACTAGTAGGACAAATTAGTAGGACCACGAAAAAACGGGGATGTTTTTCATGAATTAGCAAATTTTCACTGCCTATTACCAAATCGCTAAGTAGGAAAATATAAATTCGGCCCTAAAATTTGCAAATTCAGGATACGCTTTTTGAAAATCAGCTTCAATTTTTTGTAACACACAATAATTCATGAATCGCTGAAAAGTTGCGCTGCGTTTTTCAAATCAAAAGACATACATGGCCATTCGAATAATCCGAAATTTGTCATTATTGCCGTTTTCTCCACGTCCTCGGGTGCTATTGATATAAAATGATAAGCGCGATTGATGTCTATACGTGAGAATTTTTGAGAAAAAACATTTCCTTAAACGAAGTTGGATGACATTGTAAAAAGGCTACCCAGATACAAAATCTCCTTAATTTTGGGGGAATTTAAATAAACTATCACCGCAAAAATATTTATATTTACATTAATAGGAACACACAATGCTAAAAAAAAAAAATGATGTATCTTTGAAAGATTTACACAAAACAATGTAATTTATAAAAAAGCAAAATATATTTAATATCTAAATTTCAAAGTCATGTTTTTAATATATTCTTCGAAAGTCTAAAACGCTCTACGACGTCAGTGGCTTATGTAAACGAAAAAAGTGGTTATTGTTTTATTTCGATATTTCTATTTTTTCAGTTATTATTATTACACAATTTTCTATATTCTGTGACAGCAATAAAGTTTGATTGTGGAAGACGGCTAAAATATAAAATAGCTAGCTGACCCGATAAACTTTTTGCCGCCATATTTTCTAAATTCAAAGACTTATGTTCTATGATAAAATTAAATGAATACATAAAAGATAACATCTGTTTATAATAGGACTATATTATTGAAATAAAGTTTTAAAAAGATTATACGACTGTATAATAATATATTTATCACATTAATTTGTCTATTGAGAAATAAAAAAAATATCAATGAAATTTTAGGAATTTTGTTCCACACCTATTATTTACCCAATAATGTTTCCTGCTGGGTTCGTATACCTTCAGTTCTACAGTAAAAGCTTTTTATTGGAGCTTCCTTCATTGAAGTTTTCACTATTCGCGGAATTTGCTATCCTATTCCTGGATTCGCGGCTACAAATTTCTGTATTAACGTGTCAGTATATTTATAAAATGGACTAATAAAAAAGTGAAATTGACCTTGTTACAATTACGCGTATCTAAATAAGTTGTTAGGTGATATCGCCGCTGTATTGGTACAGTTTTTCCTTTTTACAGTTTACAGTGTACAGTTGCCAATTGAAGCCATAATGTTCGCGGGGTTTTAACACTTGTATTCTTACAGTCTATCACAAAACCAATGAAATGAACTGTAACTAACTCATTATTAATTTGCAAAAATATACTGATTCCCTTTGAGAAGCGTATTATTGTTTAAGCCACTGGTGACGTGACAAACATGGCGTACATCGCCATGTTTTTCCTTTCCATCCATTCGCCGGTGTTTTTCCTCGAAATTCAAAATTGAACATTTGAAATAAGCGTTTGAAAATTATTTGGTTTAAAAAATGTTTATTATTTTTTATGTCTTCTTATCAACTAAAGATTAAATTAAAATGCTTTTAGATAGAGGGTGTATTAGCCTATTGCGGGAAAAAATGTTTCAGAGCTATGTTCGAACATTGGTTACACATACTGGATATGGTACATATCATATACCTGTAGCATAACGACACGCTTCAGCTGGAATTAATTACTCCCGGGTAAAATCGGGCGACCTTAGTCCCCATTTTGGCCGCGAGCCATTCGATTTTTATACGCCTTTACATGATACTGACAGTTTTACGTCATACTTACACATATTATTACTTAATCTGTGTAACACTGTCACGTCTGTCTCAGGAATCATGCTTAAGGCTCACGTAGTATAATAATATTATAATTTTTAGGGTTCCGTAAAACGTAAAAACGGAACCCTTATAGATTCGTCATGTCTGTCTGTCTGTCTGTCTGTCTGTCTGTCTGTCTGTCTGTCTGTCTGT
The DNA here is from genome assembly GCA_963693475.1 of Ectropis crepuscularia. NCBI lineage: Eukaryota > Metazoa > Arthropoda > Insecta > Lepidoptera > Geometridae > Ectropis > Ectropis crepuscularia. Next base: position 21,917,881 of record OY856355.1, read on the forward strand.
CCGTCCGTATGTCACAGCCACTTTTTGCCGAAACTATGAGAACTACACTGTTGAAACTTGGTAAGTAGATGTATTCTGTGAACCGCATTAAGATTTTAACAAAAAAAAATAAAAAAAAGAAAAATTAGGGTTGCCCCCCATACTGAGAAATGAAACTCAAAAATTTTTTTTTCATCACACCTACACGTGTGGGATATCTATCGATAGGTCTTCAAAAATGATATTGAGGTTTCTAAAATCATTTTCGTATACACTGAATAGTTTGCGCTAGATACACTTCCAAAGTGGTAAAATGTGTGTCCCCCCCCCTCTAACTTCTAAAGTAATATAATGAAAAATCTAAAAAAAATATATGATGTACATTATCATGTAAACTACCAACGAAAATTAGTTTGAACTCGATCTGATAAGTAGTTTTTTTTAGTACCTCATAAATACACTATTATTGAAACTTCGATCAAAGCTACAACGAACTACAAGAACTATGTGTACTATGTATATTATGTTACTTGCTGCAACGGAACCCTTCATGGGCGAGTCCAACTCGCACTTGGCCACTTTATTATACCTATTTACTTGGGTTAGCATTTACAAAAAAATAAACATAATAAAAAACCTAATGATTAAAAAAAGCTTAAATCACAATTTTACTGTCACATCAAGCACGATATCATTTGGCTGCGGCTCTTTCTTCCTGAAATTGCGTTCTAAGGAAAGATAAAGCATCTAGGCTTTTATCAGAGAACAAACTTCTTAATCGATTGCATAAATATGTGACCGTGGAAAACGCTCTTTCCGCTTCTACACTTGTTGGCGGAATGCATAACAAATAATTATAAGCTATAAAATCAAGATACGTTTCTCGGCCACCTCCAGTACTATCATAAACAGCCATTTCAACGCGTACAATAGAATCAATATCAGTGCTAGAAGAATCTTGCCGTTTAGCCGTCTTCTTTTGAGTTTTAGCTTGTATTTCTGCTTCTAGTTGCTATTCAATCGCCAATTCAACATAAGTGGGCATGCTCCAACTCAATGAAGGAATGTCGTCGCTACTGTCACTGTCTGTGGAAACAGTGGAGTGAGGTTTATGTATTGACTCTGCATTCGAAAATTTGACGCGATTTAATAAGTTCACAACGACGCGGTGGATCTCATTTGAAGTTAGCTTTGAAAACACATCATCCTCTTCTTCGGAAACGAAAGCCTCGGCATCATGCAAGTATTGAATAACACCTGATATTATTAGACGTCTCTGTTTTATACGCATTCTGAGGGCAGAGGCAAGATTTCCACTTATGGTATTGTCTGCTTCATCTAATTTTCGCAGCATGAATTTGAGACAAGCATCAGCTGATAAAAGAGTGCCATCACGACGGCACAGTGCACAGACAGTTGCCTTGATCACGCTGAGGCTTAATTTGGTGAATGTCATTTAATAAGGTGTTATCTTCATTATCAAATTTAATATTCGATTTCAGATCAAGCAGTGCTTTAGTGATGCTATCTTTGAGCTTCAAAAATCGACCGACATATCGGCCATACTGCAATTTAATGCCTTGGCTTTGCTCTTTGGTGACGTGACGTAGCTTTGTAATAGATCGTTCCACGTAGACGAATTTCTGAAAAAAAATGCTAGTTTTTGTACCTTTTCGATGACATTTTTTTGAATTGTCGTCATCTGCACTATTTTCACTTTCGTATGTTTGGGACAGTTTGTTTACGACAGATTCTGTTCTAGACAAATTCTGTTTAAGACAGAAATACAGTTAAGCAGACAATAGGTACAGTGCAATGATTTCAAAAGGAAGTGAAAAGGGGAGGGGGTCATAGAGCCATGGATGCCCCTACTACCTAACGGACTTATGGGTTAACGCGGAGGTACAAGACCCGAAACCTAAACTTAACATACACCTAATACGAGCAAAACCCTAGTTAAAATCGATCTGTCTGACTACCGAGTGCAAGCACTGTCAAGTGCTATCGGAGCGTTTGCTCCGCTTATTAGCGTATTGCGAGCAGTGGCTACTACCTAAGCGGAGAGAAAGCGCGACACCCGCCAAAACGAGTAGGTATCGAAACTCGGTACAAAATACGCGAATATCTAGGTGTTATTCATTTCCTAGATCTCAAAAATGCTTTTCAGTTAAACCAAAAGTAAGGTTATGTTTATTGTTAAATTACATTTGAATTATGTTTTCTCTCGGATTAGAACAGAAAACAACAGAAGAAACTGGTATAATCTTTCAATACATTTTTCATAACCAACGGATTAAGTACCAATCAGGCACATTTCTCGCTCGTCATATCATTCTACACTAAAAAAAAACCTAAATTAGTGTTGATAAAATACTCTTCACCGATATCTCTAGGTATAGGTTTTGTAGCATGTCAGCTATCCCTGAATTTCTTGTTGAGTGTGAACACACCATTTTCATTACAATATTGTCAAAGAAGGAAATATCGTAGTTCTGATAGAAATATTTCATTATTTTGGTATTCGAGATGGTGGCCTTAAAAGTCCATAACAATCAAGAGTGCCAATCAGACAACACAAGCATAAATTAACTCAACTAATTAACTTTGCATAACAGTTTTAACTATTCAAAGACACATTTTATTTTTAATGCACAACATCTATGATGGTTTTTATTTTGGCGTCTTTTTCGATCAATTTAGCATTTCGCCGTTTTCCGGTACAACCTGGTGTCAGAGATCTTAATATTTTTTGGTCCTGGAATTTCGCTTCTTTTTTTAATAATTGGATGAAGAGGAAAATTTATGGTCGAAGCGGAAACCTTTTTTTGAGACGACTATGTCACCCTTCAATAGCATTGTTTGTGATGAAACTCTGATAGTAACAGCTAAAAATTACTTGCTAATTAAAGTCACCCATTGTGATGTAAAATAGTTGTTGAACTTCGTAAATTCCTCAGAATCAGACGCATAGTTTTGTATGGCCAAAATACCTTCCGGTATCAAAATAGGTGGAAGCAAAGCTAGTTGCATACATAAACTTGTTATGTAATTTCCACCCTCTACTTTGTGTAAACCTATATTTTTACTATTATTTAATAAGGCATTCTAATAATGATAATAACATCCTGTGATATATACTTCTCGATAAACAACTTTTACGCCTTGAACTTGCAGTTAAATTTCAAAATCACCCCTGTATTGTTCTATTACGACACCGAGAACTGCTCACGTAAAATATAGAACAATCGTTCATAGACATTTTGAGATATTCGGCAAGAGAATATGTATATAGTTGAGGTACAAAGTTCACAGTTTTGTATTCGGCAAGAGAATATGTATATAGTTGAGGTACAAAGTTCACAGTTTTGCGATAAATTTATATGAAGGCTGTATAATTGTTAAAACCGTCTACATGCAACTTTAAATATACCATCACCGTAAAAGCACTTGAATTTTGTTAGGTATTTCTTAGCCAATGGTGTACCTATAGAAAATCAGTATTTTGTCCGCAACTCCTTCGTCAAACAAAAAAAGTCCTCAACGAGATGATTAGGTAATTTTAAATCCTTTAAATGTTTGCAAGTTAAATTAAGTGCGTAATTCTGTGTATTTAAATTACAAGTGGGGGTTTCGTCATCTTCTACAGATTCCATGAAACCTTCAAAAACGTTTGGTATTGGTAAAACTTGCAAATGCCCCGTTAGCGTCGCCGCCATTGTTTTCATCCAAATCCATCAACTTAGATTTAATGGCGTCGGTGGTGATGGCGATCCCCGAATGCTCAATCGCCATTATCATTGGTGCATATTTTTCGGTTAAACCAGCCAACAAAAGACAGCCGATCCACTCATCACTAATTTGGAATCCCGTTCCACTTAGCTTTTGTCCCGTTTCCACTAGCTGTGTCACATAACTGGTCATAGAACTGCAATTTTCGAGACGAATCGAAATAAGATTTCTCAATAAACTGATGCGTCTAGTGAAACCGGAGTCGTCGAATAATGCCTTGAGCTTGTTCCACAGCTCCAACGACGTTTTAACCTCCTTTATGTGCACATACAAGCTCGACTCGATAGTGAGAATCAATTCAGCCTTAGTCCTCGCATCATCAGCGGCTTCTGTGATCTTCCCTTTAACAGGTTTTATACAAAGCTCCATGTTTTCCAAGATCAGAAAATTCTCCGCGGCGAAGATCCATTCTGTGTAATTTTCCCGCCCTTTCAGCTTCGGTACATTTACCAGATAGTTCGTCGACATGATATTTTAGGTTATCACTCGCGACCTACGCTAAAACCTGAGCTAAAACTGAAAAACTACGACTGTCCCTAATTGCTAGCTAAATTGATAGGCTGGGCTGGGCCCATAACCTATTATTAAAGTAAAACGATGTGCTTACTGACACAGCTTTATTTGAACAAGAAAAAGTACAGACTCAAAAGTATTCTATAGACAAGATATCAAATTATACCAAAGGCCAACTTGATGTGTTTATAATTACAAAGCTACTTATATATTGCCAGCAAAGATGGCACTAGTGTTTATATAATAATACAATGAAATAGGATTAATAAATTAATAAATTTTAACAACTGGAGAGATGTACTTCTGTTATAGCCACCCAATACTTCCCGTTTGTTTCAAAACGAATCCGCATAGCTGATACACTGCCGTATTTTTCAATATCCACCTGCAAATTAAAAATATATCAATATATAATAATCCTTACTAATATTATAAATGCGAAAGTAACTCTGTCTATCTGTCTGTCTGTCTGTAAGGATTTACCGTCTAAACCAGTGAATCGCATTTAATGAAATTTGGTATACAGATAGACTAGACTTCGAGAAAGGACATAGGCTACTTTTTATTGCGGAGAAAGGGTTGGGGGGTTGAACAATGTAACAAAAATGGGGAAAAATATTTATCTTTGAAAGCTTTAGCTGCGTGTACCATTCTCCTTGGCGTGGGTTGAAGTCTGTGACAGTACGTGTCATAGACTTTTGAAGTCACGTGTCAAAGATTTGAAGGTTGCGTCATTTTAGGTGTTTGTTCAAAATTTAAATTGGTACGACCAATTTTCGATAGATGGCGTAGCAACGCGCGCACGGATCAGTTATATAAATACGTATCTATTACTCGTACAATTCAACTAAAGACGTATTTTTTAAAATAATTTTATCGTAAGTCAACCATCACTCTTTAAAACTCGCTGTAACTACAAAAAGTTTGATCGGTAAGCTAGCATTTTAATCTGTTTATGAAGCTGGCGAAACTTGGTGATTAGAAACTTTTGTGTTAACTCACGAATGGAGAGAGTTGGCTCTCCATTCTTTAGTTTCCCCGAAAACTTAGTGCATAAAACTGCCTAAAACTACCGGGCGCCTACCATAAAATTACGGAAAACATCTCAAAACTAGTGACACTAGTTGTGTTTTAGTTTTTTTAATGAACCCATTTTCTAGTAAATTATGTACAACATTGACATAACCATATTATGTTAATTAATAGGAGTTATACTTACTCTTCCCTCCACCATGCCGAATTCGTCGAATTGGTCAATTTGAACAAAAGTACCGTTGCGTTCATTACTCTACGGTAGAATTTCAAAAACGGCATTGCTAATTATATCTTTTACGTGTTTCAGGTTGCCACTTCGGATCAAGTACCTAGAAAAGAAGCACATATCAGAAACAGTATTCTACAATAGTAACCACTAAGAAAATCTCTGTTAACATGAAAGCAAACGGTATTACATCAACCAAAATACTAATAAAATATTAATTTACTACTATTATCTTTACGAAAGTCGGGATGTTTGTTGCTCAATCGCGTCGGAAGGGATGAACGGATCGGGTTAGAATTTGGATCACAGACAGTTCATAGGCTAAAATAATACATAGATTACTTATCATAGGGGGAAAATTACCGAGCGAGAACTATGCGGATAAAACTGGGGGGTCTTTAGTATTATACGTACGTAAATTTATATCTTTACCAATATTATAAACGCGATAGTATTTGAGTATGTTTTATATGTTTGATACTTCTTCACGTATAAAACAAAGGGGTCTGGGTAAAATCTGGTGCATAGATATAGGTATAATAGTCTGAAGTACGATATAGCCTATTTTGAGTCCAGAAAAAGTTACAGGGTCGAGAGTGAAACCGTGGGGTGTTGCTACTAGTAAATAAACTAGCTTTCTTATATAAATTAATAGCGACCCGCCCCGGGTGCAATGCTGATACTAAATATACCTACTAATTAAAATGGTTATAGTAGGTTATCCCTAAGAGATAAGACATACTTATACTATGACAGACATCTTTGTAGACCTTTTAAAGGGGTACAATATTGCTGTAAATTATTTTCATCTAACTCATAAGGTTCAGCCAGCGTTTGCAGTGTAAGCGCAAAAAAATGTGTATATTTATGAACCTTACATTAGATACCTGTAAAATTATTATTAGTGTTTCTCTGCGTTTTTATGCACGTATTATGCATATCAAAGTTCATCTTGAATCTCTCTATCTATTAAAAAACTCGCATCACAATCTGTTTGGTAGTTTTAAAGATGTAAGCATATATAGGGACGGACAGTCGGGGGAAGTGACTTTGTTTTATACTATAAAGTGATGACGGACCGGTTAAAGACGCGGCTGATGGTACCTAAGATCTAAGCAACACGCTAAGTCATAACAGTAGGTACAGTACCCAGCCACTATTTGAATAAATATGAAGAACCCAAAGTACTGCCTAGCACTGAACTCATATAATAGGGTAACTGAAACCGGACAAATACATATGAATGTAAATATAAAACTAATATATCTAGAGTAAGAAACACGGACCTACACTAACACCTACAATACGATTCACTTCTTTTTCCAGCATATTATCCGGAAAACGTTTGAAGTACTTAGCTGTATTTAGAGATTTAGGTTCTATAAATCGAAATAGCGCGGATGTTTGTGTAATGTCTGTGAGATCGGGTTAAAATTATCAGTTTACTAGCTGTTACCCGCGACTTCGTCCGCGGGCAATAAATACTAAGGTAACTCAGGCAGTACCTATTTGTATACCCAGACGTATTTACGGTTACTTAAAACAGCTTATAAAAAAACAATTTTGTACAATTTCATCAAAATAGGTTCAGTTGTTTAGGTGTGAAAGCGTAAGAGACATTCGTCCCCCATTTCAACTCCAATTTAATCCCCATACAGTTTGAAATTACAAAATTGCTAGAACAAACATTTATTTGCTTCGTATCAAGTGAGTATATACAGAGTTTCATGAGTTATCTTCAACGATTGGAAAATTCTATATTGACATTCATCCCCCATTTCAACCACAATTTCATCCACGTACAGTTCGAAATTACAAAATTGCTAGAACAAACATGCGTTTGCCAAGTGTCTATTTACAGAGTTTCATGGTTTTATCTTCAACGGTTGGGAACTTCCATATTGCCATTCATCCCCTCATTCCAACCCCAATTTCATCCCTATACGGTTCGAAATTACAAAATTGCCAGAACAAACATTCGTTTGCTTCGTGTCATGTGGCTATATACAGAGTTTCATGGTTTTATCTTCAACGGTTGAGAACTTCCATATTGACATTCATCTCCCATTTAAACCCCAATTGTACCAATTGTTGATTGTCGATTTAGCTCAGGGCAAGTTTTGCTAATAGCAAAATGGTTGCCCGAGCATTGTAGGCAGTTTGATTCTTGTTCCGATAACTTGCAGTTGTCACCAAAATGTTCATCAGCACAGCGATAACACCTCGGCTTAGGCCTACATTGAGCCTTAGTGTGACCAAATCTACAGCATGCCAAACACTGGATTGTAGGATATTCGTAAGGTTCCACCGGCAAAGCAGTATAAAATAAAAAAACCTTTGTTGGAAGTACTTGCCTATGAAAAGTGTTAACAATAGTTTGTGTGGGAATCCATGTCACGATGCCATCTACAACACTTTTTCTGTTGAACCTACGTGCCTTTAACGCTTTACCACAGTTCGAGGGAAGACTAAGGGATTCTACAAACTCTGTCATAGACAGATCAGTAGGCACTCATCTGATAATACCCATCCTGGTAGTCCGTACAGTTCGAAATTACAAAATTGATACAACAAACATTTAATTGCTTCGTGTCAAGTGTCTAGATACAAAATTTGATAACTTTGAAAATGACGAATTTTCATACAACCGTTCATCCCTTGTTTCACCCGCTTAGGGATTGAATTTCGCAAAACCCCGTCTTAGCGAGCGTCTACGTGCTAAAAGGGACCTCCATGCAATATTTCAGATTCCTAGCATTTGTAGTTTCTGAGATTCGTTGATGAGTGACCTTTCGCTTTATATATATATAGATAGATAGGGGTAATTACCTAAATTCTACTGAACCGTCATAAGCTTGATAATATTTGACTACGTTTACTAACAGTTCAATAATTCCGAAATGGTGATTGCCCGTTCGTATATATTTAGCTTCAGGAGCAACATTTGTTGACAATAAATGTAAGATGCTTGTGATATTCAGTTTATTTGTGCATTTTTACAACAATACAGTTAAGAGCAACGGACCAGCCGGCGTCCATGATAAGAAGGGAAGAAGGCGTCAGTTAGTGTTGCCCAAGGAATTTGTATACTACGTAACTGGAAGGTTCACTTGTGCAAAAATGCGGTCCGAAAGAGACCAAATATTAAGGACCGTGTCTCTTTCTAAAAGAGCGACCATAATGTATGAGATAAACAGGACAACTCAAAATCAAAATTGATTAATAACATTTAAAAATACTGTAATACCCTATCACCATCACCTTAATAGGACACTGCCAAATTCATGTGGTCAACCTTGGTAAAATGTCAATTAGATCAAATCAGTTAAGTACAAAAATAATTTATTTCTGAACCAAACATATTCACTTACATAATCATATGTTACTAAATAATATAGTCTTGTGCAATTTCTGGCGTAATGTTGCACGAGCTCCAATAATTTTTAAGGTCTTGTGTTTTCCATAAGTTGTCAATCTGAGATTTAAATATTTATTTATCAAACACTTTACAAGCGCTACGTCATGCCTATCTTCACATGTAATTGAATTGACAGGGTGCGGAGGGTCAATTACCTCATCCAATTTACTATAAAAATGTTGAACAACCAACATTGAAATTTTACTTTTCGTTGTATTGAGCATTGAATTTGAGACCATGCTAGTGAAAACTTTTTCAGTGTAACATCTAACATCAAAGACAAATTTGGAGATATGTTTTAGCCCTCCCCTGTCAATGAAGGAAGTAAAAGATGAATGTTTATTAATATCAACGGCATAGTCATGTTCTTTATTAATTAATTTGTTACTTAACAGAGCGGATATACAATATCTACATGACATTTTTTCTAGAAGTTTATTGACTATATATCCTGCTATATAGTACAGTACATTATTCTTGTATTCTGTCAATGAAGTTGCTTCCACAAGCTGAAGTAAGTATTCAATTTCATGTTCTTCATTATCATTTTGAACGGGTGTCGATATAGGGCTATCTATTATTGATCTTTCAGCATTTCTAAGTTCCAATACTGGAGTAGTTTCGTAATCATCGCTAGTACAATTCGCATTGATGCTTGGAGTGACGCTATTGCGAAATAACAATTTCCGCAAGGCATACCTATCTTACTTGCAATGCACTTGGATTATCGTTGTGTCCACCAGCTGCCCGTAAACAAGAGAAAAACATCTCTAAATGATCTTGTGATATGTTAAAAAATATTTAACTACACCATTTTGCAGTAAATCCAAGGCTAAATTTGTAAAACTAATTGTATCAATTATGAAGCCTAGAGCAGGTGTTCGTTGCCTGTGTGTCAAGATACCTTCGCCATTTATTTTCAATTGGCCGAGATAAACGCTCGTTTCTTTTAAAATATTGGCCCATGTACCGTGATTTTCTAATTTCATTGGAGATTTAAACCCTTTTCCGTAAGGATTTTTGCAGTTAAACAAGTCAAAAACACGGTCTATTATTCTAATAAATTCTACAGTGGCTTCACTTCCTTTAAACGCACTATTGCCACTTAATCTCAAAAAATCTATTGCATCAGCAACAGATGAACTCAGTAATTGTGCTGCTAATCTGACATTCATTTTTTTGTTATAGAGTGCTCGCAATATAACTCTGCGCGTAGCAAAATATGGAACTAATTGACAGGCCGTCAACTTCTTGTTTACGTCAGTTTATAAAAGTTTGTTTACGATTGATGTATTTATTAATTTCCAAAGTAATTATTAGCTTTTATTATGCCGAAAGTGATTAAAAGTGCTGGCCGTGGCTGGTTCTTGAAAATCAATCGTGGTTGTGAAGAAGAACGATACAATAACGGGCCAAAATTGCAGTTTTCCAAACGCAGAGCTATTTGACAACTAATATTTAGGGATACCATAGCAATCAAATCTCCACCTATTATCGGCATATTTTAAAGCTGAGGCTTTAGGTTGAGGTGCGGCTTTGGGTTTGATTGTTTTATCGCCAATTTACCCGTGGGAAAAAATGTGAGTGCTTAAGACCGAATGTGAGAAACTAGTCATAAATGTTTTTTTTTTTTCATAATATACAAACCAAAATAGAAAACACAGTGACACAGCAGTGAAGATCAGCTGATTGTATCTTTCTCGCTCGGGTACACTCGGCGGTTCCATGTTCACCCGATCGACCCTTTCACCTAACAGCGTTAACTTCATTTACCACTTAAGAGAAAATCTGTGGGCCAAAAGAAATGTTACTTAATTTGTTTTTCAACGTTAGCTTGGATGCTCTTTGATCCTTAACTCTATATTAATTACTGTATTTTTATTACAGGCGTTTCAGAACGTATTGTCAATGGACAACGCATTATACCACTGCACTCAGATAAATAAAGCGGGTACAATGGGCAATGTAAAAGAAGAAAGCCAAAAGTGGCTTAAGAAAAATTAAATAAATTTCGACGATTGTAGGACAAATCCGCAGTTACTCGAATAAAGAGGCACAAAGAAGACCCACAATACCAAGTAGAATAACTGTTAAAGGAACATGAACAGGAAGTTTTGCGGTTACCGCTGTGATTTTAACCCTATTGAAAAAGAAGATGACTCTATGGAAGCCAATGACTCATTAAAAGAACGTTTATGCGCCAAATTTTCAAATAGTGTTATTTATGGTCTCAATAAAAGATTTACAAGTTTAAATTAAATTCTTGTTATTTCGATGTTGGTGTAGGTTGAAAATGACAGATTTTTTATAATGTAATAAACTATAATAAAGTTTTCCTGGTGGTAAGAGACTCAGACAGCCTGTACCAATTACCAATGATACTTGGTCACATACTGAACCAAACCAGCACTGCAAAGGCGTTCATTACTTCGAGACATTCGTTCTTGAGTCTCAGTTGTCGTGTAGTTACTTAAATTGGTTCCCTGAAAAATCCCTTCCCGTTCCTGTTTTATGAAGTTGTACGTTCCCAATGAACGGGAAGGGAACCTATTAGCTTGACCTGGCAACATTAAGTACGCCACCAGTCGCGCGCAGACTTATACTGCGAGCACTATAGAAAGAAGATGACGTGAGTGCTTGATAGTTTGTTAGCTAATTTTAAACCTTCTTCGTCCTGTAATCTATGAAGTTGTTTTATGTAATTAAAATCTATATCTCCCTTTTCTGATGTTAATTTGGTTTCCGCGAACACATTTCTGCAAAGTTTTAGCATGTGTGGCGGATCCATTATGCAATGAACTTCACAGTTTGTTTTTGGATGTGGAAAGGAAGTTTTCATATCTGGGTACGAGAAATTACATCCCAAAAGTTCGAAAGTTTTCAAATTGGTAACAGTTCCATCACAAGTTATGGATTTTACCGTAATGTTAATGCCACTTAATAGTCGTATGGCCGCTAGTATTAACTCCGTTTGTAGATCAGCTCCTATTTTGTTGGTTAAGAAATATGCAATCGGACATTTAAATTTTTCGGTGTAAGACACGATTTGAAATATTAAAACTTCCGTGGCCAAAGTTCCACGTGGCCAGAATCATCAGTCATTATGCCACCATAATCAACATATCCCCAGTATTTGTCTGTTTTTAAGTCAAACCTTAATTCTGTCCGTATCGACATTGCATCAAAAATTAATGCCACATTCTTCAAACTGTCATTTTCAGCTGCTACTGTTTTTAAATAATCTAAAACTTCTGACATAAATCCAACGTTACAATTATGTGTCGATAGCAGTCTTCGAAGTGTCGATGGATGGGGCAGGTGTAAATAGTTTCTCAAAAACCGATATGCTTTTGCTGAATAAAAATAAACAGTGAGAGCAAATGATTTCACATCATCGGTATACCTCGCACCTCGGTCTGATTTTTTTATGTTAAATTGATCAAATATGTTTGAAAAATTTATGTTTATTACATTTTTCAGCTTTTCATAATTGTTACACTTTTTTTTTAGTAAGTCTAATATATGAAGTCAAATACATGATTCAAATTTTCAATCTTTACATCTCTTCTTTTTAATTGTTGTTGCAATATTTTTACATTGCGGCGCAATTTAGTTTTCCTCGGTGTAGAAAATACTTGGGTTTGAGTGCTTATTTCTGTCTGCAATTTAATTTTCTTAGGCCGCGTTTCCACCTGCAAGCAAACTCACGCAAGTCTTGCAGAAGTTCCTTGCTGTATCGTTTACATGCTGCACTGACTCCTGCAATTTATTTCTGCAATAATTGTCGTGCGAGAAGCTCGCGGTTCATACTGTCGCAACTTATCGTGCAGGTATTTACACACGAAAGCTTACGTGTGTCGCTATCTGAACTATCGCAATTTATTCTATTCTACACTCTGAGATCATGGCGTCAAGACGCGTACGTGTAGCAGCTGCATTAACTATTTTGTGGTTGAAAAAGAAAAAGAGATCAATTTGGGTTCGAGAATGGATTTCTAGGAGACGAGAAGCTGGTGCTTACCAAAATTTACTACGCGAAATACAACTGGAAGATGGACAACAGTATTTCAATTTTATTCGTATGACTGCAGTCGATTTAGAAGCGTTATTAGTAAAAGTTGGCCACGTTATAAAAAAACAAGACACACATTTCAGAGATTCGATATCACCGAAGGAAAGACTCATCTTAACGCTGCGATTTTTAGCATCTGGTAAATATAAATTATTTAACAATATTGCATTCTATTAATACTATTATGTAATAGGTGCCACTTTTAATGAACATTTCTGTTTCTTTTTCAGGAGACTCGTACCATTCATTGATGTATTTATTCAGGATTCCTGTATGTACTATATCAAAAATTGTTCCCGAAGTATGCAAGGCGTTATACGATACTCTACATGAGGAATATTTAAAAGTAAGTACAATAAATATTACAGGAAACCAATTTATTATAATAATAAATCAACTACAAGATGCTGAAATTAAAGGATTGGTCTTCGGCAGCATAACTATGTTCAGCGGTGTTTTCTTGATTGGGACTGATGACTACGTCATTTACAGATAATGTAGACACCGGAGAATAAATCGGAAGGTTTAAATAAGTCGACTGAGTTGAACTTCCACGTGAGGATATACCCTCCTCCTCATCTTGAATATCGACAATAGCTCTTTGTATGATTCGACGAAGTTTTTTATTGCCTGCACTACTGAAGCTCCTAAGCACTGAGCTAACATATTTGCCGAATATCTGGTCATCGTCATTTGGATCCGATAAAATTTTGTTGCATTTACGCAAAATATCCTCGTCCTTTCTTTTCTTTGCTGCACGATTTGGCCTTGGAAATTCATCATTATCCTTGTCATTAACTTGTGCTGAACTTGGTTGTTGTGATCCTGTTGAATTACCGCTACAGCTAGGCGTAGAATTATCCTGTAATAAGATAAATTTGTTTCAGGTCCCATCAACTGAATCTGAATGGTCGCACATAGCTGAGATTTACAATAAAAGATGGAATTTTCCGCATTGCATTGGATCGTTGGATGGCAAACACGTGGTTTTTAAAGCACCAGACAACAGTGGAAGTTTCTACTTTAACTATAAAGGCTCACATAGTATTGTACTGATGATAGTGGCAGACCCATGTTATAACATTATTTATATGAACGTGGGATGCCATGGAAGAGTTTCCGATGGAGGAGTTTTTTTCCAATCATCATTGTTTTCAGCATTGGAAAATAATTCAAGTTTAGACGTTTTCAAGTTCGCGTTCATGTTTAGACATGCTTTCGCAAGTACTCGCAGGAAGCGCTTGACAAACTGTCGCGACTACTCGCGACAGCACTTGCTACGGGGTTTACACTTGCAAGCTGCTGTCAGACAGACTGTCGGACATTTCTCGCGGAAGTTATCTCGCAGGTGGAAATGCGGCCTTAGGCGCTGGTTCCCCGGAAGTCCCGGGCTCTGTATGTTCTGGTGCAACCAGCGTAATTGCACTAAGAAGATGAATTTGTTTTCTATCTTCAGATAACTGGAAATAAAATTGTGGATGTTAGGTTAAAACTACGACTTAAGGGTTGCAAGAAATTGAAACACATTATATACAGGGCATTCGGCACAACATTGTGTCTTAGAACGGACTGTGTTTAACACACTTTTCACAATAATCTAGCTCCAAGTGTACGTTAAATGTGGGCAAAAATGACGCACTACATTTGCTCTAACTTGGAAACTATACGTCCAACATATGCTTAACAACAAATACCAAAAACTAAAAAAAAAAAAAAGGGGGTTCCCAATGCTCCCATACAAGATATTTTATTTTCTGCTTTTTTCGCTTGATATTATCACGGTGATAGGTAGAGGCTTCAAATATTCCTAAAATATAACTGTAATTCACAAAAATAAGTAATGAAAATAAAATAAACATTTATGAGAGGCTTCCATACGGTTCGGAACCCTTCGTGAGCGAGTTCGAAATGCACTTGACCGATTATTTTTGACGTGATAACGTCTCAAATAAACATACCTACTATCGAATTGATATTATCCTTTTTTAAATTACGAACCAAATTCTATTACTTAAATTACATTACCTTTGGTAAGATTGAAGGAATTGCTTCTGGATTTAGCCTCTTTTTAGCATCCGTTTTAAAGTCTTTGTCAGTGAAATGTAGGCTGCATACAACAGAGTACTTCGACAAGCTTCCAGAAGAGAGATGATTTCGTAAAGCTTCCATCCATTTATTTTTCATATCTTCGTTAACAGGTAATCTGTAACATTATTTTACAAACAGGGTAGAAAATAAGTTTTCGGAACGTAATATGAACGCACAGTACGAACGTCACTAAATATAGGCCGAATCACTTGGCGGCTGTAAAGTTAGCTACAAGCTGCGCAAAATCCAATCCTGACTGTAGCTCGTATAAAAGCTGTGCGTTGATTGAGTTTCAAGCAGCTTGTAGCCAACTTCACAACTGAAAAGTTGTGTGACTCGACCTATACATAGTGAATATCCTGTAGATAAAAATTAAATGGTCACACTACTGACCCATACCGATATTTTTCTTACCTATGAAAGGATAATCCACATCCTGGGTACGATTCTTTCTTACATCTACTCACGACACAAGTTTGGACCATTTTAGCATAAAAAAAGCACTAAAACAATTGATTCAATAACAAATCACAATATTATAATAATAACGCCAATATCAACGAGAAACAATTCGCCATGTTGTTTTCTTAGATTGCAACGAGTTACCAGCATATTGACACCACATGAATCCCACAATACTCCTATCTTTCAATAACTTTCTATTGTAATGAAGGTGCATTTTTGTATTTAGTGAGAAATTAAAGTTTAAATAATTTATTTATATATAAAATGATACTTGTTACTTTACATTGAAATTACGTTACTCCCAATGTTCCTGTCGTTTCTACCATACCAACTTTTATTATGTACTAGTAACTGTGTGAAAGGGACAAAGCGACGTAAAAATAAGTCCTTTACTCGACCGTTTTTCCTTTTTACTACATTGAACGTTAAAAAGAACGTTATTGCGTTGGTATAAGGTTCTAGTTTCTTTAAATATAAAACATGGAGATACGTCGAAATGAACCTTCCAGTTACGTAGTATACAAATTCCTTGGTGTTGCCAGCACACAACTACCACAGACTTAATAATATTATTATAATTAAGATTGTCTGTGGATTATGTTACATTAACAACATTATCAAAATCGATCAAAAAAATAGATATAAAAAAATCAAAATTCAAATAAATTAATGAGTAGCGCTTATGTGGTAGGTAATTATTCTAACTTATTTTTCGCTTTTGAGTGTCTTATTTGTGGTTTTGAAGTCGGTTTAATTTTTGTATAAAAAGAGTTAATTAACATCGGCATCGGCAAGTTTTTCGTAGGCAGCTAATTTTATAACTTTATTTTTGCAATCCCGTCTTGTGCAACCACAGCCAAGGAAGGCTGTTCCATAAAACAATGTATTATTTCAAGTACTAAATCGCGATTATACGATCGTAAATCTGCTATTTTTCTATTTCGGTAATACCTACGTGCCGTTCGGCATACGTGTGTTCGCTACAGCAGCGTGAAAAAGACTGTCGGCTCGCAAGCTCGGCTGATCCACTGACGGTTTATTATACCGCGGTCTTATGCCGGCTGTACACATGGGGCCAACGTGTTGGGCAAAAATGATGGATAACCAAGATTGCTGTTCACACATTGGCTTACTGATCATTCTGCATTGCCGCTTCAAAGATGGACGTAGAAGTTCTTGCAGCCGCGGCAATTTATTTATACAGTGCGTTTAATTATTACGTAGGTACCTGCGGCCCGCGTGGCCCTGTAGAATAAAACGTTTGGCTTGGTTTTTATCTGACATGACAGTTAAGAATTTTATGATGCTTTTCGCTGGAAACGTATAAAATTTTCTAAAGATCTCGAAATAAACCATAACTATATGTTATTCTATCAAATAAAACAATATTATAATCATTTTCGTTTATTCATTTATAGCAATACATGTTAATATGTAATTATGTATACAGGATGTTGTTTTATTATGGATATTTCTCTCTATAACTTTGGGCCCTACAAAGAAAGTAAGATAATGTAAAAGTAACTAACTATTGCTTTTTATTATTAACATTACTTTTTATTTTAATTTTTTTTTTCCATCCCACGGTTGCCTGGAAGAGATCGCTTTTAGCGATAAGGTCGCCATTTGCTACTATGTTTTAAGATTGTTTTTTTTAAGTTGTTTGTTTTATTAAGTGCAATAAAGAGTTTATCTATCTATCTATCTATCTATCTATTGACCAGTATAATCAGTTTTTTAGAGAAATTACACATATTTGTATTATTATTTAACCTAGTATGGCACGTACCTATGTATTTTATTAATAATTACAAAAATAGGAACTTTAGAAAAAAGCTTTCAATGAAAAAATTCGCGCGACAAAAAACGTAAACTATTACCAGTAGAAGATGTACAAAAGCTTCTTTCTATTTTTAATTTAGAGATAGCTGTCACAATGAATAATAAAAACTTAGAAATGCCAATCAACTTGAAAAAGTACAATATTTTATCCTAAATAATACAGGTTCAACTCTAATCAACTCTAAGACATCGAAGGCCTATGTATCGATATCTCAATTATGCGTGTATTTTATTGAAACAAGCCAGGCACAGAAACGGTTTATTCAGGCAAGATGAGCAATATGTCACTACTTTTTGGGCCTTATTTTTAGCCATTTTGCTACTCATAACAGCCCTCAGATCTTTGTAGCACTGCGTACATGTTCGCCTATTTGCCCTAGCCGGTCCTTCCTTTTTCACCATTGTATGCTTAAGTCGTTTTGGTCTTTCTGGTTGTAGTCGGGCTTCTCCTTCGCTGCACAGTTTTTCTAATATACTTTTCCTAAAATCCACGATTTGGATTTTTTTTGCGTCACAGATTTGTACAAAGTTAGAGCGTTGACAAGTGCAGTGTTCAAAATCAAATCGATTGCCAGATTCTTGTACCATTTTATCGTTTTTCGAAGGGGGCTGCAATAAGCAGCCATTTGATCCGTGAGATCTACTGCCCCTTTCACTCTGTTGTAGTCAAACACGATTTGAGGTTTTGACACTGTTTTTCTGCGCTTTTCGACCGTTTGAAAACGATCAGTATGTTTAGTTGACAAAACGAGGACGTCTCGCTTGTCCTTCCACTTTAAGACGGTGATTCCGTCACAGCTTTCTCTGGCAATATGTGTACCTTTCTTCAGCTTTGTGGAAATAACTTTTTTTGGGAGATTTCTTCGATTTTTCCGTATCGTACCTACTAAATGGGTTTCATTTTTTAAAAGCTCTCGTGCTAAATTGACGCTTGTGTACTAGTTATCTGTATAAAGCGTGTGACCTTTATTCAACAGATCACTGCACAAATTCATGACCACTGAGAAAGGAGTTGTGTTTGTACTGTCATTTTCTTTGCCGGCGTAAACATTTATCTTATATGTGTAGCCGGGGATCGTGCACAATTTATATTCTTTTATCCCATACTTATGCCTTTTCTGTTTGTTATATTGTCGGAAAATTATGCGCCCTCGGAAAGGGATCATACTCTCGTCTATGCACAGTTCTTCGGTCGGCGTGTAATTTTCCTGAAAGTTTAAATTCAAAGCTTGTAACAGCCATCTGATACGATGTAGCCGATCGGACTTATTGGCTTCATCATCAAGGGAAAAATGCAGCATCTGTAATATTATCTCGAAGCGATTCCGAGACATTACTGTTCGGGGAAATGTTTGGGCTAGTACTTTGTCAGTCGTCCAATAATCTGATAACCTAGACAGCCTCACAATACCCATGAACAATATAAGCCCAAAGAATTTTTTAATTTCTGTGATGTTAGTGGGTTTCCATTTTCGAAGCCGTGCATAGCGTGAAGCATCATATTCTTTCACGATGGTGTCTATTGCAAACTGGTTGGTACAATCAACTATGTGATTAAAAATGTTGTCCGAAACCATTAATTGGAAGAAATCAGCGGGATTTTTGTTAGACATGCAAATGCGAAGATGCGGTGTTAGTCCAGGGTTTTCGGTAAAAGGTATAATGGTGCGCTGGTTACCTTTAGGTTTTGTCCAGGTACTAGATGGAAGTAAGTCCTCTAAAAAGAAAATAAACCATGATGAGAAAAGTGTGCAAAGGTGTGAATAAGGTTAGCCAACAATATTTGAAGAGTTCTCTAATTTTCTCAAAGATTCTATCATCAATGGTGACAATGTGACCACCAGTCAACTATTCACCTATGAACCTTCACCTATCAAACAAAAAAATACTTTTGTTATCTGACCAACTGTCTCCGAGTATTCCAGTAACGTATACTATACACCGTTACATTTCATTAATTAGCAAAATTTTAAAAGTGCATAGTACTCATCATTATGAACAACTTTTACAATGGGACCAACCAGAAATGCCCGAAAAAAAATCAGCTGTTCCATAGAAAAATGTCAATGACCCGAGAGAAAATGTATGGAACAGCTGATTTTTTTTCGGGCATTTCTGGTTGGTCCCATAGTAAAAGTTGTTCATAATGATGAGTACTATGCACTGTTAAAATATTGCTAATTAATAAAATGTAACGGTGTATAAAAAACAAATATTGGTACGAATTGAGAACCTCTTTTTGGTTTCATCGGCTAATCAACCAAGAAGACTAAAAAGCTCCAAACGGAGACCTCGCGCGATGCAATCCGTTTTATCTTGACACGTATTTAACCGATTTGGTTCATATGCGAACTTAAAAGTTCTATTACCGCTATCTACCCGTATACAATATTTTAGAATGATAGGACGAGAGATACTCAAGTTATCGTCGGACAAACATACATACATTATAATACATGCAATTATTTTATTAATTTCGATCTGAACTAGTGCTACTTAACGAACACCCTGTATAGAAAAAGTATGAACCTACCTGGAGGAACAGTCTCGAAATTACTTCCATTTTGACTTTCTTCGCTTTCTGATAAAATACGACAGCGCCGACGTTTACGTTGAGGTGGATGAAGTGGTAATTCATCGTCGTCAGTGCCAGCATCCGAACTTAGCTGGAAGCTGCTGTTTAGCAGATTTACTGATATGTTTTCTAGCTGGTCTAATTGAGTAATATCTTCTTGTGATAGTATGAAGTCGTCGAAGTCATCCATGGTTTTTTTTTTTGACGGAAATTAGTTTTTCGCCTCGGCCTGAACGGAAGTACCTAGTTCGCCCACCCGTGGGCCAAATGGCGTTCAACGTGTTTATTTATTTATTTATTTATTTAAAGAAACACCAACAGTATACATATTAAAAAAGTTAAAGGTTAATTTACAATTATGCAATATTTCCTGATATGAATACCCTTAACAGGTGTTTACAGCATTCTCTACAACATCAGGTAGTTAACTAAACAACAAAAAAAAACAATTACAAGAAAAACAAATGTTACAATAATCCAATAATCAAACCAAGACCAGAGATTACAAGAATAAAGCCACCAATACTACTATTACAAAAGTAACTTATTTACCTACTGTTAAAGTACCTAAACAATTTCGTTTTGAACTTACAGAGTGAGTCCCGAAAAATGTCCATATCATTCAAGGAAGCATTTAGTTCGTTATAGGTACGACTCATTCTGGGCAAGGGAGAGTGGTGTACCAAATTAGTTTTTGCACGTGTAACTTCAAATATATTTCCAATTTTATGTCGTGGGTAACGATGAGGCACTCTTACAGAAATACCGCTTAAAATCGAAGGACTGTCAATGAAGTTGTGAATCAATTTATGGAGAAATGAAAGGTCACGAACTTTCCGCCTGTCCCGCAATTTATCCATTTTAAAGAAAGATAGACGACTTGAATAAGGACTCCGGTGCGAAATCCCTTGACAAGAAAATGCCAGAGATCGCGTAAAGGCCCTTTGTATACCTTCTATGCGTTGAGAATGCAATGTGTATGAAGGGTTCCAAACCACACTGGCAAATTCGAGACAGCTGCGAACCATAGAATTATACAACAATATCTTAGTACGATGTGATTTGAAGCTTTTGGAGTTTCGTCTGATAAATCCCAGTTGTTGAGCCGCCTTTCTGGCCATCGTATCTATGCGCATCTATGCGCATCATATCTATATATGCGCTTTTAGAGTTAACCGACTGTCCATTAAAACACCCAGGTCTTGGATTTCATTAACTTCATGAATGACTTCATTGCCTAAGCTGTATTTTATATATGAACATATAGGTAATTTTTTGCGCGTATACTTAATATAAAAACATTTTTGTACGTTTAGAGGCATTATATTTGTATCACACCAATATTTTATCGTATTTATATCGTGCTGCATTTCATTTACGTCAGCAACACTGTTTACTACTTTGTAAATTTTAAGATCATCTGCGAACAATTTATATTTACAATATTTTATGTGCTTCGTGATATCATTTATAAATATTGAAAAGAGTATAGGACCCAAGTGGGACCCTTGTGGTACACCAGAAATTGCAATATAGCTGTTAGACTCAAACCCATTCACGAAGACTCTTTGTACTCGATTTCTAAGGTAGGATTGAAACCAATTCAGAAAAGACCCGTGTAAACCGATGGCAATTAACTTTTCTATTAAAATACTGTGATTTACTTTATCAAATGCGCTACTAAAATCAGTATACACTGCATCGATTTGCCCTCCCTTATCTACTTCCTGAGTTACTTCTGAAATAAAGCCCACCAGATTTGTTTCCACAGAGCGACCAGTCTTAAACCCATGTTGATGTTCCGATATGAAGTGGGTAGTGTGACGAGATACTATCGGGCATATAAGAATTTCAAATAACTTTGAAAAACAGGAGAGTATAGATATAGGTCGATAATTCTTAATGTCATCGACGTTGCCTTTTTTATGAATGGGTACAATTTTAGCTTTCTTCCATTCGTCGGGAAATTCTCCAGAAGACAAAGAATAGTTAAATATAAGAGACAGAGGCAAAGCCAGAGCAGAACCACAACGTCTAATCAAGAGGGGAGGGATGCCGTCGAGACCCGGGCCCTTATGAATATCCAATTTCTTGATTTCCTTCAAAACTTCTCGCTCCGTAACTGTCACCCTACTGATACAGTTTGATGATGGCATGTCATAGAGGACGCTTGAGTTACGTTGATGTGGTGCCGAGGGAGTAAACACATTGGAAAAATTCTCCGCCAGGAGATTAGCTATGTCTATTCCCGTATTGGCAACCCTGTCGTCCAGTCGCATGACTGCTGGAAATGAAGACCGTGTCCTTCTTTTGTCCTTAACATACCTCCAAAATTCTTTAGGATCCCTAGCTATACTCTCCTCAGTTCTATCCAAGTATTTCCTATAAAGATCATCAAATAACTTATGACAACGCTCTCGTAAAGTTATATATTCGATTTGATCACGGGGATTTTTATATTTACGATATATTTTTTTCGAAGTTTTTCTTTTTCCAAGAGTAAATTCAATAAGGACTTATTAAACCAGGCTGGGTACATTTTTTTCCGAAATTTATGCTTGGGAACAAATTCTTCTATATATTTCCTCAATATTGTATAAAATTTCGCGGTCATATCATTTATGGAAGTACAGTCATTGAAAGTAGCATTCCAATCAGATTTTTCTAAGCCTAGAGAAATGCTATTAAAATCGGCTTTGTAATAGTTAAGTTCGGTTATCGATTTGGGACGCAGATATTGGAATTCATTGTCAGAAAAGGTGAGCAGAACTGGAGGGTGTTTTTTGTCCAGTTTAGACAAATGATCAGATGGTTCTGCCAAACTGATCTCCGTAATCGTACTCAAAACAAGATCCAACGTTCTGTTATCTTCGTTGCGTATATCATTGAACTGATGCATATTCGATACAGATAAAAAGTCGATTAGTGCATTGCCTAAGGAATTACCATGATTTAATGGCACTGCATGATAATTGTTACATTTAGTCCATGTTATAAAAGGCAAATTAAAATCTCCCAGCAACACAACTTCATCCACAGTATCCACAAAATTATTGGCGTTGTCAAAGAAAATGTTTAACGTATCAAGTTTAGCGGGAGAAGGAAAGTAGACAGTACAAATGGCAATTCTCTTAATGGTTTTGCCAGCGCGCAACTCTATCATTACCCAAACATCCTCACAACTGGATTCCCAAGCTTGTAAACGAGTCGAAACAAACTTACGGGAGACTGCCAGCAATACTCCTCCTCCGTCTTTTTTTGTGTGAGGGTCGGAGTACGAACACACTCGATCACGTCGGTACACCA
Organism: Ectropis crepuscularia; assembly: GCA_963693475.1. NCBI lineage: Eukaryota > Metazoa > Arthropoda > Insecta > Lepidoptera > Geometridae > Ectropis > Ectropis crepuscularia. The sequence continues at coordinate 21,941,189 of OY856355.1, forward strand.
CATATCGGGAATCTATAAATTCACTACTGCAAATGCTAGAGTTAAGCCATGTTTCAGTAAATGCCAAAATGTCATACGAATTCAAAAGAACATTTTTTGAGATGTCACTTGTCTTAGTTCTCATGCCACGCACGTTTTGATAATACAGAGTAGCCATTTAAAATTAAACATAAACATTAATCAACAAAAAAAAACAATCAAGAAAAACAATCAAGCACACGCCATAGCAAAGAAAGGACTGTTAAGGGTCCGTATATGAACAGCTGAACTAGTTTCATCCTTTCTAGCGTAGATTCGGCCGTCGCGAACCCAGACGAACTTGTAGCGCAGATCCTTCGCCTTTTTTCTGGCAGCTGCGTGAAGGGACTTGTTAGCAGGGCTCAAGTGTTCAGAGACAAATACAGGAACGCAGTTTCCACCTATTCCCAAATGAGCAGAGTTCAATTTGTCGCGAGCATTATCCTTGTTGAACTTCTGCACAGAAGCCAGCAAGCGATCGCGTAAAAGCCGAGTGCGCATGCGCAGGACTATTGTACGTGGTCTGTCATTATCTCTGTTGATCTTTGCCACTCTCGACACGTGCACGACATCTGCATCAGATATGGAGCACTCTATCTTGCCAGCGAGTTGTTCAATTATTTTTATAACGTTTTCGGAACGGTTTTCAGGTACTCCATTTATTTCCACGTTGCACTCACGCTGATGTTGCTCCATGAGATTGAGGCGATGGGTTACTTCGTTTTCAATCTTCGTCACTCTGAATTTCAACTCTTCGTTGCTTTTATGAAGTTGATCAATCAATTCAGTTTTCTCTTCCACGCTCTTCTTTAATTCTTCAAAGCATGTATTAAAAAACATCAATGAGTTCTCAAACGACGATACCTTTTCAGCAACATTTTTCAGTTCTCTTGTGAAACTTTTCATGGCGGACGTAATCTCTTCCCTTATAATAGTTCGAATATCCTTATTTCCAACGGATTCAACGCTACAACCCAGGGATTCGAGAGAGTCGCCTGAAGACGCTCGACGGGGCATCAGTTTTGACGGATTACGCTGAGTTATATTCTCAAAGCTGCACGGAGCTGCAGATCTCACCGGCGTGTTCGTGTTATCCGACCTCGGCACCTTACTGGAACACCCACAGCAATTCCAATTCTTCTTTGTTTCCGAGGAAAATTTATGAAAACGTTTTACGGCAATATTGCTACATTCCAAGTCGAAATGCAACTTACAAGTAGAGCAGACCATATAATCCTTAGACTTAATGTGTGCTTTGCATCCCGCACAAACCAAAGACATGGCAAGCTCGGCAATATACTCTGCTGCCCCTGCTACTCCGCAAAGCTCGCTCTGCCTGCCTTACGTGCCAGCAGTCGCAGAACCCGCTTCGTGCCACTAATTACTGAGCAGCTGTAACCCAACCCACGTTCCGCAGTAACTGCTACTTCAGCTGTGTCAGCGGGGGAGCGTCAGGTGCGGGGGCGACAATGCGTTTATAAAGAGCGCCTCGATAGGCACAAGTACCAGGCTCCCAGAAGTGAAAGGCGATTAGACGTACCTACCGATGCAGTGACCGTAGCTCGTAGCACAGGTGTCGACCGTAGCTCGCAGCACAGGTGGTGGCGACCGTGTAGATCGTAGCACAGCGTTAGTGTGTGTAGCTCACCAAGTGATGCGGTGTCTGATGTAAGCGCTCCTGTGTGCGTAGTGATGACTTCGATCCACCTCTTTCACAATCATGCGCTCCTGGTAGTCTTGGTTCTTTTAACGTATTTAATTTATTGTTTTTATTTATTTATAGTAAGTATAAAAAAGAAATAAAATTTAGAAAATATCCTAGCGCACGTCTACTCCTGAGCGAGGTCCGGAGGGAAGGGCATCATAAGTGTTAATCATAAGAGATAATAACAATGGGCAGTTAACAAAATCTCTATCATTTTTGGTTAGCCCTAGGCATTCTTCGTGGTACCATATTCTGCATTTAACACACTGTCTCATATCAGACACACGATTTTCATTGCAAGCTGGGCAGAACCAAGATTCCTCTACCGATAGATTGCTTCTTTTTCTTTTATCCCCTTTAGATCGTTTCTTTTTTTCATTTTCAGTCTTCTTCTCTGATTCATTGGGTTTTCTTTTCTTTGTCAACTTATTTTCTTTCAATGTTTCTTGTTCCTTAAACAGATCTTTGGTGACTCATTGGCCTTTATAATTGATAGCTTTTCTCCTAGGTTTATTCTTTGTCACAGCGTAGTTTGGCGTTGGCAGTAGTTCTTGAAAAGGAGACCTAAATTTATTATTTTTGAGGTTCGCTAAAGGTACGTTGTCATCAGAACCAAAATCATCGCTGTCTTCGATATTTTCTTCAGAACTATATATATTATCAATGGCCAGTGATGATTTGTTTAATGCCAGTTGTGTTATCTGCAATTCAATATTTGTTTCAGAGTCTGTCTCGGATCCTGAGCTGTAAATTATTGGACGACGATATATAGAAGACCTGTGAAGTCCTGAAGTGGATGGTTTTGGTGACTGGGTCGGAGTAACAATGATTTGTGCCTTCTTTGGTGTTGTTTCTACATCATTCAAGATCTTTTCAGATGATTGAATAGTGTCTTCATGCTCTTGGTTAGTTAAGACCGACAAATTATTTAGATCCATGTCGCTTTGAGCAGGACTTTCCTCGGGTAAATCAGGAACTTGCTCTAAATGAGATTGAGAATCATCCTCGTTTCGAAGCTGTTCTTCTGGCTAATTGACAGTATAATTATCTGGATGATCTGTGTCTGAGCCTACTAAAGCGCTGGGTTCTGTTGGTGGAGGCAGCTCTGTTAAAATTGATGGAGCAAATGCCTCGTCAGGTAATATGTCAGGGTTGAAAGGGTACAAGCCCGTAGCTCGAAAACCGTTTACTATATTGTCGTGAGTCAAACACTGTGACCACACCTTTGTGAAAATTGTATTAAAACTGGTTTTCGTTATGCGTCTTTCAGGATTTTGGTACATGTATCTTAAAACCTCTTGATCCCAATAATGTTCAAACGACTTATTCACAGATTTGTTCAGAGGTTGCAGCTCGTGCGTAGTATTACTCGGGAGACAATAAACTACTATGTCATGCCGGTCTGCTTCCTCAACGATCGTGTAATCTAAGTGCGATGACGCTCCATCGAAGTTCAACATTTTTTTTCCTTGAGTCTTATATTTTGCCAAATGTTTAATGAACTCCACGAATAGTTCAGTTGTCATGCTCCCTTTTGCTGACATCTTCACGAAACTCCCCGCGGGTAAATTGTCACTGAATTCAGGTTTCTGCCTCTGTCCTAACTTACATAAATATATTAATTTTTTAATAAATCTAATATTTGCTGCATCTTCATAATTCGCTCGTATGGTTTGAATCGCAATAATTCGTTGGAAACCAACTGGCCAAAATATTTACAACTATGTATGTCCAGTACGGTAGGGACATCACATTCCTTAGTTTCTACGCTATTTACACTGTCCATTACTACAGTTTCTGTGCATGGTTCACTTTCAACCATTTTTTTTTCTGTGGTAGTCGCACTGACCATCATATTTTCTTCGGTATTTGTTGCAGTATCCCTAGTGGTTTTTTTGTCCGGTATTAAATCCCGTTCCCAGCTTGGTGGTAGGTCCCAGTCTTGTGAATTTGGGATTGTCTCTTCGTCACTGTAACATTGTGTTTCAATTTCTGTTTCGGGAATGTACTTCCTTTTTCGCCTTAGTTCTTAAACAATAAATCCACTATTAATAACAAATATATGGCAGTATGTATGTACTTTTCAAAATGCTTTTTTTACTGACAGTTACAAAAAATTCGGAAAAAAAGTAATGTAATTGCTGATCGATCACCAACAGTTTTCATAGCATAGTTTCTTAGAGTAGTAATTTCTGTTAACGCCATAAATTCAAATTATAATTAAATAAAAACTTCCTATTAAAAATGTTGTGCTCACTTGTAAGTGACATACATATCAGAATTATTATTATTATTTTTTAAATAAAGAGTGACTAGACGAGCATGGCATGTGCCTGATGGTAAGCAACACGCCTGCCATATAACAGCACAGTGGCACGCAGCTATTGGAACATGAAGAGTCCAAATCATTACCTAGCACTGCATTGCGCTCGTCACCCAGAGATCTAAGTTGTTATATCTCTAAGCCCTGTTATTTCTCTGGAAACATTGCCCTTCAAACCGGAACACAGTAATGTTTGCACATTACTGCTTGGCGGTAGAATAACTAGCAAAGGTGTGGTCCTTCCCCAGGCGGACTCCGCCGAAAGTCCTACCACTACAAGAAATATGTTTTTGTAATGTATCTAGCGTAGGTATTCATATGTATTGCTGTTAGTGAGACTTTATAAGTAAAACAATATTTTAGGCCTAATTTAATATTGTATATTCAATAATATTATTAGGAAATGCGAAATAAGCTGAAAAGGTTTAGCACAACTGTATTAACCCTTAAATAGTCACTGCATGAAATCTCTGGGTTTTTGGGAAATTTTTAAAATAAGAGGTTATAATAAGATTAAAATAAAATATTGAAACAATTTTTTTCGAAAAAAGTTTATTATTTTAAGAAATATGACATGTCACATATGACGGACATTGCCCTTAACTACTCATACCTACAAAATCTCTACATGTCACATGAAACGGACATTATCTGTAACATGAGAAATTAAAAAAAATATATTTTTATGACACAGAAACAGCAAATGTACAAAAACACGGAAAATATAAACGAAAAATCTATTTTTAGAAATTACAGAACAAAAAAAGATCCTCTTATAAAAATTATTAAAATTAAGAGACCAATAGTTACATATTTAGGAACTTTCAAATGATCTAAGGTTGACTTTATATTTTAGGAAGTGCACACTATTTACTTTTTTTTGTGAAATAGGAGGAAACAATTTTTCTTTGCGGTAAAACAAAGTCTTTGTTCACATTTTGTGCAAATTACCATTGTTTTCCCGTTTTTACATAGCCGGCAACGCCCTTGAGAAGTATACGTCGGAAAATGGTCGTAACAGTCCAATCGTGCTTCGTCTATGGGTCTGGCTGAGAAAGGTTTCTCGATTGTGGGGCCAGAATATTCTACTGCAGTTCTCTGACTCCTGGACTTTGTTCCAGACATCATCAGCGCAAGAGCAACATTGACACGAAACTTTTTTAGTCTCAGATGATTTTCGCTGACTTGCTGGCAGTCTCGACGATGTAATAACCAACTGTTGTTGAGGCAAATGTCCAGCATTTGCGCAAAAATTGATAAATACCAGCGTTTAGACTTCATATGAATTCTGTACAAAGCTGTCAGCATATCAGCAATGTCAACGCCACCCATGTGACTGTTATATTCTTTTATTATTTTTGGGCAGGGGACAGATATTTTTTTCTTCAGGACTCTATCATATCGCTGTATCGTGCCTACAGGGTCTTGCGCACAAAATGAGCTTGCTATATTGATGCACTTATTGTCCATCCACTTGATGACAGCCACTTTTTTTGAGTTATCACATACCACTTCAAAAGTTCCCCGTCCCTTCTTTTTCATGATTTTATCAGTCATTATTTGGCAATTGCGGAGTCTATCGTTCCTGATAGTGCCAAGCGATAAAATTCCCATCTCATTCCTCAAGTAGTATACTAACTCTAGTGATGTAAACCAGTTGTCAAAGTACACTGTGCATAATACTGGATTTGATATGGTTTTGCACAATTTCACAACAGTTTTTCCTCCAACGCCTAGGTAGTCTTCTTCCCATTCTGTAAATCTGTCCTTTTGGAAGGTGTTTGCGCCATCATAGGGAAAAAAATCATAGACCATTCCTGAAGACCCAGCACGAACCAAAAATTTAAAACCCCACTTGTGGGGTTTTTTAGGAATGTATTGCTTTCTGCTTCCAGCTTTTTTCCCTTTATAGGGAATAATCATTTCGTCTATGGCAAAAGATCTTTCTTCTTCAATTTGTAGACACTTTTTCCTAACGTGTTCCATGACAACGGCTACTTTATGATATCGGTCGTTGGAATTTACATTTGTGTTATCACAGAAATGTAAATAACGCTTTATACATATAAAACGTTTCAAAGACATTGCCGATGAGATCGATTCTAACTTGAGATGTTGACTCCAATAGTCCTCAATGGCCGGCATTTTTATAATTCCCATTACGATTTCGATCCCAAGAAAAATGTCTAATTCTTTTCTACTCAATTCAATTGATTTTCCTCTATTTTGAACGGCATATAAATTAGTCATATCCACGATGAAATCTAATATTTCATCGTCAAAGAATGTTTTAAAATAATGTTGCGGCGACTTCACTTCATGTTGTTCAGAAAATTGGGTTTCTGCATCTATATCTACAGTGCCGGTATACTTAACTTTTTTGAAATTGAATTCTAATTTTTTCGCATTACGCTTTCTTACAGCAGGTGTTAGCGGAGGCGGCATAGGAGAGGATTCTGCAGTTATATGTTGTCTAGTTCTACGTGTTTGTACTCCTGGCGTCAGCGGTGATATTCCGGAACTAGTTGATGGACTCTCGGGTATGACACAGGAAGGTCTACCTGGAAGTTTTGTCTGAACAAACGAAGCTGTGTCTGCACTCGAACTTTGTGGTGAATTAGGGTCAGGGACGATCATGTGCAGATCAATGTGGGCACTGTCATAACCAGGTTGTTTTTCAAGTACTGGATCATCGTCGTCGCTAAGGCCTTGAATTAAATCGAACAATTCAGGGGGGATACTTCGTGGTGAGGATGATGTGGTCGAGTTTTGAAAAAAGTTACGAGCTGCTATTTGATCTTCTGGGTCTTCGTCAGCTTCCAGCTCAGAATCATCTGAGCCCTCTGGAGGTATGAGGGCTATCATTTTTTTTGCTCTCCAAGACATGTCCACCTAAAAATAAAAAAATATAAAATATATATACAACAGAACAACAGTAATAGATAAACAGACAATGTCCGTTTTATGTGACAAACACGAGAACTACTTGTTGATACACGTTCAAGGCAACGTCCTTTCTGAGTGACGGACGCGAAAAGTACTCAGTACTACACCTTTAGGGCAATGTCCGTTTTATATGACATTAACATATACATGAGATTCTAGGCAAAACTAAGATCGTGATTTTGATAAATACTACACAACATAATTACTTAATTGTCAAATAAACGAAAATCAATAATAGTTAATAAAAACAATAAAATTACTCACCGTAACAATCACTTTTATCTGGAGCAAAACCTGTCACCACGTGTTCTATTTTAAAAATGGCGTGCAATTTTAATTTTTCTATGATCCAGTATCCCGCAATAGCATCATTTAGAAAAGGATAGCCTGATAGTCGTCAAGCACCGTTTTAGAGCCGTCAATGCGTGTGCATTTTGTATTGGTGTGTGTGTTTTGTTTACGTCCTATAGGAGTGACAAAATCCATTTAAGGGTTAAAAAGTCACTTACCTTCCATTTCCAAAATTACACTTATTTTGGCACTTCTAATCACTTAAAACAACGCGCCTGTCCGTTCACGTCAAATTTCGAATGTAAACTAAAAGTATTCAAGCTTTCAAGCTTTGAACCAGTGTGACCAGATTTAGTTTGACAAATCTACTCACTGTAATTTTAGTTTACTTATTTATTAAAGTGTAAAAAAATTATGTTATTTTAATAATATCCGTAGCAGGTGGAATTTAAGTTAGTAATTAATTGATATCAAATCTAGTTAGGGACACATTTAACTGTTTACACAATTTCAAATATTATAGACGTGCCCAAAAAAATTAACCACCACAAAACAGAACTAGCCCGGTACCGATCGGGTAAAAAAAAATTATATCGCTCTGCTGTACCACGCTGCGTCAACTGCCCTCGTTGTACGGCTGCCATAGCAGAACGCAAGTTTTCTTGAGTCCACAGAGCTCGACGTGGAGGCATTTTTATTCGATCTGTGAGTAGAAACAAAAATCAAGTTGTATAACAAAGGTCGGTTAATAAGGCCCATGACCTACTGTAGTGGGGCTTATTAGACGCATAACATGCTTTATAAAATTATCAATTTAGAACGAAATTAAACACTTATTTTTGATTAATAGCATAGAAAATAACTAATTTGATGTCTACTGTTTAATAAAATTACGTTACTTTATAGCTTAATAACAATTAAATCAAAATACTTACATTTCTTTATCACCAAATTTTATAAATCCGAGCGGTGTAGCGCACCCTGTCACAAATCGTTCACTACTGGCAAGATGGCGGCGCGCGGCAGCCGCGCGCTACCAACACAGCGAACCTAAGGCCCTTCTTTTACGAAGCTATTCAAATGCTACGCGACTGGGATGCAAACCATGATGGCCTACTGGTATGCTACTCGTTTCCGCACACGGTGCTATGCAAATGAGACTATTTTTTATCATTTGAAGAACAACATTCGTACGAAGATGTCTAGTGACTCTAGCGATGAAGACAATGTTCTTCTGTATTTATATTACAAGAATAAACGAAAATGTAAAACAAGATTCTGGGTGCATCCGTACATCGAAAAAAATATCAATTGTAGAGCATTCGTCGCTGCTAAAGAACTGCATAAGAATGATGACGAGAAATTTCGACATTTTTATAGAATGTCAAAAGAATCATACTATTATTTAATGCAGTTGTTAACTCCGAATATTAATAAGAAAAGTACAGTAATGAGAGATTGCGTGACAGCTGAGGAAAGGATTTTAATAACACTCAGGTAAAGCTATCAAAATACTTATTTATTAAAACAAAGTAATCAAAATAGTTATTTATTTAAACAAATTAAGTATTTTCATTAAGCGGTGTGGTCAAATCTTGTCCTACTGTTTCATAATACAATGTAATCTGCGAATTGTCTATTGACGATGATGTAGTAGGCGTATCTTTCAAAATATCATCTATTAACTGCATAACGCCTCGTTTAAATTTTCTCATTTGTCCGTCGGACATAGGTTCTAGATCGGGCAATAAGCTCAGCAGAAACATTATTTTTGGATTTTGGGCATGATGTTCAGTTGTTTCTGCCCTAGCTTGTTTAGCCTTAAAATAATCAAGGATGCTTTCATCCATGGAGTTTTTTGTTTTTCTGATTTTTTTCTTCGTTGAAATGTTTGATGTCGGCGATGGCGTTGGTAACGGTCGAGATTGTGGAGATAGCGTTGGCAATGATACTGAAGATGAATGTGGAGTTGGCGACGGCACTGAATATGGTGACTGTGGTAATGGCGTTGGTATTGGTCTATGTTATGTACTTAAAAAATTGTTCTGTACTGATTGGGATCCATCTTCTTCATCGGTTAACCCATCAATGTCAGGTTGATTAATTTCGTCGATTGGTGGCTTTTCTAAGTTCCCAGAAACAGACGCTGTTGAAAAATTAATAAATGGTAACGTGAATTGCATCACCTCATTTAGGTAACATGTTTTTTTTTGCTCCAGCTCCACTTTTACCGGGTTTCATATTTCGAACAAATACGTTACGAATATTTCGCCATTTTTCTTTACACTCGACACCTGGAATTAAAGTTTTAATTATGTTTTTTTTTCAGGTATTTAGGTGAAGGATGTACATTTACAAGCTTGGCATCGTATTTCGCAAGAGGAGACAATACAATATCTACAATTATTGCAGAAACAGATAACCCCATATGCTTCGCCTCCTTGGCAATCTAATTATAGTGTATAGGTAAATTTAATTTATACAAATAAAAAAATATTATTACTGACCTGTCAAATTGATTTTTTTTCCAATCTCAATCCACGCCTTTTCTGTAACATCTTTTCTTACGTACTCTGGCAGCTTATAATTATACAAACATGGATAATTTTCCACCTCCTGGACAAAATTAATATTAAAGGTTTGTTCCGCCGCCATTTTGTGATGCAACGCGTATACGACTCGGATAGCGTGCGACCAGCAAGACGGTTGCGTGTAGGGCATGGCGGTATTGGACTTCTGAAAAAACCGGTATTTTTTCGGTATTCAAATTTTTAAAACCGGGATCCCGGTTTTTCGGTATTTTTTCGGTATTATACTATATCTAGTTTATCTAGTTTTGCGAGGAGGGTTTTACATCGGTAAAACCCTCCTCGCAAAACTAGATGCTAATGTCATAAAGATATTGAAGTCATGGTTTGGATTGGCACATCCGGCTGATCCCTCTACTCTATTTAGGGATCACAATAGTTTTGGCCTGAAACTAAAAAAACCATCTGAACTCTACAAACACCTAAGAGTTACAAAAACGCATGTTTTGGGAAAGTCGAAAGACGAATTAATCGCATCTCTCCCAAAAGACAAAAGCGCTTCGGACCTTGAATCTAGACTTCAATTCCACAAACAATTTATGGCAGGTGCGCAAGTAAATACAGCTGGGTTGGGTGCGAGAAAGAAAAGGGAAGACCGAGACATGGTAAAAAGCTTTCTACAACAAGACGAAAATGATAGTTACAAAGTGCACGCTATGAATTTAGAAATGCAAAGTGAGTGGTTAACCATAGGTGAGTTTTGTATCCCATTAGCTCTAAAGTGGCGCACCTTGCTATATGACTGGTCTCCTGCCTTATTAAAATTTTATCTGAACGCTTTCCAAATGACCCTCCCTGACCAGAGTAACTTGGTAAGGTGGGGAAAAGCCTCTGAAAAATGTTGCTATACTTGTGGTGAGGCGATATGTACAGCAAGGCACATATTGGTGGGATGCAAGGTGCTCCTTAATAGGGGTCATTACTCACAGCGCCATGACAGAGTACTTGAAATCATACGTGAAGCCGTAAGCCTTTCGGTAGCTAGAGCCCAAAAGGGATTGACGATGAACAAAAGACAAATTAACTTTGTAAAAGAGGGCTCAACTTCAAACTCCAAGAACAAGCCTTACTCAATCCTGGGTTCAGCACCTGATTGGACAATTTTAATGGACACGTATGAAAAGCACTACAAAATCCCAGAGGATGTGGGTGTTTCGTCATCCAGACCGGACATTTTCCTTTTTTCTAGGGCTACGAAACGCATAGTCCTGGTAGAACTTACCGTACCGTGGGAAACTAATATACCTAAAGACCACGTGATGAAACAAAATAAGTATTACGACCTACAAAATGAATTAACAAAAAATGGCTATGTAGTTAATTTATACGCTGTAGAAGTAGGAGCGAGAGGTATACCAGCAAAATCTCTCTATAACCTGCTTAAAGACCTTGGATTGTCCAGAAGTGCAGTAAGTTCTATACTAGAACGAGTATCTAAAGCTGCACTAGTAGGATCATATCGGATTTGGCTGGGCAGGGAGAGAAATACGAGTAGTGAAGGTGAGTGTTGACGTACGTCAATGTAAGGGGCCCCTTTTAAACCTACAGCCCGAGTCACAAGTCTTGGGGTCTATTCGAGATTTCTCTCTCTGCCACACGATGGACCCGGCACCCGCACGGTGAATCCATGGAATGCTAAGAAGTACGTCTCAGCTATTCGGTATAGTAAATCTGATACATACCTACTTAATTTAGCATTTCAAACTCTAAAGTTAAACGCAATAGTAATCAATACATACGCATAAATTTTAAACTAGTTTACGCTCGTTAGTTTTAAACGAAAAATTAAACCAACTCCAAAACAGCACTCAAAAGCGAAAAATAAATTAATGTAACTATTATAAGTCCAACTCACTCATCTATTTGATGTCGTAGCCAGTCAAGTGAAAAAGCTAATACTTAGGTAGATGTTATGTACCTAGTAAGTAGTGCAATTACTTGTAGGTAGATAGTATTTATGAATTGGTATGGCTGGTACCGACCTCAAACAGATGAGTGAGTAGCGCTTCAACTAGTTATAATAATTTATTTTTCGCTTTTGAGTGCCTATTTATGGTTTTGAAGTTGGTTTAATGTTTTGTATAAAAATAGTTGATATGCATCACAAGACCAAAATAAAAAAAAATGATTTACCCCCGACTACCTCGAATTTGTAATCTGTACGACATTCTACTAGTCAAGTCCTTTCTTTTGATACCCATATTGAGGTAGTAGTGAAAATAATAATGTAATTCGCCATTTGTTGTGGCGGCCATCTTGGATCGGCCAAAACTTGTCAGTGTATAGTATTTTACTAGTCAAGCCCTATCATTTGATTACCCATATTGAGGGAGGTTGTGAAGAAATTTTGTATATTTTTTAATAAATTTAGATACTTTGTGGAGGCCATCTTGAATCGTTATTAACTAAACATAGCTAAGAACCAGCGCACGGGAATTAATCTTTAAACAAAAAAGCAGCATAATCGGCCCATCCGTTTGAGCTCTACGGTGCCACAGACAGACACACACAGAGACAGACAGACATACTGACAGACAGACATCGACGTCAAACTTATAACACCCCTTTTTTGTCGGGGGTTAAAAATACTGTATGTTACTCTTTTTAGTGCAAAACAAGTTTTTATTAATACATTTAAACTATTTCGTGTAAACCATGAAAAAAAAATTACGTAAGACTGCCGCTCATCAAGTTTACAATCATAAAATGAATTGCAATTGATTATTGATTGTTATTTTCGTAGTCTAGAGCTGCCTTATGGGTTTTATTTATGAATTTAATTTCTTTATTCAAAATACCGAAAAACCGGTATTTGCAATTTCAATACCGGTATTCAGAATTGCCTCAAATAGTCCGGTATTACCGGTTTTTCGGTAATACCGAATACCGGTATCCATGCCCTAGTTGCGTGCGACTGATATCAAACGCGTCGTCGACGCGACTCGTCGTGTGCGAAACTAGCTGAATATGTATGGCGGCTACTCACAAGCGACGCGTAGGATACGCGTGCGAAACACAAATCGCTTGAGAGTCGCTTCGTGAGAGAAGGGCCTTAAGCCCTTCTCCCATTACGATACGCGCGCGCGACTCTAGTCTTGGATACTCGAGTAGAATACTACTTGGATACTTGCTCGCTACCCGACGCTCGCATATTATGCTACTAAAAAATGACTAAATTCATCATTTGTGCAAACTCGTTTTTAGTGGACGGACGTTATGTCCAGCAACTCCAGTGACGATGAAGGTCTCGCAGTTTTTCTGTTTTATAGAAATAGAAGACGTCAACGCAAGAGAAAATACTGGATTCATCCATATATTGAAAGAAACATAAATTGTAGAGTTTTTGTAGCCGCACAAGAGCTACAATATGATGATAAGAAGTTTTTATCTTTCTACCGAATGTCTAAAGAGACCTACTTGCATCTTGTTATGTTATTAAAACCTGCTATACATCAACGAAATACTAAATTTAGAGAATGTGTCAGTGCGGAAGAAAGGATTCTGATAACCCTAAGGTAAATAATACTTCATTATGACATATGTAGGTAATTAAATGTTTATAAAATTTTAATAACTTTATAATTATTACTTATTTAAGTACTTTATAATTATTACCTACTTATTCTTCTTCTTCGTGTGATAATAACATAGGTATCGATTCATAATAAAGTGTGGCAGTATTTGATTGTGCTACATTCAGACTTTCGTTTATGGTAATTGGCGTACTTATTACCTCGGCAGCACTCATCGGTGAAGGAGTAGAATAAAGTGTGATGGGACTATTAATATTTTCACTACTTTGGTCCATTATATCGTCTATCAATGCAAGCACTCTTCTCTTAAACAGTCTTCTTTGACTATCAGTCATTTTGTTCACGTCCGATAGTAAACTCAGTAAAAACATTTTGTTTGAATTTTCAGCACTGTCACAGTTATCTAGAATTTTGGATCGTTTCAATTTAAAATAAGATGAAATGTCTTTCTCGGCTTGAGTTTCTTCCAGCTTCTTCCGTTTTTTATTATTATTTGTTGATGGTGGTGGTGGTAATTGCTGTTGCGAGATTGGTTGAGTGCTTGTACTAGTAGAAGGAAGATATGATTGTTGCGAGATTGGTTGAGTGCTTGTACTAGTAGAAGGAAGATATGATTGTTGCGAGATTGGTTGAGTGCTTGTACTAGTAGAAGGAAGATATGATTGTTGCGAGATTGGTTGACTGTTTGTAGATACATTTTCTGTGAACTGTGTTTGTTCGTATAGTTCAGGATCAGGTGTCTGTGGTTCTATCGTCTCTTTCAAATTCCCTGATGGTTTTCCTACTGTTTTTATGAAGGGTACAGTAAATTGCATATAGTGTGATAAGTAGTATGGTTTTTTTTGTGCAGTACTTGCTCCACTTTTTGGCGGTTTCAAGTGGCGAACAAAAACACTACGTAGATTTTTCCACTTTTCTTTAGCTTCTGGTCCTGAAAATTAACCTTAATATTAATTATTTTTCAGATATTTGGGGTCAGGTTGTACGTTTGTAAGCCTAGGATTGTATTTTGCAAGAGGAGATAATACAATTTGTAAGGTCATAGCTGAAACTACAGTAATAATATGGGAGATATTAAATGGAGACTACATGCCATTACCAGATGTGCAACATTGGAAAGACATTGCTGCTCGTTTTGATCGCCTCTGGAATTTACCCAACTGTTTAGGGGCATGTGATGGTAAACACATCAGAATAGAAAAATTACCTAATTCGGGATCAAGTAATTTTAATTACAAATCCTACCATTCGATAGTATTAATGGCATGTTGTGATTCCGATGGACTATTTACTCTTATCGAGACTGGCTATGCGGGTAGGAACAGCGACGGTGGAATTTTCAGTGCTTCCAGGATCAAACGTTGGATAGAACATGGACATCTTAATATTCCTTTACCTTCCAAACTTCCTAATGACCAATCTAACTATGAATTTCCATACTATTTTATTGGGGACGAGGCATTTCCCCTTCTATCTTACTTGATGAGACCATATCCCCAAAGAACCTTGAATGACTTGAGAAGGGTATTTAACTACAGACTAAGCCGAGGAAGGAATACAATTGAATGTGCTTTTGGGATGATGGCTGAAAAATTTCAAGTATTAAGTACTGCTATAAGATGTCATACAATAGAAAAAGTAACAAATATAATAAAAGCAGTGTGTATTTTACACAACTATGTTCGAAAACGTGAGGGTATTCTATATAGTCCGAGGGAGTTTATACAAAACAGATTGCTCACTATTCCCGTTATACAACCTCATAATATAGAAATAACGGCAACTATGTCACCACATAATCAACGAAATTATTTAGCAAACTACTTTATATCTGAGCAAGGTTCATTGCCTTGGCAATACCAATCCTGTTTGCAAAATACAATGTAACATTTAATAATAAACTATGTTTGTATACAAACAAAAAAAATCTACCTGTTATTTGAAATTTTTTCCCAATTTCTGCCCAAGTCTTGTCTATTGTATTTTTCCGCATGTAGTCAGGTAAATTGTAATTATATAAACAAGCATGTTTTTCAACTTCTTGTACAAAATTAATATTTGTTTCTTGCTCCGCCGCCATCTTGTCAAAACGTGCGCGCGACGCGACGCACAAGCGACCAACACGGCGGGTATTGCGAGACTAGTCGCGAACGCGTAGAATACCAGTATCGTAGTGTGCGAGTCTCCATATGAATGTATGTGAGATACTTTGCGGCGACTAGTCATGGATTAGTCTCCGAGAGTAGAGTCGCGCGCGCGTATCGTAATGGGAGAAGGGCTTTACGGTCTTGTGCATCTGGGAGTCAAGTCGAACCGGAATTGAAATATTTTAGCGCGAGTTTTCAAATGTGGGCTTTATTACCCTCCGGGCCTTATTTGCCGCAGGTACCTACATGTGCACCAAAGTAGAGTGACTAAAAAGAAATGGCGCAAAAGAAGGTGGTGGATGGTGACTATTCATCGGAATAGAACGAGGTATATGTGTTATTAGTTATTATTGATATACAGGCTGATAATAATTTTGCAAAAAGTTAGAAGGTTTACACATTTACAAAAATATACTCGATCAGCTGATTGGATTTGTATGGAAAACGTTTTTTTTTTCGAGATTTCGACTTTGATTCCATAAAGAAACTTGTTATGAATGAGACACCGAGTGACTTCCTAAAATTTTGCTACGGGGTAATTATCCCTGTATAATTATATGCAACTAATTAATACTATGTTCATACTAACTTTACGTTGATATTTCTTTGTTTTTAGAGAGAATATGAATCAACAGCTTGCCGAGCTTCTTGCAGAACCATCTGGGGAGTTCGATAATTTCGTTCGAATGTCATGCACTGATTTTGAATATCTGCTACAAAAAAAATCTCCGATGGTTTCTAAGCAAGATACTACTTGGAGGGAAGTTGTACCAACAAAAATACGACTTGCATTGACATTGAGGTTTTTAGCTACTGGAGATGACTACAGAAGCTAAAATATTTAAAATATCAAGTTCACTTATCTCACGCATAATAATTGAAGTCTGTTTGGCACTCAATGATGTTTTGCAAGATATGATTAAAGTAAGTAAAACTTCATGTTATTGTATAATTTATTAATGTTTAAAATATGTAATGTATTAATGTGAAAATTATGTAATATATTATTTATTAATGTTTAAAAGAAAGAGTTACAAAATAGTTCTAGAGTTTCAAAATACAACAGTCTCAATTTTACCATGGATAGATCAATTACTTGAATCATCATAAAACAATGTTTAGCATCACATGAACTTTTCATTTGTGTGTTTTATGCGTCATCATATGCCTGATATATTATATTTTGAGTCTCTAAAGACTGAGATTGGTTGTACGTTCTATCAGATAATTCTGGTAAATGAAGTTAAACAGGTAGTTCTGGAGATGATGTTTGTAGCCCTTGAGCAGATGAAGACTGCATTAATTACGATTGTGAATATATTTTATCATTAGACAATATCCGAAAACGTTGAGTTTGGGGTTCATTAAAAACATACTGCGGTGAAGGGGGTAGGTACGTATAACCTTCGACCAATTAATTATACCTAGACAGAACTTTTCATAATAAAACAACGCAGGAAATCGCCTAGAGTTTACTAATGAACTTCTCACACCTCTGCTGCGAAACTTCAGTTGCGGAACCGCTGTAGGAATTCCGCTGCGATAAAGTGTAGTTGTGTAGTTGCGGAACGGGCGCCGGAACCTGTTAGTCATCAGTCAGCCATCGGAGCGAAATGTCGTTATCAGAGTCAGAGGAGGAGGAAATATTTTTGTGGACTTTAACTTTGAAAAGGCGTAAATCTCGTAGAATTTGGGTGCACGAGATTAATGAAAAAAAGAAGAAAGTAGGAGAAACCCGATTATGTAAAGAACTAGAGTCACATGAAGATCGTTTTTATACATATTTTAGAATGACCCCAGGGAGTTTTGAAGATCAACATAATCTTTTGAAGCCACATATTACTAAACAAAATACAAGGTTTAGGGAAGCTATTTCTAGCAGAGAAAGATTAGCCTTAACTTTGAGGTAAGTAAATTATTTATTTATTAATCATTAATACAAAAAAATATTCGGCATTTTACTAACTCTACGATTAGTGAAACATGTTCATTAGTTCATGATCATTTTGATTTGAGGTTGTTAAATCAGTAGGTATAGCCGTATTGCCCTCTTGTGGAAGAATATAATAATTAGCATTGTCAGTGACTGTTCCGTCACTGATCATGGAGTAATTTCCTGGAGTAGCAGGAGAATGCGTGGTATCACTTAAAACAGAGTAGTTGAAACTACCCGTTGCAGTAGAGTTGCTGTTAGAAGTTACAGCCTCCAGATCACTTAATTCAGAAAACTTCTTCAACATTCAGAGATGCCATACTACCTTGAGTCTCATTCAATGTAATTGCTGGATCAATGAAATTCGTTTGATCTGCCCAGTCCAACTTTGAAGCTTTTTTGCAGCTGGGCCACTTGTACTCTTTTTAGATAATTTATACTTTTTGTAGGAGTCTTAGATTCTTCCACTTCGCTTTCAAAGTTACGACTGAAAAATAACAAAATAAGACAAAATTAATATTATTTTCATTGCAGATTCCTAACTACTGGAGATTGCTATAAGACATCGTTTTTATACCGTATAGGAAATTCAACAGTTTTAAAAATAGTGACCGAAGTGTGTCAGGAAATATGAAATATTTTACAACCATTCCATTTCAAGCCATTCCACAACATACACAAGAAATTTGGCTCAATATCGCATAATACTTCTTTGGGAAATGGGGATTTCCTCATTGCCTGGGTAGCGTGGATGGAAAGCATAGTACCATTAAATGCCCTCCAGGTAGCGGCTCAGTTGTACAGACAGTAGTTCCGTAGACTTCCCGTTCCAGAACGATCCTGCGTTGTAGAAGGGGCCAATCTAGTAGCGCACTTCACAAAATAATCCAGCACTAATCCAGTAGTAACACACTTAACGTTAATAATGTATTCCCGCACAATATTAAAGCTTTTATCCCGAAAAACTCGTGGCTCGACGTACCGGCGAAACGAGACAACGTCACTTGACAGCCGGCTGTCAACATAGATCCGCTATGATTTTCCCGGCCGATATAATGTTGCCCGATTATACGGAACAAAACCCCCGACCATTTGAACTCCTGTTCAATTTTAGAAAACCAGTATTTAACAGTATCCGGACCCCAAATAAAACGAAATTCCCAACTTTGACCCGAAAGTGGAAATCAAACCAAAAAAAACTTTACCAAAAATAGCAATAAAATTAAATAAATTTTTAACCTTGACAAATACGTATATCTAATAAAGAGGCAAGCGGGCCAGAGAGGACACCGCGCGCTGAAGTCTGGAACCAGAAACCAGAATCTCTACCACGCGGGGTGTGCCATCAGTACCAGATATCAATTTTAAAATACGTCCCCTACGCCAAAGTAGGGGGGCCAAATTTGCCTCCTTTAATAATACTAAGTCCCCTTCCCGCGGGGCCTCCGTCCTATCTGTCCATTTTACCCGTTGTTGCAGAAGGTGCAAGTACTCGGCCGACCAGCGCCTCCAGAAGTCTTGACTTATTTGCTGCAATAACTGAAAACGGGACAGGCGTCCGGGCCGCTCATCCTTCCAGGGATACTCCGGCAACGCGGTTAAGGGCTGACCGATCAAGAAGTGACCCGGCGTCAAGACTTCTAGATCGTTAGGGTCAGGCGAGATTGGACAGAGAGGACGGGAATTAAGCACTGCCTCCACGCGGCATAGTACCGTGACTAACTCTTCCCAAGTTAACACGGTCTCCCCGATGACACGGCGGAGATGGGTTTTAGCAGACTTCACCGCAGCCTCAAAAATTCCTCCCCAGTGAGGACAGGCCGGCACACTAAATTGCCAGCTGATTCCCCGCTGGGCGAGAGCCAGACTTAAACTATTATTACCAGAATTTAAAAAATTATTAACTTCGCGTAAATAATTCGCCGCCCCTCGATAATTTGTGCCATTGTCCGAACGTATTAAAGAGGGTACTCCTCTTCGCGCTACAAAGCGATCCAGCGCCGCGACAAAGGCCTCCGTAGACAGCGCAGAGACCAGCTCCAGGTGGACTGCTTTGGTGGCCAAACACACAAAGACGCACAGGTAGGCTTTAACGACCTTGGCGTTACGCAACGTCGATGACTTGACCGAGAAGGGCCCAGCGAAGTCCGTTCCGACCCCGTCGAACGGCCTCGAGGGAGAAATCCTATCCGGAGGAAGATCTCCCATCATGGGCTGCATGGTAGACGCCTTGAGCCTATAACAAGGGACACATCTAAACAGCACCTTTCGGACCGCCCTGCGAGCCGACAAGATCCAGAATTCACGCTGCAACACAGCGAGAAGCGCGCCACATCCAGCGTGCGCGTTACCGATATGCCGATCGGTGATCAGCAGGTCCACCAGAGGACCTCCTTTCGGTAGCAACAGGGGGTGCCTGCTGCCGTACGGCAGGTTGGCTTTCCGGAGCCGACCTCCTACGCGCAGAAGACCATCCTGATCTGTGAAAGGGTTCAACTTGGCGACCGCACCCTTCAAGCGAGCGCGTCCGCAGCGCAGCGCCTCAAGTTCCGTCGGAAACCTCTCACCCTGCACCAGCCGAATGAGGTGCAGCAAGGAACTCCGACGCTCCTCCACAGTGGCGATCTGGTCACTCCTCCTCTGACGAGGGTGACGACAGTTGTGGATGAAGCGTTTAATCCAGCTAGTTACCCCCAACAACTTATCCAGCTTGCTGTAACGACCCGTCAACCAGTCAGGGTCTGGAGGCACTTCCGCCACAATCGCATGCACGCGGACTCCGGGCAGCTCCGCTCGCTCCGAGTCCGCGCCGAGAGCTGGCCAGGAAGCTTCTGGCTCCCGCAGCCAGTCCGGACCCCACCATAAGGGGTGATCAACTAGCTCCGGCGCGGAACAGCCGCGCGAAGCACAGTCAGCGGGGTTCAACTCACCCGGGACATGTCTCCAAACCATGTCCAGTCCAATGTTTTGGATTTGGGAAACCCGATTTCCCACAAAAGTCTCCAAGGTGTGAGGGGCTGCTCGTAACCAGGCAAGTACGACCTGACTGTCTGACCACGCATAGACCTTCCGGATGTCTATCGAGGTGGACAGTTCCTGATATACGTGCTTAAGCAGCCGAGCAAGTAATGTGGCTCCGCTCAATTCCAGTTTCGGAATAGTGAGTCGTGTCCTGATAGGAGCTACATTGCTCTTCCCCAATAAGAGCGTGACATTGACGTGGCCTCCAGCGTCAACTGTACGCAAGTACACAGATGCGGCATAGCCCAGCTCGGACGCATCACAGAACCCGTGCAGGCTGATCCGGCTATAGCCTGGTGGCAGAATGCGACGGGGCAACGCCACTCGATTGACCGTTTCGAGGTCAGATATTAAACGAAGCCAAATGTTAAGCGAGTCTCCAACCAGGGGGTCGTCCCATGAGACCTTCAGAGTCCAAAGTCGCTGTAACAGACACTTGGCTGCGAACAGAACCGGACTGATCCAACCGTTTGGATCAAACATCCTGGCGATGGTGGACAAAACCGTCCGTTTCGTCCACGCGCGTGTGGCTTCCAGTGCCACCCGAAAGGTGAAGATGTCAGCAACCGGTTGATACTGCATGCCCAGAACCGCAATCCCGTGCGGATCGTCACCTTCCTCGAAGAGCCCCGGATCCTGCTGGTGATCGTCCGGGATACCAGCCAGGACGTTGGGGTCGTTAGAGAGCCATTTCCGAAGCTCATAGCCTCCAGATGCGAGAAGCTCTGTAAGCTCATCCCGGAGCAACAGAGCTTCCTCCACCGTCTGCGCACCAGTGCAAACGTCGTCCACGTACAGGTCGCGTTCCAGAACTGCGGCTGCACGTGGGTACCGAGCCCGTTCTTGCTCCGCCAACTCCAGCAGTGAGCGGATCGCAATGAAGGGGCTTGATCTCAACCCATAGGTGTTGGTGTTCAACTCATACACCATCATAGGGTCCTGAGGACTTTCCCGCCAGAGGATCAACTGGAACCTCCTGTCCTCGGGGTGTATGACCGTTTGTCGGAACATCATACGGATGTCCGCTCCCAACACCGACTCCTCGCAACGGAGTCGGTGACGGAAACCTAGCCAGGCCCAGGCGATGAGCAACCCGGGTTGTCAAAATACACCCCTGGGACCCTGTGTCCAAGAGCGCTCGTATCCGGACGTAGTCGCCTCTTGGACCCCAAACCCTTAACCAGAGGGTGGGCAGCAGGACCACCGGTTGATCCTGTGCCAAGGGAACGGAGGCTAGTCAATCCCTCCGAGGCCCGTCCGAACCCGTCGGACTACAGGGCCCAGCCCAATATGGCTGCCGAGTGCAAAGGGCCATCGGAGGGGGGGCATATCCGGCCGCCCTGCCATACCGAAAGTAGGGCGGGTGGTATTCCAGCCTCGGATGTCCATGGAGGGGAGGCGTGTACGCCCTCCATTCCATTGGTCGCGGATCCAGCGGCGGAGAAGGATAACGCTGGGGAGGTGGCCCCCGTAGTGACTTCTGTATCACCCTTCCACCTCTCCAGTTCGCCCGCGTCCGCGCGGGCTGTGAGGTCGGTGACAGAGCCGCGTGTAGGACGCCCCTTGTTGGGCTGCCCGGTGCTGCCGTGGGTTGGGGTGGAGGGGGTGTGCTCCACGCTGTAGCCACTTCATTGTTGTACAATGCGTGGCTCTGCGTGGGAGCGCCCCCGCCCGTGGAGGGCCCCCTCCCTGAGGGCTGTCGACCAGCACCATCGCTCCTGACGCACAAGAGCTGATGGTGTGGTCCCCCACACCCAGGACACGGCCGTGCCGTGGGGCAGTCATTGTACAAATGACCCCCCAGGCACCCGTAGCACCGACGCAACCGCCGAACGATCCCTCGTCGTTCGGAAGTCGTCCGCGCAAGCAGGGCCGGACACTGCACCAGCGCGTGAAGCTGGCCACAGTTCGGGCACTCCTGCTCCGACGCAGTCGTCACAGTCGCCGACCGCTTTACCCCACCCAGAGTGCGGGGATTGGTAGGTCGCGGTCCTGTTCCGGCAGGGCCACGAGCTGACGCGGCGGGCTGCGCCTCCTGAGGCGCCGACTCGACCATCCTCGCCTCCCACTCCAGGACCCGAAGCAGCTCCTCAAACGTGGGGAAGACCTTCGGGTCGCCGTGAAGGCCCCTTTCCCGCTCGAACCGGGCGCGCAGCTCCAGCGGCACCTTGCCCAGCAGAATGTGGACCAGCAGAAACGACCAGTGTTCTACTGGCAGTCCCAAGCTGCGCAAGGCGTTGTACGCCACCTTCACGGGCGTGAGGATTAGCGGCCTCAACTGAGACCTCTCAGTCACCTTCGGCAGCCCCAGTATTTGGGACACGTGAGCGTCGGCGAGGAGCCGAGGGTTTTGGAACCTCGTCTCCAGCAACTCCATCGCCGTGCCGAAGTTGTCGTCGTCCAGCTCCAGGTGCTGGATCAGGGAGAGTGCCTCACCCTCCAGTGACGTGCGGAGATACGCCAGTTTCTCCGCCCTCGTCAAGTCGGTGCGTGAATCTACGAGAGAGGCGAACATGCTCCGGAAGCCGCTCCACTCCCGCAGGTTCCCTGTAAACCTGGGCAAGTCCAGAGTGGGAAGGCGTCCCACTACACCCGAGCCCGCATCCCTGATGACGGGTCCCGAGCTCGCCCTTCCCTGACGAGACCTCTCCAGCTGGCGAACCCTTTCGGAGACCTCGTCGTACACATCCAGGATGCGCCGCATGTCCGCGTCAATCCTCTCCATCTGGTCCTCAGGTGGAGGCGGCCTTGCATCCCGCAGCAATCCTGTGCTCCTCTCAGCGATCTCCAGGCGCCTGTCGAGGTGTTCTGCCCTGTTTAATAGCGCCTCCTCCCGGTCTCTCCTGCCGACCAATCCTTGCAAGGATTCAAACCACCGGAGCTGGTTGGCCAAATCCGAAGCCATTTTTAAATTTAAATTTAAATTTTAAATTAACCTAAAGTTCGGACAATGTCACAACAATTATATCCGCAACCTATTAAGCCGGATACCACTTAATACCAATTTCCCGACAGTTTGGGGAGAAATTATAAACTGGGAACCCCCAAATATCTGGCCTACCCGATATATTTTCCCAGAAAAATAAAAACAAAAAAGGGGTATTTACGGTTAACCGCGCTCCTGCTACCAAAAAATGTACAGTATTTTATCCAGAAATTACCGTCTCGGGGCCCATCAGCGAGAATTAAACATTATTATTTTGCTTTTATACCGATTTTAATATTTACCCCCTAATTGCAAACAAGGTACCGAAAAGAAATCACTTACGTAGGGTTCCCGGCGTCGTCCAAAGCCCTGTTTGGTTATTAGGAATAGGGAACGGAACACGGGAATAAGGAAACACCAAACCAGACAGTAGTTCCGTAGACTTCCCGTTCCAGAACGATCCTGCGTTGTAGAAGGGGCCAATCCAGTAGCGCACTTCACAAAATAATCCAGCACTAATCCAGTAGTAACACACTTAACGTTAATAATGTATTCCCGCACAATATTAAAGCTTTTATCCCGAAAAACTCGTGGCTCGACGTACCGGCGAAACGAGACAACGTCACTTGACAGCCGGCTGTCAACATAGATCCGCTATGATTTTCCCGGCCGATATAATGTTGCCCGATTATACGGAACAGTATTATTAAGAGGTTCTGTTGATGATGTTGCAATAGTTGTTGTCATATTTTTGTGAGGAGTCAAATATATAGGTTGGGAGCCTAATGTCCGGATGACTTGCCCTGGAACATAAATAAATAAATATTGGTGGACAATCCACACACAACACCATCTGACCCCAAACTAAGCAAAGCTTGTATGATGGCGGCCAAATAGCTGATATAATACTTATATAATTTTAAATACATACTTATTATACATAGAAACACCCAGACACAGAGTGGGACTTGCATTTGTTTGTATCGCCTGGAGGTGTTATATGCTTGAAGCTTAAATCAACTGTTAATTCCGTGTAAGAAGATAACGGTTGCTGTGTGACGGCATCTACCTCATCCAGACTTGACATTAATTTTGCATTATTAAGTGGTTCTGTTGATGATGTTGCAATAGTTGTTGTCATATTTTTGTGAGGAGTCAAATATATAGGTTGGGAGCCTAATGTACGGATGACTTGCCCTGGGACATAGGGTGGGACTTGCATTTGTTTTTTGGGACTAGGCTTTGTATTTGTAGGAACTTCTAGGTCCATAATTTTTGTCAGCGTTCCGTCAAAAACTTCATACAACTCCATCCTGTTTACGTTTCTTTTATCATCTTCAGTGGAGTCAGTGAAATCACTCGAGTCTAGAAAATTTGTATCCAAAATATCAGTCAAGCTTGTGAAATTACCTATATCTATTAATGACGGAGAATGGTTAGTTGCAGAAGTATCTTCAGCTGAGTTACATAAAGACATTTTATTCTCTTTGTTAATTTGCCACCAAACATGGAATAAGCCTTCTAAAGCCTTATCCCCTTTCCATGTGGGACTCTTGTTTCTATAAAAATCTTCGGGGTTTTCAGGTGTTACGTGTGCTTCGAGGTATTTTAAATGACCGACGATATTGTCTTGATTATTGGTAGACTCATCGAGTGATGCAATAGAGTCACCTACTACAGTAACGGACTCTTTTGGATTACTCGTTACACACTTAGAGTAGTCAACATTGTCTGGGTCAAACGGTGACAGTGACAGCCCACTATTACGAAAACCATTTTTAATTGTGTCAGGATCCAGTTGTTTGAGAGCTTTATCAAGCAATAGGCAGAAATCATGTTTTTTTTTTTAATTTTATAAACTGGTTGTCGTTGCGCCAATCAAAGACTATTTTTTTCCATATTTTTTTTAATGGCCTGAGAACAGCCACATCCATTGGTTGGAGAAGATGCGTCGCATTTGGATAAATAGCCACCAGATTAATGTTTTTTTCCCGACAAAAATTAATCAATGGCAGCGTAGTGTGTGAGCAATGTCCATCTAAGAAAAAAAATATTGGCAATTGGATATTGCTTCTTTCCAGCCAAGGAAAGAAAACATTAGCCACATACTCATAAAATGACTCTCCTGTCATCCAACCTTTTTCTGAGTGTCCCAGACCCCAACCACTAGGCGTGTGTTTTGAAATTTTATGTGGGATAGACTTCAGCTTAAACAACACTATTGGATGTGCCGATTCCCCTGCTGCGTTGGCTGTGACCAGGACTGTCACATATTATTTTTCATTACTAGGGATACCATTGTAAACATTTTTAGAACCACGCTTTGCTAAAACTTTGTCGTCTGTTGGTGACAAGAAAAAAGCGCTTTCATCACAGTTGAAAACTTTTCTTGGATCTTGAGCAGCTTCATTTAAATTAGCTATTGAAATGAAATTTTCTATATCTTTAAACCACGTCCTTAGATCGTTTTCCTTGACTAATGCACGGGTTTGTGTCAAGTTTTGAGCCACTCTTTGGCCTATCTCAGGGTGTCTTTTTATAAATCCTTCAAACCAGTGACGACCAGGTCTATCGTTCGTAAAAGGATTATTACGCTTCATTTTTTTTACAAGTAAGCTCACACTATCCAGTAACTGTGCCTTGGTCACAGGAAACCCACTTTGTGCCATAAAAATAATCCAGTTCTTCAAATGGTCTTCTTCATCTTTTGATAAAACTGTAGGAGGTCCCATGGAGCTTTCGATAGAATACCGCCGCTCACCTTGTCGTGTAATGTTGACTTAGAAACATTATATATTATTGCAGCAGCTGTAATCGAAAACCCTTTGTTGACAGCATCTATTACTTTAAATATAGCCTCCTGCTTTTCATTCATGATTCACTGAAACGAAATAAAAAGTACCTACAGCAAATTAATCAAATCGTTAGTAAAACAAAGACATATTGCATGAAATATGTATTTCAAGAAAAAAACATTTGTTTATTCAACGTTATAAGAAAAAAATAAGTAAACGCAGGCCTTTAATGAACCTATCAACAATCTTTTACAGAATACACAGCAATTTCAAGGAAGAATGAGGCTTACTACAAGGCAATAAGGTTGCATAACGGGCATCGGTACAACTGATATTATGGGGTTAATGAGTGTAATAATTTTCGGACGAAAAATATATGTTTTGTCCGACCATCGGGCCAAGGAGGGTTTAGTGAGTACCAATATGTAAACACGCGATTATAACAAACAATCATTTAGATTTAGCACACAGATTTGTCCCTGATGGCCATCTGTAGGTTGAACTCTCGGATGGTCTTCGGTGATGCAGCCAACGCTCGCCGCACGAACCGACCGATGGCGTCTACGCTGACGACACCGACGACGCCATCGGTCGGTTCGTGCGGCGAGCGTTAGCTGCATCACCGAAGACCATCCGAGAGTTCAACCTGCAGATGGCCATCAGGGACAGAAATGCAGCCGTAGTGGAGGCTCTCGGCCGGAAGGAGGCGGCTTAGGCAAATGGCAATAAGGCAAAGAATCGATGTCGAGTCGATTACTAGCGGAATCCCAACTGGTAGTGATCGGCTCAACAGACGAGCACTAACTAGTATTAGGTTTGAAATGTTCCCAACTCCCCCCTTATTTTCCTCTTCTTCTGATTATCCAAGAAATATGTAAAAATAAATAAGATTTTAAATGACAAAAGTCACGGACCCCGGAGTCTGTGGAGTAGCAATTTTAAATAAAAAAAATAAATAAAAGATTTAGCACTAATTATAGGTTATGTCGCTACGTAATTTAGTAATACATGTTAGTAAATTAGCACACTTACCTTACCATTGATAACAACTGAATAACAAACGAAATTTAACGTCGTGGTAGGGTCAAAGTTTAGTGACTAAACCAATAAGATTTAGGAAGTTTTCGGACACATCACTTTTGTTGTCGTGTAGTTTGGACGCCATAACTCTTTTTTTATAGTTTTTCCACTTAAGAAATTAAAAACATTACCAAGAATTTATTGCCACTCACACAATTTAGATAATCTTTGGTAGAAAAAAATATATATATACGGTCGAATTGAGAAACCTACTTTTTTTTTTAAGTCGGTTAAAAATCCAAAAATAGTGTAGCGTTCGAATACCAGGACACGTCCGAACTAATGTGCATCTATCTACCTTACATAATGTTTGTTATCTTATAAGCAAAATAAACAAATACACTTCCGCTTCAAACCGCTTCTCCTACATACGGACAAAACACAGCGAAATTAATGCGGTTCCGCTGTTATGGTTTCGCAGCGGAGGTGTGCTACGGGCATATACCTTCTTACCTATCCTTATCCTTACTAATATTATAAATGCGAAAGTAATTCTATCTGTCTGTCTGTTAAGATTTACCGTCTAAACCAGTGAACCGATTTTGATGAAATTTGGTATACAGATAGACTCCGAGAAAGGACATAGGCTACTTTTTATTGCGGAGAAAGGGTTGAGAGGTTGAACAAAGTAACGAAAACGGGGAAAAATATGTATCTTTGAGAGCTTTAGCTGCGTGTGCCATTCTCCTTGGCGTGGGCTGAAGTCTGTGACAGCACGTGTCACAGACTTTTGTAGACACGTGTCACAGATTTGAAGGTTGCGTCATTTTAGGTAAACAAATTTGCAATAATGCATTGTTACATTTTTACATGTTAATTAAAAATATCTCTAATCTTATACTGTGTAAAGTTGTTTATATTAAATTTATCCGTTGGTTTTTATGGCTCTACACCAACATAACTATTCACATACAATCGTAAATTAAAAGTACTTGAAGAAAGAACCATGCTGCCTCGATTTTACACCAAAGGGGTTTTCGATAATCAAGCTCAAGATTATCTGAAGAAGACTGATCACCTGAATGAAGAATCATACTCCAATGAGTAACATATAGAACACCAATGAGTAACATATAGAACATTGCTCTCAATGTTCAAACGCTGGACGTTGGCGAAATTGCGGTGATACGTACCTTCTATTACCGAATGGAAGCCATAAGAAAAAAGAAGAAGAAGAATGCATTGTTGGCGGAGGTATTTTTATAAATATGTTAATGTTTATCTGAACAAATACATTATTTATCACAAATACATAATTTAGAACAAAATTCCCCTTGATGTTGTTTGATTTTAATGAATGTTTTAGGAAATATCGTAGTTTTAAAAAACTCCGTAACAAAATAATAAACCACTTTATTGTGGGCACGTGGTCCAGTGATGTTTCTTAGCGTTGTCTTCCAGCTGAGGTTCTTCGAGGCGATGTAGCCACAGAGGGGAACCGCGGCCATCTCTAGCCGGTAAGGGTACCCCATATCCGTACGTAATATCGATCCCGACATATCCCACTATGTCAATGCGTGACCATGGGCTTCAAACCTTGCGGTCCAAGCAATTCGGTCAAGGGGGAGTTACGCGGCGTAGACGGTGCCGGCGCGACTGAGACGTGCCGCGTTGAACCTTGGCCGTAGAGGAGTCTTCTTCTCCTCTACGGCCACGGAATACCGGTATAACGGTGCGCCGCTCTTCCTGCCCACTGCGGCCTTGCGTGGTCGCCAACGTATGATGGTGGACGCGGTGGGGCTGTAGGGGATGAAAAGTGCCGGTATATCGGTGAGCTGCTGTCCCCGTCCTCTTCAGCCAGATGATGGTAGGTGTTGAGGCCGAGCATTTGGCCCGCCGCGGGATACAAAAGGTCTAGATGTGAGGATGTCTGGCACCAACGAGGCGGTTGGTTACCGAGGTAATCACGGCGTGTGTTATCCCGCGGCTGGTTCGTAGAAGAGTGCGAGAGCATATCCGTGTTCGCGACAAAGGTGTTGGAAAGGTTTTAGTCGGTAGGGGCACCACTCATGTCGAATCTGACACAAATCGACCATTCCCTTCAAGCGGAATGGTATGTTGATGCATAACCTTCACATAAAATGGCGCCATTTGCTTTTTAATTTCAAAATAATACAATTTCCCGTCAAGGAGTCGTTTACTGGAACTATTACTAAAGCACAGGGGCAAACATTTAAGCACCTAGGAATCGATTCACGCCAAGACGGTTTTTCATACGTATAACTACTTAGGTATCTGTTTCCTTATCAAGATCATCAGGTTACAGAGATAACCAATTTGTTCTTCAAGCGTAAGAAATAAAAAAACTAAAAATATCATATCCATAGAAGTACTTAAAAATACCTGTACTTTAAAACCCATTTTAGTGTATCCCAGTACGTTTACCTAGCGTTCCTTTATTATTTTTCTATAGTTCTCTTACTGATCATAGCTTTTTAAAGCAATGTATATTTTAGTAGGGATTTTCCTCAAATAGACGCGGGTGAAACCGCGGGTCTCAGCTAGTTGAGATATACACAAACACATACATCTTAAAGCTAATACAAAATGTCATAAATTCATTTAAATATTTTAATAATAATGAACCTTATTGCTACCACTAAGTAAGGTTTAGTTTTTAACAATTACGTTACGATAATAAGGTACTGGCTCCGCGGCGTTGACATGATGTCGTAAAATTTTATGACGTCTGTGGTGGTGCGGTGGCGTCTAGTGAAATTCAACTTTATCACCGCAGAAATAACGCTCAAAATTATATTATAGGTTACATACGAATTTTAGATTCTTTATCACTAGTGCTGTCGAAACTGTGATAGAATATGGAATCCAATGAAGTCGCATATTTATTTTTCTAGTATAAGAAGTATTGGTACCTGATATACATTTGATGTCGTTGCGGTAGCGCCACACTGTATATATTTTTAATGAAATTAGTAACTGTTATTTAACTCTATGTGAATGAACTGGCTTACCCACCAAGGATTCACCCGGGAGGACAATTTTAAACCCCGACGTAAAAACGACGGGGTGTTATAAGTTTGATGTCTCTCTCTCTCTCTGTGTGTGTGTGTCTGCTTGTAGCATCGTAGCTCTCAGACGGATGAATCAATGTTGGTTTGTTTTTTTTCTGTTTGAAAGGTGAATTAGTCAAGAGTGTTCTTTGCTGTTTGATGAAAATCGATAAATGTCCAAATAATATATGTTTTGTACGTTTTTCTATACAAGTTCGTAATTATAGAACAAATCTGTTTTAATTTATATCAGCGTTGGGGTCAAGTATAATACGTGGAAGTCGGGAGATGGCAAAGGGATCTAAGGACAAAAAATAGAATTGTAAATTATTACTTTAATTACTGTCACTAAATTATTACTTGTATAACTACGAATACATCAGAAAAAGTACACATCGTATATCAGCATTACATCTATGAAGGTCTTACTCTTAATGGTCAATAATGATAATACAATTTTAAAAAGTTATTATTTGGCAAATTCTAACTTTCTAAATTTTATTGTTTACACATGTAGTGCAAATGAACATCTATATACTTCTTAATTATGGCTTTTGTTAGGTCATATGTGTGGTTGAATTGATCTTTTGTATGGGCATCTCTTTCATTAAATATATTAACATTGATCAATAGTTGTAAGACCTTCATAGTTAAAAATGCTTTATCATACTTTTTCCGTATGATTTCTATGAGCGTGGAATAAAGACTCTCCAGACATTAATGCATATCAGTAACCCAACAACACCGGTATTTGACTTGCATTTATGCAAAGGTACAGCTTTGCTTTCGTGTACAATACGAGTTTCTTTTTTGACTTTAATAGTCTGTTTGTACGTCACTTTGGTTGAAAGAGAAAGCAAATACTTTTTAAGAGTGCGCCTAATGCCAGGGAAAATCAGTTTACACACGCGTGACGCGGTTCTTAATGCGATATACATAAAGTCGAGAATAGCATGACACAGTTTGGAGGAAAAATCAATATTAAATCAGGAGTCCATTTTTGACCAAGTTTTATTAAATTACTCAATAATTAAACATAAATTTAAAAAAGTGTTCGGTTACTTTACTAGGACGTACAATTAAGAATTTTATTACCAAAAATAATAAAAAAAATAAAAAACTCTGATCTATTTTTAAAATTCTATTCGGTTATTGTGCTTCTTCTTGATTGTACCCACACGTCAATATATTTTTTGTCATAGTTTTTATTTTCTTTACTTCAGTGAGCGGCGTCGAAAATGTCCTTTTTTCGTTTTCTGGCACTAGGCGCCCTCTTAACTTCAGCACAAAATGAAAGAACTTCAACTGAATTGGCTTTGTTAAGGGGCTTTCTGTAACCAAAGTAATTTAAATTTTTCGAGTTCAAAATATCAAAAAGGTCATTTATCAATTTGATAAACTTGACAGTGGCCTGCGAGTGAACAATTTGTTCAATATGTAACTCTTTGTCACAAAACTGTATAGCCCGAGCAACGCTGTTACTAAGAAGCTGTGACGCCAGGTTAACTTTCATCACTTGATTTCGGAATTGTATATGACGAAAAGTTAGTTTGTTAGCTAGGTGTAGACCATTTTCTTCTTGGAGAGTATGCAATGCTACTACAAGTTGCCATTTTATTGGATCGTTATTTTGGTCGTATAATAGTTTTTGGGACTCTAAAACGTTTCGCATTAATTTCAGCATGTGGCAGGGATCTAAAAATACTGCTACTTTTTGACTATGACAAGGGTGAGGGAATGTCGTCTGCATACTATCATACGTTCCGATGTCGCAACCCTATGCAATTTCATGCAGCTGATATTAGATTTGCATCCGTCGAACGTAAGGGATATCTCAGTAACCCCTACAGAGTGAGATTTTTGGAGTGCTATTCTTATCAAATTGGCTTTCATCTCTCCATTAAGGCTTAGGATGAAAAAATATGCAATAGGCAATGTCTATGACTTATGTAATGAAACTAACACGAACACAAAAGCTTGGTTAGCCAGAAGGGCTGAGTCACTGGATCCGACTCCCATGCCCACAAAACCTTCATATTTATTGCCAGTCCAAACTTTTTGCTGGCGTATAGACATTTCATCAGCCACTAAGGAGGATAAAAGTGGACCTGACTGTTTGGCTTTATCGCCTAACCTTAAAAAAGCCTCTTCTGTAAAGCCTGGCTGGGCGTTAACATTTTAATACCAATTAAAAAGTGTATGGGGGTGCGGGAGACGATTATTAAAAACATTCCTTGCATATTTGTAAGCTGCAAGAGAATAAAACTGTAAGGTCAAAGCGAATTTTTGGAGAGCTGGTGGATATTTGGAAAATTTATTTTTTGTCTTGGTTGTTAGCACGAGCATAATCTTGGGTTCGGATTCATTTGACTTGTTATTTAAATCAGTGCATAAAAACTCATCTGCTTATCCTTTTGATTTCAATTCTTGAATTATCTGCTTTAAATTTGTATTCTATTTCTTGAGTCTATTATTTTGTTTTTTTTATTAATTTTGCACCAGATTTGATTTTTGCTGTAGTTTTCGGTTACATTTCAATTCAATTCATTTATTCGCGTATATGGGTATACAAAGATGTTAACAGAAACAAATAAAACATTTTACATAAAGCACTCCATATCCTACCTTTCGGCATGCAAATTACAATATTTTGTTAAAAAAAAATTTGAACTTTAGACTTGTCAGTTATTAACCAATGCCAACCACAATCAAAACGTAATAGCCAATTAAAGATCAATCACTGATCTTCCTAACTAGTAGACCGCCAATAACAAGCTAGCATGAAATAAAGCAGGCTGTTCATGGTCATACAGTGCTTTAGCACATTTACTGATTACAATCATATTTTTTTAAGTCTATTTCTTTGTCTTGAAAAGCATACTTTGCAAATTCACAGTAATTAACGTAGAATAATTTTTTTGATTGTTACATAATAATGTCTTAAGAATATTTTCAAATTTACAAGAGTCATAAATACAAATAATATCACGTACCTACATTTGTCAAACGATAAGAACTAAAATAATTACACCACAGCAATAATTCACATGTCAGAAAGGCTACAACGCAGCAATATTTGAAAAAAAGAAATATCACCTTAACATCTCACATAAAACATGTCAAAAATTCAATTAAAGATTGTAATAGTATTCACATAATATGTAACAATTCGGATCCATTACTTAACTTATTTGTAAAAACAATGTCAACTGGCAGATTAATAAATTTAACAATATGAGTGTCGATCATGTCAACATAAACAATAAAGATGCATGTACACTAGTGTGAGTTTGCAGTTGTGCTCGAAAATTTGTCTAGCGAATACTCCTTAATGTTATAATACGCCTTTTCTATCAAAAAAATTTTCAACTTGCGTTTGAAAATGTGAGTTTTTTCTATTTTAACAATTTCCATTGGCAAATGGTTATACAGCATTGGTGCCATGCACAATACACTATTGGCAAACTGAGTTGTTTGTCGCTTAGGTACATTTAATTTATGTCTATGTCGGGGACATCTTAAACTTTCAAACAGTTCCATATTATTACGAACAAACATACATTCGTATATATATAAGCATGGTAGGGTCAGGATGTTCAAACTCACGAAATATGGTTTGCAACTTTGTCTTTGACGTAGCCGACAAATAGCCCTAACACATTTCTTTTGTGCCTTAAACACCCTTTCTTTAGATGTACTATTACCCCAGAACATAACACCATACCGCAGCAATGACGAGACATTACCATTATATGCAGCCAAAACTGTGGATTGATTGACTGTTTTCGACAACATACAAAGGGCATAGGAATTTTGATTTATTTTTGAACATAAATTCTTAGTATGCGTTTTCCAGTTCAAATTGCTATCTATATGTTATCCTAAAAATTTCTTTGCATTTGTGATTTGAATTGTATGTCCAAAATGGTGTATGTCAAGATTGTTTAGCTTATTTACTTTATTCTAAATGTCATTAATTTGGTTTTGTCAAAATTTATTTTCAAATTATTAAATGTCATATATTCCACAGTGCTATGCATTGTTAATTTAATGTCATTTTCAATATAAGCTTTATTTGGACCAGAGAATAATATGGTGCTATCGTCAGCAAACAGGACAGTGGGATGTTTTGTCGCTTTAATAATATCATTTATATAAATTATAAAAAGCAATGGACCTAAAACACTACCCTGTGGGACACCATACCTTACTAATCTAAAACTAGACGAATGTGTTATTTCTTTTTTTAACTTTGGACAAACGCTACTAATTTGAGTACACTGTTTACGATTTGTTAAGTAAGATTTTATGAAATTGTTAATATTACCTCTGATTCCATATGCATCTAATTTATTCAACAAAACATTATGATCTACACAATCAAAAGCCTTTGTGAGATCCATATAGAGAGCACAGGTAGCGTCCAACTTTGTCATAATTGTGTTAAAAAAATTAAAAATTGCAAGATTATTTTCTTATAGTCCTTTTACAAAGTGACGTCTTTGGCGTGTTAAAAACAGATGAAAGTTCAGATGGTATTGGTGAAATCAATCCTTGATCAATAGGCACAGGGGCCACTAAATTTTCAGAAAAATCAGCTTGCGGCGGTGGAGATGTAGTAGCGGATTCCTGCAAAAATAAATATTTAACGTAGTTACTTCACTTTGTAGTAAGAATAAAGCTTATAAAAGTTTTCATAGTCCTAATAGAAATAAACCAAAGACTTTCGTCGTGATTATTTTTACAGAATTACAATTGCAAATATTATCGAAAGCATATATGCCTATTACTAGTACAGTAGTATACAGAAGGTTCACTTTCAAACAAAAGTCAACTTATTACATTACTTTCTGCGATAACAGGTATTCTATTTATAATCAGATGAATCAATTGCATACATTGTAATTGAATACCTCTATTTTTGGTACAGCATTTTTATTTGATATTCGAAATCCTTTTTGTGTAGTATACATGTCAGTTTCGGCAAAGTGTTCTGAGCACACTACACTGGAGTCATTTGGTTTAAAATACTCTTCACTTCTTTCTTCTTTTATGACCAACCGCCACTTTTCGTATTTCATTTTGAGGAAATCTGTAGAAATGTAAAACCAAAACCAGTTTAAAAAGGCGACTCCAATACTCTTGTTCCTAATTAGGCCTAGCCTGTCTTTGTCTTGCGTGTAAACGTTATTATGCGTGTGAAAGAAAAGACAATTGCGAAGCAAAAATAATCGGATTGAATTTGTTGAAACACTAATTTGGAGATAATAACTAAATTATTTCGAATGTTTATGACTGTAAGTACTAGTAAACATTCCGGGACTAGGTTGTTGACACGTCTGAACGTCCAAGTGTAATATTGTGTAAGTGACAAAAAGTACAACACTTGAATAGTTAGAATGACGTAGTGTCAAAATGACTAAAATTGAGATTATATTTACGTTATATCGTGCCTGTGTCAGAATGTACAAATTTTAATATGTGTTTATGTCAAGTCATGACAATGACAAAATTTTTAAATGTTAAAATATTTTAGTAACCAATCACGTTATTGACTAAATGTCTGAATCTAACAATGCCAGAAAATATACCTACCTACCCGTAAACGAAGGTTAATGAGAATGTAGGTATCGTGTCTTCTTTTTTAAAAAAAATAAGTGAAATAACACATACATTCATTTATATTAATCGTAGTTATCTTTATATTTATTATCATTGCATTTTTAATAAAAACAAAACAATTAATTCTTTACTTAAAAATAACTTCACATATTCATTTATATTAATCTTAGTAAAAACAAAACAATTAATTCTTAACTTAAAAATAACTTATATGTATATATAGATATTAGGCTTGTAAATACTTTGTAAGGCTTAATTGTTGTATTGTTTTTCATTACGTTTAAGCTTTGCAATGTTTTTCAAATAATTAAGCGGACTAATTT
Source organism: Ectropis crepuscularia (assembly GCA_963693475.1). Classification (NCBI taxonomy): domain Eukaryota; kingdom Metazoa; phylum Arthropoda; class Insecta; order Lepidoptera; family Geometridae; genus Ectropis; species Ectropis crepuscularia. The sequence goes on from OY856355.1 coordinate 21,977,451, forward strand.
GCTGATTGTCCAGTTGGTTTAAGAAATATTGTTTTTTTTGATCAAAAATAATATCACACTTTCTACGTTTGATCTGCTCAAATAGTGCGTTCTTAATTTTTGATTCTTGGTATTTTGCTTCCTTGCGTAATAGATGAACAAATGTAAATAAGTTTGGCTTGCACCGCATCCTCTTCATTAGCCGATTGTGCCATCCCTCCAAGCTATTATTTGTTCGGTGGCGTTGATTAGCACAGCTAATTAGTTCAATACAATTTTTCGACAGCCATTGCTTAACAAAATATGTTTCAAATTTTTCTATTTCGTCACTTTTCTCTGAAATGCTATTTAAAATTTCTGTCCATCCAACCGTTAACAAGTGTTTAGGCAATAGTGGTAAATATGATGCTAACTCTGCAAGTTTTCGTCCATCTTTAATCTCTAAAAGTTTTAACTTCTCTGCTTTTCGCCATATAGCTTTGTTAAAGTGGAAGAAACATCCGTTCAATTCACACTCTGGGTAAACTTCTTTAATGGCATTTATTTGGGCCTTCTCAAAATCCGATTTATATTTTTTGATGTCAACATTCAGGTTATTTTTTAAGTATGAATATAAACGTACGTAAGTATCAGTTTTTTTATTAGGCAACAAAGCATACAGCACTGGTACGATATTGGTTCTCTCTTCTGTGCTGTTGACATCCAAATGAATAGTGAACAATTGTTCCCAAGGCGCCGGAGCTGCTTCGAATGTACCGTCTCCAAACCACATTCTATCATTATCAATACTATGTAAATATTTTTGTGTAAAATTTGTGCCAAATAATAAAATTTTATCACTTGTCCCGTCTTCCCACAGTAAAAAGTTATCCTTTAAAATCTTTGGTAATTCTACTTCTTCTAATGTTCTAAATGACGTTTTCTTAACTTCCAAAAATCTTTTTCTTGCTCGAATTAGGGACCGTTTTTTATTTTCAAATACTGGCATTGAGATCGAATCGACAGAATCAGAATCAGATTCCTCTATTTGAGGAATGAAGCATTCTTCATATATTTCTTGAACTGATTGATAATTTTCACATACTTTTCTTTTACAAAGTTGAGTTGCAACGTGAATCTTATTTTTCGATGACGATGGAGTACATGTATGCACATTTTCACGTAATTTTTTAGTTTCGGTTATGTCTATTGTCATTGACGCACCACAAGAAAGCCGATTTATACATTTCCAAAGACTAGTACCACTTCTATTTTTCACTGACAAATTGTACCTGTGTATGCCGTATAATAATGTGCGATTACCTTTTTGATTTGTGCAAAAGGAAAATCGTTGCTCGGGTGATTGTTCTCCCATTTTAAAATAATTATCCTTTTCCATACACCAAATACGTCCGGAATGAATGAAGGACGAAGCTGACATATCTGACAACCAATTTCAATTTTCAAGTGGAAGGTGGGTTTAGTCATTTATAGTAGCACTCGAAAGAGTGTTTGAGTACCTACTATGTGAATAGCAAACTCCTTGGATAACAAACAACACTCGTAGATGCAATATTAGTGCCTGACATTATGACACTGACACAAACTGTACATTTTGACTCTTACTCGTTTTAACAATGATGTCGTGATGAATTTTGTACATTCTGACACTCGATCGTTCTAACATTTGAACTATGTAACACGTAGTACTTTTCGGTACTAGCTCGTTCTGACAAGTAAACCATATTACCAGTAATGCATGTAATAGTCGTTCTTCTTAACAATCGTGTTATATGCCTGTTATGCATTATGACCCTCGTATTATTTAGCATGTTAGCAATAGAACCCCTTGGACGTTCAGACGTGTGAACAGCCTAGTCCCGGAATGCTAGTAAAAAGTATAAAACTTACCGAAAATACGAAATCCCGTGCTGTTTCTGCTTTGTAAAACTGTTGTTTTTGCAACAGAGCACTTCGGCATCGTTCCGCTCGACGTTCGACGCGCAACTGAGGGCAAAATTGTGCTTACGAGGAATGTAAGCACAGTTTTGTTTGGTCACTTTTGGCGCGTGTAAATTATATCTAGGGTATATTTGATCGAAGCGTATATAACCAATATTTTTGTAATATTGTTTTTTTATTCCATTCATCATCATCCCAGCGTTAAATCCCGGTTACATCCGAAGCTTTCGCTTCGGAGCCCGGGGTCCGCTTTTTTTTGTCTGTCTGTCTGGGTCTGTTTTTTTATTCCATTAAACTGTAATAAATGTACTGTAATAACATGTAGGTATTAGCGCCATCTGATGTAACCTATGCAAACCATTTCATATTTGTCAAAGTAAATGTCAGAATGCATGCACAGTATAATGAAATAGCTAGTTATTATCTATCTCTTCGTTTTTAATAAACTTTTTTATTGTTAAACTCGTAACAAATACTAGTACATAATATAATCATGCTGTATACGTATCCATTAGGAATACTGTCTAGATCTAAACTTAAGTTCTAATCTAACTATACACTGTATCGGCTGTATACTGTTGTACGTATTAAATAATTTAAAAAAAAATTGGCTACATTAATTTGGCTATATTTAGAGAATGAATTCGGAAGCAAGTTAGAGACGAGCAATCCTGAATAAGTGCGGAAAATACTTCAAAGTCTTGAACATCGCCTCAAAATTGCTGGCTCATCGGTTTTTTACGGCTAGACTTCGGAGAGTGTGCAACTGATCTGCATGATCTAAAACCACCTTGCCCTTTTTTCTTTTGGACCTCTTGTAGCTCGAAGAGGCGGCACCGGTTCATGGTTGATGTTCCAAAGACACGAACGAAGAGATTTTACTTCTTTTATACTTTTGTGATAACGTCACGTCTATGTCTGTGGAATAAGTTGCCTGAGTGGGTTTGTCCTGCTAATTATAATCTTGGTGTCTTCAAATCGAGAGTGAATCGGTTTCTTTCTTCGGAGCTAATGTAGCGGCCTGATTGGTAGCGACTAACTTCATCCCTGTTGTTGCTAACAGTAGCGATTTTCGCTTGGTCATTGCCTTTGTTAACATATTTGGATATACATTTAATTGAATGTACGCTGTTGCACATCTTTACATTTATAATATGTGCCCCAATAGTTTTGGATAGTACTGGCGAATAAGGGACTATCCATCTGTTATCCACTACTATTTGGTGGCCTCGTGTACTTATTGTCGCTGAAAAACCTTCGCGAGTGAGCAAACGGCGACAATAAGATGGATAGCCGTCACCAGTCACCATTTTCTGCATTGATGCTTTCGAGAACCCCTTATTACAGAGTCCATCTCGCATGCAGGGTGAGTTGATATTAAGGGTACCACATGGGCCGTGCACCACATGCATCTTAACAATGGCATATAAAGATGGATCTTCTCTAGGATCCGGATATTCATTATTCAGCGCTGATTACATATGTTGTCGATGTTTTTCGGACGATTTTTTTCTTGCAGGTACAAAATAATATGTGCTTGCGGTAACCCTCTGTTTTGAAATTCGACACTCTACATAAAGCAAAGCGTTGCAACAAAAACTTTTTCTTTAGTAAGTAGTTTTATCATCAACTTTTACTCTATATGAAATACCCTACCAACAATGTCATGCCTACTGTGGGAAGCTTGTCCTTGGAAAAGTTCTTTTGTAATCTCAATCTATTTTCCTCACGTATGTAAATGCATCCTGCGTACGTACGTTCATGCATTTAGCGAGGCCCACCTGTGAAGCTTAAAGGAAGAATAACCAGTCGGCCTATGTATATCTTCGCTATTTCTGTCTTCATTCATGGCGTCTCGCACATCTACATAATTCTCAGCGCGCAGTCTTCTCTGATTCATTCTTATGTAAATTAACCGAGAAATGCCCGAATTTCTTTTTCTTGTTTTTCTTTAGTTTGGACTCAGAATATTGTTCAATTAAGGGTTCTTAATGACATGATTTTAGTCATTCTTGTAATAAATGGGAAGTTAGAAAAAAAACCATGTTTCCAAATGGACTAAGCGCTGACAGTAGCTAAAAAGTTGAGAAGATATAATTTATCTTGTAGGAGTTATAAGATAGAAAAACACGATTTATCGAATGAAAACATTTATTATTTTTTATGATAGTCAGCAAAATATGTTACGCAAAGGCCGACGTCACACTTCATGCATTCAGTTCGAATAGACGAACTTTTCGACTTACAGTATGGACCGACACATCGCCTCTTTTTCATACATTTTTTTAAATAATAATATAAATAAATATAATATAAATAAATATTGGTGGACAATTCACACACAATAATGGTTTAAACCATCGAGTCGCCCAGTATCAGCTAACCTGGAGGTGGATGGTCTTCCACCGCCTTTAGCGGCTATTCCATAGGATTTGAGATAAGTTAGCACGTTTTCCCTCCGGAACTCCAGTTGTGGGATTTTATCATATTTCCTATGTAGTTGTCAAGCATTGTGTACACACGTATCTAGCATCCAAGTAATAAGAGACCAATACCATTTCTATCCTCTAATATGTATTCTGTACATATATACATTTTCGTCCATCCTGTCAACACCACCCATATATTTATTGTATTCACCCAAAAATAAACGGTCGTGGCACTTGAGTAGTAGCTTTATCTTTTTGGGAATAACGTTTCACCATAGATAATGGTTGCACGCCCAAATTATTTGATGCAATAGATACTATAGAGTTATCCATCCATTTAGCCACAATCACTCCATCTTCCTTGCTAATTGCGGATTCTTGGTAACCCCTCATTGAATCGCAAATAAGTTAATTACGGGAATCTATTTCGGTGCTCCAATAAAGACATCTGTTTGCGTTAGGAATACCCGCTCAAAATAGGATTAGCAATTAAAAAAGCATCGCATTTCAGCAGCAGTGATTTTAGGATCAGGACAGTTTTTCCATAAAGCATAGCGATTTGATTGTAGAACAAACATGTCAATAATACGACGGGATTATTATTATTATCGATAAAGAGCTCAAATAAATCAACAGCAGATTTTCCATTAATAGTAGAAGCAACCTCAGGAAACGGCCCCAAGAAAGGTTCTAAATCTCCATCAATCCATGTCCTAAGTTATTTACCGCAAAGATCGTCATAGCGAGGGGCGTTTCTATTAGAAGCTTGGTATGACTGGCTAAACGTTACATCAGCCTGAACTGAACTGACGAGCATTCAAATTATCGGTTCTTCCACCACTGTCTTCGTCACCTGACTGACAGGATCGGAGGAGGACGTCATCAGGAGGGGCGACGTAAATTGTCTCTGGTATCGGCAGGTCTCCACCTTCTTCCTCATCCTCAAATAAAATGTCCAAGAGTTCATTTAGGGTCCCAGTTCCCCGGTACTGGTCAAAATCGAAGAATCTAAAAACAAAAACAATTTTATACAATGACATGCCAAGTGCTTAGCGTGTCCATATGGACTCAGCAACATTAGGCGTATAAATATAGTGCTAAAATAAAACTAAACTATCGTTGACGTATTTCAACATATAAATACATTATTTTAGAATAATATTACGCGAAAATAACATTAATAAAATAATTTAAAAATTATGTTACTTACTCTGGTCTCGGGTCCATTTTTTCCGCCGTTTTTGACTTTGGTGAGAATTGAATTAATTTGCCCGTGAATTTAGATTTCTATATGACATATCAATGACATGTAAAAAAAACTTTGACATTTGATAGCACAGTATGACCAGTTAAATATTTCAAAAAATATTTTAGCAGACCCATATTTTTGTGTCCATATGGGCACGCTAGGCATTACCGGGTTAAACGCTCCATTTCAATTTTGGCGTAAACATCTAAACCACAAACTGGTTGAACAAACCTCGAAATGTATGCAGATAAGCAATGCGAGCTTCTCTTATTTGTAAAATATAAGCGTAGAATTGCATTGCGGAAACTTTTTTTTGTCATCAACAGTGACGCTAGTCGTCGGATGTACATGGCAAAGATCAAAGTTATAACCGTCATACCCACGACAGTGTATAAGTAGATACTGAAGAGCATCATAAGATTGGTGCGTTTCGCTAATGCGTTGCAATCGATCATCTCGGGTGCGTAACACAATATCCCGTCTATCACACTGTTCATCACCCAAGACGACAACAACTTCATTTGTAGTAGCAACGTTGTATCGACCTTGGTGCTCTCCAGGAGGACGCCTGTCGGCACTAATGACCACTTTATAATCATTTTCTTAATTTTGAGGTATGGAGTCCAAAGCCGCTCTGAAATCCCTAACGTGCGGTTTTGTTTCTTGAAGTATAATTTGAAGGCTAGAAATTAAACTCGCGTTTAGGTTTTCAAAATTCCGAATCCTTAAGAAGGCCTTAATCCTCATTTTGTTCGGACACAAAATCAATTTGTAGAAATTTTGGTTCGTGTATTGGTAGAAGAAAACCTATTAGATGATAAACTTGCCCCTGAATTTTAAATATGGGCATGAACGATACAAAATTAGTAAGTGACTTGCAATGCTCGCGACGGAACCGCAGGACGCAGGACCTGCCGCTGATCGAAGGTTGCGAGCTCGACGTCGACGAATCCGAGCTCGACGTCGACGGTTACGAGCTCGATGTCGACGGATCCGAGCTCGATGTCGACGGATGCGAACTCGACGTCGACGGCTGCGAGCTCGACGTCGACGGTTGCGAACTCGACATCGACAGTTGTGAGGGCCTATCAACATTGAAAATGGTGTTACAATCTTATCAACTGCTAAGAATTAATTAGCATTAAAAACTTAAGGCTACCACTGACGATACGTCAATTTAGTAGACTTCCTTTTGGATGCATTCCAAATGGAAATTTATCCAGATACGGTACCATTCACAATACTTCCATTTGGATGCATGGCGTCACTTCGAACTTTGCAATCGTACGGAACGGAAATAAATAATACTATGGATAACAATACTTTACGGTGGCAGCAGCTGTGTGTGTTTTATTAAAAAGACAAAAAAAACCTAAGAGAAAGTGGATGAAGGATTGGTTGAAACAAAGAAATACTTTTACACATACCAACTTATTGTCTGAATTATCTCTAGAGCCCACTGATTGGAGAAACTTCTTAAGAATGGCCGAACAGACGTATTTCAAATTACTTGGACTTGTGACGCCAATAATAATAAAACAAGATACTAATGTGAGGCAAGCCATAACTGCTCACGAAAGGCTATGTGGTACACTTCGTTTTTTAGCCTCAGGAACGACATATGAAAATCTGAAATTTGGAACTGCAATTTTTGCACAGTGCCTGAAAACCATTATTCCAGAAACTTGCAAGGCAATCATAACGGTTTTGAAGAGTTATATGCAGGTAAGTAAATAATACAATGTGTATTTAGTATTTTTATTATCGAGTATTACAATCATTTATTAGAGTAAAAGTAATTATTTAGTGTTGTCTGAATCTGTGTCGCCTATAGCGGTAACAAATGCGTCATACAATAAATTATGGTGCTGTTGTGAAGATCCAGGCTCATTTACTGAATTATTCACAAAAACAGAATTGTCATTATTCTGGTTTGGCAGATTCATATATATTTGCGAATTATTTGCATTGTTCTGGTTCAAATGAGTGTCTACAATGTGCGAATGAATAGTTAAATTGTTGGTCTCAGCCATGAATATCGCATCATTTATTATTTTTTGGCAGTATGTAGCCATCATTGCCGGCAAATTTCTTAATTTTTCTGCAATATGGTCACCAAATGAGTCATATTTCTGTTTTACTTGTGGAGGTTCTTCCAATTTCTTTGCTATCTTTGTTAGAATATTGTCAGCTTGGGCTTTGGTTTTTCTTGTTTGAGTCCCTGACGATGAAGCCACACTACTTTGCGAAAGTGGCGATAGCACATTCATTGATACATTGGTTTCAAGTTTCATCATCGCTCATCTGATAAAAAAAATGTTTTTGTTACAGATGCCAGATACTGAAGAAGAATGGAGGAAAATCGCAAAGGACTTTGAAGAAAGATGGCAGTTTCCTAATTGTTTAGGGGCTATAGACGGAAAGCATATAAGGATAATACCACCTCCAGGTAGTGGTTCCTATTTTTGGAATTACAAGAATTTCAATAGCATTGTGCTAATGGAACTAAAGGAAAGTGTGAACAAAAAAAGGAACAGATTTTCGACAGAAACAATAAAACTAATAGAAGAACGAAGAAATATGAAACAAAATACATCATTAGATCATAAATTGATTCTAGCTACAAATAAAAAGATAAATAAATCTATTAAAAAAGATTTGAGAAGATACAGTGCAGATACAATTATCAAAACTATAGAAAAAATTAGAGGCCCAAAGGTATTTCAAAGAAAGCTCAGCACTGGCCAAAATCAAATATTCAAACTTAAAAACGAAAATCAAGATATGATAACAGACCGACAGGAAATTTTAAAAGTGGTTGAGGACTTTTATACAAACCTGTATACATCCCAAATAGCTTGCGCTTCTTCCTCTCAAGATAATTCTAGACCTAAAGAGTACCGTGACACCGAACAACTACCAAAAAGTATACCAAGTGAAATACGCAAAAAAGCTCTTGTGCAAATGAAAAGTGAGAGAACACCGGGGCAAGATGGTATAACTGTAGAGATGCTCCGAGCAGGTGGCGAACCAGTTCTAAAAATGTTATCAAAACTTTTTAATGAAGTAATGATTACATGCCACACGCCTGAATATTGGAAAAATGCCATTGTAACCATTATACACAAGAAAGGGGACACCGCAAAATTAAGTAACTATCGACCTATTAGTCTCCTTTCACAAATATACAAACTGTTTGCAAAGGTCCTATGTAACAGAATTAGTCGTCAGCTTGATGAATGTCAACCCATCGAACAGGCCGGTTTTAGGAGCAGTTTCTCCACTATTGACCATATACATTCGGTAAAACAACTTATGGAGAAGAGTCAGGAGTTTAACCGTCCTTTGTGTATGGCCTTTGTCGACTACGAAAAGGCATTCGACAGTGTCGAACACTGGGCGGTGTTTGACTCACTGGGGCATTGTTCCATCGACGTTCGATATGTGGATTTGCTCCGAGAATTGTATGCTTTAGCAACGATGCAAGTAAAACTGCATGACATGACAAACCTTATTTCGATCCAGAGGGGTATGAGGCAGGGAGACACCATTTCACCCAAGCTTTTTACAGCGGTCTTACAAGATATCCTAAAACTGCTTCCATGGGATTCATGTGGTATTAAGATCAATGGTGTTTATTTGTCTCACCTTAGGTTTGCAGATGACCTTGTAGTTTTTGCTGAAAATTTAGACGATCTCCAGAACATGATCCAACAACTTTCGGATGTTTCTTTAACAGTAGGCTTAAAGATGAATATGGCCAAGACCAAGGTGATGTCGAACGTTTCTGGAAACTCAAACACAATTACGGTTGGGAATGAGAGCCTAGAGATGGTCGATAGTTACGTTTATCTTGGTCATACCTTGTCTTTTGGTATAGAACATCAAAAAAAGGAGATCTCTAGACGTATACAGCTTGGATGGGTAGCGTTTCGAAAACTGGCTGACATTCTTACATTCCGACATATACCACAGTGTCTATCAATCAATGCATCCTGCCCACCATGACATATGGTGCTGAGACATGGACGCTCACACATGAAGCTATGTATAAGATCAGAGTAGCACAGAGAGCTATGGATAGGTCCATGATCGGCATCAAACTACAAGATCGAGTTCGAAACACTGAAATCCGACGAAGAACCAACGTTCAGGACGTCGGAAAAGCAGTGACAAAGTTAAAATGGAGTTGGGCAGGGCATATTGTTAGACGGTGTGACGACAGGTGGACCAAAACTGTCACAGAATGGTGGCCGTGGCAGGGAATGCGGAGCGTTGGACGTCCACCAGCAAGATGGGTCGACGATATAGTAAATATCGCGGATCGAACCTGGACTCGATTGGCACAGGACCGAGGCAGATGGCAAAGTAAGAGAGAGGCCTATACCCAGCAGTGGGATAGAGAAGGCTGTGGATGATGATGATGATGATGTGCTAATGGCTTGTGCAAATGCCAACTATGAATTTATATGGTGTGAAGTTGGTACAAATGGTCGAGTTTCAGATGGAGGAGCCATACAGAATACAATTTTTTATGAAAAATTACTGAGAAAGGAACTTAACATCCCTAATAATGACAGGTGTCAAAACAGCCACACTACTCTACCTTTTGTATTTGTAGGGGATGAAGCTTTTGCTCTACGAAGTGATTTTATGAAGCCATTTAGCAGAGCAGCTCTGACAAAAGAAAGAAAAAATTTCAATTATAGGTTGTCAAGAGCTAGGCGAATAATAGAAAATGTATTCGGTATTATGTCAAACCGTTTCAGAATCTTTCATACTGCTATAAACTTACGTTTAGATAGAATAGATATAGTTGTTTTAACTTGCTGCCTCCCTCACAATTTTCTTAGAAAATCTAGCTCCCCTTATGCAACGGATAATGTATTCGATATTGACATCAATACTAATGATTCAACTTCTGCAATCGGTTTTACTGCATTAAATATTACAAATAGGAATGCCAGCAGTAATGCAAAAAATGTAAGGAAAGCCTTTGTGCAATATTTTAATGGGGAAGGTAGTATCAGTTGACAAGATGATAAAATAGTATAACGTATGCATGTACCTCAGCACTATCTTCAAATGGTTTGTCATCGAGGATGGAATTCACTGATCTTGTGACCCTTGGTACATCCACATCTGCTAAGAAGAACATTTCACTGTAGTACCACAACTTAGGGACATGAATTTCTGCTGTTCCTGCACCAGATCTTTCTGATGCCTTAACCTGTAACACAATATAAAGTCGGTTCAAATATAATAAATAAGTAATTAAACAATTCGTTAACCATATTAACATAAACTCCTAATTTTAATGTACCTATATATGAATGATCGAAGACTTGAAATAAATATTCTATTTATTTAATTCCTTATTAAAACAATTTCTTAAAGTGGTAATCTTTTTTTTAACTGTATCTAGGTTGGCTTCTGGATCCTTTGTTTTAAACAATTCCAACAAAGCATTAATCGCTGCATTTCTCTTTTCTCTGTTGTGATAATCAGGATGTTTTACTTGCCATAAACATGGATATGATTTATATTTTTCTAATACTTCCAACACAAAGTCACGCGCAGACAAAGACATAATAAAAAAAATAGATAAAGCTTGACAAATACACAGCACATGCACCACCATCGACATCAAAACATAAACTGAAACAATAACCTCAAAAAAATGGACGCCGTTTCGCCCATTCACGGACAATTCGGACTGCTTCCATATGGCGTGGCGCACGTTTCTGACATTGACGGACAGCCGCGGATGACGTTCATTTGGCCTGGACGCATAAATTTCAATCCGTTTGGAAATTCAGAGCTGCCTGACGTCTATCCAAATGGAATATTTTTTACCATTCATGGGACGATTTTGGACGACGACTACTCCATTCGAATTAATGGACGTATCGTCAGTGGTAGCCTTTACGGGCACCAAGTGCGTCTCCGTTTTGGGTGTAGTGGACGCTCTGAGGGAACACGCATTGGCAGATCTTCCGCCATAACGATTTATTAACATAACATTCTATAAACATATATGACGACGTGGAGGTCCTGGATATATGGAACCTGGCGTTAATAACAATAGTCAGATATGCGTTACCTAATTTAAGATCGATTTAGACCATTATTATCGTGTTTTGATTCATAACTACTGTTTAATTTCATAACAAGGCGAAGTTAGTGTTTGTTGCTGTTTTGATAACAATTCATAACTCTTACCTTTTTGTAATGACAGTTTAATGAGTAATTACCTATTGCTAAATTCATTACTTGATTTATAAGTGGTTCATGTGTAGTCTAAAATACTTTGGTTGAAGTTTCACTTAATGAGAACGTCTATTTGCAATGAGAATTGCAAAGAAGAGGCGGGGCGCTGTAAATCAAGAATGAATAGTAGCAGAATGATTTTAACATAGTTTAATGTTAAAGTAAACTTCTAAAATGCTAAAATGAATTTACCAATCATGTAAAGAGTCTATGTACTACTTTCCACCAGTTTTATTCAAATGTTTCGTGAAAGTGTGTTGACTTCGAAACGACGGCGCCATCTTATTACGAGAATAACAAGTGATAAAAGGGCAAGTCTTTGAGAAGACAAAACACATTTTTCCAAGGCTTGTCGAGTAGACAAGTTGCCTGATATCTTGTGAGTACTTGTGATTTTTGTTGTAATTCTAATGTGCTAATTAAGGTGTTTATTACGTCTTCGTTATCTAAAGTTGTAAGAATAAATTGTTAATTCTATTTGGTGTTCGTTATTTGCAAATTAGTGAATCTGAGGATGTAGGTGGTGACGTCGGCTCAGCCGACTTCACCATTTATAAAAACCTCTATAACCTTGGTGCTCCGTTATATACATTAAAAAAAATACTTACAAACTGGTATAAACAAATCTAGATTGGTATATAAATAGCACTTTAGTAGCAAATTAACTTCAGTAAGACGGGGTCGTCCTAGCCGGTTGCTCCCGGCGTTGCCACCACGATTCTTTTCCACGATTGTCAATGTTAGCTCTGCATAAATAAAACATACATAAGTATATAGGTAGTCGGTATTGTTTACTACTGTTCCCCATTATTTGATTATTATATTTAGGAGTGCTTCATTTTTTTTTGCATTTTCCCAAACTTTCCAAAAGGAACAAGTGTCCCCCTATTCTGGGAGACTTGATCCCAGTAACAGGTAGACTTGATCATAGGGGATCAAGTCTCCCTAATGCAAACTTCAAATAAATGAAAACCCGGTTTGGTTATAAAAGTATTATTTATTATAACAAAATTATAAATTTAATTACGACATATAAAATGTCTCAAGTATTAATTTCAGTGACAATTGAGTCTCAATCTCAATGTGAATTCTACATTTTCATACATCTAATAAGTAGTAACAGGGTTTATTGAAGCATTTTGTAATAACTAATATCACAAATTATTAACTCCTAAAATAAAGCTTCTAAAGCAGTATCTATATGAACCGACCATCACCTAAAGGTAGCATTCGGATCACGGCAGTAGCGGCACGGCAGCCGCGGCCCTGCAGCCGCAGTCGTGGTCGCGCCGCACTGCTTTGTAGGGATTTATAGGCGCTAGTTTCCGACGCAAGCGACCGAGCAGCGCGGCCGGGGGGCGTGGCCTACGCGCGACCTTGGCAGCGCCGCCGAGCCGCTCCGGAGGCAGTACGGTCGCGCTGCCCGCTCGCAGTGCTTCCTAAATTTCAGTTCCTTTAAATTTAAGTGTCGTTTTATCAGGATTTGATAGCTGCCTTCATCGATTCTGGACTTGTATAATGAATCAATTTTATTCCTCTTTGATGAAAGTAAGAGCAACATTATTTCATCATCCTCTTCCTCATCCTCTAGCAGTTTCTTCACGAGATCTCGCTTTTGTTTATTTAAATTGTCATACATTTAATGTTCGATACACGACTGGAATGCACAACCGCTCGCACTGTCGCACTGACTCTTGTTTGGCTACTGCGCGTGGCGCGTGGCAGTCGCTGCCCGGGTCGCGGACGCTGCTATCCGAAAGCTTCTGGCAGCGCCGCACAGCAGCGACAATGGGCCGCGGCAGTTAGCCGCCACTGCCAGGTCGCGACTACCGTGATCCGAATGTCACCTTAAAGGTTAGACTTACATTAGCAACATTTGAAAATCACTTTGGTACTTAAATAGCTTCTAATACTCAAAGTTTTTAAATCACTATCATTAATTCTCTTGATATTAATGTCAAGGAAATGTAACAATCATAGATAACTGTTACAAATAGTATCTACTAATAACACATCAGGTATTCATATCACAAATTTGCATTGCAAGATAAGACTTATGTAATCAATCAAAAAATAATAAGTAGTTTTTATCTAAATTTAGAAATGTGTGCACTCCTTTACAACAACAACTATGGATAATTCAGGTGTGGTTAGTGTAAGTAGTTAGTTAGGTATGTAGCGTAGTGTAGTTCTCACTGTACAACAACAACAACGTAACGTTGAATATTAAATTTTCTTACAGATTTAGTAAAATTAAAAGAGATCACTCGTTTGCTCTTAGACTTGAACTCGGGTGTTTTTTTACTATTCGGTTTATTTATCTAGCCTCTTCAGCAACATCATCTTTTATAGGACACTTGAATTTATTGTCGTCCATTTTTTTTTGCAAATTTTATAATGTAACCAGAATCTGTGAAAGACTGAATTTGTCCAACATACCGATGTACCTACTACATTTTTCATTGACATTAAATTGACAATAACCCAATCGTTAGTTTTTGGTGACGTGCCATTTCCATGTTCATCTTCAGGTTCACAACTAGATGAAGCATCATTTTCGTCATCATTTTCATCTTCTGATATATCATAAGTGGAATCTAGTGATGAAGGCAATTCATCATCATCTTCCGATAATTTTTTTCAGATTAATTTATCCTTCTGCGGTCCGTTTAGCTCTATTCACCTTTTTCTCCATGGGTTCATTTAACTTTGTGTTCATTTTTTCTCTTCTTATGACCCTTAATTCGATAGTGTCCAGTATGACGAACAACTAATTAAAAAAATCTACTAGTTTAGAGAAAAATACGTGAGCTATATTGGTATTTATTGTATTGGAGCTATTGGTTTAAGTGTGTTAGTAACATATAAAAGATTTAGTAGAAAATCTAATTTAAATAATGACTACACTAAAAATGACAGTTTTCGTCGAAAATGGCGTCGACGCCGAAGTCATCTGTTTTACTATATTACAAGCTGTTATATTACAAGCTTTGCTTAGTTTGGGGTCAGATGGTGTTGTGTGTGAGTTGTCCACTGATATCAATATTTTGCTCAAGGTATTTTATTTATTTTTTATTCGTGTTTACTAACTTTTAGAAGATTTCTGTATTAATTTATATTTATGTTTATGATATTATGTACATCTGGAAAATAAGATAATTACGAGCTTTTACACTAATTTTCACTATTTTAACTCGCTCTAAATCTCTTGTCCGCCGCACCGGACACTGTCGATTTCTAAGTGAAGTATATATGTAAATATTTAGTTGTCCGGTGTGACATGTATATTTTCTTATTCTGAACCTTATTTTATTGCGACAGAATTGAATTTGCTACATATTTTACTCAATTTTTCAAGGTTTTATGAGGCAATTTTTTCGATAGAATTAGTGATGGGATATGAGAAGATGTCCAGTTTATCGAAAACTGTTGTGACAATTTACCTGCTTCCTTATTTACACTTGCTTGATTATGTACACTGGACAGTTCTTAGATGTTGACATCGAATAAAACGGTTTCTCGCACACGAGCTTAAAACAAATACTTATTTAGATTTTGCACTTAGCTTATCTAGTCTTCATCATATATTATATAAAATTAGCAACCTGCGCCGGTTTTGCGCAGGTATGAAATATACGCTATGTTACTCGTTAATACTGTAGCTTTATATTGGCAAAATATATTTTTTAAGCGGTCCATTTGTTTCAAACCCTATTAAATGAAAACAAACAATCAAATCTTTCCTCTTTATAATATTAGTATAGAAAAATATAAACAAAAAATGTTTGTCTGTAAAGTCGGTTTACTGACGATAGAACGTGACAACGTCTTAAGAAAATACTGATGGAATGGTAGCATTTTTTGAAAATTTTAATTTCATTTGTTTA
The DNA here is from genome assembly GCA_963693475.1 of Ectropis crepuscularia. Taxonomy (NCBI): domain Eukaryota; kingdom Metazoa; phylum Arthropoda; class Insecta; order Lepidoptera; family Geometridae; genus Ectropis; species Ectropis crepuscularia. The sequence goes on from OY856355.1 coordinate 21,993,206, forward strand.
ATAGATTGGTATGTAAAAAGTAATCAGTAGAATTTAGTCATTTTCAATCAAAACAATGCAAAAAACTTTTAGATGCCGGGGATCGAACCCGGGGCATTTCACATGCAAAGCGAACGCTCTACCACTGAGCTACATCCCCGCTTGAACTACTGGTCGAAATAATTAATACAACTGTAACAAACATGCGGCGAGGTAACGACCGACGGTAACGCGGTAACGGTACATGACGTCATGTTTTGTGGGCGTGCAGCCGGCTTCATCGAATTTTTTTGTATATTGAATTTTGGTATATTGTAATTTGTTGTTGTATTGTCGTACAAAATATCGACAGTTACAAACGTTGTCCACGTTTGTAACTTTCATACAAATTTGATCGGAGTAAGTGCAACTAACCTAAAAAGTGTAATAGCCTCGGTAACGGAATTTTGAGGGGTTATTGTATCTGTAGATAAATTACATAGACAACGCAGCATTTGTAGGAAAAATATTATGAAAAAGATTTACCTTGTCTTCAATCTGTTCTTCTATTAAAACACCGGGCGCAAACAAAATATTTTAATATTTTTTTCAGAAAAAAATCTGACAACTGTCGTTTCGTTAAATCCACTAATGGCGGATTTTTCAAGTTCTTCTTTTTAGTCGGTACACTCTTGGCAGAGTGGTCGTGGTCGTCATTTTCCCTCGTCAATGACCCGATCTGTCGGCAAAACAGTTTGCACGACAGAGGTTCCATCTATTATTTCGTACAATCTATCAATTATTATTGATATCACTTACGCTAAATTATTATAGATGCCTCTATTTCGAAAAACAGAGTTACAAAAAGTTATTTGAATTAGTTGCATTTTCCCGGTAATTGCAATTATCTCCCCGGACCTGACCAATTTTTATAAATTTCATTTTTGTTGATATAAAACTAATCATAACTACCAAAATAATAAACTGTAAATATATATTTTTTTTGCATTATTTTATGAAGAACTTAAATGAGAAGAGGTCCACAAAGCGAAAAATGTATAGATATACTATTTCAACTTTTATGCTGTAATTTATAAAAACAGACACAGGAAAAAAAAAGTTAAATAACATTGGTATAACTTTATGAAAAATCGTCATATTTTATTTCTTTGACCAAGGTTTTGTATGTACCTAGATTACACTATATTTTTTATATTTATTACACTTAATTATTTTAGATGATATGCCGGGTTTTTTAGACGCCGCGTCTATGCCGTAGCGACCTCGCGGAGCTCTACTCTCAGCGTTAAAAAAAGTGTATAAATAATAAAGATAGAGTTCTAGGAGTTAAACTTTTATGTTGGAAATTTCTTCCTCTTTCAGGATCTTCTTTTAAAAATATCTAAAGTATCATTAGTTATGAAATTATTAAGGAATATCTAAATACCTTCATTTTGTAATCTTATTTCATTAATAACTATCGCAATTTTGTATGTGCTAATAAAACCCTTTAAATATTTTTTTCTAGACGTAATTTCGAATCGAATGAGGTATCACACATGTTTCTAGGAGCTGTATGTCTATGATATACACTTGTACAATCACTATAGATGAGGTCCCAATGGTAGAAATATACATAAATTTAGTGTGATGTAGGTAGTAGGTAGGTAGTGCTCGGACGTTTCAATTACTGCTCCACGTTAATTTATCCTAATATTCAACTGGCGACGAGACTGGGATTATGCGCGTGGTAACGTTGTCGAATTTCTGCAGGAGTTTCTGGGTCGGACAGCTCTATTACAGTTTCTCTCAAGTTGGAGAGAAGCGTCGTCTCGGGCTTTGGGTTCAAGTTCCCTTCTTGGTCTCGACGCATAGCAGTAACAACTGGCAAATAAGCTATGTCGGTAGTATCCGTAATTACACCAACCGCGTCGATTGTCATCTTTATCGACAGGGGAAGAGCATTAAATCGGTCAATGTCTTCGAGAAAGTTCGCTCGTGCCGGGGCGTGTGAGTAGATTGTTTCATCGTTTCGAAGCATAATACCTGACTTCTTTTAAACCTGGATTATTTTCGCCTCAAATCTGACGAAGAAAACTCTGTACATAGAGTAGATATTCGGAATTGCTAGATTGGCGCGTTACTGTACTGCTGTGTGACAAGGGAAGCAGTAGATATTCCTATGTTTCGTGAAGTTACAGGTAACATTTGCGGCTTTGTATTGACGTTATTCGTAAGTTTAGCTAATTGTTTCTCGGTAACAAAAGCAAAAATTTCTGCTTTAATAGATTCCAAATTCTCGGTCATAGCCTGCATCCCGGTCTTAAATCTATGCTCTTGGTGTAAAATGGTAATGGAAATACTTGCATAATTGATTACATTGATTATACAAAGAAAAAGAAATATGTACAATTTTATGAATTCATAAGTATATGATGCATGTACCATGCAGCGAAAGCTTTCACTTCTGTACCACTGCAATGACATGCACGCTTTTTATTCACAAAAAGCGTATGTCTTTTACATTCATTATTATTGTTTAGAATTTCATATGATTCTAATACAGGATCAGTTAGAATGCTGTCAAATTTTGGACAGTTCAGATCTTCTAAATTTATGGATTCCGATCCAAGGTAATTGAGAAGTTTTTTCTCCACAGTCCCTCCTTTGTATGCCCATAAGTACTTTTTATTTAAATTGAAGCGATTTAACCATCTGTCATAAATATGTTTATCATGACTTATATCCTGTGTTTTCTGTGGCATGTTAGAGAAAGGCAAACCGTGGATATATTTTTGACAAAACGAAATTGATCTCTCATTCAGATCTTCACCCGTTAGTGTAGAGGGGAATATTAATATGAAATTGAAATAGATTAAATGTACAATGTCATAGATCGCCACCTCTTTGTATAAAATTTATTTATTATTGGGAAACCCATCTAGATCTATAACAAATCTTATTGGTTTAGACATATTTGTTTTTAAAATTAAAATAAAACACTTGACCGATGTGGATATGTTATTATAGGCAAACCGTACTAGTCAGTAGCACTGACACAACAACATATTGTTGTATTCTTTCTTTTCGCTCCCAGCTTGTAGCTGGTGCTAATTGTTTAGTCTCTGTTGAGCAAGAATCTTTCAAACACAGCGGGCGATACTTATGCCAGTTTCGTGTACATTGAAAATTTGGTGTGGGAGAAACTGATGCCGCGTAATTGACAAACTGAGGTTGTTAGATTGTAATTATTGTTCAGAATTTCGTATGATTCTAATAGAGGATCAGCTAGAATGCTGTTAAATTTTGGACAGTTCAGATCTTCTAAATTTATGGATTCCGATCTAAGGTAATTGAGAAGTTTTTTCTCCACAGCCCCTCCCTTATATGCCCATAAGCACTTTTTATTTAAATTGAAGCGAATTAAACATCTAATGTCATAAATAAGGTTATCATGACTTATATTCTGTGATTCCTGTAGCATGTTAGAGAAGGGCAAACCGTGGATATATTTTTGACAAAACGAAATTGATCTCTCATTCAGATCTTCAGCCTTTATTGTAGAGGAGAATATTAATATGAATTTGAAATAGATTACATGTAACAATGTCATAGATCGCCACCTCCTTTTATATAATTTATTTATTATTGGGAAACCAATCTATATCTATATTAAATCTTATTGGTTTAGACATATTTGTTTTTAAAATAAAAAAACACTTGTACAGTCACTTCACTATAGATGAGGTCCCAATGGTAGAAATATACATAAATTTAGTGTGATGTAGGTAGGCTGGATATCAATATTGTACGTGTGGGTAAATGAATAAATGTTGTTTTGTCACCTACTCGCATGTTTCAATTACTGCTCCACGTTAATTTATCCTAATATTCAACTGGCGACGAGGCTGTGATTATGCGCGTGGTAACGTTGTCGAATTTCTGCAGGAGTTTCTGGGTCGGACAGCTCTATTACAGTCTCTCTCAAGTTGGAGAGAAGCGTCGTCTCGGGCCTTGGGTTCAAGTTCCCTTCTTGGTCTCGACGCATAGCAGCAACAACTGGCAAATAAGCTATGTCGGACGTATCCGTAATTACACCAACCGCGTCGATTGTCATCTTTATCGACAGGGGAAAAGCATTAAATCGGTCAATGTCTTCGAGAAAGTTCGCTCGTGCCGGGGCATGTGAGTAGATTGTTTCATCGTTTCGAAGCATAATACCTGACTTCTTTTTAACCTGGATTATTTTCGCCTCAAATCTGACGAGGAAAACTCTGTACATAGAGTAGATATTCGGAATTGCTAGATTGGCGCGTTACTGTACTGCTGTGTGACAAGGGAAGCAGTAGATATTCCTATGTTTCGTGAAGTTACAGGTAACATTTGCGGCTTTGTATTGACGTTATTCGTAAGTTTAGCTAATTGTTTCTCGGTAACAAAAGCAAAAATTTCTGCTTTAATAGATTCCAAATTCTCGGTCATAGCCTGCATCCCGGTCTTAAATCTATGCTCTTGGTGTAAAATGGTAATGGAAATACTTGCATAATTGATTACATTGATTATACAAAGAAAAAGAAATATGTACAATTTTATGAATTCATAAGTATATGATGCATGTACCATGCAGCGAAAGCTTTACTTCTGTACCACTGCAATGACATGCACGCTTTTTATTCACAAAAATCATTATTATTGTTTAGAATTTCATATGATTCTAATACAGGATCAGTTAGAATGCTGTCAAATTTTGGACAGTTCAGATCTTCTAAATTTATGGATACCGATCCAAGGTAATTGAGAAGCTTTTTCTCCACAATCCCTCCCTTATATGCCCATAAGTACTTTTTATTTAAATTGAAGCGATGTAACCATCTATGTCATAAATATGTTTATCATGACTTATATCCTGTGTTTCCTGTGGCATGTTAGAGAAAGGCAAACCGTGGATATATTTTTGACAAAACGAAATTGATCTCTCATTCAGATCTTCACCCTTTAGTGTATAGGGGAATATTAATAATTATGAAATTGAAATAGATTTAATGTACAATGTCATAAATCGCCACCTCTTTGTATAAAATTTATTTATTATTGGGAAACCCATCTATATCTATAACAAATCTTAATGGTTTAGACATATTTGTTTTTAAAATAAAAATAAAACACTTGACCGATGTGGATATGTTATTATAGGCAAACCATACTAGTCAGTAGCACTGACACCACAACATATTGTTGTATTCTTTCTTTTCGCTCCCAGCTTGTAGCTGGTGCTAATTGTTTAGTCTCTTTTGAGCAAGAATCTTTCAAACACAGCGGGCGATACTTATGCCAGTTTCGTGTACATTGAAAATTTGATGTGGGAGAAACTGATGCCGCGTAATTGACAAACTGAGGTTGTTAGATTGTAATTATTGTTCAGAATTTCATATGATTCTAATAGAGGATCAGCTAGAATGCTGTTAAATTTTGGACAGTTCAGATCTTCTAAATTTATGGATTCCGATCTAAGGTAATTATAATAATAATAATAATAATAATAAATTTATTTATTACCAATAACCGCATACAAGAATCTTATAAAATAAACACATGAGACTAAATTAGAGTACATTTAAATACATATTACAAAGATTCTCCCAGTCTTGACCATTGGCCCCACACTAGGCACTGTGGCCCGTGTTGTGGTAACCGGTGTAAGATTTAAGCAAAACACTAGTATTACTGCTGGGGGAGACCGTAATAGGAAAACTAAAAATATTAAGTGTAAATAAAAATGGAAAAATTAACTTTCAAAGCAACAAAATTCAGAATCAAAGGAACAATATTCTTCAATTCCTCACTATAACAATGTACAATTCTCTCTTCTCTCTGTATCTTTGTGTGTGCGTGTGCAAGCGTGAGTATGAGTGTGTGTGTGTAAGTGAGTGAGTGAGGGTGGGAGTGAGTGTGATTAAGCGTGAGTGTGAGTGAGTATTTACTACTTTTATTTGCACTTTCCAGGTCATTGTCTCCTTACTGAACGATTCTAAATTTTTCTGTTTCGCTGTAAGATAGAGAAAGCAACCATTGTTTGATAACCTTATTTACGGAACGGCGATTCTCGTTTATCAAATTGGGGAAAACTTTTAGGGCCCAGTTGTATATTTGTGGAAGGAGCGAGCTTGGATGTCGATCTGCGAAAGTTGTATTAACTCGTACTAGTGGTAACTTAAATACTCTCTTTTTGAGTAGGTCTGACAGTTGGCTGGAAGCTCTCGCCGTCCTGTGCATTGAAACAATTGCTTTGAGTAGGTAGAGCTGCCGCACCGTAAGTACAACCGCTTCAGCGTATAGCAATTCTGTTGGATGTCTGTAAGGTTTCCCTAACATCACCTTCAGGACCGCCCTTTGTGCTCTTTCAAGTTTGATTATAATTGATTTAGCTGCTCCTCCCCAGACCAGATTGCAATAGCACAGGATTGACTGACCGAGCGATGTGTAAACCATAGTGAGGGTTTTAATGTCACATGAGCTACGCAGCGCTTTAATGACATAGATAAGCTTTCGGACTCGTGCTGTCAGGTTCGTGATATGGTATCGGAACGATAGGGACTCATCCAGTTCTACGCCAAGGTATCGAAATCTGTCCACGCGCTCTATCAACTCGCATCGGTGACCAAGACTATTGAGGTTTCCCATGTGACTTAGACAAGAGCAAATTTTAATTTTCATGTTCGTCGTCGGTTTCGATCTTTTAGTGTTGTAAAAGGTCATGAATTTGGTTTTTTTAGTATTAAGGGTAAGAAGGTTCTCGTTTAACCACAAAGCTATTCGTTTAATCCCCTCTTCAGCTAGTTTTAGTACATTGTCCCAGGAGTGGTCCTTAAACAGAACAACTGTATCGTCAGCGTAACATATGATTTCAGCGCCGGGGATTTCAAGATCCAGAACGGCATTCATGTAAATTAGAAAGAGAGTGGGGCCTAAAATACTCCCCTGGGGGACCCCGAAGCTCACAGCAGCCAGATCACTGAGCTTAGAATCAACTTTGACCCGCTGTTTGCGATTTGTCAAGTAGCTCTGGAACCATTCCAGTGCCACACCTCTTATGCCAAACCTCTCAAGCCTCTGTGTAAGAATCGGTATCGATAGGCTATCGAAAGCTTTGGTAAGATCTAAAAAGATCCCAATGCAGCGAAATCTTTGGTCTATAGCACCAGAGATAGAGTCTGTCAGTATCTTTACAGCATCCTCAGTAGAACGGCCACGTCGGAAACCAAACTGGCCATCCGACAACAAGGCATTAGCCTCTAGGTAGTCCACTAGTCTGTTATTTACAATTTTTTCGAGCACCTTAGAGAATATGCACAGGAGAGATATAGGTCTATAATTGCTCGCTAAATTTTTGGGTCCATCTTTGTGTATTGGGACTACCACTGCAGACTTCCAGATATCTGGAAAGGACCCACTCTCAATACTTAAGTTAGCTATAAAGGTGAGGGGCGCCAAAATGCATTCTTTGATATGTTTAATAAGGTTAACAGTAAAGCCATCTAACCCCGGTGCACTATCCAGCTTTAGACCAGAGATAATTTTGTTAATTTCAGAAGTGTTTGTAGGTGTCATAAAAAAAGAAGCTGCTAATGAGGACCTGGATTTAACCGAATTTGCCAACGAAGTTTCAGTTACAGACATTACGCTTAATAATTTATCAGCTAGTTGTTTGCCTACGTTTGCAAAATATTCGTTGCATTTATTTAAAGATAGTAGAGTATTCTCTTCGCCGGATAATAGCCCTGAGGTCGCAGATTTATCCTTATCTGTATTGCATATACTGTTTATCGTTTGCCATAGTTTTTTAGGATTATTTCTGTTTTGAGAAATTTGATCTTTTTCATACTCTATTTTTATACGCTGTAAAAGTTTTTTATAAAAATTGCGATATCTCTTGTACGTTATTTGTAATATCAAATTATCTGGCTCTCGTCTGGCTGACAGGTGGAGTCTATCGCGAGTTCTTTGGCATCTTATAAGCCCAGGAGTGATCCATGGTTTTAGATTACGGTTGGAACGTTTGACTATAACTAAGCGATTGTGATCTGACACGGCAGATGAAATTATCTTGTGGAATTCGTCAGCAGCTAGGTTCACATCAGCTTTACTGATTACCGATATCCAGTTTTCTCTCGTTAAGTCCTCGACCACTGCGGCGTAATCAATTTTATGCTTAGGAGGATTTGGTAGAACGACAGGCCTACAGCGATCCGTCACACCTAAAATACATATATTATGATCGGTAATAGCGGCGTTGCAAACGATACCAATAGCATTGAAGCCCTGTTTAACGAAGATATGATCGAGACAAGACTCAGCTCGTGTGGGTTTGGTAATCGCAGGTAGAAGTTGGTGTTGGGCAGCTAGGTTCAAGAATTCCGTACATGCTTCGCTCGGATTATCATCTAGGATGTTAATATTGAGATCACCTGCCCAAATTACACATTCTTTTTTCCTTGTGCTTAAATTAGCATTATTTAGAGATGTGAAAAAATCACTCAAGACAGAAAACGAAGGTGACCGATAAATACCAAAGACTCGGACATTGTCACCTATTTTAATATTCAAGCAATTACAGTCCTTAATATCTGGCTCTGTTACCACCGCCGACCACACATTTCGAATGTACGCAATAACCCCCCCACTCTTGTTGATATACTTCGTAGTATTGTATGAGTTAAACCCTGGGACCTTGGGAATTATTAAACTAGGGTTCCACCAGCATTCAGTCAGAATGATTATATCAATATTTATATTCAATCGCATTAGAGCAAGCATAAGGCAATCAAAATTTTTGCGCACGCTTCGTATGTTTAAAGTCAAAATTTTGATGTTGTAATTCCGCGGAAGTAAGTTCTTACACTGTTCCAAACTATCTGGTTCGTAGCACTTTATCAAGAACGAGTTTTCTAAATTTTCCATTATGTCCATCATTTTAAAATTGGATAAAAACAACAAACAATATTATTTAGTAGGCCCCTTAAGTTAATAAGTATAAGCAAAACCAGGTCAGGAGGGCGCAAGAGCAAACTTGTTGAACTTTTATAAATTAAAGTGCCAGAAGTCCATAATATGTCAATACAGAAATGTAAGCGAACCAAAGGCTTTCTGTTAGCGGAATATATTAAATTATTCTTAAATGAACAGAAAAACGTCTGTGTACATGATGTTTGTGTGTGTGTCTTGTGAAAATAGGCATAGTAGTTGTAAGTGAGTTTATGGGTAACACTTGTTGAGTACGATACAAGCAAATCTGTTGGAAACGAGAGAGTCTTATCTATAAGATTAGTTAAAAGACGAATAAACTGTATTTTACGGTATCTAGAGAGCTGTTGGAAAGTAGTGCAAAAATTATAACAAAATTTATAACAAAATTTAAGCGAGAAATCCAGAGCAACATCACTGAGGAATCGGAGTTGCCGGCCCCGATTTGGACGGTTCTTCAGGTCTGATGCCCTCCGCGTTGGTGTCATTAAAGTACAGATGAAGATCCAGATCAGCCACATTTTGGATAGTAATGGCGGGCCGCCCCTCCGCCTTTCGAATGAAGATAGTGCCATGTCTCGTCCAACAGAATTGAATGCCAAGAGCTTTAGATCTCTTCCGCGCTTCGTGAAACAACTGCCTGCAAGATTTCGATAGGCGTTCGTTGACATATATTTTATTCGAGAGTCCGCTGGCAGTTACATCGCAGGAAGTTAAGTTAGATCGGCCTTTCGCTGCTTTTAAAAACGTGTCACGTCTAGAACGCCTTAGAAAACGCACCACTATTAGACGTGAGCGAGGACCGTCACCTGTGTTTACAGTTTTTCTATTATTTAACTTAGGCCCCACTCTGTCCACCCAGTCAATTTCATCCTCCTGTATTTTACAACCCACCTTCGCGGCTATTATTTGTACTAAATGGGTTAGGTTTTCGTTATTTGACTCAGGTAATCCGACTATTTCTAATTCGTTTCTGAGGGAGGCCTGAGTCTTACGTTCAATTGTTTCCTCCAGTTGCTTGACGTGAGCGCTTAACCGTAAGTTTTCCACCCGACTCGCTTCAAGCTCCATAATTCTGTAAGCAGCTGCTGATAATGAATTTTCTATTTCATCCATCCTACGGTTACAGCTGGCCAGTACTTCGTGTATTTGCTGCTTGAAAACGTTCATATCCTGTCTTAAAAGTTTTATTTCACTCAGCAGCAAAGCCAGGTCGGGTAGCTGCACTTCATGAGCTGGTGGAGGAGTAACCACATGAAGTTGATCGGGGCGCGAGGAGTTATCGGCTATTTTGCTGCCTGTCCCTCCGACAGCGGCAGCACAGGCAGAACTTACACCTGCCGCCGCGGCGGCGGCTGCAGCAATTTTCTTTTGACGCTCAGTTACCGGTTTTGATGTAATTTTCTTGGTAGTCAGACGAACGGGGGTGTTAGAACGATCACCCTTTGGTTCACTGTTTCGACAACAAGGGCATATGAAGTTCGCTCGAACATCAGAATTCACCTCCGAAATTGCAATAGCAACACACTCCAAGTGATATACCAGTGGGCATTTTGTGCACTTAATCCTGCACTTAGCATCAACAATACTACGGCAGGCGTCGCAGGTGTCACTCATCTTGACAGAAATGTTGAAAATATTATTCTAATAATGGTCTCGATTCAAACCTTAATCGTTGGCAGTACGATGTCCCAGTGACAGGATGATGCGACTTCCAATCACAAGAACCACAAAAGCGCTGGTAAGTGGAGTGTTTATGTTTTACCTGGGCTCTGCAGACATCAGTTGTACAGGTTATATTTCACAAAAGAAAATGATGCACTAGGATGTTGAATTTATTTTGTACTTTGAGGGATTCATTCACACTGCTGATTTGAATATTTATTTTGCCGTATATTGAGTGCTAAGTATTATTAAATTGCGAAAAAACTGAGAGCAGTTTAAAACGTTGTTTACTTTTTGGCTACCCCCAACCAAAAAAAAAAAAAAAAAAAAAAAAAAAAAAAAAAAATTGATAAGTTTTTTCTCCACAGCCCCTCCCTTATATGGGCATAAGCACTTTTTATTTAAATTGAAGCGAATTAAACATCTAATGTCATAAATAAGGTTATCATTACTTATATTCTGTGATTCCTGTAGCATGTTAGAGAAGGGCAAACCGTGGATATATTTTTGACAAAACGAAATTGATCTCTCATTCAGATCTTCAGCCTTTACTGTAGAGGAGAATATTAATATGAAATTGAAATAGATAACATGTAACAATGTCATAGATCGCCACCTCCTTTTATATAATTTATTTATTATTGGGAAACCCATCAATACTATATTAAATCTAATTGGTTTAGACATATTTGTTTTTAAAATAAAAAACACTTGTACAATCACTATAGATGAGGTCCCAATGGTAGAAATATACATAAATTTAGTGTGATGTAGGTAGGCTGGATATCAATATTGTACGTGTGGGTAAATGAATAAATGTTGTTTTGTCACCGACTCGGACGTTTCAATTACTGCTCCGCGTTAATTTATCCTAATATTCAACTGGCGACGAGGCTGGGATTATGCGCGTGGTAACGTTGTCGAATTTCTGCAGGAGTTTCTGGGTCGGACAGCTCTATTACAGTCTCTCTCAAGTTGGAGAGAAGCGTCGTCTCGGGCCTTGGGTTCAGGTTCCCTTCTTGGTCTCGACGCATAGCAGCAACAACTGGTAAATAAGCTATGTCGGACGTATCCGTAATTACACCAACCGCGTCGATTGCCATCTTTATCGACAGGGGAAGAGCAATAAATCGGTCAATGTCTTCGAGAAAGTTCGCTCGTGCCGGGGCATGTGAGTAGATTGTTTCATCGTTTCGAAGCATAATACCTGACTTCTTTTTAACCTGGATTATTTTCGTCTCAAATCTGACGAGGAAAACTCTGTACCTAAGAGTAGATATTCGGAATTGCTAGATAGGCGCGGTACTGTACTGCTGTGTGACAAGGGAAGCAGTAGATATTCCTATGTTTCGTGAAGTTACAGGTAACATTTGCGGCTTTGTTTTGACGTTATTCGTAAGTTTAGCTAATTGTTCCTCGGTAACAAAAGCAAACATTTCTGCTTTAATAGATGCCAAATTCTCGGTCATAGTCTGTATCCCGGTCTTAAATCTATGCTCTTGGTGTAAAATGGTTATGGAAATACTTGCATAATAGATTACATTGATTATACAAAGAAAAAGATATATGTACAATTTTATGAATTCATAGTACATAGTGCATGTACCATGCAGCGAAAGCTTTCACTTCTGTACCACTTCAATGACATGCACGTATGTCTTTTACACTCATTATTATTGTTTAGAATTTCATATGATTCTAATACAGGATCAGTTAGAATGCTGTCAAATTTTGGACAGTTCAGATCTTCTAAATTTATGGATTCCGATCCAAGGTAATTGAGAAGTTTTTTCTCCACAGTCCCTCCCTTATATGCCCATAAGTACTTTTTATTTAAATTAAAGCGATTTAACCATCTATGTCATACATTTGTTTATCATGACTTATGTCCTGTGTTTCCTGTGGCATGTTAGAGAAGGGCAAACCGTGGATATATTTTTGACAAAACGAAATTGATCTCTCATTCAGATCTTCACCCTTTAGTGTAGAGGGGAATATTAATAATTATGAAATTGAAATAGATTAAATGTACAATGTCATAAATCGCCACCTCTTTGTATAAAATTTATTTATTATTGGGAAACCCATCTATATCTATAACAAATCTTATTGGTTTAGACATATTTGTTTTTAAAATAAAAATAAAACACTTGACCGATGTGGATATGTTATTATAGGCAAACCGTACTAGTCAGTAGCACTGACACCACAACATATTGTTGTATTCTTTCTTTTCGCTCCCAGCTTGTAGCTGGTGCTAATTGTTTAGTCTCTTTTGAGCAAGAATCTTTCAAACACAGCGGGCGATACTTATGCCAGTTTCGTGTACAGTGAAAATTTGATGTGGGAGAAACTGATGCCGCGTAATTGACAAACTGAGGTTGTTAGATTGTAATTATTGTTCAGAATTTCATATGATTCTAATAGAGGATCAGCTAGAATGCTGTTAAATTTTGGACAGTTCAGATCTTCTAAATTTATGGATTCCGATCTAAGGTAATAATTGATAAGTTTTTTCTCCACAGCCCCTCCCTTATATGCCCATAAGCACTTTTTATTTAAATTGAAGCGAATTAAACATCTAATGTCATAAATAAGGTTATCATGACTTATATTCTGTGATTCCTGTAGCATGTTAGAGAAGGGCAAACCGTGGATATATTTTTGACAAAACGAAATTGATCTCTCATTCAGATCTTCAGCCTTTACTGTAGAGGAGAATATTAATATGAAATTGAAATAGATAACATGTAACAATGTCATAGATCGCTACCTCCTTTTATATAATTTATTTATTATTGGGAAACCCATCAATACTATATTAAATCTAATTGGTTTAGACATATATGTTTTTAAAATAAAAAACACTTGTACAATCACTATAGATGAGGTCCCAATGGTAGAAATATACATAAATTTAGTGTGATGTAGGTAGGCTGGATATCAATATTGTACGTGTGGGTAAATGAATAAATGTTGTTTTGTCACCGACTCGGACGTTTCAATTACTGCTCCGCGTTAATTTATCCTAATATTCAACTGGCGACGAGGCTGGGATTATGCGCGTGGTAACGTTGTCGAATTTCTGCAGGAGTTTCTGGGTCGGACAGCTCTATTACAGTCTCTCTCAAGTTGGAGAGAAGCGTCGTCTCGGGCCTTGGGTTCAGGTTCCCTTCTTGGTCTCGACGCATAGCAGCAACAACTGGTAAATAAGCTATGTCGGACGTATCCGTAATTACACCAACCGCGTCGATTGCCATCTTTATCGACAGGGGAAGAGCAATAAATCGGTCAATGTCTTCGAGAAAGTTCGCTCGTGCCGGGGCATGTGAGTAGATTGTTTCATCGTTTCGAAGCATAATACCTGACTTCTTTTTAACCTGGATTATTTTCGCCTCAAATCTGACGAGGAAAACTCTGTACCTAAGAGTAGATATTCGGAATTGCTAGATAGGCGCGGTACTGTACTGCTGTGTGACAAGGGAAGCAGTAGATATTCCTATGTTTCGTGAAGTTACAGGTAACATTTGCGGCTTTGTTTTGACGTTATTCGTAAGTTTAGCTAATTGTTCCTCGGTAACAAAAGCAAACATTTCTGCTTTAATAGATGCCAAATTCTCGGTCATAGTCTGCATCCCGGTCTTAAATCTATGCTCTTGGTGTAAAATGGTTATGGAAATACTTGCATAATTGATTACATTGATTATACAAAGAAAAAGATATATGTACAATTTTATGAATTCATAGTACATAGTGCATGTACCATGCAGCGAAAGCTTTCACTTCTGTACCACTGCAATGACATGCACGTATGTCTTTTACATTCATTATTATTGTTTAGAATTTCATATGATTCTAATACAGGATCAGTTAGAATGCTGTCAAATTTTGGACAGTTCAGATCTTCTAAATTTATGGATACCGATCCAAGGTAATTGAGAAGCTTTTTCTCCACAATCCCTCCCTTATATGCCCATAAGTACTTTTTATTTAAATTGAAGCGATGTAACCATCTATGTCATAAATATGTTTATCATGACTTATATCCTGTGTTTCCTGTGGCATGTTAGAGAAAGGCAAACCGTGGATATATTTTTGACAAAACGAAATTGATCTCTCATTCAGATCTTCACCCTTTAGTGTATAGGGGAATATTAATAATTATGAAATTGAAATAGATTTAATGTACAATGTCATAAATCGCCACCTCTTTGTATAAAATTTATTTATTATTGGGAAACCCATCTATATCTATAACAAATCTTAATGGTTTAGACATATTTGTTTTTAAAATAAAAATAAAACACTTGACCGATGTGGATATGTTATTATAGGCAAACCATACTAGTCAGTAGCACTGACACCACAACATATTGTTGTATTCTTTCTTTTCGCTCCCAGCTTGTAGCTGGTGCTAATTGTTTAGTCTCTTTTGAGCAAGAATCTTTCAAACACAGCGGGCGATACTTATGCCAGTTTCGTGTACATTGAAAATTTGATGTGGGAGAAACTGATGCCGCGTAATTGACAAACTGAGGTTGTTAGATTGTAATTATTGTTCAGAATTTCATATGATTCTAATAGAGGATCAGCTAGAATGCTGTTAAATTTTGGACAGTTCAGATCTTCTAAATTTATGGATTCCGATCTAAGGTAATTGATAAGTTTTTTCTCCACAGCCCCTCCCTTATATGGGCATAAGCACTTTTTATTTAAATTGAAGCGAATTAAACATCTAATGTCATAAATAAGGTTATCATTACTTATATTCTGTGATTCCTGTAGCATGTTAGAGAAGGGCAAACCGTGGATATATTTTTGACAAAACGAAATTGATCTCTCATTCAGATCTTCAGCCTTTACTGTAGAGGAGAATATTAATATGAAATTGAAATAGATAACATGTAACAATGTCATAGATCGCCACCTCCTTTTATATAATTTATTTATTATTGGGAAACCCATCAATACTATATTAAATCTAATTGGTTTAGACATATTTGTTTTTAAAATAAAAAACACTTGTACAATCACTATAGATGAGGTCCCAATGGTAGAAATATACATAAATTTAGTGTGATGTAGGTAGGCTGGATATCAATATTGTACGTGTGGGTAAATGAATAAATGTTGTTTTGTCACCGACTCGGACGTTTCAATTACTGCTCCGCGTTAATTTATCCTAATATTCAACTGGCGACGAGGCTGGGATTATGCGCGTGGTAACGTTGTCGAATTTCTGCAGGAGTTTCTGGGTCGGACAGCTCTATTACAGTCTCTCTCAAGTTGGAGAGAAGCGTCGTCTCGGGCCTTGGGTTCAGGTTCCCTTCTTGGTCTCGACGCATAGCAGCAACAACTGGTAAATAAGCTATGTCGGACGTATCCGTAATTACACCAACCGCGTCGATTGCCATCTTTATCGACAGGGGAAGAGCAATAAATCGGTCAATGTCTTCGAGAAAGTTCGCTCGTGCCGGGGCATGTGAGTAGATTGTTTCATCGTTTCGAAGCATAATACCTGACTTCTTTTTAACCTGGATTATTTTCGTCTCAAATCTGACGAGGAAAACTCTGTACCTAAGAGTAGATATTCGGAATTGCTAGATAGGCGCGGTACTGTACTGCTGTGTGACAAGGGAAGCAGTAGATATTCCTATGTTTCGTGAAGTTACAGGTAACATTTGCGGCTTTGTTTTGACGTTATTCGTAAGTTTAGCTAATTGTTCCTCGGTAACAAAAGCAAACATTTCTGCTTGAATAGATGCCAAATTCTCGGTCATAGTCTGTATCCCGGTCTTAAATCTATGCTCTTGGTGTAAAATGGTTATGGAAATACTTGCATAATAGATTACATTGATTATACAAAGAAAAAGATATATGTACAATTTTATGAATTCATAGTACATAGTGCATGTACCATGCAGCGAAAGCTTTCACTTCTGTACCACTTCAATGACATGCACGTATGTCTTTTACACTCATTATTATTGTTTAGAATTTCATATGATTCTAATACAGGATCAGTTAGAATGCTGTCAAATTTTGGACAGTTCAGATCTTCTAAATTTATGGATTCCGATCCAAGGTAATTGAGAAGTTTTTTCTCCACAGTCCCTCCCTTATATGCCCATAAGTACTTTTTATTTAAATTAAAGCGATTTAACCATCTATGTCATACATTTGTTTATCATGACTTATGTCCTGTGTTTCCTGTGGCATGTTAGAGAAGGGCAAACCGTGGATATATTTTTGACAAAACGAAATTGATCTCTCATTCAGATCTTCACCCTTTAGTGTAGAGGGGAATATTAATAATTATGAAATTGAAATAGATTAAATGTACAATGTCATAAATCGCCACCTCTTTGTATAAAATTTATTTATTATTGGGAAACCCATCTATATCTATAACAAATCTTATTGGTTTAGACATATTTGTTTTTAAAATAAAAATAAAACACTTGACCGATGTGGATATGTTATTATAGGCAAACCGTACTAGTCAGTAGCACTGACACCACAACATATTGTTGTATTCTTTCTTTTCGCTCCCAGCTTGTAGCTGGTGCTAATTGTTTAGTCTCTTTTGAGCAAGAATCTTTCAAACACAGCGGGCGATACTTATGCCAGTTTCGTGTACAGTGAAAATTTGATGTGGGAGAAACTGATGCCGCGTAATTGACAAACTGAGGTTGTTAGATTGTAATTATTGTTCAGAATTTCATATGATTCTAATAGAGGATCAGCTAGAATGCTGTTAAATTTTGGACAGTTCAGATCTTCTAAATTTATGGATTCCGATCTAAGGTAATAATTGATAAGTTTTTTCTCCACAGCCCCTCCCTTATATGCCCATAAGCACTTTTTATTTAAATTGAAGCGAATTAAACATCTAATGTCATAAATAAGGTTATCATGACTTATATTCTGTGATTCCTGTAGCATGTTAGAGAAGGGCAAACCGTGGATATATTTTTGACAAAACGAAATTGATCTCTCATTCAGATCTTCAGCCTTTACTGTAGAGGAGAATATTAATATGAAATTGAAATAGATAACATGTAACAATGTCATAGATCGCTACCTCCTTTTATATAATTTATTTATTATTGGGAAACCCATCAATACTATATTAAATCTAATTGGTTTAGACATATATGTTTTTAAAATAAAAAACACTTGTACAATCACTATAGATGAGGTCCCAATGGTAGAAATATACATAAATTTAGTGTGATGTAGGTAGGCTGGATATCAATATTGTACGTGTGGGTAAATGAATAAATGTTGTTTTGTCACCGACTCGGACGTTTCAATTACTGCTCCGCGTTAATTTATCCTAATATTCAACTGGCGACGAGGCTGGGATTATGCGCGTGGTAACGTTGTCGAATTTCTGCAGGAGTTTCTGGGTCGGACAGCTCTATTACAGTCTCTCTCAAGTTGGAGAGAAGCGTCGTCTCGGGCCTTGGGTTCAGGTTCCCTTCTTGGTCTCGACGCATAGCAGCAACAACTGGTAAATAAGCTATGTCGGACGTATCCGTAATTACACCAACCGCGTCGATTGCCATCTTTATCGACAGGGGAAGAGCAATAAATCGGTCAATGTCTTCGAGAAAGTTCGCTCGTGCCGGGGCATGTGAGTAGATTGTTTCATCGTTTCGAAGCATAATACCTGACTTCTTTTTAACCTGGATTATTTTCGCCTCAAATCTGACGAGGAAAACTCTGTACCTAAGAGTAGATATTCGGAATTGCTAGATAGGCGCGGTACTGTACTGCTGTGTGACAAGGGAAGCAGTAGATATTCCTATGTTTCGTGAAGTTACAGGTAACATTTGCGGCTTTGTTTTGACGTTATTCGTAAGTTTAGCTAATTGTTCCTCGGTAACAAAAGCAAACATTTCTGCTTTAATAGATGCCAAATTCTCGGTCATAGTCTGCATCCCGGTCTTAAATCTATGCTCTTGGTGTAAAATGGTTATGGAAATACTTGCATAATTGATTATACAAAGAAAAAGATATATGTACAATTTTATGAATTCATAGTACATAGTGCATGTACCATGCAGCGAAAGCTTTCACTTCTGTACCACTGCAATGACATGCACGTATGTCTTTTACATTCATTATTATTGTTTAGAATTTCATATGATTCTAATACAGGATCAGTTAGAATGCTGTCAAATTTTGGACAGTTCAGATCTTCTAAATTTATGGATTCCGATCCAAGGTAATTGAGAAGTTTTTTCTCCACAGTCCCTCCCTTATATGCCCATAAGTACTTTTTATTTAAATTGAAGCGATTTAACCATCTATGTCATACATTTGTTTATCATGACTTATGTCCTGTGTTTCCTGTGGCATGTTAGAGAAGGGCAAACCGTGGATATATTTTTGACAAAACGAAATTGATCTCTCATTCAGATCTTCACCCTTTAGTGTAGAGGGGAATATTAATAATTATGAAATTGAAATAGATTAAATGTACAATGTCATAAATCGCCACCTCTTTGTATAAAATTTATTTATTATTGGGAAACCCATCTATATCTATAACAAATCTTATTGGTTTAGACATATTTGTTTTTAAAATAAAAATAAAACACTTGACCGATGTGGATATGTTATTATAGGCAAACCGTACTAGTCAGTAGCACTGACACCACAACATATTGTTGTATTCTTTCTTTTCGCTCCCAGCTTGTAGCTGGTGCTAATTGTTTAGTCTCTTTTGAGCAAGAATCTTTCAAACACAGCGGGCGATACTTATGCCAGTTTCGTGTACATTGAAAATTTGGTGTGGGAGAAACTGATGCCGCGTAATTGACAAACTGAGGTTGTTAGATTGTAATTATTGTTCAGAATTTCATATGATTCTAATAGAGGATCAGCTAGAATGCTGTTAAATTTTGGACAGTTCAGATCTTCTAAATTTATGGATTCCGATCTAAGGTAATAATTGATAAGTTTTTTCTCCACAGCCCCTCCCTTATATGCCCATAAGCACTTTTTATTTAAATTGAAGCGAATTAAACATCTAATGTCATAAATAAGGTTATCATTACTTATATTCTGTGATTCCTGTAGCATGTTAGAGAAGGGCAAACCGTGGATATATTTTTGACAAAACGAAATTGATCTCTCATTCAGATCTTCAGCCTTTACTGTAGAGGAGAATATTAATATGAAATTGAAATAGATAACATGTAACAATGTCATAGATCGCCACCTCCTTTTATATAATTTATTTATTATTGGGAAACCCATCAATACTATATTAAATCTAATTGGTTTAGACATATTTGTTTTTAAAATAAAAAACACTTGTACAATCACTATAGATGAGGTCCCAATGGTAGAAATATACATAAATTTAGTGTGATGTAGGTAGGCTGGATATCAATATTGTACGTGTGGGTAAATGAATAAATGTTGTTTTGTCACCGACTCGGACGTTTCAATTACTGCTCCGCGTTAATTTATCCTAATATTCAACTGGCGACGAGGCTGGGATTATGCGCGTGGTAACGTTGTCGAATTTCTGCAGGAGTTTCTGGGTCGGACAGCTCTATTACAGTCTCTCTCAAGTTGGAGAGAAGCGTCGTCTCGGGCCTTGGGTTCAGGTTCCCTTCTTGGTCTCGACGCATAGCAGCAACAACTGGTAAATAAGCTATGTCGGACGTATCCGTAATTACACCAACCGCGTCGATTGCCATCTTTATCGACAGGGGAAGAGCAATAAATCGGTCAATGTCTTCGAGAAAGTTCGCTCGTGCCGGGGCATGTGAGTAGATTGTTTCATCGTTTCGAAGCATAATACCTGACTTCTTTTTAACCTGGATTATTTTCGCCTCAAATCTGACGAGGAAAACTCTGTACCTAAGAGTAGATATTCGGAATTGCTAGATAGGCGCGGTACTGTACTGCTGTGTGACAAGGGAAGCAGTAGATATTCCTATGTTTCGTGAAGTTACAGGTAACATTTGCGGCTTTGTTTTGACGTTATTCGTAAGTTCTTTTTTCTTACGGAGACGCAGATAGGTTGTCCCTCGGACGTGGCGTACCTAACGTACCCAGGCTATACTCTGGAGCACAAATTCCGGCCTCGTGCTGGAGTGTGCCTGTACGCCCGTGACGACATCTGCTGTCGGCGTCTCCGTAACCTTGAGGATACTAGATTTTCGGTTCTTTGGGCACTGATAGACACAGGCATAGACAAAATTATCTATTCCTGTGTATATCGGTCGCACAGCGGAGACCAGGAGACGACTAGGCTCATTGATTATTTAAGTGAGGCGGCGGACGCGGCTCAACAGAAGTACCCTTCGGCTCAATTAGTGTTACTGGGGGATTTCAACGGCCATCACAAGGAATGGCTGTTCCCATACCGGGACACTGACCACGCTGGGCAGGAAACGAGAAAGCTAGCTTTATCGTTAGACCTAACCCAGCTGGTCCAAGAGGCCACAAGAGTACCCGACGTTGAGTCGCATACACCTTATTGCTTAGACCTTCTGCTGACAACAGATCCAGACCGTTATTCCGTGGTGGTATCTTCACCGTTAGGCAGCTCCGACCACTGTCTGGTGAAATCTGTATCTGTCTACCATCCGCCTGATCCCAGCCCTAGAGGCAACCGGCGATTGTGGCGATACAAGTCAGCAGATTGGGACGAGATGCGCTCTTTCTTCGCGTCTTACCCATGGCAGTCATTGTGCTTCACTTCTGGTGATCCTTCAGTCTGCGCGGATGCTGTGACTAATGTAATACGTACGGCTATGGAATATTTCATTCCATACTCCGACGTCCCATTATCCAGCAAAGCTCGCCCATGGTTTGGTTCTCAATGTAAAAGTGCTGAAGCATTTAAACATGAGACCTACCTAGCCTGGGTTGATGCTCGACAGCGTAAGGCAAGGGACATACGCCAGAAGAAGAAAGCGTTCAACAAGGCTGCTAAGGCATGTAAAAAGGTTCTTCAGAGGGCTCGATTTGACCACATTAGTCGAATAGGGAACAAACTAGCTTCATACCCTGCGGGCAGCAAAGCGTTTTGGTCCCTAGCTAAATCGGTCGAATCGAACTTCTGCCGCCCCTCACTATCTCCAATGCTGAAACCTGATGGGACACTGGCTCACACTGCAACGGAGAAAGCAAACTTGTTTGCAACTCAGTTTGCGGAATCTTCTCGTCTAGATGCTGGTAGCGCGACACCTCCTACTCCACCTGGCTGTCCGACTTTTATGTCAGATATTCACATTCGCCAAATGGAAGTTCGCAAAGTGCTACGCAATCTGGACGTGAATAAAGCCAGTGGCCCAGATGGTATTCCTGCCCTAGTATTGAAGGCTTGTGCGCCTGAGTTGTCTCCGATACTGACGCGCCTATTTAGACTCTCTCTCCAAACTGGGCTAGTACCGAAGTCTTGGAAGCTTGCTAATGTGCAACCTGTGCCCAAAAAGGGTAGTCGTGCTGACCCTGCCAACTACAGGCCCATCTCGGTCACGTCCATACTCTGCAAGACTATGGAACGTGTCTTAAACCACAGGCTCCTCACGTACCTAGAATCAAACGACCTCCTCAGTGACCAGCAATACGGATTTCGCCGAAACCGGTCCACCGGGGATATTCTAGCGTACGTCACTCACATCTGGAGTGAAGCTATTGAGAAACACGGGGAAGCACTTGCAGTCTCCCTGGATATCTCAAAGGCTTTCGACAGGGTTTGGCATGATGGCCTTATAAGTAAGCTTTCTAGGTATGGTTTGTCTTCTGGGTTTATTGCGTGGATATCGGACTTTTTGAGGGATCGATCCATACGAGTCATCATTGATGGCTGCTCGTCTGATCAAATGGCTATTAATGCCGGAGTCCCTCAAGGGTCGGTACTCTCTGCAACGCTCTTCCTGCTACACATCAATGATCTGTTGAAGCCCGGTATCTTTGGGTACGCAGATGATAGCACCGTTGTAGAGAGTTACATATCTAGCGCGAGAGCCAGTGGGCAGCAAACTCAGGTACTGAGAGAGAGTCTGATCGAGCGTTTGAGCTTGACCCTTGAGGCGGTGTCTGAATGGGGCGATGCCAATCTGGTCAAGTTCAACGAGAGTAAGACGCAGGCGTGTCTATTCTCCGCTAAAAGGAGTCCATTTGAACTGACTCCAACTTTTAGAGGTGTGTCCGTGCCGGTTTCTGACCGTCTTGAGCTTTTGGGCGTGACTTTGACCTCTACGCTCAACTTTGGCTCGTATATCGAATCTAAGGCTAAACTAGCTGCCAAAAAACTGGGTGTCCTTTCAAAGGTGCGAAGGTACTTCAAGTCTGAACAGTTGCTTACATTATATCAAGCACAGATTCGCTCCTGTATGGAGTACTGTTCGCACCTTTGGGATGGTTCGGCTAAGTATCAGCTGGAAGCTCTGGAATCGATCGAGAGACGTGCCAAAAGGCTCATAGGCAATGCTACTCTTGTGCGAAAAAGACTTCAAAGTCTTGAACATCGCCGTAAAATTGCTAGTCTATCGGTTTTTTATCGGATACACTTCGGAGAGTGTGCGACTGATTTACATGATCTATTACCACCTTGTCCTTTTTTCTATCGGAATGCTCGTAGCTCGAAAAAGCGACATCGTTTCATGGTTGATGTTCCAAAGACACGAACGAAGAGATTTGACTCTACTTTTGTGATAAGAACGTCTAGGCTGTGGAATACGTTGCCTGAGTGGGTTTTCCCCGATGGTTACAATCTTTGTGTCTTCAAATCGAGAGTGAATCGGTTTTTTCTAGGTAAACACGCTTCATCGTAGACCGCATCGTCGCTTTACATCAGGCGAGATGGCGGTCAAGTGTAAACCTATAAAAGGTAAAAAAAAAAAAAAAAAAAAAAAGTTTAGCTAATTGTTCCTCGGTAACAAAAGCAAACATTTCTGCTTTAATAGATGCCAAATTCTCGGTCATAGTCTGCATCCCGGTCTTAAATCTATGCTCTTGGTGTAAAATGGTTATGGAAATACTTGCATAATTGATTACATTGATTATACAAAGAAAAAGATATATGTACAATTTTATGAATTCATAGTACATAGTGCATGTACCATGCAGCGAAAGCTTTCACTTCTGTACCACTGCAATGACATGCACGTATGTCTTTTACATTCATTATTATTGTTTAGAATTTCATATGATTCTAATACAGGATCAGTTAGAATGCTGTCAAATTTTGGACAGTTCAGATCTTCTAAATTTATGGATTCCGATCCAAGGTAATTGAGAAGTTTTTTCTCCACAGTCCCTCCCTTATATGCCCATAAGTACTTTTTATTTAAATTGAAGCGATTTAACCATCTATGTCATACATTTGTTTATCATGACTTATGTCCTGTGTTTCCTGTGGCATGTTAGAGAAGGGCAAACCGTGGATATATTTTTGACAAAACGAAATTGATCTCTCATTCAGATCTTCACCCTTTAGTGTAGAGGGGAATATTAATAATTATGAAATTGAAATAGATTAAATGTACAATGTCATAAATCGCCACCTCTTTGTATAAAATTTATTTATTATTGGGAAACCCATCTATATCTATAACAAATCTTATTGGTTTAGACATATTTGTTTTTAAAATAAAAATAAAACACTTGACCGATGTGGATATGTTATTATAGGCAAACCGTACTAGTCAGTAGCACTGACACCACAACATATTGTTGTATTCTTTCTTTTCGCTCCCAGCTTGTAGCTGGTGCTAATTGTTTAGTCTCTTTTGAGCAAGAATCTTTCAAACACAGCGGGCGATACTTATGCCAGTTTCGTGTACATTGAAAATTTGGTGTGGGAGAAACTGATGCCGCGTAATTGACAAACTGAGGTTGTTAGATTGTAATTATTGTTCAGAATTTCATATGATTCTAATAGAGGATCAGCTAGAATGCTGTTAAATTTTGGACAGTTCAGATCTTCTAAATTTATGGATTCCGATCTAAGGTAATAATTGATAAGTTTTTTCTCCACAGCCCCTCCCTTATATGCCCATAAGCACTTTTTATTTAAATTGAAGCGAATTAAACATCTAATGTCATAAATAAGGTTATCATGACTTATATTCTGTGATTCCTGTAGCATGTTAGAGAAGGGCAAACCGTGGATATATTTTTGACAAAACGAAATTGATCTCTCATTCAGATCTTCAGCCTTTACTGTAGAGGAGAATATTAATATGAAATTGAAATAGATAACATGTAACAATGTCAAAGATCGCCACCTCCTTTTATATAATTTATTTATTATTGGGAAACCCATCAATACTATATTAAATCTTATTGGTTTGGACATTTTTTTTTTTTAAATAAAAAAACACTTGTACAATCACTATAGATGAGGTCCCAATGGTAGAAATATACATAAATTTAGTGTGATGTAGGTAGGCTGGATATCAATATTGTACGTGTGGGTAAATGAATAAATGTTGTTTTGTCACCGACTCGGACGTTTCAATTACTGCTCCGCGTTAATTTATCCTAATATTCAACTGGCGACGAGGCTGGGATTATGCGCGTGGTAACGTTGTCGAATTTCTGCAGGAGTTTCTGGGTCGGACAGCTCTATTACAGTCTCTCTCAAGTTGGAGAGAAGCGTCGTCTCGGGCCTTGGGTTCAGGTTCCCTTCTTGGTCTCGACGCATAGCAGCAACAACTGGTAAATAAGCTATGTCGGACGTATCCGTAATTACACCAACCGCGTCGATTGCCATCTTTATCGACAGGGGAAGAGCAATAAATCGGTCAATGTCTTCGAGAAAGTTCGCTCGTGCCGGGGCATGTGAGTAGATTGTTTCATCGTTTCGAAGCATAATACCTGACTTCTTTTTAACCTGGATTATTTTCGCCTCAAATCTGACGAGGAAAACTCTGTACCTAAGAGTAGATATTCGGAATTGCTAGATAGGCGCGGTACTGTACTGCTGTGTGACAAGGGAAGCAGTAGATATTCCTATGTTTCGTGAAGTTACAGGTAACATTTGCGGCTTTGTTTTGACGTTATTCGTAAGTTTAGCTAATTGTTCCTCGGTAACAAAAGCAAACATTTCTGCTTTAATAGATGCCAAATTCTCGGTCATAGTCTGCATCCCGGTCTTAAATCTATGCTCTTGGTGTAAAATGGTTATGGAAATACTTGCATAATTGATTACATTGATTATACAAAGAAAAAGATATATGTACAATTTTATGAATTCATAGTACATAGTGCATGTACCATGCAGCGAAAGCTTTCACTTCTGTACCACTGCAATGACATGCACGTATGTCTTTTACATTCATTATTATTGTTTAGAATTTCATATGATTCTAATACAGGATCAGTTAGAATGCTGTCAAATTTTGGACAGTTCAGATCTTCTAAATTTATGGATTCCGATCCAAGGTAATTGAGAAGTTTTTTCTCCACAGTCCCTCCCTTATATGCCCATAAGTACTTTTTATTTAAATTGAAGCGATTTAACCATCTATGTCATACATTTGTTTATCATGACTTATGTCCTGTGTTTCCTGTGGCATGTTAGAGAAGGGCAAACCGTGGATATATTTTTGACAAAACGAAATTGATCTCTCATTCAGATCTTCACCCTTTAGTGTAGAGGGGAATATTAATAATTATGAAATTGAAATAGATTAAATGTACAATGTCATAAATCGCCACCTCTTTGTATAAAATTTATTTATTATTGGGAAACCCATCTATATCTATAACAAATCTTATTGGTTTAGACATATTTGTTTTTAAAATAAAAATAAAACACTTGACCGATGTGGATATGTTATTATAGGCAAACCGTACTAGTCAGTAGCACTGACACCACAACATATTGTTGTATTCTTTCTTTTCGCTCCCAGCTTGTAGCTGGTGCTAATTGTTTAGTCTCTTTTGAGCAAGAATCTTTCAAACACAGCGGGCGATACTTATGCCAGTTTCGTGTACATTGAAAATTTGGTGTGGGAGAAACTGATGCCGCGTAATTGACAAACTGAGGTTGTTAGATTGTAATTATTGTTCAGAATTTCATATGATTCTAATAGAGGATCAGCTAGAATGCTGTTAAATTTTGGACAGTTCAGATCTTCTAAATTTATGGATTCCGATCTAAGGTAATAATTGATAAGTTTTTTCTCCACAGCCCCTCCCTTATATGCCCATAAGCACTTTTTATTTAAATTGAAGCGAATTAAACATCTAATGTCATAAATAAGGTTATCATGACTTATATTCTGTGATTCCTGTAGCATGTTAGAGAAGGGCAAACCGTGGATATATTTTTGACAAAACGAAATTGATCTCTCATTCAGATCTTCAGCCTTTACTGTAGAGGAGAATATTAATATGAAATTGAAATAGATAACATGTAACAATGTCAAAGATCGCCACCTCCTTTTATATAATTTATTTATTATTGGGAAACCCATCAATACTATATTAAATCTTATTGGTTTGGACATTTTTTTTTTTTAAATAAAAAAACACTTGTACAATCACTATAGATGAGGTCCCAATGGTAGAAATATACATAAATTTAGTGTGATGTAGGTAGGCTGGATATCAATATTGTACGTGTGGGTAAATGAATAAATGTTGTTTTGTCACCGACTCGGACGTTTCAATTACTGCTCCGCGTTAATTTATCCTAATATTCAACTGGCGACGAGGCTGGGATTATGCGCGTGGTAACGTTGTCGAATTTCTGCAGGAGTTTCTGGGTCGGACAGCTCTATTACAGTCTCTCTCAAGTTGGAGAGAAGCGTCGTCTCGGGCCTTGGGTTCAGGTTCCCTTCTTGGTCTCGACGCATAGCAGCAACAACTGGTAAATAAGCTATGTCGGACGTATCCGTAATTACACCAACCGCGTCGATTGCCATCTTTATCGACAGGGGAAGAGCAATAAATCGGTCAATGTCTTCGAGAAAGTTCGCTCGTGCCGGGGCATGTGAGTAGATTGTTTCATCGTTTCGAAGCATAATACCTGACTTCTTTTTAACCTGGATTATTTTCGCCTCAAATCTGACGAGGAAAACTCTGTACCTA
The DNA here is from genome assembly GCA_963693475.1 of Ectropis crepuscularia. NCBI lineage: Eukaryota > Metazoa > Arthropoda > Insecta > Lepidoptera > Geometridae > Ectropis > Ectropis crepuscularia. Next base: position 22,020,926 of record OY856355.1, read on the forward strand.
AGAGTAGATATTCGGAATTGCTAGATAGGCGCGGTACTGTACTGCTGTGTGACAAGGGAAGCAGTAGATATTCCTATGTTTCGTGAAGTTACAGGTAACATTTGCGGCTTTGTTTTGACGTTATTCGTAAGTTTAGCTAATTGTTCCTCGGTAACAAAAGCAAACATTTCTGCTTTAATAGATGCCAAATTCTCGGTCATAGTCTGCATCCCGGTCTTAAATCTATGCTCTTGGTGTAAAATGGTTATGGAAATACTTGCATAATTGATTACATTGATTATACAAAGAAAAAGATATATGTACAATTTTATGAATTCATAGTACATAGTGCATGTACCATGCAGCGAAAGCTTTCACTTCTGTACCACTGCAATGACATGCACGTATGTCTTTTACATTCATTATTATTGTTTAGAATTTCATATGATTCTAATACAGGATCAGTTAGAATGCTGTCAAATTTTGGACAGTTCAGATCTTCTAAATTTATGGATTCCGATCCAAGGTAATTGAGAAGTTTTTTCTCCACAGTCCCTCCCTTATATGCCCATAAGTACTTTTTATTTAAATTGAAGCGATTTAACCATCTATGTCATACATTTGTTTATCATGACTTATGTCCTGTGTTTCCTGTGGCATGTTAGAGAAGGGCAAACCGTGGATATATTTTTGACAAAACGAAATTGATCTCTCATTCAGATCTTCACCCTTTAGTGTAGAGGGGAATATTAATAATTATGAAATTGAAATAGATTAAATGTACAATGTCATAAATCGCCACCTCTTTGTATAAAATTTATTTATTATTGGGAAACCCATCTATATCTATAACAAATCTTATTGGTTTAGACATATTTGTTTTTAAAATAAAAATAAAACACTTGACCGATGTGGATATGTTATTATAGGCAAACCGTACTAGTCAGTAGCACTGACACCACAACATATTGTTGTATTCTTTCTTTTCGCTCCCAGCTTGTAGCTGGTGCTAATTGTTTAGTCTCTTTTGAGCAAGAATCTTTCAAACACAGCGGGCGATACTTATGCCAGTTTCGTGTACATTGAAAATTTGGTGTGGGAGAAACTGATGCCGCGTAATTGACAAACTGAGGTTGTTAGATTGTAATTATTGTTCAGAATTTCATATGATTCTAATAGAGGATCAGCTAGAATGCTGTTAAATTTTGGACAGTTCAGATCTTCTAAATTTATGGATTCCGATCTAAGGTAATAATTGATAAGTTTTTTCTCCACAGCCCCTCCCTTATATGCCCATAAGCACTTTTTATTTAAATTGAAGCGAATTAAACATCTAATGTCATAAATAAGGTTATCATTACTTATATTCTGTGATTCCTGTAGCATGTTAGAGAAGGGCAAACCGTGGATATATTTTTGACAAAACGAAATTGATCTCTCATTCAGATCTTCAGCCTTTACTGTAGAGGAGAATATTAATATGAAATTGAAATAGATAACATGTAACAATGTCATAGATCGCCACCTCCTTTTATATAATTTATTTATTATTGGGAAACCCATCAATACTATATTAAATCTAATTGGTTTAGACATATTTGTTTTTAAAATAAAAAACACTTGTACAATCACTATAGATGAGGTCCCAATGGTAGAAATATACATAAATTTAGTGTGATGTAGGTAGGCTGGATATCAATATTGTACGTGTGGGTAAATGAATAAATGTTGTTTTGTCACCGACTCGGACGTTTCAATTACTGCTCCGCGTTAATTTATCCTAATATTCAACTGGCGACGAGGCTGGGATTATGCGCGTGGTAACGTTGTCGAATTTCTGCAGGAGTTTCTGGGTCGGACAGCTCTATTACAGTCTCTCTCAAGTTGGAGAGAAGCGTCGTCTCGGGCCTTGGGTTCAGGTTCCCTTCTTGGTCTCGACGCATAGCAGCAACAACTGGTAAATAAGCTATGTCGGACGTATCCGTAATTACACCAACCGCGTCGATTGCCATCTTTATCGACAGGGGAAGAGCAATAAATCGGTCAATGTCTTCGAGAAAGTTCGCTCGTGCCGGGGCATGTGAGTAGATTGTTTCATCGTTTCGAAGCATAATACCTGACTTCTTTTTAACCTGGATTATTTTCGCCTCAAATCTGACGAGGAAAACTCTGTACCTAAGAGTAGATATTCGGAATTGCTAGATAGGCGCGGTACTGTACTGCTGTGTGACAAGGGAAGCAGTAGATATTCCTATGTTTCGTGAAGTTACAGGTAACATTTGCGGCTTTGTTTTGACGTTATTCGTAAGTTTAGCTAATTGTTCCTCGGTAACAAAAGCAAACATTTCTGCTTTAATAGATGCCAAATTCTCGGTCATAGTCTGCATCCCGGTCTTAAATCTATGCTCTTGGTGTAAAATGGTTATGGAAATACTTGCATAATTGATTACATTGATTATACAAAGAAAAAGATATATGTACAATTTTATGAATTCATAGTACATAGTGCATGTACCATGCAGCGAAAGCTTTCACTTCTGTACCACTGCAATGACATGCACGTATGTCTTTTACATTCATTATTATTGTTTAGAATTTCATATGATTCTAATACAGGATCAGTTAGAATGCTGTCAAATTTTGGACAGTTCAGATCTTCTAAATTTATGGATTCCGATCCAAGGTAATTGAGAAGTTTTTTCTCCACAGTCCCTCCCTTATATGCCCATAAGTACTTTTTATTTAAATTGAAGCGATTTAACCATCTATGTCATACATTTGTTTATCATGACTTATGTCCTGTGTTTCCTGTGGCATGTTAGAGAAGGGCAAACCGTGGATATATTTTTGACAAAACGAAATTGATCTCTCATTCAGATCTTCACCCTTTAGTGTAGAGGGGAATATTAATAATTATGAAATTGAAATAGATTAAATGTACAATGTCATAAATCGCCACCTCTTTGTATAAAATTTATTTATTATTGGGAAACCCATCTATATCTATAACAAATCTTATTGGTTTAGACATATTTGTTTTTAAAATAAAAAAAAACACTTGACCGATGTGGATATGTTATTATAGGCAAACCGTACTAGTCAGTAGCACTGACACCACAACATATTGTTGTATTCTTTCTTTTCGCTCCCAGCTTGTAGCTGGTGCTAATTGTTTAGTCTCTTTTGAGCAAGAATCTTTCAAACACAGCGGGCGATACTTATGCCAGTTTCGTGTACATTGAAAATTTGGTGTGGGAGAAACTGATGCCGCGTAATTGACAAACTGAGGTTGTTAGATTGTAATTATTGTTCAGAATTTCATATGATTCTAATAGAGGATCAGCTAGAATGCTGTTAAATTTTGGACAGTTCAGATCTTCTAAATTTATGGATTCCGATCTAAGGTAATAATTGATAAGTTTTTTCTCCACAGCCCCTCCCTTATATGCCCATAAGCACTTTTTATTTAAATTGAAGCGAATTAAACATCTAATGTCATAAATAAGGTTATCATGACTTATATTCTGTGATTCCTGTAGCATGTTAGAGAAGGGCAAACCGTGGATATATTTTTGACAAAACGAAATTGATCTCTCATTCAGATCTTCAGCCTTTACTGTAGAGGAGAATATTAATATGAAATTGAAATAGATAACATGTAACAATGTCATAGATCGCCACCTCCTTTTATATAATTTATTTATTATTGGGAAACCCATCAATACTATATTAAATCTTATTGGTTTGGACATATTTTTTTTTAAATAAAAAAACACTTGTACAATCACTATAGATGAGGTCCCAATGGTAGAAATATACATAAATTTAGTGTGATGTAGGTAGGCTGGATATCAATATTGTACGTGTGGGTAAATGAATAAATGTTGTTTTGTCACCGACTCGGACGTTTCAATTACTGCTCCGCGTTAATTTATCCTAATATTCAACTGGCGACGAGGCTGGGATTATGCGCGTGGTAACGTTGTCGAATTTCTGCAGGAGTTTCTGGGTCGGACAGCTCTATTACAGTCTCTCTCAAGTTGGAGAGAAGCGTCGTCTCGGGCCTTGGGTTCAGGTTCCCTTCTTGGTCTCGACGCATAGCAGCAACAACTGGTAAATAAGCTATGTCGGACGTATCCGTAATTACACCAACCGCGTCGATTGCCATCTTTATCGACAGGGGAAGAGCAATAAATCGGTCAATGTCTTCGAGAAAGTTCGCTCGTGCCGGGGCATGTGAGTAGATTGTTTCATCGTTTCGAAGCATAATACCTGACTTCTTTTTAACCTGGATTATTTTCGCCTCAAATCTGACGAGGAAAACTCTGTACCTAAGAGTAGATATTCGGAATTGCTAGATAGGCGCGGTACTGTACTGCTGTGTGACAAGGGAAGCAGTAGATATTCCTATGTTTCGTGAAGTTACAGGTAACATTTGCGGCTTTGTTTTGACGTTATTCGTAAGTTTAGCTAATTGTTCCTCGGTAACAAAAGCAAACATTTCTGCTTTAATAGATGCCATATTCTCGGTCATAGTCTGCATCCCGGTCTTAAATCTATGCTCTTGGTGTAAAATGGTTATGGAAATACTTGCATAATTGATTACATTGATTATACAAAGAAAAAGATATATGTACAATTTTATGAATTCATAGTACATAGTGCATGTACCATGCAGCGAAAGCTTTCACTTCTGTACCACTGCAATGACATGCACGTATGTCTTTTACATTCATTATTATTGTTTAGAATTTCATATGATTCTAATACAGGATCAGTTAGAATGCTGTCAAATTTTGGACAGTTCAGATCTTCTAAATTTATGGATTCCGATCCAAGGTAATTGAGAAGTTTTTTCTCCACAGTCCCTCCCTTATATGCCCATAAGTACTTTTTATTTAAATTGAAGCGATTTAACCATCTATGTCATACATTTGTTTATCATGACTTATGTCCTGTGTTTCCTGTGGCATGTTAGAGAAGGGCAAACCGTGGATATATTTTTGACAAAACGAAATTGATCTCTCATTCAGATCTTCACCCTTTAGTGTAGAGGGGAATATTAATAATTATGAAATTGAAATAGATTAAATGTACAATGTCATAAATCGCCACCTCTTTGTATAAAATGTATTTATTATTGGGAAACCCATCTATATCTATAACAAATCTTATTGGTTTAGACATATTTGTTTTTAAAATAAAAATAAAACACTTGACCGATGTGGATATGTTATTATAGGCAAACCGTACTAGTCAGTAGCACTGACACCACAACATATTGTTGTATTCTTTCTTTTCGCTCCCAGCTTGTAGCTGGTGTTAATTGTTTAGTCTCTTTTGAGCAAGAATCTTCACACGAAGATTCAAGAAGAACACAGCGGGCGATACTTATGCCAGTTTCGTGTACATTGAAAATTTGGTGTGGGAGAAACTGATGCCGCGTAATTGACAAACTGAGGTTGTTAGATTGTAATTATTGTTCAGAATTTCATATGATTCTAATAGAGGATCAGCTAGAATGCTGTTAAATTTTGGACAGTTCAGATCTTCTAAATTTATGGATTCCGATCTAAGGTAATAATTGATAAGTTTTTTCTCCACAGCCCCTCCCTTATATGCCCATAAGCACTTTTTATTTAAATTGAAGCGAATTAAACATCTAATGTCATAAATAAGGTTATCATGACTTATATTCTGTGATTCCTGTAGCATGTTAGAGAAGGGCAAACCGTGGATATATTTTTGACAAAACGAAATTGATCTCTCATTCAGATCTTCAGCCTTTACTGTAGAGGAGAATATTAATATGAAATTGAAATAGATAACATGTAACAATGTCATAGATCGCCACCTCCTTTTATATAATTTATTTATTATTGGGAAACCCATCAATACTATATTAAATCTTATTGGTTTAGACATATTTTTTTTTAAATAAAAAAACACTTGTACAATCACTATAGATGAGGTCCCAATGGTAGAAATATACATAAATTTAGTGTGATGTAGGTAGGCTGGATATCAATATTGTACGTGTGGGTAAATGAATAAATGTTGTTTTGTCACCGACTCGGACGTTTCAATTACTGCTCCGCGTTAATTTATCCTAATATTCAACTGGCGACGAGGCTGGGATTATGCGCGTGGTAACGTTGTCGAATTTCTGCAGGAGTTTCTGGGTCGGACAGCTCTATTACAGTCTCTCTCAAGTTGGAGAGAAGCGTCGTCTCGGGCCTTGGTTTCAGGTTCCCTTCTTGGTCTCGACGCATAGCAGCAACAACTGGTAAATAAGCTATGTCGGACGTATCCGTAATTACACCAACCGCGTCGATTGCCATCTTTATCGACAGGGGAAGAGCAATAAATCGGTCAATGTCTTCGAGAAAGTTCGCTCGTGCCGGGGCATGTGAGTAGATTGTTTCATCGTTTCGAAGCATAATACCTGACTTCTTTTTAACCTGGATTATTTTCGCCTCAAATCTGACGAGGAAAACTCTGTACCTAAGAGTAGATATTCGGAATTGCTAGATAGGCGCGGTACTGTACTGCTGTGTGACAAGGGAAGCAGTAGATATTCCTATGTTTCGTGAAGTTACAGGTAACATTTGCGGCTTTGTTTTGACGTTATTCGTAAGTTTAGCTAATTGTTCCTCGGTAACAAAAGCAAACATTTCTGCTTTAATAGATGCCAAATTCTCGGTCATAGTCTGCATCCCGGTCTTAAATCTATGCTCTTGGTGTAAAATGGTTATGGAAATACTTGCATAATTGATTACATTGATTATACAAAGAAAAAGATATATGTACAATTTTATGAATTCATAGTACATAGTGCATGTACCATGCAGCGAAAGCTTTCACTTCTGTACCACTGCAATGACATGCACGTATGTCTTTTACATTCATTATTATTGTTTAGAATTTCATATGATTCTAATACAGGATCAGTTAGAATGCTGTCAAATTTTGGACAGTTCAGATCTTCTAAATTTATGGATTCCGATCCAAGGTAATTGAGAAGTTTTTTCTCCACAGTCCCTCCCTTATATGCCCATAAGTACTTTTTATTTAAATTGAAGCGATTTAACCATCTATGTCATACATTTGTTTATCATGACTTATGTCCTGTGTTTCCTGTGGCATGTTAGAGAAGGGCAAACCGTGGATATATTTTTGACAAAACGAAATTGATCTCTCATTCAGATCTTCACCCTTTAGTGTAGAGGGGAATATTAATAATTATGAAATTGAAATAGATTAAATGTACAATGTCATAAATCGCCACCTCTTTGTATAAAATGTATTTATTATTGGGAAACCCATCTATATCTATAACAAATCTTATTGGTTTAGACATATTTGTTTTTAAAATAAAAATAAAACACTTGACCGATGTGGATATGTTATTATAGGCAAACCGTACTAGTCAGTAGCACTGACACCACAACATATTGTTGTATTCTTTCTTTTCGCTCCCAGCTTGTAGCTGGTGCTAATTGTTTAGTCTCTTTTGAGCAAGAATCTTTCAAACACAGCGGGCGATACTTATGCCAGTTTCGTGTACATTGAAAATTTGGTGTGGGAGAAACTGATGCCGCGTAATTGACAAACTGAGGTTGTTAGATTGTAATTATTGTTCAGAATTTCATATGATTCTAATAGAGGATCAGCTAGAATGCTGTTAAATTTTGGACAGTTCAGATCTTCTAAATTTATGGATTCCGATCTAAGGTAATAATTGATAAGTTTTTTCTCCACAGCCCCTCCCTTATATGCCCATAAGCACTTTTTATTTAAATTGAAGCGAATTAAACATCTAATGTCATAAATAAGGTTATCATGACTTATATTCTGTGATTCCTGTAGCATGTTAGAGAAGGGCAAACCGTGGATATATTTTTGACAAAACGAAATTGATCTCTCATTCAGATCTTCAGCCTTTACTGTAGAGGAGAATATTAATATGAAATTGAAATAGATAACATGTAACAATGTCATAGATCGCCACCTCCTTTTATATAATTTATTTATTATTGGGAAACCCATCAATACTATATTAAATCTTATTGGTTTGGACATTTTTTTTTTTAAATAAAAAAACACTTGTACAATCACTATAGATGAGGTCCCAATGGTAGAAATATACATAAATTTAGTGTGATGTAGGTAGGCTGGATATCAATATTGTACGTGTGGGTAAATGAATAAATGTTGTTTTGTCACCGACTCGGACGTTTCAATTACTGCTCCGCGTTAATTTATCCTAATATTCAACTGGCGACGAGGCTGGGATTATGCGCGTGGTAACGTTGTCGAATTTCTGCAGGAGTTTCTGGGTCGGACAGCTCTATTACAGTCTCTCTCAAGTTGGAGAGAAGCGTCGTCTCGGGCCTTGGGTTCAGGTTCCCTTCTTGGTCTCGACGCATAGCAGCAACAACTGGTAAATAAGCTATGTCGGACGTATCCGTAATTACACCAACCGCGTCGATTGCCATCTTTATCGACAGGGGAAGAGCAATAAATCGGTCAATGTCTTCGAGAAAGTTCGCTCGTGCCGGGGCATGTGAGTAGATTGTTTCATCGTTTCGAAGCATAATACCTGACTTCTTTTTAACCTGGATTATTTTCGCCTCAAATCTGACGAGGAAAACTCTGTACCTAAGAGTAGATATTCGGAATTGCTAGATAGGCGCGGTACTGTACTGCTGTGTGACAAGGGAAGCAGTAGATATTCCTATGTTTCGTGAAGTTACAGGTAACATTTGCGGCTTTGTTTTGACGTTATTCGTAAGTTTAGCTAATTGTTCCTCGGTAACAAAAGCAAACATTTCTGCTTTAATAGATGCCAAATTCTCGGTCATAGTCTGCATCCCGGTCTTAAATCTATGCTCTTGGTGTAAAATGGTTATGGAAATACTTGCATAATTGATTACATTGATTATACAAAGAAAAAGATATATGTACAATTTTATGAATTCATAGTACATAGTGCATGTACCATGCAGCGAAAGCTTTCACTTCTGTACCACTGCAATGACATGCACGTATGTCTTTTACATTCATTATTATTGTTTAGAATTTCATATGATTCTAATACAGGATCAGTTAGAATGCTGTCAAATTTTGGACAGTTCAGATCTTCTAAATTTATGGATTCCGATCCAAGGTAATTGAGAAGTTTTTTCTCCACAGTCCCTCCCTTATATGCCCATAAGTACTTTTTATTTAAATTGAAGCGATTTAACCATCTATGTCATACATTTGTTTATCATGACTTATGTCCTGTGTTTCCTGTGGCATGTTAGAGAAGGGCAAACCGTGGATATATTTTTGACAAAACGAAATTGATCTCTCATTCAGATCTTCACCCTTTAGTGTAGAGGGGAATATTAATAATTATGAAATTGAAATAGATTAAATGTACAATGTCATAAATCGCCACCTCTTTGTATAAAATGTATTTATTATTGGGAAACCCATCTATATCTATAACAAATCTTATTGGTTTAGACATATTTGTTTTTAAAATAAAAATAAAACACTTGACCGATGTGGATATGTTATTATAGGCAAACCGTACTAGTCAGTAGCACTGACACCACAACATATTGTTGTATTCTTTCTTTTCGCTCCCAGCTTGTAGCTGGTGCTAATTGTTTAGTCTCTTTTGAGCAAGAATTTTTCAAACACAGCGGGCGATACTTATGCCAGTTTCGTGTACATTGAAAATTTGGTGTGGGAGAAACTGATGCCGCGTAATTGACAAACTGAGGTTGTTAGATTGTAATTATTGTTCAGAATTTCATATGATTCTAATAGAGGATCAGCTAGAATGCTGTTAAATTTTGGACAGTTCAGATCTTCTAAATTTATGGATTCCGATCTAAGGTAATTGATAAGTTTTTTCTCCACAGCCCCTCCCTTATATGCCCATAAGCACTTTTTATTTAAATTGAAGCGAATTAAACATCTAATGTCATAAATAAGGTTATCATGACTTATATTCTGTGATTCCTGTAGCATGTTAGAGAAGGGCAAACCGTGGATATATTTTTGACAAAACGAAATTGATCTCTCATTCAGATCTTCAGCCTTTACTGTAGAGGAGAATATTAATATGAAATTGAAATAGATAACATGTAACAATGTCATAGATCGCCACCTCCTTTTATATAATTTATTTATTATTGGGAAACCCATCAATACTATATTAAATCTAATTGGTTTAGACATATTTGTTTTTAAAATAAAAAAACACTTGTACAATCACTATAGATGAGGTCCCAATGGTAGAAATATACATAAATTTAGTGTGATGTAGGTAGGCTGGATATCAATATTGTACGTGTGGGTAAATGAATAAATGTTGTTTTGTCACCGACTCGGACGTTTCAATTACTGCTCCACGTTAATTTATCCTAATATTCAACTGGCGACGAGGCTGGGATTATGCGCGTGGTAACGTTGTTGAATTTCTGCAGGAGTTTCTGGGTCGGAGAGCTCTATTACAGTCTCTCTCAAGTTGGAGAGAAGCGTCGTCTCGGGCCTTGAGTTCAAGTTCCCTTCTTGGTCTCGACGCATAGCATGGTTGGCATAGTGTCCAGCTTTAAAACAATTAAAACAAATCTTATAACGCGGTAATAATTGTAACCGAGCATTATTACTCAATGCCAAAAACTGAGGACAATTATTTATGATATGCTCACCATTGCACTTTGGGCACGCTTTAGACGCTGAATCTGAAGACTGTGAAGTGTTATTTTTATTAGGACTGTCAACAGAGACCATAGTTTTTATTTTTGAATTACTTTTGTTATTATAATTTCCATTTCGCGTGGTTTCTAAAGTTTCAAACAAATCTGCACGATTTTTTAGAAACTCAATAAATGATTTAAGCGATATTGGATTATCTTTACTTAGTCGACCTTTGACTTCTTCCCATTCTCGAAACGTTTTCTGGTCTAACTTGTGTGTCACAATATATATTAAAAGAGTGTCCCAATGATCAACAGGTTCACCTAGTGACCGTAAAGCTCTAAGATTTCTATTGAGGTGATCAATCATCCGTTTTAAAATATTTGATGATTCTTTAGTAACATTCTCAAGATTGAATAGTGCAGAAACATGATGTTGGATCAAAATACGCTTGTTATTAAATCTATCACACAAAAGATCCCATGCTATGTCGTAGTTTTTAGCAAAAAACTCAACCGCATTAATTACCTCAGCCGCGGTACCTTCTAAGGAGGACCGTAAATAATGAAATTTGTTTATTGAGTCTATTTCATCATTGGAGTGGATGAGACTGGAGAACGTGTCGCGATACTCCAACCAAGTTTCATATGAGCCACCAAACTTTGGTAATTGGATCGTAGGGAGCTTAACAAGCTTGTGATTGCTCACATGCGATGATTTTTGACTAGCGTTAGAACTATCAGCTTTGCTAAATTCAGTTAACATGTTTTGTGCTATGGCTAACTGCTGAAAATATTGTGATTCAAAACATTCGCGTTCGTTCAATTGTAAATCAATATTTTCATCAATAGTTTCTAACTTTAATTGTACCTCATCAAAATCATCATATAAAGAATCCATCTTACCAATACGCAACTGCAGTTCACCGGCCCTAAACGCGTCTAATGAGGACTCCTTCAACGTATTGAGATAATTTGTAAAATTTGTTAAACGACCTTTATAACTGCCACGCTGTTTAATCAACTCCTTTTCTCCACTCATTTTGGTAGTCCTGGGTGACGTGTATTAATGTCAACCTGGAAAGTTATACAATAAAAGGATCAATACAAATTAATTGTGATATTTTATACAATAAAGTACCAGTAGGTAGGTACTTAGGTACTTTTCGTACCATAAATGGTAGGTACTATCAACTCTCAAGCTATGTAATTAACGTTAGGTAGGTTAAAATCAATTACTTACATTAATTTCTTTTACTAATTTCGTTAAATTCAGAAAGAAATAGAATTCAATGTCAAAGTCAGTAACTATAATTAATTTTAACAAAGTATAAATTATTAACTTAAGTTAATGAGTGTGGGTAAATCCACACGTCATGACTAATCACTTTGCCAAGTATAACTTACAAGTGAATTTTATTGTAATAGTTCTAAGTTTACAATATGAAAATAGTTAATTAATGTAGTTTTAACACTAGCTGTATTCTATACAATACGTATTAACCATTTTGATAATTATAAAATGTAAACTTTCAACTTATATTCACAATGCAAATGGTTGCAAGTTACTTAGTGACAATGAAATTAAAATATTATAACGAATAACGAACACTAACCTTAACTCCGTGTGCTATTAACACCTAATACTACCTGATTAAGAGTGTTGGGTGAAATTATTTATTGTTTTGAGCTTAACACTGTCTTCTTATGATATTTGAAGCAAATTCCTTTGTATTTCGTATATGTGGCGTCTTCTAACAATGCAGCAATCACAATACTTAATTTTCATATAATTCCACTAAATCACGTTTCTAAATGCAGATAACAGTTGTTGACGTCCAGGAAGAGGTTTTCTGTAACTTCCAGCATCCGGTTCGGTCTAGGACCAATGTTTAGGATTTAAAAACGGGAATATGAAGAAAACAATAGGTTCGGTAGTGTCGTCAAAAGAGAAGACATTGTTAATATTTTTAGTAATGAAACGGAACAACATGACCACTTGGCTATTAAATTTAAGCAGGCGTTTGGACGCATGAACACCATCTATGTCATAAATATGTTTATCATGATTTATATCCTGTGTTGCCTGTGGCATGTTAGAGAAAGGCAAACCGTGGATATATTTTTGACAAAACGAAATTGATCTCTCATTCAGATCTTCACCCTTTAGTGTAGAGGGGAATATTAACCCTTAATTTGATTATGTAAAGTATGCTTAACAGTCTGGTTGAAAAAAAAAACGAGTTATGTGTGAGTTCAAACAGTTATTTTTCAATTGTATGTGATTTCTTATGTAATCTTTTTTCGGGTTATTACCGTGTAGTAAGAATATTTTAGAGATTTGAGCGTCAAGATGACGAGCAAACGACGAGCTCTTCGAACTATTCAAGTAAATATTTTTTTTAAATAAAGGAATGTGCATAAAATATAAAAGTAACGGTTTAAATCGGTTGATGTGTATTTAAACTTTGTTCCGATTTATTTTTCAAGCGTTCAACTCATGAAGCAAGGATATGGTAGGCCTCTGACAAATGTGTTAAGTCCACTCAACAAAGTTCGATGATAGGTAAACGGCGCTTAGTTTTTTGTGTTGGGTATTCTCAACAAAAGTAAGAAAAAGTACAATTTACCATGTGGTAAATTGCACTTTTTCTTATTTTATTAGATCACACAATCACACAATCCTGTTGTATGTGCTTGCTTAACCTACTTGGCTAGTCTTGCACTTGACCAGTTAATATATTATACTGGCCAGCTGTTTATTGCCTTACTACCGTCTTACCAGCAGTATGGAAACCTCTTACACTTTCTACGTTCTACAGTTACGGTAAACCTACCTACACGGTATTGTCCCGTAGATAATGTCACATTTGAGAAAATCCACTATTTTCCAGAACATGGAATAGGGTATGGTCTATGTACATATAGCAAAAAAGGTATCACGACTGTGTATTGCCTGAAATGCAACGTAAGCCTTTGTTTTCTCAAAGAAAGTAACTGTAATTTTAATTATCATTACAAAACGAATAAAATTTGCTACCTTTATCTACATCATTGAACAAATAAATAAATATAACACTAAGTGGTTTTGATTTTAAACTATCATTTTATGCAACTTGTTAAGCCAGCTTAACATAATTAACTGTAAGTCCATATTTCAACATCCGTTTTTGTTGAGTATAATTAACACGCATTTTCCGGAAAACCTTTAAAGGGAGATTTTTTTTCACATTTTTTCTTTATTATTTAGGGTAGCAAAAAACAGGTTTATTGAAAAATTACTTCGTTTTTTCATGTTTTTTTTTTGCCAAATTAAGGGTTAATATGAAATTGAAATAGATTACATGTACAATGTCATAAATCGCCACCTCCTTGTATAAAATTTATTTAGTATTGAAAAACCCATCCATATCTGTAAGAAATCTTATTGGTTTAGACATATTTGTTTTTAAAATAAATAAAAAAACACTTGACCGACGTGGATATGTTATTATAGGCGAAACGTACTAGTCAGTAGCACTGACACAGCAACATATTGTTGTATTCTTTCTTTTCGCTCCCAGCTTGTAGCTGGTGCTAATTGTTTAGTCTCTTTTGAGCAAGAATCTTTCAAACACGGTGGGCGATACTTATGCCAGTGTCGTGTACATTGAAAATTTAGTGTGGGAGAAACTGATGCTGCGTCATTGATAAACTGAGGTTGTCAGATTATAATTATTGTTCAGAATTTCATATGATTCTAATAGAGAATCAGCTAGAACGCTGTCAAATTTTGGACAGTTCAGATCTTCTAAATTTATGGATTCCGATCCAAGGTAATTGAAAAGTTTTTTCTCTACAGCCCCTCCCTACTTTTTATTTAAATTGAAGCGAATAATGTCATAAATAAGGTTATCATTACTTATATTCTGTGATTCCTGTGGCATGTTCGAGAAGGGCAAACCGTGGATATATTTTTGACAAAACGAAATTGATCTCTCATTCAGATCTTCAGCCTTTACTGTAGAGGAGAATTTTAATATGAAATAGAAATAGATTACATGTAACAATGTCATAGTTCGCCACCTCCTTTTATATAATTTATTTATTATTGGGAAACCTTGAATGCTGTCAAATTTTGGACAGGTCAGATCTTTCTAAATTTATGGATTCCGATAACTACGAAATCTTGTTCTACATGTTGTTCTTTATCCTGTTCTGTAACTTCTTCTACATATTTTTCTCTATCCATTGTTGTACTTTTTTCTGTAACTAGTTCTACACCTTGTTTATCAACTTGTTCTGCATCTTCTTCTGTATCTGAAGAATCGCTAGACGATGATGACCTGTCAGAAGAGTCTGAGGAAGAGCTTGAACTAGATGAACTACTCGGTGGTATATACGATATTTTTGAAGGACCGGGCTTGTTTGAATAATCATTTTTTTGGTGAGAATTGGGCGTACTTATTTCACACGAACTGGATGATTTATTCGCAACTGTAATCACGGGTTCGATGTTTTCAGCAAAATTATTTCTTTTAAGCCGCTTTGTGCGTGCGTGTATTTTTATGTCACTATTGTCAGAATTGGAATAATAGTCATCAGTATATACGTAATTTGGGTCCTTAACGCTGTCATCTGAGCAATAGTCATGTACTTGCTGGATAAGCGGATCTTCTGCATCCAGAAGGTTGTTATTTTCCGTCGGTAAAGGAGATAGTATCACGCGTTCCGTTTGACTCATTCTGTCTTCTGCTTGATTTTCCTGTAACATAAACAAAACATGAAAAATAGCCAATAAAGCATGAATAAAAAAGGTTAAAATAATATTCTTCTCTAATTTTCATTTTTCAACATTCAGTTTTATTATAAAATCAAAAATCCAACTACCTACACTTCATAAAAAAGTACTTACCACTTCTTTTATTCCCTTGATACTCAACGGGGCATTGATGTTGTGTCTGGAGCATCTGTAGTGTCCGTCGGCACTTAAATAAAAAAAACATGTTAAGATTAGGTTGGTACCCAGAATATAGCTAATAGATTACTTACTTATAAAAAGCCAATAGTTAAAAAGAAAACTAGGTACCTCCTAAGATATTAGGTTCTGTAAGCTCGTTGCGATTAGTTAGGTAGGTAACTGACATTAAAAAAAAAACTTTTTCGAGTTACTATTTATATGAAATATGTATGTAAATATGTGTCAAGTACAACAATACGAATTTTTTTTCATCAGATTAAATCTTAATACGAAAAATACAATTACAGTCAAGAAATAATTTATCTAGAAAAACGTTTTAACTTTAATTGTATAAATACTATAGACCTTATTTTTTATCATTAACAGTAATATCTAATTTTAATACATGCAAGTTTTACTTACTTTTTGTAGAACAATGTAGTAATTCCAAATGACACTTTGTTTATAAGAAGTGTCGAAAAGTTGTGGTAGATTATTTTCAACAATAGTGTCACATCTCGAAATAAAGCAGTGTCCTCAATAAATCGCACGCTTAATAATAAAGAGAATTATCTCAAAAATTAAGAATTTTGAGAAATGGCGTTTAAAGTTTAGTCTGTTCGACCAGGAGCACAAAATATTAAAAATAATTGATAAATGTCGTATTTTTTCAAAACAAAAGAAGGGTAGATAAAAGTAGAAATCCTAACTTTTAATCTGGTATATCAATGTTCATTCTACATTTATGAAAACCCTGAAAAAAAGTGAAAAGAAGAAAAACCCTCGGACTTATTTCAGTTTATGACAAAACTAAAGTAAAGTAACCAAAATTAGTTATGACACAAGTCTAAATATTTCTGTTTTAGTTTGAAAAATAAATTAAATTACGGGTAAAACTAAGAGTTATCCCTCTTTTAGTATATAAAAGATACGATTATTCAACTTTATATCAAAAAGTTTTTTTTTGTAAAGCATAATTTTAAACTGAAATAAATTACACTTAAAGTTAGGATTATTATCTAGTATGATAGTAAAAACAGTGAGAAATAAAAAAAGACTTCTTTGTTCTTTTATTACTTAATCCAACAGAAACTTTCAGTCTTAAGGTTTTATAAACTAATACTAAAACATAACATAATATAAATTTTGAAAGGTAAATAATCATCACTTAAATCTTAATAACTAACCATAATTATCAAATAGTTCAAACGAAAAGAGCCTCTAATGAAATTCGGACTCCTAGAATTTTACAATACTTATAGAAATAGCCATAAAGTGTAAGTAAGGAACATTTTGTTTAGTCTAGACTTTGGAGTAATTGAGATCTGGAGCTTATTATAAAATCAACTTCAAAAACATAATAAAACAAAAACTCTTTTAAATCGCTGCATTTATAAAAACTAATATTTTTACGGTGATTTTGACATTTATTGTAACTATCGTAAAAATTGTAAACTGGCTTAACTCTTGCTTTCCAGTATATGCCTTTTCAAGAGAGATAGAATTAATGGGTGGCATTTTCTTTCGTTTGTTTCTTATATCTATTTCCTGATAGGTCTCTTGTTCATATCATGTTTTGTAATAAATCGTAAAAGGATTCTCCTTAGTGATTTTTATCTGTTTTAAGTCATTCCAGTTTACTGATTCCCCTTCTGTATTAATGTTGAAATTGTACCCCATATCTTTCTGCAATTTCTTTGTATCAAAAAATGAATCATACCTTAGCTCATGAACATTGATAGGTGGTCTACTTTTCTTAGCATTTTTGATTAATGTAATGTACTGATCAGGACTGTATATGGGTCCTGACTTTAAGTTTTTCTTTACTTCTTTTTCAATGAGACTGTGGACGCTATCCGCCTCGTTCTGAGTATGCCCACGTATTAAGAATTTGTATATGATACTACCGATCTTCAATTTTTGAACCGCAAATAAATACAAACTCACATTGTATTTATTTTTATTTTGGCCACAGCAGTTATCCGAGTAGAAAATAATGCTTTTATTGCCAGTATCATCATTAGCATCAGAAGACAGCATTAAATCATTTAAATAATGCCATATACAGGATCCAACTTCAATCGCCCCCCTCTTTGCATCTGATTCGGACCAAAAATAGCAGTTAACATTTTTGTATGCTTCTTTTTTCCCATTGTTGTTCTCTAGCTCTGTCAAAGTCAAATTATAACTGTTAAGCTTGGATTTATAGTAAAAAGCTGATGTTGTACCTCTAGGACACTGCAGTACTGCTTGTAGGTCATAAATATACTGCCACGATGTTATTCAAATCTACACTCTGCCTATCTATACATTTTTCGCGTCTGCTGAACTCCTTCTCTTTCAAGTGTTTTTCGTACACCTCTTCTATATCTTTTCTTTGGTCTTCATTTAAATTTGTATAGGAAGTACACAGATCGCATTGATCTTTACGCGGTTGAAAAAAGCGTATATTGAAATCAGTTGTAAATATTTTGTAAAACGCCATATAATTTCCCGTTTCTCTATTATTTTTTATTTGTTGTTGCTTAAAATCTTCATACAAATCCTTAATATTTTTGCTACCATCAATATATTGCCTGGAAGTAGTGGCTCTAACATAGTGAGATTCAATGCGAGGAATTGAATCGATGTGCTTTCTTATATCGTCAACTAAAGTCTTACTCAATTGCTTGTGGTTCGCATGCTTCCCTCGAAGGTCTTCTTGCATTATTCCAGTGTTTTTTTTTTATGCTGGATAGTATGTATCATGCGATCAGTCACATCTTATCTTGGCATTCTTCGAAGTTAAGTAGTAGGCCTTATTTGGAGCTCTTGGCTTTTCTGCGTTTGTGTATTTATACTTGGGCAGCAAATCAACCATGCATGAATTAATAAACGCTCTTTGCTTACCTAAATCACCTAATTTCCAAAAATTGCGAAAAATCACATACCTTTCCTCAGTGTTTATGTTTTCAGGACATCTTAGGCGACATTTCTCCCCACACGGCATTTTAAGACAGCGGCTTGGCATTGTCTTTTGAGTCTTAGAAAGCGATACGTATTCTTCTCCAAGATTTCTCATTTTTTTTTACTTTATTTTGTTTCCATTTCTCTGGACGCCGTAGCCGTTTACGACCTATTTGTTCAATCTCAACATCAGACTCGGGACTCCGAAGAACTTGACGATGCAGCCACGACTATATTAAATCTCCTTCTACGTTCAGCAAGTGAATGTTCAGAAATGAACGTTGGATCTACGACATCGTCATCAACATCGCTCTCATCGGTGTGTATTGGAGAAACTGTCCTAAAATTGTTATTAAAGCATCTACGCTTATATAAAGCAGAATTAATAGCGGGTTGTAGCTGCAAAGAAAAGAAGCAAATGAATAAACAAGATAGTGAAATATAGTAAAAAAATAAGTCGAAAATAAACCGGAAAATACTTTTTCGTTCCTGCGTTTTCTTTCATCTTTCTCTGGTGTATTCTCAATAATGTCCTCTTGGCTCGATTCTTCATTGGAAATATTTGCAATTGAGCATGATCTTGGTTCTTCGAAATGGACAGAACTTTGTTCTTTTCGCTCAGATTCTTTCGAAGACGAGCTGTCAGAATCAGAAGAGGATCCAGATGAACTTGAAGAGGAGCTTGAACTAGTAGAACTTAATAATTGATGATGTGTGGCATTTGCGACTGTATTCTCATGTTCTATAGAAGACTCACTATCATAGTCAGGTACAAGGCTCAAAGAACTCTTAGTTACAGGGATAATCTGTTCACGTTGCGTAGTAATGTTGCTGTTAGTTTCAACCGGAGTTGGCGTTAGAGGTTTCTGTAAAAGGACAATAATAAATAAAATTAATTAATCAAAGTTTCTGGTAACAAAGAGCGCGGATCTCTTTCACTTTTCACAACTTTTAAAACTAATTAAAACAACAATTTAAAATGTAGGTAATGTGTGAACAAAATACTCACTTCTATATAGCTTATCAAATCAAAATTTACGTTAGAGGGGTCCATATTCTCGACATTCATAATGCTGTTTTCTTGATTTTGTGAATCCTGAAACAAATTGGTTCATTTCATTAGGTTTAAACTTAGCTACATTTGGTAGCATATTTATGTGGAAGTACATATTTATTATGTGCCTTACCAATAAAGCTGAATCAATGTCCATCATCGTTCCTGATACTTCTTCCTCATTTTCGGCTTCGTTTAGAGGAGTTGAGATATTCAGGAGAGCAAAAATCTTTCGGCTTCTTGAAAACATTTTTGCATGATCGCAATGCCTATATAATCAGAAAAAGCAATAGCTCACAATACATCAATTAAATTTACTTAGCTATAAATAATAAACAAAAAAAAAAAAAAAAAATAAGAAATAAAAATAAATATTTATCGATCTATTATCACGTTTTAATACTAAACTGTAATATGATTCAATGTTACAAAAGAAACGATAGACTTTTAATAATAAACTGAAATATCTCAAAATATTTCACAAAAGAAATAAAATATTTTAAAACAAGACTGAAATAAGTGCAAATGTCCATTTGGCAATAAAACAAGCTTAAATACTAAATGAAGTTACATCAAAATATTGCACTTTATGATTGTAAATTAATAAATAAAATACTCACGTTTTAACTTTTAAACAGCAATATTCGACTGTCCGCCCCAAACACGCACGTTCACTTTTCACAAAGATTAAGGCATCACTGAATACATCGGTTTTTGACAGACAACATAAAATATAAAAAAAAAAAAAATGACTTACCAAAAAATTGTCTTGCGTCTGTCTTGTGTATCACTGTGTCCATTTTATAACTTCTCACCTAAATGTGGGGAGTTATTTTTTATCCTAAAATAATGATGTTTGATATCACACGATGTTAAACAACTGTGTTTACTGTGTTGCTAACAAACGACTCCGACCTTTGCCGGAGGACAATAAAGCAAAACATACAAAAAAAAAAAAGTGTTCACTTCTAAAGCCAATTGACAACTGGCGATACAACACTATCTATAAAAAATGGTGGCCAATATTTACCAATAGGAAACAGTCTTTCGCGGTGGCGCCGCGCCCGTAATTGTTGTTATAGAAATACGATCTTTACTAGGTATATAAAACAGATCATTTTACGTTGAATGGTGTTGAAAACTCAATTTTGTAGTATTTGGTTTTAAGACGCTATTCTTCCAAAGCAGCGATATGTTCTTTTCTGATTTTCAAAACAGTTTTACATTTTTTTAGAGTTTCCTTCGAGAACAATATTATTTTATCATCACTTTTATTAGAAACGAAACAAATTTATGATTCTCCCATGATAACAGTTTTTATTAAAATTACCCTTTAATTTACAACAAAACTGCACAAATTTTGATTATAAAACGTGACTGAAAGACAGATGATGCGCAATAAAAGATCGCAGTCGACTAAGCGCCCTATCTCACTCGTACCCGCTTGAACAGTTGTTACCTCGCGCTCGCACTTACAGCGGACTTTCGATGTGTCTGGCAAGATGTAAAAACCAATAAAACTGTCCGGCTATTGAGGTAACATCTTTTCATAGGTCCCCAAGTAACATATGTATATAAAATTTAGCTTTTATACTATAGCAAAAGTATAATTATAATTTATTAAAGTTTAGGGGTGTCTGGCAGGGGGTAGCAACTGTCATAAGTGTGGCAATGGATGACGAGATTTCTAAAGTTATCTTTAACAAAATATAAAAAATGAGCTTTATACGTTAACGTAAGTACTATTTTATACACCTTTACTACCGGTTACCTGCCCAAGTAACCACAACCCAAACCATATAGTCCCTAGTCGTTCTTACCTGTATAGGGGACATGCACAGACGAACTTTCAGCTTATACAAAATAACGAAGGTCTGGCCCTCGTGGGCCAATATTATTAGTATATTCTGTTAGACATGCCAGTAATTTTCTCCTCAGCAGTGGCGAGGTTAATGGCCTCGTTCGGGGTACTAGGGTCCCTACATCTTATGACGGTAGATAGTTGTGGGCTGAGACCTATAGTGAAAACGTTTAGAGCTAGATCTTGCATAGCAGCAATACGGCCAGCGCGTTCGTCCTTTTTCTTGGTTGGAATTGAAATATTAATTTCAGTAAGGAGCTTCGCCAGGCATGATTCGACTTTAAGAGAGTATTGGTTGACCGACTCATTGCGGCCCTGTTTACAATCTTGAAGGTCAGAAAGGAGCCTTATGCTTGACGCTTAATGCTTGACGTCACTAAATTGAGATTTTAGGAAATCTTCAAATTGTGACCATTTGTTGAATTCTTTAACCGCACATGCGGTCTCCGCTTTGCCTTCAAGGCGACTGAGTATGTATTTTAGAAGGAAATCTGATTGTGAAGTTGAAGCGAGATTTATAGCGTTGCGACAGTTATTGATAATAAATAAAATATAAAAAAATAAAAAAGCCTTTTATTTCAGCAGAAGGTAAGATTTACATATATTGAATTGCAAGAACTGAATTATTTCTATTACAGGTATAAATTATTATTTATTTAAACTAATTTCTCTTTTCTTTTATTTAACACCGTTCTGTGTGAACCTCTTTAGAGGTAAAGGCCTCCTCCAAGGATATCCAGTCTTCTCTCGTTTTCGCTTTCAGCATCCAGTTGGGACCAGCAACCTTTACGATTTCATTGTATTGCTTGATGTACTGTTGCGTAGAAGTGGTCTATTTAGTTTTCACTTGCTTTTTCTGTTGTAGCGTAGACTTGTATTGTAATATTTGATGTTGGTGGTGAATTAATAACACATGTTGATCGGTCCAGCTCCGTTTATTCATTAAACCTTATAACTAATTACATTCTAAAGCTAACTTATGCTAGATCAGCACTACGTTATTGCGCGTGTGACCTAGATTTAGCATATAGCTCTGTCAGGGCTATTGCGACATAAACTAACGCGAACACCTCAGTATAAGAGATAAATTACCTTTGGCAAGTGATAAATTCAGGACAGCTACTCTAGAGGTGAGACTAATATAGCCTTGCAGATTGATTTTGAGACGCTTATGTATTAATAAAAACCCTACACCATACATTCCTGGGGTAGAGCCTGTATGGCATAATATAAAGTCATCATATTATTTTATCTTATTTCCAAGTCGTCTGATTTCGGCTATTCCTATTACATCATATTTAATTTCTTTGAAGGCTTCTATAAGTTCAACCAGACATTAATATGATGATAAAGTTTTAACATTGTTAGTTATTATGTAGAGCTTATCCTGTACAAAATGTTTCCTTGGAGAGTTTTGGTCATAATCTTCCACGCTGACCAACCGGTTTGGAAGATGGGTTGTGCTGTAAGTTGGTTGCTGAAGATCCAAGCTGTAGGGGGACGCTCGTTGCTATAAATGTTGTTTGTTTTTATTCTCCTGTGATTTTGGCATGTTAACGGAATCTTTATTTGCCAAAAATCTTAGCATACTAGGTTTGAGTAGGGTAGACTGGGTACGGTTGTGACAATTTTCAAATGATTGACTATAGCTTTTTATTTATGCTATTAATCTGAACAAAAAATGTATTCTAATAAAGTTTATTCATTGCTTAACGTATAAACATGAAAGTATATGTCTAAATCAAATGGTTAGTTCATTAAATGAAATTTAAAAAAAAAGGTAAATTGTCACAACCGTACCCACCCCAAGGGCGGTTGTGACAGTACTGGGGGTCAATAGTGACACGATGAAAATACTGTAATATGATCACAAAACAAGATAAAAATACTCTAAAATGCCAATAAAACACTTTAATTGCAAAAAATATTTATTTATTTTTATATAATAATCAACTAAATTATACTTTCCTAACAAAAGAAATAAAATCTTTGAACATTTTAATTTCTTACAACATAGGCACTATAGGATCTTTGGTTACAATCAGTAGTCTTCATTAGTACAGTCAGTCTTCATCTATACCCACTATTTAAGTACCTTAAAGTATTTATAACAGTCTGCACTTAAAATTAGTTAAAGCGGACTTAACAAATATAAATATATTAATCATGTTCATAATCACATTAGAACTTAAACTCTATTCTATTTTGAAACTAAACTCAAAACATAACAACGTGCTCAAAATCTTTTAAACAGGAACTCAAATATTTTTTTAGAAATGTAGCATGTGAAAATTTATAAAAGTAAGTTTGACAACTAATCTAATCCGACTCATCACAGTTGTGACAAATATAATACCGACTACCATCTGTACAGTCTACATGGGCCCAAAGGTTACACTTTCCTTGGCATTTAATCCATTTTTCGCCAGGCCTACTTTCAGAATATGGACCAAGGCATACCAAACAAAAATATTCTTCTTCATCTGATATTGACGGTGATTGTTTCCTTTTCGTTGCTTTACCTTTTCCTTTTCCTTTCGGCTCATTGAGATTTTTTTTGATGCCCTTTGCCTTCAGTCGTTTTTCTTTTGCTTCATATTCTTGCCTGACTGCCTCTTTTTCAGGCGTGTCCGTGTAAATCGTAGACTTCTTGGTTCTAGGTCCTCGCGTTTTTCTTTGGGAAGCTTTTGGAAAAGGCCGAACAATTTCAGGAGAAAAAACTGATGGTATCGCAGAAGTAGATGGTTGAACATTGCTAAAATTTTGGCTTGGTGTATTGTCTAATAAAGAAGGTGAAAGTGGTGGACTTTTATTATTAGGTCCAAAATTCTCAGTAACAAAATTTTCTTCTTGAATACAGTCAAGGTTGGCAATATTTACTAAAAATGGTGCTATGGGAGCATCCTCTTGATTGTCAGGGATTGGTCTGCTTATTACAGGTGATGGTGCTGCAGGAGAAATATCTTCAGTGTCTGTTCTGCTTGTTGTGTGAGATGGTATTACAGAAGCATTATTTTCAGTGTCAGGATTTGGTCTAGTTCTTCCAGGTGACGGTACTGCAGGAATATTGTCTTCAGTATCAGGGTTTGGTCTGTCGGTTACGAAAGAGGGTGCAAAGTCAATATCTCCGAACAGATTACGGTTGTATGGATATATCCCAGTTTTCATAAAACCAGCCTGTATGTTCGCCTGTGTAAGAGCCAGAGGCATAGCAATTTTGATGATACCTGGTATATCATATATTGTCATCGTTTTACCAGGGTGGCTTCGCATCCATCCATCGCAAGCGGTGTTAATAGCTTTTTTTAAAGGTCCGAAGACAGACCGGTCGAGAGGCTGAAGCTTGTGAGAGCAATGTGGGGGAAATGAAAGTAAAGTGATCCCGTTTTCTTTACAATAATCTAAAGTATTAATGTGAATGTGCGATGAATGATTATCAAGCACGAGTAACACTTTGTGAGTTAGTGAAGCATTACAAAATTTCTTAAAATGTTTAAGAAATTCTAAGAAGGATAGATCTTGCATCCAGCCGGAAGGGTTTGCAGCTCCAACAGATCCAACTGGTCCGTCCCTCACAAAGTGGTCGTGGTAACGAACACGAGGGAAAATAAAAAACGGAGGCATGGTATTTCCCAAGGCGTTCACTGCAAAAGCTACCGTAACTAACGTGCCCCGTTCAGCAGAAGTAACGGCTCCCACTTGCCGCGTACCACGTCTTGCAATGACTTTATCAGGTTTTTGGACCGTAGTGACGCCTGTTTCGTCGACATTGTAGATATCCTGTGGCTCGTAAGGATGTCTATCCATAACAACTTGCAAGTTGTCGTAAAAAGCTTCCACATTTGTTTTATTAAAACTAGTTGCCCTTGAAAGGCTTGTAGCTTGAGCTACTCGAACAGATAGAGAAGGATTTCTATTCAGGAATGAACGGAACCATTCTTCGCCTGCCATCTCATTCTCAGCCCAAGTAGCAGGTCGCTTTAGGTTATATTGAGTTGCAAGCTCAAAAGCCAACTTCCGCACCTCTTTTGGAGTAAGTCCGAAATAAATGTCCGCGCAACGCTGTAAATATTTTGACAACTGCTGCTCTTGTTGTTCGGAAAACACTTTATTGTGAGCAACATACCCCATGCTAATGCTATTGTTTTCATTATCGCCCGTGCTGGCATTATCGCGTTTTCGAACATACCTTAATAGTGACATGCGATTAACATCATGCATTTCCGCAGCTTGTCGCAAAGAAGTCCCGCGTTTAGTTTCTTTGTAAGCATCTTCATACTGATTCAAGCTGCACTGTGCTCTTGTAGTCTTTCGTTTGCGTATTCGAGGCATCTAAAACAATAAACAACCGCTTTTACTTATGTCACAACCGTACCCAGTAAAAATGTCACAACTGTACCCACAGATCGTTTTAATAAAAGAAATACCACCACGTCAAAACAAAATAACCTACAATAAATGTAACCACTGATATTACACTGCTACTATTTGATTTATATCAATGAATAACACTCAATACCCTATCAGTATACATGTAATGGCAATTACGAAATAATAATGAATCAAAATACTTACTTTTTGCGTTCAAAAATCAAAATGTGCTCCTGGTCACGTACACTCTGCGCGTCGGATGACGCAACACTTTGACACAGGTTGAGACGTGCAAGGTGCCCGTCTTTCCCCTTGCACGCCCCCCGCTAATCCCTATATTTTCGACAATACAGCGACTGTCACTACCGTACCCTTTTTTTTTTTTTTTTTTTTTTTGTCTGTGGAAGGAAAATGCCACAATGAAAATGCGAAATTTTAAATTTTACGCACGAATATCGGGATAGACAGTGTTGGACTCGGTGCCAGAAGGGCACAATACCAACTAAAAACCCACCACTTGATTTCACCTACAATGGTGCAATGTCAGAGTTGCGGAACCGCTTTCGCATTCGCCCGCGCAACTCTGACATCACCATGTCACCCTTTCGGGCCCGCCTCGCGGGGGGTCGGAACCCCCGCATTGTGGCTCCTGGGACGCGCTGGAAACCTATAGCAGCGCGTCCCCCCCTCAGGAGGAGAATGGGCCATCAGGCAGTGCCCGATGGCCCAGGCCCTCCAAGCGGAGACGGGGTGCGAGCCCTAGTGGCTCGCCCGCGTGTCCGCTTCCTCCTGCAAGGAGGAGCGAGAGGGTCAACCTCCCTCTCTCGCTCCTCCGTCGAGAAGGAGACGAAAGCTTCCCATGATCTCTCATTGTCGAGCATCTTGGGCAAGATGGTCGGCAATGAGAGATCTGCCCCCAGGACCGCGACTAGGGAACGTCGCGCGTCCTCTTCCCCCGGGCATGCCTCCAGTGCGTGTTGCGCGGTGTCTTCCACGCAACCGCACCGGTGGCACACCGGGGTCTCTTCCCTTCCGGCAACCCTACACAGATACCTCCCGAAACACCCGTGTCCCGAGAGCATCTGTGTAGTCCGGAAGGTGAGTACCCCATGTTCTCTCTGGACCCACTCAGTGAGAATGGGCCGTAGCGCCTCGAGGAGCCGTCGAGCGCCGGCCCCCCGCTGAGTGGATCCAGAGAGAATCCGCTCCCTCCACCTCTCCAGAGCGATGGCCCTGGCGTCGCTGCGCCACCGCACCACCTCCTGTGGGGCAGGGCGCAGCTCGTCCTCTTG
The DNA here is from genome assembly GCA_963693475.1 of Ectropis crepuscularia. Lineage (NCBI taxonomy): Eukaryota > Metazoa > Arthropoda > Insecta > Lepidoptera > Geometridae > Ectropis > Ectropis crepuscularia. Next base: position 22,048,065 of record OY856355.1, read on the forward strand.
GGCTCGCACCCGGCGCCAGTAGACCGAGGATAAGACCTCGGCCTCTAGGCACCAGGGCAGCGAACCCGCGAGGACGCATGCCACTTCGTGTGAGAGTGTGCGGTAGCCCCGACACACTCTCACGGCCATCACTCTCTGGGCGCTGTGGAGGAGAGCCTCCTCCCCGCGGCCCAACCTTCTTGCCCATATGGGAGCACCATACATGGCCATGGAGCGCACCACCGCCATGTAAAGGTGGCGGCAGCGCGCTCCACCGCCTCCCATATTGGGCAGAAGCCGGCCCAACGCCGCCGCAGTCTGCGTCAACTTGGGGGTTAGTTGACGCAGATGCGGCCCCCAGTTCCATCTGCTGTCAAGCACGACACCGAGATATTTCAGTGTCGGCTTGACAGGGATGGAAACCCCACCCACCACGATGTTGGCGCCTGCAGGTGGCGCTCGTCTGGGGCCATCATGAAAGCAGATGGCCTCGGACTTGTGGAGCGCCACCTCCAGGCCCAAACTCCTAATCCTGGCCACCACGGCCGCTACACCCGCAGTGGCCAGGATTGCCGCCTGGCGGAAGGTTCCCCCCCTTGCGGTAACCAGCGTGTCATCAGCGTAACAGATTAAGCTGATGCCAGGCAGGTTACCGCACCTCAGCACCCAGTCGTAGCCGAGGTTCCACAGGGGTGGCCCGAGAGCAGACCCCTGTGGAACCCCTCGTGACATGGGGCTGGAACCTTCCCCATCCCTTCTTGGGTAGACTATCTCTCTGTCAGAGAGATAGTCCCCAAGGAGGCGCCGCAGGTACCGGGGCACTCTATGGTACCCCAGCGCCTCTTTTATGGTGATCCAGGGCAGGGAGTTGAAGGCGTTCGCTATGTCTAGCGACACCGCCAACAACACCCCGTCCCCGGATACACCCTCGTAGAGGTCGTTGACAAGACGAATAGCGTCGATTGTCGAACGACCTCTACGAAACCCGAACTGCCTTTCGGACAAGTTCGGGCCCACCCTTTCGAGGTGCTTGGCGAGGCGGGCAGCGATGACACGCTCCAAGAGCTTGCCCGCCTCGTCAAGCAGCACGATCGGACGATACCCCGAGGGTTCGTCCGCGGGCCGCCCCTCCTTCCGGAGGAGGACGAGCTTCCCCCTCTTCCATCGCCTCGGGAATCTCCCTTCGCGCATGCAGCGACTCAGGAGATCCCGGAGGCGAGGGCCGAGGGCGTCCTGAGCGAGGGCCCAAGCACGGCCGGGTATGCCATCAGGCCCTGGCGCCGTGTCCTTGGCCCTCATTCTCAGGACGGCGGCTCCCAACTCTCCCTCGGAGACGTCGAGAAGCTCGTCCTCCTCCCCCTCCTCCTCCTCCGGAAGGAGTCTTCGGTCCGCGCCACCATCGCCGTGGGAGGGACAAAGTCGGTTCCCGGGCTAGCCGGGAACAGTCCCTCGACCACCCGCCGCAGGAATCGTGGCTCCAGCATGCTGGTGACTGGAGGCGTCTGGACTGGAGGTGTCTCCAGCAGCTGGTTCCACGATGCCGACTTGGCCTCGGCGATGGCAGTGCGGAGAGCCCGCGACGCCGCCCTGTAGGCGGCATAGCGGGCGTCCAACTCCGCCGGCTCCTGGAGCCTCCTCCGCCGGTAGTGCTGGTAGTGGCGCCTCCTCACTACGCAGCACCGCCGGAGCTCCGCAATCTCCTCCGACCACCAGTAGACCTGACGCTTCAGTGGGAGGGCCTTTACGCGGGGCATGGCCGCATCGCAAACGTGCGACATCGCCATGCACAGCGCATCGGCCTCCGCGTCTAGGTCTACCGGTGGTGATGGAGCAGGGTTCCACGCCTGGACAATGGCTGCCTCCTACAGCTTCTCCAAGTCCAGGCGCTTCAACCCCCATCGCGGGCCCGTCACCGGCAGGGAGGCTCCCTGTCCTCCATCCGCTGTCGATGGGGAGACACTAAACGATATGTAGCGGTGATCGGATAGTGTCTCCTCATCGACCAGCACCCTCCAGTTATGGACACGGCGTGCGAGCTCCGGGGTGGCGAAGGTCACATCGACCACCGACCCTCCCCATTGCCGCACGCACGTGTGCTCTGTGCCTCTATTGAGGACACAGAGCCCCGCTTCCGCGAGCCACTCCCCCAGCTCCCTCCCCTTTGCATCTGTCGTCGATGACCCCCACGCCACAGATTTGGCGTTGAGGTCACCGAGGACGATGACTTGGCGGGGGCGACTCCGTCCCACCAGGGTCCCTACCTCGCCGAGAAATCTCTCGAACTCGGCAAGGACCCTGTTGGGAGAAAAGTACACCCCCACCACCACGGTGCCTCCCACCTCAGTCGCGACAAAGCCACTTCCCCTAGTGACTTTGTCGAGAGTGGGCGAGAGGGCCGGCGACTGTGTGGTGATTGCCACCAGACCATCCAGGTCCCCGACCCAGTCTGACCTGGGGGGGACCCGGTATGGTTCGGCCACCACACACACCGTGATCAATCGCTCCGCCATGCACTGGAGCAAAAGGTCCTGTGCACGGGCGGAGTGATTGATATTGGCCTGGAGGAAAGTTAGTATGGGCGCCATACTAACTTTCCTCCATGCTGCCCCGCTGCTCCGCCGTGGAGCCGGTCAGCTGCGACCCGGAGTTGGTCGCAGCAGACTGCCTCCTGGGAGCACCTGTCTTTGATGGGGGCTCAGCACAGGCGCTGCTCCCAGACAGGTGCCCCGCAGGCCTTCCCGCTGCTGCACAAAGGGAGCAGCGGGGGGCGGCCGAGCAAGCTTTGGCCTTGTGGCCAAGTTGACCGCAGCGATAGCATTCTTCGCTGCGGTCAACCGCTGACTTGCACTGGGCCTGAACGTGGCCCAGTGCAAGGCAGCGGAAGCAGCGGCGTGGTCTCGCTTGAGCTTGACCGACGCCGCCACCCATCCCACCAGCAGGCGCCCGCCGTTTGCCACCAATTTCTTGGCGGCAACGACGGGACACCTGACAAAGGCGGTGCCCATGCCACCTGGGCCCCGCCTTATGTCCCCCGGCTTGATTTCTGGCGCTGGGCATCCTCCTGCCCGCGCCAGAACTCTCGTCAACTCCTCGGAGCTGACGGAGTCGTCCAAACCACTCACACGCAAGTCTGCGGTGAGGGTCGGGCGCGACACCGTCAACTCCTGGGAGTTGCCGAACACTTCCTTTAACTTGGAGGCCAGGCAGTCAGCCTTGGCCTCCCGTTCTTCTCCCGGCACCTCGAGAATGCGCGCCCCCGTCATGGTGGTGCGCATTCTCAAGGGCGGGAGGTTGAGGGCCGCGAGGTCTATTCGACCCCTGGCCTCCCCCAACACCCTGGCGTAGGAGAGACCCCTCTCCTCCGCTCCCGGCTGCAGCGTGATGACCACCGCTGCAGTACGGGGGGGGCGGAGTTTAGGGGTCTTCGCCTTAGCCGGGGTTGACCGCGGCCCTTGCGCCGCCTTCTTCTTCTTCTTCTTCTTGGAACCGCGCCTGACGACTTCGGACCATGTTTCCAACGAGGGAGCCGGTCGCGAAGTCGCAGTCGCGGTTTCAAGAAGAGTTCTCTCCGGAGGTGGGAGCTCCTGCGTCCTCCCAGCTTTGCGCCTGCGTCGCTTTGGCGCAGGCGCAGAGCCCGGCACAGCAGTCGAGGTGCTTGGCACCGGCGGCGGCTCCTCCCTGCGCTTATCCGCCGCAAGAGGCGGCCTGAGGCGCTGTGGAGGTAGCAACCGCTCCTCCAAACCCGCGAAGCGGGCAGAGATCATGGTGCCCACCTGCACCATGACCGCCCGCATTACATCCTCCAGAGGAGGCGACTGTCCCGAGGGAGGGGGCGGAACTGTGGCTGCCGGGGCCGGAGTCGGTCTCTCCCGTGCAGCCTTCAGCTCCGCAAGCTCACGTCGGATCTCAGCGAGATCCGACATGAGCTTTTTATTGGCCTCCCTCAGGAGAGCCACCTCCTCCGTGGCCGTACGCTCGTTGAGCTCCTTGAAGGAGGCATCAACCGCAGTTGCTGCCTCCTTCAAGGCGCGCACGAACGTGCCCTTGAGGTTTCCGGACCTGGTGGCCACCGATGTTATGGTGGCCACCGAGTCCTTCACCACCCTGGCGAGTTCGACGGAGTCAACTCCGCCGAACTCGGGGGCCTCCAGCCGCCTCGCGAAGAGGGACCTCGCCCTCTCGCTTCTCGCCTGCTGCTCGTCGGAGAGCTCCTCCTCGAGCAGCAGGCGCTGCTCTTCCGCCCTCGCGAGACTGAGCTCGGCCCGCGATTTGGCCAAACCGACGAATTCGCCGCTAGTGGGCGGCCTACCCCTGCCTCTCCCTCTCCCTCTCCGGGCAGTGGGTACCTTGGTGGCCGTTGGGCCCTCCAAGGTATCACTAGACCCGGAGCAGGAGTGGGAGCGGCAGCTGTCGTAGCCCTCCCTCTCTAGGCTTCTTTGCGAGAGCGTCCTTCGGAGGGAACGGGCAACGAAAGCTCCAGCCTCCCACTACCGGCGGAGTCGTCGTCGCTGTCGTCCACCATCGCCGCCGTCTCGACACGCGTGAGCAACACGCGTGCCTCCCTTGTGCCAATACATGTGCTGTCGGTGTCAGTGTTTGGTTCGCCATGGTCGTTGTTGTTTGTGTTGTGGTTTTCGCCCCCCCCCAGAGTACGCGGGGCTGCACGTCTCTTCTGAGACGTGGAGGGATTCCCCCTCTCGGGGACCCTCCTGGGTAAAACCTCTAAAACCACTTGTATATGCCATTTTTAATTACTAAATTAAAGGGTATAGCTCCCCTGGGTGGGGGTCTAGCGGCCGGCTTCCCGCCGACCATGCCTGGATCGCAAGCCCGAGACCGCGCCCTGTAAGCAGCGCGATCTCGGACTCACGTGCCAGACACTCCCCTCGGCGACCCCCGAACCTTGAGACTTGGCTGCTGTGCGTCGCGACACCCAGCGAAAAAGGCCAGATGTCGCCACGCACAGCATCTCATTGATCTCTTTGGAGATCTCCTCCCCTTGGTCCACCTGGGAGCTCTCTGCGTAGCAGACAGCTCCCAGGGGACCCCGCACCATCTAGGCTTCTACGCGCGGCCCTTTCGGGTCACGTGTAGAAGCCCTTTCCTCACAATAATAATAAAAAATTTTTTTCGCCTACTACGATCTCTTCCAAACACACCGCACCGATCCGAGCCAAACAAACAACCGCGGGGGCTCATACAGAGCACCCCTGCGCCCGCCCAGCCCAGACCACTCGGCGAAGAGCCCTCTCTTTAGGGAGGATCTCCTAGGAGATTTCCCCTATTTGGTCCACCTGGGAGCTCTCTGCTTAGCAGACAGCTCCCAGATGGACCCCGCACCATGTAGGCTTCTACGCGCGGCCCTTTCAGGTCACGTGTAGAAGCCCTTCCGTCTCGTCCGAGATTAGCCATCACACAACAAAATGCCGCCGGGGCAAGTTGTTGTGTGATGCCCGGGGTGCACCACGCGGAGGTTCCCGAACCCCGCACCCCGTCACTACCGTACCCTGGCACAACCGTACCCAGTCTACCCTACTGTCTCCGTCAAGCTGGATAATCTTTTTGTAGATGCTTGAGTTTTGTTTTTCTTACTGGTATGTATTCTTTTGTCGCTATGATTCGGGGCGTTGTTTTCCGGAGATAATAAATAATAATAATAATAAATATTGGTGGACAATTCACACACAACACCATCTGACCTCAAACTAAGCAAAGCTTGTGTGATGGCGGCCAGATAGCTGATATAATACGTATATAGTTTTATAAAATTACTTATATGAAAGCATTCTTTTATTTTTACCTATATCATACGAATGCTCCTTTTTACCGAGTACTATAAGTTTGTCGTACTTGGTTATTTCTAATTTTCCTTTTTCCTTCTCTATCTTTACCAGCTCTTGTAATTATTTTCGTTTTTCCAATATAATTTTTGGGTAATCTTCCTTCATATAAAATGTAGTATTATGAAGTGCTTTTTTCTGTTTAAAAATTTCTTTTTTTATGCCTATTGTTGAAAAGGTAATAACTAATGGTCGAGACCTTTCATCATTCTTTCCTATTTTTCTTAGTTCCTGAATGTCTCTTTGGTCTATATCCAGAGTAAAATACTTTTTATAAAGTTTATTAAACTACTTTCCAGTTCCAAATATAATGTTCCGGTTTCTTTTATTCCGAAAAAAAAACTGTATTCCTTTGTCTTGACTGCTTTTCTATAAAATAATAGGTATTTGTTGTACAAGAGTGCAAAGTGGCTTTTTAACCGCGTGCTCAATTTTGATGACCAAGCAAACAAAGGATTCTAAATTTGAATCACGAGCGTAGTGAGGGATTCAAAGATTAGAATCCTCAGCGTAGCAAGGGAATCATAAGGGCACAGGGAAGGGAAGGGGACAAACAAAACACAAAAGGGAAGCAGGTAATATTATATTATTATGCATAATTAATGTAGTTATTAACTGGATGAAAGTGAGAAAGTGTATTATATTCCTAACATATATGAATTAGGTCTTTCAAGGGCTCTTCTCAAAACATATTTCATCCAACATTAGTCTAGTTGAAATACACATTGCAATAACTTTTTTTTTCTATTACAGACATGGAACGATCTAAAAAAAAATGCAAGGCAAGAAAATGCATTAATTGCCACAAGCAGCAATGCTACAGGGAATGCTGTGAACATCCCTATTGTGAATGAAAATACCAAAAAGTTTTTGGACACAATAGGGCATGAGAGCTCAACCGGAGTTGGACCAGCAGAATCTGCCATAGGGTTGTTTAGTGTATGAAGACTTTTTACAAAGTATAATATGTTATACTTTGTGCACGTTGGGCTTACATTTATAATTTTTGTAACAGGGTGACATATCAAATGAAGTGGTTGTGGACGCAACACCTAGCATACCTCCGCTTCTATCCTCGCCTCTGCCAACTCTTCCTCATCCTATTGGCTTTATGCCAGAGGATGAGGAGAATGTTCCACCCCGCACATCCCGTACTCCTCGCAGTCACGCTGCTAGACCAGCTCGATATGAAGTTTTTGCCCAACTTCAACGGGAAAATAATGCTATTTTGCAAGTAATAATGCTTTTACTAACTTTGTTCTTATGATAAATGATGAATGTATATATATTTTTTATAAAATTTGATTCCTAGTTTATTTGTCTGAGTATTATTATAACATATTATCTTTCAGAACATAGCAATGTTGATGGCAGAAAAAAATGAGCTCTTAAGAGAGCAAAATAGGCTCATGGCCGAAGCAAATGCTATAGCCAAAAGAAATAGGTAGGGGAGAGTCCTACAGTACCGTCACCTTAAGGTTTAAGCAGGATGAAATAAAAATCCCGCCGGTTGTATGTTCAATATCAGCTAAAATGTGTTAAGACATGCAAATGCTGTAAAGAAAAACAATAAAATACTATTGTATTTAGAAATAATCGACTTTATTAGCAAAATTTGAAGAGTATGAAAAGTTAACTAAAAAAAATTGGCCTCCAGTACCGGCCAGCATAAAAATGGTCATTTATATCACGGAAAAATCACAAGTGTATTGATTTGTTAGCTCTGATATATTTGCCTGATCTGATATATAAGCCTCATGGACCCATACCTTACAATTTCAAATCCAATCCTCTTCATGAGATTGAAGGCACAAAGGACAAATTGTCTCTTCCTGGTTTGATCTGAGGGGAGGACTCTGGTTTTCTTTTCTCTTATCTTTTTTTTCTTGCTAACATCTTTTCCTGAAACCAAGTTCTTTTCTTTCTTGATGACATCTTTTCCTGAAACCAAGTTTTTGCCTTTCTTGCTGGTATTATGTCCTGAAGGCACACTCCTGCCTCTCTTAGCTAACTCAACACTTTTATCTCCTGTGCTGATCTGTTCCAGCATCTTTTTGTATGGAGAACTTGCGTAAATTTCAGCTTTGCGACGTCGTGCAGTAGCTCGTCTCTTTGAAGCATCAGAAACCGGAGACAATTCTGCAACTACTGCCTTAAAATTTTCAACTGATAGGTCAATTTCATCGGTTGTTTCTTGAGACTTGGATTACCTGATAAAGTTCTGCAGACTGACGCGCACTCATTTCACTACTCAGCACCTTTTGCACGGCTTTATGCATATTGGCGGGATCCCAATCACCCTTCTTTTTCTTCGTCTCCCCATCACTATTATCGCCTGGCATATTTGTGTACCTAAAAGAAAATAAAATTACTCAAAAATAAACCTAAATGTGGCCGGTACTGGGGGACAATTTTTTGGCCGGTACTGTAGGGAACGAAAAAAATATAATGTGCGACCCTAGAAAATAATTTACAAATAAATATTCAAATTAAAGATATTTTATAATAGCTATTTATATAAACAGTACATACCAGGTTTAACTTCTTTTGAACTCGTCCTATAAACTTATTTAATCACCCACAGAACTTTAGTTGTGTATCGTGCGTTCACCATGTGCAACACAAATTGGCGTACAGTCAGTAAGCGTGGCGCGACAGGTCGCCGCCTCGCGGGGCATATTCTTGTAAGAACGTATTATTTTAACGACAAATACCATATCAGCGCCATCTCTTAGAGAGTTCTGGAAAATGTAACTGGCCAGTACTGGATGCCGGCCGGTACTGTAGGACCTTCCCCTAAGAAAAACAAAGACAAATTTTAGTTATTAAAATATGTATTTATAATAGATTGTCTTTTAGAGCGAGCCACTCTGAGTATATTTGTTTGCTCTGTGTCGGGTATAGGATCCATTCTGGCGCTATTCTGGTCAGAGCACTCCACAATCTCCAATGGAACTCTGAAAAAAAAAACAGAGACGATTTAGTATTTTGAAACTGTGTTCTACTACAAGTACCTAACCTTAAAAGCAGGGTCACAGAAAGGCGATCCGAGATGGGATTTTTTGTAATGTTCGAATTTGTATGCAACCTGACACACAGCAAGCGGGCGTGATCCTATACTCGGATACGATCCGAATCGCTATCGGATCGCCTCTGTGTGACCCGGCTTTAAATAATGAAACTAACCTATAGTGGTGCATGATGTTGTATAGTGTTGCACAACTATAAACAATTTCGGAAGACTTCTCCGGATCGTAGTGGAGCACTCTGTCTATGCCTAGGCACCTGAATGTCCCTTTTACATATCCATTTGCTCTTTCCACACAGTTGCGGGCTTGGCAATGCCATTGAGTGTATTTTTCCGCAGCACTGTTAGAAGCAGCTTCCAGGTCAGGTGTCATCAGCCATGGCTCCAAGGCATATCCAGTCTCCTGAAATTGGATTTTTCACTTTAGTAACATGTTTTTTTTGTTTTCAGCTCTCGAAGATTGTCTGAATAAGTAATTTGGTTTACAGCAGCTCAAAAACCTTTTACAGCTTGTAAAAAAATATTATAATTATTAAATCTATTTCATGATATGTTTGTTGTTCTTTTATTTAATAAATATAATCGTAGTTTGGATTATATACATTAGACATTATATACAATAAGTTAAGATAACAAATACGTACCTAAGAGGTAATATTGTCCGATACCATTATCGTACAGGCGTCTCATTTCCCTCTTTATGTTGGAGTAATTAAATATAAACTGGTCGTGAACTCGCCCGGGGAACCTGGCATTAATGCTCAGGATTCGGCTGTTTACATCCACCACCTAAAACAATGAAATTAAGCAAAGTGAATCTATCATCTAACAAAGAGGTACTAAAAGGTTTTTTTAATTCTAATTAGTTACCAGCTGGACATTTAATGATTATTAATGTTCGTCCTTTTCTGTTTTTATACTGCACTCCAAAAGTAAAGGGCGGAGGGAATATGTTCACATGGGTATAGTCTATGGCACCTAATATGTCTGGCAGGCCAAATTTCTGTTGGTACCCATTGGACACTCTAACCCTTGCATCCTCTATTCCGGGAAACACAATCCATTTTGGCATGAGTCTAGAAATAAATATTTGGGTATTTATATTTGCTGCAGATCAAGATAATAGTGTAGCCTAATAAATGAAAATAAAAGTACCGAAATTGTCACTTACATTCTGATGATAGCTCCAATAACTTGAGTTAGATACTTGCTAACTGTAGTTTGGGCAATCGCCAAACCATGGTCTTGTCCTGTGCCTCTCTGGTAGCTACCATCTGCCATTAAGCGTATTGATGAGAAGACCTACAGTTGAAAAATATAATGTAAGTTACACAGTTTCATTTACTTTAGATATTTGACGTAAGTACCTACGTATGTTATATTTACTAACCTTGATATAAACTGGCAGTCCATCCCGAGGATTTAGCGGCAGACAGGCACCGTTTAGCTCCTCACACAAATACAATGCCATGTTTTTATGCATCCGAAACAATCGTCTAAATTCATTGTCGGGAAACTCAAAGGGATTACTAGCATCCCTTATTGATCTCCGATGCAATTTTCAGGCCATTGTTTCCATTTGTTCCGTAAAAATATAATTATAATATGCTCGCGACATTATGTTTGAGAGAGATTTACTTATATCCCCACCTCCAAATCAGACGATAGTTTGTCCCCTGTCATATGTCAATTGAAGAGTATTTATCTTCGTTTTCCCGAGTCCGTGCTATACAGCAGGGGTAGCTAGATATAATGTTCACGACAAACGTCAAGTGGAAACATTTTATCCCTTTCCCCTGTTGCCATGCTATGCAAGGTGGAAATGATTATTATATCCACTGACAGGTGGATAAAAATGGTGGAAAGACTATTAGTCCACTGCCCGTGCTAGCCCCGCAGAAGTAGTTAAAATTATCTATTAGTTACTATTTTAGTAGTCAATAATATTTAATGATTTAACTCGGCAACTCGGCATACTTCAATTCGATTACAATTGATTCATTCATAGCATTTTAAAATGTACTGTAATTTGAAATAAAATTCTTTATTTCTATCCTCCTTACGTGAAAAGAAAATTGCGCGCAAAGCATTTAAAAAAAGTACACCAAGGAGGTTCCGAGTATGAGTTTTTAACAAATTAAAAATAAATGTATGATGAATTCGGCACCAAGCAGGTAGAAATAAATAAGTTAAATTATGTTTTGAATTCAAAACCTCGGTACACACGATGTTCTAAATTCAAATTTACTTTACCCTCTACAGGGTAAAAACGACTTTTGCGCCCTAATATCGAAGAGCAAAAGTACTCTTTCCGAGCTGGTGGGATGAAAAGTAGTTTTTCTTGGTTTTCCAACTGTGCTTCAAGACTTTCGCACTTGTTTTCCAATATTTTAAACTTCTCCTCTAGCAAGCTATTTACATTTTGTGTAACTTGTTCAGTAACCATTTCTCCACTTTTCAAAATTGTAGTTTTAAGGTCGTCTAGCTCTTGTTGGATTTTTCGCAAAACGTACATAACATCCTCCATTGTTGTTATGTTATTAGTTATGTTTTAGTTACAGTTATAGTACAGTTATTAATAAATGGGGTTAATTTTTCTAGGGACCCATCGAATGTCCCTATGAATTTTATTATTACATTTAAATCGACTTCCATCTTGGCCTGTGTGTCTTCGTCCTTAGGCTTAGTCATAAGATACAACATCACCAGCCCACTAAATGTTCCCACTGCTAGCACTCGGGGCCTTCTCTCGCAAAGAGAGAGTTAAGGCTATGATCCACCACGCTGGCCCAGTGCGGGTTGGTGGATGTCACATGACTTTGAAAGATTCTAGTTACATGTCGGTTTCCTCACGATGTTTTCCTTCAGCAGTTTAAGTTAGCGGCATTACGCACATGACTTCGAAAAGACAGTGGTGCGTGTAGGGTTAGGACCCGGGGTCACCGGATCGGCAGGTGCCGTTCTCCCGACTAGACCAGCCGAAACTTAACCAGTCGTATGATAAGAGTCAGAGATTTATAAAATAAACTAACATACAAAGCTGCACAGAGACTCAGGTGCAAGACGCTCTTATCTGTTCTCGGAATACTGGAATGAAACGTGTTAGTGCGTCGAAAGCCACCGGAGTTGCACCGGAGCTTAGCAATGACCAAAGATTTAGATTATTTTGTACGACACTAGTTATTTTCACTGGAGCACTTTTGGTAAAGGGTCTGAGTATTTTTAAAGCACTTACAGGATCAGCGGCAAGAAAATCACGATGTACATACTCGTATGTACAGTAGGAGGAAGCTGCGCAGTGGCTTATTTAGTAGTCCTTTACAGGACCTTTAGAGCACGGGCCACCGTGTCCCGTGGTGAGTTGAAGGTTGGACATGGCACCACAGTGCTCTCGTCATAACGGTGATTGATAAAGTAGCGATCCGGTGATAGTATAAATCTTCTTGAAATGAACACTTTTCACTATTTCACTTTGGAAACTTCACTTCTTAAAATGAGGGCTACCGGGGATTTTAGAAATCCCTTAAGCTGCCACCATTGTTATCCGGGTAACCGGGAACCAAGTTTAAAAAAAAAGAATTTATTTACTTCACTAGTTTATTGGTACAGGATTAGTATACATTTAATTAGTGAAGAACTAGCATAAGTTTGTTGGGGCGAGTGGTCGCGGCGGATGTTGGATAGAGACTGGTGGGTGCGAGGACAGAGGAGGGATGCAAGGAACTAGGGAAACGATGACCGAGTAAAATAATGGAAAACACTAGGAAATGCCGGGTATAAAAGTGCGACATCGCCAAGCACAGCGCATCGGCCTCCACGTCAAGGTTCACTGGTGGTTATGGAGCGGGTTCCAGGCCTGGACAATGGCTGCCTCCTGCAGCTTCTCAATATCCAGGCGCTTCAGTCCCCATCGCGGGCTCGTCACCGGCAGAGAGGCTCCCTGTCGTCCCTCCGCCGTCGACGGGGAGACACTGAACAAAATGTAACGGTGATCGGACAGTGTCTCCTCATCGACCAGCACCCTCCAGTTGTAGACTCGGCGAGCAAGCTCCGGGGTGGCGAAGGTCACGTTGACCACCGACTCTCCCCATTTGCCGCACGCACTCGTGCTCTTTGCCTCTATTGAGGACACAGAGCCCCGGTTCTGCGAGCCACTCCCCGAGTTCCCTCCCCTTCGCATCTGTCGTCAATGACCCCCCGCCACGGATTTGGCGTTGAGGTCACCGAGGACGATGATTGGGCGGGGGCGACTCCGTCCCACCAGGGTCCTGCCTCGCCAAGAAACCTCTCGAACTCGGCAAGGGCCCTGTTGGGAGAGAAGTAAATGCCCACCACCACAATGCCTCTCACCTCAGTCGCGACAAAGCCACTTCCCCTAGTGACTTTGTCGAGAGTGGGCGAGAGAGCCGGCGACTGAGTGGTAATCGCCACCATACCATCCAAGTCCCCGACCCAGTCCGACCTGGGAGGGACCCGGTATGGTTCAGCCACCGCACACACCGATATCAATCGCTCCGCCATGCACTGGAGCAAAAGGCCCTGATCACGGGCGGAGTGATTAATGTTCGCCTGGAGGAAAGTTAGGTATCGGTGCCATACTAACTTTCCTCCATGCTGTTCCGCTGCTCTGTTGTGGGGCCAATCAACTCCGACCCGGAGCTGGTCGCAGCAGATCTCCTTCTAATAGCCCCTGTTTTCGGGGGCTCGGCAAAGGCGGTGCCCACGTCACCTGGGCCCCGCCTTATTTCTTCCAACTTGATATCTGGTGCTGGGCATCCACCCGCCCGCGCCAGAACTGCCACCAACTCGTCGGAGTTAACGGAGTCATCCAGACCACTCACGCGCAAATCTGCGGTGAGGGGAGGAAATCGGCCTTGACCTCTCTTTCCTCTCGGGCAAGGCCACCAAAGTACCCGACCTTGGTGGCCGTTGGGCACTCCAAGGTATCGCTGGACACGGAGTAGGAGTGGGACCGGCAGCTGTCGTAGCCCTCCCTCTTCAGGCTTCTCTCTCGAGAACGTCACTCGGAGAAGCCGGACAACGACAGCTCCAGCCTGAAACTACTGGCGGAGTCATCGGTATCGTCCGCCGTCACCGTTTTGACACGCGTGAGCATTACGCGTGCCTCCCTGTCGTATTAGTGCCATTTCGTGTGCAGTCGGTGTCCGTTGGTGCCGTGGTCATCGTTTTTGTGTGAACGGTTTTCGCCCCCCACCCCAGAGTACGTGGGGCAGCACGCCGTAGCGTGGAGGGATTCTCCCTCATAAAACCACTATACTCCATAAATGTTTGATACGAAATTGAAAAGGTATAGCTCCCCTGTAAGGCAATTCTGTAACTCGCTATGGGATCATAACGACAAGTTTCGTTATATTACCGACGGTGTCGCTATTATAACGACAAGTGCGATTCTGTACACTATTCTTAACGATTTTTTGTCGTTATTGGTACCGAAAAGTGTCGTTATGATGTCGCTATGATACGAGTGGATAGCTAGGCTCAGAGGCCCTATACGATACGCTATACCGACCATTATAACAACGCTTCACTCCAAAACTTGCTCCGAAAGTGAAAAATAATTAGGACGTTTGAAATAACAACTAAGTAAGTATTATATCAGCTATATGGCGACCATATTACAAGCTTTACTTAGTTTGGGGTCAGATGGTGTTGTGTGTGAATTGTCCACCAATATTTATGAATGTATATATTTACTGTAGAAAAAATTGTGGAACAGGTTTTATTTTTTTCCGAGTAAATAGAACAAACATAACCTATAAATTCTATTACTGCTCCAAACAACCCACAAAGTTGCTTAAGGTGCGTACAGACTATGTAACGTATTATATAACTTGTGTTATATAACACGTCCACATTATGTAACCTTGTTATTCAACATTGTAACATTAATTTATACTGTACACATTAGAATAACAATGCAATATAACAATGTTATATACCTGTTTAAGCCGGGGCCGTTCGCCAATACTGCAATATGTAAGCAAATACGACAACGGGTGCACCACTTACCCCAATACGGCTTTCCCGAGGATATCCGGTGTCCAAGTGTGCTCAGGCGCCCGATATGACGCCGGCGCCGAGGGTCGATACCGCCGATATTTGGATGCGCGGGCGCGGCGACCGCGACGCGTGCGCACGTGACAAGGGTCGTTTCTGGACTGGGGGCGAAAGTGCCTCCGCGTCATGGGGTGAGCCGCGGGCGCGAGTCGCGGCGCGGACCAATCACACGGAAGGACCCGCGGCTCGACCAATAAAGGGCCTCTTCTCGATCGCATGTTTCCGCGAGTCTCGATCGGTTTTTTGCCGTTTTAGGCGTGGCACTACGCCGCGTTGTATTGCATACTTTTTGCCACATTATGGCGCAAACAACAGCCCCCGGCTTGAAAGGGTCTCTTTCAATTAAAGTTGTAACTATCAAACTAGTGTAATGAATAATGAATGTTCCGATCTAAAGGTAATGTGTTGTGTACTATGTGTAGTGTTATAGGTGAATAATAAGACTATCAGGTAGGAAATCAACAACAATTTAACAAAAAGGATTAAATATACTTTACATACAATTAACAACTAACATAAATATATACAAAGTTTTACTCCCAACCACAGGGATTTACTGAGATGGTAGTGGACAAAGTCGCACAATGGGCCGCATCATAGTCCCAGATTTTGAACGAACTAATGCTACCCTAGTTCTACTGTCTTCTCCGGAGAAAACTTTCTGAATGATACCTAGCGGCCAATGCAAAGGAGCGGTGTTTCTTTGCATTATTACCACAACCGTGCCTTTCTTGACGGGTTCGGTGTCGGTTAACCACTTTCCTCGAACTTGTAATGTGTGCAAATATTCCTGACTCCACCGGCGCCAATAAGATTGCACTATTTGATCCAGGAGCAAATACCTGGACAACAGGGAAGTCCGGGTTTCTTCAACCGGGGCGGCTGGCAATGAGCTTAGTGGGGTCATGTGTAGAAAATGAGCTGGTGTCAGTGCTACGGGTTCTGAGGGATCAGAACTAAGAGTTATGCCCAAAGGTCTCGAATTTAAAATGGCTTCTATCTGACACAGTACCGTTAAAAGTTCTTCGTAGGTTAATATTTGATCGCCGAGGACTCGGAATAGATGCGATTTAAAGGCTTTTACTGTCGCTTCCCATCCTCCTCCAAAATGTGGGCCATTCGGGGGAATCATTTGCCATTTTATGCGATGACTATTCAGCTCCTCCCCCCAAACCTTAACGTACTCATCGGATCGAATAAAATCATATAGTTCTTTAAGATAAGATCGGGCTCCAATGAAATTAGTACCGTTATCTGACATAATTTGTTGTACTGGACCACGTCTAGCCAGGAATCTTTCCAGAGCGTTCAAGAATGAGTTTGTACTTAAATCTGGAGCTATTTCAACGTGCGTGCATCTTGTCGTGAGACACAAAAAAACTGCCACATATGCCTTTTGAGTCTTTATACCTCGCCCACGAGATAATGTTATATTTATTGGACCAAAATAATCAACCCCCGTCTGAGCAAATGGCTTCGTAACTTGTAATCTACATTCTGGTAAATCTGCCATGACTGGAGCGTTAAAAGGTTGAGGACGAACTCGAAAACAGACATTACAGGCGTGCACCCGAGATCGTACAATGCTGCGGCCAGATAATATCCAAAATGTCTGTCTAAGAATTGACAATAACAAATGTGGACCTGTATGACAATTTTTGCGATGCATATGATCGATAATAAGATTTACCACATGGTCTTTTTTCGGCAATAGAATAGGATGTTTGTGATCAAAGGTAATGTTGGCTTTTTCTAACCTACCTCCAACTCGTAAGACGTTAGCTACCAAAATCGGACGCAGGTTTTGCACCGACTTCCTACAAACCTTATTTTCCCGAATGGCTTCAATTATGTCGCGAAAATACACCGTTTGCACCGCTCTAATAATAGCCAATTCGGCCCTGTCTAACTCTTCTACTGCCAATGGACCTCTAACTTTAACCTTGGTTGCAAACCTTAACACATAGGCTGCTATACGAACCAATTTTGACCATGAGGATATCCGTTGACTTAATTGATATAGAATAGGCGGATTTGTTTTTGTTGTCGTTAACACTACGGCCGGTTTAGCTTCGGCAACAATGGTCTCGGCTGGTTTAAATGGCTGTATTGGCCACGTTTCCAACGGTTGTGCGATCCAGGAAGGACCTTTGAACCACAGCGGGTGTTCTAAAAGCTGTGCTGGAGTAAGACCACGGGACAGACAATCGCTCGGGTTTTCTTTTCCAGAAATATGATGGAAGCTATCCGAACTTAGATTTTCTTGAATCTGCGCGACTCTATTGGCCACGAAAGCCTTCCACCGGTGAGGACTAGAATGAATCCAATGCAATACCACTGTAGAATCGGTAAATGCAAAAACTCGCCGAATTTTCCAACGCGACTCGTACGTATGAATCACTACCTTGACTAACTTGGCCAACAATACTGCTCCGCAGACTTCCAGACGGGCCAAAGTGACCGATTTCAAAGGGGCTACCCGCGATTTTGCGCATAATAAATTCACGTCTGTACCCTTTTCAGTCTGAATGTGGAGGTATACAACTGCTCCGTACGCCTTTTCGCTAGCATCGGAAAAGGCTAATAAGGTGACATCTGCTCCATCAACAACACCTACATGCCTCGGAATGGATAACTGAGCCAACAATGGTAATTCTTCTTGGAACTTCCTCCATTTATCGAAAATAGCTTTAGGGGGAAACGAATCCCAGTCTAATTTTAAACTCCACATCTCTTGGATGATCAATTTCGCATATAGAATCACCGGGGCTGCAAATCCTAGCACATCCCATAACTTAGCAACAGCCGAAAGAATATTCCTTTTAGTGCAGAGGTCTCTACCAGGGGATATATCGAAAGAGAACGAATCCTCTCGAGGATCCCATTTAACGCCCAGAATTTTTTGACCGCCGTCATCCTCGAAATTGACTACCTGGGGATGCAAATGAGTTGCTGGTAGCCGTGCGAGTAGTTGCTTGGAATTACTAGACCATTTTGTGAGATCGAACCCGCCTGATTTAAATAAATTTATCAACTCCACTGAGGCTTGTGTAGCGACAGATACTGAGCTTTCACTTGAGACTATATCATCCATATATAAATCCCTGCTAGCCACCTTGCTTGCTAAGGGGAAACTTTCCCCTTCATCTTTACAAAGCTGCCGTACTGTGCGAAGGGCTAAATAAGGGCTCACAGACAGCCCAAAACAAAGTCGGTTGAATTCATACAGCTGCAAATCTTCACCTGGATTAAAGCGATACAACATTCTCAAGTATTTCCTATGCGGTGCAGCCATCTTAATTTGTAAGTACATTTGTTTAACATCCGCGCAAAATGCCACCGGGAACAGTCGGAAATTAAGCAAAATTCGGAGTATGTCGCCTTGCAAGTTTGGGCCTGTGTGTAATATTTGGTTCAGCGAGACATTTTTATCCGTAAGGGCGCTAGCATCCAACACCACGCGTAATTTGGTAGTAACTTTATCGTTCCGTAAGACTCCGTGATGAGGAATAATATAACCCGATGATGACCTTGGTACTGGTACTATAATATCTTTCTGACAATACTCTCTAATTATTTCATCATAAGCGTTTTTAAGCTGAGTGGAAACTTTCATCCTTTTTTCAAGAGCCAAAAAACGTTTTTCCGCCGTAGACATAGAGTTCCCCAAATTAGTCACGTCGGATTTAAAAGGCAGGGCTACGGTATATCTCCCATTATTATCTCGAGTGGTGGTGGATGCATAATATTTCTCACATTCTTGTTCCTCTCGGCTTAGCCGGGAAGCGGAAGACGAAGGAACTTCTTCTAATTCCCAAAAGCGTTTAACTACTTCGTCTAACCGAGCCCCTGTGAAAGTGCAAAATGCCGCCGTACTACGTCGAGGCGTTGGTTTCAAGATTGGCGCATCTCCCATAAGAACAAATCCTAACGTCGTCTGTATTGCATCGGGACGCCCAGGGGGGCCCAATATGCGCTTAGGTAACAGAAGTTTAGAAAACATTTGGGCTCCAATGAGCATATCAATTTCTCCCGGACAATCAAAAGTGTCATCTGCCAACGGAGCACCACGTGAACACGTGTTACAGCTACCTTTAATCTTGCATACGTTTGTTTTATGCTGACAACTCAAACATATGACGCAACCACTATTTAGTTTAACCATATTAAACCGCTCCTTTACCGATAAATTTAAGAATTCGGTACAGTGAGAGAAATTCACATGTTCTCGGTTACATAGCGGACACCCTGTATTGGACGTCATCAATGCTCGGATAGCTCTTCCAGAAGCTGACGTGTTTTTAGGTACCGGGATTTTATTAAACGCGGATCCACCTTTAACGTTCAGACATGGAGTATGTTCTCCAGTTCTTGTTATAATTTTGATTTGTTCCTTAACAAATTTTACAAAATTTTCGTATTTTGGTATGGTCTGGTGCCGAACGGAGTTTTCGAATAGCCGGGCCGTTTCCACATCTACTCGCTTTAGGGCCAAATGCAGAAAAATGAAATCCAGCTTTGCCGGAATGTCTAGCCTTTGAAATGCTGCGACTGAGACTGAAAATTTATCGATAAATCCAGTTAACCCATCCACGGTAGGATGCTGCAATTTCTTTACGTTTAACAAGTCATCAAGATAAGCTGTGGCCATGGATCTGATATCTTCAAATGTGGACGTTAGCGTCTCGTAAATGAGCGCATAGTTGTCCGCGGTAGGCGTGATACCCGCGACGCATTCTAACGCCCGGCCGGACAACTGCCCGCATAAATAGTACACTTTTTCTGAATTTGATATTTGCGGGTTGTCATGAACCATGCTATTAAAACATTCAATAAACATACGCCATGCTTTTGCATCGCCGCTGAACTTCGGTAACTCCACTGGCGGTAGTTTCATTTTAAGCGTAGAATTTTCGACTGGACCGGTTGATGTTTTTGTAGCCTTAGCAAGGAAGTTGACCTTTCCCTGTACCATTACAAACATACTTTCAAAACATTCGAAAGCTTTCATGTCCAGTTCCGTTTCTGGATATAATTCCATTTTTATTAAACTAAGTTCGTCGAACTCATTATTAAACTCACTGCGCATTAAAGTCAAATTAGACGTCGCGTCTAGAAAATGTTGCACTTCTTTACCGTCAGAAGGATTAAGTTTGGATGCCATTTCATGCAATCCTTGAATTCGAGCATAATAAGTCTAGCTTCGGCCAATTTAATTTTTAATTTTTTACGATTATCTTCCGACTTCGACATTTTGTTTCGTTGGGTTAAGCACTAATTACCACAAAATAAATTCTGCAATCCGTAACGTGATTTTAACTGTTTATAACTGTAGTATTTTACTGCTAAATATTCTTTATACTGTGACGTTTTTTACACTGTGACGTTTTTTACACTGTGACGATATTATGTGGCGTTTGCACTGTATGTTCATTTATTAATAAAATGTTGGTTTACTGTTCCTAGCGGAAACTCTCCTAATTGAGCTACTGTTTATATGGCACAAACATTGACCTACTGTTTATTCGACACCAATATTGAGCTACTGTTTATATGGCCAATACCGAACTACAAAACATTACTTCGGTATGCCTACTGTAATATTTTTACACTGGCTTCTTTTACGAATTGTGCTCCAACTTGATCGAAATGAAAATACGTATTGACACAAAGTATCGTTACGCGATGCATATATTCCGTATTAATACGCGAGTGGCTGCAATATTTATATACGCGCGAATTTCGGGGTCCAAGTCAGACCACACGACACGTGGTGATGCAAAATAGCCGCTATGCGCGAGCGGCGCACACGCTAGGTAAACCGAACGTCGGGCGGGGTTCACAACTACCTACTGTAGGTAACTTACACGCCACGTGGCGTGACCTATAATCCGCGCGGCACGCGAACCACTAAAACACTAAACCACTAAAGTAGGCAGAAATCTATGTTCTAGAAGGTTAGACACGCTACTAGCACTGACACTGGCACAGACGTTATATAGCTTAAATTAAGAACTTTTTATTATCACACACTCCGAACCCATCAACAAACCACGGCCATGTAAAATATGCAAGTAAACAGTTGTGCCTGTAGTAGGCCTCCCCAACAAATATAAGTTAAATAGACACAATTACACGTAAATGCACATAATACATAAGACCGGTAGGTATTGTGTTCTGTAGATATAATCGGTAAGTAGGTAATGTATGTACGAAACTATCGTTCAGAGAACTGCAAATAGTTACAATATTATGTAATAGTGGACTGTAACAATGAATTTATAGGGCTAGAAACCGATAATCCGGTTCGTAATGACCAATTGTTTAAGCCGGGGCCGTTCGCCAATACTGCAATATGTAAGCAAATACGACAACGGGTGCACCACTTACCCCAATACGGCTTTCCCGAGGATCCGAGGATATCCGGTGTCCAAGTGTGCTCAGGCGCCCGATATGACGCCGGCGCCGAGGGTCGATACCGCCGATATTTGGATGCGCGGGCGCGGCGACCGCGACGCGTGCGCACGTGACAAGGGTCGTTTCTGGACTGGGGGCGAAAGTGCCTCCGCGTCATGGGGTGAGCCGCGGGCGCGAGTCGCGGCGCGGACCAATCACACGGAAGGACCCGCGGCTCGACCAATAAAGGGCCTCTTCTCGATCGCATGTTTCCGCGAGTCTCGATCGGTTTTTTGCCGTTTTAGGCGTGGCACTACGCCGCGTTGTATTGCATACTTTTTGCCATATTATGGCGCAAACAATACCCATTGTCTTTTGTAATTCTTCAGTGCTATCCACAATGTCGACACGAGAGGACGTTTTGCTGGCTGCGGCAGCGACTGTATTATTATTTAAGAAAAGAAATACAAAAAAACGTAGATGCTGGGTTCGTCCTAGTTTATTGACCAGAGAAAAATACAGTGGCAAAACTATGGTGAATAAACTTATTCATGAAAACACGCTCAGTGGAGAATTACGTGACAACGGGAATATTAATAACTTTCTACGGATGTCCAGCACAGACATAGAATATTTAATTAATAACGTGGGCCCAAAAATAAAAAAAGAAGATACTGCATTCAGAAATTCCATATCAGTTACAGAACGTTTAGCCATCACATTGCGATTTATAGCCAGTGGGGATTCATACCAAAGCCTTGAGTACGTATTTAAAGTATCAAAACAGAGTATTTCTTCTATCGTACCAGAAGTGTGCACAGCAATAATAGACTCATTAAAACACGAAATAATGGTAAGTAATTATTTCTTTATTAAGAAATGTTTGTTCTTACAAAAAATCTGAATCACTTTGAGGTAGTCAAACATCTATAACAATTATGTATTATTATCTTATCTTATTAAATATGTATTATTATTGTGTTGTGATTGTTGTATATTTAACAATATGTCGTCAAGGTCTTCCGAAAACTGTGAAGAATCTGTGCCCGTATGTGGTAAATCTGCTGGACCAGAACTATTGTTTTGAAAAAAACTTGTATAGTAGCCTCTCTTGAAACTTGTATTTGCGCTGCCGCTGTTTGAACCAATTGTATTTGCGCCGCCGCTGTATAAGTTCATTTCAGCTTGGAATATAATATTATGAATTTCGTGTTGCACTGTAGAAATAGTAAATGGATCCTGTAAATTGCGCAATCTACAAGCAATATACTCCCCAAAAACAGAAAAATTATCTCGTGTTATGTGCTCAGTTTGCAATTCCTTCATTATGCCGTATGCTTCTTTCTGAGCTTCCAAACTATCAAAAGCTTCTTTCTAAGCGTTCAAACTATCGAACGTTTTTTTCTTTTTTGGAGAAGTACGGTTTTCTTGAGGGTTGTCCTGAAACAAAAAAAAAGTGGCACTCGGGGACTGCCGCGGTAAAGCTATTGCATAGCATTTTTTATCAACTTATGCAATTATAATTATTTATTTCTTTGATATTAATTCAAGTTACTCTTTTTGAGCGTGGTGACCGATAAGAAAACATTTTTTTTTATTGAATAAATGAGAAAATAATTTAGTTAAAAATATTTTTATTATCTTACAATACAAGTAGGTTAGTCAGGATTTTTTATCATTGAAGCTATAGGTTTATATTAACTGAAATAAGAAACATAAGTTTGAGACTTGATATCTTCCAAATATGTATCTGGAAAATACCGCGTCAAATGGGCGTGCATTCGCCGTCGCGTACGTGAGGCAACTGCCGATCCCGAGTACTCAAAGCCCGCGATAAAAGCTATGCAATAGCTTTAAAAAAATATAAGTTTGCTATCACAGACCAATAAGAGAAGTCAGACCGCCATGTGCCTTAGTTTGGCGTTGGACCGTATGCGAGAATTGAATATGACGTTTCTTTTTTTTTTTTTTTTGGCATGTTAATTTCGTACTATTCATCCACGTTACATCACATACATACGTATAGCTATACATATAGACCTCTTTATTGTATACTGTATCCTAACGATTTGATTTAAGGAGAGGATTTAGAAGGAAAAAATTAGACAATGCAATTAGTAATCACTTATTTAATTTTTTATTTCTTAGCTTTTTCCTAAATTTATTCAACACTTTTAATTGCATTGGTGGCGAAAATTTTTTGCTCAACCTTGAAACATCAGTCCCTTTCAAAATTGTATTAATTATATTGCACCAATTAAAAACAATTTAATTTAATTAATATGTCAAGGCAATATGAACAAATCACGGCTTACTTCCTTGTGTATCGCACAATCAATATAACTAAATTAATATTTGGAAATGATGGCTTCTTTTATTTTTTTGCTAATTGATTTTGCATGGCCATTAATTTCTAAGTATTCATTTGTTGTATTAATTATATTTCCGAAACTTGTTATGGCATTTTCGGTGGGATAACACAATTTTTTAATCTTTATGGATTTGTACTCTCTCTCCTTGATGTATGCATGGGTGGAACTCTCATCTTCTGTAGTAAAATTATTTTTACGTGCTTCGCAATTTATTTTCTTAAGTAACTTTGTTGTTACCCATCCAACCGTATATGCCCGTGAATGGATATTTAGTCGTTCCCGTCTCGCTAGCATTTCAAAATTTTCTTGCTCACTTAAAACAATCTCATTCATTTCATTTGACTCTGGAACTTGGTCTTCTACCTCACTTATTGAGGCAATCTATGTCTTTCTCAAATAAGGACTGAATGTTTATCAAGTCCTTACTTGCGTCATTCTCACAGTTGAAATTATCGGAATGAAAATTTATAATCCGTGTAATCAACAACGATTTAAATGTATGTAAAAAAGCATACGGGCTCGGGTCGTTATTCCGATAATTGTATGCACGTACCTGGCCAAAGAAATTTTCAATGTCTGTATTAAAATATCTTGGCCTCAAAATTTTAATATTTTTGGTTTTCAGCAATCTCCACACTCTTTGAAAACTTTCAGTTGTGGTGACCCAATTTTTCAGTGATGGTACACTTTTGTGTTTGTTTTGTTCCGTCACATATCGGACGTTTTTATTATTATTTTTGCATTGGACCAAAATTTATGGTGTTCAGATTTTGCTGTGACAACCTTTCGGAGAGTTTTTTTCCCTTACATTTTTTATGAAGAGTACCTACCGGCACCATTGACGCTGTCAAACAAATCTTCGAAAAATGATATGGCTTCTGAAGTGTTTTTCATTGTTGGGCTTACAGGTTTTCCATCTGGGTACAGGGCTGAAAATAAAATTGCATAATGTATTGATACGTTTTTTTTTACTTCAAACATAAATGGTATTTTTATACAGGGTTATCTGCTTGCCCTGTACTAAAAATTTGTTTTTTTACTTCTTTTACAAACTCCAGGATGGCCCCACAGTAAAAGTTGGTCATTTTAATGGTCTGAATCACCTCCTATTGCATTTGCATACTAGTCCTGGATAAACATTCTATAGTATTCCAAAATAAATTTTAATGGGGCGTATATTTGTGATTATGGTATACTTCAGTACAAATATTATCCTAAGTAAGAAAATGCTTGCAGTGAGAAAGAGATGTAACATAACTAAAAGTATGAAAAATACTCACGAAATCCAGAAGTATATGATAATGCTGATGCTACTTTTTTGCTGAGCACTCGAACGCAATTTTTCACCTGTAAATAAAATATGCGATCATCAAAACAAAGTCAATATAATAATCTTATCAACATAATGTCAATATGCTATTGAAGAAGACGCTAGTAGGAAAAATTAATTTTATCATTTATATGTACCAACTTGCACGTCTTTTATAGTATAGTTCAATTCAATTCAATTCATTTATTTCGAACCTTAGGCATCTATGATACACTTGGTAACGTTAATAATTTTACAAAATATCAAATATACAATTACTTTTAAATTAAATTACATATATCAAATCACATTTAATTAAGCGGCTGTAAAATGGCCTTGTCAGTAAATATTAAATAAATAGCGGCTGTAAAGGGGCTTTGTCATTAGAATACAATATAAAAAATAATTAATTAATATCTCATGAAAATGAATTAAAAATGTCAAGTCTGTAAGGGTGTGGTCACGTTGTATTATAAATGTGATAATTGTTTTTGCCAATTTTTGCTGTCATTAAGAAATAATTTGTCAGTATAATAAGCCTTACTGATTAGGTATCTTTTTATTTCATTTTTAAATTTCCTTTCATTAAGATTCAACACCTGTTCTGGAACGGCATTATAATATCGTACACTGTTTCTGATGAATGAGACATCTGTTTTATGAAGCCTGCATTTGGGGTAGTTCAGTTTGTATTTGTAATGTGAGGAGTCCGATTTCCTTAAATCGCTGCGTAGATTTTTTCTAGCGTACATTATACACTCATAGATGTATAGCGATGGAGTGGTTAAGATCTTTATGCTTTTAAAAAGCTCCCTTAATGATTTTTGTGGGCCTAACATGTATATAGAGCGAATAGCCCTTTTCTGCAGAACAAAGATGGTATTTCTGTCTGCTGCTGATCCCCACAGTATAATGCCATATGACATTACACTGTGAAAATATCCATAATATACCAATCTAGCAGTCGCCACATCTGATATCTTTCTAATCTGTCGAATTGCATGAGCCGCCGAGCTAAGCTTATCGGCTAGCTTATGAATATGCTGCCCCCACTGTAGCTTAGAATCCACAGTGATACCTAGAAACACTGTTGATTCAACTGTTTCAATATATTCTTCTTTCAATCTCAACTTTATTTTAATATTATTTTGTACGTTTGGAAGAGCAAACCTAATACACTTTGTCTTACCAGGATTCAAAACCAAATTGTTGACATCAAACCAGTTAGAAAGAATCTTCAATATTTTGTTTATCTCTAAAAAGTCAGAGACACCCCTCTGTATTTTGAACATAATAGAAGTGTCATCGGCAAATAGAACAATTTTGGCGTTTGATTGTTTCATAATAGTTCTTGGGAGATCATTTATGTAGACCAAGAACAGAAAAGGGCCAAGAATGGATCCTTGGGGCACTCCGATGGATAGTGGAACTCCTTTAGATTTAGTTCCATCTACATCTACTACCTGTATGCGCTCTGTTAAATAGGAACCAATAAGATTCAAGGCAGTGCCTTGAACTCCATAGAAAGACAACTTGTTCAGGAGGGTCTTATGACGGACACAGTCAAAGGCCTTAGATAAATCGCAAAACACGCCAATTGCGTCGTGACGGTCTTCCCATGCTTCTAAAATATATTTAGTTAGTAAAAGTCCTGCGTCAGTAGTGGACCTGCCTTTGATAAAACCAAACTGATGATTGTCTAACAATTCATGCCTGTGGAAAAATGAAGAAAGTTGGTTTAACATGATTTTTTCAAATATTTTACTAATAGAGGGTAGTATCGAGACAGGCCTATAATTGCCTGGATCAGTTTTAGCACCAGCCTTAAAAAGTGGTACTACCCTACTATGTTTCATTAAATTTGGAAAAATACCCCTCCTAATGCAAGAATTAAACAACGTAGCAAGGTAAGGGGCTATATTGCCAATAACAGTTCGAATAACTTTAACAGATAGTCCCCATAAGTCTTCCGTTTTTTTAGCTTTAACTTCTTTGAAAGCATTCAAAATAGTATGTGACGTAATATCATTAAATGAAAACGTAGCGGTTGGAACGTCAACATTATTTTTTAATATATCTTCCGCTAGTGATGGTGTACATGTCAAATGTTTGGTTGTCGCAATTGGTATGTCAGCAAAGTATGTCTCAAAAGTGTCAGATATTTGTGTTTTGTCTATTATAACTTTTTCACATACTTTCAGTTTAGTGCATTTTTCCTGTTTTTGAGATCTACCTGACTCTGTGTTAATAATGTTCCAAGTAGATTTGACTATATTTTCGGAATTTCTTAGCTTATCTCTGATAAATATGGATTTGGCATGAGCACATGCCTTTTTAAAGATGTTCGAATACCGCTGTATATAGTTTTTAGTAGCTATGTCAAAACAAAATGTCTTTAGCTCGTATAGATTGTATAAGATATTACGACTAATAAACAGTCCAGGAGTAGCCCAATCGGCAAATTTGGGTTTACTGTTAACATTAATTACTTTAGTTTTAAATATAGTATTATATTCATTTTGCAGCATATTAAAGAAATCATTATAACTATAATCAGGATTATTAAATATTATGTCAGAATTAAAATTGAGAAAATATTTGTCAATTGAGATTTTAAGCGATTCTATGCGATCCTGTGTGATAGGTCTTGTCATTATCTTCACCTCATCTTTTTGTGTGTTAGTAGGTAAGGTGATACTTAATCCTCTGTGGTCCGATCTTAAGCGATCTAGGATTTTACTGTCTGTGTGTTTACAGTTAACGTAGATATTATCAATACACGTAGCAGTTGTACTTACCTTTGTTGTGGCAACTCTAGTCGGTTCAAAGAATACCTCCACGAGATTAAATGACTGACACAAGATTTTTATTTTATTCTTAGAGGTTGAATCCTTAAGTAAGTCAATGTTAAAATCTCCACACATTACTATAGGCTTCCATTTTTTAGTGATACGACAAATAGCCTCCTCCAGAACAGTTAAAAATGTTTCAAAAACAGCGCTTGGTGGTTTATATACACATAAAATTACATGATGGTCTAGCTCTGCGCATGCTAATTCACAATTACATTCTTCACTTAGCTTTTCTATATCTCTTCGTTTTTTTAACTTGACCGAATTTTTCACAAATATTATGCATCCTCCTCCTTTACTTTTGCTTCTATAAAAAATGCTACCTATAATGTAGTTAGGAAGACTAAAATTTAATGTAGATTTAGACAGCCAAGTTTCTGTGAAGCATAGTACATCATGATTAGCGCTTTCTAAGTACATTTCCAATTCCAATAATTTTCCCGACAATCTATTAATATTTTGGTACAATACATTTAAATTATTACTAAGTTTTTTATTACTACTTTTACTGCAAGGAAGAGCTCGAAGATGTTTACGTTTTGACGTAACATAGTAAGTCCTTCCTATTGTCATGTGTTGTAGTTTAAACTACTGTTATATAGAGTTTCAGTAGG
The DNA here is from genome assembly GCA_963693475.1 of Ectropis crepuscularia. NCBI lineage: Eukaryota > Metazoa > Arthropoda > Insecta > Lepidoptera > Geometridae > Ectropis > Ectropis crepuscularia. Next base: position 22,076,533 of record OY856355.1, read on the forward strand.
TAACGTAATAACTACATTACCTCTTTTAACATTTTGTCCATCTAAATCATTTAAGAGGGCCAAAAAGATGAGCTTAGCTAATTGTATTTTTTTATTTCCATTTATTGGTTGCATTGTGTAAATAATGTCATTTGACGCATTGTTCAAGTCAAAAAATAAAAATTCGCGAGGTCTGTTGGAGATGAGGTTGTGCAAAGTAATATTTAGTGAATGTACTCTCATCTTTTGAGCCTCGTTAAGCTTGTCCAGGTAGGGAAATGTGCACATAACAATTTTATTTACATTCCCTTTTTTATGAAGCTCAATGAGCGATTCAATACAGTTAATAAGGACTTTTTTTGTTACACCATATGTTTGCCCCATCATTATTATTACATTTGTTTTATGTTTAAAATTACGGGATACAATTTTGTCTATTAATGTTTTAAATTGTACATTTGGCATACAATTGTTAGTCACCTGCTGATTTACAATATTGTTAAAAGTTTTTCCAATTCCAAGCCCAATGCTATCACAATAAATTTCTAAATGTCCCCCTGCATTCTTTTCTTCGTATTGTTGTTCCTGTTGTGGGCATGGTATGTTTATTTTCGTGGACTCATTTTGAATATTACAATCCTCTTTAGCTTCCAGAGTTTCATCAAGCAATATGTTATTTCTATAAGGGACAGTCGCAGATAGAACATTTCCAGGTGATTTATTTGATTCTACTAGTGAGCTAGTGTTAATTGATTCTCTTCGCTTACGTGGACTTAAACCCACTAATGTATTTATTGCAGAAATAAGTTCTTGGATTTCTTTTGGCGCTAAATTATATTTGACCTGAATATCTCTTAGCTCTTCTTTTAATCTCTTTATTTTACTTATGTTTTCCTGAAAATCCTCTTGGCAGTTTACTATGGTATTTTCATTTTCTCTTATAATTTTTCTCATATTTATATTTTCCTTCACTGTCATTACATTGCTGTAGTTACAATATTTTTTGCTTTTCTTACATTTCACTATCATTCGTTTTACCCTGAAATATTTTTTTAGTCTGTTTTTACTCATGTATTTATTACAATCATCTTTTTTTATATGTAAAGAGTCGTCTTTTTCTGTTGTCAGATCAATAACATTTGTTGTAGTATGAGTATGTTCGTTATTTGAAATTACTTTGTCATATAAGTCTAAGATATTTTGACTTTCTTTTTTATTTATATCTATGGTAAAGGTATTTATGAGCGCTTCAGCTTTTTTAAGTTTATTCTGGAGATAGTTTACTTTTAAGTGTGCTTCGTCACATTCAGTTCTACTATTTTTGTGAATAATCATCAACTCAAGCAAATCATCACGTTCCGAACCTATTTCATTTACCTTATTTTCGAGCTCAAGCATTTCATTTCTTAAACGTTTATTTTGATCAAGAATATTTTTTATTTCTACCTCTCCTTCCTCTCTTTCTTGCAATAAGGTATCGTTTACCTTTTTGGTATTTTGCAAATCTATTAGTGCCTCTTTTAACTTTTGTTCAAGTTCGCGAAGACTTGACTGTCTGGTTTTCATTTTTATAAAGTATATTTGCAGTTATAATAAAATTATCTTGACCAGTAGTCTTGTAATCACAGCGGTGCAAATGTGTATCGAATATAATTAGGTAAATATAAAAACTGCCAATAATATAATTATCAATCTCAGTTAAATTAAATAGTCAACTATTATTATATATAAATAGTAAACTAAAATTATGATGAGCGTCAAAGTGCAAGACTAAAAACTCGGCACAATGTTCTTGAATCATTAACGGTGATAACCGCCTTTTTTTGCGACTTCTAGTATGTTACGTCAATGTCAATGACACATTGACAGTAATTGCTGCTGCGTACGATTGTTTGTCTTGTGTTTTCAAATTACAATTAATAATTAGAGGGTGAATTTAATTATTATTTCATGTAATTATATGCAACGATAATGCGTTTCAAGGGTTGCTCTTGCATGTGTGCTCATATATGTGTGCGTGAAGTGTGTCGCCAGCATTTATTTTCGCTCTTTATAATCAGAAAAACTCACTTGCCGGTGTTGTTGATATCTGCAGAACGCCGGCAGCGACAAAATCCACCAAAACAATCACTTCCACAGCAGGTACAGCTCAAGTTCACATAAGATTTTATTATTTTCCTTGGACGATTCACTAAACGATGTTGTTCTTTAGAAGGGTAGAAAGTAAGGGTATAGTAGTATAATTATTCGTATTTTCTATAAGGTGTGTGCCCACTTAAAATTTCATACCATGACTATGCTAGGAAAGTGTCAGACAAATATATGTTTTGTACAGTATGAGACTATGCCCATTAGACTGTTCCGTCACCGACCAGCAGCATCGCATGCACGGAGCAGCCACTGACATATAATAGAGCGTTTTGTGATGTTTTCCGTGCCAGATATATTCCTAGTACAGTCATGGCATATGGTACATTATAGTGGGCAGACACCTTTAAAAATAAAGTATAGGAAATATCTATATAATATAATACCTTCATTTTTTTTATTTTCTCAGGAATTACATGCTGATCAGTTAATTTATCGAGCACTCTAGATTGTCCATGTTTGCAATCAGCATTATAAACATCTACTATATCCTGCCATTTCACTTTTTTCCCCTCAAGTATCATGTCTTTGGTGAGCATATTATTATTTCTGGTCCCTTTTATCAGATGTGGTGGATCATAGAATACACTCAAAGTATTTCCACTTAACCTTTAAGTACCGACGTGCCATACTAGTCACATAAGTACCGACGTGACGTCTGCCAGACCACCATAGTCTAAGCAAGGAAAATTTTCATATTTTAAGATTTTCTTTAAAAGAAAAATTGTGAATGTATTTTCAATATATTGAAACCTCGCTAGTTGGTTGAGTTAAAAGATAGAGAGAGTATCCAAGCTAGCTCCGGTGAACATGAGTAGAAGTAATTATAAGAGTTGTTAATAAAACCGCAAGTTTAACTAATTAGATTTTATTATCGTATAAGTTTACAGTTACCACTGGATGGGTGGTCTAAATGTAGTGGTAGTTCTGGGGGTAGTATAAGTAGAATTAAAGAGAGGGTCGGGGTCGTTTGCAATTCGAGTGGATTATAGTGCAATTCTGGTGGGACACACTGGCCTGTGTAAGCCGCGGAGGGTCGGGTCGCAGTCCTTCTGGGGGTTCAGTGGTGGCAGCTGGACATGGCGATGGTGCTCCTTGTGTCCTACACGGGGTAGCTCCTCTGTCTCATCCGAAGGGTGTGCAGGCTACTACTTCAAGATTGATAGTTCCCTCTGTGCATCAGCCAGCCGTAAGAGTGGCCGTTAGGGACTCAACCCGGTGCTGGAACCCTGGAATTGGTCGAAGGTGACCATTAGAATGCCGTCCCCCAATACGAAGATAACTGCGACATCCGCGGCTTGCTTCGTCGAGGCGGAACAGGTCCCAAAGTGGTCCGCTCGTGATTGATAATCATGATGAGGCAGTTATCTTTACATTTTGGTTGTACACTGAGTAAATCACACTTACATAAAGAAGCATAAGTATGAGAAATAGCAGGAAAGTTTATAACGGTCGAAAGAAATTCAACCGTCATTCACTTTTCTAGACACGGGTAGGTCAATGACCCTTGATTCCGACTTATCGAACTCGCCGGCCGTTGACCCCGTGTTCGATTGTCATAATGTAATTTGCTGAATCCAAACGAACATCGTTCTGTCGCGGGATCTCCCGTAAATCATCGGCAGACAAATTCGACGAGCAGTAAAAGTAGCACAATTCATAGACCATATGTTTTACACAATTGTACACGCAATATGAACAGTGATGCAACAGCGATACATAATGCAAATTGGAACACTTACCCTACGGGGTTTTTGTTGCACTTATAACTTTTAAGCTTTCGGACAGTATTTAGTTTTATTTCACTTTTTATAGTTATTAGAAAAATTATTTGTAAAATGGCTTCTGCCTTCAGTCAGCTTCTCTTTTATAATTATGAGCCCCTTGGCGTCGTCTCTCGCCATTGGGTGGTTTGAATTGTCGCGTCCCGATTGGTCCGCGACACCGTTCCGTTTTACCATCTACGGCCGTTTTACGATTTAATGGTTTCCTAAGACGGCAAGTCTATTTTTGATTACTTTAAGGGAACGGTGGAATGGAACACCGTTACATACCCCCCTTTTTAGGTCAGGATTTTTCCTAAGGAAAATCCGGAGAAAAGTTTCTTGAACTTTTCGGCTGTCTAGAGAGTATAACCTTCTGTGTTCCTGGTATCTGTAGAGTGTTGTAAGGACAATCATTAGCTGGGCTTCGACCTTTAGGGTCAGCTGTAGTTGTAGACTCAGGATTTTAGAGATAGTCATGCTATCTAGGTTTAACATCGGGTATCAAACACTTTTAGAGGTTTGAGTGACCTTGGATGTTGAAAGTTTGTGAATTACGCCGTTAGTGAGCGTATTCACTTTAAGAGTTTGTTAATGTGATCGGTGCTCCCCTTACCGACTTTCCGGGCACATAACAAGTTCATTTGCCAGGGCAATTGCAAATCCATGCTGTGACCGACACCACACTCGCCGATTTTCCGAGCACTAGCATAGGATTTTTAGAGAAGGTGACACTGTCTAGGTCTAACATCGGGCATTCAACACGTTACAGATGTAGACTGTAACTGAATGTTGTTAGTATGTGAATCCGCCGTTAGTGAGCGGTATTCACTTACACCTAATAGTGTCAGAGAACCTGTAACTACGAGTACACTCCAGCATAATGTTTTGTCCCCAACTTAGACGGAACGTATAAAAAGTTATTTATGTTTAGATTATTTAGTATTAGATTTAGAATTATTATTAGAGAGGTTGATGGTACAGCATCAATTAGCTTAAACAGTATTTAATGATTATTGAAGCCGTATTATTTAGTTTAGACTACATTAGCAAGTTTAGATAGTATTAATTAGTTTAGACTTTATTTTATTTAGTAGTAAGTAGGATTATTTATTAATTTGTGAGCTTGAAATCCTTTATGTGCCACGCACCTAATTTACGACCAGCCATATCGGTGAGTTCATATACCAATTTTGATAGTTTTGCAGCTATGCGGCATTTAATGAATTTTGGAGCTAGTTTTTTTGTAAACTTGACACCTTTGTCGCTATGGTAAAAAGTTCGTTTCCATATAGTGTCGCCCACATTAAATTCGAAGTTTTTCCGACGGAGGTTGTACGTGGTAGCATTTCTAGAGTGAGCTTTTATAAGTGCGAGTTGAACTTTATCGAATATCTTTTGAAGTACGCCTAGATTTTCCGCATAACTATCGCGCGGTGTAAAGATTATAGAGTCACCTATATCGGGGTCTATGTAGTGATTGCCATCACTGGGTAGCTCACGACCAAAAACCAGGAATGCCGGGGTATATCCTGTCGCTTCACTTACTGCGCTGTTTAGGGCGAATTGAATTTTTGGTAAGTTAGTATCCCATGATCGGTGGTCTTTTTCTATACATGTTGATACCGCCGTGATTATTGTCTTATTGTAACGTTCGACTGTGTTTACTTGAGGTGTATAAAACGGGGTGTAGTATACGTTAGGGATATTGTAAGAAGCGAAAAGGTTACGCATGATGTTACCAGTGAATTGCTTTCCGTTATCCATCAATATAGTGCTGGGAATACCGTGGACCAAGAATATTCTTTCTTCTAATAGTTTGCCTATTATGTCGGCAGTAGCTTTTCTTATAGGAAAAATTAAGCAATATTTCGAGAAACAGCATGTCACTACCAATAGGAAGGTGTTTTGTTTACGAGAGGCAGGTAAGGGACCAACCAAGTCTAAGCTCAGCATTTGAAAGGGGCGACAGCAGTCTTTAGGCCTACCCATGGTGCCTAGAGTCGTGTGATTAGGATGTTTAAAGGAGAGACAAGTATCACACTTGGACACGAACTCTACCACGTTTTTATGGAGATTTGGCCAGAAGTATTTCAGGGTCAGTCTTTTGTAAGTTTTAAAGATTCCTAGGTGTCCCGATGTAGGATTGGAATGATTTTGAGTTATCACGTCGGAACGGTGTTCTGCTGGAATAACTTCTTTCCATTCGAATTCTCTGGTCAAAGGATTTAAAGATTTTATGAATCGGAACAACTTACCGTTTAAGACGCGATAGTTTGGGTAGGTAGAGGGCGAGTTCATACAACCTTTGAATATGTTCAGGTACCAAGGGTCATTTGATTGTTGTATAGTTAAGCTTGGCGAGTCGTTTATCGTGAGTATAGGAACCGAACGGCTCAAGCTATCGGGTACTATGTTTTCAGTACCTTTCCGGTGTTTTATTTCGAAGTTATAAGCCGATAATCTTACGCCCCATCTAGCCAATCTTCCTGTGGGGTTATTTAAATTTAGAAACCACTTCAAGGATGAGTGGTCGGTGTAAACCGTGAACTTGAGACCGTTTTCGAGATAACAGCGCCAGTGCTCGACAGCGGTGAGTACAGCAAGTGCTTCTCGTTCGGTGGCGCTGTAGTGCCGTTCAGCTTGGGACAGAGACTTACTCATATATGCTATGACTTTCTCTTGACCATCGTGTCTTTGAGAAAGAACTGCGCCGATACCGAAATCACTAGCGTCAGTTTGAACTTCGAATGGCATAGTGTAGTCGGGACAGGACAGTATTGGAGCGGATACAAGGCACTTTTTTAATGCAAGAAATGCCTGATCCGCTTCTGAAGACCATGAGAAGGGTGGCGCATTCTTGCCTTGTGATGTTAATTTGTTTAATGGGGCAGACAGACTACTGAAATTGTGTATGAATCTTCTATACCAGGATGCGGTTCCCAAAAATCGTCTAACTTCTTTTCGGTTTCTTGGGGTGGGATATCTCGCTATAGACGCCACTTTATCGGGGTCGGCGTGTAAGCCATTTTGATCTACGATGTAGCCCAGATATTTTAGTTGAGATCTAAAAAATTGACTCTTCTCTAGATTTATGGTTAAATTAGCCATTTTTAGTTTATTAAGAACGCGTTTTAGGAGCGTAATATGCTGGCAAAAATTTTGCGCCACTATGATGACGTCATCTACGAATACAAACACTCGATGTTCGAATTCTGGACCGTAGAACAGACTATCCACGAGTCTCTGTTGAGTAGCGGGAGCGTTTGTCAAACCGAAAGGCATAGATTTGAACTGGAACGTTCCGCGACCTGGAATGTAAAAAGCGGTCTTTTGTCTATCCTCGTCTCGAATCAAAATTTGCCAGAAGCTTTTTGAGAGGTCAACACTTGATAGATACTTAGCATCCCTAAGGTTGTCTAAGATCTCAGAGATATAAGGCAAGCTGTAAGCATCTTTTTTTGTCACGGCGTTGAGTTTTCGACTGTCGAGGCAAAATCTCAGCTCACCGTTTTTTTTCGGGGTCAGGAGGACCGGTGATGACCACGGACTCTCACATGGTTCAACAACGTCCTCTTTGAGCATCTCGTCCAGTTGCTCAACTAAGATTCGCTGCTTTTCAGGTGACATTCTGTAATATCGTTGCCGAACAGGAGCGGCGTCGCCAGTGTCGATAGAATGTGTAGTTAAAGATGTACGACCTAGGCCTCTCTTTTCATAAGATATGTTATGGTATTGCGCGATTATCTCATCTGCGGTTGTTCTTTGTTCGTCTGATAAATGCTGATAAGCATGGATTAGTTTGGGTTTTCCGTCATCTACTTCGGTAACGCCACATTCTGACTTATTATAGAATACGATACGGTCTAGATTTTTGGGTAATAGTCCGAATAATTGCCAAAAATCTATTCCTAAAATAAGATCGTGTTTAACGTTCGGTACTGCATAAGCTTGCAGGGTATGCGTTTGATTTTGGAAGGTTATAGGGAGATTAACTATACCAATCGAATCCAGTTTTTCTCCTCCCGCGGCGACAAATTGAGTAGAGTTACCGGGTTCCATGTGGAATCCCAATTTCATTATGTCTTCGTGACTCCCGTTGCCCAGTATAGTGGAGGAAGAGCCAGTGTCAAGGAGACCAGTTAGACGTTGGTCTTTGACATCAATTTTGACGAACAGTCTAGATTTGTTTATTTCAGGATTTGTATCACGGATTGACGACACAGTATTAAATACCGAAAATTTTTTTACGAAGCTGAGCCACTCCGCCCATTCGGTAGGACTAGTTTTAATACTTGATGATGCGTTCGGACTTCTTCTTCGGTAGTCGCAATCCTCGATGATTAGTTTTTTGGATTGGGAGCTCTATTGCAGTTAGGGCATTCCCGTACGCGTACACCTTTTCTTCCGCACTTAAAACATATCAGAAAGCGCTCTTGCTTACAGTTTTTAAGTGAATGGCCCGATACTCTGCATCGACCGCAATAACTGGGTTCCATTTGGTTTGGAAATCCAGTTGTTAGGGCATTGACTTCGCTCGTATCATTGGAATTTGAAGGTTCATTTTTGTGCACCGTGTTTACATTCGGTTTAGGTTTAAAGTTAAAATTTGAGTTAGTATTTCTCGCCTTGTTGTCATATATGTACGATTGAAAGCGATTCGGCGTCGGTACTGACAGGTTGGTTGTACGTTTGTATGCGAAGTCTGGAAGCAAGGTCGAACCAGATATTCTAGGCGGTTCGCGGTAATGAGAAGAACGAGAATTTAAATTTTCGTAATTGAGACACACTGATTTAAGTTCTTTAACGTTTTGGATCGTTGAACATGTGGATAATGCGGCCGTGTAATAAGGAAGTATATTATGAAGAAGAATTTCTAATTTCTCTTCCTCTGTTAGAGGTTTGTCAAGATGCGAGAACATTCCCTGCATTAAAGCAATGTAGGTAGCAATATTTTCTCCGTCACCTTGAGTTCGCGCTCGAATTTCAGTAGCTAGTAGGTAGTCGTAGTTTTTTTTTGAAAAATCTTGTTTCAGTAGCGTGCACAGCTCTTGCCAAGTTTGAGCATTGTCTTTATTATCCCGAAACCAATGCAAGGCATCGTCAGTAAAGATTTCATAACCCAACGATAGAATTTTTTCATATGATATTTTTTTTGTTGAAACGAATTCATCCACCTTTTGAATGAAAGAGCGCACGCATGACTTGCCATTAAATTTTAATTTAGAAGTGCTAGTAGTAAGCTCGCGGTCACATGTCACGGCGATACTGATTCCATCCGGTATGGTATCAGGGTTCGTGGTTGTGCTAGCTTTGGTTTGTATTTGAGATTGTTGAGGTCTAAGAATATTGAGTTCTTTGTATTGGAAATTTAGATTTGATATGCAAACTTTATGTACTTCGGCAATATCGGAAGTAACACTGATTCTGTTTAATCTATGATAAATGTGGTTTAATAGGTTCTCCGCTCTTGATACAAGATTCTTATCGAACTTCGCTTTAAGCGCTGTTATGTTGCCTTGAGATTTTAACAAGGATTCTTTAACGGCCTTTAGATCATCTGTAGGTTCCAAATGTGATTCGAGTATGTCTTCGGATGGCAACATTTGAGACAATTTAACGATTTGTTTACGAAGGTCCTGTACCGAGTCTCCGGTACCACCGCGAAGCTCAACCTCATATTCTAATTCCGCCTTTTGAAGTGAAAGAAACTTAATTTCGTAACCCATTATGCTCAGGTAAGTGTTTCCAATTTAAGCTCAACAATAATTATCCAAGGTTGTCACAGTAATGACTCAAGATTGATTGCAGAAGCAATTCAATATAAATAAAAGTTAATGTGGGAATATCCGATAGGGAAGTCACCCTTCAGGTAGTTAAAAAATTTTTGTAAAAGAACCAAAGTGTTCTTACAACTTAAAAAAAACTGTAAAAATTTTAAAAAAATTAAAAGGATATATCACACATTCACTAGTACCTAGAAATATTAGGCTGTAATATGCAATATTACAAGGCAGAAGTACTACTGATTTAACAGCAATAGCAGTGGTGAGGTAGGTCACCCTAGAAAAAAATATAAGTACCCTATAATAAGAAGTACCCGATGTGTGGTCATTAACTACTAACTTCCAGAAGAATCTATGAAAAAAAATTTTATAAAAATAGTTGTGGGTATAGTAAAGAATATAGGTAAGTAGTTGAAATTATCCACACACAAGGTAATTTTACACACAAAAATTGCCTTAGATCTAGAAGATTATAGCCAACACCATAAATTATCAATAGCACACCTTAAAAAACAATATAAAACCGACTCGATTGCAAACTTAGTAGTTGGGCGCCAATGAAACCTTGGTTCCCATGGCTGGATGGCCAAATTTAGTCTGGATATAGATCCACAAGTAGTAAGGGTTCGTCTGCAAATCGAGTGATTCATATGGTAATCTAGGTGGGGCACACTGGCCTGTGTAAGCCGCGGAGGGTCGGGTCGCAGTCCTTCTGGCTAGCTCAGTCGGTAGAGCATGAGACTCTTAATCTCAGGGTCGTGGGTTCGAGCCCCACGTTGGGCGCCAATGAAACCTCGCTAGTTGGTTGAGTTAAAAGATAGAGAGAGTATCCAAGCTAGCTCCGGTGAACATGAGTAGAAGTAATTATAAGAGTTGTTAATAAAACCGCAAGTTTAACTAATTAGATTTTATTATCGTATAAGTTTACAGTTACCACTGGATGGGTGGTCTAAATGTAGTGGTAGTTCTGGGGGTAGTATAAGTAGAATTAAAGAGAGGGTCGGGGTCGTTTGCAATTCGAGTGGATTATAGTGCAATTCTGGTGGGACACACTGGCCTGTGTAAGCCGCGGAGGGTCGGGTCGCAGTCCTTCTGGGGGTTCAGTGGTGGCAGCTGGACATGGCGATGGTGCTCCTTGTGTCCTACACGGGGTAGCTCCTCTGTCTCATCCGAAGGGTGTGCAGGCTACTACTTCAAGATTGATAGTTCCCTCTGTGCATCAGCCAGCCGTAAGAGTGGCCGTTAGGGACTCAACCCGGTGCTGGAACCCTGGAATTGGTCGAAGGTGACCATTAGAATGCCGTCCCCCAATACGAAGATAACTGCGACATCCGCGGCTTGCTTCGTCGAGGCGGAACAGGTCCCAAAGTGGTCCGCTCGTGATTGATAATCATGATGAGGCAGTTATCTTTACATTTTGGTTGTACACTGAGTAAATCACACTTACATAAAGAAGCATAAGTATGAGAAATAGCAGGAAAGTTTATAACGGTCGAAAGAAATTCAACCGTCATTCACTTTTCTAGACACGGGTAGGTCAATGACCCTTGATTCCGACTTATCGAACTCGCCGGCCGTTGACCCCGTGTTCGATTGTCATAATGTAATTTGCTGAATCCAAACGAACATCGTTCTGTCGCGGGATCTCCCGTAAATCATCGGCAGACAAATTCGACGAGCAGTAAAAGTAGCACAATTCATAGACCATATGTTTTACACAATTGTACACGCAATATGAACAGTGATGCAACAGCGATACATAATGCAAATTGGAACACTTACCCTACGGGGTTTTTGTTGCACTTATAACTTTTAAGCTTTCGGACAGTATTTAGTTTTATTTCACTTTTTATAGTTATTAGAAAAATTATTTGTAAAATGGCTTCTGCCTTCAGTCAGCTTCTCTTTTATAATTATGAGCCCCTTGGCGTCGTCTCTCGCCATTGGGTGGTTTGAATTGTCGCGTCCCGATTGGTCCGCGACACCGTTCCGTTTTACCATCTACGGCCGTTTTACGATTTAATGGTTTCCTAAGACGGCAAGTCTATTTTTGATTACTTTAAGGGAACGGTGGAATGGAACACCGTTACAATATCTGGTTATTGTATAAACAAAACAAAATTCAGAAGTTTTCACGTTTAATATTAATTAAAAATATAAATTTGAAGTCTTGTGACCTTTGGGAGAGAAAAATCAGAGTTATCTAAATTATTCATTTTTATTAACTAATTTAATGTTTTTAATTCACAACATTTTTTTTCTTAGAGTTTAATAACTAAATAAACAATTTAAATATTAATTAGATAAAACATAAAACGATTTTGTTATAAATGCAAGGCATTATATCATAGAAACTTTTCACAATTTCCAAAAACTCTTTCCATACTGGCTTGCTGCATTATAGGCACACATGTTGCATGAAAGTGCCACATTTGCTTTTCTTTTCAGATGCCATATCATGATCACTCTCTTAGACAATAAAATTCGGGTCGATATCATCAGAGTCAGACTTTGAACTCTCACTCAGCCATTCCTCTATTATCGCTTCGTGATATTTATTTTGAGGCGTTGTAACACTTTTCTTTCTTGAGACCAAAACACAGTTTTTTTTATTTGTGGTTGCCCGTTTTACACCTGAAGTACTCGGCTCATCCATTTTTATAACTAGCTGAAAATAAAATAGAAAAACAGTAATCGCTGAAAAAAGACGTATCCAAAAAAACTTACATAAGTACAGACGAGTGGTCTGTCAGACCACTCGTAATTTTATAAAAGTTATAACTCACCGAAATCACATGCCCTGATACAGCCACTCTCCTCGAACGTTGCCGGGCGATAGCCCGAGGGGTATATGGAAGTACGGAGGGATACGTCTTCGTTTACTAATGAAACCAGAGCTTTCGACCTCTTCAGTTGTCTGTCAGACCACGCGTCGGTACTTAAAGGTTAAATTGATGGTGCCATCTGGAAATGAAATAAAATATTAATAGATAATATGAAATCCTATTCAAATTGAGCATTCAATGTGGATAATTGTCTCACTTGTGCATTTATTTACCATATTTTAATGGAATTTTTAAGCTTCTGTACACAGTCTGGTCCTACTTTGCAAGATCTTCTTTAATTAAATGAGTATTATAACTTACCAACAGACTCTCCTGCTCTCAACTGATATGGTTTTGTATCTTCTAATAGACTGTTTAAAGCCGATTGGAAACTTGAGCCTTGATCACGGGCAAGGGCTATGGGCTTTAGTCCTGTGTTAGTTACAGCTGCAACAATTTCTTTTATTATTTTGTGGGATGGAAGAGGCGGAAACTAATCGACGCAAACTCTTCTCATCAATGCAGGCAAGCCAAACACCAACGAGAATAAGTATTAAGCACTGTAAGGTACCGCATCGCAAACTAATAAAAATATGCACTGCATTGACGATATTTGTGGATTCTAAGAGACGGAAATTAATCAACGCAAACACTTGAACCAACAAAAACAAGTCAAAATGGCCGAACGCCGAACGCACGCCGGGGTCGCCGGGGGCACGGGCCTCTGACGGGGGTGAAGAGGGCTTGAGAGGGAGAGAGAATGTCAAAATGAATTCTAGCGCTGTCATCCGCTACGGTTCATTTTTTTTAAGTGAACATTACCTGGCGTGGTTTGCTATCTTTTCCAGATGCCAAGAACACCTGAAGAGTGGAGTGTCGTCTCAGATGAATTTTATAAATTATGGCAATTTCCACATTGTAGTGGTTGTATAGATGGAAAGCACGTCATGATACAAGCACCTGCCAATTCAGGAAGCGAATTTTACAACTATAAAGGGTTTTTAGCATCGTACTATTGGCCCTTGTCGATGCAAAATATCGTTTTATGTTTGTTAACGTAGGAAGTCAAGGCCGCATATCTGATGGAGGTGTGTTTGTTAGGCGGTCAGTGACAAACTACAGTTTTCAAAAGAACTATATATTTATTTGACTAAAATTTACAAATATCGAGGAGATGTGGATAGAGACGAATTTGGTAATAGAATGAATTGGAATGGTTGGGAGTTGGTGTTTTATAATAAAGGGTGCAGAGTACGGACGTGGGAACAAACAACTTAACTTACTAATCACTTCTTAGCTCTACGTAAGGTCAAGGGGTGATATTGGAGCACACAGCGAGAAAGGATGTGGGAACAAACCACTTAATGCACTAATCGCGTATTTGCTCTACGTAAAGTCGAGGGTCATATCGGGACACATAACACCTCCCCCCTTAAAACAAACATTGGGCGGCGCCCAATTTTTGCTCTCCTGAAGCGGCGGCATCGATGACGTCATCTTCAGGTTCTTCGTTCTCGGTTGTGACGTTGCTCGAGGCGATGGTAATCGTTGGTAGTAGGTCGGCGACGTGGCTGCGTTGACGAAACAGTTCTCCTGTCAAAACAGCTGTTGAATATTTGGATAGGCCTGCAGCCAGTGTCTGTCTGGATTCTGTTCTGTTTCGCCGGAACTATGATGCAAGATGTCAGGGACGGCAAAATTTCTATTTCAAAAACTCTAACATAATGACTCCGATGATGTAGGAAAACAGAGACATTTGGTGATGAGAATTTCTCGAGGATCGAGGCTCCTTAGAATGTTCTTATTATCGTAGACTGCTCCCTTAGCTTATCTTTCACGGAGGCTAGACCGTCGATTGCGAGAGTTCGGTAATTTCTTAAAGTCGATGTCTTGGTCTTCAATGTTCACCGTGATGAGTGTGATAAATGTCGATAAATATCCTCTAAGTAACTATAGGATACCGGGACCGTGTAAGGCTAGGTGTTTAGATGTTTCGCTACACTGTAGGACTGCAGCTGTAGTATTTTCTAATATGTAAATTCACTTGTTTGAGTCTATGGTTGAAGTATGTTAATTTTTTGCTCTGAAGCTCGTGGATTCGCAAATATCTGGAATTCTCTTCTCGGTCTGGATAAGTATCGCCATTTCGAAGTGAGGTCGTGTTTGATGACTGTGGATGGGTAAGTTGCAAACCCATTTCCTTGACGTGATGAGTTTGCACTTCGACGTCGACTCCATGGTTATGTACTGCTGCCTAGTGGGGCTTGTGGCCAAATACGGTTGCTCGGGCGGAAGTGTGGGATATAAGTTAGTTTTAAGTATAGGATTAGAATAAAGGTGGTATAGCGTGAATTTACCGTTCTTGACTAAAGGGAAATCCATGACAAATGTAACTTATATTTGATCGCTAATTAATTTGCGAATGCAATTTGTAATTATTGTTATACCACTATGGTATAATTTGATAACTTATAGAATAAATATATATAGTGCTATGTAAAATGTAAATTTAATTTTCCGGAACATATTATAAAATCATAGTACGGTTTCTGCATCAGATTGTCTAGAAGTCTAGATCTTGCGATATCGTCTTATTGGAATATCATGTCTGCGTATTATTGAAGATTGGACTGGCATAGATAAAGGTAACCCAGAAATATTTGTAGAAGATTAATTCTAACAACTACTATCTATATCCTAAAGTATACATAGGCATATCTAATTATTACTAAAATAACTTATTTATTTTATAATATTAAACTGATAGATAGCGTGTAATGACACGCTAGTGATATAGATATTCATCTATCGAGTCGTAGGCGATTCCCATGTACTAATTGGGTTTTACCACCTTTTCGTACTAAATAGTTCTCATTGAAACCTTTTCGCATTACGTCGTAAGGACCTTGCCATTTGCTATCTAGATTATTAGGATTAGGTAAACGCAACATTACTTGGTCTCCTACGCTATAATCGGCTACGTTCTTTATGTGGTTGTCGTATCGTACCTTTGCTTTTTCTTTCATAGATTTTACGTTTTCCGATGCGATTTCGCGTGCAATTTTCAGGCGTTCATTTAAATCGCGCAAATAGTCATGAGTGGTGTATTCGTCATCAACATCTTTAGCTGCATACAAAAGACGAGGTTTATACCCGAATAGCAACTCGTGCGGCGTATAACCGGTAGATTGATTAAGAGATGTATTATGGCACATAATTGCAATTGGGATGATTTGATCCCAATTACTTTGATTCCGTTGATGATACATCCTAACATGACCTCGTAGAGTGGCGTGAAATCTTTCTAATGAACCATTGGTTTGTGGATGATAGGCAGTGCTAAGAGTATGTTTTGTACCTAGAAGTTTCATAAGTTGTTTTATCACATTATTTACGAATTCGCCGCCTTGATCTGAATGGAATCGTTTAGGTATACCGTAATGTTGGCAAAAGATCATGAGAGATCTAGCTACAGTAATTGATTGCTTGTCTGGGATTGGGTAAGCCTGAACAAATTTTGTCAGATCGTCTTGTAACGTGAGAATATATTTATTACAATCGCCAGTAATATCGGAATAAGAAACTAAGTCGATAGTGACACGCTCAAATGGTTCTGTGGATGCGGAAGTTATTACCATCGGAGCTTTATAAATTTTTCTTTGAATTTTGTTTCGCTGACATATAAGACAATTTTCAATATATTTTCTTATATCGTCCGTCATACCTTTCCAAAAGTACTCAGCCCGAATTTTGCGTGTCGATTCTATTATACCTCTATGGCCTGAAAGAGGCGCATCATGAAATGTTTTTAATATATCTGGAATTTCGTCTTTATTAGGATACTTAATTCTATTTTGACATATGGTTATTTCGCAATTGTAACAATCTGCTAAATACGCTGTGATGTGACTTTGTTCATTGCCAGTCATTCTACAAGTGGGATCATTTTTTAAGTCAGGAACTTAAAGTGTTTTTAAGTTATGTTTTTGTAAACAAGATAAGAGGACTTTGAAATAACTCTCTGAATTCCAAGGATCGAAGTGAGTCGGTCGAGTGACTCCAAAAATAATATTTTGTTTTTTGTCTGAAATTAGTAGATCTGTTTGATAAAGAGTTTTCAGAAAAGAATTATCTGTGTATAGTTTTACTTGAGAGCAATTATTTATGGCTTCGTTGAATAATTCATTTCTGTCTTGGTGTGATGCTGAGGTAGGGATTAGAATGTTTTTGTGACGTTCATCTAAAGGTTATCAGGAGATATTTTCGAGTTACGAAGGTCGATATTTTCAGAGGATAGTTGGGAAAAGTGTTCATAATTGAGTTGTAAAGCATTGTCTTCGGGTTCGTTGTTTTCAATTGAATTTATATTTGTTGTATTTATAGGAGGTCGGGAAAGTGCGTCCGCGTTGGTGTTAGATTTCCCTGCTTTATAAACGATTTCATAGTCGAATTCTTCTAGTTTCAGCCTCCATCGAACTAAACGACTACCTGGGTCTTTTACTGAAAACAGCCAGGTGAGAGGCTTATGGTCTGTTACAACTTTAAATTTTCTACCGAACAAGTAAGGTCTAAAATGCTTTACCGCCCAGACTATGGCTAGCAATTCACGTTCGATAGTGGAATAATTGGACTAGGCTTTATTAAGAGTACGAGAAGCGTATGCGATTGGTAAGTCTGAGCCTATATCTCCCTGTGAAAGGATTGCACCTACTGCGTGAATGGATGCATCTGTAGTCAAAACGAACTCTTTACTAAAATCGGGATATTGTAACAAAAGAGCTTTCGTAAGGATGCTCTTACAAGAATTGAAGGCTTGTTGCTGATCATTGCCCCATACAAAAGGCACGTCTTTCTTCAGAAGGCATGTCAAAGGCTTTGTGATCTTACTGAAATTTGAAATAAATCGTCTATAATAGCCTGCAAGTCCTAGAAATGATTTAATGTCTTTGCAAGATTGTGGGGTTAGAAAATTTTGAACTGCTTCCACTTTCTCTGGATTCGGTTGAACACCGTCGGATGAAATAATGTGACCAAGGTACGCCACTTCTCGCCTCATGAATTCACATTTGTCAGGTTGAATTTTCAGGCCGTATTTTTTCAGTCGTTGGAAAATTTCAGTGAGTTTTTCTTCATGCTTTTAGATACTAGAAGCAAACGAGACTATGTCGTCAAGATACACAAAACAACGCTCTCCTTGTAGTCTGTATAAGATGTTATCCATTGCTCGCTGAAAGGTAGCGGGCGCGTTTTTCAGGCCAAATGGCATGCGCAAGAATTCATAATGACCAAAAGCAGTATTGAAAGCAGTTTTCGCGATATCTTTCGGATTTAATTCAAATTGATGAAACCCAGAAGCGAGATCTAGAGTCGTGAAATAAACAGAATGACCTAGTTTATCAAGTATATCTGTTATATTAGGCAAAGGGTAGCTATCTCCAACCGTAACTTCGTTTAGTTTTCTGTAATCGACGACTAAACGCCACTTCCGTTCGCCAGAGGCGTCGAGTTTTTTATTGACCTTGATTATGGACCTGCGGGAAGCGATACGTTTTTGAGTGTATTGGAGTATCTGAAACTGTGGGAATGGAATGTTTTGTGTGACTTGTGAATGTTAAAGCATCACCTTCAAGGTAGAATATATCTGAGAAATTATCTATGATTTTATTTAATGAGTTATTTTCCTCGACATTTAAATGATCCCTTCTAATTAACTTGTGTACTTCGTCACGTCGATTTGTTATTGTTGTTTTATTTGCCGAATAAATTTGAATCTCATTTTCAATATCTAATGGTTCTTCAAAGTATGTAACGTCAATGTTGGGAGCTAAAATTACTTTGTCTAAATCTGTTGTGTTAACGCACGTGGTTACGAACTTGTAGTCTACAACATGAACTAATGCGCTAGGTATTGATATGCCTGTATCAATTTCCTGTTTTTCAACTAATGCAGGTCCGTATTGAATATCTCTAGTGGTGCACGTGATTACTGTTTCAGATCTTTGAGCTATTAATTGTTTATTTTCCCCGATACGTTTGTTATCTTCCCCGGAATGGAATAATCTATAAATACGTTTATCAACACGCATTGTTTTGGAAGATACATAAATGTTGACGCCTGACTTAGTCATGAAATCTAGACCTAAAATCCCCATCTGCGTTAATACTGAGATCTGCGATGTGGAAGGTGTGTTTGCGAAAATCGTCTAGTGATATTTCAGCTGTACCATGACTACGAACTGGATTGTCTTTACCTGAAACACCTATAATAGACACAATGTTCGATACATCTAGAGGAGTGCTACCGATTTTGTCTTTCCGTAAAACGGAAATTGCAGCTCCTGTGTCTATAAGTAGGGTGACCGGTTGACCATTTATATGAAACTTACAGTAGAGTAAGTCTTCGGGAGGAGTATTCAAGGCCGATATAGAAATAGTACGAGGCTTGTTTTTAGGTTTAGACTTAGGCTTTGACTTAGGTTTAGACTTTGAGTTAGAAGATTTTGAATTAGATACAGAGGATTTAGCAGATACAGTGGATTTTGATACAGAGTTGGTAATATCAGGACAGCCAAGAGTCTGAGGCTGATTAACCTTTTCATAGGCTGGTAGAGTTTGAGTGAAAGCATCGCGACTTGGCCTACGATAGATTGGGTTTGTTTGCGTCGACGCATCACATGATCTTTTTAGGGAACTTATAGATCTTATTCCAATTGGAGGTTTTCCAGGCCTCGGATTGATTCCAATTCGTAAATCTGAGGCTGGTTCAATGGGGTTGACTGGCAGTGAGGTGAAGCGGTTTCCATCGAATTGCCCGGTTCGATGGCCGCTTGTGAGTTTAAATGATTGATTACGTGGGCTGATGGAGTCGTAAATTGGTTTTGACTTTGCACATAACTCTGACTCGGAGGTCGCAAGTTTCTCTGATTATTATATGCCCGTTTGCGACATTCTTGAATTAGATGTCCCAGATTTGTGCAATAGTTACAAACTTTAGTGTTAGGCTGTGGAAGGGAAGGGTTGAAGGGTGTAGTTGGTTGACGCCATATATTATTATTTTCAAAGGTACGTGGGGGAAAACTAGTTTGTGGGGCAGTACGAGGAATAACTTGCCTTGTTAAAGCCATGCTAGCTTTATAGAGCTGTTGGCGTGTGTTATTCATGGCGCGAATCTTTTCTTCCTGCATCGCGAATCGCCCGGCATCCGATAAACGGTTAAATTCTTTTGTACGTAGCATCGTGCCTAAATCACTACTAAGCCCGTTGATAAAAACGTTTAAAGCCGTTTCCTCGATGCCTAGTTTCCTTCCGATTAAAGATTCGTCCTTGATTTCAGTTGTCAACTTCTCTATAATCTTACTGCGCAATAAATCTACACGATGGTAATACTCAGTAACAGTTTCTTTTTCTTTTTGAAAAAGAGACTGAAGCTCTAACGAAAGGTGCGCCACAGTTTTGACGTTGGAAAATTTCTCTATTAGGTAACAACGTAAGACTGCCCAGGTGTGAAATTGCCTGGTATGAACATCCGCGGCGTAATGTCCTATAATTTTGTTTAGGGTATAAATAAGTAAAACTTGTTCATCGTTTGGTAGTGCTATAAATCGGTAGACGTCGGAATTGCGACTTGTATCGAATTCGGGGATTCATTTAATTAAAGTTTCAATAGAAAGAGTACTAGCGGGAATTGTAGAAGATGTAGCCATTATTTATACGAAGCACACACAGTACATATAACAATAACACAAGAAATACAATTAAAATACAATGAATAATTAATTCAATGGATTATCAAAAGTCAAGAACAATAATAATTAGTTAGGTATAAGGACAGGTATATGGAATAGAGCAAACCAATAGAAAGCCACTTACCACCAGAATAGGGCGAGCAGGAACATCGGGTTCGGCGACAATTCAAATCCCTCCGGGAACCGCCGTCGTTCGCGAATTTCGTTACGTCCACGTTGTTGTCGTCTTGTACGATGTACACGCACCTATCCTACCGACTGCGCCAAATTTGTTAGGCGGTCAGTGACAAACTACAGTTTTCAAAAGAATTATATATTTATTTGACTAAAATTTACAAATATCGAGGAGATGTGGATAGAGACGAATTTGGTAATAGAATGAATTGGAATGGTTGGGAGTTGGTGTTTTATAATAAAGGGTGCAGAGTACGGACGTGGGAACAAACAACTTAACTTACTAATCACTTCTTAGCTCTACGTAAGGTCAAGGGGTGATATTGGAGCACACAGCGAGAAAGGATGTGGGAACAAACCACTTAATGCACTAATCGCGTATTTGCTCTACGTAAAGTCGAGGGTCATATCGGGACACATAACATGTTTGCCAATTCAACACTAAAAACCAAGTTTGAAAACGATTATCTTAATCTACCTGCTGCGCGTCCACTTCCTGGAAGAATCTTACCTACACCCTACGTTTTTTTGACAGATGACGCATTCCCATTAAATAAAAACATTATGAAACCATATCCTGGACTTCATAATAAAGGCTCTAAAGAACGAGTTTTCAATTATCGACTAAGTAGTGCAAGAAGGGTTGTAGAAAATGTTTTTGGAATTATGTCCTCTAAATTCAGGCTGTTAAGAAACCCCCTTCTCTTGAATTCTACAAAATCATCCGACGTAATACTTGCATGCACGCACGTACATAATATTTTAATGAAGAGTGGTACAACACGATCATTTTATGTTGGCCATAGTATGAATTTTCAACAAAATAATCTTGACATAGATACTGTAAATGACCATATAACTGTCGAACCTGAGAATGATATAACAGAAGCGGCAGAAGTTCGAAAAGAGTTTGCTGATTTTTTTTTAACAAGTGTTGGAAGTGTACCGTGGCAAACAAATTACTAAACTATATCGTCGTAATATCTCACAGTATTTGTATTCTATTCTTATTTAATTCTAAAATATTATCATAAAAAGATTTTTTTATGAAACGCCCGCTTCGTTTGTAAAACGAACCTTATTTTTATCTCTAAAAAATAATAGCAACTCGAATCCAAACCATTTTGAAGTAATTTCTTCTGCTCCTGCCCCAGATCTAGGCTTTTTTAGTTCTCTTTGAAACTGACAAATTAATCTCATAAATCTGTTACGTGCAGACTTGCAGAGTGAGCGGATTATAGGGTTTAGCCCAGAAATGAAGGTAATTTTGGAAGTATTGTATACATATATTATGTTTACCTCAAAGCTATCGTGTTAATTTTTCTTAAAATCAATCTTTCAATTATGAAATATTTTTCACAGGTTCGCCATTCAAGTTTACGCCCAAGGTTGCTATCAACGGAGTGTCGGCAACCAACAACAATTTAACATAAGTCAGCCGTCAACAAGTCGTTGCCTGCATGCTGTTACGGAAGCAATCATCCGGCGCGGCGCTTGCTTCGTAGATGGGTGAAATTCCCAATTACTGCCATCGATCGACAAGCAAGAGAAAAGTTTGGAACTGCTCCGCAGCCATTTGAGGGTACAATTGGGGCAAACGACTGTACTTTTGTACATATAATTGCCCCTAAGGAACATGAAGAGGCATTCGTCAATCACCATGGCCGGCATTCTCTGAACGTGCAAGCAGTAAGTATAAATAGAGAAATATTTTTTCTGAAACATTCATGATGCAGTTTATCCAAATAAATTCTTAAAATTCTACAATTTTTCCTCAAATTTTATCATTGAAAATGATAAAAATGATTAGAAAAATTAAAAATGAAAATTTGAAGTCAAATTTCCTAATTGTATTATTCTTGTATAAAAATTTATTATAACTTTTCTTGGAATTTATATTTTATTTTGCTTGTAACTGAATGCAATTTCTTGTCCTTCAACTTCTTTATACTTATTTTTGTTGCAGATTGTTGATCCAGATCTCAACGTATTCAATATAAATCCACGATATCCAGGTGCTCGAAACGATGCTTATATATGGAGCACATCACCTATCCGGAGGGCCACGGAATTCCATTATAATCGAGGAGAACGAAGAACTTGGCTAATTGGTAAGTTGTGATATCATACAGTGGATTTTGCATACATCTGTATGCTGCATAAGCGGTCTAAAAATTGAGCAAAAAATTATTTTCAATGACTGCGCTTAGGGTTTTGACCAAGCGCAGTTGATGTTGGCGCTCGGTCGAAACCTTGAGCGCAGTCAGATTCACAATAATAATACTACATCAACTGTGCTTGGTCAAAACCTTAGGCGCAATCCGCCGCATAGGTTTAGTTTGAGTTTTATATACATAATATATTTAGTCTATTTTTTTCTAAATCAATATATTTTCCATTAGGTGATGCTGGATATCCGTTGGAGCCTTGGCACACCTTTGGCCAATTTTCCCGAAGTTATGCGACAACACGACAACTATGCAAGGCTAAAAGCGTTGTCGAACGGTTTTTTGCTGTATGGAGATGTTTTTCATACCAGCGAGTTTTGATGTACGAGCCAGCGTTTGCAGCGAAAATAGTTTATGCGTGTGCAGTACTGCACAACATGAGAGTTCATCTACGATTAAACTATGAAGATGACGAACAACCAGCACCAATAGCTCATCCTGAGGACAATGATGTTGATCCGATGGATCAAGACGAAGAATTAAACCAGCGAGGACCACGCGCTTTGGCTCAACGAATTCAACAACAAATTATGAGAGAAAGATTTCCTAACTTCCGTGATGCGTAGTACGCATCACGGAAGTTAGGTACGCATTGCGTACTAATAGAATATAGAATATTTTTTACGATTAATTCGACTTGATGTCGTGAAACCTCGGTGTATAAAGAAACCGAAGAATTGTAAAATTCCATTGTTGCATAAGTTAATTTGTACTGTTTGAATTTAATTGTTAATAGTTTTTTATTTAGCGTTACCATGTTTAAAAAATTGTGATTGCAATTGACTGTACATAAATAAATACTCAGTTGTGTTTAAACAGTTTTACTTAATTTTAAAACAAATATTTCCATTCTTCGTCACAACGAAAAATAGAAACGCGAAAAAACAAACTTATTAATATGAAGGACAAAAGTTATCTTAATTCTATATCGCATATCTTAGTATCTATTTTTTTAAATGCTCCACACAGTCTTCGAGCAGTCCAGTCAACTTGACCATAACTTGGTCTCGTTCTTTTTGAGATTCGACGAGTGTGCGGAGAATCTCGTTTCTTTCTCGGTCGTTTTCGTTCCTCTGTCTGTCGTTCTCAGCCATCTTTTCCATGGATCTGGCAAACATCTGTGGAAAAAAATTGTTTGGTTAATTTCGACATAGCATTTATTATAAACCGTGAAGATTCTTTTCAAAGATATTTCAATAATAAATACCTCCATGCATGAAACCTGCCGCTCAGTCAGAGTTGCAAAGTCGCTCCGCGCATTCTCCAGCTGTGTACTGACTCATCGACGATCTGAAAGATTTTGAAACCAACAATTAATGCATGATTCTATATTTTGTTACAAACAAGTTACGATTTGGCGACACTTACGGGGCCTTGTGACTCTCGAGGCTCTATTCGATTGATTGAGGCCACTCAGATCAGGTTCCGACAATGGAATGCTGGAGGTAGTGCTATCATCTCTGCGTTTCTGTCTTCATTATTCGGTACTGAAGACTCTCCCTCGAAAGTAAGCTCCTCACCGTCAACGTCTTAAAGTACTTCGATGTCTAAAAAAAACACCAAAATCGAACGAGTAATATGACACGAAATTTTTTATTTATTAATAAATAGTTAATGACATATTCAAAAATGTTGACTTACCAGTATAATCGACGGCATCGGCTTCGAGGCAGTATCGTAATGACAATATGCTGGTATCGAGAATACTTTCCTTTCCATTTGCCAGTAATGCCATGGCGTTTGGCTGAAATTATTGTTGTCAAAACAAATTACTTTTTGTGATAATGTTATAACATGGAATATTTCGCTTTGTCAATGCAAAATCAATATTACCTGTTCTTCGGGAAAGGCGTCAGGGCATTCCACTCCTTCCACATAGTCGAACCCCAGTATTCCCATATTTTTTTCCTCCCGTTCTGTAAGTTTCGCCGGAGGACCGCCAACGTAGGGAACGTCTTCGTCCGATTCGCTCGAATTTTGGCAACATTTTGCGACACAGTGGTCTTGTTGTCTCGCCACGTCTGGGATAAAAAATTTAAACATGTATTATGAATAATTACAGAAGTTACCTAAGTGAAATTAAGGTATAATATTTGTACATAGCAAATCGTCTTTGTTTTCTCATAGAGGAAGCTTTGTGGTGATAACGGGATTTTTTCTCAAGTTATTAAGGACGTTATTTGCTGACGGTCGAACCTAAATCTAAATTTTTGTCTTCAGTTCTTCTAACATACAAAAGCGTGTGCGAAAATTTAAAAAGCTTCACCGTGTACGCATCGAAATATTTAATGTTGAACATTGGAACTCTTAACATGCGCTCTGAAAAGCCGCTGAAAATTATGATTTTTATAAATATATTAGCGGCCCGTTCCGGCTTCGCTCGGATTTCGTCATATAAGGACTATTAATCGAAAAAAAAAACTATCCTATCTCTCAAGTTGGACCAGACTGCTCACGGTGTGCCAATTTAATTTAAAATCGGTTAAGTAGTTTAGAATCCATCGCGGACAAACATCGTGACAGGAGATTTATATATATTATTAGAGATATCTCGACGTGTATGTCGTGAAATATCTTAAAATTGCGCAAGCTTCTAGATGCCGATTAGTTCTTCAGGTGTAATTAATTGATACACTTGATTATTTGTAGAACACGTTTTATTTTCCAGATGACCGCTGACAAAGAGAGCGATAGACAATCAAGAACCATAGACTATCTTATATCTACATTACCATATCTTACATAACTATAATTGTCTATTTAGGACAGTGTTTCCCTCCATATAATACTATGTACAACACTCTCCCCCGCTTTAACAAACAAAAAATTACATACGAATTTCCTGACTAAGTATAAGTAATATTCTTCTACATATAGAAATAGAATTAACTAAATAAAAAATCTTCCTCTAAATTTTCTATCGACTACATTTCAGAAGCTGATTGGCATGACGTTTCTATTTAAGACCATCCACTTTACCATGCAGGTAACACCTGGTACTAAGATTTCAATAATTTTACCTAATGACAAAAAAAAAAAAAAAATTTTTTTATTCTTCTGGTTTCTTATACCATTTCTTTTTCTTCACCTACAAATGATTTATAATTAATTTTATTCGTTCAAAATTTATTTTAGCACTTACTGGATTTGGTCTTAATAATGAGAAACAGCATCTCAATTCTCTTCCTAGCATCAATTTTGCTGGACTATAGCCAATGGTTTAGTGAATTATAATCAAAAAGTAACAAATTACATGCATACTCAAGATTTTTGCCACACTCCAATTTTTGTTACCTTTTGAATAGTTTCCCAATTCATTTCATTTAAGTCCGATTCAGTTATATAATTCATAGTACAATATTCAAAACTTTTATTTATCATCTCAATATTTCTCGACTTATCTTGACAATTTATGGCTACTCGTGACGAGTAGTTAGCTGGATTATTTTTGGATTTTATACCCTGAACTTCATAATTGTACCCACTTAAGAAAATCAACCAATTTTGTAACTGCCTTGCTAACATTTTTGGAGTACAATATTTTGGTATTAATATTTTTGTTAATGCCTCATTATCTGTTTGCAAAATTAATTTATGGCCAAATAAACATTCATACATTTTACTCACTCCAAAAACAAGTACATAAGTCTCTTTCTTCAAAATGTGATATTTTATTTGAGTATCGATTATTTTTTTACTTGCAAATACTACTGATCTTATGATATTATTGCTGTCCTTTACAGGTAGCACAGCTGATGCACCAGTATTGACAGAATCATAAGTGGATACAATTGTAGCATTATGATCAAAATGTGATAGTGGATTTGTGTTAGCAAGAGCTCTTTTTATATGTTGGAATGAAGTCAGCATTTTTGCCTTGTACGGCCGAGGCAATGACAAAAAAGGTTCAATTTTACTTTTTATAACACCAAAAGGTATATATAAGTATTTGTAGATACCCTCTTCAGTAACTATTTGGACTAATATCTGAGATTGTTTGTCTACAGGTGCTTGTAAATGTATGTCCTGCAAATCTAATTCACAACAATAATTATTATTGCCTTGCATTTTCAACAAAATCTTATTAATAGTAAGTAAAGGGTAATTATCAATCTGCAAATACCTATTTATTGTGATTCGAAAATCACCACACAGGCGTACTGTTCCATCTGATTTTAACACAGGCCCCACTGGAGTACCCCACTCAGAGTACTCCAATAGTTCAATTTGTTTATTTACAACCAAACTCTCAATTTCTTTATCAACTTTGTATTTTAATGCAAATGGAACAGTCCTTACTGGGATGAAGATCGGCTTTACATCTGGTTCAATAGACACATGGATTGGATCTCCCTTGAAATCGCCCATTCCTGGTTCACATACAGTACAATATTCCCTTTTTAAGCTACTTATTACTTTATCTTTAGCTATTTTTTTACAAACCCTTTGATCAAATCTTGGAGGCCATAATTGTAATGAAGAGAGCCAATCTTTGCCCATTACTTTTGGGAGTCCGTCCCTTACCACAAACAATCTTTCAATTACTTTTACAGACTGATAACTAATATTTAAATTTTCAATAACCGCTAAAGGTGTTGAAGTTGACTTATCAAAGTTGGTAAATATCACATTACATTGTTTAATTTTTAAATTGGGAAAATATTGTTCTTTACCGGCTAAGGTTATAGTACTCACATCTGCTCCAGTGTCAATCTCAAAGTCCACAAGCTTTCCATTACAACTAACCTGCAATGTTGCAGCTGGAATTTTGTTTTTATCGCTGAAATAAAAAATCTCAAACATTTCTGGTTCTTCCAAATTGACAATTTCACATTGTATGCCTTCTTTTTACAACAAACTTTGTAGATATGTCCCTTCGCTCCGCACTCACTACAGAACTTTTCTCGGAGTGAACATTGTCTTTTCATATGCCCTTTTTTTCCGCAACAAAAACATGATCCGTTTTGATTATTCATAGTTGTGTTTGAGTGCAAGCTACTATATTTGTTTTGGTTGACATGTTGGAATTTAAACATCTGTTTTTGTTAATTTTCTTTATGTTGGTTAAATACTAGTTTGTAGGCTATCTCAGTGGTATTCCTAATATTAGTCAAAAGTTCCAGTGGTAGCTCGGCTTGCTTTAATAATTCAAATTTTACAGCATCACAATAGGTACCGTTCAGTAATCTTTCCTTTATTTCATCTTCAAAATGTTGAAAATTGCAGTTTTTCGCCAATTTTTTTTGTTCTATTATGTATTGTACTATAGATTCGTTTTGTTTTTGACACCTTTTACGGAATTCTGCACGTTAAAGCTCGTCGTTTTTCACTGGATGATAGTATTTTGTTAGTTTTTCACATATAATTTCGTATGTTTCGTTAACTGGTGATATTGGCATACATAATGTTGTTAACAATTCATAAACAATTGTACTTAATTTGGTGACAAGTAACGGCACTTTTTTTCTTGTTTTACGTCGTTTAATAAAATGAAACACTCCAACTGTTGTTGGTACGCACTCCAGTTACCCCCGGTAAATACTTCTAAACTCGTGATCGTGGTCATGATGTCACTTCCAGGACAATATTTTAATTCAATTATGTCGACGTAGTCACGTAAAAAAATCCGTATCTCTCCAATAGAATGAGTTTCCCCAAACAAAATTCTCTGTGCAAGCCTATTTGCAATCAGAATTAATTCGGCTTTAGTTTTCTCTTGTATCCATGCCTTTTTTCCTTGTTTTATTTGTATTTCAATGGATGAATGAATAGATTTTTCCATGAATTTACAAAACCCACGCTATCACTTTGAGGTTAAGTATGCGATAGCAACAATTTCTTTTGGTAATTTGATTTGTAATGCACACCTGGTTCGATCCCATCCTCGTCGCCAATGTTATATCTTAGTTCTTTAGGTGTAATTAATTAATACACTTGATTATTTGTAGAACACGTTTTATTTTCCAGATGGCCGCTGACAAAGAGAGCGATAGACAATCAAGAACCATAGACTATCTTATATCTACATTACCATATCTTACATAACTATAATTATCTATTTAGGACAGTGTTGCCCTCTACATAATACTATATACAACACCGTTATTCTCTTCGTGTGCAGCAAATTTAAAAGAATTTTATTGGAAAACAATTTCGCATACGACGTCCTCAATATAAACGTGTTCAAAATGTCTCAAAACATACTAAAAAGATTATTATTAAAAAAAGGATCCGTGTCTGTGTCCACTTGGTCTATGAAATTAGAAATTCGAACGGATAATACAAATAGAGTACTGTGATAGAAAACTTGCAATGAAATTTCAACATGATCGGTTGAACGACTCCAATTTTATAAATGTTGGTGAACAGCGTTGAGCAACGTCGAGCAATATTGAGCAACGCAATTCAACATGAATAGGCAGCTTTTTTTAAAGTAAAATAATCCTCTTCGTAACTTACCGATTGTCATGATTTTACGTCTTTTCCTTTCCCATCTTTTCCCATTTTATTCAGATCCTCCACGAGTTTCTCCCACGATGCAGTCAAATCCGACTTCCCGTGAAGAGACTGAATCTTCCCCGTCGCTACGTGGGGATGTTGAATAAAATAGTCGACCATGTAGTCGATCTGAGCTTGAGTAGCCTTCGCCTGCCTTTTCATTTAGGTTCTAGAAAAAAATAATCAAAATTAGGCACTGAAACATAAACGAATTCAAATCCCACTTCATGAAAACATCACCTATAATTCACATCACACGTAACATGCATTACAAACATCGTTGAATATACTTACTTCACAATCGAAGCCATGGTAACGATGGAAAAAAAGCAAAAATACACTACACTGATGGAAAAGAAGCAAAAATACACTTCACTATATTGTTGGATTGATAGATATTAACGATGTTTACTAAACGATGGTTTTGCACCAGACTAATTGTTAACCCCTCGATTTGAAATTTGAACCGCCTTGCGCATCACGGCGGCACCAATTTAAACTATTTTAGGGCGAGTTTTGATAAAATTCTAGTAATTTACTAAATATTTGTGCAAATACGTGACATCCTGTCGATATCCATAACGACGATTCGTTATCTCATTCTGTAACGTTGAGGTGTCGCTATTCGTAGTTACAAAATCACACCGTCGTTATGGAACTGTCGTTACACGCGGTGAAATTCGTTATTATTACGATACCGTCCCCGAATCGTTATTCCCATAGCGAGTTACAGAATCGCCGTACTGGGTGGGGGTCTAGCGGCCGGCCTCCCGCCTATCATGCCTGGGTCGCAAGCCCGAGACCGCGCCCTGTAAGCAGCGCAGTCTCGGTCTCACGTGCCAGACACTCTCCTCGGCGACCCCCGAACCTTGAAATTTGGTGACTGCGTCGAAAAATCCAGCGCCAGATGTCGCCATGCACAACATCTCATCGATCAACTACAAAGGAGATCTCCTCCTCTGGTTCACCTGTGAGCTCTCCGCTTAGCAGACAGGTCCCAGGGGATCCCGCACCATCTAGGCTTCTACGGTCACGGTTACGTGTAGAAGCCCTTTCCATCTCGCCACGCCCTCTGCGTTCCCGAACCCCGCACCCCAACGAAACCTTTTTTTTTGTGGAGGGAAATGCATTTACGCACGCAGTGTTGGTTGGACTCTGTGCCAGAAGGGCACCCCTACCAACTAAAACCCTCCACAAGGTTTCTCCGTCATGGCATAGTGGCAGAGTTGTCAGATGCTTTGGATAACAGTTTAGAACATCACAATATTATAATTTATCTGTTATTTAACATTAACTGTAATCTGTTATGTACGCCTAATTAAATAAATAAATAAATAAATAAAGTTGCAGAACTCGCCCGTGCAACTCTGACACCACCATCGCTCTTTCGGGCCCGCCTCGCGGGGGGTCGGAACCTCCGCATTTGGCTTCTGGGGCGCGCTGAAAACCTATAACAGCATGTCCGGACCTCGGGAGAGTGAGACATCAGGCAGTGCCCGATGGCCCAGGCCCTCCGAGCGGAGACGGGGTGCGAGCCCTAGTGGCTCGCCCGCGTGTCCGCTTCCTCCTACAGAGAGGAGCGAGAGGGGGAACCTCACTCTCTTACTCCTCTGTCTCCCTCCGTGAGACAAGAGTCTCACAGAAGGCGACAAAAGCTTCCCGTGATCTCTCATTGCCGTGCATCTTGGATAAGATGGTCGGCAATAAGAGATCTGCCCCCAGGACCGCGACCAGGGATCTTCGCGTGTCCTCCTCCCCTGGGCATGCCGCCAGTGCGTGTTGCGCGGTGTCTTCCGCGCAACCACACCGGTGGCATACCGGGGTCTCTTCCCTTCCGGCAACCCTACACAGATACCTCCTGAAACATCCATGTCCCGAGAGCATCTCAGTAGTCCGGAAGGTGAGTACCACATGCTTTCTCTGGACCCACTGTGCAGTGAGAATGGGTAGTATCGCTTCGAGGAGCCGTCGAGCGCCGGCTCCCCTCTGAGTGGATCCAGAGAGAATCCGTTCCTTCCACCTCTCCAGAGCCGTGGCCCTGGCATCACTGCGCCACCGAACCACCTGTGGGGCGGGGCGCAATTCCTCCCTCTCCGCTTACACCCGGCGCCAGAAGACCGAGGATAAAACCTCGGCTTCCATGCACCAGGGCAAGGATCCTGCGAGGACACAGGCCACTTCATGTGAGAGTGTGTGGTAACCCCGACACACTCTCACCGCCATCACCCTCTGGGCACTGTGGAGGAGGGCCTCGTCCGCACGGCCCAACCTCCCTGCCCATATGGGAGCACCATACATGGCCATGGAGCGCACCACCGCCTTGTAAAGGTGGCGGCAGCGCCCTCCAACGCCTCCCATATTGGGCAGAAGTCGGCCCAACGCCGACGCAGTCTGCGCCAACTTGGGGGTAAGTTGACGCAGATGCGGCCCCCAGTTCCATCTGCTGTCAAGCACGACACCGAGATATTTCAGTGTCGGCTTGACAGGGATGGCTACCCCACCCACCACAATATTGGCGCCAGCACAGGTGGCGCTCGTCGGGTGCCATCATGAAAACAGATGAACTTATGGAGCACCACCTCCAGGCCCAAACTCCTTATCCTGGCCACCACGGCCGCTACACCCGCAGTGGCCAGTATCGCCGCCTGGCGAAAGGTGCCCCCCCTTCCGGTAACCAGCGTGACATCAGCATAACAAATTAGGCCATAAAAGTTACCGAACCTCAGCACCCAGTCGTAGCCGAGATTCCACAGGGTGGCCTGAGAGCAGACCCGTGTGGAACCCCTCGAGACATGGGGCTGGAACCTTCTCCTTCCTTACTTGGGTAGACTATCTCTCTATCAGAGAGATAGTCCCCAAGGAGGCGCCGCAGGTACCGGGGCACTCTGTGGTACCCCAGCGCCTCTTTCCAGGGCAGGGAGTTGAAGGCGTTCGCGATGTCAAGGGACATCGCCAACAACACCCTGTCCCTGGATACACCCTCGTAGAGGTCGTTGGCAAGACGAATTGCGTCAATTGTCGAACGACCTCTACAGAACCCGAACTGCCTCTTCGACAAGTTCGGGCCCACCCTTTCGAGGTGATTGGCGAGGCGGGCAGCGATAATACGCTCTAAGAGCTTGCCCGCCTCGTCAAGCAGCACGATCGGGCGATACCCCGAGGGTTCGTCCGCGGGCCGCCCCTCCTTCCGGAGGAGGACGAGCTTCCCCCTCTTCCATCGCCTCGGGAATCTCCCTTCGCGCATGCAGCGACTCAGGAGATCCCGGAGGCGAGGGCCCAGAGCGTCCTGAGCGTGGGCCCAAGCACGGCCGGGTATGTCATTAGGACCCGGCGCCGTGTCCTTGGCCCTCATTCTCAGGACGGCGGCTCCCAACTCTCCCTCGGAGACGTCGAGAAGCTCGTCCTCCTCCTCCTCAGCGGAGTCCTCCGTCCGTGCCACCATCGCCATGGGAGGGACAAAGTCGGTTCCCGGGCTAGCCGGGAACAGTCCCTCAACCACCCGCCGTAGGAACTGTGGCTCCAGCATGCTGGTGACTGGAGGCCAATAAGGAACTCGCCAATAAGTAGGGACGCCCCCACGGATCCCGGTCCAGCGTCTCCAGCAGCTTGTTTCACGAAGCCGACTTGGCCTCGGCAATGGCGGTACGGAGAGCCCGCGACGCCGCTCTGTAGGCGGCATAGCCTCTCGGGCGCAAAACACTCGCCACCCAATAGCTGATTCGAGAGAACGTCAGTAGATAACCCGAACGGAAGCGAAGTCATCTGATAAAGTTTCCCTTTGAAATTCGCTTTCAGGTCAGGCCAGATACCGCCGATGACATTTTTTTATTGGTAAATCAAAGTAATTGTGGCAGGTAAGTTTAAATATGTTGGCTGGTATCTATGTTTCCCATATAATCGTTTTCCTGGAGGAAACTGAGTACCCGACACTGGTTTATCAAACGGAATCTTTGAGGTTTTAGACTTGAATTTAGGCGGCGCAGATAGAAAATTTGCCGCATCTTGTCTTTTGCCTTTGGTATCAGAACAAGTCGTGGTAGAAACCCCGTTTTGTCGTGGCAATTTTCCACTACTTGCATCTTTAGCAAGGTTTTTATTTCTGATGCTATGCTTGACGATGCTTTTGTCGCAAATCTCTTCAGCAACTGTTTGTTGCGCAGGGTAAACTGAAGGAGGTTTTCGCGCTGCTCTGGAACCTACTGAGGGTATTGTTGCTGCTGGTCATGACCTCCATGTCGGCTGCTTAGACTTGGTTAGGGGGGGAGGGGGCGGTCTACGAAAGGAATGACCATCTGCACCTGTCGTTTTTTTGTCCGGAAATCTCACATACTTAGAAGGAAAAATGTCCGAATGGAGGTATCCATTATCCTTAATAAAAGCGGATAGCGCCTTTTCCTCAAATAGATGAGTCGTAGAGGGAATCTTTTATGCATCGCCGCCCCTAGTATGTCGTTGTCTAGCCGATACCCTTTACAGCGTAACTCGAAGGTTTCCGTTCGATAAACTATCGGTAAATTGAAGTAAGCCATCTCATTCCGCTCTTAACGCTGACCCGTCTGTTAGCACTTCCGTCAGGTCTTGTGCTGCTTCCGGAAATTTGGTTGCTATGCGCTTTAATTGTTCTGCGAGGGTCTTTCTCTTCTTTAAAATCCCGTAGGTATTCAATCGCACCCAGCATTCCATCTAGCTTTTTAAGGTGCCTCATTGAGGCTAGCTCAAGGGAGCCAAGCTCCGTATTTACTTTTAAAGCACTGAACACCGGGGAGACCAGTAAACTTTTTTCCACTTCTTTATACCTCAACCGATTCCAAGATTGCAAGTCAAACCTATGGCATTCAATCCCTTTATGTTTGATGGTCGGGTCTGGTTCAGGGATTGTGTGGTCTGCCTCCTTTACTGTAGGCCAGAATTCAAAATCTGTGTCAACCATCTTCCGATGTTAGTTTTCCGGAGAAAACCCTAGGTCTAGATTTAATTTTGGTGGTTTTCACGATGACATTGATTGTTCCTCAGCTTCTAGCTTGGGTTATTCTGAGGAGTATAAAGACAGTTATAAAATATCTTTGTAATATTAAAGCTTTTCAAAAAGTCTACCAACATTTTGGAAATAAATTGGCTACCATTATTTGCCACCAAAATTTGAGGTACTCAAAATTTTACAAATATCTCTCTTTCAAAGAGTCTACTAATAACACGAGAAGTCGCATTTATCATAGGAAAAATCAAGCAATACTTAGTGAAAACATCTACAACGCTTAAAATATATTGGTGTCCAGAATATGACTTGGGCAAAATTCCGACTATATCAACTGATAACATCATCATCGGTCTATCTACGATTTTAGGATTAACCATCTTACCATAGAGGAGCTAAGGTTGAATGTTTATAAGCTTTACATACATCACAGGAAGAAATATATTTTTATGTCTCCGAACATACCTTTCCAAAAATAGTGTTGTTTTAATTTTCCTAAAGTTTTATGAATTCCAAGGTGACTTGAATTAATATCATCATTCATATCATCAATTGTGGAAAAATATTGAGTATGTACATACATCATGATAAACCTCAAGTTTGTGCTATAACTTCTGCAATTAATCTTACTCCTTCCGAGAAATTTCAGTTAGATGAAACTATAGCTATGTTTGAAGATATTTCTTATGATAAAAAAGGTTAAGGACTTACAACCTTAGTAGAACATAAAATTTGTACTAATGGTGAACCATTTTAAACTAGATAATGAATGGCCTTTGAGTCCCGCTAAACAAAAATAACTTTATGATGAGGTGAAAGTTTTACTAAAAGAAGAAATTATACAACTCTCTAAATCTCCTTGGTGTTCTCCCGTTTTCGCAGTTGAGAAGATAGATGACGGAACAAGATTATGTTTAGATTCAAGACGTTTAAATCCTATTACTGTTAAAGATTCTTACCCTTTACCATACCCTTCTAGGATATTAAATAGCCTCCGGGGATGTAAATATATATCGACTATCGATCTTTCCAAAGCTTTTTTGCAAAATAAGTTAGATAAATCTTCTCGTGAGAAGACAGCATTCGTAGTACCCGGAAAAGAACTATTCGAACTTGTCAGGATGCAAAGTCAAAGGCAAAGGTTTGTAAATAAGGAATCTATCAGGATTATATCATCCAAATAACAATACAAATGAAGGGCTCAGGGGAAGAATTGGCTTAGTCACATTAATTAAATTTTACAGTACATGCAATTAAAGTTGCGACAGCATTGTATGACTGACTCAGAAAATCAACTTATACACAAATAGTTGAACAAAAAAGTAAATTTAGTATGCTACAAGTATGTGTGATAATTTTTTGTATAATAAAGTGGCCAAGTGCGAGTTGCATGCTCGCCCATGAAGGGTTCCGTTGCAGCAAGTAACATAATATACATAGTACACATTGTTCTTGTAGTTCGTTGTAACATTGATCGAAGTTTCAATAATAGTGTATTTATGACGTACTAAAAAAACTACTTATCAGATCGAGTTCTGTTGGTGATTAAAATGCACAATTAATCTTTATCGTCGCTTTATTGCAATAAACACTCTTTAACAAGCAAGAACTAAACATATTGTTTTAATGAAATTGTAAGACACATTTTTTTAAGCAGACATGACACTGAAGTTTTCTAGTCTATAATCTATGTCGATAGGGATGCTCCATACGAGTAGGGTTGTGCTATTATTGCCATACTAACACTCCTCCTCACAACTCTATTCAGTTATTCCTAATATCTTCATTAGTTCCACAACTCTGGGACGGGGCAGTCCTTTTGTAAAAATGTCAGCCGCCATAAGTTTGGTTTCTAGGTAACGTACCTCAATCTTCTTTTCTTTTACACACTCTCTGATGTAATGAAGTTTTAAGTCAAAGTGCTTTGATCTTCCTGATGTTATGGGGTTACCTGATAGCTTGATTGCTGCTTGGTTATCGTTGTATAATGTAATGACATGGTGATCTTTTCCTAGCAGGTCACTCATAATTTTTTTCAAATAGGTAGCTTCTTTGGCAGCCTCCGTTAGAGCTGTGTACTCGGCTTCTGCTGTTGAGAGAGCTACACTTATTTGCTTACGGCATGCCCAACTGACACAGGTTCCTGCATATATAAAACAGTATCCAGATAATGATTTTCGATCTAGTTTGGATGCTCCCCAGTCTGCATCTGCCATTCCATACAAGTCTTTTTCAGTTTTATTATATAACAAGCCAGTATTCAAGGGAACTCCTTTCAAATATCGTATTATGCGTTTAGCACTTTTGAAGTGTTCTTCCCCATAGCAATCATTAAATTGTGAGAGATAGGTCACTGCAAACATTATATCTGGTCTAGTGGCCACTGCAAGGTACATGAGAGTACCAATTAAATTTCTGTAGGGAAGTTCTGATTTAGGTTCTTTGTTTGGTTCTAAAGACAAGTGCGGTTCAATTGGAGTAGTTGCTGGTTTACACTGTGTCATATTATATTTTTTAATGACTTCTTCTATGTACGTGCCTTGGCTCAGTCTTATGGTCTTTCCTTCATATGTGAATTCAATTCCTATCATGCGTTTAGGTCTTCCCAAATCTTTAATTTCAAATTTCTTGTTTAGTGTTTCCTTTATTTCATTAAGTGTGTTTGGACATGAGCTGGCAATGAGTAAATCGTCTACATATATAGCAATGACAATTTTAACTCCTCCTTTCATCATTATCTCTTTCATCATTTTATATTTTTTTTATCTCTTGCATATAATGTACTATTTAACCCATTAACTCCGCACTATTTAAAAAATATTTTTACTTTCTGCAGCAATGCCCATTCTCGGCCTCTTAGATCAAAAACTAACTTGTCGCTGCAAATACCATCGGCACGTAGTGAAATGTTCTACGGCAAGTCGTTTGCGTTTCAGGCTGTTCAACTGTGGAACGCCTTGCCTGTGACCACTAGACAAGCTCAATCGCATGTTATTTTTAAGAACCAAGTAAAAGAAATCTACTTATCGCAGTCATCACCCAGTTGAAGCTGTTACTATATTTAAAATCACATTAAATATTTATGTATTATATCGTAAACTCATTGTTATATGTATTTGTATATTTTTATGTACGTAAGTATATATGTATTGGGATGTAAATTATTATTTAAGTAGGTATGTTATAGTATTATTTAGTAATTTAGTTTTTATTTCTGTTTTATTTTATAATTGTGGATGTCTATAATATAAGTATCAACCACTACTTTTTTGTGCTTCCCCTCCTCCTTACTTTCAAATCTCTCATTCCATCCTATGGTTGCCTGGAAGAGATCGCTTTTAGTGATAAGGTCGCCAATTGCTACTTTATTTTGTTTTGTTTTAAGTGACTTTTGTTTATTTATTTTTTTAGTTAAGTGCAATAAAGAGTTAATCTATCTATCTATCTATCATTATGTATACACAAGGGTCAGCACAAGAAGGTACAAATCCTAGTTTATTGCCTGATTGTTTTAGCCCGTACAATGTCCGTACAAATTACAATGACCTTTGTAATTTGCATACTTTTTCACCTTTAATATTTCTTATATTTTCAAGTGCTGTCCTTGGAGCAAATCAAACACGTACACGTTCAACAACAGCTCCGCAAAAAAAATCAAAACGAGTGGATTTTTTTGAGCTGCGTGCATCTCAGTAGAATCAGTGTAACTAGTAACAGTCCAGCGACCCCGGAGCGGTGTTGACAGCCCCAAGGACCTCAGGAACAACGAGATATCTTAAAAAATATCGGAAATCCAACTGAAAACAAAGGTTAGTTCGGAAGTAACATCAGGAGACCGCATAACTAAGAATCGAACAAAAGTCACGTTCGACGACATACCTAATACCGATAGAGTTATCACCGATATAGAGATATCCGCCGCACGTTCGTTTCGCTGTACAGACCAATCTGCAGCACGTCATCGGTCATCGGCAGGCGCCTACGACACCTCCTCCCGCCAACTGTGACGTCACCCTCTGCACTCTACACCGATCTCAGAGGCGAACTTAGGAGACAACAACATAATCGTCGGCCCCTGCGGAAAAACTGACTGCTGTTTACTGGACTATTGGACAGCCCGAAGAACATCTACGTTGAGTGTGTACGTGAAAAAAAATTGACAAATCCAAGCTTGGAATAGAAGAAGAAGAGGAATACCCGTGAGTAGGATAAGAAGCTAAAAGTTAAATCTGACCGCGTAAATTAAGCCTAATTAGTAATTGCAGGTTAGAACTAGTCAACATAAGCTGTTAAATAATACCTAAATAAGTATTTTGTTCTTCTTAATATACTAAACATGTCCGATACAACCAAAAAATCCGCCCCCTCCACCTCTGCTTGCCTCACATCTGCCCCTGCCATGGCACCCACACGAACAAAGGTGCTTTCAGTAAGGTCAGTGGCATCGACCTTACATAAACGCATTTTGAAAAAAAATATTAAGACCAGCAAGTCGGAGGTGGTGCAGCCGACGCAGCACCCGGGACAATGCCCTGGGGTGCCCACAGAGTTCCCTGAAGTGGGGTCCCGCTGCGCTCAGACACTCGGTCACGCCTCCTCGCCACCGCATTCAAAAACAGCTAGCGAAATCTCGGCTCCGGTGACCTCGGTGCCGGGGACGAGCCCAGAACGTGTGGCCGCGATGGACAGGATCGGGGACTGGGAACAGTGCGGGATCTCACCGCCAAAAGAGTTGAGGACGGATGACGATATGGATAGTGTGTCAGAGACATCTTTCCCGAACTCCGCCCGCTGCAAAAGAGCCAGTATGCTGATCGCACATAGCTCAAAGCGGACGGGGGTCGAGATGGACAGCGCAACTAAAGTGGCAAATGACGCACTACTCCGGGGGAAGGACGCTCTCGAAGAATCCCATAATTTGAGAAAGGATTTAAAGCAAACAGCTATCGAGAGTCTCTAGGCGCTCTACGAGATCGTCCTCTCCCTGGCAGAGTCCAGGCACCGTCACATAGTCTCACTACAACAAGAACGAACTCGACACGCAGTGGAGCTGCTCTCGGTGGAAAGGGCCCACTCAAAGTCCTTACAGACAATTGATCACGACCTAACAAAAGAGGTAGCTCTGGCGCGCGAGACACTTAGCGAACTCCAAATAGAAACTAAAGCTATTAGAGACTGGCAGAGCTTCGAGTCGATAGAGCCCCACCAACAGA
Organism: Ectropis crepuscularia; assembly: GCA_963693475.1. Lineage (NCBI taxonomy): Eukaryota > Metazoa > Arthropoda > Insecta > Lepidoptera > Geometridae > Ectropis > Ectropis crepuscularia. Next base: position 22,115,867 of record OY856355.1, read on the forward strand.
TCAAAGCAACAGCGGAGGCGGTGAAGAGCATCAACAGTTACCTCAAATCACCAGCGCCGAGCCAAAACCCCACCGTCGATCTGACACCGCTGCGGAATGACTGTCACAGCCTTAAAACTGGGATAGAAATTCTTCAAAGACAGGTAGACGAGATGCGGAGAGACTCAAACGTAGAAAGAGAGAAAACTGTTGAGGCCCTTCGCCAAAACGCTGAAATGCTAAAAGAGCTCGCCTTGATTCCTCCACCTCCAATCCCCTTAAATTATTCGGACAGGTTTTGCAAAATCGAAAAAATGTTGACTGAACAATCACTCCCTCCACCCCCCGCCCCAATTAAAATTAACATCGACGAGCACGTGCTACCAATCACCGAACGGCTCGAGGCTGTATCTTCGGAACTCCGGATTATGCGACAAGATAAATTAACTCTTCCTGCACCAGTTCTGAGCATCGAGGCCGAAATCTCCCAAGCGGAAACCGGCAAGCCACCGAAGCCCGCCTACGCCAAAATCGCGGCGAAGCCCGCCTACGCCAAAATCGCGGCTAAGCCCATTGTGCCAAAACCTAATCATACACTGATCGTGACAACGGCAAATCCCACATCATCCACGACATCTGAAAATTTGATAGACAAGATAGCGTTAGCACTGGACACAAAGAAGACTGGAGCAAAGGTCGAAACAGGAAAGTCATCCTGAGTTGTAGCACAGAGGAAGACCTTGGCCTAGTCAGAAATCGTGTGCAGCAAGACAAGTCTCTAAAGGTTGAAACTGCGAAAGCAGGTAACCCACTGATCATCATTCGAGACGTCTTGTCGATTCATAAGGATAACGAAATAGTGGAAAATCTTCTGGCGCAGAATAAACACCTGCTACAGGGGGTTAATTTGCAAGAGAGTGCGATCAGGGTGCGATACAGGAAAAAGGCGCGAAATCCGCACGAGTGTCATCCGGTGATCGAGGTCTCCCCTCGCATTCACAGAGCTTTTTTGAACGCTGAAAAGGTCTACATAGGACTCCAGAGGAGACCTGTGGCAGACCATTCGCCCTTGGTGCAGTGCTCCAAGTGCCTAGGTTTCGGCCATACAAAAGCGATCTGCCGGGAAAGGGATGAGTCCTGCAGTCACTGCGGAAAAATCCACTCCTGGACACAATGCAAGGCAAGAAAAGAAGACCTGCCACCCAAATGCAAGAACTGTGCGATTGCTCATCCCAACAGCCCCAACAGAGAACTCGCTCACAACGCCTTTAGTAGCGAGTGCCCTGAAAGGATAAAATGGGATGGTATAGCGCGGTCTCGTATATCGTATTGCTAAGGGCACTCATGAAGAAAGTGGCTCAGTCTCCCAAAGAGTAGGCGAACCAGGTATGCGTTTCATCCAAGCAAACCTGCAGCGCTCCCAGAATGCAACGACAGAACTCCTGAAGGTCGCGAGAGAAAGGGGAGTTTCAGTTGCCCTTGTTCAAGAACCCTATGTGGGAAACAAAGGCGTAATGAAACAGTATCCTGGAATTCGCGTTATTCAGTGCAGTTTAAATAGGCAAAAACCAGTTAAGGCAGCCATAATAGTCTTCGATGACAGGCTGGAGGTCATCCATGACCCCCAACTTGTTACCGAAACGGAAGCGGCGGTCCTGTTGGTCGGCACAGGCCTAAAACTGGGAGTGATTTCTGTCTACTTAGAAGGAGACCAAAAAGTCGACCCCTATCTCAGCAGGATTAAAGTATTCAGCGAAAAACTAGCGACTAAAGACCTTATTGTTGCTGGTGACGTGAATGCGTGGTCCCACTGGTGGGGAAGCACATCGCAAAATGAGAGAGGAGAAGCCGTAAACTCTTTCTTCAACGAAATGGACTTATTTATTCTCAACTCCGGCGATACACCAACCTTCGAGATCGTTAGGGAAGGCAAACTCTGCACAAGCATAGTAGATGTAACAACGTGCAGTGGGTCTCTCCTGGGGAAAATCGAGGGATGGAAGGTTGACAAAAGTATTACAACATCAGACCACAACGCAATCACCTTCACTTTGCGTCTAACTAAAGGTCTCGAAAAACAGAGACCAATAACAACTCGTAAATACTACACCAAGAAGGCACAGTGGTCAAACTTTATGTCACAGTTCAAATCCTCCCTTGCAGAAGGAAACCTCTCGCCGGAGTCAGTGGAGAAATGTGAAAGTCCATTGGAACTTGAATCGATGATTACGGGCTACACAGCTAGTATACATGAAGCTTGCAAACAAACCATTCCACTTGTAAGCTCGCCGAAGGGAAATCCAACCCCCCCATGGTATACGAAAACGCTCGATAATCTAAAAAAAGAAGTTCTCAGAAGAAAGAGACGGATCAGGAATGCCGCCCCCGACAGAGTGGAACTTGTAGTCGAACAGTACCAAATTGCTCGGCAAGACTACAAGGATAAAGTCAAAGAAGCTCAGACGATAAGCTGGAAAGAGTTCTGCACGAATCAGGAGAAAGAAAGCATGTGGGACAAGATCTACAGAGTGATGAAAAAAACCTCGACAAGACAGGAAGAAATACTCCTAAGAGACACCGAAGGTAACACTCTATCCCCCCAGCTATCTGCAGAACTACTTGCTAAAACGTTCTATCCCGACGACTCTGAGAGCCCAGACCAACCGTGTCATACAGAGCTACGGGAGCGAACGGCAGAAACGCCTATGGACTTACCGGAAAATGACCCATTATTCACATCAGCGGAACTGGAATCAGTACTGAGAACTCTGAATCCGAAAAAAGCCCCCGGCGCAGACGGGCTATCCGCTGATATCTGTGCAGCAGCCATTCGATGCGAATGGGAGGTTTTCTTGGCAATAGCAAACAAATGCTTGTCGCTGAAATACTTCCCCAAGCAATGGAAAGAAGCGCACGTGGTCATATTACGCAAACCCGGTAAGACAGATTACACACATCCAAAATCTTACCGCCCCATAGGTCTTCTGTCCGTTCTAGGAAAAATCGTTGAAAAGCTTCTGGTAAACCGACTCCAATGGCATCTCCTCCCAACCATCAGTAGAAAACAGTACGGCTTCATGCCTCAAAAAGGCACCGAGGACGCCCTCTATGACCTGGTAGAGCACATCAAAAAAGGAGTAGACAGTAAAGACACCGTACTCCTAATCTCCCTGGACATAGAAGGTGCCTTCGACAATGCTTGGTGGCCCGCCCTCAAACATCAATTAGCGAAGAAGAGGTGCCCAACAAACCTCTACGACATGGTAAACTCCTACCTCAGCGATCGTAAAATCAAGGTCAACTATGCAAGAGCAGTCTATGAGAAGGAAACAACCAAGGGATGCGTCCAAGGGTCTATCTGTGGACCAACCTTTTGGAATGTGATTCTAGACTCATTACTACGAATGCTAGAAGCCGAGGGAGTATACTGTCAAGCATTCGCGGACGACGTCGTTCTCGTGTTTACAGGCAGCCCCAACATCATCGAACAGCAAGCGAGCAGGGCGTTGAACATGACAGTGAAATGGGGTAAAACTAATAAACTCAACTTTGCAGCGCATAAAACTAACGCGATGCTTTTCACAAATAAGTTGAAGTACGAAACTCCAAACATAGTCATGTCCGGCGTCCGGCTCGATCTGGTCGAGGAAGTCAAACTGCTAGGCCTAATGATCGACCGCCGGCTCAACTTTAAAGCACATGTGAACGCCCAATGTAAAAAAGTGGCGAACATTTATAGACAGCTCGCATGTGCAGCGAAGGTGACCTGGGGATTAAATGGCGAAATCACGAGAACTATCTACGTCGCGGTAGTGGAACCCATCATCATGTACGCCTCAAGTGTATGGGCACAAGCAGTAGACTTCGAGGAAAACAAGTCTCACTTAAACGCGATCCAAAGAGGCTTTGCCCAGAAAATCTGCAAGTCGTACCGTACTGTTTCTCTGAAATCAGCACTTGCCCTTTCAGGTCTGCTCCCCCTGGATCTCAGGATACAGGAAGCAGCAAGTTTGTACAGAGTAAAAAAGAACCTCTCCCAAGATTACCTCCCACCAGAAGTGGAACTCGAGCGGAACGTAAACCACTTGGACAAACCCCATCCGTCCACGCAGACATCCGTAGAGTACGAACTTATAGAAGACACCTCCAATCTTCCAGAAGGACCTCAAATTTATACTGATGGCAGTAAGATTGAGGGTAAGGTTGGAGCTGCTCTAACATGGTGGGAGAATGGCAAAGAGGTCAAGAACTCGACATTCAAGCTCCACTCCGAATGCACAGTCTTTCAATCGGAACTCTATGCTCTTTGCCGGGCAACTCAAATGGTGTTAAAGAGCAAGGACCCAGAAGTCAATGTCCTGAGTGACTCCAGATCTTCACTCGAGCTGCTGAGTAATCCAAAAACGAGTCACCCCTTGGCAAAGTGCATAAAGGAAAACATTGGACAGATAAACGCTGAAGGGAGATCTCTTCGTCTTTTCTGGGTAAGAGCGCATGTGGGCACCGCCGGCAACGAAAGAGCTGACGAACTGGCCAAATCGGCAGCACTCACGGAATCGCCCAGGGACTACGAGGGGATCCCCTTGTCCTACGTCAAACGCAAAATCCGCGAAGAATCGGTCAAGAAGTGGCAGGATCGATATGAGACCTCGGACACCGGAAGAGTCACTCAGACGTTCCTCCCCGATATAGCAAACGCATATCGGTTGATAAGGACTACGAAACTGACTCATTTCCAGGTACAAGCGTTGACGGGACACGGAGGAATAGCAGAATACCTGTACAGATTTAAGCTTAAGAGCAGTCCTGTATGCGAGTGTGACTCTGAAAAATCCGAGAATGTCTGGCACGTGCTGGTAGATTGTCCCCGATTCATGGCTGCAAGACATGATCTCGAATCTATGATTGACAGGAAGCTGGTTGTTTCGGATCTCCACAACGTCTTGGCAGATCCAGATAGTAGACCACGGCTTCTGGCTTTCATGGAGAGTTCATTCCGAATAGCGGCCAAAAGAAACTCCACACTTAAGTCTAATACACACCCCCCTTCACCACCACACCCTACCCCACTGTCCGTGGACGCCACGCCGGGTGCAATCTCCGTCCAAGATAGCTCCTCAAAGAGCATCTCCGTCCAACAACTACTGGAGAACGCAGACCGAGGAGAGGCGGGGATCCGTATCCGCGGGGTGGCTCTCTTCATGGATAGCAACAAAGAGAGATTCGGAATAAGCTTTTGCTTCGCCTGGGAAAGGAAACGCGCCCGTTTGTCGCCGGGATTGTCTTGTCTGCTCAATGGGAGTACCGCAAAAGTCACAATGAAGCGGAAAACCTTCGACGCTATGCCAGTGTGCGAGGTAGACGGCCACCGATTTCGGTTGGTGCGATCGAGAAACAAAACGATTGCACTAATAGAATACTCGGAAGGTCGGACACTTTTCACACAGGCAAGTGCGCTGCTTGCACATCTTAGCAGAAATGCGGGTGAAACACCCCGGGTGATAAGCGTGGATGCGATGGCAATCGAATACTCAAGAGCGAAAGTCGCAGACCGGCTGGGTTGCATTGAAGCTTCTAAACATCATGAGGTTGTCGTATACGAAGATAGGGGAGAAAATCTGAGCTTCCTCAGAGCCCCTTCGCACGACCTAACAAATGCAACTGACAGCTGGGGACACCCCGTTCCTAGTTCGACCAATCAAACCGGTTCCGAAAGAGCACAGCAGAGGGCAGCCGCGGAAAAAGCCGCAGCCAATCAAAGCGGCAGCCGAAGCACCAACACGGCCTTCGTGGCTGCCTTCAACACTGCAGCAGGGAGCGTACTCCGAATCTCATCCCATGCACCACCCCTTTTAACGTCAGGGACCCTCAAAACAGCTTCACAGCAACAAATGAGCCGAACGAGAGCCGACATGGGACAGGTTGAACCGCCCCGCTATGTCACGGCTTCGGAGCCGCGGAGCCATGCACGTAACGCCTTCATCGAATTCATAGCCATACTGAGAGCAACAAGACTAGTTAACCTCAAGACCTGCGAAAACATCATGCAGTTCTATAGGCTAGGTAGTGAAAGCCTTCTAAAGGTGAATCTCGAGGAGGCCGAAGCAGCCATTTATAATAATGTCACATCCCGGGTCATCAAGGGAACCATGACAGGACAGTATATGGCAGCTTACAGTGCAGAAAATGGCTTCGTGACACTGAACGAGAGTGAGACAGAGCGCGCGGGAAGACCCGTTTATGCGACACCACTAAACGACCCAATTGTAGTTACCGCCCGATGCACCAAGATTATGCTGGACGACAGGATCCTCGAGATGGCCAAGTCCATTGAAGGGACCTCAAACGTCAAAGCGTGTTGGGAAAACTGGGAGGTACCAAGCATACAGTGGGTCAACGGAGTTCCAGGATGTGGAAAGACAACGTGGGTGATTAGACACTTCGACGTGGACAAAGACGCTATCATCACCACAACAACTGAGGCAGCAAAAGATCTAAGGGAGAAGCTATCGCACCGTATCGGAAACCTGGTCAAAACCAGGGTGCGAACTATGGCTTCTGCTCTGGTAAATGGTTTCGGAAAAGAGAAATTCAGCCGCCTTCTGGTGGATGAGGCTCTCATGAACCATTTCGGGGCCATTGTGATGGTCTCACGGCTGTCTGGTGTTGGCGAAATTGTCCTCATCGGAGACGTCAATCAGTTGCCTTACATCGACAGGGAAAATCTCTTCGAAATGAGGTATCACCGCCCGAACCTGGTAGCAAAGATCAGCCAGGAGTTGCTCTGCACACATCGCAACCCGATGGATGTTGCATATGCGCTGAGGGAAATATACTCAGGTATGTACTCCTCAGTACCCCGTATAAAGTCCCTGGAGCAGAGAAGGTATAAAGGAGCGCAAATACCCGGCACCCAACCCAACACCCTCTTTTTAGTGCATACTCAAGAGGAAAAGGAGACCCTGACAAACCAGGGTTACGGGTCAGGCACCGGGTCACGCATCCTTACCATTCATGAAGCGCAGGGATTGACATACGAGTCGGTAATCGTAATTAAAACTAAGGCAAACATGAAGCTGCACGAGAGCGTGTCCCATGCGGTTGTTGCAATCTCACGGCACACGGGGACCTTCACATACTACGCTGACGACACCGACGACGCCATCGGTCGGTTCGTGCGGCGAGCGTTGGCTGCATCACCAAAGACCATTCAAGATTTCAACCTGCAGATGGCCATTAGAGACAGAAATGCGGCTGTAGTGGAGGCTCTGGGCCAGGAGGAGGCGGCTTAGGCAAAAGACGATGTCGAGTCGATTACTATCGGAATCCCAACCGGTAGTGATCGGCTCAACAGACGAAATCGGACTGACTAGCTTTAGAATTACGCTTAAAATGTTCACCACCCCCCTACTCCCCCCCTTATTTTCCTCTTCTTCTCCTAATCCAAGAACTATGTAAATAAAAAAAGATTAATGTAATGACAAAAGTCACGGACCCCGGAGTCTGTGGAGTGTTTAAATTAAATAAAAAAATAAAAAAAAAAAGTGCTGTCCTTGTCTTATTATATATGGATAAATCTTTGTCACATTCATCCATCATTATTTCCAATAAGTATTGTTCCAGGTCCTCAGGTATTTTCATGTATATATCGGTGTCTATGTTGCCATTTAAGTAGGCAGTTGTGACATCCATCTGCGTCAACTGAAGATCATTTTCTGTAGCCATAGCTACTATGCTGCGAATTTAACTTAACTTTGCTACAGGCGCAAACGTTTCAATATAATCAACACCAGGGCGCTGCGCAAATCCACGTGCAACTAGTGTGGCTTTCATAATCTCTTCACTGTTAGGCCCAGATTTCTTTTTTAAAATCATTTTGTGGTCGATGACTTTCATTTTACTTTCTTTTTTCATAATCTTCCATGTTTCATTTTTAATATGTGCTTTCATTTCAGTTTTGAATTTTCATTTGTATTTTTAGCCTCACATAGAAGTGACAACTCGTCTGTATCAATTTCATGATATTCATCCGATGAGTTTGCATTTAGCTCATAGTCTTTGTACCACATAGGAGGTTGTCTTTGTCTTTGTGGTCTTGTATGTTCCCTAGATCTGTCTTCCCTTTCAGATTCATTGTTTCTTACTTCGGGTTCTCTTCTTTCTATTTCAGGAACATTTCTTTTTATTTCAGGTTCATTTCTTTCTATTTCAGGTTCATTTGTATCTGGAAGGTCTTTAGTTACTGTAGAGTTCACTACAATATCTTCAAATGGTAATTTTTCCTTTTTATTTATTGATTTCTTTTCTTTTTCAGATTGTAGTTGTTCATTTTTATCCTTATTGTAATACATTTTATTTATTACTTTTACATCTCTACTGATTATTATACCTCCTTTTTCTGGGATGTAAATACGATATCCTTTTGCATTTTGTGCATAGCCAACAAATACTCCTTCAAGTGCTTTAGGTGCAAATTTCCCTTTTCTTTTCTTATCATGAACAAAAGCTTTGCTTTCGAATATTTTGAGATGCCTTCCTGATGGTTTGCGGTTTGTCCATTTCTCATAGAGTGTGGCACATCCTTTTAAAGCTTTTGCAGGACTTCGGTTTAGCAGATAATTAGTAGTATATACTGCTTCCGCCCACAAATTTTCAGGTATTGTTCCATCTAGCATCAGGCATCGTGCTTTGTCTAGTAGTGATCTGTTTTTCCTCTCGCTTTGCCCATTTTGTTGTGGGGTGTATGGAGCAGTCAGTCTTCTATTAATCCCATTTATTTTCAGATATTCATCAAAATCACGATTACAGTATTCCGTGCCATTATCAGATTGTAGATTCTTTATCCGTTTGTTGTGATATTTTTCTACTTTACATTTATATTCTTTGAATTTTTCAAACACTTGGTTTTTATAAGTGATGAAGTATACACAACAGTATTTGGTGAAATCATCAATGAATGTAACTATGTACTTGGCACCTGCTAGTGTTTACGGGCCTACTGGTCCACATACATCATAATCATAATCATCATCATAATCATCTTTATTTCGTAAATATTATTTACATGTCAAATTTAATGTATAAAAAATAAATAATAAACAATAAAATAATAATGTCAGATTACATTTGTCTGACCAGAGAACACATTAATACTAAACAAGAACAATCTTGTTTCAATACATAGCACATTCAGAGTTATTGCTTGAATTCAAGGAACTCTAGAAGGCTATAAAAAGTCTGATCGACAAGCCAGCGCCTCAGGCGAGATTTGAAGCAGGCCTGGCTTGGAGCACCAACAACGTCACGAGGTAGCTTATTGTACACGGTTGGTCCCATGACGTGAGTGAGCTTGTCGGACTTCCATAATCGCCGAGGAACTGGCTCTAGTTGCCCTGCGCGTCGTGTAGGGTATGCAGTCCGGTCTCCACACGCGGTGTACAAGTGTAGGTTTTCCCTCACATACAAGCCTACTTGGAGAATGACTATACAGGGCAACGTAAGAATACCTAATTTTTTGAAAAGCGGTCGCACGGATTTGTCGCTGCTGATGCCTACTATTGCTCGCACGGCCATTTTCTGCATGCGGAAGGCGCGCTCCCATTCCGCGGCGCTCCCGTATAGCTCGGCGCCGTACTGCAGCAGCGAGTGCACCGTGGCGAAGTAGCACGCACGAGCCGCCCGCGCCGGTACCACCCTCGCCACGCGGCGCAGTGCATAGCACGCACTAGCAACTTTTCCACATAGTTTATGTATGTGTTGTTCCCAGGTTAGTATCGAGCGACGCCATTAATTCGCACTGCCAGGTGTTTATACTTTTTTCCCGACAGATTGAAGTGAGTGAACTGGGTTTTCTTCAGATTCAACGCCAAACCGTTGATTCCGAACCACCTGTAGAGCTGCGCACTCACCTTATTCAATTTCATTTCTAATTCGTCTACAGTAGCCGCAGTGACTAACGCGGCGACATCGTCAGCATACATAAAAACATCTGCCGATGTTATCGCATCCGGCAGATCATTTAACAGTAGGGAGAACAAGACATTAGATACTGAGGACCCCTGCGCGACACCCATTGATGAGGAAAGAGGGTCTGATCTCACTTCACCCCTGTTTCCGACTACGATTTGGGATCTATCCCGTAAAATACTCGTGGCGAGAGACAACGCGGCGCCCCGCAACCCGTAATGAAAGAGCTTCCCCGCGAGCACGTCATGGTCGGCCACGTCAAATGCCTTTGAGAGGTCACAGCAGATCACAGCGATGTGCTGCTTCCCCTCGCGAGCTTGGACAATAGACCGGACCAGGTCCCGGGTCAGGGTGGTCGTGGACCGTCCTGCTCGGTACGCGTGCTGTCGGTTAGAGAGCTGCTCGGTTTCAGAGAAGAAGGTCATGAGACGTGTACTTAGGCCATTCTCGAAAATTTTCGCTACTGCGGGGATTATCGAAATGGGTCTGTAGCCGTCCATATCATCCCTCCTGCCCTTCCCCTTGAATATAGGTGATACTTTTGCAGCTTTTAGCACTTCCGGATAATTTCCTTCACGTACGCATAGGTTGATCAATCGAGCAAGGATCGGTGCGAGCGGAGCTGCCGCTACTCTAAATAACTTCATATTCAGCCCATACACGTCCTTGGAAGTTTTTGGAGGGATCCGTGTTGTGATTAGTCGGTAGACCTCATCCGTTGTAAATGAACGAATCCTCAGCGAACGATCGGCGGGCGCGCGCGCCGCGCAGAGCCCCGCTAGCGCCCCGCCGACGTCGGCGCGCGGCGCCGCCGCCGCGGACGACGCGTTGAGGAATTTCGCGTTCAGACAGTTTACTGCAGCTTTTTTGGATTCGAACAAAGTGCCATCACTATCCTTAATGATAGTAGTATAGTCTAGATCGGTGGAATTGTATTTCCCTCTCTCCATATTCACTACATTCCACATTGCTTTACAGGAGTTCCCGCTTTTCTCGATTATATTGGAATAGTAGTTGGATTTTGTATATGTCAATAACCTATCATATTTATGTTTCATGTCATCTATAATATTATTCAAGATGTCAAAATTAGGATTCAATTTGCTAAATTCAATAGTGTCGAATAAGAGAGATTTAAAATCTTTAATGTCTGGTGATACCCAAGTATAGCTTTTTTTCTTGCAGTTTGTTTTCCGAAGTGGAAAACATGACTCAAATTTGGTTCGAATCACATTGACAACCGCGCTAGCCGTATGTGATGCAGTTCGGTGGCGCATAAATACATCATTCCAATCTACAGAATGGAGTGATACTACAAAGTTGTAATTATTTTCCTGGGAAAAGGACCTTGAGTAACAAGTGGTCGGCTTAGATACTGCGCCTTCACACGCAATCTCCACTCTAACACCAAAGTGATCACTCAGGTCCGTGGAGATGGCGGAAGCACGGACCGAACCTGTCGGAAGGTTACTGTACGCTTAGTCCAGACAAGTACTCGTTGTTGGAGTCACTCTTGTGGGGAAGTCGACCTCAGCCACCATGCCGTGGGCCGAGAGCACATCACACAACCTCTTCCAGTCTGGGCTCTCGCCTAGACTGTGAACATTCGTGTCTCCCACTATCAAACAGTCCACGCCTAAGTCACTAACCTTGTCGATCAGACGCTCAAAGTATTCTAAAAAGTCAGAAGCGCTGACTAGATTGGTCCTATACATGCAGATTATCGTTAAATTATAGTCAATTAAATCTATAGATGATACTTCGCAGTATCTCTCTCGACTTAACTTAGTTATTTCAGTATTTTCGGTACATCGTACGTCGTCCTTAATAAAAATACAAGACCCGCCATGACCTATTTCTGTTCTACAGAAATACGAAGCGAGTTTATAGCCATTTAAGTTAACACATTTTAATTTATCTGCCGACAACCAATGCTCTGTTAACGCTAACACTGTACAATTTAATTCACACTGCAGTAAAACTTCTAGTCGTTGTGATTTCTTCGTCCCTAGCGAGGCAATATTTTGATGGGATATGATTACGGCGCGAGAATTATTGCATACATTCGTCGTCGGCCGCTCCGCTGCGTCACACAAGCCCGCGCTGCGGCGGCCCGGCGCGACTGGCGGCGGCGCCGGCGGCGCGCGCGCGCTCCGGCCGGTCGGCCGGCCCGGCGCCGGGCCGCTCGCCCCGCTTGCCGCGGGGCTTTCTCGGAAACCACCAGTCTGATAATTTTACATCACTCACTATGGATCATTCACATCACTATGGATCAATTCTAAAGGTTGAGTAGACTGCGGTCCCTCTACAGGATGAAATGGTAAGCGTGTCATCTTGCCCTTAATGCATATTTCACAATCTGGTAAGCTGTCATTATTTATTTCTAGACCTTTTATCAGATTATTCTTGGAAGCTAGTTTGAGATCATTTTCATTTAAGTGACCTAATTTTCTGTGCCAGTCCTGGATATTGTTATTCGAACCAGCTATACAGGCCACATGTTCGTTTTCACCTGATGTATAATACAAGCCATTTACCTTGGTAGCGGTTAATGAAGTTTGTCCATTCTTGTCTTTAATATACGCTCTGTCTTTTGTGAAGGTCACGCTATTTCCTTTTTCAGTAATTTTAGGCACGGATAACAAATTTGTTGACAGTGTAGGCACATAAAGGATTTCATGTAGGTTGTACAACATCACCATCAATTTTTAACTTAATAGTACCTTTGCCTTCAACTTTTGCTTGTTGGCTGTTCGATGCCAGTTTTAGTGATCCACTGTCAGACTCGAGGGTGTTGAACATTTCTTCATCAGCACACATGTGTGATGTGCACCCACTATCTAGGCACCATAGGTTCGGCTTGATGGATAAACACATTGGTGTTATATTGAAGTTCTTTTCTTCTCTTTTGTCTTTTTTATTTAATTTATTTTTATTCCAACAAGTTTCCTGTAAATGGCCCTTTTTTCTACAATAATTGCAGTATTTTGTCTTCTTTTTAGTATAAAAAGCTCCTTCTGATGTGTCTGTATTTTTTCTTGCCTCATTTTCTTCCGTTATTTTTATTTTAAGCTCTTCTGGACTAGGTAGCGAATCTCTTGATTCGATGGCAATTCTGAAGTTATCAAAGCTTGAAGGTAGGCTGTACAGCATCATTATGCTCAAAAGCTCAGGATGTATTTTGACATCCATGTCCTCTAATTTATCTACAATGTCAAGAAAATTGTTTAAGTGGTCCCTAACATCTTCGTTAGAGGTTATTTTCTTCAAAACTAATTGTTTGAGCAAAGTAGCATTTCTGGCAGGACCCGTACTTTGGTATATAGACTTCAGTTTATCCCATACCTGTTTGGATGTTTTACATCCTTTTATTTGTTTTAATTCGGGCGGAGATATCAGTAGGAATAATTCCGATCTTGCCATGAGGTCTTGTTTTTCGAAGTCAGTTCTCTCCGTTGCAGAAGCGGACGCCGATATTGTCTTCTTCCCATTTACATAATCTCTTAGGTTGCCTTTTATTAGCAAAGCTTTTGCTTGTAGACACCATGTATCGTAATTATTTTTGGAAAGCGCGTCGTCTCGATACGACGCCATTGTAGAAGTCATTTTTCACGGCATTTTGCAGCGATACGCGGCGAACCGTATGGAACCGTGCTCTGCTACCATTTGTTGGTGATTAAAATGCACAATTAATCTTTATCGTCGCTTTATTGCAATAAACACTCTTTAACAAGCAAGAACTAAACATATTGTTTTAATGAAATTGTAAGACACATTTTTTTACAAGCAGACATGTCACTGGAGTTTTCTAGTCTATAATCTATGTCGATAGGGATGCTCCATACGAGTAGGGTTGTGCTATTATTGCCATACTAACAAGTTCAAACCAATTTTCGTTGGTAGTTTACATGGTAATGTATATCATATTTTTTTTTAAATCTTGCAAATTTTTGTATTTTTGTGCAGAGATAGGTATATAATCATTATATACACAGGGAGGTATTTCAAATTCTCCTGGTGGTGCATTTGATGGTGTTTTACCAGGTTGGGTGATCGCTACAGAATACCAACAACCATTAAATGTTTCACGGTAAAACATGAGTGCAGGATGGTCTTGCTTAAATTGTAGTTCACGAATGGGTCGTGATTGAATTCTAAGTGTTTAATTGTATAAAGGGTCCAAGAAATTCGTCCAATCACGGGAAGTACTCTGTTGAACTTCAATCACAGTAAAAGGACATAGGCGACTCCTTGCATCTCTAAATATCTGTGCCCAGTCTTTTAGGATCTCTGCTGGTAACTTTTGATTAATGACCCCCATATTTTTGACACATTCTAGGTAAGAGTGACCTCTTATAGGGAAAGTCATTTTAACCTTGTCGAATCTCCGATGAACATGGACCAATTGATGCAGAAAGCGGAACACTGAAAAGTTCTTGTATTTTGGTTTTATCTATTAGTGAGGTACTCTATTTTACCTTTATTGATTCCATGAATTGCCAGAAAAGCATGTCTGCAAACTGTTATCTCTTCCATTATATCATCGGTTTTTGGGGACTCGTAACTGTAATAAATTACAAGTAGGTAAGTATATTTAATTATTATGAAAACAACTGAATATTAAAGGTTCTCCTTTATTGAATACTTACTCTAAATTTATAATAATCATCTCTTAATTTTGCTTCAGTTTCTGGTTTCCTGGGTCTTCGCCGACTCACAGGCATCACTGTTATCAGACCACACAAATATTCATTTTTGGGCGTTTGTAGAGGGTAACAAATTGAAGTGTTTTATAATTTGTCTTCTTTCTTCTTCAGAAACACTATTAAAACAATTATTTCTGCATTTGCAGTCATCACCAGTTACGTGGCTTTGTAGGATTAACTTCTTCTTTACTTCTCGCATTCTGCCAAAGCTTTTTCTTTTCCTAGTTTTATGATCCATTATTGAGTAATTTTCTTCATCGTCTTCGCTCATCATGTTACTTAAAATAGCAAACAAGCACCTTTTTCTAATAAATAACAGCAAATTACAAATAAAATCAAACCAACAGACCGCGCGAAAAACAAACGTTACAGCACAAACTTGAGGTTTATCATGATGTACATACTCAATATTTTTGCACAATTCTTTAGCCAAATCAAATTTTAACCAAAAGTCAAATCCTAGTATGAATGGTAAGTCAAAAGATGGTATTATTAGAAATTTAACAAGTTTACAAATATTATCTATATCAACTGGCAAGTGCATAGTTCTTATAATTTTACGAGCTGTGCCATCAGCGGTAAATGCTCAGCTATCATTGGGGTAAATGGTATAACCTAAACGTGAAAATTCAATGTGTTGCTCTGCACCAAGAACACATGAGCTGGCTCCACTATCCAAAAGTCCATTAAATGTTTTATTATTAATTGAAAATTTAAGAAAAAGGTCTAGTGTCTTTCTTATTGACTACTAAAACAGGAGCAATTCGGTAATTCGAAAAAAAAGCTTCAAGTATTTGAGCCATTCTGAAAATTCTTGCTTACTAATTTGGTTATCTGGTTTTAAATTATCATTGAATTTACAATATTTAACTGATCTATATTTTCTGTCAACAATCTTCATCGGGTCCTTGCAATTTTTTTTCAAAAACGCGAGCCCGATGCTTTACTAGTTTTTTAAATTATTGAAATGGGTTTTATCTGAACGACAAACATCACAATTTTTTATAGTTACGCCCAACTTATGGCATTTAAAACAAATGAGACCAGGTATGGTCTTACAATTTCGATAAGTATGCTGTGGCGACTGACACTTTAAACAAAGCATTTGTTTAGGTTTAACATCCACAGCACTAAAGCGAGATTTATCTTTACTAGCTTTTTTTTTTTAATCAAAGCTTCCACTTCTTTAGCCTTGAACATAAGTACATCAAGAGTTTCTACGGGGTGTCCGACTATGAAAGGTTGGTAAACAGGTAACATGTGATGTATTACAAGGGTAATCAAAATAGTTTCCGAAAGAGGGTTACACAAACGACGGGACATATCCATAACATCCGTAATAAAATCTGGGAGTGACTCTTTATTCTTTTGATAACGGGAAGATAATTCTTGATTCAGATGGTAATCATAATCCGAAGAATCGAAACGTTTCAACAAAACAAGCTTAAGAGTAGACCATGAAATAACTTGTGGCCTAACACCTCTATACCATTTAGTGGCGACACCTGTAAGTAAGTCCATAAAACAGCTAACCAAAACATGTTCATCAAAATTCCTAAATAAGAAATATTCCTCTACTCGAGTTATAAATTCCCGAACACATCTAGTTCCATCAAAAAGTATTCCACTTCTCTTCAAACATGTTTTGGTTAGCTGTTTTATGGACTTACTTACAGGTGTCGCCACTAAATGGTATAGAGGTGTTAGGCCACAAGTTATTTCAGGAGGTAGGATCAGGTGGGGCAAATGCGAGTGCCATAGCTAGACTGGGATATTCTACCTTATACCATTATTTGCGTAACAATTATTTCGTTATCATAATTACTGTGTAAATTAAGTATATATCAGGCTATGGATTCAAGTGATTATATGATATAAAATTTTATTATATCAACAAGAAAAATTTCCCATTTTATGTATCCTGGGTTAGCTATTACATATAAGGTCAGGTGGGGTAAGAGGAACATACTTTATTTCCAGTAAAACATTTTGACTACTAGGAAGAACAGCTAAACTCTTTCAAGATCTTTGAAACACACAAAACTTGCCTTTATGTATTAGCTTCCCGTGGGCTAAATGTCATTATGCTATTATCAGTTCTTACAACGATATTGACGTTAATATCAAAATTATGTAAACGTTCCTCTTCCTCCTCACATGGGGTAAAAGGGACAGTCATTGTATTTCTTAAGATTGGAGTTTGAATTAAAATTTTCGTAGCTAAATGTTCGTTAATTTGTAGGTAGAACTGCTTCGGTCAATATTAGATCTTACCATCGATGAAATAAGGTATCATTTAGAATGAGAAAGAAGAATAAATCAATTCGGGGTAAGAGGGACATACATGTTCAATCAGGGGTGGCAAACTAAAAAGAAGTCGACCAGTTATATTTCTATATTTATTTAATCATACAAACAGGAATAATAAACAGTATCTCCCTAACTTGTTTCCCCTAGGTAGTTACTCTTTAAAAATAACAATGGCACTATGTAACGAGATTACGAATCAGTCTTTTAATTCTTCTAAAAAATAAAATTATTATAAAAAAATACCAAAACTATTAAAAATAACACCAAAACTATTATAAAATATGTGACATTATTGTTGAAGAGATGCACTTGAATCAATTAAATTGCCGTACAGCGTAAATATTTAAGAAAAATATAAATGATCTTCTTCATCCAAAATAAATTCTTTGGAATTTCTAGGATTTTGAGACAGGCGAACTTTCTTGACTATAGAGTATTCTAAAACAGTATCATGATCTACTTGTTTAGCGAGTTTGAATTTCAGTGGCTTTTTGTAAGTTTTGTAAAATTTTATATCATAACTAGTATCGCTTCCAGAAAGTATATTTTCTATGTAACCTACATAATACACCCACCTTTTCCTGATAAAGTATCGAATCAAAACATTATTTTATAATTCTCTTTCTCTTCTATATTTTTCTTCACATCCCATTTGTCATTACCTTCTTTAGCCATTGTGTTGTTGTTCCTTTGATGCGATCTCTCACCAACTTCCTTTGCCGCCTGATATCTCTCTATCTGAACTATCTCAAAACCTTTTCTACTACATCGTTTCTCTCATCCGATATTCCACTGACTTCATGTATCACCTTGTTCCCCTCAGTAACTGCTTGGTCATTAAATGCATAATACTCTTCCTTTTCCACTTTTGAAAGCCCATCCCATTCACCGTTAAATTCCTCTGCTACCATATTAGTTTCATCTGATTCCTCAGTAAAATTCACTGTCTCCTTGCATTGCTTGTCCAAATTCTCACCAACTTTCTTCACCACATTGCTTTTCTTATCTATGCTATAGATTTTATCCTCTTGTTCATTACAGGGTTCATAATTTTGTATAAATTCGTTGGTGTATAAATCTCTTGTTATATCATATTCATCATCGGTCACGTCTATAATATCAGAATCCTCATACACGCTCATGCAATCAGATATGCTGGTAGATGAGGATGATTATATTTTTCTGAGTTTTTTATTTTGTCGAACTATTTTTTTTGTAGAATTTATGGTTTTACTCCTTTTTGACTCACTTTTAATTTTCCTGTTTTTGTTAAGACCTGATGGACCTGGTAATGACATATCCACTCCAGAAATCTGTATTTCAGTCTACTTAAAATTACTCTCGTTCTCACACCTTTCCTCCCCGTTCTTTTTTTTTTTGCTCCTGTCTTATTATTTGTGCTCGCTCTTTTTTCCGTTGGTTTCTTTTTTTCTTTACTTGCTTTTTTTTCTTCTTGCTTTTTCAACTTTTCTTTTCCTTCTTCCATTTTTTGATATTTTTCGTACACATGATCATGAGTGATGACCTCTGCGCCTGTCGCTATTTTTGTTCTTTTGGTTGTCAAAGATAGTTTTCCAGGTTTAATCATTTTCAGAAGCAACTCTTCAAATGTGATATTGGTATATACACGCTGATTGTCAAGAATTTGGACTTCAGGACGCTGTTAAACATTCTCAATATTTAGCAATGGAACAGCTTTTTCTTCGCTGTGCAAAACGTACTTTGGTGACGCTTCTATTGAATTACACTGAGGAACTGCCTGCTGTATTTTATAATATTTCATTTACAACAGTAATTGCGATTTCACTCAACTTTTTGGGGGATATTTGTTTAACAAGCTGATTTTGTGATTTTTCTAGCTGTTTCGCATTCCTCCATTCTGCTAACTGAACTGGATAAAACTTCTCTTCAGCTATGACAGTTTTATTTATTGGGTATATCCCTGCTTTACGGAAGCCTGCTTGACATACTTGGGCATCTATCTGAGTCCACACTTGGCCAAGAATCGTTGAAAACTCTTTTTTGGGTAAAACCTTACCGACAGTCAATCTTTGCCATTTGACTAACGCTATGTCCCATTTATCTTTGAACGATTTATTTACCGCTAGATCCAGAGGCTGCAGTAGGTGACTTGTATGTGGTGGGATTTTTAAAATCGTTATGTTGTTTTCTCGTGCCTTTTGTATAATATTCATTCCCACATGAGTAGAATGTCCATTATAAAGCAAGAGAATAGGACGTTTATTTTCAACGGTTGGCAAAAAAACTTTTTCGAAAAAGTTTTCGAATACTGTCGCCTCCACCCAACCTTTTTCAGTCGCAGCATAAACGGTTCCAGGAAATCCATCTTTAGTAACCCATTCGTTCCAGATATTTTTTCCTGTGTATATGATTAGCGGCGGAGCTTTTTCACCAGCGGCATTGCATGCTAAAAGCACAGTTGTATTCGATTTCCCTGGAGAGGCGATGGTTCTTGTAGACGTATAGCCTCGACGACCAACAACATTTGATTTACTCCCGAGTACCTTACTGAAGCTGGTTTCGTCGAGATTCCAAATATGTGATGGTTTATCACGTAAGCCCAGGTCATTAACGGTTTTCTCTAATAAATCAAAGTAACCGTAGATCACGGCAGGTCTGCATGCAGTTTTACGCGCGTGTTCAACGGCTTGGGGTTTTTTAACAGAAAGGCCGTGTCTGTTTTTAAAAGCAATAAAGCAGTCCTCTCCAGGGATCCCATCTTTAAACGGAGTTTTAATATTATTCTCAGCCACGTATTGGCCTACCAATTGAATCACTTCCTTGCGCGTTAACCTAAACCCCGACTTTTCCATTACGTGGAGATTTTCGTCGTTCGTCTCCCAAAGCTGGTATGAGGACTTTCTCAAAGTAGTTTTTAAATACTTCCGTCTCCATCCATCCATTAGGCTTCGCAGCGTAAGCCGTACCGGGATATTCCTTGTCTGGCGGTACCTTCCACTGATTCCAAATGTTTTTTGCTTTGAATATAATCAAAGGTGGTTGCTCGGCCTCCAGCAGCGTTTGCAGCCAGGCAAACGTTGTGTTTTCTGGTCCTGATGTGCTGATTACTCTGGATAAGCTTTCACCCCGTTCTCCAACAACTTTGGATTTTGATGGATCTATACTAAGGCTGCTTTCGTCTAAGTTCCATATCTGCTGGGGCTTATCCTGTAAATTCAACTCGGTTAGGATCTTTTTCAAGAGATCAAAATACCCCAGAATTATAAATGGGTCAGTAGCGGCCTTTTTACGCGCATATTCTAACTGTTCAGGTTTTCTGATAGACAAACTGTGTCTTTTTTTTAAATTTAGGAACCAGTTTTCTCCTGGTACACCGTCTTTAAATGGTGTTTCTACTTTATTTACTTTAACGTACTGCCCAACTAACTCCATTATTTCTTTGCGGCTGAGCCCGAAGTCCCATTTAGCGAGTGTTTTAACAGACATTGCCAAAACATTTTCGATATTTTCAGAAGCAGTTCTGCGGCCTTTACTTTTTTTGATGACACCTCGTGTGCTCTTTATTCGGCTATAAAGTGTTGAGAACGGAATTTTGTAAATGACTAAAGCCTTATGTGTAGTTAAGGTGCCAGCCCTAATTTCATAAAGAGCTCTTCCCAATTTTTCTTCGGTGTATTTGACTTCCGTAAATTTTTTTTTCACATAGTTTCGCACTATATGGAACAAATAAATATAAAAGGGGTAAATGTAATAAAACTTAACATTTACCCCGGGTCATGTTTGTGCATTTGCCCCGAATAACCAATTTCAAGGGGTAAATGTAATAGCTGTCGTGGCATAATAACATCCACTAAATTTGCAAATATACATGTAATTCAATTTAAAACACTTAGTATTAGTACACAAATTACAATAAATCGAAAAACTTACATTGCGCTTCAAGATCTACTCCGATTAAAAGTTTGGTTATAATTTGTGTAACACGACGAGCCGACGTAACTCAAGAAATGAAATGTCATTCATTACCTCGTGGGTAAAACAGTTTCTGTATTTAGATAACGTGTTGTCCAAAAAGTACAAAACGTACATCAGAGATGGCAGCACCAGTATTTTAATGACTTAATAGCTAAACACATTGTTACTACATTTCCCTCGCCTTTGCATTTGCCCCACCTGACCCTAAATGCTTCATTAATTGTTTGTTAAATTGAGTATTCACAGAAGGCAAAGTCTGTGTATGTTATCACCTGTATTTTGTTTGCCGTGTATTTCACTATAGTATTATTTTTAATACTGGGATTTGAGTCTAAATATGTGTCGTTTAGTGTAGAGGGCGCCGGTGGGATACCATTCACTTCTATCCGCCATCTCAAAAGAGTTTTAGAAGGGTTGGCACTATAAGTAGATGGAGCTAAGCCGTTGAAGAGCATTCCTTTGTGAAATTTTATATGGGAAAGATCAAACAGTTGTCAATATAAATTCTTACATTTATTCAATTGGTTTACTTTTACTCAATTGATAACATGTATGAGTACTATTATAAGGTACTTGATTCGGTAAAAATGCATTTAAGTTATCATCCAATGGATTCTGCAGAGAAACGACTGTCTCCTCAACACGTTGCAAAACTGATGAACGGGCAATAACACTGGGAGAAGTTTCTCCTTCGCAAGGTGGAAATTGCACACTCTTGTCCATTATGAACCAAACTCCGAAAAACAATACTCAAAACAATCTAAAACTCACCTCAGAAAAATAGTTGAAAGTCAATAACAAAAAATTGTCATCCACAGGAACAAGTGAAACCGAGTGAAACCCTAGTATCTCAAATTATCTTCAACTGGTTAGAAGTTTAGTGTAAATTATAGTTTCAAAAATTATTTAAAGTTCAAAAGTTTTGTCAAATTGTAAATAACTTTTCCTTAAAACAGGTAGTTTTATGCAACTTGATTCACAAAGTCTATAACATCTAGCAATAGCCTTATACTTTTTAATTATAACAAAATGTAAAGCAAGGTCGCTTATATCTATCTATAATATTATCATAAACTGATATACAAAGTGTATAACAATATTAATGTAACTTTTCAAAATGTAAACTAAGTATCAGTGTCTCCAACTCGTTCGTTAAAATATACGGTGTTACCAGGTAAAAAATACGGTAGATTACGGTAAGAATTTAAAAAATACAGAAAACTTTTGGTAAACCTATTTATTAAATAAAAGACATCCGTTTATCTAGTTTTTAGTACTTAGATATGTATTTACTATTAATTTTTGTACATCGAAGTGTTCATCATATTTAACATTTTATCGGTTGGGTTGAAATCGACACAATCCTTGCCATGTCTTTTGATACATTGTTCGGCTTACAAATTTCCAGTTATAGTTTTGGTAACTAATTTATTCCTTTTGTCGGTTTTTATGTTACTGATTTGACTGAAAACTCTTTCACAGTCAGTATTAGAGTGTGGTAGGCAAGAAATTGGACAAGCTTGTGAATAGTTTGTTTCCATCTTTGTCTTGTAGTTGGGCAACCTGAAAGTAAAGACAAACTGAATCAGCTTGGTCTAATAACCTACCAATAATAAAGTCATAATATATATTTATGAAATATTTACCTGATGCCAAAATATGTCAGGAGGATTATTGGAATCGAGTATCTTTTGTTTGAAAGATAACAAGCATCTCCACTGGTCGTCTAAATCTTGCTGTTCTTGTAAGGATTTGGGAGCTATGCGTGGCAATAGCGTAAAAAAGGGGCCAAAGTGGTGGTCTTTCGTGTGACAGACAAGCTTCTGGACTGACTGTAGTTATTGCATGTAGGAGTTGGTCGTCGAGGCTATACCTTTTTTGGATTCCCACTGTAGCCCTAATAATGAATTTTCTGCAGTTAGATTTGAAATTTCGAATGTCATTTT
Source organism: Ectropis crepuscularia (assembly GCA_963693475.1). Taxonomy (NCBI): domain Eukaryota; kingdom Metazoa; phylum Arthropoda; class Insecta; order Lepidoptera; family Geometridae; genus Ectropis; species Ectropis crepuscularia. The sequence continues at coordinate 22,138,731 of OY856355.1, forward strand.
CATTATTTGCCACTTCAGGTAACGACAGCTGTTTACGTAGTAGAGTCCCGCGAGGTCGCTACGGCATAGACGCGCCGTCTAAAAAGCCGGTATATCATCTAAAATATTTCGTTAATAGTATTAAAAAATAATTTTAAAAAAATATAATGTTATTTAAAAAAACTTCGCCAAAAGAAAAAGAAAATGTAAAATTTTCAACATAATACAATTATTATTGAGCTGAGGAGTTTGTTTGTTTGAACGCTAGGATCTCGGGAACTACCTACTAGTCCAAATTGAAAGATTATTTTTCTATTGGATAGTGTATATATCGACGAAGGCTACATACAGACTATATAACACTCGTAACGCTATTATCAATGGGATCGGAGCATGAATAAAGAATGTAACAAAAACGGGAAAAAATAATCATTCCTTTTCAAAAAAAAAAAATGCGTACCGTGCGTTGACGTGACAGCATGTGTCTAACATTACATCTTTACACGTTAATCTTTGCTAATCAAATTTGTTTCTAAATCAAGCAAAACTAAATATGTATGCTTCAGTATTACAGCCTCTGGCGCACCGAAAAGTGTTATTAATTTAAAGTTACATTCATTCCCTTGCAACCGTAATCTTAGACAAGGACGGTGTTCCTGTGCAGGATTGTCCAGAGTACAAGAAATAAAATACATTGGAATTTGTATAGATACGAGGGTCAAACTGAAAGTTCTTAGAAAATCAAAAACTGATTACATTAGCCAGTTATTAGTTTTATTATATCTTTTCAAAATATTGTCCATTCACGTCAATACACCGCTGCATGCGATGGAACCACTGGGAAAAGCACTTTGCCCACTCGTCCTTAGGGGTCTCTTCAATGGCATCGCGATACGCAGCCACCGCTTCTTCAGCATTCATAAACCGCTTTCCTTTAAGTTTTTCTTTGATTTTTGAAAATAAATAAAAATCACAAGGCGCGAGGTCGGGGCTATACGGCGGGTGACCCAGTAATTCAACGTTTGATGTCGCCAAATAGTCGATCGTTCGCTTGGCGGTGTGCGATGAGGCGTTGTCGTGGTGAAGGAGGATCCTACTGCGAGGTCGTTTCTCTCGAACTTTTTCCAAGACAAGTGGCAAACAATTGGTAGTGTACCATTCTGCAGAAACTGTTTTTTGATCCTCTAACACAATTGTTGCGAAATGACCTATCCTTCCAAAGAACGAGGCCACCATTTTTTTCCCCGCACTTCGATCTCTCTTCACTTTAGTTGGCAACTCCTCGAAAGGAAACACCCACTGAGCAGATTGTCTTTTGGTTTCAGGATCATAACAGTAAATCCAGCTTTCGTCACCTGTTAGTATGTCGAACACAGCATTTGAGTCACCTCCGTTAAATCTTTCAATCATTTTACGGCACCAATCCACACGATGGAGTTTTTGAGCCTCAGTCAAATTATGAGGTATCCACCGGGCGCAAAGCTTCCTGACCGCTAAATGTTCGTGTAGGATTTTGTGCACTTGACTCATACCGATGCCTAAGCTTGTCCGAATCTGCTGATAGGTCACTCTTTTGTCAGTCTCTATCATACGCCGCACAACACAGATGTTATCTTCAGTCGTCGCCGTAGAAGGCCGTCCCTCACGTAAATCATCAGTGAGATTAATGCGACCACGTTTAAACTCATTAAACCAGTTGTAAACAGTCGCACGAGATGGGGCTTCATCGTGAAAGGCCAATCGTAGTCTATCATAACTTTCTTGTTGACTTAAATGACATCGAAAGTCATAAAAACTCATTGCACGAAAATTTTCTCGTGTTAAATTCATGTTGACGTGACACAGACAATTTTCAATTTGCCGCCAAATCGTAAAACAAATGACAAATGAATGAAGTATATACTCAGTAATATTGGCAAAGAGTTCTATTTTCAAATTATAGATTTTTTTTTTATTATATTGTTTATAAGTGGCCAGTTCTAAGAACTTTCAGTTTGACCCTCGTAGTAATCTTAATTGGAATGTCCACATAAAAAACTTAGTACAGTGCGACATTTAAGAGTAGAAAATAAATGAGGGCGCCACCATCGCTCATGTGGCAACACAGTCAGTAAGACGCAAACAATCTTGATACTTGTATATTTCTATTTTTTTGCCAACATGGATTTCATCATCATCATCAGCCGTAAGACGTCCACTGCTGGACATAGGCCTCCCCCCTAGATTTCCACAACGAACGGTCCTGCGCAACCTGCAACCAGCGGTTTCCAGCGACCTTCGTGAGGTCATCTGTCCATCTAGTGGGAGGCCGTCCAACACTGCGTCTTCCGGTTCGTGGTCGCCACTCGAGAACCTTTCTTCCCCATCGGTTGACAGTTCTGCGAGCGATGTGGCCTGCCCATTGCCACTTCAGCTTAGCTACTCTTCGAGCTACGTCGGCTACTTTCGTTCTTTTGCGAATATCCTCATTACGGATTCTGTCGCGCAAAGAGACTCCGAGCATAGCTCGCTCCATAGCTCGCTGTGTGACTTTGAGCTTTGTTATGAGGCCTACAGTTAACATGGATTTGCATAGTCTGAATTATTTATTTGTTAAAAAGCAAAACCGTTAGATGTTTTACTGCTCTGTTTTAGTAGGTCAGATATGACAGTTGTAGATGGTCATGCAAATTGTGATCATATTTTCTTTGAGTGTGATAGATATCAGTCTTCCCTGTACAATATGATCTCACCTAACGTTTATCGTCCCACTAACTTCTCAAATCGAATTCCCTTGTTTATTCCCCATCTGTATATGTCATTAGTAAATATATTCTAAAAAATAACATACAACTATACTAAAATAACATATTATTTTTAATTTAAATTTATGTGTGTTTTTACTACCAAGAAAACAATATAAAATATAAAAAAAAGTAATTTTATTTTTCCACGTAATCTCCACTCAAAGCAACGCACTTCTTCCATTTGGTTTAATGTAATTCTTTTGCTGGACGACCTATGTTTAGCAGGTGTTGAGAATTTGTCGCCTTTAGCAATGCCCTGCTCCTCTATCCGACGGACTGTACTCTTAGAAACGCCTAAAACAATAAAAAAAGAACATTGTACTAAAATATATAAATATCGTCATCTTGCAGTCATTATCAAACATATCAGATATGTATACAGTATTGTTATTATTACAAACTGTTTTATTAAAATACAAATACATTTACTTCTATTATATTACAGTTTTTTTTACATAATTTTTATTACCTACTTACATGATTTATTAATTAACAACTTTAATTTAAAAACCTCGACTGAAAAAATCAACAGATAAAAAAACATTATGTAATACAATATACTATCTAAGGACACTTAGGTGATTAAGACGAATCTAACGATATCTTAATTGTTAGAATCCATCCAGCCGTTCGGAAGATACGTCGGAAGACAAGAAGGGACGATGGGCACAAATAAATAAATAAATAAATATTGGTGGACAATTCACACACAACACCATCTGACCCCAAACTAAGCAAAGCTTGTATGATGGCGGCCAGATAGCTGATATAATACTTATATAGTTTTAAATACATAGAAACACCCAGACACAATGCAAACATTTGAATGCATCACACAAATATTTGCACTGGGTGGGAATCGAACCCACGACCTTCGGCTTCGCAGGCAGACCTACTACCAACTAAACCACGAGGCCAGTCATTGTCAAATGTATGGATTCTGATCCCAGCTCCAATCGGAATGAATGATATACCGTTGGATAGATATTTTTGTGTGAATTATGAATAACTGTGGCGCTAAGCTCGATTTGCTGTCCGATCCTAGTTTTTTTTTTTTTTTATAGTGTCCTGCAAACACTAAAAGTTTTAACATTTTTCTTGAATTTGGCATGGTAGTGTTATCATTTTTAACCTCCGACAAAGAGGGGTGTTATAAGTTTGACGTCGATGTCTGTATGTGTGTGTGTGTGTGTGTGTGTGTGAGAGAGAGAGAGAGAGTGACTGCGTGTAAGTGTCTGTCTGTGGCATAGTAGCTCTCAAACCGAAGAACCGAGTTCGATGCGGTTTTTTTCATTTGAAAACCAGTTTCCTTAGTGTGGTTTTAGCTATGTTTTATCGAAATCGGTTCAGCGGATTACAAGATAGGGGGAGTTAAATAGGGAATGAACAACGGAATGTTTTCAAATATACTCAAATGAGGTATCAAAGGAAAGGGCATAATGTGTACATTACAAAACTGGTAATATCATCATGACCATTATCTTCGTCAACATATCCGGGGTTTTGCAATTCTATATTTTTTTCGATATTTTTTTACGTGGAAACGCAAAGGCTTAGTTAGTATTGTTTTTGCAAAAATATACTAGAGAAATCGTAGAGTAAACCAAGCAACATTTGTACTAAGAAGAAGTTCCCCGGGATGGGGCGAGCGAAGCCATGGTCGCAGAACTAGTTATTAATAATTTTCAATATCTAAGCCAATCAATAAAACAGGTTTGAAGTATGTTTTATCATTTATTTCAAGTTAGTATAAAAATGTGTTTTTACACTTACATCATATTATTCATTGCTATCTACAATGATGCTATTTAAAAACAATGCTGGCTCAGTAAAGCCCACGTATCTAGCATAACTTAAATACCAGACAATTGATATTATATGAGCACAGGAACCTACCGTACGGCGTCCTGTCAAACATGTGCAATAATGGTGGAATACTATATTTTCATTTCTACTTAACAATATGTAACAAAAGTATTGTTTTGCTCTCACGTGGCGGGACTGTATGCGTGCACGCAAAAGCCACGCATCTTCATCAATTCCATAGTCAGTAAAGTCCTCCAAAGCAGCTTCTCTATATATTTCAATGAGATACAAGCCGTTGTTTAAATGCTCGCTGCAATAAGATTTCGCGAGTTTTAACTGATATGTCCCTAAAGACAGCAATATCACGTCCTCTTCACTCAATCGCGGAAAATCACTCACATAATTGGCGTCCATTCTCTGGAAATCAGCTCTTCGGTTATTTAATCGTTTTTCTTCTACATAATTGTACAACACGTTATTGGTTTGTATTTTTTCAGTTATTCTTTGTAGAAAAGCTACTGCGTACTGGCTATCTACGATGGGCGCGTGGAAGTGATTTGTAATTGCTGCCGCAATCTTAAAGTCCACAAACATATTAGGCATTGTATTATTAAAATATCTTTGCCGTAATAGCTTGAAATCTCTTTTAAACCGCCCATTAACCACTTCCACTACCCATCGGCATATCGTAACTAGTCGGGAATCGTTCGCTTGAGAAGTAGTAAGCTGCGGCAGATTCGGGTTCTTTGTCGGAGGAACGTGATATTCGTAGCCACATGCTTCAATATCTCCTAAACTGTCTCTAAATCCACGATCTAAAATAAATACATCATTGGGATGGAGCAATATATGCAAGGGGTTTTCTTCGTCGTTCATTAAATCTTTCATAATCTGGGCATCGGTTTTAGTTGCAGCGTATGGACCTTTTACATTTATAATGTATCCGTCGGTGGTTACAATAAAAAATGGCTTTAATAAGTTCTGGAACTTGGCCAAGCTATAAGATTGCCCCTGGAACAAAAAGTTGGAGCTCTTGTAAATATAAATATACGTTCCATCGCAAATAATAATAGCTTTAGAGGTGTCTTCGTTTCCATACAACGCTTTTGGAATCTTCAAGTTTCTCTCCAGTATATCGTCTCTACTTATGTGATCCAGACCCCGGTGAAGACTCACATACTCAGTACTAAGGCAGTCACGGGCAATGGCCAACTGGCGTTGGAGTTTTCTTCGTGATATACTAAACAACGTCGCAAGTCTTTCGTTGGAATCTCCTGTGCGTAGTTTTGTCAGTAAAATGCCTAATGTGGTTCTGGGATTTGTACTTGCATCACTCAATGAAGGGGTTTGCTCTAAGATAGCGTTAAATTGTTCCGTAGTACGTCCAGTCCAAAAGTGCATTTCTTCTTCGCTCATTCTTCCTGGTTCACTAAAACGCAATCTGGGCGTGTTTAAGGCATTTTTTAGTAGGTCACAAAGGTCAGTGGGCGGCTGTAAAGTCATGGGAAATATTGCATGCTTGAGGTAAGTCATCCCAATTATTCCCATTTAGGTGATCTTTGCATACTCTGGTAGCATCGGGAATGTAGATTTTATGTTGAGTAAATACGTAGATTTAAACAACGATAACGGATAACGGATTCGATAACAAGTTGTATTATTGCATCCACGAAATACACAATGCCTCGATGTATTTGGCGCTCTCATATATTCGGGCACGTGCAGCACTTCTCGTTGCGGTTCTGCTTGTTCTTGCGGCTCTACTTGTTCTTGCGGCTCTGGGATCTGCACGAATTGAAGCTGTGGTCGAGGTTGAGTTCTAGTCGCATTTTCAGCTCTTTGCCAACATCGGTAACATACTCTTCGCGTGTCATCGAACACGACCTAAAAATCAGAAATATTATTAATAAAAAGAAATAAATAGCTCCAAAATCATTATCTAGAAGGCTGACCAAAGTAGCTGACATGACTAATATCATCGTCATATTGATTTTATAGTAACGTCACATAGGCTATGTAACTTATATTATTAACGCAAGAAGATTTCAAGTAATATGGCTAGTTCTAGGCTAAGGCAATGTCTAACGCACATATATACGCATATGTACATACTCATCGAAGTGGTCATTATTTTTATTACTTTGCGTAATTATATTCCATGTTGTTGACTATATTGAAACAACAATAACAAAACAATGAAATAGTTCTTGAATGTTAATCTATTTGTATAAATAGGTACATAATTATACAAATAGATTAACATTCAAGAACTATTTCATTGTTTTTATTGGGAAAAAACCAGAAACGAGCAATAGCATTATTAACAATAAAATAAAACTGTTAAAAGGAAAGTTCTATAACTACTCACCTCCAATGCTGCATTTTCTCGAATAAAAGCAGCAAGGTTTGCGCGCATTCTTGGTAAGTTTTCCGATAGAACGCGCACTTGATATCTGCCTCGGTGTAATCCTCTTCGGCACATGACACAGTTACGAAAATGTTCCATTGCAATCAAATAATTCCATTAAGCACTCAAGTCCAGTAGAAAGCCAAACTCAAAAATAAAACGGGTAGCAGAGTCCAAAATAATGCCAGGGTCTAAAGTCGACGTGAACAATGAGGGACGGGATAACGCAGTCACACAACAATTATCAGCGAACGACTGGCACTTACAGTCCGCGAGGTATAAGCTGAGCTTTGCATTAGTGTGAGTGATCACCAAAAGTACAGTCAGACGCAGGATGCTGTGACCATGTTCTCTTAATAAGGTGTTTCTTCAAACCAGAAGTGCTGCCATCTGAATATGATTTTGATGAAGTGTGAGTGGTGTCAATATATGTTTCATCGTTATAAACGATAGGCCTGCCCTGAATACGGTATTCGGAAATTTTAAGTAAATAAGTTATACGTAGGTGACGGATCTCATGCTTTTCCATTAAAATTTTTCTGTTATTTATTACAAGGATTACAAGGACAGAGGTCCTTGACCATTTGAATCCTAAAAGAGATACTTCTTTTCGCAATGACCATATTGATCCTGGATAGTTAATGTCAGCTTGTTGTTTAAGAGTTTGTTGTCTGACTGTACTTTTGGTAATAGATGCGTATGCATGTGATCACTCACACTAATGCAAAGCTCAGCTTATACCTCGCGGACTGTACCTGGCATGCGTAAACGCCGCATCCTGCCTAACGCCCCCACCCTCTCCCTTGGCCGTGCTAACCGCGCTGCGTTATAGAGCGAGAGAGACAACAATACTTGTCCATTGTTTAGATAAGTGCAAGTATTATTAAAATCGTTCAAGTTAAACCAGCAATATGATTTTTTAAAGTAAATAAATTCTTGTAAAATTCTTGTTTACAAGTTTGGTTATTTGGTTTTAAATTACTATTGAATTTACAATTTTTATCTGATCTATATTTTTTATTTACAATCTTCATCGGGTCCTTGCGAATTTCTTCAATAACTCGAGTCCGATGCTCTACTAGTTTTTTGAATTATTGAAAGGGGTTTTATCTGAACGACAAACGTCACAAGTTCTTATAGTTACGCCCAACTTATGGCATTTAAAACATATGGGACCAGGTATGGTCTTACAATTTCTATATGTATGCTCTGTCGATTGACATTTTAAGCAAAGCATTTCTTTAGGTTTAATATCCACAGCATTAAAGCGAGATTTATCTTTACTGATTTTATTTCTTTGAATCAAAGCTTCTACTTCTTTAGCTTTAAACATAAGTACATCAAGAGTTTCTACGGGGTGTCCGACTATGAAAGGTTGGTAAACAGGTAACATATGATGTTTTACTAGAGTAATCAAAGTAGTTTATGATATAAGAGGGTTACATAAACGACGGGACATATCCATAACATCAGTAATAAAATCTGGAAGTGACTCCTTATTCTTCTGATAACGGGAAGTTAATTCTTGGTTCAGATGGTAATCATAATCTGGAGAATCGAAACGTTTCAATAAAGCAAGCTTAAGAGAAGACCATGCAACAACTTGTGGCCTAACACCTCTATACCATTTAGTAGCGACTTCTGTGAACAAGTCCATAAAACAGCAAACCAAAACATGTTCATCAAAATTCCTAAACAAGAAATATTCCTCTACTCGAGTAATAAATTCTCGAACACATGTAGTTCCATCAAAAAGTATACCACTTCTTTTCAAATATGGAAGTTTAGTAGTTGAAGGTAAATGTTTAATTAATTGAGTATTCACAGAAGGTAATGTCTGTGTATGAGTACTGTTGTAAGGTACTTGGTCTGGTAAAAATGCATGTAAGTTTTCATCCAATTGATTCTGCGCAGAAACGACTGTTTCCTCAACACGTTGCAAGACCGATGGACTGGCAATAACACGGGGAGAGACTTCTTGAAAATAGTTGAAAGTCAATAACAAAATTGTCATCCAAAAATTAATTCACAGGAACAAGAGAAGCCGAGTGAAACCCTAGTATTTCAAATTATCTTCAACTGGTTACAAGTTTAATGTAAATTATAGTTTTAAAATTATTTAAAGTTCAAAGGTTTTGTCAGATTGTAAATAACTTTAAGTTAAAACCAGGTAGTTTTATGCAACTAGATTCACAATGTGTATAATATCTAGCAATAGCTTTATACTTCTTAATTATAACAACATGTTAAGCAAGGTCGCTTATATCCATCTATAATGTTATCATAAACTGATATACAAAGTGTGTAACAATAATAAGGTAACTTTTCAAAATGTAAACCAAGTGTTAACCATTGGTATTACTTCCAGAGTAAGTGTTTAAATATGAAATCGCAGAAAATTACAGCAAAATGCTTTTCAATAATGAAATTATTTTATATCAATATAAGTAATGTTTAGAACTTTCTTTTATGAAGTCAATCTTTACACCTTTACAAATTCTTTGTTGATTTACAGTGAGGTAAATATTGTCATACTTCTCTTCTAAAATATAAGTTTCTCAGAATAACTTAATAAGGTATCTATAAAAACTTTAACAAAACATATGTAATATATAAAATTGTGTCTGATAACAGCTATCCTATCTTATCCTTCTGTTTGGTGAAAAATAACAAAGTACATCGAATGTCATACCATATGTGTTCCTAAAATGTTAGAAAAAGCACAATAAAATGTAATACATCAAAAGTACAATGTAAAAATACACAAAGTTATTGGATGTATGCAACTTGATCTTCAAATATAAGCAATAACAAACCCCTTTTTCAAGTCCCTAAACGACAGCGCCAATTGTAATGTAATTAATTGGTTGTAATATATAAAAGTGATTACAACGTATAGATATGGTTGATAGTACAGTCATTTGGTCGAAAAAATAGAGGTTACCTGGAAAGTTTTCCGGGAGTTTTGAAATTTGGCAATTTTATAGATTTTGGTATGCTCTTGCCAAATTTCAACTTTGCCCCCTCGTATGGCTGCCGCTCGCGCCGTCATATTGAAAAAATGGCGCCCAAAATCAGTGTTTAGATAATAAATCCTTTCTGACGCATTTTACAGGAAAAACATATTTAATTAAAATAAAAGTAGAGAAAATTTCCTACAATTTATGTCTTAACCTTTTCTTTCCTAAAATCAATAGTTTCGGCGTACGAGCACCGTAAACCATGATACATCCGCACCAACGTGTAATATTTACTTTAAACTGCTCAATGCTCATATTGTGATTTGTAAATTATAAAAATTATACGAAGGTTAAATATTGTTCCATAGAATGAAAACCTAGCTAACTACTAGTCTGCCATGTCTAGCTAGTCTGTAACGAAGTGTAAGTTACGGCTGGTCTAGTCGGGAGAACGGCGACTGCCGATCCGGAGACTCCGGGTTCAAACCCCACACGCACCACTGTCTTTTCGAAGTCATGTGCGTAATGCCGCTAACTTAAAACGGTGAAGGAAAACATCGTGAGGAAACCGACATGTACCTAGAATCTTTCGAAGTCATGTGTCATCCACCAACCCGCACTGGGCCAGCGTGGTGGATTATGGCCTTAACTCTCTCCTTGCGAGAGAAGGCCCCGAGTCCCAGCAGTGGGAACGTTTAGTGGGCTGTTGATGATGATGATGATGGAAACGAAAAAAAAAATGCAGAACAATGGGGATGGAAAAAAGACAAGAACGGGCTCATTCCTGTTACTACATTCGATCCCCCTGCTCCGGAAAGCTTACTGAAGCTTATTTCTTGCAAATGCAAGAAAAGCTTGCGGATGCAGAAAAGCAGGACTAAAGTGCTCCGTTGTGTGTACGAACTGTGGTGGTTCTTGCGATAATTCGCCATTTCCGTCACAAGACGACATTGAAGAAGAAGAAACGGACACTATTCTCGAGCAAATAAACGATGACATCGAGAAGGAAGATGAAACCACGATGAAACTGATGATCCCATCGTCGATGATGTCGAAGAAACTTCCGTCTTCGATATTTCAATCGGTATTGAAGACGATGAAGACCCAACACCTGGTCCGTCAAGAAGAATGAAGCGACGGAAATTGACCTAAATACTTAAATAGTGAGTCAGATGTGGATTAGACCTACTGGGAATAGATACCACGATAAAAAAAATGCGCCGATTTCTCTACCTCATGGTGGTGTGGAAACGAGTATTTCTGCCGAAACGTGTATTGAATTACACTTTACGGCACTCCTACGCCGAAACTATTGATTTTAGGAAAGAAAAGGTTAAGGCATAAATTGTAGGAAATTTTCTCTACTTTTATTTTGACTAAATATGTTTTTCCTGTAAAATGCTCCAGAAAGAAGTTATTATCTAAACACTGATGTTGGGCGCCATTTTTTCAATATGGCGGCGCGAGCGGCAGCCATACGAGGTGGCAAAGTTGAAATTTGGCAAGAGCATACCAAAATCTATAAAATTGCCAAATTTCAAAACTCCCGGAAAACTTTCCAGGTAAAAATACTAAATGATTGTACTATGAGTGAGACAGAATTTATATATTTACCGAGCGCCAGTCTCCCTCGGAGATTAAAATTGCTTGCAGATAGTTCAAGAAAATAGAGAGCAATTATTGAACTTCTAATCGAGAGCCTTGGGGGCGTATTAACTTAGTAATTAAAACCATAAATAGTTTAGTTAATGTTTATTGAATGATCTTTGAGAATGCCAAAGGATATGTTATTGCTAATTTTTACAATGAAGTTAATTATTACTAAATTTAGAACTATGAAGTTATATAAAAAAATCCTTAAATTTAATGAGATGCTAATTCCAAAAATAAATGTATTACTACTTCTAATTAGATTTTAAACTTTAATTCGAGTTGCTGTAAAACCATCCATTCCAATAGTTTGTCAGGTTAAATATTAAAGAAATAATGTTTATGCTTATCTGACATTATCCGGCAGAACGGGGAACGATGAATCCTTCATGTTTCTGACGGCGAGCAGCCTCACGTAGAACGAAGAGAGCGAACGGGGTCAGTGAAATAAGTTCTACTAATAAATATCTATTATTCCTAGTAGGTTAGAATTGAGGATTCCAAAACGTAAAATAAACTAGATTTTAAACCAAACATGAAATATACATTCCAGAAGGGAAATTCAAATGTAGAATTTACATGTTGTAAAAAAGGAAGCTAACTTGAAGTTAACCTAACAAGAATTAAATATGGCCTCCGTATATGAGGTTCGTAGCAAAATAAATATAATCTACGCAGGAAATAAAAGTGAATCTACGTAGAAGAAAATAAACAGGAAACTAATCGTGCTCTATGACGAAAGTATTCATATTGTAGCATTAACAGGCCCTAAGCAGACATACGGGAAACTAATCGTAACCCGGAGTAATCATTTTCTGAGCAGACAGGAAACTAGACATAACCCGAACAGGAATTGTGTTTTATACTTGAGATAAACAGGAAACTAGACATAACCCGAACAGATAGGAAACGCCCTTTTCTTAGGCTGTGGACAACCAGAAATATCCACCGTTAGGTTTCGAAGCATGTTTCGACCCTAAAGAACGATAAATTTGGATCTGTGACGAAAACACGTCACACACTAATCACATTAATTTTATGGAGTATGCTGTACGTGAAATAGATAATAAAAATCAAGTGGATGCAGCGTATTTTGACTTTAAAATGTCTTTTGATCGCGTTCATAATGACATATTACTCGAGAAGTTTGCGGGGGTAGGGTTTACAGCCAGACCACACTAGCTACTTTTAGCAGCGGCGACAGGCGACAGACGCTGCCTCACGCTTCAAAAAGTAGCGGCGCTTGACGTCTAGTCGCTGCATCCCGCTTCAAAAAGTAGCTAGTGTGGTCAGGGCCTTACTCCAAATTTACTAAGGCTTTTTTGTAGCTACTTTGCCTATTGAATGCAATATGTCCAGGTGTGCCAATACCGCTCGGAAATGTATGAGACCTGCTCTGGCGTGAGTTACTCGGAGCACACTGGGTCCAACCCAATTTTCCATCACGGTTAATGACTTGCCGAGTGTTGTGGGGTCGGCTAGGTGTCTCATGTTTGCTGACGTTTTTATTATTTTTACAATTTTTGACATTAATTTATTTGGTATGTTGATATTGTAATTGTTTTTCCTATTTGACATTTAATTATTCGTTGTTCTTAATTGATATTGCTACTATTATTGTTTCCTTGTTTGACATGTACCTAGTGTTAATGTAACATAATCCACAGACAATCTTAGTTATAATATTTTGTCTGTGGTACTTGTGTGCTGGCAACACTGACACCTTCTTCCCTTCTTATCATGGACGCCGGCTGGTCCGTTGCTCTTAACTGTATTGTTGTAAAAAGTGCACAAATAAACTGAATATCACAAGCATCTTACTTTTATTGTCAACAATTTTGGTGCCGAAATATTTCGGCACCAAAATTTAGATTTTATTTAGATTGAGTATATACTCAGCAAAGAAAAAGTGCTGTGAGTTCAAATTCTACAAGTGTTAGTAACCTACTCAAGCGCATGACGCGCACGTGTTGCGTTTTGGTTGCGCTATTGTATTGTGCACTATATCAAATCTAATAACCTCAAAAGGAGTCGTCCCTTCTAATTCAGTGCGAGTGATTAATTGATCATGCTGGTGGAGTGAAATTTGCATTCAATTGTGATAAGAAAACGCCATATTGATTGTCCTTCAAAATCGAAGCGGGCATAACGTCGGCCATCTTACGCCGGCGCCTGCGCTTGCCTCCAAAAAGTCACCTGTATGTCATCGAGCGACACTGACGACGTTACTGAAACCGACAATATCGGTAGTAACGTATCGTTTATCAGTACTTTAGCAAGATCGTCAACACCAACAATCAAACGATTTCAGATAACTATGGAAAAACGCAGTAATTAGCGCGCCTGCGCCAGGACATTGCAAACAAGCAATAACCCGCATGGAAAAGTTTTTTTCCACACTAGAGCAACTAGATGCTGATGCTGATGCTGGCGCCACAAAGCACTCAAGGAGACGTATGGAAAGTTCCAAGAAGTGCAGCTGGACATCATATGCAGTGATGAAGCAGATGATGAAACGGAACAAGTGGAGGAGCGATTCTTCGCACTGTGCACCACTATTAATAAATTAAAGGCCAACTGTTTATAAACATAGCTACATTTGATGGACGTGAAATAGCAGCGTACAAGCCATTCAAGGACCTTTTCACTGCAGTGATTGACAAAAACAAAGACTTAGCGACATTGAAAAAATGTACTACCTACGCACATTGTGTCAAGGTGAAACCTTGCAAATCATAGAGGGTCTTCCAATTTCCAATGAATCATACAGGCAAGCATTTGATCTATTAAATAAAAGGTATGACAATCCCACACTGTTAATTAACAACCATATTAGTGTTTTGCTAGATTGACCTAATTTGCAGAGAGGTACAGCTCAGCAGCTGAGAGATTTAGTCACCCGTGTTCGACAAAATGTAATGGCTTTAAAATTTAAAACAACCAGTTGGGCATTGGGATACAATGCTTGAGTGCTTATTAACCAAGAAACTAGATCTCCTCACTGTTTGGTTGTACCACTCCGACAGAGACTTTAATGTTGTGCCTTCTTAAATGAATTTCTAGAATTTTTAGAAAAAAGAGCTGCATCTCTTTAGAGTAGTCCAACAGCAAGTGATAAAAACAAACCCAAAGGTAGTGTAAGCTTGACGACTGGAGTGACTGCTAACAATGTCATCAAATGTAAGTGTTGCTCCCAAGCTCACAGGTTATTTAAGTGCCCTCAGTTTTCACTAATGTCCCCACATAAAAGAAATGAATTTGTTATTCAAAATAAAATGTGTAAAATTTGTTTAGGGTCACATGCACAAAAATGTCGTTATAATTTTCAGTGTAAGCTATGCAAGTCCAAGACTCATAACACAGTGTTGCATGTTGAGTCAGTAAATGAGAAACAAAAACCAAGTGCACACAACTAGAGCCAGCAGTAAATGTGCTTACATTTAAAAATTCCGCTGCCAAGGTGCTCTTGCCAACAATTAAAGTATTAAGTCAGTGATGCCTTTGGTAATAAATTGGTAGTTAGAGGCTTGTTAGACTCTGGTAGTCAGTCATCTTTTTGTACAAAGTAGCTCACCAACAGGTTAGGATTACAACCATTTTCTCAAAATTTATATATTGTCACACTAGGTGACCAAGTAAACAAAATAAGTTTAGCGGTCAATTTAGTAATTACCTCGATGACTGAACAATTTGAAATAAAAACAACCTGCTCTATTGTTGAACAAATCACCAACCCTTTGCCTCAAAGGAGGTTTGAGTCACAATCATATATGATTCCGAAGGGTATTACATTGGCTGACAATGAGTTTAACATTCCAGGAAACATAACACTGCTCCTCGGAGCTGACATATTCTTCAGAGCCCTGACAGACGGAAAGATAGAAGGTGGACCTGCAGACCCTATCCTGATCAACACCAGGTTTGGATACATCGTCTCAGGTGACAACTTTCCTTGTTCAAATTTCTCAACGACTATGCATACAGTAGTTTGTCATGATCTAGATAACCTTGTAAAAAAAATCTGGGAAACAGAAAAGATACCAGAAATATTTCTAGAATCGTTACCGGAGCACGAGCATAGTGAAAGGGTATTCAAGGACTCTGTTAAAATCATAAATAATCGGTTTGAATTAAAACTTCCATTAAAATGCAGTTTGAAGGAAATTGATACCTCACAATCATTTGCAATAGCCTTACAGCGCTTTCATAATCTTGAGAAACGTTTTGCTAGAGAACCATTGTATAAAAAAATGTATGTTGACTTCATACAAGATTATTTAAATCTAGGACATGCAAAATTTATTGATACAGAAGCGCCATCTCGCGATGAGCAGCCATTATATTTTCTTCCACACCATGCTGTCCTGAAAACTGATAAAGTAACAAATAAATTGCGCACTGTCTTCGATGGTAGTGCAAAGGGCAAGTCCGGCATTAGCTTAAATGAAATGTTGTCTAACGGCCCGTTAGACAACATCAAATAACAAAAAAAATAAACTGATTACATATTATTAGTACACACGTATAATATAGGTATAGTTAAGAGTACTGAAAAATAGTACTCACTTCGGAGCGCTGTAAAACCTTAGCTATTGACTTAATGACAAAATAACTTTAATAATAATGTTACGTATATAGTCTGGCAACATTATACGATGCAAATCGAATGAACTATAAGAACTATTGTTCGTTCTCTCGCTCTCGGGCCGGCGAGGTTTGCGGGTCTGTGGTCGTCGGATTCACTCACTTGCTTTTTTGTTCTGGATAACATTTTTTCAATTACTGTTTTTTTTTAAAGTCTGCTGGAAGGACGTACCTTTTAATATTGTCTCTTAACAATTACTGGGTTTCCGTGCGAGAAAAAGGCCTACGGGATTGGCCGAGATCCAACGCCGGATCACTTTGAATAGTGTGTTTGTGACTACGCTAAAATTCGGGATCTCGAACGGGAATTCGAGACGACGGACGCCGCGCCGCCTGGTTTGGTATTCCAAATTCCTTTTCCGACCCTGTTCCCTTTATCCTTGACGGCCAAACTGGGTTTTGGACAGCGCCAAGGACAATAGGTGAGTTAATTCATTTGTACATTTACGGGGGACACTTAAAATCGGTTTTAGCAACTTAATTTAATGTTTTTTATCTCGCTGATGGGCCCCGAGACGATAGTTCAGGACAATTATTGAACAAATCGCTTGCCCCGGGGAATAAAGTCGTTATAGTAAAATCAACTTTTGTCAGAAAAAACAAAAGAAGGTATTTCTATTATTTCTAGACTCCTATTTGTACTACATAAACAATTTATATATCAAATGAACGGTATTTTTTTTTCCTAATTTATGATGGGATTTTTATTTTTATAAACTTAGAGTAAATAGGCAAAAACTAACAAAATGTACTTTACATTAATTTATTTAATTACACTGTAGAGCAACAGTATTTTACGACCATTTCCCTGTATGAACGTATTTATGAAAAACAAAGAAACCGCTCATCGTGACGTTAATATTGATGCATGCTTAGAACTTAATAAGTGATTACCACTCTTTTAGCGGAAATATTATGTCCTTCGTGAAACAGTGAGATATTATTACTTACTACTGTTTATTTGTAATGATACATGGTAGGTTATCTAGATTTATAAAAAAAAATATAGTCTTGAACCTTGCTTGAGATCTTGTGCATTAGGTGCACTACTACTACTTAGGTACTAACTTGGGAACTTTTCATAAATTTGTTATGTTTTCCTTGTAAGAAATTAAAACACTATAGTTATATTGGAACGAGAGTTTAATACAACTAAACACGAAGAATTAAAGAGATTATTAGTAGGTATAGTATTAGCATAATGTTGATCTTACAGACCCGTACAACAGTTTAATAATTATAAAAATAAAATAAAACAGTATCTATTATAAATTTGCACCAAACACAAATTTGTCTATTATTTGTCTTCTAAATAACATAGTAAACTCTAACTTTCATTTATAGGAACATTATATCACATTATCATCATATTCAGTCTATCGTCTCATAATCATTTTGATAAGGAATATACTTAAGATTATTCAGGAACTAAACGTTCAACTGGGACTAACTTAAGGGCTTAAATCGTAAATACATGCATAAGTTTTGTCTTAGAGACTCGTGCATCAGTATAAAAATTATGTAAATTAAAGAAACAATAATATCTGTTAAAATCTAGCACTAAAAACAAACTTGTCTATTATTCTTCTACTAAATTAACATAATCAACTTTAACTTATATTTATAGGAACATTATATCACATTATCATCATATTCAGTCTATCGTCTCATAATCATTTTGTTAAGACACATGATTAAGATTATTCAGAAACTAGACGTTCAAATGCGACTAATTTAAGGGCTTAAATCGTAAATACATGCATAAGTTTTGTCTTAGAGACTCGTATATCAGTATAAAAATCAAATCTAACAATATCCTTTAAAATCTTGAAACAAAAACATGTAAGTATGTATTTTTCTAAATTAACATAATAAACTCTGGCATTCATTTATAGGAACAATTGTATCGCATTTAAATTATTCTCAGTAATATTAAATATACACATCAATATTGATAAAATTATTCAGAATCTGAAATGCCACCATCACTCTCCACGCTGTTGGAACCTCCATCACACTGCATATCTCTATAAAAAGGTTGGTAATGGGTCGGAATAGCTTCAGTCCTGCAAAGACTGGATAAATCATCGTACAATGGCTTAGGAAGTTTTATTTTAGAAGAATAGGCAGTTTTTAGTGTATCATCTAATGTAGTTGGAGCACTACTTTTACCCCTTCCTCTAGAGGAGCGACTCATCGATGCAGTATTTAGTCGCTGCAATTCCTCATCATAATTATATTTAAATTGAAGGATGTCTGGCTGTTCCCTTAATATTGAGATTTCGTGAATTTTGGACCATGAAATTTTTGCTCCGGTTTCGGTTTTTAGCCAATATTTCTTTGGCATGAGCTCTTTCAAATCAAAAAATTGAGATTGCTTCATTTCAATTAACTCAAATTTCTGGCCATTGACTTTTGCATTCATAATTATGGCGTACATTTGATCGGGAGTATAAATAATTTGGTTCCTTTTCGCACGCTCTATACAAGAATGCATTGAATCTGCTTCAGATTGGCTATGTCCGGTTTCAAAATACCTATGCGTAATATTTATATCAAATTTTTTAGCTGCATATAAATACATTGAGAATATAATTCGGTTTTTATTTTGTCCTGCACAACCATCAGAGTAGAAAATAAAGTTTTTGATGCCTCTCTTACATTCGTTTTCAATGAAGTTCAAGATGCAGCTACCGACGTCGTTGGCTCCCCTCTTTGCAATTTGGTAATGCCAAAGGTAACAATGCCCTTTTTTGTTTACAGTATCATACACTGTTAAATTATATATCGGATATTTTCTTTTATAATAAAATATGCTAACTTCTGACTGGGGTATAGTTAAAACTTTCTCTAAATCATAGATAGCAACTGTTGTCGCAGTAGGATCACTTTGTTCTTTGTCCTGATTCTTCAAATTACGCACAGTTTCTTTATTTTTTAAGTGTACATTGTGAGTTTCTTCAAGATCGTTCTTCTTTTCGCTGTCAGCATTATTATAAATAGAACAGGAGGTACATAAATCCTTTTTAGGCTTGTGAAAACTGTAGTTGAATTTTGTATTAAATACTGTTTCGTATTGTCTTTTTGATGCCATCTGCACCTCTAAATAATTCTGTTCTTGAAACCAGTCTTTGTAAAGCCTGTACATTTTAGAAATATTTAATGTTTCTTCTAGGTATAATTTTTTTGTTGTCTTACGTACATAATGTGACTCTTTAACAGGAAACATCTTTATGTGCGCGATTACACTCTCTTCAGTGTTTTTGCTCATTTTATGAGGTCGATTGTCGTGTTTTCCTCTGTTGTCTTCTATTTTATCAAATTTACCTTTTTCTATAGCTGTGTATACAAATTTTTCAGATATGCTGAGCGTATTTAAGAAGAACTTTTTGCATACTATTGTCATGGTGCTGGTGTTTTCAACAAGCTTAAAGAAATATGTGAAAGTCTGAGTTCTATTATTTTTTCTTTCTAGGCTCATCTTTTTAATACTTTCAGCTTTGACATGTCTGTTTATGAAGTCCCATTGTTTTTCATGACTTGAACTGCTCCAAAATGTATTAAAAATACATTTGCGTCTCTCTTCATTAAAAATATCACCACACTTTCTTTTGCAGCTGCAAACATCTCCCATAGTTTTCGCTGCAAATTTTTTCTTAGATTTAGAACCCACATAATCTTGACCTGAATTTTTCTGAAATTTTTTTTTTTTTGATATCCATTCTGTATCATTGCAACTTCTTTTTCTAGTAAGTACTTTTTCATTTTTGTCCATTCCAGTCTCTTCATTTCTTTCATCTGTGGATACCATTTCATCTAAATTCATTATCAGAACGTCATTATTGTCTAGATCCAAAAGACTAGGACTATGTGGATTTACATTAGTAATGCTTGGGGCTGAAACTAGTATTAAATCTGTTTGTAAATAGTCTTCTTGTATAGAGGCACTTTGTTCAGGTGCAGTAGAGGATTCTATAAAATCTTCAACTGAAGTTGTACTTGATGTGTCGATGTTTTGTTTTTCGTGTGACTTCTCTTCAATGATTGAATCAAGTTCTTGATCTTTATCAGGTTTGTCGTTGATTTTGGTTGTTGGTGTTGTGTTAACACTGCATATTTTTTTCTGGCGTGGTGTGTGATATACGACTGATGGAGAAGCCACAAAATCTACAGTATCAAATACAGTAGAATCGTAAGAAATCGAAGAGGGTGATTGCAATAACTTCGATGGAAACGGTGTAAGAGAATCCAACGTTGGACTTATAGCTCCATGAAGTGCAATTTCCTGTTCCTGATCTATTGTGGAATTGTCAGGCGGTACATCTGAAAACAATAAGAAAAACATAAGTTCATAAGATCTTAGAACAAAAATTAATATAAGCTCATAGGGACTATCCTATGGAAAATCGACTGTTCTAGTTATTAGTTGGTAGTGTGTAGTATTGTTATTTTTGCTTTTTCTTCAATGAAGACCTACGCAAAAAAAATATCATTATAAATAAAATGAATAAATAAATATCAGTACACATTTCCCACACGGGCGGTAAGCCCCATGGGAAGCTATTTATAGCTTGTACTATGGGTGCTACACAACTGATATACTACATATACATACATAAATAATTTATATGGATATAAACATCCAGACCAACAGCCGAAAAACTTTGTTCTTCATAAATTTGTTAACCGTGCAATCGAACCCTGGGCGGCAGTTAGAGATGAATCGAGTATACTCGTAATAGGTACAGGTATTATAAATATTATAATACAAGCGATTAGTATTCATAATTAGGATAAGCGAATACAAATGTTATGAATACGCCATATTAGTCAAATATTAGCCAGCCTTAAGATTCGCGACTGGCCGGCAGTCGGCGCTCACGTCACGTGAGCTTTAATAATTGGTACTCGAATCTATTATTGATATCAAATTGATACCAATATTAGACTAAAGTAGCAAATATTGCATCGGTTGACTAATATTTGACTAATACCTGTAATAGGTATGGTATGCTAATACGAGTTAACGAATATACTCAATACAGCAGCGCTTTGCGGTTTCACCCGCGTAGTTCCCGTTCCCGTGGGAGTATCGGGATATAATTCAGCCTATGTTAATCCCTGGTAAAGTAGCTTTCTATTGGTGAAATAATTTTTCAAATCGGTCAAGTAGTTTCGGAGCCTATTTAATCCAAACAAACAAACAATGAAATCTATCCACTTTATAATATTAGTATAGATTATGAATACCTAATTATCACCCTAATATAACATCTCTAGCGACAGTCTGGCATGGTAACCTTTATGCCAACGGGGTCGTCCCGTAATTTATAAATTCGTAAATTATATCCTTCTTATACTATTTACGTATTTAATTTTGTGAAAAAAAAATAATAACAGTACTGCTATGCTTATCCACTTTGACTCTTTAGCGACTATAATAATTATTCATGTAGATTTATAATATTATTAAGTGAAACAAATTTAATGTTTATACTCACCGTCTATCATCAACAGCATTCTCCTGGCACGACAAGACTTCTTTGGTATCAGCTGTTTTGCCATTTCACTGGATATGTATGACTATTGCACTTTAAAAAAAAAAAATGAACAAAGGATCCGCATTAAATACAGTTGTTTCTCGTACGAAGCCTCGCGCCCGTCTAACCTTGACGCGATTAGGAGTATTATTATAATGTGCGTAAAGCAAATTTAAACAAAGATGCACTATACGATAGAACAAAGAAAGTAAGAGATAGCACTATGAGCGACGAACTATTGCGTCAAGTGGGGCGTGAATTATTTCCGGAAAGAAAGTCGTATTGTTTCTTTACGCTTATTTTATGAACTTCTTTAATTGGTAATAGCAACTTACGTTTTACTAAGTTCTGAGGTTTTATTACAAACCTGTCGTATTCACTTTTATGAGTATTTTGCGGAACTGCAAGCTAGATTAAAACTATCTTTATGATTGTTGCGTTTTATTTCCAGATATTAAAATATTTTAAATAAGTAATACTGATATTGTGTACAAATAATTTCCGTGGAATAAAGACATTTACGTGTTTTTTTTAAATAATTAGTCCACCAAAAAATCTGAAAAAAATTACAGTCATAGTACATGACATAAGGATGTCAAAAATGTAAAAACACAAAGACAGTCGTAACACTACTTTACAACTATATTCCCCGGGGCAAGCGAAATAATATAATCGCTTATAACTTTTTTTATTTATAGTTCTTAGACAAAAAGTTACTGGACGAAAGTTGTAGAGAATTTTATTTGCAACAAAAAATGTTAGCAATTTTTTTAAATCAAATAAATAGTTTAAGAGATTATACCGTAGAAACCATTTCAACCCCTATTTTCAAGATGGCGGCCGTGGGACAAGAGTTGCGACCCCACTAACTTGGTTTTAGCTTTACACTGAACCCCCCTACACATCAAAAAAATAAAATTGCGTCCTCTAAAAAACGCAACCCCAAATGTAACTTTTCAATGGAATATGGAGGTGCTGTGAACAGATGCGACAAAGGCTTTGGCGTGCTTGGTCAAACGAGTACCTGCACTTACTTAATAAACGCACTAAGTGCTTTAAAGAATATCCACACATTAAACAAGGCATGATCGTTCTGCTCAGGCACCCCAACACTCCAGTCCTTCAGTGGCCTTTGGACAGGATTCAAAGAGTTTATACTGGCGTGGACAATAAGGTCCGAATCGTTGATGTCAAAACAGCTGATGGCAAAGTCCATAGTAGAGTCATCTCATAATTAGTGGATCTTCCCACTGATCCTGATTAGCTTATTTGTTCAATTATTGTATCAGAAGCCTTATACTGTAAAACTGTAAGATTTACATTCTAAAATTTAAATATAAGTATTAAGTTAATTCTGTATATGTAACTGTAACATGCAAAGGCCAGCCAGCACTTAGTTTTAAGAAAAAATTAACCAAGATGTAATAGACACTTTCTTTAATTGTTTCATTGGCTTACATATTTTGAAAACTAACAATGATTAATTAAGACTCCATAAGAGCATTTCGGTAACATAAATAAATTCAGTCATTAGTTTTGTATACAAGTAATTTGATGAAAGATGATATAATTTAAAACCTACCAAATTTGATTCAATGTAATTTAAGTACCTAAATGTTATCTGAATTATTTCATTATTTCTATTGTAACATGAAATCTGCGTTAGCTATGTTGAAAGTTAAATTGTATTATTACTATAGTAGCCGCTACAATAACTTATTGTAAACTTATTTTCACTTTATGTTAACTTTCAAGTGGGGTCATTTGCTGTCCCCCCCAACCTGTTAATGTAACATAATCTACAGACAATCTTAATGATAATATTATTGTCTGTGGTACTTGTGTGGTGGCAACACTAACTGACGCCTTCTTCCCTTCTTATCGTGGACGCCGGCTGGTCCATTGCTCATAACTGTATTATTGTAATTAGTGCACAAATAAAGTGAGTATCACAAGCATCTTACTTTTATTGCTAACACCTAGTTCTTGTTATTTATTGATACTGTGATTATTATTATTGTTCTTCTATTTGACATTTAATTCTTTGTTATTTTTTGTTGCTGGTGTTGTTTTCCTTTTTGGCATTTATTTCGTTGTTTTTTTATTGATGTGTTAATTTTATTGTGTTTTCTGACATATCTTTCTTTGATGTTTATAGATATTGTTATTATTATGGGTCTTAGTTTCAATGATGATTTTTGTTTATTTAATGACATCATGATATATCATGTAAACATATTATTATATTTATAAATATTTTATGTATATATTTTTTCAATATTTCTTTGTATTACGTATTCATAATATTTATGTGTATAAGTATTTAACAGCGTGTATATGCATATATTATTAGTTTAAAACGTTTCCCACGTTATTGTGTCATTATTGCTGCAAACATTGCCTACATTACATGTATGTCCTACTCAGCGGGTAGCTGGTAGAAAATGCGCCCTAGCATTAAGCTTTCCGTTTGTACATCAGTTTTGTTATTGTGCAATAAATATTAAATAAATAAATGATTTGGAATACCTAGTTATACTTTCCAGTAACCGCGCTCAGACTATACAAATACATCCGTGAGGGCTAAAACCGCTGAGTAGCGTCTAGACGCACGGTGCCCGTCGCCGGTGGTCTGGAATGTGTAAACAGGATGAGGTCCCGACCAGCGCTAGGCTGCAAGTTAGTTTTAAGTCAGTCTATTCTTAACTCTCAAATGTATCGGACATTTATTAAACTGTAACAAATTAATTTCTGTTTTTAAAAACTAAAACCCGTGTCCCCCAATCTTGACTGGCGCAGCCGGTAGGATTGCTGAGGGTTCGTCGCGAAGTCGCTTGGATAAGTGAGTGCTAGTTCGCGCGTACTAAATAGTTACGGTCATAGCTTCACATCAGCTAGTTCGTAGCGTCGGCAATCCCGAACCAAACAAATTTGTCCTGTTGGACCACGAGAAGTTTCAAGAACGTACCAGCTATAACAGAAGGATGCGGACGAGTGCACAGTGAGTAAACCTTTTCGCTTTCCTCCCTTGTTCTCATCTATTTCCGTTGGTTGGAGAAATTATTTGATTTTCTTTTAGACTCATTAACCAGGCTTAGAAATCAGCCAAATAGTGATAACTATCGCAGTTTTATTTATTAAATTAAGTATAACATTAAACAACTAAAATGGAACAAATTAGAATCATACCTAAAGATTTATTGTGTCTAATACCTAAGTACGAAGGTGAAGAGTGTTTGTTAAATCTTTTCCTTAAGAAAGCTTAATATGTAAATAATGGATTTGGTGCTGCCAATAATGCAATGCAACAAACATATGTATTCCATGCCATTACAAGTAGGCTACAAGGTAGGGCCGCCGCCCTCCTAAGCGAAAGGGAAGATATAAACTCATGGGCAGCTCTACGAGAGCTTTTAATTCAACATTTCGGCGAACCCCGCTCCGAGGAGTGTATAGCGATTGAGCTTGAACAAATGAAAATTAATTCAGGCGAGTCGTACATAGCGTTCTGTCACCGTATTCAACACATGCGAAGTACATTATTTGCAAAAGTAAATTTATTAACCGACGAAGGAGTCTAAAGCCGCAAAAATGATAGTATATAATAATTTAGCACTCAACGTATTTTTATATAATCTGTCTGAAGAAATTTTTAGAATCGTGCGTTTAAAAGCGTGCCCTAACCTAGAAACAGCTTTAATGATTGTTACCGAAGAGGTCAATTTCATGACACAATTTCATGCCAAACATAAACGCCAGGCTCCGGCACCCCCTAAGCTACCACAAGGGATGCCGTTTTCAAATCCCTCGAGTAACCATAATGTTATCCCTAACAGTGGGTTTAAATTCGGGATTCCTTCGGCTAACAACCCACAACAGAGAATGATTATGCCGAACACAAACTTTAAGTTCGGCATACCACCACAGCAACCACAAGGGTTTAGACCAGGTATACAACCCCAAAATCCACCAACCGGCTTCAGGTACAATCCAAATCCGGGCCCAAATAATTTTAAATTTGGTATTCCCCGTCAACAGCCGGGTTTCAACGTCAGCGCACCAAACCAAGGACAGGGATTTAAACCTCAGTACTTCTCTAATTTTAATAGACCACAACAACTACCCTACGGACAGCCACAGCAAAACTTTAAATTCGGCATTCCCAACCAAAGCACTTAGCACGCCTAAAGCCACGAGACGAAGATGTGTCGATGCGCACTGCTCGTCCTCTGCGGCAAAATACATTAAACACTGCAGCGGAACACAATAATCTATTTTATAATAATGAGCTTGTAGAAGCTTCACCACAAGATGAGGAGTATGACCCCTCATACTACTATAGCGACAGCTACGCATATAACCTTGAAGTACCCGTGTTCAATATGCCAGAAATGACCACAGAGGCTGTGGAACACGAAGACCCTGATACTATCGAACATTTTCATGCAGAAGCTTCAAATACTCACCCGAAGTAATCGAATTAAATTGTGACTCTTTACTTAAATTACCACACATTGTCATCCCAGAAATAAACTCGCGTTTTATGATAGACACAGGGAGCACACGGTCTTTCATAAGCCCGGCCAAGGCCAACGAATACTTCTCGGCTTATAAATACTCGGAGCCTTTTGAGGTGATAAGCACCCACGCTCGGAGTCACCACAGCGAGGCCATATGTATACCGTTACTAAAAACGTTTCAATGTGAAGAAGAAGACATACATTTTACGTATATGATGTCGATAGCCGCTATGACGGTCTAATTAGGTAGCGACCTTCTGAAACAGCTGGAAGCTAAAATCGACATGAAAAACCAAATTTTACAGACACCTTATACAAACATACCAATCTTGTACAACCCCCCACACGAAATAGTATTGGAAGCTAGGACGGAGACCCGTGTTAAGGTCCCTACTGACCTACAAAATTGCGAAGCCATTATAGACTTCGTAGATTTTGGCGAGGGTATAAGAATGCCCGCCGCGTTAGTTACATGCGTAGACTCTTTCACGTACACTGTCATCCAAAACGCTTCCGATGACATGATTAGTATGGCGTTTACAAGACCATTAAAAGTCACGAAATATGTAAAAGAAGAATGCACAGTTAACGCGACCTTAGATAGATGCGAGATAGACGACCTTTTAAAACAAAATTTAAAGAAGCTGCGTTTAGACCACACAAATAAAGAAGAGCGTAAACTTATAGAGAAATTATGTCACGAGTATAGGGACATCTTTCACTGCGATGGCATTCCACTCTCTTTCACTAATGGAGTTAAACACGAAATTAGAACCAAAATGAAGACCCTATATATATACGCCCTCATAGACACCCGCCAATGTACAATGAAGAAATACAAAATCAGGTTTCTAAACTACTAGAAAACGACGCAATAAGAGAATCACACTCCCCATGGAGTGCTCCAGTACATCTGGTTCCAAAAAAATTAGATGCTTCTGGCGAAAGAAAGTTCAGAATGGTTATAGACTACAGGCGTCTCAACGAAATTACGACCGACGACAAATATCCGTTACCCAACATCTCAGATCTCTTTGACAAATTAGGAAAATCTATATACTTTAGCACTATCGATTTAGCTAGCGGTTACCATCAACTAGAAGTCAACGAAGAGGATAGACAAAACTGCGTTCTCCACGCAGTCAGGACATTATGAATTTACTCGCATGCCGTTCGGACTAAAAACAGCTCCAGCAACATTTCAACGAGCTATGGACAATGTGCTCCGAGGTCTACAAGGACTCCATTGCCTAGTTTACCTCGATGACATAATTGTATATTCTTCCAGCTTACAGGAACACATCGAGAAACTGCGTAGGGTATTTGACCGACTTAGGGCTACCAACCTGAAGGTTACACTCGACAAGTGCGAATTCTTCAGAAAGGAAGTCCTTTACCTTGGACATTTAATAACGAAGAAAGGCCTTAAGCCTAACAATGATAAAATTCAGGCTGTTTTAAACTTCCCTATACCGACAACGACAACACAAATTAAGAGCTTTTTAGGATTAGTCGGTTACTATAGAAAATTCATCAGAGACTTTGCAAAAATTACTCGTCCTCTCACTAACTGTTTAAAGAAGCGAAATAAAATAGAACTAACAGACGAATTTAGAGGTGCGTTTGAAAGGTGTAAAGAGCTACTAGTCAACGCTCCGATTCTACAATTTCCGGATTTCGAAAAACCATTTGTTCTCACAACCGATGCATCCGACTATGCAATAGGCGCGGTATTGTCACAAGGCCCTATAGGTTCAAATAAGCCGATAGCGTATGGTAGCCGTACCCTCAATGACGCGGAGTCTAGATACAGTACAATAGAAAAGGAACTTCTAGCCATAGTGTGGGCTGTCAAGCATTTCAGACCATACCTGTATGGGAGACGTTTCACTATTTATACCGACCACAGACCCCTTACATGGCTCAACAGCATAAAAGAAGATAACAGCAAACTCACTAGGTGGAAGTTACGGCTCGCAGAATTCGATTACGATATAATTTACAAAAATGGAAAGCAAAACTGTGTAGCGGACGCTCTGTCCCGTATCAAAGTTAATGCGATACACAAAGACAACGAGTCTACAAAGGTACACGTAGAAAAAAAAACAGACTCAGACCGACAAACTCTTAGTGACGACACAGTAATAATCTCTTCCGACTCAGAGGAAACCCTATCTGCCCATTCAGATGAAGCCAGATCACCTTACCCCATACCATCTCCATCTAGTAGCACTATTACTGCCTCAGGAACTTCAGCAACTGAACATTCCGTTTACGATATGGATACTTCAGGAATCCCTATTTTAAATGAAGCCATCGATACAAAGCCCAGCCAAATATTAGTATACACTTGGTTCAGACCTGAGCTAACAGTTAAGGATTAGTCTAGACCCAAACAGAAAGTTATAGAAGTACACTTGCCCCTTAATAGACCCGACCTTGTAAGAAAATTTCTGAAAGAATATATAAGACCGAACCTTAAGTATTTTATATTCTTCGAGCATGAGACACACAGAAAACAATTCTCAGTAGCCACCACAGAACTATTTAAACAGAACACGGTCAGAATAGAAGAATGCACAGAAAGAGTTATTTACGTTGAAGATGAGAATGAACAGAGAGAAATAGTATATATTGTAGATAGTTTTTTCATATACCTACCTACCTAACATCAGACCATCGATTTAAACCAATAATGTGCTCTGAGCACCTAGAAATTGGTAATGAACTGCATCTCTGTGTGTATCGTTTTAATTTTTGTATCTGTTTGTCTATTTGCTTCGCCTAATCTCCGAAACGGTTGTACCTACCGATTATGACAGGACTTGTAGTGAAGTCCTGTCGTTGTAGTTGTAGTAATTCTGGTGGTCCGGTAATTCTGGTAGTGAACAGAATTACCGGACCTACTACCGGATACTACTTGACCCTTAGAATCGCTAGCGGCGAGTTATGCTGTGGTTCTACTTATTTTGGTTGGTGACAACGAATAATAAGTAAAAACGTCCGGCGTCCATCGCTTCCTGCAACCGACTAGAACGGAAAGAGTGAGGTCACTCTTCCCAACGATAACATGATTCCGTGCGCCCTGAAGTTTGGGAGGGCACATCTTGTATTCAGATCGTTGCATCAGACACAATTTTTCAGAAATAACTACGTTCTTATTACTCGGCATTGTCCAAAACAATAATTGTATTGTTGAAGAACAAAATAAAACAGGAATGAAAACGAAAATAAATTGACTATTAATCAACACCATATTGGTTTATATCGAAGCTAATGCTATTATTAAATTATTATTAACTGTAAGTACATAGTTGATGCTACCGGGATCTGTGCCATACCAACTATTGTCTTAACTGTGCCTGCGCACAGCGCGGGAAACAACAAACCAATCAGGCGCAAGAGTTTCAACGTACTCCTCCCGCGCACCCTTCGACCCACCAAACAGACCTTAAAATAATTTGCCAGCCGCTATACCCATATTAAATCTTATTGCTATCGCTTTAAGTTTGAAAATTAGTTTTTATTTGTTAGGAATCAGGAGATAATAATATCATACATAGCGCTTGGACGAGCATTTTAAAATTAAAATAGAGCTTTGTGCACTCTTAATAAAGTCGAAAATAAAAAGTTGTCTCTTTTCTAAACTCTCGGAATTTTTGGGAATGCATATTTGCGTTAAATTATTTTAATAAAATTAAAATTGAGCATTGTTTTATCATCTACGTGAGTACGAGTGGTAAATTTTACAGTTACCTTTCAATCTTTCAAATAAATATTGAAATTGCTACTATGGCATCACGTCGCAAAACTAGTACTTTTTGGGATCATTTTTTGGAAATAAGTAATGAAAAAAAAGCTAAATGCAACTACTGATGATTCCATTTCATTCGCCTCTGGAAGTCTGGGAAATCTGTCCAGACATTTAAAAAGGAAACATGCAGGCGTTGTGTCAGCCCCAGCGGAACGTCAAGTACCTGCTCAGGAACTTCTGGACACTGGTGAGCCTGCAGAATCTTTAATAAATGTTAATGTACATGATACCTTACCAACACCATCAACTTCATCCGGCAGCACTGGCGTAAAACAGTGCCTCCAAACAAAAATATACGGTTTCGCCAACAAACCCCTGCCATCTAACAGAAAACGAAAGATAGACGAGCAGTTACTTCTTATGATTGCTAGAGAATATCAGCCATTGAATGTTGTGAACGACGTAGAATTTAAGAAATTTGGACAGCTTTTAAATTCTTCGTACAATTTACCAACTAGAAAAACTTTATCGGAGAGTCTTTTGCCACAAATGTATTTGAAAATAAAAGAGCAAGTCAGAAGAGAAATATCTAATGCGCCTGCGGTTTGCATAACTACTGATGGCTGGACTTCTGACAATAATGAAAGCTTTATTGCAATTATAGCTCATTACATTGATCCAGATGTTGGTAAGATAAATTCAAATCTATTAGGTTGCATCAACTTAGACGAAAGCCACACAGCTGACAATCTTTGTCAGTTTTTAAAACAAGAGTTGAGAGAATGGCAGGTTGAGCACAAAGTTGGAGCTGTGGTAAGCGATAATGCTTCCAATATTATTGCAGCGGTAAATTTAGGAGGTTGGCGTTCGATAAGGTGTTTCGCACACACATTAAACTTAATTGTACAGAGTGGACTTTCAACAATCTCGGACACACTGGGAAAAGTTAAAAAAGTGGTGGAGTTTTTCAACAGAAGCACGGCTGGCCTTAATAAATTGAAGTCCATCCAAAACCAGATGCATTTGGCAGAATTAAAATTAAAACAAGATGTCTGCACTCGATGGAACTCCACGTACGACATGTTGGACAGAATAATTAAAACTAAAGATGCCGTAATTGCCACCTTAGCATTAGTCAGGAGCGATCTTGCTTTACATCCGGAAGATTGGGCAATAATTGAAAAAGTTACACCAATCCTTAAAATATTTTATGAAGTCACAGTTGAGGTGTATAATGAAGCAGATTCAACAACACCTCGTGCACGCTGATGCATTGCCGGACTTGAAAATGAGACGTCTGTTAAAAACTGAGCTTTTTTTAAAAGCTCGCTTGCGCCCAGACAATACCACCGCTGCCGGTATCGTAGAAATTGATAAATATGTCCACGAACCGATCATCAACAGATCAGAAGACCCTTTACTTTGGTGATTTTTGAGAAGAACTGTGTACCCTCTCTTATACACTTATATACAAAAGAGATTAAACATTGTCGCTACGTCTGTGCCTTGTGAGAGAATTTTCTCCAAAGCAGGACTCACTTTGACAAATCGAAGGAGATGCTTAAAAGCATCTAAAGTGTCTATGCTGCTATTCATTGGAAGCAATCACAAATGAAAACATAAGTTTAAAACCCATTGTAAAAAGATGTACATAAATAAAAAAATGTAAAATAATATTCTTCGATACCTACTAAAAAAATGTATATAAATAAAAAAAACTTAAAAAGAAAACAAAAAAAAAGACAAAAAAACCTGTTTATTTGTACATATTGTTTGAATTGTATATAGAATCAGTTGACTTATAAATACGCCAACCTTGGTTGACAGTCCTAAGCCTGTAAAGTATGAAGGTAATTCAACTGATGTAAATCTATTTCATAACAAATAAAATTGAAGTGTTTGGTTGCAATTTGCAATATCAAAATAAAATCTGTTTATCATGCCACGTAACCGCTATTTTTTTTTACTTTCAGTTCAAGAAACTAGGACGGGTGTCGTGCAAAAAACTTTGGAACGCGGGCGAAACCGCGGACACAGTTGGACGTCTACTCTCTTTCTTAGAAAAACGTAATTTCGAAATAAACTCGCGACTTTCCTACTCCGGTTCTACTTTATTTCATCCGATCGAACATTGTTTGACGTTGAAATGTTGCCTTGAAATGGTTATATAGTATATAATAGGTTATATATAATATTATATATATATAATAGGTTTAACCTATTGAAATAGGCTTAGAATATTTAAACGGACGAAACGAAGGATCGAAGCAGAACTGGAGTATGAAAGTCGCGAGTTTATTTCGATATTACTTTTCCGTAGAAAAAGAGTAGACGTCTTGGTAACTTGGTATCGCTGCTAGCTCCACGAGCTGTCACCAGCATACATTTAGCTATGTCCACGGTTTCAGCTGCGTTCAAAAGGTTTTCTTTTTTTCACGGAACTAATTATTTTCTTCAAGTAAGAGTAGCCTATGTTATCACGCTTTAGAAGATCAGCTATCCGGTAATTCTGGTAGTGAAGTCCTGTCATAATCGGTAGGTACAACCGTTTCGGAGATTAGGCGAAGCAAATAGACAAACAGATAAAAAAATTAAAATATGTTTTATGATACCTATATGTACCGTCTGCACAATCACATGCATGTAGTGTAAAGCGGATATTATAATATTACAAACTTACAATCCAATTTTATTAATTTCTATAGATATTGCGTAGAAAAAGATATAGAATAAAAATAAATTTAAGATTTTTTTTATTCAGTTCAGACACAAAATTTATGGAGCCAGTTTATTCAGAAGTAACTATATACAAAATAATTTAAATTGAAACTAATAGTTATAATACTGAAGTTCACGACGTCACACGTCATCAAAACATGTTTTGTACGTGATTAGCTACGGCCTGATCCGAGGAACTATGTGTAACTGTAAAGGTGTAAAGCTCGAAACGCAGTATTCAAACCGATTAGAACGCCGGACCTACGTAGTTCCGCGGAACCAGTTCCAGGACAGAGGTCAAGGAGATATTTTAACCGTTCCATGTCAGATCCTCTCCCGGACACGATAAGCGCAGGACTATACGGAGTCCCACTTAAAATTAGCTCCGACTCTGGTTCAGAATTGAATGATGTCCTACTGAAAGAGACACTCCAATTTTATAAGGTAGATCTACACATAGGCACCCCACATAACCCAAATTCAATGGGACTAGTCGAAAGGTTCCATTCGACTCTTATTGAGGTCTATAAGTTAGCTAAATATGAGCATAAAATTACTGATGCAGCGTCAGATATGACTTATGCACTTATGTCCTATAACCAAACCATTCACTCCAGCACAGGGCTAACTCCTTTTGAAGTCGTGTTTGGACACACGGACTCTACAAGTACCTTCGACGTCGAGTTCAATAAGGAATATACCCAAAAATTAGTCCGCGATCATAAAAAACGAGTTAAATACTTATACGAGTATCTGACAAACAAAACTATAAACAAAAAGACACGAGTTAACGAACAACAGCACGGAAAAGAAAAGAAGTTCAATATACAAGAAGGAGACACAGTCTTTGTAAAGGAAGTAAATGAAAGAAGAGGAAAAGATAAACCACGATACGAAAAGGCGGAAGTCGTGGGGGAGATAGTTAGAAATGTTGTACCACTTAAGGTCAAAGGCCGTGATACAAAAGCGCCAATTAAGGATATTAAACATCCTCCACAGGTGCATGTGATATTGGCGATGACAGCGGCTGCCCTGGCCCTTCAACTTCAAAGGATCAGGGATAACCCAGGGGTCTTCCCGATCAAGGAAGTTCAAGCCCTGATTAGTAGCGATAAGTGGTATTTAATTAAGATTTTAGATTTAAGTTTAATTAGAGATGATTTAGAATTTAATTTAAATAGATACGCAAACCTCAATACACACATACTTAACTATTTTGGAAAGAAACCAGTTAACTCAGACATAAGTGATAGTAAAGTTCAGACAGACTTTATAAAAAATTTGACAGTGCAAAAATTGAACCAACTATTGCCCGCCAAAAGAATTAAACGAGGCATTATAAACCCTCTTGGCTCGCTAATTAAGTTAGTATCGGGTTACTTAGATAACGACGACGCCATCAAATACGACAAACTAATTAAAGAAGTAAAATCAAAACAAATTGCTGTAAATAAGAAAGTAACGGTGGTCGCAGAAATGGTGCAGTCATTAGTTAACATAACAAATAACACTAAGTACAATTTCATCCAATTAGATAAAGCAATTTGGGAAATCAGAAAACAAATCAACGACAAAAATAGTACTCACGACACTTTCAAAATTTGTAATACTTATCAATTGTTCCTGCATAACTTCCAAACTATTTACACCTCATTGGATGAAATAGAAAATATAATTGCATTTAGCAAATTAGGCATGTTACACCAATCTATTATAGACTCAAGTGAATTACTGGCAATGTTAAAAAGAGTAGAACAACATAATAAACTTATGTTTCCTGTAACCCCAGAAAATCTGTTAAAACTAGAACAATGTATAAATATAAAAGCTTACGTAAAAGAAAATCAAATAACATTAATCATGGACGTACCTCTTGTCGAAAACGACACGTACGCATACTGTCGTGAATACCCTTAACCAGACCCACCTAATTCTACCAAAATTCCCCTTCCTATTAGCGAAAAGGTCGAAAACAGTGTTTCTCCCTCGCCCCTGCAAGGAAGTTGATGAATTCCTGTTCTTATGTGAAGAGGACTACTCATCGGGGTTGTCCCAGGACACCTGCATGACCAACCTGATGACATTTGCGGCAGACACATCCTCGTGCCACCCGATCCTGGTGGACTTGGAGGAAGTCGTAGTGGAAAAGATCCAGAGCAACAGATGGATGCTGTTCACCAAACCCATACTCATCCTCACGCAGAACTGCAAGGACGACACCACGTACCATCATGTCCAGGGGACATCATACATCGTAACGACCGATGACGACTGTAAAGCCGAAATTGGAGGTTTAACCATGAAAAGACAGAGGGTGAACATGGACCATTTCCAGTTGCCTGCTGTACCAGTTATAAACCTGCCACCTGTTAGTCCTCCGAAGCCAACCCCTTTCATCGGACCAGTAAACCTGAGAGGGATGGACCTGACGGATCTACAACGCCTATCTTCAGTTTTAGTGAAAAGTGATAGTGAAATGGGCATTAACAGTGAAATCAGTGACGTCGTAAACGTAAAAAATATTAGTGTCGGTACACTTATTTTATATGTCATTTTAGGATTAGTATGTGCTTATATAACTTTTAATCATGTTAATCGAAATTATCGGAACCAAAATCGTGCCACCGATAATTTCGAGCTTGAGGAGTGAGGAGTTATACTTTCCAGTAACCGCGCTCAGACTATACAAATACATCCGTGAGGGCTAAAACCGCTGAGTAGCGTCTAGACGCACGGTGCCCGTCGCCGGTGGTCTGGAATGTGTAAACAGGATGAGGTCCCGACCAGCGCTAGGCTGTAAGTTAGTTTTAAGTCAGTCTATTCTTATAACTCTCAAATGTATCGCACATTTATTAAACTGTAACAAATTAATTTCTGTTTTTAAAAACTAAAACCTGTGTCCCCCAATCTTGACTACCTACTATATTTAATGTTTAACGTTTTATACATTTTTATTTTTTGTTTACTGACATTCAATTTTATTTAGTCAAGTCAGCTATTATTATTTAGTCAAGGAATATTGTAATCCATGTACTTTATGGCTTGTCGCACGTCTTCGCGTGTCTGTAAGTGCGACAGGTAATTAATGAATAAATAAATGAAATAAGTTTTCACTTCAAAAGTATCTGCCATACGTCCGCGGTATTTTCTTTCGCCATTAAAACTGGGGGTTATCGCTTTCTTATACAAAAAGTTTGGGTCGAGAATTTTAATCAACGTTTTTTCCGCGTTGGGACTTTCTGCAACGTACGATGAAATTAGTACGTTCGAAGCTTCTTCTGTCATCCGACGTCAGCGCCAGGTTAAAGAGGGAACATTCTCACAGTTCTCATTCGATGGAAGAAAATACTTTTCACTATATGGGAAGGATCCAATGCCCAACGCCGTTCGCTGTTATAGAACCAAAAAAACACCAACAAGTCGCGACTCTTCAAAAACAACTGCCGCACCCATTGCAGAAGCCGGACACGTTGAAATTTATTATTACGGCAGAGAAAAATCAGCGGGTCTCCGGAACGTGAAGGTTACTGATATAACGGAAATGCAAAAAATCACTGAAACGTGTCTGCCAACCATTGGTGATCTGATGTGGCTGTACGGAATATGGTCCTGCATCGACGATATACCAGGGTGGAACGTGTTCCTGGAAGAAGCTACGGCTGGAAAATCCTTCGTCAAATCAAGTATAATATTTCTTCCGTTCATCTCACTCACCTCTTTCTGATTACGACACGATATATGCAACTCTTGTGTACGCTCACGCCAGGAGCAAAGCTTCGAACAGCAAATCATGCATCGTAACGTTCGATCAGCCACTGTATTGGAAATGAAAATGAAAAAACGTTTATTTAGACAAACTGAGTTTACAAACGTTGGCTGGCAAATTACATATTTTTAATATCGTAGGATCTAGAATTTAGCACTTATTAAGTACCAATTTCCAGATTCCCAGTTATGAGTAGGTTCCAGCCGTTGCCGGGTCCAAGTTCCCACCCTAGCACTGCCTAAGTAAGTACCGGGACACGGCAAAGATCAGGAGGGCAATGTTTTGCCAGCGTGCACTGGATCCGTAGGGCTTACTAGGGGTACCTGTGCTGTGGGATCCAGGTTCCCCGCAAGCGCATGACATTGTTTCCGACACTGAACCGCCCTCTGAGATTAATTCTATCGTTCTTCGCCTGGGGTAATTTCATCTTCTCATGTCTTTTTTGGGTACGACCGGATTCATAATGGGGGGAGGGGACTTGAGGACGCTCCGAAAATTATTTACGCTGAAAATTGCGTAGAAAAGGTCATATCAGGCCACGCGTATTCGAGAGCTGTTCGTATTAATTTCTCGTCCATGCATCCTTATCGAAGCGCGTCATGGACACGATTGAGTTTGCCGACGAAGAACGCAATGAGATGGAGCAATTACTTCTGGGTTTCGATCGGACAGTCGTTCAAAATCAAAAATCAAAATCAAAATTCATTTTATTCAGTCAACACATACAGTGCACTTAGAAACGTCATTTTATACAATTCTTTAAATGTAGTAGTCACTTTATAATAATCATAATCAAAGTCAAAATCATGACTGTGTAATTACAAATATGAACACATGAAGACATTTGTATTCTAAACTAAATTGCAACTATACAGCTTTATCACAAGGTTCAAGAGTGTCGGTAAAGTAAGTAACATTAAAGTTAAGTAATTAGACAGCAATAGCGTCGTCATAAGCATCTTCAATTGTTATTACATCATTAAACATAAACAATAATACATAAAGTAAATTTTAAATAACTAAGTTGTCAGCAATAGCATCGTCATACTTATATCATAGCGAGAACACAATAATAATAATAATAAATACATCAGTTAAATACTCGAATAGTCATAGGGTTTTGTCTATTTTGATTACAATGATTTTACATAGAAAAACTAAAATAAGTGGTGTTATTCAAATATGTTTCTGTCTGCCAGAGCGTCAGCTAATTTATAGTAGCTTTTTTCAAGTAAGTGAGTTTTTAAAAAGTTCAATATTTCGTTTTTAGTACAGAGTTTAATATTATCGGGTAGTTTATTATAAAAATAAATCCCCATACAGTGAAAACTGTTTGACGTTTTACTTAATCGTCTGCTCGGTTCAAGAATTACATTTCTCTGTCTGCTGTTTTCGCCATAGCAATCCATACCTCTCTTCATTAATTTCATATTTTCAAGTACATACAATAAACACTGGTATATAAACTCACCAGTTAGTGTCATTATGCCTAACCTCCTAAATGCATTTCTACAGGAGTCTAAATATTTAAGTCCCAATATGTATCTTACAGCTCGTTTCTGCAGCAAGAACACTCTTTTTGTGTGTCGTTCAGCAGCTGATCCCCAGAAAAGTATTCCATAACTGAGGAGCGAGTGAAAATAGGCAAAATAAACTGTTCTGGCTGTTGTTAGACCGGCTAGTTCTTTAATTTTCTTTATTGCAAATGTTGCAGAACAAAGTTTTTTTGTTAGTCTGTTAATATGGCTAGTCCACATTAACTTTTTATCCAGCCATACACCAAGGAATTTGACTTCATTCGAGAGACATAGATTAAAACTCTCCAGAGTTTGGTTTATTGCATTATTTGAGGAAGCTGGAATACTTGTGGCAAGATTAAAATTGACAATATGCGTTTTGTCTACATTTAAAAGCATATTATTTGCCGAAAACCATCTCTTCATATTTTCGATGCAGATATTGAATTTTGAACTTACTCCGTTTACACATTTGTCTTTAATCACTAAGCTGGTATCGTCGGCAAACAAAACCATGTCTATTTCGTCAGCAATACCACAGAGATCGTTGACGTATATAATGAACAAAAGAGGTCCCAGTATGGAGCCCTGTGGAACACCAGATTTAACATAACTCACACCTGACCTACAACCATTTATTTCAGTTACTTGTGTTCTATTAGATAAGTAGCATTTGAACAGCTCCAATTCCTTACATCGGACTCCATAATGTTCAAGCTTAGCCAAGAGAATTTCATGTGATACACAATCAAACGCCTTTGAGAGGTCGCAAAACACGCCGAAAGTTTTTTGCCGCCCCTCAAGACCAGAAAGTATATCAGTAATTAGTTGCGATATGGCATGTTTACAAGATTTACCTCTCTGAAACCCAAATTGACGAGCACTAATAAGTCTTTCATCTACCATATATGTCATTAATTCTTCTGTTACGTATTTCTCAAATATCTTACTAATGCTCGGCAAAATGGACACAGGACGATAATTATTACAATCAGTAATGTCACCTTTTTTAAACAATGGGACGACCTTAGCAACCTTCATTTCATCCGGAAAATAACCTCCAGCAATACAGTCGTTTATAATAGATGCTATAGGATCCACGATGACATCGTCTAGTTTTTTCAACAAATAAGGTGAGATGTGCCAATAGTCATTAGATTTTTTAGGTTTCATCGTTTTCAATATTCTAAATACCCGATTAACAGAAATTGGTTTTAATTTAAAATTTAGATTATGTCTAGGAATAAAATTATTTAAGAATGTCAAAGAGTCATCAATGGAAGAATTCAAATTTCTTGTGAGGTCATTTGATATATTAGTGAAATAATCATTAAATAAATTACAGATTTCATTCTGGTCAAACAATAAGCTACCGTCCTTTTTTAAAATTCTAACGCAGTCTCTACTTGGACTTATATTTTTTCCTGTCTCTTCTTTGATGATTTGCCAGGCATATCTGATTTTATTATTAGCACAGTCAACACGTCTTTTTAAGTGTAATTTTTTGGCAGCCCGGCACACATTTTTGAAAATTTTGCTATACTTATTTAAAAATGACTTGGAAACACTTCCATTTTCATTGTACATAGCATACAGATCAAATAGTCTCTGTCTAGAAATCAAAATACCCTTTGACGCCCATTCACAAGACTTAACATTTTTATTGGAGGATTTAATGACGGGCATAACGTTATCTAATTGTTCCAACAACACTCCGAAAAATGCAGTATAGTCCTTACAAAATTTTGGACTCTGCCACGCCTGATGCAGGCTTAGTTTTAGCTTGTTAATTTTAGCTCCAGTAATTTTCCGAAATGTAACGCTTGCCTTGGGTTCATGCTCAATTAGAACGTCAAAATATGCTACTTGAGCAGAATGGTCCGATCTGACCCCTTGTACAATACCAGCATTAGTAGAGGAATCTGTGTCAGTGAATATATTATCGATACAGGTCTTGGACCTGTCCGCAACTCTAGTGTAACCTGATATAAGTTTTTTAAGGCAGAAACAATTTAAAATATCCGTCAACATTACAGTAGAGGGTTCAAATTCCAAAGCAAAATTTACATTGAAATCCCCACATAAAATTAAAGTTTTATTGTTATTTTTAGTAACCGTATCCAGGCAACATTCAAGATTATTGCAGTAAATATCCATGTCTCCCAATGGAGACCTATAGACAACTAGAATGATACAATTCTCTATTTCGATACAGCTAACCTCAAAATGTTTCTCTATGGACATTTTGTTAATATCTCCTCTAGATTTACACTTTAATTCATTCTTTATTAAGATCATACAACCACCTTGAGTACTATTTACCCTACAAAATATGCGGATACCATTTTAAAGCCCTCTACTCTGAAAGTATTTAATTTAGAATCCTTGAGGAATGTTTCAGTCATACACATTACGTCAATACATTCATGAGACAGAAATAAGCTCAACATATCAGCTTTTTTGTATATACCTTGAACGTTTTGATGACACAGTTTCACTTTATAGTTTCTTGAGGTAGTGCAGTTTGAAAATTTTGTATTGAGTGAGACATTGAGGAATCAACCAACAGAGTCAAATTGCTGTTATTCAAGCCATGTTGGCATGCCAAAGCTATCGTTACCGCAACCTCATCCTTAGTTATTCTCGCTTGGGTTCCATTGACGTCAACTACGCTTAGACTATTCACCAATGAGGCCACCATATAGAGTCTGTTATTGAACTTTGAGATGCGTGCATTGATTTTTTCATTATTTACATATGACATTGTTGAAACCACAAGTTTTTTTCCGTTTTCCTTGAGTATTTTGGCCAGTTTTTCAATTGTGTGTAGGTACTCACTCATTTTAAATGATATACTTTTATGGGAGGCAATCATAACAACTAACGTTTCGAATTCACTTATATTTTTTATAAAATAATCTTCATCTAAAATGTTGTCCCATGAGGCGTCAGGTTTGCAGGTATTAGTGAGAGTATAATACTGAGGCAATTTTTTTAAGATGTCACTCGACATTTTTTTACCATATCCATCTGAGAACATTACAATTTTCTTACAGACTCTAAATTGGCTTGGATGATCCCGTGGGTACGGTGACGTATTGTCTGCATGCTGGAAATGTCTGCATTTGTTTAAGTCATTGCTTATGACAGAGTCGGTTCTCTCACGTTTAAGGTTAGCTTCTTCCTCTGTACTGGTGTTCTGCTCTAAATTGTCAATTATCCTTTGTAAGTAGATTAGCTGAG
Organism: Ectropis crepuscularia; assembly: GCA_963693475.1. Classification (NCBI taxonomy): domain Eukaryota; kingdom Metazoa; phylum Arthropoda; class Insecta; order Lepidoptera; family Geometridae; genus Ectropis; species Ectropis crepuscularia. The sequence goes on from OY856355.1 coordinate 22,180,021, forward strand.
TTTCTATGTACTTAATCTTTTCAGTAGCTCCTTCTTTTGATTTTGCGTCTTGCTCATATTCTCGAATGATTTCCAGAAGTTTATCACTTTCTGCCTCAAAAGCTGCCTCTGTTATTTCTCTTCTGGCAATTTCTTTTTCCATAATTATTATTGTAGCCTTCAAAGTCTTCAGTTTTTTAGACAACTTCCTCAATTTAGACTTCCAACTTCTTCTTTTGTACCAATAGTTTTTCAGATGAGTAAATCCCTTTTTGATGGTTATTGGTTGTGTTGTTTGGAGTAATAGATCACTATATTTTAATTTTAAATCGAAACATTCTTTTTCTTTTTCTTTGAGCTCTTGTTCAAATGTATTGCGCCTATAGATCATTTCACATTCACTCTGCTCTTCTAGTAAATTGTTGTTATCTACAAGTAACTTATTAAGATACTCTTGTAAATTATCATTTCTCTCTTCTTCTTCGGATATTCTCTTCTTTAGGAAATTAATTTGTGTACACATTTTTTCGAATTCCTTTTCATTGCTGTCCTGTTCTGCTAACAGGGTATCTTTAAGTTTATTACCTTCCTCAATTTGTTTATATAGATTTTTGATTATTTTTTCATAATTTTTTATGGCTGCATCTTTCTCATCGTTTTCAACCTCAATAGGCGCTTTAGCCCTAAGGCGTCGGGGACGCGTCGTAATTGAAGCCATGTTAAACTCGATAACAATGATTTAACTAAAAATAATTATTATCAGTAAACAAACAGTGACAGTGTTATCAAATATCAGTTATGACTTCAAGTGCCCAATGTTTAAACAGCGTAACATCCTAGTTTTCACCTCATATGTTACTGGATGAAAAGTTTCGTTTCATGTGAATGAATTGCCGGCAACAAACTTATGATTTGTTTGCGTGATAGCCCGTAAGTACATAAAATGTATCACAAGTCCGTTAGAATAACACTGAGCTTATAATTGTAAACACAGAAGAAATTTCCGTCTTGAAGTTTTTAATCAATTACTGGCCCTCTTCGTAATTACTGTTTTAGTATGCTGTTGCATCAGATTTCTCACTTTTTACTCACTATATTATTTATTTTAATTACACAAGGCTTTGAGTTTACTTAGTTACGCAGTTGAACTTATCTAAACTGGTTGAATAAAAATCCAATGCAAAACGAAATGTGTGTGTGGGATTTGAAGCCTATGCCTCCCGATTCTCAACCAGCATTGATAACCACTAGGCCAACTGAGCTTGTAGCTGCAGCGTCGAAATTAAAAGTAGCTAAGTGGAAGCGGTAAAAGTTTCTGTGTTGTGTGGCAGTTATTGTAGTGCCATCTCACTCACTCCGTTCGGCTTGTTGTGGTACAAAGGTTACTGTGGCAAAAATGACACAAATCACACAGAACCGTTATCCTATTTCAAAAATGCACCACGATTTATCACTTATTTCTTGATAATGACTGCACCAAGGTTGTAAAGTAGACGTAAATGCATTTATTTCGATGTAATTTGGGATATCAGCGGTTTAAATCACTCCAACATGATTACGATTCCAATTTGTTTTTAAATGAGCAAAACGATTGCATGTAATGCAATCGTTTTGGCCGAATATGATGTTGTTATAAAAGTTCACTGTATAGTTCACAATTAACACCTCAAACACACAAAACAATTAATTTACACATTTTTAATTATTTAAATTCGCGGAGCAGTTGTATCACTTGCAGCTGGGCTTTTTTTTTTTTTTTTTGTGTTTTAATAATAAAATAAAATGCAAATAAATCAAGAAAAATATATACAATAATTAATAGAAGAAAATTGGACACACATGAATCCAAATTAAGTCCAATTAAGCGAGTGAACTCGCTCAAAAGATTGTTGTGTGAACATCTCGTTCACAGTGTCGGGATTTCGAGACAGACTCAATAGCAGCTGTAATGCTTTTAAAGCGGTGTAAAACGCCTGCTTGGCGTCGTCCGATGAAGCGAAACGTCGTTGCGTTGTGTTCTCGGTGTGTTCCAGCGATCTCTCACCGAAATCACATGAATTAATGATTCTAGAAACATAAAGTGCGACGCACCTATTGTTGAGATTGATATACTCGCCTCCTGAAGGGAAGCGACTATCGCGCGCCACTTCGTACGCTGGTATAGACGAAAACAGTGTCCTGATTTCATCTCTCCCAGCGACCGTCGTGAAGCGAACGGTATGCGCTTGCGAACAAATTTTTGTTAATGTAGTTCGCGATACGAAACTGGCAGTCGACAGAACTTCGTGTCGATCCACCCAATCACGGTAAGTACCCGTAGTACTATACACACCTTCCATCGCCCGCGGTGCCTCCATGAATCGCCTGATGGCACACATCGACTCGTTCAACTCTCCCAAGCAACGCTGAATGTCGATTTGCTGCTGCGCAGCACCTGCTACTTGTTCATGAGCCATTGCTAACTGAGATGTTAAGGTTGTGATGGTAGTTTTTGCCTGCTCGTGCGCTCCTTTGACCTGGTTGAGTTCTATCGTCTTGGCGCGGAGGGAACACAGGCAAACACTGAGGGATTTGGATCTTTCCTCGAGTAATTTCTCCTGAGCACCCAACAACTGTTCCTTCTTCTCAAGATCAGAAATTGAAACCCGCGACAGAGCACTTACGACGCCCGATCCAGAAGACGATGAAGAAGAAGACTTCTGCTGAATCACACTCAAAGATGGAGACAATTGCGGCTCAATGACTGACGCTGTAGGGGTCGAAGCACGTCTAGATGTTAAACGTTGAGGCACAGACTCCTCAGATTCGAGTTGTCTGACAGGGGTTTTCCTCGCTACCACGGTTTCGTCACCCGATGATGTCGCTCCACGTCCACGCGTCGAAGATGCCGATCGACTTCTCGATGAACTCGCGGTCACTGAACCTCTGCGTGTTGTACGCCTTGTAACACGAGGCGTCTTAGCCGGTTGAATTTTGGCCAAATAAGATACTGAGTGATTCTGCGTACCTTTCAAAGTGATCAAAACGCGAGTCAGGAGACACGCTGTTGGCCTGTTGCAACAAAACTAATGTGGACAAGAGATGTGTTCTACTAACCTCCCCTAATTCTGAAACTTGAGTCAGAAGGACAAAAATTTCTTCACGCTCACTCTTCTCGTATATATCTTTACTAAGACAAACGATGTGTACTATTTCCATTACTTTATGAAGTTCTGGGTGCTGAAGGAAACGATTTGGTCAAAGCTGTGATCGATTAATTCGGGATGGCGCTAAATCAACTTATCAACAACGGACCTGCTCCAGTACGGAACTATAGATGCAGTACTCCCAAATGATCACGTTGGTGAAACAGGTCATAGAAACCGAACGATCTGGAAACTGGAAACTTCATCTCACTACAATTCAAAGGATGCTGCCCTTCTTTCACGCTAGCGGTCACTTCCTGTACGCGAAAAGCGCCAATCTTTATCTTCAAGATAAGTCGAACCTACGTGATAAAATATCGGCTGATGATTACGAAAAATTTATAACGGAAAGTTACTTCACAATTCGGCGTACCAACAAATTTTAGTCAGGCATCATGTCTGACCAGTCGATTGAACATACTCTCAATCGAGAATCTAAAAAAGTGTAGGATTGTTTGGACGAGGAGCTAGTGAAAGCGTGGCAACAAAATGGACCATAGGTGCGGTGCAAATGTAGAAAATTTGCCAACAATTTGAGGATTTCTGCAATAATTACAGTGCGACAACTGAGGAACTCGTCGACTTCCGGCCAACTCGTGTCTCAAGAGACAATTCGGATATGGAGAAGTTGGATCAGTGGTTCGCTGCACATGTTCCTTTCCCTCTTAATTCTCAACTGATGTCTATCAGCACAGGATTTATCGGCACTGCAAATATTATCTGTCATTTCGATTCTGAAATTGGTGCGAAAATGATGGTGAATTTGATCGGTTCAACTTACGGTTCGGTGGCATTTAAACAAAAGGACAAAATCTTACCCTTGGATAAAACTTCAAGCAGCATTACCATAGACAAAGTGACTGTCTTAATAAATCCTCTCCTGCTTTTCCAGCGCATCAGTATCTCCAAGCAATCCGACAAACACCTGCAAGATTGTTTCGCATATGAGCTCGCGCCCCAACCAGCAAAAACAAGGCTTACAACAATCTCAAGACTACTGTTTTTTTGCTCTTACATCACTCGTATATAATCGTATAAGCCTGGGTTTGGGCACTAATTATAACCATATTTAATTTAACATCGTTCTAATATCAGTCTAATTGAATACAGTTTGCACTTACTGAAATCTAGCCAAAATTAATTTAAGCCGACTTAGGCTAATATTGCTTTTACGTAAGTATCTTGTTAGCCTGCATAGGCTTATATTGGTCTAAGGTTAGAATCTTTTGAGGCAATTCAAGCTCATTTATGATTTTACGTCAGATCAAACTTAAAAGTTGGTGTGAGTGTTGGTTTCAAATAAGTTACAAAGGAAGAAAAAACGATTCCTTTCGAACCCTCCGTCAGCGGCTTTCGTAATTGGCGCAGACGGTAGGATGTCTCGGGTTAACGCGTGGCGGAGCATCCAGAATCTACGTGAAGCTACAGCGGAGTTTATCCAAAAATCGATAACCAAAAAGGAACCAGAATATATGTAAATTAAATAAGTAAGAAAAAAAGAAGAAAAAAAACACATGAAAAAAGTAAGATAAAAATGGGGAAGGAAGAAACTACTTACCCCCCGGGATCACGCACCATCCAGGAACATGAAACATATTGCAACATTACTAGAAGCAAAGTAAATATCAAATATCTGTACAAGAGAAAAAAATAACTTAACCGGCGACCCAGAGACGCACATATTAAAAATTAACGTGCAGTTTCAAGTAATCAAGATCAGTGAAAAATGCGATTTATGCAAGTAAGAACACGGAAATTCAAATGTATAGCAAGACACAAGAAAATCACCTAGAAGCCATATTAGAACAAATTCAAACATCGTATTATACGAGTGAAGTCAGTGAAACAAATCACTCATTCGCCATTCACCACGGATTCAGACTGAAGTGACCAACACTTCACTCAAGACAGAATCATCGAACGGAACTTTATCGATTCGTCAAATCGATCTTCGTAGTCTGTGGACTTAACTACCATAACCCTATATAACATAACGATAACTTAGCATAATGTTTAAACGCATAGCCATATACAGCATACAGATAACTTAGTAGAATGTTTCGACGCATAACTATAAATAGCATAATGTTTAAAGGCACACATTGAGAAAAGCACAACAATACTTAAACGTAATGATCAACGGCATAAACTTTAAACGCCTAACTAAAAACAAGTACAAAGAGTGGACTGTAACAACATAAAATACGTGGGTGTGTGAAATGCGGGTGGGTACTTTGACAACAATATTTATTATTCGCAATGTAGGTATCTACTAATTTAATGGAATATCATTGCCATTCTCGCATTCGTGTTATCATACTGTTGCTGTGAAATGATTTAGTATATTTTGAGGATTAAGAATCGTTGGTCTGAGAATAACACCATTTTTTTTAATGATAAACACCGTTTTTATGGTATGTACAATAAACGGTTTTTCTGCAGTAGATAAAATTTTTTGTACTAATTTATGTAGACAACGTTTTTAGGACTTAAAAACCTACATACACCTAAGACATATGGTGCACTTTTTGACTCCGGGTGGGCGGGCTCCCGCCAGAAGCTCTGCGGTCAGCCCTGAGTGTCGCTTCTCCATAGATCGCTCCACTCAGGACCTCCCTTGAGCTTCTGGCTCCCGCATTTCTTAAATACACTCTAGGGGTAGTAGCGACAAGACTAGGTGGAGTCGGGGTGCTCCGAGTCGGATCTGGGTCCTATGTAACCTGGTTATATATTACGTAGCACAACAAATACTTAAAAAAATGCCTAAATGCGTCTGAGCAACAGTCAAATCGAATGTAGTACAACAGATTTTTATGATTAAAACACATAACGCCAAAAAACTAATATGCAAAAGTTACATTATGACACTATATATTATGCTACATTCATTATGACAAAGTAAATTAGGGGGAAAAAATATGCGATTTAAATGCCACCTTAAAAAAAATTAGAACAAATAAAAAAATGCCTAAAAACTATTATGCGTCTCATCAATAGTCGAATTAAATGTAGTACAATAGATTGTTATGCTTAAAACACATAACGCCAAAAAATTATTATGCGAAAGTTGCATTATGACAGTATACATTATGCTACATTCATTATGACAAAGTAAATTAGGAACAAAAAATTATGCGTTCTAATAGGCTCCCTATCTAAAAAATTTATTATTTAATTACTTAGTTTAGTAATTAAAAAATCTTTTTCTTTTTCTTCAGTAAAAAAAATCTAAAGAAATACTTTATAGTACAATGAAAAGACGTTTCTGGCTAGATACGTCCTTTCAACTTAGTATTTTTAGAAGCGTCTTTTCATCTTAGTGACGTTATTTTTACAAGTTCATGTTTGCGAAAAAAATTGGCCGTAACTAGCCATTAGGGCCTTTTCTACTTAGTATACATCCAGCTAATTATGAAAAGTATGCAGATAAGCCAGTAAGTTATTAATATCTTTATAGCAGAAAGTTGGAACCTAACAAGATATTTTCTCAATTAAAACGCAAATTATGAGAAACAGACTTATGCTTTCTTAGGAATAAAGTTAAATTTTTGTTGTAGAATCGTTGATTTGTGCTCGTGAGTAATGCCTCTACATCCAGTCGTAGGTTTTAAAGCTGGTACACCCGATTTAACATGTTTTAGTCTCGGGAAGTCAAGTGCGTATTCTTTTCCGTCAGGAAAGGAATTATTGTACCTACTTTATTAAGTGGTTGCCTCTGAGGAATGTGACTTTGCACATATTATTTAAACATGCACGAGGCGAAGAATCTTGCTGTTTGAAGAACAGTCCTCAAACTGACTAAAATTATCCGCGTTCATTACTTTTACGGTATTTTTTTTAATGAGGCCAGTAATAACTTCATGCCATATTGCAGCAAAGATTTGACGATTAGTGTTGTTTTTTTGTCATTTATGAGCACAAAACTAACTTTTCTGTTGAGGTCATAGGAAATCTGGTCACCAGCAGGAAGGTTACTTAGTTAGTTGGACGGGGCCTTTTCCGCACTCAGCCTCTCAATTGGGTTATTGTGCGTGGCTCATACTTCCCTTCTACTCCAGCCATCCCAGGCTATCCTAAAAGGCAAGCAGCCTATTTATTTAGGTTGTTGAAGGCCTTCGGGACAGCTGCTGGAAGTTGGAGGAATTCTGCCCGATGATCTGCCACGCTCCTGCATTCCACAATCACATGCTATATAGTGTTTCTTTCTCCTCTAAACATCTCCTGCATAGAAGGTTGCATCTGTCACACCTATAGTAAATAGGTGCTCATTTAGAGGACAGTGGCCAGTTACGAACATTTAACTTTATGAATTTAGTCCCTTCTTAGTTTGATGAGGTGGCAGGCAAGTTTGTTTGGTCCTACCGGAACAGTATTTTTGGTTTGCCTACAACTTTCAAAGTTTCTTCATTCCGTTAAATGAGTTTTCTCAGTATTTTCCTACAGCCATGTTTTTATATATATATATTTTTTACCATTTATAGGTTTACACTTGACCACCATCTCGCCTGATGTTAAGCGACGATGCGGTCTAAGATGGAGCGTGCTTACCTAGAAGAAACCGATTCACTCTCGATTTGAAGACACCAAGATTATAACCATCGAGAAAAACCCACTCAGCTTATATCGGCTTGAGGTATGGACATTAGAAGTTCCGGTCCATTTACTACTGTTTTCGCTCCTCTTTTGGCCAGTTCATCTCATCAACATCAATAGTCCACTAAATGTTCTGCTGGGACTCGGGGCCTTCTCTCGCAAGGAGAGTTAAGCCCATAATCCACTACGCTGGCCCAGTGCGGGTTGGTGGATGACGCAGACTTCGAAAGATTCTAGGTACATGTCGGTTTCTTCACGTTGTTTTTTTTCACTGTTTTAAGTTAGCGACATTACATTCTCTTCTTCTTCGGCCAGTTCATCTACTGCGTCGTTACCTAGTGAGTCGTTATGTCCTTTAATCTATTGGAATCCATTGGATCCCTACATTTTGGAGTGCATATAAGGACAGAGGTGGCCATAATTTTCTCATATAAGTGTTTACTTATTTGGGCTTGAAGGACAGAGGCGCTGTTGGAGATAATTTTGATATTCAGGTCCCCAACATATCTGGCTGCGACTGCCTGTGCCACCCTGGTGATACCGACACATTCGGATTAAAAGATTGTGTTTAAATTAGCAAAAAGGTTCTTAATATTTTGTTTCTGGCAAAAATATTTATACAGTGCAGTCATAGTGAGGTCCGATGGCAAATAGTTTCTATTTGGGGCGTGTTTTCATCTGTAGTGAGATATCACAGGACGGAATGAATTTATATGTTTCCTAATTTCTGTATCATCAATTTTCTTTAAATTAGAATTAGTTCCACGCTTATCCATTGAAACAGCAGGACTTGGCGCAACTGCTTGGAGTCTCACAACCACGTACCCCACTTCACCTCTCACATCTAGCGATACTAAGTAGAAAAACGGTACTGCCACTTGCGTCTCACTAATTTAGTTACTTGTGACAATGAAAAGGCGTTTTTCTACGCAGAACCGTCTTTTCTTCTTATGAGTACTCAAAGACGCCTTTTCACTTTATGACTATAAACATATTTTGTAAATAAATAAGACGCTTCTACTCAGAGATGTCTTTTCTACTTAGTAAACATCAGAAGTGTCTTTTCTATTAAGTAATTTACATACGAACCAAACAGCAAATGCGTCTTTTTTAATTGTGAAAAACTAGGCTCTGGTTGGTTTTTTAGCTATTTAAAAAATACTAGCCGATGCGTCTTTTTTCACTGATTCCGAATATATATATAACTCTATTTAGTCAAAAATGTTAGATACATCTTTTCTCCGTATGACGGCAGAAATATCGAATAACAATAGAAGTGCTATACCTTTTTCTGAACTATTTAGTAAACTGTGGGAAGGATCAATACTCATTACTCTGCTGCGAATATTTTTGGTCTTGGTAGTACGGTAAGGTACTAGATAATAACTGAAGACGCCAAACAGTAACATGCTTACATTATGTCACATAAGGATGCCGTTTTATTTTCTTGTATGTTTGTCTATATGTATATTTATGATAATAAAAAGATATTCACAATAAATCGATAAATCGAGTTTTAATTTTCGAATTATATTATTTCTTACTATGACTATAAAAAAACAAATACAGTGGAAATTCTTTATAACGATAAATTATCTATAACGTAGAAGAGAACATCTATGTAGTAGTTTGTCTTTTTTATACTACGAGGGGGCGTTTTTATATTCGCGGAATGGGGGATAAAGGGCGGAAATAAAAATACCAAACTATTTTTCCTTTTCTACATATTTACCTGCAAGACGAATACAATTTTCAGATCTTTCAATTAATTTATTTATACCCTTATAAAAAAATGTTTTCTCTTTATCTTCAAAATACACCGAAACTGCCTCCTTGACTTCATCATCGGTGGTAATTTTTTTACCCCGTAGCTCTTTTTTCATTTTTGGAAACAGGTTATAATCACTCGGGGCCAGGTCTGGGCTGTAGGGTGGGGGGTGATTTAAAATATCGAAGCCCACCTTATGCAGGGCAGCCAACGCAACGCGGCTCTTGTGGACGGGTCGTGTTGTCGTGCAAAAGCAGCACACCTTTCGTAAAATTTTCTCCGTTTTTTCTCTTAAATGCTTCTTTTAGTCGCTCTAATATTAAAGCGTAGTATTCTCCGGTTATGGAAACACCTTTATCTTTATAATTGATCAATAATATTACTTCTGAATCCCAAAAGACCGTTGCCATGACTTTTCCAGCTGACTGTAACACCTTAAACTTTTTGGGAGGTGCTGTGCCTTTTTTATGCCATTGCATAGAGTCTCGTTTCGATTCAGGTTCATAATGATGAACCCAAGTTTCGTCTCCAGTAACAATTCGACTTAAAACCATCCATCCTTGTCTTCATTACAGAGGTCCAAAAATGCACGTGAAAACTCTACGCGCTGCTGTTTTTGCGGGGGCGTGAGCATTCACTCCCGATTATGTTGCTTGGTTGACGATAGCTCAAAGACTAACTGTATAATAACAATGAAACCTCGTATTTATACTAATTATGAGTCACTGAACACGTTACGATCCTAATGAGCCAAATCACCCCCCTCCTAATAACTCATTCCGCGAACTTAAAAACGCACCCTCGTATATATGTAGGTAACGATAAAAAAGCTCGATCCCTTGAGCTTCGTTATAAAGAGTTTACACTGTAATTAACCTTTTTACCGCCAGGACTAAATTGCATTTCCGTGCCCTGTACGCCAAGCATACGTCATAGCACAAAATTAAAAAAATCACAGCACCCACGGTTTTCAGCGACTACTTTCGTACATTTACACGTTGTTTTGCTAGGGTTTTCTATTTAAGGACAAGTTAAGTAAAAAATATACCAGTACTTATAAATTTTTAATTAATATTTTGGTGTAGTGCGTTTTTTAATTTTAGTCAACTATAGACGTCGTTGGCGCTCAGTGCTCGCTAGCGATTGTCAAGTGACTCTGGCGGTCAAAAGGTTAAAAAAAGCCTGGACTTGCTGGTCAATTTTATATGAAAATGAAAATGAAAATGAAAAAAATTTATTTCACATTTCACAATACATACAATGTTACGGTACATTGGAGAGCCCTTTTAAGCAAACATATGCCTGTATCAGGAGTCCCCGCTCTTCTAAATCTTAGTACATCCATTGTAAAAGGAAATAAGTTACTGAACATTAGAGTATCTACATTAAACAATGCAATACGTTCTCTCCCTCTTCCTGTTTTGTGTGTGTGAGGGTGAGAGAGGGTGAGGGTGTATGTGTGGTGTGTGAGGATGTGAGTGTGTGCTGTGTGGACGTGTATGCTGTGTGGACGTGTGTGTGTGTGTGTGAGAGTGAGTGTGTGTGAGGGTGTGTGTGTGTGCGTGTGAATTATGACGTGTGTACGTGGCAGAGATAACATGTATAGGAACGCTAAGTTTATTTGATTAGTACCATTATTTATACTACACAATGGTTATTTTACTATTTTGCAGGATTATATAGCTACCATGTGAATATTTATTGAACCTGCAACAACTTTTCAACTTCACTATAAGCAAGTGGTGTTACCCACTCGCTGATACATTTTTTACATTCATTTAATGTTTTAGGATATATGTCTAAATTTTTGTTTACTTTATTGTACATATTAGTCGAACGTGCATTATATTGCTTACAAGCAAAATCTGTTTTACATTTAGGGATTTGAGCTACTGACACCTTCCTTCTTTTTGAAGGATTATGTATACCAGCGTCATAAGGTAATGCTTTATGCTTTTTGAGAATCGTATTGATGAAGTAAAGTTTTCTAACCGATAGTAAGCCACTGATAATATAAATGGCTTCAGTGGAGTACCTAATCTTTTTAAATTACATAACTTTAATCAGTCCTCGCTGAGCCCGTTCAACAGTTATAAACTTACTTTTTGATGCGCCTCCCCAAATTGGAATACAATACACCAATATTGATTGTGCCAAAGACACATAAATGTCGTTTAATACGTTACGAGATGAGTCATTTGTCTTTTTAGGTACTACATGTCTAAGCGTTTTAAAGATCCACTTCAATTTCCTAATTCTGTTAGTCACTTGTTCCAGATGATCATACCAAGTCAGTCTATAGTCTATAATAACGCCCAGATATTTAGTCTTTAATATTTTATCTATCTTAGGACAACCACAGTCTGTCACATTGATACCGTCACATTCATGAACTCTAAGGTTAAATTGATCAGAAGGTTGAGTACGATTATTAATACTGAAACATATGTAATTCGTTTTAGAAGTATTCAACGTTAAGAGATTAGATTTAAGCCAATCTGCTACTCGAGCCATACCTGCCTCAGCATTATTTTTTACGGTATTCCACGATTTTGCCGAAAAAACAATGGCAGTATCATCTGCATACGAAAACAGACTGGCATTTTTTAATGTTAAATTATATAAGTCGTTAATGTATATTAAAAATAATGTGGGGCCTAAAACACTCCCCTGAGGAACCCCATAGGTGACTTCCACATCATCACTAATGGTTTGACCTACCTTAACCCGCTGCTTCCTGTTACTCAAGTAATCTATGAAGAGTTTTAAAGGTATTCCTCTGATTCCGATACTTTCTAATTTTTTCACAAGGATTGGGACGGAAACCGTATCAAAAGCTTTTTTTAAATCTAGAAATATAGCTAAACACTTGTTTCCCTTATCCAACTGTTCAATTACAAGAGAAGTTAAGGCAGTTATAGCATCTTCCGTCGATTTACCTTTTCTAAACCCAAATTGTTTGGGTGATAAGATATGAAAATGATTAAGATAATTAATCAGTCGGGAATTCATAATTTTTTCTAGAATTTTTGAAATTACAGGTAAAACAGATATAGGTCTATAGTTGTTGATATCACTTCCGTCCCCACCCTTGTGAATCGGAACAATTATAGACTTTTTCATGGAGGTTGGGAAAATTCCATTTTGGAAGCATAGATTAGCTAGATGTACTATTATAGGAACCACTTCACATTTAACATATTTTAAGAACCTAGTCGAAACATTGTCCCAGCCAGGTGAACTTTCGGATTTCAAAGTCATAAGAATTCTATCCACCTCATTCACACTTGTATCAGTGAGGACAAAAGAGTTAAGCTGTTGCAACAATGTATATTTATTTTTAGTGGGTTTTATTTGTAGTGCTAACGATTTCCCAATATTTGCAAAGTAATCATTAATGAAATTCACGGATTCTTTAGGTGAGGACTTCATGTGCAATAAATCAGTATCTTGACTTATATTTTTATTTGTGTAAGTAATACTTTTAATATTTTTCCAAAGTAATTTATTGTTGTTAACTGATTTCTGTAATAAGTCTCGTTCATAATTTCTTTTTAGTTTTTTTATCAAGTTATTACAGAAATTCCTATATCTAGTATACGTTATTTTTAGAGTTGAGTTGTAAGGATCACCTCGAAAATCTTTTTGCAGTTTATTTCTGTGATTTATACAACGTAAAATTCCAACTGTAATCCACGGTTTTATAATTCGTTTTGAGTTAGGGATTTTTGAAACTGTAGTACAATGATTTATTGAGTCCGTCAATTTATTTATAAGTAAGTTAATTAGCATATTAGGATCATCACATAGCAACAGGTCCGATAAGTTATTATCTCTTAAATACTTCAAAGCAAGTTCATAATCTATTATTTTTTTGGTTTTCTCTCGAACTGGTAAATGTTTAATTCTTGATAAGCATAATAGTATGGTAAAATGATCGGTTATTGTAGTATGTAATACAGCAATAGATGCAGAGAATTTTAATTTATTAATTTTTAGCATAAAATGATCCAAACAATTTTTTTCTCTAGTGGGTAATATATGACCCGGTAATATTCCATATGTGGATAGCATGTTTAGGTAGTTGGTTCTATTTTTATATTCGTTTGATGATTCTATTGTTTTCGGTATTATATTTATATTAAGGTCTCCCGTTATTACAAAATTGTTTTGCGATGTAATTGACGCTAGATGAATACCAAGACTATTAATAAAAGGTTCAGCATTTGAATTTGATGGTGATCGATAAATACATAAGATAGTATTATTCATTATCTCTATCTGTAAACATGAAGCTTGCACTAGTTTAATTTCTTTTACTTTATGTCTTAATGATTGTTTTATATACAAGGTAACCCCATCATTTTGATTTTGTTTGTTCGTAGAAAAATAAGAAACGTGATTATTTAACTGTGGAATTGGTTTATTACTGTTTAGTCGGCATTCCGTAAGAATAATAATATCTGGATCTAAGTTAAGGGTTGAAAGATTTAGGATGAAGTCATCGAAATTACAATATATGCTTCGTATATTTTGTGTTATAATAGTTAAGTCGCGTTTTCCCGGTTTTAATTTTTTTGATAGATCCCTAGTGCTGCACTCAAAAGAGTCCGCTATTTCTACCCTATCTATGTCATTCAAAGTTTTTAATGTGTCATCCATCACAAAAATAATGTAAGGACGAGGAAATTGAAACAGTAGAAGAAAGACCTCTTGAGAAAATAGTGAATGTGTTATTTTTTATGTGTGGTTTTTTGTAAAAAATATTATTTTTGGTTATAGTTACTTTAGTTTTTAATAGTTGCTGTTCCTGTAATATAATTTCATAATATGCACTGTGTGTAATAGTAATGTATACTTTTGGTGAAAGAGTGTTAATATAAATAGTGGTTGTTCTTAATTCGTTACATGGTGTGGTTGTGTAGTATGTATTTTTGATTTGAGAGAAATGATGAGAGTTAATAGTGATTTCGTATATCATACATGATCCCGGCAAAATCCTTGTTAATATTGTTAAATCCATGGATAGTCATGCGTCTGTCTGTAGTAGTTGATGAACCTGCGCTTCTTGCCTCACTTGTATGATCGGCGCGGTCTCATTGAGTCTGACGTACACCCTTCCAAATGACGTCCAACAAAACTTATACTGCTTGGTGTTACGTAAGTCTCTTGCCAGAAAGTACAGTCTTGCCGCTTTAGGAGTTAGCTGCTCTGACACAAAGATGGGATCATGTTCATTTGTAGTGAAACCTAGGTGTTTGGCTTGGAGTTTGTTTTGGCTATTCCTAATATTGTATGATTTACACATTTTTAGAAGGTCTGATTTCAGCATGGTTGAACCCAACTCTATAATCAAAGAAGTATTTCTCCCTGTATTCTTCCTTCCATTTATTCTGTAAATATCTTTTATGTCTGTCCTTTCAATTTTACAATTTACCGATTTAGACAAACTGAGTATCATATTTATTACGTCTTCCTTGTTTTCATTATTCCTCTTCGGTACATTCTTGATTTCGATATTATTTTTTCTGCTCTCACGTTGTATATCCTCAATCTTATCTTCTAATAAGGAAATTCTTTCATCCTTTTTTTTAAGTTGACCTTCCAATTGTTCAAGGTTTTTTCGATATTCCTCGTTTTGGCTGGTAAGTATAACGATGGACTGCTGAATTTCCTTCAAGTTGCTGTTCACATTCTCTAATTCATTATTTTTAGAAGTCATAAAAGATGTAAACATGGTCCTCACCTCCTCCTTGAAACTGCAAAAATCTGCTACCAGGTCCTCGTCAACTCGTCTTCTTTTCAGCCGCTTTGAAATGTTTATATCACAGCTATCCAATTCACTTAGTTTGGAATCTGAGAGGGACCTGTCCAGGCTCTGCGGCCCCAGCGTCTGCGTTCTGGCAGTTACACCAGGATGCGCTCCCTTACTAAGTGGCGGAGTGCGCTTGAGAGACATAATTCCACAACCTTTGAACTTATTAGGTGTGCTGTAACGCTTGGATGTGCAGTCTCACTAGATGTGCGTGTTAATATACAAATTATTGTACAATTTCAATTGCAAAAACAAGCCGCCTCTACCGGGATTCGATACCGTGCACTTTTGGTTAAACCTGACACCTTATCGAATAGGACAACTTATCATTTCTGAGTCCGTTGAATTTAGGAATCAGGTTCCACGATGGATAATCAAATAAGAGGGTAACGTTTTGAGTTGTATAGTTAACCAAAACACTTTTGAAGTTGCGGTCACTTTTAGAAAATCAAAATGTTCAATTTTTTTACTAGGTATCAAAGTCAAAAATTGTAAAATTTAGCAAGGTATTTCTTTAAAATAACACTTTTTCGTACTTTAACACTTGACTTAAAACAATTTAAACAGTTCTATAACGATTTGGTTTGTTATTTCCCGCAAAAAAAGATTAATGTTTCGGGACGATTTGACACACGTCTGCACTGGTAAACGCACCGAGTCGAAGAGCGATTTGATATTATATTGGGATTGGGAACGTAGGGATTTTAAAATTTTGAAAACAATCGGTAGTGCTTATGTAGTTATCGACAGGTCATAATGCGTAAAACATAACGCTTACGTTCCGTTATCTGAAGAATAAGAAATTGAAACATGTCGCTGCATGTTTAAATTTCTCTATATAACAGGCTCGAACATGCGTTATTTTTTGTTACCTATGCATCGTTCATTCATTCACTGTTGTTCATTCACATATTACCAGAGTTGCCATATAACAAAAATTGTAACGTTTCTGTCTGTAACCTTAGAATAACTGAAAGTAAGGAAAGTTTTAATTGTATAATATCTCAAAATATAAATATACTAAAATCAACGATCTCAATACATTGCTTTATATCGATGACTAAAGTAGTGTTTTAGGTGGAGGTAAGAGAGAGAGGTGTTAGACCTAACCCAGCTGGTCCAAGAGGCCACAAGAGTGCCCGACGTTGAGTCGCATACACCTTATTGCTTAGACCTTCTGCTGACCACAGATCCAGACCGTTACTCCGTGGCGGTATCTTCGCCGTTAGGCAGCTCCGACCACTGTCTGGTGAAGTCAGTATCAGTCTACCATCCGCCTGATCCCAGCCCCAGAGGCAACCGGCGGATGTGGCGATACAAGTCAGCAGATTGGGACGAGATGCGTTCTTTCTTTGCATCTTACCCATGGCAGTCATTGTGCTTCACTTCTAGTGATCCCACAGTCTGCGCGGATGCTGTGACTAATGTAATACGAACGGCTATGGAATATTTCATTCCATACTCCGACGTCCCATTATCCAGCAAAGCTCGCCCCTGGTTTGGTCCTCAATGTAAAAGTGCTGAAGCATTTAAACATGAGGCCTACCTAGCCTGGGTTGATGCTCGACAGCGTAAGGCAAGGGACATACACCAGAAGAAGAAAGCGTTCAACAAGGCTGCTAAGGCAAGCAAAAAAGTTCTTCAGAGGGCTCGGTTTGACCACATCAGTCGAATAGGGAACAAACTAGCTTCGTACCCTGCGGGTAGCAAAGCGTTTTGGTCCCTAGCTAAATCGGTCGAATCGAACTTCTGTCGCCCCTCACTATCTCCAATGCTGAAACCTGATGGGACACTGGCTCACACCGCAATGGAGAAAGCAAACTTGTTTGCATCTCAATTTGCGGAATCTTCGTGTCTAGATGCTGGTAGCGCGACACCTCCTACTCCACCTGGCTGTCCGACTCTTATGTCAGAGATGCACATTCGCCAAATGGAGGTTCGCAAAGTGCTACGCAATCTGGACGTGAATAAAGCCAGTGGCCCAGATGGTATTCCTGCCCTAGTGTTGAAGGCATGTGCGCCTGAGTTGTCCCCGATACTGACGCGTCTATTTAGACTCTCTCTCAAAACTGGATTAGTACCGAAGTCTTGGAAGCTTGCCAATGTGCAACCAGTGCCCAAAAAGGGAAGTCGTGCTGACCCTGCCAACTACAGGCCCATCTCAGTCACGTCCATACTCTGCAAGACTATGGAACGTGTCTTAAACCACAGGCTTCTGACGTACCTAGAATCAAACGACCTCCTCAGTGACCGGCAATACGGGTTTCGCCGAAACCGGTCCACCGGGGATATTCTAGCGTACGTCACTCACATCTGGAGTGAAGCTATCGAGAAACACGGGGAAGCACTTGCAGTCTCCCTGGATATTTCGAAGGCTTTCGACAGGGTTTGGCATGATGGCCTTATAAGCAAGCTTCCTAGTTATGGTTTGTCTCCTGGGTTTATTGCGTGGATATCGGACTTTTTGAGGGATCGATCCATACGAGTCGTCATTGATGGCTGCTCGTCGGATCAAATGGCTATCAATGCCGGAGTCCCTCAAGGGTCGGTACTCTCTGCGACGCTCTTCCTGCTACATATAAACGATCTGTTGAAGCCCGGTATCTTTGGGTACGCAGATGATAGCACCGTTGTAGAGAGTTACATATCTAGTGCGAGAGCCAGTGGGCAGCAAACTCAGGTACTAAGAGAGAGTCTAATCGAGCGTTTGAGCTTGACCCTTGAGGCGGTGTCTACATGGGGCGATGCCAATCTGGTCAAGTTCAACGAGAGTAAGATGCAGGCGTGTCTGTTCTCCGCAAAAAGGAGTCCATTCCAACTGACTCCAACTTTTAGAGGTGTATCCGTGCCGATTTCTGACCGTCTTGAGCTTTTGGGCGTTACATTGACATCTACGCTCAACTTTGGTTCGTATATCGAGTCCAAGGCTAAATTAGCTGCCAAAAAGCTAGGTGTCCTCTCAAAAGTGCGAAGGTACTTCAAGTCTGAGCAGTTGCTCACGTTATATCAAGCACAAATTCGTTCTTGTATGGAGTACTGTTCGCATCTTTGGGATGGTTCGGCTAAGTATCAGCTGGAGGCCTTGGAATCGATCGAGAGACGTGCCAAAAGGCTCATAGGTAGCGACACTCTTGTGCGAAAAAGACTACAAAGTCTTGAACATCGCCGAAAAGTTGCTAGCCTTTCGGTTTTTTATCGGATACACTTCGGAGAGTGTGCGACTGATTTACATGATCTAATACCACCTTGCCCTTTTTTCTATCGGAATGCTCGTAGCTCGAAAAAGCGACATCGTTTCATGGTTGATGTTCCAAAGACACGAACGAAGAGATTTGACTCTACCTTTGTGATAAGAACGTCTAGGCTGTGGAATGCGTTGCCTGAGTGGGTTTTCCCTGTTGGTTACAATCTTTGTGTCTTCAAATCGAGAGTGAATCGGTTTCTTCTAGGTAAACACGCCCCATCGTAGATCGCATCGTCGCTTAACATCAGGCGAGATGGCGGTCAAGTGTAAGCCAATAAAAGTAAAAAAAAAAAAAAAAAAAAAAAAAAAAGGTGAATTAGGAATACTGGGGTGATGGGACAGCCACCGGTTTTGGTCAATTGAAATAAAAGAAAATATTAAATATGATTACAAGTGATTTATTTCTTCTTGACAATAATTATTTCTTATGCTAATTACGACTACATTTAACACTACCCGCGTAGTTTCCGTTTTCGTCATTTTTCCACGATAAAAATAGCCTATGTGTACTTCCAGTAAAAATCTATACAGTAATATAGTAGGGAGTAGGATGATACATCTGGACGTACAATATCATGTAAAAACAAAATCTAGCCAACATTATACATATTTTGAACAAATCAATTATCTAAACCATAAATGAATGCGTGATATAAATGCTACGTGATACTGTGCTGCTATGGGCAGGCGTATTGCTTACCATCAGGGACATGTTCTTCTCGTCCCGACATTCTAAACAATAAAAAAACAGTAGCGGCGGTAGATAAATAATCCTACTAGTATTATAAATATAAATGTTTAGATATTTGGAAGTTTGTTGCTGAATCACGTCGTGTGTTGGTATCATAGTTATGATACCAACACATTTTCTGTATGGTGTGGCCCATAACATTCAATACACAGGCCAATGCCACAGTCAGGACAATATATGCCTGTGTCCTTCCTTTTTTTCTTTAGACTCCAACACCTAGAACACTTTCTTCGCTTGAGGACCCCACCATCACCGTTCCAATTGCTTAGGCTTTTTGCAATATGAGTGGGGACCTGCGGAGGAACTGTTCTTGTTGTTGGAGAAAGCAGGCCAGACAAAACTGTATCTCTAAATGCTTGCAAAGCTACAGTTTTGCCTGTGCCCGCTTTGTACGTAATATATGCGTTTAAAAACATCATCTGGAATATATGGATGGAATTTTTTTTGTACCACCTAATGGTCTTATGCTCACAGGGGTAGTATGCGAGCATTTGGTCGTGCCGATCTAAGCCTTTCATAAATGTATTATATTTCAAAATTATGTCTGCTTTCGACACGACACGACCACGCCTGTTAGTCGTGTTCTTCAGCTCGGGTGTATGTTCGGTGGAAAGAGTCAGCACATCTCTTTTGTCTTTCCACTTCATGACTCATACATCCTTGCTATTTTTTCTATAAATACTACCACCCCTGGTGAGTTTTTTGCTGGTCACTACTGTAGGATTTCCTTTTCTATTAGAAAGTAAGGTGCCTGTGCAGTATGTTTTTTTAGTAAATAAAATTTCTGCAAGATCCACACTGTTGTAAAAAATATCCATGTACTGAGTGATCAGCGTTTAAAAAATCATTACTTAGTTTAAGGACGACTTTCTTAACGTGGCCAACACCTCCAACTTCATTATCGGCTGACCCTACATGTGAATTCTATGGAAAAGCCCTTTATGGTCAGCCAGTACATAAAATTTTACACCAAACTTATTTTTTTTATTTTTATGTATTGCCGTATTGAAAGTCGTCCTCTAAATAATACCATGGACTCATCTATGGTGAGCTCCTTCTCGGGATATATAATTCGTTTCATAGCTGCATTAAAATATTCTATTAACTCGTCCACCTTATCGTAAATTCTGTTAAAATTTTTGTGGTTTTTTACGTATAGCATTCTCAGTATCAACAAAAATCTGTTTCTGCTCATATACTGTGTTAAATTGAATTTCACTAAATGTGATTTGGCCCAATAATCATTTATTCGATTGACACGATCAGACCCCATAAAAAATAACACCCCCAAAAACTTGTACATTTCGTCTGCCGTCGTGTCCTTCCATCTCTTTAGTCGGCTATCGGGCTTATAACCTTTCGCCAATATTTCCCTGGCATGACGGTTGGTATATGTGGACAATTGAGTTACAAAGTGTACGCTGAAAAATAACTTGAAATACTCCAGAGCCGTCATACCAACAGTATTTGCAACTAAAATTCCTGGCTGGCCCGTGAACGGGAAACTTGCTGGAGTTATCTCTTCTTCAGTCCAGCATTCTGTTGGAGCCGCTTCAGCTATCGTCGTAGCGAAACTTTGGTTTGGCGACGAACCAGAGTCGATTGATCTGTAAACATTGTCTTCTGATAAAACTCTCTTAAATATTACAAGAAACTTACTTTTTGTATAAAATACGATTGGTCCCCAAAATAATCAATGTATTGATTTTTACCTGTCCAAAGAATCGGGATCAGAAACACATGTAGTTCCATCAAAAAGTATACCACTTCTTTTCAAATATGGAAGTTTAGTAGTTGAAGGTAAATGTTTAATTAATTGAGTATTCACAGAAGGTAATGTCTGTGTATGAGTACTGTTGTAAGGTACTTGGTCTGGTAAAAATGCATGTAAGTTTTCATCCAATTGATTCTGCGCAGAAACGACTGTTTCCTCAACACGTTGCAAGACCGATGGACTGGCAATAACACGGGGAGAGACTTCTTGAAAATAGTTGAAAGTCAATAACAAAATTGTCATCCAAAAATTAATTCACAGGAACAAGAGAAGCCGAGTGAAACCCTAGTATTTCAAATTATCTTCAACTGGTTACAAGTTTAATGTAAATTATAGTTTTAAAATTATTTAAAGTTCAAAGGTTTTGTCAGATTGTAAATAACTTTAAGTTAAAACCAGGTAGTTTTATGCAACTAGATTCACAATGTGTATAATATCTAGCAATAGCTTTATACTTCTTAATTATAACAACATGTTAAGCAAGGTCGCTTATATCCATCTATAATGTTATCATAAACTGATATACAAAGTGTGTAACAATAATAAGGTAACTTTTCAAAATGTAAACCAAGTGTTAACCATTGGTATTACTTCCAGAGTAAGTGTTTAAATATGAAATCGCAGAAAATTACAGCAAAATGCTTTTCAATAATGAAATTATTTTATATCAATATAAGTAATGTTTAGAACTTTCTTTTATGAAGTCAATCTTTACACCTTTACAAATTCTTTGTTGATTTACAGTGAGGTAAATATTGTCATACTTCTCTTCTAAAATATAAGTTTCTCAGAATAACTTAATAAGGTATCTATAAAAACTTTAACAAAACATATGTAATATATAAAATTGTGTCTGATAACAGCTATCCTATCTTATCCTTCTGTTTGGTGAAAAATAACAAAGTACATCGAATGTCATACCATATGTGTTCCTAAAATGTTAGAAAAAGCACAATAAAATGTAATACATCAAAAGTACAATGTAAAAATACACAAAGTTATTGGATGTATGCAACTTGATCTTCAAATATAAGCAATAACAAACCCCTTTTTCAAGTCCCTAAACGACAGCGCCAATTGTAATGTAATTAATTGGTTGTAATATATAAAAGTGATTACAACGTATAGATATGGTTGATAGTACAGTCATTTGGTCGAAAAAATAGAGGTTACCTGGAAAGTTTTCCGGGAGTTTTGAAATTTGGCAATTTTATAGATTTTGGTATGCTCTTGCCAAATTTCAACTTTGCCCCCTCGTATGGCTGCCGCTCGCGCCGTCATATTGAAAAAATGGCGCCCAAAATCAGTGTTTAGATAATAAATCCTTTCTGACGCATTTTACAGGAAAAACATATTTAATTAAAATAAAAGTAGAGAAAATTTCCTACAATTTATGTCTTAACCTTTTCTTTCCTAAAATCAATAGTTTCGGCGTACGAGCACCGTAAACCATGATACATCCGCACCAACGTGTAATATTTACTTTAAACTGCTCAATGCTCATATTGTGATTTGTAAATTATAAAAATTATACGAAGGTTAAATATTGTTCCATAGAATGAAAACCTAGCTAACTACTAGTCTGCCATGTCTAGCTAGTCTGTAACGAAGTGTAAGTTACGGCTGGTCTAGTCGGGAGAACGGCGACTGCCGATCCGGAGACTCCGGGTTCAAACCCCACACGCACCACTGTCTTTTCGAAGTCATGTGCGTAATGCCGCTAACTTAAAACGGTGAAGGAAAACATCGTGAGGAAACCGACATGTACCTAGAATCTTTCGAAGTCATGTGTCATCCACCAACCCGCACTGGGCCAGCGTGGTGGATTATGGCCTTAACTCTCTCCTTGCGAGAGAAGGCCCCGAGTCCCAGCAGTGGGAACGTTTAGTGGGCTGTTGATGATGATGATGATGGAAACGAAAAAAAAAATGCAGAACAATGGGGATGGAAAAAAGACAAGAACGGGCTCATTCCTGTTACTACATTCGATCCCCCTGCTCCGGAAAGCTTACTGAAGCTTATTTCTTGCAAATGCAAGAAAAGCTTGCGGATGCAGAAAAGCAGGACTAAAGTGCTCCGTTGTGTGTACGAACTGTGGTGGTTCTTGCGATAATTCGCCATTTCCGTCACAAGACGACATTGAAGAAGAAGAAACGGACCTTAAAATAATTTGCCAGCCGCTATACCCATATTAAATCTTATTGCTATCGCTTTAAGTTTGAAAATTAGTTTTTATTTGTTAGGAATCAGGAGATAATAATATCATACATAGCGCTTGGACGAGCATTTTAAAATTAAAATAGAGCTTTGTGCACTCTTAATAAAGTCGAAAATAAAAAGTTGTCTCTTTTCTAAACTCTCGGAATTTTTGGGAATGCATATTTGCGTTAAATTATTTTAATAAAATTAAAATTGAGCATTGTTTTATCATCTACGTGAGTACGAGTGGTAAATTTTACAGTTACCTTTCAATCTTTCAAATAAATATTGAAATTGCTACTATGGCATCACGTCGCAAAACTAGTACTTTTTGGGATCATTTTTTGGAAATAAGTAATGAAAAAAAAGCTAAATGCAACTACTGATGATTCCATTTCATTCGCCTCTGGAAGTCTGGGAAATCTGTCCAGACATTTAAAAAGGAAACATGCAGGCGTTGTGTCAGCCCCAGCGGAACGTCAAGTACCTGCTCAGGAACTTCTGGACACTGGTGAGCCTGCAGAATCTTTAATAAATGTTAATGTACATGATACCTTACCAACACCATCAACTTCATCCGGCAGCACTGGCGTAAAACAGTGCCTCCAAACAAAAATATACGGTTTCGCCAACAAACCCCTGCCATCTAACAGAAAACGAAAGATAGACGAGCAGTTACTTCTTATGATTGCTAGAGAATATCAGCCATTGAATGTTGTGAACGACGTAGAATTTAAGAAATTTGGACAGCTTTTAAATTCTTCGTACAATTTACCAACTAGAAAAACTTTATCGGAGAGTCTTTTGCCACAAATGTATTTGAAAATAAAAGAGCAAGTCAGAAGAGAAATATCTAATGCGCCTGCGGTTTGCATAACTACTGATGGCTGGACTTCTGACAATAATGAAAGCTTTATTGCAATTATAGCTCATTACATTGATCCAGATGTTGGTAAGATAAATTCAAATCTATTAGGTTGCATCAACTTAGACGAAAGCCACACAGCTGACAATCTTTGTCAGTTTTTAAAACAAGAGTTGAGAGAATGGCAGGTTGAGCACAAAGTTGGAGCTGTGGTAAGCGATAATGCTTCCAATATTATTGCAGCGGTAAATTTAGGAGGTTGGCGTTCGATAAGGTGTTTCGCACACACATTAAACTTAATTGTACAGAGTGGACTTTCAACAATCTCGGACACACTGGGAAAAGTTAAAAAAGTGGTGGAGTTTTTCAACAGAAGCACGGCTGGCCTTAATAAATTGAAGTCCATCCAAAACCAGATGCATTTGGCAGAATTAAAATTAAAACAAGATGTCTGCACTCGATGGAACTCCACGTACGACATGTTGGACAGAATAATTAAAACTAAAGATGCCGTAATTGCCACCTTAGCATTAGTCAGGAGCGATCTTGCTTTACATCCGGAAGATTGGGCAATAATTGAAAAAGTTACACCAATCCTTAAAATATTTTATGAAGTCACAGTTGAGGTGTATAATGAAGCAGATTCAACAACACCTCGTGCACGCTGATGCATTGCCGGACTTGAAAATGAGACGTCTGTTAAAAACTGAGCTTTTTTTAAAAGCTCGCTTGCGCCCAGACAATACCACCGCTGCCGGTATCGTAGAAATTGATAAATATGTCCACGAACCGATCATCAACAGATCAGAAGACCCTTTACTTTGGTGATTTTTGAGAAGAACTGTGTACCCTCTCTTATACACTTATATACAAAAGAGATTAAACATTGTCGCTACGTCTGTGCCTTGTGAGAGAATTTTCTCCAAAGCAGGACTCACTTTGACAAATCGAAGGAGATGCTTAAAAGCATCTAAAGTGTCTATGCTGCTATTCATTGGAAGCAATCACAAATGAAAACATAAGTTTAAAACCCATTGTAAAAAGATGTACATAAATAAAAAAATGTAAAATAATATTCTTCGATACCTACTAAAAAAATGTATATAAATAAAAAAAACTTAAAAAGAAAACAAAAAAAAAGACAAAAAAACCTGTTTATTTGTACATATTGTTTGAATTGTATATAGAATCAGTTGACTTATAAATACGCCAACCTTGGTTGACAGTCCTAAGCCTGTAAAGTATGAAGGTAATTCAACTGATGTAAATCTATTTCATAACAAATAAAATTGAAGTGTTTGGTTGCAATTTGCAATATCAAAATAAAATCTGTTTATCATGCCACGTAACCGCTATTTTTTTTTACTTTCAGTTCAAGAAACTAGGACGGGTGTCGTGCAAAAAACTTTGGAACGCGGGCGAAACCGCGGACACAGTTGGACGTCTACTCTCTTTCTTAGAAAAACGTAATTTCGAAATAAACTCGCGACTTTCCTACTCCGGTTCTACTTTATTTCATCCGATCGAACATTGTTTGACGTTGAAATGTTGCCTTGAAATGGTTATATAGTATATAATAGGTTATATATAATATTATATATATATAATAGGTTTAACCTATTGAAATAGGCTTAGAATATTTAAACGGACGAAACGAAGGATCGAAGCAGAACTGGAGTATGAAAGTCGCGAGTTTATTTCGATATTACTTTTCCGTAGAAAAAGAGTAGACGTCTTGGTAACTTGGTATCGCTGCTAGCTCCACGAGCTGTCACCAGCATACATTTAGCTATGTCCACGGTTTCAGCTGCGTTCAAAAGGTTTTCTTTTTTTCACGGAACTAATTATTTTCTTCAAGTAAGAGTAGCCTATGTTATCACGCTTTAGAAGATCAGCTATCCGGTAATTCTGGTAGTGAAGTCCTGTCATAATCGGTAGGTACAACCGTTTCGGAGATTAGGCGAAGCAAATAGACAAACAGATAAAAAAATTAAAATATGTTTTATGATACCTATATGTACCGTCTGCACAATCACATGCATGTAGTGTAAAGCGGATATTATAATATTACAAACTTACAATCCAATTTTATTAATTTCTATAGATATTGCGTAGAAAAAGATATAGAATAAAAATAAATTTAAGATTTTTTTTATTCAGTTCAGACACAAAATTTATGGAGCCAGTTTATTCAGAAGTAACTATATACAAAATAATTTAAATTGAAACTAATAGTTATAATACTGAAGTTCACGGAGTCACACGTCATCAAAACATGTTTTGTACGTGATTAGCTACGGCCTGATCCGAGGAACTATGTGTAACTGTAAAGGTGTAAAGCTCGAAACGCAGTATTCAAACCGATTAGAACGCCGGACCTACGTAGTTCCGCGGAACCAGTTCCAGGACAGAGGTCAAGGAGATATTTTAACCGTTCCATGTCAGATCCTCTCCCGGACACGATAAGCGCAGGACTATACGGAGTCCCACTTAAAATTAGCTCCGACTCTGGTTCAGAATTGAATGATGTCCTACTGAAAGAGACACTCCAATTTTATAAGGTAGATCTACACATAGGCACCCCACATAACCCAAATTCAATGGGACTAGTCGAAAGGTTCCATTCGACTCTTATTGAGGTCTATAAGTTAGCTAAATATGAGCATAAAATTACTGATGCAGCGTCAGATATGACTTATGCACTTATGTCCTATAACCAAACCATTCACTCCAGCACAGGGCTAACTCCTTTTGAAGTCGTGTTTGGACACACGGACTCTACAAGTACCTTCGACGTCGAGTTCAATAAGGAATATACCCAAAAATTAGTCCGCGATCATAAAAAACGAGTTAAATACTTATACGAGTATCTGACAAACAAAACTATAAACAAAAAGACACGAGTTAACGAACAACAGCACGGAAAAGAAAAGAAGTTCAATATACAAGAAGGAGACACAGTCTTTGTAAAGGAAGTAAATGAAAGAAGAGGAAAAGATAAACCACGATACGAAAAGGCGGAAGTCGTGGGGGAGATAGTTAGAAATGTTGTACCACTTAAGGTCAAAGGCCGTGATACAAAAGCGCCAATTAAGGATATTAAACATCCTCCACAGGTGCATGTGATATTGGCGATGACAGCGGCTGCCCTGGCCCTTCAACTTCAAAGGATCAGGGATAACCCAGGGGTCTTCCCGATCAAGGAAGTTCAAGCCCTGATTAGTAGCGATAAGTGGTATTTAATTAAGATTTTAGATTTAAGTTTAATTAGAGATGATTTAGAATTTAATTTAAATAGATACGCAAACCTCAATACACACATACTTAACTATTTTGGAAAGAAACCAGTTAACTCAGACATAAGTGATAGTAAAGTTCAGACAGACTTTATAAAAAATTTGACAGTGCAAAAATTGAACCAACTATTGCCCGCCAAAAGAATTAAACGAGGCATTATAAACCCTCTTGGCTCGCTAATTAAGTTAGTATCGGGTTACTTAGATAACGACGACGCCATCAAATACGACAAACTAATTAAAGAAGTAAAATCAAAACAAATTGCTGTAAATAAGAAAGTAACGGTGGTCGCAGAAATGGTGCAGTCATTAGTTAACATAACAAATAACACTAAGTACAATTTCATCCAATTAGATAAAGCAATTTGGGAAATCAGAAAACAAATCAACGACAAAAATAGTACTCACGACACTTTCAAAATTTGTAATACTTATCAATTGTTCCTGCATAACTTCCAAACTATTTACACCTCATTGGATGAAATAGAAAATATAATTGCATTTAGCAAATTAGGCATGTTACACCAATCTATTATAGACTCAAGTGAATTACTGGCAATGTTAAAAAGAGTAGAACAACATAATAAACTTATGTTTCCTGTAACCCCAGAAAATCTGTTAAAACTAGAACAATGTATAAATATAAAAGCTTACGTAAAAGAAAATCAAATAACATTAATCATGGACGTACCTCTTGTCGAAAACGACACGTACGCATACTGTCGTGAATACCCTTAACCAGACCCACCTAATTCTACCAAAATTCCCCTTCCTATTAGCGAAAAGGTCGAAAACAGTGTTTCTCCCTCGCCCCTGCAAGGAAGTTGATGAATTCCTGTTCTTATGTGAAGAGGACTACTCATCGGGGTTGTCCCAGGACACCTGCATGACCAACCTGATGACATTTGCGGCAGACACATCCTCGTGCCACCCGATCCTGGTGGACTTGGAGGAAGTCGTAGTGGAAAAGATCCAGAGCAACAGATGGATGCTGTTCACCAAACCCATACTCATCCTCACGCAGAACTGCAAAGACGACACCACGTACCATCATGTCCAGGGGACATCATACATCGTAACGACCGATGACGACTGTAAAGCCGAAATTGGAGGTTTCACCATGAAAAGACAGAGGGTGAACATGGACCATTTCCAGTTGCCTGCTGTACCAGTCATAAACCTGCCACCTGTTAGTCCTCCGAAGCCAACCCCTTTCATCGGACCAGTAAACCTGAGAGGGATGGACCTGACGGATCTACAACGCCTATCTTCAGTTTTAGTGAAAAGTGATAGTGAAATGGGCATTAACAGTGAAATCAGTGACGTCGTAAACGTAAAAAATATTAGTGTCGGTACACTTATTTTATATGTCATTTTAGGATTAGTATGTGCTTATATAACTTTTAATCATGTTAATCGAAATTATCGGAACCAAAATCGTGCCACCGATAATTTCGAGCTTGAGGAGTGAGGAGTTATACTTTCCAGTAACCGCGCTCAGACTATACAAATACATCCGTGAGGGCTAAAACCGCTGAGTAGCGTCTAGACGCACGGTGCCCGTCGCCGGTGGTCTGGAATGTGTAAACAGGATGAGGTCCCGACCAGCGCTAGGCTGTAAGTTAGTTTTAAGTCAGTCTATTCTTATAACTCTCAAATGTATCGCACATTTATTAAACTGTAACAAATTAATTTCTGTTTTTAAAAACTAAAACCTGTGTCCCCCAATCTTGACTACCTACTATATTTAATGTTTAACGTTTTATACATTTTTATTTTTTGTTTACTGACATTCAATTTTATTTAGTCAAGTCAGCTATTATTATTTAGTCAAGGAATATTGTAATCCATGTACTTTATGGCTTGTCGCACGTCTTCGCGTGTCTGTAAGTGCGACAGGTAATTAATGAATAAATAAATGAAATAAGTTTTCACTTCAAAAGTATCTGCCATACGTCCGCGGTATTTTCTTTCGCCATTAAAACTGGGGGTTATCGCTTTCTTATACAAAAAGTTTGGGTCGAGAATTTTAATCAACGTTTTTTCCGCGTTGGGACTTTCTGCAACGTACGATGAAATTAGTACGTTCGAAGCTTCTTCTGTCATCCGACGTCAGCGCCAGGTTAAAGAGGGAACATTCTCACAGTTCTCATTCGATGGAAGAAAATACTTTTCACTATATGGGAAGGATCCAATGCCCAACGCCGTTCGCTGTTATAGAACCAAAAAAACACCAACAAGTCGCGACTCTTCAAAAACAACTGCCGCACCCATTGCAGAAGCCGGACACGTTGAAATTTATTATTACGGCAGAGAAAAATCAGCGGGTCTCCGGAACGTGAAGGTTACTGATATAACGGAAATGCAAAAAATCACTGAAACGTGTCTGCCAACCATTGGTGATCTGATGTGGCTGTACGGAATATGGTCCTGCATCGACGATATACCAGGGTGGAACGTGTTCCTGGAAGAAGCTACGGCTGGAAAATCCTTCGTCAAATCAAGTATAATATTTCTTCCGTTCATCTCACTCACCTCTTTCTGATTACGACACGATATATGCAACTCTTGTGTACGCTCACGCCAGGAGCAAAGCTTCGAACAGCAAATCATGCATCGTAACGTTCGATCAGCCACTGTATTGGAAATGAAAATGAAAAAACGTTTATTTAGACAAACTGAGTTTACAAACGTTGGCTGGCAAATTACATATTTTTAATATCGTAGGATCTAGAATTTAGCACTTATTAAGTACCAATTTCCAGATTCCCAGTTATGAGTAGGTTCCAGCCGTTGCCGGGTCCAAGTTCCCACCCTAGCACTGCCTAAGTAAGTACCGGGACACGGCAAAGATCAGGAGGGCAATGTTTTGCCAGCGTGCACTGGATCCGTAGGGCTTACTAGGGGTACCTGTGCTGTGGGATCCAGGTTCCCCGCAAGCGCATGACATTGTTTCCGACACTGAACCGCCCTCTGAGATTAATTCTATCGTTCTTCGCCTGGGGTAATTTCATCTTCTCATGTCTTTTTTGGGTACGACCGGATTCATAATGGGGGGAGGGGACTTGAGGACGCTCCGAAAATTATTTACGCTGAAAATTGCGTAGAAAAGGTCATATCAGGCCACGCGTATTCGAGAGCTGTTCGTATTAATTTCTCGTCCATGCATCCTTATCGAAGCGCGTCATGGACACGATTGAGTTTGCCGACGAAGAACGCAATGAGATGGAGCAATTACTTCTGGGTTTCGATCGGACAGTCGTTCAAAATCAAAAATCAAAATCAAAATTCATTTTATTCTGTCAACACATACAGTGCACTTAGAAACGTCATTTTATACAATTCTTTAAATGTAGTAGTCACTTTATAATAATCATAATCAAAGTCAAAATCATGACTGTGTAATTACAAATATGAACACATGAAGACATTTGTATTCTAAACTAAATTGCAACTATACAGCTTTATCACAAGGTTCAAGAGTGTTGGTAAAGTAAGTAACATTAAAGTTAAGTAATTAGACAGCAATAGCGTCGTCATAAGCATCTTCAATTGTTATTACATCATTAAACATAAACAATAATACATAAAGTAAATTTTAAATAACTAAGTTGTCAGCAATAGCATCGTCATACTTATATCATAGCGAGAACACAATAATAATAATAATAAATACATCAGTTAAATACTCGAATAGTCATAGGGTTTTGTCTATTTTGATTACAATGATTTTACATAGAAAAACTAAAATAAGTGGTGTTATTCAAATATGTTTCTGTCTGCCAGAGCGTCAGCTAATTTATAGTAGCTTTTTTCAAGTAAGTGAGTTTTTAAAAAGTTCAATATTTCGTTTTTAGTACAGAGTTTAATATTATCGGGTAGTTTATTATAAAAATAAATCCCCATACAGTGAAAACTGTTTGACGTTTTACTTAATCGTCTGCTCGGTTCAAGAATTACATTTCTCTGTCTGCTGTTTTCGCCATAGCAATCCATACCTCTCTTCATTAATTTCATATTTTCAAGTACATACAATAAACACTGGTATATAAACTCACCAGTTAGTGTCATTATGCCTAACCTCCTAAATGCATTTCTACAGGAGTCTAAATATTTAAGTCCCAATATGTATCTTACAGCTCGTTTCTGCAGCAAGAACACTCTTTTTGTGTGTCGTTCAGCAGCTGATCCCCAGAAAAGTATTCCATAACTGAGGAGCGAGTGAAAATAGGCAAAATAAACTGTTCTGGCTGTTGTTAGACCGGCTAGTTCTTTAATTTTCTTTATTGCAAATGTTGCAGAACAAAGTTTTTTTGTTAGTCTGTTAATATGGCTAGTCCACATTAACTTTTTATCCAGCCATACACCAAGGAATTTGACTTCATTCGAGAGACATAGATTAAAACTCTCCAGAGTTTGGTTTATTGCATTATTTGAGGAAGCTGGAATACTTGTGGCAAGATTAAAATTGACAATATGCGTTTTGTCTACATTTAAAAGCATATTATTTGCCGAAAACCATCTCTTCATATTTTCGATGCAGATATTGAATTTTGAACTTACTCCGTTTACACATTTGTCTTTAATCACTAAGCTGGTATCGTCGGCAAACAAAACCATGTCTATTTCGTCAGCAATACCACAGAGATCGTTGACGTATATAATGAACAAAAGAGGTCCCAGTATGGAGCCCTGTGGAACACCAGATTTAACATAACTCACACCTGACCTACAACCATTTATTTCAGTTACTTGTGTTCTATTAGATAAGTAGCATTTGAACAGCTCCAATTCCTTACATCGGACTCCATAATGTTCAAGCTTAGCCAAGAGAATTTCATGTGATACACAATCAAACGCCTTTGAGAGGTCGCAAAACACGCCGAAAGTTTTTTGCCGCCCCTCAAGACCAGAAAGTATATCAGTAATTAGTTGCGATATGGCATGTTTACAAGATTTACCTCTCTGAAACCCAAATTGACGAGCACTAATAAGTCTTTCATCTACCATATATGTCATTAATTCTTCTGTTACGTATTTCTCAAATATCTTACTAATGCTCGGCAAAATGGACACAGGACGATAATTATTACAATCAGTAATGTCACCTTTTTTAAACAATGGGACGACCTTAGCAACCTTCATTTCATCCGGAAAATAACCTCCAGCAATACAGTCGTTTATAATAGATGCTATAGGATCCACGATGACATCGTCTAGTTTTTTCAACAAATAAGGTGAGATGTGCCAACAGTCATTAGATTTTTTAGGTTTCATCGTTTTCAATATTCTAAATACCCGATTAACAGAAATTGGTTTTAATTTAAAATTTAGATTATGTCTAGGAATAAAATTATTTAAGAATGTCAAAGAGTCATCAATGGAAGAATTCAAATTTCTTGTGAGGTCATTTGATATATTAGTGAAATAATCATTAAATAAATTACAGATTTCATTCTGGTCAAACAATAAGCTACCGTCCTTTTTTAAAATTCTAACGCAGTCTCTACTTGGACTTATATTTTTTCCTGTCTCTTCTTTGATGATTTGCCAGGCATATCTGATTTTATTATTAGCACAGTCAACACGTCTTTTTAAGTGTAATTTTTTGGCAGTCCGGCACACATTTTTGAAAATTTTGCTATACTTATTTAAAAATGACTTGGAAACACTTCCATTTTCATTGTACATAGCATACAGATCAAATAGTCTCTGTCTAGAAATCAAAATACCCTTTGACGCCCATTCACAAGACTTAACATTTTTATTGGAGGATTTAATGACGGGCATAACGTTATCTAATTGTTCCAACAACACTCCGAAAAATGCAGTATAGTCCTTACAAAATTTTGGACTCTGCCACGCCTGATGCAGGCTTAGTTTTAGCTTGTTAATTTTAGCTCCAGTAATTTTCCGAAATGTAACGCTTGCCTTGGGTTCATGCTCAATTAGAACGTCAAAATATGCTACTTGAGCAGAATGGTCCGATCTGACCCCTTGTACAATACCAGCATTAGTAGAGGAATCTGTGTCAGTGAATATATTATCGATACAGGTCTTGGACCTGTCCGCAACTCTAGTGTAACCTGATATAAGTTTTTTAAGGCAGAAACAATTTAAAATATCCGTCAACATTACAGTAGAGGGTTCAAATTCCAAAGCAAAATTTACATTGAAATCCCCACATAAAATTAAAGTTTTATTGTTATTTTTAGTAACCGTATCCAGGCAACATTCAAGATTATTGCAGTAAATATCCATGTCTCCCAATGGAGACCTATAGACAACTAGAATGATACAATTCTCTATTTCGATACAGCTAACCTCAAAATGTTTCTCTATGGACATTTTGTTAATATCTCCTCTAGATTTACACTTTAATTCATTCTTTATTAAGATCATACAACCACCTTGAGTACTATTTACCCTACAAAATATGCGGATACCATTTTAAAGCCCTCTACTCTGAAAGTATTTAATTTAGAATCCTTGAGGAATGTTTCAGTCATACACATTACGTCAATACATTCATGAGACAGAAATAAGCTCAACATATCAGCTTTTTTGTATATACCTTGAACGTTTTGATGACACAGTTTCACTTTATAGTTTCTTGAGGTAGTGCAGTTTGAAAATTTTGTATTGAGTGAGACATTGAGGAATCAACCAACAGAGTCAAATTGCTGTTATTCAAGCCATGTTGGCATGTCAAAGCTATCGTTACCGCAACCTCATCCTTAGTTATTCTCGCTTGGGTTCCATTGACGTCAACTACGCTTAGACTATTCACCAATGAGGCCACCATATAGAGTCTGTTATTGAACTTTGAGATGCGTGCATTGATTTTTTCATTATTTACATATGACATTGTTGAAACCACAAGTTTTTTTCCGTTTTCCTTGAGTATTTTGGCCAGTTTTTCAATTGTGTGTAGGTACTCACTCATTTTAAATGATATACTTTTATGGGAGGCAATCATAACAACTAACGTTTCGAATTCACTTATATTTTTTATAAAATAATCTTCATCTAAAATGTTGTCCCATGAGGCGTCAGGTTTGCAGGTATTAGTGAGAGTATAATACTGAGGCAATTTTTTTAAGATGTCACTCGACATTTTTTTACCATATCCATCTGAGAACATTACAATTTTCTTACAGACTCTAAATTGGCTTGGATGATCCCGTGGGTACGGTGACGTATTGTCTGCATGCTGGAAATGTCTGCATTTGTTTAAGTCATTGCTTATGACAGAGTCGGTTCTCTCACGTTTAAGGTTAGCTTCTTCCTCTGTACTGGTGTTCTGCTCTAAATTGTCAATTATCCTTTGTAAGTAGATTAGCTGAGTTTCTATGTACTTAATCTTTTCAGTAGCTCCTTCTTTTGATTTTGCGTCTTGCTCATATTCTCGAATGATTTCCAGAAGTTTATCACTTTCTGCCTCAAAAGCTGCCTCTGTTATTTCTCTTCTGGCAATTTCTTTTTCCATAATTATTATTGTAGCCTTCAAAGTCTTCAGTTTTTTAGACAACTTCCTCAATTTAGACTTCCAACTTCTTCTTTTGTACCAATAGTTTTTCAGATGAGTAAATCCCTTTTTGATGGTTATTGGTTGTGTTGTTTGGAGTAATAGATCACTATATTTTAATTTTAAATCGAAACATTCTTTTTCTTTTTCTTTGAGCTCTTGTTCAAATGTATTGCGCCTATAGATCATTTCACATTCACTCTGCTCTTCTAGTAAATTGTTGTTATCTACAAGTAACTTATTAAGATACTCTTGTAAATTATCATTTCTCTCTTCTTCTTCGGATATTCTCTTCTTTAGGAAATTAATTTGTGTACACATTTTTTCGAATTCCTTTTCATTGCTGTCCTGTTCTGCTAACAGGGTATCTTTAAGTTTATTACCTTCCTCAATTTGTTTATATAGATTTTTGATTATTTTTTCATAATTTTTTATGGCTGCATCTTTCTCATCGTTTTCAACCTCAATAGGCGCTTTAGCCCTAAGGCGTCGGGGACGCGTCGTAATTGAAGCCATGTTAAACTCGATAACAATGATTTAACTAAAAATAATTATTATCAGTAAACAAACAGTGACAGTGTTATCAAATATCAGTTATGACTTCAAGTGCCCAATGTTTAAACAGCGTAACATCCTAGTTTTCACCTCATATGTTACTGGATGAAAAGTTTCGTTTCATGTGAATGAATTGCCGGCAACAAACTTATGATTTGTTTGCGTGATAGCCCGTAAGTACATAAAATGTATCACAAGTCCGTTAGAATAACACTGAGCTTATAATTGTAAACACAGAAGAAATTTCCGTCTTGAAGTTTTTAATCAATTACTGGCCCTCTTCGTAATTACTGTTTTAGTATGCTGTTGCATCAGATTTCTCACTTTTTACTCACTATATTATTTATTTTAATTACACAAGGCTTTGAGTTTACTTAGTTACGCAGTTTAACTTATCTAAACTGGTTGAATAAAAATCCAATGCAAAACGAAATGTGTGTGTGGGATTTGAAGCCTATGCCTCCCGATTCTCAACCAGCATTGATAACCACTAGGCCAACTGAGCTTGTAGCTGCAGCGTCGAAATTAAAAGTAGCTAAGTGGAAGCGGTAAAAGTTTCTGTGTTGTGTGGCAGTTATTGTAGTGCCATCTCACTCACTCCGTTCGGCTTGTTGTGGTACAAAGGTTACTGTGGCAAAAATGACACAAATCACACAGAACCGTTATCCTATTTCAAAAATGCACCACGATTTATCACTTATTTCTTGATAATGACTGCACCAAGGTTGTAAAGTAGACGTAAATGCATTTATTTCGATGTAATTTGGGATATCAGCGGTTTAAATCACTCCAACATGATTACGATTCCAATTTGTTTTTAAATGAGCAAAACGATTGCATGTAATGCAATCGTTTTGGCCGAATATGATGTTGTTATAAAAGTTCACTGTATAGTTCACAATTAACACCTCAAACACACAAAACAATTAATTTACACATTTTTAATTATTTAAATTCGCGGAGCAGTTGTATCACTTGCAGCTGGGCTTTTTTTTTTTTTTTTTGTGTTTTAATAATAAAATAAAATGCAAATAAATCAAGAAAAATATATACAATAATTAATAGAAGAAAATTGGACACACATGAATCCAAATTAAGTCCAATTAAGCGAGTGAACTCGCTCAAAAGATTGTTGTGTGAACATCTCGTTCACAGTGTCGGGATTTCGAGACAGACTCAATAGCAGCTGTAATGCTTTTAAAGCGGTGTAAAACGCCTGCTTGGCGTCGTCCGATGAAGCGAAACGTCGTTGCGTTGTGTTCTCGGTGTGTTCCAGCGATCTCTCACCGAAATCACATGAATTAATGATTCTAGAAACATAAAGTGCGACGCACCTATTGTTGAGATTGATATACTCGCCTCCTGAAGGGAAGCGACTATCGCGCGCCACTTCGTACGCTGGTATAGACGAAAACAGTGTCCTGATTTCATCTCTCCCAGCGACCGTCGTGAAGCGAACGGTATGCACTTGCGAACAAATTTTTGTTAATGTAGTTCGCGATACGAAACTGGCAGTCGACAGAACTTCGTGTCGATCCACCCAATCACGGTAAGTACCCGTAGTACTATACACACCTTCCATCGCCCGCGGTGCCTCCATGAATCGCCTGATGGCACACATCGACTCGTTCAACTCTCCCAAGCAACGCTGAATGTCGATTTGCTGCTGCGCAGCACCTGCTACTTGTTCATGAGCCATTGCTAACTGAGATGTTAAGGTTGTGATGGTAGTTTTTGCCTGCTCGTGCGCTCCTTTGACCTGGTTGAGTTCTATCGTCTTGGCGCGGAGGGAACACAGGCAAACACTGAGGGATTTGGATCTTTCCTCGAGTAATTTCTCCTGAGCACCCAACAACTGTTCCTTCTTCTCAAGATCAGAAATTGAAACCCGCGACAGAGCACTTACGACGCCCGATCCAGAAGACGATGAAGAAGAAGACTTCTGCTGAATCACACTCAAAGATGGAGACAATTGCGGCTCAATGACTGACGCTGTAGGGGTCGAAGCACGTCTAGATGTTAAACGTTGAGGCACAGACTCCTCAGATTCGAGTTGTCTGACAGGGGTTTTCCTCGCTACCACGGTTTCGTCACCCGATGATGTCGCTCCACGTCCACGCGTCGAAGATGCCGATCGACTTCTCGATGAACTCGCGGTCACTGAACCTCTGCGTGTTGTACGCCTTGTAACACGAGGCGTCTTAGCCGGTTGAATTTTGGCCAAATAAGATACTGAGTGATTCTGCGTACCTTTCAAAGTGATCAAAACGCGAGTCAGGAGACACGCTGTTGGCCTGTTGCAACAAAACTAATGTGGACAAGAGATGTGTTCTACTAACCTCCCCTAATTCTGAAACTTGAGTCAGAAGGACAAAAATTTCTTCACGCTCACTCTTCTCGTATATATCTTTACTAAGACAAACGATGTGTACTATTTCCATTACTTTATGAAGTTCTGGGTGCTGAAGGAAACGATTTGGTCAAAGCTGTGATCGATTAATTCGGGATGGCGCTAAATCAACTTATCAACAACGGACCTGCTCCAGTACGGAACTATAGATGCAGTACTCCCAAATGATCACGTTGGTGAAACAGGTCATAGAAACCGAACGATCTGGAAACTGGAAACTTCATCTCACTACAATTCAAAGGATGCTGCCCTTCTTTCACGCTAGCGGTCACTTCCTGTACGCGAAAAGCGCCAATCTTTATCTTCAAGATAAGTCGAACCTACGTGATAAAATATCGGCTGATGATTACGAAAAATTTATAACGGAAAGTTACTTCACAATTCGGCGTACCAACAAATTTTAGTCAGGCATCATGTCTGACCAGTCGATTGAACATACTCTCAATCGAGAATCTAAAAAAGTGTAGGATTGTTTGGACGAGGAGCTAGTGAAAGCGTGGCAACAAAATGGACCATAGGTGCGGTGCAAATGTAGAAAATTTGCCAACAATTTGAGGATTTCTGCAATAATTACAGTGCGACAACTGAGGAACTCGTCGACTTCCGGCCAACTCGTGTCTCAAGAGACAATTCGGATATGGAGAAGTTGGATCAGTGGTTCGCTGCACATGTTCCTTTCCCTCTTAATTCTCAACTGATGTCTATCAGCACAGGATTTATCGGCACTGCAAATATTATCTGTCATTTCGATTCTGAAATTGGTGCGAAAATGATGGTGAATTTGATCGGTTCAACTTACGGTTCGGTGGCATTTAAACAAAAGGACAAAATCTTACCCTTGGATAAAACGTCAAGCAGCATTACCATAGACAAAGTGACTGTCTTAATAAATCCTCTCCTGCTTTTCCAGCGCATCAGTATCTCCAAGCAATCCGACAAACACCTGCAAGATTGTTTCGCATATGAGCTCGCGCCCCAACCAGCAAAAACAAGGCTTACAACAATCTCAAGACTACTGTTTTTTTGCTCTTACATCACTCGTATATAATCGTATAAGCCTGGGTTTGGGCACTAATTATAACCATATTTAATTTAACATCGTTCTAATATCAGTCTAATTGAATACAGTTTGCACTTACTGAAATCTAGCCAAAATTGATTTAAGCCGACTTAGGCTAATATTGCTTTTACGTAAGTATCTTGTAAGCCTGCATAGGCTTATATTGGTCTAAGGTTAGAATCTTTTGAGGCAATTCAAGCTAATTTATGATTTTACGTCAGATCAAACTTAAAAGTTGGTGTGAGTGTTGGTTTCAAATAAGTTACAAAGGAAGAAAAAACGATTCCTTTCGAACCCTCCGTCAGCGGCTTTCGTAATTGGCGCAGACGGTAGGATGTCTCGGGTTAACGCGTGGCGCTTCGGGATCGCCAACTTTGCCTCCAGACCGCGGCAACAGCGTTGATAGACTTTCAACGTCGAACCGAGCATCCAGAATCTACGTGAAGCTACAGCGGAGTTTATCCAAAAATCGATAACCAAAAAGGAACCAGAATATATGTAAATTAAATAAGTAAGAAAAAAAGAAGAAAAAAAACACATGAAAAAAGTAAGATAAAAATGGGGAAGGAAGAAACTACTTACCCCCCGGGATCACGCACCATCCAGGAATATGAAACATATTGCAACATTACTAGAAGCAAAGTAAATATCAAATATCTGTACAAGAGAAAAAAATAATTTAACCGGCGACCCAGAGACGCACATATTAAAAATTAACGTGCAGTTTCAAGTAATCAAGATCAGTGAAAAATGCGATTTATGCAAGTAAGAACACGGAAATTCAAATGTATAGCAAGACACAAGAAAATCACCTAGAAGCCATATTAGAACAAATTCAAACATCGTATTATACGAGTGAAGTCGGTGAAACAAATCACTCATTCGCCATTCACCACGGATTCAGACTGAAGTGACCAACACTTCACTCAAGACAGAATCATCGAACGGAACTTTATCGATTCGTCAAATCGATCTTCGTAGTCTGTGGACTTAACTAGCATAACCATATATAACATAACGATAACTTAGCATAATGTTTAAACGCATAGCCATATATAGCATACAGATAACTTAGTATAATGTTTCGACGCATGACTATAAATAGCATAATGTTTAAAGGCACACATTGAGAAAAGCACAACAATACTTAAACGTAATGATCAACGGCATAAACTTTAAACGCCTAACTAAAAACAAGTGCAAAGAGTGGACTGTAGCAACATAAAATACGTGGGTGTGTGAAATGCGGGTGGGTACTTTGACAACAATATTTATTATTCGCAATGTAGGTATCTACTAATTTAATGGAATATCATTGCCATTGTCGCATTCGTGTTATCATACTGTTGCTGTGAAATTATTTAGTATATTTTGAGGATTAAGAATCGTTGGTCTGAGAATAACACCATTTTTTTAATGGTTAACACCGTTTTTATGGTATGTACAATAAACGGGTTTTCTGCAGTAGTATAACATTTTTTGTACTAATTTATGTAGACAACGTTTTTAGGACTTAAAAACTTACATACACCTAAGACATATGGTGCACTTTTTGACTCCGGGTGGGCGGGCTCCCGCCAGAAGCTCTGCGGTCAGCCCTGAGTGTCGCTTCTCCATAGATCGCTCCACTCAGGACCTCCCTTGAGCTTCTGGCTCCCGCATTTCTTAAATACACTCTAGGGGTAGTAGCGACAAGACTAGGTGGAGTCGGGGTGCTCGGAGTCGGATCTGGGTCCTATGTAACCTGGTTATATATTACGTAGCACAACAAATACTTAAAAAAATGCCTAAATGCGTCTGAGCAACAGTCGAATCGAATGTAGTACAACAGATTTTTATGATTAAAACACATAACGCCAAAAAACTAATATGCAAAAGTTACATTATGACACTATATATTATGCTACATTCATTATGACAAAGTAAATTAGGGGGAAAAAATATGCGATTTAAATGCCACCTTAAAAAAAATTAGAACAAATAAAAATATGCCTAAAAACTATGATGCGTCTCATCAATAGTCGAATTAAATGTAGTACAATAGATTGTTATGCTTAAAACACATAACGCCAAAAAATTATTATGCGAAAGTTGCATTATGACAGTATACATTATGCTACATTCATTATGACAAAGTAAATTAGGAACAAAAAATTATGCGTTCTAATAGGCATTCTAATAATATCTAAAAAATGTATTATTTAATTACTTAGTTTAGTAATTAAAAAATCTTTTTCTTTTTCTTCAGTAAAAAAAATCTAAAGAAATACTTAATAGTACAATGAAAAAGACGTTTCTGGCTAGATACGTCCTTTCAACTTAGTATTTTTAGAAGCGTCTTTTCATCTTAGTGACGTTATATTTACAAGTTCACGTTTGCAAAAAAGTTGGCCGTAACTAGCCATTAGGGCCTTTTCTACTTAGTATACATCCAGCTAATTATGAAAAGTATGCAGATAAGCCAGTAAGTTATTAATATCTTTATAGCAGAAAGTTGGAACCTAACAAGATATTTTCTCAATTAAAACGCAAATTATGAGAAACAGACTTATGCTTTCTTA
Organism: Ectropis crepuscularia; assembly: GCA_963693475.1. Lineage (NCBI taxonomy): Eukaryota > Metazoa > Arthropoda > Insecta > Lepidoptera > Geometridae > Ectropis > Ectropis crepuscularia. The sequence goes on from OY856355.1 coordinate 22,221,604, forward strand.
GGAATAAAACATTTAAGTAGAGTTTGTTTATCTGGGGTTAACGGAGTCAATTTTTGTAGTAGAATCGTTGATTTGTGCTCGTGAGTAATGCCTCTACATCCAGTCGTAGGTTTTAAAGCTGGTACACCCGATTTATCATGTTTTAGTCTCGGGAAGTCAAGTGCGTATTCTTTTCCGTCAGGAAAGGAATTATTGTACCTACTTTATTAAGTGGTTGCCTCTGAGGAATGTGACTTTGCACATATTATTTAAACATGCACGAGGCGAAGAATCTTGCTGTTGGAAGAACAGTCCTCAAACTGACTAAAATTATCCGCGTTCATTACTTTTACGGTATTTTTTTTAATGAGGCCAGTAATAACTTCATGCCATATTGCAGCAAAAATTTGACAATTAGTGTTGTTTTTTTGTCATTTATGAGCACAAAACTCTAATTGTGTTAGTATTCAATTAGATGTCGGACAAAATATTACGGTTTTGAAGTTTTCGTAATTTTGGCTTATTTGACAGTTTCTGTATCTTTTCTCCTTGTAGTGCAAATTGTGGAAAAATATTTTTTACATGTCACATTTTCCATGACCGAGTTTTGTAAAACTTATGTTTAACTTCTTCAAACTAATACTTTTCTGTTGAGGTCATAGGAAATCTGGTCACCAGCAGGAAGGTTACTTAGTTAGTTGGACGGGGCCTTTTCCGCACTCAGCCTCTCAATTGGGTTATTGCGCGTGGCTCATACTTCCCTTCTACTCCAGCCATCCCAGGCTATCCTAGAAGGCAAGCAGCCTATTTATTTAGGTTGTTGAAGGCCTTCGGGACAGCTGCTGGAAGTTGGAGGAATTCTGCCCGATGATCTGCCACGCTCCTGCATTCCACAATCACATGCTATATAGTGTTTCTTTCTCCTCTAAACATCTCCTGCATAGAAGGTTGCATCTGTCACACCTATAGTAAATAGGTGCTCATTTAGAGGACAGTGGCCAGTTACGAACATTTAACTTTATGAATTTAGTCCCTTATTAGTTTGATGAGGTGGCAGGCAAGTTTTTTTGGTCCTACCGGAACAGTATTTTTGGTTTGCCTACAACTTTCAAAGTTTCTTCATTCCGTTAAATGAGTTTTCTCAGTATTTTCCTACAGCCATGTTTTTATATATATATTTTTTTACCATTTATAGGTTTACACTTGACCACCATCTCGCCTGATGTTAAGCGACGATGCGGTCTAAGATGGAGCGTGCTTACCTAGAAGAAACCGATTCACTCTCGATTTGAAGACACCAAGATTATAACCATCGGGAAAAACCCACTCAGCTTATATCGGCTTGAGGTATGGACATTAGAAGTTCCGGTCCATTTACTACTGTTTTCGCTCCTCTTTTGGCCAGTTCATCTCATCAACATCAATAGTCCACTAAATGTTCTGCTGGGACTCGGGGCCTTCTCTCGCAAGGAGAGAGTTAAGCCCATAATCCACTACGCTGGCCCAGTGCGGATTGGTGGATGACGCAGACTTCGAAAGATTCTAGGTACATGTCGGTTTCTTCACGTTGTTTTTTTTCACTGTTTTAAGTTAGCGACATTACATTCTCTTCTTCTTCGGCCAGTTCATCTACTGCGTCGTTACCTAGTGAGTCGTTATGTCCTTTAATCTATTGGAATCCATTGGATCCCTACTTTTTGGAGTGCATATAAGGACAGAGGTGGCCATAATTTTCTCATATAAGTGTTTACTTATTTTGGCTTGAAGGACAGAGGCGCTGTTGGAGATCATTTTGATATTCAGGTCCCCAACATATCTGGCTGCGACTGCCAGTGCCACCCTGGTGATACCGACACATTCGGGTTAAAAGATTGTGTTTAAATCAGCAAAAAGGTTCTTAATATTTTGTTTCTGGCAAAAATATTCATACAGTGCAGTCATAGTGAGGTCCGATGGCAAATAGTTTCTATTTGGGGCGTGTTTTTATCTGTAGTGAGATATCACAGGACGGAATGAATTTATATATTTCCTAATTTCTGTATCATCAATTTTCTTTAAATTAGAATTAGTTCCACGCTTATCCATTGAAAAAGCAGGACTGGGCGCAACTGCTTGGAGTCTTACAACCACGTACCCCACTTCACCTCTCACATCTAGCGATACTAAGTAGAAAAACGGTACTGCCACTTGCGTCTCACTAATTTAGTTACTTGTGACAATGAAAAGGCGTTTTTCTACGCAGAACCGTCTTTTCTTCTTATGAGTACTCAAAGACGCCTTTTCACTTTATGACTATAAACATATTTTGTAAATAAATAAGACGCTTCTACTCAGAGATGTCTTTTCTAATAGTATACATCAGAAGTGTCTTTTCTATTAAGTAATTTACATACGAACCAAACAGCAAATGCGTCTTTTTTAATTGTGAAAAACTAGGCTCTGGTTGGTTTTTTAGCTATTTAAAAAATACTAGCCGATGCGTCTTTTTTCACTGATTCCGAAAATATATATAACTCTATTTTGTCAAAAATGTTAGATACGTCTTTTCTCCGTATGACGGCAGAAATATCGAATAACAATAGAAGTGCTATACCTTTTTCTGAACTATTTAGTAAACTGTGGGAAGGAATAATACTCATTACTCTGCTGCGAATATTTTTGGTCTTGGTAGTACGGTAAGGTACTAGATAATAACTGAAGACGCCAAACAGTAACATGCTTACATTATGTCACATAAGGATGCCGTTTTATTTTCTTGTATGTTTGTCTATATGTATATTTATGATAATAAAAAGATATTCACAATAAATCGATAAATCGAGTTTTAATATTCGAATTATATTATTTCTTACTATGACTATAAAAAACAAATACAGTGGAAATTCTTTATAACGATAAATTATCTATAACGTAGAAGAGAACATCTATGTAGTAGTTTGTCTTTTTTATATATATGTAGGTAACGATAAAAAAGCTCGATCCCTTGAGCTTCGTTATAAAGAGTTTACACTGTAATTAACCTTTTTACCGCCAGGACTAAATTGCATTTCCGTGCCCTGTACGCCAAGCATACGTCATAGCACAAAATAAAAAAAATCACAGCACCCACGGTTTTCAGCGACTACTTTCGTACATTTACACGTTGTTTTGCTAGGGTTTTCTATTTAAGGACAAGTTAAGTAAAAAATATACCAGTACTTATAAATTTTTAATTAATATTTTGGTGTAGTGCGTTTTTTAATTTTAGTCAACTATAGACGTCGTTGGCGCTCAGTGCTCGCTAGCGATTGTCAAGTATAGGTGACTCTGGCGGTCAAAAGGTTAAAAAAAGCCTGGACTTGCTGGTCAATTTTATATTGGGATTGGGAACGTAGGGATTTTAAAATTTTGAAAACAAATCGGTAGTGCTTATATAGTTATCGACAGGTCATAATGCGTAAAACATAACGCTTACGTTCCGTTATCTGAAGAATAAGAAATTGAAACATGTCGCTGCATGTTTAAATTTCTCTATAAAACAGGCTCGAACATGCGTTATTTTTTGTTACCTATGCATCGTTCATTCATTCACTGTATCACCAGAGTTGCCATATAACAAAAATTGTAACGTTTCTGTCTGTAACCTTTTTTTTTTTTTTTTTTTTTTATTGTGTAGGGGAATGCAGTTACGCACGTTGTGCTGGACTCGGTGCCAGAAGGGCACCCCTACCAACTAAACCCCCTTCACAAAGGTTTCGCCTACCATGGTGCCGTGTCAGAGTTGCGGAACCGCTTTCGCATTCGCCCGCGCAACTCTGACACCACTATTCACCCTTTCGGGCCCGCCTCGCGGGGGGTCGGAACCCCCGCATTGTGGCTCCTGGGACGCGCTGTAAACCTTATAACAGCGCGTCCCCCACCTCGGGAGGAGAATGGGCCATCAGGCAGTGCCCGATGGCCCAGGCCCTCCGAGCGGAGACGGGGTGCGAGCCCTAGTGGCTCGCCCGCGTATCCGCTTCCTCCTGCAAGGAGGAGCGAGAGGGTCGAGTTCCCTCTCTCGCTCCTCCGTCTCCCTCCGCGAGACAATAGTCTCGCAGAAGGAGACGAAAGCTTCCCATGATCTCTCATTGTCGAGCATCTTGGGCAAGATGGTCGGCAATGAGAGATCTGCCCCCAGGACCGCGACTAGGGAACGTCGCGCGTCCTCTTCCCCCGGGCATGCCTCCAGTGCGTGTTGCGCGGTGTCTTCCGCGCAACCGCACCGGTGGCACACCGGGGTCTCTTCCCTTCCGGCAACCCTACACAGATATCTCCCGAAACAACCGTGTCCCGAGAGAATCTGTGTAGTCCGGAAGGTGAGTACCCCATGGTCTCTCTGGACCCACTCAGTGAGTATGGGCCGCAGCGCCTCGAGGAGCCGTCGAGCGCCGGCCCCCCTCCGAGTGGATCCAGAGAGAATCCGCTCCCTCCACCTCCCCAGAGCAATGGCCCTGGCATCGCTGCGCCACCGCACCACCTCCTGTGGGGCAGGGCACAGCTCGTCCTCTTGGGCTCGCACCAGGCGCCAGTAGACCGAGGATAAAACCTCGGCCTCTAGGCACCAAGGCAGCGATCCCGCAAGGACGCATGCCACCTCGTGAGAGAGTGTGCGGTAGCCCCGACACACTCTCACGGCCATCACCCTCTGGGCGCTGTGGAGGAGAGCCTCCTTCCCGCGGCCCAACCTTCTTGCCCATATGGGAGCACCGTACATGGCCATGGAGCGCACCACCGCCATGTAAAGGTGACGGCAGCGCGCTCCACCGCCTCCCATATTGGGCAGAAGACGGCCCAACGCCGCCGCAGTCTGCGTCAATTTGGGGGTTAGTTGACGCAGATGCGGCCCCCAGTTCCATCTGCTGTCAAGCACGACACCGAGATATTTCAGTGTCGGCTTGACAGGGATGGAAACCCCACCCACCACAATGTTGGCGCCTGCAGGTGGCGCTCGTCTGGGGCCATCATGAAAGCAGATGGCCTCGGACTTGTGGAGCGCCACCTCCAGGCCCAAACTCCTAATCCTGGCCACCACGGCCGCTACACCCGCAGTGGCCAGGATCGCCGCCTGGCAAAAGGTCCCCCCCCTTGCGGTAACCAGCGTGTCATCAGCGTAACAGATTAAGCTGATGCCAGGCAGGTTACCGCACCTCAGCACCCAGTCGTAGCCGAGGTTCCACAGGGGTGGCCCGAGAGCAGACCCCTGTGGAACCCCTCGTGACATGGGGCTGGAACCTTCCCCATCCCTTCTTGGGTAGACTATCTCTCTGTCGGAGAGATAGTCCCCAAGGAGGCGCCGCAGGTACCGGGGCACTCTATGGTACCCCAGCGCCTCTTTTATGGTGATCCAGGGCAGGGAGTTGAAGGCGTTCGCTATGTCTAGCGACACCGCCAACAACACCCCGTCCCCGGATACACCCTCGTAGAGGTCGTTGACAAGACGAATAGCGTCAATTGTCGAACGACCTCTACGAAACCCGAACTGCCTTTCGGACAAGTTCGGGCCCACCCTGTCGAGGTGCTTGGCGAGGCGGGCAGCGATAATACGCTCCAAGAGCTTGCCCGCCTCGTCAAGCAGCACAATCGGACGATACCCCGAGGGTTCGTCCGCGGGCCGCCCCTCCTTCCGGAGGAGGACGAGCTTCCCCCTCTTCCATCGCCTCGGGAATCTCCCTTCGCGCATGCAGCGACTCAGGAGATCCCGGAGGCGAGGGCCGAGGGCGTCCTGAGCGAGGGCCCAAGCACGGCCGGGTATGCCATCAGGCCCCGGCGCCGTGTCCTTGGCCCTCATTCTCAGGACGGCGGCTCCCAACTCTCCCTCGGAGACGTCGAGAAGCTCGTCCTCCTCCCCCTCCTCCTCCTCGGCGGAGTCTTCGGTCCGCGCCACCATCGCCGTGGGAGGGACAAAGTCGGTTCCCGGGCTAGCCGGGAACAGTCCCTCGACCACCCGCCGCAGGAATCGTGGCTCCAGCATGCTGGTGACTGGAGGCGTCCATGGGCGAAGCTTTCGCCTCGCCAACAAGTAGGGACGCCCCCACGGATCACGGTCCAGTGTCTCCAGCAGCTGGCTCCACGATGCCGACTTGGCCTCGGCGATGGCAGTGCGGAGAGCCCGCGACGCCGCCCTGTAGGCGGCATAGCGGGCGTCCAACTCCGCCGGCTCCTGGAGCCTCCTCCGCCGGTAGTGCTGGTAGTGGCGCCTCCTCACTACGCAGCACCGCCGGAGCTCCGCAATCTCCTCCGACCACCAGTAGACCTGACGCTTTATTGGGAGGGCCTTTACGCGGGGCATGGCGGCATCGCAAACGTGCGACATCGCCATGCACAGCGCATCGGCCTCCGCGTCTAGGTCTACCGGTGGTGATAGAGCAGGGTTCCACGCCTGGACAATGGCTGCCTCCTGCAGCTTCTCCAAGTCCAGGCGCTTCAACCCCCATCGCGGGCCCGTCACCGGCAGGGAGGCTCCCTGTCCTCCGTCCGCTGTCGATGGGGAGACACTAAACGATATGTAGCGGTGATCGGATAGTGTCTCCTCATCGACCAGCACCCTCCAGTTGTGGACACGGCGTGCGAGCTCCGGGGTGGCGAAGGTCACATCGACCACCGACCCTCCCCATTGCCGCACGCACGTGTGCTCTGTGCCTCTATTGAGGACACAGAGCCCCGCTTCCGCGAGCCACTCCCCCAGCTCCCTCCCCTTTGCATCTGTCGTCGATGACCCCCACGCCACAGATTTGGCGTTGAGGTCACCGAGGACGATGACTGGGCGGGGGCGACTCCGTCCCACCAGGGTCCCTACCTCGCCGAGAAATCTCTCGAACTCGGCAAGGACCCTGTTGGGAGAAAAGTACACCCCCACCACCACGGTGCCTCCCACCTCAGTCGCGACAAAGCCACTTCCCCTAGTGACTTTGTCGAGAGTGGGCGAGAGGGCCGGCGACTGTGTGGTGATTGCCACCAGACCATCCAGGTCCCCGACCCAGTCCGACCTGGGGGGGACCCGGTATGGTTCGGCCACCACACACACCGTGATCAATCGCTCCGCCATGCACTGGAGCAAAAGGTCCTGTGCACGGGCGGAGTGATTGATATTGGTCTGGAGGAAAGTTAGTATGGGCGCCATACTAACTTTCCTCCATGCTGCCTCGCTGCTCTGGAGTGGAGCCGATCAGCTGCGACCCGGAGCTGGTCGCAGCAGACTGCCAGACTGACAGACTGGGAGCACCTGTCTTTGATGGGGGCTCAGCACAGGCGCTGGTCCCCGACAGGTGCCCCGCAGGCCTTCCCGCTGCTGCACAAAGGGAGCAGCGCGGGGCGGCCGAGCAAGCTTTGGCCTTGTGGCCAAGTTGACCGCAGCGATAGCATTCTTCGCTGCGGTCAACTGCTGACCTGCACTGGGCCTGAACGTGGCCCAGTGCAAGGCAGCGGAAGCAGCGGCGTGGTCTCGCTTCCAAGAGCTTGACCGACGCCGCCACCCAACCCACCAACAGGCGCCCGCCGTTTGCCACCAATTTCTTGGCGGCAACGACGGGACACCTGACAAAGGCGGTGCCCATGCCACCTGGGCCCCGCCTTATGTCTGTCTGTAACCTTAGAATAACTGAAAGTAAGGAAAGTTTTAATTGTATAATATCTCAAAATATAAATATACTAAAATCAACGATCTCAATACATTGCTTTATATCGATGACTAAAGTAGTGTTTTAGGTGGAGGTGAATTAGGAATACTGGGGTGATGGGACAGCCACCGGTTTTGGTCAATTGAAATAAAAGAAAATATTAAATATGATTACAAGTGATTTATTTCTTCTTGACAATAATTATTTCTTATGCTAATTACGACTATATTTAACACTACCCGCGTAGTTTCCGTTTTCGTCATTTTTCCACGATAAAAATAGCCTATGTGTACTTCCAGTAAAAATCTATACAGTAATATAGTAGGGAGTAGGATGATACATCTGGACGTACAATAGCATGTAAAAACAAAATCTAGCCAACATTATACATATTTTGAACAAATCAATTATCTAAACAATAAATGGATGCGTGATATAAATGCTACGTGATACTGTGCTGCTATGGGCAGGCGTATTGCTTACCATCAGGGACATGTTCTTCTCGTCCCGACATTCTAAACAATAAAAAAACAGTAGCGGCGGTAGATAAATAATCCTACTAGTATTATAAATATAAATGTTTAGATATTTGGACGTTTGTTGCTGAATCACGTCGTAACGTCTGAACGGATCTGGTTGAAATTTGGAACACAGTTATTTATATTATAGTCTGGAAGAACACATAAAAATTATCATCTTATCATCATCATCTGATATATCTTATCATGGTAAAATAACGAGAATGGGAACTACGCGTGTAAAACCGCAGGGCGCTGATAGTGTAGAATAAAATGTGTTGGTATCATAGTTATGATACCAACACATTTTCTGTATGGTGTGGCCCATAACATTCAATACACAGGCCAATGCCAAAGTCAGGACAATATATGCCTGTGTCCTTCCTTTTTTTCTTTAGACTCCAACACCTAGAACACTTTCTTCGCTTGAGGACCCCACCATCACCTCGTTCCAATTGCTTAGGCTTATTGCAATATGAGTGGGGACCTGCGGAGGAACTGTTCTTGTTGTTGGAGAAAGCAGGCCAGACAAAACTGTATCTCTAAATGCTTGCAAAGCTACAGTTTTGCCTGTGCCCGCTTTGTACGTAATATATGTGTTTAAAAACATCATCTGGAATATATGGATGGAATTTTTTTTATACCACCTAATGGTCTTATGCTCACAGGGGTAGTATGCGAGCATTTGGTCGTGCCGATCTAAGCCTTTCATAAATGTGTTATATTTTTAAATTATGTCTGCCTTCGACACGACACGACCACGCCTGTTAGTCGTGTTCTTCAGCTCGGGTGTATGTTCGGTGGAAAGAGTCAGCACATCTCTTTTGTCTTTCCACTTCATGACGCATACATCCTTGCTATTTTTTCTATAAATACTACCACCCCTGGTGAGTTTTTTGCTGGTCACTACTGTAGGATTTCTTTTTCTATTAGAAAGTAAGGTGCCTGTGCAGTATGTTTTTTTAGTAAATAAAATTTCTGCAAGATCCACACTGTTGTAAAAAATATCCATGTACTGAGTGATCAGCGTTTAAAAAATCATTACTTAGTTTAAGGACGACTTTCTTAACGTGGCCAACACCTCCAACTTCATTATCGGCTGACCCTACATGTGAATTCTATGGAAAAGCCCTTTATGGTCAGCCAGTACATAAAATTTTACACCAAACTTATTTTTTTTATTTTTTATGTATTGCCGTATTGAAAGTCGTCCTCTAAATAATACCATGGACTCATCTATGGTGAGCTCCTTCTCGGGATATATAATTCGTTTCATAGCTGCATTAAAATATTCTATTAACTCGTCCACCTTATCGTAAATTCTGTTAAAATTTTTGTGGTTTTTTACGTATAGCATTCTCAGTATCAACAAAAATCTGTTTCTGCTCATATACTGTGTTAAATTGAATTTCACTAAATGTGATTTGGCCCAATAATCATTTATTCGATTGACACGAACAGACCCCATAAAAAATAACACCCCCAAAAACTTGTACATTTCGTCTGCCGTCGTGTCCTTCCATCTCTTTAGTCGGCTATCGGGCTTATAACCTTTCGCCAATATTTCCCTGGCATGACGGTTGGTATATGTGGACAATTGAGTTTATTTATTTATTTATTACAATTACTCAAAAACTTACAGCTAGAGCCAAAACGTTTCAGAGCTTATAATTTACACTACACATTATATATGAAAAAGATAAATATAAATAAAAAATATATAAAATCTTACAAATTTACATTTTTGTACTAAAAAACGCCATACAGTTTAAAATGATTGTGTTTAAATTCGAATGGCACAAATCCACGTCTGGCCGGTGCGCCAAGAGATCGTTGAGCAAGGTGAGTGCGTGATTCGTGGGGGCGAACCGAGCGGTGTCGGAGCGCGGCGGCGTCACCGGCGCCAGCAGTGGCGGCGGCCGGCGGCAGCGCCGCGCCGCCGCGCGCGCGCGCGACTCCCACTCCCCGACGTACAGCGCGCACTGCGCTAATGTAGTAGGTTTATCTATCCTATTATTGAGCAGCTGGTAATAATGGACGACGATAGCACACTTGCGCCGCAGCTCAAGAGTGTCCAACCCCACCATACCCGATACGAACAAGGAGGGATAGTCCCAGGTTGGGTAGTACCCATAATTTTTTTTGTATAAAAAACGAGCAAACTTTCTCTGAATTTTTTCCAATAACGTAATATACTTGACTTCGTGCGGATTCCAAATAATCGAATTAAATTCTAAAATGCTTCGAACTAAGGCGTAATATAGCGTTACAATGGTTTGTACGTTTTGGAATCGCGGCGATTGCCTGATTACAAAACCGAGGGATTTATAGGCTCGTTTAGCCATTTCCGTGATGTAACAGTTGAAACTGAGTTTAGAATCGAGCATCACACCCAAGTCCCGTATGTGAGTGACGCGCTCCAGCGCCGCTCCGGACACGTGATAGTCGTAGACGCAGGGCGAGCGGCAGCGCGTGAAACTAATAGTCTTACATTTCATCACGCTGAGTTCCATCTCGAGTTACAAAGTGTACGCTGAAAAATAACTTAAAATACTCCAGAGCCGTCATACCAACAGTATTTGCAACTAAAATTCCTGGCTGGCCCGTGAACGGGAAACTTGCTGGAGTTATCTCTTCTTCAGTCCAGCATTCTGTTGCAGCCGCTTCAGCTATCGTCGTAGCGAAACTTTGGTTTGGCGACGAACCAGAGTCGATTGATCTGTAAACATTGTCTTCTGATAAAACTCTCTTAAATATTACAAGAAACTTACTTTTTGTATAAAATACGATTGGTCCCCAAAATAATCAATGTATTGATTTTTACCTGTCCAAAGAATCGGGATCAGAAATTTCTGATCCAAATAAAGTGGCATCTGAACAGGTGCTGACAGCCCGGTGCCGGCGTCATCTCCCCGCCCGGTCCCAGATTCTACCAGCTGCCTTTCAAACCGGTATTGTTGTAACTCCTCTTCTCCGAACAACGAGGCGATATTTGCTTCGATATCCATCTTTAAGAAGAACAGTTTTTTATTAGGACTTAAATAAAGAAACCTCATGGAAATTAATGACATGCCTATTCTTTAATATAAAATCAAATTTAACTTTTTCTGTTACATCATAAGATTCTTTTGTTACAAAATAAATACCAAACATACGTAAACCTCTTGTCCTTTGATGGATGAAAAATCTAATCTATGCGGTAAAATCTAAAATGGCGTATCCGTTAAGACGATGTATGTACATTAAAATATTGATATCGCAATTTTTTAGTTTGTTGCCACAAATGTTTTGGTTAAATGCAAAAAGGTTTTGAGGAAACAAAACCTATTGGTATATTTACTCTTTATAACGCTACATCCATTCTCTATTACCAAGAAATATGTTCATATTTGGACATCAACAAATTATTTAACAGTGTAATTGTTTCTGAGCTTAAAAACGAATCCTTTGAGATGCCGAAATTTCTAATAAAAATACCTGAGGACATGAATAGCCAACTTTCTTTTGTTATTGTTAATGTTAGAATATGTGTTTTGGAACGCAACCAATTTTTAGTTTCATAAGTTGCCACGGGTGGCTCTGCCCTCCCCTTTCTCCTGTGATCATGTGCTTGACCGGTCTCGTAATAAACTGTGAAAGTGTATTTAAATAATTATAGTCTTTTATTACAACATCCACGCAATTACGACATGGAAGCAGAGCGTGGTTGCGTTGTAGTACAGAAAGAAATACCAGAAAAGTGAAAATACAACTTCTACTGGCGGATTACTTGACGACTTTGGAATTGAGGTTATATGTTCAACGTGGTGCTTGAAAAAGCCGACGATCTTTGAAAAAAATTGTGTAAAAAGAACTTACAGTCAAAATGAGTTCACATAATATGTTCAACATCGAGAAATTAACGGGAAAAGAGAACTTCGCCACGTGGAAATTCAGTTTGAAAACAAATTTACAACATGAAAACCTTTGGTGTTGTATCGAGCCGGCTAACAACGTCCCGATTGATGCTAGCAAGGACGTAAAGGCGAAGGCCAAGATAATATTATTTCTTAATCCTCAGAATTACGTTCATGTTCAGGAATGCACCACCGCTAAAGAAGTATGGGACAGTTTGCACCAAGCTTTTGATGACAATGGACTTACCCGAAGAGTAGGCCTGCTGAAGGACTTGATAAACACGACACTGGAATCATGTAGCAGCGTTGAGGAGTATGTCAGCAAGATAATGAACACTGCTCACAAACTGCGCAGCATTGAATTTGATGTAAATGATGAGTGGCTCGGGACATTAATGCTGGCCGGCCTTCCAGATTAATACAATCTTTGTGTCTTCAAATCGAGAGTGAATCGGTTTCTTCCAGGTAAACACGCCCCATCGTAGATCGCATCGTCGCTTAACATCAGGCGAGATGGCGGTCAAGTGTAAGCCTATAAAAGTTAAAAAAAAAAAAAAAAAAAAAGCCAATGATCATCTTGAAGAGCTCCGGCATCAAAATAAATGCAGACTCTGTCAAGTCTAAGCTCAAACAAGAAGTTAATACATCGAAGTCAGCTGCATTTTTCACAAAATCAAAGAAGAGTAACTATAATAATGCCAATAATCATTTTATAATCAGTCAAGTAAACCGAAGGGGCAAAGATGTTACAGTTGTAATAAGTTCGGACACTATGCCAAATTTTGTAAAACTAAAGGGACATCAAGCAAGACAGAAAGTTCAAGTTATGTTGCTGCATTTTCAACAACAATTGAAGAATGAATGAATGAATGAAGAAAGTGAAGAATGTCCTGTTTGTCCCGGGATTAGCGGCTAGTCTCCTTTCGGTCAGTACACTCTTCACGATAGTGGATACAATGTTACATTCTATAACAAGGGGTGTGATATTCAAAATTGCAACGGAGAAGTAGTATGTACTGCAACATTGAGCAACAATTTGTATATCATCAACACAGGTAATGAAATGGTTCATCTGACATCAAGCCCAGTGAGTTGTAATGATGCACACCTGTGGCATTTGCGAATGGGACATCTGAATAACTCAGACATAAGAAAATTGCCAAGCTGTGTAGAGGGTGTGGCTTTGACTCCAGATAAAGGTAATGTTTCATGCATACAATGTTTTGAAGGTAAACATACCAGAATTCCGTTTAAAAATATTGGTTCTAGAGCAGTAAGACCTCTCGGATTAATTCATTCAGATTTATGTGGCCCAATGGGGAACCTGTCATAAATATGGAGGTATGAAATATTTTATAACTTACACTGATGACTTTACCCGAATGGTCCATGTGTATTTTCTTAAAGATAAAACGAGTGTTCTAGAGACCTTTAAAGACTTTAAGTCTAAAGTAGAGAATGAGTTGAATAATAAGATCAAAATACTTCGTACTGACAATGGTAAATAATATTGCAATAACAATTTTGAGAACTTTTTATCTAAACATGGTATTGTTCACCAGACATCCACTCCATATACTCCGAAGCACAACGGCATGGCAGAACGGATGAACAGGACACTAGTGGAACGTGCGAGATGCATGCTGTTTTATGCCAATCTGGGCAAGCGACTATGGGCAGAAGCTTTAGCAACCGCTACATATATTGTTAACCGGTCTCCACAAAGTCATTGGAAGGTAAAACACCGTATGAGTTATGGAAAGGTAAAAAACCCAATTTATCACATTTGAAAGTATTTGGCTCCGAGGCTATGGTATATGTACCACACCAAAAACGTCAAAAATGGGATAAAAAATCCGAAAAAATGATAATGGTGGGTTATTGTGAGAATACCAAAGGTTACCGCTTAATGAACCCCAAAACACACAAAAAAAATAAAAAGTAGAGAGGTAGCTTTCTTTGAGAACTACAATGAGAATGCCAGTTTACCTATTCAATGTGATGTCGATGTTACAGTCAAGGACAGTCCGTCAATGGGTGATAGTGCCAGTCCATCTACCTGCAGTGGGACACCAGAAAGTACATCTGCCACTCACACACACGGGATAAGGAATTACTCACTCAGGAGTCATGGAAAAGAGAATTAAACAAGACTCAAGTGACTATAATACAGATTGTGGGGATGTGGGGACCAAGATGAGACCTATGAACCTCCTAGTTATGCAGGGAAAACTTATGACAGTAATGTGACGTTGAGATCACGCCGTACACGCTATAATAAAAATAATCAAGATAAAGAGAGTTATTTATGCTTCTTTACTGACTTGACTGATCCGCAGACTGCTGAGGAGGCATTGTCATGCATGCATGCATGAATGAAGAGTATAGTTCCCTGATGAAAAATAATACATGGAGTTTAACAGATCTTCCTCCAGGCAAAAAGGCTTTACCCTGCAAGTGGGTATATAAAACAAAAACTGATCAGAGTGGAAAAAATGTTCGTTATAAAGCACGGCTGGTAATAAAGGGCTATGCTCAAAGAAAAGGCACTGACTATTAGTCTTGGAACGAATATATTGATATTAGTTAAGAGATTGGTAATATCCAACAGATTCAATATTAGTAATCCGACATATTCTGATATGCTAATATTTCATATTCAAATAATCTCAGATATGCCTATTCACAACTGGTTGTATAATATCGCTCATTTGTTTATTTTCATTCCTCGACACAGATCCATGTAGATCAAAGATTAGGTACCGTATTGGTAGGTACTTAATCTGTGGTATGGATTAATCTGTTTTGGGATTACTTAGCTCATTGGCCGATACTCAAAAGGTGATATTTGTACATTCAACTGTCGGAAAAAAAAGATGGTTTTGAACATTATTAAAATGTAAATTGGTTTCTATCTGTTCTTGTCATTTTCTAACACAACTAAATATTTTTGATAGTTAAGTACGGACCTACTGCTCCGGATTGATTATAAAATCCAAAAATATACAAAAGTAGACAAAAATTATGAATTCATTGTCATCGCTAATAATATTAGCTGATCTATTTAGCAAGTAATAAATAGCGGTATAATCTATGAGTCATATATTTTATACGTATATAGATATTCCTCACTTTCGTATTAGTGTACTGGCAGTCGAAAAATATTACTAATCTAATATATTAGTATAAATATTATGATATTGTGAGACTAATATATTAATATTAGGTAATCTTGGTGAATATCGATATTAACCCACCATTACTGACTATGAAGAAACTTACTCACCAGTTGTCAGATATACAACCATCCGTTACCTATTTGCTTTAGCGGCCAAATATGAGCTTGATATAGAACAAATGGATGCCGTATCAGCCTTTTTCCAGGGAGAAATAGATAAAGAAATCTACATGCAACAGCCCGAACAGTATAAACGAGGATCCCAGGTATGCAAGCTACATAAAACCATATATGGTCTCAAGCAAGCCAGCAGATTATGGAACACTAAACTGAACAATGTTTTACACGAGTTGGGAATGCTACAATCGACAACAGATCCCTGTGTCTACTATAATACTGAGAAAAATACATTTATAGCTGTCTGGGTTGATGATTTAATAATATTTACTGCACAAGAGTGAATTAAAAACTTATTGAATAAAAAGTTTAAATGAAAGATTTTGATCCAGCAAGCCACTTTTCTCTACAAGCCAGTGCGTGGGCTTCCATATTACACGAGACAAAGAGAAGATAATTATAGATCAAGAAAAGTATATAAAAGAAATACTGGCACGGTCCAGAATGTCAGATTGCAAGCCTGTTAAAACACCATTTGAAGGTAATTTAAAATTTAATAATTCAGAGAAAGATGAAAAGTTTGACTAAAGTCCCTATCAACAAGCGATAAGCTCCATACTATATGTGGCTCAAGGTACTCGACCAGATATATCTTTTGCTGTCAATGCATTGAGCAGATACAACCAAAACCATAGTTCGGAACACTTCATTCATTCAGCTCATCTACAACGCAGAGATTGGAATAGCCAAATCTTTCTACTAGCTTTCTCTTGCGCTTACCAAGCTCCTGTAAGTTTTGAATATTTCCTTCTAAAATGGATTCTAAGGTTGACTCATTGTCACTTTCATACACAGATTGATATGAATCTTCGTGGGAACTTGATGAGTTACAAATATATGTAGGATCGTTAGCGTCTATAGTTGAATTTTCTGATATGCTTCTCTCTTTCTCTGAATTTTCAACACTTTTTCATTATTTACTACTACCAGAGCTATGTCCGAGTGTTCTTTCTCTATTATAATGACATCCCTGCTCGTGGTAATCTTCCTGGTTTTGGGGTTATATACTCTGTAAACTTTCACGTTATCCGGATAACTAACTAGAATTAATTTGTCAGCCTTCTTATCCCATTTTTGTTATTGCACTTTGGGAACATGCACCATTACTTTACTTCTAAATATCCTGACATGGCTCGAATCTGGCTTCTTGCCTGTCCACTTCTCAAATGGAGTCATCATGCCTAGACTGACAGCTGGCATTCTATTCATTAGGTATACTGCAGTATTCACTGCTTCACCCCAAACACTTTTGTCAAGATCTGATTCAAACAGTAAACATCTAGCCCGTTCAAGTTCTGTTGAACCTTTCTGAGAGCCCATTCTGTTGTGGAGTGTGAGGATTAGTCTTCTGATGGATGATTCCAGTTTGTTTTAAGAAGTGTTCCATCTCTTGTGAACAAAACTCACCTTCATTATCTGTTCTCAATATTTTGATCTTGTTTCCCGTTTGATTTTCCACCAAAACACGAAATTCTTTCAAATGCTGGAATACTTGTTTTTTTTTTCTTCAAGAAATAGACATAAGTCATTCTGCTGGCATCATCTATGAACAGAAGAAAGTACTTTGCTTGACCAATTGATTGGGTCTCCATCGGCGTACACAAATCTGAGTGTAATAATAGGGTACAATACTCAAAAAAACTAAGTAGCCCGTTAGTTAGATTGACAAAAAATATTGTACACGTATTTTTTCTTTTGTTTGACAAACAAAAAATGACGAAGATACAACGCTTCGAAGTTTCGTGTGACGTCACTAGTGAGTACAATTTTTACTCACGAGTGACGTCGCGACCCCCCACTCTCGAAGTTTGATGGTCTATATCTTTGACGATTTTTAATATTATGGAAAAACAAACAATACGTGTCCAATATTTTTCCATGATCTAGCTGACGGACTAATTAGGATGGTGTATTTTTGACCCAGTCCGGTACCCTATTCTAGTAGTATTTAGTACTTCTAGTAGTTTGCCCTCACAGCACACTTCACAGTTTTTGATCTGAATATCAGTTTTCTTATCAAAAGTAACCCCTTCCACAGCACCTTCTTTCATCGTTTCTAAAGATTTACTGTTTACATGTCCTAGTCTTCTATACCAAATTGTCATGGTCAATAATGCACTCTCTGGTCTTTGTATTTGTAGTTTATACACACCATTTGTTAAGTTTGCAATTCCTATAAGCTCATTTACTGGATTATATATTAAACAAACATCCTTCTTAAATGACACTTTGTTGCCATTTGCTATGAGTTTACTTTTCAGACAAGAAATTTGTCGTGAGCTTCGGTATGTGTAGAACATTTTTTACAATTACATCATACGGAGAACCATTTACATTCGTTGTTATCTGTGTTTCACCAACACTCACAACAGGCACAGTCATTTGATTTGCAACTACTATTTCTTTGTTTTCATGCACGGGTCTACTTAGCTGTAAACAATCTCGATTTGCCGTCATGTGCGCACTTGCACCCCAATCGATGTACCAGTCTTTTGAACTAAAATTTCCGTTAAAAAATGCAGCACTAAAAGCATTTAAGGTTGTCTTTGTTTTTAGTTCGGGACATTTATTTTTAAAATGCTTTATTTTCTTACAATTGTAACATTTTATTTGTTAACAGCCATTTGAACTTGCACTGTCATTTCTGTCACTATTTGACGCTGACGTTTGCGATTTCACACCACGGTTAGTGTTTCCACTTTTCCACCGCTGTTGTTTTTGACCAAAATGCAGAATCTTTTTCAGTAGTACCAACCTCCTCACACATATCAAGCAATTTTGTCTTAATGACGTCAGCGCTAATGGCGATTCCTGAATGTTCTATCGCCATTATCATAGGTGAAAACTTTTCTGAGAGTCCCGCCAAAAGTAATGATCCTATCCACTCACCTGTGATTTCAAATCCTGTGCCCTTCAATTTCTGCGCAGTTTCAACTATTTCAGATACGTAGCTTGTCATCGAATCACAGTTTTCGTGGCGAATTGAAATTAACGTTCGAAGCAAACTGATTTTTCGTTGATATCGAACCGGTGTCATCGAACAATAGTTTCAATTTATTCCATACACCGATTACTGTAGTCTCACTCTTGATATGTGCGTACAATGAAGAGTCAATAGTCATGACGGCAGTTTGGCTTTGGCTTTTTTCATCTCAGCTTCACTGATTTCCGCGGGAAGGTTCTCCAAGTCAATGCCTTCGAGTAGCAAAAAATTACTTGTTGCGAACGCCCAATCATCGTAATTTTCGCGACCTTTGAGTTTCGGCACATTAACTAGGTAACCCGACGTCGACATAATTCACTTTTAAGAAACTATTGCACTGAATTACTTCTAATAATTTGTTAAAAGTGGGACTGGGCCCATAACCTAATAAAACACGCTTTGAGGTTGGTCACAGACTTATTATATTGTATACTTTTTAATAGACAATTATGATGAGGTGTGCCAAACAGAAATGACAGATGTCGCTACTAGTATTTTACAGAATGTTATTTTGAAACTAAATTTAACAATAAGAACTCAATTATTCAAGAAAGAAGAACTAAATTAACCAAATTAAAGTTTCTCGTTATAACCAAAGTGACGTAAGTAACGTGACAGAGTTAATGCTGTATAGTTTGTTCTGTTTTTATGCCGGAAAACCCAAAACTTTACCAAACTAAACTGTTCTTTTATAAATACGGTAAATTTTCTTTACTTTGCCTCCAAAATATTACTATTTTAAGTTTGAGATACGGCAACACTAAAATGGAACAACATTGAATACCTACCGTCTCCAGTTCGCGCCGACTTGGTTCATAGTTCATACAGGTTGTTGCAGGAGAATTTTAATAAATAATAAAATTAACCTTTCGTGTGTTTTACATTCGCTCCTAATTATTACCATAGTGTGCCCGGCGACAGAGCATCACCACTCTCTCAAGGTCGCGCGGTTTTAGCCTACCGCTAGACCGTTATACCCCGTTTACATTATTCCAGTCCAGCGGTCGAATCCAGCGCTGGATTGCTTACTGGAATAATGTAAACCGGCACTGGATTGATGCTTTCCAGTGCCGATTTCCATTATTCCAGTAAACAATCTAGCGCTGGATTCGGTCGCTGGACTGGAATCATGTAAACGGGGTATAACTCCCACGGAACAAGTGCCAGTCGGTTGTCGGACGCACGGCTCAGCGCTCGCGCAACACGTTTCCAGCGCATAATGTTATTAGATATGTCGACAACCCTTTCGCATCATTCCGCGCCAGACAGTGATTTTCTGTACTTGTACTATTATTTATTCTGTGGCTATGACGCGGCGAAAGGAACACGCGAGCGTGCACTTGTATGTTTACGTAAACAAGTTTAAATTTCGCACCACAAAATGCAGCTGTGATACAGGTGTAGATTTTTATTGTTGAAATAACGAATGCTGGTAGAAATAAAAAGAACACATACAAATTAGTAACTTTTATTCATTAATTAGAGATTTCCGAGATATCTACTATACTAACCATTGTTGTCACCCTGGCAACACTGCACTGGTTTTGCTGCATTCCGGGCGTTTCGGGCGAACGTCGTTTCCGGAACGTGAAGAGTTTGGCGATTCTACTCGAACTTAGGCCACTTTGCCTTCAGCTGCCAACGAAGCAACAAGTCTCCAAGGAGTCTGGTTCACTTCCTTAAGTATTCCGCAAGTAAAAAGAGTAGGTAGAATATTGTGTCACTCGTTCGCCACCCTCAAAAATCTGAAGTCTCAAGTATTGTTTGATTATTTCATTAAACTACTTATCGAGTCTAAAATTAATGCATGCAAGTGATTGAACCATTATGTTTAAAGTGTTAGCTATATTTGATAAATGAATAAAAGTATTTCAAGATGTGTGTAGATGTAAACTAAGTCAATAAATGTATTATATTACCCATGAATAACATCGTTTCTCTTATCAGAAGTGGTAACCGTACTACGCTCACAACATGCCTCGGAAGAACAAACGAAAATCAAAGCGAGATACATCGAGCAGTTCGAGCTCATCAAGCACGAGTTCTACCTCCAGTGGCAGCCATGAACGCCGCCACCGGCGTCGCAGGACAAAACGGGGCCGTAAGGAATTGCAAGCTGTAAGTCAGAACATTATTATCTCGACAGTCATTCCCGAGTTCGACCCACTAGTGGACAATGTAGATATGTGGATAAATGTTATTGATGCCAATGCTCGTACTTTTAAGTGGTCTGATAATACCATTATCTATCAAGCTTTGCAGAAATTACGAAATACCGCTAAAACTTGGTTAGACTCTATACAAAAAAATGAAACAAGCTGGACTGCGTGGAGATGGAAGGAATGGCGTGACATTCTTTCAGATACGTTTCAAATTAAAATATGTTTAGGTCACTCAAAGAATTGATTAAGGCGAGACCTGTAACTAATCAGTCTTTGTACGTTTTTTTTTCAACAAAAAGCAAAAATCTATCGATTGCAGTTAGTTTCGTGAGCGAGACATAATTTCAATTATAGTAGGATCCGTTGGCGATAAAAGTATCAGTGTTGCAGCGGAATCGGGTAGTTTCAAACATAGTGACGATTTAGCATCATTTTTACACGGCAAACTATTCTTACCTGCGGAGAAAGAGGTGACTGTAAAGCCTCAGGTACCTTCAAAATATTTTTCCCGAACACTACCTCCAACCGGGTCTCAAAATACCATAAACAAACCCGTAAATAATGTTGAACATACTGCCAGTACTAGTGACACATTAAACTTTAATTGCTACCGCTGTGGCGATATAGGACATAGAAGAAACAACTGTCCTGTTAAAGACAGTGTCCGATGTACTTGTTGTAGTAAATTGGGTAATTTAGATGTTTGTAGATCAAAACAAAGGACAAAGATCGAATAACTTTTCTCGGTTATGACATTTGTGAAAAGGGCGTCAAGCCAAGTTCTCGTTAACTTGATGTCATCTCGAAATACCCAACACCAAAAACAGTACATCAGCTACGACAATTTTTGGGGTTAATAAACTATTTTAGGAAATTTATTAAAAATTGTGCCCCCTTATATGCAAACCCCTTACTTGCTTATATAAAAAAACACATTGGCATTTGGGACCTCGAAAAGAACAAGCGGTATCCGTGGTCAAAACAGCGCTAATTAATAACGTGGTTCTAGATATTTTTAACCCTAAATTACCAATAAACCTACTATATACTGATGCTAGTTCTTAAGTTTGTTACTGTAGCTATTTTGATTTGTTGTATCACAATAAAGAGTTTTCTATCTATCTATCTTTAAAATAACTACCGATTGTAATGCTGTTCAACAAGTTATAAGCA
This sequence comes from Ectropis crepuscularia, assembly GCA_963693475.1. Lineage (NCBI taxonomy): Eukaryota > Metazoa > Arthropoda > Insecta > Lepidoptera > Geometridae > Ectropis > Ectropis crepuscularia. The sequence continues at coordinate 22,243,304 of OY856355.1, forward strand.
AAAAAGATGGTATTCCTCGAATCAGTAGGTGGGTATTATATACGCAGGATTTTACGTTTGAGATAGTACACAGAGCGGAGTCACCGATGTGCATGTTGACGCGCTCAGTAGAAACCCGATTTCAAATATCGATAGTGCTTCAAATGTAACTGAAAGCGTACATACAATAACAGAAAGTGATTGGTTGCTTTCAGTTCAATTACAAGATCAGAGTACCTATTTGCCGTATTAGAGATATTTTAATGTCAGGTGATGCCGAGTCGAATAAGCAAATATTTCAAAATGATGAGTTATTAGATAACAAAGTTTACATAGGAACACATTTTTGAAGACATTGGCTAGTAGCAAAGCGTTGCATATGGTACGTTATTCGCGCTAATCACGACGATGTAGAAAAATAAATCTATCGAAAGAATTCGTTTAAGGTATTGGTTCACTCGCCTTAAGAAAACTACTACTTAACTATTTAGAAATAGGTACATAAAAAAGTAAAAGTTGTTGAAATTGCGTTTATTTCAAAAATATACATGGTAAGAAACCAGGAAAACTGTTTCGGATTCCGAAATGTGCTAGGTCGTTCCACACACTTCACATTTATCACCTTGGCTCATTTGTCAAAACAACACAGAAAAATAGTTATCTTTTGGTGCTAGTAAATTCGTTCACTAAGTTGTATTTATCTCTATGGTCAGAGACACCAAGCGTAAAAGTGATTTCGACGAATTAAATAAAATATGTAAAGTATTTGGGAACCCGAAACGACTAGTATGTGACGCGGGAAGTGTTTTCACGAGTAAGTTGTTCGCCAGTTATTGCAATGATTATAATAGTAGAGCTCATATAATAGCAAGAGCCGTGCCGCGTTCAAACGGTCAAGTAGAGCGCTACAATCAAACTATTTTAGAAGCTTTACGGAGCAAAGGTGCTGACACTGACAATAACAGGTGGGACCAGTACATTACAAGCGTACATCAAGGTATCAATAGCACAATCAATAAAACTATCCGCAGTCCCTAGTGAGGTATTCTTTGGGCATAGAGTTCGAATGGATAATGATGGAATTGCTGACGATTATAACATTGAATGTCCAATTGATGCAATGGCACTGAGAACTGCAGCTGATGATATGCTGATACCAACATTATAAAGACGCTGAAGAACAAAAGGCAGCCTTTGATATCAAAAGAAAGAGGCACAAGTATTCCTAGGACCTTGGCAAAGTCAGACAAACTAACACATGTCATGGGACCGACAGTGTATAATAAGTTACCAAATTGTGTCACCACTGCGCCAAGTCTGGCTTGCTTCAAGTCTCGCCTGAGGCGTTGGCTTGTCGATCGGACGTTCTATAGCTTGAAGGAATTTTATAACTATAAGGACTGTACTGTTGTACAATAATTATATTGTTTCTGATTTCTGATTATTTTAATTTTATTATTAATTTGGATATGATTTGTTTGATTATTATTAATTTGACTATTATTCATTTGATTATTTTTATTTTGATTATTTAAATTGATTATTTTAATTTGAATATGTATATTTTACTATAACATTTGACATGCAAAAATGTATGATAATTACTGTTTTATTTTTATTTTCTAATGAAACTAAGTTTTTGACAATGTTATTAATTCAATTGTGATCATTGCTAGTAATGTACTAATTGCCTATGACATGTAAATAACATTTATGAATAAATGAATATGAATATACGACATAGGAGATTTGGTAGTTCTGAAGATTCCAAGACACACGAACGATAGCCAAAGCACGAAGTTAATGCCCCTCTACAAAGGCCCATTTCAAGTGACAAAAAGTACTATGCCATGACATATACCGAGTAGAGGATACGAGAGCAGCAGATAGATCGTCAAAACGGTATGATGGCAGCGCATGTGTTGAAAACATGAAACCATGGGTTCGCATTGCCAAGTAACCGGATGTTGTCAAGTACGTATGAATATGTATATGTTTTTGTTATTTCTTATGTAATAGATCAAAATACAGACGTTATAGCTTTTGAAAATAACCTGACACTTTAGTACATTTGTTTAAGCTTTAAACTGGTCATCGAAATGGTCTAATGTATTCTCTGTAAACATGATGAACAATGGAGTGTACGATATCTAGGACTACGACAAGATTCTGATATGAACGCTGTTACAATGAATGAGGGACTATACACGACTTGGTGATTCGGTGTGAACACCAGCTTTAAGTTACTATTTGATCTGCAACAGGAATCTGGTATGAACGCTATAGCAGTGAATGAGTGGCGATACACGACTTGGTGATTCGGTGTGAACACCAGCTTTAAGTTACTATTTGATCTGCAACAGGAATCTGGTATGAACGCTATAGCAGTGAATGAGTGGCGATACACGACTTGGTGATTCGGTGTGAACACCCCAGGTTTAAGCTACTATTTGATCTGTAACAGGAATCTGACATGAACGCTGTTGCAGTGAATGAGAGACAATACATGACAAGGTGATTCGGTTTGAACACAAGTTTCAAATTACTGAATATTCTGCAACAGGAATCTGATGTGAACAGTTTAATCTGGTCTGAATATTTAGTCTAGCCTACAATATAAACACTCCATTGTAAATCTGAGACAGCTAAGCCACAACCGGTACACAAAATTGTACGATTATGTAATACTCCTTTAACCTGAGGTTGAAATGTTTCCAGTTCTACATCAGACCAGACCGCAATCGAGACGAATGCGTGAGCAGGAGGGCCGGATGTTGTCACCCTGGCAACACTGCACTGGTTTTGCTGCATTCCGGGCGTTTCGGGCGAACGTCGTTTCCGGAACGTGAAGAGTTTGGCGATTCTACTCGAACTTAGGCCACTTTGCCTTCACCTGCCAACGAAGCAACAAGTCTCCAAGGAGTCTGGGTCACTTCCTTAAGTATTCCGCAAGTAAAAAGAGTAGGTAGAATATTGTGTCACTCGTTCGCCACCCTCAAAAATCTTAAGTCTCAAGTGTTGTTTGATTATTTCATTAAACTACTTATCGAGTCTAAAATTAATGCATGCAAGTGATTGAACCATTATGTTTAAAGTGTTAGCTATATTTGATAAATGAATAAAAGTATTTCAAGATTTGTGTAGATGTAAACTAAGTCAATAAATGTATATATTACCCATGAATAACATCGTTTCTCTTACCATGGAAACAAACATTTCAAACAAGATTTTTTAATTTTCGGTAGGCAGTGTAGCCCAGTTATATTAGGTAAAAAATGGGTCAACGTTCGTAAAATCGGTGTTTCATGAATATCTCGCTTTCTATTGCTTAGATGAGATTTTGCACCTATTATAAACGTTGTAGAGTATACAATCTAGTATAGTATATCTTCAAAATCGATGTCAAAGTGTCTGTTCGGTATTTCAACAATACGATTATTTAATTTGTGAACGCATCGTAAATTCATTGCATTGAACGCATCCATGCGCCTCTCCCCGCGCCCCTGCCCCGCGCCCTCTCTCTTCTTTGGTCTTCTTCAATGGCTGTACACGTTATTGTAACTTTAAATTAATAAAAGAATAATCCAAGTCTCAAGCAAGTGTTTTCTTCAACAACAAGCACTGTAGACCGCCAACTCATAACTTCAACATAAGAAATGGTCCTACGAGCGAAACAACATCAAAAACAATAAGGTAAAAACCGGCGACGATAGCGTCTCAAGTGAATATAGCTACATTCCACACCACAGTCGACGCGACGCATAGATACTTTGGATTGGTACCACGAACCTCGTTCTCGAACGAACACACCTTAATTACAACCTAAAATTCGAGTTACGAACACATAGTACCACCGCAACTGACAATATTTTAGTGCGAATTCACGTGTTTTACATCGGGCACAGTCTACAAAACATATTTTACACACAACAGTATCCAGATCCTGTTTACTTATCCGGATTACTTATTATTATGGTTTTAAAAGAGAAAATATCACTGAGAGGAGTGATCAAAGGCAAGATTACACGAATTGTCAATTGGATTTCCGATGCGCAGGAGGAGGATCAGTTTGACATTGCCGACGTCCGTGTGAGAGGAGAAGATTTAGAAAAATGGATGAAGAAATTCGATGACGTGCAAACCTTAATTGAACAAGAAGATCCAGACTCACAGAAGGAGCATGACGCTGAGCGATTAACGGTAGAAAACAAATACTACGCAACAAAGGCATCAATCAGTCGCATTATATCACCGCAAGACAACTCATTTCAAGATGCAACAAATATCAATACCTCTGATATCTCAAAAACACACACAAAGAATCAAACTGCCGAAGCTGGAACTGCCAAACTTTAGTGGAAATATACAGGAATGGCCAACATTTAAGAACTTGTTTGAATGTGCTATGGATGGAGCAAATGTGTCCCCACTTTTACGCTTGCAGTATTTGAAGTCATCCCTGCGTGGTGACGCAGCTGGTCTCATTAGCTCATTATTGATAACAGAAGATAATTACATTAAAGCTATGAACATATTAAAAAACAGGTATGAAAACAAAACAATTATCGTTAATTATCACTTAAAAAAATTTATGTCTTATCCTACGATAACTAGAACAAATCTGAAAGATTTTTTAAATATTTTACAGCAAAGTTTAGATTCATTAACTGCGTTAGAATTGCCAGTCAATCAATGGGATGTTCTTTTAGTGTACATTATAACACAAAAGTTTGATAATTCTCTCCGTGGTGCATGGGAGTTGAATCGAAAAGAGACATGTATTGCTAATTATAAGGAGTTAATAGAATTCATTACTTTCAGAATGACTGCTTTTGAACTTATGAGTGATAAAATTGACAAAAATTCTCAGCAAAACAAACAACAAACAAAGCATTCTCTTGTGTCTACTACAAATACTTACAATTCAAAATGTCACATATGTCAAGGTCCACATTATATAAATAAGTGCCCTACTTTTCTAGAAATGTCTGTTGACAAACGTATAGAGTTTATAAAAGCTAACACATTGTGCTATAATTGTTTACAACCATACAATGCTAAACACAAGTGCAGTAACAGAACATGCAACACTTGTCGAGGCAGACACCATAGTTTGATACACCTTACAAACCCCCCCAGAAAGGTAAATTTAATAAATAACACACATACATTACAGCCCCAAACACAAACACAATATCAAGCACAATCTCAAACACAACAAAACCTAGATAACATACAAAACAAAAACCATACAAAAGGTGAACTTACTCACACACAGTCACCAACTCACCACACATTTAACATTTCTTCCACATCAGGAAACATAGCAAATCTATCATCAAACAATACAACAAACACAAATTCTACACAACAACCTCAAGCGTTCTTAGCCCCTTCTACAGTATGTATGTCTAACACTAATACAAATCATATTCTATTATCCACAGCTGTAATATATATACAGGACTCTTCGGGAACATGGCAAACAGCACGTGCATTGCTAGACTCGGAAAGTGAAGTCAGCATTGTTACTCACAGGCTCGCTACGCAACTAAAAAGTGAATTCTACTATGACAGTCACATAATCAAAGGAATAGGCGATTCAGGTAAGCATACACAGCTATGTATTAACACTAATATTGCCTCAAGATTGTCCAATTATAATGTCAATCATAACTTCATAGTTATGGATAATATCACTGTACCATTGCCACACAACTACATAAACATACATTTATTAAACATACCCAAACAACAACAGAAAAAATTAGCTGATCCTGGATTCTATGTACCTAGCAACATAGATATCTTGATAGGAGCCCAACTATTTTACTCTCTGATACTAACTAACAGAATTAGTTTAGGTCCACACGGTCCCCAATTAATAGAATCAGTATTCGGTTGGATTGTGACAGGTAGTGTACCATCAGACATTCAGAGACCGAACAATTGCATTAGCTTACATATGACCAACTTATATGCTTGATCGAGAAAAAAAATCTAGATCATCATTCCACACTGGATCAAAAACACTTAAAACAGAAGAGGAGATTTCATCATACTTAGTAAAGCTTAAGGCTAACATGGACCAACTTGAGCTACATAAAGAAGAAAACACAGATATACAAACCTTTTACGATAATCTAATAAACATTATGAATACTAGCCTTAAACCCAACCCATCTAAAAAGAAAATAAATACCGTCGACAAGATAATTAGTGCACCTACTCAAGCTCTTCTTACAAGACGAACTGAACTTCTGAAAAATAAACATAGAACAAAACAAATGAAGGAAGAATTGAGCATACTATTCAAGATAACTAGCAAGGCAATTGACAATGACTACAAAAAATATAGGAACTCAATTATAGAGACCAACCTTAAAGAATACAGGAGCACTAAAAGAGCTTTTAAGAAACTATCTACCCATAAAAATTGGATTCAAAACTTAAAAACGAAAACTAAACAAACCAGTACTAGACAAGATATTCTGAATTGCGCTACAGACTTCTACAAAAAACTATACGAAAGAACACCAAACCCATCCTCGCTTGATACTAATACCAGCTGCACCTTGGAAAACCCTCAAAAGAGTAACGACAAGCAAGTTTTAGCAATAGATGCAATCGAAGTTATTAACCACATTAACAGACTTAAGCCAGATAGAAGCCCTGGTCCCGACGGAATTCAAAATGAAGCTATAAAAGCTGGCTCAGTTCTGCTAGCCCGTCCACTCACGCAACTATTTAACAAGGCTCTCGACACAGGCAAAGTACCAGAACAGTGGAAACGATCTGACATAGTTCTTCTCTACAAGAAGGGTGACCCTCAAGATATAGCCAATTACCGCCCTATTAGTCTTCTTTCAAGCATGTATAAATTATTCACGTCAATCCTCCAAAGCCGACTGAATCAGAAAATCGATCAATATCAATCGATGGAACAGGCTGGTTTTCGCTCAGGTTTCTCAACCACAGATCACATGCATGTAATGGAACAAGTGATCGAAAAGTATAAAGAGTTTAACAAGCCACTCTATATTGCTTTCATCGACTATGCCAAAGCATTCGACACGATATCCCACGATGCTATTTGGGAAGCTCTAAACAAATGTCAAATAGAGGAAAAATACGTCAAAGTACTAAAAAACATATATGCCGGAAGTGTAAGCCAAGTGAAGTTGGAAAAAAGAGGCCCAGATATACCAATCTGCAGAGGAGTCAGACAAGGGGACCCAATCTCACCTAAACTCTTCATAACAGTGTTACAACATGTTTTCGATGGGCTCGATTGGCAGTCGGAAGGTATATATGTAAACGGGAAAAAACTTTCACATCTTCGATTCGCGGATGACATCGTTTTATTTTCCGAATCAAGCAAAGGGTTGGAAGAAATGGTAAATACTTTGAGCAGAGAAAGCGAAAAAATAGGGCTCAAAATGAACAAGGACAAAACAAAAATATTAACAAACAGCCACACAAACACTATAAACCTAAATGGAAAGACACTTGAATACGTCAACGAATACATTTACCTGGGTAAGCAAATATCTTTTGAAGACAAAAACATAGAAAATGAAGTGGAACGCCGTATTAATATAAGCTGGAAAAAGTTCTGGTCTTTAAAGGAAATTTTAAAAGGTGAATTTCCCCTCCACTTAAAAAAGATTGTTTTGGACACTTGTATACTCCCTACTCTCACATATGGGTGCCAAACATGGACGTATAATACAAAAGTAAAAACAAAAATAGTAGCCTGTCAAAAAGCAATGGAAAGGAGTATACTAAAAATAAGAAGAATACATAGAGTAAAAAGCAAACACATAAGACGAAAGACGAAACTTGTAGACGCCTTACATTTTGCTTTAAAACAGAAGTGGCGGTGGACAGGTCATTTGGCGAGATATAAAGATAAAAGGTGGACTATAAAAACGACACTATGGGAAGGACCGTCAGGAAAAAGAAAAATAGGACGGCCTAGAAAAAGATGGATAGATGAAATACAAGCTATAGCAGGAAAAGAATGGAGAACAAAAGCAAAAGATAGAGAGGTCTGGAAAAAGCTGGAGGAGGCCTACACCCGAGAAGGGGTTCCAATCAGTGAAAGCGAAGAAAGTGTAGACAGTGATTAGAATGAAAATTGATAGACCAAAGGAAAAATAGATATTAGGAAACATTTTAATTTGTTACCTTAGTTAAATTTTAGTTTTGTTTAAATGTAATAATCATGCATGTTAAATTACTACTGATGATTGGAAATAAATGGGCTTTTTTATTTATTTATTTATTTTATTTACATATGACCAATCAGTCATCAACAGAGGACTTATTGGCTAGATTTTGGCATCAAGAAGAAGTAAAGCCCAAAATCATACTTACACCAGAAGATCAATATTGTGAAAAGTTATTTGCAGAAACTACAGTTCAGGAAAACTCAGGTCATTTTACAGTGGAAATGCCCATTAATAATGAACAGCTCAAACTTTTGGGTGACTCATTCAATACAGCATACCGAAGCTTACTTTTTCTAGAATCCAAATTAAAAAAAAAAAAAACGCTTTTTTAACAGTACAAAGCATTCATAGACGAGTTCATAAACTTAGGTCATGCCAAGTTGATCACAAAATTTCAAAATGAACAAAACATACACTGCTATATACCACATATGGGAATTTTAAGGCCAGATAGCCGTTCAACAAAACTGCGTACAGTAGTAAATGCTAGTAGCAAAACATCCTCAGGAGTCTCATTAAATGATATTTTATATGAAGGACCCAACATATATAATGACGTACTGAATATTTTGCTTAGATTCAGAATGTATAAATACGCTTTCACTTGTGATATAGTAAAGATGTTTAGATCTATTTTTGTTAAAGAGAGTCAACAACCATTGCTTAGAATACTATGGCGAGATGCACCATCGCTGCCATTAAAGTGTATACAGTTAAAAACAGTTACATATGGAACTAAGTGTGCGCCTTTTTTAGCTTGCCGTACTCTTAGATATTTGGCAGAATTAAATAATAAATTATATCCAGAAGCAGCAGAAGTTATTCAATCAGAATGCTACATGGATGATTTTCTGTCTGGAGGAGATAATTTAGAGCAGGTTCAGAAACTGTGTGAACAACTCACAAACTTATTACATAAGGGTAATTTCAAATTACACAAATGGTCTACAAATAATCCTCAAGTGTTAAAGCAAGTTAGTATAGAGGAACAGAATACATCAAACACCATGTATGATTTTACTCACAACGAAACTATAAAAACATTAGGTATAAAATGGCTAACTCAAAACGATACATTAAGTATTGCAGTCCCAATTCTGAAAGATTTTAAGCCAACAAAAAGAAATGTTTTATCGACTATTGCACAAATTTATGATCCTATAGGTATTTTAGCACCTACCACAATAAAAGCAAAAATTATCATGCAAGAAATATGGAAATTAAAACTAGACTGGGATGGCATTTTACCAGAAGATTTACAGAAGTCATGGTTTGAATTTTATCATAATATAAATCACTTACAGCATATTTGCATACCAAGATATTATTTCAGTGATATCCCAATGGAAATACAGCTGGTAGGATTTTGTGATGCATCACCAAAAGCTTTTGGAGCTTGTATATATTTCAGAGCTACATATCCCAATACTCAACCAAGCTGCATTCTTGTTTTAGCCAAAACAAAAGTGGCACCAATTAAATCACAATCGTTGCCCAGATTGGAATTATGTGGAACTCTCTTGCTAGCACAGTTGATACAGAAATTGTTAGAATCATTCAAAAAGAAATTCATCATAAACAAAACATTTATGTTCACAGATTCATTAATAGTCTTGCATTGGATACGATCACCATATAAAAAATTACATTCATATGTATCACACCGTCTCATGGAAATCATAGAGTTAACAAATGCAGCCGATTGGAACTACATACATACAAAGTCAAACCCGGCTGACTTTCTCACAAGAGGAGTTGCGCCACAGGATTTGTCACAGCTTTCACTATGGTGGAAAGGTCCACACTGGATTCTGCAAGATGCACAGTCCTGGCCAATTTCTACACCAGAAATAAAAGATAACTTAACACAGACAGAATTAATCTCAGCACATACATCAAAAGAAAACACACAAAAAGCAAATTATTTATATGAATATTTTCAGCACAAGTCTACTTTCAGGAAAATAATTAGAGTAATAGCATATGTTTACAAATTCATAACTAGTTTAAAAAATAAAGTTGCAACAGCACAAAATAACATCACTACAGCACAAAACAATTTACTTACAATAGAAGAATTACAACAATCACACAATATCATTATACAAATCATACAACAAAAACACTATCAGAAGGAAATTCAAGAACTTCAAAACAAGACCCCATCATCATCTTATGGTAATATTTTTAAATCGAGTCCATTACGTAAATTAAACCCATTTTTAGATCAAAACAATATTATCAGATTAGGCGGACGAATAGCAAATTCTAACATTCCATACAACCAAGCATATCCTATCATATTACCACAGAAAGAACATATTACATGACTAATCATACAACAGTATCATTTGAAACTTTTACATTCAGGCACACAAAATACACTTTGTAATTTAAGACTGAAATATTGGCCAATTAATGGACGTCAAGAGGTTAAAAAGGTATTACATAGATGTGTACGCTGCCTTAGATATAGCGCTAAAACCTGTGAGCAACAAATGGCTAGTCTCCCAACACCTAGAGTCACATTAACTCGTCCATTTTTGCATGTAGGTATAGATTTCAGTGGAGCTATTCTAATTCGGACATCTATGACTCGGAATTGTAAGTACATCAAAGGATATTTGTGTCTTTTCGTTTGTTTGTCCACAAAAGCATTGCATCTGGAACTTGTGAATGACTTGACAACTCAATCATTTATTTGTGCACTTAAAAGATTTATAAGTAGAAGAGGTGTATGTCAATGTATTTATTCAGATAACGCTACCAATTTTAAGGGTGCTTACAATGAGTTAAATTGTTTATACAAACTGTTTAAAAATGATGACTCATATGGTCAGATCATAGACTTTTGTCATTCAATAAATATTCAATGGAAATTTACAATCCCCTTAGCAAGTCATATATATATGAGGCAGGCATTAAATCTGTAAAATCGCTGCTTAAAAAGCATTGAGACGTACTTCTTAGCATTCCATGGATTCACCGTGCGGGTGCCGGGTCCATCGTGTGGCAGAGAGAGAAATCTCGAATAGACCCCAAGACTTGTGACTCGGGCTGTAGGTTTAAAAGGGGCCCCTTACATTGACGTACGTCAACACTCACCTTCACTACTCGTATTTCTCTCCCTGCCCAGCCAAATCCGATATGATCCTACTAGTGCAGCTTTAGATACTCGTTCTAGTATAGAACTTACTGCACTTCTGGACAATCCAAGGTCTTTAAGCAGGTTATAGAGAGATTTTGCTGGTATACCTCTCGCTCCTACTTCTACAGCGTATAAATTAACTACATAGCAATTTTTTGTTAATTCATTTTGTAGGTCGTAATACTTATTTTGTTTCATCACGTGGTCTTTAGGTATATTAGTTTCCCACGGTACGGTAAGTTCTACCAGGACTATGCGTTTCGTAGCCCTAGAAAAAAGGAAAATGTCCGGTCTGGATGACGAAACACCCACATCCTCTGGGATTTTGTAGTGCTTTTCATACGTGTCCATTAAAATTGTCCAATCAGGTGCTGAACCCAGGATTGAGTAAGGCTTGTTCTTGGAGTTTGAAGTTGAGCCCTCTTTTACAAAGTTAATTTGTCTTTTGTTCATCGTCAATCCCTTTTGGGCTCTAGCTACCGAAAGGCTTACGGCTTCACGTATGATTTCAAGTACTCTGTCATGGCGCTGTGAGTAATGACCCCTATTAAGGAGCACCTTGCATCCCACCAATATGTGCCTTGCTGTACATATCGCCTCACCACAAGTATAGCAACATTTTTCAGAGGCTTTTCCCCACCTTACCAAGTTACTCTGGTCAGGGAGGGTCATTTGGAAAGCGTTCAGATAAAATTTTAATAAGGCAGGAGACCAGTCATATATCAAGGTGCGCCACTTTAGAGCTAATGGGATACAAAACTCACCTATGGTTAACCACTCACTTTGCATTTCTAAATTCATAGCGTGCACTTTGTAACTATCATTTTCGTCTTGTTGTAGAAAGGTTTTTACCATGTCTCGGTCTTCCCTTTTCTTTCTCGCACCCAACCCAGCTGTATTTACTTGCGCACCTGCCATAAATTGTTTGTGGAATTGAAGTCTAGATTCAAGGTCCGAAGCGCTTTTGTCTTTTGGGAGAGATGCGATTAATTCGTCTTTCGACTTTCCCAAAACATGCGTTTTTGTAACTCTTAGGTGTTTGTAGAGTTCGGATGGTTTTTTTAGTTTCAGGCCAAAACTATTGTGGTCCCTAAATAGAGTAGAGGGATCAGCCGGATGTGCCAATCCAAACCATGACTTCAATATCTTTATGACATTAGCATCTAATTTTGCGAGGAGGGTTTTACCGATGTCATATACTAGGAAAGGCCAAGTGAGACGTGATGTGAGATAGATGTCATATATCCATGCTTTTTTGATATTGCTGATAGGCTGTTGGTCTACCTTACTGAGGTCATTCATGAAATTTCCAACAACTACCTCTAATGATGGTGTACGTCCTTTGTAGTCTATCTTCGTTTTGCCCTCATTCCCTCCGTCCATGTACAGAACTCATCAACATCATTCAACAATTGTTGACACTGTTTGGGATTTCGTGTAAGTATTACAACAATGTTAAGTTAACATACGAATATTTGTATACAATTTTAGTACAAATTGAAGGTGTGCTGAATTCAAGACCTTTATGTACTTTAAGAGATGAACCTGACAATGATATTGTATGTCTTACACCAGCACATTTTATTTTAGGCACGCATATGGCAGACATATATAGACATTCCAGAACCAAATATTTTGCACTTGTCAGAAAATAGATTAAACTTGTATCAAAAAATAACTCATGTCAAACAAAAATTCTGGTTACAATTTTACAATAACTATTTGTCTGAGCTACAGCCGCGTAGTAAGTGGTTGCAGATAAGAGAAAATTTAAAGGTGGGTGATGTAGTCTTAATAAAAGAAGATCTTACTCCCCCCGCTTGCTGGCCTTTAGGTAGAATAATATCCATTCACAAAAATAAAAAAGATAATTTAGTCAGATCTGTATTGTTAAAAACAAGTAAAGGTGAATATGTAAGACCTATAAATAAGTTAGTATTGTTACCTTGTAATTAATAAATTTATGTTAATCGTTTTATAACTTTAAGTTAATTGGTATTGAGTTCACTCGATTCTAATGTTATGTCATAGGGATTTTCTTATTCCACAAATGTTTAAGTTTGAAGTATCTTAGGATATGAACTTCAATGATGTTTAAAAGCTATAAATAGATTCTGTAAAATTTAATAGATACCTACCTAACTATAGACTAAATTTGTTTAATATATTTTAGACTAAAAAAGAGAGGTGAGAATGTTCGGTATTTCAACAATACGATTATTTAATTTGTGAACGCATCGTAAATTCATTGCATTGAACGCATCCATGCGCCTCTCCCCGCGCCCCTGCCCCGCGCCCTCTCCCTTCTTTGGTCTTCAATGGCTGTACACGTTATTGTAACTTAAATTAATAAAAGAATAATCCAAGTCTCAAGCAAGTGTTTTCTTCAACAACAAGCACTGTAGACCGCCAACTCATAACTTCAACATAAGAAATATAAACCATAAGACATATAAATCTATAGGTAATATAAACTCTACAAGGGAAACAGTAAGCATAGGAGTGCCTCAAGGTTCAATTTTGGGACCGTTACTCTTCTTAATTTATGTAAATGACCTTGTAAATGCGATGCCAGATTGGACCTATATCAGCCTGTTTGCCGACGACACACACATTGGTGTTAGCGGCAAATGTAAACAGCAACTTGATGCAAAAATTTCGCATGCTGTGACTGTAATCAAAATGTGGTTTAATGCAAACGGGATAATTTTAAATGAAAACAAAAGTGTTATTATGCATTATAAAACGAAAAAAGGTATACACGTAGGAGACACAATTAAAGAAAACGTGTTTCTGGGCTATACTATTGATCACACGCTCAGTCACACAAATCACATCGACAAGTTATGTAAAAAAATGTCCAGTGCAAACTATGCACTGTTAAAATTAAGACCACTTTTGGACAAAAACTCTATTCTGTCGATATATTATGCCTACATACATTCTAGAATGAAATATGCTATAACAGTGTGGGGTAACGGTGCAGATATACAAAGAGTCTTAAAACAACAAAAAAGGCTATAAGAATGATGTTTGGCCTACGAAAATATTCGTCCGCAAGACCTTATTTTAAAAAACATAAAATCATGACTGTGATATCGCTATATATATACAACTGTCTACTAGAAATGTTTAATGAAATTGGGAAATCTGTAATAACAAAAATAGAGGGATATAACATTAAATGTACACTAAGAAATGAGGATCAGTGGTATATGCCAAGAGTAAGACTTGCCAAAGTTGAGAAGCAAGGGTTAAATAATAAAATAGCAATGTTAAGCAAACTACCTAGATGCTTAACAAAATTGCATTTAAATGATTTCAAAAGAAAGTTAAAAAAATTCTTTGAATCAAACCCGTTTTATTCTATTAAAGAATTTATGAATATGAAATTGACAGAATCTTCATTCTTGTATATGAACGCTGACATAAGCGACTGAAATAAGTGGCAACAAAATAACTAAATATTTGTTGTAATGACATTATTTGTAAATGCTGTAATGTAATTTTATTAATGAAATGTATTTTTTTTTTTTCTTTTATGATTAAGTATGATGACAAATTACTGTAATGAAATCAATAATATCAAGTGAATTCACATGACATTTTGTAATTAATATTAATTTTGTTAAATCATTGATTTAAATACAATTTTATTCTAATACATATTTTGACTAAATTCTTTATTTTTACTAATTTATGATTTTATTAACATATACCAACATTCATAATTTGATTTCATTACAGATATTTTCACTAGACATTTAGATTTTCTTATTTTTATGATTTTAATCATTGTAAACTGTGACGTACCTGGTATAACATATGTAGTTATAAGGCTAATAAAGATATTCTATTCTATTCTATTCAATTCTCTACAACTTTTGTTTGAACTTTTTTTCATACGATCAACCGTTTTTGCGGCAGATCACGAAGAGTGCGCCGCGTACAGTCATAATTATATGGTTTAATTGCAAGGTCAACCGTGAGTTACGGTTATCAGTACGTTGTATAAAGTTAATTATTTACAAAAAATATAATTTTTAAACAATGCCCATTATTCATGTACTAATTATTAATATTTTAAGTTAAAAAGACAGTAAGAAAAATTATTTCATACATATACTTATTTATCATTCAATATAACATATTATACATATATTATATTGGTATGCGAGTCCAAATATTGAAATATTTATTGTTGATTTTAATTATAACAACTTTGTAAATGGCCATATAACTATGACTGTATGCGGCGCACTCTTCGGGGTCTACCGCAAAAGTGGTTGAACGCATGAAAAAAAAGTTCAAACAAAAGTTGTAGAGAATTTTAGATTCTACAACTTTTATAACTGGTGCAAAACTCAATAAGTGATAGAAAGCGAGATATTTACGAAACACCGATTTTTACGAACTTTGACCTTCAATATCTTAAGACGCGGCCACGATAGCACTTGAGACTTTTGAGACAACATTTAGAACGACAAAACAAAGGTTTATAAAGGTAAGATAATAAGGTGTACCAATGTACAGCTTATTATCTTTCATTCCGAGGTGAAACCCCTAATACGACTGGGCTAGTGTGATAATAGGGATGTTAACAAATTTTAAGAATTGCTTTCATTTTCAAGATTGACGCTTGTTTACTATAAAAAAATATTTTATTTAAAATTATTAGAATTTTCGATGAGTAAATACACATTTCTAATAAATTTACTACGTAAAATTATATTACGAAAATGTGATTTTCGATAGTCTATTCGTACAAACTATCATACAATTAACACTAAACATGAATGTTTCAACAAACTGGGTGTTTCTATGTATAATAAGTATGTATTTAAAACTATATAAGTATTATTCAGCTATCTGGCCGCCATCGTACAAGCTTTGCTTAGTTTGGGGTCAGATGGTGTTGTGTGTGTATTGTCCACCAATATTTATTTATTTATTTATTTGTGATTAGTGTTAACATCCCTATTACTTATAATCAATCATTACTGGCAAACATCTTGAAAAGATTTTATAAATTTTCGATAGTATGATAATCAATCCAACATCTACCGAGACAAATGAATTTCTTACACTATTGGCAAATAGTTTACTTCTTTTCGGACTTTATTCAAAGAGCAACGAACGCATCGGTTTCTTTAGTTCCCCTCTCGATCTTCCAACGAATTTGCATACACCGGGAAATTATTTTCACCGTCTAAACGGAAAAGAGCAGGAGGGTTGGTCACCCGAGGTATGGTGAGCTTTGGGTATCGCAGAACAAGTTGCTCTGCCAATTTATATCTGTATTGCCTGTGGGTAAGGGGGTTTGTGCTATTCTGGCTATGTATGATGAAACTGTTCAAAATGCTAACATTTATTAGCCGTTTAAACACTTTCAAGTACCATTTTACCCCCCTTTTGCGCGCCAATAAGTACATGGACAGCTTTTGATCTTTTAAATCTACACCGCCCATATACTTAATACAATTAGTATACAGGACTACAGTCCTGTATACCCACAGGTTTTAGTATGTGTTGTCCCGCTCTTATTCCCGGCGTTATGTCCGCATTATGATAAATCGACACTGTAGTTACTAATTTAACATCTTTCCAAGATAAGACAGATACGTCACCACAGTGTCTGCTTAAGACTACTCCTTTTTGGACTCTTTTCTTGTTAAGAGCTTTGATGTCTTCGGGTGTCCTCTTTCTTCGTCTGTTTAGTGTACCTATGACATCGGCTTTATATAGACTTTAAGAACCGTGTCAATGGAACTGAATTGTAGAAATTATCCATCACAAGACAAGTGACCTTTGTGAAGAAATCCTTGCAGAGTCTTAGCACTACTTTCGCACTTGGGTTCGTAAACCCATGCAATGAGTTATTCTCAAAGTCCACGCCCTGTGGATATTTTTTGCCCGTGTAAATCTCAAATTTGAGCATATAGCCTGTAGTCGCCCCGCAAAGTTCATAAAATTTAATACCAAATCGTGCTGCTTTAGTACGAATGCATTGGACCCAACTTAAGCGTCCTTTAAAAAGCAGCAAGGACTCATCAAGGCTTATCTCTCTGCGTGTACATAGCGTTAAACTTTAAATTACAATGGTCAATGATAGGCTGTATCTTTGCAATTTTCTTGTTGAAGCCTCGATCAATGATGTTATAATTATCGATCAAGTGTAAAAAACGCATAAGAAGCCAGTACCATTTTTCACTCATAATTTTACGAAAACCTGGCATACCCAGAGTACCCGTACTCCAGTATTCATTTACACGACCTGCGACCATCAATGACATATATACTATAACCCCGAAGAGCCTGTATAGCTCATCAGTAGAGGTTTCTACCCAATTGTATAATCGAGAACGGGCCGAGATCCCGTCAGGTAACTCGGATGCTTTCATTATTTCTTGCCAGGCATACTCGTTGTGTGCCACAATACTGTTCATTATATTGCGATCCTAAGGTCAACCAAAAAAAGCGTGGATGGATTGTGTGAAAGACGATATGATTAGGAAAGGAGTGAGCTTAGATCTGACGAATGACAGAGATGAATGGAAGAAACGTGCATGTTGTACCGATCCCACATAAAGTGGGATAAGGGTAAGTGAATGATGAGAATCACTTCCTGACGTTAGATTATGTTGATATTTGGTTTACTAACGTAACTTTGGTGACAATTCAATAATATTATGTAGTGGTAGGACAATGCTCTGTAGTGGTAGGACTCTTACCAGAGTCTGCCTGGGGAAGTACCACATCTTTGCCCGATATTCTACCGCCAAGCAGTAATGTGCTAACATTACTGTGTTCCTACCTAAAATATTTACATAAATATGGTATGATACTACTAATAAGTACCTACATATGTATATGTTACAGTCATAGTGCTTAAATAGTTATTATACATAATGACTGGTCATTATATATAAAAGCCAAATTCACTAGACAATGTAATTAATTAATCACTTTATCTGGACATTATTCATAATAGCGTGTCAAAGTTAGCTAAAGTAATAATACGGTCTAGCCGACTTGTTACCCCTCCCTCCCGCGTGGCGTGATCGCCGCCATTTTGTGGCTGACGCAATAGTGTTCGTTTCCGTTTTGTAATGAGAGGTCGCGTTGTGTGTACCGGAATTTTCGCGAGTATTACTTTTGTCTCCGTGTTTGAGGATGGCAGATGAAATGAAAAAACGTTTCTATGAAACTATCACTGTTCTTATCGCAAGTAAAGGAAAAAATATTCAGTTGTTTACAAATGATCAATATTTGTCTTTAATTTTAAAAGTTAATCTAAGAACAAGGAGACTAAGAAAACACCTGAAGATTACCAGGGCTTAGCAAGATACGATGTCGTCAAAATTGGAGCTTCAGAAAACTAATAATTCCGATGAAAAACGAAGGTGATCCATGCTCACTTGGATGAAGCTTTTCAAATAATCCACGAATCTCATATTAGTATTGGACACGGCGGCAGAGTCAGGATGATGAAAGAGTTAAAATCAAGATATAAAAATGTAACTGCTGAACTAGTCACAGTGTATTTGAATCTGTGTGAATCTTGTCAGAAAAAGAAAAATTTGCCAAGAAAAGGTCTTGTCGTAAAACCGATTATCAGCAACGAGCTTAATTCAAGGTGCCAGGTGCATCTCATACATATGCAATCGCAGAGTGATGGTGATTATAAATTCATCATGGTATATCAAGATCACCTGACAAAATTCGTGCAGCTGCGATCCTTAAAAAGTAAGCGAGCCGAAGAGGTGGCGTATCATTTATTGGACATTTTCACTATATTCGGAGCTCCCAGTATTTTGCAAAGCGATAATGGTAGAGAATTCGCTAACAATGTGGTTAAAGAAGTCTGTGCGATGTGGCCGGAATTAAAAATCGTTCATGGTAAACCCCGACACTCTCAATCACAACGGTCTGTTGAAAGGGCTAACCAAGACATAGAGAAGATGCTTTGTACTTGGCTAGAATCTAACGAGACGACGAAATGGTCTGAAGGATTACGGTTTATTCAATTTATGAAGAACAGAGCATATCACGCAGGGATAAATCGTAGCCCTTACGAAGCAATGTTTGACTGCAAAGCTAAAGTCGGATTAAATAGTCTTCCTAAAGACGCATTGGTTGACCTGTTAACAGAAGAAGACCTAGAAAATATATTAAATGAATACGAAATCCAGTGGAATGAAGAGAAGGAAACCGAACCCAATATTATCGAAGCTGTAATTAATGAAGATGATGGAATAGAAAGCGATGCTACAACTTTAAACGCTGATTCGCAAAATGAAAATTTAGATAACCTGGCAGAAAAACTTGATACTGAGACCGAAAACCAAGAAAATACTACAGATCCATCTAATATAACGCGAAGTGATCAAGAAATAGTAATTGCTCACGATAAAAAGAAACAAGATATAGGAAACATCAGAAAATTTGTTGGACAATCTCTGAAAAAACAAGCAGATAAAATGTTAGCTCAATCTTCGCTTAAATATATGCAGTGGTAAGAATTCCTGATGATTATTTATTTGTAGTTTTTTGTTTTTGTATCGTTCACATAACAGCTGCCAGGCTATAGTTTTCAGCAGAAAAATCTAGTGATCCAATCAGTCAGGCTTGGCTATCCTTGAGCGATGCCCGCAAATAATGGAATTTGTGTATTTTTGGTATAGATGTGTTGTTATGTATGAGAGAGGTGTATGTGTCCTGAAAACCTAACCAATCATGACTAAGGCCGAAAAAGCCAGGTAATGTAATGGTAGGTAACTTAAGCGTGGGTCTTGTAGCACAAACAGTGCCATGACGACAGGTGACGGCACCTGTGAATGATCACCGCTCGCAGAGGAAGCACCAGCAGGAGGTGCATGCTGATTTAGCGTCTCCTACGCGGAAGCGATTATTTCGAAGTAACCTTTTTCAAAGTTTTCTCTCTCCATATATTCACACTGCTGTTCATCTGGAATGTCACACGAAGTTTCTATTTCAGTTGGCGTGTTATCAAAATCATTGTAAACGGCCCTTATTGTTTCAAGGCTATTAGATAACTCTCTAAGTTGCAATTTGCTAAGTGATTCAGGTGACAATAATAAATCTAGAAACTGTTTAAAAAGAGTTAATTTTGTTTTACGTGTACCCCGAGTTATTCTAAGGTTTTTGATATCCATATTTAGGAGGTAAGTATTTGAAATCCAATGAAATGTAAAAACTTGTTTCTAATATGATATGAGTCAAATGATAAAGGTTATATTATTGCAAGCAGAAATCAAACCAGTAGGTAGATGATCAGCAACGGTTGGTGCGAGCGGCGAAGGCCCATGCGTCGGTCGTGTAGCGGTCATCGGGCGTCGACGGTATTTGCAAATGGCGGCAAATTTTCCGATCGACGCCACTGTAAAACGTTAACGGGTGCTAGCGTAAGGAGAAATATATTATTTATGGGCGCAAGTGCCACGATTTACATTGAAAATGTTTAGATTAAATTGCACTTGGTACGTATTTGTACAGCGAATACCTTAATAGGTAGGTATGACTCATGAATAGGTATGAAAATTACCTATATTGCAACGATTCTATGGCGAATCTGGTAAAATTACACGTACGTACATAATACGCGATTTTATAAAATGGGTTAAATACTTGAATAGTAGGTAAGTCCTATGCCAGACCTTTGTAACTACGGTGCGGAAGTACTTTATGGCAAGTACCTTTGTGCAACGGAACGTCTTTTCATCAAATGTATTTACAATTTGATGAAAAGACGTTCCGTTGCCACTTTTGCCATGCCATGAATGATTCAATTCGGACGCAGTGCGGGGAGCGTTCATCATACAAGGCTACTTCGTTTCGTCAATTATCTATTCCGAAATGAAAATTTACGGATGACGGAGACAATTCGGATGACAGAAATCGGATCTAGTGCGTAAACTACCATACAAATAGCTGGACGACAACTTCGGAAACTGTTTTCACCCATTCGAATCGGATTCGGATCGGACGTAGTGCGAAACCGCTCTAATGCATGAATAATGCTTTGGAGGAATTTGTGCATACCTCAAATAAAGAAGGTATGATTTTCGTCGGTTCTTAGCAGACGAACCGGTAAATAGTATTGAATTTATGTGAATATTGTGGATACTTTCATCGTTGGCTATTGAAAATTAGTCTGAAACGAATTGGTACAAATGGAACGGGCTCACGGTTAGCTATTTGTCGTGTTCACTCATTATTCTCCCTTTGGCAGGTATACTTGCGATTACTTGTCCTTTGGTATGTAGGTAATTTTGAATTTGACTCCCTAACTTCAAACTGCGACCTCCGCTTTGGTTGGAATAAAACCAAATTGCACTCCAATTGTGCACTGGTAGATATAGTTGGATGAAATCTAAACTCCAAATCACTTCGCGGGTTTTGTTGCTGTAGGTACGGCTTCTTTTTCTTTTTTCGGCAGCGCAGCGTACAAGTAGGTAGGTAGGAAAAAGCACGTTGCGCGTGGCTCGAAAATTCCACAATCCAGTGGGCGCTATTTTAACTTGTTTCTTGACGAATTCTCTCGCCTAAAATCCGGCTCGAAGTAATGCTAAGAGCTTAGCTAGCAAATACATTCGAATGACTTGAAGGTTTTGAAAGAAAGTATATTGTAGACTGGTTACAATACAAATAATTAGGTAGATAGATAAACTCTTTATTGCACCTAATAAAACAAACAACTTAAAAAAAACAATCTTTAAATATATTAAAATAATATTAAAATATAGTAGCAAATGGCGACCTTATCGCTAAAAGCGATCTCTTCCAGGCAACCGCGGGATGGAAAAGTTAAAAATAAAAAGACGGGAGTAATCAAATAAAGAGTAATTTGATACCTTAGTACATAATTAAAATAGGATACTAATTATTGATTAAAATAAAATAGACATCCATTCTAATAATAATACATGCTAATACATAACTAATCTTATTACATAAATATACTTATATATATATGCAATGAATCCAAAATACTATTTCATAAATATCAGCTTCAATCAGACTTCAGCGGGCCTTTGACAAATAATGTTTTTTTACTTCCACCTTAAATATGGAAAGTGACGGAGCTTGTCTAATTTCTACGGGCAAGGCATTCCACAACTCAACTGCTTGGAATGCAAAGGATTTTCCGTAGAAAGTTTCGCAACGTGCGGAGAGCATTAATTTGCAGGGACAAATACCTATAATACCAGGTACCTATAAGTACTAATTATGACGCTAGGGGCAGACCCCTATTTCGACAGACAGACAGACCGTTCGAATGCTGCGTTTGAAGGAGTGAAGCGACGTTCCGATGTCTGAGCGCCTGCCGGTGGGTCCCGTCGGGGTGCGGTGAGGGGCGGGGGGTAGTGGGGTCCCTCAGCTAGTCATGTGATTATTTAACAATGTGAATGGGCTGATGGAGGCTCTCAGTGGCATGCATGGGGGGTGTCATATAGACGGTGTATGTTTTAATAACATAAGTTACGCGGACGACATGGTGCTTTTGAGTGCCTCGGTATGCGGTCTAAGGAAGTTGGTGAATAAGTGTGAGAAATATGTAAAGGAGCACGGTTTGCTAAACAATGTTAAAAAAAGTCAGTGTATGGTTTTCCAGAGTGGGTCAAGAGGGGTGACAGATATGCCTCCCATTGTTCTAGATTGATCACCGTTAGATATAGTGGACATTTTTAAATATCTGGGTCACATTGTCACACGTACCCTGAGAGATGACATTGACATAGAGCGGGAGCGGAGGGCGTTGGCTTTGATACCCAATATGTTGATCCGCAGGTTTGCTCGTAGCTCAGTGGACGTTAAAATAACTCTATTCAGAGCATACTGCTCAACGTTCTTCACATGCAGCCTGTGGACAAACTACTCGCAGAAGTCGTACAACGCCCTCCGTGTCCAGTTCAATAACGCTTTCAGGATGCTGGTGGGGCTCCCGCGCTATTTCAGTGCTTCTGCAATGTTCGCGGAAGCGCGCATTGATTGCTTCTACGCGACATTGCGCAAGAGAGTTTGCTCGCTCGTGCGCCGCGCGCGCGGGAGAACCCTAACAGCATGCTGGCCGCGCTCTCGGCTAGACTAGATAAAGCTCCTATTGTACACAATTGTCATAGGCATGTTGTAAGCAAGTTGTCATAGGTTTAGATGACATCTAATTCTGTGTCTCCTGTGAAAGGTGATTTAACTCGAGTTGTACCTTTTTTGTGATTTTTACATAGAAATTGTCAGAAAAAAATTACGATTTTTTTGGTACAACTCAAGTCCTTCTATCTGCTATAGTTTCGGAGATAATTTGGTGCCAAGTGATATAACTGACAGAATTTCGGAAAAAATATCGTGAATTTAGATATAAGTCAAGTCGTAACACCTTTAGGTCATTGCTTCACACATTTTTTTTTTGTGCCTCGAGGTATAAGAGCGATTAGATTAATTTACACACTTTATTTTTCAGTATATTTATCGTGAATATTGATATATTTAGAGTTATATCACTTTACACCAATTTTTCTCCATACTGATTAGGGTATAACTCAACATGTACCTACTTATCCGAATCTAAAGTTGTGCCTGATTTGTGATAAGTGATGCATCTCGACTTACATCATTCGACACAAAGAATTTTTTATGTGTAAACGAATATAAATTGAGTTGTATCTAAAACTCAAACCAGATTTGTTTTTTTTATTAATTACTAGATGTGCTATGTGATACAAGTATGTGTTATATTTTGTAACAAATATTAATACTAGTAACACCATCTATTGTACCTATCCAATATTTCAATGTCAAATAAAAGTCAGTCGTAAATTACACAAAGCACGTTTTATTAGGTTATGGGCTTATAATCTGTTTTGAAGTAATATTAGTTTACAGTTTAAAAATAAGTGCTGAATTTTGTGTAGGAAATGGCTATGAGTTACATACAAAGTGTTCCGAAACTAAAAGGACGTGAAAATTATGATGAGTGAGTTTTGCGGCAGAAAATTTGTTGGTGTTAGAAGGAATGATACATTATATCAAACCGCGGCCGGCGATCGAAAGAAAACCTGAAGAAGATGCTAAAACACGGGCGAAACTGGTTTTAACAATAGATAACGGATTGTACGTGCATATCAAAGAGACATCAAGTTCGGAAGAGTTGTGGAAAAAGCTCAAGAATATGTTTGATGACTCAGGTTTTTCTAGAAAGATAACCCTATTGCGACATCTTATCTCAATACATCAAGAAAATTGCGATACAATGACTTCGTATGTAACGCAAGTAGTTGAGACAGCGCAGAGATTAAAAGGCACTGGTTTTGCAATTACGGATGAATGGATCGGGTCATTATTGCTAGCAGGTTTGCCAGAAAAATATTCTCCAATGATCATGGCCAGTGTTTCCACTATAAAAATTTCCTTTCCCCATGCCTCAATTCCGATTTCCCCTTCTCAGAACTTTTTTCCCCTCAAAAATTATTTTAGAACAATGTTATTGTTATGTCGAAAAACCAATCATGCTGCAATTGGAACACACGCCTACGTTTGCGGAATCTTCATACGGTAAAACTTTCATTATTTATGGGCTACCGTCTACCGTATAATAAAAAAAAACAGTGACAACAGTGCTACCAACACTACAACGTAAAAGTGCGTTGTAGTATTGGTAACACTGACTGATTCTATCTACTTTATGGTTGGTGAAATTGATTGAGTCTATCTACTAAGTAAATAATCACAACTAGAAATATTTATTGCGACGGTTGTTTAATGTGAAACATGGATCGGTGGCTGATAAATATTGCTGCTAGAAAATCGGTGAGTTGGTTCTTCCATTTTTATATTGGTCTGTCTGTAGGTGTATAATTTAGTATACCAGCAATGTTTTCATTTTCAATTATAGGTTAGAATTTTAGGTTATGAAAAAATGTTTCCTTTTTTATCTCCAAGCTGATCTGCATGCAAAGATGTTGTACCATACTTCCCTCAGGGGAGTTTCTCTATATATTTTTTTTGTTCAAAATGTTAAACTCCTCGATTATTGTAAGATTACTGTGAAGTGAAGTGCTAAGAATGTTGCCAAATGTATTTTTTTATTTAGGTTAGGAAAAAAAAAAAATTTTTGACTGACATTGCTACATTATTAAAAATTTTGTGAAATGTGTTGAATACAACTTATCCAATAATTTTTCAGAATGAAGAAAAGGTTCCTCTCAGCTCATCCGACAGACCCGGCGCTAGTACGTCCTCTAATTTAGAACTTCAGCCCGGAACGACTTTTCATTCCAGCAGTTATGTCGAGGATCAGAAAGAACAAATAGATCCGCAAACTTTGTCACTTATGGAAGTCGAAGATGAAAAATTGGTCATTGTTATTTCACTTAATATAATCAGTTAATAAATACGCAAGCAAAATTGCTTGCGCATTTATTTACTTAAAATAAGTGCTCATTACTTATCTTTTATTTTGTAGGTTGATAACTGTACTGAAGATAAAGAAGAGGGATACAATACTGAAGATGAAAAAACGCAGTCGGTTAGTTCAAAGTGTACGAAAAAAAGTATGAAAAAGATATTTACGAAGAAGTTTCAGCATGATTGGCTTAAGCTACCTGAGTTCAAAGCATGGTTGGTAAATGGGAATAGAGATGATAATGCAATTTGTAAGGTGTGCAATGTGATTATGAAGGCGGGAAAATCAGAGCTTAAAAAGCATGGCGGTGGAAAAGTTCATAAGAAAAATATGGAGGCATGGCTACAGTCTAATACAAATCAACCTAGTATAACAACATTTGTTGCAGAAAATACAAAGCTGAAAAACACCGAAGCTGCCATTTGTTCATATATCGTCGAAAACAATCTTCCTATTTCATCAGTTGAACCTTTAATCGAATTGATTAAATCTTTACCAGAAAAGGCAATCACATCGCAAATCTCTTTAGCCAAACAAAAAGCTACTAATGTCATTAGGAATGGTTTGCGCCCATTTTTTTATGAGAAACTTGTTAGTGAACTGAACCATCATTTATTTTCTGTTTATATTGACGAAACAACTGATGTTAGCGTCACAAAGCAACTAGCTATACTAGTCAGCTACTGCCATAATTTTGTAACAAAAGTAGATGTGATTGACGTAGTAGATTGTCCTGACGGGACCGCTGTTGGTTTGTACTCACAAATGATTAACACGCTGAAAGAAAATAACGTGCCTCTGCAAAACTGGATAGGCTTTTGTGCTGATACAACTGCAGTTATGATGGGACAGCATAACTCTGTGTCTCAACTAATCAAACTAAACTACCCTCAAGTATTTGTGTCAAAATGCTCTTGCCATATGATACATCTGGTGGCAAGTCACGCGTGCACCAAATTAAGCAACTCTTTAGAAGATTTGTGCCGCAATGTATACAATCATTTTGCGAGGAGCCCTAAAAATTCTGCTGCTTTCAAAGAGTTTCAAAGCTTCCATGAAGTCAAACCTCATAAAATATTGAGAGCTTGTCAAACCAGGTGGCTGTCGCTTCAAGCATGCGTGCGGAGAATCTTAGAACAGTGGGATCCATTGAAGAGTTACTGGAGAATATTGAACTTTGAAGATCCAACACATGCAAACCGCCACACTCATCAAACCTTGGAGAATCCTTTAATCAAATGTCAAATGTATTTTGTTAATTACACCCTTGGACTATTCAATGATTTCAATTGCATGTTCCAAGCTGATTGTCCTCAATTCGCAGAATTGAAGGATCAAACTGAGGAACTAATCAAAACATTGGCGTTAAATTTCATGAATAGAAATTATGTAAAACAAACCCCTGCTAACCAAATCGATCCTCATCAGACAGGAGAACATCTTGAATTGAAACGTATTTATTTAGGTGTGGAGGCAACCCATTTATTGACAGAGGTAGAAAATAAAGAAAACTGTGAAGTTCTCAAAATTTATCAGTCAGCAAAATTATTTTATATTGAAGCGATCGTACAAATTAAGAAACGATTTGTATTTGAAGATATACATCATGATTCATCATTTTTAAACCCGAAAAATGCCAATGATTTGCAACCTACATCATTGTACCAAATCGCGAAAAAATACATTCCATCGCACATTACTGTAGATTTAACAGAGCTGGACAAGGAATGGAGGAATCAAAGTCTCCTTGCTGATACGGATTGCAACCATTCCATAGATACTGTAGGCTATTGGAAAAAAATGTTTGAAAAAAATAGTGTTGACGGCAAACGCAAATTCCTTCAACTCCCAATTTTGGTGAACTATTTTATGTCACTGCCTTTTTCCAATGCTGCTGTTGAACGATTATTTAGTGATCTAAAAAATATCAAAACAGATAAACGCAATAGGCTGGATAATGAAACGGTGGCATCAATCCTCTGTGTAAAATCCGGCTTGAAAAGAACGGGAACAACTTCTGTACAACTGATGAAAAATCAGTTAGAAATACCGCACCTTAAGTTTGTACAGTCCAATGCAACTGCAAGTGAATCTAAAAAAATTAGACTTAATATGAATAAAGTATAATTAAACTATCCGTGTTTTATTTATAGCCTCACCAGAAATATATAAAACCAGCAGGAGTATACTTACCTTTTATTCCAAGCCAGTATACAGTATGCTAAAGAACAGAATAATATTTGAAGCCTTAAACAGAATGGGAGTAAGGGTAAGTATGCGGCATATGCATATGTTGTCACTGTTTTTTTTATTATACACTAGTCCATAAATAATGAAGGTTTTACTGTATGTAGAATCCGCAAACATAGGCGTGTGTTCCAATTTCAGCATGATTGGTTTTTCGACATAACATTGTTCATTGAC
This sequence comes from Ectropis crepuscularia, assembly GCA_963693475.1. NCBI lineage: Eukaryota > Metazoa > Arthropoda > Insecta > Lepidoptera > Geometridae > Ectropis > Ectropis crepuscularia. Next base: position 22,271,511 of record OY856355.1, read on the forward strand.
ATTTCACATAGCAGATAGTCTACGTCTTGATATCTAGCGGATTTCTCATATACAAAATTCCTCATTGTGCAACATTTCAGACGAGGTTTAATATATGATTTCCTACAATTTCCCCTTTTATAGTATTTCCCCTTTTTCTTCCCCTCTGGACCCTGATTACCCCTTAAAAGGGGAATTTCCCCTCATTGTGGAAACACTGATCATGGCCATTGAACACTCGAACTATTCAAATTACCACAGACTCAATAAAATTAAAGCTGATCGTAGACAGAGAAACTAAAAGACAAAGGTACTCTGTAACCGCGACTGAGACAAAGATAGTTTGTCAATGTATGCGATGAATGTTGCCACAGTATCCGAGCTCCCGGACGTTTTGGATGTTACAGGGAAAGGGTAAATATTTTAGGATCAATTAAATAAAACCAGATATGCGATTTTTCTTTTGTCTTTATAACCAATGTTGTTGATACAAAAATATAAATAGATTAATTATTGATTTCGAAACAATGTTAATTTCGTGTACACATTTCTTACTTTTTCTTTGGGCTCCGATAGCTGTTTTGTGTACTTGTAAATTCGAATTTGAAGGTATTTCATGGTAATTGCTTTCATTAATAGAACTTTATGATCATCTAGAGGAGAATGATCGTAAGAAATACCATGTTCTTTAAATAACTCTTTCCCTATACATTGGCGAATACATTGATTCATTAATTGTAGCAAAAGATTATTTCGTGTAAGTAGATTACTACCCGATTGTGTTAAATTGCTCCTAAAAACTTTTTCAGCAATTTCACAAACGACGATTACATCAGCGGAAGGATAATGCAGACCGCCTTTATCCTTTTTTACAATTAATTTGTAATTGTTTTTAGAGGCAGTGTTAATCATTGACATCAAACAATTTTGACATTTCACCATCTTTGCTACTTTTGTTATAATGAAACCAGAAATATATATAATTATCTGCTTAGAAAATTCTGTAAGTCGTGAAGGATCGGCAAGGTAGTCATGATCAGTATCAATGTTAAAATACTCGGTTTCAGTTGGACTTTCGCTTTCTAAACTAGTGGAATGTTCCAAAAGGGGTAAAGTAGCACTTATTGACTTTTCATAACGCGAGCTAGTGTATGTTAAAATGCTTATATTTTCGAGAGATGTACAATTTCCTGTATCAATGTTTTTGAGTTCTCCATGAACGACTAATCTTTTGTACGCGGCTCGAAACTGTACCGCCGAGGGATTATTATTGAAACCGCCTTTAGATCGAATTGCACTAAAAAACGATTCTAAGGGATCCTGACTTAATTTATATGTAGGTAAGAATATCAACTCTGAGCTGGAGATAAGTTTTTTATATAAAAATTGCACACCACGAATGCAGCACCTTAGTCCGATTATACACACCTTCCTATTACTTTGAACAACGTTTTGGCCATTTTCTAGTTTAAGACTACTTATATAATCGAAGACTTCATTTAAGAACACATTGATATTCCCAACATTTTTCATATTTAGAGGTTTTTTATAACCATATGCATTGATATTTCGGCTATTTAAAATATCGAACAGATTATTTACTTTTCTAATGAAATCAACGGTGGGTGATGATCCTTGGAACTGTTCGAAATTATTTTCTTCACAAAACTCAATGGAATCAGCAACTGAATTGCTAAACGTCTGAACTGCCAGTTTAACTTTCATTATCTGTTTAACGAAGTTAATATGTGCTTTTCTTAATTTATTTGGAATTGAAGAATTTGAATGGAGACCTTTTTGTTCCTGCAAATCATGCAAAGATGTTATAAATGACCACTTTATGATTTTATCGTCCCTAGTTTTTAAAACGTGTTTATTGCCGAGCAGATTTCTAATTAATTTCACCATATGTGGTGGATCAGGAAAGAAACACACTTCTTTATTAACACCCTCTTTTTCAATGTTAAATACAGGGTTAACTTCGACATCATATTCTATTTTGCAGCCTAATATTTTCGCCATCGCAAAATTTGAGGGACATCCATCACAAGTTATTGAAATAACATTTACGTTACAGGAATACAACAACTTAATGCAATCTGTCACAAGCTGTGACTTCTGTTCCGCAGTAACGCTTTCGATTAGAAAATACCCAACAGGTATTTTCCAAGAATCGTTTAGGGCTGTTACCATAAAAACTAGAGCCTGAGTACCCATTCTAATATTATAGCCATCTAAATTGGCACCAATATTTATTGCGCCAATACATTCCCCACCATCTAGAGTCATAGCTTTTCTTATTGACATTTCATCAAATGAAAGACACACATGAATATTTTTACCTGATGCATTTACTTTTGACTTTATTGCATGCAATGCCTCTTTGGTAAATCCGGGATTACCATCAACTGATCGATACCAACTAACCAATGTTTGCGGGTGTGGAGGGCAAGTATTAAATTGTTCTCTAACGTAAGAATAAGCACGTGGACTAATGAAATGCAAACATAATGCAAACTTTCTCAATGCAGGAGAAAATTTTTCAGTTTTTCCAACAACACCCAAAAACCGTTTAAGGAAATCTTTGTTACCACTATCAATTGTGCTTAATATGTCAGCATCTTCATATGATATCAAGGATTTGAATTGTAGCTCTGAAATAATATCTGATAACTTAACATTTCGTTTCATTAGACGCCTGTTTGTTTGCCGGACAGCACGTATTTTTTTTCGAAGATTTGCAACAGCCTCAGTTTTCTTCATTAAAGCCACTTTAAGTTTTTTCTTTCTTGGCGTATCTTCCTCTTCGGGTAATTGCAATTTTCTTTTGATAACCTTTTTAGTGCCTTTTATTTTTGTGTCATCTTGAAAATTGGCACTTGTAGATGTGGACGGTGCTGGATCGACACACTCCTCGGGTATTGAAATCTAAAACATTCAATCAAATAATAAAAAAACATATCCACAAGTACCACATTAATTTTTGTGAATGTGTTAATCTCTTGGATCAGATTTTATACGAATTTGTAATAACAAAAGGTTGTGATTTTCCATGCATTAATTACTGTCTGACAATATGTTTTAAAATAAAAACGAAAGATGACAAAATGAGAGTCTAAAATCTGCTTGAAAAACCCTGTCTAAACAGTTTGCTGCTAATTATTTACCTACTTCTTAATGCTAGCAACACAAAATCTCGTTTTAACTTATTTTTGCCAAATGTGGTACAAGTTGAAATAAATTTAATTCTTGAAGGCAGCAAATCATATTTAATCAACGAAACTGTTTTCATAGGAGCTATGGTTGAATGTATGTTCTAATAAATTCTTACCGCTATTGGTACAGCATCAGGATACAGAACTGACTTTTTGTTATTTTTATAAGTTGTTTTTGTGGGAAATGATTGCTACATATTTTACAATATTTTGTGGGAATCCAATCTTTTCTCCCAGTTGCTTCGATCCATTTATTACGTAAGTCTGGATCAGCTGGAAACCTATCGATAAACATAGGTTAGTTCAGTTCTCTAAAATTATATGTGTAATGTTATGTCAATCAAAATTACTATGAGAAATAATAAATCAAAATATGTTTTCGATGCCGAAGTCTTCCCGAAACACTGGATTATTATGGTATTTCGTATTTATTCACTTTCGCGTTTCGCCATATTGTCAAATCAATATTTTTTTATTGATGATCGGGGTATTATTTTTACCAAAACTGGCAACACTTACTTGTTGATGTTTATAGGTTATTGAATGATAAAACTCGATATTACGCTAATATTTTCCTTGTTTTAACGCGACTTGTTACTCTATGCTAATATATAAATAATCATCACTGAGAAACTATAGATAAGGACAATAAAGTCGTACTTACGCGTGAAAAGACACACCGGCCATTTTCTTCTCACTGTCGCTTAAACATGAAATAACACGGCAACGCACCATTATATTTACTTCGATGTCTATATTAGGATAATTTCACCGTCTTTTCAATAGACTGGAATCGATTTTTAACTAAATAATATCCAAAATTCGAACACCAAACACGATGAAGGCATGAACTGTCAAAGTTAGTTTCGCAATTCAAGTTGCCGACCTTGAAAAACCGGTTACGCAATAAGGGACAAAAAAAGAGTATTTGTGTCTTTGTCTTATGCATTCGTAATTGTATTATCACTCTCTTTCTTGTGTAAGTGAGAAAGGTATCGTTATTGGGTCTATTAGTTTCTCTGTCTACGAAGCTGATTGATATGGAGTTTTCGAGTTTTACCGACACGGATACCAGTAGCGCTGCATTCGCTGCGAAAAAACAGAACTGCAATCGAAAGAACAACACTAGTAAAAATGGCTAGATCGGGACGGGAACGTCATCAAAAGTGACAGATGAAAAGAAAATTATTTGTTACAAATGTAAACAAAGTGGTCACTTTAGACATCAATGTCCATTATTGCAGAAAAATAAGCAATCAAATGCTTTTAGTGTGGTATTTTTGAGCGGACAATATAGTAAACACGAGTGGTACGTCGACTCCGGCGCAAGTGCACATATGACGGCGATGAAAGATTGGATATACAATGCAAATTACTCGCCGAGTTTATCAAGTATTACTGTTGCAAACAATACAGTTGTGCCAGTGTTGTGCTCAGGAAATGTACAGATAACCACGGATTGTAACTTCGATATCACAGTTAAAGATGTGCTATGTGTGCCAAGTTTGTCAACGAACTTATTATCAGTGAGCGAGCTAATAAAAAATGGTAACAGTGTAGTTTTTGAATCAAGCCACTGTTACATACGTAATAAGAATAATGTGTTGGTGGCAACTGCGATGTCAACTAATGGTGTTTACAAGCCAGACTAAAGAGGCAGATTGTTTGTTAGCGGCACGCAGCACGGCAAGTGCAGAGATGTGGCACAGGAGGTTAGCACATATTAACAGTAGTGATTTGAACAAAATGAAGAATGGGACAGTGAATGGATTGTCGTTTGATGGTACTAGTGACATGACGAAGGATAAATGTGTGACCTGTTGCGAAGACAAACAGATGAGAATACCTTTTTCACATGTGACAGAACGTAGTACTGAGACACTACAGATAATACATTCTGATGTATGTGGTGCTATGGAGACAAAATCCATTGGAGGAGCCCGATACTTTCTTTTGTTTGTCGATGACTATAGTCGTATGACCTTCCTATACTTTTTGAAGAATAAAGATGAAGTATTCAGCAAGTTCAAAGAGTTCAGAATGATGGTTGACAACCAACAGAATAAGAAGATAAAGATTCTACGTACAGACAATGGTGGTGAATTTTGTAAAAATGAAATGAAGAAATATTTGATTACAAATGGTATAATTCATCAGAAAACCGTTGCTTACACCCCTGAACAAAATGGTGTTTGTGAAAGAGCGAATAGAACTATTGTTGAGAAAGCCAGATGTATGATGTTTGATGCAAAGCTTGGAAAACAGTTCTGGGCAGAAGCAGCAAACACTGCTGTATATCTTAAAAACCGCTCTATAACTACAAGTCTTGAAAACATGACACTATATGAAGCGTGGTATAAAAAGATGTTAGTCATATTCGTCTGTTTGGAAGCCCGGTAATGGTTCACATACCCAAAGAAAGAAGATTGAAATGGGACAAAAAAGCTGAACAGTATATTCTCGTTGGCTATGCGGATAACGTGAAAGGGTATCGCGTTTATGCTCCAAAGAAAAACGAAATTACCATTAAGAGAGACGTAATAGTGATGGAAGGAATACAGGGTATTGAAAAACCAGAAGAGAAAGCTATTTGGATTCAGAATGATGACCAGAACTTAATAGAGGAAACTGAGACAACACATGTGCTAGAATCCAGCATAGAGACCAGAGATTCAGTGGGGGATGATACTACAATGAATGAATCTCTGGCTAATACAAGTTCTGAGTCATTGGCCTATGTGGATCCATATGATACTACACATGATACTACTTATGATACTTCAGTTGACTCAGTTATTTCACCAAGTGAGTTACAAGCTCTAGGAGGTGGTGAATAAGTTAACAGCAAGAGAGTGAAAAAGCCGCCAACTCGCTTTGGTTACACAAACATGTGTACTTCAATCGACTTGCCAGAAGCTGAGGAGATAGACTTCGGTGAAGCGCTGTGTGGACCTGAAGCAGAGCAATGGAAGCTGGCCATGCGTGAGGAGTTACAGGCATTTGAGTGCAATGAGGCATGGGAACTCATCGATGTACCAAGTGATACCTCCATAGTGCAGTGCAAGTGGGTTTTGAATAAAAAGTATGACATTAACGGTAAAGTGAGATATCGTGCTAGATTGGTGGCCAAAGGCTTTTCACAACGAAGTGGTATTGACTATGAGGACACTTTTTCTCCAGTGGTAAAACATTCTACCTTAAGATTGCTATTTGCTCTTAGTGTACAGTGGGGCATGGACATAATACATCTTGATGTGACTACTGCATTCTTAAATGGACATCTAAAGGAAAATATTTGTATGACTATTCCTAAAGGTTTTGAATGTAAAGATAAAGGTAAAGTTTTAAAGCTTAAGAAAGCTATTTATGGCCTTAAACAGTCATCTTTAATGTGGTATGAAAGGGTAAAAGATTGTTTGAATAAATTAGGTTTTAAAATTAGTTGTCATGAACAATGTTTATTTAAAAAATTGTGTAATGATGTTAAAATAATAGTAGCTGTGTAAGTCGATGATTTTTTGATATTCTCTACATGTAAAAATGAGACAGAAAAATTGATAAATGTACTAAGTACAGAATTTAAAATAAAGAATTTAGGTTGTGTAAAACGCTATTTAGGTATGAGAATAAATGTAGATAAGAAGTCTAATACCATCACAATAGATCAACAACAGTATATATAACAATTGTTATTGATATTCAAAATGTTTAACTGTGGATCTATAGATACTCCTATTGAATGTAAGTTAAATCTTGATAGGGCAGAAAATTGTGTAGCCGATTTACCTTATCAAAGACTTATAGGAAGTTTAATGTACTTAGCTGTCATGTCTCGACCTGATATTTCATATTCCATTACTTATCTGAGTCAGTTCAATAATTGTCATAATGAAACTCATTACAACCATGCAAAAAGAGTATTGAAATACTTACAAAAAACCAAACATTATTGTTTAAAATATAGTAAAGATAATTTAGAGTTAAAAGGTTTTGTTGATGCTGATTGGGCTAGTGACACACTCGATAGAAAGTCCTATACCGGATTTTGTTTCACCATGTGTGGCTCAGTAATATCATGGCAGAGCAGGAAACAGAAAACAGTTTCCCTGTCTAGTACGGAAGCTGAATATGTAGCACTATCAGAAGCAACTAGAGAAGCCATATATTTAAGAAATTTGTTTTATGAGATTACAAATAAGTTATGTACTGTTATGTTACATTGTGATAACCAGAGTGCATTGAAATTGGCAACCAGTCACCAATCACTCAATAGAACAAAACATATTGATGTGCGTCATCATTATGTCAAAGACGCTATAAAAAATAATTTAATCAAAGTTATGTATATCTCAACTCAAGATATGCCTGCAGATTTGTTAACAAAAGGCTTATTGTCAAATAAACATTTTAAATTTTTGGAAAGCATAGGACTTGTTCCTCAGTAAAACTTAAATGTAATTTAAGAATTTTATGTTTTTAAGTTTATTGAAATATTGTGTTAAGTGGGGGTGTTATATTTTGTAACAAATATTAATACTAGTAACACCATCTATTGTACCTATCCAATGTTTCAATGTCAAATAAAAGTCAGTCGTAAATTACACAAAGCACGTTTTATTAGTATGTGTATGTGTACGAGTATGTGCGAAGTAAGGGCGTGACGCGGGGTAGGAGATGCGCGGGCGTTAGTGTCGCTGCGGCCTTTATGAAGCTTGGTCACGTCCGAACTCGCCATGGATCGACGCGTAAGTTGTTAGATGTATCATTGTACACGAAATTGCATAGTTTTGGTTTTTTGTTCCATTATTGAATTAAATCACTTGACACAAAATAGATAGGTAGGTACCTATTGTAATGTAAACATAGTCAAGATAACTAATCTTTATTTTTGCTATTTTGTTCCTATTAATTTGATTCACGATTGACTACCTACTCAAAGTGATTTTCCGCTTTTTTGGTTAACCTACTTTTGATGTTTTTTTACTATCTATCAGTACTAACTATCAGTAGTTTAGAGATACATAATTATTTTTTCCGTACTCTGATTCTAAACAGTTTTCTTACAATTATTGCTCAATTAAAACCGGTAAGTACGTACCTTCTTACAGTACAAACGTTTATTTTTGTTTCAGTTGACGTTTCCGAAATCCCGAATAGCTAAAATAATGGACTTAGCCACTAATGACGCAGCAAACATGAGTTCTCAATACCCCATCGAAGCTGAACTTAAACGAACAGAACAAAATAATAATACCAATGAATGCGGCTACGGATACGAAGTAAGAGAACCAATTGAAGGATCACTGCCAGAAAAGTCTATTGAAAGTTCAGTCCCTACTATCAACGAACACCAGAATCCAATATCTTCAGATAATTCAACAGAAATGGTTATTGACAACGATAAGACGAACAAAACAAATGTAAATGCTTCCGAAAACCTGTTAGATGATTTGACAGATGCAGGTTCATCAACCGATGGTGATTTTGGATCATCTAGCAGTGATGATTACATTTGCGGTACTGATGAACCTTCCTCATCCACTAATGACGAAAGAACTCCGGTTAAAAAGAGAAGAAAGAAAACGGCTACATCAGAAAATAATATTACGGTCCCTGAAACACCATCTCCAAATAATGCGAGCATATCAGAGAATGCTCCCGCTGATTCCTTCTGGAAAAATAGCGGTATGAATAGTGGCGGAAAAAAGAAAAAAACAAGAAAAAGTGAGAAAGAAAGAAGACATGATAGAGTAAAGAGAAAACTTTTTCGTAACACTGGCTTGGAATACACAACAAAGTCAGGAAAAACTAAGAAAAGTCGTGAATTACGTGATCTAGACAACTGTCGTAAGAAGTGCAAAGATAGGCTACCATTGCATGTAAGGAAAAATCTTTTCGATACATATTGGAGTCTGGGAAGTTATGAAAGTAGGATCGATTATATGGCGAAATGCATTGAAGTTTGTCGAAAAAAAACGTCAAGGTCTTCTCCAAAGAAAAAACGCAACGTCAGCTTTAGATACTTCGTTCAAAGTTCTGATCTAACAAAACATCAAATTTGTAAAGGATGTCTTTTAAAGACTTTCGACGAAAGTCATAAATTTCTACAAACGATTTGCGAAAAACTACGGGACAATGGCGGTCACCTTCCACCACGTAAACGTCGAGTCGGTAAGTCGATTCCTGATTTCAAACTAAAGGAAATAAAAGCTCATATTGCCTGTTTCCCTTGCACAGAAAGCCACTATCGTAACAAAACGACTAAGAAATTCTTGAATTCTGAACTCAACTTACAAGTTCTTTATAATTCGTACAAATTGAAGACAGAAACTCCAGTCAGCAAAACCATTTTCAAAAAGGTATTTGATACCATGAATTTGTCTTTCAAAAAACCATCAGTAGATACTTGTTCTAAATGTGACTCCATAAATATGAAACTTAAGTACGCAACCGAGGCACAGGCTGCAGATTTGACGAAGGCACTCGAAGAGCACCAAGAAGCATTTAAGGCTGCTTACGAAGAAAAGAAAAAAGATAAACACCTGGCTCAGACATGCGATGATGTAATGGTAATAACATTTGATTTGCAACAATGTTTGCCCACCCCACACTTGCAAACGAATGTAGCATTTTACAAGAGACAGCTATGGACGTACAATCTAACCATACATGATCTAAAAACAAACAAAGCGTTTTCTACATGTGGCCGGAGTGTGAAGGGAATAGAGGAGCGAACGACATAGCTTCATGTCTATACGATTTTATCATAAATCAACTGCCGCATTTAAACCCAAACGCCAAGATGATCATGTACTCAGATAGTTGCCCGGGTCAAAACAAGAATTCGATTGTTACAACAATGTTGATGCTAGTGGCTAAACTATCCCCTCAATTACAATCTATTGAACATAAATTTCTCGTACCCGGTCATACTCACATGGAGGCTGACACCGACCATGCGTTGATTGAGCGTAAGAAGAAGCACACGAGTATGGATATTCACTTGCCAAGAGATTGGTACCAGCTAGTGCGTACAGCTTCAAACAAAACAGCGAAGTTCACTGTTATCGAGATGACTCGTGATATGTTCTACGATTTCAACATTTTTTCAAAACAATGTTATACTCTCAGGAAAACCAATACAGACAATGAAAAATTTCTGTGGTGCGACGTTCGATCTGTTTTGTATACCAAAGAAAACATGTCCCATTTTTCTTACAAAAAAGAATTCAAGAATGTTGAGTACATGAACATGGATTGTTCTAAGCGGGGTAAAGCTTAAGATATGATTACAATAAATACAGTACCGAAAGCCTACCATTCCAAGATTACTATTTCAACCGAAAAGAAGAAGGATCTATTGGATTTGCTGTGCTTTATTCATGAGAGCTCTCATGAGTTTTACAGAAGTCTGAGTTGCAAGAATGATGTCAAAGACACTGCTCCGGATAATGATGATGATTCTGATGATGAGTAATTTTATGATATTATAGTTATGTTCATCTAACTCCCAAGACCTATTAAAGGTTTTATTTTGATTTAAGTAGGTACCTACGTACTTCTTTGTTCTCTTCATTATTTTACCTCACTCATAGAGTCGAATTACTGCCTATAGGATAGGTTAACAGCTGTTAACTGTACTGTGTAAGTTTTAAAGTGTTAGCAATTTTGATGTTTATTATTTTTCTAGATTTTTTTAAGGATTCACACAATGGCTGTGCTGTTATGTTTTGTACTAAGTAGGTTCACTTTGATTATTGTGATAGCTGCGTAAGATTGATCTGTGCCATTTCTAAGTATTTAAGTTTAAGACTAATTGCATTTAAAAATATCTCTATTTACTTCTTATAATTTTGATAAAACTGTGCCTTATTTGTAAGTAATTTCATAATTTTGAAGACTTTAATAAACGTTAAGTATTTTTCTAAAACTTGTATTCATTTCCACCATACATAGGTATTTTAATGCAGGATATAACTGGACTTGTATCATTTAACACATTTTTATAATGACTAGAATTTTAGCAAACTGATACAATTGACAAGTTTTCATATTTCACAAGGCTATGAAATTCCAAAACCATTTCGAGATATTGCGATGCTGATGATTATGCTTATTTTTCCAAAATTATTGGTGCAGTTACTACAAAGTTATTAAATAAAAACCATCCGCCAAGCCGTTTACGGATTCATAATTCATGTTCAGTTGCCTTTGATAAAAAAAACACTAGCAATATAAAATGACAGTTGACACTGACTTTCGGTTACGTTTTGTTTTGTTATTGTGTCAAGCAAGGCATAGCAAGGTTATACGGACGCAAGTATACGTATGCTCGACTCGACCTCGACATAAATCTTATCATTAAATTCATAATTTACGTCCTAAAATTGTTTGGTGTTCTCTTGAAAGTTTTTATTTGATCTTTTCTCTATTGATTTAACAAAATGAAAGTTTCGGACGGCTACACAATGGCCGACAGCCGTAATGTACCTAAAGTAGATTACATGATGCTACTGCAATATATGCGAGAAAACGACGCCTATAACGTGGCCGAAATTCGCGGAGCAAAAGCGTTAATATTATCCAGAGATGCTTATGTCGAGACATCAGTGGGGTTTGTCGAAATAAAAAGAGAAAATCCACTTTGTTATGTTAAAGGCAGAGTGACTCCAGAGCATAGAGTGAGATGCAAAATGTACACTGTGGTGGCAATCATCAACGAAGTTGATGAAACAATCACAAATATACAATGTAAAGATTGTGCAGCAAGTGAAGGTGGCTGTAAACACACTATTTGTTTCACAATGTGGCTTATAAAACGATCTGAAGAACCATCACCCACATCGATAAGCTGTTATTGGGTACAACCAAAATTAGCCGAGGCAGTGATCCAAAATAGATGCGTGTTAGCTAAAGAATTGGCCACACGAAAACGACATAGTGTACCAATGCTCCCACCAGCTTTGCGTCTAGATTCTTTCTTAGAAGAATGCAAAAGCCGCAAAATAGATGACTCTCTGATTATCAACTATAATAATAAAGTTCAAGATACGAGTATGGATGATTATACCATTTTTAAAATAGTCATTGAATTTTTAAAAAACTTACCGTTAGAACGACATGATTTTGAAAACTCGAAAATATTTGGTGAAAATATGTTGACCACCAGCATTATAAATGCAATAGAAGAGAGAACACGTACTCAGGCTGACTGTGCTATGTGGCATACCCAGAAACAAGGGCGTATATCAGCCTCTAAAATACACGAAGTAAACAGTTGTAACACTGACGGGGTTTTAGTAAAAGCAATACTAGGAGGATACAAAGTGCCGGAGACCATTGCCATTAAAAGAGGGAAACTTTTAGAAAAAGAAGTTCTCAAAGAGGTAAAAAAAAACAATGAATGTGAAGGTAAAGGCATGTGGATTTAAACTAATCACACCATTTATAGGAGCATCACCAGACGGTGTCTGTGAAGAATTCACAGTAGAAATTATGTCCGCGTCAATCCTCTCCATCTGGTCCTCAGGTGGAGGCGGCCTTGCATCCCGCAGCAATCCTGTGCTCCTCTCAGCGACCTCCAGGCGCCTGTCGAGCTGTTCTGCCCTGTTTAGCAGCGCCTCCTCCCGGTCTCTCCGGCCGACCAATCCTTGTAAGGATTCGAACCATCGGAGCTGGTTGGCCAAATCCGAAGCCATTTTTAAATTTAAATTTAAACCAACCTAAAGTTCGGACAATGTCACAACAAATATATCCGCAACCTATTAAACCGGATACCACTTAATACTAATTTCCCGACAGTTTGGGGAGAAATTATAAACTGGGAACCCCCAAATATCTGGCCTACCCGATATATTTTCCCAGAAAACTAAAAACAAAAAAGAGGTATTTACGGCTAACCGCGCTCTGTCTACCAGAAAATTTATAGTATTTTATCCAGAAATTACCGACTTGGGGCCCATAGCAAGTCTAGAACATTATTATTTTGCTTTTATACCGATTTTAATATTTACCCCCTAATTGCAAACAAGTTACTTAAAATTACTTACGTAGGGTTCCCGGCGTCGTCCAAAGCCCAGTTTGGTCTGACAGGAAGAAGGAACGGAGTCAGAAAAGGGAATATGTGGACACCAAACCAGACAGTTCCGTAGACGATCTCCCGTCCCAGCACAAGCAACGGTCCGGCGTTGTAGAAGCGGCCAATCCAGCAGCCACTTCACAATTAATAGTCCAGCACTAATCCAGTAGTCACAATTAATGTTAATAACGTGTTCCCGCACAATATTAAAGCTTTTATCCCGAAAAACACCAGTTAGAAAAACTAACAAAAAAAAAAACAGTTATTGTCGTTCCCGCGACCAGAGACAACGTACAAGTGACAGCCGGCGACCACAGACACACGCTAATCGCCGGCCCGATATAATGTTGCCCGATTATACGGAACACTAAGTCTTCATTGATTACTACTGAGGTAGACAGAAAAGGACTACCATATATATTTTTTAGGGTCTTGGGAACTTGTGGTTTGAAACGTGGTCTTGAAACAATATTTTCTTTCCAGTCTTGGTAGTTTAGAAGAGCTTCCTCAAGCTGAAAATTGATAAAAATAAATAATGACAAAATTTTAATTCTTCTTTAATGTGTCTTTACATAACTGGTCTATACTTTAGATTTAATTAACAAGTAAACTCATTAAGTCATGAGTGAGTGATGTGATGAAAACAAATGCAAATGTACTTACATTCAAATGGTCTTCGCAAACATAGAGTGAGCTTTTAGGTACGTTTGGCTTATTCACAGCGGCACACCATTCAATCTTTGTTGATATCGGAACATGAAAAAACTGTTTATTGGGACACATCAGTTGTTTGTTGTTACAAAGCGGCACAAAACACGCAGTTATAGGATCTAGTCGCCGAGAATCCATTGTGCCCTAGAAATTCCAATCGATGGCCATAGATTCTATGCCGCCTAGGCATATGAAGATAGATGACTAATTAGTTATTATTACAATATTTACAATATAAAGGCTAAATATATAGCGTAGTAATTTATGATGGTTATTTACGTGGAATGTTATTTAGTTGTGAATTCATGAATGTTTTGATTGTCACTGACACTACTGACAGTGACAGCAAAGCATGCGCCTTTTTTTTTTTTAGAAAGTGACTACAGCATTACTCTTTATGAATCCAGAATCATGCACTTACGACCTTTTGGAATAAGCTCATTTTCAAAATTGAAATTTTGAAATGTTGTCAATTCAGGTAAAATATGAAAATAGAGGACTGATAAGTAAAAAATTCGAATCTTTGGAGTATTATTTTTATCATTTGTTTGAGCTACATTGTGTTTTGAACATATTCTTATTAGTTATTGGATTTTTTAACTTCTTGTATATCACTTTACACAAAGACAACATAAATGTGCAACATGATTTAACTGTACTTGTATCATTTATCACGTAATTTTATCACATTTTTGAAATTAAAAAGGGTACAACTGCGAGTTTTTCATGAATTACTTCAAAAGTATAATATTTACCACAAACATATAAAAACACAATGAAAGAGGATGTTTCGATCTACGAAAGAAGGTAATTAAATGTAACCTAACCCACTTCGTTCATGAACTAGAATTTTTTAAATATTGTTTGGGCTGTCCTGTAAAGTAGTGATTTTTCAATTGTATCACCGGTCACAGGAGGCACAGAATTAATTAAATAATATTGTGATTGACATTAAGTGTTGTGTTGAATGTGTTATTGTTATACTTAGTTTTTAATTACAATATAAAATTGTGACTGTATAAAAAAGTGACTGTCCTGAAATTGTAATTGTATTCTATTTTATTTAAACTATGAGTGTTGATAACTTGAAATGAATAATTATTATTATATATGTCGGCGCAAACAACATGCAAAACAACATATTACGTCATCACTACCTGCGCTCCGAACGGGGCGTAAACAAGTGACTCACACTCGCCCCGCCACAGTGCTATAAAATGGCGCGCACGGGAGTGGAGCACACAGTCGCTTGTACGCGCTCGAAGAGTGAACACCTAATCTATTGTAAATACGAGGAATCTATGTTAATTCCAAGTAAACTTTGATTGAAGTTAAATTGAGTGGTTTTAATTATCCCTTATATGGAATCACGTCGGCGCAGCCGACGTCACGCTGCCCAAAAACAATACTAGGCCAGCCTGCTCCGACATCAGAAGTGAGATCGAAGAGAATTAAATTTCTGCCCATGTGAAACTGACCATTCGATGAAAATGGCTTCGTGACACTGAACGAGAAAGAGACAGAGCGCGCGGGAATGCCTGTATATGCGACACCACCAAACGACCCTATTGTAGTTACCGCCCGATGCACCAAAATTATGTTGGACGACAAGATCCTAGAGATGGCCAAAATTATCGAAGGGAACTCGAGTATCACAGCGGCTTGGGAAAGTTGGGAGGTACCAAGAATACAATGGGTCAATGGTGTTCCGGGATGTGGAAAGACAACATGGGTTATTAGACACTTCGACGTGGACAAAAGCGCTATCATCACCACAACAACTGAGGCAGCAAAAGATCTAAGAGAAAAGCTATCGCACCGCATTGGAAACCTGGTCAAAACCAGGGTGCGAACCATGGCTTCTGCTCTCGTAAATGGATTCGGAAAAGAGAGTTTCAGTCGCATCATGGTGGATGAAGCCCTCATGAACCATTTCGGAGCCATTGTAATGGTCTCACGCCTGTCTGGTGCTGGCGAAATTGTCCTCATCGGAGATGTCAATCAATTACCTTATATCGATAGGGAAAATCTCTTCGACATGAGGTATCACCGCCCGAACCTGGTAATAAAGATCAGCCAGGAGTTGCTCTGCACACATCGGAACCCAATGGACGTCGCATATGCGCTGAGGGAAATATACTCGGGTATGTACTCCTCGGCACCTCGTATAAAGTCCCTAGAGCAGAGAAGGTATAAGTGAGCGCAAATACCCAACACCTAACCAAACACCCACTTTTTAGTTCACACTCAAGAGGAAAAGGAGACCCTGACAAACCAGGGTTATGGTTCAGGCACCGGGTCACGCATCCTTACCATCCATGAAGCTCAGGGACTAACATAGGAGTCGGTAATCGCAATAAAAACTAAGGCAAACACGAAGCTCCACAAGAGCGTGCCTCATGCGGTCGTCGCAATCTCACGGCACACGGGGACCTTCACATATTACGCTGACGACACCGACGAAGCCATCCATATACCAACAGCAACACACACCGGTTCATTGAACAGAAGTAAATTTGTACATACAGCAAATCAGATCAAACAACCACAAACTGTTAGAAATACAGTACTAAATTTGGAGACTATAGATACACTAACTGTGCCCAACTTAAATAGAATTGAAAAAACTGATAACTTAACCAAAGATAGGACAAATGGCAAAACAACAAACACCCTAAGGAGTAAAACCAAATATAGAAACCAACTACCGTCTCTAGGTACACTTACTCAATCAAGCAACCTGAAGAAAAAAGTATTAATAATTGCGGATAATCAAGGAAAAGGGGTCGGATCTAACTTACAAAAGTTACTGGGCGATGACTTTAAAGTGGTTAGCTTCTGGAAATCAAATGCCCCACTTCGCGAAATTACGGTGTCCTCCAATTATATTATATCCAATTTTACAAAAGAAGATTTCGTTATTCTTATAAGCGGCATTAATAATAAAAACCCATTTGAATTACTGCTAAACTTAAATATATGGTTAACACAAACTACCCACACTAATGTAATTTTATCTGAGATACCACACAGTAGTTACCTTCGAGAACGCAAATTAAATTATGAGCTCAGATATATTTATGAGAAACATAACCATTCCACGTTTCTTGACTTGAATTATAGTAGGCACATAAACTATCATTATTTATTTACTGAACACTTACTCGTATGTCGCTCTCTTCTGAGGAAAATATTGCGTCAAGATTATCAGAACAAAATTGTAAAATTAAGCAAGAACCAAACTTATAGTGTTGTAGACAGGGAAATACAAACACAACAAACAGATAATTACACTCATAACTTGTGAAAATGATTTTTGCAAAAGTGGCATCTCAAATAATAGTTTAATGTGTCAGAATACTGTTAGCATAAACAATGACAATAAACATAATTAAAACCATCAGAATTTATTTCGTATATAACTTTGTTTCAATTTTACATCAAAACATTGCAGGACTTATGAACAAATCAGAAAGTTAATAGTATGCTTGAAAGAACTTAGTAATAATAAAACACATATTAACATTTTATGCCTCACATAACACAATATATGACATTGGATGATACTGACATACTAAATATCCCTAACTTTGACCTGATCTCATATTATTGCAGACACAACCGTCGGGGTGGTTCTTGCATACTGATAGGGTCCGACCACGAATGTCATAAAATAAATGCAGTTGAACAATTATCAACTCCTGATATGGCGGAATGTTCAGCAATTGAGTTACCCAACACACAGAATCAATATTGTGTGCATTTATAGGCCAGCTATCTACAACAGCAAAAATTATAACGGTTTCCTTGGTATTCTTGAAAAGATACTCTACTTTTTGTCTCGTAAATTAAATTTTAAAACTATAATGTGTGGTGACTTCAATATTGATTTTTGAATGATTATTTTAATACTACATCCGATGAAGGCTCCTTATTTACTAGCGCTGATGAGGAAATTTTGTCGCCTGCGCATTTTCTTTATCTTTATCTTTTTCTTCCAATATCAAAAATTTTAACATCTGTCATATTAATGCCCAAATTATTAATGCGCATTATAGTGACATCCTAGATACTTTTTCTTCAGACAACATCCATGCTGTGCTTGTTTCAGGGAGCTGGCTCAAGCCGACACTGCCCTCTCACTTATTTCCTCTGCCCAACAATATCCTAATTCGCTATGACCGAGTAGGCAAGGGCGGGGGTGGTGTAGAGATTTATTTGAAGAGCCACGTCCCTCATAAAATCGTTTTACAGTCACCATCCTCTTATAGTCGGTCGCTAGAATATCTTTTTATCGAAGTCAATTTGGGACCGAGGCTTCTTCTTGGTGTAGCGTACAGTCATAACGATAAAATAAATTACTTTGCCGACTTTGAAAACGTTTTGGATACCTTATTATTAGATTATGACAAGATTGTGGTTATGGGCGACTTTAATACGTGCCTACTCAAAAATGACACCGTGCTCAAAAGCTTAGGGCACTAGTTGAATCTTCCGACCTTAAACTCATTCAACTCTCTCCTACACACCACACTCGCACAAATGACACACTACTATACCTGATCATTGCCTCAGATGAGAATCTGTTATCCACGCATGGCCAAATAGAGGTTCCTGGTATTTCTCACCATGACCTGATTTATGCATCGGTTAGAATTCGCACCCCCAAGCCGAAACCGGTGGTGATGCGGCAAAGGAACTTTGCCCGAATGGATCTGGATCAACTGGATCGCGATGCTGATGATGTAAACTGGATGGAGCTTGTATCATGTAACACTATCAACGATAAGATAGATTTCTTGTCGTCGAAAATTATTTGCCTCTTTGACCATCACGCTCCAACCCGTACGGTAAGAATTACACATCGAGCTTCTCCTTGGATGTCTGATTCTATCCGAATTACGATGGCAAAGAGGAATAGTGCAATTCGCAAGTTTAAAAAAGAACGATCGGAGCTAAACTGGGAGTAATATGTTCTATAATGTTTTGGGAGAAGCCATTAGGTACCGAGATACAGTACTAAGTACTAGTTCGGACCTAATGGATTCAATAAATAAGTGTTCATGTTCTTATGCCAAATAAATAATTTGTATTTGTATAATACAAGCGACTAAGAAATCGTAACCTTTTGTGCCGCAATGCCAAACGACATTACATAGCTGACCAAATAGAATCCTCCAGCCCGGGTGGAATCTGGAAATTTATCCAATCAATTGGTTTGTGCAAAGCTAAATCGCCCGGCTGCGCGGTCCCATTCGAGTTAAATGTCCTTAACAACCATTTCGCTTCTTGTGATACCTTTGATGCTGACACTAAAGTCAATTAATGTCATTGCTGAAGCACCTTCGCTGAATGCAGACTCTTTCAACTTCTCTCCTGTCAGTCAAGATTTTATCCAGAAAACTTTTCTTAGTGTCAAATCTAAAGCTATTGGTTGTGATGATATCGGTCGCAGTATGTTGTCGTACATTTTGAAGCACATCCTCCCAGGCCTTACTCATATTGTAAACTTCTCACTGAGTCATGGTCAATTTCCACACCATTGGCGCAAAGCTCCAATTATTCCACTTCCTAAGGTGAATAATGCGGAACTGCTGATCAGTTTCGGCCAATCTTTATACTGCCATTTCTTTCAAAGGTAATTGAATCAGTAGTTCACAAGCAAGTAACTGAATTCATGTCTAAAGCTCAGTTACTAAATTCTAATCAGTCTGGTTTCAGATCGGGGCATAACACTACCACTGCCTTATTGAAGGTCACTGAGGACATACAATAGGCTATGGATAATGGTCAGGTTACTGTCCTTGTGCTGATTGATTTTAGCAACGCTGCTGCTAGGTGTTCTACGTCATATGTGTTTCTCGGATACTGCAGTTTCTTGGTTTGCTTCGTATTTGGGGGGTCGGCAGCAGGCGATTCGAGCCAATCAATCACTATTCGACTGGTGTGAGGTGTGAGTTGACTTCGGGCGTTCCACATGTCGATACCATGTCTACGCGGATGATCTGCAACTATACGTCCACACTGATGTACGAGAATTGGAATCAGCTGTTGCTTTCCTAAATGCGAACCTTCTCCAGCTCTTATCATGGTCTTTGAGCTTCGGTGTCCCAGTCGATCCGAGTAAATGCCAAACTATTATCGTCGGGAGTTCACGCCGCCTCAGCAGTGTTAATCTCAATAACATAACGCCATTAAAATACAATGGCTGTGTAATTCCTTTTTCTACCACTGTTAAAGACCTGGGAATCTTAATTGATGCAAATCTTACCTGGATACCTCAGATAACGGAAGTTTCCCGCAAATTCTATGTTTCTCTGCATTCAGTAATTCACATTAAAAGTTTCTTACCCATCAAAACAAAAATCGCATTGGTATATAGTGTTCTCTTGCCAATGACTGACTACGCCGACATTTCCTACCTTGATCTGACTGAAGAACAAGCTAGAACGACTGTTAAACACTTCCATACGCTTCATCTTTTGGGTTAGAAAATATGATTATGTATCGGAGTACCGTGCTAAACTTAAATGGCTTAAGATTAGGGAGAGACGTCACGCAAGGATCTTCGGCTTACTGTATTCGATTTTAAATGACCCCAAGACTCCTACATATCTAAAAAAACTCGTGGCTTATTTTTCTGACACCCGGATCAACCCTTCAAGAGGATAGTGTCTTGCGCCTTAATTGCCCTCGCCATAGCACTTGCTTGCTTTTATGCTAGCGACTCATTTACAGTCGCAGCTGTGCTACTCTGGAACGAGCTTCCACTAGGCATTCGTCAGGCTCCGTGCAAAGATACTTTCAGAAGGCATGTGCGTGAGCACTATTTGAAGAAACCATCATCTTAGTTAGTCACGCATATGTAGTAATTTATCTATACCTATGTTCTTTTTTGTTGTATGTGAAATTATTTATATTTGTATTTATATATTTTTTTTCAATATTTTTTTGTATTCACAATATGTATGTGTATAATTGAGGGTAGACCCTATTAAGTAACATAACGAGCTCTTGTTTACTTTTACAAAATAAATTACAAAAACAAAACTGATCAAGACGAAACCTAGTGCAAAGTGTTTTTCGATAGTGGTTTGTCCACGTGAAGTAAAAAATAAAACCAAGTGTCCAAATGGTGTCTTAAAATTTAAACAAATTGAGTTTTACTGTTACTGTGATTCAATTTCTATTCAAGTTTTGAAAACTACCAAAAATTTTCATTACTCAACAAATTTTTTGTGCATATCTAGTGACAGAAGTATTATTTGTGAGTAAAAAGAGTTATATTTATGAAATATACTTAAATTATTTTGTTCGATCGTATCTACGAACAAAGACACCACTAGCGCCATCTAGTTATTATTAGTCATACTACATTATCTTTCGTATCTAACAACGAAATCACTAACAGCGCCATCTAGTGCGGAACCGTTGCACTACTTTGGCACCTGATTTCTCAACAAAAATAATACTCGATACTCAATAATACTATTTTGCAATTGTGAAGGAACTGACATAATTCGCCAGGTGGCGCCACTTTGACAATACAACGCGCAACAAATGATTTCTGTCCTTAGGTAGCGATCGTTATTGTGGTAATCAATTATCTTAAATGACATAAAATCAACATATTTTGCAAAATGCCGCAGACACGAAATCAGACAGCGTTAATTGAGGCACAACGTAAAATAAGAACATTAACCCTGGACTTAGAAAAATCACAACAACTTAATATTAAACTGCTGCAAGAGCAAGATGAGTGCGCAGAGGAGTTCAAGCGTTTGGTAGACGAAATAACGCAACTGAAGTCTAAATTAGCTGAAAAAGAAGCTGAAATCATCGATATTGATGCAGAAAAATCTCAGCTCAAAGACTTAACAGAAATAAGATTAGAGGACTTAAATGAATACGAAAATGCACTCAAAATTATTCAGATGCACGAAAAAAATGCCACCCTTTTTGAAACGCTACAAAAAACTACTGAACATCAATTTCAAGAAAAAATTGACTCATTGCATAATCATACTCAAACATTAACCACACAAATAATAAATTTACAACAAGAAAATTTAGAACTAAAAAGTAAGCAACTTTCTGTCGAGTGTTGCTCTCTAACGGCAGAAACCAAGGACATTGATTCTAATGTATCGGAATTCAATAGGTTATGCACAGAAACAAATGAATTATGTTGCTCTGAGCTCAATAAAAAACTAAGTACCGCAGGGACGATAGAAACAAATACTTCACCTCCCATTTTGCAGCCTCAAATAAATAAGAAGAGACCCACTACTGCTATTGAAAATTTTCTTAACTCAAACAAAGAAACACAAGTAAAAAACCGCGATCGCTTGGGGTCTGCATTAAGACAGATCTTAATATTATGTGACAATTATGGCAAATCTCTTGCAGAACACTTTTCCAGGTACAGCTCTAAAAATTACGTGATTACGTCGGACTGTAAACCAAATGCCACACTTGGAGAAATAGTAAAAAATGTGGCAACACTGACTAAAAATATGAAGGAAAATGACGAAGTTATTCTTATCGTTTCAGGACTAAGTTATTATAAAATAAGTTACATAACAAATTTAATAAAATTATGTGAAAACAAAAAGCTTAAACTTCAAATCTCTACCTTACATTACGAATATGGGAACTCTGCTGATAAAATGTATAACTTTAAAAAGTTTAAAATTAATGAGCATTTGTACAAGTTAACTCTACGATTCCCATTTCTTACCATAATTGACATTAATTCATATGATAAAAATATATTTATGTATCGCAATATCTTGTCAAAGAATTTTATTAAGTTTATGTGTAATGAAATATTGAAAAATTTTAGATTTAAGACATTTAATAATAATAATTTAATATATTTGACTGGTATAGATACTCACGAGACACAATACAGAGCTTTAACTTTACAGGACCGCAGTGAGTCCCAACCATTTTTAGATCACGAATCCAAACAGATTTGTGTGATATAAACAACGACAATTTAAAAAATTTGCATCAAAATATTAGATCCCTTAACACTAAGAAAGCTCTGCTTCTACAAGGAGTAACGCTTGTTTATAAACCAGACATATTAGTATTGTGTGAGACCTGGTTAAACGAAAGTAATTTTAATAATGTACTAATTCATGGATATAATCATACCAGCTGTTTTTTCAGAACAAAACGATTGCATGGAGGTGTATCAGTATTTGTTACTGAACAGCTCACATGTAGGCCATTCAAACGAATTAACGAATTGTCTGTGGAATTTGATTGTGAGCTCACGGCGGTAGAAATTGTTAATTTGAATAGGCTTCTTGTAATAGGTATGTACAGAACAGGTAACGGCAACTTTAAGTTATTTATTAAAGTCATGAAACAACTATTCCACCTGCTGAGCACTTTTACGAACAGAAACGTGATTTTAGCAGGCGACTGGAATGTAAATTTTCTTGTAAACTCTCCCAACAAAATAAAGCACGCGATATGAAAACGAGTCTAGTACATCTGTAGACTGCATTGTTACTAATATACCGGCGCAAGAAATTAATATAGTACCTATAGCTACAGGTATATCTGACCATGACGCACAACTTGTCAACTTTGTATCACACAAAAAGCTTAAACCAAAAGTAATTTCCGTAGAGAAACGCTTTTTTACCGACGATAAAATAATAGAATTCTGTAATGCTATGTTAGCGTATGATTGGGACAATATATTTGAAAAATATAATGGAAAAACCTTTGAAAATTTCATAAGTAAAATTCTTTGGAACTTCGATATTTTCTTTCTTTTAGTAAAAACAAAAAATCGGCGAACTAATCGATGTCCGTGGATTACGGAGGATATTGTTGAATTGCAAATAGAAGTAAATGATTTATACCAACTGAGACGTCAGTATTCGGGGTTGTCTGAAAGTATTATACATCAAAAGAAAAAATGTAGAGACGTACTAATGAAAGAAAGAAAGGAAGAATATATTCAACAGAGAATCAGAAATTCTAGAAATCCTAAGAAAGAGATATGGAACGTTATCAAAGAGGAGAGTAATAAAAATGTAAAAAAATGGAACTGGCATCTTGTAGATGGTTCAGATAATTTTCCCATAGCAGAAGACAAAATAGCGTCATACATTAGTAAACATTTTGCGACCACAGCATACAACCTAACCATAGCAAATTCCCCAGATTTGAATAAATCTATTTTATTTTTAAAAAAATAGAATAAAAAATCAATGTGAATTTCACTTTGAAACTATCACAACCTTGGATTTAATAGAGTTAGCCAGTAATAAAATTAAGAATTCGGACACTAAAGATATATATGACATATCCGGTGCATTTTTGTATCGTATTTTGCTCTACCTGTCAGATCACTTTACTTTCTTAATTAATAATATTTTACAATCTGAGTGCTATCCAAAATACCTAAAGAAATCGCGATTAACTCCACTCTATAAAGGAAAAGGCGAAACAGAGTGCGTCAAAAATTACAGGCCTATAACTATTGTACCTACAATTTCCAAGCTTATTGAATCAGTAATGTCACAGAATATAATAGCACATTTTGATCGACACTCTATTATCTCTGATACACAGCACGCGTATAGAAATGGGCGGTCTACGATTTCGGCTGTTCATGATTTTCTAGTGAATACGGTAGAGAATCTAGACAGAAAAATTAAAGTAGCTGCAATAATGCTAGATTTATCTAAGGCCTTCGATTCCGTGAATCATGAGCTTTTATTGAGGAAGCTTATGATCTACGGAGTCAGGAATAAAAATCTGGAACTTATAAAATCTTTTCTAAAAAATAGGGAATACATAGTAGAGATCAAAACTGAAAACCGGCGACATAGATCTCAACCAGAATGCATAAATATAGGCGTGCCCCAAGGTTCTTCGCTGGGAAATGTACTTTTTTCGTTGTTTGTAAACGATTTGTCGTTCTTGGAATTAGATGGAAAAATAATACAATATGCTGACGATACCACCTTGATATTAACAGCGGATTCTACAGAAAACTTAATTTTAAAAATACGTGAAGCTGTAGATAAATTTAAGAGCTGGTTCCAAATGAATGGCCTACAGCTGAACGGTGATAAGACCAACGTTATGTTTTTCAACTTAAAGTCGACAAAGCAAATAAGTCACTGTGTAAAATTAATGGACGGGACAGAAATAATGAGCACAAATAGAGTCAAATTGCTGGGGTTTGAACTGGATCCTGCTTTGAACTGGAAACATCATATAGATGCAATCTGCAAAAAAATGGCCAAAGGTACATATACATTAAAGCAACTGAAATATGTCACTTCTCCACAAAGCTTAAAAGACATATACTATTGTTATGTACATTCCATTATGTCATACGGTATAATTTTCTGGGGTTGTTCAACAGATTTCCAACGAGTATATAAAATACAAAAACGAGCAATACGAATCTTAACTAATTCAAAATATAGAGATAGCTGTAGGGATCTTTATAAAAACTTAAGTATAATGACTTCAATTGCACTCTACATATTTGAGACTATTAAATACACCAGGGAAAATATAGAAAAATTCATAATAAAGGAAAAAATAGATCGGAGATCGGGTAAATCTAAAACCGAACTGCAACCGTTACAATGCAGACTCTCTGTAGCAAGAAAACTGCCAATTAACATGGGTAGAGTCCTGTACAATAAATTGCCAGAAAATGTAAAAAAATCATCCAGTAGCGCAATTTTTACAAGTAAAGTCAAGCAACTTTTACTAAAAAATACATTGTACACCATAAATGAGTACTTGACTTGTGACTATGACGACGTTGCCTGATGTCTAACTACATTACATTAATTGATAACATTAAAAATGTGCCTACCTATTGCTAGATGACCTCATATCGTGAAATTGCTAATCGTATACTGTTTAACATGTTTATTTTATAATCTAATTTTTAATTGATAAAGTGTAGAGAATGTTTTTTAAGATTATTTTGCCCATTTACAGCAGAAAATCAATTTCTCAAATTATTTAAATTGTAAAAAATACGAAAGACGAGACATATTACTCACTGTATTAAGTTTTTGGTTGACAATGCATTTTGCAGCTAAGTTTGATATATGTGTTAATATGTTAATAAATGTTTATCTTATCTTATCTTATCTTATCTTATAAGTATTTAACAGCTTGTATATACATATTTTATATTATTAGTTTAAAACATTTCCCACGTTTAAAAATAATATTAGTTTTAACTGCTTAAATTTGCCTACATTACATGTATGTCCTACTCGCGGGTAGCTGGTAGAAAATGCGCCCTAGCATTAAGTTTTCCGTTTGTACATAATTTTTGTTATTGTGCAATAAATATTACATAAATAAAAGATTGCCGAAAAAGCCTACATTATTCTTGAAAATCGGTTTTGATGCCCGCCAGCCAGCTCCTCAATTCTTTGCTGGTCTATTCCTGATAAGCTTGTTCTGAGATCAGATGGAGTGACGATATACGAAACATGGCTGGTGGAGGTTGAAAACGTAAGACCGTGGATTGGGCTGAGTGGCGTATGATAGGAGAGACCTATGTCGAGCAGTGGACGAACACAGGCTGATGATGATGCTGATGAATAGAACAGCCTTTCCGGTACTGATCCATCAGAATAGATCTAGGCGTGATGGCTGCCGCCGATGTTCTCTGGACTGGCGGGACCTATAACAAGGCAAAGCTATAATTAAATTTGTTGTGTTTCTTACCCGTCTGAAAGAAGGGTTATGTTTTTCGCGCGTTTTTGTATGTTAGTAAATTTCTTTATTCCCATGTATCTTTCAAAAGGCTGGATAGATTTTGATAATTAAGGTACCGTTAGATTTGTCTTAATCACCCAAGTGTCCTTAGATAGCATATAATGTTTTTTACCAGTTGCTTTTTTGCAGTTGTTTTTTTTAAGTTAAAGTTATTAGTGGTTGTACTCTTTGCAGAGTTTGCTTGGGGAAGTACCACACCTTTCCCAGTTATTCTACAGCCAAGCAGTAATGTTTGCAGATTACTGCTTGGCGACTTTGTTTTGCATTGACTGGCCTCGTGGCTTAGTGGGTAGTAACTCTGCCTGCGAATCTGCGGGATGAAATTAAATATTTGTACTGTGTTTGGGTGTTTTCTCTGATGATACTCCAGGAAATCCGAAAAGATTCGATTTGCGTAGTCCGTTGTCGGTGTAGACGTCATTCTAACTACAACATTTCTTCCTAAATAGTTTTAACACAACACTTCTCAATTCTCAATTGTGTTCTCGTGACCTCAACGATCTAACCACAACTTATAACATTTAACTTTTTGTTGATATATATATGTCACGTAGGTTATCTTCAACTAACACTCGAAAATACACCATTGTATAATTCTTACACTCGAGTCTTGTAACCGCTTTTAAAATGCAGTAAAATTTAAGTGGGAATGGTTGTTTTTTGTATATTGCTCTTGAGAAATTATCAAAAATCGTAAACCGATTTGTTTATTTGGGACTTGGGTTGACCATAAGCTATAGTTTTTTTTACATAATGGCACGACTTGATGTTATTTGCATTTGTCATGGTAGACTTAAAATGTATATCATGCATATTAATTAATTTTCATGAATAATTTATGAAAGCTGAAATAAAAATACACTTTTCTTTCATTATAATATTGTCTTATTCGTATCAACGAATATAATTTAAAAAAAGATTCAACATATAACAGAATTCAAGGAAACAAATTAAAAACCGATAAACGTCTTTGATTAGGACATTACTAGTGCTCTAAATCATTCGATCCGACCCTCATCTACTTTTGTCTATGACTGCCGACTGAAATCAATGAATCCGAATGTTTTTGGTGGTAGGCTACCATTCGAATAATCGGACAGCTGTCAGTCGGATCGAACGTTCGGACGGTGGTTTTCATAGTTGACCTGCTGTTCGTTTTCCCACGTCCCTACGTCCGATGTAACAGTTGCATTTGTTTCCATTGGTGTGGTATGTGATGCTATTGCTACCCATTCTTTATTAATTTCATAAGTAGCCATTTCAGTCACCTTTTTCTTGGCTGCTTCTGCTGCTGTTTTGTCAATAAAAAAATTGTTTGAAACCTGGGTCTTGAAATGTAGCTACGTAAATGTAGCTAGGAATGTTTAGTTCCACTCATTTCGATGTTAGCTGGTGTTTATTCTTCTTAAAATTCTACACTTCTACGTCTCTAGCACTGGAATGCAGGGTTTCATATTGGGACATTTTGTAAAAGTCTGTTGAAAATAATGACAAGACTTCCTGTGAGATATTTTTCTCCACTTGTTTCTACAGTAACCTGTTCTAATGGTTTTAAAACTGTACATAAATCTTGACATAGTTTTCATTCGTCGGCTGTTATATTTTCAATGGAAGCACTGGTCGAAGAATTTAAAATTGCGAGTGTGCTTTTAACTGCTTCTTTCAATTAGAGGGGTCTCTCCAACATGTAAAAGGTAGAATCCCACCTTGTTGCGACATCGGTTATCATTTTTTTTTGTCGTATTATGTTATTATTTGTTTGATATTTTAAAAGTTTTTCCACAGCTGTATTGCTTCACCTGAAGTGACTTACGATGATTCTTACTTTGTTAGTT
Source organism: Ectropis crepuscularia (assembly GCA_963693475.1). Lineage (NCBI taxonomy): Eukaryota > Metazoa > Arthropoda > Insecta > Lepidoptera > Geometridae > Ectropis > Ectropis crepuscularia. The sequence continues at coordinate 22,300,118 of OY856355.1, forward strand.
TATTTGTTCAATCTCCGGTAAAAGCAAACTATTTTTAGCTAAAAGGTTGATCGTGTGCGCAAAGCATCCGATTTTTTTAACTGTAATTCTTCGATGCAGTTCTGTACATTAGGCGCAATGACAGACACAACTAATATCATCTTATTTGTCAAATTCCATTTTTTTACTATAGTTTCCAACTCTCTCAAATTTACCGCCGTGATCCAGTCAGCATACGACATTGTAAAAGAGCTGTTTTCAAATTAAAATCATCGGTAATATAGTGTGCTGTTGCTGCTAAATAGCCCCCTTGAGCTTGTGATATCCTGCAGTATATTGTTAGGCAAACAGAATCAACTGTACTGAAACTTTCTTTTACTTTATTAACACAACTGTAAAACTCTGCGTCTAGTAAAGTAATGGATACGTGTTTTCGGTTCGACAGTTGGTAAGCGGCATTTAATTTATTAATGACTATCTTGAAATAGTCATCCTCAACTATTGAAATAGGTACATTAATGCATCATCTATTTCTTTTATTTGTTTAATTGATAACTTCTTCGTATTGGTAAACATATTTATGGTGGATTGCATTGTATAAGGCGGTCTAGAAGCTGAAGGAATTCCAGTGTTTGGGATACTCACAGTTTCCATAGAATGAAATTTAATAGGCATTAACAAACATTTGTATTATGATTAGTACAGATTTACTATCCTTGATTGGTAATTCAGATTGAGAAGAATTGTTACCCAAGCTAGGATTAAACCTGTGTTAAGGCGTAACAATACACTCCTCCGGACACGATAAATGTACTTAATTACAATTTTAAAAGGCTAAATTTTATCTTATTTTATATCTAATTTTACAAAAACAATAATAATTAAAAACTAACTAGTAAATAATTGATTTAGGAGAAAACAAAATATAATTATCAAATATATTAATTCTAATAATTAATATATTATACCAAATATATTAATCCAGGGTCATACTCAGAAATGGACCCTCGTATCCCTACGGCCTCAGGGCCGTACACAGATTTTGTACCAATAGCGGAAATGAGGATTCCTGTAGATTTGGAAAATAATCAGCATGCAGACTCTTATTCTTTACCGCAGGGAGAGGTTGATATAACAGGGACATACTCTGTTGCTGTTACCACCAAATATACCAATAAGTTTCCTGACTGTACTTGCTGTGGGTTCTCCTATCACGGAATATATAGGTGTCCGTTATTTCCTGCCTACAATTTAGCCAGGCGCTACAAGGTTTAATGCAAAGAAACTGTGTGTCAATTGTCTCCGCCCGAATCATAGTGTAGATAAATGTATCTCCAAATCTAATTGTGCAAAGTGTTATGCTCGTCATAATTCCCTTCTACATGAACCGGCTAATACGCCTGCGCCGCTTAGTGCTACGAATACTGAACTTGAAATGCAGCAATTACTATGAGTTCTACAAGTAGTCCAGTAACTTTGTCGCCTGAAAGTAGAGTTATGTTATCTGGAAGAGATCGCTTTTAGGTGTACAGAGACAATTCTAGTATCATATTGTAGCAAATTTAGTCTACTTTATAAATGTCATAAGAAAGTTTTTTCAAAAACTAGTCGTTTCGGGTTATAATCGCCAAAAGTTGAAAAATAGACGAGTTTTTCGCGGTTTTTTCGATTTTTGACAAAGTTGCGTTCGGCGCTCGAGGTCACAAACTTGGATTAATCATTAGGCCAACATCATAAACAAGTCTGCAAAAAATCAGATCTACCGGATTTAACGCATACTGTAATGTATAAAGTTACTGGACTAAAGCACCAATGTGAATGATAGACATAGTAGCTCCTTGGTTGTTCTTGGTACTTGTGAAGTGAGAGTGAGTGGCTCAGGAGGCCCAATTGCTCTTATAATTGCTTTAGGGCTCTTATTGATAATGGTGCACAGGACTGCTTCCTTACTACTGCTTGCGCGCGGCGTTTAGGATTGTCATTGCGCCGCTGTAACACTGCAGTTGCAGGCTTGGGGCAAAACATGGTACATCAGTTAGGGTGCTTTTCCACCAGAGATGTGCTATGCTGCGATACTACGGATGCGTTAGATATCCACCAATCATATTCATTGGTGCACATAGCATAGCACTGGTGGAAACGGATTCAACTAAGATATGTTTTTTGTATGGGTGCTATGTGTGCTATGGATGCGTGCCATGGATGCGTGCTATGGATGCGTGCTATGGATGTGTGCTATAGGCCGCTCCCGCCGTTTCCCTACTATCGATACATAGCATAGCTCGAGATGCGCATTTTTCTCGCACAGCTACTTTGCGGCGGCGCATCTTCGTAGCGCATCTTCCTCGCACAGCTACCTAGCGTAGTATTGGTGGAAACGGTCACATATTTTCGTAGCGTAGATTTCACATCTTCGCAGCATAGCTGCATAGCACATCTCTGGTGGAAAAGCACCCTTAAGAGGCGTAATGTCATGTACCATACAACCTCGAGATTCAAACAATCCAAGTTACCATATAAATCGCATTGTTGTGGATACTATAACTAACCAAATGCCGGCTGCGGAATTACCTTTAGAGATACGAAGTGCCTGTGAGCATCTTATTTTGGCGGATAAACAGTTTGATAAACCTAACCATATTGACTTACTATTGGGTGCACGACCTTTAGTCGCATTTCACAGTGTGTTCGGTTATCACTGGCTAGATAGATTCTCACTGTCGACTTCCGTCAACGGTTACAACTTTATTCGCGTCTACTCTCGCTCTCGATCGACTCGTTAAGCAATTTTGGGAAATAGAGGAACCTCCCACCGTCCCGGTAATCAACCCAGAGGATGAAAAATGAAAGTGAAAAATAATATATTCGAATAGATGGGCGATGTGTGGTACCTTTATTACTGAAGGAATCTTCGGGGTCACTAACACGAATCTTATAACTCGTCGTTGAATCGGTTATACGGCCTTGAGAAACGACTTTCTCGTAACATGGATCTTAAAGAAAAGTACAACGAATTTATGCGCGAATATTCGGCGTTAAGTCACATGACACCAGTTAAAGGCGGAGCTGGAGATTCGTACTTAATTCCACACCATTGTGTACTAAGTACTACTTCGAGTCTCTGAGTTGTTTTTGATTGTAGCGTCCCCAACATCTAATGGTACAGCACTGAATGATATAGTGTACACCGAAACTAAATTCCAAAACGATATCGTTGACATTTTGATCAAGTTTAAGATACCTCGCGTTGTGTTTACGGCTGATATCGCTAAAATATACCGAAACATAGATTAGAGAATGGAGGACCGGCAATATCAACATATTCTGAAAGAGACCGATTGATTACCGTCACATATGCGTATTCAGTTCACCTTATTTGGCTATCCGTACCTTGCACCAACTTGCTAAGGATCATGGTGAAGACTGGCCTCAGGCGGCTGCCGTTCTGACACAAGATACCTTCATGGACGACATAATCGCAGGAGCGCCGTCTGTCAATCAAGCACTAAAGTTAAAAGATAGCTTAATAAACTTACTAAATTAAGTTGAACTCCGTTAATGGAGCAGCAACTCCCCCGAATTTCTCGCTCAGCTGCCCGTCGAGCAGTGTCAAGTGCCTAAGCCTTTTTGCGATAAAAGTAATCAAAATATACTCATAATTTTATGAATTAAGGGAGACCCTGTTCAGGATGTCTTCACATATTCAGCTTCTGAACCTACCATGAAGTTCACGAAACGGGCAATTTTGGATGATGTTGCCCACCTGTACTATCCAGTCGGATGGACGATCATGCTTCACCTCGAAACGCCTTGCTTGTGATCGATCGCCACTGGGTTGATTTTCCGAGGAAATCTGCATCTTTCATGTTTTTTCAAAATATCAAGATTTATTTCTTTGTTCTCATCCATCACGAATCCAACTTTTGATGTCGGCGGACAGAGTCTCGCCATCATCATCATTAATCGCATCCTTCTGCTGTGGGCGTAGCCGGCGGGTAGTCTTGGATTAAGTGTGTGATGTAGTAGGTAGTAAAACGCGTCCAAGTCTCCAAGCTGTAGGGGGTGCGCTGTCCTTTAACATCACCATGTCTCCAACGTTCAGCTTGGCAGTGTTTGTTGTATACTCGATGTATTGTTCGTCGTTACATTTCTGATAGAGATTCCTAAAATGCTGTGGTATATTCTCTCGTTCGTCACGACGCAGCTGGTTATCCTTCATCTACATTGAGTTGCACGTCGGTAACGGCGCCGCAGTCAGCAGCCTTCCAACGATAAAGTGTCCAGGAAAAAGGGATACAAGGTAGACAGTAAACGAAGAGAGAAAGCAGATAGAAAGGAAATTAACTATTCAAAAACCATCCACTTGTACGAACAAAGTTGAAAGTTTCTAAGTGATATGGTCGATAACGCGTTTTAAGTACCAAAGTAAAGAAGTATTTGATAGACTTACTCCAGATTCCCCCGAAACGAGAGTGGCGTAAGCTGGGATACATTTAATGAATTTAAATTATGATTGATTTGAATTATTATTTTTATTTGATTATTGTTGATTTGCAAAGTCAGATAAAGATTCAGAACATGTTTAAATGTAGTGGCCACAAAGAACAATGGCAGACTTTTATACTTCAAAATAGTTAAGACGAAATGTTAGCGTCTATACATCAAAAATATCTTAAAATGTTGAACGTCAGTCCCTGAGTAAGATATGGAAAGATTTTTGTCTTCAAAAGGCCTAGAAATAAAGATATTTACGTTCGAAAGTTTATTAAATTCGATAAGTCACAGACTAAATAGAGAGATTTGACAGACATACTCTGTTTTAGTGGCTGACATTGACATGCTAGAGACACAATATATTTTTTTAATTTGAGTTTGGCTATGGATACTAGTTCTTCAGCCGCAGTGACATAAGGGAATTTCTGATGTTGCCATAACATTAAAATAGAATTATACCAATATTTTAACATTGATATTATTAATATTAGGAAAGTACCTACGGAAAGAAGTTTTAATGAAACTTATATCCACTACTATCTTTTATATTTATAACTAGTAATATTCTATATACTAATGATAACCAACTCGAAATAAAATATATTTTTTCCGTCATTATTGTTTTACAATTACTTCCAAAATAGTAAGATATATATGGTATAAGAAGGTATAAGAAGTATATGGTCACATTGAAATGGTGTACTAGGTTATTTTAATCAAATGAAAACCCAATAATTTGTAATATTTTTGTGGCTTCTATTAATAAAAATATTTATTTGAAAAATCTTAGAAAAAACAATAAATTCATATCGTATAAACGTTATTTCTAGACGCTACCATAAAGCTAACTATTATTTTGCCATTGTTCTTTGTTATTGTTTCTGTGGAATATTTCCGATGGTTGGTTTCTACGAAATATGAAAAGATTTACGAGTGGGTAATGTAAGTAATGTACAAGTAGGTATAATAAAGTTAGATTGCTAATTACCTATTTGTAAACTAATTTATATGTCGGCGGACAAAGTCTCGCCATCATCATCCCGACGATGCCCGACCGCACGCGGCGACCGCCAAGAGATAAGTCCTCCCAAACTCCAACGATTCGCCTATTTAACAACGCGCGCGGCACTAACTCCATCGAACGCCACTAGGTGGCGCTAGCGTCCCGAACACGCCTCGATTGTAACTCGATTGCGACTCGATTCCGACATATACCTATATTTGTATCGTGAACAAACGAGTAAGCACTAATAAATACTTGATTCAGGGGCTCCCCTGGTCCTGCATTTGCAATACATCCTATGAAAAAGGCCTAAGGCCAAGTAAATAATACTAGTGTATTATTTATTTTTAGTGTTATTTTTAATATAAATTATTGTCATTATTTTTAAGTTTAAATATGAATCTTTGTACATAAACATAATAAATTTAATCGTGTTGTAATTTTTAGTAATATATATATTTTAAATCACACTGACGTGTTGACTTAGAACCACTACGTGGTTGTAATATTTGACTCGCGCGGTTGGCCACTGATCCTGTTCTGATCTGGTTGGATCGGTTCCGCCTGAATCATCTATTTCAGTAAATTCAGTTAACAAACTATGATGACACTGAACATTGGTTTGTACATTTTTGTTAAGCGTTGATGTTGAAGAAGTTGTACCTGAAATTATCCAGCCTAGCTTAGAGCTTCGTAATTTAGGCATATTATTTCCTAGTGTGTATTGTTTATTTCCTAAGATATCCCAAAATAGATCCAAAATAGGAGCTGGCTGGTAGAACATAGGATCAGCCAGCTTAATGTAGTCTGGTAGCTTTAATGAGCTGATATCGACGAGATTCTTTGGTATGCGACCTGTTAACTCCTTTAACACGAGACAGGAAAACATCGCGCTGAGCTCGCTATTTATTGACTGTATTTTGATATTACAGTTTTCTGTAACTTTGTTCGTCGCAGTGTTCCCTATACCTATGACCTTTAGACAGTCAATGGGGTAGGTTTTAATGACAATTTATTTTTTAGTGATTCACTAATAAATGAAGCAGTACTGCCACAATCTAGTAAGGCTCGAACTGTGACCTTTTGCTGGCCAGCTGGGTTCGATACCTCGATCATGGCAGTTGACAGTAAAGTTTGATTTTTAGTTTGATTTGAGAAGTTGACCACTACGAGGGTCAAACTGAAAGTTCTTAGAACTGGCCACTTAAAAACAATATAATAAAAAAAAAATCTATAATTTGAAAATAGAACTCTTTGCCAATATTACTGAGTATATACTTCATTCATTTGTCATTTGTTTTACGATTTGGCGGCAAATTGAAAATTGTCTGTGTCACGTCAACATGAATTTAAGACGAGAAAATTTTCGTGCAATGATTTTTTATGACTTTCGATGTCATTTAAGTCAACAAGAAAGTTATGATAGACTACGATTGGCCTTTCACGATGAAGCCCCATCTCGTGCGACTGTTTACAACTGGTTTAATGAGTTTAAACGTGGTCGCACTAATCTCACTGATGATTTACGTGAGGGACGGCCTTCTACGGCGACGACTGAAGATAACATCTGTGTTGTGCGGCGTATGATAGAGACTGACAAAAGAGTGACCTATCAGCAGATTCGGACAAGCTTAGGCATCGGTATGAGTCAAGTCCACAAAATCCTACACGAACATTTAGCGGTCAGGAAGCTTTGCGCCCGGTGGATACCTCATAATTTGACTGAGGCTCAAAAACTCCATCGTGTGGATTGGTGCCGTAAAATGATTGAAAGATTTAACGGAGGTGACTCAAATGCTGTGTTCGACATACTAACAGGTGACGAAAGCTGGATTTACTGTTATGATCCTGAAACCAAAAGACAATCTGCTCAGTGGGTGTTTCCATTCGAGGAGTTGCCAACTAAAGTGAAGAGAGATCGAAGTGCGGGGAAAAAAATGGTGGCCTCGTTCTTTGGAAGGATAGGTCATTTCGCAACAATTGTGTTAGAGGATCAAAAAACAGTTTCTGCAGAATGGTACACTACCAATTATTTGCCACTTGTCTTGGAAAAAGTTCGAGAGAAACGACCTCGCAGTAGGATCCTCCTTCACCACGACAACGCCTCATCGCACACCGCCAAGCGAACGATCGACTATTTGGCGACATCAAACGTTGAATTACTGGGTCACCCGCCGTATAGCCCCGACCTCGCGCCTTGTGATTTTTATTTATTTTCAAAAATTAAAGAAAAACTTAAAGGAAAGCGGTTTATGAATGCTGAAGAAGCGGTGGCTGCGTATCGCGATGCCATTGAAGAGACCCCTAAGGACGAGTGGGCAAAGTGCTTTTCCCAGTGGTTCCATCGCATGCAGCGGTGTATTGACGTGAATGGACAATATTTTGAAAAGATATAATAAAACTAATAACTGGCTAATGTAATCAGTTTTTGATTTTCTAAGAACTTTCAGTTTGACCCTCGTATCTCATCAGGGTCAACCACGTCCGCAAGATGGTTGGAGAACTGTGGAGAATAGTGCAGTAAAGTGTTGTGTTTCTCGGAACAGCCTGGCACTCTGCAAGGACCCATGCGGCAGTCGCTGTGCCGATGGCCTTGCCTTACTTTGTGAAAAGACATTAGTTAAGCAATCAAGTATTTTTAGATGACATGTGAGTTTGCTATTGTTGACATAGAATTGTAAGTATTACTGACATTGGGTTTAATATTGTGGAATTTATTTTTTATTATGTGACATTGTTATTATTTTTATTTTATGTTTTCTTTGGTGTAATAATTATCGAATGTTGTTGTGTATAGTGTTAATGCGAACACAAATATGTATTGTTTTATTTTATTATTATTTTCGTGTTTTATAATTTTGTATCGTTATTTTTAGACGATTGATTTTGTATCATAAGATTAACATAATTGAATGGACAGTTTAATAATACTTATTATTTTGACATATCCATAATGTTCTATAATTAATCTGTAATTTATGTGTCATTAGTGTAAGTCGTTATTTGTAGCGGTACTAATTGATTTGAAATAAATAAATTAAACAATTTTCACATATTTTGTATTTAACCACATCCATCAATCTGTCATCCACGCATTTGTATTTAAATGTAGGGCATTCATAGATATTATGCCCAAGGTTACAGATTATACATGAAACCTTGTGTTGTTTTTCTATTTTGATTATGTCGAGTATTACTTAAAAATGACTTTAAAGTATTGTTCTGCCCTTGCCTATTATTACTATTGTAATTTGTCACGGTGCGCGTAGGCAGCGTTTGTGACCTTGTGATGACATTATCGCCTGATTTGTTATTTCGATTTAAAGATTCTAGTACGTTAGCACGATCTGTGAGAAATCTGAAAAACTGGTCTAATGTGGGCGTGTCAGTACTGAGAGTATTATAGTACTCTTCCCACTTCATTATGGCATGACCGTCAGCACGTCCCAACTACTAGTAGGCTGTTCTAGGCTAGCTAACGCACGCAAATTTTTCGTAATGTGATCGACTAAAAATCATAATGACCGCTCTGATTCACGTGGAAGCTGCTTTATGTTGAGTAGCGAATTGCGATGATGGTTAATCAAAAGTCTCTTGTTGTCGTATCGACTACAGATCAACTTCCATGCATTTGAGTAATTTTTAGACGATATTTCCAGATTGGAAATTATTCTGGCTGCGTCGCCTTGCAGATACGAGGCTAAATTTAATAATGAAATTTACTTATATCGGAAATTTGTTCAGTTTTACGGATTAAATTTTCAAATCTATCCCGGGATTCCAACCAACGGAAGTATTCGCCGGAAAACTTTGGAATTTGTATTTGCGGGAGTTTCCAACCAGCACCCCGATTACAGTGGTCGTCCGAACAACCAGAAGCGTTGTGATCCTAATGTCCTAATGAACCCAATGTCGTCGCTGATCGCATTCGTTTTGTTTGGACAGTTTCAAGTTTTATAATGTTTTGGCCGTCGCGATACTTGATATTATATCTTGTTCCATAATATCACGCTCGTCGATTTCTGCCTCTAAATTATCCGGATATAACTCTATCTCACTCTACAAGTCATCAACACTAACTGATAAAGCCTCGAATTTGGCTAATCGTAGTTTAAGTTCTGTCAATTCAATGTTATTTAATTCAGTTTGTTCTGCAACGGACGATAAATAATTTTTAAATTTTGTAATTTGGCCTTTAGCGGACGCTCGTTTTGTAGTTAATTGTTTGTAGCGTTGCTTGATTTCAGCCATTGTAAAAAAGTTAAATTATTTGAAACAAATATTTTTTTTTTAATAGTGAACAGTAAAAATCAAATTGGCTCACGTCCCTCGTTTCGGAGTAATCTGCCGTCCTGGAATCTGCGTACGCGCGAGCCGGTGCTCACCGTGATGGTTGTATGTCTTACCTCAGCCGTCACTCGGGTGGGCACCCACAAGGTGAACTTGAATGATCCACGACCCACGACGATGTAGTGGCAGCCTAAAAACGGTCGCCAGATGGCACCAAGTATTTTGCCAAAACGATTGACGGGCGGAGAACATGAATATGAAATATTTATTTGTATAAAAACTTCACAATAACAATTCATACAGTACATGCAATTTATAGTATGTTTTTATCCATGTCGAAGTGCATTGGTACCCAAATTAGGAAAACCTGTGAGATGGCGTACCAATACCCTCCGCCGATAAGTGAATGTTAATTTGCTACAATGTTCAATCTATGACACTTAATAAACAAAATACATTAGGAATAAACTGTAGATATTTGGTAAAATTAACTCTGTGTGTAATGTGTAAACTATTACTACTTAGGAAATTAAATAAAACAAAAATAAAATAAAATAGATTTAGAATTACAAAATGAAGGGGTCAGGGGAAAAACAGCTTTTGTCACATAATGAACAAACTGAGATATTACTAATTAAAAGATAAGATCGTAATAAAATAGTGTTTTATACCCAAAATAAATAAGAAAAGTTTTTTTTATTGAAAGGATGTTTATTGTTAATGTAATTATATATTTGTAAATGAAGCGCTCTTGTTCTTCATTCATTTTTGAATATCCCGCCCATGTAACTTGGATTGCATTCATTATCTGTGTTGACAGCTGGCCTGCACTATGGCCACTCGATGACTGTCAAAAAGTCCTTTTGATTTATAATAAGCTACAAGAACACATTGTAAGCAGATTACCAGATTTTCTAAATTATCTAAAACAATTGAAGCAATAGCTTTTAATGTTGTTTCTCTTTACAGGTTAGTAATTAGTAATAGTTATATGATTGTGTGAATAAGTGGTTTTTATAAAGGTTTGTGTGGTAAGTGGCAAAACATTGTAAAACGTTTTTATTAAAATAAATTTCTCTTTACAGAGCAATAACATAAGCAGTTGTTTCAATAAACAACATAATATTAGAAAACAACATTATTCATAGCCGTTGTAAACAATGGAAAAGATAAAATTTGAATTTGTGGTAAAAGCGGGTGAAGATCCGAAGTCAAATGTTATATGCATGACCTCACTAATGGATGCCGATAAAAATACCTTCCTAATTCCCGAAAAATTCCAACCGATAAAATTACATGATACAGTGACGAAAACACCAATTTTTCAAAAAGTAAAGAATACGCTACAAAAAAGACACGAAAGAAGACAGGTCTGGATTTCGTTGACACCAGAGATACGTAGTACTTATACTGATGAAGAGGGAAATATGCAATTTAATGGATATTTTCTGGAAGAAACACCAAAACCACAAATTACGGCGAGTGAAACTTCAACAGAAGCACTTTCAAGAATCTTGGAAAGCATAACTGAATTTAAGAAGGAACCGAAACAGTTTAATTTAAAACAGATATGTGAAAAGTTTGTACTGGATAAGTTTACACCAAAAACTACTAGCGTCACCCAATGGATGGTTATCTTTGAAAGTGAATGTACTCGTGCCGGCATAATAGAAGATATTCACAAAATTCAAGTGTTTCGGCTATTTATAGATGATCCGTGTCAAGATTGGTATTGTTCGATGCTTATTAAATACTAAATTAATTCTGAGTGGTATATTTGGAAAAATAACTTTTGTGAGACATATATGAACAGAGGCTGGACACCGGTAAGGTATGCAATTCAATTTAAATATAGGCAGGGCACATTACTAGAATATGCTTTAAAGAAAGAAAGGCTTCTATTAGAGATTAACAAATTTATTGATAAAACAACTTTAATTGATTTAATTGTAACTGGGCTACCCAATTTTATAGCTGATGAAATTAGTAGAAATAATTTAAAAGAAACTGAAGATTTATTTAAAAGTATTCGGGGCTTAGAACATTTAAATAAAAAAAATGTAGGAAAAACAGAAGTGGAAAACAAATTTAAACAAAGCAGTTGGAAAGACCAACCATGCAAAATCTGTGAAAAAGAAAAGAAAGGAAATCGGTATCACTCCGAGTCCGTTTGCTGGTTCAGGAATAGAGACAGTTTTCAACCAAAAAAAGTCCCGATTAGAAATGTTAATAATTCCGAATTAGAATTGAGTTTAAATGATATTGATCCAAAAAACTAGTAATAGGCTTGTTTCCACTAAGAATGAATAGGATGGATTAGAGGTTCTTACTATTGATTAAGATATAGAGATTTAAAAAATAAAACAATTTATTATTTATACGTAAAGATTATTAATATTTTTAGAAAAGAAAATCTTAAAAAATAGCCATTTTGTCACGTGACAGTGAACGCCAATCAGAAAATGTGACGTCACGCCGTGCTAAACATCACTTGACATCACTGATGTTGTTGACATTTTCATAGAACAAATATAATTATTTTTTATTTTTATTTATTCTTCGCCATGGATACTAGTTCTTCAGCCGCTTTACTGAACTAGTTTTTTTATTGTTTTACCACTATTTTTGAGGAAAATCATCAGGTTTTTTTACATATACTTTACTAAGATTAATATACTGTGTCAAATACTTTCATGAAAATGATCTTCACAAAAATGTATTCTTGATTTAGTGGGCATCATTCCTCCTCGCAAGTGTTTGCCACTTTTTTCGCAATTGTGGATCGTTTGGAACATAGATGAATAATTTGTTTGGCGTATTTATACTTGTGCTTGTACACTGAGGCACTATGCAGTTCTTGTAATACGAGAGATTCATTTTAAAATAAAAACATTGACAATGTGCTTATACAAACACATATGTTTGCCACGGCGCACATAGGAGTATTTACATGATCTAGCCGGCCAAAATTACATTTCTCAGAATTACGCTCAGGTAAAAAAAAATGCATTCCTAGAAGAGCCAGGTAGTTGGGCGACCCAACCCTATTGTTGTTTTTTTTTACCCACCCCAAATTTAACAAGATATAGTCAGTTGAAACTGAGACATTGCTCGAAGCGGTTGTTTATTTTCAATATTCGTGCTTTAAAACTCAATTTTAACTATTTTTTATTTTATGTTGTGTTGTGAATAATCCAAAATTGGCTATGGATTCTGAAACTGCTGGTAAGTGACTTATTTTACACATTTAAAATATTTATTTTTGTGACGGGATTATATTATTTTTCGTCATTTGAAAAAATACCGGTTTAATTCCCTAATTTTTTCAAGAAAATTTAGTTTTACGAGGCTTTTTGTTTTAGTGCCCGGCATTACCCGGCTATAATTTTTATATATTCGTAATATATAGACTTTCTACTTTTAAAAAAGGAAAAAATTGCTTCCTACTAATTCCTACTCCGTCATCTGGAGCGATTTTAGATATCGTACTTAAAAATGTAAAAAAAATAATGAAATTTTGATTTAATTTAGTTTTTATTATTTCAGGACCATCTGGAAGTACTTTAATGACTCGCAAGGAGATATTTGGTCTAATGAGATCACAAAATGATCTCAATTTTAACGACCAATTAGAATATGTTGAAAATTATTTGATTTCACATAAGTCGTAATTTTGCACGCATGAAATCAGAAATGAAGCATCGATGGGTAGCAGCAAAATATAGAAGTGATCTATTTGAAAATTATACACCTGTATTTAAGGTTTTATGAGATACTGAACCATTTCTAATTGATTAAGAGCGATAAATAATTTTGGCCAGCTAGATGTCTCAAATACCCCTCTGTGCGGCGTGACGTCATTTAAAACGCCATGACAGTCTGGAGCGTTTTTGTGCAGAAATTTGTTTGATTTTTTGAAATGCAAAATACATATTGTAAATGTAAGTTTTTTTCAAAAATATAGATGTTTCGGAATAATATAAACATTAAGCTATATTATTAACCAGTTTTTTAAATTTAGTACACAACCCTATTCCACCATTAATCAAAATTAAATTAATAATAAATGATTCCATAGAAACATTGGGGATTTATGATTCAGGATCAAATGTAAGTTTAATTAACTCACGTTTATTATCCTTAAAAAATAACCAATCCCACTATAATAACAATCAGGCAAATTTAAAAACGATTAATGGTGTTAAAAAATCGATAGGAATAGTAACACTAAAAGTAAAAAAATTTCAAATAGAAAGAAAGGTAAATGCTTTTGTTGTAGATGAACAAAATTTTAACTATGATTTTTTGATTGGATTGGATTGCATAAAATCTTTTCATCTGATTCAAAATGAAAACTTAGAAATAAAACAAAACTTAAACAAGATAAAACAAAACAACGGAAATATTCCTGGTTTATCAGGTAACAAAATTCAAAACATACAATATTCAACTGATGATAAATGTAAGGTCAACTTTAATGAACACATAGAAGTTACCAATTTCAACATTTCAGTTGATCACTTAAACATTCAAGAACAGTCAAAAATAGATGATTTAATACAAAAATATAAATCACTATTCGCAAAAGATAAATATGATGTAGGTTTAGTGAAGGGATATGAAGCACACATAGATTTATTAGTAGATACATATTGTAGCAAAAGACCATATAGATGCAATTTTGAAGATAAAAAAAGAAATAGAGCAACAAGTTTCAAAATTATTAGAAAAAAAACTCATTGAAGAGTCATACAGTCCTTTTGCGGCTCCTGTAACATTAGCCTATAAAAAAGAAGGGAGAAAATCGAGACTATGCATAGATTTTCGCGATTTAAATAAGATAGTGGTTCCTCAATCACAACCATTCCCACTTATAGAAGATTTAATGATAAAAACGAGGAATTGTAAATATTTCTCAACATTAGATATTAATTCTGCATTTTGGGCAATTCCTTTGAAAATACAAGATAGGAAAAAAACAGCATTTGTTACTCAAGATAATCATTTTCAATGGACATGTCTACCATTTGGTCTAAAAACTTGTCCTGCAATTTTCCAAAGAACACTAAGCAGCATTATTAGGAAACATAACTTATCAGACTTCACAGTAAATTTTATCGATGACATATTAATATTTTCCCAGAAATTTGAAGACCATATAAAACACTTAACACAATTATTGGAAGCAATCTCAAAGGAGGGCTTTAGATTAAAATTCTCGAAGTGCAATTTTGCTCAGGATTCTGTGAAATACTTAGGCGACATGATAAGAAATAATACAGTTACTCCACTAAAGGATAATTTAATAGCAATAAAAGACTTTCCCATTTCAAAAACAAAAAATAATGTTAGACAGTTTTTAGGCAAAATTAACTTTTATGGAAAATATATACCAAATATATCTATCATACTAGATCCTTTGCATAATTTGTTGAGAAAGCATCAATAATTTACTTGGTCAGAAAAATGTCAAGAAACTTTTGAGAAAATAAAGAAAATGCTTTGTGCAAAACCTATTTTGGAGATCTTTGATCCGGGCTTACCTATACACATCTACACAGACGCTAGTATTCAGGGCATAGGGGCTATATTAAAACAACCTCAAAAAAATGGAGAAGAGAAGCCATGTGCATATTTTTCCAGAAAATTAAATGACAGCCAAAAACGGAAAAAAGCTGTTTACCTGGAATGTTTAGCTATAAAAGAATCATTAAAATATTGGCAACATTGGCTCATAGGAAGGAAATTTAAAGTGTTCTCAGACCATAAACCTCTAGAAAAACTTAATATTAAGGCAAGAACAAATGAAGAGTTAGGAGACCTAACATATTATCTATCTCAATTTAATTTTGAAGTAATTTATTCACCAGGTAAATACAATTTAGAAGCAGACAGTTTAAGTAGAAACCCGGTATTAGAATCACATGTCCACCAGGAGGATGTCTTAAAAGTTGTTAATTTCATCAAACTACAAGACATCATAATTGATCAAGAGAAAAATAATGATATAAAACTACATAAAGATAAATTAATACTTAAAGATAAAATATACTTCAAAAGAATAAAAAAAAATGATAAAATTTTAATATCAGAAGAATTTAGTAAAAAGATTATAAAAAACATACATTATACATATTGTCATATAGGAGTTAAACAAATGGAAAGTAAAATCAAACCATTTTACTCAGCAAAAAATTTAATACAAAATATAAAAAACATATGTGATAATTGTGAAATATGCATAAAAAATAAAACTAGAACTAAATTTAAATATGGATTTATGTCTCATCTGGGTCCCGCCACTAACCCTTTTGAAATTGAAATTGTTTCTATAGATACTATTGGTGGATTTGGTGGTTCCCGCTCTACAAAGACGTACTTACATCTTTTAGTAGACCATTTCACCATATATGCCTACATTTTAACATCAAAAACCCAAAATGCAAATGACTTTATAAAACTGGTAAAGAATGTTTTAACTGAGAATAAAATTGGAATGATTCTATCTGACCAATATCCAGGCATTAATTCAAAAGAATTCAAAAGTTTTTTAAAAAATGAGAACATACCTATTATCTACACTGCAGTAAATGCGCCGTTTTCTAATGGTTTAAATGAACGATTAAATCAAACACTAGTTAATAAGATAAGGTGTAAAATTAACGAAAAGAAAGAAAAAATGGCTTGGACCACTATAGCTCATGAATGTACCCAGAAATATAATGAAACGGAGCACACTGTGACAGGATTCTGCCCAATATATTTATTACAAGGAAAACTAATTAATATATTACCAGATGAATTCAAAACACAAAAAACACAAAACAATTTATTACAAGATAGCTTTGGATAGGAGTATGAGATCACATAATTTTAATAAGCAACAATTTGATAAAAACAGAATAAATTATCAGTTAAAAGTAGGTGATTCAGTGTATGTGGAAAATGGCAACCGTTTGAATAGGAAAAAACTAGATGAAGTAAAAATTGGACCATCTTACTACTATTATAAAGGCGAAAGTTTGTAAGTATGGATGTATGGATGTTTGTTACTCTTTCACGTAAAAACTACTGAATGGATTTGAATGAAACTTTACCACAATATAGCTTATACATCAGAATAACACATAGAAATAGAAATAGAAATATTTTATTTACCAAAAACATTTGTACATATACAGAGAAGCTTATCCAAGCCTTAGGTAACATTATATAAGTAATACTTAGGTTTAAAACGAGAATACAGTTTATGGAAAGTTACTTAAGAATAAAACTATGCTTAAAATATGTATAGTTAAATTTCTCTGTACAGAAAGCTATTTCTCTATGAGCCCCAAACTAGGCAAAGCCTTATCTTGGGGCTCAAGTGCAAGTTTGCTAAATGAGTTATTTGTTGTTTGGTAAGGCAATTTGCATAATTATAATTACACACAATTTACATAAAAATAGTAATGCATAATATCTGTAGCCGTACCTGTTAAGTACCTACAAGCATTACGCCGCCCTAAACTGTAAATTTGTTTCTCTTTGTTACTCTTCATACACACTGTGGATGAGGTCTTCAGTCTCATCGTATGATAGTCCCAAAAGGTAGTCTCTCAGTTTAAACTTCAACACATGCTTTGGAAGGTCCTCGCAGTCTCTGAGTCGCCTGTGGTACACATTATTGTATGTACAAGGAAGAGAGTATCCCGGGGCGCGCTTGGCCAGCAGAGACCAGGCGCGAGGGAGTGGTAGTAAGTTGGGTCTTGCTGCGCGCTTCGTTGTCAATGAAAGATAGTCGGTACGTGATTTTTTAGAATAATGTATTTTTAGGACTGCGTTGTAGATATATAATTGTCTAACTCTTAAAACTCTAAAATCGGCGTATAATGTGTCCGTAGGAAAGCGAAAAGGCTTCCTTAACATGACCTTGAGGAGAGCTCGTTGTGCTCTCTCTACGTTCATGAAGATGGTTTTACCGGCGCTGCCCCAGATTGAGATGCAGTACTGAATTACAGACTGGCAAAGTGCTAGGTAGATTTGCTTTAAGAGGGGTAAGGGAGCGCAGTCTCTTAAGTTCTTCATAACGTAAATTAATTTACGGGTGCGGGAACATACATCATCTATTTGTTGTCTAAAAGTCATGTGTTCATCAATTGTTATGCCAAGATATTTGATACTGCGTGTACTATCGATAGTGCTACATGCGCAAAGTAGACGAGGGGAGTGAGAGAAATGGTCACAGTAGTGAATTTTGAGATGCAGATCGGCGGCTGGCCGAGAGGCACTAGTTTTAGTAAATGCTATGTACTTGGTCTTTTTTGTGTTTAATGTTAGTAAACTTTCGTCAAGAGCGCGAGCAAGAACAGCTAAACCGTTTTCTGCTAATTTGAGTACATGAGACCAACTATTTCCATGAAAAATAATGGCAGTATCGTCGGCGTAAGTGATAATTTCTGCATCTGGAAGTTTCATGTTTACAATTTCGTTGATGTACAGAACAAACAGAGTTGGCCCGAGGATACTACCTTGTGGAACGCCGTAATTTATGGGTAGTCGGTCACTGGTAATCCCATTTACCCTAACAAATTGACTACGATTCTCTAGATAACTTTTAAATCAACCCAAAGTCACTTCCCTAATACCGAACGCCTGAAGCTTTTTTAAGAGCAAACCTATTGACAACCCATCAAAAGCACGTGCCATATCAAGAAATACAGTAATGCATCTCTCATTCGCATCAACATACGACGACACCAGATCAACTAGTAGTGATGCTGCATCTTCGGTTGATCTCCCCTGACGAAAACCAAATTGCCTGTCTGCGATTAGCTTGTGTTTCTGTAGGAATTGTACTAGTCTAACATTAACAATTTTCTCTAATATTTTAGATACCACACTGAGCAGAGCAATTGGTCTGTAATTGTCAGGAGAGTGTTTGTCACCGTTTTTATGGATCGGGGTTACGGCAGCGACTTTCCAGCACTCTGGAAACACACCAGTCTCCAAGCTTAGATTAAAAATATGGGTTATTGGACATATTAAAGAAGGAAGCGCCATCTTTATAAATTTTGTTGAGATACGGTCTGGGCCGGATGCACTCTCTGATTTGAGACTAGATACAATTTTTGTGATTTCAATAGAGTCAGTGGGTGACAGGAACATGGAGTGTTTGCAAAGAGAGACGATTTTATGTGAGTCGATTAAAGATGTTTCTGATAAGTTAAGTTTTGAAAGTGTTGAGCCGGCAAGGTTCTTTCCCACGGAGGCAAAATATTCGTTGCAATGATTAAGTGGGTTATTACAATCACTTTTACGTAGGAGTTCTATGGGACCACAGGGTTTTTTGGCAGTAAAACATATGTTTTTAATTGTTTTCCAAAGTTTTTTTGGGTTATTTTTGTTAAGCTCTAATAAAGAACTATTATACTGCGATTTAATATTACGTAAGAGCTTATTACAAAAATTTCTGTATCTGGTATAAATCAATCGACATTGAGCGTCTTCGGGCTTATTTCGGCTGTCCAAATGAAGTTTGTCTCTGTGGCGCATGCAACGAATTAATCCGGGGGTTATCCAGGTCTTCAGAGACACCGTCCTTCTGCCAACTTTTATTACGTTTGTATGTTTATCTAAGACTCGAGTAATAATATTGTTGAAGAAGCTAGACGCGTCGTTGACACATAAGCTGGTAGTGACCGGGGTCCAGTCCACGTTATTCAGCTCTGCGACTGCGGCAGGGAGACTCGTTTTGGAGTAGCTCTTCGAAAAAGATTTGGTAGTTAAGGATCGCCCACTCAGTTTTACAACAACAGTTGAATGGTCCGTAACTGAGGACTCACATATTATACCGGTCGCCTTAAGCTGAGTTTTTATGAAAATGTGATCTAAGCATGAACGAATGCGAGTTGGACCTGTGATTGCAGGTAAGAGACCATGCGACGCCATCATACATAAATATTGTGACACTTGATAGTCTGAGGGGCCACACAGGTTTATGTTAGCGTCCCCTGCAATAATTAGAGTAGTATTCTTATTCAGGTCCGTGAGTGCCGCGTCGAGAGAAAATAAAAATGTGTTTATGTCAGTAACAGAAGGCGAGCGATAAATTCCCAGAAGCGTTATATTATTTTCAATTTGCACACACAGGGAGTCGCAGTCCACCAAAGTTGGCTCGAAATCTGTACAAACGTATGTGTTTTTTACATATATTACCACTCCTCCATTTTTATTTAATTGTCGGAGCGATCGGAAGTGGTTATAACCGGGTAGAGGTTGTAGACGAGTGCTGTCCGTTAGCCAGTACTCGGTCAGTACGATAGCGTCAAAAACAGTACCAAAGCGACTCAGTAAGACTACGAAGTCGTCAAAATTACAGTTGTAACTTCTAATGTTTGTACATATCATTTTAAAATCACAATGAGGACTAACTGATAAAAATGTACCGCAAGACTCAGCTGAGGTGTAATGGTGACAGTCGATTGAGATCGTGTCGTCAATATCATTAGCTATATCAACTCCAATCATTATTTAAGTTAAAAACTTGTGAGATATCTAGAGGCCGAGTCTTGCGCGTCATCATAACAAACATGTGAGACTGAGGTAGCGGGACAAAAATATTGATATAAATAAGGTCACTCGATAGCACGTAGCGTGATAGGCGTAACAGTACGGGAGTTAGTCCCAATGAGCAATAGAAAACAGAAATTAGTAAGCACTCCAAAATAAGATGTTTAAAGTTTGAAATAAAATGCATGAAACCTATGCTGTTCTTATGATTAGTTATGTAACTGGAGGTGTTGTTAAATGTACAGGAATTAATAAGTCCCGGTTGAGAAATAATTAAAAATAATGTTTCACATAAGTGGCCACAGCCAACTCTGTCACTCAGTACCAATACCAAATTAGTTAGATGAGCTGGGTGATCTGAGTATCGGGGAAATGACCTGAATACTGTCCAGTGAGGGTGAAGGTCCGGGGGCAGAAGATGGGATTCGGATACGTTCCAGATCTGCGGGCGATTTAACAGAGTAGGCCGGACTACCCTCCTGTTTCCGAACGTAGATGATTCCGTTTCTTGTCCAGCAATATTTGTATGCGGCGTCACGACAGCGCTGCCGTGCCGACCGAAATAACAGTCTGTTGCTTTGGGTGAGACGTTCGTTGAAGTAGATTTTGTTGTTCTGACCCTCCACCTCAATGTCCGAGCAGCACAGATTCCGACGGCTTTTCGCGGTCTTTAAAAAGTCATCCCGTTTCAAACGTCTGACAAAACGAACTACAAGCGGTCGCGGAAGCTTAGGTGTTGCGGCAGTAGCCTCGCGTCGCGGGCCCGCCCGTGTCACGCAGTCGAGGTCATTTTCGTTGAGATTAATGCCGATTTTATTGGCAGCAACCAGGATTACGTGGGTTAGGTTTTCGTTTTTGTGTTCCGTGATTCCCGATATCTCCAGCTCATTTCGCAGGTCCGCTTGTGACTTATGTAGCAGATGTTCCTGAAGCACAGCCACGGTTTGTTGCAGTGAACAAAGTTCAGTTTCTCGCAAAGCTTCCCGTGCCTCCAGCTCACGAATCTTTGTCCCAAAGTCGTCCAGTCTGGATGTTAGGTGATCGGACAGAAGTTTAATCTGAGACTTCATATCGCAGACCTCTTCGCGCATAAGTTTCATTTCCATAATGAGAACTTCCAACGGCTCAGGGTCGGGCGTGCCGCACGGCGAGCTCGCCGGGGTGAGCGCGCCGCGGCCGCCGGCGCCGCCGCCCGCAGTGGGCACGCGCAGGTCGCCGGCGGCGGCCGCGCGCACCGGAGTGCTATCAGATTTTGGCACGAGCGACGTACACATTGGGCAGAGCCATTTAGCCCTGACTGCCTCGGCCATGCCACGAATGTCCGGTATATTGACGCACAAAGCGTGAAAACAGTTCACGCACTTGGCGCATTTTAATAGTTGAATAGTGCGGTTTCGTACAAGCGGCACAACAATTTATCGGTTTGGAGGTGGCAGCGCTAGACATATTTATAATGCAGTCTGGTAGAATAAATTAACTCACGGCGTAGCCGATATACTAGAATGCGTAGAAAGAAGTTTCGTAGCACCGGAACTCACCGCTACTACCCGACAGGGACAAAAATGCGTAGACAGCAGATCGTAGTTGTAGCACCGGCACTGATCGCCACAGATTTTTTTTTTTTTTTTTTTTTTAAATAAAGAGTGACGAGACGAGCAGGACATGTGCCTGATGGTAAGCAACATACCTGCCACATAACAGCACAGTGACACGCAGCTATTGGAACATGGAGAGCCCAAATCATTACCTAGCACTGCACTGCGCTCGTCACCCAGAGATCTAAGTTGTTATATCTCTAAGCCCTGTAATTTCTCTGGAAACATTGCCCTTCAAACCGGAACACAGTAATGTTTGCACATTACTGCTTGGCGGTAGAATAATTGGCAAAGGTGTGGTACTTCCCCAGGCGGACTCTGCTAAGAGTCCTACCACTACAGATGCGCGACAGGGACGAAAAATATGTGTGCAGCGCAGCCCGTCTCGTTTCCGCGTTCTCGGAGCTCAACGTTGGAACCTTGTCGCGCCGAGGGACCGAGGTTCAGCAGCACACCAAAATGACACCAATGCACTGTTACACTCGTGAACAGAATGCGGTGCAGATTTCTTCCAAAAATGTTTGCGAAACAAAAACACGTCCACTCTCGATACAGGTCAAGATCGCACTCCATAGGCTATAGCTTATACATCAGAATAACACATAGGCTACAATTTTTGAGGTTTTTAATGTGAGGTCGTAAAAAAAACACATTTTTTGCGCTTACATTGCAAACGCTGACTGAATCCTACAAGATAGATCAAAACAATTTACTACAGTATTGTACAACTTAAAAAGGTCTACAAAAAAGTCCGTGATGGTATATGTTTATCTCTTAGGAATAACCCACAATAACCATTTTTTATCCTTTACTTTGTATGAGAAATAATGGATTATTTACGAAGCGATTTTAAGCAATACAGTATTAATCCTTATCCAATTAAGTATCTTAAATACATTGTGCATTTAATAAAGATCAATATGGCTTTTTACAGCATGTAAATTAAATAAATGTTTTCGAAGATATCACAGATTTAAAATGCAGAGTCATAGCAATTTCGGCGATAAATACCGTTGCGGTGATAATTACCGGCAGCGGTGCCAGGCGAACGGGGCGTGTGGGGAGCGGGGTAGGTGCGGTGGGGAAGAAGTGGCTCATCGCTGAGTGCGCGACCCGAACGCGGGCAGACGCGTGAGGGCAGACGTCGTTGACGGTTGTGTCCGTTTTGCGAAGTTTCAAGGCACTAGCGATTTGATAAAAACGTATGGTCGCCTACTTTAAGTAATATAGGCCTAAGGTTAGTTATTGCCAGGTTTCTTTTTGGTTAGGAGTTACACGTACAAAAAGATACTTCATTTTTACGAATTACTTCATTGATAATTCAATTACTATATAGATAGGTTACTTACAGTTAATTATATAAATAGGTTAATTATAACGAATTACTTCATTGATAATTTAATTACTATATAGATAGGTTATTTACCGTTAATTATAACAAATTATATAAATAGGTTAATTATAACGAATTACTTCATTGATAATTGAATTACTATATAGATAGGTTAATTAAATAGGCAAGGATTGCATTAAAGTACAATCATAACAATAACTTCCGTACTGTATTTTTTGGAAGTATAGAAACAACACGTACTTAAGAATTATGCCGCGAAAGCGTAAGTCTAATCTTTCCCAAAGCTCTAATAAAGCTCGAACTATGAAAATAGCTAGACTTAACGAGACGTTTCCACAAGCCGAACTGCGAAGGCTTAAACAAGCAGAGCGTGAGGCAGCTCAAAGAGCTTTTTTTTTTTTTTTTTTTTTTATTTTATTGTCCCGTTATAATCACCGGGCTCTCGGGTTTATCCCTAACATGTGGTGGGTCAGGGGTTTCCTATCCTTCTTATTTTAAAATCTATCTTATAACTATCTCTTAGCATTAACTTATAATATTTTATTTCTAGTTATTAGATCTAAGCTTTGTTTACAGTTTACTTTAAAAATATTTTATTTACACTAAATTATATCTTAATGTCTATTGGGTTGGTATGAATATATTATTATATAATATTTATGCAACCCAAATTTAATTACTATTTATTCCGATTTATTACAATTTTGCATATTTTTTCACTAAACTCAATAAACCTAGTGCTAATATTTTTATCATTAATTATTTTGTTCATAGTGTTGACAGCAATTACTTCTCCTATTTTTTGCTCTGTCTCCTGACGTTCCTTGCCATATACCGGGCATTCCGTTATTATATGTAATGGTGTTTCCTCCCTGTCCGGGTCGCAGATGCACGATGGGCTATCCCTCAGTTTGAACCTGTGTAGGTATTGGGAGAAACCACCGTGCCCCGTCATTATCTGCGTGAGTATTCTTGTCGGCTTTATTCTCCTAACGGTTTTAAAAGCTTCCGTTGGGACAGGGAAGAACACCTTGGTTACTTTGCCAGTTTCACCACCTGTGTATCTCCGATTCCATTCGCCCAGCGTCTCCATTCGGATTTGACGCTTGACGAATGAGACCGGACACTTATCGTAGTGTGGTTTACACCTCAGCTGCAGAGCCGTTTGCTTTGCCAAAACATCTGCTCTCTCATTCCCCTCCAGCCCTGCATGTGCTTTAACCCAGAACAATTGAACCTGTTTTCCTTGTGTGTCAATTTGTTTCAAGTTTTCGCGAATTTCTACTGCAAGGGGATTGAGAGAGCCAAAATTAACGACGGTTTGTAGCGCCGACCTGGAGTCGCTATAAATTCCAAATGTATGATCCCGACTTTTCAGTATTTCATCCGTCGCTCTGTGGATCGCCAACAATTCGGCCTGGTACACTGTGCAATAAGACGATAACTTAAATTTCCGGCACCTAGTTTCGACAGCATTGCTCCAAAGAGACAATGCTGCCCCAACCCCGCCGTCAATCTTGCTACCGTCTGTGAAAATTTTAATTGACTGATGGTCTGACTCGCTTACATGCTCTTCGTTCACCAGACATGTGAACTGAAGGTCAGCACACAGGGACGGATGCGGGATTGCTGTGAATGCGGCTCTTCGCTCGATCTCTCGATCTCCCAATGCTGCCAGAGACGACCCCCTCTTTGCTTCGTACAGGGCGGCTGCCTCCTGTACCCTGAGATCGAGGGGTAGTATCCCCGCCAGTACCAGTGCCGAGTTCAAAGAGACCGTGCGATAGGCTCTACACAATTTTTGTGCAAAGCCCCGCTGAACCGCGTTCAACTGTTTTTGAATGCACCATTTTTTTGTAGCTGGACTCCAAACCGCCGCCGCGTACATCACTACCGGCTCTACAACTGAAGTATAAATTGTGCGGATTATCTCAGGGTGTAGGCCCCAGCTGATTTTTGCGGCTCTAGATAGTTGCTTGTAGATGTTAAGCGCTTTTGCGCACACTTTAGATACATGTGTATTGAATGTGAGCTTATCATCTATCCAGAGCCCCAAAACTCTCATCTCTTTCGACATTACAATAGGAACCCCGCCCATAGTCAGCAGTGGGGTGTCGTATTTCAATTTCCGTGTTATTAAGAGTGCATTCGTTTTTTGGGGTGCGAATTTCAACTTGTTTCGCATGCCCCACTGCTGTGCATATGCGAGAGCTGCATTAGCACGTTGTTGTATTTCCAGAGCAGTATTCCCATCAAAAACCAACACCACATCGTCAGCAAAAGCCTGGCAGTAGTCACCCCTGGCTTGCAGTCCCTTCAACAGAGGATCGAGGAGCAGATTCCAAAGGATGGGTCCACCAATGGATCCCTGGACGCATCCTTTTGTTGTTTCCCTTGTAACTTCCTCTCCGGCATATCGCACCCTCACCTTCCTGCTTTTGAGGTAACTATCCACTACCCTTCTTATATTTATTGGACAATTTTCTTCTGCCAGTCTTGTCCTAATAGCAGGCCACCAGGCGCTATCAAAGGCTCCCTCTATGTCCAATGATACTAACACTACTATTTTTCTCTGTTTTACCTTCTGTTTTATTTGTTCTATCAGGTCATAGAGGGAGTCTTCAGTGCTCCGTTGCGGCATAAACCCGTACTGTAGGGAGCTCAACCGAGGCACAAGATGCCATTTTATTCTACAGATCAGCTCAGCTCAAAGAGCTGCTGAGACACCAGAGCAGTCCCAAGATAGACGTCGACAGGACGAACGGCACATTCGGTTTTTAAATTACCTCTTAATCTGGCGAGCGAAGAAAACCCAACGTGCAACATCAGTAAGAGCAGTGCCCGTGGCGCCCTCTTGCAACAATGTATGCTGATCGTGTGGGACGAGTGCACTATGTCACGCAAACGCGCCATTGAGGCGCTTGATCGCTGTCTACAAGATATTCACAGCAATCGAAAGTTGATGGGTGGTGTGGTAGTGTTATTGGCAGGGGATTTTAGACAGACTTTACCTGTTATCGAGAGAGGCACTGCAGCAGATGAAATTAACGCATGTCTAAAAGCCTCATATCTGTGGTCTAAAGTTGAAAAGCTTTATCTTACCACTAACATGCGAGTCCAGTTATTCAGCGATGTCGAATCAGGAGCATATGCTCAAAAACTGCTAGAAATTGGTGAAGGCCACCTAAACACTGACCAAGAAGGTATGGTTCTTTTCACACAGCAATTTTGTCATGCTGTGGAGACAGAAAACGAACTTATTGAAGAAGTTTTTCCGAATCGGCAACAAAATATTCTTGACGAAAATTGGTTGTGTGAAAGAACCATATTGGCACCAAAAAATGAGACTGTTGCGAAAATAAATAAAAAAATCTTGGCCGAAATAAACAGCGAAACATCAGTGTATAATTCCATTGACACAGTTATGTCATCCGATGACACTACAAGTTATCCCGTAGAGTTCCTAAACTCTTTAGAGTTGTCCGGGGTGCCATCACACAAGTTGGAATTAAAGGTAGGTATACCCGTTTTGTTAATGCGTAACCTGGATGCGCCAAGATTATGCAACGGTACTCGGTTGCGAGTTACCGAATTAGGAAGGCATAAAGTGAAGGCTACAATTTTAACTGGAGAAGCCAAGGGAGACAATGTTCTTATACCGCGCATCCCAATCATACCCAACAACTTGCCATTCAATTTTAAACGCCTGCAGTTCCCATTAAAAGTCGCATTTTCAATGACGATCAACAAATCGCAGGGTCAAACCTTGAAGGTAGCAGGCCTACATTTGGGCACGCCATGTTTTTCTCACGGTCAGCTCTATGTGGCTTGCTCACGTGTTTCCAAAGCGAAGAATCTGCATGTTTATGCTGAAGGAAAAAGATCGTTAAATGTAGTTTATAGGAGCATACTGCAGTAGCTACCTATAGGCCTATGATTAGGGCTCTGCAGTGCTTAGTTACCGTATTTCTTACTTATTACTAGACTAGACGGGACGAACCTGAAGTCCACGCGAACGAAGTCGCGGGCAAAAGCTAGTATAAAATAAAAAATAAAATATCTGATTCCATTTATGAGATAGACACAGGTCATAAAAAGTTAGAATCAAATTATTTTCACATCACTAAAATTATACCAGTACTTGAGTAATTTGGGGGGGGGGGGGGGGAGATGTAAATGAAGCGCTCTTGTTCTTCATTCATTTTTGAATATCCCGCCCATGTAACTTGGATTGCATTCATTATCTGTGTTGACAGCTGGCCTGCACTATGGCCACTCGATGACTGTCAAAAAGTCCTTTTGATTTATAATAAGCTACAAGAACACATTGTAAGCAGATTACCAGATTTTCTAAATTATCTAAAACAATTGAAGCAATAGCTTTTAATGTTGTTTCTCTTTACAGGTTAGTAATTAGTAATAGTTATATGATTGTGTGAATAAGTGGTTTTTATAAAGGTTTGTGTGGTAAGTGGCAAAACATTGTAAAAAGTTTTTATTAAAATAAATTTCTCTTTACAGAGCAATAACATAAGCAGTTGTTTCAATAAACAACATAATATTACATATTTTTTTATTTTGACTTTTATATCAGCCAAGAGTTATAATAAAAAATTGTGACTAACTCAGAATAATCAGGTGAAAATCATCCTATGTCCACCAACATCAGGGGAAAAACAATTGATGTCACAACTTCACAAGGCAATCTAATTATTGTATTTAAGGTTGGAAAATAACTTTTTTGCTGTTAGTCCACAATATTTTGATGAAGACTGTATATCCAGGAATTTTGCTTTACTGATCGGTAATATGTCCCTATAAGCTTGGTCAGGGAGAATAAATTCTCCTGAATTAGGGATGTCTTCACAGGAAGATGAATTTACCCGTCTTCTCTTTGCATCCAGCATAACAGAGGAAGTCCAGTGTCCATTATAGGAATCTCTGTAGAAAATGAGACGGGGATGTGTAATCTCAACTCTGATCTCACGGATAGGTCTCGAAAGAAATGGGCATGTCTTTTTGTACTTTGGTGCCAAAAACTTGGTCCAAGATCGGACTAAAGGCTGATCAACATCAATAATTCGAAATGGTGTAGGTTTTAGCCTTGACTCGGACACTACTTTTCTCCAATCATCTGGTGTTTCACATGGAGCCTTCTGATTTATAAGTGCCATGTTTTTGTCACATTCTAGGTACGAATGACCTCGAATCGGGAATACCATTTTTATCACATCTAAACGTTTGGTTGTGTGAACCACATAGTGTATAAATCTGAACATGCAATAATTTTTATTTTGCCCACCGCATGAATCACAGAATATTACTAACTCTCTGACATTCGCATTGAGTTTTGTAAAGATATAATGATGTAGGAAAGAACAAACTTCATCTGCTCCTTTTTTAGCTATGGTCTCATCGTAGCAGTAAAAATAAGAATCTGAAGAAGCCAGGGCGTGAATGTTAAATGAATTGAAGGTGAGCTGTCTCTTATAGTAGGTCTCGTTACTGGTTATGTTAGGCATGCTTAAATTCTTTTGATAATCCATGGCGATAGCCTCTCTTTTCAATGAAGATTGACAGTGAATCCTGCTTTCTCTTTTTTTGCGATAAAATGTCTCTGCCTTTATCTTGTGTACTTTATTTTCAGTTTCTAAATCTTTTATCTTCTTTTCAATAATATACTTTTCTTCACTGTTAGATACACTCTTCAAATCTACTTCTAAGCCCTTCAATTTAGCCTTAAATTCATCACAATTTCCGCATGTATCTGACCTCGGATATCCAAAACCAATATTGAAATTATTAACAAAAATAGATCTGTATGACTCATAGGACAATAAATCTTTGTATTGAAACAAATTGTACATTTTTTTTACATTTCATTCTTCAGGAAGATATATTTTTGAGGATTCATGTAGGCTGTAATGGCTTTTACGGCCACGAAAGGACCTAATGTGCTCCATTACTTTATTTTTCACATCTTCTGTGAGCTTCCTTGGCCTGTTGTTGTGCTTGCCTCGCATATCTAATGGCGCGTTTCCAGTCTCTTGCAAAGACTTCTTCAGAGTTTTTAACCTTTGTTGAGAAATGCCATGTATAGCCATGAATGCTTTAAAGCAAACTGGAACATCTTTCGTTTGAGTGTTGTCTGTGATTCTAACCCGGTATACATAGGTTGCTGAATGTAAATTTGCATCGTCTTCGGCTTTTCTTGGACGCCTTCGTTGTACCTCATAAACTGTGATGAGACCACACAAATATAAATTTTGGTCATCATGGGTCTGCATGCGATTAAAATCTCTTAGAATTTTGTTTCTTTGATCTAGATTTACCACATCAAAACACTTGTACCGCTTACAATAACAATTTTCTCCCATCTCATGACTTTGTACTTTTATCTTCTTGTTAACTTCTGATATTCGACCGAAAGTTTTTCTCTTTTTACTAGACTTTTCACACCTCAAAACATTACACTCTTCGTCAGACATTTTGCGTAAAAAACTCACAATTCTTGTAATTTGGAGCGCTCTTGGAAACGAAAGAAAATATCAAAAATTATAACCTTAAAGTCTTATGTCACTGTCATAGTCGACCATGGACAACGGTTGTTTTTTTCCTGAACGGTTCTGACATCGGATGTTTTTTCCCTGTACCGATATTTTAAAAGCTTAAAAGCGCAGTGACTATGAATGTTATTGCCCTGTTTGTTTTGACAGAACATAGCGACAGATATAACCATTCAGACTGCATTGCCAGTTGAAAAAAATAAAAAATGTGACAAAAGTTGTTTTTCCCCTGACCCCTTCAAATTACAACGGATAATTTTAAAACAAAAAAATAGGATACGTATTCAATCAGGACATAATGATAAGCACCATTTCTGTGGACTCATAAGTTTGTTTGAGCAGCCAATTTTCTAAAGTAGTTTTACAATAATATCGAGTCAATGGATAAAAATTAAGAATTTTGTTCAACCTATTATACACAAAGGCGCTGGAAAAATAAGATTGCCTTCTAGCAAAAGAAAAACAGACAATTGAATCGAACAGCTGATCGTGTTATTTCGAAATATTTGTTAGCATATTCTTTGAATTACGGATTATGAACTTTAGATTACTATCATATGCATATACGGGAGCTAGTACATGAAATTTACGTGTTTAATTGAAAAATATAAGGAAGAAAGTAAAATTTTATTGATATTGTGATATTAAATTATGTGGGTAAACTGGAAATCACAATGAAATGATGTTGCAAAATTCATAAAATTCGAAGATTTTGGCAAAATTTTACGTTGAAATGCTTTGATTCACACAAATGGAGTGATATGTTGAATCATTAGAAAGATATTGTTAGGTTTGAATGGATGTTTGGATGTAGAAAGACACTTATCTTTGGGCGACGGGCGGCTTCGACGCACGACTCGATGTGAAACTTTAGGTGAATCACTGCTCAATCCCGGCGTTTCTCAAGCTTGTCTCCTGTTCGAGTGCGGTTCCCGTGGCTTTAGCTGTCCACTTGATGGCTCCGACACCCGGGAGAAACAGTTTCTTCTTGATAAAAATGTTCGGAAATGTTGATGACGAAGGTCGTATTTTCTTAGTTTTCTTGCTTCTTATTCTGTTTTCCCCTCATGGGCCCACCATGTTTCATCTTTAGCTGATGTACTGGTGCGAATCAAACTAGTTGTTTCTACGTAATTGGAATATATTTGGTATAATTTACAATATTAATGAATATCACTCGCGTTCTCGATGACGTCTAGGTGGCAAGTGTTGTCCTGTTGTCTTGTTTGCGCGATGCAGACGAGTGACGCGCGGTGGTAGCTGCGAGAGTTGCTATAGCATATCGAACAGGCTCTTCATGGGCCTGAACATTACATGCCTTTACCTGATGTTGCCTTTACTCCCAAACCTGAAGTAAAGAAGATGACTAAGACTACTCCTACTGATGAAGTACTTACCACTGACGTTATCCAGGGCATAACTAAGAATTATGCTGTCTATACGTCTGAATCTGAAATAAAAATTACTCCTATTGACAAGGCACCTATCGATGATGTTTTTCAGGACATTCCACCGGGTGATGTTGCCATTGTTAGAATTATCTACATTTATATTGGCAATACTACACTGTGAGTCTATGACGCTCCCTCTGGCTCTATGGTTGTCATAAGAAAGATGTGCTTTCGTATTTCGTAATAAGTTTATATCAAATAAAACTAAGTAAAATAATCCACGTATAAATCCAGGAGTATAAATCTTCATTTCTTCATTTTAAGATGGTAGCAGGTCCGTAGTTTGAAAAAGTACAAGTGAAAACAATAATTTGGGTTTGGAAATAACAAGAGTAATAGGAGAACGACAACGTGTAAAATGGCGGCGAAAAACAGTGATATTAATATTCCTATCTTTGACGGCTCAGATTATAGCAATTGAAAAATACGTATTTTAAAATTCCTGCAATTCAAAAGGTGTAAAGATGTAACAATGCGAGCTAAAACAAAAGACGACAATGCCACATGGGATGATCGTGATATTCAAGCTACTAACTACATACGAGTATATAGCGCAATAACGAACAGACAAAGTCGTTGTTATTTGACATTTCAAAGTTAGTTAACAAATTTCCTGAGGAAGAGGACTTAATAGCTATGTTTGACGATTTCAACAGGAAGTACAATTCAACTTTGAAGATGTCTAAAACCAACAATTATAGTAGTATAATACACGGAAGTACCAATCCGTCTAAAGCTATGTGGGGCATCGTGAACACAGAGAGGGGGAAAAATAATAGTCCAAGGTTGAATTTCACCGATATCGTCAAAGATTGTAACGGCATAAAGTTTAATTCTCCAAAAGATGCAGTAAATGCTATGAATGTTCGTTTCTTAAATGCAGCTGCCACCTGTGGGGCTCCTAAAGCCGATGCTGCTACCGTCAGTAAAATTTTAGTATCAGCACGTCAGCCAACTGACCGTTCTCTCAGATTGACCAGTTTCTCGGCTGATGAAGTATTCCGCATAGTATCCTGTAGAATACCCCCAAAAAAGTCAAAAGACATATACGGTGTGTCGATGGAGCTAATAAAACTAGCAATTTTGCCCCTAGCTCCAGTTCTCGCCACACTGTTTAATAAGTGTCTTAGGGAAGGCTCGTACCCGTCACCTATGAAAATATCAAAAGTGTCCCCGATATTTAAAGGCAAAGGTAAAAGGGACGACATTGATGGATATAGACCGGTATCGATTATACCAGCAATAGCCAAAGTGTTCGAAAATGGCTTGAGTTCACGGCTAGTGGCCTATCTATCGGAAACCGAGGCGCTGTGTGAACAACAATACGCATACCGCGAAGGAAGGTCTACGACTTCTCTAACGCGTGAAGTGGTTCGTGGTGTGTTGGCTGCTCGTGAACGCAAACAGCAAGTGGCTCTCTTGTGCTGTGATTTATCGAAGGCCTTCGACGTCGCGGACCATGAGACCTTAGCGTTAAAATTGAAACACTATGGCATAGCTGAGGAATCATACGCTGTGTTAACTGACATGTTACGAGGCCGCTCGCAAGTGGTGGATGCTGGCGATGGCGATAATAAATCAGACCCATTGTCTTCATCTATGGGAGTACCGCAGGGTTCGTCAGTTTCAAACATCATGTTTTCTCTCCTATTGAATGATCTCCCTGAAGCCGTAAAGGGAGCAGACATATTCATGTATGCGGATGATGTGGCTGCTATAGTGACCGCCCTTTCAATAGAGGAATTGGAAGATAAATTAAATACTATAATTAATGAATTAAACACGTGGTTTTGTGCCAACGGTTTTATGGTAAACTCAAAAAAGACTCATTTTATCTTTTGTCTGACTTTTGTCTGTCGGGCCACTATACAAAACCGCTAAAAGTCTTGCTTGACGGTGTCCGGATTGAGCAGGTAAAAAATACAACATTTCTGGGGTTCGAGATTGACCGCTGCATGACTTGGGAACACCACATCGACAAGATGTGTGCTAAAGTAAGCAGTGCGTGCTTTGCACTAAGACGGGTGTCCCGAGTGGTGTCTGCGGATGTGTCTCGTTCGTGATACTTCGCCACGGTGCATTCCCGGTTACAGTACGGCGCCGAACTATACGCGCGCGCTGCCGACTGGGAACGTGCGTTCCGCGCCCAAAAACGTGCCGTACGTGCCATCGTGGGCGTGTCGCAATGCACATCCGTTAAACCATATTTCAAAGAGCTTGGCATACTTACGTTGCCTGCAATCTTGATCTACCAAGTGGCTGTGTATGTCAGAAATAACTTAGACTCATACAACACGCGAGGAGAGAGACATTCTTGCAATATACGCAACGCTGACAAGCTGGATAGTATACCACACTCCCTCACAAGATCGGAAAAGCTGACTCACATTATGGGACCGGAAGTTTATAACACTCTTCCTAAAATAGTTAAATCAGCCCCAAGTTTGGGCAGCTTCAAGAACCGATTAAAAAGCTGGCTTATCGATCAAACTTTTTATAGTTACAGCGATTTTTTAAAGAGTGATGGTAAACTCACAATAAAATTGTAAAAAAAATAAATGACATTGTTCATTACATTTTTTTGTAATAAATACATATTATATTTTAATGGTTGACACTTATTTGTACGATACTCATTATCATACAATAAAATGTTAAATTTAAACTTTAAAAATGTATACTCTTTGTATGCTCTTTTTTGTTTTTAAAATTGACGTGTAAATTGTACATTTATGAATAAAGAACTTTGACTTTGACAATTAGAATACATCAGTGATTTAGAGACAGCCTACGAGATCAATTAAAAGTTTGATGAAATGTATCTGAAAAAGTCGACGGCTTTGCAAATTGTGTGCCGACATAACCTCGAAAATGACAAAATGAAATATTACGCAGAAGTGTCTTTGTTCTTCGACGATTTTGAAAAATGTGTGAACGAATTAAAACAAGCCGGGGCGGCTATATCAGAATAAGAAAAACTTTATTACATGTTGAAATCTTTGCCGCAGAATTATAGTCATATCGGTGACTTAATTGACGTACTCCCAGAAAGAGATAGATCTGTGGATTATTTAAAAAGCAAAATAAAGTTTAAAAAGGCAGAAGAAGAATCGAATGAGACGTCACATGATAGTTCTAACGCTTTTCGAGCGGAAACTAAGACATAATCACACAGGAGCTGTTGTGTCTAATTGTGGCAAACCGGGTCATTTTCAAAGAGATTGTCGTACCCGTACTGAACATACGCAAAGTGGTCGAGGTTGTGGATATTCTGGAAGTAGAGGACGTGGAAATTCTGTTGTTCGAGGATGTGGTACATATAATACTAGACTAGAACTTTCATAGACGAGGAAATTATTACAACGAACGACACAGGAATGATCATCATGACCAATATGGAAATAGTTTTCACATAACTGTTGCAAATAATACTACAACAAGCGAAAAAGACAAGACAAAAACAGCAGAAATAGAATGGTTACTTGACAGCGGCTGTACAGACCATATCATTAACACAGATGAATACTTTGAATCTCATGAAACATTACAGAATACTGTGAAAGTCAAAATTGGTGATGGAAGAATATTAGAAGCTACGAAGGTTGGAAATATTAAGGCATATTTTCTAGTTTATGGGGAAAGTCAGAAGTTACACTGACCAATGTATTTTATGTTAAAGAAATGAAAGCGAGCTTGTTAAGTTACTCAAGAGTCACAAACAAAAACTCAATTGTGTCAAAGGGCAGATTATCAAAAATATTTAACTCATATGGAAAGGTAATAGCGATTGCAATTAAAGATGAAAGATTATACAAAATAAAAAGTTATGTTAATGAAAATAACCTGGAAGCAAATTTATGTAAAAGTAAGATGACAGTGAAAGAGAAACTACTAAATTGAATAAAAGTGGTAATTCTTTAATATTCGAAAAAGACACCCGCAATTATCGGCCTCCAAATAACTAAAATAAAGAGGCGCCCTTTTTCCATTCAAGCAAAGCATTTGGCGGCAAAATTCCGAGCAAAGCGGTTATCTTGTCAGTTGCGACTAGGTTGTTGGCGCGAACGCACGTTTCTTATTGTCAAAAGAGCCACATCACAAGTAAGTGCGAAAAAAAGTGTAATATTTTTAGTAAAAAGTGCCATTTTTTGGAATGTGGCCGTATCGCATATAAGAAAAATGTAAATACACTATAATTTATGATTCAAATGTGCAGTATTTTGAAATGCGTCTACTTCGAATTTAATAATATTCCTTAATTTATTTTGATCTATAAGCATAAGTATATTTTTTCTAAAGTGTATGTTTTGATTATAATATTTACATGAACTTGTTGTGCAATTGGGTAAATCGTAAGTGCTACATTGCGAAATACGTCTGTTTTGCGTATACGGCTTACATAATCATAACAGGTATTTCTTAAAAGAAAGATCACCTTTAGAGTGACGTTGTTTTGATAATGCCCTAATACAGATAATAATTTTAATGTTACATTAATAATAATGAAAGCAATGTTTTAATTAATTAACGGAGCCTCACTTTAGAAAGAATTACTTGCCAGTTCATCGTGTATTCTAGTTTAATTTTTATTGCAACTAAGCAAACTTTTTTCTTATAATTTACAGAATGAATAGTAGAACAAAAAGAATTTTGAACTTGGTTTCTGATCATAGTCAATCAGACAATGAAGATCATTATAAAAATGAGCTTCCAGTCATTGAAGAAGTCAACATACCTCAAGATCAGGAATGTCTTTATCAGAAGAGAGATGAGGAAGACAACGAGTCAATACATTCTTTTGACACGAATTCTATTGCTGACAGTCAACATAACCTCAGCCTTTCAATACTTGAAGTCAGCAATGAAAGTTTTCAGTTTCAAACTGAACCACAAACCACAAAAAAACACATAATATAACCATTGCAGAGAGTGAATCAGATAGTAGCAAGTAAGTAAGTAGCAAGTATCGGTATCAGTAGATACCGATTCAGATAGTGAGTCTCACAATTCTACAAGCTCTAGCAGCGGAACCGATTTTTCATCTGATGATAGCGTCAAAGATCCAGATTTTCATATTTCAGACGCGAATACAGATTCTGAAAATGATGAAAACCTATACTCAAATATACTACAAGATCGATTTTTGATATCACCAATACCTGACACATCTGGTGCTAATGCTTCTAAT
Organism: Ectropis crepuscularia; assembly: GCA_963693475.1. NCBI lineage: Eukaryota > Metazoa > Arthropoda > Insecta > Lepidoptera > Geometridae > Ectropis > Ectropis crepuscularia. The sequence continues at coordinate 22,336,589 of OY856355.1, forward strand.
ATTAGTATAAGAAATCTGCAAAGAAGTTATGGTGTCCATACGCAGCATCAAAGCGTTGATACTCAGCCACCTAGCATTGATTCACAGACACCGAGCGTTGATATGCAGCAGCACAGCGTTGATACACATCCACCGAGCGTTGAAATGCACCAACACAGTGTTGATACACAGCCACCTAGTATTGAAACGGAACCTCCTAGCGTAGAACCTGCAGAAAGTGTTGTGGAAAAGAAAAATAAATCTAGAAAAAGGAAAGCTAATCCGGAACTATGGAAAAAAAACCTAAGCAAGTCCTTAAAAAACAGAGGTAAGGCCTATACATTTATGGCAAAATTACATAAAGTGGTTGAAGCTAAAAAAATGGGTCCTGCTTGCTCTGAAAAGTGCAAGTTGAGATGTAACTTAGAATTTTCATCGAGTCAAAGGCAATTTATTTTTGATGAGTACTGGGAAACAGGAGATTTGGAAGTACAAAGAAAATTCACCACTGATAATATGACTGCAATCGAACCAAAGTATCAGTATATTCGTGTTGGTAGTACACGCAAAAATCCAAACCACGCATACTATCTGTATCGAAATGGTAGAAAAGTACGAGTATGTAAAATTTTCTTTATGAATACTCTTGCTATTTCCGACAAAACTATTCGAACCGTCATGAACAAAAAATCGAATAGCAAACCAGGATTTGTGCAGCTAAAAGACAACAGAGGCAAGCATGATAAACACAATAGGCTGGATCCTCAACTAACGGACGTTGTAAAGGCTCATATCAACTCTATTATACCAAGAATTGAGAGTCATTATTGTCGGGCTCAAACACAGCGAGAGTACATTGAAGGTGGTACCAATGTTGCAACTCTACACCGGGATTATGTTGAAGATTGTAAAGCCAAAGGATTGCAGCATGTTTCGTACCAGATATACTACAACATCTTTGTAAATGAATTTTACATATCATTTTGGCAGCCCAAGAAAGATCAGTGTGAAGATTGTACTGCTTACACTATTGCCGAAGATAAATCATTACCTTACAAGAGCGATACGATCGCAACCTAAAAGAAAAATGGTTAGCTAGAGCGGAAAAAGAGCAAGACAAAAATAATGTCAGCGAAAATTATGTAGTGGCTGTCTATGACCTCCAAGCAGTGATGCCGTGTCCAAAAGGCGAAGTGTCGAGCTTTTATTACATCTCAAAGCTTAATCTCTTAAATTTTCCAATTACTGAGCTTGCCACTAAGAGTACCACATGTTTTGTTTGGCATGAAGGAGAAGGATCTCGAGGTGTGAATGAGATAGGGTCATGCGTGTTTATGTGCCTAACAAGTTTAAATGAAAAAGCAACAAACGACTTCGACGTAGTGTTCTACAGTGACAACTGCTGTGGTGAGCAAAAAAATAAATACATGCTGGCCATGTACCAATATGCCGTAGATAAGCTGCCAAAATTAAGAAGCGTGACCCACAAATTTTTAATCAAAGGGCATACGCAAAATGAAGGTGATTCCGTTCACTCAAATATTCAAAGAAATATTTCAAGAGCACTTAAATCATCTCCGATTTACGTACCAGATCAATATATCACATTGATTAAAACAGCGAAAAAGAAAGGTGAACCTTATACTGTCAAGGAACTTGAACACACCAGCTTTTTTGATCTAAAATCGTTGGCTGTAGGCAACTACACTACTGCCGAAGATGGGTCAAAAGTAAAATGGTCAGATATAAAAGTCATGGAAACTAGAGACGAAAATACGAATAAGATTTTATTCAAGACTTCGTATGAAGATGAATTTAAGTCAATGAATACAATACCAACAAAACGGCAACAGAAGGCTAGTGGGTTGAGATCAAAACAATTAAAAACGATATATTCACAAGCATTAAGAGTCCAACAAACCAAAAAACAAGGTATATTAAATCTAATAAACAAAATTGTGATTCCTAAATATTACGAAAGTTTTATAATAATCTTTAAATAATAGTGATGGTGTCATAGACACCAATTAATTCTGATACCTTAGCATTACTCTATGTTAAATAGTTACAATCATTTAACAGGGGGTTTGTTAAGGTATCAGAATTAATTTATTAGTTCCTACAAAATTGTATTCAATTAAAAAAAAAAAAATTGAATTAGGAAGTCTGATTTAGTATGTTAGCAATTAAGGGCTGATCTTGTTATTTGTATTTAAAGCATGTCAAAGACTTATTCTGCCTTAAAAGTGAGATTTTATAAGCGTTTACGTTGTGTACCTTGTAGTGAGTTTCTATTAAGTTTATAGTTTTTAGAAGATTTTTGTTTTTAGTTCATATTTTATAGTTTTTAATTACGAAGTCTGATTTAATATGTAAGCAATTGAAGAGCTGATCTCGTTAATATATAAGTCCTACAGCATGTCAAAGACCTTATTATATCTTAAAACTGAGCTTTTATCACATTAAAGTAATGTTTTATCGTTTTTTTGTATTGAAATTAGAAGAAGAATTTCATTTAGAAGATTTTTGTTTTTTGTTTTTTCTTCAAGGAAGAGTTTTTAGTTGTTTTTTTTAAAGGTTTTGTATGTACGTACATTCATTTTTGTATTATTTTATTATTTCACTTAACAACTTGTGTTTAAATATGATAAATACGAAGAAATCCTATTAAAAGTGTCATTTATGCAAGAGTTATGACCTTTTATTGATAATATAAATATATATTCTGATAATTATTTATATGCAAAAGGGCCTTATGTGATATTTTACTCGTTGTTGTTAAAGTTACAATAAAATAATATATTATAGATTGATAGGGGCAAAAATTACGCGTCGGGTGATAGTTAATTGATTTTTAAAAACTAAAAGACGTTATCAAAAATGGCAAAAAATATAGTTGAAAACTTTGATCGCCTGTACTGAAAAAAGTTAAATTTTGGAATGTGGCCGTTTCGAATTTAACCAGCGATGTTTTAAATGCCATAAGTTGGGCGTAACTATAAGAACTTGTGACGTTTGTCGTTCAGCTAAAACCCCTTTCAATAATTCAAAAAACTAGTAGAGCATCGGGCTCGAGTTTTTGAAGAAATTCGCAAGGACCCGATGAAGATATAATAATTTAAAACCAAATAACCAAACTTGTAAACAAGAATTTTCAGAATGGCTTAAATATTTGAAAGCTTTCTTTTCGAATTACCGAATTGCTCCTGTGGTTAGTAGTCAATAAAAAAGACAGTAGACCCTTTTTTAAATTTTCTATTAATAATAAAACATTTAATGGACTTTTGGATAGTGGATCCAGCTCATACGTTTTTGGTGCAGGCCAACACATTAAATTTTCACGCTTAGGTTATACCATTTAAACTCAAAAATATAACCTTGACTAACACTATTGAAAGAAAAGCACCATATGAAATATTTTTCAAAAGGAAGCCTACAGTAAAGTATCTGAAAATGTATAACAGTAGTCTTTGCACGAATACCAGAAGAAAGAAAGAAATCTAAATAGGACAAGAAAGCAGAAACTGGAATTTTGCTGGGTTATACAGACACTGGATATAGAGTATTAATCAACAACAGGTTGATAATAGCGAGACATTGTGATATCATAGAAGAAGACATTACTTTGTGTGGATTTCAAGATGAGAAAGATGATAATTTGGAAGAAGAAAAAGAAATAAAAAAGGATATTCCAGAATGTGTGGAAGGAAATTATACAAGTGAACTAAACAGTAACAATGATATAAAAATTTATGAAGACATGAATAAAATAAAACCAAAATGACAAGTTAAACCTCCAAAGCGATTTGATGAAGAGTTTGGTTATTATTGTATCAGTGTAAACTACTGTGATGCTATGACCCCAGCAAATTTTCAGGAGGCGATGAACTGCGCTGATGTAAATAAATGGAAGGGAGCCATGGACCGTAAGATGAACAGCTTAGTGGAAAACAAAACATGGAAGCTGGTTAACAAGCCACCCAAGAACAAAAAGGTGATTGATATCAAATGGGTCTACAAAAGGAAGAGTGAAGGTGAATAAAGCCAGATTAGTTGTTAGGGGATTCCAACAAATTGATTGTGTTGATGATACATATTCTCCTGTAGCAAAAATGCCAACTTTAAAACTTCTATTGTCATATTGTTGTCAAAATTCTATGGAAATCAAATGAAATGAAAAAATGGAATGGAATGCATCAATCCAGTGCCTGTGCATTCCAGTGCCGGTCTCCATTATTCCAGTTAGCAATCCAGCGCTGGATTCGGTCGCTGGACTGGAATCATGTAAACGGGGTATTATCCCTTTTCACTGAAGCGGGCATGCGCAAATGTATCAAATCCACGATATATCAGGCATTTGAACAACATTCTGGCGATATCAATTTTGAAAATACGATATACATCATCGATGGAGGATATTTATTACACCGAGTCGTTTGGCAACAGGGCGAATCGTTTTCATCTATTTGCAATAAATACATAACTTACGTCCGATCGCACTACACCTCCAATGCCATTATAGTATTTGACGGATATCCAGAAGATGTAGCAGCCCGTAGTACCAAATATGTAGAACGATCCCGACGATCACGAAAAACTGCTTCAGTCGACATAATTACATAATGAAGCGACGGAAATTGACCTAAATACTTAAATAGTAAGTCAGATGTGGATTAGACCTACTGGGGATAGATACCATGATAAAAAAAATGCGCCGATTTATCTACCTCATGGTGGTGTGGAAACGAGTATTTCTGCCGAAACATGTATTGAATTACACTTTACGGCGCTCCTACGCCGAAACTATTGGTTTTATTTTTTTATTTTGCCGCCATTTTTTCAAAATGGCGGCGCGAGCGGCAGCCGTACGAGGTGGCAAAGTTGAAATTTGGCAAGAGCATACCAAAATCTATAAAATTGCCAAATTTCAAAACTCCCGGAAAACTTTCCAGGTAAAAATACTAAATTACTGTACCATAATTTAAATGAAAACATCAAGAATAGGAATTTAATAGGAGCATAGCCGTACATAAGCTGTGGTACTAGACTGGATATTTCATTCTCTGTAAATTACTTAAGTCGTTTTCAGAACTGTTGTAATGAGACACATTTTAAATATGCTCTGAGAGTGTTGAAATATTTGTTTTCGACAAAGACATTAAAACTAAATTGTTATAAAAATGAAAATGCTGATATATTAGACTGCGTTGTTGATTCTGATTGGGCAGGTGATATATAATAAAATAAAATAAAAATAAAAAAGCCTGTATTCAACTGCACTAAATCTTCTAAATACATTCAGCTTCACTAGTTTATACAGTTATTATTATTATTTATTACAATTTCATGTGACAAAAGTTAATACAAATATATTTTTAAAAAATCTGTTTTGTAGAATTTATGTCAAATCGGTACATTAATTATTATTATTTTAGTTTAGGTATAATATGTCAATGAAGTATTGGATGTCAATGTTTATCATGTCTCTCGTGTGCAGATGTTGCCTCTTTGGCATAGGCCTCCCCCAGTTCCTTCCATAGTTTCCTTTCTCGTGCTATTCTCATCCATTCTGTCCCCTGCCTCTGTGTAAATACGTCTTCCCAGCGTCGGTTAGGGCGTCCTCTTTTCCTTTTGTCTTCTCTTGGTATCCATTCCGTTGCTTTCTTTGTCCATCTTTCATTACTCATTCTACAAATGTGAGCAGCCCAATTCCATTTCAATGTTCTTATAGTTTCTATTATGTCTCTTATTTTCGTTTCGTCTCTAATCGCTCTGTTGTTTATTCGATCCGACAGTCTTATTCCCAACATACTTCGTTCCATCTTCCTTTGACACACCGCTAGTTTCTGCTCATCCTCTGATCTTAAAGCCCATGTTTGGCAACCATATACAGCGTGGCGCTTCGGTCCCGACATTAAATTAACACACAGGTAGGGTTCCTGGCCAGTAATCATACAAAAGGTATAAAAACAATATGTTAGACAAACTAAATAATTGTATCAGGCAATTGAATCCAAATCATCCTGTGCTCAGATTCTTTCAACAACGTCAGTTGTGTGCGTGAGTTGCATTCGGTTTCCGTAGAACTGCAACGTCGCAAAAATTATCCTGTGTACGAAATTCATTCAAATACGTTAGTTGTGTGCGTGACTTATGTCACAGAATAAATATTAGTACAAGCTTACGTGTAAGTATGGCAACGTCGCGCGAGAGGGGTAGGTACTTTACAAAAGCGCACCGGTCGAGACGGCGCACGTACTCGCAAATGCACGCCGGCGCCGGTCGAGACGAGTAGGTTACTTACAAATGCGCGATAATTTAGAACGGGGAAGAGAATAGGTATGTACCTACATCACGCCAAAAGCATCAATACTTGGTTTATATCGATGTTCAATACTTATTCATCATTAATAAACCGAATACCTAGCAAATAATAAAGATAAGAGATAAACAAAAAGTAAATTGGTAAATGCGTAGGTACCTAGGTAGGTAGGTGTCTATTGTAACTTTGGCGAAACATACCTAAATAATTGATTTGAATTGAAGTAATTCAAAGCAATGATTTATTAAATTATTTAGGTGCGTGTAGTCAGAATCAAGGACACTTCGCATAAACATCTCACCAAATGTTCCCACTGCTGGGACTCAGGGCCTTCTCTCGCAAGAAGAGAGTAAAAGCCATAATCCACCACCCTGGCAAAGTGCAAGTTGGTGAATGGCACTTTGCCAAAGTTACGGCTTACGGCTGGTCTAGTAAAAGTCGGTAGTTCTAGTCGGGAGAACGGCGCGGCGCCTGCCGATCCGGAGAGCCCGGGTTCGAATCCCACATGCACCACTGTTTTTTCGAAGTCATTCGCGTAATGCCGCTAACTTAAAACGGTGAAGGAAAACATCAACAACGTGAGGAAACCGACATGTAAGTACCTAGAATCTTTCAAAGTCATGTGTCATCCACCAACCCGCATTGAGCCAGATGGTGCCAGTGGTGGATTATGGCCTTAACTCCCTCCTTGCGAGAGAAGGCCCCAAGTCCCAGCAGTGGGAACATTTAGTTGGCTTTTGATGATTATGATGACTTCTTGTTCGACGTTCTCCGTTACATCAAGGCCACTTAATACTCGTACTAACACAAAACATTACCTAGCGTGAAAGCTGCTGAACTAGGTAGTAGGTACCTACAACATTTTTAAAATTAAAATAAAAACATCTTCCTACGAATCGATATCAATTTCGTAAACAATTTAACCAATAAACTCAATTCAAATTCAATGATCTCTTTCAAATATTGTTTTAAGTCAAATTACCTATCGCATAATAGCTAAACTAAGTATAGCGTAATAAAGATTCTAGGTAGGTACTTACATCTTTTCGACTCGAAGCCGTGGTAACTACTTCTCATCTGTGTCGCAGCGATGAGGAACGGCAACGCCTCGTTTCGCGAGTAGCTAAGCGCGCCTCGCTTTTGTCAAGCGGCGCGGCGGCTTCCTTTGAAATCGTAGGCACAAAACTAACAGAGCCACACTGTTATGGTCCACATTTTTAATGCTCAATGTGACCACTAACCACCACTATCGCGAACACAAACTCTTAAACGCCGTACAATGTTTGAACGAACGCAGATATCTGTAAATGGGGAAAAATCTGGGAAACTCGCACTTTGTCGACGACTTGCTTTGGGACGATCTTCAAAATATTGTAAGACATTTTCGTTGAACTTCCTCAAGTTTGAATTTCTCGTGACTTTGGCCGATCTGTGCGTTGAGACCTAGGAGCTACTAAAAGGAAGTACAATCGTTCGCGGATGTGTAGGGCACCGCCTTGTATTCTACGATCTTTGCTTGTATTCCCATATCTTTCGCGATAGGTACATCGTTATTGCAAGGGAACCTATTTCATAGGTTTCTGCGTAAACTAAAATCATATCTGCATACTATTCGACATCACCAATTAAATAACTCACACAACAAAATCACAACACAAAAGTAGATATTTACAGTTAAAGTTTTAGCGCGAGAGATGTGTCAAGGTCAACGAGTGAACTAGTACTGCTGTACTGGTAGTTCCGATCTTTGGAACATGAATGAGTCCGAGAGTTCAATAAATAGTGAGAAAAAAAAGAAAAGATGTGCTTTCGTATTTCGTAATAAGTTTATATCAAATAAAACTAAGTAAAATAATCCACGGGAGTATTAATCTTCATTTCTTCATATTAAGAGCCATTACGGCTGAACCTATAGTAAAGATTACTCAGATTACTCCTATTGATGAAGCCCTTATCGCTGACGTTATTCAAGGCATTCCTCCGGGTGATTTTGTCTTTACGCCAGAACCTGGAATAAAAAGGACTCAGACTACTCTTGCTGACGAGGTATTTTACGCTGAAGTTATTCAGGACATTTCATCGGATGATGTGGTGTTTGCACCTGAAATAAAGAAGATTACTCAGGCTATTCCTTCCGAAGTTACACATGAACCACGGGCGCATCATTCTCGTAACATTTTTTGTCCTGAAATAGTAAGAGACAATGTTGACCAATCTACCTTTCTTCAACAACATCAGGTATACACCTTCTTCTCTAACAGTGGTATTTGAGCACGAACCTAAGGATATAGGAGAGGATAAGGGTTCTCCTTCCCTTATACACACTTTTGATACATCTTATGTTTATCCAACAACTGACACCAGTGATCATGATTTGAATTCTGAACACCCTAAACAGAGTAAGAAGTTTCGTTAAATGATTTCAAAATTCTACGTTGATTTTCTCTATGATAATGAAGACTTTTCAGCGGGTAGTTCCGATCTTTGGAGCATGAATGAGTCCGAGAGTTCAATAAATAGTGAGAAAAAAAAGAACAAGTGCTCCAAACCGAAACAAATAATTAAGGATACTAACGAAAAGAGCGCTAATACCACCGAAATGTTAATAAAACAAAAAAACACAAAAGAAAATAAAACTAAGCTTAGGAAAAACGAAAAAATGCTGGTGAGGTGAGTATGAAACAAGATCGAACGAAATAAAAGAAGAGAAATCAATGAAAAAAACCCATGCTTGGCGTAAAAAACCTGGCGTATGTGCTAGAAAATGTTATGAAGTGTCAGAGGATAGAAGAACGAGCTTATTTAATTATTTCTGGACTCTGGATGTTCAACGTCGAAAAGATTGGATCGTAAGAAGTGCACAACTAATCCTGATCAAAAGAAATAAAACTAAATGTGTAAAAAGCAGAAGAAGCCGAACGTTTGAATACCTTATAAACGAAGGTCTAGACCAGTATGTCAGAAGTTTTTGATTAACACATTAGATATCACCCAAAAGTTAATTTTATACACAGTGAACAACGCACACGAAAGTATGGCAAGCGTAGAAAAGAGAACATATCATGCAGAGAAGTTTAGTGATGAAGATAAAGCGTACGCATAAGCTTACAGAAAAGCTTCCAGCTGTTCCCTTCCACTATTGTCGTAAAAAGAGTACATGTCTATATTAACCTCAAGAATTAAAAAATGCTCACAAATCTATATAGAATTTATCTCAAACACTGCCAAGACCTTTCTAAGTTATACCTGAGTGAAAAAGTTTTTATAAAAATATTTAATGAGGATTACAATATCCGATTCCATACGCCAAAAAAGACAAATGTGTTATCTGTACAAAAGCTGAAAATACAGCAAAATTATTATCAGAAAAATAAATCAAGGACATGTCTGTTCATCTTGAAGAAAAAAAGGCCAGCTACAAGAAATTTAAAGTTCATCAAACTTGAGAACAGCAAAAATCCAGCTGTTTTTAGAAATAATAAGTAATGCATAACTAACTTTTATGGCTTGGAATAAGTATTTTATTAGGGCTCTAACCTCTAACTACTTCGGGGGTAGATTTAGTGCTAATTTCAAATGCTTGGCCTAGTTTACTGAAAGCGACTATTGTTAAGTAATTTTTTCCATCGATTGAGAAGGTGTCGATAAAAAGCTCCTGAAATGGTTTAATTTAAGTCTGCGTTAGTTGTAGTTCCGGTTTCAAGGGTTTTCGGTCGTACTTCATTTTTCTGCAAAGTTCACATGAGTTAATGATGCTAGCTACTGTTTCAGCCATGTTATGCCAGTGAAATGTGCGTCTTAAGTGCACTAGTGTCTCCCTTATTCCTCTGTGGCTATTTTTCCCTACATGATATGTAACTACTATGTTTCGTTGTTCTTCTTCATCCTCCACGTAAACTACTCTTTTAGTGCATTCGATTAATTTGACAGTTCCCTTCTGAAACAGGAATATGGTGGCTTCAGAGAATTGTTTCCGATGTAGCGGGTTTTCGAAATAAAATAAATATTTAATTTTTAGTTTGATATAGCTTCTCAGAAATCGTTTAACTAAATCTGGGTTAGACAAGGGCAAGTGGACTTCTAACACCTTTTGTTTGTCCCTAGGCAAATCTTTGACTGCCAGTTCATCCCTATTCCAGGTATATACGAGAATTTGATTAGGTTTAGTATCGATAGCCTCTTCGAGTATAAAGATGCCGTCTGTATCTAAATTTGCAGCGGAATGGATTGTGCCTATGGTGTTTTTCTCTTCTTCTCCTCCTTCAGATGGAGTAACAGTGTCACTACCTATGGACGGGTACGAGTAAGGGGATCGTGGGCCACCACTTGCTATAGATATGGTAGTTTCGTCCGAGTCGGATGATATGACTACTGGCGAGACTGTTCGTTCGCGTGAGCTGCTGGTACCGGGTCTATTTTCGGAGTCTATGTGAACTTTCATGGAGACGTCGTCGTCTACTGCGTTTACCCTAATACGTGACGAGGCGTCAGCGTTGCAATTCTGTTTTCCTTCTTTGTTCTTTATGTCATAATCAAATACTGCGAGACGTAGTTTCCATCTAGTTAGTTTGCTATCAGCTTCTGTAATTGATTTTGCCCATATTGATGGTCTATAATAATAATAATAATACTTTATTCAAAAAGATACATGAAACATAAATGAAGTTACACATCTTAGTTACAATAAAACAAAAACAGTGACCGGCATAGTTAACTTCATTTAGGAGGTGGACCCTGTATCCCACACTAGGGATGTCCTGTGTTGTGGGATTCAGTGTTTTACTCCATACGGGTAGGTGATGTTGTAGTAACATTGGACACGATGGTACATTCTCGTTCCAGAAATAATGAGAGAAAAAAAAAGGAAAAAGAGATAAGGCCAGTTTCGACTAATACAAATCCGTGAAAGCCAATATCAGTTATAAGAACAAAAAAAAAACCTAAATACCTAATTATTAGACAAAAATACTATGAATATAAAAATCTCAAATTCGTGGCTTCCGTTTCATGGATACGTAATGTGTGTTTGTGAGGGTGTATGTGTGTGTGTGTGTTTGTGAGTGTGGGATTGGGTTTGTGGTCTGCTTACACTTCCAACTCAAGTTTAAATTTAGGGACCACACTACTGGAGAGTTTATTGAGCATCTGATGATATTCTGGTGTATTCAAGTATCAATTAAGTTAATTTGCTCAGGCTCGGCCGTTGCAGCATTTGGCCCCTTTGCGGTCATAATACGTTTGACACTAGTACTTTTTCAGTTTCAGTGTAGTTTAGGGAAAATAGCCAATGTTTTATTTTTCTTTTACATAAAAATCGCGACAAGTTCAATATAGCCAGAGAAGCATCAATGTGTTGGTATAGTGAAGGACCCATGAAGGAGAAGGAGCGACGTGCAAACGAAGTTTTAATGGGGGGGATTTTCCAAACATTGCGTCGGGATGATCTTGTGGTTTGATTAATTGAGGCAATAGCTGTTTTGTGAAACCTTAAGGTAACCGTCAGTATGTATAGTTGGCGGACTGTCATATATTTTGTCTCGCTATATAGTAGGCTTGTGGGGTATAGATAAGGCTTTCTGTAAGCAACTTTTAAAATAAGGCGTTGTGCTCTTTCCAGCTTCATCATTAGAGTCTTATTGGCAGAACCCCAGCAGATGATGCAGTAATTTAGGATGGATTCACATAGTGCTGTGTATACAATCTTTAGAGTACTCGGGTCTGCGACAGAGCCAATAGTTTTAAACAGGTATGCCATTTTACGAAGTCTTGTGCATAGGTTTTTTATGTGGCTATCCCATTTCAATCTTTGGTCTATCGTGACCCCCAGGTATTTCAAGGACTCAACACGTTCTAGTACCGGGCAAGTACACAAATGAGTTTCATTTGAAACCACATTACATGTATGTAGCTGAATACTCAGAGAAGCTGGATGTGCTTGCTGTCTTATTCCAAAAGTCAGATATTTTGTTTTTGCGGCATTTAGTGTCAGTAGATTTTTCTGAAGCCAATTGGCTACTTCTTTGAGACCCTGTTGTGCGTGTACCATAACTTCTGGCCAGTTTTTGCCTTCGAAAATTAGCGCTGTTGTCACGTTAGGGAACATAAAAAGGTATTAGGTGGGAGATAAGGTAAAAGGGGAAATAATAAACAGTTGTATACAAGTATATTAAAGAAAGAATGAAGATTAAAATGAAATTAAGAAAAGAGTGTAAAAGAATAAAAAGAACTAAGAGGGTTAAGTGGCTGAGAGGGTTCAGTGACTAAGAGCGTGGCTGAGAGGGTTCAGAGTCTTGCAGCAGGGAAAGGCTCGCGGGTTCAGTAGCCCGCAGCAGGTTCAGTAGTCCGCAGCAGGATTAGTAGTCCGCAGCAGGGAATGGCTCGCAGGTTCAGCAGCCTGGAGCAGGTTCAGCGTTCAGCATCCCACAGCAGGGAATGTCACAGTAGTATCATCCATGAGCGGTAGGTTCAGCGTTCAGCAGTCTTCAGCGTTCAGCAGTCATTTCAAGTTCCCACTTCTTCAAGGCATCTTGGTGTTCTTCTCTCGGAAGCCAAATCTTAACTGCCCAACTCAATTTACTAGATTTAACATGTAAACTTTTGGTAATTCGAGTCTAGAATGAGAGAACAGTTCATTTTTATAATTAACGGCCAGAGATAATTCGACCTCAAAACTACAAAACCTTATGAAGATGGTAGAGGTTGCTAAGCGACGAAAGATGTTTGAAGTATGACATGATGTAAACAAATAAAATTTTCGAAAAACTATCTTTTTACAGGTTAAAAATGCAATAAATACATAAAGAATACGAGTATCATGATGAGAAAATTATGTTTTATCGTAAGGACACGATTGAAAAGATATTAGTTGTATGAACATTTGGTATGTAAGTATACGCATCTCTCCTATGAAAAGTGGTGCTTTTGGAATGAAAATTGGGATAAAATGTACGTTTAAATATTGTAGTCAATATGTAACGTTACACTGTATCATCAGCAAAAGTAAAAAACCTGGCACCGTTGACCTTCAGCTGGCAAAGGTCATTAATGTAGATTAGAAATAGAGTGGGTCCAAAAACGCTTCCCTGAGGCACGCCGAAAAAGACAGGAGTATAGTCACTATGGAAGTTGGACAATCGGACTCTATGTTTCCGGTCACACAGGTATGAACGAAACCAGTCTAGTGCTGTGCCACGCATACCGACAAGTTCCAATTTCCGCAGTAAAACGGCCCAGGACACCCCATCGAAAGCCTTAGCAATATCTAGAAACATCCCAATACATTTATGTTTTTGATCGAGACAATGCGTAACATCATCAACCAGATATACTACTGCATCCTCAGTTGACTTGTCAGCCCGAAATCCAAACTGGTAAGGAGACAATACGTTATTTTTTTCCAAAAATCTCAACAGCCTTTTGTTGACAACTTTTTCTAAAATTTTTGAAAGGGATGGCAGTAAAGATATAGGTCGATAATTTGTAACCACCGACTTGTCACCCGCTTTGAATATGGGGCAAATATCTGCTACTTTGAAACAAGTTGGGACGACTCCTTGAGCTATACTTAAGTTACAGATGTGCGCCATTGGAGGAGCAAGAATATGACTGGCTATTTTGAGTAGTTCATTACTTATGTTGTCGATTCCTGGAGCTGATGCAGATTTAAGACCGGAAATAATTTTCAAAATTTCAAAGGTGTCAGTGGGTGAGAAGTATAGTGAATTAGTTGGTGGGTTGTCTAGAGTGACAGATGAGGCTAAATGGGATTCCGAAGTGTTTATTAAATCTGTTAGAATATTTTGAGCAAGATTTTGACCCACACCAGAAAAGAACTCATTTACGGTATTTAAAGATTCAACGGGAGATGATTTGATATTCAGCAGGTCGTTAGAGTCTGATTTCGCTGACTTTAAGTTACATATATTTTTTACAGTACTCCATAGCTTTTTACTGTTGTTTTTATTAGTTGCGATTTGGTCAGAGTCATATTTCTTCTTTTCGGATTTTAACAAAAGGTTGCATTGGTTTCGGAGGTTTTTATATTTATTTTGAAGTTCAAGATCATCGCGAAATTTCTTAGCTTTGAGGTGCACGGAGTCTCTTCGTCTAACACAGTTCACTAATTTGTGGGTCATCCATGGCTTCTTTATAATGTAACACATCTAAGCTTCCTTTTCACAGTATTTTCCTGTAGCGCTAGGTTTATTTTGCCGATCAAAAATTCCGATGCTAGTGAGACATCTGTTTCTTGGTATAGTTTATCCCAATCGACGCTCTTAAAACTAGCTATAACTCCAGTAAAGTCAGTTTTGGGAGTTAATTTAGAACTAGGCAAGATTTTTTTATGGTACTTTCAATCCCGATTATGAGGGCATCGTGATCCGTAACGCTAGAGTTGCAGACTAGTACGCGCGCTGCTCTCTTGGATCTTATTAGAGCATGATCTAAACAATTAGATAATCGGGTCGGTATGTTATTTCCAGGAATAAAACCGTAGGAAGTAATGAGATCAAGGTAGTCTAGAGCCTTAGGGTCGTCGTTATCTGGTTTTATATCTAAACTAGCGGCCCGTCCCGGCTTCGCACGGGGTCAACATTTTTTGTTAAGTAGGTATGCTAAATTAAATGTACATACATGACCAAATTTTTCCAAAAGATCAAAATTAAAAACCAAAACTTTAAAGTTCAAAAACATTAAACTGCCTGGCCTGGTGGCTTAGTTGGTTAAAGGCCGTTTTGTAAAGCGGCGGTTTAACGATCAGCCGGATTGAATACAGCTGATTTAAAAACCACTGGAATGTATTCAACGCCATACGTTATTCAACACGGCTAGCCGTAATGTAATAAAGCGAGAGATTAGCCGCTTCTTTGACAATTTTTAGTTCCGATTCTTAACAGTCATGACGCTGCCTGACATAACAACAACCATGGCGTTGAATACTGTGTGTTCCTAAATTGCTAACACGGCTAGCCGTAATGTAATAAAGCGAGAGATTAACCGCCTCTTTGACAATTTTTAGTTCCGATTCTTAACACTCATGGCGCTGCCTGATATAACAACAACTATGGCGTTGAATACTGTGTGTTCCTAAATTGCTAAAGTGACAGTAGATTCTGGAGTTTGGAGGAATCGTACACAATATTATTAGGGTGGCACTTATCACCCTGGGCGTTACTTGGATACTATTTCGTTTCCACCGTCCACCTTGTTAAGACTAAATCGGACCGGGTAGGTTACATGAGACCCAGATCCGACCCGGAGCACCCCGACTCCACCTAGTCTTGGCGCTACTACCTCTAGAGTGTATTTAAAAGAATGCGGGAGCCAGAAGCTCAAGGGAGGTCCTGAGTGGAGCGAGCCATGCAAGTAGTTTTAAAACTATAATAGGTTCGCACTTGACCACCATCTCACCTGATGTTAAGCGACGATGCTATCTACGATGGAACATGTTTCGATAATAGACCCTTGTCTATGGAAGTTCACCATGTTTCTTAGGTGTACCGTCACCGATATCAAGTTATGGGCTTTCAAACTTTATGTGAGAGGTAAAATGTTGTAAAAAAAATAGTACGGAATATCGTACGAAATAATCGATCAATTTATTCAGATAAATGAAATTAATTTAGATTTTGTGTTGTTATTTTTTTAAATATGGTCTCCCTACAACATAAGCAGTAATACAATGCGGCTGAACGTGGACCGCCTTATTGAAGAACGTATTGCAATGACAATGCGGCTAATCGTTGAACCGCCGCATTACAAAACGGCTCCGTTTTTCAAAACGGCTAGCCGTAATGTAATACGGCGAACTATACAATCCGGCTGCGACATTTACATCATAATCCGGATCTCGTTGTTGGGCTGTATGTTTGATGTCTTGTCACAAATTGTCTTCAAAAATGTGCCATAATTCCGAGGGAAAACAAAATAATAATATTACCACAAACAACTCTCTCAGCCTCAACGGACACCGAGAAATTGAAGCTTCTCTCAAAGTGATTTCTTTGATTTTGAGTAGTCTTGGAACGATATACCTACGTGGTACATGATAAAGAAGTATTCTGAGATAAAATCACTCTGACTGGGATGAACGCTGTACTGTATGTACACTCTTCATAATTCTGCCGGCCGTCGCGTCGTTGCAAATATTTAGGATGGATATTTTTAATTTCGTAATATATTTTGAATGGAATGTCCGATTTTAATAATTCAAAAAGGAATCAATAGGTAATAAAGCAGTCTTGATTGAGAAATAATTTATTTTGATAAGAATTAAAACAAATGTATGAATAGCATGGTCTTAAGTTGATCGGCATTTTTATCTTCTTTTAAAATGTAAAAAAGCAGTTGTAGCGACGTAATTACTGTAGTTAGACATATGCTCTCGCGAGGTTTTTTGTAGATTTTAATACGTTCTATAATATTGTAGAACATTATTTGGTTCTATCATTGGTACTTTCCGCAGCGTATGCGATGAAAGCCATTTTATGGCTGTTTTTTTTATACCTTGCGTTGGTTTTAGTAAAAAATTCCAAAGATCACTATTTTTTTCTTGTAATAAAAATAGCCTATGTTACTCAGTGATAATGTAGCTTTCTCTTGGCAAAAGAATTTTTGAAATCGGTTCAGTAGTTTTTGAGTTTATTACATACATACAAAAATACAAAAATACAAAAATACAAATCTTTCCTCTTTATAATATTAGTATAGATTTAGATCCCCAGTAATTATACACGACTCGCCAGAAAGCTCATTCATTACGTTTTCAAGAGATACGAGGAAGTTTGTAATATTATGGTTTGACGGGGATCAGTATATTGCCAAAATGGATAACTTGAAACCCAATTTCATTTTTAAACAACTAGCGTCATCAAGAACGGGTTCTGTAATTTCAACATCGAGGTCAGATTTGTAGAAAATCATAACACCATCATTTTGATTTCTAAAAATTGTTGATGAGTGGCACCTGTAGTTTGGTATGTTAAAATTCTGTATTACGTTTCTGCCCCAACATTCCGTGAAAATAATTATTTTAGGTTTGAAATGAAGTCGTGAAAGATATAAAATAAATTTATCAAAATTTTATGGTTAGTGTATATAGTAAATTTCTTGCCGTCTAAGTATGGGCGTGTCTTGTTGTTGTTTGTGTTTAAAGTAAATTTTGTCACCTTGCTTAAGTTGGGATAGCGGCTTTGTGTTTTTATTGTAATAAAGTGATGATTTTACTTGCTGTTTTTTGATGTTCTCCTGTAAGCATTTCTTATCGACAGTTTGTGGTGAAAGTGAAGCTTCTGTGGATGGTAATTTTGTACGCAAATGTCTGGACATGCACAGTTGTGAAGGGGAATAGCCAGTTTCTTTTGGTGTGTTCCTATAAGTAAGTAATGCTAAGTAGGGATCAGTATTATCAAACTTGCATTTCTTCAATATATTTTTAACTGTAGCAATTGCTCTTTCTACCATTCCATTCGATTTACTCAAATATGGGCTTGAAGTAGTATGCTTGATGAGCCATGATGATGTAAATGCTTTAATTTCTTTACTATTAAAAGGTGGACCATTGTCTGAGTTCATAACTTCTGGTATACCGTGTCGTGCAAAGATAGACTTTAAATGTGTGATTACTGCATTTGAAGATGAACCAGACTTGAGTAAAGCAAGTTCTATATACTTAGAAAAATAGTCTATAACTATTAGATATTTCTGGCTAAATATTTCAAAAATATCTATGCCTACTTTGCTAAAGGGTAACAACTTGTAATTATGGTGAATTAGAGGCTGTTTAGAATTGTTTCTTCGAAAGGTTAAACAGGTATGGCATTGATTAATATATTTCTCTATATCTTGATCCATCTGAGGCCAATAAACAGTTGTTTTTGCCAGGCGTATGCAACTATTAATGCCTTGGTGGCCTTCATGAATTAATTTGAGCAATTGTTCTCGCATGTTTTCAGGAATTACTATGTTATTTCCTTTGAATAATATATTATTAACAACATGTAACTGATCTTTCAGGGAAAAATATGGTTTAACAGATTGACCGACTGACTGTTTGTGTTCAGGCCAATTGTTTTGACAGTAATGTATAATTTTACACAGTGTTGTATCCTTTTTAGTATTTTCTTGTATTTCAAGCAATTTATTAGCACTCACTGTTAGACTTGAAATCATTAGATTTACATGAAGATCAATATCTTCTTCAAGATCTGTAAGGGTAGACATAGGGAGGGCAGCTCGTGAGAGTGTATCTGCTATATATAGATAACGACCAGGTACATATATTACATTGAGATTATAGGGTTGTCCTAGTGGTAGCCTCATCATGATTCTTTGTAACCTAGCAGGTATGTCAAACAGTGCTTTTTTAAATAATGTCATTAATGGTTTGTGGTCGCTTTCAACAGTTATTTTTCTACCGTATATGTACTGGTGAAACTTAGTACAACCAAACAATACAGCTAATAGCTCTTTTTCAATCTGAGAGTAATTTTGTTGGCAAGATGTGAGAGAAGCAGATGCATAAGCAATTGGCTGCTTTGAATGTGTTATGACTGCACCCAGAGCGTCCTTGGAAGAATCGACAGACAGTATTAGTTCTTTCTTCGGATCATAATATGTAAGTACTGGGGCAGAACTAATCAGATACTTGACACGATTGAATTCTGATTCATGTTTTTCTGTCCATAACCATTCGTTTTTGTTACTAAGTAACTGTCTAAGGTGTGAAATTTCTTGTGACAAGTTTTTTATAAATGGGCCTAAGTAGTTGACCATTCCAAGGAATCTCTGAAGTTCAGTAAGATTTGTAGGACTGGGCATGTCTTGTATTGCCTCAACTTTGGATGTATCAACTCTGACTCCATCTTGACAGAAAATATGACCTAGGTATTTTACCTGGTTGGCACAAATTACTGACTTTTGACTATTAAATTTTAAGTTAATTGAACGTGCTCTGTCTATGACTCTTTGTAATGTCTCATTATGCTCACTTAAAGTTTTTCCATAAATGAGAAAATCATCTATCATTATTTTAACTCCTTTTATGTCACTAAAGCGTTTAGTCATTTCGCTATGAAAGATTTCTGGAGCGGAGCTAATGCCAAAAGGTAAGCGTGCAAATCTGTACCTGCCGAATGGAGTGATGAATGTACACAGCTTTGAAGACTTTTCAGTTAATTTCAGCATCCAGAAGCCCTTGTTAGCGTCTAATGTTGTAAAATACTTTGATCCAGAGAGGTCAGATTTGATTTCATCTAAGGTTGGGATAGGAAAATGTGGTCTCATGATAGCTTCATTAAGTTTACGGGGGTCTATGCAAAGCCTAATTTTACCGTCTTTCTTTGTAGCCAAAACTATTGGACTCACCCATTCCGTTGGCTCCTCAACTCTCATTATGATGTCCTGTTCCTCCAGTTGTTGGAGTTCTCTCCTCAGAGGTTCCTTCAGTTGAAAAGGGACCCGTCTGCATGCTGCGACGGCGGGAGTGGCATCTGGCTTGAGTTTTAGTTCAACCTCCAGATCTTTAATACAACCTATACCACTAGTTAAATCATGTGGTAGCTGTGGAGTAAATTCAACCTTGTGTACTCGTTTAATTAAATTGAGGGTCTTGCAACTATCCCTGCCTATTATATTCTTACACTTAAGGTCGACAATATAACTCGTACGCTGCACTGGCCTACAGTTGGTATGATTTCACCGCTAAATGATGAAAGTCTATGGTTACTTTTCTTGATTATATCTGATGGAAGATTGAGTGTGTGAAATGTTTGTGTAGATAGTATATTTGTGTCTGCGCCTGTGTCTAGAACAAAATTTACCATTTTACTGTTGATCTCTAGTTCAGCTGTCCATGACTGAGTGCTGTTAATAGAATTTATTACAATAGTGTCTAAATGTAAGTCCTCATCAGAATTATCACTATAGTTAAACTCACTAGGATCTGCATTTACTACATTAATACTTCTACAAACACTTGCAAAATGATTATATTTAGAACATCGTCGGCATTTGACTCCTTTGGCTGGACATTTATATTTATGAATTTGACCGCATCGCTGACAAACATTGGATGTTGACTGTGAACTCGTTGTATTAGATGTGAACGGCTCCTTTCGTTGCGACTTACATGGATGACGTGACGTTGACTGTGTCCTTGACTTGCCTCGTTGACGCTGCTGCTGTGACGTTTTAGAGATCTGACCAATTAATGGTGATTCTTCTAAAGTCTTGACTTGTTCCCGTGTGGCTTCTAAGCTCTTTGCAATGTGTATAGCTTTGTCTAGTGTATCTGGTTTTTCTGTTAGAATTTTTTCTTTAATGTACTGATTATTTGCATTTAAATTCAGTGAAAACACGTCTCGTAGAATGCTGTCTTCTAATATTTCGAATCCGCATTGTTTTGATATATTTCTTAGATCGGTGGTGTAGTCATCTATACTCTCGTTAAGTCCTTGTCTTCTATTGAAAAGTTTATGACGTTCGATCGTAATGTTTATTTGTGGCAGGAAATGTCTATCAAATTTCTCTGTCAAACATGTGAGACTCACCGTGTCCAGGTCTAAGTTGAACGAGTAAAAAGTGGTCAATGCGTCTGAACCGATGAAGTGAAGTAGAATTGCGACTTTCCTCGTGTCCGATTCAGTTTCGAGGTTATTTGCCCGAATGTAAATTTTATATCTCATTAGCCAATTTTTCCATTCCAACGGCATATTTGAAGCTTTCATATTTAGTGGCGGCAAATGACTGCTGAGAGATTTGGATAAATGTTGAGTTAGTTTCGTGTCGCCTGTATTTGTCATGTTTGTTTAGTTTACTTACGTGACAATGAAAATGTGGCGGACGGGACACGTGTCTATTTTTTCTTACCAAATCACTTCTGACACCATGTCTTGTTGTTGTTTGGACGGCGAGAGCTGTCTGGGCGACAGTAAGGGCAGGCAGCATGTAATGAAATCCAGATATAGTCCTTGTATGTATTTATTAGTCTTCCAGTATATCTTAGTACATCGGCGTGTACGCCATGGGACGAGCAGAGGGTGAAAGGGGTCGGTGTTGCCACACGCTAAACTTCTATTACAATATGACAAAGTGTGGCCACCTAACAGGGCGAAAATGTTTGGTTGCCCAAACTATGGCGAGAAGTTCCTTCTCTGTGGTGCTATAGCGTGTGTCCGCTTCGTTTAGGGTGCAACTCGCGTATGCCACTGGTTGGTCACCACCAATGGGTCCCTGTGAAAGGACGGCGCCGATCGCAAAATCAGAGGCGTCGGTTGTGAGTACGAATGGTTTATTGAAGTCGGGGAATTGCAGGAGTGGTGCGTTCGTTAAAAGTTCTTTGCATTTCTCAAATGCACCTATATATTCAGGTTTGCTGCAGTCAATTTTATTTTTCTTTTTCAGACATGTAGTTAAGGGTTGTGTGAGTTTAGCGAAGTCTTTTATGAATTTCCGATAGAAGCCTACCAGACCGAGAAAGCTTTTTATTTCGGTTGTTGTGCGAGGTAGAGGCAAGTTTAATACGGCTTTAATTTTGTCATCGTTTGGCTTAAGGCCGTCTTTGGTGATAGTGTGACCAAGGTAGAGGACCTCTTTCCGTAGAAACTCACATTTGTATAGCGTGACTTTAAGTCTCGGAGTCGGTCAAAGATTTTTCTGAGTTTTTGGGTATGCTCCTGTAAGCTAGAAGAGAAGATAATTATGTCGTCAAGATATACCAGACAATGTATACATTGAAGTCTCCTAAGTACGTTATCCATTGCTCTTTGGAATGTAGCAGGTGCGGTTTTTAGCCCAAATGACATTCTTTTGAATTCGTAGTGTCCTGACTGTGTAGTGAAGGCTGTTTTCGCTCTATCCTTTCCATTTACTTCAATTTGATGATACCCAGAAGCGAGGTCAATCGTACTGAGTATTAGGATTTAACTATTTTGTCAAATAAGTCCGTTATATTGGGCAAGGGGTATTTATCGTCAACAGTAATTTCGTTAAGGCGGTGATAGTCGATCACCATTCTGTATTTCTTTTCGCCAGATGCGTCAAGCTTTTTAGGCACTAGGTGGACTGGTGCGCTCCAAGGAGAGTGTGAGTCAGCTATTACATTGTCAGCTAGAAGTTTCTCTACTTGTTTCTGTATCTCTTGATTTACTACCGGGGGGTGTGGGTAAGGTCGCATATAAATCGGGTCTTCGTTTGTAGTGCGGATGTTGTGTTTAACTTGGTTTGAAAATGACAGGGGTAGTTTTTCGCAATAAAATATGTCGCGGTACTCATAACGAATTTTGAAATACTCTTGCGTTCCTCGTTGCTAGTGTGGCCTAATCGTATTTTTTTGTAAATTTTCTTTCAGTAAGTCATCAATTGTATTGTCGTATTTTATTGAATTTATTTCGAGCTCTTCAATTTTAAATTTGGAGACTGAGAGAGGTCTTTTGAGCTTAATAATAACTTTTTCATTAGACGCATTTTGGATTACTGTATGTGCAAAATAGTTGTCACACTTGACAAGGGCTTTATATACTCCGGTATGTACTCCTCAGCGTCCCGTATAAAGTCCCTAGAGCAGAGAAGGTATAAGGGAGCGCAAATACCCAACACCCTACCAAACACCCTCTTTTTAATTCACACTCAAGAGGAGAAGGAGACCCTGACAAACCAGGGTTATGGGTCAGACACCGAGTCACGCATCCTTACCATCCATGAAGCTCAGGGACTAATATACGAGTCGGTAATCGCAATCAAAACCAAGGCAAACATGAAGCTGCACGAGAGCATGCCCATGCGGTTGTTGCAATCTCACGGTATACGGGGACCTTCACATACTACGCTGATGACACCGATGACGCCATCGGCCGGTTCGTGCGGCGAGCGTTGGTTGCATCACCGAAGACCATCCGAGACTTCAACCTGCAGATGGCCACCAGGGACAGAAATGCGGCCGTTGTGGAGGCTCTGGTCCGGGAGGAGGCGGCTTAGGCAAATGACAATTAGGCAAAGAATCGATGTCGAGTCGATTACTCCCGGAATAGTCAACTGGTAGTGATCGGCTCAACAGACGAGCTATTATTAGAACTAGAATTAGGTTTAACATGTTCCCAACTCCCCCCTATTTTCCTCATCTTCTCCTAATCCAAGGCACATGTAAAAAAAAAGAATTGAAATGACAAAGATCACGGACCCCGGTGTCTGTGGAGTGGCTAATTTAAATTAAAAAAAAAAGGGCTGTAGGCATTCGGACGCCGTGTTTAAATTGGACAAAGTCTAAAATTCCGTCACCATTTTGTAAGTTAGTCGGGACTCTAACTCTTCTTTCAGACCGGGGTGGTATCTCAACTTCGAACGGAGGGTCGTACAAAATGGGTATGCAAGTATTATGTGTCAGTAATACTTTTCTGCGCATATCAATGTTTGCACCTAATTTTGACAGAAGGTCAGATCCAATAAGACCGTCATAACGTAGACGGACTACGTCATATACATAAAATTTCTGATGTAATCTGCTCTTGAATGTCTTTAATAGTGGTATAATTATAACTTCGTTGTGTGTACTCTTCGCATGAGTACTAATGACCTTGAATGGTTCATAAAATTTGAAGTCACTAAAAATTTCGTAAACTTTGGCTGGGCTAATAAAGGAGCGACTGCTTCCTGTGTCTATAAGGAATTTAGCGTTAATTTCGGTGATTATTACGTGGGGTAGTCTTAGTATGCTGTCACAATAATTAAGGTTTATCACTTCACAATATTCGCCGAGACAGGTTCTTGAAAATTTTCAAGTTGTTCAGTGTCGTTAGGGTACACATTTTCTGGCTGTATATGCTCTATGTAATTTTCGTCGGAGGTGTATTCATTGTCATAATACTCGTAATTAAAGTCGGGGGTGTAGTCCTGGGGCAGGGCGTCGTAGTCATAAAACGGTTCGTTTACCATCATGTTTTGCCTAATTGGGGCAGCAGTGCGCAAAGTGACGTCATCGCTATGCGGCTTGGCACTTGTTGTTGCTGCGGTGTTGGCATGCCAAATCTATGTTGTTGGGGAATACCAAATTTAAAAGCGCCATGTTGAAATGGTGGGCGTTGTATTGGCATATGGGCTTGCCCAAAGTTTCTTTGGGGCGCGTTTTGGGATATTCCAAAACGGTACCCTTGTGTGGGTGGTTGCCCTAGGTTTCGTCTAAAGCCTGTGTTTTGTGGTATGCCAAATTTAAAATTACTTTGGGGATTTCCAAATCTGAAGTTACTGTTGGTGACAGGGTTAATTACTGGTTTAAATGATTGAGGTTGAACTAGTAGTGGCTTCGGTGGTGTCTGTAAAGGCTGAAGGCCAGTCGTTTGAGGCTGTGTGCTTTTATACAGTTTATTTTTGGCATCATACTGGAATTTGAAGTTGACTTCCTCAGTCACTATATCATCCCTTCACCGTACTATTCGGATCATATCCTCAGGTAGGTTGTACAAAAATACATTTAGTGCGGTGTTGTTAGATACAATTATTTTGGCTGCTTTGATACCTTCGTCGCTTAACCGTATCACTTTTGCAAAAAGTGAGCTCCTGACATTTTGAACCCGACAAAACTGTATGTATATTTCGCTGCTTTTAATTTTAAGTGATTCTAGTTCGATAGCAATGCATTCCTCTGAACGAGGGTCTCCAAAATGTTGAGTAAGTATCTCTTTTAACCCTTCGTAAGTGCATACATTAGGGTGATCGCTAAGTATGTTGGCCGCTTTGCCACAAAGTCTACTGGAGATAGTGTGGAAGAGGTACACATTTTGAGCAGGGTTGCCTGCGATTCGGCTACAATTTATAACGTACTCGCACTTGTTCAAAAATAAGTTTTGGAGTTTTTCATCTCCGTCGTATCTGGGGATGATGTCGACAAACTCCTTGGGAATGGTTTTGATTTCCATTTTGAAACTATATTACTAACACTACTGGACACAAGTTAAGTCTAATTTATAAGTACTTAAGTAAATAGGGTGCCAATTTTGTGCGCTATATTAAGCTTTAAAGTCGCCGATTAGTGTGCGACTATTTATTCTAAAAATCGCTAATTTGCGTGCGATTGTTTAAACTAGAAATTGCCTATATTAGTGCAATTGTGTAACCTAGGGAATTGCCGATGGGTGTGCAATTATCTAACCTAATCCAGACAATTACACTTATCCTATTTGCCTATTTTTCTGCATATCAAAATCAGATAAACGTAATATTTAAATCTGGTTAAAAATGGGTGGAAAAAACACGGGAAATGATAGCAGGAAGTGAAAAGGTTTACTCACAGTATGCCCGCTCCCATGTCCTCCTGGTGATTCAGCGCCAAGGTCCTCAGAGTGCGCGCCTCCGCGGGGAGTCTTATTTGTAAGGTTCGGGTTTCCACCGCCGCGTAGAGTCGAGTTTAGCGCGAGCGCCTCGACCGCGATGTCGAAGTTTGGAAATCACGGAAGAAAACTCGCGAAAACTAGGTGAAAATCCGGCACGGCTGCGCCAGACATGCACGGGGGCCACACGCAGGTATTTTTAAAACAATTTTTAAAAGGTTATAAATGAATTTATTAACTAAGACCTTACTCTAGGACGCTTAAACAAATAATTACTTAAACCTAAAGCTTATTCTAAAAGGAAGGCTGGGAGCCAGACGCTAATTCAGCAGTCTGCACTGCGTCCGGCCGCTATAGGTGGGATTCTAGGAATGATTTGCTTTATGCTGACGGCACAATCACGGTGTGTGTAGAGCGGTAGGGCTGTGCTCCCAACATAACTATGTATAGTAGATCTGCTTTGGTGTCTTCGCCTGTGAGTAACCCGTCGCAGTAAAAGTCCCTTTGTATGACTTGCTTGATGTTGTTGTCTTTGCACTCTTCTCCCAACTGCCATAGGTGTTTATTATGATTAGTGATTAAGTAGCTTGCGCTTGCGAAACCGTAAGTCAAGGTGTTGAGCTGGAGCGTCCTCACGGGGAGATTTTCGTTTTCACGCCAGAGAATCAGTTGCAGATCTCTGTCTTCTTCATTGACATTGATTTGACGAAAAAATTTGTCTATATCTCCGACCAAAACATACTTGTGTTGTCGAAAGCGCAGTAAAATAGCCAGTAGAGAATTTTGTACCTTGGTGCCCACAAACTGTATGTCATTTATAGACACGCCTGTAGATATATTGGTGCCGCAGACCCGTCGAACACCACGCGTAGCTTAGTTGACTCGCTGTGCTCGCGCAGCACAGCATGGTGGCACAGATAGTGGCGTCGCTTGAGACCGGGCGGGCTCTGTAGCGGAGAGCAGTGACCGTGAGCAAGATATTCTGTAAATAATTCACAATATGCTTGTTTAAGAGTAGGATTTTTGCGAAATTTCCTTTCTATAGAGAAGAGCCGTTGCTTAGCTTTGAGATATGAGTCGCCTAGAGTGTCAGTAGAGTCCTTTAATGGTAGTCTTACGCAAAATCGTCCGGTATCTTCCCGGGTGGTGTGAGTTTGAAAGTGCGCCTCGCACATTTTCTCATTGTTACTAAGAAGAGGCCTTTTAGGTAGCTCCTCCAGTTCCCAAAATTTTGTTACTTGATTGTCTAGATAGGTATTGCTTTCGTCGCTTCATGCAAAGTTGCATTTAATTTTACCGGCTTTGTTATTACAAGGCACGGATGTGGGACCAGCGATGAGCCAGCCTAATTGTGAATTTCTCAAAATGGGTAGATAGCACTGTGTCTGGGTGTTTGTATGTATAATAAGCATGTATTTAAAACTATATAAGTATTATAAAGTCGCTGCCGCTAACTTAAAACGGTGAAGGAAAGCATCGTGAGGAAACCGACATATACCTAGAACCTTTCGAAGTCATGTGTCATCCGCCAACCCGCACTGGGCCAGCGTGGTGGATTATGGCCTTAACACTCTCCTTGCGAGAGAAGGCCCCGAGTCCCAGCAGTGGGAACGTTTAGTGGGCTGTTGATGATGAAACAGAGAGTACACGTCTTAGTGTGATAATGGGAGGAGAACAGCGAAGACATTCCATGGGGGACTTGCTGCTCATCGGAGAGAGTCGACCTTCAAAGCGCGGGCGGGACGAGGAAGACGATGAACCTTGGATGGAAGTCATGAGAGATGGGAAGAGAACGAGAAGCAGAAGACAGCCACAAACAATCAATGATGATAACATTAAGGTCTTCATTACATCTACTAAAGAATTACCCAAGCAGTTCGCTTCCGCACTTTTTCTAAAACTGAATGGAATTACTGATGTGTCACGGGTTAAGTACATTGTACAGGCTTGTTACCTTTCCTTCCACTTCTTTCCCTGCCTGGGCCTAAACACAGACGGTGTTTGAAATTCGCGCCGTTCTCCATCGATGCGGCTGAACCACTCACCGCCAGTGTGCTTTCGGCGATATGTCAGCGTGAGAACCCGACACAAGAACTTTTCAGTAATCTTCGAAGCCATGTGCGTCGCCGGCCGGCGTAAAACAATATCGAAAAAAAAAATTACAATTATCAAGAAAGTACCATCAAAAACTAGTGCAAATTGAAGCAGTGGCCGAGGTAAGTTTTCATCGAGTAATTTGCATTCATGCAACACATGTTATAGGACATTCGCTGTTCAAACTATAAATTTCATCTTATCAAACATTGCATACGCATAACAATAGCATTAAAACTTCAATTTAGAGTCTTCGTAATCATAGACTTCGAATGCAAGTTGTCTGGAAAGCATTGAATTGTCTTATCATCGAGTAATTTGCATTAATGCACCATATTGTAAGACGTAGATTCGCTGTGCAAACGAATAACGCTATCTTAACTTTGAAACTAAAAGTACTAGTTCTATTTCATTTACCCCCTATATAAGTGTTTGAAATGTATTATACACAAAATTAAGTTCAACCATTGTGTGAATTTCGTTTGATTGTACTTGTTTTCTTTTCCCTACCTACCTACGTACTTAATTAATTTCTTTAATAATGGGGGTAAAGGAGGATGAGGCGCAATTTGCTATGCTTACTGCTCGGAAGGAATATATTTATCGAGACATCCAAATACTTTTTTTTTTATCTGTCCAATACAATTCAACAAGATGCATCTAAAAATAGTGCATTTAAAAGTAGGTACAAACGCATTGGGGTTTTACGGACAGAGTTTGTAGAGTAGAGGTGATAAACGACATTAATGTTTTACAGTTAAAGTTTGATCCAAAGTGCAATTGATTTTAAGTCTTTGGAAGCGTTCGATACCTTGTACTACTCTGTTCACGCTGTGGCTGATGGTCGGACGGCTCCTGCGCCTTCAAGGGCCTCTGTTAGCAGTTCTGACTCAGCACCCCGTAACCCAGTAGCTCAGGTAAAACTAGGCCAACTTGAATTGTGTAAGTTTGATGGAAATATTTAACTGTGGCAAACTTTCTACGATACCTACGATAGATTTTGATTTTCATGAACTAACTATTTCTAGTTCATGAAAATCAAAATCTCACATCAATTTCATTACTTATTGTCCTGTTTATCAGGCACAGCTTTCTCTGTGGTAAAGGGTGTTCCAGTAACAGCAGATACTACTTGATTGTATTCAAGGCCCTGATAAACATATTCCAGAACAAGCGTTTGTTAGCTACAAATTACTTAGATAAAATATGTCATCAACAACCCATTAAACGTTCCCACTGCTGGGACTCGGGGCCTTCTCTCGCAAGGAGAGAGTTAAGGCCATAATCCACCACGCTGGCCCAGTGCGGGTTGGTGGATGACACATGGCTTCGAAAGATTCTAGGTACATGTCGGTTTCCTCACGATGTTTTCCTTCACCGTTTTAAGTTAGCGGCATTACGCACATGACTTTCGAAAAGACAGTGGTGCGTGTGGGGTTTGAACCCGGGGTCTCCGGATCGGCAGGCGCCGTTCTCCCGATTAGACCACCGTAACTTCTGGATTAACTATTTTCTGGATTCCAGAAAAACCACACCATCATGAGTTACCAACGAAGATATGATCGTTATGATCGACCTCCTCCACAACAACAGTCGAACAATCGACAACAATCTAATCGCTGGCGCGAACCTGAAGATGAACCACCTCAACAGGCTCGTAATCAGCGCCGCTCCCGTCCACCGAGTCAGAAGAAGAGAGATGCAGCGCGGCAGGATGTTTTTCGTGAAAACAATCCAAAGTCAAAACAAGCATTGAAAGATATTGAAGATAAAATATGTAACTCTTCCTAAATGAAAATGTGCAGCTTACATGAGCTGCGCAACATGTCTAACTTGTTATATGAATCTGTTAATGCACTTAAAGCTATAAATATTGAAAACCTGGACCAGTTTGTGTTATTCTACTTGGCTTCTCGCCACTTAGATTTTTGCACACGGAAGCTCTTTGAGTCACAAAACAAAGAACAGATTCCAAATTTTGATACATTATTACAGTTTATACAGGATTATCTATACTAATATTATAAAGAGGAAAGATTTGTATTTTTGTATGTTACTAATAAACTCAAAAACTACTGAACCGATTTCAAAAATTCTTTTACCAAAAGAGAGCTACATTATCACTGAGTAACATAGGCTACTTTTATTACGAGAAAAAATTAGAATTACTTTGATTTCTTTACTAAAACCAACGCAAGGTATAAAAAAACAGCCATAAAATGGCTTTCATCGCATACGCTGCGGAAAGTACCAATGATAGAACAAAACAATGTTCTACAATATTATAAAACGTATTAAAATCTACAAAAAACCCCGCGAGACCATATGTCTAACTACTGTAATTACGTCGCTACAACTGCTTTTTTACATTTTAAAAGAAGATAAAAATGCCGATCAAATTCAGACCATGTTATCCATACATTTGTATTAATTCTTATCCAAATAAACTATTTCGTATTCAAGATTGCTTTAATACCTACTGATTCCTTTTTGAATTATTAAAATCGGACATTGCATTCAGCGTGGTAATGCCGCCAGCATGCTGGGTACGCTTCCGATTGGTGGTGGGCTTGAACATCTTGATTATCTGTAGACCTTCATTGGTCTATGGATAGTTCAGGTGTGCTTAGTGTAAGTAGTTGTTAGGTATGTAGCGTAGTGTAGTTCTCATTGTATTTTAGTTTTGTTAATAAAGGCTCTGCCCTATTAAAAAAAAAAAATTCAAAAGATATTACGAAGTTAAAAAATTACATCCTGTCGAAATAATAATAAACGACGCGACGGGCCGGCGCGGCGCGCCGACTGTAGCGCGGCGCGGCGCGGCGCAACGTGGCGGTACATGCCATCGATACAAATCAATGGATGTGCCCTGAGAACCTTGAAATTGGTAATAAATTGCGTCTCTGTGTGTATCGTAAGTGGTTTACAAACAACCAATCTACTTGACCCCTATAATCGCTAGCGGCGAGATTTGCTGTGGTTCTACTTATTTTGGTTGTTGACAACGAATAATGATAGGTAAAAACGTCCGGCGTCCACCGCATCCTGCAACCGACTAGAACGGAAAGAGTGAGCTCACTCTTCCCAACTTTGACATGATTACGTGCGCTCTGAAGTTTGGGAAGGCCAATCTTGGGTTCTACGATCTATGGTAGATGCAGAATTAGGAAGAGTGTACAGCGTTCATCCTTCCCAGTAAGAGTGTTTTTATCTCAGAATACTTTTTTATCATGTACCACGTTGGTACATGGTTCCAAGACTTTAAAATCGTGTAAAAGAAACTTACCAAGCCGCATGCCGAGACGGGGGTTTGTTACAAAATTATAGCCAATGGGAAATCCCTTTGAGAGAAGCTTCAATTTCCCGGTGTCCGTTGAGGCTGAGAGTTGTTTGTGGTAATATTCATCGATATAAATCAATAGATGTGCCCAGAGCACCTTGACATCGCTAATAAACTGCGTCTCTGTGTGTATCGTATCTGGTTTACATAAAACCAATCTACTTGACCCGTACAATCGCTAGCGGCGAGATTTACTGTGGTGCTACTTATTTTGGTTGTTGACAACGAATAATGATAGGTAAAAACGTCCGGGGTCCACCGCGTCCTGCAACCGACTAGAACGGAAAGAGTGAGCTCACTCTTCCCAAGGTTGACATGATTGCGTGCGCCCTGAAGTTTGGTAGGGCCTATCTTAGGTTCTACGATTTATGGTATTATTATTATTTTGTTTCCGCCGTATTTTAAACTTTAACCAAATTTAAAAAAATATAATTTAAATAAACAAAATCAAAATTAATTTCATTCATCCGAAAAAACTGACCGATTACTTACGGTATTCCTTAATATTTTTTTACAACATTTTACCTCTCACATAAAGTTTGAAAGCCCATAAATTGATATCGGTGACGGTACACCTAAGAAACATGGTGCACTTCCATAGACAAGGGTCTATCATCGAGATTTGACTCCGGGTGAGCTCCCGCCAGAAGCTCTGCGGTCACGGTCAGCCCTGAGTGTCGCTTCTCCATACTCGGCCTGCGATACACAACGGCTACTTGCATGGCTTGCTCCACTCAGGACCTCCCTTGAGATATTATCTATTCTATGCCTTGAGCTTCTGGCTCCCGCATTATTTTTAATACACTCCAGAGGTAGTAGCGCCAAGACTAGATGGAGTCGGTGTGCTCCGAGTCGGATCTGGGTCTCATGTAACCAACTCGGTCCGATTTAGTCTTAACAAGGTGGACGGTGGAAACGAAATAGTTTCCAAGTAACACCCAGGGTGACAAGTGACACTCCAATAATATTGTGTACAATCCCCCGAACTCCAGAATCCACTGTCACTTTAGCAATTTAGCAACACACTTACAGTACCTATTCAATGCCATAGTTGTTGTTATGTCAGGCAGTGCCATGAGTGTTAAGAATCGGAACTAAAAATTGTGAAAGAGGCGGCTAATCTCTCGCTTTATTACTTAACGGCTAGCCGTGTTGAATGACGTATGGCGTCGAATACATTCCGGCGGTTTTTTAATCAGCCGTATTCAATCCGGCTGATCGTTAAACCGCCGCTTTACAAAACGGCCCTCAACCAACTAAGCCACCAGGCCAGCAGTTTAATGTTTTTACTCTTTAAAGTTTTGGTTTCTAATTTTGATCATTTGGAAAAATTTGGTCATGTACGTTTCATTTAGCATACCTACTTAACAAAAAATATTTACCCCGTGCGAAGCCGGGACGGGCCGCTAGTGTTAAAATATTGGAAGCTAGTGAATCCACTGTCCCCTCTCGGCTTACTATTTATAGCCACATATACAGCCAACACTTGTAAGTCGTAACAACAATAATAATTATACAACAACACCGAAATGTTTATCACTCCATGTCACCTGGGGCTACAGGAATGTACTGTAATACAGGGCCGCACTCAGACTTTGCACCCCATTTAGATGTTGTGCCATATTCTGATGTGCATTAATGCACAAATTAGCTATAATGCCGATTGGCTGTATTGATAATGAAAATTGGCTATAATATTTCAAAATGACTACTAGGGATCAGAAACCGGGCACCATTCCAATCGGAACCTTGTTCCAATTCATTAAGTGCTTCGACGGCACGCGGGAAAAACTAAATTCGTTTCTCACCAATTGCGAAAATTTGGCGACAGACTCTCACCAACCTATAATATTTAAATATATTCTGTCACAACTTGAGGGCAAAGCCGAATCAGCTTGCTCAATGAAAGAGTTTGATTCGTGGGATGATTTAAGTAACTTTTTAAAAACATAATTTGGGGAGAAAAAACATTACGCTCACATTATGACTGATCTACAGGAATGCCAGCAGCAGCTAAACAGCGAGGCAGTTAGTCAGTTTGCCTTGCGTGTCGAAACATGTCTATCAAAATTACTAACCGAAATAACGCTTTCAAATAAGAGCAAATCAGAACTGGCAGCTTATCGTATTGCGGCTATGGAAGACTTAGTCCTTCACACTTTTCTAATCGGCCTTAAGCCTGAATTTTCAACTATAGTAAGGTGCAAAGAGCCTACAACTCTAAATGAAGCTATGAACGCCGCTGTTTCTGAAGAGAAAATTCAGAAACTTTTCGATAAACGCAGCCCGCAGCCTTCAACTCAACGTCAACCCCCAAAATTTCAATTTTCCCATAATTCCAATACCAATGTCAGATCTCAAGCACCTAGACAATTTGACTGATATACTCAATTCTGTAGACATTGCAAGATTGCGGGTCACACTATTGAAATATGCCGAAAACGCGAATACAATAACAATAGATTTAAAGCTCAACAAAGTTCTTCTCCATTCTAACAACGCCCTAATCAACAACAATTCAGGCCTCAACCAGTTCGAGTCAACTGGGTAGCTGACGGTGACAACACGATGCACTTCACAAATAACTATGAACAAAATCTTGACGAAAATTTTAACGAACAAAACAATGGCGACCATTTGAACGAATAGTGGGCTCGCGGAGGCGTCTCGTGTTACCCAAAAATCAACAACCTTTCCCTTAGACAATAATGACACCACTTCTATATCCAGAGGCCACAACACGGGTAACCATCCCCAAAATAACGTCTCTACTCCAATTCCCAAGGACCACAACACGGGTAACCAGCCCCAAATCAGCGTCCAGAAATCCACTCCAAGGACCACAATTGAAAAACGAGTGCAAAATATATGAGGTATCATGTATTTCAAATAAAATATCCTTACCTATACATATACTCGTCCAAACCTCTGCTTCGAACAAACCACTATCGTTTCTTGTCGATAGCGGATCATCCGTATGTCTCATTTAAAATGACTCAATCCAGAATAAACAACAACTGCGAAAATAAATAATTTAATTAAAAGGAATACAGTTGCGAAAATCCAATGCCCACTATCGGCAACTTTGACCTAAATCTTATATTTGGCCGAGAGCAATACTCTTATACATTTCACGTTATTAACCATTTAGATTTGCCATATGACGGAATATTAGGCAATGACCTGCTCAGCCACTTCCAATGTTCTGTTGACGATAACCGGCAAACGTTTAAGCTAGGGAATAACAATTTAAAAATGAATTTCACAGACCGTCTTACCAAATTCCATCTCGATTCGAAATTACAGTAGAATGTGCTGTGAAAAATCCAGAATTAAAAGAAGGCCTTATCATCGACCAACATATAAACGACACACTTTTCATTTCAAACGCCCTTGTAAAAATAAAAAATAAAAAAAAATACTTCCGAAGACTCGGTCATTTTAAATTCCAACTTACAACTCACTCTACATCCATTCGAAAACTAACCTTCTCAACCATGTAACACCAACAAAACATGCATAGACAGAACAGACGAAGTACTTAAGTTACTTCGAGTATCACATTTGAATCCCGACGAACGTGACGCACTCTACGACTTATGTTCAAACTACTCCGACATATTTCATTTACCTGACGACATTCTTACTTCAACTGACGCAACTTGTTATGAAATACGTACTTCTCCAGACCAACCAATAAATTTAATGCCCTTCCCTATTAGGATTGTTTCGAAAAAGGCAGACGCATCCGGCCAAACCAAATGGCGCATCGTAATTGATTAAAGAAAATTGAACGATAACACAATTGGCGAAACTTATCCAATCGCAAACATTGTCGAAATTCTTGATCAATTCGGCAATTCAAAACACTTTTCATCCCTTGCCCTTAAATCTGGGTTTCATCAAATCAAGATGGACCCCAAAGATGCATGTAAGACAGCATTCAGCGTCCCACAAGGACACTTTGAATTGAACCGAATGCCGTTCGGTTTAAAAAATGCGCCTGCCACTTTCCAACGTCTTAGAAACAATCTGCTTACTGGCCTTCAAGGCGAGAGATGCTTCGTGTACCTAGATGATATCGTCACACGATCTAATTTCACATATCCAAAATTTTAACGCCGTATTTCACAGACTCCGATCCTACAACCTTAAATTGCAACCCGACAAATGTGAGTTTCTACGAAAAGAAGTCGGCTACCTAGGTCACGTTAGCACTGAAAACGGGTTGAAATCCGATCCAAACAAAATAAAATCAGTAAACAATTTCCCAATTCCTAAGTGTCCCAAGGATATGAAATCCTTCCTAGGCCTCATCTCCTATTACAGACGGTACATACCAGACTTTTCAAAATTTTCGAAACATCTTACTTCTCTATTAAAGAAGAACGTCACTTTTGAGTGGACAAATTAACAACAATTGGCATTTGAGAAACTCAAGGATAAACTAATTTCTGCGCCTGTCCTTATTTACCCAGATTTCACTTAACCATTTAATCTAACATGTGACGCATCCAACTACGCCATATCAGCGAACCTTTCCCAAGATCCTATAGTAAAGGACCACCCCATAGTTTATGCGTCCAGAACGCTTAACAAATGCGAAATAAACTATAGCACAACTGAGAAAGAACTAGTTAGTAGCTATAGTTTGGGGTTGCAAAACGTTTAGACCATATCTTTTTGGACGTAAATACACAGTAGTAACAGATCATCGACCCTTAAAATGGTTATTTAATCACACAGACCCTCGCAGCAAATTACAACGCTGGCGTCTACAACTACAAGAATTCGAATATGACATCATATATAAAAAAGGTAAATTAAACTCAGCTGCTGATGCTCTTTCTAGATATCCTGTTAATCCTGTGCAACCCGAACGTGTTGAAAATTTCACATATAACAATCTAATAGATCTTGGGTCCTAACCTAACCCCTTATAATAACGACCCTGTTGACTTTAGTTCCTTAAATACACCAAATCCAAACGAATCTCCCAAGACGGCATGTCCTCAGGAACCATTACCGAGAAATGCAGAAGCTAACCCTAGAACTGACTCTAACCCTCAGCCATCTACTAGCGGTTTAAATCAAATACTGCAACAGGCAAATCCGGAAATGATTGACCTTCCGCCAATCTCGCCTGACCCTGCGGATGCTTATAATCAAGTTTTGAAAATTCCTTCGACTGTACAATATAACACGAAAATTATAGAACACAATGACAGTTTGCTAAAAAGTTCTAATACAATTTTGGTAATACCTACGTCATTTGATCTTAACGAATCTATCCCTTACGTTCAAGATATATGAGCAATTTCCGGCGACCCTGAATCATTTGCAAATTCTGAAAGAAGTATCTTTTCATATCAAATCTCTTTCCGTCGGCAACGAAGAATATTACTTTTTGTTCACTAAAGTACATCACTTCGACAACTCATCTTATAGTGACAGATCCCTGAGAAATCTTCAAAACTATTTAATTTTAGAATCAGGACCAATCGAGAAAATTAGTATGTCTGATTTCAAAAATACATTCGATAAGCATTCATATACAAAACTCTATAACATTTTAATTCACTTGTTCCATAACACAGATAGACAAATAGATATATACCGAGATAAAATATACTAGGTATCTTAGTCCCACAGAAGTACAAAAAATACTACGCGAAAATCATGATATTCCTATTGCGGGACACCTCGGATCAAATAGAATGTTAAACAGAATCCGTGAGCAATATTATTGGAAAAATATGCGCACCGAATTTGAAAACTATGTCAAAAAATTTACTTCCTGCCAAACTAATTAAACCTTTTTGCCAACTTAACAGAGCTCCTATGCAAATTACGACCACCTCTACAGCCCCATTTGAAAGAGTATCCATTGACATAGTCGGTCCGCTTCCTGAATCCGGTTCCGCAAAACTAAGATTCATCCTCACTCTCCAAGACGACCTCACCAAATATTCAGTAGCTTGCCCTATTCGTAGCACTACCGCTGAAGAAACCAGTGACTGCCTAGTCTACTTCATCTCCCTGTTGGGCATCCCCAAAACTATTCTCACTGACCAAGGTTCAAACTTCACGGCAGAAATGTTTAACATACACGTAAATTCCTTGAAATAAATTAACTCTGGTCGTCTCCTTACGCTCAGACGCAAGGAGCATTAGAGAGAAGCCACTCGACGTTGAAGGAATATCTTAAATCACACATATCCGAAAATCAAGACGATTGGCCCAAATATGTTTATACAGCCATGTTAGCTTACACAACACAGCAACACATTCTACGACCAACTTTACTCCGTGTGAATTAGTTTTTGGTCACAAAGCTACCCTTCCCAATTCCATTTACGAACCTCTCTCAGACGCCACTTATTCTGACTACATTAAAACGCTGCAACACCGGCACCGTCTCAAGGTCACAAGATATATTTTAATATTAAATGGTATTTCCCATTTATAAAATAAAATAAAAAAGCCTTTATTTCCCAATACCCTTAAATAACTGTAAGTTTGTACATATAAATTTTAATCCTCATAATTTAACTATTTTTTTCTTAAAATCTAGGTTATTGTTTCAATAGGGTACGCGATCCCCTCTTCGGGTGAAGGCCTCCTCCAGTTCCTTTCAATTTTCCCTGTCACTTGCTATAATATTGTGCTAATCGTCTCTTGCTGTATCTTTTAAGTCATCAGTTTTTTCGGCCTGCCTACTTTTCTTTTTCCCTTGGGCCCTTTTCACTCTGTAGTTTTTGCTGTCCACCTGCCATCCCTACACCGTGCTATGTGGCCAGCCTAGTGCCATTTTAGATTTAAAGTTTATGTGAGGGCATCGATTACCTTTGTTTTGTGTCTTATGTCTTCACTTCTGACTTTGTGTATTTTCCATACATTCAATATACTCTCCATGGCTTTTTGTGCTGTTTCAATCTTTTGTTTAGCGCTGTAAGCACCCAAATTTGGCATCCGTACAGCAGGCAAGGCAGTATGCTGGTCTCCAAAATGGTTTT
This sequence comes from Ectropis crepuscularia, assembly GCA_963693475.1. Lineage (NCBI taxonomy): Eukaryota > Metazoa > Arthropoda > Insecta > Lepidoptera > Geometridae > Ectropis > Ectropis crepuscularia. Next base: position 22,374,659 of record OY856355.1, read on the forward strand.
CTTCATAGTTATTGTGTAGTCTCCTTTTAAGATTTCTTTGAGTGCCCAGAATTTCTTCCATGTTATGTTAGCTCTCCTTACAACTTCTTCATTGTTTGTTCTGTTAAATGATACTTGTTTACCCAAATAGATGTAACTGTCAACATTCTGCACTGCAATATTCTATTGCATTTCCTTTCACTTTTATAATTTTATTATATTGCAGTTTGTCATTATTTTGGTTTTACTTGCGTTTATTTCTAATTCAACTTTCGAGCTCCTCCTTTTCTTACTTCTGAGTCCTAATATGTCACAATTTATATTTTCGAGAGCGCTAGTAAGTTCTAGGTAGCGTTTTGTTTATGCCAGGGTTCTAACATTATAAGTTCCTATAGTTATATAATTGCTGTTTTCTTTGTTTCGTTTGGTGGTTTTAAAGTTTTATGGTTTTACTGGGGGGTTTTGGTCTTGATCTTCCACGGTGACCAGCCGGCTTGGAAGATGTGGTTTTGTAGTATTTTCTTCTGTGGTTTTTCGGGAGGGGTTGATATACTCGTTGCTATGCCTTAGTGGTGTTATATTCTTTATTTGTATTGTTGCCATTGTTTGTCAAGTAGTTTAATAGTCCTGGTTTTATTACATTCTCAGGCAAACTTGAAGATCTCTGCTTTGTAAGGGTAGGAAAAAATTTATTCTTTTTATTTACATGTAGTATTTGCTGGGTAAGATTGTTCGAAGCATTTTCCGGTGAGTTTGGGAGGCTTTTTTTATTGTTTTTATGTGTGTTCTTTAATATGATGAGTTTGTCATATTTGATTATAGCTAAATTACTCTTTTCCCTTTCAGCATTTACACACTCCTGCAGCTCTTTTCTTACTTGTAGTACTGATGGGGGATAGTCCTCTTTTACAAAATATGGTGTTTGTTTCAGAAGTCCTTTATTTTTGAGGATACTGATCTTCTTCCCCAGTGTCACAAAGGTGAATACTACAGGTCGTGGCTTTTCGGTCTATTTGCTTATTCTTCTTATGATTTCTAAGTCTGTTCCGTCTATTTTTAGCGAAAAATATTTATTTATAAAGTCTTTCTATGTTGTGTTCCAGACTATGGTATGATTTTTTATCTTCTTGGAGCCCAAAGAATACCAGATTGCGTTGCCTTGCATATTTCTCAAGGTAGTATATTCTACTTTCTTGGTTTTCCACTCTTAGCTTAAGGTCTTCATGCTTTTTTTCTAGAATTAGAATTTTTTCTTCAAATATTTTGTTTATGTTAACAGTTACCTTTTCTGTCACATCTTCGGCAGTTTTGTTTATTAATTTTCTCTGTTCGTTAAGATCTTTTTGTATCGCACGAAGTGCTACCATTACTTCTGACATTCCCTGTGCCATTGTGTTGAAGAATAATTAAAATGTGTGGTTTTTGTTATGGTACAGGTAGGTATGACCTTTAATTTTTAATCTCTGATTGTTACTTTCAGAACTTCATGTACAAACCAAATCAATTGAGAAGTATCGGCTGCTCAAAGTGTGTGTTGGAGGATATTTGGTGTATTTCTTTTGGCTTTCTTTAGTTTTGGTACGGGTAGTGCCCCTAATTTTTATCACTCACAAAATTTCGTTCACGAACCGAATTAATTGACAAGTACTTATAGTCAGTTGCTCAGAGTGTATATTATATGGTACTTACTACCCTTTTTAAAACAGACTGGGTTAGTTTATTGTAGTTCCAGGGGTCCAAAGCACAGTGTCAAATTTCAATGACTCTTTATGTTGTAGGTTATGCTATCACAATTTTCACTAATTTGTCTTAAATCGCAGTTCTGAATGCAATGTTTATTGATTTCAATGCCACTGTTAATCCGTTAATGTATAAAGTCTCACTTAACGTGTCTGTTTTTACCTTTTATACAAAATGTCACTACGTTTGCGAACGTTTTTAGCACTGGTTTTTGAGCTGTATTACAAGTTTATTGATCTTGTCACTTTGTCAAAATATTTAGAGCACTTGTCCTCTATTTTAACTATTTATTTCACTGTAGCTTGTATTTTTATAATTAAATTGATGATAAAAAGATACGAAGCCGATTTCACAAACAAATATTTCCCATTTAATAGACACTAAATATCGCGCTAAACGCTCAGCCTGGATCGGTGCAGGAGGCTCCATTCTAAAAGCTGTTTTCGGCACCCTTGACGAAAACGATGCCAATATGTATAACAACGCCATTAACTCTGTCCAAAACAATCAGAAAAACTAGCCTCACTTTTAAAAGAAAACATTTTGATGACGTCATCTGCTCTAACTATGTACAACCAAACAATACACAAGATTAAAATAAACGAGAATCATCTTAATACGGCTATCGAGCAGCTCTCGAATAACTTAAAAAATATTTCATCAACTACAAACGAATTATTAGTGATAAGTAAATTCGAGACTTTGTTAAACCAGCTCGAAGCCAGAGTGGCTTCGAGCTCACACTTTCCTTTCAATTAGAAGACATAACAATAGCTGTACTATTCAGTAGCAAAACCATCATACGTCCATCAGTAATAACGCCGATGCAACTTTATCGAGAACTCGCCGATAACCTCCTCCATTTATCGCCTAGTGTCAACTTACATGTAGCCTTAGAATTAAGGTGGATGAGCCAAGCCAATTTTCCATACAAACGTTTGGGAACCGTATTGGTTCCCAAACGTTGACAAGGCGACAGAAATAGTATAATGTCTGTTTGTAATTTTTTTCTACATGTTTGATTAATTTTCCATCCGCGAATACGCTCATATATTTAAACAAACTTGTATTAATATATATTTTTGCAAATGATACATTTTGAAAATTTGCCGGAGACTACGCATGTGTGAGTGGTTTTAAGTAAACATGCCGGTCACGCGTCAGCTGCTGTTGCGTGCATTGCGGTGCAAGTTGCCGAGCGGGTCCGTAGAGGGCGCTACATTTCCGTGCGAGGTTGATGCGACGTTGCCACACTGTGCATGCGACGCGCGGCGTTGCCACGCTGTGCATGCGGCGTTGCAATAGCGGCGAAACTTGGTTTACTCGCTGGCGACGAGAGACTTGTGTTGTGCTCTAATGCATCGATATAAATAATTGGATATCTCAAAGTTCATGCGCGCGGAATTATGTCATCGTTGAGAAGAGTGAGCTCACTTTTTCCGTTCTAGTCGGTTGCAGGAAGCGGTGTACGCCTGACGTTTTTATTTATCTGATTCGTTGTTAACAACCAAAATAATTAGAACCACAGTATATCTCGCCGATAGCGATTCCAGAGGTCAAGTAAGTTGGTTATTTGTTAACCACTAACGATACACACAGAGCCACAGTTTATTGCAAATTTAAGGTGCTCAGGGCACATCCTTCGCTTTATATCGATGATGATGTAATGATTCTAATGTATCTATATTGAAGTTTAGCAGTGTTGCCAACTTAACAGATTTCTCGCTATATCTAGCGGATTGACATGAATTATGTTATATGACGACAAATTACGGATTTTGACGAAAATTCACAAGTAACTTGGCGGATTTAAAAAAAATCTTGTTAGCAACACTGAAGTTTAGTCCGTTGTAATTTGTTATTGTTTGTGTTTCACAATTTCACATTATTTGGAGTGTGTAGGTTTTGTAAATAAACTATCCGATTTTGGCTTTGAAATCGTTGAGCGTGGACTCTGAAGTGAATTGTGTGGTGAATTCTGCGTTAGTTTACACCAAAAATACGACGGCAAAATTCAACCAATAAAGCCTTTACTTGAGAACAATATACGAGACACTGAAAACTCACACATTTATTGAATTTATGAAAGAGCTTTACACAGGTTGCAGATTTATACAGTGAATTTATATTGAGATGCAGCATGTGCAGTAAAACATGGAAGGAGACGAGCGAAAAAGATGAGTTACTATGCTCAACGGCATCTTGAGAACGGGACACTTCCCCTCGACCTGGAAAACTGGAAAGGTCATCGTCATCCCGAAGTCCGGTAAGGATAGGCGACTACCGTCCAGCTACCGCCCTATAACGCTGCTATCACACCTCGCGAAGTTGTTTGAGCATCTGCTACTACGGAGACTGCGTCCCCACCTCACACCCAGGGACGAGCAGTACGGGTTCCGCATGGACCACTCCACGCTCCAACTAATGCGGGTGATCCACCATCTTACAGAAAAAGTCAACAGGGGTAGACGGGTCGTCGCCGTATTCCTGGATATTGAGAAGGCCTTCGATAGCGTGTGGCATGAGGGCCTTATCTACAAGTTGGTGAAGACAGCAACTCCTCCAGCGTTGATCAAGGTCATTACGTCCTTCCTCGCCGAGCGTCAGTTCTACGTGTCCGTCGAGAACGACAGCTCCGGCCCAGGCGCATCACGGCGGGTGTTCCGCAAGGGATTTGCATCTCTCCACCACTATACGCGCTGTTCACGGACGACATCCCGTGCCTGGAGGAGGGCAACCTCCTGCCAGGGTAAAGAGGAGTAGTCCTAGCACTATTCGCAGATAAAAGCGCATACATCGCTTCGTCGCGTTCCAAAAAGTTGGCAACCAGAAGAGCCCAGAGGGTCCTGGATATTCTTCCACTTTGGCTCGACAAATGGAGGTCAGCCGTCAACGTGGGCAAGACAACGGCACTGCTGACCGGAAGCCAAAGAAGAAGACACAGCCATTGCAGCTCAGAGAACAGGACGTTAGATGGGAAAATACCGTTAAGTACCTCGGCGTCCATATCGACAGCGGCCTACGCAGGTCTCGTATGCCGTCAACCAGGCGAAGGCCGCGAGAGCACTGTTAAGGCCGGTCTTTCAATCTGGGCTGCCTATAAGAACAAAGGTCAACTTAAACAAGATGTATATTAGAACAAGATTGAACTATGGAGCACCAGCGTGGTACGCACTTATTTCGGCTACGCAGAAGAAACGCCTCCAGGTGGTGCAGAACACCACCATGAGAATCCTCACGGGAGCCGGCTGGTACGTACGGAATGACGTTATCGCCAGGGACGTGAGAGTCGAAACGGTGGGGAAGTTCGTGGCTCGTTTAGTGCGACTTCCCCCATGGGGACAAGGAAGAACAACTATGATGATGACTATTTTGAACTATGATGATGATGAGGATTTGTACCTAAACAATGGCGCGTCATACAGATAATAGCTATCCCGAAAGCCGGTCGCAACCCAATGATGACCGAGTCACTGAGACCCATATCGCTGATATCATGCTTGTGTAAAGTATTTCATTTAATAATCACTAAACGACTGGAATGATTCTTAGAAAGTAAACACAGTTTTTCTGACAATACAGTGGGTTTTAGAAAATCTAAATCCTGTTTGGACAATATATGTTATTTAGTGACTAAATTACAGAGTAGTTTGAGTAAAAACAGTTTTGTTCGGTTGCTCTATTGACATAAATAATGCTAACAATAATGTTGACATAGGACAGGTCTTGCAAATTTTAAATGGCCTTAATGTAGTAACAAAATTATGCGATTATTTTTGGAATTTTCTTATCTTTAGAAGTTTAAACATTAGAGTAGATAACTTTAGTAGGTATACTCGTCAGGGCTTAGCACAAGGCTGTCCAGCAAGTTGTCTTCTATTTAACGTAACAACTATTAGAATTTGTCAACAAATTGATAACGTGTACAAGTGTACATATCGCAGTATGCTGACGATTTCGTCTTGTTTCACGGTGGAAACAATTTGAAAAATACTTACTCATTCTACACTACAAAAAGTTCTAAATTACTTTTACAAAGAACTACATTTTATAGGATTAGAAGCTTCACCACTCAAGAGTAAACTGTGTCTATTTACTAGGAAAAGAAAACATATGAGTAATATAAATCTGAACATCAATAATACGGCAGGAGAAGTGTTGGGCATCCACCGCCTAGATGGGTCGATGACATTCGAACAGTCCCGGGTCATGCATGGATGACACTAGTAAAGGATCGAGACAAGTGGCGTACACGAAGAGAGCCCTATGCTAAGCAGTGGGCGATAACGGGCTGAAGAAGTGAGTGTATGTAAAGTAGTAGTAAGCAAAATCTATGTATAAGTTAGCGCGACATTTTAGCAACGCGAAAAAGCGCTTGAATAAAGATTAACAAAAAAAAAGATATTAAACTCATCGAAATTATGAATTATCACAGTCGGTTATTGCGCGTATACGAAAACTTTCTGAAGAGATCAGTGAGGGTGCAAGATACCATCAAAAATGCTGGCTTCGTTTAACGGTTGAACCGAAAAGGGGAGTAAAAAACGGACGCAGTTGTGAAAACATCGAAGAAGTTGTTGACGCAATATACAGTTGCATGCTGACGAATGCAGATGATAGCCGATTCTAATTTTCCGACGTAATCGACCAAATCGTTGGTGCTGAAGAACTGGACATCCGTACCATAAAAAAGTACTTAATCAATAAGTACCATGATCATATCATCAGATTCGAACGACGTCTTGGCACATTTATTTGCTTAATGAATTCCGGTGCAAAAATTTTGAGCGATTCGTTTCATAAGGCCAAAAAAGGAAATCCAGCCGAAGAGAGGTTATGCGTTGTCGAAGAAGCAGCAAGAATAATATTAGAAGATATTCGAGGCCGCTTGCTGCAAGACGAGTTTCCTTCGATCGACGATTTCATGAAAAATATTGACTCCATAATTCCACAATCCCTGAAAGTTTTTCTGCGCACCTTAATAATGAAATGCAAGAGTTCAACGACCGATACATGGAAAACTATCTGCACTACCATCGCACATCCCATCATGACTGTAATTCGACCTCGCCGATTTCATTCTCCCCTGCAACTGGGAATTGCAACATTTCTGTACAGGAAATTTGCGTCAAGACACTGTCAGCTTTTGGATATTGCTCTTCCTACAAAGCTCTTGATACAAAACCCTTAACAACATTTTTTTAGACGTCATTCCGAATCGAATGAAGTATCACACATGTGTCTCTAGGAGCTTTAGTCTATTTTGCACGTTTTTGAACTTGTTGACTAGACTAAAATCCACTTTCACTTCCGCCTCCGCCTCCGTTAACCTCCGTGTCCGCGGAGGTGAAACCCGTCACCTCCGCAGCCGCCTCCGGCTCCGCTCAGAAGGCCTCCGTTACAACTCTAGACGAAATGTTTCACGTAGCTCTTAAAGGGTGAGGATTGCAAGTGAAAAGTGTTTTAGATTACATAGACTTATGTTTAATAATATTAATTGAATGTAAAATGTTTTTCAAATGCACACGGTGGCGGCGGTTACGTAAAGTGTACTAAAATGTAAGCGTTTCAGGCGATGACAATGCTGAAGACGCATAGCACGTATTGGTAAATTATGTGTTTGGTGTTACACCGAACACAGGGTATGTCTTGAGGACAAAGTGGATATTGGCATATCTTCATGTGCCATATGTTGTGAAGGCAAGTGCCGTTTACTTTTCAAGAGCGAGCTAGATAAGCAGTAATCTACTAGATAGATATAATCCATACAGCTATCTGTGGACTCGTGGAAAATCTATACATTAGTGGGTCTAGGGATTCTTCTTGTTGTATGTCGACGATTGTAGTCGAATGGCGTTTGTTTATTTTCTAAAATACAAGAATGAGGCTCCTGAAGTGTTTTAAGGAATTCAAGGCCCAAGTGGAAAATCAAACTAACAAAACAATAAAAGTATTAAGAAGTAACAATGGGCTAGATTACAGCGATTAAGAATTTGGCAACTCCTTAAAAGGTGCTGTTGTGCTACATCAAAAAACCAATCCATACACATCACAACAAAATGATTTGTGCGAGCGATTCAATCGCGCTATTGTTGAAAAGGCAAGATGCCTACTCTTTGATGCTAACCTAGAGAAAGAATTCTGGGGTGAAGCCACCAACACTGCAGTGTATCTACAGAATCGAAGCGTGGCTGCAGCGTTGGGAAATAGAACTCTATATGAGATATGGACTGGCTGTAAATCCGACAAAATTCATATTAGATTTTTTTGTAGTACTGCAATGGTCCATATAGCTAAAGAGAAGCAAAAAAACAAGAAGTCGGAAAAATGCATTCTCATTAAATATCCGGAAAACACAAAAGGTAAAGTACAGACTGTACAATCCAAAAATAAAAACAGTATTGACTAGTAGAGATGTAGTTATAGTTGAGCAGGAATCAAAATCTAAATATGAGATAGAAGTTTCATCTCAGAGTTTTGATTCAGTGAGGGAAGTTAAGATGGAAGAAACAAACTCAGAATCTGACAACACTGGTCATAGGACACATTTCTGGATGTTTATGATGAGTCATTTCAAGATCAAATCTCAAAGGCCTAAACGGGTGAGGAAACAACCAGACAGGTTTCATATTTAAATTTTTGTGCAGGTGAGAATATATTTAATGACGTGACAGGTTTGTCTCTTCAAGATGCTGTAGCTGGACCTGAAAAAGAACAGTGGAAAATGGCCATGGCTGAAGGGAATGCAAGTTAGATATTGATATAAACGTTTTCTAACATACACTCATTCGCAGGGGGTTCCTCACCTCTTATTCTTCCCTTCTCCCAACCTATTTGACGCACGAACATTTTAACCGATACTTATCTATTTGGCGTTGAATCAGCTGGTAAGAATTACTGAGGCGGTATTCATGTGTGCAATGTGAAAAAGGTAGAAAACGTCTAGCACGAATTGATGAGTGGCTTGATGACAGTCTTTACCACGTTTTGAAGCCACTTAATTAAAAAAAAATCTAGCCAAGAGTTCATCGATGGTGGTAAATGTATTGCAGATTTACATGAATACTACTGAAAACAGGTGTTTAATACAAGGTATTCACCAGCACACTATGAAATGAGCACCAAAATCTTAAATCAAGAATTCAACATAAGCTTCTTCATACCTGAGATCGTTGTGAGTTGTGTGTTAGTTATGAAAATGCTGATAACTCTGCAAAAGAGAAATTTAATCTTTAGTATACATCACATATAGAGGAAAAATAACTTTAGGCTTGAAAAAGAGAAAGAAAAGGCAGAGGTGAGTTTTGGTTATATTGTCGCAGTGTATGATTTACAGGCAGTGCTACTAACCCAAAAAAAGATGTCTCTGCCTTCTGTTACAAATCGAAAATAAATAATCTAAATTTAACTATCAGTGAACTTGGATCTGATCATACGGATTGCTATTTACGGAGATAAGGAGATGCTAATAGAGGCGCAGACGAAATCGGATCTCGCGTACTTGACTTTATTGACAGGATAATGGCAAATTATGACGGACCAGGGATTGAAAACTCAAAAACCCATAAGTACTTCATCACCGGCCACACACAAAACGAAGGTAATTCTGATTCCACCATAGAAAAAACTATTAATAAAATCCTTAAATCTCGTCCCATTTATGAAAATACAATATACCCATTGGACTGATCGTACGACTGGCCCCTCCGTAGCGTTTTTTTAGCATAACATACTTTGTCGGAACCAACACGAAAAACTGCAAATATGTTACCAGCAAGCCTTGAAAACTTCAATGGAGGTAACTGGAGCAGTTATATAGAACAATTAAACTGTTACATGTTGTTGCATGACATTCCAGAAGATAAAAAGGTGTCGCTTCTGATAACAAAATTGAGTAATTCTGTTTATGAGAATTTTTCAGGTCTGTGCTCTCCAGATTCGCCTATCAATGTATGTATGATAAAGCAATATTTGTGAAAAATTACTAAACTTCTACCATCCTAAAACTAATGAAGAAATGTACATAGCTAAATTTCAGGACAGAAAGCAAAGTACATCAGAATCAATAAAAGAATACCTTTTAGCTTTAAGAAAATTAGCAAAAGACTGTAATTTTAAAGAGGTGGATGAACAATTAAAAGAGAGACTCTTGAATTGTAATAAGACTATACGGTACGAACTGTTGAAAATTGCAGACAATCCATTAAGTATTTTGATTTCTACAGCAGAAACTGTTGAAATGGCTTTCAAATTAGCCCACAAAAAAACATCTACATCTGTTGAGTTGTTCACGGTCAAGACATCTCAAAGCTCAGGGTTACAGGGACACAAGAAAACAGGAGTCAATATTAATAATAGCCCCAACTGAGTTCAGTGAATGGGTGGTGGTCCCAGTCTTAAAACATAATGGACTCAGTGCGCCTTTGCGGAGACTACAAAGTAACATTGAACCCAAATTTGGAAATTGTAAATTTTTCACTACCAACTATAAATCAATTATTGTCAAATTTTGAAGGAAATAATTTCTTTTGTGAACTTGATTTAAAAGAGGCCTACCTTCAGGCCCTTCTTGATGAAGAATCCCAAAAATTTACAACAATTGTGACAGAAAAAGGAATTTTTGTTTCTGCCTTATGGTGTGAGTACTGGACCTGGATCATTCCAACGAGTCATTACACAATTATTGTCAGATTTGGACGAGGTTGTGGTGTATATTGACAACATATAATTTATATATAGAAGGAAAAACTTTGGATGAAACTAATATTAAATTATACCGTGTTTTAGAAAAAAATTAACTATTTAATTTGAAATGGTTTAACGCATATCAAATGTTTCTCGTCGCCAGTGTAAGATCTTTCCTGTTTTGGTGATTAGACGAAGTAAAAGCACAGTAATTAATTAATACATAGCGTTATTACCTTATTAGTCGCACAAAACCAGAGAAAAGAAGGAACGATTTTTTATGCAGACAATATAACAGCTTAAACTAGTGGTTGGCATAGACAAGATATATTCTCTGTTACTACAATAGTGATGTATAAATATCATAGTATTTTAATTTCTAAAGGTAATAAAATTAACAAAGAAAATCGTCACGTACTGTTTATGAGTAAATATAGCTGTATTTAATTAGTAACTAACAAGAGTTAGTTACTAACTGTTGAAATTAGTTGGAACGGAAATAATATGTTATTTACACAACACAATATATACAGATTAATTAGTATTTTAAATAAATTTTCTTCAATCTTATATTTACGCAGATTCAACGATATAAATAAGGACTCGAGCGGATGAGACACTATGGTGTCCACGGACGTTAGCGATTTTAAAGGTTGTACAGACGAGATTTCCGAGTTCAGTTGACTTTTTATGCTTGATTTTTTTTGGTGTCGACCTATAATTTGCGTTATTTGACATTTTTGTGCACTGTACTAAAACTAATCTGGCATTTTGTAGCATGTTTTCACTGAATTTTAAGCGTTAAATTAATAATAATAATATAATTTTATTGTTCCCAAATAAAGTACAGTTACATTACATTTCATATCATGACAAGTTATACAGATAAATTTTTGAAGTACAGCGGGCCCCAAACTAGGCAAGGCCTGTATTTTGGGCACCCTACATCGGTTTACAATTTGGTTGTACGCAGTGACAAGTACACAAAAATACAACGCAGTGTTGTTAGAACAATTTTATAAAAAACATTTAAAATGAATAATCAAACAATATTTCAATTGAGATGTTATTTTCTATTAATAGATCCAGGCATACAAATTGATATTCGGTTTTCGGTTCAACTACAGCTGGGCAACGAATAGAAAATAGTGGCACTATTATTACGCTATATCTGTTCTAACTTTTTGTCAGTTGTTGTGCAATCATACAAAACAAACGTTCCACCTCAAAACTTCATTAAAATAATGTACAGATTCCGAATAGTTCCATTAAACCAGCGAGGATTGATGTGACATGCATGCGGATGTGTTGAAAAGAGAATGAGTGTTGTTGTGCGAGGCTGTAACGCGACGTCTTGCGTGAGCGACCTCGAAGCGAACGCGAAGCGGCGCGGCGCGGTGCGAAAACAACAAACAGTCAACACTAAGTGGCCTACGTGACCAAACGCACGTAGAGTGCAGTGCGGCGCGGCGCAAAACGAAGCGAACGCGGTCAGTCGGTTTGATATTTTCGCGCGGACTGGTTGCGGTGCCATAATTTATTTGTGTAGAATGTCAGATGTAGAATTTTTTATTCATTCTATCCAAGAACGTCCCATATTATGGGATAAAAGGAATAAAAAATATCACAACCGATTATTATCTTACCGTGAATGGGAGAATTTGGCCAAAGTAACTGGGACTACAAGTAAGTACAACACATTTTTTTTTTATTCTCTTTGTATAGGATGTTGTTCAAAATACAGCTTAAAGTTTTCTCTTGCTTGTGCGGCTACTCGTGATGTAGCATCAAATCTCCAGTGTGAATGACGTTGTGGTGTTTGTGGCATATTTTGATATGTTTCCCGGAAAGACGCAAATTCAGTTTCAGTTATTGATTCAAAATCACGTATAACATTGTGCATTAAACATATGGCTTTTACGATATGGACTGCATTTTCTACATTGGTTTCGATAGATTTCTGCAGAATTCTGAATTTAGAGGTTATTGAACCAAAAGAACATTCCACCACCATTCTTGCTCGAGATAAGCGATAATTATAATTATCTTTAGCATCCCCTTTAGTCGTTGATCTCTCTGGAAATGGTCTCATTAGGTACTCTTTGAGAGGAAACGCCGCGTCTCCTAGGAGAACATATGGAGCTTCAATATTTGAGCCCGGCAATACTTGTTCTTTAGGTATTTTTAGTCTTCCTTGTTCTATTGCACTTCGAAAAGGGCATTCATCAAAAACACCAGCATCGTTTTCTTTTCCATAAGAACCCACATTAATCATTACAAACTTATAATTAGCATCAGTGACCGCTAACAACCCAATCGAAAAGAAGGATTTATAGTTATAGTACATTGAACCAGTTTTTTTTGGTTTTTTTAAGCGAATGTGCTTTCCGTCAATACATCCGATGCAGTTAGGAAACTGCCATCTGTCCCAGAAACATTGCGCTATGTTCTTAAAGTTATTTTCTGAAGGCTCGGGCATGTGCTTCGTAACTAATTGTGTCCATATAGCTTTGCAAACCTGTGGTACGATTGTGGAAATAGCTGATTTTGAAATTCTGAATGAGAAAGCTAGTTGCCGGTACTGTATGCCCGTGGCCAAATACCTGAAATAATTGAAAAGTATTAAGAATTAATTTGTTTGTTTTTTAGGTGATATAGCTAAGAAAAAATGGAAAAATTTGCGAGACACATTTACGAAAGAATTGAAAAAAATTCCGAAACCTCGTTCTGGAGCTGACGCTGAAAATGAGCCGAAGTATACAGGCACTTGGCCGTATTTTGAGAACATGTCATTCTTAACGGTAATTTTGAAACCCCGAAAAACAGAAGGAAATATTATTATACCAGAATATTACTCAACAGAAGGAAATTCAACATACCTGTCAGAATCTACAGACGTTGCTTGCCTGGAAGAAATTTTGAGCGTGGACGTGGCTGACAATGACAACACCCAACTGAATGAATCTGCGTCTATTTTACAAGAAATACCGCAGAATACATCTATAGATATCAACTCACGTCAAGCGCCTTCACCTTCACCTTCACCCTCGTTGCCAGCCATCACAAAACAAACAAAAAAAACACGCAAAAGAAAAGATAATAGCTTAGAAGCATTCCTCGATATAGAGAGAGAAAAGATAAAAATTTTTCGCCAGGATCAACAAGATAATGCTGATGATGACCTTCTTTGGTTCAGATCCATATTACCTTATATGAAACAGTTGCCAGCACTGAAAAAAATACATTTTAGAACGCAGATGCAGGATCTTCTACTAACGGAGCTGGCAAAGTTAAATCCACCATAATCCGGTTCTCAACATGGATTTTACACTTCTTTGTGAAATTATTGAAATACTTATACTACTATAACTTTAATAAATATTAGAGTTGATTTATTATTTCATAGTTTTCTTACCTTAAAGTCACCATCAATCGTTCTTCTATGGAAATAGGTTGCTGGAAATTAGTTCTAGTGAATCCCAAAACAGGTTTTATAGCTTGCACAATATAATCAAACGTTGTAGGCAACATTCGAGAATATTCCTTGAATAACAGGGGTTGAGCCCGTAATTCTTCATACAAATTGTGAAATTCCCCATAAATATGCCTTTCTAAATACACAATATTAGTTTCATTTCTCTGCCGTACATACTTCTTGAATATTTGATATTTCATATATGAATTTTCCAATAATATTCGCTTGCGTCCGTCCATGACTGAATGGCGGCGGCGGTGCTTGACAATTCTCGCGCATGTAGGACAAAGCTGCTGCATCGCACTCTACATGCGTTGGTCACGTAGGCCACTCAGTATTGATTGTTTGTTGTTTTCGCACCGCGTCGCGTCGCTTCGCGTTCGCGTCAAAGTCGCTCACGCAAGACGTCGCGTTAGTGCGAGTGTGAGTAAGGTAATATTTATTATAGAGACCAATTCAGAGGGATGTAGGTGTTTAGATATGTAGCAGAGTATGCTAAGGTATACATGTGTATGTGGGCGTCTGCGAGTTTGATGTTACGATAGCAGGTGCAAGCTCTAATAGAAATTATGTAGAAGTCTCAATTCGGGAGAATTCTTCCTTAAATGTTAACTCATTATAAGATACCAATCTTTCCGTTTGCTAATACGATAGCGTAGTTAGCCATTTGCGAATTTTAGTGCAAGATTCAACGAGCGGAGACCTAGCAATATCCAAATGTCTACTGGCTGCGTTGTACGTAAATATGTGCACGTAACGTGGTAATCGTAAAGCGAACGTAGAACTGACTCTAGGAAGTCCCAAATCACGTGGTAGTTTGCGTTTAGTAGGTTCTAGAGGTAGAGATAGGTGGTGAGTTTTGACACAAGCCCGCACTACAAAAAGCTGACGAACTGACAGCACTGAAATTTCTTTGTACAGATTCTCAGTAGGGTAGCGCCGTGGCTTACCCAATTTACACTTTCGTTTATCATTGTATTGTTTGATATATGCAAGTTTTTTAACATATTTGTTTTGTGCTGTACTATGTGTGTATGTACTTAACACATTATTTTTATTTTCGAGTTTACAGCACCACATTTTACATTTTATATTATTCCAAAATATAACTGCGTTCCTTGCCTAGTATTTTGTATATGTAATGTGAATGGTACTCGTCACAAAATTTTCACAATTTTCCATATGACTCTACTCCATTATATTTTTGGCTAAGAAATGGTTGAAAGGGCTTACTTCTCAAAGGGCCCATCAAATAATAGTTTTTTATAAATTTTAGATCTAACGAAGAAAACAATGGCCCAACGAACTCAGGCCGTAGCCACGGTCGCAGTAGGGGAAGAGTAACAGGAATTAGCAGAACAGGGATGATACTGAAGAGCCGTGAGTATTTTTGTGATAATTAATTAAATTTATAATATAAATTTAAATTAATTAAATTTAGTTCGTTAGCCAAATATAAAAACTGTGACAGTTACAAAGGCGTTTTGTTTTCTTGAAGTTATGTAGAACGGTCGTAAATTTACCATATTTTTTATAGGGAACTACTTCAAACGATTAAAGCCTCCCAAAAAGTCACGCAGAGACACATTGTGGGCTTGTCGGAAGCAGACAAGGAGGAGCTGCTTTGCAGGTAACGGCAGAAGAAGCTTGTGCTCCTTCCCAGTGCACCTCCGCGCAAGCGACATGCTTTGTAAGTTATCACATCAAATAAATAATTATACTTATATTGTACGTATTCCTAATATTATGTGTCTATGCATGTGTACAACAACATGTAATTACTGTAATTGATTTTACAGAAATCCTTCTCCTGAAAGACAGCCCTGTGAAATGGTGTCCTCGCAAACTGTGGTAGGTTGCGACGATCGACAGACGAGCAGCGAGGTTGATAGACCTGCGAAATTGCAGGTCTACCATCTACCAGAGATTCTATCCCAGCCATCAACCTCGCGACAACACACGCCGCCCTTTTGTGCCGGCTGAAATCAGGACTTATGTTGATAAGACTGACTTTGTTTTGGACTCCGACAGTGACGCCGACATGGACGTTAACAATGAAGAACATTGCCATTTGCCATTGCCATGCATTGCCATTCCCGACGAAAAGACATCTAGAAATTGCGACAGAAAATGACCTGACTCCGTATCAACAACAAATTTTACGGGCCGAAGACATTGCTAACCAGCTATCTACTTCTATCTTTTTTTCAACGTGGGTAGTTGCCTAAGTCACATCAAAATTTTATAGCTCTTATAAAATAAATAATATTAATAGTAAAAACCTACTTTTCATAGTGTTTTTTATGTGCTAAATGTAAATAATTGGTAATTACCTGCCGGGAAGTGTTTTCTCCAAATTTCAAACAACACAACATTGAATTTTCTTTAACTTTAATTTCACATCACAATGGAGGGCATTTTGGAAACCCAAGAACAACTTCAAACACTGTTTCTACAAAGAATGAATGCTTTTCAAGAAGTACTTCAACAGTCATCTTCGGACAGAACAACATCTTTAGCAGAGGAATTTAAAACTTTTCGAGAGTATATCCTACTAGCTGTAAAATCTCTTCAAGAACAAATTTCTCTTCTTGCCCGAGAGACTGACAACCTCCAGATGAAATCTCGACGCAAGATTCTTTTACTTCATGGTGTACCCGAGGCGGAGCGTGAGGATACAGCAGCCAGCACTGTGAAGGTGGTAGTCCAGAAGTTAAAAATAGCCGATTTTAGTGCATCCGACATCAGTAGGTGTCACCGGCTTGGGCGAACATCTAGTTCTAACAGAGCTCGTCCAATACTACTGAAGCTGAGTGACCTGGCCCTCCGACAGAAGTTATGGTACGGTAAGACGTCATTGAAAGGTTCCGGTATTACTCTCTCTGAGTACTTGACGAAGTCCCGCCACGAGATCTTTATGGCTGCCCGGGAACGGTTTGGCGTAGCAAAATGTTGGACACAGGACGGCAACGTTATTGTGTTAGGGAAGGACAACAAACGGCATCGTTTGTACAACGTCCGTGAGCTGGATAAGTTCGAAGCCTCGGTTCCATCAGCTTCGGCATCTCTGACGAAGAAGAAGCCTGATAGTGCGGCGGATAAAGGTGTCCTAAATTCAAAACGCAGAATGGCTTCGAAGAAGTAATCATGTTTTTATTTTGTTGTTATCTTGGTGCTCAATGTTTAGCTTTGTTTTTAGTTATCTCACTTCTCAGTTATCTATTCTTATGTTGTATGTGTCACTTAATTATGTATTACCCTCACTGGGAATGCTTAACGTTAAACCACCTTATATTTTTTAATATTATAATTATTTAGTTTCACATAATCACAAACTTAACTTTCTAACCTCTTTAAAATAAATCGTATCTTTTCTGTAATCTGTATGCCGAGCACTCTGCCTTTGTCAGCTGTCAGTTTTTAAGATTGTTTTATTCGATATTGTGGCTCAGCAAATTTGGTTGCATTTGCCGAGTGCCGAGATATTTATTTGCGTGTGATTACTACTTCAACGTACATAATATTATAATTATTATTGTATGGTTATGTAATTTTTTGTTAATTAATGTACCTCATGATGCGCTGGGCATAGTATTTTTCTTATTTTGTATTATTTTTCTTTTCGTAAATATCGAGAAATATCGACGCGAGAAGTCAATAGTCAATCTTTTTGTTACTACTTTGTAGCATGACACATGTTTTTTTTTGTTTTTGTTTAATTTTGTCTTAGCGCTGCTACATTATTGTTACATTTTTATTAATATTTTTGTAATTTTCATGTTTGTTTGTAAAATATTTTTTTTTGGTATATAATATCTCATTCTAACACAACCGGCAGGTGGATATTTTGAATATAGTATATAGACACTTTTTTATTATTTTAGTTGTTTTTACTAGATATTTTGTAGGTAATAGATTATATACGCTTACTGTTGTAGTACATTTATATATATAGTATTTTATTTTTATTTATTTATAGAAATATATCTGGTTATATATATACAGTAGATATATATTATTATGTTATATAATATTTTTAATGATACTGATATCGACACCAACAATGAACACATTTCGTTCTCTCACACAGAGTCGAGTAACAGTGATAACAGTTTTGAAAGTTCACTTCCACTACCCGAGTTCCTGGAAAGTACCTTCTCTGACGTGCCTAGAAATTTCAACGTTGTTCACATTAATGCACAGAGCATTCCATCTTCTTATAACGAAATGCTGGCTACTCTCGATCAGACCAATATTCATGCTGTCCTGGTCTCTGAGACCTGGCTTCACCCAAGTCTCCCTTCAACTTCTTTTTCTCTCCCTGGCTTCATACTCATAAGGAATGATCGCGCCGGGCGCGGCGGCGGCGTGGCGATTTACTTGAAAGCCAATATTCCTTATACAATTGTAAGCCAATCGCCGCAACCGCCTCCCGTGAACGGTGGCGAGCATATCTTTATTGAGATTATACTGTCCCACTCTAAGCTCCTCCTCGGAGTTTTTTATTGTCCTTCTAGTAATATTAATTATTTTTCCTCCTTCGAGGATATCTTACTTGATTTGACTCCTTCTTACAATCATTCTATCATCATGGGTGACTTTAACACATGTTTAATTAAAAAAGATCACCGCAGTTCGTCATTGGAATCCATTGTCAACTCCTACAATTGTCACATACTTCCTCTAAGTCCTACACATCACTTTCCTAATTGTATTCCATCTCTTCTAGATTTAATAATAGTTTCTTCACTAAATAACGTTGCCAAGCATGGTCAATATGCTGCGGATATTTTTTCTTATCATGACTTGATTTACATTTCCTACAAAATTCGTCCTCCTAAAACTAAACCTCAGATCGTCAAGCAACGCAATTTTAGTGGCATGGATCATGCTGCCCTTCTTAATGATGCAAGTGAGATTGATTGGAGTATTGTTACTTAAACTAAGTTGGTTGACGAACAAATACAAATATTCAACAGGGTTATCACGGAATTATATGATGTACATGCTTCAATACGTGCTGTCAAAATGAAGCATCTCCCAGCTCCCTGGCTCACCAAGGAAATACGAGCTTTGATAAACAAAAAGGTAGCGGCCAAAACGCGTTTTAAGATAAGAGCTACTGACACCAATAAATCAAAATATATTGAGGTACGTAATCACTGCAATAAGGTGTGTAGGGATGCAATGCGCCGCCATGTTCATGCTTCTGTTAATGACGAGAATCCAGCTAAGGTTTGGAAATTCCTAAGAACTTTGGGAATTGGCAAATCACGTTCAAATTCAACTTCTCTTAACTTAGATATTAATGCTCTAAATCAACACTTTTCTTCGACATCTGCTATGTCAGATGTAGAAATAAATTCGACTGTTAATTATCTTGCTGCCATTCCCACTAATAATCCTTCTTTTTTTACTTTTGATCAATTTACCGAGTGTGATGTTAGGAAGAGTTTTATGTCGATTTCCTCCAATGCAGTGGGCGGTGACAGTATAAGCCGGAACATGCTCTTGCCCATCCTTGAAATTATCCTTCCAGTCCTTTGTACCATTTTTAATAACTCTATTTTAAGTGGTACTTTCCCTACTTTATGGAAAGATGCCTATATTTTACCTTTGCCGAAGAAACCCAACCCACAATCCTTTTCCGAATACCGTCCAATCTCAATTCTTCCTTTTCTTTCTAAAATCCTTGAACGTCTTGTCCATAAACAGCTCAACCATTTCCTTGTTAGACAAGACCTTCTTAATCCTCTTCAGTCCGGTTTCCGTCCTGGGCATAGCACTGTGTCTGCGCTTGTCAAGATCACTGACGATATACGCTTGGGCATGGATGACGGCAAGCTTACTGTTCTAGCACTGTTAGACTTCAGTAATGCGTTCAATGCCGTCAATTTCGACATTTTGCTCGCTTTACTCCGTTCCATCAACATATCTCCACCGGTAATTGAATGGTTTCGTAGTTACCTACAAGGACGTCGGCAACGGATTCGCCTAGAAGATGATTTTTCTTCTTGGTGTAATACAACAGCCGGTGTTCCTCAGGGCGGCGTGCTATCTCCTCTTCTCTTCGCTATTTTTATCAATTCTATTTCCAAGAACCTTGTTTCTTCCTACCACCTTTATGCAGATGATTTACAAATTTATATTCAAGCTCCTATTAATGATTTGGATACCGCTATTGCTAAAATTAATGATGATTTGAATCGTATTATTCAGTGGAGTAAGTCTTTTGGCTTAAAGGTAAATCCTACGAAAACGCAGTTAATAATAATGGGCAGTTCGTATTGGATCTCCAGAATAAACTGGAACACAATACCTAGTGTTGTATTTGATGGGATTCCTATACCATTTAGTAGTTCCGTGAAAAATCTTGGAGTAGTGTTTGATCGTACCTTATCATGGGATTGTCATGTTAAGACAATCAGTAGTAAATTATTTGCGTCCGGTAGCTCCTTAAGACGCTTCCGTAACTTTTTACCCACTGCCACTAAAATTGCTCTTGCTCAGTCTCTCCTTCCTATCCTGGATTACGCTGACGCCTGTTATCTTGATCTTAGAGAGGACCAGCTAGACAAACTTGAGCGCCTCCAAAATTACTGTATTAGATTCATATTTGGATTACGAAAATATGATCACGTGTCCCAATTTCGTGTGCAGCTCAAGTGGTTACCCATTCGTCTCCGTCGGAATGCTCACATTCTATTTTTTCTGTATAATATATTGTTTAATCCTTCCACTCCTCACTACCTTAAGGAACGCTTTACCTTTTTGCAAGATTACCGTCAGCTTCCTTTAAGGTCAAAATACACTCTTTCCCTCATGACCCCTTCTGCTCGAACTGAAACTTTTTATGGCAAGTCGTTTACTTACAAGGCAACTCAGTTGTGGAATGAATTACCCGTGCACATCAGGCATTCTCCTTCACTTAACACTTTCAAAACCAATGTTAAACAATTTTATTTGTTGAAAATGTAGACTGTTGTTGATCGTCGATTTACTCCAATTGCAATTTCTCTGTTGTATTTTAATTTTATTTATGGGATATGTATATAGGTATTTAATTATCGTATATATTAGTTTATTATTTTTAACTAAATTACTAGTATTATTGTTTAAGATTTATGACAGTATCACTCTATAATATATATATTTTTTCATGATTGTTATTTTACATGTATATATGTGTATAATTTTACTAAGTTCAATTCTTATTTGCACACCCCGTATACTTGTCCAAATATTATTATCCATCCTAAGGTTGCCTGGAAGAGATCGCTTTCAGCGATAAGGCCGCCCATTGTCGCACTACTTTAAAATGTATTGTTCTTTATTTTCTGTATTTCTTTTTCTTTGGTGTGTCAATAAAGAGTATATCTATCTATCTATCTATCTAACGACCAGGCTTTGCAACAACTTTTACCTGAAGATTGTTTTACGTTCGACTGGAACAAGGACAGATGTATATTCAAAAGTCATAGGGAACAATTTACTGGGACACCTGGACCGACTTTCGACGTGTCGGAAAACTCGACTCCCACAGACATGTTTGACAAGATGTTCGACGTGGAGTTTATTGACTTACTGTGTGAGGAGACCAATCGATATACAAGTCAGAAGATTGAGTATCGGAAATACAATTTGTCAGTAAAATCCCGTCACCATCGGTCCACCACCACTCCTACAGACCAAACAGATGATGAACTAATGAATTGAAATGAAATTCCTAATGAAGAAACCTATTTCAGAAGAAACAGTTGAAGAAACAGTTTCAGCTTCGGCACTGTGCCTTATTTTTCCAAGATTATCAGTTACAATAGGTATACTCTTTTAAAATAAATGCTTCACTTCATTGATAATGACAGACTGATAGACATACCGACGAGATCGAGATTGTGCAAGGTTCAACCCATAACTGATTATTTTAACAGCTAATTTTCCAGCTTATGATACCCGCGTCAAGAGATAGCCATTGATGAGCCACTGCTAAAATGGCATTGAAGGTTAAATTTTGCTCAAAAAATTAATTCTAAGGCGGCGCAAGTACGAATTGTTGTTACCGGTGTTTGTTTGTAGTATATTTCATTTAGTGAATTATTTTAACAGCAAATTTTACTTTACTTACAATACCCGCGCTAAGAGATAGCCATTGTTGAGCCACTGCTAAAATGGCATTGAAGGTTAAATTTTGCTCAAAAAATTAATCCCAAGGCGGCGCAAGTACGAATTGTTGTCACCTGTATTTGTTTGTAGTCAAATGAAAAGTCGCATCGGTTTATTTGTTATAACTGCTAGAAACGTAGCCATTATGCACAGGGATTGCCGTGCCCCAAAAGAAAAATAGAAACAACACCACATAGAAAATAATATGTTAGCATTTAATGTAACGAATACAGATTTAAATAATTATGATGATGGTTTAAAATGGATATTAGACAGCTCACATGTGTTACAAACGTGAAAACATTACTGAATTGTATGAGTATACAGGATCTCCAATTAAACTTGGAAACCAAGAAGCTGTAGAAGTTGTTGGTCAAGGAAATATATTAATAGACAAGTGTGTCAAAGGACAAAGGGAGACATGCATCCTGAAAAATGTTCCTAATGTATACTCATACTCATATTCATACTCTTTTATTGATAACGAGTAGTTACATGTCATATTAAAGATATTCAAATTAAAACAAGGATATGTCAATAGGAAATACAAGTTACTTATAAATATGTCAATTTAAAATTCCACAACAATACTTAAAATCATTCACTAAAAATCAAATTACACTTAATTAAATTCGTACAATACAAACCAAATCACGTTAAATGCAATTAATCATACATTTAAAATCAAATTATATTAAACTAAAATCACACAGTGAAAATCAAATTACAACAACCTAAAATCATACAATAAGAATCAAATTATACGATACGAGTCATACGATAAACACAATTACATTAAATAAAAATCAAATAATATTACAATTACAATTCTAAAACTAGTCGATGCTGCGATAGTAAGTAGGTATATTATTTTACATTATCTGGGTATCAGTTCACCAATGCTGTAAAAACTTTTCTCCACAAGCCACTTTTTCATTCGTATTTTGAAAGATGCCCGAGACGGGGCATCTTTTATGTCGTCTGGAGTGCGGTTGTGAACCTCCGTTGCCAGTATGTGCACCTGTCTGGACTCCTTCGTGAGGAGACGCGCGGGCGCGCACAGCACGCGCGCGTGCCGCGCGGTGCGCAGGCGCGGGTACTCGTCCAGGTGGTCCCAGGCGTACAGCGCCGCCTGCCGGATCACCATGCACGGCACGGTCAATATGTGCAGCTCACGGAACAGAGGCAGTGCTGATTGGTCTTGCCGCACTCTCGCTATGGCTCGCAATGCTCTTTTTTGAATCCTGAAAGCGCGCTCCCAATCCGCAGAGCACCCCCAGAACTCTATGCCATATTGTAAGAGAGAGTGCACGGAAGCAAAATAACAATTGCGCACCATGCTCCGCGGTAAAATGGCCGACAAGCGCCATAGAGCGAAACACGCACGCCCAATTTTTTGACACAGTGTGTCAACATGAGTGGTCCACGTAAGGGCACTGTCAATTTGGAAGCCCAAAAAAGCCATGACTTTCATATGCTTCATTGCCTCGTTTTGCACTCTCACATTCAGTGGGTCGCTCTCATGCCCCGATAAATCGAATCTGGTAAAGAACGTCTTCTGCACATTCAAGATCATTCGTTATATTCATTATATGTATCTAAGTTGCGAAAAAACCTATTTTCTGAAGGAGTAGTGACAAGACAAGGTTATAAAATTATAAAGATACATACATATGCGTTAATGTTCAACATTTGGTTGTAATTTAAATTAATTAATTAAATATATTTAAGAACATTTGGTTATTTTTAGCCCTTCGTCTGCAGCTAAAGTAATTGGCGCAGTCGGTAGGATCCTAGAGTCAGTGCACAGCAACTTGTTCCGGTAATTTTCCCGTACTTCCGCTAGTCGCTGATAGGCTATCTATGATAGGCTATCTAGTCCTCATCTGGGATTCCGAATCTACTGGCCGCAGCCCGGGGACAAGTATCCAGACTTCGATACGCAGAAAAGCCAAATGTACAAGTAAGTGCGCAAAACTTTATTTTTGTGTTGCTTCCTGGACTCCATCTCGTCCCACCCTACCTTTTGAGTTTTAAACATTTTCCATCCTAGAAATCGGAGTGACCGGGGGACTGCATCTCGACAGTCTCGCCGTCTTAATAGAATTAGAGAAGTAGATTTAGATACAGACAACAGTAGCGAGATGTCTGATAGGGTTGATTTAATTTTTAAGACCCTTCGGCCAGTTCACGACTTTGACGGGAACCCTAATGTTCTCACACGTTTTATACAAATTTGTGACCAAGACCAGGTCTCAGTTCAGGGATCCCGACATCATCATTAACATCAGCCACCACCGCGTGGACCGGACCGTGCTCGCTGTCAACCGACAGCAGATCGCCGCTTCGAACCCGCCGGTCATCGCACGGTCGGATTGCGCACATTTTTGGTGGCCTATGAGGGGAATCAGTGAAGCAAATCATTAATTCACCATTCACCACGGATTCAGACTGAAGTGAGCAACACTTCGCTCAAGACGGAATTATCGAACGGAACTTTATCGATTTGTCAAATCGATCTTCGTAGTCTGTGGACTTCTCAATCAGCTGTGCAGCAGCAGCTGTTACATAAAATGACCAAACTTTCTAGTTAGGTCATTTTATGTAAACAAACCGTTAGTAATTACATTCTCCTTGCAAACCGTGTTAATCAGTGAAATAGATTAGTTTCAAAGGTATTATTACTGCTAATTAACATGGCAATTAAGGCTGTAACTCAGTTTGCTAGTCGTTATCGTATGTTGAGTGACTTCGGGACAACAATCTAGGAAGGAAAATCTTCCGTCGCTGCTTCTGTTGCGAAGCGTCACTTTGACAGACATTATACAGATTTAGCCGCTTACGAGGCTGTCATTGGGGCGGAGGGTCATATGCCGCATGATTTAGAAACATATAGTTCACAGTTCTCTGAAATCAACCAATTGCTCATCAAGGTGGAACAGTTGGCCGCGGGGCCGCGAGTTTCTGAGAGCCAGGAGCTCAATTTGTCAAGGTCATCACCCCAGGTAAAAGCTAAATTTCCTTTAATCGAATTACCAAAGTTTTCAGGCAAGTTAATTGAATGGGTACCGTTTTTCGATTTGTATCAATTATTCGTTCACGCACGGGATAATATGTCAGATGCTGAGAAACATTATTATCTACGTGCTTCATTAGAGGGTGAAGCACTGTCAATCATACGTCAATTACCTATGGACGAAGGAAATTACGAGATAGCTCTCAATCTGCTCAAGGGTAGGTATCAGAATCACCGGCTATTATTAGATACTTACTTAGACAGGATACTCAACCTACCAATGTTCCAGGCAATTCATTCTTTGAGATCAGAATTGTATGATCCACTTAGAGAGTCACTTCAAGTCTTAAAGGGATTAAGGGTACCAGTGAGAGAATGGTCTTATCTACTGCTGTTTATCATATTGCAGAAATTACCTGTCAGGATCAGATCTGTCTTTGAAGAGAGACACGGTAAATTCCGAGATGATTTACCCACTCTAGATCAACTCTTGGACCTGCTAGATAAGCAGTGTCGTCTTCATCAAGCGGTCAGCGAACCAAAACCAAACTGGGCCAGGTCATCCAGACAATTACCACCACTGCGAGGAAGGTCAACTCCCAGGGAGGGGAGAACCGCCTCAGCATCTCATTCACCGAGGACATCACATACATCAAGAGGATCTTCATCACGTAACACAGGATCACGTTACACATATCAGGTGACGTCATCATCATGTTCTTTTTGTCAAAATGCAGATCACACACTATATAGGTGTTCATAATTTAGACGCATGACTCCCAGGGAGAGGAAGTCATGGGCCCGAAAGGCAGGGCATTGCTTCAAGTGTTTAAGGAAACACTATGCTAATGACTGTCCCAAAGTATACTGGTGCTTACATTGTAAGTCACCTGACCATAACTCAGTCATATGTTTGGAGAACTTAGGACATGTGACTGAGGTTAGCTCAGAGCATAATTCAAAGACGTCAGGTAAAGTACCAAGGACTAATTTGGGTAGTCGGTTATCATCACCGCGAGCTTTACAGCCAACTACTTCAGAATATCAACCACTGACTCCACAACAGACTTTCAGAACAAAGGTTGGAGATCGAGCGGAGCAAGCTCATGTTCGATTCAATGCGCTTCGTTTCGGATCACGGCTCAGTCCGGATAGGGATTTACAGTAACATTATTTATTGTTGGTGCCATCAAGGATTCATTGCCTGTTACTGTTTGCCCAACAGCCACAGTTTCCATCAGTTCAGGCAATGGTCGATATATCACCACTAGGGCATTACTAGACACTGGTTCTAGTGTGTCTGTCATCACACAGTCATTGGTTCATAAATTGCAATTGCACCAACAGTCTATCAATAACAAAATATATGGTGTAGGTAATCAAAAGGTGAAGTCGCCGGGCACGATGCCTATCAAATCAATAAGAATAAAAATATCAACTCATCAGACATAGTTGTAGCAGACAACAGTCAGTCACTAGATGTGGACTTAATTCTAGGTAAAGATGTACTCAATTATGTATTAAATAGTTCAAAGATTTCAATTAACGCTTCAGGTCTAGCAGCATGTGGGACATTGTGCAACGGTCAGCACTCGTGCTTCTCAACAAGGAGAAGGTTTATCAGTTCAACACTACGGGCTACTGGCGACCAGACTCGAGGAGGTACTTGAGAGGTTCTGGAAGGTGGACGAACCGCCAATGCCACTAGCTGTGCATCCAGAGCACACGGAGTGTGAAAGGTTGTATCAATCTACTATTAAACTTATGCCCGATGGCAAATATATGGTGCGGTTACCATTATTATAAGAGAGACCTAACTTAGGCGAATTAAAACCATTAGCTATTCAACGACTCAAATCACTGGAACGGAAAATGGATAATAATCCAGAATTTGAAAAGAAATACAAGGATTTCATGAACGAGTATGAAGCTTTAGGTCATATGTCAGAATCAGATTTCCAATTTAACTCGGAACACTATGTCATACCTCATCATGGTGTATTCAAACGAGGGACCGACAAATTAAGAGTGGTCTTCGATGGAAGCGGAAAAACTTTCTCAGGCGTGTCACTAAATAAATGCCTTCATACTACTGGTCAACCACTTCAGCACGATATCACGAAAATATTATTGAATTTCAGACGCTATCATATAGTTTTCACCACCGACATCTAGATGATGTTTCGAATGACGTGGATTCATCCTGAGGACAGGAAGTATAAGCTAATCTTATGGAGAGAGGATCCATCTAAGGAGATTAAGGTATACGAATTGAATACTATAATACATATGGAGCAAGACACCCAAATCTCATACCTAAGGATCATAGGTGGGCTCAACTAATTATAGAGTATTATCATCGGTCATATTCTCATGCAGCTACAAATGCATTTAGCTATTCTAAGAAGAGAATACTGGATTACTTCAATCCGGCGTCAGGTATCAAGGGTCATTAGAAATTGTTTGGTATGTTTTAGGTTTAATCCAGCAATTCAGCCACCGTTCATGGCAGATGTGCCAGCCGATCCAGCCACAGCATCAAGGCCATTTTCAGGCGTAGCCATGGTCTGGTCATGGCCTCATACCGGCCTCTTGCCAGCGAAACGTTCAAGCGGACGGTTGTATCCGAAGTTCAATCAATAAATCAGTGTCACAAACAATTTCAGTGGTTTTAGTTAATCATAAAACCTAAGATCAGTCAGATCGACACAGTCCAGGTCTCAGTTCAGGGATCCCAACATCATCATCAACATCAGCCACCATGGACCGCGTGGACCGGACCGTGCACGCTGTCAACCGACAGCAGATTGCCGCTTCGAACCCGCCGGTCATCACACGGTCGGGTTGCGCACAGTAACACTTTCCGATTAGCACCGCGACCTACCTCCTTTATAAACCGCAACCTTTATAAAGTAATACCAGGGCAATGAGCGGTGTACAGAATTTTACGCCTAGAGTATTGCCCGCTACAGTCCCAAGATTGACAGGGGTTGACTGGTCTCGGCATGGTAACCCTCCACCAACTAACTATTTTAAAGCAAGGAAGATGAATTTTAATAACGTGTGCGGCGACTACTCTTATTATAATGATTATATTTACGACTATGAAGCAGACCTATGCAACAACCTATGAAAACGACATCGTTTCATGGTTGATGTTCCAAAGACACGAACAAAGAGGTTTGACTCTACTTTTGTGATAAGAACGTCTAGGCTGTGGATTGAGCTACCAGCGTGGATTTTTCCTGATAGTTATAATCTTGGTGTCTTCAAGTCGAGAGTGAATCGGTTTCTGCTAGGTAAGCACGTTTCATCGTAGGCCGCATCGTCGCTTAACAACAGGCGAGATGGCGGTCAAGTGTAAACCTATTCAAGTTAAAAAAAAAAAAAAAAAACAACCCTGACTATTCTAACAACTACACATATGAACCAGAATCGCAATACCCCGAGGACAACTGTGTAGAAGAGATACAGGGAGAGACCACCTCGCCTGAAAATGAGAATTTTCGGAACCTCACGAAATCCAAATTAAAATAGAGGTCAACCTGCAAACTTTTGAGTTTGGCAGCAAAGGCAGCTCCCATATATTCAAATAAACGACCCTCCCCCTCCCTTTCAAATTTCTCATAGACACCGGCGCTAACCAGTCCTTTATTATCCCCGAAGCGGTACAAAACTTTTACCCAGAAGTACCATGAAATTACGACCCTTTTGAAGTAACAAATATCCATGCGACGACCCGAAACAACTACTCAATTACTATACCATGTTTAAGCGAACTAAACGAGCAAGAAGACCTAACCATGTTCATTTATAGATTTCATGACTATTTTGACGGACTTGTTGGTCGCGACCTACTTGAAAAATGGGAATCGAACATCGGCTTAAAAAATAGGATATTTTTGACGAGACACTCAAGTAACCCGTTATTGATGTACGACTCACGTACATAATTGTAATCTATACGAGGACATCATACCGGCGAACAGTAGAAAAATACTTAAAATTCCTATTAATTTCCATGACGGAGACGTGTTCATCCCAGAGCAGTTAATATCTAGCAGTACAGTAACAGAATGCGTAACTACGGTTAAGGATAACCGGGGCTTCATCGAAGTTAGTAACCCAACCCGTCCTGACTTAGTTTTTTCAATGGACTGTCCTGCAAAAGCGGAGATGTTTACCATCCAGACCACACGCAGTGACTATCCATCGAGTCGAACTAAAGAGGTTCTATCACGATTTCGGACAGAACATCTCAACCCGGAAGAGAAAACGAATCTTTTAGCACTCTGCTCAAAGTATGCAGATGTATTCCACATGGAAGGTAAAAATTTGACATTCACCAATAAAATAAAACACCGCATTCTTACTTCCGACGAGGTTCCGGTTCATACGACGAATTATTGTTATCCTTGTGTTCACCGGCAAGAGGTTAGCGATCAAATTAACAAAACCCCACCCGTTCGAGTTCACCCATCTGAATAGTTGCCAAGAAGATGGATGCTTCGAGCAAACAGAAGTGGCGTCTAGTGGTAGATTTCCGCAAAGTAAATCAGAAAACCATAGACGACAAATACCCGATCCCCAACATATCCGATGTTCCGGATAAGTTAGTGTTGTTCACTGTTCAGTACAGAACATAATATTTTCTACAGTCCACAACATAATAGATTGTTTTTACTCTTATTCACATTAAATCTATATTTAATTAAGTTTGCACTAGCAACACTACATGTGAATAGGTTAAATTAACATTTCCGGTTGTCACTTGACTCCGGGCTTCCATTTTTTTTCTATTGTGCTATGAACAGTGACTTAGATTTTAATAAATATAATTTAATATTTCATAACCACTAAGCCTTTTATTCACCATAGGCTTATGGTCCTTCGAAGTGAAAAGTACCAGTGCAAGTGTTTTCTTTTTTCAAAAATATAGATGTTTCGGAATATTATAAACATTAAGCTATATGTTAGCGCGGCTACCAAGCTTTATGGTGGAACGCGCCTTCACTAGCGGGATAGCGGGAAAAGAACGACCACTAACGTGACGTACTTCCGAGAACGGGTATTGCTGCAATTCCTCGGTCCGTTCAGGTTGGCAGAGATTCCGGCGGCCTTCAATAGCTCTGCTGGTTAGCAGAGGATGCGGTAGCGGTGCTGCTAGGTGCAGGTGATCGCGAGATATGGTATCACGAACGCGCTAACTGCTGCGTGCGCGGTGAGCACAGAGTTAGATAGATTTTGCGGTTATGTCACATCCGACGCAGAGGACGTTCGAATGCAGACTCTCGCCCTTGACCTCGGTGTCGTGCGTAGTGCACCCAATATCCGAAGACAACGTTCGGAAGTGGTCGTATTCTTAGGATTGGGTGGGAAAGGGATAGCGATATATTAAATAGATACGATATGCGTCATGAGTGGCGCTAACATTATATTATAAACCAGTTTTTAAAATTTAGTACACAAGCCTATTCAAAAGCACCATTACTCGTAGTGAGAATTTTATTGGCGATCCTATAAACGTAGCTTCGTCTACTATAGACACGTTAGAACCTCGACGTGATAAGCTATTAAGTACACTGAAGGACTATGAGAGTGTACATTTCGATATCCTGAACCTAGATGCTAGTGACAATGAGCAGGTAGATATCATTGAAGATAAGTATTTCTCTGTGCTAGGGAAGATCAATTCCACGTTGCGGCAATTGAAAACTCAGGTACATTCTGAGAAGCATTCTATTTCTACTTGCAAATTGCCCAGCATTGAAATTATATCTTTTGATGGCAAGATTTCACTCAGTTTAAACAATTTATGGACATATTTAACGCTGTAATTGATAAGAACCAATCCTTGTCTTATGTGCAATAGCTATTTTATCTTAGAAAATATCTAACAAAAGGTGCTTTGTCAGTAATTGTCAATTTACCTCTTGTCAATGATTCATACCCTGAGACAATTAAATCATTAGAAAAACGGTTTGACGATCCAGCCCGAATTATCTCTAACCATATTAACATCCTTTTGGACTTGCCCCAAATGCAGAAGGGTACTGCACCTAGCATCAGGACCTTTATTTCTGACGTACGGCAACAATTAAATGCATTAAAAAATCTGGAACAGCCTGTTGAGCCATGCACTACACTAACCGTGCATACCATCTTGACAGGACTACTCTGGACAATCTGTCTACAATGGATGAGTTTTTACACTTCTTAGAAAAGAGAGCAGTCGCATTAGAGGACAGCTCTCCTCATAAAAATGCCTGCAATTAAGGTAGGAAATCATATAATTATTATGAAAAGGTTTCCAATATTGGAACTAAACCTGAAGCCAAGTCTATAACTTGTGCATTTTCTATAGATAATCATGCTATCTATTTATGCCCTAAATTTAAAATCGCACCATTTTCTCAGCGCACAAAATTTGTTGCGGATAGTAAGCTGTGTACTATATGTCTGAGAACTCATACTGATAAATGCAAATATTGTTTTAGATGTCAAATCTGCAAACAAAACCACAACACTCTTCAGCATGAAGGGAAGCCAAAACAAGATGAGGTTTGATGCGGATAGTAAGCTGTGTACTATATGTCTGAGAACTCATACTGATAAATGCAAATATTGTTTTAGATGTCAAATCTGCAAATAAAACCACAACACTCTTCTGCATGAAGGGAAGCCAAAACAAGATTGCTTTGCATTCTAACCTATCTACTAATCAAACAAATGTTTTATTGCCTACTATAAAGGTAAATCTCATTGACAAATCAGGTCGTGAAATTCAAGTAAAGGGCTTTACTGGATTGTTGTAGCCAAGTATGTTTTGTAAAACGATCACTTGTGAAACAATTAAACTTGATCGCTATGGTCAATAATATTGGTTTGGGCAATACACCAAACAAAGTGAGTGTGCTGACATATTGTTACAATTGCCTCTCCATAATGTAAAATTTTTAGTGAAATGTCATGTTGTAGATTCTATAACTTCAAATTTGCCACAAAATTATATCGATGTGAGTAAATGTAAAATTCCTACAAACATTGTACTTGCCGATGATGGGTTCTATAAACCCTCAGATATTTTCCTCCTATTAGGGGTAAATTTTTATTCTAAATTAATAATTGATGGCATTGCCAAATTAGACAATGACCTTGTTTCACAAAACACATTATTTGGCCATGTTGTTACTGGCAGTATTAAAAATGAATGTGAACCTTACACTTCAAATGTGAACTTGGTCACAAATTTTATTATTCAAGAAAAAGCAGATGACAGCTTAGAGAACATAATGAAAAAGTTCTGGCAAGCAGAGAAGATGCCAGAAGAAACAAATATTCAAAATGAAGAGTTTCAACAAAATGAAAAATGTTTTAAAGATTCCAGAATCTTTAAAACAAATAAAATTACAGAATCATCAGTTTTCAGTGGATATTCCATTAAAAGTTCCTTTAGAAGACTTAAATATTGGTGATTCCTTCTCACTTGCATTACAAAGGTTTCACTCACTTGAAAAGAAATTTGCGACTAATCCTCAGTATTTTCAAAAATATAAATTTTTATTGATGAGTTCGTACAGTTGGGATATGCCAAGGAGGTTGACATTAGTCAATATGATGTATATAACGACCCTGTGTATTTCCTAGCGCACCACGCAGTTCTGAATGAAAGTAGTAAAACAACTAAGCTGCGAGTAGTTTTTGGTGGTAATGTGATAACAAAAAATGGACTTTCTGTCAATTATGTTATGCTTAATGGACCTATAGTTCAAAATTATTTATTTAACATACTCCTGCTTTTCAGAACTTACCAGTACACACTTATGTGTGATATAGAAAAAATGTTTAGAATGTGCTTAGTTGATAAAAAATTCAGGCCTTTACAAAATATTCTGTGGAGAGATCATCCTAGCAAACCTATTGTATGCTTACAGTTACATACTATTACTTATGGTCTTAGAGCTTCAACCTTTTTAAGCACAAGATGCCTTATAGAGCTTGCAAATTTGCATCAGGACACATACCCATTAGCTGCAGAGGCACTTAGGCGTAACACCTATGTCGATGATGTGATTCGCGGAGCTGATAGCCTAGAAAATCTTAGAGCTGAAAAGGCAAGTCATAGAATTATTGAAGTTGGACAGCTTTAAGTTACATAAATGGTGTTCGAACTCTCCTGAGTTACTTAACGATATCCCTGATAATGTCAAGTATTTAGAGGAAATTGACCTGAATAAAGATAACATTATAAAAACATTAGGCTTAAAGTATGATACACTTGTCGATACAATGGTATTCTCATATCCAGTAACTGACAACCAGAAAATTGAGACAAAAATAGAAGTTCTAAGTGTTATTGGAAAAATATATGACCCTATGGGACTCATGGGAGCAGTAGTGGTCAAAGCTAAGATGTTAATGCCGGAAATATGGAAATCAAAAATAGGCTGGGATACAATTTTACCAAGTAATTTATTGAAGGATTGGAGAGATTTTCAAAAAAGTTTAAATGATATGGGTTCAATCAAAATACCTAGATTTATTGGAAATAAGGACAATATAGTGCCAGTGGTCAGTTGGTAGGCTACAGTGATGCATCAAGAGTTGACGGATGCAGGTCTTAAAATCAGACGCAAGCGAAAATGCATCAGTACCACAAAGAATAATGCTGGAAAACAGAAGATTAAACTTGGTAATCATTTAGTCTGATAAACTTCTTTGAATAATTTTATTTTGACTACATTTTGTCTGGATACAGGAAACATAATTTTGATTGCGTATTTATTTGCATTTTGTTCGTTATTATAATTATTTTATAAATTTAAATAACAGATGCAGTTAACCACCAGAAGCCAAAAATGTCTGTTCCACTCGTATGTGCATTACAAACACGATCTGCTAATTTTAACCAGACTAGGCTTGACACAAGCTCAATTAAATTTGACTTACCAGGTTCCGGTAAGTATTTCATAAAGCATGAATTTACAAGTAAAAGTTGGTGATTATTTTTTAATATTATTATTATATACGTACTAGGAGCGCCTAGTACGTATATAATATTATATACCTATTATTATATACGTACTAGGCACTGAAGCCTATTAAATGGTGAAAGCCTAATGACTTGTTGTACTGACAATTATATCTTTCTGTTTGTGAACATACAGGATCCAAGAATTTTGGAGGCGGTATATTCTTAAACCCAACCGGGGGAGTTATTTTTACAGTTCGGACTTAACCCTTTTACTATTCACAGTTGTTGTTATTATCCACCTTGACATTCTAAAGGACCCTGTATGCGGTATTCAAATTTTTTGACTCAAGGAGGTTGAGGAAATTCTGAAACCGTAATTAATTCTTCCCTCAACCCTTACTAAGGTAGCAGAACACAATGATCAAGCCCTGCCCCTTTACCTTTTACTATTTGTATTTTTTTTTTCTAGAAATAAATGTTTGAAAATGTATTTTTTTTTACTTTTTAACTTCACTATGCGGGAAGGTTTGAGGTCTCAACTTTAACTGGTTGAGTTCTCAACCTATTTCACCCGGATTTACCTTACAATTTGGCGTCACATACATAGGACACATCCAATGCCTTATGAAGCCAAACTTTTGGATTACAATTTTTTTACAGACTACTCTAAACTCTTGATTTACAAATCAATTCGGCCGGGGAAAAAAGCAGGTGATCCCGTCGTAACGGATATAAGGATGTTAGAGTATAGTCCTGATGGCATCATAAAATACAAAACAAATTTTGATGAAGAGCTAAAGCCTCTACCATTAAGGCCTACACCTCTTCATCGCATAAAGCAACACGAACTGCCAAAACTGTACACGGGAAGATTGCCGATAGTAAACCGTAAAATTCCAAGATTTAAAATCGGTAATACCCGAAAAATTCCATATTTTTATGACCTTTTATTATTTATGACCTCATAGTTAAGTAAAGAAGAAAATGATGTGTTGAAAAATAAAACCTTTGAAAATTATACACTTTTTTCTTTGAAATTCGAGTACAAGCAGGTTAAGAAAAGTATTAAAGTTGGCCTAAATTAGCTATAGCAATCTAATATTATATAAAAAAAAAAATATATATATGTCGTCTAAATTTGGCAGACACAGCGCAATACCGCCCAATTTATCACGAACACCGCACAAGTCAGTAGGCCTACTACGAAGTCCGATAAACGATATATGGGCCGAAGTTATGGACTTTTCCTACCTCGAAAGACAATCTGTCGGTTAACAGGATCGGCCCTTTCGTTCGATTCGACTCTCATCTGACCTAAGTCTATAACTTCCGACCGAGATGTATCGATCCGACTGTTTTTCGTGCTAGGCTACAATCCGATTCAGCTGTCGGTCGGATCCGATCATTCGGAGTTTGTTTTCGTAGTAGACCTGCAGATATTATCGATAGGAAAAGTAATTTAAAGGTTTTGATTATTTAGGATAACTAATAGGACCTAGTAAAGGACATTAAACAACACAGATTCTTAACTTCTTTTAAAACCAGAAAATAAAACAGTTTTTTGGCCCTCCTGTAAAGTAGCAGAATTCGACTTGCGCGGTGTTGTTAGCCCACCGACGATATGTATTTATAAACATACATATACAATTATACATTGATAACATATATTTCATACATATGGATATATAGTGTACTATAGATATATTTAGCTAACCAAGGAGGCGCGGACAGCGAGCTACCGAACTTCGAAGAACGGACCTCTTTCGCTTCCAACACTCTGGCCGGACAGACATTCTTTACGTCATAATTTGACTCAATGATGAGTAGATTGGATTTGATGTCGGATTTCTTAATTAATTTGTGAAAATGTATTTTTGAAGTTAAATATGTTTGAGTTCAGAAGTGGGATTCCTATCCCATTTTCTACTGGCTATATCTTAATGAATGCCGTTCTGAAAAGTCAGTTGAAATGGTTTGGAAGCCGTGTTACGCTTTAACAATGAATGCTAGAAATACAAGGAGTAGTCCGAAACGCAAGGACATGTCTGCCACAAGTGTGGAAGCGCAGCTTCAACGAGTTTTAGACCATCGATATAAGCCACAAGATGTGTCCTCCCAAACTTAACTTCATGCGCACGGAATTATGTCATTGTTGGGAAGCGGTGAACACCGCCGAGAAACACAAAGACGTTATTACCTGTCACTATTCGTTGTAAAGCTTTTCTCTGCTGTATTGGAGACTATATTCAGAAAACTGGACTGGGACCAACTTGGTTTAAGCATAGATGAACATGTAGTACTCTATTATTAATTGATTGATTTGTTGTCGACAACCAAAATACGTAGAACCACAGCATATCTCGCTGCTGGCGATTCTGGGGGTCAGGTAAATTGGTTGTGTGTAAACCACTTACGCTACACACGGAGACGCAGTTTATTGCCGGTTTCAGGGTGCTCAGGGTAAACCCATTGGTTTGTATCAATGTTTTAGATGGTTAATTGTGCTTGAACGAAATTCCAGCGTACGCAGCAAATGACTCCAATTTTGCGGGTATTTCTGTGTCGGCCTTGCCATCGCAGCAGTCACCGTCTACGAGTACAGGCGATCGACTTATCGTACCGGCTGTTCCGATGAGTGTGGAGTCCAACATGGCGAATTAAACCTGTCTGTGCCGCTAGACGCTAGCGCGACATCATCGAGCTCTATTGAGGCAGCTTTGGTAGAAATGGCAGAGAAACGTACCACTGCTATTGGTATAGGTTTGCTGGTAAGATCTAACCTTGTTTTTGTGTCCAGTTTTGACTAATCTCTTTTGATGATTTTGAGACTTGGTGTATCGAAATAGACCATGTACGCGCTCTAAATAGATGGAATGATCGCGAGTATTTCTCAAGCGTCGGCATTTGTCTGAAAGGCGACGCTAAGTATTGGCTTGTTGAATGGGTTAGTAACGATTGTAGCTGGTCGAACTTTAAACGTGATTTTAGACAATTGTGTCCACGTCGTATAGACGTTGCTAATTTTCTATTTGATGCAATGAAACCTGATTCAGACAATTACGCGACATAATATGCAGAATATGCTAGGCGATCCTTATTACGATTTCGAATTGTTAAAGGCTTACCTAAGTGAGGAGCTAATGACCGCCATAATTATTCGTGGCATTACCGATACTCAGATACGTACGGCGGCTTTGAATGCGAATTTGATGTGAGGATGGTTTGATAATTTTAAAAAATATGGGCCACAAAGTTGAAAACTGTTTCACAAAGCAGTGATCAGAGTCGTGCGTAAGTTTAATGTAAACTGATGCCGGGACACTGCTGATACTTGTAGACAAATCGATTAGTATGGTCAGGTTAGACCGAGCGAGCAAAAGATACAGGCAATAGTAAAGACGTGTTAACATTTTAGGTTTCATTGGTTCGACATTTAAAGGTGTACAGATATGACGATTATTTTAGCGGACTTTGAGCGGAGATTTTAACGAAATGCGGTTAAGGTCGGTAAGACCCGTAAACCACTTAATTATGCTCAGACAGCTCAAGACGCTGATGAAGAGACGAAGGGTTTACCGCAAAAATTAAGTTATGGTACCCTAGACTGTTTTAGATACTCTGAAAAAAAAAATGCCAATTTGTGCGGAAGTACATACAGCACTGTGTGGTAATGTATTTCTCAGAAAAATGTTCCATTTCAACCTTTGCAGCCAATTGAGTCGTGGAGTAAGCCATTATGTTTTGAGGGCTCTGCTTGACTCAAATGAGTACAAACACGTAGTTCTTACTTGTATGGTTTTAGAAAGTACTACCTCTTGTACCCGATGCGTAGGCAAGATGCTAATAAACTGAAAAAGATTTTTGAATATGTCATTTCTGTTTTGGTACCTTCGAATTGATAGTCACTGATTGTGATCGGATGTATGACAGTAGTACTTTTATATCGTGGCTCTAAGAACTAAGTTGTAACTTCTACTTAATAACCCCTGAAATGTTCCAAAGCAATGGTTAAGTTGAGCGCTACTGTCTTACAGTTATTTTATGAATATGATCAGAGTTTAATGAAACTGTAGGCAAGAAAGTCGGTCTGAGATTTTATAAAAGTTGAAGCTCACCTTGAACATAACTTTTTAAAAATGTGCTAAAATGTTCCCCAATTGTTAATTGACAGAAACGTCATACGGTCCTTGGAGCGCGATGTGGCTCTCAATGCAACAAGCCTGAATCGCGAGATGACCTGACAACGAGTGACCAAGTTGCAGGATGACAATTGCATTCATCAAGATGCTCATGTTAACCAAGCACGTAAGCCACGGCGAATATACCGTGGAGGCGAGTTGGGCAAAGTAGACTCTGGTAAGAGAGGTCGTTATAATGAAATACGGACGCTTGTTCGTAGTCGATACAAGTTCAGATTGTTCGCTGGCTCATGTGGTAAAGCTGGCTGCTGCCGAACCTATGATAACATGGTGCGGGCAATGGTCACCAGATGCGTGCTTAGCGTTTTAACAGCGAGTGCTGTGTATTAGTGACGCAGGTTTGTGCCTTGACTGCATGACTAGCAGTTGGAGAGGTCTGTTACGCGTTTTATTGTCTAGTAATGTCATGTCTACCATCTACTTCCTAACACTCAACAAACATTTTTACACAAACATTTTATACATGTGTTGTATGATAATAATTTTGACATGTAACACTGTTATGAAATCAATGACTGACTATGGTGCATCCTGAGGGTTCTGCATTGTGAAGTCGCATCCTGCGGGCTCTGCGCGTTGTATGCATCCTGAGGGCTCTGCATTGTGAAGTCGCATCCTGAGGGCTCTGCGCACTGTACGTCCTGCATCCGGCTCTGCAGTTGACGGTGGCATCACATCTCGAGAGCTCTTTGATGTGGTTGTGAATCCCGAGGGCTCTTCACAGCAGGCACATTCAACGTGCCAAGGGCTATTTAATTATCGTCCTGGACCTCCCGAGGGCTCTGTCCAAAGATAAGATAAACGTTTATTAACATATTAACACATATATCAAACTTAGCTGCAAAATGCATTGTCAACCAAAATTTAAATACAGTGAGTGATATGTCTCGTCTTTCGCATTATTATTACAATTTAAAAACTTGAAAAAATAATTTTGAGAAAATATTTAAAAATTGCTGTAAATGGGCAAAATATAAATTAAAAAAAAAAAAATCTTATAACTATACTCTACAGTCTACACATACATACATACATTATATACATACATTAAAAATTATGTTACAAAATAAACATTTTCAAATAATAAATAACTAAACAAATAGTAAATAGCTATTTCACGACATGACGTCATCTCGTAATAGGTAGGCACATTTTTAATAATATAAATCAATTGTAATGAATTCTTCATGCAGTTAATATCAGGCAACGTCGTCATAATCACAAGTCAAGTATTCATTTATTGTGTACAATGTCTTTTTTAGTAACAGTTGCTTGACTTTACTAACAAATATTGCGCTACTGGATGTATTTTTTACATTTTCTGGCAATTTATTATAAAGAACTCTGCCCATGTTAATTGGCAGTTTTTTTGCTACCGAGAGTCTGCATTGAAGTGGTTGCAGCTCAGGTTTAGTTTTACCCGGTCTCCGGTCTATTTTTTCCTTTATTGTGAATTTATCTATATTATTCTATATTCTCCCTCGTGTATTTAATAGTTTCAAATATGTAGAGTGCAATTGAAGTCATTATATGCTTAAGTTTTTGTAAAGATCTCTACAGCTATCTCTATATTTTGAATTAGGTAAGATACGTATTGCTCGTTTTTGCATTTTTAACACTCGTTGGAAATCTGTTGAACAACTCCAGAAAATTATACCGTATGACATAATAGAATGTATGTAACAATAGTATATGTCTTTCAGGCTTTTTGAAGATGTGACATATTTCAGTTGTTTTTGTTGTAATATTTAAATATCGCGCCTTTTATTCAATTGACCTGATCATTGATGTCTATGTCAAGTCTGTTTTTTTTACTCTGTGAATATTATTAGTAGCCGATGTATTGTTTTCTCAAACTAAATAAAGTTTAAGTTATTTTCACCATAAAACCACTGTTTTCATCAACCACTAACAGGTTATGCGCCCAGATAGTCCGATTAGTCAAAATCAGTGAATACAAGCAAATAAACTCAGTGTTAAATACATAGTTCGAAAACCATAACCTCAAACGGAACGTGCTAGCTCAGTTTCAAGAAAAGTTTCAGTTGTTTTCGATAAACAAATACTATGTCATCGTCAAATAGTTCATTGGCATTAATAGAAATATTAACCGGCCGTGATAACTACGCAACTTGGCGATTTGCAGTAAGAACTTACTTGGAACATGAAGAATTATGGGACTGTGTTGAACCTTCTAGTCTGTTGGAAACGTTTTACGTTGTTTTTATTCGGATCAATTTCACTAGTTCACTCGGAAAATCATAGATGGCGCTAGTAATCAAAACGATGTATTTCTGAAACACGCAAACGAGATTTTCTGTGAATTGGTGGATTGATTCGAAGATTTCTATTTCTTTGAGTTTTTAGTTCGGTATTAAAATAAACCATACGGTCTCGAAATACGCTTTTCATTCTCGGGTTTATTAGTGACAACTTTTTGAGGCACCTAGGACCACCCCGCCGCGTTCCCGACATTGGTCCTCCGAGCCGGATCCCGAAGTAACCGCGACCGCGAGTGACGGATCCGACGTAGTGCGTGTGCGTCCTAAGTGAAAATAGTGAGTGATAGTGATAAGTGAATACGGATTACAGTGAACATTTGGACTTGGTAACCGTGAGTAATAGACATAAGTGAACATTGAACAATTTGTGATAAAGTGATAAAACTTAGACAATTTAGTGTAAAAAAAAGACTTCTGATTTTAACAAAAGTTTGGAATTAGCAATTTACGAAAGTTGTTAAATTTTCAACTAAGAACATTTTCTCTGAAAAATATTTTGAAAATTCGGACTTAGTGAAATTTGGAATTTAACGTTGTTGGAATTCATCATGGAAGAACTTGCTAAACAACAAGATGAAATTTTAAGGCAATTTAAGTTAGCCATTATAAATTTAAAGAAAACTCCTAAAGTGAGAATAAATTCAACATATTGTAACACTTTTTTTTGTGTATGAATCGGAACGCGACTCTTTCGTCTGCTAGCGGAGCAAAACGTTCCCTCCCTAGTTAATAATCGTTTGTTTGTTTAGTTTTTACCCCGTCACTAGCTGGCTGTTGGCGGAAACGAGCGTCTTGAGCGGCCATTTGTTTTTTCGGTCACGAGCGGCGGTCTCGGACCGCCGCTTCGTTGATTAAAATTATTGTATCTTGAGTTGAATTGTTTGATCGTTGGTGATTTATGTGCTGTGATTTCGTTTGTTCGACCGTGGATCGATCGAAGTTCGCCGCGGCGTTATGAAAACGTGGTTTATTGTTCTAGTGACGTGTCCCGAGGCAAGCGCCGACCGGCGAGGGCTATTCGCGTCGTGCGCGTGGGGGGCCTGTCTTAGCGTTTGGGTGAACCACCTCTCTAAAGGGTAAGTTCGAAGTGTAAAATGTACAGTGAGGCCGCATGGCAGGCGGATGTCTGACGGACACGTTGCTTATTTCGTTTGTTCTTTTGTAGGAGGTGTGCTTGGGGAGCCGACCGGTTTTGTAGGCGTCCTGTTGTGGTGGTGTCTGGCGGTTTTGGCCGGGTTTCCTGTCCCGGGCTGCGCCCAGTTCGGCGGTCGACCCCGAGCTCCTCGTGGCTCGTGGCTGGGACAGCGCTCGCCTGATCCCGACAGGTTTTTTTTGTAATACAGTGATGAAATGACAGTTAGTGGAGTGGAGAGTGGGGCAGGGCCATGGGCCGTGGTTGATTAGGTTGCTCCGAGGAGTTAAGTGTCCTGAAAATGTCCGACCGTGGTCGGTTAATGAAGGTCAGGTTTCTGACCTAGATAAATAAATTTCTATGTTTTATAACATATACTTTTTCCTGCTGTTACTCGAGGTAAACTAGGTGTAAACGTTATTTTCATAGGGGCTTACAGTAGTTAATTACCTAATAATTTTCCCGGGCCCACAGCTAGTGTCTAGTTAGTGTACTTTCGGTTATCACTCATGTAAACACTATAAAGTTTAATTAAGATAGACACAAGTCTAGAATTTTCCAGGGGTGACTATACGTTGGATACCATACTTCCTGTAATTGACAGAGAGTCAGTCATAATCGGACGGATTGTTTCCTCCGTACTTGAATGTTGTATTTGTCCGTTGATATCATATTATTAAGGAGATATTATAAACCTTATTGTATCTGGAGTTTAATGGCCTACTAAAGTTAGTTTAACGTTCAACACTTAGCGCATTGAAACTGACTTTGTACTTGTCCGTTGATATCATATTATTAATGAGATATTATAAACCTTATTGTATCTAGAGTGTAATTACCTACTAAAGTTAGTTTAACGTCAACACTTAGCGCGTTGAAACTGACTTTGTACTTGTCCGTTTATATCCTGTTATTAATGAGATATTATAAACCTTATTGTATCTAGAGTGTAATTACCTACTAAAGTTAGTTTAACGTTCAACCCTTAGCGCGTTGAAACTGACTTTGTACTTGTCCATTGATATCATATTATTAATGAGATATTATAAACCTTTAGTACTTGTAATTTGTAATTTGGTCTCTTACCTTACTTAGTCTACTAGATTTATAGTTATAAATTCCCTGGTCTTACACCATACTTATGAAGGCCTATTGGCCCTTTATTTTGGTTGATATTGTCAGTTCTCGGTAACAGTATAGGTTCCTGGCGGTAAGGAGGGGTTAATTTTTGCCCAATTACTTATCTAACCTAACCGTGGAGTTTTGCCTTTGCTGAACCCCTCTCTAACCTAGGGTGGTATTCGGAATTTACCCATCTTTACTAAGGGGCCCTGTACTGAGAATAACTAAATTTTAATTTAGATGTTGTCGAGGAATTCCTCAAATTCCTTTTTTGGTCTTTTGAAGGAACAGTAACTCAACGATCAACCCCTGGCCTTTTACCCTTTTTATTATTGATGTATGCCTTTGTTTCCTATCAATAAACGCTTGAAAAAGTCTTAATTTTTTATTTTATACATAAACTTAACTTTTTTCCGGGAAGGTTTGGGGATTCAATTTTCACCAATTGAGTTCTCAACCCTTGACCCCCCGGATAACCTTACAATATGTGCAAGTAAAATTAAACTTACTAGAAGGATTATGGAATACTTTTATGAAAAATCACATGCAACTTCTTAAATCACCAGTTTATTTGAGTCATGATGTTTATTCTGAGGGTGAAGATGCTTATACCCAAGGAAAGTGTGAGATGCTGGAATGTTTACAAAAATGTTCATCAACCATGTCACTGCCAACAGCGTCCAATCAGGCGTCACATTCACAAGCTGAAATAAAATGACCTAGAATAAATATTCCTACATTTACTGGTAGATATGGAGAATGGACATCTTTCCACGATCTTTTCACATCACTTATCCAAAACAACAAATCACTAACAAATGTGCAGAAGTTACATTATTTAAAGTCCAGTATAAGTGGAGAAGCAAAGGCTTTGTTGCGTCATGCCCCTATCACGAATGCTAATTATGATGAGGCATGGGCCACGCTTAAAAAACGATTCAGTAACAAGCGCTTTGTGGTCAATGCGTTACTACAGAAGATGATGACTGAGAAGTCTATTACCACTGAATCAGCTCAGTCTATCAAGTCACTTCTTGACACAACAAACGAATGTCTCAATGCCTTAAAAAACATTGGCATAGCTTCGTTTGATTGGGATCCAATGTTAGTGTACATCACTGTAAACAAATTAGACGCAGAGTCAGTTCGCCTGTGGGAACAACACATTGGTACAAATGGAGACATTGGTGACGACTTACCCACCTGCAAACAGT
The DNA here is from genome assembly GCA_963693475.1 of Ectropis crepuscularia. NCBI lineage: Eukaryota > Metazoa > Arthropoda > Insecta > Lepidoptera > Geometridae > Ectropis > Ectropis crepuscularia. Next base: position 22,418,640 of record OY856355.1, read on the forward strand.
TGTGTATCTTCTTAGAATCTCGTTTTAGAACTCTCGAAGTGTTAGAGACTTCAAGCCACAGAACAGATCAAAATCTTCTAACTCGAGACAGTCTTCTTACCACACAGCCACCTCTGCTAATACACATTGCAACTTTTGCAATGGAAACCATGTCATATACCATTGCAAAGAGTTTACGACCCTTAACTGTGTGGGGGCACGTTTGTACGTGTCAGATTTAGTATATAAGAAGATGACAGCGGTCGAGCGATTAGTCTCTCGCCCCGCGTCACTTGTGTATAATTAAGATCAATATAGTCAGCAGTTTATACAGTGACGTGGTTTCATTTCCTCTCCAGTACCAGTAACACCTACAGTGGTGACCCCGACGTGATCCAGCTCGACGTGATTCAGTGGTGGTTACAGTGGTGACCCCGACGATTGATCAGTGAGTTGAAGAGAAGATTCAGAATTTTTTTTGTTGGTGTTACTGCGTTAGTAAATTGTTTTTGAACAATGTTTCCGCACGCTGCACCAGTAAGTGGGCAAGTGGGTCAGCAGGGCATGAAAGACGAGCGAACGAATTCCGCTGATTGTGCCCTGGCCGCTATAGGTGTGTCAACGAGACTTCCAGATTTTTGGGTTGACATGCCGCGGTTATGGTTGGCCCAGTTTGAAGCAGTGATGGCATCGCAGAAACAAGGGGATGGAGGAAAGTTCAACATGGTTATATCAAAATTGGGGAGAGACTCATTCCAGACGCCGGTGAACAACAAGTATACGGCGCTGAAGGACCGACTGCTGCAGGTCTATGAGGATAGTGCTGAGCGACAAGAACTTAGCAACAAGAACAAAATTATAGAGAACACCACGTGCTACGACATCGCTGCTGTGTCCGGGAGTAACGAACAGGTACCCCATTTACCTCTCACGGAGCTAATCAAGCAGATGAGGAAGCTGGAGTTAGAAGTAGCTTCACTACGCAGTAAGGTTCAAGGCCAAGAACGCGGAAGAAGCAGAAGCCGTCAAAAATGGAGCGAAAATAGGACTGGTTCGCGGAAGAAAAGGGCACTAGGTGATCCATAGTGGCTGTGCAGATTCCATTTTCGGTTCAAGAAAATTGCTATGCAATAATAAACAGCCGATAATTGGAGCCGATTGTTCAAGGAATTTTAAGCTGGCAGTAGAAAATTAGTACAGAGGATATAGAAAAACAGCAATTATTACGCGTTTGGTATTTTCAAAATTACGAGATTGACCTTTGGGTTACGCAATGCAGCGCAGACCGCAGACGATTCAAAGATTTATAAACACGAACGTTTTAGCTGGCGTAGAACAAATAAATATTGGTGTCATTGACAACGGCGGTAGTAGTAGTATGCTGAACAATCAGTTTTGCTTGGATACTTAGATAACATAACAAATTGGCTCGAAAAATGCAACCTGGCATAAAGAGCATTTGCGTAGGTTATTTGAACGTTTACAGATATATTACATGGAAGTTGAAATAGGTAAATGTATGTTGAGAAAAGTTAAATAGATTTTTTATGTTACGAAGTCTCGCAAAATGGAGTAAGTCCTTTGCCTGACAAAGTCAAGGTTATTCAGGACTCTCCCAAGCCGGAGACGCAAGTTTTTGGGTATGTAATTTTTTTATAGAGCGCACATACCAGACACTGCAGAAATTATAAGGAATTTTAGATAAATATTTACAAATGTGCAAAGAAAAGATATAAGGGTAGAATAAATAGTATGGACTAAAGAGGCAATTTAGAGCATTTGAAGGGGGTAAGGAAAACTTACAAAATGCTGCCACGTGATCGGACCCGAGTCCAGGGGCAAGGTTCACTCTTATGACAGACGCGTCAGACATTAGTATAGGCGCGGTATTGCACAGAAGGAAAATGGTCTTTGGAGAACCCTCGTTTATTTTTGCAAAGAAGCCCACGGAATCCCAGAAAAAGTACTGTGTATACGACAAGGAACTTCTGGCGATTTATTCGTGTATGGTCATATATTTTAAAGATTGGATTGCAAGTGATATGCGTCACGTAATAGGAAATATAAATCAATAGTCATTAGTGCAAACTAGAACGCTGAGTGAGCAAAGCGGTTCGACGTCAATATGCCAAGGTTAGCACGGAAGGAAATGTGCATAACAAGCAGAAAAAACATGTGACGAGTTGATAGTTATACTCGTATTATAGTGTAAACAAGGTGCGATGTAATTATGTTTTTTGTGGATTGTTATAGATATGTTTTTCTCCTTTTTTTAAGAAAAGGGTGTATGTGGGGGCACGTTTGTACGTGTCAGATTTAGTATATAAGAAGATGACAGCGGTCGAGCGATTAGTCTCTCGCCCCGCGTCACTTGTGTATAATTAAGATCAATATAGTCAGCAGTTTATACAGTGACGTGGTTTCATTTCCTCTCCAGTACCAGTAACACCTACAACTGGAACGATAGACAGAAATTCGTAGAAAGGAATGGCTTATGTTACAACTGCCTGATTCCTTACCACACAGTTTTCAATTGTAAGCATAATAGCTCATGCCGCAGATGTGGTAAGAAACACCATTCCTTAATTCACCCCGAGAACAAAGCAACAGATGAAGTTTCAGAGCGAGCTGAAACTAGACAATTTCGAGACGATTCACTCAACAAAGTAGCTTTTACACCCGTCGACACCAACGTAGCGTCCCATTACGCGGACAAAGAACTTCCCAATAATGTGCTGTTGGCCACAGCAATGGTGAAGATTATTACTCAAAATGGAGCTACGTATCACCTGAGAGCATTGATAGACCCGGGATCCCAAGGTTCATCATTTATTACGGAGTCCGCTACACAGCTCCTTGGGTTGAACAGAACTGCTATCAATTGTACAATAACCGGACTGGGCGAGAACAGAGGTAGCCTCCACTCCAAATACATGGTATCATTACACATACATTCGTTGACCAATCAGAACTTTTCTACAACAGTAAAAGCATGTGTGCTTAACTCACTCACACGAATGTTACCGACTACAGAAGTACACACCAGAGACTGGCCACACTTGCACCGCCTGCAACTTGCTAATCCATCTTACGCTAAACCAGGAAAGGTGGATATTTTACTAGGCGCGGACGTCTACAGTGACATTATCACTGATGGACTTAAAAAAGTTAGTCTAGTCGGGAGAACGGCGGCTGCCGATTCGGAGACCCCGGGTTCAAACCCCACACGCACCACTGTCTTTTCGAAGTCATGTGCGTAATGCCGCTAACTTAAAAAGGTGAAGGAAAACATCGTGATGAAACCGACATGTACCTAGAATCTTTCGAAGTCATGTGTCATCCGCCAACCCGCAGTGGGCCAGCGTGGTGGATTATGGCCTTAACTCTCTCCTTGCGAGAGAAGGCCCCGAGTCCCAGCAGTGGGAACGTTTAGTGGGCTGTTGATGATGATGACTTAAGAAAAGCCCCCGAGGATCACCAATAGCACAAAACACTCACCTCGGGTGGATATTATCAGGCCAGATTTTCAGTACTGAGGCTTTGCACAGCTACACTACCACTCTTAGCATGCACGTTTGCATCGAAGACGATTTACTTCGAAAATTTTGGGAAATAGAGGAGGGTGCATGTAAGAGACACTTCACAGAAGAAGAAGAAGAAAGTTATAAACGACATTTTGAAGCAACACACTATAGACAAGAAGAAGGAAGATACTCAATGGCATTACCATTTAGAAATTCAGATCCAAAGAGTCAATTTCGTGATTCACGAGATATTGCTAAAAAGAGATTTCTGCAGGCTGAAAAAAGGTTGGGAAAGAATTCATGGTTGAAAAACGCATACAAAGAAGTAGTTAGAGAATATTTAAATTTACAACACATGCAAGAAGTTCTGAAAGAAGGCTGGTTGAAGTACCGATCCGAACTATCTTCTTTATCTGGAACCAAAATAGAAAGATGGTTATACAAAATGCAAGACGCTAAAATAGAAATACACTTTTCAGATGCTAGTACAATGGCCTACGCGGCTGTTGTTTACTCACGTGTATTTAGTCCTGAAGACGAAGTTCTCGCCAACCTGATCACCGCAAAGACAAGAGTTACCCCTGTAAAGACTGTTTCCATACCTCGGTTGAAGTTATGCGGTGCTGCTCTGCTCACCAAACTGCTGAACGAAGTCGGTGAACATCTGAAAGTTACTAAAGAAAACATGTATGCTTACACGGATTCACAAGTCGTCTTGGCTTGGCTGCAAGGTCACCCGAGTAAGTGGAAGACATTTATTGCAAATCGTACATCTGAAATAATCACTACCTTACCTGCACATTACTGGAGTCACGTGGCGTCGAAAGAAAATCCCAGTGATCTAGCGTCTAGAGGAGTGTCAGGCTCAATGCTAAAAGATGAAAGTTTATGGTGGGATGGCCCAAAGTGGTTGCTAGAAGGCAAAACAAAATATAAAGTACTTACAGACTTACCTGCCAATCTGGATTTGGAAGAGATAATAGTACACTTTACAGATACTTCAAACACTGAAAACAGAAAAGAGTTTACACAAAATTTATTTGAGAAATTTTCGACATTAGAAAGATTACTAAGTGTCATAGCTTGGTGCAAAAGATTTACAAGGAAAGAAAAGTTACCAACCTTTCTTACAGTTGCCGAATTATCGCATTCGTTGACAGTTTGTATACTTCTTTGCCAAAGGGAAGAATTCACAGATGAGATACGCGACTTAAAGGCAGATACACTTCTTAAGAAAAGATGTAAACTTCAACTGCTTAACCCGTTTTTGGATGAAACGGCCGATTTAAGGTTCGGAGGCCGGTTACGTCATGCCAATATACCTGAAGATGCTAAACACCAAATAATTCTGCCACACAATCACATTTTGTCAAAAATAATAATCATACAAGCACACATGAAAACTCTTCATGGAGGATTAAACTTGATTCGACAGAAGTACTGGATTTTGGGCTGCAAGAATATGATAAATAAGGAGGCACACATTAGCTACGTTTGTGTGCAATACAGAGCTGCAACAAGAACTCAATTGATGGCAGATCTCCTGCAACAAGAACTCAATTGTAATTGTAACTCAAAATAAAATCCGTCCTCCTAAAACCAAACCTCAAATCCTAGTGCAGCGCAATTTTAGTGGTATGGACAACGATGCTCTCATTGAAGATGCAAAAAATATTGATTGGTGTCCTGTTATTAATGCTGATTCGGTAGATCAACAGATTGCCATCTTTAATACTTTGATTATTGGCCTTTATGATGTGCATGCTCCAATGCGTGCCATAAAAATTAAGCATCTACCAGCACCATGGCTCACTGAAGATATTAAGGTTTTGATACATAGGAAAGCAGTAGCTAAGACCAAATACAAGTTGCGTTGCTCTGAATACAATCAAACAAAATATGTTCAGGCCCGTAATCGCTGCAATAAGGCGTGTAGGGATGCAGTACGCCGCCATATTCATGCATCTGTAGATAATGACAACCCGGCGAAAGTCTGGAAATTTCTCAGGTCTGTGGGAATTGGCAAAACACGTTCTAATCTCACCTCTAAATTTACTGACCTTAATGCTCTTAATCAACATTTTACTTCTGCTTCAGCTATGTCTGATGCAGTTAAAGCCACAACACTTAGTTATCTTGCTGCCATTCCCAAACCTCAGTTTCCTTCTTTTGAATTTAATCGATTCACAGAGTGTGATGTTAAGAAGAGCTTTATGTCTATCTCTTCCAACGCGGTAGGAAGTGACAATATAAGTCGGAACATGTTATTGCCCATCCTTGATATTATCCTTCCTGTCCTATGTACCATTTTTAACAATTCAGTTGGAAATAATGTTTCCCTTCAATCTGGAAAGACGCCCATATTTTGCCACTGCCCAAAAAGTCAAACCCTAAATCCTTTTCAGAATTTCGACCAATTTCCATCCTACCTTTCCTTTCCAAAATCCTTGAGCGTCTTGTCCATAAACAGCTCAATGAATTCCTCAATAGACAAGATCTCTTTAATCCTTTCCAATCTGGTTTCCGACCTCGGCATAGCACTGTGTCTGCACTTGTTAAAGTCACTGACGATATTCGCTTGGGGATGGATGACGGCAAGCTTACTGTTCTAACTCTGTTAGACTTCAGTAATGCTTTCAACGCCGTCAATTTTGATATTTTACTAGCAGTATTAAGCTCAATTAACATATCTCCACCGGTAATCGAATGGCTTCGTAGTTACCTACAAGGACGCCGGCAACGGATTCGCCTAGAAGATACCTTCTCTTCTTGGTGTAATACAACAGCTGGTGTCCCTCAAGGCGGTGTCTTATCTCCTCTTCTTTTTGCTATTTTCATAAACGCTATTTCTAAATATATTACTTCTTCCTACCACCTTTATGCTGACGATCTTCAAATTTATACACAGGCCCCATTTCATGAACTTGCAGTAGCCATATCTAAAACTAACGCTGATTTATTTTCAATTCTCAAATGGAGCAAATCTTTTGGCTTGGATGTAAATCCTTCAAAATCTCAGGCTATTGTAATAGGTAGTTCTTATTAGGTTTCTAGAATAGACTGGTCTACTGTCTAATGTCTGATATTATCTTCAATGGGATTGTAATACCTTTTAGTGACTCAGTTAGGGATCTGGGTATGACATTGGATCAAACTCTTTCTTGGGACAGTCACATTAAATCTATCAGCAGTAAGCTTTTTGCATCAGGTGCCTCACTTAGGCGTCTACGAAACTTCTTACCCACTGCCACTAAAATTGCACTAGCGCAGTCTCTCCTACTCCCCATCTTGGACTATGCTGACGTTTGTTTTCTTGATTTGAGAGAGGACCAGCTTGATAAACTTGAGCGCCTCCAAAACTATTGCATTAGGTTTATATTTGGGTTACGAAAATTTGATCACATTTCTCAATTTCGCGCTAAACTCAAATGGTTACCGATTCGCTTACGTCGTAACACTCATATTCTTTCCCTTCTGTACAACGTCTTATTTAACCCATGCACACCGCGTTACCTTAAAGAGCGGTTTACGTTACTGCAGGATTGCCATTCTCGTCCTCTTAGGTCAAAAACCAACCTGACCCTAATGTGCCCTTCTGCACGCTCTGAAACATGCTATGGCAATTCCTTTGCCTTTCAGGCTGTTCAACTGTGGAACGATCTGCCAGTTTGTATCCGAAAGCTGCAATCGTTACCAACTTTTAAAGATCACGTGAAAAAGTTTTATTTGTCGAAACTGTAATCTATGTAATTTTTATTTTATTTAATGTTCTTTTTTACACTTTCTGAGATCACTTCAAACTTTACAATCATGTTATTTGCTGTTATTTGTTGCTCGTCACTTTGTCATCTTTGTAACTAGGTAAATTTATTTACCTTGTTAGTATATTTATGTATGTAAGTATATGATTAGTTTATTTATTAGTGTATTTAGTTTTATTTTTATTTTTTTATGTAGTTTTATGTATTCGTATGTAGTACTATTAGAATGTACGTCTATCCCATAGTCTTATTATTTAAATATTAATTGTTGCGCACCACGCTTTAAGTTTTCAAATATTTCTGTCCATCCCAAGGTTGCCTGGAAGAAATCGCTTTTAGCGATAAGGCCGCCCGTTGTATCACAAGTCTTACTGTTTTTCAAAATTGTATGTATCCTTTTTGGTGTGAACAATAAAGAATTTTCATTCATTCATTCAATTGATGGCAGATCTCCTGCAACAAAGAGTAACGCCAACTAGACCTTTCTTACATTCAGGCGTTGATTTTGCTGGACTAATAGATATGAGAATGTCAAAGGGAAGAGAATGCAAAACCTATAAATGTTATATTTGTATAAAGATTATAGTCAACAGTCACTACTCAGATTGAAGCCGGCTTAAATTTGCGACCAATTTCACCACTCAGTAATGATGTTAACGATTTGCTTCCCCTGACTCCCGGTCACTTCTTGATCGGCGAGCCACCGATAGTTGTTCCTGACCCTTCTTACTTAAACTCTAATGTTATCAGACTTGATAGATGGCAGCTCACTCAGAGATTGTTTAAAAACTTTTGGAGCAGATGGTCGACTGAGTGTTTAAGCTGACTTCAACAACGACCAAAGTGGGTGATTAAAGAGGAGAACAACATTAGGATTGGAACCCTAGTCCTAGTTAAAGATGATAATTTGCCTCCTGGTAAATGGTCTTTGGCTCGAGTCACAGATTTGCATCCGGGTGATGATGGATTGATTAGATTAGTTTCACTTAAAAGCAAAAACACCCTCATCAAACGCCCTATTACAAAAATTTGTTTGTTACCTGTAGATTTTTAATTTGTATTGTATAAAATTGGCCCCATTTTCGCTGAGCGATTTGGCACCCATCTTTTCATAGCAGTTCTGTGTTTGTAACTTAGTTTTTCACGATGGGTGGTTATTTTTTATGTTTCTTGAACATAGTTTTTTCACGATGGGTAGCTTTTTAAATTCATTTCTTTATTGTTAGCATGAAAACGTTAATGTGTATACTATTTCTGGAAGTTTTTCTGAAGGACATTATTTGCAATAATGATCCTTGATGGGTGCAATGTTTGAAACGTTTTACGTTGTTTTTATTCGGATCAATTTCACTAGTTCACTCGGAAAATCATAGATGGCGCTAGTAATCAAAACGATGTATTTCTGAAACACGCAAACGAGATTTTCTGTGAATTGGTGTATTGATTCGAAGATTTCTATTTCTTTGAGTTTTTAGTTCGGTACTAAAATAAACCATACGGTCTCGAAATACACTTTTCATTCTCGGGTTTATTAGTGACTACTTTTTGAGGCATCTAGGACCACCCCGCCGCGTTCCCGACTTAGTCTATCACAAGGAATTGATAAAAAGCGTGACACCAAGGCCAGATCAAAGATAATTCTTCTTGTGGATCCCGTGAATTATATTCATATTCAAGAATCTAGCACTGCAAAGGAGGTTTGGAATAATTTATCTCGTGCATTTGATGACTCAGGACTAACACGCCGGGTTGGTCTACTACGAGACTTATGCAATACTACACTAGCAGGATGTTCAAATGTGGAAGAGTATGTCAGTAAGATAATGACAACAGCACATACATTAAGAAATATTGGCTTTCATGTAGACTTTCAAGGAAAGTAAACAGAACCAATCATCATATGCAGCTGTATTTATTGCCTCTTCTGGTTACTCCGATGATTGGTATATTGATTCCGGTGCCTCGGTGCATATGACCAAGCACAAGAATTTGTTTATAGAAGAAACAAATCCAGATATAAAGAACATTAAAGTTGCAAACAATAAATCATTACCTGTTAAAAGCTCTGAAAAAATAAGTTTATGTGTTGAAAATGAGAATGAATACTTTTGAATGAAATACTGTTCACTAATGTACTCTATGTGCCTGAGCTGGCTACAAACCTGCTATCAGTTAGTCAAATAATAAAGAATGGTGGCCAAGTAAAGTTCAAAAAAGATGGCTGTATTATACTAAACAGAAACAATGCCATAGTAGCAACAGCAAGCTTGATAAATAATATGTACCGGTTGAACATGTCTGCAGCTCATGCTTGCGTATCAGATGTTATCGAGCAAGATACTTACCTGTGGCACCAAAGGTTGGGTCATCTAAATTTTCAAAGCTTGAATAAATTGACTGAGAATACTGCAGATTTAAAATTTGTTTCACAAGGAAGTAATGTGAAGTGTATAACGTGTCAGGAAGGAAAACAATTACGTTTACCGTTCAAAGCGCAAGGTTCTCAAACTAAACACCTGCTCGAATTAATTCACTCCGACATTTGTGGACCAATGGAAACTCAGTCATTCGGCAAAGCTCGATATTTTGTGACATTTTTAGATGATTACTCAAAGAAAATATTTGTATATGTACTGCATAACAAATCAGAAGTTCTGGAAAAATTTATGGAATTCAAGAAATTAGTTGAGAATCAGTTAAGACAAACAATTAAAATTCTCAGAACTGACAATGGTCTTGAATATGTAAACAGGAATTTTTCAAACTTTCTCAAAGAAACTGGAATAATACATCAAACGACCACACCTTACACTCCCGAACAAAATGGCACAGCTGAAAGAATGAACAGAACATTGATAGAAAAAGCAAAATGTATGATGTTGAATGCCAACCTACCTAAAGACTATTGGGCTGAAGCAATTCACACCGCTGCTTACATTATTAACCGCTCTCCGACTAAATCTCTGTGCTATAAAACTCCAGAAGAAATGTGGACAGGACGAAAGCCCAATGTCAGCCATATGAAGACATTTGGATGTGAGGCGATGGTTCATATGCCCAAAGAGAAAAGAAAGAAATTGGATTCAAAATCACAAAGAATGATCTTTATTGGGTACTGTGAAAACACAAAAGGGTACCGATTTCTATTACCTAATTCAAGAAAAGTCATAAAAAGTAGAGACGCCATATTCCTTGAGTCTACAGTCAACAGAGAATATGTGCCTATCAAATTGACTACAAATGAATGCAGTATTCAAAACAAGGAAAATGAATGCAGTATTCAAAACAAAATTTGTGAAGAACTTTCAAGTGATGACTCATTTAATACTGTAACTGAAAATAAATCTCAGTCAGACAGTGAGTACTTCCCTGATGAAAGCATAGAATCTTCACCAGAAAGGAATATTACAATTAGAACACGAAGACAACATATATTAGCTTCTCCACACCAAACCAAACCACATACAAAAGATATCGAAACTTTTGTAATGATCTTTTGAAAAAAACAAAAATTAACTATGATAGGGAACAACTAACAAAAGCCGGTAACAACAGTAAACGCATCTGGAATCCATAAAGAAGGTCACATTCACGACGAATCAATCTGACTCAAACTCGAAACTTCTCTAGACAAACGCTTCCCCAGCTCTATCAGCAAATAAACCAATAAAACCAATATATATATTCTCAACCACGAGTGCAGTCATTTGATATGCTAGATACCGACGAAAAAGAAGTAGAACGTATCATCCTTGGGTTAAAAGATGACTGCGCCGTTGGATGGGATAACATCTCCAACAGATTTTTGAAAAAATTCAAAGATATCCTTGTACCGCCTTTAGCCCATATTTTTTCACAGTGTATTACTAACGGAGTCTTCCCCAGGTGTCTTAAAAAGGCTGTAGTCATTCCAATTTATAAATCGGGAAGTAAAGAACAGGTAACAAATTACAGACCGATATCACTTCTATCCTCACTATCAAAAATCCTAGAAAAAATTATCAACACCCGCCTCGTAAGGTATCTAGAAAATAACAAGCTTCTATCAAACAACCAATTTGGTTTTAGAACGAAGCTATCAACAGCTGACGCAGTGCACCAGCTGACAGAGAATGTAACGCAAGCGCTCGATAGGGGTAACCAGACAATGTGTATCTTCCTAGATTTGGCTAAGGCCTATGATACGGTATATGGACCTTTTTTACTACACAAACTAGAAGCAATAGGCGTAAGGGGAATCCAGCTTAAACTTTTCACAGACTACATAAGCGACCGTACTCAATGTGTCAGAATAGGCAATGTGGTCAGCGTTGACGAGAAAAGCACTAATTTCGGAATTCCTCAAGGCGGGACCCTCAGTTCTACCCTTTTTCTGGTTTACATAAATGACCTCTGCAGCTTAAATCTAGAACATGACAAGATATTGTCATACGCTGATGACACTGCAATTTTATTTTCCGCCCCAAACAAGATGATGCTGCACGAATTTGCTCAGCGAGGTTTTGACAAGGTGAATAATTGGCTAACAAATAACCTACGAACACTAAACGCGAATAAAACAAAATACATATATTTTGCTATGCGTAAATCTAAACAATCTACAGCTAACCCAAATCTATATGCGCACACTTGCACAAATCCAACAGCCTGCCTACACAAATGTCCAACCATAGAAAGAGCAAATGACATCAAATACTTAGGTGTTATTATTGATGACTCACTATCTTTTCGGCTACATATAAAAAATCTAGTAAACAGACTTCGTAAGCTTATTTATGTGTTCAAAATATTACGGCATATCGTAGATACTAAATTAATAAAGCAAGTATATAAAGCATTGTGTCAATCGATAATAACATACTGCATCTCATCATGGGGAGGAGCTACTAAGTCATTAATGATTTCTGTCGAAAGAGCACAAAGAGCCATATTGAAGGTCGCAACATTTCGCCCATTTCTCTTCTCCACGGAACGGCTCTATAAATCCTGTAACATTCTAACTGTAAGACAACTCTTTATATTGAATACGACAATAAAACAGCACAAACTACTTTCATACACCACTAACAATACTAACAAGAGATGTAAGGATATTGTATGTATCTCGCTGGCACACACAAAACACGCTTTCACAAGTAGATTTTTCATATTTCTAGGGCCATTACTCTACAATCGAATAAATAGATTGTTATGCATATACAATCAAAATGTATATAACTGTAAACAAACTGTCTCCGAGTATTTGCTGACTCTGTCATATGAGGAAACTGAACATATGATAGTAGTTACAAAATAATTAAGGAATCGCATACCTATAATTTGATAAGCAAAGTAGTTCTTAAATACCTTTCTTTTTACCGATTTCGTACCGACCGAATTATTAATAAAGTGTTTAGTTTTATTTTCTTCCTAAATGTAACTCTTAGGTAAATAAGCATTTCTCTCGCCTGAAACACAGGTTCTACCTAGTTCAGGCAAACAAAAAGAATCTACCTGTTTATAGAAGTAAGAAAATATTGTATAGTTAAGATCTATTTTTATTGAAATAAATTTATTTTATTTTTATTTATTTTTATACTATACACGGCGATCTAGGTAGCACATGTGACAGTACGAATATTGTGCCCTTGATATACGCAATAATGAGTGAGAAAGCCGAGAAATCGTATACAATGCTTTTTACAGTTATAAAAGCTCAAATAACAGAATGGCAACCGGAGTTATACAAATGTGACTTTAAAATCGCAGTAATGAACGCCATTGGAACTGTATTTCCAAACGTTGCTGTGAAGGGATGTTATTTTCATTTTTGTCAAGCAATTTGGAAGAAAGGACGTGCATTAAATTTAACGAAATCAAAGGTCCAGAAAAGACAAGTGGCATTATCCGCTGTCCTACCTTTCTTGCCTGATGACCAAATTATAAATGGTTGGTATTATGTTGCCAGCCAAAGGCCAGATGATGATAACAGCAAAAAAATTCGCCAATATATGTTACAACAATGGCTAAAGGATGAGAATTTTATAAAAATCTGGTGATTAGTCTCAAAAAAAAAAGCCTAATCTCACACAGCTTTTGAATGTCTTGTTTGAAGATGCGTCAGTAAATGAAGTTTATGCCAACAAACTGTCGAAAAATGTTCAAATTAAGAATAGCACAAAAGCAAGTATAGAGTCAGATGCCTTTATTCACGAGACACAAATGGAATTAATCAGCGGAAACATTACAGTTGGACATTTTTTTAGAAAAATTAAGATAATTTGTTATTAATATTATAAGAGGACTCATCGTTAAAAATCTAGATACTTTGATTTGTTAACATTTTTGATTGTTATTGGCACTACTAATATTGTTTATGAATATGTGTCGAGTGTATTTATAAAAAATAGAGACAGATCAATAATTATACTGGCTTTTTTTACCTTCGTTTTTTTGTCAATTACAATGGGGGGGGGGGGGGGGGGAGTGGAATAAACCAAAATGAAAGGGGGAATTTTTAGACTTTCTTTACATTAGGGTTCAGTTTTCCCCCCTAATGAGGAATCTCTAAGGGGGAAAACAGGAATAAGCCCCAAAACACGCGAGTTTTTTTGTGTTCTGATTAACGAATGGTCAAAGCAATTATGTCCACGTGTAGGCTTAGAATGACCGAGAATGAAGCCCACTTGTGCCGTAAGTTCGAAATAGTCGAAACAAAAACAGTTTTTTTTAGGTAATACTATCCAGCAAAAGCCTGCAAGACAAAAGAAAAAAGTCATGATGATGAGCATAGTAAACTCGAAACTATGATCGAACTAATAGTGTTCGTATTTCTTAAGTGATGAAAACGGTGAGAGAGTTACGTTAATTTAAAACGGTAATGTTTTGTCTAAGGCTAATCGTTTTCAATCAGAGTTTTGTTCCTGTAGGACGAGCTCGGAGCGTTTAAAAATGATTGGACGATGGTAGCTCAGGACCGGATTAAGTGGAGGGAATTGGGGGAGACCTTTGCCCAGCAGTGGGACAACTCAGGTTAAACTAAAACAAAAAAAAAAAAGGTGACAAAAGGTTACATGGAGTTGGCAAAACACTGGGCGTCTTATGGCACGAAGCTATCGCAGGGAGAAAAAAGGAAGATATAGTTAGCTGCTTTCAAGAATTTTTCCTTGAAAACCGGGACTACAAAAATGTGATTTTGTGGCTGGATAACTGCGTGGCCCAAAACAAAAATTGATGCCTTTTTTCCTACTTAGTATATTTAGTCAATTCGAAGGGGGTAAATATTGAAAGTGTTGTGCTGCGTTATCTGGAAGTTGGTCATACTTTTATGGCTGCCGATAAATTTCACCATAGAGTGAAGCAATCACTTAAGGAGAACAAGTGAGTGTATGAGTGTATGAGAAGTGTATGACTTTGAAGATTTTTGCAAAGCTGTCGCTGATTCTGGTTCAAATACTGTGGTGAAAAAAAATGACAGTTAGGGATTTTCACGGTTTGAAGACTGCTCTTCGTCGTATAAATTACAACATTCTGTGCCGCGAGCTTATTTAAGAAACATGTCTGAAATCACTTTTCAGCGAGGGAGCTATTCGATGTTCTACAAGAACAGCCATGACACTGGATTTCTTGAGAGTTAAAAATCTTAAAATAGGCCATCCATTCCATTTAATAATAATAGTATATTTTTAAATATTAAACTACGAGTGCCTTTTATAATTACGGATGTAAGCTATTTCCTGTAAATAAACAATAAATGATTAGTATAATAGTTTCAGGCTTACGTGTGGATGTTCTACGCCTTAAGTCTTCAGTTCAGTTCACATCATCAGTTGGGACATCAGTTGTTTTGGTGTACATCTTGGTTCATTTCATCGTAGGTATGTATGTAGGTAGGTCCTAAAAAAAACACGTCCACTCCGGTGTGCGGTCAAAAGTCGATCCTCAGTTAAAATTATAGATAATATTATAGTATTATTAAGCCCGGTTCATATTAAGCAGGAAGACGGGTTGTTTGGTATAGAATGACGTAACAATATATTTTAATAAACTTGTAGAAGGGTAATGATAATTTTAAGCCGAGGCGCGGACAATGTTTGTAAAGTACCCGCATTCCGTTTTAATTCAGTACTTTGTTGGGACGGCTCAATACGGGAGAGTCCATTGTCTTTGTCGCATTTTTCGACTGCGCCGGGCGCACGTGTTTTGTAATTCACCTCAAAGTCCGCGACTGTGAACACGCATTCTTTTGCGCGGTCACGAGAACGAACATTATTTGTGAATTATATACGCCGGGCGTTATTTTTTTGTGTTTTAACTTTGATCCGCGCGGACGCGAGATATTGTGATACTTGAGGTTGAAGACGCCGGGCGTCGATCTTGAACTTTGGTTCCCACGGGTTCGAGGAACGAACCTGTGTTGGGAACGAGGACTTGGGACGAGCGAGGCGCTTCCAGGCACTACCAGGACTGTGGTGCCACGTCCACTGAAAACCTGACAAGTATCGTACATATTTATTTAAGTATATGATAAACACTAGACAAGGGGGACGGGGCTAGATTCGAGGGAAGTTTAGGTTATACACCCTTATCAGAGGAAGCTGGTTAGAAAAGGTACCGTGTCCTAGTAATATAATTTTTAGTGTTAGAAAACGCCCCAGTCGTTTCCTACTGGGTGGTAGCAGAGATTTAGGTATAAGTAAAAAACATCTCGGTAACCACTACGCCTCAGATAGCGGCGGAACCCAGGCTGATTGCGTAGTTTACCTAAAACACGGGTAGTTATAGTTTTGTCAAATCCCAATAGTCACTTCTAGTTCCTTTGATTTTTATAAACTCCCAATTGCACCCCACAGGTATAACCAAATGCTTATCCCTCCTTATCCATTCATAGCAACCAATAACGACAGTTATGGGTACTTGGAGGCTGAATACCCGAAGATAGACAAGGAGTACCTCTGCGTAGAAGATATAGTCGCCAGAATCAGCAACCATCAGGATTGTGTACGAGACCTTATCTCTCATCATTCACTGGAACATTGCACTTCACCACCGTCGACTTGGGAACAGAAGCCATCGAGCAGCTGAGCAACAGGGATTACATCGCCACCTTTCCTCGCTACACAAGAGCCCATCTATGTACAATGCGGGCGAGAAGAAGTTAAGCAACTTCAGAGAAGCTATCTTGTGATATTGCCGACAAAACTGCACCTTATCAACGCTCAAGTTTGTTATAATAAACCAAAATGAAAAAAATATCTGGGCAACCACTCCTGATCACAGATGTCACAACTTCACGAAAAAAATTCCAACATCGAAGATACTCTTGAAGTTTATCGACCTGAAGAAATTTCACAGCTTCTACAATCAAATTTTGATGCAGCCGGAGATGAAATTGAACACTGATGACGTACACCGCATACCACACCACCATCCCTCTCTTTATATTGCTATGTGGTACCTGCATAGTCATCACCATCAATATCTACCGACGTTACTTCCACAACCAAAACGAATCGTCAAACAAACAGCAGTCCTTGAGCATAAGAGTTCTCCAGCAACATTTTCACTGAACGTTGAAAAATAGTTCCTGTTCTGCGGGTGGAAGAATTACATATTGCTCAACCACTGAAACTGCTGCATCGCTGACCCACATTTACACGGGTTTACACCGAGGCACGAGTTGCAGCGTCAGCTCTTCGTGACGCCCGACCGAGGTGATTTACGGACGCCTCCTAGTTAAGATAGTTCTCTCGCTTCACTTCAGCTAGGCCTCACTTATTATAATTTAACCATAGTTCAGTTCATAAGATTTAATTGTAATTTAAATTAATTAATTAAATATATATAAGAACATTTGTTTTTTTAGCCCTCCGCCTGCAGTTAACGTAATTAACTTGATAACATTAATATAAATAGTTTGGTAATAATCTAAATAATAGGTGGTTGCCATATAAGATTCAATTCTTATTTTCTCATCAGTCGGCAGCAATAATATATAGCCTTGTTAAAACCTTTGTTAAAACATACTCGTATTGTACCTATGTGGAAATAAATTATAATACAAGTATTAACGGGGGTTTTTTACAGAACTAAATAGGTAGCTGTGATGATAAACTTGATGAAACTGCTTTATAAACTCAGCTTGGCATAGGGTGGGCTATTACAACGACTGTAATCTTTAAATTAAAACTGAATTAATACGCACTAATGACAACTAGAAACGAACACATCTGATTTACAGCTGAGGCTCCTCGCTGAGCTCAGACTTCGACTCCTCAACTTGATTTCGGTGTAGGCTGGCAGGTAGCATGTAGATAGACCTGCTGTCCAATAGCAAGCACGTTGGCCGTGCTGGCCAATAGGGAAGCACTTGGACGTGCTGGCCAGTGGGCAAGCACATGGGTGTGCCGGCCAATCGGCAAGTACATAGCCGTGCTGGCCGGCAGGTAAGCGAACCATGAGGACATACAGAATACAGGCAGGCAGAAACGCCTACTTTTGGCTTAGGCTTCGGTTCAGATGAAATATGTTATGTTATGAGTTTGTATGACAGGGTACTCTTACAGTAGCTTCATTCATGCATGCATTCATTCATGAAGTTTGAGGTGGTGAACTTCCCATACGGTAATTTCTTCTTTATTTACGTTCTTCCAAGAATTAGTCAACAAAGTGATTAATCGGCCCTCAAATGCGCGTAGTTTTCGGTATCACTTGGGCTGTCAAGATTCATTTGATAATGCATCAATGCAGTCTGTCTTTTCTCGCTGTGTTGGTGATGCGAGATTCTACCGGACGATTATCGCATACGGTCTACCGCAAGCCGATACACACAGATAGGTATCTAAGGGCCGATTCACACCACCATCCGGGACATCTAGCCTCAGTACCACGCACGCTTATTAATAGAGCTTTGAGACTATGTGGTCCAGAACACCTAGACGCTGAGATAGAAAGACTTGAAAGGTGACTTGAAAGGCGTGCTCAAACGCAACGGATATAACTAGAACGCGTCCAGCTTCGGTGGAGAGGGCGGCCACTTACCTGCCATATATTAAAGGAGTGACGGATTACATTGGACACTTGTTACGCCGAAGATATTGCATCAAGACAATGTTTCGTCCACTCAGGCAGTTAAGGCAAGTGGTACGCTCCCCAAAGGACAAAGACCCTTTGGGTGTTCCTGGGGTGTACATGATTCCCTGTGATTGCGGTAGAAGCTATGTAGGTGAAACACGTAGAAATGTGTCCAAGAGGCTTACTGAACACATACGCGCGATTAAGATTTTGGACGGCAACAGCTCTAGGGTGGCGGAGCATGCTCTCTGTTCGGACGCTCAACACTTCATTCGATTTGATAAGGCGGAGGTCCTGGCAAGGGAGAAGTATTTTATACCCCGTAAAGTCAGGGAGGCCATTGAAATTAGTAAACGTCCTACGTTTAACAGAGATGGTGGATGGCAAGTGCCGCCCGCTTGGAAACCTTCCCTCCAAAAGGCTCAGCAGTGTGTACAGAACACCGTCACCTGCACACCCGCGACAACAACCGTTAAGCTTGCGTGCGCGCCGTGCGGTTGCCCGCTGTGCTAAACGAGCTGCGAACATGCGCGCGCACTCGCCAAGAAGATCGCCGGACGCGATCGAAACTAGAGTCGGACTGTTTTGACTATATTATACGTGAGTTACCCGTGTATTTGTTTCAAAATGTGTAATAACCACGTTAGTTTTCACACTAATTGCAATAGCAAATGAAATAAACATCAACGACTTTAGAGTCACAGATATGGAGAACAAAATCAAAAATTTAAGATCAACCGACAGCCAAAAATTTAAAAAAATTGAAGACTCAAAGAAATCGGGAGCTAGACTAAATAATGTTTATGTCTCCAATATACAATGGCTCAAGGAAATGTAAGAGGCATTCATGAAATCATGAATGATCTGAAAAAAAAGTGAGAATGTGAGTAGGTACTTATTTTATTTACGTTTTTACAATCTAAAACATATTTGCTATACCACAGAAGAATATACTCAGAAAGTTTTGCGAAAAAAAGACACTGACCACTTCGTAATTATTTTGAAAACTTCGATTATTTAAAAGTAAAAATACCTCTGTTCGATTTTCAAATTTCCCTCCGTGTTTTTTGAGAGCCTATTCAAATTTTCTTATTTCATTAAAAAAAAGATCTGCGTCGACGAGAACATTTTCGTGTTGTGGCTTGTATGTGGCTTAAAACCTGATGAGTCATTTGATCGACTTCGAATTGCTTTTATGGATGAAAGACGTTCAAAAACAACCATCTACCGCTAGTATAGCGAGTTCAAACGGGGTCGTTTTACTTTGGGATATGAACAAAAGAACTGGTTGTCCTACAACGGCTGTCACCGAAGAAAGTGCGTTGGCAGTAAAAAAAAATCAAGAAAACAGACGCATTAGGTATGAAAAGATTCAGCATACTCTGCAGATTGGATCAGGAAGTGTTTACAAGATTTTGCACGAGCACCTTCGCGTAAGGAGGATAGTTTCTCGCTGGGTGCCGCACAACCTCACCGAAGCTCAGAAGTAGGCCCGTATGGATTGGACAAAAATTTGATGCAGGCCCGTCACGGCGCGTTTACGACATTGTAACAGGTGACGAAACTTGGATTGATTAATACGATCCAGAAACAAAGTGTCTGTCGACAGTTTGGCTTTTTCAAAATGAACCAACGCCTACGAAAGTGAAGTGACCGAGGAGCGCAGGGAAAATTTTGATCGCTAGTTTCTTCACTCAGACGGGGTACCTAATTTCAAATCTACTTCGAGACCAAAGCAGCATCAACGCCGAATGGTACAGCATAAAATGCCAGCCAGAAGTTATTTCTGCAATCAGCAACAAGCGACCGAACACCGGGCTCCGGGCTTCATCACCGGAAGACGCGTTAGCAGCGTTTGAGAAGGCCGTAAATGAAGTGTCTGCGGAGAACTGGAAAAAATGTTTTGAAAATTGGTTCAGACTCAAAAATCTTTGCATAGAGGCTGGTGGAGAGTTATTTGAAAAGATTTAGTAAAAATATTTTTTTCATAGAAGTTTTTTTTTTGATTTCTCAAAACTTTCTGAGTGTCCCACGTATAGTTGTAAGTTGTTTTTTTAGCTAATCATTCTACTTTGCCATGGAACGGCGCCTGGACCGGAGAAGTATTCTGCATATTTGTCACATAAATCTCTTGCTACCCTCCCTGCTAATTTGTGTTGTAGTCGGTAATGGTTGGCAAGGTGTTAATAAGTTCTCGTCTCCAAGACCTTTCAATTGGGTTTTTGAAAAAATATATTGTTTTTTTATTTATTTTAAAACTTTATTATTAATAATATTGAATTGTGGAGTTGATCCACGTTTCAAAGCCTAGTTTATAAGAAATATACAGAATCATTTCCATACATCTTATCCACGCATTTAAGGTGGAGAGTCCGTATTTAAATGCATCTTCATTGTCAACTCTTGCAGCCACTTTTGTTAGATCATTCATCCGGCTAGGAGTTGCTCCACAAACAATGCATGAAGCGCTTGAGAAAGTCTGCGTTAAAACTTGAGCAACTTCAACTTAATAAAATCTCGCGTGAGAATATTTTATATCGAAACATAATTTTATCGAAATTTAAATTAAATATAATTTGACACAGTATCATCTTAGTAATGTAAATGTAAAAAAAACTGTTAATTTTCCTCAAGAATAGGGGTAAAACAATAACGAACTAGTTGACGTTAGGTATTTTGTTATGATTTGGACAATATTTAGTTAAATTTATAGTGCTAACCTACATGTTTTTTTTTTCTAGTTGCCTAATGATATGCTATATAATACCGAGTATCATATTATGGGACAAGTCTGCCGTGCAGTGCTTACAACGCAGTATTCGACATTTTGACGGTATTAAGTTTAATATTGAACCGTAATGAACACGTCATAAGGAATCGAATGATAAAATCGATTTTTGAATTTTCCTACTACAAGATAGAAAAAAACAGGTCCCTCAACGCAGTAACTAGTCATATTTTATGCAAACTCTAACGTGAAACTGTCTAAAATACAGTAATAGCAATTACTGCCATGACTCTTTGTTTTTCTAAGTAAAACGCAGTAAATGTTATCATCACTACAAAAGATCGGTTAACTACATCTTAAAAACGTAGTGACCACATAAACTAAAATGCAGTAAATAGCTAATGTACTGAAAATATGAGCACTGCAAAGTTGGTTTTAATTACTTTTCGTAATGAATTACAGACTAGTATGCAGTAAGGTACTAAGATGCGATGTTTTAAAAAGCATTACCTATTTTTCCCACATGTGTTAAGCAAAGTAAAATGCAGTAAAATTGATAAAACTGTTCTTTATCTTTATTTTATGCTACTTTTTGTTGTAAATGTTACTGATTAAATTGCAGTATTTGACTTATTTACTGCAGTATTATCGATAATTTTTGACACTGAAATAATAATATATTGCACCTTAAATTGCAGTATAAGTAGTTTTTACTGCATGGCAGTTGATAGTTTGAGCATTTTATGATGTTTTACTTCTTTTTTGGAGTAGTTTACTGCATTCTAACTAGGATTTGTTGCTCTATCAGTCGCATCCCAACAGAGATGACGATCGCAAAACTATAAAAATAAAGTACTTAGATAACAAACACATTGAAAGCAGTACATTTGAATTTAGTCATTCTTACAATAACACACAAAAATACGACTTAACCCAAGATCTATCTAACAGCCGAATCTTGCAACCAGTAAAAATAAATTTTGTGAAATCAGAAGATCATTTGCAACCAACTTTGAAGCAGCTACCTCAAACACAACCAGCCTTTACAGAAATTACTTTGTCACAACCGCTACTTTTACTACAATCAGCTTCGCCGTAACTGGTTTTAGGAAAATCAGCTTTATTTCATCCAGACATTACCCAACCAGCTCTCTACTCAACTATCAATCAGCAATCCATTCTTGCCCCTACCGAATTAACGCAGATACAAGAAAGTCACAATGATATTTCGTCTATGTAAGATTTATTATGTTCGGAGATTGAAAATTTGCCACCATCTGCAGAGGTTTTCCAGAATATGTTTGAATTTGCCAAGCAGTTTAACCATCAAGATGATGCATAAAGATTTCACAAGACTTCACCTGGAGGTCAATGGCTGTTTTAAAACCTACAGAAATCACGTCCCAAATGTAATGAATATTTCATTCACGAGACTTGGCCACGAAGAATGTGAAATGTGTGAAGTATTTGATCTTCACAATCCTAACCACGTCAAAGAAAGTCGTTGTCCTGATTGCGATATTTGCAATAATTATGCGAAACAGAAAGAAAAATACACGAAAGCACGGAAACAATACGATTCAGATGCAAAAAAATTTCAAATGAAAAAAACGTTTGTGTTTCAGGTCATAATGCTTCATCGGTTAGATTCATTCAAAAGTGAAATATATTGCCCTAGATTAATAGTAAATGACGAAACTTTTGTGCCTCTCCAAAAATATACAAACACTAATTTAGTTTACGCTACGGCGTACAAGCTACAGCTTAGCATGAACTCATTTCTGGCAGAAATCAAGAGAACCTGGTGAGTGCTTTTTGGGTGTTTTAACTTAATCGTAGAGATGCACTAAGAATAACAATATGGCTGGAAGAATATTCAGCTTAGAAGAAAAACTGGTGTCTCATGTCTGTTTTGATAGGCATAATTAATAGCTGCGACATTGCAGCTACAATCACAGTGCTGAAGTATTTCGAGCCCGGGCATACGACTGCGGACTCATTTTACCATAAGATTGAGCAATCGCTGCAGAAAAGTAAAGCAGGACTTCTGCCAGGCTATAAACAAGTCAACTTATGTCAAATCGATGGAACTATCCGATTTTTTATCTTTCAATCTCAGGTCCCACACCAAAACCTCAAAGATCATTCAGGAAACATAATATATTTAAAAGATGGTATTTAAAAAAAGCCATAGTACACAGAGAAAAATACTGTCTTTATTACAAAACCGCTAAATTTGAATGCTGAAGAATACCGCCAATTGAGGTGCTTAAAATCAAAGAAGCACCCAAACCAGAGGTGAGATCTCAGCCCAAGGGTAAACCTTCTGCCAGAAAAGTAGACATAATTAAAAAAAATGCCATACTTGCCCGGAAACCCAATTACTTTCTGGAGAAATATTCCAGTTTCAACTGCAGAAACTGACGATGGTGAAGAAAACTTTGTCTTTGATAAAGTTAAGCAGAATATCACTAAGTTTATATTTCAACCTTTTGTAATATACGTAAGATAATATTTATTGCCTATAGATAGTTTATTGAAACATGCTGAAGGAGAGCATTTAATTTAATATGTTTTTAGAATATGATTTTTGTCCAATTAGTAATTTAAGTGAATATGTTTGTGCCATTCTATTGAAAAGTCTCATTAGTTTCACTTACAAAATGTTACCTATAAATGGTTATAATAAATTAAGTTTTAATTACCATATTCTGTGAGTCTGACTTACCCAAATTGTTAGGATATCTTACTTCATCTTTATTAAAAGTGATTCTGATTATCATTGTCTGTTTTTACTCTATAAAATTAGTAGTGTACTAATTAAGCCAATAATTGTTTACATACTGCTCCTACATTTAAATCAAAACACACATTAAACTGCAGTAAAATAAATCTAATACTGCATTTTAAATACCAAAATAGTACATGTCACGGATAATTTTGCAGTACAAACTCAAATTACTGCATTTTAATCTCATTATGCGAACTTTTTTTACTGAATTTTAAGTGCAGTAACTGCTCGTTTTTTGGCATATTTTTTTCAAAATCGTTTTTATTTATGATATAGTCATCTAAGTACGTATTTTAATCCGGGAAGTCATTTTTAGATACCAGATGCGTCAAATGACCACCAAAACATCCATCATAAAACCTTGTAACATGAAAAAAAAAAACGAATCAAAAAAGTTTTTCGCTGTTTATTCAAAACCGTGTTTTTGCTCATACTGCGGTTTAAAACCTGCACGGCAGAAGTGTCACAAGAAACGTGAAACCAGGATGTATTTAAAGTAAATTTGCATGTAAAAAATATACGAAAAAAGGGCATGCAACAGCGAAAAACGATCATACATATTGAAAATACAGAGGATGACGATAATAGCAGAGTATTTTAATGAACATAAAGAAAGCTCCATGCCAAGTACATCTCTCGAAGAAACTCCTCATACAAGTTCAGGTATGTATAAGTAATAAATAATACCAATTAAATCATTACCTATCTAGTTCATCTTCATTATAAAGCTAATTACTTGCATTTATTTTACAGATTTCCAAACAGTTCAACAAAATGAGCCGGAAACTTTTTGTAAGCAGAAAGTAGATAAATCACAATCAGCGTTAATAACACATACATTCATATGTAAAGCAGTCCAGACCAATATGAAACTAAAGGTCAGGAATTATCACCCTTGAAGCCATCCCTGGTGTTTAGTTACACATCTCCATTTAAAGCTGATACCATTAAAAAACCATACCCTTCCGTGTCCAACCCAACCAAAGTTAAAAGAAATATAATGATTGAGGAAGAGCACTCCGACAGTGATATTTCTTTGTTTACACCATTTGTTGACAGTGAGTCGCCATCGGTGCTTTCTTTACAAGTGAAGTCATCTTCTGACTGTAGTGAATTCATTTACGAAGATAGAAAACTAGAAGCTGATAAGACACTGTTGAACAGAGTTAAAAAAAATAAAAAAGCCTCGACAGTACGTTGGTGTTAAAATTACCGATCGGTACTCAGTGAAGATCATACAGGTGTGGCGTTGTGTGGACACGCCGCATCAGCAGTTTTGTTTTACACACGCCGCACAAGTACAAGTGAGGGACACTCAGGAGTCCTGAGTGTCCCTCCCTTGTCCTGAGTCAGGACTCAGGAGTCAGATTAACCACCCTAGACCCACTGAACATGCACACACCCTCGGCAAAGTGGTGACCCCGAACAAACCGCCGAGCGAAGAGAATAGTGCTGACTTGACAACGACGACGGAAAATTACAGCGACGGAAGTGCCAACGTGGAGTGACGTGTAATAAAACTTTCTGGGTATCCGTGGCAAGTTTGTTAAAATTATTCCCAAGATGTACCAGCCAACTGCATCGCAACTTGCTGACGCAGGTATGCAAGGATCGGCTGGAATAAAAACAGACCAGAGTCTCAACTCTATGGACTTAGCCGCAATCACAATATCTTCGAGAATACCCGAGTTTTGGAGTGAGTTGCCGAGATTATGGTTTGCGCAGGCGGAAAGCACCTCAAAAGCAGGGAGACGAGGTGAAGTTCAACCTCATAGTATCGAAACTGGGAAGAGAGGCCTTACAACAAGTATCCGACATAGTGTTCTCGCCACCAGAAGCCAATAAATATCAGGCGCTGAAAGAAAGGCTACTGGCTGTATACGAAGAAAGCGCGGAACACCAATTTCAAAAACTAGTTAGCGAGATGGATTTAGGCACGCAAAAGCCATCACAATTACTGAGGAAAATGCGTGACCTAGGCAGTAACGCACAGATTAGCGAAACTACGTCGAGAAGCTTATGGATGGGGCGCTTACCATCGGCTGTCCGCGCCGTTCTCACCGTGAGCCAAGACCAGAATGTAGAAAACTTAGCAGTGATGGCGGACAAAATAATAGAGAACACGAGAGGACCCGAAGTTATGGAGGTAAGCAACAGCAATCCGCAGAACGTTATGATGGAAGAAATTAAGAGGCTACATCTAGAGATTGCCGCATTTAAGAACGAGGTGAGACAGAACCAAGAGTACCGCTGTAGTTCATTCAGAGGACGCGTACGCGGAGGCAACCGTTGGCGAAGCACGTCAAGGTCGCGTTCGCAGACGCGAAGAACGCCAGGACACCCAGAGTGGTTATGCCGGTACCATTTCAGATATCGTGATCAAGCGCGTGCGTGCGAGCAACCGTGTGCGTGGAAAACGTCCCCGGGGCGAGCAGATAGGGTACCGTCCCCAGCGGGAAACTAGCCACGGTGAAGTCCTTGCAGGCCGACTTCATACCAAACAGAGACTATCGCCTGTGTATTTACGATAAGGAACTACGGATAAAATTTTTGATCGATACGGGTGCCAACGTATCAGTGTTACCGGTTAATAGTGCGGGCAAAACACGACAACATCGCGAGTGCGATTATAAACTTGACGCCGCGAATAACACCGAGATTAGAACGTACGGCACGACAACGTTAAAATTAAATGTAGGTTTACGACGACCTTTTACATGGACTTTTATTATTTGTGACGTTAAGCAAGCTATAATTGGAGCCGATTTCCTAGAGACTCATAAGTTGTCAGTGGATTTAGCCAACCGTAGAATCACCGATAGGGTAACAAGCTTACAGGTGTTTGGAATCGTGTGTAGGAACGACGAACCGCCGATATCGAGTATCCGGAGCGGAGACCCCTACAGCGATTTACTAGGTGAGTACCCTAATATTACTAAGCCAGTATCGTTTCGAGAGGTTCCATCGCACTATGTTTTTCACCATATCGAGACTGTTGGTCCACTGGTATTTGCTCGCGCTAGACCGTTACCACCGGACCGATATAAGAAAGTGAAAGCCGAATTTGAGATCATGCAGGAAATGGGCATATGTAGAGCTTCCAAAAGTCCTTGGGCCAGTCCTTGGGCCAGTCCTTTACACGTGGTACCCAAAAAGGGGGGTGATATTAGACCATCCGGAGATTACAGGGCACAGTCACCGTACCCGACCGATATCCCATACCCAGACTACATGATTTTACATACTTGCTAGCGAATAAAAAAGTGTTTTCTCGAATCGATATTAATCGTGCGTATCACTGTATTTGTGTGCATCCCGATGACGTTGCAAAAACAGCTATAATAACACCATTTGGTTTATTTGAGTTCCCGAGAATGATGTTTGGTTTGCGTAACGCTGCGCAAACATTCCAACGCTTTATAAATTGTACAGTTTTAAATGGTCTAGATTTCTTATTTACATTTGTTGATGACGTCATCGTTGCAAGCGACTCAATGGAAGTTCATAAAATGCATTTAAGGCTACTTTTCGAGCGTTTTTCAAAATTTGGCATCACTATAAATTTATCTAAGTGTGAGTTTGGCAAGGAAAGTATTGCATTCTTAGGCTATCAAGTTTCGACCGACGGAATACGACCGCTTGACGACAAAGTCAAAGTCATAGTAGAATTCCCTCGGCCAGAAACAGTAGAACAATTACGACGTTTTTTGGGAATGATAAATTTTTATCGGGCTAGCTCAATACTCAACACTTAATCATTTATTGCTTTCCTCATGCAGCCGCAAATCAGTCACTGTTGAAAGGTTTTCTTAAAAATTGGAAGCAAAAATATTAAGGACGCCAGAGTCAAATCAAGCTTTTGAATTATGTAAGAACGCTCTCAAAGACGCCGTAACATTAGTTTATCCTGAAAGGAAGTACCGTTATCGATAATGACAGACGCTTCAGACACATGCGAAGGAGCTGTACTCCAGCAATTTGTGAACGGTAAGTGGTTACCGTTGGGATACTTTTCGAAAGGGCTTACCGCAGCTCAACGAAAATATTCCACATATGACAGAGAACTTACAGCAATATTTTTGGCTATCAGCCATTTCAGGAACATGGTCGAAGGTAGAGAGTTAGTTATCTACACAGACCATAAACCTTTAACGTTTGCTTTTTCCAACAAGAATCCAGAGAAAGAATTGCCGAAACGGACCCGGCAATTATTGTTCATTAGCGAATTCTCAACTGATATCCGTTATGTATCCGGAGAAGATAACATAGTTGCAGATTGTTTATCCAGAGTGGAAACCATATCA
This sequence comes from Ectropis crepuscularia, assembly GCA_963693475.1. Classification (NCBI taxonomy): domain Eukaryota; kingdom Metazoa; phylum Arthropoda; class Insecta; order Lepidoptera; family Geometridae; genus Ectropis; species Ectropis crepuscularia. Next base: position 22,446,779 of record OY856355.1, read on the forward strand.
TGTCAAGGTAAGATAGATTACACAGAATTAGCGACAGCGCAAAGTAAGGATGAATATATAAAGCAGATGTTAAGCGACGATAATTCACACTTTAGGGAAATGTATCTACCGACCTGTGAGAAGTCTATAGCTTGTAATATTTCAGGGAATAAAGCGAGACCTTACCCGTAGAGTTCAGAAAAACAGCATTCGATATGTTTCATGGTAACAGCCATCCAGGTATCAATACTACGAGGAAGTTAGTAGCAAGTATTTTTTTCTGGCCAAATATGAATAAAGAAGTAGGCCAATAGGCAAAAACATGTATAAAATGTCAGAAAAGTAAAGTGCAGGGCACATAACAGGGCGGAGATAGGTACTTTCCCAATAGCCGACAGATTCGCACACATACATGTAGACATAGTAGGACCTTTACCGACTACAGCGAAAGGTTACAGGTATCTAGTGACCGTGATAGACCGGAAAACAGGATGGCCAGACGCATTCCCGGTCCAGAGCATTCATGCGGAAAAATTAGCTATGGTAATATATGAAGGATGGATAGTCCGATACGGATGTCCCGTTCGACTCACTAGCGACCGAGGTACTCAATTTGAAAGCAGTCTTTTTACGCAACTGATGAAGTACCTAGGCATAGAAAAAATTGAACATAGGCAAAAAAAGGCATAGAACACCCACAGAGCAACGGGATGGTGGAAAGGTGGCATTGTTCGTTAAAAGCAGCCCTTATGGCTAGATTGAATAACAATACAGAATGGTTGCAAGAACTTAGTACGGTATTATATGGATTACGAAACGTTCCGAGAACGGATACTGATGTAAGTGCAGAGTCGATGGTATATGGAACAAATTTACGCTTACCAGGCGAATTCTTCGACGAGACTAAACAATTCAACTCCGATTCTCATGAAATCGTTAAGCAACTGCGAGAATTTATAGGTAAGTTGAAACCTAAGTCCAGTAAACATCACGATACTCGAGCTATCTTTGTTCATTCGGACTTAAATAATTGTAAAAATGTTTTTATTATAAATGATATGGTCAAGAGATCTTTACAGCCGCCGTATGAAGGACCTTTTCCCGTAATTACAAGGGAAACAAAACTTTTGATCCAACTTCCGACCAGACAGGATAGAATTTCAATCGACCGATTGAAACCAGCATATTTGTTAGAGGATCAATGCGACAGTACCATACAGGAGCCTATTCCCAGCAGTGGGAAGCCTAAGAGTAATGATGATGATAAAAAGGATAAAGATAATGATGATGATGGTAAGGCAAAAGTTCATAAGCCTATATTACGTACGTCACGTTCAGGACGTACCATTAGGCAACCAGTTCGATTTGCATTAAAATAAATCATGTGTGTTTGTATTACGGTATACTTTCTAGACCGAATGTCGTATATTTTACAGCTATGTGTAAAATATTTTGTTGAAGTAGCGTAGTCAGAAACGATAATTTAGTATTCCAATTTCTGAATATGTTTTTATGAGTGTTTATAACAATGGAAACTTTTTAAACTAATAAGCTGATATTTGATAAAGTTATGATTTTTATATTGTTCGTTAGTACTTATGATGATTATTATGATATTCATGAGACACTGTGGAAAATTAATTTGATGTATACGAGTAAATAAATATGAACATGGATACTTAAGCTTAGAGTATTGGAAACTCGAAATAAAAGTTAGAAACATGAATGTAATAAGATTTAATAAACAAATTTGTAATAGAATTATGTAAAATTATCAATACACATTTGTAGTTATATTCTTATATTATGTAATGGAAAAGTATGATGTCAGGCATAAGATGCAGTTTGGGGCATTTGTTGTTGAAATTGTGGAGTTACATTTTATCCGGAGAGGCTACAACCCTTACGGCGGTAAGTTCCCTCCGAGCCCACTGCTTCACACCCTTGTTACACCGTTTATACAATAATAATAGTGAAAATACCAAGATTATTGATGTTAAACCCAGCATAGCAGTCCCGTAAATTTCCATTTTTTCGTCCAAATTCGATAGATTAGATTTATTTGCACCATTCTGTGCAATAATGATGTTTTCCTCTTTGTTTTCTTCTTTTGTGTACCATGTTTAAAAATATTATATTTTGTAAAATTGATGTAGAACCTAGTTATAGAAAATAGGTAGACGTATGAGGCTAACCCAAGAATATTTTTATTACATAGCATCCAATACGTGTCTCGTGTACCAAGTACATGTTTATAAGTCAATTGACAACACAAGTCCGAGAACGAGTTGATATCGATATCTCGCGTCGTCAGCGAAATTGTAATCTAGAGATCCGTGCAATGGTGAAGTAATGTGAATAAGTTTTGGTTCAGTACAAGCTTTATTATTTTTTTAAATTTTAGTGTAATGCACAAGTGTAATTTTTTTTTCCGCTGTTTGTTACTGTGGCGTTGTGTGGACACGCCGCATCAGCAGTTTTGTTTTATACCAAGCGAACATCCACACGCCGCACCAGTCGTTCCCTCGCCTCTGTACTGTGCACTTGTCGTCGCTAATAAACGCAGTCTACCAATATCCAGAGTTTCATTTATAGAGTACAAGTGAGGGACACTCAGAAACCAGGAGTCAGATTAACCACCCTAGACTCACAGAACACGCAGACACACACCCTCAGCAAACAGGTATACGCACCGACCTCGACCCATCCCGACGAAGAAGTTGAAGCCATGTATGAGGACATCTCCAAAGCCATACATGTCTCGCCAACACATTTCACTGTGATGGGTGATTTCAACGCGAAACTGGGGAAACGTAGCGGTGATGAGTTGAGAGTGGGGCAATGGACAGCCACAGAGAAAATGGACCTGGATTAGCCCAGATGGTTCCACAAAAAATGAGATCGACTTCATTATGACGACTAAACGGCAAATGTTCAGCGATGTCTCTGTGATCAGTGCGGTCAAAACTGGCAGCGATCACCGTATGGTATGGTATGGTAAGAGGCACGGTGAATCTAAACCTTAAGTTCGAAAGATCACGTCCGATGAAGTCCACGCTCCGACCAAGTTCTGCTCAAATTGAGAATCCTCATAACTTTCAACTAGAACTTCAAAACCGCTTCGAGTCCCTAAATGAGTGCGTAACGGCGGATGAAATTAACGACAGGCTAGTGGAAACGCGGTTGGCAGAAAATTCTACAAGTGCCGACGCCAAAATAGAACACAAAAACCCTCCGATCATACCCTGAATCTCATGGCGGTTAGGCGAGTTATGCGGTTGCAGTCTTTGGTAGACATGACGGTCTACAGACGGCTCAATAGACAGATTTCTACTTGTGTGGGACGGGATATACGCTGTTACAATACTACGAGTATTGAAGAAGCAATCAAGCGGAACAAAGGCTCGAAAGTGTTCGCAAGAAATCTGTCTCTTGGGCAAAGTCAATTGACCAAACTGAAGACCGACAGTGGTAACGTCGTCTCGTCGAAGCCCGAGATTTTGGAGGAGATTGAGAGGTTCTATGAACAGTTATACACCTCTGCACAAGCACAACCTGTCGTTAACATGGCTAATGACCCCAGAGCCAAGCTGACCCGACACTTTATCAAAGATATCCCGGAAGTCAGCCTGTACGAGATTAGGATGGCCCTCAAGCAACTTAAAAACAACAAAGCACCCGGCGACGACGGAACTACGACTGAACTTCTGAGAGCGGGTGGAAAACCGGTACTTACAGTCCTCCAGAAGCTATTCGACTCCATCATACTTGAAGGTAATACGCCAGAAGCGTGGAGCAGAAGTATGGTGGTGCTCTTCTTCAAAAAAGGTTACAACACCTTGTTGTTAAATGACAGACCCATCTCACTTCTGAGCTACGTTTATAAGTGTTTTTCGAGGAAAATCACGAATCGTCTCGCACGCAGTGTAATAGACTGAGGTCACATATATGAAATATGAGACTAAGATCCTGGTTGAGGGCACTAATAATGTACTAATTTCGACCTCTAACAAAAGATTGATAAGCTGAAGCTTTAAAATGAAAATTATCTAAAGTAAATAACAAGTAACAAGATATCTAACCGCCTAAGTATAAAGTATTATGTATTGAGGTATGTATTATGTATCGTATGAATAATGTACTATTGAGATATTGTATCGTATGTTGGTCTAGAATAATAAACTATGATTATGGAAGTTAGAATTGTAGAAATCAATTATGTTGTAAAAGTAAATTACCTGTAGTAGAAATTTGAGTTTGCCATGTGATCGTCAAGTGGTAATATAGGACTCTACATTGTGTATTGAAATAACCCAAGCAAGGAATTTCTGTCAATCTAGGTAAGTAAATATAAATCTAACAAACTGCCACGCCTAACAGAAGTAAATCTCGAATATTAAACTGAACTCATGCTCTACATTACTCAGTCTCCTAAATAAAGCTCTACAACAAAACATTAGGTAAGTATTATAAGTAAGTATGTAAGTACAGAATATCTTTAAAGTTGTAAGTTAGTTGTAGTTATCTCTCATCAGTTTATTTAGAGACAATTACTATTAATCTATAAACCAAATCAACTCCCTTTGTTGTCAAGCCTTCTAACCAATATAAAGAGACGTACTTCTTAGCATTCCATGGATTCACCGTGCGGGTGCCGGGTCCATCGTGTGGCAGAGAGAGAAATCTCGAATAGACCCCAAGACTTGTGACTCGGGCGTAGGTTTAAAAGGGGCCCCTTATATTGACGTACGTCAACACTCACCTTCACTACTCGTATATCTCTCCCTGCCCAGCCAAATCCGATATGATCCTACTAGTGCAGCTTTAGATACTCGTTCTAGTATAGAACTTACTGCACTTCTGGACAATCCAAGGTCTTTAAGCAGGTTATAGAGAGATTTTGCTGGTATACCTCTCGCTCCTACTTCTACAGCGTATAAATTAACTACATAGCCATTTTTTGTTAATTCATTTTGTAGGTCGTAATACTTATTTTGTTTCATCGCGTGGTCTTTAGGTATATTAGTTTCCCACGGTACGGTAAGTTCTACCAGGACTATGCGTTTCGTAGCCCTAGAAAAAAGGAAAATGTCCGGTCTGGATGACGAAACACCCACATCCTCTGGGATTTTGTAGTGCTTTTCATACGTGTCCATTAAAATAGTCCCATCAGGTGCTGAACCCAGGATTGAGTAAGGCTTGTTCTTGGAGTTTGAAGTTGAGCCCTCTTTTACAAAGTTAATTTGTCTTTTGTTTATCGTCAATCCTTTTTGGGCTCTAGCTACCGAAAGGCTTACGGCTTCACGTATGATTTCAAGTACTCTGTCATGGCGCTGTGAGTAATGACCCCTATTAAGGAGCACCTTGCATCCCACCAATATGTGCCTTGCTGTACATAGCGCCTCACCACAAGTATAGCAACATTTTTCAGAGGCTTTTCCCCACCTTACCAAGTTACTCTGGTCAGGGAGGGTCATTTGGAAAGCGTTCAAATAAAATTTTAATAAGGCAGGAGACCAGTCATATAGCAAGGTGCGCCACTTTAGAGCTAATGGGATACAAAACTCACCTATGGTTAACTTTGCATTTCTAAATTCATAGCGTGCATTTTGTAACTATCATTTTCGTCTTGTTGTAGAAAGGTTTTTACCATGTCTCGGTCTTCCCTTTTCTTTCTCGCACCCAACCCAGCTGTATTTACTTGCGCACCTGCCATAAATTGTTTGTGGAATTGAAGTCTAGATTCAAGGTCCGAAGCGCTTTTGTCTTTTGGGAGAGATGCGATTAATTCGTCTTTCGACTTTCCCAAAACATGCGTTTGTGTAACTCTTAGGTGTTTGTAGAGTTCGGATGGTTTTTTTTGTTTCAGGCCAAAACTATTGTTAGAGGTTATAATATATTTGTTTGATAATTATATTGTTTATTTTATTATTATGGATTTCCTTCAGTAAAATCAGGTTAGTTCTCAAGTTAGATGGTGTTAAATTAAAACATGTATATGGATACATGTTTTAATTTTACTTTCTCTGCCTAAACCATGGAAATCTAATATTACCAGCGTAGAGAAAAATTCACCAGACTTAGATAAAAGTTATTTCCTATAAAAATGTAATATCGAGGTAAAATATTCAAGTGTATTTTTGAGAAAGTGACATGAATATTAGCTTTAGTTATAAGTTCTATAGGATCAGAATAATAGTTATAACTAACAGCATGCGATATTATGAATCATAATTAAATACTTTTCTATTTAGATAATATTAAGAGCATAGTTCTGAATGTATTTGTGCTGTTAATTAGAACTTTGTCCATCTACTTGTGCTTGTTCTTAAGGTAGTAAAAAAAGAGTACTCAGAAGTATAATTTTAAAGATAATTCTTAGGGTTTAAGATATAAATCATTACTAATAGTATTTGAAATTGTACTGTAAGTTTCAGTTAAACGTCATATATCAGCGCAACCTATCGTTTAGTAAAGGCTTTGCCAATGGACTCGGCTTTGCTTGGTCTGACTATTCCCAAATCTTACAGAACAAAGATCTCTCTATCTTGGAGATAAATGTCTGATAAATTAAGAAACCCAGAAGAATTACACAGTTACAAAACTTAATGCAGTCTTATAGTTTGTAAGAATTGGTATTAAGCTGATTATGGAACAACATTATCCTTCAGCTCAAAACATACAATTTGTATACAAAGGTCTCGTGACATTAGTCAAACTATTCTTGTAGAAATTCACTTTCCATCAGTTGATCGCTGGAATTCAAAATTACATTTTGGTCAAGATATTTGTCAATAGAACCCTAAGGTAAACTTTCACAAGACACAAATAATGCGCAATCAGGCAAAATAATAATATCATCATCTCTGATTAACATCATTGGATATCATGTTATATCTACATGATATTTAAAACAGTTCCTAAGATAATATTATATATTCACATCAGATATACAGAGCAAAAATGTATTACATTCAAGATAGTAAAATGTCAAGTAAACGGTTGTAATGAAATCATGAAACACAGTGGACAATTTTACACACAATGGAAATCACATATATGAAAATAAGACATACTACACACATTTGTTGAAAGTTTCTTACAACGTTACACTTGTAAATTAACTCCACATCTCATCTTTATTCAGCGGAAGTGTAAGTATATTGCATATTAGGATATTATAAGTTATTTACACACATTCATTAAATGATAAAACTCTGACATCAGTTGGCGTTACACTGTTTGTTTGAGTAAATTATCAAACATACAAATAATTAAAATCTGTATATTGAATTTTCACAATGGCAACATTGAAATGTAAGTTTTGTGATTTATAATGTAGCAACATTCTTCCCTTCCGATTTCAACTTTGCTAGGATAGGCACGCTATTTTTAGTAAATTTAATAAAGTTAATTATTTCACCACAAATACGCATTTTATTGTACATGCGTGTGGTCCTAGATGAGCCGCTATCAAGATTTTCTACAGATTGAGTGTAATTTGCGCGAGTTTGTGCGAAATAGGCATTTTCGCCGGCTCGGCGTGGCGTGGTCATTGGCTATACCTACTTACGTCCATATTGCGTCTATACGCTTTCTACGTCAAAATAGGTATCGCTTGCATTTAAGGACTGCAAGACACCGAGAAAATCTATTATCAGCGAGATCTACAAAGAAAAACACCAAAATTTAATCTCCATAAGGCAAAAGGACTCCATGACGCCAAGAAATTTAAACCACAGCGAGGTCTTGTAAGAAGTTCCAAAATTGTTATAAACTGAAGAGGCACCTAAATTCATCAAAAAGCAGAAGGTAACATATTAATTTCCAATTCAATTCAGTTCAATTTTTATTCTAACCTCGAAGATCAGAAGAAAAATAAAATCATTGTCGGAAGGCAGTCTGGAATAATTATTATCTGTCAACTTCAACGTCACACTTATACGTCATTTGAAGTTGACGTATGACAGCTGTCAGACTCAATAGAACAATAGAATTCTACAATCTACATTTTCCACGATTTTAAATTGAATTGAAGTCTCAACCTCTCAACTGAGTTACAAATTGCGAGGTTCTTTGGTATCTACGTTCTACGTGTTTTCAGTGCGTATACAGCAGTGCGTTACGATATTAGTGCGATCCGTGTACGTATTTTCACTAACTTAGTCATAAAAGTGCAAAAGTTTCATAAGTGCGGTATACTAACCTTACGTTTGTTTGTTTATTGTTGCGTATAACTACTACACGATGGAGGAACTCAAAAAGTTAAAGGTTAAAAGAGGATTACTAAAAGGTACTGACAAGTACTGTACAAGAATCGAAAACTTTATAAATGACCCGATAAGCTTTGAATCTTCCAGTGTTGAAATGTTACAGGCTAGGCGCGATAAACTCATAACGACTCTGAAAGAGTACGAGAAAATACAATTAGACGTATTGACTATTGATGCAAATGACACTGAAAACATTGCAACATTGGAAGAGAAATATTTTCTAATCATTTCTAAAATTGAAACTCAACTTAAGGTCTTAAACACGTCCAAGGTGTCCTCATGTACAAATGTTTCTTCATCAAAATTACCTAATATCGAAATACCAGTTTTTAGTGGAGATTTTACAAAATACACTCCTTTTATGGATTTATTCATTGCTGTATTTGATAACAACCAAACACTTTCAAATGTTCAAAAACTCTTTTACTTACATTTAATGCTTCATTACTCAAATATTTTCTATATTTGAGTGATGAAGCATTAAATGTAATAATTAACTTACCATTGGTAAATGAGTCCTACAAAGAGGCGTTAAATTTACATAAAAGGAGATATGATAACAAAGGTCGTTTAATAAGCAACCATATTAATATTCTTCTTAACTTGCCACCTATGCAGAAGGGTACTGCAACTTCTATAAGAGCATTTATTTCTGAAATGCAGCAACAGATCTATGCTTTAAAAAATTTTGAGCAACCCATCGATAAATGGGATATGTTGCTAATTTGCATTTTAACAAGGAAGTTGGATCAATATACCAACAGATCATTCCAGTTAGATAGAAATCAAAGCATTCTACTAACTATGAGAGAGTTTTTGTCATACTTAGAAAAGCGTGCTATGACGCTCGAGGATAGTGGGGATAAGTCATCTCAAGAGAGTGTCTTCAAAAAACCCAACAAGGTGACTAATGTTGCTATGGCGCTCGAGGATAGTGGAGATAAGTCATCTCAAGAGAGTTTCTTCAAAAAACCCAACAAGGTGACTAATGTTGCCACAAACAGCGAAAACAAACCAGCTAAAAAATGCAGGTTTTGTACTAGGGGTCATTCACTATATGATTGCCCACAATTTAAATTGGCTTCCGAACAAGAACGTATCCGGTTTGTGAATAGTCACAAATTATGCACTATCTGTCTCAATGAGCACAATGGGAAGTGCAGATTTCATTTTAAATGTTAGACATGTAAGTTGCCTCATATACAATACTCTTCTGCATGAGAGTGGCAAGACTTCAGCTGAAAGTGTAACGCTTCACTCGAGCTTGAGCCAAACACATGTGTTGCTACCAACGATTAAGGTCAAGTTATTTGATTTAAGAGGACGAGAGATATATGTTAGGGCACTACTTGACAGTGGCAGCCAGGCATCCTTTGTTGCCAAATCTCTTTTAAAGCAATTGCCAGTTAAGTATATGACTCAAAAAACCAATATTATTGGTTTAGGCAATAATTTAAATAAAATTGACAAATATGTTAATATCAATATTCATTCTCCAGTGAGAAACATAGAATTGAATGTTAAATGCAATATTGTTGATTCGATCACTACACCATTACCTCAGCAGCATCTCAACATTCCCAATTTCAAGATACCAAAGGACATTGTCCTATCTGATGACAATTTTAATGTACCTTCTGAAATATCATTATTACTTGGTGCAGATGTGTATTTTGACATTTCATTAAATGGAAATATTAAGTTACAGAATGGTCCTGTTCTACAAAATACATTGTTTGGATATGTTGTTGGGGGAATGGTGAGTGACTCAACCAGCTCAAATGATACATTCTGTGCTGTATCAAACTTTGCCATATGTGATACCCACAAATTAGAGGATATAATGCAACAATTTTGATTATGCGAAGGGGTCCCTGAGATGTCTCTCATAGAATCTAACCAATCGTTGGAGTTTGAAAAAGCTGAAAAATGTTTCACTGAAACTTTAAAATTTGAAAATAACCAGTTTTCGGTTGATATGCCTCTTCATTCTCAAGTGAATAAGCTGCATCTAGGGGATTATTTTTCTGTTGCTTTACAAAGGTTTTTATCACTGGAGAAAAAATTTAAACATAATCCGTTGTACTTAGAAAAGTATAAGAAATTTATAGATGAATACATAGCTTTAGGGTATGCTAAAGAAGTAGATGTGGCTGATTATGATACAAAAAATGGTGCAGTTTATTTCCTGGCTCACCATGGCGTTTTGATTGAAGAAAGCCTGACTACAAAATTACGTGTAGTCTTCGATGGTGGAATGAAGGCCAAATCGGGTGTGTCTTTAAACAATGTCATGTTCAACGGTCCCACTGTTCAAAGCGATCTCTTTGATATTTTAATACTATGGAGAACCTTTATTTACACTCTTATATGCGATATTCAAAAGATGTTTAGATGTGTCTATATCAATGCCCCTCAAACCAGTCTACAGAATATTCTTTGGCGTGATGACCCAAAAAAGCCGATTAAATGTTTACAACTGCAAACAGTGACATACGGACTAAAAGCTTCTACATTCTTGGCAACACCTTGCCTAATAGAGCTGGCACACAGGTATGGCGATGAATTTCCTATGGCGGCTAAGGCCATGCTTTCTAGTACCTATGTTGATGATGCAATATGTGGTTCTGATAATCCTAGTGATCTCCTATTGCTGCAAGACCAGTTGATAGGGCTATTACAAAAAGGCGGCTTTACTTTGCATAAATGGAGTTCTAACCATACACCGGCTGTGGCAGGTATTCCCAATGATAAAAAATGCTTTGAAAGTCTAGAGTTAAACAAAAATAATATAATTAAAACCCTAGGCTTAAAATGTGATATCCTAAAGGATACCTTAATTTTTTCAGTGCCAGTGATTAACTATGATGATATTCAAACTAAAAGAAAAATTCTGAGTTTCATTGGCAAAATGTTTGACTCCCTTGGCCTGATAGGTCCTATTGTGGTGGTGGCCAAACTTTTTATGCAAATGTTGTGGTCAATGAAATTAGAATGGGACTCTATATTGCCCCATGAACCACTCAAATATTGGAAAAAATATATACAAAATTTAAATTCAATGGGAAACTTGCCATTCCAAGATGTGTTAACACCTCCATGATGAAAAGTGTAGAACTGATAGGCTATGCTGATGCTTCCATGAAAGCATTTGGTGCATGTCTTTATCTTAGAGTGATTAACTCAGACGGCACTGTGTATGTTAATTTGCTATGTTCCAAATCGCGGATAGCACCATTGAACAAGAATTTAACAATTCCAAAGTTGGAATTAAATAATCCATTACTCTTAGCAAAACTTGCACATAAAGTTTATCATAGTTTATCATAATTTAACTTCAAGATTTCCTGTAAAACTTTATTTATACAGCGACTCACAAATTGTTTTGGCTTGGATAAAGTCTTCACAAATAAAATCAAATCCATATGTTTCTCATAGAGTAAATGAAATCAATAAATTAACTGGGGACTTCTCTATCTGGTCATATATAAGTTCAGAAAACAATCCCGCTGATATCATTTCAAGAGGGTGTGATCCTCAAAGGCTCAAGTCAAGTGAGCTCTCGTGGCATGGTCCACAGAAATTATCAAAAATAGATTTTGAACATTTGGTGAGGGAAGTTGTATTTCCCATTGACTCGTCCAATATCGAAGATATGGTTACTGCCTGTGGTGTCACTAACCATACAGATAATTCAAATCACAAGCATGTCTCCTTTGATATTTTGAATAAATATTCATGCATCAATAAACTGCAAAGAGTAGTTGCCTATATTTTGAGATTTTGTAATAATTGTTTAAAAAACAAAAACAAAGAAAGCGGTTTATTGTCACCACGGGAGATCACTAATGCTCAATCAATCATAATTCGTTGTGTTCAACATGAACACTTTTATAAAGAAATACAGTCCATTAAGAAGAAATTACCTGTAAAATCAGGGCTAGCTAATTTACATCCTTTTATAGATCAAGGTGACATTCTTAGAGTAGGGGGTCGCTTACAAAATGCTACTGATATTTTGTATGATAAAAAGCATCCTATAATTTTGCCCAAGTCATCTCATTTCACTAGTATATTAATTCACAATGAGCATCAACGCTTGTTGCATGCAGGGACAAAATTAGTTTTTAAGTTCAGGTTGCGCGGGACCGTTCGTTGTGGAAATCTAGGGGGGAGGCCTATGTTCAGCAGTGGACGTCTTGCCTCTGATGATGATGGTGTACATTGGTGTTCCGAAAAGTTCTTACTACTTTATTGCCATACTAAAAGACGAAATGAATATTCCTAAACATCATTTATTGCTATGCTAAAATAAGATTAGATGTTAAATGTATTCAACTTGCAGATGATAATGGAATGAGTCAATCAAGTTTAAGCAAGATATTTTAAAAAAATGTACCAGTAATACCCAGCTATATGCGTCATTTTAATGTGGAACTAGACAGGGACCTGATTAAAAGGACCTTACCTATGGTATGGTATGGTTAGATACGAATATCATAATGTGAGTTGCATTATAAATTGCGTTGTAATTGAAATACAAAAGCCATCTAAGGCAGTAAACCAAGCTCTGACAAGGTCTGAGTATAAAAAAGCGAACACCATAAAGTATTGGATGTCATGCACACCGAACGGATTAGTACGGTTAGTTATCTCCGAAATACAGTTTTTAACTAGTTCGGAGACGGTGGATCCACATTGTGATACACAAATTAAGCAATATAGGAATTTGAGTTTGAGTTGATTAGCAATATTTACAAAAATCTAGTATTTCATTAATAAGGCCTCCAGGTGAGCATACCTCAAGCGAAGCTAACCAAACAGATAGCTAGCTTGAGAATACATATAGAAAGAGTCATTCGACGTTTGCGTGAATTTTATATGCTCAAACCTCATGCCGGTATTCATTTTAACCATCTAAAAATACTTGATGATATTGTAATCATAGCATGTAGTTTAATAAATTTGCAAGATTCTATGATAAAATAAAACTAAATCTCCTATTAATAAAAACTTTTTTATTTCTTTCAAACCAAACATACATTCAATCTATCATGTATCCGAACAGGCACCACTCCCCTTCTGTGTCGTGCAATGGTGGTGGTCAGTCGTGTTAAGATTAAATGTGCTTGAATTAATTAATTTCGAGTTTTAATTGTTCTCCGATATAACATTTGGCGACGAGAAATTTTGCAGCGTGCGAAGATAAAAGAAAAACTACTTAGTGTTTGTGTTAATCATTCGCAAATCGATAAAATACTGTCAGTACGCATCATCGTGAAGTTCGTGAGTATTGCAGCGGCATTCCTGACTGCCGCCATTTTTACGGGACGTGCTTCATGCTAGTCCTCGATGTCAAAATTTTATGAATCGAGTGTATCCGAAGCAGAAAATTGGAGCGACAGTAGCGACACTCAGGAGTCGGTGGCGCATGCGCATAGTAAAGCGACTGACGTCATTGATATTGTGAACGAAAACAAAGAAATTAACTTAGCATAAAGGGCTTGGATCTATACCCTAAGTAAACAGCAGTTACAACGTACATTGACCAGTTTTAAAATAAATTACAAAGACCACGAAACAGTTGACAAGTTACGAAAAATACTTAGTGAGTTCTGTAAGAAACATAAAGGAAAACCCAAGAAAATGGCGAATTATAATATCTAACCTTTTGAAGGATATAATTGGGAGTGTTTTGTACAACAATTAGAGTGCGTATTTCTGTTAAATGAAGTAGAGGAAGAAAAAGTGTGAAAAAAAAGTGCCGTTACTATTGATTTAAGTCTCGCCTAGAAGTTCTGAACTGTCTATGTTCACCAGACACACCAATGAAGTTAACATACACTGAGTTATGCCAAAAACTACGTAATAAATTTACAGAAAAACAATCAACAGCTTTAGAGAGAGTGAATTTTCGCAACAGAAACCAGTTACCCACTGAATCAATTGATGACTATGCACTACAACTCAGAAAATTAGGTGCAAAATGCGGTTTTAAAGATTTGGACGACCAAATCAAAGAAAAATTTATAGACCCGGTACATTCAAGGTTAATAAGAGTTGAGCTCCTTAAAGAAAATGCTGATAAGAGTTTAGAAGAAACCCTACGAATAGCTAAAACAGTAGAATTGGCACTACTTCAGACAGCGAGTAAAAACTGATACTTCAGATAAATATGTTCTTCTATCAACAAGGTTCATACAAAAGGACAAAAGCTAATACTGTCACCAAAAATAAATATCGTAATGGAAAAGGAGCTATAATTACAAAGGGAACCAGATGTTATTGTTGTGGAGCTGCAAACCATGTAAAATCACAGTGTTCACTAATAAAAAAGTACTGTTCTGAATGTGGTGTTCAAGGCCATATTTTTAAAGTTTGTTTAAAGAAAAACAATGCAAACAGCACATATATGGTAGATGTAGAAAAGAGAGAGAGCCAAGTGAAAACGGAGAAGAAAATGCTGAAGAGGATGACAATGATATTGACTAACTTTGTGATGAATTTCATATGTATTCGGCTATTCGGTAAATGTGAGAGTAAAATACCTCCATGTATGATTACGTTAGATGTAGAAGGGCAATATTTAGACTTTCAGCTTGACACAGGGTCGGATGTTACGGTGATCTCTTTGTGCGACAAATATCTATACTTTAAATATAAACAAATTACATCTTGTCATGTAATAAAATTTAAAAATGTTGATCAAACTATTTCCAGACCAGTTGGTATATTAAGTAATATCATTGTGAAATATAAAGGGCTTACAAGAAAATGTAATATTTACCTATCTTGGTTCACAGAAAACACCACGTATATTGGGCCGTGATTGGCTATATGAGTTTAAAATGTGGCCACCAAGTTTCTTTAGCACTAATTATGTCAATTGCGATAATATAAAATACCAAACATCTGTTTCATAAGCAGAGCACTACATAAAGGAAAAGTTTGCAGAGGTATTTAGTCCAGGCTGGGGTAACTTCAAAGGTGAAACTATCAAACTAAAATTAAAACCAGATGCTAAACCTAGGTGTCATCCTGTACGTCGGGTGCCATTTACCCTGAAAGATAAGGTAAAATTTGAAATAACACGATTGTTAAAAAATTGCAGAATAATACCAGTTGAGTATATTCCGAATAATGGGGAACTCCAGTAGTACCCATCTTAAAACCTGACGGATCCGTAAGGCTCTGTGGTGACTACAAGGTGACACTTAACCCACATCTGGAAATAGATCATTTTCCTTTGCCTCACTAGAATTAGAGGAGATATTAGATTCATTGAAAGCTGGACAGTACTTCTGTGAACTCGACCTAAAAGAAGCTTACTTACAAGCCCCCTTAGATAAAGGATAAAGACTCGCAAGAACTAACCACTATTGTAACAGAGTTTGGCACCTATAAGTACCAATATTTACCATATGGTGTAAGCACTGGACCAGGTTCATTTCAACGTTTGATGAATAGTAAGCTCGCTCATATTCCAAACACTGTTGTATTTATTGATAATATTTATATCTGTCGAGAAACTATTAAAGACACTTTGGCCACAATATCTAAGGTTTTGACTAAGTTGCAGGAGTGCGAGTTCAAACTCAAGTTGGCAAAATGTAAGTTTTTCCAAACAAGTATTGACGTCTTTGGTTTCACAATAACCAAAAACGATATTAGTGTGTATAAAAATAATATTGAACCACTGCTAAAATGTGAAGCACCAAAAAATCTCACCACGTTAAAATCGTGTCTTGGAAAGGTTTTTTTTTTTTTTTTTATAGCGTAGAGTGACGAGACGAGCAGGTCATGTGCCTGGTGGTAAGCAACATGCCTGCCACATAACAGCACAGTAACACGCAGCTATCGGAACATGATAGTCCAAATCATTACCTAGCACTGCACTGCGCTCGTCACCCAGAGATCTAAGATATTATGTCTCTAAGCCCTGTAATTTCTCTGGAATCATTGCCCTACCTATTATTCCCGTTTCCTCAAAAACATGGCCCGCAACCTTGCACCTTTGTATGAATGTACACAGGCAAACAAATTCTGCTGGACAAAGGAATGTGACAATTCTTTTATTTTAATAAAGGAAAAGCTATCTTCAATTGAAAACTTAAGACATTATGATCCCAAGCTGCCCTTGATTTTATCACGTGATGCCTCACATTTCTCTTTGGGATGTACTTTGTCAAATAGGGACCCACATGGCACTGTTCGGCCTATAGCATTTGCCAGGAAGAAATTAAATAGCACAGAACAAAAATATTCTACTATCGACAAAGAGCGTCGAAATCATATGAAAAACGTCGAGAATGGTCTCTTGTTCCGTCGCAGTATGCGTCAGCGGCGAGGGGCAAGCGCGGTGAAGTGGGGAGGTGTACTCCCGCACAACGCGGCGACCGCGGCGTCATTCTCGGTTCAACGCTGCGGTGTGCGGTGTGCGTCACGGGTCAATATGGAATTTTTTGAAGACAATTAGGTAGCTGCGGCAAAATCAAATGACCACCTCTCCGCAGGGATGCTAAATGCTGCGTCGTGACGCTGCGTTGTGGCGCATACCGCAGCGTTGTGCGTCATGATCACCAGACCAAAGCTTTAGATGGCTGCTAAGCGGTTACAACATTCTGGTATATTTCTATTAGCTTTCAACTATACGATAAGGCACATTAAAACTAGTATTAATCCTGCAGACTTTTTAACACGTTCAAGTACAAATTGTAATATTGAGCAATTAGAAATGCACCCAATCTGTCAAGATGGAAATTTTAGTATTATAAACCATATTAACAAAAAAAGGTGTGGTATTGTCTAAGGTGATTAGATATATGGTAGATGGTTGGCCAGAAAAAAAGGTCTTAGACAAAAATGTACTACCATATTATTATAAAAAAATGAACTTGAAGCTTAGATAAAGAATGTTTCTTTTGGGGTTATAGAATAGTGGTACCAACTGAATTATGTGAATCAGTATTAGCAGAGCTGCATAAAATTCATTTTGGAATAGTAAGAATGAAACAATTGGCTCGTTCATTTTTTTGGTGGCTAAATATCGATGTAGACATTGAAAACTTAACAAAAAATTGTGTAATATGTTTGAAAAATCATAAGGACCCACAAAAAGGGCAACTCATTTTTTCATTTTAAAATATCTTTATTAGCCATAAATACATAAATTGAACATTTCTAGTGTACGTTAAATCCTAGAAGTAACAAAACAACATTTTTTTCTACATTTTACAAGCTTAAAAGTATGGGCTTATTAAAAACTTATTAACTGTCGATCCCATTGTTTTTGGCATAACAGAAAACTAAACAATAATTGAGAATCATAAATATTTTTTAACATGCAAACCTCGAAATGGAATTACATTTATGACAGGTATTTTTTAAAACACTAATTATTTACAAAAAGTAAATACTTAATCAATTTATTAATTAGAGGGTAGTACTCGCAAACACACGTCCGAGAACGATCCCCAGGTAGCAGCAGTAACTCGGTATTATACTAGATGCGTCATATACTAGAACGCGCAAACTAACACAGCTCGGACGAGTTACGCGTGCGCCGATCCGTTTCGTAAATCGCAATGCTATAAGGGCGGTTGTTGCGCGCGGGCCGCCGGCCGCCGGGGCCGGACTTGCGCGGTCATACGAACCTATTCATCTCCTAATGAGCGGTGGGTTGTGTCTATTCATCGAGGAACAAGTGATGTGGAAGTTTGTAGCGATTATATTTATCGATAAAATGTAAATCATGTTTTCTAGTGTTGCAAATATTGTTTATGATTTTATTTTTATTATTGGGATTTGTTTCAAGATAGAATTTTTTCGATAGTTTATATATGTATTTATATATGTTTGGGAAGCCAATTTCTTCGTGTTTATGGATGAGATTTGTGTACATAGGAGTATTAAAGGAAAACTTTAGTGCTTTATTCTGTATAATTTGTAACTTGTTTATATTCGTAGGGCATGTGCTGCTCCAAACTGGACATGCATAAGTAATGCAGGGACGAACCAGAGTGCGATAAATGCCGAGCTTAGTGTGGCTACCAAGACAAGACCGTTTATTGAGTGCGGGGCTTAGGGCGTTTAGAGACTTTAAGCCCTTCAGGCATAAATGGGATGTATTAGCAGTCCAATTGAGCTTTCTGTCCAAAATCGTGCCCAGATATTTGACCGTAGTACTCCAGGGTATTTTGTAACCCTCAATCACTAAGTTACGAATTGGGAGACTTCTCTGCCCTGTAAAAACTATAGCTTCCGTTTTCGAAGCGTTTATTTTTAGTTTCCAGCTGTGGAAATAGGTGACAAACTCTTCTATGGTCAATTGAAGCCTACTTATGATCAAATCTACGTCTTCTGAAGAAGTGTAAGCAGCAGTGTCATCTGCGAAGCACGCTATACTTGTGCGTGTTTGGATAGGAATGTCATTTATGAAGATAACAAATAATTTAGGTCCCACAATAGATCCCTGAGGCACTCCAGCTGGTACTGGTCTAAGATTGGAAGAAAAATCATCCATATGAACACGAAACGAACGATCCGAGAGATATGATTTCAGCAGCCCTACCAACGCCATGGGAACATTGCAGCTTATTAATTTGTGTAACAAAGCATCGTGCCAAACTGAGTCGAATGCTTTTTCGATGTCAATTAGAATCATGCCAGTTGGTTTCTTCAAGTTAAGGTTGTGAGATATGTATTCAGCTACTCTAGCTAATTGTTGTACTGTTGAATGGCCCTCTCTGAATCCGAACTGCTCATCAAGTAATAGTCGTTCAGTAGCCCGAGACAATCTAACAGAGATAATCTTCTCAAAAACCTTCCCCAGACACGGAAGAAGGCTAATGGGGCGATAGGATGAGGGGTCAGTAACTTTTTTCCCAGGTTTGTGTACAGCGATAACCTTAGCCGTCTTCCAGACCTGCGGAAAGTGATTGTGCAGTAGGCATGCGTTGAATATTTTGGTGAGCAGTACTATACATTTATAAGGTAGATTTTTGATGAGAACGTTTGAAATACCATCAGGCCCAGGAGCTTTGCGACTTTTTAGAGCAATAATGATTTTTTTAACCTCAGAAGGTCGAACAAGGGAAACGTCAGAGCCATCTGACGTTTCCCTTGACGTTGACGGATGCCTCTTTGTCGCTTGCCCAACCGTAGGTTAGCTTCATGTTATCTAGAAACGAATCTGCAAGAGTCTCACATTGCTCCTGCTGACTAGTTGTTAAACCACCAGTTCTAGTATCAAGTGGAGGGATAGGATGTGAAGTAGACCGTAGCCCTTTGACAATGCGCCATAGGTCAGCGTTGGGATTGTCGACTCTCTTCAATTTTTTATTCCATTCTTTATCACTAAAAGACTTCAAGCCATGCTTTATATGATCTTGTAGATTTTTAATTTTTTGTTTTAGCAGAACTCGTGCTGAGGTAATAGTTTCTGTAACAGCACAACGACGGAGTCTGTTTTTTAACTGAATGAGCCGCTTGATGCGACGTGGTAAGGCTGCTGGGTTCCAGGGTTTGATTTCGGTAGTTGGGACACATTCGTCTCTGGTCTCAATAATTGAGTGTTGTAAATTTTGGACTATAGTCTCAATTTGGTGCTTGCTCTCAAAAGCATCTGAGGAAAGATGGACATTTTTATTTAGTTGCTGTCGATATTTGGGCCAGTCTGCTTTTAAGAAGTTGAATTTTACAATTTTTTTACGAGAAATGTTCATATGAATGTTTGCAAAAACGGGAAAATGGTTCGAAGATAATGATGGTATGGTGATTGGGGTATCAACATGATCGAAATTTTTGGACAGCAGTAAATCTGGAATACACGGTTTCAGATCTGTGCGATAGTGGACTAGGGTAGGGTCAAGAGGAGCATGGACGATGAAATCAGTGTTCAGCATATGGTTATATAAGATTTTTCCACGATCATTTGGAGGCCCAGGAGACCAGTAAGGATGTTTAGCGTTCAGGTCACCCATTATTAAAACTCTGGTGCTAGATTCCAAGAGTACATCCAAATCATTTCTAAGAAGTGGTTTATTGGGTGACTGGTAGACAGAGAATATAACTACGTTAAAATTTGGCAAAGAGAGTGAAACTCCTATTGCTTCAATATTTTTGGTCCTTGGAATTGCCATAGGACTATGTGGGATATCTACACGAACTAGTATTGCCACTCCCTGTCCTGTCCCTGTAGAATGCTTGTCCATGCGGTAACATGCAAAACCGGGGATATTTAAAGTAAGGCGCTTGGTTAGTCGCGTTTCGCAAACGGCGATTACATCGGCATTAAGTTCACTTACTGCTAGTTCCGCGAGTTCCTGCTGCTTCCTGTGGATACCATCGGCGTTCCAAAATATAATTCGAAAGCCTTGGCTACTATTATACATAATGACCTAAGTGAGTGAGAATTAAAGTAACTTTCTCAACGACAGTTTTGCAATTTTTGAATTCGTTCTTAATACACTTAATAGTATTCAGTATGTCTAAAATCTCAGCTATTGCCAAATCTTGAGTTTCTACCTTCGAGGCGAATGATGTTTGCGACGGTTGCTCCACTGTATGGGTAAGTTCTATTGGATTTTGCTGCATGGTTGACTGCTGTGCACTATGTTCACTGTCTTTCAAAACTGAAGGATTGAGGTTATGCTTCTTAGTACTAGTTACTTGAGCCAACACGGATCGTCCTGAATAATTTAAATAAATTTGCTCTTGACACTCGCGCCGTACTTTCAACCAAGGGTTTGTTTGTTTGTTTGGGCTGAATCCGACTTAAATACTTAAATCTGGCGGAGCATTGTGAGTAGTTGGCAGGATGATCTTGCTGGCAATTACAGCATCGTGCTGGTTCCTCTCTTCCTTTTTTTGGACACTCCCATGTAGGATGTGCTTCTGTGCATTTTACACATCTAGCAGGTCTATTACAATTTTTGGAAGCATGTCCAAAGGCCTGGCAACGAAAACATTGCGTTCCAGTTTTGTTGACAGTCTTATATTTTTCAATCCTGACGACGCAGTTAGATATGTATTTAACTTGCTTAAACTTTCCCATGTCCGTTCCTGTAGGGAGCTGTACAAGTAAAGGTGGGCACTCAGAAGGATGTGATGTCTTTAGCTCAACTACGGTAGTGCCGGGTAATCCAATTGCAGCCAACTCAGCAGTCAGCGTATCTTTAAGAAATCTTGGCAGACCTTTTAGCACCGCCTTGGGAAGTATCTCATCTTTCCGAGTAAAAGTATGATACGATACATTATCTTTCGATAGGCCTTCTTTGACTGATTGATGACCTTCAGTTGAGTAACATTGTACTTTGACATTATTACGGCCTCTGAATTGTAGATGAAAACGTTTATCATACTTTTCGATAACTTCTTTGATATTTTTGTGCGTCCAATTTCCCAGTAATTCGACAAGAATTATTGGGATTCGGCCGCAACTTTCGAAAAGGGCAACTGAAATCATGGCCAACGCTTCCCTCAGCATGGTGCAGGTTGCATGTTGATTTCCCGGGCCCGTTTTGTAATAAAATGTATTTAGTGGTCATTGACAGTTATTCGAAATGGTCAGAGGTGTTTGAAATGTCAAATATTAGTGGTGCCCGTACACTTGAGATTTTAAGAGGATTATTTTCGCGTTTTGGTTATCCACTACATTTAGTAACTGACAATGGCCCCACTTTCACAAGTACAGAATTTGAAACATTTTGCTGTAATATCAATGTAAAACATACTTTTTCACCATCATACCATCCGGCAACAAATGGAGTTGCAGAGCGATTTGTTGAACCATTTAAATCACATGTAAAAAAATCAAGGACAGTGGATATATTTATTAACAGCCACTATAAACTTATTTCTCTCAGATTATAGGAGTATGCCACATAACGTCACAGGGGTATCTCCAGCAAAACTTTTGTTCGGGAGAGAACTTAGAAATAGATTTTCTTTGTTTAGGCCCCCGCCTGTAGCTGAAAAATCATATGATATGTTGGAAAGGCAAGCGAGGGGTATGAATGGCCAAAGACAACTAGATTTTAAGGTTGGTGAAAAGGTCATGGTAAGAGACTATCGCAAGGCATCCAGTAAGTGGATCCAGGAAATAATTGTGGAAGAGTCCATTCCTCATACAACTTATGTAATTGATGTAGGTGGCTGTAAATGGAAAAGACATATGAAACAAATGTTAAGCTGTAGTAATAGCCTGGAAGAATAATTAACTTATTAAGTTAAGTTAAGATTGTTAGATAGATAGATAGATAACGCTTTATTGTTCACAATAAAAAAACTTACAAAACAGAGACTTAGCCTAGAACAAGTGAAACAAGTGGCGACCTTATCGCTAAAAGCGATCTCTTCCAGGCAACCGAAGGATGGAGAAAAACATGCAATGGAAATAGACGGGGTTAGGGTACAGTGTGACTAAAGGTATCACATAAACATACATATCAATAATCATACATGCTAATACTTAGAATACCTACTTTTAACCTACAATAAACTAATATATAATGTATGATACATTGATAATATACCTACTTAAATAAAATAAATAAATAAATATAAATAGATATTTAATACAAATAAACTCATTGTGGTGACAGCTGTGATAAATAAAAGGCCTTGACTTGGTTCTGAAACACAGGCAATGATGGAGCATGTCTGACAGGCACCGGTAAGGCATTCCATAGCAGTACTGCCTGAAAAGCGAACGATTTGCCGTAAAAGGTTTCAGAACGTACAGAGGGTGGATTTAGTACTAAATCGTCATTAGATCGCAAAGGGCGAGAATGCGTATTGCTCCAGAATGTGAAGTTTTCTTTCAAGTAGCGTGGGGTTGAAGGATTAAACAAGACATTGTAAAGAAGAGATAAAATATGAGCATTCCGGCGAAAACGAATGGGGAGCCACTTGAGCTGATTACGAAATTCGGATATGTGATCATATTTGCGTAAGCCAAATATAAATCTAATACAGTAATTTTGAAGTCGCTCAAGTTTATCAAGCTGGGTCTCAGTGAGATTAAGAAAGCAAACGTCTGCATAATCTAGGAGTGGAAGAAGGAGAGACTGGGCAAGTGTAACTTTGGTGGCAGTGGGTAGAAAATTGCGGAGTCGCCTTAAAGATCCACCAGATAAAAATACTCTGTTGCTAATTGACTCCAAGTGCGCTTCCCAACTTAAAGTTTGATCAAAAATTACCCCAAGATTCTTTACTGATTTGCTGTAAGGAATTATAATCCCGTCAAAAACAACTTGAGGTAATGTAGCCCAGTTAATCCTAGATACCATATAAGAACTGCCAATGATGATGATCTGTGTTTTTGCTGGATTAACGCTCAAACCAAAATTGATACCCCAATTTAAAATTTGGCGCAGATTAGAGTTCACAGCGTCAACTGCCACGTGCAAATCGGAGAGTGATGCTAAAGAATAAATCTGGAGGTCATCTGCATAAAGATGGTAGGAAGAAGTAAGATATAACGACATAGAATTAATAAAAATTGCAAAGAGAAGAGGTGATAGCACACCGCCTTGAGGAACACCAGCTTCAGTATTACACCATGACGAAAAAATATCGTCTAAGCGAACACATTGCCGGCGTCCATATAAATAGCTATGAAACCAGTCGATCACCGATGGAGATATGTTAAGGGAGCGCAAGATTGTCAGTAGGATATCGAAATCAACGGCATTAAAAGCATTACTGAAGTCTAACAGAGCTAGAACAGTAAGCTTACCGTTCTACATACCCAGTCGTATATCGTCGGTGATTTTCACAAGTGCAGACACAGTGCTGTGCCCAGGACGGAAACCGTATTGTAGAGGATTAAGGAGGTCATGTCTATTAAGGAACTGGTTAAGTTGTTTGTGTACAAGACGCTCCAAAACTTTGGATAGAAACGGAAGGATAGAAATAGGACGGTATTCGGAAAAGGATTTAGGATTTGGTTTTTTGGGTAAAGGAATAATCTGAGCATCTTTCCAGATAGAGGGGAATACTGCAGAAGATATGGAGTTATTGAGAAGGATGCACAAGATAGGAAGGATGATGTCCAGAATAGGCACAAGCATGTTCCGACTTATGTTGTCACCGCCGACGGCGTTGGAGGATATCGACAATAAACTCTTCTTAACATCACATTCTGTGAAACGATCAAACGAAAAGGGTGAATAGTTGGGTAATGGAATGGCAGAAAGATAGTTAATAGTTGATTTTTTTATTGATTCCGGCATCGAAGGTGCGGATGAGAAATGATTATTTAGAGCATTGATATTGATATTACTAGAATTATTTGTTTGATGTGATTTGCCGATTCCCAATGACCTGAGAAATTTCCAGACCTTTGCTGGATTTTCATCATCTACTGATTTGTGAACATGGCGGCGCAGTGCATCCCTACACACCTTGTTGCAGCGATTGCGAGCCTTAACGTATTTATCCCTGTTAATGTCGGTAGGACGAATTTTGTATTTAGTTTTGGCAACAGCTTTTTTGTGTATTAAAATTTTGATGTCCTCTGTAAGCCATGGTGGAGGGAGATGTTTTAATTTAATTGCACGTAAAGGAGCATGTTGATCGTATAACTGAGTGATTAACGAATTAAAAGCAGAAATTTGATTATTTACAGACTCAGCATTTATGACCGGATCCCAATCAATCTTTCCAGCATCTTCAAGAAGAGCTTCATGATCCATACCACCAAAGTTACGTTGCAGGATGATTCGAGGTTTAGATTTAGGTGGGCGGAGTTTGTACGAAAGAAAAATAAGGTCATGATAGGAAAAAACATCAGCAGAATATTGACCATGTTTGGCAATATTGTTGGGGGAAGAAACGATCATCAAGTCAAGTAGTGAAGGTAGACAATTAGGAAATTGATGGGTAGCATTAAGAGGGAGAATATGTAAGTTGCTGGACGTAATTAGAAATTGAAGGGAAGCAGAACGAATATCTTTAAAAGGCAGGTATTGAAATCACCCATAAGAATGGAGTGACTATAAGAAGGAGTGTAGTGATGTAAAAGAGTTTCGAAGGAAGAAAAATTGTTTATATTTTGCGAAGGGCTATAGTAGACTCCGAGAAGAACTTTAGTGTGTGAAAGAAGTACTTCAATAAGAAGATGTTCGCCGGCATTCGACGGCGGTGGTTGTGTCGATTGGCTTAGAATGGAATAAGGTATGTTTGCCTTCAGGTAAATTGCGACGCCACCTCCCACACGGCCGATACGATCATTTCTTATGAGAATAAAACCAGGAAGGGAATAAGACGTTGTTGGAAGGCATGGTCGTAGCCAGCTTTCGGAGACTAATATAGCATGAATATTTTTTTGGTCAAGAGACGCCAGCATTTCAGGATATGACGATGGAATGCTCTGTGCATTTATATGAACAACGTTGAAATTTTTTGGAACATCGGAAAAATTACGCTCCAAAAAGTCATTTAATGGAAGAATGCTACTGAAACTGGTATCACTGCCGTTTGTTGAATCAGATGACAAAGTTGACAAGTGTTCATCATCACTGCCACAACTATCTTTACTGAGTTTACTAAAAATATTAAGCATACAGTTTGAACTATTTAACACAAATTAATATAACTATATAATTATATAAATAAATAGACGTATGCTATCTAACCTAAGCTAATTAAAATATAAAACAAAACTCATCCACCTGTCGGGTCGTCCGTGAGAGATACTGCGCAGGTACCTACTTATTACCACAAAATAGCAATCGATACAGTGGCAAAATAACATATGTCAAGTAAGCAAAACAAAACAATAAAAAAGTGAAAGAGAAAAGGTATTTGACAGTGAAATAGGTAACATACAAAGATAGGTAATATTATAAGTATCATGTACCAATGTTCTTAGTTCTTGTTAATGCATAAACTTAATTGTAACTTTAACTAAAATAATCCAAGTGTAGCAACTTAAACTAACATTCTAATTAAATTATTTCAGGTAGTGGCAAAATTAAAAACAAAAACATGTAAACAAAATAAGTTCAACTAAATGTAGTGGCAAAATGGCAGACGTGCAAACAAACCAAACAAAATAAAAAAGTGTCAATGAAAAGTATTTGACGCTGACAAACAGTAAACCGAATAATGTTCACAACCGTCGTCAATATGTTAAGTCTAACACCTCTGACGTCTCCAGTGACACCCTACACATCGAGTTTGGCGCTCCACAAGGTAGTATTTTGGCTCCAACTCTATTTATTTTATATATTAATGATATCCTTAATATTAAATTAGAAAACGCTGATACTATAACCTACGCAGATGACACAGCCATCATATTTCACGGAAAAACCTGGAAACATGTTTATGACTCTGCCAGAGACGGATTATCCATCGTTGCAAAAACTCTAGACAGAAACCTTCTCACATTAAACACAAAGAAAACAAAGTTTATTGCATTCTCAAAAACCTGTGTGTCCCTTCCTCCCCCTAATTTAGACCTAAGAATCCACTATTGCAGCTCGGTTTTCACATCACCGCGTGTCTCCTGCTCGTGTAACTCCATCGAACGTGTAGATCACATAAAGTATCTAGGGTTAATCGTAGATGAAAATCTATCATTTAAACAGCATGTACTACACGTAGCAGGACGAACGCGGAAACTGATATATGTCCTGAAAAATCTCCGAGATTGTGCCTCAGTTTCACTCTTGAGACACGTTTACTTTGCGCTGTGTCAATCAATAATACAGTACTGTATTGTTGTTTGGGGCAGCGCTGGGCAAACTATATTCTTGACGGTAGAAAGGGCACAGAGAGCTCTTATCAAAGTCATACTCCGAAAGCCCTTCCGATTTCCTACGGACCTACTTTATAACGAGTTTAAAGTGCTCCGTGTCCGACAACTCTTTCTGTATTATGCTGCCTCGAAGACTCACGGAAGTTTGAGATCTCGCCCAGACTTTAGCCTACTAAAGGACAAGCGTGGACTCTCACGCAGGATCCCAGTGCCGCGAGTCAACTCCCTGATCGCTAAGCGAAGCCCAATGTACTCTTTCCCTTGTGTGTATAACAATATCTGTAGAAAGCTAAAGAAAGACCAACATGACCTACCTCTGTATTCTTTTAAAAAAAACGTAAGGGACTTACTCCTAAGAATGTCATACCACGAGACTGAAAGTTTGTTCCACGGCATGTACAGCGACAATTGGACACGGTACTGAGTAAGGCGGTAGTAATTATTTCTTGTAATTTGGTCCTTCAGACACTCATCCACGATTTTAAAAATGTTAAACTGTTATTTATAGCACTTCTTTTAATTACTCCACTGTAGTATCTGGTAATATAATTAATTATTTAATAATATGTAACGATTCTGAATTCGAAGATATGGTAACTGTTTCATTCTTACACAGAACACTGTATCTAAGCACTCGGACCTCAAGATACAAGCTATGTGCTTAGTTTGGGGTCCACCGAAAATTCTTGTACCACACGTACGTTATATAAGTTACACGTATATTTATGTAAGTTAGACTTTAATTTTTTATAATGTATGTGTTAGTTTCTCTGTGTGTGAAATAAATTTTCATTTTCATTTTTTCTTTGTAAATGCGTAACCAAAATAATCTAAATGTAGCATTACCATCGTAACATTAACATCGTAATTAAAATTATTTGAGGTAGTGAGAAAATTAAAAATAGATACATGTACACAAACCAAGCTCAACCAAGAAAACCTTAAACAAAAAGATAAATGTATCTATAACCTTCCAAACATGAAAACTACCAATAGATACAGTGGCAAAATGACAGACGTGCAAGCAAGCCAAACAAAACAAAAAAAGTGACAATGAAAAGGTATTTGACGCTGTCAAATAACAAATTAGCAAACAAGCAAACAGAATAATGTTCTAAGATTATGTAAATGCGTATAAATTGAAACTTTAACTAAAATAATATGTTCACTATAAACAATTAAGTTATATTATATAAGTTAGTTATTTAAGTTCTATTATTTTTACTAATTATGTGGGGGAGAGTTGTCATGTATCCGAACAGGCACCACTCCCTTTCTGTGTCGTGCAATAGTGGTGGTCAGTCGTGTTAAGAATAATTGGATCGTGTTGTGCCAAAAGCTACCAATCCACAACTCAAAAAAATTTGAGTTATATATATCGTCCAACCTATATTCGTCTCTATTATCATGTGGCTGAGTTTCATTTCAATCGGACGTCTAGATCTAGTGTTTTATGAAGTCGGGAACCAATCCACATTATTAATAAACATAAATCTCATTTCGCCAAAACAGACCACACTTCTTGGAATGTTTTAACATACACAATATCACACTATTTTTATGGCCGATACAAAACATGCCTCTTGAAACTCGTCTTAAGCTAAAAAACATATTGCCAAAACATACCAAAAGCACTTGATATTTCTTTACATAGCAATTCTTTCTAGAACATTTCTACCAAAATGTACCAAGCAGTTTGAGTAATATCAATTGAAAATATTCCCATTGCGCCTAGATGTTTCAAACGTCTTGGAACGATTGGAGTACAAAAATAGTGAATTTCTTTTAGCTTTCAGAAACTTTTCGTATTTCAAATTGGCATTTTTAAGGCAATTAGTTTGTAATGGTAAACAAATATATTAATCACATTTAATTTTGATGTTTTATAACTATTCAATAATAACATGAACGCATTTTTTATTTTTGTGTACCGGCAACACTGTGTTAAGTATCTCGATCAGCTGTCCTGCTTATTCAGCCATTATTAGTGAGTCACCGACGCATACGCATAACTCGATTTATAACCTTAAAAATGGAATATAACGATGTGTTTAAAAGTGCAGTTATAGGATATGAATCCTCAGATGATGACTTTAGTGGTAAGTAATACCTATATTAAATACTGGCTATATTTTATTAAAAGTTTGTCATTCACTAAACTTGTTGATCAATTCTTTTTATGATATTTTTTAGATATTCCAAATACACCTGATTACTTAGTTCCAAAGAAGCCTAAAACTGTATCGGAGTCTTCACAAAGTGACGGAGATGCACAAAATACGAGTAAGTATATACTCGCCTTACTGTCTAATCTGGTATAATGAAAAACGTAAAATAAAAAATTTCGGGATCTATTGTAAAAGATTGGCTGTCAAATAATGTCAGTTGTTAGAATTCTAGACCGCCGGAAATCTAAGTGCTTGTTTCTTTTTTACTATGTTCTTAGTTTGGTTCACCTTTCAAGCAGGCCGATATTTTGATTTTTATAATTTTCTTTTTTATTATTTTATACTTTTTAGTTATGAGTACCTGTTATGAGCTGTTTGAACGATCGCGTTGGGGAAACAAACTAGTATACATACCTATATTTACTTTTAACTTACCATATTTATTTAAACGGTTGCCAGTTTATTTTAATATATCTAATTATTTTTTTGTAGGTCCATCTTTGTGCAGCGGATATTATGATGATACTGTGTGTGCTGAAGCTGATGTCCATTCACCAAAAAATATAGTCGCTAAAGAAGAAAGGTGCTCCTTCCAAGTACCACACACCGCCCCTATGTTAAGACTGCCGATTTCTTTGCACGCATCACCACCCCTGCAAAATCATTCGCTTCTGCAAAATGAAAAGTGCATCATTGAAGCATCTACTAACTCGCCTCTTACTTCTATACCACTACTGCATAATGATCCAGGCAGCATTGAAGCACCTGCTTACTCACCTCTTACTCCTGGACAGCTCCTGCAGAAAGAACCGCAAAGCATCGAACCACCTGCTTACTCACCCCTTACTCCAAGACAAATCCAATCCAAACAGAATCCTACTGCATCTTCGTCATCTAAAGTGATGGTTTTTGATGTAACAGATCAATTATCACCATCCGATAGTAATAGGGCTTCTCCTGTTCCTTGTATGTCACCTGAGACAAAAAAACTAATGCAAATACTACAGCATGATGTGTTTGACAGCGATGATTCGGTAAAAGACCCTAATTACGAAGTTGACGCAGATAAAACTGACTGCAGTGATTTTGAAGAAGAACGAACAAATTTTCAAAACATTGTTATCGAAGCTGAAATAAACGACGTATCTGAAAAAAATCTACAGAGAAATCGTGAAAAAACAAGCAAGGTTAAGAAACAGAATCATTCAAAGACAAGAAATGAACAGCATTATAATTTGGATAGAATTGAGACAGATATTTGCGTAGATAATGAAGTACGTGCTGAGGTAGAGAGTCGTACAGACAATGTAATTGATGCAGTACGGGACATTAACGATATAGAAACTGAAATGAATCTAGGAAGACCTAAGAGAGGCAGAAAACGCAAAGGCACATTCTCAAGAGAAGAAATAAAAGAAAGAAAGTTTAATAACATGCCCTACACAGACCGAAAGCATAATTTAATTGAACCCAAAGAGTTTAAGAATGAGCAATGTTCATGCAAAGGAAACTGTTCTAATTTAATATCCACTGAAGACAGAAGAAAAGAATTCAAAGTATTTATGAGCCTAGGCTCTTACACTGCGCAATTGCTTTACATTACTAGCTCTGTCAAGGAAATCCAGAAGAAACGTACATATCGACCTGAACCAACGAAAAAGTCTAAACCAAAAGCGTTCACACGTGTTTATAAACTGGGAGGTAAAACAGTTTGTAGGGAAATGTTTTTAAAGACACTGCAGATAACTACACAGAAAGTAGACACAGCTCTAAAGAAGATGCGCAATGGTTCCTTATCAGACCAAAGAGGAGCAACAGGAGGTTTTAATAGATTATCTTCTGAAGAATACAAATTGGCTGAAGAGGTTATAACTAAACTGCCTAAATATAAGTCGCACTATAGACGAGAAAACACTGACGCAGCTTACCTTCAACCTGGAATGACAGTTCGTAAAATGTACGAAGATTACTATCTGAACGAATTTGAGAAATTGCCCGATAAAAATATTCGCCGATGCCTCAAGTATGGGACTTTCAAAGAATTTTTTTACAAAAATTTAAATCTTAAGTGTAAGCCACTTAAAAAAGACACTTGTAATAAATGCGATTACTACGACATTTCACAAAAAAATGGGGTGGACTTGCAAGAGGAACATCATGCACACCTTAAAAAGGCAGAAGGCCTTAGAAAACAAATGAAACTGGACTTTGAGAGAGCACAAAAAGAGCCAAACATTGAATGCCTTACATTCGACTTGGAAAAAACATTACCGCTGCCAAAAATTCCAACGAATGTCGTTTTTTACAAGAGGCAGCTCTGGGTATATAATAGTGGCATACATAGAGCTTCCGATGACAAAGGTTTTTTTATATTTGGGTCGAAGGCGAGGCTGGCCGGGGTGCGCAAGAAGTGGCCTCTTGCCTTCTCCAATTTATAGAAAATGAAATCGGACCAAATACGGAACACCTTATCCTCTGGAGTGATTCCTGTGGCGGCCAAAACCGTAACATCAAAATAACATTAATGCTCAAAGCAGCATTGAACTCGCATAATACTTTGAAGTCCATTTCAATGCGATTCTTAGAGCCTGGACACACCTTCCTACCGAATGACACAGATTTTTCTAAAATTGAAAAGAAAATTAAAGAATTTGACAGGATATACACCGCGGAAGACTATATGAATATAATGAAACGCTGTAAAATTCGCAATCCATTAAATATCAAGAGAATGAAAAATGAACAGTTCTTAGGATGTGCTATTATTGAACAGGGAATCGTGAACAGAAAAATATTCAAAGATAAGACAAAGGTAAACTGGCTGCTAACAAAGGAAATACTTTTGAAAAGAGATTTCAAATTTTCCATATTTATGCGAGGTGATTTCCAAAGCGATTTTAACGAACTTTTTATTAAAAAAAGAGAAGGAAGAGGAAGTGTGGTAGTCGAAATAGTCATGAGCGAATTGGTTCCTTTGTGGCCAAACGGCAAAGAAATTGCGCAAGCAAAACTTGATCATCTCAAGTCCATGCGCCACCTCATCCCCGCAGATTGTCGTTCTTTCTATGATCATTTAAAAGGCAACACTCAAGTTAACGACGATGTTGATGGGTTCGGGACTATTCCTGACTTCGAAGTTGAAGAAGATTGATTTTTCATGAAAGTTTAACATATTGTATAGGTATGATGTATAAAGTGAAAACCAGGGAATTGAATTTGTGTTTTCTTTTTAATACAATATATTTTTTTAATTATTGTGCTATTTATTTCTTTCGTGATACCTTTGCCCTAAGTATTATTCATGTTTTGACGTAAAAATAAAAGGAATATACTTAATATAACGAAAATTGTTAATGGTACATTTTGGCATTTATTGTTGATTAGTATTCTCCTACAAAGTCCTATTTTGTCATAATGTTCCAAGTGAGTTAAATGTATTTTTCCCAATTTCTAACGTTTGTCTATGGTTTGTTTATGTACTATACTAAAGCAATACTTCTATATCTTGATAATGATCTAGATTTTTGTACAAAATTAAAATAAAAAACAACTAAAAAATTACGTCAAACTTAAACTTAAATATCTCAGATCTATTGTAGTGTGGACTGGTAGCTTTTGGCACAACACGATCAAGCACAATTATTGTGCTAGAAATAATTAATTTCGAGTTTTAATTGTTCTCCGATATAACACAATCAAATCACGCTTAGGCTCAACTTATACCGCCGCGGAATGGAACGGAATGGAAGTTTTTGTACATCGCATAATGAACTTTATGTCAAGTGTATAACAAACAAACTAACTACGAGCCTAAAAAAAAGTCGCGCGCCTTCCGCGGAATCCTCGCGCATTCTCGAGAATTCTCCGGTACCGTCTGTGGAATCCGCGGGAAGTGGCGCGAACGGGGAAAGTCGTCACAGTAGTGCGAAGCGTCTACGAAACAGGTTGTGTGCGTGCTATTTAATAAAAATATGGAAGATGAAAAGTTGATCCATTTGGTACAAAAATATGATTGTTTGTATAATGTTAAAAGTAAATATTACAGTGACAGAAATTTTAAGAATAATGCCTGGTCAAAAATTTGTGAAGAATAAACGATCTGGTAAGTTATATAAATACCTATACTTCTAATATCTTCATACAGTGCAGTGCACGTGTAGCCAGTGATGTGATAACAGTAGTGAAAATTTTATGATATTGCTATTAATTCGCAGGTTTTATCTAGTAGGTATATAGTAATAGTAAATAAGTAATAACTGGTAAATAATAACTCTATTTACTACTTTGTTTCAAGATACCTATTTCAATTTATTTGAGTTGGTAGGCAGTAATTTGGATATATGTTATGTTGCGTTTACAACTTACAACTCGGTCATCGAAAGAATGGACCTCGCCTCGAATGTATCGCCCGTCCCGCTTCCCCGCTCACCTCCCTGCGGACGCCCTGTCGCGTCAGTACGGTTAGCATCTTTGATACTGATACGCGTGTACTACTTTTCTGTAGTTTCAAAATGATAATAATACATATATGCACATAATATTATGATTTTTTATTCTGTTCCTCGCAAGTGTGTTGAAAAACGTAGTACGATTGGGGTGAAATTCCATCTCGTGTAATATATCATATTAACCATCAAAATTATAGCCATCCTATAGAATATTAGTATAAAAAAGAATACTAAATTTTATTTTCAATAAAAATATTTATATTTAATTCAAATTTCACGACAACAAAACTAAAAAATAAAAATAAATGTGTTTTCGTGCTTAGACATTTTTAATATATACATTTTTAATTAAAAATTCTAATATAAAGCCGTAGAGGGCATTTAACACATAAATAGAGGTTTCACAAACAAAACTTCACAAAATTCTTAAAGATGCATTTTTCACACCGTACCCACGTGTCGCAGTGACGTCATCGCCGCCAAGTCCATTCTTTCGGTAAACGGGTTGTAGATTATTTTTATCCGATTGCGGAGATGATTTTAATAATACTTAATACATAATAATACTTACTGTATTTATTTATATAATTCGCATATAATGTATCTTTAACGACTTTAGACTGGCCTCGTGGCTTAGTTGGTAGTAGCTCTGCCTGCGAAGCCGAGGGTCGTGGGTTCGATCCCCACCCAGTGCAAATATTTGTGTGATGAATAGGGTACCGGACTGGGTCAAAAATACACTATTCTAATTAGTCCGTCAGCTAGATCATGGAAAAATATGGGACACGTATTTTTGTTTTTTTTCAAAATATTAAAAATCGACAAAGATATAGAACATCAAACTTCGAGAGTGGGGGGTCGCGACGTCACTCGTGAGTAAAAATCGTAGGCACGAGTGACGTCACTCGAAACTTCTAAGCGCTGTATCTTCGTAATTTTTTATTCGTGAAACAAAAGAAAAAATACGTGTACAATATTTTTTAGCAATCTAACTGACGGACTAATTAGTTTTTTTGAGGATTGTACCCTATTCAAATGTTTGCACTGTGTCTGGGTGTTTCTATGTATAATAAGTATGTATTTAAAACTATATAAGTATTATATCAGCTATCTGGCCGCCATCACACAAGCTTTGCTTAGTTTGGCGTCAGATGGTCAACACCATGTGTTGATGTGTGAATTGTCCACCAATATTTATTTATTTATTTAACATACAAACCATATAAAATAATTAACTTACATTTTTTCAGCGGGCGATTGTTAAAAAAAAATGAAAAAAATACGCGACTGCTACAGAAAAGGGATTAAATTGCGGCAAACTATCAGCAGCGGTTCTGCCAGAACTAACAAAAAACCAGTAAAGTACGAAAAGGAATTAGAGTGTAGCAAAAATTTCATTAAAATTCCAAAAGAACTTTCTACAAGACGTCTTGCGCGGCTCAAACGATAATTGTATACTTTTTTTTCGTCATTGTTCGACATTTGATTTCCAGGGTAGGCTCTCATCAAATGTTCTGATAGCGGGAAAGCTTCATCCCCGACAAACACGTGAGGAAGTGCTTCTGTTGTACCAGGCAGGCTTTTATTAGGCGGTATACCAAGCTTTTTATCCCGTAATAGCTGTCCAAATTTTGAACTTGTTAAAATGCCGCCATCGCTGTTACGTCCATAGGCTCCTGTGTCAACAATAATTAATTTGTACTTCGCGTCAGCTACTGCTAACACGACAGTACTAAAGAACTTCTTGTAGCTATAGTAAAGACTGCCACTATGCCACGGTGCTCTTATGTTAACATGTTTGCCATCAATAGCCCCTATGCAATTAGGGAAATTCCAAAGACTTTAAAATTTTTCCGCTATGCTGGTCCACATTTCTGGCGTTGGTTTTGGCATAACAAGTGGCTGTAAATATTTCCAAATAGCTGCACATGTTTCGTTAATAATAACAGATACAGTACAATATCCCAATCGGTATTCGTGAGCCAATGCTTTACAACTTATAGCCGTAGTTAATAATCTGAAAAAAAAACTGGTAAAAAAAAAGTTTAAGTAGAACCTAATTTAGAGTCGGGTGACAGTGTGTAAATGTCCATCCTATTAATATTATAAAGCAAAAGTTTGTAAGTATGGATGGATGGATGGAAGTTTGTTACTCTTTCACGTAAAAACTACTGTATGGATTTTAATAAAATTTGGTATGGAGTTAGCTGACACCCTGGATAGCTATGCTATGCTAGGCTATGATGAATGCTAACGAGACTTACCGCGATAGCCGAAGTCCACGCGGACGAAGTTGCGAACAACAGCTATATTAAAATAAAATAAAAGTCGTCGAAGGAGATAGCGTTTAAAGTTTAGGAAAAGAAAGCAGGCGTGTCGCTGCAGTCAGTTAACAATGAAATTGTTTTTACTGTAGTAGGTACCTTTAGTAAGGAAGAAAAATAAAATTACTTAGTAGTTACCTTAGGCAAAAAGATAACCGTTCTTCAACAGAAATGGGCATTCTATAGTTAGTTACTTGTTTCTGGATATGTGGACGTAATATATTCACCAATTTATCAAATTTTTTAAAGTTAATTTTATAAAAGCCATAAAAAATTGGTGAATACAGATGTAAGTTTTTGCAAAATGTTTCGTATAGGCCAAAACATTTTCTTTTTTGACGTGATAACGTCTTATAATTCGATGAAGCCGGCTGCACGCCCGCAAAACATGACGTCATGTAACGTTACCGCCATAGAATAGATAATATTTACCACCGTTACCTCGCCTTATTACTTTTCGCACCATCTAGTGAGTGAAATGTGTATTACGTTCAAGGAGTATGTCCATGTTTTAGAAAAGCGACGATATGAAGTTAAGAACTTGTGCTAGTACAATGATGTACCCAGAGAAGGCGCTTTGAACAGCTTTTCAAAAAGCTTCAGAATGTTTTACCTAGATGGCGCTTAACACAATCAGTATTTTCTTAAGACGTTGTCACGTTCAACTATCGTCAGTAAACCGACTCTACAGACAACCATTTTTTTTCCATAAATCATGAACCCACACACGCCTTTTCCTTTTTCGTATATTATTCATTTTTTTTACATTTTCTTCTTCTTCTGCCTCACAAATAAGCGATATAAAAATAATATCCAAGTCAACCATTCCTGTCAAGTAAAAGCTCAAGACTAAACAACGGAACGTCCTTCATGCCCACTCGGGAATTCGCTGGAATGCTCGGGAATTCGCAGGAAT
The DNA here is from genome assembly GCA_963693475.1 of Ectropis crepuscularia. NCBI lineage: Eukaryota > Metazoa > Arthropoda > Insecta > Lepidoptera > Geometridae > Ectropis > Ectropis crepuscularia. Next base: position 22,483,653 of record OY856355.1, read on the forward strand.
GCTCGAGCATTCCAGCGAATTCCTGCGTCATGAGGCGAAATTGACGCTTCCATTCCGCGACGGTGTAAATTGAGCCTTACTTTGCACTCGGATATAGCAAAGGATACATTTTGGATTTCCTATAGTTTAATAAATTATTAATAAAATTCTCAACATATTGTGTATCGAACTTTACAGTTATGATATCTACTTTTTTAATTTTGTTGTAGTCTCAGTAAACACAATTTATATTTCCTGTTAAATTCATCTCAACCTTTCAAATCCATTTGGGCATTATCTTTTGACTTATAAGACACTTAATTTCAATAATCCCATCTTCAAAAATTCCATCTGCGAACCAGCAATCATTGGATAATTAAGAGTTCAAAATAAGTCCGCATAAGCTAATATTCTTTTTCAAACTTATCTGAATTGTCTTTCTCACTTCATCTTCTAGAATACGACCTCGTTTCATGGATGGGGTATTAGGAATTTTACCACCTAGTCTTAGATAAACGAGTGTGCCATCACTTGTTTGGCATCGGCTGACTTCAAAAGCTCTGGAAGCAATAATTCCACCATACCTCAGTTCAAACCAAAGAGCGCTATAAGCCTGTTCCCTTGTTTGTTCTTCTACATTTTTGAGCAAAGATGCCTGATATTTAATTTTATTTTCAAAAAAATAATGTGTGCGCTTAAGACCGCACGGCAGAAATGAAAACTAAAATAAGAAATACTTAAATATATAAAGACTACTAAATCATTTTAATTTAAAACGTTTACGGCTGAATGATTAGTATCCATGGCCAAGAATAAATTTAGAAAAAATAATTACGCGGATCGAAAATGCCGTTTGACTCACAAGTTTTTAGTGTTTGCTATTTAGTTATGTCATATTTATGTATTTCGCTAAAAATGCATAAATATGTTGTGTTATAGTGTATTTGTGTAAGCACTTTCTTATGAAAATGGGTATCATTTTGTGTGTTTACGTAGTGTAAGTACTGTGATAAAATATTACAACCATAACTTTTTTGCAATGGACGTGAAATGCAAATTTAACATTTCGTGACAGGTTCAATTGATGTGGTAAGTACCTAGAAGTTAATGTCGTGATAAAAAAGTTTAAAAATTCGCCAGTTTCAGCGAGAAAGTCGCTAAGGTGTCAGTCAACACTGGTAGTGAGCAGCGAGAGAGAGTAAGAGTATGTATTGTCCCATGTCCTCCTCTAACAATTATCTTTCTCGGTCTGGCACGTTTGTTGACCACATTATCTTTCTCGCTCTAGCATCCCGAGTTTACCCGAAATTTTTTATCATATCCGAGCGTGATGATCACGTGATCATTAATCCATTTCACAGCCCACGAAAATTCTGTCTCTAACGCGCCTAAAGAAGTTTTCACTTCAAAAATCTTCAACACATTTAGCTTTAAACTTGCATATTAGTTGATGCATTGAGACTGCCTGCGTTTCACTATCACAATAAGTGGATTGGCATACTAGAAGTTCACAGTCTTCAACTTTTGTTTTTCTTGACTCATCCAAAAATTCATTTAAAACGGATGATTTTGCAGGTAATGTGGGATTTCTCTTAGACAATGCGTTTGCTGTGACATATTTTATACTGGTACCTACTCTGGAGAGTGGATTTTTTTCAATAGCATTCCACCGAAGTGCATGATGGTTCTTCACTTCGGCGATGATGAACCCACATAACCCACATGTGGAAAGCTATCGCGTGCTTACAGCCACCTTGTGAAGCAGTCTTGACATTGGACAGAAAGAATAATGTCATTTTCTTCGTCAGCAACCAGTGTGCATCCATATAATTTAGCATGAACTCTGTGTTCTGGACATATTTTGCACTTTAAGGTACAAAATTTATTGTCACGCTTAAGCTGCACATAGCTTACGGCGTCGTCTCCATATGAAGATCGTGATTATCTGGAATTAAGTAAATTACACCTCGTAGTCTTCTAATACAGCGATTCCCAAAGTGGGCGATAACGCCTACTTGTGGGTGCTGCAGGCCTAAAGGGGGGCGGTAAGAGACCCAGAAAACGGGAGTGTTGTGTAAAGGATTGGAGTCAGTTATTGTGTATTACCCTACTGGGCCCAGGTCTCAAGTTAACTGTTGCGGAATGTTGTAAAAGTCTCGTTTAGGATGAATGTTTGTTAAATCTCCGCTAATATGGTTGCACATAATTTATGAATTGCATGTGAAATTATAGAGGTTTGTATTTTAGTTTGTGAAAAAAGGGGGCACTAAAGCAAAATGTATACTCAAAGTACGCAGCAGACAAAATAAGTATGGCAACCCATGATCAAAAGTGTAAATATTGAAACCAAATGATTAAACTTTTTTTTCGACTTCACTTCTACCACATATTCAGATGGATAGTGACTCGCCACCCGCCCTTGTCCACAAATATTTGCGGAATTCCTAGCAACGCGTTTGCTGTGAATTAATTAAATGATTGTCATGTCTTGACACCATGGAAGCTATATCGACGGTATTGGTTTAGGATAGTGTGAAGCTTTGTAGCAATATCTCACTACCACCATGATGGTTAGGTTCTTGAAGCTCTTGCGACTTCCGCACCCGGACGGCTGGAGAAGACCAGCCGGGACTTCAAACCAGTCAGGGGTCTCCTTTGGCCCCACGGAATCAGGGTCCACAATGTTGCCGCTCACCACAAAGCTGCCCCTGCGGTTTAAAGCGCAGTTAAGCGTGGGTGTAAGCACGCAATAGCTTTCCTTATGTGTGTTCATCGCCGAAGTGAAGAAGCATCATGCACTTCGGTGGAATGCTATTGGAAGAAATCCACTCTCCAGAGTAGGTACCAGTATAAAAGCGCAGTTTAAAGTGTTACTAAATACTTCGAAACAATTTGGCTATCAAGGTTGCTATTATAGTTACTGATAAAACGCGGCCATATATTTATTTATCCTATTCAACAATTTTTTAATGAAATGTAATACAGTTAAACATGAGATAGATATGATAAAATGCTCTACATCAAGAAGCCTGTGTCGAGATCAAGATTATTTTAGAGAAGTGAAATTATTTTATCAATTTTGTGAGACTACAAACGAGGAAATCAATACAGTATAGTATTAATAGTGATAGCCAGCAGGACAAAAATGCAACTCCCAGTTGTCCATTGCAGGCGGTAAGCGGCAAGTTTACGTGCTTGTTAATTTTTAATTTTCTCTCATAGACCGAGGACTATCCACGTTTCGCGGGCATTTTTGCCAAACGAGAAATGGTATAAAATTTGCAAAAATGTATGCTATTCTTAAGACAAATAGTCATGCTATTGGTCTACACCAATTCTTATCGCTAACGATAACAATTTGCGAAAAATTCGGCAGGTATTCAACACTACTGCTATTGCTGAAAAACCCCTCTTCTGATTTGATGCTTGTTAATATTATTAAATTATCATTTATTTTTCTATTGGTTAAAGGTAATTACTAAAAAATAACTCTCACTACCGCTGAAAAGCAAATAAGGTATGATGAAAGATTAAAAAACAACCCAGAAAATTTTGAACTAAACGGAAACTAAGAGAACATTATCATATGCATAAAAAATTGATTGGAGATTCATCGGTAAAGGAAAGACATAATGCAAGAAAGATATGGATGCTCCGAAAACGTCAACAACGTCACCGTGCCAGACAGCTCGAAGGTTTGTTAAATGAAACGCCTACTGGAACACCCTTACCACCACCACCACCTGCGAATGACAATAAAGTTGAAGAAGATAGGGTTCTTCGAGCACAAGGATCTATTTCGCCCATTTCACTTTCTCGAAATAGTCCTAATGTTAGAAGAGGAAAAAAGACCATACGTAGAGACAGAACTAAGTTGTACAAAGCAAACGAAAAACTAGCGACTGAAAATGAAAAGCTAAAAGCTAGGTGTAAAAAATACAAAAAAAGATATCAAAGACTGAAAAATAAATCACAAAAAGGCCAACAGGCAGAAACTACGGCTGACAGCGATAAAGAAAATATAAAATTCTAACTAGCCCAAGGTACAAGAACATGAAAAAAATATGAGCGAAAAACGAATTTTGAAAAGAATTTTTACTAATCCTACCGTAAAAATATCTAAAATGCAAGGTCAATTGGTAAAAGATACCTTGAAACTAACAGGAGCTATACGAATCAATATAAGACCAAAGGAAACCAAAACAGAGCTACAGAACAAAATATTTTTTTTTCTTGCGTGACGATGTATCGAGAAATACTGCAGGAAAAAGGAAACAGTTACAAAAGGTAAAGATAAAGTTCAAAAGAGATACTTGTTAGATACAATGAAAAATCTTTACAAGACTTTCAAACACTAAAACCAAGATGTGGCATGTTTCTATTTCTATTTAACACAAAATCGACCCTGGTATATCAGATCACCTTCTATTGACGGACGTGAAATGTGCCCTATGTAAATTACATGCAAACACATTATTAAAAGTAAGTGCATTACACGCAAAACATGTGCTGAAATCCAAAGATTTAAGTCGCTTAATTCGGGATACTGTATGTGATTCTACTAATAAAGAGTGTATGTAGGTACGAGTTGTGTGGGCACATTTACACCCAATACTCCAACAAATCAAGATAAATTATCCTGATATAGACACACTTCATTTCTTCAGTGACGGCCCTTTTACTCAGTACAGGCAAGAGCAAAATTTTTATTTTAACTTGTACAAAGCCTTTTGCATATGGATTTGAAGCGGTGACCTCGTCATTTTTTGAAAGCGGTCACGGTAAAGGACCTGCGGACGGCATCGGAGGGTACTTAAAACGGACAGCAGATAAGATAGTAGCTCGAGGGCAGGATATTGCAAATGTGGAACAATTCATGGAAGCTTTAAAAGGAACCAGCAAAATTGAATTATTTGTAATTAATAACGAAGAGATTGACCAGATACAGAAACAGTCGCCAAAGATTATTGAAAGATCACAAGCTACCTTACACGTCCATCAAGTGTATACAACTAAGTACGGGGAGTTGAAAGACAACTCTCAGCTGTTCATTCAAAATAAACATGTTTCTCTAATCTATGCATTCAACCGGAAGAGGTCAAATAATATTTAATCTGTTTTCAATTTTTATATCATCTGTCAAGATTCTCAGCCCTCTCTCCTTTCGGGCGGGCGCTCAGCCGAGACGGTTGTCTCCGACATTCAAGTAATTCAAAGTCAATAGTAAGTTTCATTATTTAACCTCAAGCCGGGCAGGTAATCAGCCGGACGGTTGTTCCGGTAGTCAGTCAATAACTTCTTATTCATCATATTTGTCCAGGAGGCCCTCGGCCGGGACTTGACTTGACTTGACCCAACCGTCAACTCGGCTCAATTCTTAGTGTTAAGTTCAGGCTTGTAAGCCAAATGATCAAAGGACGGTTGCGTCCAACTTTAGTTCAATAAACCAGTGTTAAATACGATTCCAGTGTTTTCAATTAGTATCACATCAGATCAGTCAGATCGACATAGTCTAGGTCCAGTTCAGGAGCTCACATCATCATTTAACATCAGCCACCACCGCGTGGACCGGACCGTGCACGCTGTCAACCGACAGCCGATCGCCGCTTCGAACCCGCCGGTCATCGCACGGTCGGGTTGCGCACACTCAGCTGCTTTGGTAAGAGAGGGTTTTGTGATTGCATGGATCCAAAAAAATATAGCCCTGTGAAACCCACAAGCATTCTTAGAAACACTGACGATTTTTATGACATTGTTTGTTTGTCTCCTTTGTCATTTGATGATGAAGTTCTTTTGAGCCAATGTAAGCCCACACAACCAAATAAAGATGTCAGCTTACCAAATAGCCCAATAAACTACGCAGATTTAGCAGTACAAACATTTCGTCCAAAAATGTATGATGTTATTTACGGCTCGGCTGATTCTGATAAGAACCTTCTTGTTCCAACAAAGGTAGCAATGACAAAGGTCGAGTTTACTACGAATTAAGAACCTTCTTGTTCCAACAAAAGTAGCAATGACAAAGGTCGAGTTTACTACGAATTTGAAAAACCCTTAAATATATTTTAAATATAACTGCGTAAATATCAACATTGAACATTCGTAATGATATTAAATTTAGATCATAGTTTTTGATTGATAGTTCCTACTTTACTTAATAAGTTAACTGACTGATAGTTTTTGTAAAAGTGTAGACCTTAGTGTCTTTAAGATTACTACTTTTTATACGAAATAATTATTGTTATAATTGTATAATATACGTTTATGATTGTAACGGATTAGAATTTTTAAACATTAATAGTAATATTTATTAATTTTGATTCAATGATAATAAATGTTTCTTCATTTTCTATTAAACTATTTCAATGTGCCTGGTTTCCTGTAGCCACTACGTTGCAATTATTATAAAAAATAAATACTTGTCCAGGGATAATAGGAGAGAGGTAACACAAGAGACGTTGTCTTTTATTTTACCATTTTGTCCCTGGACATTCATTGGCAATATTTGAAAACAATTTCGCCTTCCTAAATAGCATTTAAGAAATAAAGGATAGTTCACTTTTTAAATTTAATGTATAAATATAGAAGACAGCAAATATAGAAAATATATATGGGTAATTAATATAAAAGACACAATATCGTGCTTTATTGTTCAGCATTTTCTGGATCAGGTCTTACCCCACCGCACGAATGACAAGTGCTCAGCTAAATCATTGAAACAAAGCGGTTTTAATGTTATTTTACATCATACATTGAACCAGACAAAATATTTAGATAAAGTAACTTAGGGGACTAAATTTACTACATCAAAAGGTAAAAACCTAAAAATAAACTGAAAAAAAGATTAATCTGTACTGCCAATAGCTGGATAACATAGGATGCTGATGCTGGAGAACATGTACTACATAATGGTAAAATAAATAAGAAAAGTGAAAGAAATTCAAGATTTTTGCTTTCCGATTATTTAAAAAAAAATTATTTTGATGTGTGCAAAGAATAGTTGATTGGCCCCTATACGAGGGTCAAACTGAAAGTTCTTAGAACTGGCCACTTATAAACAATATAATAAAAAAATAATTCTATAATTTGAAAATAGAACTCTTTGCCAATATTACTGAGTATATACTTCATTCATTTGTCATTTGTTTTACAATTTGGCGGCAAATTGAAAATTGTCTGTGTCACGTCAACATGAATTTAACACGAGAAAATTTTCGTGCAATGATTTTTTATGACTTTCGATGTCATTTAAGTCAACAAGAAAGGTATGATAGACTACGATTGGTACCTTTCACGATGAAGCCCCATCTCGTGCGACTGTTTACAACTGGTTTAATGAGTTTAAACGTGGTCGCACTAATCTCACTGATGATTTACGTGAGGGACGGCCTTCTACGGCGACGACTAAATATAACATCTGTGTTGTGCGGCGTATGATAGAGACTGACAAAAGAGTGACCTATCAGCAGATTCGGACAAGCTTAGGCATCGGTATGAGTCAAGTGCACAAAATCCTACACGAACATTTAGCGGTCAGGAAGCTTTGCGCCCGGTGGATACCTCATAATTTGACTGAGGCTCAAAAACTCCATCGTGTGGATTGGTGCCGTAAAATGATTGAAAGATTTAACGGAGGTGACTCAAATGCTGTGTTCGACATACTAACAGGTGACGAAAGCTGGATTTACTGTTATGATCCTGAAACCAAAAGACAATCTGCTCAGTGGGTGTTTCCTTTCGAGGAGTTGCCAACTAAAGTGAAGAGAGATCGAAGTGCGGGGAAAAAAATGGTGGCCTCGTTCTTTGGAAGGATAGGTCATTTCGCAACAATTGTGTTAGAGGATCAAAAAACAGTTTCTGCAGAATGGTACACTACCAATTGTTTGCCACTTGTCTTGGAAAAAGTTCGAGAGAAACGACCTCGCAGTAGGATCTTCCTTCACCACGACAACGCCTCATCGCACACCGCCAAGCGAACGATCGACTATTTGGCGACATCAAACGTTGAATTACTGGGTCACCCGCCGTATAGCCCCGACCTCGCGCCTTGTGATTTTTATTTATTTTCAAAAATTAAAGAAAAACTTAAAGGAAAGCGGTTTATGAATGCTGAAGAAGCGGTGGCTGCGTATCGCGATGCCATTGAAGATACCCCTAAGGACGAGTGGGCAAAGTGCTTTTCCCAGTGGTTCCATCACATGCAGCGGTGTATTGACGTGAATGGACAATATTTTGAAAATATATAATAAAACTAATAACTGGCTAATGTAATCAGTTTTTGATTTTCTAAGAACTTTCAGTTTGACCCTCGTATTACTACAAATCTAAATGCATTTGGAAGACCTTGATTATATACCTATTTAGCAAGATATGGGTAGTCTGTTTTCAAATCAATTTGCTTTAATTTTAAATCTAATTTATAACCCATCATGAGTATAGTATGATAGTATGTATCGGCGGCGATATCTTATGTTGTGTTTGACATTGGCGAAGAAAATTAATTATTTATTATAACAATTCTCGTCACCAGCGGTGCGCTGGTACTCTTGGATATCTATGAGATTTCGTGACGGCGGAGCGGGTGGAATTTAAATTAAAGGAACAAAAACAATAAGGGGGTGGAAGACCCTGGGGTTTGGCCTTTTCTCCAGAAACACAAAAGAAAGGTCCTACCTTAAGAATCCAGCGTCCTCCGGGCGATTGAGCGGCAGTTCTTCTTTCTCAATTATATTTCCTTCAGCAGCTGCCTTTGAATTGTGTGTTGCGAAATAATCTTGTGGTGCGGTGCGGTACGAATCGGTAACTTTAACTGGTGCGAGGCGAACTTTATAAACAGCTGGAGTATAAGTTACTTTTAAGAATGCGCGAAAAGAAGTGACGTGCGCCCTCGGCGCGAAATCGGTTAAATACTGCTCCGCGGGACGAGTCACCCGAGAGTGGCGTGAATTGTCAGGCGAGGTACCCTCTAAGTGACTCAGAAAAAAAGAACCATCCCCCCGGCCTTCAGGAGTTGTAGGCTCCTGAACTAAAGGGAAATAGGAATAGGAGACAATACAAATAAGTATTAGATGCGGAAAATATACAAATACATATAGTGTGGATAGGATATAGGTTAAACGGATAAATTGTTTAACTTGCGGGTTGGGTGAATGATGCGGGTAAAATCAATGGTGCGGGTAAAAAACAAGGGTGCGGGTTGGAGCAAGGGTGCGGGTAATAATGCATCCAGTGACTAATCACGGATGTCTGGAATAAATAAATATTAAATACGCATGTAAAAGAGAATGAAAAAAAATAAGAGTGTGAATTAGATTTACACATGCTAAGTAGACATGCGTAAGAGAAAAACAAAAGGTGCGAATTATTGGGAGGGTAAAACACACAGTTTTACCACTGGTCGAATGTAAGTGCCATTTTTTGTGCGTATCTCCACAATACGAGCGATGCCGTCCGAAGAGGATTTAATATCTTCAATTATACCTAATGGCCACTGTAGTGGCGGTGAATTTTCTGTTTTAAGTAAAACTACAGTGCCTTTAGTTACCGGGTTAGTTTTAGTATTCCACTTGACACGAGTTTGGAGCGTGTTGAGGTATTCCCGTCTCCAACGGTTCCAGTATCTCTGAACTATGCTGTCAACTAGACGCTTGTTGCGGATCAAGTCTACGGAATCTATGCGCGGATCGGAATGAAAAGAATCTAATGGACCTTGTGTTAGAAAGTGCGAAGGGGTTAAAGCTTCAGGTTCCGAGGGGTCAGAGCTTAACGTGGTTATAGGTCTTGAGTTAAGGATAGCCTCGACTTGCGTTATTACTGTTAGCATTTCTTCGTACGTGAGGAGAGCGTTTCCTATAGTACGGCGCAGGTGGACCTTTAGAACCCGGATCATACTTTCCCAAGGTCCGCCCATATGGCTAGCGGATGGTGGGTTTAGAACCCAATTTATACCTTGATAAAGGGTTTCTTGTGTAAAGGAATCACAGAATGTTTTGGATTTAAGAAATTTATTAAGTTCATTGAGTTTTGTTTTCGCGCCTATAAAATTTGTTCCGTTGTCGGAGTATAGCGAAAGTACTTTTCCTCGACGTGCTATGAATCTACGAAAGGCGCGAAGAAAGGAAGCTGTTGATAAGTCGACGGAAATCTCTATGTGTACTGCGCGGGTTATCAAACAGGTAAATAACGAAAAATAACAACGCTCCCTTCGTGCACCACGATAGCGGCTAATGAGAATATCTTGTGGACCCGCATAATCTACGCCCGTCCAAAGAAAGGGCTTTGATGCTTCGTTTACGCGAACAGCGGGAAGAGAAGCCATAAACGGCGTCTCTGTGCGTGGTTTAGCTTTGAAGCAGCTGTTACAAAAATGAAAGCGTTGTTTGACAGTACTGCGTCCGGATATAATCCAGAATTTCTGTCTCAGTAACGACAATAATAACTGTGGCCCTGCGTGTAGGTATTTGCGATGATAATAGTCGATGATAAGATTGACTATATGATCCTTTTTCGGGAGAAGAATTGGATGCTTACTATCGAATTCGAGAGATGAATTATGTAATCGTCCACCGACGCGGAGGATGTCATTTTTCAAAAACGGAGAAAGCGGGAGAAGTTTCTTAGAGGCTGGTTGACCTTTTGAAATAGTTTTCATGTCATTTGGAAAATATTGTCGTTGAAGGGCTTTTATAATCGCAGTCTCAGCAAAGTGTAAATGTGTAAGTTGCATTCTATCAGTGCGGGGAAGTTTCCTAATAAATATATATATATAAACGACGATGCGGAGAAGCTTGGACCAAGAAGAAACGCGCTTAGCTAGAGAACATAGAAAAGGTTCTGGATCATCGGTGACAAGAAAAATGTTTGCCTGCCTTTTAAGCTCTAACAGTTTTTCATCTTGTGCGGGATTAAAAATAAATCTATTAATCGGCCATGTGTGTACTTCATTTAAAGCCCACGGGGGGCCATGTAGCCACAATTTATGGTTTAAAAATTGACCAGGTGTAAGGCCGCGACTTAAACAATCACTAGGATTCAGTGCGCTTTCACAGTGAAAAAAATGGTTTGCGTGAAGATTGTCCTGTATTTGAGAGATACGGTTGGCAACAAAAGTGTCGAATCGATGCGGAGACGAATGAACCCAATGAAGGGCTACTGTCGAATCAGTAAACGCGAAAATTTCATCTATTTGACAGCGGCAAGAAATAGTTTCTATCATAAATCGAAGCAATTTGGATAATAATAATAACGCGCACAGCTCTAAACGAGCTAAAGAGACAATTTTGAGCGGGGCGACCTTGCTCTTTGAGCCTATCAAATGGACCTGGTTATTACCCGAGGTATGTTGAGTGGCAAGGTACACGGAGGCACCCATCGCCTTTTCTGAAGCATCCGCGAACCCTAAGAGTATGACGCGAGAGTTAGGCCTAATACCTACAAAACGGGGTATTTTAAAATTATGTAACGTAGGGAGCTCCGTTAAGAAGCGTTTCCACGCTAAACAAATGTCCAGCGGTGGGTTAGAATCCCAGTCGACGCGTGCCGTCCAAACAGCTTTTATTAATAACTTTGCGTGTAATATAACAGGACCGCAAAACCCGTTAATGTCCCATAATTTCGCGACCGTCGAAAGCATAAGGCGTTTTGTGCATTTTGACTGCGGGTTAAATTTTACAGCAATAGAAAACTCGTCTTCGACTGGAGACCAAATTAGGCCTAAAAGCTTCATATTATCCTCTTTGTCGAATTCGATTTTCGAAGATAAACGATTTTCTAGTGGAATCGCTTTTAACACTTTAGGTGAGTTGCTCACAAATTTAACCAAGTCAAACCCACCACGCTTAAATAACTCGATCAAATCTTGTGCCAGCTGAGCACCTTCCTCAGCGGTAGCTACCGAAGCTCCCAAGTCGTCCATGTATAAATTATTAACAGCGGTTTCCGATGCGTTTGGAAGATCAGTTTCATCTTGAGCGAGTTGTTTGACTGTTTTCATAGCGAGGTACGGCGAGCATCGCAAGCCAAAGCAAACCCGATTAAAGTGATATAGTTTGGTGGTAGAATCGCCGTCAAATTTATATAGAATATTCAAAAAACGACGGTCTTCCTCGCGGATTCCTATTGCTAAAAACATTTGTCTGATGTCAGCGGTCAGTGCGATTGGAAACAATCTAAATTTTAAAATAATCGCGGTTAGATTAGCTTGTAAATTAGGGCCGGAATGTAGACAGTCATTGAGTGAAGCGTTCGTGTCAACACATTTTGCGCTCGCGTTCAATACAATACGTAGCGCTTTGCCCTCCCGGCAGACGCCATGGTGCGGAATAACGTAATAATTTTTATTATTTAGCGGTGGTGCAGGTGATAATATTCCCTCACTAATATAATTTTTCAAAACAGTGTCATATTCAATTTTTAAGGCGGTATTTGTTTGGAATTTTCGTTCAAGGGATGAAAAACAGCGAGAGGCTACGGTTAATGAATCACCCAACGTCACGGTTGATTTTATAAATGGTAAAGCCGTAACATACTGTCCAGTAACTTTATTGCGATGCGTGTTTGACGCGTAGTAGTTTTCACATTCTTGATCCCTTTCAGACAAATAAGTTTTAGTGGGTACCGATTCGAGATCCCAGAACTTGGAAACTAAACTTTCAATTGAATTACCCTCACTCGACGAGAAAAATGAGTGATTGTTTTCATTATTGTCTGATCCATTATGAGCCTGTAACGTAGCTATTGATCCTAATATTACGTATCCAAAAGCAGTTTCCAAAAGATCGGGACGCCCTGGTGGACCCAGCAATTTTCCGGGTCGTAATATCTGTAAAAAGGCTTCAGCCCCCAACAAAATATCGATCTCGGCGGGTTTATTAAAATGCGGGTCTGCCAGCTGGAGTTTACCTATATAAGACAGCGGTGAGATGTCAAATTCACAGCTGGGCAAACAACTTGAAATGGTTTTAAGAACGAGAGGTTTAATCCGCAAGTTAAAGTTTCTGTCATATTTAGATACCAACGTTACGTCTGTATAGCCTAATATAGACTGGTAGCTGCCACCAATTCCGTTTACGAAACGGTCAGTATCATCGTGAAAGATGTTAATACCTAATTTCCTGCAAGCGAAGCGGGAAATAAAATGATTTTGCGATCCATTGTCCACGAGGACACGAACTTGAATCACGGAACCGTCTCTTTTGCGAACATCAGCAAGAACGGTACCCAACAAAACATTTTGAGTTTTTCGCAAAGATTTTGAATTTGCGTTCATACTACAAAATGAAGCGTCATTATTCGTCGGTTCATTCAAAAATAAATTTGAAGTAGCGTTATTATTCTGAGCAGCCACTACTGGACTACGACTGTTATCACTCGACGGACCGGTTCTACTGTTATCAGCTTGAAAACAGAGTGAAGTGTGGTGCTTTTTTTTACAATTTGCACAAGTTCCCTTAGACCGGCATGCGTTTGAATTATGTTGCGAACTCAAACAGTTAATGCAAGCGCGTAATTGTTTTACATGTTCGTAACGTTCTCGAGCGGTTAAAGTCCTGTACTTTTTACAGGAATACAAGTGGTCGTGTTTGTCATTGCATAATGTACAAATGTTATCGCTTACTAAGAATGCGCGTGAATTATTTTTCGGAATGTAGTTTTCTGACAGCTTGGCTCTCACACAAGTACTTGAGTTTTCACTCGTCCTATTCAAAACCTTAATACGGTCGCGAACAAATTTAGTAATTTTATCAAACGCAGGTATTTCCGAATCGCGGTTATCCATTTCGAATAAACGTGCCGAATCTCTGTCCAGCCGTTGTAATAAAAGGTATGACATGACAAAATCGTACAAGTCGGGTATGTTTAAGTTAATTAATGCGAGATGCGAATTTGAAAATTGGTCGATTAAATATTCTAAGTTATTAGCGGTGGGGGAAACAATGGGCTTCAATGAGAAAATTTGGTTTAAATAAGTACTAGCGAGATTTCTCTTATCTTCGTATTTAGAAACGAGCGCGTTATATATTGTTTCATAGTTTTCTTCACAGGGTACGAATCCAATGTATACTTGTTTCGCTCGACCTTTCAATTTACTAGTGAGATAAAATATTTTTTCCGTTACGGAAAGCGATGAATTTAAATGTACAGCCCTTTGGAAAGTAGCATAAAATAAAGGCCAGTCGTTTGCATTTCCGTCAAATTCCGGTATTTCTATACGAGCTAGCTTAATATTTTGAAATGTTTTATCTGGTTTAACCGTTGGTGTGGGCGCTGTGGTTGTAATAAACTGAGAATGTTTACGTTTAACACGACAATAAAGATCTTCAAATGCGAGCCATTGATTGAAATCTGGAACTGAATCCTTATCAATTTTCAATAATAAAGATTCGATATCTTTCACGCAAATCTGAAAGTTACACCTGATTTCTTGTAAAGTCTCAACCGAGCACAGAAATTCTTCCAATAATTCTGGGTCATTCAAATTAGCACGCGATTTATCGTATATTTGTTGAAGACGCTCGAAATATACTTGTCTTTGACATTCCAATAATTTTAATTTTTGATCATTAGACGATGTCATCGTGATCAAATCCAGACAATAGGTATGATCCAAACTCAAATGTTAAAGTGATCGTACAAAATAACAAAAATGCGAGGTAGGTAAATAAATAATTTCCAACGGCGAACGAGATAATATAATGCGTTGGTAATTATAAGTGATTTATGTAGGTAGTCATTAACAGAATTGAAAACGGTTTATAAAAATTGCGGTGTAAATGCGAAATTCGAGTTTATTAGGCGATGCGGTAACCAAAGGCAATGTTTGACTTTTGAATGTTAAATAATTTAAATAAGCAAATATTATTTATTTAGAGTGACGAGACGGGTAACGACAAATCTGTTCATAAAAGTCAAACGTCACGAAGTTGATTGAACATGAAGAGTCTAAATCACTGTTTGACACTGCACTGCTCGTCACTTTGAGATTTTAGGTGTTATATCTCTTAGCCCAGTCGTATATCTGGAAACTTTGCCCTTCAAACCGTAACACAGTAGGTAACTGCTTGACGGCAGAATAATAGGCAAAGCTGTGGTACTTCCCCAGGCGGGCTTGGCAAGAGCCCTACCACTACAAAACGAACTTGACTTCAAACGAGAGACACACAAAATAGGCGGTAGATAAATAAATAAATAGGAATGGGGTAAATAGCCACGAAATCTCAGGATAAACAAGGCATCCGAGTGACGAAGGACCATTAAATGGCGAAGAAAATTAATTATTTATTATAACAATTCTCGTCACCAGCGGTGCGCTGGTACTCTTGGATATCTATGAGATTTCGTGACGGCGGAGCGGGTGGAATTTAAATTAAAGGAACAAAAACAATAAGGGGGTGGAAGACCCTGGGGTTTGGCCTTTTCTCCAGAAACACAAAAGAAAGGTCCTACCTTAAGAATCCAGCGTCCTCCGGGCGATTGAGCGGCAGTTCTTCTTTCTCAATTATATTTCCTTCAGCAGCTGCCTTTGAATTGTGTGTTGCGAAATAATCTTGTGGTGCGGTGCGGTACGAATCGGTAACTTTAACTGGTGCGAGGCGAACTTTATAAACAGCTGGAGTATAAGTTACTTTTAAGAATGCGCGAAAAGAAGTGACGTGCGCCCTCGGCGCGAAATCGGTTAAATACTGCTCCGCGGGACGAGTCACCCGAGAGTGGCGTGAATTGTCAGGCGAGGTACCCTCTAAGTGACTCAGAAAAAAAGAACCAGACATGAAATTGACAATAAAAGTTAAAATATCTGTTTTTGTTTTGGTTTGGATATTGTTTTCCTCCGTTTGCAATAATATTTAACTTGATACACCAGAGATTGAAAACAAAAAAGAACTGGAAAAATTTAAAAAACCTAATAAAGAACTGAGGTCTCGAAAACGGCAAGCAAAGGTGGATCCAATAGAATTGATTTGAAAGGCATAGCATCCGACCTACAGTTCAATTCGCAACAGTACTCTAAATTTTGTGTCAAACTATCGTCTTCTAAAAATGCTTCCTCTCTTGTCAGTACCTTAAAAGACTTCCAGTCCCAAATAAACTACATCCGCGACGAGCCTGTAGAGAAGTTAGGGCAACTAATGCCAACTAAGCGGATAAAACGTGGCCTTATTAACCCTCTAGGTTCTTTAATTAAGGTGGTAACAGGAAATCTAGACAATGACGACGCTATCCATTTTGAACAACTGATAACGGACACAAAAACCCGTGAGCAAGCTATTTTTAGTAAAATTACTATTATTTCTGAAATGCTGGATCACATAGTAAACTCTTCTAAAATTGTAAAGGAAAACACAAAAATATAGAATGACAGAGTTAACAAAATAGAACAGTTTATAAAATCTAGAGATAATGATGACTTTGTAATTTTCCACAGTATAAATGTATTCAATCTTTTTATGAGTAACTTCCGCTCTATTTCGACAAAACTCGATCAGCGATGTACAGACGGCTTTAGCCCTCAGCAAGGTTTCAGCACTACACAAAACTGTAATAGACTCTGTAGAAATCCTAAAATTGTTGAAAGATATAAGTACATACGGCAACCTCGTGTATCCAGTGAATGACCAGAATTTAATTAATTTAGAGGAAACATTTTCTGTCAAAACTTACCTTGAGGATAGTAACAAAAGATTTATTATCGATGTACCACTTGTAAAACAGGAATGCTATGTATATTATAAATTGTACCCACTACCCATGCTCAACCACTCTACTACCGATACCTTCACAATTATTCCCCAATATCCTTATTTACTCCAGGATGAGAAAAGATATCGCCCAATTGCCCAAAAATGCAAAGAAATAACTGCCAAGGAATATTTGTGCTCCGAGAACGACATTGCCCCCTACTCCAGAGAAACCTGTGTTGAACAATTGATGCAGTACCAACAACACCCCTCAAAATGTGTTGCACAACGAATTATTACAGAAGATTTAAAAGTCCAGAGAGTTTCAGATAACAGTTGGATTATATTCTCCAAATATGAAAAGGTACTTACCCAAAAATGCGCTGATGACGTCACTCAAGAGCCATTGAGAGGAACATACCTCGTTACAATTCAAAAACCATGTGATGTCATAATAGATGCCCTTCGACTGCGTCTGCGCCAACGCAGAATCGTGCGACATCACGCCATGCCACCCAGCCAATGCCAATGCAGACTTGCGTCTGAGATAGATAATAAGTTCTCTTTAAGCCTTATAGTTCTAAGCAAAGTCAGTCTTAATATACTCTTTGGCTCATCTAGACGTAGTTGGTTTTATTTAAATTAGTTTTTAAAAACAGTTCCACGCGCTCCCTAAAGTTAACTAGGTTCACAATATTTACACAAGTAATAGTGTGGTGAAAACTGAATCCATAACAACAGACTCAACTATTATAAAAAAGAAATCATTTTACCACACTGTGTATGGATCTGATGAGTCTGATGATGACGTGCCGCTGTCTATTATAAAGGAAGAACGTTAGCTTTAAATTTCGACTACTATGTCTTACTTAAATTTTACTTTTAGTCTACAAAATCTCTAGATTATAACTTTAAATATGTATGCAACATGAGTTACCAAAATTTGTGTAACGTGAGTGACCAGTATTTAATTCCTTAAAAAATTTAAGTTACTAAATTCATGAATGTTGTATATGATCTCAAAACTGTTTAATAAAAACAGATTTGATTTTTAATACATGTTTTTCATTTAAACGGAACAGAACTTCTATAGAGTACATACTAACCTAAGAGCTATTATCGACAAACGTAACGTGGGTTACCAAATATTTTTACTGAAACCATAAAAAATTAAACAGAAAATTTAAAATAAAACGAGACACATTTTATTATGCTTTGTTATGATATCTATGTATGTTGAAAAATAATGGGTTCCAAAGATCAATGAACACCCTTGCTAAACTTTAAAAGCCAAATACCAAATTCCTAGGCCAAAGTACATGAGGGAGGTTGTCATACCAGAAGTTTACACCAAAGTAAAAAACGTAATAAGACCGGAAATTGCACAAGCTAAATCTATATTAATAACTACTGATATTTGGACCTGCACGAATAACTCACTCGGCTTCTTAAGCTACACCGCTCACTGGCTAGACAAGGAGTTTGAGCTTCAGCACAGAGTATAGCAGATATCACATTTTAGAGGAGCCATTCGATCAGTGGTTTTTCCGTGATTTATCCGTGAACTGGGATATTGAAAATTGCATTCATCTTGTTTTGAGAGACATTGGGACCCAATGTGGTGAAGGTCATAAATGATAGTCAATATGTTGGCAAAGAATGCTATACATACGCAGCAATTAGCCGTACAAGCTTCGTTGAAGGAACAAAATGTAATCGATGTTATTGCCTCAGCTAGAAAAATACTCACACACAACACTAAATTGAATATATCCGAAAGCTTGATGCCTGTATGAAGCATCGAAACAAAAAGTAATTATCTACCGATGCATTATTATATCTGACGCCTGGCGTCATTTTAGCAAATTTTTTAAAAGAAGGATTGGCAAATTGCTCTATTGCGAATAAAATTGCGGGTGTGATAAACGACAATGCAGCTATAAATGTGGTGGCGGCTGTACATTTAACCAATTGGCGACATTTGTCACGTTTTGCCAATGACATTAATCTTGTCGTGTCTCACAGTTCCGACATAATTTGGACACAATAAAAGACTAATTGGAGGAAGTGAGGGCAATTGTAAAATATTTTAAACTCTGTATACCGACCAAAAGCAATGCAAACTCAGAAGAAGTCACCACACCTAAAATTAAAACAGAGCATATTCAGACGTTGGAATTCATAAATATGACATACTCGCTGGCTCACTAAAGATAAAAGGGGTGATGTTTATAAGCACTTTAGCTTTAGAACAACCCAGGCTAAACGCATTAACGCTCGATGACTGACAAACAATAGAGGAGAGTGTATTTATACGCGGAAATGTAGCCGAGTAACCGAAGAAATAAGCTCTAACAAAACCGTCTCTATTTCCAAGGTGAGTATCCTTATGAAGATAATGAAAGGACGCGCCTTAAGATATTATTTGCAAGGTAGTTCGGAATCATGTAGGCAGTTGCTCGAAGTACTCCAAGCCCGGTTAAATACACGGTTTGGAGACGTCGAAGATCAGATCCTGATTTCCGAAGCTTTGTTTTTGGAACCCCGCTTCAAAAACACGCAATCACCAATGGGGAAAAACTTGAGCAGTGTTTGCGATCCATAAAAACAAAACTACGTTATTTGAGCAACCAGACGCAGGAAGTACCACGGTTAGAGCTTCTAACACAGGTAGGACATACTTCGTCAAGCTCAAGGGCGACGTGTAAGAATAAAGTAGAAAATGAAGGGATAAAAAATCAACGGCAGCTTCCATCATATACTAGGACAATGCCACTGTCAATGTTATAGCTTATCCTGTCAATGTCGTTATTCAGAATTAGGAAAAATCGATTCGAGTTTTGTAAATAAATTCAAAGATCAGGGGGCTTAGCAAAGTTACAAGTGCTTTCAATTTATTCTCTATCTACAATCGTTAACGTACTCGTATAAGCGTTACCGATCTTAGAAAGCGATAACGAGGTATCCGAATCAATACAAGTACGACGAACGCTCGTTCTACAATGACGATAGAAAAAACATGGACTTTAGTCTATGGTGAGCGTTCTCGAAAACGTCACTGCTGTCGTCAAGTCGCTTTATATTCCAGAGCTTTGACGCGCGCGTGGCGCGTCTTGAAAATTGAAGTAAAATATTGGTTTTGATATCTATCAGTGAATTTATAAGCTAATTAGTGGCTATTATTTAACACTACCTATTTGAAATTCTGTGAATCTGAAATACTGTGTTAATATATAATTTAAATCTAGTTTACAATAGATTCTAGAAATAGAGCTAGCCCGGAACAGTTTTTGGCTTTTTTGGACTTTATGGAAAGGTAAGTTAAACGTTAATTATTTTATTAAAATTAGTCCTTTCTAATAATCTAAATCATGTTGTGATAATGAACTCCTTTGTTACTCAGGAATTTGAAATATAAACAACTAGCGCCGCAGCGCCCCGGTGTTACCCGCGAAGTTCCCGTTCCTGTTGTTCCCATTGTTTTTCCGGAATAAAAAGTAGCCTATGTGTTCTTCCAGACTATAATCTACCTGTGTTCCAAATTTCAGGCCGATCCGTTCATACGTTAGGACGTGATTGAGCAACAAACATCCAAACATCCATACATTCACATTTATAATATTAGTAGGATGACGTGTTACGCAACATACTACTCTGTGTAAAAAGTATCGGGAATATGTCAATAAAAAGACCCGTGTAAAAGAGGTCGTTCTAATTTTTTTACTGCATGTTGGTAGCACTGTACTGATTTAGCGCGCAAAGTTTGAGCGGGATCTGTCATTTAATTCGTTTTAAACCACACTTTTTGTTGGTCATAGTTTTGAGTTCTCGGCAATTTTTACAATGGAAAATATTGTTGAACAAAGAGTGTGCCTTAAATTTTGTGTTGCGAATGATATTTCATGTGGTGAATCACTAAAAATGTTGCGAAATACCTACGGCGAATCGTGTATATCGAAAACAAGGGCTTATGAATGGTATAAGGCTTTTAAAGAAGGCCGAGAAGTAGTAGTAGACTTGCCTCGTTCTGGTAGACCTTCAACTGCTACGACCAAAGGAAACATCGACAGAATCAAGAAGCTAGTGCTCGAAAATCGACATATGAGTCTGAGAGAGTTGGCTAGTGAGGTGAACATATCTTTTAAGTCCGTCCACAACATTCTCATTGACATTTAAGGCATGAAACGCGTCGCCGCTCGACTAGTTCCAAAAGAGCTCAATTTTGTTTGGTCCGTACTTCTTCAAAAACGATGATGGGCAGAACGTAAGTCAATGGTGATCGGTATAGAGCCATGATTACTAACTTTTTCATTCCTGAATTGAACAACCATGATGTCCAGGAGCTGTGGTTCCAACAAGACGGCGCAACATGTCACACAGCTCGTGCCACAATCGATTTATTGAAAGACACGTTTGGTGACCGCCTAATTTCACGTTTTAGACCTGTGAATTGGCCTCCAAGATCTTGTGATTGAACCACTAGACTACTTGCTGTGGGGCTATGTAAAGTCATTGGTCTATGCGGATAAGCCACAAACGCTTGACCATTTGGAAGACACCATTTGCCGTGTCATTGCTGATATACGGCCACAAATATTGGAAAAAGTCATCGAAAATTGGCTGGACGTCCAATTGGACTACATCCGAGCCAGGCGTGGCGGTCATATGCCAGAAAGCATACTTAAAATGTAATGCCACAAAATTATCTTTCGGATAAATAAAATTCATGTTAATCAAATAATCCATCGTTGTTTTATTGCAATTTAAAGTTCTATACCTCTAAAAAAACACCCTTTAGAAAATGGTGTCATGGATCCTTTAAAACTTATGAACGAAATATATTATGATGCTTCACATCCTGCTGGTTATTGTAATATAGAAAAGTTAACTAAAGCAATGAAAGGTAAAATGACCAAGAGTGATGTTAAAAAATGGTTGCAGTCACAAGTTTCATAAAATTGAACGGTTGGGGAGAAAATGGCGAAACATAAAAAGGGAGGGGAAAAAAGTGAAATTTTTGCCTTTCGGAAGCAATAACTTGAAAAGTATTGATGGAAAAAAGAAAAGTTGTTAATGTAAAAGTTAGTAAATTTAATTTAAAAGAGAAAAGGTCTCAACAACTTTTTGTCTAACACTAACAGTTCTCGAGATATCGAATTAAATGCGTTTTCATCGAAATGACCATGAGGTGACCACGCCAGAATCCCTCAAATTGGAATTTATTATGCTCACATGAAAATACACCCCTCTATCGATCTTTCATAGTCCCCAAACTACATAATTTAATGTTTATTTATTTCCGTAATTGCACTGGACTATAGACATTGTCAAGATTTTGATATTTGGGCTGACAATGGTACAGCTCAAAATAAGAAATGGACACTGATAACTGCTTTGACTACAATTGTCAATATCGACCTTCCAGAGATTTTGATAATTGGGCTGACAATTGCACAGCTCGAAATAAGAACTGGACACTGATAGCTGCTTTGACTACAATTGTCAATATCGATCTTCCAGTGGAGACTGTGACTTTGAGTTACCTAACAAAAGGACATACACATATGATTGCGGATTCAGTTCATGGAAACATTGAAAGAAAAATTAAAAGACGAGGAGATGTTTTAGACTTCAGCATCTAACGTATAATAATGCGTGCCATGCACTACGCCTACTAGAAGACGACAACCATTGAGACAGTATGCTTATTAAAGCAGCATTAACAGTTGAATGCTGCTTTAATACAGGAAAACAGGAACACAAATTCGTTTATTATTCGCTATAGTGTTAGACTACATGTTTCCCGGCCCGAGCACAAGCGTTGTGGGATAATCACAAAGACTCAATGACTGATGATATATTGTATCGACTTCGTACAAGGTGCAAAGATCCAACGATATCATTTAGCAATGACATGTATAATGAAGCATTGATTGCTATCGAGCATATCTGTATTGTCATTGCCAATTTACAAATCAGTCATTCGTCATCGGAGTGCAAGTCCAATTCAGAGCAGAAACTACGTGTTGCGAATCTATGACGCAAAGTCGGAAGTGCTTTTCCGCAAATGGTATATCAGTCGCTGAAACAAAAGGCCAATAAGCACACCAAAGCATCAGAGACCTTCATTATAAATGTGACCTGCAAGAATGCCTAACGGGAATAAAAAATACCATACAGGAGACCAATGCCAACAACCAACCAAAATGTGTCCTTTGCTAGTATTGTAAAAACAGGGGCTAATAATAATTTTATCGGCCCAAATTTACTGAACTCCGTAGCGATCTACCCCAAGGACAATAAATCCAGCGATGAGACTAAATGCATTCTACAGAAAATCATTCGCCCTGAAGAAATGAAGTTGCAAATTCGAAACCTGGGGAAGGGCCACCCCTTTGCCAGTTATTCTACCGCCAAGCAGTAATATAGAGATATAACATCTTAAATCTCTGGGTGACGAGCGCAGTACAGTGCTAGGTAATGATTTGGACTCTTCATATTCCAATAGCTGCATTGCAAAATTTAGCAGAAAAAATGACGATGGATGGCGACACATTTTTTAATTACTAGCTAACTAAGCCACAAATCAGACAATAAGGACGCCCAGACCTGTAACTACTTATTTAAAGTTTCCGCTGCAATTCGTAAAGCCCTCGTCATGCAAGACCGAGTATTTATTAACTGGACATTCTGTCCTGTTAGAGATTTCACGCTAGTAAAGAGGTGATACAAATGCAAACAGTACGGGCATGCAGCTAAAACGTGCAGAGAGCTCACGCCCACCTGTGGACACTGCGCGCTAGTAGGACACTCAATGAAAGAGTGCCCAAATAAAGCGCAAACACCGAAGTGTGCCACCTGTACTCGATTTAAAAAACAAACGTGCATATGTAGGCATCTAGGAGCGCCACTTCATCTGGTTTACATTAGCATTTACACACACCCTTTGAAATAATTTATTTAATGGAACTCAATTTGTTTAACGACATAGACCAGACTAATATATCAGAATCTAAGATGTGCGATAATGCTTGTTTTAATTTGCTACTTATCATTTTAAATACCAAATCGCTTTAATTATGTTCATCTTTAATTTTTATTACATAATTATAAATATCTACCTCACTTAATGAAGAATTAATAAAAGATGTTGGTACTGTTAGGAAACGTTTAATTTGATTCAAAATTTGTTTTATATACATTTTGTAACCTATAGTACGTCCACTATGGTCATTTATGCATCTAATCTGGCGTCCACCTGCTTACGCCGTACATATATGGACGTCAAATAGGAGAGTAGGCACAATGTTCACGAAATGACGCACTGATACTAGAAATATCGAAATACTAGCAGTGCCCCGCGGTGTTACGCGCGTAGTTCCCGTTACCGTTGTTTTTCCGGGATAAAAAGCCTTGCATTGCCTATGTGTTCTTCCAGACTATAATCAATCTGTGTTCCAAATTTCAGCCCGATACGTTCATACGATAGGACGTGATTGAGCAACAAATATCCATACATTGACATTTATAATATTAGTAGGATGAAAAATAAATTTGACGTCAATGTTGTGGTAGGACTCTTGGCAGAGTCCGCCTGGAGAAGTACCACACACATCTTTGCCAGTTATTTTACCGCCAAGAAGTAATGGGCAAAGATTATTGTGTTCCGGTTTGAAGGGCAATGTTTTCAGAGAAATTACTGGGCTTAGAGATAAAACTTCTTAGATATCTGGGTGACGAGCGCAGTGTAGTGCTAGGTAATGATTTGGACTCTTCATGTTCCAATAGCTGCGTGTCACTGTGCTGTTATGTGGCAGGCATGTTGCTTACCATCAGGCACATGTCCAGCCCGTCTCGTCACTCATTATTTAAAAAAAAAACTTTTCTTCTATTCTTGCTAAACTGTATATTTTCGTAGCAAAACGGCGCTGTTGTCAATTAGTGACTACTTTCATTGATAGCCGTGTTTGACTTCCGTACAATCTTACGCGCGCTACATTTGTGAAAATAAGGTCAATCGCTGTTTGTGACTTTTCTGTTATACGAGTAGGGAAGTCTACAATTGAACTCACATCATAGGAGTGGAGTAAGTCAAACAGATTTTTACATTTTTAGCGAACTATATTCACCTAAAACGAAATATTACTATTTTTAACTAATTTTAACATCAAGACGACTGTTCACGGCTGTTTACGATGACAGCGCGCGCGACGGACACTTAACTTAACTAAGCATATATCAAGAGAGCAATAACGACAACAATGTATACGAAGAATTTGATCGTGCTATTTCGAGCGCGGAAAAAATGTTAGTAAAAAGTTTCAAACGAATTGTAATAAGAGGTAAATGAGGTCGAGGTGTGCCTGTTTTGCTGACGGACGAAGTTCAAAATGACATAGAATTGCTTATCTCTGTGAGACGAAATTATATAGGTCAGTATCTCAAACAGCTAATACATCATATAAATGACAGCAGTGTAATGCAGTTTTACCCGCAGCTTTGCCGTTCTCGTGGGAATACGGGGATCGATATAGCCTATGTTACTAACTGATAAAGGATCTTTTCATTCATTAAAGAATTTTCGAGATTAATCTAGTAATTTTTGAATTAATTCTTTACCAACATTCAAATCTATACTCTTTATTAAAAACTGCATGAATGACAAAACTAACTAGTAGTGACACAAAAGGTAAATTTATAATTATTTTATTTAGTTTTTAAACAAGTTCGACCATTTTGTGTCACAGTTTTGTGTGGAGGTTACATTCTTACCACTCCTCCATTTATATGATGTCAGTGATGAAACACACATCAAAACCACATCACTTAGACATTTAATTACTAAACATTTTTTGTTTGTAATTTACTCTGTCGATTGGCATTCATCACTGGCGGCCTGCATACTCATTAATAAAAAGCGGGACCGAGTTTGTCGATAGATTAATCTTGGTTTTTTCAAAACCACGTTATAATCACGATAAACTGGCAAACTAAATTTCCGGAACAATCTTTTGATTTGAATGATACTCGTAATAATTATTTAATTATATTTTTTATTTTTAGGTGAAAAAAATTACTTTTTGTTTGCAAAACCCAGATCGGAAAGTACATTATGTGGCTATAAAGTTTTGAAAAAGTACGCCACTGCAAGCGGAGCTCAAAATCCAACAGCTATCACTACGACAAAGCTACGCAAACATTTGGCTACTTTAACTCAGATGTTTAACCTTAAGGAATGTGACATTGAACAACTTGCTAACTTTATGGGGCACACTCAGGCTGTCCACAGACAAAACTATAGGTTACCTGATGACGTGTATCAGACGGCCAAGCTGTCCAAATTACTGCTGCTTATGGAGAGTGGCAAAGCAACTCTGACTCTTACAAAGGCAAATGTTTGGATGACATAAACTTAGACTTAGAACAAGATTTACTAGAAAATGTAGAGGACCACGATAATTTTGATGGTGATGAGTTAATAGAATACGACGCTGCGGTACTTCCTGAAAGGACAAATGAAATGGACGTCACAAATAATAGCCCTGTCATAACTCCGAAGGCATCAAGCGATGTTACTAATGTAAAGAAAAAACGAAACCTTGTTCCTTGGACCACAGAACAGAAAAATATAGTCAAAAAGTTTTTCAGCAAACACATTAAAAACAAACAACCACCAAAGCGCCATGAGTGCGAGGAACTTCGTAGTCAGCATCCTGAAGTTCTCCACAACAAAGACTGGTTAAAAATGAAAGTCTTCGTTCAAAATGCTTATACAAAAAATATATAGCCGTGTCTGATGTTTAACGCATATCCGAACGCAATATTAACCTAAAATATCAACACTTAGTGCTATTTGACTATCTTCAGTTTCATTATCAGGTCTAGTAAACAACATAACATCAACAACGCCACCTTCTGATCACTCTTGTCTGGGGGTTGCACTTTTTTGATCTGTGTGTGTCTTGATGTTTTAATTACACAGACGCCAGATTACATCAAGCGCAATCCCGAGACAAAAGCGTTCTAATGGGTCCACCTTTAGAAGACTTTTATCTCTGTCTACTTATTATGTTGTTGACCACAGAGCAGAGATACAAATTAAACTCTGAATGTTGCCGACTAAATCTGGGAAGAAAATGCAATATAGCAAACAACAACATAGGATTTCAGATAACGAGTTATGGACGTCAAATAATACTTAGTGTAAATATTTCTGGGTAATATTACGTCCGTATAATGAAAACAAAGATACCTGTTTTTACTATAGGAACGGCAGATAGTTGTGATATGTAGGTATAATATTACCTAATTATTAACAATTATTATCGTGTTTTGTTTATTTTAGTATTTTTTTATAATGTAATTTAGACGTCCAAATAACGTAAAATATTATTCAGAATAATAATGAATAATGTTTGACTTTGGCAACATTTTATTCGTGTATATATGGAAGTGAGATTATCTATTTAAATCACGTTACACGATATTGTAACAGTGTAGATACGGTATAACTGCTCAAATCAGCATTAACTGTTAATTTTGTTAGCAATCCATTATAATTATACTGTTTGTGCATACATTACATTCAAATTGAGTGTAATAAGATGGAGTCAATTGTTAATATTGACAGGTTTTTAAATAGAGGTTTGTTTTATTGTATTCTAACCAACAACTTAACATGGCCTTGGTTAGAAACTCATTTCAATATAAGATTTTACTGCGTGAATTGCCAATGCGCAGTTGATTTCTACGATAGACCGTGGCATATTGTTGCTGACATGAGAAACCCTGAAAATATATTTTTTTTACTTGATCGTGCTGAGTTTTGGTGCTCTAACTGCGAGTATAGTATTTATGATCACTATCCTGAAGATGAGTGCTACTATTGTAACTAATATGTTCAACATTATCTACTAACTTAAATTATTTCATGGAAGTCTTTTTTGTAAAATTTCTGTTTCTCTGTGTTTTGTAAAAATCTGTTTCAAAGTTTGTGGAAATATTATTATGGTTTTTAATTTAAATATGGACGCTATATTACTAAAAATATGGACGCTATGCGTTATTGGGCGTCCGTATTTAAAAACTTTTTAATTGTATTTAACTTTTTTTAGTTAATTTTATAGCTAAATAAAACTTTTGTAGCTATGCATTTAGAATGGAGGTATTTTACGTCTGTTTATTATTTTTCGGTAATCTGGTATCTGTATTTGTGGGTGACCCCACTATATTTATTTAATTCATGTGTAATTTATTTATTCATTTATTTAACTATTTCATTTACACTCCACACTACAGTTTCAGTTTATTTATAATATTTATATCAATATTATTAGTTTGTATTTATAGTTCATATTTACGTATATATCAAACAGCATCGCCCTTCTATTGTGTAGTCGGGCAAGTTATTTTTAGATCATCGGATGCGCGCGGGCGCCGGGCGATATTACCCCTCTTTTTTTTTTTTTTTTTTTAACTTCTATAGGTTTACACTTGACCGCCATCTCGCCTGATGTTAAGCGACGATACGGTCTACGATGGAGCGTGTTTACCTAGATAAAACCGATTCACTCTCGATTTGAAGACACAAAGATTGTAACCATCGGGGAAAACCCACTCAGGCAACGTATTCCACAGCTTAGACGTTCTTATCACAAAAGTAGAGTCGAATCTCTTCGTTCGTGTCTTTGGAACATCAACCATGAAACGATGTCGCTTTTTCGAGCTACGAGCATTCCGATAGAAAAAAGGACAAGGTGGTATCAGATCATGCAAATCAGTCGCACACTCTCCGAAGTGTATCCGATAAAAAACCGATAGGCTAGCAATTTTTCGGCGATGTTCAAGACTTTGAAGTCTTTTTCGCACAAGAGTGTCGTTGCCTATGAGCCTTTTGGCACGTCTCTCGATCGATTCCAGAGCCTCCAGCTGATACTTAGCCGATCCATCCCAAAGGTGCGAACAGTACTCCATACAGGAGCGAATCTGTGCTTGATATAGTGTAAGCAACTGTTCAGACTTGAAGTACCTTCGCACCTTTGAGAGGACACCAAGTTTTTTGGCAGCAAGTTTAGCCTTGGACTCGATAAACGAGCCAAAGTTGAGCGTAGAGGTCAAAGTAACGCCCAAAAGTTCAAGACGGTCAGAGACCGGAACGGATACACCTCTAAAAGTTGGAGTCAGTTGGAAAGGACTCCTTTTAGCGGAGAACAGACACGCCTGCGTCTTACTCTCGTTGAACTTGACCAGATTGGCATCGCCCCATTTGGACACCGCATCAAGGGTCAAGCCCAAACGCTCGATCAGACTCTCTCTCAGTACCTGAGTTTGCTGCCCAGTGGCTCTCGCGCTAGATATGTAACTCTCTACAACGGTGCTATCATCTGCGTACCCATAGATACCGGGCTTCAACAGATCATTAATATGTAGCAGGAAGAGCGTCGCAGAGAGTACCGACCCTTGTGGGACTCCGGCATTGATACCCATTTGATCCGACGAGCAGCCATCAATGACGACTCGTATGGATCGATCCCTCAAGAAGTCCGATATCCAAGCAATGAACCCAGAAGACAAACCATAACTAGAAAGCTTGCTTATAAGGCCATCATGCCAAACCCTGTCGAAAGCCTTCGAGATATCCAGGGAGACTGCAAGTGCTTCCCCGTGTTTCTCAATAGCTTCACTCCAGATGTGAGTGACGTACGCTAGAATATCCCCGGTGGACCGGTTTCGGCGAAACCCGTATTGCTGGTCACTGAGGAGGTCGTTCGATTCTAGGTACGTCAGGAGCCTGTGGTTTAAGACACGTTCCATAGTCTTGCAGAGTATGGACGTGACTGAGATGGGCCTGTAGTTGACAGGGTCAGCACGACTACCTTTTTTGGGCACAGGTTGCACATTGGCAAGCTTCCAAGACTTCGGTACTAGCCCAGTTTGGAGAGAGAGTCTAAATAGGCGTGTCAATATCGGTGACAACTCAGGCGCACAAGCCTTCAATACTAGAGCAGGAATACCATCTGGGCCACTGGCTTTATTCACGTCCAGATTGCGTAGCACTTTGCGAACCTCCTTTTGGCGAATGCGTATCTCTGACATAAAAGTCGAACAGCCAGGTTGAGTAGGAGGTGTCACGCTACCAGCATCTAGACGCGAAGATTCCGCAAACTGAGTTGCAAACAAGTTTGCTTTCTCCGTTGCAGTGTGAGCCAGTGTCCCATCAGGTTTCAGCATTGGAGGTAGTGAGGAGCGGCAGAAGTTCGATTCGACCGATTTAGCTAGGGACCAAAACGCTTTGCTACCCGCTGGGTACGAAGCTAGTTTGTTCCCTATTCGACTAATGTGGTCAAACCGAGCCCTTTGAAGGACCTTTTTGCATGCCTTAGCAGCCTTGTTGAACGCCTTCTTCTTCTGGTGTATGTCCCTTGCCTTACGCTGTCGAGCATCAACCCAGGCTAGGTAGGCCTCATGTTTAAATGCTTCAGCACTTTTACATTGAGGACCAAACCAAGGGCGAGCTTTGCTGGATAATGAGATGTCGGAGTATGGAATGAAATATTCCATAGCCGTTCGTATTGCATTAGTCACAGCATCCGCGCAGACTGAGGGATCACCAGAAGCGAAGCACAATGACTGCCATGGGTAAGACGCAAAGAAAGAGCGCATCTCATCCCAATCTGCTGACTTGTATCGCCACAACCGCCGGTTGCCTCTAGGGCTGGGATCAGGCGGATGGTAGACAGATACAGATTTCACCAGACAGTGGTCGGAGCTGCCTAACGGCGACGATACCGCCACCGAATAACGGTCTGGATCAGTTGTCAGCAGAAGGAAGAACCCCTCGCCGCGACCCGCGCGCTAAAAAGTGAAAGGGACTTGCTACCTGCTGCCGGCCCGGTACCGCACCGCTGCCGCGCCGCAGTCGCTACTTACCATCCATACGTGACACCTGTTTTCTATGTTTATATGTTCCATTGATCTCTAATTTCTAATAACGATAATTATTACATGTAACTTGTATTATACAATACAGTTTTAAATAGTAGTGGAATTGACGGCCTTTTATTAGCACTACCAGCACCCCATTCACTACAACTGGTGACCCCGACGTGATCAGTGCGGCGACAGTGGCGAAAGCGTTCGTGTCTAGCTGGGTAGCTCGATATGGTTGTCCTACCGAGATCGTTACCGATCGAGGAGGACAATTTCAGTCAGCATTGTTTGAACAGCTATCCAAATCTATCGGCTACGATCACCGTAGAACGACCAGCTACCACCCACAATGCAACGGCCTGGTCGAGCGTTTCCACCGCCAGCTGAAGGCAGCTATCACTTGCCACGCCGACTCTAATTGGACTGAGTCGCTTCCACTTGTACTTCTCGGCATAAGGAGTGCTTTTAAAGAAGATCTCCAAACATCTTCAGCTGAGCTGGTGTATGGTGAACCGCTTCGTCTCCCTGGCGAATTTTTCGGTCACGATATCGCCAACTACACATCTGACATCACAGATTTTTCAGCTCGCATGAAGTCCTTTGCTCAGAAAATACGCCCAGTCCCACCTCAGCACCACTCTGTAAAGAAAACCTTCGTGTTTAAAGAACTTGCCACGTGTAGCCATGTATTCCTCAGGGAAGACACGCTACGCGGCTCGCTGCAGCTTGCTTACAACGGCCCATACGAAGTGCTTAAGAGAGGTGCTAAAACATTTAAAATACGCGTGAGGAACAATGACGTCACAGTAAGCATCGACCGCCTTAAGCCGGCCTATATACTGTCCGCCGACTCACCTCTCCCGCGTGACCACTGTGTTCTCCCAGATCCACCGGAACTACCACCGGAAGTACCACCACAGAGTCCACCTACCATAATCACAAGGTCAGGAAGAAGGGTGCATTTTTCCAAACGTTATTCGCCCTAACTCGGTCTCTGGAGGGGAGTGATGTGGGTGACCCCACTATATTTATTTAATTCATGTGTAATTTATTTATTCATTTATTTAACTATTTCATTTACACTCCACACTACAGTTTCAGTTTATTTATAATATTTATATCAATATTATTAGTTTGTATTTATAGTTCATATTTACGTATATATCAAACAGCATCGCCCTTCTATTGTGTAGTCGGGCAAGTTATTTTTAGATCATACATAGATAGATTTTTTGTGCGACTGATTTACATGATCTAATACCACCTTGTCCTTTTTTCTATCGGAATGCTCGTAGCTCGAAAAAGCGACATCGTTTCATGGTTGATGTTCCAAAGACACGAACGAAGAGATTTGACTCTACTTTTGTGATAAGAACGTCTAGGCTGTGGAATACGTTGCCTGAGTGGGTTTTCCCCGATGGTTACAATCTTTGTGTCTTCAAATCGAGAGTGAATCGGTTTTTTCTAGGTAAACACGCTTCATCGTAGACCGCATCGTCGCTTTACATCAGGCGAGATGGCGGTCAAGTGTAAACCTATAAAAGGTAAAAAAAAAAAAAAAAAAAAAAAAAAAAAAAAGATCATCGGATGCGCGCGGGCGCCGGGCGATATTACCCCTCGCCGCGACCCGAGCGCTAAAAAGTGAAAGGGACTTGCTACCTGCTGCCGGCCCGGTACCGCACCGCTGCCGCGCCGCAGTCGCTACTTACCATCCATACGTGACACCTGTTTTCTATGTTTATATGTTCCATTGATCTCTAATTTCTAATAACGATAATTATTACATGTAACTTGTATTATACAATACAGTTTTAAATAGTAGTGGAATTGACGGCCTTTTATTAGCACTACCAGCACCCCATTCACTACAGTATTATGAAAATACAGTGACACTTGGTTTCATAATAGGTACGTACGCAATTTTTGTTTATTACTAACTGTCATTTGAAATAAGAAACTATGATAATTACTTTTCTTAAAATCTTAATTACAGTTCAACATTATCTACAGCCTACTGACTTAAATTATTTCGTGAGAGGCTATTTTTGTTAAATTTTGTTAAGTTTTACTTGTTTTGACCTTTGTGTAAATATAATTATTGCTTTTGATTTAAATATGGACGCTGTATCACTAAAAATATGTACGATGTGCGTTATTTGGAGTCCGTATATGAAACTTTGTACGCTTCTTTTATGTTGTATATAAATATTTTTTGGTTAAATGTTATAACTAAATATAACTCTTAAAGTTTATTAATGTTCATGACAAGCATTTAGAAAGGAGGTATTTTAACATTTGTTGGACATTTGCGATATACAGATGCCAGATTATCCTAAAATATAAACACTTAGTATTATTTGACGTCCATATGTTTGACACCTATCTAATATCAAAGATATAGACGTTAAATAATAGTTCATACGAATATTCCTGGGTAATCTGGCGTCCATATTTTGAAAAACAACAGAGACACTTGGTTTTATAATACGTACGCTATTTTTGATTATTACTATCCGTCATTTGAAATAACAAACTGTGTTAATTATGTTTCTTGAAATCTTTATTACAGTTCAACATTATCTACTGTCTGCTGGCTTAAGATATTTCCTGAGAGGCTATTTTTGTTAAATTTCGTAAAGTTTCATTTGTTCTGAACTTTTTACAAATATAATTATTGTTTTTGATTTAAATATGGACGCTATATTACAAAATCTATGTATGATGAGCGTTATTTGGCGTCCGTATATGAAGAATTTTTTACGCTTCTTTTTGATTCTATTTAACTTTTTTTTTGTTATGACTAAGTAAAGCTGTTAATATTTTATGTAGACGACAAGGATTTGGAATGGATATTTTCTTTCACCTGTTGGGCATTTACGATATACGGATGCAACATTATCCCAAAATATTAATAATTAGTACTATTTGACGTCCATATAACCGACGTCTTTTTGGTATTAAAGGTATGGACGTCAAATAATAGTTAGTGAGAATATTTATGGGTACTCTGGCGTCCGTATTATGAAAAACACAGACCTGGTTTATTAGTAAGGAAGTCAGGTAATGTTTTTGTTTAATTTACTACTTATTATTTTATATACCAAATTGCTTTAATTATGTTAATCTTTAATTTTTATTTCATAATTATATATACCTATGAACCTCACTGAATGAAGAATTAATAAAAGATGTAGGTACGTTTAATAAACGTTTAATTTAATTCAAAATTTGTTTTATTTACATCATTATTTTTTAATATTGCTTATATGTAATATATGTCACTACATATAATTACAGGACTTAGAGATAGAACAACTTAGATCTCTGGATGACGAGCGCAGTGTAGTGCTAGGTAATGATTTGGACTCTTCATGTTTCAATAGCTGCGTGTCACTGTGCTGTTATGTGGCAGTCATTTTGCTTACCATCAGGCATACGCATTATGTCCTCCTCGTCTCGTCACTCTTAATTTAATAAAACAAAAAAAAAAATCTTAGAGACCAGAGGTGGAAATAAACAAAAACACAATTAGTTTTACACAGTTACATTTATACATGAAACTTAACCATAATACCAACGAAATCAAACCAAAATTAAACTAAAACTGTTTATTTAGGTAAACTCGACAGTTAAAGATAACAATTTAAACTTTGGCTAGTCAAACGAACAGGGCTACCGCTTGAGAGGGGGTCCGGTGGCAGAAAAGAGGCCGAACTGACTGAGGCCTGTCGCAACCTTAACAGGATGCTTGCTTGTCACGCACAATGGCCCAATAAAGAGGCTAGGTGCGGAAAACGCCCCGCTTAACTAACTAACTAGGTCATTAGAAGCACTTACGTTATTTGAATCAAAATCAGAAACATAGTAGTGGACAGATCTCACCGAATTTACTGTCTTAAACGCGACGTTGAGACGTTCCTAACACCTGCGAGGGCAAGGTTCGAGACCTTATCGCGTGATGTTGCTGCAGCCAGCTGAACCTGTGCTAGCCCAGCCTGTTCCCGAACGCCAGGCTCGTTCCGATGCCTTACGGAGGCTCTGCCGAAGCGACGCTAACAGCCCTCACTGGGGCCGGACCCTCGATAGCCGTGGGAGCACAGCTTCTCGAATCCCTCATTTGTGAGGAAACCGCATGGTGTTGTTGGTCTCCAGCGACACCAATCTATTCAAAATGTATTACATTGTTTTGGTTAATAAAACATTCTAGAAGGGCTGTATTGTCTTTGATGCGACTTACGTTCTCTGTTTGAACTGAGATTTCGCGTGCGGCTTTTACTTTATCGCTATATATTGCCCATGTTTTTGAACGATTAGGTAAAATTAGGAAAATTAAGAGTGGGTTAAACATCAGAACTAGGGAAAATAATTAAAAGACAGAAATCCCCTGAAAACAACCAAATGTAGCAATTTTACAATCAAAGCAATTAGGCAGAAGGTTTTAGCAAAAAGTATTATTAAAAAAAAGCAAAGGTATTACAAAATATTTTCACAACAAAAAAACGGCTGTTTGCTATGTTTCTTCTTATTAATTGAATTGGAAGGTACTCACCAAATGAAGTTAAAGTAAGAATTGTCATTTATTCCAGACACAAAATACAAACCACTTTTTTTTAACGAGGGTAGAATCCACGGAAAAAAATTACGCATATTGTTTGAGCAGCCAAAACGTCCTTAATCAGGATGAACGGACAAGAACACACGAGTTATCGAATTCCACTTCTGATCTTAGAGACCAGAGGTGGGAAAAGAACAAAAACATAATTAGTTTTACACAGTTACATTTATACACGAAACTTAACCATAACCATAAAATAGATAATACAGATAGAACGGACACTCCCCACCCCCCCGCCAGTTTCAAGCTTCCTACCCCGCAAGAACGCGAGAAGCACTCAACAAAGGGTTATATCGGACGACAATTTTCTATGAGAATACGACCATGACGCTGTGTTGCTGTGTTATTTAAATTTAGGTACCAATTTTTTCATCTGTTCAACGAAACAAGAATAACAGATTTTTAATTTCATAAGAATTTCTATAATATAGGTACTAGGATTGAATCGTTTTTCTACTGTGTTTTGATAAGTTCACAATTTTAAGTTAAGAATAAGAGATTTTTGATTTCATAAGAATTTCTACAAAGATTGAATCTTTGTAGAAATTCAATAAACTTTTTTTATAAACTGTGCTACTGGTTTTAGAAGTACGCGCCAACACTGAAGTCCTGTGACGAAATTATTAAACTCGTTGTTTTTAAACTGCGGCTTTCGTTAATCGTTGTGAAATACGTCAGTGGCGCCAATAACGTATGGTAACGAGTGATGGCGCGGAGTATAGTTCGCTTAGTCGCTAGTGTTGCCAATTTAGTGGATTTTTTTACTAAGATTGCTACTATTCAGATTTATTGGTAAGTGATTATTTCTTAGCAATCAACCGACTCAAAAAAAAGAAAGAGGTTCTATATTAGTCTATCTGTACTTTTATGTGCGTCCATGTATATATTATGTCGGTCAATAGTGAACAATGAATATAGGATTTCATCTAGTAGTATGCTTATTTAAGATTTCGCAACAACCGTTCATTAAAAGCAGTAAGAGAATACGAGTACATTGACTATTGGAATGGATAGTTCCAAAAAAAATTAACGATATTTTTAAAATAAAACTTATTCAGTAATTAACGGCTTTGACATTGACTTATAAACTTTACCGGTTCTAGTACTACCGGTACTACTACGATTTAGTTTCATTTTTAACCAACTTCAAAAAAGGAGACGGATCTCAATTCGTTTATATGTTTGTTACGTGATAGCTCCATTTAATGTGAAACAAAGGACATAAGCCCAAATCACATTGAAAAAACCCAGGTGCCACACCTGGGTTTTTTGATGTACCTCGGATTTTAAGTTATTAGTAATAATATTCTAAACTATCATCATCATCCGTTTGAGTGGCTAACCTGCGTTTTTTTGCCTGTAGAAGTTCGTGTCAAAAGCTCGTTTTATGGAACAAAATATATTGTATAATTTGGTGTTAATGATATAAAAATAATATATACCGGCTGAGTCATAAATATATATATCAAACAATGCACGAATATGCTTAGGTTCTTTCGCGATGGGTGGCCTTGGAATTGAATTCAAATTTAACGAGTGTAAGTAATAATCATAATCATCATTTATTCATAACATATTGTTACAAGTCATTATAACATATTCATCATTAATAAATTAAAATATTTCATCTTAACTCAATTAGCAATAATAATTCCATAAATTTGAATGCAATGTCAATTTACAAATAAAATAATATTAAAGATATAATTATTCGAAACAACTATAATAATGGTAAAAAAAATAATTGCTATGTACATTAATTTGTACTTTACTTTCTATCAATAAATTCAATGAAGCTGTAGAACGTTTGCTCGACAAGATAGCGTTTGAGTCTCGACTTAAATATTCCCATAGTGGGAGACGAGGTGATGCTCTCTGGGAGTTTATTATAAACCATCGGACCCATAACATGCGTCGACCTGGCCGTCCTCTCCAGCGTGCGGTGCACCTCCGCGAGCCTGCCTCTGTGGCGGGAGCTGACCAACGTCTTGTAGGACGCGTGATTCAGTCTCGCGTTAACCGCTATTTGGAATATTAGCAACGCTGGTACTGTTAATATCCCAAACTTTTTAAAATGTGGGCGTGCTGACTCATCCTGGGGCACTCTAGCGATAGCTCGGACTGCGCGCTTTTGGAGTTTAAAAACGCGCTCCCATTCCGCTGCTCTGCCATAAAACTCTATTCCATACTGCAATAGGGAATGAACAGTAGCAAAATAGCACGCTCTCACTACATCTGTGGGCACAACCCTAGCGACTCTACTAAGGGCGAAGCATGCGCTTCCAAGTCTCCCACAAAGCTTGTCAATATGTATTTCCCATTTCAAACTTCGATCGATCTCGAAACCGAGGAAATTCGTCGACCCGACCTGGTCAATACGTTTACCTCCCACTTTAACATTAAGCGGCGGTGTTTGATGACCAGATAAGACGAAATGTAAGAAATGAGTCTTTAATAAGTTTGAGGCCAGACCGTTATCGCAAAACCAGGTAGTAAGCTCGGACGCTGCCTTATTCAACATCTGCTCCAGAGCACTCACCGTAGGTGCTGTGACTACAGCGGCGACGTCGTCAGCATACATATATATTTCCGCTGCAGTTACAGATTCATGATAATACGCTTATTTTTGGTAATGTACTTTGGACTTTGTATTCAATTATCAGTATGCTTACATCGCGGGTCAAATCTGGACAAGTACTAGCACAAGCACAGCACTAGCATAGGCCTGGGATATGAGGCGTACTTGAAGAGAGGTATATGCTAAGATGTTATGATGATGATGATTACATCGGATTGCAAACAGTATTGGTGAACTTTTTAAAAAAACGCCTACAAAACTACACTGATAAAAAACATGTTAGCCACTAATTTGGGTTAAGGGAGTGGTGTAATTTTTTTTCCTAAAATATATTTGCATACAATTATTAGATTTTTTTGAGATTAGATACAATTATTTTGTGCCGAGGTCAGGGTACGATTTGGGCCATGTCTTCTATGATGTTTATTTTTTTTTTTGGTGGATCATAGTTTTTAAATACCACTTTTCTCGGGTTCGAGCTGGACAGCGGTCTCACATGGGAGGCACATATTGATAAGATGTGTGGGAAACTGAGCGGCGGTTGCTTCGCTCTGCGCCGCCTGGCCAGGTTCCTGCCGACGGAAGCGGTCCGTGCCTGTTATTTCGCATCGGTGCACGCGGTGCTACAGTACGGTGCGGAGCTGTGGGGCAGGGGGGCAGAGTGGAGACGTGCGTTTGTATGCCAGAAAAGGGCAATCCGAGCGATGGCACGCATACCGGAAGGTCAATCGGCAAGACCATATTTTATATCACTCGGGGTCCTTACACTACCATCGATTGTCATAATGCAAATCGCACTGTACATGCACACAAACCTCGAGTCTTATGAGAAGGTAGGGGAGTCGCGTGACGGGGGGAAGAAACGGCCCACTCGTTACAAGCACAGGCTGAAATGCGTTCCGCGGTCGCTCGAGAAGTCCGCGAGGTTGACTCATGTCATGGGAACGATGGTGTACAACAGGCTTCCCGTTGATGTCATCGAAGCACCTAACTTCAACATTTTTAAGAAAAGACTTAAACGCTGGCTTATCAAACAAGCGTTCTATGACATTGAAAACGAGTTTATGAAATTAAAAGAAATTTTATGATAGCACATAGCTACACTTTTTATATTAAGTTGGACATATTTCCTAATATTATAATTTTACTATTTAATCCGTTTGACATTGTGTAATTGTAGTTAAAATTATTATCTACCTATGTTTGTTAATGTGTGAAATTATTTTTATTCTATTGACATGTACAGAAAGTATGAAATAAATGAATATGAATATGAATATAAATATGAAAACAAAACTAAAAATTACTTTCGTTTATTTTTGTTCAAGTTTTTTATGATCGTCGTTGAAATTTGGTCAAGTAAGTTTCTGAATTTAATTTAAAATTGAAACCGATTTTTGTTTATTCGGCGCAAATTCACAATATTTAAAGTTTTATGCGATCCTTACTATAATGCGAATAAATAAATCACTATTTATCAACATACAAAAGTAATATTCTTTTAAGCATTAGTAATAAATTAAATCCGGAACTAGCAACATTATCGGCCATAGTTGATAACAATTCGTAATGTTTGTTTACAACATTTAATTTGGAGTTTGGAGTTGAAAAATCATGTGTTTTCTCTTTACTGGTCGCTGACATGATGTGTTAATAATTAATAAGTAGTTTGTGTAGTGTATAATACTCTGATATAGTAAACTGTGATACCGCTTTTTAATGCATCTTATGAACGTAGTTATAGCTAATCTAATGTTCTGTGACTAGTCTATAATGAAATACGCGAAATATGTGGAGTGATTAATTAATATATTGTCAGAATAAAGTTTTCTCTTTGGGTAAGTGTACTTAACTTACTAAAATAATTTAGTAACCCTAGATGACACGCACACATGCGTAAATGTGTTCGAACGACATATGCGTAGTTGTGTGAGTGTAGGTATGTCAACTGCACCGTCTGTATAGATTTTAGGCCGAGTGTCCGGGGTGTGCCAGAACACAAACGAAATCAAACCGATCTTAAACAAAATTAAACTAAAACATCTTAAAACTGTAAACTCGACAGATAAAGATAACAATTTAAACTTTGGGTGGTCAAACGAAAAGAGCTACCGCTTGAGCCCGGGTGATGGCAGAAAAGAGGCCAAACTGAGCGCGCGGTCGTTTATAAAAGTTTTACCCCATCACCGCGATCCCTTAAATCTCGTTTTCTGCTAACAATATCTATAGTGTAGGACAGCTAGCCAATCCATGTCCTGGTGTCTTTCAAA
Organism: Ectropis crepuscularia; assembly: GCA_963693475.1. Lineage (NCBI taxonomy): Eukaryota > Metazoa > Arthropoda > Insecta > Lepidoptera > Geometridae > Ectropis > Ectropis crepuscularia. The sequence goes on from OY856355.1 coordinate 22,523,697, forward strand.
CCGCAAAATGTGCAGACTTCCGCAATTACGTGATGCAATATAATAGGGGATAAGAATGGCAACGTCGCATTCTACAAAGGAATTACAATAAGCAGTAGGATAAAATAAAAAACAAGTATATCATAGGATTTCTGATAAGTGGTAACATGGATGGGAGTTCTGTTTGGTTACCATCTGTCTGGCAATATACGAATATTTGTATATCAACATATCTCAAATATTTAAGAAAATAAGTTGTACATGCTTTTTGAAAATATTAAATGGACCAATATTCGCTTTCATAGTTTATAAAAATGAACTAGAAGTAGTGGACGTTACAATAATGCGAAATGAAAGGTCGTAAGATTGAGCGCGTGATGTAAATATATATATATTTAGTAGTATTATTTAAATTAATGTTGCTCCCCCTGCCTGTATTTGCCACAAGTGGCGGCCTTATTGCTGAGAGCAATCTCTTCCAGGCAACCAACACAAAAAAATACTAACATAACTATAATAACAAATAAAAAAATACCAAGAGTGTGAAAAATTAAGCATAGTGATTCAAAGAAACAATTACAACTAGTTAAAAACAACAGTGGTACAACTTACAATTTGCTAGTGTCGACAGTCTTGCATTGTGAAAAATAAAAATCCGGCAAAGAATTCCACAAACAGAGAGCCTTAACAGTAAAAGAGTCTCCATAGAAGGATGTGAAGGAATTTAAATCCAAGGGTACACTAAGTACTATAGTAAGATGAATCACAATCAAAACGACGGGGTAGTAGTATATTTAAAATTGGCTCTAAATACCACAGTTGAGGAACCAGGATTATATGACTGTAACTGCCTAATAATTAAAATCGGAAAAATAACAGCAATAATGGCAGTATACAGATCACCTTCCCTTAAAAACTTCGAAGGTTTTTATCGTTCGCTAGGAAAACCTTTTCAAGCATTGTCATCATTTAAGAACATAATACTAACAGGGGACATTAATATAAATATTCATCCAGATAGTAACGATAACACAGCACATGAATATCTAGATATGTGCTCATTTCATGGTTTATTCCAGCACACACTTTTCCTACTCATCAGAGGGGATCATGCTTAGGTCACGTATTTATAAAAACCAGCTCACCATCATGTGTACTTGTAACTAACACAACAATAACAGATCATAATGCTGTATTAACAACCTTGTTACGCAAGGCTAACACACAATAATTGCTGCATCTGCATAGCCCTCAATTCCGCGGTAAATAACAAGGACCGCCGCGTCAGCGCAACGTGCCTGGGAACGTGCATCGCCGCGACACTTGAAGCCGCCTGTCCGAGCCCAGCCATTCTCGGTCCAACTTTGACCAATTTCAGACATATTAATTATAGTTTAAATTGTAATTCCTTTTTTAATAAATATTGTATAAAATAAATCATTTTTTTGCATCCTCCGGCTGTCGCAATCGTAATTGGCGCAGTCGGTAGGATATTTCTAATTAAAGTCAGTGAATCGATCACCGGCAGGAAGTATCTGAACTTACGGGAGCGGCAGACCAGAGGGAATCCAGACATAGATTCGGCGAGAAAAATGTTGTAAGTGCCTCTGAGTCTACATCCTGGGTTATCCTAAATCATATTTTATTTTATTTCTTTAATTTTACTGTACTTGCCGTCATTTTAGACTGTGTATTTTTTATTAATAGTTTTTTGTAAACCCGTAAAGATTTTTCATCCGCGAGAGTCTAAACCCCCTAGGTTAGATAGATCACGTAGGTCACAGCGAATTGACGCTAATAGAAATTTAAATTTAGATATAAAATTAGATAAAATGGCCGAGTCAGTTATCGACCAAATTTATAAGGCACTTATTAGTACCAGAATTCGACGGGAACGCCAACGTTCTCACCAGATTTGTACGCATTTGTGACCAGCTAGTGGCACAATTTATAAGAAATGATGTCACTTACGAGTTGAGTAATTTAGCTTTACTCAACGGCATACTGAATAAAATAACAGGTCCTGCGGCCCGCACCATCAACTCAAACGGGATTCCAGAGACCTGGATAGGTATTAGAAACGCGCTCGTGAACAACTTCGCTGATCAGCGCGACGAAACCCCTCTGTATAACGATTTGTCGCTGCTCAATCAGGGTAGCGCGACACCACAGGAGTTTTACGAGAAATGTCAAAATTTATTCAGCACCATTATGACGTATGTTAGTTTGCACGATGCAGTGGCTACCACTATAGAAGCCAAATGTTGTCTGTACAAAAAATTAACTCTGCAGTCATACCTGCGCGGGCTACGTGACCCACTAGGGTCGCGCATAAGGTGTATGAGACCCGAAGGTATTGAAAAAGCTCTGGAGTTTGTGCACGAGGAACAAAATACAATTTATTTACAGCAACGCAACGACCGAGCTCCGTTGCAGTCTGCTTCTTCAAGTAGTCAAAACAGCTCAATTCCAATGCTTCACAAAATTTTTCATTTCCGCATGTAAATTTGCCAGGAACTTTTAGGAGATTTGAAGGAACGCAGCCAACACCAATTTGGAAAATTCCTCCTACTCTTAGAGGTCCAACGCACACCCAACAAATCTTTGGTGCCACACCGCCTAACTACAGGCCTCCTTTCAATAACGCATTTAAAATGCCACAGGCCCCTAGGCAAAACTACCAACAACCAGGCCCTTCAGGCACAGGCCCTAAGCCTATGAGTGGTGTTAGCCACTTCGTATCTAGACCCATGCAGCCACCAAGAGTTCTCCATGATTGGTCAAAGCACGGGAACCCACCACCGACAAATTATTTCAAAAGTAGAGAACTACATTTTAATGAATTCGATGAGCCACAGTATTACGACCCCTATGACGTTGACTATAATTATCACGAACAAGCTTACTATGACCCGACTTACAATACTATGTTTTACGACCAACCGACTCAATACCTTCAACAAGACTATACACCCGCGTACATAGAAGAAGCCACAGACGAACCGTCGTCTGAGGACCAGGTTTTTCAGAAAAGTGCCGACCTAGAAAAACCAAAATAGAAGTGAATTTAAAGACCCAACGCCAATTACCTTTTTATACAGATAACCAATCCACCCTTAAGGTTACTTATAGACACAGGTGCTAACCAATCTTTTGTTAGTCCCGAAGCTGTGAAAAAATTCTACCCCAATACACCTTGCAATTATGACCCCTTCGAGGCGACAAATATTCACGCAACAACCAGAAATGACTATTCGATAACTATACCATGTTTCCGAAAATTTAAAGAAAAGGGTGACATCACGCTCTTCATCTACAAATTTCATAATTACTTCGATGGTTTAATTGGGTATGACCTTCTAGAAAAATTAGAGTCAAGTATAGACCTGAAAAATAAAAGTCTAGTTACTTGACTGTCTACTATTCCACTTCAATTGTATGACTCCCGAAATTGTAATTTGTATGAAGATATAATTCCAGCAAATACTTCAAAGCTAATTCGCATACCAGTCAACTTTCATGACGGTGACGCCATAATTAGTGAGCAAATAATATCTAAATGCACTATACGGGATTGTGTCACAACTGTAAAAAATAATCGTGGCGTTATTGAAATTTTTAACCCTTCTAGATATGACGTAATATTTTCAATGGATAAGCCTGTTAGCGCAGAAGTTTTTAGTGAACAGTGCCAGCCCGCTGTTACAAATCCGCTATCTAGCCGCGCTAAACATGTTCTATCTCAGGTGCGGACAAACCATTTGAATATTGAAGAACGGACTAAGTTAGAGTTACTTTGCGCACAATATGCTGATGTCTTCTACATTGAGGGTGAACCCCTAACTTTTACCAAACAAATTAAGCATAGTATCCGTACAACAGACGAAATACCTGTCTATACAAAAACCTACAGGTACCCTTTCGTTCATAGACAAGAGGTCCAGTTACAAATTTCAAAAATGTTAGAGCAAGGGATAATACAGCCCTCACAATCAGCTTGGAGCTCCCCTATATGGGTTGTCCCAAAGAAAGCTGACGCATCAGGTAAAGCTAAATGGAGAATTGTAGTAAACTTTCGAAAAGTTAACGATAAGACCATCGATGACAAATATCCGATCCCAAATATAAATGATGTTCTTGATAAGCTTGGTAACTGCCACTACTTCACAACGTTAGACCTCGCTAGTGGGTTTTACCAGGTGGAAATGAATATCGAGGATATACCCAAAACAGCCTTTAACGTTGAGCACGGGCACTTTGGATTCTTACGCATGCCCATGGGACTTAAAAATTCCCCCTCAACTTTTCAAAGGGTTATGGATATTGTCCTCCGTGACCTTCAAAACGTTATGTCTAGTGTACCTAGATAATATTATCGTTTTTAGTGTCTCGTTACAAGAACATATCATAAACCTCGAAAAGGTATTCAAAAGACTGAGAAATTCGAACTTTTAAATTCAATTGGACAAGTCAGAGTTCTTAAAACTCGAGACAGCTTATTTAGGCCATATAATAAGCAAAGACGGCATCAAGCCGAACCCAGACAAAATTAATGCTATTCAAAGATTTCCTATGCCCAAAACAGCTACTGAAATTAAACGTTTCCTAGGACTTCTAGGATACTATAGGAAATTCATCCCTGATTTTGCTAAGATAATAAAGCCCATGACACAGTGTTTGAAAAAAGGATCTAAAATTACTATGATTGACCCTAACTATGTTAACTGTTTCGAAAGATGCAAATTACTTTTGACAAATGACCCCATACTTCAGTATCCCGATTTTACTAAGGACTTCGTACTAACAACCGATGCATCCAACTTTGCCGTAGGCGCCGTTCTATCCCAAGGAACGATAGGCACCGATAAGCCAGTAGCTTACGCATCGAGGACCTTAAATTCAAGCGAAATTAACTACAGTACTATTGAAAAAGAGCTATTAGCTATAGTATGGGCAACCAAATATTTCCGCCCTTATCTGTTCGGAATTCGAAGTTCAAAATTGTTACAGATCATAAGCCATTACAGTGGGTTATGAACTTAAAGGAGCCAGGGTCTCGGTTAACACGCTGGAGACTCAAGCTAAGCGAGTTTAATTTCACCACAGTATACAAACAAGGCAAAGCCAATACTAACGCCGATGCTTTGTCGCGAGTTGAAATTAACGTTAACGAAGATATTAGCTCTACCATTGCAAACCCTTCAGAACGACCCTTATCAAGGTCAGGATCTACCACCATAACGGCTCACAGTTCTGGCGAAGTCCCTCCGTCAAATAGATCAGTGTCATCAGGTTCATCTACCGAAACCATTCACACTAGCGCTGAAAACCCTATTTTGGAAGTCCCAATCTCAGACGACCCGTCGTCGAAAGGCAGACCAATCGTCTCAAAACCATTTGCAACACACACACGCACATCCGTTCAAATATCTGAGTCTAACCTCGAGGAGGATGTAATTAATGCTATCAAGGAATACGTCCATCCTAAAGTGAAAACTGGGTTACTAATAAATCCGCCCTTAGCGTTATACAAAATTATACCTGTTATCCAAAGTACATTCAAAAGCTCATCTATGAGCCTGACACTCACTAAAAGGGAGCTAGAAAATGTTAAGGAGTACGTACCTCCGACAACAAGAAATTATAAATAAGTACCACGATGGTAAGACCAACCACCGCGGTATAAACGAATGTTACTTGGCCTTTTCACATAAGTATTTTTGGCCAAACATGAGAGAAAATATTACAAAATTTATGAATGAGTGTACAGTTTGCGGTCGAGACAAATACGACCGTAATCCAATAAAGCAACAATTTAAAATAGTGCCCCCATCTTCTAAGCCCTTTGAACTAGTTCACTTAGACCTTCTAACTATAGAGAGTGAAAAGTTTCTTACAATTGTTGATGCATTTTCTAAATACGCCCAAGCCTATTACCTAAGAGACGGGACCGCAGTTAGCGTCGTACAAGCCCTTCTTAGTTTTAGCACACATCACTCACTACCATTAACTATAGTCACAGACAATGGTACCGAGTTCACCAACCAACTAATGGCAGAGTTTTTGCGTATCCATAAAATTCACCATCATAGGGTTGCTCCACACGCACCTAACGAAAACGGTATAGTGGAGAGATTCCATTAAACGATTTTGGAACACCTTCGCATTCTTAAAATTAACCATAAATCTGAATCCATTGTAAACCTCATGCCCTTCTCGCATATAACAGTAGTATACATAGCTTCACTAAATGTAAACTTATTGAGGTCATAACTAGACATTTTGACCCTAGAGACCCATTTGACATTGATATATCCTCGCAACTACTACAGCAATACATTACAACCCACAAAGACAAAATGACTATAGCGTATAAAGAAATTCACGAACTCTATAATGCCGCGCGTCAAGACTTGACTGAAAATAGAAACAAAAACCGGGAACCAGAAACTGACTATTCCCCAGAGCAACAGATTTTTGTTAAAAATCCAGTCGCATCGCGACAGAAGTTAGCTCCTAGATACACTCATGACGTAGTAATGGCTAACCTCCCTATTCACATTTATACAAAGAAGAAGAGAGGTCCTATAGCCAAAAATAGGTTGAAGAGAGTCCCTAAATCTAACCAATTGTTGCAGACTGTTCCTGATTCTCCAACTCATCCTGCAACCAGCTCTAACGCAGGACATAAAACTTGAAAGCCTCAATACGGGCCCCGGTATATTACCCTTTAAACTAGGATCAGCTAAAATTATAACACATTACCACTCATTCTTACAAAACATTGATGAACGATGGGCAGCTACCAGATGCCAGCGCTATGAAAAACTTCTGGCGCAGCATCTAGTCGGTGCCTGTCGAGCACACGGAGGGAGCTTGGATACGTGTTGTTGAACGTGCGTGTGAGTCTATCGAAGCCATGGATTCTGTTTCAATAGACTTCGAAGACGTTGGTTGTGCTATCCGGACGGCTCAGAACTGGAAAAGTCCTGGGCCGGACGGATTGCACAACTTCTGGATTAAGTGGTTTCGATGCTCACATGAACGTTTGGCAACACAATTCCAAGAAGCCCTCGAGACGGGTTCTCTTCCCAGTTTCATGACCACCGGAGTCACCTTCCTGCTCCATAAGTCTGGTAGTACCACGGAACCAAAGAACTACAGACCCATTACGTGCTTACCTACCACCTATAAGCTGCTTACATCCATTCTGAGAGCAAAAATTAACGCGCATATAGTCGCAAATAACGTTTTGGCCTCCTCTCAGAATGGATGTAAGATTGGGTCCCGTGGTACTAAGGAGCTGCTCCTCATTGACACGACCATTTGCCAACAAGTCAAACGAAACAAGGGAGCCCTCTCCGCTGCTTGGATTGACTATGAGAAGGCCTATGACGCGGTACCCCATTCGTGGCTAGAAAGAGTTTTAGAGTTGTACAAAATAAATCCAACTCTAAAACTTTTTCTAAGCAAATGCATGGGACAGTGGGTCACAGTCCTTCGTCAACCAGGTAGCGTAGACAGGTCGTTTGTTTCGGAGGACTTGATAAAGATTGAAAGGGGAATATTTCAGGGAGACAGTCTGAGTTCCATATGATGGTGCCTAAGTCTGAATCCTCTCAGCACTCCGCTGAAAGATTCAGAGTAGGGATGTTACGGATCTTCGACTCCGACTCCGTTAAGTCGGAAGTTCCGATTAGTTTTACACCTCCGGTTCCGACTCCGGTTTCGAAACTTTTGAATCGGAGGTTAATCGGATGTCGAAGCATAACTTAGCGGCGGCCCTGCGCCGACAGTAACGAACAGTTTCATACAAGTCGCGCAAGGAATCTCTCGCGCACGAGTGTAATGAAAAGAATACTAAATGAGCACAAGATATAAAAACGCAAAATTCCAGCACCTTCCAACATTTCCGCCAATATTATCGTGTCCACCAGGCTCGGTAGCGAGCGAACACCTTTTTGGTGGCGTCGATTTAATCTACGACTCATTAAGAAATATCTTGGACTGAGACAGCTTCAAAGCTTATGTTCATAAAGTACATAATATACACAATTTTAGTGTCAATTTATTTGATTTAATTTGTTTCAAAGCTTTTGTTCATTTAACATACTTTTTATGCTACTTTGGGATTCAATTAATTAGGTAATTAATTTATTATTTTTGAACATTCCAATTTATTTTTATTTTTTGTGATATTTTATGAAACACAAACAATGAAAAGTTTGAATGAATATTTTTATTTGTCCTAAAATAAAATAAAAACTCTCCTACCACTACTTCTGACCCTACCTCCGCCTCGGACTCCGGTTCCGACTCCGATAAATCAAATTTAAAAACTCCGACTCCGACTTCGGTTCCGATAAGACCACCTCCGTTACATCCCTGATTCAGAGTTAGGCTATCGTCTTCGTAGATGAGGTGAGGTTATATCTCATTTGCTGTACATGGACGACCTCAAACTTTTTGCACCGAAACGCCAAGACTTGTTGGAGCTATTAAAAACCACAGAGGTTTTTAGTAACGCCATCAAGATGGAGTTCGGTGTCGACAAGTGTGCGGTCATGCATGTACAGCGAGGGAAAGTAGTAAATTCAGAGAATTTACAACTTTCCGAGACTATAACTCTCAGATCCCTCTCCGAAGACGAGACCTACAAATATCTCGGTATGTCACAGTCGTTGGATATATCAGCAGATGACATTAAGGAATCGGTGAAGGAGCGCTTCTTTTGCGGCTGACAAAAGTACTTAAAAGTCTTTTGTCAGGCGGTAACAAGACGCGAGCCTTCAACGGTTGGGTAATGCCTCTGCTGATATACTCCTTTGGCATACTGAGATGGACTCAGACTGAGCTCGACGCCCTGGATAGAAAGGTCCGTCAACTGCTCACAACACACCGCATGCTACACCCGCGCTCGTCTGTTATGAGACTGTATATCCCGCGGAAATGGGGGGGTCGAGGCTTACTAAATGCCAAAAACCTTCACAACCGCGAGTTATGCAGTCTCAGGGATTATTTCCGCAACAGCGAGTCCGGGATGCATCGCGATGTTGTGGCAGTTGACAGGAGCTTCACGCCTCTTTCATTGCCAAACGAGAACTGGCGCAAACCATCGGTGCTCAGCACTGATGATCGCAAGGAAGTATGGAAGAGCAAGGAGCTGCACAGGCGATTCTATCGGGCCCTGACGGGACCCGATTTGAATCTGCTTGCTTCGGTGAACTGGCTGCGCTTCGGGGACCTCTTCGGAGAAACCAAGGGTTTTGCCTGTGCAATTGCGGACGAAGTTATCAAAACGAACAATTACCGGAAATACATAATGAAGGACGGTACGGTAGACACCTCTGCCAGTTCTCGAGAATGGTCGTGCGTTGCTCTACTGGGACCGCTCTATCATCACGGACAGGACTATAGTCGTCAATAAGCCTGATATCGTGCTGGTAGACCGGTCTCAGCGCCGGGCTGTGATCGTCGATATCACCGTACCACAACGACGAGAACCTCGTGAAAGCCGAGAAGGACAAGCTGAGCAAGTACCTTGACTTGGCTCATGAGGTTACCGCCATGTGGGATGTTGACTCGACGATCATAGTCCCAATAGTCGTGTCGGCAAACGGCCTCATAGCGAAGAGTCTCGACAAACATCTAAAGAGACTTTCGGTAGACGGTTGGGTTAAGGGCCAGATGCAGAAGGCCTTGACACAGCGCGCATCGTCAGGAGGTTCCTCACTCTGCAGCCCTAACCACCGGTAGCTTGGGCCCTGCCCCACTGCTGGCGGCAAACTAGGTTTAGGTTTTTATAATGTTTTTATGTTGTTTTTTGATACATTTACTGATATTGTAAAAACCTAAATTTAAGAACAATGATTAAATGACTGAAGAGGCTTTATTGTTATTAACAACTAGCGGCCCGCTCCGGCTTCGCTCGAATAATAACCTAGATATCAACTGCAGCGCCATCTGTCGGGCTGTTTTGTGAATCTAAACCTTCCAGGGCCTTACCCAAACGTATACAAAAAAAATCATTCAAATCGGTCCAGCCGTTTAGGAGGAGTTCAATAACAACGAAAAGTGGCATTGTTTTTTATATATAGATGATATACTCGTATATAGACATTACCTGAAATAAATGAATTTTGATTTTGAATTGACGTAGGTCAAGCGAATATTGTCGCAACAAATCCTTATGATTCGCGCCAGTTTACCAAGAGCTCTCCGATGCTACATCGTCTTGGCCCGAATACTTTGCTATGAGACGATGTACCCGGCCACACTCGACGTGCCAACACTTTCCTATGAGACGATGTACCCGGCCACACTCGACGCGCCAACACTAATACGTATTCGCCGTAGCACGCTAATGAGGCCACACCGTTTAAACAAAAGTACATCTGAAACAGTGTTAAATAGATTAATAAAATTGATCCGAAATTTAAAAAACTATAGCTGCAGAGCGTATTGAGGCTCTGAAGTATATGATTTATGAAGATGGCAAATAGAAGAGGTGACAGCAAGCCGACCTGAGGAACACAAGCAATTGTACAACTCCAAGACCAAAATACTTATTCAAGGCGTATACGCTGTCGGCGGCCTAACAGGTAACTATGAAACTAATTAATCGTCAATAGAGATTATGTTAAGAGAACGCAATGTTGCCAGCAGGATATCAGAAGCTACGGCATTGAAGGCGTTGCTGAAATCTAGCAGAGCTAGGCTAAGAATAGACTGTGAAATGCGTTGCCTAGGCGAGTTTTTACCGATGATCATAAGTTATAATAAGTGGCTTGAAATAGAGAGTGAATCGGTTTCTTCTGGGTGAGCACGCTTCATCGTAGACCACATCGTCGCTTAACATCAGGCGAAATGGTAGTCAAGTGTAAACCTATAAAGGTTAAGAAAACTGGTCTTGCATAGTACCTAGCGTTCACACGTTGACTAGTTCCCTCCCAGCTTTTTTTCACATAGGCATAGCCAAGCCACATGACAGTGCAAAAAATTCGTGCGTGCGTTTTAATTAGTGGTTTATATCACCACTAGCTTTTACCCGCGACTTCGTCCGCGCAAAATAAAAAGTAAGGTAACTCGGGCAGTATTTGTAGACAAAACCAAATTACGTTTACAAAAACAGCTTAAATTAAAACATTATGATACAGTTTCATCAAAATCAGTTCGGTCGTTTACGTGATAAAGCGTAACAGACAGACAGAGTTGATTTCACATTTATAATAATTTATATTAGAATGTATTTCAAGTGTCAACAATTTGTGTCGAAACAAAAAAATCAATAATGTTACAAAATTTTACGATTTTATCTTCAACATTGACGAACTTCCATGTAAACTATCATTCCTGATTTCCACCCCTTCTACTTCTTTTCTGTGATAAATAGTAGCTCTTGTCTTTTTCTGAGCCTAGTATATCTGTGTACCTACCAAATTTTATCAAACTTGTTCAATGGTGTAGGCGTTAAAGCGTAACAGACATACAGAGTTACTTTCATATTTATAACATTAGTATATGGATATCAAGTGTCTAGTTGCAAAATTTTGTTGGTTTGGTAGGGTTTGATCTTCAACACTGACGTGCATACTTCCATAATATAAACTTTCATCTCCCATTTGTCCCCGTACATTTCGAAATTACAAAATTGCTAGAACAAACATTTATTTGGTTCGTGTCAAGTGCCTAGATTTTCCGAAGTGCCGAAGTTTCATTGTTTTATCTTCAACAATTACGAACTTCCATGTAAACTTTCATCCGTAATTTCAAGCCCTATTTTATTCCCGTACAGTTTGAAATCGCAAAATTGCTAGAACAAACATTTATGTGCTTCGTTTCAAGTGCCTAGATACGAAGTTTCATTGTTTTGTCTTCAACAATTACGAACTTCTAAATAAACTTTCATCCCCCATTTCAAACCTGATTTCAACCCCGTACAGTTACACATTACAAAATTGCTAGAACAAACATTCGTTTGCTTCGTGTGAAGTGTATATATACAGAGTTTCATGGTTTTATCTTCAACGGTTGGGAACTTCCATATTGACATTCACCCCCCATTTCAACCCCATTTTCACCCCCGTACAGTTTGAAATTACAAAATTGATAGAACAAACATTTAATTGCTTCGTGTCAAGCGTCTAGATACAACATTTGATAACTTTGAAAAAACGATTTTTCATACTACCGTTCATCCCTTGTTTCACCCTCTTAGGGGTTGAATATCGCAAAACCCCGTCTTAGCGAGCGCCTACGTGCTAAAAGGGACCTTCATGCAAAATTTCAGATTCCTAGCATTTGTAGTTTCTGAGATTCCTTGATGAGTGACCTTTCGCTTTTATATATATAGATAAAGCCTCTTTATTTCCTATCCCTTAATTATTACATAAATTTCAACTTATACTATTTAACGCTATTTTACAAGTTACATTTTAAAACATTATAATATAAAAAAAAGTTTAGATAGGAACCCCTATTTGGGTAAAGGCCTCCTCCATTGCGTTCCAGCTTTCCCTATCTTTAGCTCGCTCAATCCACTCTTTTCCCGCTATGGCTATGATTTCGTCTCTCCATCGTTTCATAGGTCTTCCCTTCCGTCTTTTGCCGCTGGGTCCATTCCATTTTGTTGCTTCTACTGTCCATCGTTTGTCGTTTTATCGTGTTACGTGACCGGCCCATCGCCATTTCGCCCGTAGACTGTACTGAAGGACATTGATTAGCTTGGTCTTCTTTCGAATAAATTCGCTTGTTACTTTGTGTATTTTTCTTATTTTTAAAAGGCTTCTGCCCTTCTTCCAGCCTATATTTATACGGCGTTTTATCTCTTTCTCTTCGCTTTTATCTTCAAATGATAGTTCTTTTCCAAGATAAATGAAATTATTTACGTATTCAAGTGTATTTCCTTCTAGTGTTACTGTACGTGTATAGCTGTTTGTCATAAGTTTAGTTTTTTTCTTATTCATCAACAGGCCTACGTTTTTGCTCTGTTCACTTAACTCGTTTACCATTTTTTCTAATCTTCCACTACTTTCTGCAAAAAGAACAATATCGTCTGCGAATCTAAGGTGATTTAGGCACCAGTTGCCCATTTTGATTCCTTCATTCTCCCATTTTAAATTCTCAAAGATGTTTTGGAGCACAGCTATAAGAATTTTTGGGGACAAGGGATCTCCTTGTCTCACTCCTCTTTGAATTGGTATTTCTGGTCCCCTTTTCTCTAGTTTCACACAACTGGTACTGTTGTCGTATATGTTTTTCAAAACATTTTTATACTTTTCATGGACCTGACATCTGTTTAGTGCTTCCCAAATTGCATTGTGTGATATAGTATCGAATGCTTTTGCATAATCAATGAAGGCTACATATAAAGGTCTATTGAACTCCTTATGTTTTTCCATTATTTTCTGCATTACCTGTATATGGTCAATTGTTGAAAAGCCCGACCGGAAGCCCGCTTGTTCTAGGGATTGAAAATTTTGTTCCCTGCCATGCATTTTTGCATGCAGTGATTTAGTAATCTAATATTTAATCCTTGAAATCCCTAAGTGATTTCACGTGGGGAGGTATGTTGGAGTTTGTAGGTTCCCATTATTTTCCCATCCTATTTCCTAAATTTCTCCTTTATACTGGCTCATTAAATTACACCAGAAGAAAACACATTTAAAAGATCGCGCTACTGAATATCTACAAATCTACATCCTGCCGTGCGGTGTTGCCACTGTCAACAAAATCAGCGAGCCGGTAACCACGCGCTCTTCTATGTTCAGTGAAAATACTTCAAATTCTTACTAAATCTCATATAAAACCGCATAAACTTAATAAATCAAGTGTGCCCCACCCGGGGGCGAGTGAAAAATATTAAATTAACGTGAAGCTAATGAAATATCTAAGTGTAAGCACGGGAGGTGAAAGCCGCGAGTAGATCCACTTTCCAAACTGATTCGGAACTCACTTATGAACTTATAATTATATTATAACTAACTCTTATGAAGCTCCAGGAACTCCAGGACCCCAGGAACTTCAGTAAGTGACCCATTCATTCCTTCTCCATCCCCCAAAACCAAAGTTACTGCTCACGAAATCTTTCGTATCATAATTTAAATTTAAAATCCGACCACCTTTGTTTTATACTTAATTGTCCATAGACTTATTTATACCTTTAACTTGCATCACTACAATCCATGGACTTATTTAATACAAGTTACCCCTTGTAGAACATACCTTATTTCATAATACACTACTTCTGTTTAGTGGGTGGCCGTTGGCTAACAGTTGGTATTGTACCATTACTAGATTTATACTATAATTACTCACCTAATGTGTAATACATTTCACTTACCTAATACAAGTAACCACTTGTAGAATTTTCTAATGTAAACCCTAGTGTACCTGCGGAGTTAATTTCTTAAGCAATTGTTATTGTAGTTCATATTCTATCATTATCCATATATTGTAGATTCAGGTCTCAGCTTTTATAAGGAGGTATTTACCTTTTTGATTTAGTTATCCTAGTGTTTATGTGCCTATGAACCTGGAACATTGAACCTTCGTAGTGGTTGAGGATTAATACCATTTTGTACTGACTATTGTTACTTTTCTATTTTAAACATACAGGATTCAAGAATTTTGGATGCGGTATATTCTTAAACCCAAGAGGGTGAGCTTTTTTCGTTGTTTGGGCTTTACCCCTTTTCTATTTACTTTTACAATTTTTTATACAGGGTTATTGGTAATCAGCCTGCATCCTTTTAAGGGGATGTTAGGTACATTAAATACGACAACTTTTGTTCTACAGTTTTAAAAAATGTGTTTTTTTCTTTTACAAAATAAATAAAAAGTGCATTTGCACGGTCTAAAATTATCGAACTCTTCGTAACAATTCGTAACGAGAGCGCGTACGCTCTTTAACGCGCAAAAAATGATGTACTGAAGTAAAATAAACACTAAAAAGTCGCTAAACAGTACAAAAAAGGGCAACAAATACAATTTGTTTTTTGGGTTATCTATTAAGTTTTAAAGAAAGTTGTGGAACAAAAGTTGTTTGTTTAAATAAATATACAGAACATGCCCTTAAACGGATGCAGGCTGATTATTAGTAACCCTGTATGTATATGGTATACAGGGTTCATCGGACTCATGGACCTTGTATGCAGTATTACAATTTTAGACTCAAAAATGTTCGAGGAAATTCTAAAGCAATATTAAATTCTTCCCTCAACCGTTACAAATTATAAGTTAGATACTGTGAAGTGTGGAGTTTGTTTTCCAGGTAGTTAACCTGGGTTTAGTTACAATTTAAGAAAGTTTAGTTACAATTTAAGAAAGTTATTCTTAAATTGTTATTATAGTGATGGAGTCCATTTTAGTTCGGCTTCTCGGACTCACTGTTGGAGTCAGATTAGGTTGGACATAACATAAGTTTGTTTGGTTTATGTAAGCAGTAGCACAGCGATCAAAGCCCTGACCCTTTACCCATGGTATTCAACTTAATAAAGGTAAAATAAATATTTGAAATCTGTCCATTATTTTTTTTCTACTTTTATCTTAACTTTTTCTTTAAAATTTGAGTTTTCAACTTTAAACAGTTGACTTCTCAACCGTTTTCACCCGTTTTTTTACCTTACACAACCAGAAACACTTACGTGAAATAAGTAAAACTTTGGAAAAATATTTAAATTTGCCCTCCATCTACTGCAAAATCAGAAAATGAGATCGATAATGATTCCGAAAGCGATCAAAATCCATTTGCTAAAAAATACAGGAAAGTCTGTCGCCAGACTAAACAATACAAATTCTTCGTTAGCCCAAGTACTAGTACACAACATAGTGTCCTCAACAGTAAACAAGTACAAAATCCAGAAGTTTCTTTAAACCCAACTCTATTAACACCAACTCAAAAATTGTAACGTGACAATAATTACAACAAAAGTCGGGCATCGACCGCTGATTCCTTGAATATTTTTGGTGGTAAAATAAGTAGGTTCATCTTTGAGTAATATTTCATGTTCTAAATTGTTACCCGTACACTGAACATGCCCGTACGTGAAGAAAATATGCAAGAACTACTAAAAACACCTTGGTCAAGTTATGCTAAATCTGAACCACAAGAACCAGAGGAGATAAATAACAGAAAATATGTCTTTACATACATTTAGGGTATACATTTTTACAACGAAAATTACGGGAGGAAAGTTTTTTTTTAACTTGAATAGGTTTACACTTGACCGCCATCTCGTCTGATGTTAAGCGACGATGCGGCCTACGAAGAAGCGTGCTTAACGAGAAGAAACCGATTCACTCTCGACTTGAAGACACCAAGATTATAACCATCGGGGAAAATCCACTCTACTAGCTCATTCCACAGCCTAGACGTTATTTTCACATAAGTAGAGGTAAACCTCTTTGTTCGTGTCTTTGGCACATCAACCATGAAACGATCGCTTTTTCGTGCTACAAGCAGTCCTATAGAAAAAGGGGCAAGGTGGTATTAAGTTATGCAGATCAGACGCGCACTCTCCGAAATGTATCCGATAAAAAACCGATAAGTTAGCAATTTTGCGGCGATGTACAAAAATTTTCGCACAAGAGTAGCGTTGCCTATGAGCCTTTTGGCACGTTTCGTTACGTTGCACGGCCTCGAGCTGATACTTGCTCCCATGGATGCCGAACCATCCCAAAGGGCACCTAGTTTTTTGGCAGCTTATTTAGCTTTGGACTCGATATAAGAGCCAAAGTTGAGTAGATGTCAAGGTAACACCCAAAAGCTTGAGATGGTTGGTAACCGGCACGGATACACCTCGAAAAGAAAGAGTCTGTTGAAATTGACTCCTTTTTGCGGAGAACAGACACGCCTGTGTCTGTCCCTCGTTAAACTTGGCCAGATTGGCATCGCCTCATTCAGAGACTGCCTCAAGGGCCAAGTTCAAACGCTCGATCATACTCTCTGTGTCGCTCATAGAACTGTCTTTCAGTGCGATGTGAGGCAGAACATTTGTCATTCATATTTTTAAATTTATTCAATAACTAAATATCATAAATGTAGGCGAATCAGGATTCAATTTTGATGAATCTTTAAGTTATTAATGGTAAAGTTTCAAGCAATTATTTTCACAATTATGTGTAAATATTGAAGGTGTTTTAGGAAATAATTCTGTGAGGCTCAAAAGGTCCCTGACGCACTGGAAGGTTGGTCAACTTTGCCTCGAAAAGACCTCATATGCACTAGCTGAAAGCCTACGAAAAATTGCTACACAGTGATCGTGTTAATATGTGCGCGCAGCGTCGCGCCGCGTCGCGCCGCGTCGCGTCTCATGACGGATGTCGTATGAACGGACACTAACCTATTTAACTAAACAAACCACAAGTAAGAATATTAATTTCTTACTAATTTACCCATGAAATATACAAGTAGGCACATAATGGACAGTGTTTTTGCGGACTATTTACCAACGGTAGGTGCCAGATTTAGCCTGTGGCTTCGCGTTTTTGAAGTTACAACTTCTTTTGGCGCACCACATACAGATTTTTTATGGGCATGTCGTGTTACCATGGTTATTATTATAGCTTTATTTTCCACTTAACATTTTTTTTTACCACTGTTACCATTACGCATATCTAGATGGCCATGCTTAGAAGACTTATTTAGTGAAGTTATTTAATGCTTTGAAGATTTATTCCAGACTAGCAGCGCCCTCCTATTTCACCCGCGTAGTTTCCAAAGTGTGCTGTCAAATTCTGAGTTATAAGGTTTCACTTCTATCGGCAGTCCCAATGACCGCCCATTTTTTTTTTCATTACCAATCCCTCCGCTTCAGTTTGGGCTCATTCTCCCACTGTCAACCCAACTCTTGTTTTCTAGAGTGGGAATGGCATCTAACTCCCAAACAATATCGCTGTCCTTCCGATCCCTACTTACAGCGCTTGTCCGATGCTAACGACATTAAATTATGCTTTTAGTAAAAGTAGGTCTATTTTGTGAGTGGGTATGAAGTCAATAGCTTTAAAAATAAAAGGCTATTCATACGAATGTTCACCTCTTATTTAACCCATTTGTTGGACCTTTAACAAAAATAATTATGCTAAAATAAGTTGAATTTATCGCTAGATCATTTCGCAGACGCGCCACTCTGAAGAACAGGATAAAATATTGTGTGAATAAAAAAGCAATATTTTAAATGAAGCGCAGAATTAATCAATTTAACCTAAATTAGGCCTACGGTCCACGCACGAATCATTTGTCGAATGCAAGCATCCTACAAATGTCGATAGGCGATTTTTGTATCTTTGCTATGTCCATGCTGCTGCATGCAAGTGATGCAAATAGTCAGCCACGCTCAGTATTGCCGTTTTAGTGGCTTTGTCACTAGATCTAGTGACGTCTTTGGTGACAAGTTTTTTTTTTTCTTGGTTTAAGGTGTGAACGACTTCATCGCTATTCTGCCAGTGTCCGTTTCATCAAAGTTTCGTTGATTTATGTAATATCTTACTGAAACATGCAAAACTTATGCTCTTGAATTTTTAGCACCAACCACAAAAATTAATACAACCGCAAGTTTCTACTTCTACTAACTGCTATAATAAGATATTACGTAACTGATGCGTTAGTCACGAAAAAGTCACTAAAATCACCAGATTTTTTTGTCACTAAATCGCAAATAAAGTGGCCAAGTGCGAGTTGCACTCGCCCTTGATGGGTTCCATAGCAGGAAGTAACATAATATAAAAAATATTGTATTTCGTTTGAACTTTGATCGACGTTTTAATAACAGTGTATTATGTAGATTACAATAAAACTACTAACCAATACTACCAAGTTTCGGTAGAAGTTTAAATACATCATTTGCATACATCATACATTTTTTTAGTTTTCTTATTTTCTCATTTTAAAGATACAGTGGAGGGGGAGGCACATTTTACCACTTTGGAAGAGTCTCTCGCGCAAACTATTTAGTTTAGAAACTCCGTACGGATGATTTTGATTAAAAAACCATTTGTGAGTTTCAGTTCATAGTATGGGGCACTCTCCCAAAATTTATTGTTTTTAGGGTTTCGTAGCCAAATGGCAAAAAACGGAACCCTTATATATTCGTCATGTCTGTCTGTCTGTTTATCCGTATGTCACAAACAGTTTTCTCTGAAACTAGAAAAACGTATACTATTGAAACGTGGTAAGTAGATGTATTCTGTGAACCACATTAAGCACCCCCAAAAAACACTTAGAAATGAAACTCAAAAATTTTTTTTACACCAGAATCATACATAACTTGTGGATTGTCTATGGATAGGTCTTTAAAAATTATATTGTGGTTTCCAACTTTTTTTCTCTTAATAGTTAATGGCAAAAATATGGAAAATGGATGACGTAAATTTTCAACGAAAATTGGTTTCAATGAGATCTAGTGAGTAGTTTTATTTCATTACGTCATACATTCACTATTATTAAAACACTGATTAAAGTAACAACGACCTACAAGAACTTTTATATTTTGTTACTTGCTGCTATGGAAGCCTTCATGGGCGAGTCTGACTCGCACTTGCAAAAAAATAGAAGTGGTCACTTCTATTTTTTTAATTTTTTGGGTGAAAATCTTAATGTTTTTTTTTTTTTGTATTTTTTAACCCTAAAAAATTACAAAAACTCACTAGATCTAGTGACAAAGTCACAGCAACTAGTCAAATGGAAAAACTGCGTGCGTCTGACGAGTCGGTCGAGCAGTGACTTTTTGCAACACGCACGCATCCCGGATGACGAACGCAAGAGGTGCGGCTGTCGCGACGTTTTCGCTTCGTGGACACAGATTTCATTATTTCTACCCAAGATTTAAGCATTCGTCTTGCATCCGATAATTGTCGAAATCGTGCGTATATCGTCCAGCTACATGGACAATTGGCCTTCAACATCAACAGCCACTAAACGTTCCCACTGCTGGGACTCGGGTCCTTCTCTCGCAAGGAGAGAGTTAAGGCCATAATCCACCACGCTGGCCCAGTGCGGGTTGGCGGATGACACGTGACTTCGAAAGATTCTAGGTACATGTCGGTTTCCTCACGATGTTTTCCTTCACCGTTTTAAGTTAGCGGCATTACGCACATGACTTCGAAAAGACATTGGTGCGTGTGGGGTTTGAACCCGGGGTCTCCGGATCGGCAGCCGCCGGCGCCGTTCTCCCAACTAGACCAGCCGTATCTTCTTGGCCTTACCATCGAGATAAAGATACTTAGATAAAGCATTGTATGTGCCTTGAGCACCTTGAAGTTGGTAATTAACTACGTCTGTGTCTGTAGCGTAAGTAGTTTACAGCCCACTAATTTACTTGACCCCTACAATTTGTGTGGTTTGTTACAGATATATTGTTGTAATTTATGGTCAAAATTAATAAAATTAACGAATTAAATAATTCTTTACTATATTTTACCTCTCAAAGTTAATTTTATTCATAAAATGTTACCACTTTTCTGACATAACACTCTTTACTAAGATTTAAAAAGGTACCGTTCGTTTTAGACGGAGCATTTTGAAACCGTGCGTTTTACATTATACATTACCGCACTAGTACGTAATATAGTATATTACGATACAAAAAAATTGGTCCAATAAGAGACCCTTTACGAGCAAATATGTTATAAACCTATTAACTTCTACCTCCTTAGCGCCATATTTAAACCTATTTTTTTATTTCTTTTCTTTTTATTTTCTTTAATATCTGTAGAAAAAATACTGAGAAAGAAAGAAGTTAAACAATACAAAAATCATACAATATACAAAACACTCACTGTTGGGCGTCAGTAACTGACGCCCAACGTGCAACGTTTGGACAAAAACAAAAGAAGCTTCTCGTTGCTCTCGTCTCGAAGCTAGAAGAAACAAAAGAAGCTTCTCGTTGCTCTGTCTCGAAGCTGAGGAATATGATCCCATAATGGAGTCTTTATACGATGATGCGTGTAGATCTGTCGATGCAATTGATATGTTCCTTTTATCACCAACCGTTATTTTTTAATCGGCACTTTAGTAATTAAATCATTTGACAGTGAACTCCTCCTAAACGGCGGGACCGATTTGAATGTTTTTTTGTGTGTGTTGTACACACACGAAAAAATTCGAGAAAATGGATTCCAGAATGGTTTAGATTCACAAATAAGCCCGACATATGGCGCTGCAGACAGTGTCTAGGTTATGATCCGAGCGAAGCCGGCACGGGCCGCTAGTATAACATTAAACCATCCACTTTGTACTAAAGAGTAAAGTAAATATAAAGATAATGTAATACCGTAACATGTAAACTATAGCAGCAAACACTGTGCATCAAGTTTTCACTAATGATGAGGAAGTTATTCTGAAAAAAAAAATGTCCAAAATAAATTATGGCCTTACCTACTTACAAGGTTGAAAATTAGCATATCAATTTGCATCAGTTAGATAAAGTGTTCTGCATAGTTATTCTGGAACCAGTCGGTTGCACCCAAACCGGCTCATTCGGTAGCGGTCCCGCTACCGAATGGATCGGTATCTGCGATTCACGACGCCAAACGGATTGGAGTAGGAATGTCTTTTGGCCAGACCAAAGACAAGCTGTCCCATCTAGTTTTCGTTACAAATTTGGTAGAAATGTTAACTCATGGTAGAAATATACAAATCGTCAAATAACTGTACTGCGGGTTTATTTTGCGGTTTTGAATGACTACTTTACATAAAAACTGCATAATAAACGAGTAAATCAAACAGTACCTAACACATGCGTCGCAAACACGTCGCCGACGACTATAAGTTATGTACTTATAAGTATTGTTTTGAAATCTTATGGGAACCTTTTACAATAAGGGCTAGCGCTTACATACAACTTTTAGTTGAACAACTATTTTGTTGTGTATCATATGTTTAAAATAATATATTAAAGCGCACATACAGTCAACTCGATAGTTGTTCGACAAAAAAGCCAAAAAGCTATATCGATTTCCTTTTGATTTAAAAGTTGACTATCGATCAAGCGCTCAATTTGTATTGCATCGTATTGATGTGCGCAGACCATCGACTAAACAGTCGATCCGCGACTGACCGCGACTGCCAGTCTCGTATAAGCATTTGAAGCGGCGCCACGTCTCTTGTCGCCATGGCGGGAACTATTACGGACGATACGGAGGAGTTCATTAACAGCGTAGAAAAAAGGCCTGCGCTTTACTTAAAGAGTCTAAAAGAGTACTCAGACATCAATCTGAAGAAAAAGCTATGGGAGGAAGTTTGCATGGAAGTCGTCTCTGGATGGTTGGAATTAGACCCAGAAAATAAAAGAAAACGAGGTTAGTTTCGTACATTGTATTATTTATTTATTTAAAAAATCATTTTATACTATATCGTATTGCCAAGGTACAAAGCCTTGAGGAGAAACAAAATAAGACGTTAAGTATTGCCGGACATTTATACCTCCGGTGAGGTTTCTGCCTCTGTTGTCACCATGAGATATTATATTTTCTAGTGGAGCGTCATAGAACGTGTCTTTGAATTGTATTCCATCTTTCATTCGTACGAGGTTATGTAGTACACAACATGTTTTTATTATAGATTCTGCAAAATCTAGGTTTACATCGAGCCCTCTATGAAATATGCGCCATTTGTTGGCTAAAATACCAAAAGTACCATCCGGCGAGCTCTTGTGTGTCTATAATTGTAGACTTTTTTTTCATAAGATAAGCCCCTCTTAGCATAAGGACGTAAAATAGTATTGGAAAGCCCAAACGCCTCATCAGCCACAAGATAAAACAGCATATTTTTCCCATTATCGTCACGGGGCAATATTCTTCCATTCGGAATATTCAAACTATTTTCCTCTAATCTTTTTCCCATATTTGAGTTTTTGAAAACACTTGAATCGCAAGAACCTCCATATGCACCAACATCAATATAAATAAATTTGTAATCGGCATCAGTCCAAGCCATTAACACCATAGAATGGTATTTTTTATAATTAAAAAATGAAGATCCAGAGTTATCTGGTTGAATTAACCGAATATGTTTGCCATCCAGGGCATCAATGACATTAGGGAAATTAGTTCGAGCATAAAATTGATCTGCAATTTGAACCCAATCTTCTTCTGTTCTTTGAGGCATGTAAACTGGTTGCATTGTTGCCCAAATTTGATCACACGTATCTCTTACGATGTTTCTTACAGTTGTTGCTCCTGTTCGATATGTAAATGAGAGGGTATTGAAGCTGTTGCCAGACAACCTGACTACACTGGATCTACCATACCTCATATTGACGCTTCTAGACCGGAATATATCCGACAATGCCCATCTACTAGCTCCCAAAACTCTGCGGATAGTTTGCAAAGCTACCTATCGAATTTCACACCTTCTCCGCACAGTCCTCTACTCGACTTGATCTAAAATTTTATTTAAGCTGCACTAACTCAATTACTGGCTGTAATTATGAGTTAGTGCGGCTTAACTTTTGAGTTAGTGGGCGGGGTCCCACTGTCAAACGAACGCGGCTAGTCAAATGGATACCGATAAACTTAATATAATGGCATATAACACACAAACACTTCGCTCTGAAGCAAGGCTAGTTGAATTGGAAAACGCACTTGAAAAAATTAACTATGACATAATAGGACTTACAGAAGTTCGAAGGACAGGCGAAGATATATTAGAACGTAAAAATAATATATTCTACTTTAATGGTTCCGGAAGCTTATATGGAGTAGGCTTCATAATTTAAAAAAAATGGCAACACCATATCATAGAATTTAAAGGGTTTTCAGACAGAATTGCATTAGTTAAATTTCAAGTTACAAACAAAACAACATTAACTGTTATCCAAGTATATGCCCCATCGTCATCACATCCCGACGATGAAATTGAAGATTTCTATACTCAGATTAATCAAATATATGACGATCACAGAGGAACTTGGACTGTTATAATCGGTGATTTTAACGCTAAAATTGGAATTAGAAAAGACGGTGATAACCACAACGTTGTCGGTCCTCATGGTTTGGGTACAAGAAACGCACGCGGAATACGTTTATTACAATTTGCTTTCGGCCAAAATTTAAGCATAAGCAACAGTTATTTTTACAAACAACCTCAACGACGTTGGACATGGTTTTCTCCAGATGGTACAACAAAAAATGAAATAGATTTTTGCTTAACAATGAATAAAGAAATAATCACAAACCTTGAAACATTAAATAGAATTCAGTTTGCATCGGATCATACGCCTCTGCGTATTACCGTTAAGTTCAACTCTAAAATTACTAGATTCCGTAGAATACAAAGCAATATAAAGCGACTCGATAGAACATCCCTTACAACGAATAAAGACATTTTTAAGCTCGAGCTCCACAATAGTTTTAAAATGTTAGATACTCAAAATAGTGAAGACGTGAACGTGCAATACAAACATATAATAAATAGCATAAAACAAGCTAGTAATAAAATCAAACCTACGAAACAGAAACTGAGCAAACTCACTAATAACACAAAATTGCTAATTGAACAACGACAAAACACATGCTTTCGTACAACTGAATACTCTAAGATAGACCGATTAGTAAAACGAAACATACGAAAGGACATTAGAAACTACAATCTGAATCTGGTGAAAAATGCGTTAGAACAGAATAAATCCCTGAATAAAGCAAAACAAGGCATATCGCATGGAAAAACTGACATAACGCGCCTTAAAGACAATAACGGCAGATACGTAACAGATAGAAATAAAATACTAAATATTTGCACAAACTTCTATAGTCAATTATACAACAATTAATCAGGTATATTCAATGAACAGTTAGGACAACATTCATGCTCCGAATCGATCGTGCCAGTAAGTGGCTATGAAGTTCATCGCGCTCTTTGCAGCATGAAATGTAGCAAAAGTCCCGGAGAAGATGGCATTACAACTGAAGCCCTCAAGGTTGGGGAACCTGCACTTCTTCCTCATCTTACCAACTTGTTCAACTCAATTTTATCAACTGGTAATCTTCCTTTTAATCTCTGTCATTCAACTATTATTCTACTCCACAAAAAAGGCGACAAAGCAGACATAAACAACTACCTACCAATTAGCCTCATCTCACATGTTTATAAAATACTCATATAAGTCATCGAAAACCGAATATCAGCCCAATTAGATTTTCACCAACCTCCCGAACAGGCCGGCTTTCGACGTGGTTTTTCTACAACTGACCATCTTCACTCCTTAAATCAACTTATTGAAAAACACCAAGAATATAATCTCCCCCTTTACATAGCATATATAGATTACTCTAAAGCTTTTGACAGCATTAGCCACATATCGCTTTTCGACGCATTGCGCAATCAAGGTATCGATTCCACATATATTAACCTTCTACGCAAAATCTATCACAGTAGCACAGCAGCAGTTAAAGTACATAGCAGTGGTCCATCATTTAACATTACTAGGGGAGTAAAACAAGGCGATCCCCTGTCGCCAAATCTTTTCACTGCAACGCTTGAAGAAGTTTTTAGAAAACTATCGGGACGCTGGAAAGAGAGGGGTATTAGAGTTGGCGAAAATAACCTCACAAACCTTCGTTTCGCCGACGACATTGTACTTTTCTCTTTTACAGCCAGCGAACTAACAACAATGCTCGAAGATCTGAGTAAGGCAAGCCTCGAAGTGGGTTTAAAAATGAACATGTCAAAGACCAAACTCATGACTAACCGCGCTACACACCGCATAGCAATCCAAGGTGATGAGATTGAGTACGTCCATGAATTTATATACCTTGGCCAAATAGTCTCATTCCAGGCGAGACAAGATAAAGAAATTGCTAGACGCATCGAAAACGCCTGGAAGAGCTATTGGGCCATGAAAGACTTCCTAAAAGGTAATCTCCCTCTATGCCTGAAGCGTAAAATCATGGACGTATGCATTCTCCCAATTCTTACCTACGGCGCACAAACTTGGTCTTTGACTAGAGATCAGAAAAATACACTCGGGGTTTGCCAACGCGCTATGGAACGCAATATTCTTGGGGTTAGTCTCTCAGATCGAATTAGGAATACCACAATTCGCTCAAAAACAAAAATCACGGATGTCTGCTATAAATCTAGCCAATTAAAATGGGACTGGGCAGGACATGTTCGCCGAATGCCAGAACACAAATGGGCAAAAATTTGCACTGATTGGGATCCAACATCTAAACGACCTCCGGGTCGACCCAGACGAAGGTGGCGGGACGAACTCGAATCGCACAATAAAGACTGGGCCACCAAAGCCGTAAATCGAGCTATCTGGAAGGAGGGAAGAGAGGCCTTTGCCGAGCAGTGGGACAGTTTGGGCTAGTTATAAAAAAAAATATTATTAAAATAAAACGTTGATTACTATATTATAAATGTGTTTTACTTACCTTAAAGTAACACTTAGTCTCTCTTCTACTGATATGGCGCATCTCCATCTTGTATCTTGGCGTTTTATAAAAGGACCCACGAATGAAATTATTTCATTAAACGTTTCTTCACTCATTCTATAATATTTGAAAAACTTGTCTGGGTGCTCTTTCAGCTTAGAATGTAACGTATGAAATATTCAACTAGATAATCTATCACTAAGTACAGGATGTACACAGTATCTTTTTATCTCTCTTAAAATTTCTATAAAGCAAAGCACAAACTAAAACTTTGTTGTTAATTGACATGGTTTGTAAACACCTTGACTCGAGCGTTGCTGAATAAAGACTGGTCGATTTGAGAAGATATAAAATCGATTGTATACGCACTTCCATCAACTAAACTGTTCAGTTGAGTAGAAATCACGAAAAGTACACAACTCGACGAAACAGTTCAGTCGATGCAACAGTTGTATGTAAGCGCTAGCCCTAAGAGTATTAGTTTTATAGATTCCACTGATCAAAAAACTGTATCAGGCACATCAATTTTACTGTTCTTACAAAAGGATTATTTGCATTAAAGGACTGTGTTGTCACTTGTCAGAAAAGACCGTAATGTCGCGCAACCTCGCTAACCGCTTGATAACCGAATTTCAAGCAACTTGGACCAATTGCCAAGCAAATCATATAGAAGACTCATAAAATTGTCAAAAAGGTAAGTTATAATTTAATACAAGAAGCCAGCAAATGTGATGCATTGTACGAGGGTCAAACTGAAAGTTCTTAGAACTGGCCACTTATAAACAATGTAATAAAAAAATAATTCTATAATTTGAAAATAGAACTCTTTGACAATATTACTGAGTATATACTTCATTCATTTGTCATTTGTTTTACGATTTGGCGGCAAATTGAAAATTGTCTGTGAAACGTCAACATGAATTTAACACGAGAAAATTTTCGTGCAATGATTTTTTATGACTTTCGATGTCATTTAAGTCAACAAGAAAGTTATGATAGACTACGATTGGCCTTTCACGATGAAGCCCCATCTCGTGCGACTGTTTACAACTGGTTTAATGAGTTTAAACGTGGTCGCACTAATCTCACTGATGATTTACGTGAGGGACGGCCTTCTACGGCGACGACTGAAGATAACATCTGTGTTGTGCGGCGTATGATAGAGACTGACAAAAGAGTGACCTATCAGCAGATTCGGACAAGCTTAGGCATCGGTATGAGTCAAGTGCACAAAATCCTACACGAACATTTAGCGGTCAGGAAGCTTTGCGCCCGGTGGATACCTCATAATTTGACTGAGGCTCAAAAACTCCATCGTGTGGATTGGTGCCGTAAAATGATTGAAAGATTTAACGGAGGTGACTCAAATGCTGTGTTCGACATACTAACAGGTGACGAAAGCTGGATTTACTGTTATGATCCTGAAACCAAAAGACAATCTGCTCAGTGGGTGTTTCCTTTCGAGGAGTTGCCAACTAAAGTGAAGAGAGATCGAAGTGCGGGGAAAAAAATGGTGGCCTCGTTCTTTGGAAGGATAGGTCATTTCGCAACAATTGTGTTAGAGGATCAAAAAACAGTTTCTGCAGAATGGTACACTACCAATTGTTTGCCACTTGTCTTGGAAAAAGTTCGAGAGAAACGACCTCGCAGTAGGATCCTCCTTCACCACGACAACGCCTCATCGCACACCGCCAAGCGAACGATCGACTATTTGGCGACATCAAACGTTGAATTACTGGGTCACCCGCCGTATAGCCCCGACCTCGCGCCTTGTGATTTTTATTTATTTTAAAAAAATTAAAGAAAAACTTAAAGGAAAGCGGTTTATGAATGCTGAAGAAGCGGTGGCTGCGTATCGCGATGCCATTGAAGAGACCCCTAAGGACGAGTGGGCAAAGTGCTTTTCCCAGTGGTTCCATCGCATGCAGCGGTGTATTGACGTGAATGGACAATATTTTGAAAAGATATCATAAAACTAATAACTGGCTAATGTAATCAGTTTTTGATTTTCTAAGAACTTTCAGTTTGACCCTCGTATAAAATGACTTAATTGTATGTCGCGCCAACCTCAACTCGCTGTTCATTCAAAATAAACATGTTTTTTCTAATCTATGCATTCAACCGGAAGAGGTCAAATAATATTTAATCTGTTTTCAATTTTTATATCATCTGTCAAGAT
Organism: Ectropis crepuscularia; assembly: GCA_963693475.1. NCBI lineage: Eukaryota > Metazoa > Arthropoda > Insecta > Lepidoptera > Geometridae > Ectropis > Ectropis crepuscularia. The sequence goes on from OY856355.1 coordinate 22,552,228, forward strand.
TCTGAGCCCTCTCTCTTTCGGGCGGGCGCTCAGCCGAGACGGTTGGCTCCGGCACTCAAGTACTTCAAGTCAAACTCTTAGCCAGCGGCCACCGGGCGGAACGGTCGTGTCCCGATCAGTCAATTAATCAAGTCAAGATCTTACCATGCGGGCGCCGAGTTGGACGGTCATGTCCAACATTCAGTCAATCATTCAGTAATTCAAAGTCGGTAGTCAATTTCATTATTTAACCTCAAACCGGGCAGGCGCTCAGCCGGACGGTTGTGTCCGGTAGTCAGTCAATAACTTAGTATTCAAGCCATATCTGTCCACGAGGCCCTCAGCCGGGACGGTTGGGTCAAATCGGCTCAATACTCAGTGTTAAGTTCACGCTTGTAAGCCAATTGATCAAGGGACGGTTGTGTCCAATTTTAGTTCAATAAACCAGTGTTAAATACTATTTCAGTGCTTTTCAATTAATATCACCTCAGATCAGTCAGATTGACATAGTCTAGGTCCAGTTCATGATCCGACATCATCATTAACATCAGCCACCACCGCGGGGACCGGACCGTGCATGCTGTCAACCGACAGCCGATCGCCGCTTCGAACCCGCCGGTCATCGCACGGTCGGGTTGCGCACAACTCGCAAAGCACATGGAACTCATAAAATGGTCAAGAAGAGAAGTTATAATAATATTATACTCCATGGAAGAAGCCTTTTTAGAAGAAAGAAGAGAATTTTCGTTTTTTCGTTGAACTCACCTTGAAGATGAAGACAGATTTTCAGAAAAGATTAACTTACTGATTTACCTATTATCCAGTTTCATTTCGTAAGAATATGATACATAATAGAGTACACAAACATCAATTGTGATATAAGTTAAATTAGTGTTGTGTTCAATTAATGAAGGGATATAGGGATAAAATACATAAATAGAGAGTTACTTAGGTATTTTAATATAAATATCAATAATAATCCAATATATAAATGTTAATTTTGTGAAGAACCATGGTAACTTTTTAGACTGTATATTAATGTGTATAATTACGAGTAATTAATTAATTACATTAAAAAACGGCTATGTAGGGGAAGTCAGCTCATAGCGGCCATAGGAGGCAAAGCGGCCACGCTTAATTACTCGTACATAGTGAATAATACCGCGATGTTGGCGCTCTAGGCGCATAGGCAACTCCCCGCCCCGCGCAGGGTCGGCGGCTCGCCGCAGTAGCAGCGAGCGCGTCGCCATAGTGGGACGTCAAAGATTTTTGTCCGTGCTACTAAAAAAATGCAAGGTAAGTTTTCGTTGATTTAGCAAAATTTTACAACATTTCAGAATTTTCGTTAAAACAATCTCAATGTTTGTCTATCAGGCAATGTTTATGTGATATTTTGATTCTATTTAAGTAATAAATGTGAGTGCAGTTTACATTGAAAACAAAATGGCCGAAAAAGGCAAAGCGGTCCGGGTAAAGTGGCCACTGTCCGCTTTGCCCTTATTCAAATTTATTTATTAATCTAATATGTTTTGATTAGATGGTGAACAATTACAAAAGAAAAACTACCCAGGCATCATGGGACGAAAATGTTATGGCGCTGGCAATAAACGAGGTACTCGAAAAGAAAGGTTCACTAAAATCCATTGCCTTGAAATACAGCATTCCTCGCACAACGTTAAGAAGACATGTTAAAACAGGTTCTGTCACAAAGAAACTCGGCAGATATACTACGGTATTTACCTTGCAGCAGGAAGAAGAACTCATCGAATATGTCTTTCATATGGACAACCTATTCTTCGGCCTAACAAAAGAAGAATTTCTGCAGCTCGCATACCAATTTGCTGAAGTGAAAAGTTTAAACATCCTTTCAAAAACGAAGCAGCAGGGCACGATTTTTATAAAGGATTTATTGTGCGTCACCCTGGCCTAACATTAAGAAAACCTGAACCCACATCTATTGCGAGGGCTAGGGGTTTTAATAGACCTCAAGTATATCGGTTTTTTGATATATTAGAAGAAGAAATTGAGAAGCACCGAATAGATGCGACGCGCGTTTACAACATGGATGAAACTGGGATACAGACGTCATCCAATAAACCCCCGAGGGTTTTAACAAAAGTAGGGAAAAAACAAGTGGGTCACATTACTAGTACAGAACGAGGAAGGACAACGACAGTTACCTGTTGTTGCAACGCTGCTGGATCATTTGTACCACCATTGATGATTTTCGCTAGAAAACTAATGCTGCCTTGTCTTTTGGATGGAGCGCCACCAGGCACACAGGCAACTGTAAGTGATAACGGATGGACTAATGGCCCTGTATTCCTGGAGTGGCTTCGATTTTTCATAGACAATGTGCGTCCGACAGCTGAGAAAAAAGTATTGCTTGTGATGGATAATCATGAGTTGCATAAATACTTACCAGCTCTAGAGGTCGCATCCAAGAACCATGTCATTTTTATATCTCTGGCACCACATACCACACAGCGTATGCAGCCCCTGGATTTTTGTGTTTATGGTCCGCTAAATTAAAATTAAATTAAAATATTTCGAGCAAAGTCTGGCGACATTCCAGAAAAAATACGTGGGCCGTATAGTCAACCAAAAAGATGTCGCCGGTATATTTGGACCTGCCTATATGCGAGCAGCGACCACACACAATGCTGTTAGTGGTTTCGAAAAAACTGGACTGTGGCCTCCTAACAGATTTATTTTTAACGATGCTGACTTTTTACCAGCTACAGCCATGGAGAATCCTCTTGAAACCGAAACACAACTTGGGACTCCACAAGATCTAGAGACAATTCCAACTGTAAGAAATGAACCTGGCTCTCCACTGCAATTACAGGCGCTGTCCATACAACGAAACGAACCTGACACTCCACACCAACTAAAGGCTTTGCCAATAGAAAAAAATCAAACTGACATTCAACAGCAACTTCTACCATTGCCAATAGAAAGACGCGACTCTAGAACTCCATCGCCTTCTGTTCCGTATAATCGGGCAACATTATATCGGCCATCCAAATATAGCGGATCTATGTTTTGACAGCCGGCAGTCAAGTGACGTGGTCTCGTTTCGCCGGTACGTTCGAGCGACGCCTTGTATTTTGTAAAACTGGTGCTTTTTCGGGATAAAAAAGTGTTATTGTGCGGGAACACATTATTACCATAAGTGTGTTACTACTGGATTAGTGCTGGACTATTTTGTGAAGTGGCTGCTGGATTGGCCGCTTCTACAACGCCGGACCGTTGCTTGTTCTGGAACGGGAAGTCTAGGGAACTACTGTCTGGTTTGGTATTCCAAATTCTTTTCCGACCCTGTTCCCTTTATCCTTGACGACCAAACTGGACTTTGGACGACGCACAGAGGGGTATTTGAGACATCTAGCTGGCCAAAATTACATTTCTCAGAATTACGCTCAGGTAAAAAAAAAAATGCATTCCTAGAAGAGCCAGGTAGTTGGGCGACCCAACCCTATTGTTATTTTTTTTACCCACCCCAAATTGAACAAGATATAGTCAGTTGAAACTGAGACATTGCTCGAAGCGGTTGTTTATTTTCAATATTCGTGCTTTAAAACTCAATTTTAACTATTTTTTAGTTTATGTTGTGTTGTGAATAATCCAAAATTGGCTATGGATTCTGAAACTGCTGGTAAGTGAATTATTTTACATATTTAAAATATTTAATTTTGTGACGGGATTATATTATTTTTCGTCATTTGAAAAAATACCGGTTTAATTCCCTATTTTTTTCAAGAAAATTTAGTTTTACGAGGCTTTTTGTTTTAGTTCCCGGCATTACCCGGCTATAATTTTTATATATTCGTAATATATAGACTTTCTACTTTTAAAAAAGTAAAAAATTGGTTCCTACTAATTCCTACTCCGTCATCTGGAGCGATTTTAGATATCGTACTTAAAAATGTAAAAAAAATGAAATTTTGATTTAATTTAGTTTTTATTATTTCAGGACCATCTGGAAGTACTTTAATGACTCGCAAGGAGATATTTGGTCTAATGAGATCACAAAATGATCTCAATTTTAACGACCAATTAGAATATGTTGAAAATTATTTGATTTCACGTAAGTCGTACTCGGAAGAACAAATAAAGGACATAAAGCGTAATTTTGCACGCATGAAATCAGAAATGAAGCATCGATGGGTAGCAGCAAAATATAGAAGTGATCTATTTGAAAAAACCAACGAAAAATGGCTGAATGGGACTTTTGAATTACCTCTAATACCCACAAGAGCAGGTAGACCCGCTAAACCGTTTGAAGAGACTAGTGAACGAGGCAAAAGACGTAAAACTGAGACAATACGTTTGTCGGATAGCCCTGAGAAAATAATTTATGCAGCTCAAATGGAATTGCGAGCCCAGGGCAATAGAAGTGCTTCAAATATTTTGAAAGAGATTTCTGAAAATAGGGACCGCGCTAAGGAATACCGGAAGTCAGTAGACTGTGACATGGCACATGTTAAGCATATCAAACCAGAAGAAGCGCTGGCAATGTTTGTAGATGCGAATCTTTCTAGGTCCCAATATGAAAGGATCAGACAAACCACAGGAAATCTTCCATGCTATTCAGTTTTGCAGCTGTATAAGAAACAATGTTATCCTTCCAATGAATTTTTTAGCGTAACCGAAACCTGTGCCGAAGTGAATTTACAAGGAATAATGAATCATACTGCCGAAAGATTACTTATTCACTTAGAAGACGTTTTGAAAACCCTTAGCGATAATGAGAGAGATCTTCAAATGATCTGTAAATGGGGTTGTGATGGCTCACAACAGGCTCAGTTCAAACAAAAGTTTGAAAATGATAGCGGATGCGACTCGCACATTTTTCAAAGTTCATTTGTGCCTCTACGCTTAGTGTATGGGGAAAAAAATAAAATATTATGGCATAACACAACTCCATCATCACCCCGCTACTGTAGACCTATCCGTATACGATTTTTAAAGGAAACAGTTGATATAACGAACGACGAAATCAACAATGTGGAAGCCGCAGCTAAAAAATTAGAACCTATATCAGTAACAATCGGTGGAAGATCATATGTTGTTAAAACCAAAATGATGCTAACAATGATAGATGCAAAAGTGTGCAACGCGGCAACTGGTACAAAATCTACAATGAGATGTTACATATGTGGAGCAACATCAAAAGATTTTAACGATTTGAATAAAACAAATGTAGTTAATACAGATACATTGAAGTTCGGCTTATCTACTTTACATGCCAGAATTCGGCTATTTGAAAATTTATTACATATTGCCTACAAGCTCGGTGTGCAAGATTTGCCACCAAAATCTGAAGCAGACAAACTGCTAATACAAAAAAACAAAGAAAAAATTCAAAACGAATTTAAAAATAAACTAGGTCTTCGGGTAGATTTTCCTAAAGCTGGATTTGGCAATACAAATGACGGAAATACCAGTCGAAGATTTTTTGAAAATCCAGAGTTGGCAGCTGAAATTACAGGTCTAGATATAAATTTTATCAAAAAAATCAAAGTGATTCTTGAGTGCATTTCATGTGGGTACAAAATAGACGCAGAAAAATTCAAAAAATTTACTACAGATACTGCCGCACTTTATGTTAGTTTATATGGTAGACATAATATGACGCCTACTATGCATAAAATCTTAATGCATGGGGCTACTGTAATAGAAGATGCACTTTTACCAATAGGACAATTATCTGAAGAAGCAGCAGAAGCAAGAAATAAACATTTTCGTTTATACAGGCAAAACTTTGCAAGAAAATTCAGCAGATTAGAATGTAATACAAATGTTTTGAATAGATTGTTGTTAACATCAGATCCCCTACTTGCATCAAGAAGAATTGTTAAAAAAATAAAACAAAATCATTTTATGAAGGAAACACTAGAAATGTTAATATGTGAAGAAAGTTATGCCTAATTATTATTTATATTTTAAGTTTTTAAATTTGTTTTGCGATAGTTGTTTATTATAATTATATCTATACATTATTTTGTGTTATAAAATATATTTTCTTATACAAAACTACGCTTTTTTTCTACCGCATCTTTTTGTCTCTTTATTCAAATTTAATGTATGAATTTGTCCTGTAACTGAAGGTTAAGAGTATTTATACACTTGTATTTAAGGTTTTATGAGATACTGAACCATTTCTAATTGATTAAGAGCGATAAATAATTTTGGCCAGCTAGATGTCTCAAATACCCCTCTGTGCGACGCCGGGAACCCTACGTAAGTGATTTCTTTTCGATAACTTGTTTGCAATTAGGGGGTAAATATTAAAATCGGTATAAAAGCAAAATAATTTGTTTTTGAGACTTGCTATGGGCCCCAGGTCGGTATTTCTGGTATAATATTAAACATTTTTTGGTAGACAGAGCGCGGTTAGCCGTAAATACCCCTTTTTTGTTTTTAGTTTTCTGGGAAAATATATCGGGTAGGCCAGATATTTGGGGGTTCCCAGTTTATAATTTCTCCCCAAACTGTCGGGAAATTAGTATTAAGTGGTATCCGGTTTAATAGGTTGCGGATATATTTGTTGTGACATTGTCCGAACTTTAGGTTGGTTTAAATTTAAATTTAAAAATGGCTTCGGATTTGGCCAACCAGCTCCGATGGTTCGAATCCTTACAAGGATTGGTCGGCCGGAGAGACCGGGAGGAGGCGCTATTAAACAGGGCAGAACACCTCGACAGGCGCCTGGAGATCGCTGAGAGGAGCACAGGATTGCTGCGGGATGCAAGGCCGTCTCCAACTGAGGAGCAGATGGAGAGGATCGACGCGGACATGCGGCGCATCCTGGATGTGTACGACGAGGTCTCCGAAAGGGTTCGCCAGCTGGAGAGGTCTCGTCAGGGAAGGGCGAGCTCGGGACCCGTCATCAGGGATGCGGGCTCGGGTGTAGTGGGACGCCTTCCCACTCTGGACTTGCCCAGGTTTACAGGGAACCTGCGGGAGTGGAGCGGCTTCCGGAGCATGTTCGCCTCTCTCGTAGATTCACGCACGGACTTGACGAGGGCGGAGAAGCTGGCCTATCTCCACACGTCACTGGAGGGTGAGGCACTCTCCCTGATCCAGCACCTGGAGCTGGACGACGACAACTTCGGCACGGCGATGGAGTTGCTGGAGACGAGGTTCCAAAACCCTCGGCTCCTCGCCGACGCTCACGTGTTCCAAATACTGGGGCTGCCGAAGGTGACTGAGAGGTCTCAGTTGAGGCCGCTAATCCTCACGCCCGTGAAGGTGGCGTACAACGCCTTGCGCAGCTTGGGACTGCCAGTAGAACACTGGTCGTTTCTACTGGTCCACATTCTGCTGGGCAAGGTGCCGCTGGAGTTGCGCGCCCGGTTCGAGCGGGAAAGGGGCCTTCACGGCGACCCGAAGGTCTTCCCCACGTTTGAGGAGCTGCTTCGGGTCCTGGAGTGGGAGGCGAGGATGGTCGAGTCGGCGCCGCAGGAGGCGCAGCCCGCCGCTTCAGCTCGTGGCCCTGCCGGAACAGGACCGCGACCTACCAATCCCCGCACTCAGGGTGGGGTAAAGCGGACGGCGACGGTGACGACTGCGTCGGAGCAGGATTGCCCGAACTGTGGCCAGCTTCACGCGCTGGTGCAGTGTCCGGCCCTGCTTGCGAGGACGAATTCCGACCGACGAGGGATCGTTCGGAAGTTGCGTCGGTGCTACGGGTGCCTGGGGGGTCATTTGTACAATGACTGCCCCACGGCACGGCCGTGTCCTGGGTGTGGGGGACCACACCACCAGCTCTTGTGCACCAGGAGCGATGGTGCTGGTCGACAGCCCTCAGGGAGGGGGCCCTCCACGGGCGGGGGCGCTCCCACGCAGAGCCACGCATTGTACAACAATGAAGTGGCTACAGCGTGGAGCACACCCCCTCCACCCCAACCCACGGCAGCACCGGGCAGCCCAACAAGGGGCGTCCTACACGCGGCTCGGTCACCGACCTCACAGCCCGCGCGGACGCGGGCGAACTGGAGAGGTGGAAGGGTGATACCGGAGTCACCACGGGGGCCACCTCCCCAGCGTTATCCTTCTCCGCCGCTGGATCCGCGATTAATGCAATGGAGGGCGTACACTCCTCCCCTCCATGAGCATCCGAGGCTGGACTACCACCCGCCCTACTTTCAGTATGGCAGGGCAGCTGGATATGCCCCCCCTCCGATGGCCCTTATGACTCGGCAGCCATACTGGGCTGGGCCCTGTAGTCCGACGGGTTCGGACGGGCCTCGGAGGGATTGACTAGCCTCCGTTCCCTTGGCACAGGATCAACCAGTGGTCCTGCTGCCCACCCTCTGGTTAAGGGTTTGGGGTCCAAGAGGCGACTACGTCCGGATACGAGCGCTCTTGGACACAGGGTCCCAGGGGTGTATTCTAACAACCCGGGTTGCTCATCGCCTGGGCCTGGCTAGGTTTCCGTCACCGACTCCGTTGCGGGGAGTCGGGAACACAGAGGTGCGGTCGGCTGGACAGACCCGCCTCTCCTTCTCGTCCGTACATTCCTATTCGGAAAGGATTGCGGTCAGGGCCACCGTCATGGATTCGGTTGTCGGTTGGCTTCCTCAGGCGGACATAGATCCGGATCTTTTGTCCTGTACTAAGGGTCTCAGGTTGGCGGATCCCCGCTTCGGGATGGCGGGTCCGGTAGACCTTTTGTTGGGTTCTGATGTACTGGGTTACATCATGAACGGCAAGCCTAGACTGCTGGATCAGTCTTCGCTGATGGCGCTGCCCACCATCTACGGGAACGCCATTTTGGGAATGGTGGATGAGTGGCAGCAGTCGAATCAGGCTTCTTTTACGGGAACGGCCCTCGCTCAGATCATGCAGAGGTTCTGGGAGATCGAAGAGCCGCCTACCGTGTCTCGGCTGGATCCCGAGCACGTGGAGTGTGAGAACTTTTATCAGGCTCACACTCGGAGAATGGTTTCTGGGCGATTGGAGACTAGGCTGCCTTTCCGGGATAACCCCCCGCGTCTGGGCCAGTCTCGATCATTGGCCGAGAAAAGGCTCAGGTCCATGGAGCGACGCATGGCTCGAGATCCTGTACTTCGGGAAAAGTACATCGAGTTCATGAGGGAGTATGAGGCACTGGGCCACCTGTCTCCGGCTCGCGACGACTGGTCGACCATGGACCACTACTTTTTGCCTCATCACGCTGTTTTGAAAGCGTCGACAGGCAAACTCAGGACGGTGTTCGATGGATCCGCTCCGACTTCGACAGGAGTGTCACTGAACCAGTGCCTCCACGCTGGACCGAAGTTACATCGGGATATTGTAGACATCATCCTGAATTTCCGTAGGCATCAGGTGGTGTTGGGAGCGGACATCCGTATGATGTTCCGACAAACAGTCATACACCCCGAGGACAGGAGGTTCCAGTTGATCCTCTGGCGGGAAAGTCCTCAGGACCCTATGATGGTGTATGAGTTGAACACCAACACCTATGGGTTGAGATCAAGCCCCTTCATTGCGATCCGCTCACTGCTGGAGTTGGCGGAGCAAGAACGGGCTCGGTACCCACGTGCAGCCGCAGTTCTGGAACGCGACCTGTACGTGGACGACGTTTGCACTGGTGCGCAGACGGTGGAGGAAGCTCTGTTGCTCCGGGATGAGCTTACAGAGCTTCTCGCATCTGGAGGCTATGAGCTTCGGAAATGGCTCTCTAACGACCCCAACGTCCTGGCTGGTATCGGACGATCACCAGCAGGATCCGGGGCTCTTCGAGGAAGGTGACGATCCGCACGGGATTGCGGTTCTGGGCATGCAGTATCAACCGGTTGCTGACATCTTCACCTTTCGGGTGGCACTGGAAGCCACACGCGCGTGGACAAAACGGACGGTTTTGTCCACCATCGCCAGGATGTTTGATCCAAACGGTTGGATCAGTCCGGTTCTGTTCGCAGCCAAGTGTCTGTTACAGCGACTTTGGACTCTGAAGGTCTCATGGGACGACCCCCTGGTTGGAGACTCGCTTAACATTTGGCTTCGTTTAATATCTGACCTCGAAACGGTCAATCGAGTGGCGTTGCCCCGTCGCATTCTGCCACCAGGCTGTAGCCGGATCAGCCTGCACGGGTTCTGTGATGCGTCCGAGCTGGGCTATGCCGCATCTGTGTACTTGCGTACAGTTGACGCTGGAGGCCACGTCAATGTCACGCTCTTATTGGGGAAGAGCAAGGTAGCTCCTATCAGGACACGACTCACTATTCCGAAACTGGAATTGAGCGGAGCCACATTACTTGCTCGGCTGCTTAAGCACGTATTTCAGGAACTGTCCACCTCGATAGACATCCGGAAGGTCTATGCGTGGTCAGACAGTCAGGTCGTACTTGCCTGGTTACGAGCAGCCCCTCACACCTTGGAGACTTTTGTGGGAAATCGGGTTTCCCAAATCCAAAACATTGGACTGGACATGGTTTGGAGACATGTCCCGGGTGAGTTGAACCCCGCTGACTGTGCTTCGCGCGGCTGTTCCGCGCCGGAGCTAGTTGATCACCCCTTATGGTGGGGTCTGGACTGGCTGCGGGAGCCAGAAGCTTCCTGGCCAGCTCTCGGCGCGGACTCGGAGCGAGCGGAGCTGCCCGGAGTCCGCGTGCATGCGATTGTGGCGGAAGTGCCCCCAGACCCTGACTGGTTGACGGGTCGTTACAGCAAGCTGGATAAGTTGTTGGGGGTAACTAGCTGGATTAAACGCTTCATCCACAACTGTCGTCACCCTCGTCAGAGGAGGAGTGACCAGATCGCCACTGTGGAGGAGCGTCGGAGTTCCTTGCTGCACCTCATTCGGCTGGTGCAGGGTGAGAGGTTTCCGACGGAACTTGAGGCGCTGCGCTGCGGACGCGCTCGCTTGAAGGGTGCGGTCGCCAAGTTGAACCCTTTCACAGATCAGGATGGTCTTCTGCGCGTAGGAGGTCGGCTCCGGAAAGCCAACCTGCCGTACGGCAGCAGGCACCCCCTGTTGCTACCGAAAGGAGGTCCTCTGGTGGACCTGCTGATCACCGATCGGAATATCGGTAACGCGCACGCTGGATGTGGCGCGCTTCTCGCTGTGTTGCAGCGTGAATTCTGGATCTTGTCGGCTCGCAGGGCGGTCCGAAAGGTGCTGTTTAGATGTGTCCCTTGTTATAGGCTCAAGGCGTCTACCATGCAGCCCATGATGGGAGATCTTCCTCCGGATAGGATTTCTCCCTCGAGGCCGTTCGACGGGGTCGGAACGGACTTCGCTGGGCCCTTCTCGGTCAAGTCATCGACGTTGCGTAACGCCAAGGTCGTTAAAGCCTACCTGTGCGTCTTTGTGTGTTTGGCCACCAAAGCAGTCTACCTGGAGCTGGTCTCTGCGCTGTCTACGGAGGCCTTTGTCGCGGCGCTGGATCGCTTTGTAGCGCGAAGAGGAGTACCCTCTTTAATACGTTCGGACAATGGCACAAATTATCGAGGGGCGGCGAATTATTTACGCGAAGTTAATATTTTTTTAAATTCTGGTAATAATAGTTTAAGTCTGGCTCTCGCCCAGCGGGGAATCAGCTGGCAATTTAGTGTGCCGGCCTGTCCTCACTGGGGAGGAATTTTTGAGGCTGCGGTGAAGTCTGCTAAAACCCATCTCCGCCGTGTCATCGGGGAGACCGTGTTAACTTGGGAAGAGTTAGTCACGGTACTATGCCGCGTGGAGGCAGTGCTTAATTCCCGTCCTCTCTGTCCAATCTCGCCTGACCCTAACGATCTAGAAGTCTTGACGCCGGGTCACTTCTTGATCGGTCAGCCTTTAACCGCGTTGCCGGAGTATCCCTGGAAGGATGAGCGGCCCTCGACGCCTGTCCCGTTTTCAGTTATTGCAGCAAATAAGTCAAGACTTCTGGAGGCGCTGGTCGGCCGAGTACTTGCACCTTCTGCAACAACGGGTAAAATGGACAGATAGGACGGAGGCCCCGCGGGAAGGGGACTTAGTATTATTAAAGGAGGCAAATTTGGCCCCCCTACTTTGGCGTAGGGGACGTATTTTAAAATTGATATCTGGTACTGATGGCACACCCCGCGTGGCGGAGATTCTGGTTTCTGGTTCCAGACTTCAGCGCGCGGTGTCCTCTCTGGCCCGCTTGCCTCTTTATTAGATATACGTATTTTTCATGGTTAAAATTTAATTTTATTTTATTACTAAGTTTTTTTTTGGTTTGATTTCCACTTTCGGGTCAAAGTTGGGAATTTCGTTTTTATTTGGGGTCCGGATACTGCTAAATACTGGTTTCTAAAATTGAGCTGGAGTTCAATTGGTCGGGGGTTTTGTTCCGTATAATCGGGCAACATTATATCGGCCATCGAAATATAGCGGATCTATGTTTTGACAGCCGGCAGTCAAGTGACGTGGTCTCGTTTCGCCGGTACGTTCGAGCGACGCCTTGTATTTTGTAAAACTGGTGCTTTTTCGGGATAAAAAAGTGTTATTGTGCGGGAACACATTATTACCATAAGTGTGTTACTACTGGATTAGTGCTGGACTATTTTGTGAAGTGGCTGCTGGATTGGCCGCTTCTACAACGCCGGACCGTTGCTTGTTCTGGAACGGGAAGTCTACGGAACTACTGTCTGGTTTGGTATTCCAAATTCTTTTCCGACCCTGTTCCCTTTATCCTTGACGACCAAACTGGACTTTGGACGACGCCGGGAACCCTACGTAAGTGATTTCTTTTCGATAACTTGTTTGCAATTAGGGGGTAAATATTAAAATCGGTATAAAAGCAAAATAATTTGTTTTTGAGACTTGCTATGGGCCCCAGGTCAGTATTTCTGGTATAATATTAAACACCTTCAGTAATTGATCAATTGATATTAGAAAAATATTATTCAAAGACTCCACCTCCACCCCATTCGGTAACGGCTCATATAACGGATCATGGACAATCTATAAATGAGGTTATACAAGAAAATTTACAAATATTTTTTTCACCTGACAACATATCCACTTTACCCGTTATTGGCAATATAGAAGAAGAAACAACTACCATAGATTTGATTGACGCTTCTAAAAAGTTGATCGCCCATCCAGTTGCCTATATAAGCCCTATGGCACTCAGACCGTTGCCAAAAATGACAAAAAATAAAACCGCTCAACGAAGAAAAACACAACGGGCCGAAATTTTGACAAGCACACCGATTAAAGCTGAGCAAATGAAAAAACTAGCCAAAAAACTTAAAACTGATGCTAAGACAGAGAAAAGAAATGTGAAAAATCTAAAAAAATCTTTATCTCAAAAACCTGGATCATCAGGAATACAGAATAAGACTAAAGTCCGTAGCACAGGTGCTAAAACACACAAGACCCCAACAAGTAGAAGCAATGTCATGAACCAACAAAATACGAGTGGCTACAACTGCCTCTTTTGTATGGAAGCTTACGAAGATCCGCCAAGAGAGGATTGGATTCGATGTGACGATTGTCAATCATGGGCACACGAATCATGCACCTCATACTCTGGAATCGGAGCCTACTACTGTGAACTCTGCCACGAGATCTGAAATCGAAACGATTAGATTACAATGTATACAGAATAACGTTTATCAGAGTTGATTGAAATTTGTAAGAGTTGATTAGAAGTTCCTAGTTTTTTTAGTATTTTTATAACTGTAAAATTAAGAAAAGCCTTAGTAAAAAATTCAAAGATGAAAATAGGTGCGTAGATTAATGTTTTAAAGCCTTGTTTAATGTTGTTGATGTTTAATACTTTTTAAATTTAAATTCCGTAATACGATATTTTGTTTTATGACTGAGAATTAAACCAATGTCAAGTCAAGACTGAGGTTGAGATGAAAAATGAGACTGTTAATTTTGTAAAGTGAGAATATTTTAAATAAGTACAGACTAGAACAACTACACAGACTAAAACAAGACGGGTAAATAATTTAATAAAAACTGTGATTTGTGATTGAAATTTGTAAGAGTTGATTAGAAGTTCCTAGTTTTTTTTAGTATTTTTATAACTGTAAAATTAAGAAAAGCCTTACCAAAAAATTCAAAGATGAAAATAGGTGCGTAGATTAATGTTTTAAAGCCTTGTTTAATGTTGTTGATGTTTAATACTTTTTAAGATTCGTAATAAGATATTTTGTTTTATGACTGAGAATTAAAACAATGTCAAGATTGAGGTTGAGAAGATAAATGAGACTGTTAATTTTATAAAGTGAGATTATTTTAAATAAGTACAGACTAGAACAACTACACAGACTAAAACAAGACGGGTAAATAATTTAATAAAAACTGTGATTTAGTTTTTTTTTTGTATTTTTATTGATATTATATCCAAGTCAAGTCCTATTTATATTGACGAAAAAGTGCTGGCCACTTTGCCCGTAGCCCATGGCCGCTTTAGGCAAGCACTCGGGCAAAGCGGATTTTTCTCAATTTTTTCAAATTTTCCAATTACGTTTTTAATTATACATATTTAAAAGTTTGACTTGCATATTATTAAAATAGAATGTGTACTCTATCCATTGGTCTAAAATTTTCGTATGATATAATTCATTTTGTCATTTAAAACGACAGTCTAAGTTAAGGTGTCCACTTTGAGCTGACTTCCCCTACCTAGTTAATTTATATGTTGTAGAAGTAGGAGCGAGAGGTTAACCTGCAAAATCTCTGTATGACCTGCTAAAAGACCTTAGCTTGTCCAGAAGTGCAGTAAGTTCTATACTAGAACGAGTATCTAAAGCATTAGGTTCATTTCAGATTTGGCTGGGCAGGGAGAGAAACATGAGTAGTGAAGGTGAGTGTTGATGTACGTTGGAAAGGGGCCCCTTAAATCTACACCCGTGTCACAAGTATTGGGATCTACTCAGGATATCTCTCTCTGCCACACGATGGACCCGGCACCCGTACGGTGAATCCATAGAATGCTAAGAAGTTTGTCTCTCTCTTTGTAATTAAAATCCCTTGGATTTAGGGCTACTACGCAAAACTGCGATGCATTACGATGCGACGCCGCATCGGAGCAATTTGCATCGCATCGCACTAAGTCACTAAAGAGTTGCGATAATTATAATTTTAATGTGTAGATATTACAATAGTTAGGTATTATGCAGAATATTGAAAAGTGTACTGAATTAGCTATGATTGTATTATGTCTATTTAAATTAATGTTTAATTAAGAAAATAAAACATGTAGTTTGTACTTACAAAAAAATTTAATGTTTTATTGACTGACTTTTGTATGGAGACTGGAGAGCATGTTATGATTAATTCATATTTACAATTTTCTGTTTGGTCTCTAATTAAACGTTGTTCTCAATGTTCTAATCTAATAAATAAACCATCTCTGTTTTTCAACTTTATTGCTAAATCATGTTGAATGTAAAGCGTCAAAAAATTCTTCATATTATTAAAATATTTACTGTGTTTTACATAAATGATGTTTCATTTTATCTTTTAGTTATGATTATACCTTGGGTATTACTACCAAATAAATTAAATATATTTTTATTTATTAAATACCAGGAAGCTTTAACGATGCCATGGCTCAAAGAGTTTACTTATACTTTATCTAAGCCACGGCTTTATGAATGTAGAGGTAAGAGATATGTTAAAATTAGCTAACAGGATTGTTACACATTCAGTAGAATAAAATAATAGATACTTTGTGATACATGTTAATTTTATTTACAAAACATATATCTAAGTCTATAACGGAGGAGATAAGTAACTAAATTTTTGTTGAATCAAACATGCCGTACAACTGCAAGAGTCTACATGTAAACCTGTACCGATTCTACCTTCTGGTAGAAGTCCTTTTCTTCATCTGTATAACAAAGAACGTATAAAAAAGAAAATCTGTATAAAAAAAGAAGTCGAACAGGATACAAAAATACTGTCTGTAAATAATACAAGGATGGATCCAGAGGGGGTCAAGGGGTCATGACCACTATTAAGCTGGTTCAGAACCTAGGTAGACCACTAATTAAAACACACGCACGCACTTATCGTACAGTCTTTTCGCTTGGCCCCAACTATGTGACTACCACCAGGGGGCAAGATTCTACTTTTATATACACGTACGGCTTCTGCGTTGTCATTATAGGGATTAGGGACCAATCACTTCGGGCAGAAGTACCTAAATAACTTTTGCTTCATCTATAGAAAGAGCTAAAGTCAACCAGATACGAAAACACTGATTGTTATTCAAGGACCAGAGGGGGTCGTGGGATCATGACCCCTCTTGGGCTGGTTCCAGTACCTGGATGGACCACCATTAAATAAAAGATGCACGCACTTATCACAAGTACACGGTCTTCTTACTAGCCCCGACTATGTTTGTGACTACCACTGAGGCCGGATCCGCTCCTGCTGTTATATCATTGTTTGACGTAATGTCTCGTATCTCCAATGTTTCTTTGTAGTTTCTTGCCTTTTTGCTCAAACAACAAACATGTTTAATCCTTTCATCTCAAAACATAAATAAAAACAAATCAAATGTGGCAATAATCAATTTCTAGCAATTCTTTTGAGCACAAACTGCCAACTTTGAAAATTCTTAAAACTTAACACATATTACACACTAAAGTTAATAAAAACTCGTAAAAACTGTCCATAATCTTACAGAAATATTGACAAAAACAAAAAAAAATCAAGTAAATATAATAATCTGAAAATCGGATTTGGCTATCCACGACAAAAAAGCTGTCCGAATCCCAACCGCTTCGAAAACAGCTGGTAGTCGGTTGCAAACGTCAAAAGTAATCGGAATTGGCGTTCAGAATTGCAAATTGCCCAATCCATTCGGTAGAGGCCAGTTTCCGTGGCTCAGCCCGACCCGAATGGTTTCAGAATCGCTATGCTGAAAAATGGTTAGATAACAAGATTGCGTGCGTACATTGAATGGTTGAAAACCTTTATGAAAAGGCACCCAGTATTATTTTTGCGAAAACCTGAAAACACCAGTCTTTCCAGATCAACCAGTTTCAATCATGAAACATCATGACTAGCTTCATGATGTTTTTTGTGATAATTATGAAAAAGTGTTACAACGTGGAAATTATACTCCAGATAGTCCGATCAATTTAGATATAAAAATAGTCATCAAATAACAAAAAATCCGCCAGAGCAAAATTTTCGCAGACACCTTGGGCCATTACAAATGAGGAGCCAAAACTCCGCTTCGTTCGCATGCGAGCTTCTTGACTTATTCGGGGTCAAAAGTAAAGTTTTTATATATTTTGGATTTTGCTCGAAAACTGTATGATATCTCGAAAAAATATCTTTGACAAAGTTGTAGATCACTAAATGTTTTCGACCGAGAGGACAATATATCCGAAGATTTCGGCGAAGAAAGTGAGGGAGACGATGAACTGGGAGATATCGGCGATGAGGTTCTTTTTATACATTCTGTTCCGCTTATTGTGAATCGATTTAGATGATTTTTTTTTTAAATTAATAGAACTGAAAATAAATGGCATAGTGCAAAGATAGGAGCCCGCCTGACGATCGCACGTTAGGCGGACTCCTATCACTGCGAACGATTGAGTTTGCTTTATAATTTGTTATGATTATAAAATTTCGAAAAGTTTTACATGTAAGATTTTTTATTCATATTCATATTTCATATTCATTTATTTCATACTTTCTGTACATGTCAATAGAATAATAATAATTTCACACATTAACAAACATAGGTAGATAATAATTTAAACTACAATTACATAATGTCAAACGGATTAAATAGTAAAATTATAACATTAAGAAATATGTCCAAATTAATATAAAAAGTGTAGCTATGTGCTATCATAAAATTTCTTTTAATTTCATAAACTCGTTTTCGATGTCATAGAACGCTTGTTTGATAAGCCAGCGTTTAAGTCTTTTCTTAAAAATGTTGAAGTTAGGTGCTTCGATGACATCAACGGGAAGCCTGTTGTATACCATCGTTCCCATGACATGAGTCAACCTCCATAGTTTAGGATCGTAACCTAGCTCCGGAAGCTCCACCAAACAATCCGATAAGATCTCCGGAGCAGCGTAGAAGTCTCGTAGAAGTTGTCTCTGCCTTGTATTTTTTGTTTAATCATTGATCTTCAAATCAGATCACGGTAATGTTTGCATATCAGAAAATCACTGGTTCGCGGTAGAATAACATAACTAAGGTCCTCAGGTGGACTAAGCAAGGGATACTATTATTTGCATCTTTTGTTTGCTTAATAATTTTTAATGTGTATAAAATATTCAAATCTTATGGTTTACTTACCAATGCTACTGCTTTTAATCTAGTGTCAAAGTTTATGGCATTGGTGACATTGGTGTAATTTTATATGAGTGTTTTTTTGTTACAGGATAGCTATTTTTCATCGACGGAGGCTCCGCCTTATTCTCCCTTGACGTCTCCTGAGCGCCAGGAGCAGTCGCAGGAAATGGTAATGTAATTTTCACTTATGTTAGATATCGATATTGCTGTATTTATTGTTATTGGGTCTATGTGGTTCTGAATACACCATTTTAAATGTTTCCGGAACCACGAGCGACAGTGAACGATGTCCACATGGCCCGGTCGCCACTTAATTTTTACACGTCGGAATTGTAAGTTTAATGTCTGCTGTATTGTTTATAAATAAAAGTAAATACGTCTCAAACGGTTATTTTCAGTAATTATTTCATGTTATAATGTATATAACAAATCAGGAGGGAAGGATCCTTTGTTGATTGGTTTATAAAAAAAAATCGTTAGGTTGAAAATTGGTATACTGAAAAAAAAAATTGGTAAAAAAAAAGTCCTGTAAAAAACATTATTATATTTTATACATATTATTAAAATTATATTAATTATAAAATTATAATTTTGTAAATTAATATCTTTTTAAATATCTATCAAATTCTCCAATTTTTATCACCACTCGCGTGGATGAATTCGTGAATAGTGACCATTATAACTAATAAATGCATTGTTTTTACAGTGCTAACGTGGTGCTGCAAATGTACGACAGCGAGGGCGAGCAATTGGAGGAGGATGCATTTTTGACTCCGGATACCCACGTGTTATATGCGTCCCAAAGCGACCAAGATAGAGATAGGGATGTACGCAACAGAAGCGTGAATGTGCGATGAAGAGGCGGACGAAGGAGTATTAAAGGTGTCAGAGTACAGAGTGGACGTGGGCGTAGGCATCCAAACCGGAAAGCACAAGGGGACTTCAGTGGGAAGTAGGACACCCGCTAACGAAATACGGATGAACGATCAGGACGTCCCGTCCCCCTTGAATTGGTAGGTTTGGCGATGGATGTGTTGAGGAGCCGCCAAAGGAGAATGGAAGGTGCTGCAAGAGTTGAATGTGACGATGAACGAGAGAATGAGAGAGGTAGTGAGAGCGAGAATGACGACGAATTTCGCGACGCTAGCGACCTTGATTTCGAATGGTATTCGATGGAGAAAAAGAAGAAAATTTTAGGCCTGAGCGTACAGGTTCTGTTTGGGTTTTCAATTTGGCTTATGATGTTTTTCGTGCCTATTGGGACAATGATATCCTAAGTCTAATTGTGGCCGAAAGGAACCTTTACGCTACTAAAATATCTTCCCAAGCATTTCAATCTTCCTGGTACGCAACATGTTGGACGTATCATTTCCTAATATGATGTAGCAAGATTGTTTGCCGAAGCATATAGAAGGCAGCAACTATCCATAATGCAGTAAAGGGATTTTCATCTACCGGCACACTAATAGAAGTATATTCGACGATTCTGGTTACATGCTATCAAGTTTGACTGACAGACCAGATCCTACCTCTAGTTCAAACAACACAGATGCCATGACGATCAAATTCGACATAACTACCGATCCACACAGACAAATTGAGAACCCTGCAATTATTGGTCGTGAGACCATTGATTTAGGTCGCACTGTTTCACTATCAGTTTTCGACGATTTGGATCATAGTCACTCCAAAACTTCCATTCCAATTTCAGAAACTGAGCCAGTAGTGCAATCAATTTCCAGCCTCCTGACTCCTCGGAATAGAACTACCTGGCAGGAATATTGCAAATTTAAGCGAGGATATATCAGTTGCAGTATCCCACGAGCCCGTTAATCATCCGACCATTACCCAAAATTCAATCCTGCAAAACAACGCGGAAAAAAAACTCGGAGTGTTGAAATTTTCACAAATACTCCAATAAAAGACCAGCAGAGTGAAAAAGAAAACAAAAAGAAGAACCCTCCGAAAAATGTCAATGCAGTTAAACGAGATTTAAAGGAATTGCCTAGCACAAGTTTCCAAAGGCCGAAAAGAGTGATGAAAACGGTATGTAAACAAACGTGATGGACATGCCAAACTAACAACTCAATGCAGGTGCTTGGAATACGACGAGCTTTACGTCGATCCTCCTTCAGAAGACTGGATAAGGTGCGATGACTGTAAATCTTGGGCTCATGAACAATGCACTTCTTACATTTGCTCTTATTACTATGACATTTATACCTTCATTGCCTAATATCTGAAAATTGTGAACGTCAGAACCGCTGGACCAAGTCTGATTTTTTATGTTTGATAGCCATCAAATTTTAGTACCTTTTTGGTACTATTTGGTACCTTAGTTCAAATAATTAGTACCTCAATGAGCAGTGAAAAAACATAAAAAGAAAGTGGGCAGCCATTTTGACGTCAGGTTGGCTAGACCACATCTATTTCACATAGTTAGAGACAAAATTACGGAATTATTTATTTGCAATTATTAAGTACCTTTTTGGTACCTTACATTTTTATTTCATGTTTAATTTTATAGTGTCCTTGGAAAAAAATATGGATAATTTTTTTTCAGCATATATACTTATATACCTATTACATGTATTTAGTAAATAAATACTTATTTGTACCCCATAAACCTAGCGGTAAGTTTCCCATATCTGCTAACATAAATTTCAGTTTTTTTTAGGTAAATAGTATACAGGGTGACTGATGGGATCGAACAATCCGCTGTATCTCATATAACAAAATTAACTACTTTTGTGCTATGACTTAGGTACATGAATCGTATAAAAAAGTTTTTTATTTTGCCCTCGATCAATATTTTTTATTCGAATTTTCAGAAGTCGTTACACAAATGTTTGTTCGGTCGTCATCTACAAAACCAGCCCTTAAGGTATTGTATCTGTCTTGTAAACATATTTGTATACCTAGTTCATTATAAAAATCACAGAATAATTATTAAAAACAAAAAAAAAACATATTTTATGGAACATGCTCCCTCTGAGTAAGTAGCATTAGTATTAAATTATAAGATCTTATTGTAATCACCTTTTTTCGCAATTAAAGAAATTTATTATTATTATGATTTATTTATTATTAATAGTATGAAAATCATAATAAATCATCTGTTTATATTGTGAAGAAGATTTTAATGCTATGCTATTTATCGAGCTTTACTCACTAGAGATGAACACTAGAGATAATAATAATTTGTATTAGCAGCATACAATATAAACTCATGATAATTATGTATGACTCGATGGGACTAGATAAAAATATCAGGGTAGGAGTAAGTAAGGGTCGTTGGTGAGTTATAAGGAAGGATTATGTCCAGCCAGCAGTTAACTGATATAGGTTGATGATGTGATGATGACGTATTATGTAGTTTGGATATATGTATTTCTGCAATGTATCTTTCTATTGAAACTGAAAATAATAACTTTAGTTAGAATTTTATTAGTCATAGAATAACTTTACTTTTGGTTTTGACAACTGACTCATAATTTCGCACTAGTGATTGCATCAGTCAGGTCTACCGCCTAAAGGCCCGTTTGGATTTTGATTAGTGCGAGTGCGAGTGCGATTGCGAGTGCGAATGAGTAATCGCGACTGATTACTATGCACTCGCAATAATCAATCGGTGTCCACACGTGTTTGCTACTAATCACTAAACACATAGACTACTCACTCGCACTCGCACTACTCTAAATGAAAGCAGGTCTTAACTCCCCTGCTTTCTGCTTTCGGCTTTTGCCGATGAAAGCAGACAACTAGGTACATCTGCTTTCATCGGCTTTTGCCGATGAAAGCAGACAACTAGGTACATCTGCTTTCCGTGTGTAGTTTTTCGGTTCAAAACGAACTGTTAGTAAGGTATATTATTATTACATAGGTGGGTTATAAAAATTAAAACTCACGAGTATAACAATTTTGACTTTAATCGTAGAATTAATATTTTGTACCTACATAAAAATGATATTAACTAATGATGAAGAAACCTTTTACGCTGATGCAAGAGAAATAATTCGAGAATTTGAAGACGAGGATGCAGAGGACCATGAAGATTCAACCCATAGTGATTCCACCACTCGTTCAAGATTTACCTGGCCCATCAAGTAAAATTATTACTTCATTATATATGTAAGAAGGTCTAGAACATTTTGTAGCATTTGATAAAAGGTAACTGATTTGGAAATAAGACAGTTTGTTGTATGACGACTTGAAAATAATTCACCAACCAAGCACAACAGACTCTACTGTAACTGAACTTGATACAGAACATAAATGTTTTTTGAACTACTTCACACCTGAGTTTCTTCAAAAAATTGTTGATGAAACCAACTTATATGCAGTACAAAAAACCCCTTTAACTATTACTATTGGGGTAAAAAAAACATAGGAATTCTTTTATTTATGCCAGTGGAGCATTTTTCTAGAGTACGCTCATACTGGCATCCAAGTTTGAGTACGATCCTGTAAAGAGCGCAATGCCGATAAATCGGTTTGAGATGATTAGTACCTACTTACATTTCAACAATAACAATAGACATCTTCCACGCGACAATTCTGAACACGATCGCCTCCATAAGATACGGCCTGTAATAAAACAGCTAAATACGACATTATCATCAGTTGCAATAAACCAATGACTTTTGATAGATGACCAGATGTGTTCTACTAAAATTGCACATTTTCTAAAACAATATTTACCAAATAAGCCTCACAAGTAGGGTTATAAGCTTTTTGTTCTCTGTAATCTTTTAGGATATGCTTACAGATTTGAGGCTCGCTCGGAGGCCGGAAGTACCCTTCGGCTCAATTAGTGTTACTGGGGGATTTCAACGGCCATCATAAGGAATGACTCTACCCATACCGGGACACTGACCACGCTCGACAGGAAACGAGAAACCTAGTTTTATCGTAAGACCTAACCCAGCTGGTCTTTTAGGCCTTTTAGGCCACAAGAGTACTCGACGCGGTATCTTCCCCGTTAGGCAGCTCCGACCACTGTCTGGTGAAATCTGTATCTCTCTACCATCCGCCTGATCCCAGCCCTAGAGGCAACCGGCGGATGTGGCGATACAAGTCAGCAGATTGGGACGAGATGCGCTCTATCTTTACATCTTACCCATGGCAGTCATTGCGCTTCGCTTCTGGTGATCCCTCAGTCTGCGCAGATGCTGTGACTAATGTAATACGAACGGCTATGGAATATTTCATTCCATATTCCGACGTCCCATTATCCAGCAAATCTCGCCCTTGGTTTGGTTCTCAATGCAAAAGTGCTGAAGCATGAGACATACCTAGCCTGGGTTAATGCTCGACAACGAAAGGCAAGGGACATACATCAGAAGAAGAAAGCGTTCAACAAGGCTGCTAAGGCAAGCAAAAAGGTTCTTCAGAAGGCTCGTTTTGACCATATTAGTCGAATAGGGAACAAACTAGCTTCGTACCCTGCGGGCAGCAAAGCGTTGGTCCCTAGCTAAATCTTTGGCCTCTGCGCCCCAACAACCCAAGGTCTCCACGGCAACAGGTACAAATTCATACTGCGACACCAACATACCATATTTTCGCTTCTTCTTATCAGCGGCATCCTCTGCCGCGGCCGATGGTGAGTGGATAGTGCGACCTAGGTGGCTGGCGGCGACAGTGCTGACGCAAGTGGCGTCCCAAATTAAGCACTTCCCGTTCTTCCAGGGCACCAGAGTCAACCCATCCGGTCTCTTGCCGTCCGATCTGCATAGGCCCGGGGGCTCAAGTACGCATGGAACTCCCGCCGACACTAAGGCTCTCCGAACTATGTCATTGAGTGCATGGTGTCGCGAGAACCTTCCTGCACACCGTCGGCAACTCAAAGCGTGATGGCCATTGGCTTCTACCAGGGAGCCGCAGGTGCATACGTGGGGTTCACACACCTTGCAGCCCAGGCGAAGAGCCACCGCAACGCGCAACGAGTTGTTATCCAATAAGGTGCCTAGGTGAGGAGAAGGTAGCGCCTGCAACCAAGCCCCAGATTCAGGCTGCGACACGGCCCGGAGTCTGGCCATATCCGCTCCCGAGGCACATGCCCAAAGTTGTGCTTGGACCCGCTTGACCCCAATAGCATCCCACGCCCGTTGGCTTTGAGACTCTACGGGAGTCGACTCCCCGGAGTTGAGGGCACTCCAGACCATCAAAGCGTCAGAAGCATAAGGTAACCTTTCCTCGCCACCATTTGAATTTAGAATAGTAGCGGCAAGATCAGCAACCCCATGCACCGACGCAAGGAAAGCAGGCAGGCCGACATCTCGCGCACAACGCACCCCTAGACACCCAAACCGAATTGGAAGAGCTGCCTGTGACCATTGACGTTCATCAAGGGCAACGTTAAGAATAGACTCAACCGCCGATTTCAGAGCCTCGTCAAACGCAGACACTTCAGCCGGATATTTCCAGGTGGGGGCCGTCTGCAACAAGTATGTTATTTTAGGAACGGCGAAACACATTCGCAATAACACTATCGCCACGTGCGCGGAAATGTTTTTAAGGCGTTCACGAGTGCTGAGAAGAAGACTCGTACGAGAGATAATGGCCTCTGGAACAGCATCAGCAAAAATCGGGGACCCCAATAGAGTGAAATCCGAAGTCGACACTTCCTTAAGTCCTGGTAATATAGAACTGAAATGCGCAAAGTTTCCGCGCGCTTCCACACTGCAGGGGAAAAACTCGCATTTGGAAGGGTTCACCACGAGGCCGAGATCTTTGAGGAGTGGGATAAGTATCCCAAGGTCCTGAAATACCTCTTCCGGTTTACCTCCGATAGTGCCATCGTCTAAATACCATATGTTAAGAGAGGATTTTAGTTCAACGATGAGCTTTTGAATGGCCAAGCTAAAAACGAGTGGTCCTAGTGGATCTCCTTGCTGAGCTCCTACTTGTGAAAGCATGAAATGGTCATTGAAACAAAGTTTGGAAGGAGTTCTATAAACTTGGTGGAGGAAAGGGTAGATAGAAGGAACTTTTTCCTTTACCTCCCTCAACAGGACGTCCCTTTCCAAGGTATTGAAGGCATTAGCAATATCAATTTTCAGCACGACATTACCCGCATTGCTCGGGTTCATTACGTACGAACGCGTCGCGTGAATGGCCGCTTCACAGCCCAGACGCGTCCCAAACCCTAATTGATGTGGTACCAAATATCCTGCTATCTCGTCCCTAACAGCGTGGCATGCCAGCTTAGCAGCGAGACGGCGACAAACGCTGCCAACAGCAATAGGTCTTAAACCTCCGCCCTTTTTTTCCAATGCGCATAGCGACGCACCGTACAGATAGGGAGTAACAACGGGGTTCAGTTGACCACTAAGCAAGAAATTTGTGAGGTTCACTAAACACCCCAGAAGACGTCGCCCATTTTCCCCAGCGGATACAGACGTTAACTCTTTAAGGTGACCAGGGCGTAATCCATCCAAACCCCCAGCGGCCCCACTGTAAAATGAACCAAGCCCAGATTCCACATCCGCTAAACTGATGGATAAAGGAGTGAGAGATTTGTCTGGCTCTGGTGGGAAGCTAAGGGGCCGGGATGGAGCTGGGTGCTTCAGCCTCAGAGCTGCCAACGTTTCGGGGTCCTGACGTGCATACGTATCATCGGATAACAAAAGACGAACCGCCCCTCTCAGGTCGCCCTCAAAAACCTTCGACTCGATGAGTTTGTTCCCCGAGCGCAATACACGGCTCGACGTCGTTCCGTCAGGATCATCACGATGATTCGACCCAGCAGACAAAATGTTGGCTTTAACTTTAGTCGTCATATTACCGGACTGATCCCTTGCCGGCACTTTTAAAGCGACATATGCAAAATAAAGAAGAGAACACCAGTCGTCAACCTCATTGTTATCAACGCAGGCATCTATAATCTGACACAGTTTTCCAGCAGCTTGATTGCGTGCACCCTTAGGGATATGTCGGAGAACCGCTATACATTCCCTCGCACGAGCTAGCCCCGCCAAAGGGCACGAGTCAGGCGCAGTAGAAGGTTGCACCTGGCTTACCGATGGAGTATCTGCACCAATCGCATGTATCTGTGTTGCGGCAGCCAGACGACGCACATCCTTGTGTTTCCGACCAATGTGAATTTTAAGGCCCAGAGCAGTAAAGGTCCGTGTAGACGCTGGGCAGTGAAGACAACAGAAACGTACCGTTGAATCACCCATTTATGAATACTTATCAATAGTATCTATATAGGTATCTAAGAACTTATAGGTAACAGAACATCAAATTACTACATAAATCAATAACGCACACATGAGTCAGTGTATTACGTCACCTCGCAGCGCCGACTCTCGCCGCGTCCAACACTAGACTGTGGAGCGCGGGTGCGAGCGCGTGTCTTATATAGATGCGGGCTGAATCAGCGTATTACGTCACCTCGCAGCTCCGACTCTCGCTGCGTCCAACACTAGACTGTGGAGCGCGGGTGCGAGCGCGTGTCTTATATAGATGCGGGCTGAGTCAGCGTATTACGTCACCTCGCAGCTCCGACTCTCGCCGCGTCCAACACTAGACTGTCTGACAAGTTTTACTTATTTATACCCTAAACAAAGTTATGGGACATTATACCGCAGATGTTCGTACCAGGCCATTTCTCGTTGTTGTCTCAAAGTTGTTACCTAATAGAGAAATTTTCCAACATCATAACTGTGACGCAGCTTTCGTTAGAGCTTCAGTCTCTCAGTCAAAAAGAAAAAGAAACTGTTACTGAGTATTACCATCGTGTAGATTTATTGCGCAGTAAAATTATAGAGAAATTAACAACTGAAATCAAGGACGAATCCTTAATCGAAAGGAAAGTAGGCATCGAGGAAACGGCTTTAAACGTTTTTATCAACGGGCTTAATAGCGATTTAGGTACGATGCTACGTACAAATGAATTTAACCGTTTGTCAGATGCCGGGCGATTCGCGATGCAGGAAGAAAGAATTCGCGCTATGAATAACGCACGCCTTTAGCTTTATAAAGCTGGCATGGCTTTAAGAAGGCAAGTTATTCCTAGCACTGCCTCGCGAAATAATTCTCTCCCGTGTTCTTTTGAAAATGGTAATATACGGCGTCAACTGACTACACCCTTCAAACCTTCCACAGCCTAACACTAAAGTTTGGAACTATTGCAAAAACCTGGGACATTTCATTCAAGAATGTCGCAAACGGGTGTATATATAACAATCAGAGAAACTTGCAACCTCCGAGTCAGAGTTATGTGCAAAATCAAAACCGATTTACGACTCCCATCGGCTCGCGTAATCAATAATTAAAAATTGCAGGCGGCCATTGAACCGACAACTCGATGCAAACCGGTTCAGCTTACTCCCAGTCAACCCCATTGAAGCAGCCTCAGATATACCAATTGGGATCAATTCGAGGCCTGGAAAACCTTCAATTGGATTAAAAATTCTAGTTCCCTTAAAAGGTCATGTGAATGTGATGCATGGACGCAGACAGACTTAGTCTATCGTAGGCCAAGTTGCGATGCTTTCACTCAAACTCTAGCAGCCTACGAAAAAGGCAAACATTCTCAGACTCTTAGCTGTCCTGAATTTACCAACTCATTATATAAGCCCACTGTATCTACTAAATTCTCTGAATCTAATTCAAAATCGGCTGACGCAAAGTCTAAATCTAAAAATAAGCCTCGTACTATTTCAATATCGGCATTGAATATTCCTGTCGAAGACCTACTGTACTGTAAATTTCACATAAATGGTCAACCGGTCACCCTACAGGCACAGGAGCTGCGATTTCCGTTTTACGGAAAGACAAAGTTGGTAGCACTCCTCCAGATGTATCGAAGATTGTGTCTATTATAGGTGTTTTAGGTAAAAACAATCCAGTTCGTAGTCACGGTACAGCTGAAATATCACTAGACGATTTTCGCAAACCACCTTCCTTATCGCAGATCTTATTTCATGACTAAGTCAGGCGTCTATATCTATATAGCTTCCAAAACAATGGGTGTTGATAAACGGCCTTACAGACTATTCCATTCCGGGATAGATAACAAACGTCTCGGGGAAAATAAACAATTAATAGCTCGAAGATCCGAAACAGTAATCACGTGTGAGATATTCAATCCGGACCTGCATTACAACATTGGATTATATAATTGAAAGAAGAAAGAACTTTGTATTTGGACTATGTCTGGGTGAGTACAATATATTTATTAGCTCTGTTTTCATGTTTTAGTCATGTTTTTATTTTGGTTTTATCAGAAAAACACCCGTTTTGTTCACGACGTTAGAATGACAGCAAAAAAGAGTACAATTTATTATCAAAGTTTATACCTATTAAAGTTCGTAAGTTTTTGTAATTATGTACAAATCAGGGGATCAACTAATCATAATTTATATAACAATAATAGTTAGTCCAAACATTAGCTGGTTTTTATGAAATCAAAGATAACATTCAACGCAGTAATACCGAAGCCCAGAATTGGCGCCGTGCCAGCGGGACGAAACGTCACGTGATGTCACATTCACGCGTTTATCGCGGATGATCCGTGTGTAAGAAAGAATGGATGCGGCATCTAGAAAAAAAAATCCATATTTTGTAATTAGTATTAAAACATAATCCATATTTCATTGTATTAAAATTAATTCATGATTTAGTACGCAAAATCTAGTTTAGTAAAATTATTTTGTATTTCTTATTTGTTGTGTTAGTTATTGTTCCTATTTGTGTGGTTTTACCTCTTTTCGAAATTTTGCATTATGCTTGCATGTGTGCATGTATGTTTATGTTTTTTTAAGGCAATAAGAAATGAAAATACGCGTCGAGGCCGAGGAAGTCGTGGTGGAGGTGTGCGCACTCGTGGTGGTGGTACTCGACGTGGAGGTGTGCGCACTCGGGGTCGGGGGCTAACCACTCAAGATGGAGCTGTGTGCACACAAGGTGGTGGAGCTGTAAATAGGCCGCATGCTCTTGACAAGTATGTATATTTCCTAATTTAAGTATGTTTATTTAATTTCTTTCAAGAATTGAATAAAACAGTTGATGTGTATTGTATTTCAGCATTAGACTTGGCCTGTTAGAGGAGCAACCTATAGGTAGCCCTCTTGAGACTCCCATGCACGTAAAAAGACGTCGAACACTTGTGTTCGAAGATTTCCCCTCAGTGTAAGTGAAATACTCTAAATAACTTTTACTGTAGTGGTAGGACTCTTAGCAGAGTCCGTCTGGGGAAGTACCACACCTTTGCCAATTATTCTACCGCCAAGCAGTAATGTGCAAACATTACTGTGTTCTGGTTTGAAGGGCAATGTTTCCAGAGAAATTACAGGGCTTAGAGATATAACAACTTAGATCTCTGGGTGACGAGCGCAGTGCAGTGCTAGGTAATGATTTGGGCTCTTCATGTTCCAATAGCTGCGTGTCACTGTGCTGTTATGTGGCAGGCATGTTGCTTACCATCAGGCACATGTCCTGCTCGTCTCGTCTCTACACTGAAGTATAGATTTTCCATTTTTAAATGGCATTCTTATGATGTAACTGTATTTTTTAATTTTTAGTGCTTGGTCTTCTGCCTCAACACTCGACCCTCAACCGTAAGTGGCTGCTACATTGTACATAAATTTGTTATTTAGTATTGTTCAATACTGTTTTGCAACCTGTATTACCTACAAATAATATTGATATTTATATTCTAGATCTGGGTCTTCTGTGCAAATACCGGACGATGTGGATTTTGCCTCGCTGTCTCAACCGTAAGTAATCGTTTTGTAATCGTTGTGTTGATCGTCCGTGTGTCAAGTAATACAATCATTTATTTGTTTGTTTTTATGTTTAGGATCGAACGGGAAGTGACTCCAGTAGACATCGTCCCTTCTCCTGCTGCGTAAGTATAATACTAAATTACATGTAAAGCGAAAAATCATTATTTTAAGTAACTAGCAATAAGCATTAAGTTTAATTTGTTTTAACAGGTACGTGGAATGCTGCATTGCGGACACTCCCGTGGCGAGGCAAGCTCGGCCTCTTCGTCGTAACTTGCGCGACAGTGAAATAGAGGATGCCCTCATGTTTGGTAAGTCAAGTTAATAGTGCTATTTGGCATCAAGGATATTTTAAGGAGCCACACCTCAACGTTTTTACTGCTTTTAGGAAGTGAAGAAGAGGACGATACACCCTCGGACGAGGAAGAGACGCACGTAGCACCGGTACGACGGAGTGTCCGTATGCTCCTAGAACCCGAAGAGGACTCGCTGGAGGAGACCCGAGCTGCCGGAAGAATCGACAATGATTCTAATGGTGAAGTTGAAGGGCCTAATATATTTGATTGTCGGTGGACGTCCTTTCCGGATCCCCCAATTTCCCCTCTTTTAAGAAGAGAAGCGTTTGTGGGCAATGGTGGTCCCACTATTGGCCCTGTCGCAAATCCATACGAAGTGTTCGTAAGTATTTGGGACAGAGCAATTATGGAGCGGATCGCCGCTGAAACTAATGTATACGCTCAGCAATATGCAACGCTTCTTCTCGAAAGAGGGGAGATGGGGCCTACAAGCCGGATTTCCGACTAGACTGAAACCAATTCAGACGAGTTATATATTTATTTTGCGTTGGTCACGGCGATGGGCATCGTCGTAAAATCTAAACTAGAAGATTATTGGAACCGCCAGGAGAATATTTTTTCCACGCCCGGATTTTCGGGCAATATGACTCTTCGGCGGTTCCAAATCTTAACAAGGTGCCTGCACTTTAATAACAATCATGCTTGCAATGCCCTGACCCGTGCCAATGCAAAAATATACAAAATTGAACCGATAGTAAATCACTTAAATAACAAATTCCAGTTACTGTACCGGTTAGGCCAAAATGTTGCACTGGATGAGTCCCTGACGCAGTGGAAGGGTTGGCCTGATATCAAGCAATATATCCCTAACAAGGCGTCCGCCGTAGGGATTAAAACGTACGAGGTGTGTGACTCCCGTACAGGATATTTATGGAGGTTTGAGGTGCACAGCGGCGTGAAATCCGATGAGCCCTCAGCCTCCATAATACCGGGTCACATACCCAATCTTGTTTTGAGATTGCTGGCGGGATTGGAGAATTACGGGCATACCGTTTATATGGATAATTTTTATAACTCTCCCGCTTTGGCCCGTATTCTCAAATCCCGCGGCTTCGACTGTGTGGGGACTCTCCGGACCAACAGACAATTTATTCCTATCGAAATTATGAACCTAAAAAAAAGTGATATGAGGGTGGGTCTGTGGAGTCACATCGGGGGATGTTGACATCATTGTCTGGCGGGACCAAAATCGTGTCGCAATAGTCTCAACATACCACGGCGTGGCACATTCCGAGACCAAACCCACCGTCATAAGAGACTACAATGTGTGCATGGGTGGCGTCGATAAAAAAGACCAAATGCTGTCGACGTACCCTATGGAAAGGAAACGCACACAGGTGTGGTACAAAAAAAAAATCCGGCGTTTATTAAATGTGAGCATTTTAAATGCTTACATTATTTATAAAAGCAACCACAACATCGACCACAGGGACTTTCGCATGCAGTTAGTGACATCCATTTTGGAAAAACACCAAAGCCGGAGGAAAGTCGCTATGTTGCCAGCTAGTGGGACACCCAAATTCACGGCTGAAGTAATAGCACATTTCCCACACGAGCTGTCAGTTATCGCAGGCACCAGCAAAAGTTGCAAGCAGAGACGCCAATGCGTGCTCTGTAAGACTAAGCGCACCCACTTTGTCTGTAGAGCATGCAATGTCGCTCTCTGCTATAACTTCAATGTGGATTGCTGCTACCTGCAGTACCACAGCTCGTCATAACGGTCGCATAGTAGGTTCCCTGGGGCGAATGATGATGATGGGAAGGGTATCCGCTTGATACACTTTGGGAACTATATTACACAGAATGACGAAAACATACAAAATTAACTTTGCGGTCGGGTTTTTGGTGGGAATTTTTTTTTTTTCGTGGTTTTATTTGGGAAGGTATACAGATAAATTTGTGTTTAATGGCGTCTACTTGAACTGGTCTTTATTTTAATATAATTCACATTCAAATTAGAGTTCATTTACATAGAAAAATCGTAAAATTTAAAAAAAACAAAAATTAAAAAAGAAACTAAAATTAAATTTTTTGGCGGGAAAATGGTCCCGAAGTATTGAAAAAATTAAATAAAAAACTTGTGCTGTCGAATGCAGTTATTTTTGGTTTTTCGAGTTAGCTATTTCGTATACAACACATTTAAGCCATAAAACCACTGTTTCCTTTATAAATTATTAATATAATAGCTGATCGACCACTTGAGAAATCACAAAAAAAAACTCAAGTTTCAAAAATGTTAGTTTACATTTTAAGTACATTAATTATAAACAAACGATACCGCTAGAAGCGTCTTGAAACGCTCTTGAGAATAATGGGGTTAAACACGTACAAGTAACGCGGCACTTCATATGCCGAAGCGTAAACAAACGCACTTAGGTAACCTGACACCCGTTTTCCCGCCAAAATTGTAAAATCGATTCGCCAAAAGTGTATCAAGCGGATATTTAGCAGTTTCTGTGGTTGTTGTTGTAGTGGTTTTTTCGTTACTCCGAAGCGTCTTATACGTTTTGTTACTTAAAGTAAAGTTGTGTATTTATTTAGTTTCGGTAAATAAATCATCGTCTTATCGTGGATTCCCGCCAAAATTGTAAAATCGATTCGCCAAAAGTGTATCAAGCGGATATTTAGCAGTTTCTGTGGTTGTTGTTGTAGTGGTTTTTTTCGTTACTCCGAAGCGTCTTATACGTTTTAAAACTTACTTAAAGTAAAGTTGTGTATTTATTTAGTTTCGGTAAATAAATCATCGTGTTATCGTGGATTAGCGTTTAATTAAATTGACAAACTATTATATGTCAGCGCAAACAACATTACGTCATCGCTACCTGCACTCCGAACGGGAGCGGAGCAGAGAGTCGCTTGCCTGCGCTCGGAGAGTAAACACCTAAGCTATTGGAAACTCGAGGAATCTATGCTAATTACGTCGTCGTTCGTCTCTGAACTTTGACTTAAGTAAAGTTGAGTGGTGTTAATTATCCTTGAAATGGAATAACGTCGGCGCAGCCGACGTCACGCTGCCAAAAAGCAATAATAGGCCAACCTACTTTG
This sequence comes from Ectropis crepuscularia, assembly GCA_963693475.1. NCBI lineage: Eukaryota > Metazoa > Arthropoda > Insecta > Lepidoptera > Geometridae > Ectropis > Ectropis crepuscularia. The sequence goes on from OY856355.1 coordinate 22,585,591, forward strand.
TTACCTGTACTTAATAAATCCTATTGTGTTTGCGAGTTTTCATCCAACACTACCCATCGGCTACGCCCACAGCAGAAGAATGCGATTACTGATGATGATGGCGAGACTATGTCGCGCCGACATATATAATATTAGTACAGTAACTGGAATTTGAAAAAAAAAATATTATTTTAATTTTAATATTTGACGATTTGTAAACTGCAAAGATGATAATATCGGTACAATAACCGGAATTTGTTTATAAGATGATTTTTTTTTACCCTTCAACTTCACCATTAGTTTCAACGGACCACAACCTATTATTAAGAATTTATTTAAATTGGTCCAGTAGTCATTTAATTTATTCGTAGCAATAATACAATATTAAAAAATAATCCTTCTGTGGTTCTAATATAAGTGTAGATTTTATTTTAAAAATGACCTACTTTTGCTTGAACTTGAATATGTCGCATCCATTACGGACGCGCAGGTGATCCATGTTCTTAGTAATGGCGTCTGTTCAAACAAAATTCAAGATTTTTGTTAGCTTATTTTGCAATGTTTTTGTAAGAAAACTGAATAATGTTATTTATGTATACCATAGCAAGTTTTATATACTTTCGAATTAACTATTTTAGATTTAATATTGTTATGGAACTTTTTGTATAAAAGTACAAACTTATTCAAAAGTCTGTAATTGTGTCAACTGTGAGTGATGTCAAAAATGTAAAATAAAACCCGATCGAATTTTCACAAGAATAGAAAACTTTGTGTCTTTTAAAACGTATTTTTATTTAAAGTGTTGTATAAATATAATCGTATCAGAATAGGACAGAACAGTCTAACAACTGTACCAGCTTCCGCTCAACCATCATCAACAGGTTATTGGACCCAAGCACAATGGAAATAATGGGAAAATTACAAATCGGTCTTTTAGATGGCAAAACAAATTGGGACACATGGAAATATAAAGTCTACTCTATGTTGCGCACCGTACCAAAAGCACTAGAGGTAGTCGAAGGCTCGTTCCAAAGACCCACCGAACCAGCCGCAGGTGCTGGAGATGCCGAGCTTTATACCTACAACGCGAAGTTAGAGCTGTACGAAAAAACCGACGCAAGCGCTATTCTGATACTGACCACCAACATGAAGGAAGACACACTACGGAAGGTAATGCGCTTTAGACATGCTCGTGATGTATGGCTAGAACTTCATCGCCTTTACGACGGCTGTGATGAAGATAAAACTTACAATCTTTGCATGAGTTTCTTTGGCTTCAAAAAGGACCCGACGGATGACGTAGCCACACTCCTGTCAAAATTAAAAAATATATGGACAGATCTCAATCAAGAACTTATGAGGGACAATCACAAGGAACTACCTGAGCTGCTCCTGATTTGTAAAGTCCTTGATACGCTGGATGAATCCTATTTTTCATTTAGAAGCAGCTGGCTACTCATTCCAAAAGTGGACCGTACGATAGAAAGCTTGACGAGCCACCTATGCGCCTATGAACGTGCACGCCGGGGTAATTCCGTATCACAGCCTGAAGAAGCCTTAATAACTACAAGCGCACCGTACAGTGAGAGGAATAAGGATAAAAAGTTGAAATGCAACTATTGTTTGGGTATCGGCCATCGTGTCCGAAACTGCAAGAAGTGGATCCGAGATGGCAAACCTCCTAAAAGCAGCAACCCCTCGACCTCAACCTCCAACACTGCAAATGCCGTAACAATGTCCGTAGAACACACCAAGGTTTTTCTTGTTGAGAAAGACACCGAGAATTGGTACGTAGATAATGGCGCGACAAGCCATATCACCAATCGGGCCGATTTACTACAGAATTTCGAATATTTCGACGCTACCCATACTGTGACCACCGCCAATGGCAATGTAGTCGATGCCAAAGGAAAAGGCTCAGTCGAGCTCGAAAGTAACATCGATGGAAAACGACAACGCGTTATCCTAAAAGACGTCTGGTACGTTCCGGCCATAAATAAAAATTTATTCTCGGTATTAGCGATGCATGACCGAAATCCCAGCAGCTCATTTACTTCTAAGACCAAAGAATGCACCGTCTTTGTTAATGGAAAGGTGAGTTTGATAGGACACCGTCAAATGCAGGGTGGTCTTTACCGACTCGACGTTATAAACATACCACCACAAACACCCTCGGAAGTCTATGCAACCGCCGACACTATGCAACTCTTTCACGAAAGGTTCGCGCATCAAAACAAGAGGCATGTAAAAGCCACAGTTAAACGCGAACTGGGCCTCGATCTCCCTCTTGACAAGGATACATGCGAAGGTTGTATTTATGGAAAAGCGCATAGACTGAAATTCGGTACGAGATCTCGAGCTACAGCGCCAGGAGAACTGATACATACTGACGTTTGCGGACCTTTCCAACCGAGCTGCTCGAGATACAAATACTATGTTTTATTCAAAGACGACTTTACAGGCTATCGTATGGTTCATATGTTACGACACAAATCGGAGGTCAAGGACAAACTCGCCTTGGTCCTCAAACAGTGCCAGACTGTCGGACATCCAATTAAATGCCTACTCAGTGACAGCGGTGGTGAATTTGACAATAAGTTCATTCGAAAACTACTAGATTCGCATGGAATTCAACAAAGGCTCGTCACACCGTACACGCCGGAGCAGAATGGAGTTAGCGAGCGAGAAAACCGAATTCTGTTGGAAACTGGCCGTTCTATGATGTACGCACACAAGACGTTGCCTCAGAGGCTCTGGGCGGAGCTGATCAACACTGCGGCCTACATCCTGAATAGAACTGGTCCGACGAGAGCAAACGACAAATCTCCGTATGAACTTTGGTTTGGAAAGAAGCCGGTGATCAAGCACCTACGCATTATAGGATGCACCGCGTATGTTCACATTCCAAAACAAAAACGTAAGAAATGGGACAAGAAAGCGACCAGAGGCAGACTTGTCGGATACGACGAGGATTGTTACCGAATTTGGATCGATGATGGAAGTAATAGACTCGTCCGATCACGTGATGTGATTTTTGATGAAAGGCCCCTTCCAATCAGGGAAAGTATCCCACCGACTGAAAGTATAGACACAAATACGAGGGACTATACTTTCATATTGCCACTAAACAATACAAACGACATGGAAGAGCCCGACACATCAGAATCCCATCAAGATCAAAATACTAACGAAACCGAGGGAGTTCACCGGTCTGACGAAGAACAGACATGCTCCGACCAACATGAACGTATTCTCGAGGGAGAACACGCGGAAGAATATGTTCATGTGCCCACCCAAGAAGACGACGAGGTATTTCATGACGCTGAACCTACACCGCCACGCTACAACCTACGCGACCGAGATGTCCTCAGAAGACCGCAGAGGTATGACGACTTCATATGCGCTGCAGAGACATATCCATCGAACTACTCTGACGCATTAAAGCGTGACGACCGTGAGGAATGACGCAAAGCAATGGACAACGAGATGAAATCCCTCAAAGACCTCAATGTATGGACATTAACAGAATTTCACAAACGAACCAAGCACATTCGCATTCGTCACTTCTATGTGAGAGAACTAGTTGCAGAAGGTGCTTGTAAAGTAGAGAGAATCAGCACAACGCTTCAAGTGGCCGACATTCTCACGAAAGCTCTGTGCAGACCGACCTTCTCGCCTCTTCGAGACGCTCTAGGTCTCACGTCTCATCATCAGCAGACTATTGAACAAGGGAAAGTGTTATGGAACTTTTTGTATAAAAGTACAAACTTATTCAAGTCTGTAATTGTGTCAACTGTGAGTGATGTCAAATATGTAAAATAAAACCCGATCGAATTTTCACAAGAATAGAAAACTTTGTGTCTTTTAAAACGTATTTTTATTTAAAGTGTTGTATAAATATAATCGTATCAGAATAGGACAGAACAGTCTAACAACTGTACCAGCTTCCGCTCAACCATCATCAACAAATATACGTTCTAAATACTAAACCTTTTTAGGATAAAGATGAACGTTACCTAATTCATAGGTGATTTTGAGCGACTTGTTTTATTTGCTTGTTACTCTACAATGAACAAAGCTATTCCTTTGAGACTATAAGCATAACAAATACGAGACTCAACCTAAAACTAAACATATAAATCAAGTCACTTGAACCCCAAATTCTATCGCAACACCACTTGAAACATTTGACCTTTTTTTACGATAACACTTAGCGTACGGGATATTTCGCTATCATTGTAATAGGTGTGGTGTAAAATTATAATATGAAGACATGGTATTTTATTGATTTATTTTGTAAATAATATTTTAAGGTATAATATTAATATAAAACTGTACAGAAAAATAATAAAGTTTGAATGCCAATCTTTATTTCATTTCATAAAAAAGATATTTTTACTTTTCCCTAAGTTTACATTGTTCTCGTTTACAGATTCAACTAAAATAACAAATTGTTTAGGCAGCATTTTATAGAAAATTTTATGGAAAATCTAAATATATATAGGTTTATTAGGGTTATACTACAAAATTAACGAGAAATCGGCCAAATAGTGTAACATTGTCGCCCCGCGGGGGGCTGGCGGCGGGGGGCTGCCAGTCAACGGAGATAGCGCCCGCGGGGTCATGCCAGCTGAGAGGATATGAAAAACAGGAAATTACTACAAGCATATCAATACCCAGCGCATTAGTTCATACAAGACTACAAGTTCATAACCACGTGCGTTAACACAAAAGACTTAGACAAAGTTATTACAACTCTCATCATTGACGTTACTTACTTAGAAGAAATATTAGATAATGAAAACGAGATTCAACTTTATTCAAAAAATAAAGCAACAATAACAAACCGACGTGACGCAGTACACAAGTTAATAGGGTACCGGACTGGGTCAAAAATACACCATCCTACTTAGTCCGTCAGCTAGATCATGGAAAAATATTGGACACGTATTTTTTGTTTTTTTTCATAATATTAAAAATCGTCAAAGATATAGACCATCAAACTTCGAGAGTGGGGGGTCGCGACGTCACTCGTGAGTAAAAATCGTACTCATAAGTGACGTCACACGAAACTTCGAAGCGCTTTTTTTCTTTAAAAAATTAATATTGTCAAAAAATGACGAAGATACGTCATTTTTTGTTAGTGAAACACAAGAAAAAATACGTGTACAATATTTATTGGTAATCTAACTAACGGGATACTTAGTTTTTTTGAGGATTGTACCCTATTACAAGGGATCATTTAAATCTCGAGTAAAACAACTCATTAAATAAATTATAGATAATTTCTCAGATATTCTACCTTGAAGGTGATGCTTTAACATTCACAAGTCACACAAAACATTCCATTACCACATTTTCTGACACTCCAATAACAACACTCAAAAACTCAAGTACAAAAATTCTTAAATCAAAACATAATTCAACCTAACACTTCACCGCGGACTAGTTCCATATGGATAGTCCCGAAAAAACTCGACGCCTCTGCTGGCAAAAGAAAGTGGCGTTTTAGTCGTCGATTATAGGAAACTAAACGAAGTTACGATTGGAGATAGCTATCCTTTTCCTAATGTTACAGATATACTTGACAAACTAGGTCATTCTGTTTATTTCACAACTCTAGATCTCGCTTCTGGGTTTCATCAATTTGAATTAAATCCCAAAGATATCGCGAAAACTGCCTTCAATACTCCTTTTGGCCATTATGAATTCTTGCACATGTCATTTGGCTTGAAAAACGCACCTTTCAGCGAGCGATGGATAACATCTTATACGGACTACAAGGAGAGCGTTGGTTTGTGTATCTTGACGATATAGTTTCGTTTGCTTCTAGTATCCAAGAGCAAGAAGAAAAACTCACTGAAATTCAATGACTGAATATATACGGCCTGAAAATTCAACCTGACAAATGCGAATTCATGAGGCGAGAAGTCGCGTACCTTGGTCACATTATTTCATCCGACAGTGTTAAACCGAACCCAGAGAAAGTGGAAGCTCTTCAAAATTTGTCAACCCCACAATCTTGGAAAGACTTTAATCGTTTCTAGGACTTGCAGGCTATACAGACCATTTATTTCAAATTTCAGTGAGATCACAAAGCCTTTGACATGCCTTCTGAAGAAAGACGTGTCTTTTGTATGGGGCAATGACCAGCAACAAGCCTTCAATTCCTGTAAGAGCATCCTTACGAAACCTCCCTTGTCATTATATCCCAATTTTAGTAAAGAGTTCGTTTTGACTACAGGTGGATCTATTCACGCAGTAGGTGCAATCTTTTCACAGGGAGATATAGGCTCAGATTTACCAATAGCATACACTTCTCGTACTCTTAATAAAGGCGAGTCAAATTACTCAACTATAGAACGTGAATTGTTAGTCATATTTTGGGCGATGCAGCATTTCAGACCTCATTTGTTCAGTAGAAAATGTAAAGTTGTAACAGACTTTAAGCCTCTCACCTGGATGTTTTCAGTCCAAAACCCGGGCAGCCGTTTAGTTCAATGGAGGCTGAAACTAGAAGAATTTAACTATGAAATCGTTTATAAAGCAGGAAAATCTAACACAAACGCAGACGCCTTCTCCCGACCTCCTATAAATCGAACAAACATAAATTCAACTGAAAATAACGAACCTGAAAACAATACTTTACAACTCGATAATGAAAATATCGAGCTTCGTAACTCGAAAATATCTCCTGGTAACCTTTTAGATGAACGTCACAAAAACATTCTTATTCCTACCTCAGCATCACACCATGACAGAAATTAATTATTTAACGAAGCCATATATAGTTGCTCTCAAGTAGAACTATATACACAGATAATCCTTTTCCGAAAAATCTTTACCAAACTGATCTAGGTACTAATATTAGACAAAAAACAAAACATTATTTTTGTTATTATTATTCACTCATTTATTTTCTTTCTTAATTCCTAAGTTTTTTACAATACATATAAAATAAATATAAACATTATAAAAAACTTAAAAACTAGGGTGCCGTCAGCAGCGGGGCGGGGCCCAAACTACCGGTGGTTAGGGCTGCAGAGAGAGGAACCTCCTGACGATGCGCGCTGTGTCTAGGATGACTGCCTTCTGTATCTGACCCTTGATCCAACCGTCTAGCGAAAGCCTCTTGAGGTGTTGGTCGAGGCTTTTCGCTATAAGGCCATTTGCCGACACGACTATTGGGACTATGATCGTCGAATCAACATCCCACATGGCGGTAACCTCGTGAGCCAAGTCAAGGTACTTGCTTAACTTGTCCTTCTCGGCTTTCACGAGGTTCTCGTCATGTGGTACGGTGATATCGACGATCACAGCCTGGCGCTGAGACCGGTCTACCAGCACGATATCAGGCTTATTGGCGACAATAGTCCTGTCCGTGATGATAGAGCGGTCACAGTAGAGCAACGCACGACCATTCTCGAGAACTGGCAGAGGTGCGTACTTATAGTACGGCACCTCGGACTCGACAAGGCAGTATCTAAGAGCAAGTTGCTGGTGGATGATCCTGGCTACTAGGTTATGTCTGTGCAAGTACTCGCCGTTAGCAAGATGCGAACAACCGGAAATAACATGACGAAGAGATTCGCCTGGACGGCGGCATGCCCGACAAATGTCGACCGTACCGTCCTTCATTATGTATTTCCGGTAGTTGTTCGTCTTGATAACTTCGTCTGCAATTGCACAGGCGAAACCCTCGGTTTCTCCGAAGAGGTCCCCGAAACGTAGCCAGTTCACCGAAGCGAGCAGATTCACATCGGGTCCCGTCAGGGCCCGATAGAATCGCCCGTGCAGCTCCTTGCTCTTCCATACTTCCTTGCGATTATCAGTGCTGAGCACCGATGGTTTGTGCCAGTTCTCGTTTGCCAATGAAAGAGGCGTGAGGCTCCTGTCAACTGCCACAACATCGCGATGCATCCTGAACTCGTTGTTGCGGAAATAATCCCTAAGACTGCATACCTCGCGGTTGTGAAGGTTTTTGGCATTTAGTAAGCCTCGACCCCCCTATTTCCGCGGGATATACAGTCTCATAACAGACGAGCGGGTGTAGCATACGGTGTGTTGTGAGCAGTTGACGGACCTTTCTATCCAGGGCGTCGAGCTCAGTCTGAGTCCATCTTAGTATGCCAAAGGAGTATATCAGCAGAGGCATTACCCAACCGTTGAAGGCTCGCGCCTTATTACCGCCTGACAAAAGACTTTTGAGTACTTTTGTCAGCCGGCAAAAGAAGCGCTCCTTCACCGATTTCTTAATGTCATCTGCTGATATACCCAATGACTGTGACATACCGAGATATTTGTAGGTCTCGTCTTCGGAGAGGGATCTGAGAGTTATTGTCTCGGAAAGTTGTAAATTCTCTGAATTTACTACTTTCCCTCGCTGTACATGCATGACCGCACACTTGTCGACACCGAACTCCATCTTGATGGCGTTACTAAAAACCTCTGTGGTTTTTAGTAGCCCCAACAAGTCTTGGCGTTTCGGTGCAAAGAGTTTGAGGTCGCCCATGTACAGCAAATGAGATATAACCTCACCCCCTCTACGAAGACGATAGCCTAACTCTGAATCCTTCAACAGAGTGCTGAGAGGATTCAGACTTAAGCACCAACATAGCGAACTCAGCCTGTCACCCTGAAATATGCCTCTTTCAATCCTTATCAAGTCCTCCGAATCAAACGAGCTGTCTACGCTACCTGGTTGACGAAGGACTGTCACCCACTGTCCCAAGCATTTGCTTAGAAAAGATTTTAGAGTTGGGTTTATTTTATACAACTCTAAAACCCTTTTCAGCCACGAATGGGGCACCGTGTCATAGGCCTTCTTATAGTCAATCCAAGCAGCGGAGAGGGCTCCTTTGTTACGTTTGACTTGTTGGCAAATGGTCGTGTCAATGAGGAGCAGCTCCTTAGTACCACGGGACCCAATCTTACATATATTATTATTATTATTATAGTGATTGTACTTGTAATGATTGGCAATGAACAAAGTCACATCACAGCATATTTAGCAGATTGTTACAATTGCGAAATAGCCCTATGTCATAATAGAACTAAGTATTCTAATAAAGACGAAATTCCCGGTATATTAAAAACATTTCGGGGTGCGCCTCTTTCAGGCCACAGAGGTAAAATAGAATCGACACGAAAAGAAAAATCCATGAAGCTCCAATGGTAATAACTTCCGCCTCCACTGAACTATTTGAGCGTGTCACTATCGACTTAGTTTCCTACTTCGATATTACTGGCGATTGTAATAAATATATTCTCACTTTACAAGACGATCTGACAACGATTTGTTCAGGCTTACTCATTCCCAGACAAGCAATCAATTACTGTAGCAAGGTCTGTCATGATATTTTGCCAACATAACGGTATGCCTAAATGGTTCATTAAAACGATTTCACGCCACTCTACGAAATCATGTTAGGATGTACCATCAAAGAAATCAAAGGGACTGGCATCAAATCATCCCAATTGCAATTATGTGCCCTAATACGTCTCTTAATCAATTTGCTGGTTATACACCGCAGGAGTTGCTATTCGAATATAAACCTCGTCTTTTGTATGCAGCTAAAAACGTTGACGACGAATACACCACTCATGACTATTTGCGCGATTTAAATGAACGCTTGAAAATTGCATGCGAAATCGCATCGGAAAACGTAAAGTCTAAGAAGGAGAAAACAAAAGAACGATACGACAACCACACAAAGAATGTAGCCGATTATAGTGTAGAAGATAAAGTAATAAAATGGCAAGGTCCTTACGACGTAATGAGAAAATGGTTTAATGTAAACTATTTGATACGAAAATGTGGTAAAACCCAATTAGTACATGGTAGCCGCCTACGACCATTACACGTTAGTTATATAGATGAATAGTTATAAAATAAAAAAGGCAGCTCAGAAAAAATGAGGTGTATGTAGACTTTAGGTTATATACATTTGAGTTCATAGAACTAATCTCCTACAAATATTTCTGGGTTACCTTTAGCTATGCCAGTCCAATCTTCAATAACACGCAAATATATTCCAATATGACGATTTCGCACGATCAGATGCAGAATTCGCATTTTAGTATATAATTATGTCTCACAATTACAATCATATTATTTAAGAATGTATAGACACATGTTAAGCTCTACCCATTAGTAATCGAATACAACTTAAACCAAACGATTCTTACATCTTTTCAGGTACTCCGCGACATCGGTTGAAGGAAATGCCGTTATTTCATCGATACCATCAAAATCTGGTATATTTTTCCAAGAAGAAGGCGATGTATTAATGATTGAAGGCCTATTATAAACTAATATTGAACGGCATTTCACTTGTAGAGACTCTATTCAACGACTGAGTAATAAATACCAATCCTTAATTTCCACTAAGTCTAAACGTTTTCCTTACTCTACAACTTCCTTTATTAAACTTAGTCTAGATAAAATTAATTCAAGACTTACCGAACTAAGCTCGTAGAATACCAAATCTAGACCTAAGCGAGAACTATTTGACGGCGTAGAAACTGCGCTGAAAGGGCTCATAATGTTGGCATTCCTGACGCGAAAGATGCCATTATAAAAAAAAAACTTTTATAAAAGCGTGAGATTGATCAAGTCGAAATCATAAAAACAACAAATTCAAATAGTTTCGTCCACCATTTCGAACTTCATCATCATCATCATCACCAGCCCACTAAATGTTCCCACTGCTGGGACTCGGGGCCTTCTCTCGCAAGGAGAGAGTTAAGGCGATAATCCGCCACGCTGGCCCAGTGCGGGTTGGTGGATGACACATGACTTCGAAAGATTCTAGGTACATGTCGGTTTCCTCACGATGTTTTCCTTCACCGTTTAAAGTTAGCAGCATAAAAACAGATATGGCATCGAACTTCAATAAAACTATTTTCTAAATTTCTTACGATGAATATGTTTTAAATGAAAATTATGAAAGATTTTCCCAATATTTCAATAAAACCAATAACGTTATCTTTGATATAAAATAATCCTAGGATATTTCAGCTTTATCCATTCAAATTCTAGAAACCGTAACGTCTCTCGAATCAGACAGCTATCCAGCTGTATATTTTTTGCCTTACTTTGTCTATACTTTGTCCTTCATCTACACTTAAGTTTCATCATGTTACTGCCACTGCAATACTAAAAACGTTCAAAGACCTTAAAGTTAAGAATACAGAGGACATATGGGGATTATCTGTTAAGGTACTTGAGGGCATTATTAATAACATTGCCCCATATTTAGCAGAATTATTTAACGAATGTATCAAAAATGGCGTATTTCCTGACATGATGAAGTATAGTAAAGTGATACCTTTGTTTAAATCTGGAGACAAAAACGACCTTGGAAACTACAGACCCATCTCGGTTTTGCCCTGCATCAGCAAAATATTCGAGAAATTAGTTCTCAAGCAACTTTTGTCTTACTTTAAAATTAATAACCTATTACATGGAAACCAATTTGGATTCACAAACGGACTATCCACTACCGATGCAGGTATTGAACTAACTAATTATATATTGAAAGCCTGGGAAGACCATCATGACGTATTAGGAGTATTTTGTGACTTATCAAAAGCTTTCGACTGTGTTCATTATGAAACTCTTTTGAAGAAACTGCAGTTCTACGGAGTATCGAAACCAGCTCTAAATTTCATTTTTTTTTAAAGCATAAAGTGACGAGACGAGCAGGTCATGTGCCTGATGGTAAGCAACATGCCTGCCACATAACAGCACAGTAACACGCAGCTATTGAAACATGATAGTCCAAATCCTTACCTAGCACTGCACTGCGCTCGTCACCCAGAGATCTAAGATATTATGTCTCTAAGCCCTGTAATTTCTCTGGAATCATTGCCCTTCAAACCGGAACACAGTAATGTTTGCACACTACTGCTTGGCGGTAGAATATTTGGCAAAGGCATTTCTTCGTATCTTAAAGACCGTGTACATATAGTCGATGTTGACGGTGTGCAATCAAATGAGTCGCCTATAAAGGTAGGTAAGTAGGTAGGTAGGCGTCCTACTTGGTTAGCGATCGACAAAGATATAATTTTTATGGACCACTTACTTGCGTTTAGTGATATTGCAATTGGCTTTCAAGATTTCAAAGATGTAGTCCAAAGATATTTTCACAATATTGGCAAAACGGTTCCTGTCTTCAAAGACAATAGTCCTGGATATGACTGGGCAAAACTTTACATGGAACGGCATTCAACCATAAAACAAAAAATTGCTCACAAGGTCTCCAGAAAACGAGCCCAAGTAAATGAAGAAATGATAAACAAATTGTTCAACAGGCTGGAAAATGAGATGGAAGACGTAAGTCCTGAAAACATATGTAATATAGATGAAAGCGGGTTCCATGACGATACTAGAAAAATAAGCTTTTTTTAGGCGTTTCACTCGCCACCCAGATCAGATGGAAAATTCCAGTAAGTCTTGTTTTACCGTATTTGCTGACAATGGTAGTGAAGACATCATCCCACCATTGTTCATATTGAAAGGGAAACATTGGTCCGACACCAACATGCCATATTTTCGCTTCTTCTTATTAGCGGCATCCTCTGCCGCGTCTGATGGTGAGTGGATATTGCGACCCAGGTGGGCGGCGACAGTGTTGACGCAAGTGGCGTCCCAAATTAGGCACTTCCTGTTCTTCCAGGGCACCACAGTCAATCCATCCGGAGAGCACATATAAGTGTAAAAGCTCGAAAGATATGTGAGGAGCTCAATATAAAATTCATTTGTCTGATCCCAAATTCAACACATCTCCTACAAACCCTAGACGTAAGATACTTTTGTCATTAAGGTCAGTTTGGCGAACAGTGCTCAACAAGTAGCGTCATACAAAACGAGGAAATAAAGCTGGAGCATTATTAAAAATACGTATTTTGCCAGCTTCCAAATTCAGCACTTCAACAGAGTGAATCCAAAGCAGGAATTAATATTAGCAGTATTGAGAAAATATGGTATGTTCCCATGCTCACGTATTGAAGTTCTACTAGTTTTATCTTCGTATGCAACTGGCCACATTAAAGCTACTGCTGGGGAAGCATTTAAGGAATACTTGCAAGAAATAAGGATTCAATACTACCTACGAACCTAAGATCACTCCACGTAGTGATGAAGTAATGCGAGAAACTGTAATGCTAAAATTCGTTCTAGTGAAACTAGTGAAAAATGTGTCTACGTGACAAAATTATACAGGAGAGAGACAAAAAGATCGAGTATTACAGAAAAAAATCCGAGAAGTATAGAAAGAGATTAGGACGTTTGGAAAAACTAGGACAAATGAAAATGTAGACACACCTAACACTTAACTTACCAAAATGTGTGACTCGCCTGAAACTCGCAAAGAAGTAGTCAAAATGGGGTATTTGGTGAAGTGCTGAATGCCCAGCTGACAGAAAACTAGTGCTGAATCAGCTGACAATTTGGTGAAGTGCTGAATGCCCAGCTGACAGAAAACTAGTGCTGAATGCCCAGCTGACAGAAAACTACGCTAATTTAAAAACATGCAGAGAAAAACAAATATTCGGAAAAGTCGTGTCCAATAAACTAGTACACAAGTACAAGTTTTTAGCGCAACAAAGATTACCTTTTCTTATAAAGATTATCTTAAGTTATGTTATCTTATAAAACAATTCAGAAGTATGCACGTCAATCAGTAGTACCTAAGCTTCGGACTCGTAAAGACAAAATTTCATCTGATTGTATAAATACTGTACGTAAAAACTGTACTAAACCGTCTATGAAAATGATGACAACAGCAGACTTGATGCAGGAAAACGAGAATGCCTAGCCAGTAAAGGGGTTAAAAACAGAAAAGATATCTATAGGATAGCATCGCAAAATTATACAAGAAGTTTCAAACTGAACATTTTAGCATAAGCTACTAACCTGCCAAGGGTACCTAAATCGTACGCAAATATCCGGTGTTCCCCCTCACATTTTCGAATTAGCTTCATATAAGCTATGAACTGCGTATTGTTTTACTAGCTTCGTCCGCGATTTCTCCCGCGTAGTTCAAAATGAGAAATTTCTATTATGACGAAAAGTTGCCTATGCTCATCCCTCGAAGTGTTAGACCTGTAAATAAAATTTAATCTAACAGGCTTTTTGTGATGATGAGAAACATACACTTAAAATTGCAAAGGTTTTATAATATTAGTATTAAATATGAATATGGCCATAGAATTAGAGATGTTCTGTATATCTGTAGGTTTTATATCTGTATAATTTAGCTGTCACTATTTATATCTAAAACCAAAATGATTATGCAGGGCACAGCTATTTTTTCCAAATGATGACTATTATCGTATCGTATCGTTATACTCGTATATTATAATACCACCCAAATATTAATTAATGTACCTTTGCGTATAGGTATTTAATATGTGTTGAAATTAACTGATAAGTATTTTTATATTTTTTGCGCTTTGTCGCCTGTCCACAAATGTCTATCAAATTCATAATTTAAAAACTATTATTGTGTACTGATGCTTCGGAAGCGCTCTAGAACTACAACACGAGCTACTACGTACACGAAAGAAGCCTTGGAAACGGTTATTAAAAAATAATTAGCAAGGAAGTCTCATACGCTTAACGTTAAACATTATTTGGCATCCCGACCTCCACGCTTTGTGCTAGGGTTCTTAAAAAATCCGGGATAATAAGCAACACTCTCGGACGAGAACCAGCTATTCCGATAGAAGGAGAATTTAAACTTGCGCATTGTTTTCGTACGATGGAAAATGGGGTTGGGGCTTGTCAAGAGCAGAAGTACTCGATAGCGTATAGCTGAAGACTTCGTGAAAAAAATGACATAAAAACACCCTTAAAAAATTGCAGACCAGGTCCCGATTGGATTATATCTTTTCGTCAGCGACACACTTTGTCAATAAAAATCCCAACCCGTGGAATACCTCAGAAAAAAATGGCAGATCCTTTTGTAATTTACGAATATTTCAGACTTCTAGAACAAACACTCAACGAGCTAAATGTTAATGACGATCCTACGCGCATATAAAAAATGTACGTGATGTTTTTTGCCTGTCCCATAACTTGCGGTGGATTTTTTAAATAGGTTTTACATTTTTAGAACGGCAAAACCTTGAAAATTAAGATCTATGATCATGTTTTAAACATTTTTGAACGTTTCTCTTAAATGATTCTTCTTTAAAATATTTGCAGCAATTAGTGAAATATTGCGCTGTCCCAATAAGGTTCACATAACGAAACTAGTAGTATTTCAACAACAATGCGAAAGTTTTTATATGCGTAGGTATGTTTATTTTTGAGATTGTATGGTAAACATTTATTTATTTTATGTCAGAATTAATTTCCACATTTTAATATTAATACATTACATTTAATTAAATAATTATGACAAACACATATTTCAGCATAAGTGGAAAACTAAATTCCGGAACCACAATTTTACATCCAACAAAACATGCATTACAAACGAAAATATAATTAGCCAATATAGTACAAATTGAGCTGTCACACAGGAGTCGCGAATTTTGTGGTAAATTACGGTTAATTGTGCCTACGGTGATATAATTTAATACGGCGGGAGGGTTTTATATTGGACTTTTCTGGTTTTCTAAAAAATTTTGACGTCCATCATGGACGCTAATTCCTCCCGTCTCTCCGGATATTCTTTTTTCTTTCTTTTTCGTCATGACTTCCATTCGGTACCTCCGGATATTTTCACGTCATCATAATTATGCTTGTGCTAAACGCTGAGCTACCGATGTTTCCGATCAAACAGGAGCGAAGAAAACAGTTATTAATCTATCTAACGCCCCAACGCAAAATGTGTACTTTCACTCTTCCCTTGTAATAGATATCAAACAATATACCGATTTAGACAAAGGGCGATTCGTTGATCACATTTCCCGCTCAGAGCCTGACCTTGCTACTGACGCCTCAATAAGAATTATCAAGTTTGGCCAGCTGCTATGTAAAAATCACGTTCCTAATATTTGCCCCGATGGAATAAAAAAAGTGGGACGAAACAAAGTTTCCGTTCAGTTTACTTCGAGTGAAGCAGCAAATAGTTTCCTAGATAATCCCATTTTGGAAGCCAACAAATTTGTAGCATCAATTCCAAACAACTAAAATATTACTAAAATGGGTATTGTACGTCACGTCCCCATCGACCTTTCGATGGACGAGTTTGCGTATTCCCTTGTCCCCAAAGGATGTGGTATCCCGCTTAAAACTCGCAAACTCAACAGAAAAGTAATTACCGAAGGAATACTCTCCTGGATCCCTACCCAAACTGTGGTCATTACCTTCCAAGGTCAATCCCTTCCCCAAAGGATTTCCCTCTTCCATACTTAGGGATGAAACGATACGAGTAAAGACAAGTAACTACTCGATACTTTTCTTTCGATAACAAGTACTTTTGGCATCGATACTTTAGAACTGAGTACCAAGTAGTATCGTAAAGTAAGTACTTGTATCGGTACTCGGTGATCATGGTCACCGGTCACTCTTCACTCAATAGTTTGTCTCTGTCTCTCCTACTTTGAACGGTATTATACTGTTTCGCTCAAGCTTGATCACGTGATTATCGTGTCAGGCAGGCCCTTGGTGAGCATAGTGTTCGCTCAAGTCATTCACTAATAAATGAGTACTGTGCGTGCGTGTGCTCGTTTGTTTGTTTTTGTTGCGATTGATTGAATTGAATTTGTAAAAAGTTAAAACAACATAAAATCAGTGATAATGGGACCACCAAGGTCTGAGGCGTGCCGATATTTTAATAAGAGAAATGAGAAAGTAGCCCAATGTAAAAAGTGTTTTAAAGACATGTACAATATTGTGGTAATACTTCCAATTTGCACAAACACCTGAAGACCCACCCTGACTATACTCCAACTAATAATGTAAAGATTTCAAAGTAAGTATTACCTTGTGAATTGTGTATTTGAAATATCTGACATACGTAATACATACTGTAGTGCGTTTCAAAATGCTATCCGAGTTAACCCGGGTAGCGATCCCGACCAAATACAGTAGGCTAATGAATGCTAGCAATTACTCCCGATCAGTGGCCTACTGTATTTGGCCGGACTCGCTACCCGGGTTACTCGGGTACCTACCTGCCATTTTGAAACGCAACACACCAACTAGTAGTAGTGTCATAGTGTGGGGCGTTAGTCGATTCCTCTAAAGTATCGATAAGTTATAAATTTTGAATACCGACATGTAAAATGAATTCGAATAAAACAAAAATATCACAGTTCAAAAATGTTGATTTATTATGTCATAAATTTTACGGAGAACACAAAAGGAAACAGACGTCGCAGTAGCAAGCACAAGCATGGCTCAAACTCGTGATATAGGCGTGGTTAAAGTCGCGACGACATCAACGTCCCAGGAATCGATGGATTGGGACCGAGGCAGCCAACAAACATTAAAAGTCGCCTTCGAAAAAATTGCTGCACAAAAAGGTTGGTAAATAATAGTTATTTGTTGTACAAGAGCGCAAAGTGACTTTGACCGCGTGCTCGATTTTGATGACCGAGCAAGCGAAGGATTCTATAATTAAATCACGAGCGTAGCGAGGGAATCAAAAGGGCACAAGGTGAAAAATCTTTGCACTCGAGTGCAACACGTAATTTTTCATCACACCTTAGCGAGGAAATTACTAGGTAAATGCTTTGCGCATTTTCAGTTTCAGTCAATTCTGTTGGTGTCAAATAAACTTCTTGGTCGCTTCGTATCATCAATCACTTACGTATTTCGGATTTTCATTTGTATTCAATGTCCTGGTAGAACTTACCGTACCGTGGGAAACTAATATACCTAAAGACCACGTGATGAAACAAAATAAGTATTACGACCTACAAAATGAATTAACAAAAAATGGCTATGTAGTTAATTTATACGCTGTAGAAGTAGGAGCGAGAGGTATACCAGCAAAATCTCTCTATAACCTGCTTAAAGACCTTGGATTGTCCAGAAGTGCAGTAAGTTCTATACTAGAACGAGTATCTAAAGCTGCACTAGTAGGATCATATCGGATTTGGCTGGGCAGGGAGAGAAATACGAGTAGTGAAGGTGAGTGTTGACGTACGTCAATATATAAGGGGCCCCTTTTAAACCTACGCCCGAGTCACAAGTCTCGGGGTCTACTCGAGATTTCTCTCTCTGCCACACGATGGACCCGGCACCCGCACGGTGAATCCATGGAATGCTAAGAAGTACGTCTCTCTCCTATTTTTAACTTTGAGTTTATTTAACCATGGTTTTAATAATAACAATATGACGTGAAAACGTGACGTTGAGCGATTGAGGTAAGGAGTTTCATCTGTGTACATGAAAAAGTGTCCGGGCGGACAAATGCATTAAATTATTGTTATCACCCTTGTTATGTATTTGTTTGTAGTGTATTTCACTATAGTATTGTATTTAATACTGGGATTTGAGTCTAAATATGTTACATAAAAGAACAATTATCTGATTATTGAAAGAAATGGGTATGACTGATAAAATGACGTGTAGAGGGCGCTGGTGGGATACCATTAACTTCTACCCGCACTCTCAAAATAGTTTTAGAGGGGTTGGCGCTATAAGTAGATGGAGCTAAGCCGTTGAGGGGCATTCCTTTGTGAAATTTTATATGGGAAAGATCGAACAGTTGTCAATATAAATTCTGACATTTATTCAATTGGTTTACTTTTACTCAATTGATAACATCAGAAGTGCTATGAACACCACGCCTGGAAATCACAACGGTAATGAGAAATTATCGGAAAAACAAGCGTCGCCCGCAGTTAGTTAAAAATGTTATTCTTGGATCAGTGGTTTCGGTAGTACATAATGTACACTTGAGTAAGCAACAGTTTAATATTACTGTTCGGAATAGAATGACGAATGACGTAACAATGTATTTTGCTAACTTGTAGAAAAGGGTAATTATGGTCTATGGCCGGGCGCGGCCAATGTTCCTAGATCTACCTACATTTATTTTGATTGAGTTCATTGTTCGGTCGGCTCCGAGACAGTAGTGTGCTTTGTACTTTGGTTGACACGAGATACCGGGCGGGTCCTGTGTGTAAAATAGTAGAGTCGGCACTCGAACGCGCGGGCGCTTACTTTGTGTAACAGTCAGGGATATAATCGCATATCATCGGGAGCATCGGGACATAATCGCGTCCGCGCTGAGGCGCGGACGCGATTATTGTGCCTAAACTAAGACGCCGGGCGTCGATTTAATTGTGAATTCGGTGGTGAACATTTTTGTGAACTGATCTGCGCCGGGCGTGGTTTCCACAAGTGGATTTCAGTGGATTTCAGTGGATCGGGAGGAAGCCGACCACAGAACGAGCGTTCGGAAGGAGGCCAACGCACCCCCTGATACAACTTGACACGTATCGTACCCATTTATTTATATATTATAAAATTAGATACACGGGGAACCTGGGGTAGTTCTTGAGGGAAGTTTAAGTTATACACCCTTATCAGAGGAGGCTGATTAGAACAGGTACCGTGTCTCATTCTAATTTTTAGTGATAAATAACGCCCCAGTCGTTTCTTACTGGGTGGTAGCAGAGACCTAGTTATAAGTTAGATTTATCTCGGGTAACCACCGCCGGTCAGATCGCGACGGAATTCCAGGCTGACCGGGGCTTATCCAATACAATTAGGATTTACTTTGAAGAAACGATGTATAAAATTGTTTTAACCTTGTTATTTATATCTAACATTGCATTTTAAATAAAACTTTTGCGAATCACCGACAAGTTAAATCTATTAATTATTATCTCTTAAAGGGGGTACTGTAAAATAACCTTCAATTCCGGGAAATGCAATCAGAACATTTCGTAGAATGAAACATCTTCGGTTTTTTTTAAAGTTTGTAGATACTGTTTTACGAAACTTTATGAGAGGGTAGCTTATTTTGTGGAAGAGTTGTTACGAGGCACAGCAACCATAGATAAAAAGTGTAAATCAGTTAGATATTGGTTTAAATATCTTTCAGGGAAACTGTTTGAAAAAGGTCATGCATTTTAAAACATAATACAGTAATAGAAACTGTTACATCTTTGATTTGAATTTGGTTACCGTAGTTGGGCTACAAAGTGGTTATATTCAGTCCAGTTATAAGATACCCTTATGGTTGAAATTACAAAGATTTTAGTCAGATGATGCCGAGCTATGTACGTTACCAATGAATTGTTTTGGTATTGTTTAAAAAAATGAGACCCTTTAATTCGCTATAAATATCACTTGGGAGCGTTTATAAAAACTACATAGAAGGCCATATGTGCGAAAAATACGAAACCTTGAATAGGTACGATTAGAAGACTTGGAGATATATCGCACATCCGCTCAAATAACGTCATGACTCGATAAAATGTTAAATAACTTTAATTGTACCATTCGTATTAGAATATCACATACTCTATGCTCACAAAACGTCATAGACGTAGTTCAATTATTTGTCCCTAGATGGCACTTGTGACGTTCTATTGTTTACCGAAAGTTGTGCCGCGGCGAACATGAACAGTGTCATGTTACGACTTGCGCGAGGTGGTCATACGGGCGTTGTTTCGTAAAAGTGAATTGTGTTGAATCAAGACAGTTTTTGTTAACGGGGTAAGTAAAATTTAGTTTCTTTTTTTGCAACTAAACTGATGCTTGTCGAGTTATGCCACTATAAGTGATTGAAACAATTCAAGTAACACATTGTTTGACCACTAATACTGACCTATGCAGAGTTATGCCAGTATACCTGATTGAAACAATTCAAGTAACACATTGTTTGACCACTAATCTATGCAGAGTTATGCCAGTATACGTGATTGAAACAATTCAATGTACACATTTATTGATCACTAATACTGACCTATACAATGAGTGAGTGAGTTACGACGGTATACGTGATTGAAATTATATTATTAAATATTTTTGTTTATCACTAATACTGACCTGTACAAACTGTATGACAGTATAATATGTGATCGGGATGATGGCACAATACGTTTTATTAGATAATAAGACTGAATTATGTAGAATCTTGACTTTATTCATAAATGAATCGACTGAAAATAAAACTATGTATCAGCAAGAAAACTGACTTGTTTATCAATTATGCTAGTGTTTTTGACTATGATTATTAATAAAGTGATCGATTTATTAATTTAAAATTATCGTATAGTAATAGTATAAAATTCATTTAGGTACTGTTTACGCATAATGTTTTTTATTAAATTCCCTGAGGCCATATTATTGTTTTCTTTTAGTTTAAAATCTAAAAAAATGTTTAGGTATTTAATTGTTTTTAACTTATTGTCTTATCTTGTTCTCAGGTGGTATTCGGTTTGGCGGTGTATAATTCACTTGTAACTATGTCAAGATCCTAAAAAATATTGTCATTATGTCTGGAACCCAATGACCAACATAACACAGTAACTGATGACTTGTCTATTGAGGCAGAAGATACACAACCAAAAGATGTAGAAGAACATTGTGACACCTCAAATAAAGAGAATACATATTTTTACGTAAATGAACCTACTACACACATTCACATTCCCAACTTACAAGTAGAATGTAATAGAATAAAGAATGAAGACTGTAATTTGCAAGAACCCGAATCTACGAGAGAAGAAACGGACGATTCTGTTAAAGATCATGATTATAAATTGCCTTCTAAAAAGCGTAGCAAGAATTTAGTAGTTTCTCGTCGGCGATCATCTAGTACTTCATCTACAAGTTCCTCTTCGTCTAGTTCATCTTCATCTAGTTCATCCTCATCTAGTTCATCCTCTTCTAATACTCCTTCGTCTAATACAAATTCTCTTACATCTACATCTGTACTATTGTCACTTAATGAACAAACAAATCAAGGTAACAATGAATGCTTACCTTCAACTTCCAAAGAAACTAATTATATTCATTCTCCAATACCAAACGAGACCGTAGTACAGGAACATTTCAACACACGTAAGAAACGCCGTGTAGAGGCACAATGGAAGCAGAATGTAACAAAAGTTTTACGAAACTCTGGATTACCCTATCAAACGAAGTCTGGACGAAATATTTCTAAGAAACAAATCAAACCAAGTTGTAGAGAAGGTTGTAGACTTAAATGCAGCTATTTTCTAACCGATGATATAAGAATTCAACTCTTTGATTCTTATTGGGCTTTGAAAGATTTAGAGAAACAGAGACAATTCATTCACAAACACATACAACAGATAGAGATATCAATCAGTATTCTTCCTCACTCCCTAAGGGGGAGGTCAGGGGTCCGGACACGAGGTAGCCCTCTTTGCCGGTGAAGGGCTCGGGAGTACACCGACTCCAGGGAGTTTGCGGGGCCCGCCCCCTCGCTGGGCAGGCCTCTTCGTCCCTTTCGCGGCGTAGCACGCGTTAGGGACAATGGTGTCGATATTCGGCCAGTCCGCTATCCGTACAAACGTTGTAGGACAGCGGACATTGCCCTCGCCGCCGCAATCTCCGGGTTCATCCCGGACGCGACGGCTGCGCAGGCGCCGCTCAGGGCCTCCCAGATCACAAAACTGGGAGACCCGAGCAAGGCGGCTGTTGGAGACTCCGCCGGCAGGCGGGGGGAGCGCGGGGCGAAGCCCGGCGGCGTTGTAGGCGGCGCCCGACCGGCCGGCCGCGGTACCGGAAACATAGGGCGTTCCGCGGTCCGCGGCGGCGTCTCGGCGCTCGTGGATGGCGGGGTACCCTCCCGCGTCCCGTTTCCCAGCTCGAGTCGGAGCCTGGGTGTCGGGCGCGGTCGTGGGGCCCAAACTTGAGACGGGCTGGGCGTGCAAGCGAGCGCGCTTTCGCGCTCAGCTTGTTCTTGGCGCGCTAGGCGCGCCGCGGATCGCGGGTTGCGCGGGTGGGCACCGGCCGCACCCCGCGGACCCGGCGTTGCCGGGGTAGCTGTTGTCCCCGGGTTCGGGGGGGGTTGCGGGCCCCCTTCGCACTGCGGCTGGGACCTGTGGGTCACCGCAGGAGGGAGCCCTCTTCTTCCCGAGCCGCGTCGTCTTTTCCGCTTGCGTCTACGACCTCCCTGGCCTGAGTTAGCCTGGGGCGTAGGCGCAGCGGGCGCGGTCCGGGTTGGAGGGCCGACCGCGTGCCAAGCGCTATCGCGCGGCGCGGTGACGGCCCGTGTGCGAGTCGGCTTGTCTCCTTGTTTAGTAGGTGGGTCCCGAAGCGGTCGGCCCGGCAGGGAGGCCGGGACCGCCGGGGACCCGTGGCTCGGGCTCTTCTTGTTCAAGGCCGCCCGTGCCTGTGTTTCGGTCGGGGGATGAGGGCGCTCGCCAGGAATTGTAATTTTCCTGCGGCGCGCCTCATCCCTGAATACACGGCACAGACGGCTGTTGGCAGCGTGGTGCCCCCGACAGTTGGCGCAGCTCAGGGGGGCATCCTTGGCGCGGGGGCAGTCCGCCCCGGCGTGTGGTCCGCCACATTTTACACACCGCGGCGTGCGGTGGCAGTGGGCGGACGCGTGTCCGAACAACTGGCACCGGTGGCACTGCGGCACGATGGTCTTGCCCCTCCATGCCTCGATTGTGATCCGAGGCATGCCGAGGAGCTCCGTGCAGCAGTACAGGGCGTCCAGTTGTTCGTGCGGCATTCTATCCAGCTGTACGTGGTAGACCTTCCTGCGGGCGTTAGGCCTCCGCGGGAGAGGTCGGCAATAAGTTGCTGGGAATCCAAGGTCCCTCAAGGCCTTGAGGACCTGTCCCGGCTCGGCTGCATCAGGTAGCCCCCACAGGGCCACCTTGATGGGCTTGTCCTGGTCGAGAGCGTAGCAATGGAACTCGACGGTTGGGTTCTTTGCCCGCTCCTCGACCAGATAGCGTTGAACCGCCCGGAACTCCTCGTCACTCTTCGGGCGGAATCGTAGGCCTTGTACATAAGGCCTAACGTTGGGTGCGTGGCCTAATATCTTCTTAAGCGCCGATAGGTGGACATCCCAGTTGTCGAGTCTGTCCACAACTATCGGCGGGTAATTTCCGCGGGCCTTCGTCCCGGCGGGCTGCGCGGGAGGCCGCGGCGGGGCGTGCGGGGGGGATGGTGTATCCCTCCGCGGGGCGGGGGAGGCTGCCATCTCTGAATAGGACGGCGCCGACGACGGAGTGGGCGACGGCGGTGGCGACATGTCATCGTCACTGTCCAACTCCGCATCGGACGCCGCACCATCCTTTTCCATCGTGGGCCGTGCTGGCCCAGTAGTGGTTGTCGCCGGCACGGCGAAGTTCGCCGGCGTCGGGCCGGACGCCGGCGTAAGGACGGGCGTCGGCACGGCGGCAATCGCCGGCTCGGGTGTGGGCCATGCTGGCCCAGCTGATTGGGATGCCGGCATAGCGGCGGGCGGCGCCGCGGCCTCGGGCGCCGGCTCGGCGGCGGACGACGGCCCGGCAGCGCTCACCGGCTCGGGAGTGGGCCATGCTGGCCCAGTTGGTGGTATTGTCGGCAAGGCGGCGGGTGCCGGCACTGTAGCGGGCGCCGGCCCGGCGGTGCTTGTCGGCTTGGCAGGGGTCGTCGGCCTGACACTGTATGTCGGCTCTGCGGGCGACGTCGGTCCGGTGGTACACGCCGGCTCGGTGGGGGTCACCGGCCTGGCGATAAACGCCGGCTCGGCGAAGGTCATCTGCCTGGCGATTTTGCACGCCGGCTCGGTGGGGGTCATCGGTCCGGCGGCACACGCCGGCTCGATGGGGGTCACCGGCCTGGCGATATACGCTGGCTCGGTGGGGGTCACCTGCCTGGTGATTTTGCACGCCGGTTCGGTGGGGGTCGTAACCTCCGTGCGGGTCACAGCGCGCGCGGGGGTCGCCGAGCCGATATTGTTTATCGGTGCGGCGATCGCTTGTTCAGCGGGAACGGTGTATTGCGGCTGGGATGAGGGCGGCGTGGGCGCGCGGTACTCCGCGCACTCGCTGCTTGTTACAGAATCGGAGTCGTACTCGCCTTGTGATTCCGACTCTGATTTGTTCCAGTATTCGTGGACTTGCGTCCACCAGTTATGCAGGCACTCGTAGAACTCGGCTGAGCTTAGATGCATCCAGTTCTCGTTCAACCACGCTACCCAAACGTGGTTGATCGGGATGGTGGAGTTGAATAGCTGGGAGTAAGGTGTTGAGCCCGGCGGTGTTGCCGGCCAAGGGAAGATCTTCGTCCATGGTCCCAGCGCCGGCGGCGTAGGGATCACTGGAGCGGCGGGCATTGTATTAGAAGGAATCGCCAGCTCGGCGGGGTTCGGTGGCTTGGCGCGTTTTCTTCTTGCGGCGAATTTCTTATTCCCCATGTTTGATTTATTGTCTCGGCGGACAGTTGCCAGTACTGCACTCAACGATCGCGGCAGTTGCGAGCGCGGCGTCCGAGCGGCTGGTACCGAGGCGATACAGGGAAAGCCGGGTGAGACTTCCAGTAAACTGGAAGAGGCCCAGCTTCGCCCGATCAGCGGCTACAAGGTATTCGCTCAGGACGCGGTTGCGGCGCTCGCAGGTCAACGCGGGGGGGTGCGGGATGCTGGAGGGGGGTGCTTCGGGCGGGCCGCTCGCTGGCGTCGTTTCAATCAAGAAACGAGTTCAGCAGAGCGGTGACGCCGGATGTGCTGGGCACGATGCGGTAGTCCGTCCAGGCAAGCTACTACGCGCGCGGAGCTCCCGGTACGGACTGATGCGCTGGTAATTGTCGCAAGCGGCACGCGCGCTCTGCGGCGGGGAGTCAACTTCCCACGGGGGAAGGACTCGACCACGGCCAGCAGAGGTACGGGGGGCAGGCGACTGTAGTCCTCGAACGTGTGAGCGTAGCGGACGTGTGTACGACGCGAGCGCACACGGAGGACTGAGATAGAGATAAAATTTCGGTCTACCAAAGCACAGAAAAATCGAAAAACCAACTATGCGTTTTACTTGGAGGTTGAAGGTTCACTAAAGAGGGTATGTAAAACAATGTTTAAAAATACATTTGATATTAATGATAGAACAATTAGAACTGTAACAGAGAAATCTACTGGAGGATTTTTGAAAGAAGATGAAAGAGGGAAACACGGTAAACATTATACTGTAGGTGACACTATAAAAAATGATATAAGAGATCATATAAAACGTATACCAAAAATTGAAAGTCATTATTTAAGAGCACAAACAACACGGGAATTCATTGATGGAGGAAAGACTATATCTGACTTACATAGAGATTATGTGAATGAGTGTAAACAAGATGGACGCAACTTTGGAAACTATGTAATGTACAGTCGTATTTTTAACGGTGAATTTAATTTAGGTTTTTTTGTGCCAAAAAAAGATAGATGTGAATTATGTGTAGCTTATGAAAATGCAGCTCCTGAAAGTAAACTACTGCTCAAGAAAAAATATGATCAACATTTAGTTGACAAGATTTTATCCAGGGAACAAAAAAAGCAAGATAAAAAAGCCCTAAAAGAAAACAAAAACCTGATTGTATCTGTATACGATTTACAAGCAGTTTTACAGGTACCTCGTGGTGATGTTTCTGTTTTTTATTATAAGAGCAAATTAAATAATATTAACTTTACGATAAGCAAATTGAAAGCAGAAGAATCGGGAAAAAAGAAGAAAAGGCAACAGGCAGAAGATGATAGTTACAATGGAGACACTATTGTAAATAACAGTATTACCGATTGTTATTTTTGGCACGAGGGTCAGGGTAATCGGGGTGCAGATGAGATTGGTAGCTGTTTGCTTAAATATATCGAAAAAGAATTGCATGGTTATGAGGGTGACCAACCCATTGATCTAGTTTTTTATTCGGATAACTGTTGCGGCCAAAACAAAAATAAGTTTATTGTTGGATTGTACATGTATGCAATATTGAAGTTTAGTAATTTAAATTCTATTAGTCACAATTTTTTGGTAGCCGGACATACGCAAAACGAAGGTGACGCCATACATTCGGTAATCGAAAAGCAAATAAAACGTTCCTTGAAAACTGGTCCAATTTACGTGCCAAGCCAGTACGTACAAATAATTAAAGAAGCTAAGAAAACTGGGGAACCACTAAGAGTAAATGAACTATCACACACCGATTTTATTAATTTAAAAAGATTAGTTAGTGATCTAGGTATTACTACTTTAAATAAGCTAAAGATTTCTGAAGTTAAAATGATGATGATTACCAAAGAAACACCAAATATTTTAAAGTACAAAACGTCTTACAATGACATTGAATGGTCTGAAATTAATTTACTTTCTCGAAATAAGAAAATAATAGTTCCTGATCCAAAGCCAGTTTATGCTGCTAAAATGGAGATTAAGGAACGGAAAAAGAATGACTTAATGACATTACTTCTTAACAACCACATTCCTAGTTTTTATGCCGATTTTTATAATAGTTTATAAGTTTAAAGTTTAATTATTTTTTATTATACTTTCTACTCTCGTGTTATTGAACAGTTGATTGTTTTAAGTTCTTAAATTATTTTATTTTGATAGAATTTTGTTTATTTTTCAGTTATAAGTTTTAAAAGTTAATTGTCTATATATAATAAGGCATTTCAAAGTCTGATATGTGTGTACTACACGTTATATTTAAGAATTTATTGTGTTTCGTAACAAGTTAAACATACTTGTGTCATTATAATAAACAAATTAAAGTAAAACTTTGTTTTTTTTATACATATAGAGTCACAACTGGATTTTTTTTCAGGATTTTCAGATTACTAATAATATGAATTTATAGAGCTTAAAAAATCATTATAACTCGCTCAAGAACGTTTTCTTCTAAAATAGTTCACTTTTTAATTATGATCCAAAAAGTAAACAAATTTAAGTAGGGTAAACTTTAAATGTCTTTCCTGAAAAATGTAGTCTTTGGAGTTGTGACGTTATTTGAGCGGATGTGCGATATGTAATTGAAAGTCAAACCCAATCGAGCAGTGCAATGGCTCTAGGATGTTGTCAGGTATTATGATTGATTGCTGATAAGTTAACGTTTGAATAACGTAGTGAAGTGCAATGGCTTCGATCCATTGACAAAGTAAGCGTTAGTGTGAAACCGTAATACCTTGGACATAAACTGACGTACCTAGTGTCGGCCTAAGAGTGTAACTGCTAGAGAAAGCATTAAGAGTGAATATAATTAACTTTGACTTTGACCTTGACTTTAATGCCGCGTATCTAGAGTTACCAGGCGGCAGCTAGGGAAAGGTGTATGTTTGAGATTTATGGACAATGAAAATGAAAAATGAAAAAATGAAAAAAAAATATTTACCACAAAAATTCACCGAGATATACAATTAAAAGTAGAACAAGCATATTTAAATTTGATTTTTTTGTAAACAATTAATAAAATAAAATAGCGATTTCCGTTGGTTTCCCACTAGGCAAGCCTGTATCGGGAAAACCAAAATCCAGAGAAAACAATAATACTTAAGCTAAGTCTCGTATTCAAGACAGCCAACAGTAGACAGGTAAAACTAAAAATTAATGTTATTTACATTAAAATTAAAACTAAAATTACACTGAACAAGTAGATAGGTACAAATGGCGTAGGTACACAAAACCAAAATACATTTAAAAAACTCTTTTCAGTATAGCTTCGGTTTCACTATAATTAAATGTTTTGAGCCAACTCCGGACGATATGCTTAGATTCGTAAACTTTTCTATCTTTAATGTCACAGAACTTGATAACGACGTTGTAGACGAAGACACTTACAAACTCACCAAACCTCTGCGGTATGCTAGTGTACGCTGGTGTCACAGGTATTCTATAAACTCTGCGAGCAGACAGAGACTCATAATTAGGAGAACCTTAAAACGATTTGTGTTCCCTCAGCGTAGTGTTTAAAATAAATTGTTGGCGTACACTAAGCACGCCAGCTTTTTTGTACAGTCTAAAAGTCGGATATCGAAAAGGTTTCTGAAACATTACTTTTAGGACTGCGCTCGTTCAAATTGTAACAGGTGTGATTTAGCCGCACTACCCCAAGATGTTATACAATATGAGATAAGGGAATAGCACAACGCATAGTACACCTGGATTAAGGTCTCCTTTGTGGCTACTTTGCGTAGATTTCGCATTATATTTATTACTACCTTTCTGACTCGGGCTGATAAAATACTAATATGGGATTGAAACCTTAGATTTTCATCGATATTCACGCCAAGGTATCTTAAAGTTTTAGTGCGGTTTAGCAATTCACAGTCACACCCAGAGTGACGTGTGCATTTGTGTGGGTGAATGTGAATGTGGGTAATGTAGTGACGTACCTCGAGTTGCGACAATGTGGCATGTGGCAGCGCAACTGCTTGGGAAAGCTATTCATTACTCATCTTAAGTGGATTTATGGAGAATGTGGTAATGTAATGACGTACCTTGAGTTGCGACAATGTGACAGCGCAACTGCTTGGGAAAGTTACTCATCTTAAGTGGATATTACTGGAAGAGTAAAATTAACTTTGATAAAATGACTAAATTGTGCATTTTGTTCCCAGCAACTACATCAGAATGTGACACTGCCAAGGTTGGCAGCGTGCGCAGGAGGGCCGTGTTATCACCTGTGTTTGTTTGTAGTGTATTTCACTATAGTATTGTATTGTACTGGGATTTGATTCTAAATATGTGTCATAAAAGAACAAGTATCTGATTATTTAAAGAAATAGGTATGACTGATAAAATTTGGTGTAGAGGGCCCTGGTGGGATACCATTTACTTCTACCCGCACTCTCAAAAGAGTTTTAGAGGGGTTGGCGCTATAAGTAGATGGAGCTAAGCCGTTGAGGGGCATTCCTTTAAGAAATTTTATATCGATAACATTATAGTAGCGCTTAGCGCTAAGTTAGCATCAAGGTATATTTTAAAGGAAATAAATAAACATTTAGAATTCATGTAAAAAAAATACGTAGTCATATAGAAGTAAAAACTTATAACTCAGAATTTGATTGCTTACTTTGGAAACTACACAGGTGAAACCAGAAGGCGTAGCTATTTAGAAATGCTGATGGCCCATGGAAAAGGTTGTCGTTTTTTCTAGATGGCCATGGTCTCGCGTTTACCCGAAGATTTATTATCGTTCCCGAGCGTGACGCTAGAATTCAATTGACAGCCCACGAAAAATCTGTCTTTGGCTTTCACTTCAAAATATATTGTAGCTACATGTTTTCTCAAAATAGTAATTATTTATTTGCCGTTATATTTACTAGGTACCTATATTATTTTGTACTGAACAAGTAGTTAAAATTGTCTATTAGTTAATATTTTAGTCGTCAATAATATTTATTTATTAAATCGGCAAACTTCAATTTGATTACAATTGATTAATTCATAGCATTTTAAAATGTTCTGTCATTTGAAATAACATTCCTTACCTATGTCCTCCATACGTGAAAAGAAAATTGCGCGCAAAGGATTTAAAAATAAAGTAGCCAAGTGGGAGTTGGACTCGCCCATGAAGGGTTCCGTTCCAGCAAGTAACATAATATACATAGTACACATAGTTCTTGTAGTTCGTTGTAACTTTGATCGAAGTTTTAATAATAGTGTATTTCTGACGTTCTAAAAAAAAACTACTCATCAGATCGAGTTCAAACTAATTTTCGTTGGTAGTTTTCATGGTAATGTACATCATATATTTTTTTTAGTTTTTTCATTCTCTTACTTTAGAAGTTAGAGGGGGGGCGACACACATTTTACCACTTTGGAAGCGTCTCTCGCGCAAGTTATTCAGTGTAGACAAAAATTATATTAGAAACCTCAACATCATTTTTGAAGACCTATCGATAGACACCCCACACGTGTAGGTTTGATGAAAAAAAATTTTTTGAGCTTAAGTTCTCAGTATGGGGGGCACCCCTAATATTTTTTTTTTTTTTTAAACTTTTGTAAAAATCTTAATGCGGTTCACAGAATACATCTACTTACCAAGTTTCAACAGTGTAGTTCTCATAGTTTCGGCAAAAAGTGGCTGTGACATACGGACGGACAGACAGACAGACAGACAGACAGACAGACAGACAGACAGACATGACGAATCTATAAGGGTTCCGTTTTTCGGAACCCTAAAAAGTACACCAAGGAGGTTCGAAGTCTGAGTTTTTAACGAATGAAAAAAAAGTATGATGAATTCGGCACCAAGGAGGTAGAAATAAAAATGTTAAATTATGTTTTCGATTTAAAACCTTAGTACACGCGATGTTCTAAATTCAAATTTACTTTACATATCTCTTGCTCTGTAAGTACACCCTTACACCCCTGAATGCCGGGGTGTATGACTATCATTACAGCATTAGGTTTTGGAATTTGAAAAAAGAACTGTCATACTCATACTGCACGAAGAATATTTTTAAAAAGTTATTTTTTTTTCTCGGTATCGATTAATTACTCGAATCGGAATGTAGACAATTTATTTTATAAAGATTTTATTTTAAATATGGAACTATTTGTTTCCACATCGTATGTTGACGCGCTTGGGTGCGTGAAAAAAAAAAAAGGCAGTCTACTAGTAGGCGCGAAAGCATCGCGAAAATAATTAATTTTCTTGTTTGAGTTCTTTTTCAAAAGTTTTAAACATGTCTAGTGACGAAGACATAGATCTAACGCCCGATTTTATTAAAGAAAGGGCAAAAACAGTTGTCGAAAATATATTACCGCCGAACTCGAAAGAAAGATATGTATCGAAAAGAAAGGCATACGACGAATTTATGAAATGGCGGTCAGAAAAAAAAGTGAAATCTCTTTCTGAAAGTGTTTTTATATCATATTTTGATGAATTATCTAAGAGGCTACAACATCAGCAGCTTTTATTCCATGCTAAAATCTACAATGATGACAAAACATGACGTGAATTTGAAAGATTTTTCTAAACTTACTGCTTTCTTGAAAAGGCAGTCTGACGGCTTTAAAAGCAAGAAATCGAAGGTATTTACTGCAGAAGAAGTACAGAAATTCTTAAATGAAGCTCCGGATGAAATTTATTTAGCAATAAAGGTACCTACGTATTTACTTGCCCTTTTTAATAAGTTACCAAAATATTTTACAAAAATACTACCTATGCGAATTTGGTGCCTTTAATACAACTTATGTCTTTTTTACAGGTTGTTCTAATTTTTGGGATGTCGGGAGCCTGCAGAACCGTGGAATTGACAAACTTGACAATAGAAAATGTAGAAAAACATAACAAATTACTACTCATAAAACTGCCTAACACGAAAACTAAAATTGACCGGTCATTTGTTGTGCATGAAGAATTTGCAAATTATGTTGAAAAATATCAAGCTCTTCGGCCTGAAAACGTGGATACAAATCGTTTTTTTCTTAATTACAGTAAAGGAAAATCCCACAGACAAGTAATAGGAAAAAACAAATTTACAGGCATGCCAAAGCAAATAGCAACATATTTAAAACTGAGTAACGTAGAGTTATACACCGGGCATTGCTTTCGCAGAACATCAGCGACTCTATTGGCTGATTCGGGTGCCAACCTCACTCTGTTAAAAAGGCACGGCGGCTGGAAGTCCAGCAAAGTGGCCGAAGGTTATATCGAAGATTCGATGGCAAACAAAAGCAAAATTACTTCTAAAATAACAGAAAATATAAACTTGAAATCACCACGTCAATGCACATCATCTGAGCCATTTTTTAATGAAGAAAATAGTACCAGTCAACTGCCGCCATTTACGATGCAAGAACCTCAAGTCACTCAAACTCAAGTCTTATCATCACAAACTCATATTCAAACTATAAATATTCCTAAAAAGAACGTGACCATATCTCTTACAAATTGTAATAATTTTAATTAAATACACATTTTTTTTCTTCTTAATAAATGTTCATTGAAAACTGCTGTCTTGTTGTTTACTAACCTCACAATCGATATGTAAAGCAGAGTATTTATCTCGGGAGTAAGCATCAATTGCATACTCGGGTTAACACTCCATTACACGCGCGGGGCTCAAAAGAGCCCCAACCAAGATTTTTTGCTTATTATTAATTAAATATGTGAAGCATGATCTTGAGACGTTGAGTAGCTGACGCTAGTGTCCTTGGTATGCGTTTAGTGACACGTCGACTGCGTTGGCGGAAGGACGTTCGCTGGACAATTATTTAAGTGCTGCCGTGGCACATTTGTGCCCCACGCGTGAAACTACGGGACTATTGTACGTACAACGGAGGTAAGTTGTTTTAGTTATTTTATGCAATTTATCAATAAGTTTTGGTGTAAAGTCGTTTATAATTTTATTTGTCGTTTTGATTAACTACATATTTTGTTTATTTTAGGTACTACCATAAATAAAAATGGATAGAATGGACTCTCAAATACTTGAGTGGCTTTAGGAGTCTGACGAGGAAGAAGAAGGTGGTGCAGGAGACCTGTTTAGCAGTGAGGATGAAGAAGACCACTGTATAGAAGAGTTACATGACTCTCAGTCAGAGCAAGAAAATGATGAAGAAGACCAGATAGCACGAAAATCTGCAGCCTCAGAAATCACCACCCCCCCTGCCACAGTCACTGACGTCAGACAGTTCAGATGACGATGCACCTTTATCTGATTTACGGACCTATAAAACAAAATCAGGTTTTGAGTGGAAGTCTGCACCATTTAGAAACAGCGTTCGAACACAAGCCTCTAACATTCGTACGCGTATTTGCGGGCCAAAAAACGAAGCTTTGGCTTGTAAGACTTCAAAATCATGTTTTGATCTGTTTATAGACAATGAGACGATAGACATCATTACAAAATGTACTAACATATACATCGATAAGATAAAAGTAAATTATCAACGACAAAGGGATGCAAAAAATACTGACTGTGGCGAAATAACAGCTCTAATTGGAATGCTTGTTATGATGGGTGTTGAAAAAAGTGGAAGAAGAATAATAAAAGACTTTTGGGATAATAAGTATGGAACCGCAGTTGACGCAATCAATCTCACCATGTCACAAAATAGATTTACCTTCTTGCTAAAATGTCTTCGTTTTGATGATGTCAATACCCGAGATAGTCGAATAGAAACTGACAAACTTGCACCCATAAGCCAAATTTTCGATATTTTTGTAAAAAAAACTTGCAAAAATATTACACGCCGAGCGAATATCTCACCCTTGATGAACAGCTTGTTGCATTTAGAGGGCGATGCGGTTTTCGTATGTTTATACCTAATAAACCAGATAAATACGGTTTAAAACTGTTTGCCTTAGTAGATGTTCAGTTTCCGTATGCATATAATTTGGAAATATACGCTGGAGTCCAACCCACAGGACCTTTTCAAGTGTCCAATAAGGTACCAGATATAGTTCATAGGATGCTAAAACCTCTTGAAAATATGGGAAGCAATGTAACTATGAACAACTGGTTCACAAGCATACCATTGCTACTGGAACTAGAAAAAAAGAAGATTACGGCCATAGGAACCCTAAAATCGAACAAACCTGATATTCCGCAAAAATTTCAAACATCTAAAGACAGACCCATCAATGACGCATTGTTCGGTTTCCAGAAGAAGTGCACTTTAGTGTCATATGTGCCAAAACCCAAAAAAGTAGTATTAGTAGCATCTACTATGCACAATGATGATAGGATTGATCCTAATACTGGCGACGCGAGAAAACCTGAAATGATTACGGAATATAACAGGACGAAGTGTGGTGTTGACGTATTGGACAAAATGTGCAAGCATTTCAGCGTAGCACGAAATAGCCGACGATGGCCGTTGACCATATTTTTTGATATAATAAACATATCTGGAATAAATGGCATGATAATTGACGCTATGGTCAATCACAATTACAAGCGCATACCTCGACGCAACTACTTGCGCTCTGTTGCTATAGAATACCTAAAACCACAAATGCAACGGAGATTGTATTCTAAAACGATTCCTAGAAATATAAAAGAACGAAGCATGCTATTTTTAGGTATCAATGAAAACGATTTGACACCCCAGGATAACGATATCCCGCGCAAAAGAACCAAGACGGCCAGATGTCATTACTGTGGAAGGGCCAAAGATCGATCGACCAGAACAGCATGCCAAAAATGCTATAAGCCGATATGTAATGAACATAAATATAGTATATGTATCCAGTGCTATGACCAAAATATAAAAAATCTCGACCAGGCACCTAATGACGACTAAAATTATAATTCTTAATTAAGTATGTCTTTTTTTGTTGTTTCCTGAGGTTATGGTAAAAATGTTTTTTTTTTATGTTTGAGTGTAAAAGAGTGAAATTTTTTATTTGTACAGGGTGCGCCAGAGAAACTTACTTATTTGAAAAAAATCCCGCGCAGTGAGTTGGGCGGGTAAAGGGGCAAGAGGGGCGCATCTGGAGGTTTGTTTCTCCCTCCAGTCAGTTGCCATCATGCTCTGGTCTAGAGAGCAGCGGGCCTTCGCAGTTGAGAGCTTCTTTTCTAACGGTCGCTCACTTGTTGCTACGCAATGTGCCAAACGAACGCGCAGCTACCGTGAATGGAGCTCGTTACAGGAACAAGGAGGATCGAGGAATTTTTTCTTCCAAGACTCGAAGAAATGAACGTTAGGAACGTGTGGTTTCAGCAAGATGGAGCCACAGCACACACAGCACGAGACTCAATGAATTTGTTGCGACAACATTTCCCCGACCGCCTCATCTCTCTCAGAGGCGATCTCCAATGGCCGGCACGCTCTCCAGATTTGACTCCATGCGATTTCTTTTTATGTGGTTATTTGAAATCCCTGGTTTATGTCGATCAACCACGGACCATAGCACACCTCAAGAGCAACATTCGCGACGCCATTGCCAACATACCGATTGATATGTTGCGAAGAGTGGATACGAATTTCAAAAATCGACTTCATCAGTGTATGCGCAATGGGGGTCGCCATTTATCCGATGTCATTTTTAGGACTGCATAAAAAAAAATTGGGATATTGTATTCTCAAATAAAAAAAATTTAAAACAATAACTGAAGTACTTTTTTTTTTATTGACCTTTCAAATAAGTAAGTTTCTCTGGCGCACCCTGTATTTTATGCATCAATAAAGACTGATTACGTATGAAAAAACTTTTTGTTCTTTTTACTATTCCAATAGGGAAAAAAATAATCTTTGGGGCACTTTTGAGTCCCGCGCGTGTTATTACGGGATCTCTGAAGGCGCGTGTAACGGAGTGTTAATTAGCGCCTTCGCTTCGCTCAGGCGCCAAAAACCTCGTATGCAATTCATGTCATACAGCCCTTGGTTAATTATCTACTATTACCCTCTAGAGGGTAAAAACGACTTTTGCGCCCTGATATCGAGGAGCAAAAGTACTCTTTCCGAGCTGGTGGGAGGAAAAATATATTATTTTAACTAAATAAGAACATCAGGAAAAGGGAAGTATTATAAGTATTCTTTATTGATGATCTAAAATTACTGATTGCTTTTCTTTTGTTTCAGAGGGAGGCGTAAAATACAACACCATAAATATGTGTATGGGTAGTTCTACAAACTAAAGAATTATCGCCGGCTTAACCAAAATATAATTTTAAAAATGTTCAAACATTTTGCATTGTACGGCATAGGTACTGTTATTTTCAACTGTTTCTAGTTGGTCACTAAAAATAATGAAGGTTGACAATTATTTTCAAAACGAAATTACTGTTTAAAGAACCAAATTCTCAGTATCCTGCAATGTCCCCCGAATAAATTTTAGTTCAAAGTGTGTCGTGATTATTTTACTTCTACATCAAGATCATAAATGAAACACAATTTAATAAGTCTACTCGTTTTCCTTGCTCGGCAGTATAATAATTATCTTGTTTTCTCAAAAACACATTCCGTAAATCTTGTTAACATTTTGTCCCCGCAGTTTGATATCAGGATCCTGTTCAATGTAAAACAAACAAATATTTTGGAAAGCTCTTGCCGTGCGACGTTGCCGTTCCGCTGAGTCGATCGTACTACAAAAACACTATCAAATTCATAGGTACTTATCAATTGTTTCCTAGCGCGTCGTTTAGTCAATCCACTGCGGTAGGCGAGAAAAGTGGTGTCGTAATCAGTGCAGTTCACAGAATCCTGGTAAGATATTTCTTTAATAAAATGAACTAATAATAAGTAATTTTAGCATTTTGATATGTAAGTTGTTAGCATAAAGGCTTAGTTTAGCTTAATTTTTGTTAAATGTTATGAATTGGGTTTGTTTTTTTTATTATTAGATAGAATTTCTTAGGAACCTGGTCTCAGCATCCTGTCCAATTAAGATCCAGAATACTGAGCATTATCCAGGATTCTGAGAAAATCATACTCAAATACAGTTTTGGTGGATATTATGAATACCTATTTATAATGTTTACCTATAAATATTAAACTACCTACGAATAAATAATATAACAAGTCATTAGATCAGCTCTCGGAATTAGTTTAAAGTAAAAAAAGTCGGATTTATAATCCGAGAATAAAACCATATTTAGTCGATCTTATCTTAGTCTCGAGCACTATTTTGATTATACCTTACCTATCCTGTGACTTTTATGTTAACTTATGCTCTGTGACTTACCATTCTGTAAACAAAATCCTTAATTAGTTAAATTAACTACATTACTGAGACCATTTTAGTGTAAAATTAAATTAATTGTGTATTTTACCTATATTCTGTTTGTTAACAGTAAAATGGGAAAATCAAAAAATAAACAGTTTCAAAGAAGAAATATTAGAAAAAAAAGGATTGCTGAAAAATTGAGATATGAAAAAATTAAGAACGATCCTCAGAGATTAGCGGCTGAAAAATAAAAAAGGAAGCAAAGGTATAAAAAACAGAGAGTCAGGCAAAAAAAACTAGTTTCTGAAATGTCGGCTCGTGAAAAAAGGCAAGCTCGTAAAAATTGGAGGGAATAGTCTGATAGATCCTACAAAAAGAAAAAGTTAATGATTAATATGATAAATGATTTTGTTAGAGAAAATACCCCGTCTAGTTTGAACGATGAACCTATGAAAATTGGGATCGGTAATCATGAACAACCGCAGCAAGCAAATTTTGAGATAAATGATCGTCAACCTTTGTCGCCAACGCCAAATCTAAGATTGAAATCAGCACGAGAACGTTCAGAGAAGCAGCGTTTTAAAAGAAATCAGGAGATAAAACATAAAGATAAGTTAATTGTAAAGCTGAAACAAAAACTTAGCAAATATAAAAAAAGATGCCAGAGATTGAAAAACCAAAAGAAAGAAGATCAGCTTTCTCCTAAAACCGCAATGACCAAACTAGCTGAAGATCCAATTAATTACACGGGTAGACGTCTTAAGTAAGGCTTTATTCGGCGATGTGTTAGAAAAGCAAATAGCAAACAATATGTCTAATCTGAAAACTCGTCAAGAAAAGAATATAGCAAACAAATTACTGTTGGGGCCGATTGTGAACTCAACAAAGGCTTGGAAATTGAAAAACAAGATTATAACTTACAAGAAAAGCAAAAAAAGGCCAATATAAAATCAAGAAGGTGCTTAAAAGAGATAATTCAAAGATTTTTAGAAGATGATAAATGTAGTAGACTATGTGCGGGCAGGAAAGAATTTGTAAGAATCAAAGGGACTCAACAAAAAGTACAAAAACGCTACAGGTTAGACACATTAAGGAATCTCCACAAAGAAAATTTAAAGTCAGGAAATGTCACTATGAGCTACTCCATGTTTGCGAGACTAGCACCAACCTGGATAGTAGCCCCAAAAGTATCAAACCGAGATACATGCTTGTGTACTGTTCACGCCAATTTTCAACTTGTTGTCTCTGCTCTGTATAATGCAAAAATAGTAAAAGTTTCAACATATCAAAATTTAATGAACGCAGTATGCTGTGACAGATTTAACGAAACATGTTTGAAGAGAAAGTGTGAAGATTGCGCTGAAAAATCACTTCCTATTAACGATTTTAATGCAAACATGCCAATTAATTACAATCACTGGTTGGCATCAAAGGAAAACATAATAGATATAAAAACTAAGAAAGAAAGACAGGTTATAAAACAAAAAAGGGAAAGTATAACCACCACAGCCCAAGAACTCGTTTTGAAATTGAAGACGGATTTGAATGCAATTTTCCAACATGAAAGAAACATTACCCATCAGTACCAAGTAATATCGGAAAAGAAGAAGTCCTTAACAGACCAAGAAGCCTTGATACATATGGACTTTGCAGAAAACTATAGTACGAAATACAATGAAGAAATACAATCTTTTCACTGTGGTGGATCTCGTACACAGCTCTCACTTCACACAGTAGTTTTGTATTTGAAGGAATCTAAAAGATCGTATTGTACTGTGTCGACAGATTTGAGCCACATTGTTTATGCTATTTGGGCACACTTAAAATCAGTGCTGGAAGAATTACCAAGTCAAATAACAACCATCCATTTTTTGAGTGACGGTCTAGTTACTCAATATAGGAACAAATTAATGTTCTTCACGCTAGCGTCTAAAATGGCAAACCTGTGTCCTGGACTTATAAATTGGGCTTGGAATTACCACGAAGCGGGTCATAGCAAAGGAGCGCCAGATGGCGTAGGCGCCGTATGCAAAAGAGCTGCAAATGATGTCGTAGCATGTGGAGGTGATGTTACTAATCTGACTGAGTTCTGTGGAGTCATCCAAAGTCGCTGTCCGGGTGTGACAATTTTTATAGTAACTAAAAGTGAAATTGAGGACATGGAAAGATTGATTTCGAGCGATCAACAGAATTTAATCGCTTTTAATGGGACACTAAAAGTCCATCAAGTACGGGGCACTGCCTTCATGCCACAAAGGCTACAGATGAAATCACTCAGCTGTTTTTGTGATGAAGGTATTATGTGTAAACATCACCGGATGGGTCTTTCAATAATCACGTCAAATATGCAAAGACGTCTACCAAAGTGAGATAGAATCAAGGGATGAGCCTGATGACATGAGCGTTGCAAGCGATCTTACTTTAAGTTTAGAAAACCCAGAAATGTAAGCTACCATGCCTGATTTGCAAATTGACCCGACTACTCTCTTTCCAGGTCTATCCCAGGAAAAAGAAAATAAAAAAAAAGGTAAAGCCCCAGATATAAAAGTTAAAAATACTGTTAACAAACAAAAAAAGAAAAAGTTATTAGATCAAGGAAAGATTAAGTCGAAACGGCGACTAACTATAAAAAAATGGCCTCGACACAGAAAAATAAATTGAATTTCAAGAAACTTACAGGTAAAGCAAATTGTTCGGAATAGAATGACGAATGACGTAACAATGTATTTTGCTAACTTGTAGAAAAGGGTAATTATGGTCTATGGCCGGGCGCGGCCAATGTTCTTCGATCTACCTACTTTATTTGATTGAGTGCATTGTTCGGACGGCTCCGAGACAGTCTGCATTGTACTTTGGTCGACAGCGCAGGGCGCGGTTCTATTATTGAATTGTCGTCTCGGTATTCGACAGCGCGGACGCTTGCATTGTACTTTGGTTGACACTACATTCCGGGAGTGTTTTATTGAAATTGTCGATTCGGAAGTCGACTGCGCCGGGCGCAATTAACTTGTGAACAATTATTCTTTCGCGCGGACGCGAGAGATATTTTGTGGTTTTGTGGAAAGACGCCGGGCGTCGACACTGAACGTTGGTTACTGGATTGCTGTGTTCAACTGTTCGGACGGAGGCCGACTCGGACAACCTGACAAGTATCGTACATATATTTAAGTTTATATTATAAAATTAGATACACGGGGAACCTGGGGTAGTTCTTGAGGGAAGTTTAGGTTATACACCCTTATCAGAGGAGGCTGGTTAGAAAAGGTACCGTGTTCTAGTGTATAATTTTTAGTGTTAAAACGCCCCAGTCGTTTACATACTGGGTGGTAGCAGAGACCTAGATTTAAGTTAAATTTATCTCGGGTAACCACCACCGTTCAGATCGCGGCGGATTCCCAGGCTGAACGGCGGTTTATCCAAAACACAAATAAATCAACAAATCAAAGGAAAATGAAGACAAGATCAGTGATTGTGAATGTCTTATTTGTGGTGCCCTTTACAGTGAAGATAGGACGGGAAATGACTGGATCCAGTGTCTATCATATAATTATTGGGCACAAGAGGGATGTATTGAAAGTGAATCTACATTATTTACATGCCCTGACTAAACAAAAAATAGCTTAACAAGAATGCAACCAGCCTGCCAAAGTTATTAATTTCTATTACTAGCTTTAAGTTTATTACTAGATTGAAATGTCGTTTAGTCTCGGACTTTGTACATTCATGTTGTTACCTTATTTTTAAGAGAGATTTTAACAAAATGTGATTGTACTAATAATAGTAATGTTCAATGATCATTCGATGATTAATGTTCTTATTCAAGACTGTTTTAGGAAGAGAATTAATGTCCAAGCCAAGCATTAAGTTGATTTTCGTTATTAAAATATTCTTAGATTATTAGAAATTACTGTTAAAAAGCAAATTTATATTTTTTTAAATACATAGGGCTGCGATCCACAGCGGATACTGGTTGCACTAAAATCCGGGTCGAATGACCAATGTTTGGTTGGAGTCGCACTCCGTTGAACTGTAGAACTTGATGGTCGTAGATGTAAATAATACAACTTCTCAAGTGAACTGGTATTTATTCTTTGAACTTATATGACCTATTGACCTATGTTGTTGTAATACAATCTTTCGACGATAGCTCTCATTGTTCTCACATGAACTTTAAACTTTCATAGCGCGTTTTAAGAACGAACAACGCCATCTAGTTACAATATGGATGAACTAAAAGTAATGTAAAACAAAATACATATTGAACTGAAAAAAGGTTCGTAAACACGGAGAGTTAGTTACTTTCTGTGGTATTATTACTGCAACTTGTTCTTCTCTTCCCCCAGTTTATGTCTTTCCAAGAGTTCACTATAAAGATCACTATAAAGATCACTTCCTAAATGGTGCTCCTGATGGAAGTCTAGGGTTGGCAAACAGAAGCGGCTGGATGACATCAGAATTGTTTATAAGAGTTTTGAAACACATTCAACGCCTTACTTCGAGCAATAAGGATAACCCAATTCTAATCATTTGTGACAACCACGAATCTCACATTTCAATAGAAGCTGTTAACTACTGTCGTGACAACGGTATTGTTTATTTGAGTCTTCCCCCACACACCTCACACAAATTGCAACCGCTTGATGTCAGTGTGTTCGGACCCTTCAAAGGCAAATTGAAGATAGCTTTCAACGACTGTCACATTCAAAATGTTGGAAAAACTTTGACCATATAAGGTAAAACCACCAGTAATTGACACTGCATCAATAGTTGACACTTTGACGAAGAAAATAAAATAACAAGAATAAAACAAGTAGCCAAAGATAGACATTGTGTTTATGATATAGTATAGACATCTAGCGGCACCAACAAAAACTATCGTGGCGTTTTAACGTCATCGCTAGTCACAGCGTTCGATCCATGATAGCCGGTTGTTTCGCGCCATATTTATTGTTATTTTCGTGTGCAATTTGTTAAGAGCAAGCCGAAAGATTAATATTGGAAAGGTACGTAATCTTAATATATATAAATCTCCTGTCACGATGTTTGTCCGCGATGGATTCCTAAACTACTTAACCGATTTTAAATTAAATTGGCACACCGTGAGCAGCATGGTCCAACTTGAGAGATAGGATAGTTTTTTTTTTCGATTAATAGTCCTTATATGACGAAATCCGAGCGAAGCCGGAACTGGCCGCTAGTCTTTTATAATTATGAATAAATATTAATTGTATCCTTTATATTAGAGTCTGAAGTGTGAATGCATGTCATTTAACATGACAAACAATAAAAAAAAATATAAATAAGGGGTCATGTCATTTACTGATCCTTAAAACGACTTAAGATTGAGTAGTTGACATGTGCTGTCAACTAATGGATTTTCTTGAAATTTATTAATATCGTATAATTTATGTGTCATCTTGCTGCTTATACATTAAATTACTCTATTATATCTTCTAAAATAATTTAAAACCATTTTGTTCAGTAGTTGACAGCAGGTGTCAACTATTAGAGATTTAGGTGTCAACTATCGAATTATTTTTCTTTCGTTTTGTAGATGCCACCGACAAAAGGAAATTTTAGGAATTATACACAAGAGGCTATGGAAGCAGCGGTAGAAGATGTGCGTTTACATAAAACTCCTTATAAGACTGCTGCAAAAAAATGTAACGTACCAAGGATTACACTAAAGTACAAGGTTGAAGGAAAACATCCAATTGACCGAAAAATGGGGCCACCAGCCGTATTGAGTAGAACAGAGGAAAAAACC
Organism: Ectropis crepuscularia; assembly: GCA_963693475.1. Taxonomy (NCBI): domain Eukaryota; kingdom Metazoa; phylum Arthropoda; class Insecta; order Lepidoptera; family Geometridae; genus Ectropis; species Ectropis crepuscularia. The sequence goes on from OY856355.1 coordinate 22,628,823, forward strand.
ATTGTAGATTGGATTTTTGAAATGGCCCGTGCAGGATTTCCCGTCACTATGAAGGAGGTTGTCTTTAGTGTGCAGCGTCTATTAACAGAATTAAAAAGGCCGAACCCGTTTAAAGACAATTGCCCAGGAAAATCGTGGATGAAAGGATTCATGAAGAGGAATCCTGGAATAAGTGTTCGTATGTCTCAAAACCTTACAAGATCAAGAGCTGTTATATCCAAGGAGAACATTTTAAATTGGTTTAAAGAAGTAGAGACATTTTTGGATCAGACTCAACAAAAAGACGTTTTACAAGATCCTAGAAGGATCTTTAATACAGATGAAACTGCTTTTTTTTTAAATCCGAAGGGTGGTAAAGTTTTAGCACAAAAAGGGGACAAGACAGTATATCAGCAAGTTAATCCAGATGAGAAAGAATGCCTAACCGTCCTTATCACAGGTAGCGCATCTGGTGCTATACCTCCTCCAACAATTTTGTTTAAATATAAAAGAATCCCACAAGAAATTGCGCAGAATTTTCCTCCAGAATGGGGTCTGGGAAAAACAGATTCTGGTTGGATGACTTGCGAGGCGTTCTTCGAATTTATTGCCGACATTTTTCATCCTTGGCTGAAGAAAGAAAGTATTCCTTTGCCGGTCATTCTTTTCGTGGACGGGCATGCGTCTCATCTAAGTCTACAAGTGAGTCAGTTTTGCGAAAAAAATGGCATCATCCTCATTGCCCTGTACCCTAATGCAACACACCTATTACAGCCAATGGATGTTGCTGTATTCAGAACTCTGAAAGAGCATTGGAAAAAGAGGGTACACGAATGGAGAATATCTAATTTGGAAGCTCCAATCTTAAAGAAAAAAGATTTTCCAAAACTTCTGAAAGAAGTTATCGACACTACACTGAACGCGACAATCTTCGAAAATGGTTTTAGAAAATGTGGGCTATTTCCGTGGCACCCGGAAATAGTCACTGTTCCATTAAACAATGAACACCTTCATAATCAAGTCACAAATGTTGAGGGACGTAGAAGATTTTTAGAAGAAGGGCTTCGGTTTCTCAATCAAAGTATTCCCCAAAGCAAGCTCATTATATTTTGCAACGGAGATAAAAATGAGTTAGACGAAAAAGATATCTCACTGTTTGAACTGTGGCAAAGTACAAAATCAGAAATAGAAAACGGTTTGACAAATTCATCTGTTGTTATCCCTGAGCCTACCGCAGAAAACAGTGAAGATACAAATCTTTTATTTAACATTATACCGCTCGCTTCTGGTGGCAATAACGAGTGGCAAAACCAAAGCACAGCACATAACAACCGGCCATCTAAAAACAACTCTCCTACGATTTTTGAATCATATTTTGAAAATAATATGAACCTTTGCCAAGCTGGACCTTCTTCAGCGCCCGCGGTTTTCCCTAGCCCCTTTGCCCCTGATGCTCTACCGCTCGCTTCTGGTGCCATTTGCCAAGCTGGACCTTCTTCAGCGCCCGCGGTTTTCCCTAGCCCCTTTGCCCCTGATGCTCTACCGCTCGCTTCTGGTGCCATTTGCCAAGCTGGACCTTCTTCAGCGCCCGCGGTTTTCCCTAGCCCCTTTGCCCCTGATGCTCTACCGCTCGCTTCTGGTGCCATTAGCGAGTGCAATAACGAAACCATAGAAACTTCAGTGTCTGCGGAAATCCCCAGCCCCTTTAAAAGACATTTTTATTATAAGAAAAATAAAGAGGAACCAGACAGAAAACGATCCATAAAAGAAAGAATGCCTTCTATAGTTTCGGGACACTTGTGTCAAGAATATTTTAAAAAGAAGTTAGCAAAAAAGGAAGAATTAGAAAAATTAAAAATGGAACGTGCTGCCAAAAGACAAAAGAAAAGAGAAGAAAATGAGAAAACAAAAAAAGAGAACATTCAGAAGCGTAAGAAAAACACTGAAAAGAGGATGCTTAATTTTGACGATAGTTCTGATTCAAATGTGGATGGTGTTTTTGCTGACAGTGAAAGTGAGTCTGAAAATGAAAGTGATAGAGAAAACATTAAAAAAAAAAACTTAAAAAACCAGTACAGAGAAAATTAGGAGAGTATGTAGTATTTTCTTACGAAGAAGAGTTGTTTCCGGGGGTAATTACTCATGTTACTAAAACAGCTGCTACTATTTCGTCAATGCAGAAATGTGGGAGACTTTGGAAATGGCCTGAAAAAGTGGATCAATTGGACTATGAATGGGAATATGTGTTGTTCCATATTGACGAGCCATTAAAAATGAGTCAGACAAGAAATGTATACTCGGTTCCCGAACTAGAATATTTATGGAACTATTAAATGACTGATATAAAATTACTGAATATTGATACTAAACAGGATAGCTCATTTCCAGCTGTCAGTACGTATAAATATAGGTATATATTTTTAAGTTTACAAATACATAAGTATATAGGTTCAGTCAGTTGTATCTAATAACATTTAATTTTTGTGTACATCTTAATTTAAACATACAATGTCAACTACTGAAAATAACAAGTGTCAACTACTAAATATTTTTGTTTTTACTAGGTGTCAACTACTAGGTTACTACCTTCATTTTATTAAAAAATATATAAAAAATACGCATCAGTTTTATTTATACAATTCTTGTCATATTCTGAAAGTGTAATAATTTGCGCAACTATTACCAAGTAGAAACTCCCTGTAAGATGATTTCATACCAAACTATGTCTATACACATACTAATAAACCCTTAAGGTGTCATCTACTGGATAGTTTACCTTACAACATTGCTGAACTGTCAAAATTAGCATATTTGGAATCATTTACACCAAAGAATATCATAGGTGGTTTTTCCAAACCTGGAATATGGCCAATTAATAAACTGGTATTTGGCGACGACGACTTTGCCCCGATAGACCTTTTCAGCACAGGTTATCACGATTTGACAGATGAGAACACTCACAACACACAAACAAGATTTACATTTTGTAGACTCAGAAACAAGTCAAAATAATGAGGTTGTTGATAGAGAACAAAGTAAAACTCCTACTTTGGATGCCGACCTAGTTTCAGTGTCTGATGCTGACGATCCTCTACATGTTTCTTCATCAAAGGCTATTCTTACTCCTGAATTAGTTAGACCTTATCCAAAAAAGGCGATCACTGACAGTGTCTTAAAAAGAAAAGGAAGAGAAAAGGGACGATCGAGAATATACACAGAAACACCAGAAAAAAATAGATTAGAAAGCTTACGGAATGAAAAGAACAGGAAAAAAGAAGTACAAAAAGCAAAACTGCATGCAAAGGAATTGAAAACAGCGAAAAATCTGTTGGGATTAACTGAGCCAAAAAAGAAAATGAGAGTGATTTCTTTACTTGCAGAAATAGATTCCGATTCTAGTCAAGATGAAGTCGTGATGACGAGTGGTAGTGAAGATATTGATATGTCGTCGGAATCGAAAGAAGAGGTAATTAATGAAGAACCAGTTAATCCTGAACACATAAATATTGGACATATCCTGCTAATTAAATTTGAGAAGAAGAAAACTGTGATTCACTACGTTGCCACAGTTGTATCTAACTATAATGTAACAGAATATGAAGTATTATATAAAAAAAAGTGGCCAAGTGCGAGTTGGACTCGCCCATGAAGGGTTCCGTTACAGCAAGTAACATAACATACATAGTACACATAGTTCTTGTAGTTCATCTTAACTTTGATCGAAGTTTTAATAGTAGTGTATTTATGACGTACCTACTAAAAAAACTACTCATCAGATCGAGTTCATATCAATTTTCGTTGGTAGTTTGTATGGTAATGTACATCATATTTTTTTTTTAATTTTTTAATTATCTTACTTTAGAAGTTGAGTAGAGGGGGGGGGGGGACACATATTTTACCACTTTAGAAGTGTCTCTCGCGCAAATTATTCAGTGTAAACAAAAATTATTTTAGAAACCTCAACATCATTTTTGAAGACCTGTCGATAGACACCCCACACGTGTAGGCTTGATGAAAACAAAAATTTTGAGTTTCAGTTCTCAGAATGGGGGGGGGGGGGGGCAACCCAATTTTTTCTTTTTTTAATTTTTTTTTGTAAAAATTTAATGCGGTTCACAGAATACATCTACTTACCAAGTTTCAACAGTGTAGTTTCGGCAAAAAGTGGCACACGGACGGACAGACAGACAGACAGACATGACGAATCTATAAGGGTTCCGTTTTTACGTTTTACGGAACCCTAAAAAATCAGGGGTCTTCTAAGTTTATATTTCCAATTGTGGAAGACAAAGCAAGTGTGGATGTTAGAGATGTAGTTTTGCAATTACCAAAACCAACTTTCTCCAAAGGCACATCTCGAACGTCGTCGATTTATTCATTTTCGGTAGGTTTAACTCGATATATTATCCAGTAGATTGTTTTGTAATTTATATGAGAGTTTTTATGATTATTTTTGTAAAATGTTTGATGTTTGTTTAATTTTTTAAGAAAAACATTGTTCATTTTGATAGGAGGCTCTAATATTATATTTTCGTTAACAATATTCAATGTTAAAGTCTCAATATAACTGATTATATAATTAAGAAAATAACAGAGAATTAGTCTTGTTCTATGATGACAATATTGTTTTTTTTGTGATTATATTCCTTAAGTAACTTTAGAGACTGATTATGGCTAATGTGCACTCTTAATATAAAGTATTTGAGATCTCAATCAATAAAATTGTTTTATTTCTTAATTTTAAGTAATAACACAGTTTATATTGGGTTTTTAGTCAGTTTAAATTTGCATTTCATATGGGTTTAAAATACGTATCAAACTGCCCCACCCCATGTATCAAAGTGCCCCACTGGTGGGGCAGAATGATACAAAAATGTTTTTTTCTTAAAATCAGTTTATCTCTATTCGTCGCCAGCTTTTGCGGTTTATGCGTAACCGAAATATAAGCTGACATATCAGCCAATGCACACATCAAAACAAATATTTTAATAAAATGCTTTATGGTCCTCAGAAAAGAGATTGAATTTTTGTGTATCAAAGTGCCCCCCCTCCCCCTAGTAAACTTTGATCTCAATTGATATTCGTTATTTTCCTCAGTTTCCTGATTACACTCTCAGTTTCCTGTGGCTTGATTTTCTTTAAATGGCTATAAATAGAGATGGTCGTTTTCGTTAAATTTTGTCATCGATGCGCATCGTTAATAATTAAGCCGCATCCGTTGCCGGCATCGTTTTTTTCGGCATCGATGCCGGTCAGCTATCGATGCTTGTAACGGTGCCATTATGATAACTTTGGTTGGCTATTCGTAATTAAATAAGGTCAGGGGGGCGAAGTGCGCCTAATGGGCAAGTGCACCTAATGGGCAAGTGCGCCTACCACAAATATCTTGAAAACTACTGATTGGATACTAATAGTAACACCTTACGTCGATGATACAAACTAAATCATTGTTCTTGGTAATTGTCACAGATGTCTCTAGTCTCTAGTCCTGCGAATTTAAGACACGCGCCATTTTAATTTCACTGTCATTCCAAGTGGTGAGGAGAGATTACTGTGGAGTAATCGTGGTCATAATTTATCAAGAAATTGAATCGTTATCGACATACGAGTGAGGAAAGTGCACAATTTTAATATTTTGCTTTAAGATTTTGACTTTAAATCACTCCTATCTAGTAAAATTAATATTTTTTTTTAAAGTTTAATATTCTAAGCTAAAATTTATATAGTTGGGAAAGCGCGCCATACTGACTATTCATACGGCGCACTTTGCCGCAATCCAGAGGTTACAAACTTTTTAAAAACGTGTCTTTTTTAAAGCTTTTATTTAGTTGCGATGTATGTTTGCTTGGTTTTATGCTCGGGCTAATATTTGTAACTGAATTTTAAAGCAACTGATTGAGATGTAATTTGCATACACGTAAAATCCATCTTTACAAGTTTAATACCACGACCAGCTTTTTATAATTAATTTTTTTTCGGTAATGTAATACATTGGTGGTCCCGATTTAATTTAAAATGTATATACTTTTCTTTATAACCCTTAATTAAAAACTTTTTTTAATAGTTCTTACTAAGTACAGATTTATTTAATAATTTATTTTTTTAACATGGCTGGTTTGTGTAGTTTTTTTGTTTCTATAATCCAATGTTATTATCCAAAAACTCCTAAAAACGAAAATATTAGAAAACCAAACAAACACGACTTCAAAAATTATGCATTAAATTATAATATGATTTACCTGTTTATGGTTTTTGTTTAAGATGGGGCGTTATATATAATGTATAATAAGAAAAACTGAAGGTTCTTCATGGTCCAGAGAAGCTTTGAATGAAGCAGTCGAAGCTGTTCGATTAAGTAGGATGTCTGGGTATGCAGCCGCATCAACCTTTGCTATCCCAAGAAAGACAATTATGGACCACGTCAAAGGTCGAAGGGGCCAAAAGTCATCAAGCCTAGGCAGACCACCAGTATTTAAATATGAGGCAGAACAAAAGATGGCAAAATGTTTACATATAATGGAAAAAAATGGCTTCGGCCTGACCCGTAAAGAATTTCTAGAGATTGTGAAAGAGTATGTCAATCAAAACAATCTGAAAACACCTTTCAACGATGGTACTCCCGGCAAAGATTGGTTTTCAAGCTTCAAAAAGCGTTATAACCTGTCAATTAAAAAACCGCAGGCTTTAGAGGTTGCTCGTAAGAAAGCCGCTGACCCATTTGTCATTCAAGAATTTTATGACATGCTAGAAAGAGTGATTGACGAGTTAGGGCTTCATGACAAGCCTGAAATAATTTATAATTTGGATGAAACCAGTTTCTGCAGTGATCCACAAAAACTAAAGTCATAGGTCTTAGGGGATTTCCATCAAGTCGGACCACATCATCCTCCGGAAAGTCAAATACAACAGTCTTGATGGCGAGCAACGCTGCTGGGGAGAAAGGATCTCCATTCATAATTTATAAAGGAAAGCACGTATGGAGTAATTGGACCTATGATTCAGCGTACCCTGGAACGTTGTATACAGCCACATCAAATGGCTGGATAGAATCGCAAGCCTTTTTGGAAGCCTTAACCCCGACATAATAAAAAGTGGATTCGCAAAAAGCGGTATTTACTCGTTTAACAGAAATGCAGTTCCTGAACATAAACTAGACCCCGACGCTGTCAAAAGATGGGAAAAGATGCGTCTTAATAAACAAGCACCCCTTCAGTACTCTCCGATAACACTTAACTAAATGGTCCCAGAAAAAAATAATTCTTCCCTAAATTTAAATACAATTCCTATCACAACTTCAACAAGCACAGAAAAAATATCGTTTCAAGATTTATTACTGGGCTCTATAAAACAAGTTCCGATTACTGGTCTCAAAAAGAGACAGGTAAAAATTTCTGGAAGCGCTGAAATAATAACTCATGAAGAAGTTATAGTAAGACTGAAGAAAAAGGAAGATGACAAAAACAACAAAGAAAAAGAAATGGAAGTAAAACGAAAAATAAGAGAAACCCATAAAAAACTTTTTTTTTTTTTTTTTTTTTTTTTTATATCATAGAGTGACGAGACGAGCAGGTCATGTGCCTGATGGTAAGCAACATGCCTGCCACATAACAGCACAGTAACACGCAGCTATTGGAACATGATAGTCCAAATCATTAACTAGCACTGCACTGCGCTCGTCACCCAGAGATCTAAGATATTATGTCTCTAAGCCCTGTAATTTCTCTGGAATCATTGCCCTTCAAACCGGAACACAGTAATGTTTGCACATTACTGCTTGGCGGTAGAATATTTGGCAAAGGTGTGGTACTTCCCCAGGCGGACTCTGCTAAGAGTCCTACCACTACTAAACTAAACAAACAAGCAAAAAGGCAAAACAGAGAAAAATGCAATAAAAATTACATGAAGAGCAAACGCAAAGAGCCTACGGAAAAAACAAATACAAAACTAGCCGACCCTAACACAACAGTACCAAGTACCGACATAACAGTACCGTAAAATGGGGGAAATAGGAATGACGGGGTAACTAGGAATTAAAACCTGCTTTTATAAACTGTTCCATTGGTGTCATTCTATTTGAGAGACATAAAAAAAATTTTGTTTTTGAACGAGTTTAGGTGTTATACTATTGGCTACACTACGCATTTAAAACAGCCAATCAGGGTAGCGATTCTGAAACCATTCGGTTGCATCCGACACGGAATCTCATCTCTCGGTCTTTGTCATGCTAAACAGATAAGACAAAGACCGAGAGATGAGATTCCGTGTCGGATGCAACCGAATGGTTTCAGAATCGCTACCCATGTTTTATTAACAAAAAACAAGCTTAAAGTGAAGTCGTCGTGCACACGTGAATGTTGTCTATTAAAACTTTAGGAATTTACAGAGTTAAATTGAAAAAACAGTAGAAAAAGTGACGTTATCTGGATCGTGAAGGGAATTGTAGTTTGGATTAACGCAAACGTAAGTAAATAATAGCTTAATTTAACTGAAAATCATTGTTTTAGGCGAACACTCTTTTTCAGAGAATTTTGGGGATAATTGGAACGTAAAGGGGGGAAATTAACACATGAACGGGAATAATTGGAACGACTCGGGGGTTATTTGGTTTGTGTATGGGGTAAATTGGAATTCCTAAATAGGGTTGTCAAAAACCAAAACCTAAATTATGCAAGTAGATTTAAATACTACATAGAACATGTATGTCATTTATAAACATTCATTTTTATATACATATGTAGATTGATGGATATTTCATACACATTACCATCTAGCCCGAAAGTAAGCAAATCTAGTTCATTTTATTTTGGATTTATATAGAAACAAATATGTAGTGCAAGTATTTTAATCAACTATTTTGATGTTTTTCAGCATGCCTCGCAACTACATAGTTACATAGTTGGGTACATACCCAAACCAGGTACTAAACGTTATAAAAAGTACGATGACTTTTTGATTCAACAAGCCCTGGATGAAATAGCGTCGACAAATAACTGCTTAAGTGTTGTGGCTGAAAAATATGGGATAGCAAAATCAGTGCTATGCCGCCATAAAAATCGAGAAATGAAATCCCATGGCAGGCCAACAGCATTAACAAAGGAAGAAGAATTGTATGTGGTAGAAAATTTCAATATTTGCGGCGATTGGGGCTACCCTTTAGATACAACAGACCTGAGATGTATAATAAAAAAATATCTAGACTCTATGAATATACAGCACAAAATATTCAAAAATAACATGCCCGGTATTGACTATGTAAATGGATTTTTAAAGAGACACGCAAATAAAATATCACAAAGAATATGTCAGTATATTAAGAGATCCAGGGCAGCAGTGTCTCCAGACATGATAAAACGATATTTTGACGAGTTAGCAAAGTCTTTGGAGAACGTCCCAATCGGGAATATAATTAACTATGACGAGACAAATCTGACAGATGATCCTGGCCACAAGACAGTGATAGCATGACGAGGATGTAAGTACCCAGAACGTGTAGTCAATCACTCAAAAGGGTCAATATCATTAATGATGTCAGCCACAGCAGATGGTTATTTTCTGCCTCCTTACGTCGTCTACAAGGCAACTCATTTGTATGATTCGTGGACGACAAGAGGACCACAAAACGCAAGATATAACAGGTCTTTATCCGGCTGGTTTGACGGTAACATTTTTGAGGATTGGGATTAAAGACAATAGTAATACCTTTTTTGGAAAAGAAAGACGGCAAGAAAGTTTTGATAGGAGACAATTTGTCCTCACATTTATCTATTGATGTTATAAAACTGTGTCAGGAAAACAATATCCATTTCATTTTTCTGCCAGCAAATTCTACGCATCTTACACAGCCCTTAGACGTGGCTGTTTTTAGACCCATGAAAATGATTTGGCGTCACTTATTGCTGAAATGCAAAAAAAAGCGACGATGGGAGAACACAATCATGTGTTCCAAAAGGGTGTTTTCCACTACTGTTGAAAATGCTTTTGGATGAGTTAAGCGTGAATTCTGAAAAAAATATTAGAGCCAGATTTAGAAAATGTGGCATTGTCCTAATAGATCCTAGTCAAGTTTTAGCAAGACTTCCTCTCCGAGAAAATAACGAAGAGGCAAAAATATTAGCTATTAATGAGAGTTTTTTGAAATTGTTAAAAGAAATGCGATATGGGTCAATTAATGTTAGAGAACCAAAAAAAAAAGTAAAACTAGAAGTAGTTGCAGGAAAAAGTGTAAGTGCTGAAGAAATAGACAGAAATGAAGACCAGGAACCTGTGAAACCAAAAAAGAAAAAAATAATCAAGCAAACACAAGAGTTGACCCCAAAAGTAATGTCTTTAAAAGGAAAAGGTATAGGCAAAAAAACGAAATCTAAAAACGACAACAAAGACGTAAACAGCAATCACTGTTTGAAAATATGTAGTCAAAGTTTAGAGATACATGATTATAGTGTGTATAATGTGGTGATTCCTGACCCTTTTGATGTTACCATTGATGAAATGCCTATTGTATTTTCTGAAAATTTTGATTGCGAAGAAATAATTGTAAGATCTGATAATGAGAACCAAAACAATCAAGACGATACCAAGGAAAATGTAAATCTTCAAATACAAAAGCCGAAAATTGAAATACTATCAGACATTAAACTTCCAATTCCATTGACTTCGAAAAAAAATATGTTAATCTTACCTCACAGAACAGCATAACAAGTAACTCGACCCTTCCAAAGCGGAAAAAAATTCTGAATTTTACCAAAGACAGGGAAGAAATTTTAAAAATTTTAGAGGAAAATTAAATTATTTTCATGTTAAGATTAACTATAAGATTAATCTTAATAATAGATAGGTACAATACACCAATCAATCAATCAATCAAAAAAAGAAGGGAAGAAAATACTGATTTGCGACAATCTGAGCTCACACATCTCGGTGAACACATTAAGAATCTCCCACGAGAATAACATAAAGTTTGTGTGCCTAGTACCGAATTCGACCCACATTCTTCAACCCCTTGATGTGGGCTATTTTAGCTCTCTTAATGCTAATTGGAGAAGCGTCCTTCTTAATTGGAGAGAAACTACAAGAGGAAGAAAAATTGTTGCTCTACCGAAAAACTGCTTTACGGCCCTAGTAAAAAAAACTCTCGATATGGGAGCTTCACAGTGTGAAGCTAACCTTGAAGCCGGTTTTAAAGTTACTGGAATTTACCCTTTAAACCGTCAAGAGGCGTTACAGCGTCTTCCAGAATATGCTAAAATAAAACCCGATGTACAAGCTGTCAAGGAATCTTTAGGTGAAAGTTTCAAATGCTATCTGGCGGAACTGCGTGAAAATGATTTAGGAACTAAAAGCCAAAGAAAATTCCAAATGCCAGTTACTGCTGGTAAGAGCGTGTCGGTGGAAGAAGTTGCGCAATTCTACAAGAATAAAGCTGAAGCCAAGAACAAAAATCCAAAGAGTTCAGTTGATCCTAAAAAAACTGTTAAAAGAGGTCGTCCTCAAGGCTCAAAAAATAAGAAGGTCAAAATTCAGGACAAAGAAAATGAGAACATTTCAGAGCAAGAAAAGAATATGGAACAAAACGAAAAACAGGAAAATGAAAACGAAAATGATGGAGAAGAACACACTATTCAAAAAACACCAACTGAGTCAAAGACAAAATTAAATTCTAGCAAGAACCCGGATAAAGGAAACGAGTGTGATGAAATAGAAAATATAATCAACCAACCATCGACCTCAAAACAAACAAGTAAGAGTATCGAAACGAAATCGAATGAAGATCTGCCTTTAGAATTTGAAGATATGGCAATGGACTTAGAAATAGACAATGAAGTTGTTATAGAAGAGTATTTAATTATGGAAGAGACTGAAGAAATAGTATGTACATCTGAATGTGTTGAAGAAGTGAAACCTACATCAGCTAGCAACACTTCAGAATTTACTTTGATTCAACCTGGAACCACGGTCAAATTTAGAGATGAAGGATGTTTGTTCCCTGGGAAAGTCGTATCATCCTTGCCTTCATCTTATATATAAAATTCTCGTGTCACAGTGTTTGTTTCCTTACTCCTCCGAAACGGCTTAACTGATTTTAACCAAATTTTATATGCATATTCTGTAGGTATGAGAATCGGCTACTAGCTATTTTTCATACCCCTAAGTGACAAGGGTTGTTCACTAAGGCAAAACAACGTTTGCGGGGTCAGCTAGTATTATATAGTTGCGGCTATGGTCAAGTCAATGGGTGGTGGGTGGAGGTGGCCAGATAAACAAGAAATAGTTAAAATTAAGTTTGATGCCATAGTTTCGATTGTGGATTCAAACAAAATCAAAATCAAATCTTTTGGAGTTCATCATTTGGAAGATGACTTGCTCTATATGGAGTGGGGTGAATAGGCCATTAAGCAGCCTAAATATGTTTAAACCCGTGAGGAGGCGCGCCTTAAAACATTACACGGATGGGCGCGCGCGAGCAATTCGCTCACGCTATTTCAAATGTCATCTACCAAATTTCAAATCTACCAATTTGTCATATTAATTAATTGAAAACTGGTTTATTTGAGTAAAACGACATTATATTTACTATAAAATAGGCGTTTTACTAAAAAAAAATTACAAAAATGCAGTTGCTCTGCAAAATTAAAAATCCTATAAACTTTGGTTGACTTTTTTGACAGTCTTGAAGAAAAAAATTGTAAAAAAATTAAAATAGCATATAATTAAAAAAACACTCTTCCATTAAATCTTGACAAGTGTGCCTCTCGTAACACGGTTGACACAAGAACGCGACGTGCTCCATGTAGAGTAATTTATGACCCGACACGCGCACACACGCATACACGCTTTTTTAGACCGTCTATTTTTCAATCTGGGGCATCTGGCACAAAATCCACTTGGTCCTGGCCCTTCTTGAGCATTGGGAATAGGTACAAAACGCTTCATCAAAAATTTGAGATCATATAAAACATTTTGCATGTAAATTCGTAGTGAAATATGTGGTTTTACCAGCTCCAATGCCACTTGTTTTAGGAAAACACGTTGAAACGTCATCTGCAGTTTCGTCTGAAGATTGCTTGGTATCTGTTTCATGAGGACTTTGTATGACGGAACAGTCGCTTTCAGGGCTATCAACACGAGTGTGGTCTTCATCATCAGGTACCGAATGATCATCAGAAAGCTCGCCCAGCCACGAAGAAATTTGAGCATCTTGTCTTTCATATCTATCGCCCATTGTACTAGTATTTGTTAGCTAGAAAACCAAATAAACATTCCATTACAATATAATTTTGATTGTAGAATCATATGATGTAAAGTACTAACAAATTTGTTAACGTTCAAACACACATAACCTTTCAAAATCGGATGGAGTCCGTTGAAATCGGATTGAGTCATATGACTTACAAAACCGGTTTTTGCTTGGGAGCGTTATTTTCTATAAATGAAGGTGGATTTAACCATAACCTTTTTATGCATATACGACCTATTGAAATAACCTTTCAAATGGTACCAATAGTAGAATTGACGTAGTAGAATTATTTTTAGACATCGGCCGTTGAAAACGGCGCCATTGCTCTGCCAGTTGGCGTCATTCAGTGTTCGTGGACGGTCGCAACAAATTGTGTGAAATATAAATTCCAGATAAATAATCGGTAAGTGACTATTTATCATACACTTTAGGAGTATTTCCCCTAGCCTTTTTTGAAATCTTTGATGGCGTATGATATGGCTTGAAGCATAGTATGCATAGTGGCACTTTACAGATGTCGCAATTGTATTGGGTTCTGATGTTTTTTTTTGCCTGTTCGAAGACAAACGACGCATCGTTTCCGAATTTTGTTATATCCGATGCTCCCGTTTCTTCCGATGTTATCAAGACAGGCCAATGGGTGAATGTAGTGTACCTGCTTGGGTCGTCATGTGTGGCTCTACTTATACTAGGATTACGATTGCGGCTCTTGAAACAGTGTAAAAGGTGATGGGTGAGAATGGAATTAACGAGGTCGTCGAGGCGGAAAGCTACATGATCATGATGTTTTTGTGTTGATGATTGCAGAAGAGTGCGAGAGTTGAGAATAGAGACATTAAGAAGACGTTTAAAGAGTTTCATGTACCATTTGAGTCCACGTTTCCTTTCTAGTAAATAAGGTTCACCCCCCCCCCCCCCATGAATTTGTTGTAGTCCAGCACAACTTGTGGCTTGAATGGTACAGACCGAGATATTTTGGACGAAACTGTAGGCAAAGCAGTAGATGAACCATGACAAGTAGAAATCATGGTTATTCGCTTCTTGTCTTGCCACGATAATACGGAGACATCGCCGGAATGTCGGGCAATGAACTCCCCCCTTTTAAGTGGAGCCTTATAAATTAGAGGTGGAACATCACGACGTGAAGGTCTGAGAGAGCCGATCCAGTCAGTGCCATTGTGTTTGAGATACCGTGCTAGCAGTGGTGAGTTGTACCAGTTATCCATAAATAACCTATACCTTTTGTTTTAAAGGGGGGCAATCAGCGCCTGTACGACGGCAGTACTTTTAAGTACGCCGCGCTCCTGGTTTAAATCGGTCGATGATTGTTTACCTGTGTATACTAGAAAAGACCACAGGTAGCCGGTGGCACTCTCACACAGCTCAAACGTTTTGATCCCGAACTTAGACGCCTTGTTTCGAATATATTGCTTGAAATTCAATCTTCCTTTCCACAGAGTTAGACTTTCGTCTATACAGATATCTTTTTTAAGTATATAATGGTTTTTAAAATGCAAATTTAAGTGGTCAATAACTGGTCGTAAGCGGAGGACTCTATCGGTAGACGGATTGGTGTCTGTATCAACAAAATGAAGGGCTCTGTTTAAATTTTTGAATCGGAGCCGGGTGAAAATGTGCCTAAAAATTTCTGTCTTCAGAAGGGGATCCAAAGAAAAAGAACTGTGGATAGTTGGCATTTTCAAGATTCCCAACATCATCTAGAAAGAAAACAAGCACAAAATTTCGTGGGTGTTGGTTGGGTACCAGGAAGATTGAAAAGCGATGGAAGAAATTTTAGAAGCGTAAAGGTTCGTTTCGTCTACAATATGACTTAGGATGTCATCATCCCAATAGGCACGAAAAGCGTCATATGGCGAATCGAAAGCTTGAACCGAACCTGTACGCTCGGGCCTAAAATTTTCTTCTCGAGGGAGAAACGATTCCATCGTATTCCATTAGAAATCAAGGGCGTCGTGAAATTCGTCATCATTCTCGCTCTCACTATCTCTTTCATTCACTCTTTCATCGTCATCGTCTCTAGCATCTTCCATTCTCCTTTGGCGGCTCCTCAATACATCCATCGCCAAACTTACTAATTCAGGGGGGACGTCCTGTTCGTCCATCCATATCTCGGTCAGTGGGTGTCCCACTTCCCACTGAAGTGCCCTCGTACGGCCCCGGTTCGGATTCCCGCGCCCACGTCCACGCTGCCCTCGGACACCTCTGGCGCCCCTTCGTCCGCCTCTTCGCACGCATCTGTTGCGTGTATCCTTATCCATCTCTTGCCTTTGGGATACAAACAACGCGTGGGTATCCGGAGCCAAAAACTCCTCCACGCGCTCTCCATTCGTGTGCAGCACCACGTTAGCACTGTAAAAACAATGCATTTATTAGTTATATTCAATAATGGTTTATTATATAATATTTTTTTGTAGTGGTAGGACCCTTAGCAGAGTCCGCCTGGGAAAGTACCACACCTTTGCCAAATATTCTACCGCCAAGCAGTAGTGTGCAAACATTATTGTGTTCCGGTTTGAAGGGCAATGATTCCAGAGAAATTACAGGGCTTAGAGACATAATATCTTAGATCTCTGGGTGACGAGCGCAGTGCAGTGCTAGGTAATGATTTGGACTATCATGTTCCAATAGCTGCGTGTTACTGTGCTGTTATGTGGCAGGCATGTTGCTTACCATCAGGCACATGGCCTGCTCGTCTCGTCACTCTATGCTATAAAAAAAATAAAAAAATATAAATATTATAATATACAATAATTATATTCACGAATTCATCCACGCGAGTAATGATAAAAATAGGTGATTTTGAAACATATGTACCTAATGTATTTTTCCAGGACTTCATTCAAATACCAATTTTTGTTTTCAGCCAAATCAGTTACACCATTTTCCATACCAACTATTTTTTTCCAATCAACAAAAGATAATCATCCCGATTTGTAATATGCATTATAACATGAAATAATAACCGAAAAGAACCGTTTGAGACTTCTTTACTTTTATTTATAAACAAGTTGGCAGATATTAAACTTACGATTCCGACGCGTAAAAATGAATTGGCGACCGCGACCGGGACCTGTCGACACCGTTCGCTGTCGCTCGTGGTTCCTGAAACATTTAAAATTACGTATTTAGACCCACATAAACCCAATAACAATAAATACAGCAATGTCGATATCTAACACAAGTGAAAAATACACTACCATTTCCGGCGACTGCTCCCGCCGCTCAGGAGACGTCAAAGGCGAATAAGGCGGAGCCTCCGGCGATGAAAGATCGCTATCCTGTAACAAAAAAACATTCGTATAAAATTACACCAATGTCACCAATGCAATAAACTTTGACACTAGATTAAAAGCAGTAGCATTCGTAAGTAAACCATAAGATTTGAATATTTTATACACATACAAAATTATAAAGCAAACAAAACATGGTAATAATAGGATCCCTTCCTTAGTCCACCTGAAGACCTTAGTAAGTATAATTGGTAAAATTATTCTACCGCCAAGTAGGGTTTCTCTGATACGTAAGCAAACATTACTATGATCTGGTTTGAAGAGAAATGATTAAACAAAAAATACAGGCCAGACATTATTACCCTTTCCGACAAACTTCCACGGTGCTCCGGAATGTTTGCTGGCGCTTCCGGAGATGGATTACGATCCTAAAACATAAAAAACTTACATGTAAAACGATTTCCAAATTTTATAATCATAATAAATTAAGCCAAGCCAAGCAGTAATGGGCAAACTTTACTGTGTTCCGGTTTAAAGGGCAATAATAATAATAATAAACATTTATTACATGATCAGATAACAACTTTCAAAACAATACATAATATATAACTATTTGCATGCTGATTGACAATTAATGATTATTAACAGTGATTAACAATAACTAAGTAATTAAAACAATAATTATAGGCTAAAAACAAAATTAAATATGAGGAGATATATTAAGTACATTATGTTCATTTATTTATTGCGTTTATTTCATGACATGTACATGAATGCGAACAGTATTAGCAACAATCAACAATCACGTCAACAACATGCAGATGACACTAATGAGATACACAATTTCATTCCCTGGCTCCCACACTAGGATACCCTGTGTTTGTGGGAACCAGTTCTCTTCCGAGGTACTGAATGTATTTTTTTTTTGTTTGCTTATATACATGGACATTTACATATATGTTAAATGTTTACATATAATATACACTTGTACGTCTTAATTCCATCCGTGTCCGACCGTCATTGTGAATGTTTGTAGTTGCAGTTCTGTTAAATTAGTGTCGTTGTGTGTGGGTGTGGACAATATTTGATTTTTAGTGTACCTATAGGTGAATGTGAAAATGTTATAATATATTGTATATTATGTGGACGTGGATGTGACTTTATTATTGTGTGTTTGTTTGTGTATGAGTAAGTTAAAAGTGAATTCTGATTAGCTTTTCAGTATTGATATAGTCCAGTGTAAGTAAGTAGTCCGTAATCTTTTTCCTACATTCTCTTCTGGTATTGTTTAGAATTTTAAGTAATTTTTCTAATTGGCTGTACAAAAAAACACCGAGATAATCATAACATCTTTGTCCGTAACTGGTTTTTCTGAGCGGAATGTGCCATTTATATGTATTTATATGCGTGTGGATGCATTTGAAGTTTCTTGGGTTTTAATTGTTTGTTTAGCAGTCCGGTGAAATCTAAGAACACAGTTCAGAACAAAGAGTTGTCTTACCCTAAGCCACACCCCGGACACTCGGCCTAAACTCCAAACAAACGGTGAAGTCGACATACCTACACTCACACAACTACGCATATGTCGTTCGAACACATTTACGCATGTGTGCGTATCATCTAGGGTTACTAAATTATTTTATGGAATAGCTGTGACCCGTGAGTTCACCTGCCTGTGTTAAGTGGCTTACAATTTTACCTAGTTAGTGTTCGATCTTTAATGTAGGTAAATATAACTTTCATCAACAATCAGAAGGGAGAAGATTTAAAACAAAATAGGAGATAATAAAGGTACCATGTACGAATTGATTTTTAGTTAAGTACACTTACCCAAAGAGAAAACTTTATTCTGACAATATATTAATTAATCACTCCACATATCGCGTATTTCATTATAGGTAGGCTAGTCACAGAACATTAGATTAGGTACAACAACGTTCATAAGTTGCATTTTAAAAGGCGTTATCACACCATAAGTTATTGGCGCCACTGACATATTTCACAACGATTAACGAAAGCCGCAGTTTAAAAACAACGAGTTTAATAATTTCGTCACAGGACTTCAGTGTTGGCGCGTACTTCTAACCAGAATAGCTTAACACAGTTTATAAAAATGATTCAATCTTTGTAGAAATTCTTATGAAATTAAAAATCTCTTATTCTTGTTTCGTATAATAGACGAAAAATTTGGTACGATTTTTGGTTATAATACAGCATCATGGTCGTATTCTCATAGAAAATTATCGTCCGATATAATAACCCTTCGTTGAGTCCGCCTCGCGTCCGCGAGGGGGAGGAAGCTTGAAATTGGCGGGGGGTGGGGAGTGTCCGTTCTATCTATATTATCTATTCTATGCCTAAGCTGCCTTGTCTCACTATAGAGGTTGTTGGTTGAGTAGCTGTAGGGTTTTCTGTATGCTATTTTTAAAATAAGTCTTTGAGTACGTTCCACACGAATTAAATATGAGCTGCATGCTGCAGCCCAGCTAGTGATGCAGTAACCCAGTAAAGATTTACACAAAGCATCGTATACTATTCGGACTGTCTTTATATCCGCGACCACTCTCAGCTTCTTAAAAACAAATAATAGCTTTCTGGCTCTATTGGCGACCGAGTCTATTTGTTTTCGCCAAGATAGAAGCTCATCTATGTGGACCCCCAAATATTTTACATATGTCTTGAACTTGTTCGAGTATTGGACATCCACAGATTTTGGTTTTGTTGACATTCAAAGTCAGCCGATTGTTTTGCAACCAATCCATAATGGCATTCAGACCTTCATTAGCGGCTTTTGATACTTCATCCCAAGTCCGTCCATGAAAGATAAGGCCGTGTCGTCAGCGAAAGCAAACATTTTTGCATCTCTCAGTTCAATTTGGCAGAAGTTGTTGATATATACCAGAAACAAACTTGGTCCAAGGACACTGCCCTGTGGAACTCCAAAGCATACATCGCCATAGTCACTGAGGAACTCTCCAACTTTTACTCGCTGTTTCCGATTACCCAGATAAGACCGAAACCATACGTAGGCAGTACCACGTACACCGACGCTTTCTAGCTTATAATTTCATAATTTCTTTATTGCGATATGTAGGTAATATAATATAGATGACACTGATTAGGTAGTACAAGCACATATCAAGCCTTTCGGCATGCAACAAACACAAAGTAGGCAGATATAGCAATAAATATTATCCACGTCATTTTCATGTAAACAGTTGTAAAATTCCCTACACACTACTTTCACACTTAACAAATACAATAAGAATGAACCAAGAACATGTCAAGTAATATGAGTAGATAATGTCAAACAATAAAATAAAGATCTAAATTGAAATGTCAAGCAAAAAATTCCGTAAAATCAAAACTATTTACCGAATTCAATGTTTGTCAGATAGGAATTCTTTCACAGAATAATATGTTTTTTCTATTAGGAAAGCTTTTAATTTGCGTTTAAACATATACATTTCCCTAATCTCTAATAACTCATTTGGCAAGTGGTTATATATCATTGGTGCCATACAAATGACGCTATTAGCAACCAATGCCGTTTTACGATCAGGTTCTTGTAGTTTATGCTTAAGTCTCTGAGATTTCAATTTTTCAAACATTCTCAAATAATTTTTCATAAACACCACACATTCATAAATATAAAGACACGGTAAGGTAAGTATCTGTAGATTCTTAAAGTGTAATTTGCAGCTATTTCTTTGCCTCAATTTGCAAATGGCTCTTATACATTTCTTCTGCGCTTTAAAAACTCTTTCTTTTGTTGTACTGTTACCCCAAAATATTATGCCATAGCGAAGCAAAGATGAGACATTACCATTATAAGATGCCAGTACTGTAGTTTTATTTACTGACTTGGACAACATAGAAAGTGCATACGAATGCTGATTTATTCTCGTACACAGGTTTTCAGTGTGTGCCTTCCAATTCAAATTACAATCGATAACTAATCCCAAGAATTTCGTTGTGTTAACAATTTCAATCCGATGTCCATTGATATGAATATTAAGATTGCTTAACTTGTTTATTTTATTACGAAATGTCATTAAATTTGTTTTATTATAATTCATTTTCAAATTATTAAATGTCAGCCAAAAATTTGTAGACTTAAATGTCTCTGTAATGTCATTTACTACATTTGATTTATCTTTGCCAGAGAACACGACCGTGCTGTCATCAGCGAATAAGACAGTGGGATGTTTCGTAGCGTTAGGGAGATCATTTATATAAATGATGAATAATAGTGGCCCTAAAACGCTTCCTTGAGGTACTCCACATTTTACTGGTTCATATTCAGAGGCAAATGTCGTTTGTTTTTTAGTCTTTGGACAAATACTTGTTATCTCCGTGCATTGCTGGCGATTTGATAAATATGATTTAATTAGATTATAGACATTCCCCCTGACACCATAGGCATTCAGTTTTCGTAGTAGTACTTTGTGATCGACAAAGTCGAACGCTTTGGTCAAATCCATAAATAACGCACAGATAGGAGTCCCAGCATCCATACCACTCATAACTGCGTTTAGGAAATTGTAGACTGCAAGATTGATGGTCTTTTTTTTCCTAAAACCTATCTGCTCTGGCACTAAGAGATTTTTACGTTAAAAAAAGTCATAAATGGAATCATATATTACTCTTTCATAAATTTTGGAGAATATTGGAACAAGGGCTATAGGTCTATAGGATTCCATATCAACCTCTTGACCTTTATTTTTAAATAATGGCTTTACTACGGTTTTCTTTAACTTGTCAGGGAATACACCGTTAGATATGCTTAAATTGATAAGATGGCTTAGAACATGCGATATTGTAGGTGATACATATTTAAGTATTTGCGTGGATACACCGTCGTAGCCAGTGCTATTCGTATTTTTCATTGACATTATTATTCTGTGTACATCCTAGGGTGTTGTTGGAGCCATAAATAAAGAATCAACATGATATGACAT
This sequence comes from Ectropis crepuscularia, assembly GCA_963693475.1. Taxonomy (NCBI): domain Eukaryota; kingdom Metazoa; phylum Arthropoda; class Insecta; order Lepidoptera; family Geometridae; genus Ectropis; species Ectropis crepuscularia. The sequence goes on from OY856355.1 coordinate 22,650,248, forward strand.
ATTTAATATGCCTGATCCTTTTGTTTGGTCTTTTGTGTGGTTAATAAAAAACTTATTAAACGCATTTGCAACTTCAATGGGTTCGTCAACTAATCTACCGTTGATGTTTACCCTTAAATTGTTTTTTGGTATATTATTTCTGGATTTGTTTATAATCCTCCACATGGCTTTGTTTTTATTTTGAGCTTTATTTATAAAATTATAATTTTGTGATTTTTGCGTTAATTTAATGATGCGATTAAGTCTTGAAGATAATTCCTTGAAACTAAGTTTATTTTTTGGAGTAGGGTTCTTACGATAATTCCACAGTAGTGATCTTTTACGTTTACAGCATTTTCTAATACCAGTACTCAGCCACTTAGGGCGTTGTCGTGATGAGACCCTGATATTATGTATTGGGAAGCATAAGTTATAGAATAGCAAAAATATTTCATGGAACTTATCAAACGCAATATTAGAATCAGTTTCATGAATTATGTCACTAAATGTCATAGACATCATACAGTCCTTAAATTTTGTCATGTTTTGTGGACAAAAATCACGTCTTTGAATATACCAATAGTGTAGAGTACAAGCCGGCTTTATTGGACAGGATAACAATTGCGCAGTATGATCCGACATAGCAAGCTCAATGTTTTCACCTTTACACCCACGCACATTACTCAAAATGTTGTCAAGACAAGTCCCACTTTGTAACCTTGTAGGCTCAGTGATTTTAAACTTGAGGTTATAAGCAGCAACTAATTCCTTAAATTTAGAGACCGTATTATTATTACTTAATAGATTTATATTGAAATCGCCACAAAGAACAATTTTTTTTGTTCCTAGGCTTGTCTCTTCAAGTAAAGAGTTCAAATTATCTAAAAATGCATCAATCTGGTGTGATAGCTGTCTAGGAGGCCTATACACACATAATACTATTATTTTGTGATCTATAAGTTCAACTCCCGAGCACTCAACAACACCGTCCACACAATACCTTTGCAGTCCACTTATTGGCTTGAACCTATGTGTATTACGAATAAGAATACACGCTCCACCACGTCGATTTTTCCTACAATAGTATGAGCCTAGCACAAAATTAGGAATACGCAGTAACTTTACGTCTTCATTTTTGAGATTATGTTCTGTTACGCATAAAATGTCGACTATTTTATTGTCTTTTTCCATGGTATCCAAGTTTACAGTTACCAAGTCTGATTTACTCAACAATCCATCTATGTTTTGATGAAGAACTTGGAGTTCTCGACATACGAAAAAACTTATCAGTACGATCCCCGATGGCTGTCTCATCCATGCCTACATGTGGCCTAGCATTAATTTGTGCGCCATTCAGTTTCTTTACTGAATTAAGTTCATTTACGTGAATGGTATCGATAGGGTGTAGTGTTTGTGCTTCTACATTAGTTTTACAATTTTTTATTTCATTTTGGCACCATTTATCATTATTCTTATAATTGATGTGAATAATTTCTTTTAGAATGCTTCTACACAAGTTGATACAAAATTCCTCTCTATGAAGTTTAATAGTGGAGTAATACATATCAACATAAACAACATGATTGTACTGGTTGCATGCAAGTCTTAGTTCATAATTGAGCTTCTGCTCTCTGAGATACTTGTTATATAATACTTCTGGTACTAAAACATTGGTATGAGATAGTGATTCAAGCAAAAAATGAAGACACGATATGTATTCATAAGGAATCTTGTCGTTTGTTCCAGTTAAGAGTACAATACAATCATTCTTTGTAAAATCCCTTACGTCGACACTATGCGGGATAGTCTTGCTCCAGGTTTCCAAAAACATTTGATTTCATATTCATCACCCAATAACTGCTGAAGCGTTTTCCGCACATGTTGTCCCTGTTCATCGCCTAATATTAAAACTTTCTTTTTCGAAGTCTTCATTTTGGTTTCAAATTTTTTTTCTACATTATATTTATACATAGACTCGGTTTTTCTGTTTGCTGTTTTATTCATGTGACATATTTTGTTACAAATTTTCGGAAGTTGTGATTTTACTCGTATGCTATGCATAGAATTTGACTCTCCTGCATTTCCGCTTGAACAACTCAACAGTTGATTGTCCGAATATTTATTATCTATATTTATGTTATATTTGTTCATAAGAGTTGATTCAATATCCTCATTATCAACTTTAATTTTATTGGACAATATTTTATTAGCCTGACAAGTATTGGATATTCCGTCGTTTGACTGAGTGAGCGACATAGGACTCGCTTGGCTCGTTTCTTTACTCGCTAATCGAACTCGTTTAGGAGTCACATTAGGTCTATTTTGTTCTCCGATTTCATTTACTAGGCGTAATCTTTTGCGCATTAAAACAGGGCGACTTACAAAGCCTAATTCTTTGTATCTATCTACAGTTTTTTTTAAATCGTAGTTTTCAGTTTGTAACCGTTTATTTTTGTCATGCAACTGTTCTATTTTTAGGTTTGCAGATTTTAAGTCATTTGTAAATTTTTCTAATTGTTTGTTCAGATGGATACATGGGCTACTTTCGCTCAGAGTATCCTCTGGTAAGCTTAAAACAGAATCTTCAAACATTGTGGACTGTGTTAGGTTATTCAAAGAATTCGACCGCGTTTTCAATGAACGCAATGTAACATTTTCGGAATCCATGTGTAGAAGAAATTATTTCTGGGTGTGTAAGTGTCTTTATTTCTCAGAACGACTTTTATAGTCTACGAGTATGTGTCAAGATCACAGTCAAGCTCATCGATTACACTTCTTATGATGTTGTTATCGGTCACTATCGTCTCACCAGTGTCCGGATTTTCTTGGAGGTTATGTTGTATGATGGTTATTTTCCGTAAGTTCCACTAATTCTTCGTCTGACAATTATTACTCAATTAAATATGCGGACACTAAAATATTACTTGTTGACGCGGCTGGGGTTGCCAGCAGTCTTTTTAGTAGAATCGGTCAGCTTCCTTAGTAGAATCGGTCTAGATACTGTGTCAAAAGCCTTGGCTAAATCCAAAAAGACACCCGCACATCTCTGTCCAGTGTCCTGCTTATCGACGACATAATTAACTAGAGATGCAACAGCATCCTCTGTTGACCGTTCAGATCGGAAACCAAATTGACTCGCTGAGAGGATACCTTCCTTTTCGAGAAAACCAACCAAGCTACTGTTGGCCACTTTCTCTAATATTTTGGACAGCGATGTCAGCAAAGATATTGGGCGATAGTTGGTTGCTTCAATTGTATCACCTGCTTTATGTATGGGACAAAGATTTGCAATTTTAAAGGAGTCCGGAAATATGCCAGTATCCAGGCTGAGATTGCATAGAAACGCGATCGGGGCTGCCAAAATATGTTTTGCAGATTTAAGTAGTTGGTTAGAGATATTGTCTTCACCAGGTGTAGATTTTATTTTGAGTAAACTAATGATTTTACTGATTTTTACAGAATCTGTAGGTGCCAAAAACATTGAGTTAACAGGAGAACTGTCCAGAGATATCTTAGAAGTGAGAGCTTCTTCTGTTGTCTCTAAGCGCTCCAGTATGTCCATAGCCAAGTTTTTACCTATTGTGGCAAAGTATTCATTAACCCCATTAAGTGCCTCCGTCGGCGTAGGTGCCGTGCTTAGAAGGTCAAGATTTGTTGTTGTCGCTGAGTTGATTTTGCAAATGTCTTTAATAGAAGTCCATAGTTCCTTACTATTACCTAAACTTGATTTAATTCTGTTACGCTCATGTTCACTTTTTAAATTTTGAAGTAGGTTATTGCAGTGGTTACGATAACTTTTATATTTTTCAGCTAGTTTAATATCTTCTGGTTTTTTTTTAAATTTGTAATGCAAACCATCTCTTTTACGCATACATTTTATCAGTCCCGGTGTAATCCAGGCTTTGCGTATGTATTTTGAATTCCGTACCTGTGAAGTTGTACTATTGCTAGCTACAGCATTGCTCAGAATTTTAACCAGATGTTCAGCAGCTTCATTGGGGTTTGTGTGGACAAAAAACGAAGACCAGTCCGTTTTTTCTAAGTCACTGGTGATTTTTAAATAATTGACTTTCGTTATTTGCTTTTTGGTGATAGTTTGCTTACTACGTCGTCACCGAAATCCTCGTCGAACTCGTCCTCGTCGGATGAATCGTCTCGGTCACTCAACTCATCGGGGTCAGCGTGCAGCAGCCGTAAAAATTCAGCCGGTGGCTCTTCTTCTACTCCCGTGCGCCAGACAGACATTTTTTACAAAAAAAAGAAGAAAGTTTTGAAATAGTAGTAACACACGATTTTATTAGTGTGCAAACATTACTGTGTTCCGATATGAAGGGTATCGTAGGAAAGGCCTATGTCCAGCAGTGGACGAATACACGCTGATGATGATGATGATGTTTCCAGAGAAATTCTAAGAGATAAAACACCTTATATCTGCGAGTGACGAGCGCAGTGCGATGCTAGTAAAAACTTTTTGCTTGTCCAGTCAACAGCCTGTGGCGTTGTTTTTATTTGTAATAGAAACATAAAATATAATTTTCAATATAATTTACAAAAGTTGTCTGTAACGTTCTGAAAATAAGGTCTCAAGTCCGCGGCCACGTATGGCCTTAACCCTTCACGTGCTTTATGTCAACAATCGTTGCTTAAGGACTGGAGGCCAGACGTGCTTTACGCAACGCGTAGTTGCGTAAGCAAAGCTCTCTTATTGGTAGGCGGATTGTGGCTTATATACGTCATAACACGTTATCATGTTGGTACTAGTCTGTTCGGAATTTCAATTACGAGAAATTTACCGCTAACGCAATAGAAATAAAGCTTCATTTAGCCTACAAGAAAAAAAAACACTGATGCCACCGTGACATTTCTGTGTCGCGGGCTCCGACGCCATTTTTCCCCACAAAGTGATCCGACGCCGACGAGAAATATTCTTTATTTAAATCAGAAAATGAGAAAACGATGAGTATTTTTATTGTTATCTACTAAAAAAAGGATGGTGAGTGTGCTAAAGTTAATATTATGGGTGTGTTGTGTTCTTTTATTAGTGAAAAAACGTAATAACTTTGAAGTGCCGTAAAAAAATAAAGTACTAAAATGGTGGCTTCGTTTCGTTTCGTTCGTTTTTTAATTGTATTTTGAGTTTTATTGGCAATTTCGGTAAATAAATGAATACATGTGGTAGTTAATGTGTTAATGTGCTGGTTAAAATATTTTGTTGTGTGTATATTGTGACCAAAACTTCTTTGTGACGGCCGTGAAATGCAAACTTTGCATTTCGTGACAGGATTTATTAATGTGGTAAGTACCTAGACATTAACACAGTACTTTAACATAAACTACATTTCAAGGGCTTTCTTGTGATATATAAATGTGTACATATTATTGAGATAAATATCATTATTTATTCACTTTTCCACAACTCCTGCGCATTTCGTTTTTCGTACTCGATCTTACCAGCACGTAGGCCACTTTTAGCGGGAATGTATCGCACGCGCGAAGAGTTAAGGTCACTATCGGATGGGTTTTTCAAATTCGTAGTAAACTCGACCTTTGTCATTGCTACCTTTGTTGGAACAAGAAGGTTCTTATCAGAATCAGCCGAGCCGTAAATAACATCATACATTTTTGGACGAAATGTTTGTACTGCTAAATCTGCGTAGTTTATTGGGCTATTTGGTAAGCTGACATCTTTATTTGGCTGTGTGGGCTTACACAGCCTCTCGAGGTCTCTGAGGGAGAGTTGGGAGCGGCCGCCCTGAAGATGAGGGCCAAAGACACAGCGCCGGGGCCTGACGGCATACCCGGCCGTGCATGGGCTCTCGCTCAGGACGCCCTGGGCCCTCGCTTCCGGGATCTCCTGAGTCGTTGCATGTGTTAGAATCTGTTAGGATTCTGCGCTGTTATAACCCAATTTACATCAGGATAGCCATAATTCTGTGAGCTTGGATGTGAATACGCTGTTAATTACTTACTTAAAAGATAGTAGGATGAATAGAAAATCCAATAAATAGATGGTATTTAATTATTTATTCTTTTTAAACCACTTTCGGTGCACCTATAGACTACAGAGAAAGAACGTGGCCAAGAAAACTCTGCGCCATCACATACATAATCTGTACACAAGTAGATCTAAGACAACAGTTATAATACTTATCTTTGCTTTATCAACCGTTCGCTCGGGAACAAGAATAATACAGAACAATCAAAGCAAGAGAGAACATAATAAGTAAGAGACAACAATATATGTACAAGAAGATACAAGATGACCGAACAGAGCCACGATCATTTTTATACTCTTCGTTGTCAACCCCACTCGCCTATAGTCATAGCGCCGCCCCTCCAACCAAACCATAACAAGTTATAGCGGATTAGGTGGTGGATTTGACAACGTTGATTTACTTATATGTTTATTATACTTTATACAATAATACTTGCATATTATTTATTAATTATATATAACCGTATTATTTATAACATGGTTATACTTATTATATAATTTCGGAAATACATCAAATCCTTTCTTTTTATTACAATATCCCATAAAATATCTCATTAATCAGGATTTGACACGTATAAACCACCCATTTAGTCAATTTTAACGTTAGGTGAAGGGTTCCAAGGAACCCTTAATCTAACACATGCGAGAAGGGAGATTCCCGAGGCGATGGAAGATGGGAGAGGCTTGTGCTCCTCCGGAAGGGCGGCCCGTGGACGAACCCTCGGGGTATCACCCAATCGTGTTGCTTGACGAGGCGGGCAAGCTCCTAGAGCGCATTATTGACGCGAGCCTCGTCAAGCACCTTGATGGGGTGGGCCCGAACTGGTCGAAGTCATATTTTGGGTTTCGGAGAGGTTGCTCGACGATTGACGCCGTGAATCACGTCCGCAAGATCTCCGACAATGAGGTCTCGAGTGGCGGGGTGTTGTTGGCGGTGTCACTCGACATCGCAAATGCTTTCAACACCCTGCCCTGGATAACGATCACGGAGGCGCTGAGACTCCATCGCGTGCCCCTGTACCTGAGGCGCCTCGTTGGGGACTACCTCGTTGGACGGTGTGACGGTCAGACCCATGTCGCGCGGGGTTCCACAGGGGTCTGCTCTTGGGCCACCCCTGTGGAACTTCGGCTACGACTGGGTGCTAAAGTGCGCTAACCTTCGTGGCGTCAGCCTGATTTGTTACGCTGATAACACGTTGGTAACCGCGAGAGGCCGGACTTTTCGCGATGCGGCGATCCTGGCCACTGCTGGCGTGGCTGCCGTGGTAATCAGGATCAGGAGCTTGGGCTTGGAAGTGGCACTCCACAAATCGGAAGCCATTTGCTTCCATGGTCCACGACGAGCGCCACCTGCAGGCACCAACATAGTGGTGGGCGGAGTCGCCATCCCTGTCAAGCAGACACTGAAGTATCTCGGTATCGTGCTTGACAACAAATGGAAATGGGGGGTGCATCTGCGTCAACTTAGCCCCAGGTTGACGCAAACAGCTTCGGCGCTAGGCCGTCTCCTGCCCAATATGGGAGGGGCTGGACGGCACTGCCGCCACCTTTACATGGCAGTGGTGCGCTCCATGGCCCTGTACGGCGCTCCCGTGTGGGCGGGTCGGTTGAACCGCGCAGAGGAGGCTCTTCTCCACGGAGCTCAAAGGGTCATGGCAGTGAGAGTGTGTCGGGGATACTGCACCAGTACCAGCACCAGTGCCGGGTGCGTGCGAGAGAGAACGAACCGCGCTCCGCACTACAGGAGGTGGTGCGGTGGCGTAGAGATGCTAGGACTAGGGTCCTGGTGAGATGGAAGGAGCGGATCCTCTCGGGACCCACTCAAAGAGGAACCGGTGCCCGACGGCTCCTCGAGCCAATCCGGGCCATTCTCTCTGGGTGGGTCCAGGGGAGACACCTACCAGAGTCCTCACCTTTCGGACTACGCAGGTGCTCTCGGGACACGGTTGTTTCGGGAGGTACCTGTGTATAGTAGTCGGAAGGGAGGAAACCCCGGTGTGCAACCGGTGCGGTTGCGCGGAAGACACCGTGCAACACGTGTTGGAGCGTCCCCGGGCGGGATTGGAGGAACCGCGGAGATCCCTAGCTGCGGTCATGGAGGCGGACCTCTCATTGCCGACCATCTTACCAAAGATGCTCGACAATGAGAGGTCATGGGAGGCGGTGGTCTCCTTCTGCGAGACAGTCATGTCGCGGAGGGAGGCCGAGAAGTGAGAGAGGGAGATGGATCCTCTTGCTCCTCCGCGGAGTAGGAAGCGGACACGGGGGCGAGCCACTCGGACTCGCACCCCGTCTTCACTTGTAGGGCCTGGGGCGTCGAGCGTTTAGGGCCGTCCGACACCCCACCTAGGGATAGGCCCTCCCGAGGCGGTGACGCGCCACTGGTTTCTGGGCGTCACTGAAGCCAAATGCGGGGGCTTCGTCCCCCCGCGAGGCGGGCCCGCAAGGGTGCCGGCGTTGGATCGAAGTCGTAGAGGGAGTGCGAAGAGTGACCCCGCGACTTTGACCCACTGCTATGCCGGAGAAACCTGTGGGGGTTTTAGTCGGTAGGAGCACGCACCACTTTTAGTGGTGGCGAGTCGGACACACCTGCCGTGTCCCTACACGATCGACGGTGCGTTAAATGCATTTCTACAACAACAACAAAAAAAGGCGGCGTCAACGACAAATACGGTGCCGCCTCCGGCGATTAGAGATCGCAATCCCATAACAAACAAATATCAATTTAAAATCACGTCAAGCGGCTGCTCGTTATACAAGAGCTACAAAAATTCAGCCGGCGGGTCTTCGTCGATCCCGGCGCGCCAGAGAGACATCCTTATCAAATTTGAAGAAAAATTTGGAAATAATACTAACACACAGTAGTAATAGTGCTCTGTGTAGAGTCCGCCTGTAATGTTTTCAAAGAAATTACTGGGCTAAGAGATAAAACTTTGAACTCTTCTTGTTTCATTTGTTTTGTGTCACTGAGCTGTTATTGGCAGGCATATTGCCTACCATCAGACACATGTACCATTCGTCTTGTCATACTACACTATAAAAAAATCCAAAGGGACATGTCTTTTTTTATCTCTTAGGTGACGAGCGCAGGCAGATACCCGAAAACGAACGAACTGAGTTTGTTTGTCAAATTTACAATTTATTTGTTAATCGAGATAAAACACAGCATGCTTCATATTTTTTGCCATCTCCCTCTCCAGCAACCGCTTACTCTTCATATTGCGAACCACATATGTATTCATCATCGTCGTCTCTGCCAGAGAAAAGTATACCTCCAAAGATCATCATTACTTCAAACAGAATAGTTCAGCCAGCCACAGAAAATCCAGATTATGGGGATAATGCCATTGATGATTTTAAATACGATTACGATACGAATAATTGTTAAACTAACTACATTTATTAATTAATGTGATTGTAATGATTTAAAAAAAGCAATTATGAAAAATTATGTACCTATTTGTTTGTATATACAAATACATACCTTAATATTGTCCTTCATTCAAATCCAGACAAACTTCGGGAATAATTTTTGATATGATTTGTGGTAAAATTTTGAATAAAAAATGGAGACTTTCGAAGCTGTCGCCAGAAGCCAAAAATCGCAATGTAACGGCTAGTCGTATTTTAGCTGGAATCGCTTGTCTAAATTGAGTATATTGCTTAGTAATTATTGGCGAAACTTGGTTCAATATGTAGTCAAAATCTAATTCAGACATTCTGGTAAACTTCTTGAATTTTCCAGACGGTTCCCGTACTACTTCACTCAACTGTTTCTCCATAGTCATACTGAAAAAATACGTACAAGTCAGTTAATTTACATTTCAAAAATATCATTAACTGACCAGGCGTTATTATTCGAGATATGTACATGAATAAATGATTGTATGATTACCTGGTTCTGTTACGATGGATTTTCGTCTGTTAGAGCTCTAGGGCTGTATGTATGTAGTTTAAATTAAACACCTGCGTTCTTTTGTATTGTTGTTTAATTTCGTCCAAAGATTACAATTACAAACCACGTCCACACGCTATCGCTGTCGGCACAAAGAAAGGGAAGCTAGTTTATGGTGTTGCAAGTTAAAAGATGCATAGAAAGTAATTAGCAATGTTGCAAGACCATACACAATCATAGAACTGCTAGTTTCTAGTTATTAATGTTGTGAACATAACTTGGGGCCTCCTTTAGAAAGATACATTTTTAGGAAGGCTAAATGCAAAATAATATATTATAATGAGTTTAAGTTTGACAAGTAAGTTTTAAGTATTATTCTACAGTCTCAATTACAAAACAATCAAATCGTAAACATTGAAAATTAAATTGCAAAACATGAAATTAGTAAACAATTAAGTTATAAACATTAGAAGCAATGTAAGTAAATATGAACATGAAAGTAAAATCTAAGTTTATATAAGTACTTAAGCCTAATTTGTCAAATATGCTTTTAAAATATAACTTATATGATATAGTCATTATTATAACAATCCTTATAGCTTTATTTTAAATCTAATACATGATACCATAATGGGTAGTATTAGTTAAGTATATGTTATGTTACACATAATATTTAAGGATTTTTATAGTATTACCTCAAATCTAATACATGAAACAAAATGGGAAAAATCATTGTCGTACAACTACAGATTTATGTAAGTATTAATTTCTAACACAATTACAAATGGGTTGTATCCATTTTCGTTTTAAGTCAATTTGTTACAAAATGGGCAGAGCTGATTTACATTACAGGTGTGATTATTATGTCTCAATTTTTAAAGTGAGGTTTATATATCAATAGGTAGTACACATATTTTTGTTACAGATCTGTTGTGTGTATGACCATTTGCAATGCGTACTTCTACTGCTCGTACCCTATTGTCCTTACCAGGGAACACATTAGTTATACGAGCCATTGGCCAATATAATGGAGAGGTGTTATCGCTACACAAAATTACCAAGCTTCCAACGTTCACATTAGGTCTCACTGAACGCCATTTAGGCCTGTTCTGTAACAAGTTTAAGTAATGTTTACTCCAGTATTTCCTAAAGTCTTGTTTCATACCAGTGATTATAGTCCAAAATTTAAGTATACTGGTAGGGCTGTCACTAACATCCTGTTCTGGGTAAGTATTTAAAGGCTTACCTGTCAGTGGAGGAAGTGTCCGGGTGATATGTAGGAGAAGTCATTAGGGTCTGCTGTTACTGCTGTAAGTTAAGGTCGGGAGTTAAGTACGCCTTCAATTTCTACTAAGACAGTATTAAGTTGCTCGTATGTTAATAGAGCTTTACCAACAACGCGTTTCAAGTAATGCTTTGTACTTTTAACGCCACTCTCCCATAAACTTCCAAAAATAGGGCTATAACTAGGTATGAAAAAGAAGTTTATACCTCTTTGCGAGGCGAATGACTGTACATTATATTGATGGCTTTTAGAAGAGAATAATTTATAGTAATCGTCTAATTTGTTTCTTGCGCCTTAGAATGTAGAGCCATTGTCACAGTAGATATCACTGGGCAGGTTTCTTCGAACAATGAAACGTTTGAAATAAGCAAGAAAACATTCTGTTGTTAGGTCTGAGACGAGCTCAAGATGAATTGACTTTGTAACAAAACATACAAATAGTGCTATGTAACCTTTGCCGATGACAGGCTTCCTGATTCGGCTGTTTTTGACTGATACCGGCCCAGCGAAGTCTACTCCAACCTTTTTGAAGGGACGGCACGAGTTGACTCTAGCCGGTGGCAAGGAACCCATCAGCTGCCTCGAAGCAACACCTTTTAACCTGTGGCAGGTTACACATTTATGTATTATTTTCTTTACAGCACGTAATCCATCAATAATCCAGAATCGTTGTTTGATGGCACACAAAACTAACTTTTGTCCCGCATGTAGTAGTTTCAAATGATAATCTCTCACGATCAAACCAGTAATTATTGAATTTTTAGGCAGTATAGTAGGGTACATTCTTGCGTAAGATATCGACGCGTTCTGCAAACGACCACCGACTCTCATGATGCCTTCTCCGTCCAAAAACGGCGTAAGAGAACTCAAATTACCTGTGACTTGTTTATGACATTGCAGAGAATTGATATCATCCGAATAAAATTGAGATTGCTCATGTTTTATTATTAATGATAAGGCTTTATTTAGCTCAGATGTAGTAATGAAACCTTTTTGTTTTTGTGAAGTTGGTTTTGCATTATTGCAAAATCGACGTATACAGGCTGACTGGTTGAACACTTTACATATTGATATAGCGTGTTCAGTACTCGATTCTCTTTCTATTTAAGTGAAAAAAATGGGTGCTTAATATTTGACTAATTTAACTTTAATTATCTGTCAATAAAAATAAGTATGGTCACTAGCGAAATCGCCAGTCACGTGACAAGGTTGGTAGGTACAGTCGTCGCATCGTTCGCGCCGCATGATTTATAGAAATCCCCGCCAGCGGCCGGCAAAGCATTCCCGCGTGCCCGCGCTCGCGTCACCCGTTTAGTATCAAAGCGAACGCGGGTGAGCCGGTAATTTCGCAAGTTTCGTACCTACTTCCGCATCTCGGGATTGTCTGCGATTATCAGTGCATTTCCTTAATCGAAACGATGTCTTACCAATGAAGAACCTACACTAAAGTAACTCTTAGGTTAGTTCATAATTTTCGAATAAATAAAAATATAAACTTACAGTTTCAATTGTTTTATTGCAATTGTTGTTTTCTCCGAAAAACGAATCAATTATTTCGTAAGCAAATCAGACTACGAATCGAATCTCTTACTTTTTTTCGATACGCTCGATAACTTGATAAAAGGGAATCTTTCTTTTTTTTCAACTCAGTTATCGAAATGTTCATGGAATCACAGATTAGTTTCCATGCATCGTGAATTTTCATTTTATTTTTATAGTCCGGGTGTTTTGCTAGTCAAAGTATACTTTCAACTAGGTAATACTCTATCAGAGTAAGCTCAAAGTCGTTACTCCACGTGACGCTCATTGCACGAAAAAAACACCCAACGTGACACGACCGTTCGACACTGAGTCCCTCGCGCTACTGAAATGATTCGTGAATGGAATTCGTGAATGAATACTGTTAGTAGTCGCGTGGTGTGAACCGAGCACGATCCCTATTGGCGGCTCCACTTTAGTGCCGTGAAGCTCCGTGAACAAGCGCGAACGTGAGTGTGGACCGTTTTCGCGTGGTTCACGCACGTTCACGCCTGTTCCCCGATCAGAGTCGGTATAGGCGGCTCTACACTCGCCCGCGAACCGCGGCCGTGGTTCACGGCCGCGGTTCGCGCATTCACACGCCGCGATAAATATAGCCCTCTACACTCGCAACCTTTCGCATTAACGTTCGCGCATTTGACTAAAATGGACGTGGAAGTTGCTGCTGCTCTGACATTGTGCGCTTTAGCGAATTACAATTATGCATTTATAAAGTCCAAAAAACAAATTAAGAAGAAATAGAGGAGAAGAAGGTGGTGGATGACACAAATCCATCGCAACAGAACCAGGCAAGTCTAGTATGACCTTAATAAGTTACTACAAATGGGGTTGGCCGGGCGAAGGTATTTGCAGATGGCGCCAGCATAGGATGAACCTGTCAGTCTTACCAAAACTCAAATTCTTGTATTTTTCGGAATTTTCTTGTTTAAGCCAAATCCCATAGAAAAAGGCTATTGACAGATCTATAATGGCACCATCAGTCAAATATTTGACAGTTGCCAACCCCATTTCCTTTAGCAGATTATATAGCATGGCTTGTTGCTGACTGTAGATAGCACAGCGAAAAAATATTATTAGCCATTTAAAAAAATATGTTTTTTTTTTCAATTATTTATTTCAGTGTGATTATGGAAAAGCAGCTGGCCGAATTAGTAGGAGAACCTTCGGGTGAATTCAAAAAGTTTACAAGAATGTCTCTCTTAGATTTCGAGAAGTTATTATGTAAAGTTTCTCCACTAATTGCTAAGGAAGATACGCAATTACGAAAAGCAATCCCTGCTAAAACACGCCTCGCCATTACATTACGATTTTTGGCAACTGGAGATAGCCTAGAAAGTTTACAGTTTTTGTTTAAAGTGTCACCTCAACTGATATCGCTGATAATACCCGAAGTGTGCCAAGCTTTGAATCAAGTACTGGAGACGGAAATAAAGGTAATTTAATATAAAACAAATACATAATAATCAAAAACATTTATTACGATAAGTGTCATATTAGCTTTTACAATTTGTAAACTAAACTTAGTAATTCAAGGAACCTGTGTGCCTAAATGTGATTTGGTTTCAATATTAAGAGAACTTGAAAGCCTTATCAATCAAATTGTCATAATCTGTTGGACCTTCATTAGGTTGGTCGCTCGTGTCATTAGTATAATCTGTGTAGTCTTCAGTAGTTTTTGGAATCAACTCATTGCTTATTATAATCACTGATGAATCTCCTGCGGTTGCTGCTTCTTCTGGAATATGAATTACTGGTGAATGAAATGGTAGTGACTCTGAGTAGATGCGCTGTTTAATAGGTGCCCTCTGTTGCTGCATTGGCTGCTCTGAATAAGTGCTGCATGAACTAGTTCCCCTCTGTTGTTGCATGGGCGGCTCAGAGTAAGTACTGCGTGAACTAGTTCCCCTCTGTTGTTGCATGGGCGGCTCAGAGTAAGTACTGCGTGAACTAGTTGCCCTGAGTTGTTGCTGTGGTGATGGAGACTATGATGAAACATACGTTTGAGCAGGCGAAAAATATCCAGGAATTTCTGATCGAGCTAGTGAAAAATAGGTAGGGGATTGTGGTTCTTTGCGTCGGTTATAACGCTGAAACATTTGATACATTTCACATATGAACTGTTCTCTTTCTTCTTCAGATAATAATCTCAACTTTTTGGCAATTATTTTACCGTGTAAGTCACATTCATCATCTTCCTGTGGCTGTCGAGCGCTTAATGTCGTTTTGAGTGTCGAAAGACAATCTTTAACCGTTTCTCCAGCAATCAAAAGTTCAGAGGGGTTGTTACGACGACGAATCGTTTTAGATATCATTTGTTGACTGTTTCTATTACGACTCGGTCCAGCCTCCTGAGCCTCTTCATTTGTTTCATTATTTGCTGATTGTTCCTGAAATATAAAAAAATAATAATATTATAACTACTCGAAAATGTGCAACTTGTTTGTTTACCTTTATTTAAATACCTAAAAATACAGACTATAACGCTAAGTTGAATAAATTAAAGAAATTTATTTTCTTTTACAGATACCGACGTGCGCAGAAGAATGGCTTGAAATTGAAAAAGGATTTAAATTTCCTCGAGCTCTTGGTTCAATTGATGGAAAACATGTCGTTATACAATGCCCACCTGAAGCAGGATCGGAATATTTTAATTATAAGAAAACACACAGCATAGTATTGTTAGCTTTAGTTGACAGCAATTATAATTTTATATTTGCAGATATAGGATGCCGGGGCAGAATTAGTGATGGCGGCGTGTTTAGAAATAGTTTACTATGGAAAAAAATATGTCTGAATACATTAAACTTGCCTACACCACATCCCTTGCCTGGTTCATACAAAGATGTGCCCTATGTATTTTTAGGAGATGGTGCTTTTGCGCTGTCGACACATGTAATGAAACCTTATCCGGGTGTAGTTGAATGAGGTAAGTTTATGAAAGTTCAACTAACTAGAATTTATGTTTTAAATATTTAATTTTTATTCTTTACGTAAAAATACAAAAGTTATATTATCGACAAGGGAAGCGTGCGCTCGGCGCGGTTAGTGGATTTGCACTGGTCGCAAGTGAAAGACGATCGCCGCTGCGGCCGGCCGGTGGTCTGCCGTTGCCGCCTCCTCTATTGTTCTCGCCCAGGTATGTAAATATGCAGCGCTTACATGCCGCTATTTTATTTCGAATTTTATTGATATTTATTTTTAATTCTAGTAAACTTTTTATTTTGTTTCAGGTTACGCCACACACTCCCCTCCAGAGACCGGGTCACGGGCGATATTTATTAGGGAGTTTAACATGTCTTCCCGATCTGGTTACACGTTCCCTTTCAGGTGGTCTGTTCTGGTCAGGTGGTGCTGCTGGTGGTGTAATATTAATCTTTTGCTTTTCAGGTGGTTCCGGTTCCAGTCTGGTGTCTACTATTGGTGTTTCTACGAGTGTGTA
This sequence comes from Ectropis crepuscularia, assembly GCA_963693475.1. Taxonomy (NCBI): domain Eukaryota; kingdom Metazoa; phylum Arthropoda; class Insecta; order Lepidoptera; family Geometridae; genus Ectropis; species Ectropis crepuscularia. Next base: position 22,666,380 of record OY856355.1, read on the forward strand.
TGCTGGCTTCAATCTATCTATTGATACGGTAAGTGGTTTTCCATTCATCATGATTTTAAATACTTTCTCGTTTCTTTCTAGAACTTCGTGCGGTCCGGTGTAAGCTGGTTGTAGTGGGCGGCGGTGGGCATCATCTCTCAGAAAAATGTGAGTAACAGTTTTGAGGTCTTTATATACAAATATTGACTTTTTGCAGTGTCTCGATGCTGGTTGCGGCTGTATGTTCGATGTCAATTTTCGAAGCCGTGCAGAGAAGTCAGTGATGTCTGTAGTTGTATTTGTGCTAGGGTTAAATATTTCTCCTGGTAGCCTCAATGTTTCGCCATATACTAGTTCTGCTGATGATGTTTTTAAATCTTCTTTGTAAGCGCATCTTATTCCCAGTAAAACCAATGGAAGAGTTTCAGTCCAGTTTTCATTGCCGTGGCAAGTTATTGCGGCTTTTAGTTGTCTGTGAAATCTTTCTACTAGTCCATTACAGGCGGGATGATACGCCGTAGTCCTTTTTAGTTGAAAACCTGTTATTTCTGACAGGTATTTGAATAGGGCTGATTGAAACTGTGTTCCACGATCGGTTATAATTTCGATCGGGCAGCCAAATCGTGCAATCCAGCCTGACAATAGTGCTTTCGCGACTGTTTGTGCTGAAATATCCATAATTGGTATCGCTTCCGGCCATCTTGTGAATCTGTCAACAGCTGTCAGACAGTATTTGTATCCATGGGAAGCAGGCATTGGTCCAATCAGGTCGATGTGAAGGTGACAGAATCTAGCGCGTGGAATTTTGAATGTGCCTAAAGGAGCAGACACGTGTCGTGTTACTTTGGCGCGCTGGCATGCATAACAACTTTTAGCCCACTCGCGGCAATCTTTGCGTATACCTGGCCATACGTAGCGTTGTGATACCAGTTTTCTAGATGGAAAAGTGGGTACCACTAACAAGTAAACATCGTCTCGGTGCAAATTAAAGTTTTAAAATTGTTAAATTAAAGATAAATCCCCAAATACGGTATTAATACGACGATTGAGTGATGATTTTTAAGTGAAACATTGAATGAAAACGTAATTAACAGTGAATTACGTTTAAACGACTGAATAACCTGATCAGTCAATCTGGTCCAGATTGGAGTGGGAAGCAACTGATAATACTGTTTCACGTAGCTGCTAAGCCGGCCTGAGTCATTTCCAGTGTTATAAAGTGTGCAAAAGTAGTGCCCTTTTATATTGTTGTTAAATTGTAAACATACAATGAGATTGCGGGTCGTTTAAGTAAAACTGACCTTTGGACTCTTATCAACACTGCATAAAACTGCTCAAATACACCTAAAGTCTCATTGATTTTTATTGGTTCGTCTATTTTGACACACGACTCATAGGCACTGATGGATAAATGGTCTATGTAGACACGCAACACTGAAGATGCGCGGGTTCGAATCTCACGAATCGGTTCTTGTTTTGTAATTTGTTTTTCATTTTTGTTTGCACAAAATTGACTTTTGCTGTCCTGTTTTTCACATTTTGATTTTATTTCTGCTCATCCTACATCATACTAATGCAAAAAGACGAATTGTTGAATACAATGGAAAAATGTAATTTGGAAAATATTACGACAAGGAAGCCTCTTCAGAGGACGAGTTCATTGAACGATTTGTCAACATCTACTAATAGTTCTACATTATTTGAAACAACAGCGATAAGCCTACCGAACTCATCTGTTGACGAAAGCTACATAACAAAGGAATTACAGGATAGAATAAGTAAACTAGAAGAGGCATTACTATCAGCAAATCAGGAAATTGATAACCTTTGTCTAGAAAATAGTAAATTAAGCAAAAGCCTCGAGAAGTCCAGTAAAATTATTGAATTGTATAAAAAACTTGGAATATCGGACACATGCGGTTTATCACCTTTAATTCGTCTAAAAAAGGGATCCAAACACAGAGAGGCCCGCAGCATCACTAATTCACCTTTTGTAACTCCTAAAAGAGGTCTGAAAATCAATAGCCAACATTCCCAACAGGCTATAGACTATCGGCCACAGGCAGCGATTAATTCTACGCCTAATAATCAACAAAGTAGAGTTGAAGAATTAACAACCGACATCGCCCGAAGAAGTGTAAAAAAATCCTCAAATTTGCAAAATGGCAACACAGATGAAATACACATCCTGGAGGACCATATACCCAAGAAACGCATTATAATAATAGCTGATCAGCATGGACGATACTTGAGATCAACACTTAACTCCTTGGCCGGACAGGACTATTCAGTTGAAAGTTATTTGATGCCGGACGCGAAATTTCGTCACATTTTAATGAGTCATAACAACAAATTGGAAAATTTAAATAAAAATGATTGTATTATTTTAATAGGCGGCTCAAATGAAACAAATCCTTATGAATTTCAAGGTCATCTACAAATTTTTTTGGATAAACACAAAGATACCAATATTATTATTAGTGAAATAATGAAAAATAATGTAGTACAAGTAAAAAAATTGAATGATGACTTGAAATTGATAAGTGCGAGTTATGATAATGTACATTTTATTGACATGAATTTCAGTAGATTTATACCTAGCCAAAAATATTGTGTTTTGTTTAGGGCTCGACATATTTTGAGAGATATCATCCGTTTAGATTACAAATATAAATTGAGCAATATGCCATTAATATCGAAATTTCTTTCCATGGCAGATAAATGCACTCAGACGGAGGAAGAGTTCAACAAAACTAATTATGATGAATTGACTCAAAGCCATGAACAAGCAAAGCATACAGTTAGCAGGGATTTTTTTCGAGTATAGCTTTGTGCACATCATGCACCAAAACATCAATGGTTTAGTCAGCAAAATGGACGACTTAACTATATCTGTGGAAGACTTGAAAAGAAATAAAAATATCTTTATTGACGTAATGTGCATAACCGAACATAATATGATAGAGAATGACTCGGTTATGCTCTGTATACCCAATTATGGGCTGGCTACAAAATTTTGCAGACCAAATCGATCCGGAGGTTCCTGCATTTTAATTTACAATCAACATAAATATAAAATATTGACTGAAGTAAACTCACTATCTGTAATGAATATATTCGAATGTTGTGCCATTGAACTTATAGAGCACAAAATTATTGTTATTTGTTTGTATAGATCTCCGAGAAATAAAATATCTATTAGGGAACAATTTTTCGCAAAACTTCACGAGTTGTTAAAGAAAACTTGTTATAGTAATAAAAAAGTTGTGCTTTGTGGCGACTTCAATATTAATACCATGGTGAAAGATCCCATTTCTCAGCGTTTTCAGGAAATATTAACACAGTTTAATCTAAAACTGAGCGTAAATAAACCCACCAGACCGCGTAGTCAGACATGTCTTGATAATATTGCTCATAACGCCAAAGGCTGTTCAACCACAATTGTGGAGCATGCTCTATCGGACCACACAGCCCAAGTGATGAAATGTCCTGTTAAAAGAAGTTACATCATTACTCATTTCTATAGATGGAGAAGAGACTTTAGCCAGGAAAATATAGATAAATTTATAAACGCCTTGAGTAATCTATCTTTTCAAGATATTTACACAGCTACGGATGCCAATACGGCATACGACGAATTTATAAGCATTTTTCTTTTGTTTTATGAGTTGTGTTTTCCACGGTTTAAAACAAAAGTTGCCTTGTCCAAGCGATCAATGTGGCTAAGTAGAGGCATTAAAATCTGTACAAAGAGAAAACGTTCTCTACTATGGAAATACAGAAAATCTAAGGCCGTAAATGATAAAACTGATTTCAAACAATATTCTGCTAGGTTAAAACGTGTTATTAAGCAAACCCAAAAAGCTCAGAATAACTTTTTCATAAAACAATCTACTAATAAATCAAAGGCAGTATGGGATATAATAAATAAATATAAAAATCATAAAATCAAAGACGAAATTAAACAAATACAGTTTCACGGAAAACCCATTACTCATCCTAAAGAAATCGCTCAATGTTTTAATAATTTTTTCATAGACGAAATAGAGCAGAGTTCTGTAAATGGAATTTGCGCACAAAAGACACTCCGCCATAATAAATCCAACTCTTGTTTTTTTTCTCCGACTAATGAACACGAAATTGAGAGAATTATATTCTCATTGAAAAATACAAATACTGTGGGGTATGACGATGTACATACCAAAGTCATAAAGTCTGTGGCTAGAGTCATATCTCCTGTACTCTCACATATCATTAACAGCTGCATTGAAGAAGGTATTTTCCCAGATAAACTTAAAATTTCTGTCGTAAAACCTCTATTTAAAAAAGAAAATAGGGAAAATATGCGATTTTATAGACCGATAGCTTTAATACCTGTACTGTCTAAGGTTTTTGAGAGAGTCATTTATGAGCGTGTCAACAATTATTTTGAAAGCAATAATATATTTGCGTCAGAACAGACTGGTTTCCGAAAAAATAAATCTGTTGATATGTCAATGCTAAGTTTTCTTGAAAGAGTATACAGTGGTCTTGAACGTAAAACAAGAGTAACAGCGCTGTATATGGACATGAGCCAGGCTTTTGATCGTGTAGACCACAGTATTTTGATTGACAAAATGGAAAAATATGGGATAAGAGGATGTGCATTGGATATGATTAAATCATATCTGACAAATAGACGGCAATATACAGAAGTAAGTAGATTAAATATTAGAACTAAAGTAGAAGAAACACATTGTTCAGACACTAGAACCATAAAATACGGTGTACCTCAAGGAAGTATATTGGGTCCGCTACTATTTATTATTTACATAAACGACTTACCCCATGCCATACATGATCCGATTGTCATGTTTGCAGACGACAGTACCGTAATTTTTACAGAAAATGGTTTGTGCGACCATGAAAGCAATATTAACAAATCTATAGAGTTGACAGTTGACTGGTTAGAGAATAATAATCTTAAAATTAATTTGGACAAAACCCATATAATGACTTTTAAAACAACTAATAGTAACAATGACATTCTAAATATAAATTATCGTGGAAAGCAAATAACTGAAATCAATACAACAAAATTTTTAGGTATACAAGTTGACTCGGCTCTATCGTGGAAATCTCATGTGGAGCAGGTGTGCACCAGGTTAAACCAGTTTTCTTATGCTCTCTACATGCTGCGTAATGTCGTCAATGACGCGACTCTCTTGAGTGTCTACCATGCGTATGTCGGTTCAACACTAAGATACGGAATACTTTTATGGGCAAACTCCACAAACAAAGAAGCTGCATTTAAAGCTCAAAAAAAATGTATACGTTCAATTTGTAGATTAAAACAAAGAGACTCATGTAAGCCTTCCTTTCAAAAGTTAAAGTTGTTGACTCTTCCTTCTATTTATATTTATGAAGCCGCTCTTCTGGTCAGAAACAACATTCAAGATTATGAATGTTTAAAGAGTATTCGTCACAAACATATCTTATGTGCTCCAAAATGTAGATTAGCTATATATAATAAAAGCATTTTTGTTAAAAGGGTCGAAATCTACAATAATCTACCTAAAGTTCTGAAAGATATTGAGAGTAATAACATTTTCAAGCATAAGTTAAAAGAAATTCTTTTGGAAAAGGCGTATTACTCCATTGCCGAGTTTCTAAGAGACAAAGACTTGGCTCGCTTACAGTTTCTCATAAGTAAATAATAACCAGTGACCTGTTTTTTGTATATGTAATTTAATTTGGTACGAGTCTCATATTTTTAGTATTACGCATATTTGACATTTTATTTGAAATCTCTGACATTATTTTAACTAATATTGGTATTATTTATTGACCCAAATATTGTGTACCTTGGACATGTTAATTTGACTTTTTATTGTTTTAGCCATTCTGTATAATTGATTCTGCAATGTGAATTTTAAAAATAAACTCACAACATAAATATTTGCATGCCATAAGGTTAAAGCATGGCGCACCTATACCTATATACTTAGCTTCAACATTATGTAACAATGTAAAATTGTACAACCCATGTTTTGCAAATGAAATAAATTGAATTGAATTGAATTGAATTGAGTTTCGCTGTAGCGTTGACGCCTGGGTGGCTGAGTGAATGCAGGCTTTCGAATACTCGATGTCGCAATTCTTTGGGTACGTACGGTCGAGTAATGTCAGATGATTCGTCTCCATAAAGTTTGATGTCAGTTCCGGGTAATGAGAATTTTGTTATTGTTAATGACGTTTCTCCATCTAATATAGTTTTCAGCTCTGCGTCGGTTTCTTGTAATTTCGCCATTGTTTGAAAGTCTATAGGTCCTGACAGTTCCTCTATCCGTGAGAGTGTGTCTGCCACGACGTTTTCTTTTCCAGATATGTGTTGTATATCAGTTGAAAATTGTGATATGAAATCTAGGTGACGAATTGACGAGGTGAGCATTTGTCTTTTCGTTGATGAAATGCAAAGCAAATGGGTTTGTGATCAGTAAAAATTGTGAAGTGTCGTGCTTCAACGTGATGACGAAAATGTTTGATGGCCTCGTAGATTGCGAGTAGTTCTCGGTCATACGGCGAATATTTTTGTTGCGCTGGGCTCAATTTTCGTGAAAAGAAGGCCAGCGGCTGCCAATTTTCGTTTTTAAGCTGTTGTAGGGCCGCTCCGACTGAGGTGTCTGAAGCATCAGTAACTATGGCTAATCGAGCTTCAAGGTCTGGGAATGCCAAGAGTGCTGCTTGACATAAGCTTTCTTTACAGCTTTCAAATGCTTGCAGAGTTTCACCTGATATTTCGACTGGATGTGATCCTTTGACTGATCCGACGAGCAGATTGTGTAGCGGTGCTTGTGATTTTGCTGCATTTGGCAAAAATCTGCGATAAAAATTGATCATCCCCAGGAAACGCCTTAACTCTCTGACGTTCTTCGGTATGGGGAAGTTCTTTACTGCTTCGACTTTAGTGTCCAGTGGTTTGACGCCTTCAGCGGACACAGAATATCCCAAAAAAGTGACTTTTGGTAAGCCGAAGTGGCATTTAGATGTATTTATTACCATGTTGTAGTCTTTCAGCCTGGTGAATATCTGGCGAAGATGGTTTTCATGGGATGACTCATCGTGAGAATATATTAAAAAATCATCTAAATATGGGTAGCAGAAGTCATCGAGTCCGCGGGTCATTTCATCGACGAACCGTTGAAAAGTTTGGCCTGCGTTTCTCAGACCAAAGTTCATATATGGGTATTCGAAGAGTCCAAAGGGTGTTGTGATTGCAGTCTTGCATATATCTTCCTGCGCAACCCTGATTTGATTGTACGCTTTGATCAAATCTATTGTTGAGAATACGCGGCAGCCTGACAAGTTGTGGATGGATGTGACGGATAGGGTAGCGATCCGGAATTATCCTTGCATTCAGCTGGCGGTAGTCTCCGCATGGCCTCCATCCGCTGTCCTTTTTAGGGGCTAAGTGCAGCGGCGATGACCAAGGGCTGTCCGAAGGTCTGACGGTTCCATTCATCAGCATCGTATCAAATTCGTGTTTCGCTATCTTTAACTTATCAGGTGCGAGACGACGTGGAGTACTGAACACTGGAGGTCCTGGTGTTGTTTTAATATGATGCACCGTGTTGTGACTACATGTGATGTTAGTACCGGATGGGCGTGTGACTTCTGGAAACTCTCGTAGAATCGTCAGGTATCTTGATTCGCCTGCCATTGTCTTCACTGAAGAAATTGTGGCTGATGAACTTGCTGATTTTGCTGCCGACGTGAGTGTGGTTTTGTTGTCTACAAGTCGTTGATTACGAACGTCCACCATCAAGTTGTAGAAACATAGGAAGTCGACGCCTATGATTGGTTTCGTGACGTCAGCGACTGTGAAGCGCCAAGAGAAGTCTCGTCGTAGTCCGAGGTTTAGCACCATGTGTGTGTATCCATACGTTGCTATATTTGTACCGTTCGCAGCATACAACGTGTACTCGGTTTTCGGTCGGCTTTGTTTTATCAGTCTTTTGGGAAAGACACAGAGATCGCTGCCCGTGTCAACGAGAAACTGCGTCTTCGTCCTGAGGTCAGTGACAAAAAGGCGACCTGTATTAGAGCGATCGTTTGTCGCCATTAGCGACCGCTCTGCCGGTTTCCCGCCGTGTAGTCGCAGGGCTTCTGGCACTTGGTGGAGTCGGATCCGAACTTGTGATGGTACCAGCACACAGGGAAGCGTCGGTAATTTGACTGTGAGCGCGTTCGACTGTGGGTACGTTGTTCACAGCGAGTCTTCTGTCGTGATCTTCCATGGTTGGTGAGGGCTTCCACTTTCTTTGTGAGTTCCGCGATTTGTCGAGTCATGAGTTCTAATTGTGAGAAGGTAGCGGGGGCCACTGCAGCTACACTTACTGGAAATGATGGTGCTGCGATGTCCAGAACAGCATCGGCTAGGTCGGCCAAACTTTTGAGATCCGATCGAGGTTGGCTTGCTATGGCTGTTTGAACGTGGGTAGGTAGCCTGCTCGTCCATATTGATTTTAAAAATTCTTCTGGTATCTAGGTACCTGCCAGATGACGTAGGTGTCGCAGGAATTGCGATGGACGTCGATCTCCCAGCTCTTCGTGTGTTAGCAGCTGCTTCACTTCCTTTTCTCTGGATTGAGACAACCTTTTTATAAGTTCGGTTTTCAACGTCTCATAGCTTGAACCAGTGGGTGGAGCGATGATAATGTCTTTTACTTCAGCGGCATACCTGTGGTCCAGCTGCGACAATATGTAATAAAATTTTGTTTTGTCATCGCTGATCCGGGACAAGAGGAAGTGTCCCTCCACTTGTGCGAACCATACAGCCGGTTCTTCAGGCCAAAACGGGGGTAACTTGACTCCAACTCGAAAAACATCAGCCGGCGCCATGTGAGCCGACGATTCTGACTCGGCGTTTTTGTCGTCCGTTGCCATTTTGAAGCGCGTCCGGAATGAGGGGTCACCACTGTAGTTGAATGAGGTAAGTTTATGAAAGTTCAACTAACTAGAATTTATGTTTTAAATATTTAATTTTTATTCTTTACGTAAAAATACAAAAGTTATATTATCGACAAGGGAAGCGTGCGCTCGGCGCGGTTAGTGGATTTGCACTGGTCGCAAGTGAAAGGCGATCGCCGCTGCGGCCGGCCGGTGGTCTGCCGTTGCCGCCTCCTCTATTGTTCTCGCCCAGGTATGTAAATATGCAGCGCTTACATGCCGCTATTTTATTTCGAATTTTATTGATATTTATTTTTAATTCTAGTAAACTTTTTATTTTGTTTCAGGTTACGCCACACGGGTAACCATGATTCAGGATCCCTAAAACGTATATTTAATCAGAATCTATCAAGATCAAGGGTTGTAGTAGAAAATACGTTTGGGATACTTGTCACAAAATTTAGAATATTTAAAAAACCGATTCCATTTAACCCGGAAAAAGTCTCACTTATAACAATGACGTGCATTTTACTGCATAATTTCTTACGAAAAAGTACCACTTCTTCACATATATATACACCGCTTGGAAACATAGACATTTATGATGAAAATAGTGTACTAATCGCACCTAGCTCATGGAGAAACGAAATCGAAACTACTTGTGCTGTTCGTAATATTCCAATCACAGCACGCCGATCAGCTCTGAATGCCCATGAAATAAGAAAAGAATTTACGAAGTACTTTGTAAGTAGGTACCTAGATAGATAAGTATAGATTATAATTAGGTATAAGATCTTTTTTTAAATTATCAAATAAAACATACTTACACTATTTATTGTTTTATTACATGCCACTCCTTCTCCGAGAAATGAATCCATAGTTTCATAGGCGAACCATATAGGTTTATATACTTCATCTGTGCTGGCACCACTGTGGATAGAATCCTTCACTTTTTTTCTGTACGTTCTGTAGCTGGACATTAGGGAATCCCTTTTCTTCTTCAAATCTGGCACTGGAATTTCCATGATTGCACTAATTCTCGTCCATGCATCGTGTGTCTTATTTTTATTTTTATGTCCTTCATGTTGGGCTTCCCAAGTAACAATTTAACGTCGTATAAAGGTTAAGTAAACGTTATCTGAATACCATACATCGCTGTAATAAAGTCATACTAACGCTATAATAACGTTTACTAAACGCGAAAATGGCCCCAGTTATACGACCTAAATGGTCGTATAATGGTCATACAGAAAGCTCGAGCCAACTTCGTTAACGTCATTCAACAGTCGTACAAATGTTATGTGATAACCACTTTCGTCGCGCAGTAGTCGCATCCTAACTTTACAACGACTCGTTTGTTGTATTGTACAGGTGTTATTGAATGACCAAAACGTTTTGTTTGAGTCAAGTGACAACACCTGTACGACTTATTCATATTAATGTTCGTCGCAACGTGTTTGTGGTTCGACGAAGATTTATTTTAGTGTAAAATAAAAACATACTACAAGGAAATACTAAGGTGAGTGTTATTTAATTTTCATATCTTGCTTACTTTATCTGTCTCTCATGCTATTTAGTTTAACTGGGAACTGAAGTTTTATGATAATATACCTATGTGAATACTATTCAGATTTTCATGCCCCCTCGTAATTTTGTGTTATAATCATATTTTCATTAACAAAAATACGTTTATTTTTTTCTAAAAATGTCTGACTGTTGCTTTTGTCGCAAACTTACCTCTGTACGACCTGATGATGATGATGATGGTCGCCATGATAGCTAGCTATTAGAGTTCCTCAAAAACATTAAAAACCCTTTTCGTATTGTCAATATTCACCAAAATTTATTATTTGTAAATCTATTTCAGGAAAGAACACTTCATAGTGAAAATATGGTTCAGTACTTAGATGTAGATAAATTTCTGACGAGAGCAGATTTTAGACTTCTTAATAGATTGATTTGGCCATGGGAAGAAACTCATTTTATATTATCGGATTATTGCTATGGTTGCCACAGTATCGATAACTTACACACACTGCGGCCATTTCATTTTATCGTATCAAATAAAAATATAATTAGATATCTAATGCGTTTTAAGCATTTTTGGTGCCAGAATTGTTTAAATTTTACCGTGTACAATCATTTTTTGCTAGACGAATGTGATTATTGTTTCTACTGACTTCCTGATAACGTTGAAAGATAGTAGTATCATACTTACAATTTCAAAAGTTATTACTTATCTTTGTTTTCTTATGTCTTCCCATGGTGAGTTAATTCGCGTGTATTAGAATATAAATTTCATTAAGTAACCTATTATATAGAATATATTGGTCAGCGGACTTACAATAAATAAAATCATAATATAAGTACACATCTAACATCCAAGTACAATTTAAAGTAAACAAGATAGATATAGCATAACACAAACATCCACCTCCCTCCCGCCCCGCAATACGCCATTAGTAGCGAAACATCTTTCGTCGTGAGTGAACGCAGGTGACTGGAGCTGCCGTCGTGCCGGCGACCGAGGTTGGTACGAGTTGGTTTTAACTTTAATTAAACACAACAGTTTTAAAATAGATCGCAAACATAATACTTGTCACGAAAATATACTGTAGATATTGTAGGTTATATGCAAATGCATTTTGAAATATTAATCCATACTTAAGTATTACTAATATTAGAAATGGGAAAATGCGTTTGTTTGTTTGTCGTTTCTTCACATCGTCGCAACGATTTTATGTTATAATTTTTGTGTTGTTAGTTTAGAGGCAGAGTGACATAGGCTAATTCTTATCGCGGACAAGTGGAAAGCTATCATGAAATGTTTGCCGCGTACCTACCTATTATTTGCGGCGATACTCCGATACCTACATGGTCATAGTTTCTACATTTCGTAGGTAGTTAGTTAGTGTTAACCTCTGTGATACCTAGATACTATTTCGTAACGACATGATTATGAGTTGTTATTTTTGTTGTTATTTTTATTAACATAGTCACGTGAGGCGATAGATAGGGCAATTACTTTGGTTTTTTTGATACACCCTATAGTTTGTGTTTATATTTTATATTTTGCTTTTTTGCAGCATCAACATGCCATATAAAATCATACAAACAAAGGAGCACGGAAAATTTTCACTATCGATTATCCCTGACAAATGGGAACAAAATAGAATATTACATTGGCCAAAACGGAGAGTGGAGGAGTTGTTAGAACAAGAATCATCTTGTCCTGACGATTCTTGGCACACGATGAAATGCCAGGTCAAGAGGACCGGATTACTTTCTAAACAAAGTGCAGAAGCAGAGCTAGCTAATATGTTACAAGAAAGTGACACAGAAATTGAAGAAAGTACACCACTAACGCCAAAGGCAAAATCTAAAGTTGTTTTTCAACAATACTTTGATGAAATTGCAAGCGCAAGTGTAACAGTAAGTACCAATATTATTATTACTGGGATCTAATATTAAGCGTAATAAATATAAGGGCCTCGCTAGAGAGTACGATTTTGTACCTTTTGGCGTCGAAACTCTGGGTTCATTGGGCCCCAGCGCGCGCAAATTGTTTGCCGAAATCGCGAAACGTCTGGTTGACATAACTCGTGACCGAAGAGCTGGCGACTTCCTCGCACAGCGTATCAGTATTGCGATACAGCGAGGAAATGCCGCCAGCATCCTCGGTACAATGCCACTAGGGTCTGTTTTAGATTTAAGATAGTTTTAGTGTCATTTAAGTTACCTTAATGTAGTAGATTAGAGTTATCTAAAATATTAAGGGGAAATTGATCATTGTTAACAATTAGGTTTAACTTTTGACCCTAATCTAGCTCAAGAGCAAAGACAGGCAAAGCGAGGAGAAGTCTATTCACTCTCTCATTTAATTAGCACTGGGTCGTATGCACTCAGAAACACACTACATTATTTAAGAATGCGGTATTTACTTCAATAAACATGAAGATGTACTTGTCTACTTGCTTATACTTAATAAAATTAAGACACATTGAAGTCTAATAAGTATTCGTATTTTAAACGATCTGTAAGTCTTAGTATTAAAGTTAACGTGGTTGTTACACATATTGATTAGGTAAACGGGTAACTCACGTGTAATGAGGTCGGTCAATCCGACTCGAGTTTCGGCCGCGTCCGGCGGCCGTTTTCAAGGAGAGTGTACGCGCCCGATGGCGTCCCGTTTGGCGTCTCGGCCGAAACTCGAGTCGGATTGACCGACCTCATTACACGTGAGTTACCCGTTTACCTAATCAAGATCTGTAAGTCTATAAGTATTCGTATTTTAAATGATAAGCACGTCATAATCATAACACTTTTTCTTTTATCTTCAGGACCAAATTTCTGCGGCGCCAATCGAAGAAGAGTCAAGCAATAATACACAGGCTAATAATGTCGTCTACGAATATGTTGCTGATATTCCTCAACCATCAGAAGATGTCGTTACCTTGCAGGTGCAAAATTTAAATTTTCCGAACTCTGAAGCAATTTCGAGAATTTCAGCAATGTCCGAAGCAATACAGCAGAACCAACAAATCATTTTAGATTATTTAAAATGCTCGGAGGACAAAATATTGCGCAAGTTATCATTTTTAAGTGCACAGGTAGACGCAATTGCAGAGCGTAATGTGATGGCTGGCGAAAAAGCAGAAAATGTTGAATTTAAGATTATATCTAACAAGGAAGATTTAAACAAATTTGAAAAACTGTTAGAAAATCCCGAGTATAAATCCAATATTAAGAATCTACTGTCTTGTGTTTGTGGAAAGGGAAAAGGACGCGGAGTCAGTAATGCTTATGCATTAGCAGATGCCATGTTTAGTAGGAGTTTAATGACTCAATGTTCTTGGGGTGGCGGTTCTAAGAAAGAGATTAGTAAAGTTAGCTTCAAATCCTTTATAAATATCATTGACGTCTTTTTTAGCATCATTCATGAATCGGATACTAATTATACAAGGAAAGAAAACGAAACGTTCTTTAAAAATAGAATGCGCCATTCGGTTAGTAGAAACAAACAGAATATTCAAAGAGCTGCGTCAAGTAGACGTAGATCGCAAAAACAGTCAAAACTGCCAACTGCAATTTTAGCACCAACCGTTAACAACATTGATTCATCAATCATTACTAACAGCATTGCTGCTCCAACCCAGCCAGCATCAACCACTGACAACGATGGATCATTTACTAAAAACATTAACAGCATTGCTACTCTAACCCAGCCAGCATCAACCACTGACATCGGTGGTTCATTTACTAAAAACATTAACAGCATTGCTACTCCAACCCAGCCAGCATCAACCACTGACAACGATGGTTCATTTACTAAAAACATTAACAGCATTGCTACTCCAACCCAGCCAGCATCAACCACTGACAACGATGGTTCATTTACTAAAAACATTAACAGCATTGCTACTCCAACCCAGCATCAACCACGGACAACAATAGTTCTTGAACTGACCCCACTGTTGCCCTAATCCAGCCAGCATTAAAAACTAACAATAGGTAATGGTTTTTCGACAACTTCTTCAATCTAGCCAGCAGTATTACCACCAACAACAATACAAGCAGCACTGTTCAGCCAAGTCTGTCAGCAGTGCCAGCAATACCTACATTAGCAGCTGCTATTGGTGATACTGCGACTGATAACAGTACCTAAGGCCGTGGCCTGCAAAGAGGCGTCGTACGCTGCGTCGAGGGTCTACAATGTCTACATACCTTGGTCTCAGGTTCACACCGTATGTAGCGTCCAGAAATGTAGACCCTTGACGCAGCGTACGACGCCTCTTTGCAGACCACGGCTTATACTAATATTATAGTTTAAAGTGAACAGTGTCTCAAATACATAGTTGTAATTTACTTCATATTACTCCTTGATTGTTTCATTTGAATTTTAGACAGATTTATTTGATTTTAGTTTAACTTGATTTACTGAACTCGGAGAGATTTTTGGTATTAATATGAGAGTGGATTTAAAGAAAAATTGTATATTTTAATTGCCAGCAACGGCTGCAAAAAGTCCTACAGATTTGTAGTTAGTTTTTTTTTCTACTGATGCCTAAAAAAAAATACGAGGTTATTTTTGATTGATTGTTTACGTTAAACGTTCCATTTTATACTAATTATATTTTATGTTTGTAATGTAGATTGAAAAGTTTCTTGGGGATAGCCGTGTAGTTTCACGGTCTAAACGAAATAATTAAAATTTGAGTACTGACTAAAAAAATACCTTAAAGGGTAAATCGCTAATAACTGCCCCCCCTCCCCCTCGATAACTGACCACTCATAAAAAAATGTATTCTGTTTGTAGGTGAATAATAGAGTTCACTTTCGGTATGAGGTACCTTATTTCAAAAGTGAACTCAATGTATATATAAACAGAATTCATTTTTGTATGAGTTACCAGAGGGTGACCAGTCGCTAGCGATTTACCCTATATTTAAAAGATAAGTTGGTACTATGCTCAATGATTAATACTCCTTATATGTGATTTTGAATTCTTTATAATACAATTTAAGACTTTACTTTAAGATACTTATGCACGAGTAGTGGATATTTTTTGTTATAGTAATTTCAAAAAAAAATGAAGACTGAATAGTTGTACAATCATCTTGTTTCAGTATGTTCTGTTTGTTTAAATAATTTGATTTTGAGAAAGATATTATTATTGGTTTTTTGTTTAACTTATTTGAGTCTAACTCAGATAACTTTTTCTTGAGTAAGGTAGAAAATCATAATTTTATTCCTAATTTTTAGTTTTAGGGTACAACAAAGTTATACTTGTACAATCATAATTCATGCTTCTAGTACAAGTAATTACCTCTGTGATTTTAAATACCTCAAAATATAATTTAAGATATTATTACTAAGAAGTTACATGTATATCAAAGTAATTTATAGTTTTTTTTAGGTTTTGTGATTATAAAGAACCAAAGTAATGATTCATGACTGAATAGGTAGTACAAAATTATTATATAGCTAGTTATAGAATAATTGCCCCAATGCATGCATTGCATGTATTGCATTCCCATGTGCCCTACCTAGGTAGGACATATGGGAAAGGGCAGGGGAATGAAATTGCAATAAAAACATAATTCTTTAAAACCATGGTTTTTGATAATTCTATTTTTATTGCAATTTCATAGCCAAGTTACTGTGTCAATATTAGGGAATGCAAACGGTTATTTTTAGTATGAAGAATAACCGGTTAACCGGTTAAATCTCGGTTATTTGTATGAAAACGGTTAACCGATTGCATTCCCTAGTCAATATGCATATAATGTTATATTGATGATTTTGCATGTTAATAAAAAAACTACTTAAGTACATACATTTGTTTTATTTACAAAATATCCTTCACAAAGTATGGATAAGAGGTATAAAATATACACGCTCATCATAATGAATGCCAACAACTTTACATTTAATATTCTCTACAAGATATGTAGACTCTGATTTAATGATGTTATTCACATCACACATATAAATATCAAGAAATGAAGATTTCATTGGAGTTTCAAATGCATCGGTACAATTCTCCAAGCTTTGCCCATGGATCTGTATATTTCCACCATCATTATTGATAGATATAATTTCAATGACTTTATTGTCTGTACTTAAGAACCATTTATTATGACTTTCAGTTGACAAAATAAACGTTTTTAAATGTATAATTGACACAACGCCGTACTTATTTCTTTTAGTACTATAAAAAGGATATTCTGTATTTTTGTGGTCACAGTTTTGTAATTCTAAATGTCTTAGTTCTGTGAGCCTTTTTGCAATTTGGCTTAAAGGTTTGTTTCCTTGTCTTACCATTTTTTTAATGCCGAAAAGTTTATTTTCAAACGGGTATGCGTTAAAGTTTTGCAAAATACCAAATCTTTTTACTTCGTCTATCAAATGACAAAGATTATGTACATTACTAGTCAAACATCCATTTCCATAAATCTTCGCGTATACTGTAATGAAGTACTTTAACATTTCTTCCGCAAGTCTAAGGTATTTAAAATGTTTTTCATTAGAACATATGGTAACTGCGCAAAAATAAGTTAAAAAGTGGTAGTATACTTCAGAACACAACACATCCTTGAGAATAATTATGCTAAGGTACATTAGAAATGTGTGGTATTCAGAAGCTTTCCAATATGCCAGGACTCCCAAAGATCTAATCGACCTATGAATTTCTGTCGGCAATTTGCACGAAAGCAAGAATTCAGATATTTTACATATATCTCTTGAGCACAATTTTGTTAAATTTTTATTCCCAAAATTACCATCTCGCCAACCAATCAGCAGTCGTTTTGTTATACCTAAGTCTATTAAATGTAAAGAATCACCGACAGGTATATCTTCAACCATATCCATTGATTCCAGCTGAAGTAGAGGAGAATCATACTTATGATGATTGCCATATTTTTTTGATCTAAAATCAGCATCATTTCGTTTTGGACAATCAATTTTAGAAAAAACAACAGTGTGGGATGTTTGCGAGTACTTTCCAACTACTGTGCATTTTAAACACCCGTGCTTCCCATTAAAGTTGCACACTCCTGAAACAAAAAAAATATTGTAAAAAAAAACAATTTAAAAGAATGTCGCATTAAACTTACTTCACATGAGCTGCTTACCTTTGATTAAAGCTCTAGCTGGAGAATCGCATATAAAAGCTTTAATTTGAAAAGTGCAGTTTTTTTTAAGGCCTTCCTTTGTATTAATTTCCATAGGATTTTGAAGAAGAATCTTCAACTCCGTCACAAGATGCGATAAGTAAGCTTCTAGGTCGGTGGGTTTTTCTGTTCCTTCATATACACCAACAACAATTGGCGAAAGATGTGTTTTTCCATAAATTTGACAAAGAATAGGCCATACTTGATGTCGTGAGCTGTTATAAAGAGGGAGGCCATCAATGTTAAAAACCAATGAAATTGTATTTGGAACGTCGTCAATATGTTCTAATGTTTCTTTTAGTTGCAACGTTAAGCCATTATGCCAATATTTACCAGTTCCTACTGAGAAAAATGATAAATTCATGTCATTTTTTCTAAGAAGAGTTCTAGGATCATTAGGAACAATGTTAGGAAGTCTTTTATTCACAATTCCGCTTAAACTTTTAAGGGCATGATGGGAAATATTAAAGTCAAGAGCCCATTTTTTCAAATCCTCTCGAAACGTATCGTCTTTGTCTTCATCTGTATCAGAAGATTCAGTTGTTGATTCTTTTGTACTTGTAAGCTCTGAATGATTACTACTATAGTCATCTGAAAATCAAACACTCTATATTAAAATTTTAAAGTTAATTTTGATAAATAAAATACCAAAACAAATTAACTTTATAAATATTAAGAAACTATTATGAATATAGATATGAACATGGACTCGTATTACTTGTCCATCTATTGCTTACTTTCCAGGCTCTACAACAATGTACTATAGTTTTATACATGCACGATCTGTCAATGTACGGAATCAAAACACACATTTTTTCCAAGAACCATGGGACAAACTATTAAAAAAATTGGCCTTGCCATACCAATCTGTGATCGCATTTATGTGTGAATTTCAATATTTCTTTTACATGCCCATATTTCTAAGGAAATAATGATTATTTTAATAAGTACCTATAGTATTTATGTATAGTATGATCTTCACGGGAATAAAAATACACCTTATATATTTGAAACTTAATTTGGGAAGGTAGGTTATACGTTATGAAAAAAAAACATACCATGCGTTTCCACAGCTGTCCCACTAGGACCCGATGGAACAACATCAACTGTGAACAAATTTATATAAATTTGTAATACATATTCATAGTTTTAAACATATTTTTTTCAAAATGTTGTTTTAGAACAAAATTTGATTAGGTACTTATAAACAAATTATAACCAACACTACATTTACGGATAAACAAAAATTATTTTATTGTAATAAAATAAATATTGATACGGAACCTTTTTGTTGTTCATGTGTTGTACACTTTTCCTTTTCAACATTTGTGACCAATGCCACGCTGGTTGGTGTTGTGTGTTTTAATAAAAGAAATTCACGATTTACTTTCCTTTTGAAAGTTCCACTACGTTTTAATCGTCTCCACGATTGTTTTGATTCCATTTTCGTAGGAAAAATTCATCAAACTTCCGTAAATATGGCCGTCTAATCATTATAAAGTCAAAACCTGACTTAAATGCGACTGCAAGTTTGATTCAAGTCAGGACAGGACTTTAAACGGACATCATGTAATATAAAGGTTATATTTGAGTCGTCAATAAACAACCCAGTCATTTAAGAGTATTTAATTGACCGCTGTAAAACAAGGTACTGATTGTTATATAAACGGCACTATGAAAACGTCTATATAACATCCACGTTGTATAAATGTCGTATAAAGGTTTTCCAAAAACATAATTTGGTGTTTTCAAAACGTTTATTGGACTATAACGTTGGTATGACTATTGCGTTGTCGTACAAACGTTTTAGCTAAGACTGTTATATAACGTCGTATCGTTTAGTCTCCCCAACGTTGCTAATACCAGTTTACTATGACATATTCGTCGCACGACTAATTAGTTGCATTAAATACATCTATAGGACCTTGTAGTCATCTCATTACCATTGTAAGACTGCTATCCAACTTTAGGTCGTACAAGTCAAGACTTATACGACGTATTTGTTTGTTGGGTTGCCAAAGCACGGGTTCTGCTTGATAGCACTCCAGGAACACTAATTCGCGATCGTTGCTCCACTGGGTGCTCATTTTGACGTCCGCTTGCTACTGCGTCTCGCACACAACTGTGAACACAGCGCGAGTGTGGATGCGTTCGCGTTCGCGCTTTGTTCGCGCTTCGCAACCCTTTGAAGCGGACCAAAAAACCGCCACCGAACGGGGAACGCCGCGAAGCGAGAACGTGATGTCGCGAAACCATCCACACTCGCGGTTCGCGGCCTTCGCGGGCCTTCGCGGCGCGAGTGTAGAGCCCGCTTATTGTGTCCCGCGACAAAGGGTTCGCGCCTCCTTCGCGCGGCGTTCACGCATACACATCCACATTCACGGCCCCCTATCAGTTTACTTTGGACTACGAAGGCGTACGGACGCGAGCGCGCTATGGAGTCGTGCGAGAACGTTTGGAAAACGAAACTGAAATGCTCTTTTTAGAGCATTACCATTCTGAAAGTATACTGTGGGATGCAAATCACCCACATCCTAAGGACAAAAACAAGCATCATGATGCCTGGAGGCGGATTAGTACTCCAATGAATAAAGAAATCACTCAATTGAAAAAGAAAAAAGACTCTTTGCTGTCCAGTCATCGCTTTTATCGAAAAAAAGTTCGTAAAATTAAATATTTTAGTTAAAAGTACCTATATATTTAAGTATAAATATAAGTATAAAATAATTGTAAAATTGAGGTATTTACGTTCAATTAATAATTTATTTTTTAAATTTCAGAGCTAATTTTCAGCCATTGTTTCTGTGCATAGTTTTCACTTTATTGTTTAGTTCTTTTTTTTAATACTTTTTATTTTAAAATGACGTTCCGTTCTACGGACACACGACCAATTTTGAATTTTTGTGGGTGATTATAGTGTCGTATGATCTTTTATGTATATCCTGGCATATTTTTTATTTTTATTAATTCTCTACTCATATATATTATATATTTATATCAATACTAGCTGTGTCCCATGGTTTCACCCGCGTATTTCCCGTTCCCGTGGGAATACCGGGATAAAATTATTGCAAAGTTTCATTAAAATTTATTAAATAGTTTTTGCGTGAAAAAGGAACAAACATCCACACTCACAAACATTCGGCTTTATTATATTAAGTAGGATTAGTAGGATAGGATTATTAACAATTAACTACTGTTGTACTTGTGGTGCAATAAAGAATATTGATTGATTGTAGGTACGAGATTCAAGTCACTCTGGGGCTGGAGCTGAAGAAATATGTAAACCCATCTGGTTTGCTTTTTCATATATGGATTCATTCCTTGGTAAAGGTTTGACAGTAAGAAAAACCAGACACATTAAATCAAGTAAGTGTATTTATTTATTAGTAATACAGTAGTTACCTACATTAAAATCTAAGGAGAAAGATGTTGGCAACCTATGTACTTATATTGGGAGTAAAATATTTAGTAAATTCTTCTCTTATTCCAATTGCAGTCAAACTTGGTCTACGCGGTAAATCGCGCATAGCACATGTATCTTGAATTTCTAATCTCCAAGAACCATCCTCTATACGAATACCCTCATTATTATAGACGTCAATCGTACCTGGTGGTGCATAAATCTGGCGAGATGTGTTACTTTTCCTTAAAAAAATGTGTAGTAGGACACAAGTCATCGTAATGAGACTTACTTTGTCAGGGCATACCATCAATGGTTTTCTGAAGACTCTAAATTTTGAAGCCAATATGCCAAAGTGTTTTCTACCACCACTCGTGCACTGGATATTTTTCTATTAAATTCACGTTTTGGAGTGCCTAAATCATGATTACCCGGATAAGGTTTCATTACCGATGTGCTGAGTGCAAAGGCACCATCACTCAAAAATATATAAGGCACGCGTTTATTAGATCCCGGAAGTGGACGCGGAGGTGGTAGCAACAGGGAATTAGATGTAATCCTTCGCCATAGTTCACAGTTTTGAAGTATTCCACTTCACGTCACTTATTTTACCCTGACCGCCTATATTGACATAAATGAAATTGTAGTTGCTGTTTACTAGTGCCATAAGTACAATACTAATACTTTTCTTATAGTTGTAGTAGGTTGATCTTGAGTGCATGGGTGACTGCATAACGATATGTTTTCCATCTAACGATCCAACACACCGAGGAAATTTATTTTTGAATCCATTTTCAATTTCCAGCTATTCTTCTACACTGTCTGGAATCTGAAACAAAAAATATTTTTTCGTTAACACATATATAATATTTAGGAGAGCAACGTTCAAGATTCCCAAGAAAACAACCAAGAAAATGTAAACCCTGTGCCACTGAGTGATGAAAATTCTACAATAACGAAACGGCGCCGTAAGAATCCGCCCGAGCTACAACAAGCTGGAACCTTAATTAAAGAAAGCCTTGCTAACCTGAACCAAGCTTTATGTCGCAATAATCCCCAGGAAAAAGAAGATGATTGCGATCGATATGGAAAAATTTTGGCAAATAAACTAAAACAATTTCCAGAAGACGAAAGATTAATTTTTATGTTAATGTTCATGTTTATACAACGGCGAAATCAGATTCGTCTTTGTCATCACCGATATTTGTTTCGACTCCTTCACCATCTCCCAATATCTTGCAATCTCATCGTTTCTTCTTTTACTTCTAGGGTCTTCTTTTACTTCCTATTCTGAACCTACGTCGTTACATAGATCATATTTTTATGATTCAAACCATGATTTCAAAACGGCTCAATCTGAACCAATAATTAACAACACAACTAACATCACGCAATATCCCCCCGTAATACATATACCCCCCTACTCAAACTGAATCCTTTTCCCAATCTCAATATGAGTGCAATTTAATTGCCGATTAATGCGTTTTTACTTACCTTGATTTAATTCCTTAGTACATGAACCAGGGCTTTACATACTTCAGGTACGATTTCTGATATAAGCTGTGGTGAAATTTTAAATAAGAAGTGCAGGCTCTCATAGCTGTCTCCTGAAGCCAGAAACCGTAGTGTCACGGCTAAACGAATTCTTGCTGGTCTACATTGGGTATGTTTTTTGGAAATAATTGGAGAAACTTTCTGAAGTAAATATTCAAAGTCTACTGTTGACATACGAGTAAATTTCTTAAATTCACCACTGGGCTCAGAATGTAATTCAGATAGCTGCTTCTCCATGGTAAGTCTGAAATAAATTTTCAGACAGTTCTAATTATATTCTTGATCAAGCTACTTTAGAATTAATCCCATTCCTCTCTCAGTCCTCGGTCGTACTAGTCGCATCGTTCATCGCTGCTGGTGTGTGATTCATTCGCTCGATTACGAATAGCTCGAGTATTTGTTGTGTGGTCCAAGTTGCAATTCCAAATGCCTTCTGATATTGATATGCATACCGACACTGAGACGGGAAAGGTTGGCAAGACTAACATTAACAAGCGTAAGAGACTGTGTGATGGAGGAAATGACCCTTTCAGTGAATTGAAGAAAGACTTGATCGAACTAATAGATTCGAAGTTTTCAAAACTGGAGAAACATATCATTGAATTGAAAAATCAGAATACAGAGTTTTGTAAGGCTTTGGAATTTATATCCGCAAAACAAGAAGACTTAGAAAAAAAAATAGCTACAATAATAAAAGAAAAGGAAAACGATAGGAAATGCATACTGGAATTACAGGATAAGCTAGAAGTTGCAAATAAAATGAAAAATTCGTACTGCATAGAAATCAAAAATGTTCCGAAAACCGAGAAAGAGAGCAAAATAGATCTTTTTAAAATGGCGACAAATCTCAGTGACGTTCTGAAACTGGAACTACACAAACATGAAATAGACGACATTTACAGAATAAATATAAAATCTGAGACTCACCCGATCATTCTTGTGAGATTTACTACTGTTACACGAAAAGAAGAAGTCATGAGAACAGTTAAAAAATACAATAGAGAAAATTCAGTTAAACTGACAACTAAACAACTGGGACTAAAACAGCAATCTGTGCCAATCTATGTCTCCGAACAATTGACGCAAAAAACTAGAAGTCTATTTTTTCTTGCTCGAGATTTTGCCAAAACAAACAATTATTTATATTGCTGGTGCTCTCGTGGAAGAATTTTTCTGCGAAAAAAGGAGGGAACGCCTCAGTTGTACATACATTGCGAAACACAACTGGATGCGATCAAAACTTCAACAGCAAAATAACCACACAATTGTCTGTAAAATGGTGCGCGTTTTGGTAAATAATCATTTTCATTATATGCTAACGTATAACATGACAAATAACACTTACAAACACTACATTGCACACACACTAATACTCACAACACATTTTATTAACAAATACAGTAAAGTGACGAGGAATGTTTTGTCTCCAACATTAAATCAAGTTAATAGCTACAGTTGCTGTAATTCTGAGCCAGTTTTCTTTAAATTATTTTACAAACCTACGAATTTAGGACTTATGAACCTGTATCCATCTAGTAATGGATAGCCAGCACTTAATTATGGAATTGGATGGTTACACTGTGTCGGATCCTTTCGAATGCGACATTTTGGGTGCAAATAAAATCATGAGCGCTGCTAATACTACAAAAAATATAACAATAGTTTGCCAAAATATTAGAAGCATTGGTTTTAAAATGCCACAAGTCGAAATCTTATTAAATAGCCTCGAATTCGACGTGGATATTCTTATCCTTACTGAATGCTGGTTGAAAAATATTGACTATACTCCGACACTTTTCAATTATGTGACATTTTGTTCTACCTTTAATAAAACCCAAAATGAGGGAGTCGTGGTTTTCGTTCGTGAAGATTTGAATGCAGAGGTATTGGAGCCACCCGCGTTTGAAGCAAATTGTTTAATAATTAAACTCGAAAAGGACACCGCCATAGTGGCTTTATATCGGCCGCCAGCTTACCGTAAGCTTGAAAATTTCTTTGAAAATGTTAACAATGTCCTATGCTCACTTAAATCTTTCAAAAATGTTGTTTTAACTGGCGATATCAATATCAATATCAACAAAGTACTGGACGATGACTGCAATGCTTACTTGGACTTGTTAGCATTCCATGAGCTTTTGCCTGCACACACATACCCAACAAGAGAATCCAGTTGTTTGGATCACATATTTCTAAAAACCAGATTAAAATCTACTGCTTTGGTAATTTCTACTACAATTACCGATCACTACACAGTGGCAGTAACCTTAAAAAAACCCGAGCACACTAAAAATATATATCGTCTCAATAAAATAATAGACTATAATAAAATCCATATGAACCTAGATGTAAATGCTATCTCATCCATAGTGGGCATTGAGGAGGTCAATCAGGCTACGGAATCGTTGATTAACGAGCTAAACCAGGCCATTCATAAAAGTACTAAAATAATCAAAATCCCTTGTCGAAAAAAAATTAAAGTAGCATGGTTGACTCCCGGATTATTACGCTGTATTAAACATCGAGATAAATTGCACTATGATTGTAAATGTGACCCAAGCAACCAAACTAAACTAAACATATATAAAAGATATCGAAATCATTGTGGAAATATCCTAAAAAAGGTCAAATTGAGCTACGATAAAAGTCTAATCTTAAAAGCAGGCAAGGACTCAAAATCTACTTGGGCAGCGATCAAAAATATTACTAACTTAAACTTTAAAAAGAAAACTAACAATGACGACTCTCATTTATTAAAACTTAAAAAAAACTCTAAAACGTCATTAAATCACATTAACTCTTATTTTACCAATGTGGGCAAGACGTTAGCTAATAATATACTGAGTAGAAAGAAATCTGACAATACACCCTTCTCTTCTCTTACATTGTCTTGTAACTCACTTGTACTTCTAGACACAGATGCTAAAGAGGTTCAAATGGTAATTGAAAATCTCAGAACAGAATGTGCGGTGGGGTTTGATAATATCCCTACAAAAGTGTTGAAGGAAACAAGACATGTCATTGCTCCAGCTATTGCCCACATTGTGAACCTTAGTTTTGATTCTGGTATATTCCCAACAGTACTCAAAACTGCCCTGATAAAACCGATTCACAAAGGTGGCGCCAAAGATAATATCGGAAATTATCGACCGATATCTTTGCTTACTTCATTATCCAAAGTAGTGGAACGTATAATGAACAAAAGGTTGACGTCTTACTTGGAAAAGTACAATCTATTGTCTAAAAATCAATTTGGCTTCATAGCAGGGAGATCTACTGAACAGGCTGTTAATGAATTAACAAATTTCATCGTCCAACAAATAGATGGTAATAGTAAGTGTATGGGTATATTTCTAGACCTTGCTAAGGCGTTTGACACAGTCGACATTTCTACTCTCGCTGGAAAGATGGAGAGGTTGGGAATTAGAGGTATGGCGCTTAAACTTTTTATAGACTATCTTACTAATAGGAAACAAAGGGTAAAAGTGGGAGATGAGGTTAGTGATGATGATACTGCTGCATATGGAGTTCCTCAGGGCAGTGTGTTGGGCCCTACATTGTTTGTGATTTACGTCAATGATCTTTGCAATATAAATCTAACTGGTGGAAGGGTGATAGCATTCGCAGATGATACCGTCCTTCTCTTTTCGGCACCAACCTGGGATGAAACCAGATTATTGGCGGAAACAGGCTTAAAGCGGATAATGACGTGGCTCACAGACAATCTTCTGACACTTAACTTGGATAAGACAAAGTATTTAACTTTCTCAAAGTCTGCAATTTGTCAACCAAAACCAGAAAATGTCCAAATTAGAGCGCATACCTGTTTCAATCAAAATATGAATAAATCGTGTTCATGCGTCCAGCTTGAAAGAGTCAAATTGATTAAATATTTGGGTATAACGGTCGACAATTTACTTTCTTGGAGGTACCATATCCAAACATTAGTGGGACGAATTCGAAAACTTATAACAGTTTTCAAAAAGCTGAGACACGTCGCTGAACTACACATTATCAAGAATGTTTACTTTGCCCTTTGTCATTCCTTAATTACCTACTGTGCCCTAACCTGGGGCGGTACATACAAAACGTACATGAAGCGTGTTGAGGTTGCTCAAAGGTCGATACTTAAGGTAATGCTCAATAAGCCTTATAGATATCCAACGGAAAAGCTGTATCGAGAATTGAACATTTTGAGTGTTAGGAGGGTTTTTATTCTGAAGGCTATATTGCATACCCACACCACGGTTACTACAATACACAAACCTACAAAATCACGCAGGGAACAGAGACCTGTTAGGGCTCACCCTTTTTCGGCACAGGTGGCGAGACGACATGTTTGTTTTCTGGGACCTTTTCTCTATAACAAAATCAACCAATACTACGAACTACCCCCACTCAATAATACATTATGTAAACAAGTTATTACAAACTACTTGACTAATCTTACATATGACAACACGGAAGACCTTTTACGTATACTTGAATATGAGCCTTACAAACCTATTAGACAGTCATAAATCGGAAAGACATACTCGTCAACACTCCATATTAAACGTCACACACTCACACTCAGTCCCAAAAACACAGACTCCTACTGACATATGTACAAGCACAAACACCCTTACACACTCACATGCACGCTCACACAACCACTATTACAAACACTCACACCCTCACACATTACAAAATACAACCTATGACATATCTACAGACATGACCACATAATAAACTTCCATATATTTAATTGACTAAAATAAGAAATAACAATCTTTATTAAATTGTGAATTGAATATTGTTTAATTTTTTTTTAATCATTTTAAATTATTTTGTACTCACTGATTTTTTATTTTAATATAATATGTTTATAGAAATATATATTTTTTTTTAAAGTAAGTAGCACTGTTAAACTGAAAAAACTGTAAAAGGTGGTAATATTTCATGATATCATTTTAAATGAACAATTCCTCGGGTAAATTTTTTAAACACATAAAAAGTCCTGATTTTAACTAAATTTAATCATTAAAATAAAATGTTTGAGACTATCAATCATAATGTACTTTGACTATAAAATAATAATTATGTAATTTGAATAATATTGTGATAATACAAGATAAGTATATTTGTACTAACACGCTATGAAACTGATGTTGAACATCTGAGGCGCTCTCTCCTAACTTGGACCATACAACAAGATCATTAACTTAAAATTAAAATACCCACATAAAAAATTATAACTTACGTTTTTATTAACTGGAACCATAAATACCCACAGTCCAATAAAATAATTGGTAAAATTTAAAGCTTCGACTGTCACGTTATGTAAAAAAAAAAGGTTTACGTGATCGAGTGAGCGCCGGAGGTGGGAATCTTAGCAGCTGTAACACAGGTCTCCAACCTAGCACGGCTGCTAATGGACTACTAACATAATATATTAAGTATTTCTTTGAATTTAGTAAGTAAGAATTTTGATGTTTTGTAAGAAGTTTTTAATCAATAAATAATTGTAATAATTGTAATAATAATAACAGTTATTTAAATAATCACATATAATTTGTACACTTGATGCTTCGAATAAATGAATTATGAATTATATACACTACACCAACAAACATACCTTGATCGGTTATGATGTATTTCAGTCCATCCTCTTTTCAAACGTTTTCTTCTAATAACTTTCTTGTTTTGGACATCTATATAGTGGTATAGGGACACAGCAAATAAAGTTATTGCAGCAGCAGCTTCGACGTCCATTTCACGGCGGGTTTCGAACTATTGTGAGCTTCTCGTGAATGTGGAGGCATGGATTCGTTCAGTGAATTCACGGCGAGAAATCGCGCGTGAATTCACGGTACTAATGTGGAGCCGCCATTTGACGCGGGTAGTAAAACCGCCTCCGATCGGGGAACGCCGCGACCCGCGAACGCGAAGCCGCGAACGCTAGGCGCGATGCCGTGAAACTATCCACATTAAAGGCGGCTCTACACTCGCCCGCGAACCGCGGCCGTGGTTCACGGCCGCGGTTCGCGCATTGACACGCCGCGATAAATATAGCCCTCTACACTCGCAACCTTTCGCATTAACGTTCGCGCATTTGACTAAAATGGACGTGGAAGTTGCTGCTGCTCTGACATTGTGCGCTTTAGCGAATTACAATTATGCATTTATAAAGTCCAAAAAACAAATTAAGAAGAAATGGAGGAGAAGAAGGTGGTGGATGACACAAATCCATCGCAACAGAACCAGGCAAGTCTTGTATGACCTTAATAAGTTACTACAAATGGGGTTGGCCGGGCGAAGGTATTTGCAGATGGCGCCAGCATAGGATGAACCTGTCAGTCTTACCAAAACTCAAATTCTTGTATTTTTCGGAATTTTCTTGTTTAAGCCAAATCCCATAGAAAAAGGCTATTGACAGATCTATAATGGCACCATCAGTCAAATATTTGACAGTTGCCAACCCCATTTCCTTTAGCAGGTTATATAGCATGGCTTGTTGCTGACTGTAGATAGCACAGCGAAAAAATATTATTAGCCATTTGAAAAAATATGTTTTTTTTTCAATTATTTATTTCAGTGCGATTATGGAAAAACAGCTGGCCGAATTAGTAGGAGAACCTTCGGGTGAATTCAAAAAGTTTACAAGAATGTCTCTCTTAGATTTCGAGAAGTTATTATGTAAAGTTTCTCCACTAATTGCTAAGGAAGATACGCAATTACGAAAAGCAATCCCTGCTAAAACACGCCTCGCCATTACATTACGATTTTTGGCAACTGGAGATAGCCTAGAAAGTTTACAGTTTTTGTTTAAAGTGTCACCTCAACTGATATCGCTGATAATACCCGAAGTGTGCCAAGCTTTGAATCAAGTACTGGAGACGGAAATAAAGGTAATTTAATATAAAACAAATACATAATAATCAAAAACATTTATTACGATAAGTGTCATATTAGCTTTTACAATTTGTAAACTAAACTTAGTAATTCAAGGAACCTGTGTGCCTAAATGTGATTTAGTTTCAATATTAAGAGAACTTGAAAGCCTTATCAATCAAATTGTCATAATCTGTTGGACCTTCATTAGGTTGGTCGCTCGTGTCATTAGTATAATCTGTGTAGTCTTCAGTAGTTTTTGGAATCAACTCGTTGCTTATTATAATCACTGATGAATCTCCTGCGGTTGCTGCTTCTTCTGGAATATGAATTACTGGTGAATGAAATGGTAGTGACTCTGAGTAGATGCGCTGTTGAATAGGTGCCCTCTGTTGCTGCATTGGCTGCTCTGAATAAGTGCTGCATGAACTAGTTCCCCTCTGTTGTTGCATGGGCGGCTCAGAGTAAGTACTGCGTGAACTAGTTCCCCTCTGTTGTTGCATGGGCGGCTCAGAGTAAGTACTGCGTGAACTAGTTGCCCTGAGTTGTTGCTGTGGTGATGGAGACTGTGATGAAACATACGTTTGAGCAGGCGAAAAATATCCAGGAATTTCTGATCGAGCTAGTGAAAAATAGGCAGGGGATTGTGGTTCTTTGCGTCGGTTATAACGCTGGAACATTTGATACATTTCACATATGAACTGTTCTCTTTCTTCTTCAGATAATAATCTCAACTTTTTGGCAATTATTTTATCGTGTAAGTCACATTCATCATCTTCCTGTGGCTGTCAAGCGCTTAATGTCGTTTTGAGTGTCGAAAGACAATCTTTAACCGTTTCTCCAGCAATCAAAAGCTCAGAGGGGTTGTTACGACGACGAATCGTTTTAGATATCATTTGTTGACTGTTTATATTACGACTCGGTCCAGCCTCCTGAGCCTCCTCATTTGTTTCATTATTTGCTGATTGTTCCTGAAATATAAAAAAATAATAATATTATAACTACTCGAAAATGTGCAACTTGTTTGTTTACCTTTATTTAAATACCTAAAAATACAGACTATAACGCTAAGTTGAATAAATTAAAGAAATTTATTTTCTTTTACAGATACCGACGTGCGCAGAAGAATGGCTTGAAATTGAAAAAGGATTTAAATTTCCTCGAGCTCTTAGTTCAATTGATGGAAAACATGTCGTTATACAATGCCCACCTGAAGCAGGATCGGAATATTTTAATTATAAGAAAACACACAGCATAGTATTGTTAGCTTTAGTTGACAGCAATTATAATTTTTTTTTTTTTTTTTTTTTTAACTTCTATAGGTTTACACTTGACCGCCATCTCGCCTGATGTTAAGCGACGATGCGGTCTACGATGGAGCGTGTTTACCTAGATAAAACCGATTCACTCTCGATTTGAAGACACAAAGATTGTAACCATCGGGGAAAACCCACTCAGGCAACGTATTCCACAGCTTAGACGTTCTTATCACAAAAGTAGAGTCGAATCTCTTCGTTCGTGTCTTTGGAACATCAACCATGAAACGATGTCGCTTTTTCGAGCTACGAGCATTCCGATAGAAAAAAGGACAAGGTGGTATCAGATCATGCAAATCAGTTGCACACTCTCCGAAGTGTATCCGATAAAAAACCGATAGGCTGGCAATTTTTCGGCGATGTTCAAGACTTTGAAGTCTTTTTCGCACAAGAGTGTCGTTGCCTATGAGCCTTTTGGCACGTCTCTCGATCGATTCCAGAGCCTCCAGCTGATACTTAGCCGATCCATCCCAAAGGTGCGAACAGTACTCCATACAGGAGCGAATCTGTGCTTGATATAGTGTAAGCAACTGTTCAGACTTGAAGTACCTTCGCACCTTTGAGAGGACACCAAGTTTTTTGGCAGCAAGTTTAGCCTTGGACTCGATAAACGAGCCAAAGTTGAGCGTAGAGGTCAAAGTAACGCCCAAAAGTTCAAGACGGTCAGAGACCGGCACGGATACACCTCTAAAAGTTGAAGTCAGTTGGAAAGGACTCCTTTTAGCGGAGAACAGAATAATTTAATTATTATATTTTAATAATTTTATATTTGCAGATATAGGATGCCGGGGCAGAATTAGTGATGGCGGCGTGTTTAGAAATAGTTTACTATGGAAAAAAATATGTCTGAATACATTAAACTTGCCTACACCACACCCCTTGCCTGGTTCATACAAAGATGTGCCCTATGTATTTTTAGGAGATGGTGCTTTTGCGCTGTCGACACATGTAATGAAACCTTATCCGGGTAACCATGATTCAGGATCCCTAAAACGTATATTTAATCAGAATCTATCAAGATCAAGGGTTGTAGTAGAAAAAACGTTTGGGATACTTGTCACAAAATTTAGAATATTTAAAAAACCGATTCCATTTAACCCGGAAAAAGTCTCACTTATAACAATGACGTGCATTTTACTGCATAATTTCTTACGAAAAAGTACCACTTCTTCACATATATATACACCGCCTGGAAACTTAGACATTTATGATGAAAATAGTGTACTAATCGCACCTGGCTCATGGAGAAACTACTTGTGCTGTTCGTAATATTCCAATCACAGCACGCCGATCAGCTCTGAATGCCCATGAAATAAGAGAAGAATTTACGAAGTACTTTGTAAGTAGGTACCTAGATAGATAAGTATAGATTATAATTAGGTATAAGATCTTTTTTTAAATTATCAAATAAAACATACTTACACTATTTATTGAAATTGAAATGAAATGAAATGAAATGAAATTTTATTGTACATAAAAACAAAAAAAAAACATTTTTGTGAAATCTTACTTATTAATGGGTTAGTAATTAGCGTGAGTGAGTGAGAGAGTGACTTCACTTTTGGGAACTCTGTCTCCCACACTAGGTAATTACCTGTATCGTGGGATGCAGTGCCATCCATTATGAAGTTGGCATTGTGCTTGTGTTTGTGATGCTTTGTATTGAGTTGAGTTCATGTGTGTGATTGTGTGATTGCATGTATGTACAACTTTTGTGCAATGTGGTGTTATGTTTTAACAATTGTGAGTATGGATGATAGTGTGTGATGGAGTAAGAAGATGTGTAGATGTTTGTTAAGTGAAGGTGAGAATTGTGTAAGGGTGAGTTTG
The DNA here is from genome assembly GCA_963693475.1 of Ectropis crepuscularia. Lineage (NCBI taxonomy): Eukaryota > Metazoa > Arthropoda > Insecta > Lepidoptera > Geometridae > Ectropis > Ectropis crepuscularia. Next base: position 22,698,935 of record OY856355.1, read on the forward strand.
TTTGTATGTGAGTGTGTGATTGTGGTTAATCTGATATCTACTTAGACAACCAGTCTGATTAAACAGCTTTCAGTTTTACATTTTCAATCATAGATGCGAGACCATTAATTTTTCTGTGTCAGTGTAGTTTAAGGTTAGAAGGTAAGTAGTTATTAAATAGTTGCATTGAAAGTTTATTTTGTTGTCGAATTTTAAGATTTTGTTGAGTTTGTTGTACAGAACCGGACCTAGATAAAGTAAACTTCTTGTTCCAGAATTCGTTCTTTTCAAAGGAACTTTAAACATTTGATCTTTTCTTCTTTTTGTTGACATTTCTTCCCAAAGTTCTGTTGTGACTAAGCCGTGTTGCTTGGTGATTGCTGACCGGATGAAAAGTTGTCTGACCGACAGCACTGAGCATACCTTGAATAATTCTTCGGTCGGAAATAGTCTAGGTTTGAAAGCCAGTACTTTTAGTAGTGCTCTTTGAGATATTTCCAACCTTATTAAGTGCGTTTTAGCTGCAGTACCCCATGACTGTATGCAATAGGACAATATTGATTGAGCCAAGGCGTAATATATTTTGATTAGTGAGTCAAACTTAAGGATGTGTCGCAGTTGCTTAAAAGTGAAAATTAGTTTCCTGACTCTACCTGCCAGCTTTTTAATTTGGCAAGACCAGTTCAAGTTTTGATCGAGCATGACTCCTAAATGTCTAATTTCTGCAGTCTGCCCTAGATTTCCGCACATACAGGAACCAGTCATATCACAGGTGGATTTGTGAATTTTGAGTTCTAGTGGATGTTTTGGTTTAGTCCTTCTGTCGATAGTGAAAGTCATGTATTTAGTTTTTAAAATATTAATTGATAGCAGGTTTATTCTAAGCCAACTAGAAACCAATTCCAAACCCTTATTTGCTGCTATCTCAACTTTATTCCATGACTGGCCCTGAAATAACAGCACTGTGTCATCTGCGTACGTAATTATTCTCCCTTGTGGTATCTCCAGGTCGCACAATTGATTAATGTATATCAGGAACAGTGTAGGTCCCAGAATGCTGCCCTGTGGCACTCCAAACTTTATATCTGCCTCACTACTCAGTTCTCCATCAATTCTAACCATTTGAGTTCTGCTTGTGAGATAACTATGAAACCACTTCAGAGGAGTACCTCGCACTCCAATCGCTTCAAGTTTAGCCAGTAGAATAGGAATGGAAACTGTGTCAAATGCTTTTGCAAGATCTAAGAATACAGCAGCGCATTTTTTTGTGTCATCCAGAGATTTTTTTATATATTCGGTAACACTTAGCACTGCATCTTCAGTGCATTTCCCAGATCTGAAGCCAAATTGATTTTTCGACAGTAAATTCCTGCATTCCAAATACTTCTTTAGTCTTGCGTTCATAAGTTTTTCCAGCACTTTAGAAAATATTGGAAGCAAGGATATTGGTCTGTAGTTTGTGACTTTCTTCTCATCCCCACCCTTGTGAATCGGGCAGATTATTGACCTCTTGAAAGCTGCGGGCACAATCCCCAAGTCGAAGCTGATTTGGCATATTGTTGTTAAGGGCTTGAGAATATGTGGCAGTATTGTTTTCACTATTCTGGCGTTTATTTTATCCCAGCCTGGAGCTGAGCTATTTTTCAGGTTTTTGACAATATGAAATATTTCAGTTTCATCCGTGGGCAGGAGACCAAAAGACGTTAAAGAGGTTTTGTTGTTAATTGAGTGATGGGCAGAAACTATTGTTTTATTACATGCCACTCCTTCTCCGAGAAATGAATCCATAGTTTCATAGGCGAACCATATAGGTTTATATACTTCATCTGTGCTGGCACCACTGTGGATAGAATCCTTCACTTTTTTTCTGTACGTTCTGTAGCTGGACATTAGGGAATCCCTTTTCTTCTTCAAATCTGGCACTGGAATTTCCATGATTGCACTAATTCTCGTCCATGCATCGTGTGTCTTATTTTTATTTTTATGTTATTCATGTTGGGCTTGCCAAAGCACGGGTTCTGCTTGATAGCACTCCAGGAACACTAATTCGCGATCGTTGCTCCACTGTGAGTCATTTTGACGTCCGCTTGCTACTGCGTCTTGCACACAACTGTGAACACAGCGCGAGTGTGGATGCGTTCGCATTCGCGCTTTGTTCGCGCTTCGCAAACCCTTTGAAGCGGACCAAAAAACCGCCACCGGACGGAGAACGCCGCGAAGCGAGAACGCGATGTCGCGAAACCATCCACACTCGCGGTTCGCGGCCTTCGCGGGCCTTCGCGGCGCGAGTGTAGAGCCCGCTTCACAAGTCACGGCCTTCGCGGGTGGATCGCGCGTGAATGAGGAGCCGGCATCACGCGTGTGACGAAAACTCGCGGAACGGTCCGTACGTCCCGGCTAGATCATTATCACATATTCTTATTATATATTCACAATAATATGCCTACATTTATACATTACCAGAAAGCTCTTGAAATGAAGTTTCCAATTATATTAACTTCTAGGTACTTACAACATTAATTAATCGTGTCACGAAATGCAAAGTTTACATTTTACGCCCGTTGTAAAAAAGTTTTGGATTTTACAGCACTTCAATGTTATTACGCTTTTTCACTAATAAAAAACACAGCACACAAATAATATTAACTTTAACATGTTAGCCATAGTTTTTTTTTAATAGATTACAATAAAATACAAACCGTTTTCACATTTTCTGGTTTTAAAAAAATGTTCTTTGTCGTGGGGCAAAATGGCGTCGGACGATCGCGACACAAAAATGGCGAAGTATCACCCGTGTTTTTATTTTTTTAGGCCAAATGAAGCTTTATTTTTATCGGGTTAGCGGTAAATTTCGCGTAATTGAAATTCCGAACAGGCTAGTACCTGACATTATAACGTGTTAAGACGTAGAAGATGTCACAATCCGTCTTCCAATAGAGAGCTTTGCTTACGCAACTATGCGTTGCGTAAAGCACTTGAAGAGTTAAAAATTCCTGTAGTGCCGGCGACCCGTGTTATCTTCGGGTATTCAGATAAAATATTATGATACCTGCTGTCGCCACCAGTCGCTACTTTCACACTGGAAACTCTACTTCTAATCTTTACGTTCTACTACTTATATCTAATCATACTACAGTACTGACATTACTAAGACTATCGACAAGTTTATGTCGGCCGATGTCGACGATGAGGCGATAGTGTGATAAAAAATCTACGCCTATTATAGCTTTCGTGATATCGGTAACGATGAAACGCCACGGAAAAATACGGCGTAGGCCTAAGTTAACGTTGAGCTGTAGATAGCCGTACGTGTCGATAGCTGAACCATTGGCAGCACTGAGCTGATACACAGTCTTAGCACGGCACTCACGAATTGCGGATTTAGGAAATTTTGTATTCATACCGCGATCCATGATGAACAGGCGACCCGTTGAATTGGCGCAATCGTTGGCCGCAATTACCGATTGCCCGTCGCGTTTCCCGAAGCGTGGAAGTCGCACGGTTTCACGCACCTGTGCGCCTTCGGTCCATGTCTGCTAGGTAACAAATCCCTTTCACTTTTTGAGCGCGCGGGGTAATATCGCTCGGCGCCCGTGTGCATCCTATGTTCTAATGCCCGCTCTACACTTAGTCCGCGGATCACGGCGTGAACTTGCCGCAAATTCAACAATGACTCTACAGTCGCATTGGGTCGCGGAATTTTCAGTTACGTTCGCAACGTTGAATGAAATGGATGGTAGCTGTTGTAGCTGTTGCTGCGTCACTAACAATGTGCGCTTTAGCGTACTATAATTTTGTACATATTAAAAATGAAACGCAAATTAAGAATCGGTGGAGAAAACGAAGGTGGTGGATGACAAGTATCCATCGTAATCGATCAAGGTTAGTTTACATTCATCAGTTTCTTATGTAAATCAATAATTATCTTCAATCTAATCTCTTTATTTATTTGTCACAGGATAACTATGGAAAAACAGCTGAATGAGTTAGTGGCTGAACCTTCGGGGGAATTACATAAGTTTATTCGGTTGTCTTTATCTGATTTTGAATATTTACTAAACCATATTTCAAACAATATTTCAAAACAAGATACCCAATTACGAGAAGCTATTCTAGGTCGGATACGTTACTCTAACACTGAGATATTTGGCTACCTGCGACGACTTCCAAAGTCTACATTTCCTGTTTAAAAAATATCCTTAACTGATTTCAAATATCATACCAGAAGTATGTCACGCCCTGAACGAAGCACTAAAAGATGAAGTTAAGGTAAGAAATAAAACTATTATAAATTATTTTAGCTATTTATTTCAATAACCAAACAAAATAAATCAAGCATATTACATTTACCATACTAATTTATAATGGTTAAATTATACATATTAGAGTAAATAAACTTTTATAGCCTGACATTGAGCAAAAACACGGTTTTTCATGAGAGCCAAAAAACGATATCATTTTTTAAAATCTGCCTATAACTTTTTACCGTCTGCTCCAATTTTAATTGTGTCTAGAGCAAAGTTTCTTAGAATTTCTTCTTCTTTCATGCTATAAACGAAAGATTTAGGAATACCCAGCGGATTAAAATATAGCATGTCCCTTACATTAAAAAATATGTTTAGTTGTGCCTTACGTTACTAGTATTTTATGTGAAAACCGTCAAGCATAGTGTAAGTAGCAAGAGCAATGGAAAATTAACCGTAATTCTATTGTAAAGGACTTTTAGAGTGTTGTAGTTTGATGTAACCATAGAGTATCTACTAAAATGATGGTATTTTAACACCATGGAAATAGGTTTTTTGCATGATTAATGTTAGTTTCAAAATCAGAATGTCTTATTAATTAAGTAATTTAATTAATGTACTGAAAACGAAAGACAGATCAACAAATATGAATTGTCTTAAAGCTGAATGAATAAAATAATATAAATGATATGAATATTAATATAAGAAATAAATATTGTTACATGAATAAATAAATAGGTATGGGCAGACAAATTACGGCGATAAGTACTATAAGTTAATTGAACATTTTAATGGTGAAATTGAAATGGTTGGAATAACTTTTTCTATTTGGTATTTTACGTTTTCATCTGCTGTCATCACATCTTCATCGTCGTCGGTTTCTCTGAGGGTATCTTTAACTGGCGATTTATTCGAAAGGTTCATTCATATATTAATTCACCATGAAATCTTTTTGGTATTATACCGGTGTCGCACAATTTTATCAGGTTATTTTATTTTGGAATGGAAATTGGTAGCGTCTCTATATATAGAGATGGCAAATTGTTCCTTTGACTTATGTTATTACTATTACTTTCAGCTGTAGATTCATTTTGGTTTCTTATATAATTTTTCATTATATAATTTTGTTATTTTACCTCTAACAGCACTTCTTTTCCCAATCTTCTTGCGTTAAAATACTTTGGAGGTAATTTTTAGAGACTTCTATGTCGTAAGTATCACCAGTTAATCTAACTTTGTATATTTAACTTCAATTTCCGTCAAAGCATTTTTTTAGAATGTGCATATCCTTATGTTTTTAAGAGAATAATTCTTATAACTCTATTCATTAATTAAAGTAAGGGACATCATGTTATTTACATCGACTGATTTTTAACACTGTGATTTACTTTATTTTTCAGGGGGGAAAATGTAAACGTATGTTACGTCACTTTTTTTGTCATAAATTGTTTTACGCAGGTCTAAAATTTTGACTGCAAGGGATTTTTTTGTAACGATAGATTTTTTTCAATAATACCAATCGATAGAACAGAAAATTCTGAATACAATGATACATATAACTAATTTTCGCCAAAATGTCCCTTACGTTAATTGATACTTCTGATATCGATTATGTTGATGTATCAGTTGTAGAAGAAACAGGGGCTTGCACTAATGATGTGTCATTATCGTTGCGATTTGCCTCGAAGTTGGAAGAACATACAGTTCTGTCATCATCTGAATCGCTAGATGAAGAAGATGAAGACTCACCAGAACATAAAGCAGCTGGTCTTTGCCTTATACGCCTTGTTGCTGAGATATTGGGGTGGCATCATCAGAACTTGTCGATTCGTTGCCAGATGGCTCATAATCTTGGTCATTTCCGAACTCCCCATCATCAGCAAAAGGATCTTCACGTGACCCAGGAGTAGAAGCCGCATCAAACAAGTATTGTAGTATTTTTTGTTGCTCTTCATAGGGATCCCTAGCCGCCATCTGCAAATAATAGGGTACCGGACTGGGTCAAAAATACACCATCCTAATTAGTCCGTCAGCTAGATCATGGAAAAATATTGGACACGTATTTTTGTTTTTTCATAATGTTAAAAATCGTCAAAGATATAGACCATCAAACTTCGAGAGTGGAGGGTCGCGACGTCACTCGTGAGTAAAAATCGTACTCACAAGTGACGTCACACGAAACTTCTAAGCGCCTGTATCTTCGTCATTTTTTGTTTGTATACGTGTACAATAAGTTTGGCAATCCAACTAACGGGCTACTTAGTTTTTTTGAGGATTGTACCCTATTACGATGTATTTTTGTAGGTATCGCGAAATATTGCTCAAAACATACAACATGAGAAATGTGTTGTTTACGGATACAATATAAACTCGAAATAATGTTATACAAATAAAAAACAACATAAATAACGTTTACAAGAAACATTTACTAACCTTTCAATACGATTCACCCGCGAAATCATTTAGTAACGCGCGGGGCACCGCCGCTGCGCTCTACCCAACTTAATGTATGGGAAAAGGACGCCTACGGCCGTAGAGTGCGTGCGGAGGAGGAGCGGAAAAATAGCGACGTGTGCGTGATCTTGTGTGTTTTTAACCTTTACAATTCATTACATGGTGACACTATAAAAGTCTAAGTCACCTCTACGGTGACACTACAGCATGCTGTTCCTACTATTAGTATGAAAAATCGATCGCCTTAGGGCGTACTGACTTTGGCTTAACCTAAACCTTTACGGACTGTCGTTTCACATTTTAAGTATTTACGTCTGTGGGTTACGTCGTTACTATCCATCAACGTGTCAAAAAGACCCGTAGATTTAGTCTAGTAACCATAGACCAATGTTCCTTGTTCCTGATATCTTCGTCTGAGACTATATATTATTTACTTAGTCTGTGACATTTTGTGTCCCAAATCCAATGTTATATCAAAAATATTTAAAAAGCCATATTTTTAATTTTTTTTAATCAGCCATAAAGCAAAAGTTGAAATATTCAAAAATAAAGGTTTAGATATGATATTTTTTCGGTGCGTTTGATAATAATTAGGTACTGCCTTTTATGAACGGTACACGAAACTGGAATTAATATTTTTAACTAGAATTCGATTTCCGACACAGCGACACATTTTATTTATCAGTATCAGCACGGATCACAAAGGTACCAGTTTTTCATTTTCAATACCACCTTTGTACCAGCTCAAAGGATTTCTGAGAGGCTGCCTAACATCCCTGGTGCGTCGCACTCGCCGAGGTCAACGAGGATTTATTGCGATTTATGAATATGGTTGCCGCGCGGCTCAGTTGCGTTGTCGGCTCCTTACGCTACGGACGCGAGCGAAATCAAATTCTTTTATATGCAGCGGATGCGAATATATTTGAATAGTTACGTATTTCTAAGGTAATGTAACATTAATATTGTATTTAATAATTGATAAGTGAAATCTTAGTTTTCAATTGTTTTGTAATTATTTACATAACAATTGAAAAGTAAAGGATTTCAGTAACTCACGGATTACAAATAACAAGAAAATTAACCAAACAAACATCCTGTGGCATTGGATCCAGGTGAGATGAACAACAATTGATAGTTTTCGTCATTTTGTTACTTCATATATAACTTTCACGTTTCAGATAAATAGTTAGAAAAGCGGTCAGATTTCACTAAATATGCGTTTTTGACAATTAATTAATACATTAACTTGTGATTGTGGGTACTAATTAACAAATTGAACCACAGACTAAGTAGATATATAGTTTGATTGAACCATTGAATGATTATGTGACATTGACGTTTTGAAATCACTGTTTCTGACAAGTGACATTGATGATTCTACATTGACATATCTGGACTTCTATTATCATACATAAAATAAAGCATCCTGGGCACGATCTGATTTATCAGTTGCACAATGGAATCCGAAAATATAACATTTCGACCACTAACAACAAAGTCCAGTTCTATGAACAATATTTCTACCTGTTCTATGTTTGATAATAAATATTGGTGGACAATTCACACACAACACCATCTGACCCCAAACTAAGCAAAGCTTTTACGATGGCGGCCAGATAGCTGATATAATACATAAATAGTTTTATATACATACTTATTATACATAGAAACACCCACATAATATACGCTATTGAGAACGACGCAAAGAAACTTAAAACTCGCTGTGATATAAAAGTAAGAGATAAGGTAGACACAGGTACGAATACATCTTATTGCTCAATCTCATAAAGCCAAGCAAAATCACAATTTGAAAATTATTAACAGAGAACTCAATAATATACTGTTACAATAAAAAATAAGAAGAAAGTTTTGGTTCTGGCTGATGACCAAGGACAACATATCCGAAACACTCTGCAAATATTGTTAGGAGACGAATTTGAAGTGAAACGTCATTGGAAACTAGGAGCCCGACTGAACAACATACTTTCTGGAAGTGACATCTCAGACTTCACAACAGACAATTATGTTATTATTTTAGCAGGAACTAATGAGTGTATACCATATGAATTTATATCTTGTCTACATTTATGGCTCAGGTCGGCTACACATACTAACATTTTTATTCCTGAGATACTGTATAATAATCACTTAAATGAACGGAAACTAAACCATGAATTGAAATTAATATGTAATCAATATAAAAATGTTAGATATATAGATATGTATTACAGTACTTTAAAACTTTACAGACACGAATTCTGTATTAATCTATGTCGAAGTATAATGAAGGAAATTTTGCATGTTGATTATAAGAACAAACTGTTCCGTTACAAAAATCTTAGGCAACTTAGTGGCCATTTTGTTAAAACACAACCACTATACATTTCTGTCAAAAATGATGATAGCGTTAAGCTCAAGGTAAAAAAAGGTTGGATAATAATATGGAATAGTAGAAAATATAGATAAATTTAAAGATTGTTTGAAATCATTGACATTTGGAGACATTTATCAACAAAAAGACCCAAATTAAGCTTATAATAAATTTCATGACATATTTTGATTGTTTTATAATTTGTGGTTTCCAATTTGTAAAGTGAAAATGACAACCAAAAAACGGCCCAGATGGCTAACCACTGGTGTCCGACTGTGTTGCAAGCGAAAGAGATCTTTACTCTGGGCATACCGGAAAATCGTACCCAAGACGATAAACGTAACTTTAAAGAACTGTCGCTGTGACTTAATAAAATCATTCAGCTGACACAGAGATCTCAGAACGCCAATTTTATCACAAAATGCACCAAACAAAAACAAGGCAACATGGCAAATAATTAACGGTACAAAAAATATTCTACAGTACCACCATCTTATCTGTTCAGTTGACAGCGTCGCTAGTGGAGAATTTGGTATTGCCATATAAGAAATTCACCAAGAAACAAAGGTAATTAAAACATGTCTTGCAAGTCAGTCTATAGATATCATTAAAATTTAAGAAACTACAATATCAATCATACAAAGCCTAACTAACATAGTATAGATTCAATATGGCTTAATTATAATTACCAGCTTCGATCACATCGTCACTTACCATCAGGTGAGATAGTGATCAAACAGGTCAAAATTTGCGACAGGCTCACAAATAAATAAATATAACATATAGCTATGAATCTTATTAACTACATAAATAAACAATAATGCGGCACAATAGGATTTTATTTATATTTTATAAAAATAATTGTGGTCATGGTCTCTGAGCTCAAGCGGCCGCACTCCAGGAATTCCGGTCGATGTTCCTGAACCATCTGCTGATTCCCACAATTCATCTTCGGAGTCACTCGAATCGCTTTCACTGTCACTCTGTAATTGAATGATAAAAGGTTCATCTAAATACGCATCTTTTTGTCTGTATTCATTTTCAATTTTTTTTACATGATCGCAATGGTTTTTCCACTCTGCCTGTGTGATTTTGCGGAATGCATCTTCAATCAATTGAGGCATATGTGCACTTGATTTTCCGATATTTTTCTCTGCTACATTCCTCTTCATCGAGCTCCATATCATTTCAATTGGATTCAAATCACAATGATAAGGAGGCAATCGAAGAATGTCATGACCATGGCTTTTCAATATGTTGTCAATTTCATATTCAGGTGTAGGTTTATTTCTTTTTATTAACTCGTAAAGCTGAGGCTTTGTCATTTGTTCGTAAAACTCGACCTTGTTTTCTACCAGCCACTTTTGCATATCAGCTTTAGTGTGGTTTGAGTTAGGACACCTATTTACGCAAATACTATGATATGGCGCATTATCCATCACAATAAGTGTGGGTTGACGCAGATTTGGCAGTAATTTTTCAAGAACCCATTTTTTGAAATTACTATTGTTCATCTCGTCATGGTAGTCCCCACTTTTTGTATTTGATTTGAAAACGAGAAGGGCATTTTCGACAAAACCTTCTTGTCCGCCAGCATGAACAATGATCCACCTATTTCCTTTCGAAACTGGTTCCAAATCGCCGTCAACTTCAGGACCTTGCCAACATTTGCCAGTTGAGTGAGACGAGTGTATGTAAGTTTCATCTAAATAAACAACAGGCTTTTTTTCTCCTCGCTCATTTTCCTTAATTTTATGTAGATAGGATGCCCGCCAGGCAACTACGTCGTTGCGTTCACACAGCACTTTTCTATTCGATTTTGTTTTTTTAAAACGAAACCCTATTTTGTGGAGCAATTTTCGAAGAGTTTCACGTTTTGCTTGAAAATTTATGTCTTCCCTGAGAACAGTCAGTAACTTTGGTAAGGTCGGAATTTCTTTTTTTACTGAATAAAACTCACGTATCTTTCTTCTTATAACACCAATGTCAAAATCATCAATATCCAGTTTCCCTGTTTTTCTTTCCCTTTTCTTGCCAGGGGTAGAAATTTTTGAATTAGTTTCTTGAGCCTGTTTTTCTTCATTGATTAATTTGTAGACAAACCGTTCTGAAACACCTGTAACAAAAAGAACAATTTAATATTTTATAGGTTTTTTTAATGAACAACCATAAAATAAAATACAGCAACCGCTTTAAAAAGTTAACATTACTTTCAGATTGTTTCCGACCAATCAGGATAAATAATAAACAAAATTTTGACTACGAAATCGATTTCGAAATAATTACTGTGTGGACCCACCTAAAAAGTATACCTTTCAACAAAAAAAAACAAATTTAAATCAATCCACAATAATAATTGACGGAGATGTCGGTGAACATACATAAAAAAACATGCAATCGAACATAGCAATAACATAGCAGGATAATTATTATCCTGTTTTTTAAAGTCGGTTAAAATATACTCAGGTGGCAATTTTATTTGAATATGTTTAGCTTATTTTATATATTTTAAAATATAATCACCAGCTATAAAAATGATTTTTTTTTAAAATGAGTGATTAAAATTTCCATATCTGGCTACACTGACCTGTCGCGGCAGCAACGCGTTCATTCAGCTTTTCAAATGGTATTAATGGAGCTTGGAGGCGTTTCTCTTCTTTCATAAAAAATAAAACTTTTAAAATAATTAGCCGTGCATCACTTTTGAGAGGTTTCGGCATTTTATTTGCTTTTTTCACAATGAAATCAATAAAATAACACGGGAGCACTCGCACTAGACATCAACTGACAGTGGAATGACGTTTAGAAAATGGCGGCTGACGCGGCTGTAGTTCCCATTTCGCCCACCTGAACAGTTAAGTTGGTGGCACTATACCAAGGAAATCAACACAGTTGAAAGTCAACGGTAATTTCATAAAAAATCCATTGAACGTAGCCAGTGCTTTCAACAGTTTTTTTGCAAACCAGGTAACGGAACAAGCTGTAAAACCAAAAACATAGATTTAGTCGAGCTGTACTAAATCTCTGTTCATGACGCCAACGGTACCGCAAGATATCCATAGAATTATTATGAATCTTATATTACGAAAAGCACAGGATATTATGGTATCACCACACAAGTAATTAAGCACGTTTCAAGTATTATTTGTCACGTACTTAGTTATATAGTAAATGAGAATATATATCAGGTGTTTTTCCAGAACGATTAAAAAAGTCAATAATTAAACCACTTTTCAAAAAAGGTGATGAACATGATTTGAATTGTTACAGGCTAATAGCTATTCCTATTTTCTCAAAAAATTTTGAAAAGACCATGTATGACAGTATTTATACTTATTTTGAACATAACAAATTATTTGTTTCCGAGTAATTGGGGTTTAGAAAAAAGAAACGTCTGCAACAATTTCGAGACCAAATTCGTCTCAGTTACAACAGTCTATCTCCCACAAAAAAATTAGAGAACTGTATGAAACTTCGAATAAAATGGTTGAGTATCGGAAAAGTCGAGTCAATCGAAGTCGACTTCGCAGACTTAGTAAACAAAAAATGCAGATTACGAAAATTCGTGAGCTAGAATCGCCGACAACTCAATCTCAGAGATTATCGTCTATGAGAACACATGCGTCTAGACCAACATCTAGACGTAATCGACTTACACGTTTAATGATAACGATAAGGATGAAACTATATTACAAATTGCAAACCGTGTATGCTATATTTGCAAAAATTATGTTACCAAAATGAAATGGTCGATTTCAAAAAAATACATAGTCCAAAGTCCATTGTATAGTCCAAATCATTTTATTTCTTGTAATCTATGCGCTACAAATTTAGTGAAAAATAAAATACCAGCGAATGCATTTTGGAATAACATGACCGGTATCTATTATACCGCCAAAATTGGAATGTTTGAGCGAAATGGAAATTCGTTTGATTTCAAGAATTAAACTATCACCAAATCAGTCCGTTTAGGTGGCAGATTTGGACAACAAGCAAGTAGAGAAAATTCCTGAACAGCTGCCGCTTTCAATTTCGAGTACTGGAATATTATTAGTATCCGAAACGTTACAAAATGTTGTTAATAATAGAAGGTATTGTATATACATTACCAAAATCAAACAAGCCTTGCAATGGCTTGTGGTAAACAATCACTTATATGCCAATGTTCGACTTAATTGTGACACTATTACACAGGAGCTGAATGATAATGCTACTGAAATGATCGTATCGCAAACTTATACGCCATTAGTTATCTATATAGACAAGAAAATGCTTTTAAGCCAATTGACAATGAAAAATATATTTTGCGGGGATCCTTCCACCAAGGATGCCAAAGATTTCCGGAAAACTCTAGAGGACGACAATGTACTGCAAACGCAGCTGTAGCTGCTAACTTTACTACAAGCAAACTATTTTAATACATGGCAACCATCAGCAGGCAATACTTATTACTCATTGTGCATAGAGAGGCTTGATTTCCGTCCTGAATTTCTTAATACTGAAGAATTATTGTCATTACTTACGGTAGCTGATAATAATTTCCATTTACAAGTAGAGCCAGATGTCGTAATTGGAGTGACAAAGCCAAATACACCATCTAAGGTATTGCAAGGTTGCTATACCAGTTTAGATGAAGGGATAGATTGTTTCTTTTCTATGCATAAAAAGGAATAATAATATGTCAGACCGAATATTTTGTCGCTATTATAAAATATGACAGCAAATATTGTATTATTTATTCACATGTGCAAGACCCTAAAGGGCATTGTTTCAAGATTGGAACTTCAATGGTAATGCAATGTTACGGAATAGAATCATTATGCGAACATCTGCTGATTTCGCTGCAAGTTGGTAGCCGTAAAGATTTGCAATATTCTATCACATCTAGCTATGTATTTGAATATCCACAACAGACGGTTGTCGAATCATTGACTGATAATGTAGACTTACAAATTTTTAGATAAAACACGGAACAATACAAATTTATATTCAAACAATTATAACACTATTACACAGGAGCTAAATGATAATGCTATTGAAATGACTGTATCGCAAACTGTTGAGTGAAATGAAACGTACAATGTAATAGATGACACAAAAATGTGATGACAAATTGTATCTTCTGTCTCTCTTTCTTAAAATATGTAATGGCGGAATATAACGTGTAATGTGTGTGTTTCTAAAATAAAACTCGTTAATAAAATTGCATATTGCTTTTAATTCAAACGTCCCTCTGGTTATGGGCCCAGGCACATAATTAGATTGAATAAAAGTGTACGCAGGAAGTAATTACTGGCAAAAAACATCAACGTAAAAAAACAAGTGACGCTGCACGCCGCGTAGCTGAAGGTTAAACCCTTGCCGGGCAAGATATTACTTGTTTCTGGTTGAAACAAGGCAAGAAGAAGTAGGGGTGCATGGCTCGGGAACCTCCACGTGGTGCACCCTGGGCATCACACAACAACTTGCCTCGGTGGCATCTTGTTGTGTGATGGCGAAACCTGGCCGGGGCTGGGAACTTCTACACGCGCTCCTAACCCCCTTGAGCAGTGCGTGTAGAGGTTTGGGAAGGGGGACTGGAAGACTTGGAAAGGTTACTCCCTGACATATCGGCCAAGTAAAATTCCTAAGTCTTCCAGATGAAGGTCCTCCACGACCATTCTGATTAGCAGAGTGGTCCGTGGAAGCTAGCCTAGCCGCGGTGGTGAGGATAGACCTCTCGCTGTCGACCGTCTTCGCCGTGATGTTTGACAGACTGACTTGAGAGGTCGTGCGAATTAGAGGACCGAGAGTCTTAGCCTCTCGCTCCTCTACTGAGGCTGAAGTGGACACGGGGGCGAGCCCAGAGAGTGGACCCTCTTGGCTCGCACCCTGTCTCCACCGGAAGGTCTGGGGCGTCGGACGTTTAGGGACGTCCCACCCCACCTAGGGATAGGCCTTCGAGGAGGTGACGCGTCGTTGATTTCCATGCCAATGCAATTAAGAGATGTATAAGAAACTTTATTGCTCGGGTAGAAAATGAAACCGGAAACACAATTAAAATATTCAGGAGTGATAATGGAACAGAATTTATAAACAAAGAGGTCCAGGAAATGTTCCAAGTAAATTCATCAAACAAAAGCAATCAATACTGCAGCATATGTAATAAATATAGATCAGGTAAAAACAGTGTTCCAACAAAAACTCCCTATGAATGGTGGTTTAACAAAACATACAATATAAATAACATAAAAATATTTGGTACTCCGGTATTTGTCCACATACCAAAAGTACAAAGAAAGAAGTGGGACCCGAAAGGGGATAAAGGTTTCCTAGTGGGATATGGAGAAACTACAAAGGGATATAGAGTATATTTCCCTTACAATGATAGTATCGAAACCAACAGATATTGTTTTCCTGGAAAATAATCAGAGTGATTTAAATAATCAGAATTTATATGATCTACCTGTATCAGCTGGTGAAACAAAAGAAACACCAAGTAAAGAATTATGTTTAAACTCTCCAGAGGACAGTTATCAAGAAATTAGTAGTGGTGCAGAAAGTGAGGGCAGTTTTTATGAACCAAGTGAGAGTAGAGACTTATGGGGACAAAGTGGTAATGATATAACCACCAGACGACAAGGAAGTCGTGTGAGGAAGCAGACAGCATTTTATGAATGTCACAATGTTTTAGTGTCTGACAGTGAGCCTAAGACATTTGAAGAAGCCATGAGTAGCCCCGGACTCTTGTAAGTTTACAAAATCGGTTTTTTCTAGGTAAACACGCTTCATCGTAGACCGCATCGTCGCTTTACATCAGGCGAGATGGCGGTCAAGTGTAAACCTATAAAAGGTAAAAAAAAAAAAAAAAAAAAAAAAAAAGGAACTACAAACACTTAAAGACAATAACAAATTGAATGTATGGATGTTACCTCTTAATACAAAGGCTATTAATAGTAAATAGGTATTTAATTAATAAAACTAACAATAATAATTTACAATATAAAGCAAGGTCAGTGGCTCGGGGGTTTGAGCAAAATGATATAATGGATTTAAATGATATTTATGCACCTGTAGCAAAATTACCGACATTTAGATTATTTTTAGCAGTAGCAAAAAAACTTAACTTACCAGTTTCTCAAATGGATGTAACAGGGGCATTTTTATAAGGTGATATAGAGGAAGATGTTTATTTAAAATTACCTGAAGGGGCATATAATGATGGGGGAAATATTGTTAAGTTAAATAGTATTTTGGGGATTGCATAAGACCATACAGGAATGTAAAGTTCAACTCGATTATGATTAGAGGAGGATTTAAAAAATCTCAGTGTGATTCTTGTCTTTACTCTAAATGTGATGATAAACAACAAATGTATGTACTAATTTATGTTGACGATCTACTTGTTTTTGAAACTAATGAAAGTCAAATATGTGAATTTAAGTTAATGCTAACTAAGGAATTTAAGATGAAAAATCTGGGATTGGTTTCAGATTTTTTGGCAATAAATGCTAAACAGAATTTAGATATATTTTATAGGTGACAGAATTTTGTCAAAAAGAAAATGTCTTAAAGAAATTTAATATGTATGATTGCATACCTATAAGTGCACCTATGGATCAAAACTTTAAGACTAAAATATTGGAAGGTGAATGTAAAACAAAAATATAGAAAATTTGTGTAGACAGATGATTGGATGTTTAATGTATGCAGTATCAGGAACTCGACCGGGGGGTCTACCGCCGAACGAAAAATGTCATCGCTTTGATGTTTCTTTCTCTTTTCTTTTCGCTTGAAATGATAGAGACAGCATTAGCAAAGCGATATCCGATTTAGTTAGGCGGTAGAAGCGCTGATCTATGTGTGGCAGTATCAATATTGAGTAGATTCCAAGACCGTGCTAATGAAACTTTATTAGTAGCTTTAACCTATTAAGCCCGACTCGCGACGCGGCCGGCGTCGTGACGTCACACAAAAAATCATAACTAAAAAATGAAACCAAATTTTGTGTGTCTGTAAACGACAATGTACTGATAAATATTATCACCTATCTCTTAGGCATCAAAATAAACTAATAATCGAGTATGTTTATCATGAAAAAATAAGGTTTTAAAGTCCAAAAACCGGTTTTGCCCAAATTTGGCCTCTTGGGGCTCAAGTGATTAAAAAGGGTTTTGCGGTACATTAAACATACAATAAATTATAAGCTTGTGTATAAATGTAATGATCACAAGCTATTGGGTTATTGTGATGCTGATTGGGGTGGAGATCTTAGAGATAGGAAGTCTACGACTGGTTATTGTTTTATTTTCTCTAATTGCCTCATATCTTGGTGCTCTAAAAAATAAAGTACTGTAAGCATTTCATCTACTGAGGCAGAATATGTAGCAATGAGTATGGCAGCTAGTGACGCTAGTTGGTTAATTAATATACTTAATGATTTTAATTATATTGTATCTCCTGTTCAAATGTTATGTGACAATCAGTCTGCCATTATGGTAGCAAATACTAGTAGGGGAGAGCGGGGCTAGAAGTTCCGATTTTTAGTTAACCTAATTTTTTTATACCTGATATTTGATTTTATTATTTCTATGCTATGAATAAATTAACTTACATATTTCACTTTACTATTAATATAGTTATCGTGGTCATTGGCTGTGAGATTTATTTGTTATTCATTTTTTTAGGACCATAGTCGGAAAGTAACAACTTACCCCGGCTCGGGGCAAGTTGTTAAGAAGTCGGGGTAAATTGTTACGATTTCTGTTAATGGTTTAATTTCTGAAATGAAAAGCAATAAATAATTAAATCAAGTATGTTTATTAAGTATTATATAATCAACAATATCCTACGTATTATCATAAAACATTTTTAAGTTTTAACCAGTGCTAATCATTATTTGTACTTCAACAATTATTTAACATTAGAAACTTATGAAATAACTTGCAACTATAATCAGCCTTTATAATTATTTCAGTCTTTAATCACAGTAATGTCTTGTCTTAGGCTGAAACTATCAATAAACAAAAACATAAAAAACGCCGTCATAGGCAAAAAAAAAAAAAACAAATAATTTATAATTAGCCTTCAGAAGATATTTCAGAATCACAGTTCGGGCACACATATGTAAATAAAGATGGATTCTGCGTACATCTAGCATGAGCCCAGTTCTTGCAATCTTGACATTGAACCCATTCTTCTCCAGAACGCGAATTAGAGTAACTATCGCAGCACACTAGACAAAAATACTCTAAGCCGTCCTCTTCACTCTCAGAATTTTCACTACTTGTATGTAAAACCTGTCGTTTAACAGACTTTCCCTTTCCTTTTCCCTTTCCTTTTCCCTTTCCTTTTTCCTTTCCTTTTCTATGTTCTTGACTTATTTTACTCTTCCCTTTTGTCTTCTTGCTTTGCTCTTCTGCTAAGGCCTGTTTTTCAGGAGTGTCCGTTAAAATGGTGGATTTCCTTATACGTCTCCTTTGAGTTCCAATTCTTGGAGGCGCCTTTGGAAAAGGACGTATATTTTCTGGAGAAAAAGGGGCATACTTTCCGAGTTGTTCTTCTGTGACACCAGAAGGTGAAGGCAGATTAACAATCCCTGATGACCCTGGCGTATCAAAGGTTTGGTTTTCACCAAAACTGATGTTTACAGTTGCAGGTGCACAATCGTCTAATCTGGTAATAGTCTCTGAGAGTAGTTCTGGAATATTCGTAATTATATTATCTGAAATAGCTAAAGATGTAGCTTCAGAGGCGTTATTTAAAGCCAAAGGGCGATCTGTAACAAATGACGGAGAATAATCGTCCTCTGTAAAAACATTGGGGTCAAAAGGCCAAATACCAGCTTTTCGGAAAGCGCTCATGACGTTTACGGGAGTCACTGCAAGAGGTAATGCGTATTTAACTATTTCTGGTATCTCATAGATACTCATTGTCTTGCCCGGATTATTTCGCATCCAATTGTCCTGAGCTTTTGCACAATAGTTTTTGAAAGGTGCATTTACTCCAACATCTAGTGGTTGTAGGCGGTGTGTGCAATGAGGCGGAAATGAGAGCATTATAATGGAGTTAGATTTCGCCTTCTCCACCACATTGATGTCGATATGAGATTGGTGATTATCGAGCAATAACAAAATCGGATCTGAAGGTGATGGTTTCGTGTGCTTGATAAAATGATCCATATATATCAGGAACTCCGTGGCTGTCATCCATCCTGAACCGTTTCCTGCGCCGATAGATTCAGGTGGGCCACTTTTTATAAACAAATCCTTGTATTTAAGTCTCGGGAATATAAACATGGGAGGGACTGTATGACCTGATGCATTTACAGCCAGTTCGACAGTAACTAATGTCCCGCGTTCAGCTGATACTATGGCCCCTACTTGCTTAACTCCCTTCTTGGCAACGATTTTCCTCGGCTTTAAGACTGTGGTGACGCCCGTTTCATCTAGATTGTATATTCTTGAAGGTGGAAATTTGTATTTATCCAACACTGTGCTTAGTTTCGTAAAAAAATCACCAACGTTGTGCTTATTGAAAGATGTTGCCCTACTGGCACTAGTTGACTCCGGTGTTCTTATAGCAAGATGAGAATTTCTTTTTAAAAAACCAGTTAGCCAATCAGGACCAGCTTTTTTATTTTTGTGCCAAGATAGTGGAATATTGGGAGCATTGAATTTTACTGCACATTCGTACGCTAATTTTTTGAGTTCTTCTGGTAGAAGACCAAAGAAAATTGAGCTACATTTTAATATATAGTCAGCCAACTTATCTTCCTGTTCTTCCGTAAACACAGCTCTTGTTTTTTTGTAGCCTGTTGTGATATTTTCTTCTCGGGATCTTACTTTCTTTACAAATCTGTACAAAGTCATATGACAAATTTCAAGCTCTCTCGCAACAGTTTTAATTTTTCTGCCGTCATTAATAACTGCATTTGCTGCTGTTTGCAGTAACTCCTTTGATATTAAGCCTCGGGTCGATTTTCTTTTATAAGTTCGCATGCTGTAAAAGAAAATAACAATAAAATAAATGCCTCATTTTGGCCCTCGTTGGGGGAAGCCTATCTTCAGCAGTGGACTACTAAAAGCTGGTTATAATGATTATAATGATACCTCATTATTGGTACAAATGAATTGGGGCAAGTTGTTCCGAGGTCACAACCTGCCCCAGAAAAAAGGAACATCTAGCCCCAATCACACGAGTTGAAAAAAACACAAAATGTAGGTTAAGTTACAAAACTTACGCCAATTACGCATTGTTTATCACAACAATAGATAAATCCTTACATTGAAACAATGAAACACTCAACGCAAATTGTTAAAATTCATGAAATAGACCAAAAATAATAAATACGAAAATATTTACTTACGTGAATCAGCGACGCACATGCGGTCGATCCAATATTCCCGGCGCCACTGGCCTGTTTAAGATAGCCGCCGTCGATGCGCTGTGGCATTGCAAGTCATGACGCGTTTATTGAATATTCCTATCTCTTTTCCTCACGGAGTTATTTCAATCGGAACAACTTACCCCGGTAACTTCTAACCCCGCGCTCCCCTACTGTAAAAAGACTTAAACATATAGGTATAAAATATCATTATATAAGAGAATTAATATTGCTTGGAAAAATAAATGTAAAATATGTATCCACCACTGAACAAGTGGCAGACATGTAGGTACACAAAGCCATTAAAAAAGGAGTTGTTGTTAAAATTTTGTGAGATGTGGTATTATACAACGTGGTGGATTTACCCCCAACATTATTTTAACAGTCCATTCTAACGCTGATGTATACTTCATCACCCAAGGTCGCTTTCCCCTCAGCACGGTAGATCACGAGATAATTCGAGTCAAAGTTTGACGTAAAATTCCCACCAAATCACCAGCTTCAACCCTAAAGCATATACAGCAGACAAACGACCTTGCGGCCCACGCCGTGACATCGTACAAAAATCTGTGCGGCGATCTGGCCATCAGGGGTATGTCAAATGAAATAACAACCGAAAAAAAAAATTTTTATGGAAAAAAATTTTGAGCTTTCATGCCTAATTTTCACATACATGATTCAAAACTTAATGTAGATTACCATAAATATTGTTGCACCTTTCTGCAACACCTTGTATAATAGTGAAATGCCTATATAGCTTACCTGTATTATTAAAGATACCTGTGAGATGTGGTATTATATAATAGTGAAATGCCTATATATCTTACTTGTATTATTAAAGATACCTATGTTTGATGTGATAGAGGTATATTAGTCTGGAAGCTGTATTGAATTTATAAACATAATCATGGATGTGTAGTGTTGTCTTACTTATTACATTGAGGTAGGGTGTTGAGTTAAATGAAACGTACAATGTAATAGATGAGACAAAAATGTGATGACAAATTGTATCTTCTGTCTCTCTCTCTCTTAAAATATGTAATGGCGGAATATAACGTGTAATGTGTGTGTCTCTAAAATAAAGCTCGTTAATAATATTGCGTATTGCTTTTAATTCAAACGTCCTTCTATATAGTAATCACAAAAGAAAATGCTTTTGAGTCAATTGGCAATGAAAGTCCATTTTGCGGGGTGGGTGTACCTTCCACCGAGGAAGCGAAAGATTTCCCGATATAGAGATATATATAAAATTCTCGTGTCACAGTGTTTGTTTCCTTACTCCTCCGAAATGGCTTTACTGATTTTTACCAAATTTTATATGCATATTCAGTAGGTCTGAGAATCGGCTACTAGCTATTTTTCATACCCCTAAGTATTAGGGGTTGTTCACCCCAAACATTTTTTTTTAATTTTTGGTAATTTTTTTTTGTTTTTATTTTTTTATAATGTGGCGTTAAAAAATACATACAACCCAAAATTTTTACCCTTTTATCACCAACCCCTGTTTTTTTAGAGGCATTTTAGTAATATCATTTGACAGTGTACTCCTAAACGACGGGACCGATTTGAATGTTTTTTTTTGTGTTTAAGATGGTTTAAATTCACAAATAAGCCCGGCAAATGGCGTTGCAGACAGTGTCTAGGTTATGTCCGAGCGAAGCCGGAACGGGCCGCTAGTAGAGATATATATCTCTACGTAGGGAAGAATCTAGAGGACGACAATGTACTGAAAATGCAGCTGTAGCTTATGCATATACTACAAGCAAACAAATGAATGCATGGCAACCATCAGGTTTGGATTGTATTCTTATTGCAGGCAATACTTTTTACTCATCGTGCATAGAGAGGCTTGATCTCCGTCCTGAATTTCTTAATACTGAAGAATTATTGCCATTACTTACGGTAGCTGATAATAGTTTCCATTTACAAGTAGAGGCAGATGTTGTAATTGGAGTGATAAAGCCAAATACACCATCTGAGGCATTACAAGATTGTTACACTAGTTTAGATGAAGGATAGATTTTTTTCTATGCATGAAAAAGGAATTATATATATAATATATATATATAATTCTAATATATATAATATAATTCTAATATATATATAAAAATAATATTCGAATTTTCTGTCGCTATTATAAATTTTTATAGCAACTATTATATTTTTGATTCACATTCGCGAGGCCTTAAAGGTTATCGTTCCAAGAACGGAACTTCAATGATAATGCAATGTAACGGAATATAATCATTATGCGAACATCTGCTGGTTTCGCTGCAAGTTGGTAGCCGAAAAGATTCGCAATATTCTATTACACGCTTTGTGTACACGGGGGTACAAATGAAAGATATGGTCAACGATATATACCATTTATCCCATATGACTGATGGTTACCGAATGGCTACCGGGATACCGGATAAAATTATAAGGTACGTATTACAGCATTTATCAAAATTCAATCGTCAGAGGGGTGAAATAAGATGAAAGTTTATATAGAACAGAAATTGATTTAAATCTTCATTCGGCCCGTGATTTTAGGCAAACTTACTTAATACGAAATTTCATGCAAATATGTCCAAGGAATAAAAGTTTCGTGCAATCGTTCATCCCCTATTTCACCCCCTTGAAGGTAGAATTTATCAAAACAGTTCACCGATCTTATCGTGTCCATTGAATATCGTGTCCATAGTACATAATTTGTAAAGTTTTTATCATGTTTTCGTGACAACAATCTTGCGTCTCTTTAATATCCTTAAACCGGCACTAGGTACGGTGTCTTCGTGGTTCACGAGGGACGCTTGGCGCGGAGCGCGGGGCTGCGGGCTTCAGCGCGCTCGCATATCAAAGTTTGTAAACAAACATACACGTGCCGGCCGTGATGCAAGCTTGTCACCAAAGCGAATATTATTGGTATATTGTTATAGTTAGAGATTATAATATTAATATGAATCACAATGAAAAGAAGTGCAAGGATTCTTAAATTGGCAAACCGTAAATACTTACTTTTTACTACTCAAATGAAAATTATAACACGATTTATCTTATTATAATACCTATAACATCTAGCTAGTAAGTACCTACTTCCATTTAAACATTTTGTCTGTTTATAATATTATGATGAGCTTAGTTTGCGTTAAATTGTCTGTGAGTGAACGTGTGTAGTCTGCAAAAATGGTTGTTTTGATTGATGTGGATACTTTTTTAAAAGAAATGATTTTATACATTTTTATAAAGCTAAGCTACAATGGCCTTGGGATTCAACGCATTTCATTTTGCAAAATTGGTGCATACATTGTGATACGAGTATTAATATTACTAATTCAGTAGTTGAACACTTTGTACTACCCATGAATTTCGATGACTTTAAAAGGCTTTATAACTCTTCTTTCATGTGGTGTAAATTTTGCCAATTTGCCTTTAATGATAATTTTCCAGAAGCCGAATGTTTTTGTAATAACCAGTAATAACCAAACGTAAGTTGGTACATGCGTCTATATTACCTACCTACCTATTTGATTCTTATATCGTAATATCATACTTCGTACTAATATCTATTATAAACGCGAAAGTTTGTATGCACTCACGACTGTTATCCCAGAAGGGGTAGCTAGAGACTTTTTTGTGACTTCACACAGTTCTCAGGGCGAGTGCGTTAGCCACTGCGCCTCGGAAGTTTAGGTATGGTGTTTGTGAGTATGGATGGATGGATGGATGGAAGCTTGTTACTCTTTCACGCATAAACGGCTGGACGAGTTTGGATTAAATTTGGTATGGAGTTGTATTGTAACTCTATACCAAATTTCATGTAATGTAATGTATTACATGAGACAACATCATTACAGTAAGGTATATAAAATCATTTTAACCCCTGACGCAAAAAGAGAGGTGAACAAGTTTGACGTGTTTGTGTGTGCGTGCGTACCTGAGTGTGTGTCTTTCTTTTTATAGATTTTTTTGTTTTTGTTTGCTTTTAAAATTTTGATTGTTTTATAATAATACAAATATATCTGTTTTGTTTTCAGAGAGACAGGAAGAAAAAGAAAGCCAACCAGAAACCTTACATGAGGTACGTATGTTTTACATTCCGTCTCTGATTTACCTATGTAGACGTACTTACCTATAGGTACAATTCTAAATTTACCTGTTCACATCAGCCTGTGTTTGTTCGAGGTTTTTTCCAGCTGAATACCTAATAGCTACTGGTGTCTATTCATTAACTTTACATTAGTCGCACTTAAAAAAAGAAAAATGTACCTATGATGTCTCGTTCATCTTCAATTTCTTCGTTTAGTATTGTTAATCGTGTATTTTATTGTATGTATCTCTGTTTACAGGAATTATCGGATTCGAAATCTGATACAATATCTTAATCTTTTCTAATTACACTCCACCGAGACACGAAGTAAGTTTAACTAAAATACTTCATTTATTCATTAATAATAATATACTAACGGCTGTTATCCCAAAAGCGGTAGCACTCTAAGCCGAGGCAGGCCTATAGCCTTGTCAGAAACCTTCTAGGTGGCTTAAAAACATCTGCGAGCGCCAATTCAGGATTGAGATCGGGGATAGGTAATTTTGACGTTCAGCAAGGGATAGACAACACGTGTATCACTAATCAAGTTGTTACCTTCATATTAACGAAGCAACAATAGTAAAGTGCAACGAAATATAATAAGCTTTAAACGGTGTAAGGATTGAGCAAGTACAGACCACCACATTTTTGGGATTCGAGATTGATCGCAGCATGACGTGGGAAC
The DNA here is from genome assembly GCA_963693475.1 of Ectropis crepuscularia. NCBI lineage: Eukaryota > Metazoa > Arthropoda > Insecta > Lepidoptera > Geometridae > Ectropis > Ectropis crepuscularia. Next base: position 22,724,105 of record OY856355.1, read on the forward strand.
ACCACATCGACAAGATGATCTACTTTTGTGATAAGAACATCTAGGCTGTGGAATGAGCTACCTGAGTGGATTTTCCCCGATAGTTATAATCTTGGTGTCTTCAAGTCGAGAGTGAATCGGTTTCTTCTAGGTAAGCACGCTTCATCGTAGGCCGCATCGTCGCTTTACATCAGGCGAGATGGCGGTCAAGTGTAAACCTATTATAGTTAAAAAAGAAAAAAAAATGTGTGCTAAAGTCAGCAGTGCGTGCTTTGCGCTAAGACGAGTATCCCGAGTGGTGTCTGCGGAAGTGTCACGTGCGTGTTACTTCGCCACAGTGCATTCTCGGTTACAATACGGCGCCAAGCTATACGCGCGCGCTGCCGACTGGGAGCGTGCGTTCCCGCCCAAAAACGTGCCGTACGTGCCATCGTTGGCGTATCGCAATGCACATCCGTCAGACCATATTTCAAAGAGCTTGGCATACTTACTTTACCTGCTATATTGATATACTAGGTGGCTGTGTATGTTAGAAATAATATAGAATCATACAACACGCGAGGAGAGAGAGAGCGAGAGAGGAGAGGAGAGACATTCTCGAAACATACGTAACGCGGACAAGCTGGATGTCATATCACACTCTCTCACAAGGTCACGGAAGCTAACTCACATTATGGGACCTGAAGTTTATAACACTCTTCCCAAAATAGTTATATCTGCCCCAAGTTTCGGCAGCTTCAAAAACAAATTAAAGTGCTGGCTTATCGATCAAACTTTTTATAGTTACAACGAATTTTTAGAGAGTGATGGCAAAGTCCTATAAAAATGTATACAAAAATTTGACATGGGTCAGTACAATTGTTATAAAAACATATTATACTCATATAATGTTTGACAGTTTTCTGTACAATAATTATTATAATACAGTAAAGTAGTAATTTCAAACTTTGAAAATGTATACAATTTGTATGCTCTTTCGTTTGTTTTTATTTTTTATTTATTGACGTGTAAATTGTACATTTATGAATAAAGTACTTTGACTTTGCTTTTTTTCGTTGCAGACCAGTTCTGATGATTCTTTTCGCAATGAATTTGGAACTTCGAATAATTTAACACCATTAGAATGTGTTTCGAACTTCGATTCATCGGTCAAGGAGCCTATTAATCTTAATTATAGCGAAATTAGTCACATAAGCGGTTCTCCAGGTAGTGTTTTTGTAGAAAGGAAACTTTTTCAATCTTATAAAGCACATAAATTCGTACCAAATTAACGAACACCTCTCAATGTTAATAATTCCTTGTCTAATGTATTTTTCAAGCCACCTAATAACATAACTTCAGTTAGTTGTAAAAGCAGTTCTCCTTGCAATGTAATTGTAAGTAGGGAATTTCCACAGTCTTACAATGAATCAGAACCAAATGAAGAGATAATTTACGATATTAATAGTGAATCTCAAATAGAAGATAATTCTAATGATAGTACAACAATTATACAAGGGCAAAACCCCAAAAATTCAAAAATTCGAGATAAAGATTATTGTTTTTACTGTGAGTCATTTGTTTTAAATTTTGCTCGTCATTTACTCCGACACCATATTTATGAAACTGAAGTCCAAAAAATTGTGTCAAAACCAAAAAAAAGTCTTGATTGGAAACAATTAATTGCAGCTCTACGTAAAAAAGGAAACTACGTTGTGAATTCAAAACAGGTCACTAAACCGATGCGAAAATTCAAATTTACTGATTATTTGCCGTGTACAGAGTGTCTGGGATTCTATTCTAAAAAACTATTGTGGAAACATAAAAAGAAATGTAGTGGTAAATGAGGAAGTAGAAACATTCAATCTGAGGCTCAAAATCTACTGATACGTCATCTTAAAATCGACGAATAGCTTAAGGAAACTGTATTTCTCCGAATGCGGGCAGACAAAATATCACTTATTCCAAAAAAAAATAACCTTATATGTACTTTCGGATCTCAATATTTAAAAACTCACCGAGAAAAACATTTCGTAATTTAATAATTAATCGTAATTTCGTTGTCGGCCATACGTTAATAAGTGTTTTTAAAGCTCTTCGAATAAATTGTATTGTTGATTGATAGTGTATTCGTGTCAAAGATTACGAAAACGGCCTCAAGTTCAAGTGGTAGAAAACGAGAATGCACATTTACCGAGGTAATGAAAACCAAATATTCTTTTTTAAAACAAGGCCGAGTGCCCACTGAAGCTTATTGCACGATTTGTGACTGTAATATATCTATAAAACATATAGGAGCATCTCATATTGAAACGCATATCACAAGTAAAAAGCACAAGACTAAACTTACGACCGTGAATACTAATAAAAAAGTCACTGACAGTTTTGCATCATCGTCTTCAGGGAGTAAACAAAAACAGTCTGCTGCTGAAGGTACGCTCGCTTTTCATACTGTTAAGCACCACCAATCCTATAACTCAATGGAGTGTACTGGGCGACTGATGAAAGTAATTTTTCCCGACTCTAATATTGCGAGCGAGATGACTTGCTCAAGAACCAAAACCGAAGCAGTCATCAATGGTGTTATAAGTCCATGGGTTGTTAAAAATCTGACTGTATCATTGAATAATATTCACTATATCGGAGTTTCTACCGACGCAAGCAATCATGGCTCCGATAAGATTTTCCCAATAATGATTCAGTATTTTGATTGCGAAAATGGAGGAATTCAAACAAAATTATTGGATATTCATAGTACCCCCGAATGAAACTTCTGAAACTATTGCTGAAATTATTATGAAAACATTACAAAAATATGATTTATCGGAAAATTGCATCTCATTCACTGCGGACAACGCTAATGTAAATTTCGGTGGACTAAATCGTCCATCGGGGCGAAACGTGCTCACAAATCTACAAGATCAATTAAAAAAAGATATTATTGGAGTTGGCTGCCCGGCTCATGTACTTCACAATAGCGTGCAGCATGGAACAGACGTACTACAAATTGATGTTGACGTATTGGTGATGAAACTCTTCAATTACTTTTCTGTTTACACTGTCAAAACAGAGGCACTGAAAACCATTTGCGACTACATTGATGTTAACTATGAGAAGTTACTGTCACACAGTAAGACAAGGTGGCTGAGCCTTTTCCCAGAAGTTGAGAGAATTCTCAAAATGTATGAGCCTTTGAAAACGTACTTTCTATCGACTCCACATGTGCCAACTGTCCTCGTAAACTTTTTCGAAAATGAATTTTGCGAACCTTATTTGTTTTTCGTTCATAGCTTGATGGCTATTTTTCAACCTAAAATTTTAGAAATAGAAAGAGAAAACAATTCCATCATGGACATCGCAAAGATTTTGCAAACACTAAATGACACGCTAAAAGCAAGAGAAGATGCAAAATTCGTTCCACTCAAAGTTAGAGATTTGATCTCTAATTGTAGCAGCGAAGAGAAGAAAGATGAATTCTTGAATGACATCCAAAAATCTTATAAATGTTGTCGGGACTATTTAAACAAATGGCGGCAGCCTTTAATGGAATTGGAGATTTTTGAATGGATGTTATGAAAAAGGACAACACTATTGAGTATGACGACATTATGCCATCAATACAGTTTCTCATTGGTAAAGGGGTAAATTTGGATGATAGCAAATTATTCGATGAAATCACAGTTTTAAATACCATGATCAAGCAACAAACTCAAGATATTTTTTTGAGATTATTGCGAATAAGCAATGGACCATTATCCTGACGGCAGCTGGACCAGGAAAAGTAACGGAGTTAACCAAGATATGCTCGTATATATTTGCGATGCAAGCCCAAAATGCCAATGTTGAAAGGGTCTTTTCTTTAATGGGAGCCCAATGGTCAAAAGAAAGGAACAGGCTTTCTGTAGAGTCGATTCGATCGATTCTCATAACTCAATATAATTTAAAAACCATGAGTTGCGAAGTTTTCTATAAAACGATTATGAAGGATTCGGAAGTATTAAACAATATTTCAGGGAGCATTAAATATCAGAAGCAATTACTCCTGATATAATGCTCCCTGAAATATTGTTGAACATTAATGTTAATGAATACCTTGATTTTTAATAGAAATATAATATTTATTTTTTGTTTTATTTATTACCCTTTACTTTAATTGTAGAAATTCCGGACGGTTTAGACTTTCCCCCCGCATTCCGGACAAAGACCTGTATTACCGGACATGTCCGGAAAATTCCGGACGTATGGCAAGCCTACATGCAGTAATGCTCTCGATGGCTCAAATGTTGTGGCATTTTTTACAGCCGCTTTGGTAGACATCAAAGCTGCAATTGTGTCCGTATATAGTCTATTACTGTGGTCCGATTTTTTAGTTTTAATTGGCTGAAAACTCGTTCCACAGATGCGTTGGAAAATGGCAAAACGAGCAAAACCACTATTATTTCCTTCAAATTTGGGAACATGGGTTCTCCTGTCCTATCTGTCATTTTTTGGATTTTATTTCAATATTCTTCGACCGGCAAGTCAGGCATCATGTTTAATTCGCTGAAGTCGAGAAAAGCGTGTTTCTTCCATTCTTTATGTAAATTTTCTGTCTCAGTAACAATATTTGGAAATCTTTTTATTACCCATGATAAGTCTTTTACTTCAAATTTTTGCGCTTTGGTTGGGTGTAGAACATTTTCTAATATATCAAAAATAGGATCTTCAAAACTAAAGCGTTTTCTTATTTGTCTTAAAGCTTCGATATAAAAACATAAACATGTTTTTCGGAAATCTGCAATTTGTGTTGGAGGTATTTCTCTCGAAAATTCATCAATTGATGCATGTGCATAGGTGCTTCTTAAGTGGCAAATATAATCTAGGATTGGCATACTCTATCTCGTAGGCATCAGTAGTCTTACAATAATTGAAATCCATATAATTACTGGCTATCGTTTTAATTAATTTGTGTACTTCTGGTTTTAATTGATGTAGCAATGGCTTCTCAGATTGAAATAGTTTATTAAAGTCATTAAACAGGTTTAGTACGTACGACATAAATTCGAGATACATTTTTCTAAATGTATTATTTAAACTTGCAAGTATGTCTTCAGTTATTTTGCTTGGATCCTGGAATACTTCCAATTTCAAGTACTCACCGAGTACCTGATACTGTTCCAAGGTTCTATTTACACATGCCTCTAATGATAGCCACCTTGTTGTTGCTGGGCTTAATATTTTATGAATGTCGACTTGAAAAAAATCCTGGAACTCTTTTAATTTGTTTTGCCTCTTAGTGCTTCGGCTAAAATGAGCTCCAATACTTCTTAAAAATCTTCCACGGATCTTGGCAGCTTAAGGCACGCTTTGGATGCCACAAGATGAATCATATGGCAGCTACACTTGATGCATGCAATGTGCGGTACTTTTACGTTCAAGTGAGTAAAGACAGAGTGGTGTTCGCCTACCATGCTATTGGTTCTGTCTGATGCAAAGCCTACAAATTTTGTTAAAGGTATTTGACGGTCTTGAAGCCAAGTTAGTAAACTATTGCAAAGATTTTCAGCCTTTCCAGAGTCGACTTCATATATGTCGAGAAACTGTGCGAACACAGTCTACTTCGTCATAATATATAACTGTGAGCGCACGTTGTTTTTTGACACTGATGTCAGTTGTCTCGTCCATTACAATACTAAATGGACTTTTCTTTAACTTGTCTACGAGTTCTTGGGTTAAAATGGGTTCAACGACAGTTTTATAGCATTTGTTGATTAATGGATTTTACTGTATTGGAATCGTTAAAAGTATTTTTTTTTTAATGGGATTAAATCATCCATTAAAGAAAACGATAAATTGTGCTGTGCAAGAAAAGCGCATATTTTAAGCTCTGCTCTTTTTTTAAATTCTTCTTCTAGTTTGGGTTTCAGCATTTGTTGAATAGGTGTTATTTGGCTTTTTGAGCTAGTATTTTGTACATGTTTCGCTGTATTCATGTGCTTGACAAGTGCTGGTTTATGATTCAAAACAGCACAATCGCACACTTTGCAATAAGCTGTAATCATGCCACATTCTTGCTCTCTTTTAGAAATCCAATTTTGAAATGTTTGTTAGCCATTTTTAGGGTTCCGTAAAACGTAAAAACGGAACCCTTATAGATTCGTCATGTCTGTCTGTCTGTCTGTCCGTCCGTATGTCACAGCCACTTTTTGCCGAAACTATGAGAACTACACTGTTGAAACTTGGTAAGTAGATGTATTCTGTGAACCGCATTAAGATTTTTACAAAAGTTTAAAAAAAAAAAAAAAAATTAGGGGTGCCCCCCATACTGAGAACTGAAGCTCAAAAATTTTTTTTTCATCAAACCTACACGTGTGGGGTGTCTATCGATAGTAGGTCTTAAAAAATGATGTTGAGGTTTCTAATATAATTTTTGTCTACACTGAATAACTTGCGCGAGAGACGCTTCCAAAGTGGTAAAATGTGTGTCCCCCCCCCCTCTAACTTCTAAAGTAAGAGAATGAAAAAACTAAAAAAACTATGTGATGTACATTACCATGAAAACTACCAACGAAAATTAGTTTGAACTCGATCTGATGAGTAGTTTTTTTTAGTACGTCATAAATACACTATTATTAAAACTTCGATCAAAGTTACAACGAACTACAAGAACTATGTGTACTATGTATATTATGTTACTTGCTGGAACGGAACCCTTCATGGGCGAGTCCAACTCGCACTTGGCTACTTTATTCATTGAAATCGCGGTTTTTGTTTTTTGGCAAAGGTTCCTCACGCATCGTACTAGTACTACTATCGCAATCATTGTTAATATTATCTCTCCTATCCTCTTGCCTTGAAGTCGACGATTTGGAAGAAATTAGGAATTAGTCCATTTGCTCAGCTTGGGCTGAATTCATATTTTTAGTAGATTAAGTTAAAGCCATGCCAAGCATAAGCACCATCACCAAAGTCATGAAAAGAAATGAAACAAATAAAATGTGTAAATACACCACGTTATTAGCATGAGAGTATGATAACTAATGCAATACGTGTGAACAATTCCAGTCAACGTATTCACGTTTGCGACGAATCTCAAATACGACTCGGAAGCGTTCTCCATCTTACTCTGGCATATAAAGTAGTTAGCTGGAGAGACAAGAAGAACGTTTCCGATTCGAAAATGACGTTTCTCGGAAACCCAAATACAGCTGCTGAACCCGAGACACCTAAATAATAGACTTAAATATGGCTGGTAGAAAGCGATAAGATATTTTATTAAGTAAGTAAATGGGTCGGTGGAAATTCGTTACAAAAATTATCCCATATTTTGTGGATAATTTTTTAGATGAGGTAACACTAATACAGTCTTTTGGCTGACTTGTACATACCTACTATTTTATTGTCTAGCTAAAACTAACTTAAAAACAAATTATTCATGATGTGTAATAAGGTACCAACATATCAGTCAAATTCAAATTCATCGTTAATTATAAGTCCATAACCTTAACCTTTAAAATACCGTTTAAGCCGAAATAGTGCAAAGTGAGACACACAGTAAACACAATCATGCTCTGTAATTTAGAGATACACTTAACGAGCATCCAGAGAATGTCCTGTAGAAAACTATCTTGTATTGTAACTAATAATCACAAAACACAAATAGAAACTTTAAACGTTTAAACTCTCGGTGACAACAATTTAAAGTGCCGGCCGGCGGCGGGCGGCAGCGGGGAAACAGGAAACGGATGCACGATACGACGGCAAACGATCAACAACGAATGATTCCGATCCGAGCGAGAAAGTGAGCGAGATACAAGTGGTGTAAGTGTGAAAGAGTACGTGTAGAGACGGTTATGCTATGATTTTTCTTATGCCATGAATTTTCTTAGAGATCTGTGGTTTTAGTTCAACGAAGCTTACCAACATGAAAAATTCTAAAACGAGCGTTCCGTTTCACGTTGCCTTTATGTAAAAAAATTAAAGTTTTTTCATAAGTGTCACCTAAAAGTAACCAAAGCAGTTTAAAAATCACCTAAAAGGTTACAAAAACAACCTTCTGGCAAGCCTGCCACCGCGTCCTGCAACCAACTAGAACGGAAAGAGTGAGCTCACTCTTCCCGACATTGACATGATTGCGTGCGCCTTGAAGTTTGGGAGGTCCCATCTTGGGTTCTACGACCTATGGTCACAGCCACTATTTGCCGAAACTATGAAAACTACACTGTTGAAACTTGGTAAGTAGATGTATTAAGTTACGGTGGTCTAGTAAGTTACGGTGGTCTAGTCGGGAGAACGGCGGCTGCCGATCCGGAGACCCCGGGTTCAAACCCCACACGCACCACTGTCTTTTCGAAGTCATGTGCGTAATACCGCTAACTTAAAACGGTGAAGGAAAACACCGTGAGGAAACCGACATGTACCTAGAATCTTTCGAAGTCATGTGTCATCCGCCAACCCTCACTGGGCCAGCGTGGTGGATTATGGCCTTAACTCTCTCCTTGCGAGAGAAGGCCCCGAGTCCCAGCAGTGGGAACGTTTAGTGGGCTGTTGATGATGATGTTGATGATGAAGTAGATGTATTCTGTGAAACGCATTAAGATTTTTACAAAAAAATAAAAAATATTTTTTTTTTAGGGATGCCATCATACTTAGGAATGAAACTCATTTTTTTTTTCATCAAACCTATACGTGTGGGTTGTCTATCGATAGGTCTTCAAAAATGATGTTCAGGTTTTAAAAATACAAATTTTTGCCTACACTGAATAGTTTGCGCGTGAGACACTTCCAAAGTGGTAAAATGTGTCCCTCCCACTCTTACTTCTAAAATAAGAGAATGATAAATAAAAAAACATTATCATGTAATCTTCCAACGAAAATTGGTTTGAACTCGATCTGATGAGTAGTTTTTTTTTGGTACGTCATAAATACAGTCGTGGGTTCGATTCCCACCCAGTGCAAATATTTGTGTGATTAAATTACACAAAATTACACCGAACTACAAGAATTTATTTATTATGTTACTTGGTGCTATGGAACCCTTCATGGGCAAGTCCAACTTGCACTTTTTTAAGTAGTTCGGGTGCCAGACAGTCATTACTAAGAACAGTTTTATCAACAATGCACTGTGTAGAGGTGGAACGTATATACTGCAACAGGTTTCAAGACTAGGTTTCGGCCGCCACGTCTCAAGACTAAGTCTCTTAAAGACGCCCAAAGGCGTCTCGAGTATTAAGAAGTCTGACGCGACGCGGAACCATAACGCACACAGACTTATAATTTCTAGCCACTCCTTGAGCTACTCGGATCGGAATGCAAACGAGACGCGTACCTAAGCATAGAGACGCCATCTGATTATGTTTGTGTGAGTTATTGTTAAGTTGATGTATTATAAAAATGAGCTTTTTATTGCTTGGTGTTTAGAACCTTTTGATTTTTAACAACAGATGAATGATTTTCTTTCTCACTTTAAACTATTTGCTATCGGCCTGTTTCAAAATTTGAATCTTTAGTGCCTTATACGAAACGGTTAATAGCGGATGCTTTTATTTAAACTTTTATTGAATTAAAGGTTAACTTGTGTTGTTTTTAAAAGGTGTGTTAGTAATCGTATCAAAAACTAATTTTGCATTCGTGGTGGTATTAACGGTGGTGGTTTTAAATGTTCGTTTGTATATTTTGTATATAGTAAATTAAGTTTTTGGTTAGGTTTTCAATAAACTATCTGGTGACGGGTGGTGGTGGTTTTTAAACTAATAAACAGAATATAAACAATAAATAATTTTAAATATGGCTCCAAAACGCAGCATAGCTTGGGACCATTTTAGTGACAGAGGTGATTATAAAGCGCAGTGCAACATTTGCAAAATGGATATATCTTACAAGGCGTCAGTGTCAAATTTGACCAAACATTTGAAAAGGAGACATGGTACCATTTAATTGCTATCCAGACAAGAAACTTTAACGGTAACACAAGCTGAAGAGGTCCGTACTGTTACTACGCTTTTGTCAGAGCCTCAAGCATCTACCTCCAGACAAGATGCCAATATATATGCAGGTGGGGTGGTGCCAGCAGTCAGAAATACTATGACGTCATATTTACGAAGAGACTGTTCGAAAATTAAAAAAGATATTGATCGCCACATAATGAATCTTTTCATATATGATATGCAGCCTTTTTCAATTGTAGAAGATCGAGGATTTCGTGAGCTCATTTTATTTGCCTTTCCTAATTATATCTTGCCGTCGCGAAAGTATTTCGCCAATAACATGCTGCTTTCACTTTACGAAGGCACCAAAACTGAAGTAAAGGAGTTGTTAGATTCAGAAATGGTATCTATATGTCTCACTACGGATATGTGGACATCTCGAAATGGCGATTGGTTTCTCGCTCTAACTGGACATTTCATAGACAGTAACATGAAATTGCGTTCCGTGCTTTTAGAATGTAGTGCATTACACGGAATTTCACCCACTGCTGTGTCTCTGGCAGATGAACTATCTAGGATAGCACGGGAATGGAATATTGAAAATAAGATTCTTCTCGCCGTATCCGACAATGGCGCCAACATTAAATGTGCCATTGAAAAACGTTTGGGATGGAAACATTTTAATTGTTACGCACATTGCTTGAACTTAGCAGTCAATAAAGCATTCGAAAATGAAGCGATTAACACCATAATCCAAAAAGCTAAAGCGATAGTGGCACATTTAAAAAAAAGCAATGTTGCATGGGAGAAACTGAAGCGCTATTTGGAGCAAGCTGGAAAACCCATAAAAAGACCTCTCCAAGAAGTCCCAACAAGATGGAATTCCACGTTTTATATGTTGAAACGCCTATTGGAATTAAAGGAAGAACTAAATAGCGCACTTTCTAATCTGAATTTCAACATAATGACATTATCATCATACGATTGGAACATTATTGAAAAACTGGTTCTCATACTGAAACCCTGCGAAGAGGTCACAAGGGAAATGAGTGGTGAGAAGTATGTAACAGGTAGTGCAGTTATTCCTATCACTATTGCACTAAAATCAGCATTAGTGGCATTTGATTTAGATGGTGCTGAGTCTTTACCTAATGAAGTTGAAATGGCCCGGCAAGATATTCTCAGTGGACTTTCATCACGATTTTCCTCTTTGGAAAACAGCCGCACCTTCACAACTTGCATGTTCCTCGATCCAAGGTACAAACTATATTTTGAAAATGAGAACACAGCGGAGTCAACAAAGAAATACGTGATAGGATTAGTCACGTCTTTAATTTCTGAACGAAATGAAGAAGTAACGGAAGAAGATATACCAAATGCGACAACATCTGAAACATCAATCTGGACCCATTATTATAAAAAAATGAAAAACATCAGACCAAGCGGCACTGCATATTCAAGAGCTGTTGTAGAAGTCCAGCGGTATATTGACGATAAAGCTAAGTCGCCATTAGATTGGTGGAAAAATAATGCAAACTCTTACCCGCACTTGGCAATACTAGCACGTAAGAAACTAAACGCCTTGGCTACAAGTTTGCCATGCGAGAGATTATTTTCAGTTGCGGGTAATATTATAAGTGACAGGCGAACTCGTCTTGGAGTTCGGAAGGTGCAACAGATGTTGTTCTTACAACAAAATTTAAAATGTAGCTAATGCAAAATAATAGTCAGAGAAAATTGTACAAACTGTAAATAAAAGAAAAACTTTTTTTTTTGTTTTCTTACGAAGCCCTTTTTTTACATTAAATAGTCTTACGTTTGACTAAAGCCTGCCTGATGTTAAGCACCACTATAGTCTAAGATGTAGCACGCTTGCCTTGAAGTAACCTATTCAAATACACTTCGTAATCGAACGTATTTTTGAACTAATACGTTAGATACGTATGTATAAATACTGTACTCGTAAATACTCGTGGAACAGGTTTTAAGACTAAGTATTTAACTGGACGCGTACTCGCAAGACTCGGTACCAGTTTTACCTAGTACGTCACACCTCTAGGCACTGTGTATGTTTGGAGTCGCACTCCGTTGAACTGTAGAACTTGATGGTCGTAGATATAAATAATACAACTTCTCAAGTGAACTGGTATTTATTCTTTGAACTTATATGACCTATTGAACTATGTTGTAATACTATTTTTCGACGATAGCTCTCTTTGTTCTCACATGAACTTTAAACTTTCATAGCGCGTTTTAAGAACGAACATCGCCATCTAGTTACAATATGGATGAACTTAAAGTAATGTCAAACTAAATACATATTGAACTGAGAAAAGGTTCGTAAACAGTGTAACATATTTTAAAAGTGTATGGATGAACTAAAACTGTATGAATGAACGGATTATGGTTAATAATAGTTTTTTGATTTTGAAAGTAAAACCGTTAATAAACGAAATTATACAATTTTGCAGTAGAGCCAATATTAGAAAAAAGTCACCATTTTTTGTCAATAAAATCTGAAGGCAGGGTTCTTTAAAACATTTAATGAGGTCTTATCATAGATCTCTGTTTACATTATGACACGTGATTTAAAGTTTTTTATGTCTATTTACAGTATTATTTATTTTGATATATATTATTATAGTAATACTATACCATTAATAATTTGTTCATTATGGTATATTACTATGAAATTACATTGCAACTGATGTTACTAAATAGAAAACTTTTAAAATTTCAAAGATACAATAATATTATTCAACGTTATAAAGTTGGCATTTGTTGTGGTGTTTATAATACTATCAAACAAAAAACATTAGAAATTAATAAAGTTGTATTTAAATTAAAAGAGAGATCCATACAATCATTTGGCATAGTTATTAATTTATCAATCATGGCATAGTTATAAATTTATCAATAACATAATTTATCAATCAGTCTTGTGAAATTTGTTGCTTTAAATCACAACATGTACGTATCTTACTATATTAACTACTTATTAAGTATCTTATTGCATTTATAATCAGTTTGACTAGGAACAAACCGATGGGAAATAGCATTTTTATAAGTTTAACAAAGTTACAATCACAGCATTATTTCCCTATTCACGATAGCTACTCAGGGGTAATCAAAGTTATGTTGACTTGTATCACTTATAATTAGTACAATGAGGCAAACCTATTGCCATATAAAATGATATATAGAAATAAATCTCGCAAAAAACTTAAAAATAATGTCATTGTTTTTCTAAATCAATAATCATAAATAATAAGTTGTCTTATTATAATAATATAATTGCTAAAACAAGATGCTGTTGAAATATGACAATGCGTAACTCTGTGGTATTATATTACTGTTAATGAAACTCTTTAAATCACTGTATTTTCTATCACTTAATTTCAATCTAGACTGATATAAAGGCTTTAACAGAAAATCGTTCGAGACGAACGATTGTTACGAAATTGTATTTCTTTGAAATCTGTATTTGAAAAGAAAGTTTTATAATAAATCCCAATGTGGTTGGAATCTTGATATATTTTAAAATTTAATTATTTTAATGTCACTCATTCTAACTATTTCGCCTTTAGTATTTTTTGAAAATTGAGTACCGTATGTATGCCTCTGTAAGATTTTTTATATCAGCAAAGTCTGAATAGCACATTTTGGTAACATTGTAAGGAATGCCTTTCTTCCGTGCAGTTCTGATAATGGTCACGTATTTATCTGGTGTGTACACAGGACCAGAACGTAAGCACTTTTAACGGCTTTTTCTATCACAGAGTGAACGATATCATTTTCGTTTTGTGTGTGCCCACTAATTAAATATTTGTGCGTAATAGACTTAATTTTAAGAACGGATAAGGCATACATACGTACGTAGAAAACAAAAACTTGTTCTTTTTGACCACAGCATTTATTTATTTTAATGTCACTCATTCTAACTATTTCGCCTTTAGTATTTTTTGAAAATTGAGTACCGTATGTATGCCTCTGTAAGATTTTTTATATCAGCAAAGTCTGAATAGCACATTTTGGTAACATTGTAAGGAATGCCTTTCTTCCGTGCAGTTCTGATAATGGTCACGTATTTATCTGGTGTGTACACAGGACCAGAACGTAAGCACTTTTAACGGCTTTTTCTATCACAGAGTGAACGATATCATTTTCGTTTTGTGTGTGCCCACTAATTAAATATTTGTGCGTAATAGACTTAATTTTAAGATCGGATAAGGCATACATACGTACGTAGAAAACAAAAACTTGTTCTTTTTGACCACAGCATTTATCAGAGTAAAATGTGATTCGTAAATTATTATTGTTATTTATTTCCTATGCCCTCTTTGTCAAATACCTCCAAACACACAATGCTATTGACTTTTTCTGGCGACATAATTATTTTTCAAGCTGGTGTTGGTCGTATCTGTTCTGTAATTCTATTGTTTTATCAACAGCGTTTTTAAAGCTAATGCATAATTCGCATTGGTAATTTTTAGGTGTGTGAAAGCTAATGTTGTAATTTTCATTAATCACTTTTCTATATGTATGAATTTTAGCAGCTTCAACAACATCACTCAAGCACTGTGTTTGGTAGCCGGTATAAAGATCTGTAAGGTTTTTGCCCCATCAATAAATTCACGAGTCGTTTGCTGTCTTAGATTGAGTCCATGTGGTTTTTTATTCCTTTAATTATATCTGAACTTACTTTTTGTTGTTTTCCATGTATACCCCTTTTCTTTTCTTCAACTGTTTCCGCTTGTTTTTTTTACTATTACAGTTGCTATAGATCGATTATTAATGCCCAACGTGTTCAACAACGTGTGTTGTGAAGGATGTTGTACAGATACGATGCTTAATATTGTTAATCTCGAATGAAAATGAATGTTTGGGTCCTCTATTGCTATTATGAACTTTATATTGATAATTAGGTGTAATAACATTAATACACTTTGAGAGATTTATTGATTGTCAAAAATAGTTTCTCTTTCTTCCTATGTGATCATTTCGCTGCACTTTAGTCTTCATTTTTCTCTACACGAGGGTCCTAGCTGCTTCTTTGGCATGACTTTTTTTAACTGGGACACATAAGTATATTGTTGCCCGCTATTACGAAGTCTTTAAGCATCTTGCCTCACGGATACTTTTGGAAATCCTTTACGCCTTCGTTTGTTCGGAGTTCTGTTATCTTCTGGAGGACCCAAATTATTTTCTTCAACTAGTTGTACAGAAATACTGTTTTGAGGAGTTGGGCTAAATGATACACGCCTAAGTGGGGTTGCTGGTACATAATCACGATCGCAATCTGCCTCATCAGGAGAAAAGTATTTACCCGATTCAGACGCAGATAATGATGAACTTGAAGAGCTAGTTGAATAGGATCTTGCTATACTGCTAGGACCTGGTCTGGGTAAGGTCTTCTTCTGGAGTTAATTCTGAAAATCCCGTACTGCTCAACGATGGATTTGGATTCCGTCATCAACTGGTTGGACATAACACTCAGCTTCCATAGTATGACTAACGGACTGAGGTAGTGCTTGTTCTTGCAATAAAGATCTACAAGTATCGACAGTTATCGGATTTGAATCGCGTGAAACATAATCCAAGTCGTTCATAGATATTAGTTTGGGGGGTTCAGTACTTACGGAATCTTTCTTATATTCCATAGCCTCCAAAATGCATGACAAACGTGGGTTCCGTAAATGCGCCATAACCTGAAGCAAGTGGTTTTATTATTATTATCATAATTACTATTGTCATTTTCACTTATTATTTTTTTTAGTAACACATATAGGTTTACACTTGACCGCCTTCTCGCCTGATTGGTTACTTTACGTGCAACTTTTATTTATACGGGTGTCCCAAAGGTCGACGTCAAGCCGAAATCGCATGATAGGTAAGGTCATAACAGTTAACAGAAAAATAAAAAAATAAATTTGTCTTTCAATGTACCAACCTGTAACAGTTTTTACTTTCCTGTTGCTACAAATATTCACATTTTGCCATTTTTTTTTAATTATTTCATGCTGAATAGTGATTCTGTTATTTGTAACCTTACAATCTGAGCTAACTGCTCCAGCTTGAAAAAAAATGTCATGTTTTGCAGAACCACGTTTTGAAAATCAGTTTTTCGCCCTACTTTAACTGACGGTCCTGAAAAAAAATTATACTACGCAAGTCTGGCAAGTAACTTCAAAAGTTAGCGCATTTAACCCTGTATCACTAACCTTAATTATGAGTAACGTCATCACTAATCATTTGTAAATTTTAAGATAGATTAAAACATCAATATTTATTTAATCAGCTTTATTTAAAATACAAGACAAGCTAAATTAGCAGTCTTAGTTTCTTCTTAATCAAATAACATAAGCTGTTTTAGAAATAATCTACATTGAGAAATTATTACATATAGAAACAATATGCTCTGTGCTAATCGCTTCTTTGCAGCCCTTGCAGAAGTTTGTGGTCACACGACGTTTTTTGCAGGACAGTAGTTGAAAATTTTGCGCGTCGCGCGGTTGTAATCTGATTTTTTTCTGGCTTTAAGCGCACTCTTAAGCTTCTCCGATCTGTGGCTGATCAAAAGCTATTATTGGATAGGTACATACAAGGCGCTGTGTGAGTGTGTTATTGTTATTGTTTGTGTGTGAGAGTGTTGTATCTGCTCTTGGGGAGGCGCAGCCAAGAGTTACCTGATTAATAATGAAAGAGCACAACGTGCACTTTTAAAAGTGATAAAGAATTTTCCATTTAGGTACTCCACTTCAAAATTATATGGTGAATGCAAAGTTAAATCGGTTAGAAAGCTATTTGCATATCAGTGTATAATGCGGTACCACAGAGAGGCACCTCCACTAGATGCATCCAAACGGCGTGGAAAATACCCGGTACTTAAGTACAAAAGCGTTATTTCAAGGCGGTACTATAATCATATGGCGCCTATCCTATATAATATGAGGCATATAAAAACAAACCTGGCAATATCCACTTTGCAATTTTTTTTGGGAAACAAAAAATATGTATATTAATTATATTTGGGCATTTATTTATGTAGATTTTTTTGAATACCAGAAGTAGTTCTATTTGGAAATAATTATCATCATTTCAAGTGGATAATTAGATACTATCAGAGTAAATTTACAAAAATAAGTTTGGAGATTGCCAACTTTGATGTGACTACAAGGATATTTCCGTTTTTGATATGATCACTTGTGGAGAATGCCAGTTTTGATATGACAATTTCTGTTGAAACTGTGACAAAAGATTTTGATACTTGCGGGTGAAAAGACGGCAAAAAGATTTGTTTTTTGATGGAGGTTAAATCTTTATTTAGGCTATAAAATTTACCTTAAGACTATTAACTAATTTAAATTAAAAGTCTTTTAATCAACTATAATTCTAAAATTGTGAATCAACTTAAATTCTAAGATAGTCCTCATTTTCTTGAGGTTCACAAAGGACATCATCAGATGAATTTCTGTTCTGATCTTCAGTGGTTTCAGAATCTTGATCAAATACAGTTTTATAAAACTGTAGAGCTTCTATTTGTTGCCACTGGTCACCATAATGAGTGTGGAGCAATTTTTTGACATCATTTATTTTATTTATATTTGTTTTTATTTGACATCTTGTGATGACATTTGGAGTCATATCTTTTACCACTTTATTTTACGAGTCACTTTCTTAAATACGCCTTCATTAGCACGGTAGCTCATCTCTCCTTTCAACGTAATATTTTCTAGTTGTTGGGACCGTTTTATAAAAAAAACGTTTGCATTTTTTGAACTGGAAATGCCATGTTCCAACATCTTTTACAACAGAAGACATAGCAGTTTTGAAATCGTATACTTGACATTCTGCACCCACTTTGATAACTGTACTCCACTGGCCTATAATTTCTAGGTAATCTTCAGGTTGTACAAAATTTTCTCGTTTTCGTACTTGTTTCTCAATTTGGGCAAAGACTCTGTCCGGAGGGATAAAAGAATGACCCACAACAGGAAAAACAAGTTCCAGCATTTCAATATTTTCAGGTGCAGATTCAACTAACCATTTAGAGCACATAGCTATCATAATTGAGTTCTTGTTTTGTCCTCCACAACCATCTGCTATTAATCTTACTGTTCGAATGCCAGTGAAGTCAGTATGCGTAAGTCTATGATATACTACGGAAGATATCTCATTTGATCCTTTCTGGAACTCATTTTCAGTCCAACAGTACGCAAAAACATTGTTTGGTGTTAACTTGGATTTGGAACTTCCTTCAACCACTGTGCAATTATACAAGTAAATCTGTCGGGAGTAATAAATACTTTGATCGGGTATTTTGGGTAATGGCATATTTTTTTGACAATCGAATGTAAAAGTCTTTAAATCTAGTCTTTCTTCCTTGACTAAATTAAAAAATGCTTTTGCTCTGAGGTTATGTATTCGTTTCTCAGTTCTAAGTGACTGTTGTTTCCTTGGGTCTTGCTCAATTTTGATTTTTTCAAGAAGTTGTAGGCATGTAGAACGTACGTCAGTTCGAGGACTTCCAAAACCAAGCGAACAATTTCGATTGAACACCCTTCTGAAAAACCCACGTTTGACCTTTAAACAATCTTCTGTTTGTTGGGCATTGTACTGCTTGAACATTTTGTTTATGCTTAGTTCAGCTGAAAGATATTGTCTTTGAGATTTACCGCGACAGTAGTGGCACACCCCGGACACTCGGTCTAAACTCCAAACAAACGGTGAAGTCGACATACCTACACTCACACAACGACGCATATGTCGTTCGAACACATTTACGCATGTGTGCGTGTCATCTAGGGTTACTAAATTATTTTATGGAATAGCTATGACCCGTGAGTTCACCTGCCTGTGTTAATAAGTGGCTTATAATCTTACCTAGTTAGTGTTCGATCTTTAATGTAGGTAAATATAACTTTCATCAACAATCAGAAGGTAGAAGATTTAAAACAAAATAGGAGATAATAAAGGTACCATGTACGAATTGATTTTTAGTTAAGTACACTTACCCAAAGATAACTTTATTCTGACAATATATTAATTAATCACTCCACATATCGCGTATTTCATTATAGGTAGGCTAGTCACAGAACATTAGATTAGTTACAACAACGTTCAGAAGTTGCATTTTAACTTTTTTAATTTCGTCACAGGACTTCAGTCTTGGCGCGTACTTCTAACCAGAATAGCTTAACACAGTTTATAAAAATGATTCAATCTTTGTAGAAATTCTTATGAAATTAAAAATCTCTTATTCTTGTTTCGTATAATAGACGAAAAATTTGGTACCATTTTGTTAAATAATACAGCATCATGGTCGTATTCTCATAGAAAATTATCGTCCGATATAATAACCCTTCGTTGAGTCCGCCTCACGTCCGCGAGGGGGAGGAAGCTTGAAATTGGCGGGGGGTGGGGAGTGTCCGTTCTATCTATATTATCTATTCTATGGTAGTGGGCTTCATCTACATGAAATAAATTTATAAATGCCATAACTGCTTCCTTTTTGCGCTTAAATAAGTCCGATTTGTGGTCTCCGCCCCTCTTTTCCCTTACTGGCTCTCCTGTTTCAAAAAAGTTCTTCATAACATACTGAATTCTGTGTTTAGTTATATTCAAAATTTTAAGGAATGATTGTTGACATACCGGTATATATTTATTTTTTTCTTTACAGTAGACAGTAAATTTTGTTTGAAACTGCTTTTGTTTGTGCTTTTGATTTTTCGGTCTCTTTCTTTTTGTAGGTACTGCTGTACAGCACTTAATCAGGAGCGCATCTTGAATCTCTTTATCATTATATTTATAAAATGCATAATGAAAAGCAGACAAGTCAGTCATGGTTAATGCGCAGTATTGGAATGAGGCTTTATTATGTCCACAACTAGGTCTATTTGGTAACGATCCCGGGGAGTAACTGAAAAAAAAACTTATTTATACTTATTCTCAAGAAGCGTGAAGAATCGTATAATTTCATCAGTGGAATTTCAAAAATGTAGTAGCTGTATGTAATATTACGGCTCGAAATGAATCTCGCGAAGTAACGTGTTTTTGTAGTAATTTTTAGACGGTATGATGTTATGTAGAGGAACTAATAAATACAGTATCTAGACATGGCATTACTAAATATCTAGACGTAGTCTAAAAGGCGTTTATAGTACGTAGCTATAGCAGTCTAAAAGTTAGCTATATGCATATGCATTTATTTAATATTGTTATTATTTTTATACTGTAACCAATCAACCAATTTGGATCATATACAAACTAGAATTCTATTAGCCTAAACTACTTAAGTAAAATTTTATGACGATCAGAAAACAGTACTCAAGCTATCGTCGTACAAAAGAATTAAAAAACATATGAAAGAAAATACAAACGCGATTATTCGCAGTATAATCAGAGAGATCTTGAAGAGTTATAAAAATGCATAACTACATTTGAACAATAAAAAAATACGAAAAGTATCAAAATGTTTCCATTGTGGTATGTTTGCACGTACTCACCGAGCTTTTTTGAGCATATTTTTCTTCCATTTGTCTGGCTCTGCCTTTCGTTTCCTTGGAAAGTTATTGGTACACGGAGAAGCGGTGTTCTCCATATTTTGTATCAATTTTATTGTAATTGCTTAATTAGAACAATAAAATATTGCAAAAAACAGGAGCACGTACGACGCAGCGGTCGCATGCGTTTCCATACTAACTGGTTTAAAATGGCGTCCTGATGTAGTGTTCTGATTGGCTGTCGTGGACATTGCCGACTTTGAAATAAATGACAGAGGAGATTGCCGTGTTTGGTTTAAATTCTCACTTTGAGGAACTGATTTGTATGGGATATTGACTATTTTGGTACAAAATATGTTTGGTGTGTATTAAACAGCCATAGATAAAAATTCCTGCATTCGTAGTTTCATTTTGACAGTCGGTGGAGATTGCCAGGATTGTTTTTATATGCCTCATATGTTAAGAGATAAATGTCATAAAAATAATACAGGTGGTGGTTCATCAACTCACAATGCATTTGAGCTTAAGAAAGTAGTTTGTGATTGGCTCCAGGGATACGATTACAATTCGTTTGAAGACATTTTTCTAACCTCAAATACATTTAATAACTAATAACTGATTCCCGTGATTTTGATTGTTTTAAATACACACATACAGACTTGCTCGTAATCAATCACATACAAATACACACACACACCCTCACACCCTGACTCAAAGTCACTAAAATACTATAATATAAATATAATCACTCAAACATTTACTTACATATACATACACACAAATCTATGCATGAACATACATACACAAACATTTCAAATAACATCTAACACGTTGTTCAATTTAATTTAGTTTTTAAATACATTTTTATTCTTTAAACAGGGGTTTTCACTTTATTTCGAGCTACCCTATGAAATAATAAAAACATTTTGTATTTTTGTAGTGTAAAAACAAGAGAGCTTATTACTTCAATAGCTTAAGTAATTTGGAGCTGGCTGGGTAGGTAATCATGAGACAGAGCGGGAAAAAATAATTCACAAAGTAGAAAATATTTTTATTTGGTATAACTTTTTTGGAGATTCAGTTACATACAACATTTTGCTTGGCACTTAAAGTCTTTGGAATGTTAACATTATTAATTATTATCATTGATATAATATGAATTAAAGTAACAAATGTTTTTGTCGTAATACTTACGTATTTAAGAGATATCAGCAACAAATGAAATGGTTAGATGAAAATTACTTATTAAAAAAAATATCTAATAAGGCAAGGTAATTATGAGACGTTTTTAAACTACTTAACATTATATTTTTCGAGATCGATATCGAACAAAAGTGCACCTCTCTTGCCTTTTTTCTTCGGAGATGGCAATTTCATGACAATTTCGTCCTTGCAAATACAGTAAATGATACGAGTATCAGGGTAGAAGAAGAAAATGTTTTGCTCTCTTCAAGTAAATCACTGAGATCATCATCGTATCATCATCGGATCCCTCAATTTTAGCTACATAATAGCTTTTACCCTTTTTGGTTTTATGAACTAAAAGGACGAAGTCGCCAACTCCATAATCCAGGTCATCCATTTGAATTTTCTCAGGTCCATTTTTAGTTAGCGAACTAGCTGTTTTGATCAATTTCAGTTTTGGTCAATTTCAGTTGAACTGGTTACAGAATTAGTTTCTCGTTCAATGTTAACGGTTAACGTCTGGTTAACGGGTGCGCTTGATGTTTCAGCTCTCAATACGGAAGAATCACAGCCACCTCTGTTCTCAACTGGTGATTCGTCGAATATATGCAGTGGCTTTGGAACCAACCCAGTAGACGATTTAATTTTGCTAAATCTTTGAAATTTAACAGGATCTAGGCGGTCCTTTGGGTAAGCCTTTTTGTTTACGGGAAAAGCCCAGTGACTTCAAAGGATTTTTGAATTAACTCCTTAGCGAGACCATCTCGCCACACATGCCCTAAGAGAACAGAAAACTCTGATTTGTTGAGAGGTCTTTGATTGAGCCTTTGCCAGTTGATGAGATGCTCGTTCCATTTATATTTGATGGGACCAACCAAAGCAACACCGATCCATTGGCTGTAATATGTCAGTTGTATGCGGTAGCAGCTTCAATACAGCAACATTTTCGCGAACCGCTAGTTTTATTGTAGCTGGATCCAAGTGTGTCACATGGCCATCGCAAATGACAAGCAACGGCCTCTCCGTCACAGTCTGACAACATTTTTAAACCATTCGTTAAAAATGGTCATCATCCACCCACTTTCGGAGCAAGCATACGTCGTACCTAGGATGTCGTTTGTTCCAGGAGCTCCAGAGTTTTTGGGCCTTGTAAATGATCAACGGTGGTAGTAAATCTCCAGCTTCAGAGATACATCCCCTCAACACTGTTGTATTTTCTTTTCCGGAACCCTAAAATCAATTACCTATGAATGTATGATACATGAACCTAAGTAAATATAGGCTTGCCTAAGTAAGCCTTTATTTCAAATCAAGACTCAAATACATCATACTTATATATCATGATACAGGTACCTACTGTATCATTCAGTGAGCTTTTTGACTTTGCCAGTAGCTCCTTTGACGCGTGTGTGATCTGATGAAAAGTTTGTTTCGTCCAAGTTGAAAATTTGTGAAGACTTGTCATGTAACTGCAAGCTAGTGAGTGTCTCTTCTAAAATTACGTAGAAGGTATAAATTATAAAAGGCTAACTTGTGGCTGAAGCCACAAGTGAACCGGAATAATCTCATCGTGAACTACGAGATTATTCCAGTTGTTCCATTTTTTTAGACACCAAGCCATTTCTGTTAAAATGCAGTAAGCATTCTTAACCAGGATAGTTCCCTTTAAAGTTGTTTTTGATGCTGTTCTGCACCACGTTAATGTGAACCATCTCTCTAATTTATTTCCTTGTAAGTAAGTGCCCAGCTCCATGTTGGCCTCGTTCTTATTTTTTCCGCTAAATCCTCTTCTTATTCTTTTGTTAACCTATATACGAGTATGCCCAGAAATATTTGTATATTATACAGCGTGGCGCTTTGGTGCCGACATTAAATAAACACAAGGCCCTACCCTTGTTATTACTGATTACTGGTCAGTAACCCTAGCCTTGTGGTTATTTAATTGTCATACAAAAGATGTGGAAAATAAGTATTCGCTTAGTTGAAAAAATAATATTTTCTAACAAACTAAATAGCTGTATTAAACATTCCAATGCAATGCAAAGTTGAATGAATCTAGTATACAGGATACTAGATTCATTCAACAACGTCAGTTGTGTGCGTAATTTCCGTAAACCTCTCGCTCTCGCCTCTTGTAATTCTGACAACGTCGCAAATTGGTAAGTATCAGATAGTATACAGATAGGTATCTGCCGCCGCCGCGCCACAGATTAGAAAATAGATAGTGGTAAGCCGAGTGGGGTAGATACCTACATACCCATTTTTAGTTATTTAATTCTGATTAATTTGGAATGGGGATGTGAGTAGGTACATTACGACAGCAGTTTTAAAACCTACTCATCACTAATAAATCGAATACCCTATCATAAAGAATAAAGGTAAGCACAGTGATAAGAGATAAACAAATAGATATTGGTAGACAATTCAAACAATAAATAAAGGCGTACTATTGTAATTTTGGCGGAACATTCCAAAATGTTGATTTTTAAATAATAACTTGTACGTAAACCACTAAGTCAAAAAACGGTAAAGGAAAAAATCTTGAGGAAACCGACTTGTACCTTTCGAGGTCATGCGGCATACACCAACATTAACTACCTACCTATCTCCTCATAAGAGAGAGCCCCGAGTCCCAGCAGTGGGAACATTTAGTGGGCTGTTTAGGCGAAGTGTCCTAAGGACACTGCTGGGACTCGGGGCTCTCTCTCATGAGGAGATAGGTAGGTAGTTAATGTTGGTGTATGCCGCATGACCTCGAAAGGTACAAGTCGGTTTCCTCAAGATTTTTTCCTTTACCGTTTTTTGACTTAGTGGTTTACGTACATTATGTGGTGCGCGTGGGACTTGAACGTGGCTCCGAATTGGCAGTCGCCGTTCTCTCGGCTAGACCAGCCGTAACTTTAAGGACTCTTAGCAGGTACCTAGTTAGGTAGGAAAGCTGATGTACAAGTAGGTACCTAGGTACAACGTTTTTTAAAAATAAAATAAAAGCTTGCAAATTCCCTAATCGTGGGAATTTCTGTTTCGTAAACAATTTAACTAATAAAACCCATTTAAGGAAAAGACAATTTTGTTTGAAATCTAATAAAATTATGAACGCCTTAATAAACAGCAACTAAGTAAATAGGTAGGTACTCACTACTTTCCTACTCGAAATGACTCGCACGGCCCTGCAACGTCGCAAGCACGCGCTCCTTGTCAACAACGCAGCCAAACTTTGTTTTACTAATTTTTTTTAAATGGTCAATGGGACCGCCACTTTCGCGAACACAAAACCTTATGTAACTGACGTTTAATGTTTGCGCGAATGCTTGCCAATAACTGTCCAGGTCTCCAGGAGAAGCCAAGATCTGTGATGCTCTTTAGGTATCGCCTTGTAGGTATTCCCATATCTTTTGCGATAATCTTTCATCTTTATCGCAAGGGCAGCTATTTGAAGGGATTCTTCCTAAACTAAAATCATATCTGCATACTCAGTGAGTTCGACATCACTAATTAAATAACTACACACAACACAAAAGTACCTACTTAACAAAAACGCGTCTTTATCGCTGTATCTTAACCTAATCTAATTGGCACTGACTCTTACAATAAATTACACTAAACGAACGAACAAATAAATGACCTACTTTAGGATTTATAGTACCTAAATTCGATATTTTCAGTAATAGTTTAAGCGCGCGAGATATTCAAGGACCACCGAACGGTCAACTTTACATCCCGGCTAGTACATAACTAGTGGACGAAAAAGAAAAACAAGGACAAGAGGTGTTCGATGAGCACAATTTTTTTTCATTTCATTCATTCGCACACAAACGCGTGTGATGTGCCCTATCTCATTCTAATGTATTTTTTTTCACCTGATTTTCATTGATAAATCGTACGGATCTATGGTCTGAGAGCTAATGACTGGCCTCGTGGCTTATTTGGTAGTAGCTCTGCCTGCGAAGCCGAGGGTCGTGGGTTCGATTCCCACCCAGTGCAAATATTTGTGTGATGAATTCAAATGTTTGCACTGTGTCTGGGTGTTTCTATGTATAATAAGTATGTATTTAAAACTATATAAGTATTATATCAGCTATCTGGCCGCCATCATACAAGCTCTGCTTAGTTTGGGGTCAGATGGTGTTGTGTGTGAATTGTCCACCAATATTTATTTATTTATTATTTATTTAATGACCTCTACGCTGTAATTTTTAGATACAGGTTGCTTTAATATGGTGTTTTTGAAAATTGCGAATAACTCACTAAATAATAACGATAAATAAAATGTAATTTTACAGAATGTCTGAAAATATGATATATTATAGGTGGTTTCATTTAATGTCGGCCAAAGCGCCACGCTGTATATACGGTATTTTAATCCTATCCATATGTATTTTTTCAGTTCTAGACACTGAAAGTAACTTTTTTTAAGGGGTCGTAAACGACCCCGTTTGCAAATATGGTCCGACGAAATGACCATGGTGAAATTTGACTCCTACTTTAATTATGATCTACACAGTAATCAAAAACGAGCAAAGCCGATGAGGTAATAAAAAAATTGATAAAACAAACTTTATTTCAAATAATGCGTAAAATTTTTCGAAATATTGGTCGTGCAGATTTACACGACATTTTCACTGTTTTATTTTTGCAGTTGGCAGACCTTTTTCGGGTCTGGGTAACCACAATCATAATTATAGTTAGCCGCATGCCTTCTTACTGCCAATGGTACTCTTGTCATCACTGTCAGGGGAGGTCCAGGTTGAGTTCTACCCGTCCCATTTTTTAGTAGCCAAGTTCTGGCTATTGACCTCCGAAATTCTAAAGTATCGACGTTAGCTCCTAGTGATCTGGCCATCAAAGCGGAGTCGTTAACAGTAAAATCAATTAGTCATGTCAGTATGGGAGCGTACCATTTTTTACCTCTAATTGCAATGCGGTAAGCTCCGACGTTTGCATCAAGTCTGTCAATAACATATATAACGATTATACTGCGCAACCAAGTTGGGTTGATCTATTTCGATTCTTTTTTTGAAAGCTGCAGAGTACCTTTTCGCTTTATGCATTGGTTGGATGCCAAATTCGTTCGACAACAGCGTGACTACGCTATTGTCATTCCAGCGCACTGCACATATGTTGTCATTCCGGTCCAATCGGTAATCATAAACTCCTTGAGCCTCTTTTTTCAACGATTTTATGTCAAGCAGAGGGCATTTATCATCCCTGTAATTTTCACATTCTTGGCTTTCAAATTGCTGAGTAGTGATAGTGATGTGCAAAAAAATATCACTGAGAACGAACTATCTGGGTAGATATTCTTTACAGGTTCTGTTAGCTTCGTAACCACGTGCTCACCAAGACCAGTGTCACGTGCTTCAGACCGGGCTTCATAGAGTTCGGCTTGTAAGCTAATAACCCAGGCGAGTAGCTGCCACCCACACCTTGACACCAAAACGAATCGGTTTGCCGTGAATATGCTGTTTGCATCCACGACGGCCAAAATACAGAATCATAGATTCATCGGTGCTGAGGTTTTTCTCAAATATATTAGAAACTTTTTATTTATCATGTCAAAAAGTGGACGCACTTTTGCCATTTTATCGTATATATCCATACGTAGGTTGTCATTATCAGCAACGTGAAGGTATCGAAATATTTCTTCGAAACGATTGCGATGCATAGATTTTGACACAAGAACATTATGAGTGTCTTAATTTTGTTCCCAGTACATTCGACGTCTAGGCAGGGGGGCGTAGCCACGGAGGCTAAGTATACCTATCAAACAATACATTTCGTCGGTAGATAGAGTAAAGCCAGTGTTTGCGTCTTTGCTTACAGCATAGACAAATTACCTCTTGGTCAAAAAATAGTTCGAAGAAATCAAAATAGGCTCATTTGCTTCTGACAGAGTATGCACTGCTCGTGGGAGAGGCGCTGATCACTCTTCTGCTGACTGACAGAGATCTCGTTTGATCCACTTTCTTGGATGTGGTTTTTGTGCAACAGTACGCCGTTGCCTCGATGTGGACGGAATAACTGGTTGAGCATGTACATCCCGAGCTGGTGAAATCCTTGTTGATCCCTCAGCTGTCGAGGGCGCAGCAGTTGAAGCAGTTTCAATAACTTCACAGTCAAGAATATCTTGCGACTGTCGTGAGGTCAACTCGGCACTCGGCGGAGGCAAGTAGCTGATGTCGATTCAATCTTGAAATGTCATTGCAGTGTTCGTCTGCTGAATCGCCATTGGATATTGTTCCATTACACGGCGGGTCCAAATAGACGTCATAATTTTGTAGGTCTTCGTTATCGTCGTTTTCCAGGATATGTACAATTTCGTTGACAGTTAGAGCTCGATGATGTTACCTAAGAAAAAGAAGGAAAAGTAAATAAATGTGCCCAGGGGGTCGGTACCGACCCATCAAAATATTCGCTTTGATATCAGAAAACGAATATTTTTTTGTGAAAAACTAATTATTTGTATATCTAAACAAAAGATTACTTTAACTAATTTTATAATAAAACACTTAAATTCCGAAGAAAATAAATAAATACTTACAATTTTGTCACAGTTGGTGCACAATTACTGGCAAAAAAATGAAAACCTAATTTGTTCTCAATATTGCGGACTGATGTTATGCAATTTTGACAAGTGATCTGTGTCCATAGCTAAAATAAGTCAGCCAATAATACATTGATGGCGCCAAAAACAATTTATCTTTTTAGTTTTCGTAAACGAGGCCTTGTCACGCTAGTGAACACAAAGGATATTTAGTTGGGAGGAGAGAGGTAAAAGGTGAAATAAGAGGTTCACAAATACAAGTATATTTAAGAAAAATGATGAGATGAAATGAAAATGATAGTAAAAATAAAGAAAAAAAAGACGTAACTTAGAAATAAAAGATTTGAGAGTTAACTGGCTTGAGGGGCTAAGTGAGTGCAGTGGCTTCCAGCAGGGAATTGTTCACAGGAGTAGTAATCCGCTTCAGGAATAGTAGTCCGCTTCAGGAACGGTAGTCTGCTTCAGGAATAGTAGTCCGCTTCAGGAACGGTAGTCTGCTTCAGGAACGGAAGTCGACTTTAGGAACAGTAATCCGCTTCAGGAATAGAAGTATCTTGAGCGGTAGGGTTCACAGCCGGCAGCAAGGAACGGCTCCAGCCGGCAGCAGGGAATGTGGCTCTAGCCGGTAGCAGGGAATGGCTCCAGCCGGCAGCAGGGAATGGCTCCAGCCGGCAGCAGGGAATGGCTCCAGCCGGCAGCAGGGAATGGCTCCAGCCGGCAGCAGGGAATGGCTCCAGCCGGCAGCAGGGAATGGCTCCAGCCGGCAGCAGGGAATGGTACTATGTATTGGTCGAAGCCAACTGTTCACTGGTGATGTTATTCACTTGGAAGCCAACTGTTCTTTTGATGTTGCTCTCTTGGGAGCCAGATTCTCACTGCCCATCTCAGCCTCTGAGATTCATAAAGAAAGCTTTCAGTGTTTTAAATCTAGAAAAGAAGACTTTATTTTAATATTAATAGTCCAAAGAGGATTAGGCTTAAAAAAACTATACGACCTTATAAAAAGGGTAGAGGTTGCCTAGCGACGGTTGTTGTTTGAAGTATGATAATGTAAACAAATAAGATTTACCGTAATAAGGTACCGTACAATATTTTTACATTCCGTTCGCAGTAATATAATAAATATAACTCTATATCTTAGACTTAGCTTTTCATATTTTTCTGACTTGTATAAGTCGTATATGTTTATGTCGTAGAAATATATGATAAACCCCTAGGGATTTTTGCGAAAATGCGGTTTATCAAATCATCTTACGACATACCTATCTACATATGATTTTGACTTGGAGGCTTTGATTCGGTTAACAATTAATACACTTGTAAGCTTATATCAATAAATTATAATTATATATGTATGTACGGATATTTTTTTTATTTGTTCGTATAACCTAAAAGAAATAAACATAAAATGAAATAAGATGCGAAAATAATCGCTGTGTAAAGAGGTTGTGGTACGTTTTATGTGTGTATTTAAATATACTTCAATTCAATTCAATTTATTTATTCGAACCATTATTTCAAAAGAACACTTGGTAACGTCACTTACAATTTATAAATTATAGATAATTATTACACAATAAAATACACAATAAAATAATGTGTACCCAATAAAATAATGTCAAATAAAAACTAATCAGCTGTAAATTAGAAGCAGCTGTAAAAAGGCTTTGTTCTGACAAAATACAAAGTATCATAATAATTAATACATACAGTAGGTACTTATAAAAATTTTACGTTAATGTCCAGTATTATTTGACCTTATTCGATAGTTCCAGTTTCGACATATTCCTTTTCCAAACATTACTGTCCTTTACAAAATCATCTACAGTGTAATATGCTTTGCCCATTAGGTAGCTTTTAATTTCAGTTTTAAATCTTGTTTCATTGAGACCTTCCACTTGTACAGGGATTAAATTATAGAAGCGAATACCATTACACTTAAAAGAGTTATTTGTTTTTTGCAGTCTGCAGTTAGGAAACACAATTTTATGTTTATCATGTGCTTTTGGATTCAAATCAGACAATTTCTTTAGTTGACTTCGATTTTTTCTTACATACATTATACATTCATAAATATATAACGACGGGACTGTTAGTATATTTATAGTTTTAAAAATCTCCTGCAATGAGTCTCTAGTTGACAAATTGTATAGTGCACGGATTGCTCTCTTTTGTAATATGAAAATGGAATTTCTATCCGCAGCAGTTCCCCATAATAAGATCCCGTAGGACATAATACTATGAAAGTATCCAAAATAAACAAATCGGGCCGTTTCTACGTCTGATATCTTCTTAATTTGTCGAACTGCATGGGCAGCTGAACTGAGTCGTTCAGCCAGTCTCTCTATGTGAGGACCCCACTGAAGCTTCGAATCCACTGAAATGCCCAGAAAAAGAGTAGATTGTACAGGTTCAATGAGTTTATCTTTTAGTCTAATATCAAGATTAGAACCCAGTACTTTGCGAAGTGACAATTTCATACATGTCGTTTTATTTGGATTTAGTACTAGATTATTTGCGTGGAACCATTTGTAAATGATGTCTAAAATTGCGTTGATTTCTGTAAAATCATTGATTCCTCTTTTAACCTTAAATAGAAGTGACGTATCGTCAGCGAACATAACTATTTCTACGTATTTATGTTTTTTTATCATAAAAGGCAAATCATTAATATAAATAAGAAACAATAAGGGTCCAAGTATGGAGCCTTGAGGTACACCCATCTTTATAGGGGACTCATCTGATTGCACACCGCCAATTTCAACTATCTGTACACGATCTTTAAGATATGAAGAATTAAAATTTAGAGCTGGATTCGATAGCCCATAAAACTGCAGTTTCTTCAAAAGAGTGTCATGATGAACACAGTCGAATGCTTTCGACAAGTCACAAAAAATATCGTGATGGTCTTCCCAGGTTTTCATTACGTAATTAATCAGTTCTACACCTGCATCAACAGTGGAACGTCCCTTTGTGAACCCAAATTGGTTGCTATGCAATAGATTATTAACATTAAAGTAAGATAGAAGTTGCTTAAATATGAGTTTTTCAAATATTTTACTAAGGCAGGGCAAAACGGAAATAGATCTATATTTGCCAGGTTCCTTTTTGTCTCCAGATTTGAACAGCGGTATAACTTTACTATATTTCATCATGTCAGGAAATGAGCCACCCCTAATGCACTCGTTGAATAATTCCGCTAGGTATGGGGCAATGCTATCTATAATTCCACCAAGCACTCTTACCGATAATCCCCATAAGTCCTCCGTATTCTTTACTTTAATATCTTTGAATGCTTTTAGTACCGCAGTGGCAGTAACTTGATGAAATTCAAATGTAGATGATGGGCAATTAACATTTTCTTTCAACATTTCTTCAGCGAGTAATGGGGACGAAGTCAGGTGTTTAGTTGTTTCTAAGGGAATATTAGCAAAATAGGTCCTGAAAGCTTCCACCATGTCCGATTTCTTTGTAGTTACTCCCTCACCGGCCCGGAGTGCGTTCATGTTTTCACGACTTTTAAATCTTCCAGTTTCGTTGTTTATTATTTTCCATGTGCTTTTTATCATGTTATTAGAGCTTTTAATTTGATTTCGGATAAATATTGTCTTTGCTTGAATACATGAATTTCCGAAAATACTGGAATATCTCTTAACGTAGCTTTTTGTTGCATTATCATTGCAGTATGTCTTTAGTTTATATACATTATTTCGACTTTTAAATAGTCCTGGTGTTGCCCATTCAGCAAACTTTGGTTTTTCGTTAATATTTATTAATTTTGTTTGAAAGATATTATTAAATTGTGAACTTAACATTTTAAAAAAATCTGTATAATTTTGATTAGGATTGACAACTGTCATTTCGAAAAAAATGTTGGAAAAATGGTTATCTATCACATTATTTAGAGCTGATATACGAGATAACGTAATAGGCCTAACAAGCGCCTTGTCGTCTGCCCTTTTTATACTAGCAGAAAGACAAATTGTCAGTCCCCTATGGTCCGAACGCAAACAATCCAGGACCTCAGAATGCAGATAGTCACAGTTGACAAAAACATTGTCAATACAGGTTGCAGAACTACCTTTCTTAGTTACTGCTACCCTTGTGGGTTCAGTGAACACTTTTATCAAATTAAAAGATTGACATAACAATAAGATGTTGCTCTTAGTACGAGATTTCGAAAGTATGTCTGTGTTGAAGTCTCCACACATCACTATCTGTTTATTTTTCTGTGATATTTTACTTAGCGCTTCTTCTAAAGTAGTCAGGAAGATCTCAATGTCAGCACTAAGCGGTTTATAAACACATAAAATAATGTAACTATCTAAATCTATGCATGCCAGTTACCAATTACATTCTACGGTTAATTTTTCTACATCTTTTCGAGACTTATGCTTTACACAATTATTAACAAAAATTATGCAGCCACCGCCTAATGCTAATTTTCTATAAAATATACTACCTATTGTATAATTCTTAAGGCAAAAATTTAATTCATTTTTCGATAGCCACGTCTCAGTAAAAGAAATTACATCATAATTGCTTGAACATTGCAGGAATAATTCTATTTCTTCTAATTTACCTAACAGTCTATTTATATTTTGGTACAATAAGTTAAAAGTGGTATTTTTTTGTTGGACCTTCTCAATTATAGTTGCTTTGTTGCAAGGGGGGCCTATTATATTACGTCGCTTTGCTGTAACATAATAATGCCTCCCTGTTGTCTGGTTTGTCAGTTTAAACGGTTACTGTCAGTTATCACAATATTTGTTAGGTTTTGAAATTTCCCTTTTCGCTCGTTTATTAATGTGAAGACAATTAGCTTAGCTATTTTAATTTTTATATGACGAGCTAGGAATTGTTTTCCGTTAGATATTACAAAATTATTTATGAAATTGTTTATGTCAAATAATGCAAAGTCTCCTTTGTTTGAAATTAGGTTGTGCAAAATGATATTTAAAGAATATTTTTTTTGATTTTGTCTTTCACTCAATGACGTCGAATAAGGAAATGTGCACAGTATTATTTTACCAACCGTTCCTGAACTGTGAAAATCTACTAATGCTTCTATACAATTTATAAGATGCTTTTTAATAATACCCAATGAATTACCCATCATAATTACTACGTCTGACTTTTGCGTAAATTTACTGTCTACTACTTTGGCAATTAGCTGTTGGAAATTTAAGTTTGTAATACATTTGTTAGTAAATTGATTCTCATTGATAACACTGTTGAAAATATTTCCTAAACCTACGCCAATTCCGTTTTGCCGATGGGTGCGTGAAGGTGTGGTGACAGGCAAAATAAAATGCGTGTTCACTTGATGGTGTTTAATATCTGACTCCTTGCGTTTACAATGTGACTGTCGCTTATAACTATTTCTTAATACAATGGAGCACTGTTAGTTGTGGTTAATATTTACGTTATTAGTGTTTATGTTATACGATTTATTTTATCCGCCCGGACACAATGAACAAAGGCAATGTAGTTAGTAGGTGGGCACTTGAAACATGAAATATACGATGCAGCCGCTACACCGTCAGAAAAAAGTTCAACTTTGTCGATTTTTAATGTTTTTTCAGTCGCACCAGCTTCTTGTTCAAATTGTTGAGAAGTACCTTGACTCACGTCAGCTGAGGTAGTCATCTCTGTCGTTGTATTTGCGTTTAATTTTCTGTTATTAGTTACTTGTGACAACGATGTAACCTGATCGGAACTTATCTTAATGGATAAGTCATTTGCGAGAGTTGTTGTTGTGTCCAACAATAGGTCTGTAACAGAGTTCGAGTTCCGTTGCTTAGAGGGACTCGGACCTATTAGAATATTCATCGCAGCTATCAGTTATTCAATTTCCTTTTGCGCTATGCTATATTTGTTATTTATATCTTTGAGTTGGTGTTCTAACCTTTTTATCGTAATAGCATTTTCATCGTAGTGTTGCTGAATAGTCATTATGGTTAGTCTGTCTTCTCGAATTGCTTCTTTTAACTTTATCTTGTCTTTTATGAGTTCTATGTTAGATCTATTACTATGTTTTAAGTGCTTCTTACATTTTATTATCATTCTTTTTACTTTCAAGTATTTCTTAAGTGTATTTTTTCCATTAATTAAATGCACATAATTATTCTTCAGGACCAAACTATCTTTTTCTACAGTTAGATCAATAGTGTCTATTATTTTAGGTTTATTATTGTCTTCGATTAATTTACTGTACAGACCTAATATGTTCTCTGTATCTTTTTCACTATTGTGTAATTCAAAACTCTTGATAAAAGTGTTTGCTTGGCACAGTTCACCTTGCAAGTTTTTTATTTTAAATTTGCGCTTCTTCTAACTCAATATTTATATTTCCGTTGACATTAATCAAATCCAGTAATCTTTCTTTTTCCTCTTGTAATTGAATATTCATCTCTTCAAGATTTCTCATCTCGTTTTTCAAGCGAGTGTTTTTGTCCAAATTAATTTTAATCTCAACCTCGCCTTCATGTCTTTCTTGTAATAGAGTTTTATTATCACTCTTAGAACATTGTAAATAGAGCAACGTTTCTTTTAGTTTTTGTTCCAATTCTTGCGTATGCGTATGCTATTCTGTTTAGTTTTCATGTTAACGAATTTAATAATAACGAGTTCTGTGAAATAATTATTCGTCGATTTAATACACCTCAACTTTTTTTACTTTATGACAATAAGTCACGAAACTCAATTTCAAAGCGTTTCGGAATTTTCTGTACCAATAAATAAAAATATTTATTGAAGTTATTGGCGTCAAGCTATTATTTAATCAATCTTGTCAGTCCATCAACATTTATATATTTGTAATCTGTGCCGCTTGATTAGCTCAACTTTGGTTGTCAAAGTCACTTTTCGGTGTTTCCTAATGTCAAACTGTCTAAGTTTCACTAATTTTACAAGAAGGCGGGTTGAAAAATAAACAAAGCGGATATGCACTAATTATGTGCGTGATTGGTGGTTTTTCAGTGTTTCAGAATGAATTCCAAAAATATAATTCCGTTATACTGGAACAACAAAAAAGAAATCATGTAAAAAACATAATTTTACGTATGTATTTGGTGTTATAGTTACCTTTGTGATGTGTACTGCGGGATGGATAGTTGTTTCTATATAGTTCTGGTACTGTATATGTTCGTTTATACACTGTTTCCAATTAATTTTGCTGCACTAATTTACATAACAAACTACTCATATTAGTGTCTAACCGGAAGTCCAATTTTACTCATCCATTTTACTCATTTACTAAAAAAGACACCAATTACAAAAGCAAAATACAATAATTTATATTGCTGGTTGCGGGTAGGATAAGATGATACAAAACATTTTAAAAGTTGACCCATACAAACTGACCTCTTTTTCTAGAGGCATATGTCTGGTAAAACAAATTGTTTTAGTCTTTTATACAATGAAAAAAGTATAAATGTAAATAATATGTATATAAATAGTCAGCTGATTGAATTCCTTTTCTTTATCCTCTTCTTTTTAACACGCTTTTATTAGCTTTACTTGTAACTAACTATGTGTAAGAAAATCTTGGAATCTTAATTTGACCCACTTCCCGGTCTTCGATTAGGATGCAATTTTGCACACGCTTTGAGTTCTGATGACAATACATGACTAGCTAAGAAACGTCATAACAAATCTAATATGGTGGACTCCCCAAGATGGCGGACTGGGTGTTTGAAATTCACCTCCATGATATGAGTATCGAATGAAAGAATTTGCTGTCAGAAATACGAAAAAAATAGTAACGTGACTTAAATCCAACATGGCAGACATCCAAGATGGTGGATTGGCTATTTGAAATGCACCCCCATGATATGGGTATTAAATGAAAGGGTTTGCTAAATGGGATACGAAAAAAATAATCACGTATCCTAAATCCAACATGGCGGCCATTCCAAGGTGCCGGAAAGCGTGTTTTTTGTTTTTTTTTAAACTACTATTATTTCTGGCTTTCATTCGGTTGTGTTATTTATGGGACTAGATTCTTCATCTTCTATTCGGTTGTGGTATTTATGTCAGATATGTTTGGTGAGCACAATTTCGCCAATGTCTTGTGTTTCAGCAGGATGTTGTTTTGCAGTTTGATTATCTGATTTGAAGAATCTGATTAAACATACTGATACAACCATAGAATTTTACTTTTTATATTTGTTGATATTCTGCTATATCCCTAATTGGCATATTTCGCGTATGTCTGGGATCGACCAACTCTGGCAACATGAATATTTTATAAAATAACTAGCGGCCCGTTCCGGCTTCGCTCGGATTTCGTCATATAAGGTCTATTAATCGAAAAAAAACTATCCTATCTCTCAAGTTGGACCAGACTGATGACAGTGTATCTAATAAAAAATCGGTTAAGTAGTTTAGGAATCCATCGCGGACAAACATCGTGACAGGAGATTTATATATATTAAGAATAATAGTTTGTTTTCAATGTGTTGCCAAAATTGGTTGTCTTTTTTTATTATTTCAACTTTAATAGGATTATTGGACCCAGTCCAAACGCCAAAGATGCATTGCTCCCGATCTGTTATGCGTAATTGTCCTTGGACTTGGATGTACCAAGGGTGTCTTTTATTTATCACATAAGTATTAGCCGTTTTCTTCCAAGAATTTACTTTCTTTTTTTCAATGGCTTCATCCGGTGTAGTTTTAAAAGCCGTTACAGGGCACTTTATTTCTATTATGGTGTCTTCTCCCACGACACCATAGGGAGTAGCCCCCAGAAATAGGAACTCCTTATCAATAAAGAGACCGCAGGCTCTATTTTTATACTAAGCTGCGACGCTAACTGGTCGATAGCTGTTGCTTCATTTTCTATGCCATGTTTTAATGATGGACGTGACTTAAGTTCCTGGGATAATTTTTTTTTTTTAGTAAATTTTGCACGTTTGTATTGTGCCGTCTGTTGACATCTTTTGCAAAACTTGAAGCAGTTAAAAGTTTTCTTCTTAGTTCTAACCATTCACTAGAATTCCGTTGCAAAATAGTTGCCTTTTCAATACTTTTTCTATTGTCTTCTGAAGATGGTAAGCCTTTTAAAAAATCTTCTTTGATTATTTTGTATTCTGAAGTACCCATATCTGGCTGTTGGTAATTTGCCACATAGTCTTTTTCGTTATCTTTGCTCCGGAAAACTATTGTTTTGGTTTTTCTTGTTATATTTAGCTCAACGTGCTCGTTGTTTTAATCTTTTCTCTTCGAGTTTTTTGATTAGAGCTAGGGGACTTTTTTTGTAAAATAGCCCTATGTAGTGTGGAAAGCGGGCGTTTCGTCTGGAATGACAACACAACAGCTTTACAACAAGACTCATAACCCTGCCGTAAGGAAAAGTTTACGCGTTTCCCGCCAACAAATTTAGCGATGATGCTGTTGAAGGACTCTACTTTATTACTATCACTATTGTGTATTAAACTTCTAGCTTTAGCTGCCACAGCGCTCACTATGAATTTAATTCTGTGCCATATAGAACACGTCTTTAAGGTTATGGTCAGATCCTCGCTTTTTTTTCGCTTGTGCAGTAGTAAGGTAGGCAGTTGTCGTGATTGCCGAATGCATGATTATATGAATTTGCTGTCTCTGTATAGGTTATTTATTTTTGTGTCAAAACAAGCGTCTTTGTTATCTATACCAAAATTATAAATATGAAAGCAACTCTTTGACGCTTTTCGTCTGAACCAATGAACCGATTTTGATGGAATTTGGGGCACAGATAGACAAAACTCAGAAAATAACAAGGTCTTTTACCACAGAAAACTTTAACGCGTAAAAAGAGAAGAAAGTGTGGAAATGAGGAATTACAGTTTTAGTGGAAGTTCGTCAATGTTCAAGTTAAACCAAATATTTTTGCAACTAGACACTTGAAATCCATTCTATTTTATAGTAATAAATGTGAAAGTAACTCTGTCTGTCTGTTAAGCTTGAATGCCTAAACCACTGAACCGATTTTGATTAAATTGTATAAAAATGTTTTAATGTAAGCTGTTTTTAGTACATTTTTATGGGTACAAATACTGCCTCAGTTAGGTACATTAATATTTATTTTGCGTGGACGAAATCGCGAGTTAAAGCTAGTATTAAATAAACAGTCATCATTTTCTGGAGAAAATTCGTAATATTGTATTTTTTATCATGTGATATTTAGTTCCTGTCATAATCTGTACTTTTGTGCCTATTACTTGTACAAAATGATGTCGATGTTTCACATCTGCCAGGCGTCCCGTGACGGCTCACCTTTTTTATTTATTTATGTGACCGTTTACGATTTATGGCCCATTTAATGAACCGGGTTTTCTATTGCATCCGATAACTCTTGAAATATTAGATTAATCAATAAAACGCGTCAGACCGTTTTTAAAGATCAGTTTATTTCCTACAACATTTGTCTCAAACTTTTTTCGCATGTCCATACGTTTTGACTTAGAAGGAGTTTAATTGAATTCTGTTATTCTGCCAAAAATATTACAAATTAATGATTTGTATTAAAATGAACAATTGTTTTATTTGTGGTTATACAACGTGTGGCGGAAAGGTCCAACAATATTTATGGTACTTCATCTATACTAAGTATCGAATCGCATATGTGAATATTAGAAACGAAACACAATTGTTTTTTCCATACAAAGTAAAAAAAAATTTGTTCATTTTTTTTTTGACAACCCTGCCGGTCAAAGACCGCGCCGCGCTGCCGCGTACCGCGCCGTCTTCAGACGTCGCGCCGCCGTCCTCTGAATTCCGCCGCCGTTCTATCTGCTGTTTGAAAAATGTTTGTCTGTAAAGTCGGTTTACTGACGATAGAACGTGACAACGTCTTAAGAAAATACTGATGGAATGGTAGCATTTTTCAAAAGAAAATTTTAATTTCATTTGTTTAATAGATTTGTATGTAAAAAGTAATCAGTAGAATTTAGTAATTTTCAATCAAAACAATGCAAAAAAGCTAGCTATTGCATAAACAACCTACTAAATGTTCCCACTGCTGGGACTAAGGGTCTTCTCTCGCAAGGAGAGAGTCTAGGCCATAATTCACGACGCTGGGCCAGTGCGTGTTGCCGGATGATACATGCCCTCGAAATATTCTAGGTACGTGTCGATTTCTTCACGATGTTTTCCTTCATCGTGTTAAGTTAGCGGCGTTACGCATATGACTTCGCAGACAATTGTGCGCGTGGGATTCGAACCCCGGGCTTTCGGATCGGCAGGCGCTGCGCTGTTGTCCCGCCTAGACCAGCCGTAATTTAAAGCGTGGATGCTATTGAACTGGTATACCTATTCGATAAACCCAGATGAAAAGAGATGTTTTTTATTAGCACTAACACTAACCAAAAGACTTATTACACTTTGCTAAATTTAGTCGACTGAATTTAGTGAAATGTTATAACATTCAGCCCTAGTAAATTCAGAAGTGAGGATTGCTTGTTTCTAACTTGTTCTGAATTCAGTCGACTAAATTTAGTCAAGCGTATTAGATAAGAATTAATGTTGAATGAAATACCTAGGTAGGTACAACTAAGTAGGTACACGTTTGAATCAAACTCCAACAAAAAGTAGGAATTATTAAATTAATAATTAAAACCCTGTATGATCATTGAAGATAGGTACAATAGCTACTTATTTTTGTCTAAATTAACTAACCTTTTACTATCACATAATCCACGATAGTCGCACTGTAACACTGTAACTTTCCGCAACACAAAACACAACACTACACATTATAAAAATGGCTCGATGTTACGGTCACCCCAGAGATGTTGGCCATAATTATGGAGGGTTCTCCATATCCACATCACACTGTGTTCTACTTGGAATGTTGAACCCGTACGTTGAGTACTTGTGCGCGGATCATCAGCAAAATGTTGCAGGATTTGGGTTTCCAGTCTAGATCCTTTGTGTGTACTTGGACGTCCTTCATGTGGTGGTGGGTGAAACCTTCCCGTGCTGTGCAGACGTAGACAAAGCCCTCGAAAACAGGAATATGAAGGCAGCCTGCGTTGTTCCGCGAGCGGTCTTTCGTCAAGGTAACGTTGACGGTAAATTTCTCATGCACCATGGCAACTGCCACCTGCAGGGCCAACATCATGTCGTAGTACTCGGAATTCGTATACTGGGACTTCGTGGATCGTAGATAGAAATAAATAAAACACACAACGTAACGCCGGCAAAACGAGCGAACGAGTGAAATCTGTGAGTGAACTTTCAACTCAAATTTTACAATTATTTGAAAAGATTTCAAAACGACAATATTAACCTAAATGAATATAAATCCTAAATGAATGTACCTAAATGAATATTATTTTAATAACAAGGACAGGACATTTGTATGTTAAATACACAATTTACAATATTATACAGACAAATCAATATAATTTAATCAAATACTGCAATTACCTATTTAATAATTTTAGTACCTAATGTAAGTTGGAAAATAAAATAAGTTACACATTGTAAACAATAAATATTATGACTTGTAACAATTGTTATCAATAAAGGATTATGATTATGATTATTAGGGTTCCGCACTTGAGAAACCCCATAGTAGGTACGTGAGTTCGTGTAAAATCGCGCATACTTTATTAATATTACTGATGTGTGCCAACGTTATCAACTTCAATCGTTCTTAGAATCACTATTTACCGAGCATTTATCAATAAAACGACAAAACTACTCTTAAACATTATTCGAGTCTAATTATTATTTCATAGTACCGGAATTCCGCGGTTGTACCCGCGTCCTTCAGAAGCAGTACATTTATCCTATACGCTATTGCAGGCTATAATCTATCTCTGCCATATATCGTCTAGGTCCGTTCAAGTATCCTGGCGTGATTAAGTATCAAACATCCATCCGTCTGTCCATCAAACTTCCATATTATTTTTATACTAGCAGCACCCGCGGTTTTACCTGCGTAATTCCCGTTCCCGTGGTTCCTGTAATTTTTAGGGATAAAAAGTAACCTATGTCTCTTAATCCAGGCTGACTCCATAGGTATTAAATTTGACTAAAATCGCTTCAGCCGTTTAGACGTGAAGTAGAAACAAACATATACACTTGTCACAAACTTTCGCTTTTATAATATTATTGTAATAGTGTGATTAATATTATAAATGTCAATGTTTGTTGCTCAATCATGTCGTGACGTTTGAACGGATCGGGATTTGGAATTTGATAAATATGAGAAAAATAACGAGAACCACGAGCCACGCGGGAAAAACCGTGAGGCGCTGCTAGTTTATAATATTAGTGGGATGTAATTGGAATTATTTGTGATTTGGATTGCGAATTACTACATTTTCTTAAACCTTTACAATAACCACCATTTTACTTCAGGCGAGCTTCGAAATCGAGTGAGTTGATACTCGTCTTGTATCGACGAGTAAGAGTCTCGTCTTGTAAGATGAGTCAGACGTCTGTCTGACTCGTCTTGATACAAGAATCAGACAGACATCGACGTCAAACTTATAACACCCCTTGTTTTGGTCGGGGGTTCAAAACATTCGAATTCATCGTTCAAATATCGACCAAGCCGAGAATCGAACCCAGGATCTTCTGTATACCACAAATAAAAATAATTTGTGACTCAACTTTAAATAAATAAATTTTTGTCGATTTTAAAAATGGCTTTTCGGTTTTTTTCTCGCTCGCTGATTCGTCGCTGCGGTCGGCAATTCTATGATAATGCCGCGGCGGCGAGTGGCGGCGAGCGCCAAAGGTACCGCCAAAGTAGATACCGCCGCGCCGCGCCGCCTTGTCGACAGTCCACCTGCACGTGTAACTTCGCAAAGAATAAAACTAAGACTGAGATGCGTCAATTAGTTTGAAATTATACGAAATGTACCAAAGTGCTCATTGCTAATTTTTAATACGCTTTCTTTCCTTTTTTTGTATTTAAGTATCTTACTATCACAATCAATTAAAAACATTAGTAAAAGTGTTTTTTAATTCATAAAATCGTTCGGTATAGTGATGAGCGAAAAAAGACGTACACATAAAATGTAGCCAAGCTTGCTTCTAATCCGGCGTTGTATACCGCAGTAGGTACTTCTACTAGGCTGTTTTTAATTCGTGTGAGGAACAGTTTTAGCCATTACCTATTGTATTAAAGGATTAAATTCACAGTTAATCATTTAACTTATGTTTATTCCATTCACAGCTTCGGAGTAGGCAAAAAAAATACCTTTTCTGCACAAAATTTAATCTTTGACAGGAAAGGTCAACAGCTGACAAACGTGTCAGCTGTACCAAGTAACTATTTTCTGATCTGTGGCTGTACGTGCATTAGGGTTGAAGCTGCTACATTTTACATCAAACTTTGACTCGTATTATCTCGTGATCTAAGGTGCTCAGGGGAAAGAGACCTTCGGAGATGAAGTCTACATCAGTGTTGGAATGACCTGTTAAAATATTGTTGGACCTTTCCGCCACACGTTATATATAACGACAAAAACTCTGTATTTTTAAGAAAGAAACGGATACCAAGTCTAATGAAAGCCAGCATTAGACGAGGTGAGAGTGAACGTGAAAGCAAACTGGAAGATAAACTGGTCTTTAAAAAAGATCTGGTGCGTTTTATTCAATAATCTAATATTTCAAGAGTTATCGGCTGCAATAGAAAAACCGGTTCATTAAATGGGCCATAAATCGTAAACGGTACATATCACAGAAATTTAATTTCACTTCAATAATCAGACCGTTGCAAAATGCTTGTATCGATGTACCTGTTTATATCTAGCAACCCGAGAGTTGTGACTGGAAAAGACCAGGCAACCTAACGATTGCATATTCTATGGGCATCATACTTTCGATTGGTATATAATTTGTGTAATAATCAAAACGGTGAAAAATATGTTTATTTATTTATTAATTAATCATACTCTGGCCTAAAATTTGTTAGGCAACCCATATCCAATGTCGAATACATTGACCTATTAAATTAAGTATAAAATACGTTTCATCAAATAAGCATCTCGGTGAAGGTCGTTGTATAGCGGGATCTTAGACTATACATTTTGTCGGTAATAGAACATTTTATCTCCACAATGCTATCTTGACATATTCTATCAGGAGAACCTGCTATCATTTGATGTTTTTGGGATATGAACAGTCCAGTGTTCTTAATTTTTTTACCTAGTTTCTTGCCGACTATTTCTCGTACTTAATTTTTTATCTATATATTATATCTACATATCTACCTCGTTTCATTGATATATAGATAGATACACTTTATTAAACACACCAAAATAACAATAATTCACAAATTGAAACAGGATAAAGTTAGTGCGACAGATGGCGGCCTTATCGCTAGTAGCGATCTCTTCCAGGCAACCTTACGGTGGTATCTAAACCCAAGCATTATCATTCAAAACAATTACAGTTCTCGAGCACAAAACTAGACGGCGCTAGTGTCAAGTTAAACTCGCAAACGTTTGCTCAGCCGAATCCACCTAATCATTTACCGCGTGTCAAATACATTGATTTTTAAGTACAGGTTAATAAGTGTTTCATTTGCTTTGTGAAGTGTCGCCTCGAACAAGCTGGTGCCGAAATCCGGGAATGGATAAGGACTTGTGATATTTTGTGAGTAAAGTGGCTATGGTGAAACAGTGCGAAAATAATACAAGTTCTAAGGACTTAAAAAAATTACGTGTTCGATTCGTGAAAAAATCACAAGTGTTAAAGACTTCAAAAATTCAGTGTTCGACTCGCAAAAATTTGACAAGTGACTTAGAAAATTTTCGTGGTTCAAATCGTAAAAAGTTTAGAAGTATCGGACAGAACTTAGAGCGAGACTGTTGAATTGAATTAACGCTAAGTTGGACAGACACTTACACGAACAATTGCTGATATGTTTAAGGCGCGCGCATTCGAAAGCTAGAAGAGTTACAGGATAGTGTAAAGAAATCACAAATTTACCAAAAAAATCACCAAAAGAAAGACTTACTTCAACTTATATTGAGACAAAAATCGAGCCATTAGAGAAGCTGTGGGAATTGTTCTTAAATGGACATAACGAGATAACTGCTTCGAAACCCTGCTAGTGCGAAAACCTGCTAGTCTGGAGAAGCTGAAATTGTACTGAAAAATTTATCTACTACAGAGGTAAACTATACCGAAGCGTGGAGTCAGCTAATTCGTCGTTACATTAACAAACGATTCAACGCCAACGAGATAATGAAGCGTTTATTTGCACAAAAGAAAATAATGAGCGAGTCGCCTACCACTTTTAAACATTTTTTGGATATTACTTTTACGTGTCTGAAATCTTTAGAGAATATCCAAATTGATACGAGTTCTTGGGATACGATAATCAATAAGCTGATAGTGTCAAAGTTAGATCCTGAGTCGCGCAAGTAATGGGAGCTGGAAGTGAACAGAATGGGTTCAAATGATTCAAATCAGTTACCTACCTGGGCGCAACTAAAAAAATACCTCGAGATGAGATTCAGAACTTTAGAGATGCTAGAACCATCACACACCTACATCAACAAACCCACAGCAAAAACATTACCACAAAGTAACACTGCGAAATACACCGTGAAACACAGATATCGTTTCAAGTGAAAGACGAGAAAAAGAGTTCGACCTGTGCCATATGTTCCGGACCACATACACTGTAAGCAATTTGCAACGCAGAGCCCTGAAAAGAGATCTGAGTACATACAAACCAAAGGCTTGTGCTTCAACTGCTTGTCCTCAACTCATACTGTGAAAAATTGTCACATATCTACCTGTTGCCGTCGTTGTGGTAGGAGACATCACACGCTACTGTATTTTGAGAGAGTTACAGATTC
The DNA here is from genome assembly GCA_963693475.1 of Ectropis crepuscularia. Lineage (NCBI taxonomy): Eukaryota > Metazoa > Arthropoda > Insecta > Lepidoptera > Geometridae > Ectropis > Ectropis crepuscularia. The sequence continues at coordinate 22,769,010 of OY856355.1, forward strand.
AGCTACTGTTGAGTCTTTGAGTCCCAGAAAAACTTCCTTCAAGTACCTTCAAGCCAACAACACGAGATGACAGTTGTTGCTCATTTTACATAACAAAGTCACCAGAGCAGCGTATTATTGGCTACAGCAATGGTCAAAATAAAATCACCTACTGGATAATCACAGATAGTTCGAGCTTTAATTGATCAAAACTCTGAGGCGTCGTTCATCAGCGAAGCTATTGCACAATCTCTGAAACTCAAGGACTTTGCTGTGAATGGCGTTATAGCTGGAAACGGTGACGGTTAAACAAGAACCAAGAATCTGACTGCGTTGAGATAGAATCATTACACAATCCCAATTTCTCTGTTTCTGTAAAGCTGTTCATACTAAAGAAACTGACGTCATTCTTACCATCCCGAGAAACATCATAGCTTATCTAGCCAGAAATCAGAAACTTACCTTTGGCAGATCCAACGTTCGGTATACCTGAAAGATAGATGTTATTCTGGGTGCTGAAGTTCTCGGCGAAATCCTACTGCAAGGTCTTCTAAAGCATGCTACGATGAGAGGTCCAGTGTTGAGAAAATTACCGGAAGGAAAAAGATTAAGATTTATGCATGATATAGATGGCATGTATGTGCAATATGCAATACATTCTGAATTCTCATCACCAGTACCAACACCGTCACCACAGTCACAACATGCCAGTCAATTTATTCTATCACGCTAATCATCTCACGATCAATATCAACAGAGACCTGGAACCTCGTCATCCTCACATTCCGAGCCGATCATTCATTACTCACCAAATTCAAATGTTAATATTCAGTCGAATGACGTCATTTACCCACCAGTTATTCACATTCCTGATTCAAACAGTAGTGCAGAAATAGGTACTGTGACCTATGAAGATTTAATTTCGCCAAATTCACTTATTCAGGAAAATAACAGGGCTGCATCTAATATCATCAATTAAGCCTTTCAATTGTGTAATAAATAAAACAATTTGTTTGATACTAGATTTAACACTTAAAAAAATAATTTATTCGGTCGTAAGTCCGCATCCGTTGGTAAAATTTAACTTGTATCATTTAAAAATTGTTGTAATACTTTTAATTTTATTTCAAATTACGTTGTAATTTAAAAATATTGTAATACTTACTTAATAAGTTTTTTCTTAATAAAAAATCATATTGTATTTTTTTACAGGTGGCAGCAGCCATTCACACATGTATACCTTTATATGTTCCTTTAACGCTTCATTTAGGGCTCGACAAACTTCTGGTATTATCTGCGAAATCACTTGTGGGGATATTTTAAATAAAAAATAGTGACTTTGGTAGTCATCTCCTGTGGCCAAGTATCGTAGTGTTACTGCAAGACGTGCCCGAGCTGGAATGGCTTCCCTTAAGTTGAATATTTTGCTTAGAAATCTGTGTTGACACTTTATTCAATAAATATTCAAAATCCACTGAAGACATACGAGTAAACTTTTTAAATTATTTTGATGGTTCGGCCACTAATTCTTGCAACTGCTGATACATAGTTAGGCTGTAAACAGAGAAAGTTATTTCATTAGCATGATTATTATAAAGTGTTGATCATTTTTGGTTTATGCATTAATAAATTATCTACGTGATCAATGTTTTTTTTTAAATAATCATGAGACATACAAATTATAAAATAACAACCTACATAGTCGTTCAAAAAGTACTTACATTGTTCTATTACGATGAATACTTGTCATCCACCATCTTCTTTTTAATAACTTTTTTCTCTTTAGCATACGCATAATTATAATATGCAAATGCGCATAACAATAAACTTGTCGCAGCAGTTACTTCTGCGTCCATCGTCATCGAGCGCGAGAACTGTAGTGAGAACTATTTGAGAACTTTGTGAGAGTGTATACCCAAAGAAGTTCTCGCTGAGAATCTCCGGAGATTCTCGCATGAATGTCTCGTGAAAATGTGGAGCGCCTTTAAAAAAGTCAATACTCGAAGTTCTCAGTTGTTCTCACTTTCGCATCCTAAGCAGAAGATCCCCGCTACAACTGGCAACCCAACGTGCGGCCTGAACTGAAGATTTGAATAGGGTCCCCTCTGAGAAGCGGTGGCTTATGAGCGACGATGAGAGCAACTACGACTCTGCTGACGGTTACGAACCGACACAACAAGTTTATACTACTAGACGGGACGAGTCGTGCACGCTGTAAAAATTAATAAAAAATAGGTTTTACACTTACAGATGATCACTTACAGTTTGAAATTATTGACACGCCTGTCTCCACAGACGCATGGTTCATTTACATCGTGCAAGTACACTTATGATGGCCAAAAGTGTGCGCAAATCGTCGAGGCCTTTCTAACGGCCGTGAATATATTCAGGAGGAAAGAAAATATGGATGAGTAGACCGCCTTGGAGGAACTCCCTCTCTTACTAAAGGGTGACGCCGGTATATGGTGGCAAGGCGTCCGCAAGGATATACAGTCTTGGGGAAGCTTTGAAGAACGCATCCGCGACAACTTCTCTCCTGTTACAGAACCCTACCTGATTTATTTACAAATAACGCAGGAGAAACAAGAACCGAGTGTGACTACGGAAGACTTCGTAAGTCGTAAACGACTGCTGTTTTCGCAACTCCCAGAACCCGCTCATCCAGAAAAAACAGCAAATTGACATGTTTTATGGACTACTTAAGATAGAGATTAGAGATAAAGTGCCGCGCTCGAGCATTCAAACTTTCGACGACCCCTTTAAGAATGCCCGGACTGTCGAGCATATTTGAAGCGAAAAGGATAGCACTGTCTCTAAAACTACAAATAACAATGCCGAGAAGTCATCAGATACTAACAATAAAAAGAGGTGCAGGTACTGTAAGAATGTGGGACACATTGTGGAAGATTGCAGGAAATTAAATAGAGAGAACCCAAGTAACGCAGGCGCCACTACTGCCTATGCTAAGCCTGAAATTTCTAAAGCTGTACACACACAGGCTCCCTCTCCCAGCACGCCAAGCTTTAGTTGTTACGGATGTGGAACACCTGGGTTTGTCCGCACCGACTGTCCGACATGCTATAAAAATAAAAGTCAGCCCCCACCTAAGAATCATATCGCTGTCAGTGCCTTAGATGCTACTATTGACAGCAGAGATAGGCCCGTGATTTTTATTGAAGTAGAAGGACTATCTACTGCGGCCTACATTGATTCTTGTGCGAATACAAGCGTAGCATCGTATGACCTATACTGTAACCTACACAGGAAAGGGTACCGTTTTACTGAAATGAATGCCGGTATCACCCTAGCGGATGGAATACAGAAGAATCAAATTGTCCTGGTCTCCACCGTACCTATCAAATTCCACGGACGTACAATTCCAACTACGCTTTTAGTATTTCCCGAGGCACGAAACGTCCGTACTCTTCTTGGTGTAGGAGTCATTCAAGATTATTTGCTGGTTTTAAATTTACCTCAAGCCACTTACTCTTTTATTGACGATCCTCACACAGAACACGTGTTACCAAGAGAGTTTTGTTAATTTTGAAAAGGATATCAAGCTTTCGCTAGTTAGGGTAATATTGAACGCAACACCTACTCTACCTGAAGGCAGTCAAACTGAGATCGGATTTACACGGCCATATAATCTGAAACCAATCGAATTTTCTACTCCACCTTCGAAGAGATGTCGCAGAGAGTTGTTTGATGGATATTCACCTGTTATGGATGCACTCTACGCAGATGCTGTTGATAGCCTAATAGATTATGATCCAAATAATAACGAAACCTCTTCCGAAGCAGACCTCTTTCCTGCTACCGGAATGTTCTATGTGGACATAGCAGTGCTGGATGATGTGCTCAACCGCAATGCAGCTGTATTTCAGTCGAATGGAAACAACCCTACATATGAATCTAAATCTGACGCCAGCAGTTACGCCAGAGGTGCAGTATTAGTGCAGGGGGAGGGTGATAAGGAAGTCGTCTACTATGATTCGAAGATCACTGTTTGAATTTATCATGCATCTGCACTACGAGGTTATCATGGAGGAGATAGTACTGAAGTTCCACAACTCACTATGCCGATTCGGAAAAGAGGACGCCCGAAGAAGAGTTGCACTGCAACCCGAGCAAGCAAAGCACGCGGTAGACCTCCCCAAAATAACAATGAAGAATCCTGCCTCTCTTGTCGAGACTACTGCGCGGGCAGAGGGGGAGACTATAACAATCATTAGTTTCGTTCTAACAAACTAGATGGCGCCACTAGTAAAATTAACTCGCGGCATCGAGTTTTTTCATAGAACCACTTAAGGCAAATATCTAAACTTGTGTTTGTGTCGTAGGGATTTCCGAGCTGCATGGTAGTTGCTTCTACCTCGTTGGGACAATTTACTCGAAGGCAAGGAAAAACACTGTTCTGCAGATAGGTGGCACATATTACGATAGATTAGTCTTGAGCATAATAGGTCGCAACTGAGATCGGTCAGTTTAGTTCGCCGCTCTTAAACGAACTAGGTCGTTCTTCTAGTTCGTTAGTTCACTTAGTTTCCAGCTCGATTTGAATCAGGAATTAGACCGATCAGCCTACCACATCGTTCGATCGTCGCTCGTAATAATGCTTCTCCTGCTGCGGTCGATAATTTTTGTGGAATGGATGAATGGCATGCTATGTGTTTTACTTCTAAAACAGCAAACACCTCTGAAGTCATAATTATTTGGATATCCAAGGATTAGGTAAAATAAAAATGACCCTACATATTTTTCCCTTATTATAGGGTTTTTTAATAAGGTAGTATAGAAAACAATCAACAAAAAGTACGCAATGTAGATTACATTTCTTGACAGAATAACACATGAGTACTTGACACATAGCAATCAACTGATAATCGACATATCTTTTCATAAAATTCCTAATACAAAATTTTTCTAGTATTAGAACGTACAGGTAAGTTCCTCATGGCACAAAAAATATTAAATACCTGGATATAAAAAATATCATCTACAGTTATACATTTTTAACATACCTAACAACTAAACACAACGGCTCATTTGAGTGAGATTATACTCGTATGCCATAGCGTATTTATTGTACTTTACGTTACATTATTTAAATCAGTCTTCTTGTATTATTTATTTGGATAAGTGTGTAAAAGTAAATAGAAACAGTAATAAATCAAGTTATAACCAAGGGTCAGACGCACACGGTGGTCATCTTCGACATAGTGCGCATCGCCAGGGGGTTTCTCACTCTGCAGCCCTAACCACCAGTAGCTTGGGCTTAGAGAGGAAATGCTGCATAGTAATAATAATGGTCGGAGACCGCAAATCGGCGAACATAGTGTAGGACACCGTAAGTCTAGATGGAGCGACGATATACGGATGACAGGGGATGAAGAAGTAAAACTGAAGATAGGGCTGAGATGCGTACCCTGGGAGAGGACTATGTTCAACAGTGGACTAATATAGGCTGATGATGATGATGGTAGTAATAATAATAAGCTTTATATATAATAATTAATAGACACGTGCATTAAAGAGAGAAAAACATAACAAAAAAATAAACTTAGAAACTAAGGAATTATACTTTTAATTGGCTGCTTTATCACTTAAAGCAATCTCTTCCAGGCAACCTAGAAATGCGAAGCCTGAATGAGTTTTTCCCAATGGTTAAAATTTTGAAGTCAAATCGAGAGTGAATCGGGTTTTTTCTAGGTAAATACGCTCCACCGTAGACTGCATCGTCGTTTTACATCAGGCGAGATGGCGGTCAAGTGTAAACCTACAATAGTTAAAAAAAGAGTATCGAAATTGATATTTTTACATATTACTGTGTAAAAATATCAATTTAGATACTTTATTTGTTGACAATAGAGTTCTCCTTTCATTGAGAACTTGACCAGTAGCTGAAAAAACACGTTCGCAGGGCACTGATGTTGCAACGAGGCAAAATCTCTTTAAAACATACGCGTAAACATGAGGCTATATTTGACGACGCTCATGCCACCATTGAAGCGGATCTTCTTTTCGATTCAAGTATTCTTCGTTGAGGTATTTGTCAAGTTCACGAATCCCCGCAGCGAGTTAATTATCGGGCTTAGTTATTTTTTTAATACTTTCGTCGAATTCGTTCCAAATGCTATTATTATTATTAATGGATGTTGATGAGTCGTTAGAAATTGGAAGAGCCTCTGGAGCATCTCGATTCTCCCTCTGCGGTAACTGGACTCGGCCGATTTTATTTCTGAGACCCTGTATAGCATTTTCACAGACTCTCTGGTTTTTAAATCCTCTTGTCTTGAAGCGAGGGTCGAGAATTGTACATTCCGCGTATAAAATATTGTTCTCTATGTCCTTAAAACGGTCGTTCATGCTTTTCTGTAACACTGATTGCACAGCAAGTATTTTTGAATTGTGAGAGATATGATTTTGTAAAAAACGTTTCAGTAAATTACAAAAAATTATTACTTTGGACAATGTCACGTTTTTCTCAGCACTTATTTCTACAGTTATTTCATAGAAAGGGCTAAGTAGAGGTAAAACTCCTTCTATGACCTCCCAGTCTCCTTCATGCAGAGTTAAATCTGGGCGTAGAAGTGCAATCGTAGCAATCACAGCATCCTTTAATTGTACTATTCGCTTAAGCATATCAAACGTGGAATTCCAGCGAGTTTGTACGTCTTGCTTGAGCTTGAGAATAGACAAATTCATTTGCTGCTGCGTTGCAGCCAATTTAAGTTTTCCTTGTGTGCTACGATTGAAAAACTCGACAATGTTTTTGACTCTCCCCAAAACGTCACATATCTCTTTCGTAGCTTCTTGTACCACTAGATTCAGAGAGTGAGCGAAACATGAAATGGATCGCCATTCCCCAAGTCTGACAGCTGATAAAATATTTGCTGCATTATCGCTGACAATAGCAGTCACTTTATGTGAAATGTTCCACTCTACCATAACATTTTTTAAAAAATCGCACAAGTTTTGGCTAGTATGGCGCTCGTTATAATTAATGCATCCAAGTAATGCTGATTGAAGTTGTGTCTCTTCATTTATAAAATGGGCTACAATAGCTATATAGCTGTCGCTATTCCTAGACGTCCATCCATCAGTACTGAGAGAAATCGCTGGTGCTGCTTGTACCTTCTTTTTTACATCGTCCATTACGTTACTGTAAACACTTGTCATTAAATTATCAGATAACGTTTTTCTTGACGGTAATTTGTAGCCTGGGCATTGAGATATTAATTCGATAAGTTTTCGAAACTCTGGTTCTTCTACGATTCTTAGAGCGTGATGCCCTTTAGCTACCATCTTGACAAGTTGTTTGTCAATTTGCTCAACTCTTCGAACTGGGGGTGGTCTACGAATAAATTGATTAATTGATTGTTGAGAGCTATTATTGATTTGTTGAGCTATATTAGATGATACTGAAACTACGTTTTCTGATTCTTGTGTGCTTTGACTAGATAGTAAGTTAGGTAATACCGGTGTTTGTCTCTCAACCGTCAATGGGATCAAAACATGTTTCGTTTTCATATGTCGGCTTAAATTGCCATTAGATCCGCCCGTAATACTTACAAACGTCGAACAATAGTTACATTTAGCCTTTTTTGTTTCGATGTCTTCTGTGAAATGCATCCACAGAGGGCTATGTTTTCTTTTGGAAGACATGCTACACAACAACCTAAAACAAAACATATTTATCAAATGCGTGAACTATTGTTTAAGTATATTATTACGGAAATAAGTAGATAAATAGTTATTTTATATCACAAACCTGATGAAAACAGTGCTTTATCCTTTTTCGGGTTTTTAGAATTAGCGAGCTAAAATAATCTTTGGAATTAGTATTTATATTTGGCGGCAGCGCGCGACCAAACTTTTTGTTCATTCATTCACCATAGATAACATAAAATTAAATCGAATGAACAATGAGTGAACGGGAGAATGTATAGTGCTATCCCGTGCGTAAGGAGTATCATCTCACAAAGTAAAAAATGTTAAAAGTTACTAGTAGTGTGTACAAAAGGTATGATTATGAGGTATGATATAAAGGTAGATGTGAGCGTAACAATAATTATAACGATTGAAACAAAGTATGCCAAGTAAAAAAATAATTATTGTCGACTAAAATAGTTACTATAAGAAAATTTCAATTAGTTGCGTAATACAGAATAATGTATTAAATATAACCTCAAATTATTATTATGAAAAAACGCGTAGCTAGAGTGAAAATCACTCTTTTCTTTCTTCTGAATTTCTTGAACTGTGAATAATTCGTTTATAAAATTGAATATGTCAGTATTTTATCAGCTATCTGGCTCCCATAGTACAAGCTTTGCTTAGTTTAAAACTATATGGTGTTTTATGTGTGAAATGTCCACCAATATTTATTTATTGATATCTAATTTAATGTATTTAGATTGACATAATTAAGTGTACACATGATACTCCCTGCTCTACCCTCCATCCCAGTGCGTGTCTTCAACTCAATCTTCGTTCAGTTGACGTCAACGTCGTTCATTCGTTAATAAACTGGGAACTGTGTGAACTGCGAAGTGGAGAATGAACGAACTAGGTCGCATAGTTTGTCTGTGAGATCGTTATTTCGACCTAGGTCGTTCGCGAACTGTACAAGACTACGATAGATTCCTTAGTGGAATTATTTGTATGAAAGCCTGTCTGGAGAACCTGTGATAGTTTGTATATACGGAATTCGTTATTCGTAATAAAGTTAGTACTCGAAGCTCTCAGTTGTTCTCACTTTCGCATCGCACGCCGAAGATCCCCGCTATAATACCAAATAAGCTCATAAATTATGTCTTTATTTTATATCACATGATTTGATGTTATGACATGAGAATAAAATTGTAATGTAATTTATCTACCCGATTTTTTAAAATCTCATGTTTTTGTCTTAGAACTCTTTCAATAAACATTATAACATAATCCTGGGTGCTATCACACATTTGGACTATAGTAGATTTTTAAGAAATTATTTCTCTATATAGTTTGTTGGACACTATTAGAATCAACATAGGAGTGCGATTGGACAGTAAACCTTCAGAAGTTTCACCTACTAACAATTTCAAAGTAGTGGTGTTCTTGTAACTTCTCTGCTTGGAAGTTTAAAGTGTTTTTTGGTTGTCGTAAATTCGTCTATTTGTTCCATCAATGGTGGTAACTCTTGTATTTTTATCATATTTCTTATATATGTCAGGCATAGCACTGCCGTAGATTAGATCAGTCTTTCCCAAAGCGGCCAATATGTCCCAGTCATTCCGTCCGAGTTTTCCGAGTAAATGCCAAGCTACTATTTTGGGGAGCTCACGCCGATTCAGTAGTATTTATCTCACCACCATAACGCTATTGAATACAATAGCTGTGTAATTCCTTTTTCCAGCACAGTTAAAGATCTGGGAAAAAAATTATTACCCATCAAAACAAAAATTGCACTGGTAAATAGTCTTCTCTTGCCAATTATCGACTACGCCTATGTCGATCTGACTGAAGAGCCGATGAATAAGCTAGAACGACTGCTAAACGGTTCACTAATGTTTCACAAATATTTTTTGACACAACATCACTTTAAAACCAATTAATCGTATAATATTAATTGCAAAAACTGTACAAAATACAAATGTTTCATTTTAAAAACAACGTTTTGTATAATATTTATTTCAAAAATGTCTTAAATGAACAAATGTTTTATTTCACAAACCATAATTTTATAACTATTTATACGGCAAACGTTGCATTGAGACAATGCATCGAATGATATTTTGTTATTTGTACACTTTTTGTTTCATATACTATTTCACAAATTTAACATTTACCAAAATCCAATTTTACAACAAATATTTTTAATGCATAAGCCCCAATTTCAGGAGTAAACCAATATGAGAATGTCTAATAATGCGGATATATATTTATATATAATATCGCAAAATTAAATTTTATGTAACTACCAACAAAAATATTTTATTCAAAAAGTGCACCATATATCTCAGATGTATGTAGGTTTTTAAGTCCTAGAAACGTTGTCTACATACATAGATTAGGTTACTTAGGACTCAAATCCGACTCGGAGCACCTCGACTCTACCTAGTCTTGTCGCTCCTACCCCTAGAGCGTATATAAAAATGCGGGAGCCAGAAGCTCAAGGGAGGTCCTGAGTGGAGAGTGGTGGCGAGCGAAGCGAGCCGGCGACCCTCGTAGTGGAGCGCAGACCAAGTATGGAGAAGCGACACTAAGGGCTGGCCGAAGAGCTTCTGGCGGGAGCCCACCCGGAGTAAATTCTCAGTGATAGACCCTAATCAGAGAGGTAGTCAAAAGTCAATGACAAAAACAAATCAGAATTGATAGTTCTGAATTCAAATCTGAATTGATAGAATCAGAGTAAAGTGAAACGTTTGCCATGTAATGAGGATCAGTCATGTTTTTTACTAAGTATGTAGATTGATAACAAAAAGAAAACCATAGCACACTGTGAAAAAAATATCTGAATCCGACAAGAGATGACGAAAATACACCGATTTTACTGTAGCAGTTCAAAAAACGCCCGTGAGTATGAGCCCCGGCCGCGTGACGTCATTCGACACATTCCTGCCGCGTGCACTCACTTTACTTTAGGTTACTCCGTATACTACACGTGATTCCGTGCAGCTTTGACCTGTGATTTATCCATTTAATAGCGTAAAAAATGTCCTATAAATATTGTATCGTGCCACAGTGCAAGAGTACAACTAGTAATACGCCAAACAAACTATTTTTTCGTGTTCCTTCTTCTTCTTCTTCTATCACGATTGCTTATTTAGAAACCAAGTTTAATACAAGTAAAATAATAATGTAAGGTATAAGTTTAAATAAAATAATGTACAAATTTAAGCAAGCTGTTTAATTTAAAAACCAAAATAAATATGTACTTAAGTTTTAGCTAATTTAGGAAAGACTGATTGTTTCCAAAAACATAAAGACCGGTAAAGATATTTTCTAGAAGATTTGTACAGTAAATTTCATCAAAATCCTCTTCAAATATGTCTACTTGTCTGTTAGTTTCAAAATGTTTATCAGCAACACAAAAAAGACCTTTAGTTTTGTTGCAAAAAAACATTTGCAGCTGGATTTGACCTTTTGACTTGTTTGTTAGACGATTATTTTTAACAAAGCTTTCCTTGCCTTGTGTGGTCATTGGACATTTTATTTCAATAGCATATTCTAGTGTCAAGCCATCAGGAGATGCACCAAAAATAGGCCAATCACTTTTCAAAAAGAGTCCACCATCCTTAATAACTAATTTTCTTAATTTTGCTAGGTCTGCCCTCACATCACGTTCCAATAATTTTCCTCTTCGCATTGCAGGAGTTTCTGGTATGGATGCACCGAATAACTGCTCAACTAAAGAACCATCAGGGGTTTTGCAATGTGCGGCGTCGTATACTTTTGATGCGGTTATTCTGCAATATCGCAACTCGTGCCATAAAGGAGACTGAGCTTGGGACAGAGTTTCTTGTTCTATTTCTGAGCATTTTTCTGGTGTTTGTTTTGTTGCACAGTAATCGATGAAACATTGTGCACTGTTCATGTCGTTACCTCCTTTTCTGTAATCATTTATCAAGATGTGCAATGACATCTTTTTTAAATTGTTTGGTGTAACGTAATTTACTAACTGATTCTTTAGAGAATCTAACTGTATTTTTTGTACCAATGCATCAAAAAATTGCTCCCTTCTCACATTAATACTGGCACCAATATCTCCATCGCTAGAACCGATATCTTTGGATTTTATACATTTTAAGGTTGTGCCTACTGTGGCCAACTTTGGTTTTGCCCGTTTTGCCCAATAACATTTTTTTTCAGTAGGAGACGGCTCTTCGCTGCGTCTATGGATCCACATAAGGAACGCTACACTATGTTTACAACCTCCTTTTTGAGCAGCACAGTCATGGCATTCAACATTAATGATTGTTTGATCAATTTCTTCACATTTGAGTGTGCAGCTGTAACCTTTACTTTTTACTTTATGCTCCGGTGTTATTCTCGCTTTTACTGTGCATACATTTCCATTCCTTTGAACTTGGACATATCCTACGGCATCGTCTCCATATGTCTCTCGTATAGACCTGTAATATAAAACTTTCATATTTATACACCATTACCTGATGTTTATAAACAAAAGTTTTCAGACACGTTTTAAGTGTTAGTATCCGCAAACGGTGCTCTCCTGGTCTATAATGTTGTAAAATTTGTGATTTTATGAATACATTAGACGCTATTCAATGTGCTCTTCAATGACAGACAAACTGAATGAAGAGATGAGAAAGCGGGGTTTGGTACTATTGTACTATTGTTTGTTTTCGATAATACAATAAACCCTAAGAACTAGGTAAGTTGTTTACTCTTACGACCGTAATGCTGTGCCAGAATGGTGCCAGATGTGGCTTCCCCATTCATGCTTTCGTGGAATAGGTAATAAAATCAAAATGCTAAACAAAACAACCCGCTTTCGGAAAAGGGCGAGAGAATATAGGTAGGTAGGAACCACAGTTTGTGTAATCGAGTGAGTTGCCTATGCTGTTTAGGTACTTATGCATTATATTCTTATTTTAACATTTTACATTAGCTACTGCACCTGCCATGTAAATAAGAACCTAGGTGTAATTTAAACTAACTAACAAATATTAAATTACCTACTTACCTTTGAAGCTTCCAACCGCGGATTTCAGCGCTGGTATACTTCAAATGATTATTTAAATATTCGAAAACCATGAAGGAATCCACTTTAGGTAGATTGTCGGATTGTCCTTTTGTAAATCCATCTTCCAATTTGTTGCTCATTGTTAATTAGAGACACACACAGAACAGAAACAATCCGAAAAACCGATAAGTACTTTACGTCACGACTAAACCACAAATGTATCTCCTCTGCAGTCTGTGCCACGGATATTATGTATCGGACGAATGCGATTGCGCGCTGCGCGCGGGCGGATTGTGTCGAATGACGTCATCGGTATATCGGTAGGCAGACGACGTGTTTTTAAATCGGTCCCAGAAAATATTAAATAACTTTGGCATTTTTAAACGGATTTCAAAAATTCAAAAAGTATCGTACTCTGTAAATCATGACGCATACGAAATACTATTATAATTGGATTATCCTGTAATGTGACTGATCCTCATTGGTTATAAAATTATAGTTTGTAAAATAAATCATTTGTTGATGTAAGGTATTTTTGAAATAAATTTCATGTAAAACGTTGTTTGTAGAATGTAATATTTGTATATTGTAAAGTTTTTGCAATGAATATTATACGAGTAGTTGGTTTTAAAGCCTGGTGAACCCTGCTAAACACTTGCATACTCTTCATCTTTGGGCTAAAGAAATATGATCATGTATTGGAGTACCGTACTAAACTTAAATGGCTTAAGATTAGGGAGAGACGTCACGCAAGGATCCTCGGATTACTGTATTCGATTTTAAATGATGTCGAGACATATCTCAAAGAATTCGTGTTAAACCTTCCACGATGCATTTATATGCCTCGTGGTTCCCATTGGCTATTTTTTTTAGTAAAAGTAACAAATACTCAATGAAAGGCACAGCTCGTAACCAAAGCTTTAGAACTGCGCTTCTACCGCCTAACGAAAAACGCTTTGATGCTTTGACATTGCTGTCTCTTTTCTTCTCGCTTGAAATGAAAGAGACGGCAATGACAAAGCGTTTTTCATTAGGCGGTAGACCCCCCGGTCCATGAAACTGGGATTCAGGTTAAATCATTGACTTGTGACGGCAAAAAAGCAAACCTAGCTATGGCAACAGAATTAGGTTGCTGCTTAGATGCAGATAAATTACTAACTGCCATTCTAGATCCCACTACAGGTCAAAAAGTTTTGTTTTGTACCCGAGTCATATGCTGAAGTTGGTCCGAAATATTTTCGGCGACTATAAATGTTTTTATGACAATGACGAGAACAAAATTAATTGGCAATATATTGAAACATTACACAAAATGCAGGAAGAAGAGTTATTTTTATGGCAAATAAATTGAGGACAAATCATATTTATTTCAAGACAAAAAAAGTTAATGTCCGCCTTGCAGCTCAATTATTTAGCGCAAGTGTTGCTGACGCTCTTGAATTCTGTAAAAATAAATAAATATGTCAGAATTCCAGGGTTCTGCTACAACGGCTTAATTAATTCTACTTATGAACGATAGTTTTGATATTCTAGTTCGCGATCTCGTCAACATGGCTTTAAAAGTGCATTAAATAATGAAAACGTTTCAAGAGCTTTGCAAAGAATGGAAGATGCTCAAAAAGTTCTGATTAACTTATCGGCATAAAGTAAAAAGCGAAATGGCGTAACGAGCAAAACTAAGTTGCTTAATTCATCAATTCGGAACGCAAAGCTATTGGCGCAGTTTGCCAGTCTTCTGTTACTGACCATTTCTTCACTATAGTATGCTATCCCGCTAGAGTAAATAACAAAAATTATTTAAACAGACACTATACAAAGACTAGATTTGATGAAGTGGCTTCAGAATTAGCTCTTACAGACTGGTCCCCAGTACTGTCATGTTCTAGTGTGAACTGCGCCACAAATATTTTTAATAACATAATTTCAAATGCAATAGAGAAACGTACAGAATATATTAGAGTGGGGCGTAAAGAGGCAATACTGAAGCCATGGATAACTCCGGGTTTGATCAGGTGTATGTGACATCGCGATAAGCTGCACGGGGATAGTAAAAATAACCCTAATGACAGCCAACGTTCTTTGATATACTTAAGATATCTAAATTTTTGCAACAAATTTTTGCGTAACGTAAGGACTTGCTACTATAGTCAATTATTGGAACAAAGTAAGAATAACCCGAAGCAACTCTGGAAATCTATCATAAATATTTGCTATACTCCAGGCAAAGTGTTAATTCCTCCGATCTGTTTAAAAGTACAGATGGCAACCCTCTCAACCAGTGCAACTTACATTTTGCCTCGGTAGGCAAAAATTTTGCAGATGCCATTTTATCGAAGCTCTGTATAACAGAAGAGACATTAATCAAATCTCACAAAACAATGCCAACGTGCGCTCAGTCCCTGTTTTTATATCCCACGGACCCGGATGAAATAGCTGGCATTATAGTTGGCCTAAAAACCGACAGTGCTCCTGGGCTAGACTCCATCCCGTCGAAATTATTAAAAATGTCACTTAATTCTCTTGTCACTCCATTACATCATATATTTAATTTAAGCCTAGAAACCGGGGGTTTTCCAGACTGTTGGAAAGTTGCGTCGGTATCTCCCATACATAAGAGCGGCTCTACATCTTCTCCAGATAATTATAGACCTATCGCTCTACTTAGCAATATTTCAAAAATCCTTGAGAAGATTGTTAACACACGGCTCACAAAATTTATAAAGCAACAAAACCTAATTTTTGAGAGGCAATTTGGTTTCAGACAAGGTAAATCAACGGAGGACGCGGCTTCTCTGTTGGTTAACTTGGTATCCTCTTACGTGGACGGAGGAGCGAGATGTATTGCCGTGTTTTTAGACGTGGCCAAAGCTTTCGACTCCTTATCCCCTGGTTTGCTACTGAAAAAGCTGGAGGCGTCCGGCGTCAGAGGCGTCGCTCAGGATTGGTCCCATAGTTATTTAACTGGTCGTTCGCAATTTGTCAAAGTCGGTAACCACTCCAGTGACCAACTTTCAGTTAACTATGGAATTCCACAAGGAAGTTTGCTCGGTCCGACCTTGTTCTTGCTCTACATTAATGAAATCGTAAACAGTAAGCTTCCCAGTGCTGATATTATCACCTACGCCGACGACACCGCGATCGTCTTCCACAGCGTGTCATGGAGTGGGGTTTTTTACCTTGCCGAAATTAATCTGGCGGTCCTGGCCGATAATTTGAATAAAAATTTGCTTACTCTAAATGCGGGGAAGTCCAAATATGCTTTTAGTAAAACCTCGGTTTCTCGTCCACCCTCTCACATATGTTTGAAAATCCATTGTTGCTCTACAGTTTCCCATTCTCGATCCTCGCCTTGCTCGTGTAGTGTCATTGAGGGAGTACAGAGTATCCGATACCTAGGAGTAATTATTGACGAGAACCTTTCGTTTAAACAGCATATAATCGAAATTTCTTCACGCGTGCGTAAACTGATACATGTAATGAAAAACCTAAGAGACTGTGCATCTATACCACTCCTTAAGGACATCTACGTTCTTATTCTAATTATTCTTAATTCTCCGAGATACACGGGACTTCTGGGATTTTTTATCAGCATAGAAAGTGCCAAATCTCTTTATCAAGAGTTGGCACTGAATATTAAAAAAAAAAAAAACATTTACCATACCAGTTTGAAGCTATTTATAAAAAACTCCTGATCAATACACAACTAATACAAACTGACAACGACACTAATTGTATCCCACTTGAAAAAAATTGTATCCTAAACTGCACATCCGCCATTCAAAAAATCAATGCTTCATCTTTACGGGATTACAGCGACGACAACCCTGGCGAAGTCAATTTCGAAAACGTGGTTGATGATTTGATAGATGAAATCGAGGCACAGACTTTTTTGTCTCCTTTTGGCGAAAAAGTAGTAGAATATATTGCCGGTTTTGTGATTTATTCTACATCGAAGAAAATCAAATGCAATACCTGCATTAAAGGTTTACTCGGGCATGTTGATGAAATAAGCTTAACTCATCAAAAAAGTAGACGCAAGTTACAATATGTCTCTAAAGAGGTAACAAACTTATGACGATTGTGCGAAAGAGAGATAAAGCAGCGATTAGGGGAAGAGAAAAGGCCTTCACGATTTTTACCACTAAGCAAATTGTGCCCAATATGCTTTAAAACTTTATTGGAAAAGATTTGTTTCCATTTATTTCATATAACTCATATGACAATGATGACACCAAACATAATTTAGAACTGGAATATATAATCGCGGAAAAATATACCAATACGAGAATATCTTATTTAACGCAGAAGCCGAACTCGCAGAAATGTATTCGCCAAATTTACACAAAACTAAACCATTTTAAAAACCAATAAACTTTATCATTCCTGCATACCCCGGAAATAGCTGATTCTATGTTCTATAAATTCAACAAAAGGTCGTGGGAAACAAAACTAGCTTAAATTTGCATCATGGTATTAATATGACATGGTATTAATCCCTATCCAAATAAATACATTATTCAATATAAGTAATTAAATTTATACAAAATGGCCCTTTACATTATTCGATTTCAATTAATATCTTAGGAGAAATCAGTTTCAAAAAAATATCTGCGCATTTTGGTACATTTGGTGGTGTACACGCGTCCGATGGTTGTTCTCCGAGGGCGTTTGCCAGACTAGCATTTCTCTATTAATATTGTAATCTCGTTTCCGTCCCATTTTCGTTCCGTTACCTTCCGCGTTATCGCGTTCCCGTCCTGTTTCACCCTCTATTTTGACTAAAAACGTGAATATAGTACTATATATATATATATATATATATATATATATATAAATCTTCATGCTTTTAAAATAACGGATTTCCTGTATAAACTTTCAACTCTTATTTCACCCTCTAGAAGGGTATATATGGATTTAAAAAAACCATGATAAGCATTTTTAGTTTATGTCGACTACAAACGTAAATATAAAATAGCATGCTTTTAACTTAAAAGATAACGAACTTCCTTTATAAACTTCCGATATAAGATTTCCGAAAACCAAGATACCCGTTTTTATTTGCCATTGACTAAAAACATGAATACAAAATTTCATGCTTCTAACTTTGAAAATGACGAATTTTCATACAACCGTTTATCCCTTGTTTCACCCTTTTAGGGGTTAAATTTCTATATAATAATTTAGTTTAAAGTAACAACGTCAGAAATGCATTTTGTGACATTATTTGTGACAATGTCTCAGTAACATTGGCAAACTTATTCAAATAATAACACCGTAAATTTATTTTGTGTCATTTTACCACTAGATAATTATTAAAACGAATTCGTAAATGTGTTTTATATCGCTGTTGTTCTAAAGTAATAGTATTGTCCAGGTATAACTGCCTAATATTATAAAAATCACTATCATTATTTTATTTAAGAATAACATTCCATTTACCTACCTATTCTATTACATTTTCTAGTAATTACACTTATTGTTTTTCGTCTCCAGCTTTCATCACATTGAATGGAAAAAGAAGATGGGTAGTAAACGTAATTTAGCTATGGTTAAAAAAATCCTAAAAGAGCCAGCACCTCCTCCTTTTTCTAAAATATCAAAAGAAAATTATCATTTAAATGATCAGCCAACGAAAGAAAAAAGTTGTCTACAAAAGAATGGATCAATTTCAACAGAAAAAAAACATATTGAAAATGCTATGACTGATAACGTCGGTTACTTTCTCCGCTGTCATCTTGGTCCTTTTCCACTGCTTTTTGTTGATGTTGCCTCTGCATCGCTTTCTTTTCACGTCGGACGTTGAAGAATAAAAAAACTGGTCACCACTGAAGTTATTTTAAATTAACCTTTGTCTATGCAGGTTTTGAATAAAATACCGGATTAACTTTTAACTTCAATTTATATATATTTTTAACGATTTCAAAAGATGCAATAGTACAACAGTACAAATTTGGAATATTTAGAACGAAAAAGAAATTAATAACAACGTGATAATTGCGGGAGCTAAAACTGGAGTGCATTCGCCGTCGCATAGGCGGAGTGAATGTCATGGACGTCTGAGCGTTAGCGATTTTAACTTAGATCGCTGTGCAAGTTAAACAAAAGATGAGGTTAACAATGCGCGCGCGCCGGCTTTGCTTGCCGCAATTATTTTATTTAAATTTGATTTTATATAATGCAAATCAAGTTGAGATTAGTTAATATAAATTTATGTTTGTAATTAAGTAAACATAACTTTAGAAATTAAATGAATTACAATGCGCTTAAGTAAACTTTGTTATTACAATTAAAATAATTAAATTAATAATGGGGTTCCTACAAAACAATATTATATATAAAGAAAGGGTTGTAATTCCGATACTGTCCCCAGTTATCAATGCGAATATTTCTTCTAGTTATGAAACTAGAAGAAATATTTGCCATTTCATTTATATTTTATTACAGAAAACAATTTAACAAAAACGCCAACAATTTCAAAAGAAAGAGAAGACGTATACAATGTTGAAAGTTTGAAATCGCTGTGTTTAAAGCAAGCTCAAGTTATGATAATAAAACTGATAATAAACTGTTGGTTTATAAAGTAACATCACTGCTTAACTCTCCTTGTCGACTAGAAGAAGAAAATAGTGAAAAAAATGAAGACTTTTCTGGAACAGATAGTGGCGACGATTAGCGACCAAAACATAACAACAAACGCAAACTCATTTTGCCAAGTTCGTCCTCGAGTTCATCATCAAGATCTTCTTCCATTTCGTCATCGGGATCTTCCTCCAGTTCGTCATCGGGATCATCCTCTAGTTCGACATCAAGATCGTCCTCCAGTTCTACATCTAATGCTTCTGCTTCAGTTAAGAAAGATAAAAAACGCAGGCGAAATGTAGCAGCCTGGAAAAAAAATAAAACGAAAGCTTTAAAGAATTCTGGCAAAGAATACGTCTCTCGTACTGGTAAAATTGTTCAAGCTAAATCAATGAAGCCACCGTGCCCGGAAAAATGCAGCCTTTCTTGTGCCTTGTTTACGCCTCTTGAAAGAAAAAAATATTCGACAATTACTGGAAATTATCGTCTTTTCACCGTCAGCGCGACTATTTATCTTCCTGCACCACAATACTACAGGTTCCTTTCCGAAGAATAAAAGCAGAAAGAACGAAAGCCTGATTGCTGTTTTTCTTTTTCAAGAGAGAGAAAAGCCACAAGAGTTTGTAAAACCTTTTCGATAAATACTTTGGGGATAGGAGAACGAACGCTGCGAACTGTGACCGAGGTTAAAACTATTGGTACCGGTGTAATTCCAATAGACGGACGAGGAAAGCATTCAAAGCATCAGAAACTTGACCTTGAAATTTCTCAGAGCGTACGTGACCACATTAATTCAATCCCTCGTATCGAGAGTCACTATTTGCGAGCAAATAATAGCCGCGAATTTATAGACGGTGGTCTTACGATCGCCGATATGCACAGACATTACAAAGAGAAAAGAGATGCTCTTAAAAAGAATGCAGCAAACTATGACTTCTATGCGAATATCTTCAATACCGAGTTTGACATTTCATTCTTCATACCCAAGAAGGATCAGTGCGATACATGTCAGGCATATAAAAATGCCGATGGTGAAGCTAAACTTGCTCTGGAAGAAGCTTACAAAAAGCATCAGCAACAAAAAGAACTGAGCAGAGACGAAAAAAAGCGTGATAAGAAAGCTTGTAAAAAAGCCAATAGCTCAAGTATTGTTGCGATCTATGACTTGCAAGCAGTTATGCCAATAAAATAAAATAAAATAAAATAAAAAATAAAAATAAAAATAGCCTTTATTTTTACTACAAAAAATGACAAAATAAATGAGTTAAACCTATACTTAAGATAATTAGTTTCAAGTTTTCATAGTGTATCATACAATCCTTATTTTCTTTTTAAAGAATATGAGTAGTAGTCGCCTCTGCGGCGTAGGCCTCTCCTAATCCTTTCCACTCGTGTCTCTCGCGTGCCTTCCGCATCCAGTGAGAGCCACCCCTTTGGTTGAAAATGTCGCTCCATCTTTTATGTGGTCTGCCTTTCCTTCTCTTACTATCCCTTGGTATCCACTCTACTAAACGTTTGGTCCATCTATTATTCTTCATTCTACAGATATGCCCCGCCCATTGCCATTTTAATAATCTTATTCTGTTCCGTACATCTATTATTTTTGTTTCGTTCCTGATATTTTGATTACAAATTTTATCTGATAACTTCAATCCCAGCATACTTCTCTCCATTTTACGTTGGCAGATCGCAATTTTTTCCTCGTCTTCCTTTCTTAACGACCACGTCTGACAACCATATGTCAAGCAGGGTAATACTGTTACTTCATATAACTTTTTCTTGATGAATATATTAACAGTGCTATTTTTCATCACTTCTTTGAGTTATGCTAGTTATGCCAATAACAATGGGAAATTCATCCGCATTTTTCTATAAATCCAAATTAAACTGCTACAATTTTAAGGTACAATATATTCTTTACTGTTTTACTTTGTTAGCTATATAGCTTGCATCGTTTTATTTATATTTAAATATCTATTTTCAAATCACTGACATTTAGAATAAAAGTACATCGTGCTACTTTTGGTATGAGGGATTGAGCAACCGTGGCGCGATTGAAATAGGATCGTGTGTTTTCAAGTTTTTGCAGGAGATTGCACAGTCTCATCCTGGCAAAGACATCATATTTTACTCTGATAATTGTTGCGGGCCAATACGTCCTAAAAGCACCGATACGCCAGTCAACAAAAAACGATCGCTGCCATTATCACCAGATTACAAAACGCCTACACAAAATTAAGTGCAAAAAGCACAAGCGAACAAAAAGAACAAAATCCAAACAGGGTTACAGAGATCATCTAGCGTATCAGAAGGAGTAATTAAACCTGGAATATTTAACTTCATTATTACAAAAAACACGAAATAGCAATTAGCGCCCCCCTCTCAGAACGAAAACAAACAAAAAAATCAAGCAAAAAACAAAATACATCTTCCAAGCCGGTTGGTCACCGTGGAAGATCACGACCACGACCCTCCATGGAAATATAATAATAAAATAGCAACAAAATTCTACCTTATCACTTACAATGTTAAATCGTTATCAACACATGGAAGGTTTATAGAATTGAACGAGGTATTGAAAGACATAAAATGGGACGTAATTGGATTATCAGAAGTGATCAGATCAGATTATCCCAATCGTCGGGAAGCAAAATAGAAGAGTATGAGAACGCGATACTTTGCCATACAGGCCACACACCTGGACAATATGGTGTAGGTTTCTTATTACAAAAGTATCTCAAGAAAAATATAGAGGGCTACCACGGATTCACAGAAAGAGTAGCTCTACTTAATATGAATCTAGACGGCACCCTATTGTCAATTATTGAAGTGTATGCCCCCACAGAAAAGAGTAGCAGCGAAGAAATAGAAGACTTATACACGGAAATCAACAAAGCAATACAACTATCCCACAGCAACGTCATCTTAATGGGCGATTTTAATGCAAAAATAGGTCAACCAAAAAATGAAGATTTCCTAGTCATGAAACAAAATGGATACGGTATAAGAAATGAAAGAGGTCAAAGACTGATTAATTACGCTTCTGAAAATAAACTTACAATTATAAATACCTTATTTAAGAAGAAAATGAAAAACAAATGGACTTGGCGATCCCCAGACGAAAAATATAAAAATGAAATTGATTTTATATTATCAAATAAAGCACATCTATTTCAAAATATTGAGGTACTTAACGCTAACTACCCTTCGGATCACAGACCCTTAAGAGCAACAATATCTCTCACACAAGTAAAGAAGAGTAGAAAGAAATACCAAAATACTCAAAACAATAACCTGAAAAGTAAAGAAGAAATAAATAGATATATAAAATGTTTAGATTCACTAGAATCACGCTCTATTCTAGAAAGGAAAGAAAATATTACAATACAAAATACTACGACGATATAATCAAAGTAATAAAGAGAAGCCTAAAAAATAGTCGAATCTTAAGCAACACCCGCACAATTTTGTCTGATCGCACTTTAAAGCTCATAGAAAGAAGACGGGAATTACAGAAAAATACTATAAAAAGTAGACAAATAAAAAATGAAATTTCGGCTCTTTACAAACTTATAAGCAAATACATAAGACACGACTATGCAAACCATCGAACGATTACTATTGAAAAGCACTTTACCCAGAAAGTAAGTACGGAAAAAGCATACAAAGAGCTTCGAACGTGTAAAACATGGATAGAGGGAGTAAAACAGGACAATAAAACAACACATAGGCGAGAAGACATTATCAATGAGGCGACCAACTTCTATAAAAACTTGTATAACACAAATAACATCAATAAATATCATTGTACCAGTCAAGGACAGCTAACCACAATAAATTACGAAAAAGACGCGAACCAAATTGAAATAGAGATCAGTGAAGTAATAAAAGCTTTGGAAAACCTCAAAAATTACAAAAGCCCAGGATCAGATCATATCACAAACGAATGCTTAAAAGTAGCCACCCCAATCTTAGCTCAACCTTTAACTGATTTATTTAATGACATAATCCTAACCGGAGAAACACCTAGTCAATGGGGAGAATCAAATATAATTCTACTGTATAAGAAAGGCGACCCACACAATATTGCAAACTATAGACCGATAAGCTTACTACCCAGTATCTATAAGCTTTTCTCCAGCATAATAAATCAGAAGATAAGTAGCGCAATAGAATCAAAGCAACCGATAGAGCAAGCTGGTTTTCGAAAAGGATATTCTACTATCGACCATATTCATACTCTAGAAATAATAATAGAGAAATACCAAGAGATGAGAAGACCACTCTACATCGTCTTTATCGACTACCAAAAAGCTTTCGATACAATATCGCACGAAAGTAGGGTAATTACGCTGGATCGCGGCCCTGCGTCGTTTCGCGGCCTTTTAGAGGACCAACCGTTTAAATATTGCAATAATAAGAATTCTATCTCACTTTTACCAACGCGTTGTGGCACTTTAAAAAGTAGGATAGTTGCAGATTGTAATGCCTATTCAAATTGATCGGTTAACCTAATCCATGTCCCGTAAATAAATCGTCCATTTTGTCAGCCGCGCTGCCAGCGCACACACGTACGCAAAGCTGCGCAAAAAATAGCGAGCAGGTCCCGCTTCAAAAGTAAGTATTTTAAGTTTACGATTACCTAATACTAGTGTGATTGTTTTTATGTGATCATAGTGTTTTGTTTCATGTAATTTTGCATTTATTTTGGGAGTAAATGACTTTAATACCAGTTTTATTTGGTGGCCGCCAACTAACACAATGCATTTTTAGTAAAGTTCGTATACGGCCGGGTGGCCGCGGCACTAGCTTACTGAATGGAATAAGTTTGCTTTATTTTCTATTATTAATGTAAATAAAGCTTCGCTTTGTGCAACATTTTTTTATTGTTGGGGTTAGTTTAAATTATATGGTTAGTTCACGGCCGCCAAAATATAATTTTACACGGATTTTAGCTATAATGTGGCCGCAAACTAATACATGCTAACAAAACAAATCTGGTTTGCGGCCATCTGAAAATCATATGAAAAATAGACGGCCGTTATTTAATTATTTGCAAATAGAGGTGTCAGTTTACGGCCACTTCTTTCAGACAGACTGTTTGGGTTGGTGTTTAGATAATTTTTGTTATTACAGATGTCTACGAAAAAACACAAAAAAAAAACTGTGACTTACACTCCTGAAACTCTACAGAAGGCATTAAAAGAAATTCGCGAAGCCCATATCCCAATCAGGGAAGCATCTCGTAAATTTGGTATTCCGAGATGTACAATTCAAGATCGATTAAGTGGCAGAAGGACTGACGAACTAAAAAAACAGGGCCCTGAGCCAGTGCTGGGAGAACAAGGCGAAAAAAAAGTGGTAGAGTGGCTTATAAATATAGCCAAATGTGGTTTTCCCGTAAAGAAACCCGAGCTATTAGATACCGTTCAAAAAATTTTGAAAGATTTAAAAAAACCGAACCCTTTTAAGGATGATCGTCCTGGTCAGACATGGTATCTAAACTTTTTAAAACGGCACCCTGAAATATCAGTAAGATCTGCAGAAGGAATCAACAAAGCTCGCGCTAGGGTGACCGAAGAATCGATTCGACTATGGTTCCGCGAACTGGAAATATTTTTAGCGCAAGAGGGACACTTAGATATATTTACAGAACCCGAAAGGATATTCAATGGCGATGAAAGTGGTTTTTCACTTTGCCCAAAATCAGGAAAAGTTCTTGGGCCCAAAGGTTATCGCAATCTCTACCAAATTAAAGCCGGCAACGAAAAAGATAACCTAACAGTACTCGCAACATTCAACGCTACTGGTGAGATGTGCCCGCCATTGGTGGTTTTTCCATATATTAGGCCACCAAAAAGTTTAACAGACAGCATGCCACAACACTGGAGTCTAGGAAGAAGCGAATCCGGGTGGATGAACGGCGATGTATTCTTCGAATACATCACTAATGATTTCAATAATTGGATCACAGAAAATAATATCAAGAAGCCCGTTCTACTGCTAGTCGATGGACATAAGTCGCATATGTCTTTGATGTTGAGCTGTATCTGTGAAGAACTTGGTATTATTTTATATGCTCTTCCCCCGAACACTACGCACATGCTGCAGCCTGCCGATGTCAGCGTGTTTGCTCCTTTAAAAGCCCAGTGGAAGAGTCACGTCAGAAAATTCCTTGCAAAGCCAGAAAATTTTAACAAAGGTGTAACAAAAACTAATTTTTGTCATCTTTTTAAAGACATAATTGAAAATCCACAAATGAAAATCAATATCGTTCATGGATTCAGGCGATGTGGTCTTTTCCCGTATGATCCGAACGCAGTCGACTATACGAAGTGTGTCCAAAACACATTGGAACAATTTAGTCGAGCGAATGGCTCGCGTGAGAACTCGGGAATAACGAATGAAGACCTCATCGCTACCCGCAAAGTGATTCGTCATTTGAGACCAGTCTTAAAAGAGAAGAAAATTGACACAAAATTTATCCTAAAGGAAATCAACAAGCTGAGAAGGGCAGAACCCAGAGAACCTCAATACATTACCGGATCCGAAGACAATACAAACTCAACACTCGACGTGTCGAGCATTCCTAATTTTTTGTCAAATATTTCGGCTCATTCATCTGCGAATGCTTCCAATCTCGCCCCGCCGCACGTTTCCGTTCCAAACCCGCCGCGTATTTCCGATGTTGCATCTGCAAATGTTACCGATCTCACTCCATCGCATATACATGATCCTACCCCACTGACTTTTGTTAATGCGGCTGAAGTTCCCGAACGTACCTCTGAGAGTGTTCCAAATCATGGCTTGTCGAATTTAGTTACATCTGATTTTAGCGGCCTTGAGTTGGGAACAGTGGTTTCACTGGACGATATTGTGGTCATACCGTTCCAAACCAGCACACCCAAGAACCAAATTCTAAGCCCTAAATCTCTAGTTCGTGATGAAATCTCTCCATATTCAAAACCGGACTCGAATAACGTCCCTCTATGCACGGAACAGATACACCAAATCCAGATTACAGATGAACCTGGAAGTTTAAAAACTTGCACCGAAATAGTTCCGCATAGTAGACCAAAAGAGCAACTGGGATCTGAAAATCGTGACACCGACTCGGTAATCCCAACTTTAAAAGACAACTTGCCATTATGTACCGTTACTACCATAGAAAAATCGAAAGACGAAAATAAAATTTTGACATTTGGCGTCACTCGCCAGCAACTAGAAGGAAGATCTCTTTTATCACTGGATGATATTACAGTTACTCCAACTATATCAGAACATTCAAATTCTCATGACATTCTGTTAAAGAAATCATCATCTTCCACAATTATATCCGCATCCGCCAACAACAAAATTTCAATAGATCCAAACACAGTATTCGACCAACATCTGTTTATACCCCAACCTCTAGAAAAGTCCAAACAAAACGTTTCTAAAGCTCGAATTCCGTCGGCGATATCAGGGAAAAAATGGCGAGAATACCATCTACTAAAAGAAAAGGTTAAACAAGAAAAGAATGAAGAGAAAGAAAAAACCAAAGAAGCTAGAAAGCAAGCCGTGAAGCGTAAGCAAGAGGAAGCAAAGAAAAAAAAAGAAATACACAAAGCCAAGAAACTTAAACAAGGAAAACTTTTGAAGACTAAAGAGTTAACATCAAAACAAAATATTAAACAAAATTGTGGCAAATGCGCAAATATCTTAAACAGTGACACTGAGGACGATGAAAACAAAAATGTTGGCTGTGATTTTTGTACTAAATGGTTTCATTTGAAGTGCACTGATTTTATTGGACTGACTTATGATGATGTTAAAGATAAACCGCTCAAGTGTAACATGTGCATTACTGATACGGAATAGTTTTTTTAGTTTTTATGACTCGTTGTTTCGGTTGATTATTTTGATCTCGTACCACCTAGGTACTTAATTAAAGACTGTTTTATACTTTATATATTTTTGATAAGTACAATATAGGTACATTATTTCAGGTAGACACCTAGTACATAAAATAATTCAATTGGACACTTACTGATTACTCGTTATAGAAATTGTTGAAGACTGATTACTTATAGTTACTGTTAACAAGTTAATTAATATATATAAATGTTGACTATTTAAAATACTAGTCTAATACGCTCAAAACTTAATTTGTTGCAATATAAATTGATTATAAAAAGTTGTGTTTTATTTCATTATTTGTAGAGATAGTAATGTAATGTGTTTAACAACGAGAGAAAAATAACTGCAGTATAGATGAATGAAAGCTTAAGATGTTAGAAGTATGGAAGAAGAACAAATGCATTAGAGGTTAAGAGTTTCAAGTAAGGAAAGAAAGGAGGGAAAGTAGAGAAAGGAAAGAAGAAAGGACAGAGGGAACAATTGTTGCAGAAATTAAAGATGAAGGTGAATTGAGAGGAGAAGGTAAAATGCTATAGAGATTAGAATGCCTGAATGACGAGATTGTAGTGCGTGACTCCAGATTAGATATACAAATCATGTGGAAATAAGAGATGTTAGAATAAGGTAAGGTTAGGTTAGAGCACAAGAAAGGGACGAATATTGAAGAAACATTCTCTCTTTTTAAGAGTAAAGCATTTGAGTGACAATCGCGATCATATGATCTTTACTATGTGGAAATTATGTTATGTTTAAATGTGAAACTAAACTATGTGGAAATATGGATCGTATGTGGAAATTTATGATAGGATCATTATATGGTGAAAAGTGTATGAAAACGCAAAAAAGTATGAAATACTCGTAAGTCAATATTGTATGGAAAACTGACGGCCGCAAACTAACTCTAGGGTGGCCGCGAACTGAAAAAAGTGGCCGTCAACCGGCATTTCGAGTAAATTTTAGGTAATTATTTATTTAAAAAAAAACTGTTACAATATTCCTCCAATACTTATTTCGAAAAATAACTTAATGATATCTGCTACGCCAACAGAAACAATCAGAACCTGAATTATGTACATATCATACTAATTTCAAGGAGCAAAGTTGGGCAGGCGACTAAAAGGCCGCCAACCGGCGCAACGACCCTATATGGACAGCTTTGAAAACGCAAAAAGTAGAAAACAAATTATTGACTGTAATCAAAAGCATTTACAGTAACACAAAAAGCAGGGTCCAACTAGAAACGACCGGTCCTTGGTTCCCTGTAAGAAGGGGTGTTAGACAAGGTGACCCAAAATCGCCGAAACTATTCATAGCAGTGCTGGAACAGATTATAAAACAGCTAGAATGGAAAACAAAAGGCATATCTATCAATAAAACCTATTTAAGTCACCTGCGTTTTGCGGACGACTTGGTTTTGCTATCTGAATCTAGCAAGGAGATACAAGAAATTATACTATCTCTTAATGACGCCAGCAAACAAGTAGGTCTAGAAATGAACCTTACAAAAACGAAAGTAATGACAAATAGCACCAGAAAAGCAATAACAGTCGAAAACATTCCTCTAGAATACACTGAGCAGTATGTATACCTTGGCAAACAAATTGGACTTGATGTAAAAAATAACGAGCTAGACATTGAACGCAGGGTACAATTAACCTGGAATAAGTATTGGAGTTTAAGAGAGATATTCAAGAGCAATCTACCAATATATATAAAAACAAAAATATTTAACTCATGTCTTCTACCATGCTTGACCTATGCTTGTCAGACGTGGAAATTTACCAACAAGGCTAATAGAAAAATAATAACATGCCAAAGAGGTCTGGAACGTAGTATGCTGAATATACGAAAAATCCAAAAAATCCGTCACATCGATATACGCAAGTATACGAAAACAACTG
The DNA here is from genome assembly GCA_963693475.1 of Ectropis crepuscularia. Taxonomy (NCBI): domain Eukaryota; kingdom Metazoa; phylum Arthropoda; class Insecta; order Lepidoptera; family Geometridae; genus Ectropis; species Ectropis crepuscularia. The sequence continues at coordinate 22,798,059 of OY856355.1, forward strand.
ATGCATGCACTTATGCTAAATCCCTAAAGTGGAAATGGGATGGTCACGTGGCGCGTCTTCAAGACATGAGGTGGACATATAGAGCGACAAAATGGAACGGACCTCACGGCACGCGTAGACAGGGTCGACCCAGAGCAAGATGGGAAGACGACATAAAACAAATAGCTGGACCAAACTGGCTACATATAGCAAAATGTAGAGACGATTGGCACACCTTGGAGGAGGCCTTTACCTGCAGAGGGGTTCTTGCGGAAAATCAAAAATAAGTTTTTTTTTTTTAAGTAAACTTTAAATTATAGTCTTTTACAATAGTGTAATAAAATATAAAACAACTAGGTACCTACTAACCCTTACTATTCTCAAATTCATTATAAATGTAACGTGTACTAACCCTAGAATAAGCTTAGGATAATTAAAAGATAAATAAGTTTACTGTTATATCCATTGTTAATTTTAATTTTAAGCAAGAAATAAAAGGCTTTTTTATTTTTTATTTTATTTTATTTTATTAATTGTTGCGGGCAATAGAAAAACAGGTTAGTGTATTTTACATAAGTATTTCCTCAGGTCTTTTTATCGATGGGTGATGTAGAAGTCATAGATCTTCTATGGCCGACCCGACAAACCTTAGTATCAGAGTTTTCCTGCCGCCAACCAAACTGGAAACAGCCTCACAATTTTGTCTTAGTTATTAGCTTCGATCATCACTAATATAATAACCTACTTGTTTTTTTTTCAGATTCATACTCTCGATGTATTATTACACCGTGTCAGAGTTGAATATAAACAGTGTGACCCACAAGTTCTTGGTCCGCGGGCATACACAAAACGAAGGGGATAATGCCCACTCCGTGATCGAAAAATCTATCAAAAAGGCCAAAAAGTCTGGCCCTATTTACGTGCCAAGCCAATATGTACAGATTATTTGAAACGCTAAAAAAACTGGCAAACCCTACGTAGTGCACGAACTGAACTACGATGACTTTATTGAATTGAAGACACTGTCTGATGACCTGGGAATGAACACAAATAAAGACATTAACGGAAAAACAATAAAATTTACTGAAATAAAAATGATCAAATTCACAAAAAACAATGATACTTACCAATACAAAACTTCTTACGAAGAAGAAGAATGGACTGAGGTTCCGATTAAGATCCGGTCTGGGCGCTCTTCCAGAAAAGAGACCAATATCCAAGACATTGAATTGAAACCTGCTTATGCTAATAAAATAATCTACACAGGGAGAAAAAAAAATGACTTGACCACATTAATAAATGATAACATTGTGCCTAAGCAGTACAGCTATTTTTTTGATTCGTTGTTTTAAACTCAACACTAAGATAAAGGTTTAGATAAGACATTAAATATTTAAGGTAATTTGTTTTAACGGGAACTACATTTTCTACTTTCTAAGGCTTCCCTTAGAAAGTCTTCACTAAAATTATAAGCAAAGCTTACTTTTTGATTCGCTTACTCATGCGTTGGAACAACAATACAGGGTCAACAGGTACTTTTTCTTCATTTTACTTGTTATTCTTATAGTTATAACTTATGTATATTTTACATTTTTAGTAGTGTAAGTTACAATAACCGATAGAAAAATATTTTAACATATATTACAACTATAGAGATGTCATCCTCGCCTCGGCGTTCGAGCGAGGTGGACGCGTTAGGTCGATTTTATTAACGTTACGCAGAGATAAGCACATTTTGCCCGCGCGCACCGTTCGGTATTTACCTACGGGTGCCGCTGGCACGCTGTTTGTTCATCATGGACAACATTAGTTTGTGCAGTTCTATAAGCGATTAAGATAAAGTTATCCAAGCGTTGGAAAAGGAGAACGCTGTAGATGAAAGGAGCCGGCAAGACAGAGAAAATGATGGAGTTTACAAAAGAGATAGAGAAGAAGACGAAGAAGATGATAATATATGGTTAACAGTTCAAAATAAAGGAAAAAAACGGAAAGATGAGAAACAAGGACAGTGCGAGATATATATCTCGTCTAACGAGAAAATGCCCAAACAATTTGCATTAGCTAAAATCTTAAAAAATATTGGCATATTAGAGGTTGACAAGATTAAATACGTGACACCGTACAAAATCAGGGTTGATGTACCGAATGAGACAATCGCGGAGGCTATAGAAAAGTCGAAAGAAATCACAGAACGTGGATGGAGGGTGAATAACGCAGTAGAAGTAAACGTTTCATACGGAGTGATTAGGGATGTCGATCTACACCTAAAAGAAGAGGAAATCACAAACAGTATAGTATGCCCAGAACCAGGAAACCTGATAGGAGTGAACAGACTATTGCGCAGAAAACGGAACGGTGAGGGATGGGAACCCAGCGAATCCGTCAGGCTACATTTTAAAGGAAGTTTTCGCCCAGCATTTATTCGCGTTGATTGTTTAAGAATAAAAGTTGACCCTTATTGCTTTCCGGTGTCACAATGTAGCAATTGTTGGGCCTTGGGTCACACGACCAAGAGATGTCCATCATCGAGGATTGTCTGTCCTAAATGCGGCAACAACCATGCAAACTGCGATACTACTAACTTCAAGTGTGTTAACTGCGGTGGTAACCATATGGCGTTATTTAAATCATGTCCAGCATTCCGCAAAGAAAAACGATTGAGAGAGTTAATGGCAGAATATAATTGCACGTACCGCCGGGCATTGACAATCTACGTCCCAGAACATTACGATGGACAACAAGTGTTGTCAACTCCGGCAGTAGCAACATACGTTAAACAATCGAGCAATTTTCCAGATACATCGGAATATACTCGTAGTACACCCAGAGCTGGAACATCATACGCCGAAATAATTACGACAGCGACTGTACACCAAGCTCCGTCTACTACTCCACGTCCACAAAAACAAAGAAAGCGTTTCAATAGTCCGTTACGCACTGATGAATCAACACAGCCTAATACTATCACACGACAAGAAACAGGAGAACAAGGGGGAAAGCAGAAAGAAAGTTTTTTTAGTGAGTTAAAAAGTAGGCTAAAGGAAATATTTTTTCTAAAAGGACTGTCAACACAAGAAAAAGTACACCGAGCGTTAAAAGTATGCATAGAATGGTTAATTTTAGTAGTAGTCGAAAATATCACAGATGTACCATTGTTGAAACCAATACTAGAATTTCTAGGCCTATAACAGAAATGAGCAACAATCTCAGTAGTTTAAAGTTAAACATCATTCAATGGAATGCTCGTAGCCTACTACCAAAAATAGAGTCGTTAGAACATATGTTATACCAAGAGAAAATCCACATTGCTGTCATCTCCGAGACATGGTTAGATCCTAACAGTCAGCTAAAGGTAAGTGGCTATAATATATACCGTAATGACAGACACGATGCACACGGCGGTGTATTGATCATAGCACATAATTCAATCACAATATCGCAACATCAATACGATTGTACGAATTCCGGGATTCAAGTTGTAATGATTGAAATTTTCAACTGTAAGGATATTCAATATGTACTAGGGGTGTATTGCCCATCATCGGTGGCCACTAAACAGTCAGACTGGGAGCATTTATTCAAGTCTGCGGAGAAGAAATCTCTTATCTTAGGCGATTTTAATGGACACCATACAAATTGGTCGAACAAGACTGACTCGCGAGGTACACAAATACACGATGCCTTAATAGAATCTTCTCTCATTAGCCTAAACGACAGCGCTTATCCAACACTCGTTAGATTAGTACTAAACAGACTGCAACAGTCCTCGCCCGATTTATCGCTAGTTTCATCAGATATTGCAATAAAATTTAATTGGGAAACTACCAATGAAAATCTTGGAAGTGACCACTTGATTATTAAAATAACTTTAAACACCAGAAAAAAACCCGGTACAACAATTCCGCGACGAAATTACAATAAAAAAAGCGGATTGGAACGCATATAGACAAGAAATAGATAAATTGTTGAAAAATTTTACATACAACTCAGAAAATCCTCAAACTTCTTATAACAATTTTATCGAATGTATTAATTCAGTAGCGGATAATCATATTCCGTTATTTAAAGTTAACAACAATCCTACTAGTACTTTCACTCCCAAACCCTATTGGCAAAATTCGTTATCAAAATTGGTTGCGCAACGTCGTCTCGCGTTGTCGAAATTCAGGCGTAACCCCACACCTAATAACTTGCATAAACTCGAACAAAAAATACGAGAAACGCAAAAAACATTACGACAAGCACGCGACAAAGCTTGGCGAGAATACTGTTCTTCTATTGACGGTTCCACTGGTCAAGGCGAGATGTGGCGCAAACTAAAATGGTTCAAAGGATATAATGCATCACGACCACACGTATCTCAAGAACGAGCAATGGAACTTCTACAAAATTTATCACCTGACTATGCACTGCCACAAGAACCATACCTGAAAGAAATAAATTCAGATTTAGACATAGAAATTACGAGGCAGGAATTGGAATGTAGTATGCGTCACAAAGACACAGCCCCAGGTAACGATAGGATATCCTATTCAATGTTATCTCATTTACCGGAAAGAGGTAAAACCATTCTTTTATTGCTTTACAACAGTTGTAAATCGCTTAGTTTTGTGCCGGAACAATGGCGAGATATTACAATAATCCCAATACCTAAACCAGGACGAGACCCTCAGTCGATTGGATCACTTCGCCCTATATCTATGATATCGTGTGTGTGTAAAACTTTTCATAACATTCTAATCAAACGACTAGAATGGTACATTGAAAAGAATAACTTGCTATCCACGGACACCACAGGTTTCAGACGAGGACGTTCCACGATGGATAATTTAGCGACCTTAGTATCGAGGATTCAAACTGGTTTATCGTTTCATCAGAATACAATAGCGGCATTCATCGATATCGATAGCGCATATAATAACGTAAATGTAGGTATTCTGATACGCGTTATGCATCAATTAGGAATCAGTACAAAACTCTGTAGGTATTTTTGGAACTTTTTGAAGCAGCGTTTCCTAAACATACATACGGACTCGGGTGTCTATTCAAGAAGTACATACCATGGAATCGCACAAGGAGATCCATTGTCCTCTTATTATTACAACATTGTTACAATTTATATATGCAAAAGCATTAAAAATGTATTTATATCACAATACGCTGATGATTTCGTGCTTTATACAAGCTGTTATAACATACAAGACGGGAAAATTCAATTACAGAATGCGTTAAATAAATTTACTAAATTACTGAATGATATTGGACTTGAAATTTCGGAATCTAAAAGCAAAATATGTAGCAGCTGAAAGAAAATAGTTTAAAATTTCTGAACGTCATTAAAGTGCTGGCAGCGTCAACCTGGGGCATGCACCCGTCGCATCTAAGACGCATCTATATTAGTGTAATTCGCAGCAGACTAGATTATGCAAGCACACTTTACGGCAACAGTTGTAAAAATCATCTAGGGAAGCTGGACAGGGTTCAAAACCAATATATGCGTGTTGTTGGAAATTTCATTAAAACCACAGCCATTCACGTGATGGAAAACGAGTTACAACCCTTGTGTATCCGCAGGTCTTATCTTGCTGCAAAGTTTGTGTTAAAATGTAGGTCAACGACTGATAACGAGATCATAAAAATAATTGATGAGTTATACAATTTATGTAACAGCGAATACACAACATCAGGGGTCTATTGGAGAAATAGAAATAAACCTTTGTTGACAGAAGCTTATCAGCAATTTAAGGACTTCTCTATGCATTCTAGTAAACAATTAGACATTTTTTCACTGGACACATGGGTCAGCACTGTGGATATTTCTTCGGTTCTAGTGCCCAATATAAATGTTATGTGTAAAACGAAAGACGAATATCAAAATGATCATTTGAAACAGATTTGCGTACAATTTTTAGAAGATAATTATTTAGACTTTAATAAAATTTATACAGATGGCTCGAAAGAAGGCTCAAGTAGCGGTGCAGCGTTTTTTGACCCACAGACAAATTCGCATTTAAAATTAAATATTGAGGCTAATATATCTATTATGCACACTGAGTTAATAGCGATCGCGGAGGCGATATCTTACGGTAACTCTGTAAACACAGACAAGTATGTAATTTTGACTGATTCAAAAAGTGCTATTTACCATCTCGCTAGTTGCACCACGAATACCCGAGGGACTCCGATAGGTTACAGTATCTTGAAATCTCTACTTAATCTAAATATTAAGAATAAGAAGATTAAGATCCAGTGGATTCCATCTCACGTTGGCATACCAGGCAACGAGGAAGTCGACCGACTAGCTAAGGAATCCCTGAGCCACGGAATACCCTTCCATTGCTTTCCACTGCCGGCAGAATACTTAGGTATGGCCAGAAAAAGATGCCGATTAGAATGGGAAAAACATTATGAAGATCTTTCGGTATCCAAAGGAGTTTGGTATAAAATTATACAACCGAACCTAACTCGGGCGCCGTGGTATGCTAACGCTGATATGAGTAGAACAGATATTGTAACGGCGATGAGACTTCATGCCGGACACATTCCACTCAACAGCTTTCTACACCTGATGGGTAAAGTCGACTCACCAAACTGCACTGAGTGTGGGCTGGTAGAGGACGTGTGTCACGTGATAGCGGAGTGTGTCCGGAACGAGGCGGAAAGAGTCGACTACGGGACCCAGTACAACATCAACACGGTTGACACGGGTTGGTACTGTGACATTCTGGCGGATCCCCTATCAGTAAGAGCTAGAGCACTATATGGACTGGTTAATAGGTGCATTAAACGAAGGTTTGATGCGCAGATTAGCCAGTAAGTTTGTACAGATTGTTAAATATTGTATGTATCACTATGAGGGTGACATAGTCATATATGACTAAACCCTCTATAATATAATAAAGAATAAAAAAAAAAAAAAAAAACTTTAGAGATGTATATATACGTGGCGTACTCATGCATATTATGACGATTACAACTTTTACAACTTTTTGAATCTTTATATCTGTTTTGAATAGAATGACGTAACAATATATTTTAATAAACTTGTAGAAAAGGGTAATGATAATTTAAAGACAAGGCGCGGCTAATGTTTGTAAAATACCCGCATTCCGTTTTAACCATCAGTACTTTGTTGGGACGGCTCAATACGGGACAGTCCATTGTCTATTCGCATTGTTCGACTGCGCCGGGCGCACGCGTTTTAAGTTCAACTCAAAGTCCGGGACTGTGAACACGTATTCTTTTGCGCGGTCGCGAGAACGATTGTGTTTTGTGAATTATATACGACCGGCGTTATTTTTCTGTGTTGTAACTTTGATCCGCGTGGACGCGAGATATATTTTGTGATATTTGTGGTGAAAGACGCCGGGCGTACTGAACTTTGATTTCGACGGGTTCGAGGAACGAACCTGACTTGGGACGAGCGAGGGCGCTTCCAGGCTCTACCAGGACGGTGAAGCCACGTCCACGGAAAACCTGACAAGTATCGTACATATATTTAAGTTTATGATAAACACTAGACACGGGGAACGGGGGAGGGAATTTAGGTTTCACACACCTTAACCTGAGGAGACAGGCTAGGCAAGGTACCGTGTCTTATTTATACATTTTGTTAGTTTAGAAAACGCCCCATTCGTTTCCTACAGGTGGTAGCAGAGATTTAGTTCAAGTTAATTCATCTCGGGTAATCACTACGCATCAGCGGCGGAACCCAGGCTGATTGCGTAGTTTATCCAAAACAATATCTCTAAAACGGTGGCTCGTAGAAAAAAAGTATTAATTTTTTTTTTAGATAATTTTATGATCTACAATTTTTGTCTGAAGTATTTTATGATAAAACTTACCATTTTGCTGAAAATCGCGAAATACTCATTTTTTACCTTTGACCTTGAATATATTTTTTTTCCTTACAGGGGAAAGATGGGGAACTTTCAAATTTTGTTTTTAATGATATTTTAAACAATCTTACCGATTTTCAGCTTGGTGGGAATTTAGGTAACTTCGAATGTCTAAATTGACTGGACTACAAAATTTGTGTTTTTAATATACAATGAGGTGTTATTCAATCGTGACAAGTGGATTAAATGATACTTAAGGGCTTCCGGAACTAGCTTCGTGTTAAAGTAAGTAAGTACAATTCTTAATGCCTTTGATAGTTATGGTACTAATAACTAAATCAAGTAGAATTTTATTTCCATTTGAGGTAAAAAGATTCGGCTATGTGACGAATAGATACGAAGTATGTAGGGTCAATAGGAACGTAGTAGTGTGAAATTTAATCGCAAAGAAGTTGAATAGCAACGACAAAAGGTAAGGGTAATTAGTAATTCTAATTTCAGGGTTGTCACAAGCATTGATTGCCTTAAATATTATGAACACGCATTTTTCGCATTTTTATACATAAAATAACATTCCGTATGATTGTTTTAATTTTCTGTTGTGCAAATAGTTTAAAGTTTGTACTTAATAAAAAAAATTATATTGATTTACTTATTGTCACTGGTACAGGCAGTAATAAGCCGCGTAATTATGAACCTGATCCAAGAGGTAAAATCTATAAAAAATATGACGAAGAAATTATAGAAGAAGCTGTGAAGTACCATAGAAGTAATAAAATGTATCACTCAAGGTAGTAGCTGAAAAATTCAATATAAACATGTCCGTTTTACAGGCACTGTACCTATGAAAAAGCAAGCATGACAGTATTATCAGAGGAGACAGATGAACACAATATAATGGTATATATAAGTGCGGAAAGTTGATAATTACAGCCGAGGCGATATTGCTAGCTCGAGTCGTAGGCGAGAGCTACAAGAAAGCTAGAGGCTGTAATTATCAAAGCGCACGTATGTCATACAATTTTTTATAACACACTAGCTTTTACCCGCGACTTCGTCCGCGCGAAATTAATATTAAGGTAACTGAGGCAGTATTTGTATAGGTACACATACGAATTAACGTTAACGTTTACAAAAAGCAACTTTTATTAAAACATTTTTGTATGTACAATTTCATCAAAAACTTTCATTAAAGCGTAACAGACAGACAGAGTTATTTTCACATTTACAGTATAATAGTGTGAATTCCATGTGTCTAGTTGTAAAATTTCATGGTTTTATCGTCAATGACGAACTTCCATACAAGCTTTCATCCCCCATTTCAACCCTTATTTATTTCCATCTCCGTACTCGAAACTACAAAATTGCTAAGCCAAACATTTATTTGTTTCTCTTCAAGTGTCTACATACGAAGTTTCATGGTTTTATCTTCAACAATTAGGAATTTCCACGTAAAATTTTCATTCCCCATTTCAACCCCTATTACACCCCGTACTGTTTAAAATTATAAAATTGCTAGAACAAACATTTATTTGCTTCTCGTCAAGTGCTTAGATACTCGTACAAAGTTTCATGGATTTATCTTGAACAATTACGAATTTTATCTTTCAATTAATTACCATTTCATCCCCTATTTCAACCCCTTTACGCATTTTTCTGTTCTAAAAAGTAGCCTTTTTTATCCTTTTTTGTGTTTTTTTTATCTGTGCACGATTTTTTTTAAATCGATTCATCTGATTGCATTCTTATAACTTTGAAAATGACGGAATTTTCATACAACCGTTCATCCCTTGTTGCACCAATTCAGGGGTTGAATTTCGCAAAACCCCGTCTTAGCGAGCGCCTACGTGATAAAAGGCACCTCCACGCTAAATTTCAGACTTCTAGGATTTGTAGTTTCTGAGATTTCGTGATGAGTGACCTTTCGCTTTTATATATATAGATTTATGAGGAAAGAAATAAAACTCTGACATTTTCAACAGCAAAAACAAATGCGCGCGTAAAATTTTTTACATGTTCACAAATTAGCGATGCGCGCGCATTAGCACTTTTTTTTTAAAGCAGAGGCACAAAACCAGCCATTATTATGCGAAGAAAAGAAGGATCAGAACAGAAATCACTGCAAGAAATAATTAAGATTATTAAAGAGGCCGACCCTGACAGTGTGTCTACGTTTGTGGCAAAAAACCTAAATAAACTTCCACCGGTCTCCTTTGACTATATTCACATAACTTCTTTTCTTAAGGAAATGACACTTCTTAAGAACGAGGTGGCTACCATGAAGACGAACCCACCCGTAGACAGTGCGAAGAGTACTTCGGACGCGGACATTAACATAATAAAAAAAGAAATCGATGACATAAAAAACCTGCTTCAAGACCTCCGAGGCAAACAAAGTATCGGCTGTGGACAACCAGAGCAACTATTTCCTAGGCCTTATCATAAAGATAATGATACAGGAAATAAATCGAATGACAAACAAGCATCAATTAAATCCGTAGCGGGTACGATCGGGCCTTGTAGTGAAACGAAGGCAGTAAATTCGACGGGAGGGAGCAGAGTGCGGCGTGAGATGCGCGCGAATTCATTGCTATCGAGTGCACCCGCACTAATGCTAGCACCGGCCACCGCCGTCGCGCCCGCGCCCGCGCCTGCGCATGCCCCGCGCTCCCCTGCGCGGTCACAGATGACTACAACAACAAACAGCGTTGACGGAATGACTGGCGGGCATGTACCGACCTATAGAGACATAGCAAGTAGCGCTCCACACATAGATAATGATGGATTCACGACCGTTAGTAAAAAACAATCAAAGCCATATAGATACAGAAATACGAGGGGAACATTAAGAAACAATACTAAGTTGTGGGCCGCGGAGTCATATGCGTATATTTACCTTTCTCGTGCTCAGAAGACTATTAATGAAACATACATTAAGGATTATGTACGCAATATGAAGGAAGATTGTCTAGGGGTGGAAATATTGAATCAGGCGAATAAACAAATTTTAATTCCTTTAAAATCAAAGTATTATCTACGAAATTAAACACATTTTTAAAAGCAGACTTCTGGCCGGAATGTCTAGTATTTAGAAGGTATCGCCAAACCGTCGCGTCTAGGAATAATACCGCTACTCCTTTAAATTAGACATGGTTGTACAAATAACCAAAGAAAACAACATCAAGATCGTTTCTTTTAATTGTCACTCAATTAAAAGTTGTTTCCCCGATGTGCGCGAGCTTTACCGGACCGCAGGTATTTTATGTATTCAAGAACATTGGTTGATGCCACACGACCTCGGTCTCATCAATGAAATAGATAAGGAGTTTAATTGCTGCAGCAAGTCCTCCGTGGACACGTCGGTGGTCCTCCGCGGGCGACCCTACGGGGGCACGGCGCTCCTGTGGCGGACCGACCTGTTCGCGCGCGCTGACGTCATCCCGTGCGACAGCGACCGAGTGATCGCGGTGCGGCTGAGCCGCGACGACCGCAACCTCGTGTTCTGTGTTTATATGCCGGTTAACAGTGAAGACAATCTGCCCGAGTTTACCGACTGCCTGGCGCTAGTGAGTGCGGTCCTCGACAGTGCGGATGACGAATGCGTCGTCATTATGGGAGACTTTAATGCACAGCCCGGATCACTTTTCGGTAGAGAGCTCGTAAGTTTTTGTAGCGAGCATACGCTGACGTGTGTGGATTTAGACAGACTAGATCCGGATACTTTCACATACGTTAGCGACGCGCACGGGTGCTGCCGCTGGCTCGACCACTGCCTCGTCACGGAGGCCGCGGCGCCGCTCGTGACCGACGTGCGCGTTGACCTCGCGGTCACTTCGTCGGCTTCAGATCATTTCCCTCTAGTTATTAATGTTAATTTTGGAAATATTAGTCGTAAAATATCCTGTGATGTAAATAATAATGAAATGTATAATGCTAATAGATTTGTGTGGGGTAAAAGGGAACGAAAACAGATTATGATGTATTCTGAGTTATGTGATAGAGATTTTACGGAGTTATTGATAAAGTATGGCGAAGTATTTGACTCTAGTAAATGTGAGGGCTTATTGGGTAATAATGATATGTGTTATAAACACATAGATGATATATATGACAAAATTGTTGGTACGTTGCAGTCAGCACCTGATCAGACTTACATTGTTAAAAGTCGTAGAAAGCGTGACAAGATAGTAGGGTGGAATTTTCACGTCAGATGCGCTCATGCTAGGGCTAGAGAGTTGTTTTCCCAGTGGATATCATACGGTAGGCCACGCTCGGGATTTCACTATGAAAATATGACCGCCGCACGCAGGGAGTTTAAAGCTGCGCTTAAATTTGTTGTAAAAAATCAAGATAAAATAAAAATGGAACACTTCCATTTTTATTTTGTTAATGGCTCGTCATCGTTCAAAATGTAATTTTATTGAATTTTGGAAAGAAACAAAAAAATTAGATCCCAGAATTAGTGTTCCCGCAAGTATCGAAGGGGAAAGAGATAAAAATAATATTGCCAATGTGTTTAAATCACATTTTAATTTACAGACCGAAACACAGAATCGGTATAGCTCAAGAGCCGGTCGGGGCTCGGAGCCGCCCCAGGTTGTCGTAACCCCGAAGAATGTTGAAGCTATTTTTTTTGAAGCGTGGGATGTCTCCGGGCCACGATGGGCTCAGTATAGAGCATTTATTATTCGCGGGTCAACATATAGGTCTTGTTTTGTCGCGGTTTTTCAATCTGTGCGTGCGGCATAGTTACTTACCTGAGACACTTATGCGTACTCTAGTTATACCAATAATAAAAAACAAAACAGGAGATATTTCGAGCGTGTCCAACTACAGACCTATTTCTCTCGCTACGATAGTGGCCAAGGTGCTTGAACGGGTTATCCACTCATATACAAGTTCGATGAACATTGACGACGGACAGTTTGGTTTTCGTCCGCAACTCGGATATGGCTGTTTTATCGCTTAAAGAAATTGTTAAATATTATAAACAAGCACGAAACAACAGTCTATGCCTGTTTCCTAGACTTGAGTCGGGCGTTCGATACGCTCAATCACGATCTACTATGGAGGAAAATGCACGGATCCTACTGAAGTTGTTGATCTTTTGGCATACCGGTACGGTAATCAGATCAACAACGTCAGGTGGGACTCTGCGCTCTCGGATAGCTACCGGCTGTCCTGCGGAGTGAGGCAAGGGGGGGTCACCTCACCTGATCTATTTAATTATTATGTCAACGATTTAATCGTGGAACTGAGCAGCACCCCAGTCGGGCTCAGGCTGGACGAGAAGATACGTCAACAACTTCAGCTACGCGGATGATATGGTTCTGCTCAGTCCCTCGATTAAAGGTATACGAAAATTATTAGGGATATGTGAGAGGTATGCGAGTAAGCACGACATGCTTTGTAATAATAATAAGACGGAAATGGTTGTCTTCAAGGCGGGGAGGGGACCCCAACACATACCGGAGGTTCGTCTCAATGGGAAGCCGGTGAGAGTGGTTAGCGAGTTCAAGTATCTTGGTCATATAGTAACATCGACCCTCCGAGACGACAAGGACATCGAGCGACAGAGGCGAGCTCTATGCGTGGTGGGTAATATGATAGCTCGTAAGTTCTATAGGGCTACACCTGACGTGAAAATTACGCTATTTAAATCATTTTGTCAGACGTTTTACACATGCCAGCTGTGGACGGAATACACGTCGAAGTCGCATGACGCCATCAGAGTAGCCTATAATAACATCTTTAGGCACCTGATGGTTTTAAAGCGTTATTGTAGTGCGTCAGAAATGTTTTTTGAAGCGAGAGTGGACACATTTAACGCGATTCAACGGAAGCGGATTTCGTCTTTCATGTCCAGAGTGAGCGCGTGTAATAACACTATTGTCAAAGGTTTGGCGGATAGATTACTGCTGAGTGGAACGTACCGACGGTGGATGGCTATGACCACCTAAAAGAGCGTTATTTGTTTGTTGTAATTGTACTTATTTTATTTTTTAAATGCTTCGTTAATTTGTAAATAGTCGCATTTGCATTTGTATATGGATCTTGTGTCTGAAATAAAGGATTTTATTATTATTATTAACTCATTTAATCACCTTCTTAATCCCTAAGTTTTTTACAACATAAATATACAAAATATAAACATTATAAAAAACTTAAAAACTAGGGTGCCGCCAGCAGCGGGGCAGGGCCCAAGCTACCGGTGGTTAGGGCTGCAGAGTGAGGAACCTCCTGACGATGCGCGCTGTGTCAAGGATGACTGCCTTCTGCATCTGGCCCTTAACCCAACCGTCTAGCGAAAGTCTCTTTAGATCAGCGGTTCCTAACCTTTTCAATGTCACTACCCCTGTGAACAAGTATGGGAATTGAGTTTACCCCTAGCTAATTTAAAATAATTAAAACCACACAAATTCGAACGAAAATATGTTTATTATCTAACTAAATTCTAAGAAATTGCACGTTTAGGTAACTAGTAAAGTAAAGTAATATGTAAATCTTGGAGTTAACTAGTGTGAAGGTTGAAATTGCTTTGCTTTCGTAAGTTTGACAATATTAGGTTTGGTTTCACTCAACGCGCATCTCATGTCATGCTCAACATTCAGACGGTTTCTGGCTTTTGTTTTTAATGTAACAAGAGTAGAGAAACCAGTTTCACATCTGTAAGTTGTGGCAAATGGAATCAACATTTTTAAAGCTCTGTCAGCTATAATGGGATATTCTGCAGCTGCTTTTCGCCAAAATGTGCTGAGTTTATCATTTTGAAAATCAACTTTCAATGAGTTATTCTCACGCAGCCCGAGAAACTCTACTTTCGCTGACACATCTTCGTCCTTGAAAATATCGACGCAAGTAGAAAATGGTCTTAAAATCCAGGAGTAGGACTCACGACTGTCCATGTTCGGAAAATATTGCTGCAGTGAGTCTATCACGGCAGTTAAATGCTGAACCACGGAATTTTCAAACGTGATTTTGTCTTGTTTATTATTTACTAATTGCTCACTTAGTTGTGTAAACATTGACACATCACCAGCTTGAACTCTGCGTTGGTAAAGTTCCAATTTGCGCAAAAAACTTGCGATTTTATCCTGCAACGTCAAAATATTCGTTTCATTTCCTTGCAGTGAAATATTCAGACTATTAATTTCAGTGAAAAAATCAGCAAGGTACGCCATTTTTACAACAAATGTTTGGTCCTTAATTTTTGCATAATATTCTTTTTCTTTTTGTGTTCTATGATTTTCAAAAAACAATCCAATTTCTTCTCGTAATTCGTAAACCCTACTTAGAACTTTGCCTCTTGATAACCAACGTACCTCTGTATGGTACAAAAGAGCATTAAATGTAGCACCAACTTCATCGCACAAAACTTTGAATAATCTTGAGTTAGTAGCGCTGCCTCGAATATGATTAACAATTTTTACTATGTCACTCAACGTGTTTAGCAAATCTGGTGGAAGCGTTTTCACAGCCAAAGCGTAACGGTGTATCAAGCAATGATAGCCGAAAACTTGAGGAGCAACTTGTTTCACGAGTGCCTGAAAACCAGAACGGATGCCCATCATGGAAGGCGCCCCGTCTGTACAAGTACCAACCAGCTTTAACCAGTCCAGGCCATTTTCCTCAATAAACTCTTTTAGCGTTTGAAATACGTCTTCGCCGCGAGTAGTAGTGGGCAAAGACTTGCAGAACAAATATTCCTCCTTTACATCATCATCTTTAAAGTATCGTGTAAACATCAATAATTGTGAACACGAAGCAACATCTGTGGACTCGTCCAACTGCAGCGCAAACATAGGACTTTCCTTTATTTCAGAAATAACGGTTGCTAGAATATCGGCACTCATTTCACATATGCGACTTTGAATAGTAGTGTTTGAGAGTGAGATTTGTTTAATCTTAGCTACATGTTGCTCACCAATAACAAGTGTTACTGCATCTAACAAGCAAGGTTTGATGAGGTCCTCTCCTATAGTGTGTGGTTTTTTATTACGTGCGATGCGATAAGCAATTTTGTATGAAGCTTGAAGGCATGATTCATTTGCTTTCTGTATATTGCCTGTAGAATCCATGCGCGAACACTTCAGAATCTTCTCCTTTTTCTTAAAAAAATCTATATTTTTATCTGCGAACTCCTTGTGAACTTTAGCAAAATGTTCTTTTAATTTGCTCGGTTTCATGCTTTCTGGATTAAGCACTTTATTACATAAAACACACTGAGGCTTTTCTATATTTTTGTCTACGATGCTTGTGAAACCCCATTGTAGAAATGCTTCTTTATAAGTGCGCTTTTTGCCAGATGAAGTAGAAGCCATGTCAAAAACACCTGTAGGTACCTAAAACAAAAGTCAACTAATACATACCTACGTAAACAAATCACTCGTGACAATATTAACGTGACGATATTAACAAACACTGCTTACCTTTGAATTTAATTAAACAATTCAAAAATACGATTTCTGCAATGCGCGGCGGAACAAATAAAATGCGTGTTCTTCCTAAGCTTAGGTAAACAAAATGAACATCGCCGCCTGTCCGGCCCGCCGCCCGCCGCTAGTCATGTCGAAGCCGTGCTTCACCCCTCCCACACCGCAGCTCATCCGCCGCCGTCGCCGTCAGCCGCGCGCATGAGAGCGCCGTGCTACCGTTTACCGTACTATTATTTTGTTTATTGCTATTTTAATACAATTTCGTGCCATCCCGTGTTACCCCCCTAGAATCTCCGTTTTACCCCTGCGGGGGTAATTACCCCCAGGTTAGGAACCAATGCTTTAGATGTTGGTCGAGACTCTTCGCTACAAGGCCGTTTGCCGACACGACTATTGGGACTATGATCGTCGAATCAACATCCCACATGGCGGTAACCTCATGAGCCAAGTCAAGGTACTTGCTCAGCTTGTCCTTCTCGGCTTTCACGAGGTTCTCGTCATGTGGTACGGTGATATCGACGATCACAGCCCGGCGCTGAGACCGGTTTACCAGCACGATATCAGGCTTATTGGCGAATAGTCCTGTCCGTGATGATAGAGCGGTCCCAGTAGAGCAACGCACGACCATTCTCGAGAACTGGCAGAGGTGCGTACTTATAGTACGGCACCTCGGACTCGACAAGGTAATATCTAAGAGCAAGTTGCTGGTGGATGATCCTGGCTACTAGGTTATGTCTGTGCAAGTACTCGCCGTTAGCAAGATGCGAACAACCGGAAATAACATGACGAAGAGATTCGCCTGGACGGCGGCATGCCCGACAAATGTCGACCGTACCGTTCTTCATTATGTATCATTATTATTATTATTACTAGTAAAGTAAATTAATATTTGTGTGTTTTATTACAGATACATTGTTGTAATTTATGGTCAAAATCAATTAAATTAACGAATTAAATATTTCTTTATATTATTTTATCTCTCAAACTTTACTTTTTTTATCTATAAAATGATGACCACTTTTCAAACATAAAAACTCTTTGCTAAGATTTTAAAAAAGTACCGTTAGTTTTAGACGAAGCATTTTGATAAACATTACCGCGCAAGTACGTAACGAGATACATTACGATATTGAAATAGGTGAAATAAGAGACCCTTTACGAGCAAATGTGTTTTAAAATACATAAATATATGTTCTGATTGGTGATATCCTTCGGATTCCTTGAATTTGAGATTCTTTATAAAGTAATTTTTAGAAAAATTTGGTCGAACAGTATTGAAGTTTAAAAAAAATTTGCCAGGCTCTGATTTTGTAAGAAGCTTTCTTAAAAGATATAATGACAAAATCTTACAGAGATATTGTAAAAACATTATAAAGAACAGAGCAGCACTGCAGTCTCGTCGGAGGCAATTAAGGAATACTTCTAAAAATTTGAAGTTTTTTTGACAGAAATAGAGTCTCGTAACGTCATTAATTACGATGAAACGAATTTGACGGCTGACCTTGGTCGGAAAAAAAGTGGGACAATGTATCCTGAGAAGGTGATGAATCACTCCAAAGCCTCTATTTCAGCGATGATGTCCGCTACTACTGCCGGGGTCTTACTACCACCGTCTGTGTCCGTAATTTATATAATCCATGGACAGAACATGGACCACACCAGGAACACGCTACAACTGATCGCAAAGCGGATGGTTCGATGCAAATTTATTTGAAGACTGGGTAAAAACGACCGTGCCACCTTACTTTAGAAACAAAGAAAGTAGAAAGGTTCTCATAGGCGATAATCTTTCTTCACACTTATCTTTAGGTGTAATTAGACTATGTCATGAGCAAAACATATCCTTTCTTTTTTCTGCCACCAAATAGCACGCACCTTACTCAACCACTGGACGTGGCGTTTTGTCGTCCGATGAAGATCGAATTAAATAACGAATATATTAGGGAAATATTTTACTGAAATGGGAGAAAAACGCATAGCCAAACAACAAACATCATTTTAAAAAGGCTAAAGAAATTAATAGATGATCTTAGTGAAAATTCAAAACAATATATAATGGCTGGATTTAGAAAGACTGAATGAAACCAATAAATCAGAATCAAGTTTTAAGCCGATTGTCTGAAAAATTAGATGCTCACAAAAATGAAGATGCTGTGGAAAAATCTGTTCTAGACATAGGTACTGCGACTTACTAATATAATTTGTAATTAATTTCAATAAATGTTGTACACTTAGGTTAAATGTTTAACCTAATTAAAAATATTTGCAATACGTTATAGACTACAGGCCCGTGAACAAAATTTACGGGTCAAATGAACCAGCAGGAGATGAAGGATGATAGACGGATACAAAATTATAAGATTCAGCACTATGCCGTCACTTGTAAGCTGTCCGACTGAGTGCAGGTGAGAATTCAAAAGAGCAAGTAAAGTAAAGGCACATTTGGTCAAATGTTTCTGTATGGCATTCTTACCATTAAATAGATCGATGAAACATAATGAGAAAACGTAATGCCGTACAAAAATAGTGGTCCCCAAAGTCGGAAACTTTTTGATTTTTCGGAAATTTTCAGGGAAAATTTGGTCATTTGATAATGTACGGCATTTGTTCCAAATAGTTGCTATACGTCTTCTAACCCATTATTCCGCAACGCCGTACAAAAATAATGGGACAAGAGGAAATGATCGAGGGTTCAACTTCCTCTTTTCAGTGATCTGGGGAGGTGATTTGACACAACGTAAAATTAATTTATTCCGAAAGTATTTTGTGTTTAGATAAAAATATTATACGTGCCGTACATTTTTGTTAGTCCAAAAGTCAGTAAATCTCCAGAACATTCCCTTGATGACCCGGTAAGTGATATTATTGTAAATGGCTGCTTCGGCCTCCTAGAGTTTCGCCTTTAAGAGGCTTTCACTTCCTAGTCTATAACCCTTCAGGATGGAAAATGCGTCTGAATAGATTCAGCATACTCTGCAGATTTATTCGGGAAGTATTCAGAAGATGTTGCACGAGTACCTTCGCGTATGGAGGATAGTATCCCATTGGGTGCCGCACAACCTCACCGAAGCTGAGAAGCAGGCCAGTATGGATTGGTGCTTTCGCAGGTCTTGTGGTTAACTTGTCGTGTCGCTCTCAGTGTGGCTATGAATTCGACGAAGGCGTTACGTGCATAGCTCCGCGGCTCCGAAGCCGTGACATAGCGGGCCGGTTTAACCTGTCCCATGTGGACTCTCGTTCTGCTCATTTGTTGCTGTGAAGCTACTTAGGGGGTATTGACGTCGGGGGGCTTTATGAATGGGATGAGATTCGGTGTACGTTCCTTGCTGCTGCGTTGATGGCAGTTACGAAGGGGCTCAACAGTGTTTCAAACAACGAACACCAATTCTCAGCAGACTAAGTTAAGTGCATATATTAGACGTCCAGTAGGTATAGTCCGTGAAAAAAAAACCAATAATGTAAATTGAATGACGATTAAAGACCTTGAGTCTTTTTCCAAAGTTCTAATGAACTACCATGATACAAAATGCTTTCACGATATACATATATTGAGCAATACTTTGTTAGATGCTCAATACACAGAAGTAAAAAAAAATTAGAAATAGAATGAGACAGTGTCAAATGCGTGTCAATAAGGAAGTTTCCATTTTTTTTATTTTATATTTAAAAAATCACACTAAGCTTCTCAAGAAATGACGAAGTTATGAAGCTTTCCCCTCCCATTTTAAAATGCACGACGCGCGGCCGGCCAAAACATGCGATGACGTCATACATCGCCGCGGCTTGCAGACTTGCGGACGATGCGGCGCCTAGGCGACTGTTTGCTGTAGCTCGAAGTTAGTATTCGCTCGCTCGTACGTACTTGTTGCTGAGCTTATAATGGAGACTAAAAAATATTATAAGTATTGCATCGTGCCTAAGTGTACAAACACAACGGTAACAACCCCCGAAAAACATTTTTTACGGTAAATACGGTAAAAAAAAACAGCCAAAACACAGAAAAATAAGAGATAGGTAAATGGTGCAAATTATGAAAAGAAAGTATTATTTATCCGAAAAATCAGTGCACTTCTGCTGCGAAGACCATTTTGATGTAAGTATTTGTTTATATCAACATAAGTAAGTTTATAATCCTATTTTAGTCCTATTAGGTATAACTATCAGCATCGGCTTTCCGGTTTCGCCGGCGTAGGTAATTCCCTACTCTTAAACAGGCATATTGTGAATTAATTACAGAATATCTTGCTCTCGGTCACTGCTCTCCGCTACAGAGCTCGCCCGCTCTCAAGCGACGATACTATCTGTGCCACCATGCTGTGCTGCGCGAGCACAGCGAGTCAACTAAGCTACGCGTGGTGTTCGACGGGTCTGCCGCGACATCTACAGGCGTGTCTATAAATGACATACAGTTTGTGGGTCCCAAGGTACAAGACTCTCTATTGGCTATTTTACTGCGCTTTCGACAACACAAGTATGTTTTGGCCAGAGATATAGATACATTTTTTCGTCAAATCAATGTCAATGAAGAAGACAGAGATCTGCAACTGATTCTCTGGCGTGAAAACGAAAATCGCCAGCGCTAGCTACTTAAGCACTAAATGCCTATAGCAGTTGGGAGAAGAGTGCAAAGACAACAACATCAAGCAAGTCATACAAAGGGACTTTTACTGCGACGATTTACTCACAGGCGCAGACACCAAAGCAGATCTACTACACATACTAAACAAAATCACTACTATTTTGAAATCTGGCTGCTTTGACTTGAGAAAATTCAGGTCAAATGCTCCTGACATCTTTCCTATATCCAATGTAGACTTACAAAGTAAACTAAGCTTGAGTGACGCCTCCAGCGCTCTCGGCCTAGGGCCTCTCGGCCCTTTAACTGACACTCTACAATTCACCATTGAACCTACACAGACCTACTCTAAATGCAGAACTAAACGCGAAATCTTATCCTTCACCTTCAGCGTGTTTGATCCTCTAGGCCTGCTCTCACCATGCACTATCAAGCCAAAAATGCTTATGCAACAACTGTGGCTACAAGGTTTAGATTGGGATGAGCCACTTCCTGAAAGATCTTCAGAAGGAATGGGATAGCATCTGCTCAAGCTTGATGTCTCTAGGCAACATTTCAACACTTCGAATGGCACTCTGCGACGAACCTCAAAGAGTTGAGCTTCACTCATTCTACGACGCATCTATGCATGCCTACGGTGCATGCATATACCTAAGATCCATTGACCTCGAAGGAAATATAGCTGTGAAATTACTCTCCGCTAAATCTCGAGTAGCACCTACTAAGCCACCACTCACTATTCCCAAGTTAGAATTACTTGGTGCTCTACTCGCTTCTCACCTTACAAAGGCAGTCGTCGAAGCCTTGCGATGCCCCATCTCTTCATGCGTTCACTGGTGTGGCTCCAGCGTGGTTCTCGCATGGCTTAACAGCACTCCCAGCAAACTAAAACCGTTTGTAGCCAACAAAGTTGTGGAAGTCTGTGAAAACATAAACCTTGCCTCGTGGCGTCACGTGCCGACGGCTTCCAATCCAGCAGACTACATATCCCGTGGTGTTACTTCAGAGAAGCTGCGTGACCTGCAGCAATGGTGGTATGGCCCTACGTTCCTAGTACTTCCGCCTGGGGAAGTACCACACCTTTGCCAAATATTCTACCGCCAAGCAGAAATGTGCAAACATTACTGTGTTCCGGTTTGAAGGGCAATGATTCCAGAGAAATTACAGGGCTTAGAGACATAATATCTTAGATCTCTGGGTGACGAGCGCAGTGCAGTGCTAGGTAATGATTTGGACTATCATGTTCCAATAGCTGCGTGTTACTGTGCTGTTATGTGGCAGGCATGTTGCTTACCATTAGGCACATGACCTGCTCGTCTCGTCACTCTGTGCTAGAAAAAAAAAAAAAACTTGAAGAAGCTCACTGGCCAACATCAAATAAAACATGTGACGGCCATTTACCCGAAGTAAAGGCCTTGGTGACAACAACCGTGAACAAAGCACCACCTGCTATAAGATTTGAAGAGTTCTCCGACTTAAGCAAAGTATGTACTGCGGTTCATTTACTATCTAAAAACAAAGATAGTCATAAAAGATCCTCTATCTATTCCAGAAATGAATAACGTTCTCAATGTTCTAGCCAAGGAGGCTCAAAAACAAGCTTTCCCTGAAGAGTATAGTAAATTAGTAACGGGTAAAGTTATACTCAAAGGTAACCCCTCATCTCTTAGTCCATATCTAGACGAAAACGGAATTATGCGAGTAGGAGGCAGACTCAATCGCTCGAATTATAGCCACGACAAGAAACATCCCATCATTTTAAACTCTAAACATCACTTAACTAAACTAATTTTTCACAATGAACACAAACGTCTATTACATGTAGGTCCACAACAAATTCTCTACTCTATACGAGAGTCGTACTGGCCGGTAAACGGCAGGAAACTCGGCCGCAACACGGTACGCTCCTGCGTCGTGTACCGTCATCATCAAGGACAAACACTCACGCCGTTCATTGGTAACTTACCCCCGGAACGCATAACACCCGCTCTTCCTTTTCAGTCTATAGGGATGGACTTTGCTGGTCACATTGTCAATAAAAAGGGCCGCGGTGCTCGTGTTTCCAAATGCTACCTTTGCTTATTAATTTGCTTTAGATATAAATGTGTACACTTAGAAGCTGTCAGTGACTTAACCAAAGATGCATTTATATCATGTTTAAAGCAATTCATCTCTCGAAGGGGTAAGCCTGTAGAGATATTTTCTGACAACGGTCGAAACTTCGTGGCTGCTTCCAAAGAAGTGGGCCAATTTCTAACAGCAAAGTCGAAACAAATCACTGATCTCGCTGCTAACATGCAAATTAAGTTCAACTTTCATCCTCCTTACGCTACTAACTTCTCTGGTCTGGCAGAGGCCGGTATTAAATCGGCTTAGCATATTATTAAACGTGTCATGGGAAACACTAACCTAACATTTGAGGAGCTGTCTACTCTATTTGCGCAGGTTGAAGCTATTATGAACAGCCGACCCTGTCCCCATTGTCTTCCTCTCCCTCAGATCTTCTCCCTCTTTCCCCAGGTCACTTCCTAATCGGCCGGCCGCTGACAGCAACACCACCACCATCGAACATCGCCGACGCACAACACTGCCGCTCCAGATACGAAACAATAGAGAAGATGCGGCAGCAGTTTTGGAAGCGATGGCAGCGAGAATACATCTCCGAACTACAAGCTCGCACGAAATGGAAAGAGAACCGAAGCAAACTAGCACTCGACGACCTAGTACTCATCAAAGAAGACAACACCCCTCCTCTCAACTGGCGTCTTGGACGCATCACTCGTCTCTACCCTGGCGTCGATGGCATCTCCCGAGTCGCCGACATCAAAACAACTCGAGGCACTATCAGGCGAGCGCTAACGCGCCTGTGCCCTCTGTTCGACTAAGTCACTACATCACTATCACTATCGAAAACAACCCATCGGGCTCGCCTGGCTGACTTCATTGGGGCGGGAGTATGTTCGCGCCGCTACCACTCATCGCAGCGCGCCGGCGCGCCTCGCCGCCCACGCACCGCACCTCACCCCGCGTGCGCCCGCGGCTACCGCCGAGACCGGCCGCCGCGCAGCGCGGCCGGTCCAGGAAGTGACGTAAATAATAATAATAATAATAAAAATAATAAAAAATTTATTGACTAATTACAAACATCACACGTTGTTATAAATCTATGGTAAAACAATAACATTTCACAATAATTCAAGTTAGACAACCTTGGTACCCAAACTAGGTGTAACCTGTATGATGGCATACCAAGGCCCTCCACCGGTTTTACATATAAACAAGATAAAAAGAATTTGTAAAAACAAAACAAATTAATAATAAAAGTAAAAGGCATGCACTCTAAGTAATAAAACAAATCACGCTTGATTATTAATAATAAAAAGAACATCTTAGTTTATAAACGCTTAATTTAACTTAATAAAATAGTCGTTAAATGTTAATTATTTAGGGAAAGGGAGGGGAAGGATACAAAAAAAGGAGAGGGAGGTAAAGAAGATATTCTGCTTGTCCGAATGGATTCATAAATTAACTAAGACAGGATAGTAAAAATTGATTCCGTTGCATTATAGTTCATTGAAAGTAACCATTTAGTTAATGAGGTTTTGCAAGAATACCGGTTCATCGAGTAAATTTTTAAAGAAGTGTTGAGTTTATTATAAAGGTAAGCTCGCAGATAGCAAGACTGGTTTCTGGCAAATGTGGTATAAATACGCATTATTTCACAGACATTCGCTTTGGTCGTACGGGATATAGGAAGATCCGTACGAAATTTCACCACTTTATGTTGTAAAAGAACAGCGTGCAATATAAAAAGTTGGCGGACAGTCAGGACTTGGGCTTCCTGATATAAGGATTCAGTAGGATAACGAAAAGGTCTGGATAACATAACCTTCAGGACGGAGCGCTGGGCTCTTTCTAGTTTAATTAAGTGCGTTTTACATGCCCCGCCCCATACAGACACACAATACCCTAGAACTGATTGACAGATAGCAAAGTAGACTGTTTTAAGCAATGACAGTGGTAAAGTATCTCTTAGGTTTTTAAATACCCAGATAAGTTTCCTGATACGTACCGTCATACTTGCTATATGAGGGACCCATGAGAGGTTTTCGTCTATAACGACTCCGAGATATTTGAGGGAAACCACACGCTCCAAGTACATGCACTTACACGACTTTTTCCCATAGTTATGACAGGTATGAGCCCGTATTTTGAAATTTTCCTTATTGGGTGAATTTTTCTTTTTTATACTAAAAACGACTACCTTACTTTTGGCACAATTTAGGGATAATAAATTAAACTGTAGCCAAGAGATCACATCTCGTAGACCTCTCTCAGCCCGATCCTGAACCTGCTCCCAAGTACAACCTTCAAAAACTAATGCGGTGTCGTCAGCGAAGGTAAAAATTTTACCATTCTCTGGACAAAAACGGCAGAGATCATTAATAAATACAAGAAACAGTGTGGGGCCTAAAATGGAACCCTGGGGCACACCATACGTAATAGATTCGTCATCACTGATAGCTTCACCTATTTTTACTTGTTGAGTTCGGTTAGATAGATAATTTTGAAATAAAACTAATGGTGCTCCCCTTATACCTAGTTTTTCAAGTTTGTAGAGTAAGAGTGGGGTAGAGACGGTGTCGAACGCTTTAGCCAAGTCAAGGAATATCGCTACACATTTTTTCTTTCTGTCTAGGCTATTAGTGATATATTCAGTCAAGCCAGACACTGCCTGTTCAGTTGACATATTGGCACGAAATCCATATTGGGAATCAGCTAGTAATTTTTCTTGTTCTAAATACGTCATCAGTCTTTTGTTTAAAATCTTCTCGATAACTTTAGACAGAGCAGGTAGAATTGAGATTGGTCTAAAGTTGTTGACATCGTCCCTGGGCCCACTCTTATAGATTGGTAGAATAACAGCTCTTTTGAAAGGCATTGGGAACGTGCCAGAGGAGAAACATAGGTTAATTATATGTGTTAGTGCACGCACAATTTTACTTTTTACCAGTTTTAGAAACATAGACGATATACCGTCCCAACCCGAAGCAGAATCATTTTTCAATGAAAGAATAGTTCTCTCAACTTCTCCTTCATCTGTATCTAGTAAAACAAACGACCGTAAACTGGTTTGTTCCGAGATTTTGGTCTTATTAGTTGAGCTAGTCGGAGAACTACGAGTAACAATGGATTCCGCCAAGTTCTTACCCACATTTGCAAAAAAATTGTTAATGTAATTAACGGCTGCTTTAGCATTTGGTTTCGTTTTGAGTAAATCAGAGGGAGGGCATTTGTTTGGAGAGAAGTTACCTATCCTTTTAATAGCATTCCAGCTTTGTTTTGCGTTATTACCGGCCTTTAGTATTTCAGATCGCTCAAATTCATTTTTAAGTTTTTTTAATAGAGAATTACAGAAATTTCTGTAGCGCCGATAGCTTTGACTAAGGGTGATATCTTCCGGATGCTTTTTGAGTTTAAGATGCATATTGTCTCTATGCCTAATGCATCGCAGCAAACCTGGAGTTATCCAAGGCCTAGAGACTAGATGTTTACGAGTGATAGTTTTTGTAGTTGAGAATTTTTGGATACATTCCCTGAGAGTATTTACTAAGATATCGGCGGCAGCGCAGGGATCTGTCATGGTCAATATAGGGGATAGGTTGGACTCATTTAGAGATAGCGCTGCTTCCTGGTAGTCAATCTTAGTTTTTAGGAAGTAATCTGGTTTTACCTTACTTGAGGTCGTCTTGGGAATGGACAGAAGAACCGGGTAATGGTCAGTTATAGTAGTCTGGATTACTATAGATGTAGCTTTTGCTTTTGATTTAAGTAGCGCATGATCTAAGCATGCTCTGTCCCTAGTCGGGAAAGTGTGGGTTGGTAACAATCCATACTCCGCCGTGAGATTTAGGTAGTGTGTACACGGTGGTTCAGAAGTTCCTTCTAGAGAAATATCAATGTTGATATCACCTGTTATAATAATATTTTTAAACCCCTTTAAGGTATCCAACAGAGCTTCTAGAGATTTTAGGAACGTTGTAGTCTTACGGAAGCAGGGTGGACGGTAAATACCAACAATAGCTGTATGGTTCTCTATTTTGGCAACAAGACAATTTGCTTCAGGAAAAGAGGGTTCTTCAACAACACAGGAGATATTATTTTTGTGGTATATAACAATGCCATCGTTCTGATTATATGATAGAGTGGTCGTAAAAGTATTGTAATTGGGCAGTTGTGGTAAGAGTTTATTACTGTTTAACCAACATTCTGACAAAACGATGAAATCACATTCGAATTTCAAGGCAGTTAACATAATAATCAGTTTGTCGAAATTTGCGTTAATACTCCGGATATTCTGCGCCAGAATTTTAAGATGCTTGTCAGGCTGTGGGATGAATTGAAAACATTGATCGATTTTACAGTAGTAACACTCTGAAGGTTTGACCTCATCAACTTCTTTGAGCATGGAATTGAGATTTTTATCCATTATTAATATTAGGGATAATAATAGTGTTGTAGTTACATTCGGTTGCAGTTATCCTGTATTGTTCATCTGTAGAATGGTCCATCGGACATAAGTAATCTTTACTTTGTAGGTTAGGAATGGGTATTTGGTATATAATTTTGTAGAGTTTGTAAAGCGTGTTTATAGTAGAGATTAATAAATGCATGCAAACTAGATAGGACTTAAATATAACTGGGTGTGATAAAATTATGATACAATAAACATACACGATAAATAGGAAAATTATAAATAGTCACAGATTTAGTGATTGCACATTAGTTATATCTTGCTCTCTCTTGATTGGAATCACAGGAGTGCCATCCGATTTTCTTAGGAATATTTTTCCATTCGCCGTCCAGCAATATTTAAACTGGCCAGACTTTTTAAGTTCCCTGGCTAGATAGTAGAGCCGGTTGGCTTTGCTAGTAAGATGTTCCGCCACATATATTGGCGAGTGGGATGTTCGAATACCCAAATGAGATGCATTCAGCCTGTTAGTTCGATTCGCTTTGTTAAAGATTTTAACCGATTTCATTACATTATTTTTATGCAAAGACGACGATAGTTCAACGATGACTGGCTTATTTGCCTCAGATTTCCCGGGAACTCTAAAAATGTCTCTAATATCAGTAGAGGCAATTTTCCTGTTTGTGGCAACACTCATGTTAACGAAGTACTCGGAAAGAACTTCTCTGGTCTCGTTTACTGAATGTGGAACATTCCGAAGCTCTATTGTAGAGTTCCGTGAGCTCCGCAATAACTCCTCCACAGTATCCTCCAGGCGGTCAATCCGACTCAAGTTCTCATTAAACTGTTTCTGAAAACTTTCCACCTTTTCTGTTATTTCGCTTTGTTTGGCGCTCATAAACTCTACCGACTTAATGATGTCAACTTTTAGCTCTGAAAACTTACTCTCGATGTTTTTAAATTTGGCATCCATATCTGCCTTCCAAGTGGAAAACATCTTTGAAATCCTGTCTTCAAAACATTTTAGCTTCCCGTCTATATCAAAATCAGGAGAGCGACGTCGCTTGAGAGCCCGTTTCTGTCGCTCGCTTTTTCTTGAAGCGTCAGAGTCTGAACCTGTCACTTCAGGGGTGGGGGACATTTTTTCCAAAGATAGATCGATACTCCTGTGTTAAATTAAATAGCAGTAAGTAGTCAACCAAGCACCTTGTAAAACTGTGTTAGCAAGGACTATCGTTTCGCAGATTATGGAGAATTGCCCACCACTAAGGTTTCCAGAGGCTGGTTGTATTAGGATATTATAAATATTAGTAGATAATCAGAAAAGATCTCACCCAAAGGCCAGCATCAAATAAAATCATCAAGTTTCAATTAACACATGTACCAGGACAACAGCGCTGCAAAGAGGTTTCTTGATTATTTCTTACGTTCACTGTCACGGTCCCGCCCCTACTCGTTTTTTCAAAAATACCTCCCTCTGCAGTGATGAAATCTCGCTGTCACACAAGCGGGACGGCTATTGCTGCGCTCGCAGGGTCTCTCTTGCACTATTGAATTAGGCACCACCCCTACGATGACGTCGTCTAGCGCAGTGTCATGCGCAAGAGTGAGGTAACCACGTTGAACTCCGCTTTGCTATTCGATAGCTATCTTGCTCCCACATGTAGATAGATCTCTTTTTAAATTATGTTGTCCTATTTTATGCAGTTTATTTTTCAGAAATAAATTAGGTTATTTTATTTGTTTTTCAACTAGTTTAGAATATATATTTTCTACACTTCACTAAAAACGCGTCTGTACTCTTCAGAGGTCCGGAGGGAAGGGAAATATATCTGGAACTTGCAAAAAGTGTTCGAAAACACTAAAAGGAAGTTTGAATTCTACATCCAATTTTTTGAACCATTTAAAGTAAGTAAAAATAAGAAATTTAATTGTTTTTTATTTTGTTAAACAAATTATTTCGGTTTCAAAACTGATTAGCTAATAAATAAATAGGATTTTATTTAATATGAAATAATATAATCGCAGATATTCTATGCTTTGAACTTTTAATTATACTTTTGCAGAGAAAAGGACATGCTGATATATGACCAGAGTATCAGAAACTCAAAATCCAACATAACAGGAAGAGAAAAAATGTTGGTGATGCTGGTGAGGGATGCAGTTCATCTAAAATATTGAAACAATCCACTCTTTCTTCTATCTAACCAAAGTCAGTTAATTTCGACAAGTTACTTGTGAATTTTTTAGTGGATACCATGTCACCTATATCAATTGTAGAAAATGAATCCTTTAAGGCTCTAATTGAAGGTGCACAGCAATTAAGTGTTCCACCAAAAATAATGTGCAGGCAAACATGTAATAAAAAAATTGCAGAACAATACACAGAATATATAGAAAATACAAAAGAACAATTGGGAAAGGTTGATTTTACGTGCACCACAGCTGATATATGGTCATCATCTAAACGAAGCTATCTGGGCGTAACTGCTAATTGGATTGATTGTGATAAATTAAATCGGAAAAGTATAACTTTGTGTTGCAGAAGATTTAAGGGAACACATAGTTATGATAAAGTAGCTGAACTGATTGCAGAGATTCATTCTGAATTTGATTTGAAACTGTCAAAAATAATAAAAACTGTTACGGACAATGGATCAAATATGGTCAAAGCTTTTAGAATATATGGACAAGATTCAGATACAGGAATAAGTGAAGGAACTCTTACCCAAAATATTTATGTAATACATGATAATATTGACGATGGAGATGATGATGATAATGTATTAACCCTAAGACAATTTCCGGAGTCATTTGAAGAATTTGAACAGTTGCAACTGCCTAATCAAGAAAGGTGTGCCACACACACTTTACATTTAATAGCTTCACAAGATATGGATAAGGCTAGATCCCAAAGTAATTCATACAAAAATAAATGATACAGCTATGGCAAAATGTCGAGCAGTTTGGAATCTATGTTCGAGGTCTCCTAAAGCCTGTGAAATATATCTAGAATCAACTGGAAAATCCCCTACTTCTCCATGTCCGACAAGATGGAATTCAATGAAAATGGATAACCTTACATATTGTGATGTATTGATAGATGTTATTAAAGAAAGTCTTAATAGGCGTTTTGAGAGATTTTATAAATTAGAAGAGCCAAAAGCAAAAGATGGCATAATAGCATCAGTATCTTATCCCTTTTTCAAAATGAAATGGGTGCCAAAAGCCAACAGAGAAAATATCAAAGAAGTATTTGTTTTAGAAGTGAGAAAGATAAAACAAGAAAACGAAAAGAATTCCCAAGTCCAACATACTGACTCTGATAAAAAGAAGGAAAGGACAGAATCTTATTATATGTTTGTTGAGGACTCTGATTCTTTAGCAGCCAGTGATAATGTTAAAACTACTACAATAGATCTGGAAACACTACAATATTTAAAAGATGAAGACAATACCTTAGAATCCTTGAACAGGTATTCAAATGTAAAAAAACTCTTCCGTAAATATAATACCTGCTTACCGAGTTCAGCCCCTGTTGAACGACTATTTTCTTTTGGTGGAATGATTATGAGAACCCATAGGCGGAACATGAAAGATGAACTCTTTGAACAAATACTAGTTTTAAAATCAGTTAAATAAATATAAGTGCTTAAGCTTATGCTTAACAAGGTATTTTATTTTCAAAACCTATTTTGAAAATACGTATTTTGCATTTTGTATTTAAATACTTTTATTTAAAACTATTTAGTATTTCTATTTGAAATAGTTGCACCATCTCTGTAGCTTCTGCATGATTGTCACCTAGTGCCAAAATCGCAGTGTCATCTGTGAATGTCGCAATATTAGTATTTTCTAGTGTTGGTATATCACAAGTATATAACAGGTATAATATGCGACTTAATACACTCCCTTGTGGTACTCTAGCTTTGATTTCTTTGAGTTCGGAATAGGTTTCATCTTGCTTTATTCTAAATACTCTATTTGATATATACGATTGTAATATATCTGAGAATTGCTTAGGTAACATTAATTTTAGTTTGTGTGTTAGGCCTTCATGCCACACTTTATCAAAAGCCTGTGCCACGTCTAAAAATATTGTGGTACATACTTTTTTTTTCTTCTAGGGCTCGTTCTGTTATGTTAGTGATTCTATGGACCTGATTTATCGTAGAATGCTTTTCTGTAAATCCAAACTGGTAGTTCGGTATGAGATTTTTACTATCAATTATAGGTTTTCAATTATATCTTTTTGATAATCATTTTTCAAACAATTTAGACATCACAGGGAGCAGAGAGATTGGCTTATAAGACGTGACTTTTTATCATTATGCCTTCGGCAACTTTCCACAGATCAGATACATACTTTAATCTAAAGGCAGCATTGATAAGTGTGGTAAGTTTAACAATAGGGAATATGGACGCATTTTTTATTTTTTTTAATTCACTGTTCACATTATCATAACACATTAAAAACTATAAATACTCTTGCAAATGTTCAAATTAATTTTTAAAATAATATTTAAAATATCGATAAAATTTGACTTGTTTGAACGCCGTTATCTTTCCCGCGCTGGGCATGACGTCACAGGCTACGCTTTAATAAAGACAAAGACTTTGTCTTTGTTTACTACAAGTTTACAAGAGTTGCAGTTACTTTGTACCGATTTTTGAGTTGTGCGAGCTATTAAAACGATGGAAAAAGCTAAAAAACCTGTTTATAGGTATTGCCTTGTACCCAAGTGCAAAAACACTATTAGCAGTACACCCGATAAGATATTTTTTGCTGTTCCAAGAGATGCGAAAACACGAAAACAACGGTATAAAATAATGAGAAGAGATGAAGTATCTTCAACATCGTGTTTGCATTGTTGTGAAGATCACTTTAATGTAAGTATATTATAATTTGTACAGTTGTCATAGTGTGAATTAGTCAGAAGTGTTGTATACTCCAAAAATCAAGTAGAAAACCACTTGTTCATACATAGGAACCTACCTAACCTAATGTGTAGGTAACAAAGTTCAATAAAACTCTTTAAAAGTACTAATCCTAAAAAAATAAATATAAAAAAATAGCGCATTATATACTTTACTTGCGCATATGGGTATTTACAGGTGATATGATACAGACAAAAGAGCTCCACATTCTGCCTTTCGGCATGCAAAAACACTAATAACATTAATTTGCATACAACTTGAAATTATTTGAAATAAATGTTATACAATAAAAAATAGGCATATTTGTCA
Source organism: Ectropis crepuscularia (assembly GCA_963693475.1). NCBI lineage: Eukaryota > Metazoa > Arthropoda > Insecta > Lepidoptera > Geometridae > Ectropis > Ectropis crepuscularia. The sequence continues at coordinate 22,830,609 of OY856355.1, forward strand.
AGGTGTTTTTTAAATTAATGTCAAAATTCACAATATATTTTGTATGTCAGAGTTATACATGTATGCGCTGGTTCAAGCTTTGTTTAGTTTCACAAAATAAAATCAAGAATTACACCTCAAATTTAGGCAACCAAAATGAAGGGTGGGACTTACGTGATGATGAGGCTCCTATACCTGCCGGCCGGCAGTGATACGACGACACGTTACACTAGGTTCTGTTTAACTTGATTACTGATCTGAATAGAATGGCCTCGGTGACTGAATGACGCCACCTTTTATATAATTATTTCGAATGAAGGGAGGAAGATTAAGATTAGAGGGTAGGAAAAAGGAACGGATATGTTGCCTGTATAATTCCCACAATAATGGCCAAAACATCCCCCCCGGCTTGACAGGCTTAAAGCCTTCAAAGCAACATACACAATTTAAAGGTCACTTCAACGTACCTACGTATGTTTGGTTACAGCTTAATCTAGCAATATATTAGAATATGTATTAAATGACATATTTAAAAAAAAAGAATAATAAGTACATAACACAATATTAATTAATTAAACTTAAAAGGTAATTAGAGAGGTGGACTGTATAACAAAAAAAAACAATTATTGTGTGGGTAAGGGATACACCTTAACCACAGGTCTTCGATAGAGACCAGATTTCGTCCGGACATTCACGACCCGAACTATACCGTCGTTTCCAGGAAACGTTTGCTCAATCACGCCAAGAGGCCAATCCAAAGGAGAACTATTTGCTGATTCAAGAAGTACTATAGTGCCCTTTGTCAATGACTCATTAGGTTTTGTCCATTTGGGTCTTGTCTGCAAAGTGTGAAGATATTCGATTTTCCATCTCTTCCAGAAAGATTGGACTAATTGATCAACCATATGCTTTCTATGCTTTAAGGTATGATCGGATATATCTTCTGTGGGTAATGATTTAAGTGGGGTTAAAACCAAAAAATGAGCTGGCGTGAGCGCGGAAGGCTCCGAAGGGTCACTACTAAGAACCGATAGCGGGCGCGAGTTAAGCAAGGCTTCTATTTGTGTAAGAACGGTCAGTAGTTCTTCAAACGTCAGAAGTTGATTACCAACTACTCTTTTCAAGTGATTTTTCACGCAGCGCACGTTAACTTCCCATAGGCCTCCAAAATGGGGGGCTGATGCAACATTTTGACGGAACTCAATGCGATTTTCCCGAAGTTCATTAGCGAACTTGTCTTTATATTCTTGAGAATCCAGTAATTCGTACATATTGTCTAAATAAGATTTCGCACCAATAAAATTACTACCCCGGTCGGAATAAATAACACTAATCGGTCCCCTTCTAGCTATAAACCGCTTTAGGGCGTTTAAGAACGCTGGAGTACTTAGCTCTGATGACAATTCTAAGTGCACCGCCTTAGTAACTAGGCATACGAACAAGCAAATGTATGCTTTGATGCGACGTATTCCTCGTCCGCGGAGAGGGGTTACAGATAATGGACCGGCGTAATCTACTCCAGTGTGACAAAAGGCTTTAGCCTCAGTTACCCTGCATGCAGGGAGACTTGCCATCATGGGAAACTGATTATTAGGCCGCGCTTTATAGCATGTGTTACATTTTTGCACTCGTTGTCTTACTATATTACGGGCTGATAAGATCCAATATTTTTGACGTAATAAAGACATCAACAATTGAGGTCCGGTGTGCAAATGTTTAAGATGATAATGGTCAATAATAAGATTGACTATGTGATCTCGACGTGGTAGGAGTATCGGGTGTTGGCTGTCGTAACTGAGATCGGCGGCGTTATTCAAACGGCCTCCCACTCGTAATATGTCGTTATCAATAAACGTGTTCAATTTAGTAAGAGCGGGCGACAATGGTCTGCCAGCTTTGGCTTTTGCGATTTCTACATTAAAATGTATGCTTTGAAGAGCCTTGATAATCATTTGTTCTGCACAATCGATATGAGAATTGTTAAATTCTTTAGGAACTTTTTTAATAAATCTTAGAATATAAATCACTATGCGGATTAATTTATTCCATGACGAAACTCGAGTGGCGAGTTCGTATAGTATGGGAGATGTCGGAACTGTATCGATAGTTGTCATCGCATTCAGTTTAGCTTCCGGAGCGTCGTCAGCGTCTTTGACATCAAATGGCTGGATAGGCCATTTACTTTTAGGTAAACGAGCAAATTTAGGACAAATCAAGAATTACACCTCAAATTTAGGCAACCAAAATGAAGGGTGGGACTTACGTGATGATGAGGCTCCTATACCTGCCGGCCGGCAGTGATACGACGACACGTTACACTAGGTTCTGTTTAACTTGATTACTGATCTGAATAGAATGGCCTCGGTGACTGAATGACGCCACCTTTTATATAATTATTTCGAATGAAGGGAGGAAGATTAAGATTAGAGGGTAGAAAAAAGGAACGGATATGTTGCCTGTATAATTCCCACAATAATGGCCAAAACAATACATTTTTTTAAATAAGTAATGTTCAGTAATCTAACATGTCAATATGTTGACATATACAAATTTATCATTTAGGTACTCTTCAACACTGTAGTAAGCCTTGTTCACGAGGTAATATTTAAGCTTGTTTTTGAAAGCGTGTTCTACATCTATGTCAAGTAAATCCTTAGGTAGATGATTATAGACAATAGGAGCCATACAAACAACACTACTGTTAAGCAGGGTAGTTTGGTTTGTTGGAATATTTAGTTTATGTTTGTTCCTTTTACTCAGAACATTAGAATATAGATTTAAATTACCGCGCACAAACACCGCACACTCATAAATGTACATACATGGAAGCGTTAATATTCGTAAATTCTGAAAATGTGATCTACAGCTATCAGTTTACTTAAGCTTGCATATAGCCCGCCCGGACACATTTTTTTTGCGCTTTGAAAACTGCTTCTTTTTTTGTGCTGTTTCCCCAGAATATTATGCCGTACCTGAGTGTCGACGAAACCTATCCATTATAGGCCGTTAGTAGTGCTGCTTTGTTTACAGATTTGGAAAGCATGTAAAGGCCGTACGAATTCCGTTTGAGTGTATTCACTACACTGTGCACATGTCCCTTCCATTTCAGCTGACAATCAATGTTGAGGCCTAAAAATATTGTAATGTCAATATTTTCAATTGTGTTCAATGTCCTGAGTGAGATATGTCTAATTTCCCCGATGTATTAATTTTATTTCGAAATGTCATTATATGTGTTTTAGTCAAATTTATATGCAGATTATTTAATGTCAACCAATTTATCGTTTTATTTAGTTCAACCTCAATTTTATTTGCCATGTCTACACTATTATTTCCAGTAAACAGAATGAAGAACCTGTCTTTTTGTCGGGGTTTTACTAAAGTTTGAACTTACCTATTTCAGGTCAAAGAAGATACAGTAAATTATGCTCAATACAGCATAATGAAACAACAAGGTGAAAAAATTATATTATTATTATGAAGCAGTACCTAGTACTTCTCATACTCAAGTCTATGAAAATGTAGAGACATCTCACTCTGACAAAGCTGTACAAGTAAATATCAAGAAGAAGTACAGAAGTATAGGTTATTATTATTATCAGCGTAAATTAACCCACTGCTGGGCAAAGGCCTCTCTTCCCTCCTTCCAGATAGCCCGATTTACGGCTTTGGTGGCCCAGTCTTTATCGTGCGATTCCAATTCGTCACGCCACCTTCGTCTGGGTCGACCCGGAGGTCGTTTAGATGTTGGACCCCAATCAGTAGTGACCTTTGCCCATTTGTGTTCCGGCATTCGGTTAACATGTCCTGCCCGATCCCATTTTAATTAACCAGCTTTGAAGCAAACATCTGTGATTTTGGTCTTAGAGCGAAGCGTTGTGTTTCTACTCCGATCTGAGAGACTAACGCCAAGAACACTGCGTTCCATAGCGCGTTGGCAACCCCGAGCGTATTTTTCTGATCCTTAGTCAAAGACCATATTCATGTAAATTTATCCATGAAAAATAAAGATGTAGCACTGTCTCCATTTTCGGTTTCATCAAAACATATTTGAACTTCACCTATAAAATCAGCTAAGACAACAATTTCAAAAATAAAATGATTTGCAGATAACCCAGTTGATGGTATATCTATTTCTTTTAATTCTTCAACCATAATATCTCATGATTATGTACCATGTAGTTCATCTGAATTAAGTTGGGTGCCAGATGATTCAGAGTGTTCAAGCGCATCACTATTTACCCCACCACTACAAAAAAACGTGTATATAAGCGCGTGTAACGAGCGCACAACGAGAATATTTCACATATAATATTTCATTTAAACTCGCATCACCACCCAAGTTTGTCATTTGATTCGAATATTATAAAACTACTGTAAACGAAATAAAATCAAATTTAGAATCATCATCAAGAAGACGTTTCATTTTTCTGCGAATCAACACCAAGATACAAAGTCGAAGTCCTCAACATAATGGTCCATCGAAGCCAAATAATCGAATAAGACGACCAGCAAATCATCAAACTCATGAACAATGACTCAAGAAACTCATTCCAGCAGGCACATCAGAAGATCAGCACAACCAGAGACGGTCAGGCTATTTATCGTTCCTTAGTACCCTCCTGTGCTAATTTTGTTAATATCGTGTTGTTCTTAACTTACAGTGTTCAAACCAGCAAACTACCCTCAATTCGCGCGCGGCAACTGGCAACTCACAGACTCCGGGTGATTTTTGTAAGTACTTTTACCTTTTGTCTCCAGTTTTAGCCCCAAAAATGAGTGAAAGTGATAAAATCCAATCAGATTCGAAATTGCAAAAAACTAGTCGTAAAACCTGTGACATGTCCGAGCTAAAGAAACAACGCGGTATTTTAAAGGGTAGATTAACATTATTTGAAAAGTACATTAATAAATTTACGGATTCCGCCTTAAGCGAAATTCAAAAGGCAGATTTGGAATTGCGTATACAAAGCACTCGATCAATTTACGCAGAATTCCATGAAATTCAAAGTCGCATCGAAATGCTTGTCGATGATGATGACTTGCAAAATCAGTTGGATTATCGAGAAATATTCGAGGAACAGTTTTATACCTTTATGGCGCTTGGGAAATCATTACATAGTGAATACGATAAATCCAACAGCCTCTCATTGTAACATTTCGAAGCCAGCAAGTCTAACGAAGCAAATGAATATCAAACTACCTGATATTAAATTGCCAGCTTTTGATGGCACGTACGACTTATGGCTCGAGTTTCGTAATTCGTACATAACGATGATCCATAAACGCATAGATTTAGATTCGATTCAAAAATTCCATTATTTGAAATCCTCACTTAGCGGCAGCGCAATGCAAGTGATAAGCGCTTTAGAATTCACAGCTAGTAACTACGCCCACGCGTGGGAGCTACTTAACAATAGATTTCATAACGAACGACTTTTAGTGCATAATCACGTAAAAGCATTATTTTCTTTACAATCGATCACTACAGAGTCTCCTGTGCAAATAAGAAAGCTGATTGATACTATTTTTAAGAAATTTACGTGCTTTAAAAACTTTAAATGAACCTTCGGATACGTGGGACACTTTGGTCATTTATTTAATAGTTTCAAAACTAGATCCCGCTACGGAACGCGATTGGGAAAACCACAAAGGTACAATCACGTCTAACTTGCACAGCGACCAGTGTCAAAGATTGAAATTGGAAGATTTGTTACTTTTTCTTAAAAATAAAGCCGACATGTTAGAAATGATAAATCATCAATCTCAAACTACTCCTAACCGGCAGTCTTCGAAAAAGCAAGGATCAACACACAGTTACGTTTCAACTTCCGAAAACAGGGTAGACACGAACAAATACGTATGGAAAGGTCGCGACTGTGTAATGTGTAACGGAAAACATGCTCTTTACAAATGTAGTGCTTTTCTCAATTCGTCAGTTTTAGAACGACAAAAAATAGTTAGGAAACACAATTTATGTCAAAATTGTTTGCGCGCAGCCGGACATAGTTTGTCTGATTGTTTATTCGATACATGCAAGCAGTGTAGTCGTAAACACAATACTTTGATACATCCATTGGATAATGATAAAAACGTATCCTCGTGCACTAGCGCGTCTACCGCGCTACACTCTGTTGCAGCCAGTTCGATTCTCGGTGCGGAACACTCAGACTCTCAGCCGCTATTGAAACCGGTTTTGCTTTCAACTGCGTTAGTTGAAATTGCTGATAACAATAACAGATTTCACACAATTCGTGCACTCTTAGATAATGGAAGTCAGCATTGTTTCATCTCTAACAAATTATGTAAACGATTAAATACGTCTTGTATACAGTCCACTGTTCAGATCTCGGGTGTCGGACATTCGGTCTCACATTCGAATCAGTCATGCGATATTTTTATTCGTTCAAAAATATGCGATTATAGTACACGTCTTCAATGTTTCGTTTTACCGTGTATTACGTCAAATTTACCGTCAACGAAAATCGATGTTGATTTTATACGTATCCCAGATAATATACCACTAGCAGATCCCACTTTTTATATGCCTTCAGAAATCGATTTATTAATAGGGGCAAATTAATTTATGGAATTATTATACGAAAATAAAATACGTTTGCCAAGTGGTCCCTATTTACAAAATTCTAAATTGGGTTGGCTTATTTCCGGTCCGATTTATATGCGAAATTGTAATTCGAAATCCGTAGTTCAGTGTAATTTTACACAAACATTAGATTCACAATTACGTCAAGTTTGGGAACCTGAAGACATTCAAAAACAACGATAAAGTTCTTACAAATGACGAACGTAAATGTGAAGAATTATTTCACTCGTCAACTAAACGTAAAAAAGACGGTAGATTCGTGGTTCAAATGCCGTTGAAAGAGTCAGCTGATTGTCTTGGTGACTCATACACGTCAGTTAGCAAGCAATTTATGTCGCTAGAACGTAGATTAGAACGTTTGTCTGATCTTAAGAAAAAATACGTTGAATTTAGGCGAGAATACCGCGAGTTAGGTAACATGACACGAATAGACGATTCTGTGTTGTCTGTCCGCCCGCATTATTTTCTACCCGACCACGGAGTAGTCTGCGAGAGTAGTACGTACTACCACTAAACTTTGCGTTGTGTTTAGTGCTAGTGCCACTATTACGCCTAACAAATCGCTAAACGATATCCAATACGTAGGTTCCCCACTTCAAACAGATAGGTACATTCGTTATTTTATTACGGTTAAGATAGCTCGTACCTATTGTACGACTATTTAATCACAGGGTGCAACGACCTTGACTAGTTATTAAAAATACGTAAAAGATATCACACGTGTTAGATTCGGGTTATATCTATTATAGCTTAAATATACGATCCGTTAGGCCTCTTGGCACCGACAGTTATAGTGTCAAAAATCTTGTTACAAAAGTTAAGGTTAAGTAAAATAGGTTGGGACGAACCAGTCCCTGACGACATTTTGTGTATCTAGACTCGTTTCATTCATTCACTCGAATGTTTACCAGATATACGTGTTCCGCGATTCGTAAGGAGCTTACACACTCAACAAACTTACCTTCACATATTTTGTGATGCTTCGCAAGACGCATACGGCGCTTGTGCTTATATACGTACATACGACGATAACTCGATAATTACTGTTATATTACTTTGTGCAAAAAGTAAAGTCGCCCCATTAAAGAGCGTTAGTATACCGCGACTTGAGCTTTGTGCAGCGGTAATAGGAGCGAGATTATATAAACGTATTATCGATTCCCTCCCTCAGATTAACATTTGATAATGTTTACTTCTGGACCGACTCCACTATAGTCATTGGATGGTTGCGAATGTCACCACATTTATTAAAAACATTTGTACCTACAAAACCGCGTGACAGAAATAAATGAATTGACGCGAGATTCGCCTTGGTTACATGTTAAAAGTCAAGATAACCCGGCCGACCTAGTGTCTAGGGGTCTTAATCTCAACTTGAACAATGACTTGAACAATTGAACAATGACTTGTGGTGGATCGGCCCGTCTTTCTTACGCGAACACAATTCGAAGTGGCCAACCAATCATACTAGTCCTATTACGGTAAATCAAAATCAATTACCTGAATTAAAAAATACTGTAATTAATCTGTTGTGTACGGAATCTAGTAACCTATTTGATTTTAATAAATATAGTTGTTTTCGCAAAATAAAACGAATAGGCGCATATGTGTTGAGATTTATTAGCAACAGCAAACTCGGAGCGGCGACGGCGACGCGCCGGGAAACCGGTTCCTTATCGGTTGAGGAGCTGAACGCGTCCCAGCTGATGTTAGCGAAAATAGCTCAGTTGCAATCGTTAACAGCCGTGGTCGATAATTTACTCGATAATACGTCATTAAAACATAAAAAACGCAGTGATTTTCATAATATTTCAAATTTAAGTGCTTTTTTAGACAAGAACAATATTATTGGTGTCGGTGGTAGGTTGTGCAACTCATCTAATTGCAATTATGACAAAAAACATCCAATATTATTGTGTTCTAAACATAGATTTACTGTGTTGTTGTTTGAATACGAACATAAGCGATTGCATCACGCTGGCCCTCAGCTTTTGTTATCGACCATTCGCGACCAATGGTGGCCACTCGGTAGCAGAAATTTAGCACGACAAACAACTCGTCAATGCGTACAATGTACACGTATAAAGGGTAAGACTTTGTCACCTATAATGGGAAATTTACCCAGTGCTCGTTTGGAATCTGGTTTTCCATTTATACGTACAGGAGTCGATTATGCCGGACCAGTGATGATACTTAGTCGAAAGGGTCGTGGAGCAACGCTTATTAAAGGTTATATTTGTTTATTTATTTGTTTCACAACGAAATGCATACATTTAGAGCTTGTTAGCGGGTTGTCCACAAATGACTATTTACTAGCGTTAAAACGATTTATTTCCCGCAGAGGAAAACCCCTCGAAATATTTTCCGATAATGGAACGAATTTTGTTGGTTCAGAAAAGGAACTATCTTCAATTATTATATTTCATTATACATCCAATGTCACAGATTATACGGCTAATGAAGGTATAAAATTAATTTTTTCGCCACCATATGCACCTCACTTTGGGGGTTTGATGGAGGCAGGAGTGAAGTCTTGCAAATATCACCTGCGCCGTGTAGTCGGAAATTGTAATTTAACTTATGAGGAGTTCAGCACGGTTTTAACACAGATTGAAGCCGTCCTCAACTCCCGACCCATGTCACCTATGTCCGCAGATCCAAACGATTTAATGCCTCTTACTCCCGCCCATTTCCTAATCGGCCGACCGCTGACGACACCAGCCTGCGAGGACTTAACTGCTGTGCCCAGCCACCGCCTGGTGCGCTACGAGAGAGTGGAGCAGTCACGCCAGCACTTCTGGCGGATGTCTGGTGCTGCTGGCGATCCGGTCTACGTGTCATCCCCCTCCGAGCATCATTGAAACCTGGCAGTTTCAAGGCCGGCAGGATGTTCAAGCGCATCAATATTTACCCCACCACTACAAAAAAACGTGTATATAAGCGCGTGTAACGAGCGCACAACGAGAATATTTCACATATAATATTTCATTTAAACTCGCATCACCACCCAAGTTTGTCATTTGATTCGAATATTATAAAACTGTATTAAACTGTATTAAACGAAATAAAATCAAATTTAGAATCATCATCAAGAAGACGTTTCATTTTTCTGCGAATCAACACCAAGATACAAAGTCGAAGTCCTCAACACAGAGGATGAAAAACATTTTAAAAATCCATAGACCTTCATTGGTCTATGGATAATTCAGGTGTGCTTAGTGTAAGTAGTTGTTAGGTATGTAGCGTAGTGTAGTTCTCATTGTATTTTAGTTTTGTTAATAAAGGCTCTGCCCCATTTAAAAAAAAAAATAAATAATAAAAAAAAAAATGTAACGCGCAGTGGCATGTTAATTGCTATAGACAAAGAACCTAAAATGTTGCAGGGATTCCCTAAAAAATCATGTCATTTAGTAGAACTTTTAAGTGAAAATATCCCACTTTTTGCTATAGACATACTAATAACGCTTTAAAAAATAAATTAAATGAGTCATTCAGCATATTAGCATTAAATTTTGGATATTCAAAAAGCACTATTAGTAGAATATTCTCTAAAAGTATACCTCTTATCGCAGCAAAAGTGAAAGACTTGATTGTATGGCCAACACCACCAGAGCTTTACAAAAATTTACCAATATCATTCAAGGCTAGGTATGCAAATGTTGTTTCAACCATTGATTGCCTAGAAATTCGAATTGAGAAACCTTCTGATGCAGTTAACCAATCACTTACTTGGTCACAGTACAAAAAATGTAACACTTTGAAGTACCTAATTTCATGTACACCTGACGGGCTGATCAATTTTATCTCCGATGGATATGGTGGAAGAGCTACTGATGTTATAATAGTGCAAGACTGTGGTTACTTAGAGTGTTTACACCCTAACAAAGCAGTGATGGCTGACAGAGGGTTTAAAGACTTGACACCTTTGTTAGAAACCAGAAAATGTACTCTCATTCGCCCACCTTCTGTTTCGAAGTCCTCTTCTAGCACTAAAGATGAAGTGAACCAATCAAAACGGATAGCAGCATTGAGAATACATGTTGAAAGAGTAATAAATAGGCTAAGAGAATTTCACATGTTACTTCCTCATGCTTGTATAGACTATAATTTAATTCCAATTATAGATGAAGTAATAATAGTAGCTTGTGGATTAATTAATATGCAAGGTGTTTTAATTAAAAATGAAATAATTTTACATTAGTTTTATTTAAATCAAAAATACATTTAGTTGTTTTAAATAAATAAATATTGGTCGACAATTCACACACAACACCATCTGACCCCAAACTAAACAAAACTTGTACTATGGCAGCCAGGTAGCTGATATAATTCTTTTATAGTTGTAAATACATACTTATTATCTGATTGGCCTCGTGGCTTAGTTGGGAGTAGCTTTGCCTGCGAAGCCGAGGGTCGTGGGTTCGATTCCCACCCAGTGCAAATATTTGTGTGATGAATTCAATGTTTTCACTGTGTCTGGGTGTTCTATGTATATTGGTGGACAATTCACACACAACACCATCTGACCCCAAACTAAGCAAAGCTTGTATGTACTATGGCGGTCAAGTAGCTGATATAATACTTATAAAATAGTTGTAAATACATATTTATTATACTTAGAAACACCCACTAAGCCACGAGGCCAGTTTTCCACCATATTTTCTTTATTCCATTAATGTATCACACTTGTTCAAATGAATTAGATTTTTTGTTGATCTTATATGCTAAATTATTAGTTAAAAACAAAATTCTCATCTTTCTGGTACTATTGCATATCAACATTTCACCAACAACTGACTAACACAGTAAGTGCAACCATAGAATGGTTGCATTTACAATGGGCTGGCATAAATTTAGTTTAATAATATATAATTATGTATTAAGATGTCATAAATTATTATTATTTATATGGTAAAAACCTTTCTACAACAAGATGAAAACGATAGTTACAAAGTGCACGCTATGAATTTAGAAATGCAAAGTGAGTGGTTAACCATAGGTGAGTTTTGTATCCCATTAGCTCTAAAGTGGCGCACCTTGCTATATGACTGGTCTCCTGCCTTATTAAAATTTTATCTGAACGCTTTCCAAATTACCCTCCCTGACCAGAGTAACTTGGTAAGGTGGGGAAAAGCCTCTGAAAAATGTTGCTATACTTGTAGTGAGGCGATATGTACAGCAAGGCACATATTGGTGGGATGCAAGGTGCTCCTTAATAGGGGTCATTACTCACAGCGCCATGACAGAGTACTTGAAATCATACGTGAAGCCGTAAGCCTTTCGGTAGCTAGAGCCCAAAAGGGATTGACGATAAACAAAAGACAAATTAACTTTGTAAAAGAGGGCTCAACTTCAAACTCCAAGAACAAGCCTTACTCAATCCTGGGTTCAGCACCTGATTGGACTATTTTAATGGACACGTATGAAAAGCACTACAAAATCCCAGAGGATGTAGGTGTTTCGTCATCCAGACCGGACATTTTCCTTTTTTCTAGGGCTACGAAACGCATAGTCCTGGTAGAACTTACCGTACCGTGGGAAACTAATATACCTAAAGACCACGCGATGAAACAAAATAAGTATTACGACCTACAAAATGAATTAACAAAAAATGGCTATGTAGTTAATTTATACGCTGTAGAAGTAGGAGCGAGAGGTATACCAGCAAAATCTCTCTATAACCTGCTTAAAGACCTTGGATTGTCCAGAAGTGCAGTAAGTTCTATACTAGAACGAGTATCTAAAGCTGCACTAGTAGGATCATATCGGATTTGGCTGGGCAGGGAGAGAAATACGAGTAGTGAAGGTGAGTGTTGACGTACGTCAATATAAGGGGCCCCTTTTAAACCTACAGCCCGAGTCACAAGTCTCGGGGTCTACTCGTGATTTCTCTCTCTGCCACACGATGGACCCGGCACCCGCACGGTGAATCCATGGAATGCTAAGAAGTACGTCTCTTAATAACTATCAGTTAAGACTATAGATACATACAATCAAAACACACAGAGCATCAATGACAAATTAGAAAAAAATATTTCACTATAATTTGCTTAAACATAACTTAGGAAAAATGGCTTTATTCCAAAACAGGATGCATTTCTATAACAAATTTTCACAAAGTTGCCTGGCGTAATCCACCTCTACTATAGTCACTATTTTAGTTTCTTCATAATTATAATGAGCAACACAAAAGAGGCTTTTTGATTTGTTGGAAAAATGCATTTGTAGTTGCACCGGTGCCATATATTTCGAAGCCACTATATTGCTTGTGCTGACGTATCTACTCATGGCCTTTTCTGATGTTGGACATTTTATCTCAACACTGTACACATTACTTTCACCATCAGGAGAAGCACCCATGATACGATAGGCAGCATTTAACTTTAAACCACATTTATTAATTTAAATTTTCTTTATTTTCTCTACGTCCTTTAAAACATTACTTTTCAACAATCTTCCCCTTTTCGTAGCCTCTGTATCTCTCAGTTTACTAGCTCCCAATATGTTCTCAGTTAAACAACCATCGATGAAATTGCAATGTGCAGCCTCATATCCTTTTGAAGCCGTGATTCTTCCATATCTTAACTCATGCCATAATGGGCAATCATTATGTTCTAGAGTTTTTAATGCAGCCTCTTCACATGCATCTGTAGTCACCATAGCTTAACAATCCTCAATGAAATCAATAGGATTGGCAGCTTTGCTTGAAATCATCAAATGATGTATTGATAAATTTTCAACATTGTTTAACTCTTTATAAAACTTGATTTAGTGATAATCTGTGTCACCAACCATCTTATAATGATTTTTACTACAGATAGGAAACTGTCAGTAGTTAAAGTTTTTGGCACAAGGCTCCGCTTAGGTGCACTGCAAATTTCCTTTGCTTTTATGAATTTCAAGCTGGTACAAATCGAAGACAATTTAGATTTTTTCCAATAGCACTCAATGCTAGTTCTTGATGGATCTTCACTACGACGGTGTAACCACGCTAAAAAAGCAATAACATGCTTACATCCTCCTAAAATAAAACAAAAAAAAAATCATCTGATCACTGATGCTAAGCAATACTTAGAGATATTGGTGTAAGTGAATGGAATGAAAGGAAATCCTACCTAAGTGTGCCGCACAATCTTCACATTGAACAGAAAGAGTAGTTTCTTCAGTTTCATCACAAATAGCTTTTACAGCATAACATTTCTGACGAACATTGTGCTCAGGTGTAATCCGAGCTTTCACCACACATATATTATCTTCTCGTTTTACTTGAACATAGCCTACTGCTGAGTCACCATAAGATTCTCGTTCAGATCTCTAACAAGTAAGTAGTACATAAAAACATTGTTTGTCTACTTCAACGTGATATTTTGTAGTTAAAATTCACGACAAAAAGTAATAATATGCATAAAATGATTAGCTCTAAGTTATTATAATATCAGGCAGTAGATAGAGCTGCAGTTTCCATGTTCCAATATTATTTATAGGGAAATACTTGCATACTGCTGATTGCATATAAACTTTTGCAAAAACCTATGTAATAGATTATAATTGTTATGTTTTTTAATAACTACCTTGCAGCTTTCACACCTTTGACCTCAGCGAACGTAAAATTTGAATTTGATGCAAAATATGCCGTCATCATGTATACATCTGTTTTCGGTAGATTGTCCGACAAACACTTTCAGTCATTGTCCTAGATAATCCCTAATATCACCAGAATGCTAAAATTGCACAAGCTAATGCAATGCAAAACACTACAAAAAATACAAATGAACACGACTTTTCTCTGAAACACCACTAGCACAGTACGAATATTGATACCGTTAAATGAGATAACATGTTATGTGACGTCACGTTTTGTTTCGACAAATAGAGATGCGTTTCGCAAATTTGAATTTCCCTCGCCTATTTTGCACTTTTTAAATAATATGTTTGCAATTAATAACTAACTAAATATTCAAATAATTATACAGGCATAATGGCCGGACATTAAAGATTCTACGAAAAAAAAATCAAGCCAATTTAAACTACATGCATATTCCCTAAATTTACGTGGGAGATATCGCAGGATCATTCCTGTAATAAGATCATATCCTGGAGACTTTTTCAAACTAATTTTCAGTTTTATTTATTTGTAAACTTCTTTTGGTTTCACTAACTTTATATCTATAAATTATCTTGTAAAATATTTTCCATATTATCTAAGTTGCACATAATGTTTTCTTCGTTAGGTTTCAGGATGTTTTCAAGATGACGCGCAAATGGGGTATGGGAGTACCACAGGGTTCGTCAGTTTCAAACATCATGTTCTCTCTCCTATTGAATTATCTACCTTACGCCGTAAAAGGGGCAGACATATTCATGTATGCGGATGATGTGGCTGCCATAGTAACCGCCCTTTCAAGAGAGGAATTGGAAGATAGATTAAATACTGTAATTAATGGATTAAACACGTGGTTTCGTGCCAACGGTTTTATGGTAAACGCAAAAAAAGACTCATTTTATTCACTTTTGTCTGTCGGGCCACTGTACAAAACCGCTAAAAGTCTTGCTTGACGGCGTCCGGATTGAGCAGGTACAAAATACAACATTTCTGGGGTTCGAGATTGACCGCTGCATGATTTGGGAACACCACATCGAAAAGATGTGTGCTAAAGTAAGCAGTGCGTGCTTTGCACTAAGACGGGTGTCCCGATTGGTGTCTGCGGATTTGTCTCGTTCGTGTTACTTCGCCACGGTTCATTCCCGGTTACAGTACGGCGCAGAACTATACGCGTGTGCTGCCGACTGGGAACGTGCGTTCCGCGCCCAGAAACGTGCCGTACGTGCCATCGTGGGCGTGTCGCAATGCACATATGTTAGGCCTTATTTCAAAGAGCTTGGAATACTTACGTTCCCTGCAATCTTGATCTACCAAGTGGCTGTGTATGTCAAAAATAACTTAGAATCATACAACACGCGAGGAGAGACACATTCTTGCAATATACGCAACGCTGACAAGCTGGATAGTATACCACACTCCCTCACAAGATCGGAAAAGCTGACTCACATTATGGGACCGGAAGTTTATAACACTCTTCCTAAAATTGTTAAATCAGCCCCGAGTTTGGGCAGTTTCAAGAACCGATTAAAAATCTGGCTTATCGATCAAACTTTTTATAGTTACAGCGATTTTTTAAAGAGTGATGGTAAACTCACAATAAAATTGTAAAAAAATGACATTGTTCATTACAATTGTAATAAATACATTATATTTTAATGGTTGACACTTATTTGTACAATACTCTTTATCGTACAATAATATGTTAAATTTAAACTTTAAAAATGTATACTGTTTGTATGCTCTTTTTGTTTGTTTATTAAAATTGACGAGTAAATTGTACATTTATGAATAAAAAACTTTGACTTTAATGTTTTGGCTTTTTGGTCGTTACCAAAAGCCATTTCCCGTTTTCTTCTTTAATGGGAAGGATATGGGTTATTGGCCGAATCATACTTTTCGAGGCTTTCCTAAGAGAACAGTCTGAGTTGTGGTCGAGGTTCATGGATTTATCCTTTTAATCATCGCTTGAAGTTTGTTAGTATATTTACTAAGGTTTTATCAGCTGGAAAACGTGTCATATGCCATTTTTTTTCTTTGTTTCCTTTTTCTAACTATGAACTGCTTAATTTCCATAGGATAGCTTGTGCCATTTACACTCTTTTTGATAGTGGGTGTATTTTTCCTGGCTATTTGTTGGATGTTTTCAACAAACTTTTCGACTTCTGTATTTTTTTTAAAACACAATTGAGGGGTATAAAAGCAAAGTCGCTTCAGTCCAACATTAACATTTTTTGAACTAGGCACACCAAATTATAGTACATAAAAGCAGCAATATACTCATTCAAATGTTAAAGTGCAAAGTCGGTCGGGTCCAATACAAAAATGACTTCAAAAGTAGCAGTCAAATGCAAAACCACTTCGATCCAAAATGTGTCACAAGCAAATCCGCTTCAGTCACAATTGGCCAATCAGAAGCAAGCATTTCAAAATTTTAAAGATGGCGAATCGGTTAGTTTTCATAGCAAGTCGCGTGTGAACAGTGTCCGATATTTTTGCGATTTGCGGTATTAATTACATTGTTATGGAAGAAAACATTCTTCCTGTCCATCCAGGACGAGCCAGAAAACGTGCTAGAAATGAAAGTCAATGGCGGCGTGCACAGGAAAAGGCAGAAAGGTATTACAAAGTTCACTAGTAAAACGCATGTTTTGGTAGGGTCTGCAGATTCAGCAATAATTAGTACTACTGAGTTTTTTGTTTTTATGTGATTATTAATATTTATTGTGATGTCTTTCTGTTTACTTTAGCTATTCTCACCAAAAAATAATGAGCTTTTTAATTATTTTTTTAATGAAACTAGCTACTTTCGCTTAGGGTAATGGTTTTATTTTATTTTCGATTCAGGTATTCTGCAAAAGATCTTCCAGAAGTACCTACATGCAACCATAACAAAAAAGCCATATATGAGTGCAAAATTTTAACGCTTGCCGATGTTAAAGGCTTTCATGACGCCTTTTATGCCAACAAACCCTGTTGAATGTAATTTAAATTTCCCGCCTTCTCAATAGAATGTCAATGCTAACTTTATAGCATGTCACTTGATCATGCTCTCTCTCTCTCTCTCTCTCGCACACTCTATCCGCGTCAGCACTGTTTTATAAGTTTCTGTTAATTAAAAGCCCAATTAATCGTATTAGGCCGTTTTATTTCATTAGGTTATGGGCTCAGGTATCTCTAACGTGTTGCTTAGTAAAAGTATATAAAATGTTATCAATCTAAAAAGTGTAAAGTAGCTTAGACTAAAAACACGCGCGTACATAACCTCAACAAAGTTACCGGTTCGCGAGTGCTTTCTGTTTTTTAGCTATTTCAGACTTATTTTAATATGAACAACACAACAATGTCAATTCCCAAACTTACGGGACGAGATAATTGGTCTACTTGGAGTTTTGCTGTGAAAGCTTACCTACAGCACGAAGATTTGTACGATTGCATATCGTCAGAACCAGACCCCAAGGTTCCAAAATCAGTAAAGGATGACGTTAAAGCTAAATCAAAATTAATATTATTAGTCGATCCCATCCTATATGTTCACATTCAACAAGCCGAAAGTGCCAAACAGGTTTGGGACAATCTTACCAGAGCATTTGAAGATAGTGGACTAACCAGGAAAGTTGGCTTATTAAAGGATTTAATTAACACAACACTGGAAACGAGCGAAAGTGTGGAATCATATGTAAATAAAATAATGTCTTCCGCTCACAAATTGAGAAACATCAATTTTAATGTCGATGATGAGTGGTTGGGAACATTAATGTTAGCTGGTTTGCCGGACTCCTACAAACCTATGATTATGGGGATAGAAAGCTCCGGTGTAAAGATTAGTTCAGACTTGATCAAGACAAAATTACTCCAAGAAGTAAAATCAATTGATTCAAATACTACAGTACTTTACACAAAGCACAATAACTCAAAGCAGTAACAGCAAATCCCTAAGGGAGGCCCGAGATGTTTTACATGCAACAAATATGGGCACATTAGCAAAAATTGCAAATCCAAGAAAGGAAAACAGAACAATAAAAATTCAGAAAATTCAGGTTATGTGGCTGTGTTCTCTGCAACAACTAAGTATGATGATGGGTTCTATATAGATTCAGGTGCTTCAATGCATCTTACCATGAGGAAAGACTGGCTATATGATGAAGTACCCCCTCCGATCACAAGTATAAAAATAGCAAATAACAAAATGCTTCCGGTAAAAAGTTGTGGCAAGATAGACTTGAATATTGTTGGAACAAATGGTGTGAAACAAACTATTCAAATTACAAATATTCTCTATGTACCTGAATTAACAACAAATTTATTGTCCGTCAGTCAAACTATAAAAAATGGCTGCTCCATACAGTTTACAAAACAGGGCTGTAAAATATTTAATAAAGTGAATACTGAAGTAGCGGCTGCAAATCTCATCAATAACATGTACCGGCTGAATACTGACACTATTACAGCATACAGTTGTAAAATGAATGAGACTGATTTCTTATTGTGGCACAAGAGGATGGCTCATTTAAATTTCAATGATTTGAATAAACTAAGTAACTGTACTGATGGAGTGAAATTGGTTGAAAATAAAAACAAAATGGTTTGTGAATTCTGTCAAAAAGGAAAACAATCCAGGTTGCCATTTCCTGCTGAAGGTTCCAGAGCGCAGGCACCTCTGGAATTAATACACTCTGATGTCTGCGGACCCATGGAGGTGAAATCACTTGGAGGGGCCAGGTATTTTCTAACATTTATAGACGACTATACAAGGAAAGTATATGTATATTTTTTGCACAACAAATCAGATGTATTTTCAAAATTTAAAGAATACAAAGCCTTAGTAGAGAATCAGCTCGATTTTAAAATTAAATGTCTCCGTTCTGATAATGGTAGAGAATATCTAAGTAATGATTTCTCTAATTATTTAAAAAATTCTGGAATAATTCATCAAACTTCTAACCCATATACACCTCAGCAAAATGGTTTAGCTGAGCGGATGAATCGCACACTAATGGAAAGGGCACGCTGTATGCTAATTAACTCTGATTTACAGAAACGTTATTGGGCTGAAGCAGTATCCACACCTGCTTATATCACCAACCGCTGCCCTACACATGCACTGTTATACGCAACACCAGAGGAAATGTGGTCAGGGAAGAAACCTGATGTAAGTTATTTTAAAATCTTTGGATGTCAAGCTATGGTCAAAATACCAAAAGAGAAGCTTCAAAAACTGGATTCTAAGGCAAGTAAAATGATTTTTATTGGCTACAGTGATACTACTAAAGGCTACAAATTATTAGATCCAAAGACAAACAAAGTGGTAATAAGCAGAGATGTTGTATTTATGGAAAGTTCATCGACTCAAAACCATATAGTTGTGCCCCTAACTACGGATGGAAATGAGGTTAATAAAAGTGAACCATTAATGCCTTGTCTAGAGTTACAAGAAAATTCACTTAACAGTTCTGATAGCTCCAGCGATAACGATTCATTTCATTCAAATGATGACTCTCTGTTTATTCCTGACACTGAAATTAACTTAGACTATGATAGTAATGTTACAACTAGATCTAAGGCAAGAAAACAAGATAATAATACTTACCTCTGTAAAGGTGGAATTCCAGAGACAGATGTACCACAGACATACAATGAAGCCATATCATCAATAAATGGAGAAAAATGGAAACAATCAATAAATGAGAAACTCGAGGCACATGAGAAAAATGAAACATGGACCCTGGTTGAAAAACCCCCTGAAGTGAAGACAATTGGGTGCAGGTGGGTGTTTCGTTTCAAAAATGATCCTTCTGGCATAATCCACCAATGTGTGTTTACAGGTCATGTTAATGACATAAAAATATATCTCCTATTGTATGTTGATGATGGGTTGATAATATCTAAAGATAATGCTGCTATTAATAAAGTTATAAATGACCTAAAACAATATTTTGAAATAAAAACCATGAAGCCTACAAATTTTGTGGGATTACAGATAGTACAATCCAATGGTAATATATTTATTCATCAGAAACAGTATATTGAGAAATTACTACTAAAATTTAATATGAGTAATGCAAATGGAAACAGTATTCCAATAGATCCCCACACTAAACTGGAGAAGAAAAGTATAGCACCCGAAGAAAAGATACCATACAGGGAAGCGGTGGGATCACTCATGCATCTCGCTATTGTGAGTAGACCAGATACTATGTTTGGAGTAAGTTTAGTAATTCGTTATCTTGACTGTTATGATAATACTCACTGGGCAGTTGTAAAGAAAATATTAAAGTACTTGAAAGAAACCAAAGAGATTGGGATTCTATATTCTAAAATGAATAATAATATAGTAGAGGGCTATAGTGACTCTGATTATGCATCTGACAACGACACAAGAAGATCTACTACTGGGTATGTGTTTATAAAGAATGGTGCAGCTATAACATGGGCAACTCAGCGACAGCAAAGCATAGCGTTGTCTACCACAGAAGCAGAGTTTATGGCTGCATGTTCGGCAACTAAAGAGGCATTATGGATTAAAAGACTACTACTTGATATTAGTGCATATAATCAGGACACTATCAATTTAAATGTGGACAATCAAAGTGCAATCTCAGTTATTAAAAATATGGATTTTCATAAAAGGTGTAAACACATTGATGTCAAATATAAGTTTATTCAAGAAAAGTTTCACGAAAAGGAAATATATGTAAATTACCTATGTACTACTGAACAGTGTGCTGACATGTTTACAAAAGCTCTTTCTTGCTCGTGTGAGATTTCAGTATCTTAGAAATAAAATAGGTATAACTTTAAATAAGTAGTTGTTTTTCTATTGAATTGTGAAACATATCAGCATACTATTATAAACAACTGTTTGGTTTGTCATAATTTGAACATATTTCTTAATGTGTATGTTAGTCATGAGAAGGCTCTTATTTGGTGGGTGTGTTGAATGTAATTTAAATTTCCCGCCTTCTCAATAGAATGTCAATGCTAACTTTATAGCATGTCACTTGATCATGCTCTCTCTCTCTCTCTCGCACACTCTGTTCGCGTCAGCACTGTTTTATAAGTTTCTGTTAATTAAAAGCCCAATTAATCGTATTAGGCCGTTTTATTTCATTAAACCCAAACAAGCTCAAGATGCTTTTCTACTCAAATTCTGTCACGTGACTGATGTTCAACGTCGTCGACCACGAGCAGGAACTCAAAGTGGACGCCAAGCGAAGTACTCGACAAAGCTGTACATAAAAAAAAAGAATTCCACTGCCCTATTGCACGTCTGTCAGTCAGCGTTTTTAGGCATACTGCAAATACTAAGTCATAGAATACGTAGAGTTGCGGAAGTGTACAAGAAAACTGGAGGTCTTGTGAAGGAAAAGAGGGGTGGTGATCACACATCCCATAAAAATACCCTGAAAAAGCAGGAAGTTAAAGATTTTATAGATTCAGTGTTTAGAATCACACTACTGTCGATCTAGTACGAAAAGAAAATATTTGGACTCTGCATTAAATATTAACCCACTTGTTACTAGCGTTTGATATACGGATCAATGAACAATACAAAATAGGGGTAGTTTCAAATTTCTTTGTTTATTGTTTATGATAGCTGTATGATACCTTTATCGAATAGACGTGGTTTGTTCTAGTCTGGGATGGACATGTATAATTTACAAATGTTAATAAATCGTGAATATTTATCATGATTGTTACGAGGTGAGTAGATATTATTAATTGAATTAATATTGGGTAATTCTTGTCAATAAGTGAATAATTACAGTATTATCTTTAGTATAAGTAAATATTTTCATTAATTTTCTTACGATTTATGTCACTTATTTTACTATAAAGTTGATGTTCCGTATATCAAACGATAGTAATATAAGTAACTGTGTTTTGTTGGTTTAAGTCAAAGACCAAAATTTTGAGTCTGAATGAAATTATCGAAGCGTTCGAGTGGGACGATGATCTACCGGTGCCTAACACCATTATAATTACCCCGCCGGAAAATTGTACTGGTGACGTCACAGATGAATGACTCGGGGGGCTTTTGCCTAGCCGAAATAGCTGGTTAAGAATTATTAGATGATGATGACGAAGCAGACAATTACCTCTTGTTAGGTCAGCTGGCTAAGCACCCTAAACTGGATGATCCATTTTGATGACGAAATAACAAAAATAACTACACAAATCTTTAAGCTACGCAGAAAAACGAAGAAGGAAATGTGATACAGTTAGGGAAATTAAATGTTTGTTTGGTATACTTCTGTACAGTGGAAATATTGTTGTCCCGAGAAGATACATGTATTGGGAAAATGTCTCTGATTGTGGTATGCCAACAGTTTTCAATTCACTATACAGAGACAGATTTACTTTCATAATTTCCCATTGGCACTGTTCTGACAATTCCAATTTGAAAGCTGATGATAAATTTACAAAATTGCCTCTCCTTTTTGATATGATGAATGCATCATTTTTAGCATACGCTCCATATGATGAAAATCATAGCTTCGATGAAGCAATGATTCCGCACTACGGTGGGCTGGGTACCCACCGTTGTTTGTGTGAGAGCAACTCGTCTTGGATACGTCGTTTGGTTTCTGTCATACCAAGGATAATCTGGAGTCGATGTCAGTGACTACAAGATGCTTGGATTGGGTACAAGTGTAGTTTTGCAATACTGTGTTCTTCGCAAAATAGACAACAAGGCACCTTTTCATCTATTTTTCGATAATTTATTTTCTTCTTTACCTCTAAGTGATAAGCTCCACTGACTGAGTAAATTATTTTGAGGTTATTACTACTCACCTACTTACGTAATATATGGTATTAATTAGAAGATAAAATAACTTATTTACTATTTATAGAGTAATTTGTAGTTTTATTTCCTACCTACACAGCTAAAAAATAATTAGTATATATTTACTATACATCTGATGTATAGCAGTACATATTACTAGCGTTCCGTATATCAAACACCATTTTCCAGGTTTTCCGTAACACCTATATTTTTTTACTTATTTTTCCTCTTTTAGTAAATCTATAATTAGGCCGAATACAAAAAATCAGCAAGATCCTCCGAAAAAAGGATATCCGTAACAACTGGGTTAAAAAAATGTGGCGAATGTTTAATGATCAAACTGAGAATAAAGTGAAGCAGTGCTATTTTCGCAGGATTTTTAACACACAATACAATATTGGATTTGGCAATCCAAGAACCGATGTGTGTTCAAAGTGCACGAAATAGGCTTGTTTCCACTAAGAATGAATCGGATGGATTAGAGGTTCTTACTATTGATTAAGATATGGAGATTTCAAAAATAAAACAGTTTATTTTAAATACGTAAAGATTATTAATATTTTTAGAAAAGAAAATCTTAAAAAATAGGCATTGTGTCACGTGACAGTGAACGCCAATCAGAGAATGTGACGTCACGCCGTGCTAAACATCACTTGACATTACTAATGTTGTTGACATTTTCATAGAACAAAGATTATAATTTTTTTATTTTATATATTCTTCGCCATGGATACTAGTTCTTCAGCCGCTTTACTGAACTGGTTTGTTATTGTTTTACCACTAACCTCTGCGGAAAATCATCAGTTTTTTTTTACATTTACATCAAATACTTCAAATACTTTCATAAAAATGATCTTCACAAAAATACATTCTTGATTTAGTGGGCATCATTCCTCCTCGCAAGCGTTTTCCACTTTTTTCGTATATGTAGATCGTTTGGAACATAGATGAATAATTTGTTTGGCGCATTTATACTTGTGCTTGTACACTGGGGCATTATGCAGTTCTTGTAATACGAGGGATTCGTTTTAAATTAAAAATATTAACAACGTCCTTACACAAACACATATGTTTGCCACGGCGTGACGTCATTCAAGACGCCATGACAGTCTGGATCGTTTTTGTGCAGAAATTTGTTTGATTTTTTGAAATGCAAAATACATATTGTAAACTAAGTTTTTTTCAAAAATATAGATGTTTCGGAGTAATATAAGCATTAAGCTTTATTATTAACCAATTTTTAAAATTTAGTACACAAGCCTATTGGATGAACGAATTAAAAATGAAAAAAATCAAGCAGAGAAAACCAAATACATGATTGAAAAGACTATCCACAAACGCAAATCTAAATTTTTTTACGAACTTTTGAATGAAAGACAACATGGAATGTTGACACTGTCCTTCGACTGCCAGAAAAACCAGGTTTTACCTAAAATACCAGATCAAATAACATACTACAGTCGACAAATCTATATTTATAATTTTGCAATAGTTCTATCAGTTGAAGGAAAAAAACTGAATAAAGATACGGTCAGTTTGTACACATGGAATGAAAATGAATACAAGAAAGGAGCGAATGAAATTGCTTCTTCAGTTTATCATCGGTTGAATGCATTAAACTTGGAGGATATTAAAACTGTACGACTTGTGGCTGATGGCTGATGGATGCGGAGCCCAAAATAAAAATTCCATTTTCATTGGAATGTGCTGTGTGTGGTTATGCAACGCTCCAGGTCATATAAACGACATTGAACTTGCTTCCCAGTACCTGGACATTCATTTTTACCGAGTGTTTGGGAACATGGAAAGGGAGTTGAAACGAAAGGAAGTAATTGTGCAGCCAAATGAGTATCATGATATATTCAGTCATTATGGAACAGTTATAAAAATGGAAATGGATTATGACTGGAAAGAGGCTTTACATGACATTGTTAAGCCAACTGGTCAATGGCATTTTCAATTTGCTCAAAGTAAGCGTTTTTTTATTAAAAGATATGGTAATAAAATCCCATTATACATCAGACTTTACACAATTCAAATCTATTTTGAAAAGAGGTAAATCTTTTAAAGATGTTCTTCCACTACCAGTGCCAAAAAACAAGGAGCCCATTAAAAGAGAAAAAATCAATGACGTGAGAAAGTTATTGGAGAAACATTATGGGTCGCAGTAGGAAAGCAATAGTGAACTAATATATTACAAAAACGTTTTAAATTCTGTAAATGCTGATGCAGATCAAGAAGACGAGCCTTTATGTGATCCACCAACAGCTGAATCTAATATTACGATATAGGAAAATAGTCGTCTTTCAATCAATCATAATCATAATCAAGGGTCGAGGTTTTTTAAATGCCAAGAACCTTCACAACCGCGAGTTATGCAGTCTCAGGGATTACTTTCACAACAGCGAGTCCGGGATGCATCGTGATGTTGTGGCAGTTGACAGGAGCTTCACGCCTCTTTCATTGGCAAACGAGAACTGGCGCAAACCATTGGAGCTCAGCACTGATGATCGCAAGGGAGTATGGAAGAGCAAGGAGCTGCACGGACGATTCTATCGGGCCCTGACGGGACCCGATGTGAATCTGCTCGCTTCGGTGAACTGGCTGCGCTTCGGGGACCTTTTCCGAGAAACCGAGGGTTTTGCCTGTGCAATTGCAGACGAAGTTATCAAGACGAACAACTATCGGAAATACATAATGAAGGACGGTACGGTCGACATCTGTCGAGCATGCCGCCGTCCAGGCGAATCTCTTCGTCATGTTATTTCCGGTTGTTCGCATCTTGCTAACGGCGAGTACTTGCACAGACATAACCTAGTAGCCAGAATCATCCACCAGCAACTTGCTCTTAAATACTGCCTTGTCGAGTCCGAGGTGCCGTACTATAAGTACGCACCTCTGCCAGTTCTCGAGAATGGTCGTGCGTTGCTCTACTGGGACCGCTCTATCATCACGGACAGGACTATTGTCGCCAATAAGCCTGATATTGTGCTAGTAGACCGGTCTCAGCGCCGGGCTGTGATTGTCGATATCACCGTACCACATGACGAGAACCTCGTGAAAGCCGAGAAGGACAAGCTAAGCCAGTACCTTGACTTGGCTCATGAGGTTACCGCCATGTGGGATGTTGATTCGACGATCATAGTCCCAATAGTCGTGTCGGCAAACGGCCTTGTAGCGAAAAGTCTCGACAAACACCTTAAGAGACTTTCGCTAGACGGTTGGATCAAGGGTCAAATGCAGAAGGCGGTCATCCTCGACACAGCACGCATCGTCAGGAGGTTCCTCACCCTGCAGCCCTAACCACCGGTAGCTTGGGCACTGCCCCGCTGCTGGCGGCAAACTAGGTTTTTTATAATGTTTTTATGATGTTTTATATATGAATATTGTAAAAACTTAGGCTTAAGAAAGGAAATAAATACGTACATCATAATCAATCGTAATATAAGTTACTGTTGGCCTCCGCCTATTAAAATTTCATGTTTTGTGTTAATGTAAACGCCCTTCTAAAATCTTGGTTCATGTACATATAAAATACCTTCCTCTGTAATATGACCATGGAAGTCAGTTAAAAAAGGGACTTTGGCATTGTGTAGTTGATTCCTTGTATTACAATAAATACATACTTTTGTAAAACGTTTTATATTTGCCATCAGAACCCAACACCATAGTTGATTTTGACAGCTGACAACAGGAAATAGTGAGGTGCAAACTCGCTTCGATCCAAATCGATTAAAAGCAAACCCACCTAAGTCCAAAGTTAAAATGCAAAGACACATTAGTCCCAGGATATTTTTAATTTTTTGCGACTCTGGTGTCAATTTGGTTGATTCATGTTATATATATTTCTAATACCAGTTATTATACGTGTAACAGTAAACGAATCGTTCAAATTAACACATGCTCTAAACAGTGAAAAACTTCAAATATCTCAGTTTGCATGTAACTTTTATAGGTTTACACTTGACCGCCATCTCGCCTGATGTTAAGCGACGATGCGGTCTACGATGGAGCGTGTTTACCTAGAAAAAAAAAACCGATTCACTCTCGATTTGAAGACACATAGATTGTAACTATCGGGGAAAACCCACTCAGGCAACGTATTCCATAGCCTAGACGTTCTTATCACAAAAGTTGAGTCGAATCTCTTCGTTCAACCATGAAACGATGTCGCTTTTTCGAGCTACGAGCATTCCGATAGAAAAAAGGACAAGGTGGTATCAGATCATGCAGATCAGTCGCACACTCTCCGAAGTGTATCCGATAAAAAACCGATAGGCTAGCAATTTTTTTTTTGACTGAAGCGACTTTGCTTTTATACCCCTCAATTACAACAATCCAGGCGATTTCAGTGATGCTATAGTTGAGTATTTATGGAGGCGAGATGTTTTCAAGCTAAAAAAAGATCTTTTTGTAGAGATGATTGATGTAATCAATTATGTTTATTGATTAAAATAAATACTCGAGCATAGTTTTGTGAACAAATTACAGTACTCACATCAGTTTCCTTCCTTAATAAATTACCCACTTAAAGACCAAGATATGGTGTGAACAATAAAGAATTTTCATTCACTTTTTTTAGTAATTACTTAACCCCATTTAAAAACAACAACCTGGGTTTGATTGGTTTGCTGCTTTTAAAAGACGACACAATTGTCTTTAAAAAAGCCACAAGCAGTGGAGAAGTCAAGAAAAGTATGATGCGATCCTTTTATAATTAACAAGCCGACTTCGTCCGCGCGAAATAAATACTCAGTAACTGAGTAACTGGTAACTCAGGCAGTACCTATTTTTATACCCAGACACAATTACAGTTACTAAAAACAGCTTATGATAAAACAATTTCATCAAAATCAGTTCAGTTGTTTAGGTGTGAAAGCGTAAGAGACATTCGTCCCCCATTTCAATTCCAATTACATCCCCATACAGTTCGAAATTACAAAATTGCTAGAACAAACATTTATTGGCTTCGTGCCAAGTGCCTATATAAAGAGTTTTATCTTCAACGATTGGGAATTCCATATTGACATTCATCCCACATTTCAACCCCAATTTAATCCCCGTACA
Organism: Ectropis crepuscularia; assembly: GCA_963693475.1. Classification (NCBI taxonomy): domain Eukaryota; kingdom Metazoa; phylum Arthropoda; class Insecta; order Lepidoptera; family Geometridae; genus Ectropis; species Ectropis crepuscularia. The sequence goes on from OY856355.1 coordinate 22,858,647, forward strand.
GTTCGAAATTACGAAATTGATAGATGAAACATTCGTTTGCTTTGTGTCAAGTGTCTATATACAGAGTTTCATGGTTTTATCTTAAACCGTTGGGAAGTTCCATATTGACGTTCATCCCCCATTTCAACCCCAATTTCACCCCCGTACAGTGCGAAATTACAAAATGGATGGAACAAACATTTAATTGCTTCATGTCAAGTTTCTAGATACAAAGTTTGATAACTTTGAAAATCACGAATTTTTAATGTTATGTTGCGAATTAGACATTAGAAAACAATAAGCCGCCAGCTCCGAACGGTGAAGGAAAACTTAGAGAAAAAAAAATAATGAAAAAATTGAAAAATGAAAGACAGAGAGAGAGAGAGTTTCACTCTCTTAGGGGTTGAATTTCGCAAAACTCCGTCTTAGCGAGCGTATACGTGCTTTTTAGCACGTACGTTTTTAGAACCTCCATGCAAAATTTCAGATTCCTAACATTTGTAGTTTCTGAGATGCCTTGATTAGTGACCTTTCGCTTTTATATATATAGATAAGTAGCTACTTTGATATCCTTGACGAATAGAATGGAAATGGCTGGATTGATTTAAAAGTATTTGAAAAACACATGTACAATACTGTGCTACCGCATTTAAGCGAAGATCCACCAGCTTTGTTAATATTTGATGGCCATTCTACCCATACCAATTAGAAGTTTTAGAAGAAGCTCAAAAACGTGGAGTGACTATAATAAAGTTACCATCATATGCAAGCCATTTACTGTAGCTGTTAGATTTGTAGGTTTTCAAATCAATGAAAAACACTTGGTCGAAAAACTTCTGGTATAGAAACGATTGAATGTAGGTAAGAAGTTAAAGATGAATCCAGTCGCATTCTTTGAGAAGTGTGTCGCGAACTAAATCCACTTATTATTGGGAACGGTTTTAAAAAAGGAGGTATATACCCATTCAACAGAAACACTACATTAAAAGAAAAATATAACCCTGAACCATTGAAAAGATTCAAACAAAATAACACCAACATTATCATCACCATTATTGTGAACAGTTTTTCGAACAGAAATGGAAGATCTTGATGATCCGTTGGCGACCACAGAAACTGTAAATGACGACTGTTTGTCAAAAAAATAATCGCATAAATTGTAACCAATGACGAATTTGAACCGGATGGCAGCAAAATGAATCCGGTAATTCACGACTGTATACTAGTGAGATTTACAACAAAAAAATATGTTAAGTATTTCGTAGGGAACATTATAGTTAATGATGAGAATATACCCAAAGTGAATTTTTTGAGAAAAATAAAGAACAGTAGGTTTATGTCTTTTCATTACCCAAACGTGGAAGATATATCGGAAGTAAAACATTACGATGATGATATTTTAATGTTCCTTAACCCTATTCTTGACACAATGTACAATTTGATACGCTGTACTTTAAAAATATCTAGAAAGGTTCTGAAACGTATTTTTAATTTTTTTATGGTGCAACATGTTAAGCAAGAATATCCTAATTCTACCAATAAATATTTTTTTCACTTCTGGCAACACCATGACCGTAGTAGAACGTAAGATGGTGGACCGGTCGAAGGCGTCTACGCATCGCAAGGTAAAAATATCATTTTTAATTAATTGCTTGATTCAGACGTTTTTTTTTCTTTCATAGGTGTGTATCCACTTAACCAGCAGCAGAAAAACAGAGCTCATCAGCTGGTAGCGCTTGTTCCGAGATCGGGGGCCAAATCAGATGTAGATGAAAGTAGTTCATCTGATGATGAACTACAATATCGGTTCCATTCGACTTACTCCGACACAAGTTCACCACCTCCTTCGTTACCATCTTCACTGGAGAATCTTCATCTTTTATCAGATGACGATGATGAGAATAATCAAGTGACTGCTTCAACATCTTTGGTACCATTCCAACAGCCGTCGCCGTCAATCCATTCTAATTCTCCATCAATTTTATCACCAAATCAATATGTAAGTAAATTATTATTGAAGAAAAATCCTATAGCCAAACGGACACGTTCAGAAACCACCGACCGGAGCAGCGACAAAATAGAACTAAGTAAATCTGAATTCCTGAGCATGTGGGAATCACTCAAATGTCAAGTTTGAGATGATTCCGAGTTCATTACAAGAGTTGAAAGTCTCGATGGATTTCATCTCGAATAAATATGATGAAGCAATAAAACGGATAGAGATTTTGGAAGCAGACAAAAGTAAGGATAAAAAATGTTTGTCTGTAAAGTCGGTTTACTGACGATAGAACGTGACAATGTCTTAAGAAAATACTGATCGAATGGTAGCATTTTTCAAAAGAAAATTTTAATTTCATTTGTTTAATAGATTTGTATGTAAAAAGTAATCAGTAGAATTTAGTCATTTTCAATCAAAACAATGCAAAAAAGCTTTTAGATGCCGGGGATGGAACCCGGGGCATTTCACATGCAAAGCGAACGCTCTACCACTGAGCTACATCCCCGCTTGAACTACTGGTCGAAATAATTAATACAACTGTAACAAACATGCGGCGAGGTAACGACCGACGGTAACGGTACATGACGTCATGTTTTGTGGGCGTGCAGCCGGCTTCATCGAATTATAAGACGTTATCACGTCAAAAAGTATATTTCGGAACTGGAAACTACGCTGGAAAAAATGGACCGTAATACTCGTAGCACCAGCATCGAGTTCAGAAACATCCCAATTAACAGCAAGGAAACTAAACAAGACCTCATAAATATCGTGAAAAATGCTGCCCTCTTTCTCAAGACGCCTCTTTAGGATACGGAAATAAGGAACATCTTCAGAATAAACTCGAAAGCCGCAGTCAAGACAATTGTAGTAGATTTCACAACCATTCCAAAATGCGAAAATTTTATAAATTCATACAAACACTATAACAAGGCGCACGGTGGCAATTGGCTAAACACTAACGACATAAACGTCGAAGGAACAAAAACACCAGTATACATTTCGGAGTACCTCACTCAAAAGGAACGGAAGCTGCTTTACTTGGCTCGAGATTTCTCGAAAACCCATGGTTATAAGTTTTGCTGGACTTCATCACCGCATTCACATTGGTACTAAGGAGGACCTTGATAAACTTCTGGACAAATGACTAGCTACTCCAATATCATGTATTTTTCACACGAATATGCTTAACATTATTTTATCATCTAATTTTATGTTAGCTTTATCTCTTAGCCGGTATCTTTTCAATTATTTTAAACAAAACTCACTATAACACACATATTATAACACAACAAACACACACGGTATAAATTAAAATGTACAAAAATATTCATACAAAGCTCAGTCACACCTAAACAAATTCACACAAAACATTAAACTCAATCACTCACATTTCAAAAAACTACAAAACTATAAATTAAAAATAGTTAAATACTCTAGCATCCTCCCATATTCCCTATAAGTCTTTCAACAACATTTGAACGAGATTTCTTTGACGGAAATCAGGTACATTCATCCAGTTCATTCATCGTATAGTTATGGATAACACAATTCACGAATTGTCTAAAAATTTAGATGAAATGGCTCCGTCTGTTTCGGTAGTCTGTGAACCAGAAGAGTGTGCATCTCTCATTGCTGGCAGTAGTCGCACCCTGAACATTATTGGTCAGAATATCAGAAGCATTTCTTGCAACTTCGATCACTTCGCTGCTCATCTACAAAGACTCGCTGTTGTTCCTGATATACTGAGTCTTCAGTGAGTGCTGGCTATCACGCAATAGATACCTACCACAGCTGGAAGACTATACTTCTGCATCCTCTACCCATTTATTCAATCAAAACGATGGTCTAGTCGTTTATAGCCATATATCGGCCACCTGAATTCAAAAACGTTAATAAGTTCATTTGTTCTTTGGACAATGTTCTAATATCACAAGATCATTTTCAATCAATAATAATCATGGGAGATATAAATCTTAATATCTTAAAAGAATCTACTGATAGACAAGTCGGCATATATCTTAATATACGCAACACACGGACTACTGCCAGCACATTCCTTTTGTGGTAACAGCTGTCTCGACCAGGTTTTGCTAAAAACCAGACTCTCTTCTAAAACCCTAGTAGTACGTGGCTTTATAACTGATCATTACACGTTACTCTTTTCATTGGTCGTGAAGAATACTACTACCAAATTAAAAAGTAGCAATTTCAAAATAATTAACCATTCTGAGCTTAATGCCCAATTACTGAAAACAGATTTTAATCCCATACTAGACACTAACGATTGTGATACTGCAACAAACACTGTCATAAAAATAGTCTCAGATGCAATCACTTAAGAATAGGTCGACCTGTGATGCAGTTACTGAGCTGACTAGCCATGTGTCTGAAGTGTTGGATTCTGGGGATAAGTGCCTTGCCATCTTCTTAGATATAGCAAAAGCATTTGACACGATTCCGTCGGATATTCTAATTAAAACGTTAGAAGCCCTTGGCATTCGCGGTTTCCAGCTACAGCTATTCAGCGACTATCTTTCCAACCGAACTCAGAGTGTCAAAATTGGAGATATCCTTAGTACCCCAGAAACCATAAGCTAAGGTGTGCCACAGGGCAGTATCGTTGGGCCTACTCTGTTTCTAGGTTACATAAATGAACTCTGCAATATGTCACTAATCAATGGAAAAATATTTACGTTCAATGAAGATACAGCTGTCATATTTCATGGAAAAACATGGGATGAGGTTTTTTACCTTGCTCCAATTGGGTTCAATAAGTTAAACTTCTTGTTGCATAAACACACATTAAGCCTCAACGCAGATAAAACTAATATAATGGCCTTTTCCATAAGAAATCACACTCTACCACCTTCACATTTAAGCTTGATCGCCCACTCTTTTGAATCTCTTCTGTGTTCAGAAAATAATTGTAGGTGTAATAAATTGGAACGAGTAAGCAGGATCCGGTATTTAGGTGTCATTGTCGACAATAATCGTAGTTTCCAACCACACATAAGTGCACTATCTGGTAGAGTTCGCAAACTAATCGCAGTTTTTAAAAATATTCGGCACGTGGCAGACAAAAAACTTAAAAAAAATGTGTACCTGACTCTCTGTCAGTCTCTTTTGATTTACTGCATCGAGGCTTGAGGAGGTGCCGCAAAAACTCACTTAGCTACTTTAGAGAAAGCTCAACGAGCTATTTTAAAGGTCAGCCACTTTTTACCTTTCAGGTATCCTACTACAGAGCTCTACAGGGTTACAGCCGTACTTACAGTGAGACAGCTATTCAACTATTCATACTCCGTATTATTTTAAGACAACACAAGCACTCCCGTCCTACTAATGAGCAGAACCTCGACCATAACCTTACAAAACGGCGTAGAGACATAGTGCAAATGCCCCGATGCAAAACTTACTTCAGGCAAAGATTTTCCCCCTTTGTCAGCCACTATTTGTACAACAAACTATCAGAAATCAAGGAACTACACACACTTAATTTACACGAACTTAAAAAAACTGTAACGAATTTACTACTAAAGTTAACATACTGCGAAACTGAGAATCTATTCTCAGTCATAAAACTAAGTTAGAGTAATCCAAACACATAAATAACTCACGCGCATACACCCTCTCACACATTCACTTACACATACACACCCTCACTTTCACACGCCACCCACCCTTACACGCACACACACACTCGTTTATTTTAATATTTTCATTTTTTATTTTTTTATTTCTCTGTCTTTGATTGTTATATTTGCAAATCGTAAATTAATGTAAATAGTCAATTAGATTTAGCACATTCTCTAGGAATAAAACCGATATCAAAGCTTATCTAGGGAGAGTACAGACCTCTGAAGTACAAGCTACAAGCTTAGTTTGGAGATCTGAAGCTCGTCAACTTAATGTTTATATATAATTTTTGTTTTTACGTATGTTCTTGTATGTACTATTTAACGTTAAGTGCGATTGTACTAATTAATTTGCTTACAATAAATATTCTTATTCTTATTCGGTAATGGCGGAACGTTATAAATTTCGTCAAAGGCGGCAAGCTAATGATGAAACTATAATACAATATCTAGATATTGTATTTTTAGCGGACTCGCAATTATTTTACTAAAAAAATAAATTAAATCACAAATGGCAAAACAATTCTCATTTATAAGTAATTTGAAATATAAATAAAAATGACTACAAGAACAGACACGAAATATAGACAAGTTAGGAGCGTAGGAGCGATGTGCACGGTATGGACGCTGGACGCGGAAAGAGGCCGGTGCCGGGCTGCACTGGCTTTTATAAACTTGTGGCGAGGTAGGCGCGGTGGCGTGATAAAGATGGCGCCTCTCCGCTAACAGTATTATATGACGCTGAAGAAGGCATCCAAGGATTGTGAATTCGGCAGCGCGCTCGACGAGAATCAGTTGATCAGCTCGACCAGTTTGTGTGTGGAGTGAGCAGCGATCTCATACTGCAGAGGCTGTTTTCTGAGCCCGATCTGACGTATGCGAAGGCGATGAATATAGCGACTGCCGAGCCGAGCGACGCCGGCGGCCCGGCCCGGCGGCGGCGCGCGGTGCCGAGCTTGCGGCGGCCAGCACGAGGCGGACAGCTGTAGATACGTTAAATTTGTATGCAACGGCTGCAAGAACCAGGGACACTTGAAGAGGGTGTGTCCATTCAAGGGGCTAAGCGAAGCGAATCAAGTAGGCGGCCGGGGCCGTTCGTTTGAAGCAAACTACGTGCAATCGGCGGCAGCGGCTGCGCCGGCGCGCGCCGCGGCCCGCCGCTCGGACTCGGGCTCGGAAATTGATGTTTCAGAATAAAAACACTTGCAATATAAATAGCATTTGGCCGATTCGATGCATCCCTTCCCATCCCATTCCGCACATGCAATGACACACATGAGTGAGGAGAAAAGCGATATCGTCGTGGCAATTTGAACAATAATATAACGATGGCTACCAGTGCATATCTCGAGAATCTTATAGCGTGTCGTTATGTCCAATAATTTTTCGCTGTGAAAACAACATACCAAAACGTTATCTCGAGTGTTGTGTCGTGTCGTTATCTCGATTGACTTTGTTTTGCTGTGAAACATAATGGATACCTAACCATTATCTCAATGGACTTTTCGCTGTAAAACTATAATTTGTGTCGCCAATTGTTACGTTGCTACGTTAAAACGATCGTCTAAGGAACCCTCACAAAACTCCAAAAGGACAAAGAAAACACCACCCTGTTCACGGTGGTCTCCTGGCGAAGTTGCAGAGCTTCTAGAAGGTATTGTGCATCCATCTACCTATATCCTAACAAGAACTAATCTAACTGTTCATTTCCATATTTAGTTCTAAAAAATATTTCTTTCGTATTGGCCAACAAATCGCGTTCACATATTTCAATTATAAAAATAAATACAGTCCACTAAAATCACTTATTTCGTTATAATATCTCAAACAGAAATTACAATTATAATTAAACTTAAAATGAAGTGATTCGATCGAAGTTGGATCTAAGAATGCGCTTGGCGACGGGCCGGCCGCGCAGGTAGCTTCGGGTGTCGCAACGTGGTCACGTTCCTACGGCACGTTGCGCTGACGCCGCGATTCCTGCTGTTGCTCGGAATTGTGGTTGATGCCGACGTAGCTATTCCTATACATTAGGGTGGCGTAACACCTCCCCCCGTAGAACAGCGACTGTTGAAGATCTTTGTCGTAAACGGAGCTGAGGGTTGATTCTGGTTTGGCTCAATCTTCGTTGTAGCCGGTATGGCGTAGACTTCTTGTAGCTGGAGTTGTCCTTGGTGGCTGGGCTGGCCCGGCGGGTTATCTACTTTACTTTGGCGATGTCTGCGGTAGTAAAGGCTACACATTAGTAGGATTACACCTATCAATGCCACGTAAAGTGGGATAGTGGTATGATAGAGGCCATAATTGACATCTTCAATTGGTTTCAACGGCGACTGTTTGGAAATTCTGGTATTCAGCTCATGAAGACTTTTCAGGCTGATGGAGTTTAGAGTGATTTCAGGTGCGGCGACTGAAGTGGTGATGGTGTTATTAGGCAGGTCCATTAGCTTTAGTGCTTGGCCTTTCAGACGATCTTTGCTGTTGGAGGTCGTGAACTGAGGCGTCTCTATGTAGCACTGCTGCGGGATAATGGCTAGGTAGCTACCTTGTACAGTCTCGTATATATGCCGGTCGCATGAGAGATGAATCTTAGTTGGATGAGGGAAGCTGATAGTGTAATGCTTTTCGTCTAATTCTTCATATGCGGGATTCTCGAAGGCCACGGTGACTGGGTTGCAGAGGGGACTCCGCTGCTGCGTCTCGATGAGATGGTGTATACAGTCTCCAGATGTTCGGCTCTGCGGATTCTTGTTCGCGTCGCATAAGTACCACTTGCTGGTCTTCGGGTATTCTGCCTCTATGTACCTGAATTGTTTCTCATGGATGGCCAGGAAGGGATAAGGGGGAAATAATATTTGATTGTACATATTGGGGACTATAGATAGTTTATAAAGGTCATAAATGGATGACATGACGATAGGAAATCTAAAAACTATAACTATAGTACTATCTACGTAATATGAACCTATTTTAACTATATCGTAATACTCTCTATTATCTAAATCTAACACCTTATCTCTGCCATATAATATGCTCAGCTTGCTAATTATAGCTCGTAGTGCATATAAATCTAGAACCGAATGATGGTAAAGTGGAAGTCCTAATGAACGCTAGAACATTTTGTAATTTGATTATTTCAAACGAAATTGCGTCTACATTGTCACTTAACATCATTAAAATTTGAGCAAAGTGTGCGTATTTAACCATATCGTCTTCGTGCGTTGCTTCGCTGTCGCGAATTCTGCTAATTAAGCCAACCATTTTGTTCTGGTTGTCAATCAGACTATTAATGACTTTTGAATATTGTAAAGTCCAGTTTTTAGAAATACTTATATGGTTATTAAATTTATTTGCTAAATGATTTTGGTTTTCCTGAAGGGATTTTAGAGCCTGATTATAATGCTCTGCATCTGTGTAGTCAAGGTTCCCTGTCTATCAGACCTCTTTTTACACGTTTAGACTCAAATGTCTCTAGTTGTTCTAGCACACTGTTAAGTAGATTTTTGAGGTATGTGATATGAGGTTCGTACAGAGACCTAGTTTTATTATTAAAATCGGGGTTAATAGAGTCTAGTTGTTCCTTGACGGAACTAATACGGTCTCTCAATTACTCTAGATTTATGTGTTGTAGAAAGGAATGGTAGTGGGTTATGACCCTAGCGGGTCCTAACTTGAAAGGTAAGATACCAGGTTCATTATTGAGATTCTCAAGTGTTATCTCTTGCGTTTGAATTGTTCCCAGGAGAAGAAGGAAGGTCAGCGTCAGCCTGTAACAATTGGGCTGATTTAGGGACTCTCTTAAGTCTCGTTATGGCAACAGGGCCTTTCCGTTTCTTAGTATATATGTGAATCGGAAGGTCTGCCATAACCGTATCGTGAATGTATCGGGGAGCTACTTTCTGACGCGAAGCGAATGGATTCTTTACAAAAATCTGCTGCTCGGGCGAGAGTTCAGCTTCGGGTTCCCGTTCTTTATTTCTGTTGGTCGTCAGTTGTTCACGCGAGGTACTCGAGAGGTCATGTATTGTTTTATAAGCTACGGTCATTTTGTCTTTGGGGTTAATCATATACTGTTGTAATAATTGAGAAGAAATGTCTATGTCAAAAGGGCCTCGAGGGTCATAATGTCCGGTTATAACTTCAATAGGCTTACATTTTGTAAAACTGTGAATGCTACTATTGTATGCTAAAGTACCATACGGAACCAAATTAATTATTGACTCAGATTTTTGAAATAGTTTTAGAATGCGAAGATGTTCCAAAACGGTTGAATGAAACCGCTCCACTATTCCATTTTCATTAGGAGCGTGAGGGGCAACTCGATGGTGGTGAATTTTATGAACCCTTACAAATTCGGCTACAAGTTGGTTAGTGAACTCAGTACCGTTATCAGTTACTATGGTCATGGGTATACCGTGGTGAGAACAAAAGTTTAGTAATAGTAAGCCTTGTTCTACACTTACAGTGGTGCCGTCACGCAAGTGGTAAGCATTTTTGGCCAGAAGTATTTATGGGATAATGCTAAATAGGTCTCATTTATACCACGATGGTTCGTCTTACCATTATGATATTTGCTAATAATTTCTTGCTGTTTAAGATACTCCCTTACATTTTCCACTTCGGTGCTAGTTAGTGTTAGGTCCATAGCTGAAATTTTAAAAGCTCTCTGCAAAATAGGTACTATAGTATACATAGATAAGTAGGAATTGATTGATTGGTAGCCAGTTTTAGTTTTGGGACGCACATACTCTTTTATAGCGTTTATAATGTCTTCCTCTAGGTTAGTTCCTGATACTTGGAGGGATATTCGCGTATGTGTATCAAACGGTTTAGTGATTACAAGTCTACTTTTTATGTCATTTACTACATTGATAATAATTTGCCTGGAGAATTTATTTAGGGGGTGGTCTGACATCGGGACATTCAAGACAGGATTTTCATTATCTGTATGAGCTGTGGCAGTCCTTGACGAGGATGCGCCAGCTTCAGAGGCAGTGATGGTTCTAGAGTCATCTAGTACATCGGATTTTTCAGAGGTATTAACTGCGATAGACATGAGCTCATCGTTGTGTAACTCTACTCTTGAAAGAGCATCGGCATTAGTGTTATTTTTACCCTGTTTGTAGATGACTGTAAAATCATATTCACTAAGTTTTAAGCGCCATCTTGTTAGTCGCGAGCTAGGTTCCTTTAAGTTCATTACTCATTGCAGAGGCTTATGGTCCGTAATGATTTCAAATTTACGGCCAAATAAGTATGGTCTAAAATACTTAGTTGCCCACACAATAGCCAATAATTCCTTTTCTATAGTACTGTAATTACACTCACTGGAATTTAGAGTTCTTGACGCATAGGCTATTGGTTTATCTGAGCCTACGGTACCTTGAGATAAAATGGCACCAATTGCAACATTAGATGCGTCAGTAGTTAGTATAAACTCTTTTTTGAAATCGGGGTACTGCAGAATAGGATCATTAGTCAAAAGTGTTTTGCAATGCTCAAAGCACTCCACATATTTGTGGTCTAACGAAATTTTACTTTTTTTTTTTTTTTTTTTTTTTAAATAAAGAGTGACGAGACGAGCAGGACATGTGCCTGATGGTAAGCAACATACCTGCCACATAACAGCACAGTGACACGCAGCTATTGGAACATGGAGAGCCCAAATCATTACCTAGCACTGCACTGCGCTCCTCACCCAGAGATCTAAGTTGTTATATCTCTAAGCCCTGTAATTTCTCTGGAAACATTGCCCTTCAAACCGGAACACAGTAATGTTTGCACATTACTGCTTGGCGGTAGAATAATTGGCAAAGGTGTGGTACTTCCCCAGGCGGACTCTGCTAAGAGTCCTACTACTACAAAACTTTTTGAGACATTGGGTTAGAGGTTTAGTCACACGTGTAAAATCTGGAATGAATTTTCGATAATAGCCAAGTAGTCCGAGAAAACGTTTGATTTCGGTGGTTGTTTTTGGCAGGAGATACCTTTGTATTGCCTGAATTTTATTAGGGTTAGGTTTGACACCGTCGTTTGAAATTACATGGCCCAAAAACTCAGTCTCCAACTTCAAAAATTCGGATTTATCCATTAGAATTTTTAAGTTAGACTCTCGCAGTTTTTTGAACACTTTCTCCAGATTTAGGATGTGTTCCTGGAGTGAGGTGCTAAATACGATAATGTCATCGAGATAGACAAGACATACCTCATTCTGCAGGTCTTTGAGGACATTGTCCATCACCCGTTGGAATGTGGATGGAGAATTCTTTAATCCCATGGGCATTCTTAAGAATTCATAATGGCCGTTCTCTACGTTGAATGCAGTTTTATGTATGTCTTCTAAATCCATTTCCACCTGGTAGAACCCACTTGCTAAATCAAGCGTGGTGAAATAATGACATTTGCCAAGTTTGTCAAGTACGTCAGTTATGTTGGGAATTGGATACTTGTCATCAATCGTTTTCTCATTAACTTTCCTGAAGTCCACAACAAGACGCCATTTAGCCTTGCCTGAAGCAGCGGCCTTTTTGGGCACAATCCAAATTGGAGAGCTCCATGCAGAGTCAGAAGGTCTAATAATGTTTTGTTCCAACATTTTATTAATTTGATCTCTAACTTCTTGTCGGTGGACATAAGGGTATCTAAAAGTTTTTGTATGTACTGGGATTTCATTGGTAGTTCTTATTTTATGTTTTATCTTGTTGGTGAATGTTAAAGCTTCTCCCTCAAGATAAAACACATTAGCGTAGGCCGCGCATAAGCGTTCCAAGTTAACGCGTTCTTCCACATTTAAATGTTTAGTACGGAGGCGGGAAACAACTTCACTAACGCGATTCGGTAAAATTCCAGTACGCTCACTTTCGATATTAAAAAAACTCGGCTTCTACCGGTCTATACATAGAAAAAATAATGTCATTAGATGTGGGGTTAGTCACTTCTACCCAACCGCGGTTATTTTCAACTGTGGTTAAGCAATCTGAAATAAGGCAATTACAAATAGTCTGAGTTTCTACTACCACGTCTCCGTCTAGTGAATTCACTGGTAGCCTAATTAATTTGAAAGAGTTGGCTGGAATAATTTCCTCATAAAGATTAGCGTTACGAGAGTCATACATTCGAACAGGTATCTCAGCATTACGAGTAATCAGGACTTTACTACCAAGGTCTATTTTAGAACCCCACACGTCAAGTAGGTCAAATCCAATAAGTCCATCAAAGTAATTGTGGAACTTGTACACGAATAACGTAATATCCTCTTGCTCACAGAATTCCGGGAAACAAGGTAAGGTTATCGAGTAATCATTTTTACTCGTGGCGTGTACATTTGTCACCTCAAAAGGGTCGTAGTTCAGAGGGACATCACTAAAATATTTTTCGACAGCGTCTGGGCTTATGAAAGACTGATTAGCGCCCGTATCAATCAGAAATTTTAATGGTGGGTTAGAAATTTGAATATAATCCAGCTGTCTTTGAATGTGAAAGTTAAGCTCTATTTTGGCTTTTCGCACTTCGACTCCTGTTGAAAATTTGTTTCATTTGCAGGAGGGGAACTCTGCTCTACTTCCTCTAAGATAACCGATTCAGCATAGTGCTGAGGCTCTGGGTAATACGCATAGTCAGTATAGTCTTGGTATGGGTAATAGTACTGTTCGTCGTAATCTGCGTAGTAGGTGTCGAAGTCAGGGTAATTATAGTCACATTCATTATGGTTCACTTCGCGAGTTTTGAAATAATTAGTCGGGGGCGGATTTCCGAACTTTCGCCAATCATGTCCCTGCATAGTAGGTGGTCAAGGTCTTGGAACAAAATGACTGACGCCGCTCATCGGACGAGTCTGATTACCAAATCTGTACTGAGGTTGAGGCCTATTATTATTCATAAAAAAAATATTTTGTTGGTTATTATAATTTGGTGGCGGAGCACGCATCATTTGCTGTGTCCTGATTAGGCCACGAGGTTGTTGCATTGGGTTTTGATACCCAGATCTCCAACCTTGAGGAGGTTGAGCCAACATTGGCAGCTGCCGCGGTGGACCGGGCATGTTAAAGTTCGGCTGTCTGACAGGCATACAGACAGAGAGACAGACAGACAGACAGAAACACTTTATTATGCACACCAGTAAAGTAAAAAATTAGAAAAAAACATATTACAATAACAGAAAATACTTATAACTAGTGCCATAAATGGCGGCCTTATCGCTAATAGCGATTTCTTCCAGACAACCATCAAAGGCAAGAAAAAACACAAAAAAATTACATAATGATGATAGGGTGTGAGGGAAAAAACAAAATTACAAAAATTTGTAAGTCGTCACTTAATTACTAGAATATGTTATATCGCTTGCCCCGGGGAATATAGTTGTAAAGTAGTGTTACGACTGTCTTTGTGTTTTTACATTTTTGACATCCTTATGTCATGTACTATGACTGTAATTTTTTTCAGATTTTTTGGTGGACTAATTATTAAAAAAAAACACGTAAATGTCTTTATTCCACGGAAATTATTTGTACACAATATCAGTATTACTTATTTAAAATATTTTAATATCTGGAAATAAAACGCAACAATCATAAAGATAGTTTTAATCTAGCTTGCAGTTCCGCAAAATACTCATAAAAGTGAATACGACAGGTTTGTAATAAAACCTCAGAACTTAGTAAAACGTAAGTTGCTATTACCAATTAAAGAAGTTCATAAAATAAGCGTAAAGAAACAATACGACTTTCTTTCCGGAAATAATTCACGCCCCACTTGACGCAATAGTTCGTCGCTCATAGTGCTATCTCTTACTTTCTTTGTTCTATCGTATAGTGCATCTTTGTTTAAATTTGCTTTACGCACATTATAATAATACTCCTAATCGCGTCAAGGTTAGACGGGCGCGAGGCTTCGTACGAGAAACAACTGTATTTAATGCGGATCCTTTGTTCATTTTTTTTTTTTAAAGTGCAATAGTCATACATATCCAGTGAAATGGCAAAACAGCTGATACCAAAGAAGTCTTGTCGTGCCAGGAGAATGCTGTTGATGATAGACGGTGAGTATAAACATTAAATTTGTTTCACTTAATAATATTATAAATCTACATGAATAATTATTATAGTCGCTAAAGAGTCAAAGTGGATAAGCATAGCAGTACTGTTATTATTTTTTTTTCACAAAATTAAATACGTAAATAGTATAAGAAGGATATAATTTACGAATTTATAAATTACGGGACGACCCCGTTGGCATAAAGGTTACCATGCCAGACTGTCGCTAGAGATGTTATATTAGGGTGATAATTAGGTATTCATAATCTATACTAATATTATAAAGTGGATAGATTTCATTGTTTGTTTGTTTGGATTAAATAGGCTCCGAAACTACTTGACCGATTTGAAAAATTATTTCACCAATAGAAAGCTACTTTACCAGGGATTAACATAGGCTGAATTATATCCCGATACTCCCACGGGAACGGGAACTACGCGGGTGAAACCGCAAAGCGCTGCTGTATTGAGTATATTCGTTAACTCGTATTAGCATACCATACCTATTACAGGTATTAGTCAAATATTAGTCAACCGATGCAATATTTGCTACTTTAGTCTAATATTGGTATCAATTTGATATCAATAATAGATTCGAGTACCAATTATTAAAGCTCACGTGACGTGAGCGCCGACTGCCGGCCAGTCGCGAATCTTAAGGCTGGCTAATATTTGACTAATATGGCGTATTCATAACATTTGTATTCGCTTATCCTAATTATGAATACTAATCGCTTGTATTATAATATTTATAATACCTGTACCTATTACGAGTATACTCGATTCATCTCTAACTGCCGCCCAGGGTTCGATTGCACGGTTAACAAATTTATGAAGAACAAAGTTTTTCGGCTGTTGGTCTGGATGTTTATATCCATATAAATTATTTATGTATGTATATGTAGTATATCAGTTGTGTAGCACCCATAGTACAAGCTATAAATAGCTTCCCATGGGGCTTACCGCCCGTGTGGGAAATGTGTACTGATATTTATTTATTCATTTTATTTATAATGATATTTTTTTTGCGTAGGTCTTCATTGAAGAAAAAGCAAAAATAACAATACTACACACTACCAACTAATAACTAGAACAGTCGATTTTCCATAGGATAGTCCCTATGAGCTTATATTAATTTTTGTTCTAAGATCTTATGAACTTATGTTTTTCTTATTGTTTTCAGATGTACCGCCTGACAATTCCACAATAGATCAGGAACAGGAAATTGCACTTCATGGAGCTATAAGTCCAACGTTGGATTCTCTTACACCGTTTCCATCGAAGTTATTGCAATCACCCTCTTCGATTTCTTACGATTCTACTGTATTTGATACTGTAGATTTTGTGGCTTCTCCATCAGTCGTATATCACACACCACGCCAGAAAAAAATATGCAGTGTTAACACAACACCAACAACCAAAATCAACGACAAACCTGATAAAGATCAAGAACTTGATTCAATCATTGAAGAGAAGTCACACGAAAAACAAAACATCGACACATCAAGTACAACTTCAGTTGAAGATTTTATAGAATCCTCTACTGCACCTGAACAAAGTGCCTCTATACAAGAAGACTATTTACAAACAGATTTAATACTAGTTTCAGCCCCAAGCATTACTAATGTAAATCCACATAGTCCTAGTCTTTTGGATCTAGACAATACTGACGTTCTGATAATGAATTTAGATGAAATGGTATCCACAGATGAAAGAAATGAAGAGACTGGAATGGACAAAAATGAAAAAGTACTTACTAGAAAAAGAAGTTGCAATGATACAGAATGGATATCAAAAAAAAAAAAATTTCAGAAAAATTCAGGTCAAGATTATGTGGGTTCTAAATCTAAGAAAAAATTTGCAGCGAAAACTATGGGAGATGTTTGCAGCTGCAAAAGAAAGTGTGGTGATATTTTTAATGAAGAGAGACGCAAATGTATTTTTAATACATTTTGGAGCAGTTCAAGTCATGAAAAACAATGGGACTTCATAAACAGACATGTCAAAGCTGAAAGTATTAAAAAGATGAGCCTAGAAAGAAAAAATAATAGAACTCAGACTTTCACATATTTCTTTAAGCTTGTTGAAAACACCAGCACCATGACAATAGTATGCAAAAAGTTCTTCTTAAATACGCTCAGCATATCTGAAAAATTTGTATACACAGCTATAGAAAAAGGTAAATTTGATAAAATAGAAGACAACAGAGGAAAACACGACAATCGACCTCATAAAATGAGCAAAAACACTGAAGAGAGTGTAATCGCGCACATAAAGATGTTTCCTGTTAAAGAGTCACATTATGTACGTAAGACAACAAAAAAATTATACCTAGAAGAAACATTAAATATTTCTAAAATGTACAGGCTTTACAAAGACTGGTTTCAAGAACAGAATTATTTAGAGGTGCAGATGGCATCAAAAAGACAATACGAAACAGTATTTAATACAAAATTCAACTACAGTTTTCACAAGCCTAAAAAGGATTTATGTACCTCCTGTTCTATTTATAATAATGCTGACAGCGAAAAGAAGAACGATCTTGAAGAAACTCACAATGTACACTTAAAAAATAAAGAAACTGTGCGTAATTTGAAGAATCAGGACAAAGAACAAAGTGATCCTACTGCGACAACAGTTGCTATCTATGATTTAGAGAAAGTTTTAACTATACCCCAGTCAGAAGTTAGCATATTTTATTATAAAAGAAAATATCCGATATATAATTTAACAGTGTATGATACTGTAAACAAAAAAGGGCATTGTTACCTTTGGCATTACCAAATTGCAAAGAGGGGAGCCAACGACGTCGGTAGCTGCATCTTGAACTTCATTGAAAACGAATGTAAGAGAGGCATCAAAAACTTTATTTTCTACTCTGATGGTTGTGCAGGACAAAATAAAAACCGAATTATATTCTCAATGTATTTATATGCAGCTAAAAAATTTGATATAAATATTACGCATAGGTATTTTGAAACCGGACATAGCCAATCTGAAGCAGATTCAATGCATTCTTGTATAGAGCGTGCGAAAAGGAACCAAATTATTTATACTCCCGATCAAATGTACGCCATAATTATGAATGCAAAAGTCAATGGCCAGAAATTTGAGTTAATTGAAATGAAGCAATCTCAATTTTTTGATTTGAAAGAGCTCATGCCAAAGAAATATTGGCTAAAAACCGAAACCGGAGCAAAAATTTCATGGTCCAAAATTCACGAAATCTCAATATTAAGGGAACAGCCAGACATCCTTCAATTTAAATATAATTATGATGAGGAATTGCAGCGACTAAATACTGCATCGATGAGTCGCTCCTCTAGAGGAAGGGGTAAAAGTAGTGCTCCAACTACATTAGATGATACACTAAAAACTGCCTATTCTTCTAAAATAAAACTTCCTAAGCCATTGTACGATGATTTATCCAGTCTTTGCAGGACTGAAGCTATTCCGACCCATTACCAACCTTTTTATAGAGATATGCAGTGTGATGGAGGTTCCAACAGCGTGGAGAGTGATGGTGGCATTTCAGATTCTGAATAATTTTATCAATATTGATGTGTATATTTAATATTACTGAGAATAATTTAAATGCGATACAATTGTTCCTATAAATGAATGCCAGAGTTTATTATGTTAATTTAGAAAAATACATACTTACATGTTTTTGTTTCAAGATTTTAAAGGATATTGTTAGATTTGATTTTTATACTGATATACGAGTCTCTAAGACAAAACTTATGCATGTATTTACGATTTAAGCCCTTAAATTAGTCGCATTTGAACGTCTAGTTTCTGAATAATCTTAATCATGTGTCTTAACAAAATGATTATGAGACGATAGACTGAATATGATGATAATGTGATATAATGTTCCTATAAATATAAGTTAAAGTTGATTATGTTAATTTAGTAGAAGAATAATAGACAAGTTTGTTTTTAGTGCTAGATTTTAACAGATATTATTGTTTCTTTAATTTACATAATTTTTATACTGATGCACGAGTCTCTAAGACAAAACTTATGCATGTATTTACGATTTAAGCCCTTAAGTTAGTCCCAGTTGAACGTTTAGTTCCTGAATAATCTTAAGTATATTCCTTATCAAAATGATTATGAGACGATAGACTGAATATGATGATAATGTGATATAATGTTCCTATAAATGAAAGTTAGAGTTTACTATGTTATTTAGAAGACAAATAATAGACAAATTTGTGTTTGGTGCAAATTTATAATAGATACTGTTTTATTTTATTTTTATAATTATTAAACTGTTGTACGGGTCTGTAAGATCAACATTATGCTAATACTATACCTACTAATAATCTCTTTAATTCTTCGTGTTTAGTTGTATTAAACTCTCGTTCCAATATAACTATAGTGTTTTAATTTCTTACAAGGAAAACATAACAAATTTATGAAAAGTTCCCAAGTTAGTACCTAAGTAGTAGTAGTGCACCTAATGCACAAGATCTCAAGCAAGGTTCAAGACTATATTTTTTTTTATAAATCTAGATAACCTACCATGTATCATTACAAATAAACAGTAGTAAGTAATAATATCTCACTGTTTCACGAAGGACATAATATTTCCGCTAAAAGAGTGGTAATCACTTATTAAGTTCTAAGCATGCATCAATATTAACGTCACGATGAGCGGTTTCTTTGTTTTTCATAAATACGTTCATACAGGGAAATGGTCGTAAAATACTGTTGCTCTACAGTGTAATTAAATAAATTAATGTAAAGTACATTTTGTTAGTTTTTGCCTATTTACTCTAAGTTTATAAAAATAAAAATCCCATCATAAATTAGGAAAAAAAAATACCGTTCATTTGATATATAAATTGTTTATGTAGTACAAATAGGAGTCTAGAAATAATAGAAATACCTTCTTTTGTTTTTTCTGACAAAAGTTGATTTTACTATAACGACTTTATTCCCCGGGGCAAGCGATATATAAACTACGTAATAATACTATACACACATAATTGCTAAAATACATAAAAATACTATACAATAAATACACAAATACTATTATATTTACCATACAAAATATTAACAAAACTAGTGTACAATGCACATGATCATAAACAATGAACAACACAGAAAGTAGTAAAAGAGAACAGGAAAAAAGGAAAGTCAAGAACGAGAAGATAAGAGAAAAACAGAGATAAATTAAGAGACCAATTCAGAAAGATAGTGTTTCTTAATTTGAGCCTTGAACGATTCTAAGCTCTGCGCGCGTCTGATACCCACCGGAAGGGCATTCCAGAGCGCAACAGCCACCACGCAGAACGAAGACCCACAGAAGGAAGTAGAGTGAGTAGGAGTAGACAGAAGGAGATTACTAGATGACCTAAGGTTACTATGGTGAGTGTCGCAAAGAAATGTGAAACGGGAACTAAGATAAGTAGGGTATGTAGGATTTAATAGCAAATTAAATAGCAGCGAAAGTATGTGTGTATCCCGACGAAGCCTAATAGGGAGCCAGTTGAGCTTTTTACGAAATACTGAGACATGGTCGTATTTCCTAAGACCGAAAATGAACCGTATCACAAAATTTTGGAGACGCTCAAGCTTTTCAAATTGCTCCTGGGTTAAATCTAGATAGCTGGTGTCAGCATAGTCCAAAATTGGAAGAAGGAGAGAATTTGCTAGCGCAACTTTAGTAGCCGTTGGTAAAAAAATTCTGATTCTCCTTAGAGAAGCTGCTGAACCAAACAATTTACGCTTAACGGCCTGCAGTTGAGGGTCCCATGACATGCACCTATCCAATATAACCCCGAGATTTTTAACCTGCGCACTGTAAGGTATAATAACACCTCCGAACATAAGCGGGGTCAGTGTAGTCCAATCAATCTTTGAAATTAACCCAGTACTACCAATTATAATGGCCTGCGACTTCGAAGGGTTGACATCAAGCCCAAACGATTGACTCCAGGCCTCGATGCGACGCAAATCATCATTTATAGATCTCACCGCTTCGTTAAGACGATCTAATGAAGCCTGCGAGTAAATTCGGAAATCGTCGGCATAGAGGTGATAGGAAGAAGTTATATGAGATGTTATAGAGTTTATGAAGATTGCAAAGAGGAGGGGAGAAAGAACGCCACCCTGAGGAACACCGGAACCAGTATCACACCAAGAAGAGAACGTCTCTCCCACGCGTACTCGCTGCCGGCGTCCCAGCAGATAACTGCGAAACCAGTCAATTGCCGTTGGAGATATGTTAATAGAGCGGAGAATAGCAAGTAGAACATCAAAATCGACCGTATTGAATGCATTACTGAAATCAAGTAAGGTAAGAACAGTAAGTTTCCTATTATCCATCCCGATCCTAATGTCATCCGTAATTTTAACAAGAGCAGTGACTGTGCCATGACCAGTACGGAAGCCGGACTGAAAAGAACTCAGGAGATTATTACGATTGATAAAGGAGTTTAGCTGGGAGTGGATAAGACGTTCCAGCACTTTAGAGAGAAATGGGAGAATGGAAATTGGACGATACTCAGTAAAGGACTTTAGGTTGGGTTTTTTAGGAATAGGGACAATATTAGCATCCTTCCAACACGATGGCACAGTGCACTGGGATATAGAACTGTTCAGGATATGACATAGGATAGGTAAAATTTCATCCAATACTGGTTCAATCATGCAACGTCCGATGTTAGCATACCGAACCGAACATACCGAACGTGGCATACCGAACGTCATAGGCTTTGGAGTAAAAGAATTCAACGGTAAACTTTGAATAAACTGAGACGGTTGATGGTACTCCTTTTTAGAACCACTACCATCATTGCGTTGTTGTAAATATAGCGTATTTAACTCCTCTTGGACAAATTCCAATGCCTTCTCTATGGATTCAGGTCGCATACACCGTACCCTGCATCCTAGAGGATCTTTTAGACCTCTTAAATATGCCTGAAGGGTTAGCTTTTGGTATAGTGTGCGCTTAGCCTCAATGGTAGATGGAATATGCTCGTGTAAAGACACATACGTCATTACTGTCCTAAAAAGATTTTGACAGTGCTCGTACAATTCCTGAGGTGTACTAGACCCTTGGGTCTGTAGGGAAAGGTCACTATACAGAGCAGTTTCGTCGCGATGGTCTGCGAAATTATTAATAAGGGCACTCCGAATACCCTGCCAGCTTTCCGGTATGCCGTTCGAGATTATCAGTCTAGACGCGGGTCCCGTGATTTTATTTAAGATGCCGTTAGTGAGGGCTAAGTTGGATAGTTCGTGCCCAGGCTGTGGATTCGCGTGAGTTATAATTATTTGATCACACAAATTAATGAATCGCGTAAGGATGTGCGGGTTGCCGTCAAACTCGGGTAACAGTCTGAGTGACTTATAAATGACATCGATATTGTCATATGCGGATGGAGCCGGAGGCTGAGGTTGAGCTTGGGGCTGCTCCATTTCGTCTAGATTTCTACTCGCGTCAACTAAATTAAATCTATTATACGACCTACTTCTACCTACACTAATATCCTTAATTTTCCTCGGGTGGAAATTTTTGGAAACTTTTAAATTAATTTAACACAATATATGAGCCTGTAAAAATCACACGGTACACATATATATAATATAGCACATACAAAAATTACACAGAATTAAATCACACATTATAAAAAGAAATTCCACACAAAAATTTAAATGAGTGAAAAAAAAAATATTACTAGGATTGAATAGGGCTAAGGAATAAGGACTGAGAAAAAATCAAAGCACTTACAACATGGTATTTTTCGCTGAATCGATTTCTGGATTCCCTCCGACAGCAACCGCAGGTTCTTTTATTGTAAAAAGCCGCGATTTTAGAGACTTTATTTTACAATCCTACCGACTGCGCCAATTATGTTGATTGCAGCCGAAGGTCGCAAAAAAAAACAATTTACTTTTAACTAATTGAATAAAATCATTTTTATTAAATTAGTTATTAAATTACAATTATAAAATTACTGTTGCTCGGAATTGTGGTTGATGCCGACGTAGCTATTCCTATACATTAGGGTGGCGTAACAAGGCTAACTATTATATTTTTAATTTCTGTTGACGTAACTGGGCTTAAAAAGATAGATCCGCTTATTTGGGCTCTTTAGCTTTGCTTAGTTTGGGGTCAGATGGTGTTGTGTGTGAATTGTCCACCAATATTTATTTATTTATTTATTTATTTGATTTGTGTCAATTTTGTAAGATTTTTCATTCGATTGTTTATTTTCTTTCTTTGTCAAATTTATAAAATGGTTATTGAAAGCATTAGCAATACATGTCGGTTCCGTCACTAAACCAGTTTCTGTTTCTATTTCATTAATATACTTAGGAGGGCGTAATGAATCCCCTTTTATTAAGTTCCATGAAGTCTTACACACGTTCTTACTTTTATTAATTATTTCAATGTTTTTTTAATTTCTGCGCTTTAGTTAAACATTTCTTTAAAACAGTAGAATACGTTTCGAATATTTTTTGAGACTTTTTTGTTTTGTCCTTATAGTAGTTAAAACGTAATTGTCTCTTTTGCCTACAGCTAAGTTTCAGCCCTTTTGTGAGCCATTTAACCTTTTGATTTGTTTGCATTTTAATTCTATTCACTGGAAAACCACGCCAGGTAATGTTCACTTAAAAAAAATGAACCGTAGCGGATGACAGCGCTAGAATTAATTTTGACATTCTCTCCCCCTCTCAAGCCCTCTTCACCCCCGTCAGAGGCCCGTGCCCCCGGCGTGCGTTCGGCCATTTTGACTTGTTTTTGTTGATTCAAGTGTTTGCGTTTGCGTTGATTAATTTTCGTCTCTTATAATCCACAAATAGTGTCAATGCAACGCATATTTTTATTAGTTTGCGATGCGGTACCCTACAGTGCTTAATGCTTATTCTCGTTGGTGTTTGGCTTGCCTGCGTTGATGAGAAGAGTTTGCGTCGATTAGTTTCCGCCTCCCTTCCATCCCTTCCATCCCACAAAATAATAAAAGAAATTGTTGCTGCTGTAACACAGGACTAAAGCCCTTGCCTGTGATCAAGGCTCAAGTTTCCAATCGGCTTTAAACAGTCTATTAGAAGATACAAAAGCAGATCAGTTGAGAGCAGGAGAGTCTGTTGGTAAGTTATAATACTCATTTAATTAAAGAAGATCTTGCAAAGTAGGACCAGACTGTGTACAGCACAGATTACAGAAATTGTAATCTGTGGTGTACAGAAGCTTAAAAAATCCATTAAAATATGGTAAATAAATGCACAAGTGAAACAATTATCCACATTGAATGCTCAATTTGAATAGGATTTCATATTATCTATTAATATTTTATTAATAATATTTTATTTAATTTCCAGATGGCACTATCAATTTAAGTGGAAATACTTTGAGTGTATTCTATGATCCACCACATCTGATAAAAGGCATCAGAAATAATATGCTCACCAAAGACATGATATTTGAGGGGAAAAAAGTGAAATGGCAGGATATAGTAGATGTTTATAATGCTGATTGCAAACATGGACAATCTAGAATGCTCGATAAAGTAACTGATCAGCATGTAATTCCTGAGAAAATAAAAAAAATGAAGGTATTCATAATTCCTATACTTTATTTTTAAAGGTGTCTGCCCACTATAATGTACCATTTATGCCATGACTGTACTAGGAATGTATCAGGCATGGAAAACATCACAATACGCTCTATTATATGTCAGTGCCTGCTCCGTGCATGTGATGGTGCTGGTCGGTGACGGAACAGTCTAGTGGGCATAGTCTCATACTGTTCAAAACTTATATTTGTCTGACACTTTCCTAGCATAGTCATGGTATGAAATGTTAAGTGGGCACACACCTTATAGAAAATACGAATAATTATACTACTATACTATAAAAGACGTGCAAGTTGGTACATATAAATGATAAAATTATTTTTTCCTACTAGCGTCTTCTTCAATAGAATATTGACATTATGTTGATAAGATTATTATATTGACTTTGTTTTGATGATCGCTTATTTTATTTACAAGTGAAAAATTGCGTTCAAGTGCTCAGCTAAAAAGTAGCATCAGCATTATCATATGCTTCTGGATTTCGTGAGTATTTTTCATACTTTTAGTTATGTTACATCTCTTTCTCACTGCAAGCATTTTCTTACTTAGGATAATATTTGTACTGAAGTATACCATAATCACAAATATACGCCCCATTAAAATTTATTTTGGAATACTATAGAATGTTTATCCAGGACTAGTATGCAAATGCAATAGGAGGTGATTCAGACCATTAAAATGACCAACTTTTACTGTGGGGCCATCCTGGAGTTTGTAAAAGAAGTAAAAAAATCAAATTTTTAGTATAGGGCAAGCAGATAACCCTGTATAAAAATACCATTTATGTTTGAAGTAAAAAAAATGTATTAATACATTATGCAATTTTATTTTCAGCCCTGTACCCAGATGGAAAACCTGTAAGCCCAACAATGAAAAACACTTCAGAAGCCATATCATTTTTCGACGATTTGTTTGACAGCGTCAATGGTGCCGGTACCCTTCATAAAAAATGTAAGGGAAAAAAAACTCTCCGAAAGGCTGTCACAGCAAAATCTAAACACCATAAATTTTGGTCCAATGCAAAAATAATGATAAAAAACGTCCGATATGTGACGAAACAAAACAAACACAAAAGTGTACCATCACTGAAAAATTGGGTCACCACAATTGAAAGTTTTCAAAGGGTGTGGAGATTGCTGAAAACCAAAAATATTAAAATTTTGAGGCCAAGATATTGTAATACAGACCCCATTGAAAATTTCTTTGGCCAGGTACGTGCATACAATTATCGGAACAACGACCCGAGCCCGTATGTTTTTTTGCATACATTTAAATCGTTGTTGATTACACGGATTATAAATTCATTCCGATAATTTCAACTGTGAGAATGACGCAAGTAAGGACTTGATAAACATTCAGTCCTTATTTGAGAAAGACATAGACATTGCCTCAATAAATGAGGTAGAAGACTAAGTTCCAGAGTCAAATGAAATGAATGAGATTTTTTTAAGTGAGCAAGAAAATTTTGAAATGCAAGCGAGACGGGAACGACTAAATATCCATTCACGGGCATATACGGTTGGATGAGTAACAAGAAAGTTACTTAAGAAAATAAATTGCGAATCATGTAAAACGAATTTTACTACAGAAGTTAAGAGTTCCACCCATGCATACATCAAGAAGAGAGAGTACAAATCCATAAAGATTAAAAAATTGTGTTATCCCACCGAAAATGCCATAAAAAGTTTCGGAAATATAATTAAAACAACAAATGAATACTTGGAAATTAATGGCCATGCAAAATCAATTAATAGCAAAAAAAATAATAGAAGCCATCATTTCCAAATATTCATTTTGTTATATTGATTGTGTGATACACAAAGAAGTAAGCCGTGATTTGTTCCTTGACATATCAATTAAACTCTTTGTTTTTATTGGTGCAATATAATTAATAAAATGTTGAAAGGGACTGATGTTTCAAGGCTGAGCAAAAAATTTTTGCCACCAATGCAATTAAAAGCGTTGAATAAATTTAGGAAAAAGCTAAGAAATAAAAAATTAAATAAGTGATTACTAATTACATTGTTTAATTTTTTCCTTCTAAATCCTCTCCTTAAATGAAATCGTTAGGATACAGTATACAATAAAGAGGTCTATATGTATAGCTATATGTATGTATGTGATGTAACGTGGATGAATAGTACGAAATTAACATGCCAAAAAAAGAAACGTCATATTCAATTCTCGCATACGGTCCAACGCCAAACTAAGGCACATGGCGGTCCGACTTCTCTTATTGGTCTGTGTGGAAAACATAATTTTACTAACAGTTTAAGATAATCATGCAAAATATTAAAAGCAATATCGGCACTATCTTCTTTATATACGTCACTAAATGACAATTGCCGAACAGACTCTTTAAACTTCTCCAGATTAGCAAGGGAATAATCCTTTTTCCGCACATACCATGTTGTTACTGGTTCTTTTTTTGGGTTCACTGAAACACTTAATATCTGCCCTGTCTCATGATCGGAGAGACCAAGCTTGAAAACTTTTCCCGTAGCATCATCTATGTTACTTATTATATGATCAATGCACGCAGAACGTCTAGTAGGTTCATTTATGTTTAACTTCAGCTGATAGTTACTTAGAATATCAATCAACTTTCTAGAACTTGTGCTAGTCTTTAAAGTGTTAATATTCAAATCACCCGTTATAACTAGTTCAATTTTAGTGTTTTTAAGTACCCTATGAAGTAAGTGTTGCAGTTGAACAAAAAAATCGCTTACATTAGATTCTGATTTTCTATAGATACAAATAACGATCAATTAATAATCAGTCAACTTGACACCACAGCACTCGAAGCAATTTGTTTTGGCCAAACTGTTTATAGTAGTCAATTCGGTGTATGGGATACCTTTCTTAACGAATACACAAGAACCACCTCGCTTTTTATCTCTAGAATAAAATGCAACAGTTTCATATATACTTAAATTCAATGTACGTTCTGATCCCGACTTTAAAAAAGTTTCAGTAAGACAAACAACCGATGTTTTTTAAATCCAAAAATGCTACTTCCAAATCATCTCGCTTGCTAAGAACACTTGCTATATTCTGATGAAATATTCTAATACATTTATTTGGCTCGAAAAAACTGCGCACCATCATTGCCAGAATTAGTTACCTTTGAATTATTAGACACTGTATTTGGGTCTTTTCGTATCGGAAAGTAGTCTTTTATTGTAAGTAATTTATGTGGTTTTCGTTTTTTTGCTTCTGTTGAGTCAGTATTATCATTTTGGGAAATGACACTCGACAAACGCTGTGCTGGAGCGTGACTATTAGCTAATTTTAATGTAAATATGTTTTCCCTATTTTTGAAATTAAGATACATGGTGTCATAATCTATTTGATCAATAATCATACTAATACGCTCACAGATTTTACGGACTCTAATTCTTTTAATAATTAAATTTAATTCGCGATTTATATTCAGATATATTCTAAATGTACACATTTAGAAAATTTTGCTGTCATTGACTTTAAGCATTCATTCAAGGTAGATTCTTTGAGATACTTATTTTTATAATATTTAATAATATTTGTGGACAATTCACACACAACACCATCGGACCCCAAACTAAGCAAAGCTTGTACGATGGCGGCCAGATAGCTGATATAATACTTAATATAGTTTTAAATACATACTTATTATACATAGAAACACCCAGACACAGTGCAAACATTTGAGTTCACCACACAAATATTTGCACTGGGTGGGAATCGAACCCACGACCCTCGGCTTCGCAGGTAGAGCTACTACCAACTAAGCCACGAGGCCAGTCATGAACACTTAAAAGTAATATATTTTTACAAATTGTGTTTTGCAAAATATTATTCAGTCCGTATTTGATATCTCGAAGGTTTTCATCATTTTCCCCAACTGAAATTACAATTTTATCGTCTTCTCTGATATTAAACAAATTTATAGATTTACATATTTCTTCGCAAGTACCATGTGGTTTCAAAACTCTACATCATATTGCTCGTACGGTGTGTTTTGCCGCAGCATTATAAGACTCGACGATAATCCCACACACTCTGTTCCTCCAAAAATATAAACCTTCCTATGCTTTTAATTAGTAGTTGTTTTATTTTGACTTCTTCTCTTTGTTAACTTGTTGTCTAACTTCTCCACTCCATGTATTGTTCCTTCACAGAGAAATTCAACCGATTTTGATGGTCTATTTATAATTGTTTGACTACGACGTGTGACCCAAGTGGGTTCTAAACCGCGTTTAATAATGTTAAGGTTAGTGGAGAATAAATATGTGCATAATACCTCTCCTCTGGTGTTAGGCTCTTCACTGCCCCACAGTGGGTGGTGAGCGTTTGAGTCTGTGCAGATGATCAGCTCCATGTTGGTGCTCTCACAGTGGTGCACCAGGTCAGACATCTTTTTTGGTAGTATGTCGTCGCTCCCTCCTGGCATGTGGACGGAGGCGAGTAAGATGTCTGGTGTGTCATCTCTGGTTTGGAGCCTGACAGCTGTCAGATCTCTGGGTGACAGATCAATCAATTCGGCATTACCGATACTCAGATTCGTACGGCGGCTTTGAATGCGAATTTGATGTGAGATGGTTTGATATTTTTTTTATCAATTTACACGAAACCAGCTCCTGTTATTTCAGTACAACCACGTGGCTGTAGCAGGAAGGACTATTTGTTGCCAAATATGTGTAAGCGCGAATACCGTGAGTCCAAACTTAATATGTGTTTTGATTGTGGTGAGTACTGTCACAAGCAAATAACGTGCCCTGAGTGCACTAAGGCTAAACCGTCAAGTAGTAATTATCAAATTACGTTGACAACTCTTACTCAACAACGACGAACCAATCAGTGTTCATTTTGCAAAAAAAAATATGGGCCACAAGTTTGAATACTGTTTCACAAAGCACCGATCAGAGTCGTGCGATAAGTTTAATGTAAACTGATGCCGGGACACTGCTGATACTTGTAGACATAACGATGTGTATGGTCAGGTTAGACCGAGCGAGCAAAAAATACAGGCAATAGTAAAGACGTTTTAACATTTTAGGTTTCATTGGTTCGACATTTAAAGGTGTACAGAGATGACGATTATTTTAGTCGAAATCCGGTTAAGGTCTGTAAGACCCGTAAATCACTCAAGTATGCTCAGACAGCTCAAGCCGCTTATGAAGAGACGAACGGTTTGCCGCACAAAGTAAATAATGGTACCCTAGACTGTTTTAGATACTCCGAAAAGAATGCCAATTTATGCGGAAGTACATACACCACTGTGTGGTAATGTATTTCTCAGAAGAAGGTTCCATTTCAACCTTTGCAGCCAATTGGGTCGTGGAGTACTCTCTCTATCTATACTCTCTCTTACATCATTATATATTTTGGAATGTTGTAAATTTGTTCGAAAATACAATGACTTCTTTGAAAAAATTGCAGATAAACCTCGGAAGACTCCATGGAATATCAGATCTCAATATAGGCACAGAATTGTAGAACCTAAATCCCGATTAGAAATGCATAGCGCTGGCCCACACTCAATGGCTATAAAAATATATAACAAATTGCCAAATGACGTAAAAGACTTTGAAGAAACTTGCAATTTTATAAAATGTCTACAGAAGATATTAGAAATAAAATGTTACTATAAATTACACGATTTTTTTAACGACAAATTTGACGACTTGCAAATAGAACGTTCCGAAGCCACTTTTGCCATGCCCTTATAGGGCCATATGTAATAACTACAATTTTATTTTACCATCACATGCATGTGCTTTACATATGACGCAATAAATATTTGAGTATTGAGTATAAATATTTGAGTAAGCCATTATGTTTTGAGCCCTCTGCTCGACTCAAATGAGTACAAACGTAGTTTTTACATTAATGGTTTTAGAAAGTACTTCCTCTTGTACCCGATGCGTAGGCAAGATGGTAATAAACTGAAAAAGATTTTTGAAAATGTGCTTTATGTTTTGGTACCTTCGAATTGATAGTCACTGATCGTGATCGGATATATTTATGAGAGTAGTACTTTTATATCGTAGCTCTAAGAATTAAGTTGTAAGTTCTACTTAATAACCCTTGAAATGTTCCAAAGCAATGGTTAAATTGAGCGCTACTGTCTTACAGTTATGTTATGAAAATGATCAGAGTTTAATGAAACTGTAGGCAAGAAAGTTGATCTGAGATTTTGTAGAAGTTGAAGCTCACCTTGAACATAACTTTTTAAAAATGTGCTAAACTTTTCCCCAATTGTTAATTAACAGAAATGGTACGACGCCCGTCACATTGTCCTGGGAGCTAGATGTGGCTTTCAATGCAACAAACCTGAATCGCGAGATGACCTAACAACGAGTGACCCAGTTGCAGGATGAAAATTGCATTCATCAAGATGCTCATGTTAACCAAGCACGTAAGCCACGGCTAATATACCGTGGAGGCGAGTTGGGCAAAGTAGACTCAGGTAAGAGAGGTAATACGGACGCTTGTTCGTAGTCAATACAAGTTCAGATTGTTCGCTGGCTCATGTAGTAAAGCTGGCTGCTGTGGAACATATGATAACATGGTCCCCAGATGCGTGCTCAGCGTTTTAACAGCGAGTGCTGTATTGGTGACGCAGTGCCATGACTAGCCGTTGGAGAGGTCTGTTACGCGTTTTATTGTCTAGTAATGGCACGTCTACCACCTACTTCCAAAAACTCAACAAACATTTTATACATGTGTTGTATGATAATAATTTTATGACATGTAACACTGTTATGAAATCAATGACTGACTATGACTATGACTATGGTGCATCCTGAGGGCTATGCACTGTGAAGTCGCATCCTGTTGGCTCTGCGCGTTGTATGCATCCTGAAGGCTCTGCATTGTGAAGTCGCATCCTGAGGGCTCTGCGCACTGTACGTCCTGCATCCGGCTCGGCAGTTGACAGTGGCATCACATCTCGCGAGCTCTGTGATGTGGTTGTGAATCCCGAGGGCACTTCACAGCGGGCACATTCAACGTGCCGAGGGCGATTTAATTATTGTCCTGGACATCCCGCGGGCTCTGTCCAAAGTGGCTGAAAGTACAAATGACTCGCTCTTTCTTTTAGCATAAAAATTGACTGTGTGATTAATGCAAACAATGTATGTGTCTTTCAGATGATGACGATGACCAGTGTACAGCTGGAGAACGCCATGGTGTCGAGGTGGATGTCCATGAATCCGCAATGTCACTCCACACCACGGGCGAGGACGCTCCGCCGTCAGGAGAGGCCGATTTAGCCAACCAAGGAGGCGCGGACAACGAGCTACCGAACTTCGAAGAACGGACCTCTTTCGCTTCCAAGCACTCTGACAGGACGGACATTATTACGTCATAATTTGACTGAATCATGAGTAGATTTGGTTTGATGTCGGATTTCTTAATTAATTTGTGAAAATATATTTTTGAAGTTAAACATGTTTAAGTTTACTTATTATACTGTATATTTAGAAATGTGTACGCTCAAGGAATTTGTACGTACAAATTTAGAACCAATTAAAGGAATGTTTGAAAATAAATTTGATAATTTTGACTTTTGAACCGAGTACGTGCATTTTTGTTTCAGAATGTGGAATATAGTTCCGACCAGGGTTATTTTTTTCGAATTTGTTTTCCAAGTAAGTTTTTTATTTCAAATAAAAAGTTTGCAGATCATTACCAAATATTTTACAATTTGCTGTAACATGTTCAATGTTACCCTATCACATTTTTTATCTTTATGGATAACATAGACATGGAATCGCTGCTTTCTAAATATATTTTCTTCTTTATAATACAGGTACAGGATGGATTAAAATGCCGCGAAAATCGGAATGTCCCAAGCCTGAAGTGCGAAAATTTGGAGTAAAATCAAATCACACCCCAGGAACCTTAGAGAAAGCCTAAAATAAAATTCTGCCAGGAGCTGCAAAGCAATACAACATTCCGTCAGTAACTTTATTTTACAAACTAAAAGAAATGTGTATAAGTAATTTTGTATCAAGTTAAATTAGTTCCATAGAACTAAACTAGTTGGCGCTGTACGGCATTAAAACACGCTAACGACACATGAGTAAATTTAGATAAGTCTGCTAAGGTTTGGTTCATGTTTGCTTCGGGTCAGTACCCAATAAACGAGTACTACAGTTAGTTGACTACTCCATTGGTACCTCTGTGTACAAAATGTATTTTAAGAGTGTAGGAAGACTAATAGGAGTAACAAAAGCTAAAGAAGAGTTTTAAATCTCATTTGTTGCTATTAAATTATACAGTAATTGTAATAATAGGAACTTTGCTTGATTTTCGAGATATCGTTCAAAAATAATATGGCTGGATATGAATAGGGAACACTTTTCTTGGAGCGGCATCTTGACCTGAAAAAATAAAAGTATCCCACAACATAGCAAGAAAGAGAGCTCAGGTGAATCTTGATTAGGTACAATAATTTTTCACCAACCTTTCAAAAGAAATAAAAGTAATCAGCGTTTACTACACAGACGAATCCGGATTTCATGATGATCCGGGTAAGAAAAAACTCGTGTTTCGCAGAGATAGTCGTCATCCGGAAGCCATCAAGTTTCACCAAGTCCTGCTATACAGTAGGATTTTGTGTCAATGCGGCTCGAGAGACTCTGCCTCCATTCTTCATCTTCAAAGGCATAAAATTGTGGTCAGATTGGCTTTTCATGCACAAGAGGGTTTAAGTATTGCAGTCTCTGAATCAGGCTGCATAACTACCGAAGTATTTGAAGAATGGCAATACATGAAAAAAGCAGTAAAACAAACTCAAACTGATACGTTTTTCACTTCTCACTTGCACTTCACAAACCCATGCACCGTAAACCTCTGATTTTCCTTATGCGCCGACCTACCGCTACCGCCGGCTACCAGCCACTCATCGTAGTTATTGGACCGGCTGCCCTACGCCTGCGGCCCTCGCTCCGCGGCGTTGTTCTCCTTCGGTGATGTGGGCCCCGTTTTTCGTTCCTCCGTCCTCGTCCAGCTGGCGCAGCGTTCCACTGCGAGCACGGGTTCAGTAGTTCGGTAACTACAGTGCACTTTTTCTTCCTCCGCTGGGCTTGATCACAATGTCCGACTCGGTGGAATACTGTACAAACGATAGCTCACTAATAATTGAAACCACTGGATTTATTCCATTACCGGATTTATTGAACTTGAATTACACACAAAATACATTTCGTTCACAGCATGTCCTGTTCAACCTAATAAAGTCGCTACCGCGATTCAGAATGACGGTGATGCCATCTAGTTCAAAAAACTTATGAAATAATTGTCATATTACTTTATTAGCACTTAAACAAAGGTGTGCGTGGGATTTGGACCTGCGGGCTCTGGATCGGGAATTGCTGTTCTCCCGACTGGACTAACGGTTACTTATTACATTTGCTCTTATTATCGAAAAAAGTTTAATGATTAGTTTTATTTCATCTGAAATTTATTTCCTCAGTATTGTTTAAAGCAAATTATAGCAATATTGTTAAAGCAATAGAAATTGCATTTGGAAGAGTCTTCATATACACTGCTATACCCACATGTTGAATTTGGTGGCACAAAAATTTATTGCTAAAACAACTGATTCAACTGACCTAATAGCTGCAGTTAAAAGTATTGTAACATGGGTTCAAGCAATGTGATGCCGCTAGTAATGAACTGAGGCGCGAATATGATTTGAAACCAATACAAGATGTGCGTGCACTCGTAAGAACTCAAATTTTTTTATGATTGAGAGATTTTTAAAACTGTGCCCTGCAATCGATACCGTAAAATTAATTGCCACAACAGTGCACCAGATATGTTAAATGCAAAACAAATTGTTGATTGAACAGAACTTTGTGAGATTATACGCCCAAAAGCAATAAAAACTCTTAAAAGATGCATTAGCCTGTTCTATAGCCATTTAAAATATAAAAGAAAGAATTTCAGAACAACTTAAAAATGACCAATAATAGTTAATGGCGAATTATGCAACACCCCAGTTATAAAGAGCACGTTAGTTGTAAATATATGGACAGATTATTACAAGCTTATTAACGAAAAAAAAAAAAGTATTTTGTCTGGTCAACGTGACATAAATTTGCCACAGAATTACAATCTTATTTGGAAGTCCAGTAGCAGAGTTGAAACAAGACCCATTACTTATTATTGAAGGCGCGTGAATCAACCTACACAAATAAAAAAAAATGCTGTCAAGTATTTGTCTTGCACAGCGACATCCACAGCTTCAGAGCGACTATTTTCCAAAGCGAGCCAACTCCTGTACCTGCAACGGAACAAAATAAGAGAAAAACACCCTGTCTAAGCTAATTTTTTTACAGAGTGTCCCCTAAAAATACTGGGAATGCTAATTTTGATTATTTACGCTTATTCAATAGCACGATAAACATGTTTCTTAAATGTAATGTTTTTTGTACCGAAAACATCGATGTTTGTTATTCGATGGTATTCTAATATCGATCACCCTACAGGCAGCTGTCTGGCAGGTCAGACTACCGCTACAAGAAGTCTGACTCACAAACGACGACCCACTCCAGCTACGTGAAATGGATGTTGTAAGGCGGCGACATGCGAGAGTGGCAAAGAATGAAACAAGGATAAATGCAAGGATCATCAGCGAATCAGATAGGAGAGGAAAACAGCGAGGGTAAAAATCATGATGTATTTGAAGACGCCACTGATGGAAGGGGTAATACGCTTTTGAAAGGTGTAGATCTTCACTTCCAATGGTCACCTATGATAACTTTTGCTCTACTCCGTACTAGTTCTGTTTCTAACTACAATAGTCCATATAAATAAAGCATTTCATTTATTGTAGTTTTGCGTTTTGTATGATGACGGGAATCATCAAGAAAGCTTACAATAAATAGTTATTTTTCATGCCCATTACTAACACTAGCTTGCTATCCTAGCTTAATAAAACTAATTAATTCCGGGACACTTACCATTTTTATTGGTTCTTTACAACGGCGAAACTTTGTGATGAATTAGTAAGATTTGGATATCATGCGACAGGCACAGAAACCCGAAAAACTGCGTATTAGCTGATGAAAATACATTAAAAAAGAAAGCGAAAAAACTCAAGTAAAAGACAGAGAAGACCAAAAACTTGTTGTGACCATGTGGCTGGATAAAAAGGTAGTTTTGATGTTATTGACTTGCTATTGCGATTAAGAGCACTACCAATTCGAGCGATGGTCACAGAAAAAAATAGCAAACGAAAGAGTCAGACGGCCAGAAGGCCAAACGTCATTAAAAATTATAACGAGAAAATAGGTGGCGTCGATCTCGCCGAGAGAATCTTGCTGTTTGCCCATCGCGTAATCGTAGAAAAAAAATTGACAATTTGACAAATAATTTCGCTTCTTTTTGACCTAGCCGTTGTAAATATTTGGTTGCAGTATAGAATAGTAGAAGTAGAGAAGGGAAAATGAACACCAATGAAAAACATCGTATTTCATGTCAATAGTCATCTTATATGTCGATACAGTCATCTTTTGGGAAATTCGAAATTTCCATTTTCATCGAGTTGACCACGTCACGTTGTTGGGCTCCAGGTTTCATCACGCATTATAGAATTCACCGAGTAGATTATGTAGTGAAAACCTCTGATGTATGTATGTTGGCCTTGCTCGTCAGCCAATATTAAGATTTTTTCCCCAGGCGTTTCTTTTTTGTACTTTTTGGCAAAATTTACGATGTTACGCACTGTTTTTCACATGCACATTTAATTTACCGTTGTGTATTTTTGTTAGTATTTTCATTATGTGCATCGTTTGATGGTTTTTCTGGTTGTGTTTTACTTCGATTGTCCATTCGAATAACTTGTTTTGCAGAAACTACTTTATCACACATCTTTTTGATGAAGTGTTCTTATCGGATCGGTGTTTTGGTGCTTTTATTAAAAACTATTTGGTGTTGGGTTATGCATGACTGTGTTTTGAAATAATAATTAGGTACTTATGACTAACATATACCTAACTTTAATTTAAAATAATTATTGTGAAACTGTTTTTTTGATTTGATATTTGTGATTACTTACCAAACTAAAATTCAAAATGTCTGCTCTGGCAAAAAAGAGAAGTCAAATATGGAATCATTTTTCCGTAATGAACAAAGATAACGCAAAATGTTTATCAAATTTTCTCATAAGTGAAGTTGTGACTTGGGGAATTTTAAATAAAATATCCGGGATAATAGCCGCCAATGCGGCAAATATTGTGGCAGCTGTTCACCTCACAAATTGGCGCCAATTCCCATGTTTAAGCTGTGTTACAACAGACAAGCCATTGTTCAGTACTTCAAACATAGTTCATCAGCTGAAAGGAGACTGACAGGCATGCAAGCTCAGATGGAATTGCCTTCCCTCAAACTGAAGAAAGTTGTCACCACGTGGAATTCCACGTATATATTATGCTCGCAAGATTGCTTAAAATAAAAGATGCTGTCGTTAGTACCTTGGCCATTGAACAACCGCGACTCAACACCTTAACGCCGGAGGATTGGATGCTGATAGACAAATGCG
Organism: Ectropis crepuscularia; assembly: GCA_963693475.1. Taxonomy (NCBI): domain Eukaryota; kingdom Metazoa; phylum Arthropoda; class Insecta; order Lepidoptera; family Geometridae; genus Ectropis; species Ectropis crepuscularia. Next base: position 22,895,423 of record OY856355.1, read on the forward strand.
TTAAAGTTTTAATTTTTTTTATGACGTCACTGAAGAAAAACTTGCTGAAAAGTCAGTATCTATATCTGAGGCCTAAAGATAACTGCCTTATCGAAAATGCTTTTTCTGCACAACCTGACGAATATGTTTAGTTACCAGTGACACTTAGACGTTCGCTTTGTTGATATAGAAAGTAACGTTATGGCTCCAAAAGTTTCTTTACTAGATCTTCGATTCAAAAAGTTAACAAAATGAAGTCTGGTAACTCCATTAAATCAATTAAGGGTAAACTGCGTGGACTGTGTTCGCAAGAAGAGGCGACAGCGGCTACACCATTACCAGAACAAGATAATCAGCTCCAGTCTTCTACTTCGATCAACATCTGGGCATCATTTGATAAAGACACAAAAATTAAATCATACAAATCCCTACAGCTGCAAGTATAATGGAATTGGACAAATACTTGAATGAACCGCTTATAAAACGAACGGATGATCCACTGAAGTGGTGGAATGAGCGCCGAATTAGATAGAAAATATTCCACACTTATATACATTAATGAAGCGTAGGTTATGTGTGCAAGCAACGGCAGTACCGTGTGAAAGAATATTTTCCAAAGCCGAAAAGACTGTGGCATTCCAGCCCCAATAAATATATAAAATAACTCCAAGTTTATGCATCGTCGATGTCGATCGACCAGTGGTGACCCTTTTGTGAATCAAAATGAGCACATCGAAGGAGGAAGAAAAAAATACCATATTTACACCATACGATCTTTGTCGTGTTGGTGTCCGCCTGCCACCGTCTTGGCCTGAGGAGCCCGCTGTTTGGTTCGCGCAGATTGAAGGAAGCTTTGCTTTATCGAAGATCAAAGACGACGAAACAAAATATTACTACGTGACTGCCCAGTTGGATCATCGATTCGCAGCTGAAGTTAAATATATTTTGACAATTCCACCGGCTACTGGAAAGTATGAAACGTTAAAATCTGAATTAATAAAACGTCTCTCGGCTTCACGTGAGAAAGAAGTCACACAGCTCTTGATGCATGAAGAGTTAGGAGGTCGACGCCCGTCGCAATTTTTACGATATCTGTGTCACGTTAGTGATCATAAGAGAATTATAAGGGAGGAGGGTAAAAGGGAAAATAATACGATGTTCACAATTACAAATATATTAAATTAAAAATGATGAAATGAAATGAATAAGATAAAAAAAAGACGTAACTTAAAATAAGAAATTTGGAATTTAACTGTCTTGAAGGGCCAGTGAGTGTAGTTGCTTCCAAGCAGGTTCACAGGATGTAGTTGTTTCCAAGCAGATTCACAGGATGTAGTCCTTGAACGGTAGGGGCTCACAGCCGTCAGCGAGGATGGCTCCACCTTGCACGGTAGAGTTCACAGCCAACAGTCCTCGTGAGTGTAGTTACTTCCAAACAGGTTCACAGGATGTAGTCCTTGAACGGTAGGGGCTCACAGCCGTCAGTTAGGATGGCTCCACCTTGCACGGTAGAGTTCACAGCCAGCAGTCCTCGTGAGTGTAGTTGCTTCCAAGCAGGTTCACAGGGTGTAGTTACTTCCAAGCAGGTTCACAGGATGAAGTCCTTGAACGGTAGGGGCTCACAGCCGTTAGACCTTCGAGGTTTACTATTGATGTACAGACGTTAGACCTTCAAGGTTTACTATTGATGTTGGTCGCTTGGAAGTCCACTGTTTGGTAATGTTACCCTGTTGGAAGCCGAATTCTCACTGCCCATCTCAGCCGAATTGATTTATAATGAAAGCTTTTATTGATTCAAATCTGGAGAAAATAAACTTTATTTTATTATTAACAATTCAAAGAGGATTAGTTCTAAAAACTATACAACCTTATGAAAAAGGGTAGAAGTTGCTAAGCGACGAATGGTGTTTGAAGTGTGACATGATAAAAAGATGTAAACAAATAAAATTTTTGGAAAAACGTAAATATTATAGGTTTAAAAAGAGATATATAATACCAGAACAATATCATAATAATGAGAAAATTATTCTTTATCGTATGGAAACGATTAAAAGGAAATTAGTGATATGAAAATTTGGTATGTAAATATACGCATCTCTCCTATGAAAAGTGATGTTTTTTAGAATGAAAATAGGGATGTACGTTTACATATTGTAGTCAATATGTAACGTTACATCTGCGACACCTAGCTGGAAAAGACATTCCAGATGACTTCATACGGACCATTTGGACCAGCCGTCTACCAACCAGCCTGCAAACAGTTATTGCATCGCAACCAGAGTCAACCCTTGAAGCGCTCGCAGCTCTCGCAGACAAGGTACACGAGCTAGTGCCATCAACCCCACAAGTTGCATCTACAGACGCTGTACCAGGATCTCTTCTGGAAAAACTTACTAAAGAAGTTGCAGAACTAAGCCGCCAGGTACATGCCCTCTCCATGAACAATCGCTCCCGTTCGAGAGATAGGGGCAACCAGCGAAACAGAAATCGTACGCGTTCACAGTCCAGCTATCGCAAGTTCCCGAACTGCTTCTACCACCATAAATACGGCGAGAATGCAAGAACTTGCCTGAAGCCTTGTGATTTCCAGTCGGGAAAAGCCAGCGGCACTCGTTAGTGGCGACGAACGATTGCCTCACTGCATCAGGTCGCCTGTTCGTGACGGACCGAAAAACGAAAATGCAGTTCTTGGTCGATACTGGTAGCGACCTCTGTGTTTTTCCACGAACGGCTTCAAAGAACAGACGATTCAAGACTGCCTACGAACTCTTCGCTGCAAACGGTACACCGATTGCCACCTACGGTTTCGCTCAGCTGGATCTCGACTTAGGACTCCGGCGCGCATTTCCATGGCGTTTCATTGTGGCTGACGTCAGTAAGGCGATAATTGGAGCAGACTTCTTATCACACTACGGATTGATAGTAGACTGTCAAAATCACCGTCTTATCGACAACCACACTTCAATGGCATCAACCGCAGCACGAGCCCCTTCGTCAGACGCCATATCTTCGGTGAAGACGATTATACGGAGTCTCAATACTTGGAACTTCTTCGAGAATTCCCAGAAATCTCTCGCCCACCTGGAACACATCAACTTACTAACCACAAGACAGTGCATTACATTAAGACAACACCCGGTTCACCTGTCTACTGCACACCGAGACGACTTGCACCTGAGAAACTGAAAATAGCCAAGCAGAAATTCAACGACATGCTGAAGGCTGGAACTGCTAGGCCATCAGAGAGTCCATGGTAATCACCCCTACACCTAGTTCCAAAGAAGGATGAAGGCTGGCGACCGTGTGGTGATTACAGGATGCTCAACGCTCGCACCGTTCCAGACAGATATCCGATCCGGCACATCCAAGACTTCACTCAGAACATCTCTGGCTGCCGGGTATTCTCAAAAATTGACCTGGTTAAAGCCTATAACCAGATTCCGGTTAACCCGGATGACGTACCCAAGACGGCAATTACCACACCATTCGGAATGTTCGAATTTCCATACATGACGTTCGGACTCAGGAACGCTGGACAGACATTCCAACGCTTTGTAGACGAAATGACAAGAGACCTGCACTTTTGCTACACTTATTTGGACGATTATCTCATTTTTTCCCGGGACAGCACATCCCACCTCCAGAACCTCCGGAAATTATTCACCCGTCTGAAAGAATATGGCATGGTCATCAATCCCAGTAAGTGCATATTTGGAGCTGAAGAAGTCAGTTTTCTGGGCTGCGTCGTATCAGCAGCTGAAATAAGACCATCAGAGAGCAAAATCGAAGCTATCAAACAGTTTCCCATTCCAAAGAATGTAAAAGAACTTCGACGATTCTTAGGAATGATAAATTTCTATCGTCGATTTCTCAAAGATGCAGCAAAAGCACAAGCTCTTCTTCACGACCTGCTAGCTGGAACAGTAAAAGGTTCTCACCCTGTGACATTGACTGGTGCCACGCTGGAAGCCTTCGAAGCCTGTAAACGAAGCCTTTGCGACGCGACACTGTTAGCGCACCCAAACATGGATGCCGAGTTGGCTTTAGTCACCGACGCCTCTGATACCACCATCGGTGGAGTTCTTCAGCAGCGTGTTAACGAAGAGTGGGAACCCCTGGCCTTCTTTAGTCGCAAGCTCAACTCGGCACAGAATAAGTATTCGCCATATGACAGAGAACTGCTAGCAATATATGAAGCAATCAAATACTTCCGCCATATAGTCGAAGCACGTCACTTCACCGTCTTCACAGATCATAAGCCGATTTGCTTCGCCTTCCACCAGCGAAAAGATAAATGCTCGCCACGTCAATTCTGACATTTAGATTTTATATCGCAATTCACTATGGACATCAAGCATATCGCTGGCAAAGATAACGTTGTAGCAGATACCCTCTCTAGAATAGAGGAAGTGGTACAACCCGTCGACTTGGAAACATTAGCCAAGCTGCAGACCGCTGACCCAGAGCTAAAACAACTTTTACAAGGAAGCACGTCGCTGAGTTTAGCCAAACTCACTATTCCTGGAACACGGACGGAGTTATACTGTGATCAAACAACACAGACACCTCGCCCGTACGTACCTGCTGAGCTAAGAAAACAAGTATTTAACAGCTTACACTATCTCAGCCACCCAGGAGCAAATAGAACGGCAAAACTTGTAGCACAAAGATACGTCTGGCCGTCAATGAACAAAGACTGTCGAGAATGGACCAAGTTATGTCACCCCTGCCAAACGACCAAAATTACACGTCACGTGACCGCACCTATTGGGAATTTCAACTTACCACGCGAAAGATTTTGACATGTTCATATCGACATTATCGGCAAGGTCCCTCTATCAGATGGCTATCGATATTCCCTCACTGCAGTCGATCGATTCACCAGATGGCCAGAAGCAATACCCTTAGCCGAAATATCCGCTCAGACAGTCGCCAAAGCCTTCGTCGCTAACTGGATTGCGAGATATGGATATCCCACAGAAATAGTGACAGATCGGGGGACACAATTTGAATCGGCATTGATGAAACAGTTAGGTGACCTTGCTGGATTTCGAAGAAACCGAACTACTGCTTATCACCCAGCCGCGAATGGAATGGTGGAGAGGATGCACAGACAATTAAAAACAGCTATAAAATGTCATGACAATCAAAATTGGACAGAGAGCTTTCCACTCGTTCTACTTGGAATGCGTACAGCTTTAAAAGAAGATGTTCAAGCTTCGCCAGCAGAACTTTTGTACGGAGAGACGCTGAGACTGCCCGGTGATTTTCTGGAAACCTGTAACAGCACATATACTACCACAGACATAACAGATTTTACTGTGCGCTTACGATCACTCATGAATAATATCCGCCCACAACCTGCGTCACGACACTGTAAAAGAAATATATTCATATTTAAGGACTTACCTTCTACGACTCACGTATATCTAAGAGATGACAGTGTACGAGGACCTCTGCAACCAGCGCACTCCGGTCCCTATAAAGTCATCAAAAGAGAAGAAAAAGTATATACAATATTAATGAAGGGAAAAGAACAAACCGTTTCTATAGAAAGGCTAAAGCCAGCATACATACTTACGGCTGAAGAAGATTGCCGAAAATCAGAAGAAGAAGGAGAGGAAGAAAATCTTGTTCTTAAAACTACTAATACACGATCAGGACGACGTGTTAGATTTCCAGACTACTATCGTCCGTCCTAATACATGACGGCCTCTGGAGGGGAGAACTGTGGCATTACAGCCTCAATAAATATATAAAATAACTCCAAGTTTATGCATCGTCGATGCCATCCGACAAAAATATCGTAGTCGAGTCGTCTCGCTTAAAGTCGCAGAAACTAGAAATGCATTCGAAGCGGGCGACCACCGCGTGCCCTTGAAAAGACCGAGCGCAGCCGATCTCGAGCGAACGCAGCCGAAGCCGATCGCCGCTAGTTCAAATCAACCATTCGGCAGTAACGTTCATTCGCCCGTCGCTTTGCATCTATTGTTATTTTTGTTCCTCTGTAATCTTGTTTTGTAAATTGAACATTATAAACATTTTAATATCGAAGTGTTGTTATTCAATTGTGTGTTGGCGTAACATCTACACACCACAAGACTATCCACAGTAAAAAAACCTCTTTAAAACCGAAAAAAGCATCCCAAATTCTATTCCTTAATCTCAATGTGGAGTAAATTATCCTTTTTATATTTTTAAAACCAATAAAGTTACCTATTTCAGTTTTTAATTTGTTTTGTTATTATTTATAGAGGCTACGAGTTTTATTTTTTTTAAACTTTTATAGTTTTACACTTGACCGCCATCTCGCCTGATGTTAAGCGACGATGCGGTCTACGATGGAGCGTGTTTACCTAGAAAAAAAATTTGTGCGCTTAAAACCGCACGGCAGAAGTGAAAACTAAAATAAGAAATACTTAACTATATAATGACTACTAAATAATTTTAATTTAAAACTTTTACGGCTGAATGATTAGTATCCATGGCCAAGAATAAATTTAAAAAAAAAATACGCGGGTCGAAAATGCCGTTTAAAACTCGCAAGTTTTTAGTGTTTGCTATTTAGTTATGTCATATTTATGTATTTCGCTAAAAATGCATAAATATGTTGTGTTATAGTGTATTTGTGTAAGCACCTTCTTATGAAAATGGGTATCATTTTGTGTGTTTACGTAGTGTAAGTGCTGTGATAAAATATTACAACCATAACTTTTTTGCAATGGACGTGAAATGCAAATTTAACATTTCGTAACAGGTTCAATTGATGTGGTAAGTACCTAGAAGTTAATGACGTGATAAAAAAGTTTAAAAATTCGCCAGTTTCAGCGAGAAAGTCGCTAAAGTGTCAACTCTGGTAGTGAGCAGCGAGAGAGAGTAAGAGTATGTATTGTCCCATGTCCTCCTCTAACAATTATCTTTCTCGGTCTGGCACGTTTGTTGACCACATTATCTTTCTCGCTCTAGCATCCCGAGTTTACCCGAAATTTCTTATCATATCCGAGCGTGATGATCACGTGATCATGAGTCCATTTCACAGCCCACGAAAATTCTGTCTATAGCGCGCCTAAAGAAGTTTTCACTTCAAAAACCGATTCACTCTAGATTTGAAGACACAAAGATTGTAACTATCGGGAAATACTCACTCAGGCAACGTATTCCACAGTCTTGACGTTCTTATCACAAAAGCAGAGTCAAATCTCTTTGTTCGTGTCTTTGGAAAATCAACCATGAAACGACGTCACTTCTTCGAGCTGCGAGCAATCCGATAGAAAAAAGGCCAAGGTGGTATTAGATCGTGCAATTCAGTCGCACACTCTCCGAAATGTATCCGATAAAAACCCGATAAGCTAGCAATTTTACGGCGGTGTTCAAGACTTAGCAGTCTTTTACGCACGAGGGTGTCATTGCCTATGAGCCTTTTGGCACGTCTCTCAATCGATTCCAGAGCTTCCAGCTGATACTTAGCCGACCCATCCCAAAGGTGCGAACAGTACTCCATACAGGAGCGAATCTGTGCTTGGTATAACGTGAGCAACTGCTCAGACTTGAAGTACCTTCGCACCTTAGAGAGGACACCCAGTTTTTTGGCAGCTAATTTAGCCTTGGAATCGATACACGAGCCAAAGTTGAGCGTAGACGACAAAGTAACGTCCAAAAGCTCGAGATGGTCGGATACCGGCACAGATACACCACGAAAAGTAGGAGTCTGTTGGAATGGACTCCTTTTTGCGGAAAATAGACACGCCTGCGTCTTTCCCTCGTTAAACCTGACCAGATTGGCATCGCCCCATTTAGAGACTGCCTAAAGGGTCAAGTTTAAACGCTCGATCAAACTCTCTCTCAGTGCCTGAGTTTGCTGCCTATTGGCTCTCGCGCTAGATATGTAGCTCTCCACAACAGTGCTATCATCTGCGTACCCAAAGATACCGGGCTTCAACAGATCGTTGATATGTAGCAGGTAGAGTGTCGCAGAGAGTACCGACCCTTGAGGGACTCCGGCATTTATAGCCATTTGATCTGACGAGCAGCCATCAATGACCACTCGTATGGATCGATCCCCCAAAAAGTCCGATATCCACGCTATAAAGCCTGGAGTCAAGCCATAAGCTGAAAGCTTGCATAAAAGGCCATCATGCCAAACCCTGTCGAACGCTTTCGAGATATCCAGGGAGACTGCAAGTGCTTCCCTGTGCTTACCCGTGCTTCTCGATAGCTTCACTCCAGATGTGAGTGACGTACGCTTGAATATCCCCGGTGGACCGGTTTCGGCGAAACCCGTATTGCCGGTCACTGAGGAGGTCGTTAGATTCTAGGTACGTCAGGAGCCTGTGGTTTAAGACACGTTCCATAGTCTTGCAGAGTATGGACGTGACTGAAATTGGCCTGTAGTTGGCAGGGTCGGCACGAATACCCTTCTTGGGAACTGGTTGCACGTTGGCAAGCTTCCAAGACTTCGGCACTTGCCCAGTTTTGAGAGAGAGTCTATACAGGCGCGTCAGTATTGGAGACAACTCAGGCGCACAAGCCTTCAACACTACGGCAGGAATACCGTCTGGGCCACTAGCCTTATTCACGTCCAGATTGCGTAGCACTTTGCGAACCTCTATTTGGCGAATATGTATTTCTAAAATAGAAGTCGGACAGCCAGGTGAAGTAGGAGGTGTCGCGCTACCAGCATCTAGACGCGAAGATTCCGCAAACTGAGATGCAAACACATTCGAGATTTCGAAGTAGAACAGCATAAACTTTAAATACCGTATTTATGCTTAATGTACAAACTATCCTTTGATTAGGTAGGTTAAGCGCTCATATATGTCACAGATGAGAAAACAGTTACTACTTCTATTACTATCGGTCGCGTGACTCGCTTGGAAATTCAAAACGGATTCGAAATCCTTTGTAAAATCATCGTCTAATGAAAATGAATGAGGTGTTGAAGAAGAGAATAATCTACAATGTTACATGTGATGATAAAGTTGAGCGTTATGTGTATTTTGGGAAGGCAAAACTGGAGAAGTGGACAGATCACGCGGTGGTGTTTATGCTGCAAGGTATACATAAAGGAATTAAACAGCCGATTGCGCATTACTTTGCCAATGGCACAATTTCAACACGAAAATTAGCCGTTATCATAAAAATATTATCAATACTGTAAGAGATGCTGGATGTACCTTGACAGCGACGGGATGCGACCAGGAACCAACGGATATTGGAACTCTAATTTTGGTAGAGCGCTTTTGTGGTAACTCTGAAGATTAAAATTATTTTACAGTAAATAACGAAAAAGATTTTACTATTTTCTATGTGCCACATCTCTTCAAATCTATCAGGAACAATTTCCTCAATGTTCATACATTTTACGAATTTAACTAGAGGTATGCTCTAAATCTATATCTCTTATAATAATTTATGGAATTCCAGGGCATATTTTGACATAAAAATGTAGGAATATATTTCTGCGCGCATATTACAAGAACGATTCTAGAATGATTCTAGCTAGGGAGGGCTGGCAACACTGTTTGTCAAATCGGCTTCGTATCTTTTTATCATCAATTTAATTATAAAAATACAAGTTACAGTGAAATAAATAGTTAAATTTGAGTACAAGTGCTCTAAATATTTTAACAAAGTGACAACAAGATCAATAAACTTGTCATACAGCGCAAAAACCAGTGCTAAAAACGTTCGCAAACGTAGTGACATTTTGTATAAAAGGTGAAAATTGTGATGTTTGGACCCCTGGAACTACAATAAACTAACCCAGTCTATTTTAAAAAGGGTAGTAAGTACCATATATTATATACTCTGAGCAACTGACTATAAGTACTTGTCAATTAATTCGGTTCGTGAACGAAATTTTATAAGTGATAAAAATTAGGGGCACTACCCGTACCAAAACTAAAGAAAGCCAAAAGAAATACACCAAATATCCTCCAACACACACTTTGAGCAGCCGGTACTTCTCAATTGGTTTGGTTTGTACATGAAGTTCTGAAAGTAACAATCAGAGATTAAAAATTAAAGGTCATACCTACCTGTACCATAACAAAAACCACACATTTTAATTATTCTTCAACACAATGGCACAGGGAATGTCAGAAGTAATGGTAGCACTTCGTGCGATACAAAAAGATCTTGACGAACAGAGAAAATTAATAAACAAAACTGCCGAAGATGTGACTTTAAAGAGTAACTGTTAAAATTGTCGAATCACTATTGCTGCCGTATGCGCCGACATCTATCATAATAAACGTATAATTCGAATCAACTGCAGCCATCAAAACAATAGAGTTATAATGTTTATAGTTATAAAACTCGGAGCCTGCTCCATTTGGCTTTTCTAGCCTTATGTGCTTACCATCCACTGCTCCTAAGCAATTCGGAAAGTTTGTTCTAGTATAAAATCCCTTAGAAATATTCAACCAATCGTTTTCTTTCGGTTCAGACATATAAGTTAAATGCAAACCCGTCCTTAGTTTTTCACAAGTATCTTCCACTATTTCACGTATTGTGGTAGCTCCTAGCAAATATTCGTAGTGAAGCGAATAGAAACTATTCCCTGATGCAAGGTATTTGTAAAAAAAGGAAAATAAGTTAGTTTTTTACTACTTTTATCACACATTTAAAATTTATTTTACAGGACTGGACGTACAGAAAAAGTGGAAAAACTTAAAAGACTGTTTTTCAAGAGAATTAAATTCACAGAAAAACAGTGTGTCTGGGCAATCGGGGAAGAAAAAACGCAAGGACTATTGCTTTGATCAACTTTCGTTCTTGATACCCGTTAATACTCCTAGAGACACAAGTGGCAATGTCAAACCTATGGAAAAAGAAGACACAAATTCAAATATTCAGTTAGACGAGGAAAATAACCCACAGCAGGACTCGAGGCGACTAACATATAAGCGTAAGACTGGGACTAAATCGCAAAAAAGAAATACGGATTTCGACGATGAACTATTGAACATTTTGCGTAATAAAAAGGAAGACAACTATGACGAGGATGTTAGTTTCAGTCACATGTTAATACCAATGCTGAGGAAATTAAATGATAGTCAGAAATTATATGTAAAAATGGAAATTTTACAGGCCATGGACAGGGCCAAAAAATTTTTTTCCGTTTCTCAACCTACATCAACTGCTGTTTTTCAAACTGTCCCGCAGCCTATACCACATCACATCGACATGCTGGCCTTTACTGCTTCAATGCCGAATACTAGTGCTACACACATTAATTCCCAGCCTGGAACATCATTCGCTTCAAATTTGCCAAGAAATATTGTGATAAATAACAATAAAAAAATAACAAATACACAACCGGTTCAAGAGAACTGCAATGATTACATAGTACGTTTTGCCCATGATTTGCAGTCTCCTGAATCAGTAGTTTCTCAAGACTCCTTGCTTTCGCAAGAGGATTATTATGATGTGACATTAGGATCATAAATTGAAAATTCAAATAAAGTACTTCTTTAATAACTAACAATGTTTTACTTACCTGAGAGTTACCGATAACCTTTCTTCAGCTGAGATTGCATTTCGCCATCCAGTATTATTATATACAATCCGTGGTCCACAACACACACACATACAAAGTGGTCCGACAATTCTGAGTAATTTGTCAAATGTTTGAATCGTCATTCTATAATAGCCAAAGAATTTTTCGGGATATAGTCGAAGATCATTATGTTTCAAATAAAAGAAACCTTTGATACACCTTTCAGCGGTGAAAGGATGAGTCCAGTATTTTTTATTCCTTTTCTTATTCCTCCTCATCCGAAGGAGCAAAACAAGACAACCAACTTGCTCAAAATCCATGTTGAAAATGAGCGATTCATACGATTTTCTCGTCGCAGTGCGCGCAGTTTATTTTCAGCGATTTTTTTTTAATGATCCTTTAGGATGTACACCTGGATATGGCTTCATAATATGGATACCTAACGGGAATGCGCTGTCTGCTACAAAATAGTATGGTATAATGCTATTCGTTCCTTCTTATAGTTTCGGAGATGAAAGATTTAATGAGTTGTTAGAATTTTTTTCCTTGAGAATGGAATCATTAAATACACCTCCATCGGAAATTCTCCCTTGACACCCTACATCGACAAATATAAATTTATATGAAGCATCAACTTAAGCGAACATAACAATACTAAAAAATTGTTTATAATTATAAAACTCTGATCCGCTACGCCTGCAAAATGATGTGTTTCCCGTCCATAGCACCAGCCACGTGTGGAAGATCCCAACAGTTTTAAAACTCGGAACTAATTTATTCCCATTCTTGTAGCGATGTAGGCGCATCTGTAACAAATATATTATAATTATTTTATTTTGTTTGCAGGAAGGCCAAGACCGCGCTTTGAAGGATAATACATCTGAAAATGAGGAAAAAATCATGATCAGTCACAAGATAAACAACCCTGTTCCACCGAGAGCACTGAATCGGACAAAGCAACCGATAATGCAAAGATTTCATCAAAATCGCAATTCAAATCTCCACTTCCGAAAAAGAGAAAATACGTCGCGAACCAGAACCCAATCTTGCAATCGGCATTTGATTTGCTGACATCATCAGCTTCGGCTGCTAAAGCGGTAGCTACTGCTTCGACTGCACCTGCTACTGGATTAGACCAGGACGTCTACTCTAATTCAACGAAAACGTAATTTCGAATAAAACTCGCGACTTTCCTGCTCTCGTTCAAACGACGACGATCAAAATTGCTTGACAAGCACGTTAATTTAACGTGCTTGTCAAGCAATTTTGACCGTCTAGAACGAAGCTTGATGTGCTTGACAAGCAAACTCGATGCTTGATGAAGCTTGATGAAAAATTATATTTTTGCAATGCTTGTCAAGCATGCTTGATCGTTTAGAACATGCTTGTCAAGCAACACATTCAGTGTACTACGGAACGTTATGGAGAGACCACGCGACACGAACAGCGCCGGCACCAGCGGTGATGATGGCGGCAGCGGCGCAATTAGTGATCGTGATTTTACTTTGTTGTTGATATCATTATACAAAGATGCGACGATATTGTGGGACATTAAGGCTCGGGACTATAAAGACAAAAATAAAAAGAATATGGCTCTCATGAATATGGTGGATATTTTAAAAAGATATAAGAGTAAATTCAGCATTGAGGAATTGAAGAAAAAAATTAATTTGTTACGAACAAATTTTAATCGAGAACATACAAAATATAAAAATTCTATTAAGTCTGGAATGGGAGCAAGTGAAGTTTATAGCCCAAAATTGTTTTATTACAACGACTTAATGTTCATAGCAGACGGAACGGAAATCTCGCCAACAATCAGTTCGGAAGGATCACAAGTAAGTTCCCCTTCTTATCATGTTACACTATTATGTACTACGCAGTATTCAAGCATCTATTTTGCCATGGAACTGCTCCTGTTGTATTAAAATATTCGCAAAACTCATCTCGGACTGCTTTGGCTTCAATAGTAGGATTTCCCCTTAACCTTGGTGTAGGGATCAACTCTTGTGATTCTGTTCTCCACGAGCCTGGCCTAATTTCTCCTGTATTAATATTTTCAAAATCAACGTCATTATTTCGAATGTATTTTTGTGACTTTGACAGATAATTATGTAAGTGACAACATGCTAAAACTATTTTACTGACTTTTTGTGGATCTAAATTAACAGATCGCTTAAATATCTTAAAACGTGATGATAAAATCCCGAAGGCATTCTCCACAACGTTGCGGGCACGTAATAATCGATAGTTAAAAATTCTGCGTTCATTGTTTAAAACAGTTTTATTGTAGGGCTTCATGAAATTGGGAGTTAATTGAAATGCTTCATCGCCTATTAAAACGTATGGCTTTTTTTTATTTGTTGATGGTAACTCTGACTGTTCAGGTAGATTCAAACAATTGTCACTGCTGGTGAATTTTGACCAAAATTCTGTATTTTTTAAAACACCTCCGTCAGATATTCGGCCATTTGCTCCAACATCCACCATTATAAACTCGTATTTAGCATTTACAATAGCCATTAAAACGATACTATGTGTTTGTTTATAATTAAAATAGTATGATCCGGAGTTATAAGGTTTCTGTATTCGAACATGTTTTCCATCCACAGCCCCGATCACATTAGGGAAATTCCATCGAGTTTCAAATTCCTTTGCAATCTTTTTCCATCCTTCTGAAGATCTGGGTACCTTTAAATAAAAGATATGTTTCAGAAAATGCCACCACCAACCACATCAAGGAAGAAAAAAAAAGAAGATAGTTGTGAAACATCAGTATTATTTTCTGCTGCTACTTCCTATTTCAAGAATCGTACTGAAGATGACGCTGTTGTCATCGCAAAAGGTTGGGCTGTCAAGATTAGAAGATTAGCTGCAGATCAACGCCGATATGCTGAGAAGATAATTAACGATGTTTTATTTGAAGGAGAAATGGGCACATTAACTAGACATGGTGTTACTTTTTTACAAAATCCTTTGCCTAGTCCACTTTCATCTCAATCGCCAATGTTCAGATATAACTCACCTAGTTCCAACCATTCTTATATTTCCGAGGAATCTCCCGCTCCCATTCAATCACCTCTGCCATATCAATCACCATCTCATCAATCTCACAATATTCACCAATCTCCCGCTCCCATTCAATCACCTCTGCCATATCAATCACCATCTCATCAATCTCACAATATTCAGCAATCTCCCGCTCCCATTCAATCACCTCTGCCATATCAATCACCATCTCATCAATCTCACAATATTCAGCAATCTCCCGCTCTCATTCAATCACCTCTGCCCTATCAGTCGCCCTCTACTCAGTCCTACGTCCAACAATCTTCCGCTTCCAATAAAATTCAATTCCTTTCTAATCAGTCCAATATATTGGAGGAATACAACAACGAAGATACAACAGCAGCCGATTTTCTTAGAACATATTCATCTTTTTAATAAAATTCCTTAATACTTTTGTTAATTAAGATAACTACCTAAATAAAGTGTTAATTTCTACTTACCGCAATGTTTTCTTTTAATTTCTCTATGATAGCCTCACAAGTTTCCATTATTATACCTTCTAATGTGTAAGGAGCAATAGCACAAGTAAATTTTAAATCTTCCAAATCCATGCCAGTAGCCAAGAATCTTAAAGTCACAGATAATCGCTGACTAGCTGGAATCGCCTGTCGCATGTTAGAGTCCTGTTTTTCAATGTTTGGCCTAACCATTTCCAATAATGTCTCAAATGCTTCATTATCCATCCTCAAAAATTTTTTGAAATCATTGGGCTCCGTCACTTGTAGAATCTTTTGCAAATGCTCATGGGTAAATCTATCTCTTAACAAATACCACTGCTTAGACCATCGTCTTGTTCGTTTCTTTTTTGTTTTCTTCAACAAAGCAATTGTGAGAGCAAGAAAAGCCATATCTGCATCTAGAGACATTCTACTACTTTGCAAATGTTTCTGTTTTAAGAGCAAGTTCAACACTGGGTCACTCTATCCGACAAAATGATGCGAATGCTTGACAAGAATGTTTTTTGATGTCGTGACCTCGTCAAGCATGCTTGTCAAGCACGTAAATGCTTGTCAAGCAATTTTGATCGTCTAGGGACCCCAATACAGGCTGACTGGTTGAACACTTTACATATTGATTTAGCGTGTTCAGTAGTCGATTCTCTTTCTATTTACGTAAAAAAAATAGGTGCTTAAACTACTAATGTTAGACTAGATGCTAATGTCATAAAGATATTGAAGTCGTGGTTTGGATTGGCACATCTGGCTGATCCCTCTACTCTTTTTAGGGATCACAATAGTTTTGGCCTGAAACTAAAAAAAACATCCGAACTCTACAAACACCTAAGAGTTACAAAAACTCATGTTTTGGGAAAGTCGAATTAATTGCATCTCTCCCAGAAGACAAAAGCGCTTCGGACCTTGAATCTAGACTTCAATTCCACAAACAATTTATGGCAGGTGCGCAAGTAAATACAGCTGGGTTGGGTGCGAGAAAGAAAAGGGAAGACCAAGATATGGTAAAAACCTTTCTACAACAAGACGAAAATGATAGTTACAAAGTGCACGCAATGAATTTAGAAATGCAAAGTGAGTGGTTAACCATAGGTGAGTTTTGTATCCCATTAGCTCTGAAGTGGCGCATCTTGCTATATGACTGGTCCCCTGCCTTATTAAAATTTTATCTAAACGCTTTCCAAATGACCCGCCCTGACCAGAGTAACTTGGTAAGGTGGGGAAAAGCCTCTGAAAAATGTTGCTATACTTGTGGTGAGGCGAAATGTACAGCAAGGCACATATTGGTGGGATGCAAGGTGCTCCTTAATAGGGGTCATTACTCACAGCGCCACGACAGAGTACTTGAAATCATACGTGAAGCCGTAACCCTTTCGGTAGCTAGAGCCCAAAAGGGATTGACGATAAACAAAAGACAAATTAACTTTGTAAAAGAGGGCTCAACTTCAAACTCCAAGAACAAGCCTTACTCAATCCTGGGTTCAGCACCTGATTGAACTATTTTAATGGACACGTATGAAAAGCACTACAAAATCCCAGAGGATGTGGGTGTTTCGTCATCCAGACCGGACATTTTCCTTTTTGAAGTTAAAACTTCTTTAGGCGCGCTATAGACAGAATTTTCGTGGGCTGTGAAATGGATTCATCAATCGTCACGCTCGGATATTATAATGGATCGGATCGGATATGAAATCTTCGGGTAAACTCGGTAAAAACGGCCAGGTAGGTACCAGGGCAACAGAAACAGTAAAGAGTTTCGATTACCTACCTCCAACAGCCCAGCGTTTATCTCCAGATACCAGGACAACAGAAAAAACCTATTGTAAATGTGACAAAAAAGAGAGAATATGACAAAAATGAATGAAAAAAATAAATAAAAAATAAAAAAAGTAAATCGTCAAATAACTGTATTAAGGGTTTATTTTGCGGTTCTGAATGATTACTTTACATAAATTCTCAGGAAAACAAAGAACAAAATTATCGTATCGTCCGTCGGTGCTGGGTGTGGGCCAGTCGACTGGGAAAAATTTGTCGGTTCATTTTCAAGAAATAAACTCAGCTACCAGCAGCGACGAGGAGAGCGACCGGGAACAACATGTCAACCAATTGGGGGAGTTTCTTCAAATGAAGAGTCAGAGCCATCTTCAGACAGCGATTCAGATAGTGGAGACGGAATGTGGTCAAAATATAGGCCAGGACACTCAGGCTGTAGTGGAGGATATGGAACATCGAGCTCAAGAAAATGTGTTAGTCAAAGCAGTAAGAAAGCGAAAGTGCAGTCAGAAGAAGAACTCAGCTCCAGCGAAGAAAGTGCCGAAAATGCTTCCGGAGCCGCCAGCCGACAGTTTTTTGGGCGTTTTGGAACTAATATGGACGACGAACGTGTATACACGACGAACGACTGCTCATACAACGGAAATAGTTGTCGATGCCAGCGAATCAAAGAAATCAGAAATGAGTGCGGTAACCCCAGACTTAATAGAAGACTTCTTCGGTCTTCAGAATGTACAAGCGAACACTGGATCAATCTCGCAGTCTATCTCGAGACTGGTGAACGGCAAGCAGTACATTTTGAAGTCGCCGGGAGAATGTGGAATAAATGTGATAAAACTAGAGACCTATCCATTCGCAAAAATCTGCGGCTTAGACAAGAAAAACTGGTGGAAGCACGCGGACACCAAGATGTTGTTCGTGACGAATTCCAATGTAGATCCCATACAAATTCAGGTGAACAAACTGCAGAATGCAGTAATGACGTCAGTGGGCAAAATAAAAAATATAACAAAAGAAGTAAAGGAGATCAGCTACTGGAATTCTTTTGGCAATTTCCAACATCGCCAATAAATAACTTGTTTAATAATGCAGTGTGGTTTAATTCAACTTGGAAGTATTTGCCTTTAAATCATACTCACATAAAGGCGGTGCAACGTATATTTCAGAGACAGTTGTGTGATATGAGTATTATTGATTTTCAAAATAGATTTAAAAACAGTGAATCTCTTTATTTTAATTGTGGTGTTAGAGATGTAAATGACTACTATTATACTACTGACCAATCTTTACGTATAGCTGTAGAATTACTTATGTTTCAATTTGGTAACTCTTATGAGCGAGTGTCTGAATTTTTGATTAATTTATATAATATTTTAGATCGTGTAATTCCTAAAAAAAATTGTATGTTTATTTTAAGTTTGCCTAATGCTGGAAAGAATTATTTTTTTGACGCAGTAATACATTATTTTTTAAATTTTGGTCAAATTGGAAATTTTAATAAGTATAATAATTTTCCACTAATGGAATGTGTAAACAGGCGTATTATTTTGTGGAATGAGCCACATTGTGAAACTAGTGCCTTTGAAACTATTAAAACGTTGTTTGGAGGAGATACATTAAATGTGAAAGTTAAATTTCAAGATGATGCCATTGTAAATCGTACTCCACTATGATTCGGCAATAAATCATAGTGCCGACAAATCGGTAGCAATTGGAGAAATGACAATAATCTGTAAATATTGTAAGGCGTTAAAATACAGTAGTGAAACTACTGAATTATGTTGTGCTGGAGGCAAAGTAAAATTACCACAGTTGGCCCTATCCACCATAGTCACCATATCCTTTACACTCTTTAGTTTCTGGGACTGGAGATGAATCTAAGCACTTCCTGACTAACATTCAGAAATATAACAACTATTTCCAGATGACATCGTTTGGTCATCGCAACACATATTGTACAGGACAATTTCATGCCAACTTTCAAGGTATTATACCATAATATTTTTTTATAATATTCAAGTTTGTATTAAAATATCTAATGGAAATAATTATTAAACAATTTTTTTAAAATTACAGATACAAGGACAAATTTATCACTTACTGGGGGCGCTGTTACCACCGTCAGATACAGATTATCAATTTTTCCAAATTTATTTCATGGGCAATTCAGAATCAGAAGTTGATACACGTTGTGCTCACAATCCAGCAGTGAAGAGAAGCATTGTCCAAGAATTACAGATGTTTCTTCATCAGAACAACAACTTAATAAACATGTTCGAAATAGCATTGGAACGTATGCCATCTGATAGCCATAATATTCTCATTCGAGCTGACAAAACACCTGCCGGTGAACACACAAGTAGGTTTTATTCACCCACCATTGATGAAGTGGCTGTTGTCATTGTGGGAGAAAACTTGCAATCAAGAGATATTGTACTTCATCGTAGGAAAAATGATTTAAAACGTGTATCTGAAACACACAGAGTCCTGTGTGTTTCAGTATGACGCGTTACAGAGAAAGAAATAAAGTATTAGGAGCGCCAAGATTGAGAAGCAAATCTTCGATTGAAGCCGTAGTACCCTCAAAAAATTCTTGTTGGCAGAATATAGTGATGACGACAAGAAGATTCTACTATTTTGCAATCAACGTGCTGCATATTACGTGGTACGTACGTAGTGCTGCAAGTACAAGCATATTTTATGTGACGGTACTTTTACTTCATGCCCGACTGAATTTCATGAGTTATATACAATTCATGGCGCCGACGAAACTACATCGGCTGTTGTACCTTTAATTTTTTGTTTACTACAAGACAAGACACAGCAAACTTACGAGGTACTATTTTATATGATAAATTCCCGATTCAAGCAGTGGCTACCAAAAACAATTACTGTTGACTTTGAGTTGGCTCCAATGAAAGCTGTTCGAAAAGTCTTCCCCAACATTGATGTTAAGGGATGTTATTATCATTTGAATAGGTGTCTATTTAGAAAAGCGAAATCGTTAAAATTAACCACAAGGGTAAAAAAAGGCATGTAGCCAGGTGTGCTGGCCTTGCACGTTTACCAAAAGCCTATATTCGAAAGGGGTATGAATATGTTATGTCAAAGAGTCCGTCTGAAGAAGAGATAACAAAATTTAACACATATTTCAATAACCAATGGATGGTAAAGACTGACTTCGAAAAAATTTGCTGTTGCTCATCATCTAAAATACGTACTACCAATAATGTAGAAGGTTGGCACAGTCGCCTTAATAGATATATTGGACGTAAAAGACCGGCATTGGCTCAACTTTTAGATATTTTAAGAAAAAAAACCACTGTAATGGATATATACAAGAGAAAATCGAAACTAAGCCGAGAGTTCAAAGAAATTGATGAAGAAATAAATGACGCCATATCTCAGCTAAATGTAAACGAAATTAGTGTTGGACATTGTATCGATATCATTTCGCCATTTTATTCCAATAGGTTGTAGGTAATAAACGATTCCCAGTTGAACTATTTCCTTTTTTTCTTGTATGTTTTCAATAAAGCGAGGGTTTTACAATAAGCGTAGGTACAGAATGCGATCTTCACAGTTTTGCCGAGTTGGTTTCATAGGCAGAATAAATAAATAAATAAATATAAATATTGGTGGACAATTCACACACAACACCGTCTGACCCCAAACTAAGCAAAGCTTGTGTGATGGCGGCCAGATAGCTGATATAATACTTATATAGTTTTTAAATACATACTTATTATACATAGAAACACCCAGACACAGTGCAAACATTTGAATTCATCACACAAATATTTGCACTGGGTGGGGATCGAACCCACGACCCTCGGCTTCGCAGGCAGCGCTACTAACCACTTAGCCACAAGGCCAGTCAAGGCCTTACTGGATACTGGTTACTAAACATGATGAAGGGTATCAGAAAAGTAATATATCCTATCACTTGGATACCAGTATCCTACGACGATCATTTTTTCTTCGTATGATACTGGTTACCAAACTCTGGTATCATACGCGGCCGAAGGGGCCACTTACATAGGAATCCCGCGCCACGTCCATGAATATGCTTAGGATGCTATGTCATATGTTATACATTATGGCCGCCCAGACATGTTTATCAAATTCACCTGTATTGTGGGTACAAAGGTCTGAAATCAAGAAGAACATGATACATAGCCAAACACCATATGATAGACATGACATCACTGCCAGAGTTTTTAAACAAAAATTAAAATCTCTCATGAACTTCTTAATAAAGCATAGCGTGAATGGCAAAGTCCGTAGTTGGATTTACTCTGTAGAATGGCAAAAACGTGGTCTGCCACATGCACACATTTTAGTTTGGTTAGCGGACAAAATAAGGCCAGGTGAGATTGATTGCATAATTTCAGCTGAAATTCCTGATGAAACAGTTGACCAAAAATTGCATGTTGTGGTTACTAAACACATGATACATGGACCCTGCGAGGCTTTCAACTACAGTTCACTCTTTATGGTCGACGGCAAGTGTTCAAAGCGATACCCAAGAGACCTAATTGCTGAAACCATAACGGGAAATGATGGATACCCATTGTATCGTCGGCGATCAGTTGCGGATAATGGGCGATCGGTTGTTGTGAAGGTGAGAGGACAAAATGTCGATGTAGACAATCTTTGGATTGTGCCATACTCGCCAATATTGTCCAAAGCTTTTGAAACTCACATCTATGTGGAATATTGTAACTCTGTTAAGTCGATCAAGTACATATGTAAATATGTTAACAAAGGCAGCGACATGGCCGTCTTCGCTGTAACCAATGCAAATGACGAAGTATCACAGTACCAGATGGGTCGCTATGTAAGTAGCAACGAAGCTATATGGCGTATCTTTTCATTTGCTATCCATGAAAGACACCCTACAGTAGTCCGTTTGGCAGTATATTTAGAAAATGGTCAATGAGTTTATTTTAATGAATCAAACGCGACAGACAGAGCGGCACGTCCACCGTCGAGAACATTAACAAGTTTCTTCACAGTCTGTCAAACTGATGATTTTGCCCGCACTTTGCTGTAATTATGCTGATATACCACGCTATTACACATGGAATGCATCATCGAAATCGTTTCAACGTCGAAAACAAGGAACACCAGTTGAAGGACATCCAAATGTATATGCTTCAGACGCTCTGGGTCACATCTACACAGTACATCCAAATAACGATGAATGTTATCATTTGTAGTTGATGTTGGTGAATGTTCATGGTCCGACATCGTTTAAACAACTAAGAACAGTTGATGGACAGCTGTGTGCGACTTACCGTGAAGCATGTCAACGATTACATTTACTGGAGAACGATTCGAACTGGGATGATACCCTCAAGGATTTCATAACATTTTCATCGCCGCATCCAAATCGTACATTGTTTGCGATGATCATATCAACATGTTTCCCCTCAAACCCAAAAGATTTGTGGGTCAAGTATAGACACGACATGTCTGAATATGTTTTGCATCGTGTCCGCCGTCAAACTTTGAATCCTGCACTGCAAATGACTGCAGAAATTTACAATGAGACAGACATAGATCATGATAGAAGATATTGTTTATTGATGGCAAATAAAGTATTGGCGTGTTTGGGAATGACAGCACCCAATCGCCATTTGCACGATGCATTAAACCACGAGTTGGAAAGAGAACAACAGTACAATATTGAGGCATTGGCCGAAACAGTTCGTACAAATGTTCCACAGTTAAATCAACAACAAAGAATTGCGTACGACATTTTGGTTGAAGCTATGAGCAGTGGATCTGGTGAAATTTATTTCCTTGATGCTCCAGGAGGAACTGGAAAAACGTTCTTAATTTCATTGCTTTTGGCGAGGATTAGATCGCGAAATGATGTAGCTCTAGCTTTGGCTTCATCCGGAATAGCTGCCCCTTTGCTAGAAGGCGGGCGAACTACACATTCTGCCTTGAAATTACCATTAAACATGCAAATCAACGAAACACCAATTTGTAACATCGCCAAAAATAGCGCAATGGCCAAGATCCTGCAGGTATGCAAATTGATTATTTGGGATGAGTGCACAATGGCCCATAAGCGGTCACTGGAGGCACTAGACAGAACATTGAAAGGTCTTCGTAACAACCAAAATATTTTTGGTGGGGCCATAATTTTGTTGTCAGGTGATTTTCGTCAGACTCTACCACTTATTCCCCGATCAACTATTGCTGATAAACTAAACGCATGCTTAAAATCATCGAATTTGTGGCGGTACGTAAAAACACTTTAACAAATCGCAAGGCCAGTCCTTAGAAGTTTGCGGAATCAACTTGAGTTCCCCTGTTTCGCGCATGGACAATTATAAGTCGCATGTTCGCGCGTCGGAAAACCGTCGTCTTTGTTTACTAGCCGGGTCCACACCGGACGATCCATCGCGCTCCAATCGCGCGCGGCAGGAGCGCGATCCAAATGTGCGGGCGGTGTGGACGTGCCGCGCGCGATCCCTGCTGCGCCCGATCCGTGCGTTGTCGGTTTTTTGCCAGCCTCAAAAGTGCCTCAGTTGCGTACCGCGCGCGGTGTAGACGGTTGTGTGTGGTTCGCGCGATCCTTGTCACCATGGATATCTCGCAAAGTCGCCGTCTGATATCGCTTTATAAGGAATTTAAATGTTTATGGGACCCAAAAGATGTTAATTATACCAATAGAGGTGTAAGAGACGATGCTTGGCGTCAGATTTCTCGCGAAATGGAGAATAAACCAATAGACGACCTAAAGAAAAAAATGCGGTCTCTGGCGGGAGGCTACAGAAGGGAAAAATTTAGAGAGAAACAAAGCCGTATAACTGGATCAGGTAAGTAATCTTCTTATACATACCTGTATACTAGAACAGTCCGGAATGACCTTGAGTGCACGGCACTTGAATACCGCACGCTCGACCTTGAGCTCGGCTCAAGGGAACAAGCGAGATTATATTGCGATCTCGCTTGCGCGCATTGCAACGCCGCTCTCTGTCTCGCTCGTTCCATCGAGCTCGAGCGAATTCGAGCTAGTTTTTATATAAATTTTAATTTTGTTGTTAAGCTATTGCATAGCTTTTATCACGGGCCTGGAGACCGAATTTTTAGACATCGTAGAGCATAGTGCATCTCTTTCTTATGTTCACAAGAAAGAGGGATGGAAGACTGGAAGACCGTAACGTCCTAAAGTCTGCCTCCCCGCTCGGTCATTGGTCATTCGACTACGGCCCTTCAACATCGAATAGTGACAAATGCACTGTTGCCAGATTAGGGGTTTTCCCCCCAAATTTGGGAGTTTTTAAAAGCCATGTGGGGAAAATGGAGACCGAAACGTAGTGTAGGACGCCCTGAGACTCGATGGAGTGACTATATACGAAAGACGGCTGGTGGCGGTTGGAGACCAAAGACCGAGGATCGAGCCGAGTGGCGTAATATGGGAGAGGCCTATGAACAGCAGTGGACGAATACAGGCTAATGACGATGTTAATGAGTCAGTATATATGATTAAGGTTTATTACATTGTTTCTGAATGTGTGAAATCTCTGAATAAAAATCTATTGTAAAATTGGTAGCGTATTATATTATTACTATGTAACTATGTATATAAAAATTGGTTCCAAAAGCATAGGTTTACGCAGAACTCTATAGACAGAACTAAGTACTTTAAATGCGTTTTCTACTACACTACGTGCTCTTGACAGTCGGTAGTTGATAATTCTTTCACACGAACCATTCCCACCATTATTTTTTTTCAAGTTTTTTTATATAAATTTGTGCTTTTGAACACGCCTCCATCTGATATTCTGCCTTTAGTCCCTACATTCACATACAGGAACTTATAATTTGCATCTACTAATGCAAAAAGAACAATACTAGGAAATAATTTGTAATTATCAAAGTCGTTGCCACTATTAAAAGGCGATTGCAGAACAACATGTTTGCCTTCCATCGCTCCTATCACGTGTGGGAAATTCCATTTATCTTCGAATTGCTGAGAAATTGTACGCCACTCTTCTTCAGTAGATGGCACCTGAAAATAATAATCCTTAATAATAAAAAGTTGAAAATAAAAATAGGTAGTAATAATAATAATGTTGTTACAGGAAGAAACTAATACGACTGAACAGGAACTTGAAGTAAATGTTACAGTGAGCGAAAACGAGAACAGTACCATTGTTAGTAGTGACACACAACCGGAGAGAGCCAACCAACACACAGATTTGAGTAGAGAGCAGAATGATCAAAGTGTACAATCCAATGTCCAAACACCACGCAATCGAACAAAATAAAGGAAGAAAACTACTTCTAATAATGCAGATGACATATCAGATGATACTCTTTCAGAAGCTTTCCAACTTCTGCAACAATGTGCACAGCCACCATAACCGGACACAGATTCTTACATTACTTTCGGGCAGTATATATCTACTAAATTGCGGAAATATGATGCAGTAACATTAGCTTATGTCAAAAATGCTATATCCCAAGTTATTTTTGAAGCTGACACAGGAAGATATCGCAATTATGGATATTACACTCATTCATATCCTAGCACACCTTCAGCCTCCACTTCATCGCACACTCCAGTTCCACCTCCAGAGGCATCAACATCTGCTCATCTGGTCTCAACTACCTCAGGATTATTCAGTTCCACAGTCACCACCATCTGCTCATCTGGCCTCAACTTCATCGCAGTCCCAGTCTCAACAACTTCAGGATTACTCAGTTCCACAGTCACCACCGCATTTAATAAGTACCTACCTATTCTTCCTTGTTTTCTTATGTTTTCAGATAATGTTGATTAATTGTAAACATGTTACTTCTTAAACTATAATTACAATACACTACTTTTTTATTGAGTAATATAGTATGGTTTTACTTACCTTCACATAATCCTTTAACAAGTCAATGATTGCTTCACAAACTTCGGGAATAATTTTCGATATAGACTGTTTGGAAATGCGGAAGGGATACTGCAAACTGACGTACGAATCTCCAGTCGCTAAAAATCTCAATGTAAGTAGTAACCTTTCCTTCACAGTAATGGAATCTCTATAATTTGTATCGTTCTTTCTTAGCTTGTTGTTCAGTAACGAACACAATGTCTCAAATTTATTAACATTCATTCTTGCAAAATTGTGTTCAGCTTTATCTGACACTAACTCTGCATAAAGCTGAGTGCCAGATTTTAAGCGATTTTTGTACATTGTTTTTATCCAGAACCGTCTTTTTGTTTTTTTGTGATTTTTTGCAAAAATACTTAAGCAAAATATGGGTTACTGCTGCCACGGCAATTCGACGCCGCCGCTGCACGTGTGGCTCCATCTCAAGCAAGAGTTCGACTGAATCACGGATCGCCTATGGATCGCTTGGAGCGTAGGTTCAGGATCGCAGTTCAACAAACTGGATCGGCCTAATACGATCCACGATCCACGCTCCGTGATCCTAGATCGCGGATCGCGCGATCGCTGATGCAGCTTGGATCATCCGGTGTGGACCAGGCTATTTACGCAAAACAAAACCAAAAATATAGTTTATCAGAAAGCTTTAAGTTAATTAACAGACTGTAGCACAAGTATTTTTTTATTTATTTAAAATCCCCCGACTCCTTCATTTTAACATAATCCGCACGACAAACTGGCCATGGCTGAATTGCATCGATTAAGGAGCAATAGAGATTGAATTTTGATCATTCCTACTTTTACTACTCCCCCGTCACTTTTAAACAGATCTTATCGTATTATAATTTAGGTACTAAATCACTTATCCCGTCCAATGGGCACCCCAGTCAAGCATTTATAATTTCGTCAAATTTGTGGTAGCGGCCATCTTGGATTTGATATTTCTCATCGAACCTCCTTTACAAATTAAGCGCTTTCATTTTATACCCATATTAAGGGGTTTGTTGCAAATTATGTGATCCGCCATTTTTAGCGGCGGCCATCTTGGACCGATTTCCATAAACATAGCTAAGAACACTCCCGACTAATTCACCTTTCAAACTAAGAAAACTAAATCAAAACACGTCAAATTTATAACACCCGTCGTTTCTGCGTTATCCAATCCAACAAGCCAAGTACCTAATTTGAGTTTGGTAATTTGCACATCACAGTATTCACACACGAACGTTTAAATAAAATATATTGGTGGACAATTCACACACAACACCATCTGACCCCAAACTAAGCAAAGCTTGTGTGATGGCGGCCAAATAGCTGATATAATACTTATATAGTTTTAAATACATACTTATTATACATAGAAACACCCAGACACAGTACAAACATTTGAATTCATCACACAAATATTTGCACTGGGTGGGAATCGAACCCACGACCCTCGGCTTCGCAGGCAGAGCTACTACCAACTAAGCCACGAGGCCAGTCAGTTTGATTATAGAAAACAATTGGCTGTTATTGATGACACAATTATAGTTTAAAAAAGCGAACATATACGAAAAGATGATTAGATATCTAATATCTATAATGTTTTTCACAGCGAACAAATTACATTGAGAGAACGCGCAGCCATCTGTCTTCTATTGTTCTCTCAAACTGCCACGACGATATTGCTTTCCTTCTCACTCATGTGTCTCATTTAATGTGCGGAAAAGGATTAAAGAATGGAGAGATCAAATTGGCCAAAATGCGATTTATTTAGCCTAAGTGTTTTTTTACTCCGAAACATTATTTGGCGCGAACATCAACTGTACGATCCCTAGGCTGGTTCAATGAAAATACTAAGATATTGATTAAATGTAATTTATTGCTAATAATATTGATGGGATGCAAAGTGCTGATTTTGAGTGCTAATGAGTACGCGACGCGGTGGTCAATTACGAACTAATGAATAATTACTTGATTTGTGTAGAGGTGCAAATATGATGATTTAACAATTAAAATGAGGTGAATGAGGTGAGTGTACGATGCATAGCTCGTACATGCTCCCACGGGCAAAGAAGAGGAATGATTATTACATTATGATGATTATTATTATTATGATACAGCTACACTTAGTAATGGAAACGGAAAATGGAACTTCCTAATGGAAGTACTAGAAATTTGTCTTTCGAGAGTGAGGGGAAACGCTACGACTGATCTTTCGCGGAAAAATACACTGCACTACATCGTCCTTGATTTCAATTCTTTCACTGTCAATGTTTGTGTTAGGCGAAGAGAGTGTAGACGTCGTCGTTGTCGGTTGCTGATGGCGCACTCCAACAGGTGTAAGTGTCGTCCTCTGGGGGTGGTGTTCTCGCTGGTGACGTCGTAGAAGTATCTGCTCGAGGTTTCCGAAATCTCCTCCAAACCATTATAGCACCTACTATGCTGACCGCACCCAGGATCAGGTAGATAAGGATGTAATGATGTACGTCATGGTAATTTATCTCGCTGATGTTGGGACTCTTTTCTTTCATTTGTTGAATGTCGTGTGCAATAGAGTCTAGGGCTTGACGACTGTCGTCGGTCGTTTGGTTTATGGATTCCCACGGGATCGATATGTTTATAATGTCATTAATAGGATCCAAATTTGGGTGATAAATCATCGGCTTTATTTTTAAAATACTCTGATCGTTGCTGTGAGCGTATATGGTGAACTTATCATCTTTCAAGAAACAACCATAACCTATGCTAATAATTCCAGTGACGTTTAGTTGTTCAATGGACATTTGATTCTCGCATACAATTCGTAGTTGGCATTTATCGCAGCAAAAGAATAGGTATTTATTCAAACTGTTTAGTTCATTCCATTCATTGTCACATGTTAGTGTGCTGAATCGACATTGTCCTGTGGTTGGGTCGATTTCACATAAGCTGTCTTCCGATTTCATATGAAATGATGGTTTTCTCAAATAGCAAAAGTATGTGTCTGTATTATGCTGACACGAACGGACGTCATTTTTTGAAATCTTTATATATGTATCCTTTGCTAAGTTGATAGCAATCAGTTCTGATACAGGAACTATTTTTATCATGTGAAGCTGGCTGCTTTTGATAGGTACGGGAATTATGTTGTAAATTTCATAGCTATCTCGACTTGTGAGTGGAACGGAAAGTTCAAAAATTAAGTACTCTTGTAGCATTCTTGTCTTTATATGTAGAAATTGATATATATTGCTGAAATCGTTGTGCGTGTTTTTGATAGGCAAAGATAGATCTTGAGATACTTGACTTGAGATAGTACTTAATTCATTTCTGAGATGTTTTGGGGAAACCAAGTGGAAGTTAAATTTTCCATGATAGATATCTGTTACGGTGTTCAACAGGATTTCTTGAATATTTTTTAGATAATTCAACATGTTGCTTGCTGTTATCGTGCTTAAAGTAAATTCTCCGAGTTGTGCTAGTTGATTCACTTCTTTGTTTTGTGAATTAATTGCCTTTTCAATGTCTAAGGAATGACGATTTATTAATTTCCTCATTTTATCGATCTCTTGTTCTGATCTTTTAAGCAGATTGTACTCGGCTTCTACTACCGAAGTCTGATTTCGCCATAAGTTAGCTAGATGCTGTTCATTTTTATTTAACAAGGTGATGTCATTTTTATACTGTTCGGCGAAACGCGAGTCTAATACTCCGAACAGAGAGTTGGCTACGTAACCGACACCATCGATAAGCCCTCGCCTGTGTCTCGAGAGGCGCGTGTCCGAGTCCTGATTAAGCAACAGCTGGTTATAGTAATTTAATTCGGAGAAACTGTGACGTAGCTGCATGACACTGGATTCGCAATGTGTTTTTGCTTTAATTTGAGAGCACATGGTATCTAGACATTTTAAGTATTCCTCAAATGTTTTAACACCTTCCCAGTATGGATCCATGTTGTAGTATATAACAATCTTCCAGTTATCTCGTATTAATTGCATGTTGCTTATTTTATCGAAGTAGAGACCTTGTTTAGTTTTAAGTGAACTTATGTTGTATGCTGACTGTACTACATTTACTATGCTCATTAAGTATAAAAATGATATTGCGAAGGTGATGAAATTACCGAGTCGTTTTCTGACTGTCTTTTGTTGCTGTGGTTGCGGTACTTTATCGTTAACTACATTGCAATGATTGTATGTGGTTGATTCGGTATCTTCAACGTTTTTTGTTTCTATTGGTAAGAGGGATAATTTTACTACTGGTCGTTTTATAACACCGTTTTTTGTTTTTAATGATACGACTCTCACAAACTTATCAGCGCCGGGGTGTAATTCAATTACTCTTCCCATTGCCCATTTACCTGCTGGTAGGTTTGCGTCATTAATGGTAACTAAGTCGCCAATTTTTATATTGCAATTAGGTTTTCTCCATTTGCATCTTGAAGTGATCTGTGCTAAATATTCAGTACGCGATCTTTTCCATATGTCTTCAAATGTTTTTTGTACTAGGTACCACCTTGTTCTCATGTCGTGTTCTGTTTCTAACACATCTAAGGTTGGACCGTTAGTTAAGAAGTGGGCAGGAGTGAGACAATTGAGGTCTTCGGGGTCTTCATTCAAAGGACAGAGGGGTCTCATGTTGAGACACGTTTCCAACTGAGCTAGAAGGGTCGACAACTCCTCGAATGTGAACTTTTGCTCTCCTATCACCTTTTTTGTGTGCTTTTTTAGACTACAGATGGCAGACTCCCAGAGCCCTCCTGCTGAAGGCTAGGAGGCCGCGTTAAAGTGCCAAGTGATTTCCATTTCTGTAATCTCATTCATAAACTGCTCATTGAATATTTCTGTTAACTCTTGGTATTCTTCTTTCAGTGCTCGATTTGCTCCAACAAAGTTAGTCCCATTGTCACTATAGATGTGACGGGGGGTGCCTCTTCTAGCGGCCATTCTTTTAAGTGCTGCCAGGAATGATGAAGTTGATAAGTCTGATACGACTTCTAAATGTACTGCCTTAGTTGACATACATATAAAAAGTGCTATGTAACCTTTTGATGATTTAATTCCTCGGCCTTTACTGCTTTTCAACATAATGAAACCGGTGAAATCGACACCCGTGTGATAGAACGGTCGGGCCGGGTTACATCTTGCGCTAGGTAAATCTCCCATAATCTGGTGCGGATGATGAGGCGTGTTTTTTACGCAGGTTACACATTGTCGTAGTCTCTTTTTAACAGCTCTATTTCCGCCCATTATCCAAAATTTCTGCCTTATAAATGCAAGTGTTAGTCGAGGTCCACCGTGGAAGGTAAGTTGATGCGCGTGATCAATGACTAAGTCTGTAAGTCTACTAGAATGGGGTAGAATGATCGGATGTTTCATTCTATCATTAATTTGAGCGTTACGCAACCTCCCCCCGACTCGGAGAATATTCATTTCGTCTAGGAAGGGGTTCAAACACAATAATTTGCTTTGGTTGTTTAAGTAATTTTTCTTACTTAATTCATGTATCTCGTCTTGAAATTCGATGCTTTGTGTAGCTTTAGTCATTAAAGTTTTTGCTCTATTTATTTCTGATAACATTAAGTAGCTAGGGCGTTTTGTTTTGTTATTTGAGACAAAACGAAGTATCCAAGCGATAACACGTGCTGCTCGGGAGTAATTGTTTGAATTATTTAATATTTGTAATATGATGCTTTCATTGTCTTTCTGTGCTACATATACTAATTGATGTTTCAATTCTTTCTCCGTAGAATATTTTTGAATCTTTGGCGTTTCTTCGAATGCTGATAGCGAAGGTGGTCCACACCACCATAAATTATGTTCTCTTAGTTTTCCGATGGAAATTCCTCGGCTTGCGCAGTCCGCCGGGTTCGCTTCGGATTTTACGTAATGCCAGCATTTTGACGGCATTATTTTTTCAATTGTCTTCACTCGGTTTGACACGAAAGGTTTCCATTTGTCTGGATCTCCATTTAACCATCCTAGAGTCACCATGGAGTCTGACCAGCCATAAACCTTCAATTCGTATTCGGTATAACATTGTTTTACTTTATCCATTAATTTTGCCAATAAAAGAGCACCGCTAAGTTCTAATCTTGGAATAGAAATTGTTTTATTTAATGGTACCAGTCTTGTTTTTGAGACAACCGTAGATACATTGTGATTAACAACTGCGTAGATTACGCAGGCAAATGCTTTGTTGGAACTATCACAATATCCATGGAGACTTATCACGCAATTTTCTGTGTTTTTTAACCATCTTGGTATTTTAATAAATGCTATATTAGTGCTAATATCTATTTTACATTGTTCCCATTGTTTAATGATGTCATCGGGTAGTTTGCCATCCCATTTGGAGTTTGTGTTCCAAACTTGTTGAAATAGTAGTTTTAACTTAGTTATTGCAGGTGCTAACCAGCCAAGAGGATCGAAAAGTTTTGAAATATCTGATAAAAGTGCTCTTTTAGTGTTCTTATTTGAAAATTCAAACGATGACTGGAACATGAAATTGTCTTCTTTGGGACTCCAATATAGTCCTAAAGTCTTTGCTGTGTGATCGCATTTAAATGTAAATACTGGATCATCTGTATTTATGTTGCTAGTGATGCTGTTTAATATCTCAGGTTCATTTGACGACCATTTCCTCAGAATGAAACCGCCTGCCTGTAAAAGTGCTTGTAGTTGGACAACTTTTTTGGATGCTTCTTCAATACTATGTGACCCATGAATCAGGTCGTCCATATAAAATGATTGTTCCACAATTTTTGATGAAACTGGATACATTTCTCTTTCATCTGCTGCTAACCGTTTCAAAGTCATCATTGCTAAAAACGGAGCCGCTTTCATGCCGTATGTAACGGTCGTGAGTTGATAAGTTTGAAGTGGTTCGGTAGGTGAGTCTCTCCAAACGATTTTTTGTAGAGATTGGTCTTGTTCTTGTAGGTCTATGTTACGGAACATCTGCTGGATATCTGATGTGTATCCAAACTGATATTGTCGCCACCTCAAGATAAGTGACTGAATATCTTGCTGTAAATTTGGACCGGTGTACATTAAATCATTTAAACTTTTCCCGCTAGATGTTTTTGATGATGCGTTAAAAACGACACGCAATTTAGTAGTTTCAGACTGCACTCGATGAACTCCGTGGTGAGGCAAATAACATTCCACGGGCGTCTGGTTGCGAGACTCGAGTTTCATGTGATTTAATTTCTTGTATTCATTCATAAAATCCTTATACATGCTTGATATATTTGATTGTGTACTAAGTTTTTTCTCTATGTTTCGAAACTGTGCGATTGCGATTGATTTTGAAGTGCCCAAATTTTCTTCATATTTTTCTTTCAGTGGTAACCTCACGGAATATCTTCCATTCGGCTGTCGTATTGTGGTGTCGTTGTAGAATTGTATGCAGTGTTGGTCTTCTGACGACATTTTTGAGTGCTCTCCGAAGTTTGTCTCACTGACGTCTTCTATCTCCCAAAAGTGTTGTAGATCTTCAATGTTATTAATAACGACGTTACAGTGGAATGTTTTCATGCTTCCACATAGTAACCATCCGAGTTGGGTTTGCTGTGCTATAGGTTCCGATGTATCTTCACCTTTGAGTATACCTCCCATCATGATTAGAGAGTAAATATCTGCCCCGAACAGTATGTCTACGGGACTGCTTATGTTGAAATCTGGATCCGCTAAGTTAATATTTTTTATGTGTTCCCACGCCGGTTTTGCGAAGGTTTCATTTGGCAAATTTTTGATTAGATTTTTCATAATTAAAACTTCTGATGTGAAAGTGAAGTTATTGTAAATAGAAGCGCACGTCAATGTCATTTGTCCTTTGCAGGTATTTGGTGTTTCTCCGACTCCAAAAACCATACCCTGACATTTATCTCTTTTTATTTTCAAAATTTGAGCTGCTTTCTCTGTTATTAAAGAGATCTGAGATCCCTGGTCTACAAGGGCCCGAAATCCATGTGTTGTGCCATCGGCGGCAGTGATGTTTATTTTCGTTGTAGATAAAAGAATTTGTGCCGATGTCGCACGTGCTATCGTATTTGCGGTTTGTTGAGGGGTTCCATGTGCCACGGTGTTTACGCTCTGTTGTGGTGGCTCATTATGTGTGGAACTTATGTTCGTTCGAGAAGCGGTAGTTTTATTGAAGAATTGCCTATGTTCATTCTTGTTAGTGCTGGCTTCGTGTAGGATAGTGTTGTGTTTTTGTCCACATGTTTGACATCTTTTTTCTGAAAAGCAGCTGCTGGAATCATGTTTGTGAAGACAATTCTTGCACAATTTTAAATCAAAGACGACTTTTAATTTTGTGGTATTCGGTAAATTTGCGAATTTAGTGCAATTAAACAACGCATGTCGTGACATTTTGCAATATGTGCAGTATAATGAACTCGCAGATTGAGCATTGGTTGCCGTTGTCAGCACTCTGGGTGCATTGACATGGTTACTGTAATTCGATTTATAATTATGAAATTTTCCACTGAATGATGTCGCAATAGGGCTATATTGCGAACTAGATTTTATGTTGGTGTCTTGTTGTTTGTTGCTTCGACGTAGTTTTTCAAATGGCGTGAATCTATTTTCTAGAAAGTTCATGAGCTCATCCAAGTTCGGTATTTCTTTCTTGTTTTTGATCGAATCGTTGTAGTGGGAAAGCGTTTCAGAGTCCAGTTTCTGAGCCAGTAAATGTGCTATTATAGGTTCCCAAGTTGTAACTCCTAGTTTTTAATACCGTTAACGCTCTCCATTGTGACGTCATGAAGCTTCTTGAGTTGCGGTAGGGATCTATGCTGCAACGTTGGTAGAGTTAATATGCTATCTAGGTGGGAATTAAAAATGATATTGATGTTATTGTAGCGCCGGTGTAGTATCTCCCAGGCTACATCATAATTATCGTTGCCAATCTGTAGGTGTTGAATTAGCCTCTCTGGCTCTCCTTTTAACTTGCATTTTAAAAATTGCATTTTTTGAGCTTTGGTTAGAGCAGTGTTATTATGAATGGAATCACTGAATAAATTTTTAAATGAAAACCATTGGTGATAGTCTCCGTGAAATACAGGGATCTCCAAATGCGGTGTTATGTGTTCTTTATTTGCTGTCGACCACTTCTTTTCGTTAAGCTCGTCTTTCAGCTTTGTATATAGAATTTCGTGCTCGTTGAAAACTCGTTGGTATTCTCTGTCTTCCCCATTAAGTTCGCTGTCGATGTCGATGTGAAGTTTATCGACTGCTACCCAACGTGATTGTAGTGTTGCTATGGCTTCGTCAAGTTTCCACTTGGTTTCCAATTGTTGCGTGTTGATGTTTTCTATTGTTCTAGAAAGGGCCCTGAAAGTTGCCGACTGTTTGCGGAGCATGTCGTCCAAATGGCTGTTAACGCCCCGTGATGCAGTAGATTGAATTCTGTCATCTGTCCCCGTCATATTTTCATATCGGTGGCTGAAGCCGACACGAGGTTCTTTCGATATTGCGGGTCCACCTTCCATGATTTTATATGCTGATTAGGCAACTGATGAGTAGTAATATGTAGAGAAAAAATGGAAATCTCTTACTTGAAAGCCGATGATTGTGGGGTCAGCAGGATGCTTTGCTCGGTGCAGTGCTCGAGGCTGTGCTCGGTGCTATGCTAAACTCGACGGCTCTGAGTCAACTCCTCAGGTTCGTCAATACTTATGTGCTTGTTCTCTTCAACTTCCTCCTGTGCTGTGCTGTGCTGTGCTGCGAGCCAATGGACTCGCTGATGCTATGCTCGGTGCAGGATGTTTCCCAAAAACCGTTGTTTGGAGTATACTCCACAATGCTAGTTCTCCGGAAAACGGAACGTGGCACTACACGTATCACTAAGTGCCGACGACACTAAATTAGGTCACACGCGTAATGGTTAATCCCGTCTTTCCGGATAGACTCGAAGGACCATGTACGATCCCTAGGCTGGTTCAATGAAAATACTAAGATATTGATTAAATGTAATTTATTGCTAATAATATTGATGGGATGCAAAGTGCTGATTTTGAGTGCTAATGAGTACGCGACGCGGTGGTCAATTACGAACTAATGAATAATTACTTGATTTGTGTAGAGGTGCAAATATGATGATTTAACAATTAAAATGAGGTGAATGAGGTGAGTGTACGATGCATAGCTCGTACAATACTCGTACAATGATGGTAGTCATCATAGTACATTACAAATGTTGATGTTTCATAATAGTGGAGCGACACATGATTCTTTAATAGGGTACCGGACAGTAGTCACAAAAAAATTTGAAATTACGTTAGAGAGTACATTTATGAAGTGAAATAACCATTTAATGAAAATTTACACGAAGGAATACTGATTTATAATTTTAATTCAATTAATAAAGTTTAATATTTCTAATATTTTTCATCTGTTGCCTGCCGTAAACGAAACACCAATCACAGCGCTTGACGTCAGCTGTGTGTAAATAACAGTATTTTGTAAAGTGTATTTGCGAATTTTACGATTTATTACCGTTTTTAAAGTATTTAAAACTATTAGAATTGAGGAACAGTAATTAAAACAACACGTTTTAACTATGGAAGCAGGTTATTTGAAAGCCGACTGCCGAAATCTCCCAAGAGTGGATATGTTCATGTTTGGAAATTTCTTTGCCACAAATTCTGACTTCTGTGCTGCTAAATTTAGAAATGTTAAAACATCTATGTAAGTATTCATGCAAAATGTCCAAGGAATAGAAAGTTTCATACAAACTTTAATCCCTTATTTCACCTGTTATTTGTTTCCAGTATAAAATAAATGTCAGTCTAACATGGTCTAACCTAACATATTTATTGCACTCGTAGTTATATTACGTACTTTCTATTAATTCAAGATTTAAAACTTTTTGTTTTTACATCTTTTCAGATCGGCGAGAAAGTCTTACGGTGATGATGCGATAGGATACGTACAACTTCGGCGTGATTCTGACATGTGTACTGTAAATGCAAGGTGTGTCCAGAACACGAAGTTCATTCAAAATTGTACGCAGTGACTATGATAGTTGACGAAAAACAAGGTAAAATTGTAAGCGTACAGTGTCATGATTGTGCTGCATCAACTGGGGGCTGCAAACATGCTGTAGCTTTTCTGATGTGGGTCCACAGGAGAAGTGAGGAACCATCCAGTACTGAAGTGCAGTGTTACTGGAAAAAATCGAAACTGGCTCAAGTTGGCACTAGTCTCAGGTATATAACTTCGAAGGATCTGTCAGCTGAAAGAAATCCATGCTCTACACAGGCTACTCTGCAAAAAAACATGCTGGAACAATTTCTTGAAGCAGCGGCAAATCGAGGTGTTACAAACTGTGAATTATTGAAGTATAAAATAAACAGAATGGAAGATTATGAGAAATTGTCACTTCACTATTTAGTTTTAGAATATGGTGGTGATAGTGATTATGACTTATTTTTAAATAAGATTTCACAGTATTTTATCGAAGAAAATATAAAAAAAATTGAACAAAATACTCGGGCACAATACAAAAACAAGTTGTGGTATGAACTGAGATATGGGCGTGTTACAGCTTCAAGAGCTTACGAAGTAAACAAATGTCATACCACAGATGGGTCTTTGATCGCAATGATAATGGGAGCCAAAATTCCTGACACAAAAGCCATGATGCGAGGAAGGAATTTAGAAAACAAAGTGAAAATAGCAGTGGAAAAGAGATTAGGTAAGAAAGTGAAGGAATGTGGCTTATTTATTTCCTGTCAATACCCATTCATTGCTGGTTCACCAGATGGTATTTATGATGATACATTTTGTATTGAAATAAGATGTCCCACCAGTGAAAAAACATACAAAAGTTATTTAAAAAATAATAAAGTGACAAAAAAAATACATGGTACAAATGCAAATCCAAATGTTTGTGACAAATTTGAAAAATTGTTATTTTTGTGTTGCTGATCCTAACTTCGAAATCACCAACCATGTGGAAATGTTGTTAGTTCATTATGATGAAGCTTTAGTTAAGCACTATATATCAAGCATATGCCAATTTTGGAAAAATAATGTATATTGTATATCCTATTCTGTATGAAAGTAGAAAATGTTTTATTTGCTAAAATTTACAGTAAATACAATATTAAAGGTGGTTAGGTATTATTGAATCAATTTTGAAACAGATCACAATAAATATAGCCTCAAACTTACTACATAACTAGTGACCAGCCCTGGTTTCGCACGGGTTCAATGCTGATACTAAATATACTAATAAAAATGGTTATTGTGGGTTATCCCTACGAGATAGACCAATACCATGAGCTTTTTTGTAGACCTTTTAGGTGTAGGACACATGCCATGAGCTTTTTTGTAGGTGTACAATACTGCAGTACATTATTTTGCTCTATCTCATAGGGTTCAGCCAGAGTTTGCAATTTAAGCGCAAAAATTGTGTTTATTAATGACATCATTTAGATTTTTTCTAAATTATCAGTGTCTCTCTACTGTACTATGCATGTATTCTACACAAAAACCTTACTCTTGAATCACTCGTATCTATTAAAAAAGCCCGCATCAAAATCTGTTTAGTAGTTGTAAAGATCTAAACATACATAGGGACAGAGATACGCGGGAAGTTAATTTGTTTTCTACTATGTAGTGATACATATCTATTCAATTAAATTGACAATATATTTTATTTATAACTAGCTGGTACCCGCGACTTCGTCCGCGTGAAATAAATACTAAGGTAACTCAGGCAGTACCTATTGTTATTCCCAGACACGTTTACGGTAATTAAAACAGCTTATGATAAAACAATTTCATACAACTTTATCAAAATCGCTTCAGTTGTTTAGGTGTGAAAGCGTAAGAGACATTCGTCCCTCTTTTCAACTCCAATTTCATACCCATACAGCTCGAAATTACAAAATTGCTTGAACAAACATTTATTGTCTTCGTGTCAAGTGCCTATATAAAGAGTTTCATTGTTTTATCTTCATCGATTGGGAACTACCATATTGACATTTATCCCCCATTTCAAGTCCAATTTCATCCCCGTACAGTTCTAAATTACAAAATTGCTAGAACCAACATTCGTTTGCTTCGTGTCAAGTGTCTATATACAGAGTTTCATGGTTATATCTGCAACGGTTGGGAACTTCCATATTGCCATTCATCCCCCATTTCACCCCCGTACAGTCTAGATACAAAATTTGATAACTTTGAAAATCACGAATTTTCATAAGATCGTTCATCCCTTGTTTAACCCTCTTAGGGATTGAATTTCGCAAAACCCCGTCTTAGCGAGCGCCTACGTGCTAAAAGGGACCTCCATGCAAAATGTCAGATTCCTGGCATTTGTAGTTTCTGAGATTCCTTGATGAGTGACCTTTAGCTTTTATATATATAATATGTAGATGTAAAAATCATGTGATTAAAATAGTAATTAGGTATAATAAGTATTGGTGGACAATTCACACAACACCATCTGACCCCAAACTAAGCAAAGCTTGTATGATGGCGGCCAGAGAGCTGATATAATACTTATATAGTTTTAAATACATACTTATTATACATAGAAACACCCAGACACAGTGCAAACATTTGAATTCATCACACAAATATTTGCACTGGGTGGGAATCGAACCCACGACCCTCGGCTTCGCAGGCAGAGCTACTACCAACTAAGCCACGAGCCCAGTCAGTATGAGAAATCATTATAAAATTGTATGCAAATCTAAGTGGTTTCCTAAGTATTAAAAAACCTTTTATTTAAGATGACACAAGCGAAAAATACATAGTGAAAAGAATTACAAAATATTGTTATCAATTGAGTAAAAGTAAACCAATTAAATAAATGTAAGAATTGACAAGTTTTCATATTTCACAAGGCTATGAAATTCCAAAACCATTTCGAGATATTGCGATGCTGATGATTATGCTTATTTTTCCAAAATTATTGGTGCAGTTACTACAAAGTTATTAAATAAAAACCATCCGCCAAGCCGTTTACGGATTCATAATTCATGTTCAGTTGCCTTTGATAAAAAAAACACTAGCAATATAAAATGACAGTTGACACTGACTTTCGGTTACGTTTTATTTTGTTATTGGGTCAAGCAAGGCATAGCAAGGTTATACGCACGCAAGTATACGTATGCTCGAATCGACCTCGACATAAAGCTTATCATTAAATTCATAATTTACGTCCTAAAATTGTTTGGTGTTCTCTTGAAAGTTTTTATTTGATCTTTTCTCTATTGATTTAACAAAATGAAAGTTTCGGACGGCTACACAATGGCCGACAGCCGTAATTTACCTAAAGTAGATTACATGATGCTACTGCAATATATGCGAGAAAACGACGCCTATAACGTGGCCGAAATTCGCGGAGCAAAAGCGTTAATATCATCCAGAGATGCTTATGTCGAGACATCAGTGGGGTTTGTCGAAATAAAAAGAGAAAATCCACTTTGTTATGTTAAAGGCAGAGTGACTCCAGAGCATAGAGTGAGATGCAAAATGTACACTGTGGTGGCAATCATCAACGAAGTTGACGAAACAATCACAAATATACAATGTAAAGATTGTGCAGCAAGTGAAGGTGGCTGTAAACACACTATTTGTTTCACAATGTGGCTTATAAAACGATCTGAAGAACCATCACCCACATCGATAAGCTGTTATTGGGCACAACCAAGCCGAGGCAGTGATCCAAAATAGATGCGTGTTAGCAAAAGAATTGGGCACATGAAAACGACATAGTGCACCAATGCTCCCACCAGCTTTGCGTCTAGATTCTTTCTTAGAAGAATGCAAAAGCCGCAAAATAGATGACTCTCTGATTGTCAACTATAATAATAAAGTTCAAGATACGAGTATGGATGATTATACCATTTTTAAAATAGTCATTGAATTTTTAAAAAACTTACCGTTAGAACGACATGATTTTGAAAACTTGAAAATATTTGGTGAAAATATGTTGACCACCAGCATTATAAATGCAATAGAAGAGAGAACACGTACTCAGGCTGACTGTGCTATGTGGCATACCCAGAAACAAGGGCGTATATCAGCCTCTAAAATACACGAGGTAAACAGTTGTAACACTGACGGGGTTTTAGTAAAAGCAATACTAGGAGGATACAAAGTGCCGGAGACCATTGCCATTAAAAGAGGGAAACTTTTAGAAAAAGAAGTTCTCAAAGAGGTAGAAAAAACAATGAATGTGAAGGTAAATGCATGTGGATTTAAACTAATCACACCATTTATAGGAGCATCACCAGACGGTGTCTGTGAAGAATTCACAGTAGAAATTAAGTGTCCCTATTCTGAAAAGTCAATGAAAAATTATGTCAAAGACAATACCATATCTGCTAAGTGGAAAGCACAGACACAGTTGCAGATGCATGCTATGAACAAAAAAAAAAGCTTTGTTTTGTATAGCAGATCCGAAATTTGAGGACAATAAGAACATACATTTCTATTGGCAGTTTTATGATAGACTGTATGTGGAAAAATTGATTTCCGATGCTGAACTTTTTTGGAAAAAATATATATTTGAGAAAATGGTAAATATTGTAAAAAGTTGATCGACTGTAAATAAAACATGCTGTACTTTATCAGTTCTTTTTATTTATCCTTCATTATAAACAGTTATTGTTTATTTTTCACTACAAACAAATAGGTGCACTACTTATCATTTCACAAGAAATATAATAAATTAAGCTTTACTCGCAACAACCCCCCACTAAAAAGGAGTCCACTGTGGAATGTTAGGACGAAGTATAGTGTTTGGTGGCAAACATTTTGGTCTCATCATAAATATGGTCATCCCCCAGTAGAATGTCGTTTGGAGTAATGTTTTTATGTCAATGCATAATTATAATAATAATATCATCTTGGCTATATTTTTCTCTGAGTAATATACCATATTTGTGGACGTCTCTTTTTAGTGGGAGACAATAATGTACAATGCAGTAATTCATTTTCTGTACATTATTTGCACGAGGTGAGGTTTCAGTTTTAGTTTGGATAGTTCATGTTTATAAATTAGAAAAAAACTATGTTAATTTCTTGACTGAAAATAAATAACCAGGAATTATTTTTTTACAATAGGAGATTGTAAATTTATGAGTCCA
This sequence comes from Ectropis crepuscularia, assembly GCA_963693475.1. Lineage (NCBI taxonomy): Eukaryota > Metazoa > Arthropoda > Insecta > Lepidoptera > Geometridae > Ectropis > Ectropis crepuscularia. The sequence continues at coordinate 22,937,177 of OY856355.1, forward strand.
CAGGCAGTAACAACTATGTCATCAAGCACATTTACCAATTTGTTATTTACCACAGCATGTGGCTTCAGAAGTTTGAAAAGACGTACTCTCCTTATTACTCTTTCTATGTGAATTCGCAAACTAGCTATAACCTTGCTGTCAATTACTTCACTTTTAGTCATTTTTATGTCTTTCATGACGCTTGGTGGACGTAACACTTTAACACATTTTTGTAGTAAATGTGTCTCTAGGTGTTTAAAACCACGGTCAGCTATAATAGTAGCATTTTCTGGTACTGATTCTAAATAACCACTTTGTTCCACCAAATACATATCTGATATTCGCCCACCATATCCTTCAGATATAAATGTGATTAGGCCATCAGGAGTAGCACCGATTAAATACTTAATTGTGTTGCACTGTTTATATTGAGACCAAGTCAAGGCTTGGTTTATAGGTTTGTTGGGTTTTTCTATCTGAATTTCAAAAGCATCTATGACGTTCACAATACTAGAAAAGTCTGTATTACAACGAAATGCTGGTGGTAAATTTTTTTTTATATCTGGTTTGGATGGCCAATACAGGAACTGTGCAAAGAACAGACTTAACATTCTTGAAGTTTTGAAAAAAAACACGCCAATTGACATTTCAAACAAATCTTTAACTCTTTTAAACGTATCATTATTTTTAATTTTATACAGGGTTATGACAGTATGTAATGATGGTACCTTGCAATTCTTTTCTATATGCTCAATAAGCCAATAAAACTGTTTCGGGAGGCCTATATATTCAAAGGGATCATTTTTAATCAGCTTTAGTATAAAATTTCGTCCCTCTACTTTTTTCACCATTAATGTACTCGTAATTGAACTTTCTGTTTCCGTGAATTCAGTGGTGGATCCCATAGAAGAAGTCAATAAATCTTCCTGAAATACTTCTTTGAAGTCCTCCCATTTACGTTTCCTTTGGCTTACACCCACAGAACGATGCACCATTGTGGGATTCACTTGAACAGTTTTGCTGTGGCACATTGGTTTGCATAAAGTAGCTTTTTCTGTTTGTTCAATTTTAGTCGCTTTGCTGGACAATAAGTCTTCATTGATTACTACTGAGGTAGACAGAAAAGGACCACCATATATATTTTTTAGGGTCTTGGGAACTTGTGGTTTTAAACGTGGTCTTGAAACAATATTTTCTTTCCAGTCTTGGTAGTTTAGAAGATCTTCCTCAAGCTGAAAATTGATAAAAATAAATAATGACAAAATTTTAATTCTTCTTTAATGTGTCTTTATATAACTGGTTTAGATTTAATTAACCAGTAAACTCATTAAGTCATGAGTGAGTGATGTGATGGAAACAAATGCAAATGTACTTACATTCAAATGGTCTTCGCAAATATAGAGTGAGCTTTTAGGTACGTTTGGCTTATTCACAGCGGCACACCATTCAATCTTTGTTGATATCGGAACATGAAAAAACTGTTTATTGGGACACATCAGTTGTTTGTTGTTACAAAGCGGCACAAAACACGCAGTTATAGGATCTAGTCGCCGAGAATCCATTGTGCCCTAGAAATTCCAATCGATGGCCATAGATTCTATGCCGGCTAGGCATATGAAGATAGATGACTAATTAGTTATTATTACAATATTTACAATATAAAGGCTAAAGATATAGCGTAGTAATTTATGATGGTTATTTACGTGGAATGTTATTTAGTTGTGAATTCATGAATGTTTTGATTGTCACTGACACTACTGACAGTGACAGCAAAGCATGCGCCTTTTTTTTTTTAGAAAGTGACTACAGCATTACTCTTTATGAATCCAGAATCATGCACTTACGACCTTTTGGAATAAGCTCATTTTCAAAAATTAATTTTGCGGAAAATATGAGTTATATCGAAAAAATAAAAAATACGTGTTTTTTAATTTTCCATATTCTTGCAGGAAAAAAATAAAAACAAATACGTAAAATATTTGAAATGTTGTCAATTTATATTGACAACTGTTTATATTGAATTTATATTGATCTTTCTCATATAAAATTTCAAAAAGGAATGCCCGTCATCCACTTAGCTCCATCTACTTATAGCCCCAACCCCTCCCAAAACTCTTTAGAGATGGCGGGTAGAAGTGGATTGTTTCACACTGGCGCCCTCTGTACTAAATTTTATCAGTCATACCCATTTCTTTAAATAATCAGATACTTGTTCTTTTATATGACACATATATTTAGACTCAAATCCCAGAATTAAATATAATACTATAAGTGAAATAAACTACAAACAATACAGGTGACAACAATATGTTTCTGTTTCAAAGAAGCCACTGAACAAAAATAGCTATTTAAATCAGTATGTTAACATTAACTTAGTTATAGACATTAAATAGTAAAGTACTAACTAATAGTGTTTAACATAATCTGGTGCCTGTTATTGGGATGTATATAATTTAAAAGACAATGCTACTTTGTAAGTTGATAAGAGCACATGCTATTATCATGCAATAATCTAGCATACTTATCAACTTCGAATTCATAACAGAATGTGGTTTCTAAATAGAAAATTACCGGATTCTACGAATGACCCTTTCAATGTGAATCCTTAAACTTGCAATCTGTTTTGTTTTTAAGGCTTCTTGCTTGGATAACTTTTGACCTTGACCTAGTCTTGGGGGTCTCAGTAAATTACATTTATTTTCAATTAGCATTTGTTCAATGTGTTTGAAACCACGGTCAGCTAAAATCCAGCTTTCAGGTTTTAATTGTTGTAGAAACCCACACTTTTCTACAAGTAATGTGTCACTTATCCGTCCTCCATACCCTGATGATATATAATTTATTAAGCCGTTAGGTGTACTTGATACTAAATATTTAATTGTATTTGCTTTCTTATATTCAGACCATGTTAGAGCTTGATGTAGTGGCTTTGAGGGTTTCGCTATTTCAATTTCAAAACAGTCTTATAAACAGCTTACTTTATTGTAGCAATGTCTAAATGCTATTGGAAGACATTTTTTATTTATTTGGGGCAAAATATTTCGGAAGAATATCCCGACTATTTCTAGCGTTCTCAAACCATTTATTGTAGACCTAGATAAAAAAAATGTTAAAAAATGTCTTCCAATAGCATTTGGACATCGCTACAATAAAGTAAGCTGTTTAATAGACTGTTTTGAAATTGAAATAGCGAAACCCTCAAAGACAATACAATACTCAGATACAATATTCAGATGTTCCAAATTGATCTGCAAGTTCTGAGAATGTTGTATTCAACCAAATTAAGCATAGTAAAATATGCTCTGTAGGTATCATGGTATTTGTATGTATCAAATCAACCAAAAAATAACAATCATTAGGTATGCCGATATATAAACGAGGTTTGGTTTTAATTCTTTTACACATGTCATTTACGGCTTGCTTTGCCTCGCTTTCTTTTTCCATTTTAGAATATTCTTCATTTAAGCTACTGCTATCAGATGGTAATTTAAACTCTAATGACTGGACTGAAGGTGATGATGGCTGATATGATGATGATGATGGGTTGTGCTGTGATATGTCACTATCAGATCAATTAGTTTTCTAATAACACTAGGACCACTAGGCATAGCTGGCTTTGAATGTTGTTCTACTTTGAAGGGAGATGTTGAAACACTTGTGGTCAATGTTTTACATGGTGACACTGCTATATCGTGAGATTTATGTTTGGTTTGTGTATACTTGCTTCTGAAATATTTACTTTTTACAAAAGCTTGTACACCTTTATCTTGATCGTTGATTGATGTTCTACTCCTAAAACTTCCGTTTGTAAATCTGAAAGAAATGGACAGGTCATTATTTTTCATCAGTAAAAATAGGTATACCGACCTACCCAAGTTCAATATTGTATTAATACTTACTAATGGGCAAAGTGGTGTTTTCATTTTCGTTACTACTGCTCAATTTACTATCTTCTAGGGCTTCTTGTATTAGGGCCAATCTTTGCGTTTTCATAGCAGCGGGTCGAAGCATACTAGTTGATGGGAAACTTCTTTTTCTATTAGTTTGACATTGAAATATTGATGGAAGACATCCTGGTTTCATCATAATTTTATTTACATAACCCATAATACGGTATCTCATGTAATTTTCCATGTCATTCGGTAGCTAAAACAGAAAATCCAAATTAACCATTTAACCATTTTTTTCGTATATCTGCTTTTCGTGGCACATCAATGAATAATTTAGCTGGTGTGGTTTTACTACTATTACTACACTGAGGAACTACACACCAACGATATCTTATGTTATCCATTATAACATTAAAGAAAGAAAGCAAAAACAACACTTCCCACTGAATAACTGTGTTTATTTACAGAAATTGAAACACGTATGACGTTACACGCTCTGAGATCACGTGACATACCGTTTGCGCGGCAATTTAAAACAATTAATTTTTACACACTATTTTAAGTACTTAAAAAGTTATATTTGTATAAAATAAAAAAATTAGGGCTATATTTAGCCATTAAGATTAATTTTAAGCACTTTTTGAAAAGTTGTCCGATACCCTATTATTTAATTTCTATAGTATGTGATTCTAAGACCCACATTTAGGGACACTCCAGCGTGAAATAGCATATCTATCAGGGACCTTTCTATTATTTTTGATATAAATTAAATAGCTCCACCATTTGGTTTCGTTCACACCACATGCTAGTGGAAATATGATTTATCTTAATATTTGTACGTTTATCACCTTTTGTCGGAAATAGTCTTAAAACCAGTTTTATTTTATTTTAAGGTGGTAGTGGCTATCCTCTGCGGGAGCATATGATGACCCCTGTTGAAAATGCTTCTGGAGACTCCACCGAAGGCAGATACAATTCTGTTCAAAAACGTGCACGCTCCACCACATAACGCACATTTGGTATTTTAAAAAGACGACGGAGGATGTAGATGTCTAATGGCAGATCGGGACCTTCATTACTGGCCTGACACGACAGGTAAAATTATAAATGTATTCTTTAAATAATTATAACATCAATTAATTATTATAGAACAACTCGTGCAGAATCTCTTTTTTTAACAAGCTTTTCATTAGCTTCACTTGAAACTGACTATGTATTGTAACGAGAATGACGTAGGTATCTTTCGTCGTGTCATTTTCTTAAATAATGTGTAGAGGTTTTTCGCCGGTTTTCGTAAATGTCAAATGGTGCGATGGAGGAACATCGGACTTGCGTTCGTTCGGCACCGTGTTCAAACGTGAGCGGAGGTATTATTTGTGCAGTTCTTATTCGGCGAATAAATCCTCGAGGGCTCACGACTAGATACCTCTACAGGTTTGAAAAAAAGTTGAAAGAAAATATTACTGTCTGTAAATTCATAATTGGAAGGATCCTGGTTCGAAACATTTATGACTGGCGTGGGAAGCGGCTCCGATCGCTTCCCACGCCAGTCTTGATTTAAAATGCTATAAGGAAAGGAAGGAAGAACTAGTGGAGTGAAGAAGAAGTGAAGAAATCTAGTGAGTTAACCGTACTAGAGAAGAGAACTGTGGTGATAACGCGTCGAGAATAGTCGTATGGGCATACGATTGTGGCGCCCCGTCGGTGGCTCGTCCGTGCTTCATTGAGAGAGTGGACTTAGAAGTGCGCAATAAACAGAAATACAGTTTATTCTGTGGTTTCCTTCTAATCCCAGTACCCACTTCCCGTAACAGTATGAAAGAAAATCTTGGAATCTCAATTTGACTCACTTCCCGATCTTCGATTAGGATGAAATTTTGCACACGCTCTGAGTTCTGATGACAATACATGACTAGCAAGAAATCTCATTACAAATCCAATGTGGCGGCCTCCTCAATATAGCGGACTGGCTGTTTGAAAAATAGCCCCCATGAAGTGGGTATCAAATGGAAGGGATTGCTGTCAGGAATATGAAAGAAATAGCCACGTAACTCAAATCCAATGGGGCGGACGTCCAAGATGGCGGACAAGCTATTTGAAATGCTCCCCCATGATATGGGTATCAATTAGTGCGTGCTAAAAGCGTGTTTTTAGTTCTTTAACTATTATTATCTTAAATTAATCTGAAACCGTTGGAGGCACAAATTTAAAATTTCGGGCACAATTACACGAGACTAGGCGCTAATTATGTGCATCATTGCAAATCCTTGACAGGCAATACTTTTTTTGCAGGGCGTACACGATTGTTAGTTGGTTCCGATTAGTTGTGTGATAAAGAATTTATTAAGGCAAAGTCTGATAATATTCCTGATGTTGATATATAAATGATAACCGATTTTTTTAAAATGATGTTCGGTTTAATTCTGCTAAATTTCGAGGTGCCAAGGCATCAAAGTAAGAAATACTTACATCGAAATGATCTTCACAACAACAAAAAACTTGATTTTGTTTTGGGATTATCACGGTGCACTGTTTGAAACCATTTATTTCGACGTTTGTCAGTTTTTAGTTTTTTGCATAATAAAGTACCTACATAAAAAAAATTGTTTTCAAAAACCCAATTCTAAAGAAAAACAAACTCTTTTCTTTATGTCATTAAATTGTCAATCTATTCATTATATAATTGTAAAACTATTTCTTAAAATATATGAAACAATCTTATGTGAGGCCGCTACTTTACAATTATCGGCCTGTTTCGCTGGCCACTGTTGTGGCCAAAATGTTTGACAGCTTGCTTAATAACATATTATTGCAGCACATAAATCTGCACGAGGCTCAGTTTGGGTTCAGGACGTCTACTCTATTACTACGAAAACGTAATTTTGAAAAAAAACTCGCGACTTTCCTACTCTCGTTCTACTTCGTTTCGTCCGATACAACATTGTTTGACATTTAAATGTTCTAAGCATACTCTAATTAGAGTAGGCTTAGAACATTTAAACGGACAAAACGACGGATCGAAGTAGAATCGGAGTTGGAAAGTCGCGAGTTTATTTCGAAATAACGTTTTCGTAGAAAGAGAGTAGACGTCCTGGGCGGGTCAACCGAGTGTGCAATTTTGTGTCTTAAGCGGGCTGTCCGGTATTACACAGATAGGAAAACACTTGTGTATGCCTGCTTTCTGGACATCTCTCGAGCTTTTGATACGGTATTGTATGGAAAGCTTTGGAGGAAACTGGAGGCTGCAGACGTGCCAGGTGAAGTAACAGCTATTTTACGACGGTGGTATGGTTGCCAGCGAAATCAGGTACGATGGGGGAGCCTTTTCGAAGGAGTATGGTTTGGATTGTGGCGTGAGCCAAGGCGGGATAACTTCACCTTTGCTGTTCTGTTTGTACATTAATGACCTCATCCGCCAACTCAGCAGTACTCATACGGGCTGTATAATAGACGGGGTCTGTGTTAATAATATTAGTTTTGCAGATGATATGGTACTGCTGGGGCCGCCTGTTGGGGCTATTAGAAAGCTAGTATCAAACTGTGAGGCTTATGCGGCGAGACATGGACTTAGGTATAACTCAAAGAAAAGTGAGGTGCTTATATTTAAGAGTGGAAATGTAAAGCCGGTACTTGTCCCGCCGATTGTGCTGAGCGGTGAAACTCTGCAATTGGTAGATAGCTTTAAATATCTGGGGCATGTTGTTAGTAATGACTTAAGTGACGATGATGATATTGAAAGGGAGCGTAGAGCGCTTGCTGTCCGGGGAAATATAATCGCACGTAGGTTTGCCCGCTGCTCGAGGGATGTAAAAGCCTCTGTTTAAAGCTTACTGTCAGTCATTTTACTCGAGCAGCCTGTGGATAAAGCATACTCGTCGGACGACCCGTACTCTACGTGTACAATATAATTACATATTTAGGATGTTGATGCGGCTGCCTCGTTTTTGTAGCGCATCACAGATGTTCGCGGAGGCGCGTACTGACGACTTTCATGCAATGATGCGTAAAAAAGTCGCATCTATACGGTGGCGGACTAGGGGCAGTTGTAACAGTATCCTTCAAATGATTGTGTCGCGTGTGGACTGTCCCATCCAGTACAGATGGATGCGAGTGTTGATGGGCGAAAAACTGTAGGATAACCGTGTAGATGAGCATTTCGGTCACCCAAGAACTTTAAATGTTTTGTATTGTGTGTTTTCAATTGTATTTATTTTTCTAATCAAAATTGTTATTAATTTTATTATTGGACATCACTCTTATTTGATTTATTTTTGTTTGTACCCAATGAGAGAGACGAACTTCTTAGCATTCCATGGATTCACCGTGCGGGTGCCGGGTCCATCGTGTGGCAGAGAGAGAAATCTCGAATAGACCCCAAGACTTGTGACTCGGGCGTAGGTTTAAAAGGGGCCCCTTTTGGTGACGTACTTGAACACTCACCTTCACTACTCGTATTTCTCTCCCTGCCCAGCCAAATCCGATATGATTCTACTAGTGCAGCTTTAGATACTCGTTCTAGTATAGAACTTACTGCACTTCTGGACAATCCAAGGTCTTTAAGCAGGTTATAGAGAGATTTTGCTGGTATACCTCTCGCTCCTACTTCTACAATTAGTAAAACAGTAGAGAGCAGTCGGTCCGACATAATTATTATTAATATTGGTTGGACGTCCTAACCTAAACCAAATTCCTATCCGGTCCAATCCAATTGGAACGTTTGGAAGCTTTGTTCCGATCCGACCAAATAAGCTCAGTCGCATTCGCAACGCCGCCGTTGTAGGACGTCAACATGAACGGCGAGAGAGTTACGGTCACCAAACGTGACATAATGATAAGGTTACTTTATAAAGACTTTCCCTGTTTGTGGGACTCGAGTCACAAAGATTACGCCGATAGGGATGCCAGAAATCAAGCGTATTTGATTATGCTTGACGTTTTAAAAAATAATGACAGTGCGGCTACTTTAAAAACGTTGAAAAATAAGTTGGACAATATGCGTACATCCTGTACAATAAGAGGGAGCGAAAAAAGGTAAGCAAATTCAAGTCAAATAACCTGTTATGTATATAAATAAATAATGTGTCGCATATGTATTTAATGTGACTTATTTTTTTTGTGTTTCATAATGAATAATGACATGATTGCTAAAGGATTTCGCCTATTCCCTCGACGAGTTTTTTTGTCAATTACAATGGGGGGGGAAAAGTGGAATAAACCAAAATGAAAGGGGGAATTTATAGGCTTTCTTTACATTAGGGTTCAGTTTTCCCCCCTGAGGGGGAATCTCTAAGGGGGAAAACAGGAATAAGCCCCCTGGACCGGCTTCTACAGTCTAAATGACAAGAGAAATATGAAGTGATATACAGCTGCGCGATATCAAAACATGTCTTGATGTAGCAAGACTAGCCAGTATACATAGCGGTAAATCAAGACATGTTTTGACAAAACTTAACAAGTAAAAAAAATCATTTGATATTCTAAGTACTTTTGAAGAAATACTATTGAAGAAATAAAACAACTATGGGTTTCAGTAAACAAGAAATTTTGATATTTTACATATTTTAGAGGGAAGCTAGCAAGACTAGTGGCGCTGGAAACGATGAGGTGCATACGCCGTCACTATGGTACTACGAACACCTCTCATTCTTGGACGAAAAAACCACGCCAACGACAGAGGTTATTGATAATATGAAGACGAATTCTTCCCAGTCAAATAATGATGAGGTAAGCTTTAAATATTTAAAGTATTAATCATTCTTTCTTGAAAATGTACCCGGCCCTTATTGTTAAAATATTCAGTGAATATTTGTCTAACAGAATTACCATCTGCAGTACGTTGCCTTTCTGTTCTGTTAAGGCCTACTGAGTTGTCATTTAATCTCCAGTCTCCTACCCGAAAAGTACATATTTCAGTGTCCTCGGTATCAACACAATTTCTTGTTATACAGTTTGATGACTTTTTTCTTAAATAATTGTGCAGTGCGCATGAAGCCATTACAACTTTGGGTATATTATGAACATTAATTTGAATTGGGTCTTTTTAATACTCTAAAACGTTCAGCTAAAATGCCAAATGCATTTTCTACAATTCTTCTTGATCTGGAAAGTCTATAATTGAAAATTCTTTGATCATGCTGTCACACTTTTTTTTCGTGATTCGGAACGCGACTCGTTGTCTTTGGTCGCGGAGCAAAAAACCACATCTCTAGCGTTTTTTGAGTTGCCGATTAGCGGTAGGACATCACTATCGGGCTCGGCTTGGAATTTGGCGGTAGGGATAGGTGGCCATTTTGATCTGAACGGCGAAGCGAGCCGTCACGCTTGTCGCTGAAAATTGAATTGTGTCTGGATTTTTCGTTTGGTGAGTTTTCTGGCATAGTTTCGCCTTTATTCGTCGTGTTTTGGATCGCCGTGATGTGGAAAATTGTTTTCTTGTTTTAGTGACGTGTTCCGAAGTGGTGAGGGGTGTGGACCGCGTGGTCCGAGTGCTGTGAGACGCTTGTCGGAGGCGATTGTTCCTCGCGTCTGTCTCGCGAATTGCTGCCTTCCTAAATGTGGTAAGTACTTAATTTTTTGAGTGAAACCGCGTGGCGGATGACCGTAAGATTTTTGCTCATAGGTTATTTTTTTGTAGGAGGTGTCTGGTCGGGGTCTAGGCGGAGGAAGCTTTTGTTTGGGGAGAAGTGACTGTGTCTCGCGGGCTAGACAGCGGTTAACCGACCGCGGGCGCCGCCTCTTGAGGCATCCAGGTTTTTGGTGGTGAAGTTGAGCACAATGGGCGAAATCGGGCATGGTTTCCATGCGGGGCCAAGGGCCGTGGTTGAAGTAGTACCGTAATGGGGAGATGTGACAGCTTGACTCTTAGAACCACCTTCATCTTTTTATCTTAACTGCCGTCTCATGTGAATTCTATCTGCGCCGTAGGGTGTCGAATAGCGGTTTACCTCCGGATGTTTTCCTAAGCCTCGCTTACCAGGGCAGGACGGCCTCATCCCATGTCACTCTCTCCGACTTGACCTAACTAACGGTGCACGGTTGGATCCACGATGTTTGCCTTGCTTTAAGCAACCAGGGATTCTGGAAGCCTAGGTTCTAGCCGATGTGATCTCGCATTTAATTATACCTTCAGTATTATAGTAGTAATTCTTCATGTTGTCCATCTCCTTCTGTTGAGATTAAGAGTCATAATTTCACTTGCTGTGAAGGGACGTCTCCCTATAGTTGGCCTTCGGTCAATTAATGAATATTATACTTTTACCATTAAGAATGAATTTACGTAGGAAGAGGCACGCTTAGGGCTGTTCCCTCTCTACAGCTAGGCTCAATGTTTTCTATTTTTAACTACGGTTACCGTGCTAACTTACTTTACTATCTAGGTACTTGGATATTACAATTTTCCTGTGTATACAGTGAGCGGCTAGCTTAGGTCCGCTTAGTGTTATTAATAATATAGACACAACAATGTTTAATTAATATAGACACAAGTTTAATTTCCCCAGAGGAAATGGTTACAAAGATGTAACTGCTTAATGAAACAGACAGAGATTGAGTTGTTCTCTGCCTGGGTCATTCCAGAACCTTACTTATGAGTTTGTCGGCACTGCAGTGTAATTACATTTCCTACATTTAGTGCGTAGGAATGTAACCTGAAAGTAAATTAAATAACCGGATTTTAATAGATGCAAGAGGTGAACCCGTAAGGTCGTAATTTTTTTTTTTTTATATTTACTAAAATATATTACCAAATGGGATTTATTCACAAAATAATATTAAAAATAACATAAGATTAAAAAGTATCAATTATATATACAAATATATTTATTTACAAAATGTACACGAACTTAATCTAGAAGACCAGTGCCAGTGGGAATCGTGCCCAAAATGCTGGCCCCGTTGCCACGTTGAATGGCGATACTTATTCGCTGAGCGAAATAAAGGCCTGCATTTTGGTCACGAGTTGCATCACAAAGACTTTTGGATAAGTCTTTGTAAATTTTCTTGGCACTCGGTCCCCACGGTCCCAAAGTTTCGACCCCAAAAGGCTCAAACATGTATCCGCTATCAATACAGCTATATTTGCGCCTTTTGAGGTCTTCAGCTTGTTCAGCTGCCGCGCCAGCTCTAATTTGTGTCCGAGAAAGATGAGACGGCGCCAAAGTATCGACGCAGGTTGCATCCCAAACCAAGGGCCGTCCCATTTTCCACGGAATTAAAGTCATTCCATCAGGCCTTTTACCATCGCTTCGAACTAAGCCGTTCGGCTCTAAAACAGCTGCACAGTTAGCAGTAGTAAAAGCCCGACGGATGATATCGTTTAAGCTAGCGTGGCGAGGTATACGTCCAGCACTCCTGGTGCAAGATAGACCGTGGTGACCGAGCCGGTCGACTGTTGCACCGCACTGGCAAAGGTGTGGTGCACAACACGATGCGCCTAAACGGAGGGAAGTGGCAACACGAAAACTAGAAGAATCCATGAGCGTTCCGGTATGAGGCGATGGAAGAGCCTGTAGCCACAAACCCGACTCCCACTCAGCGACAGCCAGGAGACGAGCACGATCTGTAGAACTTAAGCACGTATTGAGTAATTGTTTCCGCACTTGTAAACAGATCGGTCCGTCCCATGATCGCTGCGAAGATGGAGTTATAGGGAAATCAGTATTTGGGCACGATGCTCTCCAAGCATTCTTGGCTTCGGTCAACAAAGATATTTCTGATATGTTAGGAACTTCCGAAAGTACTTTAAAAATTAAATTTTGATTGCTATGAACCGAAGATAGAAAAGCAGGAAGAGCCACACCAGACACTGAGCGGACCCCTAGGCCACCAAAACGTACTGGTAAGGAACCCTGTAACCACTCTCGGTCAGATAAATTAATGTTTAAAATTGATTCCAAAGTGTTTCTTATTAGGTTATCTAAACGATGCATTAGATCTGCATGCTGCCAGAGTTGACAACATCTAATAAAGTATGTGAATTTTGGAACAAAAAGGCAAAAACGAATAATAGTAAAAGCCATGTGTGAATTAATTTTTGTTAAACGGTCCGATACTTCAAGAAAATTTTGAATTTTTGAGTCGATAAAAGAAGAAAATGCCTCATTCATGACAGGTGCTCCCAATAAACATAGCTCACTTTGACCAACAATTTTGATATTAGGTGCCAAAGTATTAAATTTTTGGATGACTAAGTCTTTGTTTGAATAAGAATCGGAAATAAATAGCTCACACTTTGAGAAATTTAATTCCAACCCTATTGATTTGAATTCTGAAATAAGAAGAGTTAGATCATCAAATAATGTATCAGCGTCGCCACCAAAAGTTCCATCATCGAGATACCAAACGTTGAGCTTGGACTTTAGACGCTGAATAATAGGTTGAATGGCGAGACTGAAAGCAGCTGGGCTGAGAGGGTCACCTTGCTGGCATCCAACGGCAGAAATGATATCATTTCCGTGATAAGTCAATTTAGAAGGTGACCCGTAACATTGCCAAAAAAAATTGTACAAATTTGGAATTTTATCCTTAACTTCCCGGAGTAGAGCTCCCCTGTCGACTGAATTGAAAGCATTTTTAACATCCACTTTAAGCAGCAGATCGCCACAATTTCGATTTAAAAACGTTCTTACAGAATGTACCGCTGCTTCACAACCACCTTGCGAACCAAAACCAAGCTGTAAAGGCTGGAAAAGGTTCACCAAATTGGGCATTATTTTGCGACAGCAAATTTTGGCGGCAAGGCGGCGGTAAGTCATACCGACGGCTATTGGTCGAATGCCACCGTCTTTCTTTTTTAACGCACATAAATTGGCACCATATAGAATATTTATGACGTCACTGTTCACTTTACCTGATAACATTAAATTAATGAGCGCAGTCAAATTCCTCAGAAGCACTTCTCCTGCTTCACCGGTGACCCCACTTGTAAGATCTTTAAGATGTTGTGGTGTTAAGGAATCAAGACCTCCAGCAGAGCCACTCTGAAAACAGGAGACAGCGGCAGAAACATCTAAACCCGTTATTTCCAAGACGTTATCGCCGTCTAAAGGTGCTTCTGGGAATTCTAGATCTGCAGCCGAAAGTGGATGTTTTTCTTTAAGAATAGAGAGAGTTTCAGGGTTCGAGACCGCGATTGTGTCGTTTGAAAAGAGAATACGTGCCGCCCCTTTAATATCGCCGTCGCTGAATTTGCTCTCTATCAGCTTATATGTTGCTGATTCAGAGAACGATCGCACTGTGAATTTGGAATTTTCTTGAGTGTCCCAATTATTATTCCAAAGTATAGGGGGCTCCGATGAAGAACAGTACTTCACGCAGTTATCCTTGATTCTGGTTGTTAACGATTTTTTATTGGAATTGTCGATTTCTACGTGAAGTACCGCATACGGAAAACTAAGTAAGCGCTCCCAGTTATGCTTTGTATTTTCTACAACAACGGCGTTAATGGCATTTGATAAGGCTGCTGCTACTGAAAGTCGAGCGCCTCTGGGGATGCGTTTTATGATTGGTTTCCGAAGTTTACAGAAAGATAGCACTCGCCAGAATGCTCGGTCTTCAGAAGCAGCAGAATTTAGTGTTGGTGGGATGTTTGGTGAGTAAGATGAAGATGGTCTGTGGCATCTAGATTTGTGAATATTGAGACCACGCAAACCTTTAAAATATCTATCCGGAATACACTCGGGGCAACGCATACCTTCTTCCGACACAACCGCGGTACCACTTTCTCCACCCGAACCGGCGCATCGTTGCCCACAATTTGTTGCACTCATTATTATTTTTCTTATGTAAAATAAAATTACAAATATAAATAAAGTCCAAATAAACATGAAAATTGATAGTTATAAAGACAATAAGTTGTCAATGTTCGTGACAGCGCGTCGTAGCGGCTCGTGGCAAAGAGAATGTAAATACTAGCTCGTGGCGGCCGCGGCCGGCGCGCGCTGCGCCGCGCCGCGGAGCGCCCGCCTCGGCGCGGCGCCCGCTCGGCTCGCAGACAGAGAAGCCCAAGCCGATTGCGAAATAATGTTCCTGTGAGCTCGACAGAGGGAACAAGCGGCGGCTCTCACGTCACACAAATTGTTTCTTCGGAAACAGCTGTTTTGATTAACACTACGGTACACGCGCCCCTTTTTTTTACTTGAGTGCACGCGTGGCCTACAATATTAGGCCATTTTATAATGTCAATAAATTGTATATTTATAATTATTTTGATTGAAATAAGAAACGAAATGGAAAAGTTATTTATTTTACTTAGTTATTACAACATTACAATTTAGATATATTATTTTAAATAGTGAACAATAGGCAATTTAGTAAACATCTAAGAAAAAGTAACAAAAATGGCACTTCTGAGATCAACGTAACTTTTTTTAACTAACACTTAACTTAATTACTATTTTCTTTATTTTCGTAGCATTCAGGACACACTACTGCTTGGTGATCGGGACAAATCCATTTGTAGCATGTCTTGCACCACTTTTTTGTCGACCGATTTCGGGCTCTCGAGCAGAGTGCACATCGACCAACTCGTCCTGTCTTTGGTGTCAACTCGTGTTGAGACTCTTGTGATTCTTGAGCTGTGCTGCCCAAAAGTGCTCCAATCCTGAATTTAAGTTGTCGGGGAAGTGTTTCAATGGATGCCCGACGGATCAAAAGTGGTTTTATCAAACTGAAGGACAATTCGTGCAAAAAATTACGCCTGATAAGTTTTTCGGGTGAGGCATTCAATTGGTTGATTACCAGAGCGTTGATTCCAACAATGTTCATCAAATCAAAAAATATTGTTAGGGGCCATCGACGGCTGTTACGCAGAACGCTATACTGCTTGCACATTTTGTCTAGGATGTCTACACCACATTTAGTACGATTATAAAAAGTAATAATCTCAGGTTTGCGTTCTTCGTTTGTATTGGGATCGATAGCTGCATCATAATGCATTGTAGACAGTAAGTTGACTGCCTTGTTTCTTTTAGGAACGTAGGACACAAGGGTAACGTCTTTTTGAAACCCAAAAAGAGAACTTTTGCTTATCCTAGACTTCGAAGCTTTGAACTCCCTAGGAATTTCGGGTCTATTTGCTTTCATAGTACCAACAATCGTTATTTTCTTCTGCAATAACTCTTTAGCCAGAGGCAGGTTTGTAAAATAATTGTCCATTGATACATTACAACCCAAATCATAAAGTGGTTCCAGTACTCTATGGACAACGTCGTTTACTTTGTTGGACTTCTGGAACAGACCTTCCGGTTGCGCTCCAACATATATCTCAAAATTGTAGACATACGGAAATTTTGTATCGACAACCATAAAAATCTTGATTCCGAACTTGTCTGGTTTATTCGGTATGTACATTATAAAGCCGCAACGTCCTCGAAAACCGACAAGTTGTTCGTCTAGCGTCAAATAATCGCCAGGAACAAAGTTGTTACGACAATTGTTAGTGACCAGCTCTACAACTTGTCGAATCGGTGCCATTTTATCAAATTCTCGGCGCTGTTCTCTGTCAGTAATATCGTCAAATCTTAGGGCACGTATCAAAAATCGGAATCTATTTATTGACATTGTGGCATATACAATTTCTAAGCCAGTACCCTGAGAGTTATCCCAAAAGTCTTTTATGTTACGCCGTCCACTTCGCGACACTCCCATGACGTACAATAAGCCTAGAAATGCTCTCATTTCTACTATATCAGTGGGTTTAGCATCCCTGTTTCGTTGAAAATTGTCTTTTATTTGATCTACATATATATTAGTGCATCTTACCAAAATTTCCAAAATATCTTGTGTAAAAAATAGTTCAAAACAGGATAATGGATCCTTAGCATTCCTAGCTGCATCTCCTTTTGGGCCTGGTGGTCTAATCCTAATGTTTTGGGTTCGAATTCGCGTTGCCGGTGGTATATCTTTGTGCCAAATAGTTCCGTTCTTCGATTTGTAGACTGGACCACGCCTTCCAGATGCTAGTTGCGAGAGTGGAGCGTTATCTGAATCTGATGCTTCGTCAGATTCACTCATCCTTTCCTCTTCATTTTCCTGGAGTTCTGCCTCACGAACTAGGGCCTGTAAGTCTGGTTCTGGCTCAACTTCATCATCTTCACTCTCAATTAAATCTTCATCATCATTAGCTAGCTCTTCTAGCCACCTTTCCACTTGTGCATCATTCATGATGTAAACGGTTATAAATCTGTAAAAAAAAAACAAAAAAACAAAAATAATATACGTATTACAATTTTAATATAACAATAATTTAATAAACATATAAATATACATATATACTATAACTGGAAATCATTATTATAGCGTTATAAATCGATAATACACGAAAAGTGACTTACCTGATTTTGTTACACCAATACACGCGCGGACTATTTTAGTAGGCCCGCGCTTTTGGCGCCAAATATCATACACGTCCGTTCGCGCAGGGATCGCGCGGGGTACTGAGGTAAAGACAAATATATCTGACGAGGCTTACCTGGAATCGCTAGTTTCTAGCGCGCAAAACTAAAAAGTTACCGCAAAAAGAGTAACCCTGGTCTACTATAGTAGGCTACGCGTGTACTCTAGTGTTAAATACAACACTTAATCGCTTTCATGTAGAGAATGGTTCATAATTCTCCCATAAATTTTAGGCAAAAGCGTGAAACATCATTTAAAATTATTTAAAATATTTTATAATAAAATTGACGTCCATTTTCATTGACGTTTCGTGTTGAATTGAAAAAAGTCGTTGAGTTATCGACCGCGGAGGCCCCTAACCTGTGGTTATTTAGTTTAGCTTACTGTACACTGTCAACATTGAGGCGTTGCAAGTGGTCAGATGGTGATTTGCCTAAATATGTAGGTAATTGTATTAACAATGGTTGTAATACTTAAATTCTAACGTTGTGAATGTGAAGATGTGGTAATGGTATTTAATATGATCAGAATAAATACTTAATGAGACAGACAGAGATTGAGATGTTCTCCGTCTGGGTCATATCTGAACTTTGATTATGAGTTTGTCAGGACTAGTGTTTTTCTAGTTTAACCTTACTGTGCCTTTCTGCCTATTGGGCATTGAAAGTGAACCTATTTCATTTTCCTTAAGTGAGTACTTCTCAGTTAGTATAATTATCATAATGTTAAATGTCTAACCCTACTATTTGAAAGTAGTTATCTAAGTGTTGTTATCGTTCCTATATTTAGGTAACCCTTGTAAATTTTGTTAAGGAAGCCTAAGCGTTTGGAGTTGTAATTAAGTCCTTTTCTAGAATTATTATATTGTAAATTCAGTGGTCTTTTACCATACTGTTGACGGCATATTGGCCCTTTGTATTGTTAATTGTGGCTTTTCACTAGTAACCCTACAGGATCCGAGAATTGTAGGATGCGGTAAATTTCTCAAATTGAGTCTTAAGCCTAACCGGGAGAGTTTAGCCTGGGCTTAACTCCTTATTACCCCTGGTTATATTTTTGATCAACCGAGCCTTACTCAAGAACCCTGTATGGCGAATTACTTAAATTTTTCTTGACTCAAGGAGGTTCCTGGAATTTTTTTATTCCTCCTTTAGCTTTTGGTAACAGCGACACAACGATCAACCCCTGACCCTTTTATCTTCTTTTACTTTTTATAATATTATTTATAATTTGTTCTTACAAATAAACGCTTGAAAATGCATCATTTTTATTTTTACTTTAACTTTTTTCCGGGAAGGTTTGAGGGTTCAACTTTAACCGGTTGAGTTCTCAACCATAACACCCCCGGATTTACCTTACAATGTTTCAAAGTGATTCTTGGATATGATTTTAAAAGGTTTTAATTAATGGCAAATGCATTATCTGCCACAAAACAATACGGGGCGATAACATTTGGTTGCGGTAAAATAGAAGGTGATTGTAAATTTAGTTGTTTCGATATCAATTTTTCACGAAAAGTTGTATGTTTGAATACTCCACCATCAGAAATACTGCCATTAGAACCTTGTACATAAATAAACTCGTAATTTGCATTCACAATACCAAGCAGGACTATGCTAAAAGTTCCCTTATAATTATAGTACAATGTACCCGATTTTGGCGGCTTCTCGATAATAACATGTTTGCCGTCAATAGCACCCAACCAATGATTAAATTGCCATTTTATTTCAAAGTCTTTAGCTATTTGTAACCAGTCATTTTCTGTTTCAGAAACCTGCAACAAAAGGAGAACGCATTACGAGAAAAACTCAAAATGACATTTTAAAGAAACAGTCGGAATTACTAGAGTTTGCTAAAATATTAATATCTGGCGACGGTACATCAGCTGATGCTTTCGGGAACTCCGTTAGTTCTCAACTCAAGGAGCTCCCAAAAGTACAAAGATGCTTCGCCGAAAAATTTATAGGAGAAATATTGTTCTATGCAAAACTAGAAGTCCTTACTTTTGAAATATCAATAAATGTAAAAAGAAGTTCAGAACAATATTTTGATCAGCGGTACGCGTACCAGCAGCAGGTGCCTCAACCATCACTAACACAATCACCACAGCATCACCAGCCGTCACAATATGCACCATCACCAACAACATCACCACAGCATAGTTGTGGTGATATACATGTGCTTAATTTAAGATATTTATATTCTCTTCCTGACGCGAGCTATTTTAAAGTAGCCACTAATCTTTCTTCGGCAGTTACAGCTCGCCTCATAACTGTATCGGTTTTCGTTACATATTTTTTCATAAGATTTAATATTTCATCGCATGATTCTGGAGTCATTCGATGAAATGTTCGGAAATCTTCATCATCCAATTCCTTAAAGAGCCGCATATGACTATAATATTCTCTATTTCTATAGAAGAATTTAGCCCATTCTCTTCGTTTTTTCCTTTGTTCCTTTTGTAGCGGTGCTGTAGCAACAATGGTTGCTGCAACCAACGCTATTTTAGCATTTTTAGATAATACCGGTGGCATGATGTTTATGCATCGACGATCGACGGCATCAGGTGGCAAGACGTCCGTTCACTACTTCATAGCACAGTCAACTGACGGCTGGAAGGCCAACCGTCGGACAATCTGTAGCAATGTTGGAATGGTTGCTATGTCGGTTCCAAAATGGCTGGCACCAACCGAATCTGAGCGTCTGTACTTACTATTAGTCTTAGTAAACAGATGGCGCTGTAAAGAATTAAATCTGCTCCGTCGCCGTCGGTAAAAGGAGGGCTGTCATAGTTATGTCATCTTAGAGGTTATGAAAAATCTCATTGAAAAATAGATTGATGTAATTTGCTAAGGCGTTGAATTAATTGCAAATATAAAATAGAATAACGGTGAATAATAAACGTTAAATGTCGTTTCTTTGTTACAGAGCAGAGCAACACATCGTTTCATTCATTATCGATTATAATATATGGACATTATAAAAATACATTTTTGTTTGTTACTGTCAATTAAAAAAAATGGAAAAGCTGCGTCTCGAATTTACGGTGGTGCCGGCAAGTGATGGGAAATCGAACGCACCGGCGATAACCTCAATTACAACCAGCGATAATAAGGTGTATGCTATACCAGAAACACTACAAGCTGTTAGTAATCACAAAGAGTTAAGAAAAACAGCAGCCTATACAAAAGTGTAAAACAGCTTAACGAAAAGATATCAAGTTCGAAGAGTCCGGAATACATTGACAGACGGTGTCGGCCTTATTCACACCGATCTCGAGTCCCAGGGCCTCCCGGTCCGCACGGTATCCCGCATGACATGCGGGCGTGCTAAGACTCCTCTGAATCTTGTTCTCGTCGTCTTAGATAAGACAAACGCGGGCAGGAAGATTTGGAGTGTCAAGTCGGTCTTGGCCCTCACGGGCCTGACTATCGAATCCCCGCACAAATGGGGATACCCCACTCAGTGTCAGCATTACGGACACGCGTCCCGATACTGTACCGTCCCGCGTCGCTGCGTTAAGAGTGCGCCTAATGCCAGAAAAAAAAAAACAGATTTCACCCGCGCGAGGCCCTTCTTAATATGCTTTGCATAAAGTCGAGAATAGCATGACACAGTTTGGAGGAGAAATCAATATTAAATCAGGAGTCAATTACTCAATAATTAAATATACATTTAAAAAAGTGTTCGGTTACTTTAATAGAGTGTAAAATGAGGAATTTTATCAATAAAAAATAATGTGGGGTCATCGCTGATAATTTCGAGTACATGCAATAGAATAGATTTTTTTTCAGTGCCACTTAAATTTTTTTCTGTAAAAAAATCTGATCTATTTAAAAAAAATCTATTCGATTATTGTACTTCTTCTTGATTGTTATTTTTTTTTTGTTATAGTTTTTAGTTTCTTAACACGTTAATTGCCAAACCAAAATTTGGATGACGACAATTTTTTTTATTACATTTTTGGGTGCAAATGACTTAAATGGCATTAAATATTGATTTAGTAATAATTTACGTGTTTATTTCTCTAAAATATTTAAAAATAAAATAATGTCAGGCATATATGACTGACATGGCCCGTGTGGAATAAAATATAGCGATAGCGCCATGTCAGGCACTTTGTCAGGCACGAGCTGCGCAGGACATGACGTTCGGGTATAGCGACATACGTCCGGCCGTCACTGCATCCCAGTGGGAACTGAAATATGGATGGCGGGAAACTTATGCGAGCCGCTGAGCGAGCCAGTGAGTTCCCCTCAGTGTGACCAGAGTTAGTAGATTTCTACTTTTTCGGTAGATTTTAGAGTCCGTCAGCTTATTGTTAGTAGAATTAAAAATGCAGTATATTTCAGTAGATTTTTGAATTTCGTGGTGAGCAACATTTTTCTTTCGGTTCACCTCTCGATCGAGCAAAATATGCCGCTATGTCAGAAAACATCCGCAGAGAAATGGCAAGCATTTCAGCAGTGACGTGCCGCGCAGTCATCGACAATTTCAGAAGGCGTTTGCAAGAGTGCCGTGACTGTAACGGATTACATTTGGACGACGTTATTTACAAAAAATAATTCCCGTTTTTCTAGCTATATTTACAAATAAAAATATTATTCATAGTGTAATTAGTTTTATTTTAATTAATTTTTTTCATTACTAAGGACTTATGGGCCACCCTGTATAATATATAGCCTATAGCATTTAGGCAACTCGCACCAATCCGGTGGTGAATTTTTTTTTTAATCGGTCCATTAGTTCCTGAGATTAGAGCGTTGTTCAGCTTTAAATATAATATCAAATTGTTTGATTAGTACAAATAGAATGTAAATTACTTTACATTAAATGAATTATTACATTAAATAAGTGCATAAAATTAAAATGCATTTATATTTCCCACATAAGCGTTTCCACGTACGTTTGGTTATGAGTAGACATTTTAGTAGATTTCCACATATCAGTTAGTAGAATTCAGTGGATTCCACATATCAGTTAGTAGAATTCAGTAGATTTCAGCCTTACCGCGAGTAGATTTGGCAAATGAAATCTGGTCACACTGGTTCCCCTGCACCCCTCGCCCCTCACCCGCCCCCGCGTTTTGTTTGGTTGTGACTTGTGACAGTTCAAAACATTACGTGAGTGCGTGCGCATAATTATTATTATTGTTTTTGCAAAAAAAAAGTTGTTTTGTTATGATAACTGTTACTAATTATCCTAATAATGTCTACGGCTGACGATTTTGAGGTGTCATTGATAGATTTACAAGAAATTGATGAGCTGGAAAGACAATAAACTCAAAATTATGGGTCAGTTTTGGTTCACCGAAATGATAGTGAATTGACTGACGCAGACGACGAAGTGGTTTTACGGGGGAGTACATTCAGGAAGAGACGGTATGTTATTTATAGCGACGATGAAGATACAGAAGAGTCCGTTGTCTGTGATAAAGATACTGATTTGTGGCATGAACCAGCGGGTAAGCAGAGTAAAATTGTTACGTTTACTGAATGCCCTGATTTGAAACCTTACAGCCTGAGAAATGCCATGAGCCACTCAAAACCAGAAGAGTTCTATACTGTATTAGTTCCGGACAGTATTTTTGAAAATATAACCAATGAAACTAACCGTTACGCGGCACAAACTATTGCTAAGCTTAGTTCAAAAAAACAAATAAACTTGATTACTTGATTGGAGCGAGACAAATACAGACGAAATCAAAAGATTTTTTGGTTTGATTCTCTGGATGGGAATAGTCAAATTACCAAAATTATCGGATTATTGATCAACGGATCCCATTATTAGTCAATGTTATCCACGCACAGTTATGCCTCGCTAGGTTTGAAATTTTATTGCGAATGGTACATTTTTCGAATAACGAAGATCAGACACGTGGTGACCGGTTACACAAAATTCGCAATTTAGTCGACACTTTGAACAATAATTTGGAGGGACATTATCATCCTCAAGAAAATCTCTGCATCGACGAGTCCTTGATTCCATTTCGAGGGAGAATTATTTTTCGACAATACAGGGTTATTGGTAATCAGCCTGCATCCTTTTAAGGGAATGTTAGGTACATTCAATACGTCAACTTTTGTTCTACAGTTTAAAAAAAAAAAGTTTTATTTTTCTTTTACAAAATAAATAAAAAGTGCATTTGCACGGTCTAAAAGTATCGAACTCTTCGTAACAATTCGTAACGAGAGCGCGTACGCTCTTTAACGCACAAAAAATGATGTACCGAAGTGAATAAACACTAAAAAGTCGCTAAACAGTACAAAAAAGGGCAACAAATACATTTTTTTTTGGGTTATCTATTAAGTTTTAACGAAAGTTGTAGAACAAAAGTTGTTTGCTTAAATATACAGAACATGCCCTTAAACGGATGCAGGCTGATTACCAGTAACCCTGTATATAAAACTGAAAAGACACAAATACGGAATTAAATTATTTAGAGCCCCCCCCCCCCCCCCTCTAACTTCTAAAGTAAGAGAATGAAAAAATATGTGGCAGTCACACATGGCAAAATTTTACCATTTTGGAAGTGTCTTTGGATGTGTTGCGCGAGCGCAAGTTATTCAGTGTAGACAAAAATTATATTAGAAACATCAACATCATTTTTGAAGACCTATCGATAGACACACACGTGCAGGTTTGATGAAAAAAAAATTGAGTTTCATTTCTCTGTATGGGGGGTAACCCTAACTTTTTTTATAAAAACTTAATGCGGTTCACAGAATACATCTACTTTCACCACCAAGTGTTTACCAAGTTTCAACAGTGTAGTTTTCATAGTTTCGGCAAAAAGTGGCTGTGACATAGGTACGGACGGACAGACAGACATGACGAATCTATAAGGGTTCCGTTTTTACGTTTTACGGAACCCTAAAAATGACGTATTAATCATCAGTTTTTCTGTCAACGTTGCGCTCTTTTCACTTTTATTTTTTTCTGTGCTGCGTTTTGAGGTTTTATATTTTTGTAAACAACTATTAAACATTTTCTCATCTAAATCACATACCTTAGTATAGAGAACGCA
Organism: Ectropis crepuscularia; assembly: GCA_963693475.1. Taxonomy (NCBI): domain Eukaryota; kingdom Metazoa; phylum Arthropoda; class Insecta; order Lepidoptera; family Geometridae; genus Ectropis; species Ectropis crepuscularia. The sequence goes on from OY856355.1 coordinate 22,961,465, forward strand.
TTTAGATATAAAAATGAGTAATTATATAATTTAAAATATAATTATAATATGCTCGCGACATTATGTTTGAGAGAGATTTACTTATATCCCCACCTCCAAATCAGACGATAGTTTGTCCCCTGTCATATGTCAATTGAAGAGTATTTATCTTCGTTTTCCCGAGTCCTATACAGTAAATACCATACAGTAATACCGTGCTATACAGCGGGGAGTAGCGGGATATAATGTCCACGACAAACGTCAAGTGGAAACATTTTATCCCTTTCCCCTGTTGCCATGCTATGCAAGGTGGAAATGATTATTATATCCACTGACAGGTGGATACAAATGGTGGACAGACTATTAGTCCACTGCCCGTGCTAGCCCCGCAGCCGTAACTTTTGATAGCTTTACCTGAGTGTTATTAAAATCCTTTCCTCAGCTGTCACGCAATCTCTCATTACTGTACTTTTCTTATTAATATTCGGAGTTAACAACTGCATCAAATTATAATATGATTCTTTTGACATTCTATAAAAATGACGAAATTTCTCGTCATCATTCTCATGCAGTTCTCTAGCAGCGACGACTGCTCTACAATTGATATTTTTTTCGATGTACGGATGCACCCAGAATCTTCTTTTACATTTTCGTTTATTCTTGTAACATAAATACAGAAGAACATTGTCTTCATCGCTAGAGTCACTAGACATCTTCGTACGAATGTTGTTCTTCAAATGATAAAAAATAGTCTCATTTGCATAGCAACGTGTGCGGAAACGAGTAGCATACCAGTAGGCGATCATGGTTTGCATCTCGGTCGCGTAGCATTTGAATAGCTTCGTGAGAGAAGGGCCTAATTGAATCCGCACTGCCTACTTTATTTTGTTGTTTATATTTTTCATGTGTTTTTATTTTGTGTGTATGTTTATTGGCACAATAAACGTTTTTTCATTTTTCATTTTCATGGACTTAGCTGCAATCACAATATCTTCGACAATATCCGAGTTTTGGAGCGAGATGCCAAGACTATGGTTTGCGCAGGCAATAAGCATCCTTGCACCTCAAAAACAGGAAGATGAGGTGAAGTTCAATCTAATTTTATCGAAACTGGGAAGAGAAGCCTTGCAACAGGTATCGGACATCGTGTTCTCGCCACCAGAATCCAACAATTATCAGGCGCTGAAGGAAAGACTACCGGCCGTATACGAAGAGAGCGCTGAACGGCAGTTTCAAAAACGAGTCAGCGAGATGAAGTTAGGCACGCAAAAGCCATCGCAACTACTGAGGAAGATGCGTGACCTGGGCAGGAATGCACAGATAAGTTAATAAGCACAAAGAAACAACGTTGAAAAGCTTATGGATGGGGCGTTTGCCATCAGCACTCCCTGCCGTTCTCACCGTGAGCCAAGACCAGAACGTAGAAAACTTAGCAGTCATGATGGACAAAATAATAAAGAACACTACAGGATGGAGGTAAACAGCAGTCCGCAGAACGTTTTGATTGATGAAATTAAGAGGCTACACTTAGAGATTGCCGCGGTAAAAAACGAGCTAGGACAGAACCAAGAGTACCGGGGTAGTTCATTCAGAGGACGCGGACGCGGAGGCAACCACTGGCGAAGCACGTCAAGGTCGCGTTCGCAAACGCGAAGAACGCCAGAACACCCAGAGTAGTTATGCCGGTATCATTTCAAATATCGTGGTCAAGCGCGTGCGTGCGAGCTACCGTGTGCGTGGATGTCGTCCCTGGGGTGCGCAGATAGGGCACCGTCCCCAGCGGGGAACTAGCCGCGGTAAAGTCCTCGCAGGCCGACTTTATGCCAAACAGAGAGACGTACTTCTTAGCATTCCATGGATTCACCGTGCGGGTGCATCGTGTGGCAGAGAGAAATCTCGAGTAGACCCCGAGACTTGTGACTCGGGCGTAGGTTTAAAAGGGGCCCCTTATATTGACGTACGTCAACACTCACCTTCACTACTCGTATTTCTCTCCCTGCCAAGCCAAATCCGATATGCTCCTACTAGTGCAGCTTTAGATACTCGTTCTAGTATAGAACTTACTGCACTTCTGGACAACCCAAGGTCTTTAAGCAGGTTATAGAGAGATTTTGCTGGTATACCTCTCGCTCCTACTTCTACAGCGTATAAATTAACTACATAGCCATTTTTTGTTAATTAATTTTGTAGGTCGTAATACTAATTTTGTTTCATCGCGTGGTCTTTAGGTATATTAGTTTCCCACGGTACGGTAAGTTCTACCAGGACTATGCGTTTCGTAGCCCTAGAAAAAAGGAAAATGTCCGGTCTGGATGACGAAACACCCACATCCTCTGGGATTTTGTAGTGTTTTTCATACGTGTCCATTAAAATAGTCCAATCAGGTGCTGAACCCAGGAGATTGAGGATTGAGGCTTGTTCTTGGAGTTTGAAGTTGAGCCCTCTTTTACAAAGTTAATTTGTCTTTTGTTTATCGTCAATCCCTTTTGGGCTCTAGCTACCGAAAGGCTTGCGGCTTCACGTATGATTATATATGTGCCAATATGTGCCTTGCTGTACATATCGCCTCACTACAAGTATAGCAACATTTTTCAGAGGCTTTTCCCCACTTTACCAAGTTACTCTGGTCAGGGAGGGTCATTTGGAAAGCGTTCAGATAAAATTTTAATAAGGCAGGAGACCAGTCATATAGCAAGGTGCGCCACTTTAGAGCTAATGGGATACAAAACTCACCTATGGTTAACCACTCACTTTGCATTTCTAAATTCATAGCGTGCACTTTGTAACTATCATTTTCGTCTTGTTGTAGAAAGGTTTTTACCATGTCTCGGTCTTCCCTTTTCTTTCTCGCACCCAACCCAGCTGTATTTACTTGCGCGCCTGCCATAAATTGTTTGTGGAATTGAAGTCTAGATTCAAGGTTCGAAGCGCTTTTGTCTTTTGGGAGAGATGCGATTAATTCGTCTTTCGACTTTCCCAAAACATGCGTTTTTGTAACTCTTAGGTGTTTGTAGAGTTCGGATGGTTTTTTTAGTTTCAGGCCAAAACTATTGTGATCCCTAAATAGAGTAGAGGGATCAGCCGGATGTGCCAATCCAAACCATGACTTCAATATCTTTATGACATTAGCATCTAGTTTTGCGAGGAGGGTTTTACCGATGTCATATACTAGGAAAGGCCAAGTGAGACGAGATGTGAGATAGTTGTCATACATCCATGCTTTTTTGATATTGCTGATAGGCTGTAGGTCTACCTTATAGAGGTCATTCATGAAATTTCCAACAACTACCTCTAATGATGGTGTACGTCCTTTGTAGTCTATCTTTCTACCAAGAAATTTGAAAGGCACTGCCTCTGCAATTGTGGCAACTCTTTGGCCACTTATCTACTACTTATTTACTATCGCCTGTGTATTTACGATAAAGAACTTCGGATTACATTTTAGATCAATACGGGTGCCAACGTATCAGTGTTACCGGTTAATAGTCCGGGCAAAACACGACAACATCGCGAGTGCGACTTTAAACTTTACGCCGCGAATAACACCGAGATAAGAACGTACGCCACGACGACTTAAAATTAAATTTAGGTTTACGACGACCTTTTACATGGACTTTCATTATATGTGACGTTACACAAGCCATAATTGGAGCTGCTTCCCTAGAGACTCATAAGTTGTCAGTGGTTTTAACCAACCGTAGAACGGTTCTACTACAACCACAGATAGGGTAACAAGTTTACAGGAGGCCGTTAATTTTTTTTCTTTAATTTGCAATCGTGCTAGTACGAAGTGCTGTTGTTGTGGTTGTCTTTCGCGGAGACTTTTGAGGATAATGGACACATCTTTAAAGAGGCGCGCTTTCAGCAAAATGGCTACGAATAAAGTAGTTCATAGTCCGCCATCGCCCAAAACAGACGTTTCTTCGCTACAGTCAAAGAGAATTGTGAAGGCGGAAAAGAGTCTTCGTCCTCTAAAACGTTTGAGGTGGAACGGTTTCGCCGAACCCTCGGACTGGTGGTGAAGGGAATGCCTTCGAGATAGGCGGTCGTTTGAGGAATAAAACTGTCAGACGTACCACGCGGGTTTTGAACTTTAATGATCTACCAGAACTTGAGATAAGCATCAGTCGTAACGGAGATGGATTGGCTCTTTTCGATGAAATGATTGCGCGTCTAGACATTGAAGAGGTGGATAGGCTCGTTTATCAGTTCTTTTTGCTGTCGGTGCTTGTCAAGAAAATAAATGTTGAGAAAGCTGTGAGGGGACGATGGCTGCCCAGCTTCTCGCCGGATCTGGGCGCGCATGATGTTTTCCTAAACGACCATAACTTGTTTCATTCGCTTTTCGATTTAATTCCGACTGTCCAGCATGCTCGCGTCGAACCACGTACAGTGGGACAATGGTTCATAATGTGTGTCGTTCAGCGCTTTCAACGTGTTACTTGTGAAGGCATCGAATTAAAAACTATGCTCTACGCCAGCGTTTCTCAATCACCGGGTCGCGACCCGGTACCGGGTCACGAAAATAAAATACCGCGGAAGAAAGACAGCGGAAGATATATTCAACATGTAAAATAATCTAAACAAGGGGTAGTCCCTTGTTTAGATTATTTAAGGGTAACAATGTGACAATATTTAAAGTGCAAGAAAAGGCACACGCTTCAAAAAAGAAATTACATATATGTGGGCATAACGCACGGAAACAAGGAACTTCAAAACATTTCGCAATTTCAGTGAAATACAAAAAGAGTACAACATGATTTCATTGCGACAATACATTGCAATTCAAATTAAATAACATTTATTAGGACTGGAGAGAAATCTGCGAGAATATTTTCCTCCAACCGCCAGCAACAAAGCCTGGAAAAGTAAACATCATTTAAGTAGATTCAGAAACTAATTTGCTAGGTTCAGATATCGACTCGTTTGAACTGTCAACTGACACAGCACTCAAAGACATATTTGATACAAGATAGTTGATAGATTTTTGGTTATCTTGTCGCCAAGAATACACAGAACTGGCTCATCAAGCAATAAGTTTTTAGTGCCTTTTGTCACAACGTATGCATGTGAAGCTGGGGTTGCAACTCTAGTTTATCTTAAAAGTAAATACAGAAATCGACTTGAAGTAGAACCGGACCTTCACATAATACTTTCGTCATTTTTCACGAGCTTGGATTAATTAGTTAAACATTAGGAGCAGATCCATACTTTGCACTTAAATTTAGACGACTACAAATAAATAATAAATACGTTGAAATAATGTGCGTACCTAGATCCTACATTGTAGTATATTAAGTAATAAAAAAGTTTTAATAATGTGCATTATTTTACCAAATGTCCAACCCGAAGGGTCACGAAGGGGCAGTGTGAAATTTACCGGGCCATCGCAGAACAATGTTTGAGAAACACTGCTCTACGCCATCTCGTGGCTATCTAGAATCATGGTGGGAGGAGATCGGAACAATGTCCGGGGTGGGATGATGGCGATCAAAGCCTGGCTCGTCTCCGGAACGTGCTCTGACTGTCTCATAAAGACTTTATTACATACCAGAGATGACTTAACCCCTGATTACAGGTTGAATATCGACGACTTCTTCTCTCGTTTCTTCCGTTTGCTTACTCCACGGGTGAAATTAGTATTCGCAAACTGTGAAGAGCGCGGTGACATGAGCTCAGCCCGCGCGAGTTTGAGAGAGAACGCACTTGAAACGGTTGGTGTACATTCATTCCTCGTCTCACCGCAGGCGAATAACCGTGCTGAAATGGCTATTCGTTTTGATGTCTCGAAGGAGTACGTGTACCATGTGATGTCAACACGTCAGGTCCACTCATTGCTATCCGTGATGGGTCTACATGCGCGCGTGTTGCGCGCTAGCTCTTGGAGTTGTGAGGATAACGTATTCAATGCGTGGATTGCTGACAGACGAATGGATGTCTCTGATGTAGACGGTGACTTATACAATGTGCTTCTTCCTGATCTGCGTACGATAGCCAGCACCAATGAGGGCTTAAAAACGACAGTGGGACATCTGATTCCTCTGCTCGTCTCGAAGCAGATTCCGAGTGAGCTTTAATCAGCTTACAAGTCACGCGATTATCAGAAAGAGGACGCTTTTGCTTTCCTGGTTCGCTAAGTTTTTACCCGTGTAGTTGATCCTAACGTGCAAGCGTATTCTGAGTCGATTGATTGAGGCCTACTCTAGGAATTCCTCTCGGCGTGTGGCTGAACCCGTGTCTTACGGGGTCCTGCCCGCATCTAAGCGAATTAAGTTGTCTGTACTGCATCAAGAGTGTCAAACTGAAAACGATGTCGGAATTGATGATTCGCCGCGTACTGATGCTGAAAATTTCTTGGACTCAGTCAGTGTCGTGTCCTCGTGTCAGACGCTGCTACTGAACGCAGTTTGACCATCACCCAACAGAGACCTAATGCTCTTGACATCGGTGTGCTCGACCGGAGGCGCGACCTATTTTCGAGTGATCCACGTCGGAACCCGCCCCCGGGAGTTAATATCTCGCTTACGAACTCTATTGACGACAAGTCTCCATGTTCCGATGTATCGGGAGCATCATATGCCATTGACCATACTTTTAACAGCACCCTTGATGCCTGCCATGAATCCAAAGAGCTGTGTCATTCCAGTGGATGATGTGGAGATTCCTACAAGCCCCTTGTCCCCCACTGAATCCACCGTCCCAGCACCGTACTCCAATTTGTAATGTTACCTGTAATGTTATTTAATCTAGTTTTACTTATAAGCCATTGCCTTCCTTGTGTTCCGTTTCCTCGTGAAGACCATATGTCAAGAAAAAAAAGAAGTTTACAGGTGTCTGGAATCGTGTGTAGGTACGACGAACCGCCGATATCAAGTGTCCGGAAGACCCCTACAGCGATTTACGAGGTGAGTACCCTAATATTACAAAGCCAGTATCGTTTCGAGAGGTTCCATCGCACGATGTTTTTCATCACATCGAGACTGTCGGTCCACCGGTATAAGCTCGCGCTAGACTACAGACACTAGTATTCTCAGACTACATGATTTCACATACTTGTTTGCGAATAAAAAAGTGTTTGTGTGCATCCCGATGACATTGCAAAAACAGCGATAATAACACCTTTTGGTTTATTTGAATTTCCGAGAATGATGTTTGGTTTGCGAAACGCCGCGCAAACATTCCAACGTTTTATGAATTGCACAGTTTAAAATGGTATTTTTTATTTACTTTTGTTGATGGCGTCATCGTTACAAGCGACTCATTGTGACACTCCATAAAATGCATTTGAGGCAAGTTTTCAAGCGTTTTTCAATATTTGGTATGACTATAAATTTATCAAAGTGTGAGTTTGGCAAGGAAAGTATTGAGTTCTTAGGTTATCAAGTTTCGACCGACGGAATACGACCGCTTGACGACAAGGTCAAAGCCATAGTAGAATTCCCTCGGCCAGAAACAGTAGAACAACTACGGTTTTTGGGAATGATACATTTTTATCGGGCTAGCATTCCTCATGCAGCCGCTAATCAGTCACTGTTGAACAGATTTTTAAAAAATTCGAAGAAGAGAGATAAAACGAAAATATTATGGACGCCAGAATTTATTTTATTTTGAATTATGTAAGAACGCTCTCAAAGACGCCGTAACATTAGTTTATCCTGAAAGCGAAGTACCGTTATCAACAATGACAGATGCTTCAGACACGTGCGTAGGAGTATTTCAGGTACCCAGAGTATATTAATAAAATAAAATCAACGAACGTTTTTAACTTAAAATTGTGACTGTAATCTGATAAAACATAAATAACAACATAATCTACATGCGTGTCACGGTAATAATTGCAATCACCATCAGTTCGAGATATATATCGCGTAAAATTTTAAATCCACCTTAGTTTTTTGTAGAAGATAGTAACGCGATGAGCAAGACGTGTGATTAAAAGCTAAAGGAACGCCATCAGAAATGGATTCAAGAAATATTGATTATTTACATTAAACAAAGACAATGAAAATTATACAAAATGTGAAAAATACACAAAATAAAATTAAATCTTCGAATTCTGCAAGAGAACATAATCACGTAAAATCAATGGGAAAAAATTTCACTTAGCTTCTAAAGTACTTTAGGCTACTACACATATTGAAGCTGAATTGAACAAACGGAACATAGAATATAAGACAATTTTAGAAGAAATTAATAAAGCCAAAGGCAACTATCCGAAAACCCGACGATCTAAGTCAAAAACCCCTCGCAATTCTGCATCGTCTAATCTCAGTAACATCATACTTACCGAAGATCTCGTAAATAACGGCAACTTCGGAAAATTTGTCATTTAACGGAACAAAAATTCACACACCTCAATTAGGTCAGGATGTAGAGTTACTGTCGGTAAATGAAAATATCGACACATTCGTGACCAATGAAGAATCTACAAAGCAAATTATAGACTTAGCTGATCCGGGATCGTACATATCTTTATATTTTTTTTTTTTTTGTATTACAGTTATCACTGTTTTAGCCGATATCCATTCAGAAACAAACGAAATAGGTTATGATTATCCTACAAAAAGTTTTTTTGAAAGCTCAACAGACAGAAACGTGTTGATGTCTTCGACAACCATATTTATTATCGTGAACCCACAGCACCGAAGGAAAGCAAAAATGAAATGTATCTAAGTTACCAAGTGCGATTTCATCAAAAGCTTGGTTTAATTATTCATTTAAAAAAAGATGAAGAAAACGAAAATCTACATTTGGAAAAGAAAAACAGGATTAAAAGCAGAAGAAAAGGAACGAAAACGTAAAGAACTGGAGAAAGAAATGAATAAATGTAAAAGAATAAAGTAAAAGAATAAGCTAAATCTGAGCCTGTTTACACCTAAAAAATACCAATGTGACACTTGCTGTTCACACAAAGTGGGTAATATAACAGACGATATTTACGCTCATTTACGATCAAAAGACATGGCCAGAAACGAAAAGTAAAGGATAAAGATAGAGCTCAACAATTGCGTGATGTGGATGTTTTCACACATGACCTACACTGTTGTTTAAGAAAATATATTGATTAAAATTAAACTTACTAATTTCATTGGCCAAAAATTGTTGTTATGTGTAATTTGTGCAATTTATTTCATTGATGAAACTTCCATTAAAATAATTGATCTAAAATTGAGTGTTTGTTTTTATTAACTAACTCTGTAAACGTGACGTATGTGTCCTAACCATTGTTAGGATATTACACATTAAACATTTTTAATCAACACCGCGGAACTCATAGTAATATCTCAGTTATATATTTTTTCATTTAAAACGTGTAGAAGATAAAAATCTTCAATAAGTTGATTTTAAATACCTTTTCCGAATGTAAATACCTTAAATGTAGCTGACTAAAATTTAACGCAATTATTTTGCTCTGCTGTAAAATAGAAATTTTCGACTTTCGCACTGTCGGAACTTCACAGACGATATATCTTAAATACCTATCTAATTGTGCAGTTCTAGTCACAGTTTAACCTATGTAGAGTATCTGTGCAGTTTAAGTCACCAGCGGGGCTAGCACGGGGAGTGGACAATTACTCCACCGGGAAAGGAAATAATTTCTTTCCCCATTGTCAATTTTGTCCACTTTCAGAGCACGGACTCGCCGGTGGATAGTTATTCCACGGTGGATATACGGCGGGAGTAGCGTTATCACTTCAGTATTGCCGTTATAAGAAAATTAAATAAAAATAATAATAATAATAAAGTGGCCAAGTACAAGTTGGACTCGCCCATGAAGGGTTCCGTTGCAGCAAGTAACTTAATATACATAGTACACATAGTTCTTGTACTTCGTTGTAACTTTGATCGAAGTTTTAATGAAAGTGTATTTATGACGTACTAAAAAAACTACAACTTATCAGTATTTAATATAAACCAATTTTCGTTGGTAGTTTGCATGGTAATGTACATCATATATTTTTCATTCTCTTACTTTAGAAATTAGAGAGGGGGGGGGGGGCACACATTTTACCACTTTGGAAGTGTCTCGCGCAAATTATTCAGTGTAGACAAAATTATATTAGAAACCTCAATATCATTTTTGAAGACCTATCGAAAGACACCCCAAACGAGTAGGTTTCATGAAAAAATTATTTTGAGTTTCATTTCTCAGTATGGGGGGCAACCCAATTTTTTTTTTTTTCTATAAAAACTTAATGCGGTTCACAGAATACATCTACTTACCAAGTTTCAACAGTGTAGTTTGCATCAGATCACAGGCGATCGCTTAGACCCTGTAGAAAGCGACAAAATAAATATGGCGTCGTTGGTGTCAGCTGTTTGATAAGTTTGTTGTGATCCGCCGTGTGATCGACGATTGTCGATTGTAGTGTTATTTTTTATTTTTTCTGTGTTATTTCTGCTCATTTTTAATTAAAAATGCACACGCTAAATATGTTATGGCGTGCCTATAACGAAGAAGTGTTGATTACACGTCGAACTAGAGGAATATATCGAGATTATGTGGAAATAATAGATGAAATGTCGGAAATCCTTTTTATCAAGCGTTTTCGGTAGATAAAGCGACTTTCCGAGACCTTTGTGAGGACCTACGATGACAAACATCATTAAAAGGAACTGTTGAGATATCCGTAGAGTTTAAGGTATGTAATGATAATATTATTAGTTCACAGTTAAGCAATTTTGTTAAGCAAGCTTAACAAAATTTTAGCAATTCAAATATTCACCTATATCTGTTACAGGTGTTGTGTGCTCTCAGCTTTCTGGCCACTGGTTCTTACCAGAGAATTGTTGGAGTCAGTCATCATTTTCCACAGAAGACAGTTAGCCGTATTATCAAACAAGTTGTAGAGGCTTTAAACCACAGTGCTATCATGGCAAAATGGGTAACATTTCCTAAAACTAGGCATGATAGAGGCATCATCAAACAAAAGTAAGTAATAGTCTTAGAGTTTTAATATAAAACATATTATCCATTTAAAGTAGTGCTTCCAATGATAACTATGTAATTTCAATCTTGTGTAATATTTATTGTTACAGATTCCAAAGAAAATTTCGTTTGCCAGGTGTTATTGGCTGCATAGATTGTACCCATGTAGCTATAGTTAAACCTAATGTAGAAGAGCATTTATATTTTAATAGGAAAGGTTATCACTCATTAAATGTTCAAATGGTAAAGTAGTTTTTTTAAAAGGATAAGTAACTAAAATAACTTTGAAACAAATAATATAACTTTTTTTTTATTTAAATTTTACAGCTCCACGGACTCCGGGGTCCGTGACCTTTGTCAATCGTTTTCTTTTTGTAACATTAATCTTGGATTTGAGAAGAAAAGGAAATAGGGGAGAGTAGGGAACATTAGAGTTATAACTATTATTCCATTGCAGATTTGTGACAGTGAACTTCGCAATACAAATGTGAATGCAAAGTTTGGCGGAGCTACCCATGATTCACATATATGGTCATCGAGTAGAGTTGAATCATATATGCGTAAACTGCACCAAAATAATGAACAAGTATGGCTGTTAGGCGAGTATTTATTGTTAATTTTTCCTTTCAAAGTATATTTGTTGTTACTGTTAATATTGTCTATAAAAGTCAATTATTAATTTTTCAGGTGATTCTGGATATCCACAACGCCCTTGGCTTATGACACCAATCCTAAATGCTGTTCAAGGGTCAAGGGAGGAAGTATATACCCAGAGGCATGTGCAAGCCCGCATCTCAGTAGAGCACTGCTTTGGATTACTTAAAGCTCGGTGGAGATGTTTGCTCAAAGATAGGGTACTCCACTATCAACCATATGGTGCTAGCAAAATAATTATGGCATGTAGTGTATGCACAACATGGCATTAAAAGCTGGGTAACCATCACCACCACCTGCACTCACTGTGGATGATAGTGTGAGTATGGTTATTCCCCTATCTAGTGCAAATAGTCAGTCTGAGTTAATCCTAGGCAGAGCTATGTTGAATAGCTTAGTAAGTAGGATTCAATGAATCCCAGAAATAGTGATAGTAAGAGATCCCGCTATACAATCACCATCACCAAGCTGGTTATTGGATGAAAAGTATTTTATATTCAATTTAATATGTCAACAAATATAATTGCAAATGGGTTGTCTAAAAAATTTCAGTCCAGAATATGATTAATTAACAATCAAAACTTATTTTAAACACATCACTTAAAATTATTGCATGTTTGAAAAAACTGTACTATACAACTTATTATTTTTTGGCTTTACTGTGTGCTTTACTTTAAGTTTTTTCAAAAATACAATAATTTGAAATGAAATGTTTAAAAATTGTTAATCATAACTGGATTGATTTTTTTAGACAACCCATTTGATGACATATTATTAAATTGAATATAAAATCTCTAAGTTCTACAGCGGGATCTTAGACTACAATACCATAAAGCCATAATTTAAAGTTGTAAAAGTGGTTATTTTATTTTTTGCATTTATGATTAGAACATTTGGGCTAGCATTGAGGGGCTAGCGGGCTAGCGTTTAGCATAGGCATTTATTTATACTTTTATATCAATAAAATACAGTGTAACTTAGAACATTGTTTATTTTTTTCACTATTTCCTAACATAAAAACAATATAAATCAAATAAAAAACAATCTTCTTCCCCTTGGTACATAAGACTTGGGGTATTTTAACAATTTACTTTATATTTATCACTAGCGACCCGCCCCGGCTTCATGAGATCTATTATATATATAAACCTTCCTCTTTAATCACTATGTATTAAAAAAGGTCCATTAAAATCCATTGCATAGTTTTAGATATAGAATACCTACATAGGGATAGACAGCGGGAAGCGACTTTGTTTTAGACTATGTAGTGAAATTATATTACAAGTTATAATTGTAAAACAAAATCAAATTGTTACATTTAAAGATTGTTATTACAAAAATACAACATTCTGTTCATAGGTGATCATTATTGATGTTGGAATCAATAATGATCACCTACTAACCTACTAACCTAAACAGAATAATTATAGTTGAGGGATGTGTTACATTATTCATGTTAACCGATAGCTAGATAGAAAGCTGTAGCAATATCAGCCAAAATGTTATTGCGATTTTCCTCTATATCAAGTCTTCTAGATTCCAACCGAAGCTTTTCTGTTTCCCTCTGGTGTAAATTTCTTTCCCGATCCTCCTCCAATTTTAACCGTTGGTTCAACGTTAACAAACTCACTAGTGGAACATTCAAAAGGAGTTTGTATCCATATGCCTTGAGCGGACAGTGCGCGGCGTCACAGCGAAGACGCGGTCGACGAAGCTGCGGGTCCTGAGTCCTTTCAATGGTTTTTTGGAAAGGTGATGGTTGGTCCTGAAAAACATTTTTAGACCATTAAGTTATGAATACTTATTATTTTAATATAAGCAAAGATCCCAAGCACATTACATACTAACATCAAATTCTCTCTCTTCGATGCCAGCTAAACCAACAACAGCAGACAAACCCATTATTACCAACAGCCTTTGCTCTTAATCTGAGAGGGCTTGTCGCTGCTTGGACCACCACCAGTGCCACAAATCTCAGGGCGCAATGTCACAACCTTTTTTGTGTCTTTGGTGGTGGTCACCTACCATACCTATGAGTATTTATATAAAAAAACCATTAGATACTTTAAATGTAATCAAATTAACTAGGTAACCTTTAACGAGGTACCCCTCCACCAGTAAAGTTGAGTAGGCCTAATTCTGTTAATTCCTGCCATAACAGATCCTGTTTAATTCTGCCTTGAGGTCATGATTGGGGCCTTGATAAATCGCCATGACTGAAATATTAGTATAAAATCAATATTTTAAAGCAACAATAAACTAAAGATGCACCAATGAGAGGTGCACTTGTAAAAGGTCGAAATATAAGTGGTATGTTTCTCAAGTAGGCTTGCCAGATGGTATCCAAAAGGAGGACATGTCCTCCTTTTTCATGTTTTGTCCTCCCGTCCTTCCACACCTACTGTAAGTCCTCCTTTTTGCAGCATGTCATTGAAAATTTCGTGACATGCGGCTTGCATGCTGAAGCGTGGTCAAAAGTCAAACGAGCGTGCGTGCCAGCCGGTAGATGCCGCTGCAACTACTCTACTCACCGCGCGCATGCGTGCGCCACCGCCCCCTCCACTCCACAGAACCCGCCCGCACCCGTCTGTCGTCGGCACTCGACGCGGCGTTTGTTATTGTAATTCATTATTCAATTAGTTTACTATTGCGCTCGCACGACCGCACGACGAGAATCCTAGTGATTTGATTTACTTAATATTTGAGTATATTTTACGTACTCATTATGAGTAAGCGGAAGTGTAAATTTACGGAAGTATTAAGAGCCAAATATCCGTGTTTTACTAGCGGGCGAGACGACTTTGACGCTAAATGTTCTATTTGCGACTGCCATGTGGATGTAGGCAACAAGGGCACTATTGCTTTAGAAAGGCACGTAGCTACGGAAAAGCATAAGAAGATGATACGAGCAGCAGGTTCTTCTAAGGTAACCAACTATTTTCAACCTTCTACTTCAATGACCCTCAAAAATACCCATGCTGCAGAAGGAACACTAGCCTTCCATACGGTAAAGCATCATCAGTCGTACAATTCTATGGAATGTACGGCGAGCTTGACTAGAAAAATGTTTGCTGATTCCGAAACGGCGAAAAATCTTAAATGCGGAAAAACTAAGACGGAAGCTATAGTAAATCAAGTTATTGCTCCACATACGATTACGACGATCATCGAAACTTTGAGGAACATTTCATGTCTTTCTGTTGCCACAGACGCCAGCAACCACGGTGCAGAAAAACTGTTTCCTATATTGATTCAATATTTCAACTGGACTGGAAATGGAATCGAAACGAAAATTCTTGATTTACAAAGTTTACCGAACGAAACTTCGCTTTCCATTGCGAATCTTATATACGAAACACTCAATACGTACCAATTAACCCCAAAGTGTGTGGCATTTATTGGTGATAATGCGAATGTTAATTTTGGGGGTGTGAACAGAAACCCAGGTCAAAACGTGTTTACGCGCCTAAAAGAAAGTTTGGAGAAAGAAAACCTTATAGGAGTCGGCTGCCCTGCACATATTATGCATAACAGCCTTCGCAATGGTGTCGATTTGATGAAACTGGACATTGAGTCAATAATATTAAAAATATTTAATTATTTTTCTGTGTACACAGTGAGAACAGAGTCACTAAAAGAGTTTTGCGACTACGTCGAAATCAATTACCAGCCTTTGCTAAGGCATAGTAAAACAAGGTGGCTTAGCCTGTTTCCATGCGTTGAAAGAATTTTGAAGCTCTATCCAGCATTGAAAGAGTATTTCTTAAGCCAAAGAACAACACCATACCTAATAAAATCCTTTTTCGAAAACACAACTTCAGAAGCATATTTATGGTTTACACATTCTCTTATGTCTATTTACCAAGCAAATTTGGCAAAAATCGAAGAGGAACATAATTCCTTTCTGGAAATTTCAAAGATACTTCAATCCGTGCTTCATATGCTTCGAAATCGAAGAAACAACAATTTTTTGCCACTAAGCGTAAGTCAGCAGCTTCGCAATAATGACGAGGCCGAGTCCATTTCCAACGAATTTTTCAGTGTTTACAAGGCTTGTGAAGATTACTTGATGGAATGGATAAAGCCCTTAGAAGATTTCAAATGTTTTGAGTGGATGACATTGCTGAAAGATAACGAAAACCTAAAATATGATGATTTAGTTTTATGCATTGAATTCTTGAGAATCAGAGGTGTTGAGATTGACGATGTTAAGCTACATGATCAATTTTGTAAGTTGATTTCATTTCTTAAATCAAAATCAGATAATGATGAGACATATTATGATTTGAAGTTGCACGAGCAGTGGACAATTTACTTCAAAAGTGCCAAAAACATTGAATGTTTCTCAGAACTGCTCAAGATCTGCGAATTTTATTTCTGTATAAGTGCACATAACGCAAACGTGGAAAGAGTTTTTTCACTGATTAATACTCAGTGGAGCAAAGAGAGGAACATACTTAGTGTGCAGTCAGTTAAATCTGTAATTCTTACTCAATAAAAAATAAAAAATAAAAAAATAAAATAAATTTATTTCAATCAAATAGATCTTAACTATACAATTTTTTCTTACTTCTATAAACAGGTATATTATTTTGTTAGCCTGAACTAGGTAGAACCTGTGTTTCAGGCGAGAGAAATGCTTATTTACCTAAGAGTTAACTCAATACAACTTCAAAAACATGACATGTGAAGATTTTCATAATTATTTGTTGAAAAACCAAGAACTTCTTGTAAAAATTGGCAGCTCAGCTAAATATATATAATTAAAATAAAGTAAAATAATACAAAAAAATCGTTTAATTGTGAAAGTCCTCCTTTTTTATAGAAAATCCTCCTTTTTAGACCCATCTGCCCTCCTTTATCAAATTATGATCTGGCAACCCTATTCTCAAGGGCCTAGTTTGTGTCGCGTAACACGTAATTGTTTATGTTTCAAATTTCTTGGTAAGAAAGGAGTTCATTATGACAAAATTATTTAGATTATAAGATAGGACTAATTTTACTAAGATAATTAACGTGTAACTTACTTTTCCATAAAGTCCAATAAAGCCAAATACTGTTCCGAGTTAGCTCTATTTCTAGTATCCATTATAAACTAGATATTTTAAAATATTAACACAGTATTTCAGATTTGCACAATTTCACATAGGTAGTGTTAAGTAATGGCCACTAATTAGCTTATAAATCCACCGATAGATATCAAAACTAATACAATATTTTACTTAATTTATTAAAGTGTTTGTTTACTTTTGATGCGCGCGCCACAGAGTAAGTAATCACTACGTGCGCGCGCGCAAAGTGAACGTGATGACAGCAGTGACGTTTTCGAGAACGCTCACCATAGACTAAAGTCCAGGTTTTTTCGTTCGTCATTGTAGAATGAGCGTTCGTCTTATTCGTGTTGACTTGGGTACCTCGTTGTCGCTTTCTAAGATCGCTAACGCTTAGGCGTTAACGATTGTAGCTAGAGAATAGACAGAAATCACTTGTAACTTGGCTAAGCCCCCTGATTCTACAACTTAAAATTTATACAGTATTTCTTGGATAGGATGGGAAGAAGCGAAGGATTGTACTCCAGTGAGTACTCTATTCGCTATAACTTACTTACCCATCTCCATCCGGCTCCGGTTAGCAAATTTGTTTGGTTCGAGGATTACCACTGCGGCCTTTTTCCGATTTTAGTGAAAACCGCTGTCACTGCCAATCACGAGGGTCCAAACAATTTTCACAAGCACTAGACATGGATTTTACGTAGTCGCGATAGCTGCGGGTGGCAATCCTAGCGGCAGCGCCAGTTAACTCCAGGGAGCGCGAGAAACTTGAGTTTTAAAAACTATTTCATTAAAATTAAAAACGTTTCAATGAGCCGAAGAGTTTACTAGAACTGAATTTGCTAAGCCCTAATGTAGGAATATCACCTAGGCAGAGGGCGGAGCCAAACATGATGTGATGCAACTAAAGCGGCTTAATGAGGATAGGTGCTGCCTCCTTGGAACCTAGAACCTCTTCTTCTTTTTTTTTGGCGGAACGCTTGTCAGTCAGGGTTGGACGTGCTTAAGACATAAAGATTTATTTTTTAGTCATTATATATGTGATTTTTGTGTAATAATTTAAAATTTAATAATAGAAACTGGTGTGATTTGTTAAATTGTTGTTTTAAAAATATGAAAACCACTTCTGTTTCCTAAAAATATGTATAATCTAGCCCAGACGCAACACTGCATTTCTGGGAGGCATGGCGTGTTGTCGCCTGATCCTCCGCAGGCGCAGACGCTATGTTGATGTAGCTTCTGTGCCTACGCAGGATCAGGCGACATCAAGGCATGCCACGGATATATATACAGTGCTATCATTGTAAGAATATCTTAATATCGAGCTAAAAAAATCGATAGTGATCGTGTGGACAAAATCAATACTATTTTATTGCATTTGATCAAACGAACATCGAAGTTTTTTTTTAATAATTAGTAACGAGACGAGCAGGACATGTGCATGATGGTAAGCAACATGTTTGCCACATTACAGCAGTGACACGCAGCTATTGGAACATGAAGAGTCCAAATCATTACCTAGCACTGCACTGCGCTCGTCACCCAGAGATCTAAGATTTATATAAGTTCGATCATTATTATATGAGTCACTTCATTTGCAGATATACTCGTAGTATTATTTATAGTTTTACGTAATGGTTGTACGTTAAATAATACTGTTTGAGTATGTTGTCGGATAATGACGCCAACACTAGGTCGGTAGGTGCGGCCGGCGGGACGCTGCGGCGCGTGAAGTCTGTCCGGAGAGTTTGAGTCTGACGCGACTGCAGACTGGTGTGCAGGGGATGATGGTTGCTGAAATGAAACCCATGTTGATACTTACTAGAATTGAAGAAATGTATTTTACATATTTGTAATTTTTTTGTAACAGAGGATACCATCCATGGCTGTGTAGGCCAAGGCAGTATGGGAAAACTAGGATGCCAGTGGCTTCGTCGTCGATAATTTTCCGTAAACACTTAACACTTAAAAAATTAAGATAATGGAGGAAATTCATAAAACAATTTCTGCTTCCAATTTACAGTAAATGCATCGATGGCGATGACGTCTCTGGATCCTGTTTCCAGGAAATAAAACAACTACATTTAGCATTGCTGCGAGAGGCAAACAAACCAATTTCAGGACATTCGAAGACGCTTATTATGTCCTGAAAGGCGTTATCACAAAACTCCCATTCGGTATCTGGGTTAATCTTTCTAGATTCTGCATCGGCACGATTGTGTTTGGTATACAAATAAGAAGCAAAAAGCAAAATATTTCGCTTTCGCACCATCGCCATATTTCTCTTGGGAGTTTAGTCAACTGAGGGAGTTGAACGCCACCCTTTCTGTTAATGTAACGTATTGCAGTAGTGTTGTCAACTCGCAATAATATGGCACAATTAGATTCGTTGTCAATTAAGCTTTTAATACAGAGAAATACTGCTAATAATTCGAGATAATTCATATCTTATTTTTTTACGTCCTTCCACTAACTGTCAACTTTTCTATCACCGCAGACAGCTCCCCATTCTGTCAAGGTTTTATAATTATATTTGAGGGTAGACCAATTATTTTGTAGCGAGAATTAGTTGTCTAGATAAATCGATTAGATTTTAAGACAACCTTTGTCAGTATAAATATTTGTTTTTGTATTTAAATAAATTAAAAAAAAACGTCTGTGTATGTTTCGTATTTGTATTGAGTGATATGTTGTGAAGATTGTAACGCTAGCAATAATTGTTGCGTCTGCATCGCCCTCAATTCCGTGGTAAGCAACGAGGACCGCGGCGTCAGCGCAACGTGCCTGGGAACCTGCAGCGCCGCGACACCTGAAGCCGCCTGTCCGAGCCTTGATCCAACTTTGATCAGTCTCACACATATTAATTATAATTGTAATACAATAAATCTTTTAAAAATTAAACATTTTTTTTGCATTCTCCGGCTGTCGCAATCGTAATTGGCGCAGTCAATCAATTAGAGTCAGTGAATCGATCACCGGCGGGAAGTATCCGAATTTCCGGGAGCAGCAGACCAGAGGGAATACAGACATAGAATGAATGAATGAAAACTCTTTATTGTTTACACCTTAAAATAGTACATAAAACATATAATAGGAATACAGTAAAACTAGTGGAACAACTGGCGGCCTTATCGCTGAAAGCGATTTCTTCCAGGCAACCTTGGGGTGGACATAGAAACTAGGAGAAATTAAAGCGTGGTGCGCAACAAAGACTATTACTACGAGATAAACATACATCCTAATAATATTACATACAAATACTTAAGCTATATAAAATCAAAATACACTAGTAAATAGGGTAAAACGCGGTGTAACTGGCCGGCGTTAGTAAGTAGCCACTAGCTACTACATTTGCATAAAATAAGAATTGCATTCATGTTATGCCATCTGTGATCCTGGATTAGCATTACCTATTCCGTTAACTTTCATAATAGTTCAAAATTTTAACTGTACGGAAACTATCGCCATAATTGTCGGTTCGACACGATTGGTCAATCGTTAAGCAAATCTTAACGTAACATAGTCTATACACAGCAAATGCCTACATATTTTGACTGTTGAATCGGATTGATGGTAAGGAATATTAATTTAATTTTTACACTATACAATTTTATTGTAAGCTGTAATTAAATAGGTGGCCAGTAACTAGTTTTGTATTTAGAACGATTTTTAATAAAAGTCTTTTTTACCGCTATCTTAAAGTAACTAATGCTATGTCAAAAGATCACCAATATCAACCTACGTTTTCCATTAACTGGCATAGGTGGCCAGTTATTAATCGTTTATTTTATCTTATGGAGGTAGTCGTAAAATGACCAAAAAAAGGCAATATACAAAGAAAACGATAGATAATGCGCTTAATTTTATTGAAAACAACGAGAGCTCCATTAGACAAGCGGCAAAAAAGTTAAACGTGCCGAGAAGTAACATTCAATTTGACTTAAATTTTGTATCAGGGTTCTGAATATTGAATTCAGTCTGGACAAAACTTTAGTCTGGACCTGATCCAGTGCTAAATGAAGCTGAAAAAATGATAAATGTAACTTCATTATTCGGACGTCAAAACGTGGATTCTCAAGGAAAATAGACGACATTTAATTATGTGTACAAGATTTTTTGCAGGAAAATCCGAGACCCAATTCTTTTCGTGTAAACAAACTCTGAGAAATGGTTCAAAACTTTCCTGAAATGTCCTCCTAACATCTCGATTCAAACATCAGACGGAGTGACAAATGCAAGCGCATGCATTTCGGATGCGGAAATTAGTAAATGGTTCCGAGAAATATTTAAATAAATTGAAGACGAAGGCTTAGAAGTAGCAATTCCAGACCCAGTACGAGTTTTCAATGGCGATGAAACCAGGTTCAATATACACCCAAAAACTGGGACCGAAACTTTCCAGCTTGCCGAAAAGGGATGCAAAAACGTTTATCAAATACAAAAAGCATGGGTCTGCAATTCCATGACCATCTATCCCTATACAAAAATACCCGATCGAGTGTCACTGAGTGTGAGCTTGGGGAATTGTAGTGACTCAGGTTGGATGACAGCCGAAGTATTTTATGACTACATCGCAAATTTCTTTTTTTATAAACAATTGATCGATGACAATATTCCATTTCCGGTGATATTGTTTGTGGATGGACACAAAACCCATCTTACTATTCAAGTCTCCGAACTGTATCATAGCAAAGAAATTCATTTAATTGCACTGTATCCGAATGCCACGCGTATATTACAACCTGCAGACGTTGCAGCTTTTCGTCCTGTGAAGGTTGGGTGGATAATGGCACTACGAGATTGGTATACTGCCAACAACTATCAAAAAAGTTTGACGAAAGAGACATTCGCTCCAGTATTAAAAACTGTAGTAGACTCGTTAGCTAAAAAACACACTTTGATTGAATCCAAATAATTGATAATTTATAGTGTATTAGTTTATGCAGATGTAAAGGTTTAAAATAACCTGCTAGTCTCGTGATTATCTCTCGTGATTTCTTATATTATGAACATTAGGGTATAATATATTATTTAAGTGTCTAGAATTACTTTTTTGTTCTTTTTTTTTATTATTAATGATAGTTAATAGTTTTTTAGTTTATTCGGAAATATAAAACAATTGATAACTTAAATTGTAATGGTGTTTAATAAGTTTATTAGATGTGGCTAGTAACTGATTTCGAAATTGCCAATTACTAAATTTCTGTGGTCAGTTACTACATATTATATATGATTGTTTTTCAAGATATTAAAATATTTGTGCCTGTACTAATTCTATTTTGATTATTACTCCAGTAATACTGCAACGGTTGTCAATTCAACCGTTCCCTTAAAATCATTAAAAATATACTTGCCGTCTTAGGAAACCTTTAAATTGTAAAACGGCCGTAGATGGTAAAACGGAACGCTGTCGCGGACCAATCGGGACGCGACAAATTCAAACCATCCAATAGCGTGAGACGACAATAGGTGACATAAAGTTATAAAAAAGGAACGCATTCCCGGCAGACGCCATTCGAAGTAATTCTGTTTTAAAAACATTAAAATAAACTACGCTACTGTTAATTGTGATAAAAGGTAGTCAACTTTACTAGAAACGAACCCCATAGGGTAAGTGTTCCAATTTACATTATATATCGCTGTTGCATCGCTATTATTTCGTGTATAATTGTGTAAAACATATGGTGTATGAATTGTGTTAGTTTTAAGCTCATCGAATTTGTCGGCCGATGATTTACGGGAGTCTTCGCGACAGAACGATATTCGTTTGGATTCAGCAATTATCTTGTGACAATCGAAAACCGAGGTCAACGGCCGGCGAATTCGAGAAGTCAGAATTGAAGGTCAATGACCTACCTGTAACTAAAAAAGTAAATGACGGTTAATTTTCCTTCGACCGTTATAAACTTTCCTGCTATTTCTCATATTTATGCTTTCTTTATGCAATTGTAATTTGCTCAGGTACAACAAAATGTAAAGATGACTGCCTCATCATAATCCATCATGAGCGGTCCATCATTTTGGGTTCTGTTCTGCTTCGACGAAGCAAGCCGTGGATGTCGCAGTCATCTTCATATTGGGGGCAACATTCTAATGGTCACCTTCGACCAATTCCAGGGTTCCATCACCGGGCTGAGACCCTAACGGCCAACTCTTATGGCCGGCTGATATACCAAGGGATCTACAACTCTTGAGGTAGCAGTCCACCACTCACTGCTTGAAAGACAGAGGAGCTACCCCCGTGTAGGACACAGGAGCACCATCGCCATGTCCAGCTGACACCACTGAACCCCCCAGAAGGACTGCGACCCGACTCTCCGCGGCTTACACAGGCCAGTGTGTCCCACCTAGACAACCATATGAATCTACCGATTAGCAATCGACCCTTTACTACTGTGGATCTATATCCAGACTAAATTTGGCCCTCCAGCCATGGGAACCAAGGGGACATTGGCGCCCAACTACTAAAGTTTGCAATCGAGTCGGTTTTATATTGTTTTTTAAGGTGTGCTCTTGATAGTTTTATGGTGTTGGCTATAATTTTCTAGATCTAAGGCAATTTCTTGTGTGTAAAATTACCTGCGTGTGGATAGTTCCTACTACTCACCTGTATTCTTTACTATACCCACAACTATTTTTAAATTTTTTTTTTTTTAAATAGAGGCAGGTCCCTTACCTGCCTCTCGTAAACAAAACACATTCCTATTGGTAGTGACATGCTGTTTCTCGAAATATTGCTTAATTTTTCCTATAAGAAAAGCTACTGCCGACATAATAGGCAAACTATTAGAAGAAAGAATATTCTTGGTCCACGGTATTCCCAGCACTATATTGATGGATAACGGAAAGCAATTCACTGGTAACATCATGCGTAACCTTTTCGCTTCTTACAATATCCCTAACGTATACTACACCCCGTTATATACACCTCAGGTAAACACAGTCGAACGTTACAATAAGACAATAATCACGGCGGTATCAACATGCATAGAAAAAGACCACCGATCATGGGATACTAACTTACCAAAAATTCAATTCGCCCTAAACAGCGCAGTAAGTGAAGCGACAGGATATACCCCGGCATTCTTGGTTTTTGGTCGTGAGCTACCTAGTGATGGCAATCATTACATAGACCTCGATATAGGTGACTCTATAATCTTTACACCGCGCGATAGTTACGCAGAAAATCTAGGCGTACTTCAAAAGATATTCGATAAAGTTCAACTCGCACTTATAAAAGCTCACTCTAGAAATGCTACCACATACAACCTCCGTCGGAAAAACTTCGAATTTAATGTGGGCGACACTATATGGAAACGAACTTTTTACCAAAGCGACAAAGGTGTCAAGTTTACAAAAAAACTAGCCCCAAAATTCATTAAATGCCGCATAGCTGCAAAACTATCAAAATTGGTATATGAACTCACCGATATGGCTGGTCGTAAATTAGGTGCGTGGCACATAAAGGATTTCAAGCTCACAAATTAATTAATAATCTTACCTAAAACTAAATAAGGTCTAAAACGAATAATGCTACTTAAAACTAAATAATACTACCTAAACTAAATAATGCTATCTAAAATTCATAATGCTACCTACAACTTAATAATGTTATCTGAAACTAATAATAATATCTAATACTAAATAATCTAAACATAAATGACTTCTAATATGTTCCATCTAAGTTGGGGACAAAACATTATGCTGGAATATTACTCGTAGTTACAGGTTCTGTGACACTATTAGGTGTAAGTGAATACCGCTCACTAACGGCGGATTCACATACTAACAACATTCAGTTGCAGTCTAGATTTGTAACGTGTTGAATGCCTGATGTTAGACCTAGATAGTGTCACCTTCTCTAAAAATCCTATGCTAGTGCTCGGAAAATCGACGAGCGTGGTGTCGGTCACAGCATGGATTTGCAATTGCCCTAGCAAATGAACTTGTTATGTGCCCGGGAAGTCGGTAAGGGGAGCGCCGATCACATTAACAAACTCTTAAAGTGAATACGTCCACTAACGGCGTAATTCACAAACTTTTAACATCCAAGGTCACTCAAACCTCTAAAAGTGTTTGATACCGATGTTAAACCTAGATAGCATGACTATCTCTAAAATCCTGAGTCTACAACTACAGCTGACCTTAAAGGTCAAAGCCAGCTAATGATTGTCCTTACAACACTCTACAGATACCAGGAACACAGAAGGTTACACTCTCTAGACAGCCGAAAAGTTCAAGAAACTTTTCTCCGGGTTTTCCTCAGGAAAAATCCTGACCTAAAAAGGGGGGTATGCAACGGTTGTCAATTCAACCGTTCCCTTAAAATCATTAAAAATATACTTGCCGTCTTAGGAAACCTTTAAATTGTAAAACGGCCGTAGATGGTAAAACGGAACGCTGTCGCGGACCAATCGGGACGCGACAAATTCAAACCATCCAATAGCGTGAGACGACAATAGGTGACATAAAGTTATAAAAAAGGAACGCATTCCCGGCAGACGCCATTCGAAGTAATTCTGTTTTAAAAACATTAAAATAAACTACGCTACTGTTAATTGTGATAAAAGGTAGTCAACTTTACTAGAAACGAACCCCATAGGGTAAGTGTTCCAATTTACATTATATATCGCTGTTGCATCGCTATTATTTCGTGTATAATTGTGTAAAACATATGGTGTATGAATTGTGTTAGTTTTAAGCTCATCGAATTTGTCGGCCGATGATTTACGGGAGTCTTCGCGACAGAACGATATTCGTTTGGATTCAGCAATTATCTTGTGACAATCGAAAACCGAGGTCAACGGCCGGCGAATTCGAGAAGTCAGAATTGAAGGTCAATGACCTACCTGTAACTAAAAAAGTAAATGACGGTTAATTTTCCTTCGACCGTTATAAACTTTCCTGCTATTCCTCATATTTATGCTTTCTTTATGCAATTGTAATTTGCTCAGGTACAACAAAATGTAAAGATGACTGCCTCATCATAATCCATCATGAGCGGTCCATCATTTTGGGTTCTGTTCTGCTTCGACGAAGCAAGCCGTGGATGTCGCAGTCATCTTCATATTGGGGGCAACATTCTAATGGTCACCTTCGACCAATTCCAGGTTTCCATCACCGGGCTGAGACCCTAACGGCCAACTCTTATGGCCGGCTGATATACCAAGGGATCTACAACTCTTGAGGTAGCAGTCCACCACTCACTGCTTGAAAGACAGAGGAGCTACCCCCGTGTAGGACACAGGAGCACCATCGCCATGTCCAGCTGACACCACTGAACCCCCCAGAAGGACTGCGACCCGACTCTCCGCGGCTTACACAGGCCAGTGTGTCCCACCAGAATAGCAATATAATTCTCTCGATTTGCAAACGACCCCGACCCTCTCTTTAAATTTAACTCATACTCCCCCAGAACTACTGCTACATTTAGGCCACCCCTCTGGTGGTTACTGTAAACTTATATACGATAATAAAATCTAATTAGTTAAAATTGTGGTTTCTATTCAAACTCTTAATTTTACTTCTACTCATGTTAACCGGAGCTAGCTTGGATAATCTCTCTCTCTCTTTAAACACAACCAACTAGAAAGGTGACAATACTTAAAGGAATATATGCCAAGTAATTTAATGTTACAAACATTTACATACATTAATTTATGGTGAAAATATACAAATTTTAACTGGAAATTCTGCTTAAGTGGCCAGTTATTAGGTGGTTTACCCTACAACTAATCATATACAATTATACATACATAAAGATACGTACTATTTATTGACCAAATATATATCCTTTGATGACAAATACAAGTAGGTGAATAACCGGTAACAGATAAATATGCTTTTAACAGTAAAAATAAGCATCTAAAATTTTAAGTAATTTTAATTTTAAGTAAAAGCAAGTAAAAAAAAAGAATAAATAATACTTAAAATAAAAATGATTAGAAAATAAAACAATTATAGAGATTACTGTTTCGACAAATCGAACTGTTTTACATGGTCTTTAAAGGCAGGCAACGATTGCAATTTTCGAATGCAAACTGGTAGATTCGGCGAGAAAATGATGTAAGTGCCTCTGATTCTTTCAGTCCTTACATCCTGTGTATCCGATATCGTATTTTATTCTATTTCTCTAATTTAACTGAACTTGCCGTCTTGTTAGACTCTGTGTATTTTTTATTAATAGTATTTTTAGACCCGTAAAGATTTTTCATTCGCGAGAGTCTAAAACCCCTAGGTTAGATAGATCACGTAGGTCACAGCGAATTGACGCGAATAGAAATTTAAATTCAGATATAAAATTAGATAAAATGACCGAGTCAGTTATCGATCTTTACAAGGCGCTTAGATCAGTACCAGAATTCGTCGGGAACACCAACGCTCTGACCCGATTTGTACGCATATGTGACCACTGACCAGTTAGTGGCACAATTTATAAGAAACAATGCTACTTACGAGTTGAGTAACCTAGTTTTACTCAATAGCATACTCAATAAAGTAACAGGTCCAGCGGTCCGCACTATCAACTCCAACGGGATTCCGAAGATCTGGATAGGTATTAGGCCCTATTCAGTGCGACGCGGATGACCTACGCTGACGTCCGCGACGGACGGTAAAATGTATGAAATCTTACAGCGCGTTCAGAGTAGGCTTGCCAGATGGTATCCAAAAGGAGGACATGTCCTCCTTTTTCATGTTTTGTCCTCCCGTCCTTCCACACCTACTGTAAGTCCTCCTTTTTGCAGCATGTCATTGAAAATTTCGTGACATGCGGCTTGCATGCTGAAGCGTGGTCAAAAGTCAAACGAGCGTGCGTGCCAGCCGGTAGATGCCGCTGCAACTACTCTACTCACCGCGCGCATGCGTGCGCCACCGCCCCCTCCACTCCACAGAACCCGCCCGCACCCGTCTGTCGTCGGCACTCGACGCGGCGTTTGTTATTGTAATTCATTATTCAATTAGTTTACTATTGCGCTCGCACGACCGCACGACGAGAATCCTAGTGATTTGATTTACTTAATATTTGAGTATATTTTACGTACTCATTATGAGTAAGCGGAAGTGTAAATTTACGGAAGTATTAAGAGCCAAATATCCGTGTTTTACTAGCGGGCGAGACGACTTTGACGCTAAATGTTCTATTTGCGACTGCCATGTGGATGTAGGCAACAAGGGCACTATTGCTTTAGAAAGGCACGTAGCTACGGAAAAGCATAAGAAGATGATACGAGCAGCAGGTTCTTCTAAGGTAACCAACTATTTTCAACCTTCTACTTCAATGACCCTCAAAAATACCCATGCTGCAGAAGGAACACTAGCCTTCCATACGGTAAAGCATCATCAGTCGTACAATTCTATGGAATGTACGGCGAGCTTGACTAGAAAAATGTTTGCTGATTCCGAAACGGCGAAAAATCTTAAATGCGGAAAAACTAAGACGGAAGCTATAGTAAATCAAGTTATTGCTCCACATACGATTACGACGATCATCGAAACTTTGAGGAACATTTCATGTCTTTCTGTTGCCACAGACGCCAGCAACCACGGTGCAGAAAAACTGTTTCCTATATTGATTCAATATTTCAACTGGACTGGAAATGGAATCGAAACGAAAATTCTTGATTTACAAAGTTTACCGAACGAAACTTCGCTTTCCATTGCGAATCTTATATACGAAACACTCAATACGTACCAATTAACCCCAAAGTGTGTGGCATTTATTGGTGATAATGCGAATGTTAATTTTGGGGGTGTGAACAGAAACCCAGGTCAAAACGTGTTTACGCGCCTAAAAGAAAGTTTGGAGAAAGAAAACCTTATAGGAGTCGGCTGCCCTGCACATATTATGCATAACAGCCTTCGCAATGGTGTCGAATTGATGAAACTGGACATTGAGTCAATAATATTAAAAATATTTAATTATTTTTCTGTGTACACAGTGAGAACAGAGTCACTAAAAGAGTTTTGCGACTACGTCGAAATCAATTACCAGCCTTTGCTAAGGCATAGTAAAACAAGGTGGCTTAGCCTGTTTCCATGCGTTGAAAGAATTTTGAAGCTCTATCCAGCATTGAAAGAGTATTTCTTAAGCCAAAGAACAACACCATACCTAATAAAATCCTTTTTCGAAAACACAACTTCAGAAGCATATTTATGGTTTACACATTCTCTTATGTCTATTTACCAAGCAAATTTGGCAAAAATCGAAGAGGAACATAATTCCTTTCTGGAAATTTCAAAGATACTTCAATCCGTGCTTCATATGCTTCGAAATCGAAGAAACAACAATTTTTTGCCACTAAGCGTAAGTCAGCAGCTTCGCAATAATGACGAGGCCGAGTCCATTTCCAACGAATTTTTCAGTGTTTACAAGGCTTGTGAAGATTACTTGATGGAATGGATAAAGCCCTTAGAAGATTTCAAATGTTTTGAGTGGATGACATTGCTGAAAGATAACGAAAACCTAAAATATGATGATTTAGTTTCATGCATTGAATTCTTGAGAATCAGAGGTGTTGAGATTGACGATGTTAAGCTACATGATCAATTTTGTAAGTTGAGTTGAATCTGTAATTCTTACTCAATAAAAAATAAAAAATAAAAAAATAAAAATAAAATAAATTTATTTCAATCAAATAGATCTTAACTATACAATTTTTTCTTACTTCTATAAACAGGTATATTATTTTGTTAGCCTGAACTAGGTAGAACCTGTGTTTCAGGCGAGAGAAATGCTTATTTACCTAAGAGTTAACTCAATACAACTTCAAAAACATGACATGTGAAGATTTTCATAATTATTTGTTGAAAAACCAAGAACTTCTTGTAAAAATTGGCAGCTCAGCTAAATATAATTAAAATAAAGTAAAATAATACAAAAAAATCGTTTAATTGTGAAAGTCCTCCTTTTTTATAGAAAATCCTCCTTTTTAGACCCATCTGCCCTCCTTTATCAAATTATGATCTGGCAACCCTAGTTCAGAGCGACGCGGAGCTGTTCGCGTCGCGGAGAACTATCCGCGCGCGACGAAACTTCCTTATATAACGATCTGTCGCTGCTCAGTCAAGATAACGCGACGCCACAGGAAATCAACGAAAAATTACAAAATTCTTTCACTACAGAAGCCAAGGATTGTCTTTACAAAAAACTAACTCTGCAGTTATACCTGCGCGGCCTACGTGACCCACTAGGGCAGCGGTTCCCGGAAGGTGGTCCGCGGAACCTTGGGGTTCCGTGGAAGGGCCACAAGGGTTCCGTAAAAAATAATTTCACACGTCCAGTGACCAACATTGTTCGCGCACACCGACCTGTACGTATGCGCGCGAGGGGCAGGGCGTGCGGGCGGAGTGGTACATCGCACGCTGCCCTCTCCGCCCCGCGCGCCCGTGTTGCAGCGTCGTCGGCTACGGCGAGCGGCGAGCGGGCCCAGAATATACCGATCTAGACCGCGATACGAGCGCACGTATTTCAATAATTGAATTACTTTGTCACTATCTGTTAATGAATACCTGCAGTAAAAAAAATATCTGTTGTTGGGTACCTACTTATTGATTTGGAACGTTCATGTTTACTGGTAAGTCACAATGTTTTGTTTATTTATAGACACATTTCTAAATAAAGTACGAGCGATTTTTTCACGTGTTATTTAAATTGTAGGTAGGTAGGTTAAAATGAAAAGTTGGCTCAAAACGGGGCGCCTCACAAGTGATTAAAGTGTTTCGGATTCTTCACTAGATCCAGAGCCACCAGTAGTGTGTACTGAAAATATTCCTGGTTCGTCGGTAAGAAAGTTATGCATAAGTTTTTATCACAATTTATTCGTTCACTCTTGACCGCAGTCTCGCCTCCGATAACGTGATGGCGAGGTCGACAATAGAACGAGATCATCCAAAAGGTGCCTGCTAATTATTTTCTTTTATATATATTTTTACTTGACTGCGCTAGAAGGAGGGTTATGTTTTTCGAGAGTATGTATGTATGGTCATTTATTGTGATCCAAGTTATTTACTAATTTTATCTATTGTCAATTGTACGTATTGCTATGGTTGTTATCATTATTTGTAAATTCATTTCAGGACTTGCTAAATAAACAAGACCCTAGTACCGGACAAAATCTACAACATACACTCACGAATAAAAGAGTTGCAACTCAGGAGAACACTTCTTCAAAAAAGAGAAAATACGACGAATCCTACTTGTCCTTTGGATTTGTTCCTGTGGGAATGACTAAGAACCCGGATGGACAATGCGTTATTTGCAACAAAGTAATGAGTAATAGCTCACTGGTACCTGCAAAGCTTAAGCGACATCTTGACACGAACCATCCAGAACTGAAAGATAAAAGCGTCAGTTTTTTTGAAAGACACAAAGAAGTACGTAAAACTGGTGCAGTTGCTATACAAAAAATTGTAAAGACCGATAATGAAAGTGCAACAGTAAACCACACACGATTGCAGAAGATTTAATAAAACCATGTATGACAGAAATTGTCACCTGTGTACTTGGAGAAGAAGCACCAAAGAAAGTGTCAGCAGTTCAGTGTTCAAACAACGTCATTTCTGATCGAATCCACAAGATTTCAGACCATATTCAAGATGAATTAATTACTAGATTGAAGACTAGCGAGATGTTTGTAATGCAACTTGACGAAAGTACAGATGTCGCCTGGTTATCGATACTGATTATTTTTGTGAGATATCCAACACAACCGGAGATTTTTTTAATGTTATTGATAGTTACATGACTGAGCACCATACTGATTGGAACAAATGCATTGACGTGTGTAGTGATGGAGCGGCAGCTATGGTTGGCAAAATAAAAGGCACTGTAACAAGAATCAAGGAGGTTGCACCTAAATGTAGTAGCAGTCACTGCGTTTTACATCGCCATGCCCTTGTCGCGAAAAAAATGCCATACGAGCTCAAGACAGTTCTCGACCAAGCAGTACTAATTGTAAACTACGTTAAATCACGTCCATTCCAATCGAGGCTTTTTAAAAAAGCGTGTCAAGATATAGGAAGTCAACATCAATCACTTCTACTTCACACCGAAGTAACATGGGTTTCAAGAGGAAGAGTTCTTTTAAGGCTGTTTGAATTGCGCGACGAGCTTAAGATATTATTTACCAAACAACATGTTTCTGCACGTGTTAATAAACTTGTTGTACTGCTGCATAATGAGCAATGGTTGATGCAATTGACCTATTTAGCTGATATATTCGATAAGCTCAAAGTAATCTGCAAGGCATTACAGGGACGAGCTACAACAAAATTTACAGTAAATGATATAATGTCTTCACTGAAAAACAAGCTTGCATTCTGGATGGAATGTGTCATGAAAATGAGCTGCAGGTATCTTCAGACGTGGAAAAGAATATACTTGAGCATTTGACAAGCCTTACAAAATCTTTGCATGAGTATTTTCCGGAGCAATTGCAGGACATGGACTGGGTGCAGAATCCGTTTGTAAATCACACCAAACCTGCATCATCTTCATCAAACATCATCAAAATGGCCACTCATATCCCTTCCGCCAAAATCCAAACCGAGCCCCGATAGGGACGCGCTACCGCGGATCAACCATTCCAAACAAACGATTCTAACCTAGGGATGTGGTGTTTTCCTCCGCGACCAAAGACAACGAGTCGCGTTCCGATTCACAAGAAAAAAAGTGTTACAATACTTTTTCTACATAAACTGAGTAAAATTACGTGTTTTATCTTGTTTTTTCGTCGCGTGGGGTCTTTCACAGCCCGCGCGCAGAAAACACGTTCATATCTCACTCCGTAGTCGCGCGAGCTGAAATCTGCTGCAATACGCGCCGACTATAATTTAATTTGGGAGGGTACCTAAAGTATAGAAACGCGGGCATGGTTTAAAACACAGGAATTTTACGTTTTTGTAACACCTAGGCTTTCAAAGACCCCACGCGACGGGCGGAGGGTTAAGCTTATTTTTAAGGTAAGTCAGGTGTGGTTCAAATAGTGAGTGGGTTCTATAGTTACAGTCAGGGCTGATACTATCTATCTGGTTACTAATTAAGTAATTTTGTCTTTTAAGTCTTGCAACTCAATGTATTGAAGGAACGAGTGGTATTGTATTATAATTTTAGCTGATCCTAATTTAAAGGGTAATATACTGGGGCCGTTATGCCCTAGTGCAGGGGTTCTCAATTTTTTTGCCAAGGAACCCTAATTGATTAAATTTTTTCGAGCGGAACCCTTCTTTGATAACTGGAAATTTATCTACATTAAAAGAGGTATAAATTAAAAACAATTAAGTTTTAATGTAATTATTTTTAATACACAAAATAATAAAACGTACAAGAATTTCATTCTTTACATTATATTCATAAAAACCTTTAAAACCTTTTAAACGTTTAAAAACATTTATTACCCCTGGTTATATTTTTGATCTACCGAGCCTTACTCAAGGACCCTGTATGGCGGATTCCAAATTTTTTTTTCTGACTCAAGGAGGTTGAGGGATTTTTTTAATTCCTCCTTTAACAGTAACACAACGATCAACCCCTGACCCTTTTACCCTTTTTACTATTATTTCTAATTTGTTCCTACAAATAAACGCTTGAAAATGTCATATTTTTTAATTTTACTTTAACTTAACTTTTTTCCGGGAAGGTTTGAGGGTTCAACTTTAACCGGTTGAGTTCTCAACCTTAACACCTCCGGATTTACCTAACAGTATGGTCTGAAGTGCAGAAGAAGGTGCAGACTCTGCACTAAAAATTAGATATATTACAAAAAGCTAAAATGTTATTTTTTTGGCTGTACTTCGAATGCCCAATATGCCTATGGCATAAAAAGCTTGCACTCGCAGTGACATTTTGACAGGTGACTTGAGTGACAATGAACCCCAGTTTCACAAATTTTCGTTTGTTCGTTGTCGTTGCGTGTTCTTTTTCTTTAGTGTTTATATACATACTTAATTTTAGTAATTGAGTAATTTTAACTCTTTTAATTCTACATCAAACACACACAGGTATGATATGAGCAATATACTTTCCTTGTTTATATTGTTGCCTTTATATTTATAGACTATATTACTCAAAGATTTATTAGATAAATATGTTAAGCCGGGTATCCACTTAGTTTCGCCGTGGTTCGCGAACACGTCTGCTCCGCAAACCTAGTGGATACGTCGTGTTCGCGGAGCGCAACTGGAG
The DNA here is from genome assembly GCA_963693475.1 of Ectropis crepuscularia. Lineage (NCBI taxonomy): Eukaryota > Metazoa > Arthropoda > Insecta > Lepidoptera > Geometridae > Ectropis > Ectropis crepuscularia. Next base: position 22,995,261 of record OY856355.1, read on the forward strand.
CGCGGTCGGTTCACGGCGGAGCGCTCTGGAAGCGGTTTTTTGCGCGAACTCCTAGGATCCACGAGATAAAAACTATAAGAATTTAAATGGAGATACCTGGAAGTTAATTGTCGCAACATTAAATATAGAACACGACTTATGCAAAAATAAAATATCTATACTTTTTTTTTTTATCTGGCTTCAGACGTGAGAAAAACAAAGTTAAAAAAAACAAAGGAACTGGAAAAGGTAATAATCAAGACCACTTGTTATTTTATTTATTTATTAAGTGTAAAACGTAAAAACGGTACCCTTATAGATTCGTCATGTCTTTCTGTCTGTCTGTCTGTCCGTCCGTATGTCACAGCCACTTTTTGCCGAAACTATGAGAACTACACTGTTGAAACTTGGTAAGTAGATGTATTTTGTGAACCGCATTAAGATTTGAACAAAAAAAAAAAAAAAAAAAATTAGGGTTGACCCCCATACTGAGAACTGAAACTCAAAAAAAATTTTTCATCAAACTTACACGTGTGGGGTGTATATCGATAGGTCTTCAAAAATGATGTTGAGGTTTCTAGAATCATTTTCGTCTACACTGAATAATTTGCGCGAGAGACACTTCCAAAGTGGTAAAATGTGTGTACCCCCCCCCCCCCTCTACCTTCTAACGTAAGAGAATGAAAAATCTAAAAAATATATATGATGTACATTACTATGTAAACTACCAACGAAAATTGGTTTGAACTCGATTTTATGAGTAGTTTTTTTTAGTACGTCATAAATACACTATTATTAAAACTTCGATCAAAGTTACAAGGAACTACAAGAACTATGTGTACTATGTATATTACGTTTGCTGCAACGGAACCCTTCATGGGCGAGTCCAACTCGCACTTGGCCACTTTATTTTTTGTTTACCACTCACACAACATTTAAGAATATTGGTTCTGCCACGGAACCGAACCTTCTTTCATGAAGTAATCGGCCAATTCCTCTCTTATTTCTTTTATTTGTTTTGCGGAACGGCGACCTATGTTTACTATAGGATGAAATATAGTCATTTCTGCGTCATGCCTCCAGGACCCTTCCCGTAATTGTCCATCAACTTCCGTATCGATCTCCTTTGAAGTAATATAATTACTGCAATTCTCTCAAATTCTGCAATAAAAAATTGTGTAAATGACATATTGCCATAACAATAAGGGCAGCTTTATCTAGCTCAACGAGTAAGGGTTTTCTTAGTACTCGAAATACTGATGCCATTATGCCAAACACATTTTTACGACACGATGCGCTCTGCTCAAGCGATCATTGAAAATTCTTTCTTTTGAGTCCGCAGGGAGTGTTTTACCAGGATATGGTTTCATTAGACTTTCAGATAAAGCAAAAGCAGAATCACCAAGGAAAAAATAAGACAATGCTTTATTTCGCCTTGGTAAGGGCTCTGAGGCAGGCAAATTGAGCTCCTGATTAATTATCTTTGTATATAGTTGAGTGTTTTGAAATACTCCACTGTCTGAGATCCTGCCTTGACAAACAACATCAATAAATTTTATAAACTAATTTGCATCTGCTAAGGCAAAGAGAACAATACTAAAACCTCCTTTGTAATTGAAAAAATCGGTGCCAGTATGGATTGGTGCCTCTATAAGCACATGTTTTCCATCGAGAGCTGAAATACAATGCGGAAAATGCCACTGGTCTTCAAAGTCTTTTGCGGTTATTTTCCAGTCTTCAGCATTATCCAGTAATTGAAATTAAATTGCATATATTAATTTGTTTTCAGATTATTGATAATAACAATGCTACTGATGTCAATACTGGTGATACAGGTGCTGATGAGGAAGAAATTGACACAGCCACATTAGACTGTCCTCAACCGCAAGGTCCACCTCCTCCCAAAAAAAAAGAAGTTGGATCCTAAGTTGGCAATATTAAAAGACGCTTTCGGAATTTTAAAAGCAACTGCGTCGAACGCTAGCGATGATAATGACGAGATAACTACATTTTTTTAAATTTGCAGCCAATAAAATGAGAAACTATGACATACAAACGAAGAATGCCGTGCAACAGGCAATATGCGAGATTCTTTTTAAAGCCGATTTCGGTTACTATAGTCAGTCACAATACACATCGCCGGCGTCATCTACATCAATTAATATGCCTTTTCCGCCATCCGTATCGCAACAAAATACCACTCCGACTCCGGTCGATAACAGTCTGAGTGATAGTGATTGGGATATACAAGACCTCATATAATTTTTCTGATATAATAAAACATAAGTATTAATAATAAAATGTGCATACTAAATAAAAAATAATATTTTTACTTACCTGTTTTCCCTTAATACTTGAATTAATGCACGGCATACATTTGGAATAAATTTAGTGATTGCTTGTTTAGACATTTTAAACAAATATTGCATATTTGTAAAACTATCCACGGTGGCTAAAAATCTTAATGTCAGTGCTAATTTATCCTGGGATGTTAGGGCTTTTCGAAATCTAGTATTTTTTTTTAAATATTGGTGACACTATATTCAATAAATATTTGAATTCTACTGAAGACATTCGAGTGAATTTTTAATAATGGCCACTTATTTCTTGAGATTTTAATATATGCATTATAAATATTAGTTTGCCAAAATCGAGGAGGTCGTTTGTATTCCATTACAATATTATGTATCAAAATGTAAGCTGTACTTCCTATTAACTGCGGAGGCACCATGTTCGTACCGCGGTCTTGTGTCAACTGGCTGCGGAGCATGTACTATAATTAAACAAATATTCAAGACAACCATATTTTAGAGTATGTTCGCAAACATATAGCGATCCGACTGGAGCTGGACGTTACAGCCTAGTTGTGTACACTGTAGTTGTTCAGGTTCGCGGAGCGCAGAGTGTTCGCAAACCACAACGAACCTAAGTGGATACCCGGCTTTACATATATACACCATCTAACCTTAAAATCTTGGTACTAACCACTATCTGTTATTTTCTTTAGAAACAAGGATTCTTTGATGAAAATATGGGAGAAGTTAAATAGCGACATTGCTGTCGCTTTTTAATTTGAGCAAATATTATGCTCAAATAAAAATAACATCACACAGACCGAAGGTGGACCATCAATTATAAAAATTGACCTTGTACTGGAACAGGTGTGTTCTATTCTTGGCCGAGGGTGCACAGGAATACTAGGGGTACTAGATTGAGATGCCGAGACTGGACCGGAGATAGAAAAGGTGCATACAAAATTTATTTGCACACAAAATGATTTGTGGCCAACCGCGGAAAAAGTAATTGTGCCGACAATTGAAGAACAAAAAAACTTGGAGGTATATTTAAGTTGCTCTCAGATGTTGATTTTATAACCTAAATTATATGTACATTAAAATATTTTTATTTTATTTATGGAAACATTTATTTTTCAGACACAAAGAGAAGATGCACCAGATAGAATCCAGCCCCAAATATATGAGTTTGTCAATATTGATGACAACTTAGCCGAAGAACCTAAGGCTGATGTAAGTGGATAATACTGTTTGTGTGTTCTAAATAATGAGTAAGCATAGTTACACGACTATCTTATGGTTTTAAAGTTAAATTCTTAATTGTTAATTGATATTTTTTTTTACTATTAATTGATCTGTACATACATAAAATCGTAATTGTTTGTATTTTATTTCTTAGAACATACAAGAACTTATGCCAATTAATAAAACACCATTGTGGTCACGAAGGCGACCACAGATATTAAGAAATAATGAGCGGAATGAGGCAACTTCATCAGTTTCCTATACCATAAAAAATGTGTATAAAAGGAAGGAAACTGTCGAGGACCTAAAAGAACAGATTTTGAGGGAGGAGCTAGAATTTAAAAGAAAATTATATGATTTACAATTGCAAGCAGCAGCCAAAGAAGTTGAAATTATAACTGCAGTTTTAGATCAAATTAACTGTAAATGTTTATTTATTATATTTAAAATTCAAATTACAGACTATGAAAGTATTGAGTAATTTGATTTCTTTGGAAGCCATAGACCGGATCATTAATGGTAATTGGTGGACGGGGAATTTGACCGTTGTTAGTAAGTTTTTCTAAATTTGGTATAGAAGCCGTCATTTATAGGTTTTCCTTCTTTTTGAATTATACATTAATATGTTATGTAAACACTTCATGCCAGCATAACATGGATAGATATTTCCAATCGCAGTCTGATACCCACTGCTAACACTGGAAATCGTCTTTTCCGAACTCCATATTGCCGGTTGACTACATTTCTTGTTTTGATATGAGCATCATTATATTTTTAGCTGAACACGGGTTGAATTGGAACTCTCCTCTTAGGTTGCCAGTCTCTCCTCTGGATTTAGATAAGGAGTCAGAAGATGACTCTGAAAATATAAATCATAACTTCATTTACTTATTTCTCTGGCCGTTTGGCTCAGTGGTAGCTCCCTTGCCTGATTTTCATGATGTAAATTTATCAGTTTCTTTGAATTTTTGCAATTTTTTTATTAATAAAACTATTATTTGTTTCAGGTGGAGGCTTTACTTTAAATAATTTATTTGGGGATTAAAATGAAAAAAAAAAGGATTAATATAAATAATAAATTTCACTCACTTTCTTACTTAAATAAAATCATTAGTTTTATTTTTACCTTTAAAGGATATCCACTGTCTTCCTAACAAATAATTTCCTCTGTAGTCACCTATTTCAAAATTAGAATATCTACGACTACTTTAGTAAATAGTAGTATCATGAGTTGATCCAGGCCAGCGTGCCACCACATCAGTTATTAATAACTTTGCAGTACTTATTGTTTACATATTAATAGACATGTAGCCTTTTCTGTTACGGAATAGATCGGTATCATCTCCTCCTGAAATTTACAATAGATAAGTCAATAAATGTAAATAAGTTTCTAGTTCATACAATTAAAGAAAACGAAACAAAGTAACCCACCTGGCGCTTGAATCTTTATGTGTGTACAGTCTATACATCCTAAAACATTAGGAAATCGAGCTATTCTGTAAAATTCATCTTTTACTATTTGTTGATCTTCTTCAGTGTCAGGAAATTGTATAAATTTCCAGACACTCTCTTTATAATTCGGCTGCATGTTAAGATAATAATTGATTGCCTGTCGCATAAAATCTAAGGGCACACAGTAGTTAGTTAATTGGTGGACATATTTATTTCTGTAAATAAGATGAAAGGAAGTACAAAGTTACTTTAAAGAATACAAAATTAAGCAAGTAACATTAACAATTAACACGTACTATGTAAGTAATTACGAAGTCGCCTTGACAAACGTCGATTACCTAATAATTCTATATCTTCAATTGCTTCTAAATCTTCATATAAATCGTGGTCACTATCCATTTTCATCTAGTTATCTTGCCAAATATATATGTAGGAGTGATATTGGTTACTCACAAAGTAACCTAAAAATATGTGTTACGGGGTCGTTAAATCATACCCTAAATTATAAGCCCCCCCCCCCCCCAAATGCTTTAAGTGTCACTTAATCGTTGGTGAAAACAAAACAAAACTTTCGTTAGGTGTCCCTTATATTGGCTTAGGAGACACTTACATTTTAGGGGCTATTGGTGAAAACGGGCTTAATGGTGTAGTATTCCTAACATATAATGTGCATAAATTTCTAACGTACTGCATGTGAAGAACTGAACTTTTATTTGCCATTATCTCTGCATCTCCAAGTCAGATACGCACATTATTCGCTATCATAATTTCGACATGCTTTCCATCAAACCCATACCTGTAACCTGTGCCACAAATACAAGGATAATATTTCCGAAGATATTTTAGATCAAATTCGGGTCAGTTCTAGAAATCACGATATTGAGATAAATGAGGAGATCCATAATCGTGCTTTACTCTTGATCGAAGATATGTGTTACCTCATGTGCGGTAGTTTATTGTACAGGTTAGGAATGCCAGTCCGAAATCGTGAAATGAATGACGCATTTAATCGAGAATTGGAACGGGAACCTGAATATGATCACCAGGAATTATATTTAGTAGTTCAAACGAATGTACCCCTGTTGAATTCCCAACAAAAGGAAGTTTATGATACTTTAATGAAGGTAATCGATGATGAGAATGGTGGTTTATATTCTCTCGACGCCCCTGGTGGAACTGGTAAGACATTCCTCGTATCAGTAATTTTAGCCACTGTTCGTGCTAGATCCAACACAGCGGTTGCAGTCGCTTCTTCTGGAATAGCAGCCACATTGTTAGAAGGATGCCGTACGGCTCATTCAGCGTTAAAATTACCGTTAAATCTTCAAACTATTGAAGAACTAACGTGTAATATTGCAAAACACTCAGCACTGGCCAAAGTTTTATCAGCATCGAAAATCATCATCTGGGACGAATGTACAATGGCGCATAAACGTGCATTAGAAGTCTTAACTAACCGAACATTGAAAGATTTACGCAATAACTAGAGATGATTAGGAGTAGCAATGATTTTACTGTCTGGCGACTTCCGCCAAACACTGCCAGTAATTCCCAGATCTTGCTGATTGATCTTTGATTGTTCATTGCCGTCGAAATGCTTGCTTCAAATCGTCGAATCTATGGCGTTATGTGAAGAAACTGCAGCTGACAATAAACATGAGAGTTGCATTGGTTAATGATACATCTGCTGAAGATTTTTTTAGCAATTGCTGACTATCGGTAATGGTCAAATACCTGTCGATGAATCGAGCGGATTGATATCATTTCCAAATAATTTCTGTAACTTTGTCTCATCAAAAGACGAACTTTTCAACAATGTACATTATTTCTAACTACAAAAATAATGAATGGTTGAGTGAGCGAGCAATTTTAGCGTATAAGAATAAAGATGTAGATGACCTGAACTACATAATTCAAAATAATGTCATTGGAACAATGCATTCATTGAAATATTTTGACTGCGTCACAAATGAAGATGAAGCCACCAACTATCCAATTGAATTTTTAAAATCCTTAGATGTGCCTGGCTTACCACCGCACGATTTACGCCTAAAGGTAAAACAGTAACTATATAACTGTAAAGATGTCGAAACTTAAGAGTGTATCTACTCAAAAAGTAATAACCCCTCGCATACCGTCCACCAAGATGGACACTCAAATACCCCATCAATGGTTCCAAGATAATCGTAATAAAAAACCACCATTGGTGATAACACTCGTTGCCCAAAACATAGATGCAGCTCGTGGAATGATCAAAAATCCCATAAGCAATTCAAATATCAACTTGGACCTGGCTATTACCTATCTCTATTTTTTTGCTCAGACAATGGAAGACAAATTAGTTGCAGATTGGGTATCATATGGCGGGACAATAGGGAAGATGCATGAAACCATCACTCCTCTCTCCCTTGTCCAGGAATATGCAAGAACCCAGATTTTCGATGGTCCCGCTAACCCTGCTACTGCAGCAGAAGATGGATATCTTGCATTATGCGTGATCAGTATTTATCGTTTAATTCGTGCAAATATCGCAGATTATAAATCAAAAGTAAGCGAGCGCATTAATGCGCAATTGAAGATCATGCTCCCTTCAGGACCCGAAATATCTGAAGTCACCGATCTATATCTAGGTTGGATGAATGACAAGGGTTTTAACTGCATGATAGGGATATTAGACATTTCCTCAATCGGTTCCCAACCAACAAATACGCAAATCTGAGAATCGGAACCACAGGTTCTAGGTTCAAAGACTGCGCTGGACTAATGTCCTATGGATACCTGATGGAACTCTTGGGAATGAAGGAGGTAGTCCGAGTGATAGATTGGGTTTTTATTGAGGATGTAGGTACAGAAGTAGATCAAATGATGGATAATCCGGACGAGATTGATCAGCCCCACTCATATTTCCCTTATCAGATGGACTTGGGCTTGGTGACGAAGTCCAGATATTCTGCTTCAGCCAATAAGAGGTTTTATGAGTAGGTGCATCTTATAGGAGCTCTATAAGATCTACGAGATCTATGAATGCCCGTCACATCACGGACTCCTCGATGTCAGATCTGTTAGCTAATGCGGCATGTGTGGCATTCGCATTTCATAAGACGCATGAGCTAACCAAAGTCTATGACACAGAAGACTCAAAACCACCAGAGAAGTAACTCGACAAGACCACAGATGACTTCGCAATCGGAACAGAGATGGAGACAGCAATAAAGCTTGGCTTCGTAGTGGTCATGCTTCGAAACATAAACCAACCAAAACTGTTTTGTGATTAGAACAATGATGAACAATGTAATTTACGCGACGATACGCATAGACGATAGCAGTAAATTTTTGAAAGATTTAAATAACAAAACAATGCTTTAAATTAATTATAAATCTGTATTACAATAGTTGATGAGAAAGCGTGATACGTCTCTCTCAGAAATAACTGCAAATGCTCAAAACAAACGTTTAAATAAGGTGAAAGAGAAATATCCCATGAAAAGTGGAATTACAAAACCAAATAAGCCAAAAAATAAAATACGATTCATCAACAGAAGAAAGTGATTTTAGCGTTCACGAAGTCTCAGATTATGAAAATAAACATTTTGAATATTTTTAATTAGTTTGCGAACCTAGCAATAATGTTTTTAAGACATGAGATATGAAAGCATGAATAATTTACTACTATAACTCGCATCAATAAATAAAGTACTTGTCCAACTTGTCCTCTCGGTTGTACGTAGCTGATTGCATAACATAATACACGATTTTTTTATTTTTTTTTTATCAATCCTACTTCAACATATTTTAAGTTCATAGGTGGATCTGGCGGAAAATTGCGCAGCTTAAAAATATATGGGAATCTGCCATCTGCCTTGGAATAAAAATGTTGAGTATCACTGTCCTCTGGAAATATGCCACATTTGCCCCATTTCACATATTTCATTTGTTTTGTTTGAACCTTATTTGAAGGGGCTTAGAGTCGAATATTTTCCTTTGTTGCAATGTTTCTCCTCTCTGATAGAAGCATTGGGACGACAGATTATAGTCACTTATTGTTTTTTTTTAACTACTGCCGCACTTACCTGTTTCATTGGGAAAATGCGGCCAAAGACCAGCTATTAAAAACTCAATGAAATACCTAAAATACTTATCGCATACCTTGAAATAGTTAATTAATTACGTGCATAATTGATTAGGTAATATAGTACAGAAATCACAGTATATAGTTTAAAAATTATCACACTATCAATTTTGTCGGAGTTCAAAGTGAACTTACAAAATATTACGCCGCACTTGCCCCAACTGACCTTATGTATTTAGTTTAGTTTGATTTTCGTTTCTTTGACATTTTTGAAGTGAAAAATTCTTTTGCCGCACGACACTTACATTGAATTGATTTCGTTGGCTGTGAATAAAGCTCAGCGTCACATGACCCCCTTTAATATGTATAATGTAGTGTAGTAATAAGTTAGTGGCTTCTGGACTTCGAAGCTGGTTCCAAATAAATGGCCTGTCGCTTAACCTTGACAAAACCTGTTTTGTATATTTGGATTTGGCGAATATAGCCCGGACACCCGTCTTGGTCGACGTCGATGGTGATACTCTGCTGCAGGTGTCCTGTGTGAAACTTTTGGGCTTTCATGTTGATAGTGCTCTGAAGTGTGATACGCATATAAACCACCTGTGTGCACGATTAAGTCAAGCGTGTTACGCCCTTAGTCGATCGGCTAAACCTGCTCCAAGAAACGCTGTACGAAGCTATTTCGCCACGGTTCATTCTTTACTAACGTACGGAACGGAGTTGTGGGGAGATGCCGCTGAGTCCGAGAGAGTTATTATACAAAATCGAGCAATTCATGCAATAGCGCAAGTACCATGGAGCGTGTCCGCTAAACCATACTTCACAGAACTGGGCATACTGACTGTAACTTCAATTTTAATTTATAAAGTTAGCGTGTTTACTTATGTAAACCAGCACAACTTCCAAGTCTTGGGCTGCAATCGGAAAGGACCTGCCAGAGGCAAGAAACAAAACAAATTTAAACCTCTAACGCATAAGCTCGATAAGGCCAGTAAATCGGTTTACATGAGAGGTCCTGTTATACATAATCATCTGCCTGACGACGAAAGAAGCGCGGCGTCCGTCGCACTGTTTAAGAAACGTTTAAAGACACATTTAATAAAAAACGCTTATTAACTCTAAAAGAGTTTTTTGGTGACAAATACCACAAGCGATTGTTCTAGACAATAATAGTGTTATAATTTTTCTTATTTACTTTTTGTTTTTATTGATAAATTGAAGGGTTTTTTACAAAAACTGCTTAACTAACAATTTTTATCGTTTTATGTTATTGGCAGCACTGGATTCCTTGAAAAAAAAGGAATCGCACTGTATATTTAATTTTTTACAAAAACAACTAAAATGGCCGGAATTGCCTTCGAAAAAACGATGAGTTTTACAAAAACTACATAACTTTTTCAAATTTTCGCAAAAACAACATATCCGAACGCAGTTTAGTACTTTTTGTAAAAAAAAAATATTGACACTTAGCTGTCAAAGATGTCTGACTCGGAGGGAAATGATGGTGAAAAATCTGCAAATAAAAGGCGAAAAAGGAAGGAAAAGAAAGAAAATATCATTAAAAATAAGAAAGTTAAAGGTCTCGAACATATAAATCATATGAACAAACATGTTCCAGCTCGAAAAACAGGTCCTGATTGCGGGTATGTCTTGGCAATAGTTTGCTATGTCAAAGTGTTTTTTGTTATTTTATAGTGTTTTTATTGAGTCATCAAACGTTTTCTTCCTTTACAGATGCAAGAGATACAAGTGCTATACGAAAGTCAACACTACTCAAAGAGAAAGTACATTATTGAACTTCAATGCAATAGGGACCAAAAACGAACAGGACGCATACTTAATGGGCTTGATGTCAGCTTCTCCGGCAGCAAGACACACTGTTAACAATCCACAAAGATTCAGGATGTCTTCTTTTAAATACAAAATACGCACAGGACTTGATGAGACTAATGTGTGTTTGACTGCGTTCTGCAATATTCATGGTGTAACAGTTGGGCGTATTAGGCGACTACAAGATCTTATGGCAGCAAACGTTCCATCTCCAAGAGACAAACGAGGTATACACACAGAAAACCGAGCACGAAAGACTCCAGAATGTATTCTCAGTTTAATACGTTGTCACATTTCATCATTTCCGGCTCGGCAATCTCACTATTCTCGCCGTGATAATCCAAACACTTTTTATTTGCCTGAGGAACTAACAGTTACAGAAATGCATAATATGTTCTTGAACATGTACCGAATTAACGTCAGTTTTATAGTGTACTGGTCAGTTTTCAAGAAAGAATTCAATATCAAGTTCGGTCTGCCTAGAACTGATACCTGTGCAGTTTGCGATTCCTACAAACTTAAGATTAAAAGTGCTGCTCTGCCTGAAACTGTCAGACTTCTAGAAACAGAGCATAAATTACATTTAGCTAAAGCTGCTAAATTTCATGAGATAAAAAAACAACAAAAACTAAAAGCACAACAAGGGCAATGTATGTGCCTCAGTTTTGACTTCATGCAAAACTTACCTTTGCCACATATAAGAACAGGTGATGTATTTTATGCACGGCAGCTGTGGAACTTTGTTTTTGGTATTCATGACTTAGGAACTAATAATGTATGTATGAACAGCTACCTCGAAACTGAAGGTAAAAAAGGTCAGAATGATGTTACATCACTACTGTTGAAATATTTTATTGAGCATGATACTAATAATGAACATTTAGTGCTGTTTAGTGATGGATGTCCAGGACAAAATAAGAACTATGTCATGGTTTACTTTTTGTATGCTTTAGTTCATATTCTGGGACTATTTAAGTCAGTTAAATATATTTTTCCGATTCGTGGCCACTCGTACCTCCCAAACGATCAAGATTTTTCTCTGATTGGTAATTTAAAGAAAATACGCACAGTAGAGACTGCAGATGAGTGGGATGCTATAATAGGTTCTGCACGCAAACATCCCTCTGCATTTGAAGTTAAAAGAATAAGACATGACATGTTTTATGATATAAAAAAGTTTCTAGAGCCTTATTTTCTAAAACAAAGCAAACCTGCTATGAAAATAAAAAATGTTCGGATGTTGAAAATTGAAAAAGAATTTCCTCATTTTGTGTTTGTCAAATATAACTTTACAGGAGGATGGACCACAATAAAAGTTCGAAATAAGAAAGCTCTTCCTACAGAAGCCACTTTTGTGCCATTGTACAAACAGAAACTACAACTAAATCCAAATAAAGTTGCAGATTTAAATAGGCTCAAAAAAATTTTAAGCGACCCATCAAAAATGTCTTTTTATGACAGTATTTTGAATTCAGTAGAAGGAAGTATAACTGAAGAAGAATCTGCCACTTGTGGTGAGATAGAAATAGATAATGAAGACAATAGCAGCGGAGAAGAGTAAGAATAGATGAGAGTGAAGAAGAATGAGGCTGATTAATGTTATTTAGATTAGTTGGGTAGAAAATAAAATAAATGAAAACTAGTAATCCATTTTTTATTCAAATTCCTTAAATTAAGTAGGTATATGATTTTATTTTAAATATAATTTGTAAATATGCAGACTTCTAACAGCAACAAACTAATTTTGTTTTTAACAAAAACAACTTAAATGCTTATTTTTGCAAAAACTACATAATTATAGCTTGTTTCATTGCATTTTATTAAAGAATAGTAATAGAAATATATTTAATTTACTATATTTTGCATAATATACCATATGACAACCAATATTATCAAAAAATGGTACCTAAGAAAGTACTATTTTGAACTAGTATAGATTTTTTATGTCTACTGAACAATTATGATCATAAAAGTTATGCAGTTTTTGTAAAAAACCCTTCAATTGAAATGTTATTGTTTTGACTTGTAAATGCCTTTTACCAACAAAATATCTGTATCTGGGGGTATATTTGTGCGGTTGGAATCTTGGTACTCAATTTTGAAGCAGATATCTTCAATTTCATCCGATTGAGCTGAAATTTAGGATACGAGTTTAATTTTAATAAGCACGATAACCTATGTGACGTTATTCTAAATCCAATATCGCGGACATTGCATAATATGGTAGAATTACCATATTATGGTAAAACAGTTATTTTTTAATGCATTTTTACAATATGTGTATCAAATGAAAGGGCTTGTTGAGAGTAACTTGAAAAATAATGTGACGTCATTCTAAATCCAAAATGGGAGAACATCCAAGATGGTGGGATAGTTATTTTTAAAACATTTCTACAATAAGGTTATCAAAAATATTCTGACATTACTCTTAAATTCTTAATCAAATATGGCGGACTTTTGAAGTTTTTTATGCTTTCTCATGGTATACCCAGCTAGTGATACCTTATATAAAAAAATACAAAATAAAAGAAAAGCATTCAACTATTTTTTTTAAGTTTAAAAGTTCTTAAAATAATAAAATGAATATTTTCTTCAAAAATGTAATTATCAACTTATTACTAGGGATGGGCCGAATGTGGTTTGAACCGAATACGAACTTTGGCCAAACATTCGGTAAAAACGAAACTTCGGTTCAATTTCGCCGCGCTTTTTCATGTTGTGACTTGTTTACGCACTTGCTGCAAATATTGCTAAATGTGGCCCGCCCGCACTCCACGCTTCCCCGAGGGGCCGTTAGCCAGCTAATTATTTGTAAAGACGTCACCGGCTTGTCACGTGCTATTGTTTTCATTACGCAAATTAAATTAATTTGACGTGAGTTCTGTTGGTTTGATTAATAGATTTTATTATTATTTGTTTGATACTTTGTTTTGAAGATGACTGGAAGAAAAAAATCAAGTGTTTGGACATTTTATAAAGAAACAAACGACCAAAACAAAGTGAAATGTGTCATATGTGGTTCGTTGATATCTCGTGGTGGTATTGGCTGTAAAGCGTCTACTTCTGCTCTTACTAACCACATTCACACACAAAATGCTTCATCCATCACAAACCCGATGGCTCTCACTAGTTACAGTGGTGGAATGAATACTCGAACAGTGGGATGCTTTGAAACTATTCTTCACAAAAATATGACTTAGCGAGAAGCTAATTTCAACTGAAATCATATTTAACACTATAAATGATACATTTATCAAACTTTATTTCGATTTTATCGCATGGATTTCAGAAATCCCAAAATTTACAGAATTCAATATTTTTTTTGAGACAGACAGCGTTGTCCTAACTTCTCTTAACGACAAAAAATAAAGTTTGTATCGTGATATACTACTTTGTTTTTTAAACCGGAATTATGTCATGAAACATGATCTTGAAACTATTGATCCCGAAAATAAAGAAAAATTTTTGAGAAATAAATAAATGTACCTAGGTGTCAGAGTGATGAACGGTCTCAAAAATATAGGTGTTTCGAGAGACCAATCAGAGCTTAACAGATATTTTAGTAGTAGCCGTAATTTTCTGGTAGCAAGTGCCAAGTGCCAAAGAAATTAAAAAGCGTTGTCGCATGAATGAGCCACTTTTTTTCGAAAGTTCATATACTCAATCCTGAGAATGCTGCGTCATCGAACTTTCGGGAATCTTTTCTTGCAATATTTTCCATTTACTGAGTAGCTAGATTGATTGATAGCTAAAGAAAACATAAGTTTAATTCAGAGGACAGATGATCAATGGAGAAATGTTCCAAAAAAATTCAATGAATTGGATTTGACGTTACCAGTTGACAAATTTTGGAGCCAGGTACATGATTTGGCAGATTATGAAGAGCTATCACACTTCATGCATTCCCGATTTTAATGCACAGTGTGAACGATTATTCAGTCACATTAATCTCATGAAAACTACAATTACGACTTCAAGCTATCTGACGAAATGCTGCGCAAGTTGAATTTATCTATGTACAAAAAAAAAATACTTCGTCTGCTGCTGCGCTTAATGATTCTGATAGTGACTGATCTGATCTGAATTCCGTGTGAATTCGGTGTGAACGATTATTCAGTCACATTAATCTTATGAAAACTACAATTACGACTTTAAGCTATCTGACGAAATGCTGCGCAAGTTGAATTTATATACGTACAAAAAAAATACTTCGTCTGCTGCTGGGCTTAATGATTCTGATAGTGACTGATCTGAATTGAATTCATAATTGATAATTGTTATGAAATAAATAATATTGTATTTGACTAAATTTATAAATCGCTCATTTGAATTGTGGTCTGGCTAGTACTCCTTCAGCCGCATCTGTCACTAATGTCGCTATGTTTACTTTATTCAATCTATATACAGGGTTACTGGTAATGAGCCTGCATCCTTTTGAGGGGATATTCAATACGTCAACTTTTGTTATACGGTTTTAAAAACAATAGTTTTTTTTCTTATACGCTCAATAAATGATGTGGCGAAGTGAACAAAAACTAAAAAGTGGCTAAATAGTACTAAAGAGGGCAACAAACACTTTTATTTTGAGTTATACAGGGTTATTGGTAATCAGCCTGCATCCTTTTAAGGGCATGTTAAGGACATTATATATGACAACTTTTGTTCTACGGTTTTTCAAAATTCAAATATTTTTTTTCTCATACAAAATAAAGAAAATATATTTGTCCTGTCTAAAACCATTTAACTCTTCATACACGTGCCCGCAACAAGCAGGCGCGCTCTCTTTGACGCTCGCCGACAGTAGGCACGATGCTACAGATAGGATAATAGTTACTACTGTGCCGTCAAGGCGAATGAAAGGGTAGCGGGGCCTGCACGGGGGCGGCTCCACGTGCCTACAGATCAAAACCAAATTTGTAAATTTGGCTGTTAGTAGTAAATCGAAACGCGCGCGAATCGACTTGTTTTTGTTTAAATGGTTCGTTTTCGTTACAATGCCGTGCTAATACGTTAAGATTGGGTAGGTACATACAGAAATGGTGTGAGTTTTCGCTCCCACCATCTCCACCACAACGACAATGTAGCCGCCGCTTGCGGCGAATACGTCAGGTTGTTTCGCAATACCTATCTAGTGTTTTGGTGATATTGATCATAATATGAACCTTTACTGAGTGACTACCCGTAGACCCGTACTCTGCAATGAGGGGGGCTCCTTGCCACAATTCGCATAAAAGTAGGTACTAGTATTAGAACTGTTAACAAGACGGACCGCCGGCACATTAATCGTACCGGGTGAAAGAGCTTGACAAAGAATTGGTACCCGGGCCGCTAGATCAAACGCGGTACCGGTGTTGTTGTCTGAGCTGCCAGGTCGCCGGTCTCATCGATATAAATCAATAGATATGCCCTGAGCGGCTTTAAATTGGTAATAAACTGCGTCGCTGTGTGTATCGTATGTGGTTTACAAACAACCAATCTACTTGACCTCTACAATCGCTAGTGGCGAGATTTGCTGTGGTTCTACTTATTATGGTTGTTGACAACGAATAATGATAGGTAAAAATGTCCAGCGTCCACCGCGTGAGCTCACTCTTCCCAACGTTGACATGATTGCGTGCGCCCTGAAGTTTGGGAGGGCCCATCTTGGGTTCTACGATCTATGGCCGGTCTCAAATCACTGTGCTTCGTTCGAATCTTCGAATTGTAGGCACGTTAACGCATCTACACCAGCACCAGCAACCAGGAACCTTTATTCGAAAAGTCACGTGCGGCGCTCAAAAATTGTCACATTAGTGAACATAAGAGGATTTTATTGGGAGGAGAGAGGTAAAGGTTGAATGATAAACAGTTATAAAACAAGTATATTAAAGAAATAAATAAAGATTAAAGGAAATGAATAGGATAAAAAAAAACGTAACTTAAAATAAGGAAATTTTGAAAATTATCTGTCTTGAAAAGGCCAGTGAGTAAAGTGCTTCCAAACAGGGTCCCAGGATGTAATTGTTGATCGGTCGGGGCTCGCAGCCGTCAGCGAGGATGGCTCCACCTAGCACGGTAGAGTTCTCAGCCAGCAGTCCTCGTGAGTGTAGTAGTCGTCAGCGAGGATGGCTCCACCTAGCACGGTAGAGTTCTCAGCCAGCAGTCCTCGTGAGTGTAGTATTCGTCAGCGAGGATGGCTCCACCTAGCACGGTAGAGTTCTCAGCCAGCAGTCCTCGTGAGTGTAGCTGCTTCCAAACAGTTCCACAGGGTGTAAGTACTTCCAAGTAAGTTCACGGGATGTAGTTGTTGAACGGTAGTGGCTCTCAGCCGTTTAGACCTTCAAGGTTTATTATGGATGTTGATCGCTTGGAAGTCTCCTGTATGTTAATGTTCCTCTGTTGGAAGCTGGATTCTCACTGACCTCTCAAACGATTTGATTAAAAATGTAGACTTTTAGTGTTTTGAATCTGGAGAAAATAAACTTTATTTTAATATTAACAATTCAAAGAGGATTAGTTCTAAAAACTATACAACCTTATGAAAAAGGGTAGAGGTTGCTAAGTGACGAATGATGTTTATAGTAATGACAATATGTAAACAAATAAAATTTTTAGAAAAACGTAATTATTATAGATTTAGAATGAAATATATAATACCAGAACAATATCATAATAATAAGAAAATTATTTCCTATCGTATGGACACAATTAAAAGGAAATTAGTGATGTGAAAATTTTGGTATGTAAATATCTAAGAATTCTATGAATAAATGTTAGTTTTGAGATGAAAATAGAGGTAAAATGTACGTTTACATATTGTAGTCAATATGTAATGTTACATTGTATGTAAATATCTAAGAATTCTATGAATAAATGTTAGTTTTGAGATGAAAATAGAAGTAAAATGTACGTTTACATATTGTAGTCAATATGTAATGTTACATTATTCCCCACGACTGCGGAAATTTTACGCTTCTGTAAAATTTGGGAAGAGGTTCTAAAGGGTTTAAGAGAGGTATTACCTTCACACAAACATAAATTCATTCAAATAACCTTTCAAGTCTTTCACTCATCACTTCCATTCTGTTTGGGTGTAAGTTCACATTCAATGACGAACACTCAAAGCATACACTCTCGGCGATGGCAGGCTTTTTTAAAGAGTCATCAACCGCTCTAATAATCGGCTTATTTAAAGAGTTATCACCCGCTCTATGAGAAAAAATAAATAAATAATAATAATAAGAATGATAAGAAGAATGAACATAGGGCTTGATAGTTAGGCTTATTTATAGAGTTATCATCCGCTCTTTATAAGGGGAAGAAAGTAATTAAAGATGAGCATAAGGGCTCAAAAGATAGCATGAGCGGTAGAGCTCAAGAGCTAACATGAGCGGTAGGGCTCAAGATATCTTGAACGGTAGGGTTCAAGATAAGAGTATGAGTTTAGGGCTCATACAAAATCCAAGAGTTAGATACTCATTGGTTAAAGAGTTAATGAGTTTAGAGCTCATTAACTTGAGAAAGTAAAAAAAAAAAGACCACTAAGTCTTGGGTAACGTTTAAATACGTTAGAAAAATACTAAAGAGTAATTAAAATAATGTAGGTTAATGTAATGTTAGTAAATGTAATGTAAGTAAATGTAGTAAAAGTTAAAGGGATGATAAAAAAATAAAGAAAAATTAAGAGACGATGGCTTATCCTTTTATATCTTTGATATGCCATTTGCCAGTGATACCGTTAGCATCTTCTAAAATGTAAACTAAAGGGGACAATTTATTTATGATTTTAGATTTTATAAATTTTATAAAATAGGTAGCAGCGTTACTTTGAACATAATTCTTACGCCAAACAGTATCACCAACATTAAATTCCTTAACAGAACGACGTAAGTCATAATGAGCACTATTTCTAGCATGTGCTCTTAAAAGTTCAAGATGTACTTTATCAAAGGTAGAAGAGAGAAGACCAGAATTCAATGCATAAATATCCCGAGGCAAGAAAACTAACTCTTCTATGTTTTCAGTTGGAGTATAGAGAGATCCACAAGGGATAATTTCTCTACCAAACACTAAAAATGATGGAGAGTAACCAGTTGTTAGGTTAACATTACAATTCATTGCGAACTGAATCTTCGGCAGGAAGATATCCCAGGATCTATGATCGTCACCGACTAAAGAAGCCAAAGCCGTAACAATAGTTTTATTGTAACGTTCAGTGGGATTACACTGTGGATGATAAAAAGGAGAATAAAAGATAAAAGGGACCTTGTATTTATTGAGAAAATTATTAAATTCATGAGATTGAAACTGAGAGCCATTGTCCATTATTATAGTTTGAGGAGTATCGTGGACTAAAAATACACAGTTTTCTAGAATGTCAATAATAATAGACGCGGTAGCCCGTTTAATTGGAAAAATTAAAGTATATTTAGTAAAGTTACAGTTAATAACCAGTATATATTGATTGCGTTTTCTAGTCATTGGAAGAGGACCCATTAAATCTAAAGAAATAGATTGAAATGGTCTAGAGCAAATTTTTGGCAGTATTTTTATAAGAAAACTCAGGTATGAGAGAACTATTAATTGGTTCTTTAAATTGTTTGTCTCTATCGAGAAATTTCTCATAGTTTTGACAAGTAGCTATTAAAGAATCAATGGAGGAAATGTCCTTTAATGCTACAAAGACAGAGTAACAGGGTCTAATGTTACGCAATAAAATTTCTACTTTTTCAGATTCGGATAATTTTCTAGAGAGTCTAGAAAACATTCCTGACATAATAGAAATATAGATTATAATGTTCTCGTTCGAACCTTGAGTACGATTTTTAATAGCTTCTAGTAATTTGAAATCGTAATCATGTTCACCAAAGTCCTTAATGAGAGAATCAGAAACATCGTCCCAAGTTAAATTTAGATTTTGACCAATTTTAAAACGAAACCAGTGTAACGCGTTGTCAGTAAAAATTTCATAGGCTCTTGAAATTAATAAATTTCTATCAATTCTACGACAAAAACAATATTCGTCTAGTTTAAGTAAAAATGATCTTGGACAAGATTTACCATCGAAAGAGTGACGTCTAAGATCTTTGAAGAGTTCAGAATCATTAAGAGGTACCTGTGAGTGGGCGATTTGTAGAGTCGCAGAAGAAAACTGTTGAGGGTTCGACCGACCTGCGTTAACGACCTCCGCCAATACAATTTCAGGTTGAATCGGGTCTGGAAGAATAAATAAGTTGAATTTATTGATTAAACTGTCATATTTTTCCTTAAGTGTTTTGAATGTATCTAAGAAGGTAGGATTTATGTCAATGTCGATCCGATCGAGTCTAAAATGTAAATGGTTTAAGAAGGTCTGAATAAATTTGATTAATCTCGAGTCGGATTTCGTCAGTTTGTTTAATTTTGATTCAACATAATTCAGTGTTATTTCAGTTTGACATAAATCCTCTTCGATAGTATAAGGTGAGTTTAAAATTTCCTCAGAGGGAAACTGTTGGCTTAAGTGTGTAATTTGCTTGCGCAGTAAAGAGATGGAAGAGACTGGCTCCTCTAGTCTAATCTTAACCTCATATTCCAGTTCGGATTTGTTGAGGTACTCAAATTTAATGGTTTTGTCCATTGTTAGAGAGATTAAGTAATAATTATCTAGATATTAGATCAATAGTGATTTGAGTTATCTGTCTTGAAAAGGCCAGTGAGTAAAGTGCTTCCAAACAGGGTCCCAGGATGTAATTGTTGATCGGTCGGGGCTCGCAGCCGTCAGCGAGGATGGCTCCACCTAGCACGGTAGAGTTCTCAGCCAGCAGTCCTCGTGAGTGTAGTAGTCGTCAGCGAGGATGGCTCCACCTAGCACGGTAGAGTTCTCAGCCAGCAGTCCTCGTGAGTGTAGTATTCGTCAGCGAGGATGGCTCCACCTAGCACGGTAGAGTTCTCAGCCAGCAGTCCTCGTGAGTGTAGTTGCTTCCAAACAGTTCCACAGGGTGTAAGTACTTCCAAGTAAGTTCACGGGATGTAGTTGTTGAACGGTAGTGGCTCTCAGCCGTTTAGACCTTCAAGGTTTATTATGGATGTTGATCGCTTGGAAGTCTCCTGTATGTTAATGTTCCTCTGTTGGAAGCTGGATTCTCACTGACCTCTCAAACGATTTGATTAAAAATGTAGACTTTTAGTGTTTTGAATCTGGAGAAAATAAACTTTATTTTAATATTAACAATTCAAAGAGGATTAGTTCTAAAAACTATACAACCTTATGAAAAAGGGTAGAGGTTGCTAAGTGACGAATGATGTTTATAGTAATGACAATATGTAAACAAATAAAATTTTTAGAAAAACGTAATTATTATAGATTTAGAATGAAATATATAATACCAGAACAATATCATAATAATAAGAAAATTATTTCCTATCGTATGGACACAATTAAAAGGAAATTAGTGATGTGAAAATTTTGGTATGTAAATATCTAAGAATTCTATGAATAAATGTTAGTTTTGAGATGAAAATAGAGGTAAAATGTACGTTTACATATTGTAGTCAATATGTAATGTTACATTGTATGTAAATATCTAAGAATTCTATGAATAAATGTTAGTTTTGAGATGAAAATAGAAGTAAAATGTACGTTTACATATTGTAGTCAATATGTAATGTTACAAAATCTGCTCAACTAGCCTATAGCCTAAATACCTACGTACTCGTAATAGCCTACGTAGGTAAGTTTTAATGCTGATAGACGAAATAATAAGTAGGTAGGTACAATTCATTTTACTTTTGTGTTAAGTAATCAAGTTAGAAAACAAAATCCAAAAAATTGATTTACTTACCCCTAACTACCTACCTCGGATTTGTAATCTGTACAAAATTGTACTAGTCAGTAGTCAAGCCCTTTCATTTGATACCCATATTGAGGGATTTGTGAAAAAAGAAATGTATTTCGCCATTTTGTGGTAGCCATCCAAGATGGCCATCTTGGATTTGAAATTTGTCATAGTGCATAGTATTCTACTAGTCAAGCCCTTTCATTTGATACCCATATTGAGGTAGGTTGTGAATAAATATTTTATCCGCCATTTGGTGGAGGCGGCCATCTTGAATCGATATTGACCAAACATAGCTGAAATCATCCGCACGGAAATTAACCTTCAAATAAAAAACCTTCATCGAAATCAGCTTATCCGTCTGAGCTCTACGGTGCCAGAGACAGACACACACGCACAGACAGACAGACAGATATTGACGTCAAACTTATAACACCCTTTTTTGGTAGGGGGTTAAAAACAATATTATTTAGGTAGGTACTAACAACAGTCGACAGCAGCTGCGCTCGCTAAGTAGGTAGGTAAGTAATCGCTAGGTAGGTAATACCAGACACGACTGAGATGGGCAGAGCGATGCAGGTTTGTGCTTGTAGTCTCTGCGTCCACTGCGTAAGTAGGTACATAAATACCGGAACGAGAACGAAACAAAACATGATCGTGAATCGTGAGCCAAGTTACTGAAGTGCAGCTGGTGTTTGACGTTTGTGTTTTGTTTTGTAAGTGCCTACCTAAGTTACGGCTGGTCTAGTCGGGAGAACGGCGCCTGCCGATCCGGAGACCCCGGGTTCAAACCCCACACGCACCACTGTCTTTTCGAAGTCATGTGCGTAATGCCGCTAACTTAAAACGGTGAAGGAAAACATCGTGAGGAAACCGACATGTACCTAGAATCTTTCGAAGTCATGTGTCATCCACCAACCCGCACTATGCCAGCGTGGTGGGTTATGGCCTTAACTCTCTTCTTGCGAGAGGAGGCCCTGAGTCCCAGCAGTGGGAACGTTTAGTGGGCTGTTGATGATGATGACTTAATTGGAAATCATGGTAATGTTTTTATTTTATTACACAATTACTTATTATTAATTACCTACTTAAATTACTAGTACAGACACAGATAAGAAAATAGTAACTGTGATACGATTTATTAAACGATTTTAATGCTGATGGACTTGTTCGTAGTTACAATTAGGTAGGTATGTACTGTTTTCGGTTTTTAAACTTAAGTATCCAAATACTAATCGTATTTTTGTAGCATCTCCTAAGTCTGGTGAATTAGTATTAAACGATAGTGGATTAGGAGTTTTCCATTGATAAATGTGTCTTTTAATTTGTGTCGTCCTCGACACAACGTATCGTACTATCGTAGGTACCGCAACACGCCGCCACAGACGCCGCGTGCAGCGTGCAACTCAAGGTCACACACAAGGTACACCCCCGGGCCGGCCGGCTCTGGGCTCTGTAACGCTCGCCGACACCGAGCCAGTGTTGCCAAGTTAGCTATTCTGTGGCTATATCTAGCAACTTTCTGTATTTGCCAAAATTTCATAACTTAGTGGCTAAATAGTTTAGCAACTTTTATCTATCGACGATAATAAATAAGGCATAAACCACATCGACATAAAAACGAATTAGTTCGGTACGGAATATTTTTCGATTCCATAGCACTTATTGTCCGTAACCTTTTATGAATGAACAATATTGTCTATGGAGTCTTGCGCAAATACTCACCTGCCGGGTGAAACCGGGAACCTCTTTGATTTTTCGTTTATTGCCGTAATACTCACACAATTGCAAAATTACACAAAATTCCTTGTAAATAATAAGACTTAAAAAACTTCTTTGCGAACTTTAATTTAGATAACTAATCAATTGTTTCAAATACTGCTATCTCTTTATTATTTATTCTTTTTGACCTAATTGTTAGCCACTTTTGAGACTACAAAATCTTAAACATTCTAGCCGCTTTTGAAAGAGTTTGGTCATTTCTTATATCATTGATTTGGCAACACTGCACCGAGCGCGGCACCGTTAAATAAAAAGGAAAGGTGGCGGGAGACGGGACGCTGCGCGGGAGCGGCTAAACGTATGTAGGAAAATTCAAAAATTCGACTATTAGTAGCGATTAGCGAATCGAAACGAGCGCGAGTCCAGTAACTTTCTACCAAGTTAGGAGAAGCGATGTTTTATCTCACGTGAATGAACAATTATTCATCTTTCGGTGTGGACCGATTTTTGTGTTGGAACTGCTGGTGACAGTTTTTGAAAGTTTTGTGCGTGATTCTCACCGCCACCCGCGGGACTTGCAGCTTCGAGATCTTGCGTAAACGTGTGATAGGTATGTGAAAAAAACATTTTGTTTTTACTATGTTTGTTTTGTTTATGATTACGTGAACAGACGAGAGTTTGATAACACACACACTAAAATACCTACTCTCGCGGGCCAGCCGCCGGAGCAAGGAAAACGAGGCAGGCGAAAGTACCTAGACTGAGTCTCATGCTGAGTTTATCTCTTGTTAAGTAGCTACATAGTTTATCTAAATATCGTCGTCCTCCCTTTTTAAAAATTCCAAGCTAAATCTAAAAAAACATTTCTACGCTAAGTCTGTAAAACTAGCCGATAGTGAGGGTGACTACGATTGTGAGATCGTAGGTTTGAATCCCGCCTGCTCATCTCGGTGTCAATGGTTTCCTAGTGTAGTCATCATCCCTGGCTTTGACGGTGAATGAAAAAATCGAGAGAAAACCAGCATAAATTAAATAAATAATAAATGATTTTGATGGCTTTGATATTTTTCAAAATTAAAACTACCTAGGTAATTAAAATTGACTTATCATCTTACTGATACTAACTTCATAACGGATTTTATTGCTGACGATCTTGATTTGTAATTTTTTAAACCTAAGTACTTCTCTTACTTTTTGAAACCAAATCTAAGCGTGGTGAAGTATTACAAAGTTAACTAGGTGCGCGAGCAACGTTTGCTACGCACTTTGGACTCAGCTGTTTTACTACATGCGCAGATGAATGAAGCGCCGCGCATAGAGCTAAGTAGTGCTAGAGAGGACAACAAAAACTTAATTTTTTTTTTGACGAATGTATTGACTTTTAACTAAAGTTGTAGAACAAAAGTTGTTTGTTTAAATATACAGAACATGCCCTTAAAAGGATGCAGGCTGATTACCAATAACCCTGTATATACATACAAACATACATGATAGGATTATCATAATTTTTGCTATATTTTCACCATTGTCAAAGACCATATCTCTTAAATCACCTACATAATATTTATCTGGAAGAGTTCGCTGCTACATAAGATAATGCTAACGCTATGACATTATGTATGGTAATTTAATGTGTAAGCCTTCGTTCCCACGGGATTGTCCTGCACGTTTTTTGCAGTATAAACATCTAAACGTATAAATGCGCCGCTGAATTAAAATCAGTCATTAAAATACTAATAAATCAATCTATTGACGAAGAATGTTTCCCAGAGAATCCACATATATATATCCTATCTAGATATAGTCCCCACATTCCCTTGAACTTGAACATTGCGTCGATTTGGCCACATTCGCCTCGGGTCATTTCGAAGTAGATCACAGTTACTACTTACTACTTCTATTACTATTGGTCGCGTGACTCGCTTGAATATTCAAAAAGGATTCGAAATCCTTTGTAAAATCATCGTCAAATGAAAATGGATGAGGCGTTGAAGAACAGATTAATCTACAATGTTACTTGTGATAAAAGTTGTGCGTCATGTGTATTTTGGGAAGGCAAAATGGTGAAGTGGACAGATCACGCGGTGGTGTTTATGCTGCAAGGTATACATAAAATAATGAAACAGCCGATTGCGCATTACTTTGCCAATGGCACAATTTCAATACAAAAATTAACTGTTATCACAAAATGTTATCAATACTGTAAGAGGTGCTGGATGTACCGTAGTAGCGACAGTATGCGACCAGGAACCAACGAATGTTGGAACTCTAATTTTGTTAGAGCACTTTTGTGGTAACTCTGAAGATTCAAATTATTTTACAGTAAATAACGAAAAAGATTTTACTATTTTCTATGTGCCACATCTCTTCAAATCTATCAGGAATAATTTCCTCAGTGTTTATACAGTTTACGACTTTAACTAGAGGTATGCTCTAAATCCATATCTCTTGTAATAATTTATGGACTTAAGGTAGCGGTTCGCGCCGCGACCGCGACGCGAGACCGCGACCGGAGACCGCGACTGGCACTTGACACTATAGAATTGTATGGGCGCCAGTTCGCGCCGCGACCGCGACCTGTCTCGGTCTCCTGTCGCGGTCGCGGCGCGAACTGGCGCCCATACAATTCCATAGTGTCAATTGCCTGTCGCGGTCTCCGGTCTCGGTCTCCGGTCGCGGTCTCGCGTCGCGGTCTCCGCGCGAACTTGTACCTTTACAGGGCATATTTTCACATAAAAATATAGGAATATATTTCTGCGCGTGTTCCTTGGAACCCTTCACCTAACGTTAAAATTGACTAAATGGGTGGTTGATACGTGTCAAATCCTGAATAATGTTTTATAGGTTATTGTATTAAAAAGAAAGGCATTGATGTATTTCCGAAATTATATAATAAGTATAACCATATTATAAATAATACGGTTAAATATAAGTATTATTGTATAAAGTATAATAACATATAAGTACATCAACGTTGTCAAATTCACCGCCTATTCCGCTATAACTTGTTATTGTTAAGTTGGAAGGGCGGCGCTATGACTATTGGCGAGTGGGGTTGATAACGACTAGTATAAAAGTGATCGTGGCTCTGTTCGTGTCTCTTGTCTTTTCTTATATATTGTTGTCTACAAGATATTCTGTTCTCTGTTGCTCTTATTTAATTGTTTTGAATTATTCTTGTTCCCGAGCGAACGGTTGATTAAGCCAAGATAAGTATTATAACTGTTATCTAAGGTTAACTTGTGTACAGATTATGTATGTGATGGCGCAGAGTTTTCTTGGCCACATTCTTTTTCTGTCGTCCATGGATTCGTGAAAGTGGCATAATCCTACTAGTATTATAAATGTCAATGTATGCACTGAAAAAAATAGAGCCCAACTCAGATACATTTTTTCTTAGTTGGCATAAAAATGTTTGGAATGACTATTTATCTGTTTACTACACCCAAGAAGACGTAGTTGCTGGAACAAATTCATTATGTTTATTTCTACAGTATGCACATTGCTTGTTTCCATTAATGTCCTTGTTACGAAAAATAATTTTCGTATTTATTATAAACAAGTTTGCATCGTTGCCGGAACTAAACAATTTTGTTTATTACCGCAATGTGCGCATTGTTAATGCAATCAATAGTCTTGGTTACATCAAACATACTTTCTTTAACTTAATTATTTTAATTTGTTAGACTAAACAACTAACATTGTTCATCTTAACGTGCAAGTTATAAGCATTGATATAATTTAAATTAACGTTTTTATCAAGTAGCATGGCTGATTTAATAACATGCTTATTTCAATTAAACAAGAGTAGTTGTCACATCTAATAACATTGAGTTGATGGTCCCTGCCCTTCGCCACCCTTCCCTGTCCCTGCCTCCGCTAATTCTTGTAGGGATGTAGGTTATGAACCGAGGAGCGTGTGCAGCCAGTGTTGCTAACGTGCGCTATTTCTCGCACATTTAGGCTACTCAGAACCAAAAACGGCACATAAAAAAATAAGAAGCACGACTGGTCGTCTATTAAGCTACTTCAGTGCCAAGGCATATAAATTTATTGAATCACAAATAAGGTTAAGATAGAAAATTACCGCCACGCCAGCGCAAATGTAGAAAGTATATAATATTAAAAAAGACAATATCATAATTAATTATATTTAATGATATTTTTTGGATTGGCTAGTTTACCCAGCGGGCGTAGCTTGTATAAGCCCCGTCACCAGTTAAAAGCGCTCGGCGAAAGTAGTGGGGAGACTCGCACATGTGGGACAATCGCGCCCAATCTAAATCGGAGATTCAAAACATGCGCAGGCAGCGGGACGAATAGCACGAAGGAACGCGACTGACGAACTAATAACAGGCGCCGCGTGGGCGAGCCCTGCGTCCCGCCTCAGTGCTTCTTACCTGAGATACCTAAAAATAGACTTCTGCGCATTCAAAGTCAGCGCTTTTAATTCGTGCCGGGACCTGCAGGTCTACTACGAAGTCCGATAAACGATATATCGGCCGAAGTTATGGACGTTTATACCACGAAACACAATCGGTCGGTTTTTCATCTTTTATATAGCAAGTATTGAAGAAAAATACCGATGTAAATATGTTTATATTATTATTACTTATGACTATAACAATTTTCAGTTTCTACTAGGTGTTCTACTTTATTCTGCATAGGATTTCTTGAAGTCGCCAAACGCAGTCAAACAAAAATCATCGTAATTAGGTGACAATTTAGTGTTTCTTACAGCGAGGTAAGTACGCTAGAACGATATTTGAATATTATGACTGTATGGGTACATCTGAATATTGTGTATATGTTATGTTTATTCGTATATTATATTAGTGTGTATTTGTTGATTAGTTTTATTGTTTAAGTAAAAATTTCGGTAAAAAATATGATTTTGTGATAAAGTAGATAACTAATCAAATTACTACCTGACTACCTGACTTAAAATTTTGTTATTTTAGGCTACTAACCGTTAATTTTTAGCGACTTGAACTCAAATTCATCTGGCAACACTGATTACTACCACAGACACCACAGTCACTATTGCCAGATTGGGGGGATTCCCCCCAAATTTGGGGGTTTTTAGTAGCCGTGGAGGGAAATTTTTGGGGACAAAATGTTTGGGGGAATTTACGGCGGGAAAAAATTGTTTGTGGAAGTTGGGGATTTTTCACTGCCACGTTTTTCAGTTTTTTAACGAATACGGCACTTATCCAAGTGAACTTAGTATAAAAATTTAATCGCCTTTTCTTATGGGAACTTGTCAATACACTTTATGGAGTAATATAAGCTATTTCTGAAATAGCGTTATAGTTATTATTATATGTTTATCTATTTTGGGGGGGTTTTTTTCTTGAAACCCTGTTTCTTGGAGGGATTTCGGGAAAATTTTGGAAAGAAATTGAGGTGGTCGTCAGCTTTAAATTATGGTTTTGGGGTACATGAATGTATAATTTACTTTGGGGGTTTATTTTTCTAGAAAACCCGCTTTTTGGGAGGATTTCTAGAACATTTTGGGGGAAAATTGAGATGGACTTCTGACAACACTAACCACAGTATCCCATTCCAAATTCCACGTACGCTATGTTTTAGCTCTGCGCTTTTGTTTCGCATATACTAATTAAAACACGAAACGTGTACTGATAATAACAGGAAATAAACAATCTATAGTAGTTCCAAGTTCGCCTAGAAAGAACTTGAAGCAAATATTTTCTTAAAGTTAAGTATTATAATACAAGTTTGTTCTTCCTAAAGATGGACGAAGTCGCTGATTTATTGAAAACGTGGGAGCTTCCAGATCTCATACCAAAATTTGAAGGTTAGTAATTATACTACCTTTCCTTGTAAATACTGTTGTACATGTTCATTATGTTACCAATGTGCTCGTAATAAGTTTTAAATACAGTTTAATGATTTTGTTAGACTGGTCTATGAAAGTGTCTCGGTTCTTCTTACCTGCCTTTCTTCATAATGTATGAGAGTAGGTAAAGTTCCTGAGACCTGAAACACTAGTTGGTCACAACCTTGAATGGTAAAAAATACTATTTCATATTTTTGTGTATCATGTATAAACATTCCCACTGTTTTCGTTGTGCGATAGTTGTCCATCTATACAATAATTTAAACTCTTTATTTAGAACAGGCAATCACTATCCAGGCGCTGTCTGCCTTGACCCCTGACGACATTAAAGATATAATACCACAGACAGGGCCAAGGGTCCTGTTCATGAGGTGCTGGAGAGCATGGCACGCCGAGTTTTCAAGCATATTTTTATCAGTAAGTAGTTGCTGGATTTTGATTAATTAAGAGTGTTGACCATTGCTCAGTAGTATTCGGTTTGTTTTAGAACCAGAAGTTATTTTAAATGGTTTTTAAATTACCCGGTTTCACATAAGCTTCAACAATTTGATCGCAAATGCGTACGAAACGAGTAAGCATATTTGGATTTCCATCGAATTCCGGCACTGGGCGTAAGGCCTTGTATACGGTGTCGGGATCCATTTTTAATATTTCTAGAGGGCTATAACTATCACTAAATAATCTACTTAGCCCTAACTCTGATTCTAGAGTATCTAGGCTTCTATTTAAATCTACGTCTCTATTCCTACGAATCTGTCTGGAAGAGACAGATTTAGAGTTTGTCCTTGGATGAAAAATTTTGGATGTAGGGATTCACCAGGGAAGCAACACAAAGACAAAAAAATTCAATGTACTTACATTAACATCTCGTCGGTCCACTGAAGTTCGAGTGAGTCTCGCGGTCGCGACGCTACCAAAGTTCGATACTCAGACAAGGCACTTGATAGTGCGAGCAGCGACCATGCGGATCGCACAGGATTCGAGTTTTGGAGATCCTGGAGTCAACGCGCGCGTGCTTCTAAGTATCCTACCGACTGCGCCAATTATGGAGGTCGCAACCGAAGGACTTAAAAAAAACCGAAAATGTTTTAATATATTTATTTAAAAAGGTTACAATATTAATTAGTGAATAATTATAACTAGGTGTACTCGCGGACGAAGTGGGTACCGGAGTGGCTTCGTGGCGGCGTGGCGAGGCGACACGGGGCCCTTTCTGCTGCATCGGCATTTCCTGGTCACGTACGCCAGTTACTGAGTCCACTGGGCAGCCAAAAGCGCTAAATCGGCATTTTAGTCTTGTTGGAAAGTTTCCATGAATATAGCATGAGCAGGCAAAACCCATACTAGTGATGTGCGTAACACACGTGAACATACATTTGTTCTAAATACAAAATGACAAAAAAAGAAAAGAAAAACATTATTGTGGGGTATCCTAGACTCTGCACTAGGCAGTGCCTGTGTTGCAGAATCTAGTCTCTTCCATTTTATCCTGTAACTTAATACAGGACTAAATAATAACTATACAAGATATGCAACTTATAAATATACTTATGTGTACGTGTGGGTGTGTGCATGCGTAAGGATGCGTGCGTGTGTGTGCCCTTTTATGTGTAAGTGTATTTATATGTGAGTGCCCATCAGTATGTGCGTCTGTTACAGAATCTTATATAATTCTAACCATACAACAACAACAAAACATTGGCATAAAAACATGTGTATCTGCGCTTGCGTTTATGTATATATATATGTGTATATAGTCAGGCATGTGAAAGGGTGTGTTTGCTAGTTTGTGTGTGATGTGAACCTATGCTACCTGTACTGTTCCGATTCGACAAAAATGTACCTGCATTTGTGTTTGGACTAGTGTTAAGGTTTATGCTTTTCTACGTTCCATAAAGTTCCGTCTGCTACAGTAACGGGTCAATAAGAATAATTTATTGGCTTCCATAATTGCCAGAGAAATATTAAATGAACACACAAGCTCACCAATTGTTGGACCCATATATTTCAAGTGGGCAAATCAAATAAAGGAACTATTTCCAGGTGAAAGAACCACCACCTACTATATTCCTGCATGCACAACTGCATCTGGTTCAATTCTTCAAGCACGAGGTAGGCTCGTGCACCAGGTCTTAAATAAAAAGAGGCGTTTGCAACAGTTAGGAGCTTTGACAATTAACAGAAAGAGAAGCAGAGAGGATAGCCCTGCAGCCATACCTTCATCTTCCAGATTAATGCCCATGAGTCTTAGCGAGAATAACTCACTGGATGAAAATGTAAAAGATGATTTACAGTGGCTACGCAATTCGTCAGAGCCCTGGAGCCTGGTGAAAGTAAAATGGAATGCAACACACAAATATCGAATGGCTCACCTTCACAATAAAAATAAAGATCACACTTTAGAATCCTACATTAATGAGTATCCAGCGCTAAAAAAACCACACGGGTATAATCTGGTGAAGTTTTTTTTCAATAGTTTTGATTAATTAAGGCTGTGTCATGTAATTATCCTGTTCTTGCAAATTTTTATTAGCATTGTATTTGTTCATTTCTTATTTGTCAAATATGTTTCGAATCTTGCAAGTATATTTTTTCCACTTCTATTTGTCGTCCATTAATAAGGTTTCAATAAAAAAGCACAAAAAAGAATCAATGTTAATTATATCATTTTTGTTTTTATTTGTTTTAACGTTTTAAGTAACAAAGTTTTTTTTTATTTTAGCTAAACATTGACTTTGAAGCAGCCTATGGAGAGAAAAAAGACAATTTTTTTTGTTTACTTTCCAGTAGCAAAAAATAGAATTCTTGAATTATTAAATAAAAGAAAAACAAAAGATAATTTTTCCAAGGACTTAACTCATCTTGCGGATTGTAAGTACATCATACAATAAAATTATTTTAAAGTGTACAATTCAATGAACTGATTGTCAACATGATTATCCATGACAGTGACATAGCTAAGATAACTCTTTATTATCCCTGGCGGCCGCGACGCGCGCGCTGGCAGCGGTGCGCGCGCCCGCCGACCGCTCGTTGAGACTGAGACCTTTCACTGCACTTGAGGTATACCGGATTATCACATTTGGAATAGCGCATAAAAAATCGGTAGATATATACGGGATCTCACCGTCCTTACTGCACGTAGTGGCGGAGCCGGTTTCGCCTATCTTATCGTCCTTGTACAACGAAAGCTGTAACAAGGGAACCTATCCACCGGCTCTTAAATACGTAAAGATTTCTCCGTTGTACAAGGGCAAGGGTAGGTGTAACTATAGGCCTGTATCGATTATTCCAGGCATAGCTAAAGTATTCGAGCACGGCTTGAGTTCGAGGCTAACGCAGTACTTGGAAGGTTGCGAGGCGGTGAGCGACAGGCAGTACGCGTACCGGAGCGGGAGATCCACGACCTCGCTGGCTGGAGCTTATCCGTCGGATAATGCAGGCGCGGGAGGATCAGATGCAGGTCGCAGTTATTTTCTGCGACCTTTCAAAGGCATTTGACGTGGCCAATCACGAGGTATTGGCGGCTAAGATGAACCACTACGGAATCCGGGGCCCCACGCTGAAGCTACTGACAGACTTCATGTCTGGAAGGCGCCAAGTTGTCGTAGGAGACGGTGGCGAGACGAGGTCACAGCCGTTGGAAACTGTCATCGGAGTTGCCCAGGGTTCCTCGCTATCCAACATCATGTTCTCGCTCCTCCTCAACGACCTTCCTGAGAATTGAATTGAATTGAATGTTAAACGCCGGAAAAACGCAGTTCATGCACTTCAACCTGTCCGGCCGCAAATATAGACCCCTTACTGTCGGAATCAGTGACGTGAAGATTGATCAGGTTGAGTCGACTCGATTCTTGGGCTTTCAGCTGGATAGCGCACTGACGTGGGAATACCACATCGATGGAGTTTGCTCCAGGATGGGCGGTGCCTGTTTCGCTCTGCGGCGTGTAGCGGGGATCCTACCGCAACCCATGGTCCGGCAATGCTACTTCGCATCTGTACACTCGCTTCTGCAGCACGGTGTCGAGCTCTGGGGGCGCGCCGCCGACTGGGAGCGCGTCTTCAGAATGCAAAAGCGGGCAGTACGAGCGATTGTGCAGGTGCCACAGGACACTTCTGTCTTGCCACACTTCTGGTCCATGGGTATTATGACACTAACGAGCGAGGTATGTCTCCAGGCTGCGCTGTACGCCAAGGACCACCCGGAGGAGTACTCCAACCTGGGGGACACGCGAGCGCACGACACGACGAGGCACGCGCACCGGCTGTGCGCGGTACCTAACCGCCTTGCCAAGTCTGAAAAACTTGTGCATGTTGCGGCGACAGAGGTACACAACAGACTTCCAAGGGAAATAAAAACTGCGTCCTCTAGGGGATCGTACAAATATGGTGTAAAGCGATGGCTTGTCGAGCAGGCGTTCTACAAGTACTCGGAAATGATGAAGTTGAAATTAACTTAACTCTAATCTAATTATACTATGCGTACCTACTGTACTTATGACATTGCTATTTTAATGATTTAATTGTTTCACATCTGTTTTAATTTATTGTATATAATAACTAATTTAATGATTGACATTACAATACTCATTTTTTTAAATTTTAATTTTTAAATTTTAATCACTATCTGACATTTTAATTAATCTATTTTTAATTGATATTATCTAAGTACTTACATGAAATTATTTGTTTTTGAATTAATTACATTTCGTGTAATGTGTTTTTTATATTGAATTTTGTGACGTGTAATATTTTTATGAATAAATATGATTATGATTATTAAAAGCCACATACATACAAAAAAAGAAACAAAATCACAAAATAAACTTAAGAATAACTTATGCTAGACATTTAATTGGCGGCCTTATCGCTTAGAGCGATCACTTCCCGGAAACCGTGTATAGATAGAATACAGGGTGGCCCAAAAGTCCTTAGAAAAGTAAAATTGGAATTAAACGAAAACGGCGCGCGTGAGCGGTGCAGGGGAAGCGGGAGCAGTAACTTCGGTTTCTGGCCCAGAAATTCTGGGAATTTAGGCTGAATTTAGTCTCACGCCGACGGCACGCGCACCATCAGCGCCGATGGCCGAGATATATGAACTTCTAGGAAGCGTTTTTGAATGACGCTATCAGCGCGCACGGCGGTCAGCGTGTCGGCCCCGCGTAGTAGTCGGCGCTGACGATCGCACGAGCGCCTCTGCTTTCAGTGAGCGTTCTAGTGTCGAGCGGAGCGGACGTCATCAGCGCGTACAGTCATGGCAAATCGCGAAGTAGATACAGGTCGAGTTATCGATGAGGTACGCCCGAGGAAGAAATTGTGGGATGCATCCGATCCACTCTATAAAAATAAAGATGCAAGAAACAAAGCCTGGGAGGATATTGTGGACACATTGTTCGAAAATATTACAGGAGAAGAAAAACAACAACTTGGTTTGTTTACTTTGTTATTTTATTATGTGAATACCTACACTAGAGGACAAAGCCTTTTCAAGTTAAAATATACACGAATCTTGCCAGGGCACGCTTCCAATAGGGCTCACAAAGTACTCAGCAAAATGTTCTCGCAGAGCGTGTCCAGACCTATTTGTAGATACAGTTGGCAAGTCTACCATACCCTCAATTGTAAGCGTGTCTTCAATACGATAACCATCGCGAATTCTTATAAAGTTATGCAATACGCAGCATGCTTTAACTATATTCTTTGTAACATAAAAACTTACATTAATAGGCGTATGAAACACTCTGAACTTGTTTGACATTATACCAAATGTCGATTCTATGTATCGTCTACTGCGGCTCAGTCTATAATTAAATATTTTTTTCTTGTGGGTCATATTGGATCGTGCATGTGGCTTCAGAATTTTATTTGATATTCCAAAAGCGCCATCACCCACAATTACATGTTCAACTGGAGTATCTGTTCCAGGCAGTGGCTTCGGTCCTGGAATATTTAAAGTGTTTTGTTCAAGGCTCCTGTATAGTGTACTGTTTTGGAATACAGTCGAGTCCGAGTTTTTCCCATATGTTCCAATGTTTACATATATGTAAAACAATAATCTGCATCGCACATAGCTAGCAGAACTATGGAGTAAAAATTTTTATAGTTGTAGAATATTGATCCACCACCGGTTGGATTTACAATTCGTATGTGGAGTGGAGACCGCGAATCGGTAAACGTAGTGTAGGACGCCCTGAGACTAGATGGAGTGACGATAGACGAAAGACGGCTGGTGGCGGTTGGAAACGTAAGACTGAGGATCGGGCTGAGTGGCGAAATATAGGAGACGCCTATGTCCAGCAGTGGACGATTACGGGCTGATGATGATAATGATGATGTGCGTGCCATCAATAGCTCCGATGCAATTTGGAAAGTTGTTTTTTTGTAGAAAACCGTTCGCAATATTTTGCCACATATCAGGTGTATTTGATGGTATACACTCATAGTGTAGCGTTTCCCATATTACTTTACACACTTCGTGCACGATCTTACTGATTGTTACTAATCCCATCCTAAATGAATACTGCAAATCTGTATATGTTCGACCCGTAGCAAGAAATCTGAAAATATATTTTTTTATTTTTTCAGGAAAACTGGTCCAACAAAGGTGGAAAACAGCCCGGGATGCGTTTTTTAGAACAAAAAACGCAATGAAAAAAACGTCTTCAGGAAGTGCTGCACCAAAATACAAAAAGTACATCTATTATGACGAATTAAGCTTCCTAGCTCCAACAATTGACAATGAAGTTGATGAATCACTGAATGAAACCATACCCTACCCTTCCCTTCCCTCACCCTCAGTAAATATAGATAATACATTGGATGGTATGGTACCTTCAGAAAAAAGTCAAGATTCTGTTATATTAACACGTTAGTCGCCAATGCGGTCAATGTTGTGCGGCAGTGGATTATCCCAACAAGCCAATTAAAAATCTACAATTTTTCCAATTTTCGTCACTTGTTTTTTTTACATATACAACGTGTGGCGGAAAGGTCCAACAATATGTATGGTACTTCATCTATACTAAGTATCGAATCACATATGTG
Source organism: Ectropis crepuscularia (assembly GCA_963693475.1). NCBI lineage: Eukaryota > Metazoa > Arthropoda > Insecta > Lepidoptera > Geometridae > Ectropis > Ectropis crepuscularia. The sequence continues at coordinate 23,031,552 of OY856355.1, forward strand.
AATATTAGACACGAAAGCACAACATTTTTTTTCCATACAAAGTTAAAAATCCGTTTATTAATATTTTATTTGACAACCTTCACTGGCGGTCAGTGAACCCGCCGCGCCGCACCGCCTTCAAACGCGCGTGCCGCACCGGCGCGCGCCGTCTCTCGACCTAGGTATTATGTCGTTTGAAAAACCTACCTAAATAGCATAGAGTGCGGATTGGCGGATGACACATGCCCTCGAAATATTCTAGGTAGGCACATGTCGGTTTCTTCACGATGTTTTCCGTCACCGTTTAATGTTAACGGCATTACGCACATGACTTTGAAAAGACAATGATGCGCCTGGGATTTGAACCCGGGGATTTCGGATCGGCAGGCGCTGCGCCGTTCTCCCGATTAGACCAGCCGTAATTTAAAGCGTGGACGCCATTGAACTGGTATACCTATTCGATCGATCCAGATAGAATGAACAGAGATACTTTTTATTAGCACTAACCAAAATACCTATTACACTTTAAATTTAGTCGACTAAACTTGGTCGCTACTGAATTTATTGAAATGTTATAACATTCAGTCCTATTAAATTCAGAAGCGAGGATTGCTTGTTTCTAACTTGCTTCTGAATTCAGTCGACAATTTTGTCAAATGTAAGTACCTAATAAGCCTTCAAACAACATTAACAGGAAATAACAAACTTCGTTGGGAAATAAAGTCAAATTAAATACAACATAATGTATGTTAAATTAAATTATAATGTAGGTACATGTTTGAGTCAAAGTCAAATAAAAAGGTAGAATAATTAATTAAATTCTGTAATAAGTATGGAAAATACCTACACTAGCTACTTATTTTTGGGTAAATGAACTAACCTTTTAATAATCCCGTCGCACTGCACCTAGCACTAAAATTTCGCCACACAACACATAAACATACATCCATTTTTACACTGCAATCCAAGACGTTTGCGCCGCTTTTACGATAGAGAGCGACTGAACTTTCAACTCAAAAATTAAAATCACATATTTCTAATAATTTCAAATTGGACAATTAAGGTTCCGCACTTTAAAACCCCAAGGCACGTAAAAAGTCGCGTAAAATCGCACATACGTTTTTTACAATGATGAGTGACGAGACGAGCAGGACATGTGCCTGATGGTAAGCAACATAATAACACGAACGCAGCTATTGGAACACGAGTCTAAATTATCACCCAGCACTGCACCGCGTTCGTACCGCATAGATATAAGATCTTATATCTCTATGCTTTGTAATTGCACTGTAAACATTGCCCTTCAAACCGGAACACAGTAATGCTTGCTCTATACTACATGGCGGTAGAATAACTGGCAAAGGTGTGGTACTTCGCCAGACGGACTCTGCGAAGAGTCCTACCACTACTTGTACCGATGTGCATGTATCCTAGGTAGGTATCCTATGTTCTATTTCCAGGATATAATCTATCTTTGTGCCAAATAAAAACTCCTCACAATCGTAACTTACTAGGTCGTTCTGTGTTGGGAAAGCTGTAGTTCACGTAGATAAGGACAACTAAATCTTAGACCCATAGAAGACAATCGAATTTATGATTCAAATATCGACCATGCCGAGAACCGAACTCACAATTTCCCGTGCTCAGCCTTACGTATGTTTTTTGCGTTTGCATCCGCGTCCTCCAAAAATCGTGAATTTGTTTTGGGATAAAAGTATCCTACGTGCTATAATCCGGGCTATTTCTGTGCCAAATAAAACTGCTCAAAATCACAAACTCTCCAGTAGGTTGTTCTGTGTCGGGGAAGTCGTAGTTCAAACAGACAAGGACAATTAAACATCAGACTCATACCTAGAAAACATTCGAATTCATCGATCAAATATCGAGCAAGCCGAGAATCGAACCCAGGATCTTCTGTGTCAGTCTTTAGTATGTTTTCTTTATCAATGTAAAATTAAATAGAAATAATTTGTAACGGAACCCTCAACTTTAAATAAATAAATTTTTGTCGATTTTAAATATGGCTTTTCGGCTTAATTCTCGCTCGCTGATTCGTCGACGCTCGCTCGACGGCCGCGGCAAAGGATTCTTGTTTGCCGCGCGGCGCTTTGGCGGCGCTTTATAGTAATGCCGCGCCGACGGCGGCGGTGAGTGAGGTACTTTACCGCCGACTTGTCGACAGTCCACGTGCACGTGTAATTTCGCAAAGAATAAAACTAAGACTAAGATGCGTCAATTAGTTTGAAATTATACGAAATACACCAAAGAGCTGATTGCATTTTTTTTGGCATTCATGCGCTTTCTTTCATTTTGTTGAATTTAAGTATCTTACTATCACAATCAATTCAAAAACATTAATAAAAGTATGTTTTAATTCATAAAATCGTTCGGTATAGTGGTGAGCGAAAAGAGACTTACCTACACATAAAATGTAGCCAAGTCTGTTTAAAACTTCTAATCCGGCGTTGTATACCGCAGTAGGTACTTCTACTAGACTTTTTTCTTTATTCGCAAAAGTTTATTTATTTTTATTTTATTCGTGTGAGGTAGGTATCGTAGTTGTAGACTGACCGAATGGACTCCAACCGTTCAACAGTTCTAGCCATTACCTATTGTATTAAAGGATTAAATTTATGTACAGTTAATAATTTAACTTTTTTTTAATAATGAGTGACGAGACGAACAGTGCATGTGCCTGATGGTAAGCAACATAGATGGTAACACTGCACTGCGCTCGTCACCCAGAGATCTAAGATGTTATATCCCTGTAATTTCTCTGAAAACATTGCCCTTCAAACCGGAAGACAGTAATGTTTGCACATTACTGCTTGGCGCTAGAATAACTGGCAAAGGTGTGGTACTTCCCCAGGCGGACTCTGCTAAGAGTCATACCACTATTAACTTATGTTTATTCCATTCACAGCTTCGAAATAGGCAAAAAAATACCTTTTCTGCACAAAATTTAGTCTTTGACAGGAAAGGTCAACAGCAGTCAACAGCTGACAAACGTGTCAGCTGTTGACGTTTGTTGTACGTGCATTAGGGTTGAAGCTCGTAAATTTTACATCAAACTTTGACTCGTATTATCTCGTGATCTAACATGCTGAGGGGAAAGAGACCTTCGGAGATGAAGTCCACATCAGTGTTGGAATGACCTGTTAAAATATTGTTGGACCTTTCCGCCACACGTTGTATAGTTAACTATTTACATAAATAATATGTTATAATAACTCTAAATGCTTTCTGACCTTTTTTTATGGAATTATGAGCGTCGCACAACATTGACCGTCATGGCCTCAATGAGTGAAAAATCATAATACCGTTGCATAGCGCCGCGCGGTCGCCCTGCCGCCCACCCCCGCTCGCGTCTCCCGCATGCGTCGTGCTACTCGCCCGCGTCCCGCCGCTTGCGCTTCAGTCGAGTATCCCGTTTATATCGTACGCACGCTACTTTATGTATAGTTTGATTTGGATACGCGATTTTTATAATTTAATACATAATGGATGATTTTGACGACTTTTGTATAACCCAAGAAGATTTAACGCAGATCGAGAATATTGAGTTTGATTTGCTGAACAGAAGTCTTCACCTAAGTTCTGACGAAGAAAATGATATTCGAGATATTCGACCATCTCGTTTTTATAAACGCCGTCGAATCATAACATCCGATAGTGACGACAGTGATGCTGAAACAAATCGTGCCATCAAAGATTTAGCCAATAGTAGTTCGCCGCCTTCAACCTGGACTAATCCTAAAGGTAACCAGCGCCAAGTTGTTGCTTTCACCGAGTGTCCTGGAATGAAACTTAACTTACGTATGGCCATGACAAACAAATGCCCAGCTGATTTTTATTCACTTCTGGTGACGGATGATGTTTTGAATAAAATTGTTGAATGCACTAATGCTTTTGCTGTCAATAAAATTGCACTCTCAAATGAAGCTTCGCATGCAGCACGCATTCGTGGCTGGTTTCCTACTAACCTTTCTGAACTGAAACGATTTTTTGGGTTGGTTTTATACATGGGCATAGTAAAGCTTCCTAAAATATCTGATTATTGGACAAATGATAAAATAATCAGTCAGCAATTTCCAAAAACTATCATGTCTCGCAACAGATTCGAATTGTTACTTCGTATGCTTCATTTTTCGCAAGAAGATGAGGAGAATAAGTGCGATCGTTTTTATCGCATCAGAGACTTGGTAGAACTTATGAACGCTAATTTAAAAAATGTTTACACACCTGGAGAGGATATATGTATCGATGAGAGTGTGGTTCCTTTTAGAGGGCGCTTAATATTCCGACAGTACAACAAGCAAAAACGCCATAAATATGGAATTAAGTTATTCAAACTTTGTACTCTTCCAGGATACACCTACAAAATTAGCATTTACAGTGGAAAACAGAATGATGACGTTAATACGACACCCACTAACGTAGTCATGACATTATGTGATGACTTGTTAAATAAAGGACACACTCTGTTTACCGACAACTGGTATACCAGCGTTGTATTAGCAAGAGAGCTTTTGAAAAATGAAACCCATCTGGTTGGTACATTGAGAAAGAACCGCAAGCATTTTCCTAAGGACATAGTTTCTACAAAACTGAAAAAAGGGCAATACATAGCAAAGGAGAGTTCTGATGGAATCACTGTATTGAGATGGAGAGACAAACGAGATGTTTTAGTTTTGTCAACAAAACATTCTGTGCGTTTTCAAACTATTATCAAACATCGTAAGCGAGTTTCCAAGCCCAAAATAATATTAGATTATAATAAAGCTAAGGGTGCAGTTGATTTATCGGACCAAATGACTGCATACCAAACACCTCTCAGGAAAACTATCAAATGGTACAAGAAAGTCACGATAGATTTATTGCTGAACACAGCTATGGTAAATTCTTTGATTCTTTATCAAAGCGTCACAAACAAGAAAGTGCCTATACTGGAGTTTAGAAAAGCTATTATGAAGAGTTTCGTAGATTTAGATGCAGATGGTTCTTCATCAAATCAAAGGCCAAAAAGAGTAAAACATCAAATCAAGAAAAAAGAAGGGCCTTCAAGCAAAACCCGTCGAGCATGCCAAGAGTGCTACAAGAATATAGTAGCTACGCAAGGACGTGTAGCGGCTAAAAATAAAACTAAAAAAGTCAACACCTATTGTGAAATCTGCCCGCATAAACCATATCTTTGCGTTGAATGTTTTATAAAGGTCCACTGACGAACACGAAACATTTTTATCTACCATGGATCGCGATACACTACAATTACATATCCAATGCACTATATATATTATACAAATATACATATATTGCGTTACAAAATCATTATTTTTTAACAGTAAACACTATCTATTTAATAGTCTCCTCAGTAATTCCGTCGAGTTTTGCATGTGTAGGTAATTGTAGAATAGCGCAAAATAAAACATAAAAAAATGTATGTAAAAAAATTACCTGTAATAAGTTTTTAAGTAACATTGTGTCTTAATTTAATTAATTTATTTAATAAACAAATACTTTTTACGTAAGAAGTTGATTTATTTTACAGTAGTGCGACGAAACCCTAACAATATCTGACATTTTATGATGGTGTCACAAAAACCTACTTTATTTTTATCAGTTCAATTCTTTTGCAAAAACCATGCTATGTAAGATAAACTAGAGGGCCGCGCGGGTCAGCTTAGTAGCAAATCGTCTCAATACTAGTGTCCGTTGGCGCAACAGAGCGATTTAAACATGAGCCTGACTGACGCGCGGTCATCATTGTGCGACGCGGCCTGAACGGAAAGATTCAGTGTCGTCCAACATTGACCCCCATGGCTTGAATGGACAAAAGCTCTTTAATTATTGGCATTTAACGTGTTAACGCAGCAAGTTTTTTCAAACACTCAACAAGGTGAGCCGAATGACCGTGGTGTTGATTCAGCACCATCACAAAAACCTTGGCTGGAAAAGAGAACAAGAAGGGCCCCGAAAAGAAATTCAGACAGTTCTCCTTTTGAAAAAGAATTGTTAAATTTATTAAGTAATCAAACACCAGATCTTGCCGCTGACGACCTGGCTTTTTTCGCTTCTTTAGGTCCAATTTTAAAAAGTTTTGATGTAGCACAAAAGCTGGAGTTTAGATCGAGAGTGTTGCGCGAAGCCACGGATATTCGAAATTGCAACAGATCAAATAGCTCTTACTCCAACGACGCAAGGTCTACACTCGACACGTATGCATCATCATACAATTATCAGACTCCAGGTTACCCAGGGTACGAAACCAATGATGCGAATCCAGGTTACTCTGGTTTTCAAACAGCTAGACGCACTGATGAATAAATTATATTATGTTTAATTACTAACAATATTTAATTTGTTTTTTTGTCTTACCTATAATAAATATATTGTTTTCTTACCTATACTTTACTAAGATTAAACATAATGATAAAACGAGTAAATATTATGTTATTTTCTTACCTTATTGTCACCATTAGTCGTTCAATCGGTGGTATAGGCACGATTCGTAAGCTGCAATGGACCAGTTTATCCTGTATCTTTGAGCCTTATCATACTAGCGGGTTGCGAGCGTCCTCAAAGCGAAGCGAGCGCGTAACAAATACGTTGCGGGCGCGCAGCGAACACGCGGCGCATGTGCAGCGATTTTGTACTGTCTCGTACAAATGTGTATCTTCATGTGTTAAGTCAGTTAGTATCAGATACAGCAACTCATAAAAAGTAGTAATCCGAGATCCCAGAGCTCTCCCAGACGTCACATTTTGATGAACATACGTGAAAATCACTAATTAGAAAATACGCGAAGTAAGTAATATTTGTATGTACCTTCATTACCCCATATCTCAAAATTGGCCGTATAAGCAAGTTAGCGAGTAAGCATGTGTTCTTAGTACTTACTAACTCTACTCAATCGTCCACATTTCATTCATCAGAAAATAGGTGACGTCTGGGAGCTCTGGGATCTTACTCTATAGGTCTTGACATTCGCAAGTAAGAATGGAATTGTTTTGGATTATTTTTTATTCGTTTGCAAAACAACACAAAGTAGTCGCTCTCTTCCATTCGATGAATTGATAATGGATCCTCCCAAATTCGTCGATGCTTTTGCCAGTAATTCGTCAAAAGTTCTAGTTGACATTCGAAAGTAATTAAAGAATTTACTTTCGCCCTCAAAGTGCCATATAATAAGACAAAGTCTCCTACAACAGCTCTCTGCTCAATCAATGGATGCACAATTGCACATGGAATCTTCGTCGTCGCCAGTTTTTATTTTTTTGGGACAGATAGTACAAAGCAGCAATAACGAATACACTCCGCATTTTGGTCGTCGACTGTACAGTAAGGCGGTCAGTACGATACTAAAACGAGCCAAGCTGAGCCTCAGCGCTAACAAACTACGCACTGAGCTATGCGCGCTGACGGTGCGCGTGAGACTAAATTCAGCCTTAGTCTCGATGGAGCGTTTCACCGGAGCGGACCGTGCGTTTTGTGTGCGCGAGTTTTATCAAAACAACAATTCGGCAACCGTTGCGAGGCGTAAATTTCGAGAACACAAAGGTTTACACAACTTTGATGACAACCCAGCTCTCCAAACGATTAAGAATTGGGTTGCTAAGTTCGAGGAGACCGGTTCGACGTTAGATAAACCGCGGTTGGGTCGCCCAAGGACATCACGTACGGAACAAAACATCGACACAGTGGCACAATCTATTCGTGAAAATCCTACACAGTCAACTCGTAAGCGTTCCAGTGCATTAAACGTATCCAGGACATCGTTACAACGGATTTTGAAGAAAGATTTACTGATGCACCCTTACAAAATTCAGTTGGTGCAAGAATTAAAAGAAACTGATGCTATTCAGAGAGTGAATTATGCTAATGAAATGTTTAATCGGTTTACTTCGTTCAATAACATAATGTTCTCTGATGAGGCACACTTCCACATTAACGGACATGTTAGTAAACAAAATTGCCGCTATTGGAGCCCGATTAATCCAAAACTTAAGCACCAAAAGCCCTTACATAGCCCTACAGTTACAGTTTGGGCCGCTATGTCAGCCCATGGCATCATAGGGCCTTACTTTTTTGAGGACGGCAGAGGGCATGCTGTTACTGTTACTTCGGAGCGATATGTGGCCATGATCGAGGAGTTTTTCACACAAAAATTGCAAAACTTTCCATGCTTTAATGCCCAAACATGGTTCCAACAGGATGGAGCAACTTCCCACACCTCCAATACTGCTATGCCCGTAATCCGTCAACTTTTTCCTAACAAAGTTATCTCTAAGAGAGGAGACATTTCCTGGCCACCACGTAGCCCGGATCTGACTCCAATGGTTTTTTTTTGAGGGGCTACCTTAAGGCTAAAGTGTACGACTCTAACTCGCGGTCAATTAATGACCTAAAAGAAAACATCCGCAGAGAAATGGCAAGCATTTCAGCAGTGACGTGCCGCGCAGTCATCGACAATTTCAGAAGGCGTTTGCAAGAGTGCCGTGACTGTAACGGATTACATTTGGACGACGTTATTTACAAAAAATAATTCCCGGTTTTCTGGCTACATTTACAAATAAAAATATTATTCATAGTGTAATTAGTTTTATTTTAATTATTTTTTTTGATTACTAAGGACTTATGGGCCAACCTGTATTATTCAGTAATGACATAAAAAAATTGCTATTTTAAAGCACTATTTATTTGAATTTATATCGGGTCTGTGACTTCTATTTCTGTCGCCTTTGTATCGCCCGTATATTTAGACTTAGGTACATTAATCTCAAATTGTTTGTAATACTATAACTTTGTTTCAGTTCAAAAATGAATCGAAATAAAAATGGCTAATTTGCCGGAAAAAAAAGCCGTGAAGAACAGTAAGTACTACCTTTCCTTTTTGATAATCGCAAGCTTCACCATTAAATCTTGTAGAAAGTATTTACAAACTGAAGTACCTACCTACTAAAAACGCGCAAGATAACTGCGTACGTGTTTGAACTATAACTGTAACTGTAAAACTGTAGTTTTATTGTCAAAATGGACTCTTTTTTTGACTTTGAGTTTACACAAGAACAATTACATGAAATAGACAATTTAGTGAGGTCGCATTGCAGTATTGATTGTGACATAAGTGAGGGTGATGAAGCGTTAAATATTCCACGTACCAGAAAACGTCGAGTTACTTGGTCGGACGATGAAGATGACCGTGATTTATCTCCAGCTTTATCGGGTCATACACCTGAAACTGGTACCACTGGTGGTGGTACCAGCCAAGTGGTAAGCAGCCGCGTATAATTCCTTTTACTGAATTACCTGGACTAAAACCTTATTCACTCCGGAATCAACTAGCTAATGCTACCTACACCTGCTGATTTCTATTCCCTCTTAGTCACTGACCAGCTATTTGAAGAGATAGCACATCAGATGAATATATTTGCCCAACAAAATATCGATAAAGGTGCCATCAAAGATAAGTCGAGACTACGGCTGTGGATGCCAACCGACAAAGAAGAAATCAAACGATTTTTAGGTGTGATTATTTGGATGGGTATAGTGAAGTTACCAAAAATTGTAGATTACTGGTCAAATGATGAGATGTTGGGTCAATCTTTTGCAAAAAAGACTATTAGTCGCAACCGCTTCGAAATTTTGCTCAGAATGCTCCACTTCTCGAACAACGAAGATGCTCCACAAAATGACCGCCTGGGTAAAATACGAAGATTAGTGGGAGTATTGAACAAAACATTTTCCGACCATTATACTCCTGACGAATATTTATGTGTCGATGAAAGCATGATACCATTTCGTGGACGTATTATTTTCCGGCAATATAATAAGTCGAAAAGACATAAATATGGTATCAAACTAATTAAATTGTGTACTACTCCTGGCTATACGACAAAGGTGGAGGTATATGGAGGAAAGACATTAGATTCACAAGATAATACACCAACCAACGTTGTCTTGAACTTGGCACGTAACTACTTTGGAAAAGGTCATACCATGTTCGTCGATAATTCTGCCCCCGATAGTTAAAAAGACGCATCTAAAATTTTTTCCAGATTTGAGTTATATACATTGCCGGAATCAGGAAAAAAAGGCGCATCTACCAGTATTTTTTAAAAAAAATTACGTTATTCAGTCCGGTTTTAGCATAACAAAATAGGGCGCTTCTGTTCAGATTTTTACACCCGATTGAAGATAAAAAGACGAATTTATGGCGTTGACGATTGCACACTGAATTCGTATCGCTTAATTGAAAAAATCTAACTAGTGGTAAAAAGTGCTCAAACCTACACAAAAGTTATACCAGTGTGGAGCCTGCACACACACATCTTCGTACACTCGCTAACAGGAATAACAAGCCGTTTATTTTCGACAAATCTATAAATTAATTCTTGAACAGCTGACGATCAGCTGAGTGAAAGGTGCGCACGAAAGACGAAACACACTAGTATAGTGCCGTCTTGCTCGTACGCCCTGACCTCCCGCACCTGTTGTCGATCCGCTCGCACTCACGCCGGCCGCCTCGCTGTCTGTTGCATTTACTGAATACCTACATCGATATGGACAAATATCTACTGTCTAAGCGCACAAACAACAACAATGAAATTAACTGCGCGCAGTGCAAACAGAGCATAACTTCGTCGAGCTTCTTCAAATGTGGCACATGTAAATCAAATTTTCACCCTATATGCGTCAAGGCACTCTCTTCTGACCCCTCGAAGGTGGCGGACTGGCTGTGTCCCTCTTGCAGAACCACTGAAAATAAAAATAGTCTCTCATCGGGCACTAACGATCTTACCAAAAGCCCAAGCGTAACGTATTCGAGTAAAAGAGCACAAAAACGACCGGCGCTCGGGTCACCGGTTTCCGGAGCTAGCCTAGACGACTCGCCCTTAGATGTCGCTACCGAACTACGTTTGTTGAGATACGATATAACCGAAATAAAAACATGCTTACAGTTGCTCACGGAGGGAATGGCTCAATTTAATTCCAGACTCGATACATTCGATGCTAGGATTCAGGCCATCGAAGAAAGAAATCCAATAGTGACATCACTACAAGAAGAAGTCACTAAATTGAAGGACCAGCTTAGTCAGCGGACACAAGATTTTATTGGTAATGAATTTGAGATTTTAGGCATTAAAGAAACCCCAAACGAAAACCTGGAGCACATGGTGATGACTGTGGCGAACAAAATAGGAATCGATCTCCCCTTCACTGAGATTGACTGGGTTACTCGCGTCGGAGCGAAAAAGCCAAAAACTAAATCAAGTGAAACTCAGTGGTCTAGACCGATAATAGTCAGGCTTACGAGACGGAACAGAAGGGACGAAGTACTGAGGGCTGCAAAGGCCCGTAGTAAAACACTGACTACTGACGGATTAAATCTTCAAGGCCCGTCGTGTAATATTTACCTAAATGAACACCTAACAAAGGAAAACAGGTTGCTTTTTCGTAACGCTAGATTACGATCGCGAGACTCTGGTTACAAGTACTGCTGGGTCAGAAGAGGAAAAGTTTACTTGCGAAAAAAGGAAGGATTCCCACCTATTCCCATCAACAGCTACGCAGATTTGGAACAAGCACTTCCTTCCACCCTCCAGAGTGACATTCCTCAAGAATCATCCCTCGCCGGTCAACCTACTGGAAAATAACATTTTATTCACCTGCCGGGGACAACACCCAATGAACCCGAAAAGTAAATATTTTAATGCGTTGCCTATTGTTGTAACTTGTTTTATAATCGCTGTAAATGTTTCTCTTTCAATTTTGTCATGTTATAATTTGAAAACCAGGATGCAAAAATTTTCAATTGTATGCACAATTTCATCTGGTTATTCTGATACATTAACACGAGCTTTAGTTTTAGGATGCTTAATGATTTATGAAAATATATTAACGTTTTATACTTATATTTCACAGCACAGACTACCGCTTGCTATCATCTTCAAACATATTAAACAAAATACATGTAACACTTTACAGTCTTCACCACACACAAAACACAATACACACTCAAATATACACACATCTCATCATACACATAAAACACACCCATACAAACAAAATACACTTCGAATACGGAGAGAAATACCCGGTGTTGGCTCCGAATTTGTGTGCTTAACAGTTTTGGTTGCTCTTTTCTCTGAGGATGTAATTGCTCGAGTGATTCAAACAGGCACTATATTTTCTGTAATAACAAAACACACAATTGTTTTTGAAAATGGCTAATGCAGACATATTTGAAGATCTAGATGATAATCTACAAGTGGATTGTATTGCTATTGAGAGACCTGAATGTTGTAGAGAACACATTGCTCCTTACAATTTAAAAATGTTGTCTGCTAATATTAGAAGTTTGAATCACAATTTCACTAACATACTTCCAACATTATCTAGGTTGAAATGTGAATTTGATGCGTTGGTGTTTTCGGAGTGTTGGCTTCATGAGTTTTCTAACATTCCACAACTTAGGGGATATGACGTCTTCCATACTTCGAAGATAACCAATAAGTGCGGAGGAGTCGTAGTTTACCGTCAGGGAATGTTGGTCGGCGTCGGATCACGAACCGGATTTCCAGGGAGCTAATTGCCTAATGGTGTCTCTAGGAAATACACTAAAAATAATTGCTCTTTACAGATCCCCGGCAGTGAAAAACTTGGAGAACTTCAATAATAGCCTAGATGATCTTTTGCTTAGGAACAAACACTGCACTGGGATGTTAGTTACGGGAGATATAAACATTAATTTACTCGAGGAGCCACCAAGCCGGGACAACGCTGCTTACCAGAACCTTATGGCTGGACATGGGTTTCTCTCTGCAATCACACGACCGACCAGAGGGCTTACATGTTTGGATCATGCCTTCATAAAATCGCCAGGCAGGGGTCTTGGTTTGGTATGCAACTCTTCTGTTACCGATCATGATATTTTGTGTGTGGGAATGTCACTAAAAGTTGAAAGGAATTTAATGAAAAGAGAAATCATCAAAACTAATTTTATCAGTGTGGCCGAAGACTTGAAATTGGTGGACTGGAACCAAGTGCTAATTAAACCTAATGTAAACGATGCAGTATCTACCTTCAGTCAAATAATATCCGACTACATCCACAAACATACGCACAAAGTGATTGTTGGCCGGTCAAGGCGACACCTGAAAGCCTGGATCACTCCCGGACTGCTTAGGTGTCTGCGACACAGGGACAATCTACACTTGAAGCTGAGAAAAGATCCAACGAATGAAATACTTAAAACTACGTATGCCGCTACAGAAATTAAGGAATGGTTACTGGAACCCCTAACTCACATATGTAATCTCAGCTTAGCTACAGGATCGTTTCCCGACTGCTGGAAGACGGCATTGGTTATTCCCATTCATAAATCTGGCGATAAAAGTGATCCAAACAACTACAAACCGATAGCCCTTCTCAGCATAGTATCAAAAATACTAGAAAAACTGGTTAATCGGAGGCTTGTGGATTTTCTAGAGAAGTACAACCTACTCAATGCGAGTCAATTTGGATTTAGAAGAGGAAAATCAACTGAAGATGCAGTCCAACTCCTGTCTGAGACAGTCGTCTCTCATCTAGATCAAAAGAAAAGGTGCATCGGTGTTTTTCTCGACTTTTCTAAGGCTTTTGACTCTATCTCTCCTTTAATACTATTAAAAAAGATTAGAGTCATTCGGTGAGCGTGGAGTTCCTCTAGCTTGGTTCACTAGTTACCTAGAAAATAGAAAACAAAGAGTCAAAATTGGAGAATTCATGAGTAATGTTGCACACATAGAGTATGGAATTCCACAAGGCGGAATCGTAGCTCCAACTCTCTTTATTTTGTATCTAAATGACATATTTAGCCTAAACATTCCAAACTGTAAGCTTATCTGTTATGCCGATGACAACGTTGCTATTTTTCACGGGAAGTGCTGGGAGTCTGTCGCTGAGTGTGCTGAGCGCGGTATGACTGTGCTGACTCGATGGCTTGATTACAATCTCCTCACTCTTAATGTCAACAAGTCTAATTTTATTGCTTTCCACATTACAGCGGCTACGGGAACCCCAATTTCTGAACTTATTCTACGTAATAACCGTAATAATGACGAGTGCTCTTGCAGCTCAATGACCAGAGTAAGTGCCATTAAATACCTAGGGGTAATGATAGATGAGAATTTGTCATTCTCACAGCACATTTCATATATATCAGGGAGAGTTCGCAAGCTGCTGTATATGATGAGAATTTTAAGAGCCACTGTCTTCGGGAACATTAAAATGTTGGTTTATAAATCGCTCTGCCAATCATTACTGCTCTATTGCCTGAGCGTTTGGGGAGGAGCGGCTAAAACTCATATGGAAAATATTGAAAAAGCACAAAGGGCTTTTCTTAAGGTCATGCTAGGCAAGCCACGCAGATAGTTTACAGATAAACTGTACGAAGAAGCTTCGGTCCTGAGAGTTCGCCAGCTGTTTGTCATGAGGGCAGTAGCTAAATGCCACGGCTTGTCTTGTGGGATAAATTCAAGAAGACAGAATCGCTCACGTGACATAACACTTCCTGAAATCAGCACTGTATTTGCCGCCCGGTTACCTCCGTACATTCATATTTACACGTACAACTCCGTCTGTAAAGTTGTCGAAATCACCAAGTACACTTTCTCTGAATGTAAACCTAAATTAATAAAATGGTTGAGTTCTCTCTCTGGTGAGCAAACTGAGAAACTTATAATGCATACAGAAATGGTGCATAAAATAATATTTCCTTGTACAGCTCCTTTTACCTGACAAAATACTTCATGCCACACATCTAATTAGTTCCTCTCTCGTACATACATAAACCATACCAACGCAGCACACACACCCCCTACACACATACACACACACATGCACCCTCACACACACACATAAGCATCCTAACCAGCATTATAAAAATTGTACCGTTGTAATTTATCTAAAAATAGTTAATTTAATTTATAAATTAATTTAATTTAACATAAGTGTGTAATACGAGTATTTTATTCTTATCTTTTCGCTTTAATTGTACTACTTATCATGATGTTGAGGGTTTCTTTTCGGGCGGAATGCGTGGCAGGATTTAAAACGGCTAAAGAAATACATTATTTTCGAGCAACAATAATAATAAAGACGGGTCTACACAAATTATTTGTTTCTGCCTCTACGATTACTACTATCGGACCACAACAGGCTGGTTTTTCTTTCCTGTATTCTTTCTTGAATGAAGCCCTCCAACTGAAACTTAACTTTAATTTAATTTGTTTCTGATACTCGATATGAGGACAGAAAGTTCAAATAATATATTTAATTTAATTTATTTATTCAGGTATACAAAACTATTAATTAATTAATTGATCATATAAAATGTATTCCATAATCTTAAATTCCACTATGTTATTATAAAGTCATTGTAACTTCCTGTGCAATCCGTTTTAGCGCTAAATCTATTGTTACAAATTCTACACACGGAGTGCCCAAAATACAGGCTCAGCCTAGTTTGGGACCCATCATATAAACTACGGAGCCAGCTGTAACATTGTTTAAATTACCTATTTAATTTTGTTCACTTATGTGCTGCAACTCTTATGGAAATAAATAAATGACTTTAAAAAATGTTTAATTAATGAAAAAGATGCATTTGTGTACATGATGTCCTTTTGCTTTACAGTTTTTTTCTTAGTTGAGTTATATAGAAGACCCATGTTTGTCCCTCTTTTTATAAGGAAGTTAATAAGACGCAAATACGTATTTGCGTCTAACGCGCTAATAATAACCTGCTTTCAAATTAAGAAAAAAGACCACATCTGATCACTTGCTTTTTATTTACTTTTCTCTATTTACTTCGTAAAATTGTTTTAACATAGGCGCATTTGCCATAAGCATCTTAATATTTTACGTTGAATAAAAAATTACATTATGATACTTAATAAAAAAGGCGCAAGTATGCAGAAACGTCTTTTTATCCTAAAATTGACTATCAAGCGGAGATTGCGCGGGGGTCGGGCGGGCTATGCTAAGTACGGCGCCTGACCAGTTATGTCAGTTGCGCCCGAGTAGGTTGTAGGAGCACGACGTGACGAGGTCGCGCAATTTTTCGCAGCGTGCTTCGTCGTAATTAAGTAAGTATTTTTTATTTTAAGATTTTGTTTGTGTGTGCAATTTGATTTATAAACATTATATAAGTGCTTACACTACATTATTTGTTTAAATAAGATTTATCATAATTAAATTAGTGATATTAACTGAAGTAAGCTTTTATTGAGTCATTTTCATTGAATTATTTGTGTTTTGGATTCATATGGCTGGCCAAGTAAGTGGCGAAGGTGTGAGTCGTGGGTTTGATCCCCACCCAGTGCAAATATTTGTGTGATGAATACAAATATTTTACTATGCCTGGGTGTTTTCTATGTATAATAAGTATGTACTCGTAGTTGTAAAAATGTGTAAGTATTATATTCGCTATCTGGCTCTCATAGTACAAGCTGTACTTAGTTTGGTTCTGTTGTAAATTTTTTTTCCGTAAATCGGAACGCGTCGCATTCTCTGTGTTGGCCAAGTGATAAACGTCACAACACTAAAAAAGTCGGTTCGTTTACCGCGTCCCTAGCGGAAGTGACTGGGAGCGTCCTTTTTTCACGAACGGCGTCTCGGACGGTCGTTTCGTTCGCTGGTTCGTAAATAATTGAGTTTGAAGATTGTTGGTGAGTTTAAAGGTGTTTCGTCTTGCTCGATCGATTATTCGTACCGCAGAGAAGTGAAAACGTTGTTTGTTATAGTGACGTGTCCCGAAGCGAACGCTGCCGAGCGAGGTGTGGTCCGCGTTGTCAATTGAGGTGTGGTCTGCGTGGCTTCGCGTGTCTGGTGATCGCCTCCCTGTGAAACGGGTGAGTACCGGAATTTTTCGGGGGTTGCGAGTAAAGCCGCGGGCGGGCGGATGTTAGGAGAATATTTTGTTAATTTCGTTTGTTCTTTTATAGGTGTCCCGTACCGGTTGTGTCCAGTAATACCAGTGGTGTCCCTTGCGGATTGTGTCCCGTTCAGGCCGTGTTTCCTGTCCTGGGCTGTGCTCGGTTCGGCGGTCGATCCCGGACACCTCGTGGCTGGGACAGCGCTCGCCCGATCCTGGCAGGTTTTTTGTGGATAGTGGTGAACTGACAGCTAGTGGAATGGAGAGTGGGGCCTATTTGCCAGGCCTGGCCATGGGCCGTGGTTGAGGAGTGTTGATTCGGGGGGATATGTGACCACTTTAATCTAGGAACCACCGTTATAATCCTATCATAACCGCCGTCAAGTGAATTTCCATCGGAGCCCGTAGGGTATCGAGCCAAGGGTCACCTCCGGATGTTTTTCCTGAGCTTAGCTCACTGAGGCAGGACGGTCATATCCCTTGTCAGTCTCTCCGACTTGACTAAACTAAAGGTGTATGGTTTTACCCACAATGTTTTCCTTGCTTTGAGCAAACAGGGATCAGGGAAGCCTAGTAGGCTATAGGTTACAGTTAGGGCATGGCGGTATTGGACTTCTGACAAAACCGGTATTTTTTCGGTATTCAAATTTTTAAAACCGGGATCCCGGTTTTTCGGTATTATACTTCAGCTATTCGGTATAGTAAATCCAGTACCTACCTACTTAATTTAGCATTTCAAACTCTAAAGTTAAACAAATATCAATACATACGCATTCATTTTAAGCTAGTTTACGCTCGTTAGTTTTATACGAAAAATTAAACCAACTTCAAAACCACAAAACAGCACTCCAACGTCAACTCACTCATCTATTTGATGTCGTAGCCAGTCAAGTGAAAAAGCTAGTAGGTAGATGTTATGTACCTAGTAAGTAGTGCAATTACTTGTAGGTAGATAGTATTTATGAATCGGTATGGCTGGTACCGACCCCTCAAACAGATGAGTGAGTAGCGCTTAAAATAGTTATAATAATTTCTTTTTCGCTTTTGAGTGCCTATTTGTGGGTTTGAAGTTGGTTTAGTTGATATGCATCACAAGACCAAAATAAAAAAAATTGATTTACCCCCGACTACTTCGAATTTGTAATCTGTACGACATTCTACTAGTCAAGTCCTTTCTTTTGATACCCACATTGAGGTAGTAGTGAAAATAATAATGTAATTCGCCATTTGTTGTGGCGGCCATCTTGGATCGGCCAAAACTTGTCAGTGTTTAGTATTTTACTAGTCAAGCCCTATCATTTGATTACCCATATTGAGGGAGGTTGTGAAGAAATTTTGTATATTTTTTAATAAATTTAGATACTTTATGGAGGCGGCCATCTTGAATCGATATTAACTAAACATAGCTAAGAACCACCGCACGGGAATAAACCTTTAAACAAAAAAACAGCATAATCGGCCCATCCGTTTGAGCTCTACGGCCCCACAGACAGACACACACACACAGAGACAGACAGACATCGACGTCAAACTTATAACACCCCTTTTTTGTCGGGGGTTAAAAATACTTTATGTTACTCTTTTTAGTGCAAAACAAGTTTTTATTAATACATTTACAGTATTTCGTGAAAACCATGAGAAAAAATGACGTGAGACTGCCGCTCATCAAGTTTACAATCATAAAATGAATTGCAATTGATTATTGATTGTTATTTTCGTAGTCTTATGGGTTTTATTTATGAATTTAATTTCTTTATTCAAAATACCGAAAAACCGGTATTTGCAATTTCAATACCGGTATTCAGAATTGCCCCAAATAGTCCGGTATTACCGGTTTTTCGGTAATACCGAAAACCGCATCCATGCCCTAGTTACAGTATTTCCGTGGTCCATTCCCCTCCGAGGAGCTTAAGGGTAATTTAACGTAAGTAGATGTGAAGGGGCGTCTCCCTGGCACAGAGCGCTCGGTCGTTTATTGAATGAATGTAATGCTATAGCCATTGATAAGGATTCAATGTTTTATATTTTTTTGATAGGGTTGAAGCTAGATTTTCTAGGGGCTTGCAGTGGATAAGTACCCTAGTTATCCTGTGTACACAGCTTGCGGCTGTAATAATAAATTAATTAACCATATAACCATCACTAGGGCTAACCTGTGTATTTGGAGTGTAATTAAGACTACCGTGACACAAATAAAAAAGACTGTTCATGGAAGAGGATAGTGGATGAAATGAAAAACCCGAACATATCAGACAGTAAGTCTAATTTATATTGTTATTGTTAAAATAATTACAAAAGGATTCTCTTACATGAAATGCTTCTCTTGTTGCTCGTACATTGTCATGTAGTTGTCCCACTGATCGTAAAACTGATCCGTGTTCAGCACTTGCTTCATCAAAAGCTATTATTGTTTGATTAGTTCAAAGATAATTGTGTAGCACGCAAGCAGCTTTTGTTATTAAATCAACTGATTCTACTTTACACTCCAATGGCCGACAAAATATCGGAAATCGCATTGACAAAATACCAAAGGCATTTTCTACCACATTTCGCGCTCTGCTGAGACGATAATTAAAGTGCCTTTTTTCTGTACTGTTACGACATGCGCTTTGTGGGTATGGTCTCATAAAATGTTTTTGTAAAGGAAATGCCTGGTCACCTATAAATACGTAAGGTATTGCAGTACCACCTTCTAGTAAAGGCTGATCACTAGGCAAATTTAATTCGTTATTTTGTAACCTTCGTCCAAATGCACTGTCAGAAAAAATACCACCATCACTAAATCTGCCCATGGAACCAATATCTATTATAATAAACTTCTTGTTTGCATCAACAACTGCGAGTAATACTACAGAATGGAAATGTTTATAATTAAAATACTGTGAACCTGAATGAGGTGGGCATTTTATGGATATATGCTTGCCGTCGACTGCTCCAATACAGTTGGGGAATTGCCATTTCAGCATAAAATTTTCAGCAATTTCTTTCCATTCTCTTTCAGTCGGCAAACACATGTAAATTGGTTGTAAATGATTCCAAACTGCTTGGCAGACGTTTTTTACAAGCCTAGAAACTGATCTGTCCCCCACTCTATAATTGTATCCAATTGTTTTGTAGGAGTCTCCTGTTGCCAAAAACCTGCAAAAGGGAACACTTTTTAATGAATGCATATATGTACATACTTTATTGCACTATAATATTACAGTTAACATGATTATAAGTTTAAATTAAGAAAGTTAGCTCTAACCTTTTTTATTACTGTTTCAGTTAAAACGGCAAAAAACGAATGGAAGAAATTACGTGATGAGCATCCAGAATCAATAAAAAGAATTAAAAGCTCAACAAGTGGCCAAGCTGCATCACCAACAAACACTTGGAAATATGCCAGTCTACTTGAATTTTTATTGCCTTATATGAAAAACCGCCCAAGAAGTGGTAACGTAAATGAAAGCCAGAATAATAAAACAAACAGTACAATGGAAGCTGGTAATGCAAGTGAAAGCCAGGATAGTACAGTTTCACATACTGAGACACAGGAAAATACTGATCATGTTTCTAACACTGAATCTATACCATCTACGTCTCACAGCTCATCGTCTGAACAAAGGCAAAGAAAGAGAAAGAACGATTAATATTTAGCTGTTTTACTGAGAGACATTGATGCAGATTATGAAAAGCGTCGCCGTGAGATAAAAGAGAAAGACACAGCTGAAAGGGAATCAAGAAGACATCCTTTAAAACTGTTTTTTGACAGTATGAGCGAAACAGCCATAAAGTTTCCAGAGTGGTTGCAAAGGGACATTAAAAGGAAAATCTTTACCATAATGTCTGAAGCGGAAGATAAGTATGACAATTACTTATACGGAAGTCAGTTCTCATATGGATATTCACCATCTTCTGCTCAATCTACTCCACGCTCCCAAGACACTCCAGTCTCCCAAGATAAGCCATACTTCCAAGATACTCAAAACAACGAAGGCACTCCGTCCACCTATACTACTTTCAATTGATATCTTTATACAACCTAATTTTAAATAAATATACCAAAGTAACTGAATCTGTTTAATTTTAATGTTGGTATCTGGACTTACCTCAAACAAATAGCCAATCTTTCTTCTGGCGATATAGTTTTTCGAAAATTAGTATCAATCTTTGTAACATTACATATTGACTACAATATGTAAACGTACATTTTACCTCTATTTTCATCTCAAAACTAACATTTATTCATAGAATTCTTAGATATTTACATACAATGTAACATTACATATTGACTACAATATGTAAACGTACATTTTACCTCTATTTTCATCTCAAAACTAACATTTATTCATAGAATTCTTAGATATTTACATACCAAAATTTTCACATCACTAATTTCCTTTTAATTGTGTCCATACGATAGGAAATAATTTTCTTATTATTATGATATTGTTCTGGTATTATATATTTCATTCTAAATCTATAATAATTACGTTTTTCTAAAAAAATTATTTGTTTACATATTGTCATTACTATAAACATCATTCGTCACTTAGCAACCTCTACCCTTTTTCATAAGGTTGTATAGTTTTTAGAACTAATCCTCTTTGAATTGTTAATATTAAAATAAAGTTTATTTTCTCCAGATTCAAAACACTAAAAGTCTACATTTTTAATCAAATCGTTTGAGAGGTCAGTGAGAATCCAGCTTCCAACAGAGGAACATTAACATACAGGAGACTTCCAAGCGATCAACATCCATAATAAACCTTGAAGGTCTAAACGGCTGAGAGCCACTACCGTTCAACAACTACATCCCGTGAACTTACTTGGAAGTACTTACACCCTGTGGAACTGTTTGGAAGCAACTACACTCACGAGGACTGCTGGCCGAGAACTCTACCGTGCTAAGTGGAGCCATCCTCGCTGACGAATACTACACTCACGAGGACTGCTGGCTGAGAACTCTACCGTGCTAGGTGGAGCCATCCTCGCTGACGAATACTACACTCACGAGGATTGCTGGCTGAGAACTCTACCGTGCTAGGTGGAGCCATCCTCGCTGACGACTACTACACTCACGAGGACTGCTGGCTGAGAACTCTACCGTGCTAGGTGGAGCCATCCTCGCTGACGGCTGCGAGCCCCGACCGATCAACAATTATATCCTGGGACCCTGTTTGGAAGCACTTTACTCACTGGCCTTTTCAAGACAGATAATTTTCAAAATTTCCTTATTTTAAGTTACGTCTTTTTTTTATCCTATTCATTTCCTTTAATCTTTATTTATTTCTTTAATATACTTGTTTTATAACTGTTTATCATTCAACCTTTACCTCTCTCCTCCCAATAAAATCCTCTTATGTTCACTAACGTGACATTTGGCGCCCAACCTTCAAAAACAACCCCCCCTCTCTTGCTTATTCTTTAATCCCTCAACCCCTGAATTCTTCTAAATTCTAAAACATACTTACACTAGTATATATACTTAATATTTTCTTTTCGGCACTCTTTGAATAATAACTTCCCTCCTCACTCTCTCCTCATCTCCCTTCATCCTCATAATATCTCATCTAAACATTTCATCACTTGATCATTCATTTACTCAAATCACTATTGATCTAATATCTAGATAATTATTACTTAATCTCTCTAACAATGGACAAAACCATTAAATTTGAGTACCTCAACAAATCCGAACTAGAATATGAGGTTAAGATTAGACTAGAGGAGCCAGTCTCTTCCATCTCTTTACTGCGCAAGCAAATTACACACTTAAACCAACAGTTTCCCTCTGAGGAAATTTTAAACTCACCTTATACTATCGAAGAGGATTTATGTCAAACTGAAATAACACTGAATTATGTTGAATCAAAATTAAACAAACTGACGAAATCCGACTCGAGATTAATCAAATTTATTCAGACCTTCTTAAACCATTTACATTTTAGACTCGATCGGATCGACATTGACATAAATCCTACCTTCTTAGATACATTCAAAACACTTAAGGAAAAATATGACAGTTTAATCAATAAATTCAACTTATTTATTCTTCCAGACCCGATTCAACCTGAAATTGTATTGGCGGAGGTCGTTAACGCAGGTCGGTCGAACCCTCAACAGTTTTCTTCTGCGACTCAACAAGTCGCCCACTCACAGGTACCTCTTAATGATTCTGAACTCTTCAAAGATCTTAGACGTCACTCTTTCGATGGTAAATCTTGTCCAAGATCATTTTTACTTAAACTAGACGAATATTGTTTTTGTCGTAGAATTGATAGAAATTTATTAATTTCAAGAGCCTATGAAATTTTTACTGACAACGCGTTACACTGGTTTCGTTTTAAAATTGGTCAAAATCCAAATTTAACTTGGGACGATGTTTCTGATTCTCTCATTAAGGACTTTGGTGAACATGATTACGATTTCAAATTACTTGAAGCTATTAAAAATCGTACTCAAGGTTCGAACGAGAACATTATAATCTATATTTCTATTATGTCAGGAATGTTTTCTAGACTCTCTAGAAAATTATCCGAATCTGAAAAAGTAGAAATTTTATTGCGTAACATTAGACCCTGTTACTCTGTCTTTGTAGCATTAAAGGACATTTCCTCCATTGATTCTTTAATAGCTACTTGTCAAAACTATGAGAAATTTCTCGATAGAGACAAACAATTTAAAGAACCAGTTAATAGTTCTCTCATGCCTGAGTTTTCTTATAAAAATACTGCTTCAACTTCATATAGAAATTCGTCCCAAAACTATACGAAACAAGTGAACACCGTTTCTAAAAATACACAGTCTAATTTTATGACAAACTCTAATTTATTTTGTGTACGTTGTCGTACAACGAATCATAACTTAAAAACATGTAAAGAACCTCATTATACTGTATGTTTTAAATGCGGTCTGAAAGGATTTAGAACTCCTGATTGCCCTAAATGTTCTAAATCTAATTCAAAAAAACTAAACTATGACTTAAAAAGTAAATTTGATATTGATGACTGGAAAAATTGGTTAGAAACTATAAAAATTTTTTTCTCTTGTTACAAAATTTCTTCAACTCTTTACTCTAATGAAATTGATTTTAAACGACCTTTCATCAATATTAAAATTAATAACTTATCTATTTCTGGGTTATTAGACTCGGGTAGTTCTATAACTATCTTGGGAAATAACTCTCACCTAGAAATAATTAAACTCGGTTACAAACTTTTTAAGTCAGATTTTATTACCGTTTCTACAGCTAATAACGAAAAAGTCAATTCTTTGGGTTACTTTGACTTACCTATACAGTTTAATAACCAAACGCATTGTATCAGGACCCATGTTTTTCCTGAGATTTCGCCATCTTTAATTCTAGGAATCGATTTTTGGCAAAAATTTAATCTTTTACCAAAAGTTCTTTCCTCTTTGACTAAATCTGAACATATTTGCCAATCTATCTCAGAAAATAAATTAGTGTTACCGTATGATAACTTATCGTCTAACCAGAAGATTATTACGGACGACATTATTCAACGCTTCAAACTTATTTCTTTTGAAGAAAAAGGAGAACTTGGCTTGACTAATCTCATAACTCACAAAATTGACACTGGAGATGCTCTCCCTTTCAAACAGAGATGTTATCGATTATCTCCTGAAAAACAAAAAGCTTTAATCAACGAAGTTGACAAAATGCTACAATGGAAAGTGATTGAAAAAAGCGAAAGTCCTTGGCAATCTCCAGTAATCATCACTCCGAAGAAAAATGGCGAATGGCGATTTTGCGTAGATAGCAGAAAACTCAACTCTATCACTCGTCGTGATGCTTACAACCTACCACTGATTAGTGAAATTTTGGATAACCTCAGAAATGCGAAATATCTATCTAGCATTGATATTGCTAAAGCATTTTGGGAAATTCCGCTAGATGTCGCTGATAGAGACAAGACTGCTTTTTATGTACCTGGAAGAGGTATGTTCAGGTTCACAGTTATGCCGTTCGGATTAACCAACTCGCCGGCAACTCAACAAAGGCTGATGGATATGTTATTCACTCCAGAGTTTGAAAACAAGGTATTTTGTTATTTAGATGATATAATTATAATTAGTGAAAACTTCGAAGAACATATCTCTCTGTTAGTGAAAGTTCACGAAAAATTATCTTTTGCTAATTTAACTATCAATTTTACAAAGACTCAATTTTTTAGAAAGGAACTCAAGTATCTTGGTTTCGTCGTGGATGAATTTGGTCTACGAGCTGATCCTGAAAAAATAAAATCAATTCTTGAATATCCTGTACCTACCAACAGAAAAGAAGTTCGAAGATTCATTGGCACTTGCAGTTGGTTCAGAAGATTTATTCCAAACTTCAGCACTATTGCATTTCCTCTTAATAGATTGACGTGCTCTGGGAAAAATGCACCTAAGTTTCTCTGGAATGCGGATGCTGCTTTGGCTTTTCAAAAACTTAAAGAAGTTTTGGTTACAGCTCCTATTCTTGCCTGCCCAGATTTTAATCTTCCATTTTCAGTACATTGTGACGCATCAAACTATGGTATTGGCGCAATGCTGACTCAACACCAAAATGATCAAGAAGTTGTGATTGCATACATGAGCAGAGCTCTTAACAAGCATCAACAAAACTATTCTACCACTGAACGTGAAACCCTTGCAGTTATTACTGCCTTGGAACATTGGC
Organism: Ectropis crepuscularia; assembly: GCA_963693475.1. Classification (NCBI taxonomy): domain Eukaryota; kingdom Metazoa; phylum Arthropoda; class Insecta; order Lepidoptera; family Geometridae; genus Ectropis; species Ectropis crepuscularia. The sequence goes on from OY856355.1 coordinate 23,057,117, forward strand.
GTTGTTACTTAGACAACGGGATGCTATTCACTATTTACACAGATCATGCTGCTCTTAAGTGGTTTCAAAACTTATCAAATCCTTCGGGAAGACTTGCTAGATGGTCTCTTCGTTTATCCTGCTTCAATTTTATTTTGAAACATAAGAAGGGTAAAGATAATGTTGTTCCTGATCTTCTCTCTAGATCTACAAATCAAGATTCTGGAATTCAAGGAATCAATCCCATCTCTACAAGTAATCCTGTAGTCGATCGTGATCTAGAACACTACAACAAGATATTTCTCGCCTGTAACTCTAATCCCGATAGTTATCCTAATTATCATGTTAGAGATAATAAACTTTTTCGTTGTATTCACTCTTCTAATGAAATTAATGAAGATTTCATTTGGAAGGAAGTTCCTCTACCAAGTGAAAGAGCTTCCATAATTATCAACAATCACAGTACTCCTCAAGAAACTCATCTTGGAATCTTCAAGACTTACAAGAAAATCTCTTTATTATATTATTGGCCTGGAATTTTTAAAGACATTACAAATTTCATTAATAAATGTGACACGTGTTTGTCTTATAAACATCCTAATCATTCTCCTTACGGACTTATGGGCAAACCAAAAATTTGCTCTAGACCATTTCAATCTATTTCTTTAGATTTAATGGGTCCTCTTCCAATGACTAGAAAACGCAATCAATATATACTGGTTATTAACTGTAACTTTACTAAATATACTTTAATTTTTCCAATTAAACGGGCTACCGCGTCTATTATTATTGACATTCTAGAAAACTGTGTATTTTTAGTCCACGGTACTCCTCAAACTATAATAATGGACAATGGCTCTCAGTTTCAATCTCATGAATTTAATAATTTTCTCAATAAATACAAGGTCCCTTTTATCTTTTATTCTCCTTTTTATCATCCACAGTGTAATCCCACTGAACGTTACAATAAAACTATTGTTACGGCTTTGGCTTCTTTAGTCGGTGACGATCATAGATCCTGGGATATCTTCCTGCCGAAGATTCAGTTCGCAATGAATTGTAATGTTAACCTAACAACTGGTTACTCTCCATCATTTTTAGTGTTTGGTAGAGAAATTATCCCTTGTGGATCTCTCTATACTCCAACTGAAAACATAGAAGAGTTAGTTTTCTTGCCTCGGGATATTTATGCATTGAATTCTGGTCTTCTCTCTTCTACCTTTGATAAAGTACATCTTGAACTTTTAAGAGCACATGCTAGAAATAGTGCTCATTATGACTTACGTCGTTCTGTTAAGGAATTTAATGTTGGTGATACTGTTTGGCGTAAGAATTATGTTCAAAGTAACGCTGCTACCTATTTTAGTGCTAAACTAGCTCCAAAATTTTTAAAATCTAAAATCATAAATAAATTGTCCCCTTTAGTTTACATTTTAGAAGATGCTAACGGTATCACTGGCAAATGGCATATCAAAGATATAAAAGGATAAGCCATCGTCTCTTAATTTTTCTTTATTTTTTTATCATCCCTTTAACTTTTACTACATTTACTTACATTACATTTACTAACATTACATTAACCTACATTATTTTAATTACTCTTTAGTATTTTTCTAACGTATTTAAACGTTACCCAAGACTTAGTGGTCTTTTGTTTTTTTTACTTTCTCAAGTTAATGAGCTCTAAACTCATTAACTCTTTAACCAATGAGTATCTAACTCTTGGATTTTGTATGAGCCCTAAACTCATACTCTTATCTTGAACCCTACCGTTCAAGATATCTTGAGCCCTACCGCTCATGTTAGCTCTTGAGCTCTACCGCTCATGCTATCTTTTGAGCCCTTATGCTCATCTTTAATTACTTTCTTCCCCTTATAAAGAGCGGATGATAACTCTATAAATAAGCCTAACTATCAAGCCCTATGTTCATCCTTCTTATCATTCTTATTATTATTATATCAGTCATTTATTTGTCTTCTTAGTTTTTAAATTTTTTACAATACATATATAAAATAAACATTATAAAAAACTTAAAAACTAGGGTGCCGCCAGCAGCGGGGCAGTGTCCAAGCTACCGGTGGTTAGGACTGCAGAGTGAGGAACCTCCTGACGATTATTATATTATTATTTTTTTTTTTTTTTTCTCATAGAGCGGGTGATAACTCTTTAAATAAGCCGATTATTAGAGCGGTTGATGACTCTTTAAAAAAGCCTGCCATCGCCGAGAGTGTATGCTTTGAGTGTTCGTCATTGAATGTGAACTTACACCCAAACAGAATGGAAGTGATGAGTGAAAGACTTGAAAGGTTATTTGAATGAATTTATGTTTGTGTGAAGGTAATACCTCTCTTAAACCCTTTAGAACCTCTTCCCAAATTTTACAGAAGCGTAAAATTTCCGCAGTCGTGGGGAATAATGTAACATTACATATTGACTACAATATGTAAACGTACATTTTACCTCTATTTTCATCTCAAAACTAACATTTATTCATAGAATTCTTAGATATTTACATACAATGTAACATTACATATTGACTACAATATGTAAACGTACATTTTACCTCTATTTTCATCTCAAAACTAACATTTATTCATAGAATTCTTAGATATTTACATACCAAAATTTTCACATCACTAATTTCCTTTTAATTGTGTCCATACGATAGGAAATAATTTTCTTATTATTATGATATTGTTCTGGTATTATATATTTCATTCTAAATCTATAATAATTACGTTTTTCTAAAAAAATTATTTGTTTACATATTGTCATTACTATAAACATCATTCGTCACTTAGCAACCTCTACCCTTTTTCATAAGGTTGTATAGTTTTTAGAACTAATCCTCTTTGAATTGTTAATATTAAAATAAAGTTTATTTTCTCCAGATTCAAAACACTAAAAGTCTACATTTTTAATCAAATCGTTTGAGAGGTCAGTGAGAATCCAGCTTCCAACAGAGGAACATTAACATACAGGAGACTTCCAAGCGATCAACATCCATAATAAACCTTGAAGGTCTAAACGGCTGAGAGCCACTACCGTTCAACAACTACATCCCGTGAACTTACTTGGAAGTACTTACACCCTGTGGAACTGTTTGGAAGCAACTACACTCACGAGGACTGCTGGCCGAGAACTCTACCGTGCTAAGTGGAGCCATCCTCGCTGACGAATACTACACTCACGAGGACTGCTGGCTGAGAACTCTACCGTGCTAGGTGGAGCCATCCTCGCTGACGAATACTACACTCACGAGGATTGCTGGCTGAGAACTCTACCGTGCTAGGTGGAGCCATCCTCGCTGACGACTACTACACTCACGAGGACTGCTGGCTGAGAACTCTACCGTGCTAGGTGGAGCCATCCTCGCTGACGGCTGCGAGCCCCGACCGATCAACAATTATATCCTGGGACCCTGTTTGGAAGCACTTTACTCACTGGCCTTTTCAAGACAGATAATTTTCAAAATTTCCTTATTTTAAGTTACGTCTTTTTTTTATCCTATTCATTTCCTTTAATCTTTATTTATTTCTTTAATATACTTGTTTTATAACTGTTTATCATTCAACCTTTACCTCTCTCCTCCCAATAAAATCCTCTTATGTTCACTAACGTGACATCTTAGCAATATCCTTGGCAATAATTGTAAGTAACTCATCAAACTGTTGTCCAGATACACGATAGTACATCTTAAAATTTTCGTCGTCAAGTTCATTAAACAAAGTGTTAAATTCGGTGCTTGTTTTCCAGGACTGAATGTGTTGACTTATCCAGTATCTATGTTTCCGTTTCTTCTTCATAAAATGAGCAATAATCAATCTTCTTCTCCTATGACGATAGTCCTCCTCTAAAGTCTCGTCATTGCTCGTGTCGTCTTCCATATCACGTCCGGTTAACTCGACGTTCTAGCACAAACTGGCCATCACTAACGTAGTTTTAGCTTATTTATTGGTGGACGGACAACTAGTTCTAGTTTAGCTTAGCTTAGTTCACTGAGAGTTTAGTTTTCATTTAGTTTAGCCGGCGGGCGGTGGACGTTCGGCTTTATTGTATATGGAGTGTAATTACCTACTAAAGTTAGTTTAACGTTCAACACTTAGCGCGTTGAACCTGACTTTGTACTGGTCCGTTGATATCATATTATTAATGAGATATTATAAACCTTATTGTATATGGAGTGTAATTACCTACTAAAGTTAGTTTAACGTTCAACACTTAGCGCGTTGAAACTGACTTTGTACTTGTAATTTGTCCTTTTGTGACTTACTTTACTAGATTTATATTGTTATAAATTCTGTGGTCTTACACCGTACTTAAGAAGGCATATTGGCCCTTTTCTTTCTGTTGATATGGTCATTTCTCTTTAACCGTACAGGATCCTACAAGAGTAGGAGGCGGTAACTTTCACTAATTACTTATAGAACCTCACCGGGTGAGTTTAGCCTGTGCTTAGCCCCTAGTTCTAACCCTGGTTGTATTCTGAATTTACCGAGCCTTACTTAGGGGCCCTGTACTGGGAATAACTAAATTTTAATTTCAAGGTTTTCGAGGAATTCTTGAAATTCCTTTTTTTTTGTTGTTGAAGGGACAGTAACTCAACGATCAACCCCTGACCCTTTTACCCTTTTTATTATAGCCTTATACTTTTGTTTCATATAAATAAACGCTATAGACTTATACTTTTGTTTCATATAAATAAACGCTTGAAAAGGTCTTCTTTCTATTTTTTTTACTTTAATTTAACTTTTTTCCGGGAAGGTTTGAGAATTCAACTTTCTCCGGTTGAGTTCTCAACCCCGAACCCCCGGATACCCTTACACTTTGTGTGAAACATCCACTATATTTATATTTCAGTTTCGTTTAATAATAGTAAAGTCGTGAGTTGCGTTTTATCGCTTGCCAACACTTAACGTGATTGTGTTATATGTGTGAGTGAAATGTATTATTATACATTTTGTAGTGCATCTTAACACTATTAACTATTGTTACAGGTAAAACTAACATAAGAAAAGATCGATGTTTTGAGTTAGTCACTAAAGCTTTAGCTTCACCAAGTACGGAAAGTACAAGTAGTACTGCAGTTGAAAATACAGACCCAATTTCGCTGCATCCCACCAACGACCAACGCCCTTGTCAAATAACACATAGCGAAGAAATTAACACCATCTCTAAAACCGACAGTATTCATTTGGATAAAATCTGTGATATTACCACCACTGGAGTTACTATCAGTGGCAGCAGCAGCCAACGCCTTTGCCAATTAAGCCATATCAAAGAAATAGACAGCATCTCTAAAACGGACAGTGTCCATCTGGATAAAGTCTGCGATAATACCACCACTGCAGTCACAATCAGCAGCAGCAATTTAACAGTAAGTGACTTTGACTCTGACGATTCAGTTTATGACAAAGATTATGTTCCGGCCCAAAGAAAAAACAACCAACATGAGAGTTGCATTGCTTAATGATATATCTGCTGAAGATTTCTCTGAGCAATTGCTGACCATCGGTAATGGTTTAGTACCTGTCAATGAATCGAGCGGATTGATATCATTTCCAAATAATTTTTGTAATTTTGTCTCATCAAAAGACGAACTTATCAACAATGTATTTTCAGACATTATTTCTAACTATAAAAATAATGAATGGTTGAGTGAGCGAGCAATTTTAGCGGCTAAGAATAAAGATGTAGACGACCTGAACTATATAATTCAAAATAAGATCATCGGAACAATGCCTTCATTCAAATCTATTGACTGCGTCACAAATGAAGATGAAGCCACCCACTATCCAATAGAATTTTTGAACTCCTTGGATGTGCCTGGCTTACCACCGCACAATTTACGCCTAAAGGTTTGCTCCGTAGTAATCATGCTTCGAAACATAAACCAACCAAAACTGTGCAACGGTACGCGTTTGGTGGTTAGAAAATTGATGAACAATGTAATTTACGCGACTATACAGAAAGGAAAATTCAAAGGTGAGGAAGTTCTCATTCCGAGGATCCCGATGATCCCAACTGACATGCCGTTTGAATTTAAAAGACTTCAATTTCCGATCCGTCTTGCATTTGCCATGTCCAGCAACAAATCACAAGGCCAATCCTTAAAAGTATTTGGTTTGAATCTAGAACATTCATGTTTTTCCCATGAACAATTATATGTGGCATGTTCACGGGTCGGAAGGCCATCTGCATTGTTTGTTTTTGCGCCTGATAAGAAAACAAAAAATGTCGTGTATCACAAGGCACTTAAGTGAAGAGCAACCTATGTACTGAAATGCAGAAACAATAATAAATGATTAACGTACCTACTTCATTTTTTTTAAATGAAAATGAAATGAAAATCTGCTTATTTATTGCCTATAAGGCGGAACAGAGTTCGCCGGGTCAGCTAGTACAGTTAAAATACAATTAAAAACTTATTTTCTCCAAATCCCCAATTAATTGATTTCCAATCAAGAAATCTGATCGTTTTGGGCTAGATGGTGTTGTGTGAAATGTCTATCAATATTTATTTAGTTAATTTGTTTCAGGAAATACCAATGAGAACCACTAGAATAAGAAACGCTTGCCAGTGTTTAATTAGGTTGTTTCACTGGTGTTTAATTAGAGTGGTGGCGAGGCCACGAAACGATGAGGTTCCCACGCCGCCTCCCAGACCGATGGGATGGTGTTTCAACTGTGCGACGCGGCTTACACCGCCAGATAGATTTTTTTCGTTGAACCATGTCGTTGACATGTATGACGAATACATTATACTTCAAGAAAAACAAAGCCCTATCCAACATTGCTCGGCATCTATGTCAAATTTAAAGAACTTTAGAACATATGCTTGCCCGCTATGTAACAATGTAACTGAACGGAAACCCAAAAATGTTCGTAGATCCATTTATTTCGACGTGTAGTCATTAAATAGACTATAGATAAGGCAAAAAATCCAGGTGTTTCAAAAATGTTACAATTTTAACAGTTGATAACAAAGCTAATTTTTTTAGCTTACTTGATTGACGCAACGACAGTTAAATTATTCTGTACATTTGCGATTTTTTTATCGTGAACGTGGGTGAAACTGGAATAGCTATTATAGCATTTACCTTGTAATAGAATTTGTGTTTATAATGCACCCGATGGCTTTAGATGGGATTCTGCAGAAGTAACTACGACAAGAATTACGTTGTGTCGGACTATGACGACAATGGCGCATTTTTAGCTCTGGATGCTCACGCTTTGTATGTGTTCCAAGAAGAGCGTATTAGAGTAAAAAGGAAACAAGAAAAAACGTTGTGTACGAGGACAGAGAACACGAGGACATGGGTATCGAAGTGGGACACCCACTGAATGAAATTTGGATGAATGAATGGGACGTTCCCTCTGAATTAGTGTTACACTTTATGTACAAAACACAGTACTTAACATCAACTCATAAATCATAGAAAACACAAAATAAAAGCGCGAATTCCAAAATATCTTTCAAAGGCATGCAAAATAAGACGTAGGTCAAACTTGTCTGACTGAGATGACACGACCTTGTTCAGATCCAGGATAAGCTTACTATCTTAGCAGGATTAGCTAATCAAGAATCAAGATGGTATGCTTTTAGCAAGTGCAATGGCACTTCGAAAGTTGTCCCACTCGGTTTTCTGAAGTGCACCTACACAATACATAGAAATAAATGAAGGACCGTCGACGCCACAAATATTACAACACCTTAGGTAGGGCATGGATACCGGTATTCGGTATTACCGAAAAACCGGTAATACCGGACTATTTGAGACAATTCTGAATACCGGTATTGAAATTGCAAATACCGGTTTTTCGGTATTTTGAAGAAAGAAATTAAATTCATAAATAAAACCCATAAGGCAGCTCTAGACTACGAAAATAACAATCAATAATCAATTGCAATTCATTTAATGATTGTAAACTTGATGAGCGGCAGTCTCACGTCATTTTTCCTCATGGTTTACACGAAATACTGTAAATGTATTAATAAAAACTTGTTTTGCACTAAAAAGAGTAACATAAAGTAGTTTGACGTCGATGTCTGTCTGTCTCTGTGTGTGTCTGTCTGTGGCGCCGTAGAACTCAAACGGATGGGCCGATTATGCTGTTTTTTTGTTTAAAGGTTAATTCCCGTGTGGTGGTTCTTAGCTATGTTTAGTTAATATCGATTCAAGATGGCCGCCTCCACAAAGTATCTAAATTTATTAAAAAATATACAAAATTTCTTCCCAACCTCCCTCAATATGGGTAATCAAATGATAGGGATTGACTAGTAAAATACTATACACTGACAAGTTTCGGCCGATCCAAGATGGCCGCCACAACAAATGGCTCTGGCAACCTCAATATGGGTGTCAAAAGAAAGGACTTGACTAGTAGAATGTCGTACAGATTACAAATTCGAGGTAGTCGGGGGTAAATCAATTTTTTTTATTTCGGTCTTGTGATGCATATCAACTAAACCAACTTAAAAACCACAAATAGGCACTCAAAAGCGAAAAATAAATTATTATAACTATTTTAAGCGCTACTCACTCATCTGTTTGAAGTCGGTACCAGCCATACCAATCCATAAATACTATCTACCTACAAGTAATTGCACTACTTACTAGGTACATAACATCTACCTACTAGCTTTTTCACTTGACTGGCTACGACATCAAATAGATGAGTGAGTTGGACTTATAATAGTTACATTAATTTATTTTTCGCTTTTGAGTGCTGTTTTGTGGTGTTGAAGTTGGTTTAATTTTACGTATAAAACTAACGAGCGTAAACTAGCTTAAAATTTATGCGTATGTATTGATATTTGTTTAACTTTAGAGTTTGAAATGCTAAATTAAGTAGGTAGGTACCGGATTTACTATACCGAATAGCTGAAGTATAATACCGAAAAAATACCGAAAAACCGGGATCCCGGTTTTAAAAATTTGAATACCGAAAAAATACCGGTTTTGTCAGAAGTCCAATACCGCCATGCCCTAACCTTAGGTAAAATGTAGGTTAAAGGTTTGTTGAGTGATCAGACCACATCACCTGTCATCTTGTTTAGATTAATGATATCCCAAGTACCTAATTGGTCCCTACTTCATGCAATGTGGACTATGAAAAAACAACAACAAATAGTGGAATAGTTTTTACTTGTTCACAAGTCAGCGATGCGCGAGCATCAGCGCTTTTTTTAAGCATGTCTATGCTTACACAACCAGGCGGTATTACTAATAAACTAAATTAATATTTTTGTGTTTTGTTGCAGATACATTGTTGTTATTAATATCGTTGTTGTTTCGTACTGACAAGTTTATTAACCAAAACGGTGGGGTAGTTATACAACGTGTTGCAAAAAGGAGCAACAATATTTATGGTAGTTCATCTACATTCAGTTTTGAATCATGTATGTGAAAATTAGGCATGAAAGCTCAATTTTTTTTTCCAAAAAAATAATTAATTTTTTTGTTTGTTATTTCATTTGACATACCCCTAATGGCCAAATCTCCGCACGGATTTTTGTACGACGTCGCGGCGTCGGTGGCAAGGTCGTTTGTCTGCTGTACAAGCTTTAGGGTTGAAGCTGGTGATTTGGTGGGAATTTTACGTCAAACTTTGACTCGAATTATCTCGTGATCTACCGTGCTGAGGGGAAAGAGACCTTGGGTGATGAAGTCTACATCAGTGTTAGAATGGACTGTTAAAATATTGTTGGGGGTAAATCCACCACGTTGTATATGTTAAAGATATTTGGTCCGCCTCAGCTAATGAACCAGAGATTGACGAAGCAAACTGCTTTTTTGTGCAAATACCTAATGTGATTAATGTTCTAGGAGTTTATCGCTCTCCATCGTTTCGAAATATAGACAATTTTCTATCTTCATTGGACATTTTCATGACTACATTAACCCTTAACCACCTACCATACATCTCACAGATGCATGTGGATTTTCAATCTCAAATATTTCTGCGCACGAGTATCGTATGAGCTTGGTCGTTCATGTACCTTTTCCCCGCGTCCCTCAGTGCCGCGCAAGCGCTCGTCGAGGTCGGGTGTCAGCGCGTTTGTCCTTGGTGAGTAAAATACTGTCGCCGCGCATCTGAGAGATGCATGGTAGGCGGTTACGTAACTTTTTCATGCATGTGTTTTTTTTATTGTTTTAGTTTAAAATGACTTGTAATGACGCTATGATAGAGCAGTGGTTGGCACAAGAACTCTCAGAGTCGGAAGACATACCAAATGATGAATGCAGTGATGTGGAGTCAGATGTTGGAATACAACATGTCTTAGAAAATATTTGCGAATCCGATTCAGAATGCGAAGATTTTACTGCAGTAGAAAATAATGACGACACACTCCCTCAAAATAATTCACCATTGTTGATTTTCCCCGAAGAGCAAGAATTTTCATCAGGAGATGATGAACCATTATCACATATGCGCTCGAGACCAAGGAAAAAGAATTATTTTGGAAAGAATCGCTTCCGTTGGTCATCTGCTCCACCATCTTTACGGTCAAGAACATTACAACACAATATTTTATTAGAAAAAGAAGGTATAAAAGCAGCATATCAGAGCAAGCTCAACACTTCGTCATCTCCAGTAGATATTTGGCAGCAATATTTTACTGACGAAATGCTTGATAAAATTGTGCATTACACTAATGTGAAAATAAAAGAAATCAGACCAAATTACGAAAATAAAACATGTGTTCAAGATACAGACCTCACGGAATTGAAGGCATTTATAGGGCTCCTGTTTTATACAGCTATCTTCAAAGAAAATCATGAACACTATACATCATGATACAGCAGTGACGGAACTGGAAGAGAAATATATCGCTGTATTATGAGCAAGAACAGGTTCGAAGTGATGCTGAAAACAATTCGATTTGATGATGCTGTAACCAGAGGCGCACGTCGTGAAAACGATGCAACCGCGCCTATTGCAGAGCTCTTTGGTTCTTTCATTGATCAATGTCAAGCTGTGTATGCGATTGGTAGTTATGCTTGTATTGATGAAATGTTACTTGCATTTCGAGGAAGATGCAGGTTCAAAATGTACATGCCAAAGAAACCAGCAAAATCCGGTATAAAAATTCAGTGCCTTACAGATGCCCGATCTGGATATTTGCTGGACGCTTATATATACCAAGGTAAAGATTCTGATGGTATGACTTTATCCAGCGAATATCATCAGCTGAAGAAACCGACTCAAGCTGTTATGCGCCTTATACCACCAGTTGAGGGATCTAACAGAAACATAACAACTGACAATTGGTATACATCTACTGAGCTGCTAGAGTTACTAAAGAAAAAAAACCTCACGGGTGTAGGAACACTGAGGAAAAATCAAAGAGAAATACCTCCAGAATTCTTGCCAACTCGTCACCGAAATGTTGATTCAACAGTTTTTGGATTCACTAAAGATATGACCATATCATCATATGTGCCAAAACCAAATAAAGCCGTAATCACTCTATCAAGTATGCACCACATGCCCAGTGTTGATGAAGCTACCAAAAAACCGGAAATAATACTTTTCTATAATAAAACCAAAATCGGAGTGGATTTGCTTGACCAAAGATGCTCTAATTACTCCACAGGACGTCGCACTCGCAGATGGGCGTTAGCAGTTTTTTATAGATTGCTCGACATTTCAGCTTCAAACTGCTACATTGTCAGCTTATCTGGTCGAACTGAAGGACAAAAAGCTGAAAGCCGGTTCAAGTTTATAAAAAAACTGGCGGAACAGCTCACAAGACCACACATGCAGCGTCGTGAAAGCAACGTGAAATTGCAGCGAGATATCAAAATCGCTCTTGGGCGCATCCTTCACCGTCATGGAGAAACTACTCCACCAGCACTTCCAAGTGGTAGCTGCAGTGCTGAAGAAAGGTTGACGACTCGAAAAAACTGTGGGACTTGCGGCCCCAAAAAGAGACGCCTAACACAATACATGTGTTTTGAATGCAAAATACCAATTTGCCTGGAATGTTCAAATAAGCTGTGCGTTCACTGTCGTGAAAAACTATAACTTTAGGTCCTGCAATTTTGTTAAAATATTGATTGAAGCATTTTTTTTTTAATTGTTTAAGGTCTGTTGATTATTGTATAGATAAAAAAAGTATAAAAACATTTCTATAATGTATAATTTTTTTTTTGATCTCATTTTCCAAATAAGTTAGTTTATAAGTCTAAAATATGTGTTGTTTGAAACTTTTCCAATAAGTGATAGATATTGTTGATTTTATGTGCCATTTATTGTGTAATAAATAGTAAAATATGTGCCTAAAACTGTTTTTAATTTAAAAGTAACCCTTACATTGCGAAATTTTTCAAATGAAGTAATTTTACTTCCGCATCTCAGAGATGCATGGTAGGTGGTTGTGTGACATAAATAGGTGGTAGGTGGTTAAGGGTTAAATAAATTGCCTTTTGTTTTGGGAGGCGATCTTAATATAAATATCATAGACACCTCAGGTGATGAAACAAGCTTAGAATACCAATGTTTTATGGGAGAACATGGACTTCTCCCCATTATTACGGACCCAACTAGACAATCGGCCTGTCTGGACCATGTTAACATTAAGAACATAACAAACACACATGACCTACTAGGAATTGTATGTCAAACCATAATAACTGACCACTACCCAGTTATAAGTAGCCAAATCCCAAGCTGCTTGAACAGCCCTAAATTGTTTTTTACACAGAAATGGCTCGAAGAAAAAACTGCAACTGCAGAATTAGTTTACCATGCTGCATGACGATTTTATTAGGCTTTACTTTTTATTTCTGTAATGGATATTACCAAAATTTGTTAAACTCAACGAGTATTTTCAAAGCGCTGACTCAAATTGGTGGAACTGGATGAACACATAAGACTAACGTGCAAATAATTATTAATTTGTTACATGCAAAGGGACCATGTTCAACAAAATGATATCAGCTCAATTGTCCCAGAAGATAATGGATATTTTCTCCCACAAATATATTTGGGGGTAAAAATTATGATAGAAAAACAAAAACCAAATATTTTAGCAAAAAAAAACAATACCGTCAGAGGTGGCAACTTGACGATCCTTTGTCAACTTTACCACGTCCGAATTTTGACATTCTTTCGTATTTTTTTCAAAAACGATAATACTTGCGTTGATTTAGATAGTTTGGTAATATTTTGAAATGAGTGGTGGCCACACTAAAGTTATTTCATAATGGTAACATTGTTATCTATCTCAATATGGCGTCATTTGTAAAAGTGCTGAGAGAACGTCGCTTCGATTTATCGGAAAATTAACACTGTATCGCCTATATCTGTAGCCAAAGGTGAGTAAAATTTGAATATGATATACATAATTTCATTGGGAATATGCTATGATAGTTGGTATTTACTATTAATGTGTATTTTTTTAATAATGTATTATAAACTAAATTTTGGGCTTTGGTAAAGTTGCCACAACGCCCAAAATGGCATCTTTACCACTGCTTAGGGTTGTCACAATTTTTTATCCGACTTCACAAAACAGGGACTTTTAGTAGTGTAGATTAGTGGTCTTTATTTTTAATTAATAAATATTTAATGTCTTACCTATTTTTATTCAAATAATTTTTTTAACCTTCGGCCAAAAAAAATCGTAAAAAATCGTTTCAAGTTTGACATGCTTCTTTTGTTTTCGACTTGATAAACCTGACTAGCTAAATGATCAATTTTGATATAAGTACCTAGTATTTATGTTTGAGAGGATAAATAAAAGTGACACTAATGAAGTTTAGTATCAACCGCGTGTTCAGCACTTATCATTATTTATTAATCAGCGAAATGTTACATTTTTCCATTTCGAGAGCAGCTTATTTTTTTATTTACCCAATCCGGCTAGTTACGCGATCATTATTCAAATGTTAGTTCGGTTAATAAATACTACTTATATACCTACCTATTAGTGTTTCATACGAAAGTTTTAATTTTTCTACATATTATTTTTACTTACAGATTTCACAATGCCCAACGCCAAAAAAAAAAGAAACAGAAGGCGACCTGGTGCAAGACCATATAAAAACTATTCAAATGATATGTTAGAACTAGCTATATCAATGGTTAAAAGTAAAGAAATGACATCTGCATATGCGGAAAAAACATACGGGATTCCTCGTAGAACTATAGAAAAAAAAATCAATGGTGAACACACTACAAAACCGGGTCCTCGATTCAAACTTAGCAATGAAGAAGAAGAAAATATTGTAAAAGTACTCGTTGCTGCTGCAGACTTTGGATCTCCATTGACGGCACTAGATTTAAGATTAGTAGTTTACGAGTATTTAAAGAAAAACAATAAAGAAAATCTGTTCAATGGTAAGCCCCCAGGGGAATGGTGGGCTAGAAACTTCATTGATAGACACAACGAAAAACTGACGACAAGAGCTACCCAAAACATAAAAAGAGCACGAGCTGAAAAAACAGTCACAGAATTCCAGGACTATTTTAAAAATTTAGAAGAATCTCTTAAAGGTGTCCCACCGAGTAACATTCTGAATTACGACGAAACGAATGTAAGCGACGACCCAGGATCAGATAAGTGTATATTCCGCAGAGGCGTAAAATATCCGGAGAGAGTAATGTCAGCAACAAAGGGATGCATTTCAATAATGTTCTGTGCATGTGCAGATGGCAATATGCTACCACCCTATGTTGTCTATAAGTCTGAATGCATGTGGACTCAGTGGGTTGAAGGTGGTCCAGAAAATGCCCGTTACAATAGGACAAAAAGTGGATGGTTTGATACCTCTACATTTGTGGATTGGTTTACGACCATTGTTGTGCCTTGGGCAAAAAGGCTGGAAGGACCAAAAGTCATTATTGGAGATAACCTCGCTAGTCACCTTAACATTGAAGTTGTCACGATGTGCGAACAAAACAACATTCGATTTGTTTTGCTTCCGCCAAATTCAACTCACCTCAGCCAACCACTCGATGTTGCATTTTTTGGACCACTAAAAAAATGTTGGAGAAGAATACTTAAAAATTACAAAATAGAAAATCCAAAACAATCAGCTCTAAACAAGGCACATTTCCCACCGCTTCTGAAAAAACTGATTGAGGACTCTAATTTGAAAAGCAAAGAAAATATTGTAAGTGTATTTCGCGCAACTGGTATATATCCAGTAGATCCACTTCCAGTTATGAGGAAATTACCAGAATACACCGAATCGAATTCTTATGGTGTTGATGACGCTCTTCTGGATTATTTAAAAGAGAACAGAAGACCAAATCCGATGAAAAGAAAGAGTAACAAAAAAATGAATGTATTACCAGGGAAATCCGTTACAATTGTAGACTTAACAGGTGATGACAAAACGGAAGAAAGTGAAAACCAAGTACAACAGTTAGAAAAAGACAAAGAAAAAAATACCAAAGATCATATACCTAAGAGTCTAAACGATGGAAAAAAGATTAAAATACTATCTAACATTCTGCTACCAAAAAAATACATCAATAAAAAGAAAGTTAACGTCGACGTAGCAAAGCAAGAAAAATCAATAAAAAATAAGAGAAAAAGAAAATTAGATGCTTATGACGGGGAGAACATGACAAAAAAGCCAGAGAAAAATAAAACTAATATAAAAAGCAATTTGTACAAAAAGAAAAAGAATGCATCTGAAACTAGCGATTCAGAGTGCTCTGTAAAATTCGATGATTCTTCCGACTATAACTTTGAAGATGAATATAATATAAATGACAATGAAACAACACTGGAAGAAACTGAGCAAAAGATCGTATGCTCTCACACAAACGAGGGAGGTAAAGTTAAAACACACTATGAAGATACAACAAAAGACGAAAATAAAACCCTTTGCAATGATTCTACTACTAGTAAACAAGACGATGCCAAAGACGAGACCTATGTTGAAGAAATGAATACCGAAAGATTAGAACTGTGTATTGGGCAGACTGTGCTAGCGCGGTACTACGAAAAGAAGACATGGAAATACTATATAGGCGAAATCATAGAAATTGATATATTGTCAGAATGTTACAAGATATCATACTACAAGACTAATCGTCAAAAGGACGGTATAAAGTTTACAAAACCACTACGAAAAGATATTGACTCTGTACCGCACAATGTTATCGTAAAACCAATAGCAATGCTTCAGATATCAGAAGATCCAGATTCATTTGTTCTAATGGAGGATGCCGATGCTGTTTATTTCTTATAAATATATGTAGGTACTAGGTATGTACTAGGTAGGAGACTAAATTTAAGCGAAAAACCATTGTTGAATAGGGTTCATAATGTACACCAAATAATAGATAATTAAAAACAAGTTACTAAATTGAGTTCCTACATGTTTCATTATTGACAACCCTAACCTCTATAAAGTTAGTATGGAAATATAGCATACCCGAGGCAACTTTACCATTTCTCCGATATTGCCATTTCGCGTAGTACTTTTCTTCTAGTTTGAAAATAAACAATGTTATTGAATGAATCGCAATATTATGTGAAAGAAAATGTTTATGGTATCTATACCTTTTCTACAAAATCTTACGACATGGTAAAGTTGCCAAACACATGTCTACTTTACCATCTCAATATTAATGGCTACAAAACTTGTATCTTACGAGTTAACTGATTAAAAACCTATGTAAAATGAGCACAAAGTCACCGTGTAAACGATATTGTCCGTACTTATTATGAATGTTAAAATAAAAAATATTTATTACTAATAACGTCAAAAAAAGCGGTAAAGTTGCCGCCTTCGACGGTAACAAAAGAGTTTTACTCTCGCTGCAGAGATTTCCTCATCACATGCTGCAAGGAAAAAAAAAGACTTCTCTGACGATTGACTTCGACTTTTACAATATTTATCTTCTGTAGAAGCAGTTAATAATCAAACAAGAAACGTTTGTCCATCCATTTTACCGCTTATGCAAAAGTTGCCACATATCTCCAAAAAAATGATGAATGGAGATTGCTGCCAGTGGTATATAAATTACCATTATACTAGTAGTGGTAGGACTCTTGGCACAGAGTTCGCTTGGGGAAGTACCACCCCTTTGGCAGTTATTCTACCCCCAAGCTGCAATGTGCAAACATTACTGTGTTCCGGTTTGAAGGGCAATGTATCCAGATAAATTAGAGGGCTTAGAGATATAATATCTTAGATCTCTGAGTGACGAGCGCAGTGCAGTGCTAGGTAATGATTTGGGCTCTGCAGAGGATTTCGCTCGAGAACTTATCAGTGGATATTCAAGACGAAAACGGCGATCCAACGTGCCTTACGTAAATATAAACCTGGTCATGCTGTCTGATACTCGCCAGAAAGCCATGCAAATGGTTGCTGACGAAGTGCGATATTTGGTAAGACAGATGTAGACTGTGCAGTACAGAAGCAAATGCCAAAAGAACAAAATAATGTGCGTGTGTGTACAACAATACGCCGACAAGTTAAATGTGTGTAGAATAATCTTAACTCTATATTTATTTATTTTGTTTCGCAAATAAACATACTTTTATTACTTTTTGAGAAAAATATATGTTCACCTACTATATTTCACACAATATATATATTATAGGGAATATTTTTACCACTATAGAAAAAAAAATGTTTACAAAAATACTGTATTCTAACCTGATTCCGGTGTATCCCACTATTTCTATTGCTGTCCGCTGCGACAAAAAACACTGCATTAGCTCGTATGACTGCGTGCACTTAGAAACTATTTATTTATTTCCTCTTTAGATAAAACCTCTTGTTGTCTCATAGTTGTAATTAACTGTTATTGATTGATAGACAGCTGTCATAGCTATTATTGCTTTACGGGATAGGCGTTGGTTTTGAATTATTTAAATATTGTTAAATAATGGAGTTAATAAAAAGGGGGAAGGGTGTTATACTGTTGTACGAGGGTTATGAATACACTAGGCAGATAGTTTATAAGAATAACAATACGTTATGGAAATGCAATAAGCGCCACAAAACTAATTGTAAAGGTTCGATGACAGTGTCCCCGGTAAGTTTCTATCACTATAACAGAGGCTGTAAGTTGGCCATTTATTTTGTATAGGTACTGTATGTTTTATTAATATACTTATTTGAAATTTTATAGGATAACACTATAGTGAGAACCATTGAGCACTCTTCTCACTGTATTTCCGACAGCAACCAATCCGCGATCGAAGTTGCAATGAGTTGTAGTTTTGATCAAGCTGCAATGGGCAAAATAACAATACCTAAAGCTTTCAATAACGCTATAAATTCTTTAGTTGACAAAGGAATTCCATTACTTGGTAAACCATTGCCACAATACACCTCTAAAAAGTCTTCCATGTACAGACGTCGTAACAAAGTACTAAATATTAAAAAGGTGTGTTGCAAGACCGTTCAAGAAGTACAAATTCCAGTAATATTTGAAGACTTTGTTCTTGCTGATTATCTTGACACTGATTTAAGAATAATAATATTTTGTCGTGAAAAAACTAGATGTGAATTAAAAAGCGGTAATTATTTCATTGACGGGACATTCTTTGCGTGTCCAGCACCATTTACACAATTATTGTCAATCCACGCTGATTTTGGCAGTGACTTGAATCAAAGCAAAGTGGTACCAGTGATTTATGCGCTTTTATCGAGTAAATCACGGAAAGCGTATTGCACTTTATTTTATCTTATTAACCTTCCTATACTCGCGCGTTGGTCTGTGAGACCGACGAAACACATTTTCGTAATTATTTTTATGCAGGTAAATCCTAAGAAGTTGAGTTCCTTGCTAGCTGCCGGATTTGTGGCTAACTTCGTTTTAGTGCACGCCGCGCGTTCGGGCGAAACACACGTGTTGTAGCACTCGTCACCAATCGGTCCACGAGACCGACGCGAGTATAGGTGTAACTTTTTGTGTAAGTATTAATATAATTTATTTCGTGCATTTGTATATTTTTTGCGGACTTTGATTACTTTATAAAGTATATATAGTAAAATATATGTATGTATGTTGCTCTATATTATATTTTGACCAATTTTATCATTCTTTTTTAGGTTTTAATCCATATCAAAATGGACGATGATCACATCAGATTGTTGCTGGAAGAATTAAGTTCTAGCTCAAGCTATGAAGACGAAAATGACAGTGAGGTGGAAGATAACGTGGAGGTACAAGAAGAGACATATGATACCGAGCAAGACGATGACAATGACGAGATATCTGAGGAAGAACATAATGAACGATCCCATGATTTTTACTTAGGAAAAGATGGACAGACAAGGTGGAATAAATCTCCTGCCTCAAACCCAACTAGGCGACGTGCTAGAAATATAGTTACTCAACTTCCAGGCGCTAGAGGAGAAGCTAGAAATTTGAAGGAACCAGGTGAGCTGTGGCGGCTTTTTTTTTCGGAGGGCACTATCAGCCTGATAGTAAAGTACACTAATGAACAAATTAATCGCATGAAGCATAATTTCACAAGAGAGAGAGACTGCGCCGATACAGACAATATTGAAATTGAAGCTTTTTTAGGCCTTTTACTATTTGCTGGAGTCAGAAGGAACGCTCGTCTAAATGCCAAAGATTTTTTCAGAACTGACGGGTCATCCCCGGAGATATTTCGTTTGACTATGGGATTATCCAGGTTCTTTCTATTGATGCGTTGTCTCAGATTTGACAGTAAAGATACACGAGAAGAGAGAATACAACTGGATAAACTGGCACCTATTAGAGAGTTGTTTGATATAGTTGTGGGAACGTTCAAAAAATATTACAGCGTGTCTCAGTATGTTACAATTGACGAGAAGTTAGAGGCTTTTAGAGGACGTTGTAACTTTCGCCAGTACATTCCATCAAAACCCAACAAATACGGAATCAAAATTTATGCGTTGACAGATGCCAAAATGTTTTATACCCATACCATGGAAGTTTATGTTGGGAAGCAACCAGACGGTCCATACCAAGTTGATAACTCCGCTTTGGCTTTGGTTTTGCGATTGAGTGAAAATATTCACAATACTGGGCGTAATATCACATGTGATAACTTCTTCACTAGTATTCCATTGATAGATAAGCTTGAGTCTCAACACAAATTGACAGTTATTGGGACAATTCGTAAAAACAAACGAGAATTGCCTAAAAATTTCACGGAAATACGAGGAAGAGCCGAAAAATCTAGTTTATTCGGGCACCGTGGCAATTGCAGTCTTGTATCCTATGTACCAAAAAAAGGCAAAAATGTCCTTCTCGTATCCAGCATGCACGATGATGCCCAGATCAATGAAGATACAGGTAAACCGGAAATTATAATGGACTACAATAGAACCAAAGGTGGAGTAGATACCGTAGACAAAATGTGTGAGACTTACAACGTCGCACGTGGGACAAATAGATGGCCAATGGTGATATTTTATAGCCTAATGAATGTAGCGGGTATAAATACGTTTATAATATACCTGCAGAATAACCCTAACAAGAAAATTTGCCGTCGAGTCTTCCTTGAAGCCTTAGCATACGATTTGATCAATCCGCAACTTAGACGACGGGCTCTCATTTCATCCTTGCCGAGAAGCATAAGACTCAGGCTCACCGAAATATGCAAATTAGATGGACCCGAGTCTGCAGCAACATCTTACAATAATAAAGTAGGTCGTTGTGGATACTGCTCTTCGAAAAAAAACCGCAAGACACGTTACAACTATGCCACCTGCAAAAAATACTTTTGTTTGGAGCATGCTGTAACCGTATGCCCTGATTGCTATGGCGAGGCTCAAAATTAAGTCAAACATAGATAAATATGTTTATTGATATGTTTGTTGTTATTAATAAGAAGTTTAATTTGTTTTTAAAAAGAAGTTCAGATTTTATTTTAATTTTTTAGTACTTAAGAAAATAATCTCAAATTTTAAGACTGATTTGTGATAAAACTATAAGTTGGTAAAATAATTAATAAAATAACTTTTAGTTATACTGTTTTGTTTCATTACATCCTAAACTTTAAAATAATAGTAATACTTTATGTGTTTCTTGTTAAAAAAAATATGTTGTAGGGGTACAAACTATCGGTCTGTGACACCGTGCGCGAGTATAGGTGTTACAAAAATTGGCGCGAGTATAGGAAGGTTAAAAGATGGTTACCTGAATGGAGACCTGCTAAATTTACCGTTGATTTTGAAAGAGCTTTGATTTCTGCATTAACAACAAGTTTTCCTACGGTTCAAATAAAGGGCTGCTATTTTCATTTTGTGAAATCATTAGCTAAGAAAGCTAAATCTCTTGGCATGAATAAATCCATCCGCATGAAATTGATAATTCAACTTTCCTTCAGACTTCCACTTTTGCCCAAAAATAAAATACAAGATGGTTGGAATTATGTCTTAGCAGAGATGGGTGACAGTGAAGCCGAACATAAATTTAAAAACTACATAGAGAACTACTGGATGAAAAATGATTTTTCAAGGGTGTGGTGTGTGTTTGGAGAACGTCACCGCACTAATAATGCGGTGGAATCTTGGAATAGGAAATTAAATAGACTGGTGCCAAAAAATGTTAATATTGTTCAACTTTTGCATATATTAAGAGATGGTGATAAATCAAACGAATACTATGTATCAAATAATTCCCGAAAACGAGTAATAGCCGAAGTGCAAAAAGATGAGATGATATTAGATGAACAAATGAAATTTCTCCAAGGCGATGTAACACCTGGACAATTTTTATTAAAGATGGTCCTTATATTTAAACTAAGCTGAAATTTGGAATGGAGATAGGTGTAAAACTGGAATAACACATAGACTACTTTTTATTCTGGTAGCATGTTTTATATAAAACCTTCATGTTGGAAATTTTGATACTGCTTGGTGGAATACAAAAATCGGTTACAGTCAATTGTTTCAAAAAATTTAAAACAACATGTTAAAATTTAAAATCTATAATCCAATAGGTACAATAAAAATCAATTTTGTATAATGGATGAAATTGTGAAAAAAATTTTTACAAAGACTCCAAAGACACTTTATGAAATAGCTTTATCGAATGTGTTAAACATTTTACATTCACAAATAGATGGAAACTTACAAAGTTATGAAAACTCGGTGCTGGAAAATGTAACAAGTCATACGACCATGTTTTTCAAGTATGTTGAAATTATTCTATTTCTAATATTATATCGTCTTGTTTACAGCTACTTAAAATACGATTATTGTTTTATAACCTTAAACTACCGACAACAATATGGGTTGATTTATTTTTTAAAGTAATACCAGACGGAGTAATATCGTTAAGCGATGAAGAAATAATGCCAACGGAAAAATGTGAGGAATACAATCACAAACAATCATCCACACATCTGTGTAGTGACGAGGTGGCTTTGTGTGATTTATACTGTCGAGAATGTGGTGGAGAATTATTTAATAAAACTGCAGATTATTAAGTAAATTGTTCTTCATTTTTTTTAATACCGGGAAGTCATATTTCAATTTTAATCTATTCGATAAAAGTGGTACTTTTCAAATAATACAAATTCTTCTGCGTTTTTTTGTCGCAATAGAAATAATGGGATACAATTTTTATAAAATGTTAGTCCCACTATTTCCATTTTGTATTTCCATGGAAATAGTGGGATACACTCCCTGATTCAATACCGTATTCCACTACTACTATATTTTTTTCTTAGAACTTTCCCCTATAAAGGGAAAATACACCAGGCAAATAAAAAGCGAACACTAGAAACCTGTTACTGTGCAAGATTTATGAGCCTATCCGAGGTTTTGGTTATAATGGGATTGAACCCTCTCACAGACATGGAGCTATATTGCAGCACAGATACATTTTTGCCATACCTAATAAAGAAATCACACAGGTTTTTCCAATCACAAGATTTATAAAAAATGCTGAGTATCAATCACCATTAGAATAATAACGAAAGCCAACAATCTAGAATCCCCCGACTATGACAAATTGTACCTACAAGCCGCAAGACCTCTTGTAACATAACTCAGAAAAAAATATCAGATATACGCTTGTAATTCCCAAGAACAATCAGTGAATGAATATACGGTAAAATTTAAAGGATGCAGTTCCCTAAAATATTACTTGCACAAAAAAAATCAAAAAGGTTTTCAAAGTCTGGGCAAGATACGACGCAAGAGCACGTACTTGTATCAATTTCTGATATATACTGGAGACGGCGACAACATTCAAAATCAAAGGCTATGATGCTACAATGTTGTAACGAAACTGCGTAATAATTTGCCACAAAACACTTTACTTGCTTATGACAACTTCTTCATCTCTTGCAATTTAATGGAAGATTTGTAGGAAAAAGGAATACCTAAATGCAATGGGAACAGAAGATAAAGGAGCCAAAATCGAGATTAGCAAACCATGAATTTAGTGCTGTCATCGCAGAGCCTTTAACAGCCATAAAAGGTTTTAGTAGCTTAGTACCAAAGAAATAACATAACTCACTACGACCCATCAACGACGTGACATTCAGTTTGTAAAAATACAAAAAACTAGTATGATGAACTCTAGAAGATATCCTTTGGCCGCAAGCCATTGCTTCTTATACATTTATCATGGGTGAAGTGGATTGTTTCGAAGGAAATCGTGACAAAAACCGCACCAAAAAATCGTTTCACAATTTATTGTACTCTTAGTCTCAGCCAAAACTTTGTTACTTACCTATCCGAAATGCAGTGTTTCAAGTGTGAAAGCCACTTAAATAAAGACAACAATGTGATGGATGCACACGTCACAATTGCTTGCAGTGCAGTAACCTCACTAGTAGCGAAACGCACACGTTTTGGGACTGAAGAGCAAGCGCATGCTCTTTTAACTGTGCCATCATTTTAAAGTACCGAAATTGATTAAGTCCTAGGACGGAAATCAGAAGTCCCCCTCTTTTCTCCTTAAGAATACCAGTGAAAGTTGTAGCTCTAAAAGTTACTTAGATAGAATACATTTCCGACATATCTCAGCGTATTATCAAACTGAACTGGCAGTGGGCCGGTCACATCTGTCGCAGACCCGATAGCCGTTGAGTAGACGGGTTCTGCAGTGGAGACCGCGAATCGGCAAACGTAGTGAGACGCCCTGAGACTAGATGGAGTGACGATATTCGAAAGGCAGCTGGTGGCGGTTGAAGAAGTGAGACCGAGGCGATCGGGCTGAGTGGCGTATCACAGGAGAGGCCTATGTCCAGCAGTGGACGAATACAGGCTGATGATGATGATGAACACTTTTGTTTTATTCTAGTATCTGCATGCTGCATGCACCTTAATTATATCTCCGTGTGACGAGCGCAGGGCAGTCCTAGGTAATGATTTGGACTCTTCATGTTCCAATAGCTGCGTGTCACTGTGCTGTTGTGGCAGGCATGTTGCTTACCATCAGGCGCATGTCATGCTCGTTCTGTCACTCAATACTATTTATATATATAAAAATGTTATGTTGGTTTGTGCACGCTTCAAAAATTTTAAAAAGTTCTGCACCGATCGAGTTTTTTTAACGATCAGCTGTGTACCAATGACCGCGCTTTCTGCCGGAAGCGAGGAAAACACTCGCCGACATTACATTGACGTACCAATAACCGTGCCATCTGCCGGAAGCGAGGAAAACACTCCCTGACATTACATTGACATTATATTTTATTTTTATTTTATTGACGTTACATTACATTATAAAGTTCTTATTCAATTAGGAATGCCAGCACCAACCCGGACTGCGACTGCTGCATTTGATGTAAATTTACGCCGTGAACAGAGTTGCAACATTGATGATCTTCAGGCATATGTCCAATCGAACATTCCCAAATTAACGCGTGAACAGGAAGGCATTGATGATCGCATAATGCAAATGGTAAATAACGGAGTTGGGGGGATTTTCTTCTTGGTTGCGCCAGGAGGTACTGGGAAAACATTCCTCATTAAATTGATTCTAGCAACGGTTCGATTAAAAAATGACATAGCCTTAGCTCTTGCTTCATCTGGAATAGCTGCGACATTATTATCAGGTGAACTAATTGTTTGGGATGAATGCACGATGGCATATACAAAATCGCTTGAAGCTCTTGATCGATCGTTACGAGATTTGCGTGGAAACGTTCAACCATTCGGGAATGCATTGATATTGCTCGCAGGAGATTTTAGGCAAACAGTGCCTGTATACCATCACACATACTTAAATTGAAAATAGGTGTGCCAATTATCCTCTTGCGGAATATAAATCAGCCAATGGCACGCGAATGTACTGAAGAAATTTATGAATAACGTATTGGAAGCAACGATTTTAACGGGGCCTTTCAAATGTGAAGATGTCCTCATTCCTCGAATACCCATGATCCCGACCGATACACCATTTCAATTTAAAAGATTGCAATTCCCAATTCGATTGACATCTGCAATCACAATCAATAAAGCTCAAGGTCAATCTTTAGAATTGTGTGGTTTAGATTTAGATAGTATGTTGCGTGTCCCGAGTCCACAAACCAGATAGTCTTTATATCTACGCAGACAGTAGAAAAACAAAAAATATTGTATATCAACAAGTATTGCAAAATTAAACTTATATGACATGTATTCTTTGTTTTGTTTCTCATTTCGCAACCATTCAATCACAATGTGCCACAGCGAAGCGTGGCAGGGTACATCTAGTAAAAAATAAAATAAAATATTTAATAATTTACGTGGTCCTTAACTGTGGGCCTCATAACAAAGCTCAAAGTCACACAGCGAGCTATGGAGCGAGCTATGCTCGGAGTCTCTTTGCGCGACAGAATCCGTAATGAGGATATTCGCAAAAGAACGAAAGTAGCCGACGTAGCTCGAAGAGTAGCTAAGCTGAAGTGGCAATGGGCAGGCCACATCGCTCGCAAAACTGACAACCGATGGGGAAGAAAGGTTCTCGAGTGGCGACCACGAACCGGAAGACGCAGTGTTGGACGGCCTCCCACTAGATGGACAGATGACCTCACGAAGGTCGCTGGAAACCGCTGGTTGCAGGTTGCGCAGGACCGTTCGTTGTGGAAATCTAGGGGGGAGGCCTATGTCCAGCAGTGGACGTCTTACGGCTGATGATGATGATGATGAATAATTTATTAATACATATTAACCCTATATTTTTTTTAAATATGGACTGTAAATTGTGATTGTGTTAAAGTTTTAAGATAAATTCTATCCAGAATATAGGTTTTTTATTCTGCTGCCGCGAAAATGTATTAGTTGTTACGAAAAATAGCAACTGATAAGTCTAAATGTTGAAGAGAAACGTTGTTAGTCATATCGGACAGAATCCCCGTAGCGCAACCATATCCGCAAACTCAGGGTTATGAACTTGGTACTGGTTTTATAGCAAGTCAATACTATCTACTACGCCTGTATCCAGGCGCGGTCCTAGCCTCGAATTTTGGAGGGCCAGTACGCAGCCTCAGGTTTTGGGGTGATCACGAATAATACAATAAATCAAGTAAAAAAAGACTTTACTAGTAGCACCCCATGATTTTACCCGCATAGTTGCCGTTTCATCTTTTTTCCCACGTTAAAAAATAGTCTATGTACTATTAGATATTTTTACATTTTGTAGGTTTTTAATTTAACGTGTAGGCTTTTAGGGAGGGGGGGGGGGGTCATGTCCCCTGTTTAAAAATCGTCACAGAAGAAAATTTCCATTCTGAAATAAATATTTCATGATTTTGGTATCAGAGATAGATATCTCTTCTTCTTCTTCGTGTCATGATGTTTCTTATTATCTGGTCTTGAAGAAATGGAATAATTTTGTTGAGCTGAAATCTGTTGAAAGATTTGGTGACTTGATCTCTTTCCCACTGATTGTCCACACATCCAGTAGGCTTGTTGATGACCATGAAGAGATGAACCTGTACTTACTATGCTCATCATGTTGAGCATTCACTGCTTGTACAGCAAAGCTAGCAAGGTTCGCCAATGTTGCTTCTTCAGTAACCTGAAAAAATAATTATGTAAGAAACCAAGTTTGCTTTTAGAATGTGAATGCAATCATGCTAGTTAAGTAAAACTAGTCAGTCAAAGTAAATAGATTAACCGCCATCGCAAAAGATTTAAAATAGCACTTTGTGCCATGTAATTAATCCTAATTATAATAAAAATGTCAATGTTAGGATATCTGTTGTTCAATCACGTCGCAACGTTCAAATGGATCGTGCTGACATTTGGAACAGATCATAGTCTGAACATATCTTATCATTCTCTTATCATTAATGAACAGCTTTTTGAAAAAAACCCCATAACCAAATGGACATGGAAATCACGTGACAGTTCTACCAAATACGAAATAGACTATATAGCTACCAACAATGTCAAAACATTGGCATTATTAACAGACTAAACTTTAATACAAATCATAGAATGGTAAGAGGGGCATTATTTGCGGCGAAACCTAGAAATAGCACAAAGAAAATCTACAATGCCTGTACTCTAATGATGCAAGAAAAAGAAAATATCAAAAACCATGACAATAATTCAACACAGGAAAAATATAATACAGTAATAACTGAAATGTATAATAGAAACAACAAAAATGTTGACAAAAGAAAAAACAAAAATTACATTAAGGAAGATACTAAATTTCTTATGCAAAAAATAAAGACAAAGAAACATCCCAAAATGTAATGAATTTAAGCAAACAAATTATAAAACATAAAAAGAGATAAGGAGAAAAGAAGAATCCATGTAATGAACGATCATATAAAAAAGATAGGCAGAGTGAAAAAAGCCTATAAAGAATTACTGGAGAAAAAAGATTGGATACCGAATATGAAAAATAAGACAGGTAGAATAGAAACTACTACGAAAAACATACTGCAGATAGCTACAGATTTCTACAGAGAACTAACTATATTCGGACAAGAATTTATCCGAGCAAATTCTGCTATATGACGAACAAGAAGAACAAGTACCACACTTCCTTGAATCTGAAATCAAACAAGCAATAAAAACGCAAAAAAACGAGAAATCTCCTGAGCCATACTATATTACTAATGATATGATCAAAATTACACTACAAGAAAATATTAATAACCTAACAGAACTGTTCAATCACATCCTGCAAACAGAAGTTATCCCAACTCATTGGACAGAGAATGTAATAGTACTTCTAAGGAGATAGAAATGGCATCACAAACTATAGACCAATCAGCTTGATGTCCAACATTTATAAAATTTTCTCTAAGCTACTACTAAAGAACAAGCAGAATTTCGAGCAGGATACTCACCAATAGACCACATACATGTCCTAAAACTATTGAAAAATGCCAAGAGTATGGAAAACTCATGTATTTAGTTTTTGTAGACTACAACAAGGCATTCGACTCTATAAAACATGATGTACTTTGGAAGACGTTAGCCGAGCAGGGTGTACAAAAGAAATATAATATATGTAATATGTATCATAAGAAACGTGTATACCAACTGTAAAGCATGAATATAGCTTGAGTCAACAGGAGACAGCTTCTCAATTACAAGAGGAGTGAGACAAGGAGACCCGCTCTCACCAAAACTATTCTCAACCGTATTAGAGAGTATATATAGAAAATTGAGATGGGACGAGTTTGGAATCAATATTAACGGAGACAAACTCAACCATTTAAGATTCGCAGATGACCTAGTACCTACTAAATTCCAATGATCACAATTCTCTTAAAATAATGTTACAAACACTCGCCAGATAAAGGATGAATGTTGGGTTAACCATGAATAAATCAAAGACAAAGTTAATGACCAACAGACAAGAGCTAGCCATAGAAGTAGATCACGAAACTGTAGAATATGTAAAGGACTACATCAACCTCGGTCACCTCATTTCCTTTAGAGACCAGACAGACTCCGAGATAGAAGGAAGAGTGAATTCTGCATGGAAAGGGTATATTGGTCTCTCAAGGAAATCATGAAGAGTGGATGTTTCTCAGTAGCCCTGAAACGGAAAGTGTTCGACTTGTGTATACTTCCCTGTCTGAAATACGGATTCCGAACACACAAATGGGCACTGTCTAATAAAAATCGACAAAAACTTAGAACTACTAAAGATGAATGAAAAGGAGCATGCTAGGATACTCTATGAAGGACAGGAAAAGAATTAGTGAACTAAGATCACGCACAAAAATAGTACATCTTCTATTTTTGTGCGTGTTCTTAATTCACCTCCATTCCTTCCATTCTCAGAGTAGTGAAGAAGCTGAAATGGATCTGGGCCGGCCATTTGACAAGGGACAGTAGAGACAAGTGGACAAGGGCAGTAACAGAGTGGACACCTCACAAAGGCAAACGGAAAAGAGGAAGGCAGAGCAGGAGATGGGAAGATGACATCACACAGGTAGCAAGTTTCACCTGGACTAGGAAAACTTGGGACAGAAAATTGGAAGCAGCTGGAAGAGGCCTATGTGTCTAGAAACGTTGAAATATAT
This sequence comes from Ectropis crepuscularia, assembly GCA_963693475.1. NCBI lineage: Eukaryota > Metazoa > Arthropoda > Insecta > Lepidoptera > Geometridae > Ectropis > Ectropis crepuscularia. The sequence goes on from OY856355.1 coordinate 23,086,513, forward strand.
ATATTTTTTTTAAATCTAAGTGTGAAATTTAAATTATTGTAAAATTAATTTCAGCAATAAAGACTTAATAAGAATAAAATGGGACTGGCAAATGGGAATACACGGGTATAACCGCGGGGCGCTGCTAATTGATTTAAATAACATAAAATATTATTTTTCAAATGAAAAATTCTTATCTGGTCAACATCAAACGGCGCGCCGTGCGTCGTAAAGGATACTGAACAAATTACAAGTATCACAAATTACTTTTGCACTTTTTGAAGCGAATTAATTAGCTCAAATAGACAATATCATCAACTGCCAACCCTTCTTCCTGAAATACAGCATAGGGGAGAAGGGGGCACCTTAGCACAGGGGCAGATTTGAATATGTTGATTCTTAAACGCAGCTTTGTATTAGTCTATGCCACAACTCGATTTTAATGTTGGCAACACCGGGTATGTCAAACGTCAAGTCACAGAGCGCGTGTGTTTATAAGTGAAATCGAGTTATAACCTCTCTTCATTCTTGAGCCGTCGAAGTTTAAAATCAAAATAAATGTTGTAAGAAATTATCAATCACGTGAGTAAATATTTACCACTTAATTATTTTACATGTTTATCTAATACTTATTAGTTTTTCATCTACATGGTAGTTTTTGCTTGACGGTTGTTTTATATATTTTTTTTATTAATGTTTATCTTTCAAGTGAGTATGGGGCAGATTTGATAAAAAGAAAAGGGGCAGATTTGAACACTATGTTCAAATGTGCCCCGACCCCGTTTTAAATGATATCTTCAAATATGCGTCTTTTCATATATTTTAAATGTAATACTAATTCTAATTAAATACATCACTAATTATAATTATTTATTTATAGGATGGTTAGAACATATAAAAAAAAGCGGGAAAGTACAGTTAATGAAGACGATGTATTAAAAGCAGTTTTAAACGTCATAAACGGAACTATGAAACTTAGGAGAGCTGCTACTATATATGGGTTGACGCCGAGCACACTCTTTTATCGAGTTAAAAAGTATAAAGAAAACATAGCTCCTAGGAGTGAAGTATTTTCAAGTAAATACACTGTTGCTCAGATATTTACCAATGACGAGGAAAAACTGTTGGAAGAATACCTCTTGAAAAGATCAAAAATGAACTATGGCCTCACCTACACAAGTGCAAGATCGTTAGCTTTTGAATATGCAACAGCTTTACGTAAATGTCCAGCAAAATGGACGGAAAATACACAGGCAGGCATAGAGTGGATGAAAGGATTTATGAAAAGGCACAAAAATTTGTCTTTGCGAAAGCCTGAGAACACGAGTCTTTCACGTTCGACAAGTTTTAATAAGCACAACGTGTCCATGTTTTACGATAATTATGAAAGGGTTCTGCAAAAGACCCACTTTACTCCAGACCGAATTTTCAATTTGGATGAGACCAATATTATGACAGTGGTGCAAGCACCTAATGTAATTGCGCAGACTGGTTCAAAGCAGGTAGGTCAGTGTGTGTCAGCAGAGAGAGGCCAGCTGATAACAATGTGCGCCATAGTCAGTGCAACAGGTAATACCGTTCCACCAGTTTTCATATTTCCGCGAGCACGATTTCATGATGTTATGATTAATGGAGCGCCACCTGGAAGCGTTGGTTATGCAAATAGTCCAAAAAGCGGATGGATGACCGGCCCTTTGTTTGTTAAGGTGCTGCAACATATAAAAAAATCCACAAGATGTAGTAAAGATGACAAAATATTGTTATTATTTGACAATCATGAAAGTCATTGTTCTTTAGATGCAATCAATTACTGTCGAGACAATGGTATTGTTGTACTCACATTCCCCCCCCATTGCACACATCAGATGCAACCCCTAGATGTTGCCGTCAATGGGCCATTTAAACAAAAAATTTCAGTGGCACAAAATAATTGGCTGCTCGAACATCCTGGGAGAACCATCACAATCCATGATCTAGCAGGTATTGTGACTCCAGCATATAATGCTTCTCATACGCCTAATAATATAATTTCGGGGTTTTCAAAACCAGGAATCTACCCACTTAACCGTAATGCATTTACAGACGATGATTTTCAGTGTGCAGAAGTCACGAATCGTCCTCAACCTAATGTATTTGCTGAGAATGAGAGCCCCATAGCAGCTAATGCTTTACTTGATATCCCTGATATTATTCAGCCAACAGTAGCTTTACAAAGAGAGTCACATCCGCCACAAACTGTATCTCCTGGCCGAGAAGAAAATGATCAGAGAGATAGTAGTCCAAGTATTTGTAATCAGTTCCTCATGGCATCTAATGCTTCACTTGAAATGATTGATGTTATGCAGCCAACAGAAGCTTCACAAAGAGGGCCACAAACGCCACAAATATCGCCTAGGGTAGAAGACATAGATCAGAGATTCTTTAGTCCGAGTATTTATGATCACAGTAAAGACAATATTAATGAAATGTCTGGTGAAGTACCCGGTCCCGTAACTCCGGAAATGATTAAACCTTATCCTAAAGCCCCGCCACGTAAAAATTGCGCAACAGGACGAAAAAAAGGAAGTTCGCGCATCTTGACTGACACTCCAGAGAAGAATGCAATCGAAGCAGCACATTTAAATCGGATGAAAAAATTAGAAAAGCCTGCTATTCGTCGACGTACAAAAGAAGGCAAGCCAAATACCAAAGTAAAGAAACCTAGAAAAGGCAAGCAACTTCCTAAAGGCAAATCTAAATCAAAAAAGAGTTCTATATTCACATCAAGCTCTGAATCTGATGATCATGACAGTCACTTCTCCATGAATGACGACACAGACTTGGATGCGACTGATGCCAGTAGCAGTCAACATGAAGATGAAGAACTGCAGGATCCAGTTCACAATACTAATTTTACTAGCGGAAATCTGAAAGTAGGGGACTTTGTATTAGTTCAGTGTCCGTCAGAGAAACGAACAGCATCTGTGGCTTTCGTTGCTAGAATTGAAGAAAGGGACTTAAATACTTTTACTGTCAATTTTTTGAAGAGAAAAGGAGATCTGTTTTACTTTCCTGAAAAAGTTGATAGATGGCCAATTACTATTTTGGATATAGTAACAAAACTGCCAGCACCTAACGACGCACCTGGCACGTCCAGAACTGCATCAAAACTTTCTTTTAATTTCAATTTTTCTTTCTTTTCTATGGGATAGGTACCTTACATGTTTATTTTTAAAATATTCTGCAATGTGATTATTTTTGTTACCAAAGTCGAAGTCTGACTAAATTAAGAAACTATTATTTTAAATATAATTACTATAAGACAAGATTTAACTGTAAAAGTTTGATATAAGTTTATTTTATGTTTAATTTTTAAAATATTCTGCAATGTGATTATTTTTGTTACCAAAGTCGAAGTCTGACTAAATTAAGAAACTATTATTTTAAATATAATTACTATAAGACAAGATTTAACTGTAAAAGTTTGATATAAGTTTATTTTATGTTTGATTTTGAGTCTGTGACAATATATATGATTATATTAACAACAAACTAATACTTTATTCACTCTATTTCCTGCATTTAAACCAGTTTTTCAAAACTGCCCCATGTCGATTCAAATGTGCCCCCATGGAGAGGCAGATTTGAACAAATTCGGCTTTTAAAAAAAACAAAAATATCGTCATACAACTTTTATCAAATTGAAACATCTCGTCATTTTTATATTAATCAAAGACTAAGAAAGCTAAGAAAAATATGTTGTTTAAATTTTTCTTTACAGTTGATTTGTTACAAGCCAAAATATAAAAAATGTGCTAAGGTGCCCCCTTCTCCCCGGAGAAGGGGGCACCTTAGCACAGGGGCAGATTTGAATATGTTGATTCTTAAACGCAGCTTTGTATTAGTCTATGCCACAACTCGATTTTAATGTTGGCAACACCGGGTATGTCAAACGTCAAGTCACAGAGCGCGTGTGTTTATAAGTGAAATCGAGTTATAACCTCTCTTCATTCTTGAGCCGTCGAAGTTTAAAATCAAAATAAATGTTGTAAGAAATTATCAATCACGTGAGTAAATATTTACCACTTAATTATTTTACATGTTTATCTAATACTTATTAGTTTTTCATCTACATGGTAGTTTTTGCTTGACGGTTGTTTTATATATTTTTTTTATTAATGTTTATCTTTCAAGTGAGTATGGGGCAGATTTGATAAAAATAAAAGGGGCAGATTTGAACACTATGTTCAAATGTGCCCCGACCCCGTTTTAAATGATATCTTCAAATATGCGTCTTTTCATATATTTTAAATGTAATACTAATTCTAATTAAATACATCACTAATTATAATTATTTATTTATAGGATGGTTAGAACATATAAAAAAAAGCGGGAAAGTACAGTTAATGAAGACGATGTATTAAAAGCAGTTTTAAACGTCATAAACGGAACTATGAAACTTAGGAGAGCTGCTACTATATATGGGTTGACGCCGAGCACACTCTTTTATCGAGTTAAAAAGTATAAAGAAAACATAGCTCCTAGGAGTGAAGTATTTTCAAGTAAATACACTGTTGCTCAGATATTTACCAATGACGAGGAAAAACTGTTGGAAGAATACCTCTTGAAAAGATCAAAAATGAACTATGGCCTCACCTACACAAGTGCAAGATCGTTAGCTTTTGAATATGCAACAGCTTTACGTAAATGTCCAGCAAAATGGACGGAAAATACACAGGCAGGCATAGAGTGGATGAAAGGATTTATGAAAAGGCACAAAAATTTGTCTTTGCGAAAGCCTGAGAACACGAGTCTTTCACGTTCGACAAGTTTTAATAAGCACAACGTGTCCATGTTTTACGATAATTATGAAAGGGTTCTGCAAAAGACCCACTTTACTCCAGACCGAATTTTCAATTTGGATGAGACCAATATTATGACAGTGGTGCAAGCACCTAATGTAATTGCGCAGACTGGTTCAAAGCAGGTAGGTCAGTGTGTGTCAGCAGAGAGAGGCCAGCTGATAACAATGTGCGCCATAGTCAGTGCAACAGGTAATACCGTTCCACCAGTTTTCATATTTCCGCGAGCACGATTTCATGATGTTATGATTAATGGAGCGCCACCTGGAAGCGTTGGTTATGCAAATAGTCCAAAAAGCGGATGGATGACCGGCCCTTTGTTTGTTAAGGTGCTGCAACATATAAAAAAATCCACAAGATGTAGTAAAGATGACAAAATATTGTTATTATTTGACAATCATGAAAGTCATTGTTCTTTAGATGCAATCAATTACTGTCGAGACAATGGTATTGTTGTACTCACATTCCCCCCCCATTGCACACATCAGATGCAACCCCTAGATGTTGCCGTCAATGGGCCATTTAAACAAAAAATTTCAGTGGCACAAAATAATTGGCTGCTCGAACATCCTGGGAGAACCATCACAATCCATGATCTAGCAGGTATTGTGACTCCAGCATATAATGCTTCTCATACGCCTAATAATATAATTTCGGGGTTTTCAAAACCAGGAATCTACCCACTTAACCGTAATGCATTTACAGACGATGATTTTCAGTGTGCAGAAGTCACGAATCGTCCTCAACCTAATGTATTTGCTGAGAATGAGAGCCCCATAGCAGCTAATGCTTTACTTGATATCCCTGATATTATTCAGCCAACAGTAGCTTTACAAAGAGAGTCACATCCGCCACAAACTGTATCTCCTGGCCGAGAAGAAAATGATCAGAGAGATAGTAGTCCAAGTATTTGTAATCAGTTCCTCATGGCATCTAATGCTTCACTTGAAATGATTGATGTTATGCAGCCAACAGAAGCTTCACAAAGAGGGCCACAAACGCCACAAATATCGCCTAGGGTAGAAGACATAGATCAGAGATTCTTTAGTCCGAGTATTTATGATCACAGTAAAGACAATATTAATGAAATGTCTGGTGAAGTACCCGGTCCCGTAACTCCGGAAATGATTAAACCTTATCCTAAAGCCCCGCCACGTAAAAATTGCGCAACAGGACGAAAAAAAGGAAGTTCGCGCATCTTGACTGACACTCCAGAGAAGAATGCAATCGAAGCAGCACATTTAAATCGGATGAAAAAATTAGAAAAGCCTGCTATTCGTCGACGTACAAAAGAAGGCAAGCCAAATACCAAAGTAAAGAAACCTAGAAAAGGCAAGCAACTTCCTAAAGGCAAATCTAAATCAAAAAAGAGTTCTATATTCACATCAAGCTCTGAATCTGATGATCATGACAGTCACTTCTCCATGAATGACGACACAGACTTGGATGCGACTGATGCCAGTAGCAGTCAACATGAAGATGAAGAACTGCAGGATCCAGTTCACAATACTAATTTTACTAGCGGAAATCTGAAAGTAGGGGACTTTGTATTAGTTCAGTGTCCGTCAGAGAAACGAACAGCATCTGTGGCTTTCGTTGCTAGAATTGAAGAAAGGGACTTAAATACTTTTACTGTCAATTTTTTGAAGAGAAAAGGAGATCTGTTTTACTTTCCTGAAAAAGTTGATAGATGGCCAATTACTATTTTGGATATAGTAACAAAACTGCCAGCACCTAACGACGCACCTGGCACGTCCAGAACTGCATCAAAACTTTCTTTTAATTTCAATTTTTCTTTCTTTTCTATGGGATAGGTACCTTACATGTTTATTTTTAAAATATTCTGCAATGTGATTATTTTTGTTACCAAAGTCGAAGTCTGACTAAATTAAGAAACTATTATTTTAAATATAATTACTATAAGACAAGATTTAACTGTAAAAGTTTGATATAAGTTTATTTTATGTTTAATTTTTAAAATATTCTGCAATGTGATTATTTTTGTTACCAAAGTCGAAGTCTGACTAAATTAAGAAACTATTATTTTAAATATAATTACTATAAGACAAGATTTAACTGTAAAAGTTTGATATAAGTTTATTTTATGTTTGATTTTGAGTCTGTGACAATATATATGATTATATTAACAACAAACTAATACTTTATTCACTCTATTTCCTGCATTTAAACCAGTTTTTCAAAACTGCCCCATGTCGATTCAAATGTGCCCCCATGGAGAGGCAGATTTGAACAAATTCGGCTTTTAAAAAAAACAAAAATATCGTCATACAACTTTTATCAAATTGAAACATCTCGTCATTTTTATATTAATCAAAGACTAAGAAAGCTAAGAAAAATATGTTGTTTAAATTTTTCTTTACAGTTGATTTGTTACAAGCCAAAATATAAAAAATGTGCTAAGGTGCCCCCTTCTCCCCTACTAACTTTACCTGCACTTCATATCCCGGAATTGATTTTCGTTCATAAGAACAGGCACACCTTCATTAAAACTCAAGACCCAATAAATACATACTCATCACAGAGAATGACTAAGTGTAGCTACCACGTTCCAGAATAAAAATGTGGAATGACAGCCTCCAATACATGGCTATTAAAGTTTGTAATAAATAATCCCTTAGCATAAATAATTAAACAAAACTGTATTCATTTCAAACTAAACTTAAGCCATTCTTAATGAAAAACTGTTTTTATCCCATAAAATAATATTTTAGTCACACACTTAGTTAATATTTATTTTGTTATAGATAGACAGATAAATGTAACTTACAATATCTTTTATTATTACTTATAGTGTTTTAATGTAGATAATTTTCTTTTAGTTACCAAGCCTTTTTGTAACATTTGAAATGCCGGACTGAGTGAGGGTGGCTAAGTCATAAGTTACCTTAACGGTTACAAAATTGTTATTGACTGGCCTCATGGCTTAGTGGTTAGTAGCTCTGCCTGTGAAGCCGAGGGTTGTTGGTTCGATTCCCACCCAGTGCATATATTTGTGTAATGTATTCAAATGTTTGCACTGTGTATGGGTAATTCTATGTATAATAAGTGTGTATTTAAAACTATATAAGTATGTATTACATCAGCTAACTGGCCACCATTGTACAAGCTTTGCTTAGTTTGGGGTCAGATGGTGTTGTGTGAATTGTCTACCAATATTTATTTATTTAAAATTGTAAAACCATAAATATGTATACTTAGTGGCATCTAAAGATTTGAATTTGAAAATTTTAAACTGTAAACTCTGCACCAAAAATAAAATCTGGAAGAAAACAAGTATAAATGTAGGGTTTGTGAACAAAATACTCCACATTGTCCCAACTGCATTATGAATGTTATAAATGAGAAAGCCAAAGATGATTGGAATTTACTTTAGATTATACAACATTATGATTAGATCATAAGAAACTGATTAAATTTGAAGCTCAGCCAAAGACTGATGTAACTGACTTCAGGTTATACATAGCTTGTTAGTGAGCATCAGAAATTAGACTTGAGAGTTTGCAGATGCAACAATAGAAATATGGTTACCACATATTTATCAAATCTGTGTCAAAGTTATTAAATCTGGACCAGTTGCTCCAGAAAAGATATTGATTTGCTAAGTGTAAGGTCAATGTCGGGAAGTCCGTCTACGAGGTAAGACTGTCTAGCAACAATAACTTCCGTGTATGGATACCTTCGCAGTTTATGGCTTAGTCGGTAAAACAGTGTTATAGTAACAGTTCAAAATAACAAAATAAAAAATATAGATGTCGCTAAGATCATTGTTTTGGTACAAATTTGACCGCCATTTTTTATCGCATTTTGTTCTCGGTGTTGCGAGTGTAGCGTCCGGTAAATCAAATTTAAAAAAAAGTGGAAAACTGAAGAAGTTTTGACAGTTGCTGTGATAATGTAAGTTTTTTTTTTTTTTTTTTTTATAGTATAGGGTGACGAGACGAGCAGGTCATGTGCCTGATGGTAAGCAACATGCCTGCCACAGTAACACGCAGCTATTGGAACATGATAGTCCAAATCATTACCTAGCACTCACTGCGCCCGTCACCCAGAGATCTAAGATATTATGTCTCTAAGCCCTGTAATTTCTCTGGAATCATTGCCCTTCAAACCGGAACACAGATCTATAAATATATTTCTGATGTTGAATTCGTTTATATCGCTTGAGTTTCATAATTATACCTGCTGCAAATTTCTAACCCCAAAAAGTAAGTAATTGGGAAGTCCGTCCAGCATGGCGAAGGATATAGTTTCGTTACTATAAACCCGTGATGAGTATATAAAATATATGGGTATGGTGTTGGGGATGTATTAATCTTTCTAATCTTAGGTAATGTCAAATAGGTAGGTAGGTACCCTACAGTTTAGAGTACCCTTGCTCAGACGAATAAAGATGGGACTCATTGAATCTTACTATAACTTAACTGTAGGTATTTATTTACGCCTACACTGTAAATAGATACTGGAAAACATAAAACGAACTAAAACTTTTTTTTTCAGAAACCTTGCTTCATGCAGAGAGATGCCTGATTTTGTCGATCTCGATTTACAAAGAAAGGATTTTGAAAGTCTATATCAACAAAAGTGGCCGTGGTTAATAACGCACTTCACACTAGCAAACAGTTGTTATAATTGTGGCTATGAACCCGATTGCAGCTTTCCCCGCCACTTCACGATCCATGAATCGTATATACAAGTTTTATTAGACTTTAATTTCTTCTGGTGTCAAGGCTGTTTCCAATTTACTATTTACGACCATTATCCCGTCGACGAGTGCCAATATTGCTAATTTAATAAACCCGGTTTATTAAGCCAGCTTGCAATCATGGTAAGCAATTATACAAGAAAAACTAACAAAGCGTCATATAGCAAAGAAGCTTTTCAAGAAGCGGTAAGGTTGGTCAAAAATGGAAATTTGAGCGGCTACAAGGCCGCCCAAATTTACAAAATTCCTAGAATGACTATTATGGACCATGTAAACAATAAAAGGACCAAGTCTAATACACTAGGAAGAAACACGGCATTGACGTTACAAGAAGAAAAGAAGATAGCTTCCTATCTTCATGTAATGGAGAAATATGGTTTGGGATTAACCAAAGCAGAAGTCCTAGACTCAGTGGCAGATTATATGCGGAAAAATAAAATATCAGTGCCATTCAAAAATGGAAATCCAGGCAATGCGTGGTTTACTGCGTTTAAAAACCGACACAATTTGTCGGTAAAAAAACCGCAAGCTGTTGAATATGCGAGGAAAAAGGCTGTAAATCCTTTTATCATATACCCATACTTTGATTTACTCCAAGATACATTAAATGATTTAAATCTTTTGGATAAGCCGTACGCAATTTGGAACTTGGATGAGACAAGCTTCTCATAAGACCCTTCAAAAACTAAAGTCGTTGGAGTAAAAGGACACGCGGCTACTAGAGTTATTTCATCGCCAGGAAAAGATAACACGACTGTATTCCTTGGTGCTAACGCGCTAGGCGAAAAAATGCCTCCGCTGATCATTTATAAGGGGAAAAACATACGGGACTCGTGGACCTCTCCAGAAGCCTATCCAGGTACCACTTATGCTGCGACTAAGAATGGATGGATGAAGATGGAGACGTATTCGAAACGTACTTCAAAAAAGTTTTTTTGCCAACTGTCGGGGATCAACGTCCAATTCTACTCATATATGATGGCCACGCGACCCATGTGGGATTAAATATAATTAAAGAAGCTCGCCAAGCCAATATAACCATATTGAAATTGCCTGCGCACACCAGCCACGTCCTACAACCACTTGATATTGCAGCTATGAAATCGTTCAAAGATCGGTGGGATCCCATACTTGTTCAATGGCAGCGTTTGACTTTAACTTCGACTCTTTAAAGCTGCAACAATGGAAAGATTCGAGATCTACCCAATGTTGTTGCTTCAAGTCCCTCGAGTCTCAAAAAGGCCACATATATGTCCAACCAAAAACTCTGCTTTCATTAGGATTGAATTGCATTGTCAGTAACTTTCAAAAGCGTTTAGAGAACTGCAACACCAAAAATCAATCCATTGAGCAAAACATTCCCCCAAACAGTTCTCCTTCTCTGAGTAATGTTAATGGTCCAAAGCAACATAATGAAATTGCACTGAAAAACGAAGAACTGAACACAAATAAAGATTTTTCAAATTGTAAAGAAAACAAGAAGATCCAGATCTTAGACGACAGAATTGTGACTTTTGAAGAACTTTTCCTGATGAAAGTTAAGCTGGTAGCAACTCAAAACAAACGCGACATAAAGTGGGACCAGGGGCTGAAGTTATAACTCACGAAGAAGTCCTACAGCGTGAAATAGAAAAAAATAATTAAAAAAGAACAAGACAAAAGCACAAAAAAGTAAAAAAGGCAAAGAAAGGTTTTGGGAAAAAGTGCGGTGGCAAGACAAGTCGCTCGACTTGTCTTGGCACCGTACAGTAGCATCAGAGGACTCGACAAGTATTTTGGAACTTTCAGATTTCATGAGTATTTATAATGATTCTGACATTTTCGAAAGTCATGTAGAAGATAATATGTTAACACCAGAAGAGAAGTTTGAAACAGAAAATTGTGAGTATAGAGTCAATTCAAACAACAATATTTTAGAAGAAAAGTAAAGAAAAAGACCACAAGAGAACTCTGAAACAGAAAACTGTGAGGATAGAGTGAATTCAAATAACAATATTTTGGAAGAAAAGTGACTTGATGATTATAGCAATAATGATACTGTATTGGTACGATACTTTCTTCGGAAAACATGGACATACTACGCAGGCTATATAGAACAAGTAAAACCTGGTGACGATGCGGTATATTCGATAAGATTTTATAAAACTGTCAAAAAACCAATATTAAAATTTATTTTGCCAAAAAATATTGACCGTGATGATGTGCAAAGCCTATCTATTGTAAAAAAAAGTCAGTTTAATGAAAAATCCGGACAATTCTAAAGATCTTTTCTTGTCTAACGATGAAGATGCTATCTATTTTCTATGAGTGTTTTGTTACAAATATCATTTTTCGATAATATTTACTCAACATGTGCCTTAATTGATTGTTTGTATGATTGAGTCTTTTTGTAGGTATTCATCACTTTTCGTAGTGTTACCAAAAAATATCCAAATTATTATTTCATAAGTTGATTTTTATGTGATTTACTAAATTAGTTAAGTAGATAGAGAATATGATATTCGCATTTTCCCATTTTCGCAAATAAAGATAAATATGAAATATGAAATAATATGTTACGTTTTAATATTTTATTAAGAATGCTTACGATATAAGTAAACAAGTGATTTTTACAAGACTAAAGAAAAACAAATAACAATCTGATCTCTTTTTATGCCTTTCTTTTTTTAGTTTAAACTAATGAGTCCATAGAAGTTGCCTTTTTTTAAGTTTGTAATAAGTAAGTACTAAAAGTTCACTGTTGTTATTGTCAATTAAGTACTACTTAACTTCTTTATTGTTATTTTTAAGGTTTTGCATAGGATTTAACAGAATAAGTAAATATTATAAGACTGAAATTTTTTCTTGTCTAACCATGACAACTGAGAACTGTCTATTTTTATACTTAATTAAGTCTTTCTCATAACATTGACTTGTGCCTTAACTAATTGTTGGTATGGAGCTTTTTGTAGTCTTACCTCAAATTATTCTTATCATAAGTTGATTTTTGTGTTATTTTTGGTGGATAGAAAACATTCGTGTTTTTTTTTAAATATATTCTGAAAGTGCTACCTAAATCTCACTTAGGCTTCCCAGCGTCTTAGCTTCGTAAAACAAGGTCCCAGGTAAAAGGTTGTAAAATAAACTACTGCTATCTAGACAAATCGACATGGATTTTTTTATAAGGACCTAAATAATGATGTTATTTTGTAACGATGGCGGCGCTAGTGGGATTTACGTATCGCCTTAGAAAGACTTACGAGATAAGTGAACAGGTGATTTTTACAACATAATAAAAGATTTTTAATTTAAAATTTGTTTTTTACTGTCAAAAAGTTCACTTTTTTTTCTCAACACTAATGTTGAGAACCTCTGTCAGCAAAGATATCCTTACGAGACTTTCCTAAAATAAAATAAACTAAAATATCTTTGAAATTAAGCCTTGTAGATAAACACGTAAGGCACATAATTTCAACGCCATTATTACATTATTGTCTGAAACTGTTTTCATACGTCATTATCTAAACAATTGTGGTTTTATTGCTACTAGATGGACTTGCCTCCAACAGCAAGGAAAGTCCGTCTACACGCGGCGTTACTTACTTACTTGAACAATACTTGTATCCAAAATATTATTACAGTTAATCCGATTTCTATAACTTTATAGCGTATATAGATATCGACGGTTGAAAGGCAATCCTTACTAACCGACATAAATTCGTAAAATGAGTTATATATACCATTCGAACCGCCAGATTTTTCTGCGTCGTTTGGTGTAGGTCTAATAATTTGATGACGAGTTTTATTGTCGCTTAGATATTGGGTGATTTCGGTCAAATCTATATTTTGTGCTTCCTAAACGACCAAAAAATAGTGATTTTATGAATATCCAGCGGTTATGACGATGTAACATTTAGGAATATGAACTTAGTCAGTTTTTCGTGTATTCACTTTTTCATTTAAGTATTTGTATTTACGTATTTTTACTTGTTAGGAATTTTTCCTTTGAAATTACTTAGTAGATTTTACCTACACAAAGCAATTGTAATTTATGTGGTTATATATTTTAACTTGATAATAATATATTTTGTGACAGTGTCATTTGTATAAGTTAAACTGAAACAAAGTGGAAAAATATTGGAGCTTAGATATTTTTACTTTATAACGCTTAATATTAATGATGTCGGTTAGATAGTCTTACTTGATTTGCTAAATAGCTAATTATGGGGCGTAGATAAATTTACCAGTACGCAAAATTGTATATGCTCGTCGCTAAGGAACCGCACGACGCACGACTTTAAAAACGTCATGTAGGTATGCCCGACACGCGTCGAAACACGTCTATACGGGTTCTCATTCAGGCACCCGCCGTCGCTTAGGGAGGACGTACTTCACATTTTGGCGGGCATTCTATGAAGGACACGGTAAGTATTCAATCAAATTACGCTAACGTAGTGCTTATTTCAAAACTGCATTTCGTTTCGAATTATTTTGAACCCTATTATGTTTTAGATAGAACAAATTACTCATTTTAAATTATTTTTTATTGCAGTTAAAAATGAGTCGCGAGCGCAAACAACGTAGTTCATCCATAGTCGAGATGGCGTTGGTGAATGCCGGCATTGCACGAAATGTTCGGCAGTGTCGAAGACGATTGAGTTACGATCTAAACACAGTAAGAACCTACTTTCTTATACTTTATTTGAATACCTTTCGTATAATTTATTTGAAGTTAAATAAACAGTAGTTATTTATCTTGTAGGCTCCCTTAGTAAAAATACACGGTATAAATCTGACTTCATCGAATTGTTTTTTTTTTTCAGTCTGTGGCTTCGTCAATTAATAGCGACACAAAACAGTTTAACATAACGTTAGAGTCAGCTTCTCTCAGCATTGACACTTCAAAAGATTTGGCTTTTCCGGTTCTTGCCGATAGTTTATGCACCACAACAGATCACACTGAAATGACTGCATCGATTACTGCTTCTCCTTTATCGGTTGATCACGCTTTTAATATCACTTTAACGGCTGAGTCAGACATTGAAGAACCGACTCTGAATGACCACCAGGTTGAGGAAAACACACAATTTACATCACTTACGTCCGATCATGATGTACCGTCTACATCGGCAAGACCAAGTAAAGAATCTGTCGTATTAAATACTATTAAAAGTAAGGTTGGTAAAAGAAAATTCAAGAAAGATATTAAATCTATTGATTATTTGTCAGATCAAGAAGACTTTTCTACTTTTTATGGTGACATAAGTGATTCGGATAATTGGTCAGAAGGACAAGAAGGAATATCATCAGAAGATGATTTGCTGTCAGCGGACCAAAAAGTTAAAAGAAATAAAAGGTACATTAAAAAAAATGTTTGTCTGTAAAGTCGGTTTACTGACGATAGAACGTGAAACACGTCTTAAGAAAATACTGATGGAATGGTAGCATTTTTCAAAAGAAAATTTTAATTTCATTTGTTTAATAGATTTGTATGTAAAAAGTAATCAGTAGAATTTAGTCATTTTTAATCAAAACAATGCAAAAAAGATTTTAGATGCCGGGGATCGAACCCGGGGCATTTCACATGCAAAGCGAACGCTCTACCACTGAGCTACATCCCCGCTTGAACTACTGGTCGAAATAATTAATACAACTGTAACAAACATGCGGCGAGGTAACGACCGACGGTAACGACCGACGGTAACGCGGTAACAGGTACATGACGTTATGTTTGGCGGGCGTGCAGCCGGCTTCATCGAATTATAAGACGTTGTCACGTCAAAAGGGGTCAAAAGTCAAAGATGCCAATACCGAAGATGATGTAGTCAGAGAATCTGCGACGAGAATAAAAAAACCTAATTCAAGAAAGTAACGGTCAAAAAATAAACATTCCGGTTAACAATATAGTATAACAAATAAAGGTGTCGTTGTACCAGCAAAAACCGTATTGGCTAATCCTTGTTCTGGCAAGAAATGTGGCAACGACTGTGGGTCTTTATCTGATGAAAGAAGAGAAAGCTTATTTAATTTTTTTTGGAATCTTGATAAGACACGTCGCCGTGATTGGTTAGTGTCCTTGTCTCAAATAGAAAATATTAAACAGAAACGCACCAATTCTAATAAGCGCAATTACACTATCAAATATTTTATCAACGAAGGAGAAGGTCGAAGATTTGTTTGCCAACAATTTTTAGCAGCCACTCTGAACATTTCTGATAAAACAATTTACAGTATTGTAAAAAATGCTACCTGGGGATGTGCACGAGAAGATATGAGAGGGAAATGTGAACCACCGAATAAGACTAAAGTATCCACTATAGATGCCGTTAACAGATTCATCAAAAATTTACCAGCTGTACCTTCGCACTACTGTCGTCAAGATTCAAGCAAAGTTTACCTTCCTCAAGAATATAAAAATATCACCAACCTGTATAAACTTTACAAGCAGCATTATGTGGACCTGGGTGTGGACCAGTGGCGTAGCGTGCCTTGGCGGGGCCCCGTATAAAAAAAATTTTGGGGGTAAAGATTATGAAGGGTAATGATTACTCACAAAAGAAAAAAAATGTTTAGGTACATAAAATTAAAAAAATAATGTCGAAATTATCTATCTGTCTCTGTTTTCAATTTTTTTTAGAAACAATCCATATTAAATATTTTAGGTACCATACTGGCTTTTAATAGCTGATGATGACTTCAGTTTGTCTAAAATTTCTGCTTCTATGGGCAATAGTGACAGGTCTGACAGGCGATCATGCCCCTTTGAAGTTCTTAGGTAACTTTTTGTAAGTTTAAAATTAGAAAAATTAAAAAATTGGCAAGTTTTTTTTTATTTTGCTTACGCACGTCGGGGGCCCCCGTGACTCGGGGCCCCGTATAATTGATACGGCATATACGGTGGTAGCTACGCCCCTGGTGTGGACGTAGTAAGTGATAGAATTTTTCGTAAAATATTTCAAGATAATTTTAATATTGGATTCCATGTACCTATAACCCCTAAAAAAGACAAGTGCCTTAAGTGTCTTCAATACGAAAATAATAATAATCCCGAAAAACAAAAAGAAAAGGAAGAGCATGAACTACAAAAAGAAGAAAGTTATGCACGTTTTAAAGTTCACAAAAATATTCATAAAGATGATCCTTCTACTCTTTGTGCTAGTTTTGATCTCGAAAAAGTACTTAATACACCCTATGCACAATCTATGCTTTTGTACTACAGTAGAAAACTAGCTGTGTACAATTTGTGTGTTTATGAAAATGGAACTCTTAAAGTTTTCTGTTATTACTGGGATGAGAGCAATGGTAAACATGGCGCTAATGAGATTGCAACTATATTGCACAAATATATTCAATCGGTAGATGCCAGAGGAAACGTCACTCGATTACTTCTGTATTGTGACTGTTGTCCGGGCCAAAATCGCAACCGTACTGTGTTGGCAATGCTGCATTCATCATTACAAGAGTGTAAAAATATCGACACTATTCAAATAAACTTTCTCTTGACTGGGGACACTTACATGCCTGTAGATACAGTGCATGCTATATTTGAAAATAGATTGAAGAATACAACTGTTTACGCACCATCACAATGGTTTACAGTTTTTGCAACTGCTAGACAAGAACCAGCGCCTTTCGAGGTAGAAAGACTGAGTTATGAAGATTTTTACAGATGGGATGGTATTAGTGACAAATATTATAAAGGTAACTTAACTGGAAAGATAAGCAAGATCCGTATTATGACTTTCAGAAAAGATAAGCAAAGCGTTAAATATAAAACATCAATTTCTACTGCGGAGTCGTTTGATGTCGAAATTCAGTCTAAAACCAAGGTATCTCTTTTACCTTGTTATCGATCACAGCTTTCCATATCAATTGTATTTTGATATTGCTATATTTTTATATGAAAAATACCTATCTTGATTATTTCTAGAGACTGATTATGTTGTGAGAATAATAATTATAAATGTTGTTATTATAGTTATTACAGCAATATTAATAATTGTGTCAAAATGCACACTTGTCACAGTAGGTTAATTTTGCTGTTATTTTGTACGAATGTTATTTAGTTTGTTTACTATGTTTAATAGTTTATTAATAATTAATTTACTGACAATTGTGAGTTATATTGTTTTTAGAAACTAAGTGATAAAAATTATAGTTAATTTATAATTGCGACAGCAATTATAATTGTGAAATTAAAAATATATTGAACTCAGACTGAATGTTATGTCATAATTGGTTTCCTGATCGGCACTACATAGCGTACTTGTTCAATTTTCAATAAAGACTTTTATTCAACAATAATTGATTTCATTTATTTTCGTGCGTGATAATAATTACCTATACAGTTCTTGGTTAAATGTTAGTTGTGAAGGGAGGTTTGGGTTAATCTTATTAACTAAGATACAATTTCCACAATCACAAAAATAATTAAATAACGCTTCGGTAAATTTACTTGATTTATTTTAAACTGTCAGATCTTTTTAGATAAATCTCTATGTTTCGAAATTCTAAACTAAGTAAGTTTACCTATTTTTGCATGTTATTGCACACACTACAGTGATGATTTAGATAATTTTACCTGTTTATCAAATCAGGTAAATTTTATCGAACCGACACAAACCGGTGTTTTTGTGAGTGCCAGGTGTCTTATTTTGACAATTTGGATAGCTATAAAAAATGATTTCTATGAGTGTTGACATTATTTTAAACGAACAATTAGTTAAAATGTTATGTTTTTTTTTTAATTTGAACTTTAAATCACTCTCCTGTAAAGTTTACTTAATGTCGCTTAGTGAGGATAGCCTTTCAAGCGTCGATATATTTTTCACCATATCCGGCCACACACGTTATAATAGAATGCATATTTCGATTCATTGATGTCAATCAAATTTAGATATTAGAAAAGTATGCCATATAAAAGTATATAATGACTTCCCCACATTGACCTTAAAAATAAAAGTGATGAAATTGCCATAATTATGCCCTTCGACATACATTTTACAGAGATGAGTTAAAGCCCTGCGCCCTGGTGTAGTTGTTAAATTTTTGATCTTGATATAAAATATAAATATTGGTGGCCATTACACACACAACACCATCTAGCCCAAACTAAGCAAAGCTTGTACTATGGAAGCCAGATAGCTGATATAATACTTACATATTGTTAAACATGTACTTATTATACACAAAAGCACACAGGCACATTACGTACCTCTATTAGTATTTATCACACAAATATCTGCACTCGGGCGGGGATCGAACCCACGAACGACCCTCGCCTTCGCAGGCAGACTTACCTGAACCTGAGCCAACGGGCCAGGCTATGTTTGTTATGTTTAGTAGACACTTCAAATTGTATAATCCAGACACTAAATACAGTAGTTAGTTACTTACGTTGAAATGGTCTTCGCAGAAACAAATTACGGAATTAACCTAGACACGACACCGCTGCTATAACAGCCGGGTCTTGGACTCTTGGAGGCCTTTATGGCTTGTATAACCTAACGTATGTAGGTATTTCTAACGTAAAAACTACTTAATCGGAGTTATCTTCCATTTATTATTATGTTGAGCAACAGCCAACAGCCAACCGCATACTATCACCACAGAGCACCCACAGAGTAAGTAATCACTAATCACTATCACTGCGCGGTAGCGCGGACAGCGCGGTACGCGACAAACAGTGTTGCCAACAAGATTTTTTAAAATCCGCCAAGTCAGTTGTGAATTTCCGTCAAAAATCCGTTAAATATTTTTTATGAGCCAATAATTTCGAAAAGTTTATATTTGCAGGTTCATCAGCTTTCAGTATCCTCTTAATATTATAAATGTCTATGAATGGATGTTTGTTGCCCAATCACATCGTAACGCTGAAATTTAAAACACAGATTATAGTTTGGAAGAACACATAGGCTACTTTTCATCCCGGGACAACCAAGGGAACGGTAACTATGCAGATAAATCTGCGGAGCTGTGCTAGTAATAATATATACCTAAACATTGGTGTCCGATTGCTGATTGCTTAGTAACAGTGAACTCCTACCACGCGATTTTCTTTAGCTGCGTCTTATACCCATAAGTCGAACCCCCGTAAGCCCGTAATCTAACACCCGTAAGCCTAAAGATGGGGGTTAAAAATCGCGTGATCTGGCTTCACTGCGTAGCAGTAACAGTCAGGCGCGGTCCCAGCCTCGAATTTTGGGGGGGGGGTCACCAGTACGCAGCCTCAGCATTCTGGCTGTCACGAGTAGAAATACAATAAATCGAGTAAAAAAGACTTTACTAGTAGCGCCCCACGATTTTACCCGCGTAGTTGATGCTCCAGTTGTTTTCCCGCGTTTAAAAATAGTTTATGTACTGCTAGACATTTTGTTTTTATTTTTATTTTTAATCTAATGTACATGGGACACTCTGAAAGTTTTGAGAAACTAAACAAACTAACTTGTATGAAAAAAAAATGTTTGCTAAATCTTTTCAAAGAACTCTCCACCAGCCTCTATACAAAGTTTCATGCGTCTGAACCAATTTTCAAAACATTTTCCACGGCCACCTCTTCCACGGCCTTCTCAAACGCTGTTAGCGCGTCTACCGGCGATGAAAACTGTATCCCTTTGAGCAGATTTTTAATTTTAGGGAATTAAAAAAAATCACACAGAGCCAAATCAGGACTGTAAGGAGGGTGCCCCAAGACTCTGACCGGTGTGGAGTCCAGGAAGTCCCTCGTTTTGATCGCTGAGTGCGCGGGCGCGTTGTCGTGGTGAAGAAGGACCCCGCGGAGCCCGGTGTTCGGTCGCTTGTTTCTCATTGCAGAAAAAACTTCTGGCAAGCATTTTATGCTGGACCATTCGGCGTTGATACTGCTTTGGTCTCGAAGTGGAATTGAAATTAGGTACCCCGTCAAAGTGAAGAAACTAGCGATAAAAATTTCCTTGCGCTCGTCGATCGCTTCACTTTCGTAGGTGTTGGTTCATTTTGAAACAGCCAAACTGTCGACTGCTTTGTTTCTGGATCGTATTGATAAATCCAGGATTCATCACCTGTCACAATGTCGTAAACGCGCCGTGACGAGCCTGCATCCAATTTTTGTATCATATTACAGCACCAATCCACACGGGCCTGCTTCTGAGCTTAGGTGAAGTTGTGCGGCACCCAGCGGGAAACTATCCTCCTTACGCGAAGGTGCTCTTGCAAAATCTTGTGAACACTTCCTGAACCAATCTGCAGAGTATGCTGAATCTCTTCGTACGTAATGCGTCTGTTTTCTTGAATTACATTTTTTACTGCCCACTTTCTTCGGTGACAGCCGTCGTAGGACGACCACTCTTTTGTTCATCCCCCAAAGTAAAACGACCGCGTTTGAAGTCGCTATACCAGCGGTAGATGGTTGCTTTTGAAGGTCCTTCAGCCATAAAACCAATTCGAAGTCGATCAAATGACTCGTCAGGTTTTAAGCCACATTTGAAATCGTAAAAAATCATGGCACGAAAATGTTCTCGACGCAGATCCATTTTTTAATAAAACAAAAAAAAATTGGCTCTCAAAAAAATGCGGAGGGAAATTTGAAAATCGAACAGTTGTATTTATACTTTTAAATAATCGAAGTTTTCAAAATAATTACTTATACATAGAAACTTTTTTTTGCAAAATTTTCTAAGTGACCTGGTATATGATTTTGGGGGGGGTCATGTCCCCCGTGACCCCCCCCCCCCTGGAGCCGCGCATGGTAACAGTTAGCAAAGGCAAATAATTATAAACAAAGAAAAGTTTGTGTCTGGATTACAAAAGAAGTCTTTGATCAACCTTGTTGTCATCATACATATTATTCGTTCAGATTAGGTACTTACCTTACCGTTTGAAAAACACAATAGTAGACATTTATTGCTGAAAATGTGAAGTTTTTATTGCCGTTAAATATCCCGTTAGCAGTTAGAAAGTTATTTTCCCGTTTTCAACGTATCCAAATCCGCTAGATATGACGGGAAATCCGTCAAGTTGGCAACACTGGCGACAAAGCACAAAGCACAAAGAAAAAAGACAACGCTGATAAACACACAGACACAGACCTTAGATTATAGACACAGGCCAATAAGAGAAGTTATAGTTATAGAAATGTCACCCTATTAAGAAAGAGCTACAGCAGTGCTGCCAGCCTTATTTTTCAGATAATCGTACCGCTTATATTATGGTATTTTGCCAAGAGTAATAATATGTACTTATATACGCAATGGAATTTCATTACATTAATTTAAATTACATTACATCATTAAAAAATGGACTTGAATTAAAACTTTGTATCAGTATTTATCGTCAACGATTAACACCAAGTTAAGCAAGACTCCTACCTGTTCTACTAAAAAAACTTCAGAGGACTATGTCAATGATCAAACACTGGACACTGGCGAAATTCCGGTAACATTACCGAATGGAGGTCATTTATAAAAGTTGAAGTTGAACACCAAGTTCCGGTTTGAAGGGCAATGTTTATTTTTGTAATAAAATATAAAGCAACAAAACGAGCAATGTGCCTGATGCGTACCCGCTTGATACACAGCCTGCTCTTCGCGTTTACAATTTTGGCGGGACAACGGGTGGTAACAGTGCGGTGTTTGTGCTGCGGCATATGACGTGCCGCCCTACTTGTATCCGTTTGATCCCATTTATTCTCAAGAGCGTTTCAAGACGCTTCTAGCGGTATCGTTTGTTTATAATCCAATACAACAACGCCTTTAGGTCACTTGTGACTGCCGTGCCACTGTAGCACATCGGTAGGTCTACCGCCTAACTCTAAAGCTTTCGGAAAGCGTGAGATGTCTTCATTGCATTTGTAATGTAATGCTTTCATCTAACAGCGATCGCCTAACTAATGTTGCTTTCAAAAATCTATCGTGTCTTCGCAGATTAAAAACAATTGAAGTAAGGCATTCGTTATTACGTTTCGAGACCACGTAATCGGTTTCGTCAAACTAGACAATGCGAAAATATTTTATGAGTTTATTCAACAGTTAAAACGTCAAAAAGCATCGGTTGATACTTCGAATTACTAGATTTGCTATAAATCTGTTTTATTTCCATTTATTTAGGTCAATATAGAAGTGCATTATTAGCATTACGATGAACCGAAGATAGGAAAAAAACAAAAAACGGAACGCAATATTTGACAATTACTCTAAGTGTTCCCACCGTATTTTTAAATTTCTTCCTAGGGTTTATTTCTAAAAATCTACATAAATTTCAAATATCCGTAATTGATAGAAAATCGTCGTTTTTCTTTTCAAATTCAGTGAAAACATTTTAAAATAGAAGTTTTCATCGCAAGAAAGTGTCACAAGTTACCTATTCTTCGCCAAAGTTAATTGTAGTAAAAAAAATACCCACGTAAGCCTAGCATTGTTTAGATATATTTGGCTGGCAACATTGTTTTTGTGTATACTTTTCATAACCTCCATCTGAGGTAAACATTTACATTTTACAATTTAGATTTATGATAAACAATTATAACATAATATAAATATCTAATATATTAATTGTTATTGTGATATTTACTTTTTAAAGTCATGCAGTTCGTAAAGTCTTGCTTCAGGAATCTAGCTAGCTATTCCCTATAAAAACGACTTCGGCGATGACAAAAACAAGTATTTGTACACTGTATTTCATGAGGTATGTAATGATAATAAGTAAATTTTAATAGTGTCAATCGTTGTTAAGCTTGTTTTCACATTTCGTGAGGTTGTGGGTTCGAATCCCGCTTACATCTCTGATTATTATTCTTAGTGGTGATGTATACGTAAGTTTGTCATAATTTTTCCAGAGTCCCAGCAGTAGCATGAATTGGGCTGTCCATGTTTTATAATATTAGTATAGACATAATGTTTGTCGAGGCGGCGGCTCTGAACTGGTGTCTTTAGAAGTGATAGGTAGATGTTCCCCTTGGTAAGCAACACACCTGCCCATAACAGCACAGTGTCACAAACCTATTGGAACTAGAGTCCAAATCATTACCTAACACTGCACTGCACTTGTCACCCAGAGATATTAGATGATTATCTCTAGGCCCTGTGATTTCTGTGCAAACTTCACCCTCCCAAAGTGATACATAATAAACTTGTAAGTAATGAAGTAGTCCTGATTCTGTTCGCACATTACTGCGTGGTGGTAGAATAACAGGCAAAGGTGTTGATTCCCCAGGCAGACTTTTATGTGCTTGATGGTAAGCAACCTGCCTGCCACATAACATCACAGGGACACGCAGCTATTGGAACATGAAGAGTCCAAATCATTACCTAGCACTGCGCTCATCACCCAGATATCTAAGTTGTTATATCTCTAAGCCCTGTAATTTTTCTGAAAACATTGCCTTTCAAACCGGGACACAGACTTGGCAAAGTGTTACCACTAGATCAATAAGTTACATGTTAAAAATAAAAGTTCTTTGTTTCAGATATATCTATTGTTATGCGTTATGGTTTGCGGTGGCCGATATATCAGGCTTCTCTGAAACCATCTCGACTCCCAGAACACCTTCCTGAAGTGATGTTGCTGATTTATTAAAACAAATATTTTAAGTGTGATTGTCAAAGTACTGAAAATTAAATTTATCTGTTGCATCAACAACAATAACAATCCATATTGTTTTAATTATTTTTTTGTATCCTTAATGAGAATTTTATTGTAGAATATTATGATTACAATGTTATGATTTCTTAATGATCCATGAATCTACACAGATTGATTTATCTGTGTACATTCATGGAGAAGAGTGAGATAATGCCTGGTGGTAAGCAACCATACAACTATTGAACAGGAAGAGTCTAAATAACTGCCTAGCACTATACTTTACTCAGAAGTGGTTTTGTCCCAGCTGTCTCTCCAAAAAGTCCTAACCATACTTAACCGTCGCCACCTTGAGATTGAGATGTAACAAGGTTTTCTATTACAGTTATTAATATTGGTGATGGACATCTCACACACAACACCATCTATCATTTATATCAGATGCACCAACAAGAATAACAAATATTATTGTTTTAATAAATTTTCTGTATCCTAAATGAGAATTTTATAGTGGTACACCAATGTAATGATTTATGAATATACACAGATTAGTTTAATCTGTGTAGATATATGGAGTAGAAGAGAGATGAGATAATGCCTGATGGCAAGCAACCATACAACTATTGAACAGGAAGATTTTCTATTAGTCGTTAATATTCGTGGTGAACATTTCACAAACAACACCATCTAGCCTCAAACTTAGCAAAGCTTGTATTATGGGTGCCAGATAGCTGACATAATCATATTATATAATACTAATATATAAGTATGTATTTAAAAAATACATACTTATTTTACATAGAAAACACCCAACCACCGTACAAATATTTGTACTGTGTGAGGATAGAACTCACAACCCACGGCTTCGCATGGCAGACTTACTACCAACATACCTCTCTACTTAGTCTGTGCTACCAACTAAGACACCAGCAGCCATACTATCGTACTAGCTGTTCAAACTGAATATGATGTTTTATGCTCTTTGGTCGTAGAATGATTTAGACAAAGGTTTTCTATTTCCTCAGGCAGATTATGGAATCATAACACTAAAGAAATGTATTGTATTGTATAAAGGGTGTATTTATTATCAATCATTTTCTAACAGTTGAATGGGTTTGATGACCCAATGTCTTGCTTGTGAGACAACTTGTTTTCTTGTAAGCTACGGAAGCAGCCAGCAGTCTTGACTCCTAAAACAAAAACCAAATCTAATTATATTGATATAAGATATTAACATTTCATCACATGAATAGCAACACCCCATGGCTATATCCGCACAGTTCCAACCAATTATTTTGCTGTTATGAAAAGTACATATTATATTTAATTCAATCTGACCCATTCAGACATACCAAAGTGATTAAGCAACAAACAATCTTTCACATTTACAATATTAGGAGACTGGTTCATAAATTACCTATGTAGGTATAGGTATATATTTATGGAATTGAATACTTGCTTGTTATTACCTATTTTGAACCACATTCTGCTATTTTATATTCAAAAGCATCATAATATTAGTGCCTTAATGTACTGCTGTTTGTTGATAACAGTCGAGGTAATGATAACGGTCTCTCACAGTAATATTGATCTCAAGCAGTTCTGAATGTTAAAAATAATGACTTATTAATTTACCCTTCTTTTAAGATTTCATCACATTTTCCTTGGTACTCATTCCAAGCTACCAGTTAAGGTGAACATGAGGGACCCAACATGTTCAACGATTTTTTTTGCTTACCATCAAACAAGAGGAACATTCCGTTTCTGGAATATTTTTTTCTTTTATATGGGCATCTGTCAACCTTACAATATCACTGTACTCACATCAATGAGGTACTAGGTAAGTATAGGAAAATCATTCTTAGACTTCTTTGAATACTAGTTACTTAACTAGGTATTTAATGCAGCCAGTTTCTGTAACAATTAGTGAATGTAAATATTAAATCACAAATGATAATAAATAAAGCTAGGTATTACTTACTATCAAAACAAAAAGAGTTTCTAGTTATTTATAAGTTGCTTGTTACCTTTATCTCAGGTTTGATGTCTCGTCTTTCAGGAAAGATGCAAGAGGGAATTACGCCCTCGAAAGTGGTCTTCCCCATAGTAAAATTGTAAAATTCAGTGACACACTTATTTTTAGTAAAATCACTATTTCTTTCGACGAATCTTGTTATGTTATTGGTGACCCCGCAATAGTACATGTTCACCGTGCTATTTTTGATCTTTACAAGGCAGTATCTAACGAAAATATTTGAGAATTACACTACTAGAATTCCAAAACAACACCTAATTTGGCGATGCTTTCATGACATGACTTGAAAGCCGCTAATGCTTTGCTTGAAAGCAGCTAAAACATTAGGCGGTCGCTATTTTAGTGGAAATGTATGAGTTTCGTTCATTCTTCTGATTGACAAATGCTTTCCATCATACGGAAAGCATTTGTAGTGTTCGGCTTTTATCGGCGGTACCAAATTGGCCGATGACGTCACAAATCAAAGCATGACCGAAAGCAAGAGCGTTAGGCGGTAGACCTACGGGATGTTTGCACACGCACATATAGACGGGTTTGCAGCGATCGTGCGCAAGCGGGTTGCGTCCCTGATGCACCGGGTTCAGGGCAGTCCTAACAGCTACCTGTGGCTATTCGCCTGGCGGATGGATCTGGGCTGCTCAATAATTCAGCATTGGACCAGACTGCACATTGAGCACTCCGGATCTAAATCGAAATTTAGATTAAGATGGTATTGAAAGTTTTGTGTATTTTTGTCTTCCTTTATTTACTTGGTTTTGATTTTTAGTGGAATATTTTTTTGACATAACAAAACAATGGGGCGTTTTCCAGATGAAGATAGACTTGTCAAAAATAGTTCTAAATTTTGCCAAGTGTGGCACCACTGTTTGTTTTTGTGAAATTTCTCTAACAAAATGGAACATTGGCGCCACTTATGGTGAAATTGGGAACTGTCTTTGACAAGTCTATCTTCATCTGGAAAACGCCCCATTATTAATTCGTATTTTTTATGGACTGTAGTCTGAAATGAATGAATAAATAAATAAAAAATGCACTTAATTTTTTTAGCGATTTCTTAAGTAGTGGATCAGAGCTATTATATTAATAATTTATAAAGAGAGGAGACAGTGGTTTTTTGACTTAAATGTGTAGTATACGAAATAACAAAATTAAAAAACAAAAAAAAAACTGCATTCGATAGCAACTAGCAAACTATTTTGTAGGTAAACGAGGTAGTGAACCTCGGGACCATTTTCCCGCCAAAAATTTAAATTTTTGTTTTATGGCGTCACGCTCGGGTAATATAAGAAATCTTCGGGTAAACCTTGGCGATTGGGCATCTAGAAATGCGTCAGCCAATGTGAAATGCTGAAAGGGCGTGGCCTCGCCATCATGGCATGACCATCTAGAAATGCGAGAGCCAATGGAAAATGCTGGCGCATTTCTAGATGGCCATGCCATGATGGCAAGGCCATGCTCTCCGGTTACACCCGTGTAGTTTCCAAGGTAAGCTATCAAATTCTTAGTTATAAGGTTTCTCTTCTATCGGCAGTTCTTATGACTGGCAATTTTTTTTATGTGGAGCAATTAAAATAAATAGACGCCATTAAACATAAATTTTTCGGTACACCTTCCCAAATAAGAACACGAAAAAAAAAAATCCCGCCAAAAACCTGTCCGCAAAGTTAAGTTTGTATGTTTCTTCATCAACCATTTTTTTTGTTTGTACACAAAATAAATGAATTTTTAGTGATTATTAATTTTGGAAGATTCCATGTAAAAGATCGTGGATTTTGCATACTATTTCGACTTCGCAATCGTACGTCGTACATGAGCCAAAAAGAATCGTATAAATACCACTTAAATCGTATGGTTGGCAGCACTAAGCTGTAGAGCAATCATGGGTCGATACGTGTTCTGCAGTGTGACCATCTCTAGAAAACGAATTCTCCCACGCTGCGGGTGAAATCCTGCCAAATCCTGCATAGCGATTCTGCATAGCGATTCTGCATAGCGATTCTGAAACCATTCGGTTACATCCGACACGGAATCTCATCTCTCGGTCCTGGGTAGCGATTCTGAAACCATTCGGTTGCATCCGACACGGAATCTCATCTCTCGGTCTTTGTCATGCTAAACAGATAAGACAAAGACCGAGAGATGAGATTCCGTGTCGGATGCAACCGAATGGTTTCAGAATCGCTACCCTTGTCTCATCTGTTTAGCACGACACCATTCGGGCTGAGCCACGGAAACTGCAGGTCTACTACGAAAACAAACTCCGAATGATCGGATCCGACCGACAGTTGAATCGGATTGTAACCTACCATGAAAAACACATTCGGATCGATACATCTCGGTCGGAAATTATAGATTTAGGTCGGATGAGGGTAAGATCGAACGAAACGGCGGATCCTATCAACCGGCATATTGTCTTTCGAGGTAGGAAACGTCTATAAGTTCGGCCGATATATCGTTTATCGGACTTGGTAGTTCGTAGTAGGCCTGCTGGCCTCTACCGAATGGATCGGGCAATTTGCGATTCTTCCGATTACTTTTGACGTTTGGAACCGACTACCAGCTGTTTTCTTATCGGTTGGGATTCGGACATCTTATTTGTCGTGGATAGCCAAATCCGATTTTCAGATTATTATATTTACTTGATTTTTCTCTGTTTTTCTCAATATTTCTGTAAGATTATGGACAGTAAACGAGTTTTTATAAACTTTAGTGTGTAATATGTGTTTAGTTTATGGAATTTTGAGTTTTGAAATTTTCAAAGTTAGCAGTTTGTGGTCAAAAGAATTGCTAGAAATAGATAATTGCCACATTTGATTTGTTATTGTTTATGTTTCGAGATGAAAGGAAAACATGTTTGTTGTTTGAGCAAAAAGGCAAGAAACCACAAAGAAACATTGGAGATACGAGACATCACGTCAAACAACGATATAACAGCAAGAGCGGATACAGCTTTGGCCCCAGTGGTAGTCAAAAACATAATCGGGGCTAAGTAAGAAGAAGACCGTGTAAACTTGTTATAAGTGCGTGCTTCTTTTACTTAGTGGTGATAGTGGTGGTGTCCTTGAATAACAATGAGTATTTTCGTATCTGTTCGACTTTAGCTCTATGTATAGACGAAGCAAACGTTATTTAGGTACTTCTACCCGAAGTGATTGGTCCCTAATCCCTATAATGACAACGCAGAAGCCGTATATTTACAGACAGTATTTTTGTATCCTGCGTAGCGATTCTGAAACCATTCGGGTCGGGCTGAGCCACGGAAACTGGCCTCTACCGAATGGTTCGGGCAATTTGCGATTCTCAACGCCAATTCCGATTACTTTTGACGTTTGCAACCGACTACCAGCTGTTTTCTAATCAGTTGGGATTCGGACACCTTTTTTGTCGTGGATAGCTACTACTAAACTACGGTTTTCAGATTATTGTATTTACTTGATTTTTCTCTGTTTTTCTCAATATTTCTGTAAGATTATGGGACAGTAAACGAGTTTTTATTAACTTTATTGTGTAATATGTGTTTAGTTTTTGGAATTTTGGGGTTTGAAATTTGCAAAATTGGCAGTTTGTGCTCAAAAAAGTTGCTAGAAATAGATTGTTGCCATATTTGATTTGTTATTGTGTTTATTTTTTGAGATGAAAATATGAAACATGTTTGTTGTTTGAGCAAAAAGGCAAGAAATCACCAAGAAACATTGGAGATACGAGACATCACGTCAAACTACGATATAACAGCAAAAGCAAGAGCAACTTTGGCCCCAGTGATAGTCACAAACATAGTCGGCCTAAGTAAAAGGACCGTGTGAACGTGTGATAAGTGCGTGCGTCTTTTACTAAGGGGTCCACCTAGGTACTGAAACCAGCCCAAGAGGGTTGATGACCCCAGGACCCCCTCTGGTCCTTGTATAACTAACAGTATTTTCGTATCTGTTCGACTGGAGCTCTATCTACCTATAGATGAAGCATAGGACTTCTACCAGAAGTTATAGTTCCCTGTAATGACAACAACCGGTACATTATAAAAGTAGCACCTTGCCAATGTACGGCATGTGATTTAACAGACATTAAACTTACCTATGTCCCACATTACATTATATACTTACTTATTATACTTACACATTATATACTTAGATATAGATATATGTGGGACAAAATCCCCAAGTTATAGGTACTATGACTGGCAATTGTCCTCTAAACAAGCACTTATTCAATATAGGTGTGACAGACAGCCCTCTATGCAGGGTGCAGGATGCATGGAGGAAGAAGTAATGCCACAGAATGTGATTGTGGAGTGCAGGAGCGTGGCAGATTAACGGACAGAATTCTTCCACTCCCCAGCACCAGTCCCGGAGGCCTTCAACAACCTGAATAGGTTGCTTGCATGCTTGCCTTCTGGCATAGTCTGGAATGGTTGGAGTAGAAGGGATGTATGAGCAACGCCCAATGGCCTAATTAAGAAGCTAAGTGTGGAAAAGGCCCCGTCTAACTAACTATAGCAAGATATTTTGTTTTTTTAATAGATATGTTTTAAAAATAAAAGGAACCTGTAGACCACAAATTATCTATTATTTTGTCATACTGAATATGTACTGTAGGAACATTACATTATACATATTTCCTACATTAAATATTACATTATATACCTATTTATAAAGCCATCGTGGCAAGTGTCAGACTTGTGTCTGTCATTTCTATGATCATATAGATTCTAAAGGCCTCTTTTCATTTTGATTAGTCCGAGTGCGAGAGAGTAGTGCAGGTGTTGAGTGACTAGTAGCAAATACGTGTGGACCTGTGGACACCAATTGCTAATTGTGAGTGCATAGCAATCAGTCGCGATTACTCACTCCCATTCTCAATAGCACTCGCAATCGCAGTAATCAAAATGAAAACCGGCCTTGATACTGTCTGTTGTACCTGAGTATCTATTTCTGCAAGTTTAAAACTTTGCTGCTGTA
The DNA here is from genome assembly GCA_963693475.1 of Ectropis crepuscularia. Classification (NCBI taxonomy): domain Eukaryota; kingdom Metazoa; phylum Arthropoda; class Insecta; order Lepidoptera; family Geometridae; genus Ectropis; species Ectropis crepuscularia. The sequence goes on from OY856355.1 coordinate 23,117,578, forward strand.
AATTAATTAGTTTCCTAGTATTTAACAAAAGGGCCAGTAATTTCTATCAAATAATATGAATAAATAAATCAAATGAAAGACATTTATTTCAGTAAGTATTCTAATAATCATTGAAGAATTTAATTCTTACATGATTTAGCAATAAAGATGGAAAAAGAGATAGTGTACTTGACTACAATAAGCAGTGTTTTTTTACCATTAGGACAACTGTTAATAAGAGACCAAACAAACATTTCTAGAAATTAGTTAATAGTAAAAAGTTCTCTACAAAAATATTTAAAAGCTATTAAAATTACAACAATCCCAACTTTCTAGTGACTACAAGGATTTTTATTATCAAGGAGAATTTCAAGAGGATTTTATTATTTCGGATGAATTTACTATTGACATAATATGTATTTATATACAATTATACATTACTAAAAGTGTCAGTGTTTCTTTGAGGACTACTAAACTGCACAATAATACCTATTTGGTATTTTGTAATTTCTAAAGCTATTAAAATTACAACAATCCCAAGTTTTTACTGACTACAAGGATTTTAATTTACAAGGAGATACTAATATTTTAGATGAATTTACTATTTACTTAATATGCATTTATATACATCACTAAACGTTGCAGTGTTCTTCTCTACGTAATTGATGTGATATTTGAATACCTAAATAAAGCAAAAACTAATTTAACATATATCACAATTGATGTTAATGTGTACTATAACTATTGAAATGAAATTGTCCTTAGGATTAGCTTACTGATTGACCTTGTAGCTTGTGTTAATGTGTTAAGTATACCTTATAGTACTTAAGCTAATATTTTTACACTATAAGATGAGTTCAACAACAAAACGAAAACGAGTATCTGGCTTATAGCATTATAATTTCTTTTGTTCATCTCTTCTTGACAATTTTATGAATTTTCCATAAGCTTTGTTTAGTATCGCATCCTGTGTAGCTTCAAATGCCGAGTTGAGATAAGCGAGTCGTTTTATTTATAATGAATCACATTTACAAGAACAGTAAAATTCATGTGTTGTTGAGGTTTTTATGAGTTAAAACTATGAAACTAATACTTTTTGTTGTGAAAGGACTACAAAATAAACAAACAATGGTTCCGTTGACTTTGACAACATCAATCGTTGAATTTGACAACTTTGACAAATTAAAGGTAAAACCACAGAATAAATAAATATGTAAAACGAAGAATGTAAAGTATGATTTATTGTGTTGCAGATGCAAATTTCCAGAGGTTATTGTTCGATTTACTCGTTTGTTATGCAGTTTCTATGTAAAGTAGTCATTCAAAACCACAAAATAAACCCGAATTACAGTTATTTGACGATTTGTATATTCCTACCATGAATTAACTTTTCTACCAAATTTGTATCTGTATTAGAAAACTAGATGGGACAGCTTGTCTTTGGTCTGGCCAAAAGACATTCCTACGCCAACTACGCCAATCCGATTGGCGTGTGATTGGCGTTGAGAATCGCAGATTCCGAACCATTCGGTAGCGAGACCTCTACCGAATGAGTCTTTTCTGGGTAGCGATTCTGAAACCATGCGGTTGCTTCCGACACGAAATCTCATCTCTCAGTCTTTGTCTTATCTGTTTAGCATGACAAAGACCGAGATATGAGATTCCGTGTCGGATGCAACCGAATGGTTTCAGAATCGCTACCCTGCTGTCTGCTGCTCTAATGAGAACTAATGTTGTGCCAGTAGTTAAAAATAAGGCTGGGGATTTATCGGATATTACAAACTATCGCCCTATTTCTTTAGCAACTATCATTGCAAAAGTGTTTGACTGTATTCTTAATACACAGTTGAATAATTACTTGAAGTTACATGATAATCAATTCGGGTTTCGACCTAACTTGTTTACAGAAACTGCAATACTGTGTTTAAAGAGTACAGTCAGATATTATAATACAAGGAAAACACCTGTTTATGCTTGTTTTCTTGACCTTTCACGTGCTTTCGACCTGGTGGTTTATGAAATACTGTGGGAAAAAATGAGAGCACTTCTAATACCAACTGAAATTGTAAACATATTGAAGTATTGGTATGAAAATCAGCTCAACACTGTAAAATGGGCAGGAACATTGTCAGACTCATATAGATTGGAATGTGGGGTGAGGCAAGGCGGGTTGAGTTCACCTTCCATTTTTAATATTTATATAAATGGCCTAATTGAGGCACTCAGTGAGCAACATGTCGGATGCTATATAGATGGTGTTTGTTTTAATAATATAAGCTATGCAGATGACATGGTTCTTCCGAGTGCTTCGGTGTGTGGCTTAAGAAAATTGCTGACCATATGTGAGAGCTATACAAATATACATGGATTGCAATATAATGTAAAAAAAGTCAATGTATGGTTTTTCAGGGAGGGAAGAAAGTGACTGAGGTACCACCAGTGAAACTTTGTAGTAGCACATTACTAATGGTAGATGTGTTTAAATATTTAGGCCACCTAGTTACACCTGACCTGAGGAACGATGCAGACATAGAGAGGGAGCGGAGGGCGTTGGCAGTGAGGGCTAACATTGTAATCCGCAGATTTGCACGATGCTCAATTGATGTTAAATTAACTTTGTTCAGGGCTTATTGTACTACATTCTACACGTGCAGCTTGTGGACTAATTACACCAAAAAATCCTATGACGCCCTCCGTGTCCAATTCAACAATGCGTTCAGGATGCTGGTGGGGCTCCCGCGCTATTGCAGTGCGTCTGCAATGTTTGCGGAGGCGCGTGTAGACTGCTTCTACGCGACATTGCACAAGAGATGCGGCTCGCTCGTGCGACGCGTGCGCGGGAGCTCTAACAGCATGCTGGCCACGCTCGCGGGGAGGCTGGAGGCTGGACTGTCCATACATAGCTCATTGTTGTCAGCTTCATGTTACACACAGAGACTGTATCGGATCGCAGCCTAACATGATATGGATAGCACACAAAATGTTCCCACTGCTGGGACTCGGGGCCTTCACTTGCAAGTAGAGAGTAAAGGCCTTGCCTTAATCTACCACGCTGGCCCAGTGTGGGTTGGTGGGTGGACACATGACTTCGAGAGATTCTAGGTACATGTTCGGTTTCCTCACGATGTTTTCCTTTACGCACATGACTGCGAAGGGACAGTGGTGCGTGTGATTTTGAACCCGGGAACTCCGGATCGGCGGTCGCCGTTCTCCCGACTAGACCATTTGACTGTTTAAAGTTTGCAAGGGTGACTATGACATAAATGAGAGTTGTTGAGTGTGTGAATGTTTATTTTAGTGTATGTATGTAAAATGTAAATTCTGTATAATGTAAAATTTAATATTTAATAATGTAATTAATATTCAATCGAATCAAGGCGAAGAGCCACCGTAACGCGCAACGAGTTGTTATCTAATAAGGTGCCTAGGTGAGGAGAAGGTAGCGCCTGCAACCAAGCCCCAGATTCAGGCTGCGAGACGGCCCGGAGTCTGGCCAAATCCGCTCCCGAGGCACATGCCCAAAGTTGTGCTTGGACCCGCTTGACCCCAATAGCATCCCACGCCCGTTGGCTTTGAGACTCTACGGGAGTCGACTCCCCGGAGTTGAGAGCACTCCAGACCATCAAAGCGTCAGAAGCATAAGGTAACCTTTCCTCGCCACTATTTTAATTTAGAATAGTAGCGGCAAGATCAGCAACCCCATGCACCGACGCAAGGAAAGCAGGCAGGCCGACGTCTCGCGCACAACGCACCCCTAGACCCCCAAACCGAATTGGAAGAGCTGCCTGTGACCATTGACGTTCATCAAGGGCAACGTTAAGAATAGACTCAACCGCCGATTTCAGAGCCTCGTCAAACGCAGACACTTCAGCCGGATATTTCCAGGTGGGGGCCGTCCGCAACAAGTATGTCATTTTAGGAACGGCGAAGCACATTCGCAATAACACTATCGCCACGTGCACAGAAATGTTTTTAAGGCGTTCACGAGTGCTGAGAAGAAGCGAGAAATAATGGCCTCCGGAACAGCATCAGCAAAAATCGGGGGCACCAATAGAGTGAAATCCGAAGTCGACACTTCCTTAAGTCCTGGTAACATAGAACTGAAATGCGCAAAGTTTCCGCGCGCTTCCACACTGCAGGGGAAAAACTCGCATTTGGAAGGGTTCACCACGAGGCCGAGATCCTTGAGGAGTGGGATAAGTATCCCAAGGTCCTGAAATACCTCTTCCGGTTTACCTCCGATAGTGTCATCGTCTAAATACCACATGTTAAGAGAGGATTTTAGTTCAACGATGAGCTTGTGAATGCCAAGCTAAAAACGAGTGGTCCTAGTGGATCTCCTTGCTGAGCTCCTACTTGTGAAAGCAAAAAAATGGTAATTGAAACAAAGTTTGGAAGGAGTTCTATAAACTTGGTGGAGGAAAGGGTAGATAGAAGGAACTTTTTCCTTTACCTCCCTCAACAGGACGTCCCTTTCCAAGGTATTGAAGGCATTAGCAATATCAATTTTCAGCACGACATTACCCGCATTGCTCGGGTTCATTACGTACGAACGCGTCGCGTGAATAGCCGCTTCACAGCCAAGACGCGTCCCAAACCCTAATTGATGTGGTACCAAACATCCTGCTATCTCGTCCCTAACAGCGTGGCATGCCAGCTTAGCAGCGAGACGGCGAAAAACTCTGCCAACAGCAATAGGTCTTAAGCCTCCGCCCTTTTTTTCCAATGCGCATAGCGACGCACCGTACAGATAGGGAGTAACGACAGAGTTCAGTTGACCACTAAGCAAGAAATTTGTGAGGTTCACTAAACACCCCAGAAGACGTCGCCCATTTTCCCCTGCGGATACAGACGTTAACTCTTTAAGGTGACCAGGGCGCAATCCATCCAAACCCCCAGCGGCCCCACTGTAAAATGAACCAAGTCCAGAATCCACATCCGCTAAACTGATGGATAAAGGAGTGAGAGATTTGTCTGGCTCTGGTGGGAAGCTAAGGGGCCGGGATGGAGCTGGGTGCTTCAGCCTCAGAGCTGCCAACGTTTCGGGGTCCTGACGTGCATACGTATTATCGGATAACAAAAGACGAACCTTACCGCCCCTCTCAGGTCGCCCTCAAAAACCTTCGACTCGATGAGTTTGTTCGCCGAGCGCAATACACGGCTCGACGTCGTTCCGTCAGGATCATCACGATGATTCGACCCAGCAGACAAAATGTTGGCTTTAACTTTAGTCGTCATATTACCGGCCTGATCCCTTGCCGGCACTTTTAAAGCCACTTATGCAAAATAAAGAAGAGAACACCAGTCGTCTACCTCATTGTTATTAACGCAGGCATCTATAATCTGACACAGTTTTCCAGCAGCTTGGGACAGCAGCAGCACCCTTAGGGATATGTCGGAGAACCGGTATACATTCCCTCGCACGAGCTAGCCCCGCCAAAGGGCACGAGTCAGGCGCAGTAGAAGGTTGCACCTGGCTTACCGATGGAGTATCTGCACCAATCGCATGTATCTGTGTCGCGGCAGCCAGACGACGCACATCCTTGTGTTTCCGACCGATGTGAATTTTAAGGCCCAAACCAGCAAAGGTCCGTGTAGACGCTGGGCAGTGAAGACAACAGAAACGTACCGTTGAATCACCCATTTATGAATACTTATCAGTAGTCAATAGTATCTATATAGGTATCTAAGAATTTATAGGTAACAGAACATCAAATTATTACATAAATCAATAACGCGCACATGAGTCAGCGTACTACGTCACCTCGCAGCTCCGACTCCCGCCGCGTGCAACACTAGACTGTGGAGCGCGGGTGCGAGCGCGTGGCTTATATAGATGCGGGTTGAGTCAGCGTATTACGTCACCTCGCAGCTCCGACTCTCGCCGCGTCCAACACTAGACTGGAGCGCGGGTGCGAGCGCGTGGCTTATATAGATGCGGGCTGAGTCAGCGTATTACGTCACCTCGCAGCTCCGACTCTCGCCGCGTGCAACACTAGACTGTGGAGCGCGGGTGCGAGCGCGTGGCTTATATAGATGTGGGCTTAGTCAGCGTATTACGTCACCTCGCAGCTCCGACTCTCGCCGCGTCCAACACTAGACTGTGGAGCGCGGGTGCGGGCGCGTGGCTTATATAGATGCGGGCTGAGTCAGCGAATTACGTCACCTCGCAGCTCCGACTCTCGCCGCGTGCAACACAAAGGTAAAATACCTGAGTAACTCTCTATTTATGTATTTTAATATACAGGGTTATTGGTAATCAGCCTGCATCCGTTTAAGGGCATGTTCTGTATATTTAAACAAACAACTTTTGTTCTACAACTTTCGTTAAAACTCGATAGATAACCCAAAAAAAAAAAGTATTTGTTGCCCTTTTTTGTACTGTTTAGCGACTTTTTAGTGTTTATTTACTTCGGCACATCATTTTTTGCGCGTTAAAGAGCATACGCGCTCTTGTTACGAATTGTTACGAAGAGTTCGATGCTTTTAGACCGTAAAAATTAAAAAAAAATTTTTTTTTTTTTTTTTAAAAAACACTTTTTTTTTAAAACTGTAGAACAAAAGTTGACGTATTGAATGTACCTAACATCCCCTTAAAAGGATGCAGGCTGATTACCAATAACCCTGTATATCCCTTCATTAATTTAACACAACACTAATTTAACTTTTATCACAATTGATGTTTGTGTACTCTATTATGTATCATATTCTTACGAAATGAAAATGGATAATAGGTAAATCAGTAAGTTATTGACGTGATAACGTCTTATAATTCGATGAAGCCGGCTGCACGCCCACAAAACATGTCGTCATGTAGCGTTACCGCCGGTCGTTACCGTCGGTCGTTACCTCGCCGCATGTTTGTTACAGTTGTATTTCGACATAATTATTTCGACCAGTAGTTCAAGCGGGGATGTAGCTCAGTGGTAGAGCGTTCGCTTTGCATGTGAAATGCCCCGGGTTCGATCCCCGGCATCTAAAAGCTTTTTTGCATTGTTTTGATTGAAAATGACTAAATTCTACTGATTACTTTTTACATACAAATCTATTAAACAATGAAATTAAAATTTTCTTTTGAAAAATGCTACCATTCCATCAGTATTTTCTTAAGACGTTGTCACGTTCTATCGTCAGTAAACCGACTTTACAGACAAACATTTTTTTTTTTCTGAAAATCTGTCTTCATATTCAAGGTGAGTTCAACGAAAAAACGAAAATTCTCTTCTTTCTTCTAAAAAGGTTTCTTGCACGGAGTATAATTTTATTATAACATCTCTTCTTGACCATATTATGAGTTCCATGTGCTTTGCGAGTTGAGGTTGGCGCGACATATATTATAATTAAGTCATTTTATACAATGCATCACATTTGCTGGCTTCTTGTTTTAAATTATAACTTATCTTCTTGACAATTTTATGAGTCTTCTATATGAAGAAGGAATTCTTAATTAATGGCGCGTGCTGTGGCTTAATTTTGCCACATTTCTGCCAATGTCCGTTTCGTGGCAGCTTCATAGACGGCAACGTTAAAGTTTGTCGAGAATTTGACCGGTTTAAATATAATGCTCCTGTTGATTATCCTAAAACCTAAAACAAATAGACAACACAAAGCTTAGACATACACAAACATTTGGTTAGTAACTGAGGAACAAAATTATACCGTTAATACAGGTATCACGCATATGTGATTTATATATACATATTATAATCTGATATTGTTCTTATTTATATATTTACATAGTATATAATTAATTAATGGAGTTGAGGAAAGGGAGAGGATACATTTCATGGATGTAGGACGGGGGATACTGGGTGGGAGGTACTCGTAGAGTGAGCAACTTTGTAAATTAGGGCAGTTGAAAAAGATATGATCCACGTTTCCTTCTTCCAAACCGCACTCACAGATAGAATGATCCCTAATCCTGAGTTTTGCTAAATGCACAGGGGTACAAACGTGTCCAAGGCGTAACCGGCATATTGTAGAGGTGGTGACTTTATTTGCACGACGCATCTTGAAGAACCATGGTATTCTAGGTATATCGGGTTGGATATCAGCATAGTACCTTCCCTTGATTTTCTGGGATGTTTTCCAGTGTCTGGACCAAGTTGTCTCAAGGTGCATCCTAGGCAGCAGTATGAGGTCATGGGAGTAAACTTTGAAGTTTTCTACAGATCCAATTTCGGCAGCAGATTTGGCACAAGAATCCGCACACTCATTCCCCGGTATACCGGTGTGACCCGGAATCCAGGCCAGGAGAATACGAATTCCTGCACAATGGCATTCATATAATTCCTTCCTTATTTGGAGAATAAGAGGGAAACGGGATGAGGAACGGAAAGGGCTAGATGTTATGGATTGAAGGCAGCTTTTTGAGTCTGAGAAGATAATTGACTTGTTTAAATTATGGGATTTGATAAACCGGACAGCTTCCAGGAGGGCGAGGGCCTCTCCTGTGAAGATAGAGGTAAGGGAGGGACATTTAAAACTTAAACATATTTTGGTGGCTGGGATCCAAACAGCAGCACCCACAATGCTATTTTGAGAGAACTTGGAGGCATCTGTAAAGATTGGATACCACCCATGATATTTGGTGTTGATGATGTCTGTGAAAAGTGTGCTTGCATTAACGTCATTTTTATTGATACCAAAGTGGGTTAGGATATTAGGTTTAAAGATCAAGGCTTCATAAGGAATTAGGTACAAAGGGTTGGAAGGGTATCTGGCAATCGGATCAGGAAACCGTGTAAGTTTAAGGTAACTATATACCAGGCATGGGATATCATCGGAGGTCTGCGATCCATATAGGCGGGAAAGACGTATTAATTTCGGAAGGAGCGGATGAGACGAATTTTGAAACAATTTAAAGAGGAATCTATCAGATAGGTATTGATTGCGAAAAATAAGAGGAGCTTCACCACATTCTACTTGCATGGCATTTATGGGTGATGATTTCATAGCTCCCAAAATAATGCGCATACACTTAGATTGGATTTTTGCAATTTTGTTATGTCCAGCCTTGTTATTAACATTGAGGAGGAATGACCCATAATCCATATGGCTTCGTACAATGGAATTATAGAGGAGCTTTTGAGAATAGGGGTGTGAGCCCCACCAAACTCCAGAAAGTGATCTCAAAGCATTTATGTTTTTCTCGCATTTTTGTGCTACATAATCAAAATGCTGGTTGCCGGATAGTCTGGAGTCAAAATATATACCCAGAAATTTTGTCTGATTGGTTTGAGGAATTTCCTCCAAACCAATATGTAGTCTAATCGCTGGAATCATTCTTTTTTTGGTAAATACCATTGCCGAGCTTTTAGAGGCCGATACATTCATACCCTGGTCAAACAGATAGTTGTTCAGGTAGTCAAGCGCTGTTTCCATCCTGACTGTAATTTCCTCCAAAGATCCACCACGTTGGTACAAAGCAAGATCATCAGCATACTGAAGCACATTGCAAAATGGTCTGACACTAGCCTCTAGATCATAGGTGTACAAGCTATATAGAATCGGGCTCCAGACTGCCCCTTGGGGCAGGCCTTTCCAAACGGTTCTTGGTGGAAAGAGTTGACCGCCAGCTTTTACTACAACAGAGCGTTCCATGAGCATGCTGCAAATGAACCGAACAAGCTTCACAGGGATATTCAGCTGAATGAGTTTATTCCTGAGCACCGGAAGCTGGACGTTATCGTATGCAGAGGCAATATCTAAGAAGACTCCTATAAGGTATTGCTTTTTCTTGAATGCTGTCTGTATATCTGTTGTGAGTATGCTGAGGTTATCTAGAGTACTCATACCTTTTCTAAAGCCAAATTGTGATTTTGCTATTACTCCATTACTCTCAGCAAACCATTCCAGTCTATTTTTGATTAAGTGTTCCATAATTTTGGCCAAAACAGAAGATAGTGCGATAGGTCTGTAACTACGTGCATCTAAAGCCTCTTTACCTGGTTTCAGTATTGGTATTATAATTTGTGTTTTCCACTGACTCGGTACTGTACCTAATTCAAAAAAGTTGTTTATTAGACTGAGGAATGTTTCTTTACATTTAGTAGAGGCTTTCACAATAAAAGAGTAAGGAATTCCATCTACACCTGGAGAAGAGTCTGTCAGTCCGTCTAGTACTAAAGCCAGTTCATTAAATATGAAAGGGCTATCAAGATTATTCTGAGATTGAAGCAAGGTTGTAATAGAGGGGAGTGATTCTACATGGGGGACAAAAGGGGGGGCTATGTTATTAGAAAAGTTTTCAATCCATGTTGAGGGGTCATTACTTGAAATATTATTACTGTCAGATTTCATAGAGCACCTGAATCTTTTAATTTGTTTCCAAACAATGGATGCTGGAGTTTTAGGAGAGAGACTTTCACAGAAATTGAACCATCCCCGTCTTTTCTTTTTGATGGTAATTTTCCTAAATTCTGCTGCAGCTCTTTTGTAGTCAATAAAATTTTCCATAGTCATGTTCCGGTTGTAATTTTTCTCTGCTTCCTTACGTTTCTTAACTGCTACTGTACAGTCAGAGTCCCACCAGGGAGTAGAAATTTTGAATCCTTTATTGGGTTTTTTAATAGGGATATGTTTGTCTGCCGATATTATGATAGAGTCTATGAAGGCACTGTATGAAGTTAAAGGATCAGGCTCAATTGGGTAAATATGAGAGGATTCCAATTCAACATCAAGAGAGTAGGAATAGGAGGACCAGTCTGCGGATGATGTTCTATACTTTATAGAAGGGGAAGGGTTGCAAAATGGGATAGGCTTGTTGGAAAATGTGATAATAATGGGGTAGTGGTCACTACCATATGAGTTAGGGAGGACTTTCCATGTCAAGGAGTAGGCTAAGGATGGAGAGGCTAAAGTGAGGTCAAGGGCACTTCGAGGATCTTGTGAGGGCTGCACCCTACGGGTGGGGGAGCCGTCATTTATCACACATAGATCAATCTCATTAAAAATGTCCAAGAGTGAGCGTCCAAAGCTATCCGAATGGCTTGAACCCCACATGACATGGTGGGAGTTAAAGTCACCCATGATTACCATGGGGGGAGGGATGGATGAGAGTAGGAGTCGTAAGTCTGGGATTAATAAGTGGGTTGGATGGGGAATGTAGATGGATACAAATGAGGTGTTTAAGGATTTAATACCAACAATGTTGATATCAGGGGAATGGGGAGGAAGGGGGATTAGGGAGTAGGTAAGGGAGCGTCTTACAAGTAAGGCAGTCCCTGCATATCCGTCTGCTCTGTCATCCCGCAAACAGGAGAATCCAGGCATCTGAAAACAGGTGCCCGGGCCCCACCATGTTTCCGAGATGGCAACAACTGACGGTTTGGATTCAGTGATTAGGCTGACCAGTTCAGGCTTCTTGCGACGCATGCTCTGGCAGTTCCATTGGAGAGCTACTAGGTTCTTGTCCATGTTGGTTGGAGTGGGAGATTAGTTGGGTAAGTTTAGAGGCAACGTGGGACGGTAAGGGAAATGGGTTTATGGAGATGAAATTCACTAATAAGGAGATGAGGGTTTCAAGCATATCCTCTTTTTGAAGAGAATATTGCTGGGATGTGTGATTTAGTGCGCTACCATTCGGCATCATAGACGATGGTTGGGAGATAATATTTTGATGGGCAGTCTTATTATATGACTTCCCTAGTGGAGAATTTGACCGAGAGAATGTTCGAGCAGTAGAGGATCTTATTGATGAACGACGAAGTTGGGGTGTAGGAGTTGATGGAATTTCTCTGTGTGTATGTGAGTGAGTAGTGAATGGGAGCGATTGAGTTACCTCTGCATATGATTTTGTCACCTTGGGGAATCTACAGGCAGCCTGCTCATAAGAAACGCTCTCCTGTGCCATGATCTTTTTTATTGACTTCTGTCTGTTGAGTTCAGGGCAGATTTTGCTATTAGCAAAGTGATTGCCCGAGCAGTGAAGGCAGTTAGCATTTTGCTCTGATGTAATGCAGCTATCACCAAGATGTTCATTAGAGCAGCGAAAGCATCTAGGTTTTGAACGGCACTGGGCCTTGGTATGACCGAATCTGCAACATGCTAGACATTGTATGGTGGGGTACTCATAGAGTTCCACAGGTAATGATGTATAAAATGAATATACCTTGGATGGAAGCACTTGTCCTTGAAAAGTAACAACTATCGTCTGAGTTGGTATCCAAGTTGTATTACCGTCAATTATGTTTTTCCTACTAAATCGGCGGGCCTTCAGAACTCTTCCACAAGCTGGGGGTAGTTTAAGTGATTCAACAAATTCCGTCATTGATAAATCTGTTGGTACTCTTCTGATAATTCCCATCCTAGTGATGTTGTAGGTGGGGATTGAGGCAGTATAGTTGTTAGAGGACAGGATTGGAAGGACAAGGAATGAGTTGGCATCTTCAGCAGTTGTAAATTCGACGGACACCTTGTTGCGTCCAACACGTTTAATACCGTCTGTACAAATATGCTTCACCTGATACTTTGTTAGGAATTGTCCGAACTTGATGGGTTTAAGTGTAGTTCCTAGAGCTGGTTCTGGATCAGATCGGGAAACGTGGATGATAAAAGGCCCTTTATCGGATCCTGAATAGCATAACACGCCGATGGCAAGCGATGGGTCCACATATACTGCTTCAATTGATGCACCTGGAGACGTAATCGTTTTGATTTTTCTGGGATCATTAGTATCATCATCTAAGCGTCTCTTATTAGATGTTGTGCTACCTGTAGGAGCTGGATTTATATTTGGGGGAGGATCAGGGTCGGGTGGCAATTTGTTTTCCATTTCTGGGTCTTTTACTGGGTATAACAGACAAGAAACAACACAAACAAAAGAGTAGCTTACCACCACTGATGCACTAAAGACACTACACTTGGTTTAGGATAATCAACTCCACAATATTTCGTATATTTAGGAAAATAATTCTGGCGCCAATCTACTAACTCTCACTAGCGAACGCAGAATCGTCTTCTATATGATTTGCTTGTAGTCGTCGGTTTTGACAACTCAACAGAATGACAGGTGTTTGCGAAGAATGTGTTAGGTACTATGATTTATTGTGTTGCAGATGCAAATTTCCAGAGGTTATTGTTTGCTTTACTCGTTTATTATGCAGTTTTTATATAAAGTAGTCATTCAAAACCGCAAAATAAACCCGAAATACAGTTATTTGACGATTTGTATATTTCTACCATGAGTTAACTTTTCTACCAAATTTGTAACGGTGTTCGAAAACTAGATGGGACAGCTTGTCTTTGGTCTGGCCAAAAGACATGCCTACGCCAATCCGATTGGCGTCGTGAATCGCAGATTCCGATCCATTCGGTAGCGGGACCGCTACCTAATGAGTCGGTACGGGTGCAACCGACTGGTTTTAGAATAACTATGATTATGATAACTAAGATTTTTCGTGGGCTGTGAATTGAATTCATTCGTCACGCTCGGGTATGATAAGAAAGCTTCGGCTAAACTCGGGACCATGGCTATTGACCATCTAGAAATACGTCAGCTAATGGGAAATGCTGAAAGGGCGTGGACAGGCCATCATGGCATGGCCATCTAGAAACGCATCAGCCAATGGGAAATGCTGACGCATTTTTAGATAGCCATGCCAAGATGGCGAGGCCACGCCCTCCGGTTACACCCGTGTAGTTTCCAAGATAAGCTATCAAATTCTGAGTTTTAAGTTTTCACTTCTATCGGCAGTTCCTATGACTGCCAATTTTTTTTCGTCTACATTTTCTAAACTTTCTGATGTACAAATGTTGTCCTGACAATAACAAATACATCAAATAAAGAATCATCCTATTTGGTGCAGTCATTCAAAAGTTATGAGCGTACATACATTTCGAAGATCCATTTATACGGTTCTATAAAACGTACTAACTGAATCCTTATGGGTTTGTCATGTCTGTCTGTCCATCCGTATGTCACAACCACTTTTTAGAAACTATAAGAACCATACTTTTGAAACTTGGTAAGAGATGTATTCTGTTAACCGCTTTAAGTAAGTGTTTTATTAATAACATATTTATTTCAACGGATTTAAGCATTTAAAAGCAAGTAATCCCTTTATGCAGAATGCAGAAGACCGCACCATATGGCGTTCATTAGGAGAGGCCTACGTCCAGCAAACGAAAAACGCTTTGATGCTTTGACATTGCTGTCTCTTTTCTTCTCGCTTGAAATGAAAGAGACGGCAATGCCAAAGCGTCGAAGCATCAAAGCGTTTTTCGTTAGGCGGTAGACCCCCAGTTGACGAATATTAAATAGGCTGATGATTTTGATAAATCCCTTTGTTGTTAATCAAGTTGTTGCCAAAAATCAGTTTTATTTTTAATGTAGTACTCTGTGATATACGATATTTTTGTTTGATTACCTGGCACATGGACAAACAAATCTGATGATTTTCGAACACGGGAGGGAATATGCAACATACAATTATTGATCATGTGAGAAACATGGGTTTTCTAGATAAATACAACAAACACTTAATGTGCTCAGCATCATGTGTATCGTTTAGGATACATACTGAATCGTGGTTCCTGATTGGGCATCTAGAAGTGCGTCAGCCAATGAGAAATGCTGTAAGGGCGTAGCCTCGCCATCATGGCATGGCCATCTAGAAATGCGTGAGCCAATCGGAAATGCTTAATAATGTTGTGCAACGGTTATAAGTATTAGGTACATCTATATACTGATACATACCACCCAATGACACATATAATATTTTGGATAGAATTTTAGATAGTCTTCTGGCAGCACTTGTTAAAAAATTTCCGGCTGAAGGACTAGTATCCATGGCCAAGTATAAAAAAAAAAGTTACAAAACAATATAACATACATAAAGCATACATAATACATGAACGTACTAATAGTGTGTTTCTGATCTCAATGACATAATATAATATAACATTTTAATTTCAAAATGGCCGGCGGCGTATGTGATCTGTGGCGTATTCTATCGTTATTGCAGTGTTAAAGTGTTATCGTTATTGCGGCGTTATGCGCTTCTGCGTTTTCGTTGGTAGAACGTAGGTATCATATCCTTGCAACCACGTAGTGTTCAATCGTTAGTAATTTATTTACCATAAGTCCGTTCACTAGAGCCTTGCGCCTCTGGTTGACGCAGGCTATATTATCTATTCTATGACGCAGGGTAAGAGATATTATATCTTCTTATATATAAAATTCTCGTGTCACAGTGTTTGTTTCCTTACTCCTCCGAAACGGCTTTACTGATTTTTACCAAATTTTATATGCATATTCAGTAGGTCTGAGAATCGGCTACTAGCTATTTTTCATACCCCTAAGTGACAAGGGTTGTTCACTAAGGCAAAACAACGTTTGCGGGATCAGCTAGTAAATGTATAAATCATAAATTAACTGCTTGTTTGCTAGGAATGTTGAACAATTAAAGTTCGAAGTGTGTTCCTAGATGTGGATATAGCAAAGTTACCGTAGATTAGTAGATCATATCACACGTGAGTTCCCCCCGTAGTGAATTAAACATTTGTAACAACCACGTTAATTTTGATTTAAAATAGCAAAGGTTTGTAATAAATTCAGCCAATACCATAAATCAATTGTCAGGAAATTAAGTAACTATTCCAATCCAGTGGTATCTGTATATTATTTATATAAAAGTGAAAGGTCACTCACCAAGGAATCTCAGAAACTACAAATGCTAGGAATCTGAAATTTTGCATGGAATACCCTTTTAGCACGTAGGCACTCGCTAAGACGGGGTTTTGCGAAATTCAATCCCAAAGAGGGTGAAACAAGGGATGAACGGTTGTATGAAAATTTGTGATTTTCAAAGTTATCAAATTTTTTATCTAGACACTTGACACGAAGCAATTAAATGTTTGTTCTATCAAGGGTGAAATTGGGGTTGAAATGAGGGATGAATGTCAATATGGAAGTTCCCAACCGTTGAAGATAAAACCATGAAACTCTGTAAATATGTACCTAGATACTTGACACAAAGCAAACAAATGTTTGTTCAATCAATTTCGAACTGTTTGGGGTCACCCCCATGGGGGAAGAATGTCAATATGAAAGTACCCAACCATTGAAGATAAAACTATGAAACTCTGTAGTATTTAGACACTTGACACAAAGCAAAAGAATGTTTGTTCTATCAATTTCGTAATTTCGAATTGTACAGGGGTGAGATTGAGGTTTTCAACCTCTGGGGGATGAATGTCAATATAAAATTTCCCAACCGTTGAAGATAAAACCATGAAACTCTGTATATAGACACTTGAAACGAAGCAAACAAATGTTTGTTCTAGCAATTTTGTAATTTCGAACTGTACGGGGGTGAAATTGGGATTGAAATGGAGGATGAATGTTAACAAGGATGATCCCAACAGTTGAAGATAAAACCATGAAACTCTTTATTACTATAGGCACTTGACACGAAGCAAATAAATGTTTGTTCTAGCAGTTTTGATCTATATGGGGATGAAATTGAAGTTGAAATGGGGAACAAATGTCTTTTACACTTTCACACCTAAACAACTGAACCGATTTTGATGAAATTGTTTTAATGTAAGCTATTTTTAGTAACCGTAAACGTTACATGTCTGTGTATAAAAATAAGTAGGTACTGCCTGAGAGTTACCTTAGTATTTATTTCGCACGGACGTATTCGCGGGTAACAGCTAGTTATTTATATTATGCAATTAAATATTGATTGAATGTCCATCCCTGCACTTCACAAAGCTCAATGTGCGACTGTGTGCTGTTTTGATTGGACCTTCAATCTTCTAAAGAATGGAATGCTAATGTTTCGTCTGTGCTCTAATAAGATATTCTTCAGTCAACTCCAGTTCACTTAACAAGTAGACAACTAATGTTGATACAGTCCTAGCTATGAAGCTATGATAATACATTTCCCCACTTGTTACAATATTGAGAGTGTATTTAGATTTACTTACTGGTCTTATGATATACATACAATTATATTTTTTTTTTATTACAGTGCCTTTTAAAGAACTGTGTTTGACACTCACTGCTCAGAGTATTTAATGTTCCTGTTATACCATCTGAATATCAATTGTACAAAACAATTGCAACATGTCATGCTCAGTAAAAGTCACAAGAAAAAACAAGCATGGAGCTAAAAGCATGGCAAAATATCACCCATCAGTTCTTTTCAGAGATGATGCAAAATTTGTAAAGCACTGCAAAAATTTCAATAGGATTGCAATTTTAGAGAATGCCTGAAAAAAAAGACTGTTGACTTACCTACTACCTATGAGAGAAAATAAATTAGCCTTAGTAATAATGAAGCAAATTCTTATGATCTATAGATTTCTTAGAAAAATAGTTGTCTCTCTGAGGCAGTCTTTTGTCGGCAGTGAATAATCCAGGCATTGATGAAAACATCATTAGCCAAGTGATTCATGATGAGTGTGGCAGACATATTAATATCTTATTTACATGATAAACGAGAAGACAATGTTGCCTGGCAATACAGCTATTTAAAATAAATTTACTGAAATAATAATTTATTACAAATATTTACCAACAACAGTATCCGATCACAATCAATGATCATAATCAAGAATATTGCCTTTTCACCGAATATATACCAGACTTCTTTCATCATTCTCAAAACTGTCTGTACACTGATCATCTGAAGCAAGACGCATATTTCTCCACTGAATAAACCTCAGGGGATAATCCCAATGATGAAACAAGATACTGGCAATATTATGGTATTGTTACCAAATTGAAGCCAAAAGAAAAAGTTGAATGTTGCCTGACTTATGAGATCTGAGCACAAGTCTGTACCTGATTATGCGGACCATGAACAGGTGTCCATGATATTATGAGGCTTGATGAAAAACTACAGGGAGTCTGTCATACATTTTCGCAAGCTGCAAATAAAGGATCAGAACTGGCTAGACAACTGATAGCAATAATCAGCCAATTGCAAGATGCTGGCTTGGTTATAGTCAGTATAGTTTGCGATCAAAGTACAAATAAAAAATTTAATTGTAAAATAAAAGTGAAAGACTATAAACAGTAACATATACAAAATTGAAACGAAAAATGAAAATCCTGTTTAGTACGAGTATATTATAGATTGGTGCCAAACCTAACCAGTAATCAGGAGATACCTAACAATACCTCCATATGAAAGCAAAATATGCAACCCAGTTATTTGCTCAGACAGTGGTTGTTTTGCTGGTAAGCAAAATTTAAATTTCCTATTTTTATTTTTATCCTTGTGCTATACATTGCACATGTATAGCGCAAGTTACAGCTGGTCTAGTCCGGAAAACTGCAACTGCCGAACCAGAGACCCTGGTTCAAAACCTTGTGTACCACTGTCTTTTTGAAGTCATGTGCGTAACACTGCTGCTTGCTTAAAATGGTGAAGGAAACTGACATGTACCTAGAATCTTTCAAAGTCATGTGTCACCCACAGACCCGCACTGGGCCAGCTTAGTGGATCATGGCCTTGACTCTCTCCTTGCTATAGAAAGCCGCGAGTCCCAGCAGTGGAAACATCTAGTGACCTGTTTGTGCTTATGATATGCTTAAAGTATAATGAAACAGCTTTTCTTCTGTCGTGTAAATGTCACCGTAAAATTGTAAAAACTGTCAGATTATAATCCAACATTGTTACATTTCAAACTAACCTAACCTACTATATGAGATTATAATCTTACTAGCTGTTACCCAACTACATCTGCACGAAATAAATACTAAGGTAACTCGGGCAGTAGGTACCTATTTTTATACCCAGACACATTTACGGTTACTAAAATCATCTTATAATAAAACAATTTATTCAAAATTGGTTCAGTTGTTTAGGTGTGAAAGCGTAAGAGACATTTGTCTCCCATTTCAACTCCAATTTCATTCCCATACGGTTCGAAATTACAAAATTGCTAGAACAAACATTTATTGGCTTCGTGCCAAGTGCCTATTTAAAGAGTTTCATAGTTTTATCTTCAACGATTGGGAACTTCCATATTGACATTCATCCCCCATTTCAACCCCAATTTCACCCCCATACAGTTTGAAATTACAAAATTGATAGAACAAACTAAAGTAAACGCCATTAGTTGAGTCAGAAGCAAAACTGATTTTTATTCAATCTGAGGGTACTTATACAAATCTTACAAAACTAACAAAACTACAGGTAATCATGATAAAAATACACTAACTTATCTTCCCACATAATTCAGATCATACACCAATGATGTCAGGCCACAGACTTTGATCCGGTATATTGATGGGAATCTCTTCTGCAGATTCCTTATCTCTATCCGTGTCTGGTTGATCCCAAGATAGTCTTCTTTGATTTGTCTCTACCTGTTACGTCGCTTGTGCCAGCATCTGGTCTACATGTTTACGATGTAATTCTCCACCTTCCGTCCTCACCCTGTATGAACTCTGGCCTTCTACGGACTCCACAAGTCCTCTCCCATTTCTTGCCTAGGCCATACCGTTGTATCAAGACCGATTGACCAATGTGAAAGCGCCGAGCTGGGGGTCTTTACTGTTCTATTTGGGCATCTGCCCGTGATGGTAAGTTCTCTTCAGTGCAGCCTCGATACAGCAGTCCTGTATTTTCGTCCGTTTAGCATCTCTGCCACAGTTTTATTAGGTGAGCTGTTTGGGACGGTCCTTAAGTAGAACAATGCTTTTGCCATCTTCTCACTCCACGGCATCTGTGAGCTCTCCATCTTCTTCTGTTTATTTTTAAATTTCTGAATTTCTCTCGCTATCTGACCTTTGGTTGCTGGGTGATATGGAGGTGAGTACAGATGTTTAATCCCATTTCTTTTTAAAAATACATTGAATTCTTCTGAACTAAATGCTCTGCCATTGTCCGACACTAGCACCTCAGGCAAACCTTGATATGCAAATATTTTTCTCAGCATTGTAATGACCGTCGCGCTACTTACAGATGGTACAATCTCAGCTTCTAACCATTTGCTGTAGCTGTCAAAAACAACAAAGAAAGTATTTCCCTGGAATGGCCCTGCAAAATCTACATGTACTCGACTCCATGGCTTTTCTGTAGGTACCCATATCTGTGGATCTTTTGAAGGATTGTTTCGGACTAATTGGCATTCTTCACATTTTGCTACAATTCTCTCTATCTGTTTATCCATGTCTACCCACCAAACATATCCTCTAGCATTTGCTTTGGTTTGCACAATGCCTGCATGTGGAGCATGTAACAGAGACAATACTTCTTGTTGTAAGGATGTTGGCACAATGACTCTATTACACCACAAGAGACAGTCCTTACTCTGTGAGAGGGCATCTCTCCGATTCCAGTATGGCTGTAACTTTTGGTTAGAATTGTGGTGAGGCCATCCCATAAAACATTACTCTTTGTAGCACCGGATCATTCTTTGTTTCAGTTGCAATCTGAGAGGCATTCAAGTCCCATCCATTTGGTCGATCTAGTACTTCTCTCGTAAGTTCTTCAAGGGATCCTGGTGTGTTAGGTTCAGTCCACCTACTTAGAGCATCTGCATATCCAAATTAATTTCCCTGCTCTGTACTTAATTATATAGTCATAGCAACCCAACTTCAATGACCATCTCAACATTCCTGGGGAAATTTGGTCTGGGATGGGTTTCTGCGGATTAAACAGCCCTACCAGCAGTTTGTGATCTGTGACTATACAAAATTTCCGACCAGACAAGAAATCATGAAACTTAGTAAGTCCAAACATAATGGCAAGTAAGTGCTTCTTTGTCAATCTGGCCATACCGTCTTTCATGTGGTTGCATTGTTCGTGATGCCATCATGACAGGTTGCTCCACTCCATCTTCCATAACATGAGCAATAATCGCTCCCAATCCATATTCCGATGAATCGCAAATCAATAGCAATTCTCTGTTTAAATCATATCCCACTTGTGTTAGGTCTGACGATATAAGAGCCTTAGCCTTTTCTAATGTTTTTTTGTTCTTTCTCTGTCTATACCCACTTTCTCTTTGTTTCCAGTAACCGGTATAAAGGCTCTAGCAAGGTAGCTTTGTCGGGTAAGAACTTTTCATAAAAATTGTATAGTCCTAGGAAGGCCCACAATGTCTCTTTATTAGTAGTTAGTAGGGGCTGGTTTCTCCCTTATTTCCTTTACCTTTGCAGGGGATGGATGTAATCCTTCCGCATCAATCATATGACCAAGAAAAGTTATACTTTCTGAAGCAAAAGTGCATTTCTTAACGTTGAGTCTGAAGTCCATTAGAGTCAATTTGGACAGTACTTCCCGAAGCCTCTGATTGTGTTCCTCTAAATTATGTCCCATTATGGCAACATCGTCCAACAGACAAGCCACCCCCTCAATATTTGCGAGTGCTGTGGACATAACTCTTTGAAATATTCCTGGAGCTGCACTCACACCAAAGGCCAGACGGTTCATTCTCATCAATCCCAAAGGAGTATTAAGTGTAAGCAGCTCTAAAGTCTCTTTATCCACTTTCAATTGTGTATACGCTTGTTTCAGGTCTAATTTACTGAATACATGCCCTCCACTCAACTTCACAAAAGCTTCTACTGTTGAAGTAGGAAGTGGATAGATATCAACATCGATTGCTACATTTACAGTAGCTCGATAGTCCCCACATATCCGAAGTGAACCGTCATCCTTTTTCACTCACTTCAACTCTTATTGGTGTAGCCCAGTTTGAATATTTGATTGGAGTCAACACTCCTTCATCGATCATGCGCTGAAGTTCCTCATTGACTTGTTGTTTTTTTGGAAATGGCACTGGACGTGATCTAAAATATCTGGGCACAGCATCAGCACGGACATGTAGTGACACCTCTGGTCCATTGTACTTTCCAAGTCCTTCCTTGAATTTGTCGGATAACTCCTGCATCAGCGGTACTATCTTTTCCTCTGTCCAACATAAACCTGCTACTGAAATATTCAGGGCAGTGAACCAATTCCTTCCCAGCAAGCTTGGAGCGTTTCTGTTCACCACTAGGAGTTCACACTGAGCTTCTTTTTCCCCGATTACCACCCATACATGTAACAATCCCTGGACTTTCAGTGGTTCTCGAGTTACTGTTACCAGCTTCACATTAGTCGGGCTCAGTGGTGGCGGTACTGGCCATAGTTTCAAGTATGTTGCCTCAGAAATAATAGATCTTGATGCTCCGGAATCTATTTCCATAGCAATCTTTGCACCGTTGATAATTACATCAGTCATTATTGGAGGTTGGTAATCTCCCACTCCGCACATATACAGGCTCATCATTCCGTCTCCTTTACAAGGGTCTTCTGACGTGCTGCATGTAGATTCTTCGACATCATTCACTTTTCCAGGTTTTCTCTTGCAAGCGGCTGCAATGTGCCCCGTCTTCTTGCAAATGTATCATTTTGCTGCGGCAAACCTACAACGTTCGTCTACCTTATGTCGCCGACCACAATGGCAGCATGACACCGCCTTCACTTTACTGATCTCCATAGGTTCAGCGATGTCCAAGTGAGTTTGCTTAGACTCAGCGGCCTCCGGGTACAGATCGGGAAATATCGCTTGGTAGTTCAAACACATCCGTCGTGCCAACTGATAGGTTAAATCCTTCGTTTTTAGCAAATCCCGCCTTAATCGCTCGTCGCGCACCCCTAGCACCAGCCGGTCTCTCAACTGACGTTCCAAATCCACGAAGTTGCATTTGGCTCCAATTGTACTTATTGCTTATTGCTCCCACGAAGTCTGGCACGCTTTCACCTTCTAGTTGTGAGCGTTTATAAAACTTCCCAGCTTGCAAAATCTCGCTAACTTCTGGTTCGTAGAATTGGTCCAAAACCTCGACAATACGTGATAAGGTCACCGTCGTAGGGCGGGCGGGAACCAGCAGCGAGGCGATGAGGGCGAACGTGTCCTTCCCACACTGCGACAGGGACAGGGACCGCGCCCGGTCCGTCGTGAAATCATCGTGGCCTGCCGCATCCAGTGCACACGCCATACGCTCTTTGTAATTTGTAATCGCACCATTTGTCGGTTTTCGGATTAAATTCCCCGGGAAACACAATATTTGACGCCATTTCTCTTCCAAAATTAATAAATTATCCTCGTCGCCAATAAAGTAAACGCCATTAGTCGAGTCGGAAGCAAAACTAATTTTTATTCAATCTGAGGGTACTTATACAAATCTTACAAAACTAACAAAACTACAGGTAATCATGATATAAATACACTACACATACATTTAATTGCTTCGTGTCAAGTGCTATACAAAATTTGATAACTTTGAAAATCACGAATTTTCATACAACCGTTCATCCCTTGTTTCATCCTCTTAGGGATTGAATTTCGCAAAACCCCGTCTTAGCGAGCGCCTACGTGCTAAAAGGGACCTCCATGCAAAATTTCAGATTCCTAGCATTTGTAGTTTCTGAGATTCCTTGATGAGTGACCTTTCGCTTTTCCTGTATCTTTCTCTGTATTTTTCTCTGTATCTGCTTCGCGATGTAGCAAATCCTCAACTTCTCAAGTCTATATATTGGGCTCTTTGTCAGTCCGTCTTAACCTACTGTATTACAGTATGGGGTGCTGCAGCTTCTTCGAACATTATTCGCCTTGAACGAGCCCAACGGGCTGTTCTGAAAACAATGCTTAGGAAACATTTTAGATTCCCGACAAGCCGTTTACTGGCGGAATCTCAGGTTCTGAGTGTTCGGAGGCTTTATATGCTTAAAACAGCTCTATCCACTCATAAATAAATTTTAAATTCAGATAGCTACAAGTCATTATCTGATAAAATAATTTTTAGTTTGCCCTTACCTGCTTTTGAAACGCGACTCGCACGCCGGTTTAGTCTATACATGAAGCCATGGTTATATAATAAACTGGACAAATTATGTTTTTAGTAACTGTAAATGTGTCTGGGTATACAAATAGGTACTGCCGAGTTATCTTAGTATTTATTTCGCGCGGACGGAGTCGCGGGTAACAGCTAGTCTTAGTTATAAGTAGGTACTTATTTTTATTTCATTTGTGTTTTGTTTGACACGCCATCAAGAGTACCTACTTACCAATTTTTTTGCTAGATTTACAAAGGTAATAAAACAACATGGTTTTGTTCATTGGAGACTGCCGAAAGGAACACTAAAAAGTACATAATAAAATAAATAATTTAAAAAATAATAAAACCCGACTAAAATAAACAACAGATAAACACTACAAAGACCAAAACAGATTGACAAAATAAAGTATGTACTAAAACATTTCTACATTACTTATAAGCTGAAAGTCTTTGTTAAATAAATTACGTTATGTTTGGTGGCAGGCGGGACCCATCTAATGATTAAAAATAATTTACAAATGGGTGCCGCCTGCCGCCCAACATAATGTGATTAATTTAACATAGACTTTCAGATTATAATGTAGTAATGTTTTAGTACATACTTTAGTTTGTCAATCTGTTTCGGTATTTGTAGTGTTTATCTGTTGTTTATTTTAGTCGGGTTTTATTATTTTTAAATTATTTATTTTATTTTGTTTAAAATTAAAATTATCTCGATTGTAAGTTAAATCACTTGTGTGCCGTCAGTGACGAACCTCATGTGAATTCTAAAATTTAAACTACCCACAGGACAAGCCTAGCTTAGTGTGGGTGTTTTTGAAATTATGGGCATTTTGTATTAAACTAATTGATAAGATATTTCTGTACTTCCTATAATAATTTTTTATTTTAGTGGTAATAAATTTGATTTGATATAATTATTATTATAATATAGATTAAGATGTCCATGTTCGGATGTTTGTTGCTCAATCACGTCTCACGTCGTGTATCGTATGAACGGAATGGGCTGAAATTCTGAACATGATTAGATTTTAGTCTTGGCTAGTATTGGCTGCTTTTATATCGGGAAAATAACGGGAACTGGAACTGCGCGAGTAAATCCGCCGGGGCGGTTACTAGCGGCGCCAGGTGATTTACCTCGCGTAGTTCCTGTTTTTTTCTCTTGATAAAAAGTAGCATGTGTCTTCATTCAGACTATGTATAATTTATGTTCTAAATTTCAGCCCAATCCATTCATAAGTTAAAATGTGACTGAGCAACAAACATCCAAACATGGACATGCTATTAATATTATTAATGTCGATGTTTGCATGTTTGACAACAGACATTGACATTTATAATATTAACAGGATAGTAGGAAGTAGGATAGTTGTTTCATTTCAGTTCATTTAAGCTGTTGGGTTTTTTGTTTATATTATAACAATAACTTTTAAATCTTACAGGTATTACCAGGATCGAGAGTGCAGAAACTGGCACCATATGCTAATAATTTAAGACCAGTAACCTAAAGCTACAAGTGATAAAGTAGTGACTAATGACATAGCCTTTGTTCACGAGGCTAAGACCATGAAGGCTTATTTGAATATAGTACCAGTGGAAATTTGCGGGCTAAAGGGAATCATCTAAATGTTGTCCCAGTCTGTTCACAAAGTAATAACTCTTTAAATAAAATTATTGAGTTTTAAATCTTTTGTGTTCAGGTTCTGATTGGCTAACTTCTTCTACCACTCCCAACTCATTTCCGGTCAGAGTTGTGATGGCAGGGTTTAAACGATTATATTCTGTTTCAGCATATTCGATCAAAAATATCTTATTGTTATTGATATGAAGTAGTTACCTTTATTATGCATGAAATTGTCAGGGCTGTTCAAGTATGTTAGCAGCAATATTAGAGACGTATTATGGCGCTCTGATATTTTCAACTTAACTACTAATTTGAGGTTTTAGTAAAACACATCCGTCAGATTCCACTTTCGTCAGAATAGTTTTTTTTTGTAAAATCCGTTCAGTTTCGTCAGGAATGGCCAATGTGGAGTCCCTCTAATGACTCTTTCGTCAGTTTTCAGTTTCGTCAGGAATGACCAATGACCAATGTGGAATCTGACGTAAGGGTCCCTTTTGTCAGGTTCTACTTTCGCCATTATTAATAACAGTGATAGTAATAAGCCATAATCAGTAACATTTTAAAAATATACTTTAATGTACATAACAACTTAAACATAAAAAGGTACTTACACCTATACTGTTCACAAAATAATAAAAAGTCATTTTGCGTCTAGGGGAGACGCAAAATGACCTAATTTTGAAACGCGAAAGGGCTTAAATGTGAAAAAGGTTCCGATTTTTATCAAGTATAAAGTAATGAAAATTCAAATAAAGAATCCTGTACATATACAATTCTACTTCACAAGCAATTCCGAGCTCTGGTGAAATTTCAATTTATCTAAGGTATGTCTGTCGAATTACGCCTACTTAAGCTTCAAGCAAAATTTCTATAATATTATAAATGGGGGAAATAAAAAGACTGTCTTTTCTTTAAGGTTGTTTAGTTATTAATTTAAAAAATCTACAATTATCATGCTCCTTACAGAAGACAAACAATAAATAACACTGTTCTAACACAGATGTTTTGGCAAAATTAAACTACAGCGGTTTAATTCCTGCCTGCGATAATTAAGTTACAATAGTTTTCTACTCGTGAGTTACCTTATATTTCTTTAGTTATGAATATAATCAGTCTTAACATTACTATCATAATCATCAGTATCTAAAATTTTTTGAACATGTGTTCACAATTAAAAAAATAGATAGCAGAAAACTTAAATAACTAAGGTTACACGCATTCTTATTATAATATTTCAGTGGCACGTGAATTAAACTGAATAAAATCTTCTCTTAACAAATTTTGAAACAAAAATAAATTCTAAAAATAAAAACTGTCCTAGGCGTTATAACACCCAATTCAGGTTTTACCGCCTACTAACTCTAGTCACAGCCATCAGGACATTTAAACTCTTCTACGTCATTTTTAGTTAAACCGATACATTCTTCGTGGTTCCATTTGTTGCACAACACACATGGCCTCATATCGGCAACTCGATCCTCATGACAAGCGTGGCAATACCAGCCATCAGTTTTATTTTCTTTACCCATTTTCGGGCTGGTTTTTTTTCTTGGGTCAGAGGTATTCGTTTTCAGTTCTTTTGTTTTTTTTTGTTTTTGTATCTATTGTGTTCTTTCCTACTAGCTTCCTCTTATTTGACTTTTCAGTTTTGGTTATCTCTTTATCATCAGTTTTCTTCTTCTTTTTTTCTTCCGTTTCATTACCTTTAGCAATTTCTGTGCCTTTAGTTTTCTTTTTCACCTCTTTCGTATCATTAAACAAATCTTTCGTAATTCTTGGCCTTTGTAGTTTAAAGCTTTTCGGCGTGGTCTCTTTTTGGTAATCGCATAATTCGGTGTGGGCATAAATAGTTCAAACTGTGACTTTCCGGATAATTGGGCCAAAGGTACGTCTTCTTCGTGATCAGTTTCAGAAGAATAAATACGTGAAAATAGTTGAATTCGTGATACCGTGATGCCTCTAGTTATCATTTCAGTGTCAGAAGTTTCTTCAGTCTGATGTACCTGTAGATGAATTATAATCAACAAGTTTCTTTGTAATTGGCAAGTAACTTGTAGACGGAACTGGAGATCAGTAACTGGATTAGCGTTGGCATGTGTGATGTGGTGGTGGCGTAAACTGTGAAGGATGTGATTCAATATGTAAACGTGGTGGAGTGACATGGGGGGTTGGATTTACGATAAGTGAGCGTGGTGAAGTACCATGTGGAGTTGGACTCGCAGTCAGTGAGCCTGATGGAGTAATTCGTGAAGCAGAAGACAAAATGTCAAAAGTATTCCTATTTTCAATCCGGGACCCATCTGATAAGATGTCTAAATATTCCAGCTCTTCACTGTCAACTGTGATTAGGGGCACGTCACGAGATTTATCACCATCAGCGTTTGGAGGCGCCTCTTTTTCTGTTAATACAGACGGCGCGAAAGCGCTTTCAGGCAAAACATCAGGATTGAAAGGATATAGTCCTGTGGCTTTGAAGCCGCTAGTGATGTTCTCATATGTCATACATTTGGACCATATCTTAGACAAAATCTTGTTAAAAGTCGGGCGGGTTATTTTTTGTGCATGGGTTTCATAAAAATGTTGCAAAACTTCTTGGTCCCAGTAACTCTCTAAGGGTTTATAACAGGCTTTGTCGAGTGGTTGTAGTTCGTGGGTCGTATTTGAGGGTAGACAATATAGAGTAATGCCAAGCACATCCGCTTCTTCAGCAATCCTAAAATCTAAATGACATTTTGCCCCGTCAAATATTAGAAGGCAGTTACCTGCGGTTTTATACTTGGCAAAATGTCTGAGGAAGTCAATAAATAGCTCCGTTGTCATACTGCCCTTCTGGGCCATTCTGACGGTTGCTCCTGGAGGCAAATTTGCTTCGAATTCAGGCTTCCTGCGAACGCCTTTAAAAATTATCATTGGGGGAATAGTATTCCCCAACGCGTTGACACATCCGACAATGGTAACGTTTTCGCCATGCTCTGAAGCTTGTAAATGTACGCGTTTTGCTCCTTTCAAAGCAATTACTGTCGGCTGATTATGCATAGTCAAACGACAGCCTTTCTCGTCCATGTTATACCATCTTTCGGGATTGTAGTGAATCCCGAGTTCGTCGTAAATATTCTTAATTTCTTTGAAATGTTGTGTAACTATAGTTTTGTTAAGCTTTTGTCCTCGGGCTTGATTCAAGAACTGGGCCTTGCGCTTTGCTATGTCACGATTTCGTTTTAAAAACAGTTTTAGCCAGTCTCGTCCAGCAAGACGTAACTGTTTGTTAAAGGTGTTGGGAATTTGGTATCTTTCACAAAACACAAATGCCTGTTTTCGTATTAACTTTGCCGTTAGAGGGATTCCCAAATCTGCAAATCGAATAACCCTTTTTATAAAATCTCGCTCTTGTTCGCCTGTGAATACGGTTTTCCTGCCCAACTTTAGTTTAGACATACCACTCTTTACATAATCACGGAGTGTTCTTCTTGGGATTTTGTAGGTATCGGCTGCTTTATAACTGGACAACCTGCCTGTCTGAACAGCACCAACAGCTGCTTCTAAATCATGTTGTGCCCACGAGCCACGCTTTTTCTTTTCAGTTGACATATTTTAAACCTAAAAAACGAAAGTAAGTGTTTAGTTTTCGTCATGAGAAATTATCTTTAGTTATTTATTACACAGAGGTATTTTATTTCATACCCATTACTATTAAATGCGAAGTTATTAGTTTTTGTCCCTAATTTTATACGAGCACTTATGACGTACCTACTTGCCACAAGCGCCAAATTAGAATTTAAAAAAAGACCGCCAAATCCACAAACATACATACATACAGACGTGCATACGCTGCTGAAATCATAACCCTCATTTTGGCTTCGCCGTAGTGAGGTGAAAAAAATAAGGCCTAAAACCTTCAAAACAACGGCAATGTATATTATTAATGGACAAATACGCCTAACATAGTGATAGGTGTGTGAAATACCGCCTAGGCGTGATTACCCTTCCAGAGCCCTTTCGACTAAGTGAAAAAAATACGAAATCTATGCGTTTTACAATCAGTAGAACAACTGGCTATGGATGGCGAAATAGTTATAGTAACGAATAAGCCTCACGTTATAGTAAAAAAAAGTGTGCGCTTAAAACCGCACGGCAGAAGTGAAAACTAAAATAAGAAATACCTGAATGATTAGTATCCATGGCCAAGAATAAATTAAAAAAAAAATTACGCGGGTCGAAAATGCCGTTTAACTCGCAAGTTTTTAGTGTTTGCTATTTATGTATTTCGCTAAAAATGCATAAATATGTTGTGTTATAGTGTATTTGTGTAAGCACCTTCTTATGAAAATGGGTATCATTTTGTGTGTTTACGTAGTGTAAGTGCTGTGATAAAATATTACAACCATAACTTTTTTGCAATGGACGTGAAATGCAAATTTAACATTTCGTGACAGGTTCAATTGATGTGGTAAGTACCTAGAAGTTAATGTCGTGATAAAAAAGTTTAAAAATTCGCCAGTTTCAGCGAGAAAGTCGCTAAAGTGTCAACTCTGGTAGTGAGCAGCGAGAGAAAGTAAAAGTATGTATTGTCCCATGTCCTCCTCTAACAATTATCTTTCTCGGTCTGGCACGTTTGTTGACCACATTATCTGTCTCGCTCTAGCATCCCGAGTTTACCCGAAATTTCTTATCATATCCGAGCGTGATGATCACGTGATCATGAATCCATTTCACAGCCCACGAAAATTCTGTCTATAGTGCGCCTAAAGAAGTTTTCACTTCAAAAACTCACAAAAACCATTAAAAACTTACCGCTGTTTTCAAGTTGTGTTCGTTAAAATCCATGCAGCGACCACTCCCGACGAACGTCAGAGCCGACTGCTAGCTCGCGGGGTGGGGAGTGTCCCGGTCAGGGTGCGAGAGCGTCGCTATGCTTATTAACCTTACCACGTAGGCATTAAGATTGACTTTATCGATGCTGCAACTAGGATTTTTAGAGTATAGGCGTAATTAGGCGCTAGGCGTAATTCGACAGACATACCTTGTACAATAATGTTTATAATAAGGTGAAATATCATAATGAAGACAAAGGTCTTTAATCAGTGCGTCCTACCCGTAATGACCTACGGTGCCGAAACGTGGACACTCACGGTGGGACTAGTCCATAAACTGAAGGTTGCTCAGCGAGCAATGGAGAGGGCTATGCTCGGAGTCTCTTTGAAGGATATGATCCGTAATGAGGTGATCCGACAAAGAACCAAGGTTATCGACATAGCTCTCAGAGCAAGTAGACTTAAGTGGCAGTGGGCTGGTCACATCGCTCGTAGAACCGACCATCGCTGGAGCAGACGAGTTCTAGAGTGGAGACCGCGCTTAGGCAAACGTAGCGTGGGGCGCCCTCAGGCTAGGTGGAGGGACGACCTGCGGAAGATTGCTGGCAGAAATTGGATCCAAAAAGCGCAAAATCGAGCCATTTGGCGTTTATTAGGAGAGGCCTACGTCCAGCAGTGGACTGCGATAGGCTGATGATGATGATGATCATACATTAGAAACATTGAACTCTTAAAACACTAAGAAGCGGCATGCGCTCATCTACGATCACAATGTAAAATCAGGTGACGTCTCCTGATTGAGTCTCAGTCGCAACAGGAGCCACAAGTTGAGTGGACGTTCGCTAATAATTCAAAAAAATCCGATATGAGCCGTAATAATGTCTTATTCTGCTTTTGCAAGGTGCACAAACAGTTCAAAGACCAAGAACAAGTTCCATGGTATCACTTTTCATGCGTAAGTACACAAAATGTTTAATTATTTCCATAACAGTTCAATGATTATTACATCTAAAATTATTTTTCTGTTGGAAACAATTTTACAATTGGCCATTTCTAAAAAGAGACAGATATACATACAGCGTAAGAGTGCAACACGACCGGCGATATGTTAGTTGCGGCTATTTTGTCTCTTTCACGCCAGTGCATTTGTATGTCTTTCTATTCTTGTCGAAAAAAATATCTAAACAAATGTGATGTATAGCTATCTCATTTGCACCTACTGCCTACTTGTCATGATGTCTTTGTCATTCATTCAAACGTCTCTCACGATGCAAGTGAAGCTGTGTGCACATTGCGTATACTTGTGTGAGATTTTCGTTACATTATGCTGTCTTTATATTAGAGCGTACCTTATCTTCGTTTACTTAGTTTCATCAAAGATTAGAAATAATCGACTCAATCGTTTCAGACAAGTCAGAACTGAACATTTCTGAGCCAAACACGATCTTATTATCTCTTCTCGCGACTTTGTGATCTTTATGTCCTTAAGTCTGTAAGTAGGGTAAGTGTACCAGTGAATGAAACCTTAAGGAAACCCTCAACTTTGAAACTTGATAAAAAATACAATTTCAGTATTCTAATATTCTAACGTCTACCATGGTGACCTCAAACTATTCAAGATTTATTCAAACAATTGTTTAGAGTTGTAGTTAGCACAATTATCAAAATATTGGATAAAATATCCGAAAATACCCTAAAACACCAGTGAATGAACGACATTTTCCAGTAAATGAACGCAATGAAACCCAGTAAATGAACACAAATACTGTATTTATATAAGTTTTAAAAAAAAATCTGTATCTCATATATTTAACAGTTTATAGTACAAATTTTCTAATTTAAATTATTTAAACTACTAGTTTAAGAGATAAAAATAACTAGAAAGGACAACTTTGCTTAAAAACGAACTTAAAGTACCCACCAAAACAGTCAACATAATTGACTGAAACTGACTTTCAGTTTCAGTTAATTAGTCAGTTGACTGGTGGGTTTGGGAATGAACTTGGACAAGACGAATGCCATGTTCAATTCCTTCGCAGATCCAATCGCAATCACAGTCGATAATGTCAGTATCGAAGTTGTTCAGGAATACATATATCTAGGTCAAGTTATTCAACTGGGTAGAAACAACTTCGACAAAGAGGCTGACAGAAGAATACGTCTGGGTTGGGTAGCGTTTGGGAAGTTGCGTCAAATCTTTGAATCGCCACTGCCTCAGTGCCTGAAGTCCAAAGTGTATAACCAGTGCATCCTCCCGGTCCCTAACCTATGGGGCGGAAACATGGACACTGACAAAAGGTCTCGTCCCCAAATTCCAAGTTGCAAAGCGAGCTATGGAGAGAGAGATGCTATGTATCTCTGAAGAACAAAATCCGCAACTCAGAACTAAGATAACCGACATAGCCTTGAGAATAAGCAAGCTGAAGTGGCAGTGGGCGGGTCACATATGTCGCAGAGCCGATGGACGTTGGGGAAGACGGGTTCTGTAGTAGAGACCATGTTCGAGACGTCCCGTGGGGCGGCCTTCCGTTCGTTGAACTGACGACCTGAAGAGAGTGGCAATAAGCGGATGGATGCGGAGAGCCGAGGGCTGGGTATGGTGGTGCAACATTGGAAAGCCTTATGTCCAGCAGTGGACGACAACGGACTGGTGATGATGATGACTCATAGAACAGGACTATAATATATAGGACATATATAGGAGATACAAAAGTTTCAGACACCATCAAGCCACTATCTGAACGGCCTATATGCCAAGAATCTGAAAATTTCGTATTACTGCTGGTGGCATCCTCTTGTACGGATAAACTCCAAAAGGTGGCACATCAGTCTCGTTAGCTGCAAACGTGTAAAATAAATACTGTTTGGAATCGTTTTCTGCTCTATTTGGGATCTCGCAGGTATTTTTTGTAATTTTTTGGTCCAAGAATGAGCCGCGTTTTTAGGGGTCATGATGTCAGTTTTGTCGGCGTTAAAAATACGACTAGACTCTCCTTCTTCTTTTATATCTAGCAAGTTTTCTTCAGCAAAAAACCACTTCCTTAAGCTTTCTTTTGTAACAGCAGCTCTTGCTTTTGATATGAATTCAGCATTCCTTTTTGTTCTATCTTGATGTCTATTTAGAAACAGGGACAACCTCTTTCTACCAGGTTTATTATCAGTGAGTTTTTGTATTTCGTTGGTTAGTGTCTAAAAATATTTGACTATATCATGAACCTTCTCTAGGTGCATAGGAAACCCAACTTTAGCTTTATTCAAAATCCAGCGTGCCGCGTTATATCTTCTTCGAAAGATAGTTCCAACGTTGGTTGCCATGGAACTTTATTGTTGATTTTGTTGTGTAAAGTTGACTTTGGTATGTTATATGATTTGGTCGCCTTATTTATACTAGGTAGTTTCACCTCTGATAATAGCATTAAGTGCTTTCACCTGTGTCTTTTGGGTGTACCGAAATCTAGTACAATACTTTATTATGGCGTCAATCGTACAGGTCTAAAACAGTAGAAAATTATTTGTATCAATATAATATGAAGGTCCGTATATCGACTCAGTATGACGGCCCATCAGCTCACCATAATAAAAGGTACAGAATTCTAACTAGTTTTTGATTATAAAGTCAAATTTGAATCCGTTCATTCATTGGTTCAACAAAAGTTAAAACACCAATAATTGAACGTCAGTTTTTTCATAGTCCATTCACTGGATTTTAAAAACCAATGAATTAACACCTATGTTCCAACACTAGCCAATAGATTTGAAATCATTTTTGGAACGTAACTTGTAAAAACGATTTTAATACAATCAGCCGAAGTTGGTTTATAAGAAAAAAATTAAAATAGGCAATGTCCCAGTGATAGGATTTTTGTTATTTCTTGAGCTGGTGCATGAACACGTGTTGTATTCAAAATTTTCTTACAAAACTGAATAAAATTGTACGAAAGTGCAAGCATTGATTCATATAATCATATAATCTTTATTTTAGCAACAATCACAGTAAAATCTACAATATCTACAATAAGAATAGCAGAGTCTCACCTGGCTTCTAAATTCCTGTTCATATAAAATATTTTTTCCTGCCTCACGTGAACTTTACCTCGACGGCATTTTGCAACTGAGCTATGTATCGTATCTCATCAGAATTAGTATTTCCATTTTCGAAATAATGTTTCCAACGAAAAACATGAAAATATTCATAGTAGAAATTGTTTATTTTCTTATTTTTTGGCAAATAACCACCTTTTTTTCATTCACTGGGGTGTGTTCATTCACTGGTACACTTACCCTATGTGCTTATTTTGTACTGTCATGTTTAATTTTATCTTCTTCAATTTCAAGTCACCTTTCGCAATTAGCTTTTGTATGCCATCAATGAGGTGCAAAATGTTAGCTTTCTTTGGAATCCTACGATTAAGTAGATTGTGCCAACCCTCTACGTTATTAATTGTTGGATTTCGTTAATTATAACAACTGAATGTGCTAAACACGTTGTTACTCATCCACTGTGGTATAAAGTAATCGACAAATTTCTGGCCATTAGTAGTATCTGGTATAAGGGATTGAACGCTTAGCCATCCCTCCGGAATAAGTTGTGGGGGTAGTTGTGCTAATGCTTTACATAGAGTAACAAATTTATGTTTACCTAATTTATTTATTTTTATCTTTCTTTTAATGGCTTCTGAGTAGTGGAAAGAGCACCCGCTTATTTTGGCATCAGGAAATATTTCCCTGATAGCATTGCACATAGCCATTTCGAAATCGATTTTAAAAAAGGTAGGGTTCCATAAAGGCAACTTCTCTCTTAAAATTGTGAGAAATGTAGTATTATGTTTGCTGGGTTTTGTCGGGCAATATAGCAAAAGCTAGAGGTACAATTATCTTTCTATTCCTTGTGCTCCCTAAATCTGCGTGAAGAGTGTATAATTGAGTGAACGGTTTTTTAACTACTTAAAATGTTCCATCACTCAATATTAGTTTTGCCCGTTGAAACATTTTTGCGGCGGTTGGACTGACATATTTATATTAAAATTCTTTTCCCATTATCGTCATCATTAAAATCACTTGATAAATATTTTTGTAATTTTTGTAGTAGAGTCACTTCTTTCAAGGACCTGAACTTGAGTTTTTAAATTTTTCCTTTTCTTTTCCTAATATTATATAAACCACTTTTTATCTCAATAAACGACGGCACCTTCTCTACCAAGTTCATACCTCCGTCTAATAAAGGTTGCATGCTCTCATCGAATATAGCTTCGATAGGACCATATTCTTCAGAACACCTCTTCTTGCAATTTTCCAAGCACTTCAGAATTTCAATGTTGTTGTGATTCGGCTTGCAGTGGTACGCGTTTGCGAATCACTTTATTGCGAGTAGGATTTAAAGAAATAGATGCATTGCAAATATTGCGGCGTTCGCAACGCCAGTTGCTGGTGCCACTTTTATTGTTACATTGGAATGTATACTTGTAACCCGCTAGCAAAAATAAGTCTTTATCTCTTTTACTTTTAATGAACACAATATCGTCATTTTCTTCAAACTCCATTTTCACAAAAATAAAATACGAATTACAAAACGTAAAACGTGTGTAGATAACGCCGATAGAAAGTCAGGAAATGATATTGTCATTCAGAAGGGCTACTTGACTGTAATCGTAGATAGACATAAAAGTGGCCAGTATTTTCTTCAAGTAGGTAGTACTAATTAATTTACATCCTCCTTGGTACATCCCACTAATTTAATAAATGTGAAAGTTTGCTTCTACACATTGAATAACATATCAATGTTAAGGCAATATCAATTCTACGAGAACGAAGTCACGTGCATATTATGTACATGCATATTTTTTTTATGGTAGGTCGTCAAATTGATCACACCTCGCCTGATGGAAAGCGCAGGTGCGATCCAAATAAGCAAAGATTATTATTTCAGAACATAATGCTTCTAAAATGGTGACCCTCACCTTCACGGCCTTGTGAGGTGCTTTTTCACGTCCTGTTTGAAGAACCCCGGATTGTAAGAGGAAGGAAACACATGCGCTGGCAAAGAATTCCAGTTCTTTATCGTGCGACAAAGAAAGGAGGAACCGAACCGTTTAGTTCGGCTTGGTATTGCTTCCACCGTATATGGGTGACACCTTAGTCCAGCACGTGTTGTTCGGGATAGGAAGGGAGAGGGAGGGATCAGATCGAAGAGCTCCTCGGAACACTCGCCATGATAGAGGCGATAAAATACTGCCAATGAGGCCACGTCTCTACGCAACTGCAGAGGCTCTAAGCTCTGCGGGTTTGAGCATCTACGAGATATGTAAATTCCTAAGATATGGAATAAAGAAAAATAATATCGGACGAAAGTGGAATCTGACGAAAGCGGAATCTGTCGCAAGAGGAATCGCGAGAATTCCTGTTTCGTCACCAGTTTCAAAATTCTGACCTATACGGAAAAAAGAAGTGACCTGACGAAACAGGAATCTGACGGATGTGTTCTAAATCAATTTGAGGGCCAAAGGATCATTGATATTTTCAAATTTTTTTTGCAATATGTCTTTTACAAAAGACATACATACCTATTGCTAAAAAAAAATGTTTTTGCTAATTTGCCAATTTTATTAATTGCAGGGGCTATATCCTCTGCAGTCAATAAATTGGCATCTTGCCTACTTAACACCTCTACTGCAAGTTTTGTTATCTTCATTCCATTTTTGTGAGCTATCTAAATTTATCAATGCCATCATGATTAATTTTATTAATATTAAGAAATGTTCAATCATTGTCAGCATTGAATTTCATCTGACATCTGAATTCTGACATCGAGTAACATAATTGGTTCTACTTAAAATTCGGCTACTACATGTTTCTGCAGTGTGATGGACTTTAGAGGAGAGTTCTAAGAAATCTTATAATTGATTGGGTCTCTGTCGTTACATTGTTTATGTTATCAATTATTTGCTGTCAAGGTTCTTCATTGGATACTATGATTCATATCATTATCAGTGCTGCTGGTTTCATCGGAGCTACTGTGTTCCTCATCATTATGCAAGGCATTCCTAGCCACTGTAACTTCTGATTGTTTTTTATTGCAAAATGTGCAAGAATAGCTAAATGAATCCGGCAAAGGCCGTCCTCCGTTTTTTGAAAGAGCTTGGTTGGTTTGGGTAGGCTGGCAGGGGGGAAGTGCACAATACACCCCTAGCGGGACGTCATTGCAGGCCAGTCACCTCTGAATTAGAATTAGATTTTAGCTATCTAATTCAGAGGCATGCATGGCATGATTTACACATAAAACCATTTCACAGGGGCGTTCTCTGCCAAATTTTGTCATTATGTTTGGCCCATCGCTTGTTACGGCAACAACATCACTCTCAAATTTCACTCCAAAATGTTGATCAAGCATTTACCATTATTTGTCTTACTTCAAAGGCCCCACATTTACGGGGTATGTAGAATTTTAACAAACAAATTATAATGTGTTGTTTCTGTAGTATGACAAATAACACTAAAATAGCGTTTGTTACATATTCTTGTCCACTCGTCCAATACTCACACTTAGCCGGTTACTTGAGGAACAAATATCTGAAAGTTATTTTATCATTTCTTTTTCCTTATCCTCATAGTATTTTAGTATTAGATTCATAACATCATTAACACACACGGGCAGTTTATATCCTTTAGCAGAAAGTGAATCACAAATGAATTCACTTTGTGATTCCATTTATGGACAAGTCATCTTTTGCAGCCAGCCTCGCCAATATTGATTATCGTATGATTGTATCGGTGGAGTTTTGAAGTTTAGTATCTTTTGCTGCATTCTTTTTCATTCCCAGGCCTGCTTTTTTTCGGTGCACTAACACCTGAACTTGTAGAAGCTTCAGGTTCAGATTCTTCTTGGGTTCTGCATTTAGTAATACATAAATATACAAATATTTCCATATTTTGACGCTTCCATCTTTACTGTTATAGTGATGTTTCGGTAAAATTTATAACAAACACAATTCAAATTCATAATAAGCCCTTGAAATAATATGTGACACACAGAACACAGCTGGCAATATTCGTCTCACAAATTTAAAATTACACATTTAATTTCAAATAACTTACATAAGAAAAACATGTAAGAATAATGAAATTAAAAACTTGTCTGTTGATGTTTTACATTTTTGTGATCTGATCTTATCAAATAACTCTGTTGGAATAACATCTCAACTAGGTAAAAGCATTAGTAGATGACCACATAAGGAGACAGAATATTCTTTTTAAATGTTTGACTTTAATTATCATATGAATTCAGTAAGTTTCTTTTTTTGGAAACCCTGTGAAAAGTGTTTTAATTCACAAGCAAGCATTTCACCACGTACAATGGTCGAATAAAATTAAAAAAAAAAAAATGTTCTAATATTAGAAATTTAGTAGTTGACCATCTAAAAACTAGAAGATGACCATATTTTGCATCAGTAGGTGACCACTCAGATACTACAATTTTAATTGGGTTATTTGTTAAATAAGAAGCAAAATAAGATGAAAAGAAAACGTTTTATTTGAAATATAATAATAATTAGGCCTTTTTAAGCCTATCATTTAAATAAAAACAAGGTTCTAAAAGATCCGACAGATGGTTATAAAACAAAAGGACACTGTCAAACACAAAGCGTAAACGTCAAACTTTTTGCCAAATTTATCATACTCGTATCAAGGAATGTATCTCTGGAACATCAAATACATTTCCCATTCAGTGCACATATTTGTGTGACGAATTCAAATGTTTGCACTGTGTCTGGGAGTTTCTATGTATAATAAGTATGTATTTAAAACTATATAAGTATTATATCAGCTATTTGGCTGCCATAAGGGTAAGGCCGTTAAATTGGCCTCATATAACATAAAAGCAACTTAAAAGTAAAAATTACCGGGTTACTTAAAAGTAACATAAAATATTCTAAGGGCATATCTACAATACGGAAATAAACATTAGTTTTTAGAAAATTTATTTTATTCCATTTTAACCGACTTCCAAAAAGGGGGAGGTTCTATGTTCGTCTGTTTTTTTAAATCGAATTTCATCGATACTTTAGTCAACTGTGGTTGATTTTGAAAACAATCTTTTTTCCCTTTGTAGTGTTTTTGGAAGTCGGATGTTTTTTTTAATAGCTAACTTCTATAAAAGTCGTTTCATTTTTTAGTTTTATTTTAATCAATAACGTACTATGTCATATGTCCTAAAATCTAAATAAGACATGAAAATAAAAGTTTAACAACAGAACATAACACACACACATAATATAAAGGTAATATTTAATAATACTTGCTCCAGAACAAAAAACAGTGTTAAAATAATGTAGTACTTAATTAAACTCTTAGTAATGAATATAAAAAAAAACAAAATTAAACACATTTTAATTAAAGTAAGTAACATCAAAATTATCTCTTAGCAGATATTCGTTTTTTTTATCATTTGTAATTAATTCTATAGTTTTTACTATCGACACAGAAGGAACAGTGTCTCTGTCCATTTTCTTTGTCACAACAAATTTTA
Source organism: Ectropis crepuscularia (assembly GCA_963693475.1). NCBI lineage: Eukaryota > Metazoa > Arthropoda > Insecta > Lepidoptera > Geometridae > Ectropis > Ectropis crepuscularia. The sequence continues at coordinate 23,157,306 of OY856355.1, forward strand.
GTGAAGGGTTTTTTACTGTCTTTAGGAAATTAACCGTGTATTTATCTTCTGTAATATTTATTTTTTCTACACGCCCTATATATGTAGTATTTCCAATTGTTACGATTATAATATCGTACTAACACATTTTGATTTATTTTAATATCTTTTATATTTGTTTCGTCTTTGTTTTCTAAGTCATCAGTCTTTTCGTTTTTGTTAGCTTCTACAGTAATACTTAATTCCGGCTTACAGCTTTCTTCACAGTCTTTAGTCTGTTTAGTCTCGTTTAAGTTTATACTATCCAAATCTGTCCCCCCTATTTCTATTTGATCATGGTCTTTGTCAATTGTATCGGTTCTGTCTTCATCGATTTCAGATTTTTCAGACTCTCTTATCATATCAGAGTCACATCTTTGTTTCAATTTTAAGTTTTTTATATGTTTATTATGTCTAACTTCTTTAGCACTCAAATCGATATATTTTAAGCTACAGTCAGGCACCTGTAAATTTGGAAAACCACTGCTTTTATGAATTCCAGAAGTACTCGCTACCGGGTTTGTGTATGGATCATAATTATCTGCACTTATGGTGTCATCTAATGATTTTTTGGCAGAAAAAAGATCAAAATTCGGATCCAATTTATGAAATTCTAGTCCATCAAATTGCTTTAAGTCAAAATATCTTTTGTTACATGGTAAATTTCGAATGTCTGATAATATTGTGACTCCTTTTTGCGCTGCCGACTTTCTCTCTTGTTTTGTTTCTGAAACACTTTCTTCAAATCTTTCCTTTTCTAAAGCAAAACCTTTCTACAACTTTTCTCCTATTTCTACATCTAAATATTCTTCTTCTAAATATTCTTCTTCATAATTAGGCTCAGAAAAATGTGTAGCATCACTGTCGTCTATGTATTCTATTTCAAAACTCTCGGCGCTGCTGGTTGATGATGAACTATTTCTCTTTTTTTTTATTTTCCCTGTATCTTTTTTCTTTGTTAAGTTTCTCTGTGTTTTCCTGCCTTTTGGTAGATTTTCGTTGCTAATTTCAAATCTGTGTGTTTGTATAGAATGACAATCACATCTACCACTCATATTTTTGCAAAAGCAACTTAAATTTCGAAAGCTTACTGTTTTTTTTTCATTTAATATTACTTGATGTATTTTGAGTGTGTTAGACAGCGGACGTATTTATTTAACTATTTCGTCTTGAAGTGGTATTATGTCTTCTGGAGGAATATAAAACACTTTGATGGCTGAATCTGTTTTGGAAAGGACTTCAAAGGCGGTTTTGGCATCGGGGATATCTTCTCCATGTGCCACTTTCGAGTCCAAAGTTCGCTTCACTGCGCCGACAATACCGTCCGCAGCGCCTTTTCCGTGAGCTGCTTCAAATATAGACCAAGTAGAATGGTTGAAACCGAAACTTTGAATTTGACTAAATAAATAAAAATTCTTTTTGTTGCGGTATTGAGATGTCGGGCCATCAGAAAAAAAATGTATTGTATCTACTCGACGATATCTTTCTTTCAAATATTGTAATATTGGTTTTAAATGTGCCACTTTGTGATTCCATTTATGGACAAGTCATCTTTTGCAGCCAGCCTCGCCAATATTGATTATCGTATGATTGTATCGGTGGAGTTTTGAAGTTTAGTATCTTTTGCTGCATTCTTTTTCATTCCCAGGCCTGCTTTTTTTCGGTGCACTAACACCTGAACTTGTAGAAGCTTCAGGTTCAGATTCTTCTTGGGTTCTGCATTTAGTAATACATAAATATACAAATATTTCCATATTTTGACGCTTCCATCTTTACTGTTATAGTGATGTTTCGGTAAAATTTATAACAAACACAATTCAAATTCATAATAAGCCCTTGAAATAATATGTGACACACAGAACACAGCTGGCAATATTCGTCTCACAAATTTAAAATTACACATTTAATTTCAAATAACTTACATAAGAAAAACATGTAAGAATAATGAAATTAAAAACTTGTCTGTTGATGTTTTACATTTTTGTGATCTGATCTTATCAAATAACTCTGTTGGAATAACATCTCAACTAGGTAAAAGCATTAGTAGATGACCACATAAGGAGACAGAATATTCTTTTTAAATGTTTGACTTTAATTATCATATGAATTCAGTAAGTTTCTTTTTTTGGAAACCCTGTGAAAAGTGTTTTAATTCACAAGCAAGCATTTCACCACGTACAATGGTCGAATAAAATTAAAAAAAAAAAATGTTCTAATATTAGAAATTTAGTAGTTGACCATCTAAAAACTAGAAGATGACCATATTTTGCATCAGTAGGTGACCACTCAGATACTACAATTTTAATTGGGTTATTTGTTAAATAAGAAGCAAAATAAGATGAAAAGAAAACGTTTTATTTGAAATATAATAATAATTAGGCCTTTTTAAGCCTATCATTTAAATAAAAACAAGGTTCTAAAAGATCCGACAGATGGTTATAAAACAAAAGGACACTGTCAAACACAAAGCGTAAACGTCAAACTTTTTGCCAAATTTATCATACTCGTATCAAGGAATGTATCTCTGGAACATCAAATACATTTCCCATTCAGTGCACATATTTGTGTGACGAATTCAAATGTTTGCACTGTGTCTGGGAGTTTCTATGTATAATAAGTATGTATTTAAAACTATATAAGTATTATATCAGCTATTTGGCTGCCATAAGGGTAAGGCCGTTAAATTGGCCTCATATAACATAAAAGCAACTTAAAAGTAAAAATTACCGGGTTACTTAAAAGTAACATAAAATATTCTAAGGGCATATCTACAATACGGAAATAAACATTAGTTTTTAGAAAATTTATTTTATTCCATTTTAACCGACTTCCAAAAAGGGGGAGGTTCTATGTTCGTCTGTTTTTTTAAATCGAATTTCATCGATACTTTAGTCAACTGTGGTTGATTTTGAAAACAATCTTTTTTCCCTTTGTAGTGTTTTTGGAAGTCGGATGTTTTTTTTAATAGCTAACTTCTATAAAAGTCGTTTCATTTTTTAGTTTTATTTTAATCAATAACGTACTATGTCATATGTCCTAAAATCTAAATAAGACATGAAAATAAAAGTTTAACAACAGAACATAACACACACACATAATATAAAGGTAATATTTAATAATACTTGCTCCAGAACAAAAAACAGTGTTAAAATAATGTAGTACTTAATTAAACTCTTAGTAATGAATATAAAAAAAAACAAAATTAAACACATTTTAATTAAAGTAAGTAACATCAAAATTATCTCTTAGCAGATATTCGTTTTTTTTATCATTTGTAATTAATTCTATAGTTTTTACTATCGACACAGAAGGAACAGTGTCTCTGTCCATTTTCTTTGTCACAACAAATTTTAGTGAAGGGTTTTTTACTGTCTTTAGGAAATTAACCGTGTATTTATCTTCTGTAATATTTATTTTTTCTACACGCCCTATATATGTAGTATTTCCAATTGTTACGATTATAATATCGTACTAACACATTTTGATTTATTTTAATATCTTTTATATTTGTTTCGTCTTTGTTTTCTAAGTCATCAGTCTTTTCGTTTTTGTTAGCTTCTACAGTAATACTTAATTCCGGCTTACAGCTTTCTTCACAGTCTTTAGTCTGTTTAGTCTCGTTTAAGTTTATACTATCCAAATCTGTCCCCCCTATTTCTATTTGATCATGGTCTTTGTCAATTGTATCGGTTCTGTCTTCATCGATTTCAGATTTTTCAGACTCTCTTATCATATCAGAGTCACATCTTTGTTTCAATTTTAAGTTTTTTATATGTTTATTATGTCTAACTTCTTTAGCACTCAAATCGATATATTTTAAGCTACAGTCAGGCACCTGTAAATTTGGAAAACCACTGCTTTTATGAATTCCAGAAGTACTCGCTACCGGGTTTGTGTATGGATCATAATTATCTGCACTTATGGTGTCATCTAATGATTTTTTGGCAGAAAAAAGATCAAAATTCGGATCCAATTTATGAAATTCTAGTCCATCAAATTGCTTTAAGTCAAAATATCTTTTGTTACATGGTAAATTTCGAATGTCTGATAATATTGTGACTCCTTTTTGCGCTGCCGACTTTCTCTCTTGTTTTGTTTCTGAAACACTTTCTTCAAATCTTTCCTTTTCTAAAGCAAAACCTTTCTACAACTTTTCTCCTATTTCTACATCTAAATATTCTTCTTCTAAATATTCTTCTTCATAATTAGGCTCAGAAAAATGTGTAGCATCACTGTCGTCTATGTATTCTATTTCAAAACTCTCGGCGCTGCTGGTTGATGATGAACTATTTCTCTTTTTTTTTATTTTCCCTGTATCTTTTTTCTTTGTTAAGTTTCTCTGTGTTTTCCTGCCTTTTGGTAGATTTTCGTTGCTAATTTCAAATCTGTGTGTTTGTATAGAATGACAATCACATCTACCACTCATATTTTTGCAAAAGCAACTTAAATTTCGAAAGCTTACTGTTTTTTTTTCATTTAATATTACTTGATGTATTTTGAGTGTGTTAGACAGCGGACGTATTTATTTAACTATTTCGTCTTGAAGTGGTATTATGTCTTCTGGAGGAATATAAAACACTTTGATGGCTGAATCTGTTTTGGAAAGGACTTCAAAGGCGGTTTTGGCATCGGGGATATCTTCTCCATGTGCCACTTTCGAGTCCAAAGTTCGCTTCACTGCGCCGACAATACCGTCCGCAGCGCCTTTTCCGTGAGCTGCTTCAAATATAGACCAAGTAGAATGGTTGAAACCGAAACTTTGAATTTGACTAAATAAATAAAAATTCTTTTTGTTGCGGTATTGAGATGTCGGGCCATCAGAAAAAAAATGTATTGTATCTACTCGACGATATCTTTCTTTCAAATATTGTAATATTGGTTTTAAATGTGCCCATATGGCTTCGGGGTTATGTATATTTGCTGGAGATATTGAACAAAATGATATGGGTTTGTGTTCATTTTTTATGTAAAGCACACCAATGTGCAGAGTGATTTGAACCTTAGATGATCCGAAGTGCATGGCTTGTATTTCTGTATGCATCTTGCAAACATAATTTTCGGAAAAATCTATGTGTATGACCGTTTCGTTTTCTTTCAAGTTAGCTATGCAAAATTTATAATTTTTGTACTGATGTGAAATATTGTATGAGTGATTTAGAAATTTTTTCATATCTGAATTTGTTGCATTGATCAAGTCTTGTAGAGATCCTTCTCTTTCCGCCTTTACCATTTTGTTTGATGTCTTTTTGTTTCCCTCTTCGCCATACTCATGTTTCATTGGCATCCACACAGGCCATACAATTTTATCATTTAGATTGAAATCGGTTTCATTAGCAGTAATGCTATTGTCTTTACAAGATTTACACAAACCATACATGCACGTCTTAAATTAAAAGTAATGGTGATTCTTCTTGTTCTTCACATACCGATTGTTCAGGAGAATCGATGTCGTCAGTCATATTTTCGTTGGGTATTTCCTGTAATAATGGCACTTCTCTGTTGTAATACTCCAAATTCTGTATATCGCGCCATTTGTCCCTGAAATGAGTATTTAACAATTTATTAACGTCCCTAAATCTTAACGGCTTTACTGGTGTACCCTGTGTAATTGTCATTGGAGAAATCATAGCCGTGTTTTTCCTTTTTTGCACACGCTTTTAAATTGACCGGAATCATTTAGGTACGTAGTGGAGTTCTCCTCTAACGCCAACCATGTCATTGTGTCTACTGGCTCTTTTCAAATAAAACCGTTTGCATTTAGAAAAAGGTATATGCCATTTAGTTGTTGCCAAAAATAAGTCTTTTACAACGGTCTTCCAGTCGCATACTTGAATCGTAGTAGCAACGTTTATGGCGGTAGAATGCTGATCTACTACATCGAAATATTCTTTTGGGTCAATAACATTTTCAATTTTCCGTAATTCCTTTTCTATACGAGCAAATACTCTGTCCGGCGGAAGAAATGAATGTCCCACTACTGGGAAGACTACTTCAACGAGATGTATTTGAGCGGGTGCATCTTTTGTTAGCCAACGTGAGAGCATTGCTATAAGCATAGAATTTTTGTTTTGGCCGGAACATCCGTCTGCCATAAGTCGAACTTGACTGCATTCTGTGGGAAAATCTGTATGGCAAAGCCGATGGTAAATATATAATAAACGATGAGATTCGCATCTTTTGCATATTGATCTTCTGGCCAACAATAACTGAACACATTTTCTTTAGTTAATGCAGATTTTGAGTTGCCTTCTACAATGGTGAAGTTGTAAAAATATAATTACGGGACGGGAATAGTAGGTACTCTGGGTAGCGATTCTGAAACCATTCGGTTGCATCCGACACGGAATCTCATCTCTCGGTCTTTGTCTTATCTGTTTAGCATGACAAAGACCGAGAGATCAGATTCCGTGTCGGATGCAACCGAATGGTTTCAGAATCGCTACCCTGGTCTGGTATCTTAGGCAAGGGCATGTTTTTCTGGCAATCGAAACTAAAAATCTTAATTTTCCGGTTGTCTTCTTTTAACATTTTTGTAAATTCTTTAGCTCGACGTTTGTGTACGGTTTTCTCAGCCATTAACATAGCTTTTTCGTTATCATTTTGCGCAGTTTTTATTTTTTCATTAATTTGAAGACAAGTTGAGCATACGTCGACCCGAGGACTACCAAAACCCAAATTAAAACAATGATTGAAAACGGCTCGAAAATATAACTTTTTCACGTTGAGGTTTTCTGGCGCTTGAATGTTGTACATTTTGGCCATTTTATTAATACTTCGTGAGGAAACCGACATGTACCTAGAATCTTTCGAAGTCATGTGTCATCCGCCAACCCGCACTGGGCCAGCGTGGTGGATTATGGCCTTAACTCTCTCCTTGCGAGAGAAGGCCCCGAGTCCCAGCAGTGGGAACGTTTAGTGGGCTGTTGATGTTGATGTTGATTAATACTTAGCTCTGAAGGCAAATATACGTCTTTTATTACCTCGACAATAATGAGGGACAGAGCACTTAAACGTCTGTATAAATTTAATAACGCTTTGTTTTTTATCTTTATATTTGTGAGACCTGTGGTCACCTCCGCGTTTTTCTTTAGGAAAATTTCCACGTATGTAATAATTCTTTACTACATTCATAGTCATAGTCATAGTATTTATTCATAACCAATTATGTTACATGTCAAACTAAAAAAAGAAACATTATGTATACGAAAATATCTCGGTATAGTCGAGGATTAATTATTCCATTATCACAGAATAAATTTACTACACAATCATTTAACATAATATGTACTTACATATATGTCAGATACTAATATAAAATGTCAGGTCAAAATAAATTACTGATACCAATCAAATAATAATATAACATGTCACATAAAAATTAACTAAAAAATAATAATCAGATTAGAATATGAGCATGTCAGATAAAAAGTACTAATAGTAACAATTTGAGAATCAATTAAAAACAAACTAAACACAATTACTTAAAATTAAGAGCCTTTTAGTACTTCATCAAACTTATAGAATGCCTGTTCGATAAGCCAGTCTTTCAGTTTGCGCTTATATGCTCCTTTCGAGGTCGTATCGCGCACGTCCTGTGGCAACCTATTGTAGATGATTGGCGCTGTGGCGTGAACCAGCTTCCCGGTCCGAGTGAGCGTGCACGGCACGGCGTGCAGCCGGCCCGCGTGCCGCGCCGCGTGCCGCGCCGCGTGCTGCGGCCTCGACTCTCCAAAGCGCGCGTTACTCCAGGTGGTCCCGCGCATACAGCGCCGCCTGGTAGCACACCAGGCTCGGGACGGTGAGAATTCGCAACGATTTGAAGAATTGAAGCGCAGACGTTTCCTCCGGCACTCGTACTATTGCTCGTACAGCTCGTTTTTGCATTACGAAGACACGCTCCCAATCGGCAGCACGTCCCCAAAGCTCGATACCGTATTGAATGAGCGAGTGCACGGAAGCGTAATAGCACTGTCGGATCATCTTTCTAGGTAATAGCGCGGATATACGCCACAGCGCGAAACATTTGTTTCGCAACACAACAACGCGCCCAAGTTTGACACATAAACTATCAATGTGATCTGCCCACATCAACGATTTGTCAAGTACAAACCCAACAAAAGCGGTCGATTGTGTCTGCTCCATCTCCATGCATTCCACATTTACTTTCAGTGGTCTATACGCACGACGGGCAAGGTTGAAGTGGATAAAATGCGTTTTCGTGACATTTAGCATCAATCCATTGATGGTAAACCGGGTGTTAAGGCCACTCGCTACCACATTCAGCTTCCTCTCAAGTTGGTCTACAGTCGGAGCAGCGACAACAACCGCAACATCATCAGCGTACATGAGAACATGTCCTTCCTCAATGTTGTCCGGGAGGTCGTTCAGTAGGAGTAAAAACATGATGTTGGAGAGCGAGGATCCCTGCTCCACACCAATAACTGTTCTCAGGGGCTCTGACCTCAATTATCTATTCTCTACACGATATCTTTTTATTTGTAAAATCTGAAGGAATGCTTTTTGGCAAACAGGTATTACTTTAAAATGCGATCTGGAATATACCCTATATTTCAGCTGCAAGCCTCTTGGTTTGTAATTTCGAAATTCAGACCTTGGGCGGTTACGTTTTGTTTTTACACCCTTCACATGTTTCAATATAAATTAGTCTTGTTTCAACTTGTCTTTCAATCTAAAAAAGACTCATGAAATTTTCTAACATCTTGCAGTGGAATCTGAGAGCATTGTAACTTTTTGGATTTATGTTCACATGTTGGTTTGACTGGCAAATGTTTAGCTGCGTATCTGAAAAAAAAATTACATTTAGAATTGCAGTTATTAATGATTGATTTTGGTTTAATCATTCCTAAAGTTGTGCGGAGCTAGGAAAATAGTTCACTAAAATACATGCTGGAATTAATCAGTGTCAACGAAATATTTATAGTATTTCGCTTTTATATATTATATAGATTTAATATTTTATTGTGTAATATTATGAAAGTAATATGGAATACTGACAAGGTAGGAAATAAAATTATTTCAATCATCACAATCATTGCACCCTTGGTATTGCATCTAAAACTGTCTGTATGAAGACGAATGGCATAAAGGAAACACTATTTATTTACTTATGCTTAAGTTGACCCGATACCAAATAGGTAGGTATATTTATGGTAAAAAAAAATGATATATCCCCGACTACCTTCGATTTGACATGCATACTGTCTGGAATAATAATTATTAGTCCAGCCCTTTTATTTGATACCCATATTGAAGGAGTAGTGAAAAAAAATGTATTTTGGCGTTTTGTGGTGGCAGCCATCTTGGATTTGATTTTTTTTAATGTTTAGGATTCTACTAGTCAATGCCTTTCATTTGATACCTATATTGAGGGAGGTTGTGCAAAAATATTTAATCAGCCATTTTGTGGAGGCCGCCATCTTGAATCACCAAACATAGTTAAAGTCACCAAAATTAGTTACCCGTGACACAAATACTGCATAAAAAAAACTGCATTGAAATCGATCGATCCGTTTGTGCTCTACACACACGCAGACACATACATAGATAAACATCAACATCAAACTTCTAACACCCTTCTTTTTGGTCAAACAAACATTTTCATTTCCCTGCGGCGAATATCGATCGAATCACAATCGAGCAAGGCGAAATTACGGCCCGTAAACTCACCATCTTCAAGCACAATTATTTAAGAACCAGGGAACGAAACGACCGTCCGCGTTGCCGTTCATCACAAAATGGACGCTACTGGTCACTTCCGCTAACTGAACCCACGCCAGCTAGGGATGCGGTAAAAATTTAACGATTCTCTAACAAAACAAGCGACATCTAGGGAGGAGAAAATTTCCTCACTCCGCGACCACAGACTAACGAGTCGCGTTCCGATTCGAAAAAAAAGTTGGTCAGCAACGTCAATACCTTTTTTTGCGTCATTGTAATCAATGACTACGTTTGGCTTTGGTGTTACTCCTCTCCACGATGAGACATTAGTCATTTCCGTCCCGTGACACGTCGAAATCATCAAAACGTCACGTTTATCGTGCCACTTCAAAACTGTGATACAGTTGTTCATTTGCCTGGTAATAACTTGGCCGCGGTTAAGTTTTTTCTGTGTCACATCTTTGGGCAAGTTTCTTTTATTCTTTCGTAAGGTACCACACATATCAGTTTTGCGATCCTTCAAGTAATTTGCCAAAGGTACACATGTGTAATAGTTGTCTAATCAATCTACCGTCATTTAGCAGTGGCTGGCACAACCTTACTATAACTGAACCAGGTTTGTCGAGACCGTCTATAGCAACAACAGAACCTGCGTGTATGGCATAAGACCATGTATAGCTGTTAGTAGAACACATCTTATAGATTTTGATGCCATATTTATGCGCTTTTGAGGGATTGTACGTTTTTATACCTAATCGACCTTGGTGGTTTATCTGGGTTTATATATTTATCTATTCGTCTACTACAATGGTATCATCTGGTACATACAACTCACGAAAGCGTTCCACGACTTTAGTCACGAGTGGTTGTATGCGGTGCAAAACGTCCCGGTTGTCTGCTTGAACGTCTTCAAAATGCCAGCATCGTAGAATGTTCGTAAATCGATTATATGACATAAGGTCAGGTGGGGTAAGAGGAACATTCTTCATATGTCACATATTATTTTAAGTTCTAGCAGCTTTATAGAATGTCGTTTTATTGTTTTGATAAATATAAAGTATATTTATGTTTGTTATCTTTCCATGATCTAACTTCCTTCTATGCTAACTATAATATTTCTAAACAAAAAATATTAATTTGTTAGGCTAGTGCTTTTGTTCCACTTTCCCTGTTTTTGGGGTAAGGGAAACGGTCTGCATATCCTTACTAATATTATAAATGCGAAAAAAACTCTTGTCTGTTACGATTTACCATCTAAACCAATTTTAATGAAATTTGGTATACAGATAGACTAGACTCCGAGAAAGGACATAGGCTACTTTTTATTGCGGTGAAAGGGTTGGGGGGTTGAACAATGTAACAAAAACGGGGAAAAATATTTCTCTTTGAAAGCTTTAGCTACGTGTGTCATTCTCCTTGGCGTGGGTTGAAGTCTGTTACAGCACGTGTCACAGACTTTTGTAGACACGTGTCACAGACTTGAAGGTTGCGTCATTTTAGGTAAACAAATTTGCAATAATGCATTGTTACATTTTTACATGTAAATTAAAAATCTCTCTAATCTTATATTGTGTAATGTTGTTTATATTAAATTTCTTCGTTGGATTTTATGCCGCTACACCAACGTACCTATTCACATACAATCGTACATTAAAAGTACTTGAAGAAAGAACCATGTTACTCATTGGAGTATGAAGAATCATACTCCAATGACTAACATTTAGAACAATGCGCTCAATGTTCAAACGCTGGACGTTGGCAAAATTGCGGTGGTACGTACTTTCTATTATCGAATGGAAGAAGGAGAAGAATGCATTGTTGCCGGAAGTATTTTTATAAATATGATGTTAATATTTATCTGAACAAATACATTATTTATCACAAATATATAATTTGGAAAAAATTGCCTTTGATGTTGTTTGATTTTAATGAATATTTTAGGAAATATCGTAGTTTTAAACAACTCCGTAACAAAATAATAGACCACTTTATTGTGGGCACGTGGTCCAGTGATGTTTCTTAGCGTTGTCTTCCAGCTGAGGTTCCTCGAGGCGATGTAGCCACAGATGTGGAACTGCGGCCGCAATCGTGAGGGCGAACATCTCGCACTCGACGATCTTAGCCAAGACGCTCAACAATGAGAGGTCATGTGAGTTGGAAAAGCGAGAGGAGGCCATTACCTGTCACTCATCCAATGACGTGAAAGTGGACATGAGAGCGATCCTAAAGGCGCACTTGACTCGCATCCTGTTTCCACCGAAAGGTCTGGGATGTCGGACGCTTAGGGCGGTCCGGCACCGCACTAGGGATGTGGTTTTCCGAGGTCACGACCTCGGGAAACCACATCCCTAGTGCGTCGCTGGTTTTTAATGCATCACTGGAACCAAATGCGGTGATTCGGACGTCCCCGATGAGGTGTCCCCGCAAAAGGCGGCGGCAATGGCAGATCGAGTCACGGTCGAATGCGATAGCGGTCCCGAGACTGCTGCCAACCCATGGCTGGAAAAACCTGTTGTAGGTATGGGTTTTGATTGGTAAGGGTACCATATCCATACGTAATATCGATCCCGACATATCCCACTATGTCAATGCGTGACCATGGGCTCCAAACCTTGCGGTCCAAGCAATTCGGTCAGGGGGGAGTTGCGCGGCGTAGATGGTGCCGGCGCGACTGAAACGTGCCGCGATGAACCGTGGCCGTAGAGGAGAAGAAGAGGAATACCGGTATAACGGTGCGCCGCTCTCCCTGCCCACTGCGGCCTTGCGTGGTCGCCAACGTATGATAGTGGGCGCGGTGGGGCTGTAGGGGATGAAGAGCCGGTATATCGGTGAGCTGCTGTCCCCGTCCTTTTCAGCCGGATGATGGTATGTGACGAGGCCGAGCATTTGGCCCGCTGCGGGATACAAAGGGTGTCTAGACGTGAGTATGTCTGTCACCGACGAGGCGGTTGGTTACCGAGGTGATCACGGCGTGCATTATCCCACGTTCCCACGGCGGGTTCGCAGAAGAGTGCGAGAGCATACACGTGTTCGCGAAAAAAGTGTGGCAAAGGCTTTAGTCGGTAGGGGCATCACTCGTGTCGAATCTGACACAAATCGACCATTCCCTTCAATCGGAATGGTACGTTAATGCATAACCTTCACATAAAATGGCACATTTGCTTTTTAATTTCAAAATAATACGATTTCCCGTTAAGGAGTCGTTTACTGTAACTATTATTAAAGCACAGGGGCAAACATTTAAGCACCTAGGAATCGATTCACGCCAAGACGGTTTTTCATACGGACAACTAAGTACTTAGGTATCTGTTGCGTTATCAAGATCATCAGGTTACAGAGATAACCAAATTGTTCATCTACCGTAAGAAATAAAAAACTAACAATATCGTATCCACAGAAGTACTTAAAAATACCTGTAGGTACTATAAAACACATTTAAGTATATCCCAGTACGTTTACCTAGCATTCCTTTATTATTTTTCTATGGTTCTCTTACTGATCATAGTTTTTTAAAGCAACGTATATTTTACTAGGGATTTTCCTCAAATAGACGCGGGTGTGACCGCGGGTCTCAGTTAGTCTTTATATATATAGTATCTTTGTTAATCATTCTTAAACTATTTCATCTTTAGGAACTTCGCTAATTGGAAATGAATTTTATTCCATTGACATAGGGCTTTAAGTATAAATTATTGACTAAAAACGAAATTTGGGGTAAGGGAAACATATCATGTAGAGGCAGGGGTGGTCAACTAAAACTTTTTTTTATTCAAACCATGTATTACTTACATTTAAGAAACATTTTAAACTAAGTATGCAGATCTACTGAATATTAAAAGAATTAAAAGACATTTTAAAAGTAACATGGCCTCTTCTACCAATTGCAGGTGTGGGTAATTTTGTTATAATGTCCTCCGTGTGTTTGAGTTCCGAGATGTCGTCCACCACAGGGAAAGCAAAAATAGTTCCTGTTTCTGCTTTTGGTTTTCTTCTCGTATATTTTATAACAGGAAAACCGTTACCATTTATATCTATAACTACTCCTACGTAGTGTTTCTGCGACTTTTTTGTGCAAAATTTTACCAGCATTTTTACCCACTCTATTAAAATCGTTTTCCTTGTCATCATCGAGCTCTATATCTTCTGTTTTGTCATCATCACTACTACCGTGTAGTATTTTTTCCCAAATATCATAATCATTGCTATCTTCGTCGTATTTAATTTCTGTGTCAGTGTCACTCGAAGACGAATATTTTCGTTTTTTACAGAATTATTTATCACTTTTCTTTTTTTTTAATGTTTTTGAGTTTTGTTCTTTTTGTTCATTTTTTGAGGTTCTCTTTAGAGCGCTTTCACATATAGGCGTTTTTGTCGTGCAACTGAAGCGCTGCATAGCGAACCCCTTCACATTACAGCGGCTGTAGCGCGGCTAAGTCGCGACGCCGTCGCTAGCGACAGCCGCGCTTCACAGTCGCGCTGCAGACGCGTGTTGAACTTCGGGTGACTAGCTCATTTCCAATATGGATTCCAACGGAGACACATTGTTACTGCTGCTCCTTTTTTTACTTCTCCGACGCCATCGTCGTCGAATACAAAGACGAAAAAGGCAGTACCGTCGAAGGCGGCAACTTTACCGCTTTTTTTGACGTTATTAGTAATAAATATTTTTTATTTTAACATTCATAATAAGTACGGACAATATCGTTTACACGGTGACTTTGTGCTCATTTTACATAGGTTTTTAATCAGTTAACTCGTAAGATACAAGTTTTGTAGCCATTAATATTGAGATGGTAAAGTAGACATGTGTTTGGCAACTTTACCATGTCGTAAGATTTTGTAGAAAAGGTATAGATACCATAAACATTTTCTTTCACATAATATTGCGATTCATTCAATAACATTGTTTATTTTCAAACTAGAAGAAAAGTACTACGCGAAATGGCAATATCGGAGAAATGGTAAAGTTCCCTCGGGTATGCTATATTTCCATACTAACTTTATAGAGGTTAGGGTTGTCAATAATGAAACATGTAGGAACTCAATTTAGTAACTTGTTTTTAATTATCTATTATTTGGTGTACATTATGAACCCTATTCAACAATGGTTTTTCGCTTAAATTTAGTCTCCTACCTAGTACATACCTAGTACCTACATATATTTATAAGAAATAAACAGCATCGGCATCCTCCATTAGAACAAATGAATCTGGATCTTCTGATATCTGAAGCATTGCTATTGGTTTTACGATAACATTGTGCGGTACAGAGTCAATATCTTTTCGTAGTGGTTTTGTAAACTTTATACCGTCCTTTTGACGATTAGTCTTGTAGTATGATATCTTGTAACATTCTGACAATATATCAATTTCTATGATTTCGCCTATATAGTATTTCCATGTCTTCTTTTCGTAGTACCGCGCTAGCACAGTCTCCCCAATACACAGTTCTAATCTTTCGGTATTCATTTCTTCAACATAGGTCTCGTCTTTGGCATCGTCTTGTTTACTAGTAGTAGAATCATTGCAAAGGGTTTTATTTTCGTCTTTTGTTGTATCTTCATAGTGTGTTTTAACTTTACCTCCCTCGTTTGTGTGAGAGCATACGATCTTTTGCTCAGTTTCTTCCAGTGTTGTTTCATTGTCATTTATATTATATTCATCTTCAAAGTTATAGTCGGAAGAATCATCGAATTTTACAGAGCACTCTGAATCGCTAGTTTCAGATGCATTCTTTTTCTTTTTGTACAAATTGCTTTTTATATTAGTTTTATTTTTCTCTGGCTTTTTTGTCATGTTCTCCCCGTCATAAGCATCTAATTTTGTTTTTCTCTTATTTTTTATTGATTTTTCTTGCTTTGCTACGTCGACGTTAACTTTTTAACTTTTTAACTGTTTAACTTTTTATTGATGTATTTTTTTGGTAGCAGAATGTTAGATAGTATTTTAATCTTTTTTCCATCGTTTAGACTCTTAGGTATATGATCTTTGGTATTTTTTTCTTTGTCTTTTTCTAACTGTTGTACTTGGTTTTCACTTTCTTCCGTTTTGTCATCACCTGTTAAGTCTACAATTGTAACGGATTTCCCTGGTAATACATTCATTTTTTTGTTACTCTTTCTTTTCATCGGATTTGGTCTTCTGTTCTCTTTTAAATAATCCAGCAGAGCGTCATCAACACCATAAGAATTCGATTCGGTGTATTCTGGTAATTTCCTCATAACTGGAAGTGGATCTACTGGATATATACCAGTTGCGCGAAATCCACTTACAATATTTTCTTTGCTTTTCAAATTAGAGTCCTCAATCAGTTTTTTCAGAAGCGGTGGGAAATGTGCCTTGTTTAGAGCTGATTGTTTTGGATTTTCTATTTTGTAATTTTTAAGTATTCTTCTCCAACATTTTTTTAGTGGTCCAAAAAATGCAACATCGAGTGGTTGGCTGAGGTGAGTTGAATTTGGCGGAAGCAAAACAAATCGAATGTTGTTTTGTTCGCACATCGTGACAACTTCAATGTTAAGGTGACTAGCGAGGTTATCTCCAATAATGACTTTTGGTCCTTCCAGCCTTTTTGCCCAAGGCACAACAATGGTCGTAAACCAATCCACAAATGTAGAGGTATCAAACCATCCACTTTTTGTCCTATTGTAACGGGCATTTTCTGGACCACCTTCAACCCACTGAGTCCACATGCATTCAGACTTATAGACAACATAGGGTGGTAGCATATTGCCATCTGCACATGCACAGAACATTATTGAAATGCATCCCTTTGTTGCTGACATTACTCTCTCCGGATATTTTACGCCTCTGCGGAATATACACTTATCTGATCCTGGGTCGTCGCTTACATTCGTTTCGTCGTAATTCAGAATGTTACTCGGTGGGACACCTTTAAGAGATTCTTCTAAATTTTTAAAATAGTCCTGGAATTCTGTGACTGTTTTTTCAGCTCGTGCTCTTTTTATGTTTTGGGTAGCTCTTGTCGTCAGTTTTTCGTTGTGTCTATCAATGAAGTTTCTAGCCCACCATTCCCCTGGGGGCTTACCATTGAACAGATTTTCTTTATTGTTTTTCTTTAAATACTCGTAAACTACTAATCTTAAATCTAGTGCCGTCAATGGAGATCCAAAGTCTGCATCAGCAACGAGTACTTTTACAATATTTTCTTCTTCTTCATTGCTAAGTTTGAATCGAGGACCCGGTTTTGTAGTGTGTTCACCATTGATTTTTTTTTCTATAGTTCTACGAGGAATCCCGTATGTTTTTTCCGCATATGCAGATGTCATTTCTTTACTTTTAACCATTGATATAGCTAGTTCTAACATATCATTTGAATAGTTTTTATATGGTCTTGCACCAGGTCGCCTTCTGTTTCTTTTTTTTTTGGCGTTGGGCATTGTGAAATCTGTAAGTAAAAATAATATGTAGAAAAATTAAAACTTTCGTATGAAACACTAATAGGTAGGTATATAAGTAGTATTTATTAACCGAACTAACATTTGAATAATGATCGCGTAACTAGCCGGATTGGGTAAATAAAAAAATAAGCTGCTCTCGAAATGGAAAAATGTAACATTTCGCTGATTAATAAATAATGATAAGTGCTGAACACGCGGTTGATACTAAACTTCATTAGTGTCACTTTTATTTATCCTCTCAAACATAAATACTAGGTACTTATATCAAAATTGATCATTTAGCTAGTCAGGTTTATCAAGTCGAAAACAAAAGAAGCATGTCAAACTTGAAACGATTTTTTACGATTTTTTTTTGGCCGAAGGTTAAAAAAATTATTTGAATAAAAATAGGTAAGACATTAAATATTTATTAATTAAAAATAAAGACCACTAATCTACACTACTAAAAGTCCCTGTTTTGTGAAGTCGGATAAAAAATTGTGACAACCCTAAGCAGTGGTAAAGATGCCATTTTGGGCGTTGTGGCAACTTTACCAAAGCCCAAAATTTAGTTTATAATACATTATTAAAAAAATACACATTAATAGTAAATACCAACTATCATAGCATATTCCCAATGAAATTATGTATATCATATTCAAATTTTACTCACCTTTGGCTACAGATATAGGCGATACAGTGTTAATTTTCCGATAAATCGAAGCGACGTTCTCTCAGCACTTTTACAAATGACGCCATATTGAGATAGATAACAATGTTACCATTATGAAATAACTTTAGTGTGGCCACCACTCATTTCAAAATATTACCAAACTATCTAAATCAACGCAAGTATTGTCGTTTTTGAAAAAAATACGAAAGAATGTCAAAATTCGGACGTGGTAAAGTTGACAAAGGATCGTCAAGTTGCCACCTCTGACGGTACTGGATAGATCCATTACTTAAAAATCGATGTGTAAATGGTGATTATACAGCAGTGTTCAAAGTGTTAAAAAACAATAAACGAAATTTTTTTAACTATCTCCGAATGTCCAAAAAATCATTCAATGAATTATTGCGTCTCCTTGAGAATAGTATTCAGCGACACAACACTAAATTTCGTGATTGCATTTCAGCAGAGGAAAGACTCGTTATTACACTGAGGTGAGTGAGTGAGCATGTTAATTAACAAAAGTTTTATTTAATCACACCTTTCTTACAATTAAAAAAAATAACTGATATATATACGTAACTATACTAACTAACTATAATAACGCTGAGCCTCCTGAAGATAACCTATTTTCAGATAATGTAATAAATAATGTAAATTTGCGTCCATCTTTTGATCTAATGGTATCTTTTTAAAATCTTCGTATAATGACAATAGAAAATGCATATCAGGATCTGTTTCTGGTTTTTCTTTTTCAGCACAAAATTTATCTGCAATGATTTTTAAAAGTTCAGTATCATCCACTACTTTTTGTCGCTTTCCTTTATCAGATGTAGAAGGCGTAGGAGACTCGCTAGGTAAAGATTGTGAAGAGCCCCTTCTAGGAGATTGAGCACTACTCTCGTCAGTTTCATTGGGCTCCGATCGTTTCGTAGCAGAAAGAGGTGACAAAAAGTGTAGCTGTTGAAAAAATACATATTATTGTCGACGTGATTCAGCTGCCGCTCCGCTTTTCCCCTCTTTTTGTTGTTTTACCTCACTAGAATAAGAATCTCTAATGCTCTTCCACTTTTTTTGCAATTCAAGTGCTGAAAGTAAAATAAAAATTTTGTTTTCAGATATTTGGCCACTGGTTGTACCATTACTGATCTTCACTACTCTTTCAAATTTGGAATTTCTACAATTAGTTACATAATAAGAGATACATGCAGACAGATATATGATATTTTAGGAACCTCAATTGCCTCAAATGCCAAAAACAGTAGAAGAATGGAAAAATATAGCGCATATATTTGAAATGAACGCAAATTTTCCGAATTGCTTAGGTGCGATTGACGGAAAACATATACGATTGATTAAACCCCAACACAGTGGATCTTTATATTTTAACTACAAGAAATACTTTTCACTTATATTATTGGCTATTTGCGATGCAAATTATGATTTTACATATATCGATGTAGGATCATTTGGAAAGATTTCTGATAAAGAGTTCTGATTCACAAATATTTAAAAACAGTTCAATTAGTAAGGCTATTTCAGAAAAAAGACTTAATATTCCTTTTATTATCTTATATATAAAATTCTCGTGTCACAGTGTTTGTTTCCTTACTCCTCCGAAACGGCTTTACTGATTTTAACCAAAATTTATATGCATATTTAGTAGGTCTGAGAATCGGCTACTAGCTATTTTTCATACCTTTATTTATATGGCAAAACAACGTTTGCGGGGTCAGCTAGTTATATATATATCCTTATGCTCTTTGTGACCATGTGCAACGCCCTTACGGTGGAAATAATTTAACTGAAAGGGAGAGAATTTACAACTACAGATTATCAAGAGCACGACGGTACATAGAATGTACTGTTGGAATTTTAACCAATAAATGGCGAATATTTCACCGACCATTGAACGTGAGTATAGATTTTACTGAAGACATTGTAAAGGCTTGTTGTGTTCTACACAATTTTGTAAGAAGACGAGATGGATTTAATTACAACCATACATTATCATACATATTTGCGGAGGATCATGTCGTTAATACAGGTACGAGTGGCCTGTTTCCGTCGGACACTCGAAGCAAATTTGCAGACTATTTTATGACGCCCGAGGGGGCAGTACCGTGGCAAAATAACATGATTTAATTAGGTATTTATGTTTACATAAACAGTGTACTAATGCACCTATTATGATTTGTGATGTAGATACCTACCTACCTATATTTAAGATTGATATATACTTAAGACAATTTCAAAATAAAAAAATATAGACCTACCTGCTGTATTTTTTTCTGCTGCGGTTTTGTTTTCAAAACCAGACGTAAATATTTCGCTAATTTCTTGCCAGGCATTCTTTTTCTTGATTTTATTGCAATAATCATCGCATCTTGAATCCCACAAGACAGGCCGAGATTGGATTTCAGCTATAAATGCTTCGGTATCAAACATGACGTAGTATAAGGTAAATCCGGGGGTGTGAAGGTTGAGAACTCAACCGGTTAAAGTTGAATCCTCGAACCTTCCCGGTAAAAGGTTAAGTTAAAGTATAAATAAAAAATGATGACATTTTCAAGCAGTTTATTTGTATCAACAAATTTAGAAAACAATAATAAAAAGGGTCAGGGGTTGATCGTTGTGTCGCTGTTACCAAAAGCTAAAGGAGGAATTAAAAATTCCAGGAACCGCCTTGAGTCAAGAAAAATTTAAGATTCCTCCATACAGGGTCCTTGAGTAAGGCTCGGATGATCAAAAATATAACCAGGGGTAATAAGGGGTTAAGCCCAGGCTAAACTCTCCCGGTTAGGTTTAAGACTCAATTTGAGAAATTTACCGCATCCTACAATTCTCGGATCCTGCAGGGTTACTAGTGAAAAGTTACAATTAACAATACCAAGGGCAAATATGCCGTCAACAGTATGGTAAAAGACCACTGAATTTACAATATAATAATTTTAGAAAAGGACTTAACTACACTTCGAACGCTTAGGTTTCCATAACAAAATTTACAAGGGTTATCTAAATATCGGAACGATAACAACACTTATATAACTCCCTTCAAACGGTAGGTTTAGACATTTAACATTAGGATAATTATACTAACTGAGAAGTACTCACTTAAGGAAAATACAATAGGTTCACTTTTAACGCCCAATAGGCTGAAAGGCACAGTAAGGTTAAACTAGAAAAACACTAGTCCTGACAAACTCATAATCAAAGTTCAGGAATGACCCAGACGGAGAATAACTCAATCTCCGTCTGTCTCATTAAGTATGTATTCTGATCATATTAAATACCATTACCATATTTTCACATTCACAACGTTAGAATTTAAGTATTACAACCATTGTTAATACAATTACCTACATATTTAGGTAAATCACCATCTGACCACTTGCAACGCCTCAATGTTGACAGTGTACAGTAAGCTAAAATAAATAATCACAGGTTAGCGGCCTCCGCGGTCTATAACTCAACGACCTTACGGGTTCCTCTCTGCATCTATTAAAATTCAGTTATTTAACTTACTCTTAGGTTACATTCCTACGCACTAATTGTGGGTAATGTAATTAAACTGCAGTGCCGACAAACTCATAAGTAAGGTTCTGGAATGACCCAGGCAGAGAACAACTCAGTCTCTGTCTGTTTCATTAAGCAGTTACATCTTTGTAATCTCTGTCGCCATATCAAAGCATTCACCATGTTCTAAGTTAAGAATATTAATAAGTTAACCGATAGGTAACTATGAATCCAGGGAATATCTTCCTCTGGGGAAATTAAACTTGTGTCTATATTATTAATAACACTAAGCGGACCCAAGCTAGCCGCTCACTGCATACACAGGAAAATCAGGGTACCTAAGCACTCAGATAATAAGGTTGGTTAGCACGGTAACCTTAGTAAAAATAGAAAACATTTAGCCGAACAGAAGAGAGGGAACAGCCCTAAGCGTGCCTCTTACATAAATTAATTCTCAACGGTAACAGTATAATATTCATTAAGTGACCGAAGGCCAACGATAGGAAGACGTCCCTTCACCACAAGTGAAATTATATGACTCTGAGTCTTAACAGGAGACGGACATCCTGAATAATTCCTACTATCATACTGAAGGTATAATAATATGTTAACCGAGGGGTACTATAGACCGGTTCGTACAAGACTATGGTAAACTCTCATTCTACGGCATCAGGCCTCCAATACAGTGACAGCTTAACACTGCTGGCAACCACGCCATAGGTAGTTAGAGAGAGAAGCTTCCTTGAGTAGATATCACATCCTTACGAGACAAGGCTACATGAATCCCTGGTAGTTCAAGTTAAAGTAAAGCAAGTTAAAAGGTTATATGTACCTCCGTAACAACTCAATACGGTAGATCATATCAAAAGTGAAAGTATTAATTTATATAGGTAAAGCAAGTTAAAGGTTTATATGGACCTCCGTAACAACTCAATACGGTAGATCATATTAAAAGAGAAAGTATTAATTTATATAGGTTTGGAGAATTTAAAGGTAAGTGATATTCGACATGGGATGGGCCTAGGTTAACATTAGGTCGATGACCTTAAAGCATTACATGTAGGTTAAAAGTTTATAAAAGGTTATAAATACAAGCCCAGGTCGATGACCGGTAATCACTAGAGGTAGGTGAGCCTAGCATATCCAACACTATCCCGCTAACAAAAACCTGCAGCCATCGCGTATGGCACCCGCGGCGACGTGGCACGTGTCTTCCTTCATGACACCGTAGCCAAGCGTGTCTCCGCACCAATCAGCCGTGGCCATACGTCAGTGACCACGCGCCAGCGTCATACATTTCTCCGCGTCAAACACGCCCGCGCCATACACCTCCTATGAAAAAAAAACCAACCTCTAAGCATAAATCTTACTATTGCCCGCCACGCGGTTTCACTCGAATTATTAAGTACTTACCCCTTTTTAAAATGGAGGCGTTATTGGATAAAACCGGGCCAGAGCCGAGGCGTTTCGGGGCCGGACGTCGCAAGCCATGGTTCGATTCCCACAAGTCACAAATGAAAAATTAATTTATCGAGACGCTCCTGTGACAACTGTCCTATCACCATTCCGATCAAAATGGCCACCTTTATCCCTTCCGCAACATTCGACCAACCAGCGAGCGTAATTAGTGCTGTCCTCCGCCAAAATTGTCTAATCGTTTACCGATTTGCTAGTGATGTGACTTTTTTTGTCTGTGATCATGAATAAAGGTCGCGTTCCGAAATCACGCAAAAAAAGGTGTTACAGTAGGTATGTAATTTGCAACTTGCTACACATGCGCTCGCAACACTGATCTAACGCCGACTGATCGCACGCGACTAAGCGTCGTACATGCCACCGCAAGCTCGGAGCGCTGCAGTCGTACTTCTGACGCGCGACCATCGCGCTGCAGCTGCGCTACTTAAATATGTATGGATACGAGTCGCGCTACTGCAGCGCGACTTAGAAGCGCTACAGTCGCGCGACAAAAACGCCTATATGTGAAAGCGCTCTTAATTTCACGTATCTCTTTTTTAATGTTTTTTTCTGCTATTGCTTTTGAGTTTTGTCCTATTTGTTCATTTTGTTCTGTTAATGTATTTTCTTTTTTTCGTTTTGAGTTTTGTTTCGTTTCCTGTCCTGTTTTTTTTTCTTGTAGTTTTGTCAACACTAGTTTAATTTTTTTTCCTTATCTGTTTTCTCTAATTTGTTAATTTGTGAACCCTTTTTTCAACCATCAATGTTTCTTTGACTATTGGTTTCATTTTTTATTTTATTTGACCACAATATACAAACACTGCCTGCGTCTGTAGCATTTTAACCCAATGTTGAATTCAGTGCAAAATATATTGTGAAACATGGTGTGGGAAACACTTAGATAACTGGGCACAGACAGGTTGTAGATTCTGAGTAGTCTAGCAGCATTTAATTCAGATGACAAATATATTATCTTGCTTCTGTCTGTTATAGTGACTTTCCTGAGCAGTTAACTTATTCAAGAATTCTCTTAACTTTTCTTTTTTCTTTCTTGACTTGGTTGATCCTGTCCCCACCTCGCTTCTCTGTAGGTGTTTCCCTTTGACTCAGCATAACATTTAAGTTTCTTAATCTTTTTTCTCCAATTGTAAATGATTTGTCAAACACTTTTTTGCACACTGTTGCCAGTTTTTCATTTATATATATGTAGGTGGTAGGTGCAACTAACCTTTCGATTTTTCGTTGTCGCTCTTGGACTTGACTTTCCTCGATTTTGTGGCTCATACGGTGCTAAGAGTCTAGAGTGATAAATATCTTGATCTACCTTCCCACGCCGTTTAAAAAACAACTTTCTGTTTCTTAGGATATCTTGTAATGTCAATTTATTAAATTTGAAAGTTTTTTGCGATTTGTGATCACATGGACGTGTATAATTTATGCACAAAGGATCTTTATCTGTGTAGGTCCTGAAAAAATACATATAAAAAGTAAATTAATTAGTTTTTAACCATAATAATATAACAGGATGTTGGTGTATCGTACTCGTGGTTAAGAACGTAAGTGGCATTCTAATGTACCTACATTCAAGGTCTCGACTTAACCGATTCAATGCGGCGGAGGTTTTATTAAACTTTAGTGCCTGGCGGCGAACAAACTTTTCGTGGCTCCTCTAGGGCGCCACGCGCCATGAAATTTCATGGCTCCTCTCGAGTGCCACCCGCCATGTAGTATAACTGATCGCTGTTTTGTCACTTTCCACTTGTTTTTATTATAGTCTCAACTCAAACGCGAACGTAAGCGGTCTAATAAATCATTTGAAGTGTTTAGAACTGACAAATTAAGTGTTTATACGGAAATGGAAGGTAAGTGACTGATTTTTATCAGTTGTTGTAAACCTTTTGCTATATGTTTGGCACGATTGATTTATCAATGCGTTTATTTTATCTTAGATCGCGATATAACCATGCTAGTTGTGTATAACGGTCAAATACATATTTAATATTATTTCATAAACAAACGAACGTTGTATTAATTAAAGTTTTTGATTGAAATCTGTCTGTTTCGAACAAATCAAAGAAATCGAAAAATAAATAGATATGCAACGATAGGGCTATAACGATATTATTATGTACATCGTAGTGGTCCTATACGATAACGAATTACGATACAAATGATTGATTATGTATGATTTTGGTTTATAACATTTATTTTGAATTAATAAATTTAAAACATTGTTTGAACAATTCTATGTGTTAAGTATATTATAAAATAATTCGTAAGACTTAGTAAAATAAAAAACAACATTTTCAAAAGCATTTAATTTTATAGTTCTTACCTTTATGATTGTTTATAATTTTCATTTACTATATGAATCTACTACTGTCAATAACCGGATACCTGTCTACTATCAGATAAAACCCCATAGTACCAGTAGACTACCTTTCTTGGGATCGAAAGACTGTGTTTGATAGATTATGTTCAAAATATTTATTTATTTGTTATTTAAATATTAAACAGTAAAAAAAATACATCGGAAAAGTAATGAATCATATTTTGTGTCGTAATTAATGATCGTAAAAAAATAACGACAGTGTCAGATTAACGTATCGGAATCGTTGTATACTATAACAAATAATTTAGTAGAAATCTCACTTATTTATGTCCTGCATTAGTACCCAGTCCTTCTACTCCCATACTGACCTCTGTAGCTAAATCAATCAGAATATGCTTTAAATCTAACTATAGATTAATATAGTACCTCAATAAATATTATCATTTGTTTAAGGATTTTTTAAAAAACGAAAATACATACCTGAGACTGAAATTGAAACGCAAAGCGACGACGAGTTGTTCGAACAAATGTGTTCCCAACAGGATTCCCAGTCTTATGATCTCTGGGAACCAAATCAAAATCAGGCTGAAATTGAAACGCAATGTGACGACGACGGTGACTTTGTTGAAAGGACTTGTATTCAACAGGATTTATGCAAACCTAATCAAAAATATAAGAGTGATGGGGCAGGGCAAGAAGCTAACCGTGTCCCGCCAAAAGTTGTCACAAAAGACAATTCAACCTGCACGGAGAAGATGACGGAAAGAGAAGACCAAGTTCCTAAAGTATTAGATATACATGGATGTAAATGTTTTGGGCAGCTCGTATCAAATGAATTGCTGCGATTTGATATAAATACCAGATATGAAAAAATGCAAAAAATTTTAGAAATTTTCAAGACTAAATAAACTTAAGTAAAAACGTTTAACGTGACGCGAACATATAATGATGCGTATTTTGAAACGCATCGCGCCATTTGCGGTCTCATAGAAGAGTCTACAGCAGAAAACAACTAGAGGTTGCACTGGTGTTGCGTCGACTGTTCAGGGCCTTAGTGTGGATTGAAACGTTTACACTTGCGTTTATTTAGGTTTTTCTTTAAATTATTACCTTTTAAAATCTCAAATTTAAAGAGTATTTAAAATGTTATTTTAGTTAGGTACTCAGCTACCATAATTACAGCTACAGACTTAAGTAGTACAAGTCTTAACAGATGATTGTGATAAATATAAGTTAGTCTATCAAAAATATATTATTTATTTATTTACTAAACGTCAAGCTTTGTTGGTACATTTCTAAAAGCAGCTTAGAACGTTAGTACATTCAAAGTTGATTTTAGAAATTTTCAACAAGGCTGGAGCCCAATTCCCGTGCTTGTAATATTTTGAAAACATGGCGGATGTCACATCAAATCCATACAAAAAACTATATTTTAGTGATATATGTCGTATGATGATAAATATCACGAACACGAGAATTGGGCTCCTGGTTTTGATTGTAAGGAAATGCTGAAGGTTGTGTTGAATAAAAAGTTAGTTTATTTTTATTTATATATTTATTGAAACGTTAATTACAGCATTATAATAATCAAAGAAACTGATTCGTTATTATCTTAATTATGACATTGTGACCATTATTTGAATAAACATTTCTTAATTAGATATGTGTATTCAATTTAACGTGTTATGATAATGTTTCTAACCCACACTAGCGACATTTCTCCCGCAAAACGATACATAAACATAATTAATATTTATGATACTCACGGAAGCATGGGGTGAGGCACAACCCTGGGTTCTGTGGGCAATCAGGACAGCCATATAAAACTAGAACCCTGTTTTTTGTCCTAGCGTAGCAGACACGACATCGTTTTCTCATAACCCTTCCACCACGCTTTGGGAATATGGTTGGCAAATGGATTTTTCCATGAGACAGAGGCCTAGTGAGCTCTGGGACATTTTGTGGCGGCAGTAAATGTTCTAATAGAAGTTTTCTAAAAGAATATAATTCAATATTAGAATTATTAATTTTCCGATATAACAAGAAGCCATTAATTAAACAAATTTGCATTATATGTATTATTACTTTTTTGTACCAACGTACTGTTTTGTGGTCACATGAATAATAACTTAGTAGTTGATCGTGCTTATCTATTGCCCTCATATGTTTGTTGTATTCTATTTGCACCGACGGCTTGAATTTCGGAGTTCGGCTACGGCGACTCGTAGTAGGTTTGTAATTGCTAGTATGTTCTGAGCTCAGGAGCAGCACTTCTCTTTTGTCTTGCCATTTGGTAAACACAATATTTTTATTGTTATGTAGAATTAAAGATTCTCCAGCTCTTAATTTAATATTAGTCAAACTGGGACTGGGATTACCCGCGCGGTTTGCTCTAAGAGTACCTGTTACATAAGTATTTTTATCCAGAAGTTTCTCTGCTAAATCCACGCTTGTGTAAAAATTGTCAAGGTAAAGAGAATGGCCCTTGTTGACGTATTTTTCCATTAATAACATTACCACTTTTTTCACATGGTTTCTGCCGCCTACCAATTGATCCCCAGCGCCAGCATACACATGAATTTTTAAAATGATTCCATGCACATCAGCTAATACATACAATTTGATGCCATATCTATGTTTTTTTCCTTTTATGTACTGGCGGAAGGAAAGACGCCCTTTCC
Source organism: Ectropis crepuscularia (assembly GCA_963693475.1). Taxonomy (NCBI): domain Eukaryota; kingdom Metazoa; phylum Arthropoda; class Insecta; order Lepidoptera; family Geometridae; genus Ectropis; species Ectropis crepuscularia. Next base: position 23,185,055 of record OY856355.1, read on the forward strand.
ACAATATAAGTGATTCGTCTATTACAATATTTTTTGACGGGTAATATATTGATAACATTGATTCGTTGAACATATCAACAATACTTTTTATTTTAAAAATACTCTCTGTCCGTTCATTATTTTGAGCATTTAATGCCCTTAAGATCAAATAGAACCTGTCCCTTGGCATAAATAAGTGAGGACTAAGGCTCATCAAATAATGTTTTGACCAATATTCAGCCATCCTATTTAATTTTACGGTTCCCATAAATATTATAACACCCACAAATGTCTTTAGTTCGGACATGGTTAAATCTGTCCACCTATGAAATCTCGCGTGAGAAGTACGGGCTGTTGCCTTTAGTTGGTTTCCGTATTTGTTGGTACACTCCAAAATTAAATTCAGCAAATTTAAATTAAAAAACAAAAAAAAGAAATCTGCTGGAGATTTGCCATCCATGCTATGTGGCGGCAACAAGCCCGGTGTGCCCGTAAAAGGAATTTCAGGCGTGTCGACAGGATTACCAGGATGCCATTCAGTAGTTGATGCTCCTTCAGAGGTATTTTCCAAGGGATATTCTACCGACAATATATCTCCAGTAGGCAATGGATCTTCTGCAGGTACTACTTCGGCTTCATCGTCATCTGGGTTTTCAAGCAAGCATTCGTCAAGCATGTCGTCTGCGTTTCCAGACAAAATGCCATATAAATCTGCGTCAGTAATATCAGGCATTGGTATGTCCGTCAAGATATTCTGGGGAGACATCACACCCGACAACTCGGCAAATAATGGATCCCAGTTTGATGGGCCGGGTAGAGGTGATTTTGGAGGACTCCAAGCCATTATTCCAGGAACTGAAAAAGAAAATAATAAACTAAGATAACATTTCCTTACTTACATCCAAAAATAACTATTTTACTAAAAGATGTCGATTTGCAGTATTTAACTTTTTTTTCATTAAAATCTAATTTGTGAAATTCCAATATTTATCGCTTCATAACCAGTAATAGATTCGTCCATTACGTGACGTGACTGTGACGTCAGAGGATACGGTTACCATAATTTCTATGGAACAAAATTGTTTTGACACTTCAAAAAAAGTAAGTCAATGATTAGTGGTGTCAACTAACGGTTTAAATACACAGACATTTTTGATAATAATATGTAACACTAGCGGTTTCGCACGGGCATTAAACATTACTTATACATTACATTAGTATCAATAGTTTTCGCAGCGTATCGCGTACGCTGTAAGGAAGTTTTTTGATATTTTTTTACACTTTATCGTAATTTAAGTAAGGATCCCCATTTTTTTTAAAACAAAATATAGCCTATGTCACTCAGGAAGAATGTAGCTTTTCAAAAGTGAAAGAATTATTCAAATCTGTTCAGTAGTTTCGGAGCCTATTCAATTCCAACAAACAAAAAATCAAATCTTTCCTCTTTATATATAATATTAGTATAGATAACTTACCAGATAACTTCAATAACAGTCTTCTAGCACAGTAAAATGCACACTGCACAATAAAGCGTCTATACACAAGGTTGGTATGCGCGAAATAATACAAGTCCACAGGCTCGAACTAGGCAGAGGAGATCACTTCAACTCGATGCACTAAGTCGAAAAGCGAACGAACTTCCAAGGCACTCAGAGAAACTTTCGTTGTGAACACCACGAACGTCAGATTGCGAGTGAAATAAGAAGACAGCATAACCGCTCGCTCGCTTCTGTCAAGCGAAAAACGCCGCCGCGGTCGGGCCGAGCGATAACAAACGCTTTTATGACTGTGTTATTGAATGGGTGCTTTTCGGGTGTTGTTTTTGTTAAAGAAAAGTAATTTAGATAAGCTTTGAAACAGCGCTTTGTGCGTTTGTGCCCGTAATAAAAACTTACACAGCTGCAAACTTGATGATCGTGCGGAAATGGCTGTACTGCTAACATAATTATTTATTATTTTAAAAATGAAAGAGATGAACTATCGTTTTCATGACGTAAAAAAATTTTCTACAATATTTCCTATGTATTTCTAAAATAAAACAACACAATTCAGTTAATAAATAATATTAATTAAAAAAATACACTAATTCTAGTTTAAATTCATCTAATTAAAATAACATAATCCTAATCCCTGATTATATATACAATAAATCAAGTAGGTAACTAAGACATTTTTTTTTATAGTTAACATTGTCATCCCACTGCTTGGCAAAGGCTTCCCCAAAACTCTTCCAATGCTGTCTGTCAAAAGACAAAGCCTGCCAAAGGCAATTTTTATTTAAGAAAATATTTTATAATATGTAGGCACCTAAAAATCTCTTTTTGTTAAATGGCACGCGGATGAACCTAGTTTAGGTAATAGATAAATCACTCTCTATCTATAGTAACAATTCACAGTAAAATTAGTTCTTAATTATTTTCTAAGTATCTAACATAAAAAATAATTACGTATCCGTATTAATAGATCATAATGTTATTTGTATTGAAAAGGTTTACAACTCCTGAAGTGTGTGTTTTCATGCAATATCCCGAAACTAACACTGAAATCGTAATCTATGATACAAATAAAGACACTTTTGTAAAGGGAGTACACTTCAGAAATGTTATTTTATTAGAGTTTTACGGATAAACATTTTGGCTCCTCTCGAGCGCCACCCGCCATTCGCAAAAAATACTCATGGCGCCTCTAGGGAGCCAACCGCACGGAATCGGTTAACCTTGCTCATCCATTTTTTATATTTTTTTTACTATAAATTAACTTCCTACAAATTTTACTACAAATTTTCACACCTTTTTGTAATCGCATCGAAAAATGGACCGTTAGAATCAAGATAGCTGTCAGTGTCATCTGTCGACGTCGATCTAGAGCAGCAGAGACCATGGACGTAATAATAACAGCAGGACTGAGCACTGTTAGCCAAAACCCGGTCCGAGTAGGATATAAAGCACGGAGGCCTTTTCTTTCTAATATGGTGACCATGATATTCTTGATCCATGGGACAAAAAAAAATATATTTGTAAGAAGCAATTTTCACACCATGTAATTCAGGCTAATTATTTAGCCGTTCTAGTAGTGTAAAAATTTAGAAAACAAACCCGCTTTGTCCGCGACTTTTTCTTTCGCATTTCAACCGATCATCATGAAATTTTGTATATACGTCGATAATGCCACGGAGAAGGACATAGGCACATATAAATCACGCGGGCAACAGCTAGTATTATATCTACACTAATTATAAAGAGGAAAGATTTGTATAATTGTGTGTGTGTGTGTATGTTTATAATGTATAAACCCAAAAACTACTGGGTCGATTTTGAAAATTCTTTCATCCACGGGACTTTATCTGCGGGTTACATAGAAGTCGCGGGAAAACAGCTAGTATATTATTGTCTGCTATGTGCGAAGCCCTGGGTAAAAGCCCCTTCAACATAAATGTAAAAACTATTCTAAAAAGGTTTCAATAAAAGAAAAAAATAGACTAAGATATTTTTATTGCATCAAACATGACACACATTTTTTTTATGTAATTTCTGACGCAGACCAATCTTGCTCCCTAACTTCTTCAATGAGTTGGTTTTAGCATGATGGAATATTCTTAAATTTAAATATGAATTTGCTAAAGTCTTCACAAGCTGTAACTCATGTGGTTCTTCGTAACTTTCAACAGGGTGAGACGAGTCAAACAAATTGTTAAGTTTAGTAAGAAAAAATTGTTTTAAAATCAACAAAATCATATTCTTGTTAATATTTCTTAAAGAACCAAGAGCTACTTCTGAAAAGAACAATTTTTCAGCATGCTTTATCACTTCAAATGCAAATCGAGACATACTTTAAACCGCCTTTATCTATAAATGCGGTAAAAGACGAAAAATTTGTGATATCTACGAAATATGTGTGATCGTAATGCTCCTTAGCAATTACTAATGCATCGCGACAGTGTTTACATGAAATTTTATCTAACATCTTATTGTAATCGGACATGGTGATTGAATTAATGTATTACATCAAAGCATCCAATTGTTCTTCTTCATGAGAATCAAAAGATTGATCTTCAGTCACAGATCGCTTCTCGCTACGAAAATAAAATTGGAGACAGTTCAAACTCATCATCAGTACAGTTAGCATTCATACTAGGTTTAATACTACAGATATTAATACAGACCAATTTCGATAATCCAAGCAAGTAGTAAGCAAGCAAGTAGTCGCAGTAGCGAAAATTTTCGAGAATGGCCTAAGTACACGTCTCATGACCTTCTTCTCTGAAACCGAGCAGCTCTCTAACCGATAGCACGCGTACCGAGAAGGACGGTCCACGACCACCCTGACCCGGAACCTGGTCCGGTCTATTGTCCAAGCTCGCGAGGGGAAGCGGCACGTCGCTGTGATCTGCTGTGACCTCTCAAAGGCATTTGACGTGGCCGACCACGACGTGCACGCGGGGAAGCTGTCATTACAGGTTGCGGGGCGCTGCGCTGTCTCTCGCCACGAGCATTTTACGGGATAGATCCCAAATTGTAGTCGGAAACGGAGGTGAAGTGAGATCAGACCCTCTTTCCTCATCAATGGGTGTCGTGCAGGGGTCCTCAGTATCTAATGTCTTGTTCTCCCTACTGTTAAATGACATTCCGGATGCGATAACATCGGCAGATGTTTTTATGTATGACAATGTCGCCGCGTTAGTCACTGCGGCTACGGTAGACGAATTAGAAATGAAATTGAATAAGGTGAGTGCGCAGCTCTACAGGTGGTTCGGAATCAACGGTTTGGCGTTGAATCTGAAGAAAACCCAGTTCACTCACTTCAATCTGTCGGGAAAAAAGTATAAACACCTGGCAGTGCGAATTAATAGCGTCGCGTTGAAACAAATAAATGTCACAAATTTCCTGGGATTTGAAATTGACTCGGTACTAACCTGGGAACATTACATACATTAACTATGTGGAAAAGTTGCTAGTGCGTGCTATGCACTGCGTCGCGTGGCGCGGGTGGTACCGGCGCGGGCGGCTCTCGCGTGCTACTTCGCCATGGTGTACTCGCTGCTGCAGTATGGCGCCGAGCTATACGGTAGTGCCGCGGAATGGGAGCGCGCCTTCCGCATGCAGAAAAGGGCCGAGCGAGCAATAGTAGGCATTAGCAGCGACAAATCCGAGCGACCGCTTTTCAAAAAATTAGGTATTCTTACGTTTCCCTGCATAGTAATTTTCCAAGTAGGCTTGTATGTGAGGGAAAACCTACATTTGTACACCGCGTGTGGAGACCGAACTGCATACCCTACACGACGCGCAGGGCAACTAGAGCCAGTTCCTCGGCGATTATCGAAGTCCGACAAGCTCACTCACGTCATGGGACCAACCGTGTACAAAAAGCTACCACTTGACATCGTTGGTGCTCCAAGCCAGGCCTGCTTCAAATCTCGCCTGAGGCGCTGGCTTGTCGATCAGACTTTTTATAGCCTCAAGGAGTTCCTTGAATTCAAGCAATAACTCTGAATGTACTATGTGTTGAAACAAGATTTTTCTTGTTTAGTATTAATGTGTTCTCTGGTCAGACAAATGTAATCTGACATTATTATTGTTTATTATTTATTTTTTATACATTTGACATGTAAATAATATTTACGAAATAAAGATTATGATTATTACTATTACGATAAAGTAGTTTTCTCAGAGCATACCTAAATTGTAACGCATTCGGATTATTATTACCACCACTTTGAATGCGAACACAAGAGAAAAATATTTCCAGTTGATCTTGAGAAATTTTGTATGGCAAGAAATAATTTAAACTGTTTCCAACTAAAAGATCCATAGCTAAGTTTGAAACACTGTACGTATCCACTATTAATCCTAAAACACCAATTTTTCGCCGATGTAAAATAATTGATTGGTTATCAACTTTAAGCGTTGATAAAAAAATATTCTCGGGTTTCAGTTAATATTCCCATCCAATTTTTTTTATTATTGAGCCACATTGGTGATTTAAAACATTTTCCTAAAGGGGATTTAGCATATAAGACATCGAAAACTCTATCTACAGTTTTGATGTACTCGGTAGTAGCTTCACTGTTTTTGAATTCGTCATTATTAGTAACACGTAATAAGAAGTCAATAGCATTAGCTACCGAAGAACTCAAAGTCTGAGCCGCCAATTTCACATTCATTTTCTTCCCCATAATTTCATCATCCTGTTCGATGGGATGTATGAACTGGCGATCGAATAGACATTATCACTTCTTCGTCCCTCAAAACTGATGGAGACTGCAGAGTGAGGAGAACCACTGTTCGAATCCGTATCTAATGTACTATCTTCACTTTGAGCACTTATATTGCTAATTGTTTCTCTTTCTTGAAAATACGGCCGAAGAAATGAAATGACAACTGCTCGTGATATTTATAATGTTTTTGCGATTTACGTCTTTGGCCACTTCTCGTTGCTGTATTCTGTATGGATTTACGATATTGATCCTGAATATTATTCCACCGCGATTTGAACACCGTTGGTGGAAATATAAATAAATAAATAAAATAAATATTGGTGGACAATTCACACACAACACCATCTGACCCCAAACTAATAATAAAATATAATAATACAGATAATTTAACATTTTTGTTTGTTACAGATTCCTGACAACAGGAGATTCATTTAAAACAATTGCGTTCAGCTATCGAATGGGGTTTAGTACTGTGCAAGAAATTGTAACGAAAACTTGTAAATGTGTAGTTGACACAATGTTGAGTGAAATGCTACCTAGGACAACAAATGAGACGTGGAAATCAATAGCGGAAGACTTCAATACACTTTGGAATTTTCTAAATTGCATCGGAGCTCTTGATGAAAAACATTTTAATATTCAGTCACAGCCTAACAGTGGATCACTATACTTCAACTATAAAAAAAACATTCTCAGTTGTGCTTATGGCGTTAGTTGACAATTGTACAATCATAATTTTACAATTGTCAATGTTGGTTCTTATAGAAAGAATAGTGATGGAGGAATTTTTGCAAATCTAATCTGGGAAAAAACTTTAAAGAAACAACTTGTATTTGCCTGAAGCTTCGTATCTACCAGGCAGTTCAACAACAGCTCCATATGTTCTTGTAGGAGATTAAGCTTTCCCTCTCTAAACTTATTTAATGCGACCGTATCCAAGGACCAATTTGAGGACCGATAAGCGAATTTTCAACATTCGTTTATCTCGTGCAAGGAGGGTAGTGGAAAACACATATGGACAGTTGACATCAAAATTCCGAATTTATAATAGAAGCATTCAAGCTTTACCAAAAAATGTTGATAATGTAATACTTTCTACGTGTATTCTTCATAATTTTATTAAAAAAATATGACAAAGAAACAAATTTGTTTGCAGAAGTTGCAAGCAGAAACGAAATACTTGCAGCATACGACGATTTACCAGCTGTCGGTTTAAATGCTTCAAGAAAGGCTTTTTTATGTAAGGGATACGTTCAAATCTTATTTTGTTTCTTCGGCTGGCGCAGTGCCTTGGCAAAACAGTAGAATTTAAGTTATTGTCCCTCAATAAAAGTGGCAAAAAATCAACTATTTGATACAAAGTTGTAAATAACGGATCAAAATGTATGAAATAGCTGTATTTTTTTTGGCGATTTAACATGGGTCCCCAAAGTAAAAGTTATTCATTTTGATGAGTACTACCCACCATTTTCGTTCAAACCATCCTGTATTTAAAATATTCACAAACAAGCTGTATTTTAGCAATAAAGGCTAAATAAACAATAAGAACCTACGTCTACAGAATACAAAACATAATAAAAATGTTTAAAACCTACCTTCACACTTTACAACATATTATTTTCCTATTTTATTCCATATGATATTTTTCTTCTAAGAATTAAAATAATGCGGATTAGAAAGATTGTAAATTGTGGATTAATAGTGGATTAGAAAAATTGTATCAACCTTTCTGTGTTAAAGTTGACGATCAAGTGCAACATGCACTTGATCGTCAACTTTAACGACATAAATCGGATAGCACTGTCAGAGCGTCCGTGCGACAGAGCGTGCTCCGGAACACTGACGCCCGACACGGAGCTGTGTGAGCAAGTTCATACAATTTGTACGTAACCGATTTTTTCTTCGTCCCTGACGGAACACGGCCGCGACGAGTTCCCGGAAATTTTTGGATAGCGCTTTAGGTATGTCATTACGTGAAATAGTTTTTAATAGTAGTTCTTCGAATGAAACTAGTTTTTCTTCTATGCGATTTTGTAAAGTTAGTGTGTGCTTTTACAATTTTACTTTGAACATCTTTTTGGGAATTCAAATATTTCTCTATGGTTACTTTTCAATCTTTAATGTTGCCAAAATATCAGAAGTGTCAAAATTAGTGCAAATATAACATGTTAAAAGAAAAATAGAATACAAGTTCCAAACACAACAAATTCTAAATATTGTACCCCTCAGGCTGTGAACGACAACTTCCTAAAACGACTGCATTTTAAAATAACAATTTCCTAAAACGACAACTTTAAAAAAATTACTATGTCGTCATTCGTACAAACACTTTAAAAAACAAAGACAACATGTAATTCGAAGTTACATCACAAACATCCAGTTCCCTAATGTTCCACTAACATATTTTGGCAAAACATCCCAACCAATGACTGGCCTCGTGGCGAAGCCGAGGGTCGTGGGTTCGATTCCCACCCAGTGCAAATATTTGTGTGATGAATTCAAATGTTTGCACTGTGTCTGGGTGTTTCTATGTATGCTAAGTTTGTATATTTAAAACTATATAAGTATTATATCAGCTATCTGGCCGCCATCATACAAGCTTTGCTTAGTTTGGGGTCAGATGGTGTTGTGTGTGAATTGTCCACCAATATTTATTATTATTATTGTTTATTAATTATTCTTATAATATTAATTACAAAGACTTCTTTGGGGGTCGCCGGCTAAAATAAAGTCGAGATTCTTACTCAACAAAAACACAATTTTATTGAGAAGTATGTGCTTGTTTATTTATTAAAATTTTATCAAATTGTGGTGCTATTTTTGAAACGTTAATAATCAAATCGTTTTCAAATTGCAGTATATTTCTCTTTCTAGTTTTAATGACTACCATTGAAGAAAATGTCAGCTCACACAAGTATGAAGTGGCAAATGGCAGTGATAAAATTGAAGAGCTTCCCTTGCCAGCTCTGGATATTCGTGTTTTCTTTTTATCCAAAATACGTCGACACTTTGTGAATAAAATTCCATTTTAAACATGCCATGGCCGGCTAAATCTAGAAAACATTCTTTCGTTTTGGTGGTGACATCAGCCAGATCTATTGATTTCTCCAAAAAAAGCTTTTAAATCCATATATGTCCATTGTCAGCTTCAGAATGCGAGTCTGGAAAGTATGCCAAAAGGTTGACCACAAACGAAGTTTTGCGTGAAATGTTTTAACTTTATCTTTCGCTGTTAAAATATATTCTTCTTTTTCTTGAAGGATCTTGTTCAAATTGTTAAGGTGGCTAAAAATATCTGCCAAAAATGCTAATTTCAAAAATAGGTTTAGAAAAACGAAAAGCATATTCAGATTTTGCATCTCGTAAGAACATTAACAATTCAACTCAGTTGCAGAACTCTTATCAATACCTTCCGTTAGCCACCTGACCTCTGTGTGATAAAGGAGATTTTGATGAAGCGAACCCATATCTTCACAAATGATTCTGAATAGCCGGGCTTGCAAAGCTTTACCGATGATAGAATTTACAATTTTTGTTACCTCCTTGAACACGTCATTTAAATCAGAAGGTACTACCTTAGCAGCTAAAGACTGTCGATGAAGAAAACAGTGTGTCCAGGAGGACATATTTGGCATTATCGAGTTTAAGTTTGTAATAAGTCCGCTTCTTTTGCCAGCCGTAGCTTTTGCGCCACCGCTACAAATAGCGATACATTTTTTCCAATCAATGTCGGAGTTGCAAGTATTTTCTAAAAACATAACTTATTAACACTGGCCAGTAGTGTTTGCAGGAAGTGCTTTGCAAAATAAAATTTCTTTCCTGATACTGGTATCTGCTTCAAAGCGCACAACTACTACAAACTGTACACAGTCAGAAACATCTGTAGATTCGTCAAACTGCAAAGCAAAATATTCGCATTTATTACATTTTTGGACTACTTGTTCTTGAATATCTTTGGTTTTATTGTTTATTCTGCATGAAATAGTATTGTAAGAAAGTGGTATGTTTTTTAATTTGGTTACCTCCGGTTTACTGGCCAAAATTGCAACCATATGCCCTTATATTGCAACCCTGCTGGCAAAATAACATTTTCGGCAATTGTATGTGATTTCCTTGCTTTAGCAACTGGATATGCTAAAGCAATAGCAAAAGCTATTTGTAGCTAGCTTATAATGCTGACTCAGTGACATTAGAAACTTTGAAAATAAACTAAACATTATAAAAGTCAATGAAAATTAAGGACGTGGAACCTTTGCACACCAAAATTAAGTACAAGCAAGAGTTTTGTGCATACAAGTGCGAGTCGAACTCGTCCATGAAATGTTCTGGAGGTAATTTTATGCAAAGAAGCAGCATTACATCGTAAACGCACAATGTTTAGCATTCGCATATGTATCGAAAAATTTGTTCCGTGTCAGGCGTCGTTGAAACTCATGCGTTTCAACGACGCCTGACATCGCGTGTCTGCCCGATCGGGTAGCGCAGTCGGAAACCCGCACCCCGCGCGCTTGGCGGTAGAATAACTGGCAAAAGTGTGTTACTTCTCCAGTCTCCAGACGGATTCTGCAAAGAGTCCTACCACTACAAGTTTTCTCTGGCAGAGCTGTACAACATTCTACTAGTCAAGGCCTTTCAGCTCCGAAGGGCTTCGTATAATTTGGTAAGTGCGAGTATATCGAAAAAGTCTTTGACATCTTTACGATTGATTCCAGAAGCCCGAACAAGTGATAATCCTTCCGACTTTCTCTGACTCGACTGACGATTGCGTTTCATGTATCCGTGAAACAGGCATTGCCAGCACATTCCGAATGTTAAGAGAATGGAGTATTCAAATTAAGTTTTTGGGCCAGTTGAAATGCCATTTCTTTGACATCTTTTCTATCAGGGGCAAACCCAATTTTTTCCATTCATTTGACATGAGCAACCAGCTTCTTGTCATGCTAAACAGAAAATACTGGATTTCGACCAAGAGGACATATTGATCGTCCCGATATGATATACAATCGAAGGGTTCGCGACGGAATTCCGTAGACTCTGGCAGCTTCATTTTACCCCTTATTCTTGGTTCTTGACTTTCTCTCTGGCCTCTTCAAGGTCTTCTGCAGTCCAAGAAGCTCTTAGTGTCGTTCTTTGTCGGGACATTATCTGCAATAACCATGTTATGAAATCATCATAAGTTAACTTTTTAATGCATAAATGAAAACTTAATGATTTTAGTTATGACTATTAAAAATACTTTTAAATGTCTACTACTTTAAAATACTAAAAAATATATGTATATGTAATGCTGGGGCGTTTTGTAAAACGGCAGGTCAGGACAGGACAGGAAACGATATTGTAAATTTGGTAGTACAAAACACTCCACTAAGGACAAGTCGATGCTTTCAAGGTTATAACTCTCCAAACAGTCAAAAACAAAAAGGTGGCTTATCGTCTATTATGGTATTATCAAAACATTTGACAGAAGAAGCAAAGTAAAAATAGTATATAAAAAAAGCTGAAACTTACCAGAAATTGTTTTGGCACAAAACAACAAAATCTCTTTTAGCTTTATAGTTTTGTCCTCGAGACTATTTACCAGACTTTTTATTAAACGAGAAATGATCACATGTATATTTTTTTCTAATTAAAAGTGATTCAAAGAATGAAATGATGTTCTAACTAAATTACATTATTCAAATTAGATAATTAGTTTTCGTAAAAGATGAAAAGTGTTGTACAAACTCATCAATAAACTTGCCACAGCGTTGACTGCGTAAAGTACTTTTCCTTCGACTCAAAATATAGTATTTCGAAAAATCCACATTTTCAGTTATGAAACCGTCTAAATCGGCTTAATCTATCATTTATATGTGTATCATAACACATTTTATTAATTTATTATTTTAATTTAATTGTTCACTCGCACGATTCGCACGTGGTAACATAATGACGAAGTATTGCGTCACCTAGCGCAGGACCGGCAACTCTACCGCCTAACGAAAAACTCTTTGACGCTTTGATGCTTTGACGTTGCTGTCTCTTCTCGCTTGAAATGAAAGAGACGGCAATGCCAAAGCGTCAAAGCGTTTCTCGTGAGTCGGTAGACCCCCGGGTGAAAAAAGTAATGTGATAGAAGAGTACAGACAATTGACTTGGTTTCAGTCGAGTAAATTTTAGAAGACTTGCGGGCGTTTACTAAATTTGAATGTATACCAGATGTCAACACGCACGAGTGACGTTACAAATGGTTTTTTTAATTTAATAATTGCACCGCCACGGACTCCTAGGTCCATGCCTTTTGAAAATTTAAATTGCAGCTATAATCATAGTTGACAATTTTCAGATTACCGACTTTGAAACTAACATTTTACGATTGCAATATTTGATCGCAATTGTAGTGTAGAATGACGGCTTTGATTCCAAAAGAATGACAGATTGCCGTATTTGATTCCACAGTTTCAGTATCGGAAATAGGGTTGTCAAAATACAATAAAACTGATTAAAGTGTTTGTATAGTATTTATGCCAGAAATACCGACTTGGGGCCCATAGCAAGTCTAGAACATTATTATTTTGCTTTTATACCGATTTTAATATTTACCCCCTAATTGCAAACAAGGTACCGAAAAGAAATCACTTACGTAGGGTTCCCGGCGTCGTCCAAAGCCCTGTTTGGTTATTAGGAATAGGGAACGGAACACGGGAATAAGGACACCAAACCAGACAGATTCCGTAGACTTCCTCCCGCCCCAGAACGATCCTGCGTTCTAGAAGCGGCCAATCCAGTAGCCACTTCACAAATAATATTCCAGCACTAATCCAGTAGTAATTAATGTTAATAACGTGTTCCCGCACAATATTAAAGCTTTTATCCGAAAAACACCAGTTTTAACCACAAAAAAAAACTCATGTCATTGTCGTTCCCGCGACCAGAGACAACGTATCAAGTGACAGCCGGCTGTAAACCATAGATCCGCTATATTTTTGATGGCCGATATAATGTTGCCCGATTATACGGAACAGTGTTCTTATGTAGATAATGTTAATTTTCGTTAGAGCGTAGTTTTCAATAATATTCAAATACGTAAATCACTAACATTGGATGATGTTAGTCAATAATTAAAATTATTGCCTGCATACAAAAATTGTTTTCGTCTTTGTACTAAGACAGCGAAGGTAAATTTTCCCATTCAGAGCCAAAGTGCTTGCTCAACAGTTTTTTGACATCATCTAATTTATTTTTGTTCACTGCCACAATATTGGGTAATGCTTGCGGATTAATCATTGAAATTATTTTTTGCCGCTGACATACATTTACTGAAGTGGCAAGATCACTTTTATAATGAAGTTCTCCCCTGACCAGAACATTACCTTCTTTCTTGGATCGTTTAAGTATGAATATTTTACATTCTTTCAAACTTATACCCCAAGAAGTTGTTTGTTTTATTACATCTTTCACAGTATCTCGCCAGTTATTCACAGGGCAGTAATTTCCAAACTTTACCATTGTTGACGTGTCAAATATTATGTTCGTGATTTCATCTGGGTGCAATATTATCGTTAATTATTAATTTTTTTAGTATTCATTTTCTTATTTTTTTTCTCAATTATGCCAAACTGGCGATCTGCAGGCATACAATAATGTCCCGTGAATGTCCCGTGACGGGAAAGACCAGTTCAATACTTGATTGAACGGTTTGTCAGCAGCCATTTGCAGCAAGCTCCTATCACAATGCTATTTTTATTTCGACCGCCGCAACCATCGGCAACCAAACGAATGGTACTAATATTAGTTTTGTCGGTTTCAGTTAAGCTATGATATACCGCAGAGGCAATGGCAATCAAGTTGGAAACTTTGCAATATTCATTTTCCATGCAATAATATGCATAAATATTATTTTTTGTTAATGGATCTTTTGACGAGCCCTCCACCATCGTCAAGTTATAATAATATAGTTGTCCGCTATAATAGCAGATTTGATCTGGCAGTTTGGGGAGGGGTAAATTTTTTTGGCAGTCAAAAGAATTTTAGTCCTTCAGAAGTTGTAATTTATCAAAAAAGGCTTTCGCTCTCAATGAATGGACTCTTTTGTCTGTTATTAATGTATTCCTCTTGTTAATATCAGGCTCTGTTTTAATCTTTTCGGTTAGTTCGAGGCATGTGGAGCACACATCAGTCTTGGGGGAACCAAATCCTAAGTTAAAATCATTATTAAAAATGCGGCGAAAAAAAAAACTTCTTATGGCGTGAATTTTCGCTTGACTTATACATTTTGTATAATTTGTTGATGTTAAGTTCCGATGGCAAATATTTTCGCTCGGCTGTCTTAGTTTTTCTGCAGTAATGTTATTGAATGCATTTTAATGATTTGATGAAATTTTTTTGAGCTGCGAGCTTCTGTTTCTTGTGGTTGCCACCGCGTCCATCATCTGAGATTTCTCCTGTATAAAAATGTATCTGCATTACGTAGGCTATTCTATGTTTTGGTATGCCAAATATCTCCATAAAAAACTTTTTACAGATTGATATTTCTTTCTTATTTATGAATACTGCGCATGTAATGGTAGTTTACTTTTCCCTTTGAAATTGCTTCGTTGCGCCGTTTGTTTAATTGAACACGATTTTAAAATAAATGCGTCTTGACCTTGTTTATCCGGGCGTGAATAAAAAATTTCGTGTAATTTCTTAATCGGCATCATACTAAGTTTGCAACATTGAAGAGCTTTTGTATCATGCTCGCAAGTGCGCCGTGCTGGCAAAGATGTTGCTGAATACCTGAAGAAGTAAGAAACACTTTTTTATGCTATGATTACTACAAATGACTCGGTAGGTATCGTGTCGTACAACAAAAAAAAACTTTTTTTTGCAAATGAAAACTTTTCATATTACTTGACACCCCCAGATAACCCAATTGAGTTACCTATGTGCGTTTTCAATCCTCATATGTTATCAATTGAGTAAAAGTAAACCAATTGAATAAATGTAAGAAGAAATGTAAGTGTTCGATCTTTCCCATATAAAATTTCACAAAGGAATGCTCTTCAACGGCTTAGATCCATCTACTTATAGCGCCAACCCCTCTAAAACTCTTTTGAGATGGCGGGTAGAAGTGAATAGTATCCCACCGGCGCCCTCTACACTAAATGACACATATTTAGACTCAAATCCCAGTATTAAAAATAATACTATAGTGAAATGTACTACAAATTAAATACAGGTGACAACACGGCCCTCCTGCGCACGCTGCCAACCTTGGCAGTGTCACAGTCTGGCTGCGAACAAAATGCACAATTTATTCATTTTATCAAAGTTAATTTTACTCTTCCAGTAATATCCACTTAAGATGAGTAACTTTCCCAAATTCATCTTTACGTGTGTAAGTGTGAAAAGAGACTTTGTCTCTTACCAGACCGTCCTTTAGTGACTGATGATCCTGAGCAGAATAACACTGTATTTTAACCAGCTTTCTTCCTCTGTACTGCATGTGAAAGTCTTAACAATGCTTTTTCACAACATCTTGAATTCTGTGGTGAGACCAATCACCTCCGAGCTCGATGATGATTGGAGGAGTGTTGTTAACCTTTTTCTTATTGGTAGCGTTGAGGAATGGGATGGAGGGTTCTTCATTAACGTCAACTGGCAGCCCTTCGAACTGATTTTGCGTTGGCGTTTCCATGGTCTTATTGCTCTTGGAGCTTTTTGTAAATCTCTTCGCTTTACGCAACTTATCTGGAGACACCTCATCTTCTCTTGGTCTCTTGTTAACCAATTTGGGGTTGGAAGGGGATCTCGACAAAAACTTATCCATATTGGAGCAAGGTCTCAACTATCGACAAGTTGTCGATAGCACCTTAGCCCATCCCTAACTTTTTTGACCGGTTATTTAATACGTAGAAATTCACAACAACACGTCCGAACGCTATGAGAGCCGAGCTGGGAAGGAGTCCGTAACTAGAACTAGGAGAAGGAGGAGTAACTAATTCGAGTGGGAGGTAGGCTAAAACAGTCTCCTTTTGAAAAACATCCAGTACTGCTGGACGCCAAACATCATATTACTAAATTGTTAATGCGGCATGAGCACCAGTGCACTCGGGCCCACGACTTACATTTTCGTCATTTATAGAACGATTCTAGTCGAGAGGAGGTAGAAACCTAGCGAGATCTGTAGTACGAAAATGTGTTCTATGTACTAAAATTAAAGGCAAAACTGTACAACCAATCATGGGTCAGTTACCTACTGATAGATTACAAACAAAATTTGTGTGGTTTTCGTGCGCTATGGACTTCGCTGGTCCATTCTATATTAAACATGGTCGGTCGAACCGCTTAACAAAGGCCTATTTATTGGTAGTCGTTTGCTTAGCAGTCAAAGCGACATATTTAGATATTTTATCTGACTTTACTACACAAAATTTCTTATTATGCCTTCGCCGATTCATATCGCGCTGTGGAAAGCCGAATACGATTTACTGCGACAATGGCAAAACCTTCGAAGGTGCATATAATGAGCTAGCAAAATTGTTGAAATCCGCTCGTTATTCTGTGTCCGACTACGCTGCCTCCGAAGGCATCACTTTTGTGTTCAGTCCAGTATATTCGCCTCATTTCAACGGTCTAGCCGAAAGTGGCGTTAAAAGTGCAAAAAATTTACTCAAGCGTATAGCTGGAAATGCGTATTTAACTTTCGAGGAATTGACTACATTGTTTGCCCAAATAGAAGCAATTCGCAATTCCCGTCCATTGTGTCCTCTGTCTTCCAATCCCAATGACCTTGCACTCTTAACCCCAGGACACTCAGGTCCGATCAGGATCGGACGATCACTAACGACCTTACCGTCTCCACTGACGAGTTCCACTGGGGTGACTAAACCATGGGCAAAACCCTTTAATGATAGGCACACCAAATCAAAGGCCCCTAGTTCCCGGCCGCCCTGCTATTCCTGGCCAAGGCGGCGGCCATGGTAACGGCAGGGCAGGGGGTGCGAAGAATCCCCGGGCTACGATAGGCCGCCAATACAAACTGACCCTGGCTGTACACAATGGACGAACGATTCGCGATGACGATAGGCTTGCGCAGCTGGAAGAAGAGCTGACCCACATAAGATGGCACATTCTGGGGTTATGCGAAGTCCGAAGAGAGGGAGAGGACACCGTAACCTTGGAATCAGGCCATCTTATGTACTACCGTGAAGGTCACCATCTGTCGCAAGGTGGTGTTGGGTTTTTGGTCCACAAAACTCTCCGTAACAACGTTTTAGAAATCGCAAGTGTGTCTCCAAGGGTTGCGTACCTGGCACTTAAGTTAACCAAGAGGTATACTCTCAAGGTGGTTATGGCGTACGCACCCTGGGAAGCATACCCAGATACAGAGGTTGAGGCTTTGTATGAGGATATATCAAAAGCACTGCACCATACCTCCAAAGCCCACTTCAACGTTGTTATGGGGGATTTTAACGCCAAAGTGGGAGTACAGACCTACAGGGAATCGGTAGTAGGACCACACGGTTTAGGACGAAGGAATGACAGGGGACAAATGCTGGTCGACTTCCTTGAAAAAGAAAGGCTGTTTCTGATGAATTCGTTCTACAGGAAGCAGCCGCAGAGGAGGTGGACTTGGCGAAGCCCCGATGGACGGACGAAAAATGAGATTGATTTCATCATTGCGGACAAAAAGCGTATATTTAGGGATGTCTCAGTCATCTCTCGGTTTGCTACTGGCAGTGACCACAGGCTTGTTCGAGGCACCCTGAATATTGATTACAAGCTTGAACGCGTCCGCTTGATGAAGTCAACACTCCGCCCGAACCTTCTTCTCCAAACCGTGGTTGGGTCTGAAACGTTCCAGTTAAAACTGGAGAACCGATTTGCTGCCTTGGAAACCACAGAAAGCATTGACCAAAAGCTCGTAGGCGTCCTGCGAGATGAAGGCACAAAATTTTGTGAAATGCGACACAAAGGCAGAAAGTCGAAGCTTTCGAAGGAAACTCTGCAACTCATGGAGGAACGACGAAATCCCTTGGTAACTTTGTCAGAACAAGGGGCTCTGAATAAAAAAATCACCAAACTTGTACGACGTGACCTCCGGTTAGCAAACGCGCTCCTGATTGAAAAATCAATCGAGCAAAATCGGGGGTCAAAAGTTTTCGTCAAGCCATTGGGTAGAAGCCACCTAACAAAGTTAACCTCCACCACGGGTAGAGTTGTTGTATCTAAAGCAGAGATTCTTTCGGAAGTGGAAAACTTTTATGGCCAGCTGTACGCTTCACATGCTCCTCATCTCACGCAGGAGGAAGACAGAAGAGCCACTCTGACTCGCCACTATACAGAAGACCTGCCTGAGATAAGTCTCGACGAAATCGTGATGGCTCTTGGGCAACTTAAAAATGGAATAGCCGCGGGTGAGGACGGAATTACTACAGAACTCTTAAAGGCTGGTGGAGCCCCACTTATAAAAGAGCTCCAAGTGCTGTTTAATGACGTCCTCTTCACCGGGAGAACTCCAGAGGCATGGCACAGAAGCGTGGTCGTCCTCTTCTTCAAAAAGGGTGACAAAACCCTTTTGAAGAATTATCGCCCCATATCTCTTCTGAGCCATGTCTATTAGTTGTTTTCGAGAGTTATCACGAACCGTCTCGCCCGAAGACTCGACGAGTTTTAGCCCCCGGAACAGGCCGGGTTTCGAAGTGGTTATAGCACGATAGACCACATCCACACGGTGCGTCAGATTGTACAGAAGACAAAGGAGTACAATCGGCCCCTTTGTTTAGCGTTTGTGGACTATGAAAAGGCATTTGACTCTGTCGAGACCTGGGCTGTTCTGGAGTCTTTGCAGCGATGCCAAGTTGACTGGCGATACATCGAGGTGATGAGGTGTATATATGACGCCGCTACGATGACAGTCCAAGTTCAAAACCAGCAGATGAAACATATCCCTCTCCATCGAGGCGTGAGACAAGGGGATGTAATTTCCCCGAAATTGTTCTCCAACGCACTAGAGGATATGTTTAAGACGTTGGATTGGGCTGGACGTGGTATCAACATTAATGGCGAATGCATCTCTCACCTAAGATTTGCAGACGATATCGTCATGATGGCTGAATCGCTGTAAGACTTGCAACGGATGCTGGACAGCTTGGCCAACTCTTCTCAACGCATCGGTCTCCGGATGAACTTGGACAAAACCAAAGTCATGTGCAACGAGTTCGTTGCTCCGGGACCGATTGCCGCAAATGGAACCACTCTAGAGATTGTTCGAAGATATGTTTACCTAGGGCAGACGCTCGAACTGGGTAAAAATAGCTTTGAGAGTGAAGCCATGAGGAGAATTCAGCTAGGTTGGGCAGCGTTCGGAAAACTTCGTCGAGTCTTCTCGTCACCCATCCCACAATGTCTGAAGACAAAAGTTTATAATCAGTGCGTCCTACCTGTTATGACCTACGGTGCTGAAACGTGGACACTAACAGTAAAAGCAGTCCGAAAATTCAAAGTAGCTCAGCGAGCTATGGAAAGAGCTATGCTTGGAGTTTCTCTGAGGGATTGTATTCGTAATGAAGTCATCCGTCAGAGAACCAAAGTCACCGACATAGCTCAGCGCATCAGCAAGCTGACGTGGCAGTGGGCCGGTCATATCTGTCGCAGAACCGATAACCGTTGGGGTAGACGAGTTCTGGAGTGGAGACCGCGAATCGGCAAACGTATTGTAGGACGCACTGAAACTAGGTGGAGTGACGATTTACGGAAGGCAGCTGGTGGCAGTTGGAAACGTAAAGCCGAGGATCGGGCTGAGTGGCGTATCATTGGAGAGGCCTATGTCCAGCAGTGGACGAATGTTGGCTGATTATGATGATGATGATGACTAAACTTAAGAGGTTCCAAATTATTGAAAATCTTCGAAGAAGTTTTTGGGAAAGATGGAGAATGGAGTATATGGCGGAACTACAAAACCGCTCCAAGTGGAAAAGGGACGTTGACAACGTAAATATTGGTGACGTGGTTTTAATTAAAGAAGAAAATTTGATGCCTCTTCACTGGCGCCTGGGTATCATTCAAAGGTGCATCCCGGGCACAGATGGAAGAGTTCGAGTACCAGACATAAAAACAAATAAAGGTGTGGTCAGAAGGGCCACCAACAAATTATGCTTCTACCAACAAAGGACGAGGCCGATACCGTCCCTAACCAACGGGTTTCAACATCAGTTGAGCCTTCACCACGAAACTAAATCAAAAGAGGTGTTGAAAGTATCCATCTATACCTCACTTTCAACGCCCGGGAAAATGTACACGCACACACGTGTACATAAAGAAGAGGATTAGAATTCTTTCCGAGACAGTCAGTTGTCAAAAGACAGTCATTGCGAACAGTCGCTAATTTCTACCTTACATTGAGTTGTGAGTAAAATTCATATGCAATATTGCTATGCCTAGTAGGCCTAACATCAGAGCCCAATCAATTGACAATGTGGTATGAGGCTCGGAAACCTCTACGTCTAATCTCACACGGTAAATTATCCTGGATGTCTTTTTTATAATAAAGAGTAAAGAGACGAGCTGGACATGTGCCTGATGGTATGCAACATGCCTGCCACATAACAGCACAGTGACACGCAGCTATTGGATCTTGAAGAGGCCAAATCATTACATAGCACTGTACTGCGCTCGACACCCAGAGATTTAAGTTGTTATATCTCTAAGCCCTGTAATTTCTCTGGAAACATTGCCCTTCAAATCGGAACACAGTGATATTTGCACATTACTGCTCGGCAGTAGAAAAATTGGCAAAGGTGTGGTCCTTCTCCAGGCGGACTGCCAAGAGTCCTACCACTACAAAACATATCTACTACATGTCTTGCCCTGTTATGGCTAATCCCGGCCGGGGAAGGACGAACTTCTGATTGTGAGCTTCGCCCTTCGAGGGGCACCCGCAGATGTTTAGTAGGGGGACTGGAATGACATGAAACGTCACTGGGCTGATAACTTAATCAGGCCTGGTAATAAGTCCCAGTCATTTCAGAAAGAAAGGATGTCCTCTACAAATTAATGAACTGGGACGTTTAAGATGCGCGAGAGATCGGGATCCGAATCTCGAGGTTTAGAGGTTGCCGAAGGGAGTGTCAGGCACGCGAGTCCGAAACTACGCTACTTGCAGGGCGTAGGTTCGGACTCACAATCCTGGCATGGCCGACTGGAAGTCGGCCGCTAGACCTCCACTGGGGAGCTTCGCCCCTTAAGTAGTAATCAACATGAGTAGCAACGATTTTAATAGAACTACCCAGGAGGGTCCCCGGAAGGGGGAATCCCTCTACGCTCCGGCGTACAGTCCCCAATCGTATTCTGGGGGGGACAAAAATCGTTTGGTATCCTATAACGACGAACATTGCTCACGTACAAAAATATCTGATTCAGCAAGCGACTTGGTTTCTGACGGAACGGAAAAAAGGGAGAGGCGTGCTATGCGCTCGAGACTGAAGGAGAATGGGCTCTTCGTGACTCCTGGGGAGGAAGATAGCAAGATGTTCGGAGAGACAAAGCAGGATTGGAAGCGTCCCCACTCGAGGGACAGAAGCAGCTGTGGAATTACGTTGTTGAGCTCCGACCCTGAATCGGATGCTAAAGTAGAGGATGTACCGCGGCGTAGCAGAGGCCGACCGCGGACAACAGGCGCAGGCGTCGGCCGAGCTGCGGCTAAAGCGGCAATGGTGTCTGCCCACAGGCGAGAAATGGAGATGAAGGCTGAAGAGTTGGTGGCTCGGATATCACTATTATCTCGTGTCGTAAGGCCCATCCCAAAGCTATCGTCGGATGTGGAGTTTCAGCCTTCAATGGGGCGTTCAATCACGTCGGCGGAACGTGCGGAGGTAATCGACCGCGAAGAGGAGTTGGACGAGAGGTTGAATGCCTGCATAGAGACCATCAACCATGTGGCCGACACGTCTGGAAACCTATCTGGCCCTTTTCAAACTGCCCTTAGGGACGTGGCTAACACCGTGAAGGAGGTGTACAACGAGTTTCGGTACAGGACCTCCGAGAGAGAAACGAACGCGCTTGAGGCCGCCAACAAACGCTTGCGGACGGAGCTAAAAGAGCTCCGCAGCGAAGTAGCGAAGCTGCGCAATGAGTTAAATGAGACTAATGCAACGGCGCTACCGGTGCAGCAAACATACCTCGGCAGGTCTCCACAGTCCAGCCCGGCCCCAGAGGACTTAGAGCAACGGATAGTGAGACAGGTCGAGAATATGGTTAACGTCAGACTGGCAGCTATTGAGGAGCGCCTTCTCCTCGAGAAGCGCGCCAGATCTCCATTCACTTCCGAGTGCAGTCTTGAAACTCAGGCACCGGTCCCAGGATGCTCAAATGCTCCAACTACTACCGCCTCTTCCTTGAACATCGAACCATCAAGACCGGAAACACTCAATTCCACGCATTTATCCGGTCTGGTGATTCGGTTTAATTGCAAGACTAATCATTAATTTCCCTTATTCGTTCTTCCTTCCACGGGTATCACTGGTAGAGACCCCTATCCGCAATTGCCATGCGGGCACATTCCCGGCCGTTCTCATTGCACGGTCAGTGTCTGATAACTTGACACGTGCAATGCGGTACGCCGTGATAGCACCACAGCATAGAATACGAGTAAAACTTTTATTTTATTTTTACAGGTTTACACTTGACCGCCATCTCGCCTGATGTTAAGCGACGATGCGGTCTACGATGGTGCGTGTTTACCTGGAAGAAACCGATTCAGTCTCGATTTGAAAACATAAAGATTGTGACTATCGGGAAAAACCCACACAGGCAACGTATTCCACAACCTTGACGTTCTAATCACAAAGGCAGAGTCAAATCTTTTCGTTCGTGTCTTTGGAACATCATGACGTAACATGAATCAAACGACCTCCTCAGTGATCTCGGTCACGTCCATACTCTGCAAGACTATGGAATGTGTCTTAAACCACAGGCTCAGGAGCCTGTGTTACGTCAGAACGTAACTAGAATCAAACGACCTCCTCAGTTGACCGGCAATACGGATTTCGCCAAAACCGGTCCACCGGAGATATTCTAGCGTACGTCACTCACATCTGGAATGAAGCTATTGAGAAACACGGGGAAGCACTTGCAGTCTCCCTGGATATCTCGAAGGCTTTCGACAGGGTTTAGCATGATGGCATGGCCTTATAAGCAAGCTTTCTAGTTATAGTATGTCGTCTAGGTTTATTGCGTGGATATCGGACTTTTTAGGGATCGATCCATACGAGTCGTCATCATCGTCATGGCTGCTCGTCGGATCAAATGGCTATCAATGCCGGAGTCCCTCAAGGTCGGTACTCTCTGCAACTCTCTTGCTTGCTACATATCAACGATCTGTTAAAGCCCTGTATCTTTGGGTACGCAGATGATAGCACCGTTGTAGAGAGTTACATATCTAGCGCGAGAGCCACTGGGCAGTAAACTTAGGTCTGATCTAGAGAGAGTCTGATCGAGCGTTTGAGCTTGACCCTTGAGGCGATGTCTAAATGGGGCGATGCCAATCTGGTTAAGTTCAACGAGAGTAAGAGGCAGGCGTGTCTATTCTCCGCTAAAAGGAGTCCATTCCAACTGACTCCAACTTTTAGATGTGTATCCGTGCCGGTTTATGACCGTCGTGAGCTTTTGGGCGTTGCCTTGACCTCTACGCTCAACTTTGGCTCGTATATCGAGTCCAACGCTAAACTAGCTGCCAAAAAACTAGGTGTCCTCTCAAAGGTGCGAAGGTACTTCAAGTCTGAACAGTTGCTTACATTATATCAAGCACAGATTCGCTCCTGTATGGAGTACTGTTCGCACCTTTGGGATGGTTCGGTTAAGTATCAGCTGGAAGCTCTGGAATCGATTGAGAGACGTGCCAAAAGGCTCATAGGCAATGACACTCTTGTGCGAAAAAGACTTCAAAGTCTTGAACATCGTCGTAAAATTGCTAGTCTATCGGTTTTTATCGGATACACTTCGGAGAGTGTGCGAATGATTTACACGATCTAGTACCACCTTGTTCATTTTTTCTAGCGGAATGCTCGTAGCTCGAAAAAGCGACATCGTTTCATGGTTGATGTTCCAAAGACTCGAACGAAGAGATTTGACTCTACTCATGTGATAAGAACGTCTAAGCTGTGGAATACGTTGCCTGAGTGGGTTTTCCCCGATAGTTACAATCTTTGTGTCTTCAATAAATAAAATACGTCATAGTAATATCAGAAAAATAACGAAAGCTACGAACGCTCTAACCTACGCACAAAAATTGAAGTGGACCAAAATAGTAACAAGTAATAGTAACTAACACATAAATAGATTTTAAGAAATTTAAATTTAACTGGAAATAAATGGCATTTTTATTTTATTTTCTATATTTATTTAGTTTTAAGCCTACATAAATATCTACTTTACGATTACACCTACTTATGTACTATCTAAATAATCCACGACCCCACCAATTCGTGTTTAAATACTAGTTTCTGCCTGTGGCTTCGTATCGCACGCGTTGTTTATAGGGAAACGTTAAAGTCATACGTCATTACTTTCCTAATAGGCTTATGATTATAGATTTAGATGATGGGATAAAAAGTATAGGCATCCAAACCTATAACGTTTAATGCCAGATTTAAAACTTAAAACAACGGATGCGATATAACTAGCGTGAAGAGGTGATGTAATAGTAATAGAATAATAGGTAGGTACTTAAGTTATGATTTACTTTCAACGCGCGGCGACCTACTATACGCGGCGTCATACTGAATTGCGATCACCGAATTAAGTACATGTTTTACAAATTGCAGTCAAGTAATTTTTTTTACTATCCAGTCTTAAAATCAGCAGGTCTACTACGAAAACAACCTCCGAATAATCCGATCCGACCGACAGCTGTCCGAATAATCGGTAAGGTAATTAAATGCTTTCCGAGTAAGGTTTATGACACAAAAACTGTCAAATGTATGTCGGTCGGAATTCGCAATGAACGAAACGCCCGATCCGATCATCCGACTAATTGTGTTTCCTGTTAAGAAACGTACATAAGTTCGGCCGTTATATCGTTTATCGGACTTCGTAGTAGACCTGCAGGATCATTTATACACTTTTCATTAAAACCCGTGAATCTCTTTTTGCTTGTTGATGGTAACGACGATTCGTCCATATCGAAATTCTACCACGGCGAATCAAAACAGCAAAACACGAATGAATGCGAAATGGCGAAGCGCGGGCGGCGAGCGCGGGTTGGTCGAGCCGAGCCGATCGGTCACTCTATTCCGAGAGCTGCTAGCAACTTTTGGGTAGGTATTTGAGGCAAGCTGAAAACTTATCACTTAGCTCTCCTCATATATCCCAACTCCCAACACGGAGGTGCAGACCTGGGTGGTGAGAAACGGGACAAAATGGATCCATACATTTTTGAAATCTTTATTTTTTGGTTTTTTGTTCGCAATCAACACATGTACATATAGGCTACTTTCAATATGTTTTAATAATGAGTACGGTAAAATTGTAATTCGGTTAAAATCAATGCTTAAATATTAGGTAAATAAGGTTTATATAAGTAGAGTTAAGTAGGGCACACCTAATAAATACAATTTTGGTTTAGTTTATTCAAGAATATAGGTAAGGTGTCAACTTATTTACTTAACTTAAGGCAAAATTTGGAAAATGTATCGGTATTTAAGGAATAGCTTAATTTTAAGCTAAGATGTTATGTGCAGGATGTGCAGTGTCCCAGGATGTTATGTGCATTTATAGCTGGTTGTGTGCTACATTCCAAGTGGTCATTTGTTAGCCTACGACCAGGAATGGAAAATATATGGTCAAAATAGTGACTTTTCCATAGTGAAAATAAACCGAAAAGAGGGCTCAGAATTGGGGGCTCTCAAAGTCAAAGTACTTTATTCATAAATGTACAATTTACACGTCAATTAATAAAAACAAAAGAAAGAGCCTACTAAAATTACTACTTTACTGTATTATAACAAATTTCGTCGTGTCCGCACCGAGTCATCGCCGAGACTACTTCGGCGGTCACAGCGAGGGCTCGTCAGGGTCTCACCAACGGGTTACTTCGAGGGGTCACGTCGGGGATCACGCTGAGGGTCACGCCTAGGTCAAGATTAAGTCAAGGTCACCCGAGTTCAACATCAAGTTAAGGTCAGCCGAGTTCAAGATCAAGTCAAGGTCGCCCAAGATCAAGAGTCAAAATCAAGTGGAATTCACATCCAGTACGAGTTCGATGATTGTCCCACAGCGGTCGCCAAGTGAACCCAGGGACGAGTCTACCAGCGCCTGTCGGAACGAGAGGGCACGTACTCAAGAGACCTACTTACAACAGGTCTCTCCCCCTCTCGCTGCCCGCAGATCAGGCTCGTCAACGCATAGCGGTCGGTCATTCGGCCGGTCCGCGACATTTTTTATTTGGTGAATATGTATGAGGGAATATAGTATTTTTGTGTGTTTAAAGATAAAAAAATAAGCCAGACGATTTAGTCGAGGCTCAAACAAGCTAGACGCGTGCAAAGTTCTATTTTTAAAAGTTCTAGTACTTATTTATAGTCTCAAATATGAGTAGGTTTGTGTAATATTTCAACGGCGTGTTATGTAATTATTTTTATTGATATCTATGTACTTATGTGTTTTGTATGTATTCTTAATGGAAGTAGTATATTTTAAGCATAATTTTTAGTTACTTGGTGTTATAATTTGTTGTCTATTTACCTACTACATTAATTTACCTAAAATAGTAAGGGCCGGATTGTTGTAAATATAATCCTATCCATGCACGGTGGCCAGGAAAAGATTACTCTGAGCAATAAGGCCGCCATTTTAAATGTCATATATGTGTAATAGTTCTTAGTTTCTCATGTAATTTTTCTTTTGTGTTGTGCCTTTTAATAAAGAGTTTTCTTATCTTATAATACGAGAACTATGTGTTACTATGTACTAACACTACTATGTTGATACAAGTTTTCAGCTTGCCTCAAATCGACTGTCCCTACGTATACTATCGAAACTAGAAAACAGCACTTTACAGGGGAGCGGTTAGAAGTTTTTTTGGGTAAATTTTTCGCAATATCTCATTAATTATACATCGTAAGAGAGTAGTTTTTTAGCAGTCTTGATAGTTTCTAGACCGGTTTAGGCAGTGTTAATCACATTGTGATAAATATGTGTAGTTCTTTAGAAAATAAAGATTCGATTGTCTACGTCGAATTTTAAGTTAACATTTGGATCGAAACTGACACTTTCGATTATTTTCATGAGAATTTTGATATAAAACTATATCGAATGTCACACATTCAATAGTTTACATCGTACGTGAAGTAATATTTTGTTCATAATGTGCCTATCGAAATCTTTATAAAAGATCCGAATCTATGTGAGATTTTATTTTAATTTCCTAATAATTGAAAGATCAGGTGAAAATATGACACAAGAAAAGAATCTTTCATAGAGAGAATGCTTTTATTTTATAATTCGAAATTTTATTACAAAAAAATTGTATTTACCTTACTAACCGATGCTTTTAATAACATCATAATTAATAATAAAATTAGTTATCTATTATCTATTCTATGGAATGTACCATAAAATATCACTATAAATCTCAATCAAGTTTTATTACTAACACTTTATTTATAATAATTAAACATTTGTCTGCCTACATCCTACATCGGTACCTCAAATATTATCTTAAGATATGTCAGTCTGAAATGTTATTTTGGTACTTATTATTAATAATATGGCTATAACCACTTTTTAGGAACATTATTTGGAATCTTGTGACACTTATATTGTACTAAGTACTAGTAAAATTTTAAACAGTCCCTATGTTATACAAAATCACAGTACTTGTTATCTAAATAAACCTTTCTTAAATGTAACGTTATGTTGTAATTTATTACACTACGCTTATAATTATTAATCATTTTAGTGCGTACTCTAAGAGAATGCATTTTGCCAGATACCAATATTGCAAAAAGCTAAATAAAAAGATGTTAATAAATTACTGAAGTTATATTTGTTGTAGCAGCTAAATTTTAATTTAAAAAATCTGGTACAAGTGATCCGTTTTGCTTTATAATGCAATAATTATGGTAGTTGTCAAACGCGCTCTCTCAGTGTCCGCACTTTAGCACTAGTTCACAAGTAGCAATATGGCACAAAGTAACTTAAAAGATTTGATTAATTGGAACTACACTTTTGTTGAGTGTAGTTCCAATTAATCAAAATCGTCTACTACATCAGATGTATCGGCACTGTGTTTCAGTTCTTTGAAGAAACGATGATACTCTTCTTCTTGAGGCAGTCTCTGATTGGGGCGAAACGAATCTGGCCAAGTTTAATGAGGGAAAGACGCAGGCGTGTTTGTTCTCCGTAAAAAGGAGTCAATTTTTACAGACTCCTACTTTTCGAGGTGTATCCGTGCCGGTTACTGATCATCTTGAGCTTTTGGGTGTTACCTTGACATCTACACTCAACTTTGGCTCGTATATCGAGTCCAAGGCTAAATTAGCTGCCAAAAAACTAGGTGTCCTCTCAAAGGTGCGAAAGTACTTCAAGTCGGAACAATTGCTTTTGTTATATAAAGCACAGATTCGCTCTAATATGGAGTACTGTTCGCACCTTTGGGATGGGTCGGCTAAGTATCAGCTTGAGGCTCTGGAATCGATCGAGAGGCGTGCTAAAAGGCTCATAGGCAATAACACTCTTGTGCGAAAAAGACTGCAAAGTCTTGAACATCGCCGAAAAATTGCTAGCGTATCGGTTTATTATCGGATACACTTCGGAGAGTGTGCATCTGATCTGCATGATCTAGCCCTTTTTTCTATCGGACTTCCCGTGGCTCGAAGAAGCGGCATCGTTTCATGGTTGATGTTCCAAAGACACGAACAAAGAGGTTTGACTCTACTTTTGTGATAAGAACGTCTAGACTGTGGAATGAGTTGCCTGAGTGGGTTTTTCCCGATGGTTATAATCTTGGCGTCTTCAAATCGAGAGTGAATCGGTTTCTTCTAGGTAAGCACGCTCCATCTTAGACCGCATCGTCGCTTAACATCAGGCGAGATGGTGGTCAAGTGTAAACCTATAAATGATAAAAATAAAAAACTCTCGCGGTATCACACAAAGACACCAAATCTTTGTGTTTTGCTTCAGTAACAGGAAGCATGCCTGAATATGCTACCTTTAATTTTTCGTTGGCAGCAGGTATTCTCTGGCGTCTTCTTCTGGTGCCTAAAATAGTTTTTAAGCGGTGGTATTCTCCTTTCAAGTCGTATTTGAAATAGATACAGTCAGCTTCCTCTTTTCTTACTAATATTTCTTTGATGCAGTTCCATTTTACATTCTCATTGGCCGTATCCTTTTTCCAATTTCTGTTCTCTAAAAGTGGTTTGTAGTCAATAATTTGGCTTTGGTCTATTTCAATTTCCCTGTAAGGTTATAAGTTACGGTGGTCTAGTCGGGAGAACGGCGGCTGCCGATCCGGAGACCCCGGGTTCAAACCCCACACGCACCACTGTCTTTTCGAAGTCATGTGCGTAATGCCGCTAAATTAAAACGGTGAAGGAAAACATCGTGAGGAAACCGACATGTACCTACCTAGAATCTTTCGAAGTCATGTGTCATCCGCCAACCCGCACTGGGCCAGCGTGGTGGATTATGGCCTTAACTCTCTCCTTGCGAGAGAAGGCCCCGAGTCCCAGCAGTGGGAACGTTTAGTGGGCTGTTGATGTTGTTGATGTAAGGTTTACCATTGGTCTTAGCCCATCGAACTAATGCATACCACTG
Organism: Ectropis crepuscularia; assembly: GCA_963693475.1. Lineage (NCBI taxonomy): Eukaryota > Metazoa > Arthropoda > Insecta > Lepidoptera > Geometridae > Ectropis > Ectropis crepuscularia. Next base: position 23,215,023 of record OY856355.1, read on the forward strand.
GTCAGGGGTATAAACCATTTTTCGATTAGACTCTTTTTCAATGAGAGCATGGACACTGTCGCCCTCATTTTGTGTATGTCCCTGCTCTAGTAATCTGTGAGTAATATCTACTTTTAGTTCCCTGGAAATATCCATATACATAGAGTAAACTACTCTGTTCCTATTTTGGCCAGAGCAATTGTCGGACCAAAGCCGAAATTGTTTAGACCCCTTGTCGATATTTTCTTTCATAAACAGTCTCAAACAGCTGCTTACCTCATTAGCTCCTCTTTTAGCGGTAATCTCTGTCCACATGTAACAGAACCCTTCTAGCTTAGCTACATCAAAAACAGTGAAGTTAAAAACGGATAGTTTTCTTTTGTAATAAAGGATTCCAACGTCACCGTGAGGAGCGTTGAGAATCTTCTGGAAATCAAATGAATGCCCTGAAATTGTATGTGCAAACATACAATGAGGATCCGTAACGAGTATGCAGATTTATAGAGCTAAGAAATCCTTAACAAACAGTGTAAAAATTTTTGTTCTACGACAAAAATTGACGAAGTTATGACCGAATTACTAGCGAAGTTTACAGAGTGGCCGTCGCGATAGCTGTGACGTCACTGTGACGGTCGCCGCCAGGTAGCCGTTGGCAGCGATAAGGCGCGCCGTGTTTTGTTTCTTTAATTGTGACTTTAAAACAAATTAAGTGTCCGATTTGTGTGTAATTCACTTTTTAAACTATGTATAAATATTGTGTAGTGCCAAAATGTATAAACACTTCTATTAAAACGCCAGAAAAACTATTTTTTAACGTGCTGAAAGACCCAAAACTTCGTAAAAAATGGTATTCGGTTGTAAAAAGAGATCATAAAACTCCACCCTCTGCCCAGACTACAAGACATTGCTGTGAAGATCATTTCGATGTGAGTACCTACATAACTATACCTATTATTTGGTTGATATTTATTAAAATAAGGTGGTACCTACTATTAAGTGCATTGTACCTTTCTATATATCTTATTTTAAGCTGCTGTATTAATAGAAACATACCTTCTTACTTTTTCTGAGTATTGTGTATAAACCTACGTACCCACCTATTTGCCCGTTCTCATTTCTATGTAATATTCCACGGTTAAAGCACAAAAACTTAGGTAAAAATCAAAGAGTGAATGATATATTATTTATTTTTTTATCATCTACACAAAAGCGGTGCATTTATGTATCTGCCTCAACTATGCCTTACTGTTAGAAGCAACTACATTAATATATCCTACTAATATAACACTCGCATAAATTGTAACACACGTAGCGCAGTCCGCTTGGTCGAACATAACCGATTACCAAGGTTTCAATCATCATCATCAGCGGGGCTTAACTAGTATTTTTTATATTTCAGTTGGAAGATATGGAATATTACGTAAAGTTTAAGTTGGTTGGAGGAAACCTTAAACTAAAGAAAGGAGTTTTGCCTCATAAGTTTGAATGTCAAAGCCTCAAAAAAAGAAAATTGACCGACCAGGTTATAAGAAAAGACAAGATATACAACTAGTAGTTTTGGAGAAAAATGGCAACATGGAACAAACAATGTTTGCTTCAGCGGCTCCTGGTTAGTTGTCACCGTAACACCTATCTAAGAACATGCACCAATCAAACCCAAACCCATAACTGAAAACAGCATCAAAGTCAGACAAGTAGTCTTGGAGAAAAATGGCGACATGAATTGCACAAACAAACATCCTAGAAACGCAGAGACCGTCTGCGTTGCGTCGTGGGTCGTAGGTAATAAAAATAAAACAGAAATAAAATATATGCTTAAAAAATGTTTTTGCTTTATATTCAAGTCATCCTACCTATATAAGTACATACTGAACGAACGATTTGTAACAAAACGCGAGATGGCAAATAAAACAGCCATGACATCTTATATTGGATTCTGTCATACCTAGATCAGCAAGTGAGAGAACCATGCACTAAATAAAGCGCAAGTAGGTTAAAAAATCATTCGCGAAATGAATGATCTACATAATTATGAATGAACGAAAACAATTATTTCATTTACATTCGATAGTATAAACACTACTCTTTAAGTTCTGAATATGTCCCTGTACCTACACTTTACATTCATTTTATTACACCTGCCTATGTAATGAAGTGAATGTAAAGTGTAGGTACAGGGACATATTCAGAGCTTAAGAGTAGGTAGTGTTTATACTATCGAATGTAAATGAAATAGTTGTTTTCGTTCATTCATATGTAGATCATTTCGCGAATGATTTTTTAACCACTAACTAACAAATTAAAGATTACTAATAAGTACCTACGTACGTAGATAAATAAGCAGCATCCTTACCTTTGTAGTTTCCAACCACGGATTTCAACGCTGGTGAACTTGGAATGATTACCTAGATAATCAAATACCTACCGTAAAAGAATCCACTTTTGGAAGATTATCTGACTGAGCTTGCACAAAACCCGCTTCTACTTTATTAGTACTCATATTACTTAGGTACGTTTTATACTTAAGTATCACAAAATTACACTCCAACAACACTTTATGTAAATAAATTGCGAAATATTAGGGACCAACCGAGTCGCGCGTCGCCGCTGCTACGTCGAATATGCCGGCCGACCGGCCGGCCGCGCTCGGTTCCGTCACAGTGACGTCACACGCTCCCGCGTGCATTGACTTTTAGCGACAGGAACGGTATATGTTTATTATTTAATATCTTCGTAAGTAATGGTCCGATTTGGATAATTCAAAAAGATATATGATCCTTACGTCATAAAGAATAACGTGGATGATAGATCTATTGAATTTGCTATAACTTTACTGATCCTCATTTCAGGGCATTCATTAGCCACTTTTTTATCCTTATTATGTAACTCTCTAGCTACACTTTTATTATTTATATGTCTGTTGTGAGCTTCTATCTGTTTCTCCGTTGGCATGTTTTCTTTAGAAAAAGCATGACATTTGTCACATATATCCTTTTTAGGTGTAAAGAACTCAATGTTCATGTGTTTGTCTACTGCGTCCCGATACTGGCGTAGAGTAGTAGCCTTGTTTTCATAACTACCAAGTTGGTCCCATTCTTTATGCAATTTAAACGTCTTGGTCATGTTTAAGTCATTGCTGAGATACAATTTACTGCAATTTTTTCTAGTATAGTGGGATTCTACAGGCTGAAATGAAGCCTCGTGATCACATACGCTTTTAGTCACGGCACTATTGACTATCACAGGATGATTTTCGCGTTTTCCTCTGTTGTCAGATACAGTAGAGCCTTCTAGATTCAACTTATTGTGGGCTGTTCGTACAAACTGGTCACTGATACAAAGGGTATTAAGAAAAGTTTTCATACAAACATTTTTTTCTACAAATTTGTTTTCAGAAGGCAGTGGAAGATAATACTGAGTCGTGTAATCTCGACGAGATTCTCCTTCTGTGGTTCGAGATTTCTTGTTAACTTTTTTTGTGAACGTGTTGATATAGTCCCACTGTTTTGCATGATCTCCAAGGTGCCAGAAATTGTTTTTTATGTTTCCACGGATGTTTAAATCTAATTTTTTATAGCATTCTTTTTTACAAGTGCTACTGCATATTGGACCTAATTCTTTCGCTTTCATTTCTTTTCTGGTAGTATATTGCTGTCCCGTATTAAGCAATAGTTTTCGTTTGTTGTCAATCCATGTCTGTTCTTTTCTAGCTCTTTTTTTGCCTGGATTTCTTTTGAAGCTAGATTTGCGTTTTTTATTGATTTGTGGTGAATAAGGACATTCACAATCTGAAATAGTTACAAGGGAGCTAATACTGGGAATCGGAGCAGAGTTGTCTGTTTCTAAATCTTGTGGAGAATTTTCTAGTGGTGTATTTACTACTGGATCTAATGTTTTTTCAGGTATTGTCTGTGCAATATAATTAGGTGGTGTGGGAGATTCCACTATACTTTCTTCATTGTTATGGAGAATCGGAGCAGAGTTGTCTATTTCCGAAATTTTCTGGGAATCATTTATATCTCTCGGTAAAATGTTGTTTTTAACTGTAGCGCTATTGCCAGTACTGGATTCACTCGTTTCGCATGCATTTGAATTTTCAGAGCGAGTGGGAAAAGTATTCTGTAAAGAAACATGACTCAGGTGGTTTGTAGATACATCTTGTGGAGAATTTACAAGTGGTGTATTTACTAATGGACGTAATGCTTATTTTGGTATTGTCAGTGCAATACAATTTGGTGCTGTAGGAGAATCCACTGGACTATCTTCATTGCTATCGGGAATTTCATCGGTATCACTGTCAACTTTATCTGCAGGTGCCTCAAAAGTTGCAAAACTTATACAGTTTTGGCTAGGCGTCCAAGGTCTGTCTGATGATAGTTCGTCATCTACTAGTGCTTCTAAAGCCTTAAAATCCGATTCACTCATTCGTACTGGTGAATCTGAAATTAAATAAATTAGTGCCAATTTATGCCCAGCCCATACAAAAATGCATAGTAGATAGATACAAACATAATATATTCATTCAAACATACAACATACTATCGAAAAACATAACTTAATATAGCGCAGTCGGGCAAAAATCGACGTAAATAATCGGAACTAACATTTTCCATGGTAAAAATACATGTGCTGCGATGTACACAATGGAAACTAACACTTTCGATAAAACGCATTGTAAGATTTTGTACTAAAGTTCGAAGTAAAGTATTGTAACTACCACTTTCAATTGACGGACGGAATTAAACTACGCTGTATAACATCGAATCTACAAGTTTCGATAGTTTACTTGGGTAATGCATAAAAAAATATTAAAACAAGTTATTTATATGAAAAGCATCAATAATCATTTGGGGACATATTTCGTTTTGCTATACAATATTAAAATAATACATTTAAGGGTTGATAACAGTGAATTAACATTAAGTTTTCATAACAAAAACTTACCTGGAACATTGTTTTTATTTTCTTGTATTTGGTTGGAGCTTCTTTCATTCCTGGCTAGATCCAATATGTAAGATGATCGTGAACGCCTTCTATGCATTATAAACTATTCTATACAAGAACTTCTGTCACTAAAATAACAATTTTATTATTCGCATAGTTTTATAGTAATAAACATCCACTGACAAGTAGCGCGCGCGCGTGATGAATGATGAGCGAGGTATGCGACGTAAACAAACGATAGTCGTAGTTGCGTCTCGCTCACTTGTTTTCTTACGACGTATGTTCCCGCGTAAGATGACGAAATTTGAGTTTCATGATATATACTAAGATAAATAACAAATTGCGCTACTAAAAAACAATAAAAAAATTGAGATTCGATACTCTACGTAGGGACAGTCGAAATACCCACCCAAATTTTGCTTTCTGCTCTGGGATACTATCTGGGAAATACTGGGAGTATATACTCCCAGTATTCCGAGAGCAGAAAGCAGAATTTGGGTCACAAACAATCCCCTCATCTCTCACCTCGCGCATCCCGTCCGCGCGGATGCGGTCTGTAGATAGATAGATAGATAGATTAACTATTTATTGCACTTAACAAAGTTACAAAAACTTAATAAAGTAACAATTGGCTACCTTATCGCTAAAAGCGATCTCTTCCAGGCAACCGCTTGATGGAAAAGGAGAAATGAAGAGTAATAAGACGGGGAAGTACAAACAATGAGTGAAAGATTATAAGTCCATAAATATGAAAATTAACTTTGAAGTATTCTAATATAAATACACTACAATACTATTAAACATAAACCTACATATTAATAACAATACATTCTAATACATAAATACGAATATAATATAAACTAGTAAATCATTACTAAAGGATATACAATAATATATGAAATTGATAAATTTACAACTTAAATAAGAGTAACGACTTCAACTAAATTATCACGTAGATAGATATACCTGATTTACCAGTTGTTTGAAAACTGCAACTGATGGAGCTTGTCTAATAGTTACAGGCAAAGCATTCCACAGCTCAACGGCCCGAAAAGCGAACGACTTGCCGTAGAAATTTTCGCTGCGTGCCAAAGGCGATTGGAGTGACAAGTTGTTCTTAGACCGGAGAGGCAGAGAGTGCGCATCGCTCCAGAATGTAAAAACATCTTTCAAATAACGCGGTGATGAGGGTTGAAATAAAACATTGTAGAGTAGAGATAAAATATGAGCATTCCGACGAAGGCGAATGGGAAGCCACTTGAGCTGCATACGGAATGTACGGTCTGTGGGTAGAATGGTAGGCCCTGTGGTGTCGTAACTTTGTGGAAAAAACTAGTGTTCATGTTTTTCGGGACAGTAAAGTGTAGTTACTGGACATGGTACCACAAGTGAAATTCCGGCACTTTCCCGGAATTCCCGGCCAACTGGCCACCCCTTACTAGAGCCCTCCACTAGGGTGACCTGTATGAAACCTGTAGGAAACGCGGCTCTATCTGTTACATTGTTTTGTCCTAGTACTTATTAAAGAAATATTAATTAATATTATAGTAATACTAGGTGAACGCGCGCGCGTTGCTACGCCATCTATCGAAAATTGGTCGTACCAATTCAAATTTTGAACAAATTCGGAGACTTTAGGTTCTAATGATGCACCCTTTAAAATATGACATATGCTGTCACGCAACGAAAGCTTTCAATAAGCAATATTTTTTCCCGTTTTTGTAACATTTTTCATTCATGCTCGGCTCCTGTTGATAGTAGCGTAATGTTAAATAGCCTATAGCCTTCCTCGATAAATGGACTATCCTGGAAAGAAAGAACCTTTCTATTCGGACCAGTAGTTCCAGAGATCCTTGCGTTCAAACAAACAAACAAACAAACTCTTCAGCTTTATAATATTAGTATAGATTTGATTTTTTTTATTAATTAATAGATATCTATCTTACAGTCTTAAAATAGACGAAATTAATATTTAATCTTAGTTTATTATGATTTTATGTGTACTTTTAGATTTAATGTATTTTTTTTAGTTTTTTACAATAAGTATTAACATTAACAATAAACAAAGATCATAAAACCTTAAAAACTATAATGCCGCCTGCAGCGGGGCAGAGCCCAAGCTACCGGTGGTTAAAGCGCCCTACTCACACATCTGCCGCAATCTAGGGTGCATGGCGGTTGTGGCGATATCGGGAGTATCTCTACACACTTGCCTGCCGTGCAGTGTGCCAGAGTAAGCTGAGCTGAGCACACGTATTGAGAATGGCACCCGTATTATCGACCAATCAAAAGATTGGAGTAGCCTTGGCGCTTTCTGTGGTGCTACCTCAAAAAAAAAAGGAAAAGGAAATACTGGGTGAAAAAATAGCTACAGAAAAGAAGTAAGTTATCCCACATGAATATTATAAAAGAACTGGAAGTAGATGACTTCACTAACTTTTACGGATGGATTTTGACTCTTTTGAAGAGCTTCTTGCAATGGTGGCACCATTTATAGAAAAAAAAAAATACATTGATGCGGATCCAATTTAATATACTTAATGCCCACCTGCAATACGATTACTGAAATTTAATCAGCACAATTTCTATTTCGTTGTATTCTTGACCCAACAACCAACAGCCATTCTCTAATCCTTACTTTTATCTTGAATTGCAGTAAATGTTTAATTTTAACTTTATCATTAAGTAAATTGTACCGAATCGGCGCCAAGTGATAAAAATTCCTCCAGCCAACTTGACTATTATATGGAGGAACAAGACACGTGTCTCTCCTTTTCATAGTTTTCGGAAGACTAGGAACAATATCTCTGTGATACCTGCGGATGCAGTGGTAAACATAGGGTTTTCTAACGGATAACATTTCACTACACCTATATAGTTCATCGGTAGGAAATCTGTATGGGAAGCTTAGTATTACTTTTAGTAAGGCTCTTTGTGAACGCTCAACTACAAGCATTTAGTTTTCCCTGCACCACCCCAGGAGGTAATACAGTAGCCTATAGCACATTCTGCTAGTGATCTATATATTTGCAGAAGGAGAGGCTGATTGACAACATATTTTAAAGATTTAAAAATTAATTTTGCATAGTGCATTAATATAAGTCAAAAACAGAGTCGGCCCTAGCGTGGAACCTTCAAGTACTTTCATGGAATATCAATACTGTATCATCGGCAAACATCAAGGTATCGGCACTCTGTAGACTAATTTTGCATAGTTCATTAATATAAGTGTAATAGAGTTGGCCCTAGAGTGGAACCTTGAGGAATTCCGTAATTACACATAATATATCTTTGTCACTCAGTTGTTTATCCACTCTCACTTGCATCACACGATTTCCAAGATAATCGGCAAACCAGTCATGTACAGTACCTCTTACACCAATGCCATTTAAACGGGCCAAAAGAATAGGAATTGATACCGTATCAAACGCCTTTTGTAAGTCCAGAAACAAAGTAATACATTTCTGTCCCTGATCTAAATAATATTTAGCACATCCGCTCAAATAACGTCACAACTCCAAAGACTACATTTTTCAGGAAAGACATTTAAAGTTTACCCTACTTAAATTTGTTTACTTTTTGGATCATAATTAAAAAGTGAACTATTTTAGAAGAAAACGTTCTTGAGCGAGTTATAATGATTTTTTAAGCTCTATAAATTCATATTATTAGTAATCTGAAAATCCTGAAAAAAAATCCAGTTGTGACTCTATATGTATAAAAAAAACAAAGTTTTACTTTAATTTGTTTATTATAATGACACAAGTATGTTTAACTTGTTACGAAACACAATAAATTCTTAAATATAACGTGTAGTACACACATATCAGACTTTGAAATGCCTTATTATACATAGACAATTAAATTTTAAAACTTATAACTGAAAAATAAACAAAATTCTATCAAGATAAAATAATTTAAGAACTTAAAACAATCAACTGTTCAATAACACGAGAGTAGAAAGTATAATAAAAAATAATTAAACTTTAAACTTATAAACTATTATAAAAATCGGCATAAAAACTAGGAATGTGGTTGTTAAGAAGTAATGTCATTAAGTCATTCTTTTTCCGTTCCTTAATCTCCATTTTAGCAGCATAAACTGGCTTTGGATCAGGAACTATTATTTTCTTATTTCGAGAAAGTAAATTAATTTCAGACCATTCAATGTCATTGTAAGACGTTTTGCACTTTAAAATATTTGGTGTTTCTTTGGTAATCATCATCATTTTAACTTCAGAAATCTTTAGCTTATTTAAAGTAGTAATACCTAGATCACTAACTAATCTTTTTAAATTAATAAAATCGGTGTGTGATAGTTCATTTACTCTTAGTGGTTCCCCAGTTTTCTTAGCTTCTTTAATTATTTGTACGTACCATGCCAGGCACGTAAATTGGACCAGTTTTCAAGGAACGTTTTATTTGCTTTTCGATTACCGAATGTATGGCGTCACCTTCGTTTTGCGTATGTCCGGCTACCAAAAAATTGTGACTAATAGAATTTAAATTACTAAACTTCAATATTGCATACATGTACAATCCAACAATAAACTTATTTTTGTTTTGGCCGCAACAGTTATCCGAATAAAAAACTAGATCAATGGGTTGGTCACCCTCATAACCATGCAATTCTTTTTCGATATATTTAAGCAAACAGCTACCAATCTCATCTGCACCCCGATTACCCTGACCCTCGTGCCAAAAATAACAATCGGTAATACTGTTATTTACAATAGTGTCTCCATTGTAACTATCATCTTCTGTCTGTTGCCCTTTCTTCTTTTTTCCCGATTCTTCTGCTTTCAATTTGCTTATCGTAAAGTTCATATTATTTAATTTGCTCTTATAATAAAAAACAGAAACATCACCACGAGGTACCTGTAAAACTGCTTGTAAATCGTATACAGATACAATCAGGTTTTTGTTTTCTTTTAGGGCTTTTTTATCTTGCTTTTTTTGTTCCCTGGATAAAATCTTGTCAACTAAATGTTGATCATATGTTTTCTTGAGCCGTAGTTTACTTTCAGGAGCTGCATTTTCATAAGCTACACATAATTCACATCTATCTTTTTTTGGCACAAAAAAACCTAAATTAAATTCACCGTTAAAAATACGACTGTACATTACATAGTTTCCAAAGTTGCGTCCATCTTGTTTACACTCATTCACATAATCTCTATGTAAGTCAGATATAGTCTTTCCTCCATCAATGAATTCCCGTGTTGTTTGTGCTCTTAAATAATGACTTTCAATTTTTGGTATACGTTTTATATGATCTCTTATATCATTTTTTATAGTGTCACCTACAGTATAATGTTTACCGTGTTTCCCTCTTTCATCTTCTTTCAAAAATCCTCCAGTAGATTTCTCTGTTACAGTTCTAATTGTTCTATCATTAATATCAAATGTATTTTTAAACATTGTTTTACATACCCTCTTTAGTGAACCTTCAACCTCCAAGTAAAACGCATAGTTGGTTTTTCGATTTTTCTGTGCTTTGGTAGACCGAAATTTTATCTCTATCTGTTGTATGTGTTTGTGAATGAATTGTCTCTGTTTCTCTAAATCTTTCAAAGCCCAATAAGAATCAAAGAGTTGAATTCTTATATCATCGGTAAGAAAATAGCTGCATTTAAGTCTACAACCTTCTCCACAACTTGGTTTGATTTGTTTCTTAGAAATATTTCGTCCAGACTTCGTTTGATAGGGTAATCCAGAGTTTCGTAAAACTTTTGTTACATTCTGCTTCCATTGTGCCTCTACACGGCGTTTCTTACGTGTGTTGAAATGTTCCTGTACTACGGTCTCGTTTGGTATTGGAGAATGAATATAATTAGTTTTTTTGGAAGTTGAAGGTAAGCATTCATTGTTACCTTGATTTGTTTGTTCATTAAGTGACAATAGTACAGATGTAGATGTAAGAGAATTTGTATTAGACGAAGGAGTATTAGAAGAGGATGAACTAGATGAGGATGAACTAGATGAAGATGAACTAGACGAAGAGGAACTTGTAGATGAAGTACTAGATGATCGCCGACGAGAAACTACTAAATTCTTGCTACGCTTTTTAGAAGGCAATTTATAATCATGATCTTTAACAGAATCGTCCGTTTCTTCTCTCGTAGATTCGGGTTCTTGCAAATTACAGTCTTCATTCTCTATTCTATTACATTCTACTTGTAAGTTGGGAATGTGAATGTGTGTAGTAGGTTCATTTACGTAAAAATATGTATTCTCTTTATTTGAGGTGTCACAATTTTCTTCTACATCTTTTGGTTGTGTATCTTCTGCCTCAATAGACAAGTCATCAGTTACTGTGTTATGTTGGTCATTGGGTTCCAGACATAATGACAATATTTTTTTGGATCTTGACATAGTTACAAGTGAATTATACACCGCCAAACCGAATACCACCTGAGAACAAGATAAGACAATAAGTTAAAAACAATTAAATGCCTACCTAAACATTTTTTTAGATTTTAAACTAAAAGAAAACAATAATATGGCCTCAGGGAATTTAATAAAAAACATTATGCGTAAACAGTACCTAAATGAATTTTATACTATTACTATACGATAATTATAAATTAATAAATCGATCACTTTATTAATAATCATAGTCAAAAACACTAGCATAATTGATAAACAAGTCAGTTTTCTTGCTGATACATAGTTTTATTTTCAGTCGATTCATTTATGAATAAAGTCAAGATTCTACATAATTCAGTCTTATTATCTAATAAAACGTATTGTGCCATCATCCCGATCACATATACTGTCATACAGTTTGTACAGGTCAGTATTAGTGATAAACAAAAATATTTAATAATATAATTTCAATCACGTATACCGTCGTAACTCACTCACTCATTGTATAGGTCAGTATTAGTGATCAATAAATGTGTACATTGAATTGTTTCAATCACGTATACTGGCATAACTCTGCATAGGTCAGTATTAGTGGTCAAACAATGTGTTACTTGAATTGTTTCAATCAGGTATACTGGCATAACTCTGCATAGGTCAGTATTAGTGGTCAAACAATGTGTTACTTGAATTGTTTCAATCACTTATAGTGGCATAACTCGACAAGCATCAGTTTAGTTGCAAAAAAAGAAACTAAATTTTACTTACCCCGTTAACAAAAACTGTCTTGATTCAACACAATTCACTTTTACGAAACAACGCCCGTATGACCACCTCGCGCAAGTCGTAACATGACACTGTTCATGTTCGCCGCGGCACAACTTTCGGTAAACAATAGAACGTCACAAGTGCCATCTAGGGACAAATAATTGAACTACGTCTATGACGTTTTGTGAGCATAGAGTATGTGATATTCTAATACGAATGGTACAATTAAAGTTATTTAACATTTTATCGAGTCATGACGTTATTTGAGCGGATGTGCGATTAATATGATGATATTAAAGAGGTTAATTTTAATACGGCGTCATCAGTAGATTTTTTATTACGAAAACCATACTGGTTGTGTGCTAGCAAATTGTTTTTCTCAAAAAATTACGTAAATAAGTCTTTTATTAACATTTTTTTCTAGAATTTTTGATATTACTGATAATAAAGAAATTAATGTACGGATTATGATATTGGTTTTTCAAAGTGATTGACGATTCTTCTGTTAGTTTTCCAAGTTGCCCATAGAAAATGACTTCAGATATTATTTTTTTTGCAACAACTTGCTGGTGTTTACCCAAATTTTTCAATTAAATACCATAGCCCATTCCTATGACTTCCCATTCATCTGTAGTGGTAAGAAGTTTTTGAGCAGTATCAAATAGTTTCTCTTGTTTTTTTTTGTAAGTTTAATCGCGGTTTTCTTGGGGCAGGTTCTTCTTCTGTTTTGTCTAGCTTACTTGGACGTTTTAGGTTGAGTGATTGACTACCAGATGGTTCATCCAATTCCAAACTCTGTGAAACCTGAAATTTTAAATTTCTCAATTACTGTTTGTTTCAGATGCCCACATCGGAAACTGAATGGAAGAACACAGCAAAAATGTTTGAAGAAAAATGGAATTTCAGTCACTGTGTTGGAGCAATGGACGGAAAACACGTAGATATAGAAAAGCCCCCTGGTAGTGGCTCGTGTTTTTTTAGTTACAAACAGTTTTTTAGTGTAGTGCTTTTTGCCATTGTTAATGCAAATTATGAGTTTATGTATGTACACACTGGCATAAATGGAAGCGTCTCTGATGGTGGTGTAATACAACATACAAAATTTCATGAAAAACTAATGAAAAGCCAGTTAAATTTACTACCAGCTTCAACATTTTGTATTAAACCAATAGATATGATATTTCTGTACTTCCTATAATTATTTGTTATTTTAGTTAAATTACATTTGATTTGATTTGATAAATGGAAGCGTCTCTGATGGAGGTGTTATACAACATACAAAATTGCATGAAAAACGAATGAAAAGCCAGTTAAACCTACCACCAGCTTCAACGTTACCAAATAATAATATTACAGTGCCCTATGTATTTGTAGGAGACAGTGCATTTTCTCTTAACAGACACGTGATGAAGCCCTATCCATTCAAGAATATAAACCATGAACAAAGAATGTTTAATTATAGGTTATCTAGGGTAAGACAGGTAGTAGAAAATGCGTTTGGGATACTGGCCACACGTTTTAGGATATTTCGTCGAATAGATATGATAGAACGTCGATGCTATTGTTCTAGCATGTTGCGCTTTACACAATTTTTTAAGAACAAAATCAAAAATCTATTTGACAAATTAATGTACAGACTCTGAAAATACAAACGATCGAACTTATCGACCAGTTATTGGCGGGCAGAATCATTCGAATTAGTATCAGTTGCGTAAAGAAATGAATGAAAAACAAAATGAAAAACAGCGCAACGATGAAGGAAACTACGTTAGAAGTCAATTTATGTCGTATTTTAACGGACAAGGCAGTGTTGATTTTCAAGAAGACATGTTACGAGTAATATAAGAGCATTAAAATAGTTTTAATGTTGATGAAATAGTTAAGTAAGTACTTATACCTAATATTTAGAAGTAATTCTAATAAATATATTTAATTGTGCCAAGTGATTTTATTCTTGTTTTATTTTAAGTATTAACTCGTCAGAGTCTATGGTATCTACTCCCGTGCGAGATGGTTCAGTAGTCTCTTCAAAAAAAGTAAAGATATTGTAATACCAAAGATGTGGTTTGTACACATCATCGCTGTCGGATCCCGTTTGTTTTGAAGAAATAACTTAAAAAAGGTAACACATTAAAATGAAATACAAATATCTACTAATAAAAATAAATACACATTTTCAAAACAATACAATTACAATTTACATACAATTTTGAATAATCATTACTTAATTAAAAATACGTACCTTTTTTAACTCCCGAAAAATGGATGTCCGCATATTTTCAAATTTATTTTGAAAGCCGCAGCAGCTCCATGTTGGTTTTGAGTTCCCCAAAAATTTCAAACATTGCGAATGTTTGCTGCCTCATGTCGCGGTTAAAATAATGTTTATGATTTTTATCCCACATGTGAGGTCGGTCTTTATAAACTTCTATAATTCGCGTCCAAACTTCGCGTTCGTTGTCGGCCGCCATTTTGATTGTACGCTAAGATTGTACGTGCACTCCGTGTGACAGATACTGACAAACTGACTAAGAAATTGCCCCAATCGCGCTACACACGAAGCGACGGCAGGGACGACTTAGGGATCAAGGATGGTCTCGCGCCCCTGCCGCAGGGCCAATCCTCCAAATTGCCCCTGTATGCCTACACACATTACAATTAAGGACGCAATTAAGGGTCATCCCCACTCCTACACCCTAGATTGCCCCTGCGGCAGATGTGTGAGTAGGGCGCTTAAGTCACGTAGGAAAAACGGTAAGAGATTCTGAAGTCGTATCTGTAGCCGGAGAAATGGGTCGTGGAATAGTTGGTGTGGTCGACCGATTACTTGTTCATGGCTCCTGTAAAGTTGGTACTTCATCAAGTTAGTGATAGATGAGAGTTCGTTTTCTTGTTGAATAGGAATCAAATATATAGGACCAGCTACACTGTCCTCAGAATCGTAGTCTTGCACTTCGAAATTATCTTCTATTTCACTGTCGGAATCTGTAATTATAAAGTGACGAGACGAACAAGTCATATGCCTGATGGTAAGCAACATGCCTGCCACCTAACAACACAGTGACACGCAGCTATTGGAACAAGAAGATTCCAAATCATTACCTAGCACTGCACTGCGCTCGTCACCCAGAGATCTAAGTTGTTATATCTCTAAGCCCTGTAATTTCACTGGAAACATTGCCCTTCAGACCGGAACACAGTAATGTTTGCACATTACTGCTTGGCGGTAGAATATTTGGCAAAGGTGTGGTCCTTCCCCAGGCGGACTCTGCCAAGAGTCCTACCACTACAAAACAAACCTTGCTTAAATGTATTATTTTAGATCTGTTACTAATACCTATTCCAGCAATAAAGAATTTGATTTGATCTTTATTGTGGTAGCCAATTTAACTTGAGGATTTTTGAATGTGCTGATCAGTGAAAGCAGAAACAGCCGATTTTATTGCACCTCAGCTGTCTCACGGCGTCTCTATTGAATTATTTAATGCTTGAACAAAGGGATCATCGTCTACTAGTTTACTTTTTTTAGTAACTTTTTGTTTAGGTCGCTCGCCTATTTCATTGCTCTTCGAATTTTCGAAATATAAAAACACAACAAAGCACACGTGTTGCATGGTATGAGGTGCGGGTGTCACTGGCGGCCGGCCGGCCTAGTGAGTGAGACATCATACAGCGCTATAGTATTTAGTGGAGGCACGAGGCGCGACCATTAGCTATGTCCACACTATGCACTTTCATCTTCAACTTTCGTCTTCATCTTTCTATTCAACTTTCGTTTGTCGCTTTCAATAATGAATGAATGCGTTAACGAACGCAACGCCAATATAGTCATATAGTTCAGTCGTAGTTTGTCAGCTTGTGGAAACATTTGTGCGACGACAACATTTTACTTAGTGGAATATATGCTGCTTACTTGGTCATAAGAAATTCCAGAAAAAAAAAGAACCAAGCGAAAGTTTTGGATACGAGGCTATTATGGACTAAGAGCCCACGAGGGCCAGACCTTCGTTATTTTATAAAGGCTGACAGTTCATCTGTGCATGTCCCCTATACAGGTAAGAACGACCAGGGACTATGAAGTTTGGGTTATGGTTACTTGGGCAGATAACCGGTAGTAAAGGTGTACAAAATAGTACCTTACATTCGTTAAAGTATAAAGCTCAATTTTTTTATATTTTGTTAAAGATAACTTTAGAAATCTCGTCATCCATTGCCAGACACTTATGACAGTTGCTACCCCCTGCCAGACACCCCTAAACTTTAATAAATTATAACTATACTTTTGTTATAGTATAAAAACTAAATTTTATATATGTTACTTGGGGACCTATGAAAAGATGCTACCTTAATAGCCGGACAGTTTTAATGTTTTTTATATATTGCCAGACACATCGAAAGTCCGCTGAAAGTGCGAGCGCGAGGTAAGGCCTCGGTCTCGAATTTTGCGGGCAGCGGCGCGGGAGAGGGGCGGACAACGCATACCTGACTACCTGTTCTCGAAACCAGCGGGCAGATCGCGCGGCACTGTAGCGGTGTAGTGTTGTATTCGTGGTTGTGTTGTCGACATTCGCAAACGAAATGTCTGAAAATCGGCGACAACGTCTTTTTGATTCAAATGTATTCCTAACGCTCGATTTATTGTGGGCAAAAGAAGAAGTGGATCCCTACTATAGGGCAAGGAAAATAAATGGCGAGTTTTATCGAAATTATGAAGAACAGAGACAAAATCCCGATAAATTCTACGACTACACCAGAATGAGTGTAGAAACTTTTGACTATATTCTAGAAAGTATCAAGAGTGATTTAGAGTCTGGAATTAATCCAAAAAGTTTTAGAGGTATATCTCCAGCAGAAAAATTATACATAACGCTTGGGTAAGTAAAACAACGAAATTGTAATTTGTAATTGTATTTATTGATAGTTTCAAAAAGGAAGTGTTGTACCTACTAATTTAGTAAATAGTTTGGCATCGGTATTAAGTTCCCAGATACAATAATTTTAAGTAAATACCTACTACACACTAATCAGCCTTAATTATTTATTTTTGACGAAAAATATAATATAAAAACGTTTCGTATGAAATAAGTAACATAACAGTTTGTCATTTATTTTTAAAATCACAGTTTTCGTTTGTACGACGATTAATTATTTCTACAATCACAGTTTTCTCACTCATTTACAGTATTTTTATTACAAGGTCGATATACTTAGTGGTCAGTATAATAATTCCACGCTTATTCTAATCTTAAAACTAAATCTACTCTCTAAAATTAAAGTTCTCATTTGTACGACGATTAGTTAACTATTTAAATCACAGTTTTGTTATTTATTGACAGTATTTTCATTATAAGATTGATATACCTCTATTGTTGAGTACTATACCCATAGATATATGATTCATTAGAAGGGTACGTGCTTTCATTTACACTTAACTCATCTAGAAGAGCTTGATTAATTTTTGTCTTACTCTAAACTTTTGAACAGGCGTGAATTTTTCCATTTGTGGAAGCAAACTCATAAAAAAGTAGTAGTCATCAGACTTATTCTCATTTCTAGAAGCCTCGTTTCTACTTTGATTTGATAAATCATTTTCCAGCAGTCTTATCCTTTTCCTTTCCAATTCTAAAAATTCAGTTCTTATGTCATTCGCTGTTCTCTTTTTTCTTGATCGTTGTGACGCAGAAGCTTCTCTTGGAGGCGTAGAAATTTCTTGCGATGATGTAGAAGCTTCTTGAGAAGAAACAGGAGCCTGTCGTGAGGATGTAGAAGGTTGTTGTGGATAAATAGAAGATTCTTCATTATGACCGGTTGTATCTTCTTGAGAGTTTTCTCCAGATATGTCTTCTATCTCAAAAGAATCATTACTTGTCTGATTACTTACTTCAGTACTGCTTAAATTACCCTCAGTAACATTTGGTACAACTTCATCTTGCAAAAACCTCAATTGAGAAAAATATTGCCAATTTGAGGGTTGATTAACATTTCCGGCATCTCCTGATCTAGGGGCAGGATTTTTTTTAAATTCCTTTCTATAGTGATCTTTTAAATTTTTCCATTTCTTCTTTAAATCGGTCACTGAAACAAAGAACGAACAGACTATTTATTACATACATAACTTTAACATATACATTAGGGTGTCCCTTAAAATTCAATGTCAATATATTTTTACGCATACCTTCTAAGAACTTTTATATGGACCTAATATAGTACAGAAATAAATATAAGCCCGATTTATAAACGATAACCCGTGCCGACTTGAGTTTTTAACTTGTCCATACAATTGCGCGGGTGCAGCGCTGCGACCTGTTACTGCGAGTTTCAATTGTCATTTCATACGTGATTTCTAACATTATTAGTGCGTTGTTGTTTATTGTGTGAAGATGTCTGTGGAATTACGAAGTGATAAACAAAATATTTACCTTATCGGACTGCCAAGCCACCAGATAAATGGTGCAAAATTACCATCTAATCGACAAGTTCTCACCGTTTTATTACAATATACGTGAGGTCAAGCTGACTGTTAGTGAATGTGCGAATCTTGTTATATGAGAGTGCATTATATTTTGGGAAAAGCCAGAATTCCTACAAAGGCATTTCCTAACTGCGTGAAGAAACTTGTTGATTGATACCATGTATGGAGGGAGCTGCAAAAAAAATGTAAGAAAACTCAGGAGACGTTCAAGAACCGTGAAAATAATTTTGTAAAAGACCTTGATAACCTGTTTGATATTGCACATGCTGATGCCTTCGACAGAATGAAGATTGAGGAAGACCTGGAAGACAAAGATTTTTTAAGGAAACAGAGATAGGCAGGTCGACTGGGATGCTTAGGTGGAACTGACAAAAAATTGGCGGAGAAAGAAGAACGAGTTAGGCCAAGACGATTGGAAGAAGAGGAAAGAAAGGTAAAACAAAGAGATCTATTGGCTGATGCATGTACTTCTTCGGTAGATAGCTTGGAATGTCTGGAGAATTCGAATGAGGAACAGATTTCGAACTCTGTACTTAGTACTCAGATTCCTTGACCTGAAAAAAGTTCTAAAAGAGGCACGAAAAGTTTCATAACTCCTAAACTGGTAGCAGCTTTAGATCGATGCCAATTAAGCATAAGAGACTCAGTTTACATTCTCCATGCGGTTGTAGAAGCGCTTGGTCTGAACACCGATGATTTTCCTATTAACAAATCTTCGATTCAGCGAAATCGTACTCAGGCGAGAAAATCCAGGGCAGAAGCAATAAAAACTGACTTCCAGAATAATTTGCCTGACGTAGTCACAGTCCATTGGGATGGAAAACTATTACCTGGATTGGATGTATGAAGTTCAAAAGAAGAACGCTTGCCAAGTCTTGCTTCATTTGACGATAGAGAACAACTTCTTGCAGTACCAAAATTAGAGAGTTCTTCGGGAAAACATCAAGCTAAAGCCATTTCAACTGCCCTCTTTGACGGGAACCTCCATGATAAAGTACAGATAATGTGCTGCGATACGACAGCTTAAAATACTGGCCGTTTCAGTGGAGCTTGTGCTATTTTGGACTTTAGAAAGGGAATTACTGCTTTTTGCTTGTCGTCATCATTTTTATATGTTGGTCCTCAATGCTGTTTTTGAAACCAAGGTAAAGCAAATTACAAGTAGCCCAGATATATCCAATTTTCAAAAAGTAAAGAGTATACTAAACCTTGGCTCGAATGTACAGTGGCAATTAAAGCACCTAACCAAGACTTATGCTTTTTGAAAGCTCTAAAAGAATATGAAAAAGTAGACGCGACAAGTTCCATATGGCTTCCACAAGCAAGTTTGTTCATCATTTATGGTATTTGTGTGAAAAAGCAGTCATGTTATTACTCTTTGATGAAGAAGTTGATTTAAAAACCAAGACAAAAATGATTAATAATTTAAACAGAGATGAAAGTTCAGATTCCGCCAAACGCTATATCCCATCGAAGGAAGAAAATACGCAAAATTTCTTTAGTAAGCTTAATATTTTCTTGTTTCTTTTTTCAAATTTTCGTGGCTTAGTTGTTGCTTTTTTAGACTGTTTTTTCTTTCTTTCAGATATTATGATGCTGGATGATTTTATGACTCAAAGAAGCAAACAATTTCTATCTCGACTGCAGATCGACGACAGTTTTCTTCGGGAGGATGTATCTTCTTGGGGTGACAATACTACTTTTTTGGAAGCTAGAAGACGAATAAGTTGTTTGAAGGTCGTAAAAGACACTTCTGAAAGAGCTGTTAAATGAATGCAAGATTTTAATGGACTTATCACGGCTGAAGAAGAACAAAAACAGATTTTGTTGCGTTGTGTTCAGGAACATAGAAATCTGTATCCAGACTGTAAAAAAACTACACCAAAGAGAAGTCATCCTAATTAATTATTATTATAATTTGTGTTTAAATAAAAGTTTGTGTTGATCTTATTTTGTTATAACTCATATTTACTTTATTTGTTGCATTTGTTTGGGTGTTTCTATGTATAATAAGTATGTATTTAAAACTATATAAGTATTATATCAGCTATCTGGCCGCCATCACACAAGCTTTGCTTAGTTTGGGGTCAGATGGTGTTGTGTGTGAATTGTCCACCAATATTTATTATTATTATTATTCAGTTATTTATTTTTCTTCTTAATCTCTAAGTTTTTTACAATAGATATATAAAATAAACATTATAAAAAACTTAAAAACTAGGATGCCGCCAGCAGCGGGGCAGGGCCCAAGCTACCGGTGGTTAGGGCTGCAGAGAGAGGAATCTCCTGACGATGCGCGCTGTGTCTAGGATGACTGCCTTCTGTATCTGACCCTTGATCCAACCGTCTAGCGAAAGCCTCTTGAGATGTTGGTCGAGGCTTTTCGCTATAAGGCCGTTTGCCGACACGACTATTGGGACTATGATCGTCGAATCAACATCCCACAGGGCGGTAACCTCATGAGCCAAGTCAAGGTACTTGCTAAGCTTGTCCTTCTCGGCTTTCACGAGGTTCTCGTCATGTGGTACGGTGATATCGATGATCACAGCCCGGCGCTGAGACCGGTCTATCAGCACGATATCAGGCTTATTGGCGACAATAGTCCTGTCCGTGATGATAGAGCGGTCCCAGTAGAGCAACGCACGACCATTCTCGAGAACTGGCAGAGGTGCGTACTTATAGTACGGCACCTCGGACTCGACAAGGCAGTATCGAAGAGCAAGTTGCTGGTGGATGATCCTGGCTACTAGGTTATGTCTGTGCAAGTACTCGCCGTTAGCAAGATGCGAACAACCGGAAATAACATGACGAAGTGATTCGCCTGGACGGCGGCATGCCCGACAAATGTCGACCGTACCGTCCTTCATTATGTATTTCCGGTAGTTGTTCGTCTTGATAACTTCGTCTGCAATTGCACAGGCAAAACCCTCGGTTTCTCCGAAGAGGTCCCCGAAGCGCAGCCAGTTCACCGACGCGAGTAGATTCACATCAGGTCCCGTCAGGGCCCGATAGAACCGCCCGTGTAGCTCCTTGCTCTTCCATACCTCCTTGCGATCATCAGTGCTGAGCACCGATGGTTTGCGCCAGTTCTCGTTTGCCATTGAAAGAGGCGTGAAGCTCCTGTCAACTGCCACAACATCGCGATGCATCCCGGACTCACTGTTGCGGAAATAATCCCTGAGACTGCATACCTCGCGGTTGTGAAGGTTCTTGGCATTTAAAAAGCCTCGACCCCCCAACTTCCGCGGGATATACAGTCTCATAACAGACGAGCGCGGGTGTAGCATGCGGTGTGTTGTGAGCAGTTGACGGACCTTTCTATCCAGGGCGTCGAGCTCAGTCTGAGTCCATCTCAGTATGCCAAAGGAGTACATCAGCAGAGGCATTACCCAACCGTTGAAGGCTCGCGCCTTGTTACCGCCTGACAAAAGACTTTTAAGTACTTTTGTCAGCCGGCAAAAGAAGCGCTCCTTCACCGATTTCTTAATGTCATCTGCTGATATACCCAACGACTGTGACATACCGAGATATTTGTAGGTCTCGTCTTCGGAGAGGGATCTGAGAGTTATAGTCTCGGAAAGTTGTAAATTCTCTGAATTTACTACTTTCCCTCGCTGTACATGCATGACCGCACACTTGTCGACACCGAACTCCATCTTGATGGCGTTACTAAAAACCTCTGTGGTTTTTAATAGCTCCAACAAGTCTTGGCGTTTCGGTGCAAAAAGTTTGAGGTCGTCCATGTACAGCAAATGAGATATAACCTCACCTCCTCTACGAAGACGATAGCCTAACTCTGAATCTTTCAGCAGAGTGCTGAGAGGATTCAGACTTAGGCACCACCATAGGGAACTCAGACTGTCTCCCTGAAATATTCCCCTTTCAATCTTTATCAAGTCCTCCGAAACAAACGAGCTGTCTACGCTACCTGGTTGACGAAGGACTGTGACCCACTGTCCCATACATTTGCGTAGAAAAGATTTTAAGGTTGGATCTATTTTGTATAACCCTAAAACCTTTTCCAACCACGAATGGGGCATTGCATCATAGGCCTTCTTATAGTCAATCCAGGCAGTGGAGAGGGCACCTTTGTTTCGTTTGACTTGGTGGCAAATGGTCGTGTCAATAAGGAGCAGCTCCTTAGTACCACGGGACCCAATCTTACATCCATTCTGAGAGGAGGCCAAAACGTTATTCGCGACAATATGCGTGTAAATTTTTGCTCTCAGAATGGATGTAAGCAGCTTATAGATGGTAGGTAAGCACGTAATGGGTCTGTAGTTCTTTGGTTCCGTGGTACTACCAGACTTATGGAGCAGGAAGGTGACTCCGGTGGTCATGAAACTGGGAAGAGAACCTGTCTCGAGGGCTTCTTGGAATTGTGTTGCCAAACGTTCATGTGAGCATCGAAACCACTTTATCCAAAAGTTGTGTAATCCGTCCGGCCCAGGACTTTTCCAGTTCTGAGCCGTCCGGATGGCACAACTAACGTCCATAGAGTCTACCGAAACAGACTCCATGGGTTCGATATGTTCACATGCACGTTCGATAACACGCATCCAAGCTCCCTCCGTGTGCTCGACAGACACCGACCAGATGCCGCGCCAGAAGTTTTTCATAGCGTTGGCATCCGGTAGTTGCCCATCGTTCACACGTGGACTATTCTCTTCCCAGCTTCGGTACACCTTCCTTTGATCACTCTGGAAGTCGCGATTTTGTCGATATCGATTCACACGCTCTCTGTAGCGGCGAATACGGTTTGCCCACGCATAAACTTTCTGCTTCAGATAGTCAATACGTTCCGTAACATTGGCTAGATAGTGCTGGGGACTGATACCCGTCCCAGCAAATGCCTGTGTTACGAAACGCATGACTCGGGGACGACTGTTCCCCTGACTGAAGCAGATTAGCTTTGCAATAAGAGCCCTGAATATGCTGATACGCCGTTCTATTCGTACTTGCCATGCAGGTATATTTCCAGCGGTTCGCGTTGTACGGTTAGTGTCTGGAAACTTAACGCGTGCAACGCGACACGCCGTAATAGCACCGCAGTATAGAATAGAATGGGTATCAGTCAAATCTTTGCTAGTTCCTAGGTACGGAACTAGCAAAGTATTCAAGGCTCCCATCAAAGCTAAATTTCGTCTATGTGTAGGCAAACGTGGTATGCGCGGCCTAGAGTTTGGTGTGAATCTATATCGGAAGATTACGTCTTCCAGAGTGCTCCTTAGTTGCTCTGTTACCTGGTCGGATACATTACTACTCGCTGAGTCTTCCTCCTCGTTGTCGGGGTCGACCGGCGCCACAAGTGTCGCCACTGACGCTGGCACCGAGGCCAGTGTCCGGGTCGACGACGCGGCGGGCGGATCCCGGGACGAGGCAGAAGCTGGGCGAGTATGTTGTTCCTCCAGGCGTAGCCGATCAAGTGCCGAGGCATCCAGCAGTTTGCACCGCCAGATTGCTCTCACTTGATCGGACAGTCGTGATGCGGACACGGCGACGGTCGGTTCGAGGTCCTGAAACAGAAGCAGCATCCTGGCACAGTACGCGGTCAGGTGGGTACCTCCCTCTTTAGCCCTGTAATAGGCGCGCATGCAGTTCTCATTCATTTGCTGAGTCCATCGCATGCGACGCACTACACCACCGGTAGCGGGGGCCGGGCGCGAGACAGAATGCCTCACAGGCCCCAAGCGTGCCGGCAGCGGCGGACGGCCACGACGTCCTGATCTTGTGGGCGGCGGGGTCCGCGGCGCGTCCTCGTCGCTCGTCGAGGCGCTCGTGTCGGGGGGAGTCACAAAAACTTCATCCTCTGACGAACTCGACGGCGACGGGACACGAACTGGTGACGAACGTGCGTTTGGTGGTTCCGCTCCATGTCTTCCTCTCGACCTTGTAATCATTGTATTTTATCCATTTCTTGAGTTGTTTGGCTATTATGTAAATGTTTTTGTGGATTTTTGGTTGACAGCCTATTGTCAAAATGCATGTTGGTTATTTTTATGGAAAATTAGGTTTTATACGGTTATTTTTAAATAAGTTCTGTATTGCTTCGGGTTTTCCTTGCGAGTTCTTCGTAAATAGTGGGTATAAAACTAAAATAAAAGGATAAAACTCAATAAAATTCAACTCGGTATAAAAGGAATGACAATATATATATTATTATTATTATTATTTTAATTAGTTTGGATCAAACCAAGATGTCAGGCCAAAACACCATTTTTTAATAAACTTTAGAGCTCGGTCGGCACGGGTTGCAATCATGCTACAAATATGAAATTTCGTATTTAAGTACATTTTAGCATTCATAAAAAAAGTAGAGGGTATGCGTTTCGAAATTCTAAAAAAAAAATTTTTTTGCCATATAAGGGACACCCTAATATACATGCTTTAATTTTCAGGTTTTTGGCGAGTGGGTAGCCTTTCAAAAGACTGTCGTTGTCATTCAGAATGGGAAAAACAACGGTAGCCAACATAGTTTATGGCAATTGTAAAGCTATATGGAAAAAATTGGTATATTTACATATGCCAAAACCAACAGAAGAATTATTGAAAAATATAACGGAAAAATACTATGAAAAATGGCAATTTCCTAATTGCGTTGGTGCTATTGATGGCAAGCACTGTCGAATAAAAAATCCTAAGTTCGCTGGATCATCGCATTATAATTATAAACATTTCTTTTCGATGCACTTGCAAGCGGTCGCGGATGCTGACAAAAGATTCATTTGTATAGAAGTTGGAGGAAGAGGGAAACAAAGCGATGCAGGGGCATTCCATTACTCTAATTTGAACCGTTTACTTCAAAGTAATAACTACAATATACCAGGTCCACAATATCTACCCACATCAGATATCGTTCTACCAATAGTTTTTATTGGAGATGAAGGATATCCACTCAAAACATATTTGATGCGACCTTATCCACAAAGCGTACTTAATGCACAAAATGAGTTATTTAATAAGCGATTATCGCGGGCTCGAAAGACTATTGAGTGTGCTTTCGGAATTTTAAGATCCAAGTGGCATATTTTCAGATCGCCCCTAGAGACAAACAAATGTCATGCAAGATTACTCATCAAAACTTGCTGTTTGTTGCATAACATTATCCGAGATAAGGACGGTGATAATGACATTGCCTATATTACTGTCAATACGAATCAACAAACATTACAAACACGATTACAAACCAACGCCCGGGCGTCTTATCAAGCACAATATATACGTGAAAAATTCAAAGAATATTTTGTAAATAATCCCATTAGCTACTAATTAATTTGTAAACCATAATAAGCATTGTATATAACATAATAAATAATTTTTATATTCACCTACCTTCAATATTCAGTTCGTTTTTTATTTCTTCCCATAATTGATTAATTATTCTTCTATTTTTATGGTTCACATCTTTGCTGTTCCATATGGGTCTCCTCTCAAAGATTGCCGAAATAATTTGCTCTTGCACGTCCGAGGACATTTTGGTCACAAAAAAAAAAGTACAACTCTATACTACAATGCAGACGCGCAACGCGGGACGGTCACCGCTCGACTGGAGTGCACCGCTCGTTGCCCGCCCCCGCGCCGCTCCCGCGCCGCTGTTTTCGAGACCCGGTCCATTTGACGATACGCAAAGATCCTGCCGCTCCCGCGCCGCCGTCGCCGCCGCCCCGCTGCCCGCGAAATTCGAGACCGAGGCATAACAACTGTTCCACAGAACATATTATATCTATACTAATATACTAATACTAATATACTAATAATATTATAAAGAAGTAAAGTTTGTGTGTTTGTTAAATTGTAAGGGGTAATCTCGGGATCTACTGGACCGATTTAAAAAAATCTTTCACCAATAGAAAGCCACATTATTGCTGAGTGTCATAGGCTATATAAAAAACCGAAAAATAAAAAGGCTTTTACGTGGTAGTCCGTTTTGCAAAGTGAATCGGAGAAAAAACGGTCGAATGAAAACGTTTCTTACGAACGCTGCCTTAACTATGAAAGATTTATTTTTGAGTTCTAGAGAAAAGATGTGGAGCTTGAAAATGCCTACAAAAAATCAACGACAGCATATGTCTAACATTTATATTTAAGTTACAAAAAGTAGTTTTTTTAATATTAGTACAAATAATTTAAGTTTTAATATTAATAAAATAATTTAAATCGTTAGGTCATATGCGATTTTCGGCAAACACTGCCTGTAGTAACAAAAGTAACACGCGCCGATGTCATCAGAGCATGCTTAAAATCATCTCACTTATGGAGTTCGGTTGCATCTCTCAATTTACGAACAAACATGAGAGCCCATTTGAGCGACAACTACGATGACGACCTTCCGCGTCAACTACTCAATCTTGGCGAAGGTCAGAAAATGTTTTTTTCTTTCGGACAGAGTTACTCTCGAATTTTGTATTAGCATGCACATAACACTTTGTACTAAAAAAGGATTATTAACATTATGCCCAACGAAGTGGGCAAGGGTCAGCTAGTCTGGAATAAGTAGCAAGTAGGCAAACGTAGTACTAAGTTAGCGCAGCTTCGCATGGTTAGAGATTGACGCCCATTTTCGAATTCTTAGTCGTGCTCTGCCACTATTGCAGTACTCTCATCCGCGATTTTGAATAAAACGTAACCAAATATGCAGTAATGCGCAGTTCTTTAATGTAATAAAGTGGCCAAGTGCGAGTTGGACTCGCTCATGAAGGGTTCCGTTGCAGCATGTAACATAATATACACAGTACACATAGTTCTTGTAGTTCTTTGTAACATTGATCGAATGTATTTATTGCGTACTAAAAAAAACTACTCATCAGATCGAGTTCAAACCAATTTTCGTTGGTAGTTTGCATGGTAACGTACATCATATATTTTTTTCAGTTTTTTCATTCTCTTACTTTAGAAGTTAGAGGGGGGGGGCACACATATTACCACTTTGGAAGTGTCTCTCGCGCAAATTATTCAGTGTAGACAAAAATTATATTAAAAACCTCAACATCATTTTTGAAGACCTATTGATAGATTCCCCACACGTGTAGGTTTGATGAAAAAAACATTTTTGAGTTTCCATTCTCAGTATGGGGTGCCCCCCATTATTTTAATTTATACCCTAATTTTTCTTTTTTTAAAATTGTTTTGTAAAAATCTTAATGCGGTTCACATAATACATCTACTTACCAAGTTTCAACAGTGTAGTTCTCATAGTTTCGGCAAAAAGTGGCTGTGACATACGGACGGACAGACAGACAGACACGACGAATCTATAATGGTTCCGTTTTTACGTTTTACGGAACCCTAAAAATGATAGCCGGGCCATAAATTTATCCAAAGGAGGCATATCGTATCTTCGGTAAGTTTTTACTTTATTTCGATTATATTTCGTCAATCTCGAACCATGCGAAGCTGCGCTAACTTAGTACTACGTTTGCCTACTTGCTACTTCTTCCTGATATATGTTCTGTGGAACAGTTGTTACCTCGCGCTCGCACTTTCAGCGGACTTTCGATGTGTCTGGCAATATATAAAAACCATTAAAACTGTCCGGCCCGGTTTACCCCACAATGAACCACTACGTGGTAGAACGATGTCAGTTCCTTATATCTTAGTTGCTGACGATGCATTTGCTCTATCTACCTATACTATGAAACCGTATTCAACAGATTTAAATGTGGGGTCTCCAAAAAGAGTGTATAATTATAGGTTATCAAGGGCAAGACGTATGGTTGAAACTGCATTTGGGCTGCTTGCATCTGTATTTAGAATATTTCGTAAGCCAATTGAATTAAAAGTCGACAGTACTGTAATTGATATTGTTTTGAGTTGTGTTTCACAATTTTCTACGATTGCATACAGATTCATCCCGTCATTACTGCCCTCCAGGTTGTTTTGATAATGAGGATGTACGCACTGGAGAAATTATTTCCGGGTCGTGGAGAGCAATAACTGCAGATGACAGTGGTTACAGGGCACTTCAAAGAATTCCTCGTAGGCCATCAAATACATCGAACCAAATACGAGAGGAATTTATGAACTATTTCATGTCAGATATTGGAGCAATACCGTTTCAAAGCAAATACTTATAACATTTATTTTGTGGAAGAATGTAATAAATTAATTTCAACAAATATGCGTTTAAAAATACCTTTTCTTCCTCATTACTAGTTTCTCTAATTTCCCTTGGCGTCACAGAGTCCGCAGTGAACAACAGATGTTTATAGCCACTCTTTTTCTTCATAACTTTCTGATGCTCTTTGGAAAAATATGAGCGTAGACTTTTTATCTTTTTTTTAACATCATCGATGTCCATGTTATATTTAGTAGCCAAAACTTGTAAACCATCGTTCCTCTTTACTTTATTTGTATAAAGTTTGTTGTTTGGATCCTAGAGCTGTGGAAAGTTTCGGTAATCTTCAATAAAATTCAATGTAATTTCGTCTGCCATCTTGTTGTTGAACGCTTTGTGGAACAGAAATCCATCCGACGCGGAATGACGTGTATCACAGCGCGCGCTACGCTTTCAACTGTCATTGGCAATGACAATTGGCAATTTTGGCAATGACTCATTGCGCATGCGTCAAGGTCATGCCCGACTTGCGCTGTTGACTGCGCTATGACGCATGCCCTTGATGAACAAAAAAGGGCACAGTGTGGACATAGCTGTTCGACCATAGCATTCGATGCACGCGTCCGAACTGGTCGCGCCGCCAAATCGGTTGCGCAACCAAACGGACACCACGTGAGTAACTCTCTGTAGAGCTGTATACATTTTGTTGGTAGCAGCGACTGGTTGCGCTGCTATGGTGTTCCGGTGAAACATAGCCCTAAGGGCTATATTTCACCGGGACACCATGTTGCGCCACCATGGTGTCCGTAAGCTACAAAACTAGAACACCAATACAGACACCAGAGTCGAGACAGTATCAAAATGGACGTCGAAGAGAGAGCACTACTGTTGTATATACGAAGGAAAAGGGAGTTCACGAGAAAAAAGAAACAGTGGTGGGTTCATCCTTATTTAGTTGATCGCTGTAAGAAAGGACAATTCGTCAACATTTACGACGACTTAAGAAGATATCCGGACAAGTTCTTTAGCTATGTGAGGATGTCCGTGAAATCCTTTGATGAGTTACTGACTTTATGTGAAAATGATTTGTTGAAACAAGACACCATATTAAGAAAATCAGTCAGTCCTAAAGAAAAGTTGTTTGTAACATTAAGGTAAGTCAAAACAAACTATGAACATTTTTAAAGTAAGTTTTATTAAAAATTGTAGACAAACAAGCTATAAACACTTCAGGGTTAATACAGATCCATAAGTGGTTCTGAGTCTAACGAATCATGTGTGTCGCTTGGAGAACTTGCATATATTGTCATAGAGTTATATGGAGAATTAGTTTCGTTGGGATGATTCGTATTTGTCCTATAACTCGGTCCAGGTTGTTCAGTAGCAATCACTTGCCGTTGCGTCGAATAACCAGGATGGTAGTTCTCATGACCGATCAGCATAATCAAACGTCCTGTTACCAGAAAAATCTGATGCGTCGCTCAACAAAGTTAGCATCTTTATTTTGGTAGCCATTTTAACTTGAGGAGATAGATTTTTTAATGTGCCCAACAGTGAAAGCAGGAATAGACGATCTTCGTCAACCTCAGCTGTTTCCCGTAGTCTTTGCTCCGTTGTCTCACGGTGCCTTTGCGCAATTGAATTATTTAGAGCTTGAACAAAGGGATCATCGACTACTGTTACTATACGTTTCTTTGTAACATTTTGCTTAGGTAGCTCGCCTACTTCAGTGCTCTCCGAATTTTCTTCTTCTACACTTTCTTCTCTGATAGCTACTACTCTTTGTAGAAACTGTAACTGCTTAAAATATATGTATTCGCTTTTTCGGTTAGTGGCTCCAGATCCTGACTTTACATTTTTTTGGCGTTTAACTTCCCGCGCGTAGCATGATCTGATGCTTTTCCATCTTTTTTGCAACACTAACCCTGAAAATTAAATGATATTATTTATTTATTTTTGTTAATTACAGGTACCTCGCAAGTGGATGTACGATGAGGGAGTTGCATTATAACTTTCGTCTAGATCAAACAACATTAAGTACAATAATAAGAGATGTGTGTGCCGTGATTTGGGATAAGTTGCAAACAAGTTTATCACTTCCGGCTACTGCAAATGACTGGATGAAAATAGCAGATGGTTTTGAAAAACATGCCAACTTTCCACACTGCATCGGTAGCGTCGATGGAAAGCACATTAGACTGATTCAACCTGCTGATTCTGGTTCGATGTATTATAACTATAAACACTTTTTTTCGTTGGTGTTGATGGCTGTATGTGACGCTAATTATAATTTCATTTATATAGACGCCTATGGGAAAAGTAGCGATTCAGCAATTTTTCAAGAAACTGAATTGTATAAGAAACCCATAAGTAATACTTTAGGTATTCCAGAGCCCCTCCAAATTTCAGAAAATAACCCAACGCTTTTCCCTTACGTATTTATAGGCGATGAAGCATTCGGGTTGAGCACAAATATTATGCGTCCATACGGAGGAAACAACCTCAGCACTGAAAAGAAGATTTTTAACTACAGACTATCGAGAGCTCGCCGTTACATCGAATGCACATTCGGCATCTTAACGAACAAATGGAGAATTTTCCACAGACCATTAAATGTCCACACAGAATTAGCAAAATCCATTGTGAGAACATGTTGTGTGTTACACAATTTTGTACGTTCTAGAGATGGATATTCATATGATGATACTCTGACAATAACGGGGTTTCAAACTAGAACACAGCAAAATATCACTAGAGGAGGGCGGGCTGCTACTACAACTCGAGATAATTTACCACATTATTTTATAAACGAAAACCCACTTCCATGGCAAAATAATTATATTCATTAATAAATACATACAAAACTACACTCGACAGCAATGAATCCGAGTCACCAGATTCATTGGAATTCTAATTACGACTTTCTCAAAAAGTACAGAACTTACAACTATCAAAGTTATATACATTCTACATTCACAACGGGCTTTTGGCTGTCATTTTTCACCAGAATCATTATGACATTGATTGATAATAAAAATATGTTGTTTACTTACCAAAGCTCCTGTTGCTCCTGTTCTCCAAACAAATCTCCAACTTCCTCCCAACATTTCTTTTTTAAATCTCTATCGGAATAATCTGATGAGGAACTATCCCAAATTGATGGTCTACTTTGAATTTCGATAATAAACCTTTCTGTATCAAAATTATCCATCGTTTGCACTGACAAAATACAACACAAAAATGCACACGTGTTGCATGTAATGAGGATGGCGGGCGAGTAGGCGGCCGAACTGGCGGCCGAGTGAGTGAGACACCATACAGCGCTATAGTAATTAGTGGTGGCGCGACCAGCGTGGTGGCGCGACCAGTAACAATCTGTGCATCGTCCGAGTCGGTCGCGCCACCAAATTGGTTGCGCAACCTAACGGACACCAGGTGAGTAACTCTCTATAGAGCTGTATACATTTTGTTGGTAGCGACGACTGGTTGCGCCGCCGTGGTGTCCCGGTGAAATATAGCCCTAAGGACGTATGATTTTTTTTTGTTGAGAAAATAGATATATTTAAACAACTTTAGTTGTTATCGGATGATCAAAACGTTGTAGCTTAAAAGTATATTCATATATTTAAAAAAACAAACGAAACACTTTAGAAAATCTTAACAAAGGCCCACTTTCCCCGGAAAGAGGCCTAAAGCGGGCACGGCTTGTTTGCAAAACGGGCACGTAGAGGAGCAAAGTGAGCATACTGGGTTTTTTGGAAATTATATTGTCGTCAAATTTATAAACATTAATAATAAAACAACATTGCTGTAACACAAACAAAATTGAGAATGTGGTATGCAAATGCAAAACGAATATTCATTCATACTCGTTATACATATTTTAGGAACGCAAATTATTTAATATGCTTACATTTCCAATCAGTCATTTATTATTGATTTATTTATTTACGTAAACTATTCTACTTATGCAACTAAATAAATCCAACTAATCATCTTGGCAATTGTCACAATAAAAATATCCTATACAGATGTACGCAGTGCATGCATCGTGAGCCCACAGATGATAGTTACTGTATTATTTCCAGTCCTCTGTAGGAGGATCTATACAAGGCTCGTTGCATAATTATGAGACAGACGCAGTTCTCTTTGCGTTGTGTTATATTCTATTATTCTAATTAACCCTTAATTTGGCACGATAATATTTTGTGAAATATGATGAATCTTTTTAATAATTTATACTTCTAGGATTATTTTTATGCTAGAACAATTAATTACAAAATCTCACACCGCTTCATACTAAAAAAAAACATTGTTTATTACCGTGAACACTGCCAAATCTCCGGACTATGATATAGTAATTGGATTGTTCATCATGATAAACATGTGCCTAATTAGGGTAGTGGAATAAAATGAAAAACGATTGACATTTTTAAGCAAAAAGTATTTATAATTTTAATTCAAAATAAGTAGAGGTGTGCCTAATTAGGGTAGTGGAATAAAATGAAAAACGATTGACATTTTTAAGCAAAAAGTATTTATAATTTTAATTAAAAATAAGTAGAGGTATTTTTCTTAGTGTACCATTTATTTTGCTTGAAAATTGAGAAAACAATTACGTCCATTTTTTCCCGTGACAAAACACAATCTTATGTTGCACTTCAAACAATAAATAGTTGTGTTTTTATGACAATATTTACATCGCCCCATGTCTTCCTTTGTAGAAATATAGTATCCAACATTGTACTACCTAAAGGGACTGGAAGGCCTGGCTACTCTCGATTTCTTTACACATGATTCTTCTGTTTTTTTTTCCAAATCTTGCGCCTTACCTATCTTGACCAGGCTTTCAAATATGTCGTATCTAAATACCTTCAATGCAATGTTTAACACCAGAGCAATCCTTTTTGTACAAAATCCAGGCATTGTTTAGGCATATATCCAGTAATTGGCAGAATATTCCAATGTAATCTATCATCTCCTTGTTTTCAATGGGATTCGGTAAAGCGGTATGAACATATCTGCTAGGTCTACCCCATGCATGTTTTTATTGTAATCCTTTACTATTTGCGGGCACTCAACTTCTACTTTTTGTTTTTGAACTTTACAATGCCTCTTAATTTTATTCAGCGGCTCTGGTCCAACAAAAGAGCTGATCAGAGTCACTGGTTTGTTGTCATTCCACCGTACCACTGCGAGTTTGTTTTTCTCACAAACCACCTGTGCATGTGTCCCTTTAGGTTTCTTTTTCATAGATTTTTCATCCGGCAAATGTTGTTCAGCGCCACGGATTCTATTATTTCGAATGGTACCCAGTGCAAAGACGCCGTAATTTTGTTTTATCAAATAGAACAGTTGAACGGGTGATGAAAAGAAATGATCACAAAAGACAACTGCTGGTTTTCTTTGGATGCTGTGGCATAAGGCAATGGGCTCATTCTACGGTGATGGGTGTTCGGAATAGAATGACGTAACAATGTATTTTGCTAACTTGTAGAAACGGGTATTTATGGTCTATGGCCGGGCGCGGCCAACGTTTTAGATCTACCGACATCTTCGTTTTTAAGTTGAGTACATCGCTCGGACGGCTCCGACACAGTTGTGATTGTGCATTGAGAACTAGTCGACTGCGCGGGCGCATGTCTTATTGTCCCTTTGTTTCAACTATCAGTCCGGGACTGTTGAATTGTCGAGTCGGTACTCGAAAGCGCGGTCGCGGGAATAATTGTCGCATACTCAAGTGCACCGGGTGCAAGTGTTTGCTAGAGGTCCGGGACCCTTCGCGAGGATCGCGTGTTTTTGTGGTGCCTTCGTTTCTCAGCGCGGTCGCGAGAACGAAGGTTGTGTGAACTATATAACGCCGGGCGTTAACCCTTTTGTTTGTGGGATAAAAGTTATCCGCGCGGACGCGAGATATTGGTTACTGGATTGCGGTGCTCAATTGTTCGGAAGGAGGCCGACTCGGACGAGAATCTGACACGTATCGTACCCATCTATTTATATATATTATAATATTAGTTACACGGGGAACCTGGGGTAGATTCGAGGGATAAGTGTAGGTTTACACACCCTATCCAGAGGCACTGGTTAGCCAAGGTACCGTGTACTAGTTATTTATAGGTTTAGTGTTAAAACGTTCCCAGTCGTAAACTGGGTGGTAGCAGAGACCTAGATTTAAGTTAGATTTATCTAGGGTAACCACTACCGTTCAAATCGCGGCGGATTCCCATGCTGAACGGCAGTTTATCGAAAACATTTTGGTAGCAAGTAGCGTAGTTAATCTACAAGGCGTTTCGCGTGACTTTGCTTGTAGGGTTTGTTATTAATGGATATTTTGTGTTTCTAACAAAGGATTTGTTGAAAATCTGGAAAAATATATTGTTTCGTCATTTTGTCATCTTGCATTATTTGTTGGGAAAATATCCGGCCATTTTGTGAAAGCTGTTGTTCTATCATTGGTCGGAACTAACCATAGACTCGGAAAGTCTATCTAAGGTTCTTTTTACACTTGCAAACGAAGCAATTTGGCGAGGGCTTTTTTATCTGCATCGGATATTGCCAGATAACATAATAATTATTTTGTGTTTATTTGGCTGCATAAGAGAATATTTATTTGCCAAACGACATAGGGAATATTGTTTTGGACTTTCATATACATATAAATTAATATTGTTTTTTTGTATACAACTTTGATTGTGTGTATTTTTATTTGCATTTTCTTTTGTATGGTTTTAAAAATTGGTGCGGTCGCCAACCTTTGTTGTTTTGTGATTTAGGGGTTAACTTGGTAGTTTAGCTCCGCGTCATGGCTCCGCCCGCGAAGGCACGGTCTGTGTTACAATCGCAGATGCGATGGTTCGCATCTGCGGCAGCGCTCCTTGAGCGGCCCAACAAAGAGAATGCCATCCTGCTCCGGGCCCAGGACGTGCGGGAACGCGTCGGCATGGCGGAGGAAGCGCTGGCAGAGCTCCTTAGTCAGGGGGCCTGCGACAAGGATGCGGAGGAAGACATGGAGCAGATCTTCCAGCTCGCGGACGACATCGCGGAGCGGGCGGAAGTCATCCGCAAGGCAGCCAAGGCGCCAGCGGCTGGCGCTCAGCCAGCAATGGCCATGGGACCGGGGGTGGTCAGCCGGCTGCCCACCCTCGAGCTTCCCAGTTTCGGAGGTAGGTCCGAGGAGTGGACGGCCTTCCGAAATATGTTTGGATCCTTGGTGGAGAACAGGGCGGATCTCACCAAGGGTCAAAAACTGGCTTACCTGCTCGCGTCGGTGCGGGATGAGGCGCGGTCGCTCATCCAGCATCTCCCGGTCGAGGACGACCAGTACGACACAGCAGTGGAACTGCTGGAGGCGCGGTACCAGAACCCTCGACTACTGGCGGATGCCCACGTCAGGAGCTTGCTGACGTTGAGGAAGGTCACCTCCCGGTCACAGATCAGGAAGGAAATCCTGACGCCGGTGAGGGTGGCCATCAACGCCCTCAGACTCCTAGGGCTGCCGGTGGAGGAGTGGGGGTTCCTCCTGGTCCACGTCATACAGGACCGCATCCCGGCGGACGCGAGGTCGCGGTTTGACCGCGAGCAGCTGGACAGGGCCGGAAAGGGGAAGACGGCCTTCCCAACTTTGGGGGACCTGCTCCAGTTCCTGGAGTGGGAGGCCAGACTGGCAGAGTCCTCCGACCCGGGAGCAGGGTCTTCCGGGGTTCCCCCGCGCACGGGTGCGCAGCAACCTCCGGGAGGTTCCAGGGGGACACGGGGCCACGGAAGGGTGACCGCGGCCGTGACCAGCACCCCAGGGGGGTGCCCCTCATGTGGCCAGGCACATGAGCTGCGGTGGTGTGGGGCCTTCGCCAACCTCCCGGTGCTGGAGCGCCGGCAGCTGGCGAAGAGGCTCCAACTATGCTACGGCTGCCTCGGGCAGCATAACTACCGCGACTGTTCCGAGCAGCAGCCGTGCCCCAGGTGTGGTGGACCACACCTGGAGGCCCTGTGCCGCTTCTCTGGGGATGCAGAAGGCACGGGCGGGGGCGCGCCGTCCAGAGGACCTGGACACGCACAGGGCGCAGGGCGCCCTCAGCGAAGCACGCCCCCTCCAAGGGGCAGGGGCCCCACGGGCGGGGGCGCGCGTCCACGGACTCCGCAGTCTCCGGGAGGCTACGGACATCCCGTGTACGACGCACCCCGCGCTCAACCCATGAACCCGGCAGGGATCCGGGTGGATAGTCCGGTCCACGCGCCGGCCGGTAGGGCTACCGGCCCGCCCCAGGCATATGTGGCTACGCGTGGGCCCCCGAGGACCCGGGCCTGTTGGCGGGACGGGCGCCCTATAAGCCCGCACATTCTGGACCGGCTGCCCTTCTCCTACCCCCCATCGCCGCCTCCGGTAGAGCAGCACAAGGAGAGGCCGGTGAGCTTCTCGCCGCCGATACACGAGTATCCGCGGCTGGAGTATCACCCGCCTCCCTTCCGGTATGGACACCCGTCTGCGCCATACGCACCACCACGGTCGGTGGTCTATTGCGCGAGACCGCCCTACTGGCCAGGCCCGCCTAGTCCGCCGGTGTCGGACGGCGCCGGCCAGTGTTGACTAGCCGGTGCGCAGTCACACAAGGAGCCAGGGACTGTGCTCCTCCCCACCGCGTGGGTACGCGTGTGGGGTCCTAAAGGGGACCACGTACGGGTACGTGCTCTCCTGGATACAGGCGCCCAGGGTTGTCTGCTCACCACTCGAGTGGCGACACGCCTGGGCCTGCGATATAAAGCTAAGGCTTCCCCCATCCGTGGGGTAGGGGGTGTGGAAGTGAGATGTCTCGCGGGCGAGACATCCTTCGCCTTTTCAGGTGCGGAACCGTCCTCCTGGAGGATCCAGGTTCAGGCTACGGTCATAGACACGGTAGTTGGATGCAGTCCCTCCGTGTTCTTACCGCCAGGGTTGGCGTCTCTCGCAAAGGGCTTGCGCTTGGCAGACCCCCGGTTCTACGAGCCAGCACCAGTGGACCTGCTGCTGGGCTGCGATGTCCTGGGGCTGCTATGGTCTGGACCAACCAAGGCTATTGCCCACACTTCGTTGTCGGCAATTCCTACCCTTCTTGGCCATTGCATAATGGGTCCTGTGGTGGAGAGGGAGCTCTCCCAGGACAACCTGCTCTACGCTTCAGCCTCCATCGCGCGGGTGATACAGAGGTTTTGGGAAGTGGAAGAGCCTCCCATGGTGTCCAGGTTGGACCCGGCCCATGTGGAATGCGAGTCCTTCTACGAGACTCATACGGTGAGGACACCGTCGGGTAGATTTCAGACCAGACTGCCATTCGTGGACTGCCCGCCGGAGCTGGGCCAGTCCCGACAGTTGGCCGAGAAGCGTCTGCTGTCTATGGAAAGACGTATGCAGCGCGATCCCGTACTTAGGGGGAAGTACGTGGATTTCATGCGAGAGTACGAGGAGTTAGGACACATGTCTCTCGCTCGCGTCGATTGGACATCGACATGTCATTACTTCTTGCCACATCACGCCGTGTTGAAGGCTTCAAACGGCAAGCTGAGGACGGTGTTCGACGGATCAGCGCCTACCTCCACAGGAGTGTCGCTGAATCAGTGTCTCCATGCAGGGCCAAAGCTGCATCGGGACATCATCGACATCATCCTGAACTTCAGGAGACATCAGGTGGTGTTTGGAGCGGACATCCGGATGATGTTCCGCCAGACCTTGATACACCCTGATGACCGAAGGTTTCAGCTCATACTTTGGCGGGAGGACCCGACCAAACCAATGAGGGTGTACGAGCTGAATACCAATACGTACGGGCTGAAGTCTAGCCCCTACATAGCAATCCGCACGCTATTGGAATTGGCGGAGCGTGAGCGACACAGGTTCCCGCGCGCGGCGGCCGTGCTCACACGGGACCTGTATGTTGACGACGTCTGCACAGGAGCAGCGTCCATTGAAGAAGCGGTTCGCTTGAGGGACGAGCTCATTGGCATACTCGCCGCGGGCGGCTATGAGTTGCGCAAGTGGCTGTCCAACGAACCCAGGCTTCTGGCAGGGATTCCAGAAGACCACCAGCAGAACCCTCAGCTGTTTGAAGATGCTGAGGATCCCAACATGGTAGCGGTATTGGGTATGCGATACCAGCCCGCTACGGATGTATTTACGTTCCGGGTGGACTTGGAGGCCCCTAAGGCGTGGACCAAGCGAACGGTCCTCTCCACTCTGGCACGGATGTTCGATCCCAATGGTTGGATCTGCCCCGTCCTCTTCTCCGCCAAATGTCTCCTTCAGAGACTTTGGACGTTGGGTGTCTCGTGGGACGAGCCCCTTGTAGGAGAACCCTTGGACGAGTGGCTGCGGCTGATATCCACCATGGGGGATCTGAACCAGGTGGCTCTGCCAAGAAAGATACTACCGCCGGGCAGGTACCAGGCCAGCTTGCACGGTTTCTGCGACGCGTCAGAGCGAGGATACGCTGCGTCGGTTTACCTGCGGACAGTGGACTCTAGAGGACGGCCTCAAGTCACACTGCTGCTGGCCAAGAGCAAGGTTGCTCCCATTCGGACGAGGCTCACGATTCCGAAGCTTGAGCTATGTGGAGCTCACTTGTTATCCCGACTGATCAGTCACGTGTCCACCGAATTGGGGCCCAATGTGGACATCAGGAACGTCCATGCCTGGACTGACAGTCAGGTGGTCCTAGCTTGGCTACGCGCGGCACCGCACAAGCTAGAAACTTTTGTGGGAAACAGGGTTTCCCAAATACAGGAAATCGGGACGCCGATCCTGTGGCGTCATGTACCAGGGGTGATGAATCCCGCG
Organism: Ectropis crepuscularia; assembly: GCA_963693475.1. NCBI lineage: Eukaryota > Metazoa > Arthropoda > Insecta > Lepidoptera > Geometridae > Ectropis > Ectropis crepuscularia. The sequence continues at coordinate 23,254,413 of OY856355.1, forward strand.
GATTGCGCGTCCAGGGGATGTACAGCACCGGAGCTGATACACCACTCTCTCTGGTGGGGACCGGAATGGCTGGCCGGACCGGAGCAGTCCTGGCCTAGCAGCCCACCGAGTGCCTCCACGCAGGAGCTGCCTGGACTCAGAGTCCACGTTGTGACGGAGGAACCGTCAGTTACCATGGATTGGCTGGTAACCAAATACAGCAGTCTGGATAAACTGCTGGGCGTCACGAGCTGGGTCAGACGCTTCATACATAATTGTCGGCACCCACGGGAGAAGGTAGTCTCCCTAGTGGTCACTGCTGGCGAGCGTCGGGACGCAATGCTGTACCTGATTGGCAGGTTACAGGAGGAACGCTTCGCGTCAGAGCTTCGGAAGCTCCGGGACGGCGCTAAGCTCAAGGGTGCTGTTTCGCGCCTGAATCCATTCATAGACCAGGGTGGTCTCATCCGCGTAGGAGGTCGGCTCAGGAATGCTGACCTGCCCTTCGGGCGTCGCCATCCACTCCTCCTACCTAAGGGAGGTCCCTTGGTGGAGCTAGTGGTGGCTCACAGGCATAAGATCAATTCCCATGCGGGTTATACGGCGATGCTCGCCTTACTCCAGCGGGATTTCTGGATTTTGTCGGCGCGACGCGTGGTGCGTCACGTCTTGTTTAAGTGCGTGCCCTGCTATAGGTTGCGGGCCCCCACTATGCAACCCCAAATGGGAGATCTGCCGGCTGACCGGGTTCAGCCGTCTAGGCCCTTTGCCGGAGTCGGCACGGATTTTGCCGGCCCTTTCGCTGTCAAATCCTCCACGCTAAGGAGTGCGAAGGTCACAAAGGCGTACCTTTGTGTGTTTATTTGTTTGGCCACAAAAGCCGTCCACCTGGAGGTGGTATCCGCACTGACGACGGAGGCGTTTGTGGCGGCCTTGGATCGGTTTGTGGCCCGTCGGGGGGTCCCGTCATTAATCCGGTCCGATAATGGTACCAACTATAAGGGTACGGATAGGTATCTTAAAGAGGTCGGGGACTTCTTATCTGCCCAAACAGGTTTGTTGGGCCATACACTCGCGCAGCGAGGTATAGAGTGGCGCTTTGGAGTGCCTGCTTGCCCTCATTGGGGTGGGATCTTTGAGGCCGCAGTGAAGTCGGCCAAGACCCACCTTCGACGCGTCGTTGGGGAGACCGTGTTGACCTTTGAGGAGCTGGCCACGGTCTTTTGTCGAGTAGAGGCGGTCCTCAACTCTCGTCCGCTCTGTCCGGTGTCTTTAGACCCTAACGACCTGGAGGTCTTGACTCCTGGTCATTTTTTGGTCGGGCAACCGCTTACGGCTCTGCCCGAATATCCTTGGAAGGATGAGCGCGCTCACCGGTTATCGCGCTTCCAGTTGCTGCAGCAGATGAGTCAGGACTTTTGGCGCCGGTGGTCGGTCGAGTACCTGCATCTGTTGCAACAAAGAGTCAAATGGACAGACCGGACAGATCCGCCAAGGGAAGGCGATTTGGTTTTGTTAAAGGAGGGCAATATGCCTCCGTTATATTGGCGGCGGGGCCGTATTTTGAAGTTGATTACAGGCGCGGACGGAACACCGCGCATCGCTGAGGTTTTAGTTGACGGATCTCGACTAAAACGAGCCCTTGCCACCTTGTCTCGATTGCCGGTGCATTGAACTAGTGAAGTGACGGATTCACTTCAGAGCGGGGGGTTGTTCGGAATAGAATGACGTAACAATGTATTTTGCTAACTTGTAGAAACGGGTATTTATGGTCTATGGCCGGGCGCGGCCAACGTTTTAGATCTACCGACATCTTTGGTTTTAAGTTGAGTACATCGCTCGGACGGCTCCGACACAGTTGTGATTGTGCATTGAGAACTAGTCGACTGCGCGGGCGCATGTCTTATTGTCCCTTTGTTTCAACTATCAGTCCGGGACTGTTGAATTGTCGAGTCGGTACTCGAAAGCGCGGTCGCGGGAATAATTGTCGCATACTCAAGTGCACCGGGTGCAAGTGTTTGCTAGAGGTCCGGGACCCTTCGCGAGGATCGCGTGTTTTTGTGGTGCCTTCGTTTCTCAGCGCGGTCGCGAGAACGAAGGTTGTGTGAACTATATAACGCCGGGCGTTAACCCTTTTGTTTGTGGGATAAAAGTTATCCGCGCGGACGCGAGATATTGGTTACTGGATTGCGGTGCTCAATTGTTCGGAAGGAGGCCGACTCGGACGAGAATCTGACACGTATCGTACCCATCTATTTATATATATTATAATATTAGATACACGGGGAACCTGGGGTAGATTCTAGGGAAGTCTAGGTTTTACACACCCTATCCAGAAGGACTGGTTAGCCAAGGTACCGTGTACTAGTTATTTATAGGTTTAGTGTTAAAACGTTCCCAGTCGTAAACTGGGTGGTAGCAGAGACCTAGATTTAAGTTAGGTTTATCTAGGGTAACCACTACCGTTCAGATCGCGGCGGATTCCCATGCTGAACGGCAGTTTATCCGAAACAATGGGTGTGACATTTCTACTAATGTTTTGTGCTATAATTCTTATATTTGTTAAGTAATGTATTTAAGTATTAATGTAATACTTTAGGCTTTGAAGCTATTTATTGAATGTAAAATCTGCTAGTAACTTTATTTTGTAGAAGATATAGCAATTTTAGTCTCCGTGATGGGTGTGACGGATACTCAAGCAAGATTCAATACCCCTTGAAAGAAACGTAACACTTCTGCTCTATATGACACATTTACTTGAATAATTGTAATCATCTATATAGTTAAGTATTTTTTCTTTTTGTTAGCAATAATTTATGTAACGTAAATGTGATAATCAGCATTTAAATCCTGAATTACGTCGTGACGGGTGTGACAGATCTTTGTGACGGGTGTGACGAGATCATTATGAAAATAAATAAAATACAATTGAAGTGCTTTTATAAGTTTTAATTTAAAGTATTATTAAGTAATTAATAAAGTTTTATTCATGTTACAAGTATATTGCATAGTTCTTGAATATAAAGATTTATGTTTCGTTTTTATTGCATAGTTCTTGAATTTAAAGTTTTATTTTTCGTAAATATTAAGTGAATCAACAAATTTATAGAATAATCTTCCTCCTTTGTGTACAATTGAAGGAGTGGGCAACTTTTCAACTATCTGTTCAAAAGGAATTTCAGAAATGTATAATTTCAGCAAAATCTACAATTTTGAATAGTTTAGCAGCCTTGTCAGTCATCCTTAAAAAGGTCACTACAGGCTCTTCATTTTCATTATAGTTAATTTGGTTTATATGCCTACATAGCGATATTTAATTTTATTGCCAGAAAACTTTACTAGGACATAATCGCTGTTATTGTATTGTGGGTTATTGAATCCACTACATCCCGCTTCATGAATTTCATTAATCTCCTTTTTATTTTTATCATTTTCCGGTTCATATCTTTTATCTGCTTCATCCCTCCCTTCATTTTCTTCTTCTTCGTCTGATCTGTTTTATTCACCTCATGGGCTTTGTCTATCCTCAGCTCATATTCGTCTTCTTCGTTTTTATATTTTCCAAATTTATCAAATTCTATTTCTACGCTGCCATGTTGGCTTTTCAGTACTTCTTCTTCACTCCCTGTATACACATCTTCATACCTTACTTTGTTTCTAAACAGTGTAGCATTTGTAATTGGACTGTTGCCTGTCAAACTGTATGAAATATGTTTTTTCTCATCACATTGAAAGAAATGATTCCGTTGCAGTTGCGGCAGCATATTCAAATCTTCCCATCGAGTCAACAACTTCTATTTGTGGTCTGATATATCATTTACGCTGGCAAATAAATATGTAACGCCTTTTGGATCACCGGCAAGGTAAACAAAGCAGTCCCAGGCTGAGTTAATGAAAGCTTTCCTCGCTTTAATCGCGTTCCACATTCGCCGTTTAGCTGCAGCTCCTAACCCATCTACGGCACCTTTGCCGTGGCTTGTTTAAAAAAAGGCCCAATTTATTTTGTTTCCCCAATCTTCATTACTGTAATAAACACTTGAAATCGTAAAGCGGTTTTTAAATTGGGCTGCACAACCATCCGAAAAATAGTCAGTTAAGTCAGTCCTGGAAATTTTTCCTTGAGGTTTGTAATAATCATTTTTAAATACAGCCAAACTGCGAATTTGTCATGACACAACTCATCATTACTTATGATTATATAACTTGCTCGTATTTGGCCTTTTTGAAACCAAACACAACATTTAAATAAAGTGGCTTGTGGATGCTTCCAATGAGCACTTTTTATTTCGTCTTGGGATATAATGCTGAAATCCTATGCAAAATCAATTTGAAGAACACCTTCAGTCTCTGTTGTTTCCAGCTTCTTTTTTTTTTTAAAAGTGCTGGTTCTTTCTTTACAAAATAGTGTGTTTTAAATTTGTCTATCTGATTATTAATTTCTCGAAGTAAGTCTTTTTTTCTGCCTTTTACATCTTGAATTTGAAGCCATCCATCAGATGATTTAGACCACAGCTTCCATTTAGTTTCTGCATTTAAATTAACACCGCTTAAGTTTACAAGATCTAGTACGTCGAAGCAAGAATTACATTCTCCAGTCATGCAGTCAATATTGTCTACATCACAACATATTTAATGGAGTAACTGCGATGGAGAATTAACTGTGGGGTGTAATGTATCCTTCAAATAATCAACAAGAAACATAGCGAAATTTGCGTGGTATACGCCGACACAGAAATTATGTGGAATTTCTGACATCACCCGCATATGAAATGGCCTTAGCTCAAAGAATTTACTTTTTTGTATTTTAACATCAGGGCATTTTCTTTAAATAGCTCAAATACTTCTGATACAGTCATAACCAAGTGCCTTTTAGCAATTGTGATGGTTCCTTGATCTTGGGAACGAATTCTAACTACGTCTTTTCGATTAGGAGTCTGTCTGCCCATGCTATCCGATTCATAAAATGATTTCACCTATTTTATTTGTTCATCTGGTAGAGAATCGGATCTCTTGATGAGGGTGGCCAACAATGGTTCCTTATTAATGAGTTGAGGTGGTAATGTAGCTTTGGCCAACTCTATAACAACAGCCTGTTGTTTGGTGGGGCTTGAAGGTAAAGCTCTTCTGGTTTTATTGACGGCTTTCCTTAGTGTTTGTATGCATTTGTATGCAGGTCTAGCAGCAATGTTAAGGGTTTCTTTTCGCAAAACTTTTTTTTCTCTTCATCAAAATTGCCTGATTCTATCAGCTTGTCGCCTCCTTCCACTTTGATCCACAGTGGCGCTCCACATGTGGAGCCGGGGATACTTTTTTCCGCTTAAATCCACGCGTGGATCCTTTGAAACTAAATGTTCCTCTTAAATCCACGCGTGGATCCTTTGAAACTAAAAGTTCCTCTTAAATCCACCAGTGGATTCTTTGTTACTAAGAAATTTGTTGCAAACCCTCCTTCCACTTTGAACCACAGTGGCGCTCCACATTGAAGGAATTGTCAAACACCGAGAATGAAACAAGTCGTAGACATATTGTTTTTTTTAATATCAAAATTCGCTATAGGAATGATAAAACAAAATTTACACTCGAACTAAAATTAAAATTTTAAATTCTTCCCTACAAATCATATCATTTTACTTTTTCTAAAAAACAGCAACTGTGATTTCTCCAGTTAACAATTCGTTCTGACATTCTAAATAATAATTATCATTGTTTATGTTTTGAATTTTTCTTTTGTTTGCTATATTTGCTTTTTCGCGTATTACGTTATATTTCGCCTCCCCTTTTAATACGTGTATAAAATTGACGAAGTTACTATATTTTTTTCCCAATTCTTTGTTTAGTTTCCTATTAAAACCTTCTAAACAGTTATTGGTACGATGTCGTTCATTTGCTATTGTCCACATGCTTACAAAAAAAGTGCTCTTGAACCAAAATCTTTTCATATACTGTTGAAATTTGATGAGTTGTGGACATTCCGTATTAGCAATTTAAGAGCATATATATAACCAGCCGTCACATACATGGGACTCTGGTGTTAATGGTAAGGAGGCACAAAGAGCCACTATTCGCTTTCCTCGTTTAAATTTTAGAAGTCCCATTTCTTTTCCATGTTTCCATATATTTTTGACAAAATGGTAATACGAGGGTCAAACTGAAAGTTCTTAGAAAATCAAAAACTGATTACATTAGCCAGTTATTAGTTTTATTATATCTTTTCAAAATATTGTCCATTCACGTCAATACACCGCTGCATGCGATGGAACCACTGGGAAAAGCACTTTGCCCACTCGTCCTTAGGGGTCTCTTCAATGGCATCGCGATACGCAGCCACCGCTTCTTCAGCATTCATAAACCGCTTTCCTTTAAGTTTTTCTTTAATTTTTGAAAATAAATAAAAATCACAAGGCGCGAGGTCGGGGCTATACGGCGGGTGACCCAGTAATTCAACGTTTGATGTCGCCAAATAGTCGATCGTTCGCTTGGCGGTGTGCGATGAGGCGTTGTCGTGGTGAAGGAGGACCCTACTGCGAGGTCGTTTCTCTCGAACTTTTTCCAAGACAAGTGGCAAACAATTGGTAGTGTACCATTCTGCAGAAACTGTTTTTTGATCCTCTAACACAATTGTTGCGAAATGACCTATCCTTCCAAAGAACGAGGCCACCATTTTTTTCCCCGCACTTCGATCTCTCTTCACTTTAGTTGGCAACTCCTCGAAAGGAAACACCCACTGAGCAGATTGTCTTTTGGTTTCAGGATCATAACAGTAAATCCAGCTTTCGTCACCTGTTAGTATGTCGAACACAGCATTTGAGTCACCTCCGTTAAATCTTTCAATCATTTTACGGCACCAATCCACACGATGGAGTTTTTGAGCCTCAGTCAAATTATGAGGTATCCACCGGGCGCAAAGCTTCCTGACCGCTAAATGTTCGTGTAGGATTTTGTGCACTTGACTCATACCGATGCCTAAGCTTGTCCGAATCTGCTGATAGGTCACTCTTTTGTCAGTCTCTATCATACGCCGCACAACACAGATGTTATCTTCAGTCGTCGCCGTAGAAGGCCGTCCCTCACGTAAATCATCAGTGAGATTAGTGCGACCACGTTTAAACTCATTAAACCAGTTGTAAACAGTCGCACGAGGTGGGGCTTCATCGTGAAAGGCCAATCGTAGTCTATCATAACTTTCTAGTTGACTTAAATGACATCGAAAGTCATAAAAAATCATTGCACGAAAATTTTCTCGTGTTAAATAATTCATGTTGACGTGACACAGACAATTTTCAATTTGCCGCCAAATCGTAAAACAAATGACAAATGAATGAAGTATATACTCAGTAATATTGGCAAAGAGTTCTATTTTCAAATTATAGAATTATTTTTTTATTATATTGTTTATAAGTGGCCAGTTCTAAGAACTTTCAGTTTGACCCTCGTAACATCCTTTAATTGAAGCAGATGTAAATACTTCAGTTATGGCTCTGATAGCCGCTTGTTCGAAATCTAAAGTAAATTTATTTGGATTAAATTGAGAAATTTGGCTTTTGATAATTTCAAATATGGTAATATATGAGTCTTTTGTTTTGTCAGTCATTAACGCAAATATGATTGGAACGATGTTATTTGATTTGGCAGTACTATCAGCATCGGCGCTTAATATGTATAACTGCTCAAAGGGGGGCGGGCAACTCATGAATGTTCCGTCACAAAAAATGTGTTTCATGTTAGGAAGGATAGATTTTGCTTCAGGTAAACAAAAGATTAATATACGATTACCGTCATAAAATAATCGGTGAGAATAAAATCCGAAAATGACGGCGGTTCTTCAACTTCGGCAACATTCGTAAAATGCGTTTTATTAATATTAAGTTTTTTATTTCGCAATTTATATAATCCGGTCTTAACAGAATCGAAGTCTGGAATAGCGCAAACAAAATCCATCCCCTTATTATCCGCATTTTTTACGCATTCTTGAAAAATGCTAGGTATAGGAAGACAATTTTCACTTATAACTTTTTCTCTTAGTTCATTCAGGAAGATTTTTTTTTCGCAGTGTAATGCATGATCCGTTTTTCTTAGAATTACATCATTCTGCAAATTAAATATCATCGTAATTGACTGGATAAAGGAAAAATAAAAATAGTTCTTTAATATTTGGGTGTTGAATATATGTTGTCAATTTATGTTGTTAAAGTTGACACTACCTATTGATATGGGAAATAAATGCCTCATAATCAAATCATTGTGCAGAGTGATATACTCACTTTTACGTTCAATGTTCCTTTGCATTTTAATTTCCTCCATTGCGAACATCGCCATATTATAGTACCATGTTTGAATGACCTTTTTTTATGGTATTGATAACCAGAAGATAACATCACAGCTCTGTTATTTATATACTTAATTTCATCCATTTTAAGATTATCAACAATATTACTATCAGCGATTTGTTTAAAATTCAATAATATAACCGGCTCCTAATCCTTTGGGTATGGCAAACAATATGTCAATGTCAAAAGAACGTACAAATTATATGCAGCCAGCCACTATCTCAAGTGGCACTAAAGAGAGTATACTACTCAAGTGGTAGAAAAGAGTTGGGAGGGGTTGGTTTATGCAACCACTACGATCCACAGTCTTCACCAGTGTGGATCAAAGTGGCATTGAAAAATATTATTATTTTTGGATCCACTCCGTTGTGGATTAAAGTGGCATTAAAAAATATTATCATTTTTGGATCCCCTCCGTTGTGGATTTAAGCGGAAAAAAAAGTATCCCTGGCTCCACATGTGGAGCGCCACTGTGGATCAAAGTGGAAGGAGGGGGCTTGTCTCTTTTCATCTAACTTTCTTTTGTTTTGTAACAATTTTTCAGACTTCTTTTGTCTCCTAACTTGATACCTCTTCTTTTCTTTTTCCAAAAACAAACGCCATTTCTCAGGATCGCTCATTAATTTCTCCCTACTCTTCCTCTTCCTTGCAGCAGCATCCATTTTATCTAAGAACAAAACAAAAGCTTTGCAATAACCAAGGACCCCAGAGAATTGTTATTAAAGCGCCTAATAAAAGAAAGTTCACCTCACTAAACAGGTATTGACCCAGTACCACCTTGAGTTAGTGACGTACGACCGCCAGTACTGAGTTAGGTGGCCCAATACATAAAGAAAAGTTTCGTATTTTTAGTGAGCAAAACAGTGACGACGGGTGTGACCAAAATAATTAAGTTCCTATTTCTGAACAAAAGCGATTAAACAGCTAAAATCTATTTGCACACATTCCCTTGCGACATAACCTTACTTTTGTAAGCAATTTTACGACGTGTAAGCTGGTTTGACTCTCTGGCAAGAACATCTACATTTATTTCGTGATGGGTGTGACACAAAAGCATGCTTGAGCATAATAATTAATAAAAGGTCAAGTACTTACCTTAGAAATCCAAAACTTTGCGTTGTAACAGCAGATGATTTATGCTCAAATATTATCAAAATAGCGAATAATTTAAGAAAGTTTCCATGCCTCACTCAACAAATCTATTTGAGAATGATTTTGTTGCGATTGGGCATTTCGTGTATTTGCGTCATTTTGTATTTGAAGGTGGAAGTGTAGAATAGTTCGACGAAGCACATGTTGAATTTGTTCGAAGCACAAGGGTTGAATGTTTGAATATGAAAGGAGGTGACAATTCGAAGATTGAAGGATGTTCGTTTGCATGTTCGAAGCTGAGAGTGATGAAGTGATGGGTTGAATGTTTGAAGGTGAATTATTGTAGGTTTGTGTGCTCGTATTTGGAAGTACAGATAAATTAGGATACCTATTTCGACGTCTAGCCGCAGTCAATATTGCTTGTATCTCATTTTGTTCGCCTAATGCTTCATACAATGGAAGTTGCCGCAGTTGAGGGGCTACGTTCAATCCAAAAAAATGAAACTCATCTTCTGCGTTTCGGTTGTTAATCGCGGAAGATACATATATTTTGTAAGCGATTTAGAGCCTCAGCAACACCCAACTGTTTCGCATATTTTTTACTTTTTTCGCCTTCCTGAATAATCGTCAGATGGGCGTGATTCCTCAGAGATCGACGCCGACGACGTTAGTGTCGGTGGCGGTGTCGGTTCAGTATCTTCTTGATGTATCTGTCTCCTGTAAAAAATAACATTAGTTAGATTCTTATATATGTACTTAATTTGTTAGGTACAGTCGTCTCTGCAGATAAAATGGACCCCTCAACACTCACTGTTTTTAGTTTATTTGAAAGGCGGGCGTGGGGTCCATTTTATCTGCAGGCGACTGTACTTCTAAATACTTTTGTAACATGTTTTAAGATAATGGAAGTAGTTGTTTTATTTCAGATTCCTTGTTATGAAGAATGGAAGCGCATTGAACATGGATTTTGAACAAAATTGAATTTCCCAAGATGTGTGGGAGCGATTGATGGAAAACATATAAATATTTTTGCTCCTGATGACTCTTCAGATTACTACAACTACAAAGGTGCTCACAGCGTTATACTCCTGGCATTAGTTGACCATGATTATTGTTTCTCGTATGTAGATATTGGAACCAATGGAAGGGCTTCGGATGGAGGAGTGTTTCATCAATCTAGCTTGGGAAAGGTTTTGGAAAGAAATACTCTTAATGTACCAGAGAAATCAGTCATTGTAGGAGACGCTGCTTTTCCACTAAAAACTTATATTATGAAGCCATATGGCACGACACCAACGCATAAAGAAAAAATATTCAATTATCGTTTGTCTAGAGCCAGACGAATACTTAAAAATACCTTTGGAATTTAAGTTACAAGATTTCGGGTTTTTCTGAACAATATAGACATGACACCAGATAAAATTGACACGATTGCATTGGCTGCTTGTTGTTTACATAATTGGCTTCGAAAAACGTCCGATATGTATATTACCCAACGATGTGTTGATTTTAAAAACACACAACAATGTGTTGTTTTACAAGGATCAAGGAGAGATCAATGCGCATAGCTATGGAAAGTTTACCAGCAACTCGAAGTAATCACGCCTCTCGACAAGCGGTGGCAATAAGAAACGCTTATGCACAACTTTTCGAAACAATAGAGGCATTGCCATGGCAAGATCATATGATTAACATATAACTTAATAGATAGGTACTTACCACCAAATCGGATCCAACAGTTTCACGATAATCGTCCGTGTCTGCCATAAATGAATTCATTTCCGTAAACCATGACATGGCTGGTTTATAAACGTCTGCTGCACCAGCTCCGGACCGCTTCGAATTGTTGATTTTTCTTACTTCAGCATGATACACAGATCTTAGGTTTTTGATTTTAGTTTGCATAAATCAGTCGTCCGCTGCAGATTGAGACAAAATTGATAATAGCATGTTAATATGCAAACATGTTCAGACGTGCTCGGATCACGCCCTCCCCTACCCGCGCCTCAGGTAGCATGCTCGAAAAGCAAACGTCGTTTGATTTTTGAGCACGCTCTAAATAAGCATGCTCATTACACTACACACATGCTACTAATGAGCACTTGCTCAATAAAAGCATGCTTTCGTGCTAGTAATGAGCACGTCTCTCCATACCTTACTGGGATAAACAAACCAAATGAGCAGTACTCACATAGTAAGTTCGCAATGTTCATTGGGATAAACAAACAACTTTCTTCAGAAATGAAATGGATTGTACACTCAATACGTTTTATAAAAACATACAGTTATTACAAACAAACACCTAACAACAGTTTACAATACCAACAAAAGCCCTGTTTTTTATTTAATAATTATTTACTAACCAACTTGGTGACTAATATATTTATTACAATCTAGCCTAATTCAGAAAGTCTAGGCTAATGAGTAATTTTATTATGACTTAGTTTTGTAAAGTAAATCCGGGGGAGTTATGGTTGAGAACTCAACCGGTTAAAGTTGAACCCTCAAACCTTCCCGGAGAAAAGTTAAATTAAAGTAAAAATAAAAAATTGATGACAGCTTCAAGCGTTTATTTGTAAGAACACATTATAAATAATAGTATAAAGGGTAAAAGAAGATAAAAGGGTCAAGGGTTGATCGTTGTGTCGCTGTTACCAAAAGCTAAAGGAGGAATTTTAAAAATTCCAGGAACCTCCTTGAGTCAAGAAAATTTAAGTAATTCGCCATACAGGGTCCTTGAGTAAGGCTCGGTTGATCAAAAATATAACCAGGGGTAATAAGGGGTTAAGCCCAGGCTAAACTCTCCCGGTTAGGTTTAAGACTCAATTTGAGAAATTTACCGCATCCTACAATTCTCGGATCCTGTAGGGTTACTAGTGAAAAGTTACAATTAACAATACAAAGGGCCAATATGCCGTCAACAGTATGGTAAAAGACCACTGAGTTTACAATATAATAATTCTGGAAAAGGACTTAACTACAACTTCAAACGGCTTCCTTAACAAAATTTACAAGGGTTGCCTAAATATAGGAACGATAACAACACTTATATAACTCATTTCAAATAGTAGGGTTAGACATTTAACATTATGATAATTATACTAACTGAGAAGTACTCACTTAGGGAAAATACAATACGTTCACTTTCAACGCCCAATAGGCAGAAAGGCACAGTAAGGTTAAACTAGAAAAACACTAGTCCTGACAAACTCATAATCAAAGTTCAGGAATGACCCAGACGGAGAATAACTCAATCTCCGTCTGTCTCATTAAGTATGTATTCTGATCATATTAAATACCATTACCATATTTTCACATTCACAACGTTAGAATTTAAGTATTACAACCATTGTTAATACAATTACCTACATATTTAGGTAAATCACCATCTGACCACTTGCAACGCCTCAATGTTGACAGTGTACAGTAAGCTAAACTAAATAACCACAGGTTAGGGGCCTTCGCGGTCGATAACTCAACGACCTTACGGATTCACCTCTGCATCTATTAAAATCAAGTCATTTAACCTACTTTCAGGTTACATTTCTACGCACTAAATGTAGGAAATGTTATTAAACTGCAGTGCCGACAAACTCATAAGTAAGGTTCTGGAATGACCCAGGCAGAGAACAACTCAATCTCTGTCTGTTTCATTAAGCAGTTACATCTTTGTAACCACTGTCGCCATATTAAAGCATTCACAAAGTTCTAAGTTAAGAAGATTAATAAGGTAACCGATAGGTAACTATGTATCCAGGGAATATCTTCCTCTGGGGAAATTAAACTTGTATCTATATTAATTAAACATTATTGTGTCTATATTATTAATAACATTAAGCAGACCTAAGCTAACCGCTCACTGTATACACTGGAAAATTGTAATATCTAAGTACCTAGATAGTAAAGTGGGTTAGCACGGTAACCGTAGTTAAAAATAGAAAACATTGAGTCTAACAGTAGAGAGGGAACTGCCCTAAGCGTGCCTAAGTATAAGATGGGCCTAGGTTAACATTAGGTCGATGACCTTAAAGTATTACATAAGGGTTAAAAGTTTATCAAAACGAAGGTTATATAGACTAGACCAGGTCGATGACCTGTAATCATTAGAGGTAGGTAAATATGGTGAATCAAACACTATCCTGCTAACAAAAACCTGCAGCGATGGCATGCGCACGCGGCAACGTGGCACGTGTCATCCCTCATGACACAGTAGCCAAACGTGTCTCCGCACCAATCATCCGTGGCCATACGTCCGTAAAACAAGACAAAACAATTCTCACATCATGGCGATCCAAATTACGTCAGAGAAAGGCGACACTATGCCAGAAAACTCACCAAATCGAGATCAAACGAAAATTTCCCACATGGGATGTACGCGTGAAGTTCCTCTTTCACACCCAAGAAAAAATGCGATCCTAAGATGGCCGCCATCAATCCCTTCCGCCAACATTCGACCAACCAGCGAGCGTAATTAGTGCTGTCCTGCCGGCAAAACTTTCTAAAAGTTTATCGGTTCGCTAGGGATGTGACTTTTTTCTACCGCGACCACAGACTAAAGTCGCGTTCAGAAAATGTCAAAAAAAAAGTTTGACAGTTTGCAAAATAATAATATTTGTAAGATTGTGTCCATAAGCACTTTTCTTATTGTCTCTATTAAGGCGAAGTCACTTCGTTCATGTGTACTTTGTATATGATATTTATAAATCTAAATTGCACTAACACTGCACTTTGAACACAGGCTTTTATAAATTTGCACTAAGTAAACTCAAATGGTTTTGTCCGTTTAAGCCTCCGCACTAACTCAGTGTTGTCAAGGAGCTGGATTGCCTCGACATTAACATGGTAATGAAGTCTTCGTTCGTGAGCTTCTGCACATTTTCGTATCACTTCACTAACAGAATCCATCTTTAGGTCTCGATAAATGTTAGCATTTCTTATATACCAGGGAGCGTTGACAGTGTCCCTTAGCACTTTGTTCTAAAATCTTTGTACAATTTCAATATTGCTTGGTTTGGTATAGCCCCACAACTGTATACCATATGTCCATACTGGCATTAGGACTTGTTTATACAATAAGATCTTGATATGTACTGACAACACTGATTTTCTTCCAAGTAGCCAATACATATTTTTGTAGCGTATCGCTAATTCCTCTCTTTTCTTCTTGACGTGAACCTTCCTGCGTACTTTCGCGTCAAGAGTCATATTTAGCTTTGTTTTCATAAGGTATGGGTTGATCGTTTATGAAAACTTGATGATATTTTACTTTTTTATTTGTAAAATCTATATCAACACTTTTAGATACATTCAACTTGATGCGCCGTTTTTTCGTCCAGTCCTAGACTTTATTAATTGCGGATTGCACCATCTCTGTAGCTTCTGCACGATTCTCACTTAGTGCCAAAATCGCAGTGTCATCTGCGAATGTCGCAATAGTGGTATTTTCTAGTGTTGGTATCTCACAAGTATATAACAGGTATTAGATGGGACCTAATACACTCCCTTGTGGGTCAAAATTGTGTCACCATTAACCAGTTGTATTGTTGATAAGAGTTCTTTCCCTTTAGTATTCGTAAGTCGAGAGCCCCAATATAGATTTTTAGCTTTGAAATATCCTCCAATGATATATCGGTTATTAAAATGGTTTAACTAATTTAAACATTGCTCCTTTTTTAAGGCATGCTTTGGTGGACAGTAGATTGACGCTATTGTGAGGGTGTATAGCTTGGTTTTCACACATACAGCTACTACGGATTGTATTTCTCTTTCTTCATGCCTGTATTCTTCATAATAAAATAAATTTTCTTTGATAATGACTGCACTTCCGCCTTTTGCAGTATTATCAGGATGCAGCGCATGGTAAACTTTGTAACCTCTGAATGTTACATAACACTGTTTAGTGAAATGTGTCTTTGATATCAAGCATATGTCAATGTTTTTGTGTCTAGGACTAGTTGTAACTCGTTTTGATGTTGCAATTCCAAGTCATGATCTTTAAATTATCCATTACTTATTCCTAGATATGGCACAATTCTTGCTATCTTCTAATTTCTGTAATGGCTCATCAAACGAGTTCATTAGTTTGAGAATCTGGTCTAATTATTTGTCACTATCATTTGCTGTTACGTGGTGGGTATTGGTAGAAATTACTTGGGCATATGAAGTTTTATTATTAGTACCTTGGAGCTTTGCGTTCCTTGGCTTAGTGTTGTTATCAACTTTATTAGTTAGTTGTTGCGAACGAGGAGCCGTAGTAGTTACTTTTTTGATGTTTTTATTTTTAATGTTTTGAAATTCTTTGGCTACTATACAACCTCTATAATTAGCAGGATGTGGAGCGCCGCAATGTACATACACATTTTGGTTTTTCTTCTGCTTGTTTCATGCAGTCTATGGTTAGATGTTTGCCCGTACATTTGACACATTTTGGTTCCTTTGCACAGTACTTCTGCGTATGTCCGTATGCTTTACATCTCTTACACTGTGGAACAAGTTTTGTTGTTCTCAAAGGTTGAATTTCAACTTTGCACCCCAGTATAGACTTAATTTCATAAATTTTCTTGATGTCTTGATCTTTAGAGAATGTAAGCACAAACATGTTGAGCGGTTCTTTATTTTTCCACCTCAGTTTGTTCACTACATTCTCAATCTTGAAGCCCTTTTCTTTCAAGTCCTCAGTAATTCTTTGGCTTACAAGTTGAATGCAACTGTTTAGCCATAACTCTAATGGGTATTTCTTGCATCTTTTCATAAGAATGCCATAGCCAATGTTTTTCGTCTAAGAAGTTAATAATAGCTCTATAGGCATCTTCGTTAAAAGCGTTAACCTTGACGCTATCTCCATGTAACATTTTAACCTGGAAAGAGTCTCCTGGTTGTGTATGTGAGAGGTCATTGAACTGATTCAGCCTACTTTATCCTTTGCCTAGATAAAAATTTACATAGTTAGTGTAAAACGTAATGTGCTTTTAATCCTGGTCACGACTTTAAATTGTAGTAGACCGGAGTGTATCTTTTAAAATTTCTAATCATCCTGGTTTTACGGCACCACGATGAAATGATTCAGCCTACCTATATGAAATATGAGACTAAGATCCTGGTTGACGAGACTAAATTGTACCAAAACCGGAGAGCTACGAGCAGATTTGTAAGCTGAAGGCTTTAAATAAAAGTCATCTAAAGTCAACAAGAATTAACAAAAGTAACAAGATATCTAACCGCTTAAGTATAAAGTATTATGTATTGTATGTATAATGTATCATTGAGATTTTGTATCGTATGTTGGTCTAGAATAATAATCTAAAATTAAAGAAGTTAAAATTGTTATAATCAATTAAGTTGCAAAAGTAACTTACCCTGTTGTAAAATTAGAATTACCTTGTAGAAATTTGAATTGGCCATGTGATCGTCAAGTGGTAATATAGGACTCTACATTGTGTTTCGAAATAACCAAAGCAAGGAATTTCTGTCAATCTAGGTAAGTAAATATAAATCTAACAAACTACAACGCCTAACAGAGGCAAAATCTTGAATATTAAACTGAACTTTTGTTCTACATTACTCTGTCTCCTAAATAAAGCTCTACGCCAAAACATTAGGTAGATATTAGAACTTATTACTCAGAATATTTTTAAAGTTGTAGTTATCTCTCATCAGTTTATTTAGAGACAATTTCTATTAATCTGTAACTCAAATCAACTCCCTTGTTATCAAGCCTTCTAACCAAGATAAATATATTATGGATATCCTTCAGTAAAATCAGATTAGTTCTCAAGCAATAATATAGATCGCGTTAAATTAAAACTTGTATCCATGCAAGTTACTTTCTCTGCCTAAACCATGGAAATCTAATATCACCAGTGTAAAAATCACCAGACTTAGATAAAAGTTATTCCCTATAAAAATAAAACATTGAAGTGTATTTGAGATAGTGACTCGCATTAGTATTTGCTTTAATTATAAGTTCTATAGGATCAGAATAATAGTTTATAACGTAACAGCATGCGATATTATAATTACTAATTAAGTATTTTTCTATTTAGAGAATATTACGAGCTTAGTTCTGAATGTATTTGTGCTGTTAATAAGAACTTTGTCTAACTACTTGTGAAAGAAAAGAGTAATTGAGATTTGTGTTGATAATTTATTTATTTGTTTTAGTAATTTATTCATTTGAGTTTTGTTTGTTTTGGTCTTTTATTTGTTTGTCCCTACGGAAGGACTCGAGAGAGTGCTCACTTCTGATTGCAAAAAGTGTTTTTTTTTTCGTTTGTTATATAATTTTCCCCTACAGAAGGACCTCGAGAGAGTGCTCGCTTCTGAATTTCAATGAATGGACCACCCTTCTAAACAAGACAACCAGAAAGAAGGGCAATAAAACTGGTGCCATCAAACGCGTAATGAAGCACGTGCTTTTTGTATGTACAAATTATACAAATCAAGAACGCAGTTACGACTCATTCAACTCAATTATACAAAGCAAGACAACTCCAATTCTTTAAACTCTTAGAAGTATAATTTTAAAGATAATTCTTAGGGGTTAGAATATAAATCATTACTAATAGTATTTTAAATTGTACTGTAAGTTTCAGTTAAAAGTCATATATCAGCTCAACTTATCTCCTAGTAAAAGCTTTGCCAATGGACTCTGCTCTGCTCGGTCCGACTATTTCCAAATCTTACAGAACAAAGATCTCTCTATATTGGAGATAAAATGTCTAATAAGTTAAGAAACCCAGAAGAATTACACAGTTGCAAAACTCAATGCAGTCTTTTAGTTTGTAAGAATTGGTATTAAGCTGATTATGGAACAACATAATCCTTCAGCTCAAACATTCAATTTGTATACAAAGGGTCTCGTGACATGTCAAACTATTCTTGTAGAAATTTACTTTCCATCAGCTGATCGGTGGAATTCAAATTTACATATTGATCAACATATTTGTCAATAGGAACCAATCAGGCAAAGTAATAATATCAACATCGACGATTAACATCATTGGATGTCATGTTATCTACATGATATTTTAAACAGTTCTTAAGATAATATATCCTCACGCCAGATATATAGAGCAAAAATGTATTACATTCAAAATATTAAAATGTCAAGTAAACGGTTGTAATGAAATCATGAAACATAGTGGACAAATTTTACACACAATGGAATCACATATATGAAAATAAGACATACTACACACATTTGTAGTAAGTTTCTAGTGTACGTTACACTTGTAAACTCAAACATCAGATAGTGTTACTCTATTAGTTGGGTCTATTCTGTTATGTGGAAATATGCGCTATACATCAGGCAATTGTGAAAATATAACCATCAACATAGTTCTAACATCAATTAATTTAGCGTTATGCTCTTATATAAGGTATATGCTGTTATGTTATTTTAACCACTCTCCATCAGGAAATTGTGGAAATATGGCATACAAAAGTTATAACGTCAGTTAGCGCTATACTGTTATATTATAGATTTTTCCATTGTACAAGGATCAGTGAAATATAAATTACAGATTTATCAGCATATTATCAAGTTAGTCAAGGGAAAATATATATAAAACCAACGCAGATTACAAATATTGACCGTTCAACTCACCGATGATCGCTTCTCGATATTCTTATAATATCTCATGAATTTTTCGAATATTAATTTAATTTTAATAAATCAGGCAATATATTGCAAGCAAGGCTTAGGGTGCTTTTTCAATTCTCCTGAGGCTAAATCAAAACTTCTGCTCACAAATCCAAAAGCGAAATTTTTTGCTTCCTTCCTCGTCAGCATCCTTCTAGAATCTCCCAGCAAAAACCTACGTCATCCGCCAGAAAAGCAAAACCCCGTCTTCCAGCTATACTATCATAGAGCAAAAACAGCAAAAAGGCTGGTATTCTCACAGTTCTCGTTCTGGGTGAACTCTTACGCCCGCCATCGCCATACGTGATGCTACGGTCCATAATATATCAGAGCAAAGATTGCAATTCATCCAATCTTAAACTTTACTCAAATTTCCACTAATTAATTCATTAGTTTTTCAATTCTTTATATTCAAGATTCAATTGATATAAATCTTATTTCAGTTTTTTTTATTTTATCATGCATTTTTAAGCTTGGCAATTCTCGCTCCGCTCCGTCATGTTCTGTCATTTAGATTCGCGCTATTTCTATGTAAACAATCTAGAATTCAATTGTCGTCTTTTCCTCTTTTTTAGATATCAATCCAAATATGTGAATCCTCCAATTTGTGAAAAGTGCATAAGTTCCTGTATTTCAGACATTCATAGTGTTATATTGTGATCACCAACTTCGCCAAGGACGTCTTATGTAATCAAACTTCCTGATGTCCGTGGCATGCAAATACTCCGCCTGAGTCTTCTTGAACCAAGAAATGACGATACCAACGCTCTCAGCATAAGGTAGATACATATTGAGATAGCTGTTCGTTATATACTTAGAGTATACATAAGTACTATAGAGTGCGCACAACGAAGTGGGAACAGTAGGCACAGGTGAGAACAAAACGACGTTCCCGCCGCGAGCGCCTGTAGTCGTACTTGATTACTAGGAAAGAGCGTTTGTCGAGAGATTTTTATCAAAAAATATTATTAAAATGGTAAAATGTGCAGTTCGACCTTGTAAAAACGATACTAGAAAACACACAAAATCGAAATCCAGTATCACATTTCATCGGTAAGTCGATTATTATACTTATTTTTATGAAAACTAATTAGGAATCGCAGGGGTGAAGGAGACGTGGGAGGCGGGCGGGCACGCGCAGGATCGCCAGCGTACCGCGCTCCCGCCGCGTGATTTAGAGATGGGACACGTAACCAAATCTGTGGTTGATTTAATGTTGGCTAGAAGAAATACATATTATAACAGATTTTTGTAACTTTAATGCTCAAAATGTTTTAATAATTTTTATAAATAATTTTATAGTGTCTATCTAAAATAGAGTGCACTGATTGTTTATCAGCTTTAGTAGCAAACGCAAACTTCCCATTATAACTCGTTCATATTATTCAAAGATAGAGGGGGACTTACATATCCATCAGAAGACGTGATTAATTTATGTAACGTCGCTGAAAAAACAGTAAAAAATAACATAGAATCCCAAAACGCAGCAGATTTTGTAGTGGTAGGACTCTTAGCAGAGTCCGCCTGGGGAAGTACCACACCTTTGCCATTTATTCTACCGCCAAGCAGTAATGTGCAAACATTACTGTGTTCCGGTTTGAAGGGCAATGTTTCCAGAGAAATTACAGGGCTGAGAGATATAACAACTTAGATCTCTGGGTGACGAGCGCAGTGCAGTGCTAGGTAATGATTTGGACTCTTCATGTTCCAATAGCTGCGTGTCACTGTGCTGTTATGTTGGCAGGCATGTTGCTTACCATCAGGCACATGTCCTGCTCGTCTCGTCACTTTTTATTTAAAAAAAAAAAAAAAAAAAAAGATCGTGATCCTCGAAGCATGGTTACTAAAACGCTGAAGTTATTAATTGGAACAGATATATTTAAGGTTCTTCACGCTCATTTATTTGAACAAGAACCATGTAGCAATCATTTACTGTATTTGCTTAGAGCGGTGATTCAAAAATATATTGAAATACGCGTTAAATATTTAGTTCGAAAGTCAAATGTCACAAAAACTAGAAGACAGCTTTTTAACAAGCTTACGCTTTTTAGCGGTCAGTAAAAATGACAATTAACATGACATATTATTATTATTTGATTTATTGTTAAAAAAACATTGTTTATTTTTAAAAATAGGTGATTGGGTTAAATTGTAATACCATTATTTACGCTATTTTTCGGTAATAATTGCCAAATATATGTAGGCATTATAATCCAATTAATGGTTTGTCAGTTTATATCCTATGCTCCTTATAATTTAAGCAAAAATAAAATAAATTAAATAGTACCAGCTTTTTAATGACATACAGATCCCATTATAGGTACACATTTTATGTAAAATATCGTAAGTAGTATGTAGAAAAAATGAAACCTGCACAGGTACTAAATAGTTGTTTGTACCGCGCTGAACCTGCATCTATTGACAACAAAATGAGTTTGCGTTGCCCGCGTGCCCATCCCTAGTAATCGCCAATGTACATATCTACGTAGTATGTAGCTATACATCATCTGCCTACATCGCGCACTGGGCGTCTAGTGCGGCGCTAGCGCTCTATACTTTAGTTATTTATCCTCTAAGGTTATATAGCTCAACGTTCCAGCATTTTTTCCGACAATTACTTTCAGTAAATGCCCATCTCAATCATTTGAAATCATGGACTAAATAATCATGTATAGGTAATCCGCTTTTGACTTCCTTAACCCTCCCTAATATCTATCAATAGAATAACACAAATTTTACAATGTAACTTTTCAAGTCAATTACAACAATTATATTGATAATGCATAATACAATAGCTGGTTTATAGAACCTAATACATAGCCAGAGCATTCCTTGATAACATATTGCCCTTACATTACAATCTTTATACAATAAATTTAATCCAAGTTATAATATTAATTTACAATTAATTTTACTGCACATTCATTCAGTTTATGCATGAATACACACAATTATACCCAACTTTTAAACAAGTATCAATAGATTTCAGAACAGTTATTTTAAAATCACTAAAGTTTATACCTTTTGTGTCCACAGAATGAGTGTTCAGTCAGTCCAACGTTACCCCGAGAGTCACACACTGCTCTTCAGCCTGAGCCAAGCGGAAATCCATCCAATGGACTCTGGATCGCTCAAGAGTCGCCGGAGACTTAGCCATCCTCTGATCCTGGACAAGTTTTCGTGCTAATATTATTTTAAATCTGAGGAAAACAAATTTCTTAAATATCACAGTACAAACATCACAAATATATTTATCTATTCAAAAAGTGAGTAGTTATTTATTGTCAATCTTTCTTAAAGGAACGTGAATGTGATGAGAATTATTCCGTTCTTGTGCCCCTCTACTTCTGCTAACGCGAGCGCGCCTGGCGTTCCGTTACATCATCAAAGAAAGTTTGATAGTCCTTAACACCGTCTATTATAATAGGTGGTGGTTGTGGTACTTTTTTAGGAGCAACTGTACTGCTGCTATCTTTTTTTGCGGTGACGGAGTAATAGGAATTGGTGAGGTGTTTAATTTTCTTTTTTTTTTCCTAGTTAGTGGTCTTACCCACTCAGTTTCTTTGGCTAGATCTTCTTCATCCGTACAGTACTCTGCTTGCTGAGAAGAACATTGTTCCGTACGATCGTAACTTTTTTCGACTTTTTCAATCGTTAAAGTTTTAACTTGCTCTTGGAGCTTTTCGATTTCCTTCTATAAGGTTCTTACCACATTTTCTCATTTTTCTCGCTCTGCCGTTTCTTGGCGGTAACGAGAATACAGCATGTGTTCAGTTTCTGTTTTTAATGTAATATGACTGGTACTTGAGCCAGCCATGATTATTATTGAAGTCAGATATGACTTCGCCTTAACAATAAAAATGCAAAGTTAGCCACAGGGCATCGCGGTACGGAATCTAGGTCATAGTCGACACTTTACGTACAGCGCTCGGCGACGCGACGCGGTGGCGTTGGTTTAGATGAGTCAACACTTTTCACCCGCGGATTTCGCGACGTGACTGTTCTTAGCGAACTATCAATGAACACTGAACACTGAACCCCTTTTATAAAAAGTAAACAAAAAATACCTTGACACAAAACGCCGGCGTACGTCTCGCGGACATGTTGGATTCTGTTATGAAATTTCGAGTGTTGAAAGCACAACAAAAGATTTTTCTAACAAAAACTAAATAAATATGTTTACTAGTGTTATGTATAATAAAAATAAACTAAAATAGTAAAAGTAAACCAACGAGTAAGTCTCAGGCAGGGTCACAGATTTTTTGAAAGTGAGTGTTCATTCTGGTGAACAAATTCAAATTTAGGGCTAATCCTATTTAGCTTGTGCAAAAAATAAAAATGAGTTAAGTGATAAAAATAGTAAAATAAAAATAAATAGTAAAAATGATATGTCATTGTGTTGATAAGTTACAGTAAAGTTTAATATTTCAAACAAGAGTACATACACTTAATTGAATTTCTTTCTTGTCTTGTTGTAAGAAATTGTATAAATCTTTTCAAAATATTGGGATGGTTCAATGCTGTAGTGACTTCCTGAATATACACACTCATAGCCTCTTGGAAAAATGGTGCGCTTTCCCAGTTACACGCTGATAGCTACCGTGGGCGTAGAATAGTAATGCACATAAAACTTGAAAGGTCATATTACCATCTTAATAAATAGAATATCAATATTAATACTAAACTATTTATAATGTAAGAGTGACACATAGTTAAGTAACCTGTACAAACTATAACTATTTTGAATTTATACAAGTAGGTGCACTAACCTTTATTCAAGTGATACTCTTTGTGTGGATTTCAAGTCCGTATTATCCTTTAGTAATCCACATAAATCTTCGAAAGCTTCCGTTCTAAGCCTATATTCTTTAATTAAATTATTTTCACTAATATGTGTGAGTGGTTCTGAAAGTTTCGTTCGCATGCTTGCTTGAAAATTTCCTTGATCGCGTCGTTCGTCTTCATGAGCAGCCTTCGTTAACATATTCCAAGCTAAATAATTTCTCCCCGACATTATCTCGATACACAATCTTGTTAAAATTAATGTATTTGTTTTCTAAGCGCACTTTAACCAACACTTTCACGCTTCAATAGGCTAGTGAATGACTTTACTGCTATTGAAACAGTTTCATTCGAAGGCGACTTTCAAATTTGTTGGGTGTTAGGACTCATGTTGCTTTGTTTGATGAAATCTGAACTCCCGTTTCATTCATGTTGTATAAGCGAGTAGCATCAACATCATGCTTTGCTATTTTCTCCTCGAGTAAATCGAAAAACCTGTAGACCTGAGACTTATTAAACCCTCTGGACGTCTAATAATGGACGTCGGTTTTGGTTTTCTCAAGGTTAAGTCAGGATGTCTTTCTGGAAGTTGTGCCTGTCTAATCCTGCAGGACCATCCTTAAATGGATAAGCGATTTTGTTTTTCTCTGCAAATTCGAAAGTAAGTTTAAGAAAGTCTTCCTTCGACAATTATAACCCATAAAATAATTTATCCATCTGGAAAACCTATTGATATACTTAAAGCTCTTGCTCGGTGCTAAAAACTGGTGTGAATCTCCCCAGATTTTTTGTTGTAATTCGTTTACTTCCTTGATAGCTTTCTTTATTGACTCCTCATTCCAGGAAGCTTGTAACATCTTTCGTTTATATATAGTTACCATCTGAAAACAATTGTAAATATACATACTTGGTTATCATCTAGACGATGGATATATTCTGAAATATCCTTGTACTCATAAGCTGATTTTTTTCACGATTTCAGGGTTGTCCCGATCTTACAAGTTGTGCATTAAATAATAATAATAAATAAATAATAAAGCCTTTATTGTTGAATTTAGTTTCAATTACAAAGTTACCTCTCTTATTTACTGTTATATTATTTTACTATTACTATTTATCCTATTAACTATTATACTGTATCTATTTATCAATATTTTTATACATCGGCAAACGGTAATTAGTAATTACTCTTCAACTTGTCTTTCGACAAAGGCCTCCTCTAAAGATTTCCATTCTGTCCTATTCCTTGCTGTTCGGGTTATGCCATTCGGTTACTAGTCTTGTCCACTTTTCTTTGTTCTCTCTTGTCATATGCCCTGTCCATCTCCATTTTAACTGTTTGTATGTCAAGTATGCATTCTTAAATTTTGTTTTACTTCTTATGTCTTTTCTTCTTCATTTAATTAAAAATTAAGAATTGCGATACGTTCTGAGATTCCTGTTATTTTTTTTTTTCTTCTTTTATGTGCTTCATAAAATTTATTTTAAGAGATCGACAGTTTGTGGTTGCTATGTGGATATCATAAAATATGTTTTCTTTTTCCTGTAAATTTCGGTGTTACTTTTAACCTTTAGAGGGTCGTGGTCATTTTCCCCCTCGAGGACCAGTCGGCTTGGGGGAGTGTTATGTTTTGTTGTTACTTTGTTCTTTAAATTAAAACTTTGTTTTGTTTTCCGTTTACCGACAATTAGTTGTTATTTATTATTGCTATCTGTTGTGTTTGAGGGCATAGAGTTGCTTCTAATCCTCATTAAATCATAGGCATTTAATCTCTTGGTGTTCGATGGCATTAAGGTATGTTGTTTTCTAGGTTGGGTGTTTCTTTGAGGAGATGTTGATGTATCTCTCTTACGTTTATCGTTGTTTATTTTACTTTTTCCTTTTATTATTGTTTTGTCATATTTCAGGTACGCGATGTTTCCTTTCTTTGTTTCTTCAATCAGTTGTGGCTGCAGCATTTTCCTTCTTTCTAGAACATCTTTAGTTTAATCTTCGGAAATGTATACGTCTTTAAAAAAATTTTTCCATTCATTGACGAAGGCAACCTTAATAGGCCGGGGTTTATCACTTCTTTTCTCCTTGCCAATTCTATAAATGTTATTTAACTCGTTTTCTTCGCAAATTATGCCCAAGTCAGTTTTAAAAACTTTCTTCCCTTTTTGTAATAGTTCCGAATTAGAATTTTCATCTTCTTCTAAGCCAAAAATGATAATGTTGTGTCGTTTATTTGTTCTTTTCAAATTTTCCACCTCTTTCTCGAGGTTTTCTAATTTTGTTTTTAGGATTTTATTTTCTGCTATGATAGGTTATAGTTATTCGTCCAATTTTTCCATTATTTTGTTGGTTATAGAGATTTTTAGTTCCTTTGTTTGTTTTTCCATTTCATTTTTCATTTTGTCGAATAAAAGTTGAAACTGATAATCCATATTATTTAGTTCTGAATATAATGGAAAGGTATTAGTAGTAGTTTTTATAATTATTGGTATGGCAACACTGAGTGATATTTTCAACTTTCTTCCAGACCAGGGGGGTGACAGTAGTTTCCGATTCCATCATTATGGCGCTAGTGTTGCCGTAGCCATTTTGAACGCCATCTTGAAGCTGCCGTCATTTTCGAGACATTATTCAATGTCAGTGTCAGTGTATCAGTGACAAACATTACCGTTACGAACTGTGTTGCCAACCGATACGATTTAAATTGTATTTATAAGATCTTTTTGGCTCATGTGCGATGGACGATTGCTAAGTCGAAATCGGACGCAAAATATACAATCTTTTGAATGGAATCTTACGAAATGAACAATCGCCATAAATTCATTTTTTAGTGTAAAAAGTAAAACAAGTTGATCGCACAACAAAAGAGTTGATCGAACTGAACTTCTTTAACAGTTGAAAATTATAATTCAAGTTCATTTTAATCGATTTACGTTAGTTTATTGAAATTACATGGCACACTATTATTTCTGGAAAATACTTTCGCTTGTGGCTAACTTTATTTTTCAGATAATCGTAATTATTTGAAAAGTAATGTTGGCAACACTGGTTTTGAATCAAAACAATCAAAAGTTTTATTTGCCTTTCGAAATTGTATATTTATATTGTTTTACGATATATTTCGTGTTCTGTTAGCTTGAATTCAGTTACAAACGTTAAGAAAACCTACTATGGCGTAATCAGCAATGACTGTTCATCGGTTCATCACGGAATCGCGAGTGTTGTTTTAGGGACTGTGAATTAACCAGCTGCACGCATCGTCGTAATGACATTCTAAAAAACTACAACTAGAGGAAATTGTGATTCTCCTTTCCCGTGAACGTCGAATTCAGTGGCCTAACAAAAGAGCAATTAGTGAATTAACGAGTTTGCTAACTATCTATCGATCTATAACCTACAAATACACATCATATTGCGACAGTTAAATATGTCACCCGACTTGTCTATTCATAGTAATACTATTTTCTTATTATGTAATATGTACTGAGAAAGAAATAAAATAATATAAACGAAATTGTTGTTTTTTTCTGGTTTTTCATAAAAAATAATAAAATGTTATAATAGAACCTATTTGTCGATGTTTTCGTAAGCACATCACTAATAATCGATATCGATAATTTGTATTCTCAGCTATTCGTGAGACGTCACTATTGCGATTGCGACGCTAGCGCTTTTATGTTGGAATCGGAACTAAGGGTCACAATACCGAACTGTCCTATCTGTAGTATATAGTGATCTGTGTTCCAGACTCTATTGACACAATTTCTAACCTCAATTCAGTAATCCAGCCAGTGCGTTGTTCGAGAAATGTGATCCAATATCCGAGATAACGTAAAATTAACACTTCCACAATATTCACAGCGTTGCAGTTTATAGTTCGTGATGTTATTGTGACCACTAAGTGAGTGTAGATGTGTTTAAATACGATATTATTCGGAGCTGCACAACTATGATGCTTACAATCCGACGTCCGGAAACGGAAACTTGAGTTGTGCAAAGTTGTGGAAAGTTGTGCATTATGATATTGCAAAGATTTCTTAGAATGTGTCTTTCGTCTAGAGATTCTAGATGAAACCGGGTGTTCATCATAACAAACACCACTTCAAACATAAAAAAATCAGTAAATTTAAAAAATGTTTTTTATTAGTTTCTATCTTAACATCAAAAATAAAATAAAAATACAGTCGAATTGTCCTCTTTATCGTGATCCTCCTCCTTTTTTGTAGTCGTTTTATACATATACAAACAGTCCCAAACGGGACCAATGTCTTTGCGCCCGATGATACGCGTGAGGTTTTAAACGGTTAAGTTGTAGGAGTTACAGGTCTTGATTCGCAGAAATGAAAATGCTTCTTGCGATAATGGCAAATACAATCAAACGTTTGTTGCGTTTTAAACTGTTTTATAAAAAATCGTATGAAATAACAAAATGAGATAATACGACCTGATGTGATTTCAAATGAAATGAAATAAAGACGTAGTTTCATAGTGGTGAAGCTTTCTCCAATACCTGACCAATTGGTAAAATGTCGTGTCTTATAACTCTGGTTACGTACATTAAAATTGTATGAATAGTAGGTGGCTTCGGATGACTCGGTTATTAGTTATTTCTTGTAAAAAATATCGTCTTGAAATGATGCTTCTGCTTAAATGTTGGGGGTTAAAAAGCGCAGTAACTGTGCCATAAAGTTATCAAGTAGGAGTTAAAATATAGCAAAAAATTGTGAAGTTCGAAAAAAAATATTAAATAAATAATAAATCAAGATTGGTTTACAATTTCAATGACTTATATATTTCCCAACAAACTTCCGGTATTAAATATAGATGGTTTTGATACACGATAAAAGTGACTGAGATTTCAAAACGACATGCCAGAAGCCAAAAACGTTAGCGTGATTTCGAGTTTCACTTTGGCTGGCAAGGCGTCTCTCATAAAGGTATCTTGATGCTGAATGGAGCTTGATAACAACATAAGCAATTTGTCAAAGTTGTTTGACGTCATTCTCAAAGCCAGTTTATATTCCCGAGGATCTTCAATTCTCAACTGGTTTAGCAACATAGCAGAACCATTTTTATCTCGATCATCTATCCATTTTCTCACCCAAATTCTTTTCTGTTTGGATAATTCTTCTCCTAACATATTAGTTACTTCTTGCATCATGACAAACGTAAGTTTTCTCAACAAATTATTTAGTTTTATTTTATGCTGTTTTCGAGAATTCATTTATCCGCACTGACTTTACAAACGTGTGTACACTGAAAGAAATATCCTCGACTACTGACGAAATACTAACTGCGTCTAAATAACACGAGTCAGTTTTCGGCGCCAGCACTGGCGACAGTTACACTGGCGACAGTTACTGACCACGATTCACGCTAACATTTTTGGCTTCTGGCATGTCGTTTTGAAATCTCAGTCACTTTTATCGTGTATCGAAACCATCTATATTTAATACCGGAAGTTTGTTGGGAAATATATAAGTCATTGAAAACACACATTAAGGTAAGTTATTTATTGAAAAAGTACTAAAGTATCAACAAAGAAGCAATATAAATCATTATAATCCAGACAAAAGTAGGTACGAGTTCTAAGCTGTATCAAAAGCATAATCAATAACATTAGTTGCATTTGCACTGTCGCTTTCCCACTCAACATTATCGTTATTAGGAGCTGTATTACGGGCGGCACTGATGATCACCTGACTGGGATTAATATATCTTGGACCTTCAGTTGGCGATGAAAAGTAATCTCCCATAGAGCTGCTACTGGGAACAGCTGCCTGTGTAGACTGGGTGGGATAATATCCTAGTGAGCTACTGTTGCCGCTGTTTGTCGTAGAAGCTGGACTAGGAGTAAAACGGTTCTGCTGAGGCTGTGTACTAGTAGTAGCTCTCACAGAAAAGTGTGTATTTGGATAGATATTCACGCGTCTTCTATTTTCTAGATCTGCCAGTCTACACTTGCATATTATTCTATGAATTTCTTCCTGTGCTCTTATACATTGTTCCTCAGAGAGTTTTTTTAACTGAGAAGCCACATGCTTTCCGTAAATATCACAATCATTTTCTTCGTCTGATGGCATATTGATACTATGTGATACATTTTTTATGTCTTTTATAATTTCGGACATCTGAGACAGTTTGCTACTTTTTGACCTCGGTCTTTTCGGCTGATTGAAGTTAGGTATGGTTGGTCCGGATTCTGAAGCTGGTGAATTTCCAGTGTTATTATTTTCAGCATTACTATGTCTTCTCTCATCTTCATCAGCATCATCATCACAAGAAACAGGAATATTGCTGGGAGTATCAGAATTATCCTGAAAATAAGTAATCAGTTAGCGAGTACCTAAATCGATAATTAATATGTATTATTAGTACCTATAGATTTGTGTGTAGTTCACACACATTACTACAAAAGTAAAGATTTGATTGTTTATTGTTTGTTTAATCTGGGGGCACGGGAGTGCCCCCGCCATACAATTATTATTTTTCATTTGCAGATTCTAGATGGAGAGGATGAATGGAAAATTATCGAATACGGATTTAACACCAGATGGAATTTCCCCTCGTGTTACGGAGCAATTGATGGAAAGCATGTTACTATCAAAGCTCCACCAAATAGTGGAAGTAAATATTACAACTATAAAAAAACAAACAGTATTGTTTTGATGGCTATTGTAGACCATAACTACTGTTTTTCATACATCGATGTTGGTGCGAATGGCAGCGCTTCTGATGGGGGAGTCTTTAAAAATTCTTCCATTTATCGCCGTTTAGAAGATGTATTACTGCCAGTGGACGGAATAATTGTTGGCGATGCAGCTTTTCCGTTAAAGACTTATTTACTAAAACCGTATCCAGGTACGCAACTGTCTACCAGTGAAAAAATCTTCAATTACAGACTATCTCGTTCGAGGTGTATAGTGGAAAATGCTTTTGGAATTCTAGTTTCCAGATTCCGTGTGTTTGAAAAAGCAATTCCCACCAGTTTGAAAACAGTTGATGCAATCGTTTGTGCATCCTGTGCCCTTCATAATTGGTTGCAAAAAAAATCTAACTCCTACATAACACCTACTAGTGTAGACAGAGAGGACTCTGAAGGCCAATTAATACCAGGTACTTGGAGATCGGAAATAACTCCATGAACAAGTATAACTGATCAACTTAGAGGTAACCACCCCGTAAATATTGTCCACCAATATTAAAAAAAAAAAAATGCGAAAGAGAGAAGAGATTTATTAAAAGAATACTTTATGACGAATGGAAGTGTACCGTGGCAGTTAAACAGAATTTCTTAAGTTCATTTTGTGTGATTTTTATACTAAACATAAATATTAGATAGATAGATAGATAGATAACTCTTTATTGTGACACAAAAACAGAAACATTACAGTAAAACACTTACGAAATAGCACCACAAATGGCGGCCTTATTGCTTAGAGCAATCTCTTCCAGGCAACCAGCTTAAAGGAAATTCGCCTACATATATGGTTAGGCGAAGCGAATATTGTAGGTACTTAGTGTTGTTTTTCTTTGCATAGATACATTTCTTATAAAAGCGTCAATTTCTTCGAACCATTTGACTTTTGGGATATACACATTTCCATCAGCGCCTGATTTTGAGGACTTTTTAATTTTATCCTGTTCCAAGTAGTAAGTTCCCCTCAAGTTTTTAATTTTATTTTTTACTTCGGTAGGGCCAAACCCTTCTAAATTCAATAATCGTGCAATATTCTGTAATGATGTTGCACGCATTTCTTTATTTCTATAGTTTTGTGATTTATTATCCCACAGGCATTAATTATCGCGGTATAATTGAATAACCAGCTTAGCTTAGGTAGCTTCAAGTTTTCCGTGTCGCTCAGTTTTCGCGTCATTTTGTAATGCAGTGCGAGTCGCAACGTGGTCCCCATACGATACAGTGGCCGCGACTGACCTCGACAATTCACACGGCGCGGGTGGTGGCGGTAGCGGACTGGCGCCGAAAATATGAAGCGGGAATATTGAAGCCAGTGCTGACGCGACAGTACTGTATTGTCTTGAAATCGATTTATACGATGGCAGTGCCAGGTCAGCACTGACTCGACAGTCGACTGACGACAGTTACTGACCCTGTATAAATCTGCCTTTATTCTCGAAAACCAAGAGACAATAATTCTAGTACCATATTGTACCAAATTTAGTCTACTTTATAAACGTTCTGAGACAGTTTTTTTTTTAAACTAGACGTTTAGTGTTATAATCGCCAAAATTTTAAAATAAACTATTTTTTCGCGGTTTTTTCGATTTTTGACAAAGTTTCGTTCATCGCTCGAGGTCACA
This sequence comes from Ectropis crepuscularia, assembly GCA_963693475.1. NCBI lineage: Eukaryota > Metazoa > Arthropoda > Insecta > Lepidoptera > Geometridae > Ectropis > Ectropis crepuscularia. The sequence goes on from OY856355.1 coordinate 23,286,550, forward strand.
AACTTGAGACAATCATTAGGGCAACATCATAAACAAGTCTGCAAAAAATCAGATCTACCGGATTTCACGCATACTGTAATGTATGTAGTTACTGGAGCATGTTAGGACATTTGGTACTATTTTGAAGACGATCGTGTAAACACAAATGTATCATCAATCTCTTTGTTAAAGCACTCTCATAAAGTGATTTTCTAGTCTTTTCTATTTCGTTTATTTCAAAATCTGAAAAAAAAATAGTTGTCTGTAAAGTCGGTTTACTGACGATAGTTGAACGTGACAACGTCTTAAGAAAATACTGATGGAATTTGTGTTAAGCGCCATCTAGGTAAAACATTCTGAAGCTTTTTGAAAAGCTGTTCAAAGCGCCATCTCTGGGTACATCATTGTACTAGCTCAAGTTATTAACTTCATATCGTCGCTTTTCTAAAACATGGACAGACTCCTTAAATGTAATACACATAACACCACTAGGTTTTAGTAATGGCACTACCAACGCTTCTTTCCATTTTTCAGGAAACACCTGTTTCAAAAAGATAAAATTAAAGATTTCAAGTAGATAAGCGAATCCATTGGCTGTTAAGTGTTTAATTATCAAGTTAGGTAGGTTATCAGGACCTAGGCTGGAGTTGCCAATTTCAGAAATTATGTTTATTAATTCATGTAGTGATGTTTGTTTATTAAGTGGATTTGAATTATTTATTTTGTCGAAATTAGCATTAATTTCTTGTTGGGATTTATAGTTAGTAAAATTTTTATCGTAGTTATTAGAGTTAGAATTGGTTGCAAATGTTGTAGCAAGCAGGTTTGATACTTCAGCAGGGTTAGATGTAAAAGATCCATCATTTTTTCTAGCACAATATTACTAATTCTAAGGTTGCTATGATTTAGATTTTGAATTTTTTTTCACATATCCCCTATGGGAGTTTTAACATTAATCGATGATACCCAACTTTCCCAATATTTCTTTTTATTTTCTTTTAGAAGTCTTCTATAATAAGCTCTCTTTTTTATATTCAATTTTATATGAAGAGTTAGGGTCGTTCCTAGCATATTTTTTAAAAAGTTTGAACGCTTTTTTTGTTTCTCTAATGGCAGCTTTACACTCATCATTCCACCAAGGTAAGTTATTTTTCCTTAGCTTACCGGCAGTTTTAGGTATTGTTTTATCGGCTGCGTTAATTAAAGCTTCTGTGAATTTTGTAACAATTTCATTAATAGTGCAATCGGTAAAACGGTTAGGAGGTACTAATTCGGAAATATTTATGTCAATATACTCTCTAAACAACGTCCAATCTGCTTTTTCAAACTTCCATTTTCGTGGTATTTTAATGTTGTTTGTTGTAATATTGTCATTATAAAAAGTTGATTTTATGGAAATTGGGAAATGGTCGCTATCATATAAATCATCTACGGCATTCCATTCAAAATAAGAGGTAATATTTTGTGAAGCCAAAGTAAGATCTATATTACTTGTGCTACCATTATTACTGTTAAAATGAGTAGGTTGGCCGTTGTTAAGTACAAATAAATTATCATGCTCGTCTATCCAGTCCGCGACTATTCTACCTCGGGTGTCACATGTTCTTGAACCCCAATAAAAATGGTGGCTGTTGAAGTCTCCCAATAGTAAAAAAGGCGTTGGCAGTTGTCGAATAAGATCATTTAATTCATTTTTGTTGAGAAGATTGCTATTGGGTAAATAAACGTTACATATTGTGATTGAGATTGGAAATTTAATTTTTATTGCAACTGATTCTAAATCCGTACACAAGGAAATTTTTTCGGGGATTGTATGAGGTTTAATATAAATGACTACTCCTCCACTGGCCCGGTCACTTTGTATGCGATTTTTATAGAAAACATCGAAGCCTGATATAAGAGCGCAATGTTTAGAGGAAAAGTTTGTTTCTTGTAAACAAACACAAGTTGGAGATAATCTATTTAATAATACTTTAATGTTTTCGAGTCGTTTATAATAGCCATTTACATTCCATTGTAAAATATCCGTACCTAGTTATCTTTTCTTATAAATAATTTAAATGTATAGGTATAAATGATATGTAGAATGAAAGTATAATATAGGTTTGTGAATAATATAAATAACAGATAAGTATAAATATAGTTACTTAGGTACATAATGTTTAGGTAATTTTCTTGTCTGTGTCCGAAGTCATGATGGATGTATCGTTCAACAATTCATGTAATTTTTTTGATAGTCGTGCGCATCTATTTTTTAATCCCTTGTTCATTTGGAAATGTAATTTGTTGCACATTTTAATTAGTTCTTTTATATTATCAGTATATGAGTAAACTAGTTCTTTTATATTTTGTTTTCTTCGTGCATTATCAAAGAGACTGATGAATTGGTCCAGTTTGATGGGAAACATGTTTTCGTTGTTTAATGATTCTATGTTTTCTTCGATGTTCTTCTAAATATCTTCCTCTGTTCTTGGATCAATTTTTTTTAATTTCTTCTTTGTTTTTGTTTGTGTTTCTATAACTTCAAGTGAAATATTGCTACTTGTTTCATCAGTTTCAACTTCAATTATATCTGAATCATAGTCTCGTGTATACTGTTTTATGGCATCCAGTTGGGAAGATTCTGTCGTCGTAGGTGAATGATTTCGTTTCACTCCTTTTGTGTGCTGATGAGATGGTCGTATAAACTCTTTATTCGCTGGTGGAGTGTGAAGAACTTCCGTATGGGTACTAGAAGCCGTTCGGTCATGGTTAATTCCAGAAGCTTTGTTTATTTCTGTGGCTGCTTCTTTGTTTTGTAAAATATCTGGGTCGATCATGTTTCGTGGACAATTTTTCGCCAGATGGCCCAACGTATTACAGGTAAAACATTTTAAAGCGTCTGTAGACGTATAAATCCAGTAGTTAGTTCCTTCAAATTCTACTTGGAATGACTCTGGTTGATTTGAGACATCTTCTGGTTATTGGCCCAGAAGATAGAAGGCAGCTATATATTGATATAGCTGCCTTCGGAAACTAAGGATGTGTGAGAATCCGGGGTCAGTCACTCCTATCTTCAAAAACTGTATAGGAGACATTATGGTAATATTTAAGTTTTGGAATTTTTGTTCTATTACGGAATTAGGTATAACTGGGCAAACATTAGATAGAACGATTCGTTTATTTCTTGTTATGAGAGATTTGATTTCCAATACGTTATTCTGCACAGATATTGTTTTTTTTTCTTCTATTAATTTATTAGCTGTAGTTTCTGAATCTAAGTATATACAAATACGTGCATTTGAAATTCTTGATATAAATCTAATTATTGAACTTGGTGTTACGCGTGATAAGGCGATTAGGTAATCTTTTAACGTTATTCCGTCGATGGATTCTAGTATTATTGCTTGTTCTTTTTTCGGAAAACATGCTGTGGATGTAACTTTGGCGTAGCTTGAGTTGGGCGTTTGTTGGGTGTTTGTTGACATTGTAGGTTTTGTATACGTTGGAAGTTGACTCATGGTGGTGGAAGCGCGGGTCTCCTGTTGCCAGGGGACCCTGTTTATGTTGTTTCGACGCGGTGACTCACTATGCGCGCGACTGCTATTGATGACACACTTTTAACGAAATGTAACACGTGCGTCCTCCGTGAACACTCGCGTCGAACTGAGTTACTTTTTTGTTTTGAAAGTAAATAATGAAAAGTGTCAATTTTTCAGTTACAAGACAAGAAAAAAGTATTTTGTATTTATGTACTTACAACTCGTACGAATTAACTGTGCACCTCGCTCTGTGACGTCACCGTGTGCAAAAAAAGAGAATTATGTTAAAAAAATACAAATTACCAATTTTAACCCCCGACGCCAAAATAGCTCCCGAACAGATGAACGGATTTTGATTTAGTTTGTTGTGTTTGAAAGTATTGTTAGTCGAGTGTTCTTAGCCATGTGTGGGGTATATCGATTTAAGATGGCCGCCGCTACAAAATGGCGGATTATTTTTTTTCGCCACGACCCCCTCAATATGGGTATCAAATGAAAGGGTTTAACTAGTAGAATACAACGCACTATAATAAATTTAAAATCCAAGATGGCCGCCACCACAAAATGGTGAATTACATGTTGCGTTGGGGGTTTTTTAATTTATAATTTAATTCACTTGTTTTTTAAGTAGATAAAAGGTCGTTTTGATGATAACTAGGTCATTTGACTCATAACTTTTTGCAATTTGAAATTAAAACACCAAAATATTTGCAAAGAAAAAACCTAATAAGGTATAAATATTATATATTTATATATAATACTATATAATAAAATAAAATTGAAGACATAAGTGGATGAAGGGGATATGATACAATTTGTAAATGTGAAGATAACGGGCTCCAAAGTTTTGTTACTTATTATTGAGATAAATCGTTTTTCCTGTCGTTTATTTACTAACTATTTATGTCGAATTATAATAAATAGAGGCAACTACTAATATGGAGTGAAAAAATTAAATAAATGTTTAAGAATATGTATTTATTGAAAAAAATATGTACATAACTCCTTCATTAAGCGCTGAAATATAAAGGATTTGTATGCTTAAATTAAGGAAGAATGAGGCAACTACTTAAAAAACGTAATAAAACAAACTAAAAAAACAGTTTAACCAAGTTAATCTTGACCTACAATATTTTCATAATAATATCTATATTCTAGTTTCACAAATTTCATCTGTTCTTTAATATTAGCTTTCTTTTCTTTAGAAATTGTACCATATTTTCCCTGAACACGTCCAACTACAAAGTCTTCTACTTGACCTCTTTTTTTTAATATATCCACTTTTCTAAATGACGTCATTTCGTCATAATTTTCTTTATATAAGTATGCACCGAATTCTTCTACCCTTATCCATTTAATACCGTCCCTGAAGTTAACCTTTTGCTTGTTTTCGTCCACCTTTCTGTTTGTCAAATTGAGTTTTTTTTGCAAGTCGTTGATACTACGAAAATGATCCGTCATGTCAATAACAACATTGTTTCTAGATGCTTTGCCTATAATCTCTCGATATTGCTCAGGCGCATAAACTGTCTCATGCTTGCGCATGATCTTTTCGATGCGGCCAAAATCTCTTTCAGAGTCCAAATAGGAATGACCGACTTCAGGAAATTTGTGGTCAATAATTTTAAAGTAACCCTTCAAAATCATGTATTGGTACAAGACTATAATGTTGAAATTTTTATTCTGTCCAGCGCACGAGTCCGACCATATTACTAAGTGATGCTTATTGCGACAAAATTGATCCACTTCAACAAATCTTAGTAGAGAGCTGGCAACTTCAACACTACCTCTGTCAGCTACGTCTTCTGTCCATGTGCAGCAGACAGCTTTTTGTTTGGTCTGGTCAACAACATGGATGCCCAAATTGTAAAACCAAATCTGGCGTAAATAGAAACCCTTAGAAGTCGGTATTTTGGGAAGTGGCATGGTCTGTTGTAAGTCCACTGTGAGGTATAACAATCCAAAGTCTTCTTTGGGTTTGTTTCTATCAGTAGCCATGGCTTCAATCGCGGCGTGATAATTTAATACATGCTCTTCATTGGAGTTTCCAGCATCACAAGTGGCACATGTGTCGCTCTTGGGGTATCCAAAAGAGAGATTAAATTCAGTAACAAATACTTTGTTATATGTACATTTCTTAATTTTATATATTTCCGGTAAATTCTGTTCTACACACGTCGCTAAATAAAGTTCGTGCATTTTTGTGACATTTAAAAGTGGTGACAAATAACGTTTGTATATATTTTGTTACGTGAGTAATGAGATTGCTCAGCCGGAAAGCTTGATATATGCAGTTTTGTGCGTTGTGTGACTTCTTCGTCGATTTTATGTGGACGATTATCGTGTCTGCCTCGTCTATCAGGAAGCGGAGCAGAAGCTCCACTCTTGATTTTCTGGATTATGATGTCCACCTTCTTTCGCGGTATTTGGTATAGACCACACAATCCCAATTTACAAACCTCTGTTGTCAAACTTCTGTGTTTAATAAAATATTTGTAGGTCGCAGACTTTTTTTTTTGGCGTTAGAACGACGTCGTGAAACAGGTTTGCTTACTATGGAACTGAATAGCAAAGCGTTTTTACCATTTACATCTAATTTGTAAAAATCTTCTAGAATGGACTGTCTTTCTTCTCTATTAAATTTGCTAGAGCAATCCATCCTACAGTTCTCGTGACATAGTACCCCTTCTTTTATAGTTTTTCGAGGCTTAACCGTATTTTTATAAGATAAGTATTCATCACCTTTTTCCCGTGCTAAAGCTGCAGTTTTCTTTTTCCATTTCTTTTCATTTCTTGGACGTTTCTTTGATTTATTTTCTTTAGGAGGGAACTGTTTGCGTTTATGTGATGTGACTGGGACCTCTTCTACAACGCTTCTCTCTGGATTTTGCAGTGTTACACTTGCTCTTAATGGAGATTGGTTTGTATCAGTTATAAAATTGTCACCAACACTGAGATCTGTATCGGGATAACTCTCAGGGATATAGACCTCGTCACTGCCTGAAGAAAAATCAGGACTATCAATATTTTCATGATCGTTTTCATCAACTCTAAACGGAGAAACATTATTCAGATTGGAGTAAACACAATTTTTTGAATACAACTGTTTGAGAGAGAGATTTGAGTTCAATGTTTCTTCTTCTGAGGGTTCTATTATATAAGAATTTTCGGTATGTACAAATATAGATGTTGATTGTAGACGAGAAGATTGTGGGACCTCATAATTTACAATGTTGTTAATTTACAATGTTGGCACATTTTCTTTCTATATATTTTGTTTCCCATCTGCAAAATAAAAGCGAAAAGCGGAGTGTAAAAACTTATTTTACTTTTTATATTGTCCCACCATAAGCACCATAACCAATAAACACGCAAAACAAATAACTAGGTAATGCTGCGAAATGCAAAAGTAACCACGCCAGCCAAACAAGAAATTATGGAATGGATTAAGGTTAATTTTGAAGCGTTATGACGTGCGAAAGGGGTCAAAGCACTCTGATTTTTTCAAAATTATTTTCTCATCCTCTAATAAGCTACTATGACGAAAGAAAGCTAAAAATCTGCTCCACGGAGTATTCATACTCAAAAAACACATTCATTCAGTGCGTAGGTAATAAGTAACAAACCAACACACAAACACGTTAACACATTAGGTATGTTAAATTAGTAGATTCAATAAATCAAGCAATCGGTGAATAAATTATGCCTATATCAAACCGCTATCATGAGACAAGTGTGCACTATTTAGTTGCAATATCGTACGAAAGACGTTCTTTGCTTACCCATGGAAATAAATAAAAATCTCATTAATTAGGTAAGTAACATTTTTGCCGCCAGTAATAATAGCCACCTGTGATAATCTAAACATAGAAACCTTTGTTTCATTATTGTAATGGTAATCTAGAAAAAAACAATAGATAAATCATTTAAGTATTCACACAGAAAAATCTTACTTTTTTCGAAGATTTCGAGGTTAGGATTGTCGTTTGTTAAGAAATCACTATTTAAATCACGCAAAGTAGGAGAGTTTATAGCAGCTTCTACAAGTCTTTTAGCCCTTGACATTATTGTAGATAAGAACTTAATAAACACACAAACATAAACACTAGTTTATCTAAAAGAATAAACAAAACACTCGCGAAATGCGTACGTGACCCGTGCTCCAGTGCTATTAAACACGAAGTGAAATGAAAGAAAGAGACAAGTACAGCACATAACTCCTTCATCCAGAACAACGCAACGCAACCGCGCGTTTGCTTGCACTTATCTCGTTCATCCACGCAAGAAAGACTTAAATTTAAATTATTTCAAATGAAAGAATGTGCTAAGTGCCCATGTCACTTTCATTCATTGTGATTGTTATTTTATGTCGGTACATAACCCCTTCATCACCTGGTGTTTCCAAAACTAAGCTTAAAGCGCGTTGTTTTAAAGTTGAATATGGTTTGTAGGTACATAACACCTTCATTCAGCGTAAAAAATAGTTTTTTCTAAAAATGTTACATAACCCCTTCATCCACTCATGTCTTCTATTACTATACATTTTAATCAAACGTTTTCGCTTTTATAATTAATTTCTTCAACTCCCGACATGGTATTAGATTCGTCATCATCGATTTAGCTTTCAGAGCTGGATTCTTCGCCTCCAAGGGAAATTAGAAACTCTCCTTCTTCTATTTTTTAGAGACCGTCTTTTTCCCTCATTTTCCAACCTTTCAATGTGGTTCGTTTCTTTCTTCCAGTCAGCAACTGTAATGGACTTTATAGCCTCCCTCGTCAGATTTTCCATTTCTCTCTCAGATTGAGAAACGATTTTGTCTGCCACCCTTTGCTTCACTAAATTCCATATATATTCAATTGGATTTAAATCGCAATGGTAGACGCAAAACTTCATGGCCGTGCTCTTTAATTAATTCATCCACTATGTATTTTTTAGAGGCTTATTTTTAGGCCAAAACCGGTTTTGCCCAAATTTGGCCTCTTGGGGCTTGACTAATTTTACAATCAAATGATACATTTCGTGTTTTGTCATATGTCATAATAAATTATGTTGTTGCTTCGCAGCCAGTTTTGCATATCGCTTTTCAGTGACAAGCTTATGGGAGGCTTTTCAGATTGCGTCGAATGATAAGGCGCGTTATCAATGACAACAATGCCATTTGGCGGCAAGTTTGGTAGAACTTTTTTTTTCAACCATTCATGAAATTTTTTGTGTCCATTTCATGATGGTAGTCTCCCGTATTGCTCTTATGGCGGTTGTACACACTCAACGTGAACCTCTCGCCGAGAGCCTCGGCCGAAAAGACTCTCGTCGAAAGTATGACTGTACACACTCGTTCTAACATTTGAACTGAATACTTATACGAGAATGGACGTAGAAATAGCTGCTGCTGTTTGTCTTTGTGCCGTGAGCTATTATAATTTTTAAATATTTACTATAAAAAAAATATTCTCAAACCATGAAGAAAAAGAAGATGGTGGATGATTACCATGCACCGCAGTAGAAACAGGTAAATCAACAAATCAATCAAAAAAGAATCAATAGAAACGCTTCTTTGTTTCTGAAGTACAATGGAAAATCAATTGGCTGAGTTGGTGGCGGAACCTTCTGGCTAATTTAACAACTTCACAAGAATGTCTCTATCAGAATTTGAATATTTATTGCTAAAAGTGTCGCCAATGATAAGTAAGACAAATACACTTAAAAGAAAAGCAATACCTGCCAAAATTCGACTAGCAATTACTTTGAGATTTTTATGCAGCGCAGCGGAGACAGCTTTGAGAGTCAACATTATCTGTTCAAAGTTTCCGGTTCAATAATTTCCAGAATTGTGCCCGAAGTTTGTATTGCTCTAAACCTAGTTTTTAGGGTAAGTAAAAACAAAATAATTACAAAATAATTTATTAAAAAAGAACACAGTTTTGTCAAAATAGGGTATGGTCAAAATTGTAATAAACAAGTAGGTAGGTACTTATAAAACTATGCTTCATAAAATGCCTGATTTACAATGTCGGTAATGTGCTCTGAATCTGTTGGTGGACTAACAATCTCGTCAGACAAAATTTGAATAATGTTATCGGAACGTGATCTTTAAACCCCTGGATCGGAATATGAAGTACATGCCGACTCAGGCCGAACGTAGTGTGGCATTACAGCCCCAATAAATATATAAAATAACTAAAAGTTATTTATGCATCGTCGATGCCATCCGACAAAAATATCGTAGTCGGGTCGTCTCGCTTAAAGTCGCAGAAACTACAAATGCATTCGAAGCGGGCGACCGGCGCCTGACCTTGGAAACGCCGAGCGCAGCCGAACTCAAGCGAACGGAGCCGATCGCTGCTAGTTCAAATTGATCATTCGGCAGTAACGTTCACTCGCCCGTCGCTTTGTATCTATTGTTATTTTTGTTCCTCTATAATCTCGTTTTGTTAATTGAACATTATAAACATTTTAATATCGAAGTGTTGTTATTCAATTGTGTGTTGGCGTAACATCTACACACACCACAGTGGTGACCCTTTTGTGAATCAAAATGAGCACATCGAAGGAGGAAGAAAAAAAGACATTTACACCATACGATCTTTGTCGTGTTGGTGTCCGCCTGCCACCGTTTTGGCCTGAGGAGCCCGCTGTTTGGTTCGCGCAGATTGAAGGAAGCTTTGCTTTATCGAAAATCAAAGACGACGAAACAAAATATTACTACGTGACTGCCCAGTTGGATCATCGATTCGCAGCTGAAGTTAAAGATATTTTGACAAATCCACCGGCTACTGGAAAGTATGAAACGTTAAAATCTGAATTAATAAAACGTCTCTCAGCTTCACGTGAGAAAGAAGTCACACAGCTCTTGATGCATGAAGAGTTAGGAGGTCGACGCCCGTCGCAATTTTTACGACATCTGCGACACCTAGCTGGAAAAGACATTCCGGATGACTTCATACGGACCATTTGGACCAGCCGTCTACCAACCAGCCTGCAAACAGTTATTGCATCGCAACCAGAGTCAACCCTTGAAGCGCTCGCAGCTCTCGCAGACAAGGTACACGAGCTAGTGCCATCAACACCACAAGTTGCATCTACAGACGCTGTACCAGGATCTCTTCTGGAAAAACTTACTAAAGAAGTTGCAGAACTAAGCCGCCAGGTGCATGCCCTCTCCATGAACAATCGCTCCCGTTCGAGAGATAGGGGCAACCAGCGAAACAGAAATCGTACGCGTTCACAGTCCAGCTATCGCAAGTTCCCGAACTGCTTCTACCACCACAAATACGGCGAGAATGCAAGAACTTGCCTGAAGCCTTGTGATTTCCAGTCGGGAAAAGCCAGCGGCACTCGTTAATGGCGACTAACGATTGCCTCACTACATCAGGTCGCCTGTTCGTGACGGACCGAAAAACGAAAATGCAGTTCTTGGTCGATACTGGTAGCGACCTCTGTGTTTTTCCACGAACGGCTTCAAAGAACAGACGACTCAAGACTGCCTACGAACTCTTCGCTGCAAACGGTACACCGATTGCCACCTACGGTTTCGCTCAGCTGGATCTCGACTTAGGACTCCGGCGCGCATTTCCATGGCGTTTCATTGTGGCTGACGTCAGTAAGGCGATAATTGGAGCAGACTTCTTATCACACTACGGATTGATAGTAGACTGTCAAAATCACCGTCTTATCGACAACCACACTTCACTGACATCAACCGCAGCACGAGCACCTTCGTCAGACGCCATATCTTCGGTGAAGACGATTATAGGGGAGTCTCAATACTTGGAACTTCTTCGAGAATTCCCAGAAATCTCTCGTCCACCTGGAACACATCAACTTACCAACCACAAGACAGTGCATTACATTAAGACAACACCCGGTCCACCTGTCTACTGCACACCGAGACGACTTGCACCTGAGAAACTCAAAATAGCCAAGCAGGAATTCAACGACATGCTGAAGGCTGGAACTGCTAGGCCATCAGAGAGTCCATGGTCATCACCCCTACACCTAGTTCCAAAGAAGGATGAAGGCTGGCGACCGTGTGGTGATTACAGGATGCTCAACGCTCGCACCGTTCCAGACAGATATCCGATCCGGCACATCCAAGACTTCACTCAGAACATCTCTGGCTGCCGGGTCTTCTCAAAAATTGACCTGGTTAAAGCCTATAACCAGATTCCGGTTAACCCGGATGACGTACCCAAGACGGCAATTACTACACCATTTGGAATGTTCGAATTTCCATACATGACGTTCGGACTCAGGAACGCTGGACAGACATTCCAACGCTTTGTAGACGAAATGACAAGAGACCTGGACTTTTGCTACACTTACTTGGACGATTATCTCATTTTTTCCCGGGACAGCACATCCCACCTCCAGAACCTCCGGAAATTATTCACCCGTCTGAAAGAATATGGCATGGTCATCAATCCCAGTAAGTGCATATTTGGAGCTGAAGAAGTCAGTTTTCTGGGCTGCGTCGTATCAGCAGCTGGAATAAGACCATCAGAGAGCAAAATCGAAGCTATCAAACAGTTTCCCATTCCAAAGAATGTAAAAGAACTTCGACGATTCTTAGGAATGATAAATTTCTACCGTCGATTTCTCAAAGATGCAGCAAAAGCACAAGCTCTTCTTCACGACCTGCTAGCTGGAACAGTAAAAGGTTCTCACCCTGTGACATTGACTGGTGCCACGCTGGAAGCCTTTGAAGCCTGTAAACGAAGCCTTTGCGACGCGACACTGTTAGCGCACCCAAACATGGATGCCGAGTTGGCTTTAGTCACCGATGCCTCTGATACCACCATCGGTGGAGTTCTTCAGCAGCGTGTTAACGAAGAGTGGGAACCCCTGGCCTTCTTTAGTCGCAAGCTCAACTCGGCACAGAAGAAGTATTCGCCATATGATAGAGAACTGCTAGCAATATATGAAGCAATCAAACACTTCCGCCATATAGTCGAAGCACGTCACTTCACCGTCTTCACAGATCATAAGCCGATTTGCTTCGCCTTCCACCAGCGAAAAGATAAATGCTCGCCACGTCAATTCCGACATTTAGATTTTATATCGCAATTCACTACGGACATCAAGCATATCGCTGGCAAAGATAACGTTGTAGCAGATACCCTCTCTAGAATAGAGGAAGTGGTACAACCCGTCGACTTGGAAACATTAGCCAAGCTGCAGACCGCTGACCCAGAGCTAAAACAACTTTTACAAGGAAGCACGTCGCTGAGTTTAGCCAAATTCACTATTCCTGGAACACGGACGGAGTTATACTGTGATCAAACAACACAGACACCTCGCCCGTACGTACCTGCTGAGCTAAGAAAACAAGTATTTAACAGCTTACACTATCTCAGCCACCCAGGAGCAAATACAACGGCAAAACTGGTAGCACAAAGATACGTCTGGCCGTCAATGAACAAAGACTGTCGAGAATGGACCAAGTTATGTCACCCCTGCCAGACGACCAAAATTACACGTCACGTGACCGCACCTATTGGGAATTTCAACTTACCACGCGAAAGATTTCGACATGTTCATATCGACATTATCGGCAAGCTCCCTCTATCAGATGGCTATCGATATTGCCTCACTGCAGTCGATCGATTCACCAGATGGCCAGAAGCAATACCCTTAGCCGAAATATCCGCTCAGACAGTCGCCAAAGCCTTCGTCGCTAACTGGATTGCGAGATATGGATGTCCCATAGAAATAGTGACAGATCGGGGGACACAATTTGAATCGGCATTGATGAAACAGTTAGGTGACCTTGCTGGATTTCGAAGAAACCGAACTACTGCTTATCACCCAGCCGCGAATGGAATGGTGGAGAGGATGCACAGACAATTAAAAACAGCTATAAAATGTCATGACAATCAAAATTGGACAGAGAGCTTACCACTCGTTCTACTTGGAATGCGAACAGCTTTAAAAGAAGATGTTCAAGCTTCGCCAGCAGAACTTTTGTACGGAGAGACGCTGAGACTGCCCGGTGATTTTCTGGAAACCTGTAACAGCACATGTACTACCACAGACATTACAGATTTTACTGTGCGCTTACGATCACTCATGAATAATATCCGCCCACAACCTGCGTCACGACACTGTAAAAGAAATATATTCATATTTAAGGACTTACCTTCTGCGACTCACGTATATCTAAGAGATGACAGTGTACGAGGACCTCTGCAACCAGCGTACTCCGGTCCCTATAAAGTCATGAAAAGAGAAGAAAAAGTATATACAATATTAATGAAGGGAAAAGAACAAACCGTTTCTATAGAAAGGCTAAAGCCAGCATACATACTTACGGCTGAAGAAGATTGCCGAAAATCAGAAGAAGAAGAAGGAGAGGAAGAAAATCTTGTTCTTAAAACTACTAATACACGATCAGGACGACGTGTTAGATTTCCAGACTACTATCGTCCGTCCTAATACATGACGGCCTCTGGAGGGGAGAACTGTGGCATTACAGCCCCAATAAATATATAAAATAACTAAAAGTTATTTATGCATCGTCGATGCCATCCGACAAAAATATCGTAGTCGGGTCGTCTCGCTTAAAGTCGCAGAAACTACAAATGCATTCGAAGCGGGCGACCGGCGCCTGACCTTGGAAACGCCGAGCGCAGCCGAACTCAAGCGAACGGAGCCGATCGCTGCTAGTTCAAATTGATCATTCGGCAGTAACGTTCACTCGCCCGTCGCTTTGTATCTATTGTTATTTTTGTTCCTCTATAATCTCGTTTTGTTAATTGAACATTATAAACATTTTAATATCGAAGTGTTGTTATTCAATTGTGTGTTGGCGTAACATCTACACACACCACAGTAGTATGTAGGGGATGTAATAAAAGTCTTGGAGTTGGTTCTGAATGCATAGTGTTCGTCGGTGAAGGCCGTGTGAAATATGAGGGTATAGCATTCAAGCGCTTTATAAATAACCCATCTATTTCGTACATCATTTGTAAACTATCTGTTTCACTTAGTTTACAGAGCTTATTAGCAAGAATTTTGCCATAACGATCTAAATCGTATTCGGGCACTACCGGTTTATTTAATTAAAACTTTATTTAGTGAACTCATGGCTTCTTTCATCGACTTCCCAGCTTCTTGTAGTTCTACAGGATTTTTTCGGCGCCGCGGTACTGTTTCCAGTGAGGAATTCGTAGGCGCAGAACCTGCGCCTACGACTTCCTCTTCTCCATCTAATATTTCACTTTCTGTTGTAGTTGTTGTATTCTGAAAATAATAACACAGTTTATTTTACGTTACAGATTCCTGAGGATCCACAGTCATGGCTACAAATAGAAAAAGGGTTTAGAAATTTTCCAAGGTGTATAGGCGCAATAGATGGCAAACACATTGTTATCCCTATGCATAGTGGTTCAGAGTACTATAACTATAAAAAGAGTTTAGTTGACAGTAATTACAATTTTATTTTTGCTGAAATTGGAAGCCAGGGAAGAATTAGTGATGGCGGTGTCTTTCGTAGTAGTCAACTATGGCAAACAATTTGCTCAAATAATTTTAATTTCCCAATGTCACGACCGCTACCAGGGGGTAGAAGAGAAGTTCCGTATGTTTTTCTGGGAGATGGAGCATTTGCATTGACAGCACATGTGATGAAGCCGTATCGTATAGAAACGTATATTTAATAAGAAACTATTTTCGTCACGTGTAGTCGTTGAAAATGTATTTGGGACTAGCAGCGCCCCACGGTGTTACCCGCGTAGTTACCGTTCCTGTTGTTCCCGTTGTTTTTCCGGGCTAAAAAGTTGTCTATGTGTTCTTCCAGACTATAACTTCAGCCCGATCCGTTCATACGTTAGGACGTGATTGAGCAACAAACATCCAAACATCCATACATTGACATTTATAATATTAGTAGGATAGTAGGATACTAGCCTCAAGATTCAGAATATTTCGGAATTCCATACTACTAAACCCAGAGAAAACCACTATTATTGCAATGACTTGTGAACTTTTACACAATTTCTTGAGGAATAGTAGCACGTCATCGGCAATTTATGCACCTTCAGGTACAGTTGACGTATATGACAGCAACAATGAGCTGGTCACACCAGGTTTATGGAGGAATGAAATTGAAGACACATGTGCCATCAGACCCTTGCAACAAATACCGAGAATGCATGTCAGATTAGAGAAGAATTTACAACATATTTCTTTAATATTTAGCGCCAATAATATCTATTACCTACCTGTTGTAAATGGTGTAATAAATATATTTTTAATTGATATAAATAATATTTTCTTACCTGTGTATCTGTGTTCAAAGTATTTCTACACTGAACAATTTTATTTAAGAATGAGTCCATTAACTCGTAGGCGAACCATATTGGTTTATAAACTGAATCAGCTGCAGGTCCAGACTGGATGGAGGCAATAACCCTTCTTTTATGACTACGATAGGTAGCCTTAAGTGAGTCCCGCTTCTTTTTCAACTCTGCGACCGGGATTTCCATGTGCTCGCTTATTCGCACCCAAGCGTCATGGAACATTGTTTATCCTTGTGTTTCACATTCTTCGAGTTCCATAAAACAGGTTCTGTTTGATAGCACTCCAAAAACTGTAATCCTCGTTCATTAGACCACATAGTGAAACACGTGCGTTCATAAATACCGTCAGCGGGCAACTAAATGAACGAGTGTGTACATGCTCGGTCTCTCTCAAGGGGGCTTCATCTCTTTTGCCGAAATGATCTTGCCCGTCCGAGAAATATATTCCTGACCTGAATTCTTCAACTGAGCACGTTTGTTTTTCTTCCAAGACGATGGGTTTCTTTGCCTTTTTTTGTTTTCATAGGAGGGGATTCTCGGTTTAGATCCATGTTATTAGGTTCATTGTTTTGAATACTATTGATAGGTGAAATTTCTACTGATGAATCCTGAAAATTGTTAATGTTTACAGACCTGGAACAGTTTTCTACATTTGAAATCAATGGTTGATTCTGCGACAAAATTGAATCACTGTTCCGTGTAGATGTGTTCCCAGAAGATGAAGAACTTGATGATGAGGAAGAGCTCGATGACGAGCTGGAAGACGATGAAGAGCTGGAAGAAGAACTGGATGTCGATCTGCGCCTTCTTTCTATTATTGGGCGTTTTGATTTTTCAGGGCGGTATTCATCTCCACTGTCATCTGGAGAAAAATCTTCTTCCTTTTCATGCATTTCCGGTATACTACAAATTGGTGGATCGGGAGGTTTGTCAACACAACATGGTGAAATAGGAGGCACATTCTGTTTTGGCGTATTATTATTGATTTTAATTAATTTATTTTTCGGTTCTGTACTATGAATATCTGTAACAATGATATTTAAGTGGGTTTTAAAAAGTAAAATAATAATCCTGTAACGTAATGTCCCACTGCTGGGTAAAGGTCGTCCCATAGAAGATATTAGTACAGTGAGGACATTAATATACGATATATTTTTTTATAATTTTAACAAGACGTATTCTCTTATCATAGGGAAATAAACAGGTAAAAATCAAGGCCACAACTAATATCAGTATAAATGTTAATTTACATACTAAGTACTTACCATCAACATCGTTTAATAGCATCGTTTTTTGCAAATGGGGGCACTTTTCTCTCTAATGTGCAATAATTCACCAATCTTCTTGCACGGTTATCCATCGTGCGTGAATTATAATTAGATTGTTGTCTGAAACTTTAGGTGAGATTAAATACATCAATTCGATAAGTATCATTATAAAGCCCATATAACTATTTATTTACTTCAATATGTCTACGGGTATTATAATGATATGAATATGATCAAACACACAATGACATATTTGTTCTATGTACAAAATACATAAGTTCATTAATTGTGTATTGTTCATTCAATATTAATGAATGTTCAAATTCAAATAAACATGTTTCTGTAATCTATGCATTCAACCGGAAGAGGTCAAATAATATTTAATCTGTTTTCAATTTTTATATCATCTGTCAAAATTCTGAGCCCTTTCTCTTTCGGGCGGGCGCTCAGCCGAGACGGTTGTCTCCGACATTCAAGTAATTCAAAGTCAATAGTAAGTTTCATTATTTAACCTCAAACCGAGCAGGTACTCAGCCGGACGGTTGTTCCGGTAGTCAGTCAATAACTTATTATTCATCATATCTGTCCACGAGGCCCTCAGCCGGGACGGTTGGGTCAAATCGGCTCAATACTCAGTGTTAAGTTCAGGCTTGTAAGCCAAATGATCAAAGGACGGTTGTGTCCAATTTTAGTTCAATAAACCAGTGTGAAATACTATTTCAGTGCTTTTCAATTAGTATCACCTCAGATCAGTCAGATCGACATAGTCTAGGTCCAGTTCAGGATCCCACATCATCATTTAACATCAGCCACCACCGCGTGGACTGAACCGTGCACGCTGTCAACCGACAGCCGATCGCCGCTTCGAACCCGCCGGTCATCGCACGGTCGGAATGCGCACAGTGTATAACGATATGTTTTTTTAATTGAAGTAGTTTTATCTTAAGAAGTAATTTGTCTAAAAATTCAAAAAACGTCTCAATATCACGATCGCTAAGATAAATAATACTCCAAAGCCTATGACGTTCGGTATGCCTGTCAGACAGCCGAACTTTAACATGCCCGGTCCACCGCGGCAACTGCCAATGTTGGCTCAACCTCCTCAAGGTTGGAGATCTGGGTATCAAAACCCAATGCAACAACCTCGTGGCCTAACCAGGACACAGCAAATGATGCGTGCTCCGCCACCAAATTATAATAACCAACAAAATAATTTCTCTATGAATAATAATAGGCCTCAACCTCAGTACAGATTTGGTAATCAGACTCGTCCGATGAGCGGCGTCAGTCATTTTGTTCCAAGACCTTTACCACCTACTATGCAGGGATATGATTGGCGAAAGTTCGGAAATCCGCCCCCGACTAATTATTTCAAAACTCGCGAAGTGAACCATAATAATGAATGTGACTATAATTACCCTGACTTCGACACCTACTACGCAGGTTACGACGAACAGTACTATTACCCATACCAAGACTATACTGACTATGCGTATTTCCCAGAGCCTCAGCACTATGCTGAATCGGTTATCTTAGAGGAAATAGAGCAGAGTTCCCCTCCTGCAAATGAAACAAATTTTTAACAGGAGTCGAAGTGCGAAAAGCCAAAATAGAGCTTAACTTTCATATTCAAAGACAGCTGGGTTATATTCAAATCTCTGACCCACCATTAAAATTTCTGATTGATACGGGCGCTAATCAGTCTTTCATAAGCCCAGACGCTGTCGAAAAATATTTTAGTGACGTCCCTCTGAACTACGACCCTTTTGAGGTGACAAATGTACACGCCACAAGTAAAAATGATTACTCGATAACCTTACCTTGTTTCCCGGAATTCTGTGAGCAAGAGGACATTACGTTATTTGTTTACAAGTTCCACAATTACTTTGATGGACTTATTGGATTTGACCTACTTGACGTGTGGGGTTCTAAAATAGACCTTGGTAGTAAAGTCCTGATTACTCGTAATGCTGAGATACCTATTCGAATGTATGACTCTCGTAACGCTAATCTTTATGAGGAAATTATTCCAGCCAACTCTTCCAAATTAATTAGGCTACCAGTGAATTCACTAGACGGAGACGTGGTAGTAGAAACTCAGACTATTTGTAATTGCCTTATTTCAGATTGCTTAACCACAGTTGAAAATAACCGCGGTTGGGTAGAAGTGACTAACCCCACATCTAATGACATTATTTTTTCTATGGATAGACCGGTAGAAGCCGAGTTTTTTAATATCGAAAGTGAGCGTACTGGAATTTTACCGAATCGCGTTAGTGAAGTTGTTTCCCGCCTCCGTACTAAACATTTAAACGTGGAAGAACGCGTTAACTTGGAACGCTTATGCGCGGCTTACGCTGATGTGTTTTATCTTGAGGGAGAAGCTTTAACATTCACCAACAAGATAAAACATAAAATAAGAACTACCGATGAAATCCCAGTACATACAAAAACTTATAGATACCCTTATGTCCACCGACAAGAAGTTAGAGATTAAATTAATAAAATGTTGGAACAAAACATTATTAGACCTTCTGACTCTGCATGGAGCTCTCCAATTTGGATTATGCCCAAAAAGACCGATGCTTCAGGCAAGGCTAAATGGCGTCTTGTTGTGGACTTCAGGAAAGTTAACGAAAAAACGATTGATGACAAGTATCCAATTCCCAACATAACTGACGTACTTGACAAACTTGGCAAATGTCAGTATTTCACCACGATTGATTTAGCAAGTGGGTTCTACCAGGTGGAAATGGATTTAGAAGATATACATAAAACTGCATTAAACGTAGAGAACGGACAACGGGTGATGAACAATGTCCTCAAAGACCTGCAGAATGAGGTATGTCATGTCTATCTCGATGACATTATCGTATTTAGCACCTCATTCCAGGAACACACCCTAAATCGGGAGAAAGTGTTCAAAAAACTGCGAGAGTCTAACTTCAAAATTCAAATGGATAATTCCGAATTTTTGAAGTTGGTGACTGAGTTTTTGGGCCATGTAATTTCAAACGACGGTGTCAAACCTAACCCTAATAAAATCCAGGCAATACAAAGGTATCCCCTGCCAAAAACAACCACCGAAATCAAACGTTTTCTCGGACCACTTGGCTATTATCGAAATTTCATTCCAGATTTTGCACGTGTGACTAAATTTCTAACCCAATGTCTCAAAAAGGGAAGTAAAATTTCGTTAGACCAGAAGTATGTGGAGTGCTTTGAGCATTGCAAAACACTTTTGACTAATGATCCTATTCTGCAGTACCCGGATTTCAAAAAAGAGTTTGTACTAACTACTGACGCATCTAATGTTGCAATTGGTGCCATTTTATCTCAAGGTACCGTAGGCTCAGATAAACCAATAGCCTATGCGTCAAGAACTCTAAATTCCAGTGAGTGTAATTACAGTACTATAGAAAAGGAATTATTGGCTATAGTGTGGGCAACTAAGTATTTCAGACCATACTTATTTGGCCGTAAATTTAAAATCATTACGGACCATAAGCCCCTGCAATGGGCAATGAACTTAAAGGCACCTAACTCGCGACTAACAAGAGGGCGCTTAAAACTTAGTGAATATGATTTGACAGTCATCTACAAACAGGGTAAAAATAACACTAATGCCGATGCCCTTTCAAGAGTAGAGTTACACAGTGATGAACTTATGTCTATCGCAGTTAATATCTCTGAAAAATCCGATGTACTAGATGACTCTAGAACCATCACTGCCTCTTGGATTAATGGTTGGCTTAATTAGCAAAATTCGCGACAGCGAAGCAACGCATGAAGACGATATAGTTAAATACGTACACTTTGCTCAAATTTTAATGATATTAAGTGACAATGTAGACGCAATATCGTTTGAAATAATCAAATTACAAAATATTCTAGCGTTCATTAGGACTTCCACTGTACATCATTTGGTTCTAGATTTATATGCACTACGAGCTGTAATTAGCAAGCTGAGCATATTATATGGCAGAGATAAGGTGTTAGATTTAGATAATAGAGAGTATTAGCGAATGCTTTAGCCGAGTCTTGCAAGAGATTTGGTCTGGTCATAAGTGCTTCAAAAACTCAAGTCCTTAAACAGCCGCCTTTGGGGAGTGTTGCTTGCTGATGGTGCTGTAATTTGTCTGGATGGGACACCACTCGACCAAGTAGACCAGTTTAGATATTTGGGGAGCATCATTAGATCTGATAACACCTTGGCATCTGAGATTCCATCACGTATTGCCAGGGCTGCCTCTGCGTTTGGGCGTCTAAGTGACCGTGTGTGGAGATCCCACGACCTTAAACTGAAAACCAAGATGGATGTTTACAAGGCACTGGTTTTATCAGTGCTTTTGTATGCTTCAGAGACATGGTGCCTTTATCGTGGAGACATCAAAAATCAAAAAGACACATTTCATCTTAGATGTTTGAGGTCCATTTTGAAAGTTAAGTGGGAAGACAAAGTGTCTAATTCCGAAGTTCTACGACGCGCTGAGATGCACGGCATTGAGACTTTCTCGATGAAACGTCAGCTCAGATGGTGTGGGCATGTGCTGCGCATGGAGGACAATCGCTTACCTAAAGCCGTTTTCTTTTCTGAGTTGGCTGAGGGTAAGCGAAAGCATGGAGATCAGCACCTTCGCTATAAAGACGTTTTTAAGAGGCATCTTGGCGCCTGTGGAATAAGATCAACATCGTAGGAGGGGCTTGCATCGGAGAGATCATCGTGGTGAACTACAGTCCACAAAAATGTGAATGCGTTTGAGGAGAATCGTCTTGCCGACTTGGACCGAAAGCGGTAAATCCGCAAAGATATACCCAAACCCATCTACAATTACACATACAATCCTGACGGCCAACTCTGTTGTAATATTTGCAGCAGAATATTTAGAACTAAATTTGGTTTTGCGAGCCACATTAGAGCACACGCTCGGAAATAGTAGGGGTCGCCGTCATCGATAACGATGAGGAGGACCATATAATATGTTTTCTCTGTGCTGCTATAATATTAGCAGGTTTCATCACTGTTGGAACTCCTGCTTCGTCAATATTCCAAATTCTGGAAGGCGTATATTTATACCTGTCTAGAACTTCACCCTACTTGTCATAAAATAATTGCACATT
Source organism: Ectropis crepuscularia (assembly GCA_963693475.1). Classification (NCBI taxonomy): domain Eukaryota; kingdom Metazoa; phylum Arthropoda; class Insecta; order Lepidoptera; family Geometridae; genus Ectropis; species Ectropis crepuscularia. Next base: position 23,308,736 of record OY856355.1, read on the forward strand.
TGTTTTATTAAATGATGTTGCCCTCCCGAGACTAGTGGGCTCTGGTTTTGGAATAGAAAGTTCAGAGTTCCTTTTAAGGAAAGATGTCAGCCAATCTTTTCCTGCCATTTTAGTTGTATGCCAACTATCAGGGAACTTTCTTTCATACTTAACAGCGCATTCGTACGCAAGGCGGCGGACATCTGTTGGAGTTAAACCATAATATATAGAGGCAAGCTTGATAAGATACTCTTTTAGGTGTTTTTCTTGTTCCTTAGAAAACACTTGCCGAGGGTTGGAGTACTCCTTAAAATATCAGACTTAGGATATTTTTTAAATTTATTACGTGAAACTGTAGTTCTATCTATATTATTATCAATAGCCGCTTTTCGGAAACCTTTGCTGTTAACCGCTTGTTCCTCCGCGCGGCTGTCATAAAAGTGTCAAATTCCCGCGCGACCGTAATTTTTTTCAAGTGGCGCGCAGCGGGGCGCCCTTCACAATAAAACATGATTTACGATCCGGGAAGGCGATTTAGATGCTAAGAGTGCTTGTTTTTCTAAAAGTACTTGAACTAATGAACTAGAGAATGATAGATTCGTTCTGTTTCGACGAACCGACTTGTAAACAAAACTGGTTGAAATCAGACACATGTATGAAATGAGACACCTAGCCGATCTGGGATTTTTAATTCAAAAACTAGAGCAATTACATGACCTTTAAATATGTATTCAGGATTATAGTAAATGAATTTACAAGGAAAAAATAAAATACATGACATTTTAGAACAAAAAAATATATTTACAACCAAATTTACATTCCAGTTCTATTCGTCTTGGTGCCGGCAATTTGCACCGTGAATTTTTTTTTTTTTTAATCAATATTTTAAAGATACATCAGAAATATTACAATATTTCTTTAGCTTACATTATAAGTAAACCCTAGTATTTTTTCTGATACTATTCTATACACAGAGACTTCAAAATATAGCTATTAGTACAAAGTTACCAACACGATTTCATCAATCGTTCATTTTTACGGCAAAAAATTACAAGAATTAACTTAGCAATATGTAAATTAACACATAAATATGTTTCTTAGTATTTACACCTATCGTTTGACATATTACACTAACTTCTAGGTCATAATTCTAAAAAGTTATGACTGTTACAATTACGCAAAGTAAACATGTTCTAAAAAATACTCCATTTTCGGGATGTGACCTATCCGGCCAGAATCCGGCCAATGTTAAATAACTCTAAACAATGTTTAAAAGTTCTTTCATACGAAATAGGTAATATGTAAATCAGTATTATTATCGTCGTTCAATCACCAACAAAAGAAGTGAAATATACCTACCGAAAGAATTTTCGGAAAGTGAGCCAAAAGCATAATCCGTCATGCTGGCCTAGTGCGGGTTGGAGGATGACGCATGACTTCAAAACATTTGAGGAATATTTTTTTTTAATAAAGAGTGACGAGACGAGCAGAACATGTGCCTGATGGTAAGCAACATGCCTGCCATATAACAGCACAGTGACACGCAGCTACTGGAATATAAAGAGTTCAAATCATTACCTAGCACTGCACTGCGCTCGTCACCCAGAGATCTAAGATGTTATATCTCTAAGCCCAGTAATTTCTCTAGAAACATTGCCCTTCAAACCGGAACATAATGTTTGCCCATTTCTGCTTGGCGGTAGAATAACTGGCAAAGGTGTGGTACTTCCCCAGGGGGACTCTACCACTACAAAAATGTAATAGAATATGTCAGTTTCCTCACGATGTTTTCCTTCACCGTTTCTAAGTTAGTGGGATTATTAAGCACATGACTAAAAAAGACAGTGGTGCGCTTGGGATTCGAATCAGGGTCTCCAGATAGTCTATAGTCACACCCCGGACACTCGGCCTAAAATCTATACAGACGGTGCAGTTGACATACCTACACTCACACATCTCGCATATGTCGTTCGAACGCATTTACGCATGTGTGCGTGTCATCTATGTCGTGTCGCTGAGTGCTTCTCGCGTTCTTGCGGGGTAGGAAGCTTGAAACTGGCGGGGGGTGGGGAGTGTCCGTTCTATCTGTATTATCTATTCTATGCTATAGTTTTCGTTTTTCGTTTATAAAATAAAATCAAAATTATCATGTTTGTCATGATGATTAATCACAAAAATATTACAAAGGCGAAAGTTTGTGCGTATGAGTGTGTATGTTTGTTACTTCTTTACGCCTAAATTACGAAAAAAATATAGTAACGGTAACTACGCGGGTAAAACTGCGAGGCGCTGCTAATTGATCATAATAAGGATACAAAAATCTTTGTTATTCTATGTAGGAAGATAACACGATGCAAAAAAAAGTCTACTTGCGAAGCCGCAGTAGTATGTTCGATTCCCACCATGTGGAAATAAGTGTGTGATAAATACAAATACTTGTTTTTTATTTGGGTGATTCTACGTAAGATTGTAATGTATTTATAATTATACTAGCGGCCCGTTCCGGCTTTGCTCGGATAATAACCTAGATATCAACTGCAGCGCCATCTGCCGGGCTGATTTGTGAATCTAAACGATCGAGGGCCCTACCCAAACGCATACAGAAAAAATCATTCAAATCGGTTCAGCCGTTTAGGAGGAGTTCACTAACAACGAAAAGTGGCATTGATTTTTATATATATAGATAAGTATAATATCAGCTATCTAGCTCCCATAGTACAAGTTTTTCTTAGTTTGTGGTCAGATGGTGTTGTGTATCATATGTCGAATAATATATGTTTTTTTTTTGTTTGAGCCATATAAACTGACCTCTCCAAATGGCATTCAATATGTTTAGCAATCCAATTTGCTATTAAACTTCAAAAATTAAGTCAAAGAAATGACAGAGATATAACGTAATCCAATTCAATATGTCAGTATCACATTTAGTACATCATTTGTTCTTATAAGTCAACGTTTACATAGACAGTTTTAAATAATATCTTTATTATCCGATTCATTGCTACGTACATTCTTGAAAATTTAACTCAACAGGTTAAATCTACGTAGACAATAGTGATAGTTTAGATCTGGACAGACCGTACATAATATAAAGTAATTTGAGGGAGTTATTTTCGATTTAAAAATGCCACGCCTTTCGTATTATCAGGCTCAACAGTTTTTCTGTTCAGAAAATGTGTTTAGTTATTGGTAAAATACACACAATAAATAAATAAAATCGAAATTGTCATCATTATCGTTCGACATAAACAATGGAAAATACAAATAACAACTAATCACACATTAAAATTAAATCGAAGTAACATTCAAAACATATTTAATACAAAACAATGGTTACGATACAATCAGCAAATAATAAAAAAAAAGTGTTGTCGAATGAATATAACGGCTCAATTGATTTGAATGAAAAATGCAATAGCGAGCAGCAGAATTAAACGCAGAAAACGGATTGGAACAAAATTTTCAAGGAGAGTTGACAGAACCAATTTTGATGAAATTTGGAGGGATTCGGAGATATACCCAACCTCGTACGAACGGATTTGAATGAAACTCGGTACAGACAGACGTGAAAGTACTGGTACAGAATCTCTACATAATTTAAACAAGAGCTAATCAGAAAGTTATGAAATTTATTGAAACGGCTGAATATTGGTAAAATTTGACAAAATGTTCGGTAAATGAAGTCACACAGAAGTAAAATCACTCATACATACAATCGATCACTCATTAATTAATTTATAAAACAATTACAAACATTTAAACAGATTGAATTAAACTTGCAAAAACGTGAAAAAAAAAAAGCAAAAGTGTAAAATAGCGGTGTAACAGATTTGGATGAAATTTGGCAACCGGAAAGGCGAGCCAGCCAGTAATAAGGTCAAAGTTCTTTATTCATAAATGTACAATTCACACCTTGAATATTCATAAAATAAAAAACAGGATATAGCATACAAATAGTATACATTTTCAAATTTTAAAATAACTTTCCATTGTACTATAACAATTACCGTACAGATAAGTGTCAAGCCATATATATTTATTTATTGATTAATGGTAATGAACAATATTTTATTTTACCATTTTATAATAATTCTACCATCACTTTCTAAAAAGTAAGTCCGCTATAACTATAAAACATTTGACAAATAAGTCAGCATTTTAATGTGTTTTTGAAACTATCAAAATTTAGGGTCTATTACTATTTTAGGAATAGTGTTATAAACTTCTGGTCCCATAATGTGAGTCAGCTTGACAGCGTTGTTTATTTTGCAAGAATGTCTCTCTTTTCGCGTGTTGTATGAGTTCAAATTGTTTCTGACCAACACAGCCACTTGGTAGATCAAGATTGCAGGTAACGTAAATATTCCAAACTCTTTGAAATATGGTCTGACGGATGTGCATTGCGACACACGTACGGCACGTTTTTGGCCGCGGAACGGCTACTTTATGTCTGTCAGTTTGTAGTCTGTCTGTCTGTGTACTATCATTCACGAATGATATACGCAACTCAAAAATCTTACAATTTTATTAAAAGAAAAAAGAAAAGCCAGGACGTTAAATTGTATGTATGTTGTCTGTATGCACCAGGTGAAAAGCACCACCTTCTTAGGTTTCGAGATCGACCGGAGTATGACGTGGGAGTTACACATTGCCAATCTCTGAGGCAGAATAAGTAGTGCGTGTTTCGCGCTCAGGCGGGTATCACGAGTGGTGTCCCCGGAGGTGTCTCGCTCCTGCTATTTCGCCACGGTGCACTCCAGGCTGCAGTACGGCGCAGAGCTGTACGCACGCGCAGCCGACTGGAAGCGTGCGTTCCGAGCGCAAAAACGGGCAGTGCGTGCAATCGTGGGCGTGACGCGATGCACTTCCGTGAAACCGCATTTTAAAGAGCTCGGTATCCTCACACTACCTTCCATATTGATCTTCCAGGTCGCAGTATATGTTAGGAAGAACCTCGACCTTTATAGTAAGCGTGGTGAAAGGCATTCGTGTCAAATACGCAATGCCGACAAATTGGATAGTGTCTCCCACTCCCTTTCCAAATCAAGTAAACTGACTTACGTTATGGGTCCTGAAGTATACAATAGACTACCAGATGTTGTGATAGCAGCACCGAGCTTGAGCAGCTTCAAGGGTAAGCTCAAACGCTGGCTTATCGAGCAAACGTTTTACAGTTACGAAGATTTTATGAAAACCGACGGTAAAATTATAATTTAATTTAATTAGTAACATTTTTAAATACCATTTGACATTATTGTATTATTACTTATTATGATAATTTAATTGGTAATATTTTTTATATACCATTTGACATTATTGCATTATTATTTATTATGACATTGTATGCTTAATTTTTTAAAATGTATTATTACTTACTTAATTATTTTTTGTCTAATTCCGTGTTTACAATTTTATTCTAATTCGTATAATTACTGTTATACAATTTATTATGCCTGACTTGTAAATGTATATTTATCAATAAAATACTTTGACTTTGACTTTGTATGTCTGATCCTATTGTTGGTATGTCTGTGCGTTATGTACAAAATGAATTTCTTCTATTCTAGACTAGCTCGATGATGGTAGTGATAATCTCGGAAGCAGTCAACGACGCAAAGGGCAATACCACAAGTCTCACATTGAAATGTTGTGCGAGATGTTTTTTTGTGCTGAGAACACCACTTGCAGCGTGCCTTTTGCGAGCTTTTTACGGGAAAATGGCCGAATCCCAAAGCAGATTTGTCAGGCGGAGATTTTGAGGTTTAAATTTTTTAATGATTTCGTCGACTAACATCAGTCTGAATTGCCGTTGAGCTTTGTTCTGGCCGTGATTGTCAATCACAAATGCGTTATATATCGAGACGTTCAAAAGTCGGCGGAAAAGTTTCTTGTACCAGACTTGATTACGGATACATTCCACGGGAAAAGCCTGTAGCATCTGGTCTTTTTTATCTACTCCACCCATTGGCATGTTATAATCTAAGACTACCTGTGGCTTATACTTGTAGTAACCGTGCTTTTCTTTTCCACTGATCATTGGTTTGTGGTATGACGAAATCATGGAAACCATGTTTGCGTCATGCCACACTAGGACCGATAAGTCCTGCGTTTGACTGATCACGACCTCACCTGGTCTTGTATTTGATTTTGTTTTGTTGCGTATACCCTCAGGAACGAATTGTCGGTTCAGTCGCAGTGTGCCTACTGTGTCAGTACGTTGACGTTTTAGCATACGTGACAACAGTGGAGAATTATAAAAATTGTCCATAACAACAGTATGTCCTTTGAATAACAGAGGACGAAGCAACCTGTACACTATTTGTGACGTGGCTCCTAGCGGCTCGTCCGTATTAGTTTGGTCAGTATGAGCATCGCCCTTTCCGGTGTAGACTATCATCTTCCACAGATAACCAGTAGCCGATTCACATAGCTCATAGCTTTTTACACCTACCTTTGCGGCTTTAGTTGCAATCAGCTGACTGAAAGACAGTCGGTCTTTCCACAACAGAAGGGACTCGTCGATAGCAATGTTTTGCTCAGGTAGGTATAAAGAGCTAAACTTTGCGTTAAGGTGGTCAATGATAGGCTCTAGTTTTCGGAGCTTTACGTTGTCATAACTTTCATCCATCGCCAGTCGCGCATTATCAACAAAATGAAGAAAAGTTTTGATTGCCAAAAACCTTTTATGGCGCATTACTGGGCTAATGTCATGTTTAAAATATGGGAGTTGCGGATACCAGTACTCTTTTTCGACAGGGAGGGGGTAAATGCTTTGCAGCATAAGCACTGCAAAGAAAACCCACATCTCGTCGCTTGTTACGTCTGTCCATGCTTTTGCCAAATATGCGCGCTTGCCGGAGGCTTTGCAATAAGCAGCTTGCTTATTTGTTTCCCTAACAATTAGATTTATTATCTCCTTGTCCCAAATTTTTGTAAAAATGTCAAATGGTGTCATACCCTCCTTGTTAAATGTTGGTCCTGAGTGACCAGTGAATGTTTCACGCTGCCCTGTGAAGACATTCGAGTCACCGGACCAATCAAAATGCAGGACGTCATCCACGCTCGTGCTCGTGCTCGTGCTCGCCAGATCCATCAATGCTGAGTCGTCACAAGCGTCAATCTGTCCCAGCATCTCTAACGTCCTTTCATCGAGGGCGTTACCCCCTGCTTCTCGACTGAAAGCGAAATTGACGATGTCCATCTCATCCATGTTCTCGTCAATGTCAATTTCGCTACCAGGATTTGAGCTCTGGACAAATTCCTTAAATGTTGCGTCTGAAACAACAATAAACAATCAATATATTATTAATAACACGGTCAATTCTTTTAGGTTTTTATCAACTCTAGGAACTCTAGGAATGATTTCTTCCATGCAATGTTTTTAATGTGCTATTTTTGAAACCACACACACACACACACACACACAATAGAGATAGAAAAAAAATAGTCCGTCAGTTAGATATTAAAAAAAACCATATAGATATTTTTTATTTTGTTTTCAAAAACTGAAAAAATTACGAAGATATAGTGCTTAGAAATTTCGATGGACGTCACGTCTACATAATTTTTTACGTATGTCATCATTCTTATTAAAATTTGATTTATATTACAATTCGATTTATTTAATTGCCTAAACTCCAGTAAGAGATCAGTAAAATATATTTCTTGTTTTTTTTCATTAATAATATGATAGCGGGCTAGTGGCCCGCTCCGGCTTCGCTCGAATAATAACCTAGACACCAACTGCAGCGCCATCTGCCGGGCTGATTTGTGAATCTAAACCATCCAGTGCCCTACCCAAACGCATACAAAAAATTATATTAAAATCGATCCAGCCGTTAAGCAGGAGTTCGCTAACAACGAAAAGTGGCATTGATTTTTATATAATATATAGAAATGCATCACGAACCTTGAATTTGGCTGGGCGTCATTTGTGAACTTGCCTTTGAGTCCTGGGCAATAGATGCTAAAACAATAAAGTTTCAAATCAGTCAAGTTATATAATTAATTAGGTTTAGTTATGAAAATCACACTTGCGTAAATAGCCACGACACATACAATTATACGAGTCTTGTTGTCGTTTTTGTTTAAGGGACATTTAAACATAGTGAATGTAATCACAGTTTGATTTTGTCATTTTTATTATATTAATGGGTCGTGGCTATTTAAGTTAACTTTAGACTTTAAACTCACTTGGTTCGAAGCCAACAAACTCCATCTTCACATTGGGGACAACATCAATATTGACGGTTTCTGATCTGTGGACAGTTTGTAAAATTACATCAACACCGATAAAAGAAATGAAATCCTGCTAATACTATAAATGCCAATGTATGGATGTTTGGATATTTCGATGTATGTTGCTAAATCACGTCATAATGTCTTAATGAATCAGGCTGAAATTTTGAACATAGATAATAGTCTGGAAGAACAGATACAGACTTTTTATTTTAGCTAGTTTTATCTAATTTGAGAATCAAAATTTCTTGTCTTTTTAAAATATGATGTTTTCATTGATACTTATACTTACATTGTAGCAGGAGGCGGTGCTGTGGGGGCTTTAGTGCTTTGGGTGAAAACTCCCAGCTGATCATCCAAACCTAAAATATAAGAATATTATTAATATATTTACGCAGTGTTAAATGTAGCAAATAGGTACTATTAAATAGGCAAATAGGTACAACTTAAATGAAATGTTCTTACAGTATGTGTCCACCGAGGCTGTAGGCCACGGCTGCGGCTTTTGTGGCGGGGGCACTGTAGGGGTGTTGGGGGCCAAAGGACACGCAATGCGTTCCGATGATTCTTTCCTAAAAAGAAGTATTTTATAAATACCCATAGCGTAAAAAAAAATACAAATAAATAATAAATCACGTCATAATGTCTTAACGGATCAGGCTGAAATTTTTAACATAGATAGATTATAGTCTGGAAGAACATATATGCTACTTTTTATTCTAGCTAGTTTTATCTAATTTGAGAACCAAAATTTCTTGTCTTTTTAATAATAATAATAAATATTGGTGGACAATTCACACACAACACCATCTGACCCCAAACTAAGCGAAGCTTGTGTGATGGCGGCCAGATAGCTGATATAATTCTTATATAGTTTTAAATACATACTTATTATACATAGAAACACCCAGACACAGTGCAAACATTTGAATTCATCACACAAATATTTTCACTGGGTGGGGATCGAACCCACGACCCTCGGCTTCGCAGGCAGAGCTACTACCCACTAAGCCACGAGGCCAGTCATGTCAAAATATGATATTTTCATTGATACTTATACTTACATTGTAGCAGGAGGCGGTGCTGTGGAGGCTTTAGTACTATGCATAAAAACTCCCAGCTGATCATCCAAATCTAAAATAAAAGAACATTATTAATATATTTACGCAGTGTTAAATGTAGCAAATAGGTACAACTTGAATGAAATGTTCTTACAGTATGTGTCCACCGCGGCTGTACGCCATGGCTGCGGCTTTGGTGGTGGGGGCACTGTAGGGGTGTTAGGGGCCAAAGGACACGCAATGCGTTCCGGTGATTCTTTCCTAAAAATTAGTTTTTTGTTATACCGTAAAAATAATTATAATACAAACAAATAATGATAATAAAATAAAATAATATTGAAAAGCCTCGACCAACATCTCAAGAAGCTTTCGCTAGACGGTAGGATCAAGGGTCAGATAGAGAAGGCAGTCATCCTCAGGGACATCGTCAGGAGGTTCCTCTCTGCAGCCCTAACCACCGGTAGCTTGGGTCCTGTCCCGCTGCTGGCGGCACCCTAGTTTTTTATAATGTTTATTTTATATATTATGGATTGTTAAAAATTTTGCGACTAAGAAGAAAAATAAGTGACTGAATAATAATACAAAGTGTATAAACGATATTTACCTCTTTCGTTTTATTTCGGGGGCACTGGGTATTAGAAACGCATTGGTGTACTTTTTTGCCCGCTTTGCCGTCAGCTGTTGTTGCAAGTCAACTGAGAGTTTTCGTTCATTATTTTTGTCCCCGGCTTGCGCTAATTTTTGTTTTTTTAGTGCTCCTGGTGAAATCTGACCCGATGTTCTGAAATAATACATACATTTTATAGATATCTAAGTCAACCTCGTTGTCAAAAACATTAAACCCTCAAATATTTACGTACGATTGTGAAGGTCCCGGTTGAGGATCCGAGGATGAAGATGGTAACCCTCTAAAATCAAGAATAAGATGCATTAAATAAATTTTCTAAACAAAATGAATAGCAAACAAACAAGCAAGCAAAAGAAGCCCACTAAATATTCCCACTGCTGAAACTGGAGGCAACGCTATATTTTTCTTTCCCCGTTTTTAAATTAGCAGCATTAAGCGCATGACTTCGAAAAGACAGCGGTGCGCGTGGGATTTGAAGAATCAGGACGCTAAACCGGCAGTCGCCGTTGTCAGACTAGACCAAACGTAACCTACAAACCAAAAACATATATTTAAAACACTATTAATAATTCAATATTTTGTAAAGTGCTTAAGCACTTCCAATCTGCTCACTCATGGATTACCCCCTTTGCTATGCACAAACCGAAGGTAAATAATATTACTTAATGCACTACAACAATAGTTCCTGGTAATGTATGTATGTAATGTATTATTGCTAGGCAATTTGTTTTCAATATTGCCGAATTTAATTTAATTGTTTAGTAATTGATTAAAAAGTGAGGCCATAATTACGAAATGTTCAAAGCACGAGACGTAAGGCCTCGGCCACGTCCACGACCGCGTCCGCGACCACGACCGCCACGATCTCGAACACCAGCCCCACCACCTCGACCACCACCACCAGCACCTCGACCAGCAGCACTACCACCTGGACGACCAGCAGCACAGCCATCACCACCGCCTGGACCACCAACACCAGCACCACCACGAACGTCGTCACCCTCAGCGGCAATAGTATTCTCCATCTAAATAATTATCCAAAACAAAATTTCAAATACGCCACTTTTATCCGGCATACATTGCAAATGTATTTTTTAAGACGATAACATTTACGTGAAATTAAAACAATAATACCCTAATTTCATCAGGCCGATATGTATTTTGTTCAGGTAATAAATAGTTTTCCTAACGCCGAATTCACTGAATCTTACAAACTTTGATTTTTCCCGGAAACAAAAACGGTCGTAATGTGCTTAGGCGAAATTCCATTAAAAATATTTAAGTATCTAAATAACAGTAAAGTCGACACATAACAAATTGAATATTAATGTACATACATTATCATACATACATACATACATTTATCCGACCATTTTGTACAGTGTCCAACTCATCTCACGAGGTCCTAATTACTAATAGCTATACTGTGACCAAACAAACGAAAAAAATGATGGCGGACAATAAATCTTTGTAAACAAATGGCAAATCTGAACAGATGTTGCTGTATTCTGTTACTTATTGGGCATAATATTGCTGTGTGATGTATATTTATCTAATTTAACGTATAAATACGTAAAAATATTTACACTAGATAAACAAATCACAAGTAAAAGAAGTAGGAAATTGTATGTCGATAACCATAAGCCGGTTTCTGTGAAATTTAAGTTATTTTCACTATTTCGGTGGCGAAATATATATGCATACACCTTTATATTGAACCAATAAAGCGTAAAATAACAATTTACTTACGATTTCCGCTATAAAACCACACAAACACAACCACAACACAACGCACTTTAAACAATGGACGACAATTTTTCTCGCGGCAAACAGTGACTAATAAATCTTTTCTTTTTTTTAATTTCCAGCATCCGTAGACAAAAAACAACTCCATCGTTAAATTGCCAGTTTATCTAAGGACAAATTAAAAAATACATTGAGTGGATACGTTCAAAAACAAAGAATATTTCATCGATTTTATCGAGTCCGGCACGAAAATTTGTTGGTGGTTCCCAAAGTAGCCACGAGAATTTAAGCGTTCGTGCAGTGGTCCCTATAGGGACCAGAGCGTTTTAAGCGGTTAATGATTTCTTCAGCGGCACGTTTAATCAAATCTTTGGAAACTATAGGCTGATCGGTTTTCTTTTGTATTTTCACATATTAACATAAGAGAATTGTAAGTTTAACTTCAAATTTAGCCCTAATTTCAGTTGATTTCATACACGAAGTATGCCTATATTCTTAAATGAAGCCTCAGAAGACAATGTGACACACAAAAATGTTGAAAAAAAAATGTGATAGAAAGTACAAACGGAGATGGGCCCCGGGGCGGTCCGACCGGCTGTGAGGCCGGGACCGCCGGGGGCCCGTGGCTCGAGTTCTTCTTGTTCGTAGCTGTGGCTGTGGTTGTTGTGTTAGAGGCGGCGGCGGTTGCGGTGAAGTTGTCCCCCAGTCTTCATCGCCGCTCTCCTGTTCGGCCGCGCACACCACTGACGATGTCGATAAATCGAGGCATACGTCGGGCGGCAGTACTTCTGATGTTATCAATTGAGTAAAAGTAAACCAATTGAATAAATGTAAGAATTTATATTGACAACTGTTCGATTTTTCCCATATAAAATTTCACAAAGGAATGCCCTTCAACGGCTTAGCTCCATCTACTTATAGCGCCAACCCCTCTAAAACTCTTTTGAGATGGCGGGTAGAAGTGAATGGTATTCCACCGGCGCCCTCTACACTAAATTTTATCAGTCATACCCATTCCTTTAAATAATCAGATACTTGTTCTTTTATATGACACATATTTAGGCTCAAATCCCAGTATTAAAAATATTACTATAGTGAAATACACTACAAACAAAATACAGGTGATAACAAACGGCATTGTGATTTTGTGCTGTGCAACCATCGGAAAATAGTATTATGGGCAGCAATGTGATAGAAAGTACAAACGGAGATGGGCCCCGGGGCGGTCCGACCGGCTGTGAGGCCGGGACCGCCGGGGGCCCGTGGCTCGAGTTCTTCTTGTTCGTAGCTGTGGCTGTGGTTGTTGTGTTAGAGGCGGCGGCGGCTGCGGTGAAGTTGTCCCCCAGTCTTCATCGCCGCTCTCCTGTTCGGCCGCGCACACCACTGACGATGTCGATAAATCGAGGCATACGTCGGGCGGCAGTACTTCTGATGTTATCAATTGAGTAAAAGTAAACCAATTGAATAAATGTAAGAATTTATATTGACAACTGTTCGATCTTTCCCATATAAAATTTCACAAAGGAATGCCCTTCAACGGCTTAGCTCCATCTTCTTATAGCGCCAACCCCTCTAAAACTCTTTTGAGATGGCGGGTAGAAGTGAATGGTATTCCACCGGCGCCCTCTACACTAAATTTTATCAGTCATACCCATTCCTTTAAATAATCAGATACTTGTTCTTTTATATGACACATATTTAGGCTCAAATCCCAGTATTAAAAATATTACTATAGTGAGATACACTACAAACAAAATACAGGTGATAACAAACGGCATTGTGATTTTGTGCTGTGCAACCATCGGAATATAGTATTATGGGCAGCAACTTCTTAGACAACGTTTTTTTCAAACAGTCTATAATGCAGGAAGTATACACAGAAGCCACCACCTCTGCAGTACACTCATCGAAACAATAACAGTGCACATCTTTGTTTTCATTCTTGTAGATGGTAAAGTTGTGAATACATAATTTTCACAGTCACACAGCCTTTTGTTCTTCTCTCCGTAGTAGGTGTTCGTGTCTTTTCTTGTCATGCCTTATTCGGAATGTTCAATCAAAAAACGCACAGAATTTTCTGTAATACCTAGAGTAGGCACTTGAAAATAATTTCATCCATACTGTAAAGAACATATTTCGTTGTGAAATATAAAAGTGATCACAACGTATAGAGTAGGTTGAGGAAAACAAATTTATATATTTATCTCGAGCGCCAGTTTCCCTCTAAGAGTAAAAATTGCTTGCGGATAGATCAAGAAAATTTGAGAGCAATACTTGTTCTTTTAATCTAGGGCCTTGAGGGCATATTAACCTAGTAAGTAAAACCATAAATAGTTTAGTTAATGTTTATTGATTGATGTTTTTGGATAATGCCAAAAGGTACGTTATTGCCTATTGCTACAATGAAGTAAATTATTTTTAAAATTTAGGTCTATGAAGTTATATAAGAAATTCCTTAAGTTTACTGACATGTTATTTCCAAAAATATAAATATATTAATACTAATTAGAGTTAAGTCTTTAATTCAAGTTCCTGTAAAACCATCCATTCCAATAGTTTTGAGATTAAAGGTTAAAGAAATAATGTTTTATCTTATCTGACTTTGTCCGGGCAGAACGGGTAAAGATGCATCTTCCAGTTTTCTGGCACCAAGCCGCTTCTACGTAGAAATCGAAGAAAGCTAACGGGGCCGTGAAATTAAGTTGTACTAGGGATTACCTAATCTTCCTAGCAGGTTTAGAATTGAGGATTCAAAAGCACAAAAGAAACTAGATTTTAAGTCAAACATGAAATATGCATTCCAGAAGGGAAATACAAATGTAGAATTTACATGTTATAGAAAAATGAAGCTAATATGAAAGCTAACAAATAATAAGTATGCCTTTCCAATACAAAGTCCATAGCAAAAAAATAAATATGTTCTTCGCAGGAAATAGAGAAAAGGGAATCTGCGTAGAAGAAAATAAACTGATATAAACCCTCAGCAGACATTGTCCGAACAAACGTGGAACTAATCTTGCTTAACAGATATTAAGCTGATATACGGGAGCCTAATCATAACCCGAACTGTATCCAAGCATGTCGTAAACATGTCGTAGACAGAAAACCAATCCAAGCAGGATCCAAACAGAACAGCAAACAGGAATGAACAGGAAACTCCCTTCACATAGGCTGTGGACAATAGAGAGATGTCCTCAGTTTTCTTATTAGAAAAACAACACGCGTCTGTTATAAATATGGCCGCGTGTTTTTAATTGGTATCAAAGTCAAAACTCACCGTTTCCTGTTGGAAATATGGGTTCTCCTTGTATAAATAATATCAGGGATTCCACCTTACATTTCAAAAATGGTTCCACTGAAATAGCAAACGACACAGGTTCAATAAAAAATCTCGTGAACGCACACTTTCACCAAAAACTCAAAATATATTGTCGAGAAACTCACGCACCTTTAGGAGCCTTCGATTAATAGAAAATTATCCTATTCTTCCATAGGATTTACTATATCTGGCAGGATTCCAAATTTCCATCGGCTCTCGGCAGAGGTAGGCAAACAAATGGCGTCAGCCGCTCCGCTGATGGCGGGCGGCCAAATGACCGAATTAAAATTCTCGACCACAGACCAAGCCAATCTGACAGTAACAGTCCAGATTTATCAAAAATCACTATGGGTTGTCAACGCCACCTGTCAGATCATAGTTTCGAAACATTAAAAACTCAGATCCGAATCGGAACTCGTCTTTTAGAAGCATGTTTAGAACATAGAAGCGATAAATTTGCATCTGTGATGAAAACACGTCACAATACTTGAACAACGTTACGTAAAACTTTAAACTTTTCTTGTTTGCTATCTCGTCGATATCCCATGTACTGTTGTCCCTCTAATTTTAGTTTCTTGGATTTATTTTTGGTCCAGTCTTTTTTGGTATCTGACTTTAGCTGACCTTAAGATTTTCTCTTACGTTTAGAATTGAGATCTCCATTTTATATTCGTTGTTAATTGTTTTATAATTTTCATTAGCTTCTATAGTATCAATGTCTTGAATAATACTCTGTTCTTTATCTCTAAGTCAGTCTGTTACAATTTGGATCGTTACATCAGGTACTTTCTCGGTGCTTACTTCTTCTAACGATAATAATCGTGTTTGGTTTTCACGTAATTCGTCTGGTTCTTCTCTCATAGATGTTTCTGTAACTTTTTCTGTTATTATCAATGAAGACTGTTCACCTTCCCCCGATGTAATAATAACATTTTCAGTAATTATATTTAAATGATCGTCTGTTAAAGTTTGTGGTGAAGTCTGTGTAACTAAATCAGAAGCAGTTTTATTTTCATTGTTATGTACCTAATATTAGAATAGGGATTTTTTTTTGATACATATTTATAAAGTTTGAAATTGGGTATACAGTATTCTGGGTAACTACTTTTTCCTTTACTTTTTTCGGGGGTATCTTAACTTTTAATTCTTTGCAAAGTTCAAGTATACTTTCATCCTCACTGCTCAAGTCACTGCTCATTTTGATTTTTGTTTTCTGAAAATTAAACCGAAATTCATTACCGACTAAGTGAAAAACCTACTTACACTAATTACAACTGAAAATCATGTTTTATGTTACATAATTATTAACTTAAAATTTAAAATATGAGCGGGGGACAACCCAGAAAACCGTTACATGGTGTTTAACACCACGTAACTCCTGGTAGGCATTAAAACAACACCACGTAAGCAATTTCACCAACTTTCAATAGCATTAACCAACTAAAATAAGCCCATATCGTAAAACAAATATTAAAGTTAAACACTAGAAATATCTAAAAAAACGAAAAATACAATCTTTTGATAATATAATGGTATTTTCTTACCTTTTTTCCATAAATTGTTAGGAGTAATCGGGCAGTACGTTTCAAACTATGGAATTAAGTGATTTACGTGCTGTTTCCAAAAAAAATGCCGATTTGGTGGATCCCGTGTAGTTGCATTTTATCTTAATTTCACGAGTTTTTATTGGTCGAAACGTGTTCCTGATTGGCTTAAACGACGCGTCTTCCGATTCTCGAACGAATGGCATCAAAATGTCAAAATAGCCAAAAAGTTACTTACGTGGTGTTAGAACTTCAACGACGATATGCCTGTTGTTTTAAAAGCATTCTCAATATTCTTTTTAGTAAAGGCGCTTATGAACGCTGGATTCATAATGGAATGGAAGTTACTGCGATTTGGAGCATCTGTAGGGTTATTGTTCATGTACTTGTTCATACTGTCGCGCCAGAAACTTTTAAGTGGTTTGAATAAACCCACGTGAAGAGGCTGCAATAGATGTGTGCTTAAAGCTTAAACACTTAAACAAACGGTGTTTCGTATTTTAGTTTATTCCATACTACCTGATTCGGCTGTATGAAAAAATAATTTAAAACATGACTTGGCACAAAGTGCAACTCCGCAATGAATTTTTGTCTGTTTTTATTGCTTGTTAGTGCTACAAAATTTACACCTTTTATAAGTGACTTCGAGCCAGTACACGCCTATGCAAAATATGCAATTGAACACACGTGGTCACTAATAGTTCACATCGAGATTTCTGATTGAACTTAGCTTGGCAATTGGTCGATAATTTTACTAAAAAGAAAAACCGAAAAATAAAAAAGGCGGGAATTTCGGTATCCCCGAAGAAATTCGTCATATTCGCAATGTGAACTATTAGTGACCACATGTGTTCAATTGCATATTTTACATTTATTATAGCACAGAAGAACATAAATATGAAAAGCCTCATCCAAAATTTTGCGACTTTCTATCAATAGGATAAGAAAAACGAAAATGTTCAAAATGCGACGACCCCGCCCATGGTAAGAGTGTATGATGCGATGCTTTTGGGCAAAACACTTGTTTTGAACCATCTTTTTAAGTTATTTTTACATAGAAAGTGGCCCAGACGAAATAGACGCAAACTAGTATTTATCGAGGCGTACATTTTTCGATTCCGATTTTTTAAGTATGGTAGGAGGAAGGTCTTTTCTGTCACTCTTTTTTTATTTTTTTTTATTTAACTTAGCTACTCCACAGACACCGGGGTCCGTTATCTTTGTCAGTTAATTTCTTTTTTATATTACATATTTCATGGATGAGAGGAGAAGAAGAGGAAAATAGGAGAGAGTTGAGAGAGACATTTTAAACCTAATTCTGGTGCTCGTCAGTTGAGCCGATCACTACCGGTTGGGATTCCACTAGTATTCGATTCAACTTCATAATTTCCATATACCGCCTCCTCCCGGCCGTTGTGGAGGCTCTACCTCCACAACGGCCGCATTTCTGTCACTCTTAACTGTCCCCACAGCATAAATATATCTTTTATAACATATTTGCTCGTTAAGGTTAACGTATGGTTTCAAAATGCTCCGTCTAAAACGAACGGTACCTTTTTGAATCTTAGTAAAAAGTTTTTATGTCAGACATGTGGTCAACATTTTTTTAATAAAATTTACTTTGAGAGGTAAAATCTGAAAAAATAATTATTTAATTCGTTAATTTAATTAATTTTGAACATAAATTACAACAATTTATCAGTAACAAAACACAAAAATATTAATTTTCTTTATTACATTAATGGCGTACTGGCTGGTTCTGCCCGTTCCTTAAAAAAAAGCGCCGATGCGCGCGCATTGCTTATCTGTGAACAAGTATACATTATTCCGCGCCCTTTTTTATCGCTGTATTGTTTTTGTTTGAAAATGTCGTCAGAGTTATATTTATTTCCTCGCAAATATGTTATAAAACGTCGCATGACATAAGTGCGATGTTATAAAACGTCGTATGACATACGTGCGCTTTGATAATTACAGCCTCTGCTAATTAGAGCCAGTTTTCACGGCGCGTTTGCCAAACGAGCACGCGCGCGGGCGCCGCAGATTTGTATGTAAAATTGAATTCAAAACTCACGACACGGTTTACGGCCGCGGTAGCCGCGCGGCGCCCGCGTAGCTGCGCGCGGTTCTTGCGCAATGTCGCGCGGCGCGGTGCCGCGCACGCGTGCGGGCGCGGTTTGAAACCGCGCCGTGAAAATTGGGCCTTATAGCTCTCGCCTTCGGCTCGAGCTGGCAATAAAGCCTCGGTTGTAATTATCAACTTAGCGCACTTATATCATAATCTACTATTTCGTATAGATCATCCACCAGGTAGCTTGTTGTCAGATGCCACTATTATATGCCACGATAGAACGTATTAGGGGGAAGCTTTTTGCCTAGTTCTATGATTACATTGTAACCAAGCCCTTGCTGAACCCCTTTATCTTTTAAGATTTGGAACTGGTACTCATATTCTGTGAGTGAGTCACTTCTTGCCCATGGTTTAAATTCCCACGTTATGGGCTTTTTCGGCATGTATTGTTTTAGGCAACTGCGTTCCTTAAACTTTACCATACATTGATCAATTGATTGTCTGCTCGAATTTTCCATGGCATTTTTAAAATCCTTGTTCAGTTCTGTTATTAATGGCCGCAATTGATACAATCTGTTAAAATTTGGCGAACCTCTAGATGGTTCCATCGTGTTATTAAAGATTCGTCCGCGCATTATAGCACTTGCAATAAATATTGCGATTAACGGACGTGATTGCTATACCACGCCAGATTAGGTTCTGCTGGATCCTGCAAGCTATGTTCAGGCTTTCTATATTCTGCCGAAACATCGTAAAATGTAATTATACAATATAAGCAGTGATCCGCGAGTTAACCCGCGTACCAATAAAAAGTGTTAAGTTGGTATTGGCCAGTAGCAAACTCTTTCCTGCTTTTAATCCCCGACCAAAAAAAGGGGTGTTATAATTTTCACGTCGATGTCTGTCTGACTCTGTGTGTGTCTGTCTGTGGCATCGTAGAGCTTTAACGGATGAACCTATTTCGAATACGGTTTTTTTATTTCTGGTTTTAGCTATGTTTGGTTTGATTTGTAGAGTCAGTGTGTAAGTGTGTGTTTATGAATAAATAAAAAAAAACAGCAACAGTCTATCGGCCCCGGAGCGGTGTCTACAACCCCAAGGACCTCAGAACCAACGAGATATCTTTAAATATATCGGAAAAAAAATGTGTGCGCTTAAAACCGCACGGCAGAAGTGAAAACTAAAATAAGAAATACTTAACTATATAAAGACTACTAAATAATTTTAATTTAAAACTTTTACGGCTGAATGATTAGTATCCATGACCAAGAATAAATAAAAAAAAAAAAATTACGCGGGTCGAAAATGCGGAATGCCGTTCGAAGCCGTTTCGCTCACAAGTTTTTAGCTTTTTAGTGTTTGCTATTTAGTTATGTCATATTTATCTATTTCGCTAAAAATGCATAAATATGTATGTATTTGTGTAAGCACTTTCTTATGAAAATGGGTATCATTTTGTGTGTTTACGTAGTGTGAGTGTTGTGATAAAATATTACAACCATAACTTTTTTGCAATGGACGTGAAATGCAAAGAACAATGGCAAAATAATAGTTAGCTTTATGGTAGCGTCTAGAAATAACGTTTATACGAAATGAATTTATTGTTTTTTCTAAGATTTTTCAAATAAATATTTGTAGTAATAGAAGCCACAAAAAATATTACAAATTATTGGGTTTTCATTTGATTAAAATAACCTGTACACCATTTCAATGTGACCATATACTTCTTATACCATATATATCTTACTATTTTGGAAGTAATTGTAAAACAATAATGACGGAAAAAATATATTTTATTTCGAGTTGGTTATCATTAGTATATAGAATATTAGTAGTTATAAAAATAAAAGATAGTAGTGGATATAAGTTTCATTAAAACTTCTTTCCGTAATATTAATAATATCAATGTTAAAGTATTGGTATAATTCTATTTTAATGTTATGGCAACATCAGAAATTCCCTTATGTCACTGCGGCTGAAGAACTAGTATCCATAGCAAAACTCAAATTAAAAAAATATATTGTGTCTCTAGCATGTCAATGTCAGCCACTAAAACAGAGTATCTCTGTCAAATCTCTCTATTTAGTCTGTGACTTATCGAATTTAATAAACTTTCGAACGTAAATATCTTTATTTCTAGGCCTTTTGAAGACAAAAATCTTTCCATATCTTACTCAGGGACTGACGTTCAACATTTTAAGATATTTTTGATGTATAGACGCTAACATTTCGTCTCAACTATTTTGAAGTATGAAAGTCTGCCATTGTTCTTTAACATTTCGTGACAGGTTCAATTGATGTGAAAAAGTACCTAGAAGTTAATGTCGTGATAAAAAAGTTTAAAAATTCGCCAGTTTCAGCGAGAAAGTCGCTAAGGTGTCAGTCAACACTGGTAGTGAGCAGCGAGAGAGAGTAAGAGTATGTATTGTCCCATGTCCTCCTCTAACAATTATCTTTCTCGGTCTGGCACGTTTGTTGACCACATTATCTTTCTCGCTCTAGCATCCCGAGTTTACCCGAAATTTCTTATCATATCCGAGCGTGATGATCACGTGATCATAAATCCATTTCACAGCCCACGAAAATTCTGTCTATAACGCGCCTAAAGAAGTTTTCACTTCAAAAACAACTGAAAACATAGGTTAGTTCGGAAGTAACATCAGAAAACCGCATAACTAAGAATCGGAAAAAAATCACGTTCGACGCATATCTAATCTCGCCGATATAGAAATCTCCGCCGGCACTTTCGTTTCGCGGTACAGACCAACCCGAAGCACGTCAACGCTCATCGATAGGCGCCTACGACGACTCCCCTCGCCAACTGTGACGTCACCCTCTGCACTCTAAACCGATCTTAGAGGCGAACTTAGGAGACAACAACATAATCGTCGGCTTCTGCGGAAAAACAGACTGCTGGTGACTGTTGTTCTGACTCTGACTGGTTGTTCAGCCCGAAGAACATCTACGCTAAGCGTGTACGTGATAACATTGACAAACCAAGCTTGGAAGAGAAGAAGAGGAATACCCGTAAGTAGAATAAGTATCATCAAGTAGCTATAAGTAAAATCGAACCAAAATAACCGATTCCGTGCGGAGGTCTTTTTAGAAATCTTTAACGCCAGGGCGTCAAACAAACATACCGTGATTCCTCTGGGGCACCAAGCGCCAGAGACTTTGATGATTCCCCTGGGAATCATCCGCCATGAATTGTCAACTTTTAGCTTTTTCTTGTATTTCCACTTGTTCAAGAGTCATTTGCCACTGTTTATAGAACGTAAGCAGTTAGTGAATACGTTCAGTGCGTTTAAAAGTAACGATATGTGTATTTTTGTGGAAATGGAGGGTAAGTTACTAATTTCTATTAGGGGTTGTAAACCTTTTGCATTATTTTATGGATTTATTTATTCATATAGAATTTGTTTACGTAGATACAATTTAAATTTTATTTTGCTGTAGAGCTACTAAAATATTTTTCCAGTAATAACATTACTACTTTATTCACGTGGTTTCTGCCACCTACCAATTGATCCCCAGAACCAGCATAAAAGGTGTATTTTGTGTATAATTCCTTGCATGTTAGCGAATATATAAATAATTTGATGCCATAACGCAAGTTTTCTTGAGTCCACGGAGCTCGACGTGGAGGCATTTTTATTCGATCTGTGAGTAGAAACAATAATCAAGTTGTATAACAAAGGTCGGTTAATAAGGCCCATGACCTACTGTAGTGGGCCTTATTAGACGCATAACATGCTTTATAAAATCATCAATTTAGAACGAAATTAAACACTTATTTTTGATTAATAGCACAGAAAACAACTTATTTTATGTCTAATGTTTAATAAAATTACGTTACTTTATAGCTTAATAACAATTAAATCAAAATACTTACATTTCTTTATCACCAAATTTTATAAATCCGAGCGGTGTAGCGCACCCTGTCACAAATCGTTCACTACTGGCAAGATGACGGCGCGCGGCGGCCGCGCGCTACTAACACAGCGAACCTAACGTTCTTGTGCATCTGTGAGTCAGGTTCGAACCGGAATTGAAATATTTTAGCGCGAGTTTTCAAATGTGGGCTTTATTACCCTCCGGGCCTTGTTTGCCGCAGGTACCTGATACACTTAGCAATAATCAATAATAGAATGTGACTCGACAACTATGGCTAACAACCCCTGAAGTCTGCTAAATTACGAAATTACTTGAAACGAACTCTGTATTCATGTTATGTGGGTGACAAATAAAGACACTTTTATTTACGGCACCCTCTTAACAAATGTCGTTTTAGCCGAGTTTTTAATGTTTTAATTTTCCTGATTAAGACGCCCGAGAGGATACACTCTCGCTTTCTGTAAGGTCAGTAGCTTCTAACTTACATAAGCGTATTTAAAAAAAAATGTAAACGCTGCAACCATCTATCAAACAAACTTGTGTAATATGTTCTAATTCAGGATTCGGAAAAATGGTATTTAAGCAATGAAATACAGCGCTATCAATTTCATTCAATCATCTTCTGTCCAGGTGTAGATAAAAGTGTTATTGACAGTTAATGGTGACTTTGAATTACCGATTACCACCGTAAAATTGTATACATACAACTGCCTGGAGTAATATGCTTATTAGAACATTGTGTCGCCGTGGGTATAACGTTACCGCCATTTCTTTTTTATTTCCACAGTTATATTTACTGGCCGATGTCGCTAAGTAGCAGTAACTTTTGTATGATTTATTATAAAATTATCCTAATACATTTCAGCTTTTTTGTAGAAAGCTTTATTAAATGCTATCATATCAGCATGGCTCAATGAAGTGCACTTGTACGCTTTGGTGAAATGGTCACATGGAAGTTTTAAATTTGGTGGTTCTTTCGGAGTATACCTGAAATTAATAATACTTAGAGAAAAGTAATTATATATTAGAAAACGGGATCTATTTGTATTAATTTTATTTAATCAATGGGTTACATGTGCTTTATTTATACAGTATGTATAGTAGTAGTGTTTATATAGTAGTATGTGCAGTAAATAGTATTGAATAGTAAGCTTAGCAGGTTAGCTACACATATTAGAAATCGAATTTATTTATATCGAGAGCTAATTAAACATCAAACATTAATTGTTTGAAGTATTTTCGGTAAATTGACGATTTATCGAAAATGGAAAAAAAATATCAAACACGTCCATCTGCATCCATCCATTTTTTGTGGCAGCATAATTTGTAATTGGGTAAGCATTTCGAGATGTCCAGGAGTACCACATATTATTTCTTTTAAAAATAATTAAAGATGGTAGCAGCACAGTCACTTCCATTTGCCACGTGTATAAATAATCCTTTTAGATGCGGGTATAAAAGCCCACAACTTTCGTTTTCTCTGGATCCTTCGAAAGACTGGTTTCGTCTATATTCCACACTGTTGATGGATTTTCTCATATCAACTCATCGAGGGTTTTTTCAAGCAGTCGAAATAGAGATCTATTTTATGAAACGTGGTGTTAAGCTGATTTTCGGACAAGTTCGACCCCTTGCGGTTTTTATTAATAAATTATGCCGTTTTTTTTAGTCAAAAACCATGCCTCTCCGCGAACGCATATTTTTTTAAATTTTAACCGTTTTACGTTACCACGTTAAATGGTTCTACAAAATGACCAAATAACTCCAAAACTTCTTGTCGGCTGAGGCTAAAGTCGTAAAGCATAGTTAAATTGCAAGCATTTACCAAGCCTCTCTTCTATTTCTATAGAAAATGCAGCTCTTCTGCCAAGGGTATTAGATTTGAATCTTTTCTCAATAACTTAGTTCATTATAGTCATGCGAGAGATGTTGTAAGTTTATGCAGCGGCGTATCCACTCAGGCTCTCTCCCTCTCGGAATAGCTCGCACAGCTTACATAAGTTTCTCTTTGGTATAATTATTACGCTGTAGAAGTAGGAGCGAGAGGTATACCAGCAAAATCTCTCTATAAGCTGCTTGAAGGCCTTGGCTTGTCCAGAAGTGCAGTAAGTTCTATACTAGAACGAGTATCTAAAGCTGCACTAGTAGGATCATATCGGATTTGGCTGCGTAGGGAGAGAAATACGAGTAGTGAAGGTGAGTGTTGACGTACGTCACCAAAACGGGCCCCTTTTAAACCTACGCCCGAGTCACAAGTCTTGGGGTCTATTCGAGATTTCTCTCTGTGCGACACGATGGACCCGGCACCCGCACGGTGAATCCATGGAATGCTAAGAAGTTCGTCTCTGCTTTGTCAGTATTTCGTTAATAGTTTCTGATAATTGTAGAAAACCTAAAATCATGGAGCAATATATCAAATATAATCCAAAATATAATACCTATTTTTCTTCTTTTCAGTATTTGTTAGCTTTGTTAGTCCTTTAGCTATTGCTGGGGTAGTTTTAAGCTTTTCAGTTTCTCCATTATGGTTATGTGATAATACCGCACTAATAATATTATGCAATTTCACTTGAAAGCCTTTTAAAACTGTTTTGTTATGGTAAAATAGCACAAACCACTTTATTTACTTTATAATAGATGAGACACAGATGACTGCTCTCGCAATTAATTGTCAAAATCGAAAAAGTCGAATCGTATTTGAAGTAAGTATGTAATTTACCGCCCATCGACAAGTTTGGCAACTTTGTCCACTATAAATATACTATCCAAACTTTGGATTGGATTGGATAGGTTTCAGCGGCTAAATGGTATGCGCAGGTAATGACGCCGAATAGCCAGTGCAAGGTGCATTCAAATCATTAGTAAAAAAAGAGTACCAACCACCCAAAGGGGTTACTAGACCCATTGAATTTTACTAACTTGTCACATTAAAATATATGACATTCCTCATAACCACAATAAATAGTGTGCGACACGTGTTTACAACAAGTTACGCTAATCTCGTAGCATGCTATCAGTTCTTCAACATGATCTTTGACAGTGACGTTATTGAACTTCTTGTCACTATTGTCAACTTACAAACGGATGTAGTTATGTTTGGATCTATAATTGGCTTTGCCATACTTCACTTCAAACCGGTGCATCAGGTCTCATGAAGAACAACAAAAAGTACCAACTAAATGGTATAACTGTTGTAAATTTATTTGTCAACAACACTTTGGGATATAGTGTATCAGATGCAAAATAAAATAATCTGCTAAAATGTTTTCCAAACTTTTTTTAACGTTATCTTGGTTAATCCGACAAATTTAATTTTCAAGCCAGGTTACAAGTTTGTACCTAATGTTTTGTTTTTATTTGAAGTCAAAGATATATTTTTGTTTATGAAAGTTAAGCATGATAGAGAACTTTGATGTTATTAATAATGCAACATTTGTAATATTTGTTTGTTATTCTCTTTTTTCAACATTTTGTTTGGGTTCACTGGAGACCCCTGCGACTAATTGTGTGATTTTCTATTTGCGCCTAATTAAGTGTTAAAATATTTACACAGTCAAAACAAGTTCACTACTTTGGTGTATCTGTTACGAAATTAGCTATTTATACAAATTAATTATTGACGTTTAAAAATGTTAACTGTTTCACTTTTGAACTACTGATCCGTGTTCTGCGGTCAGTAATTTACTAAAAACACACTCTCATGATACAGATGTCGCTATTATGTTCCAATATTTCTTGACCAGCTGAGCTAAATGAGGGTAAGTGAACTTGTGGTCACGCTACCACCTCATCGGACAGTTCCATGATCCATTGCTGTGGTCGAAAACTGGCAACATATCTTCGTTGATATATGTATCTATCTCTTTAATAGATTTCGACAACGGTGTACCGTCACTGTGTTGTTGGCTTATATTGTTTGTAAAACAGTCCAAGGAGATAATTTGTCGAAAGTGGTAGGAGTTACTGCGTCAGAGATACTTTCTGATGATTTCGAGACAATCAAATCCACCAGTATATCTTGTACTCTTTCTTGCGTATTTTTTGCCTCGTTCTGATCTGAAAACATCGTTATTTTAAAGCGTGGGTCTAAAAACGTACAAACGGATAATGTACCACTCCTTTCAGCATGTGTAAATCTGGTTATCAGACCAGAGCGTAAGGTCAGTACGACTTATCGTTATTTTAAAGCGTGGGTCTAAAAACGTACAAACGGATAATGTACCACTCCTTTCAACATTTGTAAATCTGGTTATCAGACCAGAGCGTAAGGTCAGTACGACTTGTAAGGCCTCTTCCGATAATGACTCTGTTTTCGATAAACTGCCGTTCAGCATGGGAATCCGCCGCGATTTGAACGGTAGTGGTTACCCTAGATAAATCTAACTTAAATCTAGGTCTCTGCTACCACCCAGTTTACGACTGGGAACGTTTTAACACTAAACCTATAAATAACTAGTACACGGTACCTTGGCTAACCAGTGCCTCTGGATAGGGTGTGTAAACCTACACTTATCCCTCGAATCTACCCCAGGTTCCCCGTGTAACTAATATTATAATATATATAAATAGATGGGTACGATACGTGTCAGATTCTCGTCCGAGTCGGCCTCCTTCCGAACAATTGAGCACCGCAATCCAGTAACCAATATCTCGCGTCCGCGCGGATAACTTTTATCCCACAAACAAAAGGGTTAACGCCCGGCGTTATATAGTTCACACAACCTTCGTTCTCGCGACCGCGCTGAGAAACGAAGGCACCACAAAAACACGCGATCCTCGCGAAGGGTCCCGGACCTCTAGCAAACACTTGCACCCGGTGCACTTGAGTATGCGACAATTATTCCCGCGACCGCGCTTTCGAGTACCGACTCGACAATTCAACAGTCCCGGACTGATAGTTGAAACAAAGGGACAATAAGACATGCGCCCGCGCAGTCGACTAGTTCTCAATGCACAATCACAACTGTGTCGGAGCCGTCCGAGCGATGTACTCAACTTAAAACCAAAGATGTCGGTAGATCTAAAACGTTGGCCGCGCCCGGCCATAGACCATAAATACCCGTTTCTACAAGTTAGCAAAATACATTGTTACGTCATTCTATTCCGAACAACCCCCCGCTCTGAAGTGAATCCGTCACTTCACTAGTTCAATGCACCGGCAATCGAGACAAGGTGGCAAGGGCTCGTTTTAGTCGAGATCCGTCAACTAAAACCTCAGCGATGCGCGGTGTTCCGTCCGCGCCTGTAATCAACTTCAAAATACGGCCCCGCCGCCAATATAACGGAGGCATATTGCCCTCCTTTAACAAAACCAAATCGCCTTCCCTTGGCGGATCTGTCCGGTCTGTCCATTTGACTCTTTGTTGCAACAGATGCAGGTACTCGACCGACCACCGGCGCCAAAAGTCCTGACTCATCTGCTGCAGCAACTGGAAGCGCGATAACCGGTGAGCGCGCTCATCCTTCCAAGGATATTCGGGCAGAGCCGTAAGCGGTTGCCCGACCAAAAAATGACCAGGAGTCAAGACCTCCAGGTCGTTAGGGTCTAAAGACACCGGACAGAGCGGACGAGAGTTGAGGACCGCCTCTACTCGACAAAAGACCGTGGCCAGCTCCTCAAAGGTCAACACGGTCTCCCCAACGACGCGTCGAAGGTGGGTCTTGGCCGACTTCACTGCGGCCTCAAAGATCCCACCCCAATGAGGGCAAGCAGGCACTCCAAAGCGCCACTCTATACCTCGCTGCGCGAGTGTATGGCCCAACAAACCTGTTTGGGCAGATAAGAAGTCCCCGACCTCTTTAAGATACCTATCCGTACCCTTATAGTTGGTACCATTATCGGACCGGATTAATGACGGGACCCCCCGACGGGCCACAAACCGATCCAAGGCCGCCACAAACGCCTCCGTCGTCAGTGCGGATACCACCTCCAGGTGGACGGCTTTTGTGGCCAAACAAATAAACACACAAAGGTACGCCTTTGTGACCTTCGCACTCCTTAGCGTGGAGGATTTGACAGCGAAAGGGCCGGCAAAATCCGTGCCGACTCCGGCAAAGGGCCTAGACGGCTGAACCCGGTCAGCCGGCAGATCTCCCATTTGGGGTTGCATAGTGGGGGCCCGCAACCTATAGCAGGGCACGCACTTAAACAAGACGTGACGCACCACGCGTCGCGCCGACAAAATCCAGAAATCCCGCTGGAGTAAGGCGAGCATCGCCGTATAACCCGCATGGGAATTGATCTTATGCCTGTGAGCCACCACTAGCTCCACCAAGGGACCTCCCTTAGGTAGGAGGAGTGGATGGCGACGCCCGAAGGGCAGGTCAGCATTCCTGAGCCGACCTCCTACGCGGATGAGACCACCCTGGTCTATGAATGGATTCAGGCGCGAAACAGCACCCTTGAGCTTAGCGCCGTCCCGGAGCTTCCGAAGCTCTGACGCGAAGCGTTCCTCCTGTAACCTGCCAATCAGGTACAGCATTGCGTCCCGACGCTCGCCAGCAGTGACCACTAGGGAGACTACCTTCTCCCGTGGGTGCCGACAATTATGTATGAAGCGTCTGACCCAGCTCGTGACGCCCAGCAGTTTATCCAGACTGCTGTATTTGGTTACCAGCCAATCCATGGTAACTGACGGTTCCTCCGTCACAACGTGGACTCTGAGTCCAGGCAGCTCCTGCGTGGAGGCACTCGGTGGGCTGCTAGGCCAGGACTGCTCCGGTCCGGCCAGCCATTCCGGTCCCCACCAGAGAGAGTGGTGTATCAGCTCCGGTGCTGTACATCCCCTGGACGCGCAATCCGCGGGATTCATCACCCCTGGTACATGACGCCACAGGATCGGCGTCCCGATTTCCTGTATTTGGGAAACCCTGTTTCCCACAAAAGTTTCTAGCTTGTGCGGTGCCGCGCGTAGCCAAGCTAGGACCACCTGACTGTCAGTCCAGGCATGGACGTTCCTGATGTCCACATTGGGCCCCAATTCGGTGGACACGTGACTGATCAGTCGGGATAACAAGTGAGCTCCACATAGCTCAAGCTTCGGAATCGTGAGCCTCGTCCGAATGGGAGCAACCTTGCTCTTGGCCAGCAGCAGTGTGACTTGAGGCCGTCCTCTAGAGTCCACTGTCCGCAGGTAAACCGACGCAGCGTATCCTCGCTCTGACGCGTCGCAGAAACCGTGCAAGCTGGCCTGGTACCTGCCCGGCGGTAGTATCTTTCTTGGCAGAGCCACCTGGTTCAGATCCCCCATGGTGGATATCAGCCGCAGCCACTCGTCCAAGGGTTCTCCTACAAGGGGCTCGTCCCACGAGACACCCAACGTCCAAAGTCTCTGAAGGAGACATTTGGCGGAGAAGAGGACGGGGCAGATCCAACCATTGGGATCGAACATCCGTGCCAGAGTGGAGAGGACCGTTCGCTTGGTCCACGCCTTAGGGGCCTCCAAGTCCACCCGGAACGTAAATACATCCGTAGCGGGCTGGTATCGCATACCCAATACCGCTACCATGTTGGGATCCTCAGCATCTTCAAACAGCTGAGGGTTCTGCTGGTGGTCTTCTGGAATCCCTGCCAGAAGCCTGGGTTCGTTGGACAGCCACTTGCGCAACTCATAGCCGCCCGCGGCGAGTATGCCAATGAGCTCGTCCCTCAAGCGAACCGCTTCTTCAATGGACGCTGCTCCTGTGCAGACGTCGTCAACATACAGGTCCCGTGTGAGCACGGCCGCCGCGCGCGGGAACCTGTGTCGCTCACGCTCCGCCAATTCCAATAGCGTGCGGATTGCTATGTAGGGGCTAGACTTCAGCCCGTACGTATTGGTATTCAGCTCGTACACCCTCATTGGTTTGGTCGGGTCCTCCCGCCAAAGTATGAGCTGAAACCTTCGGTCATCAGGGTGTATCAAGGTCTGGCGGAACATCATCCGGATGTCCGCTCCAAACACCACCTGATGTCTCCTGAAGTTCAGGATGATGTCGATGATGTCCCGATGCAGCTTTGGCCCTGCATGGAGACACTGATTCAGCGACACTCCTGTGGAGGTAGGCGCTGATCCGTCGAACACCGTCCTCAGCTTGCCGTTTGAAGCCTTCAACACGGCGTGATGTGGCAAGAAGTAATGACATGTCGATGTCCAATCGACGCGAGCGAGAGACATGTGTCCTAACTCCTCGTACTCTCGCATGAAATCCACGTACTTCCCCCTAAGTACGGGATCGCGCTGCATACGTCTTTCCATAGACAGCAGACGCTTCTCGGCCAACTGTCGGGACTGGCCCAGCTCCGGCGGGCAGTCCACGAATGGCAGTCTGGTCTGAAATCTACCCGACGGTGTCCTCACCGTATGAGTCTCGTAGAAGGACTCGCATTCCACATGGGCCGGGTCCAACCTGGACACCATGGGAGGCTCTTCCACTTCCCAAAACCTCTGTATCACCCGCGCGATGGAGGCTGAAGCGTAGAGCAGGTTGTCCTGGGAGAGCTCCCTCTCCACCACAGGACCCATTATGCAATGGCCAAGAAGGGTAGGAATTGCCGACAACGAAGTGTGGGCAATAGCCTTGGTTGGTCCAGACCATAGCAGCCCCAGGACATCGCAGCCCAGCAGCAGGTCCACTGGTGCTGGCTCGTAGAACCGGGGGTCTGCCAAGCGCAAGCCCTTTGCGAGAGACGCCAACCCTGGCGGTAAGAACACGGAGGGACTGCATCCAACTACCGTGTCTATGACCGTAGCCTGAACCTGGATCCTCCAGGAGGACGGTTCCGCACCTGAAAAGGCGAAGGATGTCTCGCCCGCGAGACATCTCACTTCCACACCCCCTACCCCACGGATGGGGGAAGCCTTAGCTTTATATCGCAGGCCCAGGCGTGTCGCCACTCGAGTGGTGAGCAGACAACCCTGGGCGCCTGTATCCAGGAGAGCACGTACCCGTACGTGGTCCCCTTTAGGACCCCACACGCGTACCCACGCGGTGGGGAGGAGCACAGTCCCTGGCTCCTTGTGTGACTGCGCACCGGCTAGTCAACACTGGCCGGCGCCGTCCGACACCGGCGGACTAGGCGGGCCTGGCCAGTAGGGCGGTCTCGCGCAATAGACCACCGACCGTGGTGGTGCGTATGGCGCAGACGGGTGTCCATACCGGAAGGGAGGCGGGTGATACTCCAGCCGCGGATACTCGTGTATCGGCGGCGAGAAGCTCACCGGCCTCTCCTTGTGCTGCTCTACCGGAGGCGGCGATGGGGGGTAGGAGAAGGGCAGCCGGTCCAGAATGTGCGGGCTTATAGGGCGCCCGTCCCGCCAACAGGCCCGGGTCCTCGGGGGCCCACGCGTAGCCACATATGCCTGGGGCGGGCCGGTAGCCCTACCGGCCGGCGCGTGGACCGGACTATCCACCCGGATCCCTGCCGGGTTCATGGGTTGAGCGCGGGGTGCGTCGTACACGGGATGTCCGTAGCCTCCCGGAGACTGCGGAGTCCGTGGACGCGCGCCCCCGCCCGTGGGGCCCCTGCCCCTTGGAGGGGGCGTGCTTCGCTGAGGGCGCCCTGCGCCCTGTGCGTGTCCAGGTCCTCTGGACGGCGCGCCCCCGCCCGTGCCTTCTGCATCCCCAGAGAAGCGGCACAGGGCCTCCAGGTGTGGTCCACCACACCTGGGGCACGGCTGCTGCTCGGAACAGTCGCGGTAGTTATGCTGCCCGAGGCAGCCGTAGCATAGTTGGAGCCTCTTCGCCAGCTGCCGGCGCTCCAGCACCGGGAGGTTGGCGAAGGCCCCACACCACCGCAGCTCATGTGCCTGGCCACATGAGGGGCACCCCCCTGGGGTGCTGGTCACGGCCGCGGTCACCCTTCCGTGGCCCCGTGTCCCCCTGGAACCTCCCGGAGGTTGCTGCGCACCCGTGCGCGGGGGAACCCCGGAAGACCCTGCTCCCGGGTCGGAGGACTCTGCCAGTCTGGCCTCCCACTCCAGGAACTGGAGCAGGTCCCCCAAAGTTGGGAAGGCCGTCTTCCCCTTTCCGGCCCTGTCCAGCTGCTCGCGGTCAAACCGCGACCTCGCGTCCGCCGGGATGCGGTCCTGTATGACGTGGACCAGGAGGAACCCCCACTCCTCCACCGGCAGCCCTAGGAGTCTGAGGGCGTTGATGGCCACCCTCACCGGCGTCAGGATTTCCTTCCTGATCTGTGACCGGGAGGTGACCTTCCTCAACGTCAGCAAGCTCCTGACGTGGGCATCCGCCAGTAGTCGAGGGTTCTGGTACCGCGCCTCCAGCAGTTCCACTGCTGTGTCGTACTGGTCGTCCTCGACCGGGAGATGCTGGATGAGCGACCGCGCCTCATCCCGCACCGACGCGAGCAGGTAAGCCAGTTTTTGACCCTTGGTGAGATCCGCCCTGTTCTCCACCAAGGATCCAAACATATTTCGGAAGGCCGTCCACTCCTCGGACCTACCTCCGAAACTGGGAAGCTCGAGGGTGGGCAGCCGGCTGACCACCCCCGGTCCCATGGCCATTGCTGGCTGAGCGCCAGCCGCTGGCGCCTTGGCTGCCTTGCGGATGACTTCCGCCCGCTCCGCGATGTCGTCCGCGAGCTGGAAGATCTGCTCCATGTCTTCCTCCGCATCCTTGTCGCAGGCCCCCTGACTAAGGAGCTCTGCCAGCGCTTCCTCCGCCATGCCGACGCGTTCCCGCACGTCCTGGGCCCGGAGCAGGATGGCATTCTCTTTGTTGGGCCGCTCAAGGAGCGCTGCCGCAGATGCGAACCATCGCATCTGCGATTGTAACACAGACCGTGCCTTCGCGGGCGGAGCCATGACGCGGAGCTAAACTACCAAGTTAACCCCTAAATCACAAAACAACAAAGGTTGGCGACCGCACCAATTTTTAAAACCATACAAAAGAAAATGCAAATAAAAATACACACAATCAAAGTTGTATACAAAAAAACAATATTAATTTATATGTATATGAAAGTCCAAAACAATATTCCCTATGTCGTTTGGCAAATAAATATTCTCTTATGCAGCCAAATAAACACAAAATAATTATTATGTTATCTGGCAATATCCGATGCAGATAAAAAAGCCCTCGCCAAATTGCTTCGTTTGCAAGTGTAAAAAGAACCTTAGATAGACTTTCCGAGTCTATGGTTAGTTCCGACCAATGATAGAACAACAGCTTTCACAAAATGGCCGGATATTTTCCCAACAAATAATGCAAGATGACAAAATGACGAAACAATATATTTTTCCAGATTTTCAACAAATCCTTTGTTAGAAACACAAAATATCCATTAATAACAAACCCTACAAGCAAAGTCACGCGAAACGCCTTGTAGATTAACTACGCTACTTGCTACCAAAATGTTTTCGATAAACTGCCGTTCAGCATGGGAATCCGCCGCGATTTGAACGGTAGTGGTTACCCTAGATAAATCTAACTTAAATCTAGGTCTCTGCTACCACCCAGTTTACGACTGGGAACGTTTTAACACTAAACCTATAAATAACTAGTACACGGTACCTTGGCTAACCAGTGCCTCTGGATAGGGTGTGTAAACCTACACTTATCCCTCGAATCTACCCCAGGTTCCCCGTGTAACTAATATTATAATATATATAAATAGATGGGTACGATACGTGTCAGATTCTCGTCCGAGTCGGCCTCCTTCCGAACAATTGAGCACCGCAATCCAGTAACCAATATCTCGCGTCCGCGCGGATAACTTTTATCCCACAAACAAAAGGGTTAACGCCCGGCGTTATATAGTTCACACAACCTTCGTTCTCGCGACCGCGCTGAGAAACGAAGGCACCACAAAAACACGCGATCCTCGCGAAGGGTCCCGGACCTCTAGCAAACACTTGCACCCGGTGCACTTGAGTATGCGACAATTATTCCCGCGACCGCGCTTTCGAGTACCGACTCGACAATTCAACAGTCCCGGACTGATAGTTGAAACAAAGGGACAATAAGACATGCGCCCGCGCAGTCGACTAGTTCTCAATGCACAATCACAACTGTGTCGGAGCCGTCCGAGCGATGTACTCAACTTAAAACCAAAGATGTCGGTAGATCTAAAACGTTGGCCGCGCCCGGCCATAGACCATAAATACCCGTTTCTACAAGTTAGCAAAATACATTGTTACGTCATTCTATTCCGAACAGACTCATTAAGGAGGATATCACATCCCAAAACGAGGCAACGTGTCATCATTATGACAGAGCTTGCTGTCATATAGTTTTGCCCACTTAGTGAAGTTGTAGCCTCGTCAAAGGGTTTAAATATTTTGCAGAGTTCGCCACAAAACTCCCACTCTTCGTTTGAGAATGTCGGTAAATCCGTTCTTAAGGTAACAACTGTTGCTCGCACATGCGTCTCCAGTTATACAAACCTTTCTAGCATGTGATAAGCTGAATTCCACCGAGTAGGAGCTTGCTGCTTCGGACGCTTTGGAATGCAATTAGAATTGTCATTAATCTGAGCCTTCAATAACTTCTCCTGCGCCGAAGAACTAGGTACTCTTAAAAAAAAACGAACAACTTTTTGGTCTAAAAGTGTGTCATTTTTTTTAATGCGTCTTGCACTATTAGATTTAATGTATGCGCAAAGCAGCAGCAGCTAAATGTTTCCACCCAATGTCGCAAATAGATTTTGTTGTATTTGACCCGTTATCTATTACGACAAAAATTAATTTGTTTTCCCAATTCCACTCGGTTTTCATTTTCATTAGAGCCGTTTGTATATTTTCAATAGTGTGATTTGCATTAAAGTAAAACTTTATTGTAAAATCGTCTGTAATATAATGTCCTGTCAACGCCAAGTAGCTCTCGTTGGCCTGAGATGTCCAGAGGTCTCCTGTGAGACATACGTGCACGTCACCGGCTTCTAACAAAGTTTTTTTCACAGATTCTTTAGTTTGTTCATAAAGTTTTTGAATCATTGAAATGGAAATAGTTTTACGTGATGGTAATGTGTATCCTGGAATCCATTTGGCGAATTTTGTAAAAACCCTTCCTCTACAAGTGAAAACGGCTGGTAACTGTGAATAAATAGCCCTAAAAGATCTCTATACATTTTTTGCTTATGATCTTTTAATTTTTTTTTTGTAGAACTGTATTTATCTATAGCTTGTTGGACTCGGTAAGGAGCTTCCCTGGCAATCATTGTTGGTACTGTCGTAGACGGGTTACATATGACGACGTAGATGCACCAATATTCACTGATTTGGGTATCAATTGGGCCTGTGGTGCAGTAATAACACGGCTTTATGCGACAGGATGTTTCTTATTCAAACGCATTAAATGACAAGACCCCTTTACAGCTGATAATTTTTATTACACATTATTCTTTATTATTTTATTAAGTTACGGCTGGTCTAGTCGGAAGAACGGCGCCTGCCGATCCGGAGACCCCGGGTTCAAACCCCACATGCACCACTGTCTTTACGAAGTCATGTGCGTAATACCGCTAACTTAAAACGGTGACGGAAAACATCGTGAGGAAACCGACATGTACCTAGAATCTTTCGAAGTCATGTGACATCCACCAACCCGCACTGGGCCAGCGTGGTGGATTATGGCCCTAACTCTCACCTTGCGAGAGAAGGCTCCGATTCCCAGCAGTGGGAACATTTAGTGAGCTTATGGGGATGAGGTACGACGGTATACGCCGGTGGTCCAATGCAAATACAATCTGTTGTTAATTATTATATTTATTTTGTCGAGCACCAAATCAACGAATAAAAATTAATACATCTCGTAGACATCACATAACTTTTTCCTTGACGTTAAACTTCAAAACATTCCTAAGTTAAATATTTACTAGTGGCCAGAGTGGCGCGTGAATGAAAACTTATTAGGTAAGTATAAAGTATTCGCCACATCACTCCCCCCCAGAGGCCGTCACTACGGACGATAATGATCTGGAAAATGTATATGCCGACCAGAACGAGTGGACCTCACAGGTGGGTTAGGTGTTGTAGTACGTTCTTCGGGAACTACAGGTGTAACAACAGGTGGGACAGTGTTAATGATTTTAGGTGTTGGTGAGTCGACAAGTAGATAGGCTGGTTTTATGCGGGCTATTGATACTGTGACTGATTTGCCTTTGATGAGTAATTTGAATACTTTATCACTCCGTTCTAAAACCTGAAACGGGCCCGAGTATACAGGTTGGAGAGGCCTTCTAACCGCATCATCTCTTAGAAAGACGTGACTAGAAGTCGCCAAGTCCTTATAAACAAAGATTTTATTTTTGTTATGACAAGATGCTGGAATTGGCTGCAATTTCTCTGCAAAATTGCGCAATCGAGCAGTGAACTCAGTAATGTCCGTAGTACCACTTTCAACGGTTTGAAAGAATTGCCCGGGTAGTCTTAAAGGCTCGCCATAAAGCAGTTCAGCAGAAGAGGCTTTAATATCCTCCTTAAATGCTGACCGGATGCCGAGTAAGACTAGAGGTAACGACTCGATCCAATTGGAGTCTGCGTGACACATGATGGCAGCTTTTAATTGCCGATGAAATCGTTCGACAATACCATTACATGCCGGATGGTAGGCTGTGGTACGTTTATGTTTGAATCCAATTATTTTCGACAAATACTGAAATAGAGAGGATTCAAACTGACGTCCACGATCCGTGATAATGTCGGAAGGTGAGCCAAATCTGGCAATCCAACCAGATATTAGGGCTTGACCGACGGTTTCTGCCGTGATATCCGTTATTGGAACCACCTCTGGCCATCGTGTGAAACGGTCTATAGCCGTCAAGCAATAACGATAACCATGAGAAATGGGCAGGGGACCAATGAGGTCAATATGAACTTTAGTAAACCTGGCGGAAGGTAAATTGAACGTGCCCAAGGGAGCAGACACGTGACGATTTACCTTTGCTCTCTGACATGCTAAGCACGATCGTGTCCACTGCCGGCAATCTTTTCGTACACCAGGCCAGACGAACCTTTCGGCTACTAGTTGGGCTGTTGCATTAGCGCCAGGGTGGCTCAAACAATGCAAGGTGTCGAATATTTGCTTTCGTAGTGGTTTACTCACGAAAGGCCTAGGCCTGGACATACTAACATCACAGTACAGTGGTGTAGAATTTTCATCCAAAGTAATCTTCTTGAACCGAAGTGATGACTCTCCGTTAAGGAGTTGTGTCAGTTCGGGGTCTGAAATTTGACTTTTAGCCAGCAGTTCGTAATTGACTGGTTCCTGAAGTTCATCGACACGACTCAAAGTATCGGCGACAACATTATCTTTGCCGGATATATGCTGAATGTCTGTTGTGAATTGAGAAATCAGGTCTAGATGCCTATACTGGCGTGGTGAGCAGTTGTTTTTACGCTCGTGGAACGCGAAACACAACGGCTTATGATCAGTGTAAACAGTAAAGTGCCTGGCTTCAAGCATATGACGGAAGTGCTTAATACCTTCATAGATGGCTAGAAGCTCACGATCGTAAGGCGAGTACTTCTGTTGAGCTGTACTCAGCTTTCTAGAGAAAAATGCAAGAGGTTGCCATGCCTTGTTCTTGTACTGCTGTAATACTGCACCTAGGGCTAGGTCAGAAGCATCAGTAATAAGAGCAAGCTTAGCATCGCAATCTGGGTGAGCTAAAAGTGCAGCCTGACTAAGACTGGCTTTGCACTGTTCAAAAGCTATAAAAGCATCTCCAGTGAGGTCGACAGGACGTGAAGCTTTGACAGAACCGGTTAGAAGGGCATTAAGAGGAGCTTGGGTTTGGGCGGCATTGGGCAAAAATCGCCGGTAAAAATTAAGCATACCCAAGAATCTCCTAAGCTGTTTGACGGTTTTTGGAACTGGAAAGTCGTTTATAGCCTGGACCTTGGCGTCTGTTGGCTTGGTCCCAGCTTCTGAAATATGGTAACCTAAAAAAATTACCTCTGTCGCACCAAAAACGCATTTTGAGGTGTTCACCAGGAGGCCGTACTGTTTCATCCTCTCGAACAGCTCTCGAAGATGACCCTCATGCTCTGTGGCCGAGTGAGAGTACACCAAAAAATCGTCAAGATACGGGAAGACGAAGTCCAGTCCTCGCGTCAACTCATCTACAAACCTTTGGAATGTTTGCCCCGCATTCCTCAGACCAAATGTCATATAGGGGAACTCGAACAAACCAAATGGTGTTGTGATGGCAGTCTTCTCGATATCCTCCTCATAAACAGGGATCTGATTGTAGGCCTTCACTAAATCGATCGTGGAAAACACCTTACAACCAGAAATGCTGTGGGCAAAATCTTGAATGTGCCTAATGGGGTACCTGTCTGGAATAGTCCTTGCGTTCAGTCTGCGGTAGTCACCGCAGGGACGCCAGCCGTTATCTTTTTTCGGAGCTAAATGAAGTGCAGAAGACCATGGGCTCTCCGAAGGACGTGCAGTACCCACATTCAGCATTTGTTGAAACTCCTCACGGGCTATCTTCATTTTGTCCGGAGCTAATCTACGAGGAGCAGATGTGACTGGAGGACCAGGTAGGGTACGTATATAGTGTTTAGTGTTGTGTGTAGTTACTCGTGTGGTGCCAGCTGGTCGTGTGATTTCGGGATAATTGTTCAAAATAGCATGATAGCGCGTGTCTCCAGTTGCAATTTTAACAGATAAAATAGTATTAACATTGTTATCAATGAGTGCTGCGGTAGAAAGAGAAGTAGTGCTATCTAATAAACGACGGCCACGTATATCGACAACTAAATTATAATGACTTAGGAAGTCAGCGCCAATAATAGCTTTGGTCACGTCTGCAACCACGAATTGCCAAGGAAAATTACGCCTTAGGCCGATATTTAGATTAAGTTGGACGTAACCAAAAGTATTAATGGCGCTACCGTTAGCCGCTGTTAGCTGGTAGTTGGTGCTTTCCCGACGTTCACGAAGCGCAGCTCGAGGGAAAACGCAGAGATCGCTTCCGGTATCCACAAGAAATTGGATTTTCGAACTGCGGTCGGTGACAAATAGGCGACCAGAAGAATGTAGGCAATCCGCCGTCGCCACTAGAGATTGCCCCTGGAGTTTTCCGATTTGTCGAAGTCACAGGGGTTCAGACATCTATTCGCCTTCTTTCCAAACATCGCATGGTACCAACAAAGAGGAAACTTTCGGTAAACAGAATTCGAACGGGATCGATTTTGTCTATTCCCAGAGTGTGATCGACTATGAGATCTTGATTGTCTATCCAACTGCATCGATAAGTCCTTTACGGCGCGCTTAAGCTCGTGAATTTCTTTCGTCATCGAGTCGATCAGAGATCCAGGTGGTGCTGATGATGATGATGTTTCTGAAACAACGCGTGATGGAGTGACGATATCTTGAACTCGATCGGCTAAATCTGCCAAAACTTCCAGAGGACTTTGAGGTTGCGAAGCCAAAAGCGTTTGCACATTGCTAGGTAGACGGCTGCTCCATATTGTGCGTATAAAGTCTTCGGGTATGCTGGTTCCAGCTAGGCCCTGCAAATGTCTCAAAAACTGCGAGGGCTTACGGTCTCCTAGTTCTTCGTGCATTAAAGTTGATGCACCTTTTTCTCCTTAGAAGCTGACAGTCGCTTTATGAGTTCAGTCTTCAGCTTTTCGTATCGGTCGGTGGAAGGGGGTGAAATGATGATGTCTTTCACCTCCTTGGAATATTGATGATCCAGTTGACCAATGACGTAATTAAATTTGGTGAAATCGGAAGTAATGTTAGACACCGTAAATTGGCCCTCCACTTGAGCAAACCATATCTCGGGTTCTTCAGGCCAAAATGGTGGTACTCGTATTCCAACCCGAAACAATTCTGAAGACGATGACGGTGATGATCGCTCGTCACTTTTTTTCGCCATCGCCAGATGTAAAATTCTGCGTCAAATCGCTTAAAAAATGAAACCGCTTGACGCTTGTAGCTTGGGCCACGGAAAATTCAATGCACCGTCTTAATCCTCCACTATCGTCTATAAATGAGCTATCACTCGTGATATCATTTGGAATTCTTCGCAAATACGGGATATTTGACAATTCAAAATATACATGCAATTTAGACTCACTCTTTCAAATGTCCAAGTAGGGGTCACCAGTTTATGGGGATGAGGTACGACGGTATACGCCGGTGGTCCAATGCAAATACAATCTGTTGTTAATTATTATATTTATTTTGTCGAGCACCAAATCAACGAATAAAAATTAATACATCTCGTAGACATCACATAACTTTTTCCTTGACGTTAAACTTCAAAACATTCCTAAGTTAAATATTTACTAGTGGCCAGAGTGGCGCGTGAATGAAAACTTATTAGGTAAGTATAAAGTATTCGCCACAAGCTGTTGATGATGATTATTTTATTATGTACACAGATTATATTTATGTATAATTTTACTGCTGTTAGTGACCAAGCGTTCTTTTGAATTAATGGTTCGAGTAAAATGAATTGGATTGAGCGAACTAGTTCGGCAAAGATTTGTGAGCAAAATTCAGCGCACCTAATAAATAAATATTGGTAGACAATTC
Organism: Ectropis crepuscularia; assembly: GCA_963693475.1. Lineage (NCBI taxonomy): Eukaryota > Metazoa > Arthropoda > Insecta > Lepidoptera > Geometridae > Ectropis > Ectropis crepuscularia. Next base: position 23,349,708 of record OY856355.1, read on the forward strand.
ACACACAACACCATCTGACCCCAAACTAAGCAAAGCTTGTGTGATGGCGGCCAGATAGCTGATATAATACTTATATAGTTTTAAATACATACTTATTATACATAGAAACACCCAGACACAGTGCAAACATTTGAATTCATCACACAAATATTTGCACTGGGTGGGGATCGAACCCACGACCCTCGGCTTCGCAGGCAGAGCTACTACCCACTAAGCCACAAGGCCAGTCAAGTTTAAAATCATTATATAAATCTATGATAGTTTTGCTGCCTGATATGTAATATTTTGTAGTAGAAGCTCGTAAGTAGTGCGATTCAATTTTAAGAATGGAGTTTATGTGTTCTTTTATGGCGACTCGTAGTTCAGGATCAATGTCTTCCTCTACCATCATTTAAAGAAGTCAGTTTTGTTCATTCTAGTTTGAACCGTTCATACCATACGGTCAGATATGTCTTAAGGAGCCATCTACCACGAAATCACAAGACCTGTTGGCGTGCCTTGGTCTCTCAGTATTTGAGTATTTGTATTTTACTTGCACATGTATGCTCTCTGCTTTGCCAATTCTACCAAGCCCCAAACATTTTGAAAAAGTTAATTTCTAGTGTTTATATTATCTATCAATCTATCTATCAATTTCGTAGTGCAGTTTACCTTACATTTATCCGTACAGGGCTCTCTGAGACAGCAAGATGAGCGTTTGAGATGAATTATTTACGAAAAATGCGGTACAAAAGCGTAGGTACCCAGTAGGTACTATCTTGGAGACAACACAACATGTCGGTTTGTGGATATTTCCACGTAAATCTACAAATACAACAAGTAACATATTATACATACTGCCCACCTAACCATAAACAACGCATCTGCCTGGCGGCAACAATTGAGAAAAACACGCGCAATTTTTTTTTTCAATTTTTTGTTTTAAAAAAGGTTTATCATGAAATTCAAAAAACAAATTTTGAATATATAACCAAGGATATTTATTTTCATATCGTGTAACATAGAAACGTGTATACTTCTTATTTACTTAATGACGAATCAAAAAATATTTATGACTAAGAAACTAAAGAATTAAATTTCTGGACTTTACTAAGCACATACAACGCATGTGCAGCAAATGCGTTGCATATGCCTAGGTAAGCGTTATTATGATGCTAATAGCTAGTAATATGACTATATCGCGTCATCATTTTCCTACTTATTACAATTTCAACTGAGAACTTAAGCTGGTTATGACTAGTATCTGTGCCATGGAATGCATGCGATATAATATTTTAATATATAATTATTTTACTGAGTATAATTAAAAGAAAATTCAAGTGAATATTATAAAATTAACTTTATTTAACATATAACATAATAATGCACTGTGTGTCATTTATTACTCTTAATCAGTATCAATGCCACAATAATAAAAAATACATTACTTACTATCTAGTTTTGAGATCCAAATCAGGTTTCCTTAAACATTAATTATTACAAAACAAATGTTAAACTACAACAATGAAAACAAGACAAATAAAGTGGCCAAGTGCGAGTTGGACCCGCCCATGAAGGGTTCCGTTGCAGCAAGTAACATAATATACATAGTACACATAGTTCTTGTAGTTCGTTGTAACTTTGATCGAAGTTTCTATAATAGTGTATTTATGACGTACTAAAAAAAAACTACTCATCAGATCGAGTTCAAATTAATTTTCGTTGGTAGTTTACATGGTAATGTACACATATATTTTTTTTAGATTTTTCATTCTCTTACTTTAGAAGTTAGAGGGGGGGGGGACACACATTTTACCACTTTGAAAGTGTCTCTTGCGCAAATTATTCAGTGTAGACGAAAATGATTTTAGAAACCTCAACATCATTTTTAAAGACCTATCGATAGACACCCCACACGTGTAGGTTTTATGAAAAAAAAAAATTTGAGTTTTAGTTCTCAGTATGGGGGACAACCCTAATTTTTTTTTTTTATAATTTTTTTGTTCCATCCTTAATGCGGTTCACAGAATACATCTACTTACCAAGTTTCAACAGTGTAGTTCTCATAGTTTCGGCAAAAAGTGGCTGTGACATACGGACGGACGGACAGACAGACAGACAGACATGACGAATCTATAAGGGTTCCGTTTTTACGTTTTACGGAACCCTAAAAATTGACTTCCAAATCAACGTTGGTACTTACTTACCTAGAAAAAAAACATGTTATAATTGAACCAGTAATTTAGAGTAGAGATTCCTGTTGCAATATGCTAGTTTCACTCGTAATAACTAAAGAGCCTTTAGTCATCACAGTCAGATGAAACAGGCAAATTGTATCAGAATTCTCTCCTGTTGGCAGGCATGAGAGGCACGAGTTTCGAGACGATAGCCGCTTTGCGCTCATGATCAATGCCTCGGGGCGGAGTTCGTTGTTTTGGTTCTGGGAACTCGTGAGACTTCAATATTTTCAATTGCAGAAAATCCAATGACTCATAACCTTCTTGTACGTGGCTTGTTTTGTATTTCAGTAAAAAGCATCCCCTTTCAACTTGTACTGATACGACGTCTTTCAAATATACTCGCGGCTCCATCTTTCGAAGCTTGTGCTGGGATGACAAACCCTGGTATTTAAAAAAGTCTGTGAAAGCCATGACTTTCACAGAATTGGCCAACCCAACACAATCTACGAAATCAGAAAAGTCGTAGACTTTGTTCCTTTTCTTCAACGACTTTTCTACCTGGTGGTGAAACGCATCGGCAGACATGAAACTATGTCCAGGCTCAAAATATTTGAGTGTTATTACTTTAGCGTTTATATGCTCATTGTTAACAATGGTCACCAAAAAAGATAAAAGGGCCCAATTTTTATTCTGAGCGGCACAATTGTCCAACCAAAGAGTTATGTTTTCATAGTCTCGTTTGTAGAGAAGAAACGATCTTAAACTTGATATTATGTCTTCTTGATTTCTTCCCGAAACGGTTTCATTCCATAGAGCCGCAAAAGGTACATGCTCAGCAGTTGTCTTGCCGAGAGGAACGAAACTCTCGTTAAATGCAACGATGCGTGGGCAAAACATTGCGGCTTTAAACTGATCTATCCTAGGCAGCATTATAACCTTTTGTAAATCAGCTGAGTAAAAAACATTAGCTTTATTTTCTTCTGCAATCTTAGCGTCATTTTTGTAGGATAAACGAGTTTCTTCATACCTCTTTTTGTGAGATATGTAAGTACACATAGTTTTTTTAGTTCGTTGTAACTTTGATCGAAGTTTTAATAATAATGTATTTATGACGTACTAAAAAAAACTACTCATCAGATCGAGTTCAATCCAATTTTCGTTGGTAGTTTGTATGGTAATCATCACATCAGATATTTTTTTTAGTTTTTTCATTTTCTTATTTTAGAAGTTAGAGGGGGAGTTAATGTGTGTCCCCACACATTTTACCACTTTATACACATTTTACCGTCTCTCGCGCAAATTATTCAGTGTAGACAAAAACTATATCAGAAACCTCAACATCATTTTTGAAGACCTATCGATAGACATCCCACACGTGTAGATTTGATGAAAAAAATTTTTTTGAGTTACAGTTCTAAGTATGGGGGGCAACCCAAATTTTTTTTTTTTGTAAAAATCTGAATGCGGTTCACAGAATACATCTACTTACCAAGTTTCAATAGTTTTCATAGTTTCGGCAAAAAGTGGCTGTGACATACGGACGTACAGACAGACAGACAGACATGACGAATCTATAAGGGTTCCGTTTTTACGTTTTACGGAACCCTAAAAAACGAGCCGAAAATAAATTAACCATAAAGAAGTAGGCTTCCACTACAATAATAATATAAGAGATATTTAACTATTATTATAGTTAAATATTATGTTTATAATTACGGAAGGCATTTGAATATTTTAGCAGATTATGGCAATTTAGTCAACAGCTGGTAAAATCTATCTACGAACATCTAATGCAAATCTGTATCGCATATCGAAAATATAACGAAATACCAGTACAAGGACTGTTGAAGTTATAAGTTGGCGGACTACAGTGCTTGTTTTTGAAGAAAACACTTGCTTGAGACTTGGATTATCCTTTTATTATTTAAATTCACAATTACGTGAACAGCCGTTGAAGAAGACCAAAGAAGAAGAGGGGGCGCGGGGCAGGGGCTCGGGGAGAGGCGCATGGATGCGTTCAATGCAATGAATTTACGATGCGTTCACAAATTAAATAATCGTATTGTTGAAATACCGAACATTCTCACCTCTCTTTTTTAGTCTAAAATATATTAATCAAATTTAGTCTATAGTTAGGTAGGTATCTATTAAATTTTACATAATCTATTTATAGCTTTTAAACATCATTGAAGTTCATATCCTAAGATACTTCAAACTTAAACATTTGTGGAATAAGAAAATCCCTATGTTTAATTTTATCCAATGAGTGAATCATGTTTAGTGCTCGCACAGCAGCCGCCTCCTCATGTGCTGTGGTGTTAATCGTTCTGACGTACTTTGCCAAACTCACAATCGAGGCGGCATCGCGAATGTTGGGGGCGCGCACCATCGACGCGAGTGCCCCGGTTGCGTGGGGGTCGACGAGTCGTTCGTATAGTTGATTCGCGTATGGGGAGTGGACAGGTTCGCCCTCTCCGGACTTTCGGAAACTTGAGACGGTGACGACTCGCGCCGGCATGTCGAGAACGACATGCCGGCGCCGACATGGGTATAAGCGCCACCAGAACCGCCAGTGGCAAGATTAGGATCAGAAATGGGCGACGTCGAGCCTGGCGTGCCAGCTCCCTTAGATCCTCCAGGAAGGCGGGAGGTAGATGGGATACCTGGTGAAGGAGCTGGCACCGAGGAGGTTCCGCGGCCTGGGTCGTCGATATCAGCGGAACTAGCTGCGTCATCGTCGATTGAACGTTTGTGTCTAGCGTTGATCCGCACCAGTTTACGTGTGGATACGCTATATCCGAATTTCTTGTCATACACCTTACGGACAGAAATGGGGCCAAGGGCGGCGACAGCAGGGTGTTTTGGGTCGAGAATGAGATCCTCTTCGTCTCCATCACGAACGTTTACCTGTGCGTCGCGTGGAGGATAGACAATTCCGGGTATAAAACACTTCCCGATAGTGTTCCAGGTCGTATACGGTTTAGATGTGCAACCAGTGAGAGATATAACGTCCACGCCTTTCGGGGCCTGACTGAGGGGGCAATCTCCGGAGCCAACCTCTATGAGTGGAGCGGTTATCCAGCTGTTTATGTTCTGTTGTGTCTTCGTCCGAGTTTTCGTGGTTACGTCAGACGGGCCTACAGCCGAATCTGACATGACAGTGAGTTATTCTTATTCAAGAAAGTAACAGGTGAAACTTCGCAAAGAATAGGGAGGACCGAAGTCAACTCAACCCAAACAAGGAAATAAAGCAAGTTAGTTAGTTAAATGGTTCGAGTAAAATGAATTGGATTGAGCGAACTAGTTCGGCAAAGATTTGTGAGCAAAATTCAGCGCACCTAATAAATAAATATTGGTAGACAATTCACACACAACACCATCTGACCCCAAACTAAGCAAAGCTTGTGTGATGGCGGCCAGATAGCTGATATAATACTTATATAGTTTTAAATACATACTTATTATACATAGAAACACCCAGACACAGTGCAAACATTTGAATTCATCACACAAATATTTGCACTGGGTGGGGATCGAACCCACGACCCTCGGCTTCGCAGGCAGAGCTACTACCCACTAAGCCACAAGGCCAGTCAAGTTTAAAATCATTATATAAATCTATGATAGTTTTGCTGCCTGATATGTAATATTTTGTAGTAGAAGCTCGTAAGTAGTGCGATTCAATTTTAAGAATGGAGTTTATGTGTTCTTTTATGGCGACTCGTAGTTCAGGATCAATGTCTTCCTCTACCATCATTTAAAGAAGTCAGTTTTGTTCATTCTAGTTTGAACCGTTCATACCATACGGTCAGATATGTCTTAAGGAGCCATCTACCACGAAATCACAAGACCTGTTGGCGTGCCTTGGTCTCTCAGTATTTGAGTATTTGTATTTTACTTGCACATGTATGCTCTCTGCTTTGCCAATTCTACCAAGCCCCAAACATTTTGAAAAAGTTAATTTCTAGTGTTTATATTATCTATCAATCTATCTATCAATTTCGTAGTGCAGTTTACCTTACATTTATCCGTACAGGGCTCTCTGAGACAGCAAGATGAGCGTTTGAGATGAATTATTTACGAAAAATGCGGTACAAAAGCGTAGGTACCCAGTAGGTACTATCTTGGAGACAACACAACATGTCGGTTTGTGGATATTTCCACGTAAATCTACAAATACAACAAGTAACATATTATACATACTGCCCACCTAACCATAAACAACGCATCTGCCTGGCGGCAACAATTGAGAAAAACACGCGCAATTTTTTTTTTCAATTTTTTGTTTTAAAAAAGGTTTATCATGAAATTCAAAAAACAAATTTGGAATATATAACCAAGGATATTTATTTTCATATCGTGTAACATAGAAACGTGTATACTTCTTATTTAATTAATGACGAATCAAAAAATATTTATGACTAAGAAACTAAAGAATTACATTTCTGGACTTTACTAAGCACATACAACGCATGTGCAGCAAATGCGTTGCATATGCCTAGGTAAGCGTTATTATGATGCTAATAGCTAGTAATATGACTATATCGCGTCATCATTTTCCTACTTATTACAATTTCAACTGAGAACTTAAGCTGGTTATGACTAGTATCTGTGCCATGGAATGCATGCGATATAATATTTTAATATATAATTATTTTACTGAGTATAATTAAAAGAAAATTCAAGTGAATATTATAAAATTAACTTTATTTAACATATAACATAATAATGCACTTTGTGTCATTTATTACTCTTAATCAGTATCAATGCCACAATAATAAAAAATACATTACTTACTATCTAGTTTTGAGATCCAAATCAGGTTTCCTTAAACATTAATTATTACAAAACAAATCGGCTGCTTAAAATCAAAACATAGTAACTCGTTCCAACAAAAATGTTCAGGAGAGCCAAGAAATGGGTCGGCTACTTTGATTCGTTCGCCCGAAGAAACTAGAAAAGATAGCGATTTGGATGTTTGGCGAAAAGTTGTGCTATATTGTTGACATTAGTTTGTAATACTCGTTATTGATACGGAGTTTATGGTTACACTTGAATCGCTCTTACTTTATTTTTATTTGTGAATTTACTCAAGTATTACTGTCAAAACAATTTCAAAACTTAGTAAGTCTGCTTACTAGGTTATCAATTTGATTTTCTGTGGTAAAAGTAAAGACTAAACCAATTCATTATGCATAGTGTTTATAACTGAGTGAAATAAATACAATCCCAAAGTACTTAGGAATGCAGATTTTGATTAAAAATCCTGTTGACTTGTAAAAGATATTTATTAACGTACATCAAAGGGCTCATAAATCAAAACATGAGTCAAAATCTCAATAGTCAACCAAAACTAAAAAAAAATAAACTTAAGCTAAAATCATTCTTATTGATAATAATGTATGTTGATACTACTCGTTGATATTGGTAACGATTTGACCATCAGTTTGCAAATCAGTGGAGTTATCACTCGTGGGTAGATTCAGCCAAAACTCCCTTCTGCTCAATGGCATTAGGGGGACCAATTTCGAAACAATACCATCTTTCTTCGATGATTTCACCCCTCGGGGAATAGTATTTGAAAGTGGGGGAATAGTGTTGACATTAAATTTCTGCATCAAGAAGTTCAGTTCTTTGTTAGACTCATCAAAATCTGTTTTATAGAACAGATTTCGTGTTCCTTTGAGGAACTTAGCTTCAACTACTGGGTTTAGTAAAAATGTACTGAGAGGATCGTCATTTGTGTTACGCCGTGGAACTCGTTTCTTTTTTACCCATTGGTATGATTTTTGCACTTCGATAATGTCAATGTTCTTTCTACAGTTCGCTATAATAGACTTGTAGTCCTCGTAATCATAAACTCCATCTCGACGCCTCATCTCTTTTTCTATATTTCCGTGTACGCCGTCAGCAGACATATGGGTGTGGCCTTTAGTGAGAAATCTCAAAATTATACTATCAATATTAATACACTCAGAATTAACAATCATTACCAGCGCTGTAAACAAAAACCAATTTTTATTTTGTCCAGTGCAATTGTCACACCACAATGTTAATTTTTTCACATCTCTTTCCGAAATAAGAAAAGCCATCAATGCATCTATTATATTATTGGCATCTCGACCCATCATTGCTTCATGCCACACAACACACTTGCTGTTTATCTTTGCGTTTTTACATAATGGTGCAAATGTTAAATTGAACGCCACTAGACGACTCAAAAAAAATGAATCTTTAATTTTTGGCATATCTGGCAATAATGTCACTTTCTGAAGATCCATAGAAAAATAGTGTTCAAAAGTATCGTTACCTTTATTTGCATCTTCTTTGTAATTTTTTATAGCTTTTTCAGCTTTAACCTTGTGTTGAGCGAAATCATTCTTTAAAGTTTCGACAGCTGATGCCTCACTTTCATTTTTAATCTTTTCCTCGAATACTCCGCAATCAACACATTGGTCTCCTTTAGGATATTTTAAGGAAACTTTCATTGATTTCATAGTATATCTGTAGGTTTCAATAGAACATTTGACATCAGGATTCTTCGATATGAAGTCAGTATGCATAGATTGCAGCGTAAGCGTTCGTGGCAAGTACCGTGTCAGCGGTGCGTTGTTTCTCCTGTAGTGGCTCAATGCCGGGTTATAACTCTTGATGTGATCTTCGATTGGTGTTCTTGATAGTCTAGGTTTCTTGCCACCTCGATTCTCTTTAACATCTTCGTAAAAGGGTTTCCGTTTTAAAGCTCTACTTAGCTCGGTAATAACACCATCAGTACAATGACCAAGAGTATTCAGGAAAAATGATTTACAAATATTTATCTCCTCATTCCCGAGATAAAAGTAGTAATACCTCGACTCGTTTTTTACGTGTTTTTTGTCTGAGTTAGGAACAGATGCAGATTTCTCTTTGACTGGTGCAATTTTTACACATTTGTTCAAAAACTGGCGGCGCTGAGTATAGTTCATATTCCAGTAACCATTCCAAATATCCTCTCGTTGTTTTTCTGTGAAGTTATTGCAACGTCGTCTACATTTACCGTTGCACATTTTAGGTATCATGGGATGCATCGCTTTATTTCTTATAACCTTTGCTGTTTCTTTGGGATTTTCAGAAATTTCGATTAATGTACTCGTATCAAATATAGGGCCTGGATAATTTGCAGTGAACCGAGCTGGTGGGCGGTAGCCTTCTGCTTGTTCCGAGTCAATGAAAATTATTGAACTTGGGTATGTTGCCATGAAAATTGGCATTTCTGGCATAATAGGGGATTGCATTGGAGGTAGTTGGGGTAAACTTTCAATGGCAAACGTAGGTTCTAGAAGATCGAGATCTTGAAAACAATTTTCGAAATTATCATCAAACATTAACTGTAGTGCAGGTTTTTGTACTACCAAAGGTATATAATCGGGATCAGCTACGGAGTCATCGCTCAAGTAAGCAGTATCAAATCCAAGGTTACTATCAGAAACGATACTATCACAGATCGTTACATTTTCGGCCGATGACCCAGGGATAGGATTGTTGTAGTCGATAATAGTTTGGTCAGTATCTGTTTTAGCTTCATCATTTGCTCTGAAAGCGGAAAAAAGAACAAGCTAAACATACGCAACCAACACCGAAAACAAAAAAAAAGACAAACAATAAGGCAGTAAGTATTAGTTAAATAGCAGCGTGGGTAAAGAAAAAAAAACTTTCTTACGTTTTTGAAATTTGCAGGCCAGTGCTAGGGTTAATATTATTCGCGGATGTAAGACGAAAGAAAGAAGAAAGAAAGGTAAAAAAAGAAAGAAATGACTTTGTTTTTTTTTGTTCTTACATCATTATGAACTTGGAGGGTTGTATTGATGATTTTGATGATTATAATTCTGTAACTACATACGTGTTACAGCTGCGAATCAAATTTTCATCAACATACAACCGAACACTGATCTGCAAATTGCAAAAAACGTAAGAAAATTTGAATTTCGCGGGCTGGTTGGAGCATTCACCTTAAGGGGAGTTAAGCGGCGCTAGTGGCGCCCACACTAGTTAAAATTATTATCTCTGTTCAGTAGATAATTAGCAAAGCACACCATCAAAATAAGCAAAATCGGCTTTTGCACGTTCATTACACGAAAGCCAGCACAACATCCTAGTTTTGTTAGCTTTATTATGAAGACTAGCTGATGCCCGCGGCTTCGCCCACCCGCAAATTATATACTAAAACCTTCCTCTTGAACTATCTATTAAAAAAAACCGCATCAAAATCCGTTGCGTAGTTTTACGACAACGACAATTTTATTTTGAGGTTATGTCACGTTTCTTTTACATTTTCTTAACTATAATGAATAAGTTATTTCTTACCTGCATTCGTTTTTGTTCTGCAAAGCACGCATTATACGCCTGGACCGATGAAATTGCATGTAACTCATTTTATTATTTTATATCATGGAGCGAAACACTCGTGCGCCGGTAACACTGGACTTACTAAACAAAATTTCATTGATTTTACAATCGGCGCCAAATTCAAAACATAGCAAGTTGGTATTTCAAATTCATAACTTAGTAAGTCGCTTGAGCTGCTAGGGTTTTAAATTTGTATTCTGACATACTAAGTTTAGAATTTGTACTTCAAGGAAATTTTCGTAATAATTCCAAATTGCTTAGACTTGCTAAATTATTTTTTTAAAATTACGTATGAAACTGGGTGTTTTAAGGTTGACATCATTTTGATACTGTCTAGTAAGTCGAAAAATGCCAAAAACGGTTTTTTTTTCAAATCACCTGTTACTAGGTTTTAAATTTGGGCAGCCGAAATGTTAAACTACAACAATGAAAACAAGACAAATAAAGTGGCCAAGTGCGAGTTGGACCCGCCCATGAAGGGTTCCGTTGCAGCAAGTAACATAATGTACATAGTACACATAGTTCTTGTAGTTCGTTGTAACTTTGATCGAAGTTTCTATAATAGTGTATTTATGACGTACTAAAAAAAACTACTCATCAGATCGAGTTCAAATTAATTTTCGTTGGTAGTTTACATGGTAATGTACATCATATATTTTTTTTAGATTTTTCATTCTCTTACTTTAGAAGTTAGAGGGGGGGGGACACACATTTTACCACTTTGAAAGTGTCTCTTGCGCAAATTATTCAGTGTAGACGAAAATGATTTTAGAAACCTCAACATAATTTTTAAAGACCTATCGATAGACACCCCACACGTGTAGGTTTTATGAAAAAAAAAAATTGAGTTTTAGTTCTCAGTATGGGGGACAACCCTAATTTTTATTTTTTTATAATTTTTTTGTTCCATCCTTAATGCGGTTCACAGAATACATCTACTTACCAAGTTTCAACAGTGTAGTTCTCATAGTTTCGGCAAAAAGTGGCTGTGACATACGGACGGACGGACAGACAGACAGACAGACATGACGAATCTATAAGGGTTCCGTTTTTACGTTTTACGGAACCCTAAAAATTGACTTCCAAATCAACGTTGGTACTTACTTACCTAGAAAAAAAACATGTTATAATTGAACCAGTAATTTAGAGTAGAGATTCCTGTTGCAATATGCTTGTTTCACTCGTAATAACTAAAGAGCCTTTAGTCATCACAGTCAGATGAAACAGGCAAATTGTATCAGAATTCTCTCCTGTTGGCAGGCATGAGAGGCACGAGTTTCGAGACGATAGCCGCTTTGCGCTCATGATCAATGCCTCGGGGCGGAGTTCGTTGTTTTGGTTCTGGGAACTCGTGAGACTTCAATATTTTCAATTGCAGAAAATCCAATGACTCATAACCTTCTTGTACGTGGCTTGTTTTGTATTTCAGTAAAAAGCATCCCCTTTCAACTTGTACTGATACGACGTCTTTCAAATATACTCGCGGCTCCATCTTTCGAAGCTTGTGCTGGGATGACAAACCCTGGTATTTAAAAAAGTCTGTGAAAGCCATGACTTTCACAGAATTGGCCAACCCAACACAATCTACGAAATCAGAAAAGTCGTAGACTTTGTTCCTTTTCTTCAACGACTTTTCTACCTGGTGGTGAAACGCATCGGCAGACATGAAACTATGTCCAGGCTCAAAATATTTGAGTGTTATTACTTTAGCGTTTATATGCTCATTGTTAACAATGGTCACCAAAAAAGATAAAAGGGCCCAATTTTTATTCTGAGCGGCACAATTGTCCAACCAAAGAGTTATGTTTTCATAGTCTCGTTTGTAGAGAAGAAACGATCTTAAACTTGATATTATGTCTTCTTGATTTCTTCCCGAAACGGTTTCATTCCATAGAGCCGCAAAAGGTACATGCTCAGCAGTTGTCTTGCCGAGAGGAACGAAACTCTCGTTAAATGCAACGATGCGTGGGCAAAACATTGCGGCTTTAAACTGATCTATCCTAGGCAGCATTATAACCTTTTGTAAATCAGCTGAGTAAAAAACATTAGCTTTATTTTCTTCTGCAATCTTAGCGTCATTTTTGTAGGATAAACGAGTTTCTTCATACCTCTTTTTGTGAGATATGTAAGTACACATAGTTTTTTTAGTTCGTTGTAACTTTGATCGAAGTTTTAATAATAATGTATTTATGACGTACTAAAAAAAACTACTCATCAGATCGAGTTCAATCCAATTTTCGTTGGTAGTTTGTATGGTAATCATCACATCAGATATTTTTTTTAGTTTTTTCATTTTCTTATTTTAGAAGTTAGAGGGGGAGTTAATGTGTGTCCCCACACATTTTACCACTTTATACACATTTTACCGTCTCTCGCGCAAATTATTCAGTGTAGACAAAAACTATATCAGAAACCTCAACATCATTTTTGAAGACCTATCGATAGACATCCCACACGTGTAGATTTGATGAAAAAAATTTTTTTGAGTTACAGTTCTAAGTATGGGGGGCAACCCAAATATATTTTTTTTGTAAAAATCTAAATGCGGTTCACAGAATACATCTACTTACCAAGTTTCAATAGTTTTCATAGTTTCGGCAAAAAGTGGCTGTGACATACGGACGTACAGACAGACAGACAGACATGGCGAATCTATAAGGGTTCCGTTTTTACGTTTTACGGAACCCTAAAAAACGAGCCGAAAATAAATTAACCATAAAAAAGTAGGCTTCCACTACAATAATAATATAAGAGATATTTAACTATTATTATAGTTAAATATTATGTTTATAATTACGGAAGGCATTTGAATATTTTAGCAGATTATGGCAATTTAGTCAACAGCTGGTAAAATCTATCTACGAACATCTAATGCAAATCTGTATCGCATATCGAAAATATAACGAAATACCAGTACAAGGACTGTTGAAGTTATAAGTTGGCGGACTACAGTGCTTGTTTTTGAAGAAAACACTTGCTTGAGACTTGGATTATCCTTTTATTATTTAAATTCACAATTACGTGAACAGCCATTGAAGAAGACCAAAGAAGAAGAGGGGGCGCGGGGCAGGGGCTCGGGGAGAGGCGCATGGATGCGTTCAATGCAATGAATTTACGATGCGTTCACAAATTAAATAATCGTATTGTTGAAATACCGAACATTCTCACCTCTCTTTTTTAGTCTAAAATATATTAATCAAATTTAGTCTATAGTTAGGTAGGTATCTATTAAATTTTACATAATCTATTTATAGCTTTTAAACATCATTGAAGTTCATATCCTAAGATACTTCAAACTTAAACATTTGTGGAATAAGAAAATCCCTATGTTTAATTTTATCCAATGAGTGAATCATGTTTAGTGCTCGCACAGCAGCCGCCTCCTCATGTGCTGTGGTGTTAATCGTTCTGACGTACTTTGCCAAACTCACAATCGAGGCGGCATCGCGAATGTTGGGGGCGCGCACCATCGACGCGAGTGCCCCGGTTGCGTGGGGGTCGACGAGTCGTTCGTATAGTTGATTCGCGTATGGGGAGTGGACAGGTTCGCCCTCTCCGGACTTTCGGAAACTTGAGACGGTGACGACTCGCGCCGGCATGTCGAGAACGACATGCCGGCGCCGACATGGGTATAAGCGCCACCAGAACCGCCAGTGGCAAGATTAGGATCAGAAATGGGCGACGTCGAGCCTGGCGTGCCAGCTCCCTTAGATCCTCCAGGAAGGCGGGAGGTAGATGGGATACCTGGTGAAGGAGCTGGCACCGAGGAGGTTCCGCGGCCTGGGTCGTCGATATCAGCGGAACTAGCTGCGTCATCGTCGATTGAACGTTTGTGTCTAGCGTTGATCCGCACCAGTTTACGTGTGGATACGCTATATCCGAATTTCTTGTCATACACCTTACGGACAGAAATGGGGCCAAGGGCGGCGACAGCAGGGTGTTTTGGGTCGAGAATGAGATCCTCTTCGTCTCCATCACGAACGTTTACCTGTGCGTCGCGTGGAGGATAGACAATTCCGGGTATAAAACACTTCCCGATAGTGTTCCAGGTCGTATACGGTTTAGATGTGCAACCAGTGAGAGATATAACGTCCACGCCTTTCGGGGCCTGACTGAGGGGGCAATCTCCGGAGCCAACCTCTATGAGTGGAGCGGTTATCCAGCTGTATATGTTCTGTTGTGTCTTCGTCCGAGTGTTCGTGGTTACGTCAGACGGGCCTACAGCCGAATCTGACATGACAGTGAGTTATTCTTATTCAAGAAAGTAACAGGTGAAACTTCGCAAAGAATAGGGAGGACCGAAGTCAACTCAACCCAAACAAGGAAATAAAGCAAGTTAGTTAGTTAAATGGTTCGAGTAAAATGAATTGGATTGAGCGAACTAGTTCGGCAAAGATTTGTGAGCAAAATTCAGCGCACCTAATAAATAAATATTGGTAGACAATTCACACACAACACCATCTGACCCCAAACTAAGCAAAGCTTGTGTGATGGCGGCCAGATAGCTGATATAATACTTATATAGTTTTAAATACATACTTATTATACATAGAAACACCCAGACACAGTGCAAACATTTGAATTCATCACACAAATATTTGCACTGGGTGGGGATCGAACCCACGACCCTCGGCTTCGCAGGCAGAGCTACTACCCACTAAGCCACAAGGCCAGTCAAGTTTAAAATCATTATATAAATCTATGATAGTTTTGCTGCCTGATATGTAATATTTTGTAGTAGACGCTCGTAAGTAGTGCGATTCAATTTTAAGAATGGAGTTTATGTGTTCTTTTATGGCGACTCGTAGTTCAGGATCAATGTCTTCCTCTACCATCATTTAAAGAAGTCAGTTTTGTTCATTCTAGTTTGAACCGTTCATACCATACGGTCAGATATGTCTTAAGGAGCCATCTACCACGAAATCACAAGACCTGTTGGCGTGCCTTGGTCTCTCAGTATTTGAGTATTTGTATTTTACTTGCACATGTATGCTCTCTGCTTTGCCAATTCTACCGAGCCCCAAACATTTTGAAAAAGTTAATTTCTAGTGTTTATATTATCTATCAATCTATCTATCAATTTCGTAGTGCAGTTTACCTTACATTTAGCCGTACAGGGCTCTCTGAGACAGCAAGATGAGCGTTTGAGATGAATTATTTACGAAAAATGCGGTACAAAAGCGTAGGTACCCAGTAGGTACTATCTTGGAGACAACACAACATGTCGGTTTGTGGATATTTCCACGTAAATCTACAAATACAACAAGTAACATATTATACATACTGCCCACCTAACCATAAACAACGCATCTGCCTGGCGGCAACAATTGAGAAAAACACGCGCAATTTTTTTTTTCAATTTTTTGTTTTAAAAAAGGTTTATCATGAAATTCAAAAAACAAATTTGGAATATATAACCAAGGATATTTATTTTCATATCGTGTAACATAGAAACGTGTATACTTCTTATTTAATTAATGACGAATCAAAAAATATTTATGACTAAGAAACTAAAGAATTACATTTCTGGACTTTACTAAGCACATACAACGCATGTGCAGCAAATGCGTTGCATATGCCTAGGTAAGCGTTATTATGATGCTAATAGCTAGTAATATGACTATATCGCGTCATCATTTTCCTACTTATTACAATTTCAACTGAGAACTTAAGCTGGTTATGACTAGTATCTGTGCCATGGAATGCATGCGATATAATATTTTAATATATAATTATTTTACTGAGTATAATTAAAAGAAAATTCAAGTGAATATTATAAAATTAACTTTATTTAACATATAACATAATAATGCACTTTGTGTCATTTATTACTCTTAATCAGTATCAATGCCACAATAATAAAAAATACATTACTTACTATCTAGTTTTGAGATCCAAATCAGGTTTCCTTAAACATTAATTATTACAAAACAAATGTTAAACTACAACAATGAAAACAAGACAAATAAAGTGGCCAAGTGCGAGTTGGACCCGCCCATGAAGGGTTCCGTTGCAGCAAGTAACATAATATACATAGTACACATAGTTCTTGTAGTTCGTTGTAACTTTGATCGAAGTTTCTATAATAGTGTATTTATGACGTACTAAAAAAAAACTACTCATCAGATCGAGTTCAAATTAATTTTCGTTGGTAGTTTACATGGTAATGTACATCATATATTTTTTTTAGATTTTTCATTCTCTTACTTTAGAAGTTAGAGGGGGGGGGACACACATTTTACCACTTTGAAAGTGTCTCTTGCGCAAATTATTCAGTGTAGACGAAAATGATTTTAGAAACCTCAACATCATTTTTAAAGACCTATCGATAGACACCCCACACGTGTAGGTTTTATGAAAAAAAAAATTTGAGTTTTAGTTCTCAGTATGGGGGACAACCCTAATTTTTATTTTTTTATAATTTTTTTGTTCCATCCTTAATGCGGTTCACAGAATACATCTACTTACCAAGTTTCAACAGTGTAGTTCTCATAGTTTCGGCAAAAAGTGGCTGTGACATACGGACGGACGGACAGACAGACAGACAGACATGACGAATCTATAAGGGTTCCGTTTTTACGTTTTACGGAACCCTAAAAATTGACTTCCAAATCAACGTTGGTACTTACTTACCTAGAAAAAAAACATGTTATAATTGAACCAGTAATTTAGAGTAGAGATTCCTGTTGCAATATGCTTGTTTCACTCGTAATAACTAAAGAGCCTTTAGTCATCACAGTCAGATGAAACAGGCAAATTGTATCAGAATTCTCTCCTGTTGGCAGGCATGAGAGGCACGAGTTTCGAGACGATAGCCGCTTTGCGCTCATGATCAATGCCTCGGGGCGGAGTTCGTTGTTTTGGTTCTGGGAACTCGTGAGACTTCCATATTTTCAATTGCAGAAAATCCAATGACTCATAACCTTCTTGTACGTGGCTTGTTTTGTATTTCAGTAAAAAGCATCCCCTTTCAACTTGTACTGATACGACGTCTTTCAAATATACTCGCGGCTCCATCTTTCGAAGCTTGTGCTGGGATGACAAACCCTGGTATTTAAAAAAGTCTGTGAAAGCCATGACTTTCACAGAATTGGCCAACCCAACACAATCTACGAAATCAGAAAAGTCGTAGACTTTGTTCCTTTTCTTCAACGACTTTTCTACCTGGTGGTGAAACGCATCGGCAGACATGAAACTATGTCCAGGCTCAAAATATTTGAGTGTTATTACTTTAGCGTTTATATGCTCATTGTTAACAATGGTCACCAAAAAAGATAAAAGGGCCCAATTTTTATTCTGAGCGGCACAATTGTCCAACCAAAGAGTTATGTTTTCATAGTCTCGTTTGTAGAGAAGAAACGATCTTAAACTTGATATTATGTCTTCTTGATTTCTTCCCGAAACGGTTTCATTCCATAGAGCCGCAAAAGGTACATGCTCAGCAGTTGTCTTGCCGAGAGGAACGAAACTCTCGTTAAATGCAACGATGCGTGGGCAAAACATTGCGGCTTTAAACTGATCTATCCTAGGCAGCATTATAACCTTTTGTAAATCAGCTGAGTAAAAATCAATAGCTTTATTTTCTTCTGCAATCTTAGCGTCATTTTTGTAGGATAAACGAGTTTCTTCATACCTCTTTTTGTGCGATATGTAAGTTTGTAAGTACACATAGTTCTTTTAGTTCGTTGTAACTTTGATCGAAGTTTTAATAATAATGTATTTATGACGTACTAAAAAAACTACTCACAAGATCGAGTTCAAACCAATTTTCGTTGGTAGTTTGTATGGTAATGTACATCATATATATTTTTTAGTTTTTTCATTTTCTTATTTTAGAAGTTAGAGGCGGGAGTTAATATGTGTGTCCCCACACATTTTACCACTTAATACACATTTTACCGTCTCTCGCGCAAATTATTCAGTGTAGACAAAAAATATATTAGAAACCTCAACATCATTTTTGAAGACCTATCGATAGACATCCCACACGTGTAGATTTGATGAAAAAAAAAATTTTTGAGTTTCAGTTCTAAGTATGGGGGGGCAACCCCAATATTTTTTTTTTTTTTTTGTAAAAATCTGAATGCGGTTCACAGAATACATCTACTTACCAAGTTTCAATAGTTTTCATAGTTTCGGCAAAAAGTGGCTGTGACATACGGACGGACAGACAGACAGACAGACATGACGAATCTATAAGGGTTCCGTTTTTACGTTTTACGGAACCCTAAAAAACGAGCCGAAAATAAATTAACCATAAAGAAGTAGGCTTCCACTACAATAATAATATAAGAGATATTTAACTATTATTATAGTTAAATATTATGTTTATAATTACGGAAGGCATTTGAATATTTTAGCAGATTATGGCAATTTTAGTCAACAGCTGGTAAAATCTATCTACGAACATCTAATGCAAATCTGTATCGCATATCGAAAATATAACGAAATACCAGTACAAGGACTGTTGAAGTTATAAGTTGGCGGTCTACAGTGCTTGTTGTTGAAGAAAACACTTACTTGAGACTTGGATTATCCTTTAATTAATTAAATTCATAATTACGTGTACAGCCATTGAAGAAGACCAAAGAAGAAGAGGGGGCGCGGGGCAGGGGCTCGGGGAGAGGCGCATAGATGCGTTCAATGCAATGAATTTACGATGCGTTCACAAATTAAATAATCGTATTGTTGAAATACCGAACATTCTCACCTCTCTTTTTTAGTCTAAAATATATTAATCAAATTTAGTCTACAGTTAGGTAGGTATCTATTAAATTTTACATAATCTATTTATAGCTTTTAAACATCATTGAAGTTCATATCCTAAGATACTTCAAACTTAAACATTTGTGGAATAAGAAAATTCCTTTTGACATAACATTGGAATCGAGTGAACTCAATACCAATTAACTTAAAGTTATAAAACGATTAACATAAATTTATTAATTACAAGGTAACAATACTAACTTATTTATAGGTCTCACATATTCACCTTTACTTGTTTTTAACAATACAGATCTGACTAAATTATCTTTTTTATTTTTGTGAATGGATATTATTCTACCTAAAGGCCAGCAAGCGGGGGGAGTAAGATCTTCTTTTATTAAGACTACATCACCCACCTTTAAATTTTCTCTTATCTGCAACCACTTACTACGCGGCTGTAGCTCAGACAAATAGTTATTGTAAAATTGTAACCAGAATTTTTGTTTGACATAAGTTATTTTTTGATACAAGTTTAATCTATTTATAAGATTTATATTTGGTTTACGCAAGTATGATCATGTATCTCAATTTCGTATACAGCTCAAGTGGCTCCCTATTCGCTTTCGTCGGAATACTCATATTTTGTCTTTTCTCTATAGCGTATTATTTAACCCCTCTTTTCCGCGGTATTTAAAAAAACTTTTCACTTTTTGGAGCAATGCACATGGTCTACCGCTCAGGTCAAAATATAACTTGTTCCTTGAAACACCGCCGGCGCGCAGCGAAACTTTTTATGGCAAGTCATTTGCTTTCCAAGCTGTCCAGTTGTGGAACGCCTTGCCCGTCAACATTAGACAAGCTCCTTCTCTTGCTGTTTTTAAGAACCAAGTTAAAGAGTTCTACTTGTTGCAGTCATCAGCTAGTTAAAGTCATTATTCTCCTTAAAATCGTCATGAAATTGTAATCTATTTATCTTTAAATGTTTTAATTCGTTGAACATGTTATTATTAATTATTTATCTATTAGTCTATTATTATGAAATTATTTGTGTATTAGGATGTGAAATCGATATATATATAATATTTATATATATTGTTGTTTTTAAACTTAGTTTTTTGTTATTATAAATTGTTAGTACTCCTAATTGTACTCCCCGTCTTCCATTATTGATTGATTTATTTGTTACCATCCTATGGTTGCCTGGAAGAAATCGCTCTCAGCGATAAGGTCGCCAATTGCTACTTTATTATAAGTTTTTTTCTGTATTTTTCTTTGTTATGTAAGTGCAATAAAGAGTTTATCTATCTATCTATCTATCTATCTATTTTCTGACAAGTGCAAAATATTTGGTTCTGGAATGTCTGCCATATGCGTGCCTAAAATAAAATGTGCTGGTGTAAGACATACAATATCATTGTCAGGTTCATCTCTTAAAGTACATACAGGTCTTGAATTCAGCACACCTTCAATTTGTACTAAAATTGTATTCAAATATTCGTATGTTAACTTAACATTGCTTAAATGCTTTTTAAGCAGCTATTTTACAGATTTAATGCCTGCCTCATATAGTCCTCCCATATGACTTGCTAAGGGGATTGTAAATTTCCATTGAATATTTATTGAATGACAAAAGTCTATGATCTGACCATATGAGTCATCATTTTAAACAGTTTGTATAAAAAAATTAACTCATTGTAAGCACCCTTAAAATTGGTAGCGTTATCTGAATAAATACATTGACATACACCTCTTCTACTAAAAATCTTTTAAGTGCACAAATAAATGATTGAGTTGTCAAGTCATTCACAAGTTCCAGATGCAATGCTTTTGTGGACAAACAAACGAAAAGACACAAAATATCCTTTGATGTACTTACAATTCCGAGTCATAGATGTCCGAATTAGAATAGCTCCACTGAAATCTATACCTACATGCAAAAATGGACGAGTTAATGTGACTCTAGGTGTTGGGAGACTAGCCATTTGTTGCTCACAGGTTTTAGCGCTATATCTAAGGCAGCGTACACATCTATGTAATACCTTTTTAACCTCTTGACGTCCATTAATTGGCCAATATTTCAGTCTTAAATTACAAAGTGTATTTTGTGTGCCTGAATGTAAAAGTTTCAAATGATACTGTTGTATGATTAGTGATGTAATATGTTCTTTCTGTGGTAATATGATAGGATATGCTTGGTTGTATGGAATGTTAGAATTTGCTATTCGTCCGCCTAATCTGATAATATTGTTTTGATCTAAAAATGGGTTTAATTTACGTAATGGACTCGATTTAAAAATATTATCATAAGATGATGATGGGGTCTTGTTTTGAAGTTCTTGAATTTCCTTCTGATAGTGTTTTTGTTGTATGATTTGTATAATGATATTGTGTGATTGTTGTAATTCTTCTATTGTAAGTAAATTGTTTTGTGCTGTAGTGATGTTATTTTGATATGTTGCAACTTTATTTTTTAAACTAGTTATGAATTTCTAAACATATGCTATTACTCTAATTAATTTCCTGAAAGTAGACTTGTGCTGAAAATATTCATATAAATAATTTGTTTTTTTGTGTGTTTTCTTTTGATGTATGTGCTGAGATTAATTCTGTCTGTGTTAAGTTATCTTTTATTTCTGGTGTAGAAATTGGCCAGGACTGTGCATCTTGCAGGATCCAGTGTGGACCTTTCCACCATAGTGAAAGCTGTGACAAATCCTGTGGCGCAACTCCTCTTGTGAGAAAGTCAGCCGGGTTTGACTTTCGTTCCAATCGGTTGCATTTGTTAACTCTATGATTTCCATGAGACGGTGTGATACATATGAATGTATTTTTTATATGGTGATCGTATCCAATGCAAGACTATTAATGAATCTGTGAACATAAATGTTTTGTTTATGATGAATTTCTTTTTGAATGCTTCTAACAATTTCTGTATCAACTGTGCTAGCAAGAGAGCTCCACATAATTCTAATCTGGGCAACGATTGTGATTTAATTGGTGCCACTTTTGTTTTGGCTAAAACAAGAATGCAGCTTGATTGAGTATTAGGATATGTAGCTCTGAAATATATACAAGCTCCAAAAGCTTTTAGTGATGCATCACAAAATCCTACCAGCTGTATTTCCATTGGGATATCACTGAAATAATATCTTGGTATGCAAATATGCTGTAAGTGATTTATATTATGATAAAATTCTGGTAAAATGCCATCCCAGTCTAGTTTTAATTTCCATATTTCTTGCATGATAATTTTTGCTTTTATTGTGGTAGGTGCTAAAATACCTATAGGATCATAGATTTGTGCAATTGTCGATAAAATATTTCTTTTTGTTGGCTTAAAATCTTTCAGGATTGGGACTGCAATACTTAGTGTATCGTTTTGAGTTAGCCATTTTATACCTAATGTTTTTATAGTTTCGTTGTGAGTAAAATCATACATGGTGTTTGATGTATTCTGTTCCTCTATACTAACTTGCTTTAACACTTGAGGATTATTTGTAGACCATTTGTGTAATTTGAAATTACCCTTATGTAATAAGTTTGTGAGTTGTTCACACAGTTTCTGAACCTGCTCTAAATGATCTCCTCCAGACAGAAAAGCATCCATGTAGCATTCTGATTGAATAACTTCTGCTGCTTCTGGATATAATTTATTATTTAATTCTGCCAAATATCTAAGAGTACGGCAAGCTAAAAAAGGCGCACACTTAGTTCCATATGTAACTGTTTTTAACTGTATACACTTTAATGGCAGCGATGGTGCATCTCGCCATAGTATTCTAAGCAATGGTTGTTGACTCTCTTTAACAAAAATAGATCTAAACATCTTTACTATATCACAAGTGAAAGTGTATTTATACATTCTGAATCTAAGCAAAATATTCAGTACGTCATTATATATCTTGGGTCCTTCATATAAAATTTCATTTAATGAGACTCCTGAGGATGTTTTGCTAATAGCATTTACTACTGTACGGAGTTTTGTTGAACGGCTATCTGGCCTTAAAATTCCCATATGTGGTATATAGCAGTGTATGTTTTGTTCATTTTGAAATTTTGTGATCACCTTGGCATGACCTAAGTTTATGAACTCATCTATGAATGCTTTGTACTGTTCAAAAAGCAATATATTTTTTTTGAATTCTAGAAAAAGTAAGCTTCGGTATGCTGTATTGAATGAGTCACCCAAAAGTTTGAGCTGTTCATTGTTAATGGGCATTTCCACTGTAAAATGACCAGAGTTTTCCTGAACTGTAGTTTCTGCAAATAACTTTTCACAATATTGATCTTCTGGTGTAAGTATGATTTTGGGCTTTACTTCTTCTTGATGTCAAAATCTAGCCAATAAGTCCTCTGTTGATGACTGATTGGTCATATGTAAGCTAATGCAATTGTTCGGTCTCTGAATGTCTGATGGTACACTACCTGTCACAATCCAACCGAATACTGATTCTATTAATTGGGGACCGTGTGGACCTAAACTAATTCTGTAAGTTAGTATCAGAGAGTAAAATAGTTGGGCTCCTATCAAGATACCTATGTCGCTAGGTACATATAATCCAGGATCAGCTAATTTTTTCTGTTGTTGTATGGGTATGTTTAATAAATGTATGTTTATGTAGTTGTGTGGCAATGGTACAGTGATATTATCAATAACTATGAAGTTATGATTGACATTATAATTGGACAATCTTGAGGCAATATTAGTGTTAATACATAGCTGTGTTTGCTTACCTGAATCGCCTATTCCTTTGATTATGTGACTGTCATAGTAGAATTCACTTTTTAGTTGCGTAGCGAGCCTGTGAGTAACAATGCTGACTTCACTTCCCGAGTCTAGCAATGCACGTGCTGTTTGCCATGTTCCCGAAGAGTCCTGTATATATATTACAGCTTTAGATAATAGAATTTGATTTGTATTAGTGTTAGATATACATACTGTAGAAGGGGCTAAGAACGCTTGAGGTTGTTGTGTAGAATTTGTGTTTGTTGTATTGTTTGATGATAGATTTGCTATGTTTCCTGATGTGGAAGAAATGTTATATGTGTGGTGAGTTGGTGACTGTGTGTGAGTTAGTTCACCTTTTGTATGGTTTTTGTTTTGTATGTTATCTAGGTTTTGTTGTGTTTGAGATTGTGCTTGATATTGTGTTTGTGTTTGGGGCTGTAATATATGTGTGTTATTTATTAAATTTACCTTTCTGGGGGGGTTTGTAAGGTGTATCAAACTATGGTGTCTGCCTCGACAAGTGTTGCATGTTCTGTTACTGCACTTGTGTTTAGCATTGTATGGTTGTAAACAATTATAGCACAATGTGTTAGCTTTTATAAACTCTATACGTTTGTCAACACACATTTCTAGAAAAGTAGGACACTTATTTATATAATGTGGACCTTGACATATGTGACATTTTGATTGAAAGTATTTGTAGTAGACACAAGAGAATACTTTGTTTGTTGTTTGTTTTGCTGAGAATTTTTGTCAATTTTATCACTCATAAGTTCAAAAGCAGTCATTCTGAAAGTAATGAATTCTATTAACTCCTTATAATAATTAGCAATACATGTCTCTTTTCGATTCAACTCCCATGCACCACGGAGAGAATTATCAAACTTTTGTGTTATAATGTACACTAAAAGAACATCCCATTGATTGACTGGCAATTCTAACGCAGTTAATGAATCTAAACTTTGCTGTAAAATAGTTAAAAAATGTTTCAGATTTCTTCTAGTTATCGTAGGATAAGACATAATTTTTTTAAAGTGATAATTAACGATAATTGTTTTGTTTTCATACCTGTTTTTAATATGTTCATAGCTTTGCTGTAATTATCTTCTGTTATGAAAAATTAGCTAATGAGACCAGCTGCGTCACCACGCAGGGATGAATTCAAATACTGCAAAAGTGGGGACACATTTGCTACATCCATAGCACATTCAAACAAGTTCTTAAATGTTGGCCATTCCTGTATATTTCCACTAAAGTTTGGCAGTTCCAGCTTCGGCAGTTTGATTCTTTGTGTGTTTTGTGAGATATCAGAGGTGTTGATATTTGGTGCATCTTGAAATGAGTTGTCTTGCGGTGATATAATGCGACTGATTGATGCCTTTGTTACGTAGTATTTGTTTTCTACCGTTAATCGTCATGCTCTTTCTGTGAGTCTGGATCTTCTTGTTCAATTAAGGTTTGCACGTCATCGAACTTCTTCATCCATTTTTCTAAATCTTCTCCTCTCACACGAACGTCGGCAATGTCAAACTGATCCTCCTCCTGGGCATCTGAAATCCAATTGACAATTCGTGTAATCTTGCCTTTGATCACTCCTCTCAGTGATATTTTCTCCTTTAAAGCCATAATAATAAGTAATCCAGATCCTGTTGTGTGTAAAATATGTTTTGTAGACTGTGCCCGATGTAAAAAACGTGAATTCGCACTAAAATATTGTCAGTTGCGGTGGTACTATGTGTTCGTAACTCGAATTTGAGGTTGTAATTAAGGTGTGTTCGTTCGAGAACGAGGTTCGTGGTACCAATCCAAAGTATGCGTCGCGTCGACTGTGGTGTGGAATGTAGCTATATTCACTTGAGACGCTATCGTCGCCGGTTTTTATCATATTGTTTTTCATGTTGTTTCGCTCTTAGGACCATTTCTTATGTTGAAGTTATAAGTTGGCGGTCTACAGTGCTTGTTGTTGAAGAAAACACTTGCTTGAGACTTGGATTATCCTTTTATTAATTAAATTGACAATTACGTGTACAGCCATTGAAGAAGACCAAAGAAGAAGAGGGGGCGCGGAGCAGGGGCGCGGGGAGAGGCGCATGGATGCGTTCAATGCAATGAATTTACGATGCGTTCACAAATTAAATAATCGTATTGTTGAAATACCGAACAAGGACTACGAGAAGAATACGAGACTTCTCTTGGATCTTGGCACTTCTAGCAGCCATCTTGCTCTCTAGCGACCTGAACACGATTATTTGTAGCGCCCGCCTGTCAAAATTATGATAGTAACAAAATGTGTATGAAGTTATTTTTTCTTAAAGGAAATATTTGTGGATATAGAGACAGCAAAGAAAACAATATATTGCCATTGATATAAGGAAGAGCCTGTTTCCTGGTGAGGACAACATTGTGACACCATACCACGTACCTGCTCCTGTAAATACCCGTACTCCTGATACAGTTAGAGGTAACATTAGAAGGAGACATTTCATTGAGACTCACTTTCAATGAATGTTGAATTGTAACTAAGTTCAGGATTTTATTGGTCCTAAAATGAATAATTTATTAGTCATAAGATTAATTCTTCGTTTTAATTTTGCAATTTCTATATTGTATTTGTGTTCCAGTTCCATCATTTGTAGTTATTGTCTTTTAAAGTTCGTATTGTTCCCAACTATTTCATGTCGAATTTCTTCTTGTCTGCAAAACTAAAAATAATAATGACGTTATTTAAAAACATACAAAATACACTAAATTTATTTAATTAAGTATCAAAGCCTCTGATTGTGGCATAGTAGCATTTTCCAGTAAATAATTTACATCATTGTAGTGGGTGATGATGGCGAATAATAGAGAATACACACGGAACGGTGATTTATTAATGCCCAAACAAACAGAAATCCGGAAACAACGCGGAGGGAAGAGATATCGACTACGACATCTCCTGCGACAGCTGCCTGGCCATACTAATGGCCAGGCAGCTGTCCGATACTGTGACTCGTAGTAGGTACTCTGTAAACGTGGTATAGGGCCAGGCAGCTGTCCGCTATATTCGTTAGTGGAGCCTACGAATGGATACCGCAATGGACGACACACTGGATGTATGTACATTGCTGGTTAACAAACGTTAGCGTGTTCTAATTCTACCGTAGCGTCATCTATTGACGTTCGCCGGAACTTCACTATTGGGTGTTTCTGTTACATCATTCATTTATCCGTTAACTTAGTAAACGTTCTAATTATTTTGTATTATTGTATAACATTATCTACCTTTCCAGCATTATGATAAAAACAAATCTGATTATATGTGTGACTCAGACCTGCTGTATGTTCATTTTATCAACATGGCAAATTAGCTACACTGACTTGAATTAAAATTTGTTCCAAAACTCTATCGTAGGCCAGTTGTCTTTACATTTCTTGTCACCGGCAGTAGGCTGAATCACAGAAAACAAATCCTTACTAATATTATAAATGCGAAAGTAACTCTGTCTGTCTGTCTGTCTGTTACGATTTACCGTCTAAACCAGTGAACCGATTTTGATGAAATTTGGTATACAAATAGACTAGACTCCGCGAAAGGACATAGGCTACTTTTTATTGCGGATAAAGGGTTGGGGGGGTTGAGCAATGTAACAAAAACGGGGAAAAATATTTCACTTTAAAAGCTTTAGCTGCGTGTGCCATTGACGTTCAGCACGTGTCACAGACTTTTGTAGACACGTGTCACGGATTTGAAGGTCATTTTAGGTAAACAAATTTGCAATAATGCATTGTTACATTTGTATATGTAAATTAAAAATATCTCTAATCTTATTTTGTGTAATGTTGTTTATATTAAATTTCTCCGTTGGATTTTATGCTTCTACACCAACATACCTTTTCACAAACAATCGTACATTAAAAGAACTTGAAGAAAGAACCATGCTGCCTCGATTTTACACCAAAGGGGTTTTCGATAATCAAGCTCAAGATTATCTGAAGAAGACTGATCACCTGAATGAAGAATCATACTCCAATGAGTAACATATAGAGCAATGTTCTCAATGTTCAAACGCTGGACGTTGGCGAAATTGCGGTGATACGTACCTTCTATTACCGAATGGAAGAAAGAGAAGCAGAATGCATTGTTGGCGGAGGTATTTTATAAATATGGTGTTAATATTTATCTGAACAAATACATTATTAATCACAAATATATAATTTTGAACAAAATTGCCCTTGATGTTGTTTGATTTTAATGAACGTTTTAGGAAATATCGTAGTTTTAAACAACTCCGTAACAAAATAATATACCATTTTATTGTGGGCACGTGGTCCAGTGATGTTTCTTAGCGTTGTCTTCCAGCTGAGGTTCTTCGAGGCGATGTAGCCACAGAGGCGGAACTGCGGCCGCAGTCGTGAGGGCGAACCTCTCGCACTCGACGATCTTAACCAAGACGCTCAACAGTGAGAGGTCGTGTGAGTTGGAGAAGCGAGAGGAGGCCATTACCTGTCACTCATCCAGTGTCGTGAAAGTGGACATGGGAGCGATCCTAAAGGCGCACTTGAATCGCATCCTGTTTCCACCGAAGGGTTTGGGTTCGGACGCTTAGGGCGGTCCGGCACCGCACTAGGCATATGGTTTCCCGAGGTCGTGACGCGTCGCTGGTTTTTAATGCATCACTGGAACCAAATGCGGTGGTTCGGACGTCCCCGATGAGGTGTCCCCGCAAAAGGCGGCGGCAATGGCAGATCGAGTCACGGTCGAATGCGATAGCGGTCCCGAGACTGCTGCCAACCCACAGCTGGAAAAACCTGTTGTAGGTATGGGTTTTGACCAGTAAGGGTACCATATCCGTACGTAATATCGATCCCGACATATCCCACTATGTCAATGCGTGACCATTGGCTCCAAACCTTGCGGTCCAAGCAATTCGGTGTTGTTGCGCAACAAAATGTTGCGTTATCAAGATCATCAGGTTACAGAGATAACCAAATTGTTCTTCTACCGTAAGAAATAAAAACTGAAAATATCGTACACATAGAAGTTCTTAAAAATACCTGTACTATAAAACACATTTTAGTATATCCCAGTACGTTTACCTAGCGTTCCTTTATTATTTTCCTCAAATAGACGCGGGTGACACCGCGGGTCTCAGCTAGTAGTAATATACAATGTCTAATTTTGACAGTGAGAATTCGAGCTACTTATCATGTTCTCCAGTTAGCGACAGTGCCGATAGCTTCTGCAGTATTCCAACTTTGTCGGACTGTTACGCGGTGGTGGTCTGGAGTCTTTTTTAAAAAAAACTAAATTACAAACGAAAGATTTAGTGGAATAATTATTACTTAGTACTTGGACAGGTCTGATATATTGACTAACTGTGTAGGAAACACATTATCTTTAATCAGAGCTAACAATTGAGTGACGTCACAACAGGCGTCATCCGTGATATTAAGTTCCGGTACAAAGTTTGTAGGGGTAGTTATGTTTAAAATGTCATACTTCGGTACAGTCCGCGAGGTAAAAGCTGAGCTTTGCATTAGTGTGAGTGATCACATGCATACGCATCTATTACCAAAAGTACAGTCAGACAACAAACTCTTAAACAACAAGCTGACATTAACTATCCAGGATCAATATGGTCATTGCGAAAAGAAGTATCTCTTTTAGGATTCAAATGGTCAAGGACAGAGAATAACAGAAAAATTTTAATGGAAAAGCATGAGATCCGTCACCTACGTATAACTTATTTACTTAAAATTTCCGAATACCGTATTCAGGGCAGGCCTATCGTTTATACCAATATACAATTGATACTGCATAATAAACAACGATTTATTGAATATAAAATTGACACCTTATTAAGAGAACATGGTCACAGCGTCCTGCGTCTGACTGTACTTTTGGTGATCACTCACACTAATGCAAAGCTCAGCTTATACCTCGCGGACTGTACGAGGGATGTAGTTTTATAATACCCGACACAGTTGTCGGGGATAGCTATGATTCCTGTTCCGGACAAGGTGGTCTCGTACAATTTTGAAGTTTGACAGTCGATTCTGATTTTACTTGGGTCAGAAAATACATAAATCCATCTGTTTTTTGAAATGGGGTGTATAACATCTAATTTCCCGGTAATCACTTTTGTTTTACACTGTGGGGGTTTCGAAGTGATTGCTTTAGGCAGTAGTTCACTTTCACAAATGGGTTTTGCGTCGGTTATATATATATTCTCTATCTTACACATACAAGTTCCTGGGTCTATGGATATACAGTCGCGTAGACTATCCATAGTACAATACTGAGACTGGTCTTTGGTCATCGCTGTATCACAGATCAGAAAATAGTTACTTCGTAACAGATGCATCACTGCCATACAAAAGTGCAAATACCTACACGATAATAACCTAAACTATCGTATACTATTTACCTACTATTACTTGCAAGCAAAAATACACCTTAATACACCCACGTAGAGTTGTAAATGCCGTGACTTGTCGTCTGCTTACGTCACTGACCAAACGTGCTAGGGTTGTAAGAAATGGTGGAAGGTGGTAGTAGTGGTAGGACTCGTGGACGAGTCCGCCTGGGGAAGGACCACACACCTTTGCCAGTTATTTTACCGCGAAGCAGTAATGTGCAAACATTACTGTGTTTTTTTTAAACAAAGAGAGACGAGACAAGCAGGACATGTGCCTGATGGTAAGCAACATGCCTGCCAAATAACAGCACAGTGACACGCAGCTATTGGAACATGAAGAGTCCAAATCATTACCTAGCATTGCACTGTGCTCGTCACCCAGAGGTCTAAGATGTTATATCTCTAAGCCCTGTAATTTCACTAGAAACATTGCTCTTCAAATCGGAACACATTAATGTTTGCACATTACTGCTTGGCGGTAGAAGAACTGACAAAGGTGTGATACTACCCCAGGCGGACTCTGCTAAGAGTCCTACCACTACAGTATTCCATTAGACAAGCCCATTAATTTGATATAGAGGTAGGTTGTGAAGAAATATTTTGTCCTCCGTTTTGTGGAGGGGGGCATTTTGAATCTATATTAACCAAACATAGCTACCACCGCACAAAATTATATTATTATATTGGAAGGGGATTTTAAAAGGCTTTCATTATGTTCTTCTATTTCAGTGTTATATATGGCATCCTTGGTAGCCATGGCTTTAAGAAACGTAGGGTAGTCGTCGACGGAAATGTCTAAACCTGAGCTTGTGGATGGGACTGGAGAGTCAACAACTTCAACTTCAGGGGGTGCAGAGTGTTCGGGGGCAGCATCTGCTGTTCCCGTCGCCTCCTCATTACTTGTCGTGGCCTCGTTGAGTATTTCAGGTTGTAGTTCTGGTAGAGGCACGAGGTCTTCGATTGGGCCTAGAAGGTCTGGAGAACTCGGGGTGACTTCATCAGGATTGAATGATGGAGGTGAGACTAATAAGTCAATTAAATCTTCGTCTAAGGGTAGAGATCTGCTTTCAGTAAGAGCTTCCGGTCTTGGAGACGTATCTCGCTGTACAGGGTTTACAGGGAATCGAAAGAGCGCCTCAGCGTTGGCGTTTATTTTGCCCTTTTTGTATTGGATGTCGTACTCGAACTCTTCTAGTTTGAGTCGCCATCGGACCAGTCGTGATCCAGGGTCTTTGCAATTAAATAGCCATTGTAAGGGCTTGTGGTCTGTTAGTATTTTAAAACGGTGTCCAAAGAGGTATGGCCTGAAAACTTTGGTGCCAAAGACTATGGCTAGGCATTCCTTCTCTGTAGTGCTATAATTACACTCGGCCTTGTTCAGGGTGCGAGAGGCAAACGCTATGGGACGGTCTTGTCCCACAGGTCCCTGGGACAAAATGGCAGATATGCCGAAGTTAGAAGCGTCACAGGTCAATTGAAAAAGTTGTGTAAAATCTGGATACGCGAGTATGGGAGCTGTGACGAGCTTGGATTTCAAGGTTTCGAAGGCGAGCTGTTGCTCGTTTTTCCATTCAAATGGAACGTCCTTTTTGAGTAAGTTGGTGAGGGCTTTAGCCGATTTTGAAAAATCTGGTATGAACCGGCGGTAGTACTATATTAGCCCAAAAAATGATTTGATGTCCTTAGGGGACTTTGGTATCGGGAAATCGGTAACGGCTTTGGTTTTGTCTGGGGTTTGGCTTGACTCCTTGCTCAGTTATGATATGACCTAGATAGCTGACTTCTCGTCGGAGGAATTCACACTTGTCGGGCTGTAGTTTCTAGTTAAACTTACGGATTCTCTCGAAAATGGATTTTAGGTTCAGAATATGGGTTGGAAGATCGTAAGCATAGCAGACGATATCGTCAAGATATATAAAACAACGGGTGCCCATCAGTCGCTGGAAAGTGGATGGAGCATTTTTGAGTCCGAATGGCATTCTCAGAAATTGGAAGCGTCCCTTAGGTACATTGAACGCGGTTTTGGCCTTGTCGTTTTCATTTAATAAAATCTGATGAAACCCGGATGCAAGGTCTAAAGTGGAGAAGTATTTACTACATCCGAGCTGGTCAAGGATCTCTGTGATCTGTGGAAGAGGGTAAGTGTCTCCAATTGTGATATCATTTAGCTTCCTATAGTCTATGACTACTCGCCACTTCTGGGTGTTGGACGCATCTAGTTTCTTCGGGACGACCCATATAGGGGATGACCAAGGGGATTCTGAGGGCTCTATGATATGTTTATCTTACAATTTATCAATCATTTTATCAATTTGGTTTCGTACTTCGGCTTTATGAGTTTCTGGGAATCGATAAGTTTTCGCGTGTATCGGAATGTCGCTTGTTGTTTTAATGTCGTGCTTAAGGGCATTGGTATAAGTCAGGCCTTCTCCAGGGAGGTGGAAGATGTCAGAGAATTCGTAACATACCTAGAAAAGAGCTTCTCTTTCTTCGTTGTTGAGATGAGACACGCGTAATTGGCGGAGGACTTCCTCCGCTCGAGAGCCACAGTTTGGTTCATTATGTTGGTTGTTTGTAAAATCATCGGGATAATTTTTAATCTGTAGGAAGTCGATTGGAGTGAGTTTCAGCTTGAGGTCTGATTTCAATTTTACTGGCTGTTCGGATGTATTGACTACTGTTACGTTAACTCTATGGTTAAGTTTTACTTTTACCAAGCAATTGGATACTAGTAGAGAGTCGGATAAGTGTTGGTCTAATACAGCGCCTTCTGTAAGGCTAGTTAGTGTTTTGCACTGAACATTCTATTACTGTCTCAGTGCGAGGTGGGATGATATACGAAGGGTTAACGAAATGGAGTTATATGTTTAGTTTCCCTATCTTTAGGGTGTCTCGGGTGTAATCGATTTCGCATCCGAATGTTGCCAGGAAGTCCGTACCTATGATACCATCATAGGGGAGATTTATAGTTTTTATAACGTGGAATTTGTAGGATTTAGGCTTTGTTTCATGAAATTTTAGTTTGAGTTTGATGTGACCTTCAGTGAGGGTTGGCTCATCGCCAGGGTCTATACCCTTGAGTTTGATAGGTTCTTTGGATAACTGTTGGGCATTGTGGATACAGGTTTGTTTCAGTAAGCATACGGCTGACCCTGAGTCAACCAAAAGAGTTAAAAGTATGTTGGATACCTGTGAGTTTACGACTACGTGGGGTAGGAGCCGTTTAGATGTGTCTATATTGACTTCGAATATTTGGGTATTGGAGAAGCCGTCAGTTTGGGGCTGGTGACCCTGTCGGTTGGCTTGGATTTTGAAAGAAAAGCCGTCAGTTTGGGGCTGGCTACCCTGTCGGTTGGCTTGGATTTTGGAAACGCCGTCAGTTTGGGGCTGGTTACCCTGTTGGTTGGCTGAGAATTTGGAAGAGCCGTCAGTTTGGGGCTGGTTACCCTGTGGGTTGGCTCGGATTTTGGAAACGCCGTCAGTTTGGGGCTGGTTACCCTGTCGGTTGGCTTGTAAGTGGGTGTCGACTTTAAGGTTATGTCTCGGGCGACACCGAGGCGAGACGCTTATTCGTTTAAATCCTGGTTTTCCCCAGGGAAGTCGACTTCATCTTGGCCGACATCGTCATTTTCTTTAGGTTCGTTGGGATTAATCATGTTTATGCGAGCGGCTGGTCTATAATTTTGGCTGTTAGATGGGCCTTAAGATACCCTAAATCTATTGTTGTTGAATTCTCTCTTGCGACAATTTGAGATATCGTGGCCTGGAAGTTTGCAATAGCGGCAGAATGCTCTTGTGTCGGTTGAGCCTTGTGAGTAGGTCGGCCTAGGTGTAAAGTTCGTGGTATTGCTGTTGGTGTTGGCTCTTGAGAAGTTAGGTTTATTTGAATTGTTAAACCTATTTGGGTTGTTATTAGGCCTTGGCTCTGGTTTTTTATACGTTTGTTGTATCCGTTCCTCCGAGACCGCTAAATTTATAGCTTCGTTCAACGTCTTCGGGGAACGGCATCGGACGATATTTGATATACGGGGGTGCAACCCCATTAGAAACCTGTGGAGGGCAATGTCCTCCATGGCAGCACTGCGCCCGGGAAATTCTTTAATTTTTGTATTTGATGATGATTTGATAATTGTGATAAGAGTGTCTCTACTCTGAGAGCGAATTGGCTAACATTGTCACTAGGACCTTGGCTACTTTCCTGGAGCTCTATTAGTAGGTGTGCGTAATGTTTCCTTTCACTAAATTGCGTCTTAAGGAAGTCTTTCAATTGTTCCCAGGAATTGAATTCTTTGATTGAGCAGGCGGTTTCCGCCTTGCCACGTAACTGGCTGATAATGTATTTGAATAGGATTGGCTTTTGGGGTTCCGTGGCGAGCTCATAGGCCAAATTGGAACAGTTCAGTATAAATGAATTTAATTTTTCTCGGGTCCCATCAAATGGTTTTATGAACTTAAATAGGGTGTTGAGGTCCATCTCAACAGGGGTTGCGCTTAGGGGTGCTTTCTCGAACTCTACGTTAGGGGATGGTATGTCTAATAGCATTTTCTCGTCTACCTTTTTCTGTTTTGACATAACTATTGTCATAGTTATGTCAAAACACTTAATTAGTAAATATTATTTTACTGTAGTGACAACCCTAAAGGAATTTTTAGAACAATGACCAAAGACTCACTGGTACAGGAAGGCGGCGATAAGGATTATTGCGGCTGGCTGCATTCCGGCGCGGTGCACGTTGTTATGCTCGAATTATCTCTCTTGGTGATGGATGAAGTAGGTAAAGCTGCAGGAGGGAGGCCTTGGACACGGATTGGCCTCCGGCTGGTAGCTGCGATTGCGGCGATGTTAGATGGTAGCCTGGTCACAGGCTAAACGGGATATAGCTTGATGCACTTGAATATGATCTCACTGCACTATAGCACTGCACTGTGCACTGGAAGACTGGAACGGGTTTTGATGGGGGTGAGTCCGTCGGTGCGGTTGCGGCACTGGGGATTTCCGATCCCACCGCTGCCACCAATTTGTTACGCGGTGGTGGTCTGAAGTCTTTTTAAAAGAAACTAAATTACAAACGACAGATTTATTGGAATAATTCTTACTTAGTACTTGGACAAAAAAATACTTGGGGTTGCTTAGAACACCCTCGTAAAAACAACCGCACAGTTCTGAGGTTCAAGAGGTTCATGAGGTTTCTTGTTATTAAAGTCTTAGATTTCAGGTCTATTTTAGACTCCCATCTTTCAAGTAGGTCTAGTCCAATCAGTCCGTCAAAATAATCGTGGAACTTATAAATGAACAGCGTTATTTTATCTTGTTCATTAAGTTCCACAAAGCAAGGTATTGTAATGGAATGTTCACTACGTGTGGTAGCGTGAACATTTGTTACCTCAAACGGGTCATAGTTAAGTGGAATGTCAAAGTAAAATTGAGCTGCGGCTTCGGGAGTTTAAAACGATTAATTGGCCCCGGTATCAATCAGTAATTTAAGAGGAGGATTAAAGATTTGTAGATAAGGTAGGTGTCGTTGAGTCTGGAGATTGAGTTCTATTTTGGTTTGTCTAATTGTTTGGTGTTCGGAAAATCCTGTTGCCGAGCTGCAGGGGTAGGCTCTGGTTCATCTACCTCTACTGCATAACTCTCCCTATATCCAGGATGTTCTTGCGCGTACACGTAGAGATAGTCAGTATGATCGTAATAGTCTTGGTCATCAAAGTCGTAATAGTCGTAACTTGTCTGTGGGTCATTATAGAGTTGTTGGTCGTAAATCTCGTTAAAATTCATTTCCTTTGTCTTAAAGTAGTTGGAGGGTGGTGGATTGCCGTGTTTACTCCAGTCGTGCAATTGGCGTGCAGGTGCTGGAAACGGTTTCGCAACATAGTGACTTACGCCACTCATAGGTGTGTTACGGGAAGGTTTATATAATTTAATAATTTAAATAAATTACTCTGAGCTCTGTAATTTGGTGGTTGAGCTGCGAACATTTGCTGCGTTCTAGTTGGTCCCCTAAATTGAGGTCCCTGTGGCCTCCAAGCATTCTTTGAGGCTGGGCAAAAGTTGGGCGATATGGCCCAGGTGCGTGTAGAGAGGGCGGCGTATCAAGTCGTCGCAAAGGCTGTTAAGGTATGTTAGACGCACTTACCTGCATCTTTCTCTCGGTGAACTGCTCGTTGCGCTGCTGCATGTAGAGCGTGTTTACCTCCTCGTGGGTGAATTTCAAGGCCTGTTCTATTCTATCAGGCCGCATGCAGCGAATGCGAGCGCCCAATGGATCACGTAAGCCTCGAAGGTACGATTGTAGAGTTAGGTCTTTATATAAAGTTCTTTTGGCCTCAATCGTACTTTCGACTGTCTCGTGTAAAGATACATAGGTCATAATAGTTGTTAGCAGATTCGGACATTTATCGTAAAATTCTTGCGGACTAGACGAGCCTTGGCAGTAACGCTAGATCATTGTATAGAGACATTTCGTTACGCTGGTCGGAAAAGTTTCCGATAAGCGCAGAGCGAATACCTGACCATGTGTCGGGTATCCCGTTTGAGTTCAAAAGGCGGGCGGCTGGTGCTACAACTTTATTTAAAATGCCGTTCAACAGAGATAGGTTGCTAAGTCTAAACTCTGGTTCTGGTCTAACGTACTGCTCTACAAGCTGGTCACAGAGCCGGATAAACCGGGTCAGGACGTTGGGGTTGCCGTCGAAATCGGGTAAAACACGAAGTCCTTTATAGACTTGCTCTACGGCGGCGTCTACCATATTGTATAAATTACGTTCACTATCGCTTGAATCACTATCACTAGAGTAATTTATTTCTAAGATATCAAATAATAATCTAACAAGTTAATCATTAAATTCCAAAAAAGGTTGGTGACCGTACCAAACAAAGGCACACACCAAAAAAAAATACATAAACAACCAAATTTATGTACAAAAAAAAACAATATTATTTTATAAGTATTCCACCAAATAACTCAAAATAATATTCCTTATATTATTTGGCAAAGAACTATTATTCGTATGCCACCAAACAAACACAAACATGGTGCGGGTGAAATCTCGTATAAATTTTCTGTAAAAACTAATAAGGCCTAACTAAGAACTGTTTTATTTCTTTTGTAGTCTCAGGGATGGGATCCTTTTTTGTAGCGGAGATTTTATCGGGATTGGACTTTATACCATCTCTGGTTTTTAAATAACCGAAATAGCCTGTCTCTAGCTTAAGAAACTCAGATTTGTCTAGTTGGATTTTAAAATTTGAGTCTTTTAAGTGTCTGGAAAACTTTTTCAAGATTAGTCTTGTGTTCTCGCAGGGATGTATTGAACACTATGCCATTATCTAGATAAATAGACAAGACAAACTTCATTTTGAAGGCCTCTAAGGGTATTGTCCGTTACACGTTGGAAGATGGATGGCAATTTTGTGAATCCCATGGGCGTTCGAAGAAATTAAAAATGCTTGTGTTCAACAATCGACGCGGTTTTCTCGATAAACTAAGGATCTATTTCTACTTATCCCACTAGCTAAATGTAAAGTTGAAAAATACTCACATCTGCCTTATTTGTCATGAACTTCACAATAATTTTTGGAATGGGGTTGAGTTCTATCATTAGTTTCTTTCCATTTTAGTAAAATAGATTTCCATAAAATTTTCATTGGTCTAAAGGAAATTACTAGAGGCTGAAAAATTTGCTGGTAGGAATATGAATGATATATCATTTTCTTCACAATTTGTTTGCACGTTTATATCTGAAGAACGGAATATCTATGGACTCGACATAATTTTCAAAGGTGCTTCCTTGTATCCAGCCAGATGCAGTTCTAATATATTTATCAAGCAACTTTAAGCCCGTTTGTAGTCCAGGTATCATAAATATTATTGGCCTTATAAATCACATATGGAGGCATAAGTTCTCCGAATGCTGTGCCAGCCATCGTCACCGATAGCAAAGATTTGGACTGATTAAGAACTTTTTTAGAGTATATATAGTTCCCCTTTTAACTATTTACCTTCTTACCGCCCGGGTCATCGCAAAGATTAGTTTCGTCATAATTAATTATATTTTGCGGATTTATTTGTGGTAAAGTCTGGTCCTGGCATATTGTTTTAAAAATGCCTAGGCGTGATACCCATGTTGTCAAAATATAAATTGACCATTATTCTTAAATCTTAAGTATCTAAGGAATAACCCCAACTACTGCAGATGTTAATAACTGAACTATACGACGTTCAGTGTCTTCGTCTAAAGCATTCTGTTCATCCTGCGATTTCATGGTTTTTCTGTTATGTCTATACAGTATCGATTTATTTATGCTGTGTAATACATGCTTATTATATTCACTCAGAGCCTGCTGCATTACATTATTATCATATTTACGATATTGTTAACCCCTCGGATCGGGTTTGTTGTTTCGTGGCATTTGTGTACCTGTAAAATAAGATGATAATAAATTAACGAAAACCTACTAACTTAAGTCACGCGCGACTTTTACCCATATAGGTACCTACATATACGAGTATCTTATACAACAGAAACAAAAAAAAAATGATGAACCCCCGACTAACTTGGTTTTGATTTTTGACAAACTCTCCTAACCAAGCCCTTTCATTTGATATCGCCGATACCGATCGATGCCGCCCATAAAGAGGTTGTAATCTAAGATCACTTCAGGCCTGTACTTGTAATATCCGTGCTTAACTAATATCGCTGTCTTCAGATTGGTGGAATGGTTCATCCTTATCAAAATCATCAACACAATGTTTTTATGTATGCACTATTGCACACGACCACACATAGATCCTTGTTGGAGGTAAAACATACTTCACCCGACTTCATGTTTTTTTAGTTTAGCTTAGCTTTTAAACCCTCGGGGACAAACTCTCTTTTAAACCGAAGCGTACCCATCGTATCAGTTTTATGTTTGGTTTTTAAGAGCCTGGACAAAAGCGGCGATATGTAATAATTGTCCATTACTGAAGTGTGGCCTTTTCCAAACAATGGTCAGGCATCAGGTTTTCAAAATTTCCAATCCGCATTTGGTAATTGCTGGGATACCAGTATTTGCGCTCCACATTGTTTACTTAAATGGAGCATCAAAATGAACAGGAAACGCCATATTTCCTCCCTGGTAGTGTCCTTCCACCGGGATATCCTGGACGCAAGTTTTCCACCTCTTCTGGACTGAAGGTCACGCGAGTAATTGTTGGTTTCTGTAACAATGTGGTCG
The DNA here is from genome assembly GCA_963693475.1 of Ectropis crepuscularia. Classification (NCBI taxonomy): domain Eukaryota; kingdom Metazoa; phylum Arthropoda; class Insecta; order Lepidoptera; family Geometridae; genus Ectropis; species Ectropis crepuscularia. Next base: position 23,389,308 of record OY856355.1, read on the forward strand.
ACAATACTAGTTATCCCACATTTGTTTATACACCCGCAGTGGAAACACTCCTGAAGGACCCTGAATGAAAAGTTGGGCCTGACGGCCCAGTAAAATCCTCTCTGACGCCCTCGAAATTCTTATATACTGAAAGCCAATCAAAATCTAAGATTTCGACGTCGCCCGCAGCCATATTCCGAATGATTTGGTGCTCATCGGCGTCCATGCACACTAGTTCCATGACCTCGGTGGGATTCGGCTCGTCCAGATCCTCGATGACGGCGTTCGTCGAGTCCAGCAAACGGCGCAGCCAAGCATTCACAAGATCCTATAATAGTAATTATTTGCCTGAGAAGTGGTACATAATGATGTTTCACAGCGTCAATGCATGCACATTATTTTAAATATAAATTACTACCTCCTCCTCCTCCTCCTCCTCTATTTCGCTTCCGCTATTAGTCTCTGGCCCCAAATCACGCTCTATGTCGACATCTTTATTTTAAATTGGGGTAATTTTAAAGAGTAACTCACCAATCTCGAGAGACATGTAAGAAACAGCACTCCTGCCATAACCCAACGCCTCCGTTTGAGAAGTGGTGGATGCTGAAACACTTTCCCAACATTTTAGTAATGTCTTGAATGATTTAAAAAAATAATACATAATAACAATATTAAAAATTTTGATTTATCCCCGATTACAGGCAAACATCATTATCATCAGCCGCAAGACGTCCACAGTTGAACATAGGCCTCCCCCCTAGATTTCCACAACGAACGGTCGTCGATGGCGGTCATCACCGTATCGCCTCGAGCCTTTCAGTATTGTTTGTATGAAACTGCCTTAGGCAACGCACACTAGTCGGAATGGTAATGTAATCGCCTCGCCTCAGAACAGGCTCTGAACTGAGCTGCGGTGCGTGGTCAACTTGCAGTTCCCGCGCTTACGTCTCTCCGTAACCGAGCTCACGTCTCTTCGTCCACCCTTGCCCCCTGTCCGTTTGGATTCAAACTAATCTCGTGCGAACCAGGTCGGCGAGCGATAAGTGCGATGTCACGTAGCCATAGCCGAGTTGACGTACAGGAGCTGCTGATACGCTTTGGTTACGTGCATACGTTAGGATGACGCCTGGTTGACGGCGAGGCGAAAGGCGATTCAATGCCGATCCCTTTCCAAATTGATATGTGTGCTGTTACCATACCTCGAATTTGTAATCTGTAAAACATTCTACTAATCCAGCCCTTTCATTTGATACCCATATTTAGTTTGTTGTGAAGAAATATTTTGTTTCGTTTTTGCAAAGACATTTTTTGTCTTTCGTAATCTTGCTTCAAAGCTTCCTTTTCTGGACCTATGGCCAACTCGTAAATTGTGCATTGTTCGCATTTATCTTTTTTGGGCACATAAAAAAAAAGAAGTTTAAATTTTCAATAAAGATTTTACGACAAACGTGCTCCATAACAGACGGTCACCCATTCTTTTCGCAGTCACTGTAATAATCTTTATTTTTTCCCCCATCTATCATACCCATATATCTAGTTTGCTGTCGCAGGTAGTGGCTTTCAATACACGGAATGTTGTTAATATGACTTTTTTTCTTCTATCAAATAATCGGCTAAATTCTTGCGTTTTTTATGCTTTCCTCACTTTTCTCCTTCTAATAGCACAGTAGTTTTAGCACATTTTTTTCCAAAACAGTTCTGATAGATCTATTTGTAATATCCAAAGTATTTAAAAAAAAATCTTATTCAAACTAGTTTTGGTGCCGTTGACTGCAAAGTAAAGAGCATTGTTTCGTTTTCTATTGAAATTGATTTTCTTGTGTTGATATTTGGGAGTTATGTTTTCATAACGAGCAATGTATTCTCTTAAAATAAAAAATCTTCGGGTAAACTCGAGACCATCGCTATGCTCATGACCACGCCCTACGCTTTCACTCTCGTACATTCCAAAGTAAGCTATCAAATTCTTAGTCATAAGTTTTCACTTCTATCGAGACTTCCTATGACTGCCAATTTTAGTTTGTGTTTTTGAAGTTGAGACATATTGTTTACCAGATCTCTTAATTATTTTGCTATAGAACTCATCTTTTTCTTTTTTTTTTCTTCGATTTCTCAGTAACTACAGAATCTAATTATTGAGTTTTCACTAACACTATTTGGATATTTTCATTTAGAGCTTGAATATTTTGGTCAATCGAACTTATCGGACCTACATTTGGAACAGCAGCAGTTTAGATAATAACTGTCAACTGTTTAAATTCAACGCCAATGACCAAAAATGGTGGCTGGATTTTTAAAGTTAACATAATCCGGAAGTTACCAGTGGCGCCACCCCGATGAGCGGTAAAAAAGTGAACTAAATATCAAAGTGAAACTACGGAAACGGATTTGCTCGCTATATAAAAGCTTCCAGACTAGGTCAAATATTTTAATGTGAAAATTTTCCACTAACCCCATGTGTATGTTACCGGCGTCCAGACGCAAATTGAGTTAAAGTCGGTTTCTGTTTATTGAACTGGCACAAAACCTTAAAGTAAAAAGTGACACAAACAAACTTTTATGTAACGGATATTTGTAGGTTAAGTAGTTTTTTTTCATAGATTTTGCCAAATTTCGTTTAGTGTCACTTTTGTTTTCAACGTGCGATTAATACCTTTGTTTTGATTTCCCATAGCAGATGGCGTAAGTATTTTGTTACGCATTCGTTGATGTACATAGGTGAATTATCTTCGTTATCAAAATATTTCCTTGTTGTAAATTCGTCGTTTACGGGCATTCAGCCAGGCATTACGCGCTTCACGGCTGCGCGTGACCACGATTTTCGCCTTTTACCTGCAGCATCATCGTATTTTTTGCGCACCCGCCATGCTTTTTCAATATTAGTCATAGTTAGCTAACCTCCCGACTTATTTTTGTGACCAACTCCACAGTATTTTGATTTTCCACTTCTGGCACGTTGGCAAGCTCGATATTTTTGGCCAGTTGTTTTTGTTCAAGTATACAAATACATACGTTCCTCTAACGCCCTATAAAGATTTCTATTACATTTCTCAAGATACTTTGTTTTGTTAGACAAATCAATAATTTTATTTTCCATTTTCTTAGACTGTTCCGTAAGTAAGCTCTTCAATAATAATTTTCATTTGAGAAACCACCTCCAGCTTCTCGTTAATCTGTTACAACACAAATAAAAACAACTTTATTGAAACACAAACATATTACAAGATAAATAAGAACCCATCAGTTCCGAACTAGTATGTAAAACTGTGTTTCGGAACCGATGGCCTCTCCCTTAACACTTATGGCACTAGAATAAACCAAACATAAATAAATAAATATCGGTGGACAATTCACACACAACACCATCTGACCCCAAACTAAGCAAAGCTTGTATGTTGGCGGCCAAAGAGCTGATATAATACACATATAGTTTTAAATACATACTTATTATACATAGTAACACCCAGACACAGTGCAAACATTTGAATTCTACACACAAATATTTGCACTGGGTGGGAATCGAACCCACGACCCTCGGCTTCGCAGGCAGAGCTGCTACCAACTAAGCCACGAGGCCAGTCGAATTAATATTAACAACTATTACTATGACAAAAATTTTACACGCGTATTTATATATATGTATACTAGCTGACCCGGTGAACTTCGTACCACCATGTATTTTTTCGTCTACATTTTCTAAACTTTCTGCTGTACAAATCTAGTCCCGACAATAACAAATACATAAAACAAAGAATCATCCTATAGTCATTCAAAAGTTATGAGCGGTACATACATTTCGAAGATCCATTTTTACGGTTCCGTAAAAAGTACTAACTGAACACTTATGGGTTCGTCATGTCTGTCTGTCTGTCCATCCGTATGTCACAACCACTTTTGACGTGATAACGTCTTATAATTCGATGAAGCCGGCTGCACGCCCGCAAAACATGACGTCATGTAACGTTACCAACGGTAACGACCGACGGTCGTTACCTTGTTACAGTTGTATTAATTATTTCGACCAGTAGTTCAAGCGAGTATGTAGCTCAGTGGTAGAGCGTTCGCTTTGCATGTGAAATGCCCGGAACGGGTTCGGTCCCCGGCATCTAAAAGCTTTTTTGCATTGTTTTGATTGAAAATGACTAAATTCTACTGATTACTTTTTACATACAAATCTATTAAACAAATGAAATTAAAATTTCCTTTTGAAAAATGCTACCATTCCATCAGTATTTTCTTAAGACGTTGTCACGTTCTATCGTCAGTAAACCGACTTTACAGACAAACATTTTTTTTTTCGAAACTATACGAACTACACTGTTGAAACTTAGTAAGAGATGTATTCTGTGAACCGCATTAAGTAAGTGTTTTATTAATAACATATTTATTTCAACGTATATAAGCATTTAAAAGCAAGTAATCCCTTTATGCAGAATGCAGAAGACCGCACCTTGTGGCCATCATAAGGAGAGACCTACGTCCAGCAGTGGATGCATATTAAATAGGATGGTGATGAATCCCTTTATTGTTAATCAAGTTATTACCAAAAATCAGTTTTATTTTCATTGTAGTGCTTTGTGTTATACGATGTTTTTGTTTGATTACCTGGCATATGGACAAACAAATCTGATGGCTTTCGAACACGTCAGGGAATTTGCAACATCCAAATGACTATGTGAGAAACATGGGTTTTCTAGATTAATACCACAAACACTTTAACACTCTCAGCGCCATGTGTATCGTTTAGAATACACATGGTCATAAGGAGTGTGTACATTTAGTTTATGATACACACTCCCCATTTCAGTTAAAGCAGTATGTATCCGAAATGCGCGCGCTTTCTACACATTTTTCTAGTGGTTTTGGGTTGGGAATCAGTAAAGGAGATATTAAGAGAAAAATAAAACTCACCCTGAAATAATTTTATTCAAAAAAAGAAAGTTACTTAGAAACAAAACAATCAATTTATTAAGTTCAAAATAAATCAGTGAATAGTATTGAATTATTTTTGGCACAGAAAACTTTCAGATACCGATCATTTTGTAGTTGTTCGAGCTGCTCTTAGAGTCTTGCCATCAATAACTTTCCTGTCATACTTTTTATAGCACCTCTGCACATCTTCAGCGTACAAAATTTTCTCCAACTGTGTTACTTTTGAGATAATGTTTTCTATTAGACGGTCTTCTTGTCATAATAGAGGCTGATGGCACTTCATCTCCGGCTAACTGAGCAGAACGTTTTAGTAAAACTACAATTATTTGTTCACTTTATCTATATACCTTAAAGTATTTCCCAGGCCACGTGTATTAAAAAATATACACACCGAAAAAAAAAATATGACGGGGGAGGGGGTGATTATTTTCTATACTATTTTAACACCTTACAACTCCAACACTAAAAAACAGAACTTAACACGTAGAACGCCATGGGGGCCACATATGACCTCTACCTGTGTACTTCATTAAGCCATGGGGGGCACCTGTGACCTTAAGTCAGACCTATTTTCAAGACATTTTTCTACGCCACCGGGCACAGTTACCTTTAATTTGTGCATCGGAAGTGACCGGCGCGGCGCTCAAGAGGAAATATACCAAGCAGGACACAGATTCTGTCAATGGAACTTAGAAATTTCTTGAAATTTGTAAAAAAGCCTTTTATTTTTTTAAAAGTTTATTCTTATGTTCAAAATATGTTTTTTAAATGAATTAGTTATATAAAGAAATTATAATAGGCCTTATATTAGGAACTAAAAGATTTTAGAACAGAAAAAAAAAATATCCATGAACACATCTTAGTTCAAAATCAAAATCAAAATCACATCTTAGTTGTGACGACATCTCTGACACAAAACAATAAAAATAGAAAATCACAAACAAAAATAAACAGTTACATGTCAAGTCAAACATTTATTCGGATTGCTTACTGTCGATGCTCCCTATTAAAACACGGTAGGCAATAGTGCGGTTGACCATCACATTGTGAACAATAGGTAGGTACTTTGCGTGTCTTATTTTTTGCATCTTTTCTCGAGAACATCTCTACATTCTTCTTGTAACAGACAACACAGAATCGTCTGGTTTTTTGAACTGGTCCCGTCTTTTGAATCACGATCAGAAAGTCTAAGTAGCACAACGTCAAACAAAGCGAAAAGTCTAGTGAGCAATCTGCCTAGTTAGCTAATCGCCCATGTAGCAAAACGTCTAACTATCATCAAGTCTATGTAACAAAACGTCTATTTAGGAAGTCGTTAGTTTTTCATTATGTACACTTAAGATCATAATTAGTAAAAGTCGTATAAAAACTATATTTTTTTTATTTGAAATAAACTAAAATAATCTTCTTCAACACAACAAACAAAAGTAAACAAACAAAAGATAAAGTCTTCCTAAACATATTTTTTTAAATTACGCACCTAATATTCTTTTGATATGGCCAATGTTTATCAAGAATTCAAATGGGCTAACTTTTTGACCTTCAAGCTTATGCAGTTCTCTTTTATATTTGGCGTTAAACATTATATCGATCTTTTTCCTCTTATTTCCTTCAAATAAAATATTCTTGTATTTACGATCTTGCCAAAGGGCTTCTTTTCTAAGGGTTTTGAGGAATAGCAGAAAGGTTGGTTTTGATTTTATATTAGTATTCAGCCGCCTGTGCCATCCTTCGAGAGCGTTGTTTGTGCGAAAATTATAATAGCTAGGACAACTTATTATATCTGCCAATGATTGTAGCCATTGTCTTTCAAAGTAATGTAAAAAAATATTCATTTCCTCACTTTTGATGGCATTGTCAACAATGCTTGTCCAACATTCTCTAATGTGTTGAGAAGGTAGCAGAGGTAAATTTGAACATACTCTGACAGTTTCTCGGCACTCTCTGTTTTCAGTAAGACCCAACGTTGAAGCTTTTTTCCAAACGGCCTTATTAAGATGATAGTAACAGCCAGTTATTTGAGTGTTCGGAAAAGCTTTTTTTATTCCATTGATAAGCGCCATCTCATAATCGCATTTAATGACCGACATGTCCATGTTAAAATGCTGCTTGATTAGGTCAAAGAGGCGTTCGTACGTATCTTGCGTTTTGTTAGGAAGCAATGCATATATAACTCCCATAATACAAGTTGTTTCATCACAACTATTAATATCAACGTGAATTGATAAGAGCTCATAGAATGGCTTGGGTGTAGCTTTGAATGTTGCATCAATAAAAAACATTTTTCCTTTCAAAGTTTCAATGCATTTTCTACTTATAGGTGTTGAAAAAATTAAGATTTTATTATTATTACAACCATCTTCACAAACAAGGAATTTATCGGCCAGAATTTCAGGAATTTTAACATCATTTAAGTTTTTGTACTCAGTTTTTGAAACATTGAAATATGTACGACGGGCCCTGAACAATGTATCTTTCTTTGAGTTAAAATCAGGTACCTGTTCAATTTCATCCACTTTTCCGAATTCTTTTTCAAATATTTTCTGAACAGGCTTTGCGTGTTGGCAAACTAATTTCTTGCATTTATCCATTACTATGTCCGTTCTATTTTTATCAAAATTAGCTTTACAGGTATGTTCTTTCAACTGACGAATTATCTTATTTTCATCTTTATTAATAGTAACAGATGCACTACACTCGTTACGCTGGGAGCATCTCCATAGAGTCGACCCTCCTTTATTCGTTAAATTTAAATTGTACCTATGACCACTCAACAACAGCACACGCCTTTTCTTTTGACTTTCGATGAAAGTAAATGTTTGTTTTTCATCCATTTTTAGAATTCGGAAGTCAGATCACCATATAATATTGAACACGATCACTTATATGTAGCCAGGTTATGAATGGCAGTAGTAATCGATACCGGAATCATGAGTACCTAATGTCAATCAAATATCACACTTGACAATAAGTGTCGCTACTAAAAAGATTACATGCCAACAGAAAACAAATCAAGGAGTTTGCATGTATGTAATACTTGCCCTCACATGGTATTATAATGATATTTATTTTTGTGGTTAAGTGTCCAGGCATTTTAAGAAATTGACGACTTCCTAAATAGACGTTTTGTTACATAGACCTGATGATAGTTAGACGTTTTGCTACATGGGCGATTAGCTAACTAGGCAGATTGCTCACTAGACTTTTCGCTTTGTTTGACGTTGTGCTACTTAGACTTTCTGATCGTGATTCCGTCTTTTTGATCAGTTCATGTTTACGTCGTTTTGGACGTAATTCATTTCTCAAATAATCTCTTTCTGGTTCTGGATTCCTTGAATTAGTTAGATACCGAACAAGCCGTTTTCTATAATCCACTATTGAAATATTTTTCTTTGTTGTTTCTTTATACATTATCAGCGCATTTACCACTGATGTATTCAGGAGCAATTCTATGGCCAATTTCCTGTACCATTTGACAGTCTTTCTCAGAGGGGTTGAATATGATGTCATCTGGTCACTCATGTCGACAGAAGCTTTACATTTGTTGTAATCAATGACCATTGTGGGTTTTCGCACATTCTTGTCTTTGATATTCAGACGAGTAAATGTGTCCGTGTGTTTTGTCGACAGCATTAAAACGTCCCGTTTATCCTTCCATTTTAATACTGTAATGCCATCATCGTTCTCTTGTGCGTCAAATTCACCTCGCTTTAGTTTGGTTTCGACTACTTTTTTGGGCAAATTTCGTCTGTTTTTTCTAACAGTCCCCAAAAAATGTGTATTGTTCTTTAGTAATTCGTATGCTAGTCCTAAACTTGTGTACCAATTATCGGTGGCAATGGTGTGGCCTTTATTGAGGAGTTCGTGACACAGGGATAATACTATCTTCGTGGGGGTGTTATTCTCAGTATCAAGATTTTTTCCGCTGTATACCTGTATTTTTATAGTATATCCAGGATTTGTACAAACTTTAAACAGCTTTATACCGTATTTGTGTCTCTTTGATTTATTATATTGTCGAAATGCAACTCGACCTCTAAAAGGAATCATACTTTCGTCGACACATACTTCTTCTTTGGGCGCATAGTAGGTTTTGAATCTATCATTTAATAGATTTACAAGATATCTGATCTTTCCAATACGATCATTCGGGTTTATGTTGTCATTGTCGGCAAAGTGTAAGTACTGCAAAAGTAATTCAAATCTATTCCTTGTCATCACTGTTCGGGGAAACGTTTGTGCCATCATGTCATCTGTACTCCAGTAATCGCTAATTGATGGCAGTTTTACCAGACCCATGAATAATATTAGTCCAAAAAAACGCTTTATTTCATACATGTCCGTTGGATGCCATAAATGTGAGCGAGAACACGGCTTATAGACATTATCTTCACGGCTTTGGGTAGCGAACAAGTTTGTTTCTTCGGCAATTATTTGAAACAAGTGATCATCAACTAACAAAGTGTAAAAATCCTCAGGATCAGCTTGGCAAAAGTCTCTTGAAAAAGGGAACTTCATACCTGTGGGCTCGGTGAAGGGTATTACTCGAGCCGAGCGTCCAGTAGGGTTCTTCCATTTTGAGTATGTGTTTGAAGAAGTAGGTATGTTTCGTGCGACAAAACTTTCTACCGAGTCATTATCACTTTCAGAATTGATAACCATAAGTCTTCTTCTCTTCGGTACATGCAGATTTTCAGACCCTTCGTCACTACTGACATTGCTGAATGATAATTGAAGTTCATTATATTCCAAGGCAGCGATTTCTTGCAAGTCTTCTTGCGAAAAATCAAAGTCTGCAAAATCCATTTGAAATTCACAAAAATCACGTAGGTATCTCGCCTACCTATACTATATATTCCATTGGAATGAATTACGGAACAAAACTCGAACGAAACTCGCTAACGCTACCGAAAAATAAACAGAACGCAACCTTTCTACGCAAGCGCCTGCGACTGACTGGAGCGTGGGGTGACCGGCGGGGTGGGCGGCGTGGCGTGCTGTAACGGATATTCACATTTCTGCTTTTGAGCGCCGTGGGGGTCACCGGTGCCCGCATGTAATTTTTAGCCAATATCTCAAAAACTATATTTTTAATTTCACTAATAATTGTTTTCTGTACACATAACATCATTATTAATAAAATGACATTAAATTTTTTTTGGAGTAAAATGTCATTTTTTTCTAAGCGATCAACGTGTTAAAAGTTGTGAAAATTTGGTAGTATTTGCATATAGGGCTTGGCGCTGAGCGTGTAAATGTTACCCCTGGGACTTGTTTATGATCATAGCAAAAGCAAGCCGCACTGGAAACTTTAGTCGTTTAAACTCAAATGGTACATCAGTCGGAATCATTGGGATGCGTGGTATCAAAACGTCTTCTCCTTTAAACTTTCCTTTCATTATAGTTGCTTCTATCACGTTGTTCAGTATTTTTTATAGCTAAATGTGTGCCGTTGCAAAGACGCGGTTCGTTCATATTTCGCAACATTTTAACTACCGATCCAACTTTTAATTGAAGATTAGGTATGAGGTGGCTATCCTGGAAAATCCAGCGAGTTCAACAATTCCGGTGGATAGGTAGTTGTTGACGACATCATCTTGAATCGAATCAACTGATTAATAAATCCTCAGTTCGCCTGTAATTTGTTCTTGAATTTTGAAATTTCATTCATTTGCATCTATCTCATTTACATAATAGGTATTAATAGTTATTTATCATGTGGCTGTCTTGTCCCAATGTTGGGCAACGGCTTCCATACCCTCCTTCCACTTTTCCCTTTCTATGGCAATAATACAGTCTAGTCTTTCCGATATTTTATATTATAGAAGATTTTAGATATGCCATAAGCTCCGGGAAATTTTAACCGAAATAGAGTGAAAAACATTTACAAATAAAAGCAGCCAAGTATTTATGACGTACTACAAACAAACTACTCATCAGATAGAGTTCAAACCAATTTTCGTTGGTAGTTTGCATGTACATCATATATTTTGTTTAGTTTTATTATTCTCATATTTTAGAAGTTACAGGGTGGGGGGGGGGGGGCACACATTTTACCACTTTGGAAGTGTCTGTCGCGTAAATTATTCAGTGTAGACAAAAATGATTTAGAAACCTCAACATCATTTTTGAAGACCTATCGACCCCACACGTGTAGGTTTAGTGAAAATAAAATTTTAGAATTTCACTTCTAAGTATGGGGGCACCCCTCCTATTTTTATTGTTCTTTTAATTTTTGTAAAAATCTGAATGTGGTTCACAGAATACAATACATCTACTTACCAAGTTTTAACAGTGTAGTTCTCATAGTTTCGGCAAAAAGTGGCTGTGACATACGGACTGACAGACAGACATGACGAATCTATAAGGGTTCCGTTTTTACGTTTTACGGAACCCTAAAAAGACTATAATTGATCAGACATCGACCGGGATGAAAAATTATTAAATTACTAAAATGGCTATTAAAAAATAGGGGTTGGTGGTAAAAGGGTAAAAATGTAGAGTTATATGTATTTTTAACGCCACATCATAAAAAAAATTGTCTGAATTTTTTTTTTTTTTTTGTGTGAACAACCCTTGTCACTTAGGGGTATGAAAAATTGCTAGTAGCCGATTCTCAGACCTACTGAATATGAATGTAAAATTTGGTTAAAATCAGTAAAGCCGTTTCGGAGGAGTAAGGAAACAAACACTGTGACACGAGAATTTTATATATAAGATACATTTTGGTTTTAAATAAAGAAATATTAAAAGTACATTCCAATAAATGTAAGCTATGTACTCCGATAATTGTATATTATTAGTTATAGTGTCTTAATGTACAAAACTCTCTTGTAGTTACCATTGACGTTCTTATTGCACGCTTTTGTAACATTTGCAATGCCCGTAAAGGGCGGCTAAGTTGTAAGTTATTATTATCGTGAGACTATTATGTACACTTGGTGGCAAATAAAGATTTGAATTTGAATATCAATATAATATTTTTACACTCACAGCCTGGATGTTTTCATTTTCGTCGATATTTATTTTTTGGATGCGTAGTAACTTTACAAGGCGTTACTTAGCACTTTTCACATACTGTTTATTTAAAATAAACATGTTTTTCTAATCTATGCATTCAACCGGAAGAGGTCAAATAATATTTTATCTGTTTTCGATTTTTATATCATCTGTCAAAATCCTCAGCCCTAGCTCTTTCGGGCGGGCGCTCAGCCGAGACGGTTGTCTCCGGCATTCAAGCAAGTCAGGTCAAATTCATTATTCAACTCTTAGCCAGCGGCCACAGGCCGGGACGGTTGTCTCCCGATCAGTCAATTACTCAAGTCCCTCTTACCAGGCGGGCGCCGAGCTGGACGGTCGTGTCCAGCATTCAGTCAATCATTCATATTCATAGTCAGCTTTTTCGGGCGGGCGCTCAGCCGAGACGGTTGTTTTCGGCATTCAAGTAATTCAAATAGTCAAGTTAATTATTTAACCTCAAACCGGGCAGGTGCTCAGCCGGACGGTTGTGTCCGGCAGTCAGTCAATAACTTATTATTCAAGTGACATCTGTCCACGAGGCCCTCAGCCGGGACGGTTGGGTCAAATCGGCTCAATACTCAGTGTTCAAGTTCACGCTTGTTAGCGAAACGATCAAGGGACGGTTGTGTCCAATTTTAGATCAATAAACCAGTGTTAAATACTACTTCATCATCAAAAGCCCACTAAACGTTCCCACTGCTGGGACGCGGGGCCTTCTCTCGCAAGAAGAGAGTTAAGGCCATAATCCACCACGCTGGCCCAGTGCGGGTTGGCGGATGACACATGACTTCGAAAGATTCTAGGTACATGTCGGTTTCCTCACGATGTTTCCCTTCACCGTTTTAAGTTAGCGGCATTACGCACATTACTTCGAAATGACAGCAGTGTGCATAGATTTGAACCCGGGGCATAGAATAGATAATACAGATAGAACGGACACTCCCCACCCCCCGCCAGTTTCAAGCTTCCTACCCCGCAAGAACGCGAGAAGCACTCAGCGACACGACATAGATGACACGCACACATGCGTAAATGCGTTCGAACGACATATGCGAGATGTGTGAGTGTAGGTATGTCAACTGCACCGTCTGTATAGATTTTAGGCCGAGTGTCCGGGGTGTGCCCGGGGTCTCCGATCGGCAGTTGCCGTTCTCCCGACTAGACCAGCCGTAACTTAATACTACTTCAGTGCTTTTCAATTAATATCACCTCAGATCAGTCAGATCGACATAGTCTAGGTCCAGCAGGTCTACTACGAAAACAAACTCCGAATGATCGCATCCGACCGAAAGCTGAATCGGATTATAGCCTACCACGAAAAACATTCGGATCCATACATTTCGGGTCGGAAGTTATAGACTTAGGTCGGATGAGGGTCGGATCGAACGAAACGGCCGTTCTGATCAACCGACCGATTGTCTTTCGTGGTCGGAAACTTCATAAGTTTCGTTTATCAGACTTCGTAGTAGACCTGCTGTTCAGGATCCGACATCATCATCAACATCAGCCACCACCGCGTGGACCGGACCGTGCACGCTGTCAATCGACAGCCGATCGCCGCTTCGAACCCGCCGGTCATCGTACGGTCGCGTTGCGCACACATACATAATTCGAGTTTAGTAAACGTTTCTGCAACACATGTTTTATGAAAATAGGCGTGACATTGCCCTTTACACTGTAAAAGGCGGTGTACTGAATCGGGATTTTTATTTTTGTATATTAACATATTACATTTGCCGCACTGCACCATTTGAACGAGGTACTAAATAGAATGAGTTAAACACGTCCGTCCGCTGAGAGCGAGCGAGCGCTTCCAACTTATTGGTTCCGATTGGTACTATTCCACGAAATTCGTAAACGTAAAGTTGGTGATTATTACTGGTATTAATATGCTAAACTTGAATTATTGAAATAACTTTTGCCTGCTTCTACATGACCACTTAAGGCGTCGCACGTCGCAAAACATTTGGAGTTATTTTATTACGTTTTTTAACTTTTCTTAACACTTGCACGTCTGCATAGATATGTATTCTCGAGTGGTATAAGTCGTGTTTATTTTCCGTATTGACCTAGCTTAGTGATATTGTTGCTACGTATTTTTAAGTCACATAGATTAAACTACACAGTCGTTGGCACTCCTCCAATTATTCATACCTTACATTTTATTTCGAAAACAAAAACAAAGAAACCATAGATTATTCAAGTTTTGGTTTAATTAATTTAGAGAAGAAGCTTTTAAAAATAAAATATAATTATTTTTCTTTTAAAAATTTGCAACATTGGTCCAATAACTAATATGGCGATTTAGAAACGACAGCTGACATTTCGCGCAAGTGATTTGGTTATGTTTTTTTAGGGTTTTTTTAATTTTAGTAAATCGCAGCTTTTCGGCAAATTGATAACTTTGAAATAATTTGGCATAATTAATTGGTAGTCTAGACAGTAGCAAATATTATTTCTTCAATATTTTTATCACAATTCATTTTATTATATGTGCCAACATTTGGGCATTATTTCATAGACTTCCCTTTATTAACATTAGTGCCAGTAACGAAAGCTAATTATTGGCAGTAGTAGGGGAGGCCGGGGTTCGAAGTTCCGATTTTGTAGTAGGAAGCAATATGAACGTAATAAATAGATTTATAATCAATAATTCCTATATATATATAGATTCAGAATAGATCCTAGTTTCAAATTATATAGTCAAATTCAATGAAATAATAATATATTTTAGCTCAGGATCATTTTTCTGTAGCAAGGCGACAAAGAACAACTAGCCTCACGACGGGGCTGGTTGTTACTCAGCTGAGGTAAGTTGTTCCGCTTGTCAACTCCAATCATTAATAATATAAAATTAGTTGGAAAGGTATATAAAAAATAAATAAGGCACATGTAACCGAATATTAATTAAAGTTTTATTTATAAAAGTACATTTTTTTTATGTTTTTTCATTTATATAGTACGAAATTTAAATGTTTTTGACAAATCAACGAAATTATAGAATGTAATGAAATCAAAACTAAAAAATAGTTACAAATATTAATAATAATGCAATACAATACAACCTAATTACTAGGCTTAAGACTAATAACCATCTTTAACATTATTTACATATTAACAGTGCAAATATTTGTGTGATGAATTCAAATGTTTGCACTGTGTCTGGGTGTTTCTATGTATAATAAGTATGTATTTAAAACTATATAAGTATTATATCAGCTATCTGGCCGCCATCTTACAAGCTTTGCTTAGTTTGGGGTCAGATGGTGTTGTGTGTGAATTGTCCACCAATATTTATTATTATTATTTATTATTATTATTAATTAACGTTTTAAACGTTTTAAAACACAAAAATACCTTTACTGAGATCAATAATCTAATTAATACTGAGATCAATAATCTTATTAATACTGAGATCAAATCTAGTTAAATGAATTAAAAAATAATTATTCAGAGGATTCACCGTCAGAATTACAATTCGGACAAACATAGGAATTAACATCTTTAGATTTCAGGCATTTTGAATGAGCCCAATTCTTACACATGACGCATTCAATCCATTGTTCACCTGGTTGTGAATTGGAATATAAATCGCAACATATTAAACAATACCATGCCATGTCTACTTCGCTATCACTTCCATCCGTATCTTCTTGCAGGATTTTACGTTTCACATTTTCTTTGCCGTTTGCCGATTTACTTGCCTCTTTATAATTTCGCTTGTTTGTACCAGCTGTCTTTTTCTTTCCGACTCTTTTTTCAACTTTGTTCCTCTTTATTTTACTATTGCTCTTTCTTTTTCTTACTTTTTCTTCAGCCAAAGCGTTTTTTTTTCAGGCGTATCTGTCAATATTGCTGATTTTCTTATTCGTCGTTTAGTTGCTGTAGACAACCTTGATGGTGATTTCGGTAGAGGTTTGATGGCTTCAGGCGAAAATGTGCTAGTTGTGGCTTGAATGACATTTAGATTTGGCATATTAGCAATATTCGAGAGTCCTGGTTGAGGTTCGTAGATCGCTGATCCTGTGGTTGCTGGACGTGGCTCGCTATCTTTGATGGCTTCCATGTTACAAACTACCTGAGACTCTTCCGGGTCTGCTAATTCTTGTAGCTCTGATTCCATATTTTGACCCAATTCCAATGAAATATTAGTGTCGGGCATGGGTCGGTCAGTTACGAAAGACGGAGCAAAATCTTCATCAGTAAAAATGTCAGGGTCGTATGGACTTATGCCTGCCTTCTTAAATGCGTTCATAATATTATTCGGAGTCGCTGCTAGAGGCCATGCATGTTTTACAATACCAGGTATTTCATATATAGACATTGTCTTGCCTGGGTTATTTCGTAGCCAATTTTCTTGTGCTTTGGCACAATACGTTTTAAACGGTCCATTCACGCCAACATCTAGTGGTTGCAAATGATGGGCACAATGTGGCGGGAAAGAGACAACATTACAACCGAATTTGCCTTTGCCTTTTCGACCACATCAATATCAACATGTGATTGATGGTTATCAAGCAATAACAATACTGGGTCCTCGGGAGTGGGATTTGTATGTTTTATAAAATGGTCCATAAAGATGAGGAATTCTTAGGCTGTCATCCACCCAGAGCTATTTCCCGCTCCAATACTTTCTTGGGGACCATCACGGATGAATAAATCTTTATACTTAAGGCGAGGGATAATAAACATAGGCGGTACATTATTTCCAACCGCATTTGCTGCTAATTCGACGGTAACCAAAGTTCCTCGCTCCGCAGACACAATAGCGCCAACTTGCTTTTTTGCAACAAAAAAAAAATAGTAGCTGCAAAGGGCATTTGCAGCTACTATTTTTTTGGTTTAACACAGTGGTGACTCCTGTTTCGTCTAAGTTCCAAATTCTAGATGGTAGCAAGTTATGTTTCAATATAACGTCTCCGAGCTTGTTAAAGAACTCAGTAACATTGTGCCGGTTAAAAGAGGATGCGCGTCCTGCATCTGTCCTCTTCCTGTGATCTTATGTGGCTTCCGGAGATCTTATGGACAAAGACGGATTACTTTTCAGAAAACCCGTAAACCAATCAGCTCCAGCTTCTTTATTTCTATGCCAAGAGCCTGAAATGTTAGACATTTCGAATTTTACAGCACAAGTATATGCTAACTTCTTCACTTCTTCTGGCAATAGACCAAAGTAAATTGACGAACATTTTAACAAATAATCCGCCAATGTCTTCTCCTACTCTTGGTTGAACACCTGTCTAGAGTAGTATTCCACAGTTGGTTTTATACCGGCTTTCAACTTTTTGACAGCGAAACAATGTCATATGACATATCTCTAATTCCCGAGCTACCGTCTTAAGCTTACGTCCTTCTTTAATAACAGCATTAGCTGCCCGCTGCAAAAGCTCAACCGAAACCTTGCCCCGTTCGGTTTTCCGTTTGTAGTTTCTCATCCTAAAACAAAGTTTTAATTATATTATTTACGTATTTCATTACGGGACTTACGGAGCACGTTGTTCCGCGGAACAATTAGCCCCTCGCCAAAGGAACATTGAACCCCAAATCTAATTTTTAAAGTAACCTCCAATTATAATGAAATAGGTTGTAAAATGCTTAGAATGATATTAAAAAGATAATCACAATAGGTTTCCCAACCGGTAATAGCAAGTCACAAAGAAATATCTAGAAATTTTATTGAAATTGACCAAAAATATTTAAAAAGTGACCTAGTCGACTACCGCTCTCACACGCCGATACACCGTCACTAAAATGGCGGACGCAATAGCGCGATCACTCGACGTTTCGCGACGCACTTCACACTTATTGCTATCTCTTTTCGTCGCGGAGCTATGTCGATCGGAACAACCTACCCCCGGCACTTTGAACCCCGGCCTCCCCTACCCATAATACTAAAGTATGGCATGGCTAAAAATCAAGCAGCTACGTAGCTCGAGGAACCTGATATGTTCAGGTTCCTCGAGCCACGTTTCAATTTCGCATCAAGAAACCCGAACGTAAGCTTCAATCTGGTCCGAGTCCAGTACTCAACGAAGAGAATAAACTAAAGAGTTGGTTAGATATTAGCCATGCAAAGGGATTTCCTAAACTGTAAGCAAAATTTATAAAAAAAGGGCTGATCTAACCCGTTTGAAAACAATCGTTGGTAGTTTTGTACAATTCTTTATACCTATAGCGATTGTCTGGAAGACGCGCAACTAAACCAATCATATGTTTCCTTCATTCAAAACTCAAAATTTCATGGTAAAAAATCCTTTGCAGCAGCTGAAACAGCCAGTTGCAACGAATGACACAAGCTAGCACCAAAATCAAGTTCGGTACCTCTTCCTTAAATTTTGTTTAGACTCCAACTTATATACTACAACTATCACAGAAGCATTATCTGTACCAATTCCCATTAAATTTTTAAGGCAAAGATCGAATCGTATAAGCGTTTTCTTTAAAGCAGTGACAATACTTTCAGCGTTACATTAATGTAGTTCAGCGAGGTCCAGATAAGTGGTAACTATTTTTGGTGTAATTTACTGTAATGTATTATAATCAAACCCAAGTATTTTTGCACAGCAATAATTGTAAATTCATCAATTAATAAGCTGAATTGTTGATCTTTAAAATCTTGTTTTAGGGCCTCAGTGAAATGCAGTGCTAAGATATTTTTATAATAGAGGTGCATTTAGTTCGGTGCAGTTGCACTTTTTCAATATCTTTTTCATGACTGTGACTAACTACCTCTCCTAAATGGTCAACTGCACGTACACTAGTATGCATGGCTGTGAATAGTGCAAGTCTAGCTTCCTCCTTTTTTTACTTGCAATGGGCTCTGGCTTGAAAGGAATCTTAGGCTGTGTAATTATGTTCTAAAACAATTAAAACGTATTAAAATCTATACATTTATATTATATAAATTAATTGCTGTTCGTGGTACTGCTAAAACTCGACAACGGCTGGGTCGATTTGGCTGATTTTGGTTTTGAAATGTTTGTCGTAGCTAAGGGATGGTTTAAACCACAGAAATCTTAATAATAAGGTAATAGAAATGGCATTACTCTCAAATTACTTGCAAAACGCTTGTCGCCACATTTCCCCTACCCCCGCGATCACTACTACAAGCGCGTACTATTCAAATATAGATCCACTCACACACCAACAGCTGCACATTATCAACCTCGGTCTGTGATTGCAACACACATCCATAAACGCTTATCAGTGAACCTGCTAATACATTGAAAAAATTACAATTTTTCACATTTACACTAGTGCTTGACAAAAATTAAAACATATCGATATTTCAAAGTACGGTCCAATTTTAACATTCGATGAAAAGGTTATTATTGATTTTATTAATTAGGTGTATTACACTACAACAAAGTCAATATTCCTATAAAATAAGTGAGTCGCACGGGGTAGGTATACTATTGTTTCGAAAACTGAACTATGTAATTCTGACACCACATGGGCTTAGGTATAGTTGAAAAACAAAGGTTGTTGTATATTTTGTAAATCGAGCAACTCGATCTTCCGCGCAAGCACGGCAGGGAAGTACTTAGCTAAAAAATATTGTTCAAATCTTTCTGTCATTTCTTGCGGGAGGGGAAAGTTGCACACTAGCGCAAAGCCGCACTAATACATACAAAACATACCTGTACCGATCCATTGCCGACTATACTCACACAGCCAAATCACTAACACAAAAAATAAAGCACCATTCACAAATCTAGCCCCGCCTTCAGTGTATTCCACGCCACAGTATATTATCAAACTCCATGGTCCACGCAGACTTGTACTTTGACAGAGGGGAAACGCGTGTGCGTACTACTACGCAGGGGAAATGTGTATCCCTACTCCCTTCCGTGTTGCTCGCTGATTTTGTATGAAGACTAATAAAGTCTTAAAAATAAAAGCTTACAATAGTCAAATCTTACTCGTGGCCTCGTGGCTTAGTGTGTAGTAGTTGTGCCTGCGAAGCTGAAGGTCGTGGGTTTGATTCCCACCCAGTGCAAATATTTGTGTGATGAATTCAAATGTTTGCACTGTGTCTGGGTGTTTCGATGTATAATAAGTATGTATTTGAAATTATATAAGTATTATATCAGCTATCTGGCCGCCATCATAAAAGCTTTGCTTAGTTTGGGGTCAGATGGTGTTGCTGTTGTGTGAGAATTGTCCACCACTATTTATCTTTTGTTTTATTTATAAATAATTCTGCCTCAGTTACCTTAATATTTATTTTGCACGGACGAACAATCGCGCGTTATAGCTAGTATGTATATACTTTTGTTAATAATTTATGAATTATGAAGTAATGTTTACCGCGGATTAAAAGATTTTACGTATTAACGTTAACTGCGTACAATTTTTTATCGATATATTATGTTAATTTATCGATCAAAAAATGTTAAATTTAAAATAAAATTTTCATCGTTTATTTTTGTGCAAGTAAAATTGGACCGTCACAGCACTAACTCACGATCGCTACCGATCGCTACCTGCGGTCGTACCATGGAAGATTAGAGGTTATGACGATATCTTTAATTTTACATTACATTGCTGTTTATGCTTGTACCATTTTAGATGTTAATTAATGTATGCAGCAATGGTATGCAAAATGACGATAACACCAAAAATTTATAACTATCATAGTGAATCATTGGGCTTCGTTTATTTTATTAAAAAATACAACTAAAATAGAATAAAATACCTATCAGTGAAATATAATCTCATTATTGGTATAATTGCAAGTTGTGTAAGAACTTTCACAGTTGTTTATGCTGCATAACACAAGTTTTAAAGATTATTCACGCATGCCGGTTCGAAGAAGACTAAACTACAACTCGAGCACTGGTGGCCTACAAGTCACCTGTGCGGCGACAATGTCACGCGACTTCTAGTACCAAAACAACAATTTCATTTTCTCATATAAACTGTTCTACATAATATTAGTCAAACATTTTTAACGTTATCGATCAAAAATTTTTCGAAAATTCGACAGTTTTAACTATATATTTTAATATACAGGGTTATTGGTAATCAGCCTGCATCCTTTTAAGGGCATGTTCTGTATATTTAAATAAACAACTTTTGTTCTACAACTTTAGTTTAAGGTCAATACATTCATCAAAAAAAAATAGTTCAGTTTTTGTTGTCCTCTCTAGCATTACTTAGCTCTACGCGCGGCGCGGCGCTTCATTCATCTGCGCAAGTAGTAAACAGCCGAGTCCAAAGTGCGTAGCAAACGTTGCTCGCGTAATTAACTTTGTAATACTTCACCACGCTTAGATTTGGTTTCAAAAAGTAAGAGAAGTACATGGGTTTAAAAAATTACAAATCAAGATCGTCAGCAATAAAATCCGTTATGAAGTTAGTATTTGTAATACTGATAAGTCAATTTTAATTACCTAGGTAGTTTGAATTTTGAAAAATATCATAGCCATCAAAATCATTTGCTTATTTATTTAATGTATGCTGGTTTTCTCTCGATTTTTTCATTCACCGTCAAAGCCAGGGACGATGACAAACTTACACTAGGAAACCATTGGCACCGAGATGAGCAGGCGGGATTCAAACCTACGATCTCACAATCGTAGTCACACTCACTATCGGCTAGTTTTACAGAATTAGCGTAGAAATGTTTTTTCAGATTTAGCTTGGATTTTTTTTAAAAAGGGAGGCCGACGATGTTTAGATAAACTATGTAGCTACTTAACAAGAGATAAACTCAGCATGAGACTCAGTCTAGGTTCTTTCGCCTGCCTCGTTTTCGTTGCTCCGGCAGCTGGCCCACGAGAGTAGGTATTTTAGTGTGTGTGTGTTATCAAACTCTCGTCTGATCACGTAATCATAAACAATACAACCACAGTAAGAACAAAATGTTTTTTTCACATACCTATCACACGTTTACGCAAGATCTTCTCGAAGCTGCAAGTCCCGCGGGTGGCGGTGAGAATCACGTACAAAACTTTCAAAATAGTCAGTCACTAGCAGTTCCAACACAAAATCCACACCGAAAGATGAATTGTTCATTCACGCGAGATAAAACATCGCTTCTCCTAACTTGGTAGAAAGTTACTGGACTCGCGCTCGTTTCGATTCGCTACATCGCTACTAAGAGTCGAATTTTTGAATTTTCCTACATACGTTTAGCCGCTCCCGCGCAGCGTCCCGACTCCCTTTTTCTTTAACGCTGCCTTGCTCGGTGCAGTGTTGCCAAATCAGTGATATAAGAAATGACCAGACTCTTTCAAAAGTGGCGAGAATGTTTAAGATTTTGTAGTCTCAAAAGTAGCTAACAATTAGGTCAAAAAGAATTAAGAGATAGCAGTATTTGAAACAATTGATTAGTTATCTAAATTAAAGTTCACAAGGAATTTTGTGTAATTTTGCAATTGTGTGAGTATTACGGCAATAAACGAAAAATCAAAGAGGTTCCCGGTTATGCCGGCGGGTGAGTATATGCGCAAGACTCCATAGACAATATTGTTCATTCATAAAAGATTACGGACAATAAGTGCTATGGAATCGAAAAATATTCCGTACCGAACTAATTCGTTTTATTAAGATGTGGTTTATGCCTTATTTATTATCGTCGATAGCTAAAAGTTGCTAAATCTGTGGCCAAACTATTTAAAAAAAATTTGGCAAAAACTGAAAGTTGCTAGATATAGCCACAGAATAGCTAACTTGGCAACACTGGCTCGGTGTCGGCGAGCGACAGAGCCTAGAGCCCCGGCCCGGGGGTGTACCTTGTGTGTGACCTTGAGTTGCTCGCTGCACGCGGCGTGTTGCGGTACATAGGTACCTAGGTACGATACGTTGTGTCGAGGATCGAGGACGACACAAATGAAAAGACACATATATCAATGAAAAACTCCTAATCCACTATCGTTTAATACTAATTCACCAGACTTAGGAGATGCTACAAAAATACGATTAGTATTTGGATACTTAAGTTTAAAAACAGAAAACAGTACCTACATACCTACCTTATTGTAACTACGAACAAGTCCATCAGCATTAAAATCGTTTAATAAATCGTATCACAGTTACTATTTTCTTATCTGTGTCTGTAATAGTAATTTAAGTAGGTAGTTATTAATAAGTAATAGTGTAATAAAAACTAGGTAGGTAATTAGGTAGGTACTTACAAAACGAAACACAAACGTCAAACACCAGCTACACTTCAGTAACTTGGCTCACGATCATGTTTTGTTTCTTTCTCGTTCTGGTATTTATGTACCTACTCACGCAGAGGACGCAGAGACTACAAGCACATACCTGCATCGCTCTGCCCATCTCAGTCGTGTCTGGTTGATACCAACTTAGCGAGCGCAGCTGCTGTAGTGTAGACTGTTGTTAGTACCTACCTAAATAATATTGTTTTTAACCCCCTACCAAAAAAAGGGGTGTTATAAGTTTGACGTCAATATCTGTCTGTCTGTGTGTGTCTGTGCGTGCGTGTCTGTCTCTGGCACCGTAGAGCTCAAACGGATAAGCCGATTTCGATGAAGGTTTTTTATTTGAAGGTTAATTTCCGTGCGGATGGTTTCAGCTACGTTTGGTCTATGTGTGGAATGTAATGAAAACGAACCATTAAAACAAAAACAAGTCGATTCGCGCGTGTTTCGATTTACTACTAACAGCCAAATTTACAAATTTGGTTTTGATCTGTAGGCACGTGGAGCCGCCCCCGCGCAGGCCCCGCTACCCGCTACCCTTTCATTTGCCTTGACGGCACAGTGGTAACTATTATCCTATCTGTAGCATCGTGCCTACTGTCGGCGAGCGTCAAAGAGAGCGCGCCTGCTTGTTGAGGGCACGTGTATGAAGAGTTAAATGGTTTTAGACAGGACAAATATATTTTCTTTATTTTGTATGAGAAAAAAAAAATTAGAATTTTTAAAAACCGTAGAACAAAAGTTGTCATATGTAATGTCCTTAACATGCCCTTAAAAGGATGCAGGCTGATTACCAATAACCCTGTATAATTTTAATCAAAGTGTATATTATCAAAGAGTATGTACGTTTTGTTCTTTTGGCGCGCCAAGACAAATTTTTCATGGGCTGTGAATTGAATTCTAGCGTCACGCTCGGGTATGAAAAGAAATTTTCGGATGAACTCGGAATGCTATAGCGAGAAAAATAATACCTATAAGTGCGCCAGAGCAAGAAAGATAATAATAGTCAACTGCTTTTCGCTGTTGTGTCCCTGTGTTTAGTATATTTAATTATAAATAAATAAATAAATAAATATTGGTGGACAATTCACACACAACACCATCTGACCCCAAACTAAGCAAAGCTTGTATGATGGCGGCCAGATAGCTGATATAATACTTATATAGTTATAAATACATACTTATTATACATAGAAACACCCAGACACAGTGCAAACATTTGAATTCATCACACAAATATTTGCACTGGGTGGGAATCGAACCCACGACCCTCGGCTTCGCAGGCAGAGCTACTACCAACTAAGCCACGAGGGCAGTTATGTCTTTTTATCGCAACATAAACCTCTATCTAGGTTTACTTACCACATTGAATCTGTCACGAAATATTAAATTTGCGTTCCAGATCCATTGCTAAAAAGTTTTGGTTGTATATACAGGGCTACTGGTTATTGAACCTATTCCTTCTTGTAGCTTATAGAGGGGGTTATTATCAACAAATTTGACCATATTTACTCCTGTGCAAAACTTAACCATTTCTGAGAAAAAAAATATTCAAGTTTTTTTTATTTATCGATGCTAGGTGACTTAAAGGTAAAAAAAAAGGTATGATATTTTTGAACAGTTATTTATTTATTTTTACTTAGCAGAGACACCAGGCTATCATTATGGGCAAAAAAAAGTGAACTAGGTATCCACTTCAGATAATACCACATGAAAACGTCAAGAAAATGTAATTATTATGATTAATGAGATGTTTTTGATTAACAATTAATAAAAAAAATGCCGACACATCTGATGTGCAGATTATTTTAAAAACATCTGCATACTTACGGTCTTATTCACAAAAAGTTATAGCATATCTAAAGTCTTGCTATATAGTACGTCTTAGGAAAAATGATTAAAAATGATTATTCATAACAGCATTTTAGCGCTAAAACGTGCTATAAGCCTTCTATAAAGTTATAGAGCCGAGACCCCTACTTTAGCGGCATTTTAAGCCAAATTTGGCCGACTCTTAACAGCTGATTAGTGTCAAAATGGCGTTGTAACATATTCTAAAATTTGTCACGGTGACAGTGACAATGTCGTAGGTACTACATTGCTTTTCGCTACAATTAGGGATGGGCAAAACAATAAAATATATCGTATCGATGTTTTTCAAATATATCGATATTAATCTGCTAAATATGTCGATATATCGATATTTTTTGCTCCAGAGAAGGTTACTTAGATATTAAGCACTTATTTTTTATATACTTCAAAATGAAAATACAGAATATCGTACATATTTTGCTGTTCAAAATTAACCATCACTGAAACCAGTATTCGTCTGATATAGACATCAGCAGCATTCTTTCTTTAATGTGCTCTCCTGTCAATCTGCTCCTATTAACCGGCACTGTTAAATTAACAACCGAAGCAACCCTTTCGGATGATACCGAGGAAACTTGACATATTAAATACTTCAGAGCGATTTCCGAAAGAACCGGCGTGAAATCGGCAATTCACCCAAAATTTTATAATATCTGACTTTCTGACTGCAATTGGAGAATTAAAGTGTATACGCTTGAATTTTGGACCCTCGGGGTCCAAAATTGTAGCTACTGAGAGAAAAGTGTTTCGTTCTAGGGTACTTAGTTTCTCTTCAACTTTTTTAAGTAAAGCCAGTTTTACATTTATTCGGTTTTGGTTTTAGGGTTTGTTTGGTCAGTAACTTGGCAATTTAATTTAATAGAGGAATGGCTAAGCTTGCTTTCACATAATTGGCACGACTTATTTTTTCAGTAGCTTCTTTTAAAAGGCCAAGAAGCGCAATAAGATCGCGTATTATGTTAAGTTGCGAAGTTTTAACCATGTCTGGGGTATTCCTGTTTGTTTCGCTTTTGGTAGCTAAAATTTTAGCAACAAGTGCAGACAGTTTAACAAATTTCTCTAACATATCAAAGCAAGAATTCCATCTTGTACTAACGACTTGTATCAATGTCAACACCTGGCCTTCTTTATTTCCGGTTGATTCTTGTTCAGCTCTCAATTAATCCAAAGCATTGACTGTAGTGTAGTGGTTTCCGATTATTAAGCTGCGTCTTACGCGTGCGGAGGTGCGAGTTAAAAATCGCGTGATCTGGCTTCACTGCTTATCAGTTAGCAGCGGTAAGTGCCGCTTATAAACAAAGAAAAGTTTGTGTCTAGACTACAAAAGAAGACCTGGTAATCATCATATAAAATAATTCGTTCCTATTAGGTTCTTACCTCACCGTTGAAAAACACAACAGACATCTATCGATAAAAGTATGAAGCTTATATTTGTTTTGTTTTTATTTTTATATCCCGTGAGCCGTAAGAAAATTATTTTCCCGTTCTCAACGTACCCAAATCCGCTAGACGTGACGAGAAATCCGTTAAGTTAGCAACACTGCGACTAACCTAACTATGCAGTACCAACTGCCAGTCAAGTCAATGTCTAATCATGTTGTAGTATAGTTGGCTTTTCAGGTGGGCTCCACTCTTCCACTGCACAGACCCCAAACGGGTCATACGCTATAGATTTTTTTTATTTATGTGTTCGGTGAAATTCGAGGCAAAATAAAACTATCGTTTTCGATATCCGAAAATAAATATCGATATATCGAAAAGAAAAATATCGTCGATATATATCCATTTTTTCCGAAGTTGACATCGATATTTTGATATATCGATATTTTTACCCAAGCCTACGCTACATAGACGACTTAATTTCGGTAAACTGTTGTTGTTTAGTATTATACCAGAAATACCGACCTGGGGCCCATTAGCAAGTCTTTAAAACATTAAATGCCGTTATACCGATTTTAACGTTACTTCCTAATTGCAAACCAAGCCAACCACTTACCTATTGTTCCCGTCGTCGTCCAAAGTCCAGTTTGGTCGAAGGAATAAGGGAAGTGGACAAAAAAGGAATGTGGAACCCAAACCGGACGATCTCCAGGCGAACTCCGGTCCAGAATTCCCAGAACGATCCTGCGTTCTGGAAACGGCCAATCCAGTAGCCCTTCACGATTAAATAGTCCAGCACTAATCCCGTAGCGATATATTCCCGTCAATACGCATTCCCGCACAATATTAACGCTTTAAACCCGAAAAAACACCAGTTAGAAAAAACAACGAGTCACTCGAACGATACCGGCGTAACGAGACGTCACTTGACAGCCGCTGTCAAACCATAGATCCGCTATGATTTTTAATGTTGCCCGATTATACGGAACAAAACCCCCGACCAATTGAACTCCTGTTCAATTTTAGAAAACCAGTAGTTAGTAACTAGTATTTAGCAGTATCCGGACCCCAAATAAAACGAAATTCCCAACTTTGACCCGAAAGTGGAAATCAAACCAAAAAAAAACTTTACCAAAAATAGCAATAAAATTAAATAAAATTTTAACCATGAAAAATACGTATATCTAATAAAGAGGCAAGCGGGCCAGAGAGGACACCGCGCGCTGAAGTCTGGAACCAGAAACCAGAATCTCCGCCACGCGGGGTGTGCCATCAGTACCAGATATCAATTTTAAAATACGTCCCCTACGCCAGAGTAGGGGGGCCAAATTTGCCTCTTTTAATAATACTAAGTCCCCTTCCCGAGGGGCCTCCGTCCTATCTGTCCATTTTACCCGTTGTTGCAACAGATGCAAGTACTCGGCCGACCAGCGCCTCCAGAAGTCTTGACTTATTTGCTGCAATAACTGAAAACGGGACAGGCGTCCGGGCCGCTCATCCTTCCAGGGATACTCCGGCAACGCGGTTAAGGGCTGACCGATCAAGAAGTGACCCGGCGTCAAGACTTCTAGATCGTTAGGGTCAGGCGAGATTGGACAGAGAGGACGGGAATTAAGCACTGCCTCCACGCGGCATAGTACCGTGACTAACTCTTCCCAAGTTAACACGGTCTCCCCGATGACACGGCGGAGATGAGTTTTAGCAGACTTCACCGCAGCCTCAAAAATTCCTCCCCAGTGAGGACAGGCTGGCACACTAAATTGCCAGCTGATTCCCCGCTGGGCGAGAGCCAGACTTAAACTATTATTACCAGAATTTAAAAAATTATTAACTTCGCGTAAATAATTCGCCGCCCCTCGATAATTTGTGCCATTGTCCGAACGTATTAAAGAGGGTACTCCTCTTCGCGCTACAAAGCGATCCAGCGCCGCGACAAAGGCCTCCGTAGACAGCGCAGAGACCAGCTCCAGGTGGACTGCTTTGGTGGCCAAACACACAAAGACGCACAGGTAGGCTTTAACGACCTTGGCGTTACGCAACGTCGATGACTTGACCGAGAAGGGCCCAGCGAAGTCCGTTCCGACCCCGTCGAACGGCCTCGAGGGAGAAATCCTATCCGGAGGAAGATCTCCCATCATGGGCTGCATGGTAGACGCCTTGAGCCTATAACAAGGGACACATCTAAACAGCACCTTTCGGACCGCCCTGCGAGCCGACAAGATCCAGAATTCACGCTGCAACACAGCGAGAAGCGCGCCACATCCAGCGTGCGCGTTACCGATATGCCGATCGGTGATCAGCAGGTCCACCAGAGGACCTCCTTTCGGTAGCAACAGGGGGTGCCTGCTGCCGTACGGCAGGTTGGCTTTCCGGAGCCGACCTCCTACGCGCAGAAGACCATCCTGATCTGTGAAAGGGTTCAACTTGGCGACCGCACCCTTCAAGCGAGCGCGTCCGCAGCGCAGCGCCTCAAGTTCCGTCGGAAACCTCTCACCCTGCACCAGCCGAATGAGGTGCAGCAAGGAACTCCGACGCTCCTCCACAGTGGCGATCTGGTCACTCCTCCTCTGACGAGGGTGACGACAGTTGTGGATGAAGCGTTTAATCCAGCTAGTTACCCCCAACAACTTATCCAGCTTGCTGTAACGACCCGTCAACCAGTCAGGGTCTGGGGGCACTTCCGCCACAATCGCATGCACGCGGACTCCGGGCAGCTCCGCTCGCTCCGAGTCCGCGCCGAGAGCTGGCCAGGAAGCTTCTGGCTCCCGCAGCCAGTCCGGACCCCACCATAAGGGGTGATCAACTAGCTCCGGCGCGGAACAGCCGCGCGAAGCACAGTCAGCGGGGTTCAACTCACCCGGGACATGTCTCCAAACCATGTCCAGTCCAATGTTTTGGATTTGGGAAACCCGATTTCCCACAAAGGTCTCCAAAGTGTGAGGGGCTGCTCTCAACCAGGCAAGCACGACCTGACTGTCTGACCACGCATAGACATTCCGGATGTCTATCGAGGTGGACAGTTCCTGATATACATGCTTGAGCAGCCGAGCAAGTAATGTGGCTCCGCTCAATTCCAGTTTCGGAATGGTGAGTCGTGTCCTGATAGGAGCTACCTTGCTCTTCCCCAATAAGAGCGTGACATTGACGTGGCCTCCAGCGTCAACTGTACGCAAGTACACAGATGCGGCATAGCCCAGCTCGGACGCATCACAGAACCCGTGCAGGCTGATCCGGCTACAGCCTGGTGGCAGAATGCGACGGGGCAACGCCACTCGATTGACCGTTTCGAGGTCAGATATTAAACGAAGCCAAATGTTAAGCGAGTCTCCGACCAGGGGGTCATCCCATGAGACCTTCAGAGTCCAAAGTCGCTGTAACAGACACTTGGCTGCGAACAGAACCGGACTGATCCAACCGTTTGGATCAAACATCCTAGCGATGGTGGACAAAACCGTCCGTTTTGTCCACGCGCGTGTGGCTTCCAGTGCCACCCGAAAGGTGAAGATGTCAGCAACCGGTTGATACTGCATGCCCAGAACCGCAATCCCGTGCGGATCGTCACCTTCCTCGAAGAGCCCCGGATCCTGCTGGTGATCGTCCGGGATACCAGCCAGGACGTTGGGGTCGTTAGAGAGCCATTTCCGAAGCTCATAGCCTCCAGATGCGAGAAGCTCTGTAAGCTCATCCCGGAGCAACAGAGCTTCCTCCACCGTCTGCGCACCAGTGCAAACGTCGTCCACGTACAGGTCGCGTTCCAGAACTGCGGCTGCACGTGGGTACCGAGCCCGTTCTTGCTCCGCCAACTCCAGCAGTGAGCGGATCGCAATGAAGGGGCTTGATCTCAACCCATAGGTGTTGGTGTTCAACTCATACACCATCATAGGGTCCTGAGGACTTTCCCGCCAGAGGATCAACTGGAACCTCCTGTCCTCGGGGTGTATGACCGTTTGTCGGAACATCATACGGATGTCCGCTCCCAACACCACCTGATGCCTACGGAAATTCAGGATGATGTCTACAATATCCCGATGTAGCTTCGGTCCAGCGTGGAGGCACTGGTTCAGTGACACTCCTGTCGAAGTCGGAGCGGATCCATCGAACACCGTCCTGAGTTTGCCCGTCGACGCCTTCAAAACGGCGTGATGAGGCAAAAAGTAGTGGTCCATGGTCGACCAGTCGTCGCGAGCCGGAGACATGTGGCCCAGTGCCTCATACTCCCTCATGAACTCGATGTACTTTTCCCGAAGTACAGGATCTCGAGCCATGCGTCGCTCCATGGACCTGAGCCTTTTCTCGGCCAATGATCGAGACTGGCCCAGACGCGGGGGGTTATCCCGGAAAGGCAGCCTAGTCTCCAATCGCCCAGAAACCATTCTCCGAGTGTGAGCCTGATAAAAGTTCTCACACTCCACGTGCTCGGGATCCAGCCGAGACACGGTAGGCGGCTCTTCGATCTCCCAGAACCTCTGCATGATCTGAGCGAGGGCCGTTCCCGTAAAGGAAGCCTGATTCGACTGCTGCCACTCATCCACCATTCCCAAAATGGCGTTCCCGTAGATGGTGGGCAGCGCCATCAGCGAAGACTGGTCCAACAGTCTAGGCTTCCCGTTCATGATGTAACCCAGTACATCAGAACCCAACAAAAGATTTACCGGACCCGCCATCCCGAAGCGGGGATCCGCCAACCTGAGACCCTTAGTACAGGACAAAAGATCCGGATCTATGTCCGCCTGAGGAAGCCAACCGACAACCGAATCCATGACGGTAGCCCTGACCGCAATCCTTTCCGAATAGGAATGTACGGACGAGAAGGAGAGGCGGGTCTGTCCAGCCGACCGCACCTCTGTGTTCCCGACTCCCCGCAACGGAGTCGGTGACGGAAACCTAGCCAGGCCCAGGCGATGAGCAACCCGGGTTGTCAAAATGCACCCCTGGGACCCTGTGTCCAAGAGCGCTCGTATCCGGACGTAGTCGCCTCTTGGACCCCAAACCCTTAACCAGAGGGTGGGCAGCAGGACCACCGGTTGATCCTGTGCCAAGGGAACGGAGGCTAGTCATTCCCTCCGAGGCTCGTCCGAACCCGTCGGACTACAGGGCCCAGCCCAATATGGCTGCCGAGTGCAAAGGGCCATCGGAGGGGGGGCATATCCAGCTGCCCTGCCGTACCTAAAGTAGGGCGGGTGATAATCCAGCCTCGGATGTTCATGGAGGGGAGGCGTGTACGCCCTCCATTCCATCGGTCGCGGATCCAGCGGCGGAGAAGGATAACGCTGGGGAGGTGGCCCCCGTGGTGACTCCTGTATCACCCTTCCACCTCTCCAGTTCGCCCGCGTCCGCGCGGGCTGTGAGGTCGGTGACCGAGCCGCGTGCAGGACGCCCCTTGTTGGGCTGCCCGGTGCTGCCGTGGGTTGGGGTGGAGGGGGTGTGCTCCACGCTGTAGCCACTTCATGGTTGTACAATGCGTGGCTCTGCGTGGGAGCGCCCCCGCCCGTGGAGGGCCCCCTCCCTGAGGGCTGTCGACCAGCACCATCGCTCCTGACGCACAAGAGCTGATGGTGTGGTCCCCCACACCCAGGACACGGCCGTGCCGTGGGGCAGTCATTGTACAGATGACCGCCCAGGCACCCGTAGCACCGACGCAACCGCCGAACGATCCCTCGTCGTTCGGAGGTCGTCCGCGCAAGCAGGGCCGGACACTGCACCAGCGCGTGGAGCTGGCCACAGTTCGGGCACTCCTGCTCCGACGCACTCGTCACCGTCGCCGTCCGCTTCACCGCACCCTGAGTGCGGGAATTGGTAGGTCGCGGTCCTGTTCCGGCAGGGCCACGAGCTGACGCGACGGGCGGTGCCTCCTGAGGCGCCGACTCTGCCATCCTCGCCTCCCACTCCAGGACCCGAAGTAGCTCCTCAAACGTGGGGAAGACCTTCGGGTCGCCGTGAAGGCCCCTTTCCCGCTCGAACCGGGCGCGCAACTCCAGCGGCACCTTGCCCAGCAGGATGTGGACCAGTAGAAACGACCAGTGTTCTACTGGCAGTCCCAAGCTGCGCAAGGCGTTGTACGCCACCTTCACGGGCGTGAGGATTAGCGGCCTCAACTGAGACCTCTCAGTCACCTTCGGCAGCCCCAGTATTTGTGACACGTGAGCGTCGGCGAGGAGCCGAGGATTTTGAAACCTCGTCTCCAGCAACTCCATCGCCGTGCCGAAGTTGTCGTCGTCCAGCTCCAGGTGCTGGACCAGGGAGAGTGCCTCACCCTCCAGTGACGTGCGGAGATAGGCCAGTTTCTCCGCCTTCGTCAGATCCGTGCGTGAATCCACGAGAGAGGCGAACATGCTCCGGAAGCCGCTCCACTCCCGCAGGTTCCCTGTAAACCTGGGCAAGTCCAGAGTGGGAAGGCGTCCCACTACACCCGAGCCCGCATCCCTGATGACGGGTCCCGAGCTCGCCCTTCCCTGACGAGACCTCTCCAGCTGGCGAACCCTTTCGGAGACCTCGTCGTAGACATCCAGGATGCGCCGCATGTCCGCCTCGATCCTCTCCATCTGCTCCTCAGGTGGAGACGGCCTTGCATCCCGCAGCGATCCTGCGCTCCTCTCAGCGACCTCCAGGCGCCTGTCGAGCTGTTCTGCCCTGTTTAGCAGCGCCTCCTCCCGGTCTCTCCGGCCGACCAATCCTTGCAAGGATTCGAACCACCGGAGCTGGTTGGCCAAATCCGAAGCCATTTTTAAATTTAAATTTAAACTTTAAATTAACCTAAGTTCGGACAATGTCACAACAAATATCAAAAACAACAATATATCCGCAACCTAAAAAACCGGATACCACTTAATACTAAATTTCCCGACAGTTTGGGGAGAAATTATAAACTGGGAACCCCCAAATATTCGGCTTACCCGGTATTTTTTGCCAGAAAATAAAAACAAAAAGGGAGTAATTACGGCCAACTACACTCTGCTTACCAAAAAATGTTTAGTATTATACCAGAAATACCGACCTGGGGCCCATTAGCAAGTCTTTAAAACATTAAATGCCGTTATACCGATTTTAACGTTACTTCCTAATTGCAAACCAAGCCAACCACTTACCTATTGTTCCCGTCGTCGTCCAAAGTCCAGTTTGGTCGAAGGAATAAGGGAAGTGGACAAAAAAGGAATGTGGAACCCAAACCGGACGATCTCCAGGCGAACTCCGGTCCAGAATTCCCAGAACGATCCTGCGTTCTGGAAACGGCCAATCCAGTAGCCCTTCACGATTAAATAGTCCAGCACTAATCCCGTAGCGATATATTCCCGTCAATACGCATTCCCGCACAATATTAACGCTTTAAACCCGAAAAAACACCAGTTAGAAAAAACAACGAGTCACTCGAACGATACCGGCGTAACGAGACGTCACTTGACAGCCGCTGTCAAACCATAGATCCGCTATGATTTTTAATGTTGCCCGATTATACGGAACAGTTGTATTTGTAATTACCAGTTTTTATACGTGTTAACATATTAAAATGCAAGCGTTACAAAGTTTGAATGCTCTCGATGCGATTGAACAGCTTGAATGCTTGAAAGTAATCCACATCGACGAAAGGTGTATAAAAGTAGGAGTGATCTTTTTCTTTGCATGAAGAAGACTTTCGGAAGCGTTATCGCTTTAACAAAGCTACAGCCAATTTTATAATCAATCTCGTCCATGACGACTTAAAATTGGATCGGAGAGGTTCTGGTCTTCAGGTTCTAACTGCGATTCGATGTTGCGGTCGACGAGAGGTGAGTATTTATATTCAATACTATTTATGTTATTTTATACATGTTGAGACCATTCTAAGAGATCGGTTTTCACTACAGTTTTAGGAAGACGCTGGTGACTACCACGGCCTGTTACAAGCAACCACAAGTCGTATTTGTGCTCGAGTTGCTCCTGCACTTGCCCGACACTCAGCATCTTTCATCAAAACGCCAAGTACCGTAGCTGAAGAAGAGCTTATGATGAGAGAATTTTATAAATTTAAAAACTTTCCGTCCGTTATTGGCTGTATTGACTGCACACACATAAAAATAGGGAAATGTGGAGGTGATGCAGCCCAATATTATATATATAGAAAGGGATTTCGTATTCGTATTCGTATTCGTAGGCGGGCTGTTTTCCGCAACTCGACGTCTCGATGCGCCTATTTTGCGTGTGTGGGAAGTAGGCTTCACTCCTGCCAACCCAGCTCCAGCAGGAAGCCCAGCAGCGTCTTCACGTTGCCGCATGCTTCGCGGAGCGTCCCCGGTGTGCCCAGGAACTTCGCCCGATGTACCGCCACTCCCGTGCACTCCATCAGCACGTGAGCGGCCGTTTCTTCAGCCTCGAGGCAGGCTCTGCAAAGAGGACTGTCGGTAATACCTAGTGTGAATAGGTGTTTATTGTACGAACCGTGACCAGTCAGTGCGCCTGTGACCAAACGCAACTGTTGTCGATTTAGGCTCAGCAGCTGCCGGGTGTACCGTGTGTTACGGCCCCCCAGTGCCGCCCTAGACTGCCTGCAGTCTGTCCTGTTGGTCCAGTTGTTGTTGTGTTCCTTAAGTGATTTCTCACGCAGCCATTTCCGTACCTGTGATAATGGAAGTGGGACAATCGGTTCAGGGCCTTGTACCTGTTCCGCTGATGCCCTCCTCGCCAGTTCGTCCGCTGCGTCGTTACCTCTCGATCCACTATGGCCTTTAATCCATTGAAGAACGATTTGGTTGTGTTTACAAACCTCCATCAGGGATTTGTGGCATTCAAGAACAAGCCCCGAAGTAATGGTGTTACTCTTTAGGGCGTGTAAAATTGCCGCGCTGTCAGATAGTATGCGGATGTTATATCCTTGTACCCTCCTGTCGGCGATTATGGTAGCCGCCCTCGTGATGCCCACGCATTCTGCCTGGAAGACGGAGTTGTAGGCCCCAAGGGATGTGTGATACCTGATGTTTAAGTCCTCCGAGAAGGTGCCTGATCCGACGCCCTCGTTGGTTCTCGAACCATCGGTATAGACCATTAGCTCGGTAGAGCTATGATCACCGGAGGGGGGCTCCTCAAGTTGGATTTTGTATTTTTTGTCAAATACGAACTGTTTGGGTATTCTGTCACTGATCGCCAGCAGCATGTGATGGTGCTTCAGACTGTCCTGAAGAACTCGCGTGTGAGGAATACCTGTGTCATGCCAGAGACCGAGAGTCCGTAGTCTTATTGCAGACATCGCCGCCTCCTGCTGCACAAATGAATGGAGCGGAGGCAGATCCAGCATTATTTCCAGGGCTGCCGTTGGTGTTGTGCTCATACCGCTGGTAGTCGCTAAACATACCAACCTCTGGAATTGTTGTAGCTTCGCGATGGTTGTGGCCAGCGTCGTCCTGGTCCACCAGACCAATGCCCCGTAGGTGATAATGGGCCTGATCACTGTGGTGTAGAGCCATAGGGTGACTTTTGGATTAAGTCCCCATGTCTTACCTATCATTCTGCGACATTGATAGAAAGTGATACAGGCCTTGTTGATCTTGGTCTCTAGGTGCTTGTTCCAGTTCAATTTGCTGTCGAGGATCATCCCTAAATACTTTACCTCCTCAGACAGCTGTAGCGTTATGCCGTATAGACCTGGCAGTGTGTACAAGCCTAGAGAGCGTTTGAGTGTGAACATAACTAGTTCCGTCTTTGACGGGTTCACGGTTAGATCGTACTCCGTGCACCATTTCTCTACTATTCTTAGAGCCGCGTGCATCAGGTCACAAGCGGTGCTGGCGTGGAGACTCGTTATCATTATTGCTATGTCGTCGGCGTAGCCTACTGTGTAGAAACGCCCCGCGTTCAATATCTCAATCAATCCGTTTACCACCATGTTCCATAGTAAGGGAGAGAGGACGCCCCCTTGAGGGCACCCTCTCGCAACAAGTGCCATTTTTGTTGCGTATCCTGGAGGCCGAACGATGCGATTTTTTAACATTTTTACTATCCAACCTGCTAGTAGGGCGTCCACTCCATGTTTGTTCAGAGCCAATTTTATGCTAGAGAACTTAGTCTTGTCGAAGGCGCCCTCGATGTCTATGAAGACGCCTAGACAGACAGACTTGGATTGGATTGCTGCCTCAACTTCAGTTATGATAGCGTGAAGTGCTGATTCAGTTGATTTTCCCACACTGTAGGCATGTTGATTCTTATGCAGTGGGGTTGATAAAAGCGCTGTGTCTCTGATATACCTATCGCATAGCCTTTCCAGCGTCTTCAGCATGAAGGAGGTGAGGCTGATAGGCCTATAGGACCTGGCGTTGGTGTAGTCACTCTTACCTGGTTTGGGAATGAAGATGACATTTGCTTCTCGCCACTTAAGAGGGATGTATTGGAAAGCTAGGCAGGCTCGAAGAACCGTGGTTACCAGTTCCACAAGCTCACCGCCTCCCCACTGCAGCAAAGCAGGGAAGATGCCGTCCGGTCCGGCCGCTTTGAATGGTTGGAAGCTGTTGATGGCCCAGAGAGTTTTTTCATGCGTTACTACCTTCTGTGCGATCTGCCAATCAGTCTCTGAAGGCGAATAACTGTCCTCCTCCCAGTCCGAGCTCTGTGTGAGCTGGCAGCCCGGGAAGTGTGTTTGGAGTAGCACCTCGTACGTCTCCTCTAGGGAGGTAGTATATGTGCCGTCGTTCCTGCAAAGGGACCCAATGTTTTGTTGTGTCCCTGCGGATAGAATTCTTCTTACCCGTGCTGCTTCATTGCAGGATTTGATGTTGCTACAGAATCCGCGCCAGGATGACGAACTTCTGTAGCGTAGTCGTTTTTTATAGTGTGCCTTGGCATCTTTGTACCTGTCCCAGTCCTGGTCATCACTGGTGTTCATGGCCCTGTTTAGAAGTCGTCTAACCTTTTTCCTGATTCTTTCGAGCTCGGGACCCCACCATGAATTATTGCTGTTGCTGTTCTTGGCGGTCGAGGTTAGAGGACATGATGTATGGTAACTTTTTATGACTGTGTCAGTGAATAAGTTTACCTGTGATTCAATTTCTTGTTGATTGCCTGGCCTAGTCTGGAACCGAGTCGACGACCGGGTATCACTGAGCTTACCTTGCACTGTTTTAGCAAAAGTGGCCCTGTTCGTCTTCCTCGGGTTCCTAGTTGGCTCGGGTATCATCGTACATGCCTGTAGGTCAAAGCGGATCCATCTGTGGTCGGAACAAGATGCCTCGTCCGACACGTGCCAGTCCTGGATAAATTCCGCAGCTCCCTCCGTTGCAAGTGTCACGTCGATGATCGTTCTACTCCGTCTAGTGACGAATGTTGGTTTGGAGCCTCTATTGATAATAGCTAGCTTGGTAGATAAGAGATAAGTGATGAAATCGTCACCCCTCCTGTTACTTGCCTTCATACCCCACGCTGGATGGTGTGCGTTAGAGTCTGCTGCGATGATCAGCTCCTGGGCTTGGCGCTCGCAGTGCTCGACCAGTCTTGAGACCTCCAGTGGTGGAACCGTTTCGTCATCTGCCATGTAGGCAGAAGCCACCACCAGGTTCGGAAGACTCGAGTTCTGGGCCTGCAGGATACTGATTGTTACCAGATCCCTGGAACAGAACTCTGTTAGCGTATACACAGAAATGTTATTTGGAATTAAGATACAGGCTCTTGGTGCCTGTGGCCCACTATAAGCAAGTATCTTACCTCCGGTGTTGTTGAGGCCGCATATTTTCTCCCCCCTGATCCACGGCTCCTGGATCAGGATGACGGCCCCGGTGTTAACCTCCAACCATTTGCGCAATTGAGCCGTTGCTGTGCGACTGTGTTGGAGGTTGATTTGAAGGACCTTAAGGGTCCTGACTGAAGGGGGCGCCGTCGCCATCGGACAGAGTTCCCTCCACCTCAAGCTCCAGCCTACTCATCCTCTTTGCCCAGCCCTCGTCGTCCTCGTCGTCGGATTTCTCCTTCGACGTGGTCTCGGTGGACGAGGGCACTGTTAGAGGAGGCACCCCTGCCAACTCGTCTTCGCTGCTGAGAGCGGTTTCAGAGGAGGCTGATGGCGCCGGAGTAGTGTCCATGTCCTTTCCAGTCCCCCCTTGCGAGGGGCCTGGGTCGGTCACGGACTCGACCTCTGGGTTGGAAGGTTCAGCGATGAACTTCCCCCTAGGGCCCCGGAACTTGATGTACGCGGAGCCCAAGTTGAAGCCCAGTCTCCGCTCTCTGGTCACTATGTCCTTGGCGACCCCCTCTGGTATGCTGAGGACGCAGAACGTGTCTTTCTCTGCTGCGTCTATCTTCAGCAAGGTCCACTGGTCTACTTGGGCCCATGGGTTCTGCCACTTCAGCAGGCAAGCGATAACGCTCGGCTTTGGCCACGATCCCGGCACCACTAGACCACAGATGATTTTCTTGGGGATGTCTACCTGCTTTATCACAGTGAGTTTCTCACCTGATGGCAGGCACACATCCCCAATAGCTGTCTTCAGCCAACTCAGTGTTTGGAGGTTTTCGCACCATAGTTTGATAACCCCATCGGCTACGATGGGCTTACCGCGGAAAACCGGTCCAAACGGCGTTGCTTCGGACGCAGATAGCGAGGATTTCACTATCCGGTCCTGAAGACTTGCCAGCACTGAGTTGGCATCTGTGTGGCTAAGGCGTCTCGTCACTGCTGTCGTGACGGCTACGACAAGGTCACCTTGTGCCACGTCAGCATAACTAGGCCTCTGCCTGGTTGGTGTAGGCCCAGACTTGGTCCTCTTGGACGTGGACTGAGGAGGGGTCTCCTCAGGCCTCGGCCTTTTGGACGAAGCTCTTGGCGCTGGTCCCTTCCCCTTGGTCTGCTTGTCGTCACCTGTGGCGTCCACCCTGTCGCCCTGTTGGGGTGGTTGGGCAGATTTCTCCGTCCCTTCCTCCCTTCGGGGCCGGTCAGACGGTCCAGCAACCTCGGCTTGACCATGGGGAGCGGTCTGATTGGCGCGTCTGGCTCGTTCCCTTCTCCGACGTTTGGAGTTGGGTTTAACCTTTCTGCGGCCTGATGTAGAGCTGGTTCCGTTGTCACCAGGGTGTTTTGGTGCCAGCTTCTTCCTGCTCTTGGTGTGTTTCACCAGCGTCCAGGATTCGTCAACACCTAGGTGTTGTGATCCGGAAGGCTGGCTTGACGAGCTACTGGGTTCTGTCGGAATCCCATCCTCCGGTTTCCCTTTGGACGGGGTAGGCAGTAGCGGTGGTTTTCCTGCAGCTCCAGGTTTCCCCTTGACTGCAGGCGATGTTTTCCTGGCGTCACCTTTGGGGGCGACAGCCTGTAACTCGGCGTCACCTTTCAGGGCAACAGCCAGATGGCTGGCGTTACCCTTCCAGGCAACAGCCAAGCGACTTGCGTCACCCCTGGGGGCGACAGCCGGGTGTCGGGCGTCACCTTTGAGGGCGACAGCCTTCTGCTTTTGTTTTTTTTTGGTATGTGTGAGTGTGCGTGTGTGTTTATGTTGAGATCTCGTATCGGCCATGGTTTGTGCAGTTTAATCTTCATCCCGGTAGCTTCCCACCCTCCACGGAGCCCGCACCGGGAGTGCCAGATATGACACTAGGATTACTACCGGGATATAGGGAGGCCGAGTTGGTGTCCATGCGCGACATCCAGGGTTTAGTTCTGTGGCCGTCACATCAGAGATCCGGGGAATGTGACGGTTCTCCACAGTCCCTTGCCCGTTCAGCGTGGCCGACCACCACCCACGTCAGTCACCGGGGTGACCACCGCAGGCCCCAACCCCCCTGTCAGCGGCCCTCTGACGGGACACTTCGACCATTTCCCCCGCACTGACTAGGTGCAGGGGCCACCTTTTCGCTTGAAATCAGGGCCAAAGTGGAGTGTTGCCTAGCGGAAGCCGCAGCAACCATTCGGCTCAGCCACCAGGTTCCCTTCATCCATCTTATGGCGCTCAACTGCGCAGGTCGCAAGCGCAGGTGGATTCTGTTTATACACGGCTAGGTTCGGTGGGCTCATCCACTAGGCCCTACAACCGTGAGTGTGTAGTCATGTAAAGTGTGCCTAAGTGTAGTTAAGTGTGGTTGTGTACCTAATATATGAGGCGTGCATGTGGTCTGTAGATGTGTGTGTGGTTGTGTGCCTAATGAGTGGATGTATGTGGTGTATATGTAGTGTGCATGTGTGGTGTGTGTGTGTGTGTGTGGTATTTTAGCCAATAGGTAATGATGTACCCGTAGGTACATTATTAGCCATTGTTACCGGGGTACACCGTCCTAGCGCATTGCGTTCCTAGGTGATCGAGATCCACCAGGACCGCATTACAACTAGGCGCGCTTGGAGGTACACCACGTAGTACCCCGTATAGAAAGGGATTCTACTCTCTGAATGTTCAGGTAAGTATTTTACTATTGTACAACAGCAAGAACAAATATGTATGATTAAGTACTTGTAAAAATATATTTTTTTTGTCTACAGGTTACCTGTGATGCACATCTCCGCATCAGAAATATTGTTGCAAGATGGAGAGGGAGCACTCATGATGCACGAATTTTCAATGAGTCATCACTCAAAGAGCGTTTTGAGAGTGGCTCATTTAAAGGGCGACTGTTAGGTGACTCTGGTTACAAATTGGAAACATATCTCTTCACTCCTATTCTAAGACCTCAAAACCGCAGTGAAGAAAGATGCAGTCAAGGCCACATTTCTACTAGAAATACAGTGGAACGTTGTTTTGGGGTGTGGAAGCAGCGCTTTCAATGCTTTTTACATGGCATGACCTGCAAGTTGGAAAATGTCAAACCAACTATAATTGCATTAGCAGTGCTTCACAACATAGCTATTGACCACGGAGACATAGAATTGGAAGAGTACAGCCATGAAAATGTCACTGAGGATGTAACTCCAGACGACGGGTCCAGGGGACATGCAAATGCAGCAAAAACGATTGTACAATTTTTTATTAGGAGACATTTTACAGTTTAATAGTAAAAATAATAAAAACAATGTTGTGTACATTAAGAAATTTTATTTGCACATTTGCACTTCCCCTAGTTTTGTCCAGAGTTACTTCATCATTGAAATTTTCATGAAGGTACCTCTTACTAAATCATATTTCCATATTCAATTATGATGCGATGGTGATAAGCACTGCTAAAGCGACTAATACATAGTAGGTTTGACAATTTCAAACTTCCTACAAGTTAGAAAATACTTACTAAGAGACATGTAACTAATATTTCTGAGAGTAAAATAAAACAATGTAGGATTTAATGTTACCATATTACTTTAGTTTATTTTTATAATATTCTAGCTTATATTTAAGAACTTCTTCTTTAAGCTTTAATTTTTAAAAAAAATGTTTTTCGTTGGCCATCTGCAGCTCATGTAACTCTTTCCTGCACGCCACTTCAGTTTGTGAAATGAGCTGTGCTGCACTAGCACTGCTATTTTTACCCACCTGAAAATAAGTTATTAATTTTCTAATGCTTTTTGTAGAATGCATTATCAGTAACCCAATAATAATTCTATAGTAGAGTCAAGTAAACTTTAAAATAAATGAAGATAATTGTTGTATATTATTGCAATAGGACTGTTGCCCTGAAAAAATAAATGCTCCTGTAGACTGTAACAATTATCACACATACCTTTTTATTTTTCAGTTTCTTCTGAATAAAAATCTTTGGTGTTGGTGTAGTTTGGATTGTGGTTTCTGGTTCTATTATCTAAAACAATACAATTATTTAATAGCATAACATAGATACTACAAACAGCAACTTAATAATGCAAAGGACATTGTTCATTTATAAGGGACTTTGGGCTAAACGTGGCCATTGACTGTCACTGATATCATATATTAAACTTGATGGCTTCTAGCA
This sequence comes from Ectropis crepuscularia, assembly GCA_963693475.1. NCBI lineage: Eukaryota > Metazoa > Arthropoda > Insecta > Lepidoptera > Geometridae > Ectropis > Ectropis crepuscularia. The sequence goes on from OY856355.1 coordinate 23,431,481, forward strand.
GTTGATATCAGAATATTATCTTTTGGTAGTAGCAGAAAAATTACTTACGCATATTTCCCTTAAGTAATGCGAACGTTGACGAGGTTATTTTTAAACAAAACTACAACATTTTGTACCATCGGAGGGCCAGAGTCGTTATTGGACGATGCCAACGATTTCCGAGGGTCCCAAGAATGCATTTTCATCAACCAAAAACACATCATAACACAATTTCCAAATACGAAACACATGACACAATAAACATAAACAAACAGCTGATAACTACGCATTTTGCATCGACGTATTCAGTGCTGCCATTGTAAAAAATACATTAATATCGATCTAAAAAAATCGATAGTGATCGTGTGGATAAAATCGATGCAATTCTATTATGGTGGCTGCTATTTAAAATAATAACTAAAATATTCACAAGTTAGTGGTTAAAATGAGTAGATGATTATTAATACTGCTCTACGGAATTATTGTTTACTGTTTATTCAGCATTAGGCAGTTGTCTCACCGGCAACGATGAACGAGTAAAGCTAGAATTAGAAACGAGTTGGCGAGCCGCGGGGAGCGAGTGCGTAGTTCCCATAGTTGTGTACCTCGGTTCTATGCGAGTGTGGGAGTGAGGCGAGCGATTACTCGCATCACTCGCTCGCGGCGTAAAATAACGTGTACGTTCAGATCCACACTGAATAGACAGAAATGAACCGCTGGTTGCTCTCTCGGCGTGTTCTAATTCTAATCGCTTAGCGAGTATCACTGAGCGAGTGTTATCTTTCATAGCTCTTGTAGCTCAGCGACTAACTAGTGAAGCGAGTGCTCGCCGGGAGTGTGAACAATCAGCGATCAACTGTTTGTATATGCATCTCTTTTATTTAGGTACACGGAATGTATATCTATTGTACGTTTCTTGAGTGAGAAAATAGTCTATAGTTACTCGTTTTCTCGCCGGCGGTAGGAAAACTGCCTAAGTAGATGATTTTGTTTTTCGTGGCGTTGTAAAGTAAAAGCGGGTGCGACGAAAAACCATTGCACAAAAAAGCTAGCTACAGTGTCGCTTGAAAACAACTTAAATACGATATCAATTGTTTATTTCACGCATAATTATTAAGACGACTTTTTCTATCGATTTACAGAAATCGATTTTATTCGAGAAAAAAATCGACATCATTCAAAGCTTATAGACTGGCAATATAATTAGTTGAGAAGTCGGAAATATAGATTAAATTACTTATATAATGAACTTTTTGTCTATTAATCTGGGTACTAAAATAATACATCATAATTCATTACAAAAATAAATCGATTTTTTGACAAAATCAAATTATCAAGAACATTTTGTCCACGGATAGCCCATTTTGAACAATGTCCTTTAAATATGAAGCTTAAAAAGCTTAATATGAAGCTTAAAAAGCTTCATATTTATTGAAATTGACATAAATATCATCATTTTCTATAATTCCAAGTAATAAGCAAAAGTTTATTATTTTATTGCTAGAAGTATAAATAATATATACATGTACCGCTTCTATTATTTCTATATTATCTGAGAGAATTGGTGTGGGGTTTTTTTGATTCAGTTTTTCTTCCTTTGGTAGTCCTTTTTCTATTGTATTCTGAAATCCACAGAAATTGTTATTTGGTAAGTATAGATTACCTGGGTATACATTTTATAAATTTACTGTGGTAACTACTTGAGAAATACTTATAGAAGCGAGTACATTTTATTAGAACGGTACCTGGCTATCTGAATCAAACTGATTTGACTCAACTGTGAACTCATTAGGGAGCCACACAGCTATGTCGTCGGCACTTGGAGGTACAGAAGCTGGTGGCGGTCCGCCCCCTGTCCGGGTTTTCTCCTTCCGCTCCAAAAACTTTTGTTTCTTTGCGGTCATATTTAATATGCCTTTAACTGCTGACTGAGCCTTTAACTGCTGCAGGGTTCGAGATGACCTGGCCATATTGTTAAAGCTGAAATACGACAAGCTGTTTTAGTGTCATTGCTTACAAATATTGCATTATCAACAGAGAAATATACCAAGTAAGTACCTAATGTGTAGGTCATGCCAAGCTACCACCTTTTTAGCGTTGATGTTTGCGTCTGTATTCTTATTTTCTAATACTGCGACTCTCTCCCGAACCAATTCTTTTAAAATAATCTGTATAATAAAGCAATAGCAAATAGCAAGTGTTAGTTATTATGAATAATATTGAGAATTATGTAATTAACACAACTTAGATCCAATGCAAACCTTATCCTCCTCCAACCAATTTTCACTTCTTGGTCTCTTGCTCCTGACCGCTTTAGCCTCGATTTCCTTTTCCATTGTTAATATAATTTTGCAATTTCTCTTAGAAAATACAAGAAATTTGTAAGAGAACGAACGAACACCATCACGTTTTGTAATAAAATTTAAATTTCCCGCCAAAGAGTGTTTCCCGCTTCGTAACTTCACAGTGTGTGTCATTTTTTTTTTAATTCTGTGTAGTTGTCTATGGCTCCACCATCAAACTCGTTTTATCTGTGTACGATTTTGTCAGTTTGTCTATATAGTCGAAATATAGTCGATCGATTTCATTATCATGGCAACATTTTGATCTTTTTTTACAATACAACACTTTGAAACCAAGTAACCGTATAATATTAAAAAAAAAATTACAATATAAACATGTTTCATTATACAAGCAACGCTACGCATAATATTTACTTCCAAAATATCTTCCTTCAACAAATGATTTATTTTATAAACCATCATTTTATAACTAATTATATAGGCACCGTTTCACTTAGATGATATATCGAATGACATTACAATACAATATAAAACACTTTATTGGCACCATAAACAAAGTTGACAACAAGTTACACATATTATAACAAAATGGGCACAAAAGGCGATCTTATCGCTAAGATCTCTTCTATATTTATAACCTTTTGATTCATGAGGAAAGTAAATTTGTAATATTTTGGGCAGTGGTGCAACTAACGAAATAAATAAATACACATACTAATTTTATGAGATCTTAATGATTTTGTTTTTTGTACTTGTTTTTAACATTACCATTATCATGTTTTTATCATTTGTAAGTCGGAAATCACGACTTTCTTTCCATGTAGGTAGGATGTGGGAATAAGTACGGCTGTTGATGCGAGTAATAACTGAAAGTTTAATCACAAAACACATTAGAACTTATGAATACACCGATACATGTTTACAACGGCGATGTAATGACAAATACCTGAATCAACAACAAGTACAATCACTATTTGGTTACACAGTGTCAATGGCGCGAGCCATGAGATTAAATAACATATCGTGCGTCCTGTCGGCTCGGCCACGCTCTGGTCACTGTCCGCCCGCTCCCCTCCAATATCACGAAGCCGGCGCGCGCGCTGCGTTGGTTTGACCAAGGTCAAACCTACACATTAACATTTACCAAAATTAAATTTGTAATTAAATTAAATTGAATAATACAATGTCCATCAGTAATTTGGTCTACGAGTATCTTAAAAAAAATAATATAATCTATATTTTACCCTAACTTCAGGGAAAATAATTTCCATTTAGTATCGCCACACTAACCTATTTTCGTTGAGGTGTTGTGTTCCATTCATCACCAAAATGAAATCGCCTAAATTATACAAATAGCAGTAAAAATATTCAAATTTTCCTATGAAATGATACTCCTCTTTCCTTTTTTTGTTTTTGGGAACATTGTTTGCAACGTTTGAAGACACAAGACGGCATATTTTAAAACAAAACTTAAAATGACACGGGACTCCCGTACAACACGGAAGTCCGTTTCGTACTGACTGGAGTTTGTATTTGCTTCGGTGTTTTGTATTTGTTTTGTCTGCTTCAGGTTCTCTGTTCTGCGCGTTCCATCTGGGTTTATTTCTGTAATCTGTGTGTCTATTATATCACTAAATTAAACATTAATTAGGCCAAATAAATCACAATATATATCTATTAACACAAACATATATGAAAGCTAATTTTAAATTGTTATATCACTTCTACCCCCACCAGAGGAATCCTTACCAGAGGAATATTCATGAAATCTTCTGATGATCACAACAAACTTTTACCGTAGCTGTATGAAAGATTAACAGGTAACAATGGTACGCAAAAATCAAAACTTTTTTTAAAATAAATAATGAATTTAAATTATGAAATAACAGTACGAATTTGTACCTGTTGTCGTGGAGACCTTGGGTTGTTGGGGCGCAGAGGCTAAAGGGTTCCTCTCAGAATTGGGGCGCAGGCTCAGGGAGAATACGGGTGACTCCCGCTCTGGTGCGTTCCTGGAGCAAAGGTTGGCCATTGCCATTCAGCGTGGGAACGCGGCGAGCATCATGGGCACTTTTGCGCCGGGAGCAGTTAGAGGTGGGTTATTCGGAGATTAGTTTTTTAATTATTATTTTAGTTAATATGTAATTTAAGATCGGAGCGTTTTTATATAATTTTATAAATAATGAATAAAATAACGAAAGAAAAAAAGTCTGAATAATTTATTGAATAAAGTGATTACATAATTATCAATAAATAAAGTCGCAATGAATTTAAAATGTCAACAAAAATAGACGTCCACAAAGTTTATAACCCACAAGAATAACCCGCCTCGAACCGTTCCTGGTGCAAATGTGCCCAAAATACTGGCCGCATTGCCTCGCTGAATAGCGATGGCAATCCTCTGCCTCAGAAACGATCCGGAGCGGGAGTCATCACCTTGGTTACGTAGACGATGCCCAATTTCGCTATCTAAAGCCTACGCATCGGCTTCCCAACTGTCCATAGTCTCCACGGCCACTGGAACAAAAAAGTACTGCGGCTCCATTGCCGCGTACTTCTGCCGTTTTTTACTAGCGGCCTCCTCCGCCGCTGCTGCCTGAGTATGAGCGGTGCGACCCAGGTGCGCAACTGCGACAGTGCTGACACACGTAGCATCCCACACCAAGCATTTGCCTTGCCTCCATGGTACCAAGGTAATGCCATCTGGACGCTTACCATCGGTACTACTAAGACCTGGTGGTTCAAGAACACAGGTAAACTAAATAAAGAAATAAACGCTCTTCGAACTATATAATTTAGGGCATGGTGACGCGGAAACCTACCTAGGCAGCGACGACAACTTAGCGCGTGGTGACCATCGGCTTCAACCATGGTACCGCAAGTGCATCTATGGGGTTCACACACTTTGCAGCCCAGGTGGAGAGCCGTGGCTATCCGCAAGGAATCATCGTCTAACAAAGTGCCTAGGTGAGGTGAAGGCAGCGCGTGTAACCATGCCCCGGATTCGTGCTGTGATACAGCTCTGAGCCTCGCCAAATCGGCACCAGTGGCATTGTTAACCATGTGTGTGAAGATCCTCTTGGCACCAACGTCACCCCATGCTCGCTGAACTTGCGGGGAAACGGGGTTTTTCCCGATGTTTACAATCTGGGTGTCTTCAAATTGAGAGTGAATCAGTTTCTTCTAGGTAAGCACGTTCCATCGTAGATCGCATCGTCGCTTAACATCAAGCGAGATGGTGGTCAAGTGCGAACCTATCACAATTATAAAAAAAAGAAACTGGACTTGGCACATCCAAATTAAGAGCCGACCAGGCCGACGCTGCCTCAGAAGCATAAGGCATACTCGCCAAGGTCCGCAACCCCATGAGCCGAAGCCAAAAAGGCCGGCAGGCCGACATCGCGGACACGCCGTATTCCGAGGCCCCCATGCCATATATATATATATATATATATATATATATATTTAAATCGCCGAAGACTTGTTGCGTCTTTTCAAAATCGAACCCTACGGCGTCTACCATTTCCAATGACTTTTTAATTGTTATTCCTACGAATATAGTTACATTGCTGTCATGTAAATTCTATTGTCGACGAGAAGTTTTGTTTAGGTACGAAAATTAGATATTCAATTTGAAATAATTCTCACTGGTTTTTTGCGTCCGTTCTCGATGGAAATCATGTGACACATTGTATATTTTTGTATTCGTTCCATGCATTTAATCGTTTTTCCTAATTCCATCAAAATGTATGGGTATATTGATACCGTATAATGTACTGTATTAATTCCATGCGTTCTACTAATTAAATGACTTCTTACTGTATTTGAGATTATATCGGTACCGTATATTTATTTTTGTATGTACCCCATAAACTGTTATGTTTGTTGCTTCTTCCTAACCTTATGTTATATCCATACATACATACTTACATAGGTACTTATATAATAGATCCCAATAAATTCATTGCGTGACGTGTTCTATGTCTACCCCAATGGAGGACAGGAGTGACGATATGTATACATACACATACATATTGTCACGCCTCTTTCCCATTGGAGTAGGCAGAGACTATTTCCCTCCAATTGCTACGATCCTGACATACTTCTCTCGCTTCATCAACTTTCATCACATTCTTCATACATGCTCGTCGGTTGTGGGTGCTTTTAACCTGGCATTTAAGCAGAACAATGACAATTTGTTCCTTAAATGTACGCCTTGGCCGACCCCTTCCGGCTTGACCACTCACGTTTGCCTTACTAATCTCCTTAGTTAATTTTCTATGTATGAATAGACAATCATCTCTTTTTATGAAGTCGATTAAAATACCTATTTATATTACTTGGAGTACGTAATAGACATTAAAAACAAGTTACCCCTATATTACATAGATTAATTAAATTTTAAATTATAATTAGTTAAGTCCGCTAGGCTAATTAAAGAATACTAAGGATATGATATTTAGGATTATAAAACCCGCTCACATAAATAAAATGCTCCTACATTTATTTATGTGAGCGGGTTTCTTCTGAATTTAAGTATATATAACATAAAATAAAACAATGTTTTTGATAGTAGGTATTTTAAGTTTTACTGTTTACAAATCAAGTAGGTGCAATAAGAAACCCATTGTCATAATAATCAAAGTGTCGGACAAATCAAATACACCGAAATTGGAACATAATTAAGAAATTAACAATTTTAAGAACGACCAGTTGAGAGGCTAATTTACTGTATTATTGACTATCATTAACTTGTGTATGTAAGCTATACTAGTTTTCAACCGTGGCTCCGCTCACGTGACACGTCGATAAAAATTAACAAATTGAAATTCGCTTAACCGTTTAGGCGTTAAGGGGGACTCTCATGGTCACGTTTCCATACAAACTGAGTTTTCCAATAACTATCCTGAACAGAAAAAAATACGACAAATTATTGTATAATAAATTTATATATTATCTATTGTTTGCGCAAAACTATGTTTTGTCAAAGAAAAATATGAACAAATAGCTTTTATGACATACATATCTTTTCTTTGAAAAAACATTTTTTGAGTTATAGCCATTTAATTAACGTTTTTCTGAGATCAAATATTGTTTTTCAATTATTGTTAAACAATAGATATAATATATTAATTTATTATACAATAATTTGTCGTACTTTTTTCTGTTCAGGATAGTAATTGGAAAACTCAGTTTGTATGGAAACGTGACTACGAGAGTCCCACTTAAAGAAATAAAATAAAGATGCTTAGAAAATTATTAACTTGAATAATCACATATCAGACGTACCATACAATATCTCAAAATCAGTACAATGTCTTAAAAATAAAAAAGCCCATTAGGCGTCAAAAAGTAAAATAAAAACGCTTAAAAAATTATTAACGTACCTATCAAAAATAAAATAAATCAGTCCAAAAATAAAAATTACACAACAATACTCTTATTTAAACATAAAAAACAAACCCATTGAGGTAGGCGTTCACGTCACTAAATATTAAACATAATTATTAAGTAACAAATCAGTCATGAGCTAAACAGCTGTTGCTTTTATCGTTATTAATACTTAGGCTCTATATAGTTATAAGTATATTAAAAGATAAGACACAATACTAATTACTTAAATGTCAATATATATTCAAATCACTTTGGAAACAAACCAATATAAAAACAAAATATAATAAAAACTAAAACGTTACAAAATAAGTATTTGGTGAGATTATGCTTAAATTAAATCAGTCACAAGCTACTGTCTCTGGCACATTTAGTCCAAAAATACAAAGAATCTGGTCTTGAAGATTAGATGAGTTGTTAAACAAGATATCATTATAAACATCCAAAAGTGTCCGAGTCGTCGACTTTGGTCGAGTCCCGTCCCTCTTCGAGAGCTTTAGCGTGTTTATCAGGATAAGTACCTGAATTACAAACTATACCTATCAGTTTTCTGACTTCAGAAAATTATAAATAAATTACTACGACTATGTTAAAATAAATTACTAGGTTTCATGTAACCACCCGGCAAGAATGACAGAAATAAACGATATTGATAGAGCGCTAAGACTAAACGACAAATTTTGAATGAACAATTACCAGGTTTATTTCTTAGTGTAAGTGTTTTGTATAAATACTTTTATTTTGAGCCAATCTTTATTATGCAGGAGGTCTCGGTGCTTTTCTTTAAGAGCCTCACATTCATGTCTTTTAGGTGGTTGTTTGTTTTTTATATGATGTTTAAAAAAGGCAGAGCACACTTTTTTTTGTTCTGCAGTCCATGGTATCAGGGTTCTCTTTTTGCCTTTCTTGACGTGATGATCAGACTCCAAAGTATTTGTTTGAAGACCAGATGGTCCTGGCTGAGGTGGTTGTGATAGTGATCGCGGTAGTGGTGACGTATTTCCTTCTGTTATATCTTGCGCTCGTCCAGGTGACTCGACATCATAATCTAAAATTACTTCATTTTCTGTCATCCCTTCATCTAATTGTTCATTTAAATCAAGTTCAATCTCATCCAGGGATTTGCCTCTGAAAGCGTCTGCTTTCCCATCTTCCATAAGGATGAGCAGCTTAGATATTTTGGCAGTTTGGTAGACATCATCCGGTAGCCGATATGGTTTTTTGTGTACATCATTTGTATGGCCCATAAATGTAGCTAGCTGTTCCATGTCATTTTCAGACATACTGAATATTTGTGATAACGTGGCTAAGTGCTTCCTAAGCCTCGTAGATGAAATTGCTTTTGGATTTTTTGCCCCAGATAGCCTCGCATGCCTTTCTAGTACTTTGTAACCATATATTGTATTTTCAAAACCTGGATTACCAAATAAAAAACGATTTGATGTTGAAACAAATGTGTCTCTAATCGAAAGCAATAATTAATGTCCTCTTGAACCTCCTTATTAAATAATACTGGAACCCCACGTCCACGCTTGCCCCTAATGACAACTCTTTTAAATTTTTGTACCAAGACTCTTTCCGATACAGTAAGAGCCCGGTCAAATTCTTCGTATTTATCAGCAGCATTATTATCAGATTCTAAATAATCGTGAACTTTGATTCTCTGAAGCTCTCCAGGCCTGCGTCTGTTCAGTAACAAAACCCTACAATATACAGTCTCTAATAGCTGGATATAAGTCGAGACATTAAATAAACCTTCTTTGATTTTGTTCGCAGCTTCTTCTGATGTTTTTCCGAGGTATTCTTTCAGGATTTTTAAGTCATTAGCTAACGGGACTATAGTTACTTTATTCCACTTATTTGTGTTAAGATCAGATGCTGCTTGGCTAGATATATCAAATTTCCAATTAGAGTCAATGATTTGAATTAAAGTTTTTAGGTCTGCCTCTATTTCTGCCGTATTTGTTTCCATGTAAGGTCCTTGTTTTTTTAATGCAAATAAAATTGCTATATTGCAGCATTGTTTTATACTAGTAGAAATGTTCATAGCAAATGTAGGTGATTCAAATCTATCTTTTTCAGAGTCATACTTTCCCACTATTTTTGTAGCTGCCACAATGGTGTCGTAGTGTATCGGTCTAAGTGCGTCAAATAAATCTTTTATGGCAGGATTAATCTTATTAATTTCTTGCAATAATTTCGCTAATTCCCTCATTTTTCGAGAAATGACATTAATAAAATGTTTTTCCATGTGAGTTTTCATGTACTGGGATCCAAAAGCACATATAAGGACATCTGATTTGGCAACAAGTGATGTTTTATCGGCTCTCATTCGCAGAAATACAGTATCCTTAAGTTTTTCATCTATTTTTAAATGTCTTAATAATAGGTTTTGGGCTTCAGATTGAACATTTACAGAAGTTTTATTCGAATTTTGTGTGCACTTTTTCTTATGTTTCCACAAAAGTTTCTTTGAGTAAAAACCCAGAGAGTTTGTACAGGGCAAATAATCTGTAAATTTTTGTTTTCGCATGGGTTTAGTAACTTCTACTGAATTCTGAATAAAATTTCCTTTTTTCCGTAGTGCCATGATAAGGTTTTTTCTTTCTTGACTTTTTTTGGACACCGACAAAATTTTTTGGACTTCAGGTTCGTAAACGTGATTTCTAGTTAAATGTCTGGCAAAATTTAAAACAAAACATTCACAGAAAAAACAGTAGTCCTTACCTCGGATAACACGGTTGCATTTAGGTGCTTTCTTTGGTATTATAACATCTTCATCGTTTGTAAGTTCATCTTCTTGGGTATGATTACTAATGCTAATAGTTGCAGTATCCCCCGAAACAACAGAATTAGATTTATGTGTCGACATAGATACCGGTTTTAATAATCTACTATCCACAGTAAGAGATAAGCCAGGTGAATTACTTATGTCACTTAGAATACTGTCACTACAGATTACCGAGGTTTCTTCATTTAAAGGCTGCTCAATGTTTTTGTCAGATACGGGCTTAAGTTCTAATAATGAGTAGTTCTTCTGATGAAACTTTTCAGATGAATGAGGTACATTGCCAAATGAGCAGTCTCGATCCAAGATCTTGTCATCGTATAAGTTAGATTCATCAGATGAAGCCTGCAAAAATGAAATTAACTTAATTATAACATAACTTCACGCTTTTTTCTCATAGGGGTAGGCAGAGATGTACTAGGACCTAATTCCATAAGGTACACCCACATTTCGCCAGTAATGTTTTTAGGCCCATGTGATAGGGGGCGAGTCTATTGCCATCTACCGGGCACATTTCCAGACTCCAGACTGTTATTGAGAAAATTCCTGATATAAAAATCCCAAATAACACTATGCCTGACCCGGGACCTCACGATCGGCAGTCGGGCACATACCCACTACGCCACCGAGGCGTAGGTCATAACATAATTAACTATATTTTTAATTTATAAAGTTTTTACAATATGATTATCAACAACTAGCTTTAACCCGCGCAGCTTCGCACCCGCATATAGGGGATTCTGGTGACAATACTTCATTGAAAATAAAAGGTAAAATAACTTTTGGCAGGGTAGGTACCTACCTAAAGTAAAATAAGAAATGGGTTAATTTTCAAAATATTCTGCAATAGAAATTTAATAACTTCAATGAATATAAGCATCCCTTGAGACCTTAAAAATTATACCCATATCGACTTTTTGGGGTTTAGACCCCAGTTCCCCACCATAACAAATTGATTTTCAAATTAGGTATGTTGTAATCGAATAAATAATAATAAATAAATAATAAATAATAGAATGAATAAATTTTATTTGCGTTTTAGAGTACTTCTACATAAGTGGTTAGTCCAAAAATCTATTTTATTTGGTTTCTCCATACAAACTTTCAATCCCTTTTTCCCCGGCTTAGGTCGTAATTTCGAAAAACCCGTCCTTAGTACTCACCTACATATAGAGATGACCCCACCCTGAAAATTTCAAGTCTCTAGGTCCAGGATGTACGTTGTCTGTCAGTCAGTCAATCAGTCAGTCAGAACATTGCCTTTTACTGGTATAGATCTTATTATTGGTATAGACATCGGTTTATATAAATACACCTAAAATGAATAATTTTAAAATAAAACGAAAGGGAAAATATAGGAACCCATAAAATATTATTATTGCCATCTTTATTTAAATTTCGCCTAAATATAATAATAATATTTTCAACAAAAAAAAACAGAGAACAAGAAATAATGTGCATATGGCAGAATGCGATTCCGCATACTTACCCTAAAATTTCAGCCGATTGCCCGAACCACTCAACCATCGGGAAATTGGTAGAATAGTTGAAATTTTGATACGTATTCTCAGCGTAAGTCACAGTTTAACTTATAGTATGTATGGGGATAAATTTTAAACTCCTATTTATTACACTTAGGGGTTGTATTTCGAAAAATCCTTTCTTATCCGGCGTATACGCATAATTTTCTATCCAGATGTGCAAATTTTATAAAATTTGGACCAGCCGTTAAGCCGCTACGAATATGAGTCAGTCAGTCAATCAGTCAGTTTACCTCTTTATAAATAGTATAGATATGAAATTTCTTAACTATAAATTGTAGGTTATTTAACTTTTACTTACATCTTGTACAGGCGGTGTATAATTGGAATCTGTGTCAGAAAAATCAGGACTTGAAACAGATATTTGTTCCTCATTGAATAACGTTGAATCAAATAAATCACGTGAATTTTCTTTATTTCTTCCTAAAATAAAAACAATAAAAGTCAGTTAAATAAATCATACGTAAAGACTACTCAAGATATAACCTAAACAATAAAAATAATGTTTATTATATTAACAGTCAGTTGCATGAAATTATACAGGTGTCTCGAAACCCAACGGCATGTGGTCACCGGGTGATGGGCCAGACTGTACCTGGTCTAAAAAAAATTAAAATAATCTATGTTACTTGTTCTTTTCTTGGTTCTAATTGATTGATTTTGATAAAAATCAACACCCGTGATGTTATTTTTAGTCACTGTGATTGACACTAGATTTTAATTTGTTTTTTTTTTAAATAATCCTTACCACACCATAGACTGCATTCACAAAATAAAAGAGTATGAAGCGTAAATTTTGAGAAAAAAAAACAGTTTTAACAGTTTCATATAATATTACCAAAAACAGAATATACCTACTATGCTAAATTTGACATTTATTTTCTCAAAAAAATGTACTAAACTACTTTAGATAAGTTATTAAATAAATTAACCCATCTAATCAAGAATTTGTAGTGGTACGACATAATATTATGGTACTTTTCTTACAATAAAATATTTTAATAATTTATTGCATGAAAAAGGAAAATAAATAAAGCTATAAAGTTAGCATTTACCTATAGTTTTTTTGGCTAAGACTTTATGAAACAATTTTTTTCTCAAAATTTACACTTTATACCTACTTTTTATTTTGTGACGGCAGTATACAGTATGGTAAATAAGGATTTTATTAAAAAAAAACATTGCAAAATCTGGAAGTATGTCATCACAGTGACCAAAAATCTTGTAAAGGATGTCGATTTAAATTTTTTTCATAATTCGATTTTCATTCATAATACAAATATTTTGTATTATGAATGAACAAAGTCACCAAGTCGAGATTTTTTTAAATTTTCTCAGAACACTTTACAGCCCATCCCTTCACCCGGAAATCACTTGACGTTGTGTTTCGAGACACTTGTGTAGGCTATAGAATATATAATGGCGAAAGAATTATTTGAATTGGTTCAGTAGTCTTGTAAGTTAATTAGTAATAAATGAATGATTAAATATTTCGTCTCTACAATATTAGTAAGTAAGGTCCCAATTCGCAGTCTAAACTTAGTTACCGATGGGCTCTTGTTTAAAATGTACAATAGGTACCTACTTATCAAAGAAAATCATATACGTAGGTATGTAGGTAGGGACATAGATAATAGAGGTATAATCGAGCCAGAATACTTTCAAACCTATAAAGTAAGTACAAGGTAAAAGTACCTATGAAACAGTTCAACAACCAACAGGACACTCGTCGTCAGGATAGTGATCGTAAATTGCATATTCACAAATGCTGCACCAGAAAAATGAAGATTTATAAAGCGATTTTATGTTCTTTCGTTTCATATGTAGAACAAAATGATTTGTAATAATATTGATATTATTCTTGGTCGTTGCACCACAATTAAAACATTTTTTTTGTATGACAAAATGGGTCGACGGCCAAGGCCATTTTATTTTGTCTTTAAAATAGGTTTTAAAATCACTTCTTTTAAAAAAACGATCTACATCAATCACGACAACCATGATGAACTACGCACAACTACGAACTAAGCACAGAACGCAACGTCGCGTCGCGTCGTGTTTGGTTACGCGCGCGCGTTAACCTATTATTACCTACAAAAAACATTCATTGTTATCGTGAACTTGTGTTATAATTAAATACCGTCCTCTTTATGTACAAACAAATAAACAGGATTATTCATAATAGATAATAACGATAATTTAAATTCACAAACTAAGTAGGTATAAATTAAAACTTACTAGGTATTTACCTAATCATTACTTTTAATATACTTAATGGGATACTTACTTGCTAATGATAGTATCCTGACACTTCTTTTCATGGTGCCTGTTATTTTACTTCCACTATACACTATTTATACCACAAGCGGCATTACGTCCGCGCTGGCCGTCAAATAATAGAGGTATAAACCAAAACATGCTGCTTGCAAACCGCGTACGAACTCCGCCCCCTCACCTCTGTCACCCCGACGTCTCCTCTGGGGCGAAGTCGTTTTGTGTGACGCAATAAAATCACACATAAAGGGCGCTCCACATTCTCACGAGACATTCACGCGAGAATCTCCGGAGATTCTCAGCGAGAACTGTAGCGAGAACTTCTTTGGGTACACACTCTCACAAAGTTCTCAAATAGTTCTCACTAGAGTTCTCGCGCTCGATGACGATGGACGCAGAAGTAGGTAACCGCTGCGACAAGTTTATTGTTATGCGCATTCGCCTATTATAATTATGCGTATGCTAAAGGGAAAAAAGATTTGATTGATTTCTTAACCTTTTTTTTTTTTTTTTTTGTAGCATAGAGTGACGAGACGAGCAGATCATGTGCCTGATGGTAAGCAACATGCCTGCCACATAACAGCACAGTGACACGCAGCTATTGGAACATGATAGTCCAAATCATTACCTAGCACTGCACTGCGCTCATCACCCAGAGATCTAAGATATTATGTCTCTAAGCCCTGTAATTTCTCTGGAATCATTGCCCTTCAAACCGGAACACAGTAATGTTTGCACATTACTGCTTGGCGGTAGAATATTTGGCAAAGGTGTGGTACTTCCCCAGGCGGACTCTGCTAAGAGTCCTACCACTACTAAAATACTACTACTTATACCCTCTGTAGCTTGCAAATAACGAAGTTTTTTTGTTTTTTAAATCATCAATGGGTACTTCCATTAATTCACTTAGACGACACCACGCATCATGGTTTTTTAGTTTATTTTTGTAGACTTTTAAATTTGTATTCCATAGCACGGGTTCCGCTTGGAAATATTCTAAAAATTTCAACTCAAGTTCGTTTGTCCAAGTTACGTTCATATTGACGCCATGCGGTACACAATAATACATCCGTTCAAGTCGGCGGCTCGCGCGCTAGTGAGAAACATGCGAGTGTGGAGTCAATACACGTTCTCGCCTGTTCTCACGTTCTCGCGCTCCTTTGTCTCGCGCCAAAAAACCGACAAAAAGTGGAGAAAAGCTGGAGAACAACGCGAGAACATGAGAAGAATACGCGAATCGCTTCCACATTCACGTTTCTCGCATGTTTCTCGCGTTCTCGCGAGATTCTCTTGAGAATGTGGAGCGCCCTTTAGAATTGATAAAAACTTTTATTATATACAGAAGAAGCCACATTATCGGCGTGTTATACGTTAACAAAATATCGAATATACGCCACTGATATACGGCGCACAGGAGCGCCATCCAAAATTCGCGCGCCAAACAGCGGAACTATGAAATACGCCGAAAAGCACTCCGGTGACACAACAACGTCCGTGCCAATATTTCACCCAGCCATTCTACTAACCTTTACAGTTCTTCTGGCTGAATTTGAGAGATGGTCAATCTTGCGTCCGTATACAGGATGCAACAAGTCAGTCGGACGCAACATCATCGGTAAAAACCGCCATGTAGGACGTAATATCAACTCCGGGATGGAAATATATATATATATATATATATATATATATTTTAATTCAAAATTGCTACTCTACAGACTCCGGGGTCCGTGACTTTTGTCATTTCAAATCTTATTTTACATATTTCTTGTATAATCAGAAGAAGAGGAAAATAAGGGGGGAGTTGGGAACATTTTAAACCTAATACTAGTTAGTGCTCGTCTGTTGAGCTGATCACTACCGGTTGGGATTCCGCTAGTAATCGACTCGACATCGATTCTTTGCCTTATTGCCATTTGCCTAAGCCGCCTCCTCCCGGCCGAGATGATGTCCCTGCTGGCCATCTCTAGGTTGAACTCTCGAATGGTCTTCGGTGATGCAGCCAACGCTCGCCCTACGAACCGACCGATGGCGTCGTCGGTGTCGTCAGCGTAGTACGTGAAGGTCCCCGTGTGCTGTGAGATTGCAACAACCGCATGGGGCACGCTCTCGTGCAGCTTCATGTTTGCCTTGGTTTTTATTGCGATTACCGACTCATATGTCAGTCCCTGAGCTTCATGGATGGTGAGGATACGGGACCCTGTGCCTGACTCATAACCCTGGTTTGTCAGGGTCTCCTTCTCCTCTTGAGTGTGAACTAAGAAGAGGGTGTTTGGTAGGGTGTTGGGTATTTGCGCTCCCTTGTACCTTTTCTGCTCTAGGGACTTTATACGGGATGCTGAGGAGTACATACCTGAGTATATTTCCCTCAGCGCATATGCGACATCCATCGGATTGCTATGTGTGCAGAGCAACTTCTGGCTGATCTTTGTTACCAGGTTCGGGCGGTGATACCTCGTTTCGAAGAGATTTTCCCTATCGATATAAGGCAACTGGTTGACGTCTCCGATGAGGACAATTTCACCAACATCAGACAGCCTTGAAGCCATCACAATGGGTCCAAAATGAGAGCTTCGTCCACCATGAGGCGACTGAAACTTTCTCTTCCGAAACCATTTACCAGAGCAGAAGCCATGGTTCGCACTCTGGTTTTTTGACCAGGTTTCCGATACGGTGCGATAGCTTTTCTTTTAGATCTTTTGCTGCCTCAGTTGTTGTAGTGATAATGGCGTCCTTGTCCACATCAAAGTGTCTAATCACGCATGTTGTCTTTCCACATCCTGGAACTCCGTTGACCCACTGTATTCGCGGTACCTCCCAGTTTTCCCAACCCGCTTTGACGTTTGAGTTCCCTTCGATGGTTTTGGCCACCTCAAGGATCCTATCGTCCAGCATAATCTTGGTGCATCGGGCGGTAACTACGATTGGGTCGTTTGGTGGTGTCGCATAAACTGGCATTCCCGCGCGCTCTGTCTCTTTCTCGTTCAGTGTCACGGAGCCATTTTCTACACTGTAAGCTGCCATATACTTTCCTGTCATGGTTCCCTTGATGACCCGGGAAGTGACATTGTTGTAAATGGCTGCTTCGGCCTCCTCGAGTTTCGCCTTTAAGAGGCTTTCACTTCCTAGCCTATAGGACTGCATGATGTTTTCGCAGGTCTTGAGGTTGACTTGTCTTGTCACTCTCAGTGTGGCTAGGAATTCGAAGAAAGCGTTACGTGCATGACTACGCGGCTCCGAAGCCATGACATAGCGGGGCGGTTCAACCTGTCCCATGTCGGCTCTTGTTCGGCTCGTTTGTTGCTGTGAAGCTGCGTTGGGGGTTCTTGACGTCAAGGGGAGTGATGAGTGGGATGAGATTCGGAGTATGCTCCTTGCTGCTGCATTGAAGGCAGTCACGAAGGTCGTGTTGGTGCCTCGGCTGCCGCTTTGATTGGCTGCGGCTTTTTCCGTGGCTGCCCTCTGTCACAACAGAGGGCAGCCAGTCTTTCGGAGCCAGTTTGGATGGTCGAACTAGGAACAGGATGTCCCCAGCTGTCAGTTGCATGTTTTGGTCGTGTGAAGGGGCTCTGAGGAAGCTCAGATTTTCTCCCCTGTCTTCATATATGACTACCTCATGATGTTTAGAGGCCTCAATGCAACCCAGCCGGTCTGCGACTCGCGCTCTTGAGTATTCGATTGCCATCGCATCCACGCTTATCACCCGGGGTGTTTCACCTGCATTTCTGCTCAGATGTTCGAGCAGCGCACTTGCCTGTGTGAAAGGGGTCCGACCTTCCGACTCTATTAGTGCAATCGTTTTGTTTTTCGATCGCACCAACCGAAATCGGTGGCCATCTACCTCGCACCCTGGCATGGCGTCATAGGTTTTCCGCTTCATTGTGACTTTTGCGGAACTCCCATTGAGCAGGCAAGACAATCCAGGTGACAAATGGGCTCGTTTCCCATGCCGTATCGGCAGACTCGCCTGCGTCCACTGCGAATCGTTAAGGGAGACGTTGAGGATTAACTCCACCGTGTCTTTTAGAACCTTGTCGAAAATTGTGACCTCCGTTGGACAAAGCCATGTTGGAGCAGTCCGCAATAAGTATGTGACCTTGGGTACTGCGAAACACATACGCAACAACACCATCGCCACGTGTGCTAAAATATCTTTAAGACGTTTCCGGAATGAAACAAGAAGTTCCATGCGAGACGCGATAGCTTCAGGAACTGCGTCAATAAAAATGGGAGAACCCAACAAATTAAAGGTCTCTGAATTATGCTCACTTAGGCCCGGAATAAATGTATTAAAATTAACGTAGTGTGTACGAGCTTCATTGCTGCGGGGGAAAATCTCACGCTTGGACGCATTTACCTCTAAACCCAGTTCCTTAAGGCGTGGTTAACCAGTATATGAATATCCCGTTCCGCAACCTCAGGCTTTTCACCGATGGTTCATTCATCCAGATACCATAGGTTTAGAGGTGACTTGAGGTCTGAAATAACTTTGTGGATAGTCAGACTGAACACCAGCGGTCCAATCGGATCTCCCTACTGACCTTCCACTTGCGAAAGTAAAAGATATAGTCGTTCGTTATAGAAGAGATTTGAGGGAGTTTCATAAACCTGATGAAGAAAGGGATAAATGGATGGAGTTTTGTCCTTAACCTCACACAAAAGAACATCTCTTTCTAATGTATTCAAGTTCAAGTTTTGTTTTACCCACTACTTCTAGTGAGTACGGTTTCCGCACTTAGTCCTTGATTTGGACCATTGTACGTTTTTCTAATGTATTAAAAGCGTTACTAATGTCGAGCTTCGCAACCCCGGCGCACACCAAAGCTTAATTGACGCGGTTGTAAGTATTCGGATATATCATCCTTCACCGCTCGGCAAGCTAATTTTGCAACCAGCCGATGAAAGGTACTACCAACAGCGATGGCGTTTGATGAAGGCTCTTTATCAAACGCTTTCCGTTTTCACCAGCCGACACCGACGTCAGCTCTTTTAACTGGTCCGGCCGGATGCCATACAACCCAGCTGCAGAACCGCTATAAAAGTTACCCAACGCCAGACCCACATCCTCAACTGTAACTGAAACTGGAGTATGTGATTTATCCGGCGCTGGAGGAAACACAAGAGGACGCGATGGACTAGGGTGTTTTAGTTTCAGAGCGGCTAATGTACTGGGATCGTGCTTAGTATAAGTGTCGTTTGACATTAGGAGGCGTACGTACAGCACTTCTCAGACCACCTTCGAAAACTTTTGTTTCGATAGTTATTTTAGTCGAGTGTGACCTGAAATTTGGCTTGTAACTGTCAATTTCCTCACTAGCATCATAAGACTCACAAGATTCTACGTTTGCCTTAATTTTCGTGGTCATATTGCCAGTAAGTGTTTTTGACGGCACTCTCATCGCACTAAAAGCGAACGAAAAAAGAGCCCACCAGTCATTAACTCCATTTAAGTCCACACATTTATTGATAATGTTATAAAGCTTCCCAGCCACCTGATTGCGCGCCCCTTTGGATACGTGCCGTGAAATATTTAAACACACATATACACACGTGTGTTAGTACACATAGAATTGTCAAATCAAAATAAATTAAATTCGTTGAACAAATAATAATCAAGGACTGATATGACAATTGTCAAATCAAAATAAATTAAATTCGTTGAACAAATAATAACCAAGGACTGATATGCTGAAGCTCAGAACATTCAATACAAAAATAATACCTACAAATTAAAATAATATATGTAGTTTTAAAACCCCACAGCCTTGCCAGAACACCGTCGCGTAGTGAACAGCGCTCTATATTCACCCCCAAAAACTGATGATTTATCCAGTGATTCTTCGTTTTCTTGGATGTTCAAGTGATGCTGATCACGGCGGTGACTTAGAGACTGCGAGGTCTACATCCTACGAGCAAGGAAGTTTCAGAAAACGACTAGGAACACTTTTACGTGTCTTTGATAATGATATGTATGAATCACCTTTATTGCGCCGACGTTTGGCTTTATTTTGTTTCCCGTTCATAGTATTTTTTGGTCGTTTGCGGCCTCTTTTGTCAGTTAAATACTCTGCAGTTAAGGTATTTGAGGAATTTGATGGAAAAATGTAGTTCCGAGATCTGCTTTGGTGTAGATCATCACAAACGTAAGAAGGATTACCATCGCAGAGTCAATATCGCTTTCATCAGAGTATAAAGAAGAAGTTGCGTAGTTTATATATACAGAAGAAGTTTATATAACAGAAGAAGTTGCATAGTTTAGAAGGACTGACCTCGTGGCTTAGTTGGTAGTAGCTCTGCCTGCAAAGCCAAGGGTTGTGGGTTCGATCCCCACCCAGTGCAAATATTTGTGTGATGAATTCAAATGTTTGCACTGTGTCTGGGTGTTTCTATGTATAGTAAGTATGTATTTAAAACTATATAAGTATTATAT
The DNA here is from genome assembly GCA_963693475.1 of Ectropis crepuscularia. NCBI lineage: Eukaryota > Metazoa > Arthropoda > Insecta > Lepidoptera > Geometridae > Ectropis > Ectropis crepuscularia. The sequence continues at coordinate 23,452,184 of OY856355.1, forward strand.
CAGCTATTTGGCCGCCATCACACAAGCTTTGCTTAGTTTGGGGTCAGATGGTGTTGTGTGTGAATTGTCCACCAATATTTTTTTTTATTATTTTTTTTTTTTATTTATATTAGCAGCTCTACCTGCAGCTTCTCTAGAAATGGCTGGACCCTGTATAAAAAGTAAGGTGAGTGTGGTTGAAATCTGTCAGTGTTATCTAGTACGTATTTTATTCGTATAGTTAGGGGAAGGTGGGGGGACACCGGATAGTTAAGAAAAAGACACAATAAAAAAATCACTATATTATTTATTGAGGTAATCAATGTCATAAATGTTTAAGTATACCTTAGGTATAACTTTGGCATAAAAATATTTGAGATCAATCTTAGTAATTACAAAATATAATGGTTTTTAATAAAAAATATTAATCCGAATTCACCCCATACCTATGGGTCAAACCGGATAGGCATTTTTTTATTCAAGGGGTGAATACAGATACTAACAATAAATGTAAATAGTCAAATTATTCGCAGTTTTTGCATATAAAAGATAATAATTCTTGCTCAGAACAACTGATGCAACTTTCGTGAGCCCATTTAAGACAAGCAGTGCATTGGGTACCATTCATCTGTGGACTTAGTTTGACTGTACTTTTCGCCACAAACCAAACACTCCGAATCCTCCTGAAAGTTTTCTTTATGCGTCTTTTTACCGATACCTTTGCCTTTTTTTGTTTTAATTACTGATGACATCATAGCCTTATCTGCCAGTTCATTTTTATACGGTGATTCAGTCAAAATTGCGGGTTTTCCTCGAAGCGCAGATGGCCGTATGTTCATTTTAAAATGAGGAATCGGCATGATATCTTTCGGTGATACAAGACTTAAAGAATCTGAAAACTTTTGTCCTTCTGTAGATGTTCCTGCTTTTGGGGATGGAAATCTTTCATGAGGCAATGGATCCTGAGAGAATTCATTTGTAGTTGGTGGTACAAATGATATTTCTGTTGTCTGTGATGGTGCAAAATCTACATCTGTAAACGTGTTGGGATTCAGAGGGCAAATTCCAGTTTTGGTAAAAGCAGACACTGCATTTTGCATAGTAGCGGCACGATTATAAGCAGTCCCAAACAAAGATGCCATTTGGAACTGGGTGACAACACGCCCTGGATGATTACGAAGCCAAAATTGGACTTCTTGCGAGTAAAACGTGCTCAAAGGCCCCATAAAACCAACAACGTGTGGCTGTAAGCGATGCGTGCAGTGAGGTGGCAAGTAGAGCATTATGACACCATGAGCACGAGCTAACTCAATAGCTTCTAGGTTCTTAGTGTGAGTGGCGTGACCGTCTAAGACGAGAAGCACAGGATCTTCATTGCTTGGTTTGACATGGCCGATAAAGTGACGCATCCATTCAGTGAAAATATGTTGCTGCATCCAACCACTTGGATGGCATACAGCTACAGTGCCTGGTGGTGCACCATCCAGAAACTTACTCTTCATTCCTACGCGAGGAAAAATCACAAGAGGAGCTGTCCCCGTTTAGCTGAAGCTACGGCACCAACTTGTTTTTTACCTTTGACTGATATAATTTTTCCTATTTTTTTTTGGTACAGAGGTCAATCCAGTCTTGTCCATGTTATAAATTCGTGTGGATTTGAAAGCGTGCTTTGCATAAAGTGTATCCAAAAAATTAAAAAACGATGACACTACAGCTCTATTAAAGGCCATTGCTCTTGCAGCTGATGTAGCGTCAGATGATCTTAGTGCCAATTCAGAATGTCGTTTTAGAAATCCACCAACCCAATCTAAACCAGTGAGTCCAGTTTCCACATTAAAAGGGCTTTTCAAATTATTTCTTTCAGCCAATTGGAATGCCAAAAGTCGCAGATCTGTTTTAGTCAATCCAAATAGTCGAGATTCCATAGTTTTGACATGTTCAACTAGCATACCTTCCAGCTCATCGGTGAAGACGCATTTTGCAGCAGCAGGGCACTTCCGAAACACTTCGTCTTTGGATTTTCCAGCTTTGATCTTCTTTACACGATCTTCTATGGAACTTTTGGGCACACTATATGTGTGTGACGCTAAAAGATATCCCATTCTGCCTTCCAGCACTGAATTTATGGCTAAAAGCATGTCTGACTCCGACCACTGCAGCCTATTTGACTTTCTTACATATGTTCGTGGCATGTTGACGCTCGCACTCTGTAAAAAGTAAAAAAAAACAATAATTACACATACGAATAAAACAAACGCTCGCAATACCTACATATAAAATCAATCGGGGTGAAACCGGATAGTCGAAATTACCCCGTCCGCTTGTACCCCACAGGTGCCATGTTTGAAATTGCAATAATATCAGAGATTATGTTTACACTTAAAGCAACAACAAATACCGTTTTAAAAGGCTAAATATATATTACTTCATAAAAAATACAACTCTATAAGATAGCACATAGCTAAACTTAAAGATAACACTTTAAAAAAGTCAAAATATTAGTTAACTTACCTTTGTTTACAATTTTTGTTTATAGACGCACGCGCTGAGATGTTACCGTCGCCGCTATTTGCAACTATAATAATAAATAATAAAAATTTATTCAGTGACCAACAAACATGTAACATGATTATAATGCAACACTTAAAAATGCTCTAACAATAACAAGAAAATGCATAGTTACAATAATGATGTCAGGAAGCCCTAGCCCCCACAGTAGGATTCCCTGTGTTTGTGGGAACTAGTTCTCTTCAAGAGTGCTTTGTAAAAATTTAAAAAAGTAGAGGAAGAGTGTGAGTATGTCGAAAAGAGTGTGCATGGATGTGAAAAAGTCCATAAGTAAATCAACGTTGTCAAATCCACCACCTATTCCGCTATAACTTGTTATTGTTTGGTTGGAGGGGCGGCGCTATGACTATTGGCGAGTGGGGTTGACAACGAAGAGTATAAAAATGATCGTGGCTCTGTTCGGTTCTCTTGTATCTTCTTATACATATATTGTTGTCTCTTACTTATTGTGTTCTCTCTTGCTTTTATTGTTCTGTATTATTCTTGTTCCCGAGCGAACGGTTGATTAAGCAAAGATAAGTATTATAACTGTTGTCTTAGATCTACTTGTGTACAGATTATGTATGTGATGGCGCAGAGTTTTCTTGGCCACGTTCTTTCTCTGTAGTCTATAGGTGCACCGAAAGTGGTTTAAAAAGAATAAATAATGAAATACCATCTATTGGATTTTCTTTTCATCCTACTATCTTTTAAGTAAGTAATTAACAGCACATGCACATCTAAGCTCACAGAATTAAGGCTATCCTGATGTAAATTAGGTTATAACAGCGCAGAATCCTAACTGATTCTAACACGTTACTCCAATTATTTATAAATAACTTGCTGTTATTTAATAATCTGCTGGTATTATATTTTCAGTTTGAGTGTGTCCTAGGGAAAGTAGATATTCGTTAATCTTTTTTCTACATTTCCATTTTGTGTCTTTCACTAAGTTTAGTTTTTCATTTAGATATTTGTAAATTAAAGATCCCAAGTAGCCATAGCACCTCTGACCAAACCTAGTATTTTTCCTGGTAATTCCCCATCTGAATGTGCGCCTTGACCGCATATCTGGGCAGTAATAATTTGTTGTATGTAATGTTGTGTTCTATGGAATCGTATCGCACGTGATTGAATGAACAGTTGACGGACTCGTAGTTGTTTAGTGTCCTTATACAGGTCATCAGTTGAATAAAAGAACGGTTTTCTGTGCGCTACTTTTAAGACTAGACGTTGCGCTCTTTCCGCTTTTATTAGACTTGTAGTGCAAGCTGCTTTCCAAGCAGAGACGCAATAACTCAACAAAGATTTGCATAGTGCAGTGTAGACCATGGTGATAGTTTTGCAGTCCCCAATATTCCTCAATCTTTTGAAAACTAATACAATTTTTATGAATACAATGAGACGCGTGCTCAATGCTTCAATTTGCTTATTCCAAGATAGCTGCTCATCTATGTGAATACCAAGGTATTTTACATTAGAGACTTGTTCCAACATTGTGCATTGGCACATATCTTGATGGCCAGAAGAGGCTGTGCATACGTAGTGCTTTATACAGAGAGGATTAGTTGGTGCTGATCGGGTTGATATGCGAAATACTACAATTTTGGTTTTAGCTGCGTTAAGAGTTGTTAGTAATTTTTTTTGGAGCCAAGCTATAATTTTTCGGAGGCCATCGTTGGTTGCCCTCGATACAGTATCCCAATCCTGCCCATGAAAGATTATGGCCGTATCATCAGCAAAGGAAAAGATCTCGGCGTGCGCAACGCGAAGATGGCAAAGATCGTTTATGTAAGTTAAGAAAAGGGTGGGACCTAACACGCTTCCCTGCGGCAAACCGTAATTGACTTCCTTGAATATGCTGTCTGTATAGATTATTGACTTTATTTAACTCTTTGTTTTCTATTGGAAAGATACGACCAAAACCAATCCAGTGCAGACTCACGAATCCCAAGACATTCCAGCTTTAACAGGATAGGGCGACAAACGCAATCAAAGGCCTTGGCGAGGTCTAAAAAGACCCCCACACATTTCTGACCACTGTCCATTTTACCAGACACAAAATCCAAAAGCGATAACACAGCATCTTCCGTAGACCTACCTGAACGAAATTCAAATTGATGTGGCGACAAGACATTTTCCTTCTCCAAAAAGCCCATTAAATCCCCATTTACTAGCCTCTCAAGGATTTTAGAGATGGAAGAAAGCAAAGAAATATGACGGTAGTTTGATGGTTCGCCTACTTCACCCGCTTTATGAATTGGGGTTACATTAGGTTCTTTGAAAGAATCTGGAAAAATTCCTGAGTCTATGCAGATAAATGAAATTACAGATAAATGCTATAGGAGCAGCAACAACATGTTTTGCTGATTTAAGAAGTCGGTGATGCTCTATCTCCACCGGGGGAAGATTTTATTTTAAGAGAAATGATTATTTTGCTGATAGTTTGGGAGTTGGCAGCTTTCAGGAACAAAGAGTTTACGGGAGTGTAAAGTACGTGTGTGGACTGTTGTCGCCCTGGCAACACTGCACTGGTTTTGCTGCATTCCGGGCGTTTTGTGGCGAACGTCGTTTCCGGAACGTGAAGAGTTTGGCGATTCTACTCGAACTTAGGCACTTTGCCTTCAGCTGCCGACGAAGCAACAAGTCTCCAAGGAGTCTGGGTCACTTCATTAAGTATTCCGCAAGTAAAAAGAGTAGGTAGAATATTGTTTCACTCGTTCGCCACCCTCAAAAATCTTAAGTCTCAAGTGTTGTTTGATTATTTCATTAAAGTATCGAGTTTAAAATTAATGCATGCAAGTGATTAAACCATTATGTTTAAAGTGTTAACTATATTTGACAAATAAATAAAAGTATTTAAAAATGTGTGTAGATGTTAACTAGATCAATAAATGTATATATTACCCATGAATAACGTCGTTTCTCTTAGGACTGAGCTAGAGCTGTCTCAGTAGTGTTGGTACAATCAAGTATTTGTTTTGCAAGCGATTCACCTATTGTAGCAAAGTAATTATTCACTTTGTTAACCGCTCGCTTGCCCAGCGCTGCAAACCGCGCGCCTCACTATGCCCCGCCCCCTGTAGCGTTGGTCGCCAAAATGCCCGGAGAAAAATACGTGTGCACCTCGCTATGCCCCGCGGTTTTTACGTCTGCAGCGCGCGTAACGGGATTCGCGCAATCATTCCTTGTGAATCAATTTGTTTTGAAAGATTATCAAGTGCTATATTTTTTATGTTTAATATGAAACTAGCTACACAATGTTGTCTTTTGTTTCTCAGCTTACGACTTTGGTGCAGAGTTATGCTGTGCTGAAATTGACATAGCGCGTTTTATCTAGGTACCTCTAAAATTAAAGTTATGACATATGGTTTGTAATCTTTGATTACGTTTATTATCTGTTGTTTGATTGTTGAAACTAAATTTATAGTAAAATCAGCAGAACCTATCTTACACAGCCCGCACTGAATCAACACTCAATGACAAGATTGACAAGGAATGTATTTTTATAATTACTGATCTTTTTTCTATGACTAAGATACTCTACTGGGATTAATATGGTGGGAAATTTAGCATAGAAACGAGATAAATAATACAAACTAAGGCCTAGAGCGATAAAGACAAGTATATTTAACTTTTTCGACCGCGCAGGCCATGTTAACCACAGGTTGACACGGGCATTTTGGCATGGCGCGCCATGTCAACTACTAATTGACACGGGTATTATAGACTGAATCGCGATGTTAACTACTAGTTGACACTGGCATTTTAGCGTTTGCGTTTTGTTAACTACTAGTTGACACGGGCAGGCAAGCGGTTATGTGCCTCAAACGGTGAAGAAGCAGTCCAATAGGGCGTCATTTTTTAACCGACTTTTTGTTATTTTGGGACTGATGTTACATATTTATTTGATGGAGCTCCAGAGCTCTTTGCTGTTACCCATATTAGATCTTATTTTATTTTTATCGTGTTCATTTTTTAGATTTTGAAGAATATTATTACAACGATTTCTGTATGTTTTACACTTTTCTTCCAAATTACGGTCGCTAGGTCGGTTTTTAAATTTCTGATGAAGATTATCTCTTTTGCGTATGCATTTGAACAATCCCGGTGTGATCCATATTTTGCGAATTGAATTTGAGTTGCGTACGATTTTAGTGCTTTTGTGAGATTCCACTGCGCAATTTATTATGTCCACAAATTCCTGAACAGCCGCATTTGGGTTTGTTTGAGAGTAGAAGTTGCACCAGTCTATTTTTTCGAGATCGTTGACAACGCCAGTGTAATCTATAGTTGTGATTTCTTTATTAGACACATTTTTTTCCTTTGCCTTAGGAATACCTGCAATAATTGCATCGTGATCTAAGCAAGATTGGTGTGAAGTGTGAGAAGCGCGTGTTGGTATCTGATGACCTGGGATGAAACCATGGCATGCCAGTGTCCCCAAATATGAATCTGCATTTTTTTCTTTTATAGAGTACTTTTTCCAGTGAAATCAGGAAATTGGATGTACTATTGAAAGAAGGAGATCTATATATATATTTTTTTTTTTAACTTTAATAGGTTCGCACTTGACCACCATCTCGCCTGATGTTAAGCGACGATGCGATCTACGATGGAACGTGCTTACCTAGAAGAAACCGATTAACTCTCGATTTGAAGACACCCAGATTGTAACCATCGGGAAAAACCCACTCAGGCAACGCATTCCACAACTTAGACGTTCTTATCACAAACGTGGAGTCAAATCTCTTTGTTCGTGTTTTTGGAACATCAACCATGAAACGATGTCGCTTTTTTGAGATACGAGAATTCCGATAGAAGAAAGGGCAAGGTGGTATTAAATCATGCAGATCAGTTGCACACTCTCCGAAGTATATCCGATAAAAAACCGATAAGCTAGCAATCTTGCGGCGATGATCAAGACTTTGAAGTCTTTTACGCACAAGAGTGTCATTGCCTATGAGCCTTTTGGCACGTCTCTCAATCGATTCCAGAGTCTCCAGCTGATACTTAGCCGATCCATCCCAAAGGTGCGAACAGTACTCCATACAGGAGCGAATCTGTGCTTTGCTAAAATTGAATATTTGTTTCCAATTGTAATAATGAGACCAGTTGCATCAAGGAGAGTAGGTTCCACAATAGTCACAAGAAGACCAACTTTAGTCATTACGACCATGCCGTCGTTTTGGTTGAGGTTTTGTTTTGAGTACGAACAACAATAGTTTTCTAAGCGTATTCCAGAAAAAGTTGGGTCCAACCAGCAATCAGTGAGTAATGTCTGGTAAAAAATTCAGGCGCGATATGAAAACTATGAATTGATCGAAATTAGTGCTACGAATACTATGGATATTTTGAGTAAGTATTACGAATTTGTGACACAGAACATCAACAAAATATTGGATGAAAAATTTATCAAGCTTCAGGACCAACATGACAAACTGAAGGAGAAGGTAGACAACCAGGAAAAAAGAATATATTATTTGGAAAAAAAGGAGAGACAACGAAATGTAGTATTCTTTGGTATTGAAGAGAAAGAATCATCATATGACCACCTCCAAAATAATATTGCCAGTTTTATAAAAAAATACTTTAACACCGTCATAGAGCTCAGAGATATTCAAGAGGTAAGGCGGGTCGGATTAAAGGGAGACAGACCACGTCCAATAATTGTAACTTTTTCAACTCTCGGAATAAAAATTAGTGTTATGAAACAAAAAGGGATACTACAGAACACACAATATTATGTGAAAGAAGACTACCCTAAACAGGTTTTGGAAAAACGGAGAGAGCTGCAAGAACAGATAAAGATAGAGAAAGAGAGAGGTAATAAAGTGAGAATAAAATATGACAAACTGGAAATACTTAAAAATAATAACAAAAGGTCTCTTCCAATATCTCCAGAAAATACCATAACCTCAAAAGTTCAGCCAGTAGTAAATACCAACACACACGCCCACAAAAAGAACAGAACACAAAAACCAAACATGTTGTTACAAAGATCAAATAGCATCTCTGAAGGAGTCGTAAAGCCGAGCGTGCTTAACTTCCTTGTAAATAAAAATATTAACAATACTGCCACAGAGCAAACAACTAATGACAAGGACAGCAACATATAGCAACGATCCACCCCCTCTCGCGTGAATATTACAAATAAAAAGCAGAAAATAACCAACAGCAACAAAAATCTTCCAACCCGGCTGGTCACCGTGGAAGAGCATGACCAAAACCCTCCAAAGGAAAATAAAATCAGAGAAATATCAAAACCTGTGTGCAAAACAAACAAGCTTTACGTTCTAACTTACAACGTAAGAACTTTGTCATCATACAGTCGATTGCTGGAGCTGAATGAAGCTCTAAGCAGCATCATCATCATCATCATCATCATCAGCCAATCTTAGTCCACTGCTGGACATAGGCCTCTCCCATGGCTCGCCACTCAGCCCTATCCTCGGCTATACGTCTCCATCCACTGCCTGCTGTCTTCCGTATATCGTCACTCCATCTAGTCTCAGGGTGTCCTACACTACGTTTGCCGATCCGTGGTCTCCACTCAAGAACACGTCTACTCCAACGGTTATCGGTTCTGCGACAGATATGGCCGGCCCATTGCCACTTCAGTTTGCTAATGCGTTGAGCTATGTCGGTTACCTTGGTTCTCTGACGGATCACTTCGTTCCGAATACGATCCCTCAGAGAAACTCCAAGCATAGCTCTCTCCATAGTTCGCTGCGCGACTTTAAATTTGTGGACCGCTTTAACTGTCAGTGTCCAAGTTTCGGCACCGTAGGTCATGACAGGTAGGACACACTGATTAAAGACTTTTGTCTTTAGACATTGTGGTATAGACGACGAGAAGACACGACGTAGTTTACCAAATGCTGCCCAGCCCAGCTGAATCCTTCTCTTGGCCTCATTCTCGAAATTGTGCTTGCCTAGTTCGAGCGTCAGCCCTAGGTACACATATTTCTGAACAATTTCTAGAGGGACGCCATTTATAGCAACCGGTCCCGGAGTTACACGTTCGTTAACCATGATCTTGGTTTTATCCACGTTCATCCGGAGACCTATGCGTTGAGAAGCATCAACTAGGCCATTCAGCATCGACTGTAAGTCCTCCAACGATTCAGCCATTATGACGATGTCGTCAGCAAATCGTAGGTGAGAGATGTACTCGCCATTAATATTTATGCCACGCCCAGCCCAATCCAGCGTCTTAAACATATCTTCGAGAGCGTTAGAGAACAATTTGGGGGAAATCACGTCCCCTTGTCTCACTCCTCGACGAAGATGGATATGGTTCGTCTGCTGGTTTTGGACTTGGACTGTCATCGTTGCGGCGTTATATAGACATCTCAGCACCTCGATGTATCGCCAATCGATTTGACACCGTTGCAAGGACTCCAGAACAGCCCAGGTTTCGATCGAGTCGAATGCTTTCTCGTAGTCTACAAACGCTAAGCATAGGGGCAGATTATACTCTTTGGTCTTCTGTATAATCTGCCGCACTGTGTGAATGTGATCTACGGTACTGTACCCGCTTCGAAACCCGGCCTGTTCAGGGGGTTGGAACTCGTCAAGTCTTCGCACCAGACGGTTTGTGATTACCCTTGAAAACAGCTTGTAGACATGGCTTAGCAAGGATATCGGTCGATAGTTTTTCAAAAACGTCTTCTCTCCTTTTTTGAAGAACAACATGACCACGCTGCTATGCCATGCCCTCGGAGTTCTCCCAGTGAAGAGGACAGTATTAAACAGGGCTTGGAGCTCTTTTATCAGCGGTGTTCCACCGGATTTCAAGAGCTCGGTTGTAATACCATCCTCCCCCGCGGCTTTTCCATTTTTGAGCTGTCTAAGGGCCAGCACAATTTCGTCCAGGCTTACGTCTGGCAGATCTTCCGTGTGGTGGCGAGTCAGAGTGGCCCTGCCGTCTTCATTTTCCAGCGAGAGATGAGGAGCGTGCGATGCGTACAACTGGCTATAGAAATTCTCCACTTCCGAAAGGATTCCCGGCTTGGAAGCTACGATATTTCCCGTCGATGTAGTTATCTTTGTCAGATGGCTCTTACCAAGAGGCTTGGCGAATACTTTCGACCCCCGATTCTGCTCAATTGATTTTTCAATCAAGAGCGTATTAGCGGATCGGAGGTCGCGTCGTACAAGCTTGGTAATTTCCTTATTGAGCGTGTCTCGTTCTGACGAAGATAACGTGGGATTTGTACGTCGTTCTTCCATTAACCGCAACGTTTCCTTCGATAGTTTCGATTTTCTACCTTTATGTCGCAATTCGCAAAACTTTTTGCCCTCATCTCTTAGCACTTCAACTACCTGGTCGAGTTTCTGATCCACGTCGTCTGTGGCTTCCAGAGCAGCGAATCGGTTTTCTAGCTTTAGCTGAAACATTTCAGATCCAACTACGGTTTGGAGAAGATTTGGACGGAGTGTTGACGTCATCAAGCGAGCACGTTCCAGCTTAAAATCGATATTCAGAGTGCCTCTTACCAACCTATGGTCACTTCCGGTATTAAACCTAGTGAGCACTGAGACATCTCTGAATATACGCTTTTTGTCCGCAATGATGAAGTCAATCTCATTTTTCGTCCGTCCACCGGGGCTTTGCCATGTCCACCTCCTTTGAGGTTGCTTCTTGAAAAAAGAGTTCATCAAAAACAACCCCTCCTTCTCGAGGAAGTTGACAAGCATTTGCCCTCTCTCATTTCTTCGACCCAAACCGTACGATCCTATGACCGACTCACTACCTGTATTTACTCCCACTTTAGCGTTGAAATCCCCCATAACAACGTTGAAGTGTGCTCTGGAGGTATGGCGTAGAGCCTTGGTAATGTCCTCATACAGAGTCTCCACCTCAGAATCTGGGTGTCCCTCCCAGGGTGCGTAAGTCATAATTACCTTAAGGGTATACCTCTCGGTTAACCTGACAATAATGTACGCGACCCTAGAAGACACACTTGCGATTTCTAAAACGTTGTTACAGAGGTTTTTATGAACCAGGAACCCGATTCCACCTTGAGACAACTGATGGCCTTCCCGATAGTATAAAAGATGACCTGATTCTAGGGTTATGGTGTCCTCCCCCTGTCTTCGGACTTCACATAACCCCAGAATATGCCATCTTATTCGTGAAAGTTCCTCTTCCAGCTGCACTAGCCTGTCGTCTTGCCTTATCGTTCGTCCGTTATACGTAGCCAGAGTCAGTGTCGTTCGGCGGCCTCCGGTAGCCTGGGGATTCTTAGCACCCCTTGCCCTGCCGTAACCATAGCCGCCGCCTTGGCTAGGAATAGCAGGGCGGCCAGGAACTAGGGGCCTTTCTCTGTTGTGACTTGTCATTTTCGGAGGGTTTGCCCGTAGTCGCCACGCTGGGCATGCGGGTTGGCGACCGCAGGGGCGTAGTTTCTTGTTTCGATGACGCTGCTGCCCGTTATCGGCCGGAATTTAACTACGCCGTCTTTCAGATGGTTATACCGCCATCAGCCGGTGTTCCTCCAATAGTGGACTCTTACCACAGGCAGGAGGAGAGCCGGTGCCGCATTCTAAGCAGCATAAAATACGACATTATCGGATTGTCCGAAACAAGAAGACTGGGAACAAAAATAGAAGAATACAAACACTATATACTCTGCCACGTAGGTCTCACAAAAGGAAAGTACGGTGTGGGTTTTTTAATTAATATAGCCCATAAAGAAAACATAGAAAGTTTCACTGGTATCAGTGACAGAATCGCAATTCTCAATGTAAACATACACGGCAACCAAATATCTTTCATACAAGTTTATGCGCCTACAGAAACTGCAAGTGAAGAAGAGATCAACAACTTCTATATGGGATTATATAGAGCTATGGAAATGGTGCACAAAACATATGTTATTATGGGAGACCTAAATGCCAAGATAGGCCAACCAAAACCAAATGAGTTTTTGATAATGAAAATGAATGGATACGGAGTGAGAAACCAAAGAGGACAAAGACTGATAGACTTCGCTTTTGAAAACAAAATTGCAATCCTGAACACCTACTTTAAGAAGAAACCAAAAAAAAGATGGACGTGGCGCGCGCCTGGCGGAGAGTATAAAAACGAAATAGATTATATTTTATCAAATAGACCTAGCATGGTACAAAACATAGAGGTACTAAACCTAAATTTCTCTTCAGACCATAGACCAGTAAGGGCAACATTTATTATATCTAACCAAAGAAAGAGCCGAAATAATTATAAAACATACCAAAACTCTACGCTGAAAAATGAACAAAAAAAAATAGTATTTAAAGAGAACATCTTATCTCGCTTATCAGACCTAGATTTAGAAGAGGAGGTATCAGTACAAGTATGTTACGATAAAATAATAAAAGCTATCACTCAAAGCCTACAATATGCTCGAGTGACAAATTAAAATACCAAAGGAAGCCACAAAGTCTTATCTGACAAAACAATAAAACTTATAAGGAGAAGGCAAGAACTCCAAAAAACTAGAAATAAAAGTAGATCAATGAAAAACGAAACCTCGGCACTATATAAACTAATTAGTAAACTTATAAAGAACGACTATTCCATATACAGAGAGAATACTATCGAAAGACATCTGCTGGAAAGAGGTAGTTCCAAAAAAGCATTCAAAGAATTACAAGCAAACAAGATATGGATAGATTCACTAAAGAGCGATGGGAAAATATTAAATACTCGATCAGACATCATTAACATAGCTACAGACTTCTATAAAGCTCTTTACAGCACGCGAAATCAGGAGAACACTCAACATAATAATACAACTATTACGAACGAGAACACAAAGGGTTGTAGCGAGCCACTTCAAGTAATAGAGGTCATTGAAGCAATAAAAAAATTGAAAGATGATAAAAGCCCAGGATCAGATGGTATTACTAATGAAGCTTTAAAAACAGTTTATACCTTAATAGCTAGGCCATTGACTCAATTATTCAATCACATATTAGACACATATAAGACACCGACACAATGGTCAGAATCAAAAATTATACTAATCTATAAAAAAGGAGATCCATGCGACATTGCAAACTACAGACCCATAAGCCTGCTGCCCTGCGTGTACAAGTTATTCTCCACACTTATAAATCGAAGAATAAGTATTATACTAGATGCTGAACAACCAATAGAGCAGGCAGGATTCAGAAATAATTTTTCCACAATAGACCACATTCACACCTTAGAACTCTTGATTGAAAAATACACAGAAAAACAAAGAGTAGCGCTCTTGGTTATATACTACATTGGTTATATAGATTATAAAAAAGCCTTCGATACAATATTACATAATAGCATCTGGAGTACATTAAAGGAGCTAGGAGTAAAAAATGAGTATATAGAGGTAATTAAAAGTATATATACAAATAACACAGGAAAAGTAAAGCTAGAAAGAACTGGCCCTAGTTTCCCCATCCAAAGGGGAGTACGGCAAGGCGACCCAACTTCATGTACACTGTTCATCGCTATACTGGAGTCAACAATAAGGAAGTTAAATTGGAAAGGATGGGGTCTGAACATTGATGGGAAACACCTGAGCCATCTACGTTTTGCCGACGATTTGGTACTCCTATCGGAATCGGGCACAGAACTACAACTTATGATTCAATCCCTGAATGTAGCTAGTAAAGAAGTAGGTCTCGAGATGAATTTATCTAAAACAATGATAATGACAAACAGCACGGAAAAAACTATAACAATTGAAAATTCAAAAATTAAATATACAGATAAATACGTTTATTTAGGAAAACAAATTACCTTGAATAAAAATAGTAACGAATTGGAAATTGAGAGAAGAACACAACTCACCTGGAATAAATTTTGGAGTCTCAGAGAGATCTTTAATTTTATATGCCGATAAAAATCAAAAGTAGAGTCATGAATTCTTGCCTGCTGCCGTGCCTAACATATGCGTGTCAAACTTGGGTATACACTTCCAAAAATAAAAGTAAAATCACTACATGCCAGCGCGGGCTAGAGCGTAGCATGCTTAACATTAAAAAAATACAAAAGATACGACACACAAAAATCAGATGTATACCAAAAGCCAAGGACGCGCTAACATATGCTAAGAAGCTGAAATGGAAATGGGCGGGACACGTAGCGAGGATTACTGACGACAGATGGACTAAAAGAGACACAGTGTGGAAAGGACCAACAGGGAAACGCCGAAAAGGTAGACCACACACGAGATGGGAAGACGACGTAAGAGAAACAGCCGGAGCAGATTGGATGCAGGAGGCACAGGACCGAACAAAGTGGAATACTTTGGAGGAGGCCTTCACCCGTGAAGGGGTTCTTGCAATTACCAACACTTAAATTAGATAGAGTTATAAAGCTAATAACAATTTTATTATGCTATAACAAATATATTAAATAAGTTTAATTTTAATTGTGTTGTAAGTTTATTTTTTTAAGTTTAATTTTAATCTGTTTAGTAACTTAATGCAAGAAATATAAGGCTTTTTTTATTTTTATTTTATTATTACGAATTTGTCATTATTTTGATTTATCTCCAGATACGCTTTACACATTTCTGGCACATGTGTGTGATAGCTATATGACAATGAAGTGTGATCAAGTGCGTCCATTAATTTTAGGTTGTCATCCATCATCAGTTATTATTACAGTTAATTTAGTATTAAGTGCGAAAACAATATTTTGTTGACATAATGCAAAGTACGATCTACAAGCACATCCCCATAATTAGAAAAAATGGTGATGTATTTTTTGTGAGTAATAATTGCAATCGATTCCCACATTCCGCATCGCCGCCTGTCTGTGATTTATACATGAACACTAAGATATCTACCAAGCATACCAAAAGTTCAAATTGAGTTCTATTTGTATTGTATCAACTGCACTGAGTAAGCATTCGCGCGTATTTCACTGCAAGCTAGAGCGAGACAGCTGTACGCGGAGTAATGAAATAGCAACTATCTGGTTTCACCTTCTGTCCGATTTCACCCCTCATTCCCCACCCGTTGAATGGAAGGAAGCGAAGATTTTTCATTTAACCCAACTGCGTCACTTAAGTGACCATCGTTCTCATCATCAGAGTCTAGAGCTCTTGCATAATTAACTGAATCTGCTTCTGCAGGTACAACTAATTCCTGTATTTCATATTATTAAATTAGGTCAGTACAATATAAATATTATGAAATTGTTTTTTTTTTTAAAATAGGTATCTGGTACCCTTTTTTAAAATTACATGTTGAGTATTATTATTAGTGCCACGATTTTCATTATTAAGAGGGCTTAATTGTGTTAGTGGTTCCTGGTTGAACTCATTTTCAGAAGACGATGGAGAATAAGGAATTAACTTAGGGAGCGTGTCTTTTTTTTGACGTCAATCTCGACATATTCATCCGTATTATTATAATGTTTATCATCGCAGTTTACGGTATTATTATTAGTATTACAATCAGTAATAATTGGTGAAATTGTAGTCATTGGCATGTTCACTCTTCTTTTTGTAGATTTGTACTTGACCTAAAAAAAGTTTATTGAAAAGGCCTTTATATTGAAATCTATTAAGCAACCAACATTAAGTAGACAGGCTAGTGTTTATCTCAATATTTTGAGCATTCAATTAAATCAATTAAGCTTAAATTCACACATTTCTGAACGTTATAGCGCTTTAAGTATTAAAAATGAACTTCCTATGTTAATTCAGAGCCTAGGACAGTTCAAGGATGAAATGTATATCAAATTAAAACCAGATGCGAAGCTTTTTGCAGTCTGTTCCAAGAGTGGCGCCTATTGCGTTATTGGTTAAACTAGCAAAAGAAATAAATATATTAAAATAGTAAGACATAGACAAGAAAGTAAGACATCTTTGCAGGACCGGTAGCAAATCCTCACCAAAATGAATATTGCCACTAGTGGATATCTGAAATAGATGCCTCCACCCGGTTGTTAAATCGTGACCGAGTGTAAATGCCCATTTCAGAGGCGGAGACAATGGTCTGCCACGCGTACAAGTTAGTTTGTTCAACTATTAGAGACAACGACGCAGTCCAAGTAAGGAACAAGTCGATCGGAGTTGTTCCTTCAATTTTGGAACCAGCTAGTTCATGGAACTCTGCTTTCTATCCACGGAAAACTCATAGTCCTACTCTCAGACGAAATCGTCATAGTCGGGACTTTGGTTAACTTTTTGGATGTCTTCTTCGATTCCTTCTTCGAGTATCTCTAGCAACTCCTCTTCAGTAATGTTCTCATCATATTCTACTTCGCTGCCCGAACCTACCTCTTCCTCCAAATCTCGGACGAGAGTTTCCCTATAAACACTACCTTCATGAACTACATCTTAAAACCAAAAATATTAAAATCAAATATCCAAAGCCCCGCAAATCATGACAAGAAGTAGCGTGTTTTACTCGAAATTTAAACAAGGAATAAAATGCAATTTTATACAATGAACTTTACATTAAAAAATCCAATACTACGACTATCACACATATAACAACACCAATTATCTTTTAAATATAAAAAGCCAATTAATCTGTTCACTTATTATAGATTTTTCGTAAGCAGCAGTGACACCCAGCATCATAGGCAGTGCAACAGATCATAGAGTGCGGTTGCGTTAAAGTATCAAGTGTAGTAGTCAATTTCAAATTGTCCATATATATTAGGTGGGCTGAAAAGTTCGAAGGTTGACTCGTAGATGGCGCTATTAACCTTCATTTAAGACTTAACCTTCAAATGACCCGTGTATCCATTTGACAGCTGTCATATTATTAGTTTGTGAGTTAAGTATTTTCAGTGAAGCAAGTTTTGTAAGTTTGAAAAAAAAAGATAAAACGGAATTTCGTGTGTTAATAAAGCAAAGTTAAGCAAAGCAAAATTTAGGCGAAAAAAATAGCCACAGATCCTTTTTTTTTAAAGAATAGAGTGACAAGACGAGGCGAACATGTGTCTGATGGTAAGCATACCAGCACAGTGACGCACAGCTATTGGCACCTTTAGAGTCCAAATCATTACCTTGCACTGCACTGCGCTCATCGCCTAGAGATCTAAGATGAGAAATTTGGCGGAGAAGAGAAGATACTACGAAATGCTAATTGGCAGAAAATATGTTGAGAACACGAGTAGGACATTTTTGGTGATGGTACTTTGATGAGAAAATGATAGTTTTCTGTTCAGTGCATTTTTTTTTAATTTGCTCCACACTCTGTAGATAATCTATCTCTGTAGTTTCGCCAGCTTGCAACTCATTCAAAAGTTTTTTTAATGAGTGGTCGAACATGAAGTCTCGACGTCACCTAGAGGCACCGCTACACACACAGCATTTTTAAATCTTGTATCTTGGTATATTGCTTTCTTTCTCAATTTGTATACAAAGCGTATAAGAGTTGGTTTGTGTGGCATTCATGTGTTCAATCTTCTGTGCCAACCTTCGACTACGTTATTTGTACGAAGTTTGTCTTTTGCGCAACTTATGAATGACACACATTTGGACATCCATTGCTTATTGAAATATTCGCAAAATTTATTTATTACCGGTTTGCGGGAAAAGGCCCGACAAAGATGACCACGCATTATTTATCCTCTCTTGTGGAAGTAGCGACAAATTTGTTTTTTTTTGCTTGCCTGCCTCCTCACTGCACTGTTGAAGTGATAGTAACATCCTCTATCTTCTGCTCCAGGAAAACTTTCACGTGCAGCATTTATTAGTCCAATTTCATAGTCACAGTTAAATATATATTATGGACACTTAAACCCAACCTGTCCCTCAGCAAGCGAAACATATTACCATATGTTTCTTGAGACTTGTTCGGTAAAAACACATACATAATGGGCACCACATTCGTTAATTTATTGTAAATGCTGATATCGACATGAATGGTAAAGATTTGATAGAACAGCTTTGGTGTTCGTTTAAATGTGATATCGCCAAAAAATGTCTTACTCGTGTTGGGATCTGTAAATATTTCCTGCCATTTAATGTGGCAAAAACTAGTAATTTCTCCTCTTCACCATATTATATGGCTAAAAGGATATCTGACAATTCATTTTGGAATTTTTAATATCTGCTTATTGGTTGAATTCAGTACTATGCCGTACCATGTCCAATATGGTTAAGGTGGATTCTGAAATTAAAATAATGGGTAAAAAAGTGGAATTGTCAAATACAACTGCGTTTTTAGGTCTTACACTAGATGCAAAACTTCAGTGAGGTCCGCATAGTGATATTCTGGCAGGTAAACTGGTCCGCCTGAGGAAGTACCATACCTCTGCCAGTTATTCTACCGCCACGCAGTAATGTGCAAACATTACTGTGTTCCGGTTTGAAAAGCAATGTTTCCAGTGAAATTACAGGGCTTAGAGATATAACATCTTAGATCTCTGGGTGACGAGCGCAGTGCAGTGCTAGGTAATGATTTGGACTCTTCATGTTCCAATAGCTGCGTGTCACTGTGTTGTTAAGTAGCAGGCATGTTGCTTACCATCAGGCAAATAACTAAGTTCAGCAGTCTATATAAATGTGTTATATAAATGAATATTATATATTATATAATGTAGTATATAAATGTTTCGGACATATTTGTTTTGCAGAAGCGGACAGTGAGAGCTATATACAATTTGAGCCAAAGAACATCACTAGTTTAGAAAAATTTAAAGAGGCCAAAATAATAACTCTTTGCTCTTTATGCATTTACAAAAATAGTATGTATGCCCGAAAAACCCTTGATTCTCTTAAAGAAAGAAAAGGCTGGGCCTCTGGCTCGAAGTCGCCGCCATAATCACAAGCTACTTTCAAAAAGCAGTAACTCCTTTGTTGGGAATTCAATACTGTGTTACAATAAAGTTCCAAAGGAAGTGCTTGAACTAGGCGAGTCAGATTTTAAAAATTATGTTTAAACTACCTGACACAAAAACCATATTATGGATATAGGCAGTTTATAGAGGACAAGCGGGTGTGGAAATTGTCCAGCTCTGAGAGGGACGAGTTGAATTGCATAAAGGCATCGAGCATGAGACGTAACTTAATATCATAAGAGTTAAATGTAATTAATTTATTTTAATGTAAGAGTTAACGTAACCGAACCGCTGACAAGGCCATTTTACAGCCGCAAAATCTTTTAAGTTTATTTACTACATAGTATTGTTACATATTAGTTTGTTAAAGTTGTTTAAGGAATTATGTTTTTTGATTGTCAATTATTTTTCTGGACTTGTCCAAGTGTTTCGAATTGAATCCAATAGAAATAAATATATATGAATGACTATGCTGATCTAAAACTGATTGTTTTTTTCTATAAAGTGTCGTTCTTTTTTCATGGAATGATGGCATTATTGAATTACTGCTAGAGCTAGGAAGCTCTGACTTCTTTTTAAAGCTAAATGAAGCTATATCTTCTAAATGGGCGTCATTCTCGAAGATACTGCCTTTTTGCAAGCATCAATAAATACATATGTGTTCGTCATTTTGATTAAAATGCGGTTCACATGTTGGTATGCGAACTTTGTCTTACAATCGCATTTTTCAGGAAGATTCAATGTCACCGACGCCGAACATCCAGTTCGATTGACGCTCCGCCACATGCTAGAGCCTGATTTATTATTATTCGAAAAGTTATATCTATGTCCATCGTGCAATAAAGACGGTTTTCCTTTTAAACTATTTTTTATAAAACGAAGGCTTTTAGGATCCATTCAGAACAGTACTCATGCAACACAAATTAAATATAGCGAATAGTGCCATAAAATAAAAATAATTAGTTATGACAATACACTAACAGTATATTGTTTTTTTGATAGTCATTATAAGTGGTCCATACACTAATGAGTATAAAATACTCTAGCATGAAGTACTGATCTTGCGCTTAATTGTACATGTCCCGTCAGACATAGTGATTATTTATCGGACATTACACATCACAGACATTTCGAAATTCAGTCGTGATGTCAAACGGTCATTTTCAGCTTTGTTCATAATATAACGGTTTTAGTACAATATGACATTCAGTCCAAACGGACCGCAACCTCTAAATATTAATATGTTTTTAAGTAAAAACCATAGCTTTTAAAATAAAACGTCTTTTAATGCACTAGAACTGATAAAATGCTCCATTGAGTTACGAAACATTAATAGATTTTTCATAAATTAAATAGGCAAGTAGTTATAAAATAATATTTATTTATTGGTAAATTGACATTTATTTCAAACACACAAAAAACAAATAATAAAGTTAAAAAACAAACACACGAAGTTCGTGTCACGAACACACACTAATCTATATCAACGAAAACATAAAAATAAAATATTATTACTATAAACCATATTATTTATTCATTTGGAACATATTCAGTCGTTTCTACACTTATCTATTAAAATGTAAACCTTTAAACACAACATAAGCAATAATATTCTATAAATACTCTCCTTTGAGTTACAGTTTGGTCATAGACCTACATTTTTGTTTGCTAACAACGTATTTTAGGACAAATTAGCTAATAAAATCTAAGAAAATTGAAAAGAAAAAAACATACATATTTATTTATTTGGTATTCATGGTACGTTAATTGAGGAACTTAATGAAATATCTTTAATTATTATCACTAGATTTGGTAGACGTCACTCAATAGAATTACGAAATAACTAAATGGAACGAGTAAAGCTTTGTTCACAACAAACACTTTTACTTAATAATACTTGTTCTGCTTTACAGTTTTCTCCAACTAAAACCTATAAAAACATACTTGGAATAGTTTATTAAAATTATACAAAATGAAGAATTACGTAATAAACAAGTTTTAACTGAATGACTAGAAATCAGTTAAATGAATGACTAGAATGTTAGGACAGTACTCTCCTAAATGTTCGTCACAAGTAAATGTAGTCATCGTAATTATAATTATAATTAAACGTCAAAAAATTAAATGAATTAATAACAAAACAGTTTTGTGAATGCTTAGGAGACTACTCTTCTAAACATTCGTCACAAATATAGTCATCGTAACCATGATGGGTTGCTTCTGTCCCAGCACATTGTGTGCAGTACCAGGCTGAACAGCACATACATTTTCTACAAGATAGAAAAGTATTTTGAGCTGTACATTTACGGCATTCTACAGATCGTGAGACTACTGTTCTAAAAGGCCGAAATTTTCCTTGTTCCGTTGAACTTGTGTCAAATTTGATGTTAATATAGATAAAATGAAATATTACATAAAGAAACTAGTTTATTTTCTTAAATTTTAAATATGTGATAAATTACAATCTATTATTTTTTTGTCGAGTGTCGATCTCGGGTTAGATTAATTGTTTCAATTTCAACATTCAGCTGGTTTACTTTGTTCTCTATAGATATTGATATAGGCTCGATATTCAAATCTATACTACGAGTATCTTGGATATTTATATCCATTTATCCATCAATGGTCTCTTTTCTTTTTTTTCTATCTCAATTTCCTCATCAATCTGGGAAACATTAAATGAAGGTAAAGCCGAATAATTATTGTTCTGTTCTTGTGTGTGTTAAGTCAAAATCAATGCCAATGTTTTTCATGGAAATATAGTTTTAAATCTTGAATATCTTGGTAGGTAATCAAAAGTAATACTTTGTTGTTGAGGTTCATCTTCCAAATTTTGTAAATCAGTCAGTGGTTTTAATTCATCTACGATTAATGAAATCACAATAGCAGAAGCATGTTTGTTCGTTTCGTCCAAATCTCTTTGATATTTTCTGTTATCCTTAACTTTTTTCCAATTTTTTTCATTACATATGTATGTGTGTTTTCTAGGAATAGCAATTGCAGCGGCCTCTGTTGATTCCGCTAAAGCAGAACAAATTCCTATATTGAATTTGACCTGCAGAACTGGAAACGATTTGGTGTATCTGCATAGTACCAACTAAGGGAGTGATATTGTCTGGAACAATTTTAGTTAAATTCGCAGTATCGGAATTTGACACCAGCCAGCACTTTACAGATACCTTACAGTTATTAAATATATCAAAATCATCTGAGCCGTTTGTCACGTCTTTACCAAACGCCACTTGACGATCTAATGCTCTTTTTGTAGATCCACCTATACCATCTGCCACTCCTTTTCCGTGGCCTGCTTCAGTAAAAGACCAGGTCGAATATTCAAATCCCATCTTTTTAGGAAGTAAATTTTAAAGAAAAAAGTTATTGTTTTATCTGTACTGAGACGTGGGTCCATCGGAATATACGTGGACTACCTTCGTCTCAGGTATGATATACTGTACATATCTCAGCACCGGTATTAGATGTGCCCAAATTGCTGGAGGCTCAGTTATGGTCGGCAATGGTACAAAAGACTTTGCTTCTTTGTTTTCCATGTAAACCATTCCAGTGTGAAGGGTTATTTGTTGCTTTGACGCTCTGAAATGTGTCACCTGGATTTCTTCAGAAAGCTTACAAATATAATTTTCCGAAAAATTACCATCAATCAAAATTTCGTTCGGTTTTAAGTTTTGTATGCAGATTTGATGTTTTCTCTGTTGATGAAGCCAAATGAAATGTTTCTTAAAAGCAGAAATACTTTTCTCAAATATGTCTATAAGTTCAGCAATGGCAATACAAGTTCACTCTTTCTCAATTTTACAGTCTTTTTTAGTTACAACAGCCTTTTAATACCTTATTCAGTTTTCTGGTATCCATAGTTTACTCTCTCCCATTGATACCACTCTGCCAGTTTTCAGTTCCAGTTCAGTCAGTTTTTGACTCTGCCTTTCCTGGCTCTAAATTGTACTTCAATTTATAACCATTAGATTTCTGACAATTACTCGTCATACATTCTTCTGATTTTATATCACAACACAATTCTTTCAAGATATCACTCCATACTGAGGTATGTACCTAATAAAGACTTTGTTTTTCTTCAATGCATAGAACAACATTTCAATGTTGTTGCCTTTTGTGCATAAACCGGCTTTCCTATTTTGAATGTTGTTACGTACCAGTACCTACACATGTCCGCACAACGTGAGTTCCACTCGAGCACAAGGCTCAAGTCAGCAAATTCAACAGAACTCGGCGGTAGCAATAACCCGCCTCGTGTGAACTACAATTCGCTGACGCTTCTCATAAAATTGTGACCCAGATAACCCTTCATTAGAGCTAATTTCAATAAAGAAATCATTGTCGTTCTTACATCGAAGGCATTCGCACCTAAGTTAGATAGGCTTAAGATCCTATGATGCGAGTGTCGTTCTAACATTGAACGCATTTGCGTCTAGGTTAAGCTTTGGTCTGGTGATCATGACGCACAACGCTGCGGTATGCGGTATGCGTTGCCGGACACTCAATCATATGAAAAACGTCGAGTATGTTCTCTTGTTCCGTCGCAGTATGCGTCAGCGGCGAGGGGCAAGCGCGGTGAAGTGGGGAGGTGTACTCCCGCACAGCGCGGCGTCATTCTCGGTTCAACGCTGCGGTGTGCGTTGTAACGGTGTTCCATTCCACCGTTCCCTTAAAGTAATCAAGAATAGACTTGCCGTCTTAGGAAACCTTTAAATCGTAAAACGGCCGTAGATGGTAAAACGGAACGGTGTCGCGGACCAATCGGGACGCGACAATTCAAATCACCCAATGGCGAGAGACGACGCCAAGGGGCTCAAAATTATAAAAGAGAAGCTGACTTGAGGCAGAAGCCATTTTACAAATAATTTTTCTAATAACTATAAAAAGTGAAATAAAACTAAATACTGTCCGAAGGCTTAAAAGCCATAAGTGCAATGTAACCCCATAGGGTAAGTGTTCCAATTTCCAATTTGCATTATGTATCGCTGTTGCATCACTGTTCATATTGCGTGTACAATTGTGTAAAACATATGGTCTATGAATTGTGCTACTTTTACTGCTCGTCGAATTTGTCTGCCGATGATTTACGGGAGATCCCGCGACAGAACGATGTTCGTTTGGATTCAGCAAATTACATTATGACAATCGAACACGGGGTCAACGGCCGGCGAGTTCGATAAGTCGGAATCAAGGGTCATTGACCTACCCGTGCCTAGAAAAGTGAATGACGGTTGATTTTCTTTCGACCGTTATAAACTTTCCTGCTATTTCTCATACTTATGCTTCTTTATGTAAGTGTGATTTACTCAGTGTACAACCAAAATGTAAAGATAACTGCCTCATCATGATTATCAATCACGAGCGGACCACTTCGGGTCCTGTTCCGCCTCGACGAAGCAAGCCGCGGATGTCGCAGTTATCTTCGTATTGGGGGACGGCATTCTAATGGTCACCTTCGACCAATTC
Source organism: Ectropis crepuscularia (assembly GCA_963693475.1). Taxonomy (NCBI): domain Eukaryota; kingdom Metazoa; phylum Arthropoda; class Insecta; order Lepidoptera; family Geometridae; genus Ectropis; species Ectropis crepuscularia. Next base: position 23,476,971 of record OY856355.1, read on the forward strand.
CAGGGTTCCAGCACCGGGTTGAGTCCCTAACGGCCACTCTTACGGCTGGCTGATGCACAGAGGGAACTATCAATCTTGAAGTAGTAGCCTGCACACCCTTCGGATGAGACAGAGGAGCTACCCCGTGTAGGACACAAGGAGCACCATCGCCATGTCCAGCTGCCACCACTGAACCCCCAGAAGGACTGCGACCCGACCCTCCGCGGCTTACACAGGCCAGTGTGCCCCACCTAGATAGCCATATGAATCTCTCGATTAGCAAACGAACCCTTACTACTTGTGGATCTATATCCAGACTAAATTTGGCCATCCAGCCATGGGAACCAAGGTTTCATTGGCGCCCAACTACTAAGTTTGCAATCGAGTCGGTTTTATATTGTTTTTTAAGGTGTGCTATTGATAATTTATGGTGTTGGCTATAATCTTCTAGATCTAAGGCAATTTTTGTGTGTAAAATTACCTTGTGTGTGGATAATTTCAACTACTTACCTATATTCTTTACTATACCCACAACTATTTTTATAATTTTTTTTTCATAGATTTTTCTGGAAGTTAGTAGTTAATGACCACACATCGGGTACTTCTTATTATAGGGTACTTATATTTTTTTCTAGGGTGACCTACCTCACCACTGCTATTGCTGTTAAATCAGTAGTACTTCTGCCTTGTAATATTGCATATTACAGCCTAATACTTCTAGGTACTAGTGAATGTGTGATATATCCTTTAAATTTTTTTAATTTACAGCTTTTTAAGTTGTAAGAACACTTTGGTTCTTTTACAAAACTTTTTTTAACTACCTGAAGGATGATTTCCCTATCGGATATTCCCACATTAACTTTTAATTATATTAAATTGCTTCTGCAATTAACCTTGTGTCATTACTATGACAACCTTACATTTCTATTGTTGTACTCAAATAATACTACCTAAACTAAATAATACTATCTAAAATTCATAATGCTACCTAAAACTTAATAATGTTATCTGAAACTAATAATGTTACCTAAAACTAAATATTGATGACTAAAACTAATAATACTACCTAAAAAAACTAAATCATACTGTCTATACTAAATAAAATAAAGTCTAAACAAATTAATGCTGTCTATTACTAATTAATACTATCTAAACTTGCTGATGCAGTCTAAACTAAATAAGCTGTTCTACTAATTAATACTATCTAAACTTATTGATACAGTCTGACTAAATAATACTGCTTCAATAATCATTAAATACTGTTTAAGCTAATTGATGCTGTACCATCAACCTCTCTAGTAATAATTCTAAATCTAATACTAAATAATCTAAACATAAATAACTTTTTATACGTTCCGTCTAAGTTGGGGACAAAACATTATGCTGGAGTGTACTCGTAGTTACAGGTTCTCTGACACTATTAGGTGTAAGTGAATACCGCTCACTAACGGCGGATTCACATACTAACAACATTCAGTTACAGTCTACCCTGTAACGTGTTGAATGCCTGATGTTAGACCTAGATAGTGTCACCTTCTCTAAAAATCCTATGCTAGTGCTCGGAAAATCGACGAGTGTGGTGTCGGTCACAGCATGGATTTGCATTGCCCTAGCAAATGAACTTGTTATGTGCCCGGGAAGTCGGTAAGGGGAGCACCGATCACATTAACAAACTCTTTAAGTGAATACGTACTCTAAAGGCGTGATTCACATACTTTTAACATTCAGGGTCAGTCGAACCTCTAAAAGTGTTCGGGTGCCCGATGTTAAGCCTAGATAGCATGGCTATCTCTAACTCTGACACTATTAGGTGTAAGTGAATACCGCTCACTAACGGCGGGATTCACATACTAACAACATTCAGTTACAGTCTACCCTGTAACGTGTTGAATGCCTGATGTTAGACCTAGATAGTGTCACCTTCTCTAACTTGTTATGTGCCCGGAAAGTCGGTAAGGGGAGCACCGATCACATTAACAAACTCTTAAAGTGAATACGCTCACTAACGGCGTAATTCACAAACTTTTAACATCCAAGGTCACTCAAACCTCTAAAAGTGTTTGATACCCGATGTTAAACCTAGATAGCATGACTATCTCTAAAATCCTGAGTCTACAACTACAGTTGACCCTAAAGGTCAAAGCCCAGCTAATGATTGTCCTTACAACACTCTACAGATACCAGGAACACAGAAGGTTATACTCTCTAGACAGCCGAAAAGTTCAAGAAACTTTTCTCCGGATTTTCCTTAGGAAAAATCCTGACCTAAAAAGGGGGGTATGTAACGGTGTTCCATTCCACCGTTCCCTTAAAGTAATCAAGAATAGACTTGCCGTCTTAGGAAACCTTTAAATCGTAAAACGGCCGTAGATGGTAAAACGGAACGGTGTCGCGGACCAATCGGGACGCGACAATTCAAATCACCCAATGGCGAGAGACGACGCCAAGGGGCTCAAAATTATAAAAGAGAAGCTGACTTGAGGCAGAAGCCATTTTACAAATAATTTTTCTAATAACTATAAAAAGTGAAATAAAACTAAATACTGTCCGAAGGCTTAAAAGCCATAAGTGCAATGTAACCCCATAGGGTAAGTGTTCCAATTTCCAATTTGCATTATGTATCGCTGTTGCATCACTGTTCATATTGCGTGTACAATTGTGTAAAACATATGGTCTATGAATTGTGCTACTTTTACTGCTCGTCGAATTTGTCTGCCGATGATTTACGGGAGATCCCGCGACAGAACGATGTTCGTTTGGATTCAGCAAATTACATTATGACAATCGAACACGGGGTCAACGGCCGGCGAGTTCGATAAGTCGGAATCAAGGGTCATTGACCTACCCGTGCCTAGAAAAGTGAATGACGGTTGATTTTCTTTCGACCGTTATAAACTTTCCTGCTATTTCTCATACTTATGCTTCTTTATGTAAGTGTGATTTACTCAGTGTACAACCAAAATGTAAAGATAACTGCCTCATCATGATTATCAATCACGAGCGGACCACTTCGGGTCCTGTTCCGCCTCGACGAAGCAAGCCGCGGATGTCGCAGTTATCTTCGTATTGGGGGACGGCATTCTAATGGTCACCTTCGACCAATTCCAGGGTTCCAGCACCGGGTTGAGTCCCTAACGGCCACTCTTACGGCTGGCTGATGCACAGAGGGAACTATCAATCTTGAAGTAGTAGCCTGCACACCCTTCGGATGAGACAGAGGAGCTACCCCGTGTAGGACACAAGGAGCACCATCGCCATGTCCAGCTGCCACCACTGAACCCCCAGAAGGACTGCGACCCGACCCTCCGCGGCTTACACAGGCCAGTGTGTCCCACCAGAATTGCACTATAATCCACTCGAATTGCAAACGACCCCGACCCTCTCTTTAATTCTACTTATACTACCCCCAGAACTACCACTACATTTAGACCACCCATCCAGTGGTAACTGTAAACTTATACGATAATAAAATCTAATTAGTTAAACTTGCGGTTTTATTAACAACTCTTATAATTACTTCTACTCATGTTCACCGGAGCTAGCTTGGATACTCTCTCTATCTTTTAACTCAACCAACTAGCGAGGTTTCAGCGTCACGGGCCAATATGGAATTTTTCGAAGACAATTTTATAGAATTAGTTCGCAACTATCCTTCTTTATATAAAAATAAAGACAAAAAACATAAAAGTTTGATAGAAATTTACAAGTTTGATAAAAAATTACAGAAAAATTGTTCATGTTCACGTCTACCTTGGTAGCTGCGGTAAAATCAACTGACCACCTCTCCGCAGGGACGCTAAATGCTGCGTTGTGACGCTGCGTTGCGGCGCACACCGCAGCGTTGTGCGTCATGATCACCAGACCAAAGCTTTAGATAGTTTTAATATATTATAATGTGAGTTTAAGTACAGTAAAGTTCGTTCTAAGCAATTCTAGTTTCCTTTCGAACCCTCCGTCTGCAGATTTCGTAATTATGTTTGGGGTTGTTCACTCCTATGTATTGTACCGGAAGAGGTCAAATAATGTTTAATCTGTTTTCAATTTTTATATCATCTGTCAAAATCCTCACCCCGGTCTCTTACCCAGCGGCCATCGAGCCAGACGGTTGTGTCCGGCATTCAATAAATAAATCAGTAGTCAAATTCACCTCTTGGCCACGAGACCCTCAGCCGGGACAGTTGTGTCAAATCAGCTCAATATTCAGTGTTCAAATTCACGCTTCTCAGCGGAACGATCAACGGACGGTTGTGTCCAATTTCAGGATAATATTCACTATAAGTACGCACCTCTGCCAGTTCTCGAGAATGGTCGTGCGTTGCTCTACTGGGACCGCTCTATCATCACGGACAGGACTATTGTCGCCAATAAGCCTGATATCGTGCTGGTAGACCGGTCTCTGCGCCAGGCTGTGATCGTCGATATCACCGTACCACATGACGAGAACCTCGTGAAAGCTGAGAAGGACAAGCTTAGCAAGTACCTTGACTTGGCTCATGAGGTTACCGCCATGTGGGATGTTGATTCGACGATCATAGTCCCAATAGTTGTGTCGGCAAACGGCCTTGTAGCGAAAAGTCTCGACCAACACCTTAAGAGACTTTCGCTAGATGGTTGGATTAAGGGTCAGATACAGAAGGCGGTCATTAGGCGGTGGTAGGGCTGCAGCCCTAACCACCGGTAGCTTGGGCCCTGCCCCGCTGCTGGCGGCACTCTAGTTTTTAAGTTTTTTATAATGTTTATATTTTTTTCATATGTATTGTAAAAAACTTAGAAATTAAGAAAGGAAATAAATGTATATGTAAATGTATGTATATAATAATAAAAAAAATTATTACACCACAAAAAAATTACATATTTATACAGTGAAGTCTTAACGTATGTATACACTTACTAGACTTATATTTAAACTTTTCTTATGTCTACGTTAAGCTAACTTATCAAATAAATGCAGAGATGCAGTGTAAAGGGCGACCTTATTGCTTTAAGCAATTTCTTCCAGGCAACCTTTGCATGGAAAGCCTACGACAAAAATAGTGCATAAGTGGTGTTGGTGTAGAATAACTATTAAATAGCTACAGTAAACTAGTCAGAAATATGAATAGCAAATATAAATATAAAAATAAATACATCCGAAGTTACATACATAAAATAATATAAATATATATATAATACAAATATAACTTACGGAAAGCTTAGAAAGTAATTATACACAAGGTTTTTGAATATGCCAAGCGACTTAGCCTGTCGTACAGACAAAGGAAGAGAGTTCCAACAGTAGGACAGCTTTAGATTTAACAGGGTTTCTTCACCTTTATACTGAGGTATTCAACACAATAAATCTTTGGGTATAATTCTAATTTGCTTAATTTAAGGCTGATTTCGAAGCCTGATTAATTAGTGTAACGGAAAATCAAATAATTAAAAGCGTCTTATTAAAATTGGTACTAAAAATAAGTATCAATAGCTGGGGTGACGTCCGTAGGTATGGAAGTAAATTGAAAGCAAGACTTGATTCAAAACTTTGTAATTTATTAACGGAAATATGTTTCCAGAGAAATTACAGGGCTTATATTAGAGATATAACATCTTAGATCTCAGGGTGACGAGCGCAGTGCAGTGCTAGGTAATGATTTGGACTCTTCATGTTCCAATAGCTGCGTGTCACTGTGCTGTTATGTGGCAGGCATCTTGCTTACCATCAGGCACATGACCTGCTCGTCTGGTCACTCTTTATTTAAAAAAAACATACTTATCGAAATAGGTATTTACGCACTTTGTCCCAAGTCTGCTGAGTCCTAAAGTATCCCACGAGTGGAAGCTAAGGTGGAAGCTCAGTAGAGGAACCATTTACTATCCCTAGCGAAGGATGATCCAATAATAGTTTCACATTGCCGGGTCATACTTTTCGTCGAAAACTTAATTGCGCGTTTTAACGTTGGACAGCGCCATCTAGGTGAAACTATCGGAAAAAAATATTTTATTGTTTCTGTGTTTAAAATGAAATCGTATCATGTTACAATTCTCCCCCTCAGTTTCTGACGGCGTCCCGACGAAGAAACTGTAGTTAAAGATTTAAAGTTTTTGGATCCGACCATTAGTATTCTTGACCTTTCGAGATCGACCTCTCTTTCTCAAGGGTTGCGCCTTGACGACTCGACTCGCATATTTGATTGGGTGTTCCTTTTCTCCCTCCCCCTGGATCAAAGCAGCCTCTAAAGCATAGCTACTGGCGTCTGTCTTGATAATATATGCTTTTGTATCATCGGCCGGTTGTAAGACTTTTTCCAGGATTTTAAAATTTAGGAGAAGCAGAAATTAGTTAGAGAGGTTGAGAGCCAGTTTGCTTTTGACGTAAATAATGGCTGAGAATTACACTACTCTTGAAAAAAAAAATGTCTCAATTTTTACTTACTAATGAACTTATTATTAATGGACATTACAGATTCACCAATTAGATTAATTATATGGCCAAAGCAAGGCAAGTGTTTTTTTTCAAGATAATGAGCTATTTCTGCTGCCATGTTAGAGCCGTTGTCCATAACTACTGTAGTTTTTTTTTTTGATGTGTTGTACACCTGCACAAATTTCTTTTAATTTTTCAGCTATATAGTCACCGATATGTCGTTGATCCAGTGCAATGGAATGGTAACTATGCAACACGATACAAGTTTATCACGCAGCCTACCCACGCTCTTTCACAATATCAAACGGTCTTTTTCATCAACGCAAATAAAATGAAGCAATCATGATTAGTTTCATGCCACTAACCAGGTTTTCAATGAAACCGATGTTTGGTCTTGGTATCATTCAAGTAACAATAATAGTAAGTCAGCTCTATCATCACGGACAGGACTATTGTCGCCAATAAGCCTGATATCGTGCTGGTAGACCGGTCTCAGTGCCAGGCTGTGATCGTCGCTTAGGAAGTACCTTGACTTGGCTCATGAGGTTACCGCCATGTGGGATGTTGATTCGACGATCATATAGTCGTGTCGGCAAACGGCGTTATAGCGAAGAGTTTCGACCAACATCTAAAGAGACTTTCGCTAGACGGTTGGGTTAAGGGTCAGTTGCAGAAGGCGGTCATCTTTGACACAGCGCGCATCGCCAGGAGGTTCCTCACTCTGCAGCCCTAACCACCGGTAGCTTGGGCCCTGACCCGCTACTGGCGGCACCCTAGTTTTTATAATCAATTTCAAAAAACAATACATTATAATAAGTATCTCTTCAAAGTTATTTCTAAATCTAGTTATTTCTCCCATTCATTACTTTCCTAAAAGTCTACTCCTTAATCTAGTTTTCATTAGCCCTTTACTATTAATGTCATTAGGATTTACGAATTTTACTAATCAGTTTAAACTAGTTCTTATATAGCGAATAGTGCCATAAAATAAAAATAATTAGTTATGACAATACACTAACAGTATATTGTTTTTTTGATAGTCATTATAAGTGGTCCATACACTAATGAGTATAAAATACTCTAGCATGAAGTACTGATCTTGCGCTTAATTGTACATGTCCCGTCAGACATAGTGATTATTTATCGGACATTACACATCACAGACATTTCGAAATTCAGTCGTGATGTCAAACGGTCATTTTCAGCTTTGTTCATAATATAACGGTTTTAGTACAATATGACATTCAGTCCAAACGGACCGCAACCTCTAAATATTAATATGTTTTTAAGTAAAAACCATAGCTTTTAAAATAAAACGTCTTTTAATGCACTAGAACTGATAAAATGCTCCATTGAGTTACGAAACATTAATAGATTTTTCATAAATTAAATAGGCAAGTAGTTATAAAATAATATTTATTTATTGGTAAATTGACATTTATTTCAAACACACAAAAAACAAATAATAAAGTTAAAAAACAAACACACGAAGTTCGTGTCACGAACACACACTAATCTATATCAACGAAAACATAAAAATAAAATATTATTACTATAAACCATATTATTTATTCATTTGGAACATATTCAATCGTTTCTACACTTATCTATTAAAATGTAAACCTTTAAACACAACATAAGCAATAATATTCTATAAATACTCTCCTTTGAGTTACAGTTTGGTCATAGACTTACATTTTTGTTTGCTAACAACGTATTTTAGGACAAATTAGCTAATAAAATCTAAGAAAATTGAAAAGAAAAAAACATACATATTTATTTATTTGGTATTCATGGTACGTTAATTGAGGAACTTAATGAAATATCTTTAATTATTATCACTAGATTTGGTAGACGTCACTCAATAGAATTACGAAATAACTAAATGGAACGAGTAAAGCTTTGTTCACAACAAACACTTTTACTTAATAATACTTGTTCTGCTTTACAGTTTTCTCCAACTAAAACCTATAAAAACATACTTGGAATAGTTTATTAAAATTATACAAAATGAAGAATTACGTAATAAACAAGTTTTAACTGAATGACTAGAAATCAGTTAAATGAATGACTAGAATGTTAGGACAGTACTCTCCTAAATGTTCGTCACAAGTAAATGTAGTCATCGTAATTATAAATAAGTTTTAAACGTCAAAAAATTAAATGAATTTTCACCCTAAAACTAAATTCCTAAAACTAAAATTGTAAGCGAAAGAAAAATAATGTATGGCAAGATGTCTAAAAAAACTCCGATAAAAACAAATCTGCACTGACCTGATGACATCCACTTCCGTCCCGTTCAGCTCCAGCCAAAGGGAATCCAAAAGGGGGACAAAAGGTTCCACGATTTGTCCAAGCTTGGTTAGTCCATTCCACGAGCGGATCCTTCTTACGTCCTATGTTTCAGACAATCTTGTCTCCACAAAAGTTAATATGAGCGTTATAACAAACACTACGCGAATCACAAATGAAAATTTGTTGAGCGAGGCGATTAATTAAAAGCAAATGCGAAATTATATGTCGATGACAAGACATCAACTTGCTACGGTGAAGGTTGAAGAGCGATTCTTGGAAGCTTCTCGAAGAATCCGTACTGTTTCCGTGTTCTTGAAAACCAAGTGGCGCCATCCTGTGAGCTTACTTAGAACTTCCACGGAATATCAACAGGCTCACACAGATTTCGTTACCAGAGTATTTTCAGACATTGCGAAAAATATAAAAATTCAAAATTGAGAGAATGGCGCTCAACCACCAGCAATTACTTAAAAGTTTCCTTTAACACCAACAATGATCCTACCGTTTCACCTAATTCAAAAGCCAAGTCTCTCTTAAAATTGACTCAGATGGGAATCTCTAACATTACTTTAGTGAACATCTTGAATTAGGCTCACCAGCTTCTACTATTCCAACTAAAACAAGATGATACCATTGTACAACGTTTCACATCGGCAGCAACAAACTAGGAGAAGCTGATGATCCTGAGAAATACATTTGCAAGCATCCCCATCAGAACAGACCAGTGGATTAGAATATAATTAAGAAGGTACAACCAATGCCCCAGACAACCCCCACTCAAACCCACACCACTCCAAAACGCCAAATCCTCCACCACAACCGACAACATCAACAATTCCACAATTACCAGAATTAATTCTTTCTATTTTAATAAAAAAAGAAAAAAAACATGAAACAAATTACAATGAAACATACAATATTTTTTTAGAAACCGTCAATGTCTAAAATCAAATTACTCAAATAACTGTCCACAAATAATAGTCTTGCATCAAAACTGTAGAAGCCTTCTGAAGGCTTCTATCAGTAAGGTAATGTCATTACATGCTCTAACAGGTATTTATAAACCTGATATACTGTATATTGTCAGAAACTAGGTTAAATAAAAATAATGTTGACAGTATTGCTATACATGGATATAATCATGCCCACTATTTTTTCAGGTCATATGTTCATGGCGGAGTCTCTATTTTTGCAAAAGATAAGTTTAAAACTAAACCAATTTTAGAAGTCAGCAACCTGGTAATCGAATATCACTGAACTGTCTGCCATAGAAGTCAACATTAACTAAACTGATGAGAAACTTATTGTAATTGGAAATGTATCGAACGTCATTTTGCTGTTTTTGAAGGCGTAATAGACAGGTTGTTTAAATGGATTTGTGAGAAATCGTATGACTATGAAGTCATATCAGGAGATTGGAACATAGACTTCCTTAGTTACTCGTCCTACAAAAAAATAGTACTAGATATTTTGGAGTCATATGGCTTCAAAAACATTGTAAATTTTCCAACAAGGATAAACGGGAGTTCAAAACCCTCAGTTGACTGTACGTGATGTGTTATTTGGTGCATGCAGTGATGACACAGTAAACAATTTTACATCTAAAATGTAATGGAACATGGATGTATTCTTTCCATCAAAAATAATTAAATGCAAAAGGAAACAAATCCCATGGATTTCAGAAGAAGTAATTAAATTACAGCAAGATATTCAGGATTTATACAAGCTGAAAAGACAATACCCAAAAGCCATTACTGATGACATGGTCCATAAGAAAATTGAATTGAGAAAAGAATACATTTCTGAAGGGAAAAATAAGTATGTAGAGTAAAGAATATCAAATGCAAACAATCCGAAAAGAGAAGTGTGGAAAGTCATAAAAGAAGAAACCAATAAGAATATAAAGGAATGGAAGTGGGATCTGGCAAATGCAGAGTCAAACCTACTAATAGTAGACAACAATATCCCAAATTACATTAATAACTATTTTATTTCCATTGGATAAGTATTACGTCAAAAATTTTTTCCAGATAGAGAAAAGGTTATTTTATTTATGGATGACAATCTGAGGGAGTTGCCTGAATTCGAGTTTAAATATACTCGTATTAAATTTAGTTAAAACAAAAATTAAAGCCTCTGATACTAAAGATATGTATGATATGTTAGGTAATTTCCTTTATCAGATAATGCAACCACTGTGTGAACATATCACGTATCTTATCACATCCTGGCGTCGGATACTAATCCTGATGCATTAAAATTTTATCGCCTATGTCCACTTTATAAAGGCAAAGGAGAGAAAACTTATGTCTAAAACTACAGGCCTATTACCATAGTACCGACTGCTTCTAAATTAAAAGACTATTGTCTTTGATGTCGAACCAAATAATGGCATATCTGGAAAAACATAAGGCACTATCCGAAACACAATATGCGTATAGAAAAGGAAAATCTACTTCATCGGCAGCACAAGTCTTTGTTGACAGCGTTATTAATGGCCTAGATAAAAAGCAAAAAGTGGCTCCAATCCACCTAGATTTATCAAAAACGTTCGACTCGGTCGATCACAATCTACTACTAGTTGACAAGCTGAAAAGGTACCGAATGAAAAGTAACACTGATAAACTAGTACTATCATTTCTGACTGACCGTAAATAGTGGAAGTTAAAATTAACGGAGTATCAATTAAATCTGAACCACAAACATTGAATATAGGTGTACCGCAAGGCTCGGCACTGGGAAATACAATGTTTATTGTATTTTTGAACGACATGGCTGAAATCAAATTGAAGGGAGACCTGATTCAATATGCTGATGACACTACTGTTGTTGTCTACGGCAAAGATATTGAGGAGATGACATGTAATATTACACTAAGTATGAAACTCTTAAAAGCTTGGTTTAGAAATAACGGTTTGAATCTTAATGCAGACAAAACAAATGTATAGATTTTCTATTCAATTTCTCCCAAACAACTATTAATCGCCATTCCGGCCATTCAAAACAACAAAACTTTTGAGAGAACGAATTTGGGTTAACTCCTTGGATTTGAGATTTAGAAGACTCACATAAATACAACTTGCAACAAAGTGTCCAGAGGAATTTATGCACTTATTCAACTAAGCCCAATGACCACGAAAAGCTATCTCACAGAGATTTACCATGCATATATATACACTCGGTAATGTGATACGGTAAACTGTGGGGTAATTCCACAGACAAGGAACATGTTCTAAAAATGCAGAAACGAGCAACACTAATGCTAGTCAATGCCAAATATAGAGAAGGATGTAGAGATCTTTGTAGAAATCTAGGTATACTTACATCTGTATCAGTTTATATGTTGGAAGTTGTAAAATATGTTCGAAAAAATATTTACTTGTACCAAACTCGTGGATACTACTACACAAAATCAAATCTTGGGAACAAAAATAATTTGCTAGGTGTTAAAAATAGGTTTACATTTGTGGAAGTCCGAAAAAAAATAAGAGAAAGTTATTGCGGGGCGGCTAACCAGTACTATTTTAATCTAAGGAATAAAAACAGCGCCCATATTTAGCGTTGTGCTAATAAAGGTCTTCGTGGCAATACGAGTGTGACGCTGAATCCGGAAATGAATGCAATAACACGGGAAAGCAGTCATACGTTGCAGGACGGAGTGGTAATCAGTACATGCACGAAAACTCAATGAAGGGATTAGATAGTGATTCAATTTCCAGCAATAATACGGAAGTACCGCCATTTTCATCTATAAAGGATTCGTTGTACTCAACACGCAAAGATGTATACAATGTGACGAATTCCTGATATTTTATTGAAGAAGGAGTTTATTTTGTATGAAGGGGAAGGAGAGAGATTTTTTTGTTTTTGCCAGTCAGACAAATTTATATTAAGCCGGTAGAACATTTCGAAGCGTTCCCCATTTGAGGATTTTTTTACAATTAACATCGATATTGGAAGTACCAGAGAAGTAACTTTATCATAGCGATATCCTTTTGTTTATTGCAAAACAAAACTGAATCCACATATGAATAAGTATTTCGCATTTTAAATCACAAATTCCATGTACAAATATCGTTTTTTTACAAGTAACTGGGAAACAGCCATATTCAACACAGTCAAAACAGAATATCCGGATGTAGTAGTAAAGTTTACAATTTCTTCAAAGCAATTTGGAGAAATGCGGACAATATTGGAATGCTTGTTCACAAACAACATAAGAGAATTGGGGTTGCGACTCGTGGTCCCACTGGGATTGTACCACTATTACTCGTGGTCCCACTATCCCTGAAATCATGGGTTCGTGGTCCCACTGCATCAAATTTATACGTAGACTTGTATTATACGTACTTGAATTAAAGTGAGTTCCTCAGGTACTGGCCACTTGAGATACTGGCCTTTTTAGTCACAATTCACGATACATTATAATTGTACGTTGTACCTGTCAGTGTCGCGCGTCCTTCAAGTTAAGCAATTATTTACACAGCTTTCTGTTTTTTTCATAATGATGTTTCAAATAATAAATAGAAAACGAGGAAAAATCCTACTCAGCAACGGCTACCAATTCTATCGGCATAAACGTTTTATTTCCGAATCAAGGACAATTTGGCATTGCAGCCAAAAACGAAAATTGAAATGTCCCGGTTCTATTACATGTGTGATGTAAGTTGAATAATTCACTTATTCGTACTCATAAACATAGCTTTTTCCCGCGATTTCGTTCATCGCCTCTTATTGATTACTTTTTACAATTCAAGTAAACAAAATCTCTCTCTCTCTCTCTGCCATTAAACTTAACTAGAATTTACTTCGGGTTCGCATTATATTGACTAAATTTTATTATTTTAGGATGACACAGTGTTTAAGAGCATGGTTCACAAATCCGAGTGTTTACCAGATATGGCAAAAAACAGGGTGGCACTAAAAGTTATAGAAGCGAAAAAAGAAGCTGCGAGTTCGGACGAGCCAATGCCTAAAATTTACAAAAAATACTTTGACCCCCTATTAGACGAAGGCATTAACCTTGTTACAAACGTGTCGTCATTCGACAACATGAAATGTGCTTTGTTCAGCGAAAGAAAAAAACAGCTAAAATTAAAGAAATTGGTTTACAAGACATTACATGAGGTTGAAATTCCCGCAAATTTCAAATCATTTCTTGTAGCAGATTATACTTGTATTGGCGGCGATGCTAGAATCATTGTATTTGCATCAGAAAGAACTGAGCAATTATTACCAATTACCGATGATTTTTTTTTGATGCAACCTTTAAAAGCACTCCCAAGCCTTTTTATCAGCTAATGGTGATACATGGAGACACGGGGAGTACTACTGACAAGACAAAAGTTGCTCCATTATTTTTTGCTCTCATGAGTGACAAAAAAGAAAACTCATACTTCGCATTATTTGACATCATTAAGACACGATTTCCAGAATGGAATCTTATAAAAATTCACGCCGATTTCGAAATTGCTCCTACCAATGCTTTGGATGTAATATTTTCTGAATGTCCTACCGTAATTATTAAAAGATGCTACGCCCATTTCGTGCGGAGCCTTTACAAGAAAGCTAAAACGTTAGGTCTGAAAGCAAAAATCTATAAAATAATAGTTGGATTATATTCTGCTCTTCCCCTTTTGCCGCTCATTCAAGAAGGTTTGGAATACATCAAAACTGAATGTATGAACATGGAGAAAATGAACGTGTTTATGGCATACTTTGATAAATATTATGTCAAATCTGAAAAATTTGTAAGGGAATGGTGTGTATCTAGGGAAAGACATCGCACTAATAACGTTTGCGAAAGTTGGAATTCAAAACTCAATAAAAGTATAAATAAAAATTATGTTACTGTTTTGAAACTACTGCATACACTTAAAGAAAATTTTACTGCAAAAAATACTTTCGAAAAGAAAAGAGATCGGTTGCAACTATTAAAAGACGACTTAATAATACAGTCACAAATGCAGCTGATAAACAAGGAGATCACAGTTGGTTATTTTTTAGAAAAGTTAAGATAAAAATTAAAATAAGTTTAAAGAGAACAAACTCTAAGTTTTATTCATTAAGTTCATTGTTGACAAGAAAAAAATATTTTGCTTCACGTTTTTATGCTGGCCTTTTTATTTTCGGCTTATTCCTGTTTTGAATCCCCCCCCCCCCCCCCCCCTTAGGCGGAAAAACTTTAATAATAAAATAAAATAATTTAATAATAAATTCCACTTTTCTGTTCATTTCACAAAAATATTTGTGTTATAGCCCTTATGACCAAATCAGTGGGACCACGAGCGACTGCATTACGTTGACTGATGGTCCCACCAAACAGTGGAACCACGAGCCCATTAAATCGACACACTGTCCCACCAGTGGGTCAAATTAGTGGGACCACGAGTCATTGATCGAGAATTGTAAGTTTAACTTCAAATTTAGCCCTAATTTCAGTTGACTTCATACACGCAGTATGCCTATATTTTTAAATGAAGCCTCAGAAGACAATGTGACACACAAAAATGTTGAAAAAAAAATGTGATAGAAAGTACAAACGCATTAGAAGGTTGGCACTCGCGTTTGAATAAAAAAGTATGAAGAAGCCACCTTTTCCTTTATATCCTTTTTTTAAAGAACAAATAGTTTTTTTTTTTAAAGAAGCAATTTTTCACTGACCAGAAGAAAAGGCGATCTAAATATGTACATACTAAAAGAAAAATAAAAGGCGCAAAAATAGAAAAAATATTGATAATCTACTAAAACGAAAAACAACACCAGATGAGTGTTTGCGAAAGTTGTGTTGGTTTAAGAGCCAATGCCAATGCAACATGCCAATTCGGCTTTTGTTAATGCCTGGATTGGGAAATCTGTTTAACACAATTCGCAATGATTAAAATATATATGTAATGTTTGACTATATTTCTAGTGTCGTGCTTGGCTACAAAACACGATTGAGAAAAAAATTCTCGATAGAAACAAATCGCGAAAAAGCCTCTAAAAACTCACTCATCTACTACACTGTTATTCACTAGTTGATCATTATGAAATAAATACAGGTGATGCATCCCACACGAGACAGCATCCCCGACGCGATAGTCCAGCGGGTTCCAAGATGCTGGGTATCTCTGTGAGTGGTTGACCAAAAAGGGACCTCAAGGGAAAATAATTGATTTCGAGTAAATCGCGTTTGAAATTTCGTGTAGAAACAAGTTTCGACTCGTGCGCGGGCGGGGGGCGCGGTATGTTTTATGTCAGTATGCGACTTTGTTAGTGAGTGTCAACACGTGTTTGCGGTTACTACGTTATTGGCGACTTATTTAGTGTCAGTTTCTTGTCTTTATGTGCGCAACTAAGTGTGAGCTATGACTAAAGCCACGTCTGTTTTGTTAGAGGACGAATTACGTCAGTTGGACGATTATTTTGGGATGACTGAAAATGATGAGTTGGAATTGCACGACCATGAAGTGGAAATTTTAGATTTCGATGCAATAAGTTTGGAGGACACGTATACTGGTGCTAAAACTGTAAATGAAGGAGAAAATGGCAACATTATAAATAAATAATAAATAAATAATTATTATTATATTGGTGGATAAATCACACACAACTCCATCTGACCCCAAACTAAGCAAAGCTTGTACGATTGCGGCCAGATAGCTGATATAATACTTATATAGTTTTTTAAATACATACTTATTATACATAGAACCACCCAAACACAATGCAAACATTTGAATTCATCACACACATATTTGCACTGGGTGGGAATCGAACCCACGACCCTCGGCTTCGCAAGCAGAGCTACTACCCACTAAGCCTCGAGGCCAGTTAATTATGGAGCGAGGCACTGAAGATATACGAGAGGTCGAAATTATTACTAAATTCATGGAAGATACATGTAATTGTAGTAAAGGCCCAAATGGTGGCCCATGCTCAGGCATATTTTCTCGACAAAATCAATCACGTGTTCGGCAGTAATACATGGATATGTATAAATCTACAAAGTGTACAGCGATTTTGAGTAAGTTGGAGTGTCACAGAAGAAGCACACAGCTGGGAGATAAGTACAAAAAAAATTCTTACACCAAACCCATATTGCGGAACAAATATTTTCATGCAGATATAGAAATATGCCAGTCAACGTTTTTATTTCTTCATGCAATAGGCATAAAGGCCTTCAAAAATATTCTCAAACATTTTGATGAGAAAGGAGTGGCTGATAAAGTTCATGGTCTAAAAGGCAAACCTATTCATAATGCAACTCCCACAGAACATTTGGATATGATAGTTAAATTCATTAAAAATACAGCTGAAAAAGTATCTATTCCACTACCTGGTCGACTTCCACAGTTTTGGCACTTAAGAGTCATGAAATTGCCTGCTAATTTAACAAAGAGGTGTATGTATAGAAACTATGTGGAGTCATGCAATGATAGCAATAATATTGACCATGTCGTCTGGACGACTTTCATACAATGTTGAAATACATATGTGCCTTACATAACATCCATGAAACCAAGCTCTGATCTCTGTCCAGTATGTCGAGATAATAATATAGCCATCATGCGTAATATTAACATGCCCGATCAGACGAAGACTGAAAAACTGAAGCAAGCAATTAATCATTTAGAAGAAGCTGATATTCAAAGAAAATTCTACAATGATATAAGGAAAGATGCAAGTGTAGCTCTAACTCAAGCCAAACAACTGGAGCAGAAACCTGGAATGCGTGTCTTCAGTATCGATTATGCACAGAATATCCATTATCCCTCATCTGAAATGCAAGTTGGACCTGCCTTTTTTAAAACTGCAAGAAAATGTGGCCTTTTTGGAATAAATGATGAAGCAGACAACACGAAATTATCAGACGAATTATCTCATAGATGAATGTGACAAAGGGAATGTGGAAAAGGGGCAAACAGTGTGATTAATCTCGTTCATCACCATTTAGAATCCAATAATTGTGACCAAGATATTCAGCATATTTGTGCAGATAACTGCGTGGGTCAAAATAACAATGCTGTTGTGCATTACTGTGCATGGAGGGTAGCAAGCGATTTAAACAAGACAGTGCATCTAACTTCTTATTGGTGGGCCACACAAAGTTTTCCCCAGACAGAATGTTTGGACTTCTTAAACAGAAGTTTTCTAAATCTACAGTAGATACTTTGCATGATATCGAAAAATGTGTGGCTAACTCGACAGTTTCGGGAAAAAATAAGGCTATCTGTACGAATGACTACGTGAACGGAATAATAAATGGTCAGTGGTATGAGTGGAACGCCTACCTCAGCGAATTCTTTACAACTATTCCAGGAATAAAACGATATCACCGCTTCACTATTAAATCGGATGATCCATTTACAGTGGAATGTAAAGTTCTAGCTAACAGTTCAGCTCAAAAATTTAATATTATTAAGAATGGAGTGACTTTAGATGAAATCACTGGTATGCCAAATTTATTAGTTCCACTAGGGCTTTCACTTGCAAGACAATGGTATCTATTCGAGGAAATAGCACCCCTTTGCACTTCGAAAGACGCAGCTAACCTAATATGCCCACAACCACAAGAAGCGAAACCTACAAGCCAGATGGCTAAAGTGGATCAGCCAGGACCTTCTGTTAAAAAACAGACGGCTAAAGAAGATCAACCAGGTCCTTCTGCTAAAAAACAGACGGCTAAAGAAGATCAGCCAGGTCCTTCTGCTAAAAAACAGACGGCTAGAGAAGATCAGCCAGGTCCTTCTGCTAAAAAACAGACGGCTAAAGAAGATCAGCCAGGTCCTTCTGCTAAAAAATCCCAGGAAAATTACTACCTGTGGGCGTTGTAAAGAACCAGGGCACACCATACGTTCATGCAAACAAAACAAAACGTAAAGACTTATTCATTATTATAATTTTTTATTTGTGATTGTAATGTTTGTGATGAGACTGTGCTGTACTGTGCTCGATTATTTTTATTATTTCATACATCACGAAGCGCCTCTTTATTTGTGGAACAGTAGATAGTTCCTTGCCGACAAATACTCCGAAAGCCTTATTAGACGCCTCTTTTTTTTTTAACATCTTCAACACCTTTTTCCGTTTGAGTAGTAGCATCGAACATCTTCGGAATTGCTTCATTTATTGTGTCATCCCAAGCTTGACCGTGTTGTTCAAACAAAATATTATCATCATTAATTTTATTAGTATTTAAGTTTTCTTTGACGTCTGAAACACAGAAAAATTGTTAAGTTTCTACTCGCAGATTATTTAATATTGAAGTGTGAGCTCCATTATAGACTTTGAAACAAAAATAAGTTGTTTTAATTACCTTGGGTATCATTGGAGACCTTTAAACTTTTAGGACTGTCCATTTGAGTAGCGTCGTCGTCACTTTCTGACAAGTACGAGCGTATTTTTAGACCTGCACAAGATAAAGATTGTATCCACTTACCTGACATCACAAAAACTAGTGTGCGTTGTGTGTAAGGTGTAATTTGTCCAAAACTGCCTCGGCTCACAAAAAAAATCATAAAAAAACACTACGGCACCTAAAAATATTCAGGTTAGACCAAAACAAAGCTAAAAGACCACAGATTAAAAAATTCAAAAAAAGAAAAATAACGGTTTCCAATCCCTCCAGGTCCCTTTTTGGTCAACCACTCACAATTTATTTGTAATGTTTGAGTATATTTGTGGTGTCGTGCTTGGCTACAAAACACGATTGAGAAAAAAAATCTCGATAGAAACAAATCGCGAAAAAGCCTCTAAAAACTCACTCATCTACTACACTGTTATTCACTAGTTTATCATTATGAAATAAATACAGGTGATGCATCCCACACGAGACAGCATCCCCTCTGCCATGGGATCAAAGTTAGGCCATCAGGACGCTTGCCGTCCAACGCGATAGTCCAGCGGGTTCCAAGATGCTGGGTATCTCTACTGACACAAGAGCCCGCCTCAGGGTGTCGTTAATAGCATGATGTCTCGGTCACCGACCCCTGAGACATAATATGTTATAAAACGTCGTATAACATACGTGCGCTTTGATACCGTTGCGTTAAAATGTACAATAAATTACCTGAAAATGTTAAGAATATTAATAAAATCAGTGTATTTAAAAATAAAATTAAGACCATACTTGTAGAAAAAGCTTACTACAATATACAAGAATTTATGCAAGATAGTTGGCAACATGTATAAAGATAGATAAATATTATTTAATTAGCAATTAATTAGCAACTACTGCTTTTTTAGAACATTTTGATTCTCCAATATGTAATCTGTATCTGTAAAATTTAGTAGATAATAGGGTTGCTGAGGATTCCTCTTCCGCTTCCTCATAATGCGGAAGTTCCGCAATATTTTGGTTTCCTCAACCGTTACCGCATCCTCATAAATAAAATTTAAAAAATCCTCTTCCGCTATCGCTTCTTCAAAATTGAAGAGGAATTTATGAGGAATTTCACTGCGCATGCGCGTCGCGTATCCATGGCAACGTACACGCCGCAGCGCGATGCCGGGCCAAACGGCAGCGGCAGTGTTGCCAACAAGATTTTTTAAAATTCAGCCAAGGTAGTAGGGAATTTCCGTCAAAATCCGTTAATTTTTTTATGCCAATAATAACCGTTTATGTTTCAAAGAGTTTAACAAATTTATATTTGCTACCTGCAAATATAAATCAAATCTTAATAATATAAATCCTATTAATATTATAAATGTTTGGTTGGACAATGATCGGACGTGATGAATTATTGGACGTGATGAATGATTGGACGTTTGTAGCCCAATCACGTTGTAATGTATGTATAGATCGGACTCGTAGGTAGTTTGGAAGAACACATGGCTACTTTTAATCTCGGGAAACCCAAGGAAAAGGAAACTAAGCGGGTATAACGCGGAGCGGTGCTAATTCCGATTTCCGATTACTTAGCTGCAGTGAAGTCATACCACACGATTTTGCGCTGTGTTTTATGAGTAAAGGCCTAAAAATGGGTTAAAACCAAGTGACTTCAGGCTTGGCAGTTATCAAGATAAGTGACGCTTATAAACTAAGAAAAGTTTGCGTCTGGACTACAAAATATTTATTTGATTGACCTTTTTGTCATCATATCAAATAATTTGTTCATATTAGGTACTTGCCTCGCCGTTTCAAAAACAATATACATTTATCGATGAAAATATGGAGTTTTAAGTTATTTTTATTGTTTATTAAGTTATTTTCCCGTTCTCAGTTCTCAATGTACCCAAATCCGCTAGATATGACGGGAAATCCGTTAAGTTGGCAGCACTGCAGAACGGGCGAGCGAGACCTCCCCTCCCGTCACCCGCGCTGTTCCTTGCTTCCCTTGCTTGTTTGTTTTAAGTTTTAATTTTATTGTTGTTTACTCGCGTACGCAACTACGCACGCAGTGCAAATAACCTAATAATTTGATTTCTTTTATCGAAATGAGACCGAAGAGTAGTGCCATATGGACGTACCTTAATGAAGTAGATGATCAGACTGTGCGTTGTAACTTGTGCAATCAAACTTATTCAAGAAAAGGGCGCGGGACTTCTGGGCTACGAAGTCATCTCCAGTCACGCCATAAAACTGAATATACGGAGTATGAAAAATGCGATGCGGCTTTGAAAAAAGCTGAAGTAGAAAAGAAACGTAAGTGCACAGAAGAAACTTCTCTTCAGTTGGTCAAGAGGCAAGTTACTTTACAAGAGTCATTAATGAAAAACCAGTGCTGGGATTCATCACACGGAAAAAATCGTGAGCTAGATAAATTAATCTGCGAAATGATTGCGTTGCAACATTTGCCTTTCAATTTCATAGACGGTATTGGTTTTAGACGTTTCGTCCATGCCGCACAGCCTAAATATGATTTTAAAAAACGTCAGTATTATACTTCTCATTTGTGTAATTACGTTTATCCTAAACTTTATGAAAATATTAAGAACTTGATAAAAGATTTGCAACACGTGTCTTTCACTACTGATATATGGACAGAGCCTGGAGCTGGTGTTTCTCTGCTTAGTTTTACAGTCCATGGCATTAATGATGATTTCAAAAGAGTGTTTTTAGTTCTTAAATGTGTCACACTCGAAGAACGACACACGGGCGATCTGGTAGCTCAAAAGCTCGACGATATACGAGAGGAATGGGACATTCCTCGGCAAAAGCTACATGCAATGGTCCGTGACGGTGGATCTAATATGAGACGAGCTGCCCGTATCTCACAAATCGAAGATATAGATTGCACCTTACATCAATTACAATTGGGTATACGTTCAGCTTTGGCGGGTAATGAACATTTCTCAACGCTGTTGGCAAAATGTAAACAGATTGCGACGCACTTCAATCATTCGATAACTGGACAAAAAGAATTGAACGACTTTCAAGAACGCCTGGGTTTACCTCAGCTGTCAGTTATCCAAGAATGTGCTACTCGGTGGAACAGCATGTTTTATATGATTGAGTGACTTATTAAGATAAAGGATGCTATCCTACTATATACATCGCAACACCCAAATTTGCCGCAACTTGTAGTACCAGGTGATTGGTTGAAACTTGAAAATTGTACAAAGATTCTGAAACCCCTTTGAAGAGGTAACTAAATCTTTGAGCAGCACTGAGGCATGTATATCCTCTGTTATACCACTAATTCTATTTCAAATAAAATCGATATAAACGCTTTAAACATACATTTTTCCTCTGCATCCACTATGACGAATGCGGTAAAAAATTCTACAATTAACTATCTCTCTGCCATTCCAACTCCTGATTATTCTCCTTTTACTTTCAATCAGTTCACTGAAAGTGATGTTAAGAAGAGTGTAATGTCGATTTCCTCCAATGCTGTTGGCGGTGATAGTATCAGTCGCAACATGCTATTGCCCATTCTCGACGCCATCCTTCCCATCTTGTGTGTCATGTTTAATAATTCCATCACCTGTAGTGTTTTCCCAGCTATCTGGAAAGATGCACAACTTATTCCTTTACCAAAGAAACTAAATCCTACCTCCTTATCTGAATATCGTCCTATATCTATCCTTCCTTTCCTATCCAAAGTCTTGGAGCGTCTTGCCCACTCTCAAATTAACCAGTTTCTAAACAGACAAGACCTCCTCAACCCTTTCCAATCCGGATTCCGTCCTGGGCATAGCACTGTGTCTGCTCTTGTTAAGATCACCGACGACATTCGCAAAGGTATGGACGACGGCAGGCTTACTGTTCTAGCTCTGTTAGATTTCAGTAATGCGTTCAATGCCGTCGATTTCGATATCTTGCTGGCGACGTTACGTTCTATTAACATATCTCCATCGGTGATCAATTGGTTTCACAGTTACTTGTATGGACGCCGACAACGTGTTCGCCTCGACGAGGTTTTCTCGTCTTGGTGTAATACAAATGCTGGAGTCCCTCAAGGCGGCGTGCTATCACCACTTCTTTTTGCAATCTTTATCAACTCTATTTCTAATTATTTAAATTCTCCCTACCACCTTTATGCAGACGATCTCCAAATTTACTCGCAAGCTCGGCTCTCTGACTTAAGTATGGCCATTGACATGGTAAACACCGATCTACAGCAAATTGTCCGCTGGAGTAATTCTTACGGCTTAAATGTAAATCCCACTAAGACTCAGGTTATTATACTAGGTAGTGCTCATATGATATCCAGAGTCGACTGGGCCACAATCCCTGAAATTGTTTTTAACGGGGTCGTTGTACCTTACAGCGAATCAGTCAAGAATCTTGGCATTGTTTTTGACCGCACGTTGAGCTGGGAACCACATATTAAATCGATTAGCGCTAAGCTGTTTGCATCTGGCGGGGCGTTGAGGCGTTTGCGAAATTTTCTACCCACTGCTACCAAAATTGCTCTTGCACAATCCCTCCTTCTCCCCATCCTGGACTATGCAGACGTCTGCTATCTCGATCTCAAAGAAGATCAGCTAGGTAAACTTGAGCGTCTCCAAAATTATTGTATAAGATTCATATTTGGCTTACGCAAGTATGATCATGTGTCTCAATTTCGTACACAGCTCAAGTGGCTCCCCATTCGCTTTCGTCGGAATGCTCATATTATGTCACTTCTCTATAGCGTGTTATTTAATCCCACTTTCCCGCGGTATTTGAAGAAACTTTTTACATATTGGAGCAAAGCACATAATCTACCGCTCAGGTCAAAATATAACTTGTTCCTTCAAACACCGTCGGCGCGTAGTGAAACTTTTTATGGCAAGTCATTTGGTTTTCAAGCTGTCCAGCTATGGAACGCTTTGCCGGTCAACATTAGGCAAGCTCCATCTCTTGCTGTCTTTAAAGACCAAGTCAAACAGTTCTATTTGTTGCAGTCATCAGCAAGTTGAATTCATTATTTATGTTAGGTATATTCCTTACTGTTTAATTTGATTGTCGTAAGTAATTGCTCTTTTTTTTTTCTTTATGCATATATTATTTTTCGTTATATATTAGTTTATTTTACATTTATTTGTGTATTAGGATGTACAGTTATTAATATGTAGTATTGGTATATATATATATATATATATATATATATATATATATATATATATATATATATATAGTATGGTATAGAATTAAATTAGATAAATATGTAACTATTTGTTGGTATGCTATTATAAATAAGTGTAAGTATCTTTATACTCCCAATTGTACCCCCGTCTTCCAGTAATCAAATCTTCTTCACCATCCTACGGTTGCCTGGAAGAAATCGCTCTTAGCGATAAGGTCGCCTATTGTTACTTTGTTATAAGATGTTTCTGTATTTTGTTTTATTATTTAAGTGCAATAAAGAGTTTATCTATCTATCTATCTATCTATCTAATTCATGTCTTAACATGTACAATGCAACATTTTTTGAGAGAAGATAACATCGGTAGTGACCAAGATTGCAAAAATGTTATCCAAAAACTGATAGAAGAGATTAATAACCGCTTCGGTGAGCTTCATAATAATAATCTCTACGCCATCTCTACTTACTTGGATTCAAAATACAAAACGAATTTTTTTAATGAAATAACTAAAGAACGCATTGAATTACAACTACTAACATCAACCTGCCAACACCCAATAGATAATGTCGTCATAGAAGTCCACAATCAACCATCCATAAGTTCTGGAGCTGCAGTAGACACATCCTACCCCACAGCCACCGCTTCCACCGGAAAGATTGTAGATTCAATGTTAGCCGAAATGCTAGCCTCTGAACCAAATAGTGACGATGAAATTGAAAGTTTACCAATAGAAGATAGATATGTGGTACTAAAGTTATTATTAAATAACTACATTAAAGAAAAACGAATCAATATGCATGAAGACAGTCTTCTATGGTGGAAAAATAATCCGAAATATTCGGAGCTTTACGGAGCTGTACGGTAATACCTATCTCCTCCTCCATCAAGTGTCCCCAGCGAACGTCATTTTAGCAATGCTGGATTGGTATACGATGAGCTAAGAAACCGGTTGTCAGGGGAAACAGCGTCCAAATTATTTTTTATAAAAATTAACCTCCCTATAGTTAATTTTGATTATTAGTACTCGATTCTTTTACTATTAAAATTAACGTGGTTGTTACACAAATTGATTGGGTAAACGGGTAACTCACGTGTAATGAGGTCGGTCAATCCGACTCGAGTTTCGGCCGCAACAGCCGATGACCTTGCGTGCGCGCCGCGCGGCGGCCCGCAATGCCAAACGGGAAGCCATCGTGCGCGAACACTCTCCTTGAAAAAGGCCGCCGGACGCAGCCGAAACTCATGTCGGATTGACCGACCTCATTACGAGTGAGTTACCCGTTTACCCAATCAATACGATTCTTTTATTTTGATTAATAATATTCGACTTAAGAAATTAATGACGAAATAAACACTATTCTTATTTTCATTTCCTAAATTAAATTGTTTCATTCACTCATCTTTTTTTTGTGCGTGTGTTCTGTATGTTACTGAACTCTTCCTTAACTGCTGGACCGATTTTGATGATTCTTTATTGTGAGTGTTTTGAGAATAGTTTAGATTCAGAGTTTGGTCCACTGGAAAATGTCCTTTTAATTCATTTTTGTGTATGTATGTACCTAGTTATGTACAGACAGGACAGCAGCTTTTGGGTTGGGACCACTAGTATTTATAATTTCCTATCATCCTCTTCCGCTTCCTCATCCGCATCCTCTTCCTCAAAAAATATCCTCTTCCTCATCCGCATCCTCTAAATTTGCGCGTGACAATTCCTTTTCCTCCTCCTCTTCCTCATAATCACTTCCTCAACAACCCTAGTAGACAGTAACATACTCTATATATATGTATCCTCATTTGAATATAATTTTATATTGTTATAAAATTGTACCTACTCGCAGGATGCAACTGTATTGTTTCCTATTTTGCGATACCCTATCATGTTCTTTGTACATAGTTTAAGATTTTAGTCATAAGGTCTATGTGTACACTGTGCAAATAATAAATAAATAAATAATTACAGCCTCTGCTAATTATAGCAATATCGCCTCAGCTGTAATTATTAACTTAGCGCACTTATATCATAAGGTACTATTATTTATTAAAACCTACAACCAAAAGTTGGTAGAAATGGGCTAATATGATGATAATGATAAATAAGGAAAACGACTAAGAGAATAACACCCAGTTGCAGAAAGCGTTTGTCTCAGTAGTTAATGAGTCATTACGACTAATGATTTCATTAAATTAAAGACGTTGCACAAAACATTAGTCGTTCCATTTAAAGGTCCTTTAGCTAAGAATCATTTAATGGCGCCCTTAAAAAGTGTTGAAACCTTAAAATAAAAATTGAACGGAATGAATGAATATTTTGCGTTTAGTTCACACAAATTTTATCAAAATTGTTTTGTTCCTGTAAAATTTTATGAAAATAAAACGCAAAAGTCCAGTATGCTATGAATTGTCAATTTCAAAAACTCATGGTGATTTCTTTCGCGTATTTCAACTCAAAATATCCTGGATATTTCGTTTTAATGTTTTAAGAAATCTAAACAAAATGTCGCAAAAACAAGTTAGAAAACGTGGAGCAAACTACACCCAAGAGGAAAAAACATTACTGCTGGATCTCATCATGCAGTAAGTACCTAAGGTTTATATTATGCTTGTTGCGCCGGTAAATAATCCAAACAGTTTCTAGACCAGCTTAGGACATAGAAGTATTTAAATCTTTTTCACCAAAATTACAACATGCGTGACCCATCAGAGCAATTAGATTGCAATTCTGTAATTTTAAACATATGTATTGTAAAGTTTAGATGTATAAATGACTCTTTTTTGCAGATATAAAGGTATTGTAGAAAGTAAACGAACTGGTGAGATTATTATACAAAAGAAAAAGGAGCTTTGGAACACTATCACCTCGAAATATAATATAGCAGCTGTAGCAGTGGTCCCAGGGATGTCGACCAGCTGAAAGCTTTATATGGCAATATGAAGCAAAAATCTCGCAAAGAAATTGGGGAAAAAAATTAAATTTAGTTCTTTAGTTCTTTCAATAGTTAGTTCTTAATTCGGTAGGGCACAGTATAAGATAATAGCATTTTTTTATTGCCAGTGTCGAGAACTTACCAAGTAATTTTTGTGTTGGATGAAAAGGGGGTTGATCTCATTAGCTTCATGATTATATTATTTACTGAGTGTTTATTTATGTGCGGTAATGTAAGAAATTGTAATATTTTCACTGCCTGAATATATCAGGCAGTGGAAAACGAAATTGTGACGGAGGAAGATGTAACACGAGCTTTGATAAACATTAAAGAAGACAAAGTTAAGATCAATTAATAATTAATTTTTACAAATAATAATAAGTTATATTGATCTTTAACTAAATAAGTAAATGCTTTTAGAATTAATTGAAAAAAACTGGTGGTGGCTTCTGGAGATCCAAGTCTACAGAAACTGATGCAAAAGTTCTTTCAATACTAAAAGAACAAACGAAACCACTTCACAATCCATATGATAGCGCTGCGGTTTTTTTAAATGGTTTGTAATTTTTATTTTAAGTACATATTTACTAATAACTTTCATTATGGTAACTTACAGAGAAACCTTCATTTCCGATGTAGTGGATTTAGCTTGTACCAGCCAAAGCAACATACTAATTGACAATATTTTTATTAATGCATCTCCTATAAACACACCTTGTTTACCTACCCAAGAAGGACTCAAAGAAATAAGTATGAGTACATGTAAGTTACAAATTTATATTTGTAAATGGAACATTCCATTTAGTATGTTGTTTTGGCTGGTACAAGCTAAATCCACTACATCGGAAATGAAGGTTTCTCTGTAAGTTACCATAAAGAAAGTTAGTATAGAAAGTTAGTATATGTTAGATCTATTTAAATTAGGATCAAAATCTAATTAACTGGATGCTTTTGAGGGGTGCATATATGCAGTACACACCAAAAATGTAATTTATGCCTGTCAGCACAACCACAACAATAGATTTATTAAAGTAACCACAATGGTCATGTAATTTATAAAATCTTTTTAATTTTCAGGTCTGGAAGAAGTAACTCCAAAAAAAGTAGCAACCGAAAGTCAGGAAAAAGTTGTTAAGAAAAGAGGTAGATAATTGAATTTCACTGATTTTCATTTTTAAACTTTTTATTGTTTCAGGCTATAATCATAAACTGTTTTTTTTCTGTCCTTGAATTATGAATGGGATCTGGCAGCATAAAGAAAATTAATGGACTAGCAAATATCAAAATGCTGCATAAAAAGGTAAGTTAGGTACACAGCCAACCTTGTTTTGTATTTATCAATTTACAAGTACATTGTTCAAAAAAATGTATACTGGCATTTTTGTTTCAGTGACTAAGAAAATTAATAAAACAATCATATGCTGACCAGTTGAAGAAACTATATTTTAAGAAAAAATGTCAAAACGCAGATTTGTAAAGGAAAAAGCTTATGATTGAAATTTTAGACACCAAAAAGGAACATGAACTGAAGAAGCAGATTTTAAAGAAGCAACTCAGTGGAGAATAATATTCTTTGATGTGATTAATGAATAAATATTTTTATTACTATTAAAAAAATATACTTTTCCTATTCCTTAGTATTATAACAAGTAGAACTATGTGAAATTTGATTGAAAGCAGTGTTTTATTGTCGCAGTCAATAATTACACTAGACAAGAATATTTTTTCTTTTTAACATACTTATCATCATAAACAAAATTGATTCTTTACCCACTGTAAAATTGAGGAGGTTTCATTTTGTGGGTCAGGAATAAGTTTAGCTAATAGTACAAAATACTTCATTATTTCTTCATACTGTTGTTGTTACTAACAGGAATAAAAACATATTTGGCACATAGGTATTTCAACTCATTTATTAAATTAGCTAAACATTACATATACAACTATTTAATTTAACAAAACACACTATTTACAAGTGCATCACGAACTGCGCTGTGAGTGGACTGAGAATTTATAGACAATGGAATGCTAACATTGCCTATGAAATTTCAATGTCATCTGGAGGATCAACTATTAGGAATATAATTGTAGAATGTACCTATTTTATTGAAATAAACAATTTGTAATTTGTAACTTGATTTAGCTCTATGGATATGTTATGTAACACTACACATGCCACAATCAGCTGAAGAATTGTTGAAGTTTTATTTAAAGTAATTCCTTTTTCCCAGCAAGGACAGCGACGTTTATGTACCCCGAAGCACCTCTCCACAGTATAGTATAAACTAAACATGGAATATTGTATATCATGACATATATTAAGTTGACATTTTCAATTATTTATTCTTCGAATTGCAATATTGTTATTTAAATTGATTTCCTCTTGATTCCGAACTGGACAATTTTGACCGGACGAATTTAAATTGTATTTCTAGTGTGTTACGGATCATATTTCTTTGAAGCAATGTGTTTCATTCGTTCGTTTGGGTCTTACCTAATTTTTGAACGAAAAATGAAGCTATTTAGTCTATGGGATAATTTATTTTATGAATTTCGAATTCTTGGAATTTCGAGTGACGCGTCAGTGAAGTGAGGTTAAGTGTCTCGTGTTTTTGTGTGTTTATTTACTGGAATTATATCATGTAAGTACTATTTCTTATTGTAAATGTGTTTATCATGCTAAAATGATTCTAATTGGATAATTTGTGGCATGAATTACAATGAAAATACGAGTACATCGATGGAAGTCGTAACGGATTTTCACTTACTTGACCGCTTTCGTTGTGTTTTGTTGAAAAATTTGTCAGTAAATAGGGTCAAACATGCTATTACATCTTATTGGAACTCATTTACATACCAATATAAATGCATATTTGACCATTTTTACTGAAATACGTGTAGAAAAACTACAAAATCAAAATACCTATAAAAGTCGTAACGGATTTTCACTCCAGTTTACCGCTTTCATTGTGTTTTGTTACGAGATTAGTCAGTAAATACGGTAAACATGCCATTACATCTTATTAGAATTCATTTACATAACAAAATAACCGCATATTTGTCAATTTTTACTGAAATACATGTAGAAAAATTTGAAATACCGCTGGAATTCCCGCCAAACAAAATTGCGTAGTCTGTCCTTATCTAGCAACTCATTTTGCTCGTTGGTTAGATAAGGACAAAACTATACTCCAAACTGTTTGTTTTTCGTTGTCGCGATAGGGAGAGGTAAGTGTCGATAGTGTTGTACGATAAAATTTTGTTATTGTCGATAGATTCAGGCCTACTACCTAGACTAAATATAAATACTTTGTTTTTTGGAATGTAATAAAAGTGAAAGTGAAGAATTCAAGTCACTGCCAAACATTGCACAGCGCTCGTCACTAAGAAAATAAAGACATATCCCTTACATTTGTGTAGTGTGACAAGACGAATGGTACATGTGTCTGAAGGTAGGTAACATGCCTGCCTATAACAGCTCAGTGACACGTAGCAATTGACATGAATAGTCCAAAGTTTTATCTCTTAGCCCAGTATTTTCTTTGAAAACATTACCCTTCAAACCGGAACACAGTAATGTTTACAGATAGGTGGACACCACATAGAGCTCTATTACTAATGTGTTAGGTCATATTGGGATGATGATGTTTTAAATTTAGTTGTGGGTGCCCACTAACATGCATGAAATTTTATGCCTGTTCTCATTCTGGATGATGATAGGCATTATTAGGATGCCAACTATAAAAAGTTGTTTTTCCACTGCCCCCTCCTAAAAACTGAAATTTTCCGAAAGATTTTCACGAGGAATAGGTATGAAAATTTGACTAGGGCATTGCATTTCATGGATTCTGAGGAAGTCAATATTTCAGACCGAGCACACCGCTAAACAAAGGATATAGGCTATTCATGGACAACTGGTACAACTCACCTCTATTAGCACGATATCTGAAACACAATGGCACTGACTGCGTCGGCACTCTAAGACCTTCACGTCGCGATGTTCCTACTCTAGTTAATAAGGCTCCACTCAAAAGGGGAGAGTACATTGCTCGACATTCCGGCGATGTCTCCGTGTTAGCGTGGCAAGATAAGAAGCGAATAACCATGATTTCCACTTGTCATGGTTCGTCTACTGCTTTGCCTACAGTATCGTCCAAACCAACTACTCGGCCTGACCCATTCAAGCCACAAGTTGTGCTGGACTACAATAAATTCATGGGGGGGGGGGGGGTTGATCTGAAAGATCAAATGTTGGAGCCTTATTTAATAGAGAGGAAGCGCGGCATGAAATGGTATAAAAAATTATTCAAACACCTCCTTACCGTTTCTATTTTGAACTCCCGTACCCTCCTACAATCCTCAACACAAAAACACTATCACCATTTAGCTTTCCGTCTCGATCTGGTAAATTCTATCCTATCCCATCACCTTGTCTACTGTCCCGAAAGCCGTACCAACGAAATATTGAGGAGCAGGCACACAGATTCCACCCGGTTTTCTCTTAACAAACACTGGCTTACGCACATTAACCCTGAAGACCACGGGTGCAGGAAACGGTGTATTGTGTGCCTGCAATCCAAAAAAGATAAGAAAACTCCATATATCTGCGAGTTCTGCAAAGTGCCATTGTGTTTCACATGTTTCAAACCATATCACACATCACCAACACCAAAGACATGCTTTCTTCTTATTTTCTTTTCATCATCATAATCATCATACCGGCCAGCCATCATATCGTTTTCTATTCTTCAGTTGTCCATAAATAACTATTGTGATCGCGAATCGGTAAATGTTCCTTTTCTTCAAATATCCATAAATAACTATTGTGATCGCGAATCGGTAAATGTTCCTTTTCTTTTCTTCGTTGACATATTATGAGAGAGACCTATGTACAGTAGTGGGCGAATAAGCGGTGTCTTATAAGATAGGCCTATGTCCAGTAGTAAGCAAATAAGCGGTGTATTATAAGAGAGACCTACGTCCAGCAGTTGGGCGAATGAGGGGGTCGTATTATGAGAGAGGCCTATGTCCAACAGTGGGTGGGTGAAGAAGCGGCGTAATATAAGAGAGGCCTATGTCCAACAGTGACTGGGTGAAGAAGCGGCGTAATATAAGAGAGGCCTATGTCCAACAGTGACTGGGTGAAGAAGCGGCGTAATATAAGAGAGGCCTATGCCCAGCAGTGGGCTGGTGAAAAACTACTGTGATAGGTATTTCAAGAAAGCCGAATGAAAGGTAAATAAGTTATGAATGTGGAATATTCCATTTAACATTTACATATTTTTATTGTATTATTTTGTCTTTTATAATTATTTTGCTATTTGTAAACGCATTTTTCGTATTTGATTGTGTTATTTTGTCTCTTATAATTATTTTGCTATTTGTAAACGCATTTTTCGTATATGACTGTGTTATTTTGTCTCTTATAATTATTTTGCTATTTGTAAACGCATTTTTCGTATTTGACCGTGTTATTTTGTCTCTTATAATTATTTTGCTATTTGTAAACGCATTTTTCGTATTTGACTGTGTTATTTTGTCTCTTATAATTATTTTGCTATTTGGAAACGCATTTTTCGTATTTGACCGTGTTATTTTGTCTCTTATAATTATTTTGCTATATAAAACTCCAGGCACCCCAAAATTCATTGTGTTTTTTTGTTAAAATCTTAATCCTGTTGATAGAATACATCTACTTACCAAATTTCAACAGTGTAGTTCTCATAGTTTCGGCAAAAAGTGGTTGTGACTTTCGGACGGACAGACAGACACATGACAAATCTATAAGGGTTCCGGTTTTACGTTTTACGGAACCCTAAAACAATTCAGCAGATTATTTACTACCATTTACTATTACTTACTTGTCTGACATAAAAAAATAGGTGAGTATAGTATGAAAATAAAACAACAATTCAAAATATTTATATTGTACTTTTATTACATAATTTAGAATGACTACCATTTACTATTACTTACTTTATTTGTCTGACATATAAAAAGTAGGTGACTATGGTATGAAAATAAAACAGCAATTCAAAATATTTACATAGTACTTTTTTACATAATTTCGAATTACTACCATTTACTATTACTTACTTTTGTATTTTTTTTTTTTTTGTAAAAATATTTATCCTGTTGATAATACATCTACTTACCAAATTTCAACAGTGTAGTTCTCATAGTTTCGGCAAAAAGTGGCTGTGACATTCGAACGGACAGACAGACACATGACGCATCTATAAGGGTTCCATTTCTACGTTTTACGGAACCCTAAAACCAATTCAGATTATTTACTACCATTTACTATTACTTACTTTGTTTGACATAAAAAAAAATAGATCGTCTACAGTATGAAAATAAAACAATTTAAAATATTTATGTTGTACTTTGATTTCATAATTTAGAATTACTAACATTTGCAAGTACTTAATAGGGGTCATTACTCACAGCGCCATGACAGAGTACTTGAAATCATACGTGAAGCCGTAAGCCTTTCGGTAGCTAGAGCCCAAAAGGGATTGACGATAAACAAAAGACAAATTAACTTTGTAAAAGAGGGCTCAACTTCAAACTCCAAGAACAAGCCTTACTCAATCCTGGGTTCAGCACCTGATTGGACTATTTTAATGGACACGTATGAAAAGCACTACAAAATCCCAGAAGATGTGGGTGTTTCGTCATCCAGACCGGACATTTTCCTTTCTACAACAAGACGAAAATGATAGTTACAAAGTGCACGCTATGAATTTAGAAATGCAAAGTGAGTGGTTAACCATAGGTGAGTTTTGTATCCCATTAGCTCTAAAGTGCGCACCTTGCTATATGACTGGTCTCTCCTGCCTTATTAAAATTTTATCTGAACGCTTTCCAAATGACCCTCCCTGACCAGAGTAACTTGGTAAGGTGGGGAAAAGCCTCTGAAAAATGTTGCTATACTTGTAGTGAGGCGATATGTACAGCAAGGCACATATTGGTGGGATGCAAGGTGCTCCTTAATAGGGGTCATTACTCACAGCGCCATGACAGAGTACTTGAAATCATACGTGAAGCCGTAAGCCTTTCGGTAGCTAGAGCCCAAAAGGGATTGACGATAAACAAAAGACAAATTAACTTTGTAAAAGAGGGCTCAACTTCAAACTCCAAGAACAAGCCTTACTCAATCCTGGGTTCAGCACCTGATTGGACTATTTTAATGGACACGTATGAAAAGCACTACAAAATCCCAGAGGATGTGGGTGTTTCGTCATCCAGACCGGACATTTTCCTTTTATCTAGGGCTACGAAACGCATAGTCCTGGTAGAACTTACCGTACCGTGGGAAACTAATATACCTAAAGACCACGCGATGAAACAAAATAAGTATTACGACCTACAAAATGAATTAACAAAAAATGGCTATGTAGTTAATTTATACGCTGTAGAAGTAGGAGCGAGAGGTATACCAGCAAAATCTCTCTATAACCTGCTTAAAGACCTTGGATTGTCCAGAAGTGCAGTAAGTTCTATACTAGAACGAGTATCTAAAGCTACACTAGTAGGATCATATCGGATTTGGCTGGGCAGGGAGAGAAATACGAGTAGTGAAGGTGAGTGTTGACGTACGTCAATATAAGGGGCCCCTTTTAAACCTACGCCCGAGTCACAAGTCTCGGGGTCTACTCGAGATTTCTCTCTCTGCCACACGATGGACCCGGCACCCGCACGGTGAATCCATGGAATGCTAAGAAGTACGTCTCATTTGTCCGACATATAAAAAGAAGTGTATGAAAATAAAACAACTCAAAATATTTACATTGTACTTTTTTAACATAATTTCGATTTATTTATTTACTACGATTTACTATTACTTACTTTTGTGATTACATTTTTATTGTAAATAAATCTTACTTTTGTGATTTCATTTTTATTGTAAATAAATATGTATTTTATAAACGAGAGTATTTTATTTACAACTCCAAATAAAATACCTACATGAGACAACAACCTACCGATAAAATCTGGTTTTGTCGATAACTTTCTTGTCGTGATTTTATCGATAAAATTGTTGATAGTTGTAGTTCAAGGAACATCCCTAGTTGTTTTTATGACTCGTCGGCGTCAAATTTCAAGTGGTGTTTTTTTTGTTTACAATTCATAATCTCAAGTTATTTCAAAACATTGGCTTACTGATTTAGACAGTATAAATGCTAGTTCCTTACTTTGCAAATGATTATTAGTTTATTTCCTGTCATCTAGCCCACAAAACGCTCTTGAAAGTTTACACAACGTGAACAAACAAAATACTCAATTATGGCTTTATGTACTATTTTTAGTATCTATACTAATATTATAAAGCTGAAGAGTTTGTTTGTTTGTTTGTTTGAACGCTAGGATCTCGGAAACTACTGGACCGATACGAAAGATTCTTTTTTTGTTGGATACTCCATTTATCGAGGAAGGCTATAGGGTATATAACATTATGCTACTACGAGGGTCAAACTGAAAGTTCTTAGAACTGGCCACTTATAAACAATATAATAAAAAAATAATTCTATAATTTGAAAATAGAACTCTTTGCCAATATTACTGAGTATATACTTCATTCATTTGTCATTTGTTTTACGATTTGGCGGCAAATTGAAAATTGTGTGTCACGTCAACATGAATTTAACACGAGAAAATTTTCGTGCAATGATTTTTTATGACTTTCGATGTCATTTAAGTCAACAAGAAAGTTATGATAGACTACGATTGGCCTTTCACGATGAAGCCCCATCTCGTGCGACTGTTTACAACTGGTTTAATGAGTTTAAACGTGGTCGCACTAATCTCACTGATGATTTACGTGAGGGACGGCCTTCTACGGCGACGACTGAAGATAACATCTGTGTTGTGCGGCGTATGATAAAGACTGACAAAAGAGTGACCTATCAGCAGATTCGGACAAGCTTAGGCATCGGTATGAGTCAAGTGCACAAAATCCTACACGAACATTTAGCAGTCAGGAAGCTTTGCGCCCGGTGGATACCTCATAATTTGACTGAGGCTCAAAAACTCCATCGTGTGGATTGGTGCCGTAAAATGATTGAAAGATTTAACGGAGGTGACTCAAATGCTGTGTTCGACATACTAACAGGTGACGAAAGCTGGATTTACTGTTATGATCCTGAAACCAAAAGACAATCTGCTCAGTGGGTGTTTCCTTTCGAGGAGTTGCCAACTAAAGTGAAGAGAGATCGAAGTGCGGGGAAAAAAATGGTGGCCTCGTTCTTTGGAAGGATAGGTCATTTCGCAACAATTGTGTTAGAGGATCAAAAAACAGTTTCTGCAGAATGGTACACTACCAATTGTTTGCCACTTGTCTTGGAAAAAGTTCGAGAGAAACGACCTCGCAGTAGGATCCTCCTTCACCACGACAACGCCTCATCGCACACCGCCAAGCGAACGATCGACTATTTGGCGACATCAAACGTTGAATTACTGGGTCACCCGCCGTATAGCCCCGACCTCGCGCCTTGTGATTTTTATTTATTTTCAAAAATTAAAGAAAAACTTAAAGGAAAGCGGTTTATGAATGCTGAAGAAGCGGTGGCTGCGTATCGCGATGCCATTGAAGAGACCCCTAAGGACGAGTGGGCAAAGTGCTTTTCCCAGTGGTTCCATCGCATGCAGCGGTGTATTGACGTGAATGGACAATATTTTGAAAAGATATAATAAAACTAATAACTGGCTAATGTAATCAGTTTTTGATTTTCTAAGAACTTTCAGTTTGACCCTCGTATCAATAGGTACGGAGTATGAGTGAAGAATGTAAAGAAAACGGGGAAAAATATTTTCTCTTCTCTTCGAGAGCTTTAGTTCCGTGAATTTAAATTCTCTTTGGTCGTTGAAGTCTGTGACGGCGCGTGTCTAAATTTTTTTGAAGTTTGTGTCATTTGAAGTAATCAAATTTGTTCTACAACAATGCATTGTTGCTTATTTACGTATTTTTAGGTCGCTTAGTTCCGTAAAACGTAATAAAGTGGCCAGCAATAGATATTTTAGTATGGATTTTCCTCAAATAGACGCGGGTGAAACCGCGGGGCACAGCTAGTTTTTTATAAACACAAACTAAAGAGCCCGTTGTGGACAGTATGAATATTTTGTACTAGCGAAAGGATGAGTACCTGTTTAACTATTCATAAACTTGAATAAATAATGAAAATGTATACAAAATATAATAAAATATCTAGTCCACCCAGAAATAGGTATTTCCTTATACTTAATCTAAGGGTATTTCACATACCTACTCTCGGCTTCCGTCACAACCGTAAAAAACCTATTGAACTGTGTGTGTGGCTGCATTCAATCGGGTAAGGTATTTAAGCAACCTCGCCAACTTACAACCACTTCAATGGAATAGGTACATTTTCAAACATAAATCTGATACAAAACAAAATGTACAACTTAATTTATGTAAAAATACATTCAAGAAGTCGCTTGGCCAAAAGCAATGAGGTCATAACGCCTTAATATTACCGAAATGCCGGAATGCAAGAATGCAACATAGAAATGCCGCCCATTGGAGCGAAATAGATGCCAGCATCGCGCTCACCCGTTAGTCACCTCCACAAACTTTCGCCAACAGAACCTTAATAATTAGAAGTTTAACCCTTTTTAAGGTAGTGGCAACTATGTTGCCACCATGTATTTAGTCGATTATTTGGTGACATTTTGAATTTTATTCGATTTATTTTATCTGTATGGAATACTGTGAAATATATTTCAGTGTCAAACTTGTTTTTTACATTGTCAAACGTCATAACTGTCATTTGAAGTTGATGTAAGTTAGAAAGTTGGCGGTTTCTCAGAGATTTTTACAAAGCTAGTTCCATCTCGAAATTGTGCTTCTGTTACGGTAAGTTTTATTTATTATTTCAACGCATTGGGACAACAACGATAACATAAGTCTGTATTTTTCAAGTTTGGGTTGACTGCTTGTAATAAAATGCAATTTCTTTAGGTGGCAATATAATTGCCACTGCCTTATGGTGTGTGGTGCTTAGCTTGGTTTTCGAGTTTTTGTTTTTTCTTTTGTAGATAAAAATGCCGCGATTTTTGAACGATGAAGCAATTGAGGATGAATTAGAGCGTTTATTTGGTCTTCCGGACGATCCTGAGGTTTCTGACGATGAATGTGAACCTGAACCAGAGAATTTTACCGACATAGATATCAGAAATATATTGAATGATTTTGATATGGATACTGTCCTTTCTTGTTCCGGAGTTGAGGAGGCGCCGCGTCAGGAGCTTGTAGACTCATCTTCATCAAATAGTATAATTACTGAAGAGCCTTCAACAAGCTCTGCTGAAGTTCAACCATCAACATCCGGTCTTCATTTGGATAGGCGCCGCCTTCGTGTCAGCGAATCTTCCTCTCCAGCAGTTTCTCTCCTTTGTCGTCCCAGTGTCGTAACTCCAACACCAACATCTTCAGTACCAACTACAGCTATATTGTCTGATACAGATGAGTCAGATACTGAAGAAGATGAATGGAAGAAGGTTCTTTACCCACAGAATCCCGATATAGAATACTTTGACAGCGTACACTTAGAAAGCAAACAATTTATGCCTAGTAGAACCAGACCTGTTGCTTATTTTACGCATATTTTTGACCACAACCTAATAGATCTCATTGTACAACAAACAAATATTTACGCTGAGCAAAAACGTAGCCGTGGTTGGACACATGTTGATGATGCTGAAATAAAGGCTTTTCTAGGCATTATTATTTTGATGGGACTCCACCCACTGCCAACTATAGATTTATATTGGTCAAGTGATCCATTTTTTCGTGTGACTGAGATAGCATCAGTTATGACATGTAAACGATTCAAGAAGGTATTAGAAAACATACATTTGAACGACAATTCGAAGGCGCCGCCGAGAGGAACACCTGGTTATGATAAATTGTACAAAGTTCGCCCGCTTCTTGAGATGCTCAATAAAGCTTGTCAAAGTGCTGCGAAAACCACAACATCCCAATCTATAGATGAGTCAATGATACAATTCAAAGGTAGATCGTCACTAAAACAATACATGCCACTAAAACCCGTAAAAAGAGGGTATAAAGTGTGGACTAGAGCAGACAGCGAAACTGGCTATGTTTTTGAGTTCGATGTTTACACAGGGAAACGAGATGACCAATCAACAGAATTTGGATTAGGAGCCAATGTTGTCAAATCTCTTACACAGAAGCTAGTAGATGAAGGGTTCCGTGGACATGTGACTTTCGATAACTTTTTCGCATCCTATGAAATCTTGCAATATCTATTCAATAATGGTATATACGCCACATCTACAGTCAGCAATAGATCAGACCTACCACTCCTATTGAAAAATCAGAAAAAAAAGAATTTTCCAAGAAATCAAAAAATATCTTTGGTAAGAGGCGATTTTAGATGGCGCACCAAAAATAATGTTGCATTTGTAATGTGGCAAGACACAAAACTTGTTACACTTCTCACCACTGCCTTTCATCCAAAAATAAATAAAACATTCTGTGACCGAACTCAGAAAGATGGTTCTAAAAAGGCTATTCAATGTCCACTAACCATACTACAGTATACAGAGCGCATGGGCGGAGTAGACCGATTTGATCAGCTGCGGAGCACTTACGAAGTTGGGAGGAGAAGCAAGAGGTGGTGGCTCCGAATTTTCTATTTTTGTGTAGACTTGGCCATCACAAATTCATTTTTACTCTACTCTAAAAACAAAAGGGTACACAATCCACTTTCACAACTGCATTTTAGGTTGTGTCTGGCCCGTGGTCTCATCAACAATTATTCGTCGAGAAAGAGAAGCCTGGAGAGCCAGCCACAATATTCCATGAAACGCCCAAAACTCTCCACCAATCGACAAAAAATGGTGGGTGTGACAGATGAGATACGCTTGGCAAACGTGGGCAAACATCGACATGAGCAATTGGACTCATGGCGACGTTGTCGTGTGTGTAGCACAAAAACACGGAACAAGAGATCGAAAATACAATGCTCTACATGTAAAGTGCCACTTTGTGTGGTTCCTTGTTTTGATATATTTCATAGTCAGCAGATCTAAATATAAAATATACCAAAACGGAGAACTACCAGATGGATCTGCATTTACTTTGCTTCTCTTTTTTATAAAATAAAGAGAGTATTATTGAAAATGGCGTTTTATTGACGGGCCGTGGCAACTATATTGCCACCACATTTTCCAAAAATTTCCCATTGATTTTCCAAAAAAAAAAAATATTATTTTCATCATATAAGTATTATTTTTCAGTTTTTGTTTGGTATTCATTTTTATCACCTTTAGTTTCCTCTGCCTTATAAAGGGTTAAAACTTACCCTGAGAGTTCCTTTGCAGTTCTGCATAGTAAGGCTGTCGTGTAGGATGGTGCTCACTTCTTTGATCCAAATCTGAAAATTAGGTAGGTAATTAATTCATAGAATTGGTATGTTACACAATATACTGTACAAACAGTACTGTAAATACTGCGTTCTGTGTAAACTTCTTTAGATATTAATTATACAAATACCACAGAATAATAACGCCTATATGCTGGTGCGTTTAAAATGAGTACGATGTTTTGACTAATTTATCAGACATTTTTGATGATACTAGCTTCTATTGTAACCCTTTTTTTCTTCCCCGTAAATCGGAACGCATCGATTCTCTATGCGGCCGAGCGATTAACGGACATCACTAAAAAAAGTCGGTTCGCTTACCGCGTCCCTACGGGAAGTTTTGAAAGCGTTCTTTTTTTCCGACCGGCGTGGCGAGTGGTCGA
Organism: Ectropis crepuscularia; assembly: GCA_963693475.1. Lineage (NCBI taxonomy): Eukaryota > Metazoa > Arthropoda > Insecta > Lepidoptera > Geometridae > Ectropis > Ectropis crepuscularia. The sequence goes on from OY856355.1 coordinate 23,517,865, forward strand.
TTTCGTTCTCTGGTGCGTGAGTGGTTGAGTTGGAAGATTTTGGTGAGTTATGTGCGGTGATTTTGCTTGTTCGATCGTCAATCGATCGATTGTTCGTGTCGCAGAAAAGTGAAAACGTGTTTTTTTATAGTGACGTGTCCCGAGGCTAACGCCGGCCAGCGTCCGCGCCCGGCGGCTATCCGCGTCGTGCGCGTGGGGGCCTGTCTTAGCGTTTGAGTGAACCTCCTCTCTAAAGGGTAAGTTCTAAGTGTGAAATGTGTAGTGGAGCCGCATGGCAGGCGGATGTCTGACGAACACGTTGTTTATTTCGTTTGTTCTTTTGTAGGAGGTGATTGGGGAGCCGACCGGTTTTGTTGGCGTCCGGTTGTGGTGGTGTCTGGCGGTTTTGGCCGGGTTTCCTGTCACGGGCTGCGCCCGGTTCGGCGGTCGACCCCGAGCTCCTCGTGCCTCGTGGCTGTGACCGCGCACGCCTGAACCCGACAGGTTTTGTTTGGTGGATAGTGGAAGAGGATAGTGGGGGAATGGAGAGTGGGGCCTATTTGTCAGGCCAGGTCATGGGCCGTGGTTGAATAGGGTTGTTTAGGGGGGATGTGAGACCGCTATAGGGTAGGAACTACCGTAGTAATCATACCATACCCGCCGTCCAGAATTTTCCAAGGGTCACCTCCGGATGTTTTCCTGAGCATTAGCTCCCTGAGGCAGGACGGTAATATCCCAGGTCAGTCTCTCCGACTTGACCGAACTGAAGGTGTATGGTTTTACTCACCATGTTTTCCATGCTTTGAGCAAACCGGGATCTGGGAAGCCGAGTAAGCTATAGGGTATAACATTACAGTGGTCCATTCCCCCCGAGGAGTCAAGTGTCCTGAAAGTGTCCGGCCGTGGTCGGTTAATAAAGGTCAGGTTTCTGACTTAGATAATAAATAAATTTCTATGTTCTATAACATATACTTTTTCCTGTTGTTGCTGTTAAACGTTATTTTCATAGGAGCTTACAGTAGTTAATTACCTAATAATTTTCCCGGGTCACCGCTAGTGTCTAGTTAGTGTACTTTCGGTTATCGCTCATGTAAACACTATAAAGTTTAATCCAGAGAGACACAAGTCTAGAATTTTCCAGGGGTGGCTATACGGTGGATACCATACTTCCTGTAAGTGACTGAGAGTCAGTCATAATCTGACGGATTGTTTCCTCCGTACTTGAAGGTTGTATTTGTCCGTGGATATAATATCATTAAGGAGCTATTGTAAACCTTATTGTATCTAGAGTGTACTAAAGTTAGTTTAACGTTCAACACTTAGCGCGTTGAAACTGACTTGGTACTTGTCTGTTGTTATCATATTATCAATAGGATATGATAAACCTTATTGTATCTAGAGTGTTCTAAAGTTAGTTTAACGTTCAACACTTAGCGCGTTGAAGCTGACGTTGTACTTGTAATTGGTAATTTTATTCTCTTACCTTACTTAATCTACTAAATTTATAGTTATAAATTCCATGGTCTTACACCATACTGATGAAGGCCTATTGCCCCTTTTATTTTGGTTGATATTGTCAGTTCTCGGTAACAGTATAGGTTCCTGGCTGTAAGGAGGGGTTAATTTTTGCCCAATTACTTATCTAACCTAACCGGGGAGTTTTGCCTTTGCTGAACCCCTCTCTAACCTAGGGTGGTATTCGGAATTTACCCATCTTTACTAAAGGACCCTGTACTGGGAATAACCAAATTTTAATTTAGAGGTTGTCGAGGAATTCCTCAAATTCCTTTTTTTGTCTTTTGAAGGAACAGTAACTCAACGATCAACCCCTGGCCTTTTACCCTTTTTATTATTGATGTATGCCTTGGTTTCCTATCAATAAACGCTTGAAAAAGTCTTAATTTTTTATTTTATACTTAAACTTTAACTTTTTTCCGGGGAGGTTTGAGAATTCAATTTTCACCAATTGAGTTCTCAACCATAACACCCCGGATAACCTTACACTATGTAGATTAAAGTCTCTCCGATTTATAAGGGCAAGGGCAAGGGTAGCACAGCTGCCCCGCGGTTTCACCCGCGTCTAATTGAGGAAAGTCCCTATCCATTGCTTTAAAAAGCTATGATCAGTTAGAGAACAATAGAAAAACAATAAAGGAACGCTAGGTAAAAGTACAGGGATCTACGAAAATGTGTATACTTAGTACTTACAGGTATTAAAGCATTATGTTTAGTTTTCTTTTCTTGCGATAGAAGAACAAATTGGTGATGTCTCTGTAACCTGATACTCTTGATAGCGCAACATATATCAAGTTGTCCTATGAAAATCAGTCTCGGCGTGAATCGATTCCTTGGCGCTTAAATGATTGCCCCTGTGTTTTAATAATAATTACAGTAAACGTAGTCCTTAACGGGAAATTGTATTACAATTTTGAAATTAAAAAGCAAATGCAAAACATACCCTTCCGCTTTAGGGAATGGTCGATTTGTATCGGATTCAACACCATGAGTGGTGCCCTACCAACTAAAACCTCCGAATATTTAACCTTTGCCACACACGGCGCAAACACATGAATGCTCTCGCACTCTTTTGCGAACCCGCCGCGGAAAAATGCACGCCGTGATCACCGGTGACCAACCGTGGGAGCTAGACGTCCTCACGTCTGGACACCTTTGGTCTCCCGCAGCGGGCCAAATGCTCGACCTCATCACCTATCACCATCCAGATGAAGAAGACGGGGACAGCAGCTCACCGATACACCGGGACTAATCTTCCCCTACAGCCCCACCGCATCCGCCATCATACTGCAGTGGGCAGGGAGAACGGCACGCCGTAATACTGGTATTTTTCTCTAGCCAAGGTCTCCCCTCTACAGCCACAGTGCCTACCACCAAGCATCACGGCACGTCAGTCACGCCGGCACCGTCTGCGCCGCGCAACTCCCTCCTGACTGCGTCGCTTGGACCGCAAGGCTAGGAGCCCATAGCCCTGGTGAGCAGTCCTACTGCGGGTTTCTCTTAGCTTCACTGTGACTGACCAGGCCACGGCTACTACTGGACCCCCGCCTCGTCAATGTGGGAAGTCCTCGGGAAGGAAGCAAATGATATCTCCTAGAGCAAGCGGCGGCCGACAGCCATCTACTTTCTATTCGCCGTGATCTTTTATTAGATAAGTAGTTGAAAATTATACGCATTTTTTATGTGGGCGAACAATTACGCACGGTCACACATTGACAGAGTGGGATATGTCGGGATCGACGTTACGGACAAATATGGTACCCCTACCGACGAAAACCCCGGCAAGTTTCTCCAGCCGTTGGTTGGCACCAGAGTCTTGGGACCGCTATCGCACTCGACCGCGACTCAGCCATTGCCGTCGCCTTTTGCGAGAACAGCTTGCGGAAGGCGTCCGAACCGCAGTATTTGGTTCCAGTGACCCGTCAGAAACCAGCGACGCGTCACGTCCTCGGGAAATTATATCCCTAGATGCGGTGTCGGACCGCCCTAAACGTCAGACACCCCAAACCCTCCAGTGGAAACAGGATCCGAGTCAAATGCACCTCTAGGATCGCTCCTGTATGCACTTTCGCCTCATTGGATGAGAGAGAGGTCATGGCGTGCTCTCGCTCCTCCAACTCACACGGCCTATCACTGTCCAGCATCTTGGCCAAGATGGTCGAGGGCGAAAGGTTCCCCTCACGACCGCGGATAGAGATGGCCGCGGTTCCGCCTCTGTACTTACCTACATCACCTCGGGGACCATCATCTGGAAGACAAAGCTAAGAAACATCACTGGACCACATGAACACAATAGAGTGGTATATTATTCTGTTGCAGAGTTGTTTTAAAACTACGGATATTTCCTAAAGTATTCATTAAACTCAAATAATGTCAAGATGTTTGCGACAAATAATGTATTTATTCGGATAAATATTAACATCATGGCTGTATATGAAAATTCCTATGCAAACAATGGATTCGTCTTCTTGTTCTTTTTTCTTATGGCTTCCATTCGGTAATAGGTATCACCGCAATTTTATTACAATTAAAACATTACACATAGAGTGTGGTTAATGTTCTAAATGGATTATTTGAGTAGGTATATTTTTTTATTCAGGTGATCAGTCTTCTTAAGATAATTTTGCGCTGGATTGTCGGAAAACACTTTAGAGTAAAATCGAGGCAGCAGGATTCTTACTTTAAGTACTTCCAAAGTTCGATTGTATGAATAGTTATGTTAGTGTATAAAAACCAACGAACGAATTATAAACAACAATAGGTACACAAAATAGAAAAGAAAGATATTAAATTCGATAATACAAAACGTAAATATGCAATAATGTATTGTTGTAGAACAAATTTGATTACCTCAAATGACACAAACTTCAATAAATATAGACACGTGCCGTCACAGACTTCAGCGACCAAAGAGTATGTAAATTCTCGGTACTAAAACTCTCGAAGAGAAATATTTTTTCCCGTTTTCGTAACATTCTTCATTCATACTCCGTATCTATTAATAGTAGCGTAATGTTATATAGCCTATAGCCTTCCTCGATAAATGGACTATCCAACAGAAAAAGAATCTTTCATATCGGTCCAGTAGTTTCTGAGATCCTAGCGTTCAAACAAACAAACAAACTCTTCAGCTTTATAATATTAATAAAGATTTGTAGTAGATGGGAGATATACAAATTAGTTCATTATCATTACTATATATTGTTTGCAGAAACAAAAACTATACTGTCGTTGTTGAGTTATGATTTTTTTTGTGTGACGTCACGACGCGTGATGATTTGTGATGATGATGATGAAATAAATAAATAAATATTGGTGGACAATTCACACACAACACCATCTGACCCCAAACTAAGCAAAGCTTGTGTGATGGCGGCCAAATAGCTGATATAATACTTATATAGTTTTAAATACTTACTTATTATACATTTATATACTTACTTATTATTATTTGACTGGCCTTGTGGCTAAGTGGTTAGTAGCTCTGCCTGCGAAGCCGAGGGCCGTGGGTTCGATCCCCACCCAGTGCAAATATTTGTGTGATGAATTCAAATGTTTGCACTGTGTCTGGGTGTTTCTATATATAATAAGTATGTATTTAAAACTATATAAGTATTATATCAGCTATCTGGCCGCCATCACACAAGCTTTGCTTAGTTTGGGGTCAGATGGTGTTGTGTGTGAATTGTCCACCAATATTCATGTCCACCAATATTCAATATTCATTCATATTCACATAGAAACACCCAGACACAGTGCAAACATTTGAATTCATCACACAAATATTTGCACTGGGTGGGAATCGAACCCACGACCCACTTAAAGTGATATTTACATTATTTTGATTGAATGGATTGGTGAAATGGATAGGTACTGTTAATACCAACATACAATGTATGATAATTATTAATTTTATTATATTGTATCAAACAAACTGACGTAACAAATGTTATAAATAAATTTTGATTATTTCTTGTGGAAATGTGACTTTTATTATAAGCTTCCTCAGCACCATTTTGAGGATTCAAAAAAGGGATCAGCAAACAGTTCTTATTAAAGTAGCCACTATCTCCTAATAAATGGTAAGGGCTATATTTTCCTCTTTCAAAATCTGCGCTCAAATGTGTGTTGTTGAAGATTGTTGAATCATGTATCAAAAATGTAGCAAAAATATCCTTTTCTGCAACGGTACAGATAATGATCTTCCTCGGCTAACTATTTTGATATGGGTGCAATCTAGGGCTCCTGCAACCCGTGGAAACTCAGCGGTCTCATAAAAATCTTCTGCAACCCTTCTCAACTCTTACCTATCAAACATGCTTCCTTTATGCCGCAAAAATGTTACCTCCCAACGACTATCAACTTTTTTCGTCACAACGCCTACGTAATACTTTAAGGCTTTTTAATTAATTTAATTCGCAATGTTGGTACACAACAACATTCGATTTGACAAAATCCTGATCATTTCCTATTGACAGCAGCTAGTATTTTTTTACGTAAAATGTTAGTAAAAACAAAACGGAACCTTATAATATATAACAATTTATGAACGTGTTGGAATCTCTTAGGATTCTGCGCTGTTATAACCTAATTCATATCAGGATAGCCTTAATTCTGCGAGCTTAGATGTGAATGAGCTGTTAATTGCTTAAAAGATAGTAGGATGAATAGAAAACCCAATAGATGGTATTTAAATGTTATTTATTCTTCATTATGCCACTTTCGGTGCACCTATAGACTACAGAGAAAGAACGTGGTCAAGAAAACTCTTCACATACATCATCTGTACACAAGTAAATCTTAGACAACAGTTATAATACTTATCTTGGCTTAATCAATCGTTCGCTCGGGAACAAGAATAATACAGAGCAACAGAGAACACAGTAAGTTGTAGACAACAATATATAAGAAAAGACAAGAGAGCCGAACAGAGCCACGATCATTTATATACTCGTCGTTGTCAACCCCACTCGCCAATAGTCATAGCGCCGCCCCTTCAACCAAACAATAACAAGTTATAGCGGAATAGGTGGTGGATTTGACAACGTTGATTTACTTATATGTTTATTATACTTTATACAATAATACTTGCATATTATTAATTATATTTAACCGTATTATTTATAACATGGTTATACTTATTATATAATTTCGGAAATACATCAATTCCTTTCTTTTTTTTACAATAGCCCATAAAATATCTCATTAATCAGGATTTGACACGTGTAAACCACCCATTTAGTCAATTTTAACGTTAGCTGATGGGTTCCAAGCAACCCTTAATCTAACAAACGCGTCTTTAATCTACAACTAAGATGGCGTCGAGACTCGCTCGCTCACTATAGCGAGTGCGCTATGGACGGATCGAAGGTAAAAAAATATTTTAAAATTATTAATTACCTTGGATTATGGAAATTGCGTATTGTGTTTCTACCCACAAATATCATTTTGAATGATTGACACACAATTGACTACATTTCATCTGTTATTTTACAAAATACAAGCGATTGAAGTGGTATGTTGTTCCTGAACGAAACTGCGATGTCACCAAAAAAGTGCCGGCCATTTTGTATGTTGTTTATTAACAACATTGTCCCTTAGAATCATTTGCCATTTCATATGTCGTTCACTTACAACACTGCCCTATTTTCAAGCACGTATTTTGTACATTTTTGTACAAGTTACAGTTACTAACTTTTGTTTATAAGGTTTTGGCTTGCGTTGGGAATGAAAAAAAATATAATAGCTGTAATGTTCATAATAATGGTGAATTCATTGCACCTTTTATGTTACGCTTTGGGTATGGTTTGCATGGTTTTTTTTCCATTATTTTCAGTATAAACCAAAATGGCAGCGCACGCGCACAATTATGGCACTTGTGCCCCAAGAAAATGCGTCTTCTCCTGTTAGCAGCTTCGATAGTAGAGATGACGAAGTAATTCAAAATAATTCAACACTCATTCAAGACGACAACCCTACCTACTACAGTTCTGAGCCGAGATCTTACCCATCGTCGCTCAACGACCTAGATATTTTTTCGGACCCGGAACCACAACCCGATCCAATAGATGCAGTATTGTCAGACGAAGATACAGTTCCCCTTTCGCCTGTAATAAATAACATGTTCCCTAATGGTCAGCCGCAAGAACAACTGCCTTTCATGCTACATTCCGTTTCTTCAATTCTGTCACCATTTTCTAAGCCCCCGGTGACACAAATTTCAACAACCACAAGTCGTTCCAAGAGGAAGTCGTCAAAAGCAACTATATTTCAGACAAAACGAAAAAAAGAAAAGAAGAAGTATGTTAGAAAACCAATAAATTTTAAATTAAAAAAAACAAAATTTAATCATACGGCTGTGTTCGAACTATACACTACCCATTGACGCAGAAACAAAAAGTCCACTCGATTACTTTCAACATTTTTTTTCACCCAATCTAATAGATTTAATTATTGAAAACACAAACCTTTATTCAGTGCAATGCCAAACAAGAAGCATTAACATTTCCACAGAGGACCTAAGAGATTTCATTGCTATAACGCTTTTGATGGGTATAGTGCGTATGCCAGCCTACCGCGATTACTGGAGTAAACCATTAAGATATCCTCAAATTGCCGACATAATGACTCTGAAACAGTATGAAAAAATTAGAAGACATTTACACTTCGTTGAGAACACCTTGCCAGACTATGATCGTTACTTTAAAATTAGGCCGATACTTTTTATTTTTTTTAATTTGTTTAAAGGGCTTTGTCGTTGAGCGACCATATCGCCCTGTAAGCCAACAAATACAGATGAACTTTAATTATTAACAATTGTTTCTTAGGCCTAAATTGCTGAGTTTATACAACATAATTGCGTCATTGGATTCAGGACTGGCTAGTATCGCATTACAGTATCCAATATCTCTGATACTACCTCTTTCAAAACAGTCTTCTGAAACTATCGTTCCGAACACACTCCATCAACAAGTGCATAATGTCCTCGAGAACCCCACATTCATTACAATTGGGAGATGGAACTTTCCTCATCATGTCATCATCATCATGTATCATGTATGCAAACTTGTTTGATGGAATATGTCCAGAGCGAAGTCTAAGGGCGGTCACTAAAACGTCACGTGATAAGCGAGTACCGCTAATCCAAGGGTATTTTGGTATCTCGGGTTGGATCGTCTTGTACCAGATGCCTAGTTCTTTAGATCTTTCATCGAAATATTCTTGCCACAAGGCACTACAACGGCTTCTTATCAATAATAATAATAATTCATTTATTCACACAGTAAGAAGTTTGTTACAGAGTAGCCTTAGGATTTTAGAAGCTGAGAGTTACAAATTGTCTGAAGTCGCTACATGAAAATTTTGAGCTTAGAATATCCGAACTAAGCCTAAGCTTGTGCTTCAGAATATTCGGCTTCTTATCGTCCTGATATAGTCCGAGGACAAGGGTGTCACACGCAATGGAATTCCATCAGTGGTCGCCTGCCTAGCTAACATATCAACCGCATCGTTTTCTTCAAGCTGGATATGAGAAGGAATCCACTGTATGATGACCTCCCTGCTCTCGGACTGAAGGCCTAAAATTGATTCTAATATGCTGTAGGCTATCGGGACACCTCTCGCCGTATGCGAGACACACTGAGATGTTGAATTGAGCTTTTAGAGTCAAAACAAAGACAAACAAGAGGCAAACTTATGAAAATTAACTGACCGAATGTAAGCTAACGCTTCTAAAATGGCATATAATTCGATATGCATGATCGAGATATGAGAATCAATTTTAAAACTCATTGAATTTTTATTTAAGGGGTCGAAAAAGGCAGCACCCCCACTTGAGCCAGCTTTAGACCCGTCTGTAAAAATGTTATAAAAACCATCATAGTTTTGACCAATATAATTGATGCACATGGACCTTAGTGTATGTGTCGCGTATGAACGTTTTGCTGCTTCAATTAAAGGGATCGTATCGATTAATGTTTGTGACAAATCTATGGTACTCATCCATGTCTCTAATGAAAACATTTCTGGTAGGATAATACTATGAATGGGCAACAAGTTTAACTCTTTGTGAATAATAGTTATCAAAGGGATTTTTTTATTTAAACCAAAAATGATTATGTGTGGAACCAGACAGTTCCTGAATGGTCTCTATAGTTTTATTATTGGTAAAAGCACTAGCTTTTAACCAAAACTTGGCCGCTAGAAATCTTCTATGGTATTGAAGATGTAAATCGCTTTCCATGACATGAATTGGAGTGCTTCTAATATATCCACCAAAAATACGTAGAGCCTGGTTTTGATTTTGATTCTATCTTATTTAGTTAGATGAGTTTTACAGCTATTGTCATAGAAAAAGGTTGTATAGTCTATTCGGCTTCGAATTACTGCAATATATAGACGTCTAAGATAAATAATAAATAAATAATAATAATAAATAAATATTGGTGGACATCACACACAACACCATCAGACCCCAAACTAAGCAAAGCTTGTACTATGGCGGCCAGATAGATACTTATCATACATAGAAACACCCAGACACAGTGCAAATATTTGAATTCATCACACAAATTTTTGCACTGTGTGGGAATCGAACCCACGACCCTCGGCTTCGCAGGCAGAGCTACTACCCACTAAGCCACGAGGCCAGTCAGTCGATGTTTTTGATGAACACCCCAGCTTGATCCAGCCAAAACTTTAAGAAGATTCATTAACTTTAATGTTTTCTGTGCCGTTTCATCGATATACTTTTGCCATTTTAAGCGACTATCCAACCAGAGACCCGAGTATTTAACATTATTGACCAGATTAATTCTAAAATCTGTACTATTTCTACACCCACCCTTTTTGAAAATACAAAATTTACTTTTTGTTATGGAAATATTTAAACCAATAGTGAATAACCATGAATTTAAATTCTCACAAGCATCTTGCAGTTCAGAAATTGCACCCACCAATCTGAAACGTACAGAACAAAATCATCGGCATATTGAGATATTTCTACATTTTAGATACTTTGGCATATATCAAGGGTGCAGATATTAAAAAGCAGACGCGACCATGGGTCACCTTGAGCCAAACCGCGACAGGTAGTTCGCAATAAGATATTACTATGAATGGCTACTTTTAATCGTCTGTCATTCAAAAACGACCAAAGGTAGTTGCATATTTTTGACCCAACTTCGAGGCCATCTAGAATCTTAGTTAAGCAAGTCACGTCTACGTAATTATATGCACTATCTATATCAATAATACAGGCAACGGTGGATACATTTTTTGAAAATCCTAACTGAATGTGGGATACTAAACGCGCCAGATTATCATAGCACGATGGGCCTTTGCGAAAACCGATGCGGCTATTGCGTTTTAACCACGTCTCGGATAAAACAGCTACATGAACTTTTTCGTGCGAGAGAAGCGATTCAAACGCGATAGCTTTACTTTGTATACTTTGGCAATTCCATTGAATTATATTAAGATTAATTTCAGTATAATTATTATCCATATTCACTAATGACAACGTTCATGAACGTTGACATCAGAAACATTGGAAGCAAACTTTGAAAATAACCAGTTTGTAAAGATCGAAACAACTTGGTGAATTTTAGATTCTAAGGATTCTTCGCTCATTATTATATTTTTTAGTCGGATCAATTGGCGCATAAAACCCATATCTTTTGACCGGTTCCCCTTATCAGCGTTATCAGTATTGTCTAGCGGCCGGCCGCCGGCGGCGCCCCCGCGCTGTCGGGCAGGTACCAATCGTCGTCGGTCGCAGCGGCGGAGGGGGTGGGCGGTCGGGACGCTAAGCGTCGCTTTTGTTTCTTACGGTTTGTCGACGTTTTCTGAGGCTCGTTTTCATGAGATGATTTAAATAAATCAGACATTAATTTTTCATTCTGAGTTAACGGCTCCACAGGTGGTGGGTTTTTAGCTAAGGTAAGGAACTCACTACTTTTAATAATTTTCGTTATACTTCTTGACGAAACAAGTGAAGGTGGAACATACACAGTCAATGAATGCTTTTCCATATTTATGTACAGTTATATTCCGACATAATTTCTCTGAGGCGTCTTTCTTTCCTGTACACTGGGCATACTTTGTGAAGTGCCATGTGATTCCCTGTGCAGTTGACACACCTAAAATCGATTTTTTTCACAGTTTTCGTGATTTTTAGTACACTTTGGGCACACTACTTTTTTGGAGGGACACATTCTTGCATATGGCCATATTTCCAGCACCGGCTACATTGTGTAACTGGAAATACATAGGGTTCCACTTTAACCTTCATACCCAAGATTGAAACGTAGGTTGGTAGCATAGAACCCCTAAACCCAAGAGGCACGGCAGATTCAGACGATATCCAGGTATCCTTAGATGTACTGTCATTATTTCTTTTCTTTAATCTTTTCACTGAAATTATTTCTAAGTCCGACAAAATATTTTTGGTAATTTCAGCTTCGCGAAGATCTAAATCAACATCTTTAATTACCCCAAAAGATATTCCGACCTCTGATGTTTTCTGACTTCTGCACCCAATATCAACAAAGGCCTGATATTTTATAAATGTCTGCGCTATCAACATCATCAAACGATATAATCATTTTGTACGAGTGTACCTATTTAACGCGACTAATATTCTTGATCTTGTTGTCTTTTAACAGTCGTGCCAAAGCAAACTTTTTAGGTAGAATATTATCGGAAGTCACTCCTACCTGACATATTTCCTCGAATTCGCCTTGACCATTTGTTCTGCTGATCTTTCGTCCCTTTTCAACCGTGTTCCAGCCCTCGTCAGATGAAATCTCATCTCGCGTTCTCTTCGACATACGTGGTGTGTCCATCTCAAAGTCGTGGTCCTCCTGACTTTTATCTGGCAGGTTCGACTCCATTGCAGCGGTTGTCTGAGAAACCCAGACAGAGCACACTCGGAATTTACAATGAGATGAATGTGAATTTATTTAACACCGGCGATACACAACCAGTCACTACGAAAGCCGAAAAAATCAAGCAATTTTCTAAGGAGGCTAAAACTAAAGTTGACATAGATTGCCCACAAGTAGTAAAGCAATATAATACACATATGGGTGGCGTTGACTTACCTGACATGTTGGTGTCGTTATATCGATCCAAGTTCAAGGCAAAAAGATGGTATATACCATTATTTTTGCAACCAATTGATGTTTGCGTCAATAACGGTTGGTTGATCTACAGAAAAGAAAATGTAGGCAACAAAAAGCCAATGAGACTGAAACAATTTAGAATACAGCTGGTAACCGAATTGCTCCACAAAGACAGGCTGGCTAGAAACAATGAGTGTCCTGATGCTGTTCAAGTTGAGAAAATTAAAACTCCTGTAGCGCCAAGACCACCTGAATCTGTGCGTTTTGACAACGTTGGACATTTGCCAATATTTGGCCTGTTGTGGACTGTAGTGATGATGGTTCGCGTTCAGGGTGCTTGGTTGTTGAAGTAGGCAGGTGAAGAAAAGACTTGTTCCGTTGTCAAGTGATGAATGTGTACTGACTTTATTCAAAAATATGGGCGACTCTTATTCTAAATACAACTACGGGACTTAGTTACTAAGGGCGCAAGTAGCGCGATGCGCAGCGCTCAGTCGCCGCCGACGCGCGCCCGCACGGCCGCTCCCCCTCCTTGTCCCGCTGCTCGCCCCGCTCCTCGCCCCACGCCTCGCCCCGCCGTCATCTGCAGCCGACTCGGCGCAGCTTGCGTAACCATCTCTTTCTTGCTCCAGGATGGCGAATTTGTAGGACGGACGGCGGAAGATCCCGTTCTTGGTCTTGATGTCGACGACCCGCACGCCGCCATCGGGCCCGGGGAACGTTTTTACTACGATTCCCATGGCGACCAGCACGACGTTTACTTCTTCGTCTTGTGTAGCGCGCCAATACGCTACGATCGCGTATGCTTGCTCGCTGGCATCGCACATGATGTGAAATTCGATGTTCCCGTAGCCTTGTAGAGCGTAGCTTCGTTGTAGTCGCAGTCTAGATATCTCTGTTAACTGCTCGATCCAGGTGGCGAATTGCTCGGCTTCCTCGGCGGGAATCGGTTCGTCCCACGGTATTTGTAACCGCCATAGATTCTGTAGAATTATTTTCGCGCGGATTTAGTAGAGGCTGATCAGGCCGAGTGGGTCGTAAATGGACATGACCGCACTGAGCGCCTCTCGCTTCGTCGATGCGCGGCTCTGCAGGCGTACTTCGCTCGGTACGCGGCTCATGGCTGTGTTGAACCCGAGCTCGTCTTCCTTTGAGTACTGCCGGGTTGTTCGTGTTCCAGATCCGCAGCGTGAAGCCGGCGTTTTCGTGTACTTCGCGCAGCTCATCTTCGTTGTCGTAGCTGTCTACGAGGTCGTCCATAGTGGCTGCCCGTAATGGCAGCTAGCGCTCGTGGATGTGACTTGGCGTGGGCGTGCGCGTTGTGGTTACGCACGCTGTGTGCCAAGAACGGAGAACTTGCGGCGCCGAAGATCATGCTCGTCATTTTGAAGGTGCGTGGCGTGTTCGTACGGTCTCGGCCTCGCCATAAAATTGCTGCGCAGGTTGGTCTTCCGGGCGGATCTTGATTCTCAGGAACATTTCCTGAATGTCCGCTGTCACCGCGATAGGTTTCTCTCGGAATCGGAATACGATTCCCCAAACTAAGCAAAGCTTGTGTGATGGCGGCCAGATAGCTGATAATACTTATATAGTTTTAAATACATACTTATTATACAAATAAACACCCAGACACAGTGCAAACATTTGAATTCTTCACACAAATATTTGCACTGGGTGGGAATCGAACCCACGGCCCTCGGCTTCGCAGGCAGAGCTACTACCAACTAAGCCACGAGGCCAGGCGAGGCGAGTATAATTATTTAACATGCAAGACAAATATTTACCAACTTCTTTCTTTCGAATTAGATTAATTATTTCAGTCATTAATTCAAAGCGGTCTTGTCCGTTTATGTGATTCAATTCACTAGCAACTAACTGGCCAAAGAATTGGTTGCAATGTTCGTGGTTATTTTTGTAATTTTCTGTTTGCGTTCCATTTTCATTGCTCATTTCTATGGGTTGCTTTTTTGAAATATTTCTAGCACAATCACCGTCTGGTTCTTCGTCAGAAAATGTCATCCTTTGCGCATATTCTTCAAATAAATCTAAATAGAACAAAAATAGGTGAATAAAAAACAGATTGTAGCTTGCATACGTTTAATAGATATCTACATTCTTCTTAAGTTAACTGTTTAATTTATATCTACTATGTATTAACAATAACGGACGAACAAATGATCATTAATCATTCAACAATTAACTGAGAAATATACCTTCTTAGCGAGACATAGGACGCATAGATTTGGGGATTCCCCTTTTATAGATTATTATTAATAGTGAGGAGTCATAGACAAACATATTTTTTTAGTCTGTGGTAAAGGGAATTTCCGAAAGCATTTTATTTGTGAAACATACTATTCACTCGTTTAAAATTACATTTTTATTGTATAGAATTTCGTTTGTTAGGTCGAGGTTGTTAATCAATAAATTATTACTATAATAGCGTCACAGTAATTAAATATTTTGAGATAAATACTCTTTCGCAGTGAAAATCTAAGATTCATTAATAAAAAAAACACACCAGCTTTTACGTAAGTACCTTTTTGGATTTTATTTTTTAACTTCTGTCTAACTTCTAGTACTTGAACAAGTTTTCAATATGGATATTTTAAACTGTTGTGGTACTATTCAAACTTATTCTTGTTGATTTATTTCAGAATGCCAAAAGTTCAGTTAAAAACTAAAGGCCACTTTGAAAAAGTAGATGAAGACGGCAAAAAAGTTCAATGTAAATTTTGCAATGCCGTGCTAACCACTGGCGGTGGAACATCAAATATGTTACCACATTTGAAAAGAAAGCATTCTGATATTATGGGACAAACAGATTCTCCAATGTCATCTGATACAAATGATAGTATAGAGGTATCTACTATGAAGCAGTCCTCGAATACAAATCTTAAAAAAGTGGACGAAGCTCTAACTTTGATGTTAGCTACAGATTTTCAACCTTTTTCTTTGGTTAATGATAAAAGCTTTAAGAACTTTGTTCATAACATTAACCCAAACTACAAAATTCCAGATAAAAGAACAATACGTAATAAATTAATGCCGAAAATATTTGATGAAGCTAAGACAAAGCTAAAAAAATCTTATTTGAAGTTGATAACTTGTCACTGACCACAGATATTTGGACGAGTAATTCCATGGAGTCCTACATCACAATCACTGTGCACTTTTTCTTTTCAAATGAGCTTAATCATAATAATAATCAGTTGTGTACTAACCACTACACCTTTGACAGAGTCGCACACTGCAGATCATTTAAAAGATGTGGTTCATAAAATATTGACGGAGTGGGAAATCCGTGATAAAGTTGTGTGCATCACAACAGATAATGGAGCCAACGTAGTAAAAATGGCTTGTGTCCTGAATTAATAAACTTGGTAGAAAAGTGTAAAAAAATTGTTAAATATTTCAAAAAATCTAATACTGCTACACTAACACTCCGCAAAGAACAAAAGGAGAGAAATTCTGATGTAGAACCTTTACAATTACTACAGGAAGTTCCAACTCGTTGGAATAGCCTTTATTATTTGATAAAAAAAAATTTCAAGTTAATTGATAGTAGACGTGTGTAGTTCTTAAATGAATCCTTCAAATGAAGTACTTCAGCTGCGTTTCGTTCATCCTTCACTAGTTCACTTTGAATGCAACCATATCTTTAGTTCAATTAGTTCATCTCGAATCATCACTCATCATGAACGAGATTTCATATACAGCGAGGAAATGTGTTATTTATGAGAACCAAGAATTCCACATCGTTCCATTTCGATATAATACTTTTTTATACTATTATTGCCCCAACAAATTTTGCTAATAGCAATGACACCCATACATTTCATTTCTAGTTCAGTAAACTAACGAATGAGAGAGACTGCTTTCAATCGTCGAACTAGACAGATATGTATGACAGAATATCTTTGACTAGTTCTCCTTCAAATGAACTAAATGAAGTAAATGGACTACTTCAGTGGTTAGTTCATAATTTGCTGCCTCGCTCTATCGTACTGAAATAATGTATTGTCTATTTCACTCCAACTTTACTAAGTTGGTTACTCGTTTGTGAACGAACAAACAGTTTAATATACATTGCTTGTGATACAAAAAGTAACATTTAAACAAACAGTATCAAAATGGCGATGTATGGCTTACAAACATGTTTGTTCGAGTTTGAATACGAATAACAATGCGCTCTTTTGTTATCATTTTCATTCATTCTGAGCAGTGAGTATCGTAGAGTTAGAGATGTACCTACAAATGTATGTAACAAAAACTTGACGAATCAATTATCGATTATCTAATCATTCGTTAGTCATAGATATTTTGATAACGTTAACGTATTTCTTAAATGCTCAAAAACAAAATTAGGTATATGTTATGACCATATTTGATTTTGAATTAAATGATGTATTATGTGCTTGTTAATATTTTGTGGTCCATATACACTATTGGTCGATGTTCATGTTTTTTTTTTATATTTTAGCTCCAAGGTAGGTAATTTAAATTTAAATTAATAATCAAATCACAAACACGGACTTAATGTTAATTATATATTTGTCTTCTTTTTTCGATCATAGCTTATAATAAATGACGGGACTCGATATGAATATTGTGAATCTCCTCGCTCGCTTCACGGTGCCACATACCGAGAACCGAGAAATTAGGTTTTCGTCATGACGTTAAAGCCAAGAAGGACAAGCTTAGCAAGTACCTTGAATTGGCTCATGAGGTTAACGCAATGCGGGATGCTTAATCCACGATCATAATCCTGATAGCTGTTCGAACTCAGCGAACGGCCTTGTATCGAAAATTTTCGTCCAGCATCTCGAGAGACTTTCGCTAGACGTTCGGAACAATGGTCAGATGCAGAAGATGGTCATCCTCAAAACAGTACGCATCGTCAGGAGATTCTTCACTCTGCAGTCCTAACTATCAGTAGCTTGGGCCCTGCCCCACTGCTGGCGGCACTGTAGTTTTTAAGTTTTTTGTAATGTTTATATTTATTATAAAAAAGTTAATATATATTTTTTAAATAACGAGTGACGAGACGAGCAGAACATGTGCCTGATGGTAAGCGACTTGCCAGCCACATGACAGCACAGTGACACGCAGCTATTGGAACATGAAGGCTCCAAATCATTTTAAAGCATTGCACTGAACTCGTCGTCCAGAGATCTAAGATGTTATGTCTCTAAGCCCTGTAATTTCTCTGGAATCATTGCCCTTCAAACCGGAACACAGTAATGTTTGCACATAACTCCTTGGCGGTAGAATAACTGGCAAAGGTGTGGTACTTCCCCAGGTAGACTCTGATAAGAGTTATACCACTACAAAATATACATAATTAAGATGTTAATTAATATTAAAGTATACAAATAATAGATACTTTTGTAACACAATTCAAAGTTCCCCATCGAAATTTGATTGACCACCCACTAATGTGATACTTTGCTTACATCGATTTTTAATAGATGGAATCGGATTGTTGCGTCACTAGTCGAAAATTTTGCGTTTCTTTGAAATTTGAGCCTTATGATTTGTGTATACGGGTCATTTTGGGATATTAATAAACGAAAGCCACTTCTTTTCCCGCTCTTCTCTAATTCTCTATGATTTTTTTGCTAGTTGAATTCTGTTAAAATTATTACTTTTGAATTTGAAAAGTTTTACGGAATTACGTAGCAAAAACATTGGGTTGTGTTGTTGTGTTATGAAAGTTGTAAATGTTTATGTAATATAGCGTGTATATATAGTGTAATAATGTAATATTTGTGTTATAATAGTGCTAAGTGATATATTTAAAAACCTGTAAATATAAAATTACGCACATGTCTTCCAGAAAACGAAGCGCAATTTGGAACCACTTTTCAGAAGTAGATTCTAAAAAGGCTAAATGCTCGTATTGCTCCAATTGCATTGCGATTAGTAATGGCAACGTCGGTAATTTAAATAGACATTTAAAACTAAAGCATCCCACTGTACTCGTCATTCCACCACGTCAGTCAAACCTAATGGTACTTCCCGTTCCGTTAATTGAAAATATTCAAGACACTGACATACAGGAAGCGGGACCTAGCTCGATGGATCCCGTACGCTTTCGCACACAACAGCCCATAACGGAATTTGTACAAAATATGAGACCTGTTGGACCTCGTCGATCGGAAAAGTTTGACGAACAATTAGTAAAGATGATTGCTAAAGGCCACCACCCATTTTCTATAGTAGATGAGCCAGAGTTCAAAAAATTACTTTTAATGTTGTGCCCTGGATATTCCTTGCCAACAAGAAAAACTATTTCTGAGAACCTTCTACCTAGGTTCTACAGAGCGGAATTGGAAAAAGCGAAGATAAAAATAGCTAATGCTCCAGCTATATGCCTTACGACAGATGGATGGACATCTTTAAATAATGAGCATTTTATCGCTGTAACAGCGCATTATATTCAAGAATATAACTCGGAATTACAACTCCAAACTACAATGCTAGGATGCGTTCAATATCTTGAAAGAACGACAGCGCCAAATCTTGCTGAACATATGAAAAATGTAATGCGTGAATGGGACATTGAAAATAAAATAACAGCAATAGCCAGCGATAATGCTGCTAATATTACCGCCGCGATTAGGGCTGGAGATTGGCGCCATATTCCATGCTTCGCTCACACTATAAACCTTTTTGTACAATCGGCACTGGTGGAGATTGCTGATACAACCGGGTGCGTCAAGAGAGTCGTGGAATATTTCAAGAGAAGCTCACACGCCTTAGATAAGCTAAAAGAAATACAGAGTCAGTTAAATGTTCCACAGCTCAAATTAAAGCAAGATGTTGTGTCGCGCTGGAACTCGACTTTTGATATGTTTAGACGATGTATTGTAGTAAAAGACGCTGTTACGGCTACTTTGGCTATTACAAAACCAGATATTATGTTAAGTGTCAATGATTGGGCTACAATTGAAGCAGCTGTACCAATTTTGAAGATGTTCCATGACGTTACCGTCGAAATATCGGCAGAAAAAACATAACACTTTCAAAAGTTATCCCTTTGTGTCCCATATTGTCTGTTTCTATTCGAAAACAGATAAGTGAGCTGAATGATCAGACTATACCGGCCATCAAGAACCTGGTCCAAAAGTTAAACGCAGAATTCGATGGAAGGTTTAATTTCATAGAACTTTCCGTATTACATTCGGAGGCAACACTATTGGATCCTCGATTTAAAGATAGGGGTTTTCGGAGTAAAGGTACCGCTGAAAAAGCCATTAGCTCTCTGAAATTAAAAGTTGGACGTGGCCAAGCCTATCAAGATATGCGTGGACTTCAGACACATGAAGAGGATCTGTTTGACACCCAGGCATCCTCAACTCAGTCATCTTTATGGGAAGAGTTTGACAAAGAGGTGGCAAAGTTGACGCCTTCAAACCCCACAGCAGCTGGAATTGTAGAATTGGAAAAATATTTACAGGAGCCTCTTCTCAAACGGATCAGTGACCCTTTTGTGTGGTGGAACGAACGGCGCTACATATACCCGCTGTTGTACCGCTACATGCAGAAGCGTCTTAATTTAGTGGCAACGTCAGTACCTTGCGAACGACTATTTTCAAAAGCTGGAAATATTCTGACACTGAAAAGGAGTCAACTGAAATCCGCAAAAGTGTCTCAGCTTCTCTTTATTAGTAGTAACACAGATTAAAAAGAGCTAAAAATAACTTTGTAAATATTGTAAATTTTAATCATTGTACATACCACAGATTTTTAAATACGCCAATCTAGATTCTAAAATATTTACCTAGATTGTCAGTCCTAAGCCTGATCAAGCATGAAGGGAAATCTGTGATACCTACCTATAGCTTCAATGTTTAATTGTTTAACTACACAGCTATTTAATACGACCTAGATTAGCTACCGCGACGAGTTTGAGTTTGAGTTGAGTTTATTTTAATTATCTAAATTATGTTATTATGTATATTTGAAAAATGAGACGTTACGGTTGAAACGTGAAAATGGAACTGTCAAAGACAGTCCACATTGTCCCCACAATTAAGTGGCGCCAATGATTACTTTTTGCCACTAAAACGAAACAGTTAAAATTGAGAACTATATTTAAAAAATCTATATTATAATGCATCTTGAAAATGCCTCATCAAAACGGAACTTAAACAAAATTATTTGATGTATTGCAACTGAACTAATGAACTGAAACAGTGATATAAACACCAAGAATTTTTGCATTGTTACATTTCAATAAAAGCTATATTTTCAATTATTTATATATATATTATTATTGCTTCGACAAATTTTACTCAGAGCAATCACACAGTCACACAGCCATTACAGCCACAGCCAAAATACACATTACACTACAGCCAAATACAGTTCATGTCTAGTTAAGTAAACTAACTAATGAAAGAGTCTAACTTCAATGATAGGCGAACTAGACGATACTACTGAACGAAAAAATTCACGGTGATCACAAAATTTTAACACATCTTTTCAATTCAGAGATACATGATGCGTTTGTCTAATTCTACTTCAAATGAACTAAATGACGTAAATGATGCATTCGACTGGTTCTCCTTCAAATGAAGCGTTCGACTGGTTCTCTTTCAAATGAACGAATGAACTAAATGAGAGATATACTTCAGTGAGTTGAAAAGATATGAATATATCTTTTCATTTCAGTGACACATTTGGCGCACGACTAATTGATAGTATAACCGCCGCACAGAGAAAATGCCTCAAGCACCTCAAATAATTAGCCCAGAAGAAGAAAAAATATTACAAGATATGGTGCTTTTGCTGGATATATTTGAGCAAGTAACCCAAATGATAAGCGGAGACCAGTATCCAACCTCTACTTTGATTATACCTATTATTTACGGGCTATTCGATAACATTCAAAGTTTGGGTCCCAGAATTTCTACAGCGGTAGGTGAAATATTTTTACAAACATTGAAAAACTGTATGAATGCTCGCTTATTGGAAAACGAATCTCGAACTGTTTGTCGAATTTCTACTATACTGCATCCCGTTTTTAGAAACAGCTTTAGTTAATTGCAAAATAAATTGGCTGCTAAAGATGCTGTAAAGACAGAAATAAATAATATTTTCCGGATCCAAAACATATCTCAAACCGCAGAAGAAATAGCCACGTCAAGTGAAAATAGTACAAGAGAAACTGGTTGCCCGGATTTGCTTGGTTTTCTAAAAAGAAACACCAATAATGCAGATATGACATCCGCCACGCCAATTAATTTATTCAAAATGTATACGGAAACAGAGTATCCTGAAAAAAGCCACAATTGGGATGAAGTTGTGCAATTCTGGAAATTCAATAAACATTTAAAGCCTTTAGACGAAATAGCCTTTAAATACCTAGCTGTGCCTGATACTTCTGTAAGGTCAGAGAGAGTATTTTCGACGACACTACAAATACTAAATGATAGAAGAACCATGTTACGCTATGATGCTGTTGACATGTTGTGTTTCTTAAATCAAAATCAGCATTTGCTTACTTTATAAAACTTTTTTTTAATAAATGATTATATGAAGTATATCTATTAATTATTCTTATTTCTTCATTATGAACGTATAAATTTATAAAAAAGAAACTAAATTTCTTTATTCTCTATATAATTATACCTATCCAAGAAGTTTTGTATATAATATAATAAACACCTATCGGGTTGTGCGGGAAGAAATTGCGTCTTTCACATCAATGCCAAACAAAAGATAACCAGCAATAAACTATTAGAGCACAATACTGACGTATCGGGAACATGATAAATAATTTTACAAAAACCACAGACAAAAACACTTTGTATATGAATCTATGAATTAAGCTCTTGCTATGGCAAAAATACAAAAAAATTAAGTGTGACATTGACAGTAATAAATATCAGTGACAATTGGCGGTTGTCTATGCTGACTACAAATCAAAGTACCTACTAAGGAGAAAAAATATAATAAAATAATATAAATACGTGACATTTGACTGAATTACAAAGCTAAACCAGGATATAAGCAATTAATTAAGAATTTAAAAGTCAGCAGTTCAATCAGCACAATCAAAATAACAATAGTGACGTGAAAAACTATGGATACCTGCACACACAATTTACAATAAACGAAAAACAACAAAACACTAATCTACTAAACAAGAAGGCCACTACTTTGGGACTCTTCTTGCTGACTTTGGCGCTTTCTTCACCGGTTCTACCTCGAATTTTTTCAGCTGTATCGGGGCCGGCGTCACTAATTAGCCAGTTCCGATAGATTGTTTATGTAGTGACGCTTGTCATCTGAGTCAAGCACGATACTAAGACCGTCCCGTGTCCAGCAACTCCCGATGCCGAAGCGCTCGCGGGCCGACATAAAAGCATCATGCCGAGGATTTGTTAGAAACTCTGAAAGCGTTATCCCCGATTTCTTTAATGCTGTTTTCGCGTACCATATGCGCTGACGCATTGCCAAGTTACAAACCTTCAAGAGGATAGGTCTGGTTCTCTCAGGGGCGCATGAACGTCCCATGCGATTCCACCTGCTAATATCTGCAGTGGTGAACTATGAGATCTTGAGCCGTTCTGAGATCATCTTCACGAGAATCGCCGCCGCTGTGTCCTCCCCTTTGACCTCTGGGATCCCATGAAAAATGAGAATTTTACGCCTAGCGCGCATCTCATGCTTGTCAGACTTACTTTCAAGGAGGGAGATTTGGTCCTGTAATGACTTCAGCGCTTGCAAAATGAATCGCCGGAATGACGAAAATTCATCGGCCAATGATGGTAATGCCTTGGTTGTGGACGGTGAGCACTGCAGCTGTCCTTGGAAGATGTCCATTCGCTGCAGGAACAAGGCTTGCAGCCTCTCTTGCGACTCCAGTATAGCCTCCATTTAGTGTCAGTGAAAGTGTAGATGTGGCTTTCAATAGTGTTTACAAAATTGTGTTAATTGTGCACTACAAGGATTAAAACACACCCCGGCAGGTATTTTAACACTATTATTCAATTGTATATCAAAATATTACTTCAAAATTGTACATTTCTATTTTTAAAAATAAATTCAAATTAAAGCACATATAAAAGTTGTGTTACTTGTAACTACACACATTGATAATGAGGACTTCAGAGTTAATGGGATACAAAACTCACCTATGGTTAACCACTCACTTTGCATTTCTAAATTAATAAATAAGTTTATTATTCACGTAATAATAATGTACAGGTTATTAAAAAATATTATAATAATGACTACTCAATAATTGTTAATTATTTTGTCCACTGTATTTTGTTGACTGTGCATATTTTGCGCATTTTTAGTATATATTTTGCCTGCACGCATAAGCCGATGTCTACCGTATTAGTTTTTCCATGCTCGTTATTAATTATTCCTATGTAAACGTAAATTTAAATGACTTACAAACATGGTTAGATTTAATAATCACAACCATGGACGTATTAAAAAGTCGGACGTAGTCTCGCTAAAACCAATACTGTGTCACTAGAGTCGGCCACATTTGCACGTGTGCGTTGTCAGGTTGTCACTGATAGGCTGATTCGCACACATTTACATAAGTTGCGCGTGTAATGACCCACTGATGTGTGTCATTACACACGTGACAGCGCACACGTGCATATTATGTGGCCGACTCGATGGACACAGTTTTTGTTTTAGCGAGACTACGTCCGACTTTTTTTATACGTCCATGATCATAACTAACAGAACAAAATGAAAATGATATCATCAAAGGAGCGCTTTCTTTACATTCACTATCAATTAGTTATTATTCTTTTATTATTATAGTTATTAGTTTTTTTTGACTTGAAATCCGATTTTTCTCTCAGATCGCCATCCCTAGCTTTGAGGTTATTCGGTGAATGTTTGTGTTTTCGTTCGAGTCTTTTAGAAAATTAGTTACAATAACCGAAACAAATCCGGTTGGTAAACAGTAATGGTTATTTTTAGTAGATTTGTTATTTAATAGTCTGAAATACTAGATTTTGACGTGCATCTTCTAGGTAAACACGCTCCATCGTTGACCGCATCAGCGACCGAAATTTTCGTTTATTGCCAGTGTTACTACCCGTCTTACTATCAGTACACGGGCAAAAATAATTGCCCGTGTTACTACTAACAGGTCCAGTAGTACGACGGGTAATTTATTTTTACCCGTCGTACTACTACAGCCTTTTTAAGATTGGTACCTCTTTTGCTTAAACAACAAAATTACATCATTGTACCTCGTTAGATTGACAGCGCCCCCGTTTAGACACCGCCTCAAGGGTTAAGCTCAAACGCTCGATCAAACTCTCAAACCTGAGTTTACTGCCCACTGGTTCTCGAGCTAGATATGTAACTCTCTACAACGGTTCTATCATATATGTACCCAAAGATACCGACAGGATTCAACAGAGCGTTGATATGTAGCAGGAAGAGCGTCGCAGAGAGAGAGACCCTTGAGGGACTCCGGCATTAATATCCATTTGATCCGATCCATCAATGACGACTCGTATGGATCGAATTCAATTTAACATAAAACATAAGAAAGTATTGTAATAAGGCCATCATACCAAACCCTGTCGAAAGCCTTCGAGATATCCAGGGAGATCGCAAGTGCTTCCCCGTGTTTCTCAATAGCTTCACTCCAGACAATGCAATGTAATGAATGACGACATGGGGCTGATCTGATGATGAAGCTAAAAGATCGCCAAATGAAGCAATGAAACGACAACCTCATCGATATTGGACTCGTTTTATTCGTTTTGGTGAGAAGGTACTTTGGTGCTAGATGATAACCAGGGTGTGATAATGCCACTGGAAGATGACCATTAACTTTTTAGTTTGTTGAAGTGAAAACCTCATGTGGTGCACCATTCACACAGATTTTTTGTACTTAGACTATAATAAGTGAAGCCGATCCATGACGCTGTGTGGTGAAAGGCTCCAACAGGTGAACTCGGACCACTGAGTGTACCCGAGCGAGAAAGAGACAGTCAGCTGTTCTTCACTGCTGTGTCGCTGTTTGCTATTTTTACTAGTATAGATAAAAAAAATCACTTTAATTTCTGACTTGTTTCTCATTGATATCTTACTAATATGATCATTCATCTATACTAATAGTACAGGGTGCGCCAGAGAAACTTACTTATTTGAAAGGTCAATAAAAAAAAAGTACTTCAGTTATTGTTTTAAAATTTTTTTTATTTGAGAATACAATATCCCAATATTTTTTTTATGCAGTCTTAAAAATGACATCGGATAAATGGCGACCCCCATTGCGCATACACTGATGAAGTCGATTTTTGAAATTCGTATCCACTCTTCGCAGCATATCAATCGGTATGTTGGCAATGGCGTCGCGAATGTTGTTCT
This sequence comes from Ectropis crepuscularia, assembly GCA_963693475.1. Lineage (NCBI taxonomy): Eukaryota > Metazoa > Arthropoda > Insecta > Lepidoptera > Geometridae > Ectropis > Ectropis crepuscularia. The sequence continues at coordinate 23,543,850 of OY856355.1, forward strand.
TGAGGTGTGCTATGGTCCGTGGTCGATCGACATAAACCAGGGATTTCAAATAACCCAATAAAAAGAAATCGCATGGAGTCAAATCTGGAGAGCGTGCCGGCCATTGGAGATCGCCTCTGAGAGAGATGAGGCGGTCGGGGAAATGTTGTCGCAACAAATTCATTGAGTCTCGTGCTGTGTGTTCTGTGGCTCCATCTTGCTGAAACCACACGTTCCTAACGTTCATTTCTTCGAGTCTTGGAAGAAAAAATTCCTCGATCATGTTCCTGTAACGAGCTCCATTCACGGTAACTGCGCGTTCGTTTGGCACATTGCGTAGCAACAAGTGAGCAACCGTTACAAAAGAAGCTCTCAACTGCGAAGGCCCGCTGCTCTCTAGACCAGAGCATGATGGCAACTGACTGGAGGGAGAAACAAACTTGGGAACTTCCCCCTCCAGATGCGCCCCCTCTTGCCCCTCTACCCGCCCAACTCACCTCGCGGGAATTTTTTCAAATAAGTAAGTTTCTCTGGCGCAACCTGTATAAAGCTCAAGAGGCTGTTTGTTTGAATGCGCTAATGTCATGAACTACATCTACTACTGGATCGATTTAAAAAATTACACCGTTGGATAAATAATATGTACGTGATCCCTGTGCTATAGGCTATTTTATTATGAACCACGGGCCAACGCCGGGGCGGGCCGCTAGTAAAGGCGCGGGCCCACACCGCGCGGAGAGGCTATACACGTGTATTATAAGCTTTGCTTTATAAGAAAATATATATGTTGTATCTACTGGAACCCACGGAGATGCTACGCATAAATTGACATCATTGATACAGGCGTAGCTTGCTCGAATTGGGGTTACATAGCTCAACGTTGTCGACGTGGGTACGTTTCCACTGGAATACACCAATATGAATATAACCCACGACTATAAAGGTACAGGTCGCTTATCGCAGTGCAGTTTTCAGTCACACGCCTTGTGGAACGGCCCCCAGTAAAGCCCGTGTCCGTGGATTGCAGTGTTACATGCATAGCCTCTCCATGCGCCGTGCCACGCTATAATACATAGTCTTCATGTACTCCAGTGGAAACGTTGTCAAACAAATTAATATTCGCAGCTAAAATGCGCTGTGCGCCCCAATACAGCATGCGCCGCTTTGGGCCCGCGCCTTAATACTAAATAATTCAGATAATAAAGTATTCACTTCTGCTTTGCAGTCTTAACCACATACATGTTTTATTAACAAGTCGCCAATAGTTTCCAAAAAGATCAGTGTAACACCTAACGAGGTACTAGTAATGATTTCATTTTGTTGTTTAAGCAAAAGAGGTAACTATCTGAAAATGGCTGTAGTAGTACGACGGGCAAATATAAATAACCCGTCGTACTACTGGACCTGTTGGTAGTAACACGGGCAAAAATAATGCCCGTGTTACTACTGGTAGTAAGACGGGTAGTAACACGGGCAATAAACGGAAATTTTGTCGTTTAACATTTGTCGATTAACATGAGGCGAGATGGCGGTCAAGTGTAAACCTATAAAAGTAAAAAAAAATTGCGTAATGTGTTATAATTGTATGAGGTAAAATGCTTTTTCAAAAACGTGGCAAATGTGTGCCTAGAGCTCGATTGTCAACGTATGTTCAGAATTTATTTCATTTTAGAGCGTTTAAATCTATTGTTATTTATATTATTTATTGCTTTGATTACAGCCTGCTAAGAGCTAAAAGATATTTTCTCTGATGAACCAAAAACACTGTGATGAAGCACTACAAAATACGATGTTTTCTGAAGAAGATGACGATGAAGACCAGATGGAGACGAGGATTTAGGAGAAGAGTTGAATGATAGGCTAGACTACATTCAAAATATGGTTACAGAACATGATTTGCATTAAAATATTTTCGGGTATAAATCTACGTACCCTACTTATATTATAAATGTCAACGTATGGATGTTTGGATATTTGGATGTTTGTTGCTCAATCACGTCGTAATGCCTGAACAACACATTGTTTTTTTTCTTATTGTATTTGGTTAAATTAAGTTTAATTTACGTGCTGTGAGCATAGTTATTCTTAAATTGGTAAGCGTTTGCTAGAAACACATGGTCTGTATCTGTACTTCATAATGCGGCGTTTGCATTATACGCGGACGAAGTCGCGGGTAACAGCTAGTACTATTATAAATGTAAGAACTGCAACATTTTACAGAAATTCTAACAGAAAATTATTATTTTCCAGCTCCAGTTGATGATCAAATCTCTGCTGTGGATTCTGGTTTTCTTGCCAATTCTCCTCCGATTATTGTGTCAATTCCTGCCTTTGACATTCGCTTACCAACCTTGCTCTACTAATCAATCAAGAAATTCACCTTTAAAATCTATGTCAACTAGGCCGAGCTATGCAGAAGTACAAATTGAAATTGGCAGTTGATAAATGATATTGAAGACATTGATTCTCCTATATTTGACAGGCCAATGAAAGTTCGAAAAACATATATTCTAATAGGAGAAAGTCCAAGGATTACTTAATCGATATGTGTCCCGAAGACGTAATGGATCTAATTGTAAAAAATACTAACATCTATGCCCAAGCAAATTATTCCAAGAATTGGATCGACATTACAAAACCAGAATTATTTGCATATTTTGGGATAATAATACTAATTTCTGTGAATCCTTTATCTGATTAACAGCTATACTGGAGCACTGATCCCTTCTATAATAATAAAAAAATATGTCAGTTAATGACTCTACACGTTTTTTAAAATAACAGAAGATATACGTGTATCTAACATAAGCGAATAATTGCCAAGGAACTTACAACATTACATATTCGAATGTGTGATGTTTGTGCGAAATAATTTGTTAACGTTTGATAAGCTAAAAAGTCAACGCCATAAAATTAAAAATAGGAGAAAGCCCAAGGATTACTTCATCGATATGTGTCCCGAAGAAGTAATGGATTTAATTGTAGAAAATACTAATATCTAAGTACAAGCACATCATTCCAAAAATTGGATCGACATTACAAAACCAGAATTATTTGCATATTTTGGGATAATAATACTAATTTCTGTAAATCCTTTATCTGATTACCAGCTATACTGGAGCACTGATCCCTTCTATAAGAAACATGCCAGTTAATGACTCTAAAACGTTTTTAAAACATAACAGAAGATTTACATGTATCTAACATAAGCGAATAATTGCCAAAGAACTCACAACACTACATATTTCAATGTGTGATGTTTGTGCGAAATAATTTGTTTATGTTTGATAAGCTAAAAAGGCAACGCCATAAAAATAAAGTGATGATACACAACTCTCCTCGCAAATAGCGCGCTGTGTATGGCTCATTTATGATCACCTGCCAGTGAATATTTTAAATATCAAAGAAAGACACATCTTTAAAAAAAAAGTGTTTCTTGTTACAAAAGGCGTATTATACAATTTATGAATTTCTGTCTGATAAATTTTATGACTAATATATTGTAAATTGACTTTTCGAATTCGACATTGTAATAAATTGACTTTCTATTCTCAGTCTCTGGAAATACTCATATTTTGACAAAACTGTTCAAGTTAATTTAGTATTCTATTACTATTTGACTAAGAATACGTAATCTGTTTACCACGGCGTTGTTTGTGTGGCGACCACGAACCGGAAGACGCAGTGTTGGACGGCCTCCCACTAGATGGACAGATGACCTCACAAAGGTCGCTGGAAACCGCTGGTTGCAGGTTGCGCGGGACCGTTCGTTGAAGAAGAAGCTGAAGAACGTAATCTGTTTTGTTTGAAAAACGTAAAAACATTCACAATTGTATTGGACATACTCATATTTTGACAAAACTGTTTAAATTCATTTAGTATTGTATTACTATTTGACTAAGAATACGTAATCTGTTTTGTTTGAAAAGCGTAAAAACATTCACAATAGTATTAACTTTAATAATGTGCATTTTGCAATTGTATTAACATTAATAACATTTTGATTATTTTGACATCCTATTTTGAGTTATAACTATTGTTTTTATTTATGTGATTCTTTCTCACACGGTAATTGATATTAAAAAATAAAATTAATAATAATGATAATTGAATAATAATGATTGACCTTATGTGAAGTATAACTGGCCCATGAATAGGCCCCTTTAATTCCAGAGCATGTTGTATTGGTTGATAATGACATAACGTTTGTTTGTTTGTTTGCTTCAAAATTTTGAACATGTGTCGTCGTACCTACAATTTCACGTCAAATTTGCTTACCGAAAGGTTGAATACGGAATGTTTCTCCATTTGTTTTAAAATCCTTTTGTACCCATTTTCGCAAATAAAGATATTATGATTATGATTACATTTACATTTATTGACCAATCCATTAATGAATCTATGAGTGTCGATACATATCAAAAGTGCTATGTCACATCTAACAATTTTTTGGGCATGGTGTTTTTTGCCAATCTTAACTTTTACCTATACATACTCTGGAAATAATGATCAGTCATATGAATATTTAGCTCGCGATGCCAAATAAATATACAGTAAAAAAAGTTCTCTAGTAAAAGTATTAAAAATGTATAAAATTAGTATGGACTTAGGCGGATATGATTTAACAGTAACAGTTTTAGTAAGGACTTAGTAGGTTTTGATAAACAGGGTATAGTACATAGGCGAGTATGAAATAGAGTACTTAGACTTAGGCCCGAATGATATAATAGATCAGGGGACGAACTCAGGAGATACAATAAAAAATAGAATAATATAATTAAGACTGTTTATTTAAAAAAGTTAAGGTAAAGAAAGAACAAAAAAAGGTCTATCAAAGCCAAATATTTCTTCCGGGATATGCTGGTCTGGTATATAAGATTCTCCATTACCCGTATTTTCGAAATCTTAATTAGGTGCAGACAGGACATTTGAAATATTGTAATTCCGAAATATCTCGCCACTGTTCACCAAAGTGTTTAATTAATAATTTATTCACGTCATCAAGCTTTTCTTGTTTGATAGCAACGATGCCCTGTAGTATTTCGGGTAATATTTGTGATATCTTTTCCCCTCTTATTGTAATTGGCAAGAGTTAGTTGCCCAATTTCATTTTGGTAAGACAACTCACTACGTACAAAATTTTTTCTAAACTATTTTTCAAACACAATCTTTTTACACTTGCTTATTTGGAAATGCAGGCTCTGGGTATTTTTTAATACATTTTCGTAAGCCTCCTTCCAGTCGAACACTACTACTTCATCAACTACACGAAATATAGTCGCGTTAGATGACATTGTACCAATATAGTCACCTGGATTAATAATATTTTCTAATCGTCTAAATTTTTTTTCGGTTAGCGCAAAAACTCTGTCTAGGGGTTTGAAGCTATGCTCGGTCACAGGAAAAATTATCTCAACTTTGTAAATATCATACTTCGTGTCGTGTACCCATTTACAAACCATCCCAATCAATGTCAAGTTCTTATTCTGGTTACCACACCCATCGGTCATAAGTCAAGACTATTTTTTCCCTTCCATATTCAATCTGGTCAAGCAGTGATAAACGCAAGATGATATTTCATTGGAGCCTTTTAATGCCATATCTTTAGTCCAAACATTTTCGAGAGTCAAACTGAATTTGGAGTTGCCCTGAACAATTGTAAAATTGTATATATATAACTGCCTAGAATAGTAAAACGATTGGTCGGGCACCCTGGGCATCGGTAATTTTTTTTTGGCGGTCGAATGATAAAATAAGTATTTCTGGGTCTTCATCTTTTAAAAGTTGGTAAAAACATTTCGCTCGTGCCTTTTGAATTAAATATTGCGCACGTATACTTTCTTTTTCAGCGCTGTTTGAGATTTTTTTTAGTTTTTCCAAAAACTGCAGGCAATCGGAGCAAACATCTTGCCTGGGCGTTCCGAATCCGATGATGAAATTCTAAAATATGATTTAGTTACCGATAATCCAGGCATGGCTTGATCTTAGTACATTTTGTACATTTTAGAAATGTTAAGAAACGGGTCGAGATACATACTCTGTTTTATTCTGCCTCTGCAGTAATGAGAATCCAAAGGTTTAGTTCTGTTCTAACATAGTTGATGGCGCCACTAGTAAAATTAACACGCGCTATCGAGTTTTTCCATAAAATCACTAAAGGCAAATATCCAAACTTGAGATTGTATCGCATCGTAGGGACTTCCGAGCTGCACGGTGGTTGCTTCCACCTCGTTGGGACAATTTACTCGAAGGCAAAGAAATACTGTTCTGCCGATAGGTGGCACTTCGATAGATTCCTTAGTGAAACTATTTGGTTGAAAGCCTATCTGCAGAACCTGTCATAGTTTGTATATACGAAATCTGTAATTCGTAATAAAGTCAATACTCGAAGTTCTCAGTTGTTCTCGTTTTCGCATCCCACGCCGAAGATTCCCGCTACAACTTTTTTTTTTTGTGGGTAGGTGTGAAAGTATTAACACATAGTTTGATCGCTCTCTAAACTTTATTAAATTAAAAATAGTTACAGTTATTATTATTGTTGGATTAATGCATAGATAGATTTGTAAATACCTGATAATCAACAAACTTAATCGGCACTTTTCTACTTCATCCAATTTTAACGGACCGGTTAAATCTGCTCCAATTAAATCACTCTCTTCCACTTCTCCTCCTAGTCATGATCCATTCATATTTAGCCAATTTTCCGGATGTGATGTTAAGAAGAGCATTCAGTCAATTCCATCCAATGCTGTAGGTAGCGACAGCATAAGTCGTAAGATGATCATGCCAATATTAGATGAGCACCTCCCTATTTTAAAACATCTCCTTAACTTATCCGTTTCATCGGGTATCTTTCCACTTATCTGGAAAGATGCTCAAATTATTCCCCTCCCTAAAAACCAAATCCTGAATCCTTTTCCGAGGACCGTCCCATTTCTATCCTTCCTTTCCTTTCCAAAGTGCTTGAAAGGCTGGTACATCAGCAACTTTCCTCTTACCTTATTAAACACAATCTTTTAAATCCTTTACAATCTGGATTCCGCACGGGACACAGTACTGTTACTGCTCTCACTCAGATAACTGATGACATACGAGATGGCATTGGTCATTGTCAACTAACTGTGCTGTCGCTACTAGATTTCAGCAACGCTTTTAATAATGTTGACTTTGACATTTTGCTAGCCCTCCTTCGCTCTCTTAACATATCTCCATCCGCAATTGAATGGTTTCGTAGTTACCTGTTTGGACGCGGCAGCGTATCCGCATTGATGACTCCTACTCTGCATGGTGTAGTGTATCTGGTGGTGTCCCTCAGGGCGGCGTGCTATCTCCACTCCTATTTGCAATTTTCATTAATTCTATTTCAAAGCATTTGACGTCCTCTTATCACCTCTATGCAGACGATTTGCAAATCTATATTCAAGCCCCGCTGGAATGCATACATGATGCGATTGAGACCACGAACATCAATCTAATGGCCATATTAAACTGGAGTAAATCATACGGCCTTTTAGTGAACCCCAATAAGACACATACAATAATTATTGAAAGTTCTCGCATGATCTCCAAAATTGACTTGTTCCGACTTCCACAAGTAATCTTTGACGGAATCCCTATCCCTATAAGCAACAAGTTTAAAGATTTAGGCATAATCATAGATAGGCAATTTTCGTGGGGCCCTTAACTGGCGGACGTAAGTCGCCTACTAATGAGACTTATATGCGCTTATCCAATCATAAAGGATTGCCTGGAAGATATTGCTTTAAGCAATAAGGCCACCATTTACACTACACTTTAAAATGTAACCATTTAACTAGCTTAGCGTAGATGTAAGTAATGTTTACTTAAGTACAATTACGTTAAGTCTAAACTATGTAACTATTTTGTTGGTGTAATAAAGCATTATATTATTATTATTACAACTGACAACCCAACGGCCTGAACAGAAGATTTGAAGAGGACCTCACTGAGAAGCGGTGGCTTATGAGCGACGACGAGAGCAACTACGACTCTGCTGACGGTTACGAACCGACACAACAAGTATATACTACTAGATCGAGACGAGTCGTGCACACTGTTAAAATTACTGAAAAAAGAGGTTTTACACTTAAGCGCCCTGTAAACGATCAAATTTGTTTGACAAATATACGTGTTTGTCAAATTACGTTTGCAGCTTTGTTTGAAGCGTTTGTCAAACAATCTACGTGTTTGTCGCGTTTGCAGAAAATCTGGATTGATGTCGTGTTTGACAAACAAGTTTGAACGTGAACGGCGGTGTTTGTCACACATGATCTCAGTCGTTGGTTTGGCATCATGGAGGACGCTACGCCCAGTGACGACAACAGCGTGGAGTATCTTTCGGACAAAGAATTTACGTTGCATTTCATATCTATTTATCGTGTCATGCCGACGTTATCGAAAATAAAATCGAAAGATTATATGGACAAAAATAAGAGAAGCGCAGCAGTAAAAAAAATGACAAATTTACTGAAGATCTGTCGCCGGAACATTACGGAGGAAGAAGTGAAAAAAAAAATTAATAACTACGTACAAGTTTCAAGCGCGAAAACAACAAAGTGAAAAAGTCTATGCTTTCTGGTTCTGGTACCGATGATCTGTATGTACCGACATTATGGTATTACAAAGAATTAGAATTTCTGCAAGATCAAATGGAGGAAGAATCAGGAATTGGCACAGTAACAGAAACACAGGTAAACTAGTAATACAGTTTATTGTGAGATATTTTTTACACGTTCAACTTATAAAATTACTCTAAACATTTGTTTTGCCATGGAACAGCACCCGTTGTGTTAAAATATTCACAAAAATCATCTCTTACTTGTTTTGCTAGTGCAGCGCTATTTCCAGCGCGAGTACGCTCAATGCTTAACAACATTGGCTCATTTCTCCAAGTACCATGCATGACAGTCCCCGTAACACATCTACTTCTCTACTTACTCTATGTCTACTTCTCCATGGCGAATGTAATTCTTTTGTTTCATAAGTAAGTTATGTAGATGACATCACGCCATAACTACAATTTTTGCTTTTGTAGTTTGTTTGTGTTTGTAGAGAGAATAGGCTTTTGGAAAATCTTAAAACGAGTCGTGAGAATGCCAAATACATTTTCAATAATTCGTCGAGCACGAGATAATCGATAGTTGAATATTCTTCTGTTGTCATTTAACACTTGTTTATTGTAAGGTTTCATGAAATTTGGAAGTAATTGGAAAGCTTCATCGCCCACAAACACATTATTTTCTTAGTATTCGGCAATTCATCTGGCTCTGGAATTTGCAACTGATTATTCTCAAAGTATTGCCAAAATTTTGTATTTTTAATTACTCCTCCATCTGACACTCTGCCATTTGTGCCGACATCAACCATGATGAGTTCATAATTTGCATTAGCTATACCCATAAGTACTATGCTGTATGTTCCTTTGTAGTTATAATAGTAGGAACCGGAATGCTCAGGTTTTTCTAAAGGGACATGCTTCCCATCTACAGCTCCAATGCAATGATCAAAGTTCCATCTATTTCCAAATTGTCGTGCCAACATCTTCCAATTTTCCTGTGTTCTGGGTACCTAAAACAGAAAATATTTATCACACTTTTATTTTAATTTCTAGCAATCATCATCATCATCACAATCATCAATTGCAACACCTTCGTCGGCATCTACGAATCCAGTGCAACCAAAGAAGAAGAAAAAGGAGGACTTGCAACATGACTTAATGACATTAGCCAGGGATCATTTCAAAAGACCTGAAAATGAATATCAAGCAATGGCAAGAAACTGGGCCTTTAAATTAGAACGGATGTCTGCTGAACAAAGACGACTGGCAGAAAAGTTCATAGTACCACGAGGGAAAGACAAATCATAGAGGCATTGCCGAATGCTATCTAGCTTTATCTTCCAAATATTACTGGCCCATAATGAAAGAATGCATTGCAAAATATATAAACGATAATACGACGCTTAGTCGCGTGCGATCAGTCGGCGTTAGATCAGTGTTGCGAGCGAATGTGTATTGTATAGCAAGTTGCAAATTACATACCTACGTCATGTTTGATACCGAAGCATTTATAGCTGAAACCCAATCTTGGCCTGTCTTGTGGGATTCAAGATGCGATGATTATAGCAATAAAATCAAGAAAAAGAATGCCTGGCAAGAAATTACCGAAATATTTACGTCTGGTTTTGAAAACAAAACCGCAGCAGAAAAAAATACAGCAGGTAGGTCTATATTTTTTATTTTGAAATTGTCTTAAGTATATATCAATCTTAAATATAGGGAGGTGGTATCTACATCACAAATCATAATAGGTGCATTAGTCCACTGTTTATATAAACATAAATACCTAATTAAATCATGTTATTTTGCCACGGTACTGCCCCCTCGGGCGTCATAAAATAGTCTGCAAATTTGCTTCGAGTGTCCGACGGAAACAGGCTACTCGTACCTGTATTAACGACATGATCCTCCGCAAATATGTATGATAATGTATGGTTGTCCATCTCGTTTTCTTACAAAATTGTGTAGAACACAACAAGCCTTTAAATAAATGCCAAGCCAATGTCTTCAGGAAAATCTATCTATACTCACGTTCAATGGTCGGTAAAATATTCGCCATTTATTGGTTAAAATTCCAAAAGTACATTCTATGTACCGTCGTGCTCTTGATAATCTGTAGTTGTAAATTCTCTCCCTTTCAGTTAAATTATTTCCACCGTAAGGGCGTTGCACATGGTCACAAAGAGCAAATGCCTCATCACCAATAAAAGTGTAATTAAGAGGCTGACCATTACTACAAATACCTGACGCACTAGGAATATTAAGTATTTTTTCTGAAATAGCCTTACTAATTGAACTGTTTTTAAATATTTGTGAATCAGCACTCTTTCCAAATGATCCTACATCGATATATGTAAAATTATAATTTGCATCGCAAATAGCGAATAATACAAGTGAAAAGTATTTCTTGTAGTTAAAATATAAAGATCCACTGTGTTGGGGTTTAATCAGTCGTATATGTTTTCCGTCAATCGCACCTAAGCAATTCGGAAAATTTACGTTCATTTCAAATATATGCGCTATATTTTTCCATTCTTCTACTGTTTTTGGCATAATTGAAGTTCCTATTATGTAACTAATTGTAGAAATTCCACATTTGAAAGAGTAGTGAAGATCAGTAATGGTACAACCAGTTGCTAAATATCTGAAAACAAAATTTTTATTTTACTTTCAGCACTTGAATTGCAAAAAAAGTGGAAGAGCATTAGAGATTCTTATTCTAGAGAGGTAAAACAACAAAAAGAGGGGAAAAGCGGAGCGGCAGCTGAATCACGTCGACAATATGTATTTTTTCAAAAGCTACACTTTTTGTCACCTCTTTCTGCTACGAAACGATCGCAGCCCAATGAAACTGAAGAGAAGTGCTCAATCTCCTAGAAGGGGCTCTTCACAATCTTTACCTAGCGAGTCTCCTACGCCTTCTACATCTGATAAAGGAAAGCGACAAAAAGTAGTGGATGATACTGAACTTTTAAAAATCATTGCAGATAAATTTTGTGCTGAAAAAGAAAAACCAGAAACAGATCCTGATATGCATTTTCTATTGTCATTATACGAAGATTTTAAAAAGATACCATTAGACCAAAAGATGGACGCAAAAATTGAAACAATGAGCCTTATAAAAAAATATAACAAACCGATGCGCTCGTATGTATACTACACGCAACAATTTAATACATTATCTGAAAATAGGTTATCTTCAGGAGGCTCAGCGCTGTCTACCTATGATGATTGAACTATTGAAGAATTCGAGTCACATTTGTTCAGCCATAATGATATAGAAACAATTCAGCCAAAATAACAAGTTTATTTAATAATATATAAAATGATCAGTTATTTTTTTTAATTGTAAGAAAGGTGTGATTAAATAAAACTTTTGTTAATTAACATGCTCACTCACTCACCTCAGTGTAATAACGAGTCAAAGTCAAAAAACGAGAAATTTAGTGTTGTGTCGCTGAATACTATTCTCAAGGAGACGCAATAATTCATTGAATGATTTTTTGGACATTCGGAGATAGTTAAAAAAAATTCGTTTATTGTTTTTTAACACTTTGAACACTGCTGTATAATCACCATTTACACATCGATTTTAAAGTAATGGATCTATCCAGTACTGCCTTTTTCGTCTTTGTATTCGACGACGATGGCGTCGGAGAAGTAAAAAAAAGGAGCAGCAGTAAGGGTGAAAGCACACGACGCGTTGCGGCGGCGGCGCGGCGCCGGAGCGATGTCGCTGCGTTGTTATACATTAAAATATCTTTAGTAGGGGAGCGCGGGGTTAGAAGTTACCGGGGTAAGTTGTTCCGATTGAAATAACTCCGTGAGGAAAAGAGATAGGAATATTCAATAAACGCGTCATGACTTGCAATGCCACAGCGCATCGACGGCGGCTATCTTAAACAGGCCAGTGGCGCCGGGAATATTGGATCGACCGCATGTGCGTCGCTGATTCACGTAAGTAAATATTTTCGTATTTATTATTTTTGGTCTATTTCATGAATTTTAACAATTTGCGTTGAGTGTTTCATTGTTTCAATGTAAGGATTTATCTGTTGTTGTGATAAACAATGCGTAATTGGCGTAAGTTTTGTAACTTAACCTACATTTTGTGTTTTTTTCAACTCGTGTGATTGGGGCTAGATGTTCCTTTTTTCTGGGGCAGGTTGTGACCTCGGAACAACTTGCCCCAATTCATTTGTACCAATAATGAGGTATCATTATAATCATTATAACCAGCTTTTACTAGTCCACTGCTGAAGATAGGCTTCCCCCAACGAGGGCCAAAATGAGGCATTTATTTTATTGTTATTTTCTTTTACAGCATGCGAACTTATAAAAGAAAATCGACCCGAGGCTTAATATCAAAGGAGTTACTGCAAACAGCAGCAAATGCAGTTATTAATGACGGCAGAAAAATTAAAACTGTTGCGAGAGAGCTTGAAATTTGTCATATGACTTTGTACAGATTTGTAAAGAAAGTAAGATCCCGAGAAGAAAATATCACAACAGGCTACAAAAAAACAAGAGCTGTGTTTACGGAAGAACAGGAAGATAAGTTGGCTGACTATATATTAAAATGTAGCTCAATTTTCTTTGGTCTTCTACCAGAAGAACTCAAAAAATTAGCGTACGAATGTGCAGTAAAATTCAATGCTCCCAATATTCCACTATCTTGGCACAAAAATAAAAAAGCTGGTCCTGATTGGCTAACTGGTTTTTTAAAAAGAAATTCTCATCTTGCTATAAGAACACCGGAGTCAACTAGTGCCAGTAGGGCAACATCTTTCAATAAGCACAACGTTGGTGATTTTTTTACGAAACTAAGCACAGTGTTGGATAAATACAAATTTCCACCTTCAAGAATATACAATCTAGATGAAACGGGCGTCACCACAGTCTTAAAGCCGAGGAAAATCGTTGCCAAGAAGGGAGTTAAGCAAGTAGGGGCCATAGTATCAGCTGAACGCGGGACATTAGTTACTGTCGAACTGGCTGTAAATGCATCAGGTCATACAGTCCCTCCCATGTTTATATTCCCGAGACTTAAATACAAGGATTTGTTTATAAAAAGTGGCCCACCTGAATCTATCGGCGCAGGAAACGGTTCAGGATGGATGACAGCCACGGAGTTCCTGATATATATGGATCATTTTATCAAGCACACGAAACCATCACCTTCAGATCCGATTTTGTTATTGCTCGATAATCACCAATCTCATATCGACATCAATGTGGTGGAGAAGGCGAAATCTAACTCCATTATAATGCTCTCATTTCCGCCTCATTGCACACACCGCCTACAACCACTAGATGTTGGAGTAAATGCACCTTTCAAAAACTATTGTGCAAAAGCTCAGGACAATTGGATGCGAAATAATCCGGGCAAGACAATGAGTATCTATGAGATACCAGAAATAGTTAAATACGCATTACCTCTTGCAGTGACTCCCGTAAACGTCATGAGCGCTTTCCGAAAAGCTGGTATTTGGCCTTTTGACCCCAATGTTTTTACAGAGGACGATTATTCTCCGTCATTTGTTACAGATCGCCCTTTGGCTTTAAATAACGCCTCTGAAGCTACATCTTTAGCTATTTCAGATAATATAATTACGAATATTCCAGAACTACTCTCAGAGACTATTACCAGATTAGACGATTGTGCACCTGCAACTGTAAACATCAGTTTTGGTGAAAACCAAACCTTTGATACGCCAGGGTCATCAGGGATTGTTAATCTGCCTTCACCTTCTGGTGTCACAGAAGAACAACTCGGAAAGTATGCCCCTTTTTCTCCAGAAAATATACGTCCTTTTCCAAAGGCGCCTCCAAGAATTGGAACTCAAAGGAGACGTATAAGGAAATCCACCATTTTAACGGACACTCCTGAAAAACAGGCCTTAGCAGAAGAGCAAAGCAAGAAGACAAAAGGGAAGAGTAAAATAAGTCAAGAACATAGAAAAGGAAAGGGAAAAGGAAAGGGAAAAGGAAAGGGAAAAGGAAAGGGAAAGGGAAAGGGAAAGTCTGTTAAACGACAGGTTTTACATACAAGTAGTGAAAATTCTGAGAGTGAAGAGGACGGCTTAGAGTATTTTTGTCTAGTGTGCTGCGATAGTTACTCTAATTCGCGTTCTGGAGAAGAATGGGTTCAATGTCAAGATTGCAAGAACTGGGCTCATGCTAGATGTACGCAGAATCCATCTTTATTTACATATGTGTGCCCGAACTGTGATTCTGAAATATCTTCTGAAGGCTAATTATAAATTATTTGTTTTTTTTTTTTTTTGCCTATGACGGCGTTTTTTATGTTTTTGTTTATTGATAGTTTCAGCCTAAGACAAGACATTACTGTGATTAAAGACTGAAATAATTATAAAGGCTGATTATAGTTGCAAGTTATTTCATAAGTTTCTAATGTTAAATAATTGTTGAAGTACAAATAATGATTAGCACTGGTTAAAACTTAAAAATGTTTTATGATAATACGTAGGATATTGTTGATTATATAATACTTAATAAACATACTTGATTTAATTATTTATTGCTTTTCATTTCAGAAATTAAACCATTAACAGAAATCGTAACAATTTACCCCGACTTCTTAACAACTTGCCCCGAGCCGGGGTAAGTTGTTACTTTCCGACTATGGTCCTAAAAAAATGAATAACAAATAAATCTCACAGCCAATGACCACGATAACTATATTAATAGTAAAGTGAAATATGTAAGTTAATTTATTCATAGCATAGAAATAATAAAATCAAATATCAGGTATAAAAAAATTAGGTTAACTAAAAATCGGAACTTCTAGCCCCGCTCTCCCCTATGTCACACGATGCGGTGCGACGCCGCACCGGATTGACTAGCGCCGAGACGAGGCGGGGGGGTTAAATGCGTTGCGACGTCGGAGCGGCACCGCTCAGTTGTTTATTTGTCACAAAGAAGGGCACTCGTTTCCTCGTTCCGTTTCTTTTATAGTTTTTTTTTGTTGATTTTGTGTTATTTTTAAAATGAGTACCAACGAAGAAGACATTGATATGGACTACCTTATTACGGTAGTCCAAGAAAGGGAAATCCTCTGGGATAAATCCAATGTGGACTTTAAAAGCAAAAGCATGGGAGCAAATTGCTAAAATTCTATATCCAGAGTATGATAATTTTGCTTGTGATAAAAAGAACCAAATTGGTGAGTAAATATTTATTGCTTTAATGATGATTAAATCTTCTGTAACTGCCACTGTAGTTCTCCTCTGTTGCTCATGAAATAGCTTGCGAATTGATCTCTAATAACATTTGCTGCTGTAATTTCTTCATCTTGAGGTTGTAATTCGTGAAATTCATTATCAATTATTGCCAATTTATCGTTTTGCCGAAAACCATTCCGATCTGCGACATAATTGTGTAGGACACAACATGCCTTTACAACATCCGTAGCAAAATTATAGGACACATCTATTGGTCTGTGAAAAATGCGCCATTTATTCGCCATAATCCGGCATTCGACATACCTTCTGGCTCTGCTGAGACGATAATTGTAAATCTTTTGTTGTACATTGAGATTTTTACCTCCATATGGACGCATAATGTGTTTGCTCAGTCCAAAAGCTTCGTCACCCACAAATACAAACGGGGTTTGTGTATTAGAACCACACAGTGGCTGAGGATCAGGCAATGGTAGGTCATTGTTAATATATTCATATTCATTTATTTCATACTTTCTGTACATGTCAATAGAATAAAAATAATTTCACACATTAACAAACATAGGTAGATAATAATTTAAACTACAATTACATAATGTCAAACGGATTAAATAGTAAAATTATAATATTCGGAAATATGTACAAATTAATATAAAAAGTGTAGCTATGTGCTATCATAAAATTTGTTTTAATTTCATAAACTCGTTTTCAATGTCATAGAACGCTTGTTTGATAAGCCAGCGTTTAAGTCTTTTAAGTTAGGTGCTTCGATGACATCAACGGGAAGCCTGTTGTACACCATTGTTCCCATGACATGAGTCAACCTCGCGGACTTCTCGAACGACCGCGGAACGCATTTCAGCCTGTGCTTGTAACGAGTGGGCCGTTTCTTCCCCCCGTCACGCGACTCCCCTACCTTCTCATAAGACTCGAGGTTTGTGTGCATGTACAGTGCGATTTGCATTATGACAATCGATGGTAGTGTAAGGACCCCGAGTGATATAAAATATGGTCTTGCCGATTGACCTTCCGGTATGCGTGCCATCGCTCGGATAATAAGTAACTCATATAGTTTTGAATTTTGAAAAACAGTTGAATAGCATTCTTTAATGTATGCGCCAATGTCGATAAAAATAAATTTGTAGTTGGAGTCCACAATCCAAAAGCTAACAACACTACAGAGAAAAAGGCTTTGTAATTTAAAAAAAGCGAGCCATTATAAGCAGGATTTCGCATACGAATATGCTTCCCATCTATGGCACCGATGCAGTGAGGAAAATTCGCTTTTAAATCAAAACTTGATGCAATTTCTTTTAATTTTTCTGTTGTTAGTTCAGGAATGTTGTCTCGAAGAAGATGTTTCCATATATCACTACAAACTCTCCTAATCATATATCGAATCGTAGATTTTCCACGTTTGAATTGGTACTCTAAATCTTGTATCGAATTTCCACTTCCCAGGTACTTGAAACAAAAACGTTTATGTAATGGTTTAATATTTTATTTTCAGGTAATGATACTGTGAAAAAGTAGAGAAGCGTCAAAGATAACTTCTATAATCCATCCAAAAATAAATACAAATAAGTATTTAAAAAAAATTAAAGATGCTTCTAAATCTGGCTCAGGAGCTAAAAGACTTAAAAAATATCATTTTTACAGTCAACTTCTATTTTTAACAAAAGTGACACAAAATGAGACAGACAGTAGCTTAGACGTAACTGGAGAAGCCAACACTGATTCTACAAGCGATATTGCACCGGAGTCTTCACGTTATGTTCCTTTCACCCGCAAAAGAACAATGCAAGCCGATGATTTTGAAAAGGAAGCATTGAAAGCTCTTAAGGAGCCTGAAAATCGCCACATGTCATTTTTTAAGGGTATTTTGCCATCAATTCAAGATTTTACAGAGCTTCAAACTCTAAACTTTCAAAGCCTTTGCTATTGCAAATTATCACCGAAATGAGGTATCGCCCAGTGTCCCAACCATCATCATCATCATCATCATCATATGCGTTTCAACAATCGTCTCATCAGCCTTTATCACACGGATATCATACAAGTAATTACAGAAGTACATACACTCCAACCGACTTGAACTTGGATTATAATTCATTGACATCTCCAGGTGAAATATCTCAAGACAGCGAGTACGATTTTGCCAATTTGTAATAAAGATTTTAAAATTAGGAAGATTAAGATTTATTTTATTGATCATTATGAAAATTAAAAAGTCATATTAATAAAAAAAAATATTTTTATTACTTACCTCAAAGTAATGCCTAGCATTTCTATTGGTTCCACTGGATTCCTCATGTTAGTATACTGTTTCCGTATATGTGGTTCTAAAGATTTTAATAAAAAATCGAAACTGGACACACTCATTCGAAAGAAATTGTAAAACCTCGTTTCATCTAAAAGTATTTTTTTATATTCTTGGAGAAAAAACTGTCCATCACCGTTTCTTAACGCAATAAAGGGAGAGACCCAGTACTGTCGTACTCTTCTACGTCGATTTCGGCGGTGGCGTAATAGTAGAGCCAGCAACAGACGTCTTTTCCGATCCATTTTTATTAACCGACTGCCCAACGCTACATCAGTGTTGTTATCGTACATTTTTGAGTTACCGTATCTTGAGCCTGAAGTTGCCGTATTTTTGAAAAATATACACGAAATTGCCGTATTGGAGCAAAAATATACTGTTTTGATCAGAATTTGTCGTGTTAAATTGCCGTAATTACTTGAAAGGGCAATGAACGGGCCTGCCGTAAAATCTAAAAAAAATCGTGAATTTGCCGTATATTACGGCAATTGCCGTATCAATACCAACACTGCGCTACATGGACGCCGGCGGCGCCGCTGCGACATAACAACGTTGCGGTGCCGCACCGCTCGTATGCCCGCCGATACGGCGAAATATTTGCGGTGCGGCGCCGCAACGCGTCGTGTCCTTTCGCTCTAACAATGTGTCTCCGTTGGAATCCATATTGGAAATGAGCTAGTTACCCCAAGTTCAACACGCGTCTGCAGCGCGACTGTGAAGCGCGGCTGTCGCTAGCGACGGCGTCGCAACTTAGCCGCGCTACAGCCGCTGTAATATGAAGGGGTTCGCTATGCAGCGCTTCAGTTGCACGACAAAAACGCCTATATGTAAAAGCGCTCTTATTCCATCTTAGCGTACAATAGTTCCATCCATAGCTTTACCAAGTGCAGACCTTTATTCAATTCAATTCATTTATTCGAACCATAAATTCATAAGAACACTTGGTAACGTCATTAACAAAAAGGCATAAGAATCCGTGTACATAATAAGATAAAATAACAATGTCAAAATGAATAAAGCTGTAAAGGAGCCTCGTCAATCAAATGCAGCTGTAAAAAGGCTTTGTCAAAGACAAAATAACAAATAATTAATACATACAGTATACAGATACTACATGAGTACAATGTTCCATCAAAAATTTTATAAATCTATTACTTTACCTTATTACAAGATTCTAGTTTCAACACAGTTCTCTTCCATACGTTACTATCTTTAACAAAGTCATCTATATTATAATATGCCTTGCTCAATAGGTAGCTTTTTATTTCATTTTTAAACTTTGTTTCATTAAGACCTTCGACTTGTGCAGGGATTGCATTATAGAAGCGAATACCATTACATTTGAAAGAGTTATTTGTTTTCTGAAGTCTGCACTTAGGAAATACAATTTTGTGCTTATGGTGCGCTTTTGGATTCAGATCAGTTAGTTTCTTCAGTCGACTTCGATTTTTTCTTACATACATTATACATTCATAAATATACAATGAAGGGACTGTTAATATGTTTATAGTTTTGAAAATCTCCCGTACTGAATCTCTAGCTGATAAATTATATAGACCACGGATTGCTCTCTTTTGCAATATGAAAACTGAGTTTCTGTCCGCAGCTGAACCCCATAATAAAATCGCGTAGGACATAATGCTATGAAAATAGCCAAAATAAACAAGCCTAGCTGTTGCGACGTCCGATATTTTTTTAATTTGACGAACAGCGTGGGCAGCTGAACTAAGTCGGTCAGCCAGTGTCTCTATGTGAGGACCCCATTGAAGCTTTGAATCTACTGAAATACCCAGAAATCGAGTAGATTGTACAGGTTCGATGAGTTCATCTTTCAGTCTTATATCAAGTTTTCCGCACATTACATTGCAGATTTAGACTTAATAACCGGACATTTTGACCCACGTGACTCTATAGATTTTGACCAACAAGTCTTTGTACGAAATCCGGTAGCGTCCCGACAAAAGTTAGCCCCACGCTACGGGCTAACTTTTGTTCTCTATTTTTATTACGAGCCTCGGTCAATTGGGTCCTATTATGCAAAGAAGTGTGATTAATAAGGTCATATACTTGATTCATTCGTTTCCTGTGGTCCTGAGAGTACTGTTGGAATAAATCCTGAGAGTACTGTTGGAATAAATTTACACAAGACACTGTGCTCGCCGATCTTCCAATATACATTTATACGAAGAAGAAACGCGGCCCTGTAGCCAAATCTCGCATTAAGTGAAGCCCTAAATACTAAACACACCAAATTGTTACAGGACACTACTATGGCTGACAATGATCTACCAGACCCAAGGACAGGAAATGATGATTGACTCGCTTGACCATGGACCAGGACTTCTTCCATTTAAACTAGGAGCTGCAAAAATGGTCTCCCATTATCACTCTTTCCATTTTACATTGACTTAGAAAACATTCGTCTTCAGATAGAATCAGTTAAGTCCCAGACAACAGAGTTAAGACCCTTGTTGAACAATAAAACCTTATCTATATTTGATCTATATCCCCACCTAGAACATATTAACAACAAAGTCAAATTAATTACAGAAAACCTTAATATATTTGAATCAGTTCGTAATAAACGAGGCCTCATTGACGGTCTAGGCTCTGTTATAAAAAGCATTTCCGGTAACCTAGATTATACCGACGCATTAAAATATGATCATGCTATTAACACGTTGCGCAATAACGAACAGAAATTAGAAACGGAATTTAATAGTCATATTAGTTTAAGTAAACATTTTATTGCACAGAGTTCTCAAATAATTAGTAATATAGTCACAAATGAAGAGAAAATGAATAAAGCATTAAACGCTAAATATCAAAGCGATGCAACTAGAGACGCAGATCTGGTTAAATACGCCCATCTGGCACAACACTCATTAATTCTGGGAGATAATATAGAATATTTGTGTAAGTAGTTACAGAACTTAAAAAATACATTAGCTTTTATTCGTGCATCGAGCACTCCTTATTCTTTAGTTAGCATAGGTAACGTTAAAGAGATGTTTGAGAAGTTAAGGACATTCATTATATTCCAATGATGAAATCCTTAACATAGAATTTAGAAACTTTTATGAAATAATCAAATTAGGGTACTTTTATTTAGGTAAGCAAATAGTAGTAGTTATCAAGGTTCCTATCGTATTTCCCTTAACTTATGAGTTTTATAAGTTATCCCTCGTTCCCAACATTGACTATCAAATTCTAGTACCACCCTCACCTTTCATAGCACTCTCTAACAAAGACACTAGGTACATAGAGACAGAATGTCCGAAGATTAATGCATTATATCTCTGCGAAGCAAAGCCCAGCCTTAATACCCCGGACAACGCGGATTGCATCCAGCACCTCATAACTCGCCAAGAACTCCAGCCACCTGCAAGATGACATCTGTGAATCTGTCAAACGAAGCCCTGGAATCACTGGATGACAAGCATTACACCCTATGCTTTTCTGTACCAACCAAAGTGAAGATATCCTGCGGACAAGAAGAATATTGGACACTACTAGGCAGTTATTTGGTTACTATTCCACTAAAATGTAACCTAAAAACACCAGGATTCACAATCTCCAACTCAAACGACCACATCAAAGGACATGCCATTAGAATAATGGAAATGCCATTACACTACGAACCGAGCTCCAAGGATCACCCGAAACTCACCCTCAACTCGCCGAACTTAGAAAAACTTCACACACTAAATTAGCGAATCAACAGCTCAATCTTCAATCAACTTAGATGACATCACTGATCCAGCCATATATCACACCACCATACCTATCTACATGGTACTATCATTGGGCACTGGCACATTCATTGCCTCGCTACTGTACCGCCGACTACGTGCAAGCAACGAAGACAGAGCATCCACGGAGACACTCAGTGGCGCTCTAGAAGCAACAAACGCAGTCTCGGAATCCTGCAACATCAACCCTAGCCAAATAAGGGTTGATCACATATGCCTACCAGCGACTATCTCGAACAAGTTCTGCAATAGTCACCGTTCTACGGGGGGAGATGTTACACATAGCCAACCCTAGCGTATTGCCGCATCAGCATCGCCCGCAATACACTACACGCGGCTCCAGCGACACGAGGCGCAAGCTCAGCAGAACGCTCAGGCGGACACGAGGCATCGGCCTCTTATCTGCATACATTAGTGGTTAATGTCAGTGTTTTGTACAATTTTCTATAGTCACTTACCCGTAAAATCAGCTGTACGTTTGTAAACGTCGTCTTGTCCTGTTAAAAGATTTTCGGCTCGATATTCGACCGTTTACCGCATAAACACTTTGTAAATTATTTCACGGGCATCGCCACGAATGACTTTGTTTTGATCGTCATGATGACACTATTTTTGCTTAGTTTTTGCTGTTCACAACTCGTAAATAACACAAAACAAATTAAAACACACGATTGTTTACAATTATTGACAATTCAGAAGCAATTCAGGTACTTTTTTGTGTTGCCAGCAAAATTGCATTTTTAGTTTCCGATTAATTAATTTCTACTCTAAAATGTCGCGGACTGCAAGTAAGTATTTTTTATGGGATTTAGAAGTAAACCAGTTAATTGGTTTGAAAACCAATAAACCCGACTGCGTCATAATCCTTCATTTTGATACTACACCCAAAAGAATTAAACACAGAACACGAAAATAACGACACCTCTCAAATTAAATACATAGGTACATACAGACATACATAGGCTCAAAAAACATCTGCTAGCGTAGTCGAATTAAACAATGGTAGTTATTAGAAAGTTACATACCTACATAATACACACGTACCCAATGGTATTTGTTTCGATGATAAATAAAATTTATGAGAATGAAAAGATCAAACTATTAATCCACACAAACAAAACAGTCCGGCCCTGTTCAACCCTGTGACGTCATCCCAATCTATGCCTACTTCAACGTACTTCTTTAATAGAAATAAATACAATTACGTGCTTTAAACTTACTGGTTTTCTTTGTTGCTATTAAGCGCAATACACATTGAGCCCGCCGGGCCGCCGACATATGTCTGCAACTTTTTGTCGGCCGTCTAGTTGGCGGCTTCACTTATTACAAGTCGAAAAATTTGGTCGGCGGCTTGAGATAAGATAAGAAAATATAAGCACGTCACTACAGGTCGAGCGTTGCCGGCGACGCTCGACCTGTACTGAGCGCAGCGTACCCAAGCCGGCAACATGTCGGCGGGTAAAACGTTGCCGACATGATTCTTTTCATACAGGCCGCCGGGTTGTGTCGCCGGGCTTTGTCACCGGTCCAGCGGGCTCAGTGTGTATTGCGCTTAACTATGGGGTTTCTGATTCTTCCTTGCTAACTCTGGTGGCACAGTATTTATTATATTTTCCATAATTTGAACACGGGAACAATGCAGTGACTCGCATGACAAACTAAAAGGAATGGTGGCCATGACAGTCAAGAGACGGCTTGTGATTGGTTCTAATGGACTTAGGCATGAATGATTTGGAACCTATGGGCGACTTAGGCTGGATTAAAAAAAATGTTGCGACTTTCTTAATTTCTTCGTGAAGGCGAGGACATAGGATAAATTGATTTAAATACAAAATACCGCCATTTTTATTTGAATTGAATGAACAAATAAAAGTCGATTTGAACGAGACTGGACTTAGGCAAGTTTGATATCTATCAACACATTGATTCGTTTCAAGGGCAGAAGCACTATGCTGCCGTCCGCAAACTACAATGCCGTTAAGTACCAAAATGTAGTTTCGAGATATCGCGGGAAAACTGTTTCAAAATTTTAAAATTATGCCATTTGATAAGTGGAATACATATTTCCATAATTTTGATACCTTTATATAGAGCTGAGAAAACACTTTGAAATGATAGTATTTTCAAAATATTAAGGTGTGCGAAATAAGAGTTATAAGCGTTTTTGCATTCTATTCTTGTAATTTTGTCTTAAAATCTTTTCAAAATCACCACTAAAATGCCGTTAAGTATAGTTTAACGGCATTTTAGCGTGATATTTTCTTTAATTTCATTGGATGGTACTTGACTATAGAATTTGAAATCATTCCAAAACTAAAATGCCGTTATATCATGAAACATCCAAGATTACAATGCGGTTAAAGCCATTTAACCGCATTTAAAACTAGCAAACTTCATAAATTTGTTTTAATCGGTTATTTCAGAGCATTTTACAACACTAAAATGCGATTAAATGCAAAACCTTTACCTTTAACTGCAATTAAGCTAAGCATGACTCACAAGATATTTAAGAAAATACAATAAAAGTGATGATTTATGTGAGATAAGTGAACAAAAAATGACATTAAAAACTACATATTTATTGCCATTAAAAATGATGTTTGTTATAAACAGCATTTTTTGTTAATCTTTTTCGAATACAAGCCTAAGTATCTAAAAATACAATTTCTCAAGAGTTAAAATTTAAAATAACAAGGTAAAATTACAACATTCTAAATTTAAAATTAACATACTACTTTTATTGCCTTTACTTACAACAGATTTTCAAGAATCTACAATAGAGATCAATTGTTTTTGTTTTATTTTTGTCACAATCACTTAAACTTTTGGATAAATATTCCTACAAAATAATTAATAATACCTAAGACTCAAATATTTTTCTTGAGTCTATATATTGCTTTACTAGCATTATCATTATTTGTCGTCGGTCGACAAGTTCTTCCAAAACAATAGCTTATGTGTTGGCGCTATGTTGCTCTGTGAATTGAACTAAATTAATCTTCCGCTTGGTATTTCTGCATTTTGCTTTTGAATTGAAACGAAGTTTTATAATTTCTGGTATTTTAAGTGTTTGCCATTGAAGAAAGCAAAATAATATAAATAATCTTTCTGGCAATAATTTTTGTACCTACAAGCTATCACAATAAAACTCAAAATCAGAGTAAATCCACATGTGCGACATATTTTTGAGATTAACTCTTAATTTGAATTCTTCTTTCTGAAGCGTAATTTGGCACAATGACGAAATTGTTTGGTGCTATAAACTTTATATTTACTTTTGAGTTGCTAACTCATACTGTCTCATCAAAATGGTCAAAATCATATAACTTACCTTTATTGCATTTCTAACTTTACTTTATGATCTTCTTGTTCGCAACACACTGTGTTCAGATTTGAAATAATAAAGCGTAATTTGTTATACGCATATGATTTTGCTTTAGTAAATAAATGCATTTAGTAAATAAATGACACTGAGAATAAGTGAACATTATAGTCAATTTTATTTTGTACACTGCAACTGTATTGCACTGTTAACAACCCAATTGTATACATCAGATCTTTCTCTTCGATTCAGTCATAACTTTTATTTTTCAAACTGTCAACTGCTTTGTGGTCGTTGCATAAACATTAAAGTAGACAGGTTCTGATATTCACCAATTTCTATCATGTGTCTCCGCGTTTGATAGAGAGATGGAAATACTGACAGTTATTTAAGGTTCATTCATTGAGCTTCTACGCTTTTCCAACCAGCCTTCGGTTTGTTTTTCTGTATTCTGTATAACGGCATTGACAATGTTTTATACAACGTTAAATGGTACCGTTTTTAAGCTAGTTTTCTGTTGGTATTTATTAATGATGTTGTGGTTCTTAAAGTCAGACTTATGGTTACGTTTAGACTTATGCTTAATGGATTTCTTGAAAATAGTTACTTAAATTTTCACTTGAATCAGCTATCTTAAAATCTTTATAACGTGCAGGTCATCTGAATTGAAATCACACTGTAAACTTGATTGTGCAGTTTAAAACTTCAACAGATACGGTATGGTGCTATCATCATCTGGCTGTAATATTTTATGTTAACTCTTCAAACTGAATGTTTGTTTTGATGATTTTGTAGAGAATTACTCCACTTTCCTTGTAAGTCTATTAAAACCTGATAAAGTTTCATTAGATAGATTTGTGATTTCATTAAAATCTAAAGAAAGACGAGTACTGTAACATAATTTATACGTCCCAAAATGTATCAATGACACTCGAAAAGTAGGAACCAGATGTAACATAAGGATCATTTCCGTTTTTTTCTATACAAGATCTAGTTTAGACTCATCTAGATGTGTTTTAAGCCATCGTAACAAGTTGGAGGGAACGAAAGCATCTTATTCATCTGCAGTTGATTTCCTTCTCATACAATCGTACTGCATACGCAAGAACCTGTAACGGCATTTTAGTTAAGTAATGTGGCATAGCTGCGTTTTAGCCTAGTATTGTAAAAAATAAATAATGTATATCACATAGTTAAGGTAGTTTTGTGATATTTTCTGTTTTAAGTTTACAAAATTGCATATGTATTTACTAGTCTAAAAAGCCGTTAAGTATGTTTAACTGCATTTTTGTGTTGTATTCAAGCATAACGGCTTTATAGCGTTGGACAAATACAATATAAATTATAAAAGAAGCTTTGTTGAAAACATTTAAGTGCTTTAACGGCACTATAGCGTACAAAAGTCAGTTAACGGCAATTAAGTAATGGAAAATGAAAGAAAATTTCAGCCAAAGGTAACGTTAAAATACCTTAGCGGCTTTTTAGGTAAGTATTGTTATTTAACTGCGTTTTAGCGTTGGAACCATACAAAATAAAATGACTTAACGGCATTTTTAGTTTTGGTATCTTAAAAACTAACATACCTAGAGAAACACGGGTTACACAGATCGATAGATATTTTTTTTCTGATTGTAGTGCCATTTAAATGTCCAAATCGACCCGATGTTAGATAACGGCATTTAAGCTTGCGGACGGCAGTATGAAACAATATATGCCGAAAAAACCCACAAGAAGTCATGGGCGAGATTTGATGCTGAAACCGGATTTCTCTACCAGTGTCAAATTTATATAAATACTAGCGGCCCATTCCGGCTGCGCTCGGGTATTACCATTTAAAGACTATTAATCGAAATAAAAACTATCCTATCTCTCAAGTTGGACCCGACTGCTCACGGTGTGCCAATTTAATTTAAAATCGGTTAAGTAGTTTAAGAATGCATCGCGGACAAACATCGTGACAGGAGATTTATATATATTACTAGCGGCCCATTCCGGCTGCGCTCGGATATTGTCATTTAAAGACTATTAATCGAAATAAAAACTATCCTATCTCTCAAGTTGGACCAGACTGCTCACGGTGTGCCAATTTAATTTAAAATCGGTTAAGTAGTTTAGGAATCCATCGCGGACAAACATCGTGACAGGAGATTTATATATATTAAGATAGGAAGATATACGATCGAGTATGTGCGGAGCGGCGCTAAAGGAGTCTACACAGCAAACCCGCCGACCCGCCGACACAGCCCGGCGGCTTGGTGTCGGCGACTTTGTTTCAAGAATCATGTCGGCGACTCGTACCCGCGCGTGCAAGTCGGCGGCATGGCCGGCGACTTGCGTACGCGCACGCTCAGTTGCCCGCCGACACTCCAGCGATAGTGACGTGCTTGTGTTTTTTTGCGATTTTCTGCAATAATGGAATGGGACGAAGAAACCACTCTAAAGTTAATAAATTTGTATCATATAAAGGAATTATTATGGAATCCAAAACACTTGGATCACAAATGTAGACCTAAACGTTTTGATGCACTAAATGAGATGGCAAACGAATTAAATACAAATGTCACAGAAATAGAACGGAAGATAAAAAATTTGACGAGCCAATATTATAGAGAAAGAAAAAAGACGATTGAATCAAAAAAGTCTGGAACCAGCGCAGATTCTGTTCATGAGAGCAAGTGGTTTGCCTTTAAATCTTTGAATTTCTTGCGCAATAAAAATAAACCTACTGGAACAATCGATACGGTATGTAACATTTCAGTGATGTTGTATTATTTTATTTCTAACCTAATTATTAGAGCACACAAGAATAATACTCGTATGTAAGCTTGGCCCGAGTGAAGAGAGGCGCGCGGTAAATAAAGACATAGGTACTTATTTTATCTGCCTTTGTTGTTGCGCTGCCGCTATTGTTATTGCACCGAAATATTTCTAAACAAATTAATTCTTGGAATGGCATGTGCACAGATATAATAGTCATTGCAAATGTATTTTTTAAAAACTAACAACTCTTTTCTCAACAATCTTTTGATTTCGCCGAATTTCTAGTATAAACCGAGAGATTCCGTACCATTTTTTTATTTTTTATTTTTAGGTTGTTTTAGAAATATTATTATTAATTATTATTTACATTGATAATTAGTATTAGGTATGATTTATGACCATTGTCTTTTTTTTCATATATTCCGTGCGGTGTACCTACTCGCGGGTAAAAGCTAGTGTATAATACATTTTATAAGTAAACTGTTGGTGATTCAAATATAATATTATTTCAGGAGATAACAGCAACTGACAATAATGCCCAACATGCGGACAATGATGCTCAACATGGGGAAAACGATTCACCTCAAACGTCAAACATCGTCAACATTCCCCAAGCGAATAAACGTTAAAAACCTAATCCAAGTAATGAGATGGTGTCGGAAGCATTAAATTTAATGAGAACAGTCAGTCAACGGACAAATCAAAAAAAAAAGATGAGGACGATTTGTTTGGCGAATATATTGCGACAAAACTTAGAAAATTTGATAAAACAACAAAGGCAATAATAAAACATCGGATTAACAATATCTTTTTTGAAACCGAAACTGGATATCGTTCAGACATGTTCGAAGCTTCGCCAAGACCTTCAACTTCCCATAGTCATCCAAGATATTATACAGTATCTTCAATGGATCAATGTGATGTAAATTGCTACTACTCATCATCCAACTCTGCCGTAATAAACCCTGTTTCACCGCCTCTTGGTGAACCTTCAACATCTTCAATTGAACCTTCGTTACGTGTGTCGCTTCAAGAGAGTGGTGATATTGAGAACATATTATCATCTATTGAGTCAGATAAATAGGTTTATTCCACAAATCCCCACCGTATGCACTCTGACAATAACCCTATCACCTGATGCGAGATAACGTAATGTAGGCACAAGTATTTCGTCTTAATGTTGTTGTCATAGAATCGTCATAGTATACTCAAAATGCATAAAAACATCAGTGGGGATTTCGCGGTGGGGATTTATAGAATAACTCGGTAAATAAAACCACTTATAAATGAACAAAAACAAGTGATTTACGAACTTTTTAATACAAATTATACTAAAAATACAAGTACTAATACAAGTATGAGTTTCATTAAAACTTACGAGTTAGCCATTGATCATTCTGCCATGGTAATCTCCCGACATCGGAAAGAAAATATTGAACCAATTCTGTCCTTATAACCTCAGGAGATTGTGTCCTTGTAACCTCAAGGGACTGTGTATTGTCTTGTCTAGGCAAGTCAACAAACAAATTATTTTCACGTGGTTCCCTGCGCCAATCTCCTGGATTGATTTCTCCCCTACTATTTTCAGTATCATATTCATTTTGTTGTATTATACCATGTCGTTTTACATAATTGAACAAATGAATACATGCCAATGTTACAATAGTAACTTTTTGTGGATTTAGCTGGATGGGTTTGTTAAATATCTTAAATTGTTTTGTTAACTGTCCAAATACATTTTCAACTACTCTTCGACCTCGACACATGCGATAGTTGTACACTCTCTTGGGAGACCCTTTCGCATGATTACCATCATAAGGTTTTAAAATATTGGTTTGTAAAGGAAACGCATCGTCGCCCAAAAAAAAATAGGGTACTGGCATAATTCTTCCCGGTAGAGGTTTTTTATCTGGCAAATTTAAATCATTATTATATAACATTCTGCATAATGAAGAGTTAGCAAATACACCACCATCGGAAATGCGACCCTGGCACCCCACATTAGCGTATAAAAACTTATAATCTGCATCCACTAATGCAAACAGTACAATACTGAAATACATTTTATAATTAAAATAATCGCTTCCACTTCGTGCTGGACATTCAATTCTAATGTGCTTTCCATCCATAGATCCAACACAATTAGGTACATTCCATCTACTCAGATATCCATCTGCAACTTTTGTCCATTCGTTTGATGTTCGTGGAATCTGAAATCGGAAATGTGCTCGGTGATAGGATAGCCATTTGCCTACTTATATAGTAATTTTTCGGAACATAGTTTTTCTGGAAGATTAAAGAAAGTTAAACGCCCATATATGTACATACCTTCACATAATCCGAAAGTCCATCTACGATAGCTTGGCACACTTCTGGAATAATGTAGGAAATAAGTTGAGGAGATACTTTAAAGGTGTCACAAAGACTGTTGAATGAATCTCCCGTAGTCAGGTATTTTAATGTTAATGATAATCTGTCCGTTGGTGAAATTGCACTTCTGTAATTTGTATTTTTTTTAACTATTGTGGGTCCAACAATGCTTAGTAAATATTCAAAGTCGGTAAACGTTAACGACATAAATGTCTTAAAATGTAAGGGTCTTTTTACAATCAAATCGAACTGTTCTTAAATCTTTTATTCTATCACTGTTACTGTAACGACTGCGACTCATTAAGCTTGGTCAAACCCAACACTGTCGTTTTCTCTTCAGGGACCCAGCTAAAATTATTCCACATGCTGCTATTATTAGATCAGCATCAGTATCCATGTTTATTGTAGGCTGCAATATTCGAGAAAAACAACACGTCACGTTCGTACACACTGCAATCACTAACTAAAAAAGTTGTACTGATTTCTTGCCGCCGACTAACTCACCGACACAGCCCCATGACACATGTTGGCGGGTTGGCGGGTTTGGGTCGCCGACACCAAGCCGCCGGGCTGTGTCGGCGGGTCGGCGGGTTTGGTGTGTAGACTCCTTTACACATCTGATTTCTTATCGCGCACCGTGGCGGGTGCGGCCACGCGCACGGGCGCCAGCGGGAGCGGGAGCACCGCACGCGATATCGCCGCTTACGTTAATTTCGCCGTCGAGGGATGTTTGTTTGCCTATTACGAGAAAACAGCTGAATATGTGTCGAAGGGTTGGCCTACGAAAGTGACCGACCCAGCCCTAAAACCGTATTTTTTATGCCGAAACGAGATCTCGATAGAACACAGTATACTTATGAGCTTCATAGTTCCCATTTTGGAATTGTGAAGATGAAGGCTGAGGCCCGAGGTCGGGTTTGGTTCCCGGGGGTGGCTGCGGTCCTACAGCGCGTGCGCCGTGTGCCGCGCGCCCGGCGCCGCCGCGCGCGTCTCTTGCACCATGGCCGCACCTTCCCGTGCCCTTCTCTTGTATTAATTTATATTTTCTGGGGCCGATTCATAATATAAAGTTTCTCGTGATTTTGGATGCGTTTTTAAAATGGGTCAATAAATGTAAAGCTCCCGTTTCTGCAGCCCAATGGGTCGACACTCAGTAATTTTTTGACTACGGCACACAACCCAAAGCCTTTGTCTGTGGTCAAACGCACCCAAAAAGATGGCTCTAAGATAGATATCAATATCCCCCACTGGCATAGCTGAACACAGCATAGTAGCTATGGGTGGCGTTGATAATTTCGATCATTTCCGCGCATCGTATCCCATTGGGCGTAAATCAAGACGGAACTGGTTGCGTGTAAATTATTTCATGTTCGATGCAGTTATCATCAACGCTTATCTTTGTTATTTACGAATTCATTAACAGCTGATACACTCACATCGAGAATTTAGAATTCGCTTAGCTCGCAGCCTCATTAATGGATTCCCTAGCAAAAAATCAATAATCATCAATATTGTGTTCAAGAATAAAAGAGGAGGAACTTCGGCGTTCCTGAAGAACTACGAATATCCTTTGCACGACACTTACCGGAAGGCCAAAAAAATTTGCCAAGTGCCGATATTGTAGTACAAAGAATCGCCAAAAGCGTTCACGAATTATTTGCAATACATGCAAGGTGGCTTTGTGCGCCACACCCTGTTTTAAGAGCTTTCATATTGCTGGAGGGGATGTAGCTTGAAGCTGCAATTTGACCCTTACTTCCAGAGAGATTACTATGTAATGTTATAATATTATATTTTATCCTGTGTCTGATTATATTCATACAATTCTAATAAACACACCTTAATACCTAGTAGCAACTTTATTTTTAGCGAAGATTGGTCCCTATTTCTCCTTCCTATAAAAAAAGTTTAAGAGATAAGTTTTTCAAAATCCCTGAGTCCTGTTTCATTAGATAAATTCATATTTTATGTGAATTTAGGTTAGTGTCATCATGCCTACTAAAAGCCTAATTATTATAAGCAGCCCACTAAAAGTTCTCACTGCTGGAACTCGGTGCCTTAGTACCGTTCATCTGCCAAAGCCAGGATGACCAAACTTCATAATGGCCCATCAATTACGAAGGTCTGGGGTTCACGGGCTCTTGCTCTTGGTAAAATAATAAACCGTGATAAAATAGTGATTTGCTGTCTAATGAGATTTTATGTTCGTAAAGTAATTCCAATATAAAAAAGAAACGCCTACGAAATAGTTTTCTATATTTTTGGTCACGGAATCGAGTTCAAGGTCAAGCTCTGAATTGAACATAAGATTATTTGTCTTTACAGGCATAATATAGGTATGGCCAAGAAAACATATAATAAAAGTATAATTAGGCGACGCCGCGAATGGCAGTCGAAAATATGTGTGTACCGAGCGCGTCTCAAGAACTTAAAATTCCATGGACTACTCTAAAGGACAATGTTTGTCGAACGAAACAATAAAAACAAAGGGAATTGAAACGATGTCGAAAGTTCGAAGTCTCACTTAAACAATACACACTAAGCCCCCCGGGCCGCCGACCAAGCCCGGCGACACAACCCGGCGGCCTGTATGAAAAGAATCATGTCGGCAACAAGCGCCTGCGCGTGTTACCCGCCGACATTTTGGCGGCTTGGGTACGCCTGCGCTCAGTTGTCCGCACGCCAGGTAATGTTCATTTAAAAAACAACAACCGTAGCGGATGACAGCGCTAGAATTCATTTTGACATTCTCTCCCCCTCTCAAGCCCTCTTCACCCACGTCAGAGGCCCGTGCCTCCGGCGTGCGTGCGGCTAATTTGACTAGTTTGTGTTGATTCAAGTGTTTGCGTTGATTAATTTCCGTCTCTTAGAATCCACAAATATTGTCAATGCAGTGCATATTTTTATTAGTTTGCGATGCGGTACCTTACAGTGCTTATTCTCGTTGGTGTTTGGCTTGCCTGCGTTGATGAGAAGAGTTTGCGTCGATTAGTTTCCGCCTCTTTCATCCTACAAATATCAAAAAAACCTGCGAAAGTCTTCGAACACATTTTGCACGGCGAAGTATACAGACAGGTCAAGCAGCAAATGGGAGATGAGCAGCATGGCTTTAGGCGTGGCCGATCTGTAAACACGAACTTATTAGGGTTTGTCGAATTCATCTCCGATGCTATGGATCGCGGCTCACAGGTTGACAGCGTCACAAGTCACTGTTGTCCAATCGAGTGGCTAGGAATATAACCCATGGTCGAGCAGAAATAAACGAAGTTATTGTTAACGAGTTTTTCGATAACTACGAAAAAGAAACCGAAAATGTCCCTGACACTAACATTTGGAATTATGACGAAACATTCTTAGTTGATGACCCAGGCTCAGTAAAAGTTCTGACTAAAAGAGGGACGAAGTATCTCGAGACCATTAAAAAATCTTTTAAGGCAGCAACGTCGATAATGCTCTGCGGAAACGCAGCTGGCGAATTAGCCCCAGTATACGTAGTATATATAGCTGAGAATATGTGGGGGACGTGGGCAGAAAATGGTCCTCCACAAGCAAGATACAATCGTACTAGAGGTGGGTCGTTGACGGTTTTTCCGTCAACGTAATTTATTAGCTTTTCGTCAATGGTCAACCGGTTGAAAAAACAGTTAATTTGATTATTAGGTTTTTCATTATGGCTGATTTACATTATGTACAATAACAGCTTAAATATGCAATACGAATGATTTATTTTGAACATTATCTTCATGATGTTAAGGTTTATTCTTCAAACCACATTTGTTCAACATAAATTCACAATCTTTACCTTATTTGAGTATCGATATATTTGGCGTACCTAATTCATTGTCTTTGACCAAAACGTAACATTATGAGTTTGCTGTCTCGCTTTATCATATGGTAATAGAGTAAGCCGATGCTTCTGATGCTAAAAAACTTTGATGGGTCATTAATAGTTTTTAAGTTAACATAATGTATTACTTTTTCGTTATTGGTCAAAGGGTTGAAAAACAGTTGATTTAATTATTAGGTACCTATTTAAATGAGGTTAATGAACATTGATAATAGTTCTAACTTTGTGAAATTGGTTGCATATTTCATACAATATGAGTAAACGAAAGTTAGCAAAAAAACTAAATACTAATAATATGCAAACCAGTTGAACATTCAACAGTTTTTTGCGAAGCAGTTGATGCTTCAACTGTTTCATGCAAACCGGTTGATGCTTCAACTGTTTTGTTCAAACCAGTTGATACTTCAACTGTTTGTGAAAACCAGTTGACGCGTCAACTGGTTTGCACATTGATAAAAAGCTAATAATGCGTTGATTAATGAAAAGCCGTTGAAAAAAACAGTTCGTTGAATCAACGCCCACCTCTAAATCGTACCAAATCTGGTTGGTTTGACGCACGTTGTTTTGAGGATTGGTTTGAATACACGATGCTGCCTATACTTAAAAAACAAACCGTTAAAAAAGTTTTGATTGGAGACAATCTCAGCTCGCACATAAGCCCGCACGTTATCTCTTTATGTGAAGCCAACAATATTGCGTTTATTGCTCTGCCTCCAAATGCTACGCACTTCCTTCAACCACTAGACGTAGCATATTTTCGCCCTATGAAAATAGCATGGAGAAAGATATTAAACGAATGGAAAAATAATACACGTAATAGTAAAAGCTCCAGTGTCCCGAAAGACCAGTTCCCGATGCTCTTAAAACAAATGTTCCAAGAAATGGAAGCCAACACTCCGCAAAATTTAAAATCTGGTTTCAGAAAGTGTGGTTTGTTCCCCTTAAACCGAGATCCTGTATTGCAAAGAATGCCAAATCAGCAGCTGGAGGCTACTGTCCCAGTTCGTGAATTATTAGGGGAGAGCTTTCTGAAGAATTTAAGATCTACAAGAGTGCAAGTCACTGAAACAAGGGCTTATCAAAGAAGGAGACGCGTAAACGTTCCACTGGGTAAAAGTATTACAGCTGCCGATTTAGTAGAGGAAAAAACAACAGGTCGAGATATCATTTTGTCTCCGCTTTCGGATTCTGATCAATCTTCAGAATTTGTTATGGAGGCATCGGGAACATCAAAAAACATCGAAAATGTAGATTCCAACCAGGAGACAGAAATAGTAGCCCCTACTATGTCCCCATCATCTACACAACGCAAAAAAGAAAGTATAACTGGGACTATCCTCTCACGTTCAATCCAAACGGATCAGTCAATGGCAGATACAAAACATGGGGAGCAATCTCATGGCACTTTGACAGCAGTAAGAAACATCGAGCCGCAACCAAGTACATCTTTTGGGGGACCACGAAAACCTAACAAATCTCTGCCGAGACTTAAAAAATCAGCAAAAGGACCTGCTAAATTAAAAGGCAAACATGTTGTTAACTCGAAGAAAAAGAAAATATATGTAGTTTCAGACGATGACAGTACAAGTGCGTCGTCAAATATATCATTCCAAGAAAGTGATTGCAGTACCAACTGGTGCGATGACGAAGAGGTACAGGGAGAAAATGAGAAAGAAAACAATAGCAGCATAGAGAACAGTTTGAAAGAAAATCAGGAAGACAGTAACAAATCATTAAATGTTGAGGAAGGGAGTAACGTCCGTGTTAAATATGATGGAAACGTTTATCCTGGAAAAATATTAAGAAAGTTACCTGAATCGGCTCTTGTGTCTGCCATGCAAAAAGCTGGGCATAATATATGGAAATGGCCCTCGAAGCCTGATATAATTTGGTACAACAACTCAGAAATAATTCAGGCAATAAACGAACCAGTTCTGATATAAAAAAGAGGTTTGTACAGGCTTTTCCGATAATTGTATGCACGTTTGCACGTACCTGGCCAAAGAAATTTTCAATGGGGTCTGTATTAAAATATCTTGGCCTCAAAATTTTTATATTTTTGGTTTTCAGCAATCTCTACACCCTTTGAAAACTTTCAATTGTTGTGACCCAATTTTTCAGTGATGGTACACTTTTGTGTTTGTTTTGGTTCGTCACATATCGGACGTTTTTTTTTTTTGCATTGGACCATAATTGATGGTGTTCAGATTTTGCTGTGCTAGCCTTACGGAGAGTTTTTTTCCCTTACATTTTTAATGCAGGATACCGGCACCATTGACGCTGTCGAACAAATCTTCGAAAAATAATATAGCTAGCTAGCTAATAATAAAGTGTTTTTCATTGTTGGGCTTACGGGTTTTCCATCTGGGTATAGGGCTGAAAATAAAATTGCATAATGTATTAATTTTTTTTTTACTTCAAACATAAAAGGTATTTTTTATACAGGGTTATCTGCTTGCCCTGTACTAAAAATTTGACTTTTTTACTTTTTTTACAAACTCCAAGTTAACTCCAAGCCCCACAGTAAAAGTTGATCATTTTAATGGTCTGAATCACCTCCTATTGAATTTGCATACTAGTCCTGGATAAACATTATATGGTATTCCAAAAGAAATTTTAATGGGGCGTATATTTGTGATTATGGTATACTTCAATACAAATATTATCCTAAGTAAGAAAATGCTTGCAGTGAGAAAGAGATGTAACATAACTAGAAGTATGAAAAATACTCACGGAATCCAGAAGTATATGATAATGCTGATGCTACTTTTTTGCTGAGCACTCGAACCAAATACACGTTTGTTTTACTTATAAAGTCGATAAATAAAAACTGTGGCTGAAAGAGTTAAAGCATATTTAAATGATTCAATATTTTCTTGATTATTATTACTACTATTGCGTTCTAAAGTACATAGTTTTACTTGGTAGACCTACAAAAGAACGGATGTCTATATAGATAAAGAAAATAAAGGACTCCAAAAGTTCAGGCGCTGGATCTGACACGGTTTATATCCCTTCAGTAAAATGGTACAATGTATTGGATGCATCCCTTCGAAACTTAACTACAACGCTGACACAAAGTGAATATAATTTGGTAAGTGTTTATATCTATTACCACAATACATATAATACAAACATCTGTCCATCAGTTTGTCTGTTAAACTCTGTCTGTTGGAAAACCGGTAGTTTTCAATGTATCTTCTTGTCTGCCACGAACAGATTCACTTCCGACAAAATAATTT
The DNA here is from genome assembly GCA_963693475.1 of Ectropis crepuscularia. Lineage (NCBI taxonomy): Eukaryota > Metazoa > Arthropoda > Insecta > Lepidoptera > Geometridae > Ectropis > Ectropis crepuscularia. The sequence goes on from OY856355.1 coordinate 23,581,222, forward strand.
GAATATTTCTCTCGAAGATCTGCAGACCTTTGGAATGAACAGTTACTACTAAGAAATTGATAAAGGTTGATCCCGAGAGACTCAGGCTCATTACTCCAATTACCGTGAATGTTAATTCCTGCTTCATAATTTTCAGTGTCTACTGTGTATTCATACTGTGTGTTCTGTGATTTTGTTTGTTGGAGCCATTTATGTAAAGCGCAACAGGTCTTTACTATCTTAACAACTTTCTCAGGGCTATAGGGCATCGGTTTCTCAAACACTCTGAATCTGGCGGCTAGTATACCGAACGCATTTTTCACTATTCTCCAGCCCCGTGATAAACGATAGTTATTTTTTTTGTTGTGTTGTTAAGCGATTTCCTTGAAAAGGTTTTAGTGAATATTCTTTCAATCGAAATGCGTTGTCTCCAAGTAAGACCTGATCCTGTGGTAGAAAACTGTTTTCTAATTCTTGGTATAAACTACAGTTTTGAAATACGCCTTCAACAGAAACTCTTCCATTACACCCAACGTCTACATAACTAAAGCAATATTTATGATCTACTACAGCCACCAAAACAATCCGGTTTGTTGCTTTGTAATTATATTATAAGCTTCCTGATTACGGGGGTGCCTTAATGACAACATGTTTACCATTGATTGCTCCACAGCACCCTGGAAAGTTCCACTGTTTTCGAAATCCATTTTGAGTTATTTTCCCGTGTAGGAATCTGAAGGAAAAAATGTATTAATGAACACTTTGATACTTATAACACTTTGTTTGTTTCAGGCTTCCAATAGTACTAGTACAGATACTGAACGAACTAGTACTATTGAGGATACTGTACGTGGACCTACACCTCCTCCACCACCTCTAACAAAAAAGAAAAAAATCTTCCAGCTCTCAAGCATGGTCAAACCATTAAAAGAGATAATCAATACTACCAACACAACAGTAGATGAAAATTGTAACACTTTTTTTTCCGTAATTCGGAACGCGTCTCATTCGCTAGTCTGTGGTTTCGAAGAGAGAAAATTTAATTTAATTTAATTTTTAATTTAATTTAATGGGTTGTAACACTTTTTTTTTCCGTAAATCGGAACGCGACTCTTTCGTCTGCTAGCGGAGCAAAACGTCCCCTCCCTAGTTAATAATCGTTTGTTTGTTTAGTTTTTTTACCGCAACACTAGCTGGTTTTGTGAGCGGAAGGGAAGGGAGCGTCCATTTTGTTTTTTGTCACGGGCGGCGGTCTCGGACCGCCGCTTCGTTATTAATTAATTATTGTATCTTGAGTTGAATTGTTTGATCGTTGGTGAGTTATGTGCTGTGATTTCGTTTGTTCGACCGTGGGTCGATCGAAGTTCGCCGCGGCGTTATGAAAACGTATTATTGTTCTAGTGACGTGTCCCGAGGCAGCGCCGACCGGCGAGGGCTAACCGCGTCGTGCGCGTGGGGGCTTGTCTTCGCGTGAACAATCACCTCTCTAAAGGGTAAGTTCGAAGTGTAAAATGTACAGAGAGGCCGCATGCCAGGCGGATGTCTGACGGACACGTTGCTTATTTCGTTTGTTCTTTTGTAGGAGGTGTGCTTGGGGAGCCGACCGGTTTTGTAGGCGTCCTGTTGTGGTGGTGTCTGGCGGTTTTGGCCGGGTTTCCTGTCCCGGGCTGCGCCCAGTTCGGCGGTCGACCCCGAGCTCCTCGTGCCTTGTGGCTGTGACAGCGCTCGCCTGAACCCGACAGGTTTTTGTTTGGTGGATAGTGGAAGAGGATAGTGGTGGAATGGAGAGTGAATGGAACTGAAGGTGTATGGTTTTACTCACCATGTTTTCCATGCTTTGAGCAAACCGGGATCTGGGAAGCCTAGTAGGCTATAGGGTACAACATTTCAGTGGTCCATTCCCCCCGAGGAGTTAAGTGTTCTGAAAATGTCCGACCGTGGTCGGTTAATGAAGGTCAGGTTTCTGACCTAGATAAATAAATTTCTATGTTTTATAACATATACTTCTTCCTGCTGTTACTCGAGGTAAACTAGGTGTAAACGTTATTTTCATAGGGGCCTACAGTAGTTAATTACCTTATAATTTTCCCGGGTCCACAGCTAGTGTCTAGTTAGTGTACTTTCGGTTATCACTCATGTAAACACTATAAAGTTTAATAAAGATAGACACCCGTCTAGAATTTCCCAGGGGTAACTATTCGCGGGATACCATACTTCCTGTAATTGACGGAGAGTCAGTCATAATCTGACGGATTGTTTCCTCCGTACTTGAATGTAGTACTGGCCTGTTGATAGCCTATTATTAATGTGATGTTATAAACCATAAAGTATATAGAGTGTAATTACCTAATAACATTGGTTCAGCGGTTTACTCTTAGTGCGTTGAAACTGACTTTGTACTTGTAATTTGTAATTTTGTCACTTACCTTACTTAGTCTACTAGAGTTATAGTTATAAATTCCATGGTCTTACACCGTACGCAAGAAGGCCTATTGGCCCTTTATTTTGGTTGATATTGTCAGTTCTCGGTAACAGTATAGGTTCCTGGCGGTAAGGAGGGGTTAATTTTTGCCCAATTACTTATCTAACCTAACCGTGGAGTTTTGCCTTTGCTGAACCCCTCTCTAACCTAGGGTGGTATTCGGAATTTACCCATCTTTACTAAGGGGCCCTGTACTGAGAATAACAAAATTTTAATTTAGAGGTTGTCGAGGAATTCCTCAAACTCCTTTTTTGGTCTTTTGCAGGAACAGTAACTCAACGATCAACCCCTGGCCTTTTACCCTTTTTATTATTGATGTATACCTTTGTTTCATCTCAATAAACGCTTGAAAAAGTCTTAATTTTTTATTTTATACTTAAACTTTAACTTTTTTCCGGGAAGGTTTGGGAATTCAATTTTCACCAATTGAGTTCTCAACTCTTGACCCCCCGGATACCCTTACAAAATGAATTTGAGGTCTTTGGGAAACACATTGGTCTTCAACTCAAATCTTTGCGCTTACTTTTGGCAATAGAAGCACAAGAGCACATACAACTGTATTTAAATAACATAAGACGACAAAACCTTCAAAATACAGAAAATAGGATTAGTATTATATCACAGTCATCGCATGAAGCAGAATCAAGTTATAGTGAATCTTCAATATATCATGACAACAGTAACCCTAATTTCAAAGAAGAAGCTCTCGAGCACTCATTAATGGTTCCATCTGGCCCCATTTATAATAACGGAACACAGAATAACATTGCCAACTTAACTTTAACAGCAATACATAACGCTGATGTTATAATATACATACAATATTATGATGTTACAATATATATATATATATATTAGGGTGTCCCTTAAAATTCAATGTCAATATATTTTTACGCATACCTTCTAAAAACTTTTATATGGACCTAATATAGTACAGAAATAAATATTAGCCCGATTTATAAACGATAACCCGTGCCGACTTGAGTTTTTAACTTGCCCATACAATTGCGCGGGTGCAGCGCTGCGACCTGTTACTGCGAGTTTCAATTGTCATTTCATACGTGATTTCTAACATTATTAGTGCGTTGTTGTTTATTGTGTGGAGATGTCTGTGGAATTACGAAGTGATAAACAAAATATTTACCTTATCGGACTGCCAAGCCACCAGATAAATGGTGCAAAATTACCATCTAATCGACAAGTTCTCACCGTTTTATGTTACAATATACGTGAGGTCAAGCTGACTGTTAGTGAAAGTACGAAATCTTGTTATAAGAGAGTGCATTATATTTTGGGAAAAGCCAGAAATCCTACAAAGGCATTTCCTAACTGCGTGAAGAAACTTGTTGATTTATATCATGTTTGGAGGGAGCTGCAAAAAAACTGTAAGAAAACTCAGGACACGTTCAAGAACCGCGAAAACAATTTTGTAAAAGACCTTGATAACTTGTTTGATATTGCACATGCTGATGCCTTCGACAGAATGAAGATAGAGGATGACAAAGGTTTTTTAAGGAAACAGAGAGAGGACAGGTCGACCGGGATGCTTAGGTGGAACTGACAAAACATTGGCGGAGAAAGAAGAACGAGTTAGGCAAAGACGATTGGAAGAAAAGGAAAGAAAGGTAAAACAAAGAGAGCTATTAGCTATTGCATGTACTTCTTCGGTAGATAGCTTGGAATGTCTGGAGAATTCGAATGAGGAACAGATTTCGAATTCTGTACTTAGTACTCAGATTCCTTGCCCTGAAAAAAGTTCTAAAAGAGGCACGAACCTTGGCTCGAATGTACAGTGTCAATTAAAGCACCTAACCAAGACTTAGGTATACTTTTTGAAAGCTCTAAAAGAATATGAAAAAGTAGACGCGACAAGTTCCAAGGCATCCACAAGCAAGTTTGTTCATCATTTATGGTATTTGTGTGAAGAAGCAGTCATGTTATTACTCTTTGATGAAGAAGTTGATTTCAAAACCAAGACAAAAACGATTAATAATTTAAACAGAGATGAAAGTTCAGATTCTGCCAAACGCGAATCTTCCCATCGAAGGAAGAAAATACGCAAATTTTCTTTAGTGAGCTTAATATTTTCTTGTTTCTTTTTTCAAAGTTTTGTGGCTTAGTTTTTGCTTTTTAGACTGTTTTTTCTTTCTTTCAGATATTATGATGATGGATGATTTTGTGACTCAAAGAAGCAAATAATTTCTATCTCGACTGCAGATCGACGAAACTTTTCTTTGGGAGGATGTATCTTCTTGGGGTGACAATACTACTTTTTTGGAAGCTAGAAGACGAATAAGTTGTTTGAAAGGTCGTAAATGACACTACTGAAAGAGCTGTTAAATGAATGCAAGAATTTAATGGACTTATCACGGTTGAAGAAGTGCAAAAACAGTTTTTGTTGCGTTGTGTTCAGGAACATAGAAATCTGTATCCAGACTGTAAAAAAACTACACCAAAGAGAAGTCACCCTAATTAATTATTATTATAATTTGTATTTAAATAAAAGTTTGTGTTGATCTTATTTTGTTATTACTCATATTTACTTTATTTGTTGCATTTTAATTATTTTGGATCAAACCAAGATGTCAGGCCAAAACACCATTTTCTAATAAACTTTAGAGCTCGGTCGGCACGGGTTGCAATCATGCTACAAATACGAAATTTCGTATTTAAGTATATTTTAGCATTCATAAAAAAAGTAGAGGGTATGCGTTTCGAAATTCTAAAAAAATTTTTTTTTTGCCATATAAGGGACACCCTAATATATATATATATGTATACAGGGTTATTGGTAATCAGCCTGCATCCTTTTAAGGGCACGTTAAGGACATTACATATGACAACTTTTGTTCTACGGTTTTTAAAAATTCAATTTTTTTTTTCTCATACAAAATAAAGAAAATGAATTTGTCCTGTCTAAAACTATTGAACTCTTCATACACGTGCCCGCAACAAGCACGCGCGCTCTCTTTACCGCTCGCCGACAGTAGTGACAGTAGGCACGATGCTACAGATAGGAAAATAGTTACCACTGTGCCGTCAAGGCAAATGAAAGGGCAGCGGGGTCTGCACGGGGGCGGCTCCACGTGCCTACAGATCAAAACCAAATTTGTAAATTTGGCTGTTAGTAGTAAATCGAAACGCGCGCGAATCGACTTGTTCTTGTTTTAATGGTTCGTTTTCGTTACAATGCCGTGCTAATACGTTAACATTGGGTAGATACATACAGAAATGGTGTGAGTTTTCGCTCCCACCATCTCCACCACAACGACAATGTAGCCGCCGCTTGCAGCGAATGCGTGAGGTTGTTTCGCAATACCTATCTAGTGTTTTGGTGATATTGATCATAATATGAAACTTTACTGAGTGACTACCCGTAGATCCGTACTCTGCAATGAGGGGGGCTCCTTGCCACAATTCGCATAAAAGTAGGTACTAGTATTAGAACTGTTAACAAGACGGACCGCCGGCACATTAATCGTACCGGGTGAAAGAGCTTGACAAAGAATTGGTACCCGGGCCGCTAGATCAAACGCGGTAGCGGTGTTGTTGTCTGAGCTGCCAGGTCGCCGGTCTCATCGATATAAATCAACAGATGTGCCCTGAGCGCCTTACAATTGGTAATAATGCGTCTCTGTGTGTATCGTATGTGTTTTACAAACAATCTACATGACCCTACAATCGCTAGTGGCGAGATTTGCTGTGGTTCTTCTTATTTTGGTTGTTGACAACGAATAATGATAGGTAAAAACGTCCAGCGTCCACCGCGTCCTGAAACCGACTAGAACGGAAAGAGTGAGCTCACTCTTCCCAACATTTTATAAATAAATATAAATATTGGTGTACAATTCACACACAATACCATCTGACCCCAAACTAAGCAAAGCTTGTATGATGGCGGCCAGATAGCTGATATAATACTTATATAGTTTTAAATACATACTCATTATACATAGAAACACCCAGACACAAGTGCAAACATTTGAATTCATCACACAAATATTTGCTCTGGGTGGGGATATTTGTGTGATGAATTCAAATGTTTGCACTTGTGTCTGGGTGTTTCTATGTATAATAAGTATGTATTTAAAACTATTTAAGTATTATATCAGCTATCTGGCCGCCATCATACAAGCTTTGCTTAGTTTGGGGTCAGATGGTGTTGTGTGTGAATTGTCCACCAATATTTATTTATTTATTTTACTTTTGTGCTAAATAGTCAAGTTGAAGAACAAAATTAAAAAAAATGATTTACCCCTAACTACCTACCCATATTGAGGGATTTGTGAAAAAAGAAATGTATTTCGCCATTTTGTGGTAGCCATCCAAGATAGCCATCTTGGATTTGAAATTTGTCATAGTAATAGTATTCTTCAAGCCCTTTCATTTGATACCCATATTGAGGTAGGTTGTGAAGAAATATTTTATCCGCCATTTGGTGGAGGCGGCCATCTTGAATCGATATTGACCAAACGTAGCTGAAATCATCCGCACGGAAATTAACCTTCAAATAAAAAACCTTCATCGAAATCGGCTTATCTGTTTCAGCTCTACGGTGCCAGAGACAGACACACACGCACAGACAGACAGATATTGACGTCAAACTTATAACACCCCTTTTTTTGGTAGGGGGTTAAAAACAATATTATTTAGGTAGGTACTAACAACAGTCTACACTACAGCAGCTGCGCTCGCTAAGTTGGTATTAACCAGACACGACTGAGATGGGCAGAGCGATGCAGGTATGTGCTTGTAGTCTCTGCGTCCACTGCGTAAGTAGGTACATAAATACCAGAACGAGAAAGAAACAAAACATGATCGTGAGCCAAGTTACTGCAGCTGGTGTTTGACGTTTGTGTTTCGATTTGTAAGTACCTACCTAATTACCTACCTAGTTTTTGGAACGAAGCGAAGTACCTTATCGCGCGTTATGAAAGGGAGCTAGACGAAAAAAAAACTCACGAAAAAGTTGTAATGTTTTGTGCCTTGTGGCGTGATAGACTTAGAATACGATAACAAATTTCACCAATGTGAACAATAACCGAATGGTGCAAATAATAGTTTAAGGGGTCACCTATGAAGTTAGGTATCCCCGGTTCGAATCCCGGTAGTTACCGCTATACTCTTTTTGTTCTTTTTTTCTCTCAACACTCATTTTGTTCTTTTTTTTCCTGAGAAAAATAGTTCACTCATTTTGTTCTTTTTTTTCCTGAGAATAATAGTTTTAATAAAGGATCCCTCTTTTCAACGCATTTAATTTAAATCTAAGTATTTTCTAACAAACAATAACGAAAAAAAAATTCTATTGGCGATTTCTCTGCACAAACGTTGTTGTGCTTAACAATAGATTGCGTTGCACAACTAAGCCTATGAGTATTTGGTTAGAGGCTAGATCAACACTAATTTACGACCACTGCCCGAATCGACTTGCACAATGCACATCAAAGTTCCTATAATTAATAGGTGGCGCAGAACTCAAAATTAAATTCAGCTGTGGATTGTATCCTACTCTAGTGTCATAGAAAATCTGGAGAGGTCACTACCCGTACGATAATTTTGTTCTTTTTTTTCCTGAGAATTTATGTAAAGTAATTATGCAGAACCGCAAAATAAACCCGAAATACAGTTATTTGACGATTTTCTTTCAATTGTTGTCACGTTGTTGTCACGTTATTATACTATCGTATATTATATATCGTAATGTTCATGTAATATTGATTGGTGTGATTGACGCATATTTCGAGAAATATCATTCGTAAAACTAATATTTGTAGGTAACATTGGAAATAATATGAGTACTGTTTCTAAATGCAATCCGAATGGCTAACATTCGGAATGATAATAATGAATCATTGTTATAATGTTTATATAATACGTCAATGCTACTTCTTAACTTTATGTTAAGTAAGTACATTATATTTGTTAATAAGTAATAAAAAAATATTATTATAACTCAAAATTTTTATTACAATTCCTTCACTAATTAATCGACAAGAACTTCGTCCCATCCGGGTATCCCTTGACACCTCTCAACTTTTTTATTACACAATTACTTATTAATAACTACCTACTTAAATTACTAGTACAGACACAGATAAGAAAATAGTAACTGTGATACGATTTATTAAACTATGTTAATGCTGATGGACTTGTTCGTAGTTACAATTAGGTAGGTATGTAGGTACTGTTTTCTGTTTTTAAACTTATCAATCTCTTGAAAACTCAGGCCATAATTATTGGAAGCTCGCGGCTTATATCGATTATCTTATAGATTATCTATCTTATTTGGCACTACTATTAAAGTTGTATTCGGTGGCGTGACGGTACCATTTAGTGCAGAAGTAAAAAATCTTGGCATTATTTTCGATCGTTGTTTTATTTGGGATCCACAAATTCGATCAATAAAGCGCAAAATATATGCCTCAGTAGCATCACTTCGCAGAATTCTAAACTGCCTACAGCCACCAAAGTTGCATTAGTACAATCCCTTTTTCTTCCTATTCTTGACTACGCTGACGTCTGCTATCATGACCTTAGACGGGACCAATTCTATATGCTCGAGCGTCTTCAAAACTTTTGCAATAGGTTTGCTTTCGGTCTCCGAAAATATGACCATGTTTCTCTATTCCGATCTAAGCTCCAGTGGCTCCCTATCCGTTTACGTCGGGATACTCACATCCTATCATTTTTATATAACATACTTTTCACCCCTTCTTCCCCTTCGGATTTAAGCTCCCTAGGTACAAAAAATTAAATGGTATCAAATCCAAAGACAATTGAAACACTACATGGTTTTAAACTGTCCTTAGTAAATAAAGTGAAATTTTTAGGTGTATAGCTTGGTAATTAATTAACATGGTCTACTCAAATAGAAAATTTAGCCTAAAAACTTAGCTCGGCCACATATGCTGTTAAAAAAATTAAAGCACTTCAATTGCGGCACGATCAGTATACTTTGCTTACTTCCATTCTATCATGGCGTATGGAATTTTATTCTGAGGTTCAGCTGGAAATTGTTGTACAAATATAATATTTGTACGAGCTATGCATCGTACACTCACCTCATTCACCTCATTTTAATTGTCAAGTCATCATATTTTCACCTCTACACAAATCAAGTAATTATTCATTAGTTCGTAATTGACCACTGCGTCGCGTACTCATTAGCACTCAAAATCAGCACTTTGCATCCCATCAACATTATTAGCAATAAATTACATTTAATCAATATCTTAGTATTTTCATTGAACCAGCCTAGGGATCGTACATGGTCCTTCGAGTCTATTCGGAAAGACGGGATTAACCATTACGCGTGTGACCTAATTTAGTGTCGTCGGCACTTAGTGATACGTGTAGTGCCACGTTCTGCTTTCCGGAGAATTAGCATTGTGGAGTACACTCCAAACAACGGTTTTTGGGAAACATCCTGCACCGAGCATAGCATCAGCGAGTCCATTGGCTCGCTACAAACAGCACAGCACAGCACAGGAGGGAGTTGAAGAGAACAAGCACATAAGTATTGACGAACCTGAGGAGTTGACTCAGAGCCGTCGAGCTTAGCACAGCACCGAGCACAGCATCGAGCACAGCACCGAGCAAAGCATCCCGCTGACCCCAAAATCATCGGCTTTCAAGTAAGAGATTTCCATTTTTTCTCTACATATTACTACTCATCAGTTGCCTAATCAGCATATAAAATCATGGAAGGTGGACCCGCAATATCGAAAGAACCGCGTGTCGGCTTCAGCCACCGATATGGAGACATGACGGGGAGAGATGACAGCATTCAATCTACTGCATCACGGGGCGTTAACAGCCAGTTGGACGACATGCTCCGCAAGCAGTCGGCATCTTTCAGAGCCCTTTCTAGAACAATAGAAAACATCAACACGCAACAATTGGAAACCAAGTGGAAACTTGACGAAGCCATAGCAACACTACAATCACGTTGGGCAGCAGTCGATAAACTTCATATCGACATCGACAGTGAGCTCAATGGGGAAGACAGGGAATATCAACAAGCATTCAACGAGCACGAAATTATTTATACAAAGCTGAAAGACGAGCTTAACGAAAAGAAGTGGTCGACAGTAAACAAAGAACACATAACACCGCATTTGGAGATCCCTGTATTTCACGGAGACTATCACCAATGGTTTTCATTTAAAAATGTATTCAGTGATTCCATTCATAATAACACTGCTCTAACCAAAGCTCAAAAAATGCAATTTTTAAAATGCAAGTTAAAAGGAGAGCCAGAGAGACTAATTCAACACCTACAGATTGGCAACGATAATTATGATGTAGCCTGGGAGATACTACACCGGCGCTACAATAACCTCAATATCATTTTTAATTCCCACCTAGATAGCATATTAACTCTACCAACGTTGCAGCATAGATCCCTTTTTTTTTTTTTTTTTTATTGTGTAGGGGAATGCAGTTACGCACGTTGTGCTGGACTCGGTGCCAGAAGGGCACCCCTACCAACTAAACCCCCTTCACAAAGGTTTCGCCTACCATGGTGCCGTGTCAGAGTTGCGGAACCGCTTTCGCATTCGCCCGCGCAACTCTGACACCACCATTCACCCTTTCGGGCCCGCCTCGCGGGGGGTCGGAACCCCCGCATTGTGGCTCCTGGGACGCGCTGTAAACCTTATAACAGCGCGTCCCCCACCTCGGGAGGAGAATGGGCCATCAGGCAGTGCCCGATGGCCCAGGCCCTCTGAGCGGAGACGGGGTGCGAGCCCTAGTGGCTCGCCCGCGTGTCCGCTTCCTCCTGCAAGGAGGAGCGAGAGGGTCGAGTTCCCTCTCTCGCTCCTCCGTCTCCCTCCGCGAGACAATAGTCTCGCAGAAGGAGACGAAAGCTTCCCATGATCTCTCATTGTCGAGCATCTTGGGCAAGATGGTCGGCAATGAGAGATCTGCCCCCAGGACCGCGACTAGGGAACGTCGCGCGTCCTCTTCCCCCGGGCATGCCTCCAGTGCGTGTTGCGCGGTGTCTTCCGCGCAACCGCACCGGTGGCACACCGGGGTCTCTTCCCTTCCGGCAACCCTACACAGATATCTCCCGAAACAACCGTGTCCCGAGAGAATCTGTGTAGTCCGGAAGGTGAGTACCCCATGGTCTCTCTGGACCCACTCAGTGAGTATGGGCCGCAGCGCCTCGAGGAGCCGTCGAGCGCCGGCCCCCCTCCGAGTGGATCCAGAGAGAATCCGCTCCCTCCACCTCCCCAGAGCAATGGCCCTGGCATCGCTGCGCCACCGCACCACCTCCTGTGGGGCAGGGCACAGCTCGTCCTCTTGGGCTCGCACCAGGCGCCAGTAGACCGAGGATAAAACCTCGGCCTCTAGGCACCAAGGCAGCGATCCCGCAAGGACGCATGCCACCTCGTGAGAGAGTGTGCGGTAGCCCCGACACACTCTCACGGCCATCACCCTCTGGGCGCTGTGGAGGAGAGCCTCCTCCCCGCGGCCCAACCTTCTTGCCCATATGGGAGCACCGTACATGGCCATGGAGCGCACCACCGCCATGTAAAGGTGACGGCAGCGCGCTCCACCGCCTCCCATATTGGGCAGAAGACGGCCCAACGCCGCCGCAGTCTGCGTCAACTTGGGGGTTAGTTGACGCAGATGCGGCCCCCAGTTCCATCTGCTGTCAAGCACGACACCGAGATATTTCAGTGTCGGCTTGACAGGGATGGAAACCCCACCCACCACAATGTTGGCGCCTGCAGGTGGCGCTCGTCTGGGGCCATCATGAAAGCAGATGGCCTCGGACTTGTGGAGCGCCACCTCCAGGCCCAAACTCCTAATCCTGGCCACCACGGCCGCTACACCCGCAGTGGCCAGGATCGCCGCCTGGCGGAAGGTTCCCCCCTTGCGGTAACCAGCGTGTCATCAGCGTAACAGATTAAGCTGATGCCAGGCAGGTTACCGCACCTCAGCACCCAGTCGTAGCCGAGGTTCCACAGGGGTGGCCCGAGAGCAGACCCCTGTGGAACCCCTCGTGACATGGGGCTGGAACCTTCCCCATCCCTTCTTGGGTAGACTATCTCTCTGTCAGAGAGATAGTCCCCAAGGAGGCGCCGTAGGTACCGGGGCACTCTGTGGTACCCCAGCGCCTCTTTTATGGTGATCCAGGGCAGGGAGTTGAAGGCGTTCGCTATGTCTAGCGACACCGCCAACAACACCCCATCCCCGGATACACCCTCGTAGAGGTCGTTGACAAGACGAATAGCGTCAATTGTCGAACGACCTCTACGAAACCCGAACTGCCTTTCGGACAAGTTCGGGCCCACCCTTTCGAGGTGCTTGGCGAGGCGGGCAGCGATGATACGCTCTAAGAGCTTGCCCGCCTCGTCAAGCAGCACGATCGGACGATACCCCGAGGGTTCGTCCGCGGGCCGCCCCTCCTTCCGGAGGAGGACGAGCTTCCCCCTCTTCCATCGCCTCGGGAATCTCCCTTCGCGCATGCAGCGACTCAGGAGATCCCGGAGGCGAGGGCCGAGGGCGTCCTGAGCGAGGGCCCAAGCACGGCCGGGTATGCCATCAGGCCCCGGCGCCGTGTCCTTGGCCCTCATTCTCAGGACGGCGGCTCCCAACTCTCCCTCGGAGACGTCGAGAAGCTCGTCTTCCTCCCCCTCCTCCTCGGCGGAGTCTTCGGTCCGCGCCACCATCGCCGTGGGAGGGACAAAAGCCGGGAACAGTCCCTCTACCACCCGCCGCAGAAATTGTGGCTCCAGCATGCTGGTGACTGGAGGCGTCCATGGGCGAAGCTTTCGCCTCGCCAACAAGTAGGGACGCCCCCACGGATCACGGTCCAGTGTCTCCAGCAGCTGGCTCCACGATGCCGACTTGGCCTCGGCGATGGCAGTGCGGAGAGCCCGCGACGCCGCCCTGTAGGCGGCATAGCGGGCGTCCAACTCCGCCGGCTCCTGGAGCCTCCTCCGCCGGTAGTGCTGGTAGTGGCGCCTCCTCACTACGCAGCACCGCCGGAGCTCCGCAATCTCCTCCGACCACCAGTAGACCTGACGCTTTATTGGGAGGGCCTTTACGCGGGGCATGGCGGCATCGCAAACGTGCGACATCGCCATGCACAGCGCATCGGCCTCCGCGTCTAGGTCTACCGGTGGTGATAGAGCAGGGTTCCACGCCTGGACAATGGCTGCCTCCTGCAGCTTCTCCAAGTCCAGGCGCTTCAACCCCCATCGCGGGCCCGTCACCGGCAGGGAGGCTCCCTGTCCTCCGTCCGCTGTCGATGGGGAGACACTAAACGATATGTAGCGGTGATCGGATAGTGTCTCCTCATCGACCAGCACCCTCCAGTTGTGGACACGGCGTGCGAGCTCCGGGGTGGCGAAGGTCACATCGACCACCGACCCTCCCCATTGCCGCACGCACGTGTGCTCTGTGCCTCTATTGAGGACACAGAGCCCCGCTTCCGCGAGCCACTCCCCCAGCTCCCTCCCCTTTGCATCTGTCGTCGATGACCCCCACGCCACAGATTTGGCGTTGAGGTCACCGAGGACGATGACTGGGCGGGGGCGACTCCGTCCCACCAGGGTCCCTACCTCGCCGAGAAATCTCTCGAACTCGGCAAGGACCCTGTTGGGAGAAAAGTACACCCCCACCACCACGGTGCCTCCCACCTCAGTCGCGACAAAGCCACTTCCCCTAGTGACTTTGTCGAGAGTGGGCGAGAGGGCCGGCGACTGTGTGGTGATTGCCACCAGACCATCCAGGTCCCCGACCCAGTCCGACCTGGGGGGGACCCGGTATGGTTCGGCCACCACACACACCGTGATCAATCGCTCCGCCATGCACTGGAGCAAAAGGTCCTGTGCACGGGCGGAGTTATTGATATTGGCCTGGAGGAAAGTTAGTATGGGCGCCATACTAACTTTCCTCCATGCTGCCTCGCTGCTCTGGAGTGGAGCCGGTCAGCTGCGACCCGGAGCTGGTCGCAGCAGACTGCCAGACTGACAGACTGGGAGCACCTGTCTTTGATGGGGGCTCAGCACAGGCGCTGGTCCCCGACAGGTGCCCCGCAGGCCTTCCCGCTGCTGCACAAAGGGAGCAGCGCGGGGCGGCCGAGCAAGCTTTGGCCTTGTGGCCAAGTTGACCGCAGCGATAGCATTCTTCGCTGCGGTCAACTGCTGACCTGCACTGGGCCTGAACGTGGCCCAGTGCAAGGCAGCGGAAGCAGCGGCGTGGTCTCGCTTCCAAGAGCTTGACCGACGCCGCCACCCATCCCACCAGCAGGCGCCCGCCGTTTGCCACCAATTTCTTGGCGGCAACGACGGGACACCTGACAAAGGCGGTGCCCATGCCACCTGGGCCCCGCCTTATGTCCCCCAGCTTGATTTCTGGCGCTGGGCATCCCCCTGCCCGCGCCAGAACTCTCGTCAACTCCTCGGAGTTGACGGAGTCGTCCAAACCACTCACACGCAAGTCTGCGGTGAGGGTCGGGCGCGACACCGTCAACTCCTGGGAGTTGCCGAACACTTCCTTTAACTTGGAGGCCAGGCAGTCAGCCTTGGCCTCCCGTTCTTCTCCCGGCACCTCGAGAATGCGCGCCCCCGTCATGGTGGTGCGCATTCTCAAGGGCGGGAGGTTGAGGGCCGCGAGGTCTATTCGACCCCTGGCCTCCCCCAACACCCTGGCGTAGGAGAGACCCCTCTCCTGCGCTCCCGGCTGCAGCGTGATGACCACCGCTGCAGTACGGGGGGGGGGCGGAGTTTAGGGGCCTTCTCCTTCGCCGGGGTTGACCGCGGCCCTTGCGCCGCCTTCTTCTTCTTTTTCTTCGCCTTCTTCTTGGAACCGCGTCCGACGACTTCGGTCCAGGTCTCCAACGAGGGAGCCGGTCGCGAAGTCGCAGTCGCGGTCTCAAGAAGAGAATTCGCCGGGGGTGGGAGCTCCTGCGTTCTCCCAGTTCTCCCGGCTTTGCGCCTGCGCCGCTTTGACGCAGCCGCAGAGCCGGGCACCATAGTCGAGGTGCTTGGCACCGGCGGCGGCTCCTCCTTGCGCCTATCCGCCGCAAGAGGCGGCCTGAGACGCTGTGGAGGGAGCAACCGCTCCTCCAAACCCGCGAAGCGGGCGGAGATCATGGTGCCCACCTGCACCATGACCGCCCGCATCATGTCCTCCAGAGGAGGCGACTGCCCAGAGGGAGGGGGCGGAACCGTAGCTGCCGGGACCGGAGTCTCCCGTGCAGCCTTCAGCTCCGCAAGCTCACGTCGGATCTCTGCGATTTCCGACATGAGCTTTTTATTGGCCTCCCTCAGGAGAGCCACCTCCTCCGTGGCCGTACGCTCGTTGAGCTCCTTGAAGGAGGCATCAACCGCAGTTGCTGCCTCCTTCAAGGCGCGCACGAACGTGCCCTTGAGGTTTCCGGACCTGGTGGCCACCGACGTTATGGTGGCCACCGAGTCCTTCACCACCCTGGCGAGTTCGACGGACTCCTCCGCCGGGGGCCTCCCGCCGCTTTGCAAAGAGGCACCTCGCCCTCTCGCTCCTCGCCTGCTGCTCGTCGGAGAGCTCCTCCTCGAGCAGCAGGCGCTGCTCTTCCGCCCTCGCGAGGCTGAGCTCGGCCCGCGATTTGGCCAAACCGACAAATTCGCCGCTAGTAGGCGGCCTGCCCCTGCCTCTCCCTCTCCCTCTCCGGGCAGTGGGTACCTTGGTGGCCGTTGGGCCCTCCAAGGTATCACTAGACCCGGAGCAGGAGTGGGAGCGGCAGCTGTCGTAGCCCTCCCTCTCCAGGCTTCTCTTGCGAGAGCGTCCTTCAAAGGGAACGGGGAGCGACAGCTCCAGCCTCCCACTACCGGCAGAGTCGTCGTCGCTGTCGCTCACCGCCGTCGCCGTCTCGACACGCGTGAGCAACACGCGTGCCTCCCTCGTGCCAATCGATGTGCAGTGTCATGTTTTTGTTCGCCATGGTCGTTGTTGGTGTAGTTGTTGCGGTTTTTGCCCCCCCCAGAGTACGTGGGGCAGCACGCCGAAGCGTGGAGGGATTCCCCCTCTCGGGGACCCTCCTGGGTAAAACCTTTAAAACCGTCTTCGAGATTCATATTTTTGAAGCTGAATTTAGCGGGTACAGCTCCCCTGGGTGGGGGTCTAGCGGCCGGCCTCCCGCCGACCATGTCTGGATCGTAAGCCCGAGACCGCGCCCTGTAAGCAGCGCGATCTCGGACTCACGTGCCAGACACTCCCCTCGGCGACCCCCGAACCTTGAGACTTGGCTGCTGTGCGTCGCGACACCCAGCGAAAAACGCCAGATGTCGCCACGCACAGCATCTCATTGATCTCTTTGGAGATCTCCTCCCCTTGGTCCACCTGGGAGCTCTCTGCGTAGCAGACAGCTCCCAGGGGACCCCGCACCATCTAGGCTTCTACGCGCGGCCCTTTCGGGTCACGTGTAGAAGCCCTTCCGTCTCGTCCGAGATTAGCCATCACACAACAAAATGCCGCCGGGGCAAGTTGTTGTGTGATGCCCGGGGTGCACCACGCGGAGGTTCCCGAACCCCGCACCCCGCAGCATAGATCCCTACCGCAACTCAAGAAGCTTCATGACGTCACAATGGAGAGCGTTAACGGTATTAAAAAACTAGGAGTTACAACTTGGGAACCTATAATAGCACATTTACTGGCTCAGAAACTGGACTCTGAAACGCTTTCCGACTACAACGATTCCATCAGAAACAAGAAAGAAATACCGAACTTGGATGAGCTCATGAACTTTCTAGAAAATAGATTCACGCCATTTGAAAAACTACGTCGAAGCAACAAACAACAAGAGACAAACATAAAATCTAGTTCGCAATATAGCCCTATTGCGACATCATTCAGTGGAAAATTTCATAATTATAAATCGAATTACAATAACCATGTCAATGCACCCAGAGTGCTGACAACGGCAACCAATGCTCAATCTGCGAGTTCATTATACTGCACATATTGCAAAATGTCACGACATGCGTTGTTTAATTGCACTAAATTCGCAAATTTACCGAACACCACAAAATTAAAAACCGTCTCTGATTTAAAATTGTGCAATAATTGTCTTCACAAACATGATTTTAGCAGCTGCTTTTCAGAAAAAAGATGTCAGACGTGTGGACAAAAACACAATACTATCTTACACGAGGCCAGCACTAACAAGAATGAACATAGGCAATTCTTCAATAAAACTACCGCTTCTCGAACGAACATAAGTTCCACACATAATGAGCCACCACAACAGAGCGTAAACACCGTGGCACATGGAACCCCTCAACAAATCGCAAATACGATAGCACGTGCGACATCGGCACAAATTCTTTTATCTACAACGAAAATAAACATCACTGCCGCCGATGGCACAACACATAGATTTCGGGCCCTTGTAGACCAGGGATCTCAGATCTCTTTAATAACAGAGAAAGCAGCTCAAATTTTGAAAATAAAAAGAGATAAATGTCAGGGTATGATTTTTGGAGTCGGAGAAACACCAAATACCTGCAAAGGACAAATGACATTGACTTGCGCTTCCATTTACAATAACTTCACTTTCACATCAGAAGTTTTAATTATGAAAAGTCTAATCAAAAATTTGCCAAATGAAACCTTCGCAAAACCGACGTGGGAACATATAAAAAATATCAACTTAGCGGATCCAGATTTCAACATAAGCAGCCCCGTAGACATACTATTCGGGGCAGATATTTACTCTCTAATCATGATGGGAGGTATACTTAAAGGTGAAGATACATCGGAACCTATAGCACAGCAAACCCAACTCGGATGGTTACTATGTGGAAGCATGAAAACATTCCACTGTAACGTCGTTATTAATAATATTGAAGATCTACAACACTTTTGGGAGATAGAAGACGTCAGTGAGACAAACTTCGGAGAGCACTCGAATATGTCGTCAGAAGACCAGCACTGCATACAATTCTACAACGACACCACAATACGACAGCCGAGTGGAAGATATTCCGTGAGGTTACCACTGAAAGAAAAATATGAAGAAAATTTGGGCACTTCAAAATCAATCGCAATCGCACAGTTTCGAAACATAGAGAAAAAACTTAGTACACAATCAAATATATCAAGTATGTATAAGGATTTTATGAATGAATACAAGAAATTAAATCACATGAAACTCGAGTCTCGCAACCAGACACCCGTGGAATGTTATTTGCCTCACCACGGAGTTCATCGAGTGCAGTCTGAAACTACTAAACTGCGTGTCGTTTTTAATGCATCATCAAAAACATCTAGCGGGAAAAGTTTAAATGATTTAATGTACACCGGTCCAAATTTACAGCAAGATATTCAGTCACTTATCTTGAGGTGGCGACAATATAAGTTTGGATACACATCAGATATTCAGCAGATGTTCCGTAACATAGACCTACAAGAACAAGACCAATCTCTACAAAAAATCGTTTGGAGAGACTCACCTACCGAACCACTTCAAACTTATCAACTCACGACCGTTACATACGGCATGAAAGCGGCTCCGTTTTTAGCAATGATGACATTGAAACGATTAGCAGCAGATGAAAGAGAAATGTATCCAGTTTCATCAAAAATTGTGGAACAATCATTTTATATGGACGACCTGATTCATGGGTCACATAGTATTGAAGAAGCATCCAAAACAGTTGTCGAACTACAAGCACTTTTACAGGCAGGCGGCTTCATTCTGAGGAAATGGTCGTCAAATGAACCTGAGATATTAAACAGCATCACTAGCAACATAAATACAGATGATCCAGTATTTACATTTAAATGCGATCACACAGCAAAGACTTTAGGACTATATTGGAGTCCCAAAGAAGACAATTTCATGTTCCAGTCATCGTTTGAATTTTCAAATAAGAACACTAAAAGAGCACTTTTATCAGATATATCAAAACTTTTCGATCCTCTTGGCTGGTTAGCACCTGCAATAACTAAGTTAAAACTACTATTTCATCAAGTTTGGAACACAAACTCCAAATGGGATGACAAACTACCCGATGACATCATTAAACAATGGGAACAATGTAAAATAGATATTAGCACTAATATAGCATTTATTAAAATACCAAGATGGTTAAAAATCACAGAAAATTGCGTGATAAGTCTCCATGGATATTGTGATAGTTCCAACAAAGCATTTGCCTGCGTAATCTACGCAGTTGTTAATCACAATGTATCTATGGTTGTCTCAAAAACAAGACTGGTACCATTAAATAAAACAATTTCTATTCCAAGATTAGAACTGAGCGGAGCACTTTTATTGGCGAAATTAATGGATAAAGTAAAACAATGTTACACCGAATACGAATTGAAGGTTTATGGCTGGTCAGACTCCATGGTGACTCTAGGATGGTTAAATGGAGATCCAGACAAATGGAAACCTTTCGTGTCAAACCGAGTGAAGCAAATTGAAAAAATAATGCCGTCAAAATGCTGGCATTACGTAAAATCCGAAGAGAACCCGGCGGACTGCGCAAGCCGAGGAATTTCCATCGGGAAACTAAGAGAACATAATTTATGGTGGTGTGGACCACCTTCGCTATCAGCATTCGAAGAAACGCCAGAGATCCAAAAATATTCTACGGAGAAAGAATTGAAACATCAATTAGTACATGTAGCACAGAAAGACAATGAAAGCATCATATTACAAATATTAAATAATTCAAACAATTACTCCCGAGCAGCACGTGTTATCGCTTGGATACTTCGTTTTGTCTCAAATAACAAAACAAAACGCCCTAGCTACTTAATGTTATCAGAAATAAATAAAGCAAAAACGTTAATGACTAAAGCTACACAAAGCATCGAATTTCAAGACGAGATACATGAATTAAGTAAGGAAAAGTACTTGAACAACAAAAGCAAATTATTGTGTTTGAACCCCTTCCTAGACGAAATGAATATTCTTCGGGTCGGGGGGAGGTTGCGTAACGCTCAAATTAATGATAGAATGAAACATCCGATCATTCTACCCCATTCTAGTAGACTTACAGACTTAGTCATTGATCACGCGCATCAACTTACCTTCCACGGTGGACCTCGACTAACACTTGCATTTATAAGGCAGAAATTTTGGATAATGGGCGGAAATAGAGCTGTTAAAAAGAGACTACGACAATGTGTAACCTGCGTAAAAAACACGCCTCATCATCCGCACCAGATTATGGGAGATTTACCTAGCGCAAGATGTAACCCGGCCCGACCGTTCTATCACACGGGTGTCGATTTCACCGGTTTCATTATGTTAAAAAGCAGTAAAGGCCGAGGAATTAAATCATCAAAAGGTTACATAGCACTTTTTATATGTATGTCAACTAAGGCAGTACATTTAGAAGTCGTATCAGACTTATCAACTTCATCATTCCTGGCAGCACTTAAAAGAATGGCCGCTAGAAGAGGCATCCCCCGTCACATCTATAGTGACAATGGGACTAACTTTGTTGGAGCAAATCGAGCACTGAAAAAAGAATACCAAGAGTTAACAGAAATATTCAATGAGCAGTTTACGAATGAGATTACAGAAATGGAAATCACTTGGCACTTTAACGCGGCCTCCTGGCCTTCAGCAGGAGGGCTCTGGGAGTCTGCCATCTGTAGCCTAAAAAAGCACACAAAAAAGGTGATAGGAGAGCAAAAGTTCACATTCGAGGAGTTGTCGACCCTTCTAGCTCAGTTGGAAACGTGTCTCAACATGAGACCCCTCTGTCCTTTGAATGAAGACCCCGAAGACCTCAATTGTCTCACTCCTGCCCACTTCTTAATTAACGGCCCAACCTTAGATGAGAACCAACCAACCAGAACACGACATGAGAACAAGGTGGTACCTAGTACAAAAAACATTTGAAGATATATGGAAAAGATGGCGTACTGCATATTTAGCACAGATCACTTCAAGATGCAAATGGAGAAAACCTAATTGCAATATAAAAATTGGCGACTTAGTTACCATTAATGACGCAAACCTACCAGCAGGTAAATGGGCAATGGGAAGAGTAATTGAATTACACCCCGGCGCTGATAAGTTTGTGAGAGTCGTATCATTAAAAACAAAAAACGGTGTTATAAAACGACCAGTAGTAAAATTATCCCTCTTACCAATAGAAACAAAAAACGTTGAAGATACCGAATCAACCACATACAATCATTGCAATGTAGTTAACGATAAAGTACCGCAACCACAGCAACAAAAGACAGTCAGAAAACGACTCGGTAATTTCATCACCTTCGCAATATCATTTTTATACTTAATGAGCATAGTAAATGTAGTACAGTCAGCATACAACATAAGTTCACTTAAAACTAAACAAGGTCTCTACTTCGATAAAATAAGCAACATGCAATTAATACGAGATAACTGGAAGATTGTTATATACTACAACATGGATCCATACTGGGAAGGTGTTAAAACATTTGAGGAATACTTAAAATGTCTAGATACCATGTGCTCTCAAATTAAAGCAAAAACACATTGCGAATCCAGTGTCATGCAGCTACGTCACAGTTTCTCCGAACTAAATTACTATAACCAGCTGTTGCTTAATCAGCACTCGGACACGCGCCTCTCGAGACACAAGCGAGGGCTTATCGATGGTGTCGGTTACGTAGCCAACTCTCTGTTCGGAGTATTAGACTCGCGTTTCGCCGAACAGTATAAAAATGACATCACCTTGTTAAATAAAAATGAACAGCATCTAGCTAACTTATGGCGAAATCAGACTTCGGTAGTAGAAGCCGAGTACAACCTGCTTAAAAGATCAGAACAAGAGATCGATAAAATGAGGAAATTAATAAATCGTCATTCCTTAGACATTGAAAAGGCAATTAATTCACAAAACAAAGAAGTGAATCAACTAGCACAACTCGGAGAATTTACTTTAAGCATGATAACAGCAAGCAACATGTTGAATTATCTAAAAAATATTCAAGAAATCCTGTTGAACCCCGTAACAGATATCTATCATGGAAAATTTAACTTCCACTTGGTTTCCCCAAAACAACTCAGAAATGAATTAAGTACTATCTCAAGTCAAGTATCTCAAGATCTATCTTTGCCTATCAAAAACACGCACAACGATTTCAGCAATATATATCAATTTCTACATATAAAGACAAGAATGCTACAAGAGTACTTAATTTTTGAACTTTCCGTTCCACTCACAAGTCGAGATAGCTATGAAATTTACAACATAATTCCCGTACCTATCAAAAGCAGCCAGCTTCACATGATAAAAATAGTTCCTGTATCAGAACTGATTGCTATCAACTTAGCAAAGGATACATATATAAAGATTTCAAAAAATGACGTCCGTTCGTGTCAGCATAATACAGACACATACTTTTGCTATTTGAGAAAACCATCATTTCATATGAAATCGGAAGACAGCTTATGTGAAATCGACCCAACCACAGGACAATGTCGATTCAGCACACTAACATGTGACAATGAATGGAATGAACTAAACAGTTTGAATAAATACCTATTCTTTTGCTGCGATAAATGCCAACTACGAATTGTATGCGAGAATCAAATGTCCATTGAACAACTAAACGTCACTGGAATTATTAGCATAGGTTATGGTTGTTTCTTGAAATATGATAAGTTCACCATATACGCTCACAGCAACGATCAGAGTATTTTAAAAATAAAGCCGATGATTTATCACCCAAATTTGGATCCTATTAATGACATTATAAACATATCGATCCCGTGGGAATCCATAAACCAAACTACCGACGACAGTCGACATTCAACAAATGAAAGAAAAGAGTCCCAACATCAGCGAGATAAATTACCATGACGTACATCATTACATCCTTATCTACATGATCCTGGGTGCGGCCAGCATAGTAGGTGCTGTAATGGTTTGGAGGAGATTTCGGAAACAGCAAGCAGATACTTCTACGACGTCACCAGCGAGAACACCACCCTAGAGGACGACACTTGCACCTGTTGGAGTGCGCCATCAGCAACCGACAACGACGACGTCTACACTCTCTTCGCCTAACACAAACATTGACAGTGAAAGAATTGAAATCAAGGACGATGTAGTGCAGTGTATATTTCCGCGAAAGATCAGTCGTAGCGTTTCCCCTCACTCTCGAAAGACAAATTTCTAGTACTTCCATTAGGAAGTTCCATTTTCCGTTTCCATTACTAAGTGTAGCGGTATCATAATAATAATAATCATCATAATGTATTAATCATTCCTCTTCTTTGCCCGTGGGAGCATGTACGAGCTATGCATCGTACACTCACCTCATTCACCTCATTTTAATTGTCAAGTCATCATATTTTCACCTCTACACAAATCAAGTAATTATTCATTAGTTCGTAATTGACCACTGCGTCGCGTACTCATTAGCACTCAAAATCAGCACTTTGCATCCCATCAACATTATTAGCAATAAATTACATTTAATCAATATCTTAGTATTTTCATTGAACCAGCCTAGGGATCGTACAATATTTAAACTTCAAAAAGGAGCCGTACGCTACATATTAGGTCTATAATATAATACGGACTCGTGCAGAAATGCATTTAAAGAACTAGGAATAATGACAATGTCTGGTGAATTTATTTATCACAATATTATGTACCTACATCCTTGAAAATTTGGCAAATATGGACGAGGATTGTTTCTGCAAGACAAGCAGGAACAGAAATAAAATACTTGTGCCACAGAGAAGACTTGCTAAAACATTAAATAGTTTTTACTGCTTAGCTATTGATTTTTTTTAACAAAATACCCTCCTGTGTTAAAGCTTCTACGAATAGTGAACTATTGGCTCATGTAAAAAAGTCCCTCATTCAGAAAAGCTATTACTGTTTAGCAGATGCTATCACAGACATGTTATCACCTCTATTTTGTTTACCGTGTATTTCACTATAGTATTATATTTAATACTGGGATTTGAGTCTAAATATGTGCCATTTAGTGTAGAGGGCGCCGGTGGGATACCATTCATTTCTACCCGCCATCTCAAAAGAGTTTTAGAGGGGTTGGCGCTATAAGTAGATGGAGCTAAGCCGTTGAAGAGCATTCCTTTGTGAAATTTTATATGGGAAAGATCGAACAGTTGTCAATATAAATTCTTACATTTATTCAATTGGTTAGAAGTGCTATGAACACCACGCCTGGAAATCACAACGGTGACGAGAAATAATCGGAAAAGCAAGCGTCGCCCGCAGTTAAAAATAGTTAAAAATGTTATTCTTGGTTCAGTGGTTTCAGTAGTGCGTAATGTACACGTGAGGAACCAACAGTTTAATATTACGATTTACTTTGAAGAAACGATGTATTAAATTATTTTAACCTTGTTATCTTCTAACATTGCATTTCAAATGAAACTTTTGAGAATCATCGACAAGTTAAATCTATTAATTATTATCTCGTAAAGGGGGGTACTGTAAAATAACCTTCAATTCCGGGAACTGCAATCAGAACATTTCGTAGAATGAAACATCTTCGGGTTTTTTTAAAGTTTGTGGATACTGTTTTACGAAACTTTATGAGAATAGCTTATTTTGTGGAAGAGTTGTTGCGAGGCACAGCAACCATAGATAAAAAGTGTAAATCAGTTGGATATTGGTTTAAATATCTATCAGGGAAACTGTTTGAAAAAGGTCATGCATTTTAAAACATAATACAGTAATAGAAAGTGTTACATCTTTGATTTGAATTTGGTTACCGTAGTTGGGTTACAAAGTGGTTATATTCAGTGCAGTTATAAGATACCCTTATGGTTGAAATTAGAAAGATTTTAGTCAGATGATGCCGAGCTATGTACGTTACCAATGAATTGTTTTGGTATTGTTTAAAAAAATGAGACCCTTTAATTCGCTATGAATATCACTTGGGAGCGTTTAAAAAAACTACATAGAAGGCCATAAATATGTGAGAAAAATATGAAACCTTGAATAGGTTCGATTAGTAGACTTGGAGATATATGTAATTGAAAGTCAAACCCAATCGATCAGTGCAATGGCTTTAGGATGTTGTCAGGTATTATATTGATTGCTGATGAGTCAACGTTTGAATAACGTAGTGAAGTGCAATGGCTTCGATCCATTGACAAAGTAAGCGTTAGTGTGAAACCGTAATACCTTGGACATAAACTGACGTACCTAGTGTCTGCCTAAGAGTGTAACTGCTAGAGAAAGCATTAAGAGTGAACATAATGAACTTTGACTTTGACTATGACTTTAATGCCGCGTATCTAGAGTTACCAGGCGGCAGCTAGGGAAAGGTGTATGTTTGAGATTTATGGAGAATGTGGGTAATGTAGTGACGTACCTCGAGTTGCGACAATGAGACAGCGCAACTGCTTGGGAAAGCTATTCATTACTCATCTTAAGTGGATTTATGGAGAATGTGGTATTGTAATGACGTACCTTGAGTTGCGACAATGTGACAGCGCAACTGCTTGGGAAAGTTACTCATCTTAAGTGGATAATACTGGAAGAGTAAAATTAACTTTGATAAAATGAATAAATTGTGTATTTTGTTCACAGCAACTACACCAGACTGTGACACTGCCAAGGTTGGCAGCGTGCGCAGGAGGGCCGTGTTATCACCTCTATTTTGTTTACCGTGTATTTCACTATAGTATTGTATTTAATACTGGGATTTGAGTCTAAATATGTGTCATTTAGTGTAGAGGGCGCCGGTGGGATACCATTCACTTCTACCCGCCATCTCAAAAGAGTTTTAGAGGGGTTGGCGCTATATGGGAAAGATCGAACAGTTGTCAATATAAATTCTTACATTTATTCAATTGGTTTACTTTTACTCAATTGATAACAGACAAAACAATTTTTAACATTGTTAAGTAAATGATTTTTACTGTATGTGCCTATTTGTTTGTCAATATTGATGTTATAATATTTCTTTTTGACGATGCTATTGCAGATTCTATTATTGATTATACTGGAAATTATTTACTATATATTATTGTTTAATGACTAAACTATGATTGATTTATTGATTATACTGGAAATTATTTATTATGTATTATTGTTAAATGACTTTAACAAAAGCGTTATACTAAAATAAGCATTAACCAATTTAATTGTAACTTTTTTTTTGACGTTTCAAAGTGCATGTAACATGTTAACTGAATAAATGATTTAGATTTGATTAGAACGTACAAGGATGACTTCGGAATTGTGGGCCAGATCACTTCCGTTGGAAAATGGTTTACGCGAGAAGAACTGGGTGACTCCTTTAAGGGCATGACATAAGGGTATCCGTGACGGTGTCCCAGCAGAAATACTACTCCAAAATGTCATATGGATTACTAGCTGGAGTATACAACCAGGTGAGTAGCATGCCATGCTTCAATGGGCCAATAGAAGTTGAAGAAGTATATATAAACTATAATTCTGAAATTAATGAAGTATTTTATGATTCGAAAGCAATGTTCGCGTGCCACAAAATATAATATTCCAAGTTTTTTTCGGGTCAATATACTGAGTATTCTAGTTTTAGACACTTGTTTGTGTCATTAATTCAAAACATTGCCTCCACAGATAACGTGCAAAAGATGCATTACTTAAAGGGACATCTCTCAGGTGAAGCAGAGAAACTTCTGAGACATGCGCCTATTACTGGAGATAATTATCAAGAGTCTTGAAGAATTCTGAACGGGAGATACAACAACAAAAAATTTGAATAATGGTCTGTTGTTGAGGCGTTTTATGGATCAACCCAGCATTGGATCTTGAATCTTGCAGTCTATCAAAGAGATTTTAGGCACAACCATCGACACTCTTAATGGATTAAGAAACTTAGGAGTTAAGGTGAATTCGTGAGGCATTAGAATTATTAATATACTTCGCATGAAATTAGATTCTGAAACTCGTGAGCTGTGGGAGGTGAAGACGGGCGCGTTTATTTGCGTCAGAGCTCAAAATAAAAAAAGACACCCAGAGAACATGTGTGCTATAAGAACTTTGATGGGGCTTCTACTGCTATAGAGTCGCAAATAATATCAGAAGGATTCAAGCAATCTATCGAAATGCACGGCTTAATATACGCACGACTTATTGCCGATGATGACAGTAGCACTTATGCCAAAATAATAAATGCCCGGCCATATCCAGGCATAACAGTGTCCAAAATTTACTGTCGCAATCATTTGCTAAGAAATTATTACACCAAGTCGCATCAACTTACCTCAGATACTCCTTCAATGTAACAGACAAAAAATATTTAACACAACAAAAAATATTGCTTTCCAGGAAATATGTTTGTGATGCAATAAAACAACATAAAGAAAGCCAAAATACGGATGGTTTATAAGAAGATATATAAATACATCAATTGGCCATGCCTTTAACTCCCATGAAAAGTGTAACCAGCTATTATTATGCAAAAATGCCAAGCGGCCTAGCCGTGTTCCGTCGTGTTGTCTAGTGTCACCATTAAGGGAAAACGGGTCAGAACAGTTGCTGCACAACTGCAAGACCGGTCTGTCACACACCAATACTGTACATCGGGAAGCTAGTCATGGAGGGTAGCGGGATCCGAGGCACGGTTTGCCGCACCGACCGCAGATAGTTGGGGGCCCAAGTAGTGAGCTAGCCACTCATGAAAGGCTGCCCCGCCATCTAGCGAAAAATCCCGGGATGCGCTATCCTGCCGGTTGGCGACCGGATGACAAGGCCAGATAGACATCCCCGGGGGGGCTCGGGCGTCCCCGCAGTCTCCAGGCTAGCTCCCCACTGGTGTATTCGTGTTGTGTGTTGTGACCAATGGTCAGTAGTGTATGGCCTCGTTCTACTGCCGTTTTCCCACCGATTTCCTCTCCAAATAAACAATGAATAAAGTCAAAAAAAGAAACAAGGTTAAAGAGCGGCTGCACGCCTTGTCAGTCAAAGTGCACCTCACTAATATTCGAGGTCTGCACTCAAATCTCACTGCAGTCCACCATCACCTCGAGACTGAGCAGCCGACACTCTTGTTTCTTACGGAGACGCAGATAGGTTGTCCGTCGGACGTGGCGTACCTAACGTATCCAGGCTATACCCTGGAGCACAAATTCCGGCCTCGCGCTGGAGTATGCCTGTACGCCCGTGACGACATCTGCTGTCGGCGTCTCCGTAACCTTGAGGACACTAGATATTCTGTTCTTTGGACACTAATGGACACAGGCATAGACAAAATTATCTACGCCTGTGTGTATCGGTCGCACAGCGGAGATCTGGAGACGACTAGGCTCACGGAGTATTTAAGTGAGGCGGCGGACGCGGCTCAACAGAAGTACCCTTCGGCCCAATTAGTGTTACTGGGGGATTTCAACGGCCATC
This sequence comes from Ectropis crepuscularia, assembly GCA_963693475.1. Taxonomy (NCBI): domain Eukaryota; kingdom Metazoa; phylum Arthropoda; class Insecta; order Lepidoptera; family Geometridae; genus Ectropis; species Ectropis crepuscularia. The sequence continues at coordinate 23,610,001 of OY856355.1, forward strand.
ATAAGGAATGGCTGTACCCATACCGGGACACTGACCACGCTGGGCAGGAAACGAGAAAGCTAGCTTTATCGTTAGACCTAACCCAGCTGGTCCAAGAGGCCACAAGAGTACCCGACGTTGAGTCGCATACACCTTATTGCTTAGACCTTCTGCTGACAACTGATCCAGACCGTTATTCGGTGGCGGTATCGTCGCCGTTAGGCAGCTCCGACCACTGTCTGGTGAAATCTGTATCTGTCTACCATCCGCCTGATCCCAGCCCTAGAGGCAACCGGCGGTTGTGGCGATACAAGTCAGCAGATTGGGATGAGATGCGCTCTTTCTTTGCGTCTTACCCATGGCAGTCATTGTGCTTCGCTTCCGGTGATCCCTCAGTCTGCGCGGATGCTGTGACTAATGCAATACGAACGGCTATGGAATATTTCATTCCATACTCCGACATCTCATTATCCAGCAAAGCTCGCCCTTGGTTTGGTTCTCATTGTAAAAGTGCTGAAGCATTTAAACATGAGGCCTACCTAGCCTGGGTTGATGCTCGACAGCGTAAGACAAGGGACATACACCAGAAGAAGAAGGCGTTCAACAAGGCTGCTAAGGCATGCAAAAAGGTTCTTCAGAGGGCTCGGTTTGACCACATTAGTCGAATAGGGAACAAACTAGCTTCGTACCCAGCGGGCAGTAAAGCGTTTTGGTCCCTAGCTAAATCGGTCGAATCGAACTTCTGCCGCTCCTCACTACCTCCAATGCTGAAACCTGATGGGACACTGGCTCACACTGCAACGGAGAAAGCAAACTTGTTTGCAACTCAGTTTGCGGAATCTTCGCGTCTAGATGCTGGTAGCGCGACACCTCCTACTCCACCTGGCTGTTCGACTTTTATGTCAGAGATACGCATTCGCCAAAAGGAGGTTCGCAAAGTGCTACGCAATCTGGACGTGAATAAAGCCAGTGGCCCAGATGGTATTCCTGCTCTAGTATTGAAGGCTTGTGCGCCTGAGTTGTCACCGATATTGACACGCCTATTTAGACTCTCTCTTCAAACTGGGCTAGTACCGAAGTCTTGGAAGCTTGCCAATGTGCAACCTGTGCCCAAAAAAGGTAGTCGTGCTGACCCTGTCAACTACAGGCCCATCTCAGTCACGTCCATACTCTGTAAGACTATGGAACGTGTCTTAAACCACAGGCTCCTGACGTACCTAGAATCGAACGACCTCCTCAGTGACCAGCAATACGGGTTTCGCCGAAACCGGTCCACCGGGGATATTCTAGCGTACGTCACTCACATCTGGAGTGAAGCTATTGAGAAACACGGGGAAGCACTTGCAGTCTCCCTGGATATCTCGAAGGCTTTCGACAGGGTTTGGCATGATGGCCTTATAAGCAAGCTTTCTAGTTATGGTTTGTCTTCTGGGTTCATTGCTTGGATATCGGACTTCTTGAGGGATCGATCCATACGAGTCGTCATTGATGGCTGCTCGTCGGATCAAATGGGTATCAATGCCGGAGTCCCACAAGGGTCGGTACTCTCTGCGACGCTCTTCCTGCTACATATCAACGATCTGTTGAAGCCCGGTATCTATGGGTACGCAGATGATAGCACCGTTGTAGACAGTTACATATCTAGCGCGAGAGCCACTGGGCAGCAAACTCAGGTACTGAGAGAGAGTCTGATCGAGCGTTTGGGCTTGACCCTTGATGCGGTGTCCAAATGGGGCGATGCCAATCTGGTCAAGTTCAGCGAGAGTAAGACGCAGGCGTGTCTGTTCTCCGCTAAAAGGAGTCCTTTCCAACTGACTCCAACTTTTAGAGGTGTATCCGTGCCGGTCTCTGACCGTCTTGAACTTTTGGGCGTTACTTTGACCTCTACGCTCAACTTTGGCTCGTTTATCGAGTCCAAGGCTAAACTTGCTGCCAAAAAACTTGGTGTCCTCTCAAAGGTGCGAAGGTACTTCAAGTCTGAACAGTTGCTTACACTATATCAAGCACAGATTCGCTCCTGTATGGAGTACTGTTCGCACCTTTGGGATGGATCGGCTAAGTATCAGCTGGAGGCTCTGGAATCGATCGAGAGACGTGCCAAAAGGCTCATAGGCAACGACACTCTTGTGCGAAAAAGACTTCAAAGTCTTGAACATCGCCGAAAAATTGCTAGCCTATCGGTTTTTTATCGGATACACTTCGGAGAGTGTGCGACTGATTTGCATGATCTGATACCACCTTGTCCTTTTTTCTATCGGAATGCTCGTAGCTCGAAAAAGCGACATCGTTTCATGGTTGATGTTCCAAAGACACGAACGAAGAGATTCGACTCTACTTTTGTGATAAGAACGTCTAAGCTGTGGAATACGTTACCTGAGTGGGTTTTCCCCGATGGTTACAATCTTTGTGTCTTCAAATCGAGAGTGAATCGGTTTTATCTAGGTAAACACGCTCCATCGTAGACCGCATCGTCGCTTAACATCAGGCGAGATGGCGGTCAAGTGTAAACCTATAGAAGTTAAAAAAAAAAAAAAAAAAAAAAAAAAAAACATTTGCTGGTAGAAGCTCCTAATCCATTCTTCGGGTGTTTGCTTTGGCAAAACATTAAAAGTTTATGTCGCACAATTGGCGGAGAAGGCTCGAATAGTCTAATTGAAGATGTCGACAGTAATGTAGTCGAAAGATTTAATGAAGTCTTTGCCAAACTTGTTGGAGGAAAAAGGGTAAATTACCCTCAAAGGAGAGCTTATCAAGCAAGATGCTCTGGCGCAGTAATATCATTCAATACCGGCAATTTGCTGTCGACGGTCCAACGTAATGTTTATGGAAATAGTCCAAAACGATCCATAATAAAACACGAAAAAGCAGTAAACGAAAAAAGAAATATATTTGAGAAATACATAAACATTGCCTCAATACGTGAGGTAGAACACCAAGTTCCAGAGTCGAATGAAATTAATGAGATTTTTTTAAGTGAGCAAGAAAATATTGAAATGCAAGCGAGACGGGAACGATTAAATATCTATTCACGGGCATATACGGTTGGATGGGTAACAATAAAGATATTTAAGAAAATAAATTGCGAAGCATGTAAAAAGAAAGAAAATAAGTTAGTTACTACAGAAAATGAGAGTCCATCGAGAGAGTGAAGAAATCCATAAAGATTAAAAAATTGTGTTATCCCACCAAAAATGCCATAACAAGTTTCGGAAATTTAATTAAAACAACGAATGAATACTTGGAAACTGGCCATTAGTTTGCAAATGCATGCAAAATCAATTAGCAAAAAAATAAAAGAAGCCATCATTTCCAAATATTCATTTAGTTATATTGATTGTGCGATACACAAAGAAGTAAGCCGTGATTTGTTCCTTGACATATCAATTAAACTCTGTGTTTTTAATTGGTGCGATATAATTAACAAAATTTTGAAAGGGACTGATGTTTTAAGGCTGAGCAAAACAAATTTGCCACCAATACAATTAAAAGCATTAAATAAATTTAGGAAAAAGTTAAGAAATAAAAAATTCAATAAGTGATTAATTGCATTGTTTAATTTTTTCCTTCTAAATGCTCTCCGTAAATGAAATCGTTAGGATACATACAATAAAGAGGTCTATATGTATAGCTATACGTATGTGATGTAACGTGGATGAATGCCAAAAAAATTAAAAAAAAAGAAACGTCATGTTCAATTTTCGCATACGGTCAAACGCCAAACTAAGGCATATGGCGGCCTGACTTCTCTTATTGGTCTGTAATCGTCACAGTCCTTTGCGCGTCACTAGGCATCGGATGGGGATAATCGTCACAGTTCAACATTTGCTGCTTTTGAATCTAATTTTGTGTACGCGAAGGTGGATATTCCCTTAACTTTTTTATGAACATAGGACCTATTGAACGGCGCTTCAAAATGAGACCCACAGTTATATTCACTCAGAACAAATATTTTATTATTCGGCCAGTACAAGCGCGCCGTTATTTTCGTGACGTCATTATGCAGTGTGGGTGCATTATATTGTGAATTTAAGTGTTTTGTGTTGAATAATGGTAAGTGGCTATTTTATAATACACTTTAGGAATATTTTTCCAAGTCTTCTTTATAATCACAATAGTTTAATTTGTTACAAATTTCAACACATGTTTTATGATCGGCGACGTACCTAAAATATTGTGTCGCGTGCCATTAGTTCGCCAACCCTGGATTAGACTAATCCGTCAATGTGGAGTGATTTATAACCGTTCACGATGTATTTATATCGTAACCAACTAGTTTAATCAGCCGTTCAATTAGCGGGCCAGCCTGTTTATTAAACAGCGTTGTTTAACCAGCGGCCTGAATTATATTCAGCCTCTTTATCAAACAGCTAAGCAATAACTTGGATCGTTGACATCTCATTATTTGAAATAAAGTTGATTTTCAACACTTTTAAGTTTTATTTTTTATAAACCACCTTAATTATATATAACACTTGACTAATCACTTACAGTTAATTTTGAACCGAAAAATGAAAATCCTGATTTAATAAACACGGATCAATTTAATCGAATTCGGTCTGACGTGATTTTACGCCAGATTGCAACCATGAGGGCGATATTACGAGTCAAAGTTGGCAACAGCGATGCCATTGCAACGGCAATTTGACCAGGGTAGAAGCCTTTAAAAATAATAAAAAGTGAACAAAAGTAGTAGTAGGATGAAACCCATTGGAAAAGGAGGGGAGTATTATAAAAATGAAAGGAAAAATAAATTACGGGCGGATTGAGGTCGGGAAGGGGATGGGGGTGAGTTTTTAAGAGTGAGTTTATCTGACCAAACTCCCGACCAAAACTTGTCAGTAAGTACGTCTAATTGTAAAGAATCCTTCGGTGAATAGCGTAAATTCATAATCATCATTTATTGTGTCTTTAAGCTTACGCATATCTTGGAGATAAAGATGAGCAGATTTTGCGTATAGAAAGTGCCCACTTGCATGAAAATAAGGAAGCATTCTTTCCACGCATTTTAAACAAAATTCCCAATTACCTGCACGTTCAGCCCGTATGAAATCCTTAACCAATGAGATCATTCTCATCATCATCTAACGGTTGTAATAGTAGGTAAGCGGAAGGAAAGGTGCTACGAAATAGTAGGTATATATGTAGTAAGTCTACATATATACCTACTATTATATACCTGCCTAGCCCCTTCCACACTTCTCCATGAAATACCTTTTGATGGGCTACTATTTTTCGTAGGTAAATAATTTATCTTAGGTATATAATTTATCACTCAGGTGTATAATTTCTCTCAAAATAGTAATAAATAGACATCTACGCATATAATTTAAAGAAGATTCGACAACTTTCTCCAAATATTGTAGATGTCTTATTAAATTAAATTACAGCGTATTTGGGACTTAAAAAGATAAGTTTTCACCAAATTTCGTTAAAAAAAAAATTTTTTTGTAAAGGATAAAAATAAAAAACCAAAAACTTGTTTTTTTGAATTTTTCACATAAATTTTGAGGTTATGTGAAAAAAGTGTGTATCGAAAAGTTTTAAATCTTTTTATTACCTACCACTTTGCCATTTAACTTTTTTCAATAGGACTTTTAGTTTTGCCGGAAATCGAGAATAACCGTTTTTTACCCTTAAAAACTCACCCCCATCCCCTTCCCGACCTCAGATCGCCCGTAATTTATTTTTCCTTTAATTTTTATAATATTCCCCTCCTTTTCTAATGGGTTTCATTCTACTACTATTTTTTAGGGTTCCGTAAAACGTAAAAACGGAACCCTTATAGATTCGTCATGTCTGTCTGTCTGTCTGTCCGTCCGTATGTCACAGCCACTTTTTGCCGAAACTATGAGAACTACACTGTTGAAACTTGGTAAGTAGATGTATTCTGTGAACCGCATTAAGATTTGAACAAAAAAATTAAAAAAAAAGAAAAATTAGGGTTGCCCCCCATACTGAGAACTGAAACTCAAAAAATTTTTTTTCATCAAACCTACACTTGTGGGATGTCTATCGATAGGTCTTCAAAAATGATGTTGAGGTTTCTAAAATCATTTTCGTCTACACTGAATCATTTGCGCGAGAGACACTTCCAAAGTGGTAAAATGTGTGTCCCCCCCCTCTAACTTCTAAAGTAAGAGAATGAAAAATCTAAAAAAAATATATGATGTACATTACCATGTAAACTACCAACGAAAATTAATTTAAACTCGATCTGATGAGTAGTTTTTTTTTAGTACGTCATAAATACACTATTATAGAAACTTCGATCAAAGTTACAACGAACTAAAAGAACTATGTGTACTATGTATATTATGTTACTTGCTGCAACGGAACCCTTCATGGGCGAGTCCAACTCGCACTTGGCCACTTTATTTTGGTTTAAAAAATGATCGACCCTGGTCTAAATAGGCTTGTTTCCACTAAGAATGAATCGGATGGATTAGAGGTTCTTACTATTGATTAAGATATAGAGATTTCAAAAATAAAACAGTTTATTATATATACGTAAAGATTATTAATATTTTTAGAAAAGAAAATCTTAAAAAATAGCCATTGTGTCACGTGACAGTGAACGCCAATCAGAAAATGTGACGTCACGCCGTGCTAAACATCACTTGACATCACTAATGTTGTTGACATTTTCATAGAACAATTTTTTATTTATTCTTCGCCATGGATACTAGTTCTTCAGCCGCTTTACTGAAATAGTTTTTTATTGTTTTACCACTATTCTTGAGGAAAATTATTAGTTTTTTTACATTTACTTTACTAAGATTATACTGTGTCAAATACTTTCATCAAAATGATCTTCACAAAAATATATTTTTCATTTAGTGGGCATCATTCCTACTCGCAAGCGTTTGCCACTTTCTTCGCAATAGGTGTATTTTATACTTGTGCTTGTACACTGAGGCACTATGCAGTTCTTGTAATACGAGGAATTAATTTTAAAATAAAAACATTGACAATGTCCTTACACATGTTTGCCTGTTTGCCACGGCGTGACGTTATTCAAAACGCCATGACAGTCTGGAGCGTTTTTGTGCAGAAAAATGTTTGATTTTTGAAATGCAAAATACATATTGTAAATGTAAGTTTTTTTCAAAAATATAGATGTTTCGGAATAGTGTAAACATTAAGCTATATTATTAACCAGTTTTTAAAATTTAGTACACAAGCCTATTGCCGCGTTATACGGCAATAGGCTTGTTTCCACTAAGAATGAATCGGATGGATTAGAGGTTCTTACTATTGATTAAGATATAGAGATTTCAAAAATAAAACAGTTTATTATATATACGTAAAGATTATTAATATTTTTAGAAAAGAAAATCTTAAAAAATAGCCATTGTGTCACGTGACAGTGAACGCCAATCAGAAAATGTGACGTCACGCCGTGCTAAACATCACTTGACATCACTAATGTTGTTGACATTTTCATAGAACAAATATAATTATTTTTTATTTTTATTTATTCTTCACCATGGCTACTAGTTCTTCAGCCGCTTTACTGAAATAGTTTTTTATTGTTTTACCACTATTTTTGAGGAAAATTATCAGTTTTCTTTACATTTACTTTACTAAGATTATACTGTGTCATATACTTTCATCAAAATGATCTTCACAAAAATATTTTCTTGATTTAGTGGGCATCGTTCCTCCGCGCAGTTCTTCAGCCGCTTTACTGAAATAGTTTTTTATTGTTTTACCACTATTTTTGAGGAAAATTATCAGTTTTCTTTACATTTACTTTACTAAGATTATACTGTGTCATATACTTTCATCAAAATGATCTTCACAAAAATATTTTCTTGATTTAGTGGGCATCGTTCCTCCGCGCAAGCGTTTGCCACTTTTTTCGTAATTGTGGATCGTTTGGAACCTAGAAGAATAATTTGTTTGGCGTATTTATACTTGCACTACTAGTTCTTCAGCCGCTTTACTGAAATAGTTTTTTATTGTTTTACCACTATTTTTGAGGAAAATTATCAGTTTTCTTTATATTTACTTTACTAAGATTATACTGTGTCATATACTTTCATCAAAATGATCTTCACAAAAATATTTTCTTGATTTAGTGGGCATCGTTCCTCCGCGCAAGCGTTTGCCACTTTTTTCGTAATTGTGGATCGTTTGGAACCTAGAAGAATAATTTGTTTGGCGTATTTATACTTGCACTTGTACACGGAGGCACTATGCAGTCCTTGTAATACGAGGGATTCATTTTAAAATAAAAAAATTGACAACGTCCTTACACAAACACAAATGTTTGCCACGGCGTGACGTCATTCAAGACGCCATGACAGTCTGGACCGTTTTTGTGCAGAAATTTGTTTGATTTTTTAAAATGCAAAATAAATATTGTAAATGTAAGTTTTTTTCAAAAATATAGATGTTTCGGAATAATATAAACATTAAGCTATATTATGAACCAGTGTTTAAAATTTAGTACACAAGCCTATTGGGGATGCTTGGAAAAAAACACGGTACACGGCAAAAACTTTCATTGCCCTATCATAAAACAAGGCAACACTGTAAAGAACACAATCTATAAAAGTATAGGTAATCGACAACAGTTGACAAGTGACATTTCAAGCGTAGTCGATGATTTATTGGTTACACATCAGAACATTAAAGACCAATGTTACCACGTCACTAGTAGGCACCCCCGAAACACTGAACTCGTTATTTTCTTTCATCGTAATATTCATTCTTGTAAACGTTGATATCTATAATGTATGAGAATAGAAACCGTGCAAAACGCAAAGTGAAAATAGTGATACTGAACAGCCTACTTACTACACCTAAAAAGGAAAGAAACGAAAGCATGTTGCTCAAAAATATCGTGGGAAAATGATGAATAATTATGTGCTTGGATTAGACCCATTGAAAACGACTTATATAAGGCAAAATGTAAAGGTGACGTCACATCAAAAAGAGTAAGTATCAACTTTACTATAAAAAGTCATGCTGACAATTAACAGCACCAGAAGCTCGTATCTTCTTCTCAGTCGGGCACTCTTGACAGAGTGGTCGTGGTTATGTGTGGGTCCTGTTGAATAACGGCTCTTGCAATGTGTCTCCATTTGGCTCTATTAGAGGCATTGTGGGAACAGTCGGTCATGGTGGATTGAGTGATCGATTTGATAAGGTCTGTCCATCTGGTTGGAGAGCGCCCGCGGGGTCTCTTTCCTTCCATTCTGCCCTGCACTACGAGACGCTCCATTGAGTTTTCATTCCGGGTTATGTGTCCAAAGAACTTCAGTATTCGTATTTGCACAATCGACGATAATCTTTCTTTGACGTGAAGCTCTTTTAGGATCGATAAATTGGTGCGGTGAGCAGTCCACGGAATCCTCAGCATACGTCTCCAACACCACATCTCTAGTGCATCGATTTTCTTCCTTTCTTTTAGCCTCAGTGTCCACGCCTCTGCTCCGTAGAGAAAAATTGGGAAGACAAGACTTCTCATCAGCCGTACCTTGGTGGCTTTGGTAATTCTGCGGTCTTTCCAGATTTTTGTGAGGTTTTCGACGGCAGATCGCGTTACACCACATCGTCTTCGTATCTCGTCTTCACAGCTTCCAGTGTTGGTTATGTTGGAGCCCAAGTAGATATAGCTCTGGACCACATCACTGGTTGTCATTTGCTCTGTCCACTATCATCATTTTGGTCTTATCACGATTGATAGCGAGGCCGTGGCTAATGCTGGTTGTCTCCAGGCAGTTCAAGAGATGTTCCATATCTTCTTTGGATGTTGTCAAAAGAGTGGTATCATCAGCATATCTTAAATTGCAGATTTTCCGTCCCCCTACAGAAACACCTTTGTCCCAGCCTTCCAAAATAATGCGCATGATGTACTCGGTGTAAATATTGAAGAGTTGTGGAGATATAATGCATCCCTGTCTCACGCCAGCCTCAGTTTTGAAAGAGATCGAGTCAATTCCATCCACACGAACAGCCGCTGTGCCATCCTCGTACAGTCTTCTTATGAGGTACGTTAGATGTTCTGGTACACCCATAAACGAGAGAATTTCCCACAATTTCTGCCATTGTACAGTGTCAAATGCTTTCCGGAAATCTACGAAGCATACGAAGAGGGGATTGTTAAATTCACGAGATTTCTCTATTATTTGACGTAGAATAAGAATTTGTTCTCTCGTTCCTCTTCCTTTAACAAAACCAGCTTGTTCGGGTGCTATTTCGCGGGTCAGAAACGACTGCAGCCGCTTGTTTATCACATGTAGTAGCACTTTGCTAGCGTGGGAGATGAGAGAGATCAATCTGTAATTATTGCACTTTTTGGTGGAGCCCTTTCAAGAAGCTCGTATCAAGTAATAGCAAATCAAAATCGATAAGATATTTTTTTGGTAGCACTTCGACATCAAAATATAATTCAAGTTTAGTAATAGAAGCTGAGATAAAGTTAAGCGCTTTCATTGCTGAACACAACATTGCATTTAAGGCCATGGATCACTTAAGTGAACTCATGAAGTCCTGTTTTCCAGATTCTAAAATAGCAAATGAGATAAAATTGAACTGAACACAGACGATATAATTCCAAATACGTTCTCAACAATCCGTCTAGCTCTACTTAATCGGTAATTAAATATTCTCTTCGATGAACCCTTTGGATGTGTCCCACCATATGGTTTCATCAAGTTTTCACTTAAAGCAAAGGCACTATCGCCTACAAAAAAATATGGGATGGAAATATTTCTATCGGGGAGTGGACGTAGCGATGGCAGGTTTATTGTGTGATTCTCTATCATATCATATAATGTGGTATCTTTGAAAACTCCGCCATCTGAAATTCTCCCTTGACATCCCACGTCTACGAATAGAAAATTATAATCTGCATCAACTAGAGCAAACAAAACGATGCTAAAATTTTGTTTATAATTATAGAACTCGGTTCCGCTTTTGATAGGTGCTTCAAGTATAACGTGCTTTCCGTCTAATGCCCCTGAACAGTGTGGAAAGTTCCACTGGTCTTCAAACTCCTTGCTTATCTTCAACCAGGCTTCGGCTGTCGTTGGTACCTAAAAAGAAAACAATTAATTATTTTTTGCATTTTTAGGAGTCACTTCATCGCTCGGACTTGAAAAACACTGCCGACCAAAATGTGTTCACCCCTCCAGTACCACCAAATGAATGTACTCCAAAGAGCGCTAAACAAACCAGGAGGGATGACAATGTGCTCTCAGATGTGATGGGAATACTGAAAACAACAGCCAATAAATTTGACAATTCGATAGGTATTCCTGATACAACGAAAAGTTTCGATTCTTTTATATATTCATATATTTAGTATGTCATTCGATCTCTCTTTGTTGATTCAACTATCCGCTATGATTTCTTTGATTCCATTGATCGTAGCGTGATTCACGGTCTCCTTTCTCAACTGGAGGATTACGAACTGAGATAAATACCTTCCGTGCACTTTCATAACTAAGTTTTGTTAACTGGTTAAGAAAAACCCTTTTTTTATTATTGTTTTCACAACTGGTTTTTAAACAAGAATACGAAGTGTTCATTCATAACTGACAATCACAAATAGTTAAGAAACGAATAATTATGATTATGTTTTTATAACTAGCTACAGTCAGCAACAACATATTTCCTTTAACCTTAAATCAAAATAAAAATAAAGTGGCCAAGTGCGAGTTGAACTCGCCCATGAAGGGTTCCGTTGCAGCAAGTAACATAATATACATAGTACACATAGTTCTTGTAGTTCGTTGTAACTTTGGTCGAAGTTTCAATAATAGTGTATTTATGACGTACTAAAAAAAAACTACTCATCAGATCGAGTTCAAACTAATTTTCGTTGGTAGTTTACATGGTAATGTAGGGGAGGTAGGGGAGGGATGGGCACTTTTTCACTATTTATTGCATAAAAATCAGATTTTATAGATAATCAACTTTTACTGCCAGTTTTTATTGCACCACACATTTGGCTAGATATAATTAAAGAGCTTTCTTCAAAATTACAATCAGTCTCAACATTACGAGACATTTTATAAACTAAGTCAAAAGTGCCCAATGCTCCCTATGGTAGGGAGGCTTGGACATACCCTGTGGGAGGCTTGGGCACGGCCTATAAATCACTTTATATCCTTAACGAAATTCAAAACTTAGTTAACAAATAGACTTTTAGTAAACTAAATCAATAACAGAAATCAAAAATAAGAGTTTACAAACAAAAAACATCTTAAATTATCTGAGATTGGGTATAAACCATAAAAGACTATCAAATGTGTACATAGAGCTACCACGTTTGGTTTTGTTGCGTGTCTTTGGTACTGGCAATTTAGTTTTGATGTCGTCTAAAAGGACACTAGCTATGTCATCTACTTCAGGAAGGCCAATTTACGTGCGTAAATTTGTTTTAATTTTTGATCCTTTTGATACCTCTTGTATGCCTCGTAATATTAAATCTTTAGGAATTACACGTCGCAAACCTTTCTTTTTGAATTTAAACGGCATCTTTCTCTAATTAAAATAAACGAATACTAAAAAAATCTCCTATACTAAACATAATAGAAGGGAGCATTGGGCATGCCCAAACCACCCCATCGTCCAAATGCCCATTACTCCCTCTGTATACATTTTCGACATAGGTTACCGGTATTTTTTTTATGTATATGTATTTAGGCTTGAATTTCTGTTTAACTTATAGATTAGTAAATATACAATAGATAAATAATAAAAAAAACACATAACTTTTATTAGTTTTCTCTTTATTACGATCCGAAACCACAACATAATATTTACTTTTACTAGCGCATAACCTTCAAACGTGTTTGTGTTTGACAACTGACAGAAATTACATATACACTATGGATGAACAGTGTTGCCAACCGGTAAAGAAAACTAACAAATCAAGAAAAAAATAAAATCTATGATCAAATCAGAATAAAAGGGGGGTGCCCATGTCTCCCAACTGCCCATCCCTCCCCTACCTCCCCTACATCATATATTTTTTTTAGATTTTTCATTCTCTTACTTTAGAAGTTAGAGGGGGGGGGACACACATTTTACCACTTTGGAAGTGTCTCGCGCGCAAATTATTCAGTGTAGGCGAAAATGATTTTAGAAACCTCAACATCATTTTTGAAGACCTATCGATAGACATCCCACACGTGTAGGTATGATGAAAAAAAAATTTTTGAGTTTCAGTTCGCAGTATGGGGGGCAACCCTAATTTTTCTTTTTTTTTTCTTTTTTTTGTAAAAACCCTAATGCGGTTCACAGAATACATCTACTTACCAAGTTTCAACAGTGTAGTTCTCATAGTTTCGGCAAAAAATGGCTGTGACATACGGACGGACAGACAGACAGACAGACAGACAGACAGACATGACGAATCTATAAGGGTTCCGTTTTTACGTTTTACGGAACCCTAACAACAGAGTTAGAGTTTTTATCGAGAGTATTGCATGCGGAAAACGGATGAGGTTCTTATCTCAATAAATTATTATCTATTATTGATATGTAAACTGCAATGGCATGACATTGACATTGTCATTTTAGTATTATTTAGTTTTCTGCTTTGGTTTTCTGTTGCAATTGACAATTGAGTGCAATTTATATAAAATATATAACAACCGAAAACTTAAGTGATAAACTATGTCGCTTTCTAAGCCCATCATTGAGTTCATAACGACAAAAAGGGATCGCGAGAAACTACTATACGACGGCCGTCAGTACCATAAAATTAAAACTTATGTGAACGAAAATGTTTTTTGGAAATGCTACAATAAAACTGGTTGTAAAGGTAATGTGACATTAAGCAATGAAAACCATATAGTTAAAGAGGGCGTGCACGATATTGATTGTTTACCTAATAGTGCAAAATATCTAGTTTTGAAGAAAATGAAAGATTTGAAAACTAAAATAGTAACTAATGTCGATCCAATACAAAAACAGTTTGAAGAAGTAGTATGCGAACTGGAAGACGATGGCGTGCACTTAGTTGCTGACTTACCAAAATTTGACAATATTAAAAGTGGTCTATACCAAGCAAGAAATAAGGCATTAGGAGTTTCTAAGCTCCATTTTGAATCACCAACTAAAGTAGAAATACCAAAAAAATATAAAAACTTCCTCCTAGCCGACTATAACGACAATGACACCAACAACAGGATTCTAATATTTTCTTCTTCTGATATAAAAACGTATTTGGACAATTTCGAACATTTCTTTCTGGATGGAACTTTTAAGTCTTGCCCTGAACCTTTCACACAAATATATACCATTCATGGACTACATAAAATAACAAAAAAAATTGTACCTTTATTCTTTGGTTTCATTCATAATAAAACTGAAAATACCTACAAACTTATATTTGAAATGATAAAGTCACAAATTCCTGAATGTAACCCCGTAAAATTGACACTGGATTACGAAATCTCAGCAATGAAAGCAATACGTAAAATTTTTCCGAATGCAGTAATGAAAGGATGTTATTATCATTTTTGTGCCAGCCTTTTTAAAAAGGCGAAACGATTAGGGATTAAATCTACAATACAAAGACGACATATTGCAAGATGTGCTGGCTTAGCCCGATTGCCATTGAGATATGTAATGGCAGGTTACAAGTATACAATGACCAAATCCCCGAAAACTGAAGCAGTGATAAAGTTCAACAATTACCTAAACCGTTACTGGTTCAGCGACGTAAATTTTATCAAGACTTGGTGCTGCTACGGCGAGGAAATTCGAACCACCAACAATCTAGAAGGCTGGCACGCAAGACTTAATAGAATGGTTGGACGCCAAAAACCGTCGGTAGCAACAATTCTGAATGTTCTTATTAAAGAAACAAAAATTTCAATGTCGTTCAAAACAAACAAAAACACATCGAACAAAAATTACCAAGAGATTGACCAAGAAATTGCGGATACTATACATCTTTTAACAAATAAGTCTATCACTGTTGGACATTGTTTAGAAATAATTGCCCCATTTAAATATTAAGTAAATTTACCTAAATTACATTTAGTGTTTGATTTAAGGTTAAAGGAAATATGTTGTTGCTGACTGTAGCTAGTTATAAAAACATAATCATAATTATTCGTTTCTTAACTATTTGTGATTGTCAGTTATGAATGAACACTTCGTATTCTTGTTTAAAAACCAGTTGTGAAAACAATAATAAAAAAGGGTTTTTCTTAACCAGTTAACAAAACTTAGTTATGAAAGTGCACGGAAGGGATAAATATTGTATCCTTTGTTCTATTCGCGATCAGATTTATGGTACGAAAGGATCGTTGAGTTAGTGAATACCTTAAGCAGTCCAAATTCCGCTGCCTAAAAAGACCTCCGGGCCTAAGGGATCAGATCCCTTGAGTACTCGTCGAGTCACTAGATCATCTAGTGTTGTCTCCGACGGGTCAGAGGAAACTCAACTCAGTCTTCGCGTGCTCCTTCACTTTCAATATTGCAGGATAATCCCGTAATTCCCATAGTTCAGAACTTAGCTGACCCTGTTCTTTGTCCTCCTGTTTTTCCTTCCGTTATGCCGGGCTACTCCAATTGGACGTTCGAGTTCGATTTGCTCGCTACTCAGTCATACGCTCACATCTCGGAGTTCACAATAAGTTTGGTCACTGCGCAACGCATTCCCTTTTCGGTGAAGGCGCGGCGTGATGAGATACGTGAAGTTTTGAGGAATTTCATTACGGCGAATCGTTCGAAATTCTCGAAGGACATCCGATTTCCCGTTGATCCACACGTTAATTTGACAACTGGGGTAATTGCCGATCTCTTGGACAAAGTTCTTTCCGCACTAGATTTTGG
This sequence comes from Ectropis crepuscularia, assembly GCA_963693475.1. Lineage (NCBI taxonomy): Eukaryota > Metazoa > Arthropoda > Insecta > Lepidoptera > Geometridae > Ectropis > Ectropis crepuscularia. Next base: position 23,625,787 of record OY856355.1, read on the forward strand.
TGAGAAGTTCCTGGCGGACGGTGCCGCCTCTAGCAGGGAAAGTTCAATTCTCTAGATGATGCGAAACAGGCGTACTACAAGGGTTTTGTTTGACATTCACAATCAGAACCAGTTTGAGGTCAAGAACAATTTGGTTTGGCAACTTTAGTTAAGACTAGATGTAAGATAAATTTAAGTCTCTTAAATTAGAAATGCGGATTGATTTGTTTGTTGTAACTTCATTTATAGTAACAATGGCTTGCGCTGATGACCTAGGAAATTTCTCCGATAGCTTCCAAGCTGAGTTGGATGAAAATCCAAATTTAAACTATGCTGTTTCTGGTTCTGCCAGAATCGAGATTTCGAAAGGTGAGATTTTCTACTCGGTCAGCATTTATAGCCGCGTTAAGATTGCTCTGGTTCCTGACTTGAGTGAGATGACGACTCTTCTTAGGAAAATGCCCATTCCTGGGTATTCTTTTCAGAATGTCGAGAAGTTGACTTTCACTTCGGTTGGGACCTTGCCCGAGCCTTCTTGGCGCTTGTAGGCCCGTTATGCTAAAATCATGTTATTCAGTAATTAGCTTGTTGTGCGATAAATATGTCTAATTCCTATAATTCATTCATCATGTCTGATAAACACAATATTAACCCTTTACCGCATAAGAAATCATATATGGTTTGACATGTTTCCAGCTTATTTATTCGAAAAATATTAAAAAACTGCGTTTAAACTTTAATGGGGGTTGTTTGTCAGATCATTAAGAATAACAAAACGCAACTATTTTGTCTATGGTCCCATGCCACTCGGATATAACCTCACTTTTCCAGACATTGTGAGTGAATGTTAACATGCGTGTGCGACTCTCAACTTTGTAAAAAGAAATAAAAATTAAAAGGTGAGATTTTTGAGTTTATAAAAATATTTTGTTGTATGTCATAACCTCTAGTTTGTACGCACTGTAATAGATTTTCACTTTCTATTTAATTTCACCCATTTTCAACACTAATTGTTTTGAAACCATATCTGGGTTCGTATGCATTCAATGCTTTTTTAGGTTATACATATATGGTTTCGTATGCGCTCAAACATTATTATTAATTTTGCACGAGGATATGGTTTCGCTTCAATTTCCTTTACGTTTTCTTCGCGCTAAGCTTTTTTTTTTCTTGGTGGTAGAATGGACCCTGGACGCTTTTATGGGCATAATAAGCATACTAATGCAATCCCCGAGCATGGCCTTAGCGATGATGACTTGGCTTCCGATTCCGATACTGACATGCCTACATCCTCCATACCATTTAGACGCCCTATTATTGTACCTGAGACGGATGATGACTTTTCAGACGAAGACGACGTTCCTTTAGCAAGTTTACCCTCAACGTCAAAGGCCAAAAAAAGCAATCGTCGTAAAGAATTTGCTGTTAAAATAAACTGGTCGACTGAACATTTGCCGCCTTATAACCCGGATCATTACATCTTCACTGGAGATCTTGAACTTCCTGATGATATAAAAGAGCTAAATTCTCCAGCCGATTTCTTCTTGTATCTATTTACTGACGAGTTGATAACAATGATAGTAGAAGAATCCAATTTGAAGGCTATTCAAGATAACGTCAACAAGCCAGCCAATATTTCTAAAGAAGAGATGGAACAATTTATTGGTATAGTAATCTTTATGTCATTGGTGAAACTACCCGCATCAAGACTTTACTGGAACGTGGACATAGGGCAGCCTCAAGTGAATGAAGTAATGACATGCAACAGATGGGAAACAATAAAGCGTTTCTTGCATTTCAATGACAATTCAAAATTTATTCCTATTGGTAAAGAAGGACATGATAAGCTGTTTAAAGTTCGTCCTTTGATAGAGGGAATTCGACAGCGCCTTTTGATAGTTCCCAGGGAAGAATATTTGGCCGTAGATGAGCAGATGATACCTACCAAAGGCAGGCACGAACTCAAACAGTATAACCCAGCGAAGCCAGATAAATGGGGTTATAAGAACCAAGTTTTGAGTGGAGTGTCAGGATTTAGCTATGACTTCGAGATATTTGCTGGCGAGCAAAGCAACAAAGTACCTGATGGAGCACCTGACCTTGGAGTTAGTGGCAATGTTGTATCTCGTTTGATGCAGTCGGTACCAAGGCACAAGAATCACAAAATCTTTTTCGACAATTGGTACAATAGTCCTAAGTTACAGGTATATCTTAGTCAAAGTGGCCTTTTGCCTTCGGGTACCGTAAGATTGAACCGAGTGCCAAATGCTCAAATGCCACCCGAAAAAGAGTTAAAAAAAGGAGGGAGAGGCCATATGATTGAAAAGACTGCTACGGTGGATGGAGTTCAATTAGGTTTGGTAACTTGGTTTGACAACAAACCTGTGAATATGCTTTCAACATTTGTTGGCAGCAAACCTACCACAAAAAAGCAAAGATATTGCCGCAAAGACCACCAATACAAGGAAATAGACTGTCCACAAGTTGTTGAAGTTTACAATCGTCATATGGGAGGCGTTGACTTACTTGACTCAATGCTGGGTCATTACAGGATTCACTTGAGGTCGAAGAAGTGGTACAAAAGAATTTTTTTTCATATGATTGATTTATGTGTGGTAAATGCGTGGATTTTATGGCGTAGAGTAAACGAAAGCTCTTATTTATCTCTGTTCGTCTTCAAACAAGCCATCTCAGAACACTTGCGCAAAGCAGGAAAAGCTCTTTCTCGTAAACGGGGTCGTCCATTGGCCAATTCAGTGACTGGTTCGCCATCAACGAGCCGCCATGGAAGTCCATTAATTTGTGCAAGTCCTCAGAGGAAGAAAATGAGAAAAGTCCCAGAAAAGCATCAGGTTCTACCCATGACCTCTATACGGACTGATAATATTGGACATTTGCCAGAGTGGCAGAAAAATCGACAAATTTGTCAAGTATGCTCCATGAAAACCTACACTAAATGTCCCAAATGTAAGGTATATTTATGTTATAATGATAAGAGAAATTGTTTGATTAAGTTTCATGAATAATTTTGTATAACTTTCTTTTTTTATATTTGTAATGAGGTTTTGATGTCATTAGTATATTTCTTTGGTATGCATACGAAACCATATATGTATAAGGGGTGTAAGGTTTTGATGCATACGAAACCATATATGTATAAGGGGTTTGAGGTTTTGATGCATACGAACCCATATATGGTTTTGTAAAAAAAAATTAAAAGGGGGGTACTTTTTGATGAAAAAAAAATTTGTAATTATTTTTAAAGCTTAAATAAAAACATTAACCTGAAAAAAAAAAATTTTTTTTTCCTTATTTAATATATCATGCAGTAAAGGGTTAAGTATCCAACTTCCACCACAAATATGTCAAAACCGTATATGTTGGTGAATGCAAAGACAGTAAAGACTTTATCACAATATGAGACAAGTCGAGAAAAATCATTCGCAAATGGTAAACCGCTATTGGATTTTCTCAAAAATGGTTCCAAGGGAAAGTAGAGGCCTGAGGTCTTTAATTGTTAGAATCGACGAACTAACACCCGAGCTTCCGTTGTAAATCTCTATGGTTTGAGATAATTTTCTTTTATTCATTGTTTGTATTTTATCATTTATTCGATATGTATGCTTCACATATATATATTATAAAATAACCAAAAAAAAAAAAGGCCTAAAATGACTAGTTATTCTCCACAAACTAGTACTTCGGTGGAACATGTAATTTTTGAAATAATTATGAAAGCTGACAGGGGATATTACGATTACCATGCATATGGTTCACACCAAGATGATTATTTATCCAGGGCAAGACAGAACTGTGTGGATCTGACCGGATATTCTAATCGTCCCTCAACATCGGCCGGACCACCATCGGGCACAAACGAAGCGGGACCCTATGGCTATACTACGGCAAGAAATGAAGAGACTACAGACTATCCAACCAACCAGCCGCCCTTGTCGGTCTCTTCACAAGAGTCTTACACGCCTTCTACGACTTTAATAATTTAATGTGACAAATAAAGACACTTCTAAACATAAATAAAGATTTTCATAATACGTACCTTAATGTATTCTTTTAATTCCTCCATTATTGCGACGCACACTTCAGGTACAATAGCACTTATGGATTGTTTCGATACTCTAAACGTATACTGCAGACTTGTGTAAGAGTCCCCGGAACCTAAAAATCGAAGTGTTATTGCTAGCCTATCTTGGATTGAAATTGAAGCTCTTAAATTTGTATGGTTTCGACTAATTCTTGGTCCGATCATCTCGAGTAAATTTTCAAAGTCTGTTGGCGTCATCCTTGTAAAGTTTTTGTATTGTCCACTTATGTGCTGAAAATTCATATCAGTAAGCAGTTCTCTACCTTCTCTTCGTTTATACAATTCTGTCCGCCACCAACGTCGGGGTTTTCGGCGTGTTGATGTATTATTAATAATGAAGTACTGATAATCGTCATAGCAAGAACGTGGTCTTCGGACTCCATGCTTCGTGTGATCTACCGGTTTTGTAAGTGACGCGTACGAAAAAAGCGTGTATCGAAGGGCCGTGTTCGCGGCAGAATGGCGGAAACAGACGAACGCGGGAGGTTCGTAGTGAATGCGCGTTAAGAGCGCGCTATGCGTCCACGCTTACAGCGAACATGCAATGAAAGGCAGAATTATACATTTCATGTTACGTTTCACCAGTCTGTACCCACATTAACCGGGAATGCACCGTGGCGAAGTAACACAAACGAGACACATCCGCAGACACCACTCGGGACACCCGTCTTAGTGCAAAGCACGCACTGCTTACTTTAGCACACATCTTGTCGATGTGGTGTTCTGTTATATCGAGAATACCCTTAAAGAGTATTTAAGGTCATATATAGGCGAAAATCAGAATACGTGGGATCTAAATGTCACGAGTGCCATGATAGATAACAACTCTAACATACACTGTACTACTGGATTTGCACCATTAGAATTATTATTCGGTTTCAAACCTTATGTCCCTTCTAGTGTAGATAGTCTTGACACAAACACCTACACAGATTACGTAAGAGCTTTAAATCACCGGCTATACTACAGCCGACAAAAAGCTCTGCAAAACATCCAATGCTCAAAAGAGAGATCGAAAAATTATTACGACTCCCGTACAAAACCTACCACATAAAGTGTGGGAGATATGGTCTATATCCGGTGTCATCATAAACAAAACAAAACCCTATCTCCGGTGTGGAAAGGTCCTCATAAGATAATAAAATTAAACGGAAATCATACAGTCACCGTACTGATAAATCGCAATCATGTACGTCATCATTATGACGAAATAAAACATGCCCGTGACGACATCTCATAACAAGTCTCACGTTACCAATGTCGTACCGTACCGTCTTATCTATTTCAGATCCTTGCGATCGGGCAATGTGTTTTCAGTTATAGCCAACCCCGTGTGCGAAACGACGATTTTAAGTGAAGTGATACTCTCCCAGGCTCATGTGCTACAAGGTTAATTCACGGTTTCGTAGATTTATTTCATAGAATAAGTTTTAATCGTTGGGTCTTTGCACAATCCGACCCTGGCAAATGTTATATAAGTTGTGACAACTACCCAGATGTTGATGTCATACTTTTTGGTACAGGCATACTTAGTATTCCAAAGAAATGTAAAGCGTTTTTCAAGACTCTCCAATTTGCTCCATCCGGAGATACTTACTTAGGAAATGTAACAAATGTAATATCAGATTTCAACATCCTACAAGATGACTGTTGCGAACATTCCAATTCCCTGAGGAAGAGGACTTAATAGCTATGTTTGACGATTTCAACAGGAAGTACAATTCAACTTTGAAGATGTCTAAACCAACTATTATTTTAGTATAATACGCGGAAGTACGAATCCGTCTAAAGCTATGTGGGGCATCGTGAACACAGAGAGGGGGAAAAATAATACCCCAAGGTTGTATTTCACCGATATCGTAAAAGATTGTAACCTTAAATTTGTTAGGCCATGGTCCACCTGATGTAATAACTATTGAAGCCCGCTCCCGCATCGAAGGATTTGATTTCCCCAATGGTAACTCTGTTGAAGCCAGACTCGGAATCTGTCCCGAATTAATGTGTCGGGTAAATACAGTACTAGACGAATTACGTGATATGTACAAAATGATTGATATTGGAAGAGAATTCCCTGTTACAAGGAAGTATCTCATTACTAAAGTATTACCTGGAAATGTGCAATACGTTCGAGTCGTTGAAGCTGTTCCGGATGCCCAAAGATTAAGCAACAGACAAAATCTCAGATTCGTTGTCAAAGCTCCTTTGGATCGTCGACACCTGGTTACTGCAATGTAACCGATATTCATCGTGAAAGGACAAATAATGCGAGAGGCGCATGTTACACATTAAATGGCGCTTTACCCCCGGGATGGCAAGGAACAATCAATGCAAATTTTAATATGAATGGACCGTTTGCTGCGATGATTGGTGCAAATGATGCCGCGCTACGTGTCACCAAGTTCATTTCATACGCTCCCGGCGGACTAAGAACTTCCGCAATTGATAATTACATCAAACGTTATTATTACCGAGACAAGTAGTCTTGAAGTTTGTTATTAGCAAATCGCTCAAGCGCCATGAAATTTAAAAAGATTAAGCAAAAGACAAAATCAGATTCGTTGTCAAAGCTCCTTTGGATCGTCGACATCTGGTTACTGCAATGTAACCGTTCTTCATCGTGAAAGGACAAATAATGCGATAGGCGCATGTTACACATTAAATGGCGCTTTACCCCCGGGATGGCAAGGAACAATAAATTCAAATTTTAATATGAATGGACCGTTTGCTGCGATGATTGGTGCAAATGATGCCGCGCTACGTGTCACCAAGTTCATTTCATACGCTCCCGGCGGACTAAGAACTTCCGCAATTGATAATTACATCAAACGTAATTATTACTGAGACAAATAGTCTTGAAGTTTGTTATTAGCAAATCGCGCAAGCGCCATGAAATTTAAAAAGATTAAGCAAAAGACAAAATCAGATTCGTTGTCAAAGCTCCTTTGGATCGTCGACATCTGGTTACTGCAATGTAACCGTTCTTCATCGTGAAAGGACAAATAATGCGAGAGGCGCATGTTACACATTAAATGGCGCTTTGCCCCCGGGATGGCAAGGAACAATCAAATCAAATTTTAATATGAATGGACCGTTTGCTGCGATGATGCGATGCGTACAAATGATGCCGCGCTACGTGTCACCAAGTTCCCGGCGCTCCCGGCGGACTAAGAGCTTCCGCAATTGATAATTACATCAAACGTAATTATTACTGAGACAAGTAGTCTTGAAGTTTGTTATTACCAAATCGCGCAAGCGCCATGAAATTCACGGCGCTTAGGTTTTGGTCGCGAGAAAAACGGCGCGATTTCATTGGTCGTTAACTCGTTCGGTATACAGTATACGGCGAGTCCCCGCAGGCGAGATAACGACCAATTAAAGTTACAAGTCGATACACCGTCTGCAGGGATTCCCCGCTTGCTTTACACCGATCGTGCTATCGACCAATGAAATGCATCGAGATTACGATTGTTTATAGAATGTGACTAGTACGTTGTATAGAAACCGAGATGTAAGAGAAAGCGCGTATAAACAAATTTCGGAGAGACTAAATATTACAGGCATATCAAATAAAGAAATACCAAAAAAATATAAAAAAATCAGAATTAAAAAGCAAGCAAGTACTCGATCAGGTGCTAGTCAGGATTCCGTATATAAACCAAAGGTTTCGTGGTCTACAACTGGCGATGGATTTTTAAGGACATTTAGAAATAAACAAGAAACTATCTCGAATGTAAGTTAAACTTTATTTTTTATGTTAGTGAATACATATTGTTTGCCACGATACTGCACCTACACCATTAAAGCAATGACTGTATTGATCTCGAATTGTTGTTCCACTTTCATGCGTATATTCTTCTTCTATGTCCTGTAAACCTAGAATACACGTCTTTGTCTCCAGGTGCCAATAATTATTGTACCCGTAGTGATATCTTCATAATCCGCAAGTCCAGGTTCGATATAGTCGGAACTTGTCTTCCTTAGCCAATTATGAGGAGTACAACATGTTCTTGTAATTTTCATCGAATTAACAGTATTGTTGGGAATCTTTTTTTCAAAAATTTTATCGACTTATAAATATTCCGAATGCGTTTTCAACTATTCGGCGAGCCCTTGAGAGTCGGTAATTTTTTTTTTGCTGTAACTTTAGATTAGTCCCTGGATATGGTTTTATAATATAGTTTTGGAACGGGAATGCAGCATCCGCAACAAAAACACTTTGTGCTGTAATATTCAGGCTGCCGTCATCAATTGCACGTTTAATTTTTTTTTTTTTATAGCATAGAGTGACGAGACGAGCAGGTCATGTGCCTGATGGTAAGCAACATGCCTGCCACATAACAGCACAGTAACACGTAGCGATTGAAATATGATAGTCCAAATCATTACCTAGCACTGCACTGCGCTCGTCACCCAGAGATCTAAGATATTATGTCTCTAAGCCCTGTAATTTCTCTGGAACCATTGCCCTTCAAACCGGAACACAGTAATGTTTGCACATTACTGCTTGGCGATAGAATATTTGGCAAAGGTGTGGTACTTCCCCAGGCGGACTCTGCTAAGAGTCCTACCACTACAAAAAAATTGGATCAATGAAGAATTACTGTAAATGCCACCATCAGAATATCTGCCTTAAGCACTAATATCAATATAAGTGAACAAGTAATCATCATCTACGCATGGTAGTAATACTATGCTGTACGTTTTTTTATAAGTATAGAAATCAGACCCACTATTCGCTAGAGCTCGCATGATTACATGTTTACCATCGATTGCACCGATGCATCCAAGAAAATTCCATTTTAACTCAAATTCGGTTTTTTTTCATTCCATTTTTGTTCTGTGTTTGGTGTCTATGAAATATAAAACATTCTGTTTTTACAGATGAATGAAAATTCAAGTTGATTTCTGATAATGACTCGGAATATAAATAAAAGTTGAATAAAAGTAATGGCATTGAAAGGGAACAAAACGAAAGTGCAACACCTGAATTTGTTGTCCCTTCGAAGAATGCAATAAAAAACGAGCTATTGACAGCTATTGCTAAGCTAAGCAGTAACTATTTTCTGATCTGTGGCTAAGCTATTGACAGAATTGATAAAATTGGTAAGAGTGTTACTAATAGTACAAATTCATTATCTATACTTATAATAAAACTGTAGCGGGTCGAATTCAGTACATTGAAGATATTTTGAAAAAAAAATTTTGGGGGTACTCCATAGTCGATACTGATAGCGAAACTGCATTTTTCTGTCTGTCTGTCTGTCTGTATGTATAGGGAACTCACATCACGCCGAAACTACTGATTCAATTCCAATGAAACTTGACGTGATTTAAGATCATACTAAGTAGATGGTAGCTGTCTACTTTTAATCCCCAAATTCTGCACGGTTTTCTTGCAGAAATGTGTGAAAGTCAGAATGTGTATTTGGTTGTAACTCATGTTTGCATTGTTCAATTTCGTTAATTCTTATTTTGTTAGAAAGAACACATTTTTAGTATATTTCCATTAAAATTTGAACATTATTGGTCGTGTGGTTCGGAAATTACATAGAAATTCAATAATAACGGTATTAATAAGTTCGGTACCTACTAACTTCTAAGTATACTGTGACACTGTAAACACTAGAGATGTAATGGAGGTCATTATATCGTACCGATTTCGGAGTCGGAGTTTTAAAATTTGATTTTTCGGAGTCGGAACCGAAGTCGGAGGCATAGGCTGGACGTCTACTCTAATTCAACGAAAACGTAATTTCGAAATAAACTCGCGATTTTCCAACTCCGATCCGTCGTTTTGTCAGTTTGTATCGGACACTATAGTATTGTAACAATCTTGTATCGGACGAAACGTAGTAACACGAGAGTAGGAAAGTCGCGAGTTTATTTTTCGAAATTTCGTTTTCGTAGAAACAGAGTAGACGTCCAGGATTAGAAGTGTTGGCAGGAGAGATATTTTTATTGGGTATATTTTTTTTGCCAAACACGTGTGGACCCGATAAACATTGACGAGCAATTGATTTAGGTAGTTGGGATTTTGTATTTCCATTTACTATCCACCACAATAAGGGATTATTTGCAATATTTATACACATTACCTCCGATTATAACCACCGTTTTAAAATTTTCGGAATCGAAGTCTCTCGGAATCGAAGGATTAATGGTAATCGGAAGTTCTGACTTATCGGAGTGGGAGGCGAAGCTCATCGCTGGTACACACCGTACATCCGTCTTGAATATGACAATACCTTTCTAATCTCATCTTCATAATCAAAGCTCCGTCAAATCCGTCAATAGAATGTTTTTTCCACATTAAGTACAGATGACAGCTCAGGTTCGAAACACGATCTGATATTTATTAGAATATGTTTAATGTAGTATTTAATTTTTTTGTTGTAGCAGCAATATAAGTACATCATCTTTGAAAATTACAACTGTCTAGCTATCACCGTTCTTGAGATACAGTCTGGTGACAGACGGATGCACGAACGGACGAACAGCGAAGTCTCAGTAATAGGGTCCCGTTTATACCATGTACATTTTTTTTTATAGCATAGAGTGACGAGACGAGCAGGTCATGTGCCTGATGGTAAGCAACATGCCTGCCACATAACAGCACAGTAACACGCAGCTATTGGAACATGATAGTCCAAATCATTACCTAGCACTGCACTGCGCTCGTCACCCAGAGATCTAAGATATTATGTCTCTCAGCCCTGTAATTTCTCTGGAATCATTGCCCTTCAAACCGGAATACAGTAATGTTTACACATTACTGCTTGGCGGTAGAATATTAGGCAAAGGTGTGGTACTTCCCCAGGCGGACTCTGCTAAGAGCCCTACCACTACTACATATATTATATGGAAAACAGGGAGGCGGTTTTTTGAATATTAACAAAAACTGGATAACAAGATGTTCAAGCCCACTACCAGTCGGAAGCGTGCCCAGCATGCTGGTGGCAGTACCACGCTGAATAGCAATGTTTATGCGTTGGGCCAAATAAACGCCATCATTTTGGTCACGCGTTGCGTCGGCCAAGCGCTTGGAAAGGCTTTTGAAGATGAGGTGAGCTCCCGGCCTTCACAGGCACTCAACCCCAAAAGGCTTAATCATAAACCCACTACCGAGGGTTGCATATTTCCACCGTTTGAGACGCTCAGCTGAATAAGCCGCTACACTAGCCCTACTATGTGTCTCTGGAAGATGTGATGGTGCCAGAGTATCGACGCAAGGTGCGTCCCACGCTAAGTCCGATTCAACTTCCAAGGCAAAAAACTCATGCCGTCAGGTCTTTTGCCATCGTCACGCGTAAGACCACTCCGGTTTGAGTATGGCTGGGACATTGGCGGTGGAAAAAGCCAAAGTTTTGTGTGTGAATTGTCCACCAGTATCTATTTATCTGGCTGACGTAGTTATAGCTTCTTAAATTAGTCGAGTGAACTTTTTAATTGACTAGAAGTTAGTTAGTTGACGTGAAATGATAATAATTGAAGTCGGTTTTTGTTCTTTCGGATATTATTTCAATCCAAACACTGTACTAAATTTAGTGTTCAACAAGCTTCGGTGACCAAAGCAGACCGTTGTTTTTCTAAAATTGAATAAAATGTTATCTTACTACTAAGTTTTAATATGTATATTATGTAAATGTTTAATTTGGTTAAAATTTAACACAGATAGTTTATAGTCTCATAATATACTACCTATCATCTCGGAAAAAGCATGGGCCCTAACGAAACAAATATTAACGACAGAGCGACATTACCCATTAGATTGACATTTGAAACACACATGGTCTTAGAGTCTGGCTTAGAGTCTAAAATATCACATCGGCTAATAAGTATATCACCTACTTAGGCTATCATCCTGTTAAAATGTATATGTAGGTAAGTATCAGATTACGCACATCAGCTACAGACTCTTCGTAATGTATCCTATAAAAATCCTACAAACTGAATACTACGGCTTTGTTCGATACTCCACAACCTTACTACGAGTAGGTATGTTTGATGTTGCTAAAATATAAAATATGAAGTTGCTAAACTCGAATAAATATATTTTTGTGTGGCAAAACAAATTCACACGGTTTGTGTAATGGCCACCCACCCATCCAAATATTTTTACGTTAGTACTACTAATGTACTAATAAGGTCGCAAGATCAACGTACGCGAACGAAGTAGCGGGTTCAGCTAGTAGAAAATAAAGAAGACGAATTTGCCATTTTTGGAAAATATTTAGCTACGACTCTGCGTTCTTTGCCAAGCGAACTAGCAATTCAAATTTTTGTTGTTACTGAATAAACGAAAAAAAAATTATTCCAAAAATAGACATTCAAAAGGATTTATCAAACATTGAGTTAAGAGCGTTGAGACAACAGAACCAATCTCGACTATTACCGTATGGTGCTTCAACTAATTTCTATGATCCTTAAAATCCGGGATATTTCAGTTCAACATCTGAATCTGGTTTATCCTATAATGACGACATGGATAACTGATGGAGATGAATGATGGAGAATAGATGATTTTCATTCCATGTAAAACATTTTATTGATAATTCTAGTAGATCTACTTGTCTCGGTCGTTTATTTATTCTTCTCGACGTTCATTGGTAAATCACGCCACATTTTTTTAATTTCATTTTATGATTAGGTACTTACTTATGTGTAACTGAAATTACTACCAAAACTATAAATGTTTTACAGCTATGTATAATTGAAATACATATACTTAGTTAAAAATGATAATACGTATTATTTTACTACTTACTTTTATATAATCTGCCAGTGCTTCATAAATAGCGTCACATACTTGTGGTATAAAAGCGCTCATGATAGAAGGAGACACGCGAAATAAATAATATAAGCTTCTGTAAGAATCTCCAGTATCCACATAACGTTATGTGACCTCAAGTTTTAATCTTGGTGATAATGCCTCACGAAATGGAGTGTATTTCTTCCGAAGTCGTGTTTCTATAAGTGAAAACTTCTTTAGGCGCGCTATAGACAGAATTTTCGTGGGCTGTGAAATGGATTCATCAATCGTCACGCTTGGATATGATAATGGATCGGATTGGATATGAAATCTTCGGGTAAACTCGGTAAAAACGGCCAGGTAGGTACCAGGGCAACAGAAACAGTAGAGAGTTTCGATTACCTACCTCCAACAGCCAAGCGTTTATCTCCAGATACCAGGACAACAGAAATATAAAAGAGTTGCGTTTGCCCCTAGGTACCAGTAGCAGGGCAACAGCAAGTTTTCACTTCTATCGGCAGTTCCTATGACTGCCATTTTTATTTATTTAATAAATCTTCAAATAAGTCATTAGATAATCTGAAAAAAACATCATAATCTTCTACATCACACTCCAAATCAAATTGTAAATCCTTACACAATGTTCCTGACGCGCCATGCCTCTTTCTATTTTTTAGTAAAGTTCGCAACCAAATTTTTTATTTTTAGTGAGGCTAAATTTCTTCTTCAATAAGTCACAGACAGTCAAAATTGCTCCACATACCATTAACTGGTTCCATGTCATCAAAGTTGATCCATGGCAAGAACGTCTGTTTTAGTGGCACTCTTGTTAATAACTGGCGACGTACATGGATGTTCTCCTACACCGCGCACACGGATTATCGACTAATGAAAACGGTTCCCCTAATGCGTTCCAGAAATCTCTCGCACCCGGCATGCGGGCTCTATCGACTAATGAAAACAGTTTCCCTAATGCGTTCCAGAAATCTCTCGCACCCGGCATGCGAGGACAAAATGTCTGAAATAACAGGGGTCAGTTTAAATACATATATTATGTCGTCTGCCGTCTGCATACCATTTTAAAACTATTGTCATCGGGATACCAAATCAATATTCAAAAATTTAAGCGATTTTGCTTGCAAAACGCTGCAGCTTTTGTAATGAATTATCCATGGTTTCAAATGACAACAACTACAATTTTGATCCATGTCCATCACATAATTGAAAATATGGGTATAGCCATAGTACTACTTAGCGAAGACGCCAAATAAAGTAGAAACCAAGATATAAGAAAATATAGAGAACATTTATCTCGAAAGTTTTCATGAAAAATGGCCATGGAAGACACTTACTATAGATTAATGGCGTCTTCTGACCCATATGAAGAAAGAACCGGGTTGAGAACCTTGATTTAAAAAAAAAACCATCAATGTTGACTGAAATAGATCTAGATTTCATTGATGAGATATTTTCTTAGTGACCCATTAAATTTATGTGTTTTGTATTAAGTTGATATTTTTATTTCTAGCACAAATCCTTTTTTATATTACGAGATCTTCCTAAAACATGTTATTTTGCAATTAAAATGATTAAATTTCAAATTAGAGCGAAAAAGACAAAGTATTAAGTTATAATAAATTAAAATAAATAAATATTGGTGGACAATTCACACACATCACCCTCTGACCCCAAACTAAGCAAAGCTTGTATGATGGCGGCCAGATGGCAAATATAATACTTATATAGTTTTATACATACTTATTATTATTATATTTATTTGGCGTAGGGACGTGACGACCCCACCGCCCGCTAATGGTAGTTTGCACGACCATCATAGTCGTGGAAACTACCATCAGTGCAATCAGTCCACCGAACAATGGCGGTAAAACCATTGCGGAATGGTCGGAAGTTATAAACACCAATAACACAAGATGGGCAGCAGCATCTTGTAGAAAACTTCCGACCAACTGCGATCGCCAACCCGCCTGCCAAGCGTGGCGATTACGGCAAAACCCCTCCATTATGAAAGCAAAGAGAAAGCCACGGCCCCTAGTCTCCGGCAGCTCTGCTTGTCCTGGCTGTGGTAGCGGCCACGACAGTAGCAGAGCAGGGGGTGCTAAGAATCCCCGGACGGCCCCCTTAAGCTACCGTAAAAGACCCTTGGCCCTGGCAACATTCAACACGCGAACACTGCGGACTGACGAGAAGGTTATCGAACTGGAGGAAGAATTGAGCAAATTGCGCTGGAGTATTATAGGTTTATCTGAAGTCCGAAGAGAGGGCGAGGACTCGATAATACTTAAATCCGGCAATTTGCTCTATTTCCGGGAGGGCGACCAACAGTCCCAAGGTGGTGTCGGGTTCATCGTCCACGAGTCCCTCGTGAACAGTGTTACTCAAATCGGGAGTGTGTCGACGAGGGTAGCGTACCTTATACTCAGAATTACCAAACGGTATTCGCTGAAGGTCAAACAGGTATACGCGCCAACGTCGACACATTCCGATATTGAGGTAGAGGCTATGTATGAGGATATCTCGAAAGCCATGCATGCCTCCAAGACCCATTACACTGTCGTCATGGTGGACTTCAACGCGAAACTGGGCAGGCGGGGCGATGATGAGGTTAGAGTCGGGAATTACGGATTTGGTAATCGGAATTCACGGGGCCAGATGCTGGCCGACTTCTTGGAGAAAGAGGGACTCTATATGATGAACTCTTTCTATAAGAAGCCGGTACAACGCAAATGGACCTGGATTAGTCCCGATGGTGCAACCAAAAATGAAATAGACTTCATCATGTCGTCAAGGAGAGAAATATTCAGTGATGTCTCCGTGATCAATGCGGTAAAAGCCGGGAGTGATCATCGAATGGTAAGAGGCATGCTGAATCTTAATATAAAACTCGAACGGTCGCGACTGATGAAGTCTACGCTCCGGCCAGCGCCTATCCAAATCCAGAATTCCGAGAACTTCCAACTCGAGCTTCAGAATCGCAGTGCCTAGGTGACTGCGTAGACGTGGATGTTTATAACCCTCTCTAACCCTCTAACCCTACCCTAGAGCTCATGGAATAAAGGCGCAAGATGGTTTTACAATCCTCAGGTGATGCTTCTAAGTATCGAAGGATCAATAGACAGATCTCAAAGTCACTGACTCGCGATATATGGCAATTCAATACGAAGTGTATTGAAAAGGCCATTGAGCAGAACAAAGGCTCTAAAGTATTCGCCCGAGATTTGTCTATTGGCCAGAGCCAACTTATGAAGCTGAAGACCGAGGATGGGAAGATCATATCGTCCAAATCCGAGCTCATGGGAGAGGTTGGGAAGTTCTACGGACAGCTATACACGACGACACAGCAACCTGTCGTAAACCTGACCAGCGATCCTAGAGCCAGGTTAACCCGACATTACACCGAAGATATCCCGGACGTTAGCCTGTACGAGATTAGAATGGCTCTCAAACAGCTAAAGAATAACAAGGCGCCGGGTGATGACGGCATTACAGCTGAGCTCCTGAAAGCGGCAGGTTCGCCTATGCTAAGGACTCTACAAAAGCTATTTAATTCCGTCATTCTCGAAGGCAAAACGCCGAAGGCATGGCACAGAGGCGTGGTGATACTCTTCTTTAAGAAGGGTGACAAGACCCTTTTGAAGAACTACAGGCCCATCACGCTTCTGAGTCACGTTTATAAACTGTTCTCGAGAGTCATATCGAACCGTCTCGCACGCAGGTTTGACGACTTCCAACCGCCCGAACAAGCCGGTTTCCGAAAAGGCTTTAGCACCATAGACCACATACATACGCTACGGCAGGTTATACAGAAGACCGAAGAGTATAACCAGCCCCTATGTTTGGCGTTTGTGGACTATGAGAAAGCCTTCACCCGTTATGAAAATTACTGATATACAACCGAAGAAAATAAGCAATGAGTAAGTATTAAAAATATTATTATGTTATCCTCGGTCACGAAGTTTTACGCGATTAGATAAAGAAAACGAGATAGGCTAGGTTAATTATATATCGATGTTTTTTACTAATCATCATCATCATATTATTATTATACGTTTAGTGGATATTTATTTATTTTATATCCAATGATATCTAAATATCGTTGCATTGTTTTGATAGCAGAAAATGCGATAAAATGTTGGATGAACAAAAAAAACCGTATTGTCTATGAATATAGTATCCTCTCCTGTTTTTTTCAATTTTTCGACTAATAATTGCACATTTCTATGTGGCCACCATAACATGTCGTTCAAATGTAGGTTTTTTTTGTATGCCCGTTTTATTGGTGTGGTTCTACGGTACTCCGGTGGTGCGGTGTGCGGTAGTATAGTAAAAATATCTTGATTTGATTTATTTCTTCATCTTTATATACATAATGTATTGGTGTATCGGTTGTGGACAATTCACACACAACACCATCTGATCCCAAACTAAGAAAAGCTGAAATGTATATGTGTGTGTAAATAAATTAATAATGATCTAATGACAACCAATAATTGTTATAATATATTATCTGAAGTTCTGCTATTGAATTTAGCAAGTATCTCCAGCTATATAATATTTTAGATATTTGGATGACGAGTGCAGTGTAGTGCTAGGTAATGATTTGAATACTTCGTGTTCCAATAGCTCCGTATCGCTGTGCTGTTATGTAGCAGACATGTTGCTTACCAACAGGTACATTTTTTAGTGGCAATTTTGTAGTGGTAGGACTCTTGGCAGAGTCCGCCTGGGGAAGGACCACACCTATGCCAAATATTCTACCGCCAAGCAGTAATGTGCAAACATTACTGTGTTCCGGTCTGAAGGGCAATGTTTCCAGAGAAATCACAGGGCTTAGAGATATAACAACTTAGACCTCTGGGTGACGAGCGCAGTGCAGTGCTAGGTAATGATTTGGACTCTTCACGTTCCAATAGCTGTGTGTCACTGTGCTGTTATGTGGCAGGCATGTTGCTTACCGTCAGGCACATGTCCTGCTCGTCTCGTTACTCTTTATTTAAAAAAAAGAACATGTCCTGCTTGTCTCGTTACTCTATACAATAAAAAAATCTCCATTCTATAAAGTCATCTGTACCGCAATTTTTCTTTTACGTACACAAGAGGATTTTTCAAAAACCAAGGACACTGAAGTAATTAACAACTCGGACATTGAAGAGGTAAGTCTGGAATCCTTGTACGTGTGTCTTGAACTTAGACAAAATTATGTAGTAAGGATCCATTTAAAAATCAACAGCAGCTTGAGTGTCAGAAAAAAATTACTTAGACTACTTATGGATTGTTGTAATGGTTTTTGGTATACAATAATGTCTTTTTCATTCTAGTTTCAAATTTCGTATGAAGAGGAAGCTGAATCAGGCGAAAAGAACATTAACAGAAGAATTATTGACGTCAGCCACTTCATTTCGGAATTAAAACGCTTTTCAAATCATGGCCCACTTGGATGCGGCTTCACTGAACTTGAACTCATAGCTGAAACTCAAACTGGTCTACACTCAAAATTTACTTTTAGGTGTTGGCTTTGCAATCAAAAACGAGTCATAAATGGAGATAATTGCAGCGACAACTACTTAAATATAAATACGTGCGCTGTCGCTGGAACTATTGCAATAGGCGGAGGACATTCACAGCTGAATGAACTGATGTCAGCAATAAACCTCCCGTTGTTATCAGAAAAGACCTATTCAGAAAACCACGAGCTAATAAGTAAAAAATGGCAAAATGTTTTATTGGAATCCACGAGTAAAGCAGCAGAAAGAGAACGACAATTCGCAATTTGTAATGGCAGGGTGAACAAGGATGGAATACCCATAATAGACGTTATTGCTGACGGTTCCTGGTCCAAACGTAGTTATAAAAAAATTATAATGCTCTTTCGGGTGCAGGTGCTATAATTGGAAGACATACGGGAGAAATTATATTTTTAGGGATTAAAAATAAATATTGTTTTATCTGTGCCCGTGCAGCAAACCAAAATGTTGATGCATTAGACCACAAATGTTTTAAAAATTACAGTGGTTCATCCACAAACATGGAGAGTGAAATTATCGTAGAAGGATTCAAAGAATCTATAAGGATGCACAACTTGATGTATGGAAGGCTTATATCCGATGGTGACTCTAGCACATACTCGAAAATATTGCTGGCTCGCCCTTATTCTGATGTTACAGTAGAAAAAATAGAATGCCGGAACCACATTCTAAGAAATTTTTGCAATAAATTACAAGCGCTCGCTACGGATACCAAATATAATATAAAACACCGCAAATTTATAACAAAAAAAGCTGTACTACGAACAAGATTTACTATTTGCAAATTAATTAAAAAACATAAAACTAACTCGGATATTCAACTTTTATTTGACGACTTATTAATTAGTCACCTCCATGGTTTCGGGGACCACACAAAGTGTCGATCGTATTTCTGTGATAATGTCAGAAAAACAGACCTGCCAAATGATTTTGTTTTAAGCCCTTTATGGCAGAGAATATGTTTCATTGTCCAAAACGTTGCAGGACATGCTCGCAGTATATGACGTAGATAGCAACGTAGTCGAAGGGTTTCATAGTGTGGTGGCTAAGTTAGTTGGTGGAAAAAGAATCAATTTTTCACTGAAAAATTCTTACCAAACTAGATGCCATGCTGCTGCAGTAGCTTTTAATGAAAAAAAAAACATTTCTCGGTTGTATAAATGCATAAATAAAGGTGAGAGCCCTCAAGGTAAAATAAAACGGCTAGAAATTATGAGAATAAACAAAAATGCAAAAAACAAGCAAAATAGAAAGCCAAAAAAGCGATCTATAGACTTTAGATCTAAGCAGGACCACGACTATGGTCTAGATTGCTCAAAGCCAGACATGCCAAAAGATGTTTTTGATAAGCTTAAAGAAAAATTCATGGAAAATTTAAACAAATCTGATGAAGAAAGGCATTTAATTGAACGGAAAACAGTTTTGCAGAGTGAATGCAGTGAGTGGCTCGAGTTGCGTAGGTCTATTTTAACTGCTTCTAACTTTGGAAAAGTTGTAACGCGGAGAAACGACACAAGTTGTCATAACTTTGTACGCGACTTGTTGTACAACAAATATTGACCATATATCGTCCATAAACATGGCAAGGACAACGAAAAAATGGCTATCGAGCAATTAGAAAAACAACAAAATATCAAAGTCACACCTTGTGGTTTATTTATTGATAAAGAATTAGCATTTTTAGGAGCCACTCCAGATGGTGTATGCAACGACGACACAATAATAGAAATAAAATGCCCAGTAACGGCATACAAATAAGGGTTAGACGAAGCCATCAAAAAGAGAAAAGTGACGTTTTGGAAAACAACACAGAATGGGCTGGAAATAAATAAATACCATCAATGGTATTATCAAGTGCAAGGGCAATTACACATAACTAAAAAATCAAAGTGCTTATTTGCAGTTTGGTCGAACCAGAACTCTCCACTAAAAATAGAATATATCGACAGAAATGATATTTTCTGGAAGGAGAAGATGAAAGACCAACTGGTTTCGTTTTATGTCGATTGTTTGTTGCCAGAATTAGTAGACCCCCGCTATCCTCGAGGTATGACCATACGAAATCCCATGTATATTGAAGAGCCATTAGCAAAAAAAAAAAAGTAAAGAAAATGTTGCACCTATATTAAATGAAGAGGTTAATGTAACAGCAACAAACATGGACAGAAAAAGCGAAGATGACGAATTCTCTAATGTAAAGCCTACATGTACCCGTTATTTAGATTTTGGAGACATGTAAACAGCAGTAGAAAAACTTCGATTGCTAACCATAATAATAAATGTAAATATGAAATGATACATAAATATTTATTTGAAATTGTCTTGATTACCTTTTTTTGTTACCCATGTTGCTATATTTAAGGTAAAAACACCTAACCTAAAACCCAACGACAGGGGGCTTCTTTTATTTGCAGCCGCCATTTTGGTGTCCATGTCAATACCAGAATAAGGCGGTTTCAAAATGCAAATACCACTTTTCACGTATACTTTGTCACATTGTTCTATTCTTTTTTTCAATGATGCCTCATTCTGTTTAATTTAACAACACCTCATATTATGTCAAACTCAGACCAGCGACCTCAGCTATTGTTTTCAGCAGTTTTTGTAGTACCTAGCTATGGTTATGCATACGAGTAGGTACATCCCACTAATATTTTAAATATCAATATTTTGATGTTTGTTCACCAATCACGTCATGACGTCTGAACGGATCTGGTCGAAATTTGGAGCATAGTTTGATTATAGTCTGGAAGAACACATAGTCTTCATTAGAATAACACTTTTTATCTCGTTAAAATAAATTTAAGGACACTTGGGTGATTGAGACGAATCTAACGATATCTTAACTGTCAAAATCCATGCAGCCGTTTGGAAGTTACGTTTTTAAAACTGTTATTTAAAGAAATTTACAAGCATACCACTTCTGAGTACCTTACTGCATTTTATCTGCAATTCATTTGGAAAAGCAATTAATCAAACTTTGCAGTATTGACATTTTCAGAACATTACCTGTTTGCTGCATTTTAGTTTATGTGGTCACTACGTTTTTAAGATGTAGTTAACTGATTTTTTTGTAGTGATGATAACATTTACTGCATTTTACTTAGAAAAGGAAAGAGTCATGGCAGACGTAATTGCTATTACTGTATTTTAGATAGTTTTACGTTACAGTTTGCATAAAATATCACTAATTGCGTTGAGAGAGTTATTTTTTTTCTATCTTCTAGCCGGAAATATCAAAAATCGATTTTATCATTCGATTCCTTATGACATTACGGTTCAATATTAAACTCGATATCGTCAAAATGTCGAATACTGCGTTTTAAGTACTACACGGCAGAACAGTCCGGGCGTTTGGGATATATAAATACGGTAGCAGAGCCCCGCGTAGTTCCCGTTCCCATCGTTATTTTTCTTATGTTTAGAAGCAGCCTATATGTTCTTCCAGACTAATCTATTTATGTTCCTAATTTCAGCCCGATTGGTTCATACTTTACGCCGTGATTGAGCAACAAACATCCAAATAGCCAAACATTCGTACATGGATTACATTTATAACATTTATAATATTAGTAGGATACTTGATTGATTGTAATAATTATAACAATTTTCTAATAACAGTCGGGTAAATAATAAGCACCACATGATGTTTATTACAGAGTAGCATCAGCATTTATTTTGTATCAGAGTAAAAGTAGAAAATATTTTTTGACCTGATTATCCTAAGTAATCCCCGCTAAGCTCTTATTGACCGAAACAAGAATTTGGGCGCATTAGTAAAAATTTCATAAAGAGAAATAAATAGTTTTGATCGAATGCCACATCTGCTATTCCTTAGATCGGTGTATTTAAATATTATTCGTAAGTAATTCGTACGCAATTCGCTAGATGGCGCTAGTAGCGTTTTACGAAGTATTGTCTATTTCTTAGATCGGTATATTTCAACATTTTTCGTAAGTAATTCGTACGCAATTCGCTAGATGGCGCTAGTAGCGTTTTACGAAGTATTGTAGAGGGGGTGCGGCGAAGAGGGGTAAAATGCTCAAGGTCATTTGCTCAGGGTACGGCCTTAACTGACAAGGAAAACAAAGAGTTGTTAGATCAGTTCTGTGAGCCCAAATATGAAATACGTTTTGCTTATTTGGTCGATATTTTTGCGCAAATAAATAAATTGAACCTGCAACTGCAA
The DNA here is from genome assembly GCA_963693475.1 of Ectropis crepuscularia. Taxonomy (NCBI): domain Eukaryota; kingdom Metazoa; phylum Arthropoda; class Insecta; order Lepidoptera; family Geometridae; genus Ectropis; species Ectropis crepuscularia. The sequence goes on from OY856355.1 coordinate 23,648,349, forward strand.
AGATCAGGAAATTTGAAGTTGCAAGGTATGAGCAACATATTTGCATATGAAGATAAAATCAGGGCGTTTATTGCTAAAATTGAGCTATGGACTAATAAGGTCGAAAAAAAAACTTTTCTGCGTTTGATATGCTCAACCAAATCATTAACGGACAAGGTTCAGACATTATAGAAGAAATTCAGAAGAATATTATGCTCCCTTTGACTAATTTAAAAATTGAATTCAATCGCTATTTTCCTGACTGCGAGGACAAGAGTATTCAGAAACTGATCCGGAATCCCTTCATTGTTAACGTTTCCGACGTCTCTGATGAAATTCAAGAAGAGGTGATTGAATTGCAACATGACACGAACTTAAAAGATATCTTCGAATCAGGAATAAATCTTGAAGATTTTTGGAGCCAAAAAGTAATTTCTTTCCCAAAGATTCGAGACATTGCTATACGTTACCTAACTTTATTTTCATCAACGTATCTGTGCGAGCAGGGGTTTTCGACGCTTCTAATTATTAAAAACAAACATCGCAACCGGTTAGATGCCACTGCCGATATGCGTTTAGCTTTAAGTAACAGGGAACCGAGAATACAGAAGTTAGTTAAGAGTTCATTCATCAGCCGCAAGACGTCCACTGTTGGACATAGGCCTCCCCCCTAGATTTCCACAACGAACGGTTAAGAGTATGCAGTCACAAAAAACTCATTAAATAAAAATCTTTAACTTATCGATTACTCGAAAACTCGAATACCGAGTATACTATTATACCGAGTATAGTAATACTATTTATAAAATTGTGTTTGTTTTCTTTATCACATAACTCTTAATTAAGATATTAGTAAATGCAGTTGGGTGGTCCCCGGCAAGACAAATATTTGGTAAAATGGTCCCTCATTACTAAAAGGTTAAGAACCACTGCTGTAGACGGACCACACTTCGACGACCGACAAGCGAGCTCTCGACGCAGCCGGAGTCGCACACATCGTGGTGGCGACACACCACGAAGACGACGGACGCGAAGTCGGCGCCGCGACAGGCACTCACGCTACAGCTGCCGAAGGAGCAGGATCCTCAGCAGAACACGGTCAGAACGACAGCGAAAACGCGACTTGCGCCATGAGTGAGAACGACTCAAGTTACTCGAGAATGCAGTACGCAAGGAGCGTGAGCAATTGAATACCAAAAAACTAAACCAGAAAACTCTGATATCTAATAAAAGCGGATCTGTTGGCCGTGAAACGTCCTGTATGTTGCGCGATCGCTCACTACTCACTCCTTCAAAAAGGGTACAATTTCATTATAATTCTAGGACTACGCTGCATTTCTGTCCTTGCTGGCTATCTGCAATGTGAACTCTCGGATGGTCTTCGGTGTTGCAGCCGACGCTCACCGTACGAACCGACCAATGGTGTCGTCGGTGTCGTCAGCGTAGTATGTGAAGTTCCCCGTGTGCCGTCAGATTGCGACTATCGCATGGGGCACGCAGCTTCATGTTTACCTTAGTTTTGATTGCTATTACCGACTCGTATGTCAGTCCCTGAGCTTCATAGATGGTAAGGATGCGTGACCCGGTGCCTGATCCATAACCCTGGTTTGTCAGTCTCCTTCTTGAGTGTGTGAACTAATAGGAGGGTGATTGGTTGGGTGTTGGGAATTTGCGCTCCCTTACGGTATGGTAGACCTTACTTGCTCTCTTACTCTGCTACCTTCTCTGCTCTAGGGACTTTATAAGGGGCGCTGAGGAGTAACTACCGGAGTATGCTCGTATTTCTCTCAGCGCATATGCGACGTCCATTGGGTTTCGATGTGTGCAGAGCAATTCCTGGCTGATCTTTGTTACCAGGTTCGGGCGGTGATAACTCATTTCGAAGAGATTTTCCCTATCGGTATAATTATATTGCTTAACATCTCCGATGAGGACAATTTCGCCAACACCAGACAGGTGTGAGACCATTACAATGGCTCCGAAATGGTTCATGATGGCTTCATCCCTCATGAAGAAACTGAAACTATCTTTTCCAAATCCATTTACCAGAGCAGAAGCCATAGTTCGCACCCTTGTTTTGACAAGGTTTCCGATGCGGTGCGATAAACTATTGCTATCTTTTAGATCTTTTGCTGCCTCAGTCGTTGTGGTGATGATAGCGTCTTTGTCGAAGTGTCTAATCACCCATGTTGTATTTCCACATCCTTGAACTACATTGAACCATTGTATTCTTGGTACCTTTCAATTTTCCCAACTCGGTGTGACACTTGAGTTGATTCGATTATCTTGGCCATCTCTAGGATCTTGTCGTCCAACATAATTTCGGTGCATCGGGCGGTAACTACAATAGGGGCGTTTGGTGGTGTTGCATAAACAGGCAAAACCCGCGCGCTCTGTCTCTTTCTCTTTCAGTGTCACGAAACCATTAATCTGGGTTTGGGTGTTTCTATGCATAATAAGAAGTATATATTTACAACTATATTAGTATTCTATCAATCTCCAACTAATTTAAAGTTTGAACGTGTGGAACATGAGCTTGATTCGAGGGTATAGTTGTGAGTTACTAGCGATACCTTTATCGACGTAGGGGAAATGAAATCGGCCGCAGTGTATTCCGATATCGCAAATCACGGTTGCATCTATGTGAACGGGTCCGTTAAGGGTAGTCTCGGTCAAGAATATTACATCCTGGCAGGGGAATATCAAATTTTCCCCTTAAAATTCAACACCTGTCGTCTATAGGTCATATCATATGGCTCATTCAGAACGAAAACTAGTTCAGGAAATGGTTGGCGCAATGGTAGACCACGGTATCGCTAGGGAGTCGAACTCAGCATATGCAAACCTCATTGTGCTGGTAAAGACGATGTCTGGGGAGAAGAAGTTATTACATTATCTCTCACTTTCCGACTTACCTATCCCTAACAGTCCTTCTTTTATTTTTAATGAATTTTCTGCTGACGAGGTCAGGAAGAGTGTCCTTTCTATTTCATCTAATGCAGTGGGTGGCGATGGCATTACTCGTAACATGTTGGTCCCCGTCCTTGAGTTCTTCCTTCCTGTACTTTGTGTTATCTTCAACACTTCTATTTCCTCCGGTATTTTCCCGTCTGTGTGGAAGGAAGCCCAAATTATTCCTCTTCCAAAGAAACCCAACCCTAAGTCTTTTTCGGAATACCGACCCATTTCAATACTTCCTTTTTTGTCGAAAGTTCTCGAACGTCTTGTTCACAATCAATTTTGTAGGTACTTGTCCCGTTATGATTTACTTAGATAGATAGATAGATAACGCTTTATTGTTCACAATACAAAACTTACAAAACATAGAGACTTAGCCTAGAACAAGTGAAACAAGTGGCGACCTTATCGCTAAAAGCGATCTCTTCCAGGCAACCGAAGGATGGAGAGAAACATGAAATGGAAATAGACGGGGTTAGGGTACAGTGTGACTAAAGGTATCACATAAACATACATATCAATAATCATACATGCTAATACTTAGAATATCTACTTTTAACCTACAATAAACTAATATATACATTGATAATATACCTACTTAAATTAAATAAATAAATAAATATGAATAGATAATTAATATGAATAAATTCATTGTGGTGACAGCTGTGATAAATAAAAGGCCTTGACTTGATTCTGAAACACAGGCAATGATGGAGCATGTCTGACAGGCACCGGTAAGGCATTCCATAGCAGGACTGCCTGAAACGCAAATGATTTGCCGTAAAAGGTTTCAGAACGTACAGAGGGTGGTTTTAGTGCTAAATTGTTATTAGATCGCAAAGGGCGAGAATGCGTATTGCTCCAGAACGTGAAGTTTTCTTTCAAGTAGCGTGGGGTTGAAGGACTGAACAAGACATTGTAAAGAAGAGATAAAATATGAGCATTCCGGCGAAAACGAATGGGGAGCCACTTGAGCTGATTACGAAATTCGGATATGTGATCATATTTGCGTAAGCCAAATATAAATCTGATACAGTAATTTTGAAGTCGCTCAAGTTTATCAAGCTGGGTCTCGGTGAGATTAAGAAAGCAAACGTCTGCATAATCTAGGAGTGGAAGAAGGAGAGACTGGGCAAGTGTAACTTTGGTGGCAGTGGGTAGAAAATTACGGAGTCGCCTTAAAGATCCACCAGATGCAAATACTCTGTTGCTAATTGACTCCAAGTGCGCTTCCCAACTTAAAGTTTGATCAAAAATTACCCCAAGATTCTTTACTGATTTGCTGTAAGGAATTATAATCCCGTCAAAAACAACTTGAGGTACTGTGGCCCAGTTAATCCTAGATACCATATAAGAACTGCCAATGATGATGATTTGTGTTTTTGCTGGATTAACGCTCAAACCAAAATTGATACCCCAATTTAAAATTTGGCGCAGATTAGAGTTCACAGCGTCAACTGCCACGTGCAAATCGGAGAGTGATGCTAAGGAATAAATCTGGAGGTCGTCTGCATAAAGATGGTAGGAAGAAGTAAGATATAACGATATAGAATTAATAAAAATTGCAAAGAGAAGAGGTGATAGCACACCGCCTTGAGGAACACCAGCTTCAGTATTACACCATGACGAAAAAATATCGTCTAAGCGAACACATTGCCGGCGTCCATATAAATAGCTATGAAACCAGTCGATCACCGATGGAGATATGTTAAGGCAGCGCAAGATTGTCAGTAGGATATCGAAATCAACGGCATTAAAAGCATTACTGAAGTCTAACAGAGCTAGAACAGTAAGCTTGCCGTTCTCCATACCCAGTCGTATATCGTCGGTGATTTTCACAAGTGCAGACACAGTGCTGTGCCCAGGACGGAAACCGGATTGTAGAGGATTAAGGAGGTCATGTCTATTAAGAAAGTGGTTAAATTGTTTGTGTACAAGACGCTCCAAAACTTTGGATAGAAATGGAAGGATAGAAATAGGACGGTATTCGGAAAAGGATTTAGGATTTGGTTTTTTGGGTAAAGGAATAATCTGAGCATCTTTCCAGATAGAGGGGAATACTGCAGAAGATATGGAGTTATTGAGAAGGATGCACAAGACAGGAAGGATGATGTCCAGAATAGGCAGAAGCATGTTCCGACTTATGTTGTCACCGCCGACGGCGTTGGAGGATATCGACAATAAACTCTTCTTAACATCACATTCTGTGAAACGATCAAACGAAAACGGTGAATAGTTGGGTAATGGAATGGCAGAAAGATAGTTAATAGTTGATTTTTTTATTAATTCCGGCATCGAAGGTGCGGATGAGAAATGATTATTTAGAGCATTGATATTGATATTACTAGAATTATTTGTTTGATGTGATTTGCCAATTCCCAATGACCTGAGAAATTTCCAGACCTTTGCTGGATTTTCATCATCTACTGATTTGTGAACATGGCGGCGCAGTGCATCCCTACACACCTTATTGCAGCGATTGCGAGCCTTAACGTATTTATCCCTGTTAATGTCGGTAGGACGAATTTTGTATTTAGTTTTGGCAACAGCTTTTTTGTGTATTAAAATTTTGATGTCCTCTGTAAGCCATGGTGCAGGGAGATGTTTTAATTTAATTGCACGTAAAGGAGCATGTTGATCGTATAACTGAGTGATTAACGAATTAAAAGCAGAAATTTGATTATTTACAGACTCAGCATTTATGACCGGATCCCAATCAATCTTTCCAGCATCTTCAAGAAGAGCTTCATGATCCATACCACCAAAGTTACGCTGCATGATGGTTCGAGGTTTAGATTTAGGTGGGCGAAGTTTGTACGAAAGAAAAATAAGGTCATGATAGGAAAAAACACCAGCAGAATATTGACCATGTTTGGCAATATTATTGGGGGAAGAAACGATCATCAAGTCAAGTAGTGAAGGTAGACAATTAGGAAAATGATGTGTAGCATTAAGAGGTAGAATATGTAAGTTGCTGGACGTAATTAGAGATTGAAGGGAAACAGAACGAATATCTTTCTTTAAAAGGCAGGTATTGAAATCACCCATAAGAATGGTGTGACTATAAGAAGGAGTATAGTGATGTAAAAGAGTTTCGAAGGAAGTAAAATAGTTTATATTTTGAGAAGGGCTATAGTAGACTCCGAGAAGAACTTTAGTGTGTGAAAGAAGTACTTCAATAAGAAGATGTTCGCCGGCATTCGACGGCGGTGGTTGTGTCGATTGGCTTAGAATGGAATAAGGTATGTTGGCCTTCAGGTAAATTGCGACGCCACCTCCGACACGGCCGATACGATCATTTCTTATGAGAATAAAACCAGGAAGGGAATAAGACGTTGTAGGAAGGCATGGTCGTAGCCAGCTTTCGGAGACTAATATAGCATGAATATTTTTTTGGTCAAGAGACGCCAGCATTTCAGGATATGACGATGGAATGCTCTGTGCATTTATATGAACAACGTTGAAGTTTTTTGGAACATCGGAAAAATTACGCTCCAAAAAGTCATTTAATGGAAGAATGCTACTGAAACTGGTATCACTGCTGTTTGTTGAATCAGATGACAAAGTTGACAAGTGTTCATCATCACTGCCACAACTATCTTTACTGAGTTTACTAAAAATATTAAGCATACAGTTTGAAATATTTAACACAAATGAATATAACTATATAATTATATAAATAAATAGACGTATGTTATCTAACCTAAGCTAATTAAAATATAAAACAAAACAAAAATCATCCACCTGTCGGGTCGTCCATGAGAGAGACTGCGTAGGTACCTACTTATTACCACAAAATAGCAATCGATACAGTGGCAAAATAACATATTATGTGCAGGTAAGCAAAACAAAACAATAAAAAAAAAATGAAAGAGAAAAGGTATTTGTCAGTGAAATAGGTAACATACAAAGATAGCTGTACCTAATATTATAAGAATCATGTACAAATGTTCTTAGTTCTTGTGAATGCATAAACTAAATTGTAGCTTTAACTAAAATAATCCAAGTGTAGCAACTTAAACTAACATTCTAATTATATTATTTCAGGTAGTGACAAAATTAAAAACAAAAACATGTAAACAAAATAAGTTCAACTAAATGTAGTGGCAAAATGGCAGACGTGCAAACAAACCAAACAAAAAATAAAAAAGTGTCAATGAAAAGTATTTGACGCTGACAAACAGTAAACCGAATATTGTTCACAACCTTTGTAAATGCGTAACCAAAATAATCTAAAAATGTAGCAACTTAAATTAACATCGTAATTAAAATTATTTCACGTAGTAAGAAAATTTAAAAATAAATACATGTACACAAACCAAGCTCAACTAAGAAGAACTACAAAAAGAGAAATGTATCTATAACCTACCAAACATGAAAACTACTAATAGATACAGTGGCAAAATGACAGACGTGCACGTAAGCCAAACAAAAAAAAAAAGTGACAATGAAAAGTTATTTGACGCTGTCAGATAACAAGTTAGCAAACAAGCAAACAGAATAATATTCTAAGATTAAGTAAATGCATATAAATTGAAACCTTAACTAAAATAATCTTAATGTACCTACATAAACAAACATTGCAATCAAAATTATGAAGGAAGGCAGTGAGAAAATTAAGAAAACAAAAACAAATACACAAAACAAGCTCAACTATGAAATCCAGAACTATCACGCTAAGACTTCAAAGGACCCCTACGTATCGCCTTTGATGACTTTGTGGGTTTCTCGGAAACTGCTGCTTACTTAATCCTTTTCAATCGGGTTTTCGTCCGGGGCACAGCACGGTTAGTGCTCTGGTGAAGATTACTGATGACATTCGTTTTTCGATGGAAAATCGTGAACTTACTGTGCTAGTGCTTCTCGACTTCAGCAATGCCTTCAATACCGTAGATCACGACATTCTCCTGGCCTTGTTACGCTCTTCAAATTTTTCACCTTCTACTATCAGCTGGTTTGACAGTTATCTCCGTGATCGTAGGCAGCGAGTTCACCTTGAGGATAATTGGTCTTCCTGGTGTTCGACCTCTGCCGGTGTCCCTCAAGGTGGGGTCCTATCTCCTCCGCTTTTCTCCTTTTTTATAAATTCCATTTCCTCAAACCTTTCCTCATCCTATCACTTGTACGCTGATGATCTCCAGGTCTATTCTCACGCTCCTCTATCCAACATTTCTGAAGCAATTAACACCATTAACTTAGACTTGACTAGCATCTGCAGATGGAGTGAGTGTTTTGGGCAGAGGGTAAATCCTTAAAAATCGCAGGCCGTTATCATTGGTAGTGCTAGGCAGATATCCTATGTCGACTTTCAGTCACTACCTAATATTGAGTTTGATGGTACCATCATACCTTATAGCAGTTCTGTCAAGAATTTGGGTGTTACTATGGACCGCTGCTTAAGCTGGGGACCGCAGCTTCAAGTCACTAGCAAGAAGTTATATGCCGCGGCTGGAGCGTTGATGAAATTACGCAATTTTCTCCCTACTTCCACCAAAATTTCACTTGTCCAGTCACTGCTGCTCCCCATCCTTGATTATGCCGACGTATGTTACCTTGATCTCACTGAGGAACAACTAAATAAGCTTGAGCGTCTTCAAAATTTCTGCATCAGGTTCATATTTGGCTTGCGCAAATTTGACCACGTTAGTAGGTTAAAATTGGGGTAGCTGGATCAAAAGAGATCCAGCTACCCCAATTTTCATTTATTCAATTATTCAATTATTCATCGTTACGTTTTAGTTCATGATGCTACCACCTACTAGCAGTAAAATAGATACAATTTAGACTCCGGTATAAGGTTACCAAAGTGAACGTTCGTTCTTATAGCTTGAGCATTCATTATTTGGATGCTGTCATAATTTGCGTAATCAATCGTCTTGACGGCGTGGAGACCGTCTATATTACATTTCACTATAATTACCTCCAACAAATATCCTACTTTTATTGTTTTATTCATTCTGATCGCTCACAAATTAATGTTCTAAGGGAATACTAAGAAATAAATAACAAAGAATAACAATTTAAATAAAAACTTTATTTTGCATACACCATTTTCTTAAACAAGTAACATTCCTGAGTGCACATGTTTTATGATGACAAATACAAGTATGCACATCATTACATAATTCATATTCCTTAAATAAATTTAAAAAGCTAGGACAGCTCTTATCTTCTAAATTATAAACACATACATCAGGATTATTATTATTATTATCATCATCACACAATATCTCCCTAATCCATAACATTTTTTCCGTGCCTTTTGTATAAATGTATTCGTATTCTTTTAAGAGATTTACAATAATATTTTTATGGTCTTTGTAGGGTAAAAAACCTTCATGCCAATATAATCCTCTATTCCTCTCTAACCAGCTAACTTGTTTTCTTTCCGTTTTACTCAGATCGTAAAATGGAAACGGTGGTTTGAACAGAAAAACTTGTAATTTCTGTCTGTTTACCATTGCTATTTCTTTTAAAATGAATTTATTTTCATCGGTTTTGAACCCTTGGACATCTAGAATTACACTCATGATATTTTGCGGACAATGTTACTTAAAGGTTTATACTCCACTAGTCGTTCGTTTATTATTAGACAATAGGCGGTCGTATTGTCAGGCACGTCTTCTAGGGTTTCAATCTCTAATCGTACATCTACAGGTCCTGTTTTCAGACTATCGTTTTGTCGTGAGCAATCAATAACAAACAGCGGAGCTTTTTCTTTAAACTGAAGCAAATCAAGCAACGGATCAACTGGACGGTTGTAATAAGACTGTTGAAATTTCGCATACATTTCGTATAATATACTGTATTTATTATCTTTAAAATCCAAATGTAATGCCTCATACGGATAATATTGTGAATTAAGAAATAATGTAACATTACTTAACGTACAGTGATCAAACTCGGAACAGTTGTTTGTTTTTGAATTTTTTCTTTTAGTTTGCAGACCAAAGATTACGTACCGAGGCTTTTCTAGTTATGACGCCGTTTTAACTGACCATGAGTGTTTCATTGTTTTTGGTAATAACGGGTATTCATATAAATCCCAATTTCGAAATGCCATTTGTATAGATTTATCTTTTTCTAGAACCTTAAGCAAAGAGAGTCTTTCTCGGTCAGCTACTTTTACGTGGGGGACACGCCACTGTATTCTCTGTATCTTTATTCTGATGTCTTCTTCTTCCAAAATTTTGGCACTATTTAGGTTAGAGTTGTTTCTGATAATAATAAGCTCATGCTTACAATTCATAATAATTTTGTTATAATCCTCTGCGAAACCCAAGATTTTATTTAATGGAATGATGGCACAGAAATAACCATTACTCTTGAAGCCATTTAAATTCCATCCCCACATTCCAGCGACTTTATTTTCAGCTATATTCATAGATACGTAAGATTTTATTGTAGTTGTTATACCAACATTTTTTGATCGGTCTATTTCAACACCATTGATCTCGTATCTAATATCTTGAAACAAAAAGGCTACAGGATTGTTAGTAAATTCTAGCGGCTTTTGAACAGGCTTTTTATCTTTTCCAATTATAGTTGCATGTCCCTCCACATAAATAAAACTTGCCGATGGCAATATGTATACATCTTGTTGATGGATTGGAATTCTAATTTCATCATTTTCTCCGAAACTGTTGTTGTAGGGGTTATAAGTATGAATTTCATAACCTTCGATTGAATTATCAAATTGCGGCGAATCAGACACCTGTAGTATACTCATATTATCACAATTTAAATCCAAGTGCTTTTAGAAAGTTTTTATTATTTTTTGTGATTTTATTTAAATTTTTGACACGTCTTCCTATTTTAGAATGGGGTTGAATAATGCTTTTATATTTTAAAGTACACGGTGTTTTATAAAATAAAATCATCTTGTTCGCCGCAAGTGAAGCCGCAGTTGTATTTGTTCTTTACCGAAATCACCTTTTGGGGACCGAGTCACCTTCGTCCGTGGGGAAGCACCTAGATATTGAAACCTCACACGTGGTCCCTGGGTGGTGCTAATCAGGTGACAAATTACCGGTGGTAGGCTTCGGCCGTGGTTGGTGACCACCCACTAGACTAAGTCACGACGCCAAGCGGCCTAGCCGTGTTCCGTCGTGTTGTCTAGTGACACCATTTAGGGAAAACGGGTCAGAACAGTTGCTGCACAACTGCAAGACCGGTCTGTCACACACCAATACTGTACATCGGGAAGCTAGTCATGGAGGGTAGCGGGATCCGAGGCACGGTTTGCCGCACCGACCGCAGATAGTTGGGGGCCCAAGTAGTGAGCTAGCCACTCATGAAAGGCTGCCCCGCCATCTAGCGAAAAATCCCGGGATGCGCTATCCTGCCGGTTGGCGACCGGATGACAAGGCCAGATAGACATCCCCGGGGGGGCTCGGGCGTCCCCGCAGTCTCCAGGCTAGCTCCCCACTGGTGTATTCGTGTTGTGTGTTGTGACCAATGGTCAGTAGTGTGTGGCCTCGTTCTACTGCCGTTTTCCCCACCGATTTCCTCTCCAAAAAACATGAACAAAGTAAAAAAAAGAAACAAAGTTAAAGAGCGGCTGCACGCCTTGTCAGTCAAAGTGCACCTCACTAATATTCGAGGTCTGCACTCAAATCTCACTGCAGTCCACCATCACCTAGAGACTGAGCAGCCGACACTCTTGTTTCTTACGGAGACGCAGATAGGTTGTCCGTCGGACGTGGCGTACCTTACGTATCCAGGCTATACCCTGGAGCACAAATTCCGGCCTCGTGCTGGAGTATGCCTGTACGCCCGTGACGACATCTGCTGTCGGCGTCTCCGTAACCTTGAGGACACTAGATTTTCTGTTCTTTGGGCACTAATGGACACAGGCATAGACAAAATTATCTACGCCTGTGTGTATCGGTCGCACAGCGGAGATCTGGAGACGACTAGGCTCACGGAGTATCTAAGTGAGGCGGCGGACGCGGCTCAACAGAAGTACCCTTCGGCCCAATTAGTGTTACTGGGGGATTTCAACGGCCATCATAAGGAATGGCTGTACCCATACCGGGACACTGATTACGCTGGGCAGGAAACGAGAAAGCTAGCTTTATCGTTAGACCTAACCCAGCTGGTCCAAGAGGCCACAAGAGTACCCGACGTTGAGTCGCATACACCTTATTGCTTAGACCTTCTGCTGACAACTGATCCAGACCGTTATTCGGTGGCGGTATCGTCGCCGTTAGGCAGCTCCGACCACTGTCTGGTGAAATCTGTATCTGTCTACCATCCGCCTGATCCCAGCCCTAGAGGCAACCGGCGGTTGTGGCGATACAAGTCAGCAGATTGGGATGAGATGCGCTCTTTCTTTGCGTCTTACCCATGGCAGTCATTGTGCTTCGCTTCTGGTGATCCCTCAGTCTGCGCAGATGCTGTGACTAATGCAATACGAACGGCTATGGAATATTTCATTCCATACTCCGACATCTCATTATCCAGCAAAGCTCGCCCTTGGTTTGGTTCTCAATGTAAAAGTGCTGAAGCATTTAAACATGAGGCCTACCTAGCCTGGGTTGATGCTCGACAGCGTAAGGCAAGGGACATACACCAGAAGAAGAAGGCGTTCAACAAGGCTGCTAAGGCATGCAAAAAGGTTCTTCAGAGGGCTCGGTTTGACCACATTAGTCGAATAGGGAACAAACTAGCTTCGTACCCAGCGGGCAGCAAAGCGTTTTGGTCCCTAGCTAAATCGGTCGAATCGAACTTCTGCCGCTCCTCACTACCTCCAATGCTGAAACCTGATGGGACACTGGCTCACACTGCAACGGAGAAAGCAAACTTGTTTGCAACTCAGTTTGCGGAATCTTCGCGTCTAGATGCTGGTAGCGCGACACCTCCTACTCCACCTGGCTGTTCGACTTTTATGTCAGAGATACGCATTCGCCAAAAGGAGGTTCGCAAAGTGCTACGCAATCTGGACGTGAATAAAGCCAGTGGCCCAGATGGTATTCCTGCTCTAGTATTGAAGGCTTGTGCGCCTGAGTTGTCACCGATATTGACACGCCTATTTAGACTCTCTCTCCAAACTGGGCTAGTACCGAAGTCTTGGAAGCTTGCCAATGTGCAACCTGTGCCCAAAAAAGGTAGTCGTGCTGACCCTGTCAACTACAGGCCCATCTCAGTCACGTCCATACTCTGCAAGACTATGGAACGTGTCTTAAACCACAGGCTCCTGACGTACCTAGAATCGAACGACCTCCTCAGTGACCAGCAATACGGGTTTCGCCGAAACCGGTCCACCGGGGATATTCTAGCGTACGTCACTCACATCTGGAGTGAAGCTATTGAGAAACACGGGGAAGCACTTGCAGTCTCCCTGGATATCTCGAAGGCTTTCGACAGGGTTTGGCATGATGGCCTTATAAGCAAGCTTTCTAGTTATGGTTTGTCTTCTGGGTTCATTGCTTGGATATCGGACTTCTTGAGGGATCGATCCATACGAGTCGTCATTGATGGCTGCTCGTCGGATCAAATGGGTATCAGTGCCGGAGTCCCACAAGGGTCGGTACTCTCTGCGACGCTCTTCCTGCTACATATCAATGATCTGTTGAAGCCCGGTATCTATGGGTACGCAGATGATAGCACCGTTGTAGAGAGTTACATATCTAGCGCGAGAGCCACTGGGCAGCAAACTCAGGTACTGAGAGAGAGTCTGATCGAGCGTTTGGGCTTGACCCTTGATGCGGTGTCCAAATGGGGCGATGCCAATCTGGTCAAGTTCAACGAGATTAAGACGCAGGCGTGTCTGTTCTCCGCTAAAAGGAGTCCTTTCCAACTGACTCCAACTTTTAGAGGTGTATCCGTGCCGGTCTCTGACCGTCTTGAACTTTTGGGCGTTACTTTGACCTCTACGCTCAACTTTGGCTCGTTTATCGAGTCCAAGGCTAAACTTGCTGCCAAAAAACTTGGTGTCCTCTCAAAGGTGCGAAGGTACTTCAAGTCTGAACAGTTGCTTACACTATATCAAGCACAGATTCGCTCCTGTATGGAGTACTGTTCGCACCTGTGGGATGGATCGGCTAAGTATCAGCTGGAGGCTCTGGAATCGATCGAGAGACGTGCCAAAAGGCTCATAGGCAACGACACTCTTGTGCGAAAAAGACTTCAAAGTCTTGAACATCGCCGAAAAATTGCTAGCCTATCGGTTTTTTATCGGATACACTTCGGAGAGTGTGCGACTGATTTGCATGATCTGATACCACCTTCTCCTTTTTTCTATCGGAATGCTCGTAGCTCGAAAAAGCGACATCGTTTCATGGTTGATGTTCCAAAGACACGAACGAAGAGATTCGACTCTACTTTTGTGATAAGAACGTCTAAGCTGTGGAATACGTTGCCTGAGTGGGTTTTCCCCGATGGTTACAATCTTTGTGTCTTCAAATCGAGAGTGAATCGGTTTTATCTAGGTAAACACGCTCCATCGTAGACCGCATCATCGCTTAACATCAGGCGAGATGGCGGTCAAGTGTAAACCTATAGAAGTTAAAAAAAAAAAAAAAAAAAAAAAAAAATCAATGAGATTACTATTCTCATCTACGATTTTTACACACAGAGATGATATGTTGCTTTTATTTATAGGAAAATATATAATATTATTCGGCACTTCAATGTATCGATGACCAGGTGGGACGTTAGGTACAAATTCATGAATAATGTGTGTTGGGCATCCGTTGATATATGATCCTTTTATGAGATCACATTCGATCCTTATCACGGACAACGGAAGAATGTTGACTTGGCTCTCAGAGTCATGCCATTTATTAGCTTCCAACTTTGTTTTACCGAAACCTAGAAGCTGACCAATGCTGTTTTCTTTCTCGAAATGTACGTTCTTTGAAGAAAATAACGAACATTTTAAAGTATTATTATTTGGTTTAAGTTTGATGGTACAGTCATTCAGATGTCGTGATAAGTAATCTTCTATATCATACAAATCATACGTGCCTACAGGTATACTGAGTTCTTTTCCATCATCACCGTAATAAAACCTATTGTTTGCGGAATTAACATTCGATATTGAATTTGTAGCCGAGAAGTATAATAAACCACACTAATATCTTTCAGTCACATTCAAGGTAGGATGAAAATGTGATTCTAGCAAAGACTCACGTCCAGTGATGGTAATCGTAGAAGACATGATCAAGTACTATACGATATTTGTCATTCATCATCAATTTATTTACTTTTGCCCTCCCAAAATTGTTTAAGAAAATTCAAACTTAGATGACCACAATTAAGAGGATGATTTTGTTGTATGTTTTCATAGTTATAATTTATATTTTTGCCAAGATACTTGATTAGTTCGGTAGGAGGTTTCAAATTACCATAACTATCGAAATATTCTATATTATGCTTAAATTTAGCGTAGGCTACCCAGTGCGTACCAGGATTACTAGAGCTATCTAAATTAATGATACCACATTCTTTCCTATACGGCTGCTTTGGTAACTGATCTCTCATAAACACCCCACGGAAATATGGGATGTTATGTGAATGATCCATAATGTCCACATCAGTCAGAGCTCGATTGGGTAGCCTACTTCCTAGTTTTTTTTCGCTGTATTTAATGGATATAATCCTAAACCATTCCGGTGAGGTTTGAGGTGTAACCCATTTCCTATACACAAAGTTTCCATCTTTTCATTATGTCGTTTTAATTCCGACAAACGTGTTTTAGCTTCTTTGTAATCGTTAATAGCTTTAACAATTCCAGCAACACCGCCAGTTAAACTACCTGCAGCAGACAATCCTGCAAATATGGGTATTAAAGGCAAAAAACCACCAGTTTTAGGAATTGGAATTACTCGAGGTAGCTTAACATCTGAATTTGTTGTCATTTCCTTTGCAGCTGCAATAGCTAACTTAATAGCAGTTTTTTTACATTTCGGTTTAAATTTCTTTAATTGTTTTTTAATATGAGAAATCACATGTTTAAATATGTCTTTAAAACCAGCTCCTTTCGTGATTTTAGCGCTATGGTGTTTATTTCCAGAGCCAGTTTTTACTTTAGCTAACATAGCTTTATGAACTAACTGAGCTGCAATCTTTTCACCTAAGCTTGCATCAGAAGCACGAATACGTTTCTTCGCCATTTTCATTAATTGAATATCAGCTCTGTGACGATCTTGTAGAGATGATGATTTAGAGTAAGCAATATCGTGAAATTTACAATGTTCGTCTAATTTGTTAACTCCTTTGTCACCTCTAGCAAGTCTTTCTGTTAAATTTGTTCCTGGCCCGCAGTAATTGTATCCAGGTAGATGAATTTCACACGGTAAGTGATTAATAAGCCAATTTAGAAGACTGTCTTCTTGCATAGCCTGTATTAGAGTGATCACTCGACTTGCAAGAATGCACTTAAGTAGCCATATTTATTATACGTCTAAAGCATATTGGTTTTATCAATCCAACTGTTTTCATTTGGTGGTAGTCCTAACCATTTTACATATACTTTATTCCCTTTCTTTCTCAATACCTTTTCAACAAGATAAATATCAGGGTGCTTTGTTCTTTGTAATTCTTGCGAATAGAAAGCACCTAAAATTGGGCGTCCTCTCATATCTTCCAATAAATATGTAACTGGATGTGTCTGTTGCACTTTTAAGATTTTAAATATTTCTGTAGACCAGTTGGGTGTATACCCTTTTTCGAAAACGCCTTTGTATTTACTGATTCGTACAAAATCTGTAGTTTTAAATGTTTTGCTTGATTTCTTCAAATTTGAGGAGTCTAAGAGTTTAGTGTACCTTCTCATGACTCTTTTTTTATTACGCTCGCTAACATCTATAGGTTTACATCCAATTGTTCTATGAAAAGTGTGATTATAGGTTTTAATTATTTCATCTAGAGTACCATTTATCCAAGTATGATTTCCATTCAGACCAAACTTTTTGTATAATTTACATTTTAATGTTCTGATAAACCTCTCTGCAATCGAAGCTTTTTTTACTGAATAAGTGGAATAATGATTTATCATATAAGCCTGTATGAGTTTTTTAAATTTGCTGTTGTAAAATTCAGTCCCCAAATCAGTCTGCAAATTTTTTGGTTTATGATTTTGTTTAAATAATTTCTCAAACGCATCAAAAACTTCTTCCTTTGTTTTACGTTTTAAGGGAAAAGTCCAAGCATATTTCGAGAATGTATCAATTACCACTAATACATATTTATAGCCATAGTTTTCATTCGAAATTGACTGTAAATCAATTAAATCAGCTTGCCACAGATCGTTTATATCTTTCATTATTACATGCCTTCTAGGGAAATTCACTCTTACGCTTCTGTATATCTCATTTACGATGTCGGCTTTGCTCATTTTGTAATATAGTTTCGAGGGTAGTTATTTTATTTCTAATTTCATTTAAAAACTGCTCCACAGATTTATGTTTCTCTAAACAATTATTTATCGATTTGTCTACATAACTTTTTGTAGCACAATCTTCAATATCGATGGGGTTTCCTACATGCCTTATAATTTTGCTTTGGGCACTTAAATTACCATCACTCATATATTTTAGCGATATTTCATCAAGATCATTAATATTTTTTTTAAACACGTTAATACCAAACTTATCAACATTCATATTTGAATGATACTTTGATACTGAACAAATATTAAGAATTGAGACGTTTTTATTCTTTAATGATGCCGGCTTCCTTTAACTCTTCTATTATTGAAATAATTTCATTGTCATGATTACTGTTACCAGCATCTCTTGATGAAATTATTACTTTTAGCCGTTCTATTAATTCGTTTGGATCATCCCAGTAAACTAAATCTGTATTTAATGTGTACTTCTTTAGAGCTGGTAATCCACTCCCCGAAGTTGTTTCTGAAGCTTTTGATTCAACAAAATCATTTGTATTTATTTGAGAAGAGTCTAAAAATAAGGGTCTGATGATTTCTCGATATTTGGCACTTTTGTCACCTTTGATTTGTTCGTTTGGATCAAAGTATCTTTTATGGGCGCTGGTGGCGCATAGAATATCTTTATATACTATTTGATCTTTAGCCGATACTAACGTCAAGTCTGGAGTTTTACGTAACAGTAATTCTTTCAAGCCTGGTGTTAATTCATAGTGTCTGTTATTAATAGTAATCATATGTGTATTTTTATTATTTAATGAATCATCTAATACAGTCATTTTCACATTTGCGTTGCCCATAAGAAAGCCTTTATTTTCTTTTCTAACGCCGAAAGGTATATTTATATTTTCATATATATTTTCAATATCTTCTTTATTTAACGATCTTTCTAATGACTTTTCAATGGTTGGATACTCAACTTTTTTTCTGTCTTTAGTAAAACTGATATCACCATCTTCGAAGTCCTCATATATTGAAGGAGAGCTTGAAGTATATAAACTATCATTATCAGGGTATTCGTTTTCACATTTTGTTCTCTGTAAACTTTTACTATCAAAACAACCAACCCGTAGCAAAGCTTTCAACGGCTCAGCTACAGGTTTTAATACTCTAGTCATAGTCAAATCCGTTAAATCTTCGACATCTCGTATATGCTTTAATTTATTCTTTATTGCAGTAACTGATTGTATAAGCTGCTCTTTAACATTCCGATCCATGATTGACTTCATAAACAACTATTACCGATAAGGTAAGACTTTAGAATGAGATATTTTTTTCAGTCAGAGTCATATTTATATACTTTTATACATTATTACAACTTGATTGTTCGAGGTCGATGAAAATATCGAAGCCTTTTCGATATCTACCTTCATTTATAGAACATTCTTTGTTAATCAACATAAAGTTATATGGTTCTTTCCACACTAATGCACACAGTTTTCTGAATTTTAACCATTCCATATCTGAATTGACATGTTCATCGTAAATATGTTTTAAGTTTATATCATCTTGCTTGAAAATTATAAGTAAACTTGCATTGTCTCGAATCAACTGTTTCGGTATTTTTGAATATGTTTGAGATAGATAAAAACAATCTATATTGCGATGTCTCCCCATTGCAAAGTAATTTCTAATATTAGTTTGATTTTCACATGCAACATCATCAAATATAATTACTGAATTCATTAATGCTTTATCAGGGTGAATAACCTCATCATGAGCATTAAATATGTAAATGGATAATTCAGGGATTCTTCGTAAGACTTCTTTTAAAAATAAATACTTCGGTTGAAAAGATGTTTTAGAATAGAGATATATATTTTTAAACTTCAACCCATTCTCGTCTAGTAATAAACTGAGCATGACGTTGGTTTTACCGCAATTTGACGGCCCACATATTATGCTACGAATCGAATTCGGTAATAGACTACTATGTTTTACATTATGCTCGTATTCGTATTTATTTAATTTAAAATTTCTCACTTTTAAAGAAAGGTTCTGTTTAATTAGTTTCATTTATAACTTTTGATTGTTATAAAGTGATTACAAGTATTGAATATGCAGTTGCTTTATAGAGTTTTCTTTAAGATCTGGAGTATTCTTATTCAAGTGTCATTATTTATACATAAAGAGAAGTATTACGTATCTATCTTTTTATGATCAGGTATGTCACTACTTTCTGAATTATTCGTTACAATTACAATGCGGTGTAGATATTTTTCAAATAAAACTAGTAATAAATGTTCTAGTTATAATTTTATTAGACGCATATAAATATATTTTTACGAACATGTATCGGATATTAAAATATAGTGTCACAATGTCCCCAAGGAAGCGTACGAATACGATCCGCTTGTACTTGTCTTTTATCATCATTTCCATTAAGAAGCTGCTTATTCACCTGTTGTGTATACAGCACATGTTTCATAGATCTTATCAGTTGCATGTTACATCTTGTACTGGTATTATTATACAGAGTATTACTATAATCACTCATTTTCAAATGCTTTGTAACTGCTTTGGTAATACCTTTGGCTTTCTGAATATTTGATTTTACACTATTTATACAATACAGTTTAGCACGTAGACCAACGAATTCAGTAATAATATCACCACCCATTTCATCTTTGAATAGTCCAGGGACTTTTTCATTCATTTTCGGAATATTATAAATGTTTTTCGATGTAAAATTACTAGTATCAAATTTAGAAATATTTTCACGAATATCCTCATAAAAATCTTCAGTCAAGATCAAATACAGTAAACTATCAGTATCTGTGTAACAAAGTTGAGCTCGATCCCCGTATTTATTTTTGATAAAGTCATAATGAAACTGATACATGTGCTGCTTAGCGTACTCTAAAACAGAAAATCCAATATAAATTGGTCTGTCTAGAACAATTTTCTCGTGATTCAATTGAATAGCAACAAAGTTTTCTGAAAATATATTTATACTTTTTAAATTAGGTTTTGTAATTAATTTTTCAGCAGTAAGATGCTTATTCGTCAAGTTTTTGGTGTCACTCCATCTCGAAATTAATTTTACATCTACTTGTTTTCTTTTGTTTTCAATCGTTTTTCCAAATATCGAGTTATTAAGTAACTTAAAAAAGTCCTTTTCAAATGATGTTTTTGCTGCCTGTCGCAGTGAAGTATTAAGATCAATATATGGTTCCAAAAAGTTATCTTGTCTAAAACTTAGGATGCGATGTATTTTACTTAAAATAAGACCATTTTTTAAACATTCTTTCAAATGTACATAATGAATTATATAATTGAATTTGTCATATAGGCTTGCTATTAACTTTTCAGTTTTACTACCCGTAGGTATAAATTTTTCAGCAGCGAAAGGTACGTCTTGGTGTAACTTATGCAAGTGATCAGGGTATGAAAGATCAACTTCTAAGATGTAACCGTAATCGCTTTTGTCAGATATATTCATTACATTAAAATGTTCCATTTCTCTTGCAGATAAAAAACCAAATTCTGATATAGGATACTTTTTTGTCATGGCATAGCCGTAAAGATTGTTGCAGTCTAAATATACCAGATAAGAAGACTGTTTGTTTTCATCGTATTCGGGCATATATTTATTGCAAGCCACAGCATGGCGTAGCGAACACTGTGATAGCCCACCACGCACTCCCTTCTCAAGCATCTGGTACACATCAATATCATGAATTAATTCCAATTGAACCTTGGTACGAAAAAGCATTGCATCCCAACTTAGACTGGGTGATGTCGTGTAATAAGCAGGATCTAGTTTATAATATTGCAAACTTATCATCCTGAATTTTTCAAATACATCGCATAAGAGCAACACATCAGTTTTTAAATACAAATCAGTATATTCTCCAAGATTTCTTATTTTAAAGTAATTCCACACTTCAAGCGCATGCGCATAATCATTGTGTGATATGTGATCTCCTATTAAGGAATTGAAAAACAATGATTTTGTTGGAAGTTGTTTTTCATCAAACTTTAGCCAGCTGTCCATGTAATCATACGGGTAAATACCCTTTTTCTGCATTAAATTAAATTGGTTTTCCTCTGTAAACTCATGCGACAGATGGACGAAATCGCTTCTAGATAAACTTTTACTTAACATGTCAAGGCTTGAACTTAAAAATTGAAAAGAATCAATAAATTTCATTTCAATAGGTCGAAAACATTCGGGTGTCTCGATAACTTTTGTAATTGAAAGATACTTTTCTTTTGATTTAGGTATAATTCGAACAGTGCCTTTATGTTTCATTAACTCTTCAATAAACAAGTGCGAATCATAGCCGGTTAAATTATGAAACACTATCGGAATGAATGGACACACTCTATGCATCAAATTACAGTGAGCATGTGCCGCCCCTCTATATTCGGAAGTCACGTGATCATGATCTAGTACTTTGTCATCAAATAGTACTTCATTACATATATGGCATACAGTAGCATTACGATATTGTGTTTTTTGTTCACATGTTAATGGTGATAGCGGTTTCTTATCTGACAATATTCTCTGAATACGTTTAACATCTTTGATTAAATTTTCAATAAATACTTGTACACAATCTATTCCTCTGTAAGATACATATTTGTTCAAGCTCTGATTATGCGAACAGCAAATATAATAACCAAAGCAAGAAGGCCGATGTATCTTTAACGTTTCAGTGTGTTCAGATTTATTTTCTTTAACATTTAGCAACAAACATTCAAAATCAGCGTAAATGATAAAATGTATCTTTTGTTGTCTTTCAAAGTTCTTGAATTTTAATAAAGAATTTTTTTCAGGTAAAACAGTTAATATTCCATTACAATTATGAGATTTGCATTTAGCTTCATTACTAAAAAACTGTAAACATGCTTCACATAGATGCATTTTGCCTTTATGTTGAGTAACTTGCCGTCGCACTAATCGAACAAGATCTTTAATTAAGCAATAATGCCCCTTATTATCACGTTCTATGTAAAGTAGATTTATATGATCGATTTTACGGTTTTGAGTGGAATATAAAGGTCCAGTCACACTGTATTTCTTGTCCAGACCATAAACATTAATACTTATATCAGGATTATTAATTTCAAATAATCTTATATCAGAGTATGTAGGTGGGAATGCCATTCCTTTCGTACTCAGAACTGAAGAATAATGAGGATATGACTTAACTCTACACACATTGTTTTCAGAAGGAAATAGCGCAGCAACTACACACCATAAAAAACAGTGATTATCAGTATTCTGTATGTTAATACAACTTTTCGACTTTTTAATAGATTGTGGTAGATCTAAATACGTACCCCCTCTCATGGGACAGTATTTATTTATATTAATTTCTAAATGACTTATAGATAAACATGTCCAACCAGATTCACATTGTTCAAATTCCGAAAGTTTTGATTTAAACTTGTCAATTATTTTTAAAAACGTTTCATTCAAGTCTGTGCTCTGAAATATAACTTCATATTTAGTATTAAAGGATTTCAGTTGACGTTCATTAGACTTTGGTAAATTAAAGTAAGCAAACAGCTCGAAGTTCAGTTTTATGCATTTATGTTTCTTTAACGACAGTTCTATTAATTCTGTAAGTTCTTGCCGATTACCACTTAAAAACTCCTCAGGGGTGCGGTGTATTACACCCTGACCAGAGTTTAAGCGTTAAGTGACAATTCGATTTTTGAATGCAGTAGCAACAACATCAATATTTTCAAATTCAGTCTTCGATAAACAGTTTGATTTATGTAAATTTGATCTCAAATGATATCGATATTCATTTCGTGGCATTTCTATTCGACATTTTAGACATTCAATTATTTGCTTTGCTTTCATTTTTGCTTCATTAGCAGGTAGCGAGCGCGGATATTGTAAAACTGCGAAAGAAATAACAAACACATAATACATTTCAAATTCATATATTACAATGTATTACACTGGTAAAATAACAATAATATAAAATAATGTAGCTAGTTTTAACATCCGCTAATAATATTTATAACAGGTCAAAGTTCAGTTTTATGATTTTATGTTTCTTTAACGACAGTTCTATTCATTCTATAAGTTCGTGTCGATTAGCACTTAGAACCTCCTCAGAGGTGTGGTGTATTGCACCCTGACCAGAGTTTAGCGTGCGTTACGTGACAATTCAATTAGATTATTTTAGACATTCAATCATTTGCTTTGCTTCCATTTTTGCTTCATTAGCAGGTACGTACCAAAAATAGCAATATTTTGAAAATTCAGTCTATTCATTTCTATTATTCTTGTCGATTAGCACTTAGAACCTCCTCAGAAGTGCGGTTTATTGCACCCTGACCAGAGTTTAAGCGTGCGTTACGTGACAATTCAATTAGATTATTTTAGACATTCAATAATTTGCTTTCATTTTTGCTTCATCGGCAGGTAGGTAGCAACAATAGCAATATTTTGAAAATTCAGTCTATTCATTTCTATTATTCTTGTCGATTAGCACTTAGAACCTCCTCAGAGGTGCGGTTTATTGCACCTTGACCAGAGTTTAGCGTGCGTTACGTGACAATTCGATTAGAATATTTTAGACATTCAATCATTTGCTTTGCTTCCATTTTTGCTTCATTAGCAGGTACGTACCAACAATAGCAATATTTTGAAAATTCAGTCTATTCATTTCTATTAGTTCTTGTCGATTAGCACTTAGAACCTCCTCAGAAGTGCGGTTTATTGCACCCTGACCAGAGTTTAGCGTGCGTTACGTGACAATTCAATTAGAATATTTTAGACATTCAATAATTTGCTTTCATTTTTGCTTCATCGGCAGGTAGGTAGCAACAATAGCAATATTTTGAAAATTCAGTCTATTCATTTCTATTATTCTTGTCGATTAGCACTTAGAACCTCCTCAGAAGTGCGGTTTATTGCACCCTGACCAGAGTTTAGCGTGCGTTACGTGACAATTCAATTAGATTATTTTAGACATTCAATCATTTGCTTTGCTTCCATTTTTGCTTCATTAGCAGGTACGTACCAACAATAGCAATATTTTGAAAATTCAGTCTATTCATTTCTATTATTCTTGTCGATTAGCACTTAGAACCTCCTCAGAAGTGCGGTTTATTGCACCCTGACCAGAGTTTAACGTGCGTTACGTGACAATTCGATTAGAATATTTTAGACATTCAATAATTTGCTTTCATTTTTTGCTTCATCGGCAGGTAGGTAGCAACAATAGCAATATTTTGAAAATTCAGTCTATTCATTTCTATTATTCTTGTCGATTAGCACTTAGAACCTCCTCAGAAGTGCGGTTTATTGCACCCTGACCAGAGTTTAAGCGTGCGTTACGTGACAATTCGATTAGAATATTTTAGACATTCAATCATTTGCTTTGCTTCCATTTTTGCTTCATTAGCAGGTACGTACCAACAATTGCAATATTTTGAAAATTCAGTCTATTCATTTCTATTAGTTCTTGTCGATTAGCACTTAGAACCTCCTCAGAAATGCGGTTTATTGCACCCTGACCAGAGTTTAAGCGTGCGTTACATGACAATTCAATTAGAATATTTTAGACATTCAATAATTTGCTTTCATTTTTGCTTCATCAGCAGGTAGGTAGCAACAATAGCGATATTTTGAAAATTCAGTCTATTCATTTCTATTATTCTTGTCGATTAGCACTTAGAACCTCCTCAGAAGTGCAAAACACCTAAGTCATTTCAAATTCATATATTACAATGTATTACACTGGTATAATAAAATAATGTAGCTAGTTTGAACATCCGCTAATAATATTTAAAGGGCAGTCTTTAAATTCTTGACGAGTGGCCCTAATAAATTTCGTCAAATGCGACCATGCCTCTGAGTTATCGTTAGATATATTTTTCACTGTTATGATGGCATGGCGCCACCTATTCATTGGCTGTATATTTCTAACTTCGTTACAATTATAGATTTTTAACTCAATGAAATGGGATCCTTCTTTATTGCTGTCTGTTTGTCGTGAGAAACCGTTTGGCGTTCTTTTGGTAAAATGTGATATTAGTGCGGGTGCTTTTTTACCCTGATCCGTCTGTTGAGCATTGTCGTCGTCACTGTCAGCCCCGAACAGATCTCTCGCAGAGGTCTTCCTGATAGCGTCATGGGTAGAGCCAGCAGTGGTGCCTTCTAAATATTGCCTGCTAGCGGAGGAGGGCTTCTTAGCTTTTTTCGAGCTTACTTCGAGACTTGATTGAGGTGAAGGAGTTTTTCTTACTTGCTCCCGTGCTTGATCTTGAAAAGAAGATGATTTAATGAGCGGTGAAACCTCTCTAAAGAAATTAAATATTGTGCAGTACTTTCTTTGTCTTCTAATTGCATCTAGAAATTTTGTTAGATAATATGATGCTACTGTATCCAAATTCGTTCTACTTTTTACCATCATATCTATTTTCAATGGTTCCGTTTCATTCGCTATATACGTTTCGAGTACAATATAATGCTCCCCCAGTTTTGTTTTATCGATTTGATGAGAATAAGCTTTAGGGTATTTTACTACAAAGTATGAATACATGTTCCGAGTAGGTGTAGGGCTCATACCATTGTCGTCTTCATCATCATCTTCACTGTCCGTCCCGAACAGTTCGTGCGTCGAGTACTTGGACTGCGCAGCTGGGGCGATGCGGGGATGTTTCCGCTTCTTGGCAGCGTCGACGGTAGCGTGGGCAGTAGATGCTCGAGGCTTTCTTGGCTTCAACACGGGGGTAATATGATGCTCTTCACTCGACTCGGCTGCAGACAGCCCGATTCCGTGAGAAGTCGTATGTTTAGACCTGTAAATTAAAAACACTTTTTAAACAAAACTATTCTTGAAATAGACTTCTATTGAACCTCAAGTTAAGAATGAATAGAAGGACTATTCAGTCATATCAGATATTACAAATGAATAGATGAATTAATTAAAAAAATACTAGATTTATGTATGAATAAGCAAATAAAGTAATACTTACATTTTGAGAGTTTTTTCAGACTTGTCTCTATGGCTCTCGATGGTTGTTGCTTGAAGATCACTTTGGAGACTTCTCAGGAGTAGACTGTGCCATTTGTGATTTTGGTCCCGGCTTTTATACACACATTTCAGATGTACTTTTTCTATATTTGGCAGATGCAACGTAGTCGAAACGCATTGTAAGCAGGAATTGAGATCGAAGTTCGCTAACTATGATTTCATTTTGGTTTGCTCGCGAGATCATCTTATTATATTACAAGATTGCAACACCTGTAATAAAATATGTTAAGGGACGGACAGAAAACATTTAGTACATCATTTAATACTAGATCTATTTTCCTTGACGCTCAAACTGATTTGAAACGTGGGTCGCAGGATCATTATTTTATTAATTTACTGTATAATTTGAAGTAAATATTTGATGTATAGGGTCTGTAATCGGTCAAAACACATTAAATGTTCTGAGAAAAAAAAATGTTTCAGATGTCTAGTAAGAAGTATAATACTAGTATACCTATAGCTATTAAATTATTAATTTTATTAACAATCAATTACATTGAATTAAATCTATACAGTAAAAAGTGAATAGCGGGCCACAGCGGATTTAAATGTACCAGCTATGAAGTAGCCAAATATGGGACACTCCATATCCTACTAGGGCACGTGTTTTCAAATGACAGCATCGTCAGCAGTAT
This sequence comes from Ectropis crepuscularia, assembly GCA_963693475.1. Taxonomy (NCBI): domain Eukaryota; kingdom Metazoa; phylum Arthropoda; class Insecta; order Lepidoptera; family Geometridae; genus Ectropis; species Ectropis crepuscularia. The sequence goes on from OY856355.1 coordinate 23,675,321, forward strand.
CAAAGTAAAGCAGCGATAATAGACTCTATTAACAATCTCTTGGGTATAGAGTTCATAATCGTGCGTTTTTTTATCATAGGTTTCGGTTATAAAACGAGGGAGATTTACAAAAAATTTAAATAACTAGTAGCTCTTCATTGAGCAAGACGAAGAACCAGAAATGTCGGTAAGTAAATTTGAAATCTTATTTAATAATGAAAATACAGTAACATATCTAACATTAAGAATAACTATTTGATCGTTGATCTGCTGACGTTTGTTTTTTTTTTCAGTGTTCTGACTGGATTCTATCACCACCGGCCCTGACTATTGATGAATGCTCAAGAATACTAGGAAACAATGAGCAACCCGTAATACAAGCGATGAGCCCTCGAATCAATGGAATGAAAAAGTTAACTTCATGTTTGAAAACTACCTCGGAAGGCGTGAAAGTCATTCGCATTGAAATTTACGATGCTGAACAATTTAAAAGCGCCGAACAATCGATATGCAAGTGTAATGCGGAGTTGTGTGCGCAACATGTAGTCGCGAATCTCTATTCGGATCATATATATGGAAAAGTCAGGGATATCCTTAAATCAATGGATAATTCTATGTACATCGTTTTGTAACCTTTGTGTTGTATTCGTTAATTATAATCAATGAATTACAATTGTATGTGTAAATGTACCTATATGAATAGATGAATTATAATAGATGAATAATTGAATAATTGAATAAATGAATAAATGAAAATTGGGGTAGCGGATCTCTTTTGATCCAGCTACCCCAATTTTAACCTACTCACGTTTCTCAATTTCGTGCTAAACTCAAGTGGCTCCCAATCCGTCTCCGCAGAAATGCACACATCTTATCACTTCTGTATAATGTGTTGTTCATCTCTACCTTCCCATCTTACCTTAAGGAATGCTTCTCTTTTTGTTACGAGACTTCACGTCCACGCTCTTTGAGAGCTGCTGTGGCACTCAACCTTGACACACCCTCACACAAGACCTCCTTCTATGGAAATTCTTTTACTGTTAAGGCTGTCCGTTTGTGGAATTCTTTGCCGGCACCTGTGAGACAATCGCAGTCCTTGAGCGTTTTTAAGAGCAAAGTAAAAGATTTTTATTTATCACAATGCAAGACTGTCGACACTAGCAAATTGTAAGTTGTAGCACTGCTGTTTTTAAACTAGTTGGAATTGTTTTGTGTTCTGTTTTTGAATCACTATTCTTCCTAATATTCCTCACTTTTCTTAGTATTTTTATTTGTTATTCGTATTTATGTTAGTATTAAATGTTGTAGTAGCATATTTATAAGTTAATATTTATTATTTTATTTTAGTAATATTTATTTAGTAGTATTATATAAATTAACGTCGCTCCCCCTGCCTGTATTTTGTATGTAGGCTATTTTCCTTGTGTTGGTTGCCTGGAAGAGATTGCTCTCAGTAATAAGGCCGCCACTTGTGATGCTAGTTCTTAAGTTTGTCAATGTAATTTTTATTTTATTTTTTGTATCACAATAAAGAGTTTTCTATCTATCTATCTACATTAGTATTCTATCTGGTTGCTATGGTACAAGCTTTGCTTAGTTTAGGATCAGATGGGGTTGTGTAAGAAATGTCTAACAATATTTATTTGATTGATTCAGAGTCTAGAAATATTCGCAACAAACCCACGTCATCATGTTCTCGTAGCAAGACGCCGTGCATAGAATCCCTACGCTCAATAAAGCTTGGGAAGCAGCTTTTGGTCGGGAGAGAGGCCATGACATTTCTTTGAGTAAGATGTGGTAAGTACCTACTTTCACCGCCGTTTTTGAGCCGTGTTAGCCCTGAGTGAATAATATATATTTTTATTCACATTAATTGTATAAAAGAGTGTGTTTAGATAGGTATATATTAGACTTTTTAAATATATATATGAAAAACTAATAAATAACTAGTTCAAGAATCAGCGCCATCTCACTAAAAGCGATCTCTTCCAGATAACCTTAGGATGCAAATGGTTTTCAAGCACATAAGTATATAGAAAATGGTTTGTCAGTGTGTAGGTGTCTACATACATTCTCACTGCTGGAGTCCGGGCCTCCTCTCACAAAGAAAGACGGAGCCATAACAAACACTGGCCAACACTGGCTACGACAGAGTCGGCCGATGACACATCGCTTGTCCGGAAGAATACTGTATCATATATACATTTGGCGCTAACGGACTTAATGATACAGATCGACTTAAAAAAGAACGTCATATCTTTTGAATAAGGTCTAAAATCGATTGTGCCTTAAAAGAGACAACTACGAAAGTTGCGTCTCTAATATTTTCTCACTCTTTTCTATACATTAGAAAAAAGAAAAACGTCGCGTTCAGTGTTGGTCCTGAACTTAACCTATAGTTTTTGGAAATAAAGTATTATCTCCTAATAATGCATTAATTTAGTTTGACTATAAGAAGAAAAGTGTACTGTTGTGATTTATTGCTGTAATATTCAAAAAGTAAGTATTATATCCTTTAAATAATATCTAGAATATAGATTTAACACGAAAAAGAACCATTATTCTATGTAACAACATGATAGATGCAGTGCCTAGCGTTATGAACAAAGTATTTTTTGAGTTAGGTCTATATATATATAGACATAACTGGCGACGACGGAATTACGACTGAGCTTCTGAGAGCGGGTGGAAAACCGGTACTTAAAGTCCTCCAGAAGCTGTTCGACTCCGTCATACTTGACGGTAATACGCCAGAAGCGTGGAGCAGAAGTGTGGTGGTGTTCTTCTTCAAAAAAGGTGACACAGTTTACAGCAAAGCCACAATGTCTGTCCGATTACAGGACCAGTGCACAAAACATATCCGGCTACAGAAAGGCGTGAGACAGGGAGACGTTATATCTCCGAAACTGTTCACTGCCGCGCTGGAAGATGTTTTCAAGCTACTGGACTGGAACGGACATGGCATCAATATCAATGGCGAATGCATCACTCACCTTCGGTTTGCCGATGATATAGTCATTGTGGCGGAGTCGATGGAGAACCTCGGTGCTATGCTCAGGGACCTCAGTAGAGTATCCCAACAGGTAGGTTTGAGGATGAATATGGACAAGACGAAGGTCATGTCAAATGTTCATGTCTCACCTGTACCGATTATTGTTGGGAATACCACCCGATTATTGTTGGGAATACCACACTCGAAGTTGTTGACGAATACGTCTACCTGGGTCAAAAGATAAAATTGGGTAGATCCAACTTCGACAAAGAGGTCCAGCGAAGGATCCAACTCGGATGGACAGCGTTCGGGAAACTACGGCACATCTTGGAGTCCAAAATACCCCAATGCTTGAAGACGAAAGTCTTCAATCAGTGCGTGTTGCCAGTGATGACTTATGGAACTGAGACGTGGTCCTTAACTGTAGGCCTCATAACAAAGCTCAAAGTCACACAGCGAGCTATGGAGCGAGCTATGCTCGGAGTCTCTTTGCGCGACAGAATCCGTAATAAGGATATTCGCAAAAGAACGAAAGTAGCCGACATAGCTCGAAGAGTAGCTAAGCTGAAGTGGCAATGGGCAGGCCACATCGCTCGCAGAACTGACAACCGATGGGGAAGAAAGGTTCTCGAGTGGCGACCACGAACCGGAAGACGCAGTGTTGGACGGCCTCCCACTAGATGGACAGATGACCTCACAAAGGTCGCTGGAAACCGCTGGTTGCAGGTTGCGCAGGACCGTTCGTTGTGGAAATCTAGGGGGGAGGCCTATGTTCAGCAGTGGACGTCTTGCGGCTGATGATGATGATGATGATAATGATATATATATTTAATACTATACAATATTACAATAATAGAATATACAATAATAAAAACAATACAATTGTTAAACACTATTAAAAAAAATGTCTATATTCCATTTAAGTATTGAGTAGTTTTTTTGTTTACTACTTTATTCCTCATAAATCGTATTTCATTCAAGTATTATTACAAGTATTATTCAGTATTATTACAAAATGTGTCTGTGTTCGTTTGAATTTGAGTTTATGTCAACGTATCAAACTCTAAATCTACATTGTTCTGTTGGTAACTAATATAATTAGATAGGAGTGTATCTAATTAAGTCTCTTGTCTTCAATTTATTTTTTATTTTTTCAGAATTTTACCACAGAGAAGACTGGCGTTTATTCGGCAATGTATAGCAGTAAATGATGAAACATCAAATAACAATCAACACACGTTACATTCATTTAAAAATCTGGATACATGGACACAAGCTTAAGTGAATACGGACCTGGCTACATTGAATGCTTAGAAAGTGTTGATATAGCACATGAATCAGATGCTAACATCCAAAATGATTTGTTGCTTCAAGATAATGGAAATTCTTTAGATCATAACGACAGTATAACGGCACCCATAGCAACAGAAAATGACACTTTTCGTTTGGAAAATGAAGCTAATATTAGTAGGGTAGACCGGGGGCAATAGTACCACGTGTTAATAGTAACATAGCCAATATTTCGGTTACTAAGCAATGCTTAAGTGGGTGATAGACGGGCGAGCAAGTACGCGTACTTATGGCTCGACGACCTTTTTCGCTCGTGTGTCACCGTAAGTACGCGTACTTTAAAACCGCCGAGTAAGTTCGTCGGCGATCCAACCGGTTTGAAATCTTACTCGTAGCTCGTCTTGGCTCGTACGTGTGGCAGCACTGCGAGGCGCGAGCCGCCATTTTGTTTCGCCAGTCCGTGGAAATTGGAATTTTTGATAATTTTGATTCAGAAATTTCTCAAAATGTGTGATTTTCGAACTTATTCGCATGAACTGCTAACCGAATTTATAGAAGCTTTCCGAAATAACCCTTGTCTTTGGAAAATTAGAAGCAACGACTACAAAGACAAAAATTTGAAGCTTCAAGCATACAATAATTTATTAGAAATTATACGGAAGGTAGAAAGAGATGCTACGATTGAGAACGTCAAGAAAAAAATTAATTCATTAAGGGCTGGGTTCCGAAAAGAACATAAAAAAGTGCAAGATAGCAAGAAGACAGGTTCAGGAACTGACCAGGTATACGTGCCAAAATTATGGTATTACAGTCAGCTTGAATTTCTCAAAGATCAAGGCCAAGGTAAGTTTAATTATTTATTAAAGAATTTCTCTATACACTATTATATTATACGTGCGTATTCTTTGTTATGCCTGTGCCTAAATTAGGTAGGTTCCTAAAATAGAGTACCTATTATAGCACTTTGTTTCATTACAATAATGACATTGTGATGTTGAACATTAAAACCAAAAGTTAATTTAGAGGGTTTTTATTTAATTACAGGTGAACAATCAACTGACAATATAGACAGCAGCGAACAGGAGACAGCTAATGATAATGAAAATACATTTGATGCTGAACATAGTGAAAATGATACCCAGGTAAAAATACTATTATTCTATCATTCGTTGTTGCCATGACACTGCACCACTAGTATTAAAGTAGGTTTCATACTTTTCTCTGATAATTTTTGCATTTTGAGTGGGGTTACGACGATGTGTTTGTTGTAGTGACTGTAATTCTCCATTTTGTGGTCTCAGCCCCAATTCAATAGTTCCATTTTCGTGATTTTCACTATCAAAGTGCTGATGTGGACTGTAAACTTGTCTTACTTTTTTCCTTAAAAAATTGTGCAATACACAACATGCCAAAACTATTTTGTTAATATTGTGCACACTGGTATTTATAGGCGATCGAAAAATGTGGAATCTTGCCGCCAGAATTCCAAAAACATTTTCTATAATTCTTCTAGCCCTGCATACTCTATAATTAGAGGATATACATCCTCTTACTTGAGCTAGCCTGTGATTGCCTTTGTGGGTACGGTTTCATAAAATCTGTCCTCAAAGCAAAAGCCTCGTCGCCAATAAATACATAAGGCAATTCTTCTGAATGTCCGCTTGGTTTTCTAGGCCTAGGAAGATTTAAGCGCATGGAATTCAATCTTTGAAAGAATGTAGTTTTTTGTAATACACATCCATCAGAAATACGTCCATTTGTTCCAATATCTACATAAATAAATTCATAATTTGCATTTGCAATTCCCATAAGTACAATACTGTGATACCCTTTATAATTAAAAAAAAGTGAGCCGGCTCCGGCAGGAGGGACTATAGCTACATGTTTCCCATCGACGGCTCCTAAACAATTTGGAAATTGCCATGTACGCTCAAACTCTTCAGCAATTGCTAGCCATTCTTCTTCTGAACTCGGGAACTGTAACAAAAAAACCCATAATTCAGTATAAATGATATCATTTTTATTTACAGAGTACCATTTGCAACGTGTCATCACCCGCGCGACACCTGCAACATCTACTGCTTCATCTGCACGTCGTAAGCGACACGGCAATGCCGCCATTGAAGACACAATATCGTTAATAGGTAAAAGATTACAAAACCCAGATGATGAATATGATGCTATAGGAAAAAATGTCGCAATTAAACTCCGCAACATGACTGCTATTCAACAAGGCATAGCTGAAAAGCTCATCAATGAAGTTATTTTTTTGGGACGGTTTGAAAAATTAACATTCAATACAAGTATACATAATCCAGTTCCAGTCCAGGTACCCCAAAGACCATTGATACACATGCCAGCTGTTCCAGTCCAGCTGCAAGAAACACAAGCATTTAACTTGACACAAGACTCGCAAATTATTAGTATCCCGGACACCCTGGTTGAATATTTAAACTTCAATAATAATAACTAAAAATAAATAAAATAGTACGTTACATTTGTATATGTTCAAGAGTAAATTTATTTGTTAAGCACTCATGTTAATGTGCCATTGCAAAATAAAATCTGATTATTTGTACTGAGTTATTTTATTTATAAAGTATGTAATAAATGATACATACCTTCAATATGTTTTCAGTGCAGAGTAGATTGCGTCACATGTCTCAGGAATTATGTACCCCAATGACTGTCTTGATATCGCTGACGAATACATTACATCTTTATATGTTCCACCAGTTATCAAAAATCGTAATGTTGCACTTAAACGTTCATGCGGTGAAATAGCTTCTCGCATGCAAGTATCCTGTTTAGCTATAATTGGTGTGACTAAACACAAAAGTTCTTCATACACAGGCTCAGGCATTCTGAAATAATTCTGGAAATCTTCCTTCTCTTCACGTAACTCTCTTACTAAATTCACATGTGATAAACGCTCTCTTTTTGTAAGCCAGTTCTTAACCCACACTTTTCGCCTTCGTCTATTGTTTTTAGTTTTTGAAATGTAATACGATATAATTCCTAAATAACACAAAGCTTCTTCAGTGGACGACATCGCGATACGGTATGAGTAAGTTGGCGCGTGTATCGCCGACGTCGAGCCAAGTAAGTTCGCGATCTTAAAAACCGCAGACTTTAAGTTCGTACGTCTATCACCACCTTTAGATGTGTGAGTGTAAGAAACTAAAGACACAGCGCGCGGCGGACGTCGATTACGGAGCATCAAACATTTTTGTATCTCGCTGTAAGTATACTACATCCTGTTGAATGCTTAGTTAAATATAAAATAATGCATGATTTATATTAATACTATTACCATTCGAAAGTGCGCAAACTAGACGACATAATAAGGTTTGAGTTTGTTAATTTTGTTAATTTTTGATTAATTCACAGATATTTTTGAAAATTGCGTTTATGGCACAATTGTACCACAACTCGCGGGGTTAGTTGTAACGGTACAATTAACCCGGTGTTACTTACCACTTAATAAGCCGCTAACACTGGCCTAAAGTGGTATATTCTATGACCCATGACTATCAAGTGAGGTTGGTGCCGATTGAATGTAATTCTCTTAGAAACCTTATTTTTTATTTCTTTGTTTTTCTTTACAGGATGCCACGAAATCGTGCTAAGACAACAAATCGGGGGTCGAAAGATCTACTTTTGTTTGAGCAAGCCTATGAAGAAGTTCTTGAAGGGAGATCTATCAGGAGTGCCGCACAAATGTTTGTTTGTCCGCGCATATCTTACAGGTCGCGGTGTATGTCTGAATCAATTTGCATTTGTACCCTGCATATGGTGACCTCCATACACGCCCCACACGACGTTCTGGGCAGCTCAAAGAAATTCCCAGGACCTTGGCAAAATCCGACAAATTAACACATGTCATGGGACCGACGGTAGGTATATAATAAGTTACCTAAGTGTATCGCCACTGCGCCAAGCCTGGCTTGTTATGACGATAAACAACAAATGTATGTACTAATTTATGTTGACGATCTACTTGTTTTTGGAACTAATTAAAGTCAAATGTGTGAATTTAAGTTAATGCTAAGTAGGGAATTTAAGATGAAAAATCTGAGATTGGTTTCAGATTTTTTGGCAATAAATGTTAAACAGAATTTAGTCAAAAAGCCTACCTAGAAAATGTCTTAAGGGTGTATGGTTCGTCAGATGGCGTAATGTTAATTTGGGCAACTTACAATATCTACTAAACTACTGAATGTTTAATTATGAGATTCATGTATAATAAAGTTCAGGATATACTCGACAGTAACTACTATTCGAAAATACGTTTTCATAAAATTTTCTCGATAGAAAAAAATCGCAAAGCTACCTCTATTTTTCTAAATTTACGTTTATAAAAATTTATAACTCAATAAATACAGAAGCTAGATTCTTGAAATAAAGTATGATAATTTGAACAAGTATAAGGATTTAATCATATTAAAATCTTTTTCAAATAACCATTATTATATTTTTAAGGAGAAAAAAACCAACAATTCCAGCGACGAGCCAAAAATGTTTAGTATCCACAGAGTAAGTAATCACTACGTTATAAGAGACGGGACTCCCTACTAAAAAAACGAACCAATCCAAATGTATGAAACACAGGGAATGCGTCAATACCAACCTAACTAAAACTTCTATTTATTTTTTGAATTTAATCATGGCCATGGATACTAGTTCTTCAGCCGAACTAAAACTTACAACAAACCAGTGACGCCAACCTAACAAAAAAAAATTAGGGATGGCTAGTGAAATCGATTAGAACGATTAAATAGTTAGGGGCTACTTTTATTTTCTCAAAAAAAAAAATAACGTTTTTATTTTTTATTTCTTTTAAATTAAGTACATACGTAATAAATTAATAAGTAATAACAAAAATGGTTGCTAAATTAACTACTGCCGCATTTTCCGCCGCCGCTGAAGGATCTGGCCTCCGGATGTGTTAATTCTGGACGTTCTGCAACAAAAGTAGAATGGGTTATTCACATATTCACTATATTTTAACTCATCAAAACACGATATCTTTTTAGTAGACAGATTATCGCTTATCTACTACCTAGCAGCGCCCCCGGTGTTACCTGCATAGTTCCCGTTATTTTTCCGGGATAAAAATCGCCGCTTGCTACTGCTACATTTTTCATTTTCACCGCCACTGAATGATCTGGACTCCGGGTGTGTTCAATCTGGAGGTTCTGCAACAAAAGTAGGATGAGTTATGATTTATTCACTATATTTTAACTAATCAATACACGATATCTTTTTAATAGACAGATTAACACTTATCTACTACTAGCAGCGCCCCCGGTGTTAACTGCATAGTTCCCGTTATTTTTCCGGAATAAAAAGCGGCGCTTGCTACTGCTACATTTTTCATTTTCACCGCCACTGAATTTTCTGGACTCCGGGTGTGTTCAATCTGGAGGTTCTGCAACAAAAGTAGGATGAGTTATGACTTATTCACTATATTTTAACTAATCAAAACACGATATCTTTTTGAAGCGAAAACTTCTTTTGGCGCACCACAGACAGATTTTTCGTGGACTGTGAATTGAATTCTAGAGCCACGCTCGGGAATGATAAGACATTTTCGGGTAAACTCCGACTTCGGATCATGGCCATTGTTGACCATCCCCAATGTAAATTAAAACTTGTGTAGTGTATTTAACATAAACCTATATACTTCTAGCTCGTAACAAAATAAATCAATATATTTTTATTAAAAACTTACATGTTCTACTGACAACGTTATTTATTTCGCAATAGCTTGTTGTTGCGCTTTCTTCGATGAATCCGCAGAAGTTTCCTCGGCTAGCGCAAAAGAACGATTTATATTGCGGCAATCGTTTCTTATTAATAAATGACTTAGACGACGCAACAAGATCTCAGACATCATACTTCTGTGGTCTTTACACATCCATGTCATATCACAGAAAGTCATCATTATTGTAACACAATAGCCACTAATATTTTGGCGAAATAATTGCGGTCGTACTTCGCACTCAAATAGCTTTGTAGCTAAATCAACTGTTTTACAAAGCTGAAGTGTCGGGTATGTGAGGGAAGATTTGTCGCTCCACCATTCTCGCAAGGCTATGTAATCATATATTGAATTTTGTTCAGGATTGGATACTTTTAATGTTTGACAGCACTTTTGACACTTTTGTTCTCTCAAAATAACTTTAGCTAAATAGCCACTGACATATATAGTTGGCTGTTTGTCAAACGTTTTAAACAGTTCTTCCAATTGCTTGTCTGATTCTGTCTCATCATAGTTGTCTATATCTTCTAAATGCAACACTGGCAAATTTTCATTTGAAGCTGCCAAATTATCATTTCTAGTGGTACATGCAGCAAGCAGATCTTCATTTGAGGAAACCAAAGGTTCATTTTTATGGGTATCTGGATGTTGCAGATTTTCACTACACGATTTCGTTTCCTCTGTGTTTTTTTTCCCAAATACTATGTCGTGAAAATCGAACAATATTTCACTATCATCGCTTTCACAGTTTGTTCCTCTGCTTCGGGGTATGCTCAGGCGAGTCAGAACGGACGACTTTAAAGCTGATTGGAAATGGTGACAGGTCGGGTTTCTATTTGTTGGACTGTGTTGCCTGATAATTCCGAACAAATTTTCCAGAGAATCCTGATTGAGTTGTCTCAAATTTAAATATTTAAAATTTTTGCTCTCTGCATACCGCCAAATACTTTGAAGGGAGGTTATAGTATTGATGTAACCATTGACACATCTCACGTTTTTTAATCTCAAATGACTGTCAGTTTTTCATCTTTCGACTTCATTTTAAAAAATGAAGGCTTCTTAGTTTTTCTTTGTACTCGATCCAAAGTCTATGGTGAAAGCTGTTCTTGCGCACATTTTCCCTAATGTTTTTTTTAATGTCATGCCGAGACGACGGCCCGTTTGTACAGTCAAAAAGGCGATCTAAGTCTTCAATTATTTCTGCAGTTTGTAGCATTTCTTGGTTGTTGGATATCTGGGAAAGTAATTTTAGAACTGCAGCAACTGTGTTACTCAGTATTTGGGCAGCTAATTTAACCTTCATTTTGGCACGAAATTTCGGTTCTACATGTAATTTTGTGATCTTTGTGAAATGAAGCGTACTTCTGTTTTTTTCTTCTAATTGAATTAAATGAGCCCACTTTGCCTTTTTATTTCCCATAACTAGTGTGCCACCACTGAGGAAATTATTTCTGATGGATTTGAAAAGATGTGGCACGTCGAAAATAGTAAAAACTTTATTGTTGTTTACTGTAAAGTAATTGGAATCTTCAGGGTTACCACAAAAGCGCTTTAACATGTTTAGAGCTCCAATATTCGTTGGACCCTGGTCGCATACCGTCGCTACTACGGTATATCCAGCATCTCTTACAGTATTGATTACATTTTTTATGATAACGGCTAATTTTTGTGTTGAAATTGTGCCCTTGACAAAGTAATGCGCTATCGGTTGTTTAAATTTTTTATGTATACCTTGCAGCATAAAAACCAGCGCGTGATCTGCCACTTCCGCAGTTCTGCCTTCTTCCGGTCCAAAATCCACATAACCCTCAACTTGATCAGAATTAACATTGTAGATTAATCTCTTCTTCAAAGCCATTTCGTCGAACATAACAACACATACCTTATTATTTTCAGTCATTTTTGCGCCTTCTTTTTTCAAATAAGAAATCACAGCTGGATATACTCCTGGATCCATTTGAATATTTTGCAAAATTGTCTGTAATGTTCTAACACTTGGCATTGGTAATAACTGTTTAAGGTACCTGTATGCTTTTGGAGACTTTTTATAGATAGCGATGGCAATGCTTTTATTCAATTTGGTCCAACGTTTACCTTGTGGTTTTCGTTTGTTGTTCCTAATAGAAGCAGAAATAAAACTTTTCAGTATCGGTGAATTGAGTTTCCCAATTTGATTAAGATGCTTTTGAAGATTTTTAATTTTAATTTTGTGTTCCTTCAACTTCTTTCGTAATATTTTTTTTCTAGGTGTGTCAATATCGTTCTGATTTGATTTTGATGGTCCTGTAACACACATGGGAAGGAATGTTGTTAATTATATACTAAATATTAAAATAGTTCTTAAATAAAAAATGAAGTAAAGTAAACACATACTCGGGCTGCACGGTATTTTTCTTTTTAAATTATCTGATGTAGTTTCCTGGGAAGGTAGAACATACGATGTTGAAGGTTCTGTAACACACATAAAAAGGAAGTGTTATAAGTATGTCTAAATATTAAAGTATTTAAATAAAATCAATGAATGGGAAACACATACTCGGGCTGCAGGATCTTTTCCTTTTTAAATTATCTGATTGAGTTTCCTGGCTAAGGGAAACATATGATGTTGAGGGTTCTGTAACACACATAAAAAGGAAGTGTTATAAGTATGTCTAAATATTAAAGTATTTAAATAAAATCAATGGGAAACACATACTCGGGCTGCAGGATCTTTTCCTTTTTAAATTATCTGATGTAGTTTCCTGGCTAAGGGAAACATATGATGTTGAGGGTTCTGTAACACATATAAAAAGGAAGTGTTATAAGTATGTCTAAATATTAAAGTATTTAAATAAAATCAATGGGAAACACGAACTTGGGCTGCATGGTCTTTTTCTTTTAAAATTATCAGATAGAATTTCCTGGCTAGGTATAACATACGATGTTGAAGGTTCTGTAACACACATAAAAATAATTATTATAAGTATGTTGAAATATTAAAGTTATAAGATTTTTTTTAAGTAGAGTGACGAGACGTGCAGGACGTTTGCCTGATAGTAAGCAATATGCCTGCCACATATTTTATAAGTTAATGTGAAAATTGTTTTTGTAAGTTATGAGGACTAAATTGGCTCCAAATGGTTCATGTAATATTTATTACACATGTTGCAGCTTGCCAGTTTACTTGAACAAATTAGCTAACCACACTGCCGTGTATCTAGATATATATCTGATACATATTAGACTGGTTTCGATGATATATAATATATTATATTGGATATAGATGGCCTCAATTTCAAACAATCCCATCAAACTATTCAAGAAACATATTTTTTTTAAATAATTTTAGTATTGTATTTATGTAGCATAATAAAATATGCAAATAGTTTTTATAGATGATACAATAAAACAATGATCTGGCTTTCATACAAAATTGATAAATTATTTTATAAGATGTAATATGTACTTATCCAATATTTTGATATTTATAATAAAAATTGGATATTCTCAAACCCTGCATAAGTGATAATAATTGATAATATTGGTGTACAATTCACACACAACACCATCTGACCCCAAACTAATCAAAGCTTGTACTATGGCGGCGAGATAGCTGATTTTATACTTTTATAATTTTAAACACATTCTTATTATAAATAGAAACACCCAGACACAGTGCAAACATTTGAACTCACACACAAATATTTGCACTGGGCACGAGGCACTGGGAATCGAACCCATGACCCTCGGCTTCGCAGGCAGAGCTACTACCCACTAAGCCACGAGGCCAGTCAAAGGCAAGTCATTAAAAAGTTACTAAAATTAATAATTTATTAAAGTAGTGTGATTTAAAATGTCTTACCTGCATCATTATCCTTACAGTAATTGTGTTCTTGTAATATGCATGCAGAAAAATCTGTAAAAAGTAAATATTTAAAAAAAAATAATTCTTCAGTGAGTTTTTTACGTAAAAAATCTAAATAAAATTAAAAAGTCAGCTAAAATTAATAATTTACTCTAGTATTCTGATAAAAAATCTTACTTGTGTCATTATCCTTACAGTAATTGTGTTCTTGTAATATGAGTGCAGCAAGATCTGTAAAAAGTAAATGTTGTTATAAATTTAATTCTTCAATGAATTTTTTTAAGTAAAAAAATATTGGCAGTCATAGGAACTGCCGATAGAAGTGAAAACTTATAACTCAGAATTTGATTGCTTACCTTTGAAACTACACAGGTGTAACTGGAGGGTGTGGCCTCGCCATCTTGGCATGGCCATCTAGAAATGTGTCAGCATTTCCCATTGGCTGACGTATTTCTAGATGGTCAATAGCCATGGTCCCAAGTTTACCCGAAGTTTTCTTATCATACCCGAGCGTGACGAATGAATTCAAATCGCAGCTCACGAAAAATCTGTCTATGCGCGCCTAAAGAAGTTTTCACTTCAAAAATTCTAAATCAGATTGTCTCTAGGGAAAGCAGAACCGGTTCCATTTACAAGAACCGGGATTTTAGGGATATTTGGGCTAAAGTACCGGCTAAAATGTGTAAAAGTTAGAGGGGGGGGCCCTCTAACTTCTAAAGGAAATGAAAAACCTAAAATAATATATGATGTACATTACCATGCAAACTACCAACGAAAATTGGTTTGAACTCGATCTAATGAGTAGTTTTTTTTAGTACGTCATAAATACACTATTATTAAAACTTCGATCAAAGTTACAACAAACTACAAGAACTATGTGTACTACGTATATTATGTTACTTGCTGCATCGGAACCCTTCATGGGCGAGTCCAACTCGCACTTGGCCACTTTACTAAACAACAAATACTAACATTACCCATTACTTTATTGGACTATTCACTAATTGTCTCATTAATAATAATATAATATGAACCTCTAGTCTAGCATCTACAATAAAATATAAAAGAAACTGCGACAAACATTTTGAACATTGTGGTGTTGAAGGATCAGTGGCACCAAACTGGAGATGTTGGTCTTGTACAGCTTTTTTAGCTAAATGGAGTGGAAAGTCACTCAATATTTCATCGCTCAGGGGTGCGGCCGTAATCCCAATACATGGAACAGCATTATTTCTAAGTTGTGTCTTTTTCTTTTTAAAATCTCTACGTCGAAAATGCTTTCCACAAATATGTTTTAATTGGTGCAATTTTTCTATAGGTACGTAGGCCAAGTCCTCTTTACCTGTTATTTTTACCCATTGTTTGCACCTACAAAGTAAATTAAAGCACATCCATTAATGCAATAACTTTTTTATCCTACTTGTCACGGCTAGTCGCTGAACAAACTTTATTGAAATTAGATACGGAGGTAACTGCTTAAAGGGATTAAAATTCCCGTTTCATCATCATCAGCCCTTGTTCATCTACCGCTGGGCATAGGCCTCTCCTATAATACGCCACTTAGCCCGATCCTCGGTCTTACGTTTCCAACCGCCACCAGCTGTCTTTCGTATATCGTCACTCCATCTAGTCTCAGGGCGTTCTACAGCTATATACCTATTCGCGGTCTCCACTCCAGAAACCGTCTACGCAACGGTTATCGGGTCTGCGACAGATGTGACCGGCCGGAATGCCGCTTCAGTTTGCTAATACGCTGAGCTATGTCGGTGAGTTTAATTCTCTGACAAATTACTTAATTGCCGATGCAAACCCTTAGAGAAAACCCAAGCCAAGCCATTTTGGCTTGGCTTGGGTTTGACTGCCATTTTGAAAATTTACGATTTCACCGCGAAAACTTTACGAAACCTTTCGAAATTTTACGATTCTTAGATTTTTTACTTGGAAATATGTCCTGAAATTCTATAAATTATAAGACATATTGATTTAGAGTATAGTTAAATTTGTAAAATGTACTAACCGGTCTTCATCCAGTGGAAAATTAGCCATAAATGCTCGTTTTTTGTCTTCCACCCGACTTGTTTTCAGTCCACAAATCTCGCACGTCGCAAATGGCATCTTTATAAATAACTGCACAAGTTAACCACAGGTTTTCAGATTATTACACGAAAAGTACGCAAATTTCTACACAGTTTAAATTTTAAATTGTAATTTTCAAAAACGCAAAACAACTATGTAACGAACTTCAACTTTTGGAAAGACTTCATACCACAGAGTAAGTTAAGACAACGTTATGGCGCGAAGAAAATTAAAATTAAACTGACATTGACAGTTACAAAACCGAAGACATGGCGGCTATTATGGCGGCCGCGGCCGCCATTTTTTTTCGACATTATACGGCTAAAACAAGAGGTTCAGTGATGTCATAGCTACCATTTGAATATGGAATACTTTTCTACTTTGACGGGTTCGGTCACCATAAAATAGAAAAGGCGTTTCATACATCTAATTCTTAGTACTACGGTTTCGCCAGACTGTTAGTATCGCCTCGGCTTTCGAAGGGGATACTCGCGCCGTTTGCCGCTCTCACTGAACTGTACGACAGTTACGTGTTTATTTAAATATTTTTTCTTTAAAAATGAGAAACCTCGCGCTGCTCCATTTGACTTTCGACCTTATCCTAAGTGGTTTATAGACTATTTTAGTATATATAGTCAACTGATAAGTCACTTGGATACTAATATTTATTCTGTGGCATGGTGCGATTGAGGTACTAATATTTATTCTGTGGATTGGGGATCAGCCCGTGTAGGCCATCCGACGCTACTAACAACGTCCCGCGGTGTTACCCGCGTAGTTCTCGTTCCCTTTATTTTTCCGGGATAAAAAGTAGTGTTCCAAAATTCACACGTTGCGACGTGATTGAGCAACAAACATCCAAACATTGAGATTTCAAATCCAAGATGGCGGCTACCACAAAATGGCGAATTGATTTTTTCACTACTACTCAATATGGATATCAAATGAAAAGGCTTGACTACTAGAGTACTATGTACTACAACAAATTGCAAATCCAAGATGGCCGCCACCACAAAATGGCGAATTTTTTTCAGCACTACCTCAATATGGATATCAAATGAAAGGGCTTGACTAGTAGAGTACTATGTACTACGACAAATTTCAAATCCAAGATGGCTGCCACCAAAAATGGTGAATCAATCAATCAAGTCACTACTGAATTTAGCCGATTGAATTTAGTGGCTACTGAATTAAGTCTCTCCTGAATTTAGTCGCTACTGAATTTAGTCACTACTGAGTTTAGTCGTTACTGAATTTACCCGACTGAATTTAGTCGCTACTGAATTCAGTCGCTACTGAATTTAGTCGCTACTGAATTTAGTCGCCACTGAATTTAGTCGCTACTGAATGTAGTCGCAACTGAATTGAGTCACTACTGAATTTAGTCACTACTGAATTTAGTCGCTACTGAATTTAGTCGCAACTGAATTTCTACTGAATTTAGTCGCTACTGAATTTAGTCGCGAAAGACGTTGCGACGTGATTGAGCAACAAACAACAAACAAATATAAAATAAAAACAAATATTGAGATTTCAATCCAAGCCACAAAAATTGTGAATCAATCATCTTTTTCAGTTCTACCTTAATATGGATATCAAATGAAAGAGCTTGACTAGTACAGTACTGTGTACTACGACAAATTTCAAATCCAAGATGGCTACCACCACAAAATGGCGAATCAATAATCTTTTTCAGTACTACCACAATATGGATATCAAATGAAAGGGCTTGACTAGTAGAGTACTATGTACTGCGACAAATTTCAAATCCAAGATGGCCGCCACCAAAAATGGTGAATCAATCATCTTTTTCAGTACTACCTCAATATGGATATCAAATGAAAGAGCTTGACTAGTACAATACTATGTACTACGACAAATTTCAAAACCAAGGTGGCCGCCACCACACATTGGCAAATCATTATTTTTTCCCCACTACCTCAATATGGGTATCAAATGAAAGGGCTTGACTAGAAAAGTACTTATTATATACTACAACTAGCTGAGTGAATTTAGTCGCTACTGAATTTAGTCGTTACTGAATTTAGCCGACTGAATTTAGTGGTTACTGAATTTAGTCACTACTGAATTTAATACTAGGTATAATGAATATTATAGACAATAGACAATTATACACCTGTGCCAGTTATTCTACCGCCAACCAGTAATGTGAAACAGGAGTACATTATTGTGTTCCGGTTTGAAGGGCAATGTTTCCAGAGAAATTACTGGACTTAGATATATTATAACATCTTAGATCTTTGGGAGACGAACGCAGTGCAGTGCTAGGTAATGATTTGGACTCTTCATGTTCCAATAGCTGCGTGTCACTGTGGTGTTATGTGACAGGCATGTTGCTTACCATCAGGCACATGTCCTGCTAATCTCATCACTCTTTAATAAAAAAAAAAGTAGATACCTAGTACATTTGTACGTATGTAAGTATATTGTAGTGGTAGTCTATTATTATCTATTCTATGGTGGTAGGACTCCTGGCAGAGTTCGCTTGGGGAAGTACCACACCTTTTCCAGGTATTCTACCGCCAAGCAGTAATGTGCAAACATTACTGTGTTCCGGTTTGAAGGTCAATGTTGCCAGAAAAATTACAGGGCTTAGAGATATAACATCTTAGATCTCTGGGTGATTAGCGCAGTGCAGTGCTAGGTAATGATATGAACTCTTCATGTTCCAATAGCTGCGTGTCACTGTGCTGTTATGTGGCAGGCATGTTGCTTACCATCAGGCACATGTCCTGCTTGTCTTATCCATTTTTATTAAAAAAAAACTATATTATCTATTATTATAAAAGAAATCTCACTAAATTGGTAACCAAACACCAAGCAGTAATGTGCAGACATTACTTTGTTCCGATTTGAAGGGCAATGTTGCTAGAAAAATTTCAGGGCTTAGAGATATATATAACATCTTAGATCGATCGATCCAGATCGATATAAATAAATAGATGTGCCTTGAGCACCTTGACATTGGTAGTAAACTGTGTCTCTGTGTGTATCGTAAGAGGTTTACAAACAACCAATCTACTTGACCTCTAGAATCGCTAGCGGCAAGATATGATGTGGTTCTACTTATTTTGGTTGTTGACAACGAATAGTGATAGGTAAACCGGTTCCTGCAACCGACTAAAACGGAAAGAGTGAGCTCACTCTTCCCAACGTTGACATGATTGCGTGCGCCCTAAAGTTTGGGAGGGCCCATCTTGGGTTCTACGATCTATGCCTATCCATTGTATACTGTGTGTATGTATCAAATAAATTTTAGCAAAATCCAAGCAGATAATTAGGTAAGTAGGTATGTAAGATGTCGGGCACCTTGTAACAAGTTTTATTCAGTCAATAATTTTATTTAGAAGAATTGATATTTATAATGGTGTTGATAATCATAAGTAAATCCGGTCTACTCGTCTGGCATTGAACGTGGTAGGTAATTCCGCCTAAGTGTAAGAGCGCGCGCGCACTGACTACTATGAGTAACTATGTATTCAGCTGTGACGCATAGCCGCGGGGCGCGGCGCGCGCGATCTCCGCGGAGCGGGTGACGGCTGCGGGCTGCGACGAAGTGGGGGCGAAATCTGAATTCGAGCTGAGGTTGGGTGGGCTCTTAAACAAATTTAATATGTATGCTTGCAAACCTTTAAGTACCCTATGGATCAAAACTTGAATACTTAAATATTGGAAGGTGAATGTAAAACAAATAAAAATATAGAAAATTTGTATAGACAGATGATTGGATGTTTAATGTGTGCAGTATCAGGAACTCGACTTGATCTATGTGTGGCACTGTGGCAGTATCAATATTGAGTAGATTCCAAGACCGTGCTAATGAAATTTATTTGTAGCTTTAAAAAGGTTTTGCGACACATTCAACATACAATAAATTATAAGCTTGTGTATAAATGTAATGATGACAAGCTATTGGGGTCTACATTACAGCAATGTTATTCACACAAATAAATAAAATTGGTGTCTGTACGTAATATCAAATTAACATATTTTACCATTATTGATAAACGGGTAACTCACGTGTAATGAGGTCGGTCAATCCTAATCAATATGTGTAACAACCACGTTAATTTTAATACTAATATTTTACCAAGTTCAAATGGGAGTACATGCGTTACCTATATTATCTAAAATACATTTTTTTGCTTGTTCTGGCATATCTCCGAAGCGCCTGGACTCAATACACTAATGATTCACTCTCTGTTTATCTTTCAGCAAGGATGTTGATGTGTGCGTTGCTCGCCGGTGCGCCGCGCCGCCGCGGACCTACGGAGCTGAAGCTAGCGACCTCCTCAAAGGTAATTGAACCGTCACTTGTTTGAGATATTGTACATTTCACCGTAAAATTGTAAACAGATTATAATCTAATGAGGTCAAATTACAAACTAACCTACCGTGACATTATAAAGTGTAGGCAGGCGTGATTGCAGGATTTTATCACAGACTAACTACTCGCGGTCACAGAACACATACTAAAGTGAAGACGCGACACTTCTATTTACAGACGCATTCGCAGTACAGTCATCAAGAAAATGCAACAGCGACTAGTTCCCGGAAAAGGAGATGCGTTACTGATGGAGACAGTGATATTGCCGAAGCTCTACAAGTTTTAAAAAATATGTCAGCTTCGTCATCTGCTCGCGACGATGCCTCGGTATTCGGAGAACACATAGCAAATAAAATACGAAAAATTGATCCCATAGCAATATCTACAGTACAACATCATATTAATAATATAATTTATCAGGCTGAAATGGGCGTTAAATGTAATGCTATACTCAAATATTATCCAATTCCAGCAATATCACATATTATATTCAGGCCATATCGTAAATAAAAATAAAATAAAAAAATATTTATTTGGTCAATAGAGTACAAATATATATTAGGTGATGGTGTTCTCTAGCTTCCCCTCTAGGATTCCCTGTGAGTGAGCTTCCCTGTGAATATCAAGAGTGAGTCATAAAAAAATGATTACCTTTTGATATTATTGCTTGACAGACTTCGGGAATCAGTGAGGAAAGAAGTTTTAAACAGTTCTCCAAGGCTGAAATAACTTTCTCCTGTAGCTAAAAACCGCAACGTTACTGCCAACCTCTCTTCAGCGGGTATAGCCTTTCTCCAGCCAGTATTTTTTTGCTAATGTACACTTCAGTACTCTCTAGCAAAAATTTAAAATCTTCATATGTCATTCTCAGACCCAAAGAACATACTATTGCGCAAACGTTGACATCCCACATCATCTTTTTTATACTCTTCTATCATTACAGTACCGTTCTGCCATTTTCTATTTTGTAAACTTGGGCGCACCCAAAACCTTCTCGTCCTTTTGTATTTTTTTCTTATTAAAATAAAAATTACAACTGCGGCGGCAGTGCTGATGATTTTCGTATTCATTGTAACCAACCAACCAAAAAAAATTTTTACTTCACTAGCGTTCTATGTGACTGTCACAACCGGAATGATGCTTGACGGCTTTGTGCGGGTTGTGCCGGCGGCTAGTATTATACATCATAGTATACATGTGTGTCGTATTCATTGTAACCAACCAACCAAAAAAAATTTTCACTTCACTAGCGTTCTATGTGACTGTCACAACCGGAATGATGCTTGACGGCTTTGTGCGGCTTGTGCCGGCGGCTCGTATTATACATCATAGTATACATGTGTGTTGTAGTCTTAATGATGATGTACGTCCTTTGTAGTCTATCTTTCTACCAAGAAATTTGAAAGGCACTGCCACTGCAATTGTGGCAACAATTTGGCCACTTATGGAGAGTCCCGGATCGTAAGAAGTATATTTGGTATCTCGTCTACCCATGTAACAGTTTAAATTTTGTGTTAGTGGAATGAGATTTGATTTTTAATAGAACGTGAAAATTTACCTACAGCGACATCTGTAGTAATATACTCGAGGCTTTAGGCGCTGTCAAGAAGCAACGTCTCCTGTGGGCAACGCGTTTCGCCACCTAACTCATAGATGGCGTAACCGTCATTTTAGAAGCCGGAAACAGTTGTATTCTGGTAATTTCTAGAACCTTCCTCGAAGCTCCGCGATTGTCGACCTTAAGACATTGAGAATAGACCCGGAAATGGTGAGAAGTCCTCTGCCAGCGTCACTCAAGGTCGAAATCACGAGCAAAGAATCCAAAGTTCGTTGCATAAAATCGTCCACCTTTTTGACGAGAGCGGGGAACGTGATCATTCTACTTTCTACTCCTCTGGCTACAAGTAGTTTTTATAAAAATTGGTGAATAATCCTAGGTAAGAATATAATTAGTTGATTCGATATGTTTGATTTGATTCCTGTAGCTGCAGGTCGCGTTTATATTAAATCGTGGATAGTCCTGAAGGGGCAGTGCATAATTCGATATTTTATTGCAGAGAAGTGTTCGACAAGAAGGACATAATCCCGATACCTGAAATCGTGTAACCTGGGGAAAAGCGAGGAGGTCGGCTGCTATGCCTATCCAGAAGACTGTTCCAGAAGGCCAAACCAAGGCAGGCCACTTCTCTGCACCTTCTGCTGATCAGTTCTGCACCTGGCGTGCTTTTCAAACGCCGTTCCCAACATCTCAGGTGGGTGATATCCAACCGTTTAACATTTCTGCGTACACTCTTCCTCTCGCGTTCCCAGCGTGCAGAAGCAAGCGAAGGAAGGAACGCGAGCTGTGGCGTGCCGCTCGTGACGTCACAGTTTATCTCATCAATTTAGATTTCTCTTAAACCCTGTTGACGTCCTGCTGAGTGAACTTACCTTATTACCTTGTTTTAATTGTGGAAAAGGGACACTGCATTTTCCCTATAGACAAAGCATATTTATCATCAGATTGGCATTCGCGATAAGCGGGCTATAGATGTAACGTAGACACTTGTAAGATTAATTGATTGAGCCCGTAGGAATCTTTTAATGATGTGTAATTGCAATGCAATGTGAAATTTAATACTTGATGTGCCGATTAGCAGTAAATTTATTTCATGTGAGAATCTTGGATGCTAGTGTAAATTTGTTCTATAAATACATCCAGAAAATAAGCATCTATATTTGTATTATTATTTGGCATTCCAAGGCTATCATTATCGGTTTGTTTGCTTCAATATTAGAATCCTTATGTATAAATTTCTTATAATTTAGATCTGAACCTAATCCCCTACTGCGGTATTGCTAATGTAAATTTATCAGGGGTTATTTCTTTTATTTTATATACAAATGTAAGCCTGGTATAAATAGATTTCAAACCATAATATATGTACTCATTCTCTGTGTACTAACATCAGATCTCTCTAAATCGCATAAATGGTGTAATTTTCAATTCGTCTTTCATATATTGTAAAAGCTGGCTTAACCAGGAGGCTCAGAAGCCTGAGAGGATCTGTTCATTTAAAATGTCGTATGCTAACATAATTTAAGCTAAGATTTAACCTGCAGTTAGCTATAAGTCACACCTCTCTGATTTTCTTCGTAATAAGTGTGTTGTTTCATTTAAAAAGCAGTAATAAACGTGTGAATTTGTTGAAGTGTTTTGTTATTTTATCCTGCTTAGGAAATTATTTATGAAGTAAGGGAAGCTAGCCGGTGTACCCTTACACCCAGACATAAACATTGACACTTACTTGGTTTTGCCCTCATTCCCTCCGTCCATGTACAGAACTCATCAACATCATTCAACAATTCTTGACACTGTTTGGGATTTCGTGTAAGTATTGCAAGGTCGTCCGCAAAGGCTAAAATTGACTCAGTGTACTTATTGTTAATTTTAAACCGGTAGCCCCATTTCTTCTCACGGGATTTTAATCTAATAGAATATTTATAACTATATTAAATACTATTGGTGATAAGCAGCACCCTTGGAATAGTCCCACATTATATTTAAGTGGTTTTGAGTATTCCTTGTTTACTGCTATAACGAATTTTAAGAGATTATAATATGAATTAATTATGTCAATAATTACAGCAGGAAAGTTATACCATTTTAGGGCAAATAACATAAGTTCATGCTGCACGGAACCAAATGCGTTCTGTAGGTCTATCCAGCAGACTGTTATTTGTCTCTCATGTGTTCTGGCATCTTTCAAACTTTCCCCTAATAATGTATTGTGTTCCAGGCATCCAGAAATACCAGGCAAGAAGCCTTTCTGGTGGTTGGGCCTGAAATACCTATTGCTAGCCATAAATGTGGTCATTTTTGTTTGCAATATACTGAAAAAAAAATTTTAAATTGTATTGGTTAGGGCTATCGGTCTGGTGTCTTTTAGATGAGTTACTTCTTGCATTTTAGGAATCAGGACAAAAATTGCTCTTCTAAATGATTTTGGGATTTGCTTTCCAGACCAGATCTTACTGAATATATTTAAGATATGTTTACGAACTGATGGACACTTTTTATACACTATGTAGGGAATGCCATCAGGACCTGGAGCTCATTTAGTAGTTTTCTTTTTAATTTGATAGTTTACTTCCTCTTCACTAGGTGGAGTGCTTTGAAAATTTGTCAGAGGATCATTAGGGCTTTGGATGTTTGGTACTACGTACGAGCTCCCGCGTTTAAGCACTTCGTATGTGCTTTTAAAGTGATCGTAAATTTGCTCATTAGTCAAGATAAGCTTCCCATTTTGTTCTCTGAAAATACTTTTCGAGTATTGAAAAGGGTTTTTATCAAAGTCTACTTCGTGTTTAGCTCTGTTAAGATTATCGTGATTTTTACTGATTTGTAGCGATATTCCTTGTATTAATTTAAGGATTGATCTTAGAGCCCTGGACAGTTGGTGACTTAGATGGTTGTCGCCCATGGTTAATGGTTAATAGTTTTTATTTTTAACCGACTTCCACCACGTTCACCAAGTTCAGGTTCGCGGATGACGCATGACCTCGAATGATTCGTGGGACAAGCCGGTTTCCTTACGATGTTCGCTTCACCATTAAAGTCAGGGATTACGACAAAATTCTACATATATATGTAGGTACTACTCTGTCAAGGAAGTAACAGGAAAATATATGTAACTCACAAAATGTTTGTTATTCATCAAAATTTATTGTATCACCTTCAAAATATGATCCTTCAGAAACGATACACTTACGCCAACGAATAATCCAATCATCAAAACATTTTTTAAACGCTGTTTCCGGAATTGAGTTACGCGGTTCTCGCCGCAAATTCCCCTTGTGCTACCGATTGAAAACGGGTACTACGAAGTGATAAATTGAGTTGCTTGTCCCATTCCGCTTCGGGCAGCCGTCCGACGCGCACGCTCTCACCGCGCCACAGTTATCGTCCCCTCGTACCACTGCCGGCTGGGCGGAGTCCTCCCCCGTGGGAGTTGATTCCCCGCCGCAGTGCGCGCGCGCCGCCGATAACGCTTACCTGCGACTGTCTGGATTACGGGAGCTCCGTGCGCGTGTAGCTAGCCCGAATCCAGACCCCCACCGCCTCGTGTGCCTCTGCACGCCCGGGCGCACCCGTCGTGCTCAACCCGTTTCATGGTGAAACGGTGGAAGCCGACGGCCCGTTCGAGCACCCCCCTACCCCTCGCGCCACCCCTCGTCCGCCTGCGAGCCCCGAACCAGGAAGCGCTTTGGAGTGACCGGCCGTGTCGCGATCGAGTAGCTGGACCTCTTCGGTTCGCCGAAAGACTCATCCGGCTAGCTCTGTATCGCCAGGCAGTCAAACTCCCGAGTGCTGGGCTCGCGATTCGGACGGTGCGAGTGCTAGCGAATTTAATCTACTGAGTGCAAACATCCTAGTTCAGTGCGTATTCAGTGATCTTCATCTACCTACACGGATTGCAGTGATCAGTGTTTGTTGCACTAGTCTCTGGACGTTCGCGCGGACTAGTGCAACAACGGCATTGTACATGTACAATGTCGTAACAGTGGTATGTACAGACTATACTTCCCGTCAAAAATGAGTGACAAAAACTCGGACCAGTCATCCTCGGCGGGGTCCGGGTCAACCGCCACCTCCGGCTCCGGATCAGGGAGCATGGAGATTGAGGAAGGATCGCAGGCGCGATCCCCCCGCACCTCACCCCCCGCACCCGCGGGACCTACGACCGCCGTCGCAGAGCCGGGAACGCCGACAGGGCGTATCTCAGCCGCCGGCGGAGTAATAACAACCATCGGACCGCAGGGAGAACCCTCCCTGATTACCCGGAAGGAAGAACAGGAGCGCATACGAGCGAATCGGGAAGCGCGCGAGCGCTGGATGCGAAGCCTCCCGTCGCCGCGCGCGTACCGCTACATGCGCGAAGAGAAGCGCGCACTGGGACGCGGCGCCGTACTCAAGCGCGGTGCCCAGCGCTTGATAGCGAAGCCGCTGGTCGCTGAGCCGAAGCTCAGCCTTCACTGCCGGTAAAGAAGCCTTCGCCACCACCGCCCCCTGCTCCTGTGAAAAGGACAAATATTAGCAGGGAAGAATCTTCGAACGAAGACAAAAGGGGACGTTATTACCGCTCCCCCCCCCCCCCCCCGCCTCACCTTCTTCACCCCCGCAAGCGACTACGTCGTATGCGGGCAAGGCGGCCACGCCCCCTCTGACGTCACAAGCGACGCAGAGGTCAATCACCCCGGAGTCGATGCCCACTGCTGGGAGTCCGTTGCCCACTATTGGCGACGCGACCCTACCTCACCCGCCGGCGCAGGTGGCCGGCGTTAGACAACCGGCGAGTAATAAATACCCTCCCATAGTGGTCGATCAACTTACCGATTGGCCGCACCACTTGGGAGAAATAGCGAAGATTCTAGGCTTCTCTCCAAACGTCAGGCCCTACCTTAAGGGCATGAAATTCCGTCCCAAGACGGAAGACGAATTCCGCACAGTGCAACGCTACCTCGTGGACCTCAAGAAGAGGCGTCCCGAGGTAGAATTTTACTGCTACGCTCTGGAGCGGGAGAGGCCTCAAAAGGTGGCTTTATGGGGCCTCCCCGAAGGCACAGCTCCGGAACTTATCATCGGGGCGCTGCAGAAGCGGGGATTTCCCGCCACCTACGCGCGCCCGCTCCCAAGAAGACCACGGGCCACCAAAACGGTGGTCCACATACAACTAGAGCCGATGAAACGAGAGGAACTCGCTCGCTTGTACGAGACTACAGAACTTCTTAACATGCCGCAGATCGTCATCGAAGGCTGGCGGGGCAAGGCGACGGTGCCACAGTGTCACCGTTGCCAGCTCTTCGGGCACGCGTCGGCGAACTGTCACCGCAACGCCAAGTGCGTCAAGTGCGGTGGCCCCCACGCCGGCGCTGAGTGCCCCCGCACCGATGGCGATCCTTTTCACTGCGCCAACTGCAAGGGCGCGCACGCGGCTAACAGCCGCCAGTGCGCCATCTTCCGGGGTGAGGCCAGACGCCGGAAGATCGCCCTTCCGGGCGCACGCCCTCCCCCGCCTCTACCTAAGACACAAGCCGCTAAGCCTGCGCCGCCTCCGAAAGGGGGCCCGGCGCGGCTCAACCAAGGGTTCCGGGCGGACCGACAGGACGGTCCGCCGCGGGGCCCGGCGCCGCTACGAACATGGCCCGTCTCCGCGCCGCCCCTCGACTGGGGCTGGCACGTGGCGGGTCCCCCCGTATACAACATGTTCTCTGCCCCGACGACACTCGCTCCCCCGGCCAACCCTCCTGGCCAGGGAGGGCGAAAGAAGAGGAAGAGGGGCAGGAGGAAAAGGGGGCGCAACAGCTCTCCTGCGGCAGTCTCGACGTTACTGCCGCAGTACGAGAGGCCACCGCCCTTCACGCCCTTCAAACAGGGGCCTCAGCCCCAGCCAGGGGCGCAGCAGGGCGCGGCTAGGGCCGCCCCGGCTGACCCCCGAATCCGTCCCAGCACTCCCACCCCTATGCCTGTGATCTCCACGGCCAAGGGCAAGGGGGTGGGAAAGAAGAGCAAGGCGCCGGCAGAGCAGTATGTGGGGCCCGCTGCGGCTGGACCGCAGCCCGGCCCCTCCGCCGCCGCCGACACCGCACCGCCGCCGGTCGCGACACCGGCGGCCGCACTACCGCCCGCGAGTGCCGCGGAGGTCGCGCCGACTGGCGCGGACCCGCGCTTGTCGCGCGCCCCGGACAGGCGCCGCGAACATGAAGAGCCCAGGCCGCGGCGGGGAGGCTACCAATCCTTCCCCGACCCGCGGCTAGGGCAACACCAACAGCCGCCGCCGGGCTTCGGGCCCCCGGGCTGGGGTCCCTATCCCGGCTATGAAGAAACATTCCCACGCCCACCCGTGGGCGTACCACCACCGCACGGCCCACTCGGGACTCAGGTCATGTCAGTGATCTGGAGTATCCTGAGGGGCGCATGCGCCTCCGCGGCGGCCGGCGAAGACGCCGAGCAAGCCGCGGTCCGCGCGCTGTTCGCCGTCGTCCAAACTCTTTATGGATAGACGGCGGACCGCAACACCAAGCTGCAACAAAAAAAACAAGACCATTAGCCCAGACGCGGACTGTCCGCGTCGGGCGAACCGGACCGACTACGGCCCGCTAACTACCTCTGGTGCAGTGCCGCCAGAAGCCCTACCGCGGTAAAGAGGTTACCTCGAGGCCGCCGTCCTGACTTCCCCCGCGGGGAGGAAGAAGAACAGACTGACTGACTGACTGAGTTGCTTGTCAAAGAAGACATTATAAAATTAAAATTTGTTAAGCGTTGGTATTGTTTTTAAGCAATTGGTAGTTAACAAAAAAAATAAAAGAATCATTGGCAAATAATACGTTAAAGAATGAATGTTTGTCAAATAATTACTTTGAGATACAACCAATTTGTTAAAAAAAATTGTATAATAATCATTTCACTACCCGTGAGTTTGTCTAACGTTGGTTATCACAACATGTCGGTTTGTGAAAAAAAGTTTATTAAAAGAACGGATACCGGTACCTATATTATCTAAAACACATTTTTGTCTGTTTGTTCCGGAAAATCTCCGAAGCGGCTGGACTCGTGTAGCCACCGTGTAGCACTGTGTCGGCTGTGTAGTACTGTCGACTACGTAGGACTGTGTTTACGCCAAATGGCTGTCAAGTATACAATAGAAAATGGCTAACTTGCCTGTTTGCCAGGGATCACTTGGCATCGCCGATTGAGTTCTGTTAATAGTAAATACCTAAATAAAATGACAAATGCTGTAGAAGATTTGAACCTCCAAGAAAAAAATGATATTGACAAGACGTCATGTACAATTCGCTGTGAAGGTAAACGGTGTCGTTTGCCATTCTCAAATAAAGGTTCAAGAAGCAAAGAAGTACTACATATAGTTCATACTATTATAGTTATATATAAGTACTGACATATGTGAACCTATGGAGTATGAATCACTAGCAGATTTCAGGTATTTCATATTATTTATAGATGACTTTAGTCGAATGATGCATGTGTATCATTACACATAAAAGTGCTTCACGCACTTCAGTGTTTTTAGAGTATAAAACAAAAGTCGAGACACAAACTATTAAGAAAATAAAGATATTGAGAAGCGATAATGAGTGTGAATATTGAATAACTTGTACAGATAACATCAATATAATCAGCAGTTTATACAGTGGCGTAGTTTCGTTTCATCTCCAGTACCAGTAACACTTACAGTGGTGACCATTACAGTGGTACATTTAATAGAACAGTGAATTGAATTGAAGAATTTAGAAGATTTTTTTTGGTGTTGCTGAATTTATCATTTTTCGAAAATGTTTCCGCACGCTGCGCCATTTAGTGGACAAGTAGGTCAGCAGGGTATGAAAGACGAGCGGACTAATTCCGCTGATGGCCCTGGCCGCTATAGGTGTGTCAACGAGACTTGCAGATTTTTGGGTTGACATGCCGCGGTTATGGTTTGCCCAGTGCTAGTTTTTATGGGACCCGTATTCCATAGCACTTTAAATTAAATATTTGTGTCAAGTGTTCTGCAAGAATGTGGCTTGGTATGTGGCAATGTGGCACGGTGATCTTAGCAAACCCGCCAACAGACCCCAAGGAAGGGTAACAAACTTTCAACGCTAGGCCGAACTCTCAAATATTTTAAATTCTGTAGTGACTCTTGCACACTACGTGTGTTATGAGCGGAGCGGATAACATACATGCATCGCACGCGCATCTACAGCGACGCGCCGGAGACTACTAACCGAGCACTGCGACATTCGCCGCGTACGCGCCAAAATATATTTATAGTGTGCGAGTGAAACGGAAGACATGCGGCATCCTTGTCACACTTTTAAGTAGATACTGCATACATGTCATGTTATAGGTATGTGAATGTTAATTTTGTATATTATTAAGATGATTTTTACAATCAATGTTCAGTACTTTACGTGAATATTATTTGTCCCCTCTCCTGAAATAAGAAGCAGAACTAGCCCCACAATTCAAATGCCACTGGTGACATCAAGACGGGAGAGAAATGGAGAAAAGTATGTACCATTACCCTTTGGTATTACTTATTTATGTTTCGCCTTTTGCTTATACCACTTTCATTTGGTTTAAATCATTATTTTCCATGTAACCTTTGTTTTGCCTTTTTTATGCATTCGGTGGTGTTTTTTGTGTGGAATTAAGGTGTGGAGCGATTACAAAAACAACACGAGAAAAAAAGCAGGTCGCATATACCGAGCTCGGGGTACTGGTGGTCGTCTAGCATCTAATCTTAGGCTATCCGATCTGAAAAAAAGAGTGTTTCGTTTAATAGGCACTCGGGCTGCTACAGGCTTTACGACAATTCCGGAAGTTGGCTTAGAAGTATGCGTAGAGGTAATAAAATCTTTCTCCTTAGTTACTAATGTTATTATTGTAGTCATAAGTAGGTGTGTATTTGAAATAATAACATTTGTCACAATTTTAACAATAAACTTTATATTTACAGGAACACACCATCTTTAAAACACCACCAGACTCTCCATCTATAAACATCCAGCTCCAACAAGAATCTTGTAAGTTTTGTTATTGTTACTATCACTACAGTCAACACATTAATGACTCAATAATATATGCATAATTCTATCAGACATTTTAAAGATTTGATTCAGTGTTTTTTTATCGCAGATTATGAAGCCTGGGATGGAGCTGGACCATACCGACCACCAGTGTTCACGCCTTTGCATGGTGGTAATAGGATAGTGCCAGAAACAAATCCAACAGTCTCAGTTGCGAATGCTTCACTGGCATCTATGTTACAAGAGCCAGGTTTGAACAAATTTTATACTAACTATCACATACTGTTCCTACTGTTCTTATTACTTTTTTTTCTTTTAGTGATATTTATGTATTATTTTTATTGTGAAAAGGAGCGAGACGGGTCTCATGGATAGTGACACGGCAACATTACCATCTACGTTACCTTATGCCAGTGCAGAGCCTTGTGCGCCGCAGAGACCCACACCCTAGCCTGCTACGCCTCAACGGCGGCGGAGAGGTCGCCTGCAGGACTTGACCTCTCCTATCCGCAGACACAATCGGATCTGGCAAGGCAAGCTTTTGTCAGATCTGCGTGTGAATGGCGTGCATTTCAGCAGGAAACTGAACGGGATAGGACTAGGCTAAGAGAAGAAGAGTTAAGGATGCAAGAAAGGTGGCTGGAATTTTCCCAAGCATTTTTAGCTGTTTTTAATAAAATAGCTGATAATTTAGGAAATAAGTAAGACAAAATTGGTAGGATATTATATTTTATAAGATAATTAATGTCAGGCGCAGCTAGTAACTAAAATGCACATAAACCCTAAAAGGTCATATTATCATATTAATAAATGTAATACCAATATTTAACTTAAATACTTAACTACTGTAAGGGCTATTACGCACTGTCGACTAGTCGCCGGCGACTCAGTTGTCGACGACTGTAATTAAATAGGTGTTTACGCACTAGTCACCGGTTGCCCGGGCGACTCGGCGACTCGCCGCGCAGTGGCGACGCACAGGCAACTAACTGCCGGTCGCCGGCGACCAATAGGAGCACGGTTTCAAATGAAAGCATTCACACTGCGAGCAACTGTCGTAACGACCGGACGGCCGCGCACAATGAGTTTTGACACGGATAAATTTATATCGGAAATACAATACCGAAAAGCTATTTGGGATTTACAAAGTGAGGAATATGCTAATCGGGATTTGAAGAAAAAACAGTGGGAAGAAATAGTGGAGTTATTTGGAGGTGAAGAATTATCAGACGAAGAAGAAAAAAACTCAGGTAAGTAAGAAATGCCATTTATTCTTTATTAATTAATACTGCTCATCTGCCAAGATAATTGACCCTCAACAACAACATCAACAGCCCACTAAACGTTCCCACTGCTGGGACTCGGGGCCTTCTCTCGCAAGGAGAGAGTTAAGGCCATAATCCACCACGCTGGCCCAGTGCGGGTTGGCGGATGACACATGACTTCGAAAGATTCTAGGTACATGTCGGTTTCCTCACGATGTTTTCCTTCACCGTTTTAAGTTAGCGGCATTACGCACATGACTTCGAAAAGACAGCGGTGCGTGTGGGGTTTGAACCCGGGGTCTCCGGATCGGCAGCCGCCGTTCTCCCGACTAGACCACCGTAACTTGTTGTAACAGATTAGTTGAGGATATGTATAGTCTTAATATATCTGGGCTTCCAAATTTTGAGAGAAAGGCAAGAGAGATCATAGAAGAGTTTATGTTCATCAAATTATGTTACCAACCCAAAAGTTATTCGCCTCCTAGAGAAGAGTGGTATCGGCCATACGACCCTTGCGCATTTAAACACCTATATAACCAAAGAAAACCAAGGAGCTATCAAGATTACGAACCTAGAGATATTTAAAAGGCGACGAGGGCGAATTAGCTAAGAAAATATTGGATCAAGAAAATATGTTTTATAACCATATTAGGGACGACATTGTTCAACTTTGTAGGAAAGAAAGGGAGTTGAGTATGGCTGGTCGTGTTTTCTGCAAGCAAACTTATGAAATGCGTCTGATGCAGGTACGAGTATGTATGGAAAAATCATTAAGTGATAATATTCTTCCATACATACGAGAACAGACCATGACAAACTCAGAACTCGAAGTAGCAAAACGGATGGACAAAGTCGCCTCAAACATCAGAACTACCGGTAATGCTAACGTGAACTGCGATTTGTCTTCGTGGAACCAACTAAATAGACATGATCTGAATAAGTATATTTTCCACGAACTCGATCGTCTTCATGGGAAAACTAATCTATACTCCGACTCACATCCATGGTTTAATAGATGTATGGTTTTATTAAGCTCGAGGTTGACTCCTCCCGAAATAGGCCCCGATGGAGAGCCTTTGGCTGGCAATTTTGCCATTATAACCAATTAGGGGGTTTTGAGGGGATGAGACATAAGGCTTGGACCCTCACCACCATTATGATTATTAAATTGGCTCTTGAAGAGTGTAATATCAAGGGTGATATAATGGGCCAGGGAGACAACCAAGTTATCCATATTCAATTGAGTAAAGAACAACAAGGACAATCAAAATATCATATCCGACTATTTCTTAATAGTTTAGATTATATGTTTACTTCCGCGGGATTGTCACTAAAACTTCAAGAGACTTAGTATTCACAAAATCTTTTTGAATATTCTTAAGTAAGGTACTACAAGTCAATAAGGGTGGATGATAGCTTAAAAAGATTAAATAGGTTGATTCCTGATATCAATGAAGGATTTCCTTCTCTTCAATCATTAATCACCAGTGCTTCGACAACGACAGAAAATTTGTCTAGAAATTACTTATCTCCTGTTGTTCCATTCTTCTTGTATTCTCTTGAACTAGGAAACATTATTAGAAGGAAAGAAATTCTTGATCTCAAAGATAGAAGAAATTCAAGAGGGTTATGTGCACTCATGAATATTCCTTCTGTTCTTGGAGGACTACCTCTTTCGAATATTTATCAACATGGACAGAGAGGGTGTCCTGATCCTTTAACAATATGGATTAAGATTTTAAAGGACATTCGAGAGAGTAGTCCAACTATCTACCGAACTATTTTGCATTTATTACCATGTGTCACCCAATTGACCCTCAGTTGTAAAGTAATCAGCAAATACATCTCTGTATGATGCACCACGTCGCGTAGCTCTTTGGAAACCGTTTGGGACTTCTTCAAAGCCAGGAATGCTCAGGGTATCTTCAAATTTATATCCGTCTCTTTCTCGGACATAGTTGTGAAGAGCGCAACATGTTTTGATGATGCATGATACTAGATCTAAATTCACGTTGATAGGTCTGTGAAAAATCTGCCACTTGTTTGCTAATATGCCGAATGAACATTCAATATGGCGTCGTGCACGAGAAAGCCTATAGTTAAATATTTTTTTCTTTGTTGTTAAATTTGATCCACCGAACGGTCGCATAATTTTGTCAGTTTGTCCAAATGCTTCGTCACCCACAATAACAACCGGTACTGGTATAGGGTTTGTCGATGAAATGGGCTTAGGTTCGGGTATTTGCAAATCATTGTTCATTAGCTTTTGATAAAACGTTGAATTTGTAAATATAGTTGAATCGCAATCCTTTCCATAGGAACCAACGTCTATGTATATGAACTTATAGTCAGAGTTACAAATGGCAAGCAAAATTACAGAAAAGAAGTGTTTGTAATTATAACACAATGATCCACTGTTGTATGGTTTTATAATTGTTACATGCTTACCATCTACGGCACCTATGCAATTTGGAAAATTGGCCCGTAAATGAAAATCTTTTGCGATTTTTAACCAATTTTCTTTTGTCGGTTGCGGTAAACACATGTCTTTTAGTACAACCCATATTAAATGACAAACTTCTCTTATTATTTCAGCTATAGTTGAAATCCCCAGTCTGTATGAGTAATGTAAATCTACAAATTTACAACCGCTTCCAAGATATCTGGAATTAAAAAATAATTTAAATATATACATTATTTACAGGTTTCACATTCACTTAAAAAAAAATGGAAAAATATAAGAAGCTGCTTTTCGCGAGAAGTACGAAGATTAAAAAATACTAAAAGCGGATCTGCTGCTTCCCATAAAACTCCCTATATTTATTATAATCAGCTGTTATTTTTGAAGAATACCGTTGGTAATTTGAACACAGAGAGTAACATTGCTGAACAAGAACATTTGACAAATGATCAAGAACCTTTAGGACCTTACTCGAGAGAAAATATAGTCGAAAGAAAAAAGAAAAAAACGTCAGATGATGGCACAAGCGAACTGTTAACCACATTAAACAATTATAATATTGATTTCATTAAGTACTTTAAAAAATACATGTTTTATAATTATTTACCGTATATTTTTAAATTATGTCATCGAAGAGTAGACTTACAGATAGTGCCATCCACGAAGACGCGCCCCACTCTTTGTTCAAATGCATGTGTGCTATCTTCCGCATGTGTTAAACATCTGTCGATACACGCTAACTATCGATGTGTAGTGAATAACTTTACTGCTATCGAAACTGTTTTATTCGAAGGCGACTGTCAAATTTGTAACTCATGGTACTATTTTCTATGACAATTGCTCAAAAACTTTATTCGATAGCGAGTCTTAACGATTTTTGTGCGATGGTCTGGGTCGTTTTCAGAGGAGTATAGGCTTGAGTGTGGTGTCAGGCAAGGCGGGATATCATCGCCAACACTCTTTAACCTGTACATCGATCGACTGATCCGTGAGCTCAGCAGTGCGGGGGTCGGCTGCTCGATTGATGGTGTTCTCGTGAATAACATCAGTTATGCAGACGACATGGTGCTGCTGAGCCCATCTATCAGTGCCTTGCGCAAGCTTATCGCTATCTGTGAGTGTTACGCGGGGGAGCATGGGCTTAAATACAACGCCTCTAAGAGCGAGCTCATGCTATTCAAGGCGGGTTTAAAAACCTATGACACTGTCCCTGCTGTAAAACTTAATGACAGTGTCCTTAAACAGGTCTCGCAGTTTAAGTACCTGGGTCACTGGGTCACGGAAACGTTAACACATAACTTAGACATAGACAGGGAGCGCAGAGCGTTATCTGTTCGTGGTAATATGTTGGCTCGTAGGTTTGCTCGTTGTACTGCAGAAGTGAAAGTTACTCTATTCAGAGCATTCTGCCAATCATTTTATACGTGCAGCCTATGGGTCAAGTACACAAAAAGATCGTATGACGCTCTGCGCATCCAATACAATAATGTGTTCAGGGCATTGCTGGGGCTGCCGCGACGCTGTAGTGCGTCGGGGATGTTTGCAGACGCACACACAGATGGTTTCGCGGCGATTCTGCGCAAGCGAGTTACATCCCTGATGGGTCGCGTACGGGGCAGCCCCAACAGATATCTGCAACTGTTTGCCTCGAGGATGGATCAGGACTGCCCAATCATGCAACACTGGACCAAGCTGCATGTTGAGCATTCCGGATCCATTCCTCAATATAGACTTAGATAAGTTTGAATTTTTATTATTTAATTTAATATCGTTCTCCATCTATAATTTTTATTATTTTGAAATGTTTGACATAATTTAATTTGAGTGACTTTGCTGTAGATTATAATTAAGGTGTTTTAAATTGTATTTATATGGACTGGTTCTGAAATAAATGATTTATTATTATTATTATTATTCACTCATTTATTGATCTTCTTAATTTTAAAGTTTTTTACAATATATATATAAAATAAACATTATAAAAAACTTAAAAACTAGGGTGCCGCCAGCAGCGGGGCAGGGCCCAAGCTACCGGTGGTTAGGGCTGCAGAGAGAGGAACCTCCTGACGATGCGCGCTGTGTCTAGGATGACTGCCTTCTGTATCTGACCCTTGATCCAACCGTCTAGCGAAAGCCTCTTGAGATGTTGGTCGAGGCTTTTCGCTATAAGGCCGTTTGCCGACACGACTATTGGGACTATGATCGTTGAATCAACATCCCACATGGCGGTAACCTCATGAGCCAAGTCAAGGTACTTGCTAAGCTTGTCCTTCTCGGCTTTCACGAGGTTCTCGTCATGTGGTACGGTGATATCTACGATCACAGCCCGGCGCTGAGACCGGTCTACCAGCACGATATCAGGCTTATTGGCGACAATAGTCCTGTCCGTGATGATAGAGCGGTCCCAATAGAGCAACGCACGACCATTCTCGAGAACTGGCAGAGGTGCGTACTTATAGTACGGCACCTCGGACTCGACAAGGCAGTATCGAAGAGCAAGTTGCTGGTGGATGATCCTGGCTACTAGGTTATGTCTGTGCAAGTTCTCGCCGTTAGCAAGATGCGAACAACCGGAAATAACATGACGAAGTGATTCGCCTGGACGGCGGCATGCCCGACAAATGTCGACCGTACCGTCCTTCATTATGTATTTCCGGTAATTGTTCGTCTTGATAACTTCGTCTGCAATTGCACAGGCAAAACCCTCGGTTTCTCCGAAGAGGTCCCCGAAGCGCAGCCAGTTCACCGACGCGAGTAGATTCACATCAGGTCCCGTCAGAGCCCGATAGAACCTGATATTATTATTATTATTATTAACTCGATAGGTTTTCAACTTATAGACTCATACTGCCGGTTTTAGTTCTGCCAGTGACCGCTAGGGGCGCGGTTAATTTCGCCATAATAATCTTTTACGCAGTCGCTAGCGAGTAGGATCTACATAAACTCAAGGTAGAGGTACAACAGGAGGCTTTTGAATCGATCGAGAATCGTGCCAAAAAGCTCATAGGCAACGACACTCTTGTGCGAGAAACACTTCAAACTCTTGAACATCGCCGAAAAATTGCTAGCTTATCGGGTTTTTATCGGATACATTTCGGAGAGTGTGCCACTGATTTGCATGATCTAATACCACCTTGCCCTTTTTTCTATCGGAATTCCCGTAGCTTGGAAAAGCGACATCGACGACAAGCGACATAGGTTGATGTTAAAAAGACACGAACGAAGAGATTTGAATCTACTTTTGTGATAAGAACGTCTAGGTGTGTGGAATACGTTGCCTGAGTGGATTTTCCCTGATGGTTACAATCTTTGTGTCTTCAAATCGAGAGTGAATCGGTTTCTCCTAGGTAAACACGCTCCATCGTAGACCGCATCGTCGCTTAACATCAGGCGAGATGGCGGTCAAGTATAAACCTATAAAAGTTAAATAAGGCATGTTCGACGCGCGTAAGGGCATGTCAAGAACCTTAAGGACAAAGGATCTTGTTATGCCCGGGAGAAGAACGACTCATGCGATGGCACCTATTTATATAGGATACAGTAAAATCGGGAATCTTCAGATTAGTGTTCAAAGATCCCAATGTAAATAAACATTTAAGATCTTATACTAATTACTCATTTTCGCAAATAAAGACATTTATTTATTTAAGTTTATCCGCCTAACTCAATAAACTCCGCAACAATCAAGGACAAGTGTTCGCGCCAAATAATGTTTTGGAGTAAAAAACACTAGAAAAATAAATCGCTTTGGCCAATGCGATGCCTCCATTTTTTCCATCTTTTTCCGCACATTGAATGAGACACACGAGTGAGAAGGAAAGCACTATCGTCGTGGCAGTTTTTGAGAATAATAGAAGAGACAGATAGCTGCGCGTATTTTTACGATGCACTATGTTCGCTGTGAAAAACATATACATAGATCTCTTTTTTCGAACAGCTTTTCATATATAGTCGCTTTAAAAACTATTATTTGTGTCGTCGATAATCGCTAATTGTTTTGTACAATCAACCGTTAGTGTGTGAGTGCTGTGATGTGCAAATTACCAAACTCGAAAATAAGGTTATGTGCATTTATCCATTTCCTAATAAGAACTAATCTAGCTGATCGAGTATTTATTAACTGGACATCCTGTCCTGTTAGAGATTACACGCTGGTCACGAGATATTACAAATGCCGACAATACGGTCACGAATGCAGCCAAAAGGTGCGGAACCCACCCCACACTGTCTGTGGACACAGTGCACAAGTATTCGTTGATTTATGAATACTTAAAGCCCAAAGTTCCTGTACTCGGCTTTGTATAATGAAAATTTTGTCGTAGTACAAGGTTCAGTACCATGTATAACACCTTTTATTTCCGATTCCGAAAACGATTCGTTAGTCTGTGGTTGCGGAGTGGAAATGTCCCAACACTACAGAAAATCGTTCGTTTACCGCGTCCCTAGCGGAAGTGACCAGGAGCTTCCATTTTGCTCGAGACGGCCTTCGGGCCGTCCCGTTTCGAGGTTATATTATATTATATTGAACTAAATTGTTTGATTTGGTGAGTTTACGGCCCATAATTTCGCCTTGTTCGATCGATTATTCGTACCGCAGGGAAATGAAAGTGTTTTTTGTCGTAGTGACGTGTCCCGAGATGATGTGATTTGCGGGGTCCGCGAGCGGCGCTGTCCTCCGCGTCTGGTGAATTGTTGAATTGAATTGAATTGGTGAATTGTTGCCTCCCTTATAAGGTAATTTCAAAGTACTCTAAAGTTTCGAGAAGAACCGCGCGGCGGATGTTAGGAGAATATGGTGTTCATTTCGTTTGTTCTTTTCAGGAGGTGTTCTGTTAAGTTCGGGTCGTGTGTCAAGTTCCGGTGTTCAGTTCGTGTCGAGAGTCCCGTTCCAGTGTGCTCAGTACACGGGTCGTGTGCCTGGTACTAGTGGTGTGCTCCGTTCGGCAGTTTGGTTTGCTAGTGGTGAACCGTGAGTGAAATGGGGATTGGAGCTCGGGCTAATTTGCCGGGCCGGGCCATGGGCCGTGGTTGAGGAAGTGTTGAGCCGGGGGAAATGTGACCACTTTAACTAAAGGTGTATGGTTTTACCCACAATGTTTTCCTTGCTTTAAGCAAACCGGGAAGCCTAGGCTTTAGCCGATATGATAGTGTTTCTAGTGTAGTGTTTATAGTGGTATATTCCCCCCGAGGACTTTAAGTGTCATGTAAGGTCAGGAGATGAGAAGGGACGTCTCCCTAACACCGACTGGCAGTCGATTAATGAATGTCATGCTTTAGCCATTGATAAAGATTTAATGTTTTATAATTTTTCCCTGCGGTTACCCGAGTTAATCTAGGGGTAAACTTAGTTTTCCTAGGGGCTTACAGTAATTAAGTACCTTAGTTATCCTGTGTACACAGCTAGCGGCTGGTTTGTGTCCGTTCGGTGTTACTACTCATGTAGACACTATAAAGTTTAATTAAGATAGACACAAGTCTAGAATTTCCCCGCGGAACATATACGCTGGATACTATACTGCATGTAATTGACAGAGATTCAGTTATACTCTGACGGATTGTTTCGCCTGTTCTTGAATGTTTTACTAGTTAACTTTCCCGAGTCTTCCTGCATATTGTG
Source organism: Ectropis crepuscularia (assembly GCA_963693475.1). Classification (NCBI taxonomy): domain Eukaryota; kingdom Metazoa; phylum Arthropoda; class Insecta; order Lepidoptera; family Geometridae; genus Ectropis; species Ectropis crepuscularia. The sequence continues at coordinate 23,715,529 of OY856355.1, forward strand.
CGCAGAAGGTGAACTTATTATATTTTCTCATATAGAGTACTACTTAGTTATTATAATGTTAAAGGTCTAACCCTAACCTGTGTATATGGAGTGTAATTACCTACTAAAGTTAGTTTAACGTTCAACACTTAGCGCGTTGAAACTAACTTTGTGCTTGTCTGTTTCCATATTATCATTGTGATATTATAAACCTTATGGTATAGTGAAGTTCTAAGTCCTATTTAGGTGATAACTTGTGAACTTTGTTTTGGAAACTTTAGAGTTTCACGTTGAACCTGTGGAGTTAAATTTGTTAAACAATTCTAGACCTTTTCTAGAATTCTAGTGTTATAAATTCTGTGGTCTTACACCGTACTTGAGAAGGCATATTGGCCCTTTTCTTTCTGTTGATATTGTCATTTCACTTTAACCGTACAGGATCCTAAGAGGAGGGGTAAATTTCACCAATTACTTATCGAACCTAACCGGGTGAGTTTTGCCTGTGCTTAACCCCGTTCTAACCCTGGTTGTATTCTGAATTTACCGAGCCTTACTTAGGGGCCCTGTACTGGAAATATCTAAATTTTTAATTTCAAGGTTGTCGAGGAATTCTTAAAATTATTTTTTTTGTTTTTGAAGTAACAGTAACTCAACGATCAACCCCTGACCCTTTTACCCTTTTTAATTGTGGACTTATAAATTTGTTTCTTACAAATAAACGCTTGAAAAGGTCTTCATTTTTTAATTTTTTCTTTAATTTAACTTTTTCCGGGAAGGTTTGGGAATTCAATTTTAACCGATTGAGTTCTCAACCCATAACACCCCGGATACCCTTACAGTATGTATACGTTGGTACGTGTATACGTTACGTGTGTATACGTTGATATGAGTATATTTATTATTTTATTTTTTTTATAGCATAGAGTGACGAGACGAGCAGGTCATGTGCCTGATGGTAAGCAACATGCCTGCCACATAACAACACAGTAACACGCAGCTATTGGAACATGATAATCCAAATCATTACCTAGCACTGCACTGCGCTCGTCACCCAGAGATCTAAGATATTATGTCTCTAAGCCCTGTAATTTCTCTGGAATCATTGCCCTTCAAACCGGAACACAGTAATGTTTGCACATTACTGCTTGGCGGTATATTGTATATTGGGACTGTTCGCTGCATATATATATATATGTAATGTGTAGTCAGTTTTATCTCCGATTTCGTCTTAATAGTTTTTTGGATAAGACACAGAGATCGCTGCCTAGAGGCTGAATTAGAGCGATCGTTTGCCTCCATCTGCTAGCGCCGTGCCGGTTTCCCACCATGTCATCACAGGGTTTCTTCTGGCACTTCGTGGAGTCAGATTCGATTTTATGGTGATATCAGCACACCGAAAACCGTCGGTAGTTCGATTATGAGCACGGTCGACTATGAGTGCGCGTTCACAGAAAGCCTGTGTCATGATCTTCCACTATTGGTGAGAGCTTCCACTTGCTTAGTTCCGCTATTTGCCGTGTTTTAGTTTCTGAAAGCTATGAAACTGTAACAGGTGCTCACTGCTACCGCACTAATCGGTAGCGACGGTGCTGCGATGTCCATAACTGCATCAGCTAAGTCGGCCAAGCTGTTGAGGTCCGATATAGGTTAACTTGCCATGGCTGTTTGGTAGCCTGCTCGTCCAGATAACTACAAGAACTCTTCTGCTTACATTGCGCTATTTTGTTTAAGATTTTATTTGAATTTTTATTCATCATTAGAATTAAATAATTATTTTTTATTTTGTTTTAGGTTACGCCACGAAATAATCCCGTGTCTAGCACCTCGTTACACCATAACGTTCCCGGGCTGCCATGAAGACTTATTGTCGTGGCTTCCGACAGTGTGACCACGGACGACTTTAAAGATTGGCCGCGGCCTAACCGAATTAGCTAAACGACTCAAACGATGACACTTACTAATATCAGTGGTTTTGAAATTAACTACATTGACTAAGGAAGCTGCTACGCTTTTAATCCTGACGAAGAAATAGATTTATTTAATGGTTTGATTGACGTTTGTTAAAATGAAGCATGTACAGACTTGAAACCAATAGATATCAAAGCAGAAAGACGATGAAAGCTTTTAACTAAAAAAAATAAGAAGATATTTCACATAAAGCACGCAAAGGTTGTCTGAATTTGAACAAAACGACTTGCAAACATCTAAATGAATTGAAATTATGACGACTATTGCTTGACGATGTAGTTGAAGATAAAATATTGATTGATTGACAGCATCGTCTGTCGATGATTCAAAAGAACTTGTTCGCATATGCAGACGTTGGTGTAAAACATTGGTGTGACATCAACCGAATATTAACAATGTGAACAATAATCATAGATCCATAAGTCTAAATCATTACATAGAACTGCAGTGTGCTTTGTGGCCCAGAGATTTAAGATATTTTATAGATATATCACTGGAATATAGATTTAGAGATATCACCGGAAACATTGCCCTTTAAATCGTAACACTGTAATGTTTGCACATTGCTGCTTGATTAAATATAAGTCAAATACGTTTCATTTGTAGGACTTTAGAATAGGTTGGTAATAGAGTTTAATCAGCGCAACATTTTTCAGTATGTCTGGCATCTTTCAACACTTTAAACAAACAATACTGCCTACGGCTCACCAAAGACATGAATATATACCAAACAAAAAGTTGTTATTTTAAAGATTCTTGCCTGATCAAGAATTAAACTGTTCTAGGTTGACCAGGAGGCAACATTCGTCTCGTTGGGTAAGCTCTTGAATGAACTGACGAATCAGCAGAAGAAAATGAAATACTCGGACGGATCAAACTCCTGAATATACTTCCAGAAGGTTGGACGTCTTAGAATCACACGGCGTTTCAAGTAAGACATATTCGGTAATAAGATAGATTCTCCGATACTCAACAATGTCAGATTCGCCCTTCCGACAGATCAGCTAGCAAAGGTCTTTATTCCAGAGGCAACACACTTATCTGAAAGAGGTTTCCGAGATTTTAAACTAAAGATGCTAAATTGGGCATTCAAGATAGCATTAATTACTAGTCCTTTTTTCTAATTAACTAATTACTATTTTCAACAAAATTATAGTATCTGCTGCAGGAACAGAACTTTTTAATGTTGTAGTGAGACCTGATAGGCCCAACGAGAGGCAATTGGGCTTTGTAGAAGTACGACGAAACCGGATTCTGAAGACCAACCAGAACTCCCGACTAAACCAAAACGAGCTAGGATAATATTAGTCATTTGTTTTCCCATAAGAATAACAGCACAAGACTTTACAAATTGATATTGTTGAAATGATGATAGTGTCACAGCTGGCTCCGCAGTTTATGTGGTGGGTCCCAAACTAGGCGCCTGTATTTTGGTCACCAGGGGTAGTTTGTTACAATTGCAATGGCCATAGCACTGATCGGGTTGCAAGGAATTTTAACGACTTAGGCCTCCACCGTACTAGCGACCAAGCCGCGGCGGCCAGGTCGCAGCGGCTACTAAGTTCTGATTTTTAGTAAGTAATCGCTTATGGGACCTGCGCACTTAGCGGCCGGCGACTAGCGGCCAGTATTGGCCGCGGCGTCCAATAGGATGCGCGCGACCAGCCGTGGCCGTCGAGATCATCACTTTGTTTTGAAATTCATTCAGTGTTACCGTACCGGCCGCGGCGACCAGACGTTACATGTGTATTATTTAACAATGTCCGATCATTTCGACACGGAAAGGTTCATCATATGCGAAGTTGAAAATAGAAAAGGTTTATGGGATTTATCATGACTGTGATGATTATTTCAATAAAGATGTTAAGCGGCAGTTGTGGCTTGAACTGACCAATATATGTGGCAGTGAAACCTTAGAAGATAGACGGTATTTAACACGTTTTTGAACTTGTTGACTAGACTACTGTATAAAACCATCCATTCGACCCATAAAGAAGCATAACCGCTTCTATCCTATAACATCGTATGCAAAATCGCCTCTATCAACCAACCGCCTAAAAATAAAACTTCGCGAAAAAAACACAAAATAATTATTGATTTATTTGCTTTTGGGTAAGATTTTCTGTAAAAGCGTTTATCATGATGAGTTTTTGGCCATACGCGTAATGTACTCCGATTTGCATAATTTTGTCAGCACCAATTACTTTTTGATTTCGATATTATTTTTTTTCTTTTTAGGGCACGGAACCCAATAATGATGCTATACCACTGTCTTGGCTCTTGGGACAACCCGCTAATGGTTTTCCTGGAGATAGAAGAAACTTTAGGGGCTGGAGGCGCCAGCTATAGATTATTTAGTTTTCTTCGATAGGTAGTAGGTAAGCAAATGAACTGAAGTCTCACTGAAAATAAAACAAAGGAGGGGGAGGTGCACCAACCTGGCTTTCTTCCACGTACACTGCACATCCAAGAACCTCCTCGGTTCCGATTCCACCAGCAGAGACACTCGCGAGGGGCGCCGACGCCGCTGTATTCGATAGGAGCGGTATGCGAAGAATTTCTATGATACTTCTGCGGTCGAGCGGGGGTCAGCAGATCAGACCCTGGAAGCTGTTCTGCAGCGGACAGACACAACTTGCGGATGTTCACGTCTTTTCGCGGCGAGGTGCACAAGGTAATTAGCGGGGGTAGGAGTAGTGAGACATCAACAATAATTTGAATAGATTGAACCAAAATACGATAGATGGCGTCACCAGGGGCCATGATATCTCTCCAATCAACTCCTTCAAGAGACGCGCAAACTTCGCTTATGACAGACTGAGCTCTTCGGTAGCCTGAGTGAAAATGAAAACACAGTCCGAGAAACTGATGACCCCGCACCAGCACGGAGCCGCAACGGGAAACCAATGTGCTAGGTACCAGCTAATTTTGCTATACCAGATCGAGAGTAGCTTCTAGGTAATCCTGGTGGCCACCAAGAAAGAATTACCTTTCACGTGGACTACAGGTCTCGATGATAAGGTCTCCAAATTAATACACCCATAAGCTTTGACGCTATATGCAATAGGAAGCTACTTAAATTTTTAACAAACTGCATCAACAACTACGGTGAACGCGAGAAATTTTCAGCCCGTACGACTAAAAGTAGAAGTTGCTCGTGGAAAGCCATAAATTGCGGTATCTTAAAATTATTGTTCGGTTTACTTTTCATATGGGATTTGTAAAACTTAATTGAATCTGCGATTATTGGATGCAGGAATTATTTTTCAACCAATCAGTTTTATGTAAGGCAAATGTCGAGAAACACATAGAGGTCACCAATACGCCCATAGGCTACTTTAGACGCTATATGCAATAGGGAGCTACTTCAATTTTTAACAAACTGCATCAACAAATACGGTGACCGCGAGAAATTTTCAGCCCGTACGACAAAAATCAGAAGTTGCTCGTGGAAAGCCATAAATTGCGATGTCTTGAAATTATTTTTAGTTTACTTTTTCATATGGCTTTTTTAAAACTTAATTGAATCTACGATTATTGGAAACAAGACGAATTTTTCAACCAATCAGTTTTTGGTAAGGCAAATGTCGAGAAACACATGGAGGTCACCAATAGGCTACTTTGACGCTATATGCAATAGGGAGCTACTTCAATTTTTAACAAACTGCATCAACAACTACGGTTAACGCGAGAAATTTTCAGCCCGTACGACGAAAAGCAGAAGTCGCTCGTGGAAAGCCATAAATTGCTATATTTAAAAAAAAATCGGTTTACTTTTTCTTATGGGTTTAATAGGTTAAATTTAACAATTTAATCGAATCTGCGATTGTTGGAAACAAGACGTATTTTTCAACCAATCAGATTCGTTGCGGATGGCACGTATCAGTGTCATCATTTTCTTTCGCGTGTGGCGTTAGGCACGGATATGTGTCATTTTAAAATCGACAATAACTCCTTCAATTCAGTTTAAGAAAAAAATTAGCCAGAACCAAACTATTTCAATTTTTCACGTATTTTAAGCTCGTAGACTTCGTTTCTGGATTTAGTAAGATTTTTATAAAAAAGGAGTCACCAACCTTTTATTAAATTTGCAGAATTTGATAATATAAATAATATATTTATTACAGCGTAAACGACCAACTCCCTAAAGCGGGAAAATCACACTGCTTCTGTTGGTTTTCTTTGTCTCCTATGAAATGCTACATTTTTAAAAACGCACGATAACATTTTCTTTTCCCATTGTAACGACAACTTTATCTATAACGTTGAAATAACACAGTCCCTGAAGTGTTGATAAAAATGTAAAAATGTCTCGAAATATTGCAGGTCACTGTCATACAATTTTGGCGGTATACAAAAATATAGTCCTCATATTTATAATCGTCTATGTTAAGAATAATAAGAAAATACAAATACTAAATCAAAAAAATATGTAGTAAGACATCATACCTAAATATTTCTGGCGTCTAGAATCTATTTACATTCTTCGTTATTTTAAAACACAAAAAGGATTTAGAATTAAACTTTATATAAAGCTAAATTATAGATATACAAATAAATCAGACATTTATGCATCATATGTATGTACCTACTTGATATAGAAAAATACCACGCTGCTTCAAACTGCGCGGGTCAACATGGTTAATATGAGTCATAACGCTAGGACAGAGAGTTGCATTTGCTAAAAGTGCTGTCACTCCTTAGAAAAGAGCTGTTTTGTTGATATTGTTTACCGTTGGCCCGCAAGGACTGTAATCACTCTGCGATAAGGTTCATTTTGCATGAAATTTTAAGTTCTTGCAAAAAAAAGGGTTTGAAAAATACCACGAGTTGTTGTAAACAATGGACGGCCCCGGCCGGAGGGATGCAAGTTGCGTGACCCTACGAAGTACAATTTACAATATTCGGTCTTATGCCTTGCGTGTATGTTTTATTTTTGCACGGAAGGATACAACCTATTTATCTTGTAAGCGCATCTTGTTTTTTGAATTACTTTTACTTCTGGTTTGCTATCCTTAGTAACCAGACGTGCGTGCTCTACTTGTTCCTATTTACCTTACCGACTTTCGCTAAGTGTTTTTGTGACGACCGTGGCTTGTGTTACTGGACTCTACTGATTTTGCCTTGCGACGATTTCGGCTTTGAACAGGACTCCGTAATTTGCAATTGTGACGATTTTGGCTTGTGTTACTGGATCGTGATTTTGCCTTGCGACGATTTTGGCTTTGAACTGGACTCCGTGATCTACCATCGTGACGACTTCAGCCTGTGCACGCGAATCTCTGTTTGCCGTGAAATTCAAGTAAGTAAGATTATTTTCATACTTGGGGAAATTTTCCCTGTTCGCGTCCATTTAGTGCAGGCAAAGAGCAGTCAACTTCACTTGTCGCTATAAATAAAAAAAATAGAATCGGGAAAGATGCGCTCTCGTTTCATACTCACTGGCTTGCTCTTTAATCCGCGCTCTCGTGGGAGAACCTTACTCACTCAAGAGTGTATCCGCTGCTAAATATTATGTAAAAAAAATACATTATCTTCAAAATAGAGTAGCTAAATCCCAAATATGATATCTACTTACTTACTAGCTCTTTTTTTAATACACCTAATTTACATCACTACCTACATAGTACATATTTTTAGACCAATTAGGATTTATAGACTAATAAAAATGCCCCTTTAAAGCGTCTCGCCTTTTTACTGTCGAAATAAAACTATATACGGGAGTTTCATTCGAATATTTCTTTTTGTAGGTATGGAATACCCTTCTTCGAGTTCTTCGGAACCTGGACCATCGTGTGACATAGATCCTTTGGATTGGCCAATTCCTGGACCATCATCTGGCATAGATCCATATATGGCTCTTCTCCCAAGTTCACCCATACCTAGACCATCATCCACCATAGATCCCATAAGCGTGGAATTGGAACAAATTATGTCTCCACAAGAAAGTGATCCGTTATACGACATACCAGGCTTAGATTTATATGGAGACGAAGAATTGTATGGGATTTTAAGCGGCAATAACGAAGAAGTATTAAATGAATTAAGCAGTGCAAGTCCTAACGTGGAAGCAAATGCTGAAGATTATCACGCCGATAACAATGATGAAGAGGAAGATTCTGTAGAAGAAACGACTGGTTGGGTTCCAGGTAACCCCAGTGATATGCCAAAAATATCATTTACGGGAACAAGTGGTATATTGGAGCCACATAACGCAGACATCAATAGTTATTTAGACTATTTTTTTTTATTTTTAAATTCCCATTTTTTAACATTAATAATGGAATGTACAAATAAGTACGGAAACAAATTAAAAGCTGAAGCGACTACTGCACGTGCTCGCTTTAGTAACTGGACCGATTTAAGTGTCCCCGAATCAAAAACTTTTCTCGGCATACTATTGCTAATGGGTACTATAAAACTTAATAGAATGGTAGATTATTGGTCAACGCATTATTTTTTCCGCTTAAGTCCACGCCTATTTATGACCAGGGATAGGTTTTTTTTAATTTTAAGAGCTTTGAATGTGCAAACCATCGAAAGGGCAGAGAGTATTTATAAAATAAAATCTTTAATTGATTTATTCAACGACACCGTTAATGCAGTGTATTACCCAGTGAAAGAGTTGACAATTGACGAATCTCTTATACTGTGGAAAGGGAGACTATTTTTTCGCCAATACATCAAAAGTAAAGCTCATAGATACGGCATTAAATTGTACATTTTAGCCGACGCCAACGGCATAATTTTAAAAATCCATGTATACGCAGGGTCACAAGACGTACTAGTAGGAGGTAGAAATCACACAAAAAAAGTAGTACATTTGCTAATGCAAAAATATTTAGAAAAAGGGCATGCTTTATATTTGGATAATTTTTATACCAGCGTGGGATTAGCTGAGGAGCTAATAGGAAAAAAGACGTACGTGACTGGTACCTTAAGAGCAAACCGCATCGGAAATCCATCGGAATTAAAAACTACCAAATTAAAAACTGGCGAATCGTATATAGTACATAATAATAAAAAAATTATAATCACCAAATGGCAAGATAAAAGGGAGGTGATATTTATAAGTACTGAACATAAAAGTCTCTATCGAGGGACTACTAGTCGCCGTGTACGCACAATAAAATATAAACCGGCAGTACAAATAAAATATAATCAATATATGCGGGCAATAGACCGTCACGATCAGATGCTAAGTTATTATTGCTGTGAGCACAAGACCCTGCGCTGGTATAAAAAAGTCATCGTACATATTATACAAATATGTTTGGTGAATGGGTATTTACTTTATAATGCTAACAATGCAACTAATAAAACCACATTATATCAATTTAGAAGAAGTGTCATGGAGGAATTGTTACCAATGCCCAACACCTTTGAACTTTCTCGGCCTCTATCAGAGGGGAAAATACATTTACCGACCAACTTGCCAAAGAGAGGTAATAATACCTTAAGAAAAAGATGCAAGGTCTGTTACGCCAAAACTAAAAAAAGGGTTGCTGTAATAACTGGCTGTCCCGATTGCCCTGGATTCCCAGGCCTATGCCTTAAAGATTGTTTCAGAGAATTTCATAAATATTGAAATTCTCTGTAACCTTGTGATCATGCATGCGTCTGTTGTAAATTAGCACCGTTTGTGTCTTCGACCGTACGAATATTTACATATAAATCACTAAATCATCTACACAGTTATATCCCTTCATTTTTGTATCGTCTGATTGTACTATGTATAGGTACAACGTGTTAATGAAAAAGCGCTAAACCTGAAATTTGTTTGTTCAGTTTCATATTTAAATTAAGCAGTGTCCGTTCATTTCATATTATCAGAGCCTTTAACCTATCAGCGGCGGCCATTTTAGATAACAATAGAATTTAATTGTGTCTAGGGGGCTTCCGCTTGGGGTCGAACTGTTAATATTAATGAACCTACTCAAACACAAGAAAAAAAAGGCAAACTTTTGGAAATAGTCCGCGAAATTATTTTTAATAATTAAGTATAATATGCATGTACTTCTTTTATATTAAAAATAAGTTGAGATGTCTGAGGTTCAGCATTTTTTGATTAACTCGTTTGGTTTTTTTGCATAATCGAGCTAATTTGTATGTTGTCAATAATGAGAAATGTAGGTACTACGTAAGGGATAAAAATGTTCACTGTTAAAAAGGAAGTACTACTTTTATTATACAGGATAACCCTACCTACTAATAAAATACTTCCTTTTATTATGTTTATTTATGTAAGTTACGAGCTAATGGTCTACAAATAAATTGTTTGTAAATTTAAATATTTTTATTAGAATCAGGTACATATTTATTGTTTGATCAAAGCGTCATTCACCAAAGACTATTATTGCCAATTTCAACAAGATTAATTAACCTCTTAACATAATCATAAAAATCTAGCTTATACATTATTTAAAAAATCAGTCCTAACTTACATAAATATAAAACAAGTCATACAAAATTATAAAACGCATCCTTATTTACCTACATACTGATATCAATGTCATTAGAATAGACCTTAGCTTCGCAGTGAGCGAGATTAACAAATTATTAAAACCCTCGGAAGAGTCATTGTCTTATGTTTTATGTTACTGCTGCGAAAATGTAAATGCTGTAAAAATGTATATTTAGGTTGATTGGATCCACTTATGTCATGTTTTTCAATAAATATTAATATCTAAATTCAAACTCTGGTTTCATTTAACTCTTGGTATTCATTTGATTATTTTAATAAATCTAATATTTGCTGCATCTTCATAATTCGCTCGTATGGTTTGAATCGCAATAATTCGTTGGAAACCAACTGGCCAAAATATTTACAGCTATGTATGTCCAGTACGGTAGGGACATCACATTCCTTAGTTTCTACGCTATTTACACTGTCCATTACTAAAGTTTCTGTGCATGGTTCACTTTCAACCATTTTTTTTTCTGTGGTAGTCGCACTGTCCATCATATTTTCTTCTTTATTTGTTGCAGTATCCCTAGTTGTTTTTTTGTCCGGTATTAAATCCCGTTCCCAGCTTGGTGGTAGGTCCCAGTCTTGTGAATTTGGTATTGTCTCTTCGTCACTGTCACATTGTGTCTCGATTTCTGTTTCGGGAATGTACTTCCTTTTTCGCCTTAGTTCTTAAACAATAAATCCACTATTAATAACAAATATATGGCAGTATGTACTTTTCAAAATGCTTTTTTTACTGACAGTTACAAAAAATTCGGAAAAAAGTAATGTGATTGTTGATCGATCACCAACAGTTTTCATAGCATAGTTTCTTAGAGTAGTAATTCTAATTTCTGTTAACGCCATAAATTCAAATTTAATTTATAATTAAATAAAAACTACCTATTAAATGTTGTGCTCACTTGTAAGTGACATACATATCAGAATTAATATGTTTTTGTAATTTATCTAGCGTATTCATATGTATTGCTGTTAGTGAGACTTTATAAGTAAAACAATATTTTAGGCCTAATTTAATATTGTATATTCAATAATATCATTAGGAAATGCGAAATAAGCTGAAAAGGTTTAGCACAACTGTATTAAAAAGTCACTTACCTTCCATTTCCAAAATTACACTTATTTTGCCACTTCTAATCACTTAAAACAACGCGCCTGTCCGTTCACGTCAAATTTCGAATGTAAACTAACAGTATTCAAGCTTTGAACGTGTAAAAAATGGTCAAAATACTGTTTTCTTTTCCGCATGGCGGAAAACACAGATGCGTGTCATCTAATCGTATGGCGCTAGGCACTGATCAGTGTCACGTTATTTTTGCTCGACGCCACAGTTAAAAGTTAGCGAAATTAGCCATCGCAACGAATCAGTTAAGGCAAATGTCGAGAAACACGTTTTAAGAAACAGTCTCGAGTATAAATAACGTTAAAATATGATCGTTTTTTTTAACAGAAGAATGTCAGCTGTATATTTATTACCCGACAAAAAATATTGTGATTGACGAGACAATGATGTTATGGAGGGGCAGATTACGTTTTAGACGATATATGAATATTAATAGAAATAAGTACGGTTTGAAATTCTATGCACTGGTTGATCAGTTAGGCGTAGTATTAAGACTACACTTATACGGCGGTGCATCTGATGACATTGTAGGAGGAACAAACCATGCGAAACAAATATATTTAACTAGGGAATATTTGAATGTTAAGTCCAGTCGCGGAGCAGGAAGAATTTCGTACAATGACCTGTTGTTAATTTGTTAAGTTTAATTTACTGTTTTAAAATAGAACCAGCGCCGTCTACCTCGCGTCCATTCAAGGAGATTATTTCTACGCGGAAGAAAAGAAAAATGTCACACTTTAGTGAATCTGAGAAGTTAATGATTATTAACGTGTGATACGTTAAAGCGTCCTGACCTGAAAATACCGAAACAGACACCGTCAAGCCAGCTGCTTCACCGAAAAAACGACTCTCATTAATTGAAAATATTGATGGGTTCGATAAATCGTGCATTAGACGAATAGTGCACAGCTTTTATTTAAAAGGAGAGTTACCTACAGCAAATACGGTGCTAAATATCATAAATACAAACGAATCTTTACCAAACATGGGATTGACATTGAAAGTTTGAAGTTTAAATATGCCAAACGAAGGAGAAATAACGGGTTAATCGACAGAGATGACATATCATTGTGCTGTATTAAATATTTGAAAAATATGAAAACTTACCGACAGCAACAACAATATATAGGTTGGCCCAAAAGTCCTTAGAAAAGTAAAATTTGAATTAAACGAAAACGGCGCGCGTGAGCGGTGCAGGGGAAGCGGGAGCAGTAACTTCGGTTTCTGGGAATTTAGTAGATGGAGCGTTTCACCGGAGCGGACCGTGCGTTTTGTGTGCGCGAGTTTTATCAAAACAACAATTCGGCAACCGTTGCGAGGCGTAAATTTCGAGAACACAAAGGTTTACACAACTTTGATGACACCCCAGCTCTCCAAACGATTAAGAATTGGGTTGCTAAGTTCGAGGAGACCGGTTCGACGTTAGATAAACCGCGGTTGGGTCGCCCAAGGACATCACGTACGGAACAAAACATCGACACAGTGGCACAATCTATTCGTGAAAATCCTACACAGTCAACTCGTAAGCGTTCCAGTGCATTAAACGTATCCAGGACATCGTTACAACGGATTTTGAAGAAAGATTTACTTATGCACCCTTACAAAATTCAGTTGGTGCAAGAATTAAAAGAAACTGATCCTATTCAGAGAGTGAATTATGCTAATGAAATGTTTAATCGGTTTACTTCGTTCAATAACATAATGTTCTCTGATGAGGCACACTTCCACATTAACGGACATGTTAGTAAACAAAATTGCCGCTATTGGAGCCCGATTAATCCAAAACTTAAGCACCAGAAGCCCTTACATAGCCCTAAAGTTACAGTTTGGGCCGCTATGTCAGCCCATGGCATCATAGGGCCTTACTTTTTTGAGGACGGCAGAGGGCGTGCTGTTACTGTTACTTCGGAGCGATATGTGGCCATGATCGAGGAGTTTTTCACACAAAAATTGCAAAACTTTCCAGGTTTTAATGCCCGAACATGGTTCCAACAGGATGGAGCAACTTCCCACACCTCCAATACTGCTATGCCCGTTATCCGTCAACTTTTTCCAAACAAAGTTATCTCTAAGAGAGGAGACATTTCCTGGCGACCACGTAGCCCGGATCTGACTCCAATGGATTTTTTTTTGTGGGGCTACCTTAAGGCTAAAGTGTACGACTCTAACCCGCGGTCAATTAATGACCTAAAAGAAAACATCCGCAGAGAAATGGCAAGCATTTCAGCAGTGACGTGCCGCGCAGTCATCGACAATTTCAGAAGGCGTTTGCAAGAGTGCCGTGACTAACATTTGGACGACGTTATTTACAAAAAATAATTCCCGTTTTTCTAGCTATATTTACAAATAAAAATATTATTCATAGTGTAATTAGTTTTATTAAGCTATTGCATAGCTTTTATCGCGGGCCTGGAGACCGATTGTTGCTAATGGTGCATCTCTTTCTTATGTTCACAAAAAAAGAGGGAGGGAAGACTGTCACGCCGTCCTCCCCACTCGGTCATTCGACTTTCAATCTTATGGTTTTACATTTACAGACTAAATGCTCTTAGCAGTGTTGCCAACTTAACGGATTTCCCGTGATACGTAGTGGATTTGAGTACGTAGAGAACAGGGAAAATAACTTTCTAACGGCTATTATCATTGCATATTTTGGAATAGGTATATCAATGAAGCAATAATGTCAGCGTAAAAGCTCACTAGCTCACTATTTCATCAATTTTAGGGATTTTTAATTTAACTTAAGTTTAGGGATAAATATTTTGAGTAGATGGAACACTGATTTCGCGACGTTTAAAATTTTTGGATGTACATGAATGTCAATGTCACTAAATATGAATAAACAAAAAACAAAGTGCCATAAAAGCAAAATATAGTGAAAAAGCTGAAAATCTTCATGTTCCAAGAAGCGTGCTATAATTGAGATGTTTTGGCTTAACAATATGGAATCTGGATTTACTAAAGGGAATAGGTAGTTCCAATTTACCAAAGAAGGCAAACTTTTTTGCAATCAAGAAACAAAGACTTTTGTAGTTCAGAATAATTCATGAACGTGAAAACATCTTTGTAAGTACAGTTTTACGTTTAATACTATTTACCTATGTATAATACATAAAGCAGCCTAGTACATAAATATGTAATAGATGATTTTCGGCTTAGAACTTCATCTTTAACACTGTTTACAAAGTTAGGTTATGTGCGTAAAATATAATAAGCGTTTGTTTGCTTGTGTTTCAGATCTTCAAGATTATCTTATGCGATGATGTTGTTGGATATGTCCAAATAAAAAGAGATCTAAATGTGTGTACTGTCAAGTGTCGCGTATGTCCTGAACACAATAAAATATGAAACAGCCTTGGATATGGGATAAGGAGCAGCTTCATCTGAAAATACCTGTGCCTATGATAAATCTGTGGAAGAAGCTACAGCCAAAGGCTGCGGACAGGAACTATGTTTTCATATTGCAAAAGAAAGCAATCCATGGTTTATATAATTTATCAGCTAGAGAATCAGTACGGGAGATTTTCACCACATAACAACTTTAGTATGATAGCAATGAAGAGATCATTGTACATATATTTATCAATGTATAATGTATGTAAGAAAAAATCAAAGTCAATGGCAGAAATTAAATCTGAATCCTAAAGCACACCATAAACACAAAATTGTATTTCCTACGCTTCTATATTATTGCAATCCCTGCACAAGCTCTCAATGAAATCAAGTTTAAAAATGAAATAAAAACCTATTGAGCAAGGCAACAAAGTCAAAGTTAAAGATAACATATGGAAGAGAAATGTGTTGAAATTGGAATCTTGTAGTAAGGTAAAATAGTAGATTTATAAAACTTTTGGTGTAACATTGTTTGTACTCAATCATGTACTTAGTATACTGTATAAATATTGGTGGACAATTCACTGCTTAAAATTGCTGAGGCTCCTTTACAGCTGCTTATATTAATTTTTACCTTGGTTATTTTATCTTATTATGTACACAGATTCTTTGATTTTTTGTGAATGACGTTACCACATGTTCTTATGGATTTATGTTTCGAATAAATGAATTGAATTGAACAGGAAAATAAAAAAAATTAAACATTAACAGTTGTATATTGAAGTAATAATAAACTAATAAAAATAATCTTATGTTAGTGAATTAGACTGGCGAGCGAATTAGAAGCCATGAGCTTAGTGGGTATAGTAGCTCTGCCTGCGAAGCTGAGGGTTGTGGGTTCGATTCCCACCCAGTGCAGTAATGTGCAAACATTACTGTGTTCCGGTTTGAAGGGCAATGTTTCCAGTGAAATTACAGGGCATACAGATAATACATCTTATATCTCTGGGTGACGAGCGCAGTGCAGTGCTGCAGGTAATAATTTGGACTCTTCATGTTCCAAAAGCAGCGTGTCACTGTGCTGTTATGTGGCAGGCATGTTGCTTACCATCAGGCACATGTCCTGCTCGTTTATAATATAGAGTGATGAGTCACATTATAAAAAAAATATGTTTGCACTGTGGCTGGGTGTTTCTTCATATTTTATCTATCTATATAAATTTAAATCAATGCCACTTTTCATTGTTAGTAAACTCCTCCTAAATGGCTGGACCGCTTTGAATGTTTTTTTTGTATATATTTGGGTAGGACCCTGGAAGGTTTAGATTCACAAATCAGCTCGGCAGATGGCGCTGCAGTTGATATCTAGGTTATTATTCGAGCGAAGCCGGAGCGGGCCGCTAGTCTTCTATAAATACAAAATCGAAAGGTCACTCATCAAGGAATCTCAGAAACTACAAATGCTAGGAATCTGAAATTTTGTATGGAGGTCCCTTTTAGCACGTAGGCGCTCACTAAGACGGGGTTTTGCGAAATTCAACCCCTAAGAGAGTGAAACAAGGATGAACTGTTGTATGAAAATTCGTGATTTTCAAAGTTATCAAATTTTGTCTCTAGATACCTGATACGAAGCACTTAAATGTTTGTTTTATCAATTTTGTGATTTCGAACTGTATGGGGTGAAATTGGGGTTGAAATAGGGGATGAATGTCAATATGAAAATTCCCAACCGTTGAAGATAAAACCATGAAACTCTGCATAATATATAGACACTTGACACGAAACAAATAAATGTTTGTTCTAGCAATTTTGTAATTTCGACCTGTATGGGGATGAAATTGGAGTTGAAATGGGCGACGATTGTATCTTACGCTTTCACATCTAAACAACAGAACCGATTTTGATGAAATTGTATTATTACCTTAATATTTATTTTGCACAGACGAAGTTGCGGGTAAAGCTAGTAGCAAGTATGTATTTAAAACTGTATAAGTATTATATCAGCTATCTGGCCGCCATAGTACAAGCTTTGCTTAGTTTGGGGTCAGATTTTCATGTGTGTGAATAGTCCACCAATATTTATTTAGTTAGTGTGATTAATTTTAAGAGAAGTATATGACAGTATGATGATGTAAGAGAGTTTGTTTGACTCATTTGATTTTGAGATTGTTTTGAATAATTGCTGTAAATAAGTGATATTTTGTACTTAATCTCTTTGTATAACTTTAACCTTAATGTAAATAAGTAGCATTTTGTATTAAATCTTTTGTAGAAATTTTACCTTAATGTGTTTATATTATTTTGTACTCAACCTTTCCAGCATTATGACATAGAATAGATTGATTATGATAAAAACAAATGTGACTCAGACTCAACATTATCCCAAAAATACTGTAGAAATCAAATTAAAAAAAATATAATTGCATAAGTTGATAAAAAATGCATGCAATAGCTTTACTGCGGCAGTCCCCGAGTGCCACACGTCTTTTTTTAATTAATTTTTTTCATTACTAAGGACTTATGGGCCACCCTGTATTACTTGGATGATACTTGGGTGAATGCGGATAAGACTTATTTTTATTATTTACTGACTTCAATCCATACTAATATTATAAATGTGAAAGTAACTCTGTTTGAAACTATTACACGCCGAAACGTATGTGCTCAATTTTTTACACTTACGCGAATATTAGGCATTGAAATATAACTACTTTTTCTATAAATATACAAAAATCAAGTAGTACCCAATTTTTTTTAATATTCTTTGTAACAAGCGATTGTGATCCCCTAAGATGTTCGCAATAAGAAGTGGTTAAATGTTTGAACTTATGATATATTCATTAATTTATTTTTCAGGGCACACTGTAGGCAAAGTGTGGGAAGACACAACAATGCAGTCACGCAAACAAGCATTTTTGGACGGTTTGTCGAAGGGTGCCAAGAATCCTACTTCCAAAGGCAACCGGCTAATTATATTACATATAGGAGGTGAAAAAGGATTCGTGCCAGAATCGGAATTGGTATTTGAATGCAAAGGTACAGGCGATTATCACGAATCGATGAATGCAGTCAAGTTCGAAAATTGGTTTTAAGCAATGCTATCGAGACTTGAGCCAAACGCAGTGCAGTCATGGATAATGCCAGACTAGCAAATGCAGCGGGATATATGAACGAAGAATGCTTTTTAAAAGCTCTGGAACATTTTGTTTTGCACATAAAGCCCTCAGTAGAGAACCCAGCATTAATAGTGATGGATAACCACAGATCTCATGTCAATCTGAGTGTAGTGGAGTATGATAGAAAAAAATCCATCATCATTGTGACATTTCCACCACACTGCAGTCACAAGCTCCAACCCTTGGACGTATCTGTATATGGACCATTCACATCGAGATACCGAATTGCTATGAATGACTGGATGTTGCCCAGTCCTGGAAAAACCGTCACAATATATCAAGTGGCTCAGTTTGTTAAAGAAGCATCTATGTTTGCGTTTAGTCCGCAAAATATTACACGAGGCTTTAATAAAACTGGAACATATCCACTTAATACTGATACATTCACTGACGATGACTTTTTATGATCGTTTGTGACAGATAGACCTGCTGCATCTGAAGTTACAAACTCTAATGAAGTCAACAGGCAGGCCGTAAATAGTGATGATTTAAGGGCTACATCACCTTCTTTACTGGAACTCTTGGAAGAGCCTACTAGTCTTTGAAGTCCTGAAGACTTCAAAAAAGTGTTCTATCTCACACTAAGCAAATGATACATATGCCTTCTTTTTCTACAGAACAAATGATGACACCAGAAGAAATAATACATTTTTTAAAAGCAGCTCCGCGACAAAAAAGTCGTGATAGTCGAAAAATGATGTCTGCTATTATCACAGATACCCCTGAAAAAGACAAAATTGAAGAAAAAGTGTGTAAAGAAGATGACCACAAAAAAGTCCATTAAAACCCTTCACACGCAAAATCTAAATTGATTACAGGAGGAGACAGACGCGACAGCAGTTTGAACATATCACTGCATAATGATAATAATTCTACAGATTTTGATTCTGACAATGAGGTATTGTCACAATTGATGAATAAAAAAGGTCCAACGAAATCCAAAGATGAGGCCAAAAAAGCCCAGGAAAACTGTGTAGTTTGTAGAGGAAGTTATAGCAAAAGTAAAGAGGAATGGTATCTATGTAAACTATGCTGTAGTTGGGCTCATGAGTCTTGTGGCATTAAAGGGGCGTTACATTATTTTTGAAACAAAACAAACATTCCTAATATAAGTCTGACTAGCTGTTACCCGCGACTTCGTCCGCGCGAAATAAATACTAAGGTAACTCAGGCAGTAGGTACCTATTGTATACCCAGACACATTTACGATTACTAAAAACAGCTTACAATAAACCATTTTATACAATTTCATCCAAATCGGTTCAGTTGTTTAGGTATGAAAGCGTAAGAAACATTCATTCCCCATTTCAACCCCAATTTCATCCCCATACAGATCGAAATTACAAAATTGCTAGAACAAACATTTATTTGCTTCGTGTCAAGTGCCTATATAAGTACAAAGTTTCATGGTTTTATCTTCAACGGTTGGGAACTTCCAAATTGACATTCATTCCCCATTTCCACCCCAATTTCTTCCCCGTTCTCCGTACAGTTCGAAATTACAAAATTTCTAGAACAAACATTTATTTGCTTCGTGTCAATAGCCTATACACAGATTTTCATGGTTTTATCTTCAATGATTGGGATCTTCCATATTGACATTCATCCCCCATTTCAACTTCAATTTTAACCCATACAGATTGAAATTACAAAATTGATAGAACAAACATTAATTTGTTTCCTGTCAAGTGTCTATATACAGAGTTTCATGGTTTTATTTTCAACGTTTGGGAACTTCCATATTAACATTCATCCCCCATTTCAAACCAGATTTCACTCTCATACAGTTCAAAATTACGAAACTGACACACTTGACATACAGAGTTTATATAGTTTTAATAATAATTTAATTTTAATAGTTTTCAAATATTTGTGTGATGAATTCAAATGTTTGCACTGTGTCTGGGTGTTTCTATGTATAATAAGTATGTATTTAAAACTATACAAGTATTATATCAGCTATCTGGCCGCCATCATAGAAGCTATGCTTAGTTTGGGGTCAGATGGTGTTGTGTGTGAAATGTCCACCAATATTTATTTATTTATTTATAAAGTTTCATGGTTTTATCTTGAACGGTTGGGTACTTTCATATTGACGCTCATCCCCCATTTCAACCCCAATTTCAGCCCCGTACAGTTCGAAATTACGAAACTGATAGAACAAACATTCTTTTGCTTCGTGTCAAGTGTCTATATACAGAGTTTAAATGGTTTTATCTTCAACGGTTCAGCCTTAAACTTGCATATAGCAATTCATCCCCCATTTCAACCCCAATTTCACCCCCGTACAGTACGAAATTACGAAACTGATAGAACAAATATTCGTTTGCTTCGTATCAAGTGTCTATATACAGAGTTTCATAGTTTTATCTTCAACGGTTGGGAACTTGCATATTAACATTCATCCCCCATTTCAATCCCAATTTCATCCCCGTACAGTTCGAAATTATAAAATTGATAGAACAAACACTTAATTGCTTCGTGTCAAGTGTCTAGATTCAAAATTTGATAATTTTGAAAATCACGAATTTTCATACAACCATTCATCCCTTGTTTCGCCCTCTTAGAGGTTGAATTTCACAAAACCCCGCCTTAGCGAGCGCCTACTTGCTAAAAGGGACCTCCATGCAAAATTTCAGATTCCTAGAATTTGTAGTTTCTGAGATTTCTTGATGAGCGACCTTTCGCTTTATATATATAGAATAATTTCT
Source organism: Ectropis crepuscularia (assembly GCA_963693475.1). Taxonomy (NCBI): domain Eukaryota; kingdom Metazoa; phylum Arthropoda; class Insecta; order Lepidoptera; family Geometridae; genus Ectropis; species Ectropis crepuscularia. The sequence goes on from OY856355.1 coordinate 23,736,289, forward strand.
AGCTTTGCCTTATTATAGTTAATATTTATTGTTAATGTATTGTAAATGTATAGTTAATAGTTAGGGCTAGCGCTTACATACAACTTTTAGTTGAACAACTATTTTGTTGTGTATCATATGTTTAAAAGAATATATTTAAAGCGCACATACAATCAACTCGATAGTTGTTCGACAAAAAAGCCAAAAAGCTATATCGATTTGATTTTGATTTAAAAGTTGGACAACTATCGATCAAGCGCTCAATTTGTATTGCATTGTATTGATGTGCGCAGACCATCGACTAAACAGTCGATCCGCGACTGACCGCGACTGCCAGTCTCGTATAAGCATTTGAAGCGGCGCCACGTCTCTTGTCGCCATGGCGGGAACTATTACGGACGATACGGAGGAGTTCATTATCAGCGCAGAAAAAAGGCCAGCGCTTTACTTAAAGAGTCTAAAAGAGTACTCAGACATCAATCTGAAGAAAAAGCTATGGGAGGAAGTTTGCATGGAAGTCGTATCTGGATGGTTGGAATTAGACCCAGACAATAAAAGAAAACGAGGTTAGTTTCGTACATTGTATTATTTATTTATTTAAAAAATCATTTTATACTATATCGTATTGCCAAGGTACAGAGCCTTGAGGAGAAACAAAATAAGACGTTAAGTATTGTCGGACATTTATACCTCCGGTGAGGTTTCTGCCTCTGTTGTCACCATGAGATATTATATTTTCTAGTGGAGCGTCATAGAACGTGTCTTTGAATTGTATTCCATCTTTCATTCGTACGAGGTTATGTAGTACACAACATGTTTTTATTATAGATTCTGCAAAATCTAGGTTTACATCGAGCCCTCTATGAAATATGCGCCATTTGTTGGCTAAAATACCAAAAGTGCATTCTACCATCCGGCGAGCTCTTGTGTGTCTATAATTGTAGACTTTTTTTCATAAGATAAGCCTCTCTTAGCATAAGGACGTAAAATAGTATTGGAAAGCCCAAACGCATCATCAGCCACAAGATAAAACGGCATTATTTTAAAACCACAAAACAATGGCAAAAAGTAAGTAACTCATGTATTAAAATAATATTTAATCAGTTATTGAATCATAATGTGACTAAAAATATTTTATTTGTTAACGAACAATTGTTTGTTCGAAAACCTTTTTTTTATTAATACATTAATTCTACTTGTCTAGTATTTCACTTACAAATAAATATTGATGTAATTTATCTTCATTTACATCTCTGTTTATTTTAAATGTTAATGTTCATGAAAAATATTGTACTTCAGATTAATTTTATTTTAGGTATGGACAGACAAAAAATATTTAGCCAAAAAAACAGCAGCGGTTGCACGGCACTCTGCATCAGGTACAGGCAGAGGGCCATCTACAGCTCCACAACTCTCCCTTTGGGAATCACATAATAAAAATAAAATGTAATATCCATAATGGGAGATGGATTTGGTGAACCACAGACAACAGCTATTCGCAAAACCTTTGAAATCGGACACTAAAGGCGAATCGAAATTTAATGTCCTGAGTGATTTTTTTACAGATAAATTAATGCCATTTACAAACAATTATTTCGGTGGCAGCAGATGGAGCTGTTGCCATGTGCGGGTGATATCGTGGGTTTATATCATTCCACGGAGTGCAGCAGAAACAGATAGTTTAAAAATTATTGAAGAATAGCGACATAATCAAAAATAGTTATGGCAGAACCTTCAACAGCCTCGACTTCCGCATCAACATCAATGGAAATATATGCTCCTGAAAAGTTAAAAGAGAGAGACGATGAAATTGTTAAATTGATGAAAATAGTTGATAATATTATTAATTTAACGAGTACAGCCTCCAAGGCAATAATTGTGACAGAGTTAGCAGCTGAAATTGTTGATATAGATGTCTCAGATGCTGCTATTGCTGCATATTGCTGGAGTCTTAATGACTGTTTTTTTTACTTGTCTCAGAAAAAAACAAAATGATGAAAAGCAGGCAGTGCAAAGTACAAAGGATATACTGCAACAGTTGGGACCATAAGTATTATTATTGCTAGTGTGGTAGATGAAATTAAGAAAGAGAAAATAGAACTTAATTTCCTAATAGCAACTCCTATTGTATATTTATGTATGTAAATTGGTTATGTATATTTATGTATGTTTATTTAATTTATTTATTAAATGTATTTTTATTTTAAAATCTAAATTATATGTGTAAAACATTGTTAAGTAGTCTATTACTATTTTGCTGTTTTTTTAACTATCTAATTGTTAATTGTTATTAAGTGACGTCACATTGTTATTATTTTTCTCATGTTCTTGCTTTAGCACTCTATCCTCACTGTATCTTATTGATTTGTTTTCCTGCTGTTAATGGTTGCTTGGAAGAGATCGCTTTAAGCGATAAAGCCGCCATTTATGGCACTAGATATTAAGTTATTGTTTTTATTGTTTAAGTGTTTGTAATTTACTAGTGTGCATAATAAAGAGTTTCTGTCTGTCTGTATTGTAGAGCTGATGACTCTTTTTAAGGCTTGCTTTGATGAAGTGGGAACAGATGTAGAGAATTTCTCTGTCTTTGCTACAGAATGTAGCAAAGACAGGGATTAAGCGCGATGCTTCTGGTAAAGCTATAGGCAGAATAGATAAAAGCAGGGAAATGAGTAAAAATATTACTCAGTATGGATTAAACAACCATCATGTTCCCTTGCTGCAAGGCATAACATTTGCTCCTGAAAGAAGAACTGGGGTTATAAGAAGTCTAGGCCCGCTTAGTCAAGTTTTAATGATGGTCATGGAGGACAAATATTACAATAAGCTTAGCTCAGCTCTTATGAATAGTCTCCAAATGTTACCTATGGCTGTGGAAATCGTTAATTGTTTGAAAGAAGCGCGAACTCCTGGTAGTGTTGCAGGGATTTTAAAGGAGCTTGGGGACATTCTTCTACTGACTACTGCTAGATCAACTCAAAATTTTTATTTTCCTCTGATGGCATATTATTTGATGTGGAATCTGAAATCTGGTAATATATTCAATTGGAGCTTCTCAGGTGCTGATATGATCAAGAATTTTACTGATCTAGTAGGGAAAAATAGTCTTCAGTTTAAGATTAAAAGTGGAGGTGATAGATCGAAAACTGCTAAGTGGTATTCCATGCCATATTTCGAACCTATCTGGATGATTTAGAGATCTGTGAACAAATAACAACACATCACGGTAAATGGTTCCAAAGGAAAGATGTTAATTCAGTTTTCGTTAAGAGAAACTCCTCTGCTCCTGTGATCTTTGCCCCCATCACATTCAACTATGTTTCAAAAATGGCACAGGCATTGATGACCAAGAGTTTGGGGAATGTAGAGCCAGTCGACACTTGTAGACCTTCCTTTTCTGGAATAAGGAAAAGAGGATTCACTCATGAGTTTTTGAACTACTTGAGAACAGGGAAGGCTTCTTACAGCTTTTCTAATGAGCCTATTCAACTCCAATACACTTTGAAGAAGACCCGGGATCAAGTGATGGAGGATCTGGAAACGGTAAAATTGTTAAAAGCCGGTACAACTTCATGGGAGGCTTTGATAGGCGGGAAATGGGTGACTACTTCATTTGAAGCTTCTGAGGGTACAAGAAAATTCTTCGGAGTTTAATGTTTTAAGATTATGTTTTTTAAAATGACTAATTGTATTGTTTCATACGTAAATACTAAATACTATGTTTTTTTTAAAAGCCCTTTTAAAAGGATTACCAGGAGTAATTGTAATCCACTGTCATCCACCGACAACACCTTGTAGAGAAAAAAAATAGTGATAGATTGCACCAGTCCCAGATTTCCAACGGTTCCTCTTACATACTGAAGTTCGTTGGTTGTCGAAATGTGCATGCTTATCGAGATTTTACTCACTTTTTGAATCAGTGATACAGTTTCTGGAACACAAAGCCTGCAGATCTGATCAAATATAAAGCGGACATTGCGTATTTAACAGAGTTGTTTAAAAAAATCAAGGACGCCAGCTTGCAGTTACAAGGGGACAGCCATAATTTACTAAAAACAAAGAGAGTAATTTCAGCTTTTCTTAGTAAATTGAAATTAAGCCGCAGATAGAATGTCTTGATGAAGATATTCAGACATACGCTCAACATTTAAATATGATTTCAAACACAAATTTGAAGTCATTCTGACGATGGAAATACCACCATGGATCATAACCCCATTTGATGAGACGGAAGGTAAATGTGAGATATTACAAAAGGAGCTACTTGAGCTCGGCACCAACGAAGAATTGAAGATGAAATTTAAAAAAAAGTACCAAAAATTGTAGTTGCAGGCAGAAATCCCCGAAAAATATCCTGGGTTGTGGGAAATAGCGAGAAAATGTTTGATAGCTTTTCCCTCGTCATAGCTTGTCGAAAGAAGTTTTAGTGCCGTTGCCAATCTGTTAACAAAAAAGGAGCAGATTGAACGTCACTGAACGGCCGATCAGAGATTATTCCTTACAAAACTGAAGCCGAATATTGATAATTTGCTATCAATTCATCAAGATCAAGCACATACAAGTTAAAAGACAGGATGAATTGGGTCCCATAGAGTTGTTACAACTGAAGCGCATCAGGGGCTTGGGCGCAATGAAAAGATGTGATTCATTGCGTCAAAAATAATTAACAAGTTATTTCCAACCAAAATTTATTATCCATCGTTACAGATCTTTTTTTATACATAAACAATATAATTCTAAACGACGCATTACAATAGACCCCATTACATAATAGACATATTTTTTTGATTCAAATATATATTGTTTGGTTTGCTTTGAAATCGATTAACCGGATTTTCGATTATACGAAATTCGATTATTATGGTGAATGTATTTATATGGTGAATGTTATAATACATTACTCCTATTTAGTGAGAAACCTGTGGATTACCCTATATGGTCCATAGACTTCATCTTTTATAATACAAGATACCCCCCTTGTAAAACTTACCTTATGTAACCTTATGTTATGATACCTTTCACTTGCATCACTACAATTTAGGAACTTAATTACTACAAGCTACCCGTTGTGGAATACATTTTATATTGTAACACACTATTTTTGGTAATAATTTATTTTAAAATAAATTATTTTTATAATTACTCAGTAATTAATAACTTATACAATACAAGTTACCACTTGTAAAGCTTTATATCGTAAACCCTAGTGTTTCAAATTGTACCTGCGGTGTTTACTTATTTTTTAGTTATCCTTGTGTTCAGTGCCTATTAAATTGTGAAAGCTTAATGACATGTTGTACTGACAGTTGTGGATACAATTGTTCTGTTTGTAAACATACAGGATCCAAGAATTTTGGAGGCGGTATATTCTTAAACTCAACAGGGAGTTTTTTTTTTATAGTTTGGGCTTAACCCCTTTACTATTCACAGTTGTTGTTTTTATCCACCTTGCCATACTCAAGGACCCTGTATGCGGTATTCCAATTTTTTGACTCAAAGAGGTTGAGGAAATTCTAAAACCGTAATTAATTCTTCCCTCAACCCTTACTAAGGTAGCAGAACACAACGATCAAGCCCTGACCCTTTACCTTTTACCATTTGTATTCTTTTATTTTAATTCTAGAAATAAATGTTTGAAAATTACATTATTTTTATTTTTACTTTTAACTTTTCCGGGAAGGTTTGCGGTCTCAACTTTAACCGGTGTAGTTCTCAACCTATTTCACCCGGATTTACCTTACACAAGCAGGAGCTGGCATAAAGCAAATTATGATAGAATTAAGTGGGATGATCCAGCAATTTTCGAAAAAAAAAAAAACAAGGAATTAAGCCAATCTTTAATTACATCATTAATCTTCCTATAAATCAGAGAAATACTGAGACAAGAAATGCAGTAGAAAAACATCAAAATTGATTGATTAACATACACACATAAACATACAACCGAATTGAGAACCTTTTGATAGATAAATTATGGTACATACGCCTAAGATGGTCCTGTTTCTAAGATAGCCCACTTTCGAAATTTTGCAAGTTAATAAGTCGAGTAAGTTTAAATTTCGCGCCCATGTTCGATTAGCGTCATAGACAAAACTGCAAGTATATTTGAAAGGTAGGGTCTCGCCATCTTTGCATTATTTTACAGTTTGTCGGACACGTTACAAATGACCGGAGTTTCATAACCTTGTGTTACTACCGAAAAAAGTTGCTTAGATTTATGGACATTTCTGAGAAGGTAAAAAGAAAAGTAATTTTGGTTAAATTTTAGTTACAGTTGGTAGAATCGCAGTAGATTCTTGAAATTTAAAATTTGCTTATAACTTTATTCAACTTAGATAAAAAAACCTCAGAAATTAGTGTTTGGTGATAATTTGTAATCACTTACGTGGCCCATATTAAAATTAATTGTTAACCCCAACCAAAAAGAGGGGTGTTATAATTATGTTTGAGGTCGACGTCTGTGTGCCTGTGGCACCGCAGTTCTTAAACGGATGAACCGATTTCGATGCGATTTTTTTTATTTGAAAACTAATTTTTTGCTAGGTTTGGTTAATATCGAGTCAAGATGGCCGCTTCCACAAAATGGCGGAAAAATATTTTTTCACGACCTCCTTCTTTCTATATGGGTACCAAATGAAAGGGGCTTGATTGGTAGAATACTGTACAAGTTTATCCTAGGTAGTCGCGGGTATGTCAAAATGTTCAATTTTGTTCTTGTTTAATAATTAATTAGTAAATAAATTATTTTCATAACTTACAACTGTACAATAATTTATTTTTAGAATTCACAAAACGAAAACAATCAATAGGAAGCGACGTGGTGAGTGGACTGAACAACAGCTTTAGATCAGCCATTAAATCTGTAAAAACTTGCCGTATGTCACGACGGCAGGTAGCAACTACTTTCCCAAGAAACCACCTAAAATCTGCATGTGAAGAAAAGAGAACTGGTCCATCAACTACGCTTAGTAATGTCCAAGAAAAAGACTTAGCAGGACGAATAATACGATTAGCTGAAGTAGGCATGCCGTTGATCCGCAAGATTGTAAGAAAACAAGCTTACTTATTTTGTAAATCGTATAAAATACCAAATTCTTTCAATGACAGCAGATGCATAGCAGGCAGAAAACGGCCTAACAATTTTTTAAAACGTACCCCTAAAATTTCTGTCTGTAAAGCGCAGTTTATGAATTCTGTAAATGCTCAAATATCAAATAAACACATTGTGGAACAACATTTCACAGCTATCAAAAATTGTATGACGAATTAGATATTCCTCGACATCCAGAACGTCAATACAACATTGATGAAAAAGGTTGTCGGCTAACCTTGCATCACCAACGACATGTTCTTACACAAAAAGAGAATAAGAGAGTCCATTTTATTGCACAAAAACATGTTGAAAACGTCACAATTGCAATCTGTGTAAACGTGTGCAAAAATCCGATAATTCGGTTCCACCAATGATAATTTTCAAACCAGGATTCAACGACAATTTACCTGATGGACCAGTAGTCAGAATGGCACCGAAAAACAGTATGACTTCCGATTTATTTATCGATTTTATACAACATCTTGGCAATGATAAGTCTCCCGGGAAATGCTTAAATAAAACTAATAAAACCTAGTGTTTTTGATGGAGCTGCTTCTCATCTGGATCCTAGGATAGTGGATGCTGCAGATGAGAACAACATAGTATTATATTGTCTGCCATCCCATACATCACAGGTTGCAACCCTTGGACAAATCAGTAAATAAATCATATGAGCACCATTGGGATGAAGAGGTATTGTTGTACGCCTATCGTCATCCAGATCGTAAGCTCACCAAGGCAATAATATAATTTTCTCCAAAGGTATGGCCTAAATGCGTAACTCACAAGTAATATACAAACGGTTTTAGAGCTGGGCTTCATCCGTATAACCCAAATGCGATTTCCGAGCAGGCCTTTGCACCTTCTATCATCACACAGCGGCCCATTTTGTTTGATTCTACTTCTAACTCAGATGATCTTGAAGCTCATAATTTTTTTTTTTTTTTTTAACTTCTATAGGTTTACACTTGACCGCCATCTCGCCTGATGTTAAGCGACGATGCAGTCTACGATGGAGCGTGTTTACCTAGATAAAACCGATTCACTCTCGATTTGAAGACACAAAGATTGTAACCATCGGGGAAAACCCACTCAGGCAACGTATTCCACAGCTTAGACGTTCTTATCACAAAAGTAGAGTCGAATCTCTTCGTTCGTGTCTTTGGAACATCAACCATGAAACGATGTCGCTTTTTCGAGCTACGAGCATTCCGATAGAAAAAAGGACAAGGTGGTATCAGATCATGCAAATCAGTTGCACACTCTCCGAAGTGTATCCGATAAAAAACCGATAGGCTGGCAATTTTTCGGCGATGTTCAAGACTTTGAAGTCTTTTTCGCACAAGAGTGTCGTTGCCTATGAGCCTTTTGGCACGTCTCTCGATCGATTCCAGAGCCTCCAGCTGATACTTAGCCGATCCATCCCAAAGGTGCGAACAGTACTCCACACAGGAGCGAATCTGTGCTTGATATAGTGTAAGCAACTGTTCAGACTTGAAGTACCTTCGCACCTTTGAGAGGACACCAAGTTTTTTGGCAGCAAGTTTAGCCTTGGACTCGATAAACGAGCCAAAGTTGAGCGTAGAGGTCAAAGTAACGCCCAAAAGCTCAAGACGGTCAGAGACCGGCACGGATACACCTCTAAAAGTTGGAGTCAGTTGGAAATGACTCCTTTTAGCGGAGAACAGACACGCCTGCGTCTTACTCTCGTTGAACTTGACCAGATTGGCATCGCCCCATTTGGACACCACATCAAGGGTCAAGCCCAAACGCTCGATCAGACTCTCTCTCAGTACCTGAGTTTGCTGCCCAGTGGCTCTCGCGCTAGATATGTAACTCTCTACAACGGTGCTATCATCTGCGTACCCATAGATACCGGGCTTCAACAGATCGTTGATATGTAGCAGGAAGAGCGTCGCAGAGAGTACCGACCCTTGTGGGACTCCGGCATTGATACCCATTTGATCCGACGAGCAGCCATCAATGACGACTCGTATGGATCGATCCCTCAAGAAGTATGATATCCAAGCAATGAACCCAGAAGACAAACCATAACTAGAAAGCTTGCTTATAAGGCCATCATGCCAAACCCTGTCGAAAGCCTTCGAGATATCCAGGGAGACTGCAAGTGCTTCCCCGTGTTTCTCAATAGCTTCACTCCAGATGTGAGTGACGTACGCTAGAATATCCCCGGTAGACCGGTTTCGGCGAAACCCGTATTGCTGGTCACTGAGGAGGTCGTTCGATTCTAGGTACGTCAGGAGCCTGTGGTTTAAGACACGTTCCATAGTCTTGCAGAGTATGGACGTGACTGAGATGGGCCTGTAGTTGACAGGGTCAGCACGACTACCTTTTTTGGGCACAGGTTGCACATTGGCAAGCTTCCAAGACTTCGGTACTAGCCCAGTTTGAAGAGAGAGTCTAAATAGGCGTGTCAATATTCATAATTTTGACGACTCAGCTGTATATCACAACAATGACTCTGACACAGATTGTGAAGGAAGTTTACATATATAGCCGTCACTGATAAATGAAAATACACATTCATTTGATTACCCAATAACCCCACAGCCTCTGCCTCAGCCTTGCTCTGAATATTTACCGCCATCACTTTCATCTCATTTGAGTCAATCGCCTATTTATGAATGTAGGAAATTAGTTGATTAGTTCCTCTTCTGGATCTGCTGTTGGAGATATTGCTGAGCAACTTACAGCAACAGACATGGTTATTTGTTATAGGACGTCACAATTTTGTTCTCCGATTCCAAGCACGTCTGGGTTAGATTACAAGCACGTTAGAAAGGCAGATTGTACTACGAAGACCAGTTATGAATTATTGCACGTCAGGTTCAGAATATATTGTTATAGGTAAACGTAATCCAAAAATGGCGTCAATATTCTGACAAGAACTGTAAAATTTACACATCATCAGACTCTGATGAAGAAAATCTGGATCCATCTAATGCAACATCAACTCATACACATCAGACACGAAGATCACAATACTGATGTTTCTGACAACGAGCCACTATTATGAAGCACAATAAGAACAGAACACAAGAGAGATCTCTATTTCACGAACCTATCTCTCTCCTAACCTACCTCTATTTACCGACACCTAACTTTGCAACCATTAAGAGTAAACCAAGGAGAAAAGCAATTAATTATATTGGTCAAAGAGTAATGAAGGATTTGTTTGATGCTGCCCAAGAAAAGAAATGTAAAGGACCAAAACCAGCAAAAGCAAAAACATTGGATACCGAAAAAATAAGCAAACAAAAAAATTGATAACGAAGACAATGCTAAAAAACCGCTAAATCGCACCATAATGAAAAATCTAATATGTGAGAAAGTAAATGTAGAAAATAGTTTATAGGAAAGGGACAATAACGAGAGAAAATAAGGCTGAAAGGTGGTATTGCCGTGCTTGTAAATCGGGACTCATTTTAGATATGCGACAATGCGTTGCTTGCCTTTCTTGGTACCACGAAGAATGTGTCGGACTAACAAAGAACGATATAGAGGACTTTTCCTGTCCAGAATATAGCTAAAATCTTGCTAAACGTAACACATTTATTTCTATACTCTTAAATAAGGCCCACCGAAATTACGGAGGGAACTATTTTGACAATTTGTTTGAAAAATCGTTGGTTGTAATTTAAATAACCGTTAAAATAATAGAAGAAAGGTTTTGTTTACTGATTTTATAGAACCATTTTTGTTTTGTAAGTAGATTAAGTTTTGCTAAACCTAAGATGGCCCACCATTATTCACCATTCAGTCCATTATTGACCAAAAAACTATTCAATGAGATTTTTGAACAATTGACAACAACCAACAATGAGAATTGGGAAACAATTAAGAAACTGATTACCAACGAATATCATAATTTTGACTAAGTTTGAAGTATGAACATGTTCTTTGTTTTTATAGCCTTTATAAATAACATGATTAATATCGGGCTACGTTAGGTACCTGTGTTCCACTTTAGAGGTGTTTAAAGGCTATTATTTTCAATTACATTTTTTTAAACTTGTTGATTTGTACACTAACGTTATTCAAAAATAAAATATTGAATACGGAATATTGTGATATAGTTTATTTTTTGAAGGAAACTCCTTTTTTATAATTATTTAATTATTACAAAAATGGGCCTTACAAGGCGCAGGTACATATCTAATAATACGAGTATATCTGAGTCATGCTAGGTTTTTTGGGATTTGTTAACAAATTTAACTTAAATTGATGTGCGTCGATTACATAGAAAAATACTCAAAATTCCTTCCTGTGTACAAATTCACAAATTGTCGCAAGACCACTTGGAAACACTCTTCGGCGCTATCAGGTCCAAAGGAGGATTTAATGACAACCCTAACTTTATAAGCAACATATAAAAATGGTTTTGTCACACTGAAATAAAAATAAGCGAAAGTGGCTATTGCTTAGAAATTGAAAAAATAACAATATTGCTCACAAGCGCCATGTCGGCAATAGATAAAATTATTAATTCATCAAATTATAAAAACAATTCAAAGAAAGTAATTGTTGCAAGCCAGTAATGATGATAATGTTCAAAACGAAGAAAAAGATTTCAACGAGGAAATCGTAGTACTAGATAATACCGCTTCATTTTCTCAAATGTTTATGATGATAGTTTCATGTGTCGGGATTTGTGGTAAAAAAAAGCTAAAAGGATCAAATGTGATATCTGTATACAAAGTTTAATGTCAACAGCTTTTGTACTATGCATTGATTGTAAAGAGGGATTATTCAAAAACAAATATAGGATTTCTTACATAGGCATCTAAAGACATAAGAATTACATTATGCTGTAAGTTCAGAGAAAACATAAAAAAGAAAATGATTATTATTTCATTATATTTATTTTTCCCAAATGTGTCTTAAAAGTTCTACGCAACGTAGAACCAACGTATTTAATAATTTACGAAATCTAAATTTACGATTTTTTCGTGGGCTATGATCGAAGCTCATCTTCACGCTCGCAAATGAAAGAAATCTTCAAGTGAACTCGGAAGTATTAACTATGCGTACTGGTCCCAGTACGCACATCGGATCACAGCGCAATATTGATATGTGTATGTGTTGTGTTACTCCGAAATATTAGTGTTACAGTTTGGCTTTGGTTAAATAATATGTGATATTAAAAGGTTAGTAAATTTTGCCAAAAATATGTAGCTATTTTATCTACCATTCTGATTACAGAGTATATATTATTAAATTCAAATCAAATCAAATTTATTTTGAACTGATAAATAATGAATCTATATAAAACAGGAGTCCACTGGCTTAATTATTCTAGCAAGCATTCCTCACTTCTGAATTTAGTATGCTAGCTTACTAAATGGCATTACACTTTACTAGATTCTAACATTTCTAGTAAAAAAAATATAGATCTCAAAAAGATAAAAAGAAAATTGATTAACAATAGAGAATATGCCATGTAGTTTAAATTTGCTTGATTTTTTTTTCGTAGAATCTTTAATGTCCGGCCATTATGCAAGTATAATTTTTTTTTTTTTTTTTCTTTTATAAATATTGGTGGACAATTCACACACAACACCATCTGACCCCAAACTAAGCAAAGCTTGTATGATGGCGACCAGATAGCTGATATTATACTTATATAGTTTTTAAATACATACTTATTATACATATAAACACCCAGACACAGTGCAAACATTTGAATTCATCACACAAATATTTGCACTGGGTGGGGATCGAACCCACGACCCTCGGCTTCGCAGGCACCACTACCAACTAAGCCACGAGGGCAGTCAAATTTATTATTTAGTTAGTTATTAATTGCAAAAATAATAATTAAAAAGTGCAAAATAGGCGAGGGATATTCAAATTTGCGAAACGCATCACTATTGGTCGAAACAAAACGTGACGTCACATAACATGTTATCTGATTTAACGGTATCAATATTCGTACTGTGCTAGTGGTTTTTGAGGGAAATGTCGTGTTCATTTGTATATTTTGTAGTGTTTTGCATTAGCTTGTGCAATTTTAGCATTCTGGTGATATTAGGGATCATCTAGGACAATGACTGAAAGTCGTTTTGTCAAAGCACAATCGGACAATCTACCGAAAATAGATGTGTTCATGATGACGGCATATTTTGCATCAAATCCAAATTTTACGTTCGCTGAGGTCAAAGGTGTGAAAGCTGCAAGGTAATTATTAAAAAACATTACAAATATAATCTATTACATAGGTTTTTGCAAAAGTGTATATGCAATCAGCAGTATGCAAGTACTTCCCTATAAATAATATCGGAACATGGAAACTGCTGCTCTATCTACTGCCTGATATTATAATAATTTAGAGCTAATCATTTTAAACATATTATTAATTTTTGTCGTGAATTTTAACAACAAAATATCATGTTGAAGTAGACAAACAATTTTTTTATGTACTACTTGTTACAGATCTGAACGAGAATCTTATGGTTATTCAGCAGTAGGCTATGTTCAAGTAAAACGAGAAGATAATATATGTGTGGTGAAAGCTCGGATTACACCTGAGCACAATGTTCGTCAGAAATGTTATGCTGTAAAAGCTATTTGTGATGAAACTGAAGAAACTATTCTTTCTGTTCAATGTGAACATTGTGCGGCACACTTAGGTAGGATTTTCTTTCATTCCATTCACCTGCACCAATATCTCTAAGTATTACTTAGCATCAGTGATCAGATAATTATTTTTTTTTTGTTTTATTTAGGAGGATGTAAGCATGCTATTGCTTTTTTAGCGTGGTTACACTGTCGGCGTCGTAGTAAAGATCCATCAAGAACTAGCATTGAGTGCTATTGGAAAAAATCTAAATTGTCTTCGATTGGTACCAGCTTGAAATTCATAAAAGCAAAGGAAATTTGCAGTGCACCTAAGCGGAGCCTTGTGCCAAAAACTTTAACTACTGACAGTTTCCTATCTGTAGTAAAAAACATTGTAAGATAGTTGGTGACACAGATAATCACTTAATCAAGTTTTATAAAGAGTTAAACAATGTTGAAAATTTATCAATACATCATTTGATGATTTCAAGCAAAGCTGCCAATCCTATTGATTTCTTTGAGGATTGTCAAGTTATGATGACTACAGATGCATGTGAAGAGGCTGCATTAAAAACTCTAGAACAAAATGATTGCCCATTATGGCATGAGTTAAGATATGGAAGAATCACGGCTTCAACAGCATATGATGCTGCACATTGCAATGTCATCGATGGTTGTTTAACTGAGAACATATTGGGAGCTAGTAAACTAAGAGATACAGAGGCTATGAAAAGGGGAAGATTGTTGGAAAGTAATGTTTTAAAGGAGGTAGAGAAAATAAAAAAATTAAAATTAATAAATGTGGTTTAAAGTTAAATGCTGCCTATCCTATCATGGGTGCTTCTCCTGATGGTGAAAGTAATGTGTACAGTGTTGAGATAAAATGTCCAACATCAGAAAAGGCCATGAGTAGATACGTCAGCACAAGCAATATAGTGGCTTCGAAATATATGGCACAGGTGCAACTACAAATGCATTTTTCCAACAAATCAAAAAGCCTCTTTTGTGTTGCTCATTATAATTATTAAGTAACTAAAAAAGTAACTATAGTAGAGGTGGATTACGACAGGCAACTTTGTGAAAATTTGTTAGAGAAATGCATCCTGTTTTGGAATAAAGCCATTTTTCCTAAGTTATGTTTAAGCAAATTACAGTGAAATATTTTTTTCTAATTTGTCATTGATGCTTTCTGTGTTTTGATTGTATGTATCTATAGTCTTGACTGATAGTTATTAAAAATATAAATAATAATAATTAATGACATCATAATACATAATTATATTTTATTAAACTAAATTTTAGCCAGCCCATTGTAAATGCAACCATTCTATGGTTGCACTTACTGTGTTAGTCAGTTGTTGGTGAAATGTTGATATTCAATAGTACCAGAAAGATGGGAATTTTGTTTTTAACTAATAATTAGCATATAAGATCAACAAAAAATCTAATTTATTTGAACAAGTGTGATACATTAATGGAATAAAGAAAATATGGTGGAAAACTGGCCTCGTGGCTTAGTGGGTAGTAACTCTGCCTGCGACGCCGAGGGTCATGGGTTCGATTCCCACCCAGTGCAAATATTTGTGTGATGCATTCAAATGTTTGCACTGTGTCTGGGTGTTTCTAAGTATAATAAGTATGTATTTACAACTATATAAGTATTATATCAGCTATTTGACCGCAATAGTACAAGCTTTGCTTAGTTTGGGGTCAGATGGTGTTGTGTGTGAATTGTCCACCAATATACATAGAAACACCCAGACACAGTGCAAACATTTGAATTCATCGCACAAATATTTACACTGGGTGGGAATCGAACCCACAACCCTCGGCTTCGCAGGCAGAGCTACTACCAACTAAGCCACGAGGCCAGTCAGATAATAAGTATGTATTTACAACTATAAAATAATTATATCAGCTAGCTGGCCGCCATAGTACAAGCTTTGTTTAGTTTGGGGTCAGATGGTGTTGTCGACCAATATTTATTTATTTAAAACAAGTAAATGTATTTTTGATTTCAATAAAACTAATGTAAAATTATTTCATTTTTTAATTAAAACACCTTGCATATTAATCAATCCACAAGCTTCTATCATTACTTCATCTATAAGGGCGTTTTTCAAATTTTTTATACCTGGACTTTTTGCCCTGTCCTATTACTGTTTCACAAGCTGAAGTTATAAAAAGAAAAAAATTGGCCTCGCGATTATTTTCTAAAAATTGTACATGAAAACGACTTATCAAAAAATCATTTTAAATACTATTCCTTTAATTACAAATAATTATTTGAATTAACAATGCCCCCATTTACAGAGTGTCTTTCGTCAAAGTGCGTTCAAAAAAAATTTATATTCAAAACATTTTACAAAGAGCACCTTACATTTTTTTAAAGTACGTATTCATCTAATATCTTTGCTTTGATTTTTACCTCTAGGTAGCAAAATACGCCCGTAATTTAATTAGAATAAGGATTACAATCGAAGAACAAGAATATGTAACAGGTGGAAAATTCCTATTGAGTTACGATTATTTTTTCGTTTTATTTCAAATATTACCACAAATTTGTCATATTTTTTTGTTCTAGCAACTCTTGACCTGCTACTAAAGCGGCCATATTGTATTCTTTCATTCTGAGAGTGTCGGTCGCCCGAAATTTAGTAAACGAAAGTTTTACAATTTACTGAGTGATTTTAGGAATTCTACTGAGAAATTGTGATCTTGAGGTTTGTATAAGTCTTAACATCTATTTTATGTTTGTCATTTACGTACTGTTTTAATATGATGTAGAATATCGATCACTTGTAAAGATTTGCATGTAAACACAATAAATACAGTGAAAAAATTCGCATCACGGAAGATTCGTTACGTTCCACTGAGATACTTTAGCCGGTAATGTTTCTCATAGGACGTAATTTGTCACTAAGTGGAATATAAAGGCATGTATATATCAGTAAATTGAGAATGTAATAATTTAGCCATATTATTCAGTGTTCAGTTTTAACCGACTTTCAAAAATGGAGGAAGGTACTCAATTCGTCTCCAAGTTTTTTTATGTACTTTACTCATAATGTTACTCGATTACCTACTACAAGACGCTAAATGTGACTTAATTTTAATTTTAATTTTAAAAGAAGTATAAATACTATTTTTTTAAAATAGTATTTATACTTCTTCATTTTGTCTCATAACAAATCTTATTATCATATTAGTTTTTTGGTTAAAACTAAAATTATAAAGGAAAAGGTTGTATGTGAGTGTGTATATTTTTCACCCGTTTATGTATAGTAGACAGTGATGAAATAAGTGGTATAATACTATCATTATTTTAGCTAGACTTTTGTAATAGCTGCTGTATGCATTTTTTACCTTATGTTTGTATATTAAATGTACCTAAATTAAACTTAATGTTATAGCAAAAAATGCATGGTTATAATGGTCACATTGTATGTTTTTAGGACACATAATGCCTCTGACTGCTGCGGAACGTATGAAAAGATATAGAGAAAAACTGAAAGCAGATCCTGAAAAATACATCCAGTTTAAAAAGAAACATGCTCAGTTAGTAAAAAATAAAACAAAGAAAATAAATGAACTGAATGAAGAAGAACAAGAAAAATTAAGAAAAAAATGGCGAGAACAAAAGAAGAAACATAAAAAGAGAGAAATTCAATGTGAAGAATCTTCAAGAACTCAAAAGATAAATAAAAAAAGTACAAGGGCCACTAATAAATCTAAAATAATGAGACAATTCAAAGCAGCATTGAAAAAAAATAATGCTTTGATAAAGGCTCTTCAAACAACAAAAAAGCAATTTTATCGCTATAAAGTAAAGACTTCTAAGGAAATTGAACAGCTGCCAGAATGTGTAATGAAAATGAAAGCTAGGGAAGAGGTATTAGAATATTGTTTAAAATCAAAATACGCGAAATGTGGCACACAGAAAGAAAAGAGACTGCTTAAAGATTTGGTGAATGACGAAAAAGTCACAAAAGCAAAAATGAAAACGAAATGTTCTAATATGTTGGGACTAAAAGGAAAAATAAGAAAGAGTAAGGAAAAGGTGAAAAATATAAAAACTTCCTTAGACATAAAGGAATTTTATATACGCGATGACGTCAGCAGATGTACGGCTGGTAAGAACGAATGTCGCACTCTAGGAAAGAAGAAAGAACAAATACGATACTTGCTGGATACCTTGGGGGTTTTATACAAGAAATATAAATCGGAAGGTGGTAAACATAGCT
The DNA here is from genome assembly GCA_963693475.1 of Ectropis crepuscularia. NCBI lineage: Eukaryota > Metazoa > Arthropoda > Insecta > Lepidoptera > Geometridae > Ectropis > Ectropis crepuscularia. The sequence goes on from OY856355.1 coordinate 23,754,184, forward strand.
TTACCACCTTTTATAGGTATAAGCCATTTTTTGTGCTTTCGCCCAATATCAAAAATCGGGACACTTGCTTATGTGTGAAACATAGCAACATAGAAATTAAATTACATGCACTGCAAAAACATGGACTGTTGGCGAAGCACAAGACTATGACAGAAATTTTGAGTCTGTTGAGCTGTGATTTAAATTCATATGATTGTATGTTTAGTAGATGTCAAAAATGTAACAAAATTAAATTATAAATTAGAGAACATAAATAAGGATACAGAGCTTGAATGGTTTCAATGGGAGAGGATAAACCATACATACATATGAAAAGAATGAAAAAGGAGGCGCAACCACTGCTACTACAAAAAAACTGCAAAGGTGAAAAAGACTGGAACTATAAATGCTTTGATAAAAAGTTTTGAAATGGACATACCAGCATTTTAAAAACATAATTTTACCTGGATTCATCAACAAAGACAATATCAAAAGTGTATTAATGAAATGAAGGAAAATGAAGCACTGATAATTTGCGACTTTTCAGAAAATTATCATTGTAAATTGGAAAGTGAAATTCAATCCATGCACTTTGGTGCCTCTAAAGCACAGATTACTCTGCACACCGGCATGATTTATTGGAAGGGTTCCTGTCAATCATTCTGCACAGATTCTGACAGCACTTGTCACGAGCCTCAAGCTATTTGGGCCCACTTGATTCCAGTAGTAAAATTGCTGAGAGAAATTAAGCCTAATACCAAAGTAATTCATTTCTACTCAGACGGACCCAGCAGTCAATATAGACAGAAAAATAACTTTTATTTACATAATTTGTTCACGTGTAAGCTTGGCCTGAACTTCTCCACCTGGTCTTTTACTGAAAGCGGACACGGAAAAGGGGTTGCTGATGGCATAGGAGGTTCTGTCAAGAGAGCCCTAGACCGCCAAGTGTCCTACGGTCGAGATATATCGAATGCAAAAGATGCTCACCAAGTACTGCAAAACTGCATGAAGACTGTGAAATGCCTGCTTATCAACGACAAGGATATTGATAATATTAATAAAATTGTTCCCAAAAATTTAAAACCTGTCCCTGGAACAATGCAAATCCATCAAATAACATCATCAAGTTTTCTGGGCGAAATTATGCATAGAACACACTCGTGTTTTTGTTCATCAGAAAGAGGAATGGGTGGTTGTTACTTGCCGCAAAAGTACAGTTTTGACCTTAGTATCAACAAAAACCACCAAGAAAAACGACATGAAATGAGAGATGTAATAGAACATTTGGAAAGGAATGAAAATATGAAAATTAATAAATTGGAAGATAAAAAACGCATCAAGAAAGAGCAACATAAAATGGTGAACAAAATATGCAGCGACCAATTCATTGAAGGAAGACAAGATGAGAGCGAATTTGAGATTCAAGAAAGTTGTGGTGATGACATAAGCCATATAATGCATAAAATCAAAGAAGATGGTCAGACAACAAGTGAGAGGATTTGTGAAATGATAGATGATAAGGTTATTGTTATAGATCCGAAATATGAATGGGAAGACAAAGTGATAGTTGAAATGAATGATGACTTGGAATTGAGCGAAAACATGTATATAATAAAAGTAGATCAGGAGCAACAAATTAACGAAGAAAATAGTGTTTCATAGGAAAACATAATTTTACAGGACATAACAATGAATAAATCAGCAAATGATTTTGTTGTATCAGAAAGCCACGAAGATGAACTTCTTCTACACGCGTCAAGCCAGTATGATTGTCACAGTAAAAGGTCATTCATTCTGAAATCAAAAAAATATAAAACTAGTTTGACTCAGCCGAAAAAATGTGAAGTAGTAAAAAAAGAAAATAAGGCTCTTAGAACAATCATTAAGCGTAAAATTAAGTGTCATAGTTGCAAAAACGAATTTCCTTTTCAAACATGCACCACTAAGTGCATGGTGTGCAAGCAATTAATCTGACTCTCTTGCAGTCAAGGACAACAAATGTTTGATTACATTTGTGATACATGCTTAGGTGAATAGTTCGTAAATTTTAAGTTTGCAAGTGATTTGTCGTTTTGAAAAGTTTTTCGAAGCAGTTTTTACACTAAGTAAATTAGAAATATATTATTTTAACACACGGGACTTAATCGTGTAAAGTTACTGTTTTCTTATTATCGAATGTGTCGGCGAAGCTGAAAAGTTATATCAAAATATGACCATGTGTGCTGGCTCTGATAACTACACATATGACTATATTACTAGCTAACTATTACCTAGATGTAGTTTGTATCTCATGTATTTTCATTGAAAATATATCTTATTTCGCATACATTTTGCTTTGTTTGTTTTTGTTTCCTGCATAGTAATACTTAATAATGTGTACAGAGCTTAATGTTTCTACTGAGAAACAACATCATTCTACTTAGTGACTGTCCTCGAAAAAAAAAAACGAAAAAATCTTATAGTTTGAATAGAAACTCATAAAATATTAAAGTCTGTTTTATTTCATCACAATTGCTACAAATCTGTCTATAAACCAAAGTGATATGAAAACTAGGAGTAACGTGATGACATTATAAAGTAAAATATAGTAAAGCTGAACGTCCAAAATGTAACTCAGTAGAAAAAACGTTAAGAAATTGTAAGTAATGCTTTCGTAACTCAGTAGAAATTAAGATGCTAAATCTTAATCAAAATATTTTAATTTGACTTCAATAAGCTTGATTTTTAAGAGTATTTTGAATTTAACAATAAGTTTACATATTATAAAATACTAGAAAAATAAAAATTAGCTATCAATATTTTATATTTCTCGATTTTTCTATTAGGTACAAAAAATTTGAAAAACGCCCATAATTGGAATTAAATTATAGTCGCTACAAGCATGAGGCAGTAACATGTGAAATTCTCTTAGCCTCTTTATAACTCTTTCAACATGTATTCTTAATGCTGCTATCCGTTGATTGGTTCACTTCATCTTTAGTGCTAAAAGAGGACTTTGAAATAGAAGGTGGGCGAATGAGAGTACATTTTCTGGTTTCTAAAAAAGGTGTCAAGTCTTTAAACCCTCTGTCAGCCATCACTGCTTTGTTAGGGGGTAAACACTAAACACTCTAAGTAACCACAGTCTTGCACTATCATAACATCAGTAGCTCTTCCACCATATCCATCGGAGATAAAATTGATCAGCCCGTCAGGTGTACATGAAATTAGGTACTTCAAAGTGTTACATTTTTTGTACTGTGACCAAGTAAGTGATTGGTTAACTACATCAGACGGTTTCTCAATTTGAATTTCTAGGCAATCAGTGATTGAAACAACATTTGCATACCTAGCCTTGAATGATATTGGTAAATTTTTGTAAATCTCTGGTGGTGTTGGCCATACAATCAAGTCTTTCATTTTGCTGCAATAAGAGGTATACTTTTAGAGAATATTCTACAAATAGTGCTCTGTGAACATCCAAAATTTAATGCTAATATGCTGAATGACTCATTTTTTTTAATCGTTATTAGTATATCTATAGCAGAAAGTGGGATATTTTCACTTAAAAGTTTTACTAAATGATATGATTTTTTAGGTAATCCCAGCAACATTTTAGGCTCTTTTTCTATAGCAGCTAACATGCCACTGCGCATTACATTTTTAAAATGTTTTTCATCCTCTGAATCATCTTTGACTGGCCTAGTGGGTAGTAGCTCTGCCTGCGAAGCCGAGGGTCGTGGGTTCGATCCCCACCCAGTGCAAATATTTGTGTGATGAATTCAAATGTTTGCACTGTGTCTGGGTGTTTCTATGTATAATAAGTATGTATTTAAAACTATATAAGTAATTATATCAGCTATCTGGCCGCCATCATACAAGCTTTGCTTAGTTTGGGGTCAGATGGTGTTGTGTGTGAATTGTCCACCAATATATTATATTATATATTATTATATATCTGGCACCCCACTTAGTTCAGATGAACTACATGGTGCATAATCATGAGATATGGTTGAAGAATTAGAAGAAATAGATATACCATCAACTGGGTTATCTGCAAATAAATTTCTTTTTGAAACAGTTAGTTGTCTTAGCTGATTTTATAGGTGAAGTTCCAATATGTTTTGATGAAACCGAAAATGGAGACAGTGCTACATCTTTATTTTTCATGGATAAATTTACATGAACACCTATACTTCAGTACTTCTTCTTGATATTTACTTGTACAGCTTTGTCAGAGTGAGATGTCTCTACATTTTCATAGACTTGAATATGAGAAGTACTAGGTACTGCTTCATAATTATCAGAGACATTTATATGGGAAGTACTCGGCCTAGCTTGATATTCATCACAGCCTTCAATATGAGTACTGGGTGCCGCTTCATAATTACTTCTTTGTGGAGGTTTGCAAATTTCTAAATTATTGCTACTTTTGACAGCATACTCGGAGAGAGCTTCATTTACCAGTGCTGATCTTTGTCTCTTAATAGCACTCTTTCTCTCTGGTGGTGCCATGTTTCGGTAAGTTTTAGGTAAGTTCAAACTTTAGTAAAACCCCGACAAAATGTCAGGTAGGATAAGTAATTTTAAAGAGTTTTATTGGACTTTGTTACCTACACATTAGGTTAGGTAGGTTCCTATGTATGAACAAGTGGTCTTCTACTTGATTTTTGAAATATACAACACTTCTGACTAATTCACACTATGACAACTGTACAAATTATAATATATACTTACATTAAAGTGATCTTCACAACAATGCAAACACGGTGTTGAAGATACTTCATCTCTTCTCATTATTTTACACCATTGTTTTCGTGTTTTCGCATCTCTTGGAACAGCAAAAAATATCTTATCGGGTGTACTTCTAATAGTGTTTTTGCACTTGGGTACAAGGCAATACCTATAGACAGGTTTTTTAGCTTTTTCCATCGTTTTAATAGCTCGCACAACACAAAAATCGGTACAAAGTATCTGCAACACTTGAAAACTTGTAGTAAACAAAGACAGAGCGTAGCCTGTGGCGTCATGCCCAGCGCGGGAAAGATAGCAGCGTTCAAACAGGTCAAATTTTATCGATATTTTAAATATTATTTAAAAAAATAATTTGAACATTTGCAAGAGTATTTATATTTTTTAATGTGTTATAATAATGTGAACAGTGAATTAAAAATATTAAAAAAATGCATGCATATTCCTTATTATCTCATGTTTGCTCTCAACACACCTTTCAACCACGTCCAAACCCCACAGTTTCTGAAATTAATGGAAATTTCATTCCCATATAAACCGGGTCGACCCAGACGAAGGTGGCGTGACGAATTGGAATCGCACGATAAAGACTGGGCCACCAAAGCTGTAAATCAGGCTATCTGGAAGGAGGGAAGAGAGGCCTTTGCCCAGCATTGGGACAATTTAGGCTGATGATAATAATAATAATAAATAAAATATAAACCTCCAAACCGTCAACTAATTGCAGATAATCTACTCAACGAAGTTTACAACTCGACTCAAGAAAGCGAAAAAACTTGGTTGAAAAATAAAGTTGTCAATCTGTCAATTGATGGTTAGAGTGACTTTAGGCAGGAGACGCTAATAATTTGTGACTGTGTCATAGACGTGTTGAAAAACTCGATTAATTTAATTAATACAATATATAAGGGCGGCGAGAGCCATGCAGCCGACTACTACTAGGTTAAAGTCTGTATTATGGCAATAAAACAACGTGAAACATTCAACTGCACGGTGCGAAGCATAGTGACAGACAACGCAACGTAGCAAATATTACGCCGGCTCCACACGTTGGCCCAAATATAGGCCCCAACGCTACTCGTCCAACGTGTGGATCTAAAAAATGGCATTGGTCCCAACGTAGGGGCGAGCGTTGGTAGTTGGCCGGCTGGTGTCGGGTCATCAAAAGCATCTGGGCTAACGCTCGCGATCTGACCGATCTGTCCACACGTTGGCGCTTTGCTCAGTTCTGTTGCAACACGCAGCGAGTGCGTACGTCGAGCGAGAATGGCTTCCTACCAGAAAATCGCCACCGGCATGGACAAATGAAAAAGTCTTATTTCTTACAAAAATAATTATTGAACTTTATCAAGCACCTCCTATAATATGGGACGCAACTCGAAAGGATCATAAAAATAAAAATGTATTAGCTGATGCATGGCGCACTATTCAACAGAATATGGGAATGAATTTCTCAATTGAAGATTTAAAAAAAAAGCGAGAATCATTAATGAGCATAATGAGCACATATCGCCTTTACAGAAAGAAAATTAGTGACTCGATCTGGATCATCAACAGATGGTATTACAACTTACTCGTAACACGAGTTACTGTAACTGAAACAAGTGACAGTAATGAAAAAACAACTTTGGCTCAGGTCGTTTTTAGTATTCTTGTTTCCAGACTATCCTTGTTTTATATATTTTTACTTTTCTGTTTACATTTACTTCTGCGTTTTTCATTTCACTGATAAAGTTCCTAACTTTATTCATTATTAAAAAATATCACAATTTTTTCACTAAGACAGGTACCAGTCCTAATGAATATTGTGAGAACTCATTAAACTTAAAAGAGTAAACTATCTTAACTAAAATAATAAACTTTTTTATATTACGTTATATACGAGTATTTTAAGTCCAATGGGAAACCTCGCTTCTCGTTCTCACGCGATATTTTCGATTGCCTTTAACGTGGACTTTCGAGTGGAGATAAGTAGGTATTTTGAGAAATATAATGATAAGACGCTGGGAAAGGTCTGTTATCAGTGTACTACAGTCATTCTACGGCTTACCAGATTGACGAATCGCTGCTGGATTACCTGAAACAATCTAAAGCTCCAAATCCAATAAAGACTGTCAGAAATAAAGAAATATATGTTGAGCCCGGCAAATCAGTATCTGTAACTGATTTTAAAAATAGAGACTTATTACAAAAACCAAAGAAAAACAAAACCAAAAAGAAAGAAGCAAAACCAAAGTTGAAAAAAGTGAAGACTGATAAAATTATACATAAAACTGAAAAAAGTAATGCAGAAATCAGCGACGAAAACACATTAAATGAAAAAAATATTGACAATTTTACATATTATAGTAAAGGAATTACAACAGATATAGACAAACTGCCTAATATAGAAAAACAACAGGAGCAGATAAACGAAACAAACATAGACATAGCGTATAGACAGATGTAAAGATGACTGCAATAAATTACGAAATTCTTACGTCAACGCAATGAAACGCCGTAAAAACAAAAAAAGTGGGCAAGCTGCTGTATGAATTTCTCCCTGGAACTACGAAGAACAAATGAGCTTTTTACGCCCATATATGGAATCAAGGTTAACTACAACTAATCTCTCGTCTCCACCAAAATCGCCAGAAGCTGAATCAGAACATTCACAATCTGATAGAACCGGCCGACAACACCCAAAATCTACCTCATCCAATTCGAGACCAAGGGGAAGTAAAGTAAACTCACAAAATCTATAAGACATAATGAAGTCTTCCCATGATTAAAGACAACAAAGGGTCCATAGAAAAATGCCCGATTTGGATGAAACCGACATGTTCTTTTTGAGCATGAGTAAAGCAATTGAAGATCTTCCAAAAATCGACCAGACTAAAATAAAATTTGATTTACACACAGCCATAAAACAAGCAGAAATACGTAAACTTGAGGCTCAATCACAGGTTCATAAAACACCAATCATTGTGGCTCAACAGATAATTTCTCTGCCAAATCAACCATCTACATCCATACCGATCTAAACTTTATCAGGCTTCTTAGAATCATCAACGCTCATACCATTTCAAAACTCGGATTCTCAAGTTCACTGTAATTTTGAAGATGGAACAATTTCATCATACTACAGCAATGCAGATTTTTCTGATGTAAATTAATCTGATTCTAGGAAAGTTGATTATTCTCATGCTAATACAAATGAATAAATATGATTACCTTACACTTACTGTAAGTCATTCTCTTGTCTCAATAGGTTTCCGAAACTTCGTATGTTTTTTTTTTAATATCCAATTCGATCAAGTTATGAATTTCGTTAAATTGTGTCTTGGATAACCTAAAATATTGATGGAATCTTTCGTCGTCACTTATAAGTTCCTGAACAAGACAGTGAAACTCGCCTTTTAACTCTCTTTTTCTATTAACCGGATGACCCAATACCTTCTTGTCTTTCTTTTTTTTTTCTTTAGAAGTAATGTTAGAGCCAAAAATTATAGGTCTTTAAATTCGGATTCAGAATCGGAAAAATATTGGACATTCATTTTTAATCTCGGATAGCAATGGTAACGTAAGAACTCACGAGAGTTGTAGCAACACTAACTTAAGATTTCGTTAGAAGGCGCCTGAACACGTTCATAAATGTGTTTGGTAGTTGTGACGTCAGTGCGCATCACGACACAACACGTCAGACAAGTATAATTCAAACTTAATATTATTGTCAGTGTTGCCGTTTTGGCATTTTTAATGCTAAATTTGGCATATTTTCCTCTCATTTAGCATGTTAATTTGGAACTTAGCATATTGCATTATTTTAGCATTTTTTCAACATTGTCTAGGGCAACACTTTAATAAGGGGAAATCCCATCCATCGTTAAGAGATATCATTTCGTACGTTCGAGGTTCGGTGATGGTTCTGTTGGTTATGGTTCTGGTTTTCCCGATTAGTCGATTGTTTATGTTTTGCTCAAACATTCGTTCGGTCAGTGACAGACACATCACAAGTTATATAGGTAATACGTTACGCTTGCGGAAAACTAAAGTGATTGCGCGCAAAAACATTTTAAAATACAAGTTTGGTGAGAACAATGCCCCCCAAATATTCACAACATTATCGTGAAGAATGGGAACAGATGAGGGAGTTTAAGGATTGGCTATCACCGGTCAAAGATGATGCCACTAAAGCCTACTGCAAATATTGTAAGTGTAATATTATTGCAAAACTGTATTGTTTAAAACAACATATTTCTACAAGTAAACATGTGAAGTGTGCTGAGCCCATGAAAAGTCAAACAAAAATTAACTTTTCGAAAATTCAAACCCGCCTTGATACCCAGAAAGCGGAAGGCAATCTTGCACTTTTTATTTGCGAGCATACTGCAATTTTGACGGTGGATCACCTATCGGATTTGTGCAAAAAGACATTTTCTGACAGTAGAAGTACAGAAAACATGAAGTTACATAGAACAAAATGTAGCAATATTATAAATAAAGTCTTGGCACCGCACTTTGTATCTGAATTGATAAAAGATGTTGGACATGCAAAGTTCAGCATATTAATAGATGAATCTACAGACATATCAGTCACAAAAGTTCTCGGTATGTCAATCCGATACTATAGCCAGACCAAAAAACAGATTATAACAACATTCTTAGGATTGGTTGAAATTGAGAACGGGACAGCCATTGCCATAGTCAATGGCATAAAGACCCTATTTACACTATTAAATTTAAATATAAACAATTTAATAGGGATTGGAACCGACAATGCTTCTTCTATGACTGGTGTCAACAACGGCGTGCACAGCCTTCTGAAATCTGAAACTGGCAATAATAATCTATATAATAACTGGCAAAAATAGTATTAGTGCGGTGCCTATGTCATTCTTTACAGTTGGCTATTACTCATGCATCTGAAGAAACTCTACCACGAAACATCGAGTTCCTGATCCGAGAAACCCACAATTGGTTTAGCCATTCTTCTAATAGACAATTGTTCTACAAGGAACTTTATAAAACTATAAACTGTGGCAAAGAACCTCTAAAAATTACTCAAATGTGTAATACCAGGTGGTTGTCCATTGAACCTGCTGTCCGTAGAATAGTAGATCAATGGTTAGAACTGAAAACCCATTTTGAAATTATGAAACAAAAAGAAAACTGTTACATGGCAGAAATGCTTTACTCTATGTATAATGATCCCATCAATCATCTGCATCTACTATATTTGTTACCAATTTTAGATGAAGTACAAAAAGTGAATAAGAATTTCGAAAGCAATGACAGAGACCCGACCAAACTTCTAAATGACTTGGTTGAATTGGTTGAGTCGGTGGCAAGGCGAATTTTGATGCCAACAGCATCAGCCATAGTAAATATTCTGACAGATAACATCACCAGTTACCTGGATCCATCTCCATACATGGGTTTCAGTGTAGAACGTCGAATTACGGAATACCAACTTTCATCAGAATCAGTTCAGAATCTACGACATCGCTGTAAACAATTTACATTGAAGCTCGTCCAGGAAATGCGATCAAGGTTGCCAGTAAATATTCAAACATTGAGAAAAATGAATATGTTTTCTGTACGGGAAACTTTGAAAGCAATTAAACCAGAAATTGTTGACATTGCTCAAGAGTTTGGTTGTAACGCAGTCGATATAGAGCGTATTGTGGTACAATGGAGAAACATTAGTCACATAGACTGGAAAAACAAAAATTCGACGATAGAGTTCTGGTCAGAGGTATGTGAGTACAAAGACTGTGCCGATAACAATCCATTTCACGAGTTGGCATCTTTAGTGATGTCTATCCTTTGTCTTCCACACTCCAATGCAGAAGTGGAGAGAGTGTTTAGTCAAATGAATGTGGTGAAAACTAAACTGAGGAATCGGATGTCGTTGACGACACTAAACTCAATACTGTATGTCAGATATGGACTCCGAAGATCAGGAAAATGTTGCAATTCTTATAATATTCCTGATGACGTGCTGAAAAACATTAAGGGTATTAAAGAACATGCAGCGACTGATGATAGTGGCCCGTCAACGTCACAACAAGAAAAAGACGAACAAGTTGATGACCTTCAGATATTTTTCGAAATAGATGACTAAGATTTAGATATATGACTTATTAATACTTTACCATCAGGTATTGTTCAAAATAGAAGAGTCATATATTGTTTTTTGATGAATAAATACTTTAAATCAAATTGGCATTTTATTTAGCACTTTTTAAATTGTATTTAGCATTTTCTAGCATTATTCGGGCGAAAAGTTAGCATTTTTTTAAAATATAAAACGGCAACACTGATTATTGTAGTGTAACCATCAGTTTAAAAAAAAAAAACAATGCTACAAATGTTTCTGGAATCGAATAAAGAAGACAGTCTTGGCAAAAAGTATTAGGCACCCCCATAAAACACGTGCACCTTCCAAAGTACAAAAAAAATCGTACCTCTTTTACAACACAGTGAGTGGGAATGCCAAATGTTAATTTTAAACAGTAGATTGTGTATTTCAAAGGATCATACATCTGGTCCACAAAACGCGAGAAATGGTGTATTTAGCAAAATATTTGGATTTATCTGTTAGTCATCTTTTGACTTGCTGAGTGTCAAGAAGCTAGTGTGTGCATTTTTTTGTGAATAATGCCCGTTTTCACCAATAAGCCCCTAAACAGTTACCTAAAGCTTTGGTCTGGTGATCATGACGCACAACGCTGCGGTATGCGCCGCGACGCAGCGTCACGACGCAGCATTTAGCGTCTCTGCGGAGAGATGGTCAGTTGATTTTGCCGCAGCTACCAAGGTAGACGTGAACATGAACAATTTTTCTGTAATTTTTTATCAAACTTGTAAATTTCTATCAAACTTTTATGTTTTTTGTCTTTATTTTTATATAAAGAAGGATAGTTGCGAACTAATTCTATTAAATTGTCTTCGAAAAATTCCATATTAGCCCGTGACGCACACCGCACACCGCAGCGTTGAACCGAGAATGACGCCGCGCTGTGCGGGAGTACACCTCCCCACTTCACCGCGCTTGCCCCTCGCCGCTGACGCATGCTGCGACGGAACAAGAGACCATTCTCGACGTTTTTCATATGATTGAGTGTCCGGCGACGCATACCGCATACCGCAGCGTTGTGCGTCATGATCACCAGACCAAAGCTTAAGGTTCCCTTATTTTAGGGGACCCTTAAAATCATCCCCTAACCTAAATTCTGTTTCACCATCCTAAGGAATACCTAAGTAAGAGTCCCCTAGTTAGGTGCCGTATAGTGCGGAGGAACTACGGAAACTTTTATCGATATAATTTTTTTTATTGATATTTCGCTGAAAAAAACAAGATGAAACACGTAATTTTACTCAGTTTATGTAGAAAAAGTGTGTTGATTGATATGAAACTTGCCTAAGTCCAGTCTCGTTCAAATCGATATATCCTATGTCCTCGCCTTCACAAAGAAATTAAGGGTCAAAGTCGCAACATATTTTCAATCCAGCCTAAGTCGCCCATAGGTGCCAAATCATTCATGCCTAAGTCCATTAGAACCAACCACAAGCCGTCACTTGACTGTCATGGCCACTATTCCTGTTTGATTGTCATGCGAGTCACTGCATTGTTCCCGTGTTTTTATTAAAATTATGGAAAATATAATAAACTAGCTGTTACCCGCGACTTCGTCTGCGCGAAATAAATACGAACGTGACTCGGGCAATACCTATTTGTTTACCCAGACACATTTACAGTTACTAAAAACAGCTTATAATAAAACAATTTCATAAAAATCGGTTCAGTTGATTAGATCTGAAAGCGAAAGAGACATTCGGCCTGCATTTCAACTACAATTTCATCCTCATACAGTTCGAAATTACAAAACTGCAAGAACAAACATTCGTTTGATTTGTGTCAAGTATATATATATATAGCCTATATACAGAGTTTCAGTTTTATCTTCAACGGTTGGGAACTTCCATATTGACATTCATCCCCCATTTCAACCCCAATTTCACCCCCGTATAGTTTGAAATTACAAAATTGACAGAACAAACATTCGTTTGCACATGCGTTCGTGCTGCACGTGCACGTTTGCACATTCGCACACACAAACATTCGTTTCGTGTCAAGTGTCTATATACAGAGTTTCATGTATTTATCTTCAACGGTTGGGAACTTCTATATTGACATTCATCCCCCATTTCAACCCCAATTTCACCCCATACAGTTCAAAATTAATAGAACAAACATTTAATTGCTTCGTGTCAAGTGTCTAGATACAAAATTTGATAACGTTGAAAATTACGAATTTTCATACAACCGTTCATCCATTGTTTCACCCTCTTAACCCTTCACGCGTGTGACGAAAACTCGCGGAACGGTCCGTACGTCCCGGCTAGATCATTATCACATATTATTATTATATATTCAGTATAATATACCTACATTTATATATTACCAGAAAGCCCTTGAAATGTAGCTTACTATTATATTAAATTCTAACTATTTACAACATTAATTAATCCTGTCACGAAATGCAAAGTTTACATTTTACGCCCGTTGTAAAAAAGTTTTGGATTTCACAGCATTTCGATGTCATTATGCTTTTTCACTAATAAAAGAACACAACACACAAATAATATTAGCTTTAGCACGTTCGCCATTGTTTTTTTAGTAGATTACAATACAATACAAACCGTTTTCACATTTTCTGGTTTATAAAAAAAAAATCTTTGTCGTGGGGCAAAATGGCGTCGGACAATCGCGACAAAAAAATGGCGGAGTAGAATCCGTATTTTTTATTTTTTTAGGCCAAATGAAGCTTTATTTGTATTGTGTTACCGGTAAATTTTACGGAATTGAAATTCCGAATAGACTAGTACCAACATTATAACGTGTTAAGACGTATACATGTCACAATCCGTCTTCCAATAGAGAGCTTTCCTTACGCAACTATGCGTTGCGTAAAGCACGTGAAGGGTTAAGGGTTGAATTTCGCAAAACCCCGTCTTAGTGAGCGCCTACGTGCTAAAATACACCTACATGCAAATTTCAGACTCCTAGCATTTGTAGTTTCTGAGATTTCGTGATGAGTGACCTTTCGCTTTTATATATATAGAAGATACTGTGCCACCAGAGACAGCAAGGAAGAAGCAGAAAACTCATAGTAATAGCAACAAAGAAAACCGGTAAGTTTTAAGCACGAAATTGTATTTATTTCTATTAAAGTAGTACGTTGAAGTAGCCATAGATTGGGATGACGTCACAGGGTTGAACAGGGCCGGACTGTTTTGGTTGTGTGGATAATGTACCTGTATTTGTTTGTAGTATATTTCACTATAGTATTATATTTAATTTTGATTGAGAGGTTGAGAGGTTCTATGAACAGTTATACACCTTTACGCAAACACGACCTGTCGTTAGCATGGCAAAAGACCCAAGAGCCAAGCTGACCCGACACTTTACCGTAGACATCCCGAAAGTCAGCCTGTATGAGATTAGGATGGCCCTCAAACAACTTAAGAACAACAAGGCACCTGGCGACGACGGAATTACGACTGAGCTTCTGAGAGCGGGTGGAAAACTGGTACTTAAAGTCCTCCAGAAGCTGTTCGACTCTGTCATACTTGACGGTAATACGCCAGAAGCGTGGAGCAGAAGTGTGGTGGTGCTCTTCTTCAAAAAAGGTGACAACACCTTGTTGAGGAACTACATACCCATCTCACTTCTTAGCCACGTTTATAAGTTGTTTTCGAGGGTAATCACGAATCGTCTCGCACGCAGGTTTGACGACTTCCAGCCACCCGAACAAGCCGGGTTCCGAAAAGGCTATAGTACCGCAGACCACATACATACGCTTCGGCAGATTATACAGAAAACCGAGGAGTATAATCGGCCACTATGTATGGCGTATGTGGACTATGAGAAAGCCTTCGATTCCATCGAGACCTGGGCGGTGCTTCAGTCTCTCCAGCGATGCCGCATGGACTATCGCTATATCGAAGTGTTGAGGTGCATTTACAGCAAAGCCACAATGTCTGTCCGATTACAGGACCAGTGCACAAAACATATCCGGCTACAGAAAGGCGTGAGACAGGGAGATGTTATATCTCCGAAACTGTTCACTGCCGCGCTGGAAGATGTTTTCAAGCTACTGGACTGGAACGGACATGGCATCAATATCAACGGCGAATGCATCACTCACCTTCATCACTCACCTAAGGTTTGCCGACGATATAGTCATTGTGGCGGAGTCGATGGAGGACCTCGGTGCTATGCTCAGGGACCTTAGTAGAGTATCCCAACAGGTAGGTTTGAGGATGAATATGGACAAGACGAAGGTCATGTCAAATGTTCATGTCTCACCTGTACCGGTTATTGTTGGGAATACCACACTCGAAGTTGTTGACGAATACGTCTACCTGGGTCAAAAGATCCAATTGGGTATTTGTATTTAATTGGTTTACTTTGACTTAATTGATAACAATAATAGATTGCTCTTTTCATTCACATACATTTAATTTATCAGTGAACCAAAATACCATTGGGTATGTGTGTATTATGTAGGTATGTAACTTTCTAATTACTACCTACATTTTTTATTCGACTGCGCTAGCAGATGTTTTTGAGGGTATGTATGTCTGTATGTACCTATGTATTTTATTTTTAGAGGTGTCGTTAGTTTCGTGTTCTGTGTTAAAATCTTTTGAGTGTGGTATCAAAATAAAGGATTATGACGCAGTCGGGTTTATTGGTTTTTAAACGAATTAACTTGTTTACTTCTAAATCCCATAAAAAATACTTACTTACAAACGTAACTAATAGTAATTTCATAGTCTACGATCATATTTTGTATGTTTTTTTAATAATATAATAAATTACTTAAACTTTTTTTTCAGGTACTCGGCAAAATTTTTACCTAAAATGCCCGCGTGTAAACACCCTTTAAAAGGCAAATACAAATGTGATACTTTGACTTCTAATAGCCTTTTCCATTTCCATAAAAAAATCTATAGCACCAACAAAAAAATTGACCAAGACAATTTTGTGATAAAATATATAAGTACAAAGCCAGTGCTCCGAAAGCGACCCAGAAAAAATGCTAGAAACCTAAAATCTTTTTCTAACCATTTCTTTGGTCCTGATCACAAGAGCCATGAACTCATTCCCGTCTGCCTGCAAGTCTTTTGTGGTATTCTAGGTATAAAACAGGGGATAATAAAAGACGTCACTAAAAGATTTGCTGAAACTGGATCCAGTGCATCTGAGAGCAGAGGAGATGACCGCAAGAAATTTGCATTCAGATCAAATTTAGAGTCAGTTTAGAAATTCATCAAGAAATTTAAACCTTATGATTCTTATTACTGCAGCGGCTGAATAAAACAGAGAATTTATCTTGACCCGTTTCTTAACATTTCTAAAATGTACGAAGATCAAGCCATGCCTGGATTATCGGTAACTAAATCATATTTTAGAAAAGTTTTCAATACCACTTTCAACATCGGATTTGGAACGCCCAGGCAAGATGTTTGCTCCGATTGCCTGCAGTTTTTGGAAAAACTAAAAATAATTCCAAACAGCGCTGAAAAAGAAAGTATACGTGCACAATATTTAATTCAAAAGGCACGAGCAAAATGTTTTTTCCAACTTTTAAAAGATGAAGACCCAGAAATACTTATTTTATCATTCGGCTGCCAAAAAAAATTACCGATGCCCAGGGTGCCCGACCAATCGACTTAGTATTCTAGGCAGTACAATTTTACAATTGTTCAGGGCAACTCCAAATCCAGTTTGACTCGCGAAAATGTCAGTTCATATGTTTGGACTGAAGATATGGCATTAAAAGGTTCCAATGAAATATCATCTTGCGTTTATCACTGCTTGACCAGATTGAATATGGAAGGGAAAATATATTCAGACTTATGGCCGATGGCTGTGGTGGCCAGAATAAGAACTCGACATTGATTTGGATGGTTTGTAAATGGCTACACGACACGCGGTATGGTATTTACAAAGATGAGACAATTTTTCCTGTGACCGGGCATAGCTTCAAACCCCCAGACAGAGTTTTTGCGCTAACCGAAAAAAAAATTTGACGATTAGAAAATATTTTATATCCAGATTACTATATTGGTATATTGTCATCTAACGCGACTATATTTCGTGAAGTTGATGAAGTAGCAGTGTTCGACTGGAAGGAGGCTTCCAAAAATGTATTAAAAAATACCCAGAGCCTGCATTTCCAAATAAGCAAGTGTAAAAAGATTGTGATTGTAAAACATCCTAGAATTTTTTTAGTACGTTGTGAGTTGTCTTAACGAAATGTAATTGGGCAACTCTTGCCAATTACAAAAAGAGGGAAAAAGATATCACAAATATTACCCCAAATACTACAGGGCACCGTTGCTGTCAAACAAGAAAAGCTTGATGACGTGAATAAATTATTAATTAAACACTTTGGTGAACAGTGGCGAGATATTTCGGAATTACAATATTTCAACAACGTCCTCTCTGCACCTAATCAAATTCCGAAAATACGGGTAATGGAGAATCTTATATACCAGACCAGCATACTCCGGAAGAAATATTTGACTTTGTTTGAACTTTTGTTTTAGATGTGACATAAAAGCACTTTTGATATTTATCGACACAAGCACAAGTATGGTCTGCTCCTTGTAAATATTAGATAAATTACAAAAAGCAAAAAATTTTTTTTGGCTTTATTTCGAATGTCCAATGCCTATGGCATAAAAAACTTGCACTCGCAGTGATATTTTGACAGGTGACTTGTTTGACAATGACAGCCAGTTTCACAAATTTTCGTTTGTTCGTTGTCGTTGTGTGTTCTTTTTCTTGAGTGTTTATATATAGTAATTTATAAAGAATAATGGCAGAAAAGAGGAAACGTGGATAACATTTTTCACTCTAAGATAAAGTTACTCCTTCAACACAAAGATATTATTCTAAATAAAAAGACAGATGGGGCCACAAATGAGGCGAAAAACAGTGCGTGGATAACTATCACAAACTCTTTTAATTCTACATCAAACACACACAGGTATGATATGAAAAATATACTTTCCTTGTTTAAATTGTTCCCTTTATACTTATTGTCTAGATTACTCAAAGATTTATTTGATAAATATGTTACATATATACACCATCTAACCTTAAAATCTAAAAGTACTAATCACTATCTGTTATTTTCTTTAGAAACAAGGATTCTTTGATGAAAATATGGGAGAAGTTAAAAAGCGACAGCAAAAAATATTATGCTCAAATGAAAAATAATACCACACAGACCCTCCGGTCTCAGACCGGACCCTCCGGTGGACCATTAATTATAAAAATTGCCCCTGTACTGAAACAGGTGTGTTCTATTCTTGGCCGAGGGTGCACACTAGGGGTACCAGATTGTGATGCCAAGACTGGACCGGAGATAGAAAAGGAGCATACAAAAGTAATTTGCACACAAAATGATTTGTAGCAAACCGCGGAAAAAGTAATTGTGCAGACAAATGAAGAACAAAAAAACTTGGTGGTATATTTAAGTTGCTTTCAATTGTTGATTTTATTACCTAAATTATATGTGCATTAAAATATTTTAATTTTATTTATGGAAACATTTACTTTCCAGACAAAAAGAGAAGAAACTGCAGTAAAGGCCGGTATACACGACAACGATAAAACTGCGCAAACGAACTGTGCAGTTCATTTGCGCAGTTTTATCGAACGTATGTACAAAAATTGGCGCAGTTTTTTTGGTTGGTGCAAGCCATCGGAGCAAGGTTCAAAATCTATTCGATAAATCGTTGTCGATCGCGTTTGCACAGTTTTATCGTGGTGTGTATACGGAAGTCGGACCAATCATTCAGTTCGTTCGCAAGGCTTGGTGTAGGCGGACGCGTCGGCGCACGTTAAAACATGTCGCAAGAAGATTGTAGCGGAGTCCGTGAGTTATTGGAAGAGTTTATCCAGTGCTATAAAAATGAAGTTTGCTTGTGGAATAAGAAGAGTAAAGATTATCACGACCGCAACAAGAAAAATGCTGCTAATTATTAAGTATAAACCTATTGATCCTAATGCCAATAGGGAGACGGTAGTAAAGAAAATAAATAACCGGTTATATAATAAAAAGGTTGACCGCAGCAAACAATGCTATCGCTGCGGTCAACTTGGCCTCAAGGCCAAGGATTGTTCGGCCGCCCCGCACTGCACCCTCTGTGCAGCAGCGGGAAGGCCTGTGGGGCACCTGTCGGAGAGCAGCGCCTAGCGCCTGTGCTAAGCCTCCGTCAAAAACAGGTCCTCCAAGAAGGAGACCTGCTGCGACCAGTTCCGTGTCGCAGCTGATTGGCTCCACACCAGAGCAGCGGAACAGCATGGAGCATGTTGGCCTGGTGGAAAGTTAGTATAGGCGCCATACTAACTTTCCACCAGGCCAACATCAATCACTCCGCTCGTGCACAGGACCTATTGCTCCAGTGCATGGCGGAGCGATTGATCACGGTGTGTGCGGTGGCTGAACCATACCGGGTACCCCCCAGATCGGACTGGGTCGGGGACTTAATGGTGTCACCACACAGTCGCCGGCTCTCTCGCCCACTCTCGACAAAGTCACTAGGGGAAGTAGCTTTGTTGCGACTGTAGTGGGAGGCATTGTGGTAGTGGGCGTCTACTTCTCTCCCAACAGGGCCCTTGCCGAGTTCGAGAGGTTTCTCGGCGAGGTAGGGACCCTGGTGGGACGGAGTCGCCCCCGCCCAGACCTTGTTCAGAACTGACTGTGCTTATTGCAAAACGTGTGTGAACAGCTACTCGCTTACTACGTCTCGGCCGAGAAACATTTTACTGTCTCGCCGGTATGCTCGGTACGTGTGATCAAGGTTTAAGCGATTAGAACACGCTGACAGAGCAACCAGCTTCATTTCTCTACTGTGCGGATCTGAAAGTACACGTTTTTTTACGCCGCGAGCGAGTGAAGCGAATACTCGCTCGCTTCGCTCGCACACTCACATAGAGCCGAGCTACACAACTACCGGAATTACGCACTCGCTCCCAGCGGCTCGCCAACTAGTTTCTAATCCTAGCTTTACTCGTTAATTTTTGCCGGTGAGACAACTGCCTAATGCTGAATAAATAGTAAACAATAATTCCGTAGAGCAGTATTAATAATCATCTACTCATTTTAACCACTAACTTGTGAATATCTTAGTTATTATTTTAAACAACGGCCACCATAATAGAACATTTCCCACCACCATTACCATCATTATCAACATTATTATCCACGCGATCACTATCGATTTTTTTTAGTTCGATATTAATTTATTATTTACAATGGCAGCACTGAATACGTCGATACAAAATGCGTAGTTTTCAGATGTTTTGTTTGTGTGATGGCGGCCAAATAGCTGAGTGTCAGGAAATTGTATAAATTCGCTTCGCAGACCCACTATAGCTTCAGACACTCTTTTTATAATTCGGCTGCAAATAGGAACACTGATGCCGTTTAGATCTGCTATACATAAGAATTGATTGCCTGTCGCATAAAATCTAAGGGCACACAGTAGTTGGTTAATCGGTGCCACAGATTTATTTCTGTAAATAAGATAAAAGTAAATACAAAGTTACTTTTATAGAATACAAAATTAAGCAAGAAACATTAGCAATTAACACGTACTATGCAAGTAAGTAGTAGAAGACATTTTACCCAATTCGCCAAAAAGGTAAGTAAGTACATAGGTACTTAATTTCCCTAATTTCCTTAATTTAGGTAGGTTGGATAATATCCCGCCGTGGTTTATGAAACAAGCAAAAACACTGCTTGCGTGTCCCTTGTGCCACATATTCAATCTTGCACTCCGGTGTGGGGCTTATCCGGCTCAATGGAAGCTCTCACGTGTCACTCCTATACCTAAAAGTTCGAAAAAAATGGCTGTTGATGACTATCGCCCTATTGCTGTGTTGCCAACGGTGGCTAAGGTGTTTGAACGCATACTGCATAGCGATTTGTATAGACAAATTGAACCATTTTTAAGTGATGAGCAGCATGGGTTCAGGAAAAAAAGGTCTGTAAATACGAATCTTCTGACACTGGTCGATGATATTTCCTCGAGTTTGGACCAGGGACTGCAGGTCGACGTGATATATTTTGACTTCCAGAAGGCGTTTGATAGGGTTGACAATGACTTGCTGCTGGTGAAGCTCAGTGGTTTGGGTCTTACCCCAAATTATCTGCGCTTCATTGCCGATTACCTCCGGAATCGCCAGCAGTTTGTTAGACTAGGTATTTACGACTCTCTGCCCTATCATACGCGTTCTGGAGTAAGTCAGGGATCGATACTTGGACCCTTGTTTTTCACGGTTATTGTTAACGACCTTCCGGGTATATTTCAAGACTCTAAATGTTTACTATATGCTGATGATCTAAAACTGTATAAAGTTATAACAGCGGAAGATGATTGTCTGAGACTGCAGAAAGACATCAATAGTATGGTTAAGTGGAGCTTGGAAAATGGTATGGTTGTTAATTGGAGTAAATGCTACGTGATGACCTTTGGGCGAGTGCGACGGCCAATCGACTTTCAGTATAAATTGGGACAAAACGTGATTTCACGTGTTATGTCGATGAAAGATTTGGGCGTCACATTCGATCAGAGGCTCACATTTCACGAGCATATAACCATGGTCGCAAAAGAATCCTACCAACGCCTGGGGTTTGTGCTCCGGCACTCTGGACAGTTCCAAAACATCGAGGTTATTAGACTCATATTCAGTGCCTTGGTCCGGAGTAAACTAGAGGCTAGTGCATGTGTCTGGCACCCGCACGAAGATAAGTATACATACCCTTATGTTGGAAAAGGTTCAGAAGGCTTTTCTCAGGTATCTGTACAAGCGTAGGTTTGGCTACTATCCTTACATGTACCCTACAGAATACTTGCATGGTTCATTAGGATACAATTCCTTGGAAGTGAGGAGGGCACACGACCAGATAGGAACAATGTGTAAGATCCTTCGAGGTAAGATTGATGCACCTGGTGTCAGTGAGCATCTATGCCGTCTTTATGCGCCCAACAACTACCTTCGGGTCAGAAAGCATATACTGTTTGCTGAGCCGAGGTGTAGGACCGTTGCTCGCCAGGCCTCCCCGATACCGCGGTCCCTCGCTGCATTAAATTCTCTGCTCGATGCGGCGCCTGACTTGGATATACTAGCGGGTCAGTGGAGAGACATTATGTCAGAATGCATGTTGTACTGTGAAAAGATGTTATTTAGGCAATCTAGTATTTTTAAGTGATGACACGTAAATTTTTGACTGGTGACATGACATTGTATAACCAATTGACATACATGACAGTGTAACGAGACAGTAAGACCTCGTTGACAGAGAGCAAAGTAAAAACTTCTTTGAAAATTTTCAGTTTTATTTTATTCCAATGTTGGCATTTTTTGAGTTCTTTTTTGTTTGACGAGAAACGTCACTCAAACATGCAAATTTTCTATGTGAAAAAATTATACTTTCTTTGATAAAATTAAATAAAGAAATGTAAAAAGAAGGATCAAATAAAAACACAACCCATCAATTGTAAGTACATTCAAATATAAAAATTGCATTATGCGTAATTAGCGTAATTCGAATCTAAAAGTTTGAATGATTCCAGGCCTATCTTTCGAGGAAACTGAAAATAGAGGAATACTCAATTTATTACCTTTGAGATGCGCATACTTGGAGAAATTAGGTAAAAAAGGTTACCGCAACTGTAAGTTTATCGTTGTTTATAATATAGTTGCATTTATATCCGGAGCTCTAGTTCCGAGACTAGACGCGCTGGATTCGAGAGAAACAAGGTTAATACACGTAATTTTATGATTTTATGAAGATAGATATCTGTAACAAACATATAGTTTTCGAGAAACCCTCAAAGCGAGGATCCTTATTTTGCAATATGTGCATAATAACAAACTTTCGACAACTTATAAAATTTTTGTCCTGTAGAGACATTAAAGTAAATTAATAACTTCGAGTACATGGTTATCAGTACTAATAATACTTAGGCTCTAATGGGATGAGTGTTTTGAGCTACAAGGCTTCGAAGTCAGTCCTTGGGCTAGATAAAATAAAGCTCGTCGAATTCCTGTTACTAATACAGAGCAAGAATTTGACAATTAGACTGTTCTTCTGGACTTGCAGAGTAAAATACTGATTTTATTACTGTCTGAATTATCACAGATTTAGTTCATAATCTCTAAAGCATACGCGTAGAGACGGAATAAGTTCTTCAACAACCTTCTAAACAAATTAACGTAGATTCAGACTGTAATCTCTAAAAGATACGCGAAGCGACATACTAAGTATTATAACCTTCTAAACAAATTAACGTAGATTTAGACTATGATCTCTAAAGGATACGCGAAGCGACATATTAAGTATTATAACCTTCTAAACAAATTAACGTAGATTTAGACTTCATAAAATCTCTAAAGAAAATGCTATAAAACAAAATGATTACTATAATCTCCTAAACAAACTAACAAAAACGGTAATGTAGTTAATTTCTACATAGAAAGTTGCTGCAAAAGTAGGAGTGAGAGATATACCAGCAAAATCTCACTATAACCTGCTGAATGAATTGGGCTTGTCCAGAAATGCAGTACGTTCTATGCTAGAACGAGTATCTAAAACTGTACTGGCGGGTTTATGTCAGATTTAGCTGAACAGATGAGAGGTCTGACAGTAGTTAAGGTGAGTGTGGAAGTGCTTCACAAAGGGATCCCTTAAACCTACGCCCAAGTCACAAGTCTTGGGGTCTACTCCAGTCTTCTGTTTTCTCTCTCTGTTACACGAATGGACACCAGGCTCCCGCTCGGTGAATCCATAGAGTGCTAAGATATATCTCTCTTCTTGCGGCTAGGATTGCTTAATAGCGTTGAAGCGAGGGCATCCTCGTAGAGTCCGATTAATGCGGTTTAAGAAAATAATAATAAACAAAACTAAAACTCATAAACATGCTATTCGTTTGAAGTAGAAAGAAGTTCACTATTTAATTTTATAGGCAGGCAGGCTAGTTAAAACTAATCAATTTGTATTTATGGTAAACGGAGATTCTCATTTTCAAATACCTACCTATTAATTTAAACCTCTAGTTTTGTGAATTTGATCTATAATATTAAAATAACTATACTCCATAAACTCTGTTTGTAGATAGAATTATCACTTTCTTTTCAGCATCCTAGGTATTTATCAAAATTATCTCTAACTGCATTTTAGTAAACTATAAGATCTGTGTCATTTATTTATTTCTTAGGAACATATAGGTAAACCGGTCTTTTCGTAGAATCTCGGGTAATGCGGGTACAATGTAGAGTCCTATACTTTCCACTAGACGTTCACTTGGCCAACTCTTTAACTATCTTCTCTTTAGTTAGGATCCTTAACTATCATTATTATATTCAGTACTTTTTTTGTTTAAAGCCTTCAGCTCATATTTTGCAGCTTTGTACGGCCATCAGCCAGTACAATTTGTTAAAGTCGTGAACAGGATTAAAGACTCTGAGCCATTTCATTTTGGTCCCGTACGACCAGGATCATCAGCTGTTAGGATATGGTTTTGAGATCATACTCCGGATCATCACAATTCGGCGCCTACGACCAGGATCAGAACCAATTCATAACTTTGTTTAGGTTCTCTTTAAATTACAAGTTTTCCAAAAACCTTTTTCGAGTCATTTGTAAAATCAAACTTACACATTTTTCCTTAGTAGGTAATATTAGCTTCAGTAGTATAATGTTGTTCTTAGGTTAGAATCAGGCACTCGAAATCATCACAATTTGGTGAGGTGACCAGGATGAAAAAAAAAAACATATATATAAATCCTGAGTTCATTCTCCAGTAAAACTTTATAATCTAGGTTTACACTCCGGTCTATTACAACATGACATTTGGAAGATTTGCATTATTGTTTGCAAAATTATACCTATTTATTATCTTAAACTATAGAATTTGTATTTGTAATCTGACGTTATTATTTTTCATTGTTTACATATTTGATTATTATTATTTTTGACATAGTAATATTTTTTTATTTTATTTTTTTAATATTCGTTTTAATTATGTACAATTTTTGGTGTTCATTTGCAAGTTGTTTTTCTATATTTTTATCATTATGATCTAAAAATGACGACGAACAATTCTGAAATCATTATTAACATTTTTTATGGTTCTTGTTTTGACAGATGATTTTATATCATGTTATAATTAATTTTATTACCATTATTATTGATGTCTTAAAATAATCAGTTAGAATGTTCTTCGGACTTAGTCTAGCTTAACTCTCATTAGTGTAAGTCGTTGTTTGTAACGGTGCTAATTGATGCAAATAAATAAATAAAAATAAATAAATAAATTAAAAAACACTCTTCTTTGATAACCTATATCTTATGAAAAAGTCTTTGTCATCATATTTTTGAAAATCCTTCGATCTTTCACGGTATATACGAGGTCGCCTTGACAAACGTCGATTACCTAATAATTCTATATCTTCAATTGCTTCTGAATCTTTCTATAAATCGTGGTCACTACTCATTTTTTTCTTGTTAAATTTTAGGGGCTATTGATGAAAACGTGCATAAAAAACCGTATAATCATAATCATAATTTATTTATAACATTTGTTACACGTCAGTTTGTTACAAAATAATAAAATTAATAATTATCATGCATTGTATGTTGGTATTAACAGTACCAACAGTTAGGAGCAGAAGTGTGGTGGTGCTCTTCTTCAAAAAAGGTGACAACACCTTGTTGAAGAACTACAGACCCATCTCACTTCTGAGCCACGTTTATAAGTTGTTTTCGAGGGTAATCACGAATCGTCTCACACGCAGGTTTGACGACTTCCAGCCACCCGAACAAGCCGGTTTCCGAAAAGGCTATAGTACCATAGACCACATCCATACGCTTCGGCAGATTATACAGAAAACCGAGGAGTATAATCGGCCACTTTGTATAGCGTATGTGGACTATGAGAAAGCCTTCGATTCCATCAAGACCTGGGCAGTGCTTCAGTCTCTTCAGCGATGCCGTATCGACTATCGCTATATCGAAGTGTTGAAGTGTATCTACAGCAAAGCCACAATGTCTGTCCGATTACAGGACCAGTGCACAAAACACATCCAGCTACAGAAAGGCGTGAGACAGGGAGATGTTATATCTCCGAAACTGTTCACTGCCGCGCTGGAAGATGTTTTCAAGCTACTGGACTGGAACGGATACGGCATCAATATCAACGGCGAATGCATCACTCACCTTCGATTTGCCGACGACATAGTCATTGTGGCGGAGTCGCTGGAGGACCTCGGTGCTATGCTCAGGGACCTCAGTAGAGTATCCCAGCAGGTAGGTTTGAGGATGAATATGGACAAGACGAAGGTCATGTCAAATGTTCATGTCTCACCTGTACCGGTTAATGTTGGGAATACCACACTCGAAGTTGTTGACGAATACGTCTACCTGGGTCAAAAGATCCGATTAGGTAGATCCAACTTCGACGAAGAGGTCCAGCGAAGAATCCAACTCGGATGGGCAGCGTTCGGGAAACTTCGGCACATCTTTGAGTCCAAAATACCCCAATGCCTAAAGACAAAAGTCTTTAACCAATGCGTGTTGCCAGTGATGGCTTATGGAACTGAGACGTGGTCCTTAACTGTGGGCCTCATAACAAAGCTCAAAGTCACACAGCGAGCTATGGAGAGAGCTATGCTCGGAGTCTCTTTGCGCGACAGAATCCGTAATGAGGATATTCGCAAAAGAACGAAAGTGGCCGACATAGCTCAAAGAGTAAGCAAGCTGAAGTGGCAATGGGCAGGCCACATCGCTCGCAGAACTGACAACCGATGGGGAAGAAAGGTTCTCGAGTGGCGACCACGAACCGGAAGACGCAGTGTTGGACGGCCTCCCACTAGATGGACAGATGACCTAACAAAGGTCGCTGGAAACCGCTGGTAGCAGGTTGCGCGGGACCGTTCGTTGTGGAAATCTAGGGGGGAGGCCTATGTTCAGCAGTGGACGTCTTGCGGCTGATGATGATGATGATGATTAACAGTACCTCTCGTACGTATCCATTTCACCAATCCATTCAATCAAAATAATGTAAATATCACTTTAAGTAAATAATATTAAATCAATTTAAATAACAATATTACAATTCGAAGAATAAATAATTGAAAATGTCAACTTAATATATGTCATGATATACAATATTCCATTTTTAGTTTATTAAATTCGTCATAGGTTAGTTAGTTAGTTTAGCGGGGCCTTTTCCGCACCTAGCCTCTTTATTGGGCCATTGTACGTGTCTCATACTTCCCTTTACTCCAACCAGCCCAGGCTGTCCCAGAAGGCAAGCATCCTGTTAAGGTTGCGACAGGCATCCGGAACAGACGATGGAGATTGGAGGAATTCTGCCCGTTGATCTGCCACACTGCTGCACTCCACAAGTACATGCTGTGGCGTTTCTTCTTCCTCCATGCATCCTCTGCATAGAGGACTGTCTGTTACACCTATGGTATATAAGTGCTTATTTAGGGGACAGTGACCAGTTATTATACCTATAACTTTGCGAATTTTGTCCCTGTTTAGTCTGATGAGGTTGCGGGCAAGCTTTTTAGATGCTTCCGGAATAGAATTCTTTGTTTGCCTGCATCCTTCATTGTCATTCCATTCAGTTAAATGGGCTTCTTCGGTATTTCTACGCAGCCATGTTTTTATTTGAGCCTGGGGTATAGGCATAAGTGGTTCCGGTCCATGTACCTTTGTCTTTGCTCCCCTTTTGGCCAGCTCATCTGCTGCGTCATTACTTAGTGAGTCGCTGTGTCCTTTAATCCATTGGAGGGTTACCTTGTTCGCACCCGCTATGGATTGGAGTGCATTGTGGCATTCCAGTATAAGGACAGAGGTTATAGTATTGTTTTTAAGGGCTTGAAGCACGGAGGCGCTGTCGGAGACAATTTTGATATTTAGGTCTCCAACATCTCTGGCTGCAACTGCCTGTGCTGCCCTGGTGATGCCGATACATTCAGCTTGAAATATTGTGTTTAAGTTGCTTAAGGTGTTTGGCATCCTTATGTTTAAGTCATTTGAGAAGACACTAGCTCCTGTACCGCATGCGGTTTTGGAGCCATCAGTATATATCCTAACTTCTCTGCTGCCAGAGCTATCATATCTATATTCGTCATAGGTATAGAACGTCTGCTCGGTAAGCCAGCGTTTAAGTCTAAATTTAAAGTTGACGATAGAGGGCGCAGTGGTTATGGACTTTGGCAGCTAACTACACTGTTGGACTCATAATGTGTGTCGATTTGACTGTTTTCTCGAGCGTCCGGCGGACTTCTGCAAGTCTGCCTTTATTACGCGCATATGTTAGTGTTTTGTATGAATTCAGGTTCATTCTAACATACACTGCAACCTGAAATATGACCAGACACGGCAATGTCATAATTTTTTTCGCGCCGTTTTCGTAGAAATAGAGTAGACGTCCTGGTTTTCGATATAATTTCGTTAAAAAAAATGGTCACACCAATTGGAGATGCTTTAATAAAATGGACTGTAACACTTCTGTAACTTTAGATGTTGAAAATAAATTGTACAAGAGGCTGTGCTATGCATTCATGGATCCCTGATGTTATTAAAAATTAAATAGACAGCCTAATGGACGAGTGTAAGAAAAATGTATGTACCAACCTCAAACCCATACCAAAGTTATTCGAAGATTTTATAGAAAGTGCCAAATGATCTACCGGAAGACGATATACCTACATTTACAGAAAATAAACCCATTGTAAAAAAAAATAACAGAGCTAGAAAGGCTTTCTTGAATTAGGTTAGGATTTTTTCTTATATGATGATGGGATTATAGAAAAAAAAAAGTTTTTTTTGTACACTGTAACGCTTTTTTCCGTGATTCGGAACGCGACTCGTTGTCTTTGGTAGCAGGGGAGTGACCCCAACTCTAGTGAATCGTAAAAAGTCTTGGCTTTTACCACATCACTATTCGGGCGCGGTTGGCAATTGTAGCGGATGGGAGTTCGGTGGCCATTTTGATCTGAACGGCGAAGCGGGCCGTCACGCTTGCCCTAAAAAGGTAATAATTAGTGCCTGGATTTTTTTATTGGGTGAGTTTGCTGGCATAGTTTCGCCTTTCTCCATCGTTGTTTGGACCGCTGTTATGTGGAAAATTGTTTTCTTGTTCTAGTGACGTGTTCCTAAGTGGTGGAAGGTGTGGTCTGCATGGAGCGTGGAGTGCTGTGATTGTTCTTCGCGTCTGTTTGGCGAATTGTTGCCTTCCTAAAAGGGGTAAGTACTTTAATATTTCGAGTGAAGCCGCGTGGCGGATGTTCGTAAGATTTTTGCTTATAGCTTGTTTTTTGTAGCAGGTGTTTGTACGGGGGAGCTCCCAGAGGCTTATTGAGCTACGGCGCAGGGCGAGACCCGGCGGTTGGTAGACCTCGTGTGATCTCGTGACCCGTGTCCGCGTGCGCCGCATCGGAGTCTTTAGGTTTTTATTCTTGGTGTTGAAGTTGAACGGGATGGGGAGTGGGCAAACTCGGGCATATATACCATGCGGGGCCAGGGGCCGTGGTTGAAGTAGTGCCGCGCAGGGGGGAGATGTGATCGCTTTAATCTCAGAATCACCTTCCTAATTTTATCTTAACCGCCGTCTCATGTGAATTCTATCGGCGCCCGTAGGGTATCGAATATCGGTTTATCTCCGGATGTTTTCCTAAACTCCGCTTACCAAGGCAGGATGGCCTAATCCCATGTCAGTCTCTCCGACCTGACTTAACTAAAGGTGTACGGTTTTATCCACGATGTTTACCTTGCTTTAAGCAACCAGGGATTCTGGAAGCCTAGGCTCTAGCCGATGTGATCTCTCATTTAATTATACCTTCAGTATTATAGTAGGTCTTCAGTATTATAGTAGGTTGTCCATCTCCTTCCGTTAAGATCCAGATTCATGTAATTTCACTTGATGTGAAGGGACGTATCGTTGACTTTCGGTCAATTAGTAAATAATATACTTTTACCATTGAGAATGAATTTATGTAGGAAGGGACACGCTTAGGGCTGTTCCCTCTCTTCTGTTGGGCTCAATGTTTCCTATTTTTTACGGTTACCGTGCTAACCTACTTTATTTCCTAGGTGCTTAAGTAGTTAAGTACCTTAGTTTTCCTGTGTATGCAGTGAGCGGCAGGTTTAGGTACGTTTAGTGTTATTAATAATATAGACCCAATAATGGTTAATTAATATAGGCACAAGTTTAATTACCCCAGAGGAACATACTCCCTGGATACATACTTACCAATCGGTTAACCGATTATAATACTTAATCTCCCCTCGTTGCGAATGTGAGGATATGATGGGGGTATTGTAACACTTTTTTTTCCGTAAATCGGAACGCGTCGATTTACTGTGAGGCTGAGCAAAATGTCACCTCCCTAGTTTATAATCGTTTGTTTGTTTAGTTTTTACCCCGTCACTAGCTGGTGCTGTTAGCGGGAGTGGCGGAAGGCGGCCATTTTGCGAGAGACCTTTGCTGGGGGCGGCCTCGGGCCGTCCCGTTTCGAGGTTATAATATGTATATTGAGCTGAATTGTTTGATTGTGGTGAGTTTAAAGGTGTTTCGTCTTGCTCGAATCGATTATTCGTACCACAGACAAGTGAAATTTGGTTTATTGTTATAGTGACGTGTCCCGAAGGGTGTGGTACGCATAGTCCGCGTGGAGCGCTGGAACTGTCTTCGCGTCTGTTTGGCGAGTTGTTGCCTTCCTAAAAAAGGGGTAAGTACGCTAATATGTCGATTGAGCCGCGTGGCGGATGTTTGTGGAATATTTTCGCTAATGAATCATTTTGTTGTAGGAGGTGTTTGGATTGGGCGAGCTGTTTGGATTGGGCGAGCTGTTCTGTTGGGGCGAGCTGTTTTGTTTGGGTGAGCTGTTTGTACCAGCCGTGTGAGCTACTGCGCAGTACGAGACCCGGCGGTTGGCCGATCTCGTGCGACCTCGTGACCTGTGTGATCTCGTGACCTGTGTCTACGTGCGCCGCCTCTTGAGGCATCCAGGTTTTTCTTTTGGGTTTTTGTGGTTGAAGTTGAGCGATATGGAGAGTGGGCGATCTCGAGCCTATAGGCTATGTGGGGCCAAAGGCCGTGATGGAAGTAGTGACGTGTAAGGGGAAGATGTAGGTGTGCGGTTTACCCACGATGTTTCCTTGCTATAAGCAACCAGGGATTCGGGAAGCCCAGGCTCTTGCCGATGAGATCTATCATTTAATTATACCTTCAGTATCATAGTAGGTTTACTGTGTTAGTGGTCCATGAGCACTACCTATTAAAATATTGACCATTACTTTTTTTTTTCAGATATGCGCCTAAATCCATTCCGGAACCTCCAACGTGCAGTCATAAAAAAATACAACGTTCCATTGCTCGACGTTAAAGACGCAAGACATTGCTCGGGTGCACCGTAATTTCTATAATTTGCGAAATAAACTTGATCAGGATAATTTCATACTACAGCACTGCCGTATTGCAAAATGTTCTAGAATTAGACTAAAAAATGAATCTAGAGGACCAAAAAATCTAAGTACGGAATACTACATAATAATTAAAAACCCACAAAAACAGATAAGAGTTTGTAAATCTACCTTTCTTAATGTGTTAAAGGTGGGTAAAGATAGAGTTGCACGCATTTTACAAAGGTCTTATAAAGATGGAGAGAGTACAGCCAAGGAAAGGAAGGAATCATAAAATAGCAAGATATGCTGAAAAACGAAGAAAGGTGGAGCAAATTATAGAAAGTTTAGAAGCTGCAAAACCGCATTATTGTAGAGCCAAATCGTCTATCAGACTGTATTTGCCACCAGAACTTAATATTGTAAAACTTTGGAAAATGTACCAAGAGCAAGTGCAAGACCTACCACAGTTTAAAGTTAAACAATCATTTTTTCGTGACATTTTTAACAATAAGTATAATGTTAGATTTGGATCGCCATTAAAGGATACTTGCTCTCGATATTTTGAGTTAACTAGAAAGATAGAAACTGCTTCTACAAGTCAAGAAAAAGTAACTGAGTGAAAATATTCATAAAATAAGACTGTTCGCTGGCGCCTGTGGAGGCCAGAATAAGAATACAACTCTTTTGGGCATGTGTTCCAGTTGGTTATTTCCTCATGCACCATCACATGTTAATCAACTTGAAATTATATTTCTCATGGTAGGCCACTCGTTTTTGCCACCAGACCGCATTTTTGCAAAGATTGACAAGGAAACCAAGAAAAAGTCTATCAAATGCGATCCACAAACGTATGTGAATTTATTTAAGGAACATACGACTGTTTATCATTTAGGTGATGACGACGTTGAAGTGCGTGACTGGAAAAAAGAAGTCAATAAAAACACTTAAAGCTCCAGGATCTTGGCACTTCAGGTTTAACCCCTCAAAACGTTTTATGCTGCACAAGGGTCGACAGAACTAACGTTCTGTCGACCCTTGATATACGACCGTCGACTTGAGAGTCGACGATAGTGTTCTTCTCCTTGCCCGCTAACGCGTGCACTAGAAGAACACTATCGGAGTGAAATTGGACAACCTAAATATGTAACGAAACGAGGAAAGAAAATATCTGAAATGACACCGGCAATATTACAAAGAGGCAATAAAGTAAACCCTAAGAAAATACTTGATGTTGCTAACCTTTTGAAAAAACACTTCGGTGAAGACTGGAGGTCTATCGACAGTTTGAAATATTTTAAGGAAATAGAAGAAAATAATGACAATTTTGTAGAACATGAGGATCTCCAATGTGACGCTCTGGAAGAAAGCGAATATTTTGTATAATAAAAAAAACTTTTCTTTTGCATTTATCTATGTCCTTTTTCTGCCAATTAGGCGTTTTGAGCTTTTGTTTTGTGTTCATTAATAATAAGAGAGACGAGACGTACTTCTTAGCATTCCATGGATTCATCGTGCGGGTGCCGGGTCCATCGTGTGGCAGAGAGAGAAATCTCGAGTAGACCCCGAGACTTGTGACTCGGGCGTAGGACTTATTTGATTAATACCTACGTAAATAGTTTTGTTTATAACTGCATAATTAATATTTTCTAATATATCACTATTAATTTCCCTTTTTGAGTTTATAGTAGGTAGTTAAGCCACTCTTAACTCACTACTCTCCACACGCCACTCTTTTAATACATCCTGTATACTAAGACAGTGATTGTCAAAATCCGCTACATCCAATTTTTAGTTGTATAATTTAAAAGCTGAAAATAATGTAACTTAGACTAGTCCTAAATTTTACTAAAGTAATTTAACCTAAAATTAATAAAACGGTATGTCATTTGTAACTGTAATACAGAAAAAAGGTCGTTTATTGTAAAATTTACCTTTTTGGATCTGACGGGTTTTGATACTAGACGACACAATTATCCTAATGTTAAATGTCTAACCCTACCGTTTGAAGGGAGTTACATAAGTGTTGTTATCGTTCCTATATTTAGATAACCCTTGTAAATTTTGTTATGGAAGCCTAAGCGTTCGAAGTGTAGTTAAGTCCTTTTCTAGAATTATTATATTGTAAATTCAGTGGTCTTTTACCATACTGTTGACGGCATATTGGCCCTTTGTATTGTTAATTGTAACTTTTCACTAGTAACCCTACAGGATCCGAGAATTGTAGGATGCGGTAAATTTCTCAAATTGAGTCTTAAACCTAACCGGGAGAGTTTAGCCTGGGCTTAACCCCTCAATACCCCTGGTTATATTTTTGATCAACCGAGCTTTACTCAAGGACCCTGTATGGCGAATAACTTAATTTTTTCTTGACTCAAGGAGGTTCCTGGATTTTTTTAATTCCTCCTTTAGTTTTTGGTAACAGCGACACAACGATCAACCCCTGACCCTTTTATCTCTTTTACCCTTTATGCTATTATTTATAATTTGTTCTTACAAATAAACGCTTGAAAATGTCATCATTTTTATTTTTACTGTAACTTAACTTTTTCCGGGAAGGTTTGAGGGTTCAACTTTAACCGGTTGAGTTCTCAACCTTAACACCCCCGGATTTACCTTACAACACCATTAGGTAAAGGCAAATTTAAAGTATATAGGGGCTATTACGGCGATGGCACCTTCAAAGTTGCTCCTAGGCTCTTCTTTCAATTATACAGGGTTATTGGTAATCAGCCTGCATCCGTTTAAGGGCATGTTCTGTATATTTAAACAAACAATTTTTTTTCTACAACTTTCGTTAAAACTTAATAGATAACCCTAAAAAAATTAGTGTTTGCTGCCCTTTTTGTACTGTTTAGCGACTTTTT
Source organism: Ectropis crepuscularia (assembly GCA_963693475.1). Lineage (NCBI taxonomy): Eukaryota > Metazoa > Arthropoda > Insecta > Lepidoptera > Geometridae > Ectropis > Ectropis crepuscularia. The sequence continues at coordinate 23,788,259 of OY856355.1, forward strand.
AGTGTTTATTCGCTTCGGCACATCATTTTTTGCGCGTTAAATAGCGTACGCGCTTTTGTTACGAAGAGTTTGATGCTTTTAGACCGTGCAAATATTTTTTTTATTTTTTATGTAAAAGAAAAAAAAAACTCTTTTTTTTAAACAGTAGAACAAAAGTTGACGTTATTGAATGTACCTAACATCCCCTTAAAAGGATGCAGGCTGATTAGCAGTAACCCTGTATACTTTACGCATGAATGGTTCGCAAAACGATGATACCCATAGTCTAATAAAACATGGTCTTCTCTTCCCAGAGTGACACAAGCCTACGTCACAATAACATTGCCACTTTATTTCAACATACCATGGTACATGGGTACATTATATCTATGATTAATTAGTCAAAATATTATAATATATAATTTTATAATTTTCATTTATATGTTTTTTATCCTAAATTTTACAACAACGTCATTTTTAATTATTCGTTAAAAATATCTTCCGATTCACGAAAGAAATTTCAGACTTTCGGGTAATTCCGTTTACACTATTGGCAACACAGGATAGCGCTGTCACATTTGACAATCCGCCATTTGTCCCTGACCGTCATCCTTGTCGAACGTGTGTTAATTGTCATTTCCTTCACGCTCAGTGTCAGCAATCGCAGTGTTTTCCAAACTTTTCACATCGTAAGCTTGGTAATTAATGTTTTGTTACGAAAATGGTTGGCTGTTCTATTCGGAAGTGCAAGAGTAGGAGTGAAAAGGGAATAATCAGATTTTATTCGTTTCCGAAAAAAGAATCCGTAGCCAATGAATGGCTTCGCTATTTTGGACTGAAAACAACATTTAAAAATGGTATGTATACGTACTTTTCGACAATATTACACACTTTTTTTTCATTTATTTCCAAAATAATTACAGTTTTTGAGAAAAAAATTATCTGTTGATGATTAGTATGACTACTTTTATTATATTATTGATGATAACTTATATGTATTATTGACCTTTGTCTCCAATGCGTGTTTTGTGAGTTTTAATATAGCTTGTTGCCAGTTTAATTATTCATAAATCATAATTATTATTAATGTATTGTTTCTGTTCCAGTAATAAGAAGATTACAGTGTCAGAGGCTGAATATAAGCTACTTAAAAGGTAAGTCGATGAATGTGAGGTTCTCAAAAATAATCTCAAGCAAATTTTTACCTCAGGACAAATTCGATGTCTCACAAAACCTTATAGACGTCGTGTCACATGGTCAGCTGAAGATATTGCCGCGGCTATATCTCTAAGAAGTATCAGTCCAAAAGGATATCGTCATTTGAGGGCGACTGTAGGGATTCCTTTACCGGCTTTTTCGACTTTGTGCAAATGGGCTTTAAAATTTGACATTAAATCAGGTGTATTAAAAAATGTCATCACTCTAATGAAATTTAAAGCAAAAGGTTTCAATTCGCTATAAAAACTTGATGAGATTTATCTCTCAAATATAACAGAGATAGACAGAAAATATCAGCTAACAGTAGGCCCCCATAACAATTTCCAATGTATTATGGCCCGTGGTCTTTGCGGTAAATGGAAGCAACCAGTATATTTCCAATATGACCAGAAGATGATCAAAGCGATATTGTTTGACGTGATTATAAAGTTGTACGACGCTGGTCTAACCGTCGTTACAGTAACGTGCGATATGGGGACAGGGAATCAGGGACTGCTTAGGTCACTAAATGTTGGATTTGAAGAAGGTCAACTGACCTATTTCCAATATCCAAGTGACAGCAACTTAAAAGTCCACGTATTTTTTGATGTCCCTCACTTACTAAAGCTGGCGAGGAACCATTTTATAGACCATGGTTTTGAATATGAGGGAAAAAATGTGTCAAAAAAGTCAAAAGAAAAGGTATTATTTCTGTCAGAGCTCGACCTCAAATTAGCTCATAAAATAACGCCGTAACATCTGAATGTTGAAGGTTCGCAAAGACAAAAAGTTCGTCCAGCTGCCCAACTGTTTTCAAATACGACTGCTCGCGCAGTAGAATGGCGTGGCATAAAAGATTTTTTGCCGGGCGAGAACTGGATAGACTTATCATACATTTTAAAAGCATTTAATGATTGGTTCGACGTATTTAATACCAGAATGAAATACGAAGGTAACAAAACTGCCTATGGTTTGAACTTGTTGAAAAATGAATCACTTAATGAAAAATATTAAGGTAAAAAAATGACCAATAAAACTCCTGTTCAAAGAGGTATTTTAATATCTAACAAATCTCTTTTAAATTTATTTCAAGATTTAAAAGAAAGATTTCAACTGGAGTATATATTAACCCATCGGTTAAATCAGGACATTTTGAAGAATTTCTTCTCATACATAAGAGGTATGGGTGCCACGAATGACCATCCCACAGCACTTTCTTTTAAACATCGCCTCAAATGGTATATCTTGGGAAAGCACTCCGCGGATGTATTTAAATACTCGAGCAGTACACTTGAAGACCCGAGTATCGCTTGTCTAATTTCACCGTTGGACAATCCCGGAACTTCATCGTCCTGTAACCCACTGGAAGAAAATATCGTAGATGAAGAGCGCGTAGTAACTGGAACTAAGCAGCTACATTAAATCAGTCGACAATGAAAATGATGCTGAAAACTGCTCTCTGATATCCTTACTAGACAGTAACGTTTTGGGACCTAAAAAACGTTGCGATTTAGGTACATACATCGCAACCGACGAGGAAGAGCAATCATTAAAAGATTTAGAAACTCAGGATGAAATCAGTCAGCAGGGACTAAAATACATTGCCGGCTATGTCGCTTCAAGATTTATAAGAAAGTACCCACATCTTGGGAACCAAACTCGGAACTTAGCACCTGGAAGTGGTTCCTGTGAGTGGATTAATTTTATATCGAGGGGAAAATTGATTTATCCATGTGAAGAGCTCATAAAAGTCGCTCAAACAATGGAAACTGAGTTTGAGAAATATCATGGGCAGACACTATGCAAAGATAAATTTATCTTTAAAAGCCTAACAGATATAGTACACAAGGACGTCAAAACCCAATACCCTCAAATAGATTACGATGTAATACTTTGCTTGGTCAGAACGAGGACATACATAAGACTAAAATAATTAAATAAAAAAATCGTTAATAATCAACTCCAGAAGAAATTTAAACGAAAATTGCTTAAAGTGTCGAACACCGTTTATTGATTAACTGTGGATTCGTTTTTCAAAAATTTTTCTTGAATAGATAAATAAAGTTTAAGTTAATACATTAGATTTGTTTTATTGTACTATGTTTCTTCATGAATATACACACATGCCGTTAAAATAATTTTCACCGTTGTTTAAAATTCTCCCACATTTTAAAGTTTGAGAACCTGTAAACAGCATGATGACGTAGGCTTGTGTCAGTCACGTGGTTCCCGAGTCTCGGAAGAGAGTACCAGGCGGAGTTATATTATTATACCATGGATGATACCGTAAATTTTGTTCCCCCAATTATATACTCTTGCCTACCAAAACGAAAGCTACTTATGAAAGATTTTTTAGTAACAGGTCCGCCATCTAACGTTTTTTTTTTTTCAATTAGTGCTTATTTCGTGAATGGTAACACTTAGCCCATGTCTGATTTGACAGATAATTAGTTTTATCCTTCCGCTGAACGAATATGGTTGTGTATACGCTTGAACAACGCTGGGAAATATTGCGACATTACTTTGAAAATCATGGTAATGTTGCAGAAAAAAAAATCTTTTCAGATGAAGCTTATTTTGATCTTGGCGGGTATGTAAACAAGCAAAATTGTCGCATTTGGGGCACAGAAAACCCACACGCATACATTGAAAAGCCGATACACCCAAAACGAGTCACTGTTTGGTGCGGATTTTGGTCCAGAGGCATAATTGGGCCATTTACTTCGAAAATAAGCAAGGAGTGGCCGTTACAGTTAATGGCGATCGTTATCGGGCCATTTTCAGGGAATTTTTGTTCACAAAAATTGAAGAGGAGGATATTGATACCGATACATCTATAAGATTTAAAATTGTGTTACTCTTGATCATGTATTTTTGAATTGTGCTGTGCTGTGATTTTAGAAAAAAACTTTTTTTTTCATTGGCAACCTTTTGTTTCAACAGGACGGCGCTACGTGCCAAACATCCGAAGCTACACTCGATGATTTGCGCCCTGTTTTTGAAGATCGCTTTATTAGCCGCAGAGCTGATGTCGTTTGGCCACCTCGGAGATGCGATTTGACACCGTTGGACTATTATTTGTGGGGTGCCGTCAAAAATAAGTGTTACGCCGACAAGCCAGAGACGCTTTAAAGGACAATATTCGTGAAGCCATTGGTGAAATACAGCTGGACACAATCGATAATGTGCTTAAAAATTGGACCGATTGTGTAGGCTACTGCATGGCCACGACATCAACTGAAAATTTACACTAAATATAGAACAATACAAATGCGATTACGAGTTAGCAGTAATTCAAGCAGTTAATGTCGTTTATCATAATGCCAAAATTGCCAAAGTAACTAGTTGTTACTTTCGCTAATGGAAAGCACTTTCGAACAAAAGTAGAAATGTGGGTCTCAAGGCTATTGATGGTGGAGACCGTATTACGCGGATATATATGCAACTCATTATGATTCCCGAAGGTATCTTAACCATTCATGAATTCATGATTAGCGATTCTGAGGAATTTACTGCGTTCAGGGACTATTTCTCAAAACAATGGATTGGATTATAATTACTACTGATAAATTCAGTTATTCAGTTGCTACGAAGAAATATTCCGAACGAATATCCCAGTTGAAGGGTGGCACATGGCCTTAAAAACAGAATTCCTGTCAAGCCGCCGTTGTATCGATTCATACAGTTACTCAAAAAGGAAGCCCAGTATCAAGACAGAAATTTAAGAAGGATAAAAGCCTATTTATTGTAAAGTGAAACGGCGTAGTTTAAAGTTGAAGGAGAAAGATATTAAAATTGACCTGATTGGAATGTTTAGAACGCTTGTGCAGGGTGAATTTAATACGTTGGATTTAGTTCACCAATTATCATGTAATATTATTTATTGCACCTCGTCCGCTGTGAAGCTACGTAGCCACAGCGAGCGGTCAGCGGGCGCGCCGGCCGCGCGCAGCGCAGCCCCCGCCAGTCGCGGGTCGGCTCGCGGCGCGCTTCACACCGCGGCGGCTCCCGTGAACTGGGCGCACATCGCATTAAGAAATACCTACAATACAGATGAAACCGGAATCTCCTCAGTACAAGACCCAGGCAAAGTTATAACTGAGAAAGGTAAAAACGTGTGGGTTCTATTACGTCAGCTGAGCGAGGAAACAATGTAACTGTCGTGTGTGTAGACTGTGTAGTAAGTGCTACTGGTGTTTACCCTCCAGCAATGTATAGATAGGGTCTATATGTGGTAACATAACAATTTTTATACTAATTTAAGTAGGCAACGTTTTTAGGACCAATCATAATTTACCATAACAACTAAACGCATACCTGTTTTCGCATAAGCTAACTAGCATAACCATATATGACAACGATAACTTAGCATAATGTTTCGACTAATAACCATAATTAGCACAATATTTAAATGCACATATTCAGAAAACCATAACAATACTCAAACATAATGATCAAAGGCATAAAAACTTTAAGCCTCCAACTAAAAAGCATGAGCAAAGAACGCACTGTAGCACCATTATTTAAACAAAATACGTGGGAATAACAATAATAGTAATAACATAATGGAATATCATTGCCAATAGTATATGTAATTGACGCATTCGTGTTATTATATTTTTGTTGCTGTGAAATTATTTAATTTAATTAAGTAATACCCTATGAGTATTAAGAAAAGTTGGTCTGAGAATAATACCATAAATATGGCAAATCTACTACGCGTATTCTCAACTAACAAAGGAGGCAAAAAGTTGAAATTATAATAGATATATTTATGAGAAAACCGTAACGGTATCATCAAAAATACCTTGTTTAGTAGCGATAGCTAATAATTTAAAATTGAAATAAAAAGGTTACCTCGTTAAATACTAGGACATTATTAGATTATTTATTTCATTTTGTATTATGGTACCTGCGAAAATATCATATTTACAAAGCTAAGCCCACCATGGTGGGACATGATGGAGTATGTCGGGCTTGACACCAGTCGTACCATGTCGTATCCCATGCGACATGGTACGACTGATACGACTGTGGAGACGGGGTGCGAGCCCAGAGTTGGCAACTCTCTATGCTCGCCCTAGAGCCCACTTCCGCCTCAGTTAAGGAGCCAGAGGTTTCTAATTCTCGCTCTTTAAGTCACACGACCTCTTACTGTCGAGAGAGTTTCACCTCACCTCTCCTGTCGTAGATCATCGGCAGCGAGAGGTCCACCCCACCCTGGGCATCACGCAATCCGCGATTGTGATGCCTAGGGTGCACCACGTGGAGGTTCCCGAGCCACGCACCCCATACCACCACACCAAGGAGAAGAAGCCTCCTATTTTCCAAAGAGATCGCCACCTTGCATCAGCTCTGATGCGAGGGGAGATAGACTACGTGCTGAATCAGTGAGACAATCAACGAGAAAGTGCTCAAGTTTTGCTTTTAAGAAAGCAAATAAACAGTACACCATAGATGTAGACCAAGTGGTGAAACGAGCCTGTGCTGCAACTGGGATATCAAAGAGGACTAATGAAAATTAAAAATGAAGCCAAAGTACAACCACCTACTTCGCCGGGCGCTAGTCCGACTCCAAGTACTAGTTAAAATTTAGAAACCCACCCAGAACCAAAATTATCGACACCGGGTAAGAAGCGTAAACAGTACAAAAAACGCATCGAAGTAGATGATTTTGACATTTGCGCAATACGAAATATCATCAAGTTTTTATGCTGTAAAAAAAGAAATCCCAACTTTGAAGAAAATTCTGGCAGCAATTAAGAGAGACCTACATTTTCAAGGTGGGAGGGAGAACATATTTAAGAAATATTTTAATTAACAAATTGGGCTACAAGTTCAAAAAGTGTAAAAATATCCGTTGTGTATTGACACAAAAGCCGGAAATTGCCGCATGGAGGGCTCGCTACCTACGCCGTATGAAAGAGAATAATGACCTTGGCGCTGATAAAAAACCGGTTACCTACCTGGATAAGACGTGGATCCATTCCCACTATACGGTCAGTATTAAAGAGTACTCTGATGTTAATCAAAAGAAAAAACTATGGGAGGACGTCTGTGAAGCAGTTGTTCCTAATTGGAATGAGCTTAGTGCCGAGGATAAAACAAAACAAGGTAGATCGATCATATTTATTTTAATAACTACATTTTTTAAATCACTTTATTATACTGACAGAAAATTGCGCCCACTGGAGAAATAAAATATGATGACATGTACTGCCGCACATTATCCATATTATTTCTTCCTCGGTTGTTTTCATTTCTTGTTACGTCATTCATGGGACAACTGTAGAGAGTATCTGTGAATTTTACTCCGTCTTTGATTCGTACATAATTATGAAGGACACAACAAGCTTTAACAATTCGAATACAAAAATTAATATTCACATCAATTGGACGGTGGAAAATACGCCACTTGTTAGCGAGAATGCCAAAAGTACATTCAACCATGCGTCGAGCTCTAGTATGTCTATAGTTGAAAATTCGCTTGGTGTAATTTAAATTTCTTTTTGCATATGGGCGTAATATACAGGGTGGCGCAATAGAACGTGCATATTGCATCATCTTTTTCCGCGGGGTACAAAGCGCGCAGGGGGAGGGGACCCTACATCGTTTGATAGGCGGGCTCATGGAGTTTTAGTCGCTATGAGTCACTTCGACGGGAAGCGCCGCGCATTTTGCGTGCGCGCATATTACGAGAACGCTCGTTCATACATCGTTATTAGGCGACTATATTATATTGTTCCGAATATGGACTACGTCGAATTAGTGCAGCTCCAAGTGCTAACTTGATTAAAATATGGGTAAAGCGTTTCGAAGAAACCGGATCAACGTTTAAGCCAGAAGCAAAAGGTCGCCCAAGAACATCTAGGACCGAAGCCAATATTGAAAGAGTAATGCAGTCGGTACAAGAAAATCCACAAATGTCTACTCGCAAGAGATCGTCGGTCTTACAAGTATCGCGACGAAGTTTGCAACGAATTTTAAACTTGGATCTTAAACTGCATCCATACAAGCTGCAATTAACACACGAATTGAAAGAATCGGACTAAATAGCAAGGCTTGCATTTGCTAATGAAATGCTTAATCGATTTTCCAATTTTGACAACATCCTTTTCTCTGATGAGGCACATTTTCACATCAATGGTTTCGTAAACCGTCAAAATTGTCGTTACTGGCACAGTGAGAATCCTAAACTCAAACATCAGAAACCACTGCACAGTCCTAAAGTGACAGTATGGACCGCAATCTGTGGCAGAGGAATAATTGGTCCTTTTTTCTTCAAAAATGCGCGAGGGCAAAACATCACTGTTAATACAGAACGCTATATTGCGATGTTGGAGGGTTTTTTGACTCCAGAACTTGAAAATTCAAGAATCGTGAATTCAAGAACTTGGTTTCAGCAAGACGGAGCTACCTGTCACACTTCAAATGACTCCATGGCGGTTGTGAAACAGATGTTCCCTGGCAGACTGATTTCGAAAAGAGGTGACATCCCATGGCCCCCACGTAGTCCAGACTTGACGCCTCTTGACTTTTTTTTGTGGGGATACCTCAAACACAAAGTCTATAGCAATAATCCGAAGAATATCGATCAGCTCAAAGAAAATATCCGTGGTGAAATGGCGACAATCACACCAACATTATTGAAGAAAGTTTTCAATAATTTCCGTTTGCGGTTAGAGGAGTGCCGTCGAAGAGTGGGTCATCATTTGGATGATATAATTTATAAAAAATAAACTTCAATTATTACATTACAATAATTAATTTTTATTTTAACTATACCTTTTGTATTTATTTTTTTATATTTTTTTAAAATATGCACGTTCTATTGCGCCACCCTGTATGATTACCAAGCCCAAATGCTTCATCGCCTACGACAGAGAATGGCATAATGTTTCCGTCTTCGTCGTTAGGTAAATGCCTTCCAGTGGGAATATTTAGCAGATTCTCAGATAGCCGTCTACCCATTTCGGAATTTTTTTGAACCAACATCAATGTATACAAATTTGTGATCTGCATCCGTCCATGCCATTAAAACGCAAGAAAAGAACTTTTTATAGTTATAATATGTAGATCCAGAATGTTCTGGCTGTATCATGCGTATATGCTTCCCATCAATCGCTCCAATAATGTTTGGAAAATTTGTGCGACTGTTGAATTCGTCAGAAATTTTAATCCAGTCATGTTCTTGTTTGTTTGCCATGTACAATGGTTGGAGTATGTTCCATATTTGCTCACATGTAATTTTAATAATATCTCGTATTGTAGAAGCTCCCATTAGATAATCAAAAGACAACGCGTTGAAGCTAGCTCCAGTAGCTAGATATCTGTAAGATATAAATAGAGTTAATATTTTTCAGGTCACGAAGTACAAAAAAAATGTGCAAATTTACGTACTTGCTTTCGTCGGGAATTGAACGCACAAAAAAACACCAAATCGGGGCAAACTGCAACTAAGAGGCGTAAATATATCTACTTTCAGCAGTTACTATTTTTACTTCCATGCATGGAAAAGGGACCATCGGAAGGTTGCCCAGAACCAGAGGGTATTCATGAAGAGGATGAAGATGTTGCCCAACCTATTCCATCCACTTCTCCATCCTTCTTCATCCTTCCATCCATTCCACATCTATTACTAAACGAAAGAATAAAACTAATACAGCACCGGCTCAAACAGATTTAGATAAAGCGATAATAGAAGCACTAAATAAGGATGAAACTGTAGATGAAGATAAAAGTTTTGTTTTATCTCTTGTACCCTCATTTAACTCATTCAGTGCCAGCATTATTTTCTAATAGTTCCCAGCGATGCCGCCTACTACAAAAAACGGAGAGCACGCCAGGCATGCTCTCGGCATTGCACAATGAAATTACATGGACATGCCAGGCGTGTTCACCGGCACTGGTTATAGGTGTAATCATAAAAATACAAATTTCAGCTTAAATTGTGCTTATTCGTTAGTATTACTCGCGCTACCGAAGAGAACGCTGTAATTCAAATATAGTAGTGTTAATGAAAGTAGAAATATGGCAGGCTACAGGTTTCACGGTAAGAAATTTTCGTAATTAGATCAGAGATTCTCAAATTGTTTGATAAAAAAGTAAGACTTATTATTATTTATGATTTCACTTTTAGGAAAGGCAAAATATGTGCCTGAAACAGAGGACTTAGACGACGATTTGACGCAAGCCGAGAGTCCGCCATCAAATAAGCGCTGGAAGGTTGAAGGTGAGTTTGAAAACTTGACTTTGTGATCTCATTTATTTTAATTACATCGCACCACACCTTTGCCAGTTATTCTACCGCCAAGCAGTAATGTGCAAACATTACTGTGTTCCGGTTTGAAGGGCAATGTTTCCAGAGAAATTACAGGGCTTAGAGATAGAACAAATGAGATAGATATTTAATTCATACGGTCTTACCCCACCTCCGATCTTACCCCAACGCACCTTATTTTATGGATTTATTTATTTAAGAGTGTTCTATAGAATTTGTTCATGTAAATACAATTTGAATATTATTTTGTTGTAGAGCTACTCAGAAAAAAAATGAAATATATTCCACAGTCAGAAGTGGAAACTCAATGCGACGACGACGACTTGTGTTATGAGAATTCACAAACTTATGACGATTGGAAACCCGAAATGAATAAGGATAGTGAAACTATAAAAAAAACAACGGCAGATTGTGCAACATGCACAGAGAAATCAACAAAAGATAGTTTCACAAGCACCGAAAAGACCCTAGAAGAAATAAATGAGCGGATTCCTGCAACTATTGATTTGCATAGTTGCAAATATTTTGGACAATTCGTGTCAAACGAATTGCTACGATTTAGTTTAAATGAAAGATATGCGAAAATGCAAAAAAATATAGAAATTTTGAATCATTTACCAACATTATAATAATGTGCGGGGACAAATCTGATGAATAATAAGTAGTAAAATGAAACCAGGTTTTGTGCTTATATAGATTTTAATCAATATTTTAGTTTCGTACAACGTAATACTTACGAATAAGGTTAATCATTATAATTATGGAAGAGACAAATTTTTCATGATGAGACTGATTATTGTCTAATGTGTTCGTATTATTTATTGAGCCTTGAGACTTATCACACACGTCTACAGCGAAAAATTACTTATAAAGCCAAATAACATTTTTAGTAATTATGGTATTCCCGGAAACATGGAGTGGTACATAATCCTGGGAATCCTGGGCAGTCAGGACACCCATACAGAACTTGGTTTTTTTTTTGTTTTGTAGCATATTCTACACCGTTTTCTACTAACCCTTCCACCTTGTTTTGGGAGTAGTATTGGCAAATGTATTTTTACAATCTGGAATCGAGCAGGCCCTGGGACATTTGGTAGGTGCAATAAATTTTCTAATATACCCTTTCTAAAATAGTAAAGTTCAATAGTTGAATTGTTTGTTTTTCGGTATAATAAGAAAGCGTTCACTAAGCATATTTGGATGACATGTATGATAATTTTTTTATACCAGCGCATGGTTTTATGTTCGCATGAGTAATAGCTTAAGAGTTAATCGTGCCGGTCAATTGCTATCATATATTTGTTGTACTCTACTTGCGGTGCAGGCTTATATTTTACACTGCGTATGCGGCGACTAGTCGTTTTTTTATAATTACTGTCGTGTTCAGACCTCAAAAACAAGACTTCCCGTTTATCCAACCATTTGGTAACAACAATATTTTTTCTGTTGTGCATTATGCAAGATTCCCTGGCTTTTAATTTATCATGTATTGCCTATAACATATTATGGGAAAATCAGCTATCAGAAAATACGTGAGGTAATTAATGTTTTTGACGTGACAACGTCTTATAAATTGGTTTGCCGGGTGACACTTCAAGAAACTGCGTTACGCTCCGCTCACGTTATGCGCTCACAATGAGAGCGAGTGAGAGGGACGCGTGCCTTTCACTTTTTATGTCTGTCTCTCTCGCTCTTAGGCGGGCTAACCATGCCCGAGTCGCCGATTCGCTTTTACCACTCAAAGTCGTTGTCACGTAAAACTTTCGCCCGTATACCGACTTTACAGGCAACCAATTTTTTGTACCTTCATTACCTTATATCTCAAAATTGGCCGTCTACGCAAGTTAGTGGGTACTACTCAATCGTTCACATTTCGTTCGTCAGAAATACGTGACGTCTGGCGGCATTCGGATCTCGGACTATGGTCTAGCCAACTACATTTGCTATAATTATAAGAGATGTCATGTTTGGAAAAGCTTCTAAGATCGCTAGCACTTTAGTAGGTATTTAGCTTTAACTACTTAAGAAAAATATAAGTTTTATGAATGTTAAATTAAAAAAAAACATTTTATGGATATATTTTTATAATCATAAGAGTGACAATTCTTTTTAGGAATAATATAACAGAGATGAACAATGAGTATAGCTTCATAAATAACATTGCCCAATTTTATTTGACACTAATGTTCAAATAAGTATTATTTACGTTTCATTTTTTAAATATTCTTTCGTCCTATTCTAAATTTCGTTGAACATAGCATTTGCACAGTGTTATTTATTGAAATTTTACAAAAAAAATTAGTAACATCATCCTTTTTTAAATACTCTTACTCTCTAATTAACCATTCATTTATAAATAATGTTTCAATTCAAATTATTTAAGTAAATAAAACATTATGTAAATCAACTCTTTTATTTTTACAGTACAAAACAATTTACTTGTAAATTAACATTTTTAGGCAACATTAGGCCTAGGTCGTCATGATAGTCCTCAACAAAGTCCGTTAGCGTTAGCAAGAGTCGTCGTAAGTGCAATCAAAAATGCAAGAACACAATTCCCTCTCAATAATTGTGGTACGCTCGGAAACATTCTATGCACAAGCCTGGCTGTCGAGGGCAAGTTTGTAATGCGTGCGCGTCAATGTTTCATTGAGAAGGTATATGATCTACGTTATCGCAGCATCATTTTTGATTAAATGTTCAAATGGGGTTCACATTGGCGAAATTGAGAATTATCTTTAATAAATTTGCCTCATCTAAATAAAACATTATCAGTTTTAGTAAATATTCACTAGGTTGGCCACACTGTAGTGGCCGAGTAAGTTACGAATTTTGAGGTAAAAAATATTAAAACTTACGTTATTTAACCTTAGAAAATTAAAAAAAGCTTTTATTCTTGCCCCGTTTAGTTGACGGACAACCGTAAATAGCACAGTAACCCACCATGATAATATTTTGTTAGAAATTAGATGTTGGATACCAGCCCTTCGTTGAGTGCTTCTCGCGTACTTTAGGGGGAAGAAGCTTGATATTGGCGGGGGGTGGGGAGTGTCCGTTCTATCTATATTAGAACGGACTATTGTATCTACAGAAGTTAGACCCAGTGCTTTTCGCACCGGCAACTGACTTAATTGATGTCCACAAAAGATCGCAAAAGATGACCATCCCTATTGACAAGCAGAGTGCTAGCACTAGTACTGCAAGTCATGTAGTGGGACAACCGTCCTGTAATCTTGGAACATCTCAACCGCCTAAAACAGGCAAAGTTGAAATAAGGTATTTCAATTCAGAGTATGAATGCTCCGAATTCGAAAAATACTTAAAAAGTTTTACAAAGTCATATTACCGAGGCAATCCCTTGAAAGCTGACCTAACGAATCTAAGTGAAAAAGCTTATGTCCAGATCAATAAAGATTTTGGAAATATTCTTAAATTCCTTGATTATGTTGAAGCGGCTATCAAATTCAGAGCCCCAAAGTATGTGGCCGTAGAACCAGTCACCCCCCTGAACTATCCACCAGGTACTTTTAAGACATACAACTGTCTAGCATGCCTATTGATCGCGCGTAACACCATCTTCCTCCCGGAGGGTCTGTTACATAGCTGCGGTATCGCTATGCCAGACACAAAGATAGTGTTAGAAGAACCAGAGGACGATAGAGGGTTTCCATTCTATGAATGGATTAAGGATGACGAAAAGACTGCAGCAGCTATAGCTCAAAGATCAGTGATGATCGAGCCAGTTGATGTGGATCCTTGGTGTGATAAAACACACATAACCAAGGAACTTAGTACATACTGATGGATTATTGCATCAGTATGCAGAAGAAAACGGCAGAACTGCATTCTTTTCTCTTCGTCCCCTTCTACCAAACCTGAAAACCCAGAATTATTGTTTAAAACTGCATTAAGTCGTTTAAGTTATGGAACACCTGTGATTAAAAAGTCATAGCTACATTCTTACCTTGCACTGGAGTGTAGTGAAAAGCATATCTGTTATCTGCTTTCACCACTGACCACACTTTCCAGTTGGATACTCCCAAGATACTAGCCACTTTTCGTATGCTGACAGTAGGATCTGCGTCAAATGCTTCCAAAATGTGTTCGTCTATAGCTGCACCATGCCGCATCCCACTAGACGTAGGTTCTCTAAAATTTAGCGTTCCAGTTTCTCAGTATATGTAGAAGATCAGCAATTTTTAAAAAGTATCTTGTGGACCGACGAGTCAATGTTTACAAGGGAGGGAATATTTAATCAGCATAACTTGCACAATTGGCAACCCAAAGGACAAAATCCACGCAAGACCCGGGAAACATCACACCAAACGCGATTTTCGGTAAACGTCTGGGCTGGTGTGATTGGCAGCCACCTGATTGGACCCCATTATTTGCCAGACATTCTTAACGGGGATAACTACCTGGAGTTCCTCCAAAACTACCTGGTTGAACTGGTTTGTGACTTGCCGATATACGAAGAATACCGCCCCATGATTTTTCAACAAGATGGCTGCCCGGCGCACTACTCGTCGTCTGTACGCGAGTACCTGGACAATGTGTTCCCCAACACGTGGATCGGAAGACGTGGCCCCATCGAGTGGCCCGCACGTTCCCCAGACCTTACACCACTTGATTTCTTTGTCTGGGGACGTGCCAAAGAATTGGTGTACGAAGTCCAAATAAGCACCAAAGAACAACTTATTGAGCGAATCGACGCAGCTTTTGCGAAGATGAAAGTGGAGATGAGGTTAAAAACTACGACTGTTGAAATCCGACGAAGATGTCGGGCATGCATCGCGAATAGGGGAGCTGTTTTTGAACAAAACTTGTAATTATTGAAAAATAAAATTGATTATTTTTCCCATCATTGTTTTTGTTTCATTTTCCCTTACAAAAGATTTTTTCACAAAGTGATAGAGTTTTGTTCTAATGTAGGATACCGTTGTATTAAGGAATAACTAGAGATGTTTTTAAAAGCATTTGAACTCCATGGATATTTTATTTTATTTTATTAGATTGAGTCAAAGTTTACCTTTTAGGCAAATTTTCTTTTATTTTTACACTCTATGAGCTCTGAACGAATTATTTAGTCCTTATTTGCTTCTTATTTTGCCTTCTACAGCCCGAGAATGTATCCGAGACCAAATTCAAATAAAAAGACCCCATCTGAAACAGTTTTTTTTAAGTTGTGGGGTTTAATAGGTTTAATTTCGGTAAAAATAAAAAAAATCACATAAAAACCAACCAAAAAAAATGTGGGCGTCTGGGATTTTTTTTGGCCAACTTGTATTTTCTAAATAGGTCACCGAACACACCCATTCGGTTTGTCTAACCCTAGACCAAACACCCTGTATATTTCAATAGTGTTAATACAATAACATATTATAGAATTCTAGACCACCAGAAATCTAAATGCTTGTTTTATTCTTTTCAGTTTTTTTAGTATGCGAGTACGTAGTTTGGTTCACTTTTTACGCAGTCGGGTTTTTGAGTTTTTAAATTATATTTTTTTATTTAACTTTGTGCCTAAAGTTGCTTTTGGATTATTTTTTCTAAATTTTCGAAGTGTTCCTGTACAATATGTATTCTTACTGAATAAGTCTTCTGTAAGATCAACACTTGTGTAAAAGTTATCCAAAAAAAGATGGTGCCCTACATTCAAATATTCCCTCATTAAATGCATTACCACTTTTTTCACGTGGTTGGTTCCTCCTACAATGCCATCAGATGCACCGCCGTATAAAAGCAATCTTAATACTACGCCTAACTGATCAGCCAGTGCATAGAACTTCAAACCATACTTATTTTTTTTCCCTTTCATATATTGTCTAAAACGTAATCTGCCCCTCCATAACATCATTGTCTCGTCAATAACAATATTTTTTGTCGGGTAATACAGAGCTGACATTCTTGTGTTAAAAAAATCGATAATATTTTTTACTTTATCTATACTCGAGACTGTTTCTTCAATACTAGCACATAACATTCTTAATATCAACAAAAATGTGTTTCTCGACATTGCATTACAAAAAATTGATTGTGTGAAAAATATGTCTTGTTTCCAATAATCGCAGATTCGATTAATTTTTACAAAACCCATATGAAATAGTAACCCGAAAAATAATTTTAAGAGATCACAATTTATGGGTTTCCAGGTACAACTTCTGCTTTTCGTCGTACGGGCTGAACATTTTTCGCGTTCGCCGTAGTGGTTGGTGCAGTTTGTCAAAAACTGAAGTAACTCCGTATTACATGTAGCGTCAAAGAAGCCTATGGGTGTATTGGTGACCTCCTCTTTGAGACCTGGAATCTTCGTGAATGGTAATTCTTGGTGGTCACCAGGATTACCTGGAAGCCACTCTTGATCCGGTATAGTAGAATTAGCTAGTAGCACATTGGTTCCCAATACCGGCTCCGGCTCCGGTTCTGGTTCGGAGTCATCGGTTTCCATTTCATCTACTGTATTTTCACACAGGATTCCAAAGAACTCAGCGTCTGTCAAAAGCGGAGTTGGTGTGTCTCTTGGAGGAGTTATCATGGCCCCTAAAGTCTCTTCTATCTCCAGGAAAAGCATTGGCGGGTCTTCCCAAGAGCATGATGGTATCGCATCATTGTTGGGTTCCATGATCTAAAAAGTAAAAAAGTAACATCAAAATATCGAAATCAAAGAGTAATTGGGGCTGACAAAATTATGCGAATCGGAGTAGGTTACATTACGCGTATGGTTAAAAACTAATCACGATAAACTACTAATACCTACTAGCCGTATTTCAAAATACATATATTATTATATTATGTATTAAAATAATATAAAAAAAAATTTTTACAGAAAATTTTACCAAAAGCAAATAACTCAATACGTATTTATGTAAATTAAGGATTACCTATGTGCTAGCGAAAAAGTGAACGTGATAAAAATAATTAGAAGAGTTATTCGAAATACCTATTATATTTTTACCTACATTTTACGTTCAAACCGCTCAATAAATTCTAATGAAATTTGTTGTCAAGATAGCTTACATTCTAGAGTAGTATTTATTTATGATTTTAGAATATTTTTGATCAGCGCGTAAGACTAAGTTTTAACTAACTATAGTTCGGCCGTTCAGAGAATGCTTTCCTGACACCTATCAGTTAGTCTTATATAAATATTGTTTACCAAGTTATTTGACACTCAGTTTGGCACAAAATTATAACATTAATTGATTATTGATATAATAATGTTGTTTTAATGCTCATCAATTGTTAAAACGCTAAACAACCAGCAAAAATATTTTTATCGTAACTGCAGCGCCATTATAAAGTTACGTCGTCAGTTCAATCGCGACGTGTCAGGAACGCATTCTCTGAACTGCCATAGTATAAGAGTTTTAAATGTTATTAGGAGTACCTATTCGATAAAAATGATTTTGATGCGGGAACATATTGTAACAACTAACAAAAAACGTATGCATATAATGTACAGTTCGTAAAAATATAATAGTACTTACCGCTTCTTATTTCGGCCTTCAAACTTCTTTGGAACTGAAAGCCAAGTCTCCGTGATAGCAATCCACAAGATTCAATGACACTGGCCTAGGTCGTCGTGATAGTACTCAACAAAGTCCGTTAGCGTTAGCAAGAGTCGTCGTAAGTGCAATCAAAAAAATCCAAAAACAATAGCCGAAGTCACAGAGAGAGAGTAATCCAAGAAATCCAGAAAATTTGTGAGAGCACAAAACATGCTATGTCGAATACTTCGAACACTGCACTGAAACCATGTGCTATGCAAAACTATGCAAGTAGATAGGTACCTAAACGAAAATGTCTCTCTTTCTATACAAAATGAGGACCAATGAAATGCTTCGATAATCGGCGCTATTGTGTAGCAGTTCTGAAGAATAGCACGAGCTTAAACCATTTGTACAAAGACACTGAGCCATAATACAAAGCGCTTAGAGCTCAAAATACCTTAGTTGTAGATTGAAGCTTGCAACTTACTATTTTATCGGTAAATAATATAGGTACATTTTTTTATTGTCGTTGCATTTATCAGTATCTTTAGTGAGCGCATTCTTTAATAAGTTAAACTTTAATAATTAAAAAAAAAAGCTTTCATTTAAATGCTCTAAAAAGAATAGCCCTTTCATTTGATACTCATATTGTAGAAATACTAACAGTAAATATAACAATTCCACCACTTTGGATGGTCCACCAAATTGAATTTAGAATGACGTCACACTGCTTTTCGTAAATTGTCATCTAAATTAAACGTGTACCTATAGGTACAAAATTTCAACTCAATCGGTTGAAGATATCTGCTTCAAAATTTAGCAGTAAGATTCCACCCGAAAAAACATATATATATTTTTTTTTTTTTAAATAAGGAGTAACGAGACGAGCAGGACATGTGCCTGATGGTAAGCAACATGCCTGCCACATAACAGCACAGTGACACGCAGCTATTGGAACATGAAGAGACCAAATCATTACCTAGCACTGCACTGCGCTCGTCACCCAGAGATCTAAGTTGTTATATCTCTAAGCCCTGTAATTTCTCTGGAAACATTGCCCTTGATTGATAGTGGAGATTCCACTTTGCGCATGAGGTGCGCGAACGCATTCAGTGGGAGGTGTCCGGCACGGAGTCGCAGCAGCAGAACTAGATCCTGTCTACAGAGCTGGCTGTCATTAATCCAGGGGGCGTGTAGTGGCTGTGGCTGGATAGTTTTAAACCAAATACCTTTGTCTTTAGACCTTTTATCAAAATATTCTTGCCATAAATCGCGACACATTTTTTTAATTATGTAAATGCGGTCATTATACGTGGGAAGTATGTGAAACTCAATGCCTTCGCTACAAGCTTCTTTGGCTAACCTGTCGGCTACGTCATTGCCAGCTATGCTTACGTGTGATGGAATCCATTGTAATTTCACCACCTTAGACTGTGATAACAAATCTAAGATCGAGTTTATAATGGCATAGGCCATAGGCGATCGGTGTACCTCGAAAGGTCGAAGTGCAGCGAGCCAGGTGTTGGAGTGCGCTTTTTGAATCAGTCAGAATGACAAATTTATTGTGATTTATGGATTCAATGTAAGATAAAGCTTCCGCTATAGCAATGAGTTCGACATGCATAATCGAGATGTTACAGTTAATTTTGAATTTTATACTTTGGTTATTTATATCGTCAAAGAAGGCCGCCCCACTATTGTCAACCTCTTTGGAACCGTCGCGTCGGTGAATATTCTATAAAAATCACTGTATTTTGCAAGGGTTTCGGTACATATATTAATCATTTCCGTTATATTATAATGACGTTTAGCTCTAGTCATTGGGATATATGTAATGACGTTGCTGAGATTTATGTGGCTTAACCAGGTTCTGAGGGAAAACATTTCCAGTGTTGAGCTAGAATGTACAGACGTATCTTTATGGAAGTCATGTAGCGTAATTAACAGGGGTAGTTGTTTGCCCTGCCAAAATGGTTTGTATTTTAAATTAAATAATTCATCTAAGGCTGAGTGAACTGGATTATTATCAAGAGAACTAGATTTAAGTTTGTATTTTCCCGCTAAGTACATCCTTCGAATATGCATCGGTTGAAGCTGTAGGTCTACTTCCATTACATGAATGGGGGTTGTTTTAATGTAACCACCTATGACGCGCATCGCTTGGTTTTGTAATCTGTCTACTTTATTTAAATGAGTGTTACAGCTGGTTCCGTATAAAAAACTTGCATAATCTAGCCTACTTCGAATCAAAGAGATGTAAAGACGTCGTAAGTGTTTAGGGTGAACCCCCCACCCCGGGCCTGACAGAACTTTAAATAATTTGATGCGATCGCTCAGTTTTTGACATAGCTCGTTGATGTGCTTCCCCTTACCTCAACGAGCGGTCGAGCCAAATACCAAGATATTTAACGGAATCTACCACTTCTAAGGGCGTATTATTGATCTTCAGATTAATACGATTAGTCATATGTTTTCTTTTCCTAGTAAATAGACACAGTTTACTCTTGAGTGGTGAAGCTTCTAATCCTATAAAATTTAGTTCTTTGGAAAAGTAATTTAGAGCTTTTTGTAGTTTAGAATGAGTATTTTTCAAATTGTTTCCACCGTGACACAAGACGAAATCGTCAGCATAC
The DNA here is from genome assembly GCA_963693475.1 of Ectropis crepuscularia. Classification (NCBI taxonomy): domain Eukaryota; kingdom Metazoa; phylum Arthropoda; class Insecta; order Lepidoptera; family Geometridae; genus Ectropis; species Ectropis crepuscularia. The sequence continues at coordinate 23,808,838 of OY856355.1, forward strand.
TGCGATATGTACACGTTATCAATTTGTTGACAAATTCTAATAGTTGCTACGTTAAATAGAAGACAACTTGTTGGACAGCCTTGTGCTAAGCCCTGACGAGTATACCTACTAATGTTTTTGTTGTTATGTACTCTAATGTTTAAATTTCTACAGACAAGAAAATTCCACAAATAATCGCATAATTTTGCACCTACATCAAGGCCATTTAGAATGTGCAAGAGCTGTCCTATGACAACATTATTGTAAGCATTATTTATGTCAATAAAGCAACTCAGCGAAAACTGTTTTTTACTCAAAATACTTTGTAATTTGGTCACTAAATAACATAGATTGTCCAAACAGGATTTAGATTTTCTAAAACCCACTGTATTGTCAGAAAAACAGTGTTTACTTTCTAAGAACCATTCCAGTCGTTTAGTGATTATTAAATGAAATACTTTACACAAGCATGATATCAGCGATATGGGTCTCAGTGACTCGGTCAACATTGGGTTGCGACCGGCTTTCGGGATAGCTATTATCTGTATGTCGCGCCATTGTTTAGGTACAAATCCTCGAGTAAGAAACCGGTTAAATAATAACTGAAGCATGTTTTTACCTGCGGCAGGTAAATGTTTATTAATCATTGAAAAAGAAATTTTATCTGCACCGGGCGCCGTATCAGTTATCTTTATGCTGTTTTCTAATTCTTGAATAGTAATTGGAACCTCTAATGCGATATTTGTGGATGAAAAAACTGGCTTTTGCGGCGGGACTGAATCGGGTGTTAAGCTGAACAACAAGGATTGAAGACGATCGCTATCTATGTACCTATTATAGTTATTGTTGTAGCCTTTTAACCATTTCATTCGCTTCCACATTTCACTAGATGTTGCCGCAGAATCAATAGATGTACAACATTTTTGAAATGACTTACTCTTTGATTGGCGAATTAATTTTTGTGCATTCCTAATTTCATCTTTAAGAATAATTAAGTTTGCTGGGATGGGGTTTTTCCTAAATGTTCGAAGTGCCAAACGGCGCTCAGCTACAGCTTTTGACAATTCCGCGGTCCAATAAGGTTTAGGTACAAAGTTGTTACTAGGGTTCTGATTAATCTTTATGTAAGGTATATGTAGGTCAGCGGCTTTATTCATTTCACCCACAAATAGGTCATATGAAGTCTGAGGATCGTCAGTCGACACGTCCTATGCATAACTCCCTAACTGCCACTTGAAGAGTTATACGATTATTACATTTTCGTAATCTACGAAATCAATTTTATATAATAGACTAAAAACATATTTATTTTGTGTATCCTAAGATATATTTTTACAACAGTAAAACTTTACAACTATAGAAAGTAAGCGCAGCAAATCTATCTATTTGGTAGATCGATAGTTATGCGGGGAGTGTAGCGGTACGGGCGGGGGAGGATCTACCAGTTAGTCATATTCGCTGCGGCGAGCGTCGGGAACGAGAGCGCGTACGTTATTCTGCGAAATGATTATTAAAAGTGCCTTTAAATATGAGCTGTGAACGAATGCGGTTTAAAGAAAACTTAAAAAGGGCTTGTACAACAAAACAACCGATAGATTATAATACGCGTTATGAAAGTAAAGCTAGAAAGACAGGTGAGTGTATGCTTATTATTCTGAATTTGTAATAATTTATTAATCATATTAATTTATTTACTTACTATACTATAATATACTACTACGAGTATACTATACTATACTTACTATACTAATACAATAATGTTGTAAAATATTATTCAATTACTTAGTAAAATTTATTTTTAAATATTTATTTTATTAAATTAACAAAACCCAACGCAAAACTCTTTAACTACCGTAGTTACAGACTTTTGCTCCGGAATGCTTGAAAGTATTTAGCATTTAAAGAGTTTTGCTTTGGACATTTAATCATAATTTTTATCTATCTGGTATTTAATTATGTATGCGTTGTATGGACTTTTTTTAAAATAATCATAACTACCACTAAGTAACTTATGCGTCGGTTTCGTAAATAAATTTGAATGGTAACTAACAGTTAGCGAATTTGTTTTGGGATATTTCATTGTGAGGAACTCCTTAAGTGAAATAAAATGGGATAAAATAACCCGTGCCCAGCAGTGGGACGTATATGGGTTGCTATTATAATAAAAATGGACTATTATAGCAAAATTTTGTAGGTAAGTACTTATAATTTTTTATTTTCAGAATCTCCTGTGCCACACTTTACTGATGAAGAAGAAGCTTTTTGGGCCAATAACAATGTGTTAGAAGATAGTGATGACGAGCAGGGTACCATAAAACAAAATAATATAGACTGCAATATAATTTTAGACAGCAATGAAAACCAAAACGAAAACCAAAACCCAAACACAAATTTACATCAAGAGGACGTTAGCAAAAACGGAGAAATGGTCCAAGACTTAATACAAAATAGTCTAAATGAACAACAGCTTAACACTACATTGAGTTCTAATGAAGATAATCATCAAAACAGTGCTGTCTACATGGTCGAAGATCAAATAATAGGTAACAATGACCGTTTACTATCATCTGACAATGGTCCAAACTCTTGTATCGCCACTTTAACTGATTTGGAGTCTGTGCCAGAATCACCTATGATTTCTTTAAATAATAGTGCTTTTAGTTCGAGCATTGCGTATTTAATTGATATCGATGGAATTAATTCTATTCCACCATCACCTTTAAATATACCTACTCCCAGTACATCTTTGTTGCCAATAAATAGTCCTCAATCTATAGAAACGGTTACCAGTTCAAGATTAAATAATAATGGAAATAAGAAAGATAAAGGGAAAGGCCGAAGAGTACACAAGGACCAATGGAAAGATAACAAAAGGAAGACAAACAGAAATACTGGCAAATGTTACTTAAGTAGAAATGGCACAGAGCGACCAGCTAGAAAAATGAAACCATTTTGTAACAAATGTAAATTCAGTTGTTCAAAAAATTTCACTGACGAATCAAGAAAAACAATATTTGATAGTTTTTGGGGCATCGGCAATAACATGAGGCAGTGGGATTTCATTTCTAAATATTGCAAGAAAATCCCAAAACGTAAACGTACTACAGAAATGCCATCCAGAAGACAGTATACAATAACGTATAGTTTGCCTACTGCAGATTTTCTTGTCGATCCAATATCTGTGTGTAAAGTCATGTTTTTAAACACGTTAGGCATTGGAGCCGGTATGGTTACTACATCATTGAAAAAAGTGGAAGATGGTAATGGTATAATTACTTCAGATGCTAGAGGGGGGCTCAATAATCGTAGATTAATTATAGATGCGGCAATGGTCAAGAGCGTTTGCGATCATGTGAATAGTTTTCAGCCAGTGGAATCGCATTACGTTCGCAGTCGCACATCAAAACTTTATTTGGATGAAACATTGTCTTACAGTCGTATGTTTGTCCTTTACAAAGAGTGGATTGTTGAAAATGTCTCTAATAATCCAGCCCAAACTTTACGTCAGTACAGAGATATCGTGAATAGTAATTTCAACTTGGGTTTTCATGCCCCTCGCAAAGATCAATGCGATGTATGTCACGTGTATAAAAATGTACCAAAACCGCCTACAGAAATTGAAGAAAAAACTTACAGGGACCACATTAAAAATAAAGAAATAGCCCGTGAGCTCAAAAATAAGTATAAGGAATTATCAGTCAGAGACTGTGACAAAACACTCACCACTACATATGATTTTCAAAAAATTCACGGGATTCCACACGGCCAAACAAGTATTCTCTATTATAAAAGAAAATTGTCTGTTTATAATCTCACTTTTTACAGTCTTGGTCAGAAAGAAGGCACATGCTACGTTTGGGATGAGACAGTTGCGAAAAAAGGGGCAACAGAAGTTTCAAGCTGTGTTTATAGTTACATTAATGAATATAGCCAAAAAGGAATACAAAATTTCAATTTTTTTAGTGACAATTGTGGTGGGCAAAATAGGAATCGGATCGTGTTTGTGGCATACTTGCATGCAGCAAAGAACTTTAATGTATCTATTACTCATACATTTTTGGAGCGTGGGCATACCCAAAATGAAGGAGACTCGGTCCATGCTCTCATCGAGAGATTCGCTAAGAACAAAATGATTTACATTCCAGATGACTGGTATAATATGATTCGATGGGCCAAACAAGATGATAAACCCTACCGTGTCGTAGAAATGCAAAATTCAGAGTTTTTGGACTTTAAAAAATATTTGTCTGGCGCTAACTGGGTCACTAATGAGAAGGGAGAAAAAATGTTCTGGTCACATATACGACAACTTCAACTATTACCAAATGAGACTGATAGGATTTATTATAAGACTGACTATTGTAGCCATGAATATGATTGTATTCTTTTATATACACATCGCCAACTTAACACCAGACGTCGTCAAAGAAATAATGTGATTGATGGTGAAAATAACATGATATCTAAAGCATATTTGAATAAGTTTCCAGTCCCAAAAAATAAATTCCAGTACTTAAAATATTTGTGTGACCATCAAATTATTCCAGTTAAATACCATGGTTTCTATCAATCTTTGATTCCTGGTGGCAATAATGAAGCTGAAATAAATGAAGACTGAAACTAAGTAGGTGCCTAAGATTGATCTCATAATACATAAGTTAATAAGTCATAATTAAGTTCAGTACTGATTAATATTGATACAACTATTGTGATAAAAATATATACGTATACGTAAATTTTAAAAATGTTTGTGATTAAAAATTATTTTGATATCGATATACTAGCTTGATTAGTAAGATAAATAAAACATAATATTTATGATTCTAAATAAATATAAACACAATATATCTCTTCTATCTAATTGTAAGAAAATATTTTGTTATATTTGTCTTTATAACATTGTTAAAATATAAGTATATATTATTATAAGCACATAATGACATAATACAAGGTAGCAATAATATTTTTGGAGGTCATTTTACATAAATATAATAAAAAATACTTACATTATTATAACAGTCAGAGTTGATTTTTTTAAGTTAATTTTTTGTTTTTTTTACTGTTCATAATATAACATTGTTTATGTTGTTAATAAAAATAACTTAGCAATAATGTGTGTACTGTATAACTATATTAGTACAAGATGTAGTAATGCTATTTTTGGAGGTACTTTTTTGTTTTGCCATTGAAATACGATGTTTACGAAAAAAATTGTCTTTTTCTTATTTTTGTTACTTTTAATATTTTATTTTGATAAAAGAATTTTATTGTAACACACAATTAAAATAAAAGTTTCCGGTAAAATAAATTACATAATACTATAAATTTTTGTGTTTTATTGACCTAATTAAATTTCGTGTAATGTAGTTATACTTTAAGTTTATCCCTTGTATAACTCTTTACGTGCCAATTATTTAAAAAAAATAAGGTAAACATGTCAACGCATAACTTTGTATGAGGCAGTTAGTTTTTAAGTCAGTTATATTTTCCAGTGTATAACTGCATATATGGCACATAAACAAAAAAATGGCGTCTTAAATCCGAAGTTTAACTCTTTAAGTGCTATATTTCCACATTCAGCAGGAAATAAGAAGAAGGAGAAACACTATTTAAAAAAACATTATAAGAGAACCCTACATGCCAATTTTCAAGCCGATAGCTGCGATATTGTAGACGCAATAACTATTTCAAGTTTCAATCGACTCTCCTGTAAAATTAACGATTTTCAGTTAGCGAGTTTTGCATAGGACGTGTCGGTCTGGTAATTGTAGCTCTGACAGAATATTTTCTAAGTACGTACAATAAGATACCCAATCTGCTTTTTTATAGTTTCTTTTTAATATGTGCCCTATGTTTGAAGTGTTTTCTGTTGAAATTTTTAATATCAAGTGGTCGCTGTTAAGAGATTCGTTCGTGACCTTCCAGTTGTACTTGGTAGCTATGTCTGTGGAAACAAAAGATATATCTGGTGAGGTTTCTCGCAGTTGATTATTTACCACTTGAATTCTAGTTGGTGACCCGTCATTTAGAGGAATAAAATTACAATCAATTAAAGCGTCATAGATTTGTTGTCCGCGGGTATCAGTCTTGTACGACCAACTTGCATGGTGTGCGTTGAAATCACCTAAAATTAATGTTTTTCTATCGCATAATGACAACAATTCATCCCAATCGCGTTGACTTGTTCTATTACTAGTATAAGGGGGGCAGTACAGTGAAATAATATTGACTAATGAATCGCAATTACACAGTTTGACGTGTAAAATTTCAATATCTGGATTACTCAACTCCGATTGAATTAGTTGAGCATTTATGGATGAATGTACTAAGATAGCTACTCCACCGTATCCATCAATCCTATCACGGCGGAGAGTGTTATATCTACTAAACCTTAGGCTCATACGATCATCATACCACGTTTCGTTCAATGCAGCGATGTGTATTTTTTCTTGAGATAGAAACTGTTCGAGTTCCAATCGCTTATCCTGAAGGCTTTGACAATTCCATTGGATTATATTTAGCTTGCAATTATTGCGTTGATAACTGCTACCCATAACTATTCAGGAATAATTTTACAAAAGGCAAGTCACGAAAGTGTTTCATTAAAAAGGATACTAACCAATCGAATATAATCTTTGCGGCGGCTTTAAACTTTTCTAGAATCGAACCTTCTTCTCGGAAAAATATTTTATTCACTGATTCTATAATCTTTTCAAATGGACCTTTTTCCTCATGTATTCTTCGTCTTCTTTCTGTTCTTTCGCAACCAGCACTCTGGTTGGGCTCGTTTTCAGGACTTTTTCCGCACTCCGAGTCGCTGCAGCAACAGTCCCAGTTGAAAGTAATATCATTATTTACTGTTTGGCTGTGAGACCTTCGTTTAGGTGTCTTCTTTATATTTCTTTCGTTACCTATCAATTTTTTCTTCTCTTCTGTCGTTTTCGTTTTATTTTTAGCCGATTTTTTTAACATAGTAGAATAAGGTGCATCTTGAAAATCAGACATATTCAACGTGAAGTCTTGATCTTCTGTTCTCGAGCCTAATCTACTCGGGGTTCGTGTCGGTTGGTTCAGCTGTGGGAAGTCTATATCTTGAGGCACGGGGCTCATCGCTGGAACGTACATGGTTACGGCTTTACGATAATTACAGTTAAAATCCGCCATAATAGAACGAATTTTCCGTTCTTTTACAAATACTGGACACTTCTTGCTCAATGCCATGTGGTTGCCTCTACAGTTGACACAAACGAAAGTTGTAGCTTCACAGTTTTCATGGTGCTTACTACACTTCGGACATACTACTTCTTACGTGAACACATTTTTCTGGAATGACCGTAAGTCCAGCACAAAGAGCATTCATTGTGTCACAGGAAAGATGTATTTGTCGACTTTTACTCTTATTTGATGTATGTACACGTGCTGGGGGAGGGAAGTTCCCCTGAAGCACAGTCTGACGCATTCGCTGGCAATCCATCCTGCACCGTCATCAGATCGTCTGGACAGCCTTTTTACAGAGAGCAGCTCAGAGTCACAGGTGATACTTCTGATTAATTCCTCTTCTGTAACATCGAGTTCGATTCTTCTGAGTATTCCATATGACGAAGTTGTCTCTGAAGTTCTGTATGCTCTCCACTCGTTATCCTTAACAGCTTGGCAATTAATTAATTTGTCTAAACCAACTAAAGTTTCAAACTGTACAAGTATTTTCATGGGGTTTATGTACTTAACCCGTATCACATCAGTAACTCCATTATCTTTTAGTAAAAGTGCGAAAGCGAACTGTTTGGGTAATTCTTTACTCGATGTAATGAAGACCTCAATGTTATCATCATTGATGTTTTTCGGCTGTCTTCTGCTTCTCGTTCTCTTCCCATCTCTCATGACTTCCATCCAAGGTTCATCGTCTTCCTCGTCCCGCCCGCGCTTTGAAGGTCGACTCTCTCCGATGAGCAGCAAGTCCCCCATGGAATGTCTTCGCTGTTCTCCTCCTATTGTCACACCAGGTAGCTGAGATGATTGTTACGTCATCTCCTCGCGAGCTGAAGTAGATGCGTCCGCCATCTATTTAAAAAGACAAGCTGGGCGCGCGCGATCGCGCACTCAGCGTGCGATGTTGTTCGAGTTTATCCCGTGTGCATACACGTCAATCGCCAATGACGGTTGCGGCCGAACTTATGTAAATACTTACCTCCTATATTTATTACAATTGCTGCAGTACTTTAGCTACAACTGCGTGAGTAATGTTTATGAAAAGAATCTTGTACTTCTTATCAGCCTGTCGGCTTCTTTTACGTCCTTTTGTTTGGATGTCGTCGTCACACATGTTTAAAAAAAAAATTTTGTTTAATTTTTATTGTATACTTAATATATTTATTTGAATTATTTGTAAACTAATGTAGGGTAGGGCGGGGCTAAAAGGTCCGCGGGTAAAAAGGTCCACCATGCCTATCTCAGAAACTAAGTGCACGTTAGACAACGGAGTGACCGGTGCGTGAAGGGGGTGAGGGACGGGTACGCATGCCGCCCCGCGCAGTGAGTCTTCTAGAGCCGGCGGTAGTGTACGCGCAAGTCGTGCGAAAATTACACGTAAGTAATGTTTTAGATGTTACTTACGTTTTAGTCTCATTGTTCGATTTTTAAACTTACGAAGCATAATTTCTCTGTATAAATGGTTAGTGGTATTAAGTTTCACGTAGTGACATTGTTTTTTTGTTTGTATCACTTTGTTTTTCTACATAACCTAAAACAACAGTCCACCTACCATTGGGGCACAAAGGACCGCGGTGGACCTTTAAGCCCCACGAACTATTTTGATTCTATGTATTAATTTCTATTTTATTTTCAGAATGCGGAATTATAAAAAAACCACTGAGCGTGGTACGAAATCCGTTGAGCTGATGAAGCGAGCGGCTGATTTAGTCGCAAATGAAAAGAAATCACTAAGGCAAATTTGTCGTGACTATGAGATTAGCAGAACTTCATTGAAGAGATTCATGGAGCGGTTAAAGGAAAATCCGGAGTCGCCAAAATTTGGCTACGGCACTCCCAGATTAGTGTTTAACAAAGAACAAGAAACTTCTCTCTGCGAGTATTTACTGACACTTGCACAAATCTTTCACGGCATAGGCCCTAAAGATGTTCGTCGCTTGGCTTATGAATGCGCTGTAAAATATAATTTGAAGATTCCTGAGATATGGCACACAAACAAGATGGCTGGAAAGGACTGGCTGACGGGATTCTTGGCAAGGAATGGCCGTCTCTCTATCAGGAAGCCAGAGGCTACTAGTTTGAGCAGGGCCACCTCATTCAATCGAACGAACGTTTGTGAATATTTTGATAAATTGGCACACGTGATAGATCGTCACAAATTCAGAGGTTCGTCTATATGGAATGCTGATTAGACTGGTGTCTCGACCGTAACTAAACCTTCAAAAATAATTGCAGCCAAAGGGAAAAGAAACGTCGGATCTGTCACATCTGCTGAAAGAGGAACTAATGTAACATTGTTGGTAGCTGTTTCGGCAACTGGATCTTCGATACCTCCAATGTTCGTATTTCCAAGAAAGAAATACCAAGATCATTTCGTGCGAGATGGGCCAACAGAATGTATTGGTGCAGGAAATGCAAGCGGCTGGATGACTGATACAGAATTCTTGCTTTTTATGAAACATTTCATCAGTTATGTAAAGCCAACTAAAGAATCGCCAGTTTTACTTTTACTAGATAATCACAGTTCGCACTTGTCAGTGGAAGTGTTGGATTTAGCGAAAAATAATGGAGTAGTGATGCTGTCGTATCCTCCCCATTGTTCCCATAAGCTGCAGCCCTTAGACGTGTCTGTTTTCGGGCCGTTTAAAAGGTATTTATCGTCAGCACAAGATTCATGGATGCGTAGCCACCCAGGAAAAACAATGACCATTCACGACATCCCAGGCATCGTCCGAACAGCTTTACCTTTGGCACTGACTCCCAACAACATCTCGAAAGGGTTTCAAAAAGCCGGGGTTTACCCGTTCAACCGGGAAGTGTTTGATGAATCGGACTTCGCTCCAAGTTTTGTGACAGACCGACCAAATCCGAACAATCCAACAACGTCTTCTGCACCTAATGAGTCACAGCCGCCTATGTCTACAGAGCTCCAGTTGCCTATTCCTCCAGGTTCACCAAGTTTGTTAATTTCTTCGCAGCCCGAAGTTGTAGCAGTTGTTTCAGCAAGTATGTCTCCTGTATCTCTTTCTCAGTCGTCTACAGTAGAGCCTCAGTTGCCTACCGTCTCAGTTTTGCTGTCCTCAAGTGACCCACTGTTGTCTTCTACAGCTGCTGTTGAAAAAGATCGTCTGCCATTAAGGTCCTGTACAGTTCCATCTTCAAACATTGAGCTTCAACCATCTACGTCAGCTTCATCCTTGTTTGTTCAGCCATCAACATTTTCTCCGGAATCCTGTCACGGTAGTGAACCTAAAGGGAATTTATAAGGGAGGAGGGTAAAGGTGAAATAATAAAAGGTTCACAATTACAATTATATTAAAGAAATAATAAAGATTAAAGGGGATAAGAAAAGGTAAGTGAAATAAAAAAAAGAGAGTAAAAGAATTAAAAGAATTAAGGATTAATTATCTTGAAGGCCAGTGAGTAAATGCTTCCCAACAGGTTTCCTGGATGTAGTTGTGATCAGTCTGGGCTCGCAGATGTCCACGAGGAGGGCTCCACCTAGCACGGTAGAGATCTCTTGCCAGCAGTCCCCGTGGATGTAGCTGCTTCCAAACGAAAAGGGCTCCACTCAGCACGGTAGAGCTCCCTGTCAGCAGTCTTCGTGAAGGTAGTTGCTTCCAGCTCCACCTAGCACGGTAGAGCTTCTCTGCCAGCAGTCTTCGTGGAGGTAGTTGCTTCCAACAGTTTTTCAGGGTGTAAGTACTTCCAAGTTATTTCAAGGGATGTGATCGTTGAACGATAGTGGCTCTCAGCCGTTTAGACCTTTCAAGGTTTATTACTGATCTTGATCGCTTGGAAGTCTTTTGTAGGTTAATGTTCTTCTGTTGGAAGCTGATTTCTCACTGACCTTCTCAGCCGATGAGATTCATAAAGTAAACTTTTGATGATTTGAATCTGGAGAAAATAAACTTTATTTTAATATTGACAATTCAAAGAGGATTAATTCTAAAAACTATACAACCTTATGAAAAAGAGTAAAATTGCTAAGTGACAAATAGTTTTTTGACATGTTTACATTATGTAAACAAACTAAATTTTTGGAAAAACGTAATTATTGTAGATTTAGAATAAGATATATGATACAAGAAATATATCACAATAATCAGAAAATTATTGTCCATCGAATGAACACAATTAAAAGGGAATTAATGATATGAAAATTTTGGTATGTAAATATCTAAGAATTCTATGGATAGATGCTAGTTTTGAGATGAAAATAGTGGTAAAATGTACATTTACATATTGTAATCAATATGTAATGTTACATTATTCCCCACGACTGCGGAAATTTTACGCTTCTGTAAAATTTGGTAAGAATTTCTAATGGGTTTAAGAGAGGTATTACCTTCACACAAACAAATTCATTCACGTAACCTTTCAAGTCTTTCACTCATCACTTCCATTCTGTTTGGGTGTAAGTTCACATTCAATGACGAACACTCAAAGCATACACTCTCGGCGATGGCAGGCTTTTTTAAAGAGTCATCAACCGCTCTAATAGTCGGCTTATTTAAAGAGTTATCACCCGCTCTATGGATAGAAGAAAATAAGAATGATAAAAGGGATGAACATAGGGCTTGATAGTTAGGCTTATTTATAGAGTTATCATCCGCTCTTTATAAAGGGAAGAAAGTAATTAAGGATGAGCGGTAGGGCTCAAAAGATATCTTGAACGGTAGGGTTCAAGATAAGAGTATGAGTTTAGGGCTCATACAAAATCCAAGAGTTAGATACTCATTGGTTAAGGAGTTAATGAGTTTAGAGCTCATTAACTTGAGAGAGTAAAAAAAAAAAAAATTAGAAAAATACTAAAGAGTAAATAAAATACTGTAGGTTAATGATGAAGAGAGATCATGAGGATGAGATGAGGAGAGGAGAGGAGAGGAGAGGATGAGGAGATAAGGAGAGATGAAGAGAGAAGTTATTATCCAAAGAGTGCCGAAAAGAAAATATTAAGTATATATACTAGTGTAAGTATGTTTTAGAATTTAGAAGAAATTCAGGGGTTGAGGAATCAAAGGTTAAGGGGGTAAAGGTTGAGGAAATCAAGGGTTGAGGAATCAAAGAATAAGCAAGAGAGGGGGGGTTGTTTTTGAAGGTTGGGCGCCAAATGTCACGGTAGTGAACCTAAAGGGAATTTATAAGGGAGGAGGGTAAAGGTGAAATAATAAAAGGTTCACAATTACAATTATATTAAAGAAATAATAAAGATTAAAGGGGATAAGAAAAGGTAAGTGAAATAAAAAAAAGAGAGTAAAAGAATTAAAAGAATTAAGGATTAATTATCTTGAAGGCCAGTGAGTAAATGCTTCCCAACAGGTTTCCTGGATGTAGTTGTGATCAGTCTGGGCTCGCAGATGTCCACGAGGAGGGCTCCACCTAGCACGGTAGAGATCTCTTGCCAGCAGTCCCCGTGGATGTAGCTGCTTCCAAACGAAAAGGGCTCCACTCAGCACGGTAGAGCTCCCTGTCAGCAGTCTTCGTGAAGGTAGTTGCTTCCAGCTCCACCTAGCACGGTAGAGCTTCTCTGCCAGCAGTCTTCGTGGAGGTAGTTGCTTCCAACAGTTTTTCAGGGTGTAAGTACTTCCAAGTTATTTCAAGGGATGTGATCGTTGAACGATAGTGGCTCTCAGCCGTTTAGACCTTTCAAGGTTTATTACTGATCTTGATCGCTTGGAAGTCTTTTGTAGGTTAATGTTCTTCTGTTGGAAGCTGATTTCTCACTGACCTTCTCAGCCGATGAGATTCATAAAGTAAACTTTTGATGATTTGAATCTGGAGAAAATAAACTTTATTTTAATATTGACAATTCAAAGAGGATTAATTCTAAAAACTATACAACCTTATGAAAAAGAGTAAAATTGCTAAGTGACAAATAGTTTTTTGACATGTTTACATTATGTAAACAAACTAAATTTTTGGAAAAACGTAATTATTGTAGATTTAGAATAAGATATATGATACAAGAAATATATCACAATAATCAGAAAATTATTGTCCATCGAATGAACACAATTAAAAGGGAATTAATGATATGAAAATTTTGGTATGTAAATATCTAAGAATTCTATGGATAGATGCTAGTTTTGAGATGAAAATAGTGGTAAAATGTACATTTACATATTGTAATCAATATGTAATGTTACATTATTCCCCACAAATGTCACGGTAGTGAACCTAAAGGGAATTTATAAGGGAGGAGGGTAAAGGTGAAATAATAAAAGGTTCACAATTACAATTATATTAAAGAAATAATAAAGATTAAAGGGGATAAGAAAAGGTAAGTGAAATAAAAAAAAGAGAGTAAAAGAATTAAAAGAATTAAGGATTAATTATCTTGAAGGCCAGTGAGTAAATGCTTCCCAACAGGTTTCCTGGATGTAGTTGTGATCAGTCTGGGCTCGCAGATGTCCACGAGGAGGGCTCCACCTAGCACGGTAGAGATCTCTTGCCAGCAGTCCCCGTGGATGTAGCTGCTTCCAAACGAAAAGGGCTCCACTCAGCACGGTAGAGCTCCCTGTCAGCAGTCTTCGTGAAGGTAGTTGCTTCCAGCTCCACCTAGCACGGTAGAGCTTCTCTGCCAGCAGTCTTCGTGGAGGTAGTTGCTTCCAACAGTTTTTCAGGGTGTAAGTACTTCCAAGTTATTTCAAGGGATGTGATCGTTGAACGATAGTGGCTCTCAGCCGTTTAGACCTTTCAAGGTTTATTACTGATCTTGATCGCTTGGAAGTCTTTTGTAGGTTAATGTTCTTCTGTTGGAAGCTGATTTCTCACTGACCTTCTCAGCCGATGAGATTCATAAAGTAAACTTTTGATGATTTGAATCTGGAGAAAATAAACTTTATTTTAATATTGACAATTCAAAGAGGATTAATTCTAAAAACTATACAACCTTATGAAAAAGAGTAAAATTGCTAAGTGACAAATAGTTTTTTGACATGTTTACATTATGTAAACAAACTAAATTTTTGGAAAAACGTAATTATTGTAGATTTAGAATAAGATATATGATACAAGAAATATATCACAATAATCAGAAAATTATTGTCCATCGAATGAACACAATTAAAAGGGAATTAATGATATGAAAATTTTGGTATGTAAATATCTAAGAATTCTATGGATAGATGCTAGTTTTGAGATGAAAATAGTGGTAAAATGTACATTTACATATTGTAATCAATATGTAATGTTACAATCCATCAGGCCTTTTCCTCAGGCAGGACCGCGTAATGTTACCAGCAGGAAACGACGAAAAATATTGCATATTGTGACTCCAAATTCTTTGTTGTGACCGCCGAACCAATAACTAATAGCTCTTTTCTTAGAATCCTTTGTGTTTCATATTCGTAAGATTCTTTTCAAAAATAAATTACTTACTTTAAGTTGACCTTAGGGCAGTTTGGGTAAATGTTGCTTTACTGGCGATAGTTACGTTTTTTAACATGATTTTATTAGTTTGGTTTGTTTTAAACTATGTAATAGTACCTACCTTTGAACATGATTTTTGGCCCTTTCAAAACGAATAGATTTGAAACTTTGCACACTTATCGAGGATCGCTAATAACATAACAATGTTGTTAAGCCCCCAGTGTTGACCGCTGCGACTTGTTATTTGCTAAGCATGTGAGTTTACTTGGTTGATCCTGAGTTGGGCATCTACTGTCCACAAAACGTAAGGCTGCACAATTGATCATGCCGTCATTTATCTAGGTTCTCGACTTTTTAACGATGGACTCAGTCCTGGAAGGTCTCTTGGACTCCATTCGAATAGTAAAACACTATTGCTCATCTACCTAATACCTGTAAACGAGCAATTCTTGTATAATTATATCAGATTTTAATATAACGACGCTACATTGTGAACTAACCTAGGTACGTTAGTTCATAATTAATAGCGTGTCGTAAGAGTATAATCTCAGGCGTTATATTGCAAACGGTTTGATTTGACCGTGATTGCAATTTTACGTTGACATATAGGTAGGTATATTTGAAGGGTTTTTTACAAAAACTGCTTAACTAACAATTTTTATCGTTTTATGTTATTGGCAGCACTGGATTCCTTGAAAAAAAAGGAATCGCACTGTATATTTAATTTTTTACAAAAACAACTAAAATGGCCGGAATTGCCTTCGATAAAACGATGAGTTTTACAAAAACTACATAACTTTTTCAAATTTTCGCAAAAACAACATATCCGAACGCAGTTTAGTACTTTTTGTAAAAAAAAAATATTGACACTTAGCTGTCAAAGATGTCTGACTCGGAGGGAAATGATGGTGAAAAATCTGCAAATAAAAGGCGAAAAAGGAAGGAAAAGAAAGAAAATATCATTAAAAATAAGAAAGTTAAAGGTCTCGAACATATAAATCATATGAACAAACATGTTCCAGCTCGAAAAACAGGTCCTGATTGCGGGTATGTCTTGGCAATAGTTTGCTATGTCAAAGTGTTTTTTGTTATTTTATAGTGTTTTTATTGAGTCATCAAACGTTTTCTTCCTTTACAGATGCAAGAGATACAAGTGCTATACGAAAGTCAACACTACTCAAAGAGAAAGTACATTATTGAACTTCAATGCAATAGGGACCAAAAACGAACAGGACGCATACTTAATGGGCTTGATGTCAGCTTCTCCGGCAGCAAGACACACTGTTAACAATCCACAAAGATTCAGGATGTCTTCTTTTAAATACAAAATACGCACAGGACTTGATGAGACTAATGTGTGTTTGACTGCGTTCTGCAATATTCATGGTGTAACAGTTGGGCGTATTAGGCGACTACAAGATCTTATGGCAGCAAACGTTCCATCTCCAAGAGACAAACGAGGTATACACACAGAAAACCGAGCACGAAAGACTCCAGAATGTATTCTCAGTTTAATACGTTGTCACATTTCATCATTTCCGGCTCGGCAATCTCACTATTCTCGCCGTGATAATCCAAACACTTTTTATTTGCCTGAGGAACTAACAGTTACAGAAATGCATAATATGTTCTTGAACATGTACCGAATTAACGTCAGTTTTATAGTGTACTGGTCAGTTTTCAAGAAAGAATTCAATATCAAGTTCGGTCTGCCTAGAACTGATACCTGTGCAGTTTGCGATTCCTACAAACTTAAGATTAAAAGTGCTGCTCTGCCTGAAACTGTCAGACTTCTAGAAACAGAGCATAAATTACATTTAGCTAAAGCTGCTAAATTTCATGAGATAAAAAAACAACAAAAACTAAAAGCACAACAAGGGCAATGTATGTGCCTCAGTTTTGACTTCATGCAAAACTTACCTTTGCCACATATAAGAACAGGTGATGTATTTTATGCACGGCAGCTGTGGAACTTTGTTTTTGGTATTCATGACTTAGGAACTAATAATGTATGTATGAACAGCTACCTCGAAACTGAAGGTAAAAAAGGTCAGAATGATGTTACATCACTACTGTTGAAATATTTTATTGAGCATGATACTAATAATGAACATTTAGTGCTGTTTAGTGATGGATGTCCAGGACAAAATAAGAACTATGTCATGGTTTACTTTTTGTATGCTTTAGTTCATATTCTGGGACTATTTAAGTCAGTTAAATATATTTTTCCGATTCGTGGCCACTCGTACCTCCCAAACGATCAAGATTTTTCTCTGATTGGTAATTTAAAGAAAATACGCACAGTAGAGACTGCAGATGAGTGGGATGCTATAATAGGTTCTGCACGCAAACATCCCTCTGCATTTGAAGTTAAAAGAATAAGACATGACATGTTTTATGATATAAAAAAGTTTCTAGAGCCTTATTTTCTAAAACAAAGCAAACCTGCTATGAAAATAAAAAATGTTCGGATGTTGAAAATTGAAAAAGAATTTCCTCATTTTGTGTTTGTCAAATATAACTTTACAGGAGGATGGACCACAATAAAAGTTCGAAATAAGAAAGCTCTTCCTACAGAAGCCACTTTTGTGCCATTGTACAAACAGAAACTACAACTAAATCCAAATAAAGTTGCAGATTTAAATAGGCTCAAAAAAATTTTAAGCGACCCATCAAAAATGTCTTTTTATGACAGTATTTTGAATTCAGTAGAAGGAAGTATAACTGAAGAAGAATCTGCCACTTGTGGTGAGATAGAAATAGATAATGAAGACAATAGCAGCGGAGAAGAGTAAGAATAGATGAGAGTGAAGAAGAATGAGGCTGATTAATGTTATTTAGATTAGTTGGGTAGAAAATAAAATAAATGAAAACTAGTAATCCATTTTTTATTCAAATTCCTTAAATTAAGTAGGTATATGATTTTATTTTAAATATAATTTGTAAATATGCAGACTTCTAACAGCAACAAACTAATTTTGTTTTTAACAAAAACAACTTAAATGCTTATTTTTTGCAAAAACTACATAATTATAGCTTGTTTCATTGCATTTTATTAAAGAATAGTAATAGAAATATATTTAATTTACTATATTTTGCATAATATACCATATGACAACCAATATTATCAAAAAATGGTACCTAAGAAAGTACTATTTTGAACTAGTATAGATTTTTTATGTCTACTGAACAATTATGATCATAAAAGTTATGCAGTTTTTGTAAAAACCCTTCATTTAATCTGAATCTCGATAATAGCTTCAACGATATTCATGAAATTTAAAAAGAAGGTGATTTCGAAGGCGATAAATCGATCTAACTAGGTTATAAGTTGTGAAAAAAATCGTTTTATCCAAGCAAATCTCCAGGTATCCAGGTATCTCCAACTCCTACCTTCTTAGAAATTATATGGTTGGCTCACGAATTGATTCCTATAAAAACTTGAGAAGCAGTTTTCATATACAAGTAATTCGATCGTTCCGTGATAACTTGTAAAAAAGTTACGATTAATAACAGTCTCAATAACACACTTTTGATGGATATCAAAACAAGAACATAGATAATAGTCAGTATAAAAAAAAACGCTTTTACGAAAAACCAAACTGAAAAATAAACTTAGTCAAATAAACAAAAAATATAAATGAAGGCGTGATTAAAAACAACGTAATTATGAAAACGAACAAACACGCCTCGCATGTATGTCCGCTTGGCGTTACGTTACGTTATATCTGGCGTTAGAGGTATTGTCTCGTATCAATTACTATCAGGTGAAGGTATATTTAATCTGAATCTCGATAATAGCTTCAACGATATTCACGAAATTTAAAAAGAAGGTGATTTCGAAGGCGATAAATCGATCTAACTAGGTTATAAGTTGTGAAAAAAATCGTTTTATCCAAGCAAATCTCCAGGTATCCAGGTATCTCCAACTCCTACCTTCTTAGAAATGATATGGTTGGCTCACGAATTGATTCCTATAAAAACTTGAGAAGCAGTTTTCATATACAAGTAATTCGATCGTTCCGTGATAACTTGTAAAAAAGTTACGATTAATAACAGTCTCAATAACACACTTTTGATGGATATCAAAACAAGAACATAGATAATAGTCAGTATAAAAAAAACGCTTTTACGAAAAACCAAACTGAAAAATAAACTTAGTCAAATAAACAAAAAATATAAATGAAGGCGTGATTAAAAACAACGAAATTATGAAAACGAACAAACACGCCTCGCATGTATGTCCGCTTGGCGTTACGTTACGTTATATCTGGCGTTAGAGGTATTGTCTCGTATCAATTACTATCAGGTGAACAGAGAACACCATGCATGACTTACCTTATTTTTTTTATAAAAAAAAAACGATAAAACACACCTAGGGTGTACGTCCGCACTGGCGTTTCGTAATTTTGAAACACGGATGTTTCTTATGGCTTCCATTTACCTATGAACTAAGATACTATACGTACCTGGATAGTGATAGGTAGGTAAGATTTTTTTATGATTTTTAAGAATAAAAAGCATACATATATTTCCAAAAAGAAAGGTTGAGAAATGTTGTAGTTGAACACGCCTGGCATGTTCGCGGCATACCATAAGAAACATTTTTTTTACACAAAAAAGAAGTCATCAGATTCCGCGGGCCACTTCAAAAATCATTAGCTTAAAGCATAAGATTTATTCTCTGCGATTTTGGCTAAAGAAAGAAAAAGTCATTTTTTTCATTCAATCATAAAAAACCGCGAGCACGCCAAGCGTGGTGCAAAACTGCTTCTCAAGTTTTTATAGGAATCAATTCGTGAGCCAACCATATCATTTCTAAGAAGGTAGGAGTTGGAGATACCTGGCATGGCGTTTGAGATTAGTAAGAACACGCCAGGCATGTCGACGGCATTCAATGAGTTAAGAATTTAACCCCAGATGAAAAACTTGATGCTAAGATTGCTATCCTTAACATTTTTAAACAGATAAGACAAGCCAGAAGTCAGGCTACTTCTCAATCAACCAGTAGTTACAACTTATTACAGCAACCTTTATCCTCTTTTCCTGTATATCAACGACGGCAACCATTGCAGACCAATGTAGCCAGTTCGACGCCATCTCCCATTCAGATGAGACAGTGCAATCTTATATTTCAAATTTTTCCGATGATTCGTAAATGTACGATTTATAAATAATGTCTTCTAATGCTTAGATAATTGTGATTTTAGTTATACATCATTAAAGTTAATTACTTAAAAGCAATAAATGGTTTTACTTACCGTATTGTAACGCTCAATCTCTCCTCTGCAGGTATAGAAAGTCTTAAATGTGTATCCATCTTTGATATTGAAGGTCCAATTAATTTAACGAGTTCATTGAAACTGGTTATGCTCATTCGATAAAAGGAGAATTTTTTTTCCGGGTAGTCTAGTAATTTAGAATGAATTGTGTAAAACTTCCCTTGCAATAATCTGTTACTATTGATGGGATGTACCCAATACTGTCGATTCCTCTTCTTCATTCTTTTTCTCCTTTGTATCAAGTATAAAGCAATAATAATATTTTTGGGCAACATGTCCACGCGACTGATCTCAAGCACCAACTCTAGTAAATTAAACAATCGGCCAAACCATTTGTTGGCTAGTCTGCGAACTCGCGACCAACCCAACTGTTTTGTTGGCACAGTGTGCGCACGAACAGGCCAACTCGACTAAACTCTCGGCCGATAGAAAGTTTGTAGTCTGCGGGGACTCTAAATGTTGGCAAATAATACCGACAGCAGTGTGAAGAAAAATTTAAATCCCGGTCAACGTTGGATTCTTGTACACGCTGTAGGAGAAAATGGATTCATTGAAGGTGCAGAATTACTTCATATATGTAAAAGTAAAATCGGCGATTTTCAAAACGAGATGAACAGAAACAATTTTTTAACTAATAAAACCACATTATATCAATTTAGAAGAAGTGTCATGGAGGAATTGTTACAAATGCCCAATACCTGTGAACTTTCTCGGCCTCTATCAGAGGGGAAAATACATTTACCGACCAACTTGCCAAAGAGAGGTAATAATACCTTAAGAAAAAGATAACCCTACCTACTAATAAAATACTTCCTTTTATTATGTTTATTTAAGTAAGTTACGAGCTAATGGTCTACAAAAAAATTGTTTGTATATTTAAATATTTTTTTAAATATTTATTAGAATCAGGTACATATTTATTGTTTGATCAAGGCGTCATTCACCAAAGACTATTATTGCCAATTTCAACAAGATTAATTAACCTCTTAATATAATCGTAAAAATCTAACATATACATTATTTTAAAAATCAGTCCTAACTTACATATACGAGGGGTGATCCAAAAGTAATGATAATCAATAATAAACACAATGAATAAAATCAAAAACTAAATTTATTTCTCAACATAATCTCCTAGCAAGTCTATACATTTAGTCCATCTCTTTTCTAAACCTAAAATTCCCTTAGAAAAAAAATCTTTATCTTGACTCTCAAAAAAGTCCTCAACCGCGGCCATCACGTCGCTATCATCGTCAAATTTCTTGCCCCGGAGGTGTTCCTTGAGTCGTGGAAAGAGATAGAAGTCACTGGGGGCTAGATCTGGTGAATAGGGGGGGTGTTCCACCAGCTCAAAGCCCGCTTCCTGAATGGCAGCCATGGCAATTGCAGCTTTGTGAACCGGTGCGTTGTCTTGATGGAACAGCACTCCAGCCCGCAGTTTGCCTCGCCTTTTCTCCTTAATAGCGTCCCGCAATCTTCTTATTTGTTCTGCATAGTAGGAGCCTGTAATAGTGGCCCCCTTTTCCAAGTAGTCCACCATGATTATTCCTTCAGCGTCCCAAAAAACAGACGCCATAACCTTCCCTGCTGAGCTTGACACTTTGAATTTCTTCGGCGTCGGTTCATCGGATCGTTTCCATGTCATCGATTGTTGTTTTGTTTCAGGATCAAAATGGTGGATCCAGGTTTCGTCCATGGTCACAAAACGTGACAAAAAATTATCCTTGTCTGCCTGGAACTTTTCGAGATTTGCTCTTGACATGTCGTCTCGTTTCTTCTTTTGCTCGTCGTTTAACATTTTCGGTACCCAACGCGCGGAGACCTTTCTCATATGCAATTCGTTCACAAGGATTCTTTGAATGCTGCCATATGAGATCCCTGTGACCTCAGCTGATAGTCACTCTTCGATCTTCCAATACAACTTCTTCAACTTTTTTCACATTTTCTCCAGTGAGGGACGTCGATGGGCGCCCTTCGCGGTGTTCGTCTTCCGTCGATGTTCTTCCCAGCTTAAACTCCTTAGCCCAGCGTGCAACTGTGGAATATGGAGGAGAACAGTCCCCTAATGTTTCCACCAAGTCGCTGTGTATGTCTTTGGTAGACATTTTTTTCAAGCAGAGGTATTTAATGACAGCTCTGATTTCGTGTTTTTCCATTTTGATGTTCACTCCTTGACAGTCCGTATTCAAATGAATGTAGCTCCCGGGAATCGTGGCCTATTTATATGATTTTTTTTTCCTGAACTAGTGGGTAATTGAGCAAGTGACTGTAATTTTTTTGTATTTTTGTGTACACTAGAAATAACTGATTATCATTACTTTTGATATAAAACAAGTCTTACAAAATTATAAAACGCATCCTTATTTACCTACCTACTGATAACAATGTCTTTAGAATAGACCTTAGCTTCGCAGTGAGCGAGATTAACAAATTATTAATACCCTCGGAAGAGTCATTGTCTTATGTTTTATGTTACTGCTACGAAAAAGTAAATGCTGTAAAAATGTATATTTAGGTTGATTGGATCCACTTATGTAATTAATGTTTTTCAATAAATATTAATATCTAAATTCAAACTCTGGTTTCATTTAACTCTTGGTATTCATATGATTTTTTTAATAAATCTAATATTTACTGCATCTTCATAATTCGCTCGTATGGTTTGAATCGCAATAATTCGTTGGAAACCAACTGGCCAAAATATTTACAGCTATGTATGTCCCGTACGGTAGGGACATCACGTTCCTTAGTTTCTACGCTATTTACACTGTCCATTACTAAAGTTTCTGTGCATGGTTCACTTTCAACCATTTTTTTTCTGTGGTAGTCGCACTGTCCTTCATATTTTCTTCTGTATTTGTTGCAGTACCCCTAGTGGCTTTTTTGTCCGGTATTAAATCCCGTTCCCAGCTTGGTAGTAGGTCCCAGTCTTGTGAATTTGGTTTTGTCTCTTCGACACTGTCACATTGTGTCTCAATTTCTGTTTTGGGAATGTACTTCCTTTGTCGCCTTAGTTCTTAAACAATAAATCCACTATTAATAACAAATATATATGGCAGTATGTACTTTTCAAAATGCTTTTTTTACTGACAGTTACAAAAAATTCGGGAAAAAAGTAATGTAATTGGTGATCGATCACCAACAGTTTTCATAGCATAGTTTCTTAGAGTAGTAATTTCTGTTAACGCCATAAATTCAAATTTAATTTATAATTAAATAAAAACTACCTATTAAAAATGTTATGCTCACTTGTAAGTGACATACATATCAGAATTAATATGTTTTTGTAATGTATCTAGGTTTGGTATTCATATGTATTGCTGTTAGTGAGACTTTATAAGTAAAACAATATTTTAGGCCTAATGTAATATTGTATATTCAATAATATTATTAGGAAATGCGAAATAAGCCGAAAAGGTTTAGCACAACTGTATTAAAAAGTCACTTACCTTCCATTTCCAAAATTACACTTATTTTGGCACTTCTAATCACTTAAAACAACGCTCCTGTCCGTTCACGTCAAATTTCGAATGTAAACTAAAAGTATTCAAGCTTTGAACGTGTAAAAAATGGTCAAAATACTGTTTTCTTTTCCGCATGGCGGAAAACACAGATGCGTGTCATCTAATCGTATGGCGCTAGGCACTGATCAGTGTCATGTTATTTTTGCTAGACGCCACAGTTAAAAGTTAGCGAAATTAGCCATCGCAACGAATCGGTTAAGGTGTCACTGTATATTGGAGGTCTGATGCCGTAGGATGAGAGAATACCATAATATTGTACGAACCGGTCTATAGTACCCTTATCTGGTGCATAAAGAAGAGATTCGCTTAGGGCTGTTCACCTTCTTCTGTTAGGATTAAAGTCATCTATTTTCACTATCTATTTACCATTCATAACCTCCCTTTACTTACTGGATACTAAGGTATCGATATATTACCTGTGTTAGACATGAAGTGGCTAGCTTAGGTCCGCTTAGAGTCTAGTCACAAGTTTCTTTTGCCGGGGAGGGACGTATTCCCTATATTTACCCTTCAGTTAACCTATTATTATACTTACCACCTAACGTTGTGAATGTATTGATATGGTGATTGTTTTTACAATGTTTTAACTACATACTTGGTTAAACAGGAAGTAATTGAGTTGTTTTCTGCCTGGGTCATTCATGAAACTTGCTTATGTGTTTGTCCAGACTTGAGTTACCTTACATTTTCAACATTTAGTGAGTTGAAAGTGATCAGATGGTACTTTGCCTAAAGAATTACTCATCCATTATTATATTAGGATGCCTTCTTGCTAATATACATATATGATTACCGTTAATTACTAAGTATCTAGTAGCTGTAGCCTACCTAGTACTAATACAGTGCCGTTCTTATAACTTATATAAAGTCATGAGACATAGTCAGGTAACTTACCATTATTTTGTTATTGTCTCACATCTAACGGTATATTGTGGATGTTATAGTCCCTATATTTAGTGGGAAACCTTTGGATTACATTTCCTAGTCCATAGACTTATTAACTTCTATAATACAAGTTACCACTTGTAAAACTGTATATTGGAAACAGCGAGCAACACGGAAGGGAGTAGGCATACACAGCGTTTCCCCTCTGTCAAAGTACAAGTCCGCGTGGACCATGGAGTTTTATAATATACTGTGGCGTGAAGGCGGGGCTAGATTTGTGAATGGTGCTTTATTTTTTATGTGGTAGTGATTTGGTTGTGTGAGTATGATCGGCAACGGATCGGTACAGGTATGTTTTGTATGTAATAGTGCGGCTTTGCGCTAGTGTGCAACTTCCCCTCCCGCAAGAAATGACAGAAAGATTTGAACAATATTTTTTAGCTAAGGCTACTCCCTTCCGTGTTGCTCGCTGATTGGAAACCCTAAAGTTTCGAATTCTTCTGCGGTGTATACTTGTTTTTATTATCCTTGTATTCAGTGCCTATTAACCTGTATAAGTTTAATGACATGTTGTACTGACAATTGTATCCTTTGGTTTGTAAACATACAGGATCCAAGAATTTTGGAGGCGGTATATTCTTGAACCCAACAGGGGGAGATTTTTCTTATAGTTTGGGCTTAACCCCTTTGCTATAAACAGTTGTTATTTTTAACCTCCCGGCCATACTCAACGACCCTGTATGCCGTATTCCAAATCTATTGACCCAAAGAGGTTGAGGAAATTTTAAGACAGTAATTAATTCTTCCCTCCACGGTTGTCGATTAGCAGTAGCACAACGATCATCCCGGACCCTTTTACCCTTTTACTATTGTGTATTTGTTTTCTAGAATTAAATGTTTGAAAATTACATTATTTTTACTTTTTAACTTTTCTTTACGGGAAGGTTTGAGGTCTCAACTTTAACCGGTTGAGTTCTCAACCTGTTTCACCCGGATTTACCTTACACTACCTGTTCGGAATAGAATGACGTAACAATATATTTTACTAACTTGTAGACAAGGGTAATTCTAATTTGACAGTCGAGGTCGGCCAGTGTTTGGGAAATACCCACATATTCCGTTCTTAAGTTAAGTACTTTGTTCGGACGGCTACATTCCGGGCGTGTCCTTTTGGCGCACGTGTTTTTGTTGATTACGGGCGAAGGTCCGGGACCTTCCGCGAGGACGCGATAGTATTGTGCCTAAACTAAGACGCCGGGCGTCGATTCAATTGTGTGTTTTCGGTGGTGAACATTTTTGTGAACTGATCTGCGCCGGGCGTGGTTTCCGCAAGTGGATTTGCAGTGGTTCGGGAGGAAACCGACCACGGAGCGAGCGTTTGGAGGGAGACTGACGCACCCCCTGATACCAGTTTACAAGTATCGTACATATATTTAAGTATATTATAAACCTTATTTACACGGGAACCTGGGGTAGCTTCGAGGGAAGGTTAGGTTTTACACACACGATCCAGAGGGGCTGGATCGTCAAGGTACCGTGTACTAGTTACATAATATTTTAGTGTTAAATAACGTTCCCAGGCGTTATACTGGGTGGTAGCAGAGTTTAGATCTAGATTTAAGTAACCAGCATCCTCGGGTAACCACTACCGTTCAGATCGCGGCGGATTCCCAAGCTGAACGGCAGTTTACCCAAAACACTACCATTCGACGCAGTCGGTGCAAGCGCCCACTAGTGCTGCTCTTAAAGCTGACATGCAAAATTAGCTACGTGAACACAATATTCCATTTAATGACAAAATGACAAAGATGGAATTGTATCCCATTATACTGAGAACAAAGCCGCCGAAAAAATATGTCGTCGACGATTTGATGCGAGAGCATGGCCAAGAAGTTGTGCGTCTGCCACCTTATCATTGTCACCTGAACCCTATCGAATATATATGGAACTTGGTAAAGCAAAGGGTGGCAGATAAAAACATTGACCAATTCGAAAAGAAAATAGAACAACTTACAAAAGATGCGATTAAGACAATTACGCCAGCTGACTGGAAAAAAGAAGTGAATCACGTGGAGAGACTACAGCGAGAATACTGGGAAAAGGATCATCTAGCAGATGACAACATCACACAACTTTTAATATGACTAGGGGAAGACAGTTCGGAGAGTTCAGAAAGTGAGAGTCAAGAAGATACAATGTCAGGCATAGTCAATAATTTATAGTGACTGAGTTTAATAACAAATGTTTTTGTAATCAAAATTATGGTTTTTTTAATAGCAAACCCTTCATCAATAATAAATTGATTTGAAAAGGTTAGTATTTTTTTTTACCTCCACATTTCTCGAAAAAACTTTTTTTCACACCGTACCCAGACCGCCGATATGATGTCACGAGGTCAGGTGCACAGATATTGTGACCGGGTTGTAGAGTCAAAGTTAGTTTTGTTTTGGCTTTTTAGTTTCAGTTGTGATTTAATTTTCATCTAAAAATGATATAGCCACTAACTATGGTGCAGAGATGAGGTAGCTATTGTTATTGTTATTATTATCGTCATGCATTTATTTATACTCCACGGCTTAACCGTGAATGCATAATTTGTAAAAAAAATCCTTGCAGCTTAGTTTTCAGCCCAGGAAGATTTGTATTACTTCGCACCAGGACCCCAAGATACAAGCTCGGTGCTTAGTTTGGGGCCCGCTAAACATCTTTTATATACACAAATACTGTAATGATATTGTCA
This sequence comes from Ectropis crepuscularia, assembly GCA_963693475.1. Classification (NCBI taxonomy): domain Eukaryota; kingdom Metazoa; phylum Arthropoda; class Insecta; order Lepidoptera; family Geometridae; genus Ectropis; species Ectropis crepuscularia. The sequence goes on from OY856355.1 coordinate 23,835,831, forward strand.
ACCTTTTCTGCTATCCTGTGAAGTTTTTGTGTATGATGTAACTTTTTGTGTGTAAATAAATTATTCTTATTCTTATTATTATAATTAAGAGTACGTAAACTACTGACCGTCGCGTCGGCAAGTTTTTCAAAATTGTTTCGAGTGTCACTTAGAACTAATAAATATGTAGTAATTAGTGATTAGATCTGATGTTAATTAGTGTTTCAGTGTTTAAGATATAATTTAACTGTAGACTATTGTAATTTTAACAGATACAACAGATCAAGGCTCCTAAGAAGAGCATGGCGTGGGACCATTTTTGAGACAAAGGTGAAAACAAAGCTGAACGCAAGATGTGCAAGGTAATAATATCATACAAATCTGGAGTCTCAAACCTGACAAAGCATGTTCAGTAGAAACAAATCGCTGTAAGCTTAGTGACAAGGGAGCAATAAGGGGAACATACACAGGTACTGGCGCAGCCTGCACAAAGTTAAGCACATTTTACGAGTACGGCATCGAACACCCCACCAGGTAGATGATTACCTGTAGTACGAGCAGGTCTAATTCAACCACTATTGCCGCATTTCTTAAAATACATCTTATATAGATAAGTGAAATTTTAATTCTACATAAACAAGGCTCCTAAGAAGAATATGGCGTGGGACCGTTTTTCAGACAAAGGTGAAAACAAAGCTGAACGCAAGATGTGCAAGGTAATAATATCTTACAAATCTGGAGTCTCAAACCTGACAAAGCATGTTCAGCGGAAACACATAGCTGTAAGCTTAGTGAGAAGGGAGCAATAAGGGGAACATGCACATGTATTGGCGTAGGCAACACAAAGTTCAGCACATTTTACGAGTACGGCGTCTAACACTCCATCGGAAGCTGTCGCATCATCTACCTGTAGACGAGCAGGTCTAATTCAGCCACTATTGCCGCATTTCTTAGACGCGATTGTCAAAAAATTAAAAAACAAATTGATGCTCATTTAATTAATTTGTTAATATGGGACTCGCAGCCCTTTTCAATAGTGGAAGACAAAGGGTTTCGCGAAATGGTCAATTTTGCATTTCCAAATTACACAATACCATCGCGGAAATATTTCGCTAATAATTTATTTGCCAGGTTTATACGAAGAAATGGAGACCAGTACCAAAGCAGCTCTAAATGAAGTTGCTAAATGTGTGTTTAACTACCGATATGTGGTCATCGGTCATTATATTAACAATAATTATACATTATAATCGACTTATTATCCTCGACTGTGAAGTAATTGAGAGCCGCCACACAGGGCTTAACTTAACTGAAGACTTAAGAAATGTGGCTCACGATTGGAATATTCTCGACAAAGTTTTGCTTGTCGTTTCCGAAGACGGGGCCAATATAAAGAGTGCTATAGCTCAATTAGAGCGGAAACACTTTGGATGTTACGCGCATAGTTTTAATCTCGCGATCCAAAATGTACTTGGAAGTAGCTACATAAGCGAGTTAATATGAGGAAGGTTAAGATCATAGTTGCGTACTTCAAACGAAGTAATTTAGCCTGGAATAAATTAAAAAAATAACAGGAACAGGCCAATCAAGTAGCGAAGAGGTCCATCCAAGATGTTGCTACAAGATGGAATTCCATATTCTACATGTTGCAACGTTTCGTGGAACTCAAAGATGAAATAAAATGTGCGCTTAGTAATTTAGAAACTGGTAATTTAAATATGCTGACCAGTCATGAATGGAACATTTCCTAGTCGTTGATTGTAGTTTTGCAACTATGTGAGGAATTAACGAGAGAAACGAGTGGACAAAAATATGTTACTGGAAGTTCAGTAATTCCGCTAGCGGTCTCACCAACGTTTTAAGCCAGACAGCAAGTATGACATACACATACCAGCAAGAAAATAACATAGATATTTTTCCCGATGAAGTTGAAATGTGCCGACAAGATCTCCTATCGGCAACAAACGCAAGGTTCGCAAATTTGGCACAGAGTCGAACATACTGGAATAAATTAAAAAAATACCAGAAACAGGCCAATAAAGTAGCGAAGAGGCTCATCCAAGATGTTGCTACAAAATGGAATTCCATATTCTACATGTTGCAACGTTTCGTGGAACTCAAAGATGAAATAAAATGTGCGCTTAGTAATTTAGAAACTGCTAATTTAAATATGCTGACCAGTCATGAACGGAACATTTCCTAGTCGTTGATTGTAGTGTTGCAACCATGTGAGGAATTAACCAGAGAAATGAGTGGACAAAAATATGTAACTGGACGTTCAGTGATTCCGCTAACCATTGGTCTCACCAACGTTCCTACCGAGATAGCAAGTATGACATCCCAGCAAGAAAATAACACAGATTTTCCCGCTGAAGTTGAAATGTGCCAACGAGATCTATCGGAAATAAACGCAAGGTTTGCAAATTTGGAACAGAGTCAAACTGTAATAGTAAAGTCTCCATAGACCATATTTTTTTCTGAGTTCGTCCTTCTCACGTGTTTGGGTCACCGAGTCCAAAACAATTTGCGCCTTTTAGCCTAGTATTCATTTTTTTTTGTCATTCTCAGAACAGCAAACATTATCGTCAGTCGAGAGGTCTTATTTATGAGTTGCACGTGAGATGAACTCTAAAATTATTTAACTCAACGAGAATTTTTTAAACTTAATTGCTTTTATAGCAAAAAGCGCTAAGTAGAGGTGATAAACATGTCAGATATCGTTATTTTGAGCTCTGGATAAATTAAGTAGGTTATATTTTTTTGGGTGGATTTTGGAATGCGCATGAGTAGTTTGGAACACTTCTAGATGATAAGGTATTTTTTTTATAACCAAGGACTGGCGCCATACTGAATCCATGGGAAAGGAATGCGATGGAATGATGCTTGCTTTATATACTTAGTATACAAATATTATATGTGACAAGATAATATTTAGTATAATTAAGTTTATTAAGACTTATTATTTTGTTTACATAAGCACAATGGGCATATATAATAGGCACATATTCGGATAGAATGATTAATGTTTATGAAATCTATATAACATAAGCTAATAAACTGAGTATAGACAACATTTTTAACAGACATATCAGCGATAGCAATAGGCATGTTATACTATTGCCAGACTTAAAGGGTCTATAATATAAATACATATTTTATGTAAATATCGCTTGTCATTTCACATACAACACTAAACTAAGGAAACTGACCCCAAACCAAGCAAAGCCTTACTATGGAACCCAGATAGCTGATATAATAATTACAAATTTTAAATGCATACTTCTTATACATAGAAAGTACCCAGACGTGGTACCAACATTTATAAAATATTCATCACATGAATATCACTGTGTGGGAATCGAACCCACGATCCACGGCTTCGCAGGTAGACTCGCTACCTACTAAGCCATTATGCCACCCATATAACAAACAAAGACATGGCAAAAGTTGGACCCGAACCCTAACGGGGCATTCAAGGATTTTTTATGTACACTTTTAAAAACTATTTTCAGAAACCTCGCAATATGGAGTCCCAAAGCATCGACACACCTCTTTGATTCGAATGAGCCTGTGGTAGTGTCTTTGGGGTGTGGCCTGTTCAAGCTCAAGGCGCTTTACAAAAGGATCCAGGAAGACGACGGGAGAGGCAGTCAGAAAATCGCCGTGTAACGAGGCGCACCTTTTTTCCTTCCGCGATTATTTTGAGTTAAGAAGTGTAGTGTTCACCATATTACGGCGCGTACGCAATTTACGGGAAGATTACCAAAGTGTTATAATGTTGTTTCTAAAGTATTCTATGTTCATAAAGTGATAATGTGATGTGGGTGACCCCTCTATATCTACTTTATTATGTGTAATTCATGTATTAATTTATTTAATTATTTCATTTACACTACACACAATTATTTCGGTTTATTTATTGTATATCAATATTATTAGTTCGTATTTATAGTTTATTTAACGTATCTATCAAATAACTTCGCCCTTCTATTGTGCAGTCAGGCAAGCTATTTTTAGAACATCGGATGCGCGCGGGCGCCGTTCGATATTACCCTCGCCGCGACCCGCGCGCTGAACCCAAAAAGTGAAAGGGACTTGCTACCTGCTGCCGGCCCGGTATCGCACCGCTGCCGCGCTGCAGTCGCTACTTACCATCTATACGCGACACCTGTTCTAATATTTGATTTGTTGTTCTATTGATCTCTTGTTACTTTTAACGCTAATCTTTCTGTAACTTGTATTATTCAATACAATTTAATAGTAGTGGAATTGTGACCTTTCAATTATACTACCAGCACCCCATTCACTACATGTGATTCTTCAAAACCCGGCGCCACGATTAACCTTACGCAATATGGAGTCCCAAGGGGGCGGCGTGGACACATCGACACACCTCTTTGATTTGAATGGGCCTGTGGTAGTGTCTTTGGGGTGTGGCCTGTTCAAGATCAAGACGCTTTACAAAAGGATCCAGGAAAACGACGGGAGAGGCAGTCAGAAAATCGCCGTGTAACGAGGCGCACCTTTTTTCCTTTCGCGATTATTTTGAGTTAAGAAGTCTAGTATTCACTATGTAACGGCGCGTACGCATTTTACGGGAAGATTACCAAAGTGTTACAATGTTGTTTCGAAAGTATTCTATGTTCATAAAGTAATAATGTGATTCTTCAAAACCCGGCGCCACGATCAATCTTCCGAGGTTTTGCCCAGAAAGAGACAGATAAAGTTAAATAATTAGCACCTAATAACTGTAACCTGTGTTTACCGTTTGGTACAATTTAACGTCTAATCATGATATAAGAAAGGAGTCACGTAAATACTGTGTTAGTCTCATTAGTGTGTTTGCATTAAGTGAAAGAAAGATAAATTGGACCAAACGTAATGCTATGTAAACTTTATTTTTTTTATCTGATGTATTTTAGAGATCTATTTTGTTCAAAGGCGTTTGAATAGTTTTGTTTCAAGATAGCAGAGTTTTTCCTATTCCTTAGAGCAATGAATATTGAACGCCTTAGAACGCTCTTAGGGTATAAAAATATGAATATACGTAAAGCAGTTGAAATGATATTTGTGTGTTTTAATTTTGTTATCTAAGTTCCAATTGGAAATGACCATATCTTGTCTAAGTTCCAATTAGAAATGGTAATATCTTGTCACAAAATGCCTAAGTTATACTCTATCGTATTGCACATTCACTTTTGCATCTTGCTGCATTTAATTTGAGTTTTGTGTGCATTTATTTGTTAAAACGCTGTCTAATAACCTGATGTTACGTGCGACATATTCCTGTCGCTAATGTCAATACATTAGCCACAGGAAGAATGGGAAATCGACCCTTCAGGTCGTTGGAGTTCGGTAACTCTTGTCATGTATCGCAGCTCACGATATTCACGACCATGCATTTGTTAACAGTAACTTCATAGTCACTGCTTGCAGAACCCGGATAAGGCCTGCTGGAAACTGTAATATTTGTGGCTACGGGAAGGCTCGAATAGGTGAATTCTCAGACTTGTTTATACATATTGAATATCATTCACTTCTCGCTGGTTGCGGTCTTTTTACTCCCGGATCGGGCGTGAGATCTCAACTGCGTCGGTCTTTTAAGACAAATATGAATTATAAGAGGTGCCTATAAGGTGACCCTATAAGGTCACACCTTTCGATACGGGCCGGGCCGAAGTAAAAGGCGCGAGACACAAACCTACCATCTAACCCGATCTTAAGGCTATGATGACCTAGCTTGCGAGAAGGGCCGGGCCGAAGCAAAAGGCGCGAGACACATCTACCCTGATCGTAAAGCTATGAAATGACTGAATAAGTCAAGAAAAAGGAACGAGGCAGATGATTTCTCTTATCACCTAGAGTTAGCGAATGTTTTATTGGATTTTTGTAATGTCATATTAGAGTGTAATCAAAATAACAACACCGATCAAGTTTAATACTAAAATTTATCAACGCTTTCTTTATTCTTGTTCGCGGTAAAACTTTAAGCATAAAATCGAGAGTAGTCTTAGCTGACCTCACAGTAGTTAAAGCTTGCACTAAGCTGATAAGCGGATCACTCTGAAGAAACAGCCTGCGCTCCTGTCACGGTTCGCCTGGCGGAATCACGACTCTAAGGAGGCCCAACCAGCGCAAGTCTATAACTTCCACCTGAGTTCTTCCCATTTTTTAGTTTTCTTTTATCTCAGCGGCAGAACCTCAGTCCAGTACCATTATTTTGAGAGCAACCAGTAAGTTAAGTACAATTGGTAAGTTCAATAACTTTAAAAGATCTTAAACTCAAATTAGACCAACAACATCAACAACAACAACTGGAAGAACACATAGGCTATTTTTATCCTGAAAAAATGACGAAAACGGGAACTACGCGGGTAAAATTGCAGGGCGCTGACAGTGTAGAATAAAATGTGTTGGTATCATAGTTATGATACCAACACATTTTCTGTGTGGTGTGGCCCATAACAGTCAATACACAGGCCAATGCCACATTCAGGACAATATATGCCTGTGTCCTTCCTTTTTTTCTTTAGACTCCAACACCTAGAACACTTCCTTCGCTTGAGGACCCCACCATCACCTCGTTCCAATTGCTTAGGCATATGAGTGGGGACCTGCGGAGGAACTGTTCTTGTTGTTGGAGAAAGCAGGCCAGACAAAACTGTATTTCTAAATGCTTGCAAAGCTACAGTTTTGCCTGTGCCTGCTTTATACATAAAATACGCGTTTAAAAACATCATCTGAAATATATGGATGGATTTTTTTTGTACCATCTAATGGTCTTAGGCTCACAGGGGTAGTATGCGAGCATTTGGTCGTGCCGATCTACGCCTTTCATATATTTATTGTATTGTAAATTTATGTCTGGCTTCGACACGACACGACCACGCCTGTTAGTTGTGTTCTTCAGCTCGGGTGTATGTTCGGTGGAAAGAGTCAGCACATCTCTTTTGTCTTTCCACTTCATGACGCATACACCCTTGCTATTTTTCTGTAAATACTACCACCCCTGTTGAGTTTTTTGCTGGTCACTACTGTAGGATTTCCTTTTCTGTGGGAAAGTAAGGTGCCTGTGCAGTATATTTTTTTGGTCAGTAAAATTTCCGTAAGATCCACACTATTGTAAAAATAATCCATGTACAGTGAGTGACCAGCGTTTAACGACTTTCTTTACGTGGCCAACACCTCCAACTTCATTATCGGCTGACCCTTTATACATAAATACATATAAATACATACATATACCGTATATGTATGTATGTCCATTTCCCTCGAAAATATCTCTAAGGTCTGTAATTTTTCTGGAAAGAAACATTGCCCTTCAAACCGGAACACAGTAATGTTTTTTGTAAGTTAGCGACATTTCGCAAATTTTTCAAGCGTATGTATGTTTGTTTTTGTTTGTATGTAGGTACATTTGTTTTTTTTCTTACCAAAGATAGCATTTATCATCATCATCAGTCCACTAAATGAACTCAGGGACTTCTCTCGCATGGATATAGTTTGGGCGGGTTGGTGGATGACACGGGTTTCCTCACGATGTTTTCCATCACCGTTTTTGTAAGTTAGCGACATTACGCACATGACTTGAAAAGACAGTGGTGCGTGTGGGGTGGGGTTCTCTCGGCTAGACCAGCCGTAACTTTTCTGTGGGTTCATTATTTTATCTTTTTTTTCACAGCCAAAAAATTAACACCGGAACACTAACATCATCATCATCATCATCCGCGCGTCCCAATGGTGGACGCGACGAAGATTGTGGTGGTACCCCATCATCATCCGTGCGTCCGAATATTGGACGCGACGAAGACTGTGGTGCCCTAGTGGTACCACAGTATAATTATACGACCACGCCGCGTGGGACGCTTCTGTCAACAGGAAGCCCACCAACAATAGTGACGATTGCGGCGGCCGGGAGTGGAAATGTAAGCCTAGTCTAGTTTTTGACATGTTTTATCAACATCGGTTCAGGCATTTATTTTTTATAGGTGTTTTTGTGTCGGGGTTTCTTTTTAATTATTACGGATTTATAAACTTATATATCTTTTTTTTCTCTGGCTGGTGCTTGACCACTATCTCACCGGATGGTAAGTGATGAAGTGGTTGAGGATTTGCCTTCCTTGACCACACGCTAGTTCTAGAATGTGACTAGTTTTTTCACAAGATTTTTCTACTTGATGCCCGCAGAGCGTTTTTTTTTATCCCATTCTTCACCTACAATCAGTGTGTTTCTAATTTTTTTTTTGTTTTACAGGTGCAACAAACTGCAGCAACTCCGCCTTCGTCCCGGCGCACGATGAAGGCTCGTCCCCGTCGTTCACTGCCCATCAGTGACTCCCGAATTGAGGCGGTACTGGCGGAACTCGCTGATTCGGGCAGTGACGACGACTCGGACTCGAACGACGAAGACGAAGACCTTAATTTTAACGAAGACGAACGAGAGAACGACGTCCCTAATTATGAAAATATTAGCGATTTGAACGCTGACGACTTTTTACACTTCCGCCAAGACCTAAACGATTTCCTAGAAGATGATAATGTGACTGATAATGTGAATGAACCAAACGATGGAGTGGAATCCAACTCCGTTAGTACGGATTTCCATTGGGGGGAAGACTTTTCCAGTTTTACCAGCCTAAAGCGATCCCAATATGGTATCGATTTTTTGCTGTCATGATTTTTATGTCGTTTTGTGTTCGAGCAAAATTTCAGGAATATTGGGCACGGGGAACAATGGAAATGCCAAATTTTCGGCAGATAATGAGTCGGGATACCTTCCTGTTGCTTACTAAGTTTTTACACTTCGTAAGTGACAGGGAAAGTACGACTCACGGTCATGCGCGAAAAATTGGGAAAGTAGCGCCAATCGTTGAATACTGTAACAAGAAGTTCAGCGAACTATACATTCCCGAACAACACCTCAGCTTAGACGAGTCTTTGCTTCTTTGGAAAGGTCGCCTAAGCTGGAGGCATTGCATTCGTACCAAAGCTGCACGATTTGGGATCAAATCTTTTGCGTTGTTTGAGGCGAAATCGGGTTACCTACTGCGGTGCAAATTGTACACAGGCAAGGAGACACCCATGCACCCGGAACCGCTCTATGGGTTCACCAATACGACTGCAAAAGTTGTGTTGGAACTAATGGAGGGGTATCTGGATGCTGGGCATATCCTCGTTATGGATAATTGGTACAACCAACTGTCCATGACGAGATTTCTCAAGAGCCGCTGTACAGATGTACTCGGTACAATCAACCGCACCCGTCGAGACGTCCCACAAGATTTAAAGAATTTATAACCGAATCAGGTTGCACGGGGCCAAGCGTACGCTAGACACTGCGGTGACAACGCTCTCGTCACGTGGAAAGACGTAAAGCTTGTCACGGTAGTGTCTACCTACCATAAGCACCAAATGGTGCCGGGAAGGCGCGCTGGAGTTGCCAGAGAGAAACCCCTCTCGGTGGAGGAGTATAATAAAAACATGAGTGGAGTAGATTTGCAGTGAGTGCATGAGTTTTACAGGTGCAACAAACTGCAGCAACTCCGCCTTCGTCCCGGCGCACGATGAAGGCTCGTCCCCGTCGTTCACTGCCCATCAGTGACTCCCGAATTGAGGCGGTACTGGCGGAACTCGCTGATTCGGGCAGTGACGACGACTCGGACTCGAACGACGAAGACGAAGACCTTAATTTTAACGAAGACAAACGAGAGAACGACGTCCCTTATTATGAAAATATTAGCGATTTGAACGCTGACGACTTTTTACACTTCCGCCAAGACCTAAACGATTTCTTAGAAGATGATAATGTGACTGATAATGTGAATGAACCAAACGATGGAGCGAAATCCAACTCCGTTAGTACGGATTTCCATTGGAGGGAAGACTTTTCCAGTTTTACCAGCCTAAAGGAAACGTACACACGCGATTCTGGTCTAACGTTTGGTAGCCATGACCCTACCGAAATATTCCTGAAATTTTGGGATGCTGACATAATGGGTCTCATATCATCGGAGACCAACAAATATGCGCAGCAGATAATCGAACAATATTCAGATCCTGATTTAGGTGCCACAATTCCAAAATATATGGAAAAGTAGGACAATATCACGATCCCAATATGGTATCGATTTTTTGCTGTCATGATTTTTATGTCGTTTTGTGTTCGAGCAAAATTTCAGGAATATTGGGCACGGGGAACAATGGAAATGCCAAATTTTCGGCAGATAATGAGTCGGGATACCTTCCTGTTGCTTACTAAGTTTTTACACTTCGTAAGTGACAGGGAAAGTACGACTCACGGTCATGCGCGAAAAATTGGGAAAGTAGCGCCAATCGTTGAATACTGTAACAAGAAGTTCAGCGAACTATACATTCCCGAACAACACCTCAGCTTAGACGAGTCTTTGCTTCTTTGGAAAGGTCGCCTAAGCTGGAGGCATTGCATTCGTACCAAAGCTGCACGATTTGGGATCAAATCTTTTGAGTTGTGTGAGGCGAAATCGGGTTACCTACTGCGGTGCAAATTGTACACAGGCAAGGAGACACCCATGCACCCGGAACCGCTCTATGGGTTCACCAATACGACTGCAAAAGTTGTGTTGGAACTAATGGAGGGGTATCTGGATGCTGGGCATATCCTCGTTATGGATAATTGGTACAACCAACTGTCCATGACGAGATTTCTCAAGAGCCGCTGTACAGATGTACTCGGTACAATCAACCGCACCCGTCGAGACGTCCCACAAGATTTAAAGAATTTATAACCGAATCAGGTTGCACGGGGCCAAGCGTACGCTAGACACTGCGGTGACAACGCTCTCGTCACGTGGAAAGACGTAAAGCTTGTCACGGTAGTGTCTACCTACCATAAGCACCAAATAGTGCCGGGAAGGCGCGCTGGAGTTGCCAGAGAGAAGCCCCTCTCGGTGGAGGAGTATAATAAAAACATGAGTGGAGTAGATTTGCAGTGAGTGCATGAGTTTTACAGGTGCAACAAACTGCAGCAACTCCGCCTTCGTCCTGGCGCACGATGAAGGCTCGTCCCCGTCGTTCACTGCCCATCAGTGACTCCCGAATTGAGGCAGTACTGGCGGAACTCGCTGATTCGGGCAGTGACGACGACTCGGACTCGAACGACGAAGACGAAGATCTTAATTTTAACGAAGACGAACGAGAGAACGACGTCCCTAATTATGAAAATATCAGCGATTTGAACGCTGACGACTTTTTACACTTCCGCCAAGACCTAAACGATTTCCTAGAAGATGATAATGTGACTGATAATGTGAATGAACCAAACGATGGAGCGAAATCCAACTCCGTTAGTACGGATTTCCATTGGAGGGAAGACTTTTCCAGTTTTACCAGCCTAAAGGAAACGTACACACGCGATTCTGGTCTAACGTTTGGTAGCCATGACCCTACCGAAATATTCCTGAAATTTTGGGATGCTGACATAATGGGTCTCATATCATCGGAGACCAACAAATATGCGCAGCAGATAATCGAACAATATTCAGATCCTGATTTAGGTGCCACAATTCCAAAATATATGGAAAAGTAGGACAATATCACGATCCCAATATGGTATCGATTTTTTGCTGTCATGATTTTTATGTCGTTTTGTGTTCGAGCAAAATTTCAGGAATATTGGGCACGGGGAACAATGGAAATGCCAAATTTTCGGCAGATAATGAGTCGGGATACCTTCCTGTTGCTTACTAAGTTTTTACACTTCGTAAGTGACAGGGAAAGTACGACTCACGGTCATGCGCCAAAAATTGGGAAAGTAGCGCCAATCGTTGAATACTGTAACAAGAAGTTCAGCGAACTATACATTCCCGAACAACACCACAGCTTAGACGAGTCTTTGCTTCTTTGGAAAGGTCGCCTAAGCTGGAGGCATTGCATTCGTACCAAAGCTGCACGATTTGGGATCAAATCTTTTGAGTTGTGTGAGGCGAAATTGGGTTACCTACTGCGGTGCAAATTGTACACAGGCAAGGAGACACCCATGCACCCGGAACCGCTCTATGGGTTCACCAATACGACTGCAAAAGTTGTGTTGGAACTAATGGAGGGGTATCTGGATGCTGGGCATATCCTCGTTATGGATAATTGGTACAACCAACTGTCCATGACGAGATTTCTCAAGAGCCGCTGTACAGATGTACTCGGTACAATCAACCGCACCCGTCGAGACGTCCCACAAGATTTAAAGAATTTATAACCGAATCAGGTTGCACGGGGCCAAGCGTACGCTAGACACTGCGGTGACAACGCTCTCGTCACGTGGAAAGACGTAAAGCTTGTCACGGTAGTGTCTACCTACCATAAGCACCAAATGGTGCCGGGAAGGCGCGCTGGAGTTGCCAGAGAGAAGCCCCTCTCGGTGGAGGAGTATAATAAAAACATGAGTGGAGTAGATCTGAAAGACCAGAAATTGTCATCGTTTCTGTTCGAAAGGAAACGGTGCAATAAATGGTACGTGAAGGTATTTAGAAGACTACTTAACTTAACACTAGTCTTCTAAATGCTTTCATCATCTACACGAAGAATCTACTCCACAAAATTTGCACCTATCGAGAATTCAGGCGTGCCGTAGCCGAAGGCTTACTCTCCAGGTACGGTCAACCCCACGAACCTTTCAGGCCTGCATTGGACCTGGAGAAACCACTTAGGCTCCAGTTGGGCAACCATTTTCCGATCCACACGGAACAGGTGGCCAACAAGACGGAGCATTAAAAGTCGACCTGTGTCAGGTGCAAGGCCCTAAAAAAAGGTCCCAGGTACGCCTGATGTGCGCGGTGTGCAAGGTGCCTTTGTGTGTGGGGAAGTGTTGGATGGACTATCACACACGTGAGAATCTGACCAACAATTCCTAAGACACAAAGACACCTTGCACTCCCCGCACATCACTCTTTTTTTTTAATATTCATTCACATATCACATATTTTTTTATTGTTTTTTTTTATTTTTTTAGTATTCACAAATCATCACAGCCACATTTGTTTTGTTTCTTTTTTTTTCATTTTTTCCCTTTTTCTTATTATTATTTTGTTTTTTTTTTTGTTTAATCGTTCAGCTTGGAAATCTATGGGAACATATTTTGTGACGTTAATCGTATTGATCTATGGGAACATATTTTAAGACGTTAATTGTATTGATCTATCTACCTACTCAGTGTCACATAGGTCCTTGAGTCACATAAGTGTGAAGCGTTTATTTTTTTTGAGTCGCATAAGTGTGAGGCGTTACTATTATTTTTTTATTTTTTTTCAGATTGGAAATCTGCGGTGACATATTTTGTGACGTTAATTGTATTGATCTATCTACCTATTCAGTGAGTCCTTGAATCGCATAAGTGTAAAGCGTTTCAATTCGAGCGAGCAGCTTACAACCGTTCAGTTTGGAAACCTGTGGGGACATATTTTGTGACGTTAATTGTATTGATCTATCTACCTATTCAGTGAGTCCTTGAATCGCATAAGTGTAAAGCGTTTCAATTCGAGCAAGCAGCTTCCAACCGTTCAGTTTGGAAACCTATATAAACCTGGACATATTTTGTGACGTTTCTTTCTAAGAAGATTCTATTGTGAAAAAGTCATGCTGTATACCGTATACACACACACACGCAGCCGTAACGGCTGTGTGATCACGCGAGTGGCACGTGCCTGAGTGCCGGGAATGGAATCCGATGACGTCACGTATACGAATGGCGATTTTATCGTCGCGAAGTGGTTGCTATGCATGTTTTTTCAGAGTTTTTTTCCGAGTTTTTTGTTTTATGGCATCCACGTTTTGTAGAGTATCGAAAATCATATTGTTTTGTCATTTAGAAAGATATATTGTTATGACAGAAAACATTTCTTATCATGTCAATAATTACAGAATCAAAATCTTCGGATTTTATCACGAAAATTCTGTCATTCCTGACATTTTGCCTCATTGAGTATAGATTTTTTGAATTATCGGTTCTAATATTGTTTTTATAAAATTCCTGAATATATTTTCTATCGGTCAGTGTATAAATATAAAGCCTAAATACTAAAATCCTACCACACAAGAGTTTTGAAAGAACGGTCCTAACGCATGCAATTTCTGTTCATCGCCAATTTCTGGAGTACCGTAAAATGCCGCAACTTTGCCTAAATTCAGTAAAATTAAAATATTTCAGCGGATTTTCGTTTATATTGTCTATGGATCCACCCTAAGAATAGGCATTTTTGCTAATAGCAACACTCATTGCTTTTTTTCTCTCTGAATTAAAAAATTAAGTGTCAGTGTCAATTCTAATGACAGGCAATCGGCACGTTCGAGGACAGCTCGCGTTCAAAATTTATTTGTGAGTATCTTTACGCTTTTATTTATCATTAGTTATACACAGTGTTATAGCAAAGAAAATATGTTCTTTTGTATTATTTTACTAATTTACGCCGTATTGTAGCATTATAAGACTAAAAAATCAAAGTAGGCAATGTTGTGTAAGGTTGGCGGATAATTTACCACAACATTGCCTGGGCTTAGGGTTGTCAGTTTTTTTAACCGACAAAAAAATAGAAGTTGTGTCTATCTTTGGTATGTTCGTTTAGCCTGCCTGGTTATAATTTTGATTTCATCATATAAAGTGTCTGATAATAAACATTACGATTGCCTGTAGCAGTGATTACCAGGTGTGACATTATTTCGTCGTATTTTAATTCTTTTTTTTTTTTTTTTTTTTTTTAACATTTATAGGTTTACACTTGACCACCATCTCGCCTGATGTTAAGCGACGATGCGGTCTAAGATGGAGCGTGCTTACCTAGAAGAAACCGATTCACTCTCGATTTGAAGACACCAAGATTATAACCATCGGGAAAAACCCACTCAGGCAACTCATTCCACAGTCGAGACGTTCTTATCACAAAAGTAGAGTCAAACCTCTTTGTTCGTGTCTTTGGAACATCAACCATGAAACGATGCCGCTTCTTCGAGTTACGAGAAGTCCGATAGAAAAAAGGGCTAGGTGGTATTAGATCATGCAGATCAGATGCACACTCTCCGAAGTGTATCCGATAATAAACCGATAAGCTAGCAATTTTCCGGCGATGTTCAAGAGTTTGCAGTCTTTTTCGCACAAGAGAATTATTGCCTATGAGCCTTTTAGCCCGCCTCTCGATCGATTCCAGAGCCTCAAGCTGATACTTAGCCGATCCATCCCAAAGGTGCGAACAGTACTCCATACAAGAGCGAATCTGTGCTTTATATAATAAAAGCAATTGTTCAGACTTGAAGTACTTTCGCACCTTTGAGAGGACACCTAGTTTTTTTGCAGCTAATTTAGCCTTGGACTCGATATATGAGCCAAAGTTGAGTGTAGATGTCAGGGTAACACCCAAAAGCTCAAGATGATCAGTAACCGGCACGGATACACCTCGAAAAGTAGGAGTCTGTAGAAATTGACTCCTTTTTGCGGAGAACAGACACGCCTGCGTCTTTCCTTCATTAAACTTGGCCAGATTGGTTTCGCCCCATTCAGAGACTGCCTCAAGGGCCAAGTTCAAACGCTCGACCATACTCTCTCTCAATACCTTAGTTTGTTGACCGCTGGCTCTCGCGCTAGACATGTAACTCTCCACAACGGTGCTATCATCTGCGTACCCAAAGATACCGGGCTTCAGCAGATCGTTGATATGTAGCAGAAAAAGCGTCGCAGAGAGTACCGACCCTTGAGGGACTCCGGCATTGATACCCATTTGGTCCGACGAGCAGCCATCAATGACAACTCGTATGGACCGATCTCTCAAGAAGTCCGATATCCACGCAATAAAACCTGGAGACAAACCATAACTAGAAAGCTTGCTAATAAGGCCATCATGCCAAACCCTGTCAAAAGCCTTCGAGATATCCAGGGAGACTGCAAGTGCTTCCCCGTGTTTCTCGATAGCTTCACTCCAGATGTGAGTGACATACGCCAGAATATCCCCAGTCGACCGGTTTCGGCGAAACCCGTATTGCCGGTCACTGAGGAGGTCGTTAGATTCTAGGTATGCCAGGAGCCTGCGGTTTAAGACACGTTCCATAGTCTTGCAGAGTATGGACGTGACCGAGATGGGCCTGTAGTTGGCAGGGTCAGCACGACTACCCTTTTTGGGCACAGGTTGCACGTTAGCAAGCTTCCACGATTTCGGTACTTGCCCAGTTTGGAGAGAGAGTCTATACAGGCGCGTTAGTACAGGAGACAACTCAGGTGCACAAGCCTTCAACACTAGGGCAGGAATTCCGTCCGGGCCGCTGGCTTTATTCACGTCCAGATTACGTAGCACTTTACGAACCTCCATTTGGCGAATATGCATTTCCGGCATCAAAGTCGGACTGCCAGGTGGAGTAGGAGGAATCGCACTACCAGCATCTAGACGCGAAGATTCCGCAAACTGAGATGCAAACAAGTTTGCCTTCTCCATTGCGGTGTGAGCCAGCGCCCCATCAGGTTTCAGCATTGGAGGCAGTGAAGAGCGGCAGAAGTTCGATTCGACCGATTTAGCTAGGGACCAAAACGCCTTGCTACCCGCAGGATACGAAGCTAGTTTGTTCCCTATTCGACTAATGTGGTCAAATCGAGCCCTCTGAAGAACCCTTTTGCATGCCTTAGCAGCCCTGTTAAACGCTTTCTTTTTGCGGTGTGTATCCCTTGCCTTACGCTGTCGAGCATCAACCCAGGCTAGGTAGGCCTCATGTTTAGATGCTTCAGCACTTTTACATTGAGAACCGAACCATGGGCGAGCTTTGCTGGATAATGAAACGTCAGAGTATGGAATGAAATATTCCATAGCCGTACGTATTACATCAGTCACAGCATCCGCGCAGGCTGACGGGTCACCAGAAGAGAAGCACAGTGGCTGCCATTGGTAAGATGCAAAGAAAGAACGCATTTCGTCCCAATCTGCTGACTTGTATTTCCATAGCCGCCGGTTGCCTCTGGGGCTGAGATCGGGCGGATGGTAAACGGATACTGATTTCACCAGACAGTGGTCGGAGCTGCCTAACGGCGAATATACCGCCACGGAGTATCGGTCTGGATCAGTTGTCAGCAGAAGGTCTAAGCAATAGGGAGTATGCGACTCAACGTCTGGTACCCGTGTCGCCTCTTGGACCAGCTGGGTTAGGTCTAACGACAAAGCCAGCTTTCTCGTTTCCAGCCCAGCATGGTCAGTGTCCCGGTATGGGTACAGCCAATCCTTATGGTGGCCGTTGAAATCCCCCAGTAACACTAATTGGGCTGATGGGTACTTCTGCTGAGCCGCGTCCGCTGCCTCACTCAAATAATCGGTGAGCCGAGTTGTCTCCTGATCTCCACTGTGCGACCGATAGACACAGGCATAGACAATTTTGTCGATGCCTGTGTCTATCAGCGCCCATAGAACAGAGAACCTGGTGTCCTCAAGATTACGGAGACGCCGACAGCAGATATCGTCACGGGCGTACAGGCACACTCCAGCACGCGGCTTGAAGTTGTGCTCCAAGGTATACCCTGGATAGGTTAGGTACGCCACGTCCGACGGACATCCTATCTGCGTCTCCGTAAGAAACAAGAGTGACGGCTGCTCAGTCTCGAGGTGATGGTGGACTGGGGTGATATTAGAGTGCAGACCTCGAATATTAGTGAGGTGCACTTTGAGAGACAAGGAGTGCAGCCGCTGTTTCACTATGTTTCTGTTTTTACTTTTCATATTAGTTTTTGAGAGTGATTGTCGGTGGGAAAACGGAAGTAGAACGAGGCTGCACACTGCCAACCAACGGTCACAGCACACAACACAAATACACCAATGGGAAACTAGTCTGGAGACTGCGGGGACGCCCGAGCCCCCCCGGGGATGTCTATCTGGCCTTGTCATCCGGTCGCCAACCGGCAGGATAGCGCATCCCGGGATTTTTCGCTAGATGGCGGGGCAGCCTTTCATGAGTGGCTAGCTCACTACTTGGGCCCCCAACTATCTGCGGTCGGTAGCGGCAAAAAACCGTGCCTCGGATCCCGCTACCCTCCATGACTAGCTTCCCGATGTAAAGTATTGGTGTGCAACTATCTGGTCTTGCAGTTATGCAGCAACTGTTCTGACCCGTTTTCCCTAACGGCGTCACCAGACTACATGCCGGAACACGGCTAGGCCGCTTGGCGGCACGACTCAGTCTGGCGGGTGGTCACCAGCCACGGCCAAAGCCTACCACCGGTATGTTTGTCACCCGATTTGCACCACCCAGGGACCACGTGTGGGGGGTTTCTGTGTACAGGTGCTTCCCCACGGACGGAGGTGACACGGTCCCCAAAAATTCAATGAATGTAATGATGGCTCCTAGCTTATTGTACATTTTTGTATTGATTTGATAGATTGATTGATTAGAAACTACTTGTTTCTAATGATTTAAGCACGGTTTACTAGACAGACGCATATTACCTATTATTTTTGTATATTTTTCTCCACAGCTTAGAAGATGGGCAATGGCAAAAAAAAGTAGAAGAAAACCGGGCGCACGACACTATGCTGACTATTCACAAGAAATGTTAAATGTGGCAGTTGATTTGGTAAAATCTAAAACTATATCATCTTACGATGCAGAAAAGCAGTTCGGCATTCCAAGACGCACCATTCTCAACAAATGTAATGACAGCTACGACAAGCTTGTTGGTCGTCCTACAAAATTGTCAACAGAAGAAGAGACACATATAGCTAACGTCATTAATTAATGTAGCTTCCGAGTTCGGATGCCCGCTGTCATTGCTTGATTTGCGGATTGTCGTACATAATTATTTGGAAAAAAGTGACAGAATGCACATTTTCAATGACAAAATTCCTGGGGAACGATGGGCTCGTTCTTTTTTGTCACCCCATAACCTTACCCAGCGTGCCTCGCAAAACGTAAAACGGTGTCGTGCAGCCAATACGATACCAGAGATGATCGACTTTTATAAAAATCTGGAAAAATCTCTGGAAGACATTCCTCCCAGCAATTCGCTCAATTTTGATGAAATAAATCTCAGCGATAATCCTGGCGCTAGTAAAGCCATATTTAAAAGAGGTGTCAAACATCCGGAGCGCGTCATAAATTCAACCAAATCTTCAGTTTCGATCATGTTTGCTGGTACAGCAGACGGTGTGCTTTTGCCGCCTTACGTAGTATATAAACGGAACATTTATGGAACAGATGGTGTCGGGATGGACCGCCAAACTCGCGATACAACAGAACCAATTCTGGTTGGTTCGACATGACTATGTTTGACGACTGGTTCGATTCTATGGTGATTCCCTGGGCTAAAGCATTAGATGGACCAAAATTGGTAATAGGTGACAATTTGTCATCACATCTGAGTGTCAACACGATCAAACTATGCCAAGAAAACAATATTAGATTTGTCTTTCTTCCGAAAAATGCAATACATCTCACACAGCCTCTGGACTTGGCTTTTTTCGGCCCCATGAAGAGAGAATGGAGGAAAGTTCTGCTTCAATACAAGCTTTCAAATGCCGATGCTTCCTCAATAAATAAAAGCCACTTTCCGAAACTGCTAAACGAGCTAATGAAAAACATAGACATGACTCAGCAATCTAATTTGAAAAGTGGGTTTGCAGCTGCAGGAATTTGTCCTTTTAATCCCTCTAGGGTCACTGGAAAAATTCCAGAGGTAACACAGGAAAAGAAAAAAATCTTTGACCACTCCCTTTTGGAATTTTTGAAGACCAACCGAGAAGCTAACAAACAAATTAAACATGAAAAGAATTCAAAACTATCAATAGTTGCAGGTAAGTCTGTGTCAACTGAAGACGCTAAAAGCATGTGTCTTAAACAGGAGAAACCTAGAAAAAGAAAGGGGCCTGTTACGTATATAGTCTGGCAACATTATACGATGCAAATCGAATGAGCTATAAGAACTATTGTTCGTTTACTCGCTCTCGGGCCGGCGATTATTGCGGGTCTGTGATCGTCGGACTCACTCACTTTTTTTTTCACGGTCACGGGATGACGCGTGTTATTTTTTGTTCTGGATAATATTTTTACAATTGCTGGTTTTTTTTAAAGTCTGCTGGAAGGACGTACCTTTTAATATTGTCTCTTAACCATTACTGGGTTTTTGTGCGAGGAAGGTCCTACTGGATTGGCCGCGATTAGACGCCGGATCGTTTTGAATAGTGTGCTTGTGACTACGCTAAAATTCGGGATCGTCGAACGGGAATTCGAGACGACGGACGCCGCCTGGTTTGGTATTCCAAATTCTTTTTCCGACCCTGTTCCCTTTATCCTTGACGGCCAAACTGGGTTTTGGACAGCGCCAAGTACAATAGGTGAGTTTAATTCATTTGTACATTTACGGGGGACACTTAAAATCGGTTATAGCCACTTAATTTAATGTTTTTTATCTCGCTGATGGGCACCAAGACGATAGTTCAGGACAATTATTGAAAATTTTCTGGTAGCAGGAGCGTGGTTAACCGTAAATACCCCTTTTTTGTTTTTATTTTTCTGGGAAAATATATCAGGTAGGCCAAATATTTGGGGGTTCCCAGTTTATAATTTCTCCCCAAACTGTCGGGAAATTGGTATTAAGTGGTATCCGGCTTGATAGGTTGCGGATATTATTGTTGTGACATTGTCCGAATTTTAAGTTAATTTAAATTTAAAAATGGCTTCGGATTTGGCCAACCAGCTCCGGTGGTTTGAATCCTTACAAGGATTGGTCGGCCGGAGGGACCGGGAGGAGGCGCTGTTAAACAGGGCAGCGCACCTCGACAGGCGCCTGGAGGTCGCTGAGAGGAGCACAGGATCGCTGCGGGATGCAAGGCCGCCTCCACCTGAGGAGCAGATGGAGAGGATCGACGCGGACATGCGGCGCATTCTGGAATTGTACAACGAGGTCTCCGAAGGGGTTCGCCAGCTGGAGAGGTCTCGTCAGGGGAGGGCGAACTCGGGACCCGTCATCAGGGATGCAGGTTCGGGTGTAGTGGGACGCTTTCCCACCCTGGACTTGCCCAGGTTTACAGGTAACCTGCGAGAGTGGAGCGGCTTCCGGAGTATGTTCGCCTCTCTCGTGGATTCACGCACGGATTTGACGAAGGCGGAGCAACTGGACTATCTCCGCACGTCACTGGAGGGTGAGGCACTCTCCCTGATCCAGCACCTGGAACTGGACGATAACTGCGGCACGGCGATGGAGTTGCTGGAGACGAGGTTCCAAAATCCTCGGCTCCTGGCCGACGCTCACGTGTCACAGGTCCTGGGGCTGCCGAAGGTGACTGAGAGGTCTCAGTTACGGCCCCTAATCCTCACGCCCGTGAAGGTGGCGTACAACGCCTTGCACAGCTTGGGACTGCCAGTGGAACACTGGTCGTTTCTGCTGGTCCACATTCTGCTGGGCAAGGTGCCGCTTGAGTTGCGCGCCCGGTTCGAGCGGGAAAGGGGCCTTCACGCCGACCCGAAGGTCTTCCCCACGTTCGAGGAGCTGCTCCGGGTCCTGGAGTGGGAGGCGAGGATGGTCGAGTCGGCGCAGCCCGCCTCTTCAGCTCGTGGCCCTGCCGGAACAGGACCGCGACCTGTGAATCCCCGCACTCAGGGTGGGGTAAAGCGAACGGCGACTGTGACGAGTGCGTCGGAGCAAGAGTGCCCGAACTGTGGCCAGCCTCACGCGCTGGTGCAGTGTCCGGCCCTGCTTGCGAAGACGACTTCCGACCGACGAGGGATCGTTCGGAAGTTGCGTCGGTGCTACGGGTGCCTGGGGGGTAATTTGTTCAATGCCTGCCCCACGGCACGGCCGTGTCCTGGGTGTGGGGGACCACACCACCAGCTCTTGTGCATCAGGAGCGATGGTGCTGGTCGACAGCCCTCAGGGAGGGGGCCCTCCACGGGCGGGGGCGCTCTCACGCAGAGCCGCTCATTGTACAACAATGAAGTGGCTACAGCATGGAGCACGCCCCCTCCACCCCAACCCACGGCAGCACCGGGCAGCCCAACCAGGGGCGTCCTACATGTGGCTCGGTCACCGACCTCACAGCCCGCGCGGACTCGGGCAAACTGGAGGGGTGGAACGGTGATACCGGAGTCACCACTGGGGTCACCTCCCCAGCGTTACCCTTCTCCGCCGCTGGATTCGCGACTAATGCAATGGAGGCCGTTCACGCATCCCCTCCACGAATATCCGAAGCTGGACTACCACCCGCCCTACTTTCGGAACAGAAAACAACGAAACACAAGTACACAAGAAACACGGGCGCCTTCCACAAAGATTTGCAGAAGACTAAAGGTCTGCGCCAACTTATACGACTAAACCTTTAGAGCCCAAAACTTTGGGGGTCCTAAACAGCTGTCTTGCTATTGTTATTTTTAATTGCCTTGAACACATGCATCATTATGCTTTGGTTTGCTTGAAAATAATGGTCTCGAAATAAACACACTAGGTACTCATCGTAGTAGTCTTAAACATTTGAAAAATTATTGTCTATTTAGTAATTTTTCTCTCTTCGCTGTATACTATAACAAAGTCTCTGTAACGATAAAAAGATCGGGCCCTTGAGCTTCGTTTTAAGGAGCTTCCACTGTACATAAAAAATATGGTGATCGAATTGATAACCTCCTCCTTTTTGGAAGTCGATTAAAATTAAAATCAAGAATAAGTGAAACTATTTATGAATATTTAGTAGTTTATTTGTTCCGGCTAAAGTCCGGAACGGTTGGTTTCGTCTACCGTTGGCAACCCTGTTTCTCATTTCTCATTCGGTCATTCGGTCGTTTTCACAAGTAATGATGGGTTAATATCGATATTCACCAATATAACCTAATATAAATTATATTAGTCTCACACTATCATAATATTTATACTAATATATTAGATTAGTAATATTTTTTAAGTGCTAGTGCACTAATGCGAAAGTGAGAAATATCTATCGTATTTATGATTGCATAATCATAAATACGATAGATATATTTCTCGCTAAATAGATAAGCTAATATTGTTAGCGATGACAATGAATTCATCATTTTCGTCAACTTATGTACCTATATTTTTTGTATATTATAATCAATCCGGAGCAGTGGGTCCGTACTTAACTAACATATATAGTTGTGCTAGAAAATGGCAAGAACATATAAACACCAATTATTTTTTTTAGTGTACCTTTTTGTATATTATATATATTACCAATACGGTACTTAATCTTTGATCCACATGGATCTGTCTGTCAAGGAATGAAACCAAACGAATAAGTGATATTATACAACGAATTGTGAATAGTTATTTCTGAGATTATTTGAATATGAAATATTAGCATATCAGAATATGTTGGATTACTAATATATGAATCCGTTCGATATTACCAATCGCGTAACTAATATCAAATATATTCGTTCCGAGACTATTTCAAAGTATCAAATTAATGAGAAACCAGTGTCCAGTGTCGTGACTTGTGCGAATCAAAAAATGACCGATGATCAAGAAAGGTAAGAATCTTACTTTATTACACGCACTTATCGATATTACGTAGCATAGGGGTGAAGTCCGACAAACTTCTGGCCAGCAAAATTGAGCCTTTTTCAAGTCAAATTTGAGTCAAAATTTTGACTCAAAGCCTATAAGCGGCGCGGCGTTAAGTTAGTCAGTATAGTACAGTAATATAAAAGCCAGCTGTCACGTAGACTATAAGATTGCTAACTCGAGCCCTATTATACACGTAGCAACAGACGGATGCCGACCAAAAGTTTTGGTTGTTGTAGTAGATAGGTACCTATGTAAAAACGCATTGGCCATCTTTCTTTGCGATATGGCGAGTCGAAACGGCGAAGCGATTGCAAGCTTTGTCGCTACAAGCTTTGTTCGCGCGGAGACGCGACAGGTGACCGAGACTAGAGATTTATATTTATTTCTATTATAACTACTTTGTACTGTGCAGTAGATATGCTTGTAAACTAGAGCAACTAAAAACTAAAGGACAATAAAAATTATGTAGGTACACAAACTTATCAACATACCTACTAGCTGTAGGTAACCTACGAGCGTTTGAGCCATCGCGCATTTGATGGCGTAGAGCCATCTATCGAAAATTGAGAGAAACCTTTGTTTTAGGGTACCATTGCTGCCGGCGGAGCGAAATCGTTGGCGCTGGTGCTGGCTGTGCTCGTGTTTGTAAGCAATTTCAACTTTCATAGCATAAATATGTCCGTCTGTCTGTGGCACTGTAGACGTCTAACGGATCGACCGATTTCATTGCAGTTTTTTTATTTGAAAGCTAGTTTCAGTGTGGTGGTGCTAACTATGTTCGACCTCCACAAAATGGCGGATAAAATTTTTTTTCACATATTTCAAGATTTCTTATCATACCCGAGCGTGACGTTAGAATTCAATTCACACCCCACGAAAAATCTGCGCGCCTGCGCGCCAAAAGAAGTTTTCACTTCAAAAAACTTGGGAGGTGTCAAGGGACATTCTGATGGAACGAAGTTTTACAAAATATTGCGACTCTTTACTGTTTCTGTTGCCCTGGTACTGGTACCTAGGAGCAAACGCAACTCTTTCATATTTCTGTTGTCCTGGTATCTGGAGATAAACGCTGGGCTGTTGGAGGTA
Source organism: Ectropis crepuscularia (assembly GCA_963693475.1). NCBI lineage: Eukaryota > Metazoa > Arthropoda > Insecta > Lepidoptera > Geometridae > Ectropis > Ectropis crepuscularia. The sequence continues at coordinate 23,860,396 of OY856355.1, forward strand.
GGTAATCGAAACTCTTTACTGTTTCTGTTGCCCTGGTCGTTTTTACCGAGTTTACCCGAAGATTTCTTATCATATCCGAGCGTGACGATTGATGAATCCATTTCACAGCCCACGAAAATTCTGTCTATAGCGCGCCTAAAGAAGTTTTCACTTCAAAAATGTGATATTGCAGTTTTTCGAGCAAGCCGTCGTCGCAGCCTCCGGCCCCTGCCCCGCCGACCCCGCCACCGACGCTCCCTGCCCCGCCGACCCCGCCACCGACGCTCCCTGCCCCGCCGACCCCGTCACCGACCCCGCCACCGACGCCCCCGCCACCGACGCCCCCTGCCCCGCCGACCCCGCCACCGACGCCCCCTGCCCCGCCGACCCCGCCACCGACGCCCCCTGCCCCGCCGACCCCGCCACCGACACCCCCTGCCCCGCCGACCCCGCTACCGACGCCCCCTGCCCCGCCGACCCGCCACCGACGCCCCCGCCACCGACGCCCCCGCCACTGACGCCAGAGTCCTTGGACTTCGGCGTGGAATCAGACAACAGCCTGCAGAGGAGCACCCGCCGCCTGCTGCAGCGCCTCCACCTGCAGGAAGCAAGCCAAATCGTGCGTCCCTTGACGCACGATGAGGTCCGAGACATGCAGCAGCGGTGGGCTGCCGCGGTGGCGAAGGCCGACGAACGCGCCGCCAAAATGAGGGAGAGCTCGACAGTAAATTAGCTGTAGAGCTTCTCCCCCTCTAATAAATGATTCAGAGATTTTATGAAGAGTGTTTTTATTTCAATTATGTTATAATGGAAATATTTATGACCCTCATAGGCGGGTTAGGTTATCCTACCCCCTGCCCCGCAGACGCCCCCGCCACTGACGCCAGAGTCTTTGGACTCCGGCGTGGAATCAGACAACAGCCTGCAGAGGAGCACCCGCCGCCTGCTGCAGCGCCTCCACCTGCAGGAAGCAAGCCAAATCGTGCGTCCCTTGACGCACGATGAGGTCCGAGACATGCAGCAGCGGTGGGCTGCCGCGGCGGCGAAGGCCGACGAACGCGCCGCCAAAATGAGGGAGAGCTCTACAGTAAATTAGCTGTAGAGCTTCTCCCCCTCTAATAAATGATTCAGTGATTTTATGAAGAGTGTTTTTATTTCAATTATGTTATAATGGAAATATTTATGACCCTCATAGGCGGGTTAGGTTATCCTACCCCCTGCCCCGCTTACGCCCCCGCCACTGACGCCAGAGTCTTTGGACTCCGGCGTGGAATCAGACAACAGCCTGCAGAGGAGCACCCGCCGCCTGCTGCAGCTGCAGAACCTCAGTACCTGAAAAAGAAGCCGAAACTTTCCACCAGTAACCAGAAGGTAGTCGGTGTTCAAGTCGAACAAGAAATTCGACTATCCAATGTTGGCATCCATAAACATGAAAAACTTGAAACATGGCGTCGCTGTCGACAGTGTAGCACAAAAACTCACAATAAGAGGTCCAAGATCCAGTGCTCCACGTGCAAGGTGCCACTTTGTGTGGTACCTTGCTTTGATTTATTTCATTCCTCCAATTAGATATAAATTTTACGATTCAATTCATGTTTGAAAATTGATTTTATATGAATCAATAATATATAAATGATAGAAATATCTAAATTGTTCTTACACGTGATTTCTTGTTCTATTCTGGATTGATAGTTTGTTTTTTTCTGTGAATAAATAAGTAATTTCCAGAAAATTTTGCATTTCATTTCCAGGCAGCGGCAACTATGTTGCCACCGCATTTAAAAAAAAAACAAATTCGCAAAAAATCAAAATACCCTCAATTTGTATTCCTTAGCATATTATTAACAACTCCTACTGGCGTGCACGTTGCTACCACCTCTAGTTTTCTCTGCCTTATAAAGGGTTAAATTACGGCTGGTTTAGTCGGGAGAACGGGCAGCGCCGATGCCGATCCGAAAGGCCCGGGTTCGAATCTCACGCGCACCATTGTCTTTTCGAAGTCATGTGCGTAACGCCGCTAACTTAACACGATAAAGGAAAACATCGTGAAGAAATCGACACGTAGGGGAAGATCGTCACCCTTCGTACGCGGGGCACATTCATACAGTCACAATAATTTTTGAACGAAATAACGTACGGTCTTGCTTTTGTATGTGTGCGTGAGTCGCGGTACTAACCTTACGCCAACGGAGTTTCGCGCCATTCGCAGCGGTGACAGTGAAGTGACAGGCACGAACGTGTTTTCGCGCTCGGTAAGTAATTTTTTGATCGATGTTTTTATCTATTGTTAACGTAGCTAAACCAAGTTTTCGTGTAGAGTAATCTATTAGTAACTAGCAAAATATACTTAAGATACGTTTTCAATAGTTAATTTATCACGTTTTCCTATTAATATTAAAACAGGTTATATTTTGTTGTTATTTAGTTAGTGGGGTACTTTCGGACAGAACTAGATTGGTAGCCCCAACTGGTAGATGTAGTGAGTGGGAGTATGCTAGTCTGCTAATTTCTAATTTTTGCATTAACTTTGTTCTGTGTTTTGCTATCGTCGATGTACTTATATGATGATATATTTTAATACCTATTTCTTGTTATTTTTTTACAGAAACATGGTGCGGACATATGTACCAAAAACACAACTAGACCAGCTGTGAATGAAGAATCTATGCAGTCAGTAATACAGGATGTTGTGCAAGGAGTATTGTCATATAGAAAAGCTGCGGACAAGTACAATTTGAAATTGTCAACATTAGAAAGCCGAGTAAAAAAATACAAGAACAGCAATGATGCTGAAGGGTCAAGCAACCGTACATTTGACTCTAAATATACAAGTTTCCAAGTCTTTTCTATTGAAGAAGAAAAGCAGCTAAATTATTATATTATCAAATGTTGTAAGATGCATTTTGGACTTACGACGATTCAAACAAGAAAGCTAGCATATGAGTACGCCAAATCTTTGAGTTTGAAATATCCAGCAAAGTGGGAAGAAACTAAGATGGCTGGGAAAGAATAGATGTATGGTTTTCGCAGAAGAAACCCGGAACTCAGTTTACGCAAACCCGAAAACACTAGTGCAGCAAGGTCTTTTGCGTATAACAAAACTTCGGTTACCGAGTTTTATACCAACTTGAAGATAGTGTTGGAGCGACATCCATTAACTGCTGACAGAATCTTTAATTTCGACGAATCAGGTGTATCTACCGTTCTAGCTACTCCCAAAGTCTTGGCTCCAAGATGTCAAAAACAAGTCGGGCAAATTGTATCAGCTGAAAGAGGCGAGCTCGTAACTTTTGGTGGTATTATATCTGCCAGTGGAAATACCATCCTCCACTATTTGTGTTCCCACGCGTTCATTATAAAGACAATTTCCTCGAAGGAGCACCCGAAGGAAGTCTCGGCGCTGCAAATAAAAGTGGCTGGCTAAATAGCGATATATTCGTCTCTGTTTTAAAACATATCCAGAAGCATACACTCTGCACTAATGAAAACCCTATATTATTGCTGTGTGACAATCATGAAAGCCATGTTTCTCTCGAAGCCATCAACTACGCCAAAGAAAATGGTATAATTTACCTATATTTTCCACCGCACACATCTCACCGCCTACAACCACTTGATGTGGGAATCTTTGGACCATTTAAATCAAAGTTGAAAATTGCTTTCAATAATTGGCATACAATGAACCCAGGCAAAGCAATGACTATTTACAATATTCTAAAGCTTGTGAAAATTGCGTATTTCGAATCATTTACGGCAAAAAATATCACAAGAGGGTTTAATAAACTCGGGATATGGCCTCTTAATGAATTAGCCTTTAGTGACGAAGATTTTGCTCCAACTGAGGTTTATACATCCGGTAACGTAGAAAATGTTCCTCCTACTCAAAACATCGTTGAAGATTTGTCAGCACCTACTCCGCAGCCAGTTTTCTCTGATATATGCCAGTCCTCTACTTCAGGAACACAAGATTTCTTGGAGGTTCCGTCAGAATCTACAGAACAAACTGTTTAGCATAATATTTACTTAAGTTTTTATTGTAATTTATGTTCTTATTTTTTTTTTATGTGGCTTTTAATAAAGAGTTTTCTTATCTTATCTTAACAAACTATTAACTCTTCATTGATAATTCATGATAATGAACTACACACGTTTAATTTAGATGCTTGTGAACCAGATGCTTTGAATAATTCACCAATCCATCAAAGAGTAGCTCCTTTGAAGACTGTTTTGACACCAGTACCTCTACCATGAGTTTATTAGCTTACTCTACTACAGTAGTTAACGTGAGAACGCAACTACAATAGTCGGCTTCAATATTCGTACCATGAGCTGTGTTGACGTTAACTACTCTCGTTATAGTTGAAACTATATCAATCGTAGTAAGATTTTTAATCTGTGGTTTAGCGACAAAATGTTTACGTGCAATCTGTAACGTTACTAACTTCAAGCATCGTAAATCTCTCTCTTTTTCACATTAGACAGAAAGAGAGAAAACACAATGTATGTTTCAAGTCGATATTGTAGTATTAACCAACAAAAAATAAAAGTCGCTGCTTACGCGTAATATGGTACTATTGCATACATTTTCAATTTATTTCTATTGCGTTGACATTGATTGTCAGTCGACTTCCCAGCCGTGAACAAAATTTTTGTTTGTTTACTAACATATTAACTAACTTTACTCGCCTCCGATACGTTTGAGTGCAAGGATCTCGTATTTCAAAGTATTTTGTTTGTGTGGATAATGCCCAAAACAAGTGCCTCTCAGTTTGAGTTGATGGTAGATTATATGGAAAGGTAAGTGTTAAATACGATTAAGTGCTAATTAAGCTAGTTCTTTTCTCGGAGTGCTATGATATAAAGGCACTTGGGATTGTTTTTAGCCACATTCTTTTACCAAGAAGGGAACGTTTTTATATGAACCTTGGCTTTGCTAGTGATAAAAAAGGTATACCTCTTAGATTTGGAATGTAGAAAAGTGAAGTGGTTAGGTTAATATTTTTCGTAGTGTTGTGTATCCAAATACAATTTTTTAAACAAAGAACTTTTAACATACAGAAATGGAGACCTAAGCAAGCCAACAGAAGGGCCTAATGGAAGGTTACGGAATATTCAGCACTGGACGGAGCTCAATGATATTTTGAATGCCGAAGCCACAGGAGATACCAAAACTTGTGATAAATGGAGAAAGGTGTGTTGTGTGTGCTGTTCCCATTCTTTTAGTAATATTAGGATAAAATGTCTTCCTATGTATTCCATATTCTGTTTAATCAAGATCTGTTCAGCTATTTTTGCATGAATGTGATGACAGTTGAACTGTAGGGTTTATTATATTTAAAGGTATATTCTATTTTAAGGTATGGAGTGATTTAAAAAATAACACAAAAAGAAAAGCAGCTCGAATTCATCGAGCAGGAACTGGTGGTGGGCCAGCTATAAAATTAAAGTTGAGCGAGCTTGAGGAAAGAATCTCAATATTATTGGAACTCAAACAGCTACAGGATTTGTAGAGGTGGTGGAAATTGGCTTACATCAGGTTAAGGTTGGTTGTGGTTACTAATAAGATGCATGAAGTTAATATCAGCGAAGCATGAAGTTCAATAGATAATTCTTAGGAAATAATCATTTTTAGGTTAATAAATAAAACTCAATATTTTTTATAGGGAAACGTCTCAGTCTCAGAAGATATTGAGACAGCTACACCACCACCAGAAGCTTGTAAGATCAAATACAATTTTTATATTATGTAAAATTTGTGGATTATGTAAATAATTAAAAACATTATTCACTGAGACTATATTAATTTCCAGCACTTCACAGAAACACACAGCCTAGCAGCAGCACACAGTGTCCTACATTAGTGGAATGTTGTGAGCCTGCCAACTTGAGTGTGCCACTGCTAGAAGCCAGCCAACCAGATACAGTAAGCGTCACTCCAAGACGGCGCCGACAATTGAATTTTACAGAAGCCAGCCCACCTCCATCACACCCACTGGGAGAGTCACTTCGGGTCTCTCCCAGAAGGCGCCGGTGACTGAGTGTGCCGCCATCTACCTCAACACATCCAACAGCTGAGTCTGTTCGGGTCACTCCCAGACGGCGCCGTCGTCGGCGATCCCCTATCCTTAACAGGGCTCGCCGGCCAACACAGTCAGAAATATCTCGCCAGGTATTTCTCAATTGTGATAGTGAGTGGCGGACCTTTCTAAGGGATAGGGAAACTGAGCATGCAAGATTAAGAGAAATTGAACTTCAGCAACAAGCTCGATGGCAAGACTTGTTTCAACAATTTCTCTTAATCTTGAATCAAGCCATGGATATATTTAAAAATAAAATACAATAATATTGCTATTGGACCCTAGAACATTATTTCAGAGAACACAAAAAAAATATACATTTTAGTGTTATCTAATAAGATAGCACTAAAATTTCAATTTATTTATTGTATATACTTATTTCCATAACTTGTTCAAATTGTTTGTATCTTTACTAACTTTATTTTGTGTAGGATAAATGCATCATAAAATCTGTGTTAGGTACATATATTATGTAGTGTAAGTTTCATAATTTCATGTAATGTAAATATTCAAGTAACTGCTGTCATGTTGTGTACATATTTGCTTAGGGGTTTTTTCTAGCTTAAAATGTGTAGATTTAATTTATTTTTTTTGGTTCTCATATTGAAAATGTTATGTTTTGATAATCATATGTAAGTTTGTAAGTGTAAATAATACAAAAATATGTTAACCACTAATATGATAATAAGTTAAATTCTGTAAGTTTTTACATTTATTTATTGATAATAATTATTTGATAGGAAATAAACATTTTATTACTAATTTTTTAATTTATCCTACTAATTCTTCTAGCAAGTTGGTCTCGCACAGCTCTTTCCATCAGTAAGTCACTGTTGCCTTCATGCTCTTGCAGTGGATCATTGACAGAGGTTTCTGTGAATAAAACAGAAATTACATTTTTAATTATGGATTTCATGATATAATTTCTGATAAATAATTCACTTCAGATATATTTAAAACTCTTTGACTGTCTGTTAGCTTTAAACTAGATGATTTTAAGTATTGCGGCTGTTATTATATTATTAATATAAACACTTCCATTTTGCAACAAACCTGATGAAGAAGCACTGTCACCTGTTGCAATGTTGTGGAGTATGCAACATGCAATAATTATATGTGCACATTTGGCAGGTTGATAATGTAATACCCTATCCTTGCTCACACACCGCCACCTATTTTTCAACCTACCAAATGTATTTTCAATAACAACCCTGGCTGTGCTATGCTTTTTATTAAACATCTCTTCTATAGAGTGTGGAGATGTTTCTGCATATGGAGTCATCATCCATGGCCTTTGTGGATATGCAGAATCACCTGTAACAAATAATACTTACTCATTATATGAAAAAATCACCACATACAAATATTAGTAGTTATATCTTTTAAGGTATTATTTATATAAATTTGATACACTCACCTAAGAGCCATGATGATTTATTATTTCTGTGCAATGATTGTATATAATCATTTATGTCGCTATTCTCCCATATAAAAGCATCGTGGGTTGGTCCACCAAACTTTGCATTAACTGACATTATTGTACAGTTAGAATCACAAATCTGAAATGTAAATATAAAACAATAAGAATCAACAGTGCCAGATAACTATAATACTAACTAGAAATTAAGTTACTTTCTAATTAAATATACCTATAATTAGTTACCATTTGAACATTCAATGAGTGATAATGTTTCCTGCAGTAAAACAGATGTTCCACTTCATGATTTGGTTTGAAAATTTTGAAGTGGCTGCCGTCTATGCAACCTATGACTCCTGGGACTTTATATTTTCTGTAAAAACTAATAAGAATCCAATAAGTATATTCCGGTGTATCCCACTATTTCTATTTTGTATTTCTATTGATAGAAATACTGGGCCTGATTAAGACTGATTGTCCCACTATTTCTATTGCTGTCCGCTGCGACAAAAAACACTGCATTAGCTCGTATGACTGCGTGCACTTAGAAACTATTTATTTATTTCCTCTTTAGATAAAACCTCTTGTTGTCTCATAGTTGTAATTAACTGTTATTGATTGATAGACAGCTGTCATAGCTATTATTGCTTTACGGGATAGGCGTTGGTTTTGAATTATTTAAATATTGTTAAATAATGGAGTTAATAAAAAGGGGGAAGGGTGTTATACTGTTGTACGAGGGTTATGAATACACTAGGCAGATAGTTTATAAGAATAACAATACGTTATGGAAATGCAATAAGCGCCACAAAACTAATTGTAAAGGTTCGATGACAGTGTCCCCGGTAAGTTTCTATCACTATAACAGAGGCTGTAAGTTGGCCATTTATTTTGTATAGGTACTGTATGTTTTATTAATATACTTATTTGAAATTTTATAGGATAACACTATAGTGAGAACCATTGAGCACTCTTCTCACTGTATTTCCGACAGCAACCAATCCGCGATCGAAGTTGCAATGAGTTGTAGTTTTGATCAAGCTGCAATGGGCAAAATAACAATACCTAAAGCTTTCAATAACGCTATAAATTCTTTAGTTGACAAAGGAATTCCATTACTTGGTAAACCATTGCCACAATACACCTCTAAAAAGTCTTCCATGTACAGACGTCGTAACAAAGTACTAAATATTAAAAAGGTGTGTTGCAAGACCGTTCAAGAAGTACAAATTCCAGTAATATTTGAAGACTTTGTTCTTGCTGATTATCTTGACACTGATTTAAGAATAATAATATTTTGTCGTGAAAAAACTAGATGTGAATTAAAAAGCGGTAATTATTTCATTGACGGGACATTCTTTGCGTGTCCAGCACCATTTACACAATTATTGTCAATCCACGCTGATTTTGGCAGTGACTTGAATCAAAGCAAAGTGGTACCAGTGATTTATGCGCTTTTATCGAGTAAATCACGGAAAGCGTATTGCACTTTATTTTATCTTATTAAAAGATGGTTACCTGAATGGAGACCTGCTAAATTTACCGTTGATTTTGAAAGAGCTTTGATTTCTGCATTAACAACAAGTTTTCCTACGGTTCAAATAAAGGGCTGCTATTTTCATTTTGTGAAATCATTAGCTAAGAAAGCTAAATCTCTTGGCATGAATAAATCCATCCGCATGAAATTGATAATTCAACTTTCCTTCAGACTTCCACTTTTGCCCAAAAATAAAATACAAGATGGTTGGAATTATGTCTTAGCAGAGATGGGTGACAGTGAAGCCGAACATAAATTTAAAAACTACATAGAGAACTACTGGATGAAAAATGATTTTTCAAGGGTGTGGTGTGTGTTTGGAGAACGTCACCGCACTAATAATGCGGTGGAATCTTGGAATAGGAAATTAAATAGACTGGTGCCAAAAAATGTTAATATTGTTCAACTTTTGCATATATTAAGAGATGGTGATAAATCAAACGAATACTATGTATCAAATAATTCCCGAAAACGAGTAATAGCCGAAGTGCAAAAAGATGAGATGATATTAGATGAACAAATGAAATTTCTCCAAGGCGATGTAACACCTGGACAATTTTTATTAAAGATGGTCCTTATATTTAAACTAAGCTGAAATTTGGAATGGAGATAGGTGTAAAACTGGAATAACACATAGACTACTTTTTATTCTGGTAGCATGTTTTATATAAAACCTTCATGTTGGAAATTTTGATACTGCTTGGTGGAATACAAAAATCGGTTACAGTCAATTGTTTCAAAAAATTTAAAACAACATGTTAAAATTTAAAATCTATAATCCAATAGGTACAATAAAAATCAATTTTGTATAATGGATGAAATTGTGAAAAAAATTTTTACAAAGACTCCAAAGACACTTTATGAAATAGCTTTATCGAATGTGTTAAACATTTTACATTCACAAATAGATGGAAACTTACAAAGTTATGAAAACTCGGTGCTGGAAAATGTAACAAGTCATACGACCATGTTTTTCAAGTATGTTGAAATTATTCTATTTCTAATATTATATCGTCTTGTTTACAGCTACTTAAAATACGATTATTGTTTTATAACCTTAAACTACCGACAACAATATGGGTTGATTTATTTTTTAAAGTAATACCAGACGGAGTAATATCGTTAAGCGATGAAGAAATAATGCCAACGGAAAAATGTGAGGAATACAATCACAAACAATCATCCACACATCTGTGTAGTGACGAGGTGGCTTTGTGTGATTTATACTGTCGAGAATGTGGTGGAGAATTATTTAATAAAACTGCAGATTATTAAGTAAATTGTTCTTCATTTTTTTTAATACCGGGAAGTCATATTTCAATTTTAATCTATTCGATAAAAGTGGTACTTTTCAAATAATACAAATTCTTCTGCGTTTTTTTGTCGCAATAGAAATAATGGGATACAATTTTTATAAAATGTTAGTCCCACTATTTCCATTTTGTATTTCCATGGAAATAGTGGGATACACTCGTTTATTCATCAATTGGTATGTAAAACTTATTTACCTGCATTAACCGTTTCCGTGCGGATGATGCCGCACAGGCACCATATAAATCTATTGTGTATGGCGTATGGTGCCCGAGAGGATACAAAATTAAAACATTAAAAACTGTCACAATAGTGAACATAAAGGTTTTTAAAAAGGAGGTGAGAGGTAAAAGGGGAAATAATAAGAGGAATAATTACAAGTATATTTAAGAAAATGAGATATGGGAGGGTTAGAAAAAGGTAAAGTCAATAAAAAAAAGAGTGTAAAATAATTAAAAGAATTGAGAAGAGAGTTCAGAGGCTTGAAGTCTTCAAAGGCTTGCAGCAGGAGTTCAGTAGCACGTAGCCCGTAGGATTACGTGGCTTGCAGCAGGAAAGGCTCTTCAGCAGTCAGCATCAGGTTCAGGGTTCCTCTTCTGCGGTCTGCATCAGGTTCAGGGTTCATCCGTCTTTCCCAGATAACAGGGCTCAGTCCACAGCCAGTGGTTAAAGCCCTTCCAGGCATCTTCATGTTCTAGGGTTCATCCGTCCTTCCCAGATGACAGGGCTCAGTCCACAGCCAGTGGTTAAAGCCCTTCCAGGCATCTTCATGTTCTTTTCCTTGAAGCTAGATGTGTTTACTTCTGAAGCCAATTACTCTCTGCCCATCCCAGATAATTTCATTTAAAATGAAGACTTTTAGTGATTCGAATCTGGAGCAATAAACTTTATTTTAATATTAATAATTCAAAGAGGATTACTTCTAAAAACTATACGACCTTATGAAAAAGGGTAGAGGTTGCTAAGCGACGAATGATGTTTGAAGTATTGACATAATGAAATTATGTAAACAAATAATTTTTTGGAAAAACGTAAATATTACAGGTTTAAAATGAGATATATAATTCCAGAACAATATCATAATGATGAGAAAATTATTCTTTGTCGTATGGAAACGATTTAAAAGATATTAGTGGTATAAAATTTTGGTATGTAAGTATACGCATCTCTCCTATGAAAAGTGGAGCTTTTAGAATGAAAATAGGTATGTACGTTTACATATTGTAGTCAATATGTAACGTTACAAAACTCGCTTCTTACCCGTGGTACTACCGGTGGTACTACTGGTAGTACCACGGGAAATGTTTTTTGCCCGTAGTACTACTAAACAATCTTGTAGTACCACGGGAGATTTATTTTACCTCTGGCACTACTTACTTATAAGTCGAAACAATATTAAGCGTTAGTCCCGATCGGGCCACCGCACCGGAAATAAACCACTATTCTTATTTCAAGTAACTATTGTATTAGAATATTTTTTCAAATAACTGAAAATAAAACTTCGAATTCAATTGTTTAGAAGAAAGTTAATTTTGAATTTGTCAATAACAATAAATACATGGCGTCCTTTCTCTAAGCGTACACGAGTTTAAAATTGTTTATAGTTTTGTTTAATGTGACCCATTCATTAACTAGGTAGGATAACAAAGGTGAATAGGTCATTCGGGTTATTATTTTCCATTAAGTATGTGAGTGCATTTTCCAGATTATCGAGTTTTAGTTTATTTTACAGCCATGTGTGATGCAGTTGCTACAGAAATTAATTATATACAGAGAAAAGGAGGCACTGTGCTCCTTAGTGGCGGCTATCAATATTATAAGTTAAAAGAGTACGTAAATGGCTCTGTCATTTGGAGATGTGCATTGTACAAAAAACAAAAGTGTACTGGAAGTGTAACGATAAAAGTGAGTTTTTTATTCATATTTAAGAGATGCTGTTATATTATATTGTCTTATGTTTAGTCGAAACAGATAAATTTTAAGATAAAAAATGTATATTTCAGGATAAAACCATTTTAAAAGATGTTATTCCGCAAGAACATAAGTGTCAATCTGATTATGGAAAAAACCAAATCGCGATGACTATTTCAAATTTAAAGCAGAAGGTTACGGAATCTAACAAACCAATAGAAAGACTATACAAAAAAGCATTTAAAAAGATGATGGCTACAATCTGGTTACAAATGTGCCACTTTTTACCAGTGTGCAACATAGCTTGTACGACATGCGCAACAGATCAGCAAATGTAAACAAAACTGTATTCAAGAACGTTGAAGATGTACATGTGCCTGTTAATCACTACTCATTTATTCTTGCCGATTATTACTATGAAGGAAACCGTATATTGATCTTCTGTAGTCATGCTGCTAAAGCCAGAATGTCAGAATTTTCAGAATTTTTCGGTGATGCCACCTTTTATGCATGTCCACCCCCATTCACCCAGTTGTATAGCATCCTTGGAGATGCCGGAAGTACCACAGAAACAACTAAAGTCGTTCCATTGATCTTTGCTCTCCTAATGAATAAAAAACAAAGTACGTATGAAGTTATGTTCGAGTTAATAAAAACACGACTCCCAACTTTTGTGGCAAAACATTTTCACTGTGACTTTGAGGTTGCTGCGATTAATGCAATTTTAAGTGTTTTCCCAGGAGTCAGTATCATTGGATGTTATTATCACTGGCACAGATGTGTCATGAGAAAAGGAAAAGCACTTAAATGTGACAAAAAGCCCGAAAACCGCATTGTTGCATTAGTTGCAGCATTAGCATTATTACCAGCTGAAAGAATAATGGAAGGATACGATTACGTAAAGACTGAGAGCGAGTTCTTCGAAGTAAAGAAATTGCTACAGTATGTAGAACGGACGTGGATGAAAGGACACATGACAGGAATAATAAGTGTGTTTGGTAAACGCCACCGAACGAATAATGTTATTGAATCATGGCATTCTAAAATAAACAAAATTTTGAAAAAAAGTCCGGTGACACTTATGAGACTACTAGAAACCTTAGAAGACCAGTCAACGACAAAAGTTTTATCCAAATTCTCAAGTAAAAGAAGAATGCAGTATATTAAAATTGACGACTGTATCAGACGGATACAAATGCAACTTATAAATAACGATGTTTCATTAGAAAAATTGCGTAGTTTTTAATTTTCCAAAATTAGATGTGATTTATTTTATTTCTTTGAGATTTTTTTGGGATTTTGTTACTTACCGATAGTAACTAGAAATGAAATAAACATTGTTCGCTTAATATTGATAGTGTTTCGACTCTTAAGTAAGTAGTGCCAGAGGTAAAATAAATCTCCCGTGGTACTACTAGATTGTTTAGTAGTACTACGGGCAAAAAACATTTCCCGTGGTACTACCAGTAGTACCACCGGTAGTACCACGGGTAAGAAGCGACAAAACTCGCCAAAAACGACATTTGTTAAAAGGGTGCCGTAAATAAAAGTGTCTTTATTTGTCGTCCATCATATGAATACAGTGCTCGTTTCAAGTAATTTCGTAAATTAGCAGACTTCAGGTGTTGTAAACCATAATTGTTGAGTCACATTTTACTATTGATTATTGCAAAGTTAATTACTAGATAATTCTAACAACTAATTTTCTGCACTTTTTGTAACCCCGCCATGAGAAACATTCCAGAAAGCTCAGATTATAGAACAATACCTAACCTATTGTTCAATAATAATCTGAGCTTTCTGGAATGTTTCTCATGGCGGGGTTACAAAGAGTGCGGGGCGGATCGGCGACTTAACAGACAATGGGATTTACTCATTTTTTTCGGTGTTCGTCGGCCCTTCGCCAATAAAGTTCCGTATGCCCTTGCGTATACGGTTGATTATTGTTTAAAACTATTAACCGTTCATAATTGTTTGCGCCGGAGCATCATTTCTTCATCCCGCATTCCCGCACTTCTGTCTTGCTACCTAGTAAACAGACGTGATTTTACCGCTTACCTATATTATCTACGACATTCGCTTGTGCACTTGGATTCCGTGATTTTACTTTTGTGACGATATTGGCTTGTGTTACTGGACTCTTGATTTTACATTTGTGACAACTGTATCCTGTTTACCTAAACTCCGAGATTTGAGTTTGCCTTTCGCTACCGTCCGTGCATTAAAGGTAAGTTTTTGGTATTAAATTTCTAATAATTGACGTTATGACTCCTAGAAACCCATAATTTATATATTTTACCTATTTATTTGTAGGTACCTATTTTAACTTTAACAATTAATTACAACAAAACAACTATTTACACAATAAAAATATATTAACTTGAAACTTGTAATGTTTATAATCAAGGTTTATGCTCATTTTCACTCACACTACATACAGTACGTATAGAATAAAACAAAAAAGCAATAAGTTCAATAAACGAACAGTAAGCAAAACGCTATTATAGTGATAGGGCCGCTTGCATAACGATCACTAGATGCATTTAGCTGCTCCCGTAAACACATTTAAGGACCTAATCACGTTTAGTGTCTTGCATACCCAAAAATCAACCCCTAAACACATTTACCGAACTGTCAAATTTAAATGCTCCAAAATTAGCGCTGAATAAAATAGGGAATAAATTGGTTTAAAAAAATCTAAAATAGAATATGTACCTACCATTTATCCAAAAAAGAATATATAATAGTAATAAATCATTATAGAAACACATTTTACACGTTTTTTTTAAATGGCTATTAGTTGAGTAGGTACTTAGGTATGCCCCTAAGTAGTTTCAGCCCAGGGCCCCTCAAATTTTCGATCCGCCCCTGACCTCTAGTAACTTATTCTGTAATTTATTTTTCAGTCCCCAACGGAAATGGCTCAGACTCCACCGTCTCCTCAACCTGGTCCGTCAAACTGGGATGTATTGTCTGCGGAGTTGTCTGGCATAATGTCTCCCCAAAATATTGTTCTACAAGATCTGTCAGATTTAAATGTTGAAATAAGTGACGCTGATCTCTACGGGATTTTAGCAGATAACATGGACGACGTTATTGACGAATGGATCAATGAAAACCAAGAGGCCGAAACAGGTGACTATGACGAAGAATTGCCATCACAAGTATTAGACGACGACAACATGCTTGAAGAACAGAATACATAGTATCTTGGAAATCTTGCCAGTATGACAAAGATTCCTTTCACGGGTACACCAGGCCTTCTGCCGCCTCATAACATGGATGGTAAAAATTACATCGATTTTTTCTTTTTGTTCTTTAATGAACATTTATGTAATTTAATTGTAGAGTGTACAAATAAGCGTGGCAACGAATTGAAAGCCGCAGTATAATATAAATAATACCTCTCGAGCAAGGTTTGCTAAATGGAAAAACTTAACAATATCTGAATTAAAAGTGTTTATCGGCATTTTACTGTTTATGGGTACAGTTAAGTTGAACAGAATGGCTGATTATTGGTCAACAAATTATTTGATGCGGCTTAGCCCACATTTATTTATGTCAAGAGACAGATTTTATTTAATTTTAAGGGCACTAAACGTCCAAACTGACGACAGATCAGAAAGCATTTTTAAAATAAAACCTTTGATTGATATATTTAATGAAACAATGTGTTCTATTTATTACCCGTCAAAAAACATCGCGATTGACGAATCTTTAATTTTATGGAAAGGTCGTCTGTCCTTCCGCCAATATTTAAAAGGGAAACGACATCGTTATGGCATCAAATTATATATATTAGCTGATATGCAAGGAATCATACAGAAAATACACCTTTATGCTGGTTCTGGGGATAAATTGGTCGGTGGCAGAAACCATGTGAATAAAGTAGTAATGCTATTGCTGGAAAAATATTTTAATAAAGGACACTCATTGTATGTTGATAACTTTTATACAAGTGTGGGGTTAGCAGAGGAGTTATTAAATAAAAACACATATGTGACAGGGACTCTTCGGGCAAAACGGGCCATTCCGGGACTAGGCTGTTCACACGTCTGAACGTCCAAGGGGTTCTATTGCTAACATGCTAAATAATACGAGGGTCATAATGCATAACAGGCATATAACACGATTGTTAAGAAGAACGACTGTTACATGCATTACTGGTAATATGGTTTACTTGTCAGAACGAGCTAGTACCGAAAAGTACTACGTGTTACATAGTCCAAATGTTAGAACGATCGAGTGTCAGAATGTACAAAATTCATCACGACATCATTGTTAAAACGAGTAAGAGTCAAAATGTACAGTTTGTGTCAGTGTCATAATGTCAGGCACTAATATTGCATCTACGAGTGTTGTTTGTTATCCAAGGAGTTTGCTATTCACATAGTAGGTACTCAAACACTCTTTCGAGTGCTACTATAAATGACTAAACCCACCTTCCACTTGAAAATTGAAATTGGTTGTCAGATATGTCAGCTTCGTCCTTCATTCATTCCGGACGTATTTGGTGTATGGAAAAGGATAATTATTTTAAAATGGGAGAACAATCACCCGAGCAACGATTTTCCTTTTGCACAAATCAAAAAGGTAATCGCACATTATTATACGGCATACACAGGTACAATTTGTCAGTGAAAAATAGAAGTGGTACTAGTCTTTGGAAATGTATAAATCGGCTTTCTTGTGGTGCGTCAATGACAATAGACATAACCGAAACTAAAAAATTACGTGAAAATGTGCATACATGTACTCCATCGTCATCGAAAAATAAGATTCACGTTGCAACTCAACTTTGTAAAAGAAAAGTATGTGAAAATTATCAATCAGTTCAAGAAATATATGAAGAATGCTTCATTCCTCAAATAGAGGAATCTGATTCTGATTCTGTCGATTCGATCTCAATGCCAGTATTTGAAAATAAAAAACGGTCCCTATATCGAGCAAGAAAAAGATTTTTGGAAGTTAAGAAAACGTCATTTAGAACATTAGAAGAAGTAGAATTACCAAAGATTTTAAAGGATAACTTTTTACTGTGGGAAGACGGGACAAGTGATAAAATTTTATTATTTGGCACAAATTTTACACAAAAATATTTACATAGTATTGATAATGATAGAATGTGGTTTGGAGACGGTACATTCGAAGCAGCTCCGGCGCCTTGGGAACAATTGTTCACTATTCATTTGGATGTCAACAGCACAGAAGAGAGAACCAATATCGTACCAGTGCTGTATGCTTTGTTGCCTAATAAAAAAACTGATACTTACATACGTTTATATTCATACTTAAAAAATAACCTGAATGTTGACATCAAAAAATATAAATCGGATTTTGAGAAGGCCCAAATAAATGCCATTAAAGAAGTTTACCCAGAGTGTGAATTGAACGGATGTTTCTTCCACTTTAACAAAGCTATATGGCGAAAAGCAGAGAAGTTAAAACTTTTAGAGATTAAAGATGGACGAAAACTTGCAGAGTTAGCATCATATTTACCACTATTGCCTAAACACTTGTTAACGGTTGGATGGACAGAAATTTTAAATAGCATTTCAGAGAAAAGTGACGAAATAGAAAAATTTGAAACATATTTTGTTAAGCAATGGCTGTCGAAAAATTGTATTGAACTAATTAGCTGTGCTAATCAACGCCACCGAACAAATAATAGCTTGGAGGGATGGCACAATCGGCTAATGAAGAGGATGCGGTGCAAGCCAAACTTATTTACATTTGTTCATCTATTACGCAAGGAAGCAAAATACCAAGAATCAAAAATTAAGAACGCACTATTTGAGCAGATCAAACGTAGAAAGTGTGATATTATTTTTGATCAAAAAAAACAATATTTCTTAACCCTTAAATTGGTAGTGTGATACGGGTAAGACATTGACTTTAAAAAAATCTAGCAACTTTATTAGTACGTTATTTTATTATGTTTATGTGGAAATAGGTTGGCAACATACTTTTTAGTAGAAATAAATAATTCATATGGCAACATTTATATCAGCTGTGCTAGTTGTCAAAATGGCATCGAAACGGCCGGCTGCGTGTGCGCCACGGGTGAGTTTTAGTTATTGTTTTCATGGTATTTTGTGTTATGTTGATGATTGTTTGGCTTTGTACACATCGGTTACATTATAAATAATGACTATGAGCAGTATTTGTGCAAATAAATCGCATCACAGTAATTTTATGAGCCTAATGTTTTGTATGTACTACTGGTATCCCGTTGCCAATTATTGGATAAAATAACCCAAGTAAGCTTCGTCATACCCGTAGTACATTGCCAAGAGATTAAAAATCAAAATCACTTACGATTTTTTTTTTTTTATGGGTATGTTGGTTTTGTGGTGTTTGTATAGCATGTTTTTTTTCGTTTCCTTCAGTGCTTAAACCTGACCCGTTCATACAAGATATTGGCTTTAGTCCCTGTTGAAAATGCTTGCTCCGGTGACAGTTCAGCTTCTGATGATGAGCTTGATTGCATTCCACCAACGCCGACATATATCAGCTCCGATCCACCTTCATTGGACTCCTCTTTTGAACGCCTTAACATTCTACAGACTGACTCTGATAATGATTCTGATCGCACTAACATTAGTAATATGCCACTAACACCAGTATTTCAAGAGGTATTCCCTTCGCCTTCAACTAACAATTACGATGCTATACCAACAATCGATTCGATTCAATCATTGCCGCCAGCTTCAGTAGAACTTTTCTCTCCTTCGGTCCCCAGTACATCGAAATCTGCATCTACACCAAATACTAGATCTAAGCGCAAGAAAACTATAGTACCTAAAAAAGTAACAAAGAAATTCAAATTGCAACTAGAATACAACTGGAAAAAAACCCGTTTTCATCATAAAGCTGAGTTAGATGAAGGATTACATAAAATCAACAAGACTGAGAATGAAACTGTATTGGAGTATTTTTATTCATTTTTCACACCAGATATAATTGCAGACATTGTCCACAATACAAATTTATACTCGGTCCAACAACACGGCAGATCTATACAAATAACAAATGAAGAGCTTGAAAAATTTCTCGCGATTGAAATAATGATGAGTGTAGTTCGCATGCCAGCATACGTGGACTATTGGGCTAGGAATACTAGATTCGCTCCAATTGCTGATGAAATGCCTCTGAAACGTTACCAACTGATACGGCGCAATATTCACTTTGTGGACAACAGTATAGAAAGCGATGACAGGTACTTCAAAATTCGTCCAGTAATGGAAAAAATACGCCAAAATTTTTTGAAATTAGAGGAAGAAGGGCAATACTCCATAGACGAAATGATGATGCCATACAAAGGCACAAAAGCTGGCAAAAGAAGACAGTACATAAAAAACAAACCGAAAAAATGGGGTTTTAAAAATTTTGTACGTGCAGGTGTTTCTGGTCTCATTTATGATTTTGTCATGTATGCCGGCGATGATACATTTCGCAATCACACTTTCACAGAGAAAGAAGCTTCGCTTGGGGTAGGAGGCATGGTTGTTGTTGCATTGTGCCAAACTATCAAGAAAACGCCGTCTGTAGTATATGCAGATAACTTTTTCACTTCACCTGAGTTGGTGTACTTGTTACGTAATGAATATGGCATATTTAGTCTGGGTACGATAAGAACAAATAGACTGAGAGGCTGCCAAGATGTACTACCATCTGATAAAATAATGAAAAAGAAACCAAGGGGCCACAGTGCACAGGTGGTCTGCAATAAGAACAAGTTGGCGGTTGTGAAATGGCACGACAATAAAGTTGTCACTCTTATTAGTTCTTTCGTGGACTCCCATCCAATCGAAAAGATCAAGCGATACACCAAAGAAAATAAAGCCAAGGTTGATGTGGACTGTCCTCAATTGGTGAAGTATTATAATAGGCATATGGGTGGTGTCGATTTAGCAGACATGCTAATATCGCTATATCGAACACCATTCAAGAGCCGGCGATGGTACACCGGCATATTTGCCCAACTATTGGATATGTCCATCAACAATGCATGGATATTATACAAACGCGATGGCAGGATGAAGATGGCTTTAAAAAAGTTTCGATTGGAGTTGTTTGAAGCATTGTGTCGTACCAACAAGAATCCAAAGTCTTTGGATAGTATCGACAAAATGAAGGAGGAAAAGAAAGTCCAAAACCCCACTATCGCAAGACCAGGGGACAGTGTGAGGTACGATGCATTTGGGCATTTCCCTGACTCAGACATAAAGCAATCTCGTTGCAGATTCTGCAAAACAGGGAAAACGAAAGTCTTCTGTTTGAAGTGCAATATGCATCTGTGTTTCACAACTGGTGAGAACAAGAGGAACTGTTTCCGTGAATTCCACACCAAATAATCTAATATTATGTTGTTGTTTTTTTTTGTGTGATTGTGTGAATAAGTAAAAAAAATCTTGGCACAATAGTGTTTTATTTACTCCACGGCAATGCCATGAATGTAGTACAAGCAACGACTTTAGCATTTTGTATTGCATCTGGCAACGTCATACCAGTAGTACATACTAAATCATAAGTATTATTTATGGTAGTTAGCAACGTCCTACCGGTAGTACATAAGATTTCGCGAAAACTATACATGCAGTAATTTTTTTTCTATTTTTTATGACCTCCTTGGACTACTATTAAACGGAATAAATTCATTTAAAAACCATTTTTTGAAAAAAAAGTTTTTGCCAATTTAAGGGTTAAACCAACTGGACAATCAGCAAATTAGTCCGCTTAATTATTTGAAAAACATTGCAAAGCTTAAACGTAATGAAAAACAATACAACAATTAAGCCTTACAAAGTATTTACAAGCCTAATATCTATATATACATATAAGTTATTTTTAAGTTAAGAATTAATTGTTTTGTTTTTACTAAGATTAATATAAATGAATATGTGAAGTTATTTTTAAGTAAAGAATTAATTGTTTTGTTTTTATTAAAAATGCAATGATAATAAATATAAAGATAACTACGATTAATATAAATGAATGTATGTGTTATTTCACTTATTTTTTTTAAAAAAGAAGACACGATACCTACATTCTCATTAACCTTCGTTTACGGGTAGGTAGGTATATTTTCTGGCATTGTTAGATTCAGACATTTAGTCAATAACGTGATTGGTTACTAAAATATTTTAACATTTAAAAATTTTGTCATTGTCATGACTTGACATAAACACATATTAAAATTTGTACATTCTGACACAGGCACGATATAACGTAAATATAATCTCAATTTTAGTCATTTTGACACTACGTCATTCTAACTATTCAAGTGTTGTACTTTTTGTCACTTACACAATATTACACTTGGACGTTCAGACGTGTCAACAACCTAGTCCCGGAATGAAACGGGCTGGCAATCCTAATTTAATACATGATAATTTAAAAGCCGGGGAATCTTGCATAATGCACAACAGAAAAAATATTGTTGTTACCAAATGGTTGGATAAACGGGAAGTCTTGTTTTTGAGCTCTGAACACGACAGTAATTATAAAAAAACGACTAGTCGCCGCATACGCAGTGTAAAATATAAGCCTGCACCGCAAGTAGAGTACAACAAATATATGAGAGCAATTGACCGGCACGATCAACTCTTAAGCTATTACTCATGCGAACATAAAACCATGCGCTGGTATAAAAAAATTATCATACATGTCATCCAAATATGCTTAGTGAACGCTTTCTTATTATACCGAAAAACAAACAATTCAACTATTGAACTTTACTATTTTAGAAAGGGTATATTAGAAAATTTATTGCACCTACCAAATGTCCCAGGGCCTGCTCAATTCCAGATTGTAAAAATACATTTGCCAATACTACTCCCAAAACAAGGTGGAAGGGTTAGTAGAAAACGGTGTAGAATATGCTACAAAACAAAAAAAAATAACCAAGTTCTGTATGGGTGTCCTGACTGCCCAGGATTCCCAGGATTGTGTACCACTCCATGTTTCCGGGAATACCATAATTACTAAAAATGTTATTTGGCTTTATAAGTAATTTTTCGCTGTAGACGTGTGTGATAAGTCTCAAGGCCCAATAAATAATACGAACACATTAGAAAGATTATTTTTTTAATTAAAAATACTTTCTATCACAATAATCAGTCTCATCATGAAAAATTTGTCTCTTCCATAATTATAATGATTAACCTTATTCGTAAGTATCACGTTGTACGAAACTAAAATATTGATTAAAATCTATATAAACACAAAACCTGGTTTCATTTTACTACTTATTATTCATCAGATTTGTCCCCGCACATTATTATAATGTTGGTAAATGATTATTTCAAAATTTCTATAATTTTTTGCATTTTCGCATATCTTTCATTTAAACTAAATCGTAGCAATTCGTTTGACACGAATTGTCCAAAATATTTGCAACTATGCAAATCAATAGTTGCAGGAATCCGCTCATTTATTTCTTCTAGGGTCTTTTCGGTGCTTGTGAAACTATCTTTTGTTGATTTGTCTGTGCATGTTGCACAATCTGCCGTTGTTTTTTTTATAGTTTCACTATCCTTATTCATTTCGGGTTTCCAATCGTCATAAGTTTGTGAATTCTCATAACACACGTCGTCGTCGTCGCATTGAGTTTCCACTTCTGACAGTGGAATATATTTTATTTTTTAATAATTCATTATTCATAATTACAAAAATAAATCGATTTTTTGACAAAATCAAATTATCAAGAACATTTTGTCCACGGATAGCCCATTTTGAACAAAGTCCTTTCCGTAAGATCCACACTATTGTAAAAATTATCCATGTACAGTGAGTGACCAGCGTTTAACGACTTTCTTTACGTGGCCAACACCTCCAACTTCATTATCGGCTGACCCTTTATACATAAATACATAGAAATGGACATACATACATATACCGTATATGTATGTATGTCCATTTCTCTCGAAAATATCTCTAAGGTCTGTAATTTTTCTGGAAAGAAACATTGCCCTTCAAACCGGAACACAGTAATGTTTTTTGTAAGTTAGCGACATTTCGCATATTTTTCAAGCGTATGTATGTATGTTTGTTTTTGTTTGTATGTAGGTACATTTGTTTTTTTTCTTACCAAAGATAGCATTTATCATCATCATCAGTCCACTTAATGAACTCGGGGACTTCTCTCGCATGGATATAGTTTGGGCGGGTTGATGGATGACACGGGTTTCCTCACGATGTTTTCCTTCACCGTTTTTGTAAGTTAGCGACATTACGCACATGACTTGAAAAGACAGTGGTGCGTGTGGGGTGGGGTTCTCTCGGCTAGACCAGCCGTAACTTTTCTGTGGGTTCATTATTTTATCTTTTTTTTCACAGCCAAAAAATTAACACCGGAACACCAACATCATCATCATCATCCGCGCGTCCCAATGGTGGACGCGACGAAGACTGTGGTGGTACCCCATCATCATCCGTGCGTCCCAATATTGGACGCGACGAAGACTGTGGTGCCCTAGTGGTACCACAGTATAATTATACGACCACGCCGCGTGGGACGCTTCTGTCAACAGGAAGCCCACCAACAATAGTGACGATTGCGGCGGCCGGGAGTGGAAATGTAAGCCTAGTCTAGTTTTTGACATGTTTTATCAACATCGGTTCAGGCATTTATTTTTTATAGGTGTTTTTGTGTCGGGGTTTCTTTTTAATTATTACGGATTTATAAACTTATATATTTTTTTTTTCTCTGGCTGGTGCTTGACCACTATCTCACCGGATGGTAAGTGATGAAGTGGTTGAGGATTTGCCTTCCTTGACCACACGCTAGTTCTAGAATGTGACTAGTTTTTTCACAAGATTTTTCTACTTAATGCCCGCAGAGCGTTTTTTTATCCCATTCTCTACTTCACCTACAATCAGTGTGTTTCTAATTTTTTTTTTGTTTTACAGGTGCAACAAACTGCAGCAACTCCGCCTTCGTCCCGGCGCACGATGAAGGCTCGTCCCCGTCGTTCACTGCCCATCAGTGACTCCCGAATTGAGGCGGTACTGGCGGAACTCGCTGATTCGGGCAGTGACGACGACTCGGACTCGAACGACGAAGACGAAGACCTTAATTTTAACGAAGACGAACGAGAGAACGACGTCCCTAATTATGAAAATATTAGCGATTTGAACGCTGACGACTTTTTACACTGCCGCCAAGACCTAAACGATTTCCTAGAAGATGATAATGTGACTGATAATGTGAATGAACCAAACGATGGAGCGGAATCCAACTCCGTTAGTACGGATTTCCATTGGAGGGAAGACTTTTCCAGTTTTACTAGCCTAAAGGAAACGTACAAATGCGATTCTGGTCCAACGTTTGGTAGCCATGACCCTACCGAAATATTCCTGAAATTTTGGGATGCTGACATAATGGGTCTCATATCATCGGAGACCAACAAATATGCGCAGCAGATAATCGAACAATATTCGGATCCTGATTTAGGTGCCACAATTCCAAAATATATGGAAAAGTGGGACGATATCACGATCCCAATATTGTATCGATTTTTTGCTGTCATGATTTTTATGTCGTTTTGTGTTCGAGCAAAATTTCAGGAATATTGGGCACGGGGAACAATGGAAATGCTAAATGTTCGGCAGATAATGAGTCGGGATACCTTCCTGTTGCTTACTAAGTTTTTACACTTCGTAAGTGACAGGGAAAGTACGACTCACGGTCATGCGCGAAAAATTGGGAAAGTAGCGCCAATCGTTGAATACTGTAACAAGAACTTCAGCGAACTATACATTCCCGAACAACACCTCAGCTTAGACGAGTCTTTGCTTCTTTGGAAAGGTCGTCTAAGCTGGAGGCAATGCATTCGTACCAAAGCTGCACGATTTGGGATCAAATCTTTTGAGTTGTGTGAGGCGAAATCGGGTTACCTACTGCGGTGCAAATTGTACACAGGCAAGGAGACACCCATGCACCCGGAACCGCTCTATGGGTTCACCAATACGACTGCAAAATTTGTGTTGGAACTAATGGAGGGGTATCTGGATGCTGGGCATATCCTCGTTATGGATAATTGGTAGAACCAAGTGTCCATGACGAGATTTCTCAAGAGCCGCTGTACAGATGTACTCGGTACGATCAACCGCACCCGTCGAGACGTCCCACAAGATTTAAAGAATTTAAAACCGAATCAGGTTACACGGGGCCAAGCGTACGCTAGACACTCCGGTGACATCGCTCTCGTCACGTGGAAAGACGTAAAGCTTGTCACGGTAGTGTCTACCTACCATAAGCACCAAATGGTGCCGGGAAGGCGCGCTGGAGTTGCCAGAGAGAAGCCCCTCTCTCTGGAGGAGTATACTCGTAATAAAAACATGTGTGGAGTAGATTTGAAAGACCAGAAATTGTCATCGTTTCTGTTCGAAAGGAAACGATGCAATAAATGGTACATGAAGGTATTTAGAAGACTACTTAACACTAGTCTTCTAAATGCTTTCATCATCTACACGAAGAATTCAGGCGTGCCGTAGCCGAAGGCTTACTCTCCAGGTACGGTCAACCCCACGAACCTTTCAGGCCTGCATTGGACCTGGAGAAACCACTTAGGCTCCAGTTGGGCAACCATTTTCCGATCCACACGGAACAGGTGGCCAACAAGACGGAGCATAAAAAGTCGACCTGTGTCCGGTGCAAGGCCCTAAAAAAAAGGTCCCAGGTACGCCTGATGTGCGCGGTGTACAAGGTGCCTTTGTGTGTGGGGAAGTGTTGGATGGACTATCACACACGTGAAAATCTGACCAACAATTCCTAAGACACAAAGACACCTTGCACTCCCCGCACATCACTCTTTATTTTTATTTTTTTTCATATTCATTCACATATCACATATTTGTTTATTTTGTTTTTCTATTTTTTTTTCATTGATTTTTTTATTTTTTTTAGTATTCACATATCACAGCCACATTTTTTTTGTTCCTTTTTTTAATTTTTTCCCCTTGTTTTTTTTTTTATTATTTATTTTATTTTTTTGTTCAATCGTTCAGCTTGGAAATCTATGGGAACATATTTTGCAACACCGCAACCAGGTTTCGATGCGCCACTATCACCATCATCCTTACCAAGACAGCCATCGCCTGCACTAATGCTCTCGCC
This sequence comes from Ectropis crepuscularia, assembly GCA_963693475.1. Classification (NCBI taxonomy): domain Eukaryota; kingdom Metazoa; phylum Arthropoda; class Insecta; order Lepidoptera; family Geometridae; genus Ectropis; species Ectropis crepuscularia. Next base: position 23,886,750 of record OY856355.1, read on the forward strand.
GCCTTCCCCGCAACCTGGACCACCATCGAGGCTGTATTCTGAACCTGAAGTTGATGACTCTTCACAATCACTATTAGAAACACTTGATTTACACTCAGCAGAATTGCAGCAGCCGCCAATAACTAGTTTACAGCCATCACCGTCGCCAGCGTCACGTACAACTAAAAAAAATACTGACAGTCGTAACTTGGTAGACAATGCCGATAGAGTCCTTGATTATCTTAAAAATAAAAATAAAAGAGAATGGGATGACGCGGACCACTTGTTCATGAGCTATGCTAAATGTTTTAAAAAATTATCAGTGCGGAATCAAGGTAAAATAAAAGTAGCATTAGCAAAATTGTTTGCTGATGCTGAATTGGACGAATTTGAAAATAATTCAACAAATAAAAGACGAAACCCAACGACCAGTCAACAACCATCGTCGCTAATGTACCTATCACCAGCTTATTCCGTAATGTCTGATGGATCTACTGAAACCATTTTTATAACAGAAGATCAACAACCGATGCACCCTGTGTTGATAGCGGAAGGTACTTCTGATGAACCACCACAAGACAACGACGTCTTTCTAGCCATAGATCTAACGAACCACAATTCGAATGAGTCGCAATAGTGTTGCCGATTTAAACAATCTTATTAAGTATCATTATTCAAAATAGAAAGCTTTTTCAATTTAGACGTCAGATATTATTACGTTACGTTAGATATTACTACAATAATATTTTATTATTTTCACGTTAGATACTACTATTTTCATTAGGTACTTCCATTTCTAAATACGTTAGATATTATTATATTCATTAGGTACCTACTTCCAGTTCTTAATAAAGAAGTAAATTATTACCATTCCATTGATCAACAAGATAATTAAGATACCTATTTGTTTAAGGGTTGTGCAAATGGTTATTATCTGACAATTTGTTACTTATTTGATTATAAAATGAAAAATAAAATTACCTTAAAAAAATTGCTAGTCTTTCTCTTGTTGCAATCGCCTTCCTGTAGTTGGTATCCAGTTTGAATATACGTGGTTTCACTAAATCATGCAATTCTTCAAAAGAACTTCTTGACATATGGAAATACAAGTAAATCGATCCTTATACGATTCCAGTTCACGACAAAGGTTGTGATATTCACTATGTGTTTCTGTCCTTTCATTTATATCATGGACCCATTTTCTTTTTGCAGACGAGGTAGTATTCTGGCACAGTAGTAGTAATATTGCTTCTTCCTCGTCAGATGAACTACTAGGTCCATATAACCAATCTTCGTCAGACATCGTTCACAATATAAGCGTCTTTATGCGAATGGGCCTGCGTTGCGTGCTCGATTGCGCAAGCGTAGATGTCTGCGTAGCCCGGTGTGACATCGCTTTACGCTGTAATTACGCGCGTGACTACGACGTGGTTACGCATACGCATCCGGTCTGCTCGAGCCTTAAAGCATATTTTTCTCGTCATAATAGTAGTATTCTTTATGTATTTATTTTGCTTTAAACCCGCAAAACCCCAGCTTTTCTAAAATTTTATTTATTTACTTCACGTCATAATACGTCAAACATCAATCGTCGCTAAGCAACCTCTACATTCTTCATAAGGTTGTATAGTTTTTAGTTCGAATTATCTCTGGCCGTTAATTATAAAAATGAACTGTTCTGTTATTCTAGACTTGAACCACTGAAAGTTTTCATGTAAAATCTAGGAAACTGAGATGGTCAGTTAACATTTGGCTTCGAAGAGAGTAACATCTAGAGAACAGTTGGCTTCGAAGAGAGTGACATCTGGATGCCTTGAAAGACTGCTGAACGCTGAACCTACCGCTCGCTCATACATGATACAAAAGTGCCATTCCCTGCTGTGACCCGCGATGAACGCTGAACCTGCCGCGAGCCATACTGAACCTGCTGCAGGCTGCTGAACCCGCGAGCCCTTCTCTGCTGCGGTCTACTGATCCTGCTGTGAACGCTGAACCTGCTGCAGGCTGCTGAACCCGCGAGCCATTCTCTGCTGCAGTCTACTGATCCTGCTGTGGGCTGTTGAACCTGATGTGGGCTGCTGAACCCGCGAGTCCTTCCCTGCTGCAAGCCACTGAACCCTCTCAGCCACTCAAGCCACTGAACCCTCTCAATTCTTTTATTTTTTTTGTTTCTAAGTTACGTCCTTTTTTTTAATTTTTTTACTATCATTTCATCCCATTTAGTCTCAGTTTTTCTTAAATATATTTGTATCTATTAACCTTGTATTATTTCACCTTTACCTAACTCCTACTATATATTTTTATGTTCACTATCGTGACACTTTATATGGAAAAAAAATGTTGTGCTTCCGTGTCTAATATGATTCGATACTTAGTATAGATGAAGTACCATTAATATTGTTGGATCTTTCCGCCATACGTTGTATAAATAGATTGATAGGCAAATTAAGCGAGATTGAAATGTATTTAGAATCCGCACGCCACCATGATATAATTTGTTTCACGGAGACCTGGGTCTCCAAAACCACTCAAAATTTTTGTTTATATGATTATGTTATTGGCAGTGTACTTTGTAGAAAAAATGCTTTGGGGGTGGATGTATAATTTTAGTTAAAACAATGTTAAATATAAATAGACTAAAACTAAAATACTTGCACTATTCAGGTCGTTCGATCTTCTAGAAGTGTACGGCGAACCGACGAGAGTAGCTACCACAAAAAAAGGAACGTCCTCAACTTACATTGATAATATATTTGAGGGGTATAGATTCAAAAGCGCCTCTGTCCAGTTTTTTACCCAACACGTTTTTAGATTAATGGCAACACATTGCATGTTTGTCTATGACCTCGCATAATTACATACGTGCATAGCCGTCTCTATCCCATACTAAATTCAGTTTGAAATTCTCGGCGAGGTGCAAAAACGCCTCTATTATTTAATGTAGTAACAAAAGCGCTTGTATCCCGCCGCGACCAATCACAGAGCCGGGCTGTGTTAGTGAAGGCGCGGGCCCACCGCGGTGCACGGAGAGGTTACGCACGTGTATGAAGCTTCGCTTTGTAAGAAAATGTATGTGGTTGTGTCCACTGCAACCCACGGAGAGGCTACGCATGAATTGACGTCATTGATACACGCGTGGCTTGCTCGAATAGGCGGTTACATAGCTCAACGCTGTCAACGTGGGTCTACGTTTCCACTGGAATACACGAATAAGACCCACGACTATGTACAGCTCGGTTATCGCAGAGCTGCTTCCCCGCCCGTCCCACTTCCCGCAGTGAAGCCCGTGTCCGTAGATTGAAGGCATGTGTGTAGCCTCTCCGTGCGCCGTGCCACGCTAAACATAGTCGTGGGTCTTCGTGTAGGTACTCCAGTGGAAACGTAGACCCACGTTGTCAAACAAATGAATACACGCAGCTAAAATGCGCCGCGTGCCCGTGCACAGCATGCACCGCGGTGGGGCCGCGCCTTTAGCGTAATGGCGTCCACGTGTTGTTTCTTGAACATTTCGTCCCGTTATTTTATTGATTTTTAATAGTAAAAAACGCAAAATGGAAGTTAATATTGCCTCAGTGCAGCATAATAGATAGATTAGCTCTTTATTGCACTTAACTAAAAAAATAAATAAACAAAACTTAAAACAAAATAAAATAAAGTAGCAATTGGCGACCTTATCACTAAAAGCGATCTCTTCCAGGCAACCATAGAATGGAATGAGAGATTTGAAAGTATGGAAAAGGGGAAGCACAAAAAAGGAGTGGTTGATACTTATATTATAGACATCCACAATTAAAAAATAATACAGAAATAAAAACTTAATTACTATATAATACTATAACATACCTACTTAAATACTTACGTACATAAAAATATACTAATACATATAACAATGAGTTTACGATATTTAATGTGATTTAAAATATAGTAACAGCTTCAACTGGGTGATGACTGCGATAAGTAGATTTCTTTTACTTGGTTCTTAAAAGTAACATGCGATTGAGCTTGTCTAGTGGTCACAGGCAAGGCGTTCCACAGTTGAACAGCCTGAAACGCAAACGACTTGCCGTAGAACATTTGCCGAGAATGGGCATTGCTGCAGAAAGTAAAAATATTTTTTAAATAGTGCGGAGTTAATGGGTTAAATAGTGCGTTAAATGCAAGAGACAAAATATGAGCATTCCGACGAAAGCGAAAACGTAAACGTAATAAAGGAAGAAAACGGATCCGCAATGAAAAACAAGGGAAACGTAACGTGCAAAAGCGTGCAAGGTAAGTTTCCCTGACCATGTTTTGTATGAGAAGACGGTTAATGGACGGGTCAATACGTGATGACCAAGCAACAATATTGCGGCGAACACACCTCTTGCAATAAGATTTATTATGATGATTATTTAATTTTACGGAAAATTTTACTCTTTTTAAATTATTTTATAGATTTAAAAAAAAATCACTGGCAAAAGAACTGAAAAATATTTTTTGTAATATTAAGTTACTTTTAACTAAAATATTATTTATTAAATTAATGTAAAAACTGTAGATTTACATTAACCTAATTTGATAATTTGATTTGATTTGTAGATTTACCTAAGTTTCGTAAGTTTGATTCGCACATGACCGGTATTTTTTATCTTACAGGTATTCTGCTAAAAGACCACTGGATATAACTGATATAAAAAACTGTGTACACAAAAAATTGGGAAAACTTAAATGCAATGATTTAAATCCTCAAGACATAAAAAAATTTCACCAAGCATTTTTTGCCAAGGCCGATAAAGTGTATCAAGACAATTTCATTTTAAAATTCATAAAAGTCAGTACACCACAGAGACGAAGACGTAAAGTAAAGAACCGTGCTGAAGCTGATTTTTTTACGAAATATTATATTCGTACATATACAAAACCGTACAAATTAGTGGGAGTACGTCAAAACGCTTTTAAAAAAATATTAGGCGTCGGTACGCATAGACTCCGAAACATAGCAAAGAAATTTTTAGTATCAGGCCACATTCCTCAAGAGCGTCGAGGTGGAGATCGAGTATCTAGGAAAACTTTAGCTAAAAAAGAAAATGTGATGAAATTCATCGAGACATTTCAATGTATTGAATCTCACTACTGCAGATAAACTTCAACAAGAAAATATGTATCTTCAGACTTGAACATAAAAAAAATGTGGAGACTTTAACAAGAAAATCAGACAGATGAAAATCTTAAAGTGCGACATTGTTTTTTTAGAAGAATTTTTGTAGTACACTATAATATTGGTTTTAAAACACCTACCGTCTTATTCCATAACACGGACTAATTATAGTACTGGGATTAAACTAAGTTTAAATCAAGTTTAAGTCTAGACGTTATTACAACACGAAGTTTTACTCTAAACCACGGACTATCTATGGTACTAAAGATAAACCATAGAGACCCCTAGTTTAACGAAGGTCTAACTTCGGAACTGTCATTTTGAGGTTAGGACAACATATGATTGTTCCATATTTAACAATTTCAACTCTCGCATTTTGCAAAAATGGATATTAATATGATCGATATGATAGATATAGAGGATTTAGACACCTTGGCGATCGGAAAGACCACGTCAACGAATAAATCCTTTCGAATTGAGTGATGAAGAATTTCGATACAAATATCGATTTACGAAGCGTTTTGGTGAAAAAATCGTGGATATTTTACGTGACGATCTGGTGCGTGACCCTCGGGGATGCCCACTTAGTCCTGAAATTCAAGTAGCATGTGCTCTACGCAATTGGGCTCGTTATGAAGTAAGTCTCAAAAATGCTTGGTAAATTTAATTTTCTCATACTTAAGCACTCACTACATTTAAATTGTTGTTTTAATTTCAGATTCAAGATGATACAGCTGATTTGCATGGAGTATCTCAGCCAGTAGTGAGCAAAACTTGTAAAAAGGTAGCAGTGATATTAGCAAGTATGTCTCACCATTTTATTAAGATGCCTGCTACATTAAATGAAGAGGAAGCTTTAATAAGAAAATTCAGGGCCGTCGCAATTTCCCTACAGTAATAGGGGTAATTGACTGTACTCACATCCGAGTAAAAAAAGTAAACTCTGATGGGGGACAATTATTTATCCATAGAAAAGGATTTTCTTCCATTAATGTACAAGTTGTTTGTGATGCCGATATGAAAATTATGGACATTGTGACGAGGTGGCGTGGTAGTGTACACGATACCAGGATATTTCGAGAATGTAGATTAAAGCAAGGGTTTGAAGCTGGAGCATTCTCTGGATTATTACTGGGTGACAGTGGCTATCCATGCCTTCCATATTTATTTACTCCATTGCGGAACACTACATCACCAGCTGAAGAGAGATACAACAGGTGTCACATACAAACTCGCAACAGAATTGAGAGATGTTTTGGATTATTAAAGCAGAGATTCCGTTGCCTCTTAAGGGGAATATTTGTGGATATAGAGACGGCAAGGAAAACAATTGTTGCTTGTGCTGTACTCCACAACATTGCCATTGATATGAGGGAAGACCTGTTTCCTGGTGAGGAAAATATTGTGACACCATACCATGTACCTGCTCCTGTACATACCCGTACTCCTGATACAGTTAGAGGTAACATTAGAAGGAGACATTTCATTGAGACACACTTTCAATGAATTTTCAATTGTAACTAAGTCCAGGCTTTCATAGGTCCTAAAATGAATAATTTATTAGTAATTAGATTAATTCTTAGTTTGAACTTAAAATGCAACTATTATTACTCACGTGGCTCCTCGATATTCTCCACTGGCAGCTCATTAAATTTTGGTGTTTCCTCGCTACTTGGGCCAGGCGTGGCCTCTACATTTGGCTCAATTATTGGAGCTGTTTCTAATATCTAAAATACAAATACAAAAATGTTTATTGCTGTTTGCAGGTAAGATATTACAAAACATTTTATAACTTGGCCCATACAAACTGGCCTCTTCGAGAGGCATGCAATATTTCTGGCAAAACAGTACATATTATTAATATATATTAAGCAAAGAATATTTCACTTCTAATGAGAATTCAAGCAAAAAATACATACTTATTTGATATATTCTTCCATTCTTTCATTTTTAACATATTGGCAGATGTTTTAGTGGACTTGTCTTCTATAACATCTTTCGATTCCCCTATTAGATGGCGCAGGACTTCCTATTAAAAATAACATTTTGGATTAGTCAACTTAAGATACTTATTATTATGTTTGATTACAGACAATGTCAATAAAACTTTAGATATAGAAAAATGTATTGCAAAGGATGTTGTACAACTTACTTTCTCTTCAGAACTCCAATTTTCACCTCGTTTTTTTTGTTGCTCCATTTTTAAAACAAATAAATCTCAAATACTATTGTTTCCCACTTTGTACACTACCAATCCACACGAAACCTCTAAATAGTACTATGCGTTTAGAAACAACGAACAAGAGCAATATTATAATAGCGCACTTAAATTTTCTGAAGTGGAAGATTTATTAAAACTTCTCAATTTCTTGATGAAAGGTGCGCGCTGTGACTTTATTTCTCAAATTACGCGCCACATTCGATTGACATTGTTCTTTTGTCATAACCAGACTTTTTTTGACGCCACAATTAAAATCTATTCAATTCAAAAAATATTTCTATAACTGATCATTAAGCCGATTTAATAAATTGAAACTAAATAACACATCAATATTTACTTAAGTTTTTACTAATGAATACATGTTTATGCATAAAAAGTGAATTTTAACATTCCGTGAGTGAATGAATGACAACCTTTTCTTTGTTTCGTCTGTATAACCTTGGACTATCTTAGGCTTAACATTGGACTAAGTAGTCTTTGGATAGTCTGACTTTTGTGATAGGAACACATTTTAAACCTGGTACTAAGTTTAATACCGTATTAAACCTGGATTAATTAGTCCTGGTTTAAACCTGTACTATCTTAGTTTTTTGGAATAAGACCGCTAGAGTTCATATTTGTTCAAAATGTAGCGAGTTGTCGGAGAAAATTAAAAATGAGAAGGTGGAAACTGAAAAAGTGGCTCTCATGACGTCATTACACATTCATAAATTGAAAGCCAAATGCTTTTATATGCTTTTGCGGGAGCTTGATGATGAAACGCTTACAATGCCGTTTGATTGCCAAAAAAATCAGGTTTTGCCTAAAGTTGCAGACCAGATTGCTTACTACTCTCGGCAATTGTATATTTATAACTTCACTATCGTGATAGGTGCAAGTATAAATAAATTTCAAAAAGAAAACGTCCGCATATATACGTGGACAGAAAATGTCCACGCTAAATCTTCAAATGAAGTTGCATCGGCAGTTTTTGATCTACTCTCAAAGGCAGATTTGACAGGGAAAAAAAAGATCCGAATGATGGCTGACGGATGTGGGTCACAAAATAAAAATAGCACAATGATAACAATGGTTGCTCATTGGTTATTAATGTATGCTCCAAGACATATTAAAACTATTGAACTCATTTTTCCTGTTCCCGGGCATTCTTTCATGCCGGCAGATCGAGTTTTCGGGTTCATTGAATAGGAAGTAAATAAAAAAATATAATCTTCATCCCACCAGCTCGGAAAGAGTACTTTTGCTCCTCGATATCAGGGCGCAAAAGTCGTTTTTACCCTCTAGAGGTTAAAGTAAATTTGAATTTAGAACATCGTGTGTACTGAGGTTTTGAATTCAAAACATAATTTAAATTTAACCTATTTATTTCTACCTCCTTGGTGCCGAATTCATCATACATTTATTTATAATTTGTTAAAAACTCATACTCGGAACCTCTTTGGTGTACTTTTTTTTAAATGCTTTGCGCGCAATTTTCTTTTCACGTATGGAGGATAGAGTTATAGAATGTTATTTCAAATGGCAAAACATTTTGAAATGCTATGACTGAATCAATTGTAATCGAATTGAAGTATGCCGAGTTGCCGAGTTAAATAATTAAATATTATTGACTACTAAAATAGTGACTAATAGATAATTTCAACTACTTGTGCAGTACAAAATAATGTAGTAAATATAACATCAAATAAATAATTACTATTTTGAGAAAACATGTAGGTACAATATATTTTGAAGTCAAAACTTCTTTTGGCGCGCCAAAGACAGATTTTTCGTGGGCTGTCAATTTAATTCTAGCGTCACGCTCGGGAATGATAAGAAATCTTCGGGTAAACTCGGGACCATAACCAATGGCCATCTAGAAATGCCTCAGCCTTTCCCATTGGCCATTTAAAAATGTGTCAGCATTTCTAGATGGCCATGCTCATAGCAACGGTTTCACACGCGTAGTTTCCAAAGTAAAAATCAAATTCTGAGTTATAAGTTACCACTTCTATCGGCAGTGCCTATCTGCCTATGACTGCCAATATTTTTCTTTCATGAATTCTGAATAGTAGGTTTATTAATTTCCTTTAAAATGTACCCTGATGCAAATTTAGCGCTACTATAATTTAATGCATTTGGGCGGACACTTTTTCATATACACATGAAACTCCTTACCTCAATCTGTCAACTCTCCATATTTTCACGTCATATTGTTATTGTTAAAACCATGGCCAAATAAACTTAAGCTTAAAACTTATAAAATTGAATACAAGTGAAAAACCGAAATACCATAATAATAAGTGATTCTATCGACCAAGAAGTTTATTTAACGCCAACAGAATCGACTGAAACTGAAAATGCAACAAAGCGTTTAGTAATTTCCTCGCTAGGGGGGGGATGAAAAATTACGTGTTACACTCGAGTGCAGAGATTTTTCACCTTGTGCCCTTTTGATTCCCTTGCTACGCTCAGGATTCTAATTTTTGAATCCCTCGCTACGCTCGTGATTCAGAATCCTTCGCTTGCTCGGTCATCAAAATTGAGCACGCGGTTAAAAAGCCACTTTGCACTCTTGTACAACAAATAACTATTAAAAACTCAAAAACCCGACTGCGTAAAAAGTGAACCAAACTACGTACTCGCATACTAAAAAAACTGAAAAGAATAAAACAAGCATTTAGATTTCTGGTGGTCTAGAATTCTATAGTATGTTATTGTATTCATACTATTGAAATATATACAATATTTTCTAATAAAAGAACAATACAACTGAAGAGTCGGGATCCATTATTATTCGACATACAATCTAATTGTTCAATGGATTCGATATTATTATTCGACATACAATGTAATTGTTCAATGGATCCCGAAGAGGCGCTTTTGAATCTATACCCCTCATTTATTAATTGCAATTATTTACAGTCTGAAATCTTAAACTTCCTACGTTCAGACCATAAAGGATTAAGCATCACTCTCCCATCAGAAGTAAAACAAACAGAGGTAAGGGTTATCGTCAGACCCATAACAAAAACCCGTTTAGAACAATTAAAAAACGTAATATTTAAATATTTTAATATTTTTCCCGCTGACATGACAATGAATAATAATTTTGACATAATAACTAGTAATCCTTCTGACATTGTTAACAATAACTCTTGACATAACAGTAAATTACAATAAAAATTGTGACATAATGAGTAATTTTTCTGACATTATAATTAATAATCCAAATCGTAGTTACAGCTCATTTTTTGATAAGTTTAGTAATAAATATAATGACATTTTTAAAACCATTCTTTGGTTTATGTTTTGTTTACATTTAGGCCATTTGGTATATAAATAGTTAAATAGTATATATGTTATGAGGTATATGTACACAGTTTTTTTAATTTTTTTTGGTGCTTATTTTGGAAATTATAAGGGTTTTTTTTTGTTGCCGGTCGTCGTGGGGGCGTCGCGGCGCACAGATGGAAATTTACTTCACAGCGCCGTGCGGGTACTTGCGCCGGTCACCTGTCTCTTTCGCACCTCTTTCTCAAATTGGCGGGACGCGCGGGCGCGGGCGGCTAGCGCAATCGCGTGACCTTGTATTAGTTAGTTTACGGAAGCGCAGCGTCTTGTTGTACAATGTTATTTACATTACGAGTGCATAAATAATTATCTTTTACAAGTATTTAGTTACTGTTTTGTGTCCGTATAATGGAATTTGATAACTTTGAGTTTACACAAGACGATCTGTCGTATTTGGACGATTTGGAATTAGAAATTAGCAAGAAAAATGACGATATTGTGCCGTGTACTGGGTGTGAAGTTGTAAATTTTGATTTTCCGTATATTCCTGATATTAGTGCCGATTCAGATAATGAGGATGATTGTCTACAACCAGTGCGTAATAGAAAATGTAACCGTATCATGTCTGAAACTGAAAGTGATGATGAAATAATACAGCCGTTGCCTCGTGGTTCTACATTATCTTCGGAAAACTGGTACTCTCCATCTGGTAATCAACCCAAAATAATACCTTTTACGGAAACGCCAAGTCTGAAGCTTTTTTCTTGACGCAATAGCTTGTCATGTTCTGGGCCAAGTGATTTTTATACTTTGATGGTAACTGATGATATTTTTGAACGCATAGCGAGGGAAACTAACATATATGCCCAACAACTTATATCGAAGGTCACGATAAAAAGAGTTTCGCGATTGAGAAACTGGAGAGACACAAACAAAAGTGAAATAAAAAAAATGTTTGGCCTCATCATGTACATGGGACTTGTGCGACTACCAAAACTGAGTGACTATTGGTCAAATGACGATATGTTCGGACAACAATACGCGAAAAAAAAAAAAATAATGAGCCGTAATAGATTTGAATTGCTTTTACGCATGCTTCATTTTTCGGATAATACCCAGGCTTCGTCAAGTGACCACTTGTACAAAATCAGATATCTCGTTGACGAACTGAATGTGAACTTTGGAGCACATTTTACTCCGGATATTTCCCTATGTGTTGATGAAAGTATGATACCTTTTCGCGGGAGAATAATTTTTAGACAATATTTAAAACAAAAGAGACATAAGTACGGCATTAAAATATTTAAATTATGTACAGTTCGGGGTTACACGTGCAAGCTAGAAGTCTATGCTGGAAAACACTGCGACACAACAAACACTACACCAACTCAGGTTGTTATGTCACTTTGTCTACACTTGTTCCAAAAGGGACATGTACTGTACACTGATAATAATTGGTACACAAGTATTGATTTGGCTGAAAACCTGTTACTGGAAGAAATGCATTTGGTCGGAACGTTGCGCAAGAACAGAAAAAGATTACCGAAAGATGTAATGCTTGCAAAATTAAAACCAGGAGAATACATTGCGGCTGAAAATGACGAAGGGATCAGTGTGATGAAATGGCGTGATAAGAGAGATGTGTCTTTGTTATCTACTAAACATACCACAAAATTCGTCACAACCACAAATAAAAGAGGACAATCAAAAAGAAAGCCTCAGATAGTTGTCGACTATAACAAAGCCAAATCTGCAGTTGACTTGTCAGATCAAATGACAGCTTATTCGTCGCCGTTACGAAAAACTATCAAGTGGTATCGAAAGTTAGCGTGCGAACTACTACTCAACACAGCAGGTCTACTACGAAGTCCGATAAACGATATTATCGGCCGAACATATGACGTTTCCTACCACGAAAGCCAATCGGTCGGTTGATCGGATCGGTCGTTTCGTTCTTTCCGACCGACGCTAATCTGACAGTTTTTGTGTCATAAATGTTACTCCGAAAGCACTTTGTCCGACCGAATATTTGAGTTTGACAAGAGTTACGTCGTTAAAATCCACGATAACAAATTTTTAGTCGTGCGACTATCGTGTAAAGCTTGTATCTTTAAAAATTTACCATTTTTGCATAAGAAACCCACTAAATGTTCCTAAAAACTGCTTAAAACTGGTGGGAGTCGGGGTCTTCTCTCGCAGGGAGATAATCAAGGCCATAATCCACCACGCTGGCCCAGTGCGGGTTGGTGGATGACAAATAACTTAAAAAGATTCTAGGTACATGTCCATCTCCTCACGATGTTTTCCATCACCGTTTTAAGTTAATGGCATTACGCACATGACTTCGAAAAGACAGTGGTACGGATCCGGATACCCCGCGTTTTGAACCCTGGGCCCCCGGAGCGGCAATCGCCGTTTTCCTGATTAGATCTTTTTGATTAACTTGACTAAAATGAATCCATGTAAAATGGTGATGACGTAAGTAATGTTACAACAAAGTATTATTACTCAAATATATTATGTACTGTAAATTTTATTATCAGTTTTTACCATTCATGGTAAAAATGCTCGAAATAAATATAAGATATATAATTACATATCCATACATCCAGAGAAATTACAGGGCCTAGATATATAATATCTTAGATCTCTGAGTGACAAGCGCAGTGCAGTGCTAGGTAATGATTTGGACTTTTGAAGTTCCAATAGCTGTGTGTCACTGTGCTGTTACGTGGCATGTATGTTGCTTACCATCAGGCACATGTCCTGCTCATTTCGTCACTCCATGCTACAATACAAAACATAAATATACTTTTCATAGGAAAAGTACCTCCTATATTTATGTTTTTTTCTATAGAATATGTTTTAAATCAAATTTTCTGCCATACATAAATATTGGTGGACATTGTGGCGTGACTGGCTCGTGGGTTAGTGGGTAGTAGTAGCTCTGCCTGCAAAGCCGAGGGTCGTGGGTTCGATTCCCAGTGCAAATATTTGTGTGATGACTTCAAATGTTTGCACTGTGTCTGCGTGTCTATCTATAATAAGTATGTATTTAAAAACTATATAAGTATTATATCAGCTATCTGGCTGCCATCGTACAAGCTTTGCTTAGTTTGGGGTCAGATGGTGTTGTGTGTGAATTGTCCACCACCAATATTTACTAATATTGTCCACACAACACCATCTAGCCTCAAATTAAGTAAAACTTGTATTATATGAGCTAGATACCTGATATAGTACTAACATAGTTGTAAATACATACTTATTGTACATAACGGCTCCTAGACACCGAACAAATATTTGTATTCATTACACAAATAAACGCTCTTGGTGGGAATCTAACCCATGCCCTATGGCTTCACAGGCAGTCTTACTACCAACTAAACCACTAGGCCAGTCATAAATAAATAAATAAATTAATAAAAATAAACAAATTTTTTACTGAATAAAACTTTTAGAACTTTAATTTCGATTTTTTTATTTGGAATGATATACCTATATAAAGTTTAACAAATAATTCTAATCTTAGCCTAACACAATTTTACACAGAACAAAAAATGGCTAATATTTTTCTGGTTTAATATTCTTAAAGATTGCCGAAAAAGCCTACATCATTCATGAAAATCGGTTTTCAGCTCCTCAATTCTTTGCCGGTGGATTTCTGCCAAGCTTGTTCTGAGACCATATGGAGTGACGAAATACGAAAGATGGCTGGTGGCGGTTGAAAACGTAAGGCCGAGGATCGGGCTGAGTGGCCTATGATAGGAGAGGCCTATGTCCAGCAGTAGACGAACACAGACTGATGATGATGATGATGAATAGAACAGCCTTTCCGGTACCGAGCCATCAGATAATCAGGCTGCCGCCGAAGTTCTTTGGACTGGCGGGACCTATAACAAGACAAAACTATAATGAAATTCGTAATGCTTTTACCCGACTGAAAGAAGGGTTTTGTTTTTCGCGCGTTCCAGTATCTTCCAAAAGCCTGGATAGATTTTGATAATAGAGGTACCGTTCGGTTTATCTTAATCACCCAAGTGTCCTTAGATAGCATATACCTAATGTTTTTTACCAGTTGCTTTTTTGCAGTCAGTTTTTTAAGTTAAAGTTGTTAGTGGTTGGACTCTTTGCAGAGTCCGCCTGGGACAGTACCACACCTTTGCCAGTTATTCTACAGCCAAGCAGTAATGTGCAAACATTACTGGCGGCTTTGCTTTGCATTGACTGGCCTCGTGGCTTAGTGGGTAGTAACTCTGCCTGAAAAGCCGAAGGTCGTGGATTCAATTCCCACCCAATACAAATATTTGCGTGATCTACAAATATTTGCGTTATCTGGCCGCCATAGTACAAACTTTGCTTAGTTTGGGGTCAAATGTTGTGTGTGAATTATCCACCAATATTTCTTTATTTATGTATTACTGTGTTCCGGTTTCAAGAGCAATGATTTCCAGTTAAATTACAGGACATAGAGATAAAACATCTTATATCTCTGGGTGACAAGTGCAGTGCAGTGCTGCAGGTAATGATTTTGGACTTTTCATGTTTCAATAGCTGCGTGTCATTGTGCTGTTATGTGGCAGGCATGTTGCTTACCATCAGCCACATATCCTGCTCGTCTCGTCACTCTATACATGCTCTCTGAACTGGCAGAACCTATGAATAAACAAATCTATGATGAAATTTGCAAGGAATATTTAGTTAGCCTATAGAGCAATCATTATAGTTGATCAATTATTACTTTTAATTTTATATAGGTATAAAAGTCTTTGCTGCTCAGAATTGGGAGACCACTTTTTTGTAGCCACAGTTGGTGTTTGGCCTTCTCTCTCTGTCGCATGTATATGAAACTAGTAACATTATATAAAACTTGAAAGCTTAAAGGTTTAAGTGTGATTTTCAGAAACAATGTTTACAATTTTAGACATAAGTTTTGCAATACATATTTTAAATGACAAGGATGGCAACCAACTATTCAACACTGACAAGTAAACATAAAAAGGGATAGTTACCCCCTTTTATCCATTAATAAACAACTAGGCTGAGGATTTATACAAATAGAAAAAAAAACCTCAGGAAAAACCAGTACTCTTGCTTATGTCTGGGGTTCGCTAAATCAATCTCCCATTATAAATATCATTGTTTATTCCCCATGGAAAAGTTTTTGAAGATGGTCCTGCCAATGGAGTTCAGCGTGGCCGCTGCTGTTTTCTGAGTGATGTATATCCTTTCATCTGTGCATACCTAGAATAATAAAACAAATTGAGATTTGCAAAATGTTGATAAATTACATAAGTATTTATGTATTAGCATAGAATAGATAATATAGAGGTATATAGGTAATAGGAATATGTATTAGTACAAAGACACCACTAGATGTAAGAAATATATATATTTTAAGCAAATAACTGCAATAGTCCACACTATTCACTCACTCACTTGTAATCTTTTTTTATTCACTTCCACATTATAATTATAATTCAATAACTGTTGTAATTGAATTTACTTTAATGAATTAATTACTTACTTTTTGTCATCATTTTGTGGATTTGGTATACTGTCTCAAGTTATTGAGTGTGGTACACGATTTCTCATAGGTGATGGCAACGCACATGCCCTTCATGTACATGTCTCAGTATTGCTTGATACAGATCCTTGATGAGTACGTGATACTGGATTGTGCTCTCGTGAACCCAAAAGGGACTTAAGCACTTTTATAATCGTAATATTGTACTACGCATTTCACTTTTGTTGATGTTATTTAATCGCGTACCTAGGTTATTTTCAACAACTCGAAAATACACACTAGTATCACAGCAATAGTATAAAGTAAAAGTGTGCTTGTATAGTTCTAACACTTCAATTGCGTTATCGCTTTTACCTTTATTTGAGAAAGTAACATAAAAACTAAAAACAAACTGAATATTGTTTAGTGTCCATTTCACGAAAGAAGTCCCGCGGACAATTGTGGAACTAAATTTGACAGATGGGGAGTTCGGCCATGTTGTCGTTTGTCGATGTTATCAAGGTGCGTTTGTTGTGGTAGATATTTTGTGAGTGTATTATTGGATTAGTGCGTTATAAGGTTTATTTACTATGCCAAAAGTTGTAAAAAGTGCAGGTCGAGAAATGATATTAAAGGTGAAGGAGTTCTGTGAAGCGGAACACAAGAATCGCGGCGTTTTAATACCATTAGACAATGTTCGCAAAAGAGTCGCCGCCATGACAGGTAAATTTTGGGGCTGCCATATTATACATATTTTTTCCCGATTGATTTATAGATTGGAGTTTAGTTTTTTTTAATGCACGATTTCTATTAAGGAAAATTTGAAAAGGAATTAACACAACAAAAATTTGTAAAGTTATATTCAACTATAATGTAATTAGATACGGAAATAGTCATGGTTAGATTTTTTTTTAAATTGTTCATTTTATTGCAGGTGTGTCAGAGAAAACTGTAACGAGAGTTACAAAAGAAGGCGCAACAGCGGCGAGTACTTCTAAAGTTATCATCACCCCAGGGAAGAGTCGCCCGCATCCCAAAAAGTTCGACTTGGATGGATTTGATTTGTGCGCTATACGGCAAAAAATTCATAGTTTTTATGTTGTGAAGAAGGAATTACCCACATTGGCTAAATTACGTGCAGCTTTGAGAGAAGACATAAATTATCAAGGAAGTATCACAACATTGCACCGTATATTGCATAGCATCGGTTTCAAGTATAAGCGATGCCAATCGAAACGTAAATTACTAATGGAACGTTATGATATTACTGCATGGCGTTCAAGATATTTGGAGAGAATCCGAAGAAATCGCAATGTGGAAAAAAAACCTGTAGTATATTTAGACGAGACCTATATACACAACACTTATCATGCCAAAAGTTGCTGGCAAAGTGAGGAGGAGCCTGGGGTGTTCGTGTCAGAGTCATCAGGGAGTCGTTGGAAAATTGCTCATGCAGGAACTGAAAATGGTGCATTGTTAATGTTCAAATCCCAATCCAAATCCTCAGATTACCACGATGACATGAACTCAACAAATTTTTTGAAATGGATGAGTGAGAAAGTCGTTCCTAACCTACCTGAAAGGTCAGTTGTGGTAATGGACAACGCTCCGTATCATTGCACTCAAATAAATAAAGCACCTACAATGTCAAGTATTAAACGTGACATGCAGGAATGGCTGCGAGGAAAGGGAGTATATTTTGAAGATACTTGGACAAAAGCTGTATTATTTGGATTAATTAAGCAAAACAAAGGTCCACCTACATATGCCGTGGATGAATTATTAAAATCTCACAATCATGAATTGCTAAGATTGCCGCCTTACCACTGTGATCTCAATCCGATCGAAAAAATGTGGAGCCTTGTAAAGAGACGGGTAGCGGATAAAAACGTGGGCCAAGATCCAAAAGAAATTGTACGCCTAACAGAAGAGGCTTTCGAGTCTGTTACAGCGGAAGATTGGGCAGTTCAATGTAAACATGTACAGCATTTGGAGGAAGAATATTTAAAAAATGATGGTCTTATGGATGAAGAAATGGATCGATTTATTATATCTACTGTCACGTTAGTGAACATAAGAGGATTTTATTGGGAGGAGAGAGGTAAAGGTTGAATGATAAACAGGTATAAAACAAGTATATTAAAGAAATAAATAAAGATTAAAGGAAATGAATAGGATAAAAAAAAGACGTAACTTAAAATAAGGAAATTTTGAAAATTATCTGTCTTGAAAAGGCCAGTGAGTAAAGTGCTTCCAAACAGGTTCCCAGGATGTAATTGTTGATCGGTCGGGGCTCGCAGCCGTCAGCGAGGATGGCTCCACCTAGCACGGTAGAGTTCACTGCCAGCAGTCCTCGTGAGTGTAGTAGTCGTCAGCGAGGATGGCTCCACCTAGCACGGTAGAGTTCCCAGCCAGCAGTCCTCGTGAGTGTAGTAGTCGTCAGCGAGGATGGCTCCACCTAGCACGGTAGAGTTCTCAGCCAGCAGTCCTCGTGAGTGTAGTATTCGTCAGCGAGGATGGCTCCACTTAGCACGGTAGAGTTCTCGGCCAGCAGTCCTCGTGAGTGTAGTATTCGTCAGCGAGGATGGCTCCACTTAGCACGGTAGAGTTCTCGGCCAGCAGTCCTCGTGAGTGTAGTTGCTTCCAAACAGTTCCACAGGGTGTAAGTACTTCCAAGTAAGTTCACGGGATGTAGTTGTTGAACGGTAGTGGCTCTCAGCCGTTTAGACCTTCAAGGTTTATTATGGATGTTGATCGCTTGGAAGTCTCCTGTATGTTAATGTTCCTCTGTTGGAAGCTGGATTCTCACTGACCTCTCAAACGATTTGATTAAAAATGTAGACTTTTAGTGTTTTGAATCTGGAGAAAATAAACTTTATTTTAATATTAACAATTCAAAGAGGATTAGTTCTAAAAACTATACAACCTTATGAAAAAGGGTAGAGGTTGCTAAGTGACGAATGATGTTTATAGTAATGACAATATGTAAACAAATAAAATTTTTAGAAAAACGTAATTATTATAGATTTAGAAAGAGATATATAATACCAGAACAATATCATAATGATAAGAAAATTATTCTCTATCATATGGACACAATTAAAAGGAAATTAGTGATATGAAAATTTTGGTATGTAAATATCTAAGAATTCTATGAATAAATGTTAGTTTTGAGATGAAAATAGAGGTAAAATGTACGTTTACATATTGTAGTCAATATGTAATGTTACATTGTATGTAAATATCTAAGAATTCTATGAATAAATGTTAGTTTTGAGATGAAAATAGAGGTAAAATGTACGTTTACATATTGTAGTCAATATGTAATGTTACATTATTCCCCACGACTGCGGAAATTTTACGCTTCTGTAAAATTTGGGAAGAGGTTCTAAAGGGTTTAAGAGAGGTATTACCTTCACACAAACATAAATTCATTAAAATAACCTTTCAAGTCTTTCACTCATCACTTCCATTCTGTTTGGGTGTAAGTTCACATTCAATGACGAACACTCAAAGCATACACTCTCGGCGATGGCAGGCTTTTTTAAAGAGTCATCAACCGCTCTAATAATCGGCTTATTTAAAGAGTTATCACCCGCTCTATGAGAAAAAAAAAAAATAATAATAATAAGAATGATAAGAAGGATGAACATAGGGCTTGATAGTTAGGCTTATTTATAGAGTTATCATCCGCTCTTTATAAGGGGAAGAAAGTAATTAAAGATGAGCATAAGGGCTCAAAAGATAGCATGAGCGGTAGAGCTCAAGAGCTAACATGAGCGGTAGGGCTCAAGATATCTTGAACGGTAGGGTTCAAGATAAGAGTATGAGTTTAGGGCTCATACAAAATCCAAGAGTTAGATACTCATTGGTTAAAGAGTTAATGAGTTTAGAGCTCATTAACTTGAGAAAGTAAAAAAAAAACAAAAGACCACTAAGTCTTGGGTAACGTTTAAATACGTTAGAAAAATACTAAAGAGTAATTAAAATAATGTAGGTTAATGTAATGTTAGTAAATGTAATGTAAGTAAATGTAGTAAAAGTTAAAGGGATGATAAAAAAATAAAGAAAAATTAAGAGACGATGGCTTATCCTTTTATATCTTTGATATGCCATTTGCCAGTGATACCGTTAGCATCTTCTAAAATGTAAACTAAAGGGGACAATTTATTTATGATTTTAGATTTTATAAATTTTGGAGCTAGTTTAGCACTAAAATAGGTAGCAGCGTTACTTTGAACATAATTCTTACGCCAAACAGTATCACCAACATTAAATTCCTTAACAGAACGACGTAAGTCATAATGAGCACTATTTCTAGCATGTGCTCTTAAAAGTTCAAGATGTACTTTATCAAAGGTAGAAGAGAGAAGACCAGAATTCAATGCATAAATATCCCGAGGCAAGAAAACTAACTCTTCTATGTTTTCAGTTGGAGTATAGAGAGATCCACAAGGGATAATTTCTCTACCAAACACTAAAAATGATGGAGAGTAACCAGTTGTTAGGTTAACATTACAATTCATTGCGAACTGAATCTTCGGCAGGAAGATATCCCAGGATCTATGATCGTCACCGACTAAAGAAGCCAAAGCCGTAACAATAGTTTTATTGTAACGTTCAGTGGGATTACACTGTGGATGATAAAAAGGAGAATAAAAGATAAAAGGGACCTTGTATTTATTGAGAAAATTATTAAATTCATGAGATTGAAACTGAGAGCCATTGTCCATTATTATAGTTTGAGGAGTACCGTGGACTAAAAATACACAGTTTTCTAGAATGTCAATAATAATAGACGCGGTAGCCCGTTTAATTGGAAAAATTAAAGTATATTTAGTAAAGTTACAGTTAATAACCAGTATATATTGATTGCGTTTTCTAGTCATTGGAAGAGGACCCATTAAATCTAAAGAAATAGATTGAAATGGTCTAGAGCAAATTTTTGGTTTGCCCATAAGTCCGTAAGGAGAATGATTAGGATGTTTATAAGACAAACACGTGTCACATTTATTAATGAAATTTGTAATGTCTTTAAAAATTCCAGGCCAATAATATAATAAAGAGATTTTCTTGTAAGTCTTGAAGATTCCAAGATGAGGTTCTTGAGGAGTACTGTGATTGTTGATAATTATGGAAGCTCTTTCACTTGGTAGAGGAACTTCCTTCCAAATGAAATCTTCATTAATTTCATTAGAAGAGTGAATACAACGAAAAAGTTTATTATCTCTAACATGATAATTAGGATAACTATCGGGATTAGAGTTACAGGCGAGAAATATCTTGTTGTAGTGTTCTAGATCACGATCGACGACAGGATTACTTGTAGAGATGGGATTGATTCCTTGAATTCCAGAATCTTGATTTGTAGATCTAGAGAGAAGATCAGGAACAACATTATCTTTACCCTTCTTATGTTTCAAAATAAAATTGAAGCAGGATAAACGAAGAGACCATCTAGCAAGTCTTCCCGAAGGATTCGATAAGTTTTGAAACCACTTAAGAGCAGCATGATCTGTGTAAATAGTGAATAGCATCCCGTTGTCTAAGTAACAACGCCAATGTTCCAAGGCAGTAATAACTGCAAGGGTTTCACGTTCAGTGGTAGAATAGTTTTGTTGATGCTTGTTAAGAGCTCTGCTCATGTATGCAATCACAACTTCTTGATCATTTTGGTGTTGAGTCAGCATTGCGCCAATACCATAGTTTGATGCGTCACAATGTACTGAAAATGGAAGATTAAAATCTGGGCATGCAAGAATAGGAGCTGTAACCAAAACTTCTTTAAGTTTTTGAAAAGCCAAAGCAGCATCCGCATTCCAGAGAAACTTAGGTGCATTTTTCACGTCAATCTATTAAGAGGAAATGCAATAGTGCTGAAGTTTGGAATAAATCTTCTGAACCAACTGCAAGTGCCAATGAATCTTCGAACTTCTTTTCTGTTGGTAGGTACAGGATATTCAAGAATTGATTTTATTTTTTCAGGATCAGCTCGTAGACCAAATTCATCCACGACGAAACCAAGATACTTGAGTTCCTTTCTAAAAAATTGAGTCTTTGTAAAATTGTTAGTTAAATTAGCAAAAGATAATTTTTCGTGAACTTTCACTAACAGAGAGATATGTTCTTCGAAGTTTTCACTAATTATAATTATATCATCTAAATAACAAAATACCTTGTTTTCAAACTCTGGAGTGAATAACATATCCATCAGCCTTTGTTGAGTTGCCGGCGAGTTGGTTAATCCGAACGGCATAACTGTGAACCTGAACATACCTCTTCCAGGTACATAAAAAGCAGTCTTGTCTCTATCAGCGACATCTAGCGGAATTTCCCAAAATGCTTTAGCAATATCAATGCTAGATAGATATTTCGCATTTCTGAGGTTATCCAAAATTTCACTAATCAGTGGTAGGTTGTAAGCATCACGACGAGTGATAGAGTTGAGTTTTCTGCTATCTACGCAAAATCGCCATTCGCCATTTTTCTTCGGAGTGATGATTACTGGAGATTCCCAAGGACTTTCGCTTTTTTCAATCACTTTCCATTGTAGCATTTTGTCAACTTCGTTGATTAAAGCTTTTTGTTTTTCAGGAGATAATCGATAACATCTCTGTTTGAAAGGGAGAGCATCTCCAGTGTCAATTTTGTGAGTTATGAGATTAGTCAAGCCAAGTTCTCCTTTTTCTTCAAAAGAAATAAGTTTGAAGCGTTGAATAATGTCGTCCGCAATAATCTTCTGGTTAGACGATAAGTTATCATACGGTAACACTAATTTATTTTCTGAGATAGATTGGCAAATATGTTCAGATTTAGTCAAAGAGGAAAGAACTTTTGGTAAAAGATTAAATTTTTGCCAAAAATCGATTCCTAGAATTAAAGATGGTGAAATCTCAGGAAAAACATGGGTCCTGATACAATGCGTTTGATTATTAAACTGTATAGGTAAGTCAAAGTAACCCAAAGAATTGACTTTTTCGTTATTAGCTGTAGAAACGGTAATAAAATCTGACTTAAAAAGTTTGTAACCGAGTTTAATTATTTCTAGGTGAGAGTTATTTCCCAAGATAGTTATAGAACTACCCGAGTCTAATTACCCAGAAATAGATAAGTTATTAATTTTAATATTGATGAAAGGTCGTTTAAAATCAATTTCATTAGAGTAAAGAGTTGAAGAAATTTTGTAACAAGAGAAACATTTTTTTATAGTTTCTAACCAATTTTTCCAGTCATCAATATCAAATTTACTTTTTAAGTCATAGTTTAGTTTTTTGAATTAGATTTAGAACATTTAGGGCAATCAGGAGTTCTAAATCCTTTCAGACCGCATTTAAAACATACAGTATAATGAGGTTCTTTACATGTTTTTAAGTTATGATTCGTTGTACGACAACGTACACAAAATAAATTAGAGTTTGTCATAGAATTAGACTGTGTATTTTTAGAAACGGTGTTCACTTGTTTCGTATAGTTTTGGGACGAATTTCTATATGAAGTTGAAGCAGTATTTTTATAAGAAAACTCAGGCATGAGAGAACTATTAACTGGTTCTTTAAATTGTTTGTCTCTATCGAGAAATTTCTCATAGTTTTGACAAGTAGCTATTAAAGAATCAATGGAGGAAATGTCCTTTAATGCTACAAAGACAGAGTAACAGGGTCTAATGTTACGCAATAAAATTTCTACTTTTTCAGATTCGGATAATTTTCTAGAGAGTCTAGAAAACATTCCTGACATAATAGAAATATAGATTATAATGTTCTCGTTCGAACCTTGAGTACGATTTTTAATAGCTTCAAGTAATTTGAAATCGTAATCATGTTCACCAAAGTCCTTAATGAGAGAATCAGAAACATCGTCCCAAGTTAAATTTGGATTTTGACCAATTTTGAAACGAAACCAGTGTAACGCGTTGTCAGTAAAAATTTCATAGGCTCTTGAAATTAATAAATTTCTATCAATTCTACGACAAAAACAATATTCGTCTAGTTTAAGTAAAAATGATCTTGGACAAGATTTACCATCGAAAGAGTGACGTCTAAGATCTTTGAAGAGTTCAGAATCATTAAGAGGTACCTGTGAGTGGGCGACTTGTTGAGTCGCAGAAGAAAACTGTTGAGGGTTCGACCGACCTGCGTTAACGACCTCCGCCAATACAATTTCAGGTTGAATCGGGTCTGGAAGAATAAATAAGTTGAATTTATTGATTAAACTGTCATATTTTTCCTTAAGTGTTTTGAATGTATCTAAGAAGGTAGGATTTATGTCAATGTCGATCCGATCGAGTCTAAAATGTAAATGGTTTAAGAAGGTCTGAATAAATTTGATTAATCTCGAGTCGGATTTCGTCAGTTTGTTTAATTTTGATTCAACATAATTCAGTGTTATTTCAGTTTGACATAAATCCTCTTCGATAGTATAAGGTGAGTTTAAAATTTCCTCAGAGGGAAACTGTTGGCTTAAGTGTGTAATTTGCTTGCGCAGTAAAGAGATGGAAGAGACTGGCTCCTCTAGTCTAATCTTAACCTCATATTCCAGTTCGGATTTGTAGAGGTACTCAAATTTAATGGTTTTGTCCATTGTTAGAGAGATTAAGTAATAATTATCTAGATATTAGATCAATAGTGATTTGAGTAAATGAATGATCAAGTGATGAAATGTTTAGATGAGATATTATGAGGATGAAGGGAGATGAGGAGAGAGTGAGGAGGGAAGTTATTATTCAAAGAGTGCCGAAAAGAAAATATTAAGTATATATACTAGTGTAAGTATGTTTTAGAATTTAGAAGAATTCAGGGGTTGAGGGATTAAAGAATAAGCAAGAGAGGGGGGGTTGTTTTTGAAGGTTGGGCGCCAAATGTCACGTTAGTGAACATAAGAGGATTTTATTGGGAGGAGAGAGGTAAAGGTTGAATGATAAACAGTTATAAAACAAGTATATTAAAGAAATAAATAAAGATTAAAGGAAATGAATAGGATAAAAAAAAGACGTAACTTAAAATAAGGAAATTTTGAAAATTATCTGTCTTGAAAAGGCCAGTGAGTAAAGTGCTTCCAAACAGGTTCCCAGGATGTAATTGTTGATCGGTCGGGGCTCGCAGCCGTCAGCGAGGATGGCTCCACCTAGCACGGTAGAGTTCACTGCCAGCAGTCCTCGTGAGTGTAGTAGTCGTCAGCGAGGATGGCTCCACCTAGCACGGTAGAGTTCCCAGCCAGCAGTCCTCGTGAGTGTAGTAGTCGTCAGCGAGGATGGCTCCACCTAGCACGGTAGAGTTCTCAGCCAGCAGTCCTCGTGAGTGTAGTATTCGTCAGCGAGGATGGCTCCACTTAGCACGGTAGAGTTCTCGGCCAGCAGTCCTCGTGAGTGTAGTATTCGTCAGCGAGGATGGCTCCACTTAGCACGGTAGAGTTCTCGCCCAGCAGTCCTCGTGAGTGTAGTTGCTTCCAAACAGTTCCACAGGGTGTAAGTACTTCCAAGTAAGTTCACGGGATGTAGTTGTTGAACGGTAGTGGCTCTCAGCCGTTTAGACCTTCAAGGTTTATTATGGATGTTGATCGCTTGGAAGTCTCCTGTATGTTAATGTTCTTCTGTTGGAAGCTGGATTCTCACTGACCTCTCAAACGATTTGATTAAAAATGTAGACTTTTAGTGTTTTGAATCTGGAGAAAATAAACTTTATTTTAATATTAACAATTCAAAGAGGATTAGTTCTAAAAACTATACAACCTTATGAAAAAGGGTAGAGGTTGCTAAGTGACGAATGATGTGTATAGTAATGACAATATGTAAACAAATAAAATTTTTAGAAAAACGTAATTATTATAGATTTAGAAAGAGATATATAATACCAGAACAATATCATAATGATAAGAAAATTATTCTCTATCATATGGACACAATTAAAAGGAAATTAGTGATATGAAAATTTTGGTATGTAAATATCTAAGAATTCTATGAATAAATGTTAGTTTTGAGATGAAAATAGAGGTAAAATGTACGTTTACATATTGTAGTCAATATGTAATGTTACATTGTATGTAAATATCTAAGAATTCTATGAATAAATGTTAGTTTTGAGATGAAAATAGAGGTAAAATGTACGTTTACATATTGTAGTCAATATGTAATGTTACACTACGGCTAGTGATAGTGAAACAGAATCTGATTCTGTTTCTATTCACTCTTCTGACAGTGATCATAGTATGACCGATCACAATTATTCAATAAAACTTTGAATAAAACTTTTTAAATGTTATTTTATTTTTCTAATTTGAAGTTGGTTGAACATCTATATTTCCATTTTATATTTTAGAAATTACAGGAAGATTAATTTTTCACTAATCTGACCTTAGCAGTATAAACATAATAATAAATATATAAAAAATATATTCTATTAAAACATTTTTTTTCTTATCTAAATGAAACTAATGAACTATAAATTATTTCCCCTGATTTCCCCATACCATATAAATTTAACCGTGGCAACATTATGTCGCGCGAATACAGCGCTGCGTCTGCTCGACTTCTTTCGTGAAATGGACTTTATTTAGGATTTTGGTTGACCATAAGCTAGGCACGTCTTTTTTTTCCTTATTGGCACTTAGTGTTTTTTGTATTTGTCACGATACAGTTGAAATATCGAAATCATGCTTGTTAAGTGACTTTTCAGAAATAATATACAAAAACTAAAGTAAACATACGTTTTTCTTTATTTATATTGTCTTTATAATTGATAATTCGATAGATATCTTACAATTATAAGAAAAAATCAAAAACCGATAAAACCTTTTTGCTTAGGACATCACTAAGGTTTCAAATCATTCGATCCGACCCTCAGCCGACCTAAGTCTATGACTTCCGACCGAGATGTATCGATCCGATTGTTTTTCGTGGTAAGCTACAATTCGATTAATCGGACAGCTGTCGGTCGGACCCGATCGATCGGAGCTTGTTTTCGTAGTTGACCTGCAGCAGTGGTAAATGCCATGGTTCTGTATAAACAAACCACTAAATAGAACATTAACACTGGAACATTAACGGTCACTAAAACATCTCAAAACGAAAATTCAGACACTTATTCAGAACAAACAAATATAGAACTTGAAAGTACACCTGCTTCGACAATTGCACGTAATGTGATAACCCGAAAACTGGACATAAATTTAAACATTTCTAAAGCGGAACCTGAAGTCAACAAAACAGAAGCTAGTGACTACTTAATGAGACCGTCACATAAGTCCAACCTCAAAGATAAAAATGTATTATTGAAACTCCATGAGGAATCCTGTTTAAAACTGGCAACTAGTACTAAAAACCACAATAAATTAAATAGCTCTAAAAATATGACAAATAGAAAGGTTCTGATTTTAGCAGACGAACAAGGACAACATATCCGAAGTACAGTTCAAACATTATTAGGAGAATGCTACGAAGTTACGTTCATCTGGAAACCAGGAGCTAGGCTTTGCGACCTATTAAAAGGAAATTGACGTTTCAAGCTACACAAAAAATGATTGCGTTATCCTCTTGGGAGGAACAAACGATTGCGTACCCTATGAGTTTATTTCATGTTTACATCTGTGGTTAAAATCAGTCGTTCACACAAATGTTCTAACAGTGGAAGTATTATATAATGAGTATCTTAGGGAGGACAAACTTAACTATGAACTGAAATTGATATGCAATCAGTATTGCCATGCAACCTATGTTGATATGCATTACGCAAGTTGGCGCCCGCGTAGACATGAGTTTTGTATCAACATATGCAGACGTATTTTAAAAGAAATTCTGGATATTTATTACAGGGGACATTGCAGCAATGACATTTCTTATTCAAATTATATTAACACTAGTAAATGTTTTGCAACGCAAACAACATCCAATGCAGAAACTATTGCTGTATTTGGTAATGGTTATAACACAAGTATAAAAAATGACGTAGGTACCCAAACGAATATTAAACCACCCGTAAGTAGTGATGAGACAGTCGGTCGGAAGAAGTTGAATAATTTTTTTCGTTCGTAAAGATATACAAATTATGCACCAAAATTTAAATGGTTTACTGACCAAGTTGGATCTGGTTACGGCAAATTTAAATGCATTGGAAAATAGTAACTTCAATGTGGATTTACTGTGTATCTCAGAGCATAATATGAAAAATGACGATCTAAAGCTTGTTAAAATTCCTAATTATTCTCTAGGTTCAGCATATTGCAGAAAGAGTCGACGTGGTGGTGCATGTGTATTTGTCCACAACAAACATAAATATAAGCAAATTACTGGTTTACCAAAACATTGTGTCGAGGGCGTTATGGAGTGTGCTGGTGTGGAATTGATTGACCATAAAATTGTAGTCATATGTGTCTTCTACAGGCCCCCGAGAAAACTGGTACACTATTTTGAGACATTATTCGATAATCTTGATGCAGTGCTCCAAGAAACAAGCTTGGGCACGAAAAAAGTTATCTTATGCGGTGATTTCAATATTGACATGTTAAAAGAAAATAATTTAGTCCGCAAATTCAGAGATTTAACAACTGCGTATAATTTAAAATCAGTTATTAAAGAGCCAACACGGTTGGCAAGTGGTACTTGTTTGGATAACATTTTATGTAACATACGAGGTAGTAAAGGTTGCACGGTGGAACTGGCTATGTCAGACCACACAGCTCAAATTATTACTTGTCCTACGAAACCTATTAGTTGTCTAAAACATTGGACTATTGAAAAACGTGACTACTCTGAAGAAAATTTAGGCAAGTTCAAAATGTGTTTAGAATCCATTTCTTTTTGTGAAATTATGAATTAAACTGACCCTAATGTTGCATTTGACAATTTTTATGACTTATTTTTACTATTTTATAATCTATGCTTCCCAATCCGTAGGGTGCGAGTTAAATCGCTTCAACGACCAAAATGGCTTACGACCGGCATTAAAAAATGTTGTAGGCGTAAGCGCTTATTACTCTGGAAGTATCGAAAAAATTGCACACCACAAAATAGGCTTAATTTTAAGGAACTTTCTGCAAGATTAAATCGCATCATTAAGCAAATAACTCAAAAATCCCAAAATGAGTGCTTTATTAATCAAGCTCGGAATAAGAGTAAAGCCATGTGGAAAGTTATAAATGGTGCAAAACACAATTTACCAAAGGAGCCAATAATATTAAATGTAAACGAAAATCTAGTTAGTGAGCCGTGTAAAGTCGCTAACATGTTTAATATTTTTTTTATTGACGAAGTACCGGCACAAAACACGAAATCAATCCCATCGTATAACTCCCAATGTACTAATTCCATGTTTATGGCTCCAACTATTCCACTGGATATTCACAGAATTATTATGGATCTGAAAAACACAAAGAGTACTGGGTACGATGGAATATCTACACACGTACTTAAATATGTGTCAAGAACTATCTCCCCTGTGCTTAGTCATGTAATAAACGTTTGTTTAACTGAGGGTGTCTTTCCTGACAAACTGAAAAATACAGTGATTAAACCAATTTTTAAAAAGGGTGACCACCAAGAGATGGGCAACTATAGACCGATAGCTTTAGTTCCTATAATTTCAAAAATCTTTGAAAAAGTTGTACATGATCACATATATGCTTATTTTGAACAAAACAAGTTATTTATACCTGAACAAATTGGATTTAGAAAGAAAAAAACAATAAATCTTGCAATTTTTAATTTTTTGAACACAATTATGACAAAGTTGGACGCTAGAATACCTACTTGTGCTCTCTATATGGATCTCACAAAGGCTTTTGATTGTGTAGATCATAATGTTTTGTTGAATAAATTAGATGCATATGGAATCAGAGGTAATATTAACAATTTTATAAAATCTTATTTAACAAATCGTAAACAGTGTACTCAAATTAGTAGCGTTTGTCCAAAGTTAAAAATATAAATAACCAAACCAAAGAAATAACACATTCGTCTAGTTTTAGATTAGTTAGGTATGGTGTCCCACACAGTGTTTTAGGTCCATTGCTTTTTATCATTTATATAAATGATATTATTAAAGCGACAAAACATCCCACTGTCCTGTTTGCTGACGATAGCACCATATTATTATCTGGTCCAAATAAAGCTTATATTGATAATGATATTAAATTAACAATGCATAGCACTGTGGAATATGACATTTAATAATTTGAAAATAAATTTTGACAAAACCAAATTAATGACATTTAGAAATAAAGTAAATAAGCTAAACAATCTTGACATACACCATTTTGGACATACAATTCAAATCACAAATGCAACGAATTTTTTAGGATTACACATAGATAGCAATTTGAACTGGAAAACGCATACTGAGAATTTATGTTCAAAAATAAATAAACATTCCTATGCTCTTTGTATGTTGTTGAAAACAGTCAATCAATCCACAGTTTTGGCTGCATATAATGGTAATGTCTCGTCATTGCTGCGGTATGGTGTCATGTTCTGGGGTAATAGTACATCTAAAGAAAGGCAAAGGTGTGGTACTTCCTCTCAAACAAAACCTCACTCTTCCACTTTGTAGGTAAAACACTAAAAAGTAATAACTTTGTTTTTACACACTATGAATATACCTAGATATAGGTAATTGACTTTCAAGTGATGATGTCGTAAAAATAGGTACTTACCTAAAATATTTTTTATGTTAATCTGACATGATCAAACAAATCAGGGGTAACTTGTTAGGTACTTAAAATTTAAATTTGATTCTACTTTTGTTCTTTAAAAACTCCTAATTACATTTAGTTTACCTACCTATGTTTTGTCAAAGAAATGAAAATGAAAGCGACGGCGACGTCGCTGAGCCACCACCTTCACTGCCGCCCTCACAGGATGCCGCCGCGCCTACGCCGCTGTATCGAGCTTCGCAGCCGATATCTATACCACCACGTCCCTGGGATCGGTTCTAAACCAGGACGTCTACTCTCTTTCTACGAAAAACGTAATTTCGAAATTACGCGAGCATTTAGTTATATAATAAACGAGCGGCCCGTTCCGGCTTTGCTCGAATAATAACCTAGATACCAACTGCAGCGCCATCTGCCGGGCTGATTTGTGAATCTAAGCCATCGAGGGCCCTACCCAAACGTATACAGAAAAATTAATTCAAGTCGGTTCAGCCGTTTAGGAGGAGTTCACTAACAACGAAAATTGGCATTGATTTTTATATATATGATTATATAATAAATAAAGACATTTTATCAATGGTAAACAACCTTTTTTTTCTACATAATAAATCCCAAAAATTAGTAACTAAGTACCGAGGTTCTATTCGATTGAAATACCCAACATCGATATTTGGTAGTCGATAAACGGACATCCCTAACCCCTAATCGGACCAGTACTGACAACCTAACAAAGACAAATTAGGGTTGTAATATTGGTATTGATTTACAATGCAAGGCTCATACAAAAGTTTACAAAACCTATTTTCAACCTTATGTATGGCAGATCCGCCTCTTATTATTACATCCTCTTTGAAAAAAACATTTAAAAAGTACGGTCGACGGTCGTGAAGTGGTTGTTTCTCTTTGGTGTTTACAATGTAAGTATTATTTAATTACTGTTCTTGTGGACTAGTGTTATATATCAAAATGATCCTTAGGATTAATGCTTTACGAATATCTATAGATATCTTACGTCTAAAACGTGAAATGAGGATAAATCGCCATGGAAAACATCGGCGTGTATGGACACCATGTTTACCTCAGGTTTTTCGTGTTATTTACTATATTTTTTATTTATTAGTGTATTGTAATAAGTTAATAATATCAATATAATTCCATTTACATATTTCTACGACTTTGATGTAACGAAGCAAGTGAGTAACGCGACTGAAGCTCCCGGGACGTTTACAACATAAACATTTTGACATGGTTATGGTGCGTACAGACAAGTGATTGATTTAGTTTTACGTTGCTAGTTGATTTATTTTATTTCATGAGCTTTTAATGTTCGTATGAAATTAATTAATGGGTAAAAAATGTGTTTTACATTGTTGGTAATTAAATTAAATTTTGGTTTATTTTATTTAAGCTTACATAAATAATTACTTAGAGATGTTTCAAGTACAGTTTTGTGTTTTTCAGGTCTGACAGCGACAGTAATGATAGTAGTGCTGGACGTAGACGAGGAAGAGGCGAGGAAGACGCGTACGTGATTTTTTTTTGTCATATAAAATTTAGAATAATTTCTAAATACATACGCATAAATATGTTTTATGTATTTTTTTCGGAAGCGTGCTGCACATTTAGAGCGGATGCTCATTCCGGGTGCACCACCGCGCAAACGGCAAACAAAGCACATAAGTTCTAATAGTCTAATAATTGTATCAGATGCCAGCTGATGCTATATTTCCACACGTATTCATCTATTTATGAATAGTTTTTATATCATCGCTTTATTTTACAGAAGGACCTCACCAGAGCAGAGTCCGTCGACCATGTGTCATGGTAATATGATAACTTTATTCGTTTTCGTCTTTAATTACTTGTTTGTTTAATATTTGCTACATCTAAGTCTTTTTCTTACAGAGGTTCGCCCGGCAGAGCATGAGCCAGAGCCGTCGACGTCGTCTGGCCTCTCACGTGCTGTCGGTGAGATGATTATTTCTCGTTACCGTATTCAGTAATTTGTTGGTTTTAATATTTGCTACATCTAATTATTTTTCTTACAGAGCGCCGCTTAGCAGACCGTGAGGCAGAGCCGTCGACGTCGTCCGGCTTCGCTCGTGCTGTCGGTGAGATGATTATTTTTCGTTGTCTTCTTTAATAATAATTTGCTGTTTGTCAGTATTGCAATCATAGTCAGTCACGATATAACTTTGTAATAAAAATATGTTTGTTACAGTCAATGAAGTGGCACCCAAGTGGCACCCAGTGGATGAAGACACATCCGAAGCAGACACCCTGCCTAACTCTCCGAGCAGCTCCCCAAGTAGGCCTTCGACGAGATCAAACCTACAAAAAAATCTAAAAAGGCCTACAAAAAAAAAAATTACAGTCACTTGCTCAATTACCCACTAGTTCAGGAAAAAAAAATCATATAAATAGGCCACGATTCCCGGGAGCTACATTCATTTGAATACGAACTGTCAAGGAGTGAACATCAAAATGGAAAAACACGAAATCAGAGCTGTCATTAAATACCTCTGCTTGAAAAAAATGTCTACCAAAGACATACACAGCGACTTGGTGGAAACATTAGGGGACTGTTCTCCTCCATATTCCACAGTTGCACGCTGGGCTAAGGAGTTTAAGCTGGGAAGAACATCGACGGAAGACGAACACCGCGAAGGGCGCCCATCGACGTCCCTCACTGGAGAAAATGTGAAAAAAGTTGAAGAAGTTGTATTGGAAGATCGAAGAGTGACTATCAGGCATGTAGCTGAGGTCACAGGGATCTCATATGGCAGCATTCAAAGAATCCTTGTGAACGAATTGCATATGAGAAAGGTCTCCGCGGGTTGGGTACCGAAAATGTTAAACGACGAGCAAAAGAAGAAACGAGTCGACATGTCAAGAGCAAATCTCGAAAAGTTCCAGGCAGACAAGGATAATTTTTTGTCACGTTTTGTGACCATGGACGAAACCTGGATCCACCATTTTGATCCTGAAACAAAACAACAATCGATGACATGGAAACGATCCGATGAACCGACGCCGAAGAAATTCAAAGTGTCAAGCTCAGCAGGGAAGGTTATGGCGTCTGTTTTTTGGGACGCTGAAGGAATAATCATGGTGGACTACTTGGAAAAGGGGGCCACTATTACAGGCTCCTACTATGCAGAACAAATAAGAAGATTGCGGGAGGCTATTAAGGAGAAAAGGCGAGGCAAACTGCGGGCTGGAGTGCTGTTCCATCAAGACAACGCACCGGTTCACAAAGCTGCAATTGCCATGGCTGCCATTCAGGAAGCGGGCTTTGAGCTGGTGGAACACCCCCCCTATTCACCAGATCTAGCCCCCAGTGACTTCTATCTCTTTCCACGACTCAAGGAACACCTCCGGGGCAAGAAATTTGACGATGATAGCGACGTGATGGCCGCGGTTGAGGACTTTTTTGAGAGTCAAGATAAAGATTTTTTTTCTAAGGGAATTTTAGGTTTAGAAAAGAGATGGACTAAACGTATAGACTTGCTAGGAGACTATGTTGAGAAATAAATTTAGTTTTTGATTTTATTCATTGTGTTTATTATTGATTATCATTACTTTTGGATCACCCCTCGTATATAACCTAATTTTTACTATAAATTCTTTAACATATTTATTCCTTATAGTTTTAGTTGTTTTTACTTTGTTAGTTATTTTTGTTGGCAAAAACAGATTTGCTTCCATAAATATCTGTGAAGTGGCCGGACGGTTTCGAGTGGTCGAGTTATTTGGCCCATAGTAGTCCTGCAAACCGTTTTTTTTATTATAATTGAATTGTCGTTACACTAGTGCTGTTTCAAGCATACGGTGTGCTTCACACCAGGTGTGTTGTCCGCACTGGCGTCGCTCGTGTGCACAGCCGTGCGGCTACTCACGCCTAGCGCGGTAAACACTCTCAGCGTGTTTTCCGTACTCGCGTTACTCGATACAACGCGAGTGCGGCTAATCGTCACTGGCGTGTTATATCAGCAAAAGCGCCTAGCATAAAAAAACACCTAGCAGCTAATGTGTTAAGGCACAAAAGAAATGTGTTAGGGCTATTTGTCGGCTACGTCAAAGACAAAGTTGCAAACCATATTTCGTGAGTTTGAACATCCTGACCCTACCCATGCTTATATATATACGAATGTATAATGTTTGTTCGTAATAATATGGAACTGTTTGAAAGTTTAAGATGTCCCCGACATAGACATAAATTTAATGTACCTAAGCGACAAACAACTCAGTTTGCCAATAGTGTATTGTGCATGGCACCAATGCTGTATAACCATTTGGCAATGGAAATTGTTAAAATAGAAAAAACTCACATTTTCAAACGCAAGTTGAAAAGTTTTTTGACAGAAAAGGCGTATTTATAACATTAAGGAGTATTCGCTAGACAAATTTTCGAGCACAACTGCAAACTCACACTAGTGTACATGCATCTTTATTGTTAATGTTGACATGATCCACACTCATATTGTTAAATTTATTAATCTGCCAGTTGACATCGTTTTTACAAATAAGTTAAGTAATGGATCCGAATTGTTACATATTATGTGAATACTATTACAATCTTTAATTGAATTTTTGACATGCTTTATGTGAGATGTTAAGATGATATTTCTCTTTTTCAAAACCGCTGCGTTGTAGTTTTTCTGACATGTGAATTATTGCTGTGGTGTAATTATTTTTGTTCTTATCGTTTGACAAATGTTTGTTTGATGATTGTTTATTTGTATTTATGACTCTTGTAAATTTGAAAATATTCTTAAGACATTATTATGTAACAATCAAAACAATTATTCTACGTTAATTACTGTGAATTTGCAAAGTATGCTTTTCAAGACAAAGAAATACGACTTAAAAAATATATATATATAATTGTAATCAGTAAATGTGCTAAAGCACTGTATGACCATGAACAGCCTGCTTTATTTCATGCTAGCTTGTTATTGGCGGTCTACTAGTTAGGAAGATCAGTGATTGATCTTTAATTGGCTATTACGTTTTGATTGTGGTTGGCATTGGTTAATAACTGACAAGTCTAAAGTTCAACATTTTTTTTAACAAAATATTGTAATTTGCATGCCGAAAGGTAGGATATGGAGTGCTTTATGTAAAATGTTTTATTTGTTTTCTGTTAACATCTTTGTATACCCATATACGCGAATAAATGAATTGAGTTGAATTTCTATCGTTCAGTTTCGTAAAGCAATTGCGAGATATCTTGTAAAAGATGATGAGAGTAATGAGATGTCTAAAAGTGCTTCTAAACGTCCTAAAAGATTAAAACACCAACTAAAAACAAAAGAGGGCAAGGTTCGCACAGTGAGAAGATGGTGTCAGGGGTGCTACAAAACAAATGTTCAAAACATGGGCAGGATCATTGCTAAAAATAAAACTAAAAAAGTAGCCACTTTTTGCCCCGACTGTCCGTCACAGCCACATTATTGTTTGACATGTTTCAATATGGAACATCGTAATTATATGATTTTAATGATTGGTTGAAGAAAACCTTTATAAGATTACTTTATTGTCCGTCTGTATTTCCTAAGCTTGTTTCTTTGCATAAATCTTATGAAGAACAGAAGTGTATTTTTGTTGTTTGTAGCCGAAGGAGGATAATTTTTTTTTTAATTTTGTTTTGTTTAAAATACTATCACATAATTTTTGTAATATCTAAGCACCTAAAATAAATAAATATAGTGATTTTTATCTTAACCCTTAAATGTGCAGTAGGAAAGTTATTCCCACATCTTTATATGTGTTCTCAAAGGGTCAGAAAGAAATAGTTTCCCACAATCTGTCAAAATAATAAAACTACGTAAAATTGTCTATGATAAAAAAAATAGCTTGAATTGGAACGCACCACTTTACGAAAGAAAAAAAACAAAAACCCTGACGTCTCCTGTCAAAACATCAGCTGAATGCTAATTCTATGCGTGTTTGTGAGTTTTTTGGTCGAAAATGTCGAAAAAAAATACCGTAAGTATAATTTTCTTACAGATTTGTTATAATTATGATATTTGCTGTACATTTTATGTAAAAGTTACCTAAATAGTTATTTGGTTCGACTTTTATGGGCTTCCAAAATATGTGGGAACTATTTTCCTACTGATCATTACGGAACTACATCTTTGTTTTTTCTTACAGGTGAGAGGGTTGAAAGATGCAGAGATTGAATCGGAATTAAGTAGATTGATGTCCTCCGATGACGAGGAAGATGAGGACGATGAAGAACTTACCTTCGTGAGTGAAAGGCCCAACTTATTTAATAATTTAGATGCAAAGATGAATAAGATTCAATCTTATAGCTACAAAGAACTCTTAGACATTCTTGATGACTGTAATCAGCCAGCGCAATCACTCTCCCCAGCGCAACCATCCTCCCCAGTGCAAGCACCCTCCCCAGTGCAGGAATTTACCATACGTTCTTCACCAGAGAGAAATGTTTCTGAGAAGGATGCAGTTGATGAGCCCATGTCATCTTTTTCACTTGAGAGTAATGTTCCTGTGGAGGCTGCAGTTAATGAGCCCATGTTACCTTCTGCTCTTGAGGAAGAAGTTCGTTCAGAGCCTGTGGCTGAAGAGCCCAGACCGCCTCCTATACCTACACCTGCCTATCAACGTAGAGGACCTTCCGATCAACAAAGATTTAGATCCAGTTCAAATTATTTTGATTTATTGAAGAAATCGCGAGAGTGGTCCAATCATTTGTCTAGATTCTCACTCCCCCCAAATTTTGAAAGGCCTTTGACTGTAAACAAGCAATATAATAACCGATCTACTCCATTGTCCTTATTTCGGGATATGTTTCCAGAAGAGTTGGTAAATTTGATTGTGCGAAACACAAATATCTATGCAGCTAATAAATGCTCAAGACATTGGAAAGATACAACATATGAAGAAATGAATGCATATTTTGGGCTTATGGTGTTGATATCAATAAACCCAATACCTGATATAAAGATGTACTGGTCCACTGACGAATTTTATAGAAATTCTGTAATTAGTGAAGTCATGCCTTTCAAACGGTTTCAGAAAATCACAGAAAATTTTCACATTGATAACATATTAGAAGAAGCTCAACGCGATAACCCGAGCTATGACAAACTGTGTAAAGTACGACCAATTGTGGACGCTCTGAACGAAACCTTTCAACAAAACTGCTCCTCATCTCAAAATCAATCCATTGATGAGAGTATGATAAAATTTAAAGGCAAATCATCTATGAAACAATACATGCCCAAAAAACCGATTAAACGAGGTTATAAATGCTGGTGTCGTTGCGATTCTAAAACTGGGTACCTCTATGAGTTCCAAATTTATACAGGCAAAACAGATAATACAGCTGAAGAGGGATTAGGGTGTAGAGTTGTTTTGGATTTATGTCAAAATGTGCCAGAAGATACTTTCATAGTTTTTGATAATTTTTTTACGAGCCTGCCGTTGCTGGAGATTTTGTATTCAGAGAAGATATATGCTGTAGGAACCATTCGAGCGAACAGGAAGGGATTGCCACCAGAAATTGGCAAGCAAAACAAAGATCTAAAACTGAGTCCTGGTGAGTTCATCTTCAAATATTCCAATCCTATTGCATGCATTAAATGGATGGATACAAAAGATGTATTAGTAAGTACTACAGCGCATGATCCAAGGTCTGTTGAAGTAATACAAAGGACACAGAAGAACGGCTCAAAAAAAGCAATGTTTTGTCCAGTTGCTATAAAGAAATACACAGAACACATGGGAGGAGTCGATCTATTTGATCATTATAGATCATCCTATCCTCTGAGTCGCAAGTCAAGAAAATACTGGCACCGTTTGTTTTGGTTTCTTTTCGAGGCGGCTGTGGTGAACTCATATATTGTTTACCATCAAAACAGTCTTATGACACACAGAGATTTTCGTCTCCGACTTGGCCGTCTACTCATAAACAACTTCAGTGCCAAAAAAGTGACTGTTCCCCTTTTTAAGAACAAAAAAGGTGGAGTATACGGTGTTCCTGATGAAATCAGACTGCTGAATGTGGGACTACATCTACCTCAAGATAATTTGAAATTCCGCAGATGCCGCTTTTGTTCTACTCGCGTAAAAGAGAAACGCTCCAGATTCATATGCAAAACTTGCAAAGTATCTATTTGCCCTGAATGTTTTGACAACTTTCATAAATAAATATGGTGATATGTAATGAAATGTCTATCATTCTTCCCTACCCAGATGTGGGAATAATATTCATGTTGTATCTCAAAAACATATATTTTTATATGGACAACAGGAAAATAGTTCCCACGTGGTAAAACTCATTAGAGCAATAAATGATAAATATCAAACTCAGAAAATATTATTCTAGACCTCATAATAAGTATATTTTCCAAAATTCATAACTTTATGATGGTTAGATCACTCACAACCCATTAAGGGTTAATTAAACATAATAAAATAAAAATAAAATAAAATAGCCTTTATTTGCCTTGAAATATTACAGTAATTTTATATTTATATATTATTATTTTATATAGCTTCTTTCCTAGGCACCCAATTATGGATGAAGGCCTCCTCCATTTTTTGCCATGCTGCTCTGTCTTGTGCTAGTCGAATCCAAGTCACACCCGCGACTTCTGTGACGTCGTCACACCATCTTCTCCGCGGCCGCCCCCTGTCCCGCGCGGTGTCTCTGGGCTGCCAGTGTATGATGCGCTCGCTCCACCTGCCGTCTCCAGCGCGTGCAACGTGGCCAGCCCATTTCCACTTGAGCCTACAGAGCATCGTCACTGCGTCCAACACATTGGTCCTCTGCCTAATAATATCATTTCTGACACGATCGTTGAGTGTTAAGCCTAGCATCGACCGCTCTACTGCTCTCTGCAATATGGCAATTTTTTTGACAATTTTATTTGTGAGCGCCCACGTTTGACAACCGTAGAGCAATGACGGTACTATAGTATTGTCGAAAAGTCGTTTTTTAAGGTGTATTGGGATTTTACCTTTAAAAACATCTTTATTTGCCCAGTACTTTCTCCATGCCATAGCAATTCTTCGGTCAACTTCGTTGTTGGTAGAGTCGAAAAAAGTTATCAAATGACCAAGATATATATATTCGCTAACATACTCTATTTCGTTATTATTAAGTTTAATAGGCTTTGGTGTTCCGTTTGTCATTATTTTTGTTTTTGATTGGTTCATTTCAAGTCCGATTTTTCTACTTGCCGAATCTAGAGTTTCAAGCATGTACTGTAAACTGTCAGCGTTTTCTGCCACAATGACAATGTCATCTGCAAAGCGAAGATGTGTCATCCGTTCACCGTTTATGTTCAGTCCGTGGTCTGACCAATCTAGTTTTCTAAACACCGACTCTAGAATTGCTGTAAATAGCTTAGGTGAAATTGGATCGCCTTGTTTAACGCCACGTTTTATCTGAAACGGCGGTCCGATGCTCTCTGTTTTGATTTTAGCTTGACATCTACTATAAATGGCTTTCAGAATAGAAATGTATTTTTGCTCTATGCCTTGTTCTATTAGACTATCCCAGAGGTATTTGTGGGAAATACAATCAAATGCTTTTGAATAATCTATAAATGATATATAAATGATTTTGTTGTATTCGTTGCACTTTTCGATACATTGCGTCAAAGTGTAAATGTGGTCTATAGTAGAAAAACCCTTTCGAAAGCCAGCTTGTTCCCGTGGTTGTTGCTCGTCTAGTGTTTTAGTGACTCTAAATAGTATTATAGATGAGAACAGTTTATATAGAGTTGGAAGTAAACTGATCGGCCTATAGTTTTCAATGCTTTTTGGGTCTCCTTTTTTGTACAATAAAGTAATCACGGAGTATTGCCAGTCCTCAGGAACCTCCTCGTTCCTTATTATTTTATCGAATAATTCTGTTAGCTGAGGCGCCAGAGGTTCCAACATAGCAATGATGGTGTCTGTTGATACTCCGTCTTCCCCAGGTGCTTTATTTTTCTTTAGACGGCTTATCCCACGCTCTACCTCCTGGACTAGCAAGGATGGTACTTCTAAAGATTTTTTACATGATGCTTGAAAATTATTATCTACATTAGAGTATAAAGAGGAATAAAATTGTGTAGCTACTTTTAGTATATCATTTCTGTTTGTAATTTGGCCAAAAAATTACAAACAGAAATAATTAAACATATAAAAATAAAATACATGTTTCATTTATCCATTCAATTTTTACGAAAAATTACTTTAACACTTATAAAAATTTCGAAACCAAGCGGTCAGAAATGTTCCTGGGCGCCGCGCGGATCACGACGTATAGTAAAACGCCAGTTACGAGTGACCCCCGGCTCTCAGCAACGATTCAAAAAATAGTCTTCCTTGCCGGTCACCGGTGCCCCCATGGCTGTTAATGTGTTAACTTCCTCATGTCTCGTTTTAGACGTTGCGATTACATTATCGACCGACCCATTCGTAAGTGCGCGTTGGAGATAGCTCTGTCCACTATTAACTGCAATGAGGCCGAGAAAATCGAGCAATATGTGCAGATCTTACGCGATTCGAAAGTCAACTATATAATCAGCTTCTTTACGGGTGAGGTGTTGAGCCATGATGAACATCCGTTTCCGGAAGCCACATTGCTGCGTTCTCTAGATTCTATGGTTGTAGATGCGCGTGCTTTCATCGACACAAAAATATCGAATCTTTATTTTTACATAAACGGTAGGTATATATCTCGAGCTATATAATAACGAACCCGTACGAGTATACTCCGAAACTTACGTGATAAAGAATACGGAATTCCTTTTACGCGACGTCTTGCGTGAGCGACCTCGAAGCGAACGCGAAGCGGCGCGGCGCGGTGCGAAAACAACAAACAGTCAACACTAAGTGGCCTACGTGACCAAACGCACGTAGAGTGCAGTGCGGCGCGGCGCGAAACGAAGCGAACGCGGTCAGTCGGTTTGATATTTTCGCGCGGACTGGTTGCGGTGCCATAATTTATTTGTGTAGAATGTCAGATGTAGAATTTTTTATTCATTCTATCCAAGAACGTCCCATATTATGGGATAAAAGGAATAAAAAATATCACAACCGATTATTATCTTACCGTGAATGGGAGAATTTGGCCAAAGTAACTGGGACTACAAGTAAGTACAACACATTTTTTTTTTATTCTCTTTGTATAGGATGTTGTTCAAAATACAGCTTAAAGTTTTCTCTTGCTTGTGCGGCTACTCGTGATGTAGCATCAAATCTCCAGTGTGAATGACGTTGTGGTGTTTGTGGCATATTTTGATATGTTTCCCGGAAAGACGCAAATTCAGTTTCAGTTATTGATTCAAAATCACGTATAACATTGTGCATTAAACATATGGCTTTTACGATATGGACTGCATTTTCTACATTGGTTTCGATAGATTTCTGCAGAATTCTGAATTTAGAGGTTATTGAACCAAAAGAACATTCCACCACCATTCTTGCTCGAGATAAGCGATAATTATAATTATCTTTAGCATCCCCTTTAGTCGTTGATCTCTCTGGAAATGGTCTCATTAGGTACTCTTTGAGAGGAAACGCCGCGTCTCCTAGGAGAACATATGGAGCTTCAATATTTGAGCCCGGCAATACTTGTTCTTTAGGTATTTTTAGTCTTCCTTGTTCTATTGCACTTCGAAAAGGGCATTCATCAAAAACACCAGCATCGTTTTCTTTTCCATAAGAACCCACATTAATCATTACAAACTTATAATTAGCATCAGTGACCGCTAACAACCCAATCGAAAAGAAGGATTTATAGTTATAGTACATTGAACCAGTTTTTTTTGGTTTTTTTAAGCGAATGTGCTTTCCGTCAATACATCCGATGCAGTTAGGAAACTGCCATCTGTCCCAGAAACATTGCGCTATGTTCTTAAAGTTATTTTCTGAAGGCTCGGGCATGTGCTTCGTAACTAATTGTGTCCATATAGCTTTGCAAACCTGTGGTACGATTGTGGAAATAGCTGATTTTGAAATTCTGAATGAGAAAGCTAGTTGCCGGTACTGTATGCCCGTGGCCAAATACCTGAAATAATTGAAAAGTATTAAGAATTAATTTGTTTGTTTTTTAGGTGATATAGCTAAGAAAAAATGGAAAAATTTGCGAGACACATTTACGAAAGAATTGAAAAAAATTCCGAAACCTCGTTCTGGAGCTGACGCTGAAAATGAGCCGAAGTATACAGGCACTTGGCCGTATTTTGAGAACATGTCATTCTTAACGGTAATTTTGAAACCCCGAAAAACAGAAGGAAATATTATTATACCAGAATATTAATCAACAGAAGGAAATTCAACATACCTGTCAGAATCTACAGACGTTGCTTGCCTGGAAGAAATTTTGAGCGTGGACGTGGCTGACAATGACAACACCCAACTGAATGAATCTGCGTCTATTTTACAAGAAATACCGCAGAATACATCTATAGATATCAACTCACGTCAAGCGCCTTCACCTTCACCTTCACCCTCGTTGCCAGCCATCACAAAACAAACAAAAAAAACACGCAAAAGAAAAGATAATAGCTTAGAAGCATTCCTCGATATAGAGAGAGAAAAGATAAAAATTTTTCGCCAGGATCAACAAGATAATGCTGATGATGACCTTCTTTGGTTCAGATCCATATTACCTTATATGAAACAGTTGCCAGCACTGAAAAAAATACATTTTAGAACGCAGATGCAGGATCTTCTACTAACGGAGCTGGCAAAGTTAAATCCACCATAATCCGGTTCTCAACATGGATTTTACACTTCTTTGTGAAATTATTGAAATACTTATACTACTATAACTTTAATAAATATTAGAGTTGATTTATTATTTCATAGTTTTCTTACCTTAAAGTCACCATCAATCGTTCTTCTATGGAAATAGGTTGCTGGAAATTAGTTCTAGTGAATCCCAAAACAGGTTTTATAGCTTGCACAATATAATCAAACGTTGTAGGCAACATTCGAGAATATTCCTTGAATAACAGGGGTTGAGCCCGTAATTCTTCATACAAATTGTGAAATTCCCCATAAATATGCCGCCTTTCTAAATACACAATATTAGTTTCATTTCTCTGCCGTACATACTTCTTGAATATTTGATATTTCATATATGAATTTTCCAATAATATTCGCTTGCGTCCGTCCATGACTGAATGGCGGCGGCGGTGCTTGACAATTCTCGCGCATGTAGGACAAAGCTGCTGCATCGCACTCTACATGCGTTGGTCACGTAGGCCACTCAGTATTGATTGTTTGTTGTTTTCGCACCGCGTCGCGTCGCTTCGCGTTCGCGTCAAAGTCGCTCACTTACACTCTAGAAGTCTAATGGGCAGGTATGATAGATACCGTTCCGAAATAGCGTTGAGTCAAGGTGCGATATTTCCCAAATTCCCTACAACTTTTTCAATCTCCGAAAATTTAATTTTGCCTTCTGAGCATGGACTACGAATGGCCATAGT
This sequence comes from Ectropis crepuscularia, assembly GCA_963693475.1. Taxonomy (NCBI): domain Eukaryota; kingdom Metazoa; phylum Arthropoda; class Insecta; order Lepidoptera; family Geometridae; genus Ectropis; species Ectropis crepuscularia. Next base: position 23,930,969 of record OY856355.1, read on the forward strand.
GCGCGTACGGAAATGCATCGTTCACGATGTTTGCACTAAAAGTAATGGCGAACTTTATTCGTGCTCAGCCACGTTCATTTCGCGGAAGAACTTCTGCAAAAATATCAAGAAAAATACTCACTGGCTCTCTCTCACGTTTACTAAAAGTAAACGACACTAGACATGTGCTTTTTGAACGGTCATCAACCGATTTATGGCATAGCGTCCCAGAGTGGTGGATCGGGGTGGAGACCGGTCTGCGTCTGTTCCATGATATAACCAATAAGGTAGCTCTTGACTATGTGTCTACTATCAAACATATCCTTGAAAGATGCATTAATAAGCCGCACAAGGGTAAGGAAATCAAACGTTTCATGGAACGCAATTTCGGCGCACTGAATCCTCTTTCCAAACTCCCAAATAGAAGGAAAGCCACGCCCTTCATTGATATCCGAATGAATCAGGATCCGAAAGAGGTCGCAGCCATGATAAATGCTAAAGCGAAAGAGTTCCCCATCGCCGTGAACTGGGTTTCGTATTATACCACAGATCATTCAAATGATGATTTGTGGAATAAAATTCCTCAAGATAGATAAGGTAGCGCGTAACATCATTGTTCACAAGGCTTTCGTATCCTACTTAAGGCGAGGTGGGCCGAAATTTTAATTTTTTAAAACAATTTTTAGACCTATAAAACAGTGTTTGGAACTCTGAAAAAAATATATGTGTTAGTTAAGGATCTAGTCTAGGTTAATTCGCAGTTAATAACACGATTTAATTAGTTTTACTATATAGAAAAAAATCCCAAAGTTACCCCTTTTCGTAAAGTTTTGTCAACTTTATGACTAAACTATTGAACTTTTACACTAAATTTTTGTACTCAACGAAAGCCACTAAAAAGTTGTAGGTAAATTCGCAGGATTTTAGTTGATAAAAGTAAAAGAACCGCTCAGTCGCGTTTCGGCGCTCGCGAACGTTGAACCTGTGCTTGTTTTTGCAATTTTGACAACCGATAAATTTCTAATATTACGATCGCATTGTCACAGTATAACAACTACTTTTTCTCAGAAGATTTCATGGCAAGGATAGTGGAAGAAACAAACCTGTATGCCACACAAAAAAATCCAGCAAATACAACTGCAACCAATTTATCAGACTTGAGAAAGTTTTTTGGAATACTTATATATATGTCAGTCCAGCATTTTCCCAATATAAGAGCATACTGGTCTCCAAAATATGGCTATGAACCAATTTATTCGGTGATGTCTAATAACAGGTTTGAACAATTGAAAAAAATATTGCACTTCAATAACAATGACCACCACAAGGCAATTGGTGATCCAGGCCATGATCGCCTATTCAAGATACGCCCTATTATTGATGAATTGAATTCAAAATTTTCATCAGTACCTATGGACCAACGCCTGTCCATAGATGAACAAATGTGTGCAACTAAAGTTGCAACTAAAGTGGGGATTTAAACTGTATGTTTTGTGCAGCTTACAAGGATTTGCACACAACTTTGAGGTTTATGCTGGGCAGGACCTTACCATCAAACCTGAGAATGAACCAGATCTGGGCTCAACCAGCAATATTGTCTTGCGTTTAGCTCGAGGTATACCAAGACAAGTTGACCACATTGTCTATTTCGACAATTTTTATACTTCTGTGCCCTTGGTGTTCTATTTGGCAACTCAACATATCAACGATCTGTTGAAGCCCGGTATCTTTGGGTACGCAGATGATAGCACTGTTGTAGAGAGCTACATATCTAGCGCGAGAGCCAATAGTCAGCAAACTCAGGCACTGAGAGAGAGTTTGATCGAGCGTTTAAACTTGACCCTTGAGGCAGTCTCTAAATGGGGCGATGCCAATTTGGTCAGGTTTAATGAAGGAAAGACGCAGGCGTGTCTGTTTTCCGCAAAAAAGAGTCCATTCCAACAGACTCCTACTTTTCGCGGTGTATCCGTGCCGGTATCCAACCATCTCGAGCTTTTGGGCGTTACTTTGTCGTCTACGCTTAACTTTGGGTCGTATATCGAGTCCAAGGCTAAATTAGCTGCCAAAAAACTGGGTGTCCTCTCTAAGGTGCGAAGGTACTTTAAGTCTGAGCAGTTGCTCACGTTGTACCAAGCACAGATTCGCTCCTGTATGGAGTACTGTTCGCACCTTTGGGATGGGTCGGCTAAGTATCAGCTGGAGGCTCTGGAGTCGATCGAGAGACGTGCCAAAAGGCTCATAGGCAATGACACCCTCGTGCGAAAAAGACTGCAAAGTCTTGAACATCGCCGAAAAATTGCTAGCTTATCGGTTTTTTATCGGATACACTTCGGAGAGTGTGCGACTGATTTGCACGATCTGATACCACCTTGCCCTTTTTTCTATCGGAATGCTCGCAGCTCGAAAAAGCGACATCGTTTCATGGTTGATGTTCCAAAAACACGAACGAAGCGATTTGACTCTACTTTTGTGATAAGAACGTCAAGACTGTGGAATACGTTGCCTGAGTGGGTATTTCCCGTTAGTTATAATCTTTGTGTCTTCAAATCGAGAGTGAATCGGTTTTTTCTAGGTAAACACGCTCCATCGTAGACCGCATCGTCGCTTAACATCAGGTGAGATGGCGGTCAAGTGTAAACCTATAAAAGTTAAAAAAAAAAAAAAAAAAAAAAAACAAGGAATCCTTTCAGTGGGGACAGTACAACAAAATAGAATACCTAATTCAAAATTACCTGATAAAAAACAATTTATGAATAAATCTACTCCAAGAGGTGCACATGAAGAAAGAGTGACAACATATCAAGGTGTGGATATGAGTGTAGTAGCATGGAAAGACAACAAAGTTGTCACATTACTGTCATCTTATGTAGGTGCTTTGCCTTTGAATAATGTATCTAGATATGACAAGAAAAAAAAGAGAAGATACAAATTCCATGCCCGAAGATCATAAGTGAATACAATGCCCACATGGGAGGTGTGGACCTTATGGACAGTTTTCTGGGAAGGTACAGAATACGGATCAAGTCAAGAAAATGGTATATTCGTATTTTTTATCATCTTTTAGACCTGGCAGTGATAAATGCATGGATACTATATAAAAAAAATGCTAAAAATGTACCTAAGAAAGATATTTTCAATTTAGGTACTTTTAGAAATGAACTGGCCTTCCGTCCTTTGTAACATGGGAGCAGCAAAAGAAAAAAGAGGTCGTCCAAGTTCTAGTCATCTAGAAAATGAAATGCAGGCCAAAAAAAAAGAAGTGCAGTAGCAGTTGCCCCACCTAAAGAAGTTCGCAGGGATGGGCAAGATCATTGGCCTTTGGTAGGGGGATCCTTGCGTTGCAAATACCCCAATTGTAAGGGATTTTCAACTATACACTGTTCCAAATGCAATATTAATCTTTGCCTCAACAAAAACAACAATTGTTTCAGCAAATACCACAATGAATAAGTTTATAATCTCACTGTCAATTTTGTTCTAAGTAGGTTAGTCTGATTACATAATGATGTAAATTTCCACCAACCCATTTTTTCTAAATAAATAAAGTATTTTTATAAATATATTTTTTTAAATATTTTTTCCTTATTATAGAGCTAATCTTACGTCTAAATAAATTTAATTTGGTTAAAAAGTTAAAATCATGCATTTAAGGGTTAACCCTTTATAGGGTAAAGGCAGCATACGTCACCAACTTTTTTATTGATTTCTTCATATGTGTATTGTTGGCGGAACTGTTTATTTTCACTGATGGTAACATTAATATTGTTTCCGTCAAAATCAAGTGTGACATTTGACAGATAGATGAAAGCTGTCAATCTAGGTAGCCATTATTGTGGGAAAGTGGTGTTTTTCAGTTTAAAAAATTCATCCAGTTAGTCATAGGTTCCCAAAGTGGACCAGGTACGTCAAGTGGAGACCACATGGGGGTTCACGTAAACATGAAAAGAAAACAGGGGTTCACAAGTTGTAAGTGGGGGTCCACGAAACATTTTCTGGTTTTCATAATAAAGAACAAACATTTTGGCTTGGATTTACCCATCAACGTAGGCAGGTAGCATCATTCACTAGGCAGGTACTCAAAAATATTCGAGACTCATTTCAAACTCAGAATTGAATAGAACAATAGACAATAGTGCAAGTGTACACCATATGTCGAGACTTGCAAAGTGCCGCTGCCGTCCTTACACTCGCTCGTCCAGATGCTTGTTTAGACCTGCGAAGGGATGAAGTGAGACTTGCGCTGTGCTTGCAATATATTTTTGTATAAATACGTACAAATAATTATTCATTTGTTTCCGGAATTTTGAACATTAAAGTGTGACTGTGAGTGAATCGATGTCAGTGTTTGCGGTGCCGGAAAAAGTAAGTACGAGTATATGCCTATTTATCTCACATATTTTTATTATTATATATAGGTACATATTTGTTTTATTATTTGAGTAGGTAGTTTTTGAAGTAAACATTTTTACTTCACTTCACTAAATATATTACTAGAGATTATTCGAAACAACTATAAAAAAAATACAAAGTCAGGGAAGCTTAAACTTTACGAGTAGGTATTTTAACAGGATGCGGTTATCAATTCAGCCGGTTTTTTTTATGTACGTACTTACACAATTTACGCGATTCTTTTCTTGTTGCCAAATCGCTGAAATTTGTTTCCATAGAAATTTTGTACAGTTTGGTTTAGTAGTTTTCATTTTATGAACATTTTTGTTTGTTCGGACGATGTAATTTTGTATTTTGTACGGCTTTTCATAAATTTTTATTTCTATAGGCTGGTTATTATATATTATATGCCCATTTGTGGTAGAAAAAACCCATTGTAGTTAACAGAACAATCTATTACAGACACAAAAATTAAAAAAACTACGTTTACAAAAACCCGACGTCAAAACTACAAATGCGCACTCAAAAGCGTAAAATAAAGTAATGTGTATAAAATTATTGTAAGCGCTACCCGCTCATCTATTAAATTGAAGTTGGTTTTTTTTAAACGTGGTATTTTTTTATTTAAAAATATTTATTTGCGCCTCGACGGCGTTTTTTTAAAACAACGGTGTTTCCGTCTGCTTATTTTTTTTGCAATAATTCTATTCTTTTGGATTATAATAGCCATATTCTGGTAAACTCGCCTCAAAAACAAACATTTTTTTACAGGTAACTAACTGATTCGGAAAATGGCTGAATCTAAGAAGAAATGTCGACAGTACAGTGTGGATTATTTGAAATTTGGTTTTGTTCCATCAACGGCAGACAAACGATTGCCCATGTGTCTTTTATGCAAAAAAGTTCTGAGCAATGACTCTATGAAACCATCGAAGCTCGAAGATCATCTAAGAAGGTGTCATCCTGAAAAAATAGGCAAAGATCTGAAATACTTTCAAATATTGAAGGAAAAATATGAAAAGAGACCTACCCTAAATAGTATGTTTGCTTCAACGTCTCAAAGTAACGATGATGGCTTACGGGCATCTTACAATATTTCGTTGCTTATAGCGAAATCTGGAAAACCACACACCATCGGAGAAGAGTTAATTTTACCCGCTATTGAAGAGGTACTAAAAACTGTTCTGCACAAACCTCCATTTGACGTACTAAAAATAATTCCTTTAAGTAACAACACTGTGCAAAGGCGTATTGATGAAATGAGCTCTGATATAGAAAGTTTTTTGTGTAATTATCTGCAAACCACTCATTTCTCTATTCAATTAGACGAGTCTACTTTGCCTGGTAATGAAGCATTATTATTGGCATATCGCTCATCTAGTACTACAAAGACACAATTGTCAAAAAATGCAAAAATGAGTTAATGATGCCAGATTGTTCCAAAAGTGTCAATACGTATGGTGCTACAAAGTCGTTTTTATTGTTCAACAAACGAACGCAAGACAGCGCCACTGTCTTTGTTGCATTGGTACGAAAATGGACTCGCCCGGAGTGCAACGGCGCCATATTTGTCAGTTGCGCGGGGCTCCCCGTGACGGTCGGTCGTGTCAGAGTGCAACGTCGTCGTAAAGGTAATTATGACAATCATTTTTTCTATTTCTAAGTGCCAAACGACGTAAATGTATTTTCTGGCATTGTAGCACCAAATAAATAAAAAGCTTTGATTGCTACATTGCCGTAAATGTATTTTATGTCTCTGCAATTCTGAGACAAAATGCATCATTGAGAACTACAGTGCCGTAATAGTACATTATGATATAAGTGCGGTAAGTTGATAATTACAGCCGAGGCTTTATTGCTAGCTCGAGCCGAAGGCGAGAGCTATAATTAGCAGAGGCTGTAATTATCAAAGCGCACGTATGTCATACGACGTTTTATAACATATTTGCGAGGAAATAAACAAAACTCTGACAACATTTTCAAATAAAAACAATACAGCGAAAAAAACGCGCGGAATGATATTTACTTGATCACAGATCACAGCACAGAGTAAGTAATCACTATGGCTCACAGATTAGCAATGCGCGCGCATTGGCGCCTTTTTTTTTAAGCAACGGCACAGAACCAGCCGGTATGCCATTAATAATAAAGTAAATTAATATTTTTGTGTTTTGTTACAGAAAAATTAAAGTAATTTATGGTCTAAATTAATTAAATTAACGAATTTAATAATTATTTATTATATTTTACCTCTCAAAGGTAATTTTATTCATAAAATGTTGACCACACTTTTCTGACATAAAAACTCTTTACTAAGATTTAAAAAGGTACCGTTCGTTTTAGACGGAGCATATCTCTCTACCTAGTCTGTGGACGGAGCATTTTGAAACCGTGCGTTTTACATTACACTTTACAGCACTAGTGCGTAATAAGATCCATTACGATACAGAAATTGGTCCAATAAGAGACCCTTTACGAGCAAATATGTTATAAATGTATTTTATGTCTTTGTATTACCAGAAAAAATAAATATTGAGACCCTCAATGCCGCAATTGTATATTGAGTGTTTGTAGCAACAGATTTATTAAATTTTGTGAGCCATACAACATGTATTTTGTGTCGGTGTTGAACCATCATATCTCTTTAGGTTAAAATGAACTAATGACGTGATAGTATTTAGAGTCATTGTAGCACAACAGCTCAATAAAATGACTGTACTTTGTGTCAAAATTGCACTACAATAATATTATAAGTAGGTACAACTGTTTGTATCAGAGATAGTCTGCGGGTTATCAGGGCGCGGACCTATACGTACCTACCTACACAGTTAATTTATTGAATAATTGGAAACAAAGCCTTTAGGTAGATACTAGCAACGTAGTAAGTACAATCATCTATTCGGTAGTATTATGTAGGTACTAGTCACTTACTTACCTATACCTATAACGAGTTTGTACGAACTATAAAGTGTTCCTTATTTATTTTGAAACAACTACATACTTAGGTTATTTATTTATACTTACCTATTATTAAAATGCGTTTTATACATCAAAATAGAATAAGCATTGCTTAATATTCTATTTCGATGGATTTATACCTTTTGCTTATATTGTAAGTAGGTACCTACTTAACTAATTAGCGTTTAAGTGCGCAGTAGTATGTACTATTATTTTATTGTGCTTTAAATAGGTAGGAATTATATCTCAGACGGGATGAAGGAGACGGGCGCGGGACGCAACTCACGCAACACACACACGCAAACTTATTTGGCGCGACCTGTAGGTACTTACTTATAAAATTGCCAAATACGAAAATACATAAAGTATTATTATAATAACTATCTGTGGCCCGCGGATTCGCCCGCGTTAACGAACAAAAATATAAATATTTTCCCGTAGTAGTAATAAAAAGCGCACCTATATTATTATTATAGTTATGTAATTACCTATAAGTTTAGTTGTAGGTAGGTAAGTAGGGTCATTGCGCCGGTTATAGTCTAACTTGTTGAGAAAGTGACAACCCTACACTCGATTCGTCGGTGCGCGCGGCACAAAGGGCGGTACTTACTTCATGCAGCATGCTTTTGCGGCTTTCTTCAATATCAAAGGAGTGCAACTTCTGTACTTATCTATTCTGTGCCTATAGTTCGTATGCCGGGAACGGCCCCGGCTCTCCTATGGAACCACCAGGGCGCCAAGTTTTTGTTTTAAAAGATACCTTCTTTTTATGTTGTGTGTGCATGAAACCATTAATCTGTAGATCTACTTGTTTACTAATAATAGTTTTGTTCTTTTTTCAGTTAAGTAAGCTAAACAAAGCTAGATATTTGGTGACAAAATGGCGAGTAATCGCAATAAAAAAATGTTTACAATAGCCATAAAAGGCTTAATTCCTGCTCCTTTCTCTAAAAATGTAGAGGAAAACCAATGCTCAGAGACTGAATCGGTTAGCAGTAGAGAAAAAAATGTTTCATCTGCTCCTTTGCCTCTATTAATCGCTGATAAAGAAACTGTGTATACGAAAGTACGTAGCACTGTGGATGCGCCAGTTGTTCACAAAAATATGCCAGATATTGATGCTGCTATCTCAATGACCCCCCGAAGGTTCAAGACAAAAATCCGTAAGTGATATTAAAACTTAACTCATCTGGCATAGATTCAATCATTGGCAATTCGCATGGTTGATAATTAGATTATGATGTATGCCTTATTTCTAAAAATATAAAGTCTTATTCAATATTAGTATTTATAATTAAATGACACGGTAGGTAGTAATTACTCTATTATTTTACCTCTGAACTGCACTGATAATGGAATAATTTTGTGGATTCTTTTTTATTTATTAAATTGTTGATTATGAATTTAATTATGTTGCAGCAAAACGTCTGAAAATGTATTTTTCAACTAATGATAATGACAAATTGATTCAACATGAAAATAGCAAGGAAAACAAACAACAATATATTATAACTCAAGAAAGTAAAATAAGTCAGTCGGGAAAAGATACACGGTTATTTCAAAGGCACGCTGACGATGAGCTAGCGGAAGATATTCCTGAAGAATGCAGTGCACTTGAAACACAAGACTGTATAGAACCGATGTCACAAAATAGCCTGGTAGATATCACTCTGGCGAGTCTAAAAGAATCGTCTGAGCAGAAGCAAAATAAAAGTTCTACGTCACCTACAAAAACACAAAATAATCAATTTCCACTGATTACTTCAAAGGATGTTGAATTTGAAGAAATCGGTTTGTATATTTTTAATGGTTAAAAGCTTTGAAACACATTAAATTTGTTCAGCATTGATTGTTAAATTTATAGTGCTACTGTTACCTTGTTGTAATTTTATTTCAGTTGCTGACAAGAGCGATAATTCGCTTTCAATACTCACTTCATCAGTTGCAAATAACACTGAAAATATGACACAAGTTGAAAGTCTCATGTCTTTATGTTGGACAGCTGTGAAATTTCATCCTTGTTACTCAAAATATTTTGAGGAAGATCAAGATAGCTTTGATGGAAAAGATTTCTCTGGGACCGACGATGATGACGATTTTGTACCTAGCAAGAATAGAAAACGTAAGAGGCTTGCATTAGCTATTGTATCAAGTCCATCAAGCAATTCGGGTTCAAGTTCTGATGCAGAATCTTCATCTGAATCTACCAGCTCTTCTGATTCATCTTCTAACTCGTCAAAATCTGTAAAAAAAGTGAAAAAAAGGAAGAGAAATGCTGCAAACTGGAAGCGCAATAAAACCAAACTTTTGAGAAATTCCGGAAAAGAGTATGTTTCACGTATGGGAAAAGCTGTCAAGGCCAGAGAGATGAAACCGCCTTGTTCAAACAGATGCCGATTATCTTGCTCGACAAAATTCACAACAGAGCAGAGACACAAGATTTTTGAAAACTATTGGGGATTAGCTTCCATTCAAAGGCAACGTGATTTTCTGGCAGCTTGTACGACGATTCTACAAGTTCCTTTTCGTCGTTTGAAGACAAATGCTACAAAAGAAAGACGACCTAACCGTTGCTTTTCTTTTGTGTTGGACGGAAAAACCATCAGAGTGTGTAAAACATTTCTGATGAGCACTTTTGGAATAACAGAAAGGGTACTGCGAACAGTCACGGAATGTAAAACTACAGGTGTTGGTATCGTTCCTTCTGACGCCCGGGGAAAGCATGCAAAACGTGTTCAAGATCCAGAAATCGCACAATCTATCCGTGATCATATAAACTCCATTCCTCGAGTCGAAAGTCATTATCTCAGAGCGAATACTAGTCGCGAGTTTATAGATGGGGGTCTAACTATTGCCGAAATGTATAGAAAATATAATGAGAAAAGACTGTCGGAAAATAAAGCTGCTGCAAAATATGAATATTATGCTCATGTTTTCAATACTGAGTTTAATATATCTTTCTTTGTTCCCAAGAAAGATCAATGTGACGAATGTGAGGCATATAAAAATGCTGTTGAGGAAGAGAAGTTGTCACTTAAAGAAAGGTATGATGAGCATCAACGTCAGAAAAAATTAAGCCGTAAAGCGAAAGAGGCCGACATAAAAGACGGTACTAAAATTGTTTGCATTTACGACTTACAAGCAGTTATGCCTGTGCCAATTGGAGAAGCTTCAGGTTTCTTTTACAAATCCAAGTTAAATTGCTACAACTTTACAGTAAGTTTCTCTTTGTGTAATGCATATTGAATTATTAATTTTTCTTTGATAATTTCTAGTGCACAAAATAATATTTTAATAATCTTTTAGGTCACTGACGTCAAACATAAAAGCACAACATGCTATTTTTGGCATGAAGCCTTGGGCAACCGTGGATCCACCGAAATAGGAACATGCGTTTACAAATTTTTAGCAAACATTGCAGAAGCTCATCCAAACAGTGACATAATATTTTATTCGGACAACTGTTGTGGTCAGCAAAAAAACAAGTATATATTTATCACAATTTGCTTTAGAAAAGAGTGTTCGACTTTTAAAATTTAATTTATCATTAATTATGTTTATTTCTTACAGATATATTCTCGCGATGTATTTTTACGCTGTATCAACACTGAATTTAAACTCGGTGACCCATAAATTTCTCATTCGTGGTCATACACAGAATGAGGGGGATAATGCCCACTCTCTTATTGAGAAATCAATAAAAAGGGCTAAAAAATCGGGTCCAATCTATGTACCAAGCCAATACGTACAACTTATACGTAATGCAAAAGTAACTGGCAAGCCCTTCAAAGTAGAAGAGCTTAACTACGATGATTTCATCGATCTGAAGGTACTGGCTGAAGAAATAGGGATTAACACTACTAAAACGATAGACGGCAAGACCATGAAATTAACCGAAGTCAAAATGATACGGTTCTTGAAGAATAGTGACACTTACGAGTACAAAACTTCTTATGATGAAGCAGAAGCTTGGACGAAGGTTCTGATCAAGCCGAGAACTGGGTCTGGACGCAAAACCAGCAGACCTCGAAGAGAGGCCACTATTCGTGATGTGTCACTAAAACCCGCATATCTTTCTAGGATCTCAATTGCACAGCAGAAGCAAAAAGATTTGTTGTCTTTAATAGAAAAACTTGTTGTTCCAGCGTCATATAAATATTTCTATGATTCAATCTTAGATTAAGCAAACTCATTTTTTTAGGTTATTTTTCCCTTTGGAGAATAAGGTTTACTTTGATACGATGATTTATTTTCTTAGAAGAGCGTTATTTTTGTTACGTTTCATTTTTCATTTATTTTGATATTCTATTATTTGAGTTCCTACTATATTTGTAAGCTACATAAAATACTTATTTTATTGGGAATGCTGTGATTAGCAATACCCTTGAGTTATATTTATAATAATTAATATAAGTATAAAAATAACAAAATGAATCTGTGATTTATGTACCAATACGTAAATATTAAAAAGACTGTTAATTATTCAGTAAGTACTATTTTATGGATAAAAATACAAATGCAGCTGTGAATTACGTGCCATTAAGTAATGTTAATTTTTCAGTATTTAATTTAGCTGTAATAAATGATTACCTTGATTTAGATTTGTGTTTTAATAAATTGAAGTTAACTAATGTTTTATGTCGTAACTTACAAATTAAAACATTTTCAATGCAACAAAGACGTAAATGTGTGTGTCGAATCACTTAATGTAGTTTTTTTTATAGTCATACTTGATATTTTTATTTATTTTTGTTACCATACTCTTTTTAGATAACTAAATATCCAAAATATCCTAGTTGCAGTTGAAAATCATATGAACTGAACTTTTAAAACATAAAAGAACTTTGAAAAAATCTTTAAATTGCTCTCCTGTGAAATTTGCAAAATGGCAATTACGTCTCTGTAGTACTAGATGAGCGATATGTCCGATTTGTTATGGACGAAGAAACCCACGAAGAGCTGCTATTCGCAAGAACTTTGAAGTCGGACACTAAAGGCGAATCGATATTTAAAGTCCTGAATGATTTTTTTACAGAAAAATCAATTCCACTCACAAACATTATTTCGGTGGCAGCAGATGGAGCTCCTGCCATGCTCGGACGATATCGTGGGTTTATAAGCTATCTTAAAAGAATATTACCAGGAGTAATTGCAATCCACTGTGTTATCCACCGACAACACCTTGTAGCAAAAAATTTGAGTGATAGATTGCACCAGTCGCTTCAATTTGTAATTAACGCAGTTAATAAAATAAGAAGCAATGCTCTGAATACCCGTTTATTTGCACTATTGTGCGATGAAAATGATGAAGATTTCCAACGGGTGCTGTTACATACTGAAGTACGCTGGTTGTCGAAAGGTGCATGCTTATCGAGATTTTACTCACTTTTTGAATCTGTGATAGAGTTTCTGGAAAACAAAGCACCAGATTTAAAAGAAAATCTGATCAAATATAAAGCGGACATTGTGTATTTAACAGAATTGTTTACAAAATTCAATGACGTTAACTTGCAGTTACAAGGGGACAGCCTTAATTTAGTAAAAACAAAGAGTGTAATTTCGGCTTTTCTTGGTAAATTGAAATTAATGAAACAAAACATTAGTCGGCGCGAATTCGCCCAATTTCCGCTTTTATCGCAGATAGAATGTCTTGATGAAGATATTCAGACATACGCTCAACATTTAAGTACCCTGCACGATGATTTCAAACACAGATTTGAAGATATTCTGACGATGGAAATACCACCATGGATCATAACCCCATTTGATGAGACTGAAGAGGTAAATGTGATATTGCAAGAGGAGCTACTTGAACTCAGCACCAACGAGGAATTGAAGGTAAAATTTAAAAAAGGCTATCAAAAATTTTGGCTGCAGGCAGAAATCCCCGAAAAATATCCTGGGTTATGGGAAATTGCGAAAAAATTTTTGATAGCGTTTCCCTCGTCATATCTTGTCGAAAGAAGTTTTAGTGCCGTAACCAACCTGTTAACAAAAAAAAGGAGCAGATTGAACGTCACAGAACGGGGAGATCTGAGATTACTCCTTACAAAACTGAAGCCGAATATTGATAACTTGCTATCAATTCATCAAGCACATCCGTCTCATTAAAAGTATGAGTATTTTCTTATAGTTAATTTTACATTTCATTGTTGATTTTTTATCAATTGTTGCTTGTTTGCAATAATATTTAATTTCTTTTTAATTATAATAATATTTATGATTATACAAAATCATAAGCAATAATTTTGTATAACCACAACTATTATTTTAATAAATAGGACACAAAGAATGTGCTAAGCACTTTTTTTTCTTCTTAACACCCACCCCCAATTTAGGGTGAAATTTTAGGAGTTTTGGAAATACAGTAGAAATAAAAGTAAAAAAGCAGCAAGCCTACAAGTATTTATAGGGGGTCTACGCAAAATACTAAAATTTTGAAAGTGGTTCACGAGAAAAATAAGTTTAGGAACCTCTGAGTTAGATCTTCTTAGATTTTGGCTAAAATGGTAAGATTTGTTGTTTATTATCATTTTCTATATTTATTGTTATCGTTTTACGTGTGATTTTGGCTCTCAATATCTTATAAGTAACTTTATTTTTTTTGGTGGCAGCATGGATGCCACTGCCCGCTCATTGTTTTACTTTGGTGGCAGTATAAATGCCATTGCCCGTTTGCATTCCAGGAATACCTGAGAGATGAAGATATTGAGAAAGCGCTGGAACACATGTTTGGACTTCCTGAAGATCCAGAAGACTCAGTAGATGAGTACGAGGGTGATGATGGCGTGGAACCCTGTTTAGATATACGTGCGGCATCGGAAGATTGCAATATTTTTCAAGATCGAGAAAGTCCAACGCCTGGACCATCAAGTCGTAGCCCTGTGAGTTTCCTTCCTTCTCATGACAGTGAAAACACATAAAATATAGATCCTAATATAGGAGTACTACCCAATATTGAAGACAGCGACGTCGAAATATTGCAACCAGTCCGACCTTCACGAGTACGATCACGAAATACTTTGGGAGTCTTCTTCAGAATCTTCTGGTGACTCTTCCTCAGGTGAAGAGAATGATAATGACTGGAAAAAGGGTAGTGTGTGGCCGGACAGGCCAAATGCAGATAAATATGATGAAGTTACCTTGAATCCTAAGGTTTTCTTTCAAAGCAGGACTTCTCCAATGGCTTATTTTTCGAGATATTTTTCGGCAGAAGTAATTGATCATATAGTAGAGCAAACTAATCTGTATGGGTCCCAGAAAGCGACTTTACATTGGGAACAGGTTACAAAGTCTGATATGGAAGCTTTTTTGGGAATTATTATTCTGATGGGTATTCACGTTTTACCATCCATAGATCTATATTGGTCTAGTGATCCATTTTTTAGAGTCGACGAAATTGCTCAAGTAATGACATGTAAAAGATTCAAAAAAATTTTAGAGCCTTCACTTGAATGATAATTCCAAAACCCCTCCGAAAACAAGTCCTGATTATGACAAATTGTATAAAGTTCGGCCTCTATTAGAAATGTTGAACACTGCTTGTCAAAGAGAAGCTAAACAATCAACTTCCCAGAGTATAGATGAAGCTATGATACGTTTCAAAGGAATATCATCTTTGAAACAATATATGCCAGCTAAACCTATCAAAAGGGGCTTCAAAGTTTGGGTTCGTGCAGATAGTTGTACAGGTTATGTATTTGAATTCCAGATTTACACTGGGAAAAATGAGAACAATATACCGGAATTAGGTCTGGGTGCTAATGTGGTCAAATCCCTGACAAGTGCTCTGATTGAAGAGAAAGTTCCAGCGCATGTAGCTTTCGACAATTTTTTTGCCTCGTATCCCTTGATGCAATACCTTTATGACAATGGCATTCATTCTACTGCCACTGTCAATATAAATAGAGCTGATTTACCGACATTCGTAAAGACACAAATGAAAAAAAGTAAGGTAAAGCTTGATAGGGGAAGTTACAAATGGAGAGTGAAGAAAGATGTTGCATTTATGATTTGGAAAGATACAAAAAACGTAACATTGTTGAGTACAGCCTTTCACCCCAAGGAAAAGACCGTTTGTCAGCGAACGATGAAGGATGGCACAAAAAAGAATTTTCCATGCCCTTTGGCAATTATTGAGTATACAAAAAGAATGGGAGGGGTTGACAGGTTTGACCAGAAAAGAGGCAGGTATGAGGTTGGTCGAAGGAATAGGCGTTGGTGGTGCAGAATATTTTATTTTTTGATCGACTTGGCTATTACAAACGCTTTCATATTGCACTCTGTTTCACCGAGAAATCATGGACCAATGACAAATCTACAATTTCGCATAGCAATTGCTAGATCACTCATAGGAAACTACACGTCGAGATATCAAGCGAACCCAATTTCATTGCTAAGAAGAAGCAAGCTCCTGTCAGTACCAGCTATCAAAAAGTTGTAGGAGTGCAAGATGATATTCGTTATCAAGATGTTGGAAAACACTTGATAGATAAGGCAGACACTCCACGCCCGCTTGTGTAGCACAAAGACAAATAACGTAAGAAGCAAGTTTTCATGCACGACTTGTAAAGTGTTCCTGTGTGCTTACCCTTGCTTCACTCAATTTCACAAAAAGAACTGAAGACTACATTAGATAAGTAAAATAGGGTTTTATCTATAAAAAAAATACCAATGATAGTTACCAAAAAATTTTGCCAGAATAAGTTTTATGAATCTCATTAATAGTATGATAGTTGATTGATGTCACCATATTTTATTATTAGCTATAAGAATATTTTTCTAAAAATAAATATTTGCGTTATCTAATACTTACCGTTTTATTTGTAATTCCATAATAAATATTAATAAAGTAGCCAAGTGCGAGTTGGACTCGCCCATGAAGGGTTCCGTTGCAGCAAGTAACATAATATACATAGTACACATAGTTCTCGCTTCTTACCCGTGGTACTACCGGTGGTACTACTGGTAGTACCACGGGAAATGTTTTTTGCCCGTAGTACTACTAAACAATCTAGTAGTACCACGGGAGATTTATTTTACCTCTGGCACTACTTACTTATAAGTCGAAACAATATTAAGCGTTAGTCCCGATCGGGCCACCGCACCGGAAATAAACCACTATTCTTATTTCAAGTAACTATTGTATTAGAATCTTTTTTCAAATAACTGAAAATAAAACTTCGAATTCAATTGTTTAGAAGAAAGTTAATTTTGAATTTGTCAATAACAATAAATACATGGCGTCCTTTCTCTAAGCGTACACGAGTTTAAAATTGTTTATAGTTTTGTTTAATGTGACCCATTCATTAACTAGGTAAGATAACAAAGGTGAATAGGTCATTCGGGTTATTATTTTCCATTAAGTATGTGAGTGCATTTTCCAGATTATCGAGTTTTAGTTTATTTTACAGCCATGTGTGATGCAGTTGCTACAGAAATTAATTATATACAGAGAAAAGGAGGCACTGTGCTCCTTAGTGGCGGCTATCAATATTATAAGTTAAAAGAGTACGTAAATGGCTCTGTCATTTGGAGATGTGCATTGTACAAAAAACAAAAGTGTACTGGAAGTGTAACGATAAAAGTGAGTTTTTTATTCATATTTAAGAGATGCTGTTATATTATATTGTCTTATGTTTAGTCGAAACAGATAAATTTTAAGATAAAAAATGTATATTTCAGGATAAAACCATTTTAAAAGATGTTATTCCGCAAGAACATAAGTGTCAATCTGATTATGGAAAAAACCAAATCGCGATGACTATTTCAAATTTAAAGCAGAAGGTTACGGAATCTAACAAACCAATAGAAAGACTATACAAAAAAGCATTTAAAAAGATGATGGCTACAATCTGGTTACAAATGTGCCACTTTTTACCAGTGTGCAACATAGCTTGTACGACATGCGCAACAGATCAGCAAATGTAAACAAAACTGTATTCAAGAACGTTGAAGATGTACATGTGCCTGTTAATCACTACTCATTTATTCTTGCCGATTATTACTATGAAGGAAACCGTATATTGATCTTCTGTAGTCATGCTGCTAAAGCCAGAATGTCAGAATTTTCAGAATTTTTCGGTGATGCCACCTTTTATGCATGTCCACCCCCATTCACCCAGTTGTATAGCATCCTTGGAGATGCCGGAAGTACCACAGAAACAACTAAAGTCGTTCCATTGATCTTTGCTCTCCTAATGAATAAAAAACAAAGTACGTATGAAGTTATGTTCGAGTTAATAAAAACACGACTCCCAACTTTTGTGGCAAAACATTTTCACTGTGACTTTGAGGTTGCTGCGATTAATGCAATTTTAAGTGTTTTCCCAGGAGTCAGTATCATTGGATGTTATTATCACTGGCACAGATGTGTCATGAGAAAAGGAAAAGCACTTAAATGTGACAAAAAGCCCGAAAACCGCATTGTTGCATTAGTTGCAGCATTAGCATTATTACCAGCTGAAAGAATAATGGAAGGATACGATTACGTAAAGACTGAGAGCGAGTTCTTCGAAGTAAAGAAATTGCTACAGTATGTAGAACGGACGTGGATGAAAGGACACATGACAGGAATAATAAGTGTGTTTGGTAAACGCCACCGAACGAATAATGTTATTGAATCATGGCATTCTAAAATAAACAAAATTTTGAAAAAAAGTCCGGTGACACTTATGAGACTACTAGAAACCTTAGAAGACCAGTCAACGACAAAAGTTTTATCCAAATTCTCAAGTAAAAGAAGAATGCAGTATATTAAAATTGACGACTGTATCAGACGGATACAAATGCAACTTATAAATAACGATGTTTCATTGGAGCTAGCATTAGAAAAATTGCGTAGTTTTTAATTTTCCGAAATTAGATGTGATTTATTTTATTTCTTTGAGATTTTTTTGGGATTTTGTTACTTACCAATAGTAACTAGAAATGAAATAAACATTGTTCGCTTAATATTGATAGTGTTTCGACTCTTAAGTAAGTAGTGCCAGAGGTAAAATAAATCTCCCGTGGTACTACTAGATTGTTTAGTAGTACTACGGGCAAAAAACATTTCCCGTGGTACTACCAGTAGTACCACCGGTAGTACCACGGGTAAGAAGC
This sequence comes from Ectropis crepuscularia, assembly GCA_963693475.1. Classification (NCBI taxonomy): domain Eukaryota; kingdom Metazoa; phylum Arthropoda; class Insecta; order Lepidoptera; family Geometridae; genus Ectropis; species Ectropis crepuscularia. The sequence goes on from OY856355.1 coordinate 23,949,398, forward strand.
GATAGTTCTTGTAGTTCGTTGTAACTTTGATCGAAGTTTTAATAATAGTGTATTTATGACGTACTAAAAAAAACTACTCATCAGATCGAGTTCAAACTAATTTTCGTTGGTAGTTTTTATGGTAATGTACATCATATATTTTTTTTAGTTTTTTCATTCTCTTACTTTAGAAGTTAGAGGGGGGGGGACACACATTTTACCACTTTGGAAGCGTCTCTCGCGCAAATTATTCAGTGTAGACAAAAATTATATTAGAAACCTTAACACATTAACTGCCAGAGTAATAATGACAAAAATCACAAAAAAAAAAAGAATTGTGCCAATTGATGTTATGAGTCTAGATATACATAGTATTAAATTTTGGGGTCAATCGGAGGCAGGGTTCCGTAGAAAATTTAAAAAAACTTCACGAGGTCACCGGTACCCTACATGGCGCACAGAAGTAATTATGTTGATTTCCGTTACCAAGGCGCCGTGCGGTCATCTCTCCGGGCACCCCCGCGCACCTCAGTCGCGTACGCGCCCTATCACGGAACGGACGTTACGTTATGTCATTTTGCGATTACCACTTTCTTTTGTCGTACGTACTTAGTAAACAATGTCCGAGTTAGATATAAACTCTGAGGACTTATTTTTTACCCAGGATAATTTATATGAAATTGATTTATTGGAAAAGTCATTGTTGAATAATGTAGACACGTTTTGTGATAATGTACACGATTTAGAGGAAGATTTGTGTACGGAGAGTGGGGATGAGAATATCCATCCCCCAAAAAATCGAAGGCGTCTTTACATAAGAAGCGATTCGGAAAGTGAATGTGATTCGGTGGAAAATTTTGTCACTCAAAATGTGACTCTTATGTCGTCAAGTAGGCCACAAAAATGGAGAGAACCAAGAGGACTCCAACCATCAGTGATTGCATTTACGGAGCCAACAGGTATTTATAATGATATTAAAATAATAATAATTCATTTATGTGCTATAAGTTTGTGTTTTATTCATTAACCGACTTAAAAAAGAAGGAGGTTCTCAATTCATCTGTATGTTTTCTATGGTTAATGCTCAATAGTCAAGAATATTTTTACTCTTTTTAAATAGTCTACTGACTATTTATGTCCTTTAATAACCAAAGTACGGATTTGTTCTAGGTATCAAGAAACCGTATGATATTAAACTACGAAATGCAGACCCAGGAGCCTATTTTTCATTATTAGTCTCAGACGAAATTTTTGAGGAAATAGCTGTGCAAACGAACTTGTATGCTGAGCGACGCGAAAGCTCAAAGCCGTCATCGCGTTTGAATAGTTGGAAGCCAACAAACAAAAATGAAGTCAAGGCTCTTTTTGGACTTATTATGTACATGGGACTAATCAAACTCCCGAAAATAAGTTTATATTGGAGCACAGACAGAGTTTTCAAACAAACTTTTGCACCTTCGATCATGAGTCGTAACAGATTCGAACTGTTGTTGCAAAATCTGCATTTCGTTGACAACGAAACTGCAGATACCACCGATAGAATATATAAAATACGCAGTCTGATAGATACGTTAAATAACTCATTTCGACGGTACTATTCACCTAAAGAAGAAGTTTGTGTCGACGAAAGTCAAGTGCCTTACCGCGGGCGATTGATCTTTAGGCAATATAATAAGAGCAAACGGCACAAATATGGAATGAAGCTGTTCAAACTGTGCACAATACCAGGTTATACTTGTAAATTAGAACTGTACGCTGGTAAAAACCACGAACAGCTGAATAGAACGCCTAAAAACGTTGTAATGTCACTCTGTAAAGAAATACTTGATTTGGGGCACACCGTAGCTACGGATAATTGGTATACGAGTTTAAATTTAGCCAATGAACTTCTAGATAGGTATACTCATTTAGTAGGCACACTGAGAAAAAATAGAAAGGGCCTGCCCAAACCAGTTATTGATGCAAAACTCAAACCAGGCGAATCTGTAGCAATGGAAAACGAACGCGGTATAACAGTGTTGCACTGGAAGGATAAACGAAGTGTATTCATGCTCTCCACTAAACACTCAAAAGGATTTGCTAGTGTGCATAAAAAAGGAAAAGTGATTCGAAAACCGAAGATGGTTATAGCATATAATAAAGCAAAAGGTTCTGTAGACATGAGCGATCAGATGAGCGCGTATTCATCACCATTAAGAAAAACCATAAAATGGTATAAGAAATTAGGCATCGAATTACTTTTAAATACAGCTGTAGTAAACGCCTGGATCATGTTTTGCGAAAATACAACTCAACAAGGAATTGTAGAATTCCGACGTCAATTAGTGGAATATCTAGTTGACTCTGGTAAAAACGAAACCGAAAATGAATCTATTTCTAAGAGACCTACAAGACTGAAACATACATTAAAAGGAAAGGAAGGCAAGGTAAGGCAATCCAGGCGCTTCTGTGTAGAATGCTACAAAACCAGTATCACGACGTTTGGATCAAGACTTGCTAAAAACAAGGCCAAAAAAGTGGCAACCTATTGTCCTGAATGTCCTGGACTACCCCATTATTGTCTTCAATGTTTTAATAAGTGCCATCGGTATTTGTAATTTTGAGAATGTGAACTTCAGTTTCAGATATATTGTTTCTTTGCTTCTTTTGTTTTTTTTTTCAGATTAGTGGGCAATTTTATACTAAAAAGCAATAAAGTTTAATTTGACTACTCATTTTATTATTCTTCCCATTCCATTTATATGTTTCATTTATAAATGTAACGTTTGGATTTTAAAAAAATGTTATGTTCTGGGATTTTTAACGTTATTGAAGGTTTATCTTCAATAATTCAAAATGTTTTTACGTTACATAGAAACCATGCAAAAGTATTACTCCTGAGCGCCATTCCGGTCACTTACTAATAAGAAATCTATAGAAAACGAGTCCTACGGCGCGTAAATCAACTCTGGAAACAGGTTTACCGTGAGGCCACCGGTGTCCTACGTGGCGCCTTAATACAAGACCGCCTCCGGTCACCGGTGCCCTACATGGCGGTCAATGTGTTAACATCATTTTTGAAGATCTATCGATAGACACCCCACACGTGTAGGTTTGATGAAAAAAAATTTTTGAGTTTCAGTTCTCAGTATGGAGGGCACCCCTAATTTTTGTTTTTTAATAAACTTTTGTATTACTTAATGCGGTTCACAGAATACATCTACTTACCAAGTTTCAACAGTGTAGTTCTCATAGTTTCGGCAAAAAGTGGCTGTGACATACGGACGGACAGACAGACAGACAGACAGACATGACGAATCTATAAGGGTTCCGTTTTTACGTTTTACGGAACCCTAAAAATATGAATTTTACTGAAATTTACAGGAATATAATCACTTTAGTACGGGCAGTGGCACATATACTGCCACCAAATTTTCCACATATTTCCCAGCGATTTTCCGAACTAAAAAAATCTTAAAAATCATATAAAAATATCCTTTATAACATACCTAAATTTTGTTTTCCTACCACTTACGGTTATCTCTGCCTTATAAAGGGTTAAGACGTGTGGTTTGTATCCAATCGGGCCAAGCAGGATATCGTGAATTACAAAAGAATTGTGAAACAACACAGCGACACAAAAGATAATCATGACGTCGTCGCCATGAACCCTATAATTTCCGAGTGAAACTATCTAGCATATCTAGAAAGTAAAATAGATCCGAGTTTACTGCAAGATTTTCAGGGGTGCTGATTCCAGTCCCAGCTAATCGGAACCATTTCAACATGGAACCAGAGCTTAATCTTACCGGCCAAGGCCAACGTCGCTACGACACATTTGCGCAATATGGAAATTTGTTTCCACCATCAAATCGCGGACAGAGCCGTCCCCCTAGAAGAGGGAGAGGACAGACACGCTCACACCAAAGTTTCCAAACAGCAAGAATGGAAACCAAGAGACGCGTAGAAGGAGCTAAAACGCTTGAAAAGGTCCAAGACCTCGTCAGACAGTCCTTACATTCAGGAGTCAAGACGGGAGATGATCTATTGGCGCGCATAGGTGAAGCACATACACTAAAAGCCATCAGTCTAACAATCACCACAAGAGGAATAGGATTCGGGCTTGCTCACCTCAGTTTCATTGCGGTCTCATATCATGAGATCCAAGTTCCAAGCGTCTATGCCCAATACAGGGTATTCTTAGCGGTCCTCGAAGCAAAGCTCGAGAGTCTAAAGACCAGCTATCCACTAGCAGCGCGTAATCCAGAGTTAACCTATGATTACAGAGTTAACGCCGATTTACTACATGTAGCGCAAACAGTTGTCATCGCACCAGAGCCAATCAAGAGGCTAATTAATGCTGTCGGGATCGTGACATACGATGAAGGTATATACATACCAACAGTGGCTCGCTCCACAACAGATGAACGAAATAGATTCGTTCCCCGTGCAGAAGCTGTGCTATATTCAAATCTAAGACGCACAGTTGAATCCCTTGCTGATATTAACACGCCAGAAAGATATCGAAGGCGTTTTGAAGAAAATTGCTCCATTCCTGGAGCCATATGGCAACAACACCGATTAACTAACGCCGATGAGATAATACCGGCTAATCACACCGTTGATGACCTGCGAAATGATATCGCCCTATTAGGTCCATATTTGAATAAGTTGCAAAAACACGTCCCAAAGATGGTTGACGGAACTATAGATTTTAAAAGTAGGGGAGCGCGGGGTTAGAAGTTACCGGGGTAAGTTGTTCCGATTGAAATAACTCCGTGAGGAAAAGAGATAGGAATATTCAATAAACGCGTCATGACTTGCAATGCCACAGCGCATCGACGGCGGCTATCTTAAACAGGCCAGTGGCGCCGGGAATATTGGATCGACCGCATGTGCGTCGCTGATTCACGTAAGTAAATATTTTCGTATTTATTATTTTTGGTCTATTTCATGAATTTTAACAATTTGCGTTGAGTGTTTCATTGTTTCAATGTAAGGATTTATCTATTGTTGTGATAAACAATGCGTAATTGGCGTAAGTTTTGTAACTTAACCTACATTTTGTGTTTTTTTCAACTCGTGTGATTGGGGCTAGATGTTCCTTTTTTCTGGGGCAGGTTGTGACCTCGGAACAACTTGCCCCAATTCATTTGTACCAATAATGAGGTATCATTATAATCATTATAACCAGCTTTTAGTAGTCCACTGCTGAAGATAGGCTTCCCCCAACGAGGGCCAAAATGAGGCATTTATTTTATTGTTATTTTCTTTTACAGCATGCGAACTTATAAAAGAAAATCGACCCGAGGCTTAATATCAAAGGAGTTACTGCAAACAGCAGCAAATGCAGTTATTAATGACGGCAGAAAAATTAAAACTGTTGCGAGAGAGCTTGAAATTTGTCATATGACTTTGTACAGATTTGTAAAGAAAGTAAGATCCCGAGAAGAAAATATCACAACAGGCTACAAAAAAACAAGAGCTGTGTTTACGGAAGAACAGGAAGATAAGTTGGCTGACTATATATTAAAATGTAGCTCAATTTTCTTTGGTCTTCTACCAGAAGAACTCAAAAAATTAGCGTACGAATGTGCAGTAAAATTCAATGCTCCCAATATTCCACTATCTTGGCACAAAAATAAAAAAGCTGGTCCTGATTGGCTAACTGGTTTTTTAAAAAGAAATTCTCATCTTGCTATAAGAACACCGGAGTCAACTAGTGCCAGTAGGGCAACATCTTTCAATAAGCACAACGTTGGTGATTTTTTTACGAAACTAAGCACAGTGTTGGATAAATACAAATTTCCACCTTCAAGAATATACAATCTAGATGAAACGGGCGTCACCACAGTCTTAAAGCCGAGGAAAATCGTTGCCAAGAAGGGAGTTAAGCAAGTAGGGGCCATAGTATCAGCTGAACGCGGGACATTAGTTACTGTCGAACTGGCTGTAAATGCATCAGGTCATACAGTCCCTCCCATGTTTATATTCCCGAGACTTAAATACAAGGATTTGTTTATAAAAAGTGGCCCACCTGAATCTATCGGCGCAGGAAACGGTTCAGGATGGATGACAGCCACGGAGTTCCTGATATATATGGATCATTTTATCAAGCACACGAAACCATCACCTTCAGATCCGATTTTGTTATTGCTCGATAATCACCAATCTCATATCGACATCAATGTGGTGGAGAAGGCGAAATCTAACTCCATTATAATGCTCTCATTTCCGCCTCATTGCACACACCGCCTACAACCACTAGATGTTGGAGTAAATGCACCTTTCAAAAACTATTGTGCAAAAGCTCAGGACAATTGGATGCGAAATAATCCGGGCAAGACAATGAGTATCTATGAGATACCAGAAATAGTTAAATACGCATTACCTCTTGCAGTGACTCCCGTAAACGTCATGAGCGCTTTCCGAAAAGCTGGTATTTGGCCTTTTGACCCCAATGTTTTTACAGAGGACGATTATTCTCCGTCATTTGTTACAGATCGCCCTTTGGCTTTAAATAACGCCTCTGAAGCTACATCTTTAGCTATTTCAGATAATATAATTACGAATATTCCAGAACTACTCTCAGAGACTATTACCAGATTAGACGATTGTGCACCTGCAACTGTAAACATCAGTTTTGGTGAAAACCAAACCTTTGATACGCCAGGGTCATCAGGGATTGTTAATCTGCCTTCACCTTCTGGTGTCACAGAAGAACAACTCGGAAAGTATGCCCCTTTTTCTCCAGAAAATATACGTCCTTTTCCAAAGGCGCCTCCAAGAATTGGAACTCAAAGGAGACGTATAAGGAAATCCACCATTTTAACGGACACTCCTGAAAAACAGGCCTTAGCAGAAGAGCAAAGCAAGAAGACAAAAGGGAAGAGTAAAATAAGTCAAGAACATAGAAAAGGAAAGGAAAAAGGAAAGGGAAAAGGAAAGGGAAAAGGAAAGGGAAAAGGAAAGGGAAAGGGAAAGGGAAAGTCTGTTAAACGACAGGTTTTACATACAAGTAGTGAAAATTCTGAGAGTGAAGAGGACGGCTTAGAGTATTTTTGTCTAGTGTGCTGCGATAGTTACTCTAATTCGCGTTCTGGAGAAGAATGGGTTCAATGTCAAGATTGCAAGAACTGGGCTCATGCTAGATGTACGCAGAATCCATCTTTATTTACATATGTGTGCCCGAACTGTGATTCTGAAATATCTTCTGAAGGCTAATTATAAATTATTTGTTTTTTTTTTTTTTGCCTATGACGGCGTTTTTTATGTTTTTGTTTATTGATAGTTTCAGCCTAAGACAAGACATTACTGTGATTAAAGACTGAAATAATTATAAAGGCTGATTATAGTTGCAAGTTATTTCATAAGTTTCTAATGTTAAATAATTGTTGAAGTACAAATAATGATTAGCACTGGTTAAAACTTAAAAATGTTTTATGATAATACGTAGGATATTGTTGATTATATAATACTTAATAAACATACTTGATTTAATTATTTATTGCTTTTCATTTCAGAAATTAAACCATTAACAGAAATCGTAACAATTTACCCCGACTTCTTAACAACTTGCCCCGAGCCGGGGTAAGTTGTTACTTTCCGACTATGGTCCTAAAAAAATGAATAACAAATAAATCTCACAGCCAATGACCACGATAACTATATTAATAGTAAAGTGAAATATGTAAGTTAATTTATTCATAGCATAGAAATAATAAAATCAAATATCAGGTATAAAAAAATTAGGTTAACTAAAAATCGGAACTTCTAGCCCCGCTCTCCCCTACTGGAAGATTATCCAGTTTTGTTTGCAACAAAATGTCAGATCTTCGAATACCAAGTCGAGAACATAACGAAGATCTTCAGACTTACTACAAGCGCGCCTACCCCTTGGGAAACATCAAGGAGTATTATTCATATGCAAAATTATCAGCCGCCGAAAGGCTCGAGGGACAGATTAACTTACTGCAAGAGTTTTACTTTTACATTTTTAAAGAAGCTGGTAGGGGCGCACGTATATATGCGACGCATTCAACTGCGAGTACTAGGTAAATATGCACAAAATATTGGCACGAACCATTGATTGACTTGATATATTTGCGCAGTCAGTATTACAGCGTAACTTTCGTCACTGCAGACATCTAAACGCGCTGATGGAGCGGCGTATGATGACGGTAGGCCATCATTATTAATCGGACAGAACAACTGGGAAGTCCTCTTTACGTCGGAGATGAAAAAGGGTTAGGTTGAGTAACTAACAACATCAGACATAGAGAAACAAATAAAGTATCGATACTTTTGCTTTCGGTACCGATAATTTAGTACTCGATATTTTGTTTCCAATATTTTTACTCATTGAGTACCTTTTGACTGCTATCGTATCGAATAAATAGTGTAAAATACCTATTTGAAACTACCTTTGCAGTTAAAAATCTCGTATTTTGGCTTTCATACCTCGTACCAGAGAAAAAACTGAGAAATAATCAGACAGAAAGAACGCGGATTTGGACATATTGAAGACAATCATCTAATTGCAATATCATGTTTGCTGGAGTTTGTACAAAGACAATTTTAACATTTACCTTAGGTACATTTAGCTTGTACAAGACGATTAATTACCTGACCTGACCAATGAACCTGACAGTGATTCTTCTCTCGATATAACATATGATTTCTGGAATCACCATATAAATTTGGCTCACACGAAAAAAGACAAAACAACTAGTACATCTACATTACAATCCGAAAATAAGGATGAAATAAGTTTTTGTTAAGTAGTGATAGTTTTCCCAAAATTATATATATATTTTTCATTTAAGAGTGACAAGACGAGCAGCCTGGCGGTAAGTAACATGCCTGCCACATAACAGCACAGGGACACGCAGCTATTGGAACATGAAAGCCCAAATCATTACCTAGCACTGCACTGCGCCTGTCACACAAAGATCTAAGATATTATATTTCTCAGCCCTGTAATTTATCTGGAAAAACTTCAAACCGGAACTCAGTAATGTTTGCACATTACTGCTTGGCGGCAAAGGTGTGACACTTCCCCTGGTTGACTCTGCCAAGAGTCCTACCACTACAATAACAACCAAATACCTTTATGTTGTGATTACCATACTATCAAAGAAGTTGGGAACAAAACCTCGCTCTTCCACTTTCTAGGTAAAACAATAAAAAGTAACAATTTTAATTTTACACACTCGTAGAAATACATTTTTTTTTTTAAATCTGAGATGATTAAACATATCAGGTGTTACTTGTTATTTTAAAATTTGATTCCACTTTTGTTCTTTCAATACTCCCCTTATTAAGTATGATAGTTTTACATTTAGTTTATGTATTGTTAGAAAAATGAACCCTTGCCGAGCCAGGCTCGGACTATGCGCCCGTGCCCGCACTGGCGATAACTCCAAGATTGGCAGCGCGTGCGCCAAGCGAACCGGTCACAATGGAGAATGTTAGTAGGTGTGTAAAATTACTTGAAACTTTGTTACAGTAAAGCTCTCTGTAATAACAATACACTAGTTTTTGTTTTATTAAAAAATACCAAGTAGTTATAATTTTCCATGCATTCAAAGTTCGCAAAAATATCTACCGCGTGTGACGTCATTACCCAACGCTCCACTCTGCTTAGTCGCAAGTTGCGAGCTGTAGTAGCTAGCAGTAGTTTACTTGCACAGTGTTTTGTTTTTAACCGACCGAGTGAGTTTACCAGTTTATTTACTACAATCTCCAGACAAAATATGGAACTGTGACGAAACTGGTTTAATGTTTGTTAACAAATCATCCAAAATAGTACCACAGATTGGAAATAAGTAAGTACGTTTATAACCGAACATTTGTTGAAAAAGGAACTACCACCACAGGTGTTGGCTCCCAGCAACGCTGCTGGATGCATTTTAACTCTCGTGACGATTTTTAAAGGAGTTAGAAATATACCACAACTTAGCCCTGGTTTCCTTCCAAGAGCATAAGGAAACTTTCTCCAAAAGGTTGGATCAACGCTGATCTTTTTTTGGAATGGATGTTACCCTATCATGTGCATTGCCAAAGCCAAGATCCCCCAAAAGCGAATCATCAACACATTGACATGTGTGATGCTTGCAGTGTGAACAGTGATGTAGAAATTCGATTTTAAATATTATCTAATTTCGTGACAAAATAATACAAAAATCTCCACCAAATCCAAATCCGTGGTAACGCAATTAGCTGAGAGTGTATCACGAAATTAAAGTGGTTGTCACGACATAATCAAAGTTTACAAGATATAAGTACCTACATTATAAGTTAGAAGTTCAAAACTATTTTTCTAATAAAGCCTATGCATGCTGATTATTGTAGATATGTAGATATAGAACCGGGACCTAATATTACAATATCCTTGCAATGTAAGTTTTGGACCAAACATAAGACTTTTGGATGCCAGGACTAATCACAACATTAAATTAATTTTCAAAATAGTCAATAGAGTTGATTATTTAGGTCACCAAAGGTTCATTGTGCAGGACCAAAACAGAACCGGAACTCAATATTACAATATTTTAAAAATAATGTTAGCATGCCAGATTTAGAATATTCGTTTTATTCTGGGAACCAGACAGCAATCATAACAATGGGGGCTGTTCGGAATAGAATGACGTAACAATGTATTTTGCTAACTTGTAGAAACGGGTATTTATGGTCTATGGCCGGGCGCGGCCAACGTTTTAGATCTACCGACATCTTCGTTTTTAAGTTGAGTACATCGCTCGGACGGCTCCGACACAGTTGTGTTTGTGCATTGAGAACTAGTCGACTGCGCGGGCGCATGTCTTATTGTCCCTTTGTTTCAACTATCAGTCCGGGACTGTTGAATTGTCGAGTCGGTACTCGAAAGCGCGGTCGCGGGAATAATTGTCGCATACTCAAGTGCACCGGGTGCAAGTGTTTGCTAGAGGTCCGGGACCCTTCGCGAGGATCGCGTGTTTTTGTGGTGCCTTCGTTTCTCAGCGCGGTCGCGAGAACGAAGGTTGTGTGAACTATATAACGCCGGGCGTTAACCCTTTTGTTTGTGGGATAAAAGTTATCCGCGCGGACGCGAGATATTGGTTACTGGATTGCGGTGCTCAATTGTTCGGAAGGAGGCCGACTCGGACGAGAATCTGACACGTATCGTACCCATCTATTTATATATATTATAATATTAGTTACACGGGGAACCTGGGGTAGATTCGAGGGATAAGTGTAGGTTTACACACCCTATCCAGAGGCACTGGTTAGCCAAGGTACCGTGTACTAGTTATTTATAGGTTTAGTGTTAAAACGTTCCCAGTCGTAAACTGGGTGGTAGCAGAGACCTAGATTTAAGTTAGATTTATCTAGGGTAACCACTACCGTTCAGATCGCGGCGGATTCCCATGCTGAACGGCAGTTTATCGAAAACATTTGGTAGCAAGTAGCGTAGTTAATCTACAAGGCGTTTCGCGTGACTTTGCTTGTAGGGTTTGTTATTAATGGATATTTTGTGTTTCTAACAAAGGATTTGTTGAAAATCTGGAAAAATATATTGTTTCGTCATTTTGTCATCTTGCATTATTTGTTGGGAAAATATCCGGCCATTTTGTGAAAGCTGTTGTTCTATCATTGGTCGGAACTAACCATAGACTCGGAAAGTCTATCTAAGGTTCTTTTTACACTTGCAAACGAAGCAATTTGGCGAGGGCTTTTTTATCTGCATCGGATATTGCCAGATAACATAATAATTATTTTGTGTTTATTTGGCTGCATAAGAGAATATTTATTTGCCAAACGACATAGGGAATATTGTTTTGGACTTTCATATACATATAAATTAATATTGTTTTTTTGTATACAACTTTGATTGTGTGTATTTTTATTTGCATTTTCTTTTGTATGGTTTTAAAAATTGGTGCGGTCGCCAACCTTTGTTGTTTTGTGATTTAGGGGTTAACTTGGTAGTTTAGCTCCGCGTCATGGCTCCGCCCGCGAAGGCACGGTCTGTGTTACAATCGCAGATGCGATGGTTCGCATCTGCGGCAGCGCTCCTTGAGCGGCCCAACAAAGAGAATGCCATCCTGCTCCGGGCCCAGGACGTGCGGGAACGCGTCGGCATGGCGGAGGAAGCGCTGGCAGAGCTCCTTAGTCAGGGGGCCTGCGACAAGGATGCGGAGGAAGACATGGAGCAGATCTTCCAGCTCGCGGACGACATCGCGGAGCGGGCGGAAGTCATCCGCAAGGCAGCCAAGGCGCCAGCGGCTGGCGCTCAGCCAGCAATGGCCATGGGACCGGGGGTGGTCAGCCGGCTGCCCACCCTCGAGCTTCCCAGTTTCGGAGGTAGGTCCGAGGAGTGGACGGCCTTCCGAAATATGTTTGGATCCTTGGTGGAGAACAGGGCGGATCTCACCAAGGGTCAAAAACTGGCTTACCTGCTCGCGTCGGTGCGGGATGAGGCGCGGTCGCTCATCCAGCATCTCCCGGTCGAGGACGACCAGTACGACACAGCAGTGGAACTGCTGGAGGCGCGGTACCAGAACCCTCGACTACTGGCGGATGCCCACGTCAGGAGCTTGCTGACGTTGAGGAAGGTCACCTCCCGGTCACAGATCAGGAAGGAAATCCTGACGCCGGTGAGGGTGGCCATCAACGCCCTCAGACTCCTAGGGCTGCCGGTGGAGGAGTGGGGGTTCCTCCTGGTCCACGTCATGCTGGACCGCATCCCGGCGGACGCGAGGTCGCGGTTTGACCGCGAGCAGCTGGACAGGGCCGGAAAGGGGAAGACGGCCTTCCCAACTTTGGGGGACCTGCTCCAGTTCCTGGAGTGGGAGGCCAGACTGGCAGAGTCCTCCGACCCGGGAGCAGGGTCTTCCGGGGTTCCCCCGCGCACGGGTGCGCAGCAACCTCCGGGAGGTTCCAGGGGGACACGGGGCCACGGAAGGGTGACCGCGGCCGTGACCAGCACCCCAGGGGGGTGCCCCTCATGTGGCCAGGCACATGAGCTGCGGTGGTGTGGGGCCTTCGCCAACCTCCCGGTGCTGGAGCGCCGGCAGCTGGCGAAGAGGCTCCAACTCTGCTACGGCTGCCTCGGGCAGCATAACTACCGCGACTGTTCCGAGCAGCAGCCGTGCCCCAGGTGTGGTGGACCACACCTGGAGGCCCTGTGCCGCTTCTCTGGGGATGCAGAGGGCACGGGCGGGGGCGCGCCGTCCAGAGGACCTGGACACGCACAGGGCGCAGGGCGCCCTCAGCGAAGCACGCCCCCTCCAAGGGGCAGGGGCCCCACGGGCGGGGGCGCGCGTCCACGGACTCCGCAGTCTCCGGGAGGCTACGGACATCCCGTGTACGACGCACCCCGCGCTCAACCCATGAACCCGGCAGGGATCCGGGTGGATAGTCCGGTCCACGCGCCGGCCGGTAGGGCTACCGGCCCGCCCCAGGCATATGTGGCTACGCGTGGGCCCCCGAGGACCCGGGCCTGTTGGCGGGACGGGCGCCCTATAAGCCCGCACATTCTGGACCGGCTGCCCTTCTCCTACCCCCCATCGCCGCCTCCGGTAGAGCAGCACAAGGAGAGGCCGGTGAGCTTCTCGCCGCCGATACACGAGTATCCGCGGCTGGAGTATCACCCGCCTCCCTTCCGGTATGGACACCCGTCTGCGCCATACGCACCACCACGGTCGGTGGTCTATTGCGCGAGACCGCCCTACTGGCCAGGCCCGCCTAGTCCGCCGGTGTCGGACGGCGCCGGCCAGTGTTGACTAGCCGGTGCGCAGTCACACAAGGAGCCAGGGACTGTGCTCCTCCCCACCGCGTGGGTCCGCGTGTGGGGTCCTAAAGGGGACCACGTACGGGTACGTGCTCTCCTGGATACAGGCGCCCAGGGTTGTCTGCTCACCACTCGAGTGGCGACACGCCTGGGCCTGCGATATAAAGCTAAGGCTTCCCCCATCCGTGGGGTAGGGGGTGTGGAAGTGAGATGTCTCGCGGGCGAGACATCCTTCGCCTTTTCAGGTGCGGAACCGTCCTCCTGGAGGATCCAGGTTCAGGCTACGGTCATAGACACGGTAGTTGGATGCAGTCCCTCCGTGTTCTTACCGCCAGGGTTGGCGTCTCTCGCAAAGGGCTTGCGCTTGGCAGACCCCCGGTTCTACGAGCCAGCACCAGTGGACCTGCTGCTGGGCTGCGATGTCCTGGGGCTGCTATGGTCTGGACCAACCAAGGCTATTGCCCACACTTCGTTGTCGGCAATTCCTACCCTTCTTGGCCATTGCATAATGGGTCCTGTGGTGGAGAGGGAGCTCTCCCAGGACAACCTGCTCTACGCTTCAGCCTCCATCGCGCGGGTGATACAGAGGTTTTGGGAAGTGGAAGAGCCTCCCATGGTGTCCAGGTTGGACCCGGCCCATGTGGAATGCGAGTCCTTCTACGAGACTCATACGGTGAGGACACCGTCGGGTAGATTTCAGACCAGACTGCCATTCGTGGACTGCCCGCCGGAGCTGGGCCAGTCCCGACAGTTGGCCGAGAAGCGTCTGCTGTCTATGGAAAGACGTATGCAGCGCGATCCCGTACTTAGGGGGAAGTACGTGGATTTCATGCGAGAGTACGAGGAGTTAGGACACATGTCTCTCGCTCGCGTCGATTGGACATCGACATGTCATTACTTCTTGCCACATCACGCCGTGTTGAAGGCTTCAAACGGCAAGCTGAGGACGGTGTTCGACGGATCAGCGCCTACCTCCACAGGAGTGTCGCTGAATCAGTGTCTCCATGCAGGGCCAAAGCTGCATCGGGACATCATCGACATCATCCTGAACTTCAGGAGACATCAGGTGGTGTTTGGAGCGGACATCCGGATGATGTTCCGCCAGACCTTGATACACCCTGATGACCGAAGGTTTCAGCTCATACTTTGGCGGGAGGACCCGACCAAACCAATGAGGGTGTACGAGCTGAATACCAATACGTACGGGCTGAAGTCTAGCCCCTACATAGCAATCCGCACGCTATTGGAATTGGCGGAGCGTGAGCGACACAGGTTCCCGCGCGCGGCGGCCGTGCTCACACGGGACCTGTATGTTGACGACGTCTGCACAGGAGCAGCGTCCATTGAAGAAGCGGTTCGCTTGAGGGACGAGCTCATTGGCATACTCGCCGCGGGCGGCTATGAGTTGCGCAAGTGGCTGTCCAACGAACCCAGGCTTCTGGCAGGGATTCCAGAAGACCACCAGCAGAACCCTCAGCTGTTTGAAGATGCTGAGGATCCCAACATGGTAGCGGTATTGGGTATGCGATACCAGCCCGCTACGGATGTATTTACGTTCCGGGTGGACTTGGAGGCCCCTAAGGCGTGGACCAAGCGAACGGTCCTCTCCACTCTGGCACGGATGTTCGATCCCAATGGTTGGATCTGCCCCGTCCTCTTCTCCGCCAAATGTCTCCTTCAGAGACTTTGGACGTTGGGTGTCTCGTGGGACGAGCCCCTTGTAGGAGAACCCTTGGACGAGTGGCTGCGGCTGATATCCACCATGGGGGATCTGAACCAGGTGGCTCTGCCAAGAAAGATACTACCGCCGGGCAGGTACCAGGCCAGCTTGCACGGTTTCTGCGACGCGTCAGAGCGAGGATACGCTGCGTCGGTTTACCTGCGGACAGTGGACTCTAGAGGACGGCCTCAAGTCACACTGCTGCTGGCCAAGAGCAAGGTTGCTCCCATTCGGACGAGGCTCACGATTCCGAAGCTTGAGCTATGTGGAGCTCACTTGTTATCCCGACTGATCAGTCACGTGTCCACCGAATTGGGGCCCAATGTGGACATCAGGAACGTCCATGCCTGGACTGACAGTCAGGTGGTCCTAGCTTGGCTACGCGCGGCACCGCACAAGCTAGAAACTTTTGTGGGAAACAGGGTTTCCCAAATACAGGAAATCGGGACGCCGATCCTGTGGCGTCATGTACCAGGGGTGATGAATCCCGCGGATTGCGCGTCCAGGGGATGTACAGCACCGGAGCTGATACACCACTCTCTCTGGTGGGGACCGGAATGGCTGGCCGGACCGGAGCAGTCCTGGCCTAGCAGCCCACCGAGTGCCTCCACGCAGGAGCTGCCTGGACTCAGAGTCCACGTTGTGACGGAGGAACCGTCAGTTACCATGGATTGGCTGGTAACCAAATACAGCAGTCTGGATAAACTGCTGGGCGTCACGAGCTGGGTCAGACGCTTCATACATAATTGTCGGCACCCACGGGAGAAGGTAGTCTCCCTAGTGGTCACTGCTGGCGAGCGTCGGGACGCAATGCTGTACCTGATTGGCAGGTTACAGGAGGAACGCTTCGCGTCAGAGCTTCGGAAGCTCCGGGACGGCGCTAAGCTCAAGGGTGCTGTTTCGCGCCTGAATCCATTCATAGACCAGGGTGGTCTCATCCGCGTAGGAGGTCGGCTCAGGAATGCTGACCTGCCCTTCGGGCGTCGCCATCCACTCCTCCTACCTAAGGGAGGTCCCTTGGTGGAGCTAGTGGTGGCTCACAGGCATAAGATCAATTCCCATGCGGGTTATACGGCGATGCTCGCCTTACTCCAGCGGGATTTCTGGATTTTGTCGGCGCGACGCGTGGTGCGTCACGTCTTGTTTAAGTGCGTGCCCTGCTATAGGTTGCGGGCCCCCACTATGCAACCCCAAATGGGAGATCTGCCGGCTGACCGGGTTCAGCCGTCTAGGCCCTTTGCCGGAGTCGGCACGGATTTTGCCGGCCCTTTCGCTGTCAAATCCTCCACGCTAAGGAGTGCGAAGGTCACAAAGGCGTACCTTTGTGTGTTTATTTGTTTGGCCACAAAAGCCGTCCACCTGGAGGTGGTATCCGCACTGACGACGGAGGCGTTTGTGGCGGCCTTGGATCGGTTTGTGGCCCGTCGGGGGGTCCCGTCATTAATCCGGTCCGATAATGGTACCAACTATAAGGGTACGGATAGGTATCTTAAAGAGGTCGGGGACTTCTTATCTGCCCAAACAGGTTTGTTGGGCCATACACTCGCGCAGCGAGGTATAGAGTGGCGCTTTGGAGTGCCTGCTTGCCCTCATTGGGGTGGGATCTTTGAGGCCGCAGTGAAGTCGGCCAAGACCCACCTTCGACGCGTCGTTGGGGAGACCGTGTTGACCTTTGAGGAGCTGGCCACGGTCTTTTGTCGAGTAGAGGCGGTCCTCAACTCTCGTCCGCTCTGTCCGGTGTCTTTAGACCCTAACGACCTGGAGGTCTTGACTCCTGGTCATTTTTTGGTCGGGCAACCGCTTACGGCTCTGCCCGAATATCCTTGGAAGGATGAGCGCGCTCACCGGTTATCGCGCTTCCAGTTGCTGCAGCAGATGAGTCAGGATTTTTGGCGCCGGTGGTCGGTCGAGTACCTGCATCTGTTGCAACAAAGAGTCAAATGGACAGACCGGACAGATCCGCCAAGGGAAGGCGATTTGGTTTTGTTAAAGGAGGGCAATATGCCTCCGTTATATTGGCGGCGGGGCCGTATTTTGAAGTTGATTACAGGCGCGGACGGAACACCGCGCATCGCTGAGGTTTTAGTTGACGGATCTCGACTAAAACGAGCCCTTGCCACCTTGTCTCGATTGCCGGTGCATTGAACTAGTGAAGCGACGGATTCACTTCAGAGCGGGGGGTTGTTCGGAATAGAATGACGTAACAATGTATTTTGCTAACTTGTAGAAACGGGTATTTATGGTCTATGGCCGGGCGCGGCCAACGTTTTAGATCTACCGACATCTTCGTTTTTAAGTTGAGTACATCGCTCGGACGGCTCCGACACAGTTGTGTTTGTGCATTGAGAACTAGTCGACTGCGCGGGCGCATGTCTTATTGTCCCTTTGTTTCAACTATCAGTCCGGGACTGTTGAATTGTCGAGTCGGTACTCGAAAGCGCGGTCGCGGGAATAATTGTCGCATACTCAAGTGCACCGGGTGCAAGTGTTTGCTAGAGGTCCGGGACCCTTCGCGAGGATCGCGTGTTTTTGTGGTGCCTTCGTTTCTCAGCGCGGTCGCGAGAACGAAGGTTGTGTGAACTATATAACGCCGGGCGTTAACCCTTTTGTTTGTGGGATAAAAGTTATCCGCGCGGACGCGAGATATTGGTTACTGGATTGCGGTGCTCAATTGTTCGGAAGGAGGCCGACTCGGACGAGAATCTGACACGTATCGTACCCATCTATTTATATATATTATAATATTAGTTACACGGGGAACCTGGGGTAGATTCGAGGGATAAGTGTAGGTTTACACACCCTATCCAGAGGCACTGGTTAGCCAAGGTACCGTGTACTAGTTATTTATAGGTTTAGTGTTAAAACGTTCCCAGTCGTAAACTGGGTGGTAGCAGAGACCTAGATTTAAGTTAGATTTATCTAGGGTAACCACTACCGTTCAGATCGCGGCGGATTCCCATGCTGAACGGCAGTTTATGGAAAACAGGGGCCTTTTCAAAATAGATAAGTAACTATGTACATAGGTTGATGGTGCAGGACTGGGCCAAAACTGGGACCTAATATTACAATATCCTTGCAATGTTGCTAGCATGCAGTAGTTTTAAGCCACATACAAGATATCTGGATGTCAGGAGTCAGGACCAATCACAACACAAAATGATCTTACAAAAAAGTTGTTAGTAAAATTTTTATTCACTAAACGCTCCTGATTGTGCAGGGCCGGACCAGAACTAACACCTAATATTACAATATCCTGTCTATGTAAGTGGTTTTAGACTAAATAAAAGACTTTTGATTGCCAGGACCAATCACAACATTTTAGTATCTTTAAAAATAGTCAATAGAGTTAAATTTATTTAGGTCACCAAAGGCTCTTGACTGTGCAGGACCGGACCAGAACCGGGACCTAATATTACAATATCCTTGCTATGTAAGTAGTTTTTAGCTAAATAAAAAACTTTTTGACACCAGGACCAATCACAACATTAAAGTAACTTTCAAAATAGTAAATAGAGTTAAATATGTAGGTCACCAAAGGCTCCTGATTGTGCAGGACCGGACCAGAACCGGGACCT
Organism: Ectropis crepuscularia; assembly: GCA_963693475.1. Classification (NCBI taxonomy): domain Eukaryota; kingdom Metazoa; phylum Arthropoda; class Insecta; order Lepidoptera; family Geometridae; genus Ectropis; species Ectropis crepuscularia. Next base: position 23,968,425 of record OY856355.1, read on the forward strand.
AATATGAATATTGCAATATCCTTGCTATGTAAGTAGTTTTAGACTAAATAAAAGACTTTTGGATGCCAAGACCAATCACAACATTAAATTAACTTTCAAAATAGTCAATAGAGTTGATTATTTAGGTCACCAAAGGCTCTTGACTGTGCAAGACCGGACCAGAACCAGGACCTAATATTACAATATAAGTAGTTTTAGACTACATAAAAGACTTTTGGGTGCCAAGACCAATCACAACAATAAAGCATCTTTCAAAATAGTCAATTGAGTTAAATATTTAGGTCTCCAAAGGCTTCTGATTGTGCAGGACCGGACCAGAACCGGAACCTAATATTACAATATCCTTGCTATGTAAGTAGTTTTAGACCAAATAAGAGACTACTTTTGGATGCCAACATTAATCACAACATCAAAGTAATTTTCAAAATAGTCAATAGAGTAAAATATGTAGGTCACCAAAGGCTCCTGATTGTGCAGGACCGGACCAGAACCGGGACCTAATATGAATATTGCAATATCCTTGCTATGTAAGTAGTTTTGCACTAAATAAAAGACTTTTGGATGCCAAGACCAATCACAACATTAAAGCATCTTTCAAAATAGGTTATAGAGTTAATTATTAAGGTCACCAAAGGCTCCTTCCTGATTGTGCAGGACCGGAAAAGAACCGGGACCTAATATTGTAATATCCTTGCAATGTAATTAGTTTTAGACTAAATAAAAGACTTTTGGATTCCAGGACCAATCACAACATTAATGCATCTTTCAAAATAGTCAATAGAATTGATTATTTAGGTCACCAAAGGCTCCTTCCTGATTGTGCAGAACGGGACCAGAACTGGGACCTAATATTACAATATCCTTGCAATGTAAGTAGTTTTAGACCAAATAAAAGGCTTTTAGATGTCAGGACCAATCACAACATCAAATTATCTTTCAAAAAAGCCAATAGTTAAATTTTAGGTTACCAAAAATTCCTGATTGTGCAGGACTGGACCAAAACCAGGACCAATTGATGAACTGGAAAAACCATGGATAACTTTGTTTCTTTCTTTGTAGATGTATATCTTATGTATCTTTCTTGATAGAATTTAATTTATTAAATTTTTTTCCGACATACACTACGAATTCATTGGACACACACATTTATGTATGTAATCTTTGTAATAAAAAATCTTGATATGTTGTTTTAGGTGTTTAAATATTTACTTTGGCTTCTAAATCTTATTTTAAAATTAGCAATTAGCTATTACACATTTTTAAAAACAGATTTAATATTATAATCTCAACAATTTTTTTACCCATCATTCACTGAATAAAATTATCATGAAGTGTTTGCCTTTTTGTCATAAAATATAATCATTTATAATTCAGTCAGAAGTGTCAGAACAAAGTTTCTATGGCGAGAATCTAAAATTAAATTTGTACTGAAACAGCCATTTTAAGTGATGATGTGTTTGTGAAGATCAAAGGCTCAAGTCTGAACCTCGCAGATCCTTTCTACATTTCCTCAGATTATATTCTATTTCAAAATCAAGTTTGTAAAATTTGGGCAAAAAGGCTTAATGTAGAATTTCTAGTGAAATACAGTATATTATTGTAACATTCTTCTTTATGAACTAAAAAACATAGAAATGCATCTTTCTGCACTTTTCATAGAGAATAGCCCTCCATTCTGCCACCACTCGCTTTGTGGAAAGCAACATAGTGTCTGAAGACATATCATTTATTCCTAAAGCGTACACCTTCACCTGACTCGAAGACAACTGGACTTGAATGATTGGCATCAAATAGCTTCCCCACTGAAATGTGCCTGATCACAAACGCAAGAACTTTGCACAGCTACAAGTCACAGATTACCTTCAAATTGTGATCATTCTTGACGTGATAAACCTGATAGTCATTTTATCATTTGTCAGTCTTCTTCTATTTTCGCCAAATTCCACTCTTTTAACAAGTTCATGATATCCCTACTGGCACACGTCGCGTCCAGTTGTCTCATGCAATTCAGTCTCTCTAGTACATGTTTCCCAAAAAACCAATAACTTTGTTCAGGGTAAGATTTCCGGACTAACGGTTTCATAGCTTGGATTAAATCATCCATTAACTGAACACATTTGCTGGTCTTAATCTGTTTGTGATGAGGTTTGTCTGTTCGTTCTGCCCTTTGTCTGATGTTAACAACAACGTCATCTTCAGAATGGCTTTCATTTTTCACTTTGAGTGCAAGGTGCTCATAATCTGGGTAGTTCTGAAATGGAGAAAATTAAAATGTATTAGTACACCTTGTAATACCCAAACTTAGAAATAACTCAGCCTATCTCATTAATATTATAAATGTTAATAGTACAAGCTTTGCTTAGTTTGGGGTCAGATGGTGTTGAGCATGTAAATTGTCCATCAATAAGTATTTATTACATGTTTGGATGTTTGCTGCTCAATCATGTCGTAACTTCTGAACGGATCAAACTGAAATTCGAAACACAGATTAGTCAGGAAGGTGTTCTTCCCAAGGCTCTTCCTTACCTCGAAAAAAAAAACTGGTAACCACGCGGGTAAAACCGCGAGGCACTGAGTTATATTATATTTAGTAGTGTTAGGACACTTTGCAGAGTTCACTGTAGGATATAATATTACTCGTAGTATGAACTAATCTCACTTTTTCAACAAGGTTTTTTTTTTTTATAGCATAGTGACGAGACGAGCAGGTCATGTGCCTGATGGTAAGCAACATGCCTGCCACATAACAGCACAGTAACACGCAGCTATTGGAACATGTTAGTCCAAATCATTACCTAGCACTGCACTGCGCTCGTCACCCAGAGATCTAAGATATTATGTCTCTAAGCCCTGTAATTTCTCTGGAATCATTGCCCTTCAAACCGGAACACAGTAATGTCTGCACATTACTGCTTGGCGGTAGAATATTTGGCAAAGGTGTGGTACTTCCCCAGGCGGACTCTGCTAAGAGTCCTACCACTACTGAAGGTACAAGTACTACTACAAAGGTACAAGTGGTGTAATAGTAACTAGTAATAGTTGGTGGTATTAAGTAATACAAATCAGTTAGCGTGGCCGCACATAAGCCACCAACCACAACCACGAAACGCCGCCATCGACCTTCTTCCTGCAGTTGTCATACATTTCACATGTGTTCGCTGAACACGGTGACGCTAAAGCTCGCTACTTGCTACAAAACGCTGCTTTTCGCTTCTTGTGGTGGTCTAAAAAAACGCCAACACGCGCCACTGGCGCAATATTTCACCCTTCTATCCGTTGGCTTTAGTTAAAACTACAGTTTCGCATTCCACAAAGACGTTTTTTTATCAGAACCTTCTTTGTTCGAGTTCATTATGATACTGCATTGAGTTAATAAAAGTGCGAGTTGAACTTGCCCATGAAGGGTGGGTTCCCATAGCAGAAAGTAGCATAATATAAAAATTCTTGTAGTTTGTTGTAACTTTGGTTGATGTTTTAATAATACTGTATTTAAGACAATTACAAAAAAAAACTGTTTACTACATCTTGTTCAAACCAATTTTCGGTGAAATTTGTATGTACATCATAATTTTTTTTTAGCTTTGTCATTCTCTTATTTTAGAAGTTACAGGGGTTTTAAATGTTTGGTGTGAAAATCTCTAGGCGGTTCACAGAATACCTCTACTTGCCAAATATCAATAGTTTGGATCTTATAGTTTCGGAAAAAAGGTGGTTGTGACATACAGACGGACAGACAGACATGACGAATCTATCCTATAGAGTTCCATATTTTGCCATTTGGCTACGGAACCCTAAAAAGGTAGCAGACACCGACCAAAGTGTCGTCCACCGGCCACTAGTGGCTGTCGCGCGCTACAGTTTCTGTTATAGCCTCTTGTAACAGTGTTTATGGCTGTCGCGTGTTGCCAGTGTGCGACGACACTCCAAAATACCAGCCAGCTATCTTTTCACTTTATACATCTTCTTATAAAAAATATACATACCGAATATTGAGTGTTGTCTTTCTTCTGGGCCTCTCTAAGAAATTGTAGGGGTTTCCACAGCGGCCAGCAAGGAACATAGATGTCTGCATTCGAAGTAGCTGTCAGTTTTGAACGGTCTACTTTCCGCGAATTATGGTTGAACGTGCTTCGTATGTTCACCCACCGATCACGCACCGAGGAAGCTAAAAATAAATATTTTCACAGTTAAAAATTTTATTGAAGTGAAAAGTGCATCAACAGCTTTTGGTAGGAGAAAATCTGGTAGATTTCCGTCACCAACATATGCTAATGTGGCGGCGTAGACGAAGGGATGGCGGAGCGGAATCGTTTTTCAGATGATTTAAATTTAGAAGTTCATGTCACAGATGTATGTGAAATATGTGATAGCAATATTATCAGCATAGCGACGAAATTGCCATTTGCCCTGCGATATAAATCTTACACAGACAGGTTAAAAGCCCTGTGCCTCACCTGCATTGGACGAGAAATGGTCACGTGATCAAAAACATTTAAATACTCAATGGATTTTATAACCTCCCTCACATAAGGAACCTGAACAGATTTAACACGTTCTTTGACACAACGTCATTTCAAGTACTTTCGTCAAATAGGTGATGTGACACAACGTGCAATCACCTTATCCTCCTTTCTATTTTCATTTTTTCTATTCTATATTCTTATAGTCCTTTTTATTTTCAACGCGTATGGTCAGAACGTTTAGACACGTTCCACTACCTTACAAATTTTGGTACTTACGTACTCTGTGTCACATTACATCAAAACATCAAGCTTCTACTGTCATTTGGAACGGTTTTAATAGTACCTTAAACATAGAGGTGAAAATAGCTTGGCATGGGCTGCTCCCGCGACACAACGTTATTGCAAGTCGTTCCCCCCCGCACTCTGCCATAGACCTCAGTCTAGCTGTGTCACCGGAGGGAGAATCACGCGCATTTTACGCGGCAACACGTGTTTTATTGTGAAGTTTTGAGAGAAAAAGTGAGTAATCTTGTTTATATTGTATTTGATTTATAGATCGAACCTTTTCTGATTATATCTTGTAAATTAGCAAATGTTTTCTATAAAATTTGATGATATACCGGAGCGGTGTTGGTATTTGAATGGACTTCCAACACTGGTGTGAGTATATTTACCGATATTCCAAATCTGCCTCAGAACAACAGTAACTAACTAGTAATAGTATGCTTGCTTCTTTTCTAAGTGACTGAGGTTTGGTGGTATTTTGATTTACCAAAAACATTTTTGTTTTGTTTAGATGGATGAGTTTGAGAAACGACTGCAGCGGCTATTTGATGAAGCATCATCAGGTGGATCTACCCCAGATCCGTTTAACGATAGTGATGGTGAGTTTGGCTCGGACAAAGATTATGACCCCGGTAGAAGTTGCTTGTCAGATGATTCTGATACTTCGATTGAACAAGAAAATCCACCACGACTTGTTCATAGTATCCCGCAGGATGACAGTGATACTGAATGTGATACAAGCTCTGAAAATGTACTTACCGCAACTGCTCAGAGTGAGTGTGAGCCAATTGATAACCATCTCCTCAATGATCTTTTTAACGTAACTGGTTCTGATCAAGGTTTTGATCAAAATATAGAGCCGATACCGGAAGACTCGAGTCAAACAGTGCTTGTTTCTAGTCTTCAACAAGGTAATGATCAAAATAATACAATACCATGTCCTCCCAGCCTTTCTCCTATGACAGATAGCAATAATTGTGACTCATCTCCGCCAGTAACCTATGAATGGGAAACCACCACATCTGATATACCACATTTTCCATTTGACCACGGCTCTACTGGGATACAGTTCGTTATTGAAGAAAACTCTACTGAAATAGAAATTTTTAATAAACTATTTCCAAGTGATATAGTGAACCACATAGTTCGATGCACAAATGCATATGGCCATGCACTGTGTAACTCTAACAGGCCGGTGACGAGGAATAGCAGACGATTTTCATATAAAGACACAAATCCAGATGAAGTAAGAGCTTTTTTAGGACTGTGCCTGTTACAGGGCCAAATGAGTGCTTGTCAAAAACGTAAACTCTTCACTTACTCGGACGTACTGTACTATCATCCAGTATTTACATATTGTATGTCTGGAAGAAGATTTGAACAGCTGTTGCGATGCATCTGCGTTTCGGAATTGAATGCTAAAGGGCATGAAAAAATTTCGCTATTCATAGAAGCTATGATGAAAATCTTCCAGGGCTGTTACAATCCTGATCAAGAGCTGTCTTTGGATGAATCCTTGTTACTTTTTAGAGGAAGGCTGTCGTTCAGGCAATACATTAAGTCAAAAAAAGCTCGATATGGGATAAAGTTTTACGAGTTAACTTCGTCCGACGGCTATGTTTTGAATATGAAGATGTTTGTTGGAAAAACGGACGATGAAGCTGGAACTAAAACTGAAAAACTAGTCCTACACTTAATGAATCCATACCTGATGCGAGGACATCATTTGTTTATGGATAACTACTATAATTCGATACAGCTATCCGAAAAATTGCTGAATTTTAGAACCCATACATGCGGGACATTGAGGCCTAATAGGAAAGAAAACCCAAAAGATATGATATCGAAAAAGTTAAAAAAACATGAACATGTCTGGGTTCGAAAGAATAAGATATATGTATCAAAGTGGGTGGACAAACGGCCGGTACACATGTTGACAACGTTGCATCACCCAAAACTCATCGATGTTTCCAACAGACGTGGCCAGTGGTCCAAAAAACCCCAAGAAGTGTCAGTATACAACAAATTTATGTCAGGAATTGATCGAGCCGATCAGATGGTCTCGTACTATTCTTCACCAAGAAAAACTATCAGATGGTACAAAAAAGTATTTTTCCATCTTCTAGACTTGACAGTATGGAACAGCTATTTTCTGCACAAGAAATATTGCAGAAATAAAGGTTTTCTGTCATTTAGAGAAAATCTTATAAGGAATCTTATCAAGATAGGTCCCAATGTCAAGCCAGAAAATTTGACGAAGTTTAACAAAAACTCCAACCGTAAACAAGAGAGTAATACACGAGTAGCTCAGGTGGAAGAATCTACCTTGGGAGTTGGATTTGGGCACTGGCCTGAAAAAATTCCAGAAACTGCTACAAATCCAACAAAAAAATACTATAAAAAATGCAAATTATGCACCACAAAAAAAATACGAAGGGAAACCAGTCTAAGGTGCAAAGGGTGTATCGACAAACCACCACTTTGTGCCTTGTGCTTTGAAGAGTGGCATGTCTTGCATCAATTATAAAGTTTTACGATAACAAGTAATAAAACAGTAAATAGTAAAGTCAATCGTAAAACTTTATAATTGATGCTGGTTACGTTAAAAATTGATTTGATTTACATTATATTATTATGTGAATTTTAAGTTTTCCTAGTCTGCTAGAAGTTAGTATTTTTTGTTTCTTTTTTTGGCGAAAGTTTGTACTTTTAGTTATGTCTTTACTTTCGCCACATCATTTCATAAAAATATGTTAGTTATTTAAATTACTTACCATTCTTAAGTTATAGAATTTTTGTGATAATTAATTTTACTTAAAAAACAAATACCAAGGCTTAAGACTAAGACTGTAAGACTGATTAAAAAGTACATAAAGTAATGAAGGTTATTAAACGTTTTTTATTATTTTTATAAAAACTTTTTCATTTCGTCAATAAACGTTGTGTCGTTTTATAGATGATGTATTTTATGTTATCCGACACAACGTGTAATAAAGTCATAGAGATCAGGACGTTATCCGACGTTGTGTCATGTGAAGGAATAATTAATTATACATAACTCGACAGAACGTCTGTTAACGTTGGACGCTATAAGACGTTCTGTCGTTATTTGCGATAATTTTGGGAATAAATACGACAAAACGTGTATAGTCGTCGTGTTAATTGTATGGGCAAATTATGTGGCAATATGAGCAGTCTGAAAAAACGGCTTGCTCGCGTGAACGTGTTAAGGAGCATAAGATGAGAGTCCCACGCAAAATTACTGACAAACATTGTACATGACATCCTCAACAACAGAGTGGTTTACAACTGGAAGAAGCTGCCTGAGGATGTTTTTTAAGCAAAATCATTAAGCTCTATCAAGAACAAACTGGGAAAATGGATAGTGAAAGACAATGTTAGTTTAACAGACAATTGCCTACAATTTCTTTTTCAACACAGAAAGATGTTGTAATGCTGTTCACTAATTACCTATTAAATAGTTCTAATTACAGGATATTTACAGTGGTTATTATGTAATAGTGATATGCTGTAGCAAATCTTTGATATTTTGATGCAGTTTCATGTTCACGATTTAACTGAAGAAATCCCATTCATATTGAATATTGAAGACATCATACAGGACTTGCATTACAATCTAAATTATCATTACATAGAAAAGAGGGAATGAAATAATTAAAATTATGATCCTATGCTTATAATGTTTTCAATAAGTGTTCAAATTCCACAATCCCAAAACAATTTCTATTCCCATTTATTTTGTATTTTTTCATAACATAATCAGCTCACTAAATGTTCCCGTTGTTGGAACTCAGCGCATTCTCACAAGGAGAGAGTCAAGACCGTAATCCACCATGCTGGCAGTGTGAAGCGTCCAACACCAGTGCAGTCTTGTTGATGCCATGCAATCTCTAAAGATTCTAAGAACATGTCGGATTCTTCATGAAGTTTTCCTTCAGCATTTATAAGTTTCGTCGTTTTGCATGACTTTGATAAGACAGTTGTGTTTTAGAAAATGAAATGCAGGCCAAAAAAAAAGAAGTGCAGTAGCAGTTGCCCCACCTAAAGAAGTTCGCAGGGATGGGCAAGATCATTGGCCTTTGGTAGGGGGATCCTTGCGTTGCAAATACCCCAATTGTAAGGGATTTTCAACTATACACTGTTCCAAATGCAATATTAATCTTTGCCTCAACAAAAACAACAATTGTTTCAGCAAATACCACAATGAATAAGTTTATAATCTCACTGTCAATTTTGTTCTAAGTAGGTTAGTCTGATTACATAATGATGTAAATTTCCACCAACCCATTTTTTCTAAATAAATAAAGTATTTTTATAAATATATTTTTTTTAATATTTTTTCCTTATTATAGAGCTAATCTTACGTCTAAATAAATTTAATTTGGTTAAAAAGTTAAAATCATGCATTTAAGGGTTAACCCTTTATAGGGTAAAGGCAGCATACGTCACCAACTTTTTTATTGATTTTTTCATATGTGTATTGTTGGCGGAACTGTTTATTTTCACTGATGGTAACATTAATATTGTTTCCGTCAAAATCAAGTGTGACATTTGACAGATAGATGAAAGCTGTCAATCTAGGTAGCCATTATTGTGGGAAAGTGGTGTTTTTCAGTTTAAAAAATTCATCCAGTTAGATCTTCTTAGATTTTGGCTAAAATGGTAAGATTTGTTGTTTATTATCATTTTCTATATTTATTGTTATCGTTTTACGTGTGATTTTGGCTCTCAATATCTTATAAGTAACTTTATTTTTTTTGGTGGCAGCATGGATGCCACTGCCCGCTCATTGTTTTACTTTGGTGGCAGTATAAATGCCATTGCCCGTTTGCATTCCAGGAATACCTGAGAGATGAAGATATTGAGAAAGCGCTGGAACACATGTTTGGACTTCCTGAAGATCCAGACGACTCAGTAGATGAGTACGAGGGTGATGATGGCGTGGAACCCTGTTTAGATATACGTGCGGCATCGGAAGATTGCAATATTTTTCAAGATCGAGAAAGTCCAACGCCTGGACCATCAAGTCGTAGCCCTGTGAGTTTCCTTCCTTCTCATGACAGTGAAAACACAGAAAATATAGATCCTAATGTAGGAGTACTACCCAATATTGAAGACAGCGACGTCGAAATATTGCAACCAGTCCGACCTTCACGAGTACGATCACGAAATACTTTGGGAGTCTTCTTCAGAATCTTCTGGTGACTCTTCCTCAGGTGAAGAGAATGATAATGACTGGAAAAAGGGTAGTGTGTGGCCGGACAGGCCAAATGCAGATAAATATGATGAAGTTACCTTGAATCCTAAGGTTTTCTTTCCAAGCAGGACTTCTCCAATGGCTTATTTTTCGAGATATTTTTCGGCAGAAGTAATTGATCATATAGTAGAGCAAACTAATCTGTATGGGTCCCAGAAAGCGACTTTACATTGGGAACAGGTTACAAAGTCTGATATGGAAGCTTTTTTGGGAATTATTATTCTGATGGGTATTCACGTTTTACCATCCATAGATCTATATTGGTCTAGTGATCCATTTTTTAGAGTCGACGAAATTGCTCAAGTAATGACATGTAAAAGATTCAAAAAAATTTTAGAGAGCCTTCACTTGAATGATAATTCCAAAACCCCTCCGAAAACAAGTCCTGATTATGACAAATTGTATAAAGTTCGGTCTCTATTAGAAATGTTGAACACTGCTTGTCAAAGAGAAGCTAAACAATCAACTTCCCAGAGTATAGATGAAGCTATGATACGTTTCAAAGGAATATCATCTTTGAAACAATATATGCCAGCTAAACCTATCAAAAGGGGCTTTAAAGTTTGGGTTCGTGCAGATAGTTGTACAGGTTATGTATTTGAATTCCAGATTTACACTGGGAAAAATGAGAACAATATACCGGAATTAGGTCTGGGTGCTAATGTGGTCAAATCCCTGACAAGTGCTCTGATTGAAGAGAAAGTTCCAGCGCATGTAGCTTTCGACAATTTTTTTGCCTCGTATCCCTTGATGCAATACCTTTATGACAATGGCATTCATTCTACTGCCACTGTCAATATAAATAGAGCTGATTTACCGACATTCGTAAAGACACAAATGAAAAAAAGTAAGGTAAAGCTTGATAGGGGAAGTTACAAATGGAGAGTGAAGAAAGATGTTGCATTTATGATTTGGAAAGATACAAAAAACGTAACATTGTTGAGTACAGCCTTTCACCCCAAGGAAAAGACCGTTTGTCAGCGAACGATGAAGGATGGCACAAAAAAGAATTTTCCATGCCCTTTGGCAATTATTGAGTATACAAAAAGAATGGGAGGGGTTGACAGGTTTGACCAGAAAAGAGGCAGGTATGAGGTTGGACGAAGGAATAGGCGTTGGTGGTGCAGAATATTTTATTTTTTGATCGACTTGGCTATTACAAACGCTTTCATATTGCACTCTGTTTCACCGAGAAATCATGGACCAATCAATGACAAATCTACAATTTCGCATAGCAATTGCTAGATCACTCATAGGAAACTACACGTCGAGATATCAAGCGAACCCAATTTCATTGCTAAGAAGAAGCAAGCTCCTGTCAGTACCAGCTATCAAAAAGTTGTAGGAGTGCAAGATGATATTCGTTATCAAGATGTTGGAAAACACTTGATAGATAAGGCAGACACTCCACGCCCGCTTGTGTAGCACAAAGACAAATAACGTAAGAAGCAAGTTTTCATGCACGACTTGTAAAGTGTTCCTGTGTGCTTACCCTTGCTTCACTCAATTTCACAAAAAGAACTGAAGACTACATTAGATAAGTAAAATAGGGTTTTATCTATAAAAAAAATACCAATGATAGTTACCAAAAAATTTTGCCAGAATAAGTTTTATGAATCTCATTAATAGTTTGATAGTTGATTGATGTCACCATATTTTATTATTAGCTATAAGAATATTTTTCTAAAACTAAATATTTGCGTTATCTAATACTTACCGTTTTATTTGTAATTCCATAATAAATATTAATAAAGTAGCCAAGTGCGAGTTGGACTCGCCCATGAAGGGTTCCGTTGCAGCAAGTAACATAATATACATAGTACACCTAGTTCTCGCTTCTTACCCGTGGTACTACTGGTAGTACCACGGGAAATGTTTTTTGCCCGTAGTACTACTAAACAATCTAGTAGTACCACGGGAGATTTATTTTATCTCTGGCACTACTTACTTATAAGTCGAAACAATATTAAGCGTTAGTCCCGATCGGGCCACCGCACCGGAAATAAACCACTATTCTTATTTCAAGTAACTATTGTATTAGAATCTTTTTTCAAATAACTGAAAATAAAACTTCGAATTCAATTGTTTAGAAGAAAGTTAATTTTGAATTTGTCAATAACAATAAATACATGGCGTCCTTTCTCTAAGCGTACACGAGTTTAAAATTGTTTATAGTTTTGTTTAATGTGACCCATTCATTAACTAGGTAAGATAACAAAGGTGAATAGGTCATTCGGGTTATTATTTTCCATTAAGTATGTGAGTGCATTTTCCAGATTATCGAGTTTTAGTTTATTTTACAGCCATGTGTGATGCAGTTGCTACAGAAATTAATTATATACAGAGAAAAGGAGGCACTGTGCTCCTTAGTGGCGGCTATCAATATTATAAGTTAAAAGAGTACGTAAATGGCTCTGTCATTTGGAGATGTGCATTGTACAAAAAACAAAAGTGTACTGGAAGTGTAACGATAAAAGTGAGTTTTTTATTCATATTTAAGAGATGCTGTTATATTATATTGTCTTATGTTTAGTCGAAACAGATAAATTTTAAGATAAAAAATGTATATTTCAGGATAAAACCATTTTAAAAGATGTTATTCCGCAAGAACATAAGTGTCAATCTGATTATGGAAAAAACCAAATCGCGATGACTATTTCAAATTTAAAGCAGAAGGTTACGGAATCTAACAAACCAATAGAAAGACTATACAAAAAAGCATTTAAAAAGATTTAAAAAGATGATGGCTACAATCTGGTTACAAATGTGCCACTTTTTACCAGTGTGCAACATAGCTTGTACGACATGCGCAACAGATCAGCAAATGTAAACAAAACTGTATTCAAGAACGTTGAAGATGTACATGTGCCTGTTAATCACTACTCATTTATTCTTGCCGATTATTACTATGAAGGAAACCGTATATTGATCTTCTGTAGTCATGCTGCTAAAGCCAGAATGTCAGAATTTTCAGAATTTTTCGGTGATGCCACCTTTTATGCATGTCCACCCCCATTCACCCAGTTGTATAGCATCCTTGGAGATGCCGGAAGTACCACAGAAACAACTAAAGTCGTTCCATTGATCTTTGCTCTCCTAATGAATAAAAAACAAAGTACGTATGAAGTTATGTTCGAGTTAATAAAAACACGACTCCCAACTTTTGTGGCAAAACATTTTCACTGTGACTTTGAGGTTGCTGCGATTAATGCAATTTTAAGTGTTTTCCCAGGAGTCAGTATCATTGGATGTTATTATCACTGGCACAGATGTGTCATGAGAAAAGGAAAAGCACTTAAATGTGACAAAAAGCCCGAAAACCGCATTGTTGCATTAGTTGCAGCATTAGCATTATTACCAGCTGAAAGAATAATGGAAGGATACGATTACGTAAAGACTGAGAGCGAGTTCTTCGAAGTAAAGAAATTGCTACAGTATGTAGAACGGACGTGGATGAAAGGACACATGACAGGAATAATAAGTGTGTTTGGTAAACACCACCGAACGAATAATGTTATTCAATTATGGCATTCTAAAATAAACAAAATTTTGAAAAAAAGTCCGGTGACACTTATGAGACTACTAGAAACCTTAGAAGACCAGTCAACGACAAAAGTTTTATCCAAATTCTCAAGTAAAAGAAGAATGCAGTATATTAAAATTGACGACTGTATCAGACGGATACAAATGCAACTTATAAATAACGATGTTTCATTGGAGCTAGCATTAGAAAAATTGCGTAGTTTTTAATTTTCCAAAATTAGATGTGATTTATTTTATTTCTTTGAGATTTTTTTGGGATTTTGTTACTTACCAATAGTAACTAGAAATGAAATAAACATTGTTCGCTTAATATTGATAGTGTTTCGACTCTTAAGTAAGTAGTGCCAGAGGTAAAATAAATCTCCCGTGGTACTACTAGATTGTTTAGTAGTACTACGGGCAAAAAACATTTCCCTTGGTACTACCAGTAGTACCACCGGTAGTACCACGGGTAAGAAGCGATAGTTCTTGTAGTTCGTTGTAACTTTGATCGAAGTTTTAATAATAGTGTATTTATGACGTACTAAAAAAAACTACTCATCAGATCGAGTTCAAACTAATTTTCGTTGGTAGTTTTTATGGTAATGTACATCATATATTTTTTTTAGTTTTTTCATTCTCTTACTTTAGAAGTTAGAGGGGGGGGGACACACATTTTACCACTTTGGAAGCGTCTCTCGCGCAAATTATTCAGTGTAGACAAAAATTATGTTAGAAACCTTAACATCATTTTTGAAGATCTATCGATAGACACCCCACACGTGTAGGTTTGATGAAAAAAAAATTTTTGAGTTTCAGTTCTCAGTATGGAGGGCACCCCTAATTTTTGTTTTTTAATAAACTTTTGTATTACTTAATGCGGTTCACAGAATACATCTACTTACCAAGTTTCAACAGTGTAGTTCTCATAGTTTCGGCAAAAAGTGGCTGTGACATACGGACGGACAGACAGACAGACAGACAGACAGACAGACATGACGAATCTATAAGGGTTCCGTTTTTACGTTTTACGGAACCCTAAAAATATGAATTTTACTGAAATTTACAGGAATATAATCACTTTAGTACGGGCAGTGGCACATATACTGCCACCAAATTTTCCACATATTTCCCAGCGATTTTCCGAACTAAAAAAATCTTAAAAATCATATAAAAGTATCCTTTATAACATACCTAAATTTTGTTTTCCTACCACTTACGGTTATCTCTGCCTTATAAAGGGTTAAGACGTGTGGTTTGTATCCAATCGGGCCAAGCAGGATATCGTGAATTACAAAAGAATTGTGAAACAACACAGCGACACAAAAGATAATCATGACGTCGTCGCCATGAACCCTATAATTTCCGAGTGAAACTATCTAGCATATCTAGAAAGTAAAATAGATCCGAGTTTACTGCAAGATTTTCAGGGGTGCTGATTCCAGTCCCAGCTAATCGGAACCATTTCAACATGGAACCAGAGCTTAATCTTACCGGCCAAGGCCAACGTCGCTACGACACATTTGCGCAATATGGAAATTTGTTTCCACCATCAAATCGCGGACAGAGCCGTCCCCCTAGAAGAGGGAGAGGACAGACACGCTCACGCCAAAGTTTCCAAACAGCAAGACTGGAAACCAAGAGACGCGTAGAAGGAGCTAAAACGCTTGAAAAGGTCCAAGACCTCGTCAGACAGTCCTTACATCCAGGAGTCAAGACGGGAGATGATCTATTGGCGCGCATAGGTGAAGCACATACACTAAAAGCCATCAGTCTAACAATCACCACAAGAGGAATAGGATTCGGGCTTGCTCACCTCAGTTTCATTGCGGTCTCATATCATGAGATCCAAGTTCCAAGCGTCTATGCCCAATACAGGGTATTCTTAGCGGTCCTCGAAGCAAAGCTCGAGAGTCTAAAGACCAGCTATCCTCTAGCAGCGCGTAATCCAGAGTTAACCTATGATTACAGAGTTAACGCCGATTTACTACATGTAGCGCAAACAGTTGTCATCGCACCAGAGCCAATCAAGAGGCTAATTAATGCTGTCGGGATCGTGACATACGATGAAGGTATATACATACCAACAGTGGCTCGCTCCACAACAGATGAACGAAATAGATTCGTTCCCCGTGCAGAAGCTGTGCTATATTCAAATCTAAGACGCACAGTTGAATCCCTTGCTGATATTAACACGCCAGAAAGATATCGAAGGCGTTTTGAAGAAAATTGCTCCATTCCTGGAGCCATATGGCAACAACACCGATTAACTAACGCCGATGAGATAATACCGGCTAATCACACCGTTGATGACCTGCGAAATGATATCGCCCTATTAGGTCCATATTTGAATAAGTTGCAAAAACACGTCCCAAAGATGGTTGACGGAACTATAGATTTTAAAAGTACTGGAAGATTATCCAGTTTTGTTTGCAACAAAATGTCAGATCTTCGAATACCAAGTCGAGAACATAACGAAGATCTTCAGACTTACTACAAGCGCGCCTACCCCTTGGGGAACATCAAGGAGTATTATTCATATGCAAAATTATCAGCCGCCGAAAGGCTCGAGGGACAGATTAACTTACTGCAAGAGTTTTACTTTTACATTTTTAAAGAAGCTGGTAGGGGCGCACGTATATATGCGACGCATTCAACTGCGAGTACTAGGTAAATATGCACAAAATATTGGCACGAACCATTGATTGACTTGATATATTTGCGCAGTCAGTATTACAGCGTAACTTTCGTCACTGCAGACATCTAAATGCGCTGATGGAGCGGCGTATGATGACGGTAGGCCATCATTATTAATCGGACAGAACAACTGGGAAGTCCTCTTTACGTCGGAGATGAAAAAGGGTTAGGTTGAGTAACTAACAACATCAGACATAGGGAAACAAAAAAAGTATCGATACTTTTGCTTTCGGTACCGATAATTTAGTACTCGATATTTTGTTTCCAATATTTTTACTCATTGAGTACCTTTTGACTGCTATCGTATCGAATAAATAGTGTAAAATACCTATTTGAAATTACCTTTGCAGTTAAAAATCTCGTATTTTGGCTTTCATACCTCGTACCAGAGAAAAAACTGAGAAATAATCAGACAGAAAGAACGCGGATTTGAACATATTGAAGACAATCATCTAATTGCAATATCATGTTTGCTGGAGTTTGTACAAAGACAATTTTAACATTTACCTTAGGTACATTTAGCTTGTACAAGACGATTAATTACCTGACCTGACCAATGAACCTGACAGTGATTATTCTCTCGATATAACATATGATTTCTGGAATCACCATATAAATTTGGCTCACACGAAAAAAGACAAAACAACTAGTAGGGGAGCGCGGGGTTAGAAGTTACCGGGGTAAGTTGTTCCGATTGAAATAACTCCGTGAGGAAAAGAGATAGGAATATTCAATAAACGCGTCATGACTTGCAATGCCACAGCGCATCGACGGCGGCTATCTTAAACAGGCCAGTGGCGCCGGGAATATTGGATCGACCGCATGTGCGTCGCTGATTCACGTAAGTAAATATTTTCGTATTTATTATTTTTGGTCTATTTCATGAATTTTAACAATTTGCGTTGAGTGTTTCATTGTTTCAATGTAAGGATTTATCTATTGTTGTGATAAACAATGCGTAATTGGCGTAAGTTTTGTAACTTAACCTACATTTTGTGTTTTTTTCAACTCGTGTGATTGGGGCTAGATGTTCCTTTTTTCTGGGGCAGGTTGTGACCTCGGAACAACTTGCCCCAATTCATTTGTACCAATAATGAGGTATCATTATAATCATTATAACCAGCTTTTAGTAGTCCACTGCTGAAGATAGGCTTCCCCCAACGAGGGCCAAAATGAGGCATTTATTTTATTGTTATTTTCTTTTACAGCATGCGAACTTATAAAAGAAAATCGACCCGAGGCTTAATATCAAAGGAGTTACTGCAAACAGCAGCAAATGCAGTTATTAATGACGGCAGAAAAATTAAAACTGTTGCGAGAGAGCTTGAAATTTGTCATATGACTTTGTACAGATTTGTAAAGAAAGTAAGATCCCGAGAAGAAAATATCACAACAGGCTACAAAAAAACAAGAGCTGTGTTTACGGAAGAACAGGAAGATAAGTTGGCTGACTATATATTAAAATGTAGCTCAATTTTCTTTGGTCTTCTACCAGAAGAACTCAAAAAATTAGCGTACGAATGTGCAGTAAAATTCAATGCTCCCAATATTCCACTATCTTGGCACAAAAATAAAAAAGCTGGTCCTGATTGGCTAACTGGTTTTTTAAAAAGAAATTCTCATCTTGCTATAAGAACACCGGAGTCAACTAGTGCCAGTAGGGCAACATCTTTCAATAAGCACAACGTTGGTGATTTTTTTACGAAACTAAGCACAGTGTTGGATAAATACAAATTTCCACCTTCAAGAATATACAATCTAGATGAAACGGGCGTCACCACAGTCTTAAAGCCGAGGAAAATCGTTGCCAAGAAGGGAGTTAAGCAAGTAGGGGCCATAGTATCAGCTGAACGCGGGACATTAGTTACTGTCGAACTGGCTGTAAATGCATCAGGTCATACAGTCCCTCCCATGTTTATATTCCCGAGACTTAAATACAAGGATTTGTTTATAAAAAGTGGCCCACCTGAATCTATCGGCGCAGGAAACGGTTCAGGATGGATGACAGCCACGGAGTTCCTGATATATATGGATCATTTTATCAAGCACACGAAACCATCACCTTCAGATCCGATTTTGTTATTGCTCGATAATCACCAATCTCATATCGACATCAATGTGGTGGAGAAGGCGAAATCTAACTCCATTATAATGCTCTCATTTCCGCCTCATTGCACACACCGCCTACAACCACTAGATGTTGGAGTAAATGCACCTTTCAAAAACTATTGTGCAAAAGCTCAGGACAATTGGATGCGAAATAATCCGGGCAAGACAATGAGTATCTATGAGATACCAGAAATAGTTAAATACGCATTACCTCTTGCAGTGACTCCCGTAAACGTCATGAGCGCTTTCCGAAAAGCTGGTATTTGGCCTTTTGACCCCAATGTTTTTACAGAGGACGATTATTCTCCGTCATTTGTTACAGATCGCCCTTTGGCTTTAAATAACGCCTCTGAAGCTACATCTTTAGCTATTTCAGATAATATAATTACGAATATTCCAGAACTACTCTCAGAGACTATTACCAGATTAGACGATTGTGCACCTGCAACTGTAAACATCAGTTTTGGTGAAAACCAAACCTTTGATACGCCAGGGTCATCAGGGATTGTTAATCTGCCTTCACCTTCTGGTGTCACAGAAGAACAACTCGGAAAGTATGCCCCTTTTTCTCCAGAAAATATACGTCCTTTCCCAAAGGCGCCTCCAAGAATTGGAACTCAAAGGAGACGTATAAGGAAATCCACCATTTTAACGGACACTCCTGAAAAACAGGCCTTAGCAGAAGAGCAAAGCAAGAAGACAAAAGGGAAGAGTAAAATAAGTCAAGAACATAGAAAAGGAAAGGGAAAAGGAAAGGGAAAGGGAAAGTCTGTTAAACGACAGGTTTTACATACAAGTAGTGAAAATTCTGAGAGTGAAGAGGACGGCTTAGAGTATTTTTGTCTAGTGTGCTGCGATAGTTACTCTAATTCGCGTTCTGGAGAAGAATGGGTTCAATGTCAAGATTGCAAGAACTGGGCTCATGCTAGATGTACGCAGAATCCATCTTTATTTACATATGTGTGCCCGAACTGTGATTCTGAAATATCTTCTGAAGGCTAATTATAAATTATTTGTTTTTTTTTTTTTTGCCTATGACGGCGTTTTTTATGTTTTTGTTTATTGATAGTTTCAGCCTAAGACAAGACATTACTGTGATTAAAGACTGAAATAATTATAAAGGCTGATTATAGTTGCAAGTTATTTCATAAGTTTCTAATGTTAAATAATTGTTGAAGTACAAATAATGATTAGCACTGGTTAAAACTTAAAAATGTTTTATGATAATACGTAGGATATTGTTGATTATATAATACTTAATAAACATACTTGATTTAATTATTTATTGCTTTTCATTTCAGAAATTAAACCATTAACAGAAATCGTAACAATTTACCCCGACTTCTTAACAACTTGCCCCGAGCCGGGGTAAGTTGTTACTTTCCGACTATGGTCCTAAAAAAATGAATAACAAATAAATCTCACAGCCAATGACCACGATAACTATATTAATAGTAAAGTGAAATATGTAAGTTAATTTATTCATAGCATAGAAATAATAAAATCAAATATCAGGTATAAAAAAATTAGGTTAACTAAAAATCGGAACTTCTAGCCCCGCTCTCCCCTACATCTACATTACAATCCGAAAATAAGGATGAAATAAGTTTTTACTTATCAGCGCAGGTTTCACCACTTTCCTTAGATTCTTTGATTCTTATTTTTCCCAAAATTATATATTTTTTTTTTCATTTAAGAGTGACAAGACGAGCAGCCTGGCGGTATGTAACATGCCTGCCACATAACAGCACAGGGACACGCAGCTATTGGAACATGAAAGCCCAAATCATTACCTAGCACTGCACTGCGCCTGTCACACAAAGATCTAAGATATTATATTTCTCAGCCCTGTAATTTATCTGGAAAAACTTCAAACCGGAACTCAGTAATGTTTGCACATTACTGCTTGGCGGCAAAGGTGTGACACTTCCCCTGGTTGACTCTGCCAAGAGTCCTACCACTACAATAACAACCAAATACCTTTATGTTGTGATTACCATACTATCAAAGAAGTTGGGAACAAAACCTCGCTCTTCCACTTTCTAGGTAAAACAATAAAAAGTAACAATTTTAATTTTACACACTCGTAGAAGTACATTTTTTTTTTTAAATCTGAGGTGATTAAACATATCAGGTGTTACTTGTTATTTTAAAATTTGATTCCACTTTTGTTCTTTCAATACTCCCCTTATTAAGTATGATAGTTTTACATTTAGTTTATGTATTGTTAGAAAAATGAACCCTTGCCGAGCCAGGCTCGGACTATGCGCCCGTGCCCGCACTGGCGATAACTCCAAGATTGGCAGCGCGTGCGCCAAGCGAACCGGTCACAATGGAGAATGTTAGTAGGTGTGTAAAATTACTTGAAACTTTGTTACAGTAAAGCTCTCTGTAATAACAATACACTAGTTTTTGTTTTATTAAAAAATACCAAGTAGTTCTAATTTTCCATGCATTCAAAGTTCGCAAAAATATCTACCGCGTGTGACGTCATTACCCAACGCTCCACTCTGCTTAGTCGCAAGTTGCGAGCTGTAGTAGCTAGCAGTAGTTTACTTGCACAGTGTTTTGTTTTTAACCGACCGAGTGAGTTTACCAGTTTATTTACTACAATCTCCAGACAAAATATGGAACTGTGACGAAACTGGTTTAATGTTTGTTAACAAATCATCCAAAATAGTACCACAGATTGGAAATAAGTAAGTACGTTTATAACCGAACATTTGTTGAAAAAGGAACTACCACCACAGGTGTTGGCTCCCAGCAACGCTGCTGGATGCATTTTAACTCTCGTGACGATTTTTAAAGGAGTTACAAATATACCACAACTTAGCCCTGGTTTCCTTCCAAGAGCATAAGGAAACTTTCTCCAAAAGGTTGGATCAACGCTGATCTTTTTTTGAAATGGATGTTACCCTATCATGTGCATTGCCAAAGCCAAGATCCCCCAAAAGCGAATCATCAACACATTGACATGTGTGATGCTTGCAGTGTGAACAGTGATGTAGAAATTCGATTTTAAATATTATCTAATTTCGTGACAAAATAATACAAAAATCTCCACCAAATCCAAATCCGTGGTAACGCAATTAGCTGAGAGTGTATCACGAAATTAAAGTGGTTGTCACGAAATTATCAAAGTTTACAAGATATAAGTACCTACATTATAAGTTGGAAGTTCAAAACTATTTTTCTAATAAAGCCTATGCATGCTGATTATTGTAGATATGTAGATATAGAACCGGGACCTAATATTACAATATCCTTGCAATGTAAGTTTTGGACCAAATATAAGACTTTTGGATGCCAGGACTAATCACAACATTAAATTAATTTTCAAATTAGTCAATAGAGTTGATTATTTAGGTCACCAAAGGCTCATTGTGCAGGACCAAAACAGAACCGGAACTCAATATTACAATATTTTAGAAATAATGTTAGCATGCAAGATTTAGAATATTCGTTTTATTCTGGGAACCAGACAGCAATCATAACAATGGGGGCCTTTTCAAAATAGATAAGTAACTATGTACATAGGTTGATGGTGCAGGACTGGGCCAAAACTGGGACCTAATATTACAATATCCTTGCAATGTTGCTAGCATGCAGTAGTTTTAAACCACATACAAGATATCTGGATGTCAGGAGTCAGGACCAATCACAACACAAAATGATCTTACAAAAAAGTTGTTAGTAAAATTTTTAATCACTAAACGCTCCTGATTGTGCAGGGCCGGACCAGAACTAACACCTAATATTACAATATCCTGTCTATATAAGTGGTTTTAGACTAAATAAAAGACTTTTGATTGCCAGGACCAATCACAACATTTTAGTATCTTTAAAAATAGTCAATAGAGTTAAATATTTAGGTCACCAAAGGCTCCTGACTGTGCAGGACCGGACCAGAACCGGGACCTAATATTACAATATCCTTGCTATGTAAGTAGTTTTTAGCTAAATAAAAAACTTTTTGACACCAGGACCAATCACAACATTAAAGTAACTTTCAAAATAGTAAATAGTTAAATATGTAGGTCACCAAAGGCTCCTGATTGTGCAGGACCGGACCAGAACCGGGACCTAACATTAATATTGCAATATCCTTGCTATGTAAGTAGTTTTAGACTAAATAAAAGACTTTTGGATGCCAGGACCAATCACAACATTAAATTAACTTTCAAAATAGTCAATAGAGTTAATTATTTAGGTCACCAAAGGCTCTTGACTGTGCAAGACCGGACGAGAACCAGGACCTCATATATAAGTAGTTTTGGACTATATAAAAGACTTTTGGGTGCCAAGACCAATCACAACAATAAAGCATCTTTCAAAATAGTCAATTGAGTTAAATATTTAGGTCTCCAAAGGCTCCTGATTGTGCAGGACCGGACCAGAACCGGAACCTAATATTACAATATCCTTGCTATGTAAGTAGTTTTAGACCAAATAAAAGACTACTTTTGGATGCCAACATCAATCACAACATCAAAGTAATTTTCAAAATAGTCAATAGAGTAAAATATGTAGGTCACCAAAGGCTCCTGATTGTGCAGGACCGGACCAGAACCGGGACCTAATATAAATACTGCAATATCTTTGCTATGTAAGTAGTTTTGGACTAAATAAAAGACTTTTGGATGCCAAGACCAATCACAACATTAAAGCATCTTTCAAAATAGGTTATAGAGTTAATTATTAAGGTCACCAAAGGCTCCTTCCTGATTGTGCAGGACCGGACCAGAACCGGGACCTAATATTGTAATATCCTTGCAATGTAATTAGTTTTAGACTAAATAAAAGACTTTTGGATTCCAGGACCATTCACAACATTAATGCATCTTTCAAAATAGTCAATAGAATTGGATTATTTATGTCACCAAAGGCTCCTTCCTGATTGTGCAGAACGGGACCAGAACTGGGACCTAATATTACAATATCCTTGCAATGTAAGTAGTTTTAGAGCAAATAAAAGGCTTTTAGATGTCAGGACCAATCACAACATCAAATTATCTTTCAAAAAAGCCAATAGTTAAATTTTAGGTTACCAAAAATTCCTGATTGTGCAGGACTGGACCAAAACCAGGACCAATTGATGAACTGGAAAAACCATGGATAACTTTGTTTCTTTCTTTGTAGATGTATATCTTATGTATCTTTCTTGATAGAATTTAATTTATTAAATTTTTTTCCGACATACACTACGAATTCATTGGACACACACATTTATGTATGTAATCTTTGTAATAAAAAATCTTGATATGTTGTTTTAGGTGTTTAAATATTTACTTTGGCTTCTAAATCTTATTTTAAAATTAGCAATTAGCTATTACACATTTTTAAAAACAGATTTAATATTATAATCTCAACAATTTTTTTACCCATCATTCACTGAATAAAATTGTCATGAAGTGTTTGCATTTTTGTCATAAAATATAATCATTTATAATTAGGGATGGGCCGAAATTCGTTTTACATTCGGTTTAACCGAACTTCGGCAGCTTGAACCGAACTTCGTCATTCGGCCGAATTTCGGTTAAAATGCCGAACATTCTGCACTAAAATAAGATAAGTCGGATATACTCATAGTCATTTATTTGAATTAGAAATACGTGATGAACAAAAAACTTAAATTGTTTTTAACTACTAGTCTCAAAAATCTTTGGTACTTAATCAAACAAAACACAAAATTAAAGCGCTCTTCGTACTAACCAAACCAGCCTTAGAAATCTTTCTTTCGATGAAATCTTTCTTTCTTAATCGATCTTTTGTTTTGGTCGTCTGTTTCTTAATAAAATGTCGAAACACTTGATTTTTTTTTTGTCGTCTTCACAATAAAGTAACAAACAAATAATGATAAAATCTGTCAAACAATCTAACAAAAATCACGTAAAACAATTAATTTAAGGTGACGTCTTTACAAATGACTAGTTGGCTAACGGCCCCGCGGGGGAAGCGCGGAGTGCGGGCGGGGCACATCTAGCAATATTTGCAGCAAGTGCGTAAACAAGTCACAGCACGAAAAAGCGCGGCGAAATTGAACCGAAGTTCGGCCGAACTTCGGCCGAATTTTTCATTTTTACCGAATGTTCGTCCGAAGTTCGTATTCAGTTCAAACCACATTCGGCCCATCCCTATTTATAATTCAGTCAGAAGTGTCAGAACAAAGTTTCTATGGAGAGAATCTAAAGTTAAATTTGTACTGAAACAGCCATTTTCAGTGATGATGCAGTGTTTGTGAAGATCAAAGGCTCAAGTCTGAACCTCGCAGATCCTTTCTACATTTCCTCAGATTATATTGTATTTCTATTTCAAGTTTGTAAAATTTGGGCAAAAAGGCTTAATGTAGAATTTCTAGTGAAATACAGTATATTATTGTAACATTCTTCTTTATGAACTAAAAAACATAGAAATGCATCTTTCTGCACTTTTCATAGAGAATAGCCCTCCATTCTGCCACCAACTCGCTTTGTGGAAAGCAACATAGTGTCTGAAGACATATCATTTATTCCTAAAGCATACACCTTCACCTGACTCGAAGACAACTGGACTTGAATGATTGGCATCAAATAGCTTCCCCACTGAAATGTGCCTGATCACAAAGGCAAGAACTTTGCACAGCTACAAATCACAGATTACCTTCAAATTGTGATCATTCTTGACGTGATAAACCTGATAGTCATTTTATCATTTGTCAGTCCTCTTCTATTTTCGCCAAATTCCACTCTTTTAACAAGTTCATGATATCCCTACTGGCACACGTCGCGTCCAGTTGTCTCATGCAATTCAGTCTCTCTAGTACATGTTTCCCAAAAAACCAATAACTTTGTTCAGGGTAAGATTTCCGGACTAACGGTTTCATAGCTTGGATTAAATCATCCATTAACTGAACACATTTGCTGGTCTTAATCTGTTTGTGATGAGGTTTGTCTGTTCGTTCTGCCCTTTGTCTGATGTTAACAACAACGTCATCTTCAGAATGGCTTTCATTTTTCACTTTGAGTGCAAGGTGCTCATAATCTGGGTAGTTCTGAAATGGAGAAAATTAAAATTAGTACACCTTGTAATACCCAAACTTAGAAATAGCTCAGCCTATCTCATTAATATTATAAATGTCAATAGTACACTTAGTTTAGTAGTTTTGCTTAGTTTGGGGTCAGATGGTGTTGAGCATGTGAATTGTCCATCAATATTTATTACATGTTTGGATGTTTGTTGCTCAATCATGTTGTAACGTCTGAACGGATCAAACTGAAATTCGGAACACAGATTAGTCAGGAAGGTGTTCTTCCCAAGGCTCTTCCTAACCCCGAAAAAAAAAACTGGTAACCACGCGGGGAAAACCGCGAGGCACTGAGTTATTATATTTAGTAGTTTTAGAACACTTTGCAGAGTTCACTGTAGGATATAATATTACTCGTAGTATGAACTAATCTCACTTTTTCGACAAGGTACAAGTGGTGTAATAGTAACTAGAGCTCATGGTGGTATTAAGTAATACAAATCAGTTAGCGTGGCCGCACATAAGCCACCAACCACAACCACGAAACGCCATCAACCTTCTTCCTGCAGTTGTCATACATTTTCCATG
This sequence comes from Ectropis crepuscularia, assembly GCA_963693475.1. Lineage (NCBI taxonomy): Eukaryota > Metazoa > Arthropoda > Insecta > Lepidoptera > Geometridae > Ectropis > Ectropis crepuscularia. The sequence goes on from OY856355.1 coordinate 23,994,370, forward strand.
TGTTCGCTGAACACGGTGATGCTAAAGCTCGCTATTTGCTACAAAACGCTGCTTTTCGCTTCTTGTGGTGGTCTAAAAAAACGCCAACACGCGCCACTGGCGCAATATTTCACCCTTCTATCCGTTGGCTTTAGTTAAATCTACAGTTTCGCCTTCCACAAAGACGTTTTTTTATCAGAACCTTCTTTGTTCGAGTTCATTATGATACTGCATGAGTTAATAAAAGTGCGAGTTGAACTTGCCCATGAAGGGTTCCCATAGCAGTAAGTAGCATAATATAAAAATTCTTGTAGTTTGTTGTAACTTTGACTGTTTACTAGATCTTGTTCAAACCAATTTTCGGTGAAATTTGTATGTACATCATAATTTTTTTTTAGCTTTGTCATTCTCTTATTTTAGAAGTTACAGGGGTTTTCAATTTTTGGTGTGAAAATCTCTAGGTGGTTCACAGAATACCTCTACTTGCCAAATTTCAATAGTTTGGATCTTATAGTTTCGGAAAAAAGGTGGTTGTGACATACAGACGGACAGACAGACATGACGAATCTATCCTATAGGGTTCCATATTTTGCCATTTGGCTACAGAACCCTAAAAAGGTAGCAGACACCGACCAAAGTGTCGTCCACCGGCCACTAGTGGCTGTCGCGCGCTACAGTTTCTGTATAGCTGCTTGTAACAGTGTTTATGGCTGTCGCGTGTTGCCAGTGTGCGACAACACTCCAAAATACCAGCCAGCTATCTTTTCACTTTATACATCTTCTTATAAAAAATATACATACCGAATATTGAGTGTTGTCTTTCTTCTGGGCCTCTCTAAGAAATTGTAGGGGTTTCCACAGCGGCCAGCAAGGAACATAGATGTCTGCATTCGAAGTAGCTGTCAGTTTTGAACGGTCTACTTTCCGCGAATTATGGTTGAACGTGCTTCGTATGTTCACCCACCGATCACGCACCGAGGAAGCTAAAAATAAATATTATCACAGTTAAAAATTTTATTGAAGTGAAAAGTGCATCAACAGTTTTTGGTAGGAGAAAATCTGGTAGATTTTCGTCACCAACATATGCTAATGTGGCGGCGTAGACGAAGGGATAGCGGAGTGGAATCGTTTTTCAGATGATTTAAATTTAGAAGTTCATGTCACAGATGTATGTGAAATATGTGATAGCAATATTATCAGCATAGCGACGAAATTGCCATTTACCCTGCGATATAAATCTTACACAGACAGGTTAAAAGCCCTGTGCCTCACCTGCATTGGACGAGAAATGGTCACGTGATCAAAAACATTTAAATACTCAATGGATTTTATAACCTCCCTCACCTAAGGAACTTGAACAGATTAAAGGAGCATAAGATGAGAGACAGACGGCGTCATAAGTCCTAGTTGTCTCACGCAAAATTACTGACAAACATTGTACATGACGTCCTCAACAACAGAGTGGTTTACAACTGGAAGAGGCTGCCTGAGGATGTTTTTAAGCAATGATTTTGCTTAAAAAACATCCTCTATCAAGAACAAACTGGGAAAATGGATAGTGAAAGACAATGTTAGTTTAACAGACAATTGCCTACAATTTCTTTTTCAACACAGAAAGATATAGGCATATCAGGTAATGCTGTTCACTAATTACCTATTAAATAGTTCTAATTACAGGATATTTACAGTGGTTATGATGTAATAGTGATATGCTGTAGCAAATCTTTGATATTTTGATGCAGTTTCATGTTCACGATTTAACTGAAGAAATCCCATTCATATTGAATATTGAAGACATCATACAGGACTTGCATTACAATCTAAATTATCATTACATAGAAAAGAGGGAATGAAATAATTAAAATTATGATCCTATGTTTATAATGTTTTCAATAAGTGTTCAAATTCCACAATCCCAAAACAATTTGTATTCCCATTTATTTTGTATTTTTTCATAACATAATCAGCTCACTAAATGTTCCCGTTGCTGGAACTCAGCGCATTCTCACAAGGAGAGAGTCAAGACCGTAATCCACCATGCTGGCAGTGTGAAGCGTCCAACACCAGTGCAGTTTTGTTGATGCCACGCAATCTCCAAAGATTCTAAGAACATGTCGGATTCTTCATGAAGTTTTCCTTCACCATTTATAAGTTTCGTCGTTTTGCATGACTTTGATAAGACAGTTGTAAATTGTTGACAGTTTAAATTGTAAATGGTATTTATTCTAATTGTGCAATTATATATATACATGTTTCAAGGATGCCACAACCTGCACTGCACTTACCTGTTACCTTTTCCTAATAATCAAAAGGTTATCTGGAAGATATTGCTATTAGCGATAAGATCGCCTTTTGTGCCCAAAATGTTTAATCTTAAGTTTTTTTACACTGTTTTTTTTTTTGTTTTGTGGTATAATACAGTGTTTTTGTATTGTATTGTATTGTTGCGTGAGATCTAAACCAGGGATCTCTGAATTGACAGTTGCCATTCTCTCGACACCATAATAGCTGGAGAGCTACTGAACCCTCCAAGTAATTGTCATCCTATTAGGTTAGCAATTTGTGCACTTATGATTTATAGCATGCTAAGGTCTATTCTCTGGATGGACTTTGTCCCCCTTCTTAATTATGAGAGAGACCACAGAATGCTTCCAATCCTGAGGCAGACATCCAGCTTCAAACGAAGCATTCAGGCAAGTGTTTGTTTACAGTACAGTATTTTTTCTGACTGCTTCCTTATAACTGGTACTGTACATGTACTGGCAATGAACTATGTTTTTTTTAACATTTATAGTTTTACATTTGACCACTATCTCGCCTGATGTTAAGCGATGATGCGGTCTACAACAGAGCGTGTTTATCTAGAAGAAACCGATTCACTCTCCGTTCAATACAATATCCATGATTACTTATGATATATCTGCTAGGGACACAATAAACAAGGGATGTATAATTGGTTTCATTTAGCAAATTCACCCACCGCAAATTATAGACGACGCCAAGACGCCAATATCAACATAACAAACAAACAAATAACTTTAATTAAAAAACCCGACTGCAAAAAATCAACATGTGAAAAACATTTTATACTATCTTAGGACACTTGCGTGATGACACAAAAGTAACAATCTCTTAGTTATAAAAATCCATCCAGGCTTTTGGAAGATACGTGGGATTATAGAAATTTATAAACATACAAGCTACTTACACGCGAAAAACATAACCCTTCTTGCAGTCGGGTACAGTCGGGCAGTGCACAAAACATAGCATTATATTTGCAACTTACCTGTGAATCCTCGGCCCAAAGTGGAAGCAAATTCAGCGTACGCCTTGTATTTCTGCTGAATATGATGGTTGGTGTTCCCTACGGGTTTCCAAATGAATTCCCGTTGCCGAATGAAATTGACGAGATCCATTTCGAGTTTACGCGTCCAATACCCTTTACCGCCTTTCGGCATTAGAGAAATTGAATGCCCCTACTACTAGTAATTAGTAATACCAAATAAAGCAACTAAATTGTGAAATTCAACAAATTCTACAATCCAGCTTGCTTGCGCCCTTGCGGCCACTTGCGGCTTCCTTTTTTTCCTTTCGGCCATAGCATAGACCATAGACAAAAGACATAAGACAGTAGAGAGTAGCTATGGTCGTTATATAGCATAAAGTGTTGTATAACTATTTATAAGACTTTATAACGAAAACACGTTATGAGAAAATCTCATAACAGCTTATATTTCAAGTAGCGGTATGCACTTTTAAAACTACATAACAACCATTGTTTGCTTTATCGCGCAACGAAATGTATAACTCTTTGCGCGCAACGCAATCGGTACCGATTTTTAGTTATTGCCATAACTGTATCGTACCGGTTAGAGCGAGTGAGATACATATGTAGTGGTATAAGTGTGAGTAAGAAAGGAGCATAGATCTATTTGACGCATTCGGTTATTGAAAAATGAATCTTATCTTGTTATAGTGAAAGACGAAAATAAATAGTTTTGATACCGTTATTTGGATATGCGTAACAGTTGCGTTCTGTTATCTGAAAAACCCATAACGACACATGGCTAGTAGAGAGTAGACACAGCCTGTGTCTATTGTCTATGTCCTCTATGTTGCCAACTTTATTTTTCAGAAAATTGTACCTCAAGCTTTCGAAGATGGTATTTTGCTAAGAATTTATGAAAAATAATAGTACCTAAGGAATGAAATTTCAATAAAATCATGTAAATCAATTGTAAAATGGGCTAGAATTATAATTTCCAATCAATATTTGTTGTCAATTAACTCCATATTCCGGTTTGAAAGGCAATGTTTATTTTTGTTATATAGAACAACAAGACGCGCAATGTGCCTAACGCACACACAAAAGAACAGCGACGCGCAGCTATTGGAATACAAGAAACGGAAGGAAGAGTCCCAATCTCCAAAGTCAACCTAGCGCTGCAATATTATTATATTATGTACCATAGATATAAGATGATTTATGTTAATTTCTTCCACAACATAAACTGTTCTTATCACAAAAATAGAGTCAAATCTCTTAGTTCGTGTCTTTGGAACATCAACCATGAAACGATGTCGCTTTTTTGAACTACGAGCATTCCGATAGAAAAAAGGACAGGGCAGATCATGCAAATCAGTCGCACACCCTCCGAAGTGCATCCGATAAAAAACCGATAGGCTAGCAATTTCTCGGCGATGTTCAAGACTTTGAAGTCTTTTTCGCACAAGAGTGTCGTTGCCTATGAGTCTTTTGGCACGTTTCTCGATCGATGCCAGAGTCTCCAGCTTATACCATAGAATAGATAATATAGATAGAACGGACACTCCCCACCCCCCGCCAATTTCAAGCTTCCTCCCCCTCGCGGACGCGAGGCGGACTCAACGAAGGGTTACTATATCGGACGATAATTTTCTATGAGAATACGACCATGATGCTGTATTATTTAACAAAATGGTACCAAATTTTTCGTCTATTATACGAAACAAGAATAAGAGATTTTTTATTTCATAAGAATTTCTACAAAGATTGATTCATTTTTATAAACTGTGTTAAGCTATTCTGGTTAGAAGTACGCGCCAACACTGAAGTCCTGTGACGAAATTATTAAACTCGTTGTTTTTAAACTGCGGCTTTCGTTAATCGTTGTGAAATATGTCAGTGGCGCCAATAACTTATGACAGAAAATAATTTAGTAACCCTAGATGACACGCACACATGCGTAAATGTGTTCGAACTACATATGCGTAGTTGTGTGAGTGTAGGTATGTCGATTTCACCGTTTGTATGGAGTTTAGGCCGAGTGTCCGGGGTGTTAGCCGATCCATCCCAAAGGTGCGAACAGTACTCCATACAGGAGCGAATTTGTGCTTGATATAATGTAAGCAACTGTTCAGACTTGAAGTACCTTCGCACCTTTGAGGGGACACCTAGTTTTTTGGCAGCTAATTTAGCCTTGGACTCGATATACGAACCAAAGTTGAGCGTAGAGGTCAAAGTAACGCCAAAAATCTCAAGACGGTCAGAAACCAGTACGGATACACTTCTAAAAGTTGGCGTCAGTTAGAAAGGACTCCTTTTATCGGAGAACAGACACGCCTGCGTCTTACTTTCGTTGAACTTAACCAGATTGGCATCGCCCCATTTAGACACCGCCTCAAGGGTCAAGCTCAAACGCTCGATCAGACTCTCTCTCAGTATCTAAGTTTGCTGCCCACTGGCTCTCGCGCTAGATATGTAACTCTCTACAACGATGCTACCATCTGCGTACACAAAGATACCGGGCTTCAACAGATCGTTGATATGTAGCAGGAAGAGCGTCACAGAGCGTACTGACCCTTGAGGGACTCCGGCATTGATAGCCATTTGATCCGACGAGCAGCCATCAATAACGACTCGTATGGATCGATCCCTCAAAAAGTCCGATATCCACGAAATGAACCCAGGAGACAAACCATAACTAGAAAGCTTGCTTATAAGGCCATCATGCCAAATCCTGTCGAAAGCCTTCGAGATATCCAGGGAGACTGCAAGTGCTTCCCCGTGTTTCTCAATAGCTTCACTCCAGATGTGAGTGACGTACGCTAGAATATCCCCGGTGGACCGGTTTCGGCGAAACCCGTATTGCTGGTGTTTGAGGAGGTCGTCCGATTCTAGGTACGTCAGGAGCCTGTGGTTTAAGACACGTTCCATAGTTTTGCAGAGTATGGACGTGACCGAGATGGGCCTGTAGTTGGCAAGGTCAGCACGACTACCCTTTTTGGGCACTGGTTGCACATTGGCAAGCTTCCAAGACTTCGGCACTAGCCCAGTTTGGAGAGAGAGTCTAAATAGGCGCAGTATCGGTGACAACTCAGGCACTCAATACTAAAGTAGGAATACCATCTGGGCCACTGGCTTTATTCACGTCCAGATTGCGTAGCACTTTGTGAACCTCCATTTGGCGTATAAGTATATCTGATATAAAAGTCGGTTAGCCAGGTGGAGTAGGAGGTGTCGTGCTACCAGCATCTAGACGTGAAGATTCCGCAATTAAATGCTTCAGCACTTTTGCATTGAGAACCAAACCAAGGGTGAGCTTTGCTGGATAATGGGACGTCGGAGTTTGGAATAAAATATTCCATAGCCGTTCGTATTACATTAGTTACAGTATCCGTGCGGACTGAGGGATCACCAGAAGCGAAGCACAATGACTGCCATGGGGAAGACGCCAATAAAGAGCGCATCTCGTCCCATCTGCTGACTTGTATCGCCACAACCCCCAGTGGCCTCTAGGGCTGGGATCAGGTGGATGGTAGACAGATACAGATTTGACCAGACAGTTGTCGGAGCTGCTTAACGGCGAAGCTACCGCCACCGAATAACGGTCTGGATCAGTTGTCAGCAGAAGGTCTAAGAAATAAGGTGTATGCGACTCAACGTCGGGCACTCCTGTGGGCTCTTGGACCAGCTTGGTTAGGTCTAACGAAAAAGCTAGGTTTTTCGTTTCCTGCCCAGCGTGCTCAGTGTCTCGGTATGGGTACAGCCATTCCTTATGATGGCCGTTGAAATCCCCCGGTAACACTAATTGAGTTGAAGGGTACTTCTGTTGAGCCACACCCGCCGCCTCACTTAAATAATCCGTGAGCCTAGTCGTCTCCAGATCTCCGCTGTGCGACCGTTACACACAGGCATAGATAATTTTGTCTATCCCTATGTCCATCAGTGCCCAAAGAACAGAAAATCTAGTATTCTCAAGGTTACGGAGACGCCGACAGCAGATGTCGTCACGGGCGTATAGGCACACTCCAGCACGAGGCCGGAATTTGTGCTCCAGGGTATAGCCTGGATACGTTAGGTACGCCACGTCCGACGGACAACCTATCTGTGTCTCCGTTAGAAACAAGAGTGTTGGGTGCTCAGTCTCGAGGTGATGATGGACTGCAGTGAGATTTGAGTGCAGTCCTCGAATATTTGTGAGGTGCACTTTTACCGACAAGGCGTGCGGCCGCTCTTTTAACTTGCTTCTGTGTTGTGCTTTTTTAATTTTTTTGTTTTGAGAGGGGATCGGTGGGAATCGGAGGGAACTCTTCAACTTGTTTTGACATTTACACAATAAATTTATGTATGGTGATTTTTTAATTTCGTAAGATTTCATTCAATAGATCGTATTTATTGCGTACGATTTTGACTTCGCGATCGTACATTGTACATGAGCCAAAAAGATTGTATTAAATTAATACGATTTAAATCGTACGGTTGGCAACACAATAAAAATAGGCCTTGAGAGCGGCTAAAGGACTAGCATCCATGGCAAAGAATAAATTAAAAAAAATATAACACAGAAAAGACAACAAACATATTCTTGTCGCTAAATAAACTTTTTGAAGCAAGCGCCATCTATCGGTACATGCACAAACCAATATGACTACTACTCTGTCAAACTCGTAACATTTGTGTAGTTTCAAGTAGTTTGTCAAAGTAAGTATAGATGGCAGTAAAAATATATAATATTTCTATGACAAAAAGAGGCGTTTTCCAATGAGACGAACATAGTTCCATCGTATGCACTAGATGGCGATAGTGTAGATTCAGCAAGATCTGTCTCTACCATAGACTCTCAATAGTGTAATCACAATGAAACCCCTCCCCAGAAAAAGAGATTTAGAGTTCAGAGAAAAAGTCTCATGTAAAGTATTTGTGATAATTTAAAATTTTAGAGGTTTCGCAAACACATCAATTATTTTAGATAAGTTATAGTTTGCTTCTTAGCTCAGCTGATTAGTTTTGTGTGTCTACCATTTATAAATCTTAAACACCTACTAGAGGAAATTGCATACTTAAGCAATTTTCTTCTTATATTTTGTGTTACTCTTAAAATATTGAGAATAAAACTAGCCAATTAAGTTGATCATGTGATAAAAAACCGTCACTGATCACAATCGATCTTCAGTAAAACCAACTAAGCCAAAGTAGAAGGAAAATTCACAGATTTAAATTTAAATTGCAATACTTAATTACTTATACGAAAATATTTGCCAAGAATAGGTAAATTAAAAAAAATTGGCAGTCATAGGAACTGCCGATAGAAGTGAAAACTTGTGACTCAAATGTTTTCACTTTTAATTGAATTGTCCACTTTATTTATTACATTGTCTGGGGACAACTTATTCGTTAAACCATCGTAGGTCTATGTACATTCGCATAATTTCAACACCGCCAGCTAAATCGATGGTTGCGCCATCTAGTTTTATACCAACGTAATTATACAGAATATTACAACTCTTTACTGTTTCTGTTGTCCAGGACATCTACTCTAATTCAACGAAAACGTAATTTCGAAATAAACTCGCGATTTTCCAACTCCGATTCTACTTTGATCCGTCGTTTTGTCCGTTTAAATGTTCTAAGCCTACTCTAATTAGAGTATGCTTAGAACATTTAAACGTCAAACAATGTTGTATCGGACGAAACGAAGTAGAACGATAGCAGGAAAGTCGCGAGTTTTTTTTCGAAATTTCGTTTTCGTAGAAACAGAGTAGACGTCCTGGTACTGGTACCTAGGGGCAAACGCAACTCTTTTATATTTCTGTTGTCCTGGTATCTGGAGATAAACGCTGGGCTGTTGGAGGTAGGTAATCGAAACTCTTTACTGTTTCTGTTACCCTGGTACCTACCTGGCCGTTTTTACCGAGTTTACCCGAAGATTTCATATCCGATCCGATCCGATCCGATCCATTATCATATCCAAGCGTGACGATTGATGAATCCATTTCACAGCCCACGAAAATTCTGTCTATAGCGCACCTAAAGAAGTTTTCACTTCAAAAAACATTTTATCTTTCATCATGTTTACGAATTTGTATGTTTTGATTTAGCTTTCATTCGAATAATATGCTTACATGGATAAAATAGTTTATTATGTATTACAATACGTCGTGCTTTCGCAAATTTAATTAATTCAGTCTCATTATGCCTAACGCTCTTGACGACTAAGTGAAAAACCTACAAGCGCCTCCCATCGTCGTTTTGTTGAACCATATTTTTTTGTCTCGTCGGAAAACGCCTCATTAAACTTCTGTGTTTGATTTTCACTTCTAGGGCTAATTTTATATTACTGTCTATTCCTAGCAGAGATTAGATACCTTGAGTTATTGCCTTTGATTCCTAGGGACCAGGGTTCAGGTTCAAAATGATTCACATTGCAATTAGAATCATTCAAATTCGGAATGACAATCCTTATCTCTGTCATTCTAATGTGGGCGATAACTGGGTATGAGAAAAAATGGAAAAATAACCCAGAAAAAAAATGGGAGCATTGTGCAGAGGCTTGGGAGTCCGTTGTGTACTACTTACTGGGATCAGATCTCAAGTTAACTCTTGCGAGTTACAGTAAAAGTCTCGTTTAGAATTAATGATTAATCTCCGTTAATAATAGCTCACTATATTAATAGACTTACTTTGAAGTTACCGTGGTTTTGAGTATGTGAAAAAAGGGGGGCGCTAGAGAATAATTTCTTCTCAAAGTGGGCTACAGACAAAATAAGTTTGGGAGCCTTTGTTCTGAACGGATAAGACATATGTAGATATAATATATATAAAATTCTCGTGTCACACTGTTAGTTACCTTACTCCTCCGAAACGGCTTTACTGATTTTTACCAAATTTTATTTGCATATTCAGTAGGTCTGAGATTCGGGTACAATCTATTTTTCATACCTCTAAGTGATAAGGGTTGATCACACCTCATTTTTTTTTCATTTTTTGGACAAACAATTTTGTTTTTATTTTTTTATAATGTGGCATTAAAAACTACATACAACCCTACATTTTTACCCTCTTATCACCAACCCCTATTTTTTAATAGCCATTTTAGGACAGTGAACTCCTCCTGATTTGAATGACTTTTGTGTGTGTACAAGTGGATTCGAGGATGATTTAGATTCCCAAATAAGCCCGGCAGATGGCGCTGCAGACAGTGTCTAGGTTATGATCCGAGCGAAGCCGGAACGGGCCGCTAGTAATATATAGACCGATGTTTGATTCCATGGCAAGATCAATCCGATTGCGTTGTGGATCAGGGTTCAGATGTCACTTGTATCTGGAAGAAATTTGTTAAGAGTGCGCCTAATGCCAGGGTAAAATCAGTTTTCATCCGCGTGACGCGTTTCCTAACGCGATATACATAAAGTCGAGAATAGCATGACACAGTTTGGAGGAAAAATCAATTTTAAATCAGGAGTCCATTTTTGACCAAATTTTATTAAATCACTCAATAATTAAACATAAATTTAAAAAAGCTCATCAGCAAATCATCGCTGATAATTTCGAGTACTCGAATTAAAACGGGTTTTTTCGGTGTCATTTTTATTTGTTTATTGTAAAAAACTCTGATCCATTTTTAAAATTCTATTCGGTTATTGTGCTTCTTCTTGATTGTACCCACACGTCAATATTTTATTTGTCATAGTTTTTAGTTTCTTAATTTCAGTGAGCGGCGTCGAAAATGTCCTTTTTTCGTTTTCTGGCACTAGGCGTCCTCTTAAGAGTCGGTTTTTTGGATAAATTACGATCAGCCAGGGAATCCGCCACGATCTAATCGGCGATGATTATCCGACGTATCATGTACTAACAAAAAACTTACTCTGCTACCACCCAGTATAGAACGACTGGGACGTTGTCTTAAGATAGTAAAATAAATAAACACACGGTACCTTGTGTGACCGGATTCCGCGGAGATAAAGGTGTGCCTACGTTTATCCCAAAGAACTACCCCTGCTCCCAGTGAATAGAACTTTATAAATATATAAATAAATAGGGATACTTGCCGGTCGCTTTCTGCGTGCAATCGTTCTTCCCTCCGACCACGCAATCCGTGGATGCCTTGATAGCGCGAGCTCACCAAGACCGTGTTCACGAAACAGTCCAGTCACAAAACAGACAAGCTCCAAATCGACGCCCGGCGTCTTCAATCTTAATTACTAACACAAATATCTCGCGTCCGCGTGGATCAAAGTTAAACACAAAAATAACGCCTGGCGTTTACAATTCACAAATCACAAACTATCCGACCGCGGATAGGTTCCTTCCCGTTGGAACAAACAGGGGTAACGACACACGCGTGTTTCCTCAAGTCCATGACAGAGTGCAACGAACGACTGACAACGCGCGTCTAAAATGTTCCTAACAAAAAACTCGGTTGAAACAGAACGCGAGTAATCTGCAAATAGTGGCCACATCTCAGTTTTAATAATTACCATTACTGCCGTCCGCAAACTACAATGCCGTTAAGTACCAAAATGTAGTTTTGAGATATCGCGGGAAAACTGTTTCTAAATTTTAAAATTATGCCATTTGATAAGTGAAATACGTATTTCCATAATTTTGATACCTTTATATAGAACTGCAAAAACACTTTGAAATGATAGTATTTTCAAGATATTAAGGTGTGCAAAATAAGAGTTATAAGCGTTTTTGCATTCTACTCTTGTAATTTTGTCTTAAAATCTTTTCAAAATCACCACTAAAATGCCGTTATGTATAGTTTAACGGCATTTTAGCTTGATATTTTCTTTAATTTCATTGGATGGTACTTAACTACAGAATTTGAAATCATTCCAAAACTAAAATGCCGTTATATCATGAAACATCCAAGATTACAATGCGGTTAAAGTCATTTAACCGCATTTAAAACTAGTAAACTTCATAAATTTGTTTTAATCGGTTATTTCAGAGCATTTTACAACACTAAAATGCGATTAAATGGAAAACCTTTACTTTTAACTGCAATTAAGCTAAGCATGACTCACAAGATATTTAAGAAAATACAATAAAAGTGATGATTTATGTGAAATAAGTGAACAAAAAATGACATTAAAAACTAGATATTTATTGGCATTTAAAAATAACAAACAGCATTTTTTGTTAATCTTTTTCGAATACAAGCCTAAGTATCTAAAAAAACAATTTCTCAAGAGTTAAAATTTAAAATAACAAGGCAAAATTACAAGGTAAAATTACAAAATTTTAAATTTTAAATTAAAATGCTACTTTTATTGCCCTTACTTACAACAGATTTTCAAGAATCTACAATAGATATCAATTGTTTTTGTTTTATTTTTGTCACAATCACTTAAACTTTTGGATAAATATTCCTACAAAATAATTAATAATACCTAAGACTCAAATATTTTTCTTGAGTCTAAATATTGCTTTACTAGCATTATCATTCTTTGTCGTCGGTCGACAAGTTCTTCCAAAACAATAGCTTATGTATTGGCGCTATGTTGCTCTATTAATTTGAACTAAATTAATCTTCCGCTTAGTATTTCTGCATTTTGCTTTGAATTTGAAACGAAGTTTTATAATTTCTGGTATTTTAAGTATTTGCCCTTGAAGAAAGCAAAATAATATAAATAATCTTTCTGGCAATAATTTTTGTACCTACAAGCTATCACAATAAAACTCAAAATCAGAGGTAATCCACATGTGCGACATATTTTTGAGATTAACTCAGGGGCTTAATTTGAATTCTTCTTTCTGAAGCGTTATTTGGCACAATGACGAAATTGTTTGGTGCTATAAACTTCATATTTACTTTTGAGTTGCTAACTCATACTGTCTCATCAAAATGGTCAAAATCATATAACTTACCTTTATTGCATTTCTTACTTTACTTTATGATCTCCTTGTTCGCAACTCATGAAACTGTGTTCAGATTTGAAATAATAAAGCGTAATTTGTTATATGCAGATGATTTTGCTTTAGTAAATAAATGCATTTAGTAAATAAATGACACTGAGAAGAAGTGAACATAATAGTCAATTTTATTTTGTGCACTGCAACTACATTGCACTGTTAACAACCCAATTGTATACATCAGATCTTTTTCTTCGATTCAGTCATAATTTTTATTTTCTAAACTGTCAACTGCTTTGTGGTCGTTGCATAAACATTAAAGTAGATAGGTTCTGATATTCACCAATTTCTATCATGTGTCTTCGCGTTTGACAGAGAGATGGAAATACTGACAGTTTTTTGAGGTTCATTAATTGAGCTTCTACGCTTTTCCAACCAGCTTTCGGTTAGTTTTTCTGTATTCTGTATAACGGCATTGACAATGTTTTAATACAACGTTAAATGGTACCGTTTTTAAGCTAGTTTTCTGTAGGTATTTATTAATGATGTTGTGGTTCTTAAAGTTAGACTTAATATGGTTACGTTTAAACTTATGCGTAATGGATTTCTTGAAAATAGTTACTAAAATTTTCACTTGAATCAGCTATCTTAAAAATCATTATAACGTGCAGGTCATCTGAATTGAAATCACACTGTAAACTTGATTGTGGAGTTTAAAACTTCAACAGATACGGTATGGTGCTATCATCATTATTTAGTAGTGGTAGGACTCTTAGCAGAGTCCGCCTGGGGAAGTACCACACCTTTGCCAAATATTCTACCGCCAAGCAGTAATGTGCAAACATTACTGTGTTCCGGTTTGAAGGGCAATGATTCCAGAGAAATTACAGGGCTTAGAGATATAATATCTTAGATCTCTGGGTGACGAGCGCAGTGCAGTGCTAGGTAATGATTTGGACTATCATGTTCCAATAGCTGCGTGTTACTGTGCTGTTATGTGGCAGGCATGTTGCTTACCATCAGGCACATGACCTGCTCGTCTCGTCATTCTATGATATAAAAAAAAAAAAAAAAAAAATCATCTGGCTGTAATATTTTATGTTAACTCTTTAAACTGAATGTTTGTTTTGATGATTTTGTAGAGAATTACTCTACTTTCCTTGTAAGTCTATTAAAACCTGATAAAGTTTCATTAGATAGATTTGTGATTTCATTAAAATCAAAGAAAGACGAGTACTGTAACATAATTTATACGTCCCAAAATGTATCAATGACACTGGAAGAGTCGGAACAAGATGTTAACATACGGATCATTTCCGATTTTTTCTATACAAGATCTAGTTTGACTCATCTAAATGTGTTTTAAGCCATCGTAACAAGTTGGAGGGAACGAAAGCATCTTATTCATCTGCACTTGATTTCCTTCACATACTATCGTACTGCATACGCAAGAACTTGTAACGGCATTTTAGTTAAGTAATGTGGCATAGCCGCATTTTAGTCTAGTATTGTAAAAAATAAATAATTCATATCACATAGTTAAGGTAGCTTTGTGATATTTTCTGTTTTAAGTTTACAAAATTGCATTCGTATTTACTAGTCTAAAACGCCGTTAAGTATGTTTAACTGCATTTTTGTGTTGTATTCAAGCATAACGGCTTTATAGCGTTGGACAAATGCAATATAAATTATAAATGAAACTTTGTTTAAAAACATTTAAGTGCTTTAACGGCACTATAGCGTACAAAAGTCAGTTAACGGCAATTAAGTTATGGAAAATCAAAGAAAATTTCAGCCAAAGGTAACGTTAAAATACCTTAGCGGCTTTTTAGGTAAGTATTGTTATTTAACTGCGTTTTAGCGTTGGAACCATACAAAATAAAATGACTTAACGGCATTTTTAGTTTTGGTATCTTAAAAACTAACATACCTAGAGAAACACGGGTTACACAGATCGATAGATATTTTTTTTCTGATTGTAGTGCCATTTAAAAGTCCAAATCGACCCGATGTTAGATAACGGCATTTAAGCTTGCGGACGGCAGATTACCCTTTTCTACAAGTTAGGTGAAATATATTGTTCCGTCATTCTATTCGAAACAGTCGGTTTCCTCACAATGTTTTCTTTTATTGTTAAAGCAAGCGATAATATCAAACTTGTTCTTCACTTGAAAATTTTTTTTTTTTAAATATATAATGACGAGACGAGCTGGACATGTGCCTGATGGTAAGCAAAATGGCTGCCACATAACAACACAGCGGCACGCAGCTAATGGAACATGAAGAGTTCAAATCATTACCTAGCACTGCACTGCGCTCGTCACCCAGAGATCTAAGATATTATGTCTCTAAGCCCTGCGGTTTCTCTGGAAACATTTCCCTTCAAACCGGAACACAGTATCGTTTGCACATTACCGCTTGACGGTAGAATAACTGGCAAAGGTGTGATACTTGCTCAGGCGGACTCTGCTAAGAGTCCTACCACTACTGAACTACTTTACTTGTAAGTGATAGTTGCATAGATCAATGCTAAAGCTATAGGTAATCCCCTCAACTTTAGTGGTGTACGCACAGGGTGTACGCCTGCTTTTGTGGCAGCTAGTTTAGCCTTGGACTCGATATACGTGCCAAAGTTAAGCGTAGAGGTCAAAGTAACGCCCAAAAGCTCAAGACGGTCAGAAACCGGCATGGATACACCTCTAAAAGTTTGAGTCAGTTGGAATCGACTCCTTTTAGTGGAGATTAGACACGCCTGCGTCTTACTCTCGTTGAATTTGAACAGATTGGCATCACCCCATTTAGACACCGCCTCAAGGGTCAAGCTCAAACGCTCGATCAGACAATCTCTCAGTACCTGAGTTTGCTGCCCACTGGCTCTCGCGCTAGATATGTAACTCTCGACAACGGTGCTATCATCTGCGTACCCAAAGATAACGGGCTTTAACAGATCGTTGATATATGTAGCTGGAAGAGCGTTGCAGAAAGTACCGACCCTTGAGGGACTCCGGCATTGATGGCCATTTGATCCGACGAGCGGCCATCAATGACTACTCGTATGGACTGAGCCCTCAAAAAGTGCGATATCCACGCAATAAACTCATGAATAAATTTAATTTTTCCAATGTATGACTACTTTTATACATTGACAAAATTACGGGAACTTTATCTACGTGAGTAAAACCACAGGGTGCTGCTAGTATAAAAAAATATAATATGAAATTTTGGTATTATAAAATCTTCGAGGAGTCAGCCCTAGGGGTCACCTTGCATTCGGCACAGTTAGCTATTTGAGCTGTCTCAACATAATATCGTAAATCCCAAAAGTCCCTTCGCATCGTCACGTAGAAGTTTTATTCCGGACTAAGACTATTTTCTTCCATTTAGCTTTTATATTTATTCAATGGAGAAGTAAAAAGTATGCAGTAGTTTTTATTGTAACGCCCGCCGACCTTTTGTTAGTACCTACGCTACGTGCTTGAATCGTGACTTTTGCTATTCATTGGCTCCTAGTTCACTACAGTTGGTAGAGTTACAATTATAAGCGAAATCATAGAGAGCAATAACAATAGCTAGGCCATAAACATAGCAAGGCCATAGCCATAGCAAGGCCATAACCATAGCAAGGCCATAACCATAGCAAGACCATAGCCATAGCAAAGACCATAGCCATAGCAAGGTTATAACTACATAATGTACCAATGTCATACCTAATCATAAATATGAGTTAGGCCATTTGGTATAGTCGAAAGAACGGCGACTGCCGATGGGCGAATCCCACACGCATCGCTGTCTTTTCGAAGTCATGTGCGTAATGCTACTAACTTAAAAATGGTGAATAAGAAAATCGTGAGGAAATCGAGTCGACGTGTTCCTAGAATTATTCGAGGGCATGCGTCATCCACCAATTCGCACAGGGCCAGCGACAGCGTGGTGGATTATGGTCTTGACTCTCTCTTCGCGAGTGATGACCCAGAGTTTAACTATCCCATATCTATAGATGGAAATAAAATTGGCGCGTCTATGTGTAATTTACTGAGTGACTAACTAATGTTAATTAAATAAATTACTGGTTATTTTTATTTAGTATAAAAAAAATAGAGTTCAACAACTACAACATACATAAAAAATATAACATTCAATAATTTAGGTAAGATGCGGGCACAGAAATCTAAATAATACTTATTATTTAGATTTCTGTGGATGCGGGGCACTGCTAGTTTTAGAGTAACATTTTTTAAATCAAAATCACAATGAAATAAGGTTTAAAAATATTTAAAATGGTAGTTATAGGCAGTAACTTCTCTTACTAGGTATTCAGCTAAAATATTTTTATTATTAAAAATAAATAATGTGATGATATCCCTAATCATCCCAAATAAATTTTAATTTTTAGTGGTAGAACTCTTTGCAGAGTCCGCCTGGGGTAGTACCACACCTTTGCCAGTAATTTTACCGCCAAGCGGTAACGTACAAAAACTGTTGTGTTCCGATTTGAAGTCACTGTTTTTCAGATACAATACGGGCCATTGAGAGGTAAATCTTGTATCTCTGGATGACCAGCGCAGTGCAGTGCTAGGTAATTTGGAATCGTGGTAGGTGCGTGACACTGAGATGTTCTGTGGGCAGGCATGTTGCTTCCATCAGGTATATGTCCTGCACGTCTCGTCATTTTTTAGTAAATAAAAAAACCGGGCAAGTGCGATTGGGACTCCCGCACGAAGGGTTCCGTACTATTAGCAAATAAACGGCGGAAAACTCTTTGGCTTTATCCCGAATTCCGTATACATAGAATATCGCAGTTTCCGCAGACAGGCTTTAATCCAAAAGATTTTACTAAAATTTTAATTTTACCTTTAAATTTTAATTTAAAATTGTGAAGTAAAATTCAAGGTAAAATTGAAGGTTTTAGAATCATAATTCTAACGACGAATTCGATAGCGCGTTTTATTCTTCTAGTGGCGCCATCTAGTTTGCTTGAGACGGACTAATTGAGCAGGAAACTTTAAAAAATCAAGTTTGTTGTTTGGGTTAAATATTTTTTTTTAGTAAGTACTTGTTGTTATAGCGGCAATATAAATACATCTGTGAAAATTTCAACTGTCTAGCTATCTTAGTTCTTGAGATACAGCCTGGTGACAGACGGACGGATGGACAGCTCAAGTCTCAGTAATAGAGTCCCGTTTTTACCCTTTGGGTACGGAGCCCTGAAAAACGATTCGTTGGCGATGACGCAGAATAACTTCCTGATAATGATAAGTAGGTTACGTCACAAGTAGTCACTGATATTTCGAGACAGTGTCATGCACCGTGTTTTCAGAAAAATATACCGTATATCGTGATAAAAGTGGAATTAACAACCGCGATAGCTTGAAACAGTGAAATATCGGGGTATGCTTCATTGACATAATTCACAAATTATAGCCTGTTTATGTTTAGATGTGTGATCAAATTTACACACCAATAAATTATAGGGCTCATATTAATGGGATATCCACATATCATACAAAAGTGATATCATTCCGCTAATTCTACTTATATAATAAATATCAAAGTTTGGATGTTTGTTGCTCAACCACGTTGGAACAGCGGATTGGGTTGAAATTTGGAACACTGATAGGCGCAGGCGCAAAGATCTCTATACAAAGATGTGCCCCTCAAACTTCAGGGCGCACTGTTGTTTGATGTTATCGTTGGGAAAACGTTTTTACCTATCACTATTCGTTGTCAACAACCAAAATAAGTAGAACCAGTAGAACCATGCAAATAAAGCGCAATTTAGGACACACTGACGGCCGAACTGTCACGTAATAACGAAGCCCGAACCGCGACATCAGTGTGTGTTAAATTGAGCTTTATTCTCATGCATTTCGTATGAAATTCGAATGGAATAGAAAGCCGCTCGTGCTTTGTCCGCGTCCGACTATATTTAAATAATATGTAAATGTGACCTGCGCTTTGGATTATAATCTGTAACAGCACATAGACTAAAACACTATTGCCGTACTTAATACGGGCTATCTGAAAGGAGGTAATAGCTGCATTTGACCCAGCAATGGAGACATTTAGGCTAGTAATAAATAAATTAGTCACGGGAAGTCCAGGCGCGGTCCCAGCTTCGAATTTTGGAGAATTTTGGAGGGTCACCAGTACGCAGCCTCAGATTGTGGGGGGAATCACCAGTAGAAATACAATAAATCGAGTAAAAAAACTTTACTAGTAGCGCCCCACGATTTTATGGGGATACAATATAATATAATATAAAATAACGCGGGGGCGTAGGTGCCGTTCCAATTGTTTTCCCGCTTAAAAAATAGTCTGGTAATGCTGCTAACTTAAATAACGGTGAAGAAAAACATCGTGACGTAATCGAAATGGACCACTAGAATCTTTCGTATTTATGCGTAATCCACCAACCAGCACTGGGCCAGCGTGATGGATTATGGCATTGACTCCCTCCTTGCGAGAGAAGTCACAGAGAACCAGCAATGGGAACATTTAGAGGGCTGTTTATGCTTATGCTACATATATATGCTATATATACTATAAATGCGAAAGTTTTAATGTTGAGATGTTTGTTGCTTAATCCCGTCGTGCCGTCTGAATGGATCAGATTGAAATTTGGAACACAGTTAAATTTTAGTTTGAAAGAACAAGTAGGTTACTTTTGATCTCGGAAAAATAACGGGATGGGAACTACGCGGGCGAAACCGCGGCGCACTGCTAGTAAATAAAATGTAGTCTGTCGAAAACGAAACCATGTTTCCCCCTTCGTTGTCTGATAAAGAAAATTGGCAGTCATAAGGACTGCCGATAGAAGTGAAAACTAACTCAAAATTTCATAGCTCACTTTGGAAACTACGCGGATGAAACCGGAGGCGTGACCATGACCATGGTTATCCAGATCATCCGACTGTACCCGAAGAGTCCTTTAATTTACGAACGTGAAGCTTGAGTTAAATTCACACCCCACGGAAAATCTGTATGTGGTGCGCCAAACGAAGCTTTCGCTTCAGTTTAGTAGTGGTAGGACTCTTGGCAGAGTCCGCCTGGGGAAGTACCACACCTTTGCTAGTTGGAGTAATGTGCAAACATTACTGTATTCCGGTTTGAAGGGCAATGTTTCCAGAGAAATTACAGACAGACAGACAGAAACTCTTTATTATGCACACTAGTAAATTAAAAACACTTAAACAATAAAAACAATAACTTAATAAACTTAACTTAACTTAATATCTAGTGCCATAAATGGCGGCTTTATCGCTAAAAGCGATCTACGATCTAGCGATCATAGAGATACTTAGAGATATAATATGTTAGATCTCTGGGTGACGAGCTCAGTGCAGTACTAGGTAAGATTTGAACTCTTCATGTTCCAACAGCTGCGTGTCATTATGCTGTTATGTGCACGCATGCTACTTACCATCAGGCACCAGGCACATGTCCTGCTCGCCTCGTCCCTCTTTATTAAAAAAAAATACTTCAACATATCTAGCGGGTGAATCCATGGCGGCGGATAGTACAGCCATCATGTCGCATTAGCTGGTATCGCGCGACGCTGTGCTATCTCCCGCGCTTTATGCCTTCCGCTTCCGTTGCAGCTCAGCACATGCTCACGGACATACGAATATTTATAACGGTAATAACGCCCCTGAATACCTAATAAAGTAGCTGTGACGTAGATTAAATGAAAAACCCACTATCACATATCCTACTAACGTTTTAAATGCGAAAATTTGTACGCATGCATATTTTAGCATCGATATAAACCATTGGATGTTGTAATTATAAACTGCGTCTATGTGTGTAGCGTAAGTGGTTTACACGTTACCAATCTACTTGACTAGAATCACTAGCAGAGAGGTATGTTGTGGTTCTACTTATTTTGGTTGTTGACAACAAATAGTAACTCTTCATGTTCATGTGACTGGCCTCGTGGTTTAGTTGGTAGTAGCTCTGCCTGCGAAGCCGAGGGTCGTGGGTTCGATTCCCACCCAGTGCAAATATTTGTGTGATGAATTCAAATGTTTGCACTGTGTCTGGGTGTTTCTATGTATAATAAGTATGTATTTAATACTATATAAGTATTATATCAGCTATTTGGCCGCCATCACACAAGCTTTGCTTAGTTTGGGGTCAGATGGTGTTTTGTGTGAATTGTCCAAAAAAAATAATTGCTGCGTGACATTGTGCTGTTGATGTGTTGAGAGTGCACTTGCCGGACTTAAGTCGGGCTGAACCGACCATATCACACGTGACTTGCACGTGACGCTTGAATTAATACAATATTTCGAACAGCCACGTCACTTTTCAAATGTTTCATATTAAGATTTGTTTGTCAAAGTACACCTGGATCAACTGCCTGCTCAGTTGAGCTCAGAAACTGGCTCCCTAATGATGTTAGCAAGTTGCAACAAACTTTTCTATACTCAGAGTAAGCTTTCGGTAATTTCGTATTGCCACGCTCAAATAAGTTCAAGCAACTTCCGAGAGTGCTATTACGTATCTTGATGGAAATAGTTTTCTGGAGTTTGTTTATAAATTGTAGGTTACTTGTCAGATGTAAAATAACTCCTGTAGGTGTTAAATATATATATAGGCACCGAAATACGAATAGACTACAGACCCGTGAACAACTTCATTCAAATGTTCATATGAACAACCAGGAGACCTATGTATGATGATACTCGTAGAAGGGTATAAAATCATAAGATTCAGCACTATGCCGGCATTTGTAAGCTGTCCCAGGTGAAGAGGACGAGAGAGGAGGGGGTTTAATTTTTTGTAAATTCTTTTGAGATTCATAAATATTCTTAAACCATAAAATAGTAGCAAGTACAAGACGAGCGTAACATGTACCTGATGGTAAGCAACATTGATGTCCATAACAGAACAGTGCTATTGGAACATGAAGCAAGGAGCTATTGGAACATGAAAAGTCCAAATCATTATCTAGCACTGTACTGCGCTCAATACCCAGAGATTTAAGATGTTTGATATGCCCTGTGATTTCACTGGATACACTGCCCTTCAAACCGGAACACAGTGATGTTTTCACATGACTGTTTGGCGGTACAATAATAATTATGGTATGTCCCCAAGCGGACACTGCAAGGAGTCCTACCACTGCTAGTTTGATAGATACTGGTTGCTATGAGTCTGTTAACACGTAACCGGCGCCAGTCCAGTTGTCGACGATGGGCGGACAGACGGCGCGCGTAAGTTTGTTCATTAATGCAACAGCTGACCTGTAGCCAAATGTGGAAAATTTGATTTTCGCTGTATACAATCAATATACACGTCACCGTACAATTGTAAGAATCGTCTGATTGTAATCAAACGATGTTAGTTGATGCTAATAGAGATATGACATGTCTGTAAAAATTGCTGTCTGCAGTATTACGCTTATGTTTCTGCGACAATAGTTTAGTAATAAGTTTTTTTTAAATAGGTAGTACTAGTACTCAACAATTGTATTGAATTTATACCTCTAAGTTGACTTATTGTAAATGAGATACATATCAATTTAGGTAAGTATACTACTCGTCTTTGATGTTTGGTTAATAATTGGTCTGCCCGTTTTAGTTCCTAAAGAATCTATACTAATATTATAAAGCTGAAGAGTTTGTTTGTATGTTTGTTTGTTTGAACGCAAGGATCTCTGGAACTACTGGTCCGAATTGAACGATTCTTTCTTTGTAAGATAGTCCATTTATCGACGAAGGTTATAGGCTATTTATTTAACACTACGCTACTATCAACAGGAGCCGAGCAGGAATGCAAAACGTAACAAAAAATATTGCTTTTTGAGAGCTTTCGTTGCGTGACAGCATGTCAAATTTTAAAGGTTGCGTCATTAGAACCTAAAGTAACTGAATTTGTTCAAAATTTGAATTGGTACGATCGATTTTCGATAGATGGCGTAGCAACGCGCGCGCGTTCAGCTAGTAAATAAATAAATAAACTAACCTGACCCACCGTAAGATTATAATCTCACGCATCATCTATACTAAATACTATACATATAAACATATATAGATGCTATATCTATACTAATATTATAAAGCTGAAGAGTTTGTTTATTTGTTTGAACGCAAGGATCTCTGGAACTACTTGTCCGAATTGAAAGATTCTTTCTCCGTTGGATAGTCCATTTATCGAGGAAGGCTATAGGTTATTTAACATTACTCTACTATCAACAGGACCGGAGCATGAATGAAAAATATAACAAAAACGGGAAAAAATATTACTTTTTGAGAGCTTTCGTTGCGTGACAGCATGTGTCTATCTTTTAAAGGTTGCGTCATTAGAACCTAAGGTAACCGAATTTGTTCAAAATTTGAATTGTTACGACCAATTTTCTATAGATGGCGTAACAACGCGCGGACGGTTCAGCTAGTAATATTATAAAGCTGAAGAGTTTGTTTATTTGATCTCGGGAACTACTGGTCCGAATTTAAAGATTATTTTTCTGTTGGAGAGTCTATTTATCGAAAAAGGCATGTAGCCTATTTAATAATACGCTGCTATTAATAGGAGCGGAGCATGAATGAAAAATGTAACAAAAACCTGAAAAAGAGCCTTTTTCAGAGCTTTCATTGCGTGCATTGACATGCGCTGAAGTTCGTGACTGTGTGTCTATGTTTTAAGGTTGCGTCATTGTAACCTTTTTATGCTATGGAAATTGCAGATAAACATCGTGTCGCATAATTTATCCGAGCAAGCCGGGACGGGTCGCTAGTATTGTAAACGTCAGTATACAATACTTGTGGCCTGGCCCGCGGTGTTTGCAATTATACGTTGACATTATAGGTACAAAGGTACACAAACGTTAAGATTTAGTTTAGATAATTCTGGTTAGAAGATTAATTAAAGATACACGAGTAACGCGATATACCATGACGACAATTTTAATAACACATAATAATTTTGTATAGATTATTAGTTTAGTTAAAAATACATAAAATGGCAGTCATGAGGCTCATGAGGACTGCCTTTACAAAGTGAAACTCATAACATAGAATTTTAATTGTAATACATCAGTATCTCCGGGTGACGAGAGCAAGACTGTGTCTCACTGGACTGTTATGGGCAGGCGCTTGTTGCTTACCATCAGGCATATGTCTTGATCGTCTAGTTACTCCATTTTATACAAAAAAAACTGAAATTTTTAATTAAAGAGTGACGAGACGAGCATGACATGTGCCTGATGATAAGCAACATGCCTGCCACATAACAGCACAGTGACACGCAGCTATTGGAACATGAAGAGTCCAAATCATTACCTAGCACTGCACTGCGCTCGTCACCCAGAGATCTAAGTTGTTATATCTCTAAGCCCAGTAATAGCTCTGGAAACATTACCCTTCAAACCGGAACACAGTAATGTTTGCACATCACTGCTTGGCGGTAGAATAACTGGCAAAGGTGTGGTACTTCCCCAGGCGGACTCTGCCATGAGCCCTACCACAAAATCTTAAAAAAAAGCTTATTTAAAAGAAAAATCAAGATTCGTAAGTCTCTTGACCCGTGGTTTTGATCATTTTATTTAATGCACGCGCGGCGCGTTTAATATTATTCCAGCGTTCAATGTGCTATTTTATCGTTCAATTTCTAATTTATATTATTCAAATTATTCACTTAAATTAATTAAGGGTTAATTGTTAAGCTTTGGTCCGTAATGGAAGTACGCTGTGAAGGCCTCAGGCTTGCTTAGCTATGCTATTGCCCTTCGTGCTCGGCCTTCACTTAAGGGCTTTCTGTCACCATTATAAAGGCCTAAGGCCTTGCGGATTTGCGGAGATTTTTGGTCTCCAAACTGTAGAGATTTAGAGCCAAGTTAAGTAAGCTACATATTCGGTATAACCACCCAAGCACTTTTTGTTAGGTGTCCTCTTAAAGGTGCGAAAGTACTTCAAGTCTGAACAGTAGCTCACGTTATATCAATCACAGATTCACTCTTGTATGGAGTATTGTTCGCATATTTGGGATGGATCGGCCAAGTATCAGCTTGAGGCTCTAGAATCGATCGAGAGACGTGCCAAAAAGCTCATAGGCAACGACACTCTTGTGCGAAAAAGAGTTCAAAGTCTTGAACATCGTCGCAAAATTGCATATCAGTTTTTTATCGGATACACTTCGGAAAGTGTGCAAAATAAAATATCTGTATAATCTAATACCACCTTGCCCTTTTTGCTATCAGACTTATAGTAGCTCAAAGAACTGACATTGTTGATGTTCCGAAGACACGAACGAAGAGGTTTGATTATACTTTTGTGATAAGAACGTCTAGGGTGTGGAATGCGTTGGATGAGTGGGGGTTTCCCGGTGGTTATAATTTTGGTGTCTTCAAATCGAGAGTGAATCGGTTTCTTCTAGGTAAACACGCTCCATCGTAGACCGCAACGCCGCTTTACATCAGGCGAGATGGCGGTCAAGTGTAAACCATAAAAGTAAAAAAATAATCGCGATGGCGTATCACAATAGTACATTATGATATAAGTGCGGTAAGTTGATAATTACAGCCGAGGCTTTATTGCTAGCTCGAGCCGAAGGCGAGAGCTATAATTAGCAGAGGCTGTAATTATCAAAGCGCACGTATGTCATACGACGTTTTATAACATATTTGCGAGGAAATAAACAAAACTCTGACGACATTTTCAAATAAAAACAATACAGCGAAAAAAAACGCGCGGAATAATATTTACTTGATCACAGATCACAGCACAGAGTAAGTAATCACAGATTAGCAATGCGCACGCATCGGCGCCTTTTTTTTTAAGCAACGGCACAGAACCAGCCGGTATGCCATTAATAATAAAGTAAATTAATATTTTTGTGTTTTGTTACAGAAAAATTAAAGTAATTTATGGTCTACATTAATTAAATTAACGAATTTAATAATTCTTTATTATATTTTACCTCTCAAAGTTAATTTTATTCATAAAATGTTGACCACACTTTTCTCACATAAAAACTCTTTACTAAGATTTAAAAAGGTACCGTTCGTTTTAGACAGAGCATATCTCTCTACCTAGTCTGTGGACGGAGCATTTTGAAACCGTGCGTTTTACATTACACATTACAGCACTAGTGCGTAATAAGATACATTACGATACAGAAATTGGTCCAATAAGAGACCCTTTACGAGCAAATATGTTATAAAATTATAAAATAAATACAAACTCATTTTCAAGAAAACAAGATGAGTCTGATAAGCGCGAGTTACCTACTACTATTTTATTTTCATAGGTTAGTTTTTGTTTTGTAAGTGCAGTAATAATTTAATTTATCTGTCTATACAATTCAATTTCACAACACACACATAAACAGTTTATGTGTCTTTATTTCGTTCTTATAAGAACATGCAGTTTTTCTCACAATATTTGCCTTCACAGTGAAAGCCAGTAACGATGACAAACTAGTGCGAGCCACGACTGTATTGTGAAATCGGATGTTTTCCTCACTAGATTTTAGAATAGGCGTTTGAGATACACTCAGAAATACAGGCAACATTCAGACGTCAACGAAATAAAATATTATAATTAATTCTCTAGAAAATTACTCAAAAGCCAAGAATAATCGTAAAAATATACTAGTTACAAAACTTAAGTATCGCCATTTAGCGGAGCAATGCCGCTAGCGTTATAGACACTTTTGCGTGATTATTATTAGGGACGGTTTAATGGTATAGAATGACGAGACAAGCAGGACATGTGCCTGATGGTAAGCAACGTGCCTGCCACATAATAGCACAGTGACACGCAACTATTGGAACATGAAAAGTCCAAATCATTACCTAAAGCTTCATTGCGTTCTTCACCCAGATATAATATGTAAGATGTTTTATCGCAATGCTACAATAATGTTTGCACCATAGATTTCGTTTTTTTTTTTCATTTGATTGTTTTGCACATTACTGCTTGGCGGTAGAATAACTGGCAAAGGTGTGGTAATTCCCCAGGTGGATTCTGCAAAGTGTCCTACAACTACAAAACTCAAGCTAACCCTACCGAAGGTTTATATATTATCACGACATCTGCAAAATTTTACGCAGATATACCTACAAATATAGGTACATCAATTTAAAATTTTGAAATGAGTTATAAAAACTCGAAAAAGGAGCCACATTTTAAAAAAACAGTTAAAAAATAAAATAACGTAAAAAAGGGAAAACCTTGCATCGGTGTTACCAGAACTTGAACCCACCCTCAGAACTCGAAGACGCATAATTAACTAAGAAAATAACGAGCGCTCGTTCTCGTTATTCTTTCCGTTATTCGAGGCGTTATGTTATTCCGTTATTTTTTACTGCCAGAAAGGGTTGAATGGTTATAGGCGGGGAATAAGAGTGATGCAAGGCATCGGTCATTAGAGTGTCTGACTCGCAGACATCTGCCTCTAACTGTGACTTTTTTACTACGTAATAATAGTACATGATTATGCGTTTTTTTTTTAAGTAAAGAGTGACGAGACGAGTATGACATGTGCCTGATGGTAAGCAACATGCCTGCCACATAACAGTACAGTGAAACGCAGTTATTGGATCATAAACAGTCCAAATCATTACCTAGCACTGCACTGCGCTCGTCACCCAGAGATCTAAGTTGTTATATCTCTAAGCCCTGTAATTTTACTGGAAACATTGCCCTTCAAAATATTTAACAGTAAGGGGCGATTTGTACACAATATTGACTAGAAGGGCACAAATTGAATAAGTATACAACATAGGTGTTTTTTTAACTATCATGTGTTTACACTGCACCGCCATCGGACCAAAACAGAATAAGGGAAAAGCCCACATGACCACCCACCGATCAGACGTTCTTATCACAAAAGTAGAGTCCAAGCTCTTCGTTCGAGTCTTTGGAACTTCAACCACGAAACGATGTCGCTTTTCGCAGCTACAAGCAGTCCAGTACAAAAAAGGAAGGTATTTGATCCTGCAGATCAGTTGTAAACTCTCAGAAGCGTATGCAATAAAAAAAACCGATTAGCTAACAATTTTGCGACGTTGTTCAAGGCTTTGAAGTCTTTTTCGAACTAGGTTGTGTTTGCCTATTGTTTTTTGGTACTTTCTTGATTAATTCCAGAGCGTACTCCACTTAGCCACTTTCCAATCGTATTTCCACTAAGCCGACCCATCCCAAAGGTGTGAACGGTATACAAGAGCGAATCTGCGCCTATTTTGTAATGGAAGGACCCTGCAGCGTCTGTCTGGGGAAATACCACACCTTTGCCAGTTATTCTACCGCCATTCCAAGCAGTAATGTGAAAACATCGCTGTGATCCGATTTGAAGGGTAGTGTTTCCAGTGAAATCACAGGGCATAGAGATAAAACAGCTGATCTCTCTTAGTGGCGAGCGCAGTGCAGCAGTGCTAGGTAGTGATTTGGACTCTTAATGTTCCAATAGCTGGGTAGACATGTTGCTGACCATCAGGCACATGATCTGCTCGTCTCGTCACTCTACACTATAAATGCACCGTTAGTAGACCGCATCGTCGCTTAACATCAGGCGAGATGGCAGTCAAGTGTACACTTATAAATAGTAAAAAAAAAAAAAATGTGCTGTACAGACTTGAAGCCCCTCTGCACCCCTGGGAGGTCAACCCTTTTGCAGCAAATTTGGCTTTGTATTTCTGTGACGGAATGTAATAAAGTTGTACGCCCATCAAGGCGCGGGCCCACCGCGGTGCACGGAGAGGCTACGCACGTGTATTAAGCTTCGCTTTGTAAGAAAATGTATGTGGTTGTGTCCACTGCAACCCACGGAGAGGCTACGCATGAATTGACGTCATTGATACACGCGTGGCCTGCTCGAATAGGTGGTTACATAGCTCAACGCTGTCAACGTGGGTCTACGTTTCCACTGGAGTAAACGAATAAGACCCACGACTATGTACAGCTTGGTTATCGCAGAGCAGTTTTCAGTTATACACGTTGTGGAACGACTTCTTCTGGCAAGACTGGGCGCAGGCGTCGCTCGCTTGCTTCCCCGCCCGTCCCACCTCCCGCAGTGAAGCCCGTGTCCGTAGATTGCAGTGGCATGTGTGTAGCCTCTCCGTGCGCCGTGCCACGCTAAACATAGTCGTGGGTCTTCGTGTAGGTACTCCAGTGGAAACGTAGACCCACGTTGTCAAACAAATGAATACACGCAGCTAAAATGCGCCGCGTGCCCGTGCACAGCATGCACCGCGGTGGGGCCGCGCCTTCACACCAAGGTCAAACACGAATTATATAATATCTCTGCCGCTAAATTATTTAGTGTAATTTTGAAACTCATTTGAAGACTCGTAATTACTTTGTAAATTAACAACTTTTCATAATTACGAATTAACAATTTTACAACTGCCCTGGGAGCCTTCCGTTCTGTCGGAAGTTGACGCCATAAGCTAGATTAAAGATGAAATATTTTAAACTAAGTAATTAGAAAATGTTGTGAATTTTAAATGACCTGGAGATAAGATTAGACTTGTGCGTCTTTAATCTTACTCAAAAAAATTAATTGGGGTGACGACTGGCTAATGTATCGTTTCTACATGAGATGGCGGTCAAATGTAAATCTATAGTATTTACTTCGTTAAAACAAAATAAAACATTGAAGAGTAGAATTGAAAACATAGTGATCTAATTAGAATTAGTACTAACATTAACGTCATGGGCGCCGCCGGAATTATTTTAAGGGCCACCCTTAGCATTTTGTTCTAAGCATAAGGTGAGGGGCCGAGCAGGACATGTCCCTGATGGTAAGCAACACGCCTGTCCATAACAGCACAGTGTCACGCAGCTATTGGACCACGAAGAGTCCAAATCATTACCTAGCATTGCACAACGCTCGTGAACCGAAGATGTAAAATGATTTATCGCTATACCGTGTAATTTCTCTGGAAGCATTGCCCTTGAAACTGGAACACAGTGATGTTTGCATATTACTTCTTAGCGGTAAAATAACCGGGAAATGTGTACTTTACCACCCAGGCTCTGCAAAGAGTCGTATCACTACAAATAAATTAAAATTAT
Source organism: Ectropis crepuscularia (assembly GCA_963693475.1). Lineage (NCBI taxonomy): Eukaryota > Metazoa > Arthropoda > Insecta > Lepidoptera > Geometridae > Ectropis > Ectropis crepuscularia. Next base: position 24,024,487 of record OY856355.1, read on the forward strand.
AATTTGAACTGAGCCTAAGTAGTAACATTATTACTAGGTATTATTATTACATAAAATATTTCTTTAACTTAGTTCTATTCAGTAACAATATTATGAAGACATAGGCGTGGCTTTATTGCGTAGATAAAAGTATTCCAGGCAACTATTGGTGAAAACAAATTGTACGTACCTACATAACTCTTTTATTGCTCGTGGTGCTGCTAGACAGCAAATACATTTTATCAAATAAGTGTATTTATTTTAGTATTCAAATTAACGTGGTTGTTACCAGGGATGTAACGGAGGTGGTCTTATCGGAACCGAAGTCGGAGTCGGAGTTTTTAAATTTGATTTATCGGAGTCGGAGGCGGAGGTAGGGTCAGAAGTAGTGGTAGGAGAGATTTTTTTTTATTTTAGGACAAATAAAACATTCATTCAAACTTTTCATTGTTTGTGTTTCATAAAATATCACAAAAAATAAAAATAAATTGGAATGTTCAAAAATAATAAATTAATTAAATCCCAAAGTAGCATAAAAAGTATGTTAAATGAACATAAGCTTTGAAACAAATTAAATCAAATAAATTGACACTAAAATTGTGTATATGTACTTCATGAACATAAGCTTTGAAGCCGTCTCAGTCCAAGATATTTCTTAATGAGTGATTATTAGTAGACCACCAAAAAGGTGTTCGCTCGCTACCGAGCCTGGTGGACACGATAATATTGGCGGAAATGCTGGAAGGTGTTGGAATTTTGCGTTTTTCTATGTTGTGCTCATTTAGTATCCTTTTCATTACTCTCGTGCGCGGGAAATTCCTTGCGCGACTTGTATGAAACTGTTCGTTACTGTCGGCGCAGGGCCGCCGCTAAGTTATGCTTCGACATCCGATTAACCTCCGATTCAAAAGTTTTGGAACCGGAGTCGGAACCGGTGTGTAGAACTAATTGGAACTTCCGACTTAACGGAGTCGGAGTCGAAGCTCCGTAACATCCGTAGTTGTTACACATATTTCATTGGGTAAACGGGTAACTTACGTGTAATATGGTCGGTCAAGCCGACTCGAGTTTCGACCGCGTCCGGCGGCCTTTTTCAAGGAGAGCGCACGCACTGAACAAATAAACGGGCAGCCAATTAAATAAGTGTACATATGTATATTATAAAATATAAACAAATACATATCAACAAATTTAAAAGAGGAAAGGAAGTGATTGTATACAAGTTTTATAAATATTAGAAGGGACTTAGCTCGTTGAATTGTAATGGCCACTGCCATTACGCACTGCAGTTTCGCACTAAAATAACTACTTATTTCTAAAAGCTATCTTTCTACTTAAGGTCTAATGGTCTGCTTGATCTATTATCAGCCTGTCATTTTTCTATCGGACTGCTCGTAGCTTGAAAAAGTAACTTCGTTTCATGATTGATATTCGAAAAACTCTAACGAGGAAGTTTAACTCTACTTTTATGATTTAAACGTCTAGGCTGAGGAAAGCGTTGCGAGAGTAGAATTTCCCAATGGTTACAATCTTGGTATCTTCATTACATGTATTTCTTTTTTGTGTCGTTTTTTTGTTGCGGCCTTTAATGGTTGCCTGGAAGAAATGGCTATTAGCGATAAAACCGCCATTTATGGCACTAGTGATAAATATCTTATGTTTTGTACATTTTTAAATTAACTGGTGTGCATAATAAAGTGTTTCTGTCCGTCTGTCTTCAAGTCGAGAGTAGACGAGATGACAGTGAAGTGCAAACCTGTAATAGTCAAGCGAAAAGCAGTAATGTGCAAACATTACTGTGTTCCGGTTTGAAGGGCAATGTTTCCAGAGACAACAACTTAGATCTCTGGGTAGCGAGCGCAGTGCAGTATTAGGTCATGTTCCAATAGCTGGTTATTTTTATTTAGTATAAAAAAAATAGAGTTCAACAACTACAACATACATAAAAAATATAACATTCAATAATTTAGGTAAGATGCGGGCACAGAAATCTAAATAATACTTATTATTTAGATTTCTGTGGATGCGGGGCACTGCTAGTTTTAGAGTAACATTTTTTAAATCAAAATCACAATGAAATAAGGTTTAAAAATATTTAAAATGGTAGTTATAGGCAGTAACTTCTCTTACTAGGTATTCAGCTAAAATATTTTTATTATTAAAAATAAATAATGTGATGATATCCCTAATCATCCCAAATAAATTTTAATTTTTAGTGGTAGAACTCTTTGCAGAGTCCGCCTGGGGTAGTACCACACCTTTGCCAGTAATTTTACCGCCAAGCGGTAACGTACAAAAACTGTTGTGTTCCGATTTGAAGTCACTGTTTTTCAGATACAATACGGGCCATTGAGAGGTAAATCTTGTATCTCTGGATGACCAGCGCAGTGCAGTGCTAGGTAATTTGGAATCGTGGTAGGTGCGTGACACTGAGATGTTCTGTGGGCAGGCATGTTGCTTCCATCAGGTATATGTCCTGCACGTCTCGTCATTTTTTAGTAAATAAAAAAACCGGGCAAGTGCGATTGGGACTCCCGCACGAAGGGTTCCGTACTATTAGCAAATAAACGGCGGAAAACTCTTTGGCTTTATCCCGAATTCCGTATACATAGAATATCGCAGTTTCCGCAGACAGGCTTTAATCCAAAAGATTTTACTAAAATTTTAATTTTACCTTTAAATTTTAATTTAAAATTGTGAAGTAAAATTCAAGGTAAAATTGAAGGTTTTAGAATCATAATTCTAACGACGAATTCGATAGCGCGTTTTATTCTTCTAGTGGCGCCATCTAGTTTGCTTGAGACGGACTAATTGAGCAGGAAACTTTAAAAAATCAAGTTTGTTGTTTGGGTTAAATATTTTTTTTTAGTAAGTACTTGTTGTTATAGCGGCAATATAAATACATCTGTGAAAATTTCAACTGTCTAGCTATCTTAGTTCTTGAGATACAGCCTGGTGACAGACGGACGGATGGACAGCTCAAGTCTCAGTAATAGAGTCCCGTTTTTACCCTTTGGGTACGGAGCCCTGAAAAACGATTCGTTGGCGATGACGCAGAATAACTTCCTGATAATGATAAGTAGGTTACGTCACAAGTAGTCACTGATATTTCGAGACAGTGTCATGCACCGTGTTTTCAGAAAAATATACCGTATATCGTGATAAAAGTGGAATTAACAACCGCGATAGCTTGAAACAGTGAAATATCGGGGTATGCTTCATTGACATAATTCACAAATTATAGCCTGTTTATGTTTAGATGTGTGATCAAATTTACACACCAATAAATTATAGGGCTCATATTAATGGGATATCCACATATCATACAAAAGTGATATCATTCCGCTAATTCTACTTATATAATAAATATCAAAGTTTGGATGTTTGTTGCTCAACCACGTTGGAACAGCGGATTGGGTTGAAATTTGGAACACTGATAGGCGCAGGCGCAAAGATCTCTATACAAAGATGTGCCCCTCAAACTTCAGGGCGCACTGTTGTTTGATGTTATCGTTGGGAAAACGTTTTTACCTATCACTATTCGTTGTCAACAACCAAAATAAGTAGAACCAGTAGAACCATGCAAATAAAGCGCAATTTAGGACACACTGACGGCCGAACTGTCACGTAATAACGAAGCCCGAACCGCGACATCAGTGTGTGTTAAATTGAGCTTTATTCTCATGCATTTCGTATGAAATTCGAATGGAATAGAAAGCCGCTCGTGCTTTGTCCGCGTCCGACTATATTTAAATAATATGTAAATGTGACCTGCGCTTTGGATTATAATCTGTAACAGCACATAGACTAAAACACTATTGCCGTACTTAATACGGGCTATCTGAAAGGAGGTAATAGCTGCATTTGACCCAGCAATGGAGACATTTAGGCTAGTAATAAATAAATTAGTCACGGGAAGTCCAGGCGCGGTCCCAGCTTCGAATTTTGGAGAATTTTGGAGGGTCACCAGTACGCAGCCTCAGATTGTGGGGGGAATCACCAGTAGAAATACAATAAATCGAGTAAAAAAACTTTACTAGTAGCGCCCCACGATTTTATGGGGATACAATATAATATAATATAAAATAACGCGGGGGCGTAGGTGCCGTTCCAATTGTTTTCCCGCTTAAAAAATAGTCTGGTAATGCTGCTAACTTAAATAACGGTGAAGAAAAACATCGTGACGTAATCGAAATGGACCACTAGAATCTTTCGTATTTATGCGTAATCCACCAACCAGCACTGGGCCAGCGTGATGGATTATGGCATTGACTCCCTCCTTGCGAGAGAAGTCACAGAGAACCAGCAATGGGAACATTTAGAGGGCTGTTTATGCTTATGCTACATATATATGCTATATATACTATAAATGCGAAAGTTTTAATGTTGAGATGTTTGTTGCTTAATCCCGTCGTGCCGTCTGAATGGATCAGATTGAAATTTGGAACACAGTTAAATTTTAGTTTGAAAGAACAAGTAGGTTACTTTTGATCTCGGAAAAATAACGGGATGGGAACTACGCGGGCGAAACCGCGGCGCACTGCTAGTAAATAAAATGTAGTCTGTCGAAAACGAAACCATGTTTCCCCCTTCGTTGTCTGATAAAGAAAATTGGCAGTCATAAGGACTGCCGATAGAAGTGAAAACTAACTCAAAATTTCATAGCTCACTTTGGAAACTACGCGGATGAAACCGGAGGCGTGACCATGACCATGGTTATCCAGATCATCCGACTGTACCCGAAGAGTCCTTTAATTTACGAACGTGAAGCTTGAGTTAAATTCACACCCCACGGAAAATCTGTATGTGGTGCGCCAAACGAAGCTTTCGCTTCAGTTTAGTAGTGGTAGGACTCTTGGCAGAGTCCGCCTGGGGAAGTACCACACCTTTGCTAGTTGGAGTAATGTGCAAACATTACTGTATTCCGGTTTGAAGGGCAATGTTTCCAGAGAAATTACAGACAGACAGACAGAAACTCTTTATTATGCACACTAGTAAATTAAAAACACTTAAACAATAAAAACAATAACTTAATAAACTTAACTTAACTTAATATCTAGTGCCATAAATGGCGGCTTTATCGCTAAAAGCGATCTACGATCTAGCGATCATAGAGATACTTAGAGATATAATATGTTAGATCTCTGGGTGACGAGCTCAGTGCAGTACTAGGTAAGATTTGAACTCTTCATGTTCCAACAGCTGCGTGTCATTATGCTGTTATGTGCACGCATGCTACTTACCATCAGGCACCAGGCACATGTCCTGCTCGCCTCGTCCCTCTTTATTAAAAAAAAATACTTCAACATATCTAGCGGGTGAATCCATGGCGGCGGATAGTACAGCCATCATGTCGCATTAGCTGGTATCGCGCGACGCTGTGCTATCTCCCGCGCTTTATGCCTTCCGCTTCCGTTGCAGCTCAGCACATGCTCACGGACATACGAATATTTATAACGGTAATAACGCCCCTGAATACCTAATAAAGTAGCTGTGACGTAGATTAAATGAAAAACCCACTATCACATATCCTACTAACGTTTTAAATGCGAAAATTTGTACGCATGCATATTTTAGCATCGATATAAACCATTGGATGTTGTAATTATAAACTGCGTCTATGTGTGTAGCGTAAGTGGTTTACACGTTACCAATCTACTTGACTAGAATCACTAGCAGAGAGGTATGTTGTGGTTCTACTTATTTTGGTTGTTGACAACAAATAGTAACTCTTCATGTTCATGTGACTGGCCTCGTGGTTTAGTTGGTAGTAGCTCTGCCTGCGAAGCCGAGGGTCGTGGGTTCGATTCCCACCCAGTGCAAATATTTGTGTGATGAATTCAAATGTTTGCACTGTGTCTGGGTGTTTCTATGTATAATAAGTATGTATTTAATACTATATAAGTATTATATCAGCTATTTGGCCGCCATCACACAAGCTTTGCTTAGTTTGGGGTCAGATGGTGTTTTGTGTGAATTGTCCAAAAAAAATAATTGCTGCGTGACATTGTGCTGTTGATGTGTTGAGAGTGCACTTGCCGGACTTAAGTCGGGCTGAACCGACCATATCACACGTGACTTGCACGTGACGCTTGAATTAATACAATATTTCGAACAGCCACGTCACTTTTCAAATGTTTCATATTAAGATTTGTTTGTCAAAGTACACCTGGATCAACTGCCTGCTCAGTTGAGCTCAGAAACTGGCTCCCTAATGATGTTAGCAAGTTGCAACAAACTTCTCTATACTCAGAGTAAGCTTTCGGTAATTTCGTATTGCCACGCTCAAATAAGTTCAAGCAACTTCCGAGAGTGCTATTACGTATCTTGATGGAAATAGTTTTCTGGAGTTTGTTTATAAATTGTAGGTTACTTGTCAGATGTAAAATAACTCCTGTAGGTGTTAAATATATATATAGGCACCGAAATACGAATAGACTACAGACCCGTGAACAACTTCATTCAAATGTTCATATGAACAACCAGGAGACCTATGTATGATGATACTCGTAGAAGGGTATAAAATCATAAGATTCAGCACTATGCCGGCATTTGTAAGCTGTCCCAGGTGAAGAGGACGAGAGAGGAGGGGGTTTAATTTTTTGTAAATTCTTTTGAGATTCATAAATATTCTTAAACCATAAAATAGTAGCAAGTACAAGACGAGCGTAACATGTACCTGATGGTAAGCAACATTGATGTCCATAACAGAACAGTGCTATTGGAACATGAAGCAAGGAGCTATTGGAACATGAAAAGTCCAAATCATTATCTAGCACTGTACTGCGCTCAATACCCAGAGATTTAAGATGTTTGATATGCCCTGTGATTTCACTGGATACACTGCCCTTCAAACCGGAACACAGTGATGTTTTCACATGACTGTTTGGCGGTACAATAATAATTATGGTATGTCCCCAAGCGGACACTGCAAGGAGTCCTACCACTGCTAGTTTGATAGATACTGGTTGCTATGAGTCTGTTAACACGTAACCGGCGCCAGTCCAGTTGTCGACGATGGGCGGACAGACGGCGCGCGTAAGTTTGTTCATTAATGCAACAGCTGACCTGTAGCCAAATGTGGAAAATTTGATTTTCGCTGTATACAATCAATATACACGTCACCGTACAATTGTAAGAATCGTCTGATTGTAATCAAACGATGTTAGTTGATGCTAATAGAGATATGACATGTCTGTAAAAATTGCTGTCTGCAGTATTACGCTTATGTTTCTGCGACAATAGTTTAGTAATAAGTTTTTTTTAAATAGGTAGTACTAGTACTCAACAATTGTATTGAATTTATACCTCTAAGTTGACTTATTGTAAATGAGATACATATCAATTTAGGTAAGTATACTACTCGTCTTTGATGTTTGGTTAATAATTGGTCTGCCCGTTTTAGTTCCTAAAGAATCTATACTAATATTATAAAGCTGAAGAGTTTGTTTGTATGTTTGTTTGTTTGAACGCAAGGATCTCTGGAACTACTGGTCCGAATTGAACGATTCTTTCTTTGTAAGATAGTCCATTTATCGACGAAGGTTATAGGCTATTTATTTAACACTACGCTACTATCAACAGGAGCCGAGCAGGAATGCAAAACGTAACAAAAAATATTGCTTTTTGAGAGCTTTCGTTGCGTGACAGCATGTCAAATTTTAAAGGTTGCGTCATTAGAACCTAAAGTAACTGAATTTGTTCAAAATTTGAATTGGTACGATCGATTTTCGATAGATGGCGTAGCAACGCGCGCGCGTTCAGCTAGTAAATAAATAAATAAACTAACCTGACCCACCGTAAGATTATAATCTCACGCATCATCTATACTAAATACTATACATATAAACATATATAGATGCTATATCTATACTAATATTATAAAGCTGAAGAGTTTGTTTATTTGTTTGAACGCAAGGATCTCTGGAACTACTTGTCCGAATTGAAAGATTCTTTCTCCGTTGGATAGTCCATTTATCGAGGAAGGCTATAGGTTATTTAACATTACTCTACTATCAACAGGACCGGAGCATGAATGAAAAATATAACAAAAACGGGAAAAAATATTACTTTTTGAGAGCTTTCGTTGCGTGACAGCATGTGTCTATCTTTTAAAGGTTGCGTCATTAGAACCTAAGGTAACCGAATTTGTTCAAAATTTGAATTGTTACGACCAATTTTCTATAGATGGCGTAACAACGCGCGGACGGTTCAGCTAGTAATATTATAAAGCTGAAGAGTTTGTTTATTTGATCTCGGGAACTACTGGTCCGAATTTAAAGATTATTTTTCTGTTGGAGAGTCTATTTATCGAAAAAGGCATGTAGCCTATTTAATAATACGCTGCTATTAATAGGAGCGGAGCATGAATGAAAAATGTAACAAAAACCTGAAAAAGAGCCTTTTTCAGAGCTTTCATTGCGTGCATTGACATGCGCTGAAGTTCGTGACTGTGTGTCTATGTTTTAAGGTTGCGTCATTGTAACCTTTTTATGCTATGGAAATTGCAGATAAACATCGTGTCGCATAATTTATCCGAGCAAGCCGGGACGGGTCGCTAGTATTGTAAACGTCAGTATACAATACTTGTGGCCTGGCCCGCGGTGTTTGCAATTATACGTTGACATTATAGGTACAAAGGTACACAAACGTTAAGATTTAGTTTAGATAATTCTGGTTAGAAGATTAATTAAAGATACACGAGTAACGCGATATACCATGACGACAATTTTAATAACACATAATAATTTTGTATAGATTATTAGTTTAGTTAAAAATACATAAAATGGCAGTCATGAGGCTCATGAGGACTGCCTTTACAAAGTGAAACTCATAACATAGAATTTTAATTGTAATACATCAGTATCTCCGGGTGACGAGAGCAAGACTGTGTCTCACTGGACTGTTATGGGCAGGCGCTTGTTGCTTACCATCAGGCATATGTCTTGATCGTCTAGTTACTCCATTTTATACAAAAAAAACTGAAATTTTTAATTAAAGAGTGACGAGACGAGCATGACATGTGCCTGATGATAAGCAACATGCCTGCCACATAACAGCACAGTGACACGCAGCTATTGGAACATGAAGAGTCCAAATCATTACCTAGCACTGCACTGCGCTCGTCACCCAGAGATCTAAGTTGTTATATCTCTAAGCCCAGTAATAGCTCTGGAAACATTACCCTTCAAACCGGAACACAGTAATGTTTGCACATCACTGCTTGGCGGTAGAATAACTGGCAAAGGTGTGGTACTTCCCCAGGCGGACTCTGCCATGAGCCCTACCACAAAATCTTAAAAAAAAGCTTATTTAAAAGAAAAATCAAGATTCGTAAGTCTCTTGACCCGTGGTTTTGATCATTTTATTTAATGCACGCGCGGCGCGTTTAATATTATTCCAGCGTTCAATGTGCTATTTTATCGTTCAATTTCTAATTTATATTATTCAAATTATTCACTTAAATTAATTAAGGGTTAATTGTTAAGCTTTGGTCCGTAATGGAAGTACGCTGTGAAGGCCTCAGGCTTGCTTAGCTATGCTATTGCCCTTCGTGCTCGGCCTTCACTTAAGGGCTTTCTGTCACCATTATAAAGGCCTAAGGCCTTGCGGATTTGCGGAGATTTTTGGTCTCCAAACTGTAGAGATTTAGAGCCAAGTTAAGTAAGCTACATATTCGGTATAACCACCCAAGCACTTTTTGTTAGGTGTCCTCTTAAAGGTGCGAAAGTACTTCAAGTCTGAACAGTAGCTCACGTTATATCAATCACAGATTCACTCTTGTATGGAGTATTGTTCGCATATTTGGGATGGATCGGCCAAGTATCAGCTTGAGGCTCTAGAATCGATCGAGAGACGTGCCAAAAAGCTCATAGGCAACGACACTCTTGTGCGAAAAAGAGTTCAAAGTCTTGAACATCGTCGCAAAATTGCATATCAGTTTTTTATCGGATACACTTCGGAAAGTGTGCAAAATAAAATATCTGTATAATCTAATACCACCTTGCCCTTTTTGCTATCAGACTTATAGTAGCTCAAAGAACTGACATTGTTGATGTTCCGAAGACACGAACGAAGAGGTTTGATTATACTTTTGTGATAAGAACGTCTAGGGTGTGGAATGCGTTGGATGAGTGGGGGTTTCCCGGTGGTTATAATTTTGGTGTCTTCAAATCGAGAGTGAATCGGTTTCTTCTAGGTAAACACGCTCCATCGTAGACCGCAACGCCGCTTTACATCAGGCGAGATGGCGGTCAAGTGTAAACCATAAAAGTAAAAAAATAATCGCGATGGCGTATCACAATAGTACATTATGATATAAGTGCGGTAAGTTGATAATTACAGCCGAGGCTTTATTGCTAGCTCGAGCCGAAGGCGAGAGCTATAATTAGCAGAGGCTGTAATTATCAAAGCGCACGTATGTCATACGACGTTTTATAACATATTTGCGAGGAAATAAACAAAACTCTGACGACATTTTCAAATAAAAACAATACAGCGAAAAAAAACGCGCGGAATAATATTTACTTGATCACAGATCACAGCACAGAGTAAGTAATCACAGATTAGCAATGCGCACGCATCGGCGCCTTTTTTTTTAAGCAACGGCACAGAACCAGCCGGTATGCCATTAATAATAAAGTAAATTAATATTTTTGTGTTTTGTTACAGAAAAATTAAAGTAATTTATGGTCTACATTAATTAAATTAACGAATTTAATAATTCTTTATTATATTTTACCTCTCAAAGTTAATTTTATTCATAAAATGTTGACCACACTTTTCTCACATAAAAACTCTTTACTAAGATTTAAAAAGGTACCGTTCGTTTTAGACAGAGCATATCTCTCTACCTAGTCTGTGGACGGAGCATTTTGAAACCGTGCGTTTTACATTACACATTACAGCACTAGTGCGTAATAAGATACATTACGATACAGAAATTGGTCCAATAAGAGACCCTTTACGAGCAAATATGTTATAAAATTATAAAATAAATACAAACTCATTTTCAAGAAAACAAGATGAGTCTGATAAGCGCGAGTTACCTACTACTATTTTATTTTCATAGGTTAGTTTTTGTTTTGTAAGTGCAGTAATAATTTAATTTATCTGTCTATACAATTCAATTTCACAACACACACATAAACAGTTTATGTGTCTTTATTTCGTTCTTATAAGAACATGCAGTTTTTCTCACAATATTTGCCTTCACAGTGAAAGCCAGTAACGATGACAAACTAGTGCGAGCCACGACTGTATTGTGAAATCGGATGTTTTCCTCACTAGATTTTAGAATAGGCGTTTGAGATACACTCAGAAATACAGGCAACATTCAGACGTCAACGAAATAAAATATTATAATTAATTCTCTAGAAAATTACTCAAAAGCCAAGAATAATCGTAAAAATATACTAGTTACAAAACTTAAGTATCGCCATTTAGCGGAGCAATGCCGCTAGCGTTATAGACACTTTTGCGTGATTATTATTAGGGACGGTTTAATGGTATAGAATGACGAGACAAGCAGGACATGTGCCTGATGGTAAGCAACGTGCCTGCCACATAATAGCACAGTGACACGCAACTATTGGAACATGAAAAGTCCAAATCATTACCTAAAGCTTCATTGCGTTCTTCACCCAGATATAATATGTAAGATGTTTTATCGCAATGCTACAATAATGTTTGCACCATAGATTTCGTTTTTTTTTTTCATTTGATTGTTTTGCACATTACTGCTTGGCGGTAGAATAACTGGCAAAGGTGTGGTAATTCCCCAGGTGGATTCTGCAAAGTGTCCTACAACTACAAAACTCAAGCTAACCCTACCGAAGGTTTATATATTATCACGACATCTGCAAAATTTTACGCAGATATACCTACAAATATAGGTACATCAATTTAAAATTTTGAAATGAGTTATAAAAACTCGAAAAAGGAGCCACATTTTAAAAAAACAGTTAAAAAATAAAATAACGTAAAAAAGGGAAAACCTTGCATCGGTGTTACCAGAACTTGAACCCACCCTCAGAACTCGAAGACGCATAATTAACTAAGAAAATAACGAGCGCTCGTTCTCGTTATTCTTTCCGTTATTCGAGGCGTTATGTTATTCCGTTATTTTTTACTGCCAGAAAGGGTTGAATGGTTATAGGCGGGGAATAAGAGTGATGCAAGGCATCGGTCATTAGAGTGTCTGACTCGCAGACATCTGCCTCTAACTGTGACTTTTTTACTACGTAATAATAGTACATGATTATGCGTTTTTTTTTTAAGTAAAGAGTGACGAGACGAGTATGACATGTGCCTGATGGTAAGCAACATGCCTGCCACATAACAGTACAGTGAAACGCAGTTATTGGATCATAAACAGTCCAAATCATTACCTAGCACTGCACTGCGCTCGTCACCCAGAGATCTAAGTTGTTATATCTCTAAGCCCTGTAATTTTACTGGAAACATTGCCCTTCAAAATATTTAACAGTAAGGGGCGATTTGTACACAATATTGACTAGAAGGGCACAAATTGAATAAGTATACAACATAGGTGTTTTTTTAACTATCATGTGTTTACACTGCACCGCCATCGGACCAAAACAGAATAAGGGAAAAGCCCACATGACCACCCACCGATCAGACGTTCTTATCACAAAAGTAGAGTCCAAGCTCTTCGTTCGAGTCTTTGGAACTTCAACCACGAAACGATGTCGCTTTTCGCAGCTACAAGCAGTCCAGTACAAAAAAGGAAGGTATTTGATCCTGCAGATCAGTTGTAAACTCTCAGAAGCGTATGCAATAAAAAAAACCGATTAGCTAACAATTTTGCGACGTTGTTCAAGGCTTTGAAGTCTTTTTCGAACTAGGTTGTGTTTGCCTATTGTTTTTTGGTACTTTCTTGATTAATTCCAGAGCGTACTCCACTTAGCCACTTTCCAATCGTATTTCCACTAAGCCGACCCATCCCAAAGGTGTGAACGGTATACAAGAGCGAATCTGCGCCTATTTTGTAATGGAAGGACCCTGCAGCGTCTGTCTGGGGAAATACCACACCTTTGCCAGTTATTCTACCGCCATTCCAAGCAGTAATGTGAAAACATCGCTGTGATCCGATTTGAAGGGTAGTGTTTCCAGTGAAATCACAGGGCATAGAGATAAAACAGCTGATCTCTCTTAGTGGCGAGCGCAGTGCAGCAGTGCTAGGTAGTGATTTGGACTCTTAATGTTCCAATAGCTGGGTAGACATGTTGCTGACCATCAGGCACATGATCTGCTCGTCTCGTCACTCTACACTATAAATGCACCGTTAGTAGACCGCATCGTCGCTTAACATCAGGCGAGATGGCAGTCAAGTGTACACTTATAAATAGTAAAAAAAAAAAAAATGTGCTGTACAGACTTGAAGCCCCTCTGCACCCCTGGGAGGTCAACCCTTTTGCAGCAAATTTGGCTTTGTATTTCTGTGACGGAATGTAATAAAGTTGTACGCCCATCAAGGCGCGGGCCCACCGCGGTGCACGGAGAGGCTACGCACGTGTATTAAGCTTCGCTTTGTAAGAAAATGTATGTGGTTGTGTCCACTGCAACCCACGGAGAGGCTACGCATGAATTGACGTCATTGATACACGCGTGGCCTGCTCGAATAGGTGGTTACATAGCTCAACGCTGTCAACGTGGGTCTACGTTTCCACTGGAGTAAACGAATAAGACCCACGACTATGTACAGCTTGGTTATCGCAGAGCAGTTTTCAGTTATACACGTTGTGGAACGACTTCTTCTGGCAAGACTGGGCGCAGGCGTCGCTCGCTTGCTTCCCCGCCCGTCCCACCTCCCGCAGTGAAGCCCGTGTCCGTAGATTGCAGTGGCATGTGTGTAGCCTCTCCGTGCGCCGTGCCACGCTAAACATAGTCGTGGGTCTTCGTGTAGGTACTCCAGTGGAAACGTAGACCCACGTTGTCAAACAAATGAATACACGCAGCTAAAATGCGCCGCGTGCCCGTGCACAGCATGCACCGCGGTGGGGCCGCGCCTTCACACCAAGGTCAAACACGAATTATATAATATCTCTGCCGCTAAATTATTTAGTGTAATTTTGAAACTCATTTGAAGACTCGTAATTACTTTGTAAATTAACAACTTTTCATAATTACGAATTAACAATTTTACAACTGCCCTGGGAGCCTTCCGTTCTGTCGGAAGTTGACGCCATAAGCTAGATTAAAGATGAAATATTTTAAACTAAGTAATTAGAAAATGTTGTGAATTTTAAATGACCTGGAGATAAGATTAGACTTGTGCGTCTTTAATCTTACTCAAAAAAATTAATTGGGGTGACGACTGGCTAATGTATCGTTTCTACATGAGATGGCGGTCAAATGTAAATCTATAGTATTTACTTCGTTAAAACAAAATAAAACATTGAAGAGTAGAATTGAAAACATAGTGATCTAATTAGAATTAGTACTAACATTAACGTCATGGGCGCCGCCGGAATTATTTTAAGGGCCACCCTTAGCATTTTGTTCTAAGCATAAGGTGAGGGGCCGAGCAGGACATGTCCCTGATGGTAAGCAACACGCCTGTCCATAACAGCACAGTGTCACGCAGCTATTGGACCACGAAGAGTCCAAATCATTACCTAGCATTGCACAACGCTCGTGAACCGAAGATGTAAAATGATTTATCGCTATACCGTGTAATTTCTCTGGAAGCATTGCCCTTGAAACTGGAACACAGTGATGTTTGCATATTACTTCTTAGCGGTAAAATAACCGGGAAATGTGTACTTTACCACCCAGGCTCTGCAAAGAGTCGTATCACTACAAATAAATTAAAATTATAATTTGAACTGAGCCTAAGTAGTAACATTATTACTAGGTATTATTATTACATAAAATATTTCTTTAACTTAGTTCTATTCAGTAACAATATTATGAAGACATAGGCGTGGCTTTATTGCGTAGATAAAAGTATTCCAGGCAACTATTGGTGAAAACAAATTGTACGTACCTACATAACTCTTTTATTGCTCGTGGTGCTGCTAGACAGCAAATACATTTTATCAAATAAGTGTATTTATTTTAGTATTCAAATTAACGTGGTTGTTACCAGGGATGTAACGGAGGTGGTCTTATCGGAACCGAAGTCGGAGTCGGAGTTTTTAAATTTGATTTATCGGAGTCGGAGGCGGAGGTAGGGTCAGAAGTAGTGGTAGGAGAGATTTTTTTTTATTTTAGGACAAATAAAACATTCATTCAAACTTTTCATTGTTTGTGTTTCATAAAATATCACAAAAAATAAAAATAAATTGGAATGTTCAAAAATAATAAATTAATTAAATCCCAAAGTAGCATAAAAAGTATGTTAAATGAACATAAGCTTTGAAACAAATTAAATCAAATAAATTGACACTAAAATTGTGTATATGTACTTCATGAACATAAGCTTTGAAGCCGTCTCAGTCCAAGATATTTCTTAATGAGTGATTATTAGTAGACCACCAAAAAGGTGTTCGCTCGCTACCGAGCCTGGTGGACACGATAATATTGGCGGAAATGCTGGAAGGTGTTGGAATTTTGCGTTTTTCTATGTTGTGCTCATTTAGTATCCTTTTCATTACTCTCGTGCGCGGGAAATTCCTTGCGCGACTTGTATGAAACTGTTCGTTACTGTCGGCGCAGGGCCGCCGCTAAGTTATGCTTCGACATCCGATTAACCTCCGATTCAAAAGTTTTGGAACCGGAGTCGGAACCGGTGTGTAGAACTAATTGGAACTTCCGACTTAACGGAGTCGGAGTCGAAGCTCCGTAACATCCGTAGTTGTTACACATATTTCATTGGGTAAACGGGTAACTTACGTGTAATATGGTCGGTCAAGCCGACTCGAGTTTCGACCGCGTCCGGCGGCCTTTTTCAAGGAGAGCGCACGCACTGAACAAATAAACGGGCAGCCAATTAAATAAGTGTACATATGTATATTATAAAATATAAACAAATACATATCAACAAATTTAAAAGAGGAAAGGAAGTGATTGTATACAAGTTTTATAAATATTAGAAGGGACTTAGCTCGTTGAATTGTAATGGCCACTGCCATTACGCACTGCAGTTTCGCACTAAAATAACTACTTATTTCTAAAAGCTATCTTTCTACTTAAGGTCTAATGGTCTGCTTGATCTATTATCAGCCTGTCATTTTTCTATCGGACTGCTCGTAGCTTGAAAAAGTAACTTCGTTTCATGATTGATATTCGAAAAACTCTAACGAGGAAGTTTAACTCTACTTTTATGATTTAAACGTCTAGGCTGAGGAAAGCGTTGCGAGAGTAGAATTTCCCAATGGTTACAATCTTGGTATCTTCATTACATGTATTTCTTTTTTGTGTCGTTTTTTTGTTGCGGCCTTTAATGGTTGCCTGGAAGAAATGGCTATTAGCGATAAAACCGCCATTTATGGCACTAGTGATAAATATCTTATGTTTTGTACATTTTTAAATTAACTGGTGTGCATAATAAAGTGTTTCTGTCCGTCTGTCTTCAAGTCGAGAGTAGACGAGATGACAGTGAAGTGCAAACCTGTAATAGTCAAGCGAAAAGCAGTAATGTGCAAACATTACTGTGTTCCGGTTTGAAGGGCAATGTTTCCAGAGACAACAACTTAGATCTCTGGGTAGCGAGCGCAGTGCAGTATTAGGTCATGTTCCAATAGCTGCGTGTCACTGTGCTGTTATGTGGCAGGCATGTTGCTTACCATCAGGCACATGTCCTGCTCGTCTCATCACTTTAAAAAAAAATGTTGAATACTCTTGGCTAAATTTAGTCCTCTGAATTAAGTCGCAACTGAATTCAGTGAAGTGTTTCAGTAAGTTAGCATACTAAATTCAGAAGCGAGGATTGCTTGCTTCGAAGCTTACTCCTGCTTTCAGTCTACTAACGTTGCTTCTAAATTTGCTTACGAATGCAGTCACTAAATTTAGCCAAGTATAATTAGCCCTTAATCTAGTCTAGTCTTTAGTCTTTTAATCAATGTGTGACTTGTTACAGTTCAGTTTAATTTGGTTTGTTTTAATTTATTTATTTTGATCTATGTTAAGTTTATTCAATTTAATTTGATGTTTGATTTATTTTGAATTAATTGTGATATAGTTTGACCTAATTTAAATTGACTTAATCTGATATAATTTGGTTCGATTTAATTCATTTTAATATGATTTATTTGTTTTGATTCTATTTGATGTAATTTCGTTTGATTTGATTTTGTTTCACTCCATTTAATATGTTTTTATTTGATTTAATTTAATGTAATTTAATTTGACCTTATTTGGTTATAATATTATTTGGTGTGGTGTTGTTTTCTCAATTCTGTTAATTGAATCCTTTGTGTATATATAGATTTTTAATCTGACAAATAAATTATTATATTCTAGCCATTTTGAGAAAAAAAAAATTGGTTCAAAACGTACAGTCGACTGCACAACAGTGCCTCCGTCAAGTTCGTCAGTTGAACCCGCGCCGCGGCTGCGAGCGGTCGTGTCGTTCGCTCTGTCTCTCGTAAATTACATTCGAACCGATATTTGAAACATTAAACGAACTCCCGGGAGTTGGACCGTTGCGTGCGTAAAAAAATAATATTCCAATTTCAAACGAAAATATGCATGGTGAAACGTTTGTGTGTGTACTATATTTTTTGTGGTTGTGTGAGTGAAAAGTGCACCTTCAGATGTTTTGGAAAGTTTAGTGGAAAATTAAGTGTGAATGAGTTGTGTTTATGCAAAGGTTAGTTTTTTGTCATACATATACTTTTAAATGTATACTAAATATGTGAAACAAAAACTTTGTAAATTGTACGAAAATTGCGAGCACGGATGAAATTTCGCAGTCTAATGTTTTTTTTTAAGACGAGCAGAACATGTGCCTAATTGTAAGCAACGTGCCTGTCCATGACAGCACAGTGACATGCAGCTATTGGAACATTATTGGAACACGAAGAGTCCAAATCATTAATTAACTAGCAACGCACTGCACTCGTCACGCGGAGATATAGATAGAAACACTTTATTGTTCACAATACAAAAACAAATATAAATAAACAAAAAGGTACATTCTTAAATCTAGTGAGACAGGCGTAATTTCTCTGGAAACATTGCCCTTCAAATTGGAACACAGTAATGTTTGCACACTTCTGATTAGCGGTAGAATATCTGACAAAGGTGTGGTACTTCCCCAGGGGGACTCTGCCAAGAGCCATACCACTACAAATTTATCTAGAGTGGGAGTGCAGAATGCTAATATTTTATTAAAATTATAAATTATATTGAAACATAAAACACACTACTATGTATTTCACACACGCATAAATCCTCTTTTGTTTATTGTTAACATCTGTGGCCAAATTGAGAATAGATTAATATTCTCTATGGTCGAATTTCTACCATTTGACGGCCACTTGAGTTAATTGAAATTTTAGTGTTTTCTATATCATCGCTGCTTCGCTAAAACACTAAAATTCTAGTGTATATTTTCTATATGAAATCGCTGTTTCGCTTGCGTAAATTTACAGTTTCTTTTTAGAGTAATAATACCATTTACATTGTGAAAAAAACATTTAAAACATACAATGTATTAAACTAACTCTCCAAAGTAACGATTAAATTATTTCTACGAAAACCTGAGTTATATAAAAATGTATTAGTAGGGGTTCTGCTACGATTAAACATGAAAAAGATACTGATTCTCATAACTTAACCTACTCCGATTGATGTAGAACAAATACCGTAAAATCTTCCTTAATTGTACAATTGGTAGACTTATAATAGGGTACAATCCTCAAAAAAACTAAGTAGCCCGTTAGTTAGATTGCCAAAAAATATTGTACAAGTATTTTTTCTTTTGTTTCACAAACAAAAAATGACGAAGATATAGCGCTTCGAAGTTTCGTGTGACGTCACTTGTGAGTACGATTTTTACTCACGAGTGACGTCGCGACCCCACTCTCGAAGTTTGATGGTCTATATCTTTGACGATTTTTATTATTATTAAAAAACAAAAAATACGTGTCCAATATTTTTCCATGATCTAGCTGACGGACTAATTAGGATGTATATTTTTGACCCAGTCCGGTAACCCTATTTGAATTGAGTTAGAATTTTATTTTTATTACATTGGAAATTAGATAAGTTATTTTGTACACTGTAACAAAAAAAATAATTATGTATATATACATTTTAAATTTGACTAAATTACAGGATTGATAAATAATTAAAAACATTTGTTGAATCGATAGGTGTTTGCGGTTTAATGTTATGTATTTTTTTAACTGAAACTCCTTTAAGCGCGTGGGGCAGTTTATGAGACGGTAAAAAATAATAGCACTTGTGACACGGTTACTGTAACCAACACTACTCTAAATAAGTATGTGAGAATATTGTGTATGTACTTACGTAATTTTTATTTAAGACTAGCAGCGCCCTTGCGGTGTTACCCGCGTAGCTCCCGTTCCCGTTGTTTTTCGGGATAAAAAGTAGCCTTTGTGTTCTTCCAGACTATAATCTATACCTATGTGTTCCAAATTTCAGCCCGATCCGTTAATACGTTAGGACGTGATTGAGCAACAAACATCCATACATTGACATTTATTAGTAGGATAGTAGGAATTCACTTCAGTGGGCACTTCCGGTGTTCTGTTTTTTTTTTAATAACAAGTCTTGAGCATCGCCGAAAAAAATCTAGCAAATCCGTTTTTTGTACAGCACAGAAAATGCAGGACATCATTGGATTATTATTTATTTATTATTGGATAATTAAACATGCACAATTAACAATATTATGAGTAAATACATAGTACAGTATAGAACTAAAGCTATTGCTCAGCGTATTAGTAAACTGAAGTGGCAATGGGGCGGTTACATCTGTCGCAGACCCGATAACCGTTGGGGTAGACGGGTTCTGGAATGGAGGTAAATGTGTGTAGAACGCTTTGAGACTAGATGTAGAGACGATATACAAAAGACGGCTAGTGGCAGATGGAAACGTTAACCGAGGATCGGGCTGAGTGGCGCATTATGAGAGAGGCCTATGTCCAGCAGTGGACGAACACAGGCTGATGATGATGATAGAATATAATATGGCATCCAAAGTTTTTATTGGTTCAGCGAATTTTATTGGTAAAGCTATTAATCATGCTAGTTTATTAATAATTAATAATTTTAATGCAAATAATAATTTAATTTGAATAATAATTTTAAATAGTGAAACATTGCCATAGTTCCTAACAATTAGTTGTTATAAATCCTACTATACTACTAGTTTCATAAACGCGAAGGCTTGTATGTTTGTTGCTCAATCTCGTCGGAACTTCTGAACGGATCGGGATGAAATGTAGAACTCAATTTTATTAGATTATAGGCGAGATTTTTTATAACTGGAACGATAACACGCGGGTAAATCCGTAGGGCGCTGCAGGTATAAAATAATAGTAAATTTTAATTTGTACACTTAAATTTAAACATTTTGTATGCGTTTACTACGAAATGTGTCTTCCTCTATACCTACATGTATTTTTAAACATTTCATTCACTAATTGATTTGTAAATCGTACACGAATGAATAAATAACTTTGACTTTGATGTATAGGTCCAAAAGGTATTATTATTTTTAAATCAACAGACAATCGTAAATTGAGCTTTTAACCCTGGCAATAAAGTTTCAGCAAAGTCAAATCGCTTCGTGCGAGTTTTTTCGAACATCAACCTAAAATTGATGTCGAATTTTCAAGCTGCCAGTGAACAGAAACGTGAATAACTTTTATTCAAAAAACTCGACTACAAAATATCAACAGACAAAAAATAATCATTTCCTTAATACAATATACTATCTAAGGACACTTAGGTGATTGAGAAAAATTCAACGATATCTCAATTGTCAAAATCTATGAATGCCCAGCCGTTTGAAGGATACGTGGGAATAAAGAAATTTACAAACATACATACAAGATTAGCGCGAAAAACATAATCCTTCTTTTAGTCGGGTATAAACCAACTAATTTAAAAATGATTTATTATTTCCGAAGAAGCAAAAACCTACTAATATTTCAAAAAGATAAAATTCTATTCACACTTTCGACCAAATTTCATAAGCATCTTCACCAAAAAGATTTCTAAGTTATCCAGATAAGTTATGAAAGTAAACTTGAATTTTTTGTTCATTTTTCAAAATCTGCCGCACCGATTGCGATAAAATAATAAATACAAATATTATCTGCACAACATAAAAATAATAATCAGCAAAACTGATTCACAATTGGAGATATAGCGTAGCATTTTTTTTTTAATTAAAGAGTGACGAGACGAGCAGGACATTTGCCTGATGGTAAGCAACATGCATGCGACATAACAGGACAGTGACACGTAGCTATTATAACATGAAGAGTCCAAATCATTACCTAGCACTGCACTGCGCTCGTCACCCAGAGATCTAAGATCTTATATCTTTAAGCCCAGTAATTTCTCTGGAAACATTGCCCTTCAAACCGGCACACAGTAATGCTTACACATTACTGCTTGGCGGTAGAATAACTAGCAAAGATGTGGTACTTCCCCAGGCGGACTCTGCCAAGAGTCCTACCACTACTAAATACATACATAATAAAACATGCAACCGCATTGAATCTCCTTTTTTTGAAGTCGGTTAACAATGAATAATATATGCGTACATTTTAGGCATAAATATGTAAGAAATTTCTTAATAGTACATTTTACAGTAGGTACATTTTTGGAAATAGTTTAATTGTCCAGTCATATTGCTACGCCCTTACAGGGTGTGTGGATACTTGTTAAGTCATTTTACTGTATAGTTTGTATACGATGCTCGAAATATATTTATTTATTGATGCATATGTCAATTTGATGTAATGTCAGGTTGTTTGTCATATTGTGAATCTCACGTATAAACTGTTTATTAACTATCTATTCATTCATTATTAATTATTATTTTTTAACATTTTTGACATATTTTGATTGATTTGTTATTTTAAATTTATTACATTAGAGATATTGGACAAATTTGTTGAATTATTGTAATTGGCGACTTGCCGTTTTAATAAATAAATAAATAAATAAATATGCTTAAAATTAGTGGTATTATAATATTTAAAACACACTTAAAAAAATATGTTTTTTCTTGTAAAAACGAGTATGTAACGCGATAGTTCTGCCAATTGTGAATCGATTTTACTGATTCTTTTTCTGAGTAGTTTTTTCTTTTTATAATACTTCAGTGGTGGTCTCACGTAAATTTTATCGAAATCAGTATCTAATTTAGAAAAAATAACAAGAAACTAATTTTTGTCTTAATTTAACTGGACGACGC
The DNA here is from genome assembly GCA_963693475.1 of Ectropis crepuscularia. Lineage (NCBI taxonomy): Eukaryota > Metazoa > Arthropoda > Insecta > Lepidoptera > Geometridae > Ectropis > Ectropis crepuscularia. The sequence goes on from OY856355.1 coordinate 24,046,832, forward strand.
GACGTTTTCGTAGATTTCACAAATAAAAATTGTCTGTCTGGTCAGGTCTGTGTTTAATTTGAAATTTACTTATTTTCTTTGGTTATGAAATTTGTTTTTTTGTGGGAAAATTCAAGATTCTGCTTCAAAACATGTCAAAGAATGAATAGCATATTCTAGTACACTTATCCAAGTCACACTAATGCCGTTAAGAGTTCGACCTCGCGGTCACCCATCCAAAATTGACCGTGCCAAAGGTCGCTTAACTCACCATCCCAGGCCTGACATAACCGAGCGACGTCACGAACGTTCCATAACTTTACAACCAACCTTCCGAAATTCATAATTTAGCCTTTAACCCGTAACTTGGCTGGAAAGAATAAAAAAAAAACAGATATTTTCGTAAAAAGTTTGCGTGACGACACGGAATGTCTATGGTAATTATCATGCGACCAATATCGTATTAATGCGATTTTGCTAGTTGGTCGGTTTGTTTGTACCACATTTTGATGGGTAGTGGTGTTTATTTATTATAGGTAGTGTGCTCCCAGACAGACTTTATAACAACTTAGACACGAGAACAATCCACCGATTTTCGCCTTAATAATATATGTATCTATGTGTGATTATAAAATTTAACGTGAGCAACCAAAACCAAGCGCGAAAACTTGTTAGCAAAATAATTATTGTATGTCGGCAATTCCTTGGAAATAATTTCGTATTTGGAAACCCGACAATAGTCAGTTGATTTATAATAGCAGCGTTCAAATAACGAACGATTTTCAAATAACGGACTAAAGAATTAAGTGTTCTGATTTTGAATTACTAATGAAGGGATTGTTTTTTTAGAACGTTTTTGAATTTATTTTAATTTTGGTGTTTTCTAAATTTTTGAAAAATACTTTGGAGTGTGTGGATGTAAATCAACATAAATTTACTAAAAACGAAGGAATCTTTTAAGTTTCACCTGCCTATGTGGGTCTGTCTTTTTGGGAACGGATAAACCGATTCAGATTTTCTTTTGTTTGAAAGTAGAATTAGTCGAGACGTTAGAGTTAGAGTTAGAGATAATAATAGATAATAAATTTTGTATCTTCTAATTTCTCGGGAAAACATTATCCTTTAAATCGGAACAAAGTACTGGTTGCACGTTACTATGTTCAACGTATATTTTACGACCAAGAAGCATTTCAGTTTGCAACATATCAGCTGATTTTATTAGAAATTTCAGTCGGCCTGGCAGTAAAAACTGTATTTATTGATGGACAACGTGCCTCTTTCGGTTGAGTACAGCCAGTTTGTGTACGTGTAAGGCCTCGACGGGTGAAACAGGCAGTACCTATGTCTGTAGGACACAGTTAGTATAGAAAAGCTAACAAACTAACTAGTGGTATTGTAGTGGTAGACAATCTTTGCAGAGTCCGTCTGGGGAAGTACCACACATTTGCCAGTTATTCCATCGCCAAGCAGTAATGTGCAAACATTACTGTGTTCCGGTTTGAAGGGTAAAGTTTCCAGTGAAATTACAGGGCATACAGATAAAACATCTTATATTATCTGGGTGACGTGCGCAGTGCAATACTAGGTAATGATTTGGACTATTCATGTTCTAATAGCTGCGTGTCACTGTATGTGGCATGTTGCTTACCATCAGGCACATGTCCTGCTCATCTCGTCACTCTATACTATAAAAAAACTGGCTAAGGTCGCATTGTCTATCAAAGAGTTTAATTTGTAAATGGCCATCAAGGACAGAAATGCGGCCGTGGTAGAGGTTCCGAGCCAGAAGGAGGCGGCTTAGAAAATAGCAAATGACGATGTCGAGTCGATTACTAGCGGAATCCCAACCGGTAGTGATGGGCTCGACAGACGAAATCGGACTAGCACTAGAATTGTTAAAAATGTTCCCAACTATTTTCTTGTAGTCCTAATTCAAGAAATATGTAAAAAAAGAACCTAAATGACAAAGGTCACGGACCCCGGAGTCTGTGGAGTTATTCGCAATATTCCTGTTTCCATTATTTTTCCGCGATAAAGATAATCTCAGTAATGGCTGAACGGAATTTAATAAATTTAAATATGCAGTAAATACATTACCTGACTCACAGACAATTTTATATCCCGTGCTGGTCAGTAGTTCCTGTGGGACACTCAATGGTTTTTGCGTGAATCGTAATTGATAAAATATATTATCGTGAACAACTGTTAAGTTACGCGGATTATACCACAGGGCGCAGTTTCTGTCACATAAGTATACTTATTATTTACTAGCTGAACGCGCGCGCGTTGCTACGCCATCTATCGAAAATCGATCGAACCAATTCAAATTTTGAACAAATTCGGTTACTTTAGGTTCTAATGACGCAACCTTTAAAATATGACATATGCTGTCACACAACGAAAGCTCTCAAAAAGCAATATTTTTTCCCGTTTTTGTTACATTTTTCATTCCTGCTCGGCTCCTAATGATAGTAGCGTAATGTTAAATAGCCTATAGCCTTTCTCGATAAATGGACTATCCTACAAAGAAAGAATCGTTCAATTCGGACCAGTAGTTCCAGAGATCCTTGCGTTCAAACAAACAAACAAACATACAAACAAACTCTTCAGCTTTATAATATTAGTATAGATTATATAGTGTACGTCAAAATTTACAACAAGCCTAATATTTTTTCCACTTCCTTAAATGACTAGCATTCTGTCCCAGTTTCGCTCGTGGTACATAACATAATTGCTCTTCAAAACAGAATACAATAATGTTGCCACACTACTGCTTGGCGGCAGAACAACTGGCAAAAGGCGTGGTACTTCCCCAGGCGGACTCTGCAAAGAACCCTACCACAACCATAATACCTATTAATATAAGAAGCGGCCTGCGAGTCGGACTCGCCCATGAAGGGTTCCGTAGCAGCAAGTAACATAATACATATTATGTATAAGTTTTTGTAGTTCGTTGTAACTTTGATCGATGTTTCAATAAATTTATGACGTACTAAAAAAACTACTTACCAAACAAACCAATTTTCGGGGACACATTTTACCACTTCGGAAGTGTCTCTCGCGCAAATTATTCAGTAAGTATAGAAAAAAATTATATGAGAAACCTCAACACCATTTTGAAGATCTATCCATAAACATGTATAAAAAATTAATGAATGAATTTTTAACGTTTCAGTTCTAAGTACCCCCTAAGTTTGGGGGCACCCCCAAAATTCATTGTTTTTTTACATTTTTGTGTAAAAATCTTATTGCAGTTCACAGAATACATCTACTTACCAAGTTCTAACATTATAGTTCTAATAGTTTCGGAAAAAAATCATGGCTGTGACATACGGACGGGCAGACAGACAGACACGACGAATCTATAAGGGTTCCGTTTTTACGTTTTACGGAACCCTAAAAACCTGAGCCCCTATCACAGCCAGTTAAACAGTAACACAGTTACAGAATATAGAGATAAATCATCTTATACTTCCGGGTGACGAGCGCAGTGCAGTGCTAGGTAATGATTTGTACTTTTCATGTCCCTATAGTCACTGCGTGTCACTGTGCTGTTATGGGCAGGCGTGTTACTTACCATCGGGCACATGTCCTACTCGTCCCGACATTGTATAACACAAATAAAATTATTTACCATTGTTTTATTTTTGTATAGGTTTTGTAAAAACATAGCTTTCAAAAATTATATTATTGAAGTGAAAACTTCTTTTGGCGCGCCTAGACAGATTTTTTGTTGGGTGTGAATTGGATTCTAGCGTCACGCTCGGGTATGATAAGAAATCTTCGGGTAAACTCGGGACCATGGCAATTGGGCATCGAGAAATGCGTCAGCCAATGGGAAATGCTGAAAGGGCGTGTACCGGTCATCTAGAAATGCGTGAGCCAATGGGAAATGCTCACGCATTTCTAGATGACCATGCCATGATGACCAGGCCACGCCCTCCGGTTACACCCGTGTAGTTTCCAAAGTAAGCTATCAAATTCTGAGTTATAAGTTTTCACTTCTATCGGCAGTTCCTATGACTGCCTTTGCATTTCTTTTTCTAATTAACTTTTTTAAATATTAATTCTCATTCATTTAAGTACTCGTATTATTATCGCATTTATTTAACTTTGTGGTTTATGCCACTTTATTTACATTAATTAAATTAAATGTAATGGTATTAACATCATAAATAAAGTGTTAATGTGTGCTTCACTTCACTTTATGAAATCCATAGAGCCAATGCGGTCCCCGCCCTGATAAGGGATCGATTGGAACTAGAGTCTAACCACGATTCAAATTGCACGGCGAAAATCAGGAACTAAACATTTACGGGCATAATTTAATTTTCACCGAAAAAAGAAAAACTGATTTCAATTTAAAATTCAATTCAATTTAATAACTGTATTTCATATTTTTTGTTGAAGCTGAATGATAGCGTCATAATAGATCAAATAGAGGTAAACAAGTTTTTTGTTGAAATTTCAAAAACTACCACACTGATTTCGATAAATTTATTTGGAAACTCTATAAATATAAAAGAAACAAGTCAAACATAAAATTTATTATTATATGAATTCTATTAAAATCAAAATAGTAACTGTATCTTTCTCGCTCGAGCACACTCGGCGGTTCCGAGTACACCCGATTAAACCTTTCACCTCACAGCGTGACCAGCTGCACTTACAGCCTACGAAAAATCAGTGTACGGTGCGCCAAAATAAGTTTTCGTTTCAAAAATACAACCAAATTTTAAAACCACCTCCTTTTTTCAAGTCGGTTAAAAATGGAGCTTAGGTCAAGTGGTTGTACTACGTCAGTTTATAATGACTGGCCTCGTGACTTAGTTGGTAGTAGCTCTGGCTGCGAAGCCGAGGGTCGTGGGTTCGATTCCCACCCAGTGCAAATATTTGTGTAATGAATTCAAATGTTTGCACTGTGTTTGGGTGTTTCTATGTATAATAAGTATGTATTTGAGACTATATAAGTATTATTTTATCAGCTATCTGGCCGCCATCATACAAGTCAGCTTTAGTTATTGCTTAGTACATTGCTTAGTTTGGGGTCAGATGGTGTTGTGTGTGAATTGTCCACCAATACAAGGTTAAAAATGTTCGTAGGTCAGAATTATTGTAGTAATATAACAGTGTCGCCACTTGAAAACGCACGACAGTGTTGCCAAAGAAGAACGTGCTAAATTCCCGACACACGCGCCCACGTCGACGCTAACGGTATCATCAGTGTTGCTAGATTAGACATTTACCCCACGATTGGTCTTTTTCCGAGACATTGAGTTTCTGGAGAGTTTGATGAAGTCTGCTTTTTCCCTTTTCCATAACATACTGGGTAACGTTTGCTACTTTTGCTACTAAGTATTTTTTCAAGTGTAGATAGATACTTACAAGTTTGACATCACCACGTTGAAGGAAAACATCGCGAGAATGTTTCAAGAAAGAGTTGTCTTTCACGTGTCTACGTGTCATCCACCGACCCGCACTTGGCTTTTGAAGCGGTTTGTGGTTTTGCTTCTTTTCGGAATAAGCCCCGAACCCCATCCATGGGGTTTGTTGTGTAATGTAGTTTTCCCCACGTTGAACACTTAACCTAAGCTTTGCTTAGTTAAAACGAAATAAATAGTCCGTTGTGAGAAACGTGTAAAAATACTTAAGTTTACACGGTTTTTAGACTGTAGTCTATTAAAATTTATTCTGTAGTAATAGTATGAAGTAGGTTGGTTCATAATAACGTTCTTACATTAATAACAAATTGGCGATAATTTCTGTTAGGTTAAAATTACTCGCGTTATACAACAATCTGTTATTTATTTGTATAGGCAAAGGCTGTTATGATGGCTGATATAAAGTTAGATAGCTGATATAATTAAATTGATAATTTTAAATGTATGCTTATAATTTACTTTAAACAAATATAAATAATCCGACACAGAACAAACTTGCGTGGTGATCACAAAAATGTTTGTCCAGGGGGAATTGAACCCACGACCTACAGCTAAATCAGACTCAGTACAGAGCTGCGAGACCAATCAAAATTTAGATGTCAGTAATAATAGTATAAAGTCTCGAACAAAATCTTGAAAGGATTTCGCTAGAAGGTGAAATCAAGGGTAAGACGATTATCCTCGACACAGTAACTATTTTCTGATCTGTGACACAGTGCGCATTGCAAGTTTTCATACTCAGCAGCCTTATCTGCTGGCAGCACTTATTATTTAATTAATCATTAGCCACCATAGACCCTTGGGTATGAGCTCTCTGTCAGAATATACAATTTTATGTAACGAAATACTTACTTCAAAAAAATATGTTAGCAGCAGAGGTGGGTCGTGTACAGTTTTCACGTCAATGTAATTTGACAGTTTCTCGTCAACGGTCAACAAGTTGAAAAAACAGTTGATTTAATTATTATGTATATATATATATTATGTCTGTTTGATAAACATTAGTATTATTATAAGAACAGTAACGTTGACTCATTTAACGTTCACAAATTATTTACATACAACCTGGATTTACGTTTTTTTTAATTAAATGACCTACCCTGGGTACTTTTTAGGGTTCCGTAGGCAAATGGCAAAAAAACGGAACTATTATGGATTCGTCATGTCTGTCTGTCTGTCCGTCCGTATGTTATAGCCACTTTCTTCCGAAACTAAGAACTGTTGAAACTTGGTCTGAGTAAGTAGATGTATTCCGTGAACCGTATTAGACCAGTGCAGAAGCGTTTGAAATTGGCAAAAAACAACAATAATTTATAGTAGGATGAAATCCATTGTAAACGGAAGAAAATATGACAAAAGTGAAAGGAAAAATAATTTACAGGCGATGTGAGGTCGGGAAGTGGAAGGGGGGGTCCGTTTTAAACGTAAAAACGGTGTATCCCTTCCACTTCTCGACCTCAGATCGCCGTAAATTATTTTTCCTTTCACTTTTGTCATATTCTCTTCCATTTACAATGGGTTTCATCCTACTATAAATTATTTTGTTTTCAAAAGCTATCGAGATTGGTCTATTTTAAGACTTTACAAAAAAATATTTAAAATACTAATATTTTTGGGGGTCCCTCATAATCAGACTACTCAACAATTTTTTTTCATCAAGCCGTGTGGGGTATCTGTCGAGAGGTCTTCAAAAATGATATTGAGGCTTTTTTTCTAAACTGAATAGTTTGCTCGAGAGACACTTCCTACGTGGTAAAATGTGTAATTTCTAAAATAAGAAAATGAAAAAACTAAAATAATGTATGATGTACTAAGCCATGCACACTTCCACTGAAAATTGTTTGGAACGAGATATGATAAGTAGTGTTTTTAATACGTCATAAATAAATACACTATTATAAATCATTCATCAAAGTTACGATGATTTACAAGAACTTTTATATTCTGTTACTTGCTGCTACGGAACCCATCATGGGCAAGTCCGGTCCGGCAATTAGAGTCCGGTATTAAAAGTAACATAGGCTCCTTTTTATCCCGAAAAAAAACGTGTGCGGATACTACGCCGGCGAAACCGAAAATATTATGATAGTATCATAATATTTTATGACTTGATTTTTACATCACATACAAATAACGACGTCAATCCCACTAATATTATAAATGTCAATGTATAGATGTTTGGATGTTTGTTGCTCAATCACGCCGTAACGTATGAACGGATCGAGCTGAAATGTGAAATACAATTAGATTACAGTCTGGAAGAACACATAGGCTACTTTTTATCCCGAGAAAATAACAGGAACGACGGGAACGGGAACTACGCGGGTACAACCGCGGGGCACTGCTAGTATACTATCAATTATAATAGTCCTAGAAATATTAAACAGGAATATCACAAATTGAAAGTTAAAAGAGAAACATTTTGAAGCCAGAATAAATATTAATATAACCATTTATTTTGATCGAAGTGTCTACCTAGATATCTTTTGTACCTTTGTAAGATATTTTGGACCTTGCCTCAGGGGATTGCAGAGTTGACGCATATTTTCACTCAGAAATGGAGCCTGAGAATACAAGGAAACAATGACAATGTTTGCGAATCATACATTTATTTTTATCATAATTTCTCGAGAACTGTCGTGGGGATAGATCGTTTTCGTGACTGAACGATGTGAGAATACGTAACCAATCATTATTATTACGATAGAAGAATACAAATTGATGTCAAATTATTTATTTGTAAATAATTTTACTTTACCTTATGTATGTTGCTTACCATCAGGGACATGCCCTGCTCGTCTTATAACTCTACTAGCAGCGCCCCGCGGTGTTACCCGCGTAGTTCCCGTTCCCGTTGTTCCCCTTGTTTCCCGGAATAAAGCCTATAATATATAGCCTATGTGTTCTTCCAGACTATAATCTATAATGTGTTCTAAATTTCAGCCCGATCCGGTCATACGTTAGGACGTGATTGAGCAACAAACATCCAAATATCCAAACATCCATACATTGACATTTATAATATTAGGAAGTAGGATACTATACAAAAACTCGGTAAGAATCTTACAAACAATATAAATGTAGTAGTAGGATAAGGATGTTAAGTTGTTTGTCATAAAAATATAATCCATACACTATTTAAAAAAATATTAAAACCTCTAACTTATTACGTTTATAAGTTTACACTTTACCGCCATCTCGTCTGATGTTAAACGACGATGCGGTCTACGAAGGAGCGTGCCTAGAAGAAACCGATTCAGTCTCGATTTGGAGACAACGGTCCAGTATATCTCCTGTTGAAAGGTTTAGCAAAAGTACACATTAAAAAGAAAAGTCACTACGAAACAAACATCGCATGATGGTTTTCCCATAACGTTGGTCACAGTTAAAATGATTCATAAAGAAGTGTTTAATTAAAAAAATGATAATTTTTAGATTGATAATAAAGAGACATTTTCATCTCGGTTTGAAACACCTTATTGAAACAAAATTAATATTTATTTTATCAATCAACAAAAACTTTTAATAAAAGGCGAAATGGTCGATAACAATACAATAATTACAATAAACTTAAAACTATTATTATTGAAGCATTTTAATCGACGATCTCATTGCTTAGAGCTTAGAATAATCTCTACCATATATAACGAGGTCGACACTTTGTTTTTGCCTTTTTAATGCTAATTGCTAGTGATGATATACAGAAAAAAGAACGGTATTCCGAAAACGAAATACGAAAGATGGAAACAAAAAGCTGACAATCGGATTGAGTGGCACGGAACCTTCTCAAACAAGAAGAGAGCCATGGCCATATTCCACCAAGGTTGCTCAGTGCGGATTGGTGGATGACCTTAAAATATTCTTGGCACATGCCGTGTTCCTCATGATGTCTTCCATCACTGCTGTTAAGTTAGCCGTATTACGCAGATGACTTCGAAACGACAGTGGTGCGCATGGGATTGGAACTGAAGGCTTCGGATCGATAGTAGCCGTTCTTTCAACTAGACCAGCTGTAACACTAAGATAGACTGATGGTAATGCATTAGTCTTTATGTATTTATTATTTTATTTGATATTTTTGTTTAATTGTCATTAGACAACGATGATGATGCTAATTTCTATCAAACACTAAGCTTTTTCGATAAAAAAATCCTAATTCCCTAACATCTTATACCTTTAAACGAGCAATTCTTACCTATATAAATATAGAACCTGAATCTTGAAAACGACTGGAACGATTGTTATGAAATTATGTATGCAGGGGGTTTCGGGTACGATAAATCGATCTAACTAGGTTTCATTAAAAAAAAACGCATATTATGCGCGGTTTTAGGCAATGAAAAACTGTCACATTAGACATTAGAATGCGAAGGTAAATTTCGCCACGTGACGCAACAGCATAATTAGCTCGGACGGGAAGTCGGGCTATCATAGCGGTCACGAATTAGTAGCTCCGGGATCGATCCCAGACGGCTTCTCTTTTTTTTCAATTTTCTTTTAAGAAAATCTATTTCTTGGAGTCTTGTAATCTGTAGGTATCTAAGTATATTTAGTATTTAAACCGAGCAAAGCTCGGTCACTCAGGTACTAAGAAGATTAAACAGTATTTCCTGGCAACTCCCGTATCACAGCAACCGAAAACATCCCTAATGTGAGTATAGCGTGACACGCGGTTTTGATACTTGAAGATACTATAGCGTAATGCTACGCCTGTAGCATCTTGCCCGTAGACAGCCTACGTCACGCGAACACAGTGCTAACATGTTATCCGAAAACTGAAATATTTTTTATTTATTTCTCTATTTTTTTTTAACTTTTATAGATTTACACTTGACCGCCATCTCGCCTGATGTTAAGCGACGATGCGGTCTACGATGGAGCGTGTTTACCTAGAAGAAACCGATTCACTCTCGGTTTGAAGACACAAAGATTGTAACCAAAAGAGAAAACTCAGGCAACGTATTCCACAACCTAGACGTTCTTATCACAAAAGTAGAGTCAAATTTCTTCGTTCGTGTCTTTGGAACACCAACCATGAAACAATGTCGCTTTTTCGAGCTATGAGCATTCCGATAGAAAAAAAGGTGGTATTAGATCATGTAAATCAGTTGCACGCTCTCCGAAGTGTATCCGATCAAAAACCGATAGGCTAGCAACTTTTCAGCGCTGTTCTCACAAGTAAACGACTCTTTACTCTAACCGTTGAGAATTGGCGCTTCTTACCCGTGGTACTACCGGTGGTACTACTGGTAGTACCACGGGAAATGTTTTTTGCCCGTAGTACTACTAAACAATCTAGTAGTACCACGGGAGATTTATTTTACCTCTGGCACTACTTACTTAAGAGTCGAAACACTATCAATATTAAGCGAACAATGTTTATTTCATTTCTAGTTACTATTGGTAAGTAACAAAATCCCAAAAAAATCTCAAAGAAATAAAATAAATCACATCTAATTTTGGAAAATTAAAAACTACGCAATTTTTCTAATGCTAGCTCCAATGAAACATCGTTATTTATAAGTTGCATTTGTATCCGTCTGATACAGTCGTCAATTTTAATATACTGCATTCTTCTTTTACTTGAGAATTTGGATAAAACTTTTGTCGTTGACTGGTCTTCTAAGGTTTCTAGTAGTCTCATAAGTGTCACCGGACTTTTTTTCAAAATTTTGTTTATTTTAGAATGCCATAATTGAATAACATTATTCGTTCGGTGGTGTTTACCAAACACACTTATTATTCCTGTCATGTGTCCTTTCATCCACGTCCGTTCTACATACTGTAGCAATTTCTTTACTTCGAAGAACTCGCTCTCAGTCTTTACGTAATCGTATCCTTCCATTATTCATTCAGCTGGTAATAATGCTAATGCTGCAACTAATGCAACAATGCGGTTTTCGGGCTTTTTGTCACATTTAAGTGCTTTTCCTTTTCTCATGACACATCTGTGCCAGTGATAATAACATCCAATGATACTGACTCCTGGGAAAACACTTAAAATTGCATTAATCGCAGCAACCTCAAAGTCACAGTGAAAATGTTTTGCCACAAAAGTTGGGAGTCGTGTTTTTATTAACTCGAACATAACTTCATACGTACTTTGTTTTTTATTCATTAGGAGAGCAAAGATCAATGGAACGACTTTAGTTGTTTCTGTGGTACTTCCGGCATCTCCAAGGATGCTATACAACTGGGTGAATGGGGGTGGACATGCATAAAAGGTGGCATCACCGAAAAATTCTGAAAATTCTGACATTCTGGCTTTAGCAGCATGACTACAGAAGATCAATATACGGTTTCCTTCATAGTAATAATCGGCAAGAATAAATGAGTAGTGATTAACAGGCACATGTACATCTTCAACGTTCTTGAATACAGTTTTGTTTACATTTGCTGATCTGTTGCGCATGTCGTACAAGCTATGTTGCACACTGGTAAAAAGTGGCACATTTGTAACCAGATTGTAGCCATCATCTTTAATCTTTTTAAATGCTTTTTTGTATAGTCTTTCTATTGGTTTGTTAGATTCCGTAACCTTCTGCTTTAAATTTGAAATAGTCATCGCGATTTGGTTTTTTCCATAATCAGATTGACACTTATGTTCTTGCGGAATAACATCTTTTAAAATGGTTTTATCCTGAAATATACATTTTTTATCTTAAAATTTATCTGTTTCGACTAAACATAAGACAATATAATATAACAGTATCTCTTAAATATGAATAAAAAACACTTTTATCGTTACACTTCCAGTACACTTTTGTTTTTTGTACAATGCACATCTCCAAATGACAGAGCCATTTACGTACTCTTTTAACTTATAATATTGATAGCCGCCACTAAGGAGCACAGTGCCTCCTTTTCTCTGTATATAATTAATTTCTGTAGCAACTGCATCACACATGGCTGTAAAATAAACTAAAACTCGATAATCTGGAAAATGCACTCACATACTTAATGGAAAATAATAACCCGAATGACCTATTCACCTTTGTTATCTTACCTAGTTAATGAATGGGTCACATTAAACAAAACTATAAACAATTTTAAACTCGTGTACGCTTAGAGAAAGGACGCCATGTATTTATTGTTATTGACAAATTCAAAATTAACTTTCTTCTAAACAATTGAATTCGAAGTTTTATTTTCAGTTATTTGAAAAAAGATTCTAATACAATAGTTACTTGAAATAAGAATAGTGGTTTATTTCCGGTGCGGTGGCCCGATCGGGACTAACGCTTAATATTGTTTCGACTTATAAGTAAGTAGTGCCAGAGGTAAAATAAATCTCCCGTGGTACTACTAGATTGTTTAGTAGTACTACGGGCAAAAAACATTTCCCGTGGTACTACCAGTAGTACCACCGGTAGTACCACGGGTAAGAAGCGGAGATTGGGGCCTTTCACAAGGAGAGATTCAGGGCCATGACCCACCACGCTGGCCGAGTATTGATTGGCGTATGACACATGTCATAGAAAGGTATGGATTTCGACGTCAAAAAAGGAGGAGGTTCTCAATTCAGTAATTTTTTTGTTTTTAAATAATTATGTTACACGATAGCTCTGCCAATTGTGAATCAATTTTGATGGTTCTTTTGGAACGAAGCTCCATAAGGTAGGCTTCGAGGAGATAGGGATTTTGATGTGCGACCGAACTGAAAATGTGAGACATGAAACTAAAACCGCAAGGAAAATATATGACAAAAGTGACGCGTAAAACTGACCGTGACTGACTTGGCAACACTAGTGCCAAGTTTAATTTTGAGATGATCGTACCTATGATAAATAATACATTTGAGCAATTTATTTTTCCTAGAAATTGTGTTGTTTCTGCGTTATCCGAAGGAAGTTCGTTACTACCTGATGTCCATGGATACCACATGTTTTTGTTGTTTGGTTGATAATTGTTCAGTTTCACGGTGTGTGGCGGTTTTTGAAATATCTACAAAAAACTAAAATTTGTTTTCATTTACCGTTACGTTCTTTTTTTCAGAGGAAATGTTGTCTATACTAATTTTATAAAGAGGAAAGATTTGTTTGTAATGAATAGGCTCCGAAACTACTGGACCGATTTCAAAAATTCTTTCACCTTTGGAAAGCTACATTATTCCCGAGTAACATAGGCTATATTATATTTAAAAAAAATTAGGGATCCTTACTAAATTGATATCTAGGTTATTATTCGAGCGAAGCCGGAGCGGGCCGCTAGTAATTTATAATCAACAAATATAAAATAATATACATCAGAAAGACGACACAAACCTCAAAACTACTTCGTCGATTTCGGTAAAATTTAAATGGGACCACCTCCTGAAGTACAAACTTTCAAACAAAGCAAATTACAATCAATATCGATTCATAATTAACGGAGCTATCCAGTAACATATATAGAAAAACGTACAACTGAATTTTTAACTCCTGATTTTTAAAAGACGCTGAAAAATTTACCAATTTTTGTGGTTATTTTGTTATTTTTTGTATGATAAGGTGGCAACGACAGTGGTTGTAGCCACCTTATCGGGCAACTTTGATTGAATGCGGATTCCGTCACATACGTCATCGAATACAAAGCACGTACAGTTCGCGCCAAGATTTATGGCCGCACTCAATGTAACTTTTTACGCGGTACTACGTATTTGATAGACTACTCTACACAGTAACGAAGATATATACTTTGTTTTAAATAAGGGTGATAAGACGGGTCTTATTCTTAGATTTAACAACGTCGTTCACTAAATTGTAAATAACAAATAAACAGTCAACAACGTTTTACTCTACTGCTAAAAACTGATAAAAAGTATCAGTATTATTATTTTGAGTCGTAACATGAGGTTTTTGTGCTGAATCTGATGAAAACTTTCAAACGTATGTTATAGCGTGTACCACAAAGGAATCGAGTGCAATCTCATCCTTCTATCTCGTAACTATTTAGGCTCTACTTTGCTCTATACAATACAATTAAAAGCTAAAAAAAGAGACAGCTATGTCTATGTCACCGTTAAATTTTAAAGACCATTATTTATTACAATTTCAGTAGCGAGATCTAATGTCTTAATATTGTGAACCGTCACGTAATGTTTATAATAACGGATTATTTTGCGTTACATTCTGTCAAAGTGAAACCGTCATCGAAATATAACAGTGTTTACGCATACAACCTTACGATGACATCTACATATTCATATGTAGAGGACATCCTACTAATATTATAAATGTCAATGTATGGATGTTTGGATATTTGGATGTTTGTTGCTCAATCACGTCCTAACGTATGAACAGATCGGGCTGAAATTTGGAACATAGATAGATTATAGTCTGGAAGAACACATAGGCTACTTTTTATCCCGAAAAAACAACGGGAACAACGGGAACTGGAACTACGCGGGTAACACCGCGGGGAGCTGCTAGTAATATTATAAATGTCAATGTATGGATGTTTGAATGTTTGTTCCTCAATCACGTCTTAACGTATGCACGGATCGGGTTGAAATTTGGAAAACAGATAGATTTTAGTCTGGAAGAACACATAGGGTACTTTTTATCCCGAAAAATTATCGCGGGGCGCTGCTAGTATATTATCTGAAGACCGTTTTCAACATCCGACGTTTTTTTTTAAATAAAGAGTGACGAGACGAGCAGGAGATATGCCTGATGGTAAGCAACATGCCTGCCACATAACAGCACAGTAACATGCAGTTATTGGAACATGAAGAGTCCAAATCATTACCTAGCACTGCACTGCGCTCGTCACCCAGAGATCTAAGATATTATGTCTCTAAGGCCTGTAATTTCTCTTCAAACATTGTCCTTCAAACAGGAACACAGTAATGTTTGCACATTACTACTTGGCGGTAGAATAACTGGCAAAGGTGTGGTACTTCCCCAGGGGGACTCTGCTAAGAGTCCTACCACTACTGGTCGTTACTAATTTAACGTCGTAAAAACGACGAGGTGTTATAAGTTTGACGTGGGTATGTCTGTTCCATTGTAGCTTCCGACTGGATGAACCGATTTTGTTTTTGCTTATTTTTGTGTGAAAGGTAAATTAGTCAAAAGTGTTTGTCTATGTCTTATCAACATCGTTTCAGCCGTGTCAAAGTGATAATTTCTTTTGTTAGCTATGGTAGAAATTTTAGACGCATAGTGGGTATTTGTTTTACTTGCAAACACACATGTGTGATCTAAAACACGAAGCAAGTTTTGCGTTATAGGTTCTTAGAATTTATAATTTTATGTAGGTACACTTATAGTTAAATTAGTCAGGTAACAGACCTTAGGTCTCGAAGTTTCTACCGGGTCTCATAAGGAGAAGAGTGGACAGGTTCCTCGTGGGTTCATTTGTACACATCGACACTCTAAAATCTTAGAACACACCGTAGTTTTTCATTAGGGAAGTTGTAGTGAAACGGGCCCATTTTGTTATAAAAACAATAATGCCGTTGTTCTCATAGCTTCATTGGCTTTATCAGATCTCTTTTGTTACAGGGAAAAACACCACAGCAGTGAGGTCACTTGCCATCACGCTGTTTAATGAAGGAATTTTACATTCAATACGATTTAATCGGTGAGTACTATTATTTTATAATTTATTTTAATACCCGTAAATATATACTTTTCCATACTTGAAGTGTTAGAAAAAACAAAAGTTAACTTTTTTCCTATATTGGCTACTTTTTTATCTTCGCGTTAACTTAACTTCTTATAAATTATAAGATAAGATAAGATAAGAAAACTCTTTATTAAAAGCCATAAAGCAAAAGCAAGACAATAAACTTAACTAAATTTAAAAAAAATGACAATTCAATTGGCGGCCTTATCGCTTATAGCGATCTCTTCCAGGCAACCGTGCACGGATTAGATACAAAAGATAGGAACATGGCCCTTAGTAAATACATTTGATTTAACACGTTCCCTGCGTATCAGGCCGATTTCGGCCCCCCGCGGGACTTCAGCTGGTGCGGACGAAGAAACCTATGTCCCTCTCGCTTGTGCGAAACGATTATCTCAGGTGTTTGTAAAAATTCAACAGAGACAAATATATATTTCATCTTGTCGTCAAAATTGTAATGTGGCGGGCCTATTTCGGCCCGCCCTCCTATCAGGCAGCTAGCAACCCCCTACTGCACAGAGCGCGCGTCCCGCCATTTAGTGTTTTGCTTTCTAACTGATCTGATGTAGCGTGTGATCAACGATGGCAAACAATAAAAGAAAAATACAAATATTGGAAAATAGAGTTATTCGCCCCGCAGTTATTGACAGCGATAGTGACAGTAGTGAAGAAATATTTTCCACCAAGAAAAATAAAAAGAATTGGGAAACAAATGTGCACGGAAAACGAAGCACAAGCGGTAAGTTTTGTTTACTACCTATACAAGGTGTTGCAGAAAGGTGCAACAATATTCATTGTAGTTCATCTACATAACGTTTTGAATCATGTATGTGAAAATTAGACATGAAAGCTCAATTTTTTTTTCCATAAAAAAAAATTGTTTTGTTTGTTATTTTATTTGACATGCCCCTAATGGCCTGATCTCGGCACGGATTTTTGTACGACGTCGTGGCGTCGGCGGTAAGGTCGTTTGTCAGCTGTACATGCGTTAAGGTTAAAGCTGTTGATTTGGTAGGAATTTTACGTCAAACTTTGACTCGAATTATCTCGTGATCTACTGTGCTGAGGGGAAAGAGACCTTCGGTGACGAAGTCTACATCAGTGTTAGAATGGACTGTCAAAATATTGTTGGGGGTAAATCCACCACGTTGTATATATCAACATAGCAGCCTTAGACTCATAACGACGTGGGGAATTTTTTATGTAATACCGTTATTTTTGAAATTGTTATTCTTAAATTATTTATTTGCTTTTAGTATTATAGTATCTGCCAAGCATCTGTGAACATCTTTCCACATTTTATGTTTTAAATACTTTTTTACTTTTATTACTGTAAAGTGTAATCTAAATCCGTTCAGTATTTTTTTCGTGAAAGAAAAGCAAACATAAATACATCTAAGCTTTTACATTTTAATTGTTTACATTAGTGTTTATATTTATAATTTTTAGCATTTTAACATCAAATTAAGAAAAAAAACATTTCAGACAATCAAGTAAAACCTAAGGACGATGACCATGTCCTTGAGATGAGCGCCAAATGAAAACATTGTGTAGGGTGCTACGGCCTAGCAAAAAAAGTTTAGAAAATAAAAAAAACATTCCTGGAACCGCAATCAAAAAACGTTTAGTAAATAAAAACAGTTTTCAGTTCTTTTACGATAATTCTGTTTTATTTTCGATATCAGCTTATTTTTCTCTGTCCCATCACTACTAAAAAAACTTTCTATTTTATATATACTTTTACGGTTCAGGTCGATATCCGCCTCCCTTTTTCCTGCTTTATTTCTCATTTCCTGCTTGGCAGATCCCGAGGCGAAACAAACCTTAGGAAGTTGGGTTCAAGGTCATTCTAACGATATAAAAAAAATGTATACATTATGTTTCCACAAATTTTGAGCAATTTTTAATCTATCCTAGTGCTGGTGGGTCTAGAAAGACCTGCTACGCACTGGCGGAAATATCATTGGAGGCGCATTTTGGCCCATCGCCGCACCAGATGAAAAATTATGATTTTACTTGCGCAGTAAACGTGTTAATTTGTCAACAACATTACGAGTACTAATCATAACCGAAAATAAATAAATACTATAGTAGATCCAACCGTTTATTTTCTTTTTGACAGCACCTATAATAGAACGTAACTGCGTCATGTTACGCAAAAGTTCACTTTTAAATGCGAGGTTTTAAAAATATGACAACTGCTTAAATTTGCTCCTTGATCCCATATAATAATCATCTTTAACAAATTGAGTTCATAGGTGCAGTGGTTTTTTTATAAATTACAAAAAACATCAAATGTTTTTAAAAAATTACGTTCTATGGCTATCAACATCACCCATAGAACGTAAATTTTTAAAAACGTTTGTTATTTTATGTAATTTATAAAAAAAACTACTGCACTTATGGACTCAATTTGTCAAAGATGATTATTATACGGGATCAAGGAGCAAATTTAAGCAATTGTCATATTTTTAAAACCTCGCATTTAAAAGTGAACTTTTGCATGCTTTTGCGTAACATGACTCAGTTACGTTCTATTGGTGCTGTCAAAAAGAAAATAAACGGTTGGATCTACTATAACATACTAATTATTATATTTGTTGAAGACACACATGATACACACATTTACGTTATCTGTTGCAGATTTAATTCGGTTTTACCCGCGTAGTTCCCGTTTCCGTCGTTCCAGTTGTTTTCCCGGGATAAAAAGTATCATATGTGTTTTTCCAGACTATAATCTAACTGTATTCCAAATTTCAACCTGATCCGTTCATACGTTACGGCGTGATTGAGCAACAAACATCCAAACATCCAAATATCCAAACATCCATACTTTGACATTTATAATATTAATGGGATGCGAAGCGAAAGGTTTGGATGTTTGTTCCTGAATCACGTGGAACGGCTACAAGGATCAATTCAATTCAATTCAATTCATTTATTCGAACCATAAATTCATGAGAACACTTGGTAACGTCATTAACACAAAGGCATAAGAATCCGTGTACATACTAAGATAAAATAACAATGTCAAAATGAATAAAGCGGCTGTAAAGGAGCCTCGTCAATCAAATGCAGCTGTAAAAAGGCTTTGTCAAAGACAAAATAACAAATAATTCATACATACAGTATACAGATACTACATGAGTACAATGTTCCATCAAAAGTTTTATAAATCTATTATTTTACCTTATTACAAGATTCTAGTTTCAACACAGTTCTCTTCCATACGTTACTATCTATAACAAAGTCATCTATATTATAACTAGCTGACCCGGTGAACTTCGTATTTATCGAACTTCGTACACCATGTATTTTTGAAGTGAAAACTTCTTTAGGCGCGCCTAGACAGATTTTTCGTGGGCTGTGAATGGAGTTAATTCGTCACGCTCGGGTATGATAAGAAAGCTTCGGCTAAACTCGGGACCATGGCTATTGACCATCTAGAAATACGTCAGCTAATGGGAAATGCTGAAAGGGCGTGGACAGGCCATCTAGAAACGCATCAGCCAATGGGAAATGCTGACGCATTTCTAGATGGCCTTGCTAAGATGGCGAGGCCACGTCCTCCGGCTACCCGTGTAGTTTCCAAGATAAGCTATCAAATTTTCAGAAAGTTTTATTTGAAGAAAAGTTTTAAGTTTTCACTTCTATCGGCAGTTCCTATGACTGCCAAGTTTTTTCGTCAACATTTTCTAAATTTTCTGATGTACAAATGTTGTCCTGACAATAAAAAATACATAAAATAAAGAATCATCCTATTTGGTGCAGTCATTCAAAAGTTATGAGCGTACATACATTTCGAAGATATATTTTTACGAAGATACATCCATAAAACGTACTAACTGAGTCCTTATGGGTTCGTCATGTCTGTCTGTCTGTCCATCCGTATGTCACAACCACTTTTAAGAAACTATAAGAACCATACTTTTGAAACTTGGTAAGAGATGTATTCTGTGAACTGCATTAAGTACGTGTTTTATTAATAACATATTTATTGCAACGGATTTATGACATGTGACAATCCTGGAAAATCCAGCGAGTTTAAAAATTTCGGTGGATAGGTAGTTGTTGACGACATCATCTTGATTAGTCACCGAATCAACTGATTTATAAATTCTCAGTTCGCCTGTAATTTGTTCTTGAATTAAGAAATTGAATTAATTTGCATCCATCTCATTGACATAATACGTATTAATATTTATTTATCATGTGGCTGTCTTGTCCCAATGTTGGGCAACGGCTTTCATACCGTCCAGTCTTTCCGATATTTGTGGAGGTTGTCTTGCCATATTTTTTTGGTCTGCCGCGTCGTCGTTTGCAATCTGGCTTCCTCCGCGTGGTAATTTTGGCCCAATAATCATCCGACATGCGGCATGTCCAGCCTGATTCCACTTCAAATTGGCTGCTTTTTGAGTCACTTCGGCTATTCCGGTTTTAGAATGCAGTATGATGTTTCGTATTCTGTCCGTTAGTTATGCTCAAAAAATACTGCGCTCCAAAGCTCGTTAGCAATGGGGTATATCCAAATAATTTTGCACAGATAGGGATATTAAATTAATAATTCAAAATAATAAAAACTCCGCGTTACCAAAGTAACGCGGTTTGTGTTTGACTGACATTTGATTGATATAATGACGTGAAACTAACACATTTTACATCGCATGCCGAAACTTAATCAAAATAATTAATAGCGTGAAGCCGACCAAATTGAAAATCAGTATTAATGATCTATGAGTCTTACTTTATGTAATTATTTAATTTGATTTGGTTCGCGATATTATCACTTTTGTTGAGTTTCTTCTGAGTGGGTTTCGGAACGTGACATTAGATCCTCCTATTCTCCAACTGTTTTGATAGATATGATGGAATTTGAACTTTGTGCAGCGGGAACAAAGTGCAAATTGACTCCTTGACGTTAGGAACTCACATATATTGC
The DNA here is from genome assembly GCA_963693475.1 of Ectropis crepuscularia. Classification (NCBI taxonomy): domain Eukaryota; kingdom Metazoa; phylum Arthropoda; class Insecta; order Lepidoptera; family Geometridae; genus Ectropis; species Ectropis crepuscularia. The sequence goes on from OY856355.1 coordinate 24,067,802, forward strand.
TCAGACAAAAGTGAGTGCTTGTTATGTAATATGAACTTTATTTCATAGCAATAAAGCTCAAATTGCCTTAACATTTTTGTTAGAAAACATTTGTATGGGAAAGCACTTTATTTAATATGAACCATAGCAATAAAGTTTAAATTGCCTTAACATATTAGTTAGAAAACGTTTGTATGGGAAAAAGGGCTGTTTTTAGGGTTTTCTCGGCAATTATTCGATTTATTCTCGCCGTAAAAACCATCCTTGGACTTCACCGAACATTAAAAAAAATATGCCCAAATTGGTCCAGTCGAATCATTTTTATGTTATAGAAGATAGATTTTAGATTTGCCATAAGCTCCGGGAAATTTGAATCGAAATAGAGTGAAAAACATTAGCAAATAAAAGCACATAGTTCTTGTAGTTCGTTGTAACTTTGATCGAAGTTTTAATAATAGTGTATTTATGACGTACTAAAAAAACTACTCATCAGATCGAATTCAAACCAATTTTCGTTGGTAGTTTGCATGGTTAATGTATGTACATCATATATATTTTTTAGTTTTTTTATTGTCCTATTTTAGAAGTTAGAGGACACACATTTTACGACTTTGGAAGTGTCTCTCGCGCAAATTATTCAGTGTAGACAAAAATGATTTTAGAAACCTCAACATCATTTTTAAAGACCTATCGATAGACACCCCATGTGTAGGATTGATGAAAAAAATTTTTTTTGTGTTTGAGTTTCATTTCTAAGTATGGGGGAAACCACTGTTTTTTTTTTTTTTTTTTTGTAAAATTCTTAATGCGGTTCACAGAGTACATCTACTTACCAAGATTTAACAGTGTAGTTCTCATAGTTTCGGCAAAAAGTGGCTGTGACATACGGACGGACAGACAGACAAACAGACAGACATGACGAATCTATAAGGGTTCCGTTTTTACGTTTTACGGAACCCTAAAAAGACTATAATTGATCAGTTATCTTAGCGGGATGAAAAATGATTAAATTACTAAAATGGCTATAAAAAAATAGGGGTTAGTGATAAAAAGGTAAAAATGTAGGGTTGTATGTATTTTTTAACGACACATTATTAAAAAATAAAAACAAAAAATTTTGTCCGTAAACAAAAAAAACTTTTTTTGGGTTGAACAACCCTTTTCACTTAGGGGTATGAAAGATAGCTAGTAGCCGATTCTCAGACCTACTGAATATGCATATAAAATTTGGCTAAAATCAGTAAAGCCGTTTCGGAGGAGTACGGAAACAAACACTGTGACACGAGAATTTTATATATAAGATATGCCTTGCTCAATAGGTAGCTTTTTATTTCATTTTTAGGGTTCCGTAAAACGTAAAAACGGAACCCTTATAGATTTGTCATGTCTGTCTGTCTGTCTGTCTGTCTGTCTGTCTGTCTGTCTGTCCGTCCGTATGTCACAGCCACATTTTGCCGAAACTATGAGAACTTGATAAGTAGATGAAACTTGATAAGTAGATGTATTCTGTGAACCGCATTAAGATTTTTACAAAAGTTAAAAAAAAAAAAAAAAAATTAGGGGTGCCCCCCATACTGAGAACTGAAACTCAAAATTTGTTTTTTCATCAAACCTACACGTGTGGGGTGTCTATCGATAGGTCTTCAAAAATTATGTTGAGGTTTCTAATATAATTTTTGTCTACACTGAATAATTTGCGCGAGAGATGCTTCCAAAGTGGTAAAATGTGTGTGTCCCCCCCCCTCTGACTTCTAAAGTAAGAGAATGAAAAAACTAAAAAAAATATATGATGTACATTACCATGAAAACTACCAACGAAAATTAGTTTGAACTCGATCTGATGAGTAGTTTCTTTTTAGTACGTCATAAATACACTATTATTAAAACTTCGATCAAAGTTACAACGAACTACAAGAACTATGTGTACTATGTATATTATGTTACTTGCTGCAACGGAACCCTTCATGGGCGAGTCCAACTCGTACTTGGCTTTTTTTTTTTTTTTTTATTTTTTTTTTTTATTTAAATTTTACAGCTCCACAGACTCCGGGGTCCGTGATCTTTGTCAATCGTTTTCTTTTTTTGTTACATGAATCTTGGATTGGAGAAGAAAAGGAAATAGGGGAGAGTAGGGAACATTTTCTTGCTAATTCTAGGACTATTTTATTTTCTAAGTCGCCTCCTCCCGGCTCAGCGCCTCCACCACGACTGCATTTCTATCCTTGATGGCCATCTGCAAATTGAACTCTCGGATGGTCTTCGGTGTTGCAGACAACGCTCGCCGCACGAACCGACCGATGGCGTCGTCGGTGTCGTCAGCGTAATATGTGAAGGTCCCCGTGTGCCGTGAGATTGCGACGACCGCATGAGGCACGCTCTCGTGCAGCTTCGTGTTTGCCTTAGTTTTTATTGCGATTACCGACTCGTATGTTAGTCCCTGAGCTTCATGGATGGTAAGGATGCGTGACCCGGTGCCTGAACCATAACCCTGGTTTGTCAGGGTCTCCTTCTCCTCTTGAGTGTGAACTAAAAAGAGGGTGTTTGGTTGGGTGTTGGGTATTTGCGCTCCCTTATACCTTCTCTGCTCTAGGGACTTTATGCGAGGCGCCGAGGAATACATACCCGAGTATATTTCCCTCAGCGCATATGCGACGTCCATTGGGTTTCGATGTGTGCAGAGCAACTCCTGGCTGATCTTTGTTACCAGGTTCGGGCGGTGATACCTCATTTCGAAGAGATTTTCCCTATCGATATAAGGCAGTTGATTGACATCTCCGATGAGGACAATTTCGCCAGCACCAGACAGGCGTGAGACCATTACAATGGCTCCGAAATGGTTCATGAGGGCTTCATCCACCATGAGGCGACTGAAACTCTCTTTTCCGAATCCATTTACGAGAGTAGAAGCCATAGTTCGCACCCTGGCACACACCCACACTCGTACTTGGCTTCTTTATTAAACTTTGTTTCATTAAGACCTTCGACTTGTGCAGGGATTGCATTATAGAAGCGAATACCATTACATTTGAAAGAGTTATTTGTCTTCTGAAGTCTGCACTTAGGAAATACAATTTTGTGCTTATGGTGCGCTTTTGGATTCAGATCAGTTAGTTTCTTCAGTCAACTTCGATTTTTTCTTACATAAATTATACATTCATAAATATACAATGAAGGGATGAAGATCACCTTGATATTTAAAACATCATCATAAACAACATAATCTAGCTTAGATTATGGTGTGGCATAACATACACTTTTTATCGTGGGACAATAACGGGTGAAACCGTGGGGCACTGTTAGTACATAAAGAAAAAATAAACGTATCCACTCTCCGAGCGGCTGCAAACATTGTCATGCTTTGGATAATACTTTCGTTTTGTTTTTCATCAGTATTTGATGTATTGTATTCTCCCAAGAATCGTATATTTTCGATTTGGTATCAACGCTCAGGTTAGTAATCTGTATGTAGCCGGAAAATATCAAATCTCTTTCTGTAGCAGATTGTGTGAAATACAAGAGCAAAAATTTGGACGAACCGAGTAAAAACAAATAGAACTAAGGATAGTTTTTTTATCGTAAATAGGAAAATGTGCGTTTAATAAGCGAGTACCTGGTTGAGGTTTTTTTGTGAAATTATATTTAGGCAGATACGAATTACGTACTGATGAAATATCACTACATAGTATAAAACAAAGTCGGTTTTCGCGGTCTTTCGGTTTTTTATCGTATTCATTTCGGCGAGAGTGCGACTGATTTGCATGATCATATCCCACATTGTCCTTTTTTCTATCGAAATATTTGTAGCTCCATAAAGCGACATCATTTCATTGTTGATGTTTCAAAGACACGAACGAAGAGACTTGACTCTACTTTTGTGATAAGAACGTCTAGGCTATGGAAATACGTTGCCTGAGTGGGTTTTTCCCGATGGCTACAACCTATGTGTCTTCAAATCTAGAGTGATTCGGTTTTTTTCTAGGTAAACACGCTCCATCGTAGACCGCATCGCCGCTTAGCATTAGGCGAGATGGCGGTCAAGTGTAAACCTATTAAAGTAAAAAAATGCCTTCAATTTAAAATAAAATTCAGACACACGACTAAATTTTATAAGAAGCTATGAATGTCTACGTGGACCATTAGGAAACCGCCACACCAATTTCCATACAATTTATATGGGGTCACCTCTCAAGTTATTTGTACCAAAAAAATTAAAATAGCGGAGCTATCGCGTAAGATACGTACCAGAATATTATACTCGTATGCAACGGAACTGAGAACCTCCTCCTGTTTTAAAGTATTATTTGAATTGCGAATAATTGATTATTATTATTGGTCTAGCCTCAAACCAAATACTCATAGTACAACAGTCAGTTTGTGCAGATAAATCGCCAGTAGGATTTTTTTTCGTTTTTTTGATAGAAAATACTTAGCTACAAATTAAATACGACGATATTAAGACGTTGATAAAGAGGGGGGAGCCCTTTTATAATAGTTTTTCTCAAAAATAAAAGCACAAAAAGAAGATTGAGAGTAACAGTCAGCAAGACTCGAACCGAGGCCTCGTAATTTCTAAAGCGAGTATCTCTCGGTTGCGCTAATCAGACGTTGAGCAACGCGACGAAATTTGTTATCGTATTCTAATGACTTTGTATGAGTATTTTCATTGCCTGAAAAAGCCCCTAAATTGACGTTTTCTTTGAATAAAACCTAACTAGATCGATTTATCGTCCCCGAAACCCCCTGCATACAAAATTTCATGACAATCGTTCCAGCCGTTTCCGAGACTCAGATTCTATATATATATACATACTAGCTGACCCGGTGAACTTCGTACCACCATGTATTTTTGAAGTGAAAACTTCTTTAGGCGCGCCTAGACAGATTTTTCGTGGGCTGTGAATGGAGTTAATTCGTCACGCTCGGGTATGATAAGAAAGCTTCGGCTAAACTCGGGACCATGGCTATTGACCATCTAGAAATACGTCAGCTAATGGGAAATGCTGACGCATTTCTAGATGGCCTTGCTAAGATGGCGAGGCCACGCCCTCCGGTTACACCCGTGTAGTTTCCAAGATAAGCTATCAAATTCTAAGTTTTAAGTTTTCACTTCTATCGGCAGTTCCTATGACTGCCAAGTTTTTTCGTCAACATTTTCTAAATTTTCTGATGTACAAATGTTGTCCTGACAATAAAAAATACATAAAATAAAGAATCATCCTATTTGGTGCAGTCATTCAAAAGTTATGAGCGTACATACATTTCGAAGATATATTTTTACGAAGATACATCCATAAAACGTACTAACTGAGTCCTTATGGGTTCGTCATGTCTGTCTGTCTGTTCATCCGTATGTCACAACCACTTTTAAGAAACTATAAGAACCATACTTTTGAAACTTGGTAAGAGATGTATTCTGTGAACTGCATTAAGTACGTGTTTTATTAATAACATATTTATTGCAACGGATTTATGACATGTGACAATCCTGGAAAATCCAGCGAGTTTAAAAATTTCGGTGGATAGGTAGTTGTTGACGACATCATCTTGATTAGTCACCGAATCAACTGATTTATAAATTCTCAGTTCGCCTGTAATTTGTTCTTGAATTAAGAAATTGAATTAATTTGCATCCATCTCATTGACATAATACGTATTAATATTTATTTATCATGTGGCTGTCTTGTCCCAATGTTGGGCAACGGCTTTCATACCGTCCAGTCTTTCCGATATTTGTGGAGGTTGTCTTGCCATATTTTTTTGGTCTGCCGCGTCGTCGTTTGCAATCTGGCTTCCTCCGCGTGGTAATTTTGGCCCAATAATCATCCGACATGCGGCATGTCCAGCCTGATTCCACTTCAAATTGGCTGCTTTTTGAGTCACTTCGGCTATTCCGGTTTTAGAATGCAGTATGATGTTTCGTATTCTGTCCGTTAGTTATGCTCAAAAAATACTGCGCTCCAAAGCTCGTTAGCAATGGGGTATATCCAAATAATTTTGCACAGATAGGGATATTAAATTAATAATTCAAAATAATAAAAACTCCGCGTTACCAAAGTAACGCGGTTTGTGTTTGACTGACATTTGATTGATATAATGACGTGAAACTGACACATTTTACATCGCATGCCGAAACTTAATCAAAATAATTAATAGCGGGAAGCCGACCAAATTGAAAATCAGTATTAATGATCTATGAGTCTTACTTTATGTAATTATTTAATTTGATTTGGTTCGCGATATTATCACTTTTGTTGAGTTTCTTCTGAGTGGGTTTCGGAACGTGACATTAGATCCTCCTATTCTCCAACTGTTTTGATAGATATGATGGAATTTGAACTTTGTGCAGCGGGAACAAAGTGCAAATTGACTCCTTGACGTTAGGAACTCACATATATTGCTCAGACAAAAGTGAGTGCTTGTTATGTAATATGAACTTTATTTCATAGCAATAAAGCTCAAATTGCCTTAACATTTTTGTTAGAAAACATTTGTATGGGAAAGCACTTTATTTAATATGAACCATAGCAATAAAGTTTAAATTGCCTTAACATATTAGTTAGAAAACGTTTGTATGGGAAAAAAGGGCTGTTTTTAGGGTTTTCTCGGCAATTATTCGATTTATTCTCGCCGTAAAAACCATCCTTGGACTTCACCGAACATTAAAAAAAATATGCCCAAATTGGTCCAGTCGAATCATTTTTATGTTATAGAAGATAGATTTTAGATTTGCCATAAGCTCCGGGAAATTTGAATCGAAATAGAGTGAAAAACATTAGCAAATAAAAGCACATAGTTCTTGTAGTTCGTTGTAACTTTGATCGAAGTTTTAATAATAGTGTATTTATGACGTACTAAAAAAACTACTCATCAGATCGAATTCAAACCAATTTTCGTTGGTAATGTATGTACATCATATATATTTTTTAGTTTTTTTATTGTCCTATTTTAGAAGTTAGAGGACACACATTTTACGACTTTGGAAGTGTCTCTCGCGCAAATTATTCAGTGTAGACAAAAATGATTTTAGAAACCTCAACATCATTTTTAAAGACCTATCGATAGACACCCCACATGTGTAGGATTGATGAAAAAATTTTTTTTTGTGTTTGAGTTTCATTTCTAAGTATGGGGGAAACCACTGTTTTTTTTTTTTTTTTTTGTAAAATTCTTAATGCGGTTCACAGAGTACATCTACTTACCAAGATTTAACAGTGTAGTTCTCATAGTTTCGGCAAAAAGTGGCTGTGACATACGGACGGACAGACAGACAAACAGACAGACATGACGAATCTATAAGGGTTCCGTTTTTACGTTTTACGGAACCCTAAAAAGACTATAATTGATCAGTTATCTTAGCGGGATGAAAAATGATTAAATTACTAAAATGGCTATAAAAAAATAGGGGTTAGTGATAAAAAGGTAAAAATGTAGGGTTGTATGTATTTTTTAACGACACATTATTAAAAAATAAAAACAAAAAATTTTGTCCGTAAATAAAAAAAACTTTTTTTGGGTTGAACAACCCTTTTCACTTAGGGGTATGAAAAATAGCTAGTAGCCGATTCTCAGACCTACTGAATATGCATATAAAATTTGGCTAAAATCAGTAAAGCCGTTTCGGAGGAGTACGGAAACAAACACTGTGACACGAGAATTTTATATATAAGATTTATATAGGTACAAGAATCGCTCGTTTAAAGGTATAAGATATTACTAAAAAGTCCGTCATTTACATCATAAAAAAGGATTGTACACGTATTAGAAGTTTCAAGTGATGTTACGTCATGGTACGAATTTAATGAAAAAGTGACGTCACAACCTCCGACTCTGGAAGTTTGCTAATCTTTGTCGATTTTTAATAATTTGTTAATTTCGTGAAACGAAAAATACGTGTCTCAGATTTTTCCATAATCTACACAATACAAAACACTTTATTGGCATCACAAACGAAGTTGACAATAAGTAACTTATAAAAATAACAGAACATAATGGGCACAAAAGGCGATCTTATCGCTAAAAGCGATCTCTTCCAGATAACTTTTGATTTATAAGGAAACTAGATTTGTAAGATCATGGTCAGTGGTGCGACTAACAATATAAATAAACACGCGTATTAATTATATGTAAATGATATAGACATAAAAATATACAACAAAATACATATAATGAATATACAATAAATAAGTTTATATAATTATATATGTAAAATATATACACAATAAGAAGCACAAAAAGCCAAGAAAAATAAACACAAATCAGTGAACAACTTATAGACTACAGGCCCGTGAACAAAATGTACGGGTCAAATGAACCACCAGGAGACCTATGTAGGATGATAGAAGGGTATAAAGTAATAAGATTCAGCACTATGCCGTCACTTGTAAGCTGTCCAACTGAGTACAGTTGAAGAGGGGGGGTTCCCATCCTCGACAACTTCTCCTTATCGCATGATTTTTGTACGGCGTTGCGAAGTAATGGATTAGAAGACCCACAGTGCGCTGCTAGTTATTAAGTAATTATGAATTATAAAATCTAAAAACTGTGTACCACCTCTGCCGCCCCCACTCCAACGGATTTAGGCTTTTTAACCAACAATATAAATTTACTAAACCATAAATATCTATACCGAAGTCTTCGTACCTACTTGAAACTTAATATGAGTCTATGTTAAAACGAAGAAGTACTTATACTTTTGATCGTTCGACTGAACACAACTACTACACCACTTAAACATTAAAATGGAAAGAAAAAATAGACTTCAAAACGATACTTAGTAATTAGTATCAGCTTAAAATAAAATCAACTACTTACAGTTTGGCATCAAAATAAATATTGGTTGGACACTTCAAACAACATCATCGTCACCATCTGACCCCAAACTAAGCAAAGCTTTTACTATGGAAGCCAGATAACTGAAATAATACTTAAATACATAGAAACACCCAGACACAGAACAAATACTTTAAAATCTTCTTACTTCTATTCTAGTGTCTCAGAGGTGGGTTTCTTACGCTAATCGTATTTGGATCACGGGGTCAATACTCAATACTCAATCATTTATTGGTCTAACCAAGTAAGAAGCCACAAGCTAGCGGCATGACGCAAATGACTTCGAAAAGATCACAGGGTGCGTGGGATTCATACCCGGAGTAATTTAGAAGCTAAAATACTCGCTACTTCAATTCAAATTCAAAAATCGTTTGCACCTTACTTTAGTACAGTTTATAAGTGAGTAGCGTTTTGTAACATGAACGTCCTACAACGCAATATAATAGATTAATGATTAAGCTAATCTTAATGACTATTTTAGAAGAGGTGAATGCGGAAATTTTTGTGATCAATGAAAGAAGGTATTCCACAGACAATCGTGTTCCTCATATTTGGAAATCAATTTTAAAGTACATTTTTCTCTCCAAGCTAATTCGACAGGCTCGGACCTGTTTAGTCGGTGAACCAATGAGCGCACCGCTAGCAATTTATTTATTAATCACTTACTCGACAAAATGTTCAGTGTTCAGACACGTTTAGTCACTAAATTACTCGCTACTTAACTAATTTACTAGTGACAAGTGCGTGTGCGCGTTACGATTAGTGGTTCAACTAAGTTTATGAAACCCCCCGCTTAGATCCGCCCTTGATCGGCAGTTGCCTACTAACTGCCGTAACTTGTACTCCATATTAAATGTCATTAAAACCTCTCTTCTGAAATAGATCCGCATTCATCATCCCGTGAGGTTATCTCTCGTAATCAGTCATGCTTATCTGTAGCCCGCAGGGCGTATATTACGGTTATAATCGCTCGGGATCAATCTTCGCATGAGAAACCAGGTTGAGAAAGTTTACTGTGAAAACTAATGTGATTATTCACATTTAACAATTAATTATTTTTTTTACTTTTAAGGTTTACACTTGACCATCTCGCCTGATGTTAACCGACGACGCGGTCTACGATGGCGCGTGTTTGCCTAGAAGAAACTGATTGACTCTCGATTTGAAAACAAAAAGTTTGTAACCAACAGGGAAAACTTACTCAGGCAACGCATTCCAAAGCCTAGACGTTCTTATCACATAAGTTGAGTGAAATCTCTTCGTTCGTGTCTTTGGAACATCAACCATGAAACGATATCGCTTTTTCGAGCTACGATAAATATAGAATAGAAAAAAGGGCAAGGTGGTATTAGATCATGTAAACCAGTCGCACACTCTGCGAAGTGTATTCGATAAAAAACCGAAAGGCGATAAAAAACCGAAAAACTTTTCGGCGATGTTCAAGACTTTGTAGTCTTTTTCGCACAAGAGTGTCGTTGCCTATGAGCCTTTTGGCACGTCTCTCGATCGATTCCAAGGCCTCCAGCTGATACTTAGCCGAACCATCCCAAAGATGCGAACAGTACTCCATACAAGAACGAATTTGAGCTTGATATAACGTGAGCAACTGCTCAACTATTCTAATTAAAAATAATTTAATTTAGTCAAAAAAACTGACTACGTTGTCCAGATAAATGTAAGCAAATTTAAGTTTTTTGTTGATATTTCAAAAACCATTTCGCTGATTTCAATAATAATTAAACGGGAACATCTCTGAACTATGATCCAGCAAACAAAATACCTACTTAAATATTTTTTTCCGAAATAACATACACCGACTTCTACTTAAAATTTAATTCAGACCTTCGAATAAATTTCACAAGAAGCCATCGTAAGTAAATTTTAGCTTTTTTGTTAATAATTCAAAAATCACTGCACCGATTTCGATAAAAATGTGTATGGGACCACCTCTGAACTATGATCTACAAAACAAAAAAAATAAAGTAGCCAAGTGCGAGTTGGACTCGCCCATGAAGGGTTCCGTTGCAGCAAGTAACATAATATACATAGTACACATAGTTCTTGTAGTTCGTTGTAACTTTGATCGAAGTTTTAATTATAGTGTATTTATGACGTACTAAAAAAAAACTACTCATCAGATCGAGTTCAAACTAATTTTCATTGGTAGTTTTCATGGTAATGTACATCATATATTTTTTTTAGTTTTTTCATTCTCTTACTTTAGAAGTTAGAGGGGGGGGGGGGACACACATTTTACCACTTTGGAAGCGTCTCTCGCGCAAATTATTCAGTGTAGACAAAAATTATATTAGAAACCTCAACATCATTTTTTAAGACCTATCGATAGACACCCCACACGGGTAGGATTGATGAAAAAAAAAATTTTGAGTTTCAGTTCTCAGTATGGGGGGCACCCCTAATTTTTGTTTTTTTAAAAATCTTTTGTAAAAATCTTAATGCGGTTTACAGAATACATCTACTTACCAAGTTTCAACAGTGTAGTTCTCATAGTTTCGGCAAAAAGTGGCTGTGACATACGGACGGACAGACAGACAGACAGACAGACAGACAGACAGACAGACAGACATGACGAATCTATAAGGGTTCCGTTTTTACGTTTTACGGAACCCTAAAAACAAAATTGATTCACAATTATAGTAAAAAAAACAGCAAATCGTGCAGAAATACACAAAAAAACATACAACCGAATGGAGAACCTCGAAAGAGTTGCCAGGCGGGAGCCGTTACCCTATTATCTTTGAAGAAGTTCGCTAATTGCAGTTAAACTTAAAGCGGGCTACCCCGATAATATCACACGTAAATGGCCCGTTTACCAATTTAAAAATGCTTCATGAATCTCTATAGGTAGTGGTTAGAAAATTGATTTCATAAATTGATAAAAATATATAAACCCGTGGAGCAGCGTCCCACGGTTTCACCCGCATAGGTCCCTTTCCCGTTACTTTCGTGTCATTAGTGAAGTAAGTTATGTGTTATTCCATATTATAATCTAACTGTGTTGTAAATTTCAACCCGATCTGTTCAGGAGTTCCAACGTGATTGAGCAACAAACATCCGATAAAAAACTAGTGATTTTGCAGGAATATTCCAGATTTTGCAAGTCTTTTAGATAGGTAAAAAATGCCATTAAAACGTCTTTTCTGAAATAGACCCCTCATTCATCATTTTGTGAGGTTATCACACACAATCAGTCACGGCTATCAGCACCGCGCACTGCTTACATTACTGCCTCCAATCACTCCGGATCAATCTTCGCTTTAATAAGCTGCTTTAGGAATCTCTGCGGTGGCCGAAGTTTTGTATTATGAGTGTTTTAACGAATTTCGCACTTTATTGTACGAGATCGAAGGTGCGTCGTGACATAGTGACGGAAACATCTTTGCAAGGACAAGTAGTGACATAGTAGTGATAGAATACTTTGCTAAAAATTTTGAACAGATATTTGAAAATTTTGAACAAATTTAAAAAAAAAATAGTTTTCTTTTTTTTGCTTTCTGTGGATAGCGTTTTGTAAGCCAGTTACAAAATGAGGAATTATTTTTTTCTTTATTACTGAAAACCAAAAGTCATATTTGAGCGAATGTTGTATATCATGACACGTACAAGTTCTAATTATTTATTTAAAGACGTAGTTGCATGAAGTGAGTAAGCAATAACTACGTTAATTCGTTTGTTCTATTGAACGCAATCTTTTGTGGCATAGTTGCGAGCGCATAATATGACAGCTGATCCATTTTTCCCTCCTAACGAAAAATATTTCATAGCTCTTTTTCACTGTTGAAATAATTTTTTATTGTTATTTTATTCGCAAGTGTGTTGAAAAACGTCGTATGATGTACATATATTGTCGTGTATATTGACGATTACCCTCTTCAGCTCTTTTAAGGCCTTCGGCTCAGGACTCAGGGGTAATCACTAACTTTACACACTTTTAGCATATCTACTATTATTATATTTCTCTCTGTCTCTCTCATTCATGTTCCGATAGCTGTGTAATACTATGCTGTTATAGGCAGTCGTCTAGTTTACTATCAGACACAATGCCTTGTATGTCAGAATGAGTGAACAGATCAGATTGTAGTGGTAGGACTCTTAGCAGAGTCCGCCGGGGGAAGTACCACACCTTTGCCATTTATTCTACCGCCAAGCAGTAATGTGCAAACATTACTGTGTTACGGTTTGAAGGGCAATGTTTCCAGAGAAATTACAGGGCTTAGAGATATAACATCTTAGATCTCTGAGTGATGAGCGCAGTGCAGTGCTAGGTGATGATTTGGACTCTTCATGTTCCTATAGCTGCGTGTCACTGTGCTGTTATGTGGCAAGCATGTTGCTTACCATCAGGCACATGTCCTGCTCGTCTCGTCACTCTTTATTAAAAAAAAAAAGATTGAAATTAGAAACATGCTTTTGATTAGTATCTGGAACAGAATCTATGTGAATAAACCGCCAGGTGTATTTAGTAAAACGTACATAGAAAACATAACGTATTAAACATAAAAATATGAATTGATACCTAGGTTACTTACATGTAGGTTTTTTTTCAAATTATTTCTGGCCACGGGAGCAATGAAGTATTGTTTTTCATTTATAAAAACGAATAATATTTTTATACTTAAACATACAGTTTTAAGCACTGAAATAAGAGAGAAGTATTGAAAAAGATAGTTAAATAAAAAGTATTCGTAGAAAGAACGATTAGCGGAAACTTCCTCTTAGTCAGTTATTTTAAGAAATTTCTGCGGTAGCGAAGTTTTATGGAATGCTGTTATTAAAATTCATTGTAATGTATTCTTATACGAAGTTGGGAAACAAGTAGCAAACAAATTAAAAATATGGGAATATGTTAAAGGGGCTGCCAATAGAAATGCAAAGAAAAAACATAACTTTTTACAGTACGGTACTTACTAAACTTAATACAGATATCTAATACATAATAACTTTATACAGTGTACACAATTAATATAGTGTTTTTCAAGTACCATATCATGGAAAGCGTTCGGTGACGATGACGCGAGTTTCACACTTTTGTTTACCCATAAAATCCTCCACGCGCTCAAAGAGTTTTCACTACAAAATGTAAAATAAAGTATTGTAAAAGATTTTACTTATCTGCTTGAAAAGCAGGAAAAATGCGTCCAACTGACCTTGTCCTTTCTAATTTGACGCAACACGAAGAGGACTAATTGATTTTAGGCCAGAATGTTTAATTACAAACAACGTTTAAATTACACTACGTGATAACGGCTTTCTGTTTTAATTAAACTGACTGAATTAGTTCAGTTTATTAGTTTAGCGATCCCAAAGTTCGTTGTTGCGTTTGACTACGGACCGTAAGAAATACTTTTTTATATTCACGTACAATGGGTTTTTTTGGGGTTCTCTGCCTTTTCACCGAAAATTGTTTGGCCGATTATTACTTGCCAAATAACGTTTTGCAGAATTTCATTACTCTGAATTATACGTTATAGTGTCATGTGCCCAGACGTGATGGAGCAGATGGTACATCTCTGACAGAGAGGCTATAGATCGACGATAACTGCCAAATCTGGACATTCCGTGTGCAGATTTGGCAGTTGTGCCATCACGAAAATTGGTTGGATTAGACTGGCTCAGGATAAAAAAACAATGGTACAAGAGATAGGAGGCCTATACCCAGCAGGTGATACCGACTGAAAATGATCAATGAAGCAATACTTAAAAAATAATGAAAAATCTGCATCTGAAAAAGTACACAATTGTTGATATTACAGTACAAATAATCTTGGCATCTTCATAAAGAAAACAAAAACAAAATACTTATCCGAACTATCATCAAAGCCAGTCTATCGTGAAAAACAAATAGACAATGCGAAAATCCCCAGAATCCGCATTTCGACGCCTTCGGTCCTTGTCCACTCCCACTATTTGTCCGTATGTCTAGACGTGAGGTGACGAGGGCCGCTACAGGGCCGGACTCAGGCGACAGATGGGGCTACAACATAAAGAACGGAAGATGAAGATGTAGATGTAGTTATTTCTGGTGAAAACTTGTTTTGATTAAGATTAATGTTAGCTAGTAACTGTGTTTGTCATGTGACGTCGTGTGTGTGATTTTAATATTTTTTTCAAAGCTCACCGTTAAAAAATCTTTTCTTACAAAATTAAAAAAAAACTCCGAAAAAAATTACTTGTTCTTGTCCTTTTTAACGCAAAACGTAACTAAAAACCTAAGAACCAACGATATATTTAAATCGATTATACGAGAAAGTCAATGTGAACAATTAAAATTAAACTAAGTGCAAATCATAATAATATAAATAAATAAATAAAATAAATAAAATAAATAAAATAAATAAAATAAATAAAATAAATAAAATAAATAAAATAAATAAAATAAATAAAATAAATAAAATAAATAAAATAAATAAAATAAATAAAATAAATAAAATAAATAAAATAAATAAAATAAATAAAATAAATAAAATAAATAAAATAAATAAAATAAATAAAATAAATAAAATAAATAAAATAAATAAAATAAATAAAATAAATAAAATAAATAAAATAAATAAAATAAATAAAATAAATAAAATAAATAAAATAAATAAAATAAATAAAATAAATAAAATAAATAAAATAAATAAAATAAATAAAATAAATAAAATAAATAAAATAAATAAAATAAATAAAATAAATAAAATAAATAAAATAAATAAAATAAATAAAATAAATAAAATAAATAAAATAAATAAAATAAATAAAATAAATAAAATAAATAAAATAAATAAAATAAATAAAATAAATAAAATAAATAAAATAAATAAAATAAATAAAATAAATAAAATAAATAAAATAAATAAAATAAATAAAATAAATAAAATAAATAAAATAAAATAAAATAGCCTTTATTTGCCTTGGAATATTACAGATAATTTAATATTTTTATAGTATTATTTTACTCAGCTTCTTTCCCAGGCACCCAATTATGGATGAAGGCCTCCTCCATTTTTTGCCATGCTGCTCTGTCCTGTGCCAGTCGAATCCAAGTCGCACCCGCGACTTCTGTGACATCGTCACACCATCTTCTCCGCGGCCGTCCTCTGTCCCGCGCGGTATCTCTGGGCCGCCAGTGTATGATGCGCTCGCTCCACCTGCCGTCTCCAGCGCGTGCGACGTGGCCAGCCCACTTCCACTTGAGCCTACAGAGCATCGTCACCGCATCCAACACATTGGTCCTCTGCCTAATAACATCGTTTCTGATCCGATCATTGAGTGTTAAGCCCAGCATCGACCGCTCTACTGCTCTCTGATATAAATAAATACCTACGAGTAAATCGAAGATCACATAAAAAAAATTAATCTCTAAATAAAATAATTGAATAAAAAATATAACTAATCTCCGAATAACCCACCCCTAACTGCTCCCGGCGCAAAAGTGCCCATGATGCTCGCCGCGTTCCCACGCTGAATGGCATTGGCCAACCTTTGCTCCAGGAACGCGCCAGAGCGGGAGTCACTCGTATTCTCCCTGAGCCTGCGCCCCAATTCTGAGAGGAACCCATAAAAAAATTACAATTGTCAAAATCATTTCGAAAACTCACACATTTATATTAGTCACTGTAACATTATCCTTTGTTTAAATTATATTTTAGTACCGACGTCATTTGTTTAATCTTTATCGTCATTAATTTAATTTTGACCGTGTTTTAGATTCATACTTTAGAGATTGTTTCTACCTCAATATACATTTTATCGAAATTGGTAGAGCGGTTTTTAAAATAACCAAAATAAAATGTTGTATTGTACATGTATAATATGTATTCGTTTACTATTTATTTTAATAAAATTAGTGGACAATGCGAGTTTCATCTTTAAATTAAAGTCGGTTATTTCGTCTTTCAATAATAATAATGTATAATCTAATAATAAGTTATAGTCCTTGATCCGTATCTGGACCTGCAAAGGATAGGGACAACATCCCTTTATTCTGTTCCTCTGACATTTATAGCGATTGCTGCAGGTCCCTAAATATGGCCGTCCCTTTTAGAGGAATTAGCCAAATTTGTAGAACCTTAGTTATCACAGGATTTGAAGATATCCCTTCACAGACCTCGGCGTGTGAAGTATCACCTTCATTTATTTATCAGCAATTCTACCGACAGGTAGTTTTGTGAGATTTTTTTTGGTTAATTGCTAGGGTACAAAAACATTTTCAATATCTTGCTGACTTGATTTGATACCAATAGTAAAACGAAAAAAAAGTACTTAAAAAAAATAGTAAAAGTAATAGTAAAAGTACTTCTTTCCATGGAATACTTCTTTTTCATCACGTATGCAAAGGAACAGAAGAATAGAAGAAATTCTGCTCGAGTAGATAGTTCTCGATAGAGCCTTTATTAACAAAACTAAAATACAATGATAACTACACTACGCTACATACCTAACAACTACTTACACTAAGCACACCTGAATTATCCATAGACCAATGAAGGTCTACAGATAATCAAGATGTTCAAGCCCACTACCAATCGGAAGCGTACCCAGCATGCTGGCGGCATTACCACGCTGAATGGCAATGCTTATGCGTTGGGCCAAATAAACGCCATTTTGGTCACGCGTCGCGTCGACCAAGCGCTCGGAAAGGCTTTTGAAAATCAGGTGAGCTCCCGGCCCCCACGGACCCAATGTCTCAACCCCAAAGGGCTCAAATATGTAACCTCTTCCGAGGGTTGCATATTTGCGCCGTTTGAGTCGCTCAGCTGAATTAGCCGCTGCACCAGCCCTACAATGTGTCTCTGGAAGATGAGATGGTGCCAGAGTATCAACGCAAGTTGCGTCCCACACTATGGGCCGACCCAACTTCCAAGGCACAACAGTCATGCCGTCAGGACGTTTACTCTGTTTCTACGAAAACGAAATTTCTAAAAAAGTCGCGAGACTTTCCTACTCTCGTTCTACTTCGTTTCGTCCGATACAACATTGTTTGACGTTTAAATGTTCTAACCATACTCTAATTAGAGTAGGCTTAGAAGATTTAAACGGACAAAACGACGCATCGAAGTAGAATCGGAGTTTGAAAATCGCGAGTTTATTTCGAAATTACGTTTTCGTTGAATTAGAGTAGACGTCCAGGTCTTTTGCCATCGTCACGCGCAAGCCCTCGATAGATAGATCTGAATATCATAAAATTAACAGCGGACATCTACTAAACAAGCAGAGCGCGCTTAGACAGCATCGCCAATTTACATCAGGTGAGATGGTGACGTGCACAAGCGTATCTGGGGTTAAAAAAAGAAAAATCTATTTACGATATAACTAATATTGGTTATCATAGATTCAATCTTATTTTGGTACAAAATTTATCAAAACTAATCAGTCATATTTGCCTAAACCTGACGCCGCTTAAAGTAATCCAACACAACATTAATTAATAACATCTCCGAAAGCTTTCTGGTCGTGATGCCGATTAATTAACTTCGCTAATGCCTTCCGTACACTCGCAATCTGTTTTTGGTTGTATAGTTTTAAAACAGAATATTTTTTTATTGCAGTTTACAATAATTTAATTCGTTTATTTGGCCCAACGCATAAGTATTGCCTTTCAGACTGGCCTCGTGGCTTAATGGGTAGCAAATCTGCCTGCGAAGCCAAGGGTCGTGGGTTCGGATCCCACCCACTGCAAATATTTGTGGGATGAATTGAAATAATTGTACTGTGTCTGGGTGTTTATATGTAAAATAAGTATGTATATAAAACTATACAAGTATTATATCAGCTATCTGGCCGCCATAGTACAAGCTTTGCTTAGTTTGGGGTCAGATTGTGCTGTGTGTGTCCATCAATATTAATATTTATTTATGATGCCGCCAGCATGCTGGGTACGCTTCCAATTGGTAGTGGGCTTGAACATCTTGATTATCTGTAGACCTTCATTGGTCTATGGATAGTTCAGATGTGCTTAGTGTAAGTAGTTAGGTATGTAGCGTAGTGTAGTTCTTATTGTATTTTAGTTTTGTTATCAAAGGCTCTGCCCGATTAAAACGCTTACAATAAACAACGTACACATGTAATTTATTAATGAGTGCTCTATAAAGTCTTCTAAAATTAATTTATACAATTGAGTACAGCAATATTTATTTCATGAAAAAAAGTGTGTATGTACTTAAGTTAAGAAGTTGATAAATCTTCTCTGTATTCCTCGGGCTAAGAAGTCTCACTTCGACAATTGTATAGATAATATCTTAAACGCAAAAGAAGTATTATGCTGAAGTTAGTTTTAATATGTATTAAAATGTTGACTAAATAGCTTCAGAGTCTCGCGTAGAACGTCACGGTTTTCGCTAAAAAACGTTTAACTCCAATAAAAAGTAGTGGCGCATAATTATTAACCTATACAGGCTGACTGGTTGAACACTTTAGATATTCAAGGATATGATGAATCATAGTCACATGAAGGGCCTAAAAATATATAATTATAAAAATACAAATAAATTACAAAGAAAACCTTCATTACATGAATGTGCGAAGACACGGAAATTATGGACAACACAGTGACTATGATTCATCATATCCTTGAATATCTAAAGTGTTCAAACAGTCAGCCTGTATATTACAAGATAAATCAAAAGAACATCTTTATTTTCGGTCGTACTTAATTCCATAAGTAGCTGTGTCGTGGTGTACTCCGCGGCGTAAAGATCACTAACTTTAACGGGATAAAAAGAAGCATGTGTATTAATGTAGTAGTAGTGTAGTTACTGCGTATTTAATTTACGTTCAGCCGTTACAGATACACGTGAGAACACACACACACACACACTTACAAAATACAAACTTTCGCCTGTATAATATTAGCGTTATAAATTGTATATCTACCACTAAGTATTTTTCCAAGCACAAACATACATAAACTACTTAAATTGAAAAAAAAACAGCTATATTCTTTTATTTACTTACTTGTGAGAAAAGCCCTACATTGTTCAGATAAAGTGGATAGTCGACGCTAGCAGAGAGTGTGCGAAGAGCGCTATTGAAAGCTATTAGTTACCAAGCACTTAATAATTCTTTGACTATTTAAGAAACTTTGCGTGTAAATTACTTAACTCATAATCATAGTTCGTAAATTTTGGAGCGTCTTGAGGAGACTGAAGTTAGCATTTAGAAGTCATTAAAAAAACGCAAAGCTATAAAAGTATGCTCTTTAAAATTCGAATTACCTTTGTTCACTAAAGATAAGATCATTTTCTAGAGCTAGAAGTAATTATTATACATAACCAAAATTTTCACACCACCATAGACATTAAAGGTGAAAGAAAACATCGTAAGGAAACTGGGATGTTCCATGAAAGAAGAGTTTAGATGACATGCGTCATCTACCAATCTTCAATTGGCCCGCGTGGCGGATTAAGCAATGAATCTTTTCTTGTAAGCACAGATTTCAATTTTTTTTATGACGTCTTTGCTTGTAAGAGATAATCCTTCAAACCCCCGTAGTAGAACATTAAGTAGGCTGTTCATGTGTTTATGCTAAATACAATTTTGTAAATTGTTCAACTAAAAATAAGTGAAATACCAATCAGACAAAGTTCCCAAAGATTTAACAATTTTATTACTCTCGAGAAACAGGACAAGGCACAAAGAAATGGTCTTTCAAAGGGGCCGAAATATAGAAGAGTTTTTTTTCATAGAACAAGGCAAAGGCTTGAAAATTTTCATTGATATTATCCGGGCCAATTTGGCCCGAGTGCCGTTTGTATAAAAGATAGTGATATTATTACCGTTATTACCTATTTGGGGACAAAGCGTCCTGTGAACTTTAGTGGGTCAACCGACGCGACGTAGCATTGGGATTACCGGGCCTTTTGTAACGATGTCATTAGACAGGTGCTTCTGCCTGATGCTTCCTTTTACCGAATTTTCTAAATGCTTATTCGTCGTTTTGGATTATAAGTAGATCTTTGTTAGCCGAACTCGAAAAAAGAGCACACTGCTTAGTCGATTCTTAAACTTTAAGTTGAACGCAAAAGTAACGAAAAAAAACACAAAAGTTTTAACGTCCTTTGCATTGCGGTGTCGGGTAAAACAAGTTATAAAATATTCCTCGGGGCATGTTTTCGAGTTCTAAGGATAGATTGTAATTTAGATTTAATTTTGTTTTTAATGTAAAGGTATGTCTACAACATCCTTCTCTATTAAAAT
Source organism: Ectropis crepuscularia (assembly GCA_963693475.1). Lineage (NCBI taxonomy): Eukaryota > Metazoa > Arthropoda > Insecta > Lepidoptera > Geometridae > Ectropis > Ectropis crepuscularia. The sequence goes on from OY856355.1 coordinate 24,088,811, forward strand.
AAATAATAGTTTGGCTTTAATACACTGTCTATGTCTGTCCATGTTAAAATTTACTAATATTATAAATTTAAATGTTTGGGTCTTTGTTGCTCAAACACTTCATAATGGCTACTGTTTAGCCATCCTGAAGAGTTTGCATAAATCGGGTTAAAATTCGGAACACAGATTATAGTTAGTCTCATATAGCATATAGGCTTCTTTTATTGCAAAAAATACAGGAACGGAAGGTACAATGATAAAACCGTGAGGTGATGCTAGTTGACTTAAAACAAAAATTTATATTTGATACCTACTGGTTGATTTTTCACAGTAAAATCCAGTCAAGGCAAACTTATGAAGCTTGTATTATGAAACCCAGGTAAGGATATAATACATATCATAATTTAAAATACGTGCTTATGGCACATATTTTATTCGATTAAAATATAGAAAAACATCAGAATGAACACTCAATTTTATTTATTTGTGTAAATATCGGGGAAGCGCTCCATTATTTAATCATAGTAAATAATAATGAATGGTGGCTACCAGTTTATATTTCTCCTCTTTACTTTACTATATTTCAGATACTCTTGATTTCTGTTCTCTGCTGTCTCAAGTATTGGGATTTTCTTCAGGGAATTCCATTCTTGTTAGGTTTTTGTTTGGAAAAAATAAAAGTTTGTCATTCTTTAATATTTTGTGAGGCTGTTTCTAATTTCGTTAGACTGTCTTGGTTTTCTTATAATTTTATGAGTATATAAACGATATATTAGAGATTTTTCGGACTTTTATTCAAATAGAACTAAGGTTTAGTTAAATAAATTAGGTTTTTGCCCTTGTGTTATAAATAAGTCGTGTTTAAGATTATAATAAAAATAGGACGTATCTAAGATGTCGTAAGATTTTTTTAAAATATTTGCAATAACTCTTTATGTATTTTTTGCTGATACTAGTGGTTTGCTCCAAGTTCGCCCGTGATGCATATAAAACCCATATCACTAAAAGATCACCTACACATCCAACGGTGAAATATTTTTTGAAAACGGTCCAGTAGTTTCCGAGATTAACACGTTCAACAAACAAACTCTTCAGTTTTATATAGGCATAGATTAAGCATGTCCGGGATGCACACTCTTTTTTTTAACTTTTATAGGTTTACACTTGACCGCCATCTCGCCTGATGTTAAGCGACGATGCGGTCTACGATGGAGCGTGTTTACCCAGAAGAAACCGATTCACTCTCGATATGAAGACACCAAGATTATAACTATCAGGAAAAACCCGGTGAACTCATTCCACAGCCTAGAAGTTCATATCACAAAAATAAAGTAGCCAAGTGCGAGTTGAACTCGCCCATGAAGGGTTCCGTTCCAGCAAGTAACATAATATACATAGTACACATAGTTCTTGTAGTTCGTTGTAACTTTGATCGAAGTTTTAATAATAGTGTATTTATGACGTACTAAAAAAAAACTACTCATCAGATCGAGTTCAAACTAATTTTCGTTGGTAGTTTACATGGTAATGTACATCATATATTTTTTTTAGATTTTTCATTCTCTTACTTTAGAAGTTAAAGGCGGGGGGGACACACATTTTACCACTTTGGAAGCGTCTCTCGCGCAAGTTATTCAGTGTAGACAAAAATTATATTAGAAACCTCAACATCATTTTTTAAGACCTACCGATAGACACCCCACAGGTGTAGGTTTGATGAAAAAAAAAATTTTGAGCTTCAGTTCTCAGTATGGGGGGCACCCCTAATTTTTGTTTTTTTAAAAAACTTTTGTAAAAATCTTAATGCGGTTCACAGAATACATCTACTTACCAAGTTTCAACAGTGTAGTTCTCATAGTTTCGGCAAAAAGTGGCTGTGACATACGGACGGACAGACAGACAGACAGACAGACATGACGAATCTATAAGGGTTCCGTTTTTACGTTTTACGGAACCCTAATAGAGTCAAACCTCTTCGTCCGTGGAATGAACAAACGAACGGTGCTCTGTCACTGCACCGCTGATTCGCCGACGCCGCCAGATATTAGCATGTCGGTGCCGTGAATTCATCATATTTTCTTCTACCAAAAAGCGGCTTGATTTGAGTTTTGAGCTTGAAAATAAGAAATACATATAACATTTGTAACTTAAGAACTACTTTCACAACAGGTTCTTATCGCTTAGAACCTAAATATTCTACACAACATGAGCAATTTTTCAGCAAGAATTTCGGCATGTGCCTTATAAATTGCTATCACGTAATGTAGATGGCGCTACGTGCACAGATTGCAAACTCGCGTGAGTAACGTCCAGTAATCGGTCAATCGTAAAATCATATAAAACGGTCCGAGAATTTCTTAGGCTTTTATAGCTATTTGGTACTTTTAACCGGCTTCAAAAGAAGATGATTTATTTATTTCAATTTAAACATATATTTTACAGTTAAACAATAACACATGATGTGGTTTTAAATTCAGCTGTATGTTTGATTTAAAGCTTCTTTAGGTTGCTGCACTTTAAGGGTGAAGAAATATCATCGATTTCGCGTCATCGTTACCCAACGCATTTCTTGATGGCCATGCTTAAATCTAGACTTTAAAGACTTATCTAGATGACTGTGATTTAAAGATATTTCAAGACTAGCAGCTCTCTCCGGTTTTACCCCCGTATTTTCCCAAGTGAGCTATCAAATTCCTAGTTTTAAGTTTTCACTTCTATCGGTAGTCTCTATGACTGCGCTTTTTTTACGTGTGCTACGCGATAGCCTATATATCGGCCAGTTGTGAATCGATTTTGATGACTTTTTATTGCTTGGTTAACCATACTCCGCAGGTGGTTACATATAAATTCACAATTCACACAAAACAATGTAAAAAAAACAAATAAAATGTACAAATAACATATTGATTTTGTTTGATGAGGCCTTCCAATTCTAATTCAGGATGCCGGTGATTGGCCTGCACTGACGTCCTAGGGGTGTATTGTGCATATCGGCTAGTTTGGGTAGGCTGGCAGGGGAGAATGCTAGCCTACCCAAGCTAGCCGAGATCCTTAAAATCGGAGGCCTTTGTAGCTATACTATTTTTAAACTTTCGCGATTTGCGAACACATAATTTAAACACATCATAATTAAATCATGCTCAAAACCATCATTTGACTACCTCGTCGTTTCGGCAGCGCTACAACCGCCGTGGTCACGAGAAAACTAACTTTAGAGCTGTTGATCGTGAGAGTGGTATAACGTAAACACACACACTTTACAGGACTAATTTCTGTAAAGTGTTTACATTATACCACTGCACTGTTCCCGTCTTAAAATTATCCGTCGTATTTTTTATTTTTTTTTAAAGCATATAGTGACGAGACGTGCAGGTCATGTGCCTGATGGTAAGCAACATGCCTGCCAAATAACAGCACAGTAACACGCAGCTATTGAAACATGATAGTCCAAATCATTACCTAGCACTGCACTGCGCTCGTCACCCAGAGATCTAAGATATTATGTCTCTAAGCCCTGTAATTTCTCTGGAATCATTGCCCTTCAAACCGGAACACAGTAATGTTTGCCCATTACTGCTTGGCGGTAGAATATTTGGCAAAGGTGTGGTACTTCCCCAGGCGGACTCTGCTAAGAGTCCTACCACTACTAAAGCCAATAAAATAAAAGGAATTGCCAATAAAACTAGAACACAGTAATGTTTGCACGTTACTGCTTGGCAATACGATAACTGGCAAAGGTACAATTCAATTCATTTCTCTTGACTACAATTAAAAAAAAAATCGGGACAGATACTACGTTTATAAAATTAAAGTATTTATAATAATTACTGATTCATTAAATTGCATTGAATATCACTGTAAAACACGTGGAATTGGTGTAAACCTAACAGAGGAATACCAAGATACCGGCCTGGCCGAGTTTGAGTTCAACTTCCTATTAGTCAAATTGCCATCATACAAGCTTTGCTTAGTTTGGGGTCAGATGGTGTTGTGTGTGAATTGACCACCAATATTTATTTATTTATTTAATTATCAAACATGTCAACTGAACAAAGATTAATCTTATCTTACCTTAATTGCTCCGCTAAATTTAACTTATTTGCATAATGAACATCAGCACTGAATCTGTAAAGAAATAACAAAACAACAGGAAATAGAAGCTGTGCAAAATATTCTGCAAATAATCCTCGGGAAATTCTCCCTAATACCCGATAAAGGCGGGAAATTTTCTACACATATTTCCATTATTTATCTTTTGTAGGAGTGAGAATATATGTGAAACAAAACGGCTTACGTAATTTTGGATTTATTATTCCTGAAAATAAAACTTTAAAAAGTGAGGTTTGACTCTATTTTCGTAGTAAGAAAAGAAACGGCTGTTAAATGTGTTGACTGAGTGTGTATTTCCCAATGTTACAATCCTAGTGTGTTCAAGTCGAGAGTGCATCAGTTTTTAGGTTAGAACATTCCATAGTAGACCGCATCGTCACTTAACATTGGGTCAGATGACGGTCAAGTGCTAACTTATAATAATTATAAAATATCTGTAAATAATCTTTATTGCTTTGTTATTTCAGACTCAATTGCTCATCAGGAATGTAAAATAATAGGTTAAAACGAGGCTTTAACTTTGTAAATACTTTCATCATTTTATAATTTATTTGGTATAAAATGTACTATTATTATGAATATAAAAATAATATTATCGAATGGATCGATGTATGATCAAACTATTGAACGAATTTGGTACAGAAGATAGTTTTTTTTTGTTTAATCTTGGTGGACAATTCACACACAACACTATCTGACCACAAACTAAGCAAAGATTGTAATGAGATAAAAATATGCGTTATTTTTAGCACCCAAGCATTCAAATTTTCGTATTTAAATTAGTAGGAAGAAGGATACTAGGCGTATTTTAGTTAGTACCTAGAACGTAGAGCTAAATATTTTTCTCAAATCACTAACTACTAAGTCGATATTTTGAAATTAGATACAATTTACAAAGAAAACCCTATTTGCCATCGCAGAATTGGAATCATTGGGAGTTTACAATGTTATATTGTATACTAGCAGTCCCCCGCGGTTTCACCCGCGTCGTTCCCGTTATTTCCCCGGGATAAAAAGTAGCCTATGTGTTTTTTCAGACTATAATCTAACTGTATTCCAAATTTCAGCCCGATCCGTTCATACGTTACGGTGTGATTGAGCAACAAACATCCAAATATCCAAACATCCATAATTTGACGTTTATAATGTTTATCTTATACCTTTAAACGAGCAATTCTTGTATCTATATAAATACGTATATATATATATAATCTGAATCTCGGAAACGGCTCGACGGATTTTCATGAAATTATGTATACAGGGGATTTCGGGGACGATAAATCGATCTAACTAGGTCTTATTTAAAAAAAAACGCATATTATGCGCGTTTTAAGACAATGAAAAACTGTCACATTAGACATTAGAATGTGAAGGTAAATTTCGCCACGTGACGCGACAGCATAATTAGCTCAGACGGGAAGTCGGGCGCTCATAGCGGTCACGAATTAGTAGCTCCGGGTTCGAATCCAGACGGGTTCTATTTTTTTTTCAATTCGTTTTTTTTAAGAAAATATATTTCTTGGAGTCTTTTATCTGTAGGTATCTAAGTATTTATAGTATTTAAACCGAGCAAAGCTCGGTCACCCAGGTACTAATTATAATTAAATAATATTAGTGGGATGTGAAATTATAAGCCCACGGTAGTTTAGTTTACAACCTAACGTAGTTAAATTGTAATCTAACCGTTTTTACAATTACACGTTGACATATCCATTATTCAACATCAACAGGTGAAACCGAGTGAAACACTTGTGTAAATATAACATCAAGTTTCCTTCAATAAACTATTCACTACTGCTACGGTGATTCTACGAATCGTAGCTTGTAGTCCCGTAGCGCTACGTAGAACGAGAAATGAATTATTTGGCTAGAGATGAGTGTGAAAGAGAAAAAATATCGATGAAATGTATTAAGTCGATATTGGTTCGATATCTGATGACGTTTTTGTCAAACAACGTGAGACTTAATAATCCATTGCAACGCATGTGTGAACAATAATAATATCTGTTCCAACACATGTAATGAACTCGATATCTTTCTTCAGAATCTGAATACTTTCAAAACGATACGATACTCTTTAGATGTGTTTGACCGAGAAACGTGCCAAAAGGCATAGACAACCTCGTTCGAAAAACACTTCAAAGTTTTGATCATCGCCGCAAAATGACTATCTTATCTGTTTGCTTATTGTCTTACATTTCGGAAAGTGTACCACTGATCTGCATGATCTAATACCACCTTTTCAGTTTAAATTAGATTTTTTTTAAATTGTACGCAATGCAACCGGTTGCACTTTAATAAAACTGTACATTTGTGTGTGTCGAGAAAAACTTGCACTAAAACTTTCCTTTCCTGTATTAATGGAATGTTTAAAAAAATAAACAAGACACATTATCTTACAGTAACTAGTGTAAAGATACAGTTCTGGGTAGTGATTTTCAAATGTTCATGTTGAAACAGTTGCATTACACTGTGCTGTTACGGGCAAGTGTATTGTTTACATCATGATCATTACTAGTATCGTCACCCTCTATTGTCTATAAAAATTCAAACTATCGATAACTGAAATCTCATCTCTTAAAAGCAAATTCAATATGGATAAATTTTCTAGGATTTTCAATATTATAAACGTAATACAGTGAGTGCATCTAATGTTGCCCGTGTGTGAAAAATGGCGCTGGATTTAAGAATATCTTCTTAAAAAAATATATTATGTATAATATTTTTGTGTAGGTTGTTAAAATTTGTTGGACAGAAAGAAACACAATTACAATGAATTATGTGGCTCTGCCACATACACAAACATTTAGTATAAATACTGTGTGCAAAAAAGTATTAATCAATAAGCACTACTATTTTATACTTTTTTTTTTAATAAAGAGTGACGAGACTAGCAGGACGTGTGCTTGTTTAAGAGCGCGCCTAAAGGCAGAAAACGCAAAAAAGGTCATTTTCGACGCCCCTCACCGTCGTTAAGAAAGATAAAACTATAACAATAAAAACATTGACGTGTGGGTACAACCAAGGAGAAGCACAATGACCGAATAGAATTTTAAAAATAGATCAGATTTTTTTACAATAAAAAAATAAAAATGACACCGAAAAAACCCATTTTAATTCGAGTACTCGAAATTATCAGCGATGACCCCACATTATTTTTCCCTAATAAAATGTCTAATTTTACGTTCTACTTAAGTAACCGAATAGTTTTTTGAATTCATGTTCAATTTTTGCGTAATTAAATAAAACTTGGTCAAAAACTGACTCCCGAATTCAAATTAATTTCCACTCTAAACTGTGTCATGCTATTCTCGACTTTATGCGTACCAGGTTAGATATTAAATAGACCTTTGGGTCCTGGTCAGTTGTCGGGCAACGCTCGATGTGGAAGGTTGTTTACGGACGCTCTGTCAGGCAAATGCGTGCGTGAATTTAAAAAATGGGATGAAAGGATAATGCGATAAATAAGTTTTCTGCGAAAAAAGAGAACTAAACGTAAACATTTTGTAATTTTAGTCCGGTACTTAATGTATATTTTAGTTAGGTAAGTCAAATTTTGTTTTGGAATAGGTTCGTAGTATGTACAATAATAGGTAAAAAAGTAGGTAGGTATCTATTATTGTTAAAAAGATAAGTTTACCAACATTATTTTTAATAAATTTAATAAATTTTAAAAATTCAATTTAATAAAAGAGCAATCTGTGGTAATACATGCAAAAACCCAAACAAGTCATTGTGTACATAATAAATTTTGTATGATGAATAAATTAATAGTTTTAAGTTCTAGTGACAATTGAAACAAACGATCAGAAAATATTTATGAATTGAGGTCTGCGGAAAATAATGTTTTAAGTATTTTTTTAACATAAACTTTTCAGATTAAAGAAATGCAAACTGATGAAATGAAAAATGATGAATATGTTTATCAGCAGACGATCCATCGTGGCACGTCTGCTGAGCATTAGATCTATTAAAATAGGGAGAAAGGAGAATGTATATTTCATGGTAAACTTTCCAGCATGTGTCTTTATATATATATTTTTGGTTAACCCTGCACGCGTTTGAAGAAAACTCGTGGAACGGTCCGCACGTGCCGGCTAGATCATTATCACATATTCTTATTATATATTCACAGTGTTTATTAAATATTATTTTATATTGTTATATATTTGTTTTATTATTATTTATTTGTATTATTATATATCTATATGTATATATCACCAGAAAGCCCTTGAAATATAGTTTACTATTATATTAACTTCTAGGTACTTACTACATTAAATAATCCTATCACGAAATGCAAAGTTTACATATTACGCCCGTTGTAAAAAAGTTTTGGATTTCACAGCACTAATAAAAGAACACAACACACTATAGTACATTATGATATAAGTGCGCTAAGTTGATAATTACAGCCGAGGCGATATTGCTAGCTCGAGCCATAGGGGAGAGCTATAATTAGCAGAGGCTAGGCCCTTTCAGCATTTCCCATTGGCTGGCATATTTCTTGTTCACCGATTAACAATGCGCGCGCATCAGCGCTTTTTTTAAAGTAAGGGCACTGATCCAGCTAGTATGACATTAAGACATTAGTAAGAAAGTAATTGAAATTGTTGTGAGTTATGGTCAAAATTAATTAAATTGATATATTAAATATTTCTCATTATATTTTATTTCTCATACTTAGTTTTATACATAAAATGTTTACAACTTTTCTGACATAAAAACTCTTTACTAAGATTTAAAAAGGTACCGTTCGTTTTAGACGGAGCATTTTGAAACTTGCGTTTTACATTACATTACCGCACAAGTACGTAATAAGATACATTACGATACAGAAATTGGTGCAATAAGAGACCCTTTACGAGCAAATTTTATAACATATAAATAATATTAAATTTACCACGTTTGCCTATTATTTGCATTGCATAGTTTTTTTAGTAGATTACAATAAAATACAAACCGTATTCACTATTTTCGGTTTAAAAAAAAATGTTCTTTGTCGTGGGGCAAAATGGCGTCGGACGATCGCGACACAGAAATGGCGGAGTACCATTCGTATTTTTTATTTTTTCAGCCCAAATGAAAAGAGACGGCTCATTTTCCATGGGCATTTGCCCCACAGCAAAAGTGCAGGAGACTCTACCAAAATTGGATCATTGTATAGGATTTTAAATATAATTATATTGAGGAACTGTTAATGTTTTTATTCTGCATAGCGGGGTTTAAAAGATATCTACTAAAACGTTGAAAAAAAACGCGATGTGTGAGTTTCGAACGAATCGAGCATATTTTACATTCTTGTTGGAGTCGAGTTTCAAACGAATCGGATGTTGTGTCAATTTTGTTCACGGTTTTTTTTATTTTAGACGTCGCACGCCTTTTGTGTTTTCCCATATTACGTATTTCAATATTTTCAAGTTTTACTAAAAACCGTCAAAGAAGTACGTTCACGAACATGAAATAGTAATTTGTAATAACCCACCTAATAATTATATTGCACATTGCCACTCGAAAATACACAAGTTAAAGAAAATAATAGAATGAGGCGACATGTTTTTTTCACGTTGGCGCCAAAACTAGAATGTCGCACATCAACACATCAACACATAATTTCGCGTAATTGAAATTCCGAACAGGCTAGTACCAACATTATAACGTGTTAAAACGTACCTAAACATGTCACAATCCGTCTTCTAATAGAGAGCTTTGCTTACGCAACTATGCTTTGCGTAAAGCACGTGAAGGGCTAATGGTGCTACGGTAATTAAGAATAACGTAGTAATATAATGAAGAAAGAAATAAGTCCAGTAGTTTTGAAGGTTACTCCTTACAAACAATGTGATCTTTCTTGTTTATAAAATTGTTGGTTTAAAATTATAAATAATACTAGCAAGCTGTTGCCTGTGAATTTGTTCACTTTCTGATTGGTTTTATTTTCTCTTAGACATATTTGTATTTTTCGATATCAACAATGGGTAGTTAAGTTATACATAACATTATCTATCTGGAAATTAAAATTATAATAAGAATCCTTTCCTAAATCGAGATTGTTTGAAAAGTGTTTTCTGACACGTGACGTTTATACTTTTACAGATGTTTTCTATTTACATATATAATGTTATCACTATAGTGGGCTTCAAGTTTTACTTATTTTTGATGACATGGGGTTCGGTGTGTCTTGATGGTAATTACTTCAGCAATACTTTTTTAGGGTTCCGTAAAACGTAAAAACGGAACCCTTATAGATTCGTCATGTCTGTCTGTCTGTCTGTCCGTCCGTATGTCACAGCCACTTTTTGCCGAAACTATGAGAACTACACTGTTGAAACTTGGTAAGTAGATGTATTCTGTAAACCGCATTAAGATTTGAACAAAAAAATTAAAAAAAAGAAAAATTAGGGTTGCCCCCTATACTGAGAATTGAAACTTAACAACTTTTTTTTCATCAAACCTACACGTGTGGGGTGTCTATCGATAGGTCTTCAAAAATGATGTTGAGGTTTTAAAATCATTTTCGTCTACACTGAATAATTTGCGCGAGATACACTTCCAAAGTGGTAAAATGTGTCCCCCCCCCTCTAAATTCTAAAGAGAATGAAAAATCTAAAAAAAATATATGATGTAAATTACCATGTAAACTACCAACGAAAATTAGTTTGAACTTGATCTGATGAGTCGTTTTTTTTAGTACGTCATAAATACACTATTATTGAAATTTCGATCAAAGTTACAACGAACTACAAGAACTATAATTATGTACTATGTATATTATGTTACTTGCTGCAACGGAACCCTTCATGGGCGAGTCCAACTCGCACTTGGCCACTTTATTTTATTTTTTACACAGATGGAAACCGACACAACCACACATTGTCTATACTTGAAAACGAAACGTATTTTCGGGTAAATAGATTGGTAAATAATCTACATGTTTGTGCTTTTAAAAAACAATAAAATAGTATGTACAATGATTACAAATACTAAAACTTACCTAGTGTAAATATATTTAAACCAATAACAACAACATTAAGTGAAACAACCATTAGGTAATTTGATTTCTGGTATTTTGAACTGAGGTGTTTGTTTGTTTGGCGGTTGTTAAATAGAAAAATATTACTTACATTTATTTATGTAAATTTCATTATTATTAAATATTTATCTACCTAATAATTATAAGTTCTAGCATCCACATACAATGTTACCTGAATTATCCAAAAGTAAATGCAGAGTACAGGTTAATCAGAAACCTAGTATACATATTTATCTAAACTCATAAATATCAGTCCACCCGTTCTTTCTTTCAACATCTTTCGTTCTTTGTTCTCAATTTAGATACTATGTAAAAATAGAAACTTAATAATTTTACCCACACGCGCATTCATTAGTAACTCTTACAGTATCTGTAATTTATCGTAATGTTACGTGTACTTACTGTACTTAGTTATATTATGACCTAAGGTGAGCTTAGCTCGTACCTTTCTATTAGCGCTAACGCGGCGGAAGAAGAGTGAGGTGGGGATGAAATCTATTCCTTTTTTCGGAATAAAAACTACTTTTCGCGGTGCCCAAGATTTTTTTGCGGGAGCTGTAAGTGAAGCTGACCTATTGCGATCCAAGATGAAAGGCTCCATCGGGTGAACTAGGGACCGCCAAGGGTACCCGAATGAAAAAGATACAGCTGCTCTTCACTGCAGTGTCGCTGTGCTATTTTGATTTATATTTAATTTTAAAAATACAAAGTTTGATTAATGTCTTTTTTCTATTTATCCTAGTAACATGGTCATGCTATTTAGTATTACAAAATATATCAAAGTTGCTGTTACATATTATATTATTACAGAATAAATAAATAAAACTCCTAATAAAGAGTTCACTTCTACTGTGCGGTCTAAGTGCACACATTTTTTTTAAGCAATAGACTGATGCCCTTTTTATACATGATATCGTAAACCACGCATTTATTTAATTATAAAACATGACTACATATTAAATAAATAAATTACTAAATCTTGTGATTCAGTAATATTTAGTTTTCATTTCTTTCATTCTACTGTTTTTCAATAAATGGTTTATTGTGTGTATATAGACAATAAAAAACAAATTGATGTATTTTTTTAAAACATCTATGATTAATCTGAATGTTTTCATATACTGGATTTCGGGGAACGATGACCTTGAGTGATCGTAGCTTCTATCTTACTCGCGGCGACGCGATGTATTGGAGAGGGGAAAGGCGACGCGCGGGTGAAATTTGATTTTTTCCTGGCACTAGGCCCACTCTTAAGGGTAACAACATGCCTGCCACATAACAGCATAGAGGCACGCAGCTATTGGAACATGTAGAGTCCAAATCATTACCTAGCACTACACTGCGCTCGTCACCCAGAGATCTAAGATCTCTCTAAGCCCAGTAATTTTTCTGGAAACTTTGCCCTTTAAACCTCAAACTCAACCCTCAACCTTTTTAAATACTCTTTTCCACTCCACATCACTTTGATCCACTGCGCTCCACTTTGCCCCACTTCGCTTCTCTATGATCAACTTTGCTAAGCATCACTCACTACTTTTACTCTGGGATTCAATAGAAATAAAGAAACGGATTATTTCGCGATTTTAGTGAGTACAATATCTCTTTTTTATGTCTAATATATGTTATTATTTTATTTCAACTTGTTTTCATATTTATAAAGTTCATTGTATGCACAGTTTAGAAATAAAATGCTCAGGATGCCAAAATTGTAGCACTTTGGGTTTACGCCAAAAGCCTTATATTTAAAACTCTTTTACTGCATAAACTTGTGGGACGCACTAGGAGGAGTACTGGGGCTTTCTTTTAAAAAAAGAATGGCATGTAAACGTCTAGAGCTGGCCACACGCCAGAAAGACAGCTCCGAGACTGAAAAAGAACGTTTGAATTTCAAATGTGGAACATGACATCCAGCCAGTTCGATATAATGTTCCATTTTTGAATTTTGAATTCATATTGGGCGGCAGTCCATTTCCACGTGAAAATATGACTTCGTATTTGATGTGTCTGGAAACTAAATCGTTTTAACACCAAAACGGTTATTGGAAAATGTTTAGGAGCGATTTAAATATTTTAAGTAAAAATTGCTTGTCTGTAAAGTCGGCTGGTTTACGGACGATAATTTAACGTGACAACGTCATAACAAAACATTGACAGTTGCGGCGCAAGCGAACAATGAGCGTAACGGGACATAACGGGACACTTTTTCGTCCATGCAGCCGGCGTGCATCTATTTATTAGACATTGTCACGTCAAAAGTCAGATGAAAAAACATATGTAAACAACCATGATGCCACTATTGGAACTCAAGGCTCTCTGTCTCGCAGAAAGTTAAGGCCAGTACACCACGCTGGCTAAGTGCGGGTTGCTGAATGACTTATATATCGCTGAGTTTCGGTTGATTTAGGAATCCCACCTGCGCCACTATCTTTTATAAGAGATGTGCGCTAATTTAAAAAGTAAAGGGAATTTATCGTGAGCAAACCTGCGGAAAAGGTTAATGTTTTCAAAGACAAGTGAAGTCTGCCAACTCGACACTTGGCTAGCGTGGTGAACTATGTGATGTGACTATGGACTCAACTGTGGAGACTGGAGCCTCTATAGGTTGATTATACTAGGAAGCCTATACTGAAGCCTTCGAAATTTGTAAACAAAATAAAAAAAAATAGTAATATGAAGCCCGTTACAAAAGGAAGAGAATGTAACAAAAATGAAAGGATTTTTAATTGAATATAATTGGTTAATCATTAAATAACTAGTTTTTAAGTTTTTTTTTTAATGTATATTTTATACATGGATAGTAATAAAAAAAATAGAGACTAAGAAGAAAAATATTTATTTTTCTTCTGGATTTTCGACTGGAAAATAACTAAACTAAACAATTATAAAATATTACAAAGTTGTAGATAATATTAAGATCCACAATTTTTGAATTCACACTATTGTCACTTGACCTCAAAATGTATGTAGGTGAAAAATTAAAATAACTAAGGTTATTGTTATTATTTTAATCTCAACGGGTTTCATCATATTTTTTTTTTTTTTGGTTTCAGAAATTGTCGACCCTGGTTTCGATACGATACATGTCCTCGTTTACAAGCTTTCGTGAGTTCAACTCACACTGAAATCATTACACAAGCCTTAATAGCGATCTAAATTATTTTGAAATAATCGATTTGGTTTCGTTACATCGCTTTTGATCAGAAAATAATCTAGTTATTAATCTATTTTCAAGTAAAAACTCATTCTTTTTCTCCATTGTATCACGACCAAGCGTAGTGTTATGCAATAATTTGAACTCTTGTTGTATAGAGTAACTAGCAGTGCCCCGCGGTGTTACCCGCGTAGTTCCCGTTCCCGTTGTTCCCGTTATTTTTCGGGATAAAAAGTAGCCTATGTGTTCTTCTAGACAATTCATCAACATCAACAGCCCACTAAACGTTCCCACTGCTGGGACTCGGGGCCTTCTCTCGCAAGGAGAGAGTTAAGGCCATAATCCACCACGCTGGCCCAGTGCGGGTTGGCGGATGACACATGACTTCGAAAAATTCTAGGTACATGTCGGTTTCCTCACGATGTTTTCCTTCACCGTTTTAAGTTAGCGGCATTACGCACATGACTTCGAAAAGACAGTGGTGCGTGTGGGGTTTGAACCCGGGGTATCCGGATCGGCAGCCGCCGTTCTCCCGACTAGACCACCGTAACTTCACGACAATTATCTATCTGTAAATCTAAATTTCAGCCCGATCCGTTCAGACGTTAGGACGTGATTGAGCAACAAACATCCAAACATCCATACAATGACGTTTATTGAAGTGAAAACTTCTTTAGGCGCGCCTGGACAGATTTTTCGTGGGCTGTGAATTTAATTCATTTGTCACGCTCGGGTATGATAAGAAAGCTTCGGGTAAACTCAGGACCATGGCTATAGGCCATCTAGAAATACGTCAGCCAATGGGAAATGCTGACAGGGCGTGGGCAGGCCATCATGGCATGGCTATCTAGAAAGCATCAGCCATTGGAAAATGCTGACGTATTTCTAGATGGCCATGCCAAGATGGCGAGGCCACGCCCTCCGGTTACACCCGTGTAGTTTCCAAGGTAAGCTATCAAATTCTGAGTAATAAGTTTTCACTTCTATCGGCAGTTCTTATGACTGCCAATTTATTATATTATAGTAGGATGAAACGAGCAGGACATATACCTGATGGTAAACAACATGCCTGCTCATAACAGCACAGTGGCACGCAACTATTGGAACATAAAGAGTCCAAATCATAACCTAACACTGCACTGCACTCGTCACCCAAACATGTAAGATATTTTATCTCAATTCCCTGTAACTTCACTGGAAATATTGTCCTTCAAATTGAAACACTATGATGTTTTCACATTACCGATTTTATAGTCTGGAAGAACATATAGGCTACTTTTTATCCCAAAAGATAACGGGAACGGTAACTATGCGGGTAAAATAGCGGTACGCTGCTAGCACTACATATTTATTGTAAATAAATTTTAGTTCAATGCTAAAAAAAAATATTGGCACTGAACCTAAATAAAACGTTCTAATTGGAAAATGATTATAAAAATAAATAAAATAATATACAAAGGAAAATTAACCGACAAAAATCTATAAAAATATTGAAGGGGTATAATATACACAATATATAATACAATTAACAACGAACTTCTTTTTTTCTTGAAGTGTGTTGAAAATAATCTGGTAGAAAGTCCGTTGAAAACTGGTCATAGAATAGTAAAAATAGCGCCTAAGCTTCTACAGAGCTGCTCTAATGAGCTGGCAATCAACACTCTGAACATCTTTTGTTCCGTTCGCTTAGTTTTTTTCTACGGCGTAATTACTGGCAACATTTTTGCTGCAAAATACATGTGTATGAAGCTCAGACCAACTATTCTTCTCAAAGGTATGAAGAGAAAAAAACTGTCTTAGTTGTTTTTTGGGTTGCCATACTAAAGTTCCTTCTGTACTTATTTTAGGTAAAAACTTGCAACATAATAGGTTCCTTTGTAAGCGACGGTGTGGTCGAAGATGACGCACGCTGGCCTAGAAAGTAGGACCTATTCACAATTAGTATTAGTACCTCGAAAAGTTATATTTTCAACTAATATAAATTAATAGAAACTAATATTTTCATGTAAATGTTTGGAAATTGTCGGAAAGTCACACACTACACCATCTGACCCCAAACTAAGCATCACTTGTAATATGGCGGCCAAATAGATATAATACTAGGATGGTTGTAAAAACTTACTAATTATACACAAAAACGCCCAGACATGATGGATTATAATAATTAGGATGATGGATAGTAACGACGTGGGAACGGCTGAACGGATTGGGTTGAAATTTGGAACATAGATATATTACAGTCTGAAATAGCATATAGGCTACTTTTAATTACGACAATATTAGTGGAACTGTAACCTGTAACTAAGCGGATAAAACCGAGGGACGCTGCTAGTAAATTGAGCAACAGACATCTAAACTGTGTCATTCTACTAATATTATAAACTAGCAGCATCCGCAGTTATACCCGCGTAGTTCCCGAATTTTTTGCGGGATAAAAAGTAGCCTATGTGTTCTTCCAGACTACATTCTGTTTCAAACTTCGGCTCGATCCGTTCATACTTTATTTTTAAGCAACAAAGATCCAAAGCCTTGCTCAATCAAGGTTGCCTGGAAGAAATCGCTTTCAGCTATAAGGCCGCCAGTTGTTTCACTAGTTTTACTGTATTCCTATTATTTGTTTTATGTACTATTTTAAGGTGTGAACAATAAAGAGTTTTCATTCATTCATTCAATCACATCGAAAAAAGTCTCAACGGATCGGCTTGAAATTTGAAAAACAGAACATCGACTGAAAAAACACATAGGCTACTTTTTTATCACGAAACAATAACCCAAACAAGAACTACGCGTATAAAACCAAAAAGCACTGCTAGTTAATATTACAAGTAGGATTTTGATTATTTAGACTAGTAGGCTACCAGTGCCGTGACAGAATCAACATTTTTTTTTACAACGCACAGTAATCTTGTTATAAAACAGAAGGTTTCGGATAAAGATGAGGTCAAGGTTCACACGCGACTTCCGTAATGCCTAATTATAATAATTGCGTTGAAAATATCGCGTGCGTCCCGATATTGTGACCGTTCACTAACTTTTTGACACAAGGTGACTGAAGTGGGTTCGTATTAATTTGGTCAATTGAAAGTTGCGAGGGATTCGACGATGTAGTCCCCAGTACAACGAACAAAAATTCTATTGGCACATACAAATGTAAAAAATGTTGGGTGCCTTCGGACGAGTTGACGTCAACTTGGCCGACCTAAATCATGCTGCGTATGGAATGTCCACCACCCCAAGAATGGGGGTGATAACAGGGTCAAAAATACACCATTAAAATTAGTTCGTCAGGTAGATTTTGAAAAAATATGGGACACGTATTTTTTGTTTTACCAAATTATAAAAAATTGACAGAGATATAGATCATCAAACTTCCGGAGTGGGGGTTGTGACGTCGCTCTATAGTAAAAATCGTACCATGACGTGACGTTACTCGAAACTTCTAAGCACTGTATCTTCGTCATTTTTTTGTTTGTGAAACATAGGATAAAATACGTGTACAATATTTTTTATAATCTAACTGAGAGACTAATTAGTGTTTTTGTCGTCTCTCCTATTTCGTTATGACGTCATTCGAAAACGCAACATTTCGTTCACAAACAAAAATTTCGCATCAGACACTTTGTCGGACTCACCGCTAAGAAGGCACCCACAATGTTTCACGTGTTTGTGTCAATAACATTTTTGTTCGTTGTACTGTGAACTAATATTTGAAGCCGTGGTAGGCTTAGTGTCTAGAATGTGGAATTTATATTTGTGATGTCGTAGATTTGAATCCCGTCTATACCTCTAAGTATTTTTTCAAGGAAAGATGTATGACTTTGTCTTCACCACACGTTTGTTACTCAATTTACTGGTTGCCTGGAAGGGATTGCTCTCAACAATAAGGCTGTCACTTGTAGAGCTAGTTCATTAGAGTTTCACTGTAAGGTTTTAATTGGTTAGTATCACAATAAAGTTTTTTATCTATCTATCTATCTTTACTAACAGTGCTACACGTTTTTACTCGCGTAGTTCGCGTTCTGTTCTTGGGTTATTTCAGACTGTAATCAAATTGCATCCCGATTCGTTCATCAATCGATGAAGAGTTATAATTCGTCATCATCACCAGCCTACCCTAGTCTAATGCTAGATATAGGTCTCTCCCATGATACACCATTTAGCCCTATTTTTGGCCAAATTTTTTCTTCAACAGCCACTGCTTATAACTAAAGATAAATAAGAAAAAAATGTTTTTTTAATCATTTTTTCGTCGAAGTATGCTATGAGATGTTCCACATCTAGTCCACCGCTGGACATAGGCATCTCCCATGATACACCACTCAGCCCTATCTTCGCCCAAATATTTTCTTCAACAGCCATAGCTAATATGCGTATGTTACTACATTTTTTGGTATTAAGATTTATTTTTGTTTTTTTTTTTAAGTTTTGCGTTAATTAAGGATCTCGCGCTACATTTGTAGTTTAAGTTGGGGATTTTAAAATTTTTTTTTTCCTTTTTCAAATACATTTTACCGTCGTGCGTTTTTCAAATTTTTAAATTTTGCGTTTTATTTAAAATC
The DNA here is from genome assembly GCA_963693475.1 of Ectropis crepuscularia. Taxonomy (NCBI): domain Eukaryota; kingdom Metazoa; phylum Arthropoda; class Insecta; order Lepidoptera; family Geometridae; genus Ectropis; species Ectropis crepuscularia. Next base: position 24,107,643 of record OY856355.1, read on the forward strand.
ATAATGTCACCTTTACAATAAGATTGTATTTTTTTAATGCCAAAATATTTTGTTTGTAAAACATAATGATACATAACTAAATCGTAGTACGAGGCCACCTACACCACAACCAGGCAGATCTGTGTCTACCCCAACTGTCATCACAGCCCACTGGCACCAGCTGTCCCGAGCATTATGTCGCTACAAGACCGACTGGCTCTCTGCCCCTTTCACGCAGAATAAGAAACGAAAGCTAACAAACTACCAAACTTTGCATTGAAAAAGTTATTCAGCATTTAATCGTGATTCAAACTATTATATAATCACCTCGTTTGGCATTGACATTTTGGCATCGTTACAACGGTCGTGGTCACGCGAAGACTGAAGAAATTGCAGATTGTTTCATTGGAAAATGAGGAGATTCCCATTTCCCGTCATTTAGTGTTCCAAAATTGCAGACAAAATTCCACAACGCAACACTAACCGTATCAACAGTATTCTTCAAACTCACTATATTTTCTATTTTCCAAACCTTCCCAAACTATTCTTGTGTAGTAATGGTGTTTGGTAGACTTCGATCCAAGGACCAGTTCTCACAACAAGCAATCGCTCAGCAGCAGGTTTTGTTTGTAAATAGAGATTGTAATGCATATGCGCCTCGATCTGGCAAGTGTCGTATTGCGTTATCATCATCATCGCATCATCCCGGGCCATCTTCTTCCCTAAAATATGGTTGAATAATTTTTACTATTTATCCGGTAATTGTGTCTATGAACCATCACATAGCGAAAAGTCTCGACCATCATCATAAGACGTCTTTTTCGCTATTCGCTAAACAGTCAGACCAAAGGTCATATGCAAAAGGCAGTTCTGTTTGACACAGCCCGTATTATCAGGAGATTCCTCACTCTGCTACCGGTGATTAGAGAAGCAGCCCTAACTACGGGTAGCATAGTGCCCCACTATCTACCCGAAATAAGCATGTCGGTGACGTGAATACATACAATTTTCCCCTACCAAAAACTGCTCGCAAAGTAAAAAACTTAACACCTCACAAAAAAAAATTGGCAGTCATAGGGACTGTCGATAGGAATGAAAACGTATAACTCAGAATTTTATAGCACACTTTGAAAACTACGCGAGTAAAACCGGAGGGTGCTGCTAGTCTGGAATAAATCTTCAAAGCATTGTCGTCTCAACGAGTATTCTAAGCAAGTCTATCTAACCGAGATGGCCATCGTTAGAAGTGTTAATGTGTAACGGTAACCTGTTATTTTTACTTTTATACGTTTACACTTGACCGCCATCTCACCTGATGTTAATAAGCGACGTTGTGAAAACCATGGTAACACGCCATCTATACGGCCATGATCCCGAGTTCACCCAATTTTTTTCTGTAATTCACGAGCGTGACTTTTAAGCTCAATTCACAGCCCACGAAATCTGCGTGCGGTGCGCCAAAACTAGTTATTACTTCATAATTCCTTTCTCCTCGTCCAACATTTCTCGATATTCCATCTGTTCCTGACTAATCTCCTTTGTTTTGCTTGTTCGACACAAGCTACCTAATGAAAATCTCCGCTTGGCACAGTCCCCCACTGCGTTGCATGAATTCGACATTATGACAAACACATCCGACGGGTGATGGACGCGGCTCGCTGGGCTTCTGGCGCGCGAGGTCAGGTCATGTTGTGTTCTAATTAACACTACTTACATGTCTACCTGTAGATACAACTATAATGTGTGTCTGTTTGTTCCAAATTATACCTTTTCAAAAAAGGTATATCTTCATATGCAGTATTTACGACTAGTAGAGCCCCGCGGTGGTTTTGTTCCGTGTATGTGTGTGTTTTTTATAGTATACTATGACGAGACGAGCAGGACATTTGCCTGATGGTAAGCAACATGCCTGCCACATAGCAGCAAAGTGACACGCAGCTATTGGAACATGAAGAGTTCAAATCATTACCTGCACTGCACTGCGCTCATCAACCAGAGATATAAGATGTTTTATCTCTATGACCTGTAATTTCATTGCTTGTGTTCCTAAGCACTGGTGTGTTGTGTGATGTGGTTATCACTGGTTTCCTGAACAATTGGAAATATTTCGATATTCTTTAGTTTCTTTGAGTGCTAAATATAATCTCAAAAAATAAGGCTCGTTTTGACATTTCAAATATATTCACCAAATGCTCCTTTATGGCTACTAAGCTACTATGATTTAGGGCACCAAAAATATATCTATACTAATATTATAAAGAGGAAAGATTTGTATTTTTGTATTTTTGTATTTTTGTATGTATGTAATAAACTCAAAAACTACTGAACCGATTTCAAAAATTCTTTTGCCAATAGAAAGCTACATTATCACTGAGTAACATAGGCTATTTTTATTACAAGAAAAAAATAGTGATCTTTGGAATTTTTTACTAAAACTAACGCAAGGTATAAAAAAAACAGCCATAAAATGGCTTTCATCGCATACGCTGCGGAAAGTACCAATGATAGAACAAAACAATGTTCTACAATATTATAGAACGTATTAAAATCTACAAAAAACCTCGCGAGACCATATGTCTAACTACTGTAATTACGTCGCTACAACTGCTTTTTTACATTTTAAAAGAAGATAAAAATGCCGATCAAATTCAGACCATGTTATCTATACATTTGTATTAATTCTTATCCAAATACACTATTTCGTATTCAAGATTGCTTTAATACCTACTGATTCCTTTTCGAATTATTAAAATCGGACATTGCATTCAAAAGATATTACGAAGTTAAAAATTCCATCCTGTCGAAATATTAAACGACGGACGCGACGGGCCGGCCTTTGGTTTACAACAACCAATCTACTTGACCCCTATAATCGCTAGCGGCGAGATTTGCTATGGTTCTATTTATTTTGGTTGTTGACAACGAATAATGATAGGTAAAAACGTCCGGCGTCTACCGCGTCCTGCAACCGACTAGAACGGAAAGAGTGAGCTCACTCTTCCCAACTTTGACATGATTGCGTGCGCTCTGAAGTTTGGGAATGCCAATCTTGGGTTCTACGATCTATGAATGGTAGATGCAGAATTAGGAAGAGTGTACAGCGTTCATCCTTCCCAGTCAGAGTGTTTTGTCTCAGATTTTTTTTTTATCATGTACAACGTTGGTACATGGTTCCAAGACTTTAAAATCGTGTAAAAGAAACTTACCAAGCCGCATGCCGAGAAGGGGGTTGGTTACAAAATTATAGCCAATGGGAAATCCCTTTGAGAGAAGCTTCAATTTCCCGGTGTCCGTTTAGGCTGAGAGTTGTTCAACGATTAGCCGCATTGTCATTGCGATACGTTTTTCAATAAGGCGGCCCACGTTCAGCCGTATTGTATTACTGCTTATATTATAGGGTGACCATATTAAAAAAAATATAATTTAAATAAACAAAAACAAAATTAATTTCATTCATCCGAAAAAACTGACCGATTACTTACGATATTCCTTAATATGTTTTACAACATTTTACCTCTCACATAAAGTTTGAAAGCCCATAAACTGATATCGGTGACGGTACACCTAAGAAACATGGTGCACTTCCATAGACATGGGTCTATCATCGAGATTTGACTCCGGGTGGGCTCCCGCCAGAAGCTCTGCGGTCAGCCCTGAGTGTCGCTTCTCCATACTCGGCCTGCGCTCCACTACGGCTACTTGCATGGCTTGCTCCACTCAGGACCTCCCTTGAGCTTCTGGCTCCCGCATTTTTTTAAATACACTCCAGAGGTAGTAGCGCCATGACTAGATGGAGTCGGTGTGCTCCGAGTCGGATCTGGGTCTCATGTAACCAACCCGGTCCGATTTAGTCTTAACAAGGTGGAAACGAAATAGTTTCCAAGTAACACCCAGGGTGACAAGTGACACTCCAATAGTATTGTGTACAATCCCTCCGAACTCCAGAATCCACTGTCACTTTAGCAATTTAGCAACACACAGTATTCAATGCCATAGTTGTTGTTATGTTATGCAGTGCCATGAGTGTTAAGAATCGGAACTAAAAATTGTGAAAGAGGCGGCTAATCTCTCGCTTTATTACTTAACGGCTAGCCGTGTTGAATGACGTATGGCGTCGAATACATTCTGGCAGTTTTTTAATCAGCCGTATTCAATCCGGCTGATCGTTAAACCGCCGCTTTACAAAACGGCCCTCAACCAACTAAGCCACCAGGCCAGCCAGTTTAATGTTTTTACACTTTAAAGTTTTGGTTTCTAATTTTGATCATTTGGAAAAATTTGGTCATGTACCTACGTTTCATTTAGCATACCTACTTAACAAAAAATATTGACCCCGTGCGAAGCCGGGACGGGCCGCTAGTAGTTTATAAAAACACTTTATGTAATAAACAAACAACTTTCCGCGGTTTCACTCACAGTTCTCGATCCCGTTACTTTTCCGGGATTAAAAATAATCTATGTGAATTTCCAGATATTATCTACTAAATTTCAGCAAAATCCTTTCAGTATTTTTGTAGTGGTAGGACTCTTGGCAGAGTCCGCCTGGGGATGTACCACACATTTTCCAGTTATGCTGCCGCCAAGCAGTAAAGTGCAAACATTACTGTGTTCCGGTTTGAAGGGCAATGTTTCCAGATAACTTACAGGGCTTAGAGATATAACATCTTAGATTTCTGGATGACGAGCGCAGTGCAGTTCTAGGTAATGGTTTGGACTCTTCATGTTCCAATAGCTGCGTGTCATTGTGCTGTTATGTGGCAGGTATGTTGCTTACCATCAGGCACATGTCATGCTCGTCTCGTCACTCTTTATTAAAAATAAGTATTTTTTGCTTGAAAGAGTAACTAACATAGATGCATGCATCCTTACAAACTTTCGTGTTTAGTATATCAGTAGGATAGGATATAGTATTATTATTAGTTTATTGTCCATTTCTGTTTTATTCCAAGCAACATTCTAGAATTTCTCCGATGTCGAAACGGGCTTTTTATTTTTTGGTTACTATAGCGTAATAGATATGGTTTTGTTAAAATAGGCATGGTGACTCAAAAAAACTAATTAGCCCGTCAGTTACATTATTAAAAAATAAAGTACACGTATTTTCAAACACAAAAAATTACGAAGATATTAGTGCTTAGAAGTTTCGGCTGACGTCACGTCTATTTACAATTTTTATATAGACTTGACGTCACAACCCCCCGCTCCGGAAGTTTAATGGTCTATATCTTTATCGATTTTTAATAATTTGAAAACAAAAATACGTGTTCCATATTTTTTCAAAATCTTCCTGAGGGACTTATAATTAGAATGGTTTATTTTTGACTTAGCCATCATCCCTCTCGGGATTTGGTTAATTTTATTTTCAAATTTGTTCTTGGATCCATTGTTTGGTTTATGTAAGCTGATGTAGCCCGTTGTTTTACGAATTTCTGGAAGCCTCAGCTCCGGGGAGTCAATTTCACGTTTTGGGTTCCGGATCTAAAGGATTGAAACGGATTTCTTACTAGGCTAAATAACTTTTGTCAGAAAATACGCCTATTTTTGTTTTTAATATTACATTTCTGGAGTGCCTATAAATAGTTTATACCTGTAAATTTTTGTAAATGTCAAAATAGTTTGGATGATACATTTAGTACGCAGATATAAACTATGCAATTTTTTTAAATATTTTACTGGCGTATGAAATCGTAGGTACTCGTAGTATGTTCTGAAAATATTTTGTAGCTGCAAATAATTACGTAGACAAAAGAAAGTATTTAACTGACGACCTGAGAACCTTCGAGAATGAAAACTTAGTACTTGACTGTGAAAAATAACACTTCGCTACAAAACGATAATTGCGATGTCCGATTGGGTACGTTGTGTTGCGACTTAATTTTGTACCAAATAAATCTGTATAATTAATTGAATATGTAACATAATGAAGCAATAAATTATTGAGTATTGAAAATGGAACAATATTCACATTTCTTTTCCTTTCAAAAATATTGTTGGCTTGCAAGATTTACTCTTAATATTTTTGTTGGTTCTCTTGCTATGCTAGTATCTAGAGAACCAGAGTCTCCAAAGGCTAAACATGTTTACCTAAATTTCTAATAATCAATACTACAAATGAGTCAATAACAAAAAGTGTGAGTTTTTTAATAAAATTAATGATTACCAAAATTATTACAACACTACCAGCGTCCCGAGGTGTAACTCACGGCTTACCTCAACTATTTACCTACTGACATCTTTTACTGATATAAAAGTAGCATAATTTACTTCGTGAAGTATAATCTGCCAGTGTTAGTCTTGCTAAAATTGGTTCAGGATTGTTAGAGATTAGCCGAAACAAACAGACAGACAGACAGACAGAGAACATTTTAAACAGCTGTTTTTTTATGTAAGTACATACTTTAATTTTTTATAACATATTTGCTCGTAAAGGGTCTCTTATTGGACCAATTTCTGTATCGTAATGTATCTTATTACGCACTTGTGCTGTAATGTGTAATGTAAAACGCACGGTTTCAAAATGCTCCGTCCACAGACTAGGTAGAGAGATATGCTCCGTCTAAAACGAACGGTACCTTTTTAAATCTTAGTAAAGAGTTTTTATGTCAAAAAAGTGTGGTCAACATTTTATGAATAAAATTAACTTTGAGAGGTCAAATTTAATAAAGAATTATTTAATTCGTTAATTTAATTAATTTTGATCATAAATTACTTTAATTTTTCTGTAACAAAACACAAAAATATTAATTTATTTTATTAACTAATGGCATACCGGCTGGTTCTGTGCCGTTGCTTAAAAAAAAAAGGCACCGATGCGTGCGCATTGCTAATCTGTGATCCATAGTGATTACTTACTCTGTGCTGTGATCTGTGATCAAGTAAATATTATTCCGCGCGTTTTTTTTATTTGAAAATGTCGTCAGAGTTTTGTTTATTTCCTCGCAAATATGTTATAAAACGTCGTATGACATACGTGCGCTTTGATAATTACAGCCTCTGCTAATTATAGCTCTCGCCTTCGGCTCGAGCTAGCAATAAAGCCTCGGCTGTAATTATCAACTTACCGCACTTATATCATAATGTACTATTATAGCATAGAACGATGAGACGAGCAGGACATGTGCCTGATCGTAAGTAACGTATGCACATTAACACGCAGGGATAGGAACGTGAGGTGTCTAAATAATTACCTACCACTGCACTGCGTTCGCACTCCCAGTATACACATTACACACTGTGTGAAGCTTTTGATTTCGAGAACAATTCACTCTTTAATTTATAGCTATGTAAAAATAAACTTTTAAATAGAACCTCACAAGCTCAAGTTGACTCTCATTTGGCTGAGTTTATTTTTTGTTTCCCAGATTAGGTGAACGGATCGTGGGGGTGGTTGGGGAAACGTCGAGCTAAGTTGATTTTTGGGGGTAACTTTCGGGGCATTTTGCGGTAACGGGCTTTTTTCTTCCTGAAAAAACTAGACTTTCCGAACGAATATCGGAATTTACGAAATTACCTCGCATAGGGAGAAGCTTGTGTTTGATGTTCTGGTGAAGACTTGACGATAACGAAATTGTTGTACTTCTTTTTGTTGATTTGTTTTAATATGGTGAAATTTCTTTTAAAAGTTTGTACTTTCGTTTTTTTTTTTTTAATGTTTTTGTGTTTCAACCCTTAGAATAGATAAATAATATCTACAAGGAGAAATTATTAACCTGAAATGAATTACAATGTTTACTAGAATGTTGACTAATAAAGCAGGAGAGCTAGGCGGTGCTTCTAGACCTGCCGTTGGGCCGGTCTAGAAGCCGAGAAACGAAAATACAAAAAAGAGAATTAAGATGATACTAGCAGTGCCCCGCGGTTTCACCCACGCTCTTCCTGTTCACGCTGTTTTCTCGGGATAAAAACCTATGATCTATTTCAGACTGTAACCTACCTGTGTTCCAAATTTCAACCCGAGCCATCCAGACATTCCGACGTGATTAAGCAACAAACATCAAAACATTCGCATTTATAATATTTATTTACTTCTTACTACTATATATTATTTAATACAATATTTTTCTAAAAACTAGGTTTTAGGATACAATAATACATTAGCCCTGTATTGAGGGCGTTGCAATTTTGCGATGTGCGTGTCCAACGCCAAACTTTGGCATTCAAATTATTAGGATGGTTGAATCTCGACCACGGGGTGACTTCTAATATAATAAATAAACTATTTTGTACAAAAAACTAAACCAACTTTCAAACTGTAGTTTCAAACAAATAGGCAATTAAAAGCGTAAAATATAATTGTGTAACTTCGTGTTGATAGGATCGAGTTTCATAACTTTTGTGAAATCTACAACTGCGTCATCCAAAATTATAGGCAAATTTTAGTTTTTTCTTCATATTTCAATAAATACCTCACCGATTTCGATAAAATTCATATGGGACCATTCGGGAAGCATACCCATCCGAATACAAAACGAAATTCTTAAGTTGGTTTATGCTTTATCGAGAAATTAGGTAACATACATAAAAAAAAAATTAGCAGTCATAGGAACTGCCGATAGAAGTGAAAACTTATAACTCAGAATTTGATAGCTTACCTTGGAAGCTACACGGGTGTAACCGGAGGACATGGCCTCGCCATCTTGGCATGGCCATCTAGAAATGCGTCAGCATTTCCCATTGGCTGATGCATTTCTAGAATAGCCATGGTCCCCAGTTTACCCGAAGATTTCTTATCATACCTGAGCGTGACGAATGAATTCAATTCACAGCCCACGAAAAATCTGTCTAGGCGCGCCTAAAGAAGTTTTCTCTTCAAAAAACATGGTGGTCGAATTGATAACCTCCTCCTCTTTGGAAGTCGGTTAAAAAACCTCATATCTATTCACTATCACCCCTCCCACTCCCTTAAATTTAGTCACAGACTTCATGATCTATCAAGTTATCGCGAACCAAACTTCAAAGCGTTCCACGAAACGGTCGAAAAAGGAAACACAGTTTACAAAGCGGGTTCCGTAGGTATTTGATTTGCAAAGGATAGTGTGGCGGAAGGTGGCATTGTCCGAAAGGCCGCCCTTGAAGGCCCGCAATGCGGTCCTACATTAATATTTTACTTGCGACGCTACACACGGCGGGGCGAGACGGTTAACATTATGTAAACTCCGTTTTACACCTGACCTTTTTACTTTCTTCGCTTTTTTAACCGATTTCAAAAAGTTCTTAGTCCGATTGTACGTCTTTTTTTTGTATTTTACGCGATAGCTCCGCTAATTGTGAATCAATTTTGATGGTTCTTTTTTTGTTTGGCAAATCATACTTCAAAGGTCGTCCCATATACATTTTATCCAAATCACTTTAAACACTTTATTTTGTACATAAACAGATAAATCAGTGTGGTGGTTATTGAAATATGAACAAAAAACTAACATGCACTTTCATATACACCGATGACTTAATGATGATGGTTTCTAAAGAAATTTGGTGGAGTTTTTTAATATAATTCTAAATTTAAGTCGGTTTTTGTTTCTTCGTAGAAAATAAATTATTTATATTGCAGAGTGACGAGAGGAGCAGATACCTGATGGCAACCAACATGCCTTCTCATAACAGTACAGTGACACGCAGCTATTGAAACATGACGAGTCCTAATCATTACCTAGCACTACACTGCGCTCGTCACCCATATATGTATATAAGATGTTTTATGCCCTATAAGATGCCCTGCAATTTTTCTTGAAACATTGCCCTTCAAACTATAACACAGAACTGCTTGCTTGCTTGCTTGGCGTTTGGCCAACACACACATTGTTCTACAGATCGGAAACACAGAGATAGCGATGTTGTCCAACAAATACATAAATTTATGTATTATTATTTCAAGATTGAATCTACCCTAAAAAAATGAGGTTAGTTTTGAAAGACTACAGGCCCGTGAACAAAATTTACGGGTCAAATGAACCACCAGGAGACCTATGTAGGATGATAGAAGGGTGTAAAATTGCTTGCTTGCAATAAAATAACTGGAAAAGGTGTGGTACTTCCCCAGGTGGATTTTGCGAATACTACAAACGCTTCACTTTTCATTATTTAGAGATAGATTTATTTATATCACGTAAGGTAAGTGAGTCTTCTAGTGACCACAGCGGTTGTCGCTGCCGAAACGTCGAGTAAATTAAATGATAGTTTCATGACTCATTAATTAATGATGAAATTTTGTATCACGATCGTCGTGATACTAAATTTTCCTGTTTTTACAAGTCCTGTAAAGTGTTTACAATAAAAATATTATAATATAAATATAAATATTGGTGGACAATTCACACACAACACCATATAAATACCAATGTTTGGATGTTTGTTGCTCAATCGCGTTCGAACGACAAAACGTATCGGGTTGAATTTTGGAACACAGTTAGATTACAGTTTAAAATACCACATAGGCTACTTTTTATCAAGAGAAAACAACGGGAATAGGAACTACGCGGGTAAAACCCCAGGGCGCTGCTAGCTTGACATATGTTTTCACCCATCATTTGTCAAGTTGTTCTTCTAAAGCCACCTCATCGTAATGAATTAATTTAATGAACTTTGAAACCTTACCATGAGTCCGTGATTGAAAGCAAATGTTAAGACTAATTAAACCCGGTTTACATTATTCCAGCGCTGGATTGCTTACTGGATAAATGGAAACCGACACTGGAAACCATCAATCCAGTGCCAATGCTTTCACGGGCGGTTAACATTATTCCAGTAAGCAATCCAGCGCTGGATTCCGTCGCTGGACTGGAATAATGTAAACCGGGTATTATATTAATTTATTGCACTAGTTCATAGTTTTTTTATTCTGCTGTCGCGTTTTTTTTGTTGATAAACCTTCACTTAAGATTTGTTTTGTCAAAACTAACCTCAATTTTTTTAGGGTAGATTCAATCTTGAAATAATAATTCATAAATATATGTATTTGTTGGACAACATCGCTATCTCTGTGCTTCCGATCTGTAGAACAATGTTTGTTTTGGCCAAACGCCGAGTTTCTGTAATATGATTAAGTATTATAATCTTTGTTTTTCCTTACGGTTCAGTTCTTTAGTTAATTTTCTTCCGTATAAGTTTGGGCAGGGTAATTGCGCTATTAAAATATTTAGGTAGCGTTGGGGTAAAGGAGCGGTTCTTTTGTTGGGCGTATGTTGAGAAAGCGTGTTAAGTGTGTATTATAGACTACAGGCCCGTGAACAAAATTTACGGGTTAAATGAACCACCAGGAAACCTATGTAGGATGATAGAAGGGTGTTAAGATAAGTAAGTATTAAGATTCAGCACTATGCCGTCACTTGTAAGCTATCCAACTGAGTGTAATTGAAGAGGGGGGTTGCAACCCTCTACCATTTCTCCTTGTCGCATGATTTTTGTACGGCATTGCGAAATAATGGATTAGAAGAGGTATTGATACTACACACTAGTTATACAAACACAAGAAAGCCAACTAATTTTGTGTTTGTTTGACTAGTTTTCTCGAGGGAAAATAACGGGAAAGGGATGAGAAATACGTGGCTATAATCGCGTAGTGCTACTAGTTCTAAATATATGCACTAGCGGTCCCCCCCGGCTTTGCACGTGGTACACAACATAGCCTATAGGACTCAGAGATTGTTCATACCCAACGGTGAAAGAATTTTTAAAATCGGTCCAGTAGTCCCTGCGATTAGCGCGTTCAACCAAAAATCTCTTCAGCTTTATTATATTAGTAGAGAAGTATAGATAGTCCAATTCTCGCAACCTCGTCCGTTAGCGACAATAAAATCGTACCTTAAACCGTTTGTAAACAAGTACCTGCGCTCGGGTTTCCACCTACGCATAGGAATCCTAATTATTTTTGCTGCTAAGGGAGAATTTAGTGAGTAATTTGGATAATTTCATCATGATTATGTAGTGAGTAGTTGAAGAGAATCCGAGACTTGCGGTGTTTCTAATATCCAAACATGCTTTCGTAGTAAGAGGTTCTTGTTTTAATCCGAATTTAATTAGTTATCGTGCTATTATACTGAAATGAAGACTTAAATACACGGAACAAATAGAGTGTATCTTAATTAGAGAACTAGTTATTTATTACGTACCTGAGAATTACACCACGCTAGTCACCTTATATCTCCGGGTGACGAGCGCAGTGCAATGGTAGGTAAAAAATTGGGCTCTTCGTGTTCCAATAGTTGCGTGTCACTGTGCTGTTATAGTCAGGCTTCGGGTATATTACTTACCATCAAGCACATGTCGTGCTCGTCTTGTCACTCTATACTAAAAAAAAAACTACAACCCTAGTACTGGTATCGCTTTCCATTCAAATCGGGACATAATGATGTTTGCGTAGTACTGTACAATAACTGGCAAAGGTAAGGTATACTGATAAAGGTACTTCCTCTGGTAAACTTTGCAAGGAGTCCTACCACTACAGAAGATAGAAAGTTTGAAAGAAAGACAGTATTTTTAAGCGAGTCAATTTATTTTAACGCAGCCCTCATATTTCCTCTTTACAGCCCCCTCGAAAGATACGAATATTTATCAATTTCCTTCCCATTTCCGTATTATTTTCCCCACACGAAAGCGCCTCAGCAAGAGCATGAACTTTACGATCTCAAAAAATATGAGGACCACATTTGCCTAAACATTTTCTGGTGCTTTGCCACCATGGCTCATTTAGCGCGGAGGACGAGGCATCGTATAAGATCAGTAACGTTACTCGGATATAACGTTAGTTGGATATAATCTTGGTGTATTTGTCGCCGCCAAATGTCTTAATAGACCACTTTATAGTGGTCATGTGATCAAGTGACGCTTCTTGGCGTAGTCATCTGGATTTCGCGCGCTGCACGAGAACTATTGTCAAGTTAAGCTAGACATACAAGTCGAAAGCGAATAGATTTCTTATAGGTAAGCGCGCTCCAAAATCAATCAGATTAATTTAGTTATTAGCTTACCGGCTATTACTACCGATTATATAGCTTATCGAATTTATTTCGGAAAGTGATTGCTTTTTGAAGTGAAAACTTCTTTTGGCGCGCCTAGACAGATTTTTCGTGGGCTGATTCTAACGTCACGCTCGGATATGATAAGAAATCTTCGGGTAAACTCGGGACCAAAGCCATTGGCTATCTAAATGCGTCATCAACGGGAAATGCTAAAAGGGCGTGGCCTACCCATCATGGCATGGCCATCTAGAAATGCGTCAGCCAATGGGAAATGCTGGTGCATTTCTAGATGGTCATGCCATGATGATCAGGCCACACCCTCCGGCTACACCCGTGTAGTTTCCAAAGTAAGCTATGAAATTCTGAGTTATAAGTTTTCACTTCTATCGGCAGTTCCTATGACTGCCAATTTTTTTTTCTATCGGACTGCTCGTAGGTCAACAAAGCGACTTCGTTTCCTGGTTGACGTTCCGAAGAGGTTTAACTCCATTTTCGTAATAAGAAAGAACATTTCGGTTTTGAAACCCCTAAGGACAATCTAAATGAGGTTGTGAAATGCGTTGCTTTTTCCCGATGGCTACAATCTAGGGGTCTACAAGTAGAGAACAAATTGGCTTCTAGACAAACACGATTCATTGTAGATCGCATCGTTACTTAACATGTGACATGATGGCGCCCAAGTGCAAACCAATTGCCTTAAAAAATGTGATTATAAATAAGTATGCCCGAAATCAATCTTATGTCAAAGGTAATAAAACCACTGTTGGCAAATAGTCGTCAATGTTCTGATAACCGAATTAGACTTGATCTACTTCGTTGTTTCTATACTGCGAAGGTTCTCCAAAGGTTGCACCGTTGCCATTAAATGAAATGGAATGTTCAATTTTATACATCCAGGTAGCCTTGGTGATCAATATTCAGGTCGGCCTCCGCGGCTCCACACCTTTTGTGTCTTGGAAATTGCTTTCATGGTGGTGGCTGTGCTATGTGGCTTTATCACATCACTCTTTCATTTCATTCACAGTAGTTTGTTTAGTTTGTATGTTACTAACTTAGAAAAGAAAAAATAGGTATTTTCTTTTAGATTTTTTTGAGAAAAAATGCACTGTCCGTCGGGCAGAGTCGAGGTACCGTTATCGCACTCAACCGTGACTCTACCACTTCCACCGCCCTTGCAGGCCCATCTCGCGGGGGTATGAACCCCCGTATTTGGTGATGCACCAGAAACATTCGGGGTGTCACTTCCTCGGGAAAGCTTATCCCTAAGTGGAGTGTCGGACGTCCTTAGTCATCTGACGTTCCAGGTCCCCTAGTAGTGGACACTGTATGGTGGTCAGAGTCATGCCCATTTCTGCCTCAGTGTACGGCCTCCTCTCGCTTCTCCGCCTAACTTGACCTCTGTCGAGTGACTTAAGTCAAGGACATTCATCTGGAGTTATTGATTTACAATGTTAGAAACAGAACATATTAGTACTACGAAGAAAACTTCTGGTTTGCTATGTTCCAGTAAGATATTGCATTGCAGTAATAGAAGGTCACAGCATAAGACAATAAGGAGTTTCTTGTACTAAAGAATGAAAGTTTTTATAATATAAAGTGACGGAACGAGCAAAACACGAGCCTCAAAGTGTGATATACATTTGCTCATAGCAACTCAGTGTGACGAGCAACTATCTGAACGTCATCAGCATAACTGATGTTGCTGATATTCGTAAACGACGATTACCGCTTACCATCAGGTGGAATGTACGCTTATTGCTAATCTCATAAACTGTGCCTATAAATAGAAACAACAGTCCACAGAATTTTGACAATCATAGAGCAGAATACTTCAAATTATTGTTCTGCTACTACAGAACAATCCAAAATTTTTGGTCGTAGTTAAATACCATTTGTTCTGAGGCAAAAATTACAGTATTTTAGATACCGAGCTATTTTGTGAGGGTTAGTGAACGTTTTGACTAGCATCATTTATTTTTCACCAATGGCCAGTTTTGGGCAACGGTTAACCACAGGTCGCTTGAGGTCAGAGGTAGGGAAATAAGGGTTGCTTTAAGCAAGTTTCGGAACTCCGAGGTAAGTATAATTTATTCTGTGCGTACGGGGCTTAAGATTGATTCCGTGGTGTAAAGGTGCTCATTTTTAAAAAGGATAGATATTAAGGATAGAGTTTAAGGCATTTTTAAGGCGCGTCTTGGAGCAAAACGCAGCGCTCACTGAGTTTTGAGAAAGTTTTTGAGTTATCTACTCTTGCGCTACTGATATTTAACTTTTAAGGTTTTTTTAAGGCGCGTCTTGGAAAAAAACGTTAACCGCGTTTTGAGAAAGTTTTGGAGTTATCTAATCTTGCACCAAAAGATACCAATAAAATCTATATTAAATTTCTGATAAATTTTGGCTCAAAATGGTAGTAACTTTTTTTATTACTGAATATAATTGTTCCGTATAATCGGGCAACATTATATCGGCCGACGATTAGCGTGTATCTATGGTTTTGACAGCCGGCTGTGAAGTGACGTTGTCTTGTTTTCGCTGGAACTAAACAGTCACGCCCTTTGAGATTTTGGAGTTTTTCGGGATAAAAACTTAATATAGTGCTACAGGAAGAGACTATTAAGTGAATTGTGACACTCGAAATTAGTGCTGGACTATTTTTGAAGTGAGCTACGGGACTGGCCCCTTCTCAACCGCGGGACCGGTTGAACTACTTACTGGAACGGGAATTCGGGAGGTCGCCTCGATATCGCCTGGTTTGGTTCTTCCCACATTCCCACTTGATCCCTACCTACATTCCTGTCGGACCAAACTGGACTTTGGACGACGCCGGGAACCCTACGTAAGTGATTTCTTTTCGATAACTTGTTTGCAATTAGGGAGTGATTAAAATCGGTATAAACGTAAATTATAATGTTCTAGACTTGCTATGGGCCCCAAGACGGTAATTTCTGGGTAAATTATCGAACATTTTTTGGTAGCAGAGCGTAGTTGGCCGTAAATACTCCCTTTTTGTTTTATTTTTCTGGCAAAATATACCGGGTAGGCCGAATATTTGGGGGTTCCCAGTTTATAATTTCTCCCCAAACTGTCGGGAAATTGGTATTAAGTGGTATCCGGCTTAATAGGTTGCGGATATAATTGTTGTGACATTGTCCGAACTTTAGGTTAATTTAAAATTTAAATTTAAATTTAAATTTAAAAATGGCTTCGGATCTGGCCAACCAGCTCCGGTGGTTTGAATCCTTGCAAGGATTGGTCGGCAGGAGAGACCGGGAGGAGGCGCTATTAAACAGGGCAGAACACCTCGACAGGCGCCTGGAGATTGCTGAGAGGAGCACAGGATTGCTGCGGGATGCAAGGCCGCCTCCACCTGAGGAGCAGATGGAGAGGATCGACGCGGACATGCGGCGCATCCTGGATTTGTACGACGAGGTCTCCGAAGGGGTTCGCCAGCTGGAGAGGTCTCGTCAGGGAAGGGCGAACTCGGGACCCGTCATCAGGAATGCGGGTTCGGGTGTAGTGGGACGCCTTCCCACCCTGGACTTGCCCAGGTTCACAGGTAACCTGCGAGAGTGGAGCGGCTTCCGGGGTATGTTCGCCTCTCTCGTAGATTCACGCACCGACTTGACGAGGGCGGAGAAACTGGCGTATCTCCGCACGTCACTGGAGGGTGAGGCACTCTCCCTGATCCAGCACCTGGAGCTGGACGACGACAACTTCGGCACGGCGATGGAGTTGCTGGAGACGAGGTTCCAAAACCCTCGGCTCCTCGCCGACGCTCACGTGTTCCAAATACTGGGGCTGCCGAAGGTGACTGAGAGGTCTCAGTTGAGGCCGCTAATCCTCACGCCCGTGAAGGTGGCGTACAACGCCTTGCGCAGCTTGGGACTGCCAGTAGAACACTGGTCGTTTCTACTGGTCCACATTCTGCTGGGCAAGGTGCCGCTGGAGTTGCGCGCCCGGTTCGAGCGGGAAAGGGGCCTTCACGGCGACCCGAAGGTCTTCCCCACGTTTGAGGAGCTGCTTCGGGTCCTGGAGTGGGAGGCGAGGATGGTCGAGTCGGCGCCGCAGGAGGCGCAGCCCGCCGCTTCAGCTCGTGGCCCTGCCGGAACAGGACCGCGACCTACCAATTCCCGCACTCAGGGTGGGGTGAAGCGGACGGCGACGGTGACGAGTGCGTCGGAGCAGGAGTGCCCGAACTGTGGCCAGCCTCACGCGCTGGTGCAGTGTCCGGCTCTGCTTGCGCGGACGACTTCTGAACGACGAGGGATCGTTCGGCGGTTGCGTCGGTGCTACGGGTGCCTGGGGGGTCATTTGTACAATGACTGCCCCACGGCACGGCCGTGTCCTGGGTGTGGGGGACCACACCATCAGCTCTTGTGCGTCAGGAGCGATGGTGCTGGTCGACAGCCCTCAGGGAGGGGGCCCGCCACGGGCGGGGGCGCTCCCACGCAGAGCCACGCATTGTACAACAATGAAGTGGCTACAGCGTGGAGCACACCCCCTCCACCCCAACCCACGGCAGCACCGGGCAGCCCAACAAGGGGCGTCCTACACGCGGCTCGGTCACCGACCTCACAGCCCGCGCGGACGCGGGCGAACTGGAGAGGTGGAAGGGTGATACCGGAGTCACCACGGGGGCCACCTCCCCAGCGTTATCCTTCTCCGCCGCTGGATCCGCGACCGATGGAATGGAGGGCGTACACGCCTCCCCTCCATGAACATCCGAGGCTGGAATACCACCCGCCCTACTTTCGGTATGGCAGGGCGGCCGGATATGCCCCCCCTCCGATGGCCCTTTGCACTCGGCAGCCATATTGGGCTGGGCCCGGTAGTCCGACGGGTTCGGACGGGCCTCGGAGGGATTGACTAGCCTCCGTTCCCTTGGCACAGGATCAACCGGTGGTCCTGCTGCCCACCCTCTGGTTAAGGGTTTGGGGTCCAAGAGGCGACTACGTCCGGATACGAGCGCTCTTGGACACAGGGTCCCAGGGGTGCATTTTAACAACCCGGGTTGCTCATCGCCTGGGCCTGGCTAGGTTTCCGTCACCGACTCCGTTGCGGGGAGTCGGGAACACAGAGGTGCGGTCGGCTGGACAGACCCGCCTCTCCTTCTCGTCCGTACATTCCTATTCGGAAAGGATTGTGGTCAGGGCCACCGTCATGGATTCGGTTGTCGGTTGGCTTCCTCAGGCGGACATAGATCCGGATCTTTTGTCCTGTACTAAGGGTCTCAGGTTGGCGGATCCCTGCTTCGGGATGGCGGGTCCGGTAGATCTTTTGTTGGGTTCTGATGTACTGGGTTACATCATGAACGGGAAGCCTAGACTGTTGGACCAGTCTTCGCTGATGGCGCTGCCCACCATCTACGGGAACGCCATTTTGGGAATGGTGGATGAGTGGCAGCAGTCGAATCAGGCTTCTTTTACGGGAACGGCCCTCGCTCAGATCATACAGAGGTTCTGGGAGATCGAAGAGCCGCCTACCGTGTCTCGGCTGGATCCCGAGCACGTGGAGTGTGAGAACTTTTATCAGGCTCACACTCGGAGAATGGTTTCTGGGCGATTGGAGACTAGGCTGCCTTTCCGGGATAACCCCCCGCGTCTGGGCCAGTCTCGATCATTGGCCGAGAAAAGGCTCAGGTCCATGGAGCGACGCATGGCTCGAGATCCTGTACTTCGGGAAAAGTACATCGAGTTCATGAGGGGGTATGAGGCACTGGGCCACATGTCTCCGGCTCGCGACGACTGGTCGACCATGGACCACTACTTTTTGCCTCATCACGCTGTTTTGAAAGCGTCGACAGGCAAACTCAGGACGGTGTTCGATGGATCCGCTCCGACTTCGACAGGAGTGTCACTGAACCAGTGCCTCCACGCTGGACCGAAGTTACATCGGGATATTGTAGACATCATCCTGAATTTCCGTAGGCATCAGGTGGTGTTGGGAGCGGACATCCGTATGATGTTCCGACAAACGGTCATACACCCCGAGGACAGGAGGTTCCAGTTGATCCTCTGGCGGGAAAGTCCTCAGGACCCTATGATGGTGTATGAGTTGAACACCAACACTTATGGGTTGAGATTAAGCCCCTTCATTGCGATCCGCTCACTGCTGGAGTTGGCGGAGCAAGAACGGGCTCGGTACCCACGTGCAGCCGCAGTTCTGGAACGCGACCTGTACGTGGACGACGTTTGCACTGGTGCGCAGACGGTGGAGGAAGCTCTGTTGCTCCGGGATGAGCTTACAGAGCTTCTCGCATCTGGAGGCTATGAGCTTCGGAAATGGCTCTCTAACGACCCCAACGTCCTGGCTGGTATCCCGGACGATCACCAGCAGGATCCGGGGCTCTTCGAGGAAGGTGACGATCCGCACGGGATTGCGGTTCTGGGCATGCAGTATCAACCGGTTGCTGACATCTTCACCTTTCGGGTGGCACTGGAAGCCACACGCGCGTGGACAAAACGGACGGTTTTGTCCACCATCGCCAGGATGTTTGATCCAAACGGTTGGATCAGTCCGGTTCTGTTCGCAGCCAAGTGTCTGTTACAGCGACTTTGGACTCTGAAGGTCTCATGGGACGACCCCCTGGTTGGAGACTCGCTTAACATTTGGCTTCGTTTAATATCTGACCTCGAAACGGTCAATCGAGTGGCGTTGCCCCGTCGCATTCTGCCACCAGGCTGTAGCCGGATCAGCCTGCACGGGTTCTGTGATGCGTCCGAGCTGGGCTATGCCGCATCTGTGTACTTGCGTACAGTTGACGCTGGAGGCCACGTCAATGTCACGCTCTTATTGGGGAAGAGCAAGGTAGCTCCTATCAGGACACGACTCACTATTCCGAAACTGGAATTGAGCGGAGCCACATTACTTGCTCGGCTGCTTAAGCACGTATATCAGGAACTGTCCACCTCGATAGACATCCGGAAGGTCTATGCGTGGTCAGACAGTCAGGTCGTACTTGCCTGGTTAAGAGCAGCCCCTCACACCTTGGAGACCTTTGTGGGAAATCGGGTTTCCCAAGTCCAAAACCTTGGACTGGACATGGTTTGGAGACATGTCCCGGGTGAGTTGAACCCCGCTGACTGTGCTTCGCGCGGCTGTTCCGCGCCGGAGCTAGTTGATCACCCCTTATGGTGGGGTCCGGACTGGCTGCGGGAGCCAGAAGCTTCCTGGCCAGCTCTCGGCGCGGACTCGGAGCGAGCGGAGCTGCCCGGAGTCCGCGTGTATGCGATTGTGGCGGAGGTGCCCCCGGACCCTGACTGGTTGACGGGTCGTTACAGCAAGCTGGATAAGTTGTTGGGGGTAACTAGCTGGATTAAACGCTTCATCCACAACTGTCGTCACCCTCGTCAGAGGAAGAGTGACCAGATCGCCACTGTGGAGGAGCGTCGGAGTTCCTTGCTGCACCTCATTCGGCTGGTGCAGGGTGAGAGGTTTCCGACGGAACTTGAGGCGCTGCGCTGCGGACGCGCTCGCTTGAAGGGTGCGGTCGCCAAGTTGAACCCTTTCACAGATCAGGATGGTCTTCTGCGCGTAGGAGGTCGGCTCCGGAAAGCCAACCTGCCGTACGGCAGCAGGCACCCCCTGTTGCTACCGAAAGGAGGTCCTCTGGTGGACCTGCTGATCACCGATCGGCATATCGGTAACGCGCACGCTGGATGTGGCGCGCTTCTCGCTGTGTTGCAGCGTGAATTCTGGATCTTGTCGGCTCGCAGGGCGGTCCGAAAGGTGCTGTTTAGATGTGTCCCTTGTTATAGGCTCAAGGCGTCTACCATGCAGCCCATGATGGGAGATCTTCCTCCGGATAGGATTTCTCCCTCGAGGCCGTTCGACGGGGTCGGAACGGACTTCGCTGGGCCCTTCTCGGTCAAGTCATCGATGTTGCGTAACGCCAAGGTCGTTAAAGCCTACCTGTGCGTCTTTGTGTGTTTGGCCACCAAAGCAGTCCACCTGGAGCTGGTCTCTGCGCTGTCTACGGAGGCCTTTGTCGCGGCGCTGGATCGCTTTGTAGCGCGAAGAGGAGTACCCTCTTTAATACGTTCGGACAATGGCACAAATTATCGAGGGGCGGCGAATTATTTACGCGAAGTTAATATTTTTTTAAATTCTGGTAATAATAGTTTAAGTCTGGCTCTCGCCCAGCGGGGAATCAGCTGGCAATTTAGTGTGCCGGCCTGTCCTCACTGGGGAGGAATTTTTGAGGCTGCGGTGAAGTCTGCTAAAACCCATCTCCGCCGTGTCATCGGGGAGACCGTGTTAACTTGGGAAGAGTTAGTCACGGTACTATGCCGCGTGGAGGCAGTTCTTAATTCCCGTCCTCTCTGTCCAATCTCGCCTGACCCTAACGATCTAGAAGTCTTGACGCCGGGTCACTTCTTGATCGGTCAGCCTTTAACCGCGTTGCCGGAGTATCCCTGGAAGGATGAGCGCCCCGGACGGCTGTCCCGTTTTCAGTTATTGCAGCAAATAAGTCAAGACTTCTGGAGGCGCTGGTCGGCCGAGTACTTGCATCTGTTGCAACAACGGGTAAAATGGACAGATAGGACGGAGGCCCCTCGGGAAGGGGACTTAGTATTATTAAAAGAGGCAAATTTGGCCCCCCTACTCTGGCGTAGGGGACGTATTTTAAAATTGATATCTGGTACTGATGGCACACCCCGCGTGGCGGAGATTCTGGTTTCTGGTTCCAGACTTCGGCGCGCGGTGTCCTCTCTGGCACGCCTGCCTCTTTATTAGATATACGTATTTTTCATGGTTAAAATTTTATTTAATTTTATTGCTATTTTTGGTAAAGTTTTTTTTGGTTTGATTTCCACTTTCGGGTCAAAGTTGGGAATTTCGTTTTATTTGGGGTCCGGATACTACTAAATACTAGTTACTAAATACTAGTTGCTAAATACTGGTTTTCTAAAATTGACCTGGAGTTCAATTGGTCGGGGGTTTTGTTCCGTATAATCGGGCAACATTATATCGGCCGACGATTAGCGTGTATCTATGGTTTTGACAGCCGGCTGTGAAGTGACGTTGTCTTGTTTTCGCTGGAACTAAACAGTCACGCCCTTTGAGATTTTGGAGTTTTTCGGGATAAAAACTTAATATAGTGCTACAGGAAGAGACTATTAAGTGAATTGTGACACTCGAAATTAGTGCTGGACTATTTTTGAAGTGAGCTACGGGACTGGCCCCTTCTCAACCGCGGGACCGGTTGAACTACTTACTGGAACGGGAATTCGGGAGGTCGCCTCGATATCGCCTGGTTTGGTTCTTCCCACATTCCCACTTGATCCCTACCTACATTCCTGTCGGACCAAACTGGACTTTGGACGACGCCGGGAACCCTACGTAAGTGATTTCTTTTCGATAACTTGTTTGCAATTAGGGAGTGATTAAAATCGGTATAAACGTAAATTATAATGTTCTAGACTTGCTATGAGCCCCAAGACGGTAATTTCTGGGTAAATTATCGAACAATAATATTTAATACATCTCCTCACAAAGAAACCAGAGATTTTTTTAATAATCATTGTTCGGCCGCTAGCCATAAATATGCTGGAACAAAATAACTAACCTGAAAGATTTATCAGAACAACGCCAGGCTTTCACTACCATACGAGTACGGACGCGAAGCACACAGAGTGTTGTCTAACATATAGGGACCTATTTAAACTAATTCTCCTTACCCTTCGCTCCTCTCACTACTCTTTATTTTCTCTTCCCTTGAACGCTTAAATACCGGTGCAGCCGCATATGAGCCGCCACTGCACCCACCCTTCTAGCTAATGAATCAATCATTGAACACATGCATCTACTCAAAGAGCCGTCATTATTTGGATTGCGATTGGATACTAAAACTAAGGCATAGGCAATTTAATTACGAACATTTTGCTAGAAATAATGTTCTCAAAAGACCAAAATTACGAACATTTTGCTAGAAATAATGTTCTCAAAAGACCAATATTAAATTTTACTAGCAGCGTCCCGCGGTGTTAACTGCGTTGTTCCCGTTCTCGTTATTTTCGGGGATAAAAAGCAGCCTATATGTTTTTCCTATACAATATCCTAACTATGTATCAAATTTGAGCTTGATTCGTGCATGCGTTACAACGTGATTTAGCAACAAACATCCATACATTGACATTTATAATATTAGTAGAATTAAGTGTTCATTACAAAATCTGAGCGTAAAACAGTAACTAATGCTACAGTTTCTCTCTTGCTCTCTTTTGGGGTGTGGGAAGAGGGAAGAGATGCTCAAGATAATTTGGTCAGGGTACGGCCTGAACGTTTGAAATGACGATGGACCGGAGATATCTGTCGTACGACCCGCAATCGTTGGGATAGACGAGTTCTGGAGTTGATGTTTTGACGTGTAACATCTTTCCTTTCGGTAGCTGGATATTTTTATGGAAGAGATTCGTGAAAAGGGACGGAAATATGTTACAGGAAATTGGGCAAGCACGTGCTGTATGATTTGACCAATGAACGCGCACGGTGGCAAAGAGATAGTGATGAAACGGTGGCAACATTTATGAGCAAAAAGGGTTAGCAACAAAGAATTTACATAATATACTTATTTGTCTAGGGTTAGCAACATCTCACTAATTGGTAGTATCACGTTATACTGTTACTTAAGTTTGTGCATGCGTGTGAGGATATATATTATGCAATGACAATAATTTATTTGCACAGTAAGCTTTAAGACATTAAGGCTCAAAACATGTTGTAAAATAGGACGACAATGAGTACAGTTTCGCACTGCAATGCAACTATAATTATACAGGCGGTCCGTTCCGCCTTTGCTCGGATATTGTTATACAAAGACCATTAATGTAAATTTAAACTAGCGGCCCGTTCCGGCTTCGCTCGGATAATAACCTAGATACCAACTGCAGCGCCATCTGCCGGGCTGGTTTGTGAATCTAAACCGTCCATGGCAACCCTAAACATTAATAATAAAACTAAATGTTTATTTTTATAAAACAATTTTAGATTTGCCATAAGCTCCGGGAAATTTAAATCGAAATAGAGTGAAAAACATTTACAAAAAATAATAAAGTAGCCAAGTGCGAGTTGGAGTCGCCCATGAAGGGTTCCGTTGCAGCAAGTAACATAATATACATAGTACACACATAGTTCTTGTAGTTCGTTGTAACTTGATCGAAGTTTCAATAATAGTGTATTTATGACGTACTAAAAAAAAAGTACTCATCAGATCGAGTTCAAACTAATTTTCGTTGGTAGTTTTCATGGTAATGTACATCATATATTTTTTTTAGATTTTTGATTCTCTTACTTTAGAAGTTAGAGGGGGGGGGGACACACATTTTACCACTTTGAAAGTGTCTCTCGCGCAAATTATTCAGTGTAGACGAAAATTATATTAGAAACCTCAACATCATTTTTGAAGACCTATCGATAGACACCCCACACGTGTAGGTATGATGAAAAAAAAATTTTTGAGTTTCAGTTCTCAGTATGGGGGGCAACCCTAATTTTTCTTTTTTCTTTAATTTTATTGTTCAAATCTTAATGCGGTTCACAGAATACATCTACTTACCAAGTTTCAACAGTGTAGTTCTCATAGTTTCGGCAAAAAGTGGCTGTGACATACGGACGGACAGACAGACAGACAGACAGACAGACAGACATGACGAATCTATAAGGGTTCCGTTTTTACGTTTTACGGAACCCTAAAAAGACGATAATTGATCAGTTATCGAGCGGGGTGAAAATTATTAAATAACTAAAATGGCTATTAAAAAATAGGGGTTGGTGATAAAAGGGTGACAATTTAGAGTTGCATGTATTTTTTAATGTCACATTATAAAAAAATAAAACAAGAAAAATTGGTCCAAAAATTAAAAAAAAATGTTTAGGTGTGAACAACCCTTATAACGATATGATATGGGTATATTATAGGGGTATGAAAAATAGATAGTAGCCGATTCTCAGACCTACTGAATATGAATATAAAGTTTGGTAAAAATCAGTATAACCGTTTCAGAGGAGTAAGGTAACTAACACTGTGACACGAGAATCTATACTAATATTATAAAGCTGAAGAGTTTGTTTGTTTGAACGCAAGGATCTCTGGAACTACTGGTCCGAATTGAAAGATTCTTTCTTTGTAGGATAGTCCATTAATCGAGGAAGGCTATAGGGTATTTAACATTACGCTACTATGAACAGGAGCCGAGCATGAATGAAAAATGTAACAAAAACGGGGAAAAAATATTGCTTTTAGAGAGCTTTCGTTGCGTGACAGCATTTGTCATATGTTAAAGGTTGCGTCATTAGAACCTAAAGTAACCGAATTTGAACAAAATTCGAATTGGTACGACCAATTTTCGATAGATGGCGTAGCAACGCGCGCGCGTTCAGCTAGTTTTATATATAAGAGAAGACTATCCCATCTTTCAATTTGGATCAAATCAGACATTAGTGCCAACTTTCGTGAAAATCGGTAGATTGGTGAAGAGTTTACCGGGAACAAACAACATAAAACTGGGTTTTTATACTTTAAGATTAATAAAAATATAGTTAAATACATGCAAGACAAGCGCCTGATGGTAGGAAATACGCTTGCTCTTGACACCACAGTAAGTAACACTCAGCTATATGACGTTGATTTCATTGTCCTGTCATTTCTCTGTATACATTGCCATTTAAACCGGAAAACAGTAGTAGCACGCTAACGCTAGAATAGCTAGCAACTACTACTTCCCCAGGTACTTCCCCACCGGTGTGAAGTTGGCAGCCAAAAGTTTCTGCCATATTATCCGACCAAATTAAAATGTTTTTTTTGTACGATTTGCTTACATCAATTAATCGCTCGAAGAAGCTTCGCTCGCTCGCTCTCAGCGGACGGACGTGTTTAGCTAATTCTATTCAGTATCTATCTTGTTAAAATGGTGCAGTGCGGTAAATGCAAAATATTTTTATCTAAAAATAAAAATCCCGATATAGTGCAGTGTAAAGGGCGGTGCCAGGCCTATTTCCATAAAACATGTGTTCAAGATAATTTTACTAAGCGTGAATTATGTGAGAAATGCCAAGTAACGCCTAGTAAAGTTGCCAAAATAAACATCGACGAAAACGAAAACATCCAGGCTGTGTTGCAACAGATTAACGAGAAACTGGAGGTGGTTTATCAAATGAAAAGTATAATTGAAGAGCTTACGGAACGATCTAAGAAAATGGAAAAAAAAATGATTGATTTGTCAAATAAAAATACGTATCTTGAAAAATATAATAGGGCGTTAGAGGAGCGTATTTGTCTACTGGAACAAAAACAACTAGACAAAAATATTGAGCTTGCTAACGTGGAAGAAGTGGAAAAGGAAAATACTGTGGAGTTAGTCACCAAAATAAGTCGGGAGCTTAAGATAAATACGACTTATATTGAAAAAGCATGGCGGGTGGGCAAAAAACACAAAGATGATGTAAGTAAAAGGAGAACAATAATCGTGGTCACGCGCAGCCGTGAAGCGCGCAATGCCTGGCTGAATGCCCGTAAGCAGCGAATTAATAACAACAAAATATTTAATAACGAAGATAATTCCGCTATATATATTAACGAATGCGTGACAAAAAACGTACGCCAACTGCTATGGGAAACCAAAATAAAGTTGAAACATGATTACAAGTACATATGGATACAAAATGCTAAAATATTGGTTAAAAAAGATGACAATGCTAAAAAAATCATTCAGATCCGCTCTAGTAGCGACATAGAAAACTATATTATTACAGAAAACGCGGAATCTGAGTAATCACCTACCTATTAGTTTCATATCTACCTACTTGCTTGCACAAATAATTACTGTCGAAAAAAGGTACTCCAAAATAAACATAGTACAAATAAGTAAATGGACTTTGACCTGAACGATGAATACTTAAACGATATACATTACGAGATTTTTTCAAGTTCACCAACATGGAGTGAAAGTATTAGAAAAAACAACAACTCGCTGCAAATCATGCATGTTAATATACGTTCACTCAGAAAATACTTCTGTCAACTGCTTGTATTGATAAACAACTGTATTGATGCCTTAGACATGATAATAATTACGGAACCAAACATCAAAGACGAATACCTACCAATGTACAATATACCTAATTTTACAGCTCACTTAAATAGCAGAATAATTAGAGGCGGCGGAGGTATACTCATCTACACTAAATCATACGTAAAATATACGGCAACAAACTTGAAATGCGTCGCAACAGAATGTGTACATATGACTGTGGATATAAATAATTGGATCATACAAATAATAGCTGTATATAGACCACCAGATAAAAGTAAGAAACAGTTTTGTGAGGAGTTAGAAAGTATCCTGCAAAATCAACCAAGTAGCGATTGCATTATCTTGGCTGGAGACTGTAATATAAATATAGATGCCCCAGGATGCCCGGACACCCTCCGATACCTGGATGTACTGAGTAAACACGGTCTGCAGCGCGGCATACTGTCTACGACTCGGGCGGAGATAAGAAAAGGCCGGCTCGTGACGTCATGTATTGACCATATTTTTATACGAGCTAGTGCGCGAGTCGATATATCTACCTATACACTTTTAACAAGACTAGCGGATCATTATTTAACAGGAATTACGGTTGGATTTCAATCACAGCACGACAGTCCGAGTGAGGCTAGAAAAGTAATTTTATGTGAAAAGTTGGTTAGAGAAAAATTAGATAAGACAGACTGGTGTGATCTTTTAGATTTGGACTGTCCATTAGTAATATATGAACATATATGTAAAGTTTTCAGCGATATATATGAATCATCAAAAACTGAAATAAATGTTATGTCACGTAGAAAAACACAGCCATGGATAAGCAAAAGTTTGTTAAAATTAATAGAAAAAAAGGATTTACTTTTTAAAAAGTGGAAATCGAACCCCACAAATATGAACTTAAGATTGGAATATACAAAAACTAGAAATAAAGCAAATAAAGCCATAAATATTGCCAGGAATAATTTCCGACGTAAAGAAATAACAGACTGTAAAGGGGATATGAGACAAATATGGCAAAAAATTAATTGTTGGTTAGGCAGGCAGAAACCTAGTGTAGACAAACTGATAACAAAACACATGTGTCAGAACCAAAGTGTAGATTATGTATGTGATAAATTTTGTGAAATATTTACGAAAGAAATAGATGGCATCAAGCATAACTGTAAACATGAATTTTTAGACCGATCACAATATGTGAAAAATAGCGATTGTTCTTTTTTGTACAGAAAAGTAACGGCAAATGATGTTGTAAAATTGATAAATAGACTCGATTGTAACAAATCGCCGGGATCTGATGGTATTCGAATTAAGGATATTAAATATGTAAAAGAAAATATAAGTCCACTGCTAGCAAAATTTATAAACTTAAGCATATTAAGTGGTAAATATCCCGATGAATTAAAACTATCCATTATAAGACCTATTTATAAACAAGGTCAACATTCTGATTTTACAAACTATAGACCAATAGCAATATTAAATAGTATTAATAAATTAACAGAAAAAGTAATTGTTTCCCAGATTACTAACTTCATTGAAAAAAATAGTATATTATCGGATAATCAACATGGATTTCGAAGTAATAGAAGTACTACTACAGCACTACAACGATTCACAGACGATGTAAATAATTATTTCAATGATAGAAATTTAGTAGTTGCTGTATTTATTGATTATAAAAAGGCATTTGATACTTTGGATCACGGCGGTCTGTTGCGAGCGATGGATGAGTGCGGGATCAGGGGTCATGTTAAGGACTGGTTCCAAGAATATCTTAATGACAGACACTTGAAAGTAGTAATAGAAAAGAAGGAGAGCATTCAGGGTAGCATCAAGTACGGTGTGCCGACTGGCTCTGTGTATGGGCCGATGGGGTATATTATGCATGTAAATAGTATCACGAACGTAGTATCACACTGTAAATGCTATATGTACGCAGATGATATGTGTTTATTGTATGGTGGTAGAAACGTCAATGAAATAAGAGATAAAATACAGGAGGACTTTGATAATATTACGAAGTGGTCACATGATAACGGACTCATTATAAATATAATTAAGACAAAAATGATACGTCTCTATTCACCATACA
Organism: Ectropis crepuscularia; assembly: GCA_963693475.1. Lineage (NCBI taxonomy): Eukaryota > Metazoa > Arthropoda > Insecta > Lepidoptera > Geometridae > Ectropis > Ectropis crepuscularia. The sequence goes on from OY856355.1 coordinate 24,136,697, forward strand.
ATGAAAACAGAAATGCGGACATACATATTATTGGTCATTCTTATGAATGTTTGCATAATAATGCATTGCAATGTAATTGTTCATTTTTAGAAGAAACAACGCAAATTAAATATTTAGGTTTAACTATAGACAATAATTTTTCATGGAAAGTACATATTAATAATGTTTGTAACAAGCTTAGAATTATTTTGACAAAATTTTATCATCTTTCAAGAATTTTAAATCGAGGCACTTTATACATTGTTTACTATGCACTGGTAGATTCTATAATCAGTTATGGGCTTAGTTGCTACGGACTCACCTTTCCAACCTACTTACAATTAGTACAAAATCAGCAAATCAGAATTTTGAAAAGGCTCGTTAACAAAAAAACGAAAAAATCACTAAACAAGGAATATCATAGATTGTTTAAAATATGTAAGATATTGCCAGTTAAAACTAAAGTTGAATATTTAATAATGTTAGAGCAATTTCAAAATGAATCATATAAGCAATTAAATTCATATTATAATGAACCACGAGCGGCTAGGCCCAGACTGAAAGTGTTGTATAAGCATAGGAACTACTATGGAACACGTACTAGGAAATGGATTGTACCTAGATTATTTAATGATTTGCCTGCGGGGTTCGAGGACCAATTTAAAAATAAAGTATGTTTCAAAATAGCATTAAAAAAGGTTATGTTGGAAAGAATGAGCTAAGGGGATTGCTTAATTCTGATTCACGGTAGTTTTAACATACCACAGCCCCACAATATAACAATGTCTACAATAAAATCATTAAATTAAAATATTTGTATGCAAAGATAGATGTTACTTTAATTAAACAAATGATCTGAGAGCATTGCTGCCTACAAACTGCTGTGCAGTTTGGCAGTTTAACATTTTGAAAAATGTTACTTACTGATATTTTTGTGGATTAAATAAAAAAAAAAAAAAAAAAAATCTTGTGCTTATGCTTCAGAGAATTAAAGCAAAATGGTGAAACGCGATACTTAAAACTTGATAAGACTCAAAAATAAACCAAAAAAATATATAAACCCAGGCGCACGTTTTTCGCCTAGCACACGTTTCCTTCAATAATGCGACCTGACGGCCCCTGAAATTCTGAAATATTATATATTAGTAATGTAGCGTGTTTCATGCGCTATCAAAAAAACATAGTAAAAATGTGGCAGAATGGTTTCTACTTAGAAAAATTATCATCTGAAATCGCTCGGGTACCGAAATCTTAGGAGGAAAAGTTGGCTGCTGACTCATTGTGAACTCCCATAGCTGAAATTAGCCAAAAATCTTATCACATAATCAAGGTCTATAAATATTCTATCGAAGTAAGTCATTTCAGATATGGATTCATGCCGTTTTAACCCAAAACTTTCCACACAAACAAAACTAGTGAAATAGCTAAACCTTAAAACACAACATGCTCGATTACGACCCGTAGGCCCCTGAAATACTGAAGTTTCTAGGTCTTATTCTATAGAATGATACCTAGTCTATCTAAAAAGTATAGTCAGAATGTGGCAAAACGATTGCTTAACCCTCAAATGAGTTCATGAAAAATTTACAAAAAAAAATTAAGCCAAGTTCAAATTTCCTTCAATACTGCGACCTGACGGCCCCTGAAATTCTAAAATATTATGTATACGTATTGTAGCGTGTTTCATGCGCTATCAAAAAAACATAGCAAAAATGTGGCAGAATGGTTTCTACTTAAAGAAATTATCATCTGAAATTGCTCGGGTACCGAAATCTTAGGAGGAAAAGTTGGCTGCTGACTCATTGTGAACCCCCATAGCTGAAATTAACCAAAACTCTTATCACATAATCAAGGTCTATAAATATTCTATCAAAGTGAGTAATTTTAGATAAAGATTCATGCCATTTTAACCCTAAACTTTCCACACAAACAAAACTATTGAAATAGCTAAACCTTAAAACACAACATGCTCGATTACGACCCGTAGGCCCCTGAAATACTGAAGTTTCTAGGTCTTATTCTTTAGAATGATACCTAGTCTATCTAAAAAGTATAGTCAGAATGTGGCAAAACGATTGCTTAACCCTCAAATGAGTTCATGAAAAATTTACAAAAAAAATTTAAGCCAAGTTCAAATTTCCTTCAATACTGCGACCTGACGGCCCCTGAAATTCTGAAATATTATGTATTAGTATTGTAGCGTGTTTCATGCGCTATCGAAAAAACATAGCAAAAATGTGGCACAATGGTTTCTATTAAGAGAAATAATCATCTGAAATCGCTCGGGTACCGAAATCTTAGGAGGAAAAGTTGGCTGCTGACTCATTGTGAACCCCCATAGCTGAAATTAACCAAAACTCTTATCACATAATCAAGCTCTATAAATATTCTATCAAAGTAAGTCATTTTAGATAAGGATTCATGCCATTTTAACCCCAAACTTTCCACACAAACAAAACTAGTGAAATAGTTAAACCTTAAAACACAACATGCTCGATTACGACCCGTAGGCCCCTGAAATACTAAAGTTTTTAGGATGTATTCTATAGAATGATACCTAGTCTATCTAAAAAAGATAGTCAAAATGTGGCGGAACGATTGCTTAACCCTCAAATGAGTTCATAAAAAAATTACAAAAAAATTTTAAGCCAAGTTCAAATTTCCTTCAATACTGCGACCTGACGGCCCCTGAAATTCTAAAATATTATGTATTAGTATTGTAGCGTGTTTCATGCGCTATCAAAAAAACATAGTAAAAATGTGGCAGAATGGTTACTACTTAGAGAAATTGTCATCTGAAATCGCTCGGGTACCGAAATCTTAGGAGGAAAAGTTGGCTGCTGACTCATTGTGAACCCCCATAGCTAAAATTAGCCAAAACTCTTATCACATAATCAAGGTCTATACATATCCTATCGAAGTGAATCATTAAAGATAAGGCTTCATGTCGTTTTAACCCTAAACTTTCCACACAACCAAAATTAGTGAAATAGTTAAACCTTAAAACACAACATGCTCGATTACGACCCGTAGGCCCCTGAAATACTGAAGTTTCTAGATCTTATTCTATAGAATGATACCTAGTCTATCTAAAAAGTATAGTCAGAATGTGGCAAAACGATTGCTTAACCCTCAAATGAGTTCATGAAAAATTTACAAAAATTTTGTAAGCCAAGTTCAAATTTCCTTCAATACTGCGACCTGACGGCCCCTGAAATTCTAAAATATTATGTATTAGTATTGTAGCGTGTTTCATGCGCTATCAAAAAAACATAGTAAAAATGTGGCAGAATGGTTACTACTTAGAGAAATTGTCATCTGAAATCGCTCGGGTACCGAAATCTTAGGAGGAAAAGTTGGCTGCTGACTCATTGTGAAACCCCATAGCTAAAATTAGCCAAAACTCTTATCATATAATCAAGGTCTATACATATCCTATCGAAGTGAGTCATTAAAGATAAGGCTTCATGCCGTTTTAACCCTAAACTTTCCACACAACCAAAATTAGTGAAATAGTTAAACCTTAAAACACAACATGCTCGATTACGACCCGTAGGCCCCTGAAATACTGAAGTTTATAGGTCTTATTCTATAGAATGATACCTAGTCTATCTAAAAAGTATAGTCAGAATGTGGCAAAGCGATTGCTTAACCCTCAAATGAGTTCATGAAAAATTTACAAAAAAATTTTAAGCCAAGTTCAAATTTCTTTCAATACTGCGACCTGACGGCCCCTGAAATTCTAAAATATTATGTATTAGTATTGTAGCGTGTTTCATGCGCTATCAAAAAAACATAGCAAAAATGTGGCAGAATGGTTTCTACTTAGAGAAATTATCATCTGAAATTGCTCGGGTACCGAAATCTTAGGAGGAAAAGTTGGCTGCTGACTCATTGTGTTGTAATTTAAGGTTTAGCTATTTCACTAGTTTTGTTTGTGTGGAAAGTTTAGGGTTAAAACGGCATGAGTCCTTATCTGAAATTACTCACTTCGATAGAATATTTATAGACCTTGATTATGTGATTAGATTTTTGGCTAATTTCAGCTATGGGGGTTCACAATGAGTCAGCAGCCAACTTTTCCTCCTAAGATTTCGGTACCCGAGCGATTTCAGATGATAATTTCTCTAAGTAGAAACCGTTCTGCCACATTTTTGGTATGTTTTTTTGATAGCGCATGAAACACGCTACAATACTAATACATAATATTTTAGAATTTCAGGGGCCGTCAGGTCGCAGTATTGAAGGAAATTTGAACTTGGCTTAAAAATTTTTTGTAAATTTTTCATGAACTCATTTGAGGGTTAAGCAATCGTTTTGCCACATTCTGACTATACTTTTTAGATAGACTAGGTATCATTCTATAGAATCGGACCTAGAAACTTCAGTATTTCAGGGGCCTACGGGTCGTAATCGAGCATGTTGTGTTTTAAGGTTTAACTGTTTCACTAATTTTGGTTGTGTGGAAAGTTTAGGTTTAAAACGGCATGAAGCCTTATCTTTAATGACTCACTTCGATAGGATATGTATAGACCTTGATTATGTGATAAGAGTTTTAACTAATTTTAGCTATGGGGGTTCACAATGAGTCAGCAGCCAACTTTTCCTCCCAAGATTTCGGTACCCGAGCGATTTCAGATGATAATTTCTCTAAGTAGTAACCATTCTGCCACATTTTTACTATGTTTTTTTGATATCGCATGAAACACGCTACAATACTAATACATAATATTTTAGAATTTCAGAGGCCGTCAGGTCGCAGTATTGAAGGAAATTTGAACTTGGCTTAAAATTTTTTTGTATATTTTCCATGAACTCATTTGAGGGTTAAGCAATAATTTTGCCACATTCTGATTATACTTTTTAGATAGACTAGGTATCATTCTATAGAACAAGACCTAGAAACTTCAGTATTTCAGGGGCCTACGGGTCGTAATCGAGCATGTTGTGTTTTAAGGTTTAGCTATTTCAATAGTTTTGTTTGTGTGGAAAGTTTAGGGTTAAAATGGCATGAATCCTTATCTAAAATGACTCACTTTGATAGAATATTTATAGACCTTGATTATGTGATAAGAGTTTTGGTTAATTTCAGCTATGGGGGTTCACAATGAGTCAGCAGCCAACTTTTCCTCCTAAGATTTCGGTACCCGAGCAATTTCAGATGATAATTTCTCTAAGTAGAAACCATTCTGCCACATTTTTACTATGTTTTTTCGATAGCGCATGAAACACGCTACAATACTAATACATAATATTTCAGAATTTCAGGGGCCGTCAGGTCGCAGTATTGAAGGAAATTTGAACTTGGCTTAAAAATTTTTTGTAAATTTTTCATGAACTCATTTGAGGGTTAAGCAATCGTTTTGCCACATTCTGACTATACTTTTTAGATAGACTAGGTATCATTCTATAGAATCGGACCTAGAAACTTCAGTATTTCAGGGGCCTACGGGTCGTAATCGAGCATGTTGTGTTTTAAGGTTTAACTGTTTCACTAATTTTGGTTGTGAGGAAAGTTTAGGTTTAAAACGGCATGAAGCCTTATCTTTAATGACTCACTTCGATAGGATATGTATAGACCTTGATTATGTGATAAGAGTTTTAACTAATTTTAGCTATGGGGGTTCACAATGAGTCAGCAGCCAACTTTTCCTCCCAAGATTTCGGTACCCGAGCGATTTCAGATGATAATTTCTCTAAGTAGTAACCATTCTGCCACATTTTTACTATGTTTTTTTGATAGCGCATGAATCACGCTACAATACGTATACATAATATTTTAGAATTTCAGGGGCCGTCAGGTTGCAGTATCGAAGGAAATTTGAACTTGGCTTAAAAATTTTTTGTAAATTTTCTATGAACTCATTTGAGGGTTAAGCAATCATTTTGCCACATTCTGACTATACTTTTTAGATAGACTAGGTATCATTCTAAAGAACAAGACCTAGAAACTTCAGTATTTCAGGGGCCTACGGGTCGTAATCGAGCATGTTGTGTTTTAAGGTTTAGCTATTTCAATAGTTTTGTTTGTGTGGAAAGTTTAGGGTTAAAATGGCATGAATCCTTATCTTTAATGACTCACTTTGATAGAATATTTATAGACCTTGATTATGTGATAAGAGTTTTGGTTAATTTCAGCTATGGGGGTTCACAATGAGTCAGCAGCCAACTTTTCCTCCTAAGATTTCGGTACCCGAGCGATTTCAGATGATAATTTCTCTAAGTAGAAACCGTTCTGCCACATTTTTGGTATGTTTTTTTGATAGCGCATGAAACACGCTACAATACTAATACATAATATTTTAGAATTTCAGGGGCCGTCAGGTCGCAGTATTGAAGGAAATTTGAACTTGGCTTAATTTTTTTTTGTAAATTTTTCATGAACTCATTTGAGGGTTAAGCAATCGTTCTGCCACATTTTGACTAATTTTTTTAGATAGACTAGGTATCATTCTATAGAATAAGACCTAGAAACTTCAGTATTTCAGGGGCCTACGGGTCGTAATCGAGCATGTTGTGTTTTAAGGTTTAACTGTTTCACTAATTTTGGTTGTGTGGAAAGTTTAGGTTTAAAACGGCATGAAGCCTTATCTTTAATGACTCACTTCGATAGGATATGTATAGACCTTGATTATGTGATAAGAGTTTTAACTAATTTTAGCTATGGGGGTTCACAATGAGTCAGCAGCCAACTTTTCCTCCCAAGATTTTGGTACCCGAGCGATTTCAGATGATAATTTCTCTAAGTAGTAACCATTCTGCCACATTTTTCTTATGTTTTTTTGATATCGCATGAAACACGCTACAATACTAATACATAATATTTTAGAATTTCAGGGGCCGTCAGGTCGCAGTATTGAAGGAAATTTGAACTTGGCTTAAAAAATTTTTGTATATTTTCCATGAACTCATTTGAGGGTTAAGCAATAATTTTGCCACATTCTGATTATACTTTTTAGATAGACTAGGTATCATTCTAAAGAACAAGACCTAGAAACTTTAGTATTTCAGGGGCCTACGGGTCGTAATCGAGCATGTTGTGTTTTAAGGTTTAGCTATTTCAATAGTTTTGTTTGTGTGGAAAGTTTAGGGTTAAAATGGCATGAATCCTTATCTAAAATGACTCACTTTGATAGAATATTTATAGACCTTGATTATGTGATAAAAGTTTTGGTTAATTTCAGCTATGGGGGTTCACAATGAGTCAGCAGCCAACTTTTCCTCCTAAGATTTCGGTACCCGAGCGATTTCAGATGATAATTTCTCTAAGTAGAAACCGTTCTGCCACATTTTTGGTATGTTTTTTTGATAGCGCATGAAACACGCTACAATACTAATACATAATATTTTAGAATTTCAGGGGCCGTCAGGTCGCAGTATTGAAGGAAATTTGAACTTGGCTTAAAAATTTTTTGTAAATTTTTCATGAACTCATTTGAGGGTTAAGCAATCGTTTTGCCACATTCTGACTATACTTTTTAGATAGACTAGGTATCATTCTATAGAATCGGACCTAGAAACTTCAGTATTTCAGGGGCCTACGGGTCGTAATCGAGCATGTTGTGTTTTAAGGTTTAACTGTTTCACTAATTTTGGTTGTGTGGAAAGTTTAGGTTTAAAACGGCATGAAGCCTTATCTTTAATGACTCACTTCGATAGGATATGTATAGACCTTGATTATGTGATAAGAGTTTTAACTAATTTTAGCTATGGGGGTTCACAATGAGTCAGCAGCCAACTTTTCCTCCCAAGATTTCGGTACCCGAGCGATTTCAGATGATAATTTCTCTAAGTAGTAACCATTTTGCCACATTTTTACTATGTTTTTTTGATAGCGCATGAATCACGCTACAATACGTATACATAATATTTTAGAATTTCAGGGGCCGTCAGGTTGCAGTATCGAAGGAAATTTGAACTTGGCTTAAAAATTTTTTGTAAATTTTCTATGAACTCATTTGAGGGTTAAGCAATCATTTTGCCACATTCTGACTATACTTTTTAGATAGACTAGGTATCATTCTAAAGAATAAGACCTAGAAACTTCAGTATTTCAGGGGCCTACGGGTCGTAATCGAGCATGTTGTGTTTTAAGGTTTAACTATTTCACTAATTTTGGTTGTGTGGAAAGTTTAGGGTTAAAACGGCATGAAGCCTTATCTTTAATGACTCACTTCGATAGGATATGTATAGACCTTGATTATGTGATAAGAGTTTTGGATAATTTTAGCTATGGGGATTCACAATGAGTCAGCAGCCAACTTTTCCTCCTAAGATTTCGGTACCCCAGCGATTTCAGATGATAATTTCTCTAAATAGTAACGATTCTGCCACATTTTTACTATGTTTTTTGATAGCGCATGAAACACGCTACAATACTAATACATAATATTTTAGAATTTCAGGAGCCGTCAGGTCGCAGTATTGAAAGAAATTTGAACTTGGCTTAAATTTTTTTTGTAAATTTTTCATGAACTCATTTGAGGGTTAAGCAATCGTTTTGCCACATTCTGACTATACTTTTTAGATAGATTAGGTATCATTCTAAAGAATAAGACCTAGAAGATTCAGTATTTCAGGGGCCTACGGGTCGTAATCGAGCATGTTGTGTTTTAAAGTTTAGCTATTTCAATAGTTTTGTTTGTGTGGAAAGTTTAGGGTTAAAATGGCATGAATCCTTATCTAAAATGACTCACTTTGATAGAATATTTATAGACCTTGATTATGTGATAAGAATTTTGGTTAATTTCAGCTATGGGGGTTCACAATGAGTCAGCAGCCAACTTTTCCTCCTAAGATTTCGGTACCCGAGCGATTTCAGATGATAATTTCTCTAAGTAGAAACCATTCTGCCACATTTTTGCTATGTTTTTTTAATAGCGCATGAAACCCGCTACAATACTAATACATAATATTTTAGAATTTCAGGGGCCGTCAGGTTGCAGTATTGAAGGAAATTTGAACTTGGCTTAAATTTTTTTTGTAAATTTTTCATGAACTCATTTGAGGGTTAAGCAATCGTTCTGCCACATTTTGACTATCTTTTTTAGATAGACTAGGTATCATTCTATAGAATAAGATCTAGAAACTTCAGTATTTCAGGGGCCTACGGGTCGTAATCGAGCATGTTGTGTTTTAAGGTTTAACTATTTCACTAATTTTGGTTGTGTGGAAAGTTTAGGTTTAAAACGGCATGAAGCCTTATCTTTAATGACTCACTTCGATAGGATATGTATAGACCTTGATTATTTGATAAGAGTTTTGGTTAATTTCAGCTATGGGGGTTCACAATGAGTCAGCAGCCAACTTTTCCTCCTAAGATTTCGGTACCCGAGCAATTTCAGATGACAATTTCTCTAAGTAGTAACCATTCTGCCACATTTTTACTATGTTTTTTTGATAGCGCATGAAACACGCTACAATACTAATACATAATATTTTAGAATTTCAGGGGCCGTCAGATCGCAGTATTGAAGGAAATTTGAACTTGGCTTAAATTTTTTTTGTAAATTTTTCATGAACTCATTTGAGGGTTAAGCAATCGTTCTGCCACATTCTGACTACACTTTTTAGATAGACTAGGTATGATTCTATAGAATACATCCTAAAAACTTTAGTATTTCAGGGGCCTACGGGTCGTAATCGAGCATGTTGTGTTTTAAGGTTTAGCTATTTCACTAGTTTTTTTGTGTGGAAAGTTTTGGGTTAAAACGGCATGAATCTTTATCTGAAATGACTCACTTCGATAGAATATTTATAGACCTTGATTACGTGATAAGATTTTTGGCTAATTTCAGCTATGGGAGTTCACAATGAGTCAGCAGCCAACTTTTCCTTCTAAGATTTCGGTACCCGAGCGATTTCAGATGATAATTTTTCTAAGTAGAAACCATTCTGCCACATTTTTACCATGTTTTTTTGATAGCGCATGAAACACGCTACATTACTAATATATAATATTTCAGAATTTCAGGGGCCGTCAGGTCGCATTATTGAAGGAAACGTGTGCTAGGCGAAAAAAGTGCGCCTGGGTTTATATATTTTTTTGGTTTATTTTTGAGTCTTATCAAGTTTTAAGTATCGCGTTTCACCATTTTGCTTTAATTCTCTGAAGCATAAGCACAAGATTAATTGATGTAAGCAAATCGTACAAAAAAACCATTTTAATTTGGTCGGATAATATGGCAGAAACTTTTGGCTGCCAACTTCACACCGGTTACTTCCCCAGGCGGACTTTGCAAAGAGTTCTACAACTATAACAATTGATGAATCAGCTGTACGCGCTATTAAACCAATTACTACATTCATTCTCAACATCATCATCAACAGCCCACTAAACGTTCCCACTGCTGGGACTCGGGGCCTTCTCTCGCAGGGAGAGGGTTAAGGCCATAATCCACCACGCTGGCCCAGTGCGGGTTGGTGGATGACACATGACTTCGAAAGATTCTAGGTACATGTCGGTTTCCTCACGATGTTTTCCTTCACCGTTTTAAGTTAGCGGCATTACGCACATGACTTCGCAAAGACAGTGGTGCGTGTGGGGTTTGAACCCGGGGTCTCCGAATCGGCAGTCGCCGTTCTCCCGACTAGACCAGCCGTAACTTTACATTCATTACATTCATTCTACTTCTTACTAATGTTATAAATACGAAAATTTTGATGTTTGTTGCTCAATCCCGTCGGAACATTTGTTCTGATCGTGTTGCAATTTGGAACACAGTTAGATTACAGTCTGAAATAGCACATAGGCATACTTTTTACCACAGGAAAAAATCAGGAACGCGAAATACCACAGTGCGTTCCCAGTACTTACTATGTTATATACTGTGATGCAGCCATTACATGCTCAATTTACAGCGAGTCCGCCCTCGAATCTCAAGGGTCTTCATATATAACTACATAATGATATTCATAATGTAGGCCCTCGTTCCAGACAGTTACGGGTGCTTTATGAAACTTCTCGGCCACTACAAAGAAATAGGCCAAACAGATTTCTTTTTAACCATTTTTGTTTCTGTCATTTTTTTATTTCTTACCTTTTTTTAGCGTGCAGTAGCAGCATAGCCCACTAAATGTTCCCACTGGTGGGACTCAGGACCTTCCCTCGCAAGGAAAGCGTCAAGGCCATAATGCATCACGCTGGTCCAGAGCGGGTGGGTGACACATGACTTCGAAAGATTCTAGGTACATGTCGATTTCCTCACGATGTTTTCCTTCACCGTTTCAAGTTAGCGGCATTACGCACAATGACTTCGAAAAGACAGTGGTGCGCGTGGTTTTGAACCCGGGGTCTCCGGACCGGCAGTCGCCGTTCTCCCGACTAGACCAGCCGTAACTTACTAGAGACCAGCCGTAAGTTAAAATGCGTATTTTTGGCGTGCAATAAAGAGTTAATGAAATGAAATGAAAATTTACGTCGTACACTATTTGTCTCCTCTAGTTTTTGACGGTCAAAATGTTATATACTGGTTTGACTATGTAGGTAAGTACTAAATACCCTTAGGGAAACAAAAGTGCCTACATATACATGTAGACACTTTTGTGTCCCACGATACGACATGATTTGACTTTTGTTTCGCATGATACCATCATCATCATCCGTAGCCTACAGACGTCCACTGCTGCATATGCCTCTCCCAAAGACGTCCACAATGTCGGTCAGTCGCGGGAAGTCGGTGGATGGAGGCGACACAAGACCGATCATTGTGGAAATCTTTGGGGAACGCCTATGTGTGTGAATAATCAGTAAAACATCTTTTATCGACGACACGATTTTAACAAGCGGTAACACTGTAGCTTTGCTTGTGGTGGTCGATCGTGTGTGTGTTCGATCTAACCCCATCTGTACCAATCTGTTTTTGTTTGAACGCGCTAATCTCAGGAGCTACAGAACCGATTTCAAAAATTCTTTCACCTTTGGATATGTACGTGACTCCTGGATGCCATAGACTATATATTATGTACCACGGGTAAATCTGGGCGGACTGCTAGTGAGAAACAAACGTGGCGATGTATTCGTGTAATCAGTAAGATCTAATTATCTTTTATCGACACGATTTTACCAAGCGGTAAAACCAAAGAGTTTAAATATACTACGTATAGAGTTAGAATAAACGTTTTACACCGAAAGCAGGGTCTGATCGCTCTTGTTTTTTTTTAAATAAAAAGTGACGAAATGAGTAGGTCATGTGCCTGATGGTAAACAACATGCGTGCCACATAACAGCAACGTGACACACAGCTATTGGAACATGAAGAGTCCAAATCATTACCTAGCACTGCACTGCGCTCGTCATCCAGAGATCTAAGATGTAACATCTCTAAGCCCTGTAATCGCTCTTGTAGATGTGTCATACTTTTGGTTCGGCACATCACTCTGTTGCCATAGCTAACATACACCTCATCTGCTTACGTTTGGTACAAAGGAACCGTGCAGAAAAAACTGATTTATTTACTTATTCCTTATCTAATGCTAAAACTGTAGCCTTGCCTGTGTGAGTCACGCACACACGCACATGACTGATTATATACACGTCATCGCATTTCTCCAACCTTTCACACAACCAATTTCAACTTCACAAATGATAGCGCAGTAAGCAATTTACCATATTTAACTAACTTCGTAATTGAATTCTAGCATTATTATAGTGGAAAGAATAGCTATAACTGGGTCATTTACATATAAACAAGGTCGGTGGCGTGACTGCGAGCTGTTAGCGAGTTTTAACTATTTACATTTCGGGTTGTGTATAGTTCCCATACTGTTGATATGAGTTGGGAAATTATAGCACGGGGTCATAGACGGTTGTCGCATTTGAGAATTTACTTAGAAACAATAATAATGAACAAAAGGATTACTACTGAATCCAATTAATCCTATCCTATTAATAATATAAATGTTTGGATGTTTAGATGTTTGTTGCAAAATCACGTCGTCACATCTGAACGGATCGGGCTGAAATTTGGAACATATACAGATTACAGTATATTTAATGCAGTCTGTTTATTTTCCAGACTATAATCAAGCTGTGTTCCGATTTCAACGAGATCTGTTGTGACATTACGACGTGATTGAGCAACAAACATCTAAACATTGACATTTATATTATTAGTAGGATTGACGAGCGAATTTGCAGTACAGGCAGTGATTTGGACTCTTCATGTTTGAATAACTGCGTTGAACTGTGCTGTTAAGGAAAGACGTATCGCTCACCATCAGACGGATGTCGTGCTCATTCCGTCACTCTGTATTTTATGAAAAAGTGTGTATGTACTTATGTACGCACGCAGAAAGTTAATAGGTACTTCCATTTATTCCACGCGCTAAGAAGTTTCACTTCAATCTAAGAATAGACAATATCTTATCTATTAATATATCTTATATATCAATATCTTATTAATAGATAATCCCGAAAAATCTCAAGTCATAGTGATAGGTAGCTCCTACTGGGTCTCGAGAATTGACTGGACGCTCATTCCTAACGTAACTTTTAATGGGGTTAGCATACCATTTAGCGATTCAGTCAAAAATCTTGGAGTGACATTTGACCAAACCTTTTCTTGGGACAATCACATTAAAACTATCAGTAGTAAACTCTTTTCATCAGGAAGTTCTCTTAGACGACTTCGCAACTTTTTACCTACTGCCACTAAAATTGCTCTTGTACAGTCTCTGCTTCTACCTATCCTGGACTACGCTGATGTCTGTTTCCCTGATCTTAGAGAAGACCAGATTCAAAAACTTGAGCGCCTCCAAAATTATTCTATTAGATTCATTTTCGGTTTACGTAAATATGACCACGTTTCTCATTTTCGCGCCAAGCTCAAGTGGTTACCCATTCGTCTGCGTCGTAATGCTCACATTCTTTTCCTTTTATTCAATATTTTATTTAATCCCTCCACTCCATGCTACCTCAAAGAACGATTCACTTTTTGGCGAGACTATCATGCTCGGCCGCTGAGGTAAAAACTAACTTGACCCTGAATGCCCCAACTGTACGTTCTGAGATGTATTATGGCAAATCCTTTGCTTTTCAGCCTGTCCAGTTATGGAATGAGTTGCCTGTTTCTATACGAAAATCTCCATCACTGGATTCTTTTAAAAGTAACGTAAAAGAGTTTTATTTGTCAAAGCTGGAGTCACAGTAATCTAATTATATTTATTATCTACCTTTTCTGTCAAATCTACAATTTTCCACTGCAATGTTATTTTTAAGAATAAGTATACATATGTTTCATGTATACCATTGCACATATTATTATCTTTGTACATTCTATGTAGGTTTACTAATTTATTTTTCGTATTCATATTATATATTAGTATATTTTACAAGTATCTTAAGTATTAGTATGTAATCTGTATTCGTATATAGGTAATTATGTTTCTTTTTAGTGTATGTAACTAAAATATTTTTGATACACACCCCGCTTTTAAAAGTTTTCTTAGTAACCATTTCCATCCTAAGGTTGCCTGGAAGAGATCGCTTTAAGCGATAAGGCCGCCGCTTGTAACACTAGTCTTATTGTTATTCTCTCCTGTATAAGTGTTTTTTTGTTTGTTTATGGTGTGTACAATAAAGAGTATCTATCTATCTATCTATCTATCTTAAACGTAAGAAGTTTTAACCTCAAGTTACTTACAATATTTACGTACGAGTACTACAATACGTAGGACACCCTGAGACTGGATGGAGTGACGATATGCAAAAGACGGCTGGTGGCGGTTGGAAACGTAAGACCGAAGATCGGGATGAGTAGCATATTATAGGAGAGCCACGTGGCCTGGAGGCATTTTACCACTTTGTAAGTCTCTCATGCAAACTATAGAAGAAAAAAAAACACAATGTTTGTCTGTAAAGTCGGTTTACTGACGATAGAACGTGACAACGTCTTAAGAAAATACTGATGGAATGGTAGCATTTTTCAAAAGAAAATTTTAATTTCAATTGTTTAATAGATTTGTATGTAAAAAGTAATCAGTAGAATTTAGTCATTTTCAATCAAAACAATGCAAAAAAGCTTTTAGATGCCGGGGATCGAACTTGGGGCATTTCACATGCAAAGCGAACGCTCTACCACTGAGCTACATCCCCGCTTGAACTACTGGTCGAAATAATTAATACAGCTGTAACAAACATGCGGCGAGGTAACGACCGACGGTAACGACCGACGGTAACGCTACATGACGTCATGTTTTGTGGGCATGCAGCCGGCTTCATCGAATTATAAGACGTTATCACGTCAAACAAATCAATCAAATCAATCAAAAGAGACTATGCCAACCATAGAAAAGAGATTATTGGAAAAAATATGGTCACATTCCGTAGTTCAAAAAGAGCTTTTAAGGCGCTATCTACTCACAAAAACTGGATACAAAGTCTGAGCACTGAAAAAAGCGAAAATAAAGATAGACAAGATATAATAAAATGTGCCACTCCGTTCTTTGCTTCTCTTTATAAAAATCCAACTAATTATCTAACAAATGAGTACGAAAAAGATAAAGGTAGTATATCTGGAGATAATATAGAAATAGACCCAATAACAGAAAAAGAAATACTCACCCAAATAAAACAACTTAAGCCTGAGAAGAGTCCTGGCGATGATAACATCACAAATGAAGCCCTGAAAATTGGTGCACCCATTCTGACTGCATATTTAGCAAGATTATTTAACCTAGTTTTGAAACATGAACAAGTACCATCGCAATGGAGTAAATCAAACATAATATTATTGTATAAAAAAGGGGACCCGCTCGACATCAACAACTACAGGCCTATTAGCTTACTATCAACAACATATAAACTCTTTTCGTCAATCGTTCTGAGAAGAATAGCACCAGATATTGATAGAAATCAACCAATAGAACAAGCGGGGTTCCGACCACACTACTCAACAATAGACCATATTCATGTGTTAGAACAAATAATAGAAAAATTCAAGGAATTCAATAAACCACTCTACATAGCTTTTGTGGACTACTCCAAAGCGTTTGACAGTATAGGACACAAATCTATTTGGACTGCTCTAAGAAATAATAATGTAAACAAAATATATGTGAATATCATAAAAAACATTTATTCCAAAAGTGTAAGCAGAGTAAAACTGGAAAGACAAGGGGAAGAGTTCACAATTGGCAGAGGGGTCCGACAAGGAGACCCACTGTCTCCAAAGCTATTTATAGCTGTATTCGAAGATATTTTCAAAAATATTAATTGGGAAAATAGGGGCATAAAGATATTTAATAACAAATTAACGCACCTTCGGTTTGCAGATGATATTGTCATTTTTGGTGAATCTGCGAGCGATTTAGAAGCTATGTTACAAAAATTAAACACTGAAAGCACAAAAATCGGCTTACACACGAACACATCAAAAACTAAAATTATGACAAACAATCAAAGGAAAGCAATAAAAGTAGAGGAAACCCCGATAGAATATACAAACGAATATGTATACTTGGGTAAATTGGTGTCTTTCGATGCAAATTGCAATGAAAATGAAATAGACAGACGAATAAGCACAACTTGGAAGAAATACTGGGCTCAAAAAGAAATTCTGAAGGGGAACTACAGCCTTACTATAAAAAAGACTATAATGGACTCTTGCATTCTCCCAAGCTTAACCTACGTTAGCCAGACACGGATCTTCACAGAAAAAGCAAAAAACAAAATTTCATCTTGTCAACATGCAATGGAACGAAGCATACTGAAACTGAGGAAAATACAAAAAACAAGAAACATAGACATCCGCATGAAAACTAAATTAACAGACGCTCTTCATTTTAGTTTGAAACAGAAATGGAAATGGGCAGGGCACTTGTCAAGATACAGCGATAAAAGATGGACCTACCAAACAACTAAATGGCTAGGCCCAAAAGGCAAAAGAAAAGTAGGAAGACAAAAGAAAAGATGGGCAGATGACATAGTAAAAATAGCGGGAAAAACATGGATGCATACAGCAGAAGATAAAGAAAAGTGGAAAAAAATGGAGGAGGCTTTTACCCATACAGGGGCCACATAACAAGCGTAGAAAAAAGAAAAAAAATAATAATATTGTTTAAGTATATTGTAAAAAAAAAAATGTTAAGTGGAAAATAAAGCTATAATAAAAAAAAAAAAAAAAAAAAAAAAAAAATCACGTCAAAAATGTGAAACCTCAACATTATTTTAAAGACCTATCCATACTTAGGTAATAGATGATACCCCACATCATAGAATAGATAATACAAATAGAACGGACACTCCCCACCCCCCGCCAGTTTAAAGCTTCCTACCCCTCAAGAACGCGAGAAGCACTCAACGAAGGGTTATATCGGACGACAATTTTCTATGAGAATACGACCATAATGCTGTGTTGCTGTGTTATTTAGGTACCAAATTTTTCATCTGTTACACGAAACAAGAATAACAGATTTTTAATTTCATAAGAATTTCTATAATATACTAGAATTTAATCGTTTTTCTACTGTGTTTTGATAAGTTCACAATTTACAAAATCACTAGAGTGTTACCAATTTAGTGGATTTATTTACTAAGATTGCTGCAATTCAGATTTCTTGGTGAGTGATTATTTTTCAGCGTTCAAACGACACAAAAAAAGAAAAAGGTTCTATATTAGACTATATGTAGTTTTGTGTGCGTCCATGGATATTTCAATAGTTGAACACTGAATATACGGTTTCAGTACAGTTCAGGTACTTATTTAAGACATCGTAACAGCCGTGTCAATAAACAAGTATAGGATACATTGACAGCTGTTGGTTATAAAAACCGACAAAAAAAGGAAAGAGGTTAGTTAGGAGAGGAAAGACTGTATGTACTTTTATGTACGTTCAGAAATACTAAACCTATAGTTATATTTGATAGCAGGCTAGACTTATTTGATTATTTGTAAATCGTCGATATATTTCATCGGTATATGGATAATTCAGTTATGCTTAGTAAATTTAGTGTAGTTTAGGTTTGATTCTTGAAGCAATTCGGAAAAAAAAATCCGGAACTGGCAACACAAATCAGCCAACAGCTGATTCTGCCGATTTGTCGCATTTCGCGCGTATAAGTATATAGTTTCATGTTTACAAACTTTAATTTGAGTAAGTCTCAAATGTGTACCTACTAAAAACCAATAGGTAGGTAATACTTCTGAATTCTTTGGTTTGTATTTTCTCCCTTCTGATTTAAAAAGTTATATTTGCATTAAAGATCCAACACTCTGTAAGATTGTAGGCCACTTAACACTGGCAGGTAAACTCACGGGTCACATCTAACTATTCCATAAAATGATTCAGTAACCCTAGCCGACACGCACACATGCGTAAATATGTGCGAACAACACCTGCGTTGTTGTGTGGAGATTAGGTAGGTCGACTGGACCGTTTGTATCGAGTTTAGGCCGAGTGTCCGGGGTGTGCCCACATGTAAAGTTATGGTGAAAAAAAATTTGAGTTTCAGTTCTAAGCATGGGGCGCCCCCAAATTTTTTTGCGTTTTTTATATTTTTGTGTGAAAATCTTAATGCGGTTGACAGAATACATGTATGTACTTACCAAGTTTCAACAGTAAAGTTCTTATAGTTTCGGAAAAGAGTGGCTATGACATACGGATGGACAGACAGACATGACGAATCAATAAGGGTCCCGTATAGTGCCATTTGGCTAAGGAACCCTAAAAACCATAACTGTTACTGAAACTTACAAATCCATAAATGTATGTATATTATTTTCAGTTCCACGCCGGTTTTTATTTGAGACAGCGAAGAAAATTCATCATAATGGAAAATTAGAATTAGGAAATTGAAACCGAAAATGCTCGATTTCAGGTGAAACAAATACAATAGGTTAAATATTAGAAACCTGATATTCGAGGTTTGTTGCCAGTTTCGGCGTAATTTGATTCCATATTTATTTCTGTCCTAATACATTCGACGTATTTATTTGGATTGAGTTTTATTAGAAATAGAATGTTGTATTGGTATTATTCCTAGTATACAGATCGTTAAGATTCGAAGCTAATATATGAGTTTGATAACATACAAAACATTGTAGCAAAAATATAGTAAATTGTAGAGAATGATATAAATTATTGTAATAGCGATCTCTTTCATGGAACTGTAGGTGTGAAAGAGTATCAGTTTTTAATCAGAGTTCCAAATTTCAACTTGATTCGTTCCAACGGAATTGAGCAAGAAACATCCAAGCTTTCGCATTCGTAGGATTACCTCAAAATTTCGGCTGCATTACGGTGACCGTGGTCACGAAAAAACCGTGGAAAACGGTATGTTCCAACAATCTTTTGAGGTCATGCGTTATCCGCGAACCCGCACTGGGCCAGCGTGGTGGATAATAACTTTGACTCTCTCCTAGCGAGAGAAGGCCCCGAGTCCCAACAGTCAGAACCGTTTTTTAAGTTAGCGGGGTTACGCACGTGACTTTGAAAAGACAGCGGTGCATGTGGGATTCTAACTAGGGGCTCCGGATCGGCAGTTGCTGTTCTCCTGACTTGACCAGCCGTAACTTTCTGGACTAATTAAGAGACTATTTTGTGTACGATTTCGATTACTCGATCGTATATCGTACCATAGCCAAAAAGTCGTAGAAATACGATTTAAATCGTACGGTTGGCAATTATTCAGTCCAATTTTTTTGGAGACAGGGAATTGAGGAAATTTATGAAACGTTAAGAGTCCAACCCAACACTTCTACGTAACTTCCTCTGATAACAGGGTTCGTATGTAGCCTCTTTAACCGTCACTTGCTAGACCATCCATAACTTACAAGACCAGCCGTAACCTATGCTTGTACGAACATACCCAGAATGGTAAGCGTAGGTATCTCCATAACAATTTATCGTGTCTGCAACTAATGTACCCAAAACACTTATAATTAGTCCCCGTGACCTTCACTAATCCAATATTCGTGTAATTAACACGTAAAAGCTTGGGCCAGTGCGACAGCCTCTTATTACCTGTGACCTTAGGAACTTTATAAGTAGATTTTCTAGTACTTTCTAGGAGATTAGGTGACCTGATTACTTAAAGCGTTTATTACTTAGTTAAGTGCTTGGTTTTACTTCAGTGTTACGCTGGAGACCTACACAAAGGCAGGCCACATATTCTACTAATGTTATAACATTCGAAAGTTTATATTATGTACTATGCTAAAATTTAAATAACAACAAAAAATTAAATTCAAACTTTTATGTTCATAATATTAGTTTCATATTGTAAGGGTATCCGGGGGGTCAAGAGTTGAGAACTCAATTGGTGAAAATTGAATTCCCAAACCTTCCCGGAAAAAAGTTAAAGTTTAAGTATAAAATAAAAAATTAAGACTTTTTCAAGCGTTTATTGATAGGAAACAAAGGTATACATCAATAATAAAAAGGGTAAAAGGCCAGGGGTTGATCGTTGAGTTACTGTTCCTTCAAAAGACAAAAAAAGGAATTTGAGGAATTCCTCGACAACCTCTAAATTAAAATTTAGTTATTCCCAGTACAGGGCCCCTTAGTAAAGATGGGTAAATTCCGAATACCACCCTTGGTTAGAGAGGGGTTCAGCAAAGGCTAAACTCCACGGTTAGGTTAGATAAGTAATTGGGCAAAAATTAACCCCTCCTTACCGCCAGGAACCTATACTGTTACCGAGAACTGACAATATCAACCAAAATAAAGGGCCAATAGGCCTTCATAAGTATGGTGTAAGACCATCGAATTTATAACTATAATTCTAGTAGACTAAGTAAGGTAAGTGACAAAATTACAAATTACAAGTACAAAGTCAGTTTCAACGCACTAAGAGTAAACCGTTGAACCAATAATTATTAGAACGTTATTAGCTAATTACACTCCATATACTTTACGGTTTGTAACATCACATTAATAATAGGCTATCAACAGGCCAGTACTACATTCAAGTACGGAGGAAACAATCCGTCAGATTATGACTGACTCTCCGTCAATTACAGGAAGTATGGTATCCAGCGAATAGTTACCCCTGGGAAATTCTAGACGGGTGTCTATCTTAATTAAACTTTATAGTGTTTACATGAGTGATAACCGAAAGTACACTAACTAGACACTAGCTGTGGACCCGGGAAAATTATAAGGTAATTAACTACTGTAAGCCTCTAGGAAAATAACGTTTACACCTAGTTTACCTCGAGTGACAGCAGGAAAAAGTATATGTTATAAGACATAGAAATTTATTTATCTAGGTCAGAAACCTGACCTTCATTAACCGACCACGGCCGGACATTTTCAGAACACTTAACTCCTCGGGGGGGAATGGACCACTGAAATGTTGTACCCTATAACCTACTAGGCTTCCCAGATCCCGGTTTGCTCAAAGCATGGAAAACATGGTGAGTAAAACCATACACCTTCAGTTCGGTCAAGTCGGAGAGACTGACCTGGGATATTACCGTCCTGCCTCAGGGAGCTAATGCTCAGGAAAACATCCCGAGGTGACCCTTGGCTCGATACCCTATGGGCTCCGAGGGAAATTCCTTGACGGCGGGTATGGTATGATTACAACGGTAGTTCCTAACCTATAGCGGTCTCACATCCCCCCGAAACAACCCTATTCAACCACGGCCCATGACCTGGCCTGACAAATAGGCCCCACTCTCCATTCCACCTTCCACCACTCTTCCACTATCCACCAAACAAAAACCTGTCGGGTTCAGGCGAGCGCTGTCACAGCCACGAGGCACGAGCTCGGGGTCGACCGCCGAACTGAGCGCCGCCCGGGACAGGAAACCCGGCCAAAACCGCCAGACACCACAACAGGACGCCTACGACCGGTCGGCTCCCCCAAGCACACCTCCTAAAAAAGAACAAACGAAATAAGCACGTTTCCGACAGACATCCTCGCCTACCATGCGGCCTCTCTGTACATTTTACACTTCGAACTTACCCTTAAGAGAGGTGGTTCACCCAACGCTAAGACAGGCCCCCCACGCGCACAACGCGGATAGCCGTCGGGCGCGGACGCTTGCCTCGGGACACGTCACTAGAACAATAAACCACGTTTTCATAACGCCGCGGCGAACTTCGATCGACCCACGGTCGAACAAACGAAATAACGGCACATAACTCACCAGCGATCTTCAAACTCAACCACTCACGCACCAGAGAACGAAATCGACCACTCGCCACGCCGGTCGGAAAAAAAGAACGCTTTCAAAACTTCCCATAGGGACGCGGTAAGCAAACCGACTTTTGTAGTGATGTCCGTATATCGCTCGGCCGCATAGACAATCGATGCGTTCCGAATTACGGAGGAAAAAAAAGGGTTACAATATCTATAAATAAAAAGGTTATTTGGAAGAAATCACTATATTATCGACACAATCGCCATTAAATTTGCACCTATAATTTTTACCCATAACATCAACTCGTGTATGTTAAATAGGCAAACAGAAGCTAAATTAGCAGCAAAAAAATAAACGTCCTTTCAAAGGTGTGAAAGTGCTTAAAGTCTGAACAGTTGCTTATAATATAACAGATACGCTCTTGTATGGAGTGCTATTCGCACCTTCAGGATGGGTCGGTTAAGTATCAGTTGAACGGTAGGTAGAAAGGTAAGGTAGACTCGTTGGAGAGACGTGGCAAAAGACCCATACGCAATAAGGTTTATTCGGTTTAAGTCAGATTCTGTTTAGGACAAATTCTGTTTAGGACAGATTCTGTTTAAGACAGATTCTGTTTAAGACAAGTTCTGTTAAGGATAGCAATAACACTCTTTTTCGAAAAATACTTCAAAACTTTGAACATCGCAGCATAGTTGCAAGCTCATCGATTTTTAACGGATACATTACGGAATGTGCAACTAATGGTCAGTCTACTTTTATGACACGTCTAGGTTGTATGATCACACTTGATACACACATACACTTGATCACCACCTCGCTTTTGAGCGACGATGCGGTCTACGATGGAGCGTGCTTACCTAGGGAAACCGACCACTCGATTTGAAAATACTAATATTATAACTATCGCGAAAAACCCACTCAAGCAACGTAGTCCACAGTCTAGACGTTCAGTCACAAAAATAGAGTCAAATGTCCTCGTTCCAGTCTTTGGAACGACGACGCATTTAAAGCTACGAGGAGTCAACTACTCTTTAAAAAAAACAACACAACGCATTAAAAAAAAAAAAAACAACGCATTTAAAGCTACGAGGAGTCAACTACTCTCTAAAAACTTTATTTATACTATAAAAGTATAAATAAAGTTTTTTTTTATAATATAGAGTGACGAGACGATCAAGACATGTGCCTGATGGTAAACAACATGCCTGCCACATAACAGCAGAATGACACGCAGCTATTGGACCATGAAGAGTCCAAATCATTACCTAGCACTGCACTGCGGTCATCACCCAGATCAGATCTAAGATATTAATCTCTAAGCCCTGTAATTTCTCTGAAAACATTGCCCTTCAAACCGGAACACGGTAATGTTTGTACATTACTGCTTGGCGGTAGAATAACTGGCAAAGGTGTGGTACTTCCCCAGGCGGACTCTGCCAAGAGTCCTACCACTACTAAAACAATTTAGGCGGTAGTGGTAGGTAGCAAATTATGCGGAAGTTAGGCGGTAGTGGTACCCTATCTAACGTTTTGGTGTTTGACGTAGCGTATTCGTACTTACAGATAACCTCGTAACGCTACACGCTATACGAGTATAACTTAGCCGTATAATCCAGCGACGCGGCGTTCGAGTGTGAATGGGCTTGAGACGTCAAACTTTAGCTCGATTTCGTCTCCTTATCGCGAGACGGGCCCCTTATTTCTGTTGAAAGGGTAAAAAAAGGCGGTGGTGTACTGAGGAAACGATACTCGATTGTGTTGAATATGTTCTTATTTCTAATCGACTTTCAATTTTTTTTGTATGTTTTGTGATAGCTGCGCCAATTGCGATAACGACTATGGAAAAAATATACCATTCAAATCTAATAGTCTGTGAGGTGATTTATAAAATTATTGTTGTTTTCGTTGTTGTTTTAGAAAATTATTAATAATCGTCAAACATACAGACCAACAAACTTCCAGGGTGTGGAGTTGCAACTTCACGTCTACATAAAACAACATATTTATTGACACGTGACATCACTTGAAACTTTTAAGCACTGTCCCTTCGTCATTTTTTGTTTGTAAAACAAAAGAAAAATATGTGTAAAATATTTTTTAATGATAGATTACTTAGTTTTTTTAGTCATCACGCCAATTGTGAATCAATTTTGATGTTTCTTCTTTTGTTCAGTAGATCATAGTTTACAGGTAGTCGCATATAAATTTCATCAAAATCGATGTGGTGGTTTTTGTAATATCAACAAAAAACAAACGATTAAGGTGCTGTGTGCATTTGACAGAGTTCATAGCGTTCTACCAAATTTGTCAGAGAACTTACGATCATCGACAACTCATCGCAGTCATTTTAGTGTTTATCCTACTCGTAGCTAAGCCCTTTCATTTGACACTCACATTGAGGGAGTTGTGAAAAAAAAGTAAACCGTCATTTTGTGGCGGTGGCTATCTTGGATACATTTTCATCAGGTATAGCAATGAACACAGTTAACTAATTCTCCTTTCAAACATTAAAAAAAACACAATCAAAATCGGTCCAGAAAAAAAACTCTTCGTGTGCCTCCATCTCATTTGATCTGCCACGATGACATGCCGCCTTCGCTGCTGTTAGCTAACTCATCCTGTCGTTCCCTGCGGGTTTCAGCCCCGGTGACTCAAGATTGAAGCGGGATTAATATCAGATCGAGATTCTCATCACTGACAACGAAATAGGTATACCTAAAGTTTTTATTCTGTTCTAAGCTAACAACACTAAACACATGTTTTTCTTGTAGTCTATCTAGTAGTTGTTTTTGAAATAATTTAATTACTGGTCGCGGTTTGCCGTTTTACCTGCGTAGATTGTGTTTAGTGTTTTACCCGTTTCTGATATGATTTTTAGACAAAAAGGAGGCTGGTGTTCCAGACTATAATCTGTGTTCCGAGTTTCAACTTGATACATTCAGACGTTACGACATTATTGACCAATAAACATCCAAACATCTAAACTTTCACGTACCTATTTAACATTAGTGGGAAGTACGAAAATAGGTTGTAAAGAAACTCCTTGTGTATCTCCATCTCATCTGATCTGCCACGATGACATGCTGCCTCCACGTGTTAGCTAACTCATCCTGTCGTTCCCTGCGGGATTCAGCCCCGACGACTCGAGATTGAGGCTGTAGGTGTTACTGGTACTGGAGAGGAAATGAAACCACGTCACTGTATAAACTGCTGACTATATTGATCTTAATTATACACAAGTGACGCGGGGCGAGAGACTGAACGCTCGACCGCTGTCATCTTCTTATATACTAGTTCTGACACGTACAAACGTGCCCCCACATACACCCTTTTCTTAAAAAAAAGGAGAAAAACATATCTATAACAATCCACAAAAAACATAATTACATCGCACCTTGTTTACACTATAATATAACATATAACTATCAACTCGTCACATGTTTTTTCTGCTTGTTATGCACATTTTCTTCCGTGCTAACCTTGGCATATTGACGTCGAACCGCTTTGCTCACTCAGCGTTCTAGTTTGCACTAATGACTATTGATTTATATTTCCTATTACGTGACGCATATCACTTGCAATCCAATCTTTAAAATATATGACCATACCCGAATAAATCGCCAGAAGTTCCTTGTCGTATACACAGTACTTTTTCTGGGATTCCGTGGGCTTCTTTGCAAAAATAATCGAGGGTTCTCCAAAGACCCTTTTCCTTCTGTGCAATACCGCGCCTATACTAATGTCTGACGCGTCTGTCATAAGAGTTAACCTTGCCCCTGGACCCGGGTCCTATAACTTGGCAGCATTTTGTAAGCTTTCCTTACTTTTCAACGCTCTAATTGCCTCTTTAGTAGCCCATATTGTCTCTTTTCTTTGCACATTGTCTGTCAATATCTTTTAAAAATTCTTTGTACTCTTGCAGCGTTTGGTATGTATGCTCTATAAACATTTTACATTCCCAAAAAACCTGCGTAACTACTCTACTGTCTCCGGTTTGAGATAGTCCTGAATAACCTTGACTTTGTCAGGCAAAGGACTTATTCCATTTTCCGAGACTTCGTAACATAAAAAATCTATTTAACTTTTCTCAACATACATTTACCTATTTCAACTTCCATTTAATATATCCGTAAACGCTCAAATAACCTACGCAAATGCTCTTTATGCCAGGTTGCATTTTTCGAGCCAATTTGTTATGTCATCTAAGTAACCAAACAAAACTGATTGCTCAGCATTATTACTACTACTACCGCTGTCATTGACACCAATATTTATTTGTTCTACGCCAGTTAACCCAAAGGTCAATCTCGTAATCGAAAATACCAAACGCGTAATAATTGCTATTTTTCTATATCCTCTGTACTAATTTTCTACCGTCAGCTTAAAATTCCTTGAACAATCGGCTACAATTATCGGCTGTTTAGCATCGCATAGCAATTTTCTTAAACCGGAAATGGGATCTGCACAGCCACTCTGGATCACCTGGTGCCCTTTTCTTCCGCGAACCAGTCCTATTTTCGCTCCATTTTTGGCTCCTGCTTCTTCCGCGTTCTTGAACTTGAACCTTACTGCGTAGCGATGTTGCTTCTAACTCCAGCTTCCTCATCTGCTTGACTAGCTCCGTGAGAGGTAAATGGGGTACCTGTTCGTTACTCCCGGACACAGCAGCGATGTCGTAGCACGTGGTGTTCTCTATAATTTTGTTCTTGTTGCTAAGTTCTTGTCGCTCAGCACTATCCTCATAGACCTGCAGCAGTCGGTCCTTCAGCGCCGTATACTTGTTGTTCACCGGCGTCTGGAATGAGTCTCTCCCCAATTTTGATATAACCATGTTGAACTTTCCTCCATCCCCTTGTTTCTGCGATGCCATCACTGCTTCAAACTGGGCCAACCATAACCGCGGCATGTCAACCCAAAAATCTGGAAGTCTCGTTGACACACCTATAGCGGCCAGGGCACAATCAGCGGAATTCGTTCGCTCGTCTTTCATGCCCTGCTGACCCACTTGCCCACTTACTGGTGCAGCGTGCGGAAACATTGTTCAAAAACAATTTACTAACGCAGTAACACCAACAAAAAAAATTCTGAATCTTCTCTTCAACTCACTGATCAATCGTCGGGGTCACCACTGTAACCACCACTGAATCACGTCGGGCTGGATCACGTCGGGGTCACCACTGTAGGTGTTACTGGTACTGGAGAGGAAATGAAACCACGTCACTGTATAAACTGCTGGCTATATTGATCTTAATTATACACAAGTGACGCGGGGCGAGAGACTGAACGCTCAACCGCTGTCATCTTCTTATATACTAGTTCTGACACGTACAAACGTGCCCCCACAAGGCGGGATCAATATCAGATCGAGATTTTTTTACTGACAACCAAATAGGTATAATGTTTTTTTTTATCTATTATGTTTTTAACTTTGGACGATACTTAAATGTTCCACCACCGCTATGATTCTACGTTGCTCCGATGCCACGCTATATTATCTAGCATGTGTAACTTTTTTTTTAAACTTCTTTAGGTTTACTTGCAATTGACCGCCATCTCGCCTGAGCGACGATGCTGTCTACGATGGAGCGTGTTTAGCTAGAAGAACCCGCGATTCACTTTCGATTTAAAGACACTAAAAGATTATAACCATCGGGGAAAACCCACTCAGGCAACGCATTTCACAACCTAGACGCTCTTACCACAAACATCAAAACTTTGCTTAGTGTTAGTGGCTCTGATGTTAGGGTCTACTATAGTTGATTATTAATTTGACTCACTAAGAGTACTAATTAATTGTAAGGTTGAAGTTTTTATGACTCTTCGCAATGACTTTCCTTTGATAACTGACTCGTGGTGGAAAGCTACGCGATCCTTTTCTTTAAGTACACGTCTCTGCCTGTACACTAAGTTTGGAGTCAGATGGTGCTGTATGTGAAGTGTCCACTAATATTTATTTACTTATCTTGTTCAAATAAAGTAAAGAAACTCCCTGTGTATCTCCACCTCACCTGACGCGGCGGTGACACGCTGCCTTCACGTCGTAGGAAGCTCATCTCGCGTTCCCGGGAGAATTCACAGCCCCCGAGCGAGTCGAGATCGAGACGGGATCGATGTCAGATCCTGTTTTTCACTACTGACGAGCGAGCGAAACTCTTATTGAGACTGCAGATTTTATTGAGATATTCTGTTTTATATTTTTACTCAGTAGGTACTCTCGTTAGTTTAGTGATATAAGACGATGCAGCGGCAAAGGGTGATCTTTTTAACCGTCTTCAAACAAGAAATTGAGAACCTCTGTTCTCGATTTCGGGCTATATAATATATCTTTTTAGTTTTGTGTATATACATATCTATATTACGCGATAGCTCAGCCAATTGTGAATCGATTTTGATGATTCGTTTTATATTTGGTAGCCTATATACTTGACAAATGGTATTCATAGCCCCCAGCGAATCGAGATCGAGGCGGGATCGATGTCAGATCGAGTTTTTCACTACCGACGAGCGAGCGGAAGTCTTGTTGAAATTTGGAGATTTTCTTGATATATTCTGTTTTATATGTATATTCGTTACTCCCCTTAGTTTAGTAAGACGATGCTGCGGCAAAGCGTGATCTTTTTAACCGTCATCTAAAAGATGGAGGTTCTCAATTCAGTTTTTTGTTTTGTCTTAAATCTATTGCACAATACCTCAGCCAATTGTGAAATGATTTTGATGGTTTGTTTTTTGTTTGGTTGACTGTATACTTCAGAGATGGTCCTATAAATTTTTATCGAAATTCGGTGAAGCGTTTTTTTAAATATCAAGAATAATGTAAAATTTGGCTTCATATCTGAACGACACATTCGTAAACTTCGCTGTTTCATTGGAAGTTGAGTTCCCAAAAAATATGAAAATTAGGTTAGAAAGTGAATAAGAATAAGAATTTATTTATTGCCATACTGTGTTCACAAAGATCTTAAAGTAGCTTATTATCTATTAGGTATAGGTACAAACAGTGTGCCCAATTACGGGCGTGCAATAGGTAAGTGTATAAGTTTAATTTTAAACTGAAGTCGGGTTTTGTTTTTTTTGGTGAAAATGAAATTATACATAGGTACATACATCAGAACATACAAAATACGCAAATAAATTTGAGCCATTTTATACTTTATTTTTATCCTTAAAAAGACATTTTCACTCTAAAAAGTCAAAGAAAATATGGACAGCTATGACGTCAAAAACTAAAAGAGAAAAAAAACAGTCTAAAAGTACGGATACAATTCAAAACAATAAATGTTAATTTTTACGCAGGTATTTTTACTTGAGAGTAATAGTGTCGCGAATTCTAATTTATAATTCAAAATTCTTTTTTCCGTCACAAAAATGCCCACACGCATGCGTACATAGATACACATGCACTAACGTGCTTTAGTAGTGGTAGGACTCTTAGCAGAGTCCGCCTGGGGAAGTACCACACCTTTGCCAGTTATTCTACCGCCAAGCAGTAACGTGCAAACATTACCGCTTTGAAGGGCAATGTTTCCAGAGAAATTACGGGGCTTAGAGATACAACATCTTAGATCTCTGGGTGACGATCACAGTGCAGTGCTAGGTAATGATTTGGGCTCTTCATGTTCCAATAACTGCGTGTCACTGTGCTGTTATGTGGCAGGCATGTTGCTTACCATCAGGCAAATGTCCTGCTCGTATTGTCGTTCCTTATAAAAAATGCACATACATATACAATATAAATCTAAGTACGTACATACTTAAACACATAGGTACCGGTAACGGCTACAGTGACACGAGTTCATTTGTTTTTCCCTTCTCAAAAAATACCTAAAGCGTCTAAAAAGTTTTCACTTCGAAAATATATTGAGATAAAGTTTTAGAATACAAGAGTAAGTCGTCTCTCCGCCTACGTAAGCACCTATTTTTTCCCATTGTGATTAAAAATCACATTGTATTGAATATCTAACAAAAGAAAACCCGATGTAAGTCGAAAAAGGTGAGAGCACGAAGCCTCAGCAAGTTCTACTTTGTTCAACACTTGTGATTTGCCAGATCATTGACGCCGAGGCTACGTCCTACGTAACTCCGGCAGCTAGGAAATATTCAGAAATGTTCAAATAAAAATGACGACGGCAGATCTTTTTGTAAGCTCATTTACCTATAAGCAACCGATTCATCAAGATATTATATGGTATTTGTAACTGTTCATTATTTTTATTTTTTATGTTCGGGCTCTGTTCGGGTGCTGTGGTGGGCTCGACACCATAGCGACGACATACATAGTGCCCTATCGACTAAAACTCCCACAGTTTTCTCCTGCATCGCCAGGGGTCAGGATTCATTATGGCTTAAAACTTGGCATCTACAAGTAGATCTAGTTTCGCAGACCAATAAAGTATCATTGTGTTTTGGTAAAAATTCAAGTTTATTTTTTTTCACCAAATTTTTAATTTTACGTTATTGTTTGTTATATAACTTCTTTCTACTTACTCACCTACTTCCGTTTTTTTTGGTAATTTCAATGACAGAACAATGAAATATATTATATAGTTCTTTATCCTGCATATAAATACGTTACGTACAGCAAAAGTAAGTATAAAATTCATGTATTCTCAGCTTGGCTGAGACCACAAATGTTGGTTACACAAATTATCAGAATGAAACGTAAGCATAAATCGAAAGGGTATTATATAATTGAGTTTGTATTCGTGAAATAGCTGTACAATCACATCTCACGTCATGCTACGATACCACGACACCGTAGACGGCCGCTACGCTATCTTTTCTGTTGATTATGCCCGAGCTACACTAGACTAGTTTTTCAAGCTAGGATAGCAAGCTAGAACTTCTGGCTTCATGTAGACAACGCTACACAAGGCTAATTTTGTCTACACGAAGCTAGAAGTACTATCTTGCTAACTTACTAACAATAGTTCGGGCATTACGTGGGACAAGTGGCCAGAGCTCCCGGTCGATAGTTTCCAAGTATTGTGTTACGGCAGCAATAATTATTGAACTTCAGTGAATGCGGCGCGTCACGCACGAACCTTGAGACTGAGCACTAGCTGAGCCTTGATTCTCCAAACTTAGTTTCTGTTTGTTATTTGTACTCGATAGGAATCAATTCAGTTTGTATTTTTAACCCCGACTCGAAAACGACGGGATGTTGTTACTTTGTCGTGTCTCTCTGTCTTCGTTTGTTTGTTTTTCTCTTTTTTTCTGTGTGTGTCTGTGGCATTATGGCAAAATTTATGGGTCAATACCTCTTCTAATGCATTATTTCGCAATGCCGTACAAAAATCATACGCCACGGAGAAATGATCGAGAGTTGCAACCCCCCCTCGTCACCTGTCCTCGGTTGGACAGCTTACAAGTGACGGCATAGTGCTGAATCTTACTTTATACCCTTCTATCATCCTACATAGGTCTCCTGGTGGTTCATTTGACCCATACATTTTGTTCACGGGCCTGTAGTCTATTAGTTAAAAGTCTATTTTTCAACAAAATCAATTCAACCGTTTCGAAGGTCGGAATCTTGGAGAAAAAATAGTTATTTGTTGTACAAGAGTGCAAAGTGGCTTTTTAACCGCGTGCTCAATTTTGATGACCGAGCAAGCGAAGGATTCTAAAGTTGAATCACGAGCGTAGCGAGGGATTCAAAAATTAGAATCCTGAGCGTAGCAAGGGAATCAAAAGGGCACAAGGTGAAAAATCTTTGCACTCGAGTGTAACACGTAATTTTTCATCCCCCCCTAGCGAGGAAATTACTAAACGCTTTGCGCATTTTCAGTTTCAGTCGATTCTGTTGGCGTCAAATAAACTTCTTGGTCGCTAGAATCACTTATTATTATGGTATTTCGGTTTTTCACTTGTATTCAATTTTATAAGTTTTAAACTTTAAGTTTATTTAGCCATGGTTTTAAGTTTTAACAATATGACGTGAAAATATGGAGAGTTGACCGATTGAGGTAAGGAGTTTCAAATGTGTACATGAAAAAGTGTCCAAATGCATTAAATTATAGTAGCGCTAAATTTGCATCAGGGTACATTTTAAAGGAAATTAATAAACGTACTATTCAGAATTCATGAAAGAAAATTATTGGCAGTCATAGGCACTGCCGATAGAAGTGGTAACTTATAACTCAGAATTTGATTGTTTATTTTGAAAACTAGCGTGGAAAACCGCAGGGCGTGGCTATGAGCATGGCCATCTAGAAATGCTGACACATTTTTAAAAGGCCAATGGGAAAGACTGAGGCATTTCTAGATGGCCAATGGCTATGGCCCGAGTTTACCCGAAGATTTCTTATCATTCCCAAGCGTGACGCTAGAATTAAATTGACAGCCCACGAAAAATCTGTCTTTGGCACGCCAAAAGAAGTTTTGACTTCAAAATATATTGTACCTACCTAAGTTTTCTCAAAATAGTAATATTTATTTGATGTTATAATTACTACATTATTTTGTACTGCACAAGTAGTTGAAATTATCTATTAGTTACTATTTTAAGTAAGTAGTCAATAATATTTAATTAGTTAACTCGGCAACTCGGCATACTTCAATTCGATTACAATTGATTAATTCATAGCATTTTAAAATGTTTTGGCATATGAAATAACATTCTTTACCTCTATCCTCCATACGTGAAAAGAAAATAGCGCGCAAAGCATTAAAAAAAAGTACACCAAGGAGGTTCCGAGTATGAGTTTTTAACAAATTAAAAATAAATGTATGATGAATTCGGCACCAAGGAGGTAGAAATAAATAGGTTAAATTATGTTTTGAATTCAAAACCTCAGTACACACGATGTTCTAAATTCAAATTTACTTTACCCTCTAGAGGGTAAAAACGACTTTTGCGCCCTGATATCGAGGAGCAAAAGTACTCTTTCCGAGCTGGTGGGATGAAAATGATATTTGTTTTACTTGCAAAATGATAAAATACATACTCGTACGTTTGACCTAAAATTTTAAATAATTCCATAAGCAGCCCTCTAAATGTTCCGACTGTTTGGACTAGGAGCCAACTCTCGAAAGTGTAGGCCATAATTTACCACGTGTTAGGTTCACTAGGTCACATAACCAAACATATTTCAATAGGCTTGTTTCCACTAAGAATTAATCGGATGGATTAAAAGTTTTTACTATTGATTAAGATATACAGATTTTAAAAAATAAAACAGTTTATCAAAATAAGCAAAGATTATTAATATTTTTACAAAAGAAAATCTTAAAAAATAGGCATTGGGTCACGTGACAGTGAACGCCAATCAGAAAATGTGACGTCACGCCGTGCTAAACATCACTTGACATTACCAATGTTGCTGACATTTTCATAGAACTAAAATCATTTTATTTTTTTATTTAATTTATTCTTGGTCATGGATACTAGTTCTTCAGCCGCTTTACTCAACTAGTTTGTTATTGTTTTACCACTATTCTTGAGGAAAATTATCAGTTTTTTTTTACATTTACATTTCTAAGATTATACTGTGTCAAATACTTACATCAAAATGCTCTTCACATAAATACATTCTTAGTTTAGTGGGCATCATTCCTCCGCGCAAGCGTTTGCCACTTTTTTCATATTTGTAGGATCGTTTGGAACATAGATGAGTAAATTATTTGGTGTATTTATACTTGTGCTTGTACACTGGGGTACTATGCAGTTCTTGTAATACGAGGGATTCGTTTTAAATTAAAAACATTGACAACGTCCTTACACAAACATATAAGTTTGCCACGGCGTGACGTCATTCGAGACGTCATGACAGTCTTAAGCGTTTTTGTGCAAAAATCTGTTTGATTTTTTGAAATGCAAAATACATATCGTAAATGTAAGTTTTTTTTTTAAATATGAATGTTTCGGAATAATATAAACATTAACCTATATTATTAACCTAGTTTAAAAATTTAGTAAACTAGCCTATTCAATTAATTTATTGGAACCATAGATCCAGAAGAACATTAGGTAATGTCATTTACAAAAACAAAGAAACCGTGTACATAAGAAGATACTCGTAGATAAAAACATAAATAGCCCACTAAATGTTCCCAATGTTAAGACTGGTGGCCTTTTCTCGCAAGGCCTCGAGAGGCAAAGCCATAATCCACCACGCTGGCCCAGTGCGAGCTGGTGCAAAATAATAAGATAAAATAATAAAAATGTCAAATAAGAATTAAGCTGTTGTAAAGGAGCCTCGTCAATTAGTAATGTGCAAACATTACTGTGTTCCGGTTTGAAGGCCAATGTTTCCAGAGAAATTACAGGGCTTAGATATAGAACATCTTAGATCTCTGGGTGACGAGCGTAATGCAGTGCTAGGCAATGATTTGGACTCTTCATGTTCCAATAGCTGCGTGTCACTGTGGTATTATGTGGCACGCTTGTTGCTTACCATCAGGCAAATGGCCTGCTCGTCTCGTCACTATTTATTGAAAAAAAAAATAGATCCCGCTGTAAAACGGCTTTGTCAAAGTCAAAATAACAAACAAATTTATTGGTGAACATTTCTCACACAACACAATCTAAACACAGCTTGTACTATGGAAGCCATATTATATTGTGTTCCAGTTTGAAGGGCAATGTTTCCAGAGAAATTACAGATATAAAATCTTAGATCTCTGGGTGACGAGCGCAGAGCAGTAAATGTAAGCAGGATTTGGACTCTTCATATTCTAATTGCTGCGTGTCACTGTGCTGTTATGTGGCAGACTGGCAGGCATGTTGCTTACCATCAGGCACATGTCCTGCTCGTCTCGTCACTCTATACTATACAATTTAAACTTGTTATACCTGGCAATACCCAGGCATGAAACAATTTTTTGTATTAATCACATACCTAATTATTTAAAAATCTTATATTAATCAGACAGCTCAAACTATGACCAATCTACTATCCAGAACTACTATATAAACACTCTTACTTAGTCGATTCTTTCCCATTTCCTCCACCGAAACTCTATCATATACGCTATTTACCTCCCCCGGGGTATTTGCATGCGCATATTCGCCAGTTTTATTAAAACCTACCCGCGATAGTTTCAGACAAACAAGGCCTGTCTTTATTATTAGTTCGGGAAGCTCTGAGAACGCGATGGAGCTTTATTTCCTCTGTATTTTAGTTATTTAAGACGCTTCAAGAAATCTCGCTATATATATATACTAGCGGCCCATTCCGGCTGCGATCGGATATTGTCATTTAAAGACTATTAATCGAAATAAAAACTATCATATCTCTCAAGTTGGACCAGACTGCTCACGGTGTGCCAATTTAATTTAAAATCGGTTAAGTAGTTTAGGAATCCATCGCGGACAAACATCGTGACAGGAGATTTAAGTCATATTAAAGACTAGCGATGATGACAGATGACCTCAGAAAGGTCGCTGGAAACCGCTGGTTGCAGGTTGCGCAGGACCTTTCGTTTTGGAAATCTAGGGGGAGGCGTATGTTCAACAGTGGACGTCTTCCGGCTGATGATCATGATGATGATGAAATACTAGCGGTGACCCACAGTTTTACTCGTATAGTTCCCGTTCTCGTTATTTTTTTGCAATAAAAAGTAGCTAATGTGCAATTCTA
This sequence comes from Ectropis crepuscularia, assembly GCA_963693475.1. Classification (NCBI taxonomy): domain Eukaryota; kingdom Metazoa; phylum Arthropoda; class Insecta; order Lepidoptera; family Geometridae; genus Ectropis; species Ectropis crepuscularia. The sequence goes on from OY856355.1 coordinate 24,172,341, forward strand.
ATTTATAGGTAATTTAACTCTGTTTCAAAATGTCAACCCGATCCGTTCAGCAGTTCCGACGTGATTGAGTAAGAAACATCCAAACTTTGATATCTATATTAATATTTTATTACAAAGCATAACATTTCTAGATGCCCAATCGCCAAAGTCCCGAGTTTACCCGAAGATTTCTTATCATACCCAAGCGTGACGGTAGAATTCAATTTACATTCCACGAAAAATTTGTCTAGGCGCGCCTAAAGAAGTTTTCACTTCAACAATATCGCTTAAGTAGTCCATCGCGGACAAACAAACAATATTACTTGGTGTATCTGGCGCGCGTTGGTACACCATCTGTCGAAAATTGGTTATACCAACCCAGAAACCTTCTTTGCCTCATGCACAACAACTTTGCCAAAGATGATGACATGATCGAATGCATAGTTTACGATTCTATTAAGGACTTACATACAAACAAACATTATTGTCTATCTAACAATCTATCGGGTTTTTATCGGATACACTTCGGAGAGTGTGCTACTGATTTGCATGATCTAATACCACCTTGTCTTTTTTTCTATCGGAATGCTCGTAACTCGACAAAGCGACAACGTTTCATGGTTGATGTCCCAAAGACACGAACGAAGAGATTTGACTCTACTTTTGTGATAAGAACGTATAGGCTGTGGAATACGAGTGGGTTTTCCCCGATGGTTACAATCTTTGTGTCTTCAAATCGAGAGTGAATCGTTTATTTCTAGGTAAACACGCTCCATCGTAGACCGCATCGTCGCTTAACATCAGGCGAGATGGCGGTCAAGTGTGAACCTATAAAAGTAAAAAAAAAGTATATAGAATAAGATTGGGAACCTCCTTATTGAAGTGTTAATGGTTAAAGATATAAATAGAAGAATAGAACCTTTTTTAAAGTAGGATAAAGATATTAAATAGAAGAAGAGCACCTTATTTTTTAAGTGGGTTAAAGAGACAATGTGGCATGAGGCCCCACCGTAGCGAACACTCCCCGTAACGCTGGAAGCCGCGAAAGCCGGCGCCGTTATTCTAAGGAGCTTAACTAATGAGATTTTTCTTAATCTACTTAATCTGCAGCAGAATATAAAACGATACAGAGAGACAGCTCGGTGTACAGATGGCTTAATTGCATCTAAATCTACTTGATCCGGCAGACGTTACCTTATCATAATTATTAATGTTTTTACTGTGCAGCATTTTTAATCTATTAGTAATTGTGTAAAAAAAGACAACATTCAATGACGATCAATGGAAGAAATTGGTACAGTAAAGTTGAGGTTTTAAAGTCATATATATGTTAAAACAAATTTGTAAAAATCGTCAAATTATAATTTAACGACGCCAGATTAAAAACCTAACCTATAGTAGAATTATAATCTCACACGTAAGATTATAATCTGTCGGAGTTCACAATTTTACAGATACATCCTACTAATATTATAAAAGCGATAGTTTGGATGTTTGCTACCTTTGAATATTTGTTGCTCAATCACGTTAGAAAATCTGAATGGAACGGGTTGAAATTTGAAAAACAGTAAGATTCGGTCTAGGTCAGTATATAGTTACGGCTGGTCTAGTCGGGAGAACGGCACCTGCCGATCCGGAGAACCACACGCACCACTGTCTTTAAGAAGTCACGTGCGTATTGCCGCTAACTTAAAATGGTGAAGGAAAACATAGTGAGGAAACCGACATGTACCTAGAATTTTTCGAAGTCATGTGTCACCAACCCGCACTGGGCTAGCGTGGTGGATCATGGCCTTGACTCTCTTCTTGCAAGAAATGGCCCCGAGTCCCAGCTGTTTAGTGACTGTTTATGTGTATGTCCAGTACATAGGCTACTTTTTATAACAAGAAGATAACGGAAACAGAAACTACTCGGGTAAAAAAACGGGACGCTGCTAGTATGGTAAAAGTTATTTAATAGTTAATAGGTTATTTAAGTTATTTAATAGTTTCCAATGTGTGTGATCCCCGTACATGCACCTGGGGTCCATGGTGGAAGCCGATGACCGATGGTTCTCGCGTCACCATGCACTCAATGATGTATTTTGGAGATCCTTGGTGTCGGCGGGCGTTCCATGCACACTTTAGCCTGTGTAGATCGGACGGCAAGACACCGGACGGTCTGACCCTAATGCCCTGTGTTCAGTACAGAACATAAAATGTGTGTGGCAACATTTCTATATGTGGTAAAAGCCACACACACATATGGCAACACGGATTGCCATACTTTCTCTCTGCAAAAATGTCTGTACGGTGTGCACGACAATTGTAATCTTTTTTACATTTAATTTGAATATTCAATAAATATTCTTAAAATACATTCTCGCATGATTTTATTTCACACATGCGAAGTTGGTCCTTCGTTGTGAAAGTTAACCGCGAGTGCAATTACTGTGTTAATAGTAAAAGTTACAATCCATATTGTAACCGACACGTGCTCCGGTGAACCGGCGTTTGAGTCTGCTCGTGGCGGCTCTAAGTTATCCAGTGCTATTGATTGGGTGCTACAACGCTATTTTCAGCTTATTTCAGCGAAACAAAAACAATTTATCAAAGGAAAAGCGCGTACGCTGCTGTTTGGCGTCATTTCCCTGCGCACATAATTTGGCCGCTGAAACCTATCCAACCCATAGTTTGGATAGTATAAACATATAGCTCAAGAAAAAGGTACGATATGATCCGGGAAAACTCAAAGAAGGAAGCTGGAACATAGTAAAACATTGTTTTACGCAGCAAGGTAAAAGTTTTTATATCTACCTACAAGTTGGAAGTAACAAAGGTGAACATTGAACAAGTTGCTAAACTTGTTGGTTGGCGGTAAATTACCTACCTACCTACTTCCAACTCAAAATTGGAATCGACTGAACTGTCAATGTCAAATTGTTCGCGGCATTCCATCGACTTTGACATTGATCTGACAGCTAGCAGTTGTCCTTATCTTATCTCGTTTTCTCCTCGATTACAAAGTAAACAAAGTGTTTTTTGGAATTTTACCATATTAAAATCAGTGTTAAAGGCCTTTATGTGAAGTGTATAGTGTTTATTAGTGCGGTACGTAATGGAGGGACTAAAGAAGCTTAAATCTACACGCGCAATAGCAAAAGGACTAATATCTAGGATAGATAATTACGTCAACGACTCCAAAGGTCTGGAGTCTGCTAGTTTTGAGCTGTTAACTGCCAAAAAAGAAAAGTTGCTTACTACATTTCAATCATATGAGCTCACGCAGTCAAATATTTTAGATATTGATGAGCAGGATGACGAAGATATTGGTGAAGTTGAGGAAAAGTATTTCAACAGTTTGGCCTTACTAAATGCAAGTATAAACAAATTGAAAGACATTGATAAGCCTACATGTACTTCCTTAGCCGCATCTAAACTTCCAGCTGTGGAAATTTCAGCCTTTGATGGCAAAGATATTACTAAATTCAAGCCTTTTTATGAACTTTTCATAGCAGTTATTCATAATAATACTTCACTCTCAGATATACAAAGGCTCTTTTACTTGAGAAAGTATCTCCTTGATGAAGCTCTTGCAATAATTATAAATCTACCACTTGTGAACAGTTCATATAAAGAAGCACTTGAATTATTACGGATGCGCTATGACAATAAGGCACGCTTAATCTCTAATCACATTAACATATTACTTGATATTCCTCACATGCAAAAAGGTACTGCAGCCTCTATAAGGACCTTTTTGTGTCAAGTTAAGCAGCAATTACAAGCGTTAAAAAATCTTGATGAACCCGTTGATAAATGGGACATGATTTTAATTTCAATCTTAGGCAGAAAGGTAGATCTTTACACTAATCGCACATTCCATATGGAAAGAAACTTAGAGAAATTGCCCACTATGGTAGAATTTGTTTCATTTTTAGAGAAACGAGCAATTGCACTTGAAGATAGTTTACCTTATAAGAATAATATGTCACATGACAAAAATCAAAGAGAAAATTCACACTCAAAGGTTTCCAATGTCACTACTCGCTCCAATGTAGCTTGTAGGTATTGTGACTTGGAACATGGCATTTTTAAATGTCCTAAATTCAAAATGGTCCCTATAGAGACTCGCAAATCTTTTGTTCAAGAACATAAATTATGTTCTCTGTGTTTAAATGCTCATAATGACAAGTGTCACTTTAAATTTAAATGTAAAACTTGTAAGGGTCTGCACAACACTTTGCTGTGTGATAAAACTGAAACACCAGTTGTAATGCACTCTAGCAATGATAATTTGGGCGGCACAATACTGCTTCCTACGTTAAAGGTGAGAATCATCGACAAATTTGGTCGTGAGTTCCTAGTTCGTGCATTGCTCGACAGTGGTAGTCAAGCATCATTTATGACTACTGAACTATTAGAAAAATTGTGTTTGCACACAACTACTCAATGTAGTAACATTATTGGCATAGGTAATAAAGCCACTAAAATATACCAGTCAGCAATGCTGACCATACAGTCATATCATAACAACAATATTAAATACAATGTGAATTGTCATGTAGTTGAGTCAATCACTACTCCTTTGCCTCAATTTTTGATTGATACATCTAAGGTTGTTCTTCCCAAAAATATTACATTAGCTGATGAACAGTACAATGTGCCGTCAAAAATATCATTGCTTCTGGGAGCTGAGATATACTTTGCCATTCTATTAGGTGGCTGTATCAAGTTAAATAATGGGGCAGTCTTGCAAAACACTACATTTGGATATGTGATTGCAGGCAAATTGCACAATCAAAGCAATAATTCTGATAATATTGTATCTAATTTTGTGATTTGTGAGCATAAAAAGCTAGAAAATGTTATGGAACAACTTTGGATAACTGAGAAGGTTCCAGAGAATGCCGATAGGTGTTCTGAGGAATATTTAAAATCAGAAAATATTTTCACAAAATCAGTTAAACTTGAAAACAATACTTTTCATGTTGATTTGCCATTAGCCAGCCCGGTCAATGAACTGGACTTGGGGGATTCTTTCTCAGTTGCCCTACAAAGATTCTATGTGTTAGAAAAAAGATTTAAACGAAATCCTTCACTATTGGAGGCCTACAAAAAATTTATTGATCAGTATTTAGAGATGGGACATGCTAGAGAAATTGATATAAGTTCTTATGATGTTTATAATGGCTCTAATTACTTTCTAGCGCACCATGCAGTAACCAACAATGACAGCAAAACTACTAAATTGCGTGTGGTCTTTGATGGAGGTATGCATTCAAAAAAGAAAGTTTCTCTTAATGATGTCATGCTGAATGGTCCTGTGGTACAGGGTGAGCTTTTAGACATTCTTATATCATTTAGAACTTATATGTTTACATTAATCTGTGACATAGAAAAAATGTTCCGTTGTGTCCAAATAAATGATGATTACAAGGTGTTACAAAACATCTTATGGAGAGACAACCCAAGTAAGCCCATCGTTTGTTTACAATTACAAACAGTAACATATGGACTAAAGTCTTCTACCTTTTTGGCCACACGGTGTCTAACAGAACTTGCCCATCGCTACAAAGATAAATACCCTCTTCCTGCAAAAGCAATGCTCTGCAACACATATGTTGATGATGTCATATGTGGGTGTGATAATGAGGAACAATTATTTGAATTAAAGGCCCAATTAATTGATTTGTTGGAATTAGGCAATTTTAAATTGCACAAATGGTGTTCCAATCTTCCCACAGTACTCGATGACATCTCAAAGGATAAAAAATATTTTGAAGAATTGGATTTAAATAAAACAAACATTATCAAGACTTTAGGTCTGAAATACAATATTATTTCAGACACATTTACATTTAAATGTCCTGACACCAATGGTGATCATTTTAATACTAAAAGGAAAGTACTCAGCTTTATTGGAACACTATTTGATCCATTAGGCTTGATCGGTCCTATTATAGTAGTAGCCAAGTTAATTATGCAAGAACTTTGGTCTTTAAAAATAAATTGGGATACATTGCTGCCTGTCAAGCAACTACAGATGTGGGAAAAATTTCTACATGGCCTTAAGACAGCAAGCAGTATTTCAGTTGATCGACTTATAAAGGAAGAAAATTTTGAAAATGCAGAGTTGATAGGCTATGCAGACGCATCCATGAAAGCGTTTGGGTGCTGCCTTTACTTGAGAACTATTACAGCGGATGGCAAAATAAAAACAAAATTAATTTGTTCCAAGTCTCGAGTGGCTCCATTAAATAAGGTACTTACAATACCTCAACTAGAACTTAATAGTGCAGTCTTGCTGGCTCAGCTCTCATCTAGAGTCAGTAAAATACTTGTGCCTAGATTTGAACATAAAGTTTTCTTGTATAGCGATTCCCAAATAGTCCTTGCCTGGATTCAAACTGAAAAGGTAAAGGCTAATACCTATGTCAATAACAGGGTAAAGCTAATTACACAACTAACTGACAAAAATTCATGGTACTATGTAAGGTCAGGTGATAACCCGGCTGATTTAATTTCTCGTGGCGTAGAACCACAATATTTAAAGGACCAGTCTCTATGGTGGCATGGTCCCCAATATTTATCAGATAGTGATTTCAAACATAATCGTACATATAATCCAAATTTCATCAAAAATTGAAGATATTAACAGTAATGTTTGCAACATAGAGGTAGAACAAGCACCTCTACCACTGGACTTACTTGAAAGATTTTCAAACATTAATAAACTACAACGTGTCTTAGCTTACTTGTATAGATTTGTTAATAACTGTAAGCAAAGTAACAATGACAAATTAAGTGGATATTTATCTCCAAAAGAACTACATGATTCCCTATTAGTTATCATTCGTTCAGTTCAAAAACAAGTATTTTTCAAAGAAATAAAATGTCTCATGAGTAAAACAAATATCAAAAGTGGTATAGGTAGTCTCCATCCCTACATGGACAGCAATGGCTTGATTCGTGTTGGTGGCAGGTTGCAACATGCAGGGATTGCAAAAGACAAAATGCATCCAGTAATACTGCCAAAGGCTAATAATATTACTTCTATGATAATTAAAAATGAACACTTAAGATTGCTCCATGTGTAACGTTACATATTGACTACAATATGTAAACGTACATTCCTACTTTCATTCTAAAAACATCACTTTCATAGGAGAGATGTGTGTATTTACATACCAAAATTTTCATATCACTAATTTCCTTTTAATTGTGTCCATACGATAGATAATAATTTTCTTATTGTTGTGATATATTTCTGGTATCATATATCTTATTCTAAATCTATAATATTTACGTTTTTCCAAAATATTTGTTTGTTTACATAATTTCTTATTGTCAATACTTCAAACATCATTCGTCACTTAGCAACCTCCACCCTTTTTCATAAGGTCGTATAGTTTTTAGATTTAATCCTCTTTGAATTACTAATATTAAAATTAAGTTTTTTACTCCAGATTCGAATCATCAAAAGTTTTCTTTATGAATCTCATCGGCTGAGATGGGCAGTGAGAATCCAGCTTCCAACAGAAGAACATTAACCTACAAAAGACTTCCAAGCGATCAAGATCAGTAATAAACCTTGAAAGGTCTAAACGGCTGAGAGCCACTATCGTTCAACGATCACATCCCTTGAACTTACTTGGAAGTACTTACATCCTGAAAAACTGTTGGAAGCAACTACCTTCACGAAGACTGCTGGCAGAGAACTCTACCGTGCTAGGTGGAGCCCTTCTCGTTTGGAAGCAACTACATTCACGAGGACTGCTGGCAGAGAACTCTACCGTGCTAGGTGGAGCCCTCCTCGTTGGGAAACTTCTACACTCACGAGGACTGCTGGCAGAGAACTCTACCGTGCTAGGTGGAGCCCTCCTCGTTGGGAAACTTCTACACTCACGAGGACTGCTGACAGAGAACTCTACCGTGTTAGGTGGAGCCCTTCTCGTTTGGAAGCAACTACATCCAGGAAACCTGTTGGGAAGCATTTACTCACTGGCCTTCAAGACAATTAATTTTCTCATTTTAAGTTACGTTTTCTTTTTTTAACTTATTCATTTAATCTTTATTTATTTTCTTAATAAACTTGTAATCACGATCATCTTATTATTCACCTTCATCCACCACTCCTCTGTTGTTCACTGACGTGAACAACAGAGGAGAGGTGGATGAAGGGGAATAATAAGATGTTCGTGATTACAAGTATATTTAAGAAATAAAGACAAAAGGGAAGGTAGAAAAAAGTAGAGTGATATAAAGAGAATGTAAAAGAACAAAAATAATAAAAAAAGGGGATTAAGTGAGGACTTCCATCAGGGAATGGCTTGCAGGTTCAGCAGCCTGGAGCAGGTACAGCGTTCAGCATCCCACAGCAGGGCATGGCTCGCAGGTTCAGCAGCTTGGAGCAGGTACAGCGTTCAGTGAGGACTTCCATCAGGGAATGGCTCGCAGGTTCAGCAGCCTGGAGCAGGTACAGCATTCAGCATCCCACAGCTGGGCATGGCTCGCAGGTTCAGCAGCCTGGAGCAGGTACAGCGTTCAGCATCCCACAGCTGGGCATGGCTCGCAGGTTCAGCAGCCTGGAGCAGGTACAGCGTTCAGCATCCCACAGCTGGAATGGCTCGCAGGTTCACGGTAGAGTTCACATCCGGCAGTCAGGAATGATAAACCTTCAAGGTTTACTGGTGATGTTGGTCACTTGGGAGTTCATTGTTCTTAAGTCTTTCCCTGTTGGAAGCCGGATTCTCACTGCCCATCTCAGCCGATGAGATTCATAAAGAAAACTTTTGATGATTCGAATCTGGAGTAAAAAACTTAATTTTAATATTAGTAATTCAAAGAGGATTAAATCTAAAAACTATACGACCTTATGAAAAAGGGTGGAGGTTGCTAAGTGACGAATGATGTTTGAAGTATTGACAATAAGAAATTATGTAAACAAACAAATATTTTGGAAAAACGTAAATATTATAGATTTAGAATAAGATATATGATACCAGAAATATATCACAACAATAAGAAAATTATTATCTATCGTATGGACACAATTAAAAGGAAATTAGTGATATGAAAATTTTGGTATGTAAATACACACATCTCTCCTATGAAAGTGATGTTTTTAGAATGAAAGTAGGAATGTACGTTTACATATTGTAGTCAATATGTAACGTTACATATTCCCGACGACTGCGGAAATTTTACGCTTCGGTAAAATTTGGGAAGAATTTCTAATGGGTTTAAGAGAGGTATTACCTTCACACAAACATAAATTCATTCAAGTAACCTTTCAAGTCTTTCACTCATCACTTCCATTCTGTTTGGGTGTAAGTTCACATTCAATGACGAACACTCAAAGCATACACTCTCGGCGATGGCAGGCTTTTTTAAAGAGTCATCAACCGCTCTAATAGTCGGCTTATTTAAAGAGTTATCACCCGCTCTATGGATAGAAGAAAATAAGAATGATAAAAGGGATGAACATAGGGCTTGATAGTTAGGCTTATTTATAGAGTTATCATCCGCTCTTTATAAGGGGAAGAAAGTAATTAAGGATGAGCATAAGGGCTCAAAAGATAGCACGAGCGGTAGGACTCAAAAGCTAACATGAGCGGTAGGGCTCAAGAGATACCTTGAACGGTAGGGTTCAAGATAAGCGTATGAGTTTAGGGCTCATACAAAATCCAAGAGTTAGATACTCATTGGTTAAAGAGTTAATGAGTTTAGAGCTCATTAACTTGAGAAAGTAAAAAAAAACAAAAGACCACTAAGTCTTGGGTAACGTTTAAATACGTTAGAAAAATACTAAAGAGTAAATAAAATACTGTAGGTTAATGATGAAGAGAGATCATGAGGATGAGATGAGGAGAGGAGAGGAGAGGAGAGGATGAGAAGAGAAGTTAATAACCAAAGAGTGCCGAAAAGAAAATATTAAGTATATATACTAGTGTAAGTATTTTTTAGAATTTAGAAGAGGAGAGGAGAGGAGAGGATGGGAAGTTATTAATCCAAAGAGTGCCGAAAAGAAATATTAGGTATAAATACTAGTGTAAGTATGTTTTAGAATTTAGAAGAAATTCAGGGGTTGAGGGATCAAAGGTTAAGGGGGTAAAGGTTGAGGAAATCAAGGGTTGAGGGATCAAAGAATAAGCAAGAGAGGGGGGGTTGTTTTGGAAGGTTGGGCGCCAAATGTCACGTCAGTGAACAACAGAGGAGAGGTGGATGAAGGGGAATAATAAGATGTTCGTGATTACAAGTATATTTAAGAAATAAAGACAAAAGGGAAGGTAGAAAAAAGTAGAGTGATATAAAGAGAATGTAAAAGAACAAAAATAATAAAAAAAGGGGCTTAAGTGAGGACTTCCATCAGGGAATGGCTTGCAGGTTCAGCAGCCTGGAGCAGGTACAGCGTTCAGCATCCCACAGCAGGGCATGGCTCGCAGGTTCAGCAGCTTGGAGCAGGTACAGCGTTCAGTGAGGACTTCCATCAGGGAATGGCTCGCAGGTTCAGCAGCCTGGAGCAGGTACAGCATTCAGCATCCCACAGCTGGGCATGGCTCGCAGGTTCAGCAGCCTGGAGCAGGTACAGCGTTCAGCATCCCACAGCTGGGCATGGCTCGCAGGTTCAGCAGCCTGGAGCAGGTACAGCGTTCAGCATCCCACAGCTGGAATGGCTCGCAGGTTCACGGTAGAGTTCACATCCGGCAGTCAGGAATGATAAACCTTCAAGGTTTACTGGTGATGTTGGTCACTTGGGAGTTCATTGTTCTTAAGTCTTTCCCTGTTGGAAGCCGGATTCTCACTGCCCATCTCAGCCGATGAGATTCATAAAGAAAACTTTTGATGATTCGAATCTGGAGTAAAAACCTTAATTTTAATATTAGTAATTCAAAGAGGATTAAATCTAAAAACTATACGACCTTATGAAAAAGGGTGGAGGTTGCTAAGTGACGAATGATGTTTGAAGTATTGACAATAAGAAATTATGTAAACAAACAAATATTTTGGAAAAACGTAAATATTATAGATTTAGAATAAGATATATGATACCAGAAATATATCACAACAATAAGAAAATTATTATCTATCGTATGGACACAATTAAAAGGAAATTAGTGATATGAAAATTTTGGTATGTAAATACACACATCTCTCCTATGAAAGTGATGTTTTTAGAATGAAAGTAGGAATGTACGTTTACATATTGTAGTCAATATGTAACGTTACATATTCCCGACGACTGCGGAAATTTTACGCTTCGGTAAAATTTGGGAAGAATTTCTAATGGGTTTAAGAGAGGTATTACCTTCACACAAACATAAATTCATTCAAGTAACCTTTCAAGTCTTTCACTCATCACTTCCATTCTGTTTGGATGTAAGTTCACATTCAATGACGAACACTCAAAGCATACACTCTCGGCGATGGCAGGCTTTTTTAAAGAGTCATCAACCGCTCTAATAGTCGGCTTATTTAAAGAGTTATCACCCGCTCTATGGATAGAAGAAAATAAGAATGATAAAAGGGATGAACATAGGGCTTGATAGTTAGGCTTATTTATAGAGTTATCATCCGCTCTTTATAAGGGGAAGAAAGTAATTAAGGATGAGCATAAGGGCTCAAAAGATAGCACGAGCGGTAGGACTCAAAAGCTAACATGAGCGGTAGGGCTCAAGAGATACCTTGAACGGTAGGGTTCAAGATAAGCGTATGAGTTTAGGGCTCATACAAAATCCAAGAGTTAGATACTCATTGGTTAAAGAGTTAATGAGTTTAGAGCTCATTAACTTGAGAAAGTAAAAAAAAACAAAAGACCACTAAGTCTTGGGTAACGTTTAAATACGTTAGAAAAATACTAAAGAGTAAATAAAATACTGTAGGTTAATGATGAAGAGAGATCATGAGGATGAGATGAGGAGAGGAGAGGAGAGGAGAGGATGAGAAGAGAAGTTAATAACCAAAGAGTGCCGAAAAGAAAATATTAAGTATATATACTAGTGTAAGTATTTTTTAGAATTTAGAAGAGGAGAGGAGAGGAGAGGATGGGAAGTTATTAATCCAAAGAGTGCCGAAAAGAAATATTAGGTATAAATACTAGTGTAAGTATGTTTTAGAATTTAGAAGAAATTCAGGGGTTGAGGGATCAAAGGTTAAGGGGGTAAAGGTTGAGGAAATCAAGGGTTGAGGGATCAAAGAATAAGCAAGAGAGGGGGGGTTGTTTTGGAAGGTTGGGCGCCAAATGTCACGTCAGTGAACAACAGAGGAGAGGTGGATGAAGGGGAATAATAAGATGTTCGTGATTACAAGTATATTTAAGAAATAAAGACAAAAGGGAAGGTAGAAAAAAGTAGAGTGATATAAAGAGAATGTAAAAGAACAAAAATAATAAAAAAAGGGGCTTAAGTGAGGACTTCCATCAGGGAATGGCTTGCAGGTTCAGCAGCCTGGAGCAGGTACAGCGTTCAGCATCCCACAGCAGGGCATGGCTCGCAGGTTCAGCAGCTTGGAGCAGGTACAGCGTTCAGTGAGGACTTCCATCAGGGAATGGCTCGCAGGTTCAGCAGCCTGGAGCAGGTACAGCATTCAGCATCCCACAGCTGGGCATGGCTCGCAGGTTCAGCAGCCTGGAGCAGGTACAGCGTTCAGCATCCCACAGCTGGGCATGGCTCGCAGGTTCAGCAGCCTGGAGCAGGTACAGCGTTCAGCATCCCACAGCTGGAATGGCTCGCAGGTTCACGGTAGAGTTCACATCCGGCAGTCAGGAATGATAAACCTTCAAGGTTTACTGGTGATGTTGGTCACTTGGGAGTTCATTGTTCTTAAGTCTTTCCCTGTTGGAAGCCGGATTCTCACTGCCCATCTCAGCCGATGAGATTCATAAAGAAAACTTTTGATGATTCGAATCTGGAGTAAAAAACTTAATTTTAATATTAGTAATTCAAAGAGGATTAAATCTAAAAACTATACGACCTTATGAAAAAGGGTGGAGGTTGCTAAGTGACGAATGATGTTTGAAGTATTGACAATAAGAAATTATGTAAACAAACAAATATTTTGGAAAAACGTAAATATTATAGATTTAGAATAAGATATATGATACCAGAAATATATCACAACAATAAGAAAATTATTATCTATCGTATGGACACAATTAAAAGGAAATTAGTGATATGAAAATTTTGGTATGTAAATACACACATCTCTCCTATGAAAGTGATGTTTTTAGAATGAAAGTAGGAATGTACGTTTACATATTGTAGTCAATATGTAACGTTACATATGCTGGTGCTAGATTAGTACTCGGCTCTTTATCACAAAAGTTCTGGATAATCAATGGCATACGTGAGGTCAAAAAGGTGGTTCACAAATGTGTTATCTGTTCGCGAATGAAGGCTGAAGCTGCTAAGCAATTGATGGGTTCTCTACCACCTGACAGAGTTACAGCTACAAGACCATTTCAGCATGTAGGTATAGATTTTTGTGGACCTTTCAAAATGAAGATAGCTCGCATACGCAAACCATTGATTACCAAAGGCTACATTTCATTGTTTGTTTGCTTTTCAACAAAGGCCATACACATAGAAGTAGTTTCAGATTTAAAAACTGAAACATTCTTGGCGTGTCTTAATCGTTTCATTTCTAGACGCGGCATGCCTAGTAAAATTTACTGTGATAATGCTAAAACCTTTAAAGGTGCCGCTAATGAATTAAAGGAATTGTATGATCTACAGAGCAATATGTATCACAGAGACTCTGTTATAAACTTTTGTAATAATAAATACATAAAATTTATGTTTATTCCTAGTTATGCTCCAGAATTTGCTGGTTTATGGGAAGCAGGGGTGAAAAGTGTAAAGCACCACCTTAAGAGAGTAGTTGGAAATTTGATTCTAACCTATGAAGAACTAAATTCTGTTGTTATCCAAATTGAAGGAGTGTTAAACTCTCGACCACTGCTTTCATTAAACCCAAATGAATACAAATATTTAACACCAGGACATTTTCTCATTGGCACTGCTTTGACTGATTACCCTGATGTTAACTTAACAGATGTACCAGTCAATCGGCTTAAGTTTTGGAATATTGTTAAAAAATTAAAACAAGACTTTTGGCAAACTTGGTCAAAGGACTACCTCACTCAGCTTCAAAGCCGTCCCAAATGGAAATATGCTAATGAAAACTTAAAAGAAGGTGATCTAGTTATTGTAAAATATTTAAACTCACCTCCACTAAGTTGGCCGATGGCCAGAATCACTAAAGTCTTTCATGGTAAAGATAACAAAGTGAGAGTAGCCGAAGTAAAAATTGGTGATAAAATATACACAAGACCTATCACAAAATTATGTAAATTACCATTAAATTAAGAAATTTATACATTTTTCAGTAATTTTATATTTTTAAACAACTGCTGAAAATAGTTGTGTTATCATCAGTTTTCCCTTTGGCCCCGCAACTTATGTTCAGTACAGAACATAAAATGTGTGTGGCAACATTTCTATATGTGGTAAAAGCCACACACACATATGGCAACACGGATTGCCATACTTTCTCTCTGCAAAAATGTCTGTACGGTGTGCACGACAATTGTAATCTTTTTTACATTTAATTTGAATATTCAATAAATATTCTTAAAATACATTCTCGCATGATTTTATTTCATACACCCTGGAAAAAGTGTCTAATATGAGACGCCACTTGCGTCAGCACTATTACCGCCAGCCACTTGGGTCGCACTGTTCACTTGCCGTCAGCGGCTGCGGAAGATGCTGCTGAAAGGAAGAAGGTGAAGTACAGCGCGCTGGTGTCGATGTACGAGTTTGTACCAGTCGCCATGGAGACCCTGGGTTGTTGGGGTGCGGACATTACGGAATTCCTTTTGGAGTTAGGACAAAGGCTCCGGGAGACTACTGGTGACTCCCGTTCCGGATCGTTCCTGAAACAAAGGCCATTGCTATTCCACGTGGCAACGCGGCGAGCGTCATGGGCACCTTTGGGCCGAGAGCAGTTCGGGATCGGTTATTCGATGATTAGTTTTTAAGGGAAAAATTAATGTTAAAATTTTAAAGATTGTAAAATTCATTGTATTTTAAGTATTTATAATGATTGAGTTATTTAAACACTGATTTAACAATTCATTTAGGTTTTCGGTAATGCATACAATCAATATAGAAAAAAAAAGTGAAGATACGTAGATAAGTGCAAAATATTTAGTTCATATTCAAGAAATTACCGTGAAAATATTTTCTTCATAATAAAAACTTGAATAACAAACAGTTAATCATCTGCAAGTTCTATAATCCATATCCAAGGCTTCCTCAAGTGCCGTTTTGTGTTAACCTGACAACTTCAATCAGGAAATATAATCGTTGAAAGTTATTTATTACGAAATTACGAAGCTGTTTTGTGTTTTGTTTAATCTGTTTAATATTATACGATAAGTTACGGCTGGTCTAATCGGGGGAACGGCGACTGACGATCCGGAGCCCGGGGTTCAAATCCCACTACGCGAACCACTGTCTTTTCGAAGTCATGTGCGTAATGCCGCTAATTTAAAAACGGCGAAGGGAAACAACGTGAGGAAACCGACATGCACCTAGAATCTTTCAAGGTCATGTCATCCACGAAGCTACACTTTGCCAGCGTTATTAATTAAGAAAAGTTATGTCGTGATTTAGTACCGCAAAATATTTTTAATTTATGTTCAAATTAACAGAACTGTATAAACAACATTCTGTATTTCATTGTCACAGCTGCAATTAACAAAATGTCCGTTCAACTCTAACCGCATTTAAATCGAAATTTATCGCGACAAATGTTCCTATTTAAATAGCTAGCTAAAAATACCTAGAAGACCGAGCTTTACTCGGTTTAATAAACGATGTTTTTGACGTGATAACGTCTTATAATTCGATGAAGCCGGCTGCACGCCCACAAAACATGACGTCATGTACCGTTACCGTCGGTCGTTACCTCGCCGCATGTTTGTTACAGTTGTATTAATTATTTCGACCAGTAGTTCAAGCGGGGATGTAGCTCAGTGGTAGAGCGTTCGATTTGCATGTGAAATGCCCCGGGTTCGATCCCCGGCATCTAAAAGTTTTTTTGCATTGTTTTGATTGAAAATGACTAAATTCTACTGATTACTTTTTACATACAAATCTATTAAACAAATGAAATTAAAATTTTCTTTTGAAAAATGCTACCAATCCTTCAGTATTTTCTTAAGACGTTGTCACGTTCTATCGTCAGTAAACCGACTTTACAGACAAACATTTTTTAATTAAACCTAGCTTAGATCGATTTATCAGTTCCGAAACCCCCTGCATACTAGATAGATTTCATAAGAATCGTTAAAGCTATTTCCAATTTTCTGATTATATATTTAGGTTATACAAGAATACAATATACAAGAATTCCTCGTTTAAAGGTGTTAAATAAATAGATAATACCAGAGGCACAATACAAATAAAACAGTGTTTGCAGGGTTAGAGATGTATTTAGTTGTCCGTGATAAATGAATTATTAGTTATTCATATTGATTGGGTAAACGGGTAACTCACGTGTAATGAGGTCAGTCCGATCGGACTGACCTCCGATCGGTTTGAACCCGGGGGATCCGGATCGGCAGCCGCCATTCTCCCGACTAGACCACCGTAACTTAACTTAACTGTGTAACAACCACGTTAATTTTAATACTAAAATTATTAGTTATTGATGGTACGATTCATCATCATCATCATCATCATCTGCAGCCTGCAGACGTCCACTGCTGGACATAGGCCTCCCCCAATGATTCCCACAATGACCGGTCTTGTGCCGCCTCCATCCACCGACTTCCCGCGACCGCGACAATATCATCATACGAACCGGCAGACGCAGTGTAGGACGGCCCCCTTACGATGGAACGATGGTCCGATTGATTGATCTGATTTGATTAAATTGTTAATTTTTAACTTTAGATGTTCGGCCGCCATTTTTATGGTTCCTATTTGTTACATATTATGTACCCAATAAATAATCTGATCAGCGTTACTGTTTCGCACCATAAGTATGTATATTCATTTTGATCTCATTGCATGAATAATGAAACCATATACTTTTTTACATTATATTTTGTTACTTTCAGTTAAACAAGCGTTCATAGATACATTGTTGGTTAGTTTTAAACCCATAAAAAGTTATAGAGAACTCTTAAACATGATAAAATATTTTTTTATGCAAAATATTCTTATAGGTAGGTAAATAATAATTTGATTTTCTTGGAAAAAAACAAAACCCGCCGTCAATTTAATCTCAGACTCGACTAAACGAATCAATGCAATGAAACAGCGAGGTAGTACGAATAAGTCGTCCAGATAAGAAGATATAGATTTTTGTTGATATTTAAAAAAACTATACTCATTTCGATAAAATTTTATACTTTTACTATAATTTATATAATTATTATAATTGTACCTCTGAACTATCATCATCTATCAAACGAAGAAAGTAGCACTGAAATCGATTCAAAATAAGCGGAGCAAACAAACACAAAAAAGTCATACAACCGAATCGTAAAATATGTTCCTTTTTTGAAGTCGGTTAAAATACAATTAAAGTCGCATTGACATATATATCTATAGCGGTAGGTATATAAACACAAAAACAGTATGTAGGTCAGGGGTTCCCAATTTCCTAACGCAAAAAGCTGTGTAATAAGCAGAGGCTGCCTTAGCAATTGCAAGAATGAGGGCGAATCTATCGATTTCCGAAGATGTTCTTTTTTGGAACACGATGGTTTCTGCACGAATTTGTTCTTCATCGTTACAGCCACGGAACTATTGTAATAGCTCCGTGGTTACAGCAATCAATGAAACAGATGCATATCTGAATTTAGCAAAAATATTTGAAAGACACATACATGTCATGGGCGAAATTCAAAACTAAATAATTAAAAAAAAAAAAAAAAGTATCCTATTAGGAAAGAGAGACAAGACGAGCAGGGAATGTGCCCGATGGTAAGCAACATGCCTGCCCCTGACAGCACAGAGTCACACAGCTTTTGTCACATGAAGAGTCTAAATAAAAGTCTAGCAGGAAACTGCGCACGCACACCCTGTATTTCTGGAAACATTGTCCTTCAGAACGTTAAATATAAAGCGATTCCAAGTACGTATGATGGGGCGTTCACTGCATGAATTAAACGAGGAAGTTTGGCTTTACTTTCGCTATAGAAACATCTCGGTCGTTGAAAGCGTTGCTTGTGATTGAGTTTTTCCCGATGGTTACAATCTTGCGGTCTTCAAGTCGTGAGCGAATCGATTTAGTAAGACGCACTATCGTAGACTGCTGATCGCCTTACATCAGACGAGATGGTGGTCAAGAGCAAACTATCGTTTTGTAATCGTGTCGTTTTTGTAACCACATCTGTAGTCTAAATATATGGATATACTGCTATTACGCCCCCTTACGGTACTTTGCCGACGCTATACCACTAAATTAGCATGTCGGTGACAAAAACCTATAAGATTTTCCCCAACCAAGAAGCAAAAAAATTGGCAGTCATAGGAACTGCCGATAGAAGTGATAACTTACAACTCAGAATTTGATAGCTTAACTTGGAAACTACACGTGTGTAACCGGAGGGCGTGGCCTGGGCATCATGGCATGGCCATCTAGAAATGCGTCAGCATTTCTTATTGGCTGATGCATTTCTAGATGGCCATGGCATGATGCCGAGGCCACGCCCTTTCAGCATTTGCTATTGGCTGACGCATTTCTAAATGGCCAATAGCCATCGTTCCGAGTTTACCCGAAGATTTCTTATCATACCCGAGCGTGACGCTAGAATCCAATTCACACCCCACGAAATATCTGTCTAGGCACGCCTAAAGAAGTTCACTTCAAAAACAAAACAGTTTTCACTTCAAAAGTTAGGGAACTGGCCTTGATGTAGTCGGCCAAAACAGCAACTAACATCTCTAGCGCTCGCGCCAACAGCATTTAGTATTAACGCGGAATGTTTTCGCGTCGTGGTAATTACGAGCTTGATGAAAATTATTCAGTTTTTAATTATAATTAAGGGGTTAAGGCATTGCCTGGAGATTGCGAGCAGACACGAATGCTTTGGGACCGAATGCGGTAGTTTTTGGTGTAATTAGGAATGAGGGGTCGCCTGAAAACTCCGGTTGTGGGTCCAAACGACTCAGGGGAATGAGGCTTTGATTGTTCGCATACCATGGTTAGAATTTGAATTTAATTTTGTCGTTGTTTTGTTGTTTAATGCAGCTTATGTGTCGTGTGGTGCATGTTAAGGTTAATAGTAATAATAAAACCATTGAGCTCTAAACTAAGCAACTTGAACTCTGGAATCTAGAAATCCGATACTTATATAATTTTAAATACATATTTAATATACGTAACACACACAGAACCCAGATCAAATACAGTAAAACCTGATTAAGTGAACTTCAAGGCACCTGCAAATTTGACTCACTTACAGGAATGTGCCACTTATCCAATATCTCAGATAAATAATAATAATAAATAAATATTGGTGGACAATTCACACACACCACCATCTGACCCCAAACTAAGCAAAGCTTGTATGATGGCGGCCAGATAGCTGATATAATACTTGTATAGTTTTTAAATACATACTTATCATACATATAAAATATAAAATAACCAGGTATAAAAATATTTCCATCAATTACAGAGAGTTCCATTCATAGAGGTAGGTATACAGGTTATTTTAGTCACCTATTGAGATGCGATTTTAAAGTAAAATATCGTATTATGGATAACATTGTACGTGAGTTTAAATCTTTATTGGGAATCAAAAAAAAAGATGATAAATGACATAAACAAATATATTTATACACGTTTTTATACATATAGGACAGATATGTACCTACGTAATTAATTTTTATCCTGATTTTTTCTACAAAAAGTAAATTTTGACAAAAACTTTATCACATGTCTTTCCATTTTCATAAACGGATATAAACTTCAGTTTTTCATGTCCTAATAACGGTTTGAGCATATAATAGTAATACAAATCTAAAACTGAATTACGGCCACGGTGGTTACAAAAAATAATTGGACACCATTTTGTTTTATATTTGAAGAAAAAAACCTTTTTTTTTAAATAAAGAGTGTCGAGACGAGCAGAATATGTGCCTGCTGGTAAGCAACATGCCTGCCACATAACAGCACAGTTACACGCACCTATTGGACCATAAAGAGTCCAAATCATTATCTAGCACTGCACTGCGCTCGTCACCCAGAGATCTAAGATGTTACATCTCCAAGCCCTGTAATTTCTCTGGAAAAGTTGCCCTTCAAACCGGAACACAGTAATGTTCACACATTACTGCTTGGCAGTAGAATAACTGGCAAAGGTGTGGTACTTCTCCAGGCCGACTCTGCTAAGAGTCCTACTTTTTTGAAGTCAGTTAAATCTATTTTTAACTGACTTCAAAAAAAGAAGGAGGTTATCAATTCGGTTGTATATAATATGTATTTTTTAAATTTATTTTAATTTATCTAGACGACTTGTGAAGGGTTCTTATGAAATTTGGTCTGAATTTCTAAAGTGTCTGAATTTAACTTTAATTTTAACGGTATTTGTTTTTTTGGAGAAAATAAATTATTTCTCGTCACAAACGTTGAAAATCAGTTTATTAATATGACTTTACTTTAACATTTAACAGACTTTAAATGTCGGAAACTTCGAGCTAACTTTGACTGCGCTAAAGACGTTTAAGTTATTTTCTAAACTTGAAAAAGGAGGAAATCGGAAAGTTAACAAGTGACTTAATATTTAATGCCGAGAGTAATTATATGGATTAATCTATGTTTGAATTTTTAATTATGTTGTTTTGTTTCCTATTACCACATTTTTTGAATAGAGTGACGAGACGAGCAGGGCATGTGCCTGACAGTAAGCAACATCCCTTATCATTACATTAGCTGCACCCCGCGGCTTACTTAAACTATCGAAAATCATTTTAAACGACTTTAAAAAAATGAGGTTATCAATTGTTGGGCTGTATGTTTTTTTTAGTTAAAGTTAAGTTAGAGTTACGGTGGTCTAGTCGGGAGAACGGCGGCTGCCGATCCGGAGACCCCGGGTTCAAACCCCACACGCACCACTGTCTTTTCGAAGTCAAGTGCGTAATGCCGCTAACTTAAAACGGTGAAGGAAAACATCGTGAGGAAACCGACATGTACCAGGAATCTTTCGAAGTCATGTGTCATCCGCCAACCCGCACTGGGCCAGCGTGGTGGATTATGGCCTTAACTCTCTCCTTGCGAGAGAAGGCCCCGAGTCCCAGCAGTGGGAACGTTTAGTGGGCTGTTGATGTTGATGTTGATGTTTTTTTTGTATATATGTTGCACGCTGCCAATTGTGACTCAATTTTGTAAAAAACTTAAAAGTTTATTATGGTAGATTATAGTTCAGGTGGTCACATATAAGTTTTATCAAAATCGGTGGGGCGATTTTGTAAATATGAACAAAAAACTAAAATTTGCTTTCAAGTTATTTAGACGATATAGTGATAGATTTGTGTGAAAATTAAAAGTTATTTTTGTAGGTACCGTATGCTTTCAAGTCAACATTAGATCTCTGGGTGACGAGCGCAGTGCAGTGCTAGGTTATGATTTGGACTATCATGTTCCAATAGCTGCGTGTTACTGTTCTGTTATGTGGCAGGCATGTTGCTTACCATCAGGCACATGACCTGCTCGTCTCGTCACTCTATGCTATTAAAAAAAAAAAAAAAAAAATAACGAAAGATATACAATAAAGATTGCTAAGTGAAAACATATGGCTGGCCGCGTGGCTTAGTTGGTAGTAACGCTGCCTGCGAAGCCGACGGTCGTGGGTTCGATTCCCATCCAGTGCAAATATTTGTGTGATGAATTCAAATGTTTGCACTGTGTCTGGGTGTTTCTATGTATAATACGTATGTATTTTAAACTATATAATAATTATATCAGCTATCTGGCCGCCATCATACAAGCTTTGCTTAGTTTGGGGTCAGATGGTGTTATGAGTGAATTATCCACCAATATTAAAACTCGAACCCATAACATTTTTTTCTGCCAAAAAGTGCTCAAACTGGCTTGAGAAGTATTCACTTCAAAAATAAAATAACTAATAAAAATAAAATAATAACGTCAGTAATAGAAACAAGAAAAAAAATTGCAGTCATAGGAACTGCTAACAGAAGTGATAACTTATAAATCAAAATTTGATAGTTCGCTTTGGAAACTACGCGGATGAAACCGGAGGGCGTAGCCATAACCATGGCCATCTAGAATGCTGAAGCATTTCTAGATGGCCAATGGAGTTCTCCCGAAAATTTCTTACAATTCCCGAGCGTGACGCTAGAATTCAATTCACAGCCCACAAAAAATCTGTTTGTGCCGTACCAAAATAAATGTTCACTTCAATAAATAAAATAAGTATAATAATACGAATGTCGTATGTGATTTCAAAGGCCGACCTATAATTTATTCCAATCATTTCACGATTTCCCTAAAGCAATAAAAATATTTTTCTTTCCAATCCCGGGGTCACTAAAGCGCCTTATCTAGCCGACAGTGTTTACTTGATATGGGTGTGAAATATGAAAAAAATGAACCTTTCGTTATCCTCGCTAAGTTTTATGCGAAGGTTTTTTGAACTTCGTCTCTGGAGAGGAGCTTAAAGACCACAAAATGGCTTGTAGTATTGATTTACGAGTACATAAGTCCATACTTACTATACAATTGGGATGACGACAGATCAAAAATATACTATTTTAATTAGTTCGTTAGGTAGATTGTGGAAAAATATGGGACACTTATTTTTTGTTTTATCAAAAATTTACAAAGATATAGATCATCATCTTTATCCTTCATCGACAATTTAGATTTAGTACTGAAAGCTCTGCCGCCAAAGCCTATCATGATGGAAATTATAGAAAAGATTTAGATGAATTAATTCTGTTTTCATCAAGCAAAATCATAAGCCAAATTGGGTTACATTTTTAATTACTGCGGGTTAGGTAAACGCCTGGCTTATTCATCTAGTTCTATTTTTGTTTCTAGGCCGAATTTCGGGAGCTAGGCTTTCTAGACTCCTTCCTTGTGCATAAGTAATGATGAAGGCCAAGAAGAAATGGCACTAATTACTTGCACGCTGGGTATAAAACAGTTTCGTAAGATATTATTTTTAGTTTGTAGTATAAAGTGACGAGACGAGCCAGACATGTGTCAGATGGTAAGAAACACGACTGTCCATAACAGTACGTAGGTGCAGTGTCATGAAACTATTGGAACATGAAGAGTCGAAATCATTACTTAGCACTGCTTGTGCCAGCCACCCAGATATATATGACTTATCTCAATGTCATGTAATTTTGTCTGGACACATTGCCCTTTAAACTGCATAACAGTGATATCTGCACATCAGTGCTTAGCGGTAGAATAACTGACACCTACGACTACGACTGACACCTGATGTTAAGCGACGATGAAACGTGCTTACCTAGGAGAAACCGATACATTCTCGATATGAAGACACCAACATTGTAGCCATCAGGGGGTCTACCGCCTACCGAAAACGCTTTGACGCTTTGACATTGCTGTCTCTTTTCTTCTCGCTTGAAATGAAAGAGACGGCAATGTCAAAGCGTCAAAGCGTTTTCGTTAGGCGGTAGACCCCCCGAAACAATCTATTTAGACAACGCATTGCAGAGCCTAAACGTAATAGACAATACAAGAGTTTCTAAGATTGCCTAATTAGTGACATGTAAAAAATGTCTACTAATATTTACTTATCTAATCTATTATAAAGAGTTCTACTACGGTGGTTAGAGACACTTAATCAAGACGGCAGAAGCGTTGAAGAGCATTTAACGGTCACCCATCCAAATGCGAGCCGGACTTACCGTCGCTTTACCCCAGTATCTATTGAGGCTAGTTGAGTCACGAGCGTTAAAGCCTTAAGCCATTAACTGAATAGCCCCGGAAGCGCCCCGGCGGCTCCATTAGCGGATCTCACTTTTATAGCGGACTTCCTGTATAAACTGGAAACCAAGTGCGGGATAATCAGTTGGTTCCTACAGCTTTAGGTCTTAGTGCTTACTAGGGAACAAGCGTTTAATGTTTCAATGGGCGATACAGATACAATGAAAATTTACGCGAGATAGGGCGTGTCGTCCAAATGAAGCTATTTACGCAAAATTAGCGTGATAGTAATCAATTGCGAAAATTGTAGCCGGGATCTTGGACTTATATGACTGTGTTCTTTCAGATTATCCAAATCTATGATCCAAAGTTCAAAAAGATCTGGTCAGACATTACGATGATTGAGCAACAAACACCCAAATATCCAAACATTTTTTTATGTACGGACAAAGCCTTTATTAACAAAACTAAAGTACAATGAGAACTACGCTACATATCTTAATAATTATCCATAGACCAATGAAGGTCTACAGATAATCAAGATATTTTATCTGAACTACTATACATTGACATTTATAATATTAGTAGGACGTCGTGCTACATAACTCTTTATTCATTAATTATCTTTAAGTATATGGGTATGCTACATGTAGCTGTATGTCTGGCATTCCCGCCATAAACGTAAGGTTCCACCTATGACGCTTATGGCGGGAACGCCAGAGCTTTGACGCTTGGTGTCTTCAAATCGAGTGTGAATCGGTTTCTTTTAGGTAAACACGCTCCATCGTAGACCGCATCGTCGGTTAACATCAGGCGAGATGGCGGTCACGTGTAAACCTATAAAAGTAAAAAAAAGCCTAATGGATGCTTTAAGCCTGTAGGGACACCATGTCCGTCCGTGGTGTTGAGTCTGACATAACCCGACAGATTTCCCTAGGTGGTAGGTGCGTAAATGCCTCCAAGTAAAAATATCATCGATGCATGCAAATCAAAAAATATATAAATTTTGGTGGATTTTTCAGAAACCGATTTCAATAAAAATTTTGTGAAAGTACCTCGAAAGTATCATCTACCAAACAAAAACAAAATCATCAAATTCGATTAACAATTGACAGAGCTACAGTGTATCAAACATACAGCCAAATTGAGCGCCGCCTCATTTCGTCAAGTTGGCTAAAAATACGGCAAAACCTTGAAGCCTTAGATATAGCAGATAAGTGAAGGACAGCTCAATTCCCACGACCTAATTTCCGGAATGACAGACAGTCCGACAAAAACCGGTCATCTAATAGGCTCTGCCGTTACTCTGCAAAAAAACACCTGCTGTATTCACTAGTTTTGGCACGAGGTTTTTGTCATTTGTTTTATCTCTGTCAATATTATAACGCAACAGCATATAAAATAATTAATTAATTTAGTAGTGGTAGGACTCTTGGCAGAGTCCGCCTGGGGAAGTACCACACCTTTGCCAGTTATTCTACCGCCAAGCAGTAATACGCAAACAATACTGTGTTTCGGTTTGAAGGGCAATGTTTCCAGAGAAATTACAGGGCTTAGAGATATAACATCTTAGATCTCTGGGTGACGAGCGCAGTTCAGTGCTAGGTAATGATTTGGACTCTTCATGTTCCAATAGCTACGTGTCACTGTGTTGTTATGTGGCAGGCATGTTTCTTATCATCAGGCACATGTCCTGCTCGTCTCGTCACTCTATATTTAAAAAAATATAAATATGTAAGAATCGATCGAGATCCTATCGTTTTTTTTATCGGATTAACTTGGGTTAGTTTGCAACTGATCTGTATGATCTAATACCACTTTACCTTTTTTTCTATCCGACTATTTGTAGCTCGAAACGGCACCGTTTCATAGTTGACATTCCAAATTCTTGAACGAAGAGATTTGACTCTACTTGTGTGAAGGTCAAGAAGAACAACAAGAACGTCTAGGCTGTGGAAAACGTTGCCTGGGTGGGTTTTTCTCGATGGTTACAATCTTGGTGTCATGAAATCGAGAGTGATATGATTTTTTCTAAGTTACCCACGCTCCATCGTAGACCGCGTCGTCGCTTAACATCAGGCAAGATGGCGGCCAAGTGAAAACCAATAATAGTAGAAAAAACAATATTTAATTGTAGGCCATCTATAAATTCTACGTGGCTAATGTGGCATAAGTAACACCCAAAAGTTTCAACAAAACGTCACGAGGCCATGGCTACCTGCTTCATATACTCGTACGAGACTAAAAAATAGAAGCCTTTTTCCGTAATAAAGAGCACCATAGAGTCCAATTCACGCAATGTGTGAGGCGTCAAGTTTATAGTGAGGGGAAAGGCACTTTTCATCAGGCCTTAGCCAACTTACTTGCAAATACAGAAGTATAAAAAAGGTAAATCTTAGACGAATAATTCATGAGACACGCCTATCTCTTGTTTGTTTTATTGTCTGTTTTGGTAAGGTACTGATTATTTATTTTTGAAATATAGGCAGCCTATTAAGAGTCCGCCTAATGCCAGGGAAAAATCAGTTTTCACCCGCGCGACGCGTTTCTTGATGCGATATACATAAACTCGAGAATAGCATGACACAGTTTGGAGGAAAAATCAATATTAAATCAGGAGTCCATTTTTGACCAAGTTTTATTAAATGACTCCATAATTAAACATAAATTTAAAAGAGTGTTCGGTTACTTTACTAGAACGTACAATAAGTAATTTTATTACCAAAAAATAATGTGGGGTCATCGCTGATAATTTCGAGTACTCGAATTAAAACGGGTTTTTTCGGTGTCATTTTTATTTTTTATTGTAAAAAACTCTGATCTATTTTTAAAATTCTATACGGTTATTGTGCTTCTTCTTGATTGTACCCACACGTCAATATTTTTTTTGTCATAGTTTTTAGTTTTTTTACTTCAGTGAGTGGCGTCGAAAATGTCCTTTTTTCGTATTCTGGCACTAGGCGCCCTTTAAGTGTTCTCACTGCTGGGACTCGGGACCTTCTCTCGCAATTAGAGAATAAAGGCTACAGCCAACGTGGTCGATTTCAACATCTCGGTGGTAAGTGTGAATTGGCAGATGACACATAATCCTGAAAGATTTTTGAAACATATCGGTTTCTTAACCTCCTCTTATTATTTTGTAGTAGCAGTGCTGGTTTTATCCGCGTAATTTCCGTTCTCGTTACATTCCCGTGATAAAAAGTATCCTACGTGCTAATCTTTAGTATAATCTGTAATCCTATGTTACTTCTAATACCTTCAAGAATATATACAAGGTGTTGCAGAAAGGTGCAACAATATTTATGGTAGTTCATCTACATTAAGTTTTGAATCATGTATGTGAAAATTAGGCATGAAAGCTCAAACATTTTTTTCCATAAAAAATATATTTTTTTTCGGTTGTTATTTCATTTGACATACCCCTAATGGCCAGATCTCCGCACGGATTTTTGTACGATGTCGCGGCGTCGGCGGCAAGGTCGTTTGTCTGCTGTACATGCTTTAGGGTTGAAGCTGGTGATTTGGTGGGAATTTTACGTCGAACTTTGACTAGAATTATCTCGTGATCTACCGTGCTGAGGGGAAAGAGACCTTGGGTGATGAAGTCTACATCAGTGTTAGAATGGACTGTTAAAATATTGCTGGGGGTAAATCCACCACGTTGTATATGCATCAAGTTGCATGGTGTTCGTTTAAGTAGTAGTTGCGTGAAAACATGACAAACAAACTTACATTCACATTGATAATAATAGAGATATGTAGCACCCGTTTCACGTCCTGTTCTATATAGTTCTTAGCGTAAGACACTCCAGCGGTATTTTCTTGAATAAAAATGCGATTTTCGCGGCCTCATTGTCCGTGGAAGGTTTATTCTGTACATAATTCGCAGTTTACTGTCCAGGGGCGGGTAAACCCTGGAATTACATTAGAAAATCCCGCAGAAGGAGGTAGGGAGCGTAATAAACAAGTTACGGCCGTACGCGGTTCTCTCATGACTAAGCTGATTAAACTTGTTTTTGGGATCAGTAGAGTATACGAACTGGCTTAGATGGTCTTTTAGAAAATCTGTGGCCGAAAAAATAGAATTGAAAATAGTTTTTTTTATAGTATAGAGTGATGGGACGACCAGGATATGTACCTGATGGTATGCACGTCTGTCCATAACAGTACAGTGTCCCGCAGCCATTGGAACATGAAGAGTCCAAATGATGTCCAATGAGGGTGAATGAAGATTTTATTTTCCAACGAGACGACTCGCAATTTTCCAGTCTTCTTGTCACCACGGCTGCTGCCGTTATGGGCAGGCATATTGCTTACCGTCAGGTATTTGTCCTGCTCTTCTCGTCACTCTATGCTATAAAAATGTCTCCGGAAGAGATTTATCTCAGCAGTTCATAATTGTTTTACTGTAGTAGGTATTTCTGTTTGTTTGTTTCAGAATAAAAAAGTTTTCTATTAATCTATCTAATATAGATATTGTATGAACACTAGAATTGGGTTTAAAATGCTCACAACACCCCCCTATTTTCCTCTTCTTCTACTAATCCAAAAACTATGTAAATATAACAACTTAGATCTTTGGGTGACGAGCGCAGTGCAGGGCTAGGTAATGATTTGGACTCTTCATATTCCAATAGCTGCGTGTCACTGTGCTGTTATGTGGCAGGCATGTTTGTTGCTTACCATTAGGCACATGTCCTGCTCGTCTCGTCACTCTTTATTTAAAAAAAAAATGTAATGATAAAGGTCACGGACCCCGGAGTACGTAGAGTAGTTAAAAGAAAAAAAAAGATTTTGTAGATGTGCATGCATTTCCATCGATGCGAGACATTTAAAACTTATGTCTTTATACGTAAGTATCTCAAAAATAAAATAAACTTACCTTTCTACGATCAAAATACACATTGTAATGAAATAGCGAGAATTCGTATCATTTAGCTCAAAGCTTTGTCTAGTGTCTACCATTTTCAACACGTCTGAGTTGTTACATGGTACTCTTTGCTTAGATATGTATATAAAGGAAATGTTGAATGTATTACCTAGGACCTGAACTTATACTCATCAGTTATTATTTTTGTTACTTAATATAGGCCGGTTGCGATTTTGATTAGTGCGAGTGCGAGTGAGTAATCGCGACTGATTACTATGCACTCGCAATAATCAATCGGTGTCCACACGTGTTTGCTACTAATCAGTCAACACCTGTACTATTCACTCGCACTCGCACTAATCAACAATCAACGGTGGCTTGTAGAAAAAAAAGTATTAGGACATTTTTTGTAGATAATTTTATGATCTACAATAGGGTACCGGACTGGGTCAAAAATACACCATCCTAATTAGTCCGTCAGCTAGATCATGGAAAAATATTGGACACGTATTTTTAGTTTTTTCCTAATATTAAAAATCGTCAAAGATATAGACCATTCTTCGAGAGTGGGGGGTCGTGACGTCACTCGTGAGCAAAAACCGTACTCACAAGTGACGTCACACGAAACTTCGAAGCGCTGTATCTTCGTCATTTATTGTTTGTGAAACAAAAGAAAAAATACGTGTACATTATTTTTTGGCAATCTAACTAACGGGCTACTTAGTTTTTTTGAGGATTGTACCCTATTTTTGTCTGAAGTGTTTTTTGTGATAAAACTTACCGTTTTGCTAAAAATCGCGATAAACTAATTTTTTATCATTCATAAATCTTACCGATTTTCAGCTTGGTGGGAATTAAGGTAACTTCGAATGTCTAAATTGACTGGACTATTATGATTTATAACCTTTACTTTGATTTATTACCATGCTACGGTAGCCTGGAAGAAAACACTCTTAGCGATAAGGTCGCCTGCTACTTTATTTGTAAGTTTTCAGTTGTTTTGATATTTTTATTTTTAGTGCAATAAAGTGTTTATATACATATCTATCTAACGGTTAAAAATATAGCGGCTGAAACAGTGGGGCAGTAAAATTAATAAAGTTTTTACTAGTAACTTCACCGCAACATGAAACAATTGACTTCAGTGTAGTTATTGTTATTAATTTACGTTTGTTTGATGTGGACACCAGCAAAAACAAATATGTTTTATAAACTGGCACCACAAGTGACAATTTGCACAGTTAAATGAGGGAGTTTCCGACGAGACAAAAATAGTTCCAACGGACGCACTAGATGGCGATTGTTCGAGATGCAGATAGATCTGTCTCTACCATATACTCTCAGCAGTGTAATCCCTTTAGAGACCCTACCCGTTTTCAGGGAAAAAGTATGGTGTAAAAAGTGTCTTTTTTAATTTTAAAATATTGGGAATAAAAATAGCTAATTAGGTTGATAATGTAATAAAAAACCGTTACTGATCACAATCCCTTTTCAGTAAAAATCTTTAGAACTCCCGAGGCAATAGACACCAACTAAGCCAAAGTAGAAGGAAAATTCAAAGATATAAATAGCAACACTGATACGACAATATTTTATCGGCTCATGGACAAGCATCCAAGCCATGTATATAATAAATTAAAAAAAAAAAAAAAATTATCCACAGACTAAGTAGAGAGATACTCTCTCGGCTGAAGGATTAGTATCCATAGCAAAGAATAAATTTAAAAAATATATATTTTGTCTTTCATCAGGTTTACGAATTTGTTTTGAAATTTAGATGTTTTGATATAGTTTTCATTCGAATAAAATGCGTACATGGATAAAGTACTTTATTATTTATTACTAGAAGTCGTGCTTTCGCAAATTGAATGAATTGAGTCCCATTATGCCTACCGCTTTTGACAACAAACCAAAAGACCTACCAGCGCCTCCTATTATCGTTTTATTAAACCATATCTTTTTGTCTCGTCGGAAAACGGCTCATTGTGTAATATTTTGTCTATTTCAGTATTCATTCGTGTTATCATTCGATTTCAAGGCTCTACAACGATATCCTCTTTTTAGGGTTCCGTAAAACGTAAAAACGGAACCCTTATAGATTCGTCATGTCTGTCTGTCTGTCTGTCTGTCTGTCCGTCCGTATGTCACAGCCACTTTTTGCCGAAACTATGAGAACTACACTGTTGAAACTTGGTAAGTAGATGTATTCTGTGAACCGCATTAAGATTTTTACAAAAGTTTTTAAAAAAAACAAAAATTAGGGGTGCCCCCCATACGGAGAACTGAAACTCAAAAATTTTTTTTTCTTCAAACCTACACGTGTTGGGTGTCTATCGATAGGTCTTCAAAAATGATGTTGAGGTTTCTAAGATAATTTTTGTCTACACTGAATAACTTGCGCGAGAGACGCTTCCAAAGTGGTAAAATGTGTGTCCCCCCCTCTAACTTCTAAAGTAAGAGAATGAAAAAACTAAAAAAAATATATGATGTACATTACCATAAAAACTACCAACGAAAATTAGTTTGAACTCGATCTGATGAGTAGTTTTTTTTTAGTACCTCATAAATACACTATTATTAAAACTTCGATCAAAGTTACAACGAACTACAAGAACTATGTGTACTATGTATATTATGTTACTTGCTGCAACTGAACCCTTCATGGGCGAGTCCAACTCGCACTTGGCTACTTTATTTAAATTAATTTAATTATGCGTAAAGCCTTATAGCATTATAATTATTTTTTAAACAAAACTTGTTTTAAATCAACTTAATGATTTTCAAAGGAAATTTTTGGCACCAAAAGCGCGAGGAAAGGCAGCAACACCGACTTTGTTCAAAGAAGTTCGTCACAATAATGACCTCATTACGAACGTTTTGAGTGAAGTTTGTTGAAATAAGATTAATTATTTTTGAAGTGAAAACTTCTTTAAGAGTAAATCTTGTTTTGTTGTGGTAGGAATTTTCAGACTGCGCCTGAGGAAATACCACACCTTTTGCCAGTTATTCTACCGCCAAGCGGTAATGTGAAAACATCATTGTGTTTCGGTTTGAAGGGTATCGTTTCCAGTGAAATTACAGGACAGAGATAAAACATCTTATATCTTCGGGTGAAGAGCGCAGTGCAGTGCTAGGTAATGATTAGGACTCGTTGAGTTCCGATAATAGCTGCCTGTCGCTGTGCTGTTATTGGCAGGCATGTTGCCTACCATCAGGTACATGTCCTGCTCGTCTCGTCACTAAGTACACTAAAAAAAGATGCGTTGCGAATTTTTTGAGATGAGCTAATAAAGTTAACTTGTGCATTTGTATCATCCTTCACCTCTGGATGCACATTTGCACATACATTGTGCTTACTTCTGTCCGTTTTTCGGCATGTTTTTTAGTAGTAGCGCCCCATGGTTTTGCCTAATATTGCCATAATACAAATTAATAATACAGATTATAAACTATCTGTGTTCCAAATTTGAAACCGACCCGTATAGTCTTTCCGGCGTGACGGTCCAAGAAACACCCAAACTGACCCATTTTTAAAATTACTAGGAATCATACGGGATATTTTAGAAATGTTATCAAACAATCGTAATCTAGAATATTTTGTTAAGTATAAATTATACTTCAATTGTACTTCAGCGATGCTTCAATGATACTTCTATTCGTCTGTATAACCAGGTAATCACAGAAGTGTGTTGTTTTGTCAAAGACCCGAGAATCGTACGCTAGTTTCCGCCTCAGTTTGGTTTCATGTCCCGTGAGTAATTTCTCCAAGCGTACCTAGGCTAGGCATATTTTAATTGTGTACCCCTACACACGCCGACGGCTACCTAAAGATCTAGACCTCATCCTTTGTTATTCAAAATACTGTCTGTCAGAAATGGGTTGGTGTTCGTTAGAACCGGTCTGATGTGTTAAAATACGAGAATTAAACAACGAGAAAGTAAAGGCCATGATCTACGTCGTTGACGGCTACCACATGTCTATATTTACGTTCAAATCGGTTAAAAAACACCGTGAGGAAACTGACATGCTTTAGGAACATTTTTCAGTCAAACTCGCACTGGGTTAGCGTGGTGGAGTATGGCTTTGACTCTCATTGTGGGAGAAGGCCCCGAGTCCCAGCAGTGGGAACGTATTTGGCCACTTATGTATATATAAAGAAGTGTGTCTATTAGTAAATGCTACGCTAACGCCAGCAGACGCGTTCCGTCCAATCGAGTCGAAATCTGGACGTCTACTCTGTTTCTACGAAAACGAAATTTCGAAAAAAAACTTGCGACTTTTCCTCTCTCGTTCTACTTCGTTTCGTCTGATACAACATTGTTTGACGTTTAAATGTTCTAAGTATGCTCTGCTTAGAGTAGGCTTACAGCATTTAAACGGACAAAACGACGGATCGAAGTAGAATCGGAGTTGAAAAATCGCGAGTTTATTTCGAAATTACGTTTTCGTTGAATTAGAGTAGACGTCCTGGCCTTGAACGCGAACTGTGAGCGCAAATGTTCGGGGACTCCCCTAGGGCTAGTAAAGGGCTCTCGGATGGAGGAACGCGCACATGTGCCCTTTACAATAAAACATTTCGCTGTACACGACGTGATTCGGTATAAATGGTCTGAATATACTTAAAAACTTAAAAATATATTTTTTAAGTTTAAGTACTTATGTGAACAATAGTTATATACCTATGTAGCAGTAAAATGAAGATATTAGGGATTACACGAAGTCTCTAGTGATAATGATAGTGATCAATCATCAGATTGTTCATTACAATAACTGTAACAAATAAATCTTCTTAATATACATATATAAATCTCCTGTCACGATATTTGTCCGCGATGGGTTCCTAAACTACTTAACCGATTTTAAATTAAATTGGTACAATGTCTGGTCCAACTTGAGAGATAGGATAGTTTTTATTTCGATTAGTAGTCTGATATGACAATATCCGAGCGCAGCCGGAATGGGCCGCTAGTATACGAGTATTTATATAGTTTGACACTTATCTGTACGGTAATTGTTATCGTACGGTGAAATGTTAATTTTAAACTTTGAAAATGTATTATTATGTGTTTATTTATATGTATGTTATTTCCTTTGGTTTTTTTATTTCATTGATATTTGACGTGTAAATTGTAAATTTATGAAAAAAGCACTTTGACTTTGATATCACAAAATCACGGTAGATGTCGAATAGTCTTGTTTATTACGTCTTTTTACTGAAAATATAATCTTGGCTTGTCCAGAAGTGCAGTAAGTTCTATACTAGAATGAGTATCTAAAGCTGCATTAGTAGGATCATACCGGATTTGGCTGGGCAGGGAGAGAAATACGAGTAGTGAAGGTGAGTGTTGAAGTACGTCACCAAAAGGGGCCCCTTTTAAACCTACGCCCGACTCACAAGTCTCGGGGTCTACTCGAGATTTCTCTCTCGGCCACACGATGGTGAATCCATGGAATGCTAAAAAGTTCGTCTCAAACTAATATTATAAAGCTGAAGAGGTTATTTGTTTGAACACACCAATCTCAGTAACTACTGGACCGATTTAAAAAATTCTTTCACCGTTGGTTTCAATGTTTACATGATCCCTGAGTGATATAGTCTCATTGAGTACCTAAACTCAATGCATAGGCTAAATATTATGTACCACGGGCAAAGCCGGGGTAGAACGCTAGTTTGGTAGCATAGCACAAACTGCCCACTAAATGTTCCCTCTGCTGGGACTCTGGCCCTTATCTCACAAGGAGAGAGTCAAGACCATAATCCACCACGCTGGCCCAGTGCGGGTTGGTGGATGACACAAGACTTCAGTACATGTCGGATTGCTCACGATGTTTTCCTTCACCGTTTTAAGTTAGCGGCATTACGCACATGACTGCGAAAAAAGTGGTGCGTGTGAGGTGTGAACCCGGGGTCTCCGGGTCGGCAGTCGCCGTTCTCCCGACTAGACCAGCCGTAACTTCAATTTGCTAGTTTGGTAATATGACAAAATACGAATTTAGGGGTCCCACACAAAACTGCGATGCGATACGAGTCGCCATAGTAAATTCCTCCGATGTGGCGTCGCATCGCATCGCATCGCAGTTTTGTTTGGGAGCCCTTATTGTCATTGTTATGTCGTTTCACTCCACTAGATCTAGTGAAATTAACAATACTTTTAATCGGGAACTACGCAAGTGAGAGGAGTAGGAAGTCGGCAAGTAGGAAACTTCATTTAGATTCCGTAAAATAATATATAGAGCTGCCGAAGACAATCAGTCTTCGTAATTTCGGACATAAAACAAAAATTACACGGCAAACTAAAACGCCTCTTCTAACACCAGGATTTAAAAAAGTAAACCGAAGGCATTCACTGTTCATTCTCGAGGTACCGCCATTTAGTAGTAATTTGAGCCAGTTCTTTTACCAGGAACGTGCTACCAACTTATCTCTTAAGTTAGGTCAGAAGACTAAACTAAATGTAAATCGATGACCTATATTTTTACGTTAGGAAAAGCGACAGTGACTCTCCCAAGTTACGTGTACGTGTAAAGTAGTGTTGTTAGGTGCGTGTCGAACGGTCTGTAATTAAGTTGTCCGGTTTCCGAATCGACATGTAACGGTTCTAATCACTGCAATCTTGTCCTTGGTTCCGGGATGTTTTCTTCCGTGACCTCCCGATATTTTGCCACAGTTGTTTGCAACTGCTAAATTCAAAGAATATTATCACTTTTTGTGAAAAGTTGTACGCTCCTAACTTCAATTCTGTAAGTTTATTTTTTGTGCGCAGTGCAGTGCTAGCACATGGTGGTCGTTCCGTTATTCTGTAACTACTACGAGTATAAACAGTGTAATCCAAAGTAATGTATGTAATGAGATGAAAATAATAGTTTAGTACAAAAAAATATTGGCAGTCATAGGAACTGCCGATAGAAGTGAAAACTTGCTGTTGCCCTGGTACTTGTACCTAGGGGCAAACGCAACTCTTTTATATATCTGTTGTCCTGGTATCTGGAGATAAACGCTGGGCTGTTGGAGGTAGGTAATCGAAACTCTTTACTGTTTCTGTTGCCCTGGTACCTGGCCGTTTTTACCGAGTTTACCCGAAGATTTCATATCCGATCCGATCCATTATCATATCCAAGCGTGACGATTGATGAATCCATTTCACAGGCCACGAAAATTCTGTCTATAGTGCGCCTAAAGAAGTTTTCACTTCAAAAATCTTGCTTAAATCATATTTTTGGTAGTAACATCGCGAGAAAACCGGCACGCTGCAATTTTTTTTTTTTGAGAAAATGTGTCATCCACCTATTTATACTTGTCAATCGTGAATTTTCCTGTGATAAAAATGGTCTATGTATTATTCCACACTATAATCTAACTGTGTTCTAACGTGATTGAGCCACCAACATCTAAACTTTCACATTCATAATACAAGTAAGATACAATAATATACGCTTCATACCCTAAATACATAAAACCTTAAGACACCCAGACAAAATCCAGGCCACAAGTTAGCTACATAGTATAAAAAACAGGAACTTAGTGTCCCAAAGGAACAAGTAACTGATAAAATACGCATTTTTCAACAATTCCAAACTCGCATTTGCAACCCACTCCTGCGAGATGAAGCTATAGATTACGGCTACAAGTATTTTGATAAAAAATCGCTGCGAAACAAAACTTGGGAACAGCTGCGGTTCCTGTATCGCTCGAACTTTTTATATGGAACAATGTACGAGAGTTAGCGGAGGAAAAATATTTAAATATAATATTTAAATGGCTGCCTGGAAGATATTGCTTTTAGCGATAACGTCACCAATTGCTGCTTTATTTTGTTTTAAGTAATTTTTGATTATTTTTCAATGAAGTGGAATAAAGAGTTAATCTATATGTCTATCTAAATAAAATGGGACAATTAAATCAATAAAAGAAATAAAAAAATGATTAACATTTTTTATTACTACTAGTCCTACTAGGTGCAAGGGACATACCTGAATATTTGATATGAATTCCAGCTTGATACCTCTCGAGCTCTTGCGTAAAAGGGTATTGAAAGATAGATAGACAGACAACAAACTGATTCCTTCAAAAACCATTTTTCCAGAATCACTCGCTTGTAATATTCGATGATTGTTTTCATATGCATCTTAATGCATGGAGGAGGAAGAAACGCCACAACATGTACTTACGGAATGTACTAGTAGCAGCGTGGCGTATGCAACTGGTAGAATTCGTCCAATTTCCGTTGTCTATTCCGGAGGTCTATTACAACCTGAATAGGATGCTCGCCTTCTGGGACAGTCTAGACTGGTTGGAGTAGAAAAGGAAAGTACGTACTAACGTACACATAGTTACCCCGTCTTTTGCTATCTAAAATTTTCTCTCCATCCTCTGGTTGCCTGGAAGAGATCGCTCTTAGCGATAAGGTCGCCGTTTGTTCCACTAGAGTTACGAATTTATCTTTTTGTGAACAATAAAGTGTTTCTATCTACGTACGAGTCACGCGCAAAGGCCCAATTAAGAGGTTAAGTGCGAAAAAGGCCCCGTCAAAAGAACTACCTATGCATTCCCATGCAGCCGGAGATCTGCAAAACGCAAACCTACATTATATTCGATAAAAAAAAACTACTGAATTGAAGTACAATAATCGTTGCCTGACAGCTAGTTAATTAGTTACTGAAGTCAACAATCTTCATAATGATACTAAAATTTAACAGTGATTTCGTTATCGCAACGTGATAACATTGCAGGCTTATTATGGACTTATTTATGTATGTTCTAATATTTAAATCAACATTTTGATTAATTTACCCCAAATTGCGTAGGCATAACAATGGAATCATAGCTATATTTCTGAATAGTTTTCAAGCTGTCAAAGCGCTATCTCCTAAGTGGCTTTGCTCTCCAAAGCCGTCCAAAGGGAACTACAGACTCCCAAAATATTATCTCTCGATGAGAAGATTTCGTCCGTCTGTCGCTTTGGGACCGAAAGCATTATTTTAAAATCACACGTTTACAATTTCTGTTGCTTTTGAAGACTGCCATCGAATGTTATAAGCGAGTGATTCTGGACCGAACGGTTTTTGAACGAAGTGTTCGTTCAAAAACCAAGACCCAATTTTTCAGTGTATTACAATAGGTTAAAGTAAAAAATCTAAATAAAATGTTTTTATTTATCAACTTGCCGTGCAAAAACCGAAAGTATGTAATGTACGGTGTAACCTGCGGGCTGCAGCTTAATTAAACTATTGTGGTGGTATAATACTAATATAAACTTTTGTAGTGGTAGGACTCTTGGCAGAGTTCGCCTGGGGAAGTACCACACCTTTGCCAGTTATTCTACCGCCAAGCAGTAAAGCGCAAACATTACTGTGTTCCGGTTTAAAGGGCAATGTTTCCAGAGAAGTTACAGGGCTTAGAGATATAACAACTTAGATATCTGGGTGTTTAGCGAAGTGCAGTGCTAGGTAATGATTTGGATTCTTCATGTTTTAATAGCTGCGTGTCACTGTGTTGTTATGTGGCAAGCATGTTGCTTATCATCAGGCACGTGTCCTGCTCGTCTAGTCACTCTATTTAAAAGAACCTCTATTTTTTCTAAAATTATAATAGCAGTTACTCGTTATAATAATAAGATTATGTGCTGGTTGTACTACTAGACGAACCATTTCAGAAACTGTCTGGAACAAACAGACGATAGATAT
Source organism: Ectropis crepuscularia (assembly GCA_963693475.1). Lineage (NCBI taxonomy): Eukaryota > Metazoa > Arthropoda > Insecta > Lepidoptera > Geometridae > Ectropis > Ectropis crepuscularia. The sequence continues at coordinate 24,210,799 of OY856355.1, forward strand.
TTACTAAAATATTTTTTTTGTATAGTTACTGTATTTACTTTCATAATTCATTTAGTGACAACCTCTCACATTGGAATCACAAATAGAAATTTACATTTAATTTATATGTATGTATGGGTAACAATGATTTCGTTCTGTTTTAAACACTCGATGGGTAGAAACACACACATGGTTAAAACACGCCTAATATGAGACTTCTAAAATACAATTACATTACACTCATCATGTACATTAAAATTGCACATAACAATTGCGTTCTCTAAAAATTATGTAAGTACAACTCCACCATTGGTAATTTCATTCGTTAATGAGTCGTGTGAAACAAAATGGCCGAGTAGCGTGCTTTCAGAAATAGGACTCCGAGTATCAGTTGCTAGGAGCATCTGGCTCCGGTAATCCTAGGCTTTGCCTGTGACTGGACGATTTTCAGACGGATCGACTGGACTAAGGCGATTTGTTATTCAAAGTCGAACAACTAGAAATATTAAATTCACACCGAACCGTCGAGTCTACTTAACTGTGAAGCGGACGAATACAGCGCCCCTAGCGGACGTTATCGGAATCATATTTTAATATTTTTTGACGTAAAAAGTGACGAGACGATCACTACTTATGCCTGATATCCAAAAGTAATGATAATCAGTTATTTCTAGTGCACACAAAAATACAAAAAAATTACAGTCACTTGCTCAATTACCCACTAGTTCAGGAAAAAAAAATCATATAAATAGGCCACGATTCCCGGGAGCTACATTCATTTGAATACGGACTGTCAAGGAGTGAACATCAAAATGGAAAAACACGAAATCAGAGCTGTCATTAAATACCTCTGCTTGAAAAAAATGTCTACCAAAGACATACACAGCGACTTGGTGGAAACATTAGGGGACTGTTCTCCTCCATATTCCACAGTTGCACGCTGGGCTAAGGAGTTTAAGCTGGGAAGAACATCGACGGAAGACGAACACCGCGAAGGGCGCCCATCGACGTCCCTCACTGGAGAAAATGTGAAAAAAGTTGAAGAAGTTGTATTGGAAGATCGAAGAGTGACTATCAGGCATGTAGCTGAGGTCACAGGGATCTCATATGGCAGCATTCAAAGAATCCTTGTGAACGAATTGCATATGAGAAAGGTCTCCGCGCGTTGGGTACCGAAAATGTTAAACGACGAGCAAAAGAAGAAACGAGTCGACATGTCAAGAGCAAATCTCGAAAAGTTCCAGGCAGACAAGGATAATTTTTTGTCACGTGTTGTGACCATGGACGAAACCTGGATCCACCATTTTGATCCTGAAACAAAACAACAATCGATGACATGGAAACGATCCGATGAACCGACGCCGAAGAAATTCAAAGTGTCAAGCTCAGCAGGGAAGGTTATGGCGTCTGTTTTTTGGGACGCTGAAGGAATAATCATGGTGGACTACTTGGAAAAGGGGGCCACTATTACAGGCTCCTACTATGCAGAACAAATAAGAAGATTGCGGGAGGCTATTAAGGAGAAAAGGCGAGGCAAACTGCGGGCTGGAGTGCTGTTCCATCAAGACAACGCACCGGTTCACAAAGCTGCAATTGCCATGGCTGCCATTCAGGAAGCGGGCTTTGAGCTGGTGGAACACCCCCCCTATTCACCAGATCTAGCCCCCAGTGACTTCTATCTCTTTCCACGACTCAAGGAACACCTCCGGGGCAAGAAATTTGACGATGATAGCGACGTGATGGCCGCGGTTGAGGACTTTTTTGAGAGTCAAGATAAAGATTTTTTTTCTAAGGGAATTTTAGGTTTAGAAAAGAGATGGACTAAATGTATAGACTTGCTAGGAGACTATGTTGAGAAATAAATTTAGTTTTTGATTTTATTCATTGTGTTTATTATTGATTATCATTACTTTTGGATCACCCCTCGTAGTAAGCTATACGCCTGTTCATTGCACATTATATCATGATTCACGTTCCGAAGACTCCAACAAAAAGGTTTGACTATACTTTGTGATAAGAACATCTAGGCTGTGGAATACGTTTCCTGAGTAGGTTACAATCTTGGGGTCTTCAAATCGAGATTGAATTGGTTTCTTCTGGGTAGTCACGCTCCATTGTAGACCGCATCGTCGCTTAACATCAGACGAGATCATATATCTATAAAAGCTTAAAAATAGCACAGTGTCATGGAGCTTGAAAAATAAAGAGTAAAAATAATTATCTAGTACTGCACTGCGCTCGTCACTCAAAGATATGGTAATTATTTATCTCTATGCCTTGTAATTTACATGAAGTCATTGCCCTTCAAACCGGAACACAGTGATGTTTGCACATTACTGCTACTATAGTGACGTGATCAATATTAACAATCAGTAGAACCACACGTTATTATCAGTCAACTAAATTAGTCTACATCAATTCTGAAGCACTCAATAAATAAATACATCATTAGTTGTATGATTCTGCTTCAATCAATGCTCAATATTGACTCAACACGGGTGACGGATCTGGACTGGTGTATGATGACTCCCAACTCAACGTAGCCAGCCAGTCCCAACTCATCATAAATAGCCGGTTCCAACTCAACGTTTGTAGATCTTACCTAAGTCGAGAAACAAAATTTTTACACCAGAACAAAATTAAAAAATGTTAAGTAAAGGCCTGTTTTCATTTTGATTAGTACAAGTGCGAGTGAGTAGTGCAGGTGTTGAGTGATTAGTAGCAAACACGTGTGGACACCGATTGATAATTGCGAGTACATAGTAATCAGTCGTGATTAGTCACTCGCACTCGCAATCGCATTCGCACTCGCACTCGCACTAATCAAAATGGAAACCGGCCTTAAGGCTCGCACCTTGGATTTAAAATTTGTCATAATATATTAGTGTAGTGTGTTCTACTAGTCAATCCCTTGATTTTGATATTAATTTTGAGAAAGTCCTCGAAAATATGTTTATACTATCTTGGACCTGAGGTATCTTGGAGCTTAGCTTAAATCTATATCGGTTCCTCCGTTTGGAAGCTACGATGCCACAAACACACACACACGTCAAACTTAAAACCGTTGTTTTTGCGTGGTTAAAGAATAAGATGAGAAAGTCTCTCACATTTTAGTCCACACAGCGGGCGGTGCCATGGTTCCCATTTAGCCTTGCTCTGCATACCCCTGAGCAAAACGGGCCCTTGTTTTATCATCCCTTATCGTAGCACGAGGCTCATTACGGCGGACTCGAACCTTTGAGGACAGAATGATAGGCGTTTGAGAAACATCGCCGGAGCAAAGTGTGGCTTACTTTCATGGTGAGTCTATGGGAAAAGTTTATAGTGAAGATTTGTAGATATATAAATTTGAGTTTTCCATCTTTTTTGTCGGTCTATTTATGGGGTTTTTATACAAGGTAACAAGCGAAAATCATAATAAAATTGGTCGGCATTTCTCACACAACAATATCTTGCCCTAATCTAAGCTAAACTTGAACTATGTGAGCCAGATAGGTGATATAATACTTATATAGATGTCATCATTATCATCATCATCTGCACCCAGCAGACGTCCAATGTAAGACATAGGCCTTCAGACATAAGAGTGACGAGGCGAGTAGGTCTTGTGCCTGATGGTAAGCAACATGCCTGCCACATATCAACACAGTGACACGCAGCTATTGGAACATGAAGAATCCAAATCATTACCTAGCACTGCACTGCGCTCGTCACCCAGAGATCTCAGATGTTATATCTTTATTATACGTAGAACATCACCCCAGACACAGAACAAATATTTGTACCCATCACATAAATATTTGCACTGGATGGGAATCGAACCCACGGTTATGATTGCGTAGGCAGATTTATTACCAACTAACCTACTAGACCAGCAATAATGTCTATGTCAAACAATATGTTATAAAAACGAAAGTTTGTAAGGATGGATGTTTGTTACTCTTTCACGTAAAAACTACTGTACGAATTATAGTCTGGAAAAACACATAGGCTATTTTATATCCCGAAAAAAAAATGATGGAAACGATGGGACAAACACGGATAAAATCGCGGGGCAAATTGCTTGTTTATAAATATTACTGTTTTATTTACATAAAACTGTCCAGTCCAGTCCATTTTAGTTATTCATTATCTATTTTTTTTTGTGATGTGGAATCGTGGACGTTACCTTCCGTATTCTTGAGTTTTTTCGGATCCACAAATGTTGTTCATTTCTCTACGGATTTGGCTTTCCACAAACGTAAACAGCTGTTTTAGATAAAAGTCAATATTTAGACTTATATCTAAACGTGTACGACTGTGTGTGATTGTAGTATTTTGGTTAAATTATACACATTCTAATTTAATTAAGACCATTTTATTTTTCTTAAAAAAAAAAGAATAAATATTTTAAAGTACTAGCAGCACTCCACGGTTTTATCCGCCTAGTTCCCGTTCCCGTCACCTTCACCGAATTAAAAGCAGATGATGTTTTTTCCACACCTGATCCGCTGCGTTCGTTACGACGTGATTGAGCAACAAACATCCAAACTTTGACATTAATTTATAATATACTAGCTGACCCGGTGAACTTCGTACCACCATGTATTTTTTCGTCTACATTTTCTAACCTTTCTGTTGTACAAATCTTTTCCCGACAATAATAAATACATAGAGAAAATAATCATCATATTTAGTGCAGTCATTCAAAAGTTATGAGCGTACATACATTTCGAAGATCCATTTTTCCGTAAAAACTGAACCCTTATGGGTTCATTGTGTCTGTCTGTCTGTCCATCCATATGTCATAACCACTTTTTTCAAAACTATAATAACAATACTGTTGAAACTTAAGAGATGTATTCTGTGAACCGCATAAAGTAAGTATTTTATTAAAAACATAGTTATTTCAACGTATATAAACATTTAAAAGCTAGTAATAATCTTTTTATGCAGAATGCAGAAGACCGCACCATGTGGCGTTCATTAGGAGAGGCCTACGTCCACCAGTGAATGAATATTAAATAGGCTGATGATTATGATAAATACCTTTCTTGTTAATCAAGTTATTCCTAAAAATCAGTTTTATTTTCATTGTAGTGCTTTGTAATATACGTTGTTTTTTGTTTGATTACCTGGCACATAGACAAACAAATATGATGGTTTTCGAACACGGGAGGGAATATGTAACACAATCGACCATGTGAGAAACATGGGGTTTCTAGATTAAAACCACAAACATTTTAACACGCTCGGCGCCATATGTATCGTTTAGGATACACACTGTCGTAAAGAGTGTGTATAGTTTATGATACACACTACTCATTTCAGTTAAGGCAGTGCGTATCCGAATATTTTCCCAGTGGTTTTGGGTTGGGAATTGGACAATCAGTTAAGGAGATATTAAGAGAAAAATTATAATCAGCTTGAAATAATTTTATTAAAAAAAGAAAGTTACTTAGAAACTAAATAATCAATTTATTAAGTTCAAAATAAATCAGTAAATATTATTGAAACATTTTTGATACAGAAAACTTTCACATACATTTTGTAGTTGTTTGAGCTGCTCTGAAAGTCTTGCCAACTATAGTTTTCCTGTCATACTTTTTATAGCACATCTTCAGCGTACAATTTTCTCTCCATCTTTGTTACTTATGAGATAATGTTTTCTATTAAACGATCTTCTTGTCATAATAGAGGCTGATGACACTTCATCTTCGGCTAACTGAGCAGATCGTTTTAGTAAAACTACAATCATTTGTTCCCTGAATTGAGTGATAGTAAGTTTCTTGAGATAATATTTGGTTGAATAATAAATGTGCATTCTAGAGAGAAACAAAGAGAAATAAAATTACGAAATGTGTATCTTTATTGATACACATGACCTGGGGAATAGTTTATCTAAATAAAGTATTTCCAGGCCACGTGTAAAAAAATATACAAACCGGTAAAAAAGAAAGGGATGACGGGGGAGGGGGTGTGATTATTTTCTATACTATTTTAACATCTCACAACACAAAAAAAAGTTGTGAAAATTGGTAGTATATTTGCATATAGGGCTTGGCGCTGAGCGTGTTATAGTTGGCCCTGGGACTTGTTTATGGTCATAGCAGAAGCAAGCCGCACTGGAAACTGTAGTCGTTTAAACTCAAATGGTACATCAGTTGGAATCATTGGGATTCGTGGTATCAAAATGTCTTGTCCTTTATACTTTCCTTTCAGTATAGTTGCTTCTATCACGTTGTTCAGTATTTTTGTAGCTAACCATGTGCCGGTATATTTTAACTACCGATCCAACTTTTAATGAAGATGTGTGAGGTGGCAATCCTGGAAAATCCAGCGAGTTCAAAAATTCCGGTGGATGACGACATCATCTTGATAAGTCACCGAACTGATTTATAAATCCTCAGTTTGCCTGTAATTTGTTATTGAATTTTGAAATTTAATTCATTTGCATCTATCTCATTTACGTAATATGTATTAATATTTATTTATCATGTGGCTGTCTTTTTCCAATGTTGGGCAACGGCTTCCATACCCTCCTTCCACTTTTTCCTTTCTATGGCTAATACAGTCCAGTCTTTCCAATGATCATCCGACATGCGGCAAACATGTCCTGCCCGATCCCACTTCAAATTGGCTGCTTCTTTAATCACATCGGCTATTCCGGTTTTGGAAAGCAGTATGGTGTTTCGTATTCTGTCCGTTAGTTTTACTCCAAAAATACTGCGCTCCACAGCCCATGTGTGTTTAAATAATTTTGCACAGATATTAAATTAATAATTCAAAATAATAAAACACTTTCGTTACGCGGTTTGTGTTTGACTGACACGTGACTGACACTTGATTGATATAATGACGTGAAAACAGACGCATTTTACATCGCGTTCCGAAACTAAATCAAAATAAATAATGTCGTGAAGCCGACCAAATTGAAAATCATTACGAATGATCTATGAGTCTTACATTTTGTGACTATTCAATTTGATCTGGTTCGCGATGTCATCTCTTTTGTTGAGTTTCTTCTGAGTGAGTTTCGGAACGGCGACATCCTCCTATTCTGCAACGCAACACGCAACTGTTTTGATATATATGATGGAATTTGAACTTTGTGCAGCGGGAATAAAGTGCAAATTGTCTCCTTGACGTTAGGAACACACATATATTGCTTAGACATAAGTGAGTGCTTGTTATTTAATATGAACTTTTATTCGTAGCAATAAAGCTCAAATTGCCTTAACAATTTAGTTAGAAAACGTGTGTATGGGCAAAAGAAATGAGCTGTTTTCAGGGTTTTCCCGACAATTATTTGTTTTTTTCTCGCCGTAAAAACCATCCTTGGACTTTAACGAACATTTAAAAAAAAGAATTGTCCAAATTGGTCCAGCCGTTGTTGAGTGATGCGCTTACCAACACATTTTGCGATTCATTTTTATATTATAGATGAGATAAAGTGAAATAAAAACATAACAAATACATTATAATTTGTTGAAAATTTTTAAAATGTGTTATAGATTTATCAACGCTGTTGGTCCATGAGTGCTGACAACTCCGGAGCGTGTGCACGTAAAACTTGCCGTCTTTGTTTACCCATATCTTTGAGGACAATGCGAGTCTTTATCACTAAACTTTAGCCATAAGCCATAGCCAAGTTTTGAGCCATAAGTCTTTGTGGCAGTGGCCGGGACAAGGACCTGTTTTCTTTGAAAACTGAACTCTAATACAAATATACAGACCAGCATTAGAGAAACCGCTGAGAAAATAAGACAATGACATTTTAGTTCCCCTTGTCTTTTCTACTGCCGCCTTCAGTACAAATGAATTATACATTATTCAGTACAATTTTTTGTAGTTGTAGGGTTCTTTGCGGAGAACACCAGGGGAAGTGCCACACCTTAGCCAATTATTCTGCAGCCAAGCAGAGTGCAAACATAACTTTGTTGTAGTATGAAGGGCGATGTTTCCAGAGAAAATACAGGGCTAAGAGATATAACAACTTAAATCTCTGGGTGACGAGCGCAGTGCGGTGCTAGGTAATGATTTGGGCTCTTCATGTTCCGATAGCTGCGTGTCCCTGTGCTGTTATGCGGCAGCCATGTTGCTTACCATCAGGCACATGTCCTGCTCGTCTCGTCACTCTTCATTTAAAAAAAAATACAACATCTGATAGTACCTACGGGTGATGAACGGAGTGCGGTGCTAGGTAAAGATTTGGACTCTTCGTGTTCCTATAGCTGCGTGTCACTGTGCTTACCATCAGGCCTGTAGTCTGTAGTTACCATCAGGTTATAAGTCCTGCTCGTCTTGTAATTTTATACTATAATCACATTTTGTACCAAACAAAAAGATAGTCATCAAAATCGATTCACAATTAGCGGAGCTATCACGTAATTAACTTACAAAAAAAACATAAAAAAGAATTGAGTACCTTCTCCTTTTTTTAAAGTCAGTTAAAATATTAAGAGGTGAGAGGATTTCGAACCTACAGCCTCACGTTTGCAAAACCAAACGTTTTCGTCGTTACGCCATTGGTCATGGCTTTTCATACTCGTGGTTCAAAAGCAGCTACCGATTACCATCAGGCAAACCTTCTGCTTTTTTCCTATTACCATAAAAATAATGATTGATTATAAGCCATCAGCTACTAAATAAAGTAAACATGACGAACAATCTCTGATAGCAACTTCATAACCGAAAAAAAAACTTACGGAGTTTTTCACCCTACATAAATCATATGGCATGCATTGCTGATCTGCACGCGACCCGAGACTCTAAACTGGGTTGTATATGTGGGGCAACTCAGGAAAGGTGCACTAAACGTATACCTTATGAGTTTTATGACAAATAAGTATGGTAAGTATATGGAAAGGTTTAAAATATGTTCTACTTGTGTGAGCAAGTATTTACTAGCTTAGTTGATGGTAAGTCTACCTGCGAAGCCATAGGGAGAGTTTTGTAGTCGTAGTTTTAATACTTTATTATTAAAAAAATCATCGCTTATTTTTTTCATCCCTTTTGTCGAAAAATGTAGCCTTGTTCCTGCATAAGTGGAAGCAAAATAGCTCTTTTCCGTTTAGTGGGGGGAAATGAGATTTGAATTTGGAACATATATCATTTATAGAAATCGAACGCAAATTGTATGATTTACTGGCTGGTACGTGTTAGCTGAATGGCGCGGGCCAGAGTTAACAAAAAAAAAAAACAAAAGCGCGCGGATTAAGACTCTGTTTTTGTAAAATTAGTACGAGTATGTATACATTTTATCGTATTTTACAAAGATAATGAGTTCGACGTCAAGTTATGAAAGTGACGTATAGACAGACATACAGAAACGCTTTATTATGCACACCAGTAATAAATCAAAATATACAAAACAGGAAATACTTATAACTAGTGCCATAAATGACGGCCTTATCGCTACTAACGATTTCTTCCAGGCAACCATTAGTGGCAGGAATCAAACAAAAGAAATAGTAGGGTAAAGACAGGGTGTGAAGAAAAAACAGTATGACTTAAGTCGACACTTAAGCTACTTGCAAATATAAACACAATACATATAGACCTATAGCTTACTATCAGGCACATGTAAAGCTCGTCTCGTCGTTTTTTACCATAATAAATGTGATTATAACACAATGCTTTGATTTATAATAGCATTTCTGTATAAACCTATTTACGTCAGTTATTAGTTGGCTAATAACATAGCACAACGTTTTGCTACGGTGCTAGAGACAGACAAAACATTAATTAAATTTATGGATATTTATGACATCGTTGGTGCTTTTCTTGAAAGTAAAATAACTTAAGTGAAATTGTTGTTTCTTTATCGCGATGTTTACCGCGTCTGACTAGTGGTTTGAACGTAGTGCACGCAACTTCACTAAAGTATCGGGAGCTGAGTCTAACCGCAAATTATACGTTCACATAGAATTTAGGATCTGACTTATAAATTTTAAAACAGGATATGAATTCAGGAACTCAGTAGGTATTTGTTTTAGATGAGGCAATGAACCCTATAAGATTTGCCTATGGTTTTGCCCAAAATGCTAGACTCAGACATTAAAACTAGGCTAATACTAAACAATCTGTTAATAATTGCATTGTAAACAGATCAAATAAATACAAACTATACATATTAGAATAATCAAAACAAATATAACAGCTACGAAATGGAGTGGTGAATAATAATATAATCAGTGAATGAGCAAAGAACATAGTTACCCATTCAGTAGCTCGAAGGCTCCGATGATAAATCAGGCGCGCTCACCATCTGTCAAGAGGCAGCCATGATCTGAGCATTAATTAATTATTTGTCTCTGTTGAGAAGGGACAACGTTCCTCCACTTAGCGAGAATATAAATAAATAACAGTAAGGGAACAATTTAGTCGCAGTCTTGATAGTTCAGACGCGAGTATGATCATAGATTCATAGAAGGTAGTTAGTTGTCTTCTTCTTTATTTATTTATTGCTTAAATACATTGTTTTTCTAAAAACTAAGTATCTAAAGCTGTACTAGTAGGATCATATCGGATTTGGCTGGGCTTGGTAGAAAATGGCGGAATAGGCTAGTTTACTAAATTTTAAAAATTGGTTAATAATATAGCTTAATGTTTATAGTATTCCGAAATATCTATATTTTTGAAAAAAAAAATACATTTACAATATGTATTTTGCACTGTGACTGTTAAGTCAACAAACATTAGAAAACCTCTTACCTTGAATAATTTATTAAAAATAGTTTAATACAATAATAAACAATTTGTGTAGTTAAATGTTGTAATAAAAGTGTCAACGAAGCCCAGTGCGTGAAAATTATGGAATATCTGCTGTGAAAAAGAAAAATATCTGATTTTTCTTAAAATAACCGCTAACAATTTTCAAATCTGAACTTAAATAATTAATTTAAAATAGTTTCATACAATAATAAACAGTGTGTGTAGTTAAATGCAGCAATAAAAGGGTCAATGAAGCCCAGTGAGTGAAAATTAAGAAATATACTGTGAGATAGAAAAATACCAATTTTTTCTCTAAATAAATAACCGCCAACAATTTTCAAATCTTCGTACCAAAATAAGACTTTTTCAATGACGTGTTTTGAATGAATTGACGATTGTGGTTACTTAATTCGTTCTACGAAGTGAATTAACTAAAAGTGTCGTTAATTTACCTATTATTTTTACAACAATAATATGCTGTAGTGATAAATATTTCACAAATCTCAAGCGCGGCATCCAATTTTGGCGCCAATACTCTGACTACCTATTTTGAAACTCTTAGTTCTGCTACTCCCCACGAGAGGTCTCTAAACTAAATCTGAAGAAACCATGGACTTCGATTAGTTTCTTCACCGGATTGGATACATTTTTTGTCAGCTATCATTAGTATATTTTGTTGGTTTCTTTCAATGTATTGAATAAGAAAACAGTTACGGCAGGTGTGCATCTAAGAATTACTGATCTTGAATTAAATTAATTACAGTAAAATGAATCGCTCACCAAAAATTACGATAAATTTAGATTGTGGCGGGTGTCCAAATAAAATAACCGATCGACAGTACTTAACGTGCTCCTCTTGTAATCTGACGTACGATTTAATATGCGGAAACATTTCGAAGACCAGGTTTTACATGTTGGAACCAGAAAGAAAAGCGATGTGGCTATGTCAGATGTGCAAATCTAAGAAACGCCTACGATATGACAATTCCAATACGCCTATAGGTATTCACTATCATGGCAATGACAACGTTACTTTAAGAAAACCAAAGCCTTTAAGCTTGCAAATATCGATGGATGATTCTTTACTGTGTCAAACATTGGAAGAAGGCAACAACCTCACAAATGACACGATAGTAGAACCAATGAATACTTCTGGAATTAGAAAAGATGAAACACTTACGCTTAAAAAAGAAGTAGAAGAGCTTGCAAAGGAAGAAATTAACAAATTGTACATCGAAAACCTAGCTTACAAAGAGTTTCTGGACTTAAATAATGCCATTGCTCGAAATAGCAAGAAATCATCGGCTGATAAGAAATCATCGGCTGATAGAAAACAACACCACGACTGCTCTGCGCCATCTACAAGCACACATTACGTAAAAGAAAAACCAGAATCACTAAATTTAGTTAAACAGATCGATACAAACATTGAAACTGCTCCTCTAAGATCTGCCAAAAAATCAGTGTCTCTACAAAAAAAATACTCAACAGGTCTACCTTCCACATTAAAAAAGTCTCTAAAATGTGGAGTTAACAAAAAAAATGAAGACAATATGCGGAAAATTGTCATAGTCGGTGATCAATCTTGTAAAGATTTGGCTTGTTCTCTCATAAATTTACGGGCAACACATAAAAATCCACAAGATTACAACGTAAAAAATTTCACCCATCCTAACGCATCAGGAGAGTATATATTGAAACACACTGATTTTAACCTGCTGATAAACGAAAACGATTGGATAGTGTTAAGTGTGGGATCAAATGACACTAATCCAACTAAACTACTACTAGAAATATCGAATACACTGAAATCGTTAAAATGTAAAAATGTTGTCGTAGCCGGAGTTTCACGAAATCCCTACTTAAATGAGGATAAACTCAATTCAAGCATTATGAATATTGTTAATAAATTGTATCACTGTAAATACTTACCAGTTCCAAACCACCGTCATAGTATGTTAGAGAACTCTTACTCCTTAATGCGGGCCATAAATAAATTGATAAATTCAAACGACTATACCTCGGCATTAATAGATGGTAACGTATCGCGTGCTGATTCTCAAAAAAATGAAAAACTATACAAATCCGGAACTATACCTTTTTATTTTAATAAACTTGCATCGCCTGTAATCAATAACAAATCTGCCATTGTAACTATAAACAAAGAACCGAATAATTTCAAACCAGGGACCATTCCGTTTTACTTCAAAAAACAACGTGACCAAAAACACAAGCAGTCCTCGATTGTTAAAACCCAGTTTTTTCGAGACAAAAAATAATGTAAACTTTTTAAATATCATGCATATAAATGTACGAAGTATGAGACATAAAGTAGATGAAATAGAATTACTGAATAACGAACATAAACCACATGTATGTTGCTATACCGAAACACATTTACGCGATCACGAAGCAGAAATATTACAAATTGATGGTTATAAAAAAGCAGCTCACTTTTCTAGAAAAAACAAATTACAAGGAGGCGTCAGCATTTATGTTAAAAATTCTATCAACTTTAAAAAACTGGATTGGGTAAATGATATGTCGATTGAGAGTCATTTTGAATGTTGTGGGATTCTACTGCCTGAACTAAATACAATTATAATCAGTAATTATAGAGCTCCAAATGGGAATATCAACCTGTACACACAAACTCTTGAAACTTTGTTACATAAAATTACAGTTAGAGCTAGGCACATTAAGAAAAAAATCTTCATATTGGGAGATTTTAATATAAATTTACTAGAACAAAATAAAGCAACTGATACATTTAAAAATCTTTTATCTTCATTCAAAATGCATCCCACCATAATTGAACCCACTAGAATAACGTCCCATACTAAAACCTGCATTGATAACATTTTGACAAACTCGAAACAGTATAAAACTGAAATTATTCATCTAGAAAAAGAATTGACGGATCATACAGCACAAAAAATTAAAATAGAAACTAGCAAAAGTTTTATTGAAGAACACTGGTTTGTTGAAAAAAGGGACATTGATATTAACTTAAACAAATTTGTAAATTATATTTCTGAACTTAGTTTTGCTAATGTTTACAACGAGGTGGACCCAAATAAAGCTTACAAAGAATTCGTTGAACTATTCACACTTATCTTTGAACTGTGTATGCCATTAAAAAAACTGAAAATAAGCCATAGAAAAAAGCCAAACTGGAAAACAAAAGGTATAGCAATATCAAGTAAAAATAAAAAGAAACTGTACTTGAAATCCTGTGCAAATAGTACTGATGAAAATATAAACAAATATAGGGCATATTGCAAACTACTCAAAAAGATAATAAAGTACTCGAAAAAATCAACCAATATCAAGTACATCAATAGGAGCACAAATAAAACAAAGGCTGCTTGGGGTCTTATAAAACAATTTACGCAACCAGTTAATCAAATTTGTACTACAATTGATAATTTACAAATAGGCCAGGATAAAGTGACTGATCCGACAATCATATCTCAAAAGTTAATCAATCATTTTTCTTATGAAAATAAAAATACACAATATCGATGTTCAACCACAAAAGAATTATCAAAACCAAACCATAATACCATTTTTTTAACACCTGTAGATGAAAGAGAAATAAAAAATATTGTTAAACAACTAAAAAATAAGAAGTCTGTTGGGTACGATAATATATCAACGCAGCTAATCAAAAGCTGTATTGATTTCATTGCTGATCCATTGGTCCATATCATTAACCTGTCTTTCTCTACTGGATGTTTTCCAGATGAGCTAAAGAGGTCTCTCATAAAACCATTGCACAAAAAAGGACTCAAAAGTGATATTAATAATTATAGACCAATTGCGCTCCTTCCATGTTTTTCCAAAATATTTGAAAAAGCCTTATATAATAGACTATACTCATTTCTTGACAAAAATAAAATATTACACACCAATCAATTCGGTTTTCAGAAAGGCAAGAACACATCTTTAGCAATTTTCAAAATGCTAAAACAGGTATGGGATGATATTAACGCAAAAAAACCAGGAGTAGCATTATTTTTAGATATGTCTAAAGCATTCGATTGTGTTGAGCATAAAATATTACTCGATAAATTGGAAAAAATGGGTATAAGAGGCCAAGCTCACAAACTTATAGCTTCTTATCTGGAAAACCGAACCCAAGCAATATCCTTAAACGTTTACGATAAGAAAACAAAAACTCTGAACTATTTTCTATCAAATTTCAAAAAAAATACAGTCGGAGTTCCACATGGCAGTATATTAGGTCCATTGTTATTTCTCGTATATATTAACGAATTGCCTTTGGTCACAAAATATCTAACTGTTATGTTTGCTGATGATGCAACTGTATACATTCCAAGAAACAGCCTATCTGATACCGATTTTGAAAATGAAGTCAATAAAATATTAACCCAGATCGTGAAATGGCTGGAAGATATAAATTTAAAAACCAATATTAGTAAAACAAAATTGATTCACTTTAAAAATTACAAACAGAGACCCTTACCGCTAAATATCGTAAATAATGGTAACACAGTTAACGTAGTAAATAATACAAATTTTCTTGGAGTGGTAATAGATACAAATTTAAACTGGAAAGAGCATATTCGTAAAGTAAACTCAAAAATTTCACAATATTGCTATGCATTATCTATTATTAAAAATGCTACATCTAGAGCCATAGCTATAAATGCCTATTATGGAAATGTTTATCCTCATTTGAGTTATGGTATTATATTTTGGGGTAATTCAGTAGATGTAAATTCAACCTTCGTTCTACAGAAGAAATGTCTACGTGTCATCTTCAACCTTCAAAATACTGATAGTTTAAGAAATGTATTTAAGGAAAATAATATATTAACGGTAACAGGTATTTCCATTTTAGAAATTTGTTTATTTGTAAAAAATAATGAAGGCCATTTCTTTGATGTGTTTTCGAAACGTGCAGATGTATTACGATCGAAACATAAGTTTAATATATGTGTCCGCCAAGTCAATAACGCTACATTCTACAAAAGCTCATTTCACTCTGCAGTCAAGATATTTAATCATTTACCCACAAATTTAAAGTCATTAAAATTACCACAATTTAAATATAAACTAAAAGCTTGGCTCGTAAATAAAGCGTATTACAAACTCCAAGAATACTTCGACGAATCATAAGAATTTATACACAACAATATAATATAAATAGGTATTTATGTCATGTAACAATAAATGTTTAATGTAATTCATAATATTGTAAAATTGAATGTCTCAATTTATATCCACTTCAGTCTGACAGTTATGTTAAGATCACAGCGCCACATTTGTGTTGTCGGGCTGATTATTAGTTTTGTCTGCGTTTTATTTTTATTTTTTATTATTATATTTAATTATTTAAATTAATTATTATGTTATTTGTTAACTCAAAACTTCTTTGTCTCTGTTGTTTATTTTTGTTTAAAGTATAGATAGAGTTAAATAACTTTAAAGTAATGTTAGATATATTAATTAGTTTAATTAATCCCTAATTTTATCTGATTGTTTTGTAACCTCATACCAAAGAGGCTTATTTTTGCATGCCCGCAAAGGGTAAAACTGTTGTGTCTATAATATCTCTACTGTAAAACATCTTTGTACACAGTTTACGCAATAAAGAAATTCTGATTCTGATTCTGATTCTGAGGGAGAGAAATACGAGTAGTGAAGGTGAGTGTTGACGAACGTCACACAGGAGCCCCTTAAACCTACGCCCGAGTCACAAGTCTTGGGGTTTATTTGAGATTTTTCTCTCTGCCACACGATGGACCCAGCACCCCGCACGGTGAATCCATGGAATGCTAAGAAGTTCTTCTCTTAGCTTACAATAATGCATGAGTCCTATGTGGACTTCATCTCGTCCTCTATGGACGTGGCAATTTTACAATGTGCGTATTCGACGCCGAACTTTGGCGTCCAAAGTTTAGAAAATCTTCACATAGTTTTCAGAATATCTATTGACGTATGCTAGATAAAAAATAATGTACCTAAATATAAACATAACATTATTTAAATCATTATTATAACATTATTTATCTTTTTCCACAACTCACGTGAGTCCATAAGTAAGTAATAAAAGCAATAAGATCAAATTTTGTCATTATAAAAATCTTTTGCGCTGTAATAGCACTTACTTACTAAAAATTGACGGAATTTCTATTGGAATGTATTGGTTTATAATTTACAGTGACGAGACGACCAGGACATGTACCCAGTGGTAAGAAATGTGCCTGTGCATAATAGTACAGTAACAGGTAACTATTGGACCGTGAAGAGTCCGAAATCATTACCTATCACTGTCATGCGCTTGGCACCCTGAGACATAAAACAATTTATAACATATTTGCTCGTAAAGGGTCTCTTATTGGACCAATTTCTGTATCGTAATGTATCTTATTACGTACTTGTGCTGTAATGTGTAATGTAAAACGCACGGTTTCAAAATGCTCCGTCAACAGACTAGGTAAAGAGATATGCTCCGTCTAAAACGAACGGTACCTTTTTAAATCTTAGTAAAGAGTTTTTATGTTAAAAAAGTGTGGTCAACATTTTATGAATAAAATTAACTTTGAGAGGTCAAATTTAATAAAGAATTTAATTCGTTAATTTATTTAATTTTGACCCTAAATTACTTTAATTTTTCTGTAACAAAACACAAAAATATTAATTTACTTTATTACTGGCATACAGGCTGGTTCTGTGCCGTTGCTTAAAAAAAAGGCGCCGATGCGCGCGCATTGCTAATCTGTGATCCATAGTGATTACTTACTCTGTGCTGTGATCTGTGATCAAGTAAATATTATTCCGCGCCTTTTTTTTCGCTCTATTGTTTTTATTTGAAAATGTCGTCAGAGTTTTGTTTATTTCCTCGCAAATATGTTATAAAACGTTGTATGACATACGTGCGCTTTGATAATTACAGCCTCTGCTAAATTATAGCTCTCGCCTTTGGCTCGAGTTAGCAATAAAGCCTCGGCTGTAATTATCAACTTACCGCACTTATATCATAATGTACTATTATATCTATGCCTTGTAATTTTTCTAGAAACCCTTCAAACCGGAACACATTATTGCGAGGGGGTAGAATAACTGGCAAAGATGTGGTATCTAGGCGGAAAATATCAAAAAACACAGTGCGGTATAGGAATCGTTAGCAGTTCGTTTCAAAACTAGATTATTGGACTTGTCCCTACTGTGTGCTATCTATATGGTGCTACAGTGGTAAGGGTAGTGTATTATTGTCTAATAAGGGTTGGGATTGTTTAATAATTGCTGTTGTTAAGGGCGTAAGGGTATTTAATATGAATCTGTAGGCTTACCTAAATATTGCTCGATTCGCTGCCATTTTCAATTATGAACACTGTTTTTAGTGCTTTTATCAGCCACTATTTTTTTAATGTGTCGTATTGTACTTATAAGATGTAATTTTTAAACTGTTATAGGCTTATACTTGACTGCTATCTCGCTTGATGTTAAGCAACGATGCGGTCTACTATGGAGCGTGCTTACGTAAAAGAAACCGATTCACTCTTGATTTGAAGACACAAATATGAGATGTAACCATCAGGAAATCCCATTCAGGCAAAGCATTCCCTAGCCCAGACATTCTTCATATTAAAGTAGAGTCGAACCTCTTCGTTCGACTCTTTGGGCCGACAAACATGAAATAATGACGCTTTTGAAAAAAATGCAGTCATAGAGACTGCAGATTGAAGTAAAAACTTATAAACTTAGATTTTTTGAATTAAACAATGTTGCACAATTACATAAAAACTGCTAATTACTGGCCTCGTGGCTTAGTGGGTAGTAACTCTGCCTGCGAAGCCGAGGGTCGTGGGTTCGATTCCCACCCAGTGCAAATATTAGTGTGATGAATTCAAATGTTTGCACTGTGTTTGGGTGTTTCTATGTATAATAAGTATGTATTTAAAACTATATAAGTATTATATCAGCTATCTGGCCGCCATCATACAAGCTTTGCTTAGTTTGGGGACAGATGGTGTTGTGTGTGAATTATAAATAAATAAATATTGGTGGACAATTCACACACAACACCATCTGACCCCAAACTAAGCAAAGCTGGTATGATGGCGGCCAGATAGCTGATATAATCTTATATATAAAATTCTCGTGTCACAGTGTTTGTTTCCTTACTCCTCCGAAACGGCTTTACTGATTTTAACCAAATTTTATATGCGTATTCTGTAGGTATGAGAATCGGCTACTAGCTATTTTTCATACCCCTAAGTGACAAGGATTGTTCACCCCAAAATTTTTTTTTTTAATTTTCGGTTAATTTTTTTTGTTTTTATTTTTTTATAATGTGGCGTTAAAAAATACATACAACTCTAAATTTTTATCCTTTTATCACCAACCCCTATTTTTTAATAGCCATTTCAGTAATTTAATCATTTTTCATCCCGCTCGATAACTGATCAATTATAGTCTTTTTAGGGTTCCGTAAAACATAAAAACGGAACCCTTATAGATTCGTCATGTCTGTCTGTTTGTCTGTCTGTCCGTCCGTATGTCACAGCCACTTTTTGCCGAAACTATTAGAACTACACTGTTAAAACTTGGTAAGGAGATGTATTCTGTGAACCGCATTAAGATTTGAACCGAAAAAATAAAAAAATAAAAAATTAGGGTTTATTTATTTATTTATTTAATTAGGCGTACATAACAGATTACAGTTAATGTTAATTATCAGATAAATTATAATATTGTGATGTTCTAAACTGTTATCCAAAGCATGCACACACAACTTAACTAGAATATTGAGGCAGTCACTAAATTAAATACATACAATATAAATCAATAACTTTAACTTAACTCATACCTACATGCAACTAAAACTATAACATAACTAAAATATGTAAACGCAACCAAGAAATACTTTATAATTTGAAAACTTTATAATAATGAAAATCGACTTTAGCGAACATATGGCGTAAATACTATCTTCCTAAGTTCATTTTTAAATTTATACATTTTGTTATGAAATACATCAATTGTGTCGTGGTATTTTTATGAATTTCGTTATATTGGCGACACATTCTCACTATAGGGTTATAAAATGACGTATTATTGGTGTAAACCTGCAACGAAAAAATCCTAGCATGATAGTCGCGGGCTCTAGGGGTGATGTTAATGTTGATACTGGAGAGAAGAGTGGGGGAGTCTATATGAGCATGCAATATCTTAAAGAGGCAGACAAATTCATTATAAGCACGTCTAGATTCAAGAGTTTGCATTTTAAATTTAGCAAGTTTGTCGGGATAAGATTGCAATTGGCGCCGCAGCCCCTGCCTGTAGCACAGTATGGTTAAGCACTTGCTCTGTACTCGTTCTATACGCCTCTTATGCACTTCGTAATGTGGTGACCATACAACATAATTATATTCTAGAACACTCCGTACTAGGGCATAGTACAGATTTATTGCCCCTCATACTGAGAACTGAAACTCAAATTTTTTTTATCATCAAACCTACACGTGTCTATCGATAGGTCTTCAAAAATGATGTTGAGGTTTCTAAAATTATTTTCGTCTACACTGAATAATTTGCGCGAGAGACACTTCCAAAGTGGTAAAATGTGTGTCCCCCCCCTCTAACTTCTAAAGTAAGAGAATGAAAAATCTAAAAAAAATATATGATGTACATTACCATGTAAACTACCAACGAAAATTGGTTTGAACTCGATCCGATGAGTAGTTTTTTTAGTACGTCATAAATACTTGGCTGCTTTTATTTGTAAATGATTTTCACTCTATTTCAATTAAAATTTTCCGGAGCTTATGGCAAATCTAAGATCTATAATATTAAAATGAATCGCAAATGTGTGTCGCACTCAACAACGCCTGGACCAATTTGGACAATGCTTTGTTTTAAATGTTCGTTGAAGTCCAATGATGGTTTTTACGGCGAGAAAACCAAGAATAATTGCCGGGAAAATTCTAAAAACAGCCCTTTTCTTTTTCCTATACAAACGTTTTCTAACTAAAATGTTAAGGCAATTTGAGCTTTATTGCTATGAAATAAAGTTCATATTAAATAACAGGCACTCGCTTATGTCTAAGCAATATATTTGTGTTCCTAACATCAAGGAGTCAATTTGCACTTTATTCCCGCTGCACAAAGTTAAAACTCCATCATGTTTATCCAAACAATTGGAGGATAGGAGGATCTAATGTCACGTTCCGAAACTCACTCAGAAGAAACTCAATAAAAGCGATAATATCGCGAACCAAATTAAATTGAATAATCACAAAACGTAAGACTCAATAGTACTGATGTTCAATTTAGTCGGCTCCACGATATTATTTACTTTGATTTAGTTTCGGCACGCGATATAAAATGCGTCAGTTTTCACGTCACTATATCAATCAAGTGTCAGACAAACACAAACCGCGTTACCAAAAGTGTTTATTGACTAATCCACATAGAGCCATTAATTAAAAAAAAGTGTTTTATTATTTTGATTTATTGATTTAATATCCCTATCTGTGCAAAATGATTTGAATACACACGTTTGTGCTGTGGAGTGCAATATTTTTGGAGTAAAACTAACGGACAGCTATACGAAACACCATACTGCGTTCCAAAACCGGAATAGCCGATGTGACTCAAAAAGCAGCCAATTTGAAAGTGGGATCGGGCTGGACATGTTTGCTGCATGTCGGATGATTATTGGGCCAAAATTACCACGCGGAGAAAGCCAGATTGCAAACGACGACGCGGCAGACCAAAGAAACGATGGCAAGACAACCTCCACAAATATCGGAAAGACTGGACTGTATTAGCCATAGAAAGAGAAAAGTGGAAGAAGGGTATGGAAGCCGTTGCCCAATATTGGGACAAGACAGCCACATGATAAATAAATATTAATACCTATTATGTAAATGAGATAGATGCAAATGAATTAAATTTCAAAATTCAAGAACAAATTACAGAAGAACTGAGGATTTATAAATCAGTTGATTCGATTCAAGATGATTTCGTCAACAACTAGGTACCTATCCACCGGAATTTTTGAACTCGCTGGATATTCCAGGATTGCCACCTCATACCTAATCTTCAAGTTGGATCGGTAGTTAAAATGTTGTGAAATATGAACGAACCGCGTCTTTGCAACGGCAGTCAATTAGCTACAAAAATTACTGAACAACGTGATAGAAGCATTTATACTGAAAGGAAAGTATAAAGGAGAAGACGTTTTGATACCACGCATCCCAATGATTCCGACTGATGCACCATTTGAGTTTAAACGACTACAATTTCCTGTGCGGCTTGCTTTTGCTATGATCATAAACAAGTCCCAGGGGCAACCTTAACACGCTCAGCGCCAAGCCCTATATGGAAATACTACCAAATTTTGACAACTTTTAATTTTTGTTTTTTTAGTGTTGTGAGTTGTGAGGTGTTAAAACAGTATAGAAAATAATCACACCCCCTCCCCCGTCATCCCTTTTGTTACCGGTGTGTATGTTTTTTGATACACGTGGCCTGGGAAATACTTTAAGGTATATAGATAAACTATTCCCCAGGCCATGTGTATCAATAAAGAGACACATTTCGTAATATTCTTTCTCTGTGTTTCTCTCTTGAATGCACATTTATTATTCAACAAAATATTATCTCAAGAAACTTACTATCACTCAATTCAGGGAACAAATAATTGTAGTTTTACTAAAACGATTGCTCAGTAAGCCGGAGATGAAGTGCCATCAGCCTCTATTATGAAAAGAAGACCGTCTAATAGAAAACATTATCTCATAAGTAACAAAGTTGGAGAGAAAATTGTACGCTGAAGCTATGCAGAGGTGTTATAGTGTTTGTGGACTGCATATATACTGCACCAAATAGGATGATTCTTTGTTTGTTATTGTCGGGACTAGATTTGTACAGCAGAAAGTCTAGAAAATGTAGACGAAAATATAAATGGTGGTACGAAGTTCACCGGGTCAGCTAGTACTTATATAGTTTTAAATACATACTTATTATACATCATTGTCCACCAATATTTATTTTTATTTATTTATAAAAAACATCTTTACGTCTACTTAAGGACAGCTATTACGCATGCTAGTAACGCGATATCGCAAGTTTTCACCCATACAAAAAGTGTCTAACGCGCCCGAGTACGTTTCGTTGTCACGGGAAGACTTTCTCTTTACAACGATACGGTATAGACAAAGATGAGTTTTGGAATGCGGCTACCCTGTGAAAGGTGATGCCAAGGTGATGATGACATTTCCCTGCAAAATACTCATTCACTTACACCCTTGAATAGTGTGCACGGTGGTCTCTTTATTTTGTAAATATGCATAAAAAATGTGTGTTGAAATAAAGTGCATATATGTATGTATAGAGGTACCTATTATGTTTCTGTAGGCCGTGGCATAAATAACCTCTTACGAGAGTGAATATACTTATATAAGCAAATCCTTTTAAAGTCAGATGTAGGTTTTAAAAATACGTTTTTGTTCAAAATTTAAATCCTCCCTTGCATTATTTTAGTTGTTTGTTGTTTTTTTAAACGAATTCCAAAAAGGAGAAGGTTATCAATTCGACCACCGTATTTTTTTAATGTATGTTACCTGATTTCTCGAGAATCCCGAACCGATTTCAAAGTTTCTTTTTGTGTTCGAATGGGTATGCTTCCCGAATGATCCCATATAAATGTTATCGAAATCGGCTGGGTAGTTTATGAAATATGAACAAATAACTTAAATTTACCTACAATTTTGTCTGGATGACATGGTTGTAGATTTCACAACAGTTATGAAACTCGATCCCGTCAACAAGAAATTGTGTCAATGCCTGAATGAAAACTTGTTTTGCCCTAAAAAGGGTAAAATAAAATCTTTTTAAACAATAAATTAAACCGACTTAGGCTATAAATATAGACTTAAAATTAAACCTCAAATAGGCACTCAACAGCGAAAAATAACTTAATATAATTATTATAAGCGCTACTTACGCACTCGTCTATTTGAAATCGGTACAAGTCAAGTCTAACAGGTAGTAGATAGATACTACTTACCTATGTCTACTTACTACGAACACAGTATCCACATGTGTACCTACTAGCTTTTTGACTTGACTGGCACCGGCTTCAAACAGACGAATGTGTGGCGCTTACAATAATTATATGAAGTTATTTTTCGCTTTTGAGTACCTAGTTGTGGTTTTGAAATCAGTTAATTTTTTTTGTATTAAAAAGAGTTTATAATTGCTTAAAAAGGTGGCTCTATTTCTTACGTGTTCACAAACTCCTTATGAATAGTTGGTCAGAGAAATATGAGTCTTATTTTTTTTTCAACTCCAGCAATAGATTCCTGTACCATGGGAATCTCAGAATACCCAGATGATATCTCCAAGGAAGCAATGAATGCGCAAGGTAAACTCAGTGTATAAACAAAATGCTTTAGGAAGAATCAACGCAATTCCTGTAAACCTTTCAAAGCGAAGGGATCGCATAAATTTACTATTGAGAGGGTAGAATCAAAACCAACCGAGAAACTAGATTTACTTAATGCTATGGTCGTGATATTGTGTAAAGCGAGAGCGACTTAATATAATCCTATTTTAAATGTAGAGGGTTGTGTGATGTAAATCTCTGATCTTGCAGCAAAATTTAATCGTGTGTAGAGTCGATTTATCTAAATCTTTGTTGCAATGCCTGTCGAGAATTTGTAAAGTATTTTGTAAAATAAGAAATTTATAAAATTTATAATTTATTTACACCGAAAAAACAAAAACCAACTTCAATTTAAAATCTAATTCACCGTCGATCAAATGTCATAAGAACCCTTATAAGTCGTCTAGATAAATAAAAGTTTATTTTTATTTTTATTCATATTTCAAACACCGCCGCACTAATTTCGACAATATAAATGGGACCATTATTTATCAACTATGATCCACTAAACAAAAAAAATACTATCAAAATCGACTCACAATTGGCTCACGTTAGCTCCTATCGCGTAACTTATATACTAAAAACATACAGCCAAATTGTAAAACTTTTCCTTTTTTGAAGTAGGTTAGTTAGCATTAAGTTTTTTAACAGATTACCACCGAATCACTAAATATGTTGTTGGAAATTTCTCAACCTAAACTCATACTATAGTCCCCAAAAATCAAAGACACGTTTAGATGTTTCAGACCCTTGAATGTAGGTATTTTCCATTCTAAGTAATATATAGCATAATAGCATAAACAGTACTCTCAATACCTACTTTATTTGTTTCATGCAAATCCGTTCAGCCATTATGATACGTATGAACAAAGTGAGTATATTAAGCTCTCAAGTATGGTCAATCTTCGAATATGCTT
Source organism: Ectropis crepuscularia (assembly GCA_963693475.1). Classification (NCBI taxonomy): domain Eukaryota; kingdom Metazoa; phylum Arthropoda; class Insecta; order Lepidoptera; family Geometridae; genus Ectropis; species Ectropis crepuscularia. The sequence continues at coordinate 24,235,816 of OY856355.1, forward strand.
TATGTATGCTCTACGTATAGGTGTTATTATAGTGAGTTGAATAATCTAGAACAGAAGCTGAAAAAAATGTTTTATAGACCCTTGCATCAAAACAAACGGTCAAAAGATTAAATAAGAAATTCGCAGCTCGTTAAAATGCCGCGAATGTTTAGCACCAAGCGCTGCCAAATGATAGCCATTTAAAAATATTTATTTTTTCCGCGGTCGACGAAAATTCGCTGAGTAACGGCGAGTGTGGACGCAGCTTTATTTTCGTTGGCGTCGCCGCTGCAATATTTTACACGAGCCGGTCTAGCTTAAAATGCGGATTTATAAATAACTAGTAGCATCTCGCGGTTTTATCTATTTAGTTTTCGTTCTCATTATTTTCCTGCAAAAATTCTATGTGCTTATGCAGACTGTAATAATAATCTAAGGTGTTACGTAGACGACGGGCCGGGCCGGTCAATTCAATTATAACTTTATAGCGCAAAGGGAATCCTATACTACCAACGCACACAGAGGGCAAGAAGTCCACGTCGCCGATGCCCAGCTGACACTGGTGATCATGGCAGCGTGTCCAAATATAGTCGATTAGCCGTAGATATAGTCCGATGACCGAGATTGAACTGGGCAATTATTTGGGCTCTTCATGTTCCAATAGCTGCGTAACATTATGTTGTAATGGGTAGTCGAGTTGCTTACTATCAAACACATGTACTGCTCGTTCCATCAACCTATACAATAAAAAAAATCAAGATGATCAGGCTCACTACCGCCGCCGCCGGACGCGGTTGAAACTAAAGTCGGACTGGACTGATCGCAACACACGTGAGTAACCCGTTACTTAATTAAATACCTATACTTATATTATAAAGCTGGAGAGTATTTTTGAACCTAATAATCTCAGGCACTACTGGTTCAAATTGAAAGGTTTTTTTTGTTGGATCGTCCATTTATCGGGAAAGGCTATATATTATTTTAAAGGTTTTATAATATTACGCTCTACTATTAACAAGAGAGGAGAAGTAATGAAAAAAGTAACAAAAACGGAAAAAAAATCTTTCGTTTTGAGAGCTTTCGTTGCATGTCCTGACGTGCGCTAAAGTACCGGACAGCATGTGTCTATCTTTTAAGATTGGGTCATTATAGCCTTTTTTTAAAGTAATCAACGTCAAAAGTTGGTACGACTCACAGATTAAAAAAAATCGAAGTCTATGGTACGACCAATTTGCGACAGGTGGCATAGCAGCGCACGCAGGGTACAGCTAATGTGTAATAACCATGTTAATTTTCATACCAAAATCAACATCTTCCCCACTGTAAACACGCCTCTACAACACGGGTCCACGAGGCGAACTGGGGTAGGTTAAGTGAAATATGGGCCAAGGAGGTAAATCGTGAGTTCCACTCACAGATTAATGTCACTGTAGTGTTAACATTTCCAGCGCCATCTTAGCTGTGAACCTCGTGAGGGTAGTCTGACTTTGTGGTATTTTGATGTCGAAATACTCGAAGCGTAATACTTTCGAGAAGTTAGACTGTTCTGAACAACAGAAAGGTCTTATTTAACAAGTTGAGGTCTGGGGTTTCAGCCGCGTAGTTTCTATTACCTTAGTTTTTCTGTCATGTAAATTAGCCTATATGCTATTCCAGATTATAAACTATCTATACTTCAAAATTCAACGCGATCCGTTCAGCTGTTACGACGTGATTGAGGAACAAACATCCTACTTCCCACTAACCTACTATTCCTTCTATCCTTCCTACTATATCCTATAGGCTACTTTTTATACCGAGAAAATAACGGGAACGAGAACCAGGGGCACTGCTAGTTTATAATACTAGTAGAATAATAGGAATCATAGAATAGTGTGATGCCCGAGTTACAAGAGGCTCGTTTTTTTTTTAAGTTCTATAGGTTTACACTTGACCGAGATCTCGCTTTATTTTCAAGCTAGTATAGCAAGCTAGTATTAACAAGCTAGCAATCTTCGCGTAGACAACGCTAGTTTTGTCTACACGAAGCTAGAAGTACTAGCTTGCTAGCGTACTAACACTAAAGGCCGGTTTGCATTTTGATTACTGCGACTGTGAGTGCGAATGCTATTGCGAGTGCGAGTGAGTAATCGCGACTGATTACTATGCACTCGCAATAATCATTTAATCAATCAGTGTCCACACGTGTTTACTACTAATCACTCAACACCTGCACTACTCACTCGCACTCGCATTAATCAAAATGAAAACAGGCCTTAAGGCCAATTGTCCACGTAGCTGCACGACATTTGCACGATTTCGAAAATTTTGGATGCGAGACGAATGTTTGCATCTTGCGTACAAATAATGAAGTCTGTGTCCACGAAGCGACAACGACACGACAGCCGCACGTCTTGCGTTTGTTTGTAGGATGCATGCATTCGATAAAAGACGCGTGCGTGGACAGTAGACCTAACTTGAAAAACTAGCCACGTGTATCTCGGGCATAAGTGATTCTTTTTGCAATGTTTTTTTCTTCATTGTAGCAGTTAACCCGTACCAGTTGATTAAAAAACATTGTACAAAGATGCAGTCGTACAAAGTTCTTTTAAAATTTACCATAATCTCCAAAATCTCGAAAGCATTGTTTTAAAAGAGCCATAAAGACACGAGCACACTACAGTTTTTCCTCGTCGCAGTAAAACGGAACGATTTCTCGCTACATTCGCTTTCATTTCCATATCGCGTAATTGCTCCTCCGGTACATTGCCTGTGGTATGTTATCACGTAGCTCAATCGTGACAGTAAGACATCTTATTTAAAGTTGCTTACTAACAGCTTTTTAGGGTTCCGTAAAACGTAAAAACGGGACCCTTATAGTTTCGTCGTGTCTGTCTGTCCGCCCGTATGTCACAGCTACTTTTTGCCGAAACTACGAGAACTACACTGTTGCAACTTGGTAAGTAGGTGTTTTCTATGAACCGCATTAAGATTTTTACAGAAAAATAAAAATTTTAGGGATGCCCCCATACTTTTTTTTTTTTTTTTTTAACTTCTATAGGCTTACACTTGACCGCCATCTCGCCTGATGTTAAGCGATGATGCGGTCTACGATGGAGCGTGTTTACCTAGATAAAACCGATTCACTCTCGATTTGAAGACACAAAGATACCTAAAACTGAAACTCAAAAGCTTTTTTTTCATCAAACCTATTCGTGTGGGGTGTCTATCGATAGGTCATCAAAAATGATGTTGAGGTTTTTAATATAATTTTTGCCTACACTGAATAGTAAAATTTGCGCGTGAGACACTTCCAAAGTGGTAAAATGTATGTCCGGGGGGACACATGCTCTTATTTTAGAAGCTAGAGGGGGGCCTCTAACTTCTAAAATAAGAGCATGATAAATTAAAAACATAAATATGATGTACATTAATTACCATGTAAACTTCCAACGAAAATTGGTTTGAACTCGATCTGATGAGTAGTTTTTTTTTGGTACGTCATAAATAATACATTATTGTTAAAACATCGATCAAAATTACACCGAACTACAAGAATTTATTTATTATGTTACTTGCTGCTACGGAACCCTTCATGAGCTAGTCCAACTCGCACTTGACCGCTTTTGTTTAGTCTGTACACATAAATCCCTTTTTTTGTGGGAAAATAACAAGAACAGGTAAAACCAAGCAACGCTAGTTTTTTTTGTATCAGTATATATATTTTTTTTTACCTTGAATAGATTTACACTTGACCGCCATCTCGCCTGATGTTAAGCGACGATGCGGCCTACGATGAAGCGTGATTACCTAGAAAAAACCGATTCACTCTCGACTTGAAGACACCAAGATTATAACTATCGCGGAAAATCCACTCTGGTAGCTCATTCCACAGCCTAGACGTTCTTATCACAAAAGTAGAGTCAAAACTCTTGGTTCGTGTCTCTGGAACATCAACCATGAAACGATGTCGTTTTCTCGAGCTACGAGCAGTCCGATAGAAAAAGGGGCAATTATGCAGATCAGTCGCGCACTCTCCGAAATTATTAGTATCCTATTAATATTATAAATGTCAATGTTTGGATGTTTGTTGCTCAATTACATCGGAATCGGATCGGGTATTTGTAATATATGTTTGGGTATAAATAGTAAATCGGATGGAGTTGTAATATGTGGTCCCGAGTTAACTCGAACATTTCTTTAATTTCCGAAGTTCTTTGAGTGAAGTTGAGCTTCATTCCCAGCCCACGAAAAAATTTGTGTGTGGTGCGCCAAAAAAAGTTAAAAAAACTTTTTATTTTTGTTTGAAAAAAAAAACACGCTTAGATAGTTTGAAACCTTATTTAAGCCTGGGAAAGTACAACACCTTTGCCAGTTATTCTACCGCCAAGCAGTAATGTGCAAACATTACTGTGTTCCAGTTTGAAGGGCAATGTTTCCAGAGAAATTACAGGGCTTAGAGATATAACAACTTAGATCCCTGGGTGACGAGCGCAATGCAGTGCTAGGTAATGATTTGGACTCTTCATGTTCCAATAGCTGCGTGTCACTGTGCTGTTATGTGGCAGGCATGTTGCTTACCATCAAGCACATGCCCTGCTCGTCTTGTCATTATTTATTTTAAAAAAGAGTTTATTTTACTTGTCCATAAGATCCATCGCAGTTATGGTTGGTTTAAATCAGACGAGACGGCTCTAGAGCGTTAGCCGGTTTGATCATAAAAAAAAAATATATTCTGTCAATATCGGGTTTAAAGATAAGGAACTCTTTGAGAAAAAAATCTACTCGGACTTGTCTGGACATAAGTTATATACTTATTTTGCAAACTAATTTTGACTATAAAAGAAACTTTAATTTTTCAAAATACAATATCAAAATGACATCCTTAATGCTACTTTATCGTTTTAGTCTTCAAGGAAACCGAATCTGAACTTCATATTATACATAGGTAATTATTATAGTTTCAGAATTTTAGTAAAAAAATACCTATTTAAAATGGAGTTTGGAATTCGCTTCACTATACAATTACGATAAATATCATGTAGTTAGTAAAATACTAGAGTAGTGACATACCATTATAGCATAAACTTACGTTGAAAAAAATCATAGGGACGTTATAAATTAGTGTGTTTCTTTTTTGTAGGTACATATTTATTTCACTTTATATACAGACTGGAAATTGGAATTCTTACTAGTTATTACTGTACGGATAGCAGAGCGACAGTTTTGACTGTTTGTCTTTAAAATGTAACCTCCAAAAGTATGTTTTGTGAACTTGAAAAAGTTTTCACAATTTGAAAGGAATATATAAAAAAAAAAATATTGATTTGATTTTATGGCGGATGAAATAGCATATAGCATATTCTAGACTATGACCTACCTGTACCTACCTTTATTCCAAATTTTGACACGACACAATCACTTTTTTTTTTTAATAAAGAGTGACAAGACGAGCAGGACATGTGCCTGATGGCAAGCAACATGCCTGTCACATAACAGCACAGTGACACGCAGTTATTGGAACATGAAGAGTCCAAATCATTACCTACCACTGCACTGCGCTCATCACCCAGAGATCTAAGTTGTTCTATCTCTAAGCCCTGTAATTTTTCTGGAAACATTGCAGTTCTAACCGGATCACAGTAATGTTTGCACGTTACTGCTTGACGGTAGAATAACTGGCAAAGGTGTGGTACTTCCCCAGGCGGACTCTGCTAAGAGTCCTACCACTACAAACAAATTCTACAGCTTGTAATGTTTTATTATAACGAAAGTGAAGTGACTACTTTGTTTGAGTTTTTTCATTCACATATTGACGTGAAAATTGTACATTTAGTAATAAAGTATGTACCTTGACTTTTAGTTTTCATTTCAACCATAAAAAGATGCCGCTTTTTCGAGCATAACAAGAGAAGCAATCAATTGCGTATTTGCAGTTCGCCGCCATTTCCCTAAATGTTCAACATGAACAAAACCGAGGCAGGCCGCTAGTCTCCCAACAAGAAGTCTTAAAAAGCAATGGGGTTTTTGACATCAATTCCTACTATATCCAGTGGATAAAGAAACCCATTGTAAGGAAATTTCTGAGGTCTCCCGGCGCCCTGGAATCCTTGGCGAAGATTTTAATGATAATTACAATTGGGGCCGCGGAAAAATGCCGCGTTACCCCAGATTGTGGGTAAATATTTTCATTACCCCGAAATGTGACTTTGTAGGTGAAATCGTGCAAAAATGTGGGTAACTCGAGTATTGAAAAAATATGGCCGTTATTTTAATGAACGATGCTTTGTCCAGAAAATTTTAGTACGTTCTTTGAAAAGGGTGTATCGAAGTACTGTGACGACTAAATTATTACATTACTGTTACATTTTTTCCCCTTTTTATAGTTGTTACGACTCGTATAAGTTGCTATAAATTTGAACGAATTGGAAGGATATTCATAAAATATTCGATTTTGCAGTGTAATATATCGTAGTTGAAGTTCTACGTTGTCTGCATTGTGAAATAAAATGATATTGCGAATTTAAAAATGCATTCAACTCAAATTTGCAATCTATTGTATTATTTTGTGTCTTTTTTAGTAAAAAGCCTACAATTTTTAAAGTTATCTGGAAAAATAATTTTCCCTCTGATCTAATCGTCTTTATTACTGGCATGATCTACTATTCAAATAAATAATAGTATTCTCAGATTTATGCTCCTAAATTTCATAAAAATCGACATAGTGCTTTATTAATTGGAAGTCTGTTGCTTAGCGCTTAAAGCAACAATTAAATTACCGTAGGTTCAATGTAAGAAGAATGAAAAGTAAGCAATGAGTTTATTGCATTAACGGTATATTTGCCGAAGTTAAATAGTGTAAAGAGTTTTCTATACCCCATATTGACACAAAAGTTTTCATCTCAGGATTTTTTTTAGTTTAACCTCAGTTGTCCCACTGGTGGGCAAAGGTCTCCCCAATTCCCTCCACTTTATCCGGTCCTGAGCTACCATCGTCCAATAGTTTTTAAACGCTCCGAGCTCGTCCTTCCATCGAATATATTAAAAATTAATAAGTTATTTCTTATCCAGGAAAATAACGGTAACGGTAAATACGCGGGTGAAACCATGGGGTGCTGCTAGTATACATATATATACTTACATAGATTACTAGTCCCGCGGTTTTAGCCTCGTGGTTCCCTTTCCCGCTATTTTCACTGGATGAAAAATAGCTTTTGTGTTATTTCAAATCATTCATTACCTGTGTTTCAATTCAGCCCGATCCACTCGACGTTCCGACGCGCTTGAGCAACAAACATTCAAACTTTCGTATTTATAGTAAGATTGTGAAGTATTAACTTTTGTTTCTCGGTGTTGTTGTTCTGGTCAATTGAAATAACACTAAGTGTTATCACATTGAATACACATTGATATGAAGTTACGGCTGGTCTCATACATGTACCTCTAGGTACATGTCGGTTTCCTCACGATGTTTTCCTTCCTTCGAATCCTTCGAAGTCATGTGTCATCCGCCAACCCGCACTGGGCCAGCGTGGTGGATTATGGCCTTAACTCTCTCCTTGCGAGAGAAGGCCCCGAGTCCTAGCAGTGGGAACGTTTAGTGGGCTGTTGATGATGATGATGTTATCACATTGATTAGAGATTTAAGTCCGCATTGTTAAGAATGAAATTACAATTAAGATATAAAAATGAACTACATTTAACCTTGTACAATTGAATCAATGTTAGTTAATATTATTATTCTTGCGGTTTCAGTCACGTAGTTCCTGTTCCCATTATTTTTCCTTTGAGAACAAATGGCCTACGGATTATTTATTATAAATCTATCTCTGTCAAATTTCATTTAGATACCCTCAGTATTTTTTGCCTGAAAGAGTACAAAACATTCAACCATTTACACAAACTTTCAAATTTATATTAGTAGGATGTACTATTGCCTTTTACACTAGCAGTGCCATGCTGTTTTACCCGTGTAGTTTCCAATCCCGCTGTTTTCTCGGAATGAAAAGATAAAAAGAAGCTTATATGTTATTCTAGCCTAATATATTATCTATCTGTGTTCCAAATAATAAACCGATCCGTTCAGGCGTTCTGACGGGATTAAGCGACAAACATCCAAGCATTTTAAACAACCAGACTTTCGCATATATGTAATATATAATAACTAGCTGAATCGTGCGCGCGTTGCTACGCCATCTATCGAAAGTTGGTCGTACCAATTCAAATCTAGAACAAATATGATTACCTTAGATTCTAATGACGCAACCTTTTAAAAGATAGACACATGCTGTCACCCAACGAAAGCTCTCAAAAAGCAATATTTTTTCCCGTTTTTGTTACATTTTTCATTCATACTCCGCTCCTGTTGATAGTAGCGTAATGAATAGCCTATAATAGCCTTTCTCGATAAATTGACTATCCAACAGAGAAATAATCTTTCAATGCGGCCCAGTAGTTCCCGAGATCCTTGCGTTCAAACAAACTCTTCAGCTTTATAATATTAGTATAGATATTAGTAGAATATAATACAATATTTCACATTTCGTCACTTTGACCTTTTCCGTGGAAAGCAATATACGAAAACAAAATGCGAAAATTTCCCTAACAACATTATTGTTGATTTACAATATCCGGCTATTGTATTACAAGAAATAAATATGTCTACTAAAGGCTGAGCCGAGGAAAGTCATCGCTCCATCCGTAATCTCGCTAAAATTCTTTAGGAATTCATTCCGACACGGCCGTTCTGGATTCTTTTATTCAGATGTCATATCTTTATCTTTCCCTTTGTAAATAAAAGACAAAAGGGGTTTTATATTTGGCGGCATTACCGTGGGTTTGTGTTATTGTGCGACTGTTTTAGAATTTGTTTTATACGATGTGGGATGTAGGATGTAGGTGACGGTGAAATGTTACGATGATTTTTAAGAATAGGGTAACATAATGTTGTGATGTACTATTTATAATATTGAGAAACAAACATCCAAATATCCTAACATTGATATTTACAACATTAGTAGGATTTGGTAGTGGTTGGAGTAGAGTCCTCCTGGGGAAGTTCCACACGTTTGCCAGTAATTGTACCGCCAACCATTAATGCGCATATATGATTAGTGTCGAATATTATCGTGAAAAAACTACTACAGAAAAGCGAAAAAAAGTGATGGTGTATGATACCTTTAGTAAGTACATAATTATGTTTTTTAAACTGTTATAGGTTCGCACTTGACCACTATCTCGTCTGATGTTAAGCGATCATAATAATTAATATATTATTATAGCATCTAAGTACGTATATTGGTAACTTTTGTTTGAAACTTTATGTACATGCAATATAACGTCATTGCTTAAAGAAAAAGTTTTGATGTGTCTAATATAAAGAAACCTATCAATAAAACCTTAACCTAAGCCTACGTGACATTTGAAGGCCTAGGTTCGTAACATAAACGTGGCCATACACTTAGGGTAATGTTCACCCTTTCACCATATTGCATGCCACACTAGGGCATTTTGTTCGAATATATCGAAAAATATTTTATGCCCGTTTTTATGGCAGGCAAAAGGGCGAGACTAGAGATGAGAAAAACTAGGACGAGGTGCCCCAATAATAATTGACTCGATCTGGGAATAAGAATCAGAAAAATATTTGATTTTGTTTCAGCGTAAGCAGCCCACAAAATGTTTCCACAGTTCGACCTTCTCTCACAGAGAAAAAATCAAGCCCATAATCCACCACGCTATCCCAGTGTGAGCTGTTAGACGACGCGTGACCTTGAAAGGTTATTGGATCATACTTGTTTCTACATGATATTTTCCTTCGCTGTTAAAGTCAGTGGTTAGGACTTATTTACAAAACTGCACTTGGAAAAATACTAGGTAACACTAATTAACGTAGGTAACATCGCATAATTATTTATTTTGTTGGTCAGAATTTAGTTTTTTCGGTAGTTTTCGATCGCACAAAATTCATTAAAAAAATAGTATCCTTTTTCATGGACTATGATGATACTACTGTAAAGAAATGGTGTCATTCCTTTATAGTTCTAACTGAAGCGATTTCAAAATCAATATAGAATAAGTATTAGTAAGAGTTTGATAACCCCATACTCGGTAACACTGATCATCGATTCGATTCTTTCAAACAACGTACCTCATTTCTAGTCCACTAAAAACACGTTCGCACTTACGGCCGCGAAGGTCAAGATTATAAATCAAGTTGAATGGCGAGACGGAAATACGAGTCAATATGTTTGCGACTCCGTCGAAACATCAACCCGAATATGATCGCTGTCACTCTGTAAGGGGATAATGAAGAATGACGCACTTTCTTTCTGTACACATACAGATTACGCAGAAAACATGCTTTAGATAGATCGATATAAAAATATACATAGATTTCAATAGATAGATGCATTGAAAGATAGATTTTTATAGAATGAGTAGTAATAGGCATACGGTCCGCCTGATGGTATGCGGTAGTCGCACTTATGAAAGTCTACAACATCAGAGATGCGTACGACGCGACGTTTTGCTTGTTGAGAGAGGTTTTTAAAGATTATCTTTTTATTTTATTTTAAATTTAATAGATAAATCAGCTTTTTATTGTACTATGCTTGAAAACGTTACAACAAAATGTGCAAAACCTTAAAATAAAGTAGCAATTGCCAACATTATCGCTAAGAGAGATCTCTTCCATGCTACTGCATTTCAGATACAGTTCAACATTTACCACCGTATTTTAAACATTTATTAATATATTAGTTTACTCAAAATTTACGTGAGCCACTAATACTAATACTATTACTAATACTAATCGATATTTGTGACGTAAAATTAACCCAAAGAGATACCCCTAAAAAGAGTTAACCTAAAGAGTTAATCCTAATACCAACTCTATGATTAAGTATATCAAGTTTTAAAATGGACGATACTACTAACAATGTGATAACCAGCATAGCATAAACAGCCCACTAAATGTTCCCACTGCTGGGACTCGGGGTCTTCTCTCGCAAGGAGAGAGTCAAAGTCATAATCCACCACGCTGCGCTGGTGGATGACAAATGACTTTGAAAGATTCTAGGTACATGTCGGTTTCATCACGATGTTTTCCTTCACCGTTTTAAGTTAGCGGCATTACGCACAATGACTACGAAAAGACAGTGGTGCCCGTCGTTTTGAGCCCGGGGTCCCCGGAGTCGCCGTTCTCCCGACTTCCGTAACTTCCTAGACCAGTCGTAACTTAACTAAGTCTCATTGTGATAATCGCATAGAGTAATTAAAGTTATAGATTTACTCGTAAATTTTACATAATAAGAAAATTTTGGTTACCCAAAAAATTTGCTAGGATATATCATTTTTACATTTTCCAGAGTCTAAAAATCAATTTTGCATTGAAAAGCCTATTTCTCAGGATTGGTCAGATCGTCTGGCATCTAGAAACTGATAATATGTTCTCCAAGGTGGTCCTGAGCCTTGGGTATATAGGTATGTACGTATGTGCGTCGATGACGGCGCCCCAGAGAAAAAGGCCTGGGTTCTTGTATTGGTGGGTTCGCGAAATTCGAAGAATGCGACAGCGAGTGAAGTGAGTGAGTGAGGTGGGAACCATATACGGTAAAGGTGGAACCTCATAGAGGCTTTAATCGATAGGGTTATAGTGATGCCCCCACCACTCATCACTCATGGTGTCAAGTCCGACATTATCAGACTGTCCGTTTAGGTGCAAAAGGTAATTTGGTAAATACATTTACATGCAACAAAGGGTTGACCCAGATAGTAAAAGTTTAAACTATCACGAGTGCGCAAGCACCCCTTTGAGTTAGTAGAAGTGTTCTGAGTAACCTTCCTTACCCGAAAAAGGTAGATATTTTTAAAGGTTCACATAGAGTATTAAAGTGGGGTAAATTGCGAATGTTAGCATTCGAATAAAAATCCTTTTTTAAATTTTGGTACGGACTCTTCAAATGAAGATATATTTTTACTCCTAAAAGTTTGTCTGTGTTAGCTGGAAAAAGAAAAATTCTGCTCGAAGGACGGCAGCGCAGTCGAAATTACGTGTGCGGAAGTGGAATAAAAAAAATTACTCTTCACATAGAGTACACTTCGTGATATCATCAAAAATTCAAGCTCTTGCTTAAATAAGTAAATGAAAACGTATAACGAAGGATGAGGCATTCGTATGTCAATGAAGACTTATTTTTTTAACCGACTTCAAAAAATAACGTTTTTTGTCTGTACGTTACGCGATGGCTCTGCCAATTTTGAATCGTTTTTTTTTTTTTTTTGTTTTTGGTAGATCATATTTTAGATGTAGTCCCATTTACATTTTATCAGAATTGTTGTAGGTAGCAGGTTTTGAAATATATTTACAGAAAAACTAAAATTGGCTTACCTGGGCAACGTACATACATATTTGTTTCATTGGAATAGTGTGTTCTCATAAAAATATGAAATTTAGTCGAGTTTAATTTTAAATTGAAGTCAGTTTTTGTGTTATTGGAGAAAATTATGTAAAGACTTAATTAGCTAAGTTCTTTAGATTTGCTGATTAACGTTGTGGCTCTGTTGATAGTCTATGGGCTGTAGCTTAAGAGTTCGATTCCCAACGATGACAAATCGCATGGTTTTTAACTATTTATAATAAGTTTATACTCCATCGGTAAATCTCGCGTGATTTTAAGCGACAATGTTGCTTACGTTGGGACGTGCTTACCTAAAAGAACCCAAGTCACTCTGAATAGGGTACCGGACTGGGTCAAAAATACACCATCCTAATTAGTCCGTCACCTAGATCATGGAAAAATATTGGACACGTATTTTTTGTTTTTTTATAATATTAAAAATCGTCAAAGATATAGACCATCAAACTTCGTGAGTGAGGGGTCGCGACGTTACTCGTGAGTAAAAATTGTACTCACAAGTGACGTCACACGAAACTTCGAAGCGGTGTATCTTCGTCATTTTTTGTTTGTGAAACAAAAGAAAAAATACGTGTACAATATTTTTTGGCAATCTAACTAACGGGCTACTTAGTTTTATTTGAGGATTGTACCCTATTTGAAGACGTTACAATTGTGTAACCATCGGGAAAAATACACTCAGGCAACGTATTTCACAGCTTAGACCTTCTTATCACAAAAGTTTAGTCCAACCGGTTTGTTTAAGTATTTGGAACGTCAATCGTGAAACGATGTCGCTTTGTTGTGAGTGCAGAGTGAGAAATAAACACTTGAAGAATTATCATGTACATACACACTGTGTGAACTTACTTATATGTATCCATCGGTATCGGTAATGGTAATTAGTGAAAACTGAAAATTTTCACATATTAAAAAATTACGAAATATCGAACTTAGAAGTTCAGAGTAACGTTATGGTACGTTCATTACGAATAAGTGATGGCACAACTTCCACTCCGGAAGTTGATCATCAGATCTATATCTTTGTCAAATCTAAATATGTTGATGAAATAAAAACTACTTGACCCATATTTTCCCATAATATGACTGATAGACTAAATAGTATGGTATATTTTTAGCTCCGTCGTCATCCCAATTGTTTTAGCATCACTCCACTATTCATAGCAATCAATAGCGTTAAGGAGTTATATTTAGTAACAGCTTTAATTAATTAAACTATGACAGATCGCTTTTCAGCCCATGAATTAATTTGTAAAAGTCTATAGTCTATTTTCAAGGAGCGCATGATTTATCGAATACCACCCCGTAGGGCGAAACTGACTAGGGTGAAATCGACCGACAAAGGGGCGTAGCGACTAATGATCCACTAACTACGATCAAACGGGTTATTCAGGAAATGGGTAGTAGTTTATAGGTTAAATGCTTTTAGTTTACTCGGTTAAGACGAGAAGTTTGTCATTTACCTTACGAAATTTTATTTGCATTTGGTTTATGGCACAGTTGAAAACTGATTGCAAGATAGGTTACAAAATGGCGATATGGCTTTGAAATCCCTAAAAGTCTGGTTTGCAATAGCACAAGAAAGAAACAGATGGGAAGAGGGTAAGTAAGGTTCTCTTCAGTATTGGGACAGGACAGTCCCAAATATAGCATAGCATAAGCTCGCTAAATATTTCCAGTGATGGAACTCGGAGCCTTCTCTAGCATAGTCTAGAGTCTTCTCTAGAGCCATAACCTACCACGCCGGCCTAGTACTGGTTGGTGAATCACATAAATATGACCTCGAAAGATTTTAGATGCATGTCGGATGGCGGTGTCTTCATGTCTTCTTTCACCGCTTTAAATCAGCGGCATTATGTACCTGACTTCGAAAAAACGGTGTTGCGCGTGGGATTTGAACTTGGGGCTCCGGATCACCAGTCGCCGTTCTCCCGACTAAACCAGTCGTAACTTACCTTCAACTCTTATCTTATTAGCCCTATTTATTAATTTACTAACTCTAAATAATAAGTTATACTAGCTGAAAGTCGTTATAGCGAAAAGCCTCGAACATAGGTTTACGGTAAGGTAAGGTTTTAGGGATTTTGTAAGACAGTTGGATTTAGAGTCAGATGCAGATAGTGGCAAAGCCGTGATGGCTTAGTGGTTATAACGAAAAATTCACAATCGTGATGTAGTAGTTTTGAATTTCGCCTGTTTCTCTGAGTATTTTTGAAACAAACTTGTACATCTGCACTCGGAAAAGTTACCGCTAGCTTAACGGTGTTTGAAAACGTCGTGAGGAGACCGATGTTTCAAGAAGTTTTCAATATCATCCGTCAGCCCAATCTGGGCCAGCGTGATGGATTATAGTCTAGACTCTTTTTATGCGTGAGAAAACCTTATTTGGTAGTTATGAGAAAAAGGTTTTCATTTCTTCTTCGTTCTTGTTGCTCTTCATTTATCATTCATAATGTCGTTACTATTCTTATACGAACAATATCCAAATCATTTAACCATAGTTCATCGACGTGACGTCATTTAAATGAACTCGCGTAACTTTTACTTTTCACACCTACCATCAATTATACTTACTTACTTTATTATACCTTTAATATTTTATAAGGCAGAACGTGTAAAAAGTGTAGTAATGATAGGAATTTGAATTAAGCGTAGGTTAACTAGGTCCAAGTGTCAGGGTTCAAAGGTTATCTGCTAACAAGAATCCTGAGCCGTAACGACGTGTCTCGTAACAAGAAGTCTCGTAGATATTCCGATTTGCAAGCAGATCAGCCGGTTGTATTTCTACGAAGCTTACGGAGACTCAGGACTGAGCTCGCGCGAAAAAGGTTTTCCTACAACACGACTTATTTTCGTAATGATTCTTAGTACACACGGTATGGAAGATTGTAAGAGCGAGATGGCTGACGCTGTACATTGTTTTTTAGGTCAATTATTGTTTTTTTTTTACAATATAAACCAAATAATATAAAATACAATGCAATTCAATGGAAAATTTTGCTATGCAATGTGATTCAACGAAATGTAATGCAACGCGTTTAATTGTACATAAATGTCGTTTCAGAATCAATTTTGTTTTACTTACCTTTTTTTGTGTGCGAGTGGTCATGAATACGATATTTTTTGTTATATTGCTTGGTGTGATTATTATACTAGGATTTCTTATTCTTATATTAGGATAATTAGCCGTAGTACCGTTTAAATAGTTATATGGTTAAGCGAGTCCCTGCTATTTTGTTGCAGTTTTATGCTCCGCGCCATATTCAAGGGTAAACTCACGAGTAACGACGTGGGTTTACAATAACATGAATAATAATTATATAACTTGTGTCTGGATGTTTTACAGTGTCACAATGTTAAATTTTATATCAAATTTCATTACACATACCTATTTGAGTATTAGATTCATTCTCATCAAATACTTAATGATCTACATTGTACGATCAATCATCATACATTTTGTCACATCAGCAATATACACTTTCCGCCATTTTGCACATTCGCATCAAATCATTCAGTTCACAAAATGTAGGCACGCAGTGCGCACAAGCGCATTAAATATACTAGTGAAATCAAGATCTCTAGTTTTCCTTTCCTGCTCATACTTTATGTACGGCGTCAACAAGAACTCGTACAATAATGGTCCTTCGAGTGTAACACACAAGTGTTTAGTGTTTTTCTGTTGTGATAGCGATTCGGTTTGACTGGCCTCCCACAAACGGGTCTCACCAGTTAGATTCAGAAGGCGCATATATCATATAGGAGGATACTGGACACGGAATACGAACAAGCGAATACTACCAAACATCTATTAAGTTTAGTGTACTACAAAGTGAACCACGATCAGGAACATTATCAAACATCATCAAGTTAATCAACATACTTTGTGTGCGGCGTCAACAAGGACTAGTACGTAATTAAGAATCCATCAAGCAATGCAACATAGGTACTTTGTGTATGGCGTCAACAAGAACTCCTACATTATAAAGTATTTATCAAGTTCATCACCATTCTTGTGTGCAACGTCAACAAGGACTCGTACGTAATCAAGAATATCTCAACAATTCAACATACTTTACGTACGGGGTCAACAAGGACTCCTACATTATAAAGTATTTATCAAGTTCATCACCATTCTTGTGTGCGGCGTCAAGAAAGACTCGTACGTAATCAAGAATATCTCAACAATTCAACATACTTTACGTACAGGGTCAACAAGGACTCCTACATTATAAAGTATTTATCAAGTTCATCACCATTCTTGTGTGCGTCGTCAACAAGGACTCGTACGTAATCAAGAATATCTCAACAATTCAACATACTTTACGTAAGGGGTCAACAAGGACTCCTACATTATAAAGTATTTATCAAGTTCATCACCATTCTTGTGTGCGGCGTCAAGCCATTCTCTCTCGCCCCCGAATATGTACGATCAATCATCATACATTTTGTCACATTAGCTTTACATACTTTCCGTCATTTTGCACATTCGCATCAAATCATTCAGTTCACAAAATGTAGGCACGCAGTGCGCACAAGCGCATTAAATATACTAGTGAAATCAAGATCTCTAGTTTTCCTTTCCTGTTCCACCATGTAAGTTCTCATACTTTATGTACGGCGTCAACAAGGACTCGTACATACATAATTAAATTTCTAACAAATTAAACATTTTCCTGAATTGTAATTTATGTCATTACAAATGTCAATTAAATTACATATTTTAAATTAGTAAAATAACCGAACCGGCACTGTTTCCGTCGCAAAGGACCTCGAAATGAATTTAAATTTACTTAACTAGTAAATCAGCTGTCCGGTTCCCATGATAAAAGCTGTAGATGTTACTGGTACTGGAGTGTAAATGAAACCACGCCACTGTATAAACTGCTGACTATATTGATCTTAACTGTACAAGTGACGCGGGGCGAGAGACTAATCGCTCGACCGCTGTCATCCTCTTATTTACTAAATCTTACATCGCACCTACGTGCTGCTACATATACCCCTTTCTTAAAAAAAGGAGAAAAACATAAGTTAACATCATAAGATAACAATCCAAAAAAACATACTTATATCACGTCGAGGTCACCACTGTAGGTGTTACTGGTACTGGAGAGGAAATGAAACCACGTCACTGTATAAACTGCTGACTAAATTGATCTTAACTGTACAAATGACGCGGGGCGAGAGACTAAACGCTCGACCGCTGTCAACCTCTTATTTACTAAATCTTACATCGCACCTACGTGCTGCTACATACACCACTTTCTTAAAAAAAGGAGAAAAGCATAAGCTAACATCATAAGATAACAATCTAAAAAAAAACATACTTAAATCACGTCGGGGTCACCACTGTAGGTGTTACTGGTACTGGAGAGGAAATGAAACCACGTCACTGTATAAACTGCTGACTATATTAATCTTAACTATACAAGTGACGCGGGGCGAGAGACTAATCGCTCGACCGCTGTCATCCTCTTATATACTAAATCTTACATCGCAGCCACGTGCTGCTACAAAGTTTTTTTTTTAACTTCTATAGGTTTACACTTGACCGCCATCTCGCCTGATGTTAAGCAACGATGTGGTCTACGATGGAGCGTACGTTTACCTAGAAAAAACCAATTCACTTTCGATTTGAAGACACAAAGATTGTAACCATCGGGGAAAACCCACTCAGGCAACGTATTCCACAGCTTAGACGTTCTTATCACAAAAGTAGAGTCGAATCTCTTCGTTCGTGTCTTTGGAACATCAATCATGAAACGATGTCGCTTTTTCGAGCTACGAGCATTCCGATAGAAAAAAGGACAAGGGTTTGCTTTGTTTGAGAGTTTGAGACTAGGTTGTATTTGTTTAAATCTGCATGTATTTGTACATATATACTTACTTACTTTAGATTCACATACTTCGGAAACATTTGAAGTAAAAACCCTACTGCCTCGATTTTACATGTTTTCAGACAATCAAGCTCAAAATTTTCAGAGTCTTTGAAGCAAATATAGAAGACTGATCACCTGAATTAAAAACATAATTATGTATGTAGAATAAAGACACTCTCAATGTTGAAACTTTGGACGCTGTTGAAATTGTGTTAATATTACCGAATTTAAGTCATTGGGGAAACAAGAAGAAGAGGCTAGGTTGTAAGAGAAATATCCACAGAAAATATAAAAAGAAAAGATAACATGATTCAAACTTATTCATTTTTTTTTCAAGATAAGTAAAGACTTTATGTTTAGATAATAAAATTTATATGTGAAATTGTATAATCTGACTAGCTGTGCCTGTAGTTTTACCCGTGTTTTAAGGGTTTTTTTTTTTAGGGAACCCTAATTATTTTATAAGACCAGCTATCCGGTAGTGAAAGTCCAATCAAAATGGTTCCGCCATTTCAGAGATTAGCCGGAACAAACAGACAGACAGACAGATAAAAAACATAGTATTTTAGATATAGGTACTGTAGGCAGGTATGTAGGTACTTTAAGTTGTTGTAAATAAAAAGATTTTACATATAGACATTCCAATTCTATTATTTTGTATAGATGCATATTTATATCAATGTTTTCTTCGTATTTGTTTATGATATGTACACAAACTTTATCCAAAATACGAGTAATGCTGGCCAGCATTTGCCACGTTAAATGGCCATACGATTTTTATACCAGTTTATGAAGTTGTTATCTGGGTCTCATATATCATTTCTGCCTCTATAAGTTATCACTGTGCTTAGCGACGATTTTACAATATATAAATTCTGTATTTGAATTGTTGCAGGTACTAACTGAGCAAGTTACGCCAAACAACGAACGGTATGTATATTTACTTCATCAGCTATATCTTTTACATTTCTAGCTGTCATACAATTATGTATTTTTAATTAATTTTAAAAAATCTTGCTTAGTTCAATAGATGACGTTTCAAAAAGAGCTAGTGTTAATGTCAAGTAATTAATTTGACCAATCATGTAGGAACGGCTAAACGGAGAAGTTTGAAATTTGAAACACAGTTAGCTTTTTGTCTAGAATAATACGTAGGCTTTTTTAACACACTTGTATTGTAAAGATATATAGAAAGATTGGCTAGTGGAAACTGTTCACGCGGTTGGCAGAAAATTCTACAAGAGCCGACGCCAAAATAGAACACAAAAACTCTCCGATCATACTCTGAATCTCAAGGCGGTTAGGCGAGGTATGTGGTTGCAGTCTTCGGTAGACATGACGGTCTACAGATGGCTCAATAGACAGATTTCTACTTGTGTGCGACGCGACATATGCTGCTACAATACTACGAGTATTGAAGAAGCGATTAAGCGGAACAAAGGCTCGAAAGTGTTCGCAAAAAATCTGTCTCCTGGGCAAAGTCAATTGACCAAACTGAAAACCGATTATGGCAACGTAACCTCGTCGAGGCCCGAGATTTTAGAAGAGATAGAGAAGTTCTATGAACAGTTATACACCTCTGCGCAAGCACAACCTGTCGTTAACATGGCTAGACCCCAGAGCCAAGCTGACCCGACACTTTACCGAAGATATCCCGGAAGTCAGCATGTACGAGATTAGGATGGCCCTCAAGCAACTTAAAAACAACAAGGCACCTGGCGACGACGGAATTACGACTGCGCTTCTGAGAGTGGGTGGAAAACCGGTACTTAAAGTCCTCCAGAAGCTGTTCGACTCCGTCATACTTGACGGTAATACGCCAGAAGCGAGGAGCAGAAGTGTGGTGGTGCTCTTCTTCAAAAAAGGTGGCAACACCTTGTTGAAGAATTACAGACCCATCTCACTTCTGAGCCACGTTTATAAATTGTTTTCGAGGGTAATCACGAATCGTCTCGCACGCAGGTTTGACGACTTCCAGCCACCCGAACAAGCTGGTTTCCGAAAAGGTTATAGTACCATAGACCACATCCATACGCTGCGGTAGATTATACAGAAAACCGAGGAGTATAATCGGGCACTATGTATAACGTATGTGGACTATGAGAAAGCCTTCGATTCCATCGAGACCTGGGCAGTGCTTCAGTCTCTCCAGCGATGCCGCATAGACTATCGCTATATCGAAGTGTTAAGGTGTATTTACAGCCACAATGTCTGTTCGATTACAGGACCAGTGCACAAAACATATCCGGCTACAGAAAGGCGTGAGACAGGTAGATGTTATATCTCCGAAACTGTTCACTGCCACGCTGGAAGATGTTTTCAAGTTACTGGACTGGAACGGACATGGCATCAATATCAACGGCAAATGTATCACTCACCTTTAGTTTGCCGACGACATAGTTATTGTGGCGGAGTCGCTGGAGGACCTCGGTGCTATGTTCAGAGACCTCAGTAGAGTATTCCAACAGGTAGGTTTGAGGATGAATATGGACAAGACGAAGGTCATGTCAAATGTTCATGTCTCACCTGTACCGGTTATTGTTGGGAATACCACACTCGAAGTTGTTAACGAATACGTCTATCTGGGTCAAAAGACCAACTTCGACAAAGAGGTCCAGCGAAGGATCCAACTCGGATGGACAGTGTTCGGGAAACTTCGACACATCTTTGAGTCCAAAACCCCCAATGCTTGAAGACGAAAGTCTTCAATCAGTGCGTGTTGCCAGTGATGACTTATGGAACTGAGACGTGGTCCTTAACTGTGGGCCTCATAACAAAGCTCAAAGTCACACAGCGAGCTATGGAGAGAGCGATGCTCAGGGTCTCTTTGCGCAACAGAATCCGTAATGAAGATATTCGCAAAAAAACGAAAGTAGCCGACATAGCTCGAAGAGTAGCTAAGCTGAAGTGGTAATGGGCAGGCCACATCGCTCGCAGAACTGATAACCGATGGGGAAGAAAGGTTCTCGAGTGGCGACCACGAACCGGAAGACGCAGTGTTGGACGGCCTCCCACTAGATGGACAGATGACCTCACAAAGGTCGCTGGAAAACGCTGGTTGCAGGTTGGGCAGGACCGTTCGTTGTGGAAATCTAGGGGGGAGGCCTATGTCCAATAGTGGACGTCTTGCAGCTGATGATGATGATTGGAAAGATAACGGAATAAGAAACAGGGAGAAAACCGTGGTACGCTGCTAGTAATAAGTATACAAATATGTTTAATACTTATAATTTGCCTGTATACTCAAAATAATGTAGTGGTAGAGTTTTTTTGCAGAGTCCGTCTAGGGAAGTATCACAACTTTGCTAGTTGTTCTGCCGCTAAGCAGTTGTGTGCAAATATGACTGTGTTCCAGTTTGAAAGGTATTGTCTCCAGAGAAATTAGAAATAAAACACCTTATATCTCCGGGTGACGAGCGCAGTGCTAGATTACGGTGTGGACTCTTCATGTTTCAATAGCTGCATGTTGCTATGCTGTTATGGGCAGGCATGTTGCTTACCATCAGGCACATGTCCTGCTCGTTTTGCCACAATTGCAATATTTAAAAAACACGCAATGCAATAAGCTCGCCAGTATGCATGTCCGTGTGTCACAAACACAACACAATTCTTCGTCGCAACTTTATTCGCGAGATGGAACTCCGATCCGACAACATGGCCGTGTTACGTTGCCTTCATTCGATGTTTTATTCCTGATGTCCTATCAGCGATACAGTATGGACGAAGTTACACTAAATAATAATAATAAATAAATAATAATAATAAATAAATAATAATAATAAATAAATAAATATTAGTGGACAATTTACACACAACACCATCTGACCCCAAACTAAGCAAAGCTTGTGTGATGGCGGCCAGACAGCTGATATTATAATACTTATATAATTTTAAATACATACTTATTACACATAGAAACACCCAGACACAGTGCAATCATTTGAATTCATCACACAAATATTTTCACTGGGTGGGGATCGAACCCACATACACTATAATTTATGTTTAAATTATTGAGCGAGTTATGTAACAGAGTTGAAGTTTATTTGAGGATTGAAACAGCGTCAGAGAATCCAACTGACATAGCTCAGCACGTTAGCAAACTGAAGTGCCAATGGGCTGGTCAGTACTCGTATAATGTACCAGAACTGATTTTTTTAAGTATACAGTGACGAGACGAGCAGGACATGTGCCTGATGGTAAGCTACATGCCTGCCACATAACAGCACAGAGGCATGCAGCTATTGGAATATGAAAAGTCCAAATCATTAACTAGCACTGCCCTGCGCTCGTCACCCAGATATATAAGATATTTTATCTGTATGTCCTGACACTGAAAACATTGGCCTTCAAACCGGAACACGGATCTGATAACAGATTCTTTATTAGCAGCGCCCCACGGTTGCACCCGTGTAGTTCCTATTCCTGTTACATTCCCCTGATATAAAGTAGCTTATGTGTATTCCAGAATCTAAGCTGTCTGAGTTTTAAATTTTGACCCGATCCGTAAAGGCGTTCAAACGCGATTGAGCAACAAACATCCAAACATCTAAACATCAAAACTTTTGCCTGTATAATAAAATATTACTTTGATTACAAAAATGAGAAATCGTATGTATGTAATGTATGATGGTGTTAATAAAGTGGCCAAGTGCGAGTTGGACTCGCCCATGAAGGGTTCCGTTGCAGCAAGTAATATAATATACATAGTACACATAGTTCTTGTAGTTCGTTGTAACTTTGATCGAAGTTTTAATAATAGTGTATTTATGACGTACTAAAAAAAACTACGAGTTCGAGTTCAAACCAATTTTCGTTGGTAGTTTGCATGGTAATGTACATCATATATATTTTTTAGTTTTTTCATTCTCTTACTTTAGAAGTTAGAGGGGGGACACACATTTTACCACTTTGGAAGTGTCTCTCGCGCAAATTATTCAGTGTAGATAAAAATTATATCAAAAACCTCAACATCATTTTTGAAAACCTATCGATAGACACACCACACGTGTAGGTTTGATGAAAAAAAATTTTTGAGTTTCAGTTCTCAGTATGGGGGGCAACCCTAATTTTTCTTTTTTTAATTTTTTTTTATACAAATCTTAATGCGGTTTACAGAATACATCTACTTACCAAGTTTCAACAGTGTAGTTCTCATAGTTTCGGCAAAAAGTGGCTGTGACATACGGACGGACAGACAGACAGACATGACGAATCTATAAGGATTCCGTTTTTACGTTTTACGCAACCCTTATACAAACGGGCATAACATATAATTATGCAGCAAACATACATAACCATACATAAACAAACATACTGTATGCTACGGTTGCTATGTTAATTACAGTGGGTACAATCAATTATATTGATTAATTATACTCCTACTTTTGTAGTATTGGAGTTAAAATTAATCCAGAATGTATTATTTTTATGTTATACAAGCCCCGCGGTGTAACTTGAGGTTTATCCAGTGAACTATTAGTAGTGATTTTACCCCCTTAAGGGTAAAATATTTACAAACTTTGAATGTTTTTTAAATTTTCACTTTGGTGGGTGTGCAACTGATATGCATGATCTAATACCACCTCGCCCTTTCTTCTATCGGACTTATCGTGTCTCAATAAAGCGACATCGTTTCATGGTTGATGTTCCAAAAGCACAAACGAAGAGATTTGATTCCACGTTTTTGATAAGAACGTCTAGGTTGGGGAATGCGTTGTCTGAGTGTGTTTTCCCCGATAGTTACAATCGTGGTGTCTTCAAATCGAGAGTTTCGAGAGAAATCGGTTTCTTCTAGCACGGTCCAACGTAGATCGCATCGTCGCTTAACATCAGGCGACATGGCGGTCAAGTGCGAACCTATTATAGTTTTTAAAAAAATACTAGCAGTCCTCCGTGGTTGTACCCGCGTAATATTCCTTCGTCCCGTTATATTCCCGGGTTAAAAAGCATGTGTGAATACTATAATCTGTGTTCCAAATTTCAGCTCGATCCATTTATATGTTACAACGGGATTGAGCAACAAACATCCAAATATCCAAACATCCATACTTTGACATTTATAACATTAGTGGGATACATATACTAGAGGCCCGTTCCGGCCTTGCTCGGATAATAACCTCGCTCGGATAATAACCTACATAGACTACTTACTACTTTTTATCCCGGGAAAATAACGAGAACGACGGGATCGGAAACTACGCGGGTAAAACCGCGGGGCACTGCTAGTAATATTATAAATTCAAAAGTAATTGTAATATATAATAGCGATATAAAATAAAGGGTCAGGCAGGGCCGGACTTAGCCATCTAGGCGCCCCGGCCCCGGGCGAGATAGGTTATTAAGATTTTCCAGCGCCCTTGTAGTATCATCTAGGCGCCCCGGGCGAGCCATGCCTCAGGTGCCCTAAAGGACACAACAATACACTTTGGGGACGTTGAAATACACCCCCCCCCATAGGTTAAGATTTCCCAGCGCCCTTGTAGTATCCGGCGCCCCGGGCGACCGACCCCGTCGCCCCACCCTAAAGCCGGCACTGGGGTCAGGTGTTGACAAAGACGTTTGTGCATCATGCAGAGGTTTAAACAGTAAGGGGTTTTTGTCAATTCACTGCCTACAATTGTGTTAGTCATCTAGATTTTACAACTATATATCTATTTGCCTCACAACTTCTCAAGTAGTTAAATAGCTTGTTGACCATTTTCTAATC
This sequence comes from Ectropis crepuscularia, assembly GCA_963693475.1. Classification (NCBI taxonomy): domain Eukaryota; kingdom Metazoa; phylum Arthropoda; class Insecta; order Lepidoptera; family Geometridae; genus Ectropis; species Ectropis crepuscularia. The sequence continues at coordinate 24,260,784 of OY856355.1, forward strand.
AGGAACAGTAGTCACAATGTTATTTTTGGAGTGAAAACTTCTTTTGGCGCGCCACAATCAGATTTTTCGTGGGCCGTAAGTTGAATTCTAGCGTTACGCTCGGGAATGATTAGAAATTTTCGGGTGAACTCGGGACCATGGCCATTTCCACACCGGTTTCAACCGCGTTGTTTCCAAAATGAGCTATCGAATTTAATTAAATTATTTTTTACAATTACTATAGCATAAAAACATTATCTAAGTTCAGGTTTGCTGTAGTAGTCCTTACTGTAAATGTATAATTTTACGCCCTTTTGGTCACAGTAACACTTGTCTATCGGTGGAGTTATTTTGGGCGACAGATAAGATGGTAGCGAGATTTTCACGTCATTACGAGACCGAATGTTTTTGCACTTTGGAAATATTGCGAATAAAATAAACTTACCTTCTATTTCAACAGTTACATTATTCTTTATTTCTCTCTACAACAGTAGACAAGATAGAGTAGATTTAAAAAAATAGGTTAATAAACAAACCTATTTTTTTTAATTATGTAGAGAAATGAGACGAGCATGACATGCGTCTGATGGTAAGCCCCACACTTGGCTATTACAACATAGTGTCACGCAGCTCTCTGAATACGAAATCGCAAGGCAAATTGTGTTTGTATCGCTTCGTAGGGACTTCCGAGCTACACGGCAGTTTGTTCCACCTCGTTGGGATAATATACTCGAAGGCAAGGAAACACTGTTCTGCCGATAGGTGGCACTCTGGTAGATTCCTTAGTGGAACTATTTGGATGAAAGCCTTTCTGTAGAACCTGCGATAGTATGATTATACGGAATTCATAATTCGAAATAAAATCAGTACTCGAAGTTCTCAGTTGTTCTCACTTTCGCATCCCGCGCCGAAGATTCCCGCTACAAAATGTGTATGTTTCAAGCAATGCCAGGTAGATCAGTGGTACATCGAGGAGATGAGTTGTTATAACGACGTCACTAAGATGGCGATTCAGGTTCAAAACTAGCAGACAAGGGGCGATGCCAATCTGGTCAAGTTCAACGAGAGTAAGGCGTGTCTGTTCTCCGCTAAAAGAAGTCCATGCCAACTGATTCCAACTTTTAGAGGTGTATCCGTGCCAGTTTCTGACCGCCCTTTTCGGCGTTTCTGACCTTTTGGGCGTTACTTTGACCTCTACGCTCAACTTTGGCTCGTATATCGAGTTCAAGGCTAAACTAGCTGCCAAAAAAGTAGGTGTCCTCTCAAAGGTGCGAAGGTACTTCAAGTCTGAACAGTTGCTTACATTATATCAAACACAAATTCAAGTATCAGCTGGATGTAGTGCTGTGGAAGTATCAGGCCAAGTATCAGCTGCAGGCTCTGGAATCGATCGAGAGACGTTCAAAACTGCAGTCTTGAACATCGCCGAATAATTGCTTTGCTGATTTGCTTGCTCTACCACCTTGTCCATTTTTCTAGCGGAAAGCTCGTAGCTCGAAAAAGCAACATCGTTTTATGGTTGAAGTTCCAAAGATACGAACGAAGAGATTCGACTCTACTTTTGTGATAAAATCGTCTAGGCTGTGGTATTCCACAGCGTTCCACACGTTGCCTGAGTGGGTTTTCCCCGATGCGATGGTTAAAATCTTTGTGTCTTCAAATCGAGAGTGAATCGGTTTTTTTTCTAGATAAACACTCTCCACTAGAACGCATCGTCGCTTAAAAAAAAAGACAAAACAATAAATTTCTCTGTATTGTGCCGTGAGACAAGGGGATGTACATTCCCCGAAATTATATTTATCTCTCAGTTTCTCTTTTCCAGGCGTTGCCTTTCGACACTCTATTCAGATTCAAGGCGTTCTACGCTACGTTTGCTAATTTGGGATCTCCACTCTAGGACACGATACGATGGATATCGGTTCTACGACGGATATGATCAGCCCAAATAAATTACATAACAGCAAGTAGCATAATATCAAAATTATTGTAGTTCGTTATTTTACCTTTGATCGATATTTTAATTAATTAAAATATCTATCAAAGGTATTAATGACGATTACAAAAAAATAACTGCTTATTAAATTTTGTTCAAATCAATTTTCGGTAGAAGTTTGCAAGGTACTATGTACAATGTACATTACATTGTACATAGTATATTCTTTTTTAGTTTTGTCAAGATCTTATTTTAGAAGTTACAGAGGGGGAGTTTAGAAGGGGCACACAATTATCACTTTGGAAGTGACTCTCGAGCAAATTATTCAGTATAGAAAAAAATGATATTATAAACTTCAATATCATTTTTGAAGACCTATCCATAAACAACCCAGACGTATATGGGTATAATGAAAAAAAAAATTTTGAGTTTCAGTTCTATGTATCCACCATACCTCCAAAATTTTGTTTTTCTAATATTTTTATGTAAAAATCTAAATGCGGTTCACGGAATACATAGGTACAATCTACTTACCAAATTTCAACAGATTAGTTCTTATAGTTTCGGAAAAAAATGGTTGTGACATACGGACGGATAGACAGACAGACAGACAAACATGACGAATCTATTAGGGTCCCGTTTTTTGCCATCTGGCTACGGAACCCTAAAAACGGTATTATAGTTTCTTCAAAATTATCCCGTATTTTTTTGTTAGAATTAGTTTTGAAGTCCAATAAGGAGGTATTTTTTTTTAAACGGGCAGAGACTTTATTAACACAACTAAAATCCAACGAGAACTACACTACTTACACTAAGAACAGTTAAAGTGAACTACAATAAGTTCTAGACACACGGCAGTGTGGCCAGCCAAGTTCATTGAAGTAAACTAGCGAGCCGAACATTTTAAGCCGAACATAAATAACGTTGGTAGTGGTAGGACTCTTGGCAGTGTCCGCCTGGGGAAGTACCTCACTTTTGCCAGTTATTCTACCGCCAAGCAGTAATGTGCAAACATTACTGTGTTCCGGTTTGAAGGGCAATGTTTCCAGAGAAACTACAGGCCTTAGATATAATATCTTACACTACATATCAAAAATATCACATATCATAACTGAAATATTATATCAGTTATGATATGTGATATTTACGTTATTCATTCATGTACATCGCTGACCTTTAATGTCAATAATGTGAAATTCGACGTTCTGTTCTTTATAATTATTTATGTTCTGTCACAACAGACACTCGCTGTCTGTCGCTGGAGCAGACGAGTTCTAGAGTGGAGACCGCGCTTAGGCAAACGTAGCGTGGGGCGCCCTCAGGCTAGGTGGAGGGACGACCTGCGGAAGATTGCTGGCAGCAATTGGATCCAAAAAGCGCAAAATCGAGCCATTTTGCGTTCATTAGGAGAGGCCTACGTCCAGCAGTGGACTACGATAGGCTGATGATGTCACAACAGTGTGACGAAGGAAATTATCATCTTTTATTTTTTTATTATTTTTCGTGTTTCCAAGAATGATTTGTTTTAATAACTGGATGGTGTACTAAATAATATCCTACTAATATATTTTATCAAATGAGACAGTTTGGATGTTTTGATTGTTTAATTTGTAATTATTTTACAGAGTTACTTTTATCAAATTTTTTATCAAACCAAGAAATTATGAGCCTCAGGATCTGTGACAGGAAGCTTATATTTAAAACAATCAATGTTTCCGACGAAATACCTCAAAGGTACTACATTAAACGTAAAATATTAAAATACTGGTCTAAAGGCCGGGTCACATAGAGGCGATCCGGTAGCGATAGCGATCCGATAGCGATAGCGACCCGATAGCGATAGCGATCCGATAGCGATAGCGATCCGATAGCGATAGCGATCCGATACTGAGTATGGGATCGCGCCCGCTTGCTGTGTGTCAGGTTGCATACAAATTCGAACATTACAAAAAATATCGTCTCGCTATCGGATCGCTATCGCTATCGGATCGCCTCTGTGTGACCCGGCTTTAAAGGATCATATTGCAAATATTTTTTAATTTACACTACACAAATTTGAGAATTTAATTAATCCCAGTAAATTAATAACAATAAATAAAAAGTGGCCATAGAAATAGCACGAGAAAATGTTTTTTAACCAACTTCAAATAAGAGGAAGTTCGCAGTTCAGCTGTGTGTGTGTGTGCTACGCGATAGCTGCAACAATTGTTCTTATACTTCAGACATGGTTCTATGTTGACTGGCCTCGTGACTTAGTTGGTAGTAGCTCTGCCTGTGAAGCCGAGGGTCGTGGGTTCGATGCCCACCCAGTGCAAAAATTTGTGTGATGAATTCAAAATTAAATGTTTGCACTGTGTCTGGGTGTTTCTATGTATAATAAGTATGTATTTAAAACTATATAAGTATTATATCAGCTATCTAGCCGCCATGATACAAGCTTTGCTTAGTTTGGGGTCAAATGGTGTGTGAATTGTCCACCAATATTTGTTTATGTTTTTTTTTAAATCAGCGTAGTGCTATCGTTTCGCTTTTATCGGGATAGTATGTTTAGTTGATTCCACGAAACTAATGAAAAAACAATGACAGACTTTCGTACTTTAGAGTAGTTGAGATACAAAATGATAACTATACATCAAAAATATCTTTAAATGTTAAACGTTAGTCCCTGAGTAGATGAGAAGATTTTTGTCTGCAGAGGGTCTTCAAAAAAAGATGTTGAAGTTGGAAGTTTTTTAAAGGACAATGTCCATTTTTGACCCGCTAAAATAGTTGTCGTGTAGACATATGAGTTATATATTAAAAAAATGGTGATTTTTTGTTGTACTCGTGTGCGAAGTTATATAACTTTCTAACATTCCAAAATAAAATAATTTACATTTGTTTAAATTAAACCTACCATTTACCAACAAAGCTGACTTGTAAAATATTGCAATAACGAAACGGTACCTGCGTTTCGTTTTAGTGATCCGCGTTAGATTGAAATTGAAAATGGATGTTATGTTTATCAATTTCTTTCACAATGTCGTTTATTTACTACTTTTACATATTTAAATAACGATATATATAAATACGGCGACAAAGAAACTATCAAAGCTTTTTTTTGGTAATGTAAACGAGGAAAAAGGTGCCATGCAATTTTCACCAAATCCAAATTGGTCAAAGATCAATGTCAAATTGACAAATCAAAAAAAAGTAAACAAGCAAAATGTATGGTGTTCTTCCTAACTTTGGTTTTCTTCTTGTTTAAATTGGTTTTAACAAAACTGGGAATTATGTGATTCAGTGCTCCTTATTACTTACATAATTGTGGTAATAATTACATAAAACCTTACATTGTTGTGATGACTTGCTTGTGTTTTCTGATGGAATCCCTCGATAGTTATGAACCTTCTAAGACCACTGTCTCGAATACCTATCAAAATAATGAAATATTTATATCACAATTAAGATGTTCCTTTCTGTGACAATATTTCTATGCGAATGAAGTGTTCATACTCTACAGGAAATACGGGGATAGCGCTAAGTTGTTACAAAACCTATGCAATTACCAATTTTAAAACCCTGAGTTGCTTTTAGAAGACAGACACAAGCTGAAGCAAATAAAATAGATATAATATGTATATTTTAGTTGAAAATGATAGGGACAACCAGCAGAGGCCATCTTTCAGTACTGCTGTACTTGCATTGCAGAGTTCTTCGTGAGATTTCTAGGATGGCCAGACACCAGGACCACATAAATCCACGAGCAGAGTATTTTGGCTATGTAGTAGTTTTGGGCTATTAAATATATAAAATTATTATTAAATGTAAATATAATTATATGATAGCAAACAATATATTTTATTTATCCTCTCTTGCATTGGTTTGAATATATATTCAGTAGAAAGATATCAGTGAACAGTATTATCTACACTGATTTAAGTATTTTTTCAGGAAACAATGATAGGATGAGCGAAACATGTGCCTGATGGTAAGCAAGAAAACATGCTTGCCTTTAACAAGACACACTGTCTTGTGTCATAAATTATTAGAACATGAAGACAAGTCCACATCATCAGACCTAGCCCTGCACTCAGTTAGTTTAAGGCTTGTTTACCCTATGATAATTCCATCCGAGAACTATTTTATGGTAATCAGTTGGTCGTGAGAAGTACTATTATTCCTATTTATTCTCATAAGAAATATGTTTTGAAAGACAATACCATAGTTTTTTCTTTTTTTTCTGTTCTAATCCAAAAGAAAACATAATTCTAAAACATTTTGACAGTAAACATAACCTTACTTTTTGTTTAACTGTAACTCATTTTTGGTATTTAGGAAATGAAAAACACCAACAGTAGACGTTTATAGAAGCATTAACAATCCTAATTAGATACTATTCATCTCTATACACTTTCAGAATCAAAAAAAGTTGGCCAGGTTTTTCAATGTATGGGACGTGGGCATTGTCCTTTGAACACACTACTAATAGAGTACTATAGTGCTCGCAGTATAAGTCTGCGCGCGACTGGTGGCGTACTTAATGTTGCCAGGTCAAGCTAATAGGTTCCCTCCCCTTTCATTGCAAACTTTCAACTTCATAAAACAGGTACGGGAAGGGATTTTTCAGGGAAGCAATATAACTAACTATTTATAAATTATATGACAGCTGAGATTAGAACGAATGTCTCGAAATAATTAACGCCGTTACAGTGTTGGTTCAGTATGACCAAGTATCATTGGTATAGGTTAATGACTGTCTGAGTCTCTTACCACCAGGAGAACTTTATTTTAGTTAATTACGTTATAAAAAATCTGTCATTTTCAACCTACACCAACAACGAAATAATGATAATTTAATTTAAACTTGGAAATCTTTTACTGAGGCCATAAATGACACTATTTGAAAATTTGGCGTATGAATGTTCTTTGATGGATCATCTTATTTTTCAATAGAGTTTAGATCACGATGGATCACATCGGTAACCGCAAAACTTCTTGTCCATGTCCTTTTAACAGTCATTCTACTTAGTATTGTGGGTCTTCTTTGTGCCTCTTTATTAGATACATTGTAGCCTTTTTAGTCTGAGTGCAGTGGTATGATGCGTTGTCCATAACCACGTAATTGTACATTCTGAAACGCCTATAATAAAACATACAGTAATTAATACGGAGTCAATGATTACAGAGCATCCAAGCTAAAAAAATTAAGTGAAATTTCTTTTGGCGCACCGCCCACATATTTTAGCTTCGGTGGTAAATGAAGCTGACGCTGTTAGGTGAAAGGGTCGATCGGGTAAACGTAGGACCGCCGAGTGTACCCGAGCGAGAAAGATACAATCAGCTGATCTTTACTGCTGTGTCACTGTGTTTCCTATTTTGATTTGTATGTTATGAAAAATAATAATTAAATATATTGTTATATAACTTGGATAGGCGGGTAGGATGCCAAACGGCAAACATTCATCCTCCGCACAATATTTTTGTTTTTGTTTACTTTTGCGAACTTTTTATAAAATAACTAGTGACAATTTCGAAGAAACTGTACATAGTTCGCCAGAACACATATTGGCCACAATATTTTTGGAGGAAGTGCGAAGAAGTGAAAAATTGTTTTCACCACTACTCACCCGTTCACCAAGACAAGCTTTTGGATATTGTGCTTCTAATACTGAATCTTTTGTGACGTTGTTTGTACCCAGCAGTGTCGTGAACCTCACAGTGCCTAATTTATTGGAAATTCATAGCGACAAGGAAAATATATAGATTTTCTATTGTTATCCCGATGCAAATTGACTTGAGACGCCATCTCTGATTTATGTGGTGCACTACGTCCATTGCACTAACGCATCGATTCTGTACGAGGCTACGAGGTTAGAGGCACGTTGTTTTCGAATAACATCGAGAGAGGCAGCGGGCTGTTCGGGCGGTGACGCATTACGAAGATTTTACCTAGCTTTGGAATACAAGAACTCAGTGTAAAACTTTTTTTTTTTTTAGAGGTTTTGTTATACTAGTATTTAATATACCTAATTAATAATTATTCAATGGTAAATTATTGAATCGGATTGATATGTATTTCGTAGTAAGTGGTTAACTTGTGATACTTTCGTACTGTTTCTAAAGATCGGCATAGTACCTACTTCAAAAGATTAGCATTGGAAATAGCTTACATAATTTCCTAACAACAGTGTGACCTATAAAATAAAAACTTGTGATTGATACCTAAACTTAGATATTATATATATATCTTGTGTTGATTGTCTACTTTGATTGCACATTAAGATATACTATAGATGTACAAAGAAGTTTGTTTATTAAAATTGAATTAACAGGAACGGTAGATTTGATCTTGACTTTGTGATTATAAGGCCTAAGGTACTGAAATATTACATTTTTGTAAATGATTTATGACATTTGTGTTTATAAGATTTTGCTATTAGTACTGTTGTTCTATTTGATTTAATTTATTGTTGAGTGGATTTTGTTAAGTGAATTTTGTTTTGTAATTTTTGTTTTGACATTTGTGTTTATAAGATCTTGCTATTATTACTGTTGTTCTATTTGATTTCATTTATTGTTAAGTAAATTTCATAGGTAATATTATTTACCTACGTTTTCCCATGAGTGTAATGTCTTGAGTATTTTTATTTTACTGTATAATATTAATTGTGTTTCCATAATTAAAATGAGTTCTTCCTCGCTTACCGTCCTCGCGTACCGTCGCTCCCGTGCAATAAGGGCAAGATGCCCTTATTGCACGGGGTCTACACGTTTATTTAGTAGTCATGGACTGAAGGTCCACATAGGGCGCATGCACAAGGAGATTCATTCGCTTGCCCGTCCGCTGGCCGTGTCTCTTGACGTTCGTCAACAGACTCACGCACCACCGTCACCGGCGCCAGGTCCATGCCCGACTTGTCCCTTGAGTAGACTATCTACTTTAAAGGCAAAGATTTCAGTGTTGCGGCATGTGCCCAAGGGGGCCAGAAACCAGGCGGCGGGCAAACTATGCGAAATAATCGACAAGTGTGTAGATAGTAATAGCGTGGATGATTGGTATCTGCTTCTGTCCTTTGCTTTTAGTGCCTTGAAGGTTCCCTCAAAGCAGTCACCTGGTAATTTTACCACTAAGGTGAAAGCGAACATCGAGTCCCCAATTTCTTTTCTGCTTGAGGACAACTTGAGTGGTTCTAGGACAGATTCAGGAGCACGCTGTTTTAAAAAAGCCGTAGAGTCTAAGGTTTTTGACGGGGATCTAAGAGGAGCTGTCCGTATGCTGGTTTCCGATGACACTTTTGCGCATTACAGCCCCGATACTCTGGCAACCTTGGAGCAGAAACACCCGGGTCCATCACTGTCACTCAACTTGCCGCCAGCGCCGGATTTGTCTTTTGTTCCGGTTACGGTGACAGTGGATGCTGTGGCGTCGGCTCTGACTTCCTTCTATAGTGGATCAGCGGCGGGGTTGGATGGATTACGTCCGGGACATCTAAAGGAGTTGACCTCTAGTGCAGCGGGGGATAATGGTCAACGATTGTTGGGGCACTTGGTTAAGCTGTCCAATTTTTTGCTTAGTGGTCAGGTAAATCCAGAGGTGTGTCCGTATTTATACGGAGCATCTCTTTGTGCTCTGGCTAAAAGAGACGGCGGGATAAGGCCTATAGCAATTGGTAGTGTTTTTAGGCGTCTGGTGGCCAAACTGGCAGGTCGTGCTGTGAAGGACGAGATGTCGGCGTACCTGCGGCCGCACCAGTTGGGGTTTGGGACGCGGTTGGGGTGCGAGGCTGCCATTCACGCCACGCGTGCTTTTGTGATGAATCCAGGGAATTCGAATAGCGTTGTGCTTAAGCTGGACATCCGCAATGCATTCAATACCCTGGAACGAGACGTTCTTTTGAGCGAGGCCAGGGACAGGATCCCTTCTCTGTATCCTTACCTTCACCAGGTATACGGCGGCAAATCGAATCTCTTCTTTCAGGACCACCTTATTCTTTCGCAAGTGGGAGCGCAACAGGGAGATCCGCTTGGGCCACTCGTTTTTAGTTTGGCCATTCACAAGGCCATATCAGAGCTTAAATCGTCTCTCAACATATGGTACCTGGACGATGGTACTATGGGAGGGTTACCAAATACTGTGTTACAAGATTTAGAGACGTTGATCCCACGCCTTAATCAATTGGGTCTGGAAGTAAACTCTTCTAAATGCGAGTTTTTTCCCTGTAGCGCTGCTGCTCGTGCAGATTTCGGTCGCTTTAGTGCTTTACTGCCTGGCCTGAGGGAACTTTCAGTTGCCAACTTCAATCTTTTGGGGTCTCCGGTTTTCGTCGATGCAGTATCAGAGACTATAACGTCTCGTAAAAACCTTCTCCTCGGCATTCAGGATCGACTTAAAGCCATTTCAGGGCATGTAGCTTTGACGTTGCTACGAATGTGTTTTGCGCTGCCGAAGATAACCTACTTGCTGCGAACTGCTCCTACCTGGTTGTGCCCGGAGGATCTCTCCTCCTTTGACAGCTCCTTAAAATCTATTGCGGAGTCGGTCACCAACGTATCTTTTGATGGGACGCAGTGGAGACAGGCATCTTTGCCGATTCGGCACGGGGGTCTGGGATTGCGATGTACGCGGGATGTTGCTGTGCCGGCTTTCTTGGCGTCGGCGCATGGGGTTGCGGACCTTGTTGCTATCATTTTAAATTTAAATGGTGACGAGGCACGTATTCCACATGTGTCGGAGGCTGAGTCAGTCTGGTCGGCCTGTAACCCAGGTGTGCAAAGACCCATGATCCCTCATATCCAGCGTGCTTGGGATGACGTCAGCGCTAAGCGCATTCAAGATGAGATGATAGGCAGTGCAGCGGGGGTGGAGTTGGCTAGGCTGAGAGCGGTGTCGCGATCGGAATCCGGGGCGTGGTTGCAGGCTCTTCCTTCACCTCACCTAGGTACATTGCTAGATGATGACTCTCTGCGTGTTGCGGTGGCTCTTCGCCTGGGTTGCAAGGTGTGCGAGCCGCATAGATGCACCTGCGGTTCCATGGTGGAGGCCAATGGCTATCACGCATTGAGTTGTCGTCGGTGCTTGGGAAGGTTTCCTCGCCATCACGCCCTCAACGATATAATACGTAGAGCATTTGTTTCGGCCAATGTCCCGTGTGTGTTGGAGCCTCCGGGCCTTTGTAGGTCGGATGGTAAGAGGCCAGACGGCCTGACCTTGGTTCCCTGGAAGAAAGGAAAGTGCTTGGTGTGGGACGCAACTTGCGTTAGTACTGTTGCGGCTAGTCATCTTGCCCGCTCAACCCGCACGCCAGCAGCTGCAGCTGAAGATGCCGCTAGTAAGAAGCGGCAAAAGTACGCTTCCATGGAACCTCTTTATGAGTTTGTCCCCTTCGCAGTGGAGACCCTGGGCAGTTGGGGCATTGAAGCGAGGGAGCTAGTTAAGGAATTAGGACATCGAATGAGGGAAAATGGCGGTGACTCCCGCTCTGGCTTGTACCTGGCACAAAGATTGTCAATCGCTATTCAGCGTGGTAATGCTGCCAGCGTAATGGGCACTTTTGTGCCGGGTACTGTTAGGAGTGGGTTTTTATTTGATTAATTTGTTGTGGACCATATTTTATTGTATTATTGACTTGTATTAAATAATATTGATTGAAGTATATTTAAAAAAAAAAAAAATATAATTATTAAATCACTTGTTTCTCACATTCGGTCTTAAGCACTCACATTTTTTCCCACGGTTATTGATTGACATTGGCGATAAAACAATCAAACCTCAAAAATAAAGCCTCAGCTTAAAAATACGCCGATAATAGGTGGAGATTTGATTGCTATGGTATCCCTACATATTAATTGTCAAATAGCTCAGCGTTTGGAAAACTGCACTTTTGGCCTGTTATTGTATCGTTCTTCTTCACAACCACGATTGATTTTCAAGAACCAGCCACGGCCAGCATTTTTAATCACTTTCGGCATAATAAAAACTAATAATTACTTTGGAAATTAATAAATACACCAAACGTAAACAAACTTTTGTCAACTGACGTAAACAAGAAGTTGACGGCCTGTCAGTTAGTTCCATATTTTGCTACGCGCAGAGTTATATTGCGAGCACTCTAATAGAGTATCTCTCTACTTAGTCTGTGGTACTAATGACTGCCATTGACTTGACAGTGACACAGGATTTAAAAAAAAATTGACCATGCCATTTTAGCTCTTCAGCCGCAGTGACATCGGAGAATAACCGATGTTGCCATGACATTAAAATTGAATGAACACTAATAACTTAGGGATAAAAATTACCCTATCTGTTCTTCCAGACTATAAACTAACTGCTCCAAATTTCAGCCAGATACGTTCATACGTTCCGACGTGATTGAGCAACAAACAAAGACTTTGATCGCTCTTTTCTTGTCGCTCTTGTAGAAGTGTCATTATTTTGTCGCGGCACATCACTCTGTTTCCATAACTAGCATACGTCTCATCTGCTTACGATTGGTACAAAGGAACCGTGCGGAAAACCTGATCTGTTTATCTTTATCTCACAACACACATCCAAACATTGACATTTATAATATTAAACATAGGTTACGTAACATCAAATAGCGGGACAGCGTTACACTGAATAACCAAGTCAAATACCCCGTAATTAACGGTAAAATTATAGCTACGTTAAACCTATTTTCCGAGGAACGTGTAATATTTTGAGTGCAGTCTACATTTCGTGATGTTTCGTACCGAGGTGTTTAAATATAATTAATTTCGCAGCGTACAATAATTCTCACGCCCAGGTTAACCCGCCTGACCTACATCGCTGAATAAAAAGCCGCCAAGCGCGAGTTGCGGTGCATTGCGGTGTTCTTCAAACTTTACTTGTTTGTTGTTGAGAAAAATATAACGAGGAATATTTTAGATTGTTTTAACTAAAATATTTCTCATATCCTGTCTAACTTGGAAAGGCTACGTTTCAAGTTAGACAAGGTATGATGTATGTATAATATATCTGCTCAGAACATATACATACATTAACTTTTTGTTTTTTTTTAATATTCACAAATTCTATAATCGCTAATCGTTTTGGTAAGCGTAAATCTTATAGATTTGCGCCGTAGACCCTACGTAGCTGCATAGCACTGTCACAGAATAAATATTAGTACAGAAGCCTCAGTTACCGAAAACAATTATATAAATAGCGACTCTTGCTGGGACACAACAAAGTTCAATTCAGCTCGCAATACCTGTCGCGATTTTCAAATAAACATTTGCGCTCTTTCTAACGCGTAACTCTGTCCCTGTCTAGCGCGGAGGGTTGTCGACATATCTAATAACAATATGCGCGGGAAACGTGTTGCGCGAGCACTCAGCCGTGCGTCCGACAACCGGCTGGCACTTGTTCCCTGGGAGGGACGGTCTAGCTGTAGGCTAAAACCGCGCGACCTTGAGCGAGTGATGATGCACTGGCACTGTATCGGAACAGTGGCGTACCATCGGAGAGGGTGCGCTTTAGACGCTTTTAATTTGGGTGAAATCTTGTAAGTTCACGTCACCGACACACGTAATAGAAGTATGTCTGCAGCTATATAGGTGACATATTTCCAACGTTAATGCTATTTAATACTAATATTCTACGTCAGAAATTTTCATATGGCATTTCCTATGACAGCCAATTTTTTTTAGCCTTACCAATTAATACAGGTCTAAAATATCATACACAAGATATAATAAAGTGACGGGACGAGCAGATTTGATGATAAGTAAAACGCCTGCCCTTAAACAGATCAGTGTAGCGTAGCTACTGGAACATGAAGAATCTACATCATAACCTAGCACCACGCTGGACTCGTCACCCAGATATATAAAATAATTATTTATCTATGCCTTGTAATTTCTTGTGAAGCAGTTGGATTCAAATCGGAGCACAGTGACGTTTTGCAAACTAATAAAATAACTGGCAAAGGTGTTACTGTTAAAATAACTGGCAAACATGTTGGCAAATAACTGGTATTACTGTTACCTATATACGGTCTCTGCCAAGAGTCCTACCACTACAGAAGTAAAGTACTCTAAGTGAGCAAAACAAAACCAATTTCTTCTAAACTATTCCCACAGTTGCGTTATGCAAATAATAATAATTTGGGCCGATCCCTAAAAGTCTTCGTTTCAGAATTTTCTCTACGTTAAACTAAATATAAAAAAAATGAAGCGTACTCATTACTTATTCATGAAGTTTAGTATTTTCGCGGCTAAGTTAAGTGGGGCGGTCGATTTTTTTTGAGAAAAGTGAGGTTGTGGCCTCACTTAAAATGTGAGCAAAGTCGGCAAGTAAAGTTGGGAAGCTTTCACGGGTCCTATTTAAAATTAATCTTGTTATAGTTTAGGCAATTAAGTAGAGGTTTAGTAGCTAAGTTGGATAGAACATCCCACCTGGTACAGGTGGTAGGACTCTTAGCAGAGCCCGCCTGGGAAAGTACCACACCTTTGCCAGTTATTCTACCGCCAAGCAGTAATGGGCAAACATTACTGTGTTCCAGTTTGAAGGGCAATGTTTCCAGAGAAACTACAGGGCATAGAGATATAACAACTTAGATCTCTGGGTGACGAGCGCAGTGCGGTGCTAGGTAATGATTTGGACTCTTCATGTTCCAATAGCTGCGTGTGTAACAATACTGTGCTGTTATGTGGCAGGCATGTTGCACCATCAGGCACATATCCTGCTCGTCTCGTCACTCTTTATTTAATAAAAAAAAAGGTGGTCAGAAAAAAACTCAGAATTTGATAGCTTACCTTGGAAACTACACGAGTGTAACCGGAGGGCGTGGCCTCGCCGTCATGGCATGGCCATCTAGAAATGCGTCAGCGAGGCCACGCTCTTTCAGCATTTCCCATTGGCTGACGCATTTCTAGATGCCTAATCGCCAAGGTCCCGAGTTTACCCGAATATTTCTTATCATACCAGAGCGTGACGGTAGAATCCAATTTACACCCCACGAAAAAATTGTCTAGGCGCGCCTAAAGAAGTTTTCACTTCAAAAAAATTATTTGCTGAATAAACCCCGTCTAAAATTGTTGATTCGAATCTACTGGAGTCAAAATATAGTTGTTCACAATTGTTAGTGTTTCTGTCCGATCAGTATTTACAAAGTATTTTCGTTCAGCTCGTCTTGTTTTCTGAAACAATACAAAGTTGCCGGAGTCCGTAACTTGACCGCGACTATTATAAGTTTTCCTTTTGTGCTCCAATACCTCTCCGAAGATCGAATGGTTTGTCAGAAACTACTCTAAACATCACCAATATAACTTTGTTATTTTCTTTTTTGGAGTGAAAACTTTTAAAAGTCTTATCTCACTGTGGCTAAATTTAGTGTCTAAATTCAGAAGCAAGTGTAGAAGCAAGCAATCCTCGCTTTTGAGTTTGGTATGTTAGCTTACTGAATGTTTCAAACACTTCGCTGAATTCAGTAGTGACTAAACTAAAGTCGTTTGCAATAGGCCTTTAACTAATTAGTCCGTCAATTCGATTATTAAAAAATATTGTACGCATGTTATTTTGTTTGTTTCATAAACATTAAATGACGACGATATTATTGTGCTTAGAAGTTTCGACTGATGCCACGTCTATATACGATTTTTATGTAGACTTGACGTCACAACCCTCCACTCCGGAAGTTTGATGGCCTATATATTGGTCGATTAAAAAAAAATTGATAAAACAAAAAATACTTATGTGTCCTGTATTTTTCGTAATCAATCTGATGGACTAATTAGAGTTTATTATTACTAATTAGAGATTATTGTTGACCCAGCCTTCATCTTTATCGGTGGTTTGCATCATTGATATTCTAATGTAGGGAGGTGTAGGCGGCGGCGACGTAGTGACGTATCCCGTGACCCGCTATCTCGAAAATCTTCGAGCGCGTAGTATCAAACCAAATATATGCTTTTTTAGAGAAATACCAGCTGTTAGACGAAAATCAATATAGATTTCGTAGAAATTCATCTACTATCTTGGCAATTTACAACTTTGTCCAACAGATTCTAGAAACCATAAAAGACAAACAATATGCCATAGGTATACTACTTGACATGTCTAAGGCCTACGATAGAATCACACACCATGTATTCTTAAAAAAAGTATACGAAATAGGCCTAAGAGGAAAACCTTATAATTGGCTGAAATCGTATTTATCCAATAGGAAGCAGTTTGTGCAATTAGATTATTACTACGAAAATGACTGCACAAAACAAACTATCGTCTCAGATACGCAGGTAGTAAATTGGTCCATACCCCAGGGAAGTGTTGTTGCATGTATATTATTTATAATATGCATTAACGACCTGCCCAAAAACATAGACACTCAGTGTGTAGCGTATGCTGACGACGTATCATTGCTGTTTAAATGCTCGTCAGGTACTAAAGACTTTGACAAAATCAATTAAATTTTTCGAAACGCAAAATTGAACATTGCGTCACTCGGCTTAGGACTGAATGAAAACAAAACAAATCCAATTTCACCCATATAAAAAAAAAAACATTAGACCTCACTGAAATAGTAAAGACAACTAATGTAAAAGAAACACACACACATACTAAACTTTTGGGTGTAACTCTCGACTCTCATCTTAACTGGCAAAATCACATCAAGGTTATAAAAACAAAAATGTCAAAGTTTACATATGCACTATCCATTTTAAAAGCAAATACGAACCTCCAATCAGCCAAAACCGCATATTACGCCTACGCACATTCCTGGCTTAATTATGGAATTATTATCTGGGGTAACAACACTGATGCAAATGAACTGTTCATTATGCAAAAAAAAATGTATCCGCATCATAATGAACATCCGTCAACGTGATAGTTGTAGATCCTATTTCACCCAACTGAAAATACTAACCCTTCCCTGCATGTACATTCTCGAGGCCGCAACATTCGTCAAGAAACACCCCAACATGTTTACATTCAATACAAATGCCCGCAGAAGATGCCAATTTCTGGCTCCTGAATCCAAATTAGAAATAGTACGAAAAGGTCCTCAATACATGATGTATCAAATTTATAACCAGCTTCCTAAAGATCTACGTGAGGAGACCAATAGTAAAAAGTTTAAAACTATTTTAAAATCCACTTTAATTGAGAAATGTTACTACAAAATAGACGACTACTTGAAGGACAAAATGTTTCAAAGTCTCGTAATATTAAAATACTCTGTAAATAGTTCTAAGATACTACATTAGGTATGTACTATTTATACAATTCGCAACACCCTATGCACAGGGTCTTACGTGTATTGTAAAGTATTATAACATTATGCTTACCTACTCATTATGATGCGACTGTATGTCTTAAATAAATAAATAGACGTAATGACGTAATAACGAAGTGACGTAATTACGTAATGACGTAGCGGCGTAGTGACGTAGAAGCGTACCGTAATAACAGAGGAGCGGGAGTTACGCGATAGACGTTTTTTGAGAAATTTCAAGATCCATCAAAATCTTGAAAGTTCGTGTTACCAACATGCGTAATAGCAGTATATACTATCTATATAGCTACTTAAGTGATGTATTGGGTAACATTACTGATGTTTAATAGTAAAATTCTTAGTTTTCACTTCTATTGGGTGTCTCTATGACTGTCAATGTTTATGAAGTGAAAATTTCTTTTGGCGCACCACAACAGATTTTTCGTGGGCTGCGAATTGCTAGAATTCAATCGTCACGCTCGGGAATGATAAGAAATCTTCGGGTAAACTCTGGACGATGGCCATTGGCCATCTAGAAATGCGCCACCATTTCCCATTGGCCATCTAGAAATGCGTGAGCACTTCCCACTGGCCATCTAGACCTGCGTTAACATTTCTAAATTGCCATACTCATGGCCACGCCCTCCGGTTTCACCTGCGTAGTTCCCAAATTAATCAAATTCTGAGTCCTAGCAAAACAGGTAGACTTATACATAAATAAATTTTACTACGAAAACCAACACAGTAGCTACTCTAGCTAGATAATTAACGGATAACTCACGTGGGATTTCATCGGTCCAGTTCCACTTAGGTTCCTGATTTTTACAGGAGAGTGCATGTGCACTAAACCATATAAAATTGGCAGTAATAGGGACTGCCGATAGAAATGAAAACTGATGCCCGAGATACACGAGGCTAATTTTTCAAGCTAGGATAGCAAGCTAGTGTTAGTAAGCTAGCAACCTAGTACTTCCAGCTTCGTGTAGATAAAACTACTAGCTACATGCTAGAAGTACTAACATGCTAGGTTACTAACACTATCTTAGCATTCTAGCTTGAAAGACTAGCCTCGTGTATCTCGGGCAAAATAACTTTGATAGCTCACTTTGGAAACTACCCGGGTGAAACCAGAGCGCGTGGCTATGGCCATGGCCATCTAGATAATGCGAGTTTACCCGAAGATTTTCATTTACGAACGTGACGATTGAGCTCGATTCACAGCCCACGGAAAATCTGTGTTTGCAGCGCCAAAAGATTTCACTTAAAAGAAAATATTTATCACACACGGTACTTATCTCACACATTTCAAGTGATGGTGTCGCTCAGCCAAAGTTCGTGTTCCAGTAACTGTCACTACTAGCGGGATCTGGACTTAAGGTAATTTGGTGTGGCATTACCCTTGTCTACTAGTCTACGTTGCTGTCCGCATTCGTGCATTTTTAATAGCTGAGTGGGAAGTAACTGGGGCACTTTCTTCGAGCGACGGAAACTAACAAGCTAACTTCATCCTTGGAATATGTTTTGAAACTACTTTAAAAAAGTAGAAGTTCTCAATTTGGTGAATCGATTTTAATGATAATTTATTGTCATAACCACTATGATTACTTCCGAGGTGATTTCATATAGTTTTTATCGATTTAATACAAGTTTTTAAAGTATTTTGATAAAAACTGCTCCACCAGTTTTCAGTGTTTCCAGTAAAATTGCAGGGCTTAGAGATATAATATCTTAGATATCTGGGTGACGAGCGCAGTGCAGTGCTAGGTAATGATTTGGACTCCTTATGATTCCATAGCTGCGTATCACTGTGATGTTATGTGGCAGGCATGTGGCTTACCACCAGGCACATGTCCTGCTCGTCCCGTCACTCTGAATTATAAAAAAAAAGTTTTTGTATCCAAAACTAATAAATCCAAAAAAATAAAAAAGGTGTATTAAACAAATCGATTATAAACTGGTTTATTATTATCAAGCAGCGTTTCGGGGATTCACTTGCACAATTTCCGTTCCTTTTTATTTCACCCTATGTTTTTTCTAATACCTCCAAAATGTTGTGTACAAAGTTTCATGATGATCGGTTACGTAGTTTGCGCGAGAAAGTGTAACAAACAAACTTACATTTCTATTATTATATGGATTTTAAGTAGGGTAGACATTAAGGGTCTGCATGGTTTTCAATACGTTCGATTACGTTTTTTAGTACGTTTGATTTTCAATTTCAAATCGGCTGTTTTGTTTTTATGAGAACATTTTATGTAGGTTTGGTGTTTCTCAGATTTCTAACCGATTTTAAAAAAGGAAGAGGTTCTCAATTCGGTTGTCTAGTTTTTTGTATATTACGATAGCTTCGTCAATTAATAGTATAGTGATTCGAATACTTATTTTTGTGATTTGTGAGGTTCCGTTATATGCATTTCGTCGAAATTATACAAATACAAAATACTTTACTGAAACATAAATAATAAATGACTAAAATGGTATAGCGGTTGACAAACGCTGGTGTTAACTAAAAATGAATAAAAAATTAATCGATGAAGTCTGTAATTTTTTTAAACCCATTTTTGTGTATAGATTGATAAGACGAGCATGTGCCTGATGGTAAGCAACATGACTCCCCAGAACGGCACAGTGTCACGCAGCTATTGGATCATGAAGAGTCCAACCTAGAAACGCAATGCGCTCGTCACCCGGAGATATAAAGTGTTTTATTTTTTTGCCTAGTAATTACTCTGGAAACATTGCCCTTCAAATCGGAACACAGTACACACTACTGCTTGGCGTCAGAGTAACTGGAAAATTTGGCGTGGTACTTCTCCAGGCGGACACTGCAAAGAGCCCTGCTACGAATGAATGACGCAGACTACAAATCGCTGTCTAGGAGTGCACTAGAGTGTAGAGATATATAATAATGTATCTTTTCACCCTGTAATTTACTGTTTGTATAAATAAAAACAGTAATCTCGCTATAAGTTCCCGAGACCCTGTTTAGTATGTACGCCTCGCGTATTCGAGTAGCATTGTTGGCAACTGTAAAACTTTATTGTTGAGAGAAGTTTTTGTTTTTTGAACTATCACGTTGGCACTATTGGAGCAGTTTCCAACTGCAATGGTTACGTGGGTAGTATGAACAACTACTTCGCTCTTCTTTTTGTTTTTGGCATGCAAATGGAAAGTACTAAGTTCAAAATGAAATGCTCTGAGAATAAAAATATTCAGGCTTACAGCTGCGTTCATTATTTTGAGGGTTTTGCTACACTAGTGAGCGTTTCTTTTATGTCTAAGAATATGAATGGTGCAGTGGTAGGTAATAAGTAGGACATGTGCCTGATGGTATGCAACACGGCTTCTCATTACGGTACAGTATAACGCGGCTATTGAAACAAGAATAGTCCAGATCATTACTTAACATTGCACGGCGGTCGTCACTCAGAGATAAAGTATGTTTTTTTTAAGCCCTGTGTTTTCTTTGGCAATATTGTCCTTCAAACAGGAACACAGTTATGCTTTACTACTTGGCGGTAGAATAGTTGACACTACCACATACCACTATAAAAATCTTTAAAATGTTAAACAAAATCTGAACAAACAAATACAACAAAAGCTGCCAATCAGATTGGCAGCATTTGAACTGCTGTACAGCCAGTTTTTTTTTGACCAAATAGAATAATTGACATGATGACTTATAAAACTAATTTGCTCGATTATTAAAAACTATTAGAGTACACGTATTTTTTCTTTTGTATCAACAATAAGTACACTGAGTCAATTTTAGCCTTTGCGGACGACCTTGCAATACTTACACGAAATCCCAAACAGTGTCAAGAATTGTTGAATGATGTTGATGAGTTCTGTACATGGACGGAGGGAATGAGGACAAAACCAAGTAAATGTCATTGTTTATGTCTGGGTAGACGAGATACCAAATATACTTCGTACGATCCGGGACTCTCCATAAGTGGCCAAAGAGTTGCCACAATAGCAGAGGCAGTGCCTTTCAAATTTCTTGGTAGAAAGATAGACTACAAAGGACGTACACCATCATTAGAGGTAGTTGTTGGAAACTTCATGAACGACCTCAATAAGGTAGACCAACAGCCTATCAGCAATATCAAAAAAGCATGGATATATGACAACTATCTCACATCACGTCTCACTTGGCCTTTCCTAGTATATGACATCGGTAAAACCCTCCTGGCAAAACTAGATGCTAATGTCATAAAGATATTGAAGTCATGGTTTGGATTGGCACATCCGGCTGATCCCTCTACTCTCTTTAGGGATCACAATAGTTTTGGGCTGAAACTAAAAAAACCATCCGAACTCTACAAACACCTAAGAGTTACAAAAACGCATGTTTTGGGAAAGTCGAAAGACGAATTAATTGCATCTCTCCCAAAAGACAAAAGTGCTTCGGACCTTGAATCTAGACTTCAATTCCACAAACAATTTATGGCAGGTGCGCAAGTAAATACAGCTGGGTTGGGTGCGAGTAAGAAAAGGGAAGACCGAGACATGGTAAAAACCTTTCTACAACAAGACGAAAATGATAGTTACAAAGTGCACGCTATGAATTTAGAAATGCAAAGTGAGTGGTTAACCATAGGTGAGTTTTGTATCCCATTAGCTCTGAAGTGGCGCACCTTGCTATATGACTGGTCTCCTGCCTTATTAAAATTTTATCTGAGCGCTTTCCAAATGACCCTCCCTGACCAGAGTAACTTGGTAAGGTGGGGAAAAGCCTCTGAAAAATGTTGCTATACTTGTGGTGAGGCGATATGTACAGCAAGGCACATATTGGTGGGATGCAAGGTGCTCCTTAATAGGGGTCATTACTCACAGCGCCATGACAGAGTACTTGAAATCATACGTGAAGCCGTAAGCCTTTCGGTAGCTAGAGCCCAAAAGGGATTGACGATAAACAAAAGACAAATTAACTTTGTAAAAGAGGGCTCAACTTCAAACTCCAAGAACAAGCCTTACTCAATCCTGGGTTCAGCTCCTGATTGGACTATTTTAATGGACACGTATGAAAAGCACTACAAAATCCCAGAGGATGTGGGTGTTTCGTCATCCAGACCGGACATTTTCCTTTTTTCTAGGGCTACGAAACGCATAGTCCTGGTAGAACTTACCGTACCGTGGGAAACTAATATACCTAAAGACCACGCGATGAAACAAAATAAGTATTACGACCTTCAAAATGAATTAACAAAAAATGGCTATGTAGTTAATTTATACGCTGTAGAAGTAGGAGCGAGAGGTATACCAGCAAAATCTCTCTATAACCTGCTTAAAGACCTTGGATTGTCCAGAAGTGCAGTAAGTTCTATACTAGAACGAGTATCTAAAGCTGCACTAGTAGGATCATATCGGATTTGGCTGGGCAGGGAGAGAAATACGAGTAGTGAAGGTGAGTGTTGACGTACGTCAATATAAGGGGCCCCTTTTAAACCTACTACCCGAGTCATAAGTCTTGGGGTCTATTCGATATTTCTCTCTCTGCCACACGATGGACCCGGCACCCGCACGGTGAATCCATGGAATGCTAAGAAGTACGTCTCACAAAAATGACGAAGACTTTTATACAATTTTTAAGAAGACGTGACTGCACCACCTTCCACTCTGGGAGTTTGATGATCTGTTGTAGGTACCTCTGTCAATCTACATACATATTTGTATAATATCAATAATTTAGTAAAACAAAAATACTTGTCCTTGTTTTTTGCATAATCTAGCTGACGGACTAATTAGAATGGTTTTTGCCCCAGTTGCAACCAAATTGTGTATTTAGAGGTATTTCAATATATATAAAATAACTAAAAGATAATACTAACAATATTCAGCGATCCCAATTTCGCTCTTTCCCTTCGATCGTTGATCGAATCGCCTGCGGCCGCGATTCTCACTTGTTATATATTCATATCCAGCCTCATATGCATTGCGTAACGAGATTTTATATTTTATGTTTATTTACAATATCTGACCATTAGTTACTTTTCTCTTTTAGATTTATATCCATAGTTTTATATCCATTTTTAATAATGTTTCCATTATCTATAGAAATGAATAAAATTGAAGAATTTGTTTGTAATTAAAAATTAACAGCTTTTCGATAAATGCACAGGTATATGAAAGTACATATAAATAATATCATTCTGTGTACTAAATATCGGGAATTTGTCAATAAAACAAAAAATACAAATTATTCATCTAAATTTATTTTATCGCCTTCAAAGTAGGCCCCATCACTTGCAATACAACATCTCCAACGCTTCACCCAGTCTTCCATACATTTTTCATAGGCTATTTGCGGTATGGCCTTTAGCTCATTCAGCGAGTTTTATTTTATGGCTTCTATCGACTCAAAACGTTTTCCTCGAAGTGGTAATTTTAACTTGGGAAATAAAAAAAAGTCAGACGGAGCCATATCAGGTGAATACGGTGCTTGGTCGAGAACTTTTGTAGAATTTTTCGCTAAAAACTCTTTCACTATAATGGCTGTGTGTGATGGTGCATTGTCATGGTGCAGCATCCATGAGTTGTGTTGCCACAAATCTGGACGTTTTCGGCGGATACTCTCACGCAAACGCTTCATGACGCCTAAATAATATTCTTTCTTCACTGTTTCTCTCTCTGGAAGGAATTCGGAGTGAACCACACCACGGTAGTAAAAAAAAAAACTGTCAGCATCACCTTGATTTTGGAGCGACTTTGCCGCGGTTTTTTGGGTTTCGGCTCGTCTTCGAAACGCCATTCTGAAGACTTTTGGCTTGTTTGCATGTCGTACTCATAAACCCATGTCTCGTCGCCAGTTATTATACGTTTCATAAAGGTCGGATCCGTAGAACCTCGGGAAACCATGTCTTCAGCGACATGCTTTCGCTGCGCTTTTTGAACAAAATTGAGCTCTTTTGGAACTAGTCGAGCGGCGACGCGTTTCATGCCTAAAATGTCAATGAGAATGTTGTGGACGGACTAAAAGATATGTTCACCTCACTAGCCAACTCTCTCAGACTCATACGTCGATTTTCGAGCACTAGCTTCTTGATTCTGTCGATGTTTCCTTTGGTCGTAGCGGTTGAAGGTCTACCAGAACGAGGCAAGTCTACTACTACTTCTCGGCCTTCTTTAAAAGCCTTATACCATTCATAAGCCCTTGTTTTCGATATCCACGATTTGCCATAGGTATTTCGCAACATTTTTAGTGATTCACCACATGAAATATCATTCGAAACACAAAATTTAAGGCACACTCTTTGTTTAACAATATTTTCCATTGTAAAAATCGCCGAGAACTCAAAACTATGACCAACAAAAAGGGTAGTTTAAAACAAATTCAATGACAGATCCCGCTCAAACTTTGCGCGCTAAATCAGTACAGTGCTTCCAACGTGCAATAAAAAATTTAGAACGACCTCTTTTACACGGGTCTTTTTATTGACATATTCCCGATACTTTTTATACAGAGTAGTACAAACACAAAAAAAAAATGCCTTACTGTGTTCTTTGCTTTGTTCTAAAAACACAACTTGCCCTCTTTGCCAAACTTTTATACTACTAGTAATAGTCTGAAAGATACTAGAAATAGTCTCTACTTTGTAGGGAAGGGTTAAAAGGAGTAATGACGTTATTTGGTATGAAAACAGCTTTACAGGGGTCTATATGGGGTGGCATAACATTTTTTGTCCTATTTTAGGTAGACATAACGTTTTCAGGACTAATGATAATTTACCATAACAATTAAACGCATAACTGTCTTCGCATAATGTTAACTAGCATAACTATATATGACATAACGATAACTTAGCAAAATGTTTAAACGCATAGCCATATATAGCATACAGATAACTTAGTATAATGTTTTGACACATAACTATAAATAGCATAATGTTTAAAGGCACACATTGAGAAAAGCATAATAATACTTAAACATAATTATCAACGGCATAAACTTTAAATGCCTAACTAAAAAACAAGTGCAAAGAGCGGAATGCAGCAACATAATTTAAATAAAATACGTGGGTGTGTGAAATGCGGGTGGGTACTTTGACAACAATATATATTATTCGTAATGTAAGTATCTACTATGTCGATAACATCATCAAGAATAAAGAAAATTATACATCAAAAACAGCATTTTTACTAGCGATAGCTAGTAATTTAAAATTGAAATAAAAATGTTACCTCGGCAAATACGAGGACATTATTTAATTCATTTCACATGTTTATATTAAATTGCAATATTAAATTTTGCATGTTATATAAAAAGTAATATTAATAACAGCATATGAATATTTAAATTGAGCTTTATTTTCATTTTAAAAATGCCTTGCGTTTTTATGGTAAGTACAATAAAAGGTCTTTATGCAGTAGTATAACAATGTTTGTACTAATTTATGTAGGTATAACGTTTTTAGGACTTAAAAACCTACAACACCTAAGACATATGGTGGACTTTTTGACTCCGGGTGGGCTCCCGCCAGAAGCTCTGCGGTCAGCCCTGAGTGTCGCTTCTCCATATCGCTCCACTCAGGACCTCCCTTGAGCTTCTAGCTTCCGCATTTTTTAAATACACTCTAGGGGTAGTAGCGACAAGACTAGGTGGAGTCGGGATGCTCCAAGTCGGATCTGGACCCTATATAACTTGGTCATATATTACGTAGCACAACAAATAATTAAAAAAATGCCTGAATGCGTCTGAGCAACAGTGAATTGAATGTAGTACAATAGATTTTTATGATTAAAACACATTACGCCAAAAAACGATTATACTAAAGTTACATTATGGCTAGGGCATGGCGGTATTGGACTTCTGACAAAACCGGTATTTTTTCGGTATTCATATTTTTAAAACCGGGATCCCGGTTTTTCGGTATTTTTTCGGTAATTTACTTCTACTATTAAAATAGCAGTAAAAAATCCTACGGTAAATCCGAAACTTACTTAATTCAACATTTCGAACGCTAAAGTTAAACAAACATCAATAAACACGCATAAATTTTAAACTATTTATTTTATACAAAAAAATAAACCAACTTCAAAACCACAGATAGGCACTATAATAAGCGCTACTTACTCATCTATTTAATGTCGGAGCCAGTCAAGTCAAAAAGCTAGATAGATATTATGATATGCACTAAATAGTGTAAAAGTTCATCATCATCACCCAAGCAAGACGTTCACTGCTGAACATAGGCCTGTCGCCCACTTTCGTTCTTTTGCGAATATCCTTATTACGGATTCTGTCGCGCAAAGAGACTCCGAGCATAGCTCTCTCCATAGCTCGATGTGTGACTTTGAGCTTTGTTATGAGGCCCACAGATAGAGACCACGTCTCAGTTCCATAAACCATCACTGGCAACACGCATTGATTGAAGACTTTCGTCTTCAGGCATTGGGGTATTTTGGATCCAAGATGTCCTGTACTTTCTCGAACGCTGCCCATCCGAGTTGGATCCTTCGCTCAACCTCTTTGTCGAAGTTGAATCCACCAAATTGGATCTGTTGACCCAGGTAGACGTATTCGTCAACAACTTCGAGTATGCTATTCCCAACAATAACCGGTACAGGTGAGACATGAACATTTGACATGACCTTCGTCTTGTCCATGTTCATCCTCAAACTAACCTGTTGGGATACTCTACTGAGGTCCCTGAGCATTGCATCGACGTCCTCCAGCGACTCCGCCACAATAACTATGTCGTCGGCAAACTGAAGATGAGTGATGCATTCGCCGTTGATATTGATGCCATGTCCGTTCCAGTCCAATAGCTTGAAAACGTCTTCCAGCGCGGCAGTGAACAGTTTCGGAGATATAACATCTCCCTGTCTGACACCTTTCTGTAGCTGGATATGTTTTGTGCACTGGTCCTGTAATCTGTTTGACATTGTGGTTTTGCTATTCTATTTTGTTTACATTTCAAAGCTTCGATATAGCGATAGTCGATATGGCATCGCTGGAGAGACTGAAGCACTGCCCAGGTCTCGATGAAATCGAAGGCTTTCTCATAGTCCACATACGCTATACATAGTGGCCGATTATACTTCTCGGTTTTCTGTATAATCTGCCGAAGCGTATAGATGTGGTCAATGGTGCTAAATCCTTTTCGGAAACCGGCTTGTTCGGGTGGCTGGAAGTCGTCAATCCTGCGCGCGAGACGATTCGTGATTACCCTCGAAAACAACTTATAAACGTGGCTCAGAAGTGAGATAGGTCTGTAATTCTTCAACAAGGTTCACCTTATTTTAAAGAAGAGCACCACCACACTTCTCTCCGCACTTCTGGCGTATTACCGTCAAGTATGACGGAGTCAAATAGCATCTGGAGGACTTTAAGTACCGGTTTTCAACCCGCTGTCAGAAGCTCAGTCGTAGTTCCGTCGTCGCCAGGTGCCATGTTGTTTTTAAATTGTTTGATGGCCATCCTAATCTCGTACAGGCTGAGTTCCGAGATATCTTCGTTAAAATTTTGTTTAATTAAGTTAAAAAAGTTACTTATATTTTTTGTATAACATAGTTTATATGTCTCACAATACCAAAATTAGAAATTTTGGTTAAAAACAGTTTATTTTACTATTTTTACTGCAAAACAAGTTTTCATTAATACATTTACACTTCGTGTACCTAAACCATGAAAAAAACGTAGACTACCACCCCATCAAGTTTACAATTACAAAATAAATGAAGTTGTTTGTTATTTTTGTAATCTAGAGTCGCCTTATGGGTTGTATTCATGAATTTAATATTTTTATTCAAAATACCGAAAAACCGGTTTTTGTAATTTCAATACCGGTTTTCAAAATTGCCTTAAATAGTTCGGTATTACCGGTTTTTCGGTAATACCGAATACCGGTATCCATGCCCTAATTATGGCGTATTTCCATTCTATACAACGCCAGAACGCAGCCATAGGAAACTGCTGGCGTATATATTGTAATGTCGTTTTAAAATCTGTTATTACAAACCATACAAGAGTTTTGCGTACTGATCGTGTATAGTTTGTAACGTGGATGCTCGCGTCGCATCTTTCCATTCTATACAACGCCAGAACGCAGCCATAGGAAACTGTTCGCGTTCGAGTATATTATATTGTAATGTTGTTTTAAATCTGTTATTACAATGCATACAAGATTTTTCCGTACCGATTGTGTATGTTGTCGATCCGATGAGGGGCTATCACTGAGATTTGACTCTGGGTAGGCTCCCGCCAGAAGCTCTGCGGTCAGCCCTGAGTGTCGCTACTCCATACTCGGCCTGAGCTCCACTACGGAGGTCGCCGGCTCGCTTCGCGCATTTTTTATATACGCTCTAGGGGTAGTAGCGACAAGTCTAGGTGGAGTCGGAGTGCTCTGAGTCGGATCTGGGAAACCAACATCTACAATAAATCAATTAAGAGCTAGGTCAATAAATCAAAATGGCGAGCATGCAACTGCTCACGTACAAATTGTAATTTTAGAGTTTTGCGCGCCTATTCCAAAACATAAACTATTAGTCCGTATGCGTACTGGCGCTGTATATTTTGGAACAACATAATACTTCTACGTTACTACAAAGTATACGCGAGTATTTGCGTACTAGTCTTGTATGGTTCGGAAGAATTTAGTAAAAAACGTATTTCCAATCTATACTTGATTAGTTTCATACCCTTGCGTTCTGGCCTTGTATAGAATGGAAAGACGCTACATTATGACACTATATGTTATGCTACGTTCATAATGACAAAGTAAATTAGGGAAAACAATTATGAGATTTAAACGGCACCTTAAAAAAATATAACAAATAAAAAAATGGCTAAAAACTATGCGTCTCATCAATAGTCGAATTAAATTTAGTACAATAGATTGTTATGCTTAAAACACATGACGCCAAAAAATGATTATGCGAAAGTTGCATTATGACTTTACATTATGCTACATTCATTATGACAAAGTAAATTAGGAACAAAAAGTTATGCGTTTTAATAAGCTCCCCTTTGCATAGCCCCATTGCAGAGCAGAATCTGCAGTATCCTTCGTGTAAGGGATAAACATTCACATATTTTTTAAATTATGTTTTTACCCGACTGAAAGAAGGGTTATGTTTTTTTTTCTTGTATGTTTGTAAATTTCTTTATTTCCACGTATCTTCCAAATGGCTGGATGGATTTTTAAAATTAAGATATCGTTGGGTTAGTCTTAATCACCAAAGTGTCCTTAGATAGTATAATATAATGTTTTTTTACTGTGTTGATTTTTTGCAGTCGGGTTTTTAAATTAAAGTTATTTGCAATACTTATTCACAAAACATAATAATTTAAAACTATAGTGCCATTTGCAACGGGGCAGAGCCTAAACTAGCGGTAGTGAAGGCTACAAAGTGAGAAACCTCCTGACGATGTGTGCCGTATCCAGGATGGCTACCTTTTGCTTCTAAAACTTGATCCAACCGTCTAGCGAAAGTCTCTTAAGATGTTTGCTCGAGGCTTTTCGCCATAAGACAGGATTAGGGTATCATTATTACGAATCGTTTTAAAAATGAGACTCTGGCTATTTTATATCTTTAATGTTAGTGAAAAGTGGGTGGTGAAGTTTAAAAAAAAAAGAAAAATGATGACAAATTATGGACAGTGTAGACGTATCATTATCGAATTTGTCTATCGAAAAGAAATACTAACGCCCCTTTCGGCGCACCTTTTTTACGTCTTATATTTACGCATTATAAAAATATTTTATGAAATTAACTGTTTTTTTTTTGGCACAGTTGAAAACTATTTACAATTTTTTTTTCACCCTAAAATACTAAACTTTATTGTCGCACTGACTAACAAATACAAAAATACATTTGTTCGTGTAATCCCTGGCCGTAAAATATGTAATTTTAGATATAATGGATACTCTTCAGCCCGCTGACTGGTACCTCCTTACCTCTCAAGCTGTTGCAAGGACTCGTGAAGTACTCAACACAAGGGGTGTTACCGGAAGAAGATTCAGTTGTTTTTTACGACAATACGACTGTGATGGGTAGCAACCCCTACCATTGGAGTGTCTATTAATTAAAAGGGAAAACATTAAGCTTATTTTTAATTTTCATGGCATAAAATAATGGAAGATTTCAGTGCAATTAACTAACTGGATATTGTGTCGCCAAGTTTCAAATTCAGGCACCACGTTGGAAACAACCCTTTTCGTGACACGATTGCAACATACAAGCAAAACTAGGGGTAGAGGAGGGGTTATCTCTAGACTATTTAAGCGTCTGCAAGCCATTAATTCCCAAATAAATGTTCTTATCGTGTACCGCGCTGTATTAATTCCTGATTAAACCCTATTTGGCTCGACATTTTGTGTTTGCTGCAAAGTTGCAAGTTTATCGATTTGTTTAATTTTGGAGAAGGTGCAGCGGATTTGCGTGATCTAATTCCTTTTTTCCTTTTTTTCTATAAAAAAATTTAATGATCAGGTGAGATGGTGGTCAATTACAACACTATTAATACTTAAAAATATCACGACCTGGTCAAAAGTTAACATCTAAATAAAATGCGATGCTGGAAACAAATCTTGACGTGATTTGAATATTTTTCTGTTTTTAGAGTTCCGTACCCAAAGGGTAAAAACGGGACCTGAGACTTCGCTGTCCGTCCGTCCGTCAGTCCGTCCGTCACCAGGGCTCCATCTCAAGAACAGTGACAGCTAGACAGTTGACATTTTCACAGATGATGTATTTCTTTTGCCGCTGTAACAAAAAATACTAAAAATAAAAATACAATAAAGATTTAAGATAATTTCCCATACAACAAACTTGATTTTTTTCCATTTCTTGCTCGATTAGTAGTAACCGTTCCAAGCAAAATAGGTGGTGCCATTAGTAGAATTAAGCGTGCTATCGACTTCTTCGTTAGAATCATTTAGACTTCCAAACCTCACGGTAGTAAATTCCACCTCGTAGATACTCGAATGCACGGAAACACTTTTCTGTCGACAGGTGGAACTCCGGTAGATTCCTTAGTGAAACTTTTTGGATGAAAGCCTGTCTGTAGAAACTTAGATAGTCTATGTATACGGAATTTGGAATAAAGTCAAAGAGGTTTTCGCCGTTTATTTGCTACGGAATCCGTGCGCAAGTCCCACTCGCACTTGGCCATTTTTTTATCTTAAGTTTATTTATTCGAGTCCAGTGAAGTACTTGTTAAATAATAATAGGTTTAAGCCTATTCGCAAATATATATATACTATCTGCATCTTCATATTTTTCATGCAGCTTTGTACTTACATATTTCTTTTTTATGTTATTTTTACTAATAATATAAGCTGAAAAGGTTTTTTGTTTGAACGCTCGAATCTCAGAAACTAATGGACCGATTTAAAAAATGATTTCACCGTTGGATATGTAAGTGATCCCTATGTGCTATATATTATGTACCCGGGGCGAAGCCAGGACGGACCACTAGTCATAAAATGAGCTCTGAATTTTAATAAATTAGGCAACAGAAACGTTCCAATAAGATGGATTTTTGTTTAAAAAAAAGGGTTGAAAATAAAACTTTTCTCTGACAAATCACTTCCGCGGCGTTTGAACCCCGCTGCGTTTGTCGGGCCAGTGCGTACGGACTAACAACTCGGAGCATTTCTTATCTCCCTCGGCGAAATAAAAACTGGCCTGTCACAGTGTAACTTGTACAGTAGGTAATGTGCATTTTTGTTATAATTAAAACTAACAGTGCCCCGCGGTTTTCCCCGCGTAATTCCTGTTTGCTGAGCTCAGAAGTAGCGAATGTGTTCTTCCAGATTATTATCTAAGTTTTGAATTTCAGCCCGATCCGTTCAGACGTTACGACGTGATTGAGCAACAAACATCAAAACTTTGACATTTATAATTTTAGTACCTAACTAGGATTAGGAACTAAATGAATAAATAATTAATTAATTCATGGGTAAATCACGAGTGATATGGTCGATCCAATCTGACTTAAGTGTCAGGCGCGTGTACGGGCAATGGCCGCTGAGGTTGTGTGGTCGCCGCGCCGCTGCCCGCAGTGCCAAACGAGCAGAGGTCGCGCGCGTGCATTTTTTTTGAAAAATGCTGCTGGACCTGGCTCAAACTTAACTTAGACTAATCCAAATCACAATCACAAGTGCGTAAGTTTTCCGTGAATTGATTTAGTATGGGTAACAATCACGTTACTTTTCATAACAAATATATTTTGTTAATTTTTTTCCACAACACCATCTCAATCTTTTACATGTATAATATTATACAAACGCGGTTTCACCCGCGTATTTCCCGTTCCCGTTGTTCCCTTTTTTCTGGGGTAAAAATAGCCTATGTGTTCTTCCAGACTATCCTTCTATATCTTCCATCCATCTAGATTCCAAGTTTCAGCCCGATCCATTCAGACGTTACGACGTGGTTGAGCAACAAACATCAAAACTTTGACATTAATATAAGTAGAATTAAGATTAGGATAGAAAAGTATCAATCTTTCATTCAAAAACTACAAACTAGACCGGGATAAAAATGCAGTCTTGCATTGTAGCTTATGCGTCGAAGTAGTATTTAAGATACTTTTTATTTTGAAAACTTCTCAAAATCCGTTATGCATGGCTTGCAGAACAAAGTACACAAAAATCACTAGATCTTTGTATCCTTCATTTTTTAAATTTCTAGAACAGAAGAAGTAGTCTACTGGTTTGTTCGCACTGCGTCAGTGACCCAGAATCTTGTCTGTTTTCTTTCCCTTGGTTATTTGTTTGTTCACGCCATTCAACTCTGCCACTTTGTAGCAAGATTTGAAAAAAGGCCTGAGCAGTCTGTTTCTTTTTGCTAACGGTTTGACTAACAAAATCTTGCTTAAAATGTGTAGCGTAAATAGCCCAGTGAAGGGAATAACTTCTGTCAAAAAAGGAGAAAGGCAGGGCATTCCACCCGCTGAAGTTTGATGGTTTCAGCAAAAAAAGGAAACGTAGTTAACTAATAGTACAACAATCGTGAAAATCTTTTTATATTCAAATACGACGCAATACAGAACCATACTTGAATCAAAGATTTATTTTTTTGGTTTCCGAATACCACCAGATCCTTCTGTATATTATATATGAAATAATATATAATTGTTTTACTTTGTTATTCTTTTTTTGTCTATATTATCATTATTTTTTGATGATTTATTTTGTATCATAATAATGACATAAATTTACAGATTAATACTATTATTTTGACATAATTATCCATTATGTTCTTTGTTTACCTTTAATTTTAGTCTCGGTAGTGTAAGTCGTTATTTATAACGGTGCTAATTGATTTCAAATCAATAAATACTTTATAAGTTAGTCTTTAGCAATCCTACACAACGTTTGCAGATTCGCGGTCTCCACTGAAACCCAAACCCCAAACCAAACTCGAAATCCCGTTTACTACATACGTTATTGATTAGGAACTATTTTCGACTAACTCAGACAACGAACTTTTTTCTAGAGTATACAGTGACGAGACGAGTAAGACACGTGCATGTTGGTAAGTGTTGGTAAGAAATAAGCCTGTCCATAATAACTAGTGCTGAGCGCAGTGTAGTGCTAGATAATGGTTTGGACTCTTCATGTTCCAATAATAGCAACGTGTTACTGTGCTGTTATGTGGCAAGCATGTTGCTTACCATCAGACACGTGTCCTGCTCGTCTCGACACAACAAAAAAAAACC
The DNA here is from genome assembly GCA_963693475.1 of Ectropis crepuscularia. Classification (NCBI taxonomy): domain Eukaryota; kingdom Metazoa; phylum Arthropoda; class Insecta; order Lepidoptera; family Geometridae; genus Ectropis; species Ectropis crepuscularia. Next base: position 24,294,586 of record OY856355.1, read on the forward strand.
CACGCAACTATTTGAACATGAAGAGTCTAAATCACTACCTAGCACTGTACTGCGGTCGTCACCACGCGATAAGTATAAGATAAACTATTCTATATTTTCTCCAAAAACACTGTCCTTCAGACCAGAATATCGACGGTAAAAACCAAACCTGCTGTAACCCACAAAATGCAAAATGTTCACCAGAGCCAAAAAACTTTTGAGATTTTACAAAAAAAATCATAACTCAAAAACTATTATTCCTATAAATGTAATTTTTAGAAACAAAATGCAATATTTAATTGTTTATTAAATGGAATAACTAAAACTAACCAAAAGTTTGTTTTTGTTTATGTTTTTGTGGGTTACAGCAATGTCACTTTTTTTTCTGTTACGCAAAAATGCTGTAAATGAAGAAGACAAATGTATGGACTGCTCCAAAAGAAACATTTTACATTTAAGCAATATTGTCTTAATAACGTATGGCACTTATTTAGTTTTGAAAATGATGTCGTAAATAACATTAGTATTAATGCCTCGGTACACTTAATTGTCGTTACTATCAGAAATTATGAGAGGTCAGTAAAATAAAAACGATGTAAGTGTGGGATGATATAAATTTGACATTATTTTAATACGTTTAGGAACAATCACAACTACTAAAAAAAAAAAAAAAAAAAATAGTAACCTCAACCGAACTACTTAAATTGCATAACACCTGCACTGTATTCCAAGCCGAACTGTTGGCTATTCTAGAAGCATGCAAATGGGCTTTTAACCACAAATGTCCACTAGTAATTGTTTTTACAGATTCCATGTCGTCACTCCAAGCCTTACAGGATCGGAGCAATACGCATCCACTAGTTTCAAACATACATTTAATTATCAGAAATTACAAAGCAATAGGTGAACTCAGCTTCTGCTGGGTAAAGAGTCATGTGGGGATCGAAGGAAATGAAGCCGCAGACAGGGCTGCCAACTACGCTTCTAAGCAACTTGCTCCACCTGTATACTCTAAATTTCCTTTGTCCTACATAAAACAAACACTGCACCTAAAGAATCAAGAAACGTGGGAGCATCGTTACTCGAACGCGTCTCAAGGTCAACATACTCGTACCATTTTCCCTACTTTTGGTCATATAAAGAGGTTTTGGAAATCAGTTGAGACTTCTTTCTTCGTAACACAAGTAATTACTGGACATGGTTTCCACAAATCCTACCTGTTTCGCTTCAAAATTATCGACTCGGATAGGTGTCCATGTGATAACAGATCCATACAAACGGTTGAACACTTACTTAAGCAATGCCCGGAGTTCTCTGCTTTCAGACATGAGCATGAAGAAATGTGTCGGTTTCTGAGCGTTTCGGCCTATGACTTAGATACACTAATTTTAAAAGAAGCAGCTATTCAGTCATGGACAAAATATGTTGTACGGATATATAGCAATTTAAAGATCTTTAATGGGACATAGCATTTGTAATACTAATACATATTGGTTTCATTATACTTTCTTTCATGTTATTAATTTTTCGTTCAAATTTCACATTTATTATACTTTGTACATTAAAAATATAGGTTGTATACCTATTTGTAATATTATGCTTAGACTAGTATTTTATACATTACTTACATTTAATGTAGTACCTCTGAGGTACTTCGGATCCGTGGGAGCATTGATTGTATCAAATAGCAGCTTCCTCTCACAGATCCAGAGGCTCATAATTTCTAAGTCTGATAATAATAAAATAGATATAAGGAACTTTGTAAAACATTTTAGAATAAATAAAAGATTTAAAAAAAAAAAAACTACTAAATCAAGATTTTTTTTTCAATTTAAAAACAATCAAGAAACACTTTGGTGCATAAAAAGCACAAAATCGGAAATTGAGAACTTTAGGTACCCTATCTTCTGCTTAAGGACTTCGGATCTACCGTGATACTGAACCATGATGATAATGTTAGGCATTACACCTGCCCATCACATTATCACGCGGCTATTGGAACATTAAAAATCCAAATCATTACCTAGAATTGTGCTGCAGTCGGCTGCGTCCTGCAGAAATCGTTCCGTCCTAAAAGATGATTTATCTAAATATCCTATAATTTTGGCCGAAATATTGTCGATTCAAATCAACACAGCGATGTTTGCGTATTACTACTTGCCAGTAGATCAATTGGCGAAAATATGCTACTTTTCCAGTGGAGAAGTAGAGTAAATAAATATGGGCAGATATTTAAAACACAACACCATCTGACCCCAAACTTATTAAAAATTGTATTATAGCATCCAAAAAGCTGATATAATACCTAAACAAGGTTATTGGTAATCAGCTTGCATCCTTTTAAGGCCATGTTAAGTACACAAAATACTCAGTCTTCTTCAAAAATGGTGTCAAAACCCTTTTGAAGAACTATCGACCAATATCCTTTCTGAGTTGTTATCACATGTTGCTTTATTCGAAGACTCAACAAGTTTCAACCACCAGAATAGGCTGGATTTCACAGCGGGAACATATTGACTTCGTGCGGCAAATCATACAGAAGAACAATGAGTACAATCAGTTCCTTTGTATGGCGTTTTCGGACTATCAGAAGGGATTCGCCTCTGAGGAAACCCGGTCTATCCTGGAATCCTTACAGCGATATCAAATTAACTGGCGATATATCGAGATGATAATATGTTTGACGCCGCTACTATGACCATTCAAGTTCAAAACTTGCAGATGAATTATCCACTTGTGACGAGAAGTGAGACAATGGAACGTAATCTCCCCAAAATTGTTCTCAAACGCATTGAAGGATATATCTAGGACACTGGATTGGACTAGATGTGGCATCAATATAAACGGTGAATACACCTCTCGCCTACGATTCGCAGACGACATTGTTATGATGGCCGAAACGCTGGAAATACAAGAGATGCTGAATACCTCAGCTGAATTTTCCCAACGCATCGGTGTCCAGATAAAACCAATGTTATGGTGAACGAGCTCCTAACTATGGGATCGGTTGCCTACATATCCAGGGCCATAGCCAGGGAACGCTTTTACTTGGAAAACAATTTCAAATGTGAGTCCATGAAGAGGATTCAGCTAGGCTGTGCAGTGTTTGGGAAACTCTCTCTTCTCGTCACCCATCCCACAAAGCCAGAAGACGAAAGTTTTCAATCAGTGCGTTCTACCGGTCATGATCTACAGTGCTGGAACGTAGAAACTGACACTTAAGACCGTCCACAAGTCCATTAAGGTCGCACAGTATGCTATGGAACGAGCTGTGCTCGGTGTCTCTCTGAGCGATCATATTCGAAATGAAGTCATCCGTCATCCGTTATTGACAAAGCTCAACGTCTTAGCAAACTGAAGAGGCAGTGGGCTAGTCATATCTGTAGGAGGACCGATAACCGTTGGGGTAGACAAGTTCTAAAGTGGAAATCGTGATTAGGTAAACGTAGTGTAGGAGGTCCTGAAACCCAATGGAGTGACGACATACGTAAGGCTGCAGGCAGTGGTTGGAGAAGAAAAGGCGATAACAGGGCTGAGTGACGTACCATGGGAGATGCCTATGTCTAGCAGTAGACTAGAATGCGCTGATGATGATGATGTAAGTATTGAGTTTTAACAAAACTTGTAAAACAAATATTGTTTGTTTAAATACACAGAATATGATCTTAAATGGATGCAGGCTGATTAGCAGCACCCTTGTAAAGTTAAAAATACATACTCATTATACATAGAAATATCCTGACACAAAACAAATATGTATTTGTATTCATCATACAAATATTTGCCCTGGGTGGGAATCAAACCCACGATCCTCGGCTCGCAGACAACTTACTACCAACTAAGCCACGAGGCCAGGCGAGGTACTACCAGTACAAAAATCGCGGTAAATTTAACTTTTTCCAGGATAAAAAGTATCCCATGTTTCAGAAGTTCAGCAATTTAGGCATGAAGAGGTATAAAATAATTTAAGTTACTTTTCACATTCATAATTTCTTTTACTTTTTTATTCCAAATGATATCTCTAAATTAGTTGAAATGATTTAAGAGTGCGCCTAAAGCCAGGAAAAAATCAGATTTCACCCGCGCGACGCGTTTCTTAATGTGATGTACATAAAGTCGAGAATAGCATGACACAGTTCGGAGGAAAAATCAATATTTAATCAGGAGTCCATTTTTGACCAAGTTTTATTTAATTACTCAATAACTAAACATAAATTAAAAAAAGTGTTCGGTTACTTTACTAGAACGTACAAATAGGAATTTTATTACCAAAAAATAATGTGGGGTCATCGCTGATAATTTCGAGTACTCGAATTAAAACGGGTTTTTTTCGGTGTCATTTTTATTTTTTTATTGTAAAAAACTCTGATCTATTTTTAAAATTCTATTCGGTTATTGTGCTTCTTCTTGATTGTGCCCATACGTCAATATTTTTTTTGTCATAGTTTTTAGTTTCTTAACTTCAGTGAGCGGCGTCGAAAATGTCCTTTTTTCGTTTTCTGGCTTTAGGCGCCCCCTTAAGATGAAATAAAAAACATTGATGAGACATTCATATTCATCGTCAAATCACTTACGTTTATAAATTGAATCTAATTCGGTAGCAAAGCACAACAACAGCACACTCGTCACGCCTTCCCAAGTGTCACACAGTAACTTACATAACTGAACGACGTGGTGATCCGCGGTGCAACCGGCGTGAACGTTTTTACAATAGTGGTAAATGAGCAAAATCTGCAGATGGCGATCGTGTTGAAAATAGCTTAAATAACAAAGTCCGGTAAAATTTAGTGAACTTAAGTCGGCGTAACTAGTGATTGTCTATAACACCACATGTATTTAAAATGTAGTAAATTAAAATTACCCACGTTTAATTATACAATAGATGTAGTAAATACCATGCGTTACTTAATTGTATGAGCAATTTTGCTGTAACCCCCAGTCCTCAACATTTCATGACGCTGTTATTACAATGCACACATCATTTGCAAAAGGGAAATTGTTGTAAATAGCAAATGAAAGAAAAAGGCCGTTTTTGTGTTGTTTACAGCAAGAGAAATGTTGTCTTTTTTTAAAAATTGAAAAAATTTCAATGCTGTACAAAAATTTCTAGAGGTCGTAGAGCCACGGGAGTGGGACCATTCGACGCAGTATTTTTTTCTGATGCTAAATCTGCAAAAAAAAATTTTTGCCAAAGGTGCGGTTTACAGCAGGTTTGGTTTTTACCGTCGATATAGTAATGTTTAAACATTACTGCTTGTCGGTAGAATAACTGGCAAAGGTAAAGGTGGTACTTTCTCCGACGGCCTCTGCAAGGAGCAGTACCACTACAATAGATAGCTGAGATATAAGATGGCTCTTTGCCTTGTAATTTCTTTGGAAACATTGTTCCTCAAACCGGAACACAGTTACGCTGCTTGGCGGTAGGACAACTAACAAACGTGTGGTATACTTCCCCTAGCGAACTTTCCAAAAAGTTTTACTGCAACAACATAATCACTACAGAGAAATCTCAAAATCCTTTATTTGCTCGACAAGCCATCGCTTCAGACGAGATTCTAAAGTAACTAACTAAACTAACTAAACTAGGAGTTTTAGTGATGTTATGACGTTATAGTTAATGATGGTTTATATCAGCTTACGCAGATTACAACGAAGAGTTTGTTGAAATTATTTATGTCTTTAATGGTAAAAAATGTTGTGAAATAACTTGGTTTTGACAAAGTTTTACCACAAATACAAGTATGTCTTCGCAGTTCTTATACACTCATATACTCATTTATTAATAACCAGGGGTTGCACGTCACATATTTACATAATTCTAATAGTTTTAATTAATAATATGATACAGTCAATAAATCAATGGAGAGTTAATTAATTACAACAGTCATAGGTGGAGGTTTCAATACCAAACACACACAATTAATTATTGTAATAACAATTCAAATGAATAATAACATACAAATTTAAACAAAGTGTCTATTGCGTGCAACACCATATGGTGCAATAATAATCAATAAAATTACTTAATAGTGGTACATGCTGTCATCTTGATAATTTCCCAGCGATCATCATAATCAGCCCACATTCGTTAACTGCTGGATAGGCACCTTCATAGGTACACTACTCAGCCCGATCCACGGCTTGACGTTTCTAACCACCACCAGCTTCTACTAGCTACCAGTAGCCACTTTTGTATATTGTCACTCCATCTAGTCTCACGGGATCCTACACTCTACGTTTGTTTTTTTAATTTTCGGACCGCTTTTACTGTTAGTTTCCCCAGCAATACATAGATATAATGTACATTTCAGAAATAACTAATTTCCTGTTCACCTGACTGGCAAAATATGTATATAATATATGTATGAATATAATAGTAAGAAATGGACGCAATTTTGTTTTGTATTAATTAACTGTATTTTTTAACAATGATAGCCTTGCACTTGACCGCCACCTCGCCTGACGTTTAGCGACAATTCAGTCTACGATGGAGTGTGCGTAGGCCCTGACCACACATGCTACTTTTTGTAGCGGGATGCAGCGACTAGACGCCAAACGCAGCTACTTTTTGAAGCGAGATGTAGCGACTAGACGCCAAGTGCAGCTACTTTTTGAAGCGAGATGCAGCGACTAGACGCCAAAGCGCAGCTACTTTTTGAAGCGAGATGGAGCGACTAGACGCCAAGCGCAGCTACTTTTTGAAGCGAGATGCAGCGACTAGACGCCAAAGCGCAGCTACTTTTTGAAGCGTGACGCAGCATCTAGATGCCTGTCGCCGCTGCTAAAAGTAGCTAATGTGGTTTTAAATGAAACCGATTTACTCTCGACTTAAAAGACACTCAGATTGTAACCATCGGAAAAAATCCTCTCGAGTAACGTATTTCATAGCCTAGACGGTGTTATTATGAAAGTGGAGCTAAAACTTTTACTTCGAAACTTAAACCACAAAACTTTTTAGCTATTTAGAGCTACGATTACTTCGATAGAAAAACGGGCAAGGTGGAATTAGATCATCTAGAGCAGCTTCACACTATCCGAAATGCATACAAAAATTTCGAAGTATTAACTAAGAATAAAATTTAATTTTCAATTAAAAGTTTCCTTTTCTCCATAAGTCAGCCAATCGCTTGTTACCACAAGTTTATAGCAACGTGGAATTTCAAACTTCTTTAAAGCAACTACGCGAAGCTAACGGAGCGTTGGACAAAGGTTTTTTATAATAAATAAAAACTTAAAGTTAAAATCTCGCTAGTTCAGATTACCCGGCGCTAGGGTAGTTAGCTGTTCTATAAACAGTAAGAAAAGTTTCAACAAACTGGTACAGCAATGTTCGAGTTTAAATTCAAATCCTGATTCGAGAATTGACTTTAGTTTGGTCTGTTTTTAGGTACGCTGGTGTTGAATATTCATAGAACGGTATTTATTCTATTAAAAGCTGTAGTGGAATAGTAGAGAGATGGTCTGTTTTTACAGTCATAAGCTATCTAGCTGAATCACGCTAGCACCACTGAATATTTTACAATCTTTCATTTATTTCACCTGTCCCGATGTTTGTCATCAAATTTTGCAAATTAAATTTAATCTAGTCTCCGTTTACCGATCGAGCTGAAATTTTGCACATATGAATAAGTTGTGAGACAATGCAACGTAGAACAATGTGAATATTATGATGATATGGTGCTGATCTGATGATGGAGCTGGAATGTGGCCAAAGGACCTTTGCAGTGAAATGACACAACTTCTTTAAATAATAAGGATTTAGGATAATTTGAATCGGTTTTACTTATTTTAGTTTTGGATTGTAACTAGGTAGTGTAAACCTATCTTTTAGAATTAAAAAACCTACGTCCAATAAATTATTTATGTACACTTATTTATTGTACAATTTATTTTAGTTATCCATTTTGAAGTTTTTTTTATTTTTTTTACACTTAACGGTCATATTAATGTTAAAAAGTAAAAACATTTTGTTATACCTCTATACTTAACTGAATAAAACTACATATATGAAATTGCCCTTACTGTCGTTATCTGTACTCTTTTGTACTTTTTAGTTTAAGTTCTGTATTTTCTTCGATAACTTTACATCCTTTGCGAGATACAAAATCTTTAAATCTTTTGAGTATATTATGAAAGGAATTTGTTCAGAATTCTTTCAGATATTACAAAGCAGATAACTTCAGCTGTACAAATAAGACCTGAGATTTGTATACGAATTCTCTAACAAAAGAGTAATTCGTTCCTGAGAATATAAACACGTGTACTTACAAAATCTTTTGGCAAAGACTGTGGGGGAATTTTCGGTGGTAAATTTCGGAATGAAAGAAAATATTTGGTTTTTTGTTAGTTTATAAAAGGAGCCCAATGATTTATTTATTTATTTATTTAGATCATTTAGCAGTTTGATCAGTTTTAACGACTTGTAATCTTAATTAGAACTTTATTTTACTTTAATTATTATTGTATGCTCGCAAAGGGCAGACTGTTGTAAGTACTGGAAATATTGTATACCAACTAGTTTGTACACAGTTCAACAATAAATTTTTCTGATTTCTGATTCATATATATTCTGGTCATATAAAAATTATGTGGGCGTCCACAAAAATGAAAATTTAACTAAACATTTCATCAACCGGGTTCCGGATCGGAAATCGCCGTTAGAATCGACTAGACCAGCCGTAACTTCAAAAATAATATCCATTTCGTGACAATCTTTTATTTTAATTATACCAAGTTCTACCAGTATTATTAAGTAGGAGATATTACAAGCAAGTTCACCGCTTAATTATGAATTAAAATTGTGTCGATATATGGGTGACTCGAATCTACAAATGACCTTGATAAATATTTCACTTATTTAGTGAACAATCGTGATAGCTAAAAAACAGAAAAGCTTTGAGTTTTAACACATGAAACGTTGAGTACCAACGTTGATACTATCATAAAAAATAACAAAATCGGCAGTCACTGAATAGAAGCGAAAGCTAATACTTAGAATTTTATTATTAAATACTACAATATTGCACTATACGTTACTTGTTAAGCTACAGATATTCTGCTATTAGTCATATGGGAAACGTGAGCTCACAGAAATTTACTTATTTGAAAACCGTCTAACGCTCTCCTTCCGTTTTGCTGCTTCGCCGCCGCTCTGACGCAACACTGCTACACTGCTACACCGCTACGCTGCTACACTGCTACGCTGCGACACCGCTACGCTGCTACAACGCTACGCCTCTACACCGCTACGCTGCTACATACTTCTCTAGACCACGTAATATTTTTATGCAGCGCCACCCGACTTTAGCATTATCTAGTACTGTAGTGCTTAGACTCTTTGCAGAGTCCGTCTGGGGAAGTACCACACCTTTGCACGTTATTCAACCGTCAAGTAGTAATGTGCAAACATTACTGTGTTTCGGTTTGAAAGGCAATGTTTCCAGTGAAACTACAGGGCACAGAGATAAAACATCTTGTGTCTCTTTGGGCTATCGATTTGGGCTCCTCATGTTCAAATAGCTGCGCGTCACTGTCCTGTTATGTATGTGGCAGGAATGTTGCTTACCATCAGGCACATGTCCTGCTCGTCTCGTTACTCTATATCGGTAACGCGAATACAAAGTTTTCTTCTGCCAAAAAAGTGCTCAACACTTCTAAAGTACTCTTCACGTCAATAAATCTTCAAAATCCATTATAAACAGTAATGTATAACACGCTGTTTTCACAATAAAACCCACGCATTATTCTCAAAGAGCCTATTCCCAGCGTCCTTCACAAATACAGGAATCCCGTGGCAAACGTAATAAATATATTCGTGTTTACCGAAGTTATGCGATATCAATCGAAGCAAAACTTCCCGATAAGTACATACTTTTTTCCCATTATGGCGATGTCTGTTCAGAGTTTGTTTCATTGTATTTTGGCGCGCCTAGACAAATTTTTCGTGGGGTGTGAATTGAATTCTAGCTCTCTAGCTCGGGTATGATAAGAAATCTTCGGGCAAACTCGGGACCATGGCCATTGGCCACCTAGAATTGCGTCAATCAATGGGAAATGCTGAAAGGGCGTGGCCTGGGTATCATGGCATGGCCATCTAGAAATGCGTGAGCCAATGGGAAACGCTTACGCATTACTAGATGGCCATGCAATGATGCCCAGGCCACGGAGGGCGGTTACACCCGTGTAGTTTCCAAAATAAGCTATCAAATTTGGAGTTGTAAGTTTTCACTTCTATCGGCAGATCCTTAGACTGCCAATTTTTTCTGAAAATTTAATAAACCGACTTCAATTTAAAATAAAACTAGCACAGTCCTTTAATTTTAAAATCATAATCAAAACCAGACCACTAAATGTTCCCACTGCTGGGACTCGGGGCCTTCTCTCCCAAGGGGATAGTCAGGGACAAATAATCCACCACGCTGCTCCGGTGTGGGTTGGTGGAGGAAAGGATTCATGATTCAATCATGGGGAGTTGCCGTTCCCTGACTAGTAGACATATAATACGCACCCTAATTTTAAAATAGCTAATATCACTCCCAACTAATTCAGCTTTCAATAAAAAAAAAATCTAATCCTCCGGGAATCATGATACCACAAAGCGACACACATACACAGACATGTCAAATTTATAGCACCTCGTTCTTTTGCGTCGGGGGTTAAAATTAATAATAAACAAATATAAATATCATCAATCATGGATATGTTACCGTAAAATTATCAACACCAGCAAATCGTAATTTAACGCCTGAGATTATAATCTCTCGGTAGGTTAGGTTAGTTTGTAATTATGACGCAGTTTTGACGCTACAGGTTTACATTAACATCATCGTCAGTGACGTCAATCCAAAAAAAATACCCAAAATTGTTGAACACCGCTAAAGAAGTTTCCTTAATAAAATAGCGTACTATGAACAGGAAGAGCCTTAAATACAATCTCCTTTGCTCGCACGGACGCTCAATTCTTTACGTATTCAGGTTTTTCCTCAATATGATTCGTGCTTTCATCGCACCTTATCGCCCAGAGTAATCGACTGTAACTGGCGGGAGAATTTGCGACTGTCTGTTAAGTTGTCAACTCGAAAGTTTTCTCTGAACTGATCCATCCGAACTTATTTATTGATCATATTTTTTTGACGGGGAATGGATATTATCTGGGCGTCGGTTAAATCAAAAGTAAATTCTTTCTTAAAGTTTCGTAAAGTTTTTCTAGATAAGCGTGCTCCGTTGTAGATCGTAGACTAGTACGTAGTCGTAAATCACTTTGTAGTCCAGACCATTTGTAGACCAGACCATTTCGTAATTGTAGACCATGTCTGTAGTCGTAGAATACTTCGTAGTCGTAGACCGCTTCATGATCGTAGACTACTTCATAATCGTAGCCTACTTCGTAATTGTAGCCTACTTTGTAATCGTAGCCAACTTTGTAATCATAGCCTACTTCGTAATCGTTGTAATCGGAGCATACTTCGTAATTGTAGCCTACTTCGTAATTGTAGCCTACTTCGTAATTGTAGCCTACTTCGTAATAGTAGCCTACTTAGTAATTGTAGCTTATTTTGTACAAAACTTTTACATTATAAATCGAATTGGCTCTGGATTAACTTTTAGACTATGGCAATACCTTTAAATATTTTCAACGACACTCATCTCTTCATGTATTCCCCTGAACATGATGACAAAAGTATTACGTATAAAGTAAAGTAAATCTACTCCTAATTTGTATTCCGTCGTCTTCTTATGTCTATAAATCTTTTTCCTTCATAAGGTTGCCTAGTTGCCTAAGTGAGTTTTTTTCAATGGCTATAGTTTTGATGATGGCGGTTAAATGTTGTGACCTATAACAATAGGAGTATTTAAGCAATTGTTTTTAGCCCCAAGGCTGCCAATTGCAGGATTATTTTAAGTTTTTCTATAAATAGATTTTTTATAGTTTATCATTCCATGTATGATTCGTGTTTTCATCGCAATTTAAGGCACTGATAAATCGACTGTTACAGTCCTGAGGATGTTATGATTGTCTGTTGAGTTGTCAACTAGAAAGTTTCCGGACTGATCTGTTGAAACTTAGTTTTTTACTACATTTTTCGACGGGGAATTGACTTGAGTAACTGATCAAAATAGTTTATCCGGAATGTTTCTTTTTGCACAGGGTATCACAGAGTAGCTAAAATGGAAAGGAAGTTAGCGTGTGGATTATGACAATGATAATATTAATAAATAATGTCGTTTATATTAAAATCAAAGAAATAACGAATCCAACAAGAGTTCTATAAGTTTCGCGATCTCATTAGATTGAATTAAATTGTTTAATTGCTGATTTATTTCATCATATATACTGTTATCTTTATGTTTTAATAATGGACATATTGTAATGGTATTCAATTTGAATTTACTTTATAATTTTTATTTGTCCTTTGTACTTACATCATTAAGGGAGTAGTACTGCTTGCAGCACATACAAAAATTTAATTTTCACCAATCACAGATAACGTGTTTTTTTAAATAAAGTGTGACGAGACGAGCAGGACATGTGCTTGATGGTAAGCAACATGCCTGCCACATAACAGCACAGTGACACACGGCTATTGAAACATTAAGAGTCACTTATTATTCATTACCTAGCACTGCACTGCGCTCTTCACCCAGAGATCTAAGATGTTATATCTCTAAACCCAGTAATTTCTCTGGAAACACTGCCCTTCAAACCGGAACATAGTAATGCTCACACATTAATACTCAAGAGATTATGCAGTGGCCCCGTAATAAAAAAAGTTATCAGGCTTATAATATAAAATATGGATAATATTATTCTCCATACCTGTTTTTTTTTCAGTTTTATCTTTTTCTGATCATTCGAAATGTAAACGCCTAGTGAAAGTCATTTTAAGAGCGTAGTCTATCAGCATATTCTTTATACTAACGTAATCTCATATTATTATGCCCTGATAAAAGCAAATGGCGTTTCAACGCCATCTATAAGATTGAGTAAAAACCCCAACAAACGGAAAGAGTAGTACCATTATTTTTGTACAAAACTTTAAAAAGACCGCAACATACCATCCGCAGTCATACGGCGTGAATGTTTTATGGGAGTCCCTGCGGCTCGACCTTATCAGATCTCGATAACAGTTGTAAACCCGTGTAACTGATACATTGTAAAGTGCCTCTTTGCAGAGTATTCTACTAAAGAGGGAATATCTGCACGGGAATAATGTAAAAATGTTGATATCCTTCATTGGCTATTTACATATTGTAAGTCTAAAGGCCGGGTCACACAGAGGCGATCCGGTAGCGATAGCGATCCGATAGCGATAGCGATCCGATACCGAGTGTGGGATCGCGCCCGCTTGCTGTGTGTCAGGTTGCATACAAATTCGAACATTACAAAAAATATCGTCTCGCTATCGGATCGCTATCGCTATCGGATCGCCTCTGTGTGACCCGGCTTTAATAGAGTAAGATCCCAGAGCTCCCAGACGTCACCTATTTTCTGATGAATGAATCTAAGGGGGCAATCATCCCCTAAACTCAACTATGTCCTATGTGTAAGAGCGGGAGACTGAGTGAGACATTTATTAGGAAATATTGACTTAAAATTGAGTTTGGGGGATGATTGGCCCCTTAGATTGTTCTGTCTTATTGGAAAAAGTTTTAAAATAGTTGTCTGACGAAAATATTTACAACTGGAGCATGAGAATTTAAGTGAAGTTAAATTATTATTTTGGAGTTGTTAAGCAAAACGGCCGACGGAAAGTATCTGGGAGAATTGTTTTTAAGGATATTGCCTACAACATACGTGAAAATCACTTATTAGAAAATACGTGAAGTAAGTAATGTTTGTATGTACCTTCATTACCCCATATCTCAAAATTGGCCGTCTAAGCAAGTTAGCGAGTAAGCATGTGTTCTTAGTACTTACGAACTCTATTCAATCGTCCACATTTCATTCATCAGGAAATAGGTGACGTCTGGGAGCTCTGGGATCTCGGACTATAATTCAAATACATTTTATTAATTTCCTAATTGTAGTGGTAGGACTCTTTGCAGAGAGCCTGGAGAAGTACCACACTTTTTCTACTTCAGAGCAGTAATGTGCATCACTGCGTGCTGGTTTGAAGGGTAATGTTTTCAGATGAACTGGGCATAGAGACAAATCATCTTATATTTCTGGGTGATAATCGCAGTGTAGTACCAGGTACTTATTATTTCGATTCTTCAAGTTTATAACAGCTGCGTGTCACTGTGCTGTTATGGGCAGACGTGTTGCTTACCATCAGACACCTCGCTATGTTTTACTGTAAAATAAAATCAAATATAATATTGTATGTTTGAAGTTAAACTTCTTAACACGAGAAATAAATAATAATAATAATAAATTAAACAAGTCAAACGAAACAAAGGAGCCCTCTCCACTGCTTGGATTGACTATAAGAAGGCCTATGATGCGGTGCCTCATTCGTGGCTAGAAAGGATTTTAGATTTGTACAAAATAAATCCAACTCTGAAATCTTTTCTAAGCAAATGCATGGGACAGTGGGTCACAGTCCTTCGTCAACCAGGTGGTGTAGACAGGTCGTTTGTTTCGGAGGACTTGATAAAGATTGAAAGAGGAATTTTTCAGGGTGACAGTCTGAGTTTCCTATGGTTCTGTCTAAGTCTGAATCCTCTCAGCACCCTGCTGAGAGATTCAGAATTAGGCTATTGTCTTCGTAGAGGAGGTGAGGTTATATCTCATTTGCTGTACATGGACGACCTCAAACTCTTTGCACCGAAACGCCAAGACTTGTTGGAGCTATTAAAAACCACAGAGGTTTTTAGTAACGCCATCAAGATGGAGTTCGGTGTCGACAAGTGTGCGGTCATGCATGTACAGCGAGGGAAAGTAATAAATTCAGAGAATTTACAACTTTCCGAGACTATAACTCTCAGATCCCTCTCCGAAGACGAGACCTACAAATATCTCGGTACGTCACAGTCCTTGGGTATATCAGCAGATGACATTAAGAAATCGGTGAAGGAGCGCTTCTTTTGCCGGCTGACAAAAGTACTTAAAAGTCTTCTGTCAGGCGGTAATAAGGCACGAGCCTTCAACGGGTGGGTAATGCCTCTGCTGATATACTCCTTTGGCATACTAAGATGGACTCAGACTGAGCTCGACGCCCTGGACAGAAAGGTCCGTCAACAGCTCACAACATACCGTATGCTACACCCGCGCTCGTCTGTTATGAGACTGTATATCCCGCGGAAATGTCGAGGCGAAAATGGTCGTGCGTTGCTCTACTGGGACTGCTCTATCATCACGGACAGGACTATTGTCGCCAATAAGCCTGATATCGTGCTGGTAGACCGGTCTTAGCGCCGGGCTGTGATCGTCGATATCACCGTACCACATGACGAGAACCTCGTGAAAGCCGAGAAGGACAAGCTAAGCAAGTACCTTGACTTGGCTCATGAGGTTACCGCCATGTGGGATGTTGATTCGACGATCATAGCCCCAATAGTCGTGTCGGCAAACAGCCTTGTAGCGAAAAACCTCGACCAACACCTTAAGAGACTATCGCTAGACGGTTGGATCAAGGGTCAGATGCAGAAGGCGGTCATCCTCAACACAGCACGCATCGTCAGGAGGTTCCTCACTCTGCAGCCCTAACCACCGATAGCTTGGGCCCTGCCCCGCAGCTGGCGGCAAACTAGGTTTAGGTTTTTATAATGTTTTTATGTTGTTTTTTGATACATTTACTGATATTGTTAAAACCTAAATTTAAGAACAATGATTAAATGACTGAATAATAATATTTATTTATATCAGACATCAGTCCATAGTGCACATGTACATCAAAATATATTTTTTTTTAAAGAGAAGACGGCTTGCGTGTGAACATTTTGGTTTCTTTTCTTTCGATATGTTTCGATTTGGTAGATAT
Organism: Ectropis crepuscularia; assembly: GCA_963693475.1. NCBI lineage: Eukaryota > Metazoa > Arthropoda > Insecta > Lepidoptera > Geometridae > Ectropis > Ectropis crepuscularia. The sequence goes on from OY856355.1 coordinate 24,310,488, forward strand.
TATACCTACCACATAGGTACACTTTTTTTAAAGAGAGAGACTTAAATGTGAAGAGTAAGACTGGTGCCTAGTGATAATTACGAGTATATAACAGCACAGTGCTAATTTCTACACTGACTGAAAAGGTACGCACAAAATGTTTACAAATGTATTGTTAATCACAAAGTAAATTTTTAGTAGACGGGATTTTTCGACAAAAATCCAGGTACATTTTAGCTACAGGCTGTAAAAAAGGTTATTTGAGATTAGATGGATTAGTTAAAATACCTAAGCGGATGTTTCAGCTACCGAACGGGTCATATTTAAAAGGCGAAAGTATCCAAAGAAATGACATTACTTGTTTTTTTTTGTAAAGAGTGACAAAACGAGGAAGGAATGTGCCTGTACAAACTGTAAAAACAGTACAGTGACACGCAGCTATTGAAAATACGAAGAGTTCAAGTAATTACCTCGCATTGTACTGTGCTCGTTACTCAGAGATATAATATAGGTTGTTTTATCTCTGTTTCCTGTAAATTCACTGGTAACATTGCCCTTCAAACAGTTTAAAGTGAAAAGTATCCTCTATATCTGTGATTGTGTATTTAATCTAATATTTTTAGGTGTAAGCATAAGAAGCCTACTTTATGTACCAACAGCTGGGATTCTCCTTCTCTCACTTGGAAAGAGTAAATGTCGCAATTTACCATACTGCCTCGACACATGACCTCGAATGTATTTCTTGTAATATGGCGATTTCGTCACGGTGTTTTATTTCAAAGATCATCACTGTGAGTCCGACGTTTGTCACTAAACTACCACATCTTCTAAGCAAAATATGTAGGATTGCTGTACGATGGTATCTAAGTTACGGCTGGTTTATTCAGAATAACGGCGACTGCCGATCTGGAGACCCTGGTTCGAATCTCACTCGGACCACTGTCTTTTCGAAGCATTGTGCGTAACGTAGCTAACTTAAAAACGATGAAGAAAACTGACAAACATGTTTCTAGAATCTTTCAAGGTCATTCGTCATCCACCAAATCATAAGAATATCTTTAGAGTGGAGAAAGTCATCGGCTTCATTGTTCCCTGAGATAAATATACAATCTATAACTTTTCAAGATCGGAGTGAATAGATACTTGTTTAAAAATGTTTTCTTTTTCATAAGAAGTTTCGCTTTTTATTATTTAATTTATTATGAGCTCGATATGTCCCAATGTTAGGCAAAGGCCTTCCTACCCTCTTTCCATTTGTCTGTATCTAATGCTATGTCGTATCAGTTTCGCTGATATTGGTCTAGGTCGCCTTAATAAGCCTTTATTTCTGAAGTATCTTAAGAAAACATTAGGTAAATGTTACTTAGTGTAGTAAGTTTTAACTTAAATTAATGAATGAGTATTCCGTTTTGTTTAAACGATATCTCTTAGTTAAGAGTACCTATCGGCAAAGGTCTCCTCTAGCTCTTTCCAATGAGCCCTGTCCAGGGCGGCTCTTTTCCAGTAAGGACCAGCTGTCATTCTTATTTCATCTCCCATCGTTGGTCTTCCCTTCCGTTTCAACATGTTCCGTGGGAACATTTAGTGGGTTGCTTATAATAAACCTTCAGACATTGTCTGCTACAACAGTTATCGGTACGTCGTAGATAGTATAACTGAAGTCAATCATCGTGAACAATAACCCTCGACCGAATAATGAGTGACGAGGTCGTTTATAGTCCATAAAGGGCCGTCGGTGCGATGCTTTCATTACTACTGCTGTACAGAAACCTCGCAGACATCATACCAATATTAGGTATGTATAAAGTCATCGAAGAGGCTATGTTATTTAATCGTTTTCTAAATTATTATTTTTTTAAAGTTTTATGTACAAGTTATTATGTACATATGACGAAACAGGATGGTCTAGTTTTGTTTTTACAAACATTATTACTGGAGTATTCCATTTCTCTCTCTTCTTGCGAGAGAAGGCCCCGAGTCCCAGCAGTGGGAACGTTTAGTGGAATGTTGATGTTGTTGATTCCATTTCAGGGATAAATAAAACCACTCAACTTTACTTCAATCACAGTTTACTTTTATTTAGCATCGATGACTAGAATTTAGGTGTTCGCTCTCCGAGCGCAGACAAGCGACTGCTGTTTTGCATGTTGTCTGCGCCGATATATTTATATCACCATAAAATTGTAAAAACCGTTACACTATAAACTAACCTGACTTAATTTACAGTGACATTACAATCTCATGCGTTTTATCGTAAACTGAAGAATACATAAATTTGGAAAAAAAAAAAATGGTTGTCTGTAAAGTCGGTTTACTAACGATAGTTAACGTGACAACGTTTAGTATTTGTGTTAAGCGCCATCTAGGTAAAACATTCTGAAGCTTTTAGAAAAGCTGTTCAAAGCGCCATCTCTGGGTACATCATTGTACTAGCACAAGTTCTTAACTTCATATCGTCGCTTTTCTAAAACATGGACAGACTCCTTGAACGTAATACACATTTCACTCACTAGATGGTGCGAAAAGTAATAAGGCGAGGTAACGGCGGTAACGTTACATGACGTCATGTTTTGCGGGCGTGCAGCCGGCTTCACCGAATTATAAGACGTTATCACGTCAAAAATAATTAAGAAAACAACACAAAAACATTACAGAAACCTAAACCTAGATTGCCACTGGCATCGGGGCAGGGCCCAAACTACTGGCGGTTAGGGCAGCTGAGTGACGATGCGCGCTGTGTCGAGGATGACCGCCGCGTGCTGCATCTGACCCTAGATCCAACCGTCTAGCGAAAGTCTTTTTTTCGATGTTGTTATTGTTATTAATCTGTTAGATTTCTTAGGGTCTCATTGTTTCTTAGGTATTTTGACATACTAACAAAAACCCACGGTTTTGCCTGTGTAGTTTTCGATCCCATTACACTCCTGGGATAAAAATTTGCCTATGTGTGATTCCAAATTGATCCGTAAAAAACATCTACACATCCATCTTCAAAAACTTTCGCATTTATAATTTTAGTAAGCTAGCACCGGCCTCATTTAATTGTGCCTAAATACACAAAGCATGTAATACCTATTCTACCTATTAAAGCAAATTGCACTATAAACAGCTACCTTTATCAATAAAATAAGCAATTCCATTTTTCTAAGCAAAAGTTTAATGTTTGCGTCATTGAAGTGCACTTGTCCGTAGTCTATATTCTAAAGTGTAGTAAGTGAAGTATATAGTTTAATATTATAAAGCTGAAGAGTTTAATTGTTTGAACGCCATAATTTCAGGAACTACTGGTTTGATTTCAAAAAATCTTTCACCATTGGATATGGACGTTTGGACGTGTTCCTTAAGTGTAAGAGGCTATATATTTACCATGGACAAAGACGAGACCGACTGCTAGTTTTTGAAGTGAAAACTTCTTTAGGCGCGCCTAGACAGATTTTTCGTGGGGTGTGAATTGAATTCTATCGTCACGCTCGGGTATGACAAGAAATCTTCGGGTAAACTCGGGAAAATGCTGAAAAGGCGTGGCCTGGGCATCATGACATGGCCATCTAGAAATGCGTGAGCCAATTTGAAATGCTGACGCATTTATAGATGGCCATGCCATGATGCCCAGGCCACGCCCTCCCTGTTACACCCGTGTAGTTTCCAAAGCAAGCTATCAAATTATGAGTTATAAGTTTTCACTTCTATCGGCAATTCCCATGACTGCCAATTTTTTAAAAATAATATTGTCAAAACTGGTTTTAAGCCAAGTCGGTCATTGTTGCGGACAACTCAAAGGCAGATCTCAGGGCTTTCGAGTAGAGGGGAGGGTCTTGTTCGACGTACAATGTACATTCCTTGGTTATGTTTCCAATTATAGCCACTCGGAAACGGTGCACCTTGCTTCGGGGATCAAAAGACGATATCCTTTTGTGTAATATTATATTTCGACGTATTGGCAGTAACCCGTCGAACAGATTTCTGTGGCTGTCATGGGATTTTAACACGGGCTTTGTTTAATCATCTGGCCTGGGCCAGGAACAGTAAGGGCCTGATTTAAATCAGGCACCAATTTTGTGGGTACTGGGTAGTATGTATGTTGTTGAATGTTGTATGTATGTGTAAAATTGTAATTGTTCGTATTTTGTATATGATATGTTATCTATTCTGTAGTATGATGTCCAAATATTATTATCTAGTTTTTATTGACCATTTTTCCTGAGAAATTACAAGGCGTTTAAATTGATAAATTCCAATTAATTATGACACTCAATACGTCACATGCCTTATTTATTTATTGAAACAATTGTTAACTATGCTAAACACTAACTAACAGACTAACATAAATAGACACTAACAGCTTAAGCCCACACCCACAGCAGCCAGTATTTCATTAAGTACAGCATTATAGTATTCACAAATACAAATTAAACACACTTTTGGCTACAAGCCAATCAACACATATATCATGTAGCCCTGCAGCTAATCACTTTAAAATATCTACTATAGTGCGTTTCATCAAATAGTTCCTCTGGCGTCATGTTGGTAGTAATGGAAATAAAGGTAAAACAAATAAAATCTGTAGCAACGGCTCAGCGTGTTGACACTTTTGACAACCAGTGCTACCAATATGACGCCATAGGAGCTATTTGATGAAACGCACTGTACAGGTTTTATTTATTTTACCTTTATTTCCATTACTACCATCATGACGCCAGAGGAACTATTTGATGAAACGCACTATACTATCTTTAATGGTAGCTATCAAAACGACTCTCTCACTTGTCATTATTACATGCCAAGGCTGGTATCAAATTTTGGGTAGGTATTTGAGGTAAGCTAATACAATTACATATTACATACATCCTATTACAATTACATATGTATACTACAACACGGAAATGTAGACCTGGCTGGTGACTAGCAGAGAAAATCGCTTGCAACACTTCCTCTATATTTTTTATGGGAAATAATGTTTTCATTAAATTCAAACGACTTGCTCACTCGCCTTTAAGTATTATTGGACGTTAGACGAAAAAAAAAATATAGTCAGTCATAGGAACTGCCGATAGAAGTAAAAACTTATTACTCCGAATTTGTCAGCTCACTTTGGAAACTACGCGGGTGAAACCGGAGGGCGTGGCCTAGGCATCATGGCATGGCCATCTAGAAATGCGTCAGTATTTCTAGATAGGCTCACGCAAATCTAGATGGCCATGCCATCCTGTTTAGGCCACGCCCTTTCAGCATTTCCCATTAGCTGACGCATTTCTAGATGGCCTATGGCCATGGTTCCGAGTTTACCCGAAGATTTCTTATCATATCCGAGCGTGACGACAGAATTCAATTCACACCCCACGAAAAATCTGTCTAGGCGCGCCTAAAGAAGTTTTCACTTCAAAAATGCTGAATTGATTTTTGTACTGTTTGTTACTCACTTAACGTATCCTACTAAATTTATGAATGCGTAAATGTTGATGTTTTGTGTTTGGATATTTGTTGTACAATCATGTGAGAACGACTAAGTGGATTGGGTTGAAATTTGGAAGACAGAATATAGTCTAGTATAGGACATATGCTGCTTTTTATCCCGGTAAAATAACGGGAACGAAAACTACGCGGGTAAAACCACGGTGAGCTGCTAGTTTTATTATAAACATACTTGGAATAATAATTATATAAATTCTTACAAACAAGGCATTGAGATTAATCAAATTTTAACAATAATTATAACCCATCGCGTTGATAGCTACGTGACATTATTCTGTCATTAGCTGGAGTGTTATCATCCATCACTTGTGTCTTGTAAAATTCCACCGCGATTGAGCAACAAATATCCAAATTTAACCTTTCATATTTAGTAATACACTTAATTTTTGTGTCCTAACATTTTTCGGCCACCTTTTTACTTAAACCGTTATAGTCTCAAATACCGCTGTAATCTAACAGGCCTGTTTACTCCGTTTAAATATTCATCTCTCTATTAATAAGGCCTGCTCTTATTATTTCAGTCGTAAAAGGTTGTTATCTCTTTATATTTTTTAATGACGTAGGACTCCCGGATCCCATTTCCGGAGTATCCCCAAAAAAATACCCCTGTTCAAACAATTCAAAGCCGCGATAAGCCACCCAGGATTACATGGCTAACCGACGCGACAAACGCTTGGCCGAACCCAATATTTCTGCCATTATGGTAGCCGAAATAGAAGCTTTAGAATAACTTAATTGGCAAAACTTTGTATACAGGAACGGAATTTGTTTTTGTTTTTTTTTGTGTTTCTTTCAACTTTTTTAAAAATAGAGTAACTCACCCAGTATAGGAAGCGTCTACTGGATAGTAGAATAACTGGCAAATGTGTGGTACTTCCCAAAGTGAACTCGGCAAAGAGTCCTACCACTACTGAAAATGTTGAATACTTGTACTACGTACTATCTATAAATCAGTCCGTCCAGCCAAATTAATAGTCGATCAGGAATTAATCCTCCGGAGAAGCAAGAATAATATGATTATTTACGTTTATCTCTGACTGTCTCGTCACTCTTTGTTATAAAAAAAAACAGTTTTAGATACTTTTGTGCTCGGCCCTTCACGTGAACAATTTACTTGCTCCGAATTGAATGAAAATGAAAATGTTTGAATGAAAATGTTTATTAGCACATAAAAAAATCACTTCAGTAAATTAAAAAGAACGAAATTAATTTAAAAATTCGGACACTCAACTAAATTAATTTCAGAAGACGCTATGACTAAGTCGTCCATATAAATGTGAGCAAACTTTAAACCGGTCCTCGATTACCACTTAATATACAAAAAAGAGTGAAGAATACCCGTGACTTAATCAAAAATATGTAAAAACTACGTTGGTTTATATACCAAAAAAAGACACCAAAAGGAAATGAAGTTCCTACGGAAAATTTAAAACCAATATAATTTGCAAAAAAAAATTAGCTGAATTTTATTTTTTATGGTACGATCATCTAAAAAATACAGTTGGCAGCACTGGCCACGGGCAGCTCTTACGCGTCACTTCCGTTACATGTTTTTCTTACGGTTTCAGTTTCACATTTTTTTCAGTTCAGTCGTATCTCCTCCAAACCACGAAAGTCAAGCCAAGAAGTCCTTAAGGAACTTCGTTCCAATTATGTTTACCACAAAACTGAGTGAGGCGGTAAGCAAGTGAGCCGCGTAATAGTAATCGCCCATAGATTCAGACAACAGATGTGCTTCCAAACTTCAAGGCGCACGGAATTATGTCATAGTTAGGAAGAGCTCACTCTTTGCGTTCTAGTCGGTTGCAGGAAACGGTGAGCGCTGGACGTTTTTACCTATCACTATTCATTGTCAACAACCAAAATAAGTAGAACCGTAGCATACCTCGCCGCTAGCGATTCTAGGGATCAAGTAGATTGGCGGTGTGTAAATAAGTCCGCTATACACATAAACGCAGTTTGTAACCAATTTCAGGATTCTCAGTGCCTTGAGAGTCCTGAAATTTGTTACAAACCTGATTGGTAGGAAATAGATGTGCCTATCTATAGCTCTAAATCGTTGTAATCGACACGTTTGCCAACGCCACTCAGTATGCAGATTTGAGTAAGTTGTACCGTTGTTACACAGAAGTTACACTCCGCTAGGTATAACTTGGTTAAGCATTAAGCGACGTTGATCCACTTTGAGGTGGTAACACGTTATTTAAATTTCATGAGCGCTTTGTAAGGGCGGCATTGTTGGTTAACACAGTACACTATACAGAAGGTAAACTACAAAGTCAGTCAGAATACAAATAGTAATGTATTTATATAAACTATGCACATTAGAAGATATCTACTAATATGGTAAAGCTGAAGATATTTTTTGTTTAAATGCGCTAATCACAGCAACTACTGGTCTGATTTTAAAAGCGAACCACTATAATAAATATAAAATAAATACTGCTGGACAATTCACATACATTTTACGATTTGTAAACATTGTACATTTTGTACAATGTTTACAAATCGTTACGAAAAACTAATCCTAGAGCGTCGTCGGGCTGATGCCGAGCTACCGGTGGTTAGGACTACATAGTGTGGAACCAAGTGAGGAAAAAAGTAGACCTTTTGACGATGCTGCCGTGCGTCTTCCGCATAAATTACCATTGATCCAACTGTCTAACGAAAGCCTCTTTCTTGGACGACTCTTTTCGCTATAGGTCCGTTCGCCGATACAACTATCGGGACCAATGATCGTGGAATCAACATTACACATGACGGTAACCTCATGAGACAAGTCAAGGTACTTTCTGAGCTTGTCCTTCTCGGCCTTCACGAGGTTCTGGTCATGTGATACGGTGATATGACGATCTCAGCCCGGTGTTGAGACCGACCTAGCAATATCAGGCTTATTGGCAATAACAGTCCTGTCCGTGATAGTAGATTGGTTCCAGTAGAACAATTCGCGACCATTTTCGAGATAAGTTTTTATTATTTATTACTACATCGTCTTTTTCCTACCGTATTCTCTGTGCTGGCTGTATTATTGCAGAACGTAGGCTCTCCGGCAGTCACAAAGGGTTCCTTGTGAATGAATGAGAGCGGCTTCGCCGAAACAGTTGTACTAGTGGGCAAACAAATGCTTAGTGTTGCAATTAATAAGATTAATCTAGCGATTAACGATATCTTGCGGATACTTATAGGACTATAATTTCACGCTTTGAGTATTCTTCAAAGTCAAAGTTCTTTACTCATAAATGTACAATTTACACGTCAATTTAAAAAAACAACAAAAGAGTATACATTTTTTAAGTTTAAATTTAACATTTCATTGTACTTTAATAAGTATCGTACAAATAAGTGTCAACTGTTAAAATATAATATGTATTTATTACAATTGTTATGAACAATGACAATTTTTTACATTTTTCTTGTGAGTTTACCATTACTATTTAAAAACTCGCTGTAACTATAAAAAGTTTTATCGATAAGCCAGCTTTTTAATCGGTTTTAAAGCTTCGTGGATGCTATAAACTATGCTCTAAGTAGGTATGCTAAATGGTTAGTTAATAGATCCGCCTTCCGCTTTAGCCCAATGTTCGGCAGACTGTATTGTACTGTAGCCGTATTTGGCTGAGACTAATCTCTAGGAGCCTTTTTATGAAAAAAACCTGGCAGTCATAGGGGCTGGTGGGCAGTGATAAATTATAACTTATAATTTGAGTAGTAAACAGCACAATACCAAACCACAGATATATTTTTGTCTATTACGTATGTTAGTGACGCAAACTCACAACCTTTAACCATCATAAAAGTATCCAACGCACACGACCCGCTTTGATGCTCCGCCGATGCTCTGGCGCCACGCCGCTATGTCACCGTCGCCCAATATTAGCATGGTGACGCGACTCTATAAGATTTTCCGTTCCAAAAAGACTCGAAGTGGCTTAAGAAACTTTAAGTTTCACAAAGAAAATAACAAAAAATTTTTTTGTTATGGATAAAGAAAGGTTTTAAAACACCATTAAAAAAAAAGACTCAGACACTACAATTTCTGTGAAATCTACGAATACCTGTACTAGGTATTCGTAGATTCACGTAAAGTTAATTAAAATTTAGTTATTTTGTTGAAGTTTCAAAAACCGCCACACCTATTTCGATAAAGTTTATATGAGATCACCACTAAAGTATTATCTACCAAACAAAAGAATAACCATTAAAATAGATTCACTGTTGACGGAGCTATCGAGTAACAGACATGCAAACGAAATGAAAACCTCCTTTCTTGAATTCAGTTAAAACATGATATACTTCTAACCAGTACCAATCGTCCGTCTTTTGGGATCGCAGGTGACCCTAATCACAGCTTCATATTACGAGTTGTAGCCGTCTCACCCAACTTCTCCAACTTGTCAACACAACAGTCCACTCCTCGGTACATAAGTAGTGTTTGATCATGTGAAACAACCTTCCCTCCCCCGCTTTCCCCCCTCTTTCGCCACAAATCCTCGCCTTGTCGCCGTCCCGTCAGGTGAGATTAGGATCACGCAGGCCCCAACAAAAAAGGTATTTACACGAAGAAAGGATCACGGAAACCTTTTAAGTTACGCCGGTTTACAAGACTTGAGAGCTCCGTTCTGTAGTAATTTTCTATTTATAGTAGTGTTGAGGACATAGGAGATTTGGTACATGTGTTCCGTACCGAGTTTTGTAATCCATCGGTCTTTTCTAGGTAAGCATTTAAGCAAGTTACATCGCAGACCGCATCGTCGCTTAAAGTTAGGTGAGATGGCGGTCAAGTGCCAACGTATAATAGTTATAAAAAAACTACTTACTACCAATAACATGGTTGAAAAAATACAAGATTGATCTGCGATTGGATTCAGCCAATTTAATAACAGCGGCCCGTGTCAGCTTTGATGGGATATTGTCATGTATGGACGAATAATCTAAATAAAAACTATCCTATCCGTCAAGTTCGACCAAATTACACATAAATATACTCGTACCAACTTTTGTGAATATCGGCTGACTTGCTGGCTGGTGAAGAATTCACTGGGACCAAACATAATGATGCTCGATATTTAGACATAACTAGAAAAACAGTTTGTAAGAGTAGTATACATTTTTAACTATTATACGTTTGCACTTGACGGCCATTTCACCTAATTTTAAGCGACGATGTAGTCTACAATAGAACCTGCTTACTTAAAAAAGACCGATGAATTACTGGGTTTTGAAATCAAGATGAGTATGACATGATTCTACTAATTTAGTCCAATATTTTTGTAAGATATTTGTTGCACTTTCGAAGCTTATCGAAGCGTTGAACGTTTTCTGATAATTATTTTAATGGCAGTCCGCTGAAGCCTCGCTCAGCTCGTGTTGAATTCATGAAACTGAAATTTCTAGACTTTCAAGACTCCGAGTGACTTTAGCTTTGGCGGCGGTCCAATGTCGTCGACCCATGGACCTACAATGTGAAAACAGTAGAAACACTATAGAAAGATCAGACATTCTTGAAGTGATAACTTCTGGCGCGACACAGACAGATTTTTCATGGACTGTGAATTGGCCGCAAGCATCACGCACGGGAATGAAAGAAATCTTAAGGTAAACTCGGGACCACAGCCATTGGCCATGGCCACGCCCTTATAGTCTTTGTTTTGATAAAAATAAAAAATATAAGTACAGCTTTTCAGTATGAAACCTATGAAATAGCGTCACAAGTGGCAGCTTTTTTGGTGACAGCTATCTTTTTCAGGCAACCAGCAGACAAAACGTCGGAGAGATACGTTCAAATAACTGCATCACACTGTGCTATTATGGGCATGTGTATGCAGGCATAGGCGTTTCTCACTTGGTAACACTGGTCACAAGCCGTTTTTACGCATCACTACCATTACATATACCTATGTCTTCCAGTTTTAGTGTCACGTTTTTTTAGTTCAGAAAAATCCCTATTTCTCCAAGCCTATCGTAAGGAATTTCGTTCCAAAATGATACTAGTCAAAGACTTGAGAGTTTTTTACATTTAGCCCATACTGTGAGTAAGTTAGCAGGAACGTAGGTATAGAACTTAATTCCTTTGCAATTTCGCCGGTAACGTTAAGTTCTAGGGCGTGCAGGAATCTTATAGCGCGAATGACATTACTGTAGTCCGTGTCTCGGATTCCAAGTAGCAACGTTTGAATTCTTACTTTCTTTGAGATTTAAATAAGCATTTTGCCGAAAAAATGCTTGAAATGAGGTCATTCGATACATTCCATTGAATAGAAGCAGCAGCAGTGCGCAACTAACTTAAAGTTGCTAACCTATCACACTAGAGTGATAAGAGATTTTCAGTAAAAAGAAAGTTTCTCTAGGTGAGACTCTATCTAGCAGGTGAGAACGTCTCATCGTAGATTGCATTTGATTGATCAATATCAGGCAATATGGTAGTCATATGCAAACCTATCAATGCTAAAAAATACATTTAAATGACTCCCAATGTTTTAGTCAAGTATTTTATGTGTACCGAAAACGTATAGGCCATCTACATGGGCAAAGCCGCGTCAAAGCGCTTAGTAATCTAATAATGTGCCTTTGAAAATATATTACACCGAAAATTTTGGGTATAAGATATTTTGAAGGGTATCTGTAATGCGGTCAATTTCCAACTCCTAATGAGTCACTCTCCAGCGACCCCGGTATTTTTTACCAAATCTCAGAAAGGGTCGCTTCAAAGTGTCTTTTATAAAATGTCTGACTACCTTCATTGTAGGTGCAAACCATAAGCGATAGCAATAAATTAAAAAAAAAGGTTTAAATTCGGATTGTTTGGGATAATACTGGCGATAATTTAACGGCATATAAGTCCATTTCACTTACAATTCAAACTCCATATCAGATTTTGCAAACCTTTCTCATTTATTTTGAAATAGCCATAATTCATTTTGATATTTTTTGAAAAATAAGCTGCCATTCATAATAGTGTTTTTTTTTTTCCTGACAAGGCATTAAACTTTTAGGTGCTCTACATACATACCTACACAAAAATAACAATTGACGGGCAATTGTTTTGTTTATAGACGAAAAATAAGAATAAGTGTTAAATCTCGCACTCAATATAAATAAAAGAAACAAACGAATGATCTAAATCGTCGATTTTATCATTTCACTTATGACAGTGCGTAAGCAAAATCTTAATATATATAAATCTCCTGTCACGATGTTTGTCCGCGATGGATTCCTAAACTACTTAACCGATTTTAAATTAAATTGGCACACCGTGAGCAGTCTGGTCCAACTTGAGAGATAGGATAGTTTATTTTTTCGATTAATAGTCCTTATATGACGAAATCCGAGCGAAGCCGGAACGGGCCGCTAGTTCCCATATAAAAAGCTATATAGAAGGGTTAAAAGCTTGCAGATGTCAGATCTACCCAGTATATAGTACCCAGGCTATTAGACACCTTTTTGGGGATGGCAAGCCAGCTCTCGATTTTTGCTACCGATGGCAACCCAGACAGAGGTCGTACCGTCATACTCTTGACTTTTTAAGTAAGCAGTACTACGCACGTTTTTTCGAACAAAAAAGTGGTGCACATAGGATTTAAACTGAGGACTTCGTATCGGCACTTTCTGTTCTCCCGACTACGTCAGCTGTAACTTTGTGATGAAATACAAATAACTATTTTTTTTAACTATTATAGGTTCGCACTTGACCACCATCTCGCCTGATGTTAAGCGATGATACGATCTACGATGAAGCGTGCTTACCTAGAAGAAACCGATTCACTCTCGATTTGAAGACACCAAGATTGTAACTATCGGGGAAAACCCACTCAGGCAACTCATTCCACAACCTAGATGTTCTTATCACAAACGTGATGTCAAATCTCTTCGTTCGTGTTTTTGGAACATCAACCATGAAACGATGTCGCTTTTTTGAGATAGGAGAAGTCCGATAGAAGAAAAGGCTAGCGCTTTTGACCACCAACTCGCTTAGTACTTATACCGTAGCCCAAAGTCTGTTCAAACAGAGTAATGGCAAATTTGCCGTAACGCTACCCCATTTAAGCATTCCTTGTTTGTACTCTTTCACACCTTTTATTTGAATCGCTATAAACATTTTCTACAAAATTGGAAATCTAGACTCAGATTTTACGAGGAAAAAACTTGGAGAGAAATTCAAGTCGATAGACAGTGTAATGTGGGGTTTATTTAGCAGCAAAACAAGGTTTTGGTGGCAACTGCTGATACCTACTAGAAAACGACGACCTAATAAAGTTTGATACTACTTACAGGTATAATTCTATTCAATAATAATATGGACAAGGTGTTTGAAGGGAACCATACTATAATGTAAAAAATGGTTGTCTGTAAAGTCGGTTTACTGACGATGTCTAATGTTTATTGTCACGTTCTGACAACGTCTTAAGAAAATAATGATGGAATGGTAGCATTTTTCAAAAGAAAATTTTAATTTCATTTGTTTAATAGATTTGTATGTAAAAAGTAATCAGTAGAATTTAGTCATTTTCAATCAAAACAATGCAAAAAAGCTTTTAGATGCCGGGGATCGAACCCGGGGCATTTCACATGCAAAGCGAATGCTCTACCACTGAGCTACATCCCCGCTTGAACTACTGGTCGAAATAATTAATACAACTGTAACAAACATGCGGCGAGGTAACGACCGACGGTAACGGTACATGACGTCATGTTTTTCGTAAGTGCAGCCGGCTTCATCGAATTATAAGACGTTGTCACGTCAAAAAATTACCCTCTCTATAAACATAACAAACAACACCCCATGGTTTTACCCATGTAGTTGCCAATCCCGTTAGTTTTCCGTGATATAAATAAATAATAAATATTGGTAGACAATTCCCACACAACACCATCTGACCTCAAACTAAGCAATGCTTGTGTGTTGGCGGCCAGATAGCTGATAGAATGCTATTAGTCTAAATATTTTTCGGTAGCCTATGTGTTATTCCATACTTTAAAATCTGTATTCCAAATTCCAACCTAATTAATAAGTTTCGTCGTGATTGAGGAACGAACATCCATACTTTCGCATTTATAATATTGGTAAGATTAATCCAAAAAGCCCCGGCGGCCTAGTGATTTATGATTTCAAAACAGGTATTCTGTGTAGTAATACAAGTTTTAGATCCGGATTTTGTTACATAAAGGGCCTATTGTGCATAATGGAGAAATATGCTATCGTATTCTAATGACATTATATGAGTTTTTCATTGCCTGGAAAAGCCCATAATGCCGACGTGATAAAATGACTTTTTTTTTAAAAAACGGCTGACGGAACGTGTATTGGGACCTTGTTTTTATGGATATTGCCTACAACATACGCGAAAATCACTTATTTAGAAAACACGTGAAGTAAGTAATGTTTGTATGTACCTTCATTACCCCATATCTCAAAATTGGCCGTCTAAGCAAGTTAGCGAGTAAGCATGTTTGTGTTCTTAGTACTTACTAACTCTACTCAATCGTCCACATTTCATTCATCAGAAAATAGGTGACGTCTGGGAGCTCTGGGATCTTACTTTATTACGCTTTCACGCCAAAACTACTAAACCGGTCATCATAAAACTTGCTACAGATATTTTTGGAGGTATTACACATAACTTAAGCTACTTTTTGTCCCAAGAAAAAAACGGGAACAGTCGATACGTAGCTGAAATTGCGGGGCACTGCAAGTAATTTGTATAAAAAAAACTAACGTACGTAGAGCATAAATAAAACATACTCGATTCAGATATATTTCACTATAGTATTATCTATTCATCTATTTGTATGCATAAACCCAAAACAAATATTTCAATGCCACAAACTTTTAGTTCAATATTGTTTTTACTGAATTGAGTTTTGTTTTTTACTGACAACATGATTCCAATTCAATAAAGTTTGTAGATTACTGCGGAGTCCTTTGTATCGCTGGAATTTTAAAATTATTCTGTAGTTAAAACCGAATGGACTTTAATTGACAAACGTCCTCTTTTAACCTACAAACCTCGTAGTCAAATAAGTATAGATTGCCTAAGATACTAACTAACTAGATTTTTACCAACTTCAAGAATTAAGGTTTAAACTTGTCGATTTTTAGGGTTCCGTAAAATGTAAAAACGGAACCCTTATAGATTCGTCATGTCTGTCTGTCTGTCTGTCTGTCTGTCCGTCCGTATGTCACAGCCACTTTTTGCCGAAACTATGAAAACTACACTGTTGAAACTTGGTAAGTAGATGTATTATGTGAACCGCATTAAGATTTTTACAAAAGTTTAAAAAAAAACAAAAATTAGGGGTGCCCCCCATACTGAGAACTGAAACTCAAAAATTTTTTTTTCATCAAACCTACACGTGTGGGGTGTCTATCGATAGGTCTTCAAAAATGATGTTGAGGTTTCTGATATAATTTTTGTCTACACTGAATAATTTGCGCGAGAGACGCTTCCAAAGTGGTAAAATGTGTGTCCCCCCCCCTCTAATTTCTAAAGTAAGAGGATGAAAAAACTAAAAAAAATATATGATGTACATTACCATGAAAACTACCAACGAAAATTAGTTTGAACTCGATCTGATGAGTAGTTTTTTTTTAGTACGTCATAAATATACGATTATTAAAACTTCGATCAAAGTTACAACGAACTACAAGAACTATGTGTACTATGTATATTATGTTACTTGCTGCAACGGAACCCTTCATGGGCGAGACCAACTCGCACTTGGCTACTTTATTATAAGCATGCAGACCCCCACTTCTGGACATAGGCCTCCCTCTATGATTTTCACAATGACCGGTCTTGTGCTGCCTCCATCCACCGACTTCCCGCGACCGAGACAATATCATCGGTTCTTCATGCGGATTTCGTCGTTTCGGATTTTGTCACGCAGTGAAATTCCGAGCATAGCTCTCTCCATTGCCCGTTGCGCAATTTTGAGTTTGTATATCATGCCAATAGTTAGCGACCACATCTCATATGTCGTCTTGAGGCTTATATTACTTATTTACTTGAAACTTATGGCTGATCTAGTCGGGGAAAGGCCTTTGCTGATCCGGAACCCCTAGTTGGAATTCCACACGCACAACTGTGTGCAAAACGGTGAAGGAAAACATGGCGATGAAACCGGATCCGAATCATGACTCGAAGGATTCTTGGAATATGAATCCTTCGAGTCATGATTGTGTCATCATCAACCCGCACTGGGCCAACGTGGTGGATTATGGCCTTGACTATCTCCGTGCGAGAGAAGTCCCAAAGTCAGCCAGCATTGGGAATATTAAATTTAGTGGGCCGGAATATTTGAAAACATCAAGATTGTATTAATCGTGGAAAAAACCCCCTAAACACTTAAAGTTTTTTTTTTTATAGCATAGTGATGAGACGAGCAGGTCATGTGCCTGATGGTAAGCAACATGCCTGCCACATAACAGCACAGTAACACGCAGCTATTGGAACATGATAGTCCAAATCATTACCTAGCACAGCACTGCGCTCGTCACCCAGAGATCTAAGATATTATGTCTCTAAGCCCTGTAATTTCTCTGGAATCATTGCCCTTCAAACCGGAACACAGTAATGTTTGCACATTACTGCTTGGCGGTAGAATATTTGGCAAAGGTCTGGTACTTCCCCAGGCGGACTCTGCTAAGAGTCCTATTACTACTAACTTAAATAACATAAAATCATTTCGTCTCTCTGCTGAGTAACTAAATTTGTCCGTCAAAAGTAAAATTCACTACATCTAACGAACTAGAGCCAGAATTTAGAACTTTTCACGTACGTAAATCAGGTTAGAGAGTCTGGGACTTAGATAACCTAATTTAGGAAGTAAATTCCTTTTTATAGCTTAAATCCAGCCAGTTAAAGAAAAGAGTGATGTTTTCCAAGTTCATTAAGTTCAATTTTTTCTACTGTCGATTTGATTTTCTCTCTCTTATTCACAATTTGATTATATCCAACTGTTTTATAAAAAATGTCTTTAATTTTATTAAACTATTTCATCTAAGAGTAAACAAATAATATGAGAGAAAAAATAAGTGTATATATATTTAAGACTAGCAGCGCCCCGCGGTGTTCCCGTTGTTTTTCTGGGATAAAAAATACCCTATATGTTCTTCCAGACTATAATCTTAATGTATTTTTAGGGTTCCGTAAAACGTAAAAACGGAACCCTTATAGATTCGTTATGTCTGTCTGTCTGTCCGTCCCTATGTCACAGCCAATTTTTGCCGAAACTATGAGAACTACACTGTTGAAACTTGGTAAGTAGATGTATTCTGTGAACCGCATTAAGATTTTTACAAAAAAAATAAAAAATAGGGTTGCTCCCCATACTGAGAACTGAAACTCAAATTTTTTTTTTTCATCAAACCTACACGTGTGGGCTGTCTATCGATAGGTCTTCAAAATTGATGTTGAGGTTTCTAATATAATTTTTGTCTACACTGAATGATTGCGCGAGAGACACTTCCAAAGTGGTAAAATGTGTGTCCCCCCCTCTAACTTCTAAAGTAAGAGAATGAAAAAACTAAAAAAAATATAATATATGATGTACATTACCATGCAAACTACCAACGAAAATTGGTTTGAACTCGATCTGATGAGTAGATTTTTTTAATACGTCATAAATACACTATTATTAGAACTTCGATCAAAGTTACAACGAACTATCTGTACTATGTATATTATGTTACTTGCTGCAACGGAACCCTTCATGGGGGAGTCCAACTCGCACTTGGCCACTTTATTTATTTCAAATTTCAGCCCGATCCGTTCATACGATAGGACGTGATTGAGCAACAAACATCCAAACATCCATACATTGACATTTATAATATTAGTAGGATACTTATGTTTGTTTACATATAAAATTGAAAATTTTATTCTGCCACTTAGTAGTGATAAGTACTTAAAAAAACTTTACTCGAACGTTGCCGGAAATATGTTTTTTTTAATTGTTATGTAGGTTTAAACTGAACCACTATTTCGTATCGTTAACCCAGGTGTCAAGCGACGTTGCAGTTTACAATGGAGCGTGCTTACCTAGAAAAGCCGATTCACTCTCGATTTGAAGATATCAAGATTGTATGCATCGGTGATAATCAGGCAATGCATTCCACAGCCTAGACACCAATTTGACAAAATAAAACTGGAGTCATTAGGAACATTAACCATGCTACGATGCCACTTTTTTGAGCTACGAGCATACTAAGTAAATAGAATGCTAAAAGTAGCACTTACCATAGTCATATCATATCAATATCATAGTCGTTTATGATGGCAGTGGTAACAGAGTCGTTCCACAATTTATATTAGTGACGCCGAACTATAGCCAACGCTACACGTATTTAATTATAATTTATCTTACAAATTGAAATGTTAATTACTTAAACTACTGAACTGTATTTGAGCAAACATGTTGATAGATTAATTCCTGTAAACAGAAACTCGTCATCGAATTTCATGCCCTAAAACGCCGAGAGACTGTATATGGTAATTATTGCGAATAGTTTGGGAGCAAATGGCTAGTTTGCTTACTGTACGAAATATAAAAAAAAACAAAACAAAAGAAATGTGTAAGTGATTTTAAATATAACTACACCATCAGACACATTTTGTTTCCAATATATTTATTATGAAACTTTACTACAAAAATGACGTATCCCGTTTTTCTTTGTGTATAGAGGCGCGGCGCAAAGGTGATACCGTGACCCGTGATGTTTTTTATTTGTTAAGTTACATATATTAAACAAAAAATGTGCTATACTTACAACTAACATCCAACACTTAATAAATCATCGATACGGTTTGTGTACATTATAATTTTTTTACGCGCATACTATAATTAGATGTTTTTTTTAAACGTAATAAATGCATTTTTAGTGTTTGGATACAATTTGGTAAGCAACGACGGAACTCAGACTTTATACAAACTACTTATTATCTATAGCATTGTTCCTCTATGTAGCAGTAAGTCTGTAGATTTTTTTAAGCACATGATTACAAAATACTCTGTTAGCAAGCGAGTATGTGATAAAGATAAATCAAACACTTAGAAAGTTGTTTTTTTAACTATTAAACAATAAAAAAAAGGTTTCGATTAGAGCGTCATCTCGCCAAATATTAAGCAACAATGCACTCTACAATTAAACAATTCACTCTGACAATGAAAAACATGGCCAAACCAACATACATTTGTTGTCTCATAAATGTTGCAGCAAACTTTAGCAACCGCAAAGCAACATTTTATAAGGTTACAACCAATTGATTGTATTCTTCTATTTAAGCTCTTTTTTTTTAACTTTTATAGGCATTTGATCGTCATCTTCCCTGAAGTTAAACGATGATGCGGTCTAGGACGAAGCGTTTTTACCTAGAAACCTAGAAGAAACAGATTGATTTCGATTTCGACTCTCGATTTGAAGATTCAAAGATTGTAACCATCGAGAAATACTCACTCAGGCAACGTATTCCACAGCCTAGACGTTTTTATCACAAAAGTAGAGTCAAATCTCCCATCAACCAGCTTAAGTAAAGTTAGCAGTGGCTCTCAACCTACGTCAAAAACTCGCCCTAATTAAGATCGGCGTTTGGGCGGGCCCCATTAGACCTTCAATTATTTTTATGGAGTGATCATGTGAGTTTTTTCATTACTCTTTATTTATGAGGTTGTTTTATCTACTAATAGGTTTTTTGACTTAGTGATCAATCAGTCTCTGTTTAGCGTGTTTTTGAAGCCTTTAGGGTAAAATGTCTACTCGCCTGATATTCAATGATGATGTGCTGGAAGATTATGCACGCTGTTCAGAGTAAATAGGTGAAATATTACTTTTCTTTGACCTTGAAAAGGTCTTGATTAAATTTCTTGCGAAATAATGAACTGAAAATCTAAATAGCTACGTGACGCTGTATCGTAAAAGGTTATATGGAAGAGATCGCCTGTTGTGCCCAAAATGTTTAAATCTTGAGTTTAATCGCTCTTTATTTTTAGCTTTGTGGTATATTAAAATGTTTTTGTGTACTATTTTATAGTATTGTTATGGACAGACAATGACTTACCATCAGACGCATATGTGGGCGTCCCGTAACAGTATACAATATAAAAAATGATTATTTTTCAAGAGCTTAAAATAAAAAAAGCCTTTTTTTAATAAAGAGTGACGAGACGAGCAGGCCATGTGCCTGATGGTAAGAAACATGCTTGCCACTTAACAGCACAGTGACTCGCAGCTATTGGAACATGAAGAGTCCAAATCATTACCTAGCACTGCACTGCACTCGTCACCCAGAAATGCCTAAGATGCTTTATCTCTAAGCCAAGTAATTTCTCTGGGAACATTGCCCTTCAAACCGGAACATAGTAATGTTTGCACATTACTGCTTGGCGGTAGAATAACTGGCAAAGGTGTGGTACTTCCCCAGGCGGACTCTGCCAAAGATCATTTTTAGTTAGGTAATAGAACCCCGCGAATGGATCGAAGTCCCAAATAACTTAAGGGACTCGGGTAAGGCACATTGTTCTCAATAACTTAAATGAAGTTTCGTCGATAACCGCCGCCGCTATTTTAAGTTGGAGTTTCCTCTATGGGGGTTCGAACTATTATTTTCTAATTACGTTTACAAAAGGATCGATTTGTGTTGATACTAGCGCCTGTGGTGAAGTATAGAATAGATAATAATTTGATTGTTATCTGCAAGGTTTTAGTGTGATTTGATTATTGTTACGGTGGCCTAACAGCTTTATTTTTAGGGTTCCGTAAAACGTAAAAACGGAACCCTTATAGAGTAAGATCCCAGAGCTGCCAGACGTCATCTATTTTCTGATGAATGAAATGTGCACGATTGAGTAGAGTTAGTAAGTACTAAGAACACATGCTTACTCGCTAACTTGCTTAGATGGCCAATTTTGAGATATGGGGTAATGAAGGTACATACAAACATTACCTACTTCACGTATTTTCTAATAAGTGATTTTCACGTATGTTGTAGGCAATATCCTTAAAAACAAGGTCCCATTACTCCCAGACACTTTCCGTCGGCCGTTTTGCTTAACAACTCCAAAATAATAACTTAACTTCACTTAAATTCTCATACTCCATTTGTAAATATGTTCGTCAGACAACTATTTTAAAGGTTTTTCCAATAAGACAGACCAATTTAAGGGGCCAATCATCCCCTATCTACACTGCTAGAAGTCGGGCCGTTTTCTCGCAAAGAGAGAATCAAGACTATAACCCTCTCCACTGACCCAGTGTGGATTTGCGAATGATGCGTGACCTCTTAAGATTCTAAGAACATGTCGGTTTCCTCACGATGTTTTCCTTCACCGTTAAAGCCAGTAATGACTAACTTGTACATCTAATTTTGCAAAAATACTTAGTATTAGTAATATCATAAATATCAATGTTTGGATGTTTGTTGCTCAATCACGTCGTTACGTATGGACGGATCGGTCTGTAATTTGGAACACAACTTATAATGTGAAACACATGTATGTACACATAGGCTATTTTTATTCCGAAAATAAATAAATAACGGGAATTAAGCTGGTGAAACCGTAAAGGGCTGGTAGTCGGCTATAAAAGGGTGACTAGTTTTGTACACACTGAAGATTTTACGTAGTATTCGACTCTGATGGAACAGGTGGGCCGCGAAATGAGACGGTATTTGGTGTAGACGCGACGACATCTCGGCTGTCCAAAATCAAAACCTAGCAAGAGCATTAAGCAAATTTTACAGGAGAAGGAAAAGAAACATTTTCTTCGACCATTCAGAATACAACATCCTTTTTATACTGCTTTCATTTTGAAATTGATAAATACAGTTTGCTTTACATAATAAGCTAGTTTAACTCAATTTATGTCTATCTGTAAAAGTTTTATGTGCCTTACTTAAGTTTGATTTGGGAAATCCAATATAGGTATCACATGAAATCCAAGATAAAAACCTAGTAGGTAAGGTAGTTACTAGGTGTTTGAATTGTTTTATCAAAAAATCAAAATTATCATTGTTCATTTAGGTACGCAAATAAATCATATTCGGCTTGTCTTGCTCGCGAGTGTAATAGGTGCTAATGCTAAATATGTCACTATGACTAAAAACTCTTTAGAATTATAATTGAAAATAATTTTCAAAATCGCCTATCTTCAGTAATAAAATTGTACTATTTGTGGAACTTTCCCATAGCACGCGAGCAAAACCGCTGCCTAATGTAAATATGCATGTTCGCGGCTTGAAGGAAAACAAGGAAGAACTCAAACGACTAATAAATGAAATAAATATTATACTATATGAACATTCGCGTTATCGTTGTTGTATCAATGTAATGTCATTGGAAACAAAAAATATGTGAACAGAATTTATACAAAACGAATATTATATATGAAATATGAAACGTTGTTTGTCCAAGTAAAATTACATTTAAAGTTGTTATCACAAACAAGGGAGAATCAGTCTGTATGGATAGTTTAAATACGCATTTGGTCTCCCCCCACCTCTCTCCTACCCCGCGCACTAACTTCTCAGTTCACACTGACTTGCTATAATTTACTATAAGTAGTCATTGGAAATTTCGTTGCATACTTCACTGGTTTGGTTTACAAAACCAGTGAAGTATGCAACGAAATTTAAACCTAGTATGACATAATTCCAAGTTCAAAAACCTAGCATAGGGCTTATCCCAAATTCATAAATCTAGTAAGTCTACTTTACAAATTCAAAAACCTAGTATGTACCGTAGTTAATAGGGTTTTGGATTTGGAAATGTTAGTTGCTAGATTTTTGACTTTGTTATACCGGACTAAGACGTGCACTTGCTAGGTTTGGCATTTTCATAACTATAGTTCTAATGACGATATAAATATGGTTGTTTTTGCATTAGATTGCAGCTCATATTTTTGTGTAGATTGGTTTAAAAAAAGTATTTTGCCAAAAATGTCCCTTGCTAGGTTTTGATTTTGAACAGCCGATCTGTCTAGCAGCTGAGACCGAGTATTTTGTTTTTAGGCTAATGGAGTCGGGAGACTGAAATTGTCTGTAGAAAGTTCGATTTAGTTTTTTTGCTTAAACTAGCAGCGCCTAGGAACTAGGAACGGGTTACTGTTATTTTTCCTTGGTAAGCTATGTGTTATTCCTTTTTATTGTTAGAAAATTATGAGAACGGGAAAACCGCAGGGCGGTTTATGCTAATTTATACAAACAAACATAGAAACATTTGCCAGGCGCATGTCTAACTCGGCTCGTCATTATACATCGTGTAATAATTTAATTTGAAATGAAGAAATAATAAAGTAGCCAAGTGCGAGTTGGACTCGCCCATGAAGGGAACCCTTCAGTTCCAGCAAGTAACATAATATACATAGTACACATAGTTCTTGTAGTTCGTTGTAACTTTGATCGAAGTTTTGATAATAGTGTATTTATGACGTACTAAAAAAAAACTACTCATCAGATCGAGTTCAAACTAATTTTCGTTGGTAGTTTTCATGGTAATGTACATCATATATTTTTTTTAGTTTTTTCATTCTCTTACTTAAGAAGTTAGAGGGGGGGGGGGGGACACACATTTTACCACTTTGGAAGCGTCTCTCGCGCAAGTTATTCAGTGTAGACAAAAATTATATCAGAAACCTCAACATCATTTTTTAAGACCTATCGATAGACACCCCACACAAGTAGGTTTGATGAAAAAAAAATTTTTGAGCTTAAGTTCTCAGTATGGGGGGCACCCCTAATTTTTGTTTTTTTTAAAAACTTTTGTAAAAATCTTAATGCGGTTGACAGAATACATCTACTTACCAAGTTTCAACAGTGTAGTTCTCATAGTTTCGGCAAAAAGTGGCTGTGACATACGGACGGACAGACAGACAGACAGACAGACAGACAGACATGACGAATCTATAAGGGTTCCGTTTTTACGTTTTACGGAACCCTAAAAACCAATTTCCATTTAAAATTTAACTCACGACACTCGAATAACTCATTCATACTTTTAGTGGAATCATCAGAACTACATAACTCACTGTTTCAATGAAACAGCGAGGGGGCACAAATACATTTAAATACATTTTTGTAGTGGTAGGACTCTTAGCAGAGTCCGCCTGGGGAAGTACCACACCTTTGCCAATTATTCTACCGCCAAGCAGTAATGTGCAAACATTACTGTGTTCCGGTTTGAAGGGCAATGTTTCCAGAGAAATTACAGGGCTTAGAGATATAACAACTTAGATCTCTGGGTGACGAGCGCAGTGCAGTGCTAGGTAATGATTTGGGCTCTTCATGTTCCAATAGCTGCGTGTCACTGTGCTGTTATGTGGCAGGCATGTTGCTTACCATCAGGTACATGTCCTGCTCGTCTCGTCACTCTTTATTTAAAAAAAAAAAAATACATTGTTAAGCAAATTTTAGATTTTTGTTGACACTTCAAAAACCGCTATACTTACGACAAGTTTTTTTAACATTTATTTTTGACCGCCATCTCGCCTTATGTTAAGCGACGATGCGGACTACGATGGAGCGTGCTTACCTAGAATAAACCGATTCACTCGATTCGATTTGATGCCACCAAGATTATAACCATCGGGAAAACCCCACTCAGGCAACTCATTCCACAGTCTAGACGATCTTATCACAAAAGTAGAGTCAAACCTCTTCGTTCGTGTCTTTGGAACATCAACCATGAAACGAAGCCTCTTCTTAGAGCTATGAGAAGTCCGATAGAAAAAAAGGGACCACTAAAACAAGTAAAAACATGTAAAATTATGGGACCACTTCTCAATTCAATTCAATTCATTTATTCGAACCATAAATTCATAAGAACACTTGGTAACGTCATTAACAAAAAGGCATAATAATCCGTGTACATAATAAGATAAAATAACAATGTCAAAATGAATAAAGCTGTAAAGGAGCCTCGTCAATCAAATGCAGCTGTAAAAAGGCTTTGTCAAAGACAAAATAACAAATAATTAATACATACAGTATACAGATACTACATGAGTACAATGCTCCATCAAAAGTTTTATAAATCTATTACTTTACCTTATTACAAGATTCTAGTTTCAACACAGTTCTCTTCCATACGTTACTATCTTTAACAAAGTCATCTATCTATATTATAATATGCCTTGCTCAATAGGTAGCTTTTTATTTCATTTTTAAACTTTGTTTCATTAAGACCTTCGACTTGTGCAGGGATTGCATTATAGAAGCGAATACCATTACATTTGAAAGAGTTATTTGTTTTCTGAAGTCTGCACTTAGGAAATACAATTTTGTGCTTATGGTGCGCTTTTGGATTCAGATCAGTTAGTTTCTTCAGTCGACTTCGATTTTTTCTTACATGCATTATACATTCATAAATATACAATGAAGGGACTGTTAATATGTTTATAGTTTTGAAAATCTCCCGTACTGAATCTCTAGCTGATAAATTATATAGACCACGGATTGCTCTCTTTTGCAATATGAAAACTGAGTTTCTGTCCGCAGCTGAACCCCATAATAAAATCGCGTAGGACATAATGCTATGAAAATAGCCAAAATAAACAAGCCTAGCTGTTGCGACGTCCGATATTTTTTTAATTTGACGAACAGCGTGGGCAGCTGAACTAAGTCGGTCAGCCAGTGTCTCTATGTGAGGACCCCATTGAAGCTTTGAATCTACTGAAATACCCAGAAATCGAGTAGATTGTACAGGTTCGATGAGTTCATCTTTCAGTCTTATATCAAGTTTATCGCACATTACATTGCAGAGTGAGAATTTTATACATTTCGTTTTAGTTGGACTAAGTACTAGATTATTTGCATCAAACCATTTGTACGCAATGTCTAAAATTACGTTAATTTCTGTGAAATCGTTTATTCCTCTCTTCACTTTGAATAGAAGTGATGTATCATCGGCGAACATAACTATTTCTATATTTTTATGTTTCTTAATCATGAAAGGTAGATCATTTATGTAAATAAGAAACAGGAAAGGTCCAAGTATGGAACCTTGTGGTACACCCATTCTTATAGGCGACTCATTTGATTGCACACCGTCAACATCGACTATCTGTACACGGTCTTTAAGATATGAAGAAATAAAATTTAGAGCTGGTTTCGATACCCCATAGAACTGCAGTTTCTTCAAAAGAGTTTCATGATAAACACAGTCGAAAGCTTTTGATAAGTCACAAAATACTCCTAGAACGTCATGATAGTCTTCCCAGGCTTTCAATATATAATTGGTTAGTTCAATACCTGCATCGGTAGTGGAACGTCCTTTTGTAAATCCAAATTGGTTACTATGTAAAAGGTTATTAATATTAAAGTAAGACAAAAGTTGCTTGAGAACTAGTTTCTCGAATATTTTGCTGATGCAGGGCAAAACCGAGATGGGTCTGTAGTTTCCAAGTTCGTTTTTGTCTCCAGATTTAAACAAGGGTATCACTTTACTATACTTCATCATGTCAGGAAATGTGCCATTTTTGATACATTCGTTAAATAATTCTGCTAAATATGGGGCAATGTTACTAATTATCCCCTCAAGTACCTTAACAGATAATCCCCATAAGTCCTCTGTATTCTTAACTTTAATGTCTTTGAACGTTTTTAGTATTGCAGTGGCAGTAACATGATGAAACTCAAATGTAGATGAAGGACAATCAACATTTTCTGTCAACATTTCCTCTGCAAGAGAGGGAGACGAAGTTAGGTGTTTAGTTGTCTCTAAGGGAATATCAGCAAAATAAGCCCTGAAAGCATCTACAATGTCCGATTTTTTTGTAGTGACATTTTCGCCAACCCAAACTGCGCGCATCATTTCACGACTTTTGGTTTTACCAGACTCCTTGTTTATTATCTTCCACGTGCTTTTTATCACGTTGTTGGAGTTTTTAATTTGATCCCGAATGAATATTGCTTTTGCTCGAATACACAAATTTCTAAAAATATTTGAATACCTCTTAACATAGACCTTTGTTGCATCGTCGTTGCAGTATGTCTTTAGTTTATATGACAACGTTTCTGACAACGTATGTAGGTATATACAAAAAATAAAACCGAATTAAGAACATTTCGAAGTCTATTAAAAATCTATAAACAACCAGATAAGGAACAAACATCGCAAAATATATTTAAAGTGAGAAAACCTGTGAGATTATTCGACGAGCAGACTAACCACCCGAGCGACGAGGTCAGACATTAATTAGTTTACTCGGAATAGTTTACATTTAAAGTACTAAAATAATGGTTTAGAACATTTATCCAACTTCGTGGATATTTCAGACATTAACAGTCACGCAACATGTATTCGCGTTTTTTACAGAATGGAGAGTTTCTAACTGAGAGCTGAAAAATATATTTATAATCTTCAACACTTTAAAAATCTTAAACATCGCAGTAAAGTTACTAGGTAATTGGTTTATAACAAATACATTTATGATCTAATACCACCATGAACGTTTTTTCTATCGGACTGCTCGTAGCTCGAAAAAGAAACCTCTTTTCATCATTGACGTTCCTAAGACATGAACGTAGAGTATTGCGCTTGTGATAAGAACGTAAGAATCTGTGAAATGCGTTGCCTGAGTAAGTTTTTCCTGATGGTTGCAATCTTGGTGGCTTTGATTCAATCGAGATTCAATCAACTGCTTCTAAGTCAAGTGTAAACCAATAGTTAAAAAATATATTCCAACATTTTTGATTATTTCAATTCATCAATATCAATGATGTGTATTCCTATTAGACTAAGGTTAAATATTTCTTGTGGATTTTTAAAGTGTTAAGCAAATTAAAAAAAAACAGTGGTTAGAATACATGTTGCTACCTATAACATAATAAATGAATAGGCAATTGCCATTATCAAGTAGATTAAAAAAACGCGCGTTTCAAATGCAAAATTGTAAATTGACATTTAACATTATAGCATAACATACCTCTTTTAATCCATTATTTCGCAATGCCGTACAAAAATCATGCGACAAGGAGAAATGATCGAGGGTTGCAACACCCCCTTTTCGATTGTACTCAGTTGGACAGCTTACAAGTGACGGCATAGTGCTGAGTCTTTTTACTTTATACCCTTCTATCATCCTACATAGGTCTCCTGGTGATTCATTTACTACGTAAATTTTGTTCACGGGTCTGTAGTCTATTAATTTAATAGAGCGTTTTCTATCTGAAACCAATATTATACTAGCTGCGCCTTTCGGTTCACCCGAGTATTTAACGTTCCCGTGATTGTCCCATGTCAAAAGTACTATAAATATGAGGTATCCCAGAATATAATTTATGTCTAACTTTTCAATCACAAATTAGCAATATTCATGATAATAAGTAGGTATGTTACGGAGAAACGTATGGCTCCTTATCGAACGAATATTACCCATAACCGGGTAGGTAACAGCATAAATTAAATATTCACAAACATTTTCATTTATAATATTAGTAGGATAGGCAATTAGTTGGATTTTAAAGCTCTCCTATTAACATACATCAGAAGTAACGTGTTCTCCCAAAGATGCAAAAGCGTTTGCGAGAGCCTGGAACTTAAACCTGGCTTAAGGAACAGGCTGTGTGAAGTTAGAACTTACATAACGCGTTCGGGCGGTCGCGGGGTTCGCAGAATAGGCTCGGTGGGCCGCGAAATGAGACGACGACGGCGGTTGAGATGACAGGCGCGGTGACGGCTCGGTCGGGCTTACCTCTCTGACTCACGGACTTATATTCCAAGAGCTGGTGGCAAAATTTACATCTTATATCTTTATAGTATTGTCTATTTTTTTCCTTGCAACTCAGTCTTCCAGGAAGATTTGTGCTACTTCGCACCAGGGCCTCAATATACAAGCTCCGTGCTTAGTTTGAGGCCTGCTATATGTTTTTCTGTACACAAATATTGTTATCATAAATTATTGTCATCCTTTTCTAATATCTTGTGATGTTTTGTGTATGATGTTAAGTTTCTACACATATGCGAATAAATTATTTCTATTAATATTGGTACAATTTATATCCTTATAATATTGGTAATGAATATAAAATGTGAGTTTTGCTAGAGGTGGGTGTTGCGTTTTTCTTCTTTGCATCAATTTCCTAATGACAGGGATAGTGACCACATCATAAACCACTTTGGCAATCGACGTTTGTCAATACCTTGCTTTTCGATAAATTGATAGCAGTCTTAGCTTATAGTTATTCCTGGACTACTTTAGTAGAGAAATGTTTTTTAAAGCGTTAATACTCGTACTAAGCCAGGCGCTACTTCTTGGTTAACTGAATAAATCCTTTCGATTCCCCAAAGACCAAACAAGACTCTAGGTCCGTATGTCATATATTTCAATGGGACACGTCTCAGTTGATGAGCTTAGCTCAGGGTCGCAAATCTATACATTATTCATCTCACGAGCTCCTGACGAAAAGATCGCTCTGTGTGAGCATATTGTAATTTGGGACATTAAAATTGTATTACCTACAACCTACAACGCTGTGTGGAACATTGCAGTCTTCCGGGAGTTGTTGGATGTTTGAATCGTTATTTTTTATACGAACGGGGAAAAGAGAGCCACTTAAAATTATACAAACACCCGCTGCCTCGAGGTTTTACCCACGTGATACCCATTTCGGTAATTTTACTGATATGAAAAATTACCTATATGATATATACGTATATAGCTAAAATCTAATCGTGTTTCAAATTTCAAATAGAACCGTTGGGACGTGATTGAGTAACAAACATTTAAATATCTAAACTTTTCAATATCCATTTTTATTAGTAGGGCTTAGATTGCGGCTCACTGACTTAAGAAAAAGTTTATGTGATTTAAAATAAATTCTTCTTTATCACATGAAATTGATCAGCTTAGTGACTTGTGTGCACTGTGACACGTAAGCCTATTCCAGATGCTTTTATTCGTATTTCTAGAACAGATTGAATTTCCAATGCTTTCGTATAATCTGACTATTTTAAACCTGAATAAGAATTAATTTATTGCTTCACTGTGTAAAATAGGCCTTAAAAATAAAATATGTACTACAGAGTACCCTTGACGGGTGTGCAGTGTAAGCTGTTTTATATGCCACATAATATGGTATGATGATGAAATGTAATAATGTAAAATGACAATGAAATGTAATAATGTAAAATGATAATGAAATGTAATAATGTAAAATGAAAATGAAATGTAAAATGATAATGAAATGTATTAATGTAAAATTATAATGAAATGTAATAATTTATTGTATGGAATCATTTCTGAAATTTTTTTTTTGATTGATTGATTGATAATGGTAATTCTGTTTTCGATAACATTATGTAGAGGACTCTTGGCAGAGTCCGCCTGGGGAAGTACCACACCTTTGCCAGTTATTCTACCGTCAAGCAGTAATGTGCAAATATTAGTGTGTTCCGGTTTGAAGGGCAATGTTTCCAAAGAAATTAAAGGGCTTAGAGATATAACATTTTAGATCTCTGGGTGACGAGCGCAGTGCAGTGCTAGGCAATGATTTGGACTCTTCGTGTTCCAATAGCTGCGTGTCACTGTGCTGTTATGTGGCAGGCATGTTGCAACAAAATTTTAATTATTAAAAATAAAATGTACGCGTAAGTAGTCATCTTTCCCGTCGTTAAAATAGTCCTTTAAATCGTAATACTACTCACCTATTTTTATTTTCTTATCTCGTGGTTATCACTCCATCGTGGTGAATGGCTATTTTCTGTTTCTTATGTTCATTCAACCTATGACAAAGGAGCTTTTTATTTATAGATTTACTCAATACGAAATATTCAATTTATTTAAATTTTCCAGTCTGCAAACTAACAATTATCATAAAACAATTCTCAGTGCGCAAAAGAGAATATCAAGAAATAATATCTATAACTCCTCGAAGAAACTAACGTTTAATTTCCTCTAGTAGACAGTTAACATTTCTTGAAAATAATGGTGCTTATTGAAGCTGAACTATTTATATTTACTTTCGAGAGAAGCTGTATTTTCTTCGTGTCTTAAAGCTTTTAAGGTAGAAGCTTACTACGACCGTTTCTTTGTTGATATACTTATATTTTTACTAGCTGCTCGACACATCTTTGTCAAGCACTGAAGAACTTACCTCTAATACTTCATTACCTCTAGGTATATTTTTGTACTTCACTAGTCTGTATTTTGTAGTGATAGGACTTTTTGGAGTACCCTGGGGAAGTACCACACCCTTGCCAGCTATTTTACCGACAAGCAGTAATGTACAAACGTTACTGTGTTCCGGTTCGAAAAGCATAGTTTCCAGTGAAATTATCGGGCATAGAGAGGAAACATCTGAATCGGTGAATGCAGAGCACTGCTAAGTAATGATTTCGACCAAATAGCTCATGTTCCAATAGCTGCGTGTCACTGTGCTGTTATGGGCACGCAGTACGTTGCTTACCATCAGGCACATGCCTTGCTTGTATCGTCACTTTACACTATAACAAAATATACGGCGCTAGCTTCTGACTTGTATGAAACAAACCATCCAAATTACACTACGCTACATTACAGTAGTTATGAAACTACTTACACAAAGCACATCTGAATTATCCATAGATCATTGAAGATCTAAATATGATCTACATGATCAAGCCCACTACCAGTCTGAAGCATGCACAGCATACTGGCGGCGTATCACGCTAAATGGTAATACTTATCTTCTTCTTCTTTGTCGGTATCACTCTTGACAGAGTGGTCGTGGTCATCACTTCAGGTGTCGGTGGCAAGCTTCACAACACGTCGCCACTCCTCTCTAATGGCCGCCTTTCTTGTGCATTCATGTACTGATGATGAACCATTTACCACCGCTTTTATCTGGTCAGTCCATCTCATAGGCGATCTTCCTCGTGGTCTGGTACCCTCAACCCTCCCCTGGACCACAAGTCGCTCAATAGCTACCTCCCCACGACGGCATACGTGACCAAAAAAGGTGAGAATACGAGATTGCACCAAAGATGACAAACGCTGCTTGATGCGGAGTTCTCGAAGTATAGACTCGTTGGTGCGGAATTCAGTCCACGAGACTCCGAGCATTTTCCTCCAGCACCACATCTCTAGGGCGTCTATCTTCTTCTTCTCTGTTTCCCGCAAGGTCCACGTTTCTGCGGCGTACAAAAATATGGGGAATACAAGTGCCCGAACTAGCCGGATATTTGTGGCTCTATAGATGTTGCGATTCTTCCATATTTTTCTCAACCTGTCCATCGCAGACCTAGAAATTGCCATACGCCTCTTGACCTCATCGATACATCCACCGTTGTTAGTAATCAAGGCTCCCAGATAAATGTATGAGTGCACCACATCACAATTAGCAAGTTGTTTAGTTTCTGGAGCATTGTTATTTATGCGATCGACAATCATCACCTTTGTTTTATTCCGGTTTATTTTAAGCCCAAACTCAAAGCTAACGCGTTCCATCTTGCCGAGAAGTTTTTCCATGTGCTGGGTGCTGGTGGCGAACAAAGTGGTATCGTCTGCATATCGCAAGTTGGAGATCCTCAAGCCACCAATCGAGATGCCATCCGTCCAATCTTCGAGTGTAATTCTCATTATGAGCTCTGTGTACACATTGAACAGTAGTGGAGAAATAATGCATCCCTGACGGACTCCAGCGCTGGGGTGGAAATGATCGGATATAACATCTTCTGCGCGGACTGAGGCAGTGCCATCCTCATATAGTCTTCGCAGGAGGTGTACCAGATGTTTTGGAACACCCATCGACGTCAGCGTTTCCCAGAGCCTGGGCCACTTGACAGAGTCGAACGCCTTAGAGAAGTCCACAAAGCATATGTAGGCGGGCTTGTTGAATTCTCTGGCTTTCTCTATAATTTGTCGAACTGTCAAAATTTGCTCTCGGGTTCCCTTCCCCTTAACAAAACCAGCCTGTTCAGGAGCAATCTCTTTGCTTAAGTAGGACTTTAGACGCTCGTTGAGTATGTGCAGTAAAATCTTGCTTGCGTGAGAGATAAGAGCAATAAGTCGGTAATTACTACACGTCTTGGTGGAGCCCTTCTTGTGCAAGGGGACAAAAACAGTGTGAGTCCATTCTTTCGGCCATTGCCCCGTGAGCCAGATCTTATTGCATAGGCTGTGGAAGATTTGGACACCATGTTCGCCCATTGCTTTGATCGTCTCGATTGGTATGGCATCTGCTCCTGTGGCCTTACCGTTCTTCAGGTGTTTGATAGCGGCTCGAATTTCATCCTTCAGAATATCGGGCTCAAGATCTTCGCTTTCGGGTTTCGTAGCGGCGTAACACTCTGATTGTGGGTCTTGAAAAAGAGACTGGCAGTATTGTCTCCACGTTTCAGCTATTGCCTCTATGTTCGTCACTGTCTCTCCGTTGGGGTTTTCGATGGCCCAGGTTTTACAGCTTAGGGTTTTTGTGATGGCGCGAATTTTTTGATGTAGGTCCCTAGATTCATGCTTATTAGCGTGGACTTCCACTTCTGCACAAATGTCCCGAAGTTGGTTGTTCTGGTCACGCCTACAAGCTTCTTGAATTCTAGCGGACTTTTCGTTGAGCGATCTTATATCAGCTCCAGATGCTTTCATGTTTCGCCTTTCCTCCACCAGACTCAACGTTGCATCGCTCATCCAATGCTGCCGTTTCCGTCTCCGTTTGTTCATACTAGACTCTTTGACTGCGTTTATCATAACGTTCTTAGCCCGATTCCATAATTGATCCGGAGTCTCTGTGTTGGAGTCAACGTTCGTCCATGGTATCATTGCTTGCTCCAGTACACTTAAAAACTTCGCATTGTTAGTTACTTCAATTTTCCGTCGTGTCTCAAGTTTCCTAACAGCTCTTAACTTTAATTGTACTTTTGATATCAGCAATTGATGATCTGACCCGCAGTCTGCTCCCGGTAGCGTATGAGCATTCTTGATAGATGTCTTCCAGCGCGATCGAATCAGGACATAATCTATTTGATTGCGGTGTTTGCCGTCAGGAGTTGTCCAAGTATATAGTCTGCGTCGGTGATGTTCAAAAAATGTGTTGGATATCACTAAACCATTGTCAGACGCAAACTGAATAAGCCGGTCCCCTCGCTCATTGCGTTGCCCTAAGCCAAATTTACCTGCACAGTGACTCAGTTGATAGGCATCTGCCCCCACTTTTGCGTTAAGATCACCCAAGATGATCAAAAGTTCTCTATTGGCGACCTTTTCGATGGTATTTTCCAGCTCTGTGTAAAAGTTCTCGACCTCATCATCACGCGCAGTACTAGTCGGTGCATAAACCTGAATCAGATTGATATTGACAGGTGTCGCTTTAAGTTTTATCTTTATTATCCTGTCGCTAACCGGTTCATACTCCATTACACTATTCCTTAGGTTTTTTGGAATAAGGAAGGCAACTCCATTTCTGCTGTTATCGTCGTTTCCAGAGAAGTAAATGGCATGAGTCTCAGTGAGAAAATGACCGTTGCTTTTCCAGTGAGTTTCACTAATGCCGCAGATATTAATGCCACACCTCGTTAACTCCTTCTCTAAAATGTTTAGCTTGCCGGCTTGAAGTAGACCGCGAACATTCCATGTCCCTATCATTTGGATATGTCGCATCTTTATGGGGATTCCAGTAGCATGTTTTCCATACGTTGCCTGGTCTCCTACAGCCGTACGGCCGGTAGCCAATTTCCCACCGTCTGCCCCGGAAGCAGTACGGCGCCGGTTGCTAAGCGGATCGCATGGCCTCCTCTTTGTATTTGACTGTACCTTCATGATGACTTTCTTGGGAATTTGTTATGCAGTGGTTTCCCCTTGCCTTCTGCATTTAAGTTTTTTTGGGGTTATTTGGATCCCAAGGCCGTTTTAGCCTCCTCCAACCAGTTGCCCAGTCAGGTGAATGGTTATACCGCCATTTGCTCGGTCGCCAGAGCCTCGTCTGTTGTCTAGCAGGGAGCACCACGGGACAGTAATACGCCGCCCCGCCGCCATCTGGCGCGTGCAGGTGAGGTTGACAGTAGGGTCGGTAAGATCTTAGTTCCGTTCTCCCCTTTCTCCCCAATAACTAATACTTATACTTATATAATACTTATACGTCGGGCCAAATAAACGCCAACCAAAACATTCTATGCGTCACCCAAGCTCTCAGAAAGGCTTTTAAAAATGGGGTAAGCTGCCGGTCTTTACAGGCCCAATGTCTCAACACCGAGTAGCTCAAAAATGTACCCACGTCCCAGGGTTGCTCATTTTATTTTAGGGCTAACATTTATTTATCTAGTTTTTTGTTATGATAAGTGCGTACGTATTGTATTTACATATATCCGTAAGGGGTAAAATTAAATGATCTTTGTTTGAATGAGAACCATAAAACCCTTTTTCCATTGAAACTAGCAAAAGTAAAATTCTTTGGAAATTTAAGTAAAAATTTAAGGAGAAAATTTACAGAATTGCCTATGTGATTTGTAAGAAATAAATGTACCTACGTAAATTTGCATGGATCACTTGCTCGCTCCTAACTAAGGCTGTATGATGCGAGGATTCGTAGCGGTGCTACTAAAATGTAATATTCATTCAAATGCGTAGCGTACTCGTAAGTGTGTAGTTATGATAAAATTTTATGTGATGTTCCACGTTTGATATATGGGCTGCACTAATTTGTGTCTCAGTAACATCCAAATGTATACTAATATATCTATAATAATAATATTGTAGTGGTAGGACTCTTGGCAGAGTTCGCCTGGGGAAGGACCACACCTTTGCCAGTTACTCTACCGCCAAGCAGTAATGTGCAAACATTACTGTGTTTCAATTTAAAGGGGAATGTTTCCAGAGAAATTACTGGGCTTAGAGGTATGACAACTAAGATATCTGGGTGACAAGCGCAGTGCAGTGCTAGGTAGCTAGGTAGCGGACTTCCCGTAGCTCGAAGAAGCGACATTTCATGGTTGATGTTCCAAAGACACGAACAAAGAGGTTTGACTCTACTTTTGTGATAAGAACGTCTAGACTGTGGAATGAGTTGCCTGAGTGGGTTTTTCCCGATGGTTATAATCTAGGTGTCTTCAAATCGAGTGTGAATCGGTTTCTTCTAGGTAAGCACGCTCCATCTTAGACCACATCGTCGCCTAACATCAGGCGAGATAGTGGTCAAGTGTAAACCTATAAATGATAAAAAAAAAGGTAATGATTTGGTTTCTTCAAGTTCCAATAGCTGCGTGTCACTGTGCTGTTATGTGGCAGGCATGTTGCTCACCACCAGGCACATGTCCTGTTCGTCTTTTCACTCTTTATTTAAAAAAATTTTTTTAAGAGTTTATTATAGTTAGTTTATAATCTGACGTATTTAGAATTTTTGACAGCACTTATATTGTTACGGCGACATAGACAAGGTACATTTACATGTTATACATAATTTTCTTGGCCATAGACAATTTGATGTATAAGGAACGTGAGGCTGTTAAATCCTTATTCCATAGAGGTCGCAATATGACCGCAGATTGGCGGACGGTTTTATCTCTGGTTTTAGTGTTTGATCGTAAGGGATCCGTTATCTTATTTCGTTATGGATACAGCAGAAAACAGTACAAGGACTTTTGTGAGAATTTTGCTACGAATACTATTTACACTGCTTAAACGGTTGAAGGGCATTTTTTCCAGAGAAATTACAGGGCTTAGAGATATAACAACTTAGATCTGTGGGTGACGAGTGCAATGCGGTGCTAGGTAATGATTTGGGCTCTTCATGTTCCGATAGCTGCGTGTCACTGTACTGTTATGTGGCAGGTATGTTGCTTACCATCAGACACATGTCCTGCTCGTCTCGTCACTCTTTATTTAAAAAAATAAACAAATTCTGAGTTTTAATAAGTTTTCACTTCTATCGGCAGTTCCTATGACTGCCATTTTTTTTTTTATTTCTTAAACATTAAGCTACAACATATTAAAATTGCATTGTGTATCTAAAGATATTGAATTGAAACTGAACAAAAAAACAAAATTAACATTTAAAAATGTATATATTCATATTGCCCCACTACTCACCAGCCAATTATGCACCTCCGTATAATAGATTAACTACGTGAAAAGTCTTCAGCTTGCATCAAATACCTACCTAACATTTTCTGCCAGGTCTTGGAGTAATTACGTCATCAAGAGCGTAAAAAAATATGTATGTGCATATTTTATTAAAATTAACGTGGTTGTTACAAATATTGATTGGGTAAACGGGTAACTCACCAGTGCCAAACGGGAAGCCATCGGGCGCGTACACTCTCTTTGAAAATGGCCGCCGGACGCGGCCGAAACTCGAGTCGGATTGACCGACCTCATTACACGTGAGTTACCCGTTTACCCAATCAATATATGTCCATATTGCCCATCGTTTATCTTAAAACCCCACGTAAAATCTTAGTTATCACTTCCTCCTCAAACTGATGATGATGATGATAGAGAACATATCTAGCCTCATCGGTCGCGGACCCATGCCCTCGTTAAATTGTTAAGCAGCGACGGTAGGCCACTAAAAAACTTATAAAGCGATCTGTCTGCCGCCTACCTGAGGCGGTAGTTAAATAAATTGAAATTTCGTGCGCGTGTGTGCGTCACCAGTGGTGAATTAAGGACAGACGCACTGAATTTATGTGGTGAATTTATTTAGTACACACGAAGGATGACATCGTTTCATAGTTGACATTCCAAAAACCTGAACGAAGAGGTTTCACTCTATTTCGGTTTGCAGAGCAATGTTTCCAGAGAAATGACTGTGCGAAGAGATATAGCAATATATCTCCGGGTGACGAGCGCAGTGCGAGGCTAAGCTATGATTTTAACTCTTCATTTTCCAATATCGCTGTGCTGTTATGGGCAGGCATGCTGCTTACCATCAGGCATGTGCCCTGCTCGTCTTGTCACTCTATACTATAAAAAAAAACGATTTTTGATAAGAACGTGTACGTCAAGGTGAGGAATGCGTTGCCTAAGTGTATTTTTTCGATGTGTAAACATCTTCATGTAAACATCAGTCTTGGTGTCTTCAAATCGAGAGTGAATCGGTTTCTTCTAGTAAGCATGCTACGTAGTCGATCGCATCATCGCTTAACATAAGACGAGACAACAATATTGTGTAAACCCATAATGGTTCATTTAATTTACAATTGTTAGCTAGAAAAAGCAACGCCGTTTCACGGTTGACGTTTTTATCGGAGACAATTCGGAAAGTGTGCAAATGCTTTGCATGATCTAACACCACCTTGCCCGCTTTTGTCTGATTGCACGTAGCTCGAAAAGGCGACGTCGTTACATGGTGAACGTTCCAGATACTCGAACAAGGAGATTTATTAATTGTATGGGGTAACGAGACGAGCAGTACATGTATTGTGGCTGATGGTAAGTAACACGCCAGCTCATAATAGCACCACGTAGGTATTGGAACATGAAAAGTTCAAAAGCTTTCCGAAAGATTTAGCCAGTTTCTACCTTTCGTCAGAAATAAAATGTACCTTTCGGTGCATTTTTAACTGACTTCAAGATAAGGAGGTTTCTCAATTCGACCGTATATATTTATATATATATATTTTTTACAGTTTCGATGTCTTTATTTTAAACATGAAGTAAAAACTTTGTACCCCTTTTTAGAAAAAATGTTAAGGACGGAAGAGTTTGAAATTTAGCACTCTGATAGTGTAGATAGAGAAAGAGTGCAGAATGCTAATGTTTTCTTTTTAATTTATGCGTAATAAAGATGTTCATCAAATCAATAAAAAACATTAAGCACTACTATGTATTTGATACACATGCATCAATACTCCTTTATTTATATTGTAGTGGTAAGAGTCTTGGTAGAGTCCGCCTGGGGAAGTACCACACCTTTGCCAGTTATTTTACCAGTTATGTTCCGGTTTCAAGGGCAATGTTTCCAGAGAAATTACAGAGCTTAAAGATATGACGTCTTAGATCTCTGGGTGACGAACGCAGTGCAGTGCTAAGTAATGATTTGGACCCTTCATGTTCCAATAGCTGCGTGTTACTGTGCAAAAAAAAAAATTATAGTTTGAGGTCATATTGAAAATAGATTAATAACTCTGTGGTCAAATTTCGACCACTCTACGACTACTATATTTTAAAAA
This sequence comes from Ectropis crepuscularia, assembly GCA_963693475.1. Taxonomy (NCBI): domain Eukaryota; kingdom Metazoa; phylum Arthropoda; class Insecta; order Lepidoptera; family Geometridae; genus Ectropis; species Ectropis crepuscularia. Next base: position 24,350,007 of record OY856355.1, read on the forward strand.
GCTCACAAGTTTAATTTTCCAGCTACGTACCATCCGTATCTGAAATGAGCTTTATTGTATTTGATAGCGCAATTCATAAGGAGAGCTGTAAAGATACTTATAATCGCTTTACGACCTTTACCGCGTTTTTACAAAGCCTTACTCGTGCTTAATTTCATACTTTTAAGGTGTGTTGTCGCCTGTATCCTTTGTAGTATATTTCGCTTACAATATTATATTTAATACTGGGATTTGAGTCTAAATATGGTTTACATAAAAGAATAGGTATCTTATTTGTAGTGGTAGGACTCTTAGCAGAGTCCGCCTGGGGAAGTACCACACCTTTGCCAAATATTCTACCGCCAAGCAGTAATGTGCAAACTTTACTGTGTTCCGGTTTGAAGGGCAATGATTCCAGAGAAATTACAGGGCTTAGAGACATAATATCTTAGATCTCTGGGTGACGAGCGCAGTGCAGTGCTAGGTAATGATTTGGACTATCATGTTTCAATAGCTGCGTGTTACTGTGCTGTTATGTGGCAGGCATGTTGCTTACCATCAGGCACATGACCTGCTCGTCTCGTCACTCTATGCTATAAAAAAAAAAAAAAAAAAACTGATTTTTAAAGAAATGGATATGACTAGTAAAATTTAGTATAGAGGGCGCCGGTGTGGAACCATCTACATCTACCCGCCATCTCAAAAAGAGTTTTGGAGGGGTTGGGGCTATAAGTAGATTGAGCTAAGCCGGTGACTGGCATTCCTATTTGTAATTTTATATGAGATCGATCAGTTGTCTATATAAATTCTTACATTTATTTAACTTTTACTCTGAATGGTGTTTTGTCAGCATTAACAGTTGAGGTATAAACATTGACGAATTTCTTGACTCACTTGAGCAAAATAGCGGTTTATAGCAAAGTAAAAGCATTAGCAAAACTGAACAAGAGATGGCAGGCCGAAGGAAACTAATAAACAATTGCCGAAAAAGTATTCATAAGGTCCTATTTTGAATAAATAGTGAATAACTAATAGTGACAATAAGAATAGGATACGTCTAATAATAAGCGATAACCTCCTTTTAATAATTTTCCAGAATTTTCGACTGGGTGAACCAATTTCGAAAATGCATTTAGTGTTCAAAAGGGTAGACCCCCAACTTTTTTTTAAGTTTTACCTTTTTTTATAGTAGATATGGAGTAACGAAACGAGCAGGACATGTGTCTGATGGTAAGCAACATGCTTGTCACATAACAGCACAGTGACATGCAGCTATTGGAATATGAAGAGTATAAATCATTACCTAGCACTGCACTCGTCACCCAGATATTATATCTCTAAGCCCTGTTACACACTGAGATATAAGACCTTTTATCTCTGTGCTCTGTAATTTCACTGGAAATATTGCCCTTCAAACCGGAACACAGTAATGTTTACACATTACTGCTTGGCGGTAGAATAACTGGCAAAGATGTGGTACTTCCCCAGGCAGACTCTGCCAAGAGTCCTACCACTACAGGTAGGTTAAATAAAAATAGCACATGAGGATATGTGGTCGTTTTAGTGACCACGGCGGTTGAACCGAAACGTCAAGCTAATTAAATCTTATATATAAAATTCTCGTGTCACAGTGTTTGTTTCCTTACTCCTCCGAAACGGCTTTACTGATTTTAACCAAATTTTATATGCATATTCTGTAGGTATGAGAATCGGCTACTAGCTATTTTTCATACCCCTAAGTGACAAAAGTTGTTCACACCAAAAAATTTTTTTTTAATTTTCGGACAATTTTTTTTGTTTTTATTTTTTTATAATGCGGCGTAAAAAAATACATACAACCCTAAATTTTTACCCTTTTATCACCAACGCCTATTTTTTAGTAATTTAATCATTTTTCATCCCGCTCGATAACTGATCAATTATAGTCTTTTTAAGGCTCCTATATAACGTAAAAACGGAACCCTTATAGATTCGTTGTGTCTGTCTGTTTGTCTGTCTGTTCGTCCGTATGTCACAGCCACTTTTTGCCAAAACTATGAGAACTACACTGTTAAAACTTGGTAAGTAGATGTATTCTGTGAACCGCATTAAAAATTTTACAAAAATAAAAAAATAAATAGGGGGGTTTCCCATACTTAGAACTGAAACTCAAAAACTCAAAAAAATCTAATAATTGCCGGGAAAACTCCCTAAAAACAGCCTTTTTCTTTTTCCCATATAAACGTATTCTAACTAAAATGTTAAGGCAATTTGAGCTTTATTGCTATTAAGTAAAGTTCATATTAAATGAAGTGCTTTCCCATTCAAACGTTTTCTAACTAAACTGTTAAGGCAATTTGAGCTTTATTGCTATGAAATAAAGTTCATATTAAATAACAAGCACTCGCTTATGTCTAAGCAATATTTGTGTGTTCCTAACGTCAAGGAGTCAATTTGCACTTTATTCCCGCTGCACAAAGTTTAAATTCCATCATGTCTATCAAAACAGTTGGAGGATAGGAGGACCTAATGTCACGTTCCGTAACCAACTCAGAAGAAACTCAACAAAATCGATAATATCGCGAACCAAATCAAATTGAATAATCACTAAACGTAAGACTCATTAGTACTGATTTTCAATTTGGTCGGCTTAACGATAATATCTATTTTGATTTAGTTTCGGCACGCGATATAAAATGCGTCAGTTTTCACGTCATTATATCAATCAAGTGTCAGTCAAACACAAACCGCATTACCAAAAGTGTTTTATTATTTTGAATTATTGATTTAATATCCTTATCTGTGCTAAAATTATTTGAATACAAACATTGTGTTGTGGAGTGCTGTATTTTTGGAGTTAAACTAACAGACAGAATACGAAACACCATACTGCGTTCCAAAACCGGAATAGCTGATGTGACTCAAAAAGCAGCCAATTTGAAAGTGGGATCGGGCTGGGCATGTTTGCTGCGTGTCGGATGATTATTGGGCCAAAATTACCACGCGGAGGAAGCCAGATTGCAAACGACGACGCGGCAGACCAAAGAAACGATGGCAAGACAACCTCCACAAATATCGGAAAGACTGGACTGTATTAGCCATAGAAAGGGAAAAGTGGAAGGAAGGTATGAAAGCCGTTGGCCAACATTGGGACAAAACAGCCACATGATAAATAAATATTAATACATATTATGTAAATGAGATAGATGCAAATGAGTTAAATTTCACAATTCAAGAACAAATTACAGGCGAACTGAGGATTTATAAATCAGTTGATTCGATTCAAGATGATGTCGTCAACAACTACCTATCCACCGGAATTTTTGAACTCGCTGGATTTTCCAGGATTGCCACCTCATACCTAATCTTCAATTAAAAGTTGGATCGGTAGTAAAAATGTTGCGAAATATGAACGAACCGCGTCTTTGCAACGGCACACGGTTAGCTATAAAAAATCCTGAACAACGTGATAGAAGCAACTATAATGAAAGGAAAGTATAAAGGAGAAGACGTTTTGATACCACGCATCCCAATGATTCCGACTGATGTACCATTTGAGTTTGAACGACTACAGTTTCCAGTGCGGCTTGCTTTTGCTATTATCATAAACAAGTCCCAGGGGCAACCTTAACACGCTCAGCGCCAAGCCATATATGCAAATACTACCAAATTTTCACAACTTTTAAGTTTTGTTTTTTTAGTGTTGTGAGTTGTGAGGAGTTAAAATAGTACAGAAAATAATCACACCCCTTCCCCCGTCATCCCTTTTTTTCACCAGTGTGTATATTGTTTGATACACGTGGCCTGGGGAATACTTTAAGGAATATAGCTCAACTATTCCCCAGGGTATGTGTATCAATAAAGATACATATTTCGTAATAATATTTCTCTGTGTTTCTCTCTTGAATGCACATTTATTATTCAACCAAATATTAACTGAAGAAACTTACTATCACTCAATTAAGTGAACAAATAATTGTAAAACTATCTGCTAAAACGATCTGCTCAGTTAGCCGGAGATGAAGTGCCATCAGCCTCTATTATGACAAGAAGACCGTCTAATAGAAAACATTATCTCAAAAGTAACAAAGTTGGAGAGAAATTTGTACGCTGAAGATGTGCATAGGTGCTATAAAAACTATGACAGGAAAGTTATTGGTGGCAAGACTCTTAGAGCAGCTCAAACAACTACAAAATGATCTATATGTAAAAGTTTTCTGTGTCAAAAATGTTTGAATAATATTCACTGATTAATTTTGAACTTAATAAATTGATTGTTTAGTTTCTAAGTAACTTTATTTTTTTTAATAAAATTACTTTAAGGTGTTTTTTTATTTTTCTCTTAATATCTCCTTAACTGATAGTCTGATTCTCAACCCAAAACCATTAGGAAAATGTGTAGAAAGCGTGCGCATTTCGGGATACACACTGCTTTAACTGAAATGGGGAGTGTCTGTCATAAACTATAGGTACACACTCCTTATGACCATGTGTATTCTAAAGGATACACATGGCGCTGAGAGTGTTAAAGTGTTTGTGGTATTAATCTAGAAAACCCATGTTTCTCACATGGTCAATTGGATGTTGCATATTCCTTCACGTGTTCGAAAACCATCAGATTTGTTTGTCCATGTGCCAGGTAATCAAACAAAAACATCGTATATCACAAAGCACTACAATGAAAATAAAACTGATTTTTGGTAATAACTTGATAAACAATAAAGGGATTCATCATCATCCTATCTGGGGGCACGGGAGTGCCCCCTATTTAATTTTCATTCACTGCTGGACGTAGGCCTCTCCTAATGAACGCCACAAGGTGCGGTCTTCTGCATTCTGCATAAAAGGATTTCTTGATTTTAAATGCTTATATACGTTGAAATAAATATGTTATTAATAAAACACTTACTTAATGCGGTTCACAGAATACATCTCTTACCAAGTTTCAACAGTATAGTTCGTATAGTTTTAAAAAAGTCGTTTTGACATACGGATGGACAGACAGACAGACATGACGAACCCATAAGGGTTCGTACGTTTTACGGAACCGTAAAAACGGATCTTCGAAATGTATGTACGCTCATAACTTTTAAATGACTGCACCAAATAGGATGATTCTTTGATTAATATATTTGTTATTGTCGCATGTCGGGACTAGATTTGTACAGCAGAAAGTTTAGAAAATGTAGACAAAAAAATACATGGTGGTACGAAGTTCACCGGGTCAGCTAGTAGTAATATAAATTATGATTAAGTTTAAGTTCTGTGTAATTTAAGCATTAAATAAATAGTAGGCCACCTTTTCAAAACGTATGCAATGTTACTATGTCCTAAAGTTTTAAATTCAACTCTGTAAAGGTATTTGAGTACCGTGAAATGTGATGGCCGCCCAGGGAGTCGGACAATTTATCAGTTTGTACGGAACTAGCCGTCCGTTTGTTTAAAAATTAAAATATATTTAAAAATCATAATTTATTGGAATTGGTTTACAATAGATATCGGGAAACTGACAGGCAAAAAAATTGGCAGTCATAGGAACTGCCGATAGAAGTGAAAACTTATAACAGAATTTGATAGCTTACCTTGGAAACTACACGGGTGTAACCGGTAGGCGTGGACTCGCCATCTTGGCATGGTCATCTAGAAATGCGTCAGCATTTCCCATTGGCTGATGCGTTTCTAGATGGCCATGCCATGATGGCCTCTCCACGTCCTTTCAGCATTTCCCATTGGCTGACGTATTTCTAGATGGCCAATAGCCATGGTCCCGAGAGTTTACCCGAAGCTTTCTTATCATACCCGAGCGTGATGAATGAGTTCAATTCACAGCCCACGAAAAATCTGTCTAGGCGCGCCTAAAGAAGTTTTCACTTCAACTAGCGTGTCTTTTAATCGAGAAGAATCTCAGGTCTACCGCCTACCGCTTCTGCTTTCTGCTATGTTTTGATTGGTAACGCCGATGAAAGCAGACAGCTACATCTGCTTTCCGCTCCGCTGCATACGGAAACCATGTAGTTGGATGTTCATCGGCGTTTCCTAATTGGCCGATGACGTCACAAATTAAAGCATAATAGAAAGCAGGAGAGTTAGGCGGTAGACCTGCCAGTTTCTTGTAGGTTAGCGCGTACCATCGTCACACCCCGGACACTCGGCCTAAAATCTATACAGACGGTGCAGTTGACATACCTACACTCACACATCTCGCATATGTCGTTCGAACGCATTTACGCATGTGTGCGTGTCATCTATGTCGTGTCGCTGAGTGCTTCTCGCGTTCTTGCGGGGTAGGAAGCTTGAAACTGGCGGGGGGTGGGGAGTGTCCGTTCTATCTGTATTATCTATTCTATGCCATCGTAAACCGCATCTCGCTGAACACCGGGATAGATGACAGCCAAGTGCAAACCTATTCATTATAGCTTTCTAATAACTCACCAAACGGGCCGAGTTTTTACGTCTCCAAGCCTATTGTTATCGGTGTATCGGTCGGTCGATACGAAGTCAGTTCGAAAACCTCTTCTCTGTTTTAATTTAAAAAGATATCCGTTCCGAAAAGTCGTCTGTATAAAAAAATAAATTACCTTTTTATTAGCTTCAGACAATCACAGGCCCACGGTTTTCACAGCCAGCTAAAATATAACATACTAGCAGCACCCGCATAGCCGCTTGATACACCGTGTTAACTATAATTATAGTTAACACGTTAACAAGTTTGTTGGTTTTCGACATTTCGTGAAATATAGATATTACACGAAATGTCGAAAACCAACAAACTTAACTTTGCGATCGGATTTTGGCGGGTTTTTTTGGTATTTTTATTTGGCTTAGGTACCCGTAAATTTGTGTTAATTGGCGTTTACTTGAACGAATTCTTATTTTGACATAAACCACATTAAAATCAAAGATCACTTATGTAGAAAAATCGTACAATTGAAAAAATTACCCGTTTTGCCCGTCAAAATTGTAAACGCGAGTCGCCGCCAGAGTATTAAGCGGATAGTTCCCGTTGAAGTTACGAGTATTTTACCGTGGCAAAAATCTTATGTTTTGTTCTAAACTATAATATGTGTCCAGTACTGACCAGACTATTAACTAAGACCCAAATTTCAACTCGATCAGTTCAGATTTTCCAACGTGTTGAAGCCAAAAACATCCAAACATTTAAACTTACCTACGCATTTATAATAAATATTACTAGGATAACATCTTTTCCCAATAGCATGCTTCAAGGTGAGCGTTCTACTTAGTTTTACAGCTTTGATAAAAGCTGGCGAGACTTTTTATCTTTTTCAAAAGGAGCGTTTTAAAACTTCATAAGATTAGCCGCAAAAGACGAAGGCAGATTATGAGACATACCTTTTCCATTATTAAGCCTGTTTTAGAATCACCATATTATTCTTTTACCCACGATGCAGGAACGACAGAGAGTTATGAGTTTGACGTGTCTATTTCACTGTGTGTGTATGTTTGTCTGTGGGATAGTAGCTTCTGAGCGCATGAACCAATTTTGATATTGCTTCAGAGGTGATTTTTCGAGTGTTTTAGGTGTTTTTTTTAAATCGGTTCAAACTCTACAAAGATATATGTACCTCTAGATACTCAAACTTCCAGAGTGTGGGATTATGACTTCATACCTCGTTTACATTATTCCAGTCTAGCGATTGAATCCAGCGCTGGATTGCTTACTGGAATAATGTAAACCGGCACTGGTGCTTTATCAATCAAACTACCTAAGAAAGTGCCAATGCATTCCAGTGCTGGTTTACATTACTCCAGTAAGCAATCCAGCTTTGCATTCGACCGCTGGACTGGAATAATGTAAATCGGGTTTCATGTCTAAATAAAAATCGTATTTAAAACGACCACACACGTACCCTATATCAGAAGGAAGTGACGTAGAAGCGGTAGGGAATAGAAATCAGCATTACTCTACACACGTACAAATCGGTCAGTACGATTCCGACCGTGCAACGGAGCGGTCGTTGATCAGAGCAAAGAGAATATAATTACTACGTAGAAGTCGGCACTCAGTACAAACTAACAAGAGCAGTTAACATGTCTGTTCAATACCAACCATATGGCAACGACTTTGTGGAAACAAAACGAGTACCAACCTAACAGATTATTGAAAGAGATAGAAGACATGGACCTGGTAAATTTCATACATTTATTTAAGTACTGGTAAGTTTCAGTTTCAATAGACTAAAAACTTTCAAAACTAGGGCATGTATTCCGGAATTCCGAAATCTTGGAGAAACTTTTTCGAAATCTCAATTTCGAAATTGAAACACTTTAATATCGTTACTCCAATGTCGGTATTTTGACCTTAACTTTTTTTTAAACACAGCCATGATGTACAGATATACATACACACAATAAGTTATTAAAGATTCAATAAACAAATCAATCAGTGGAGTAATTCATTTGGCTTGAAAGTGACGAGCGCAGTGCAGTGCTAGGTAATGATTTGCCGCCCACTGTTGTAGAACTTATAATGTTTTATTATAAAGTATATATGTATATAAATAGATAAGTACCTGGGTCACCGAGCTTTGCTCGGTATAAATACTAAAAATACTTAGATACTCTAAGATTTTCTTAAAAAAAGAATACTTGAAAAAAAAGAGAAGCCGTCTGGATTCGTACCCGCAGCTATTAATTCGAGACCGCCACGAACGCCCGACTTCCCGTCTGAGCCAATTATGCTGTCGCGTCACGCAGCGAAATTTACCTTCGCATTCTAATGTCTAATGTGACGGTTTTTCATTGTCTAAAAACGAGCATAATATGCGTTTTTTTAAATGAAACCTAGTTAGATCGATTTATCGTCCCCGAAACCCCCTGCATACATAATTTCATGAAAATCGTTCGAGCCGTTTCCAAGATTCAGATTCTATATATATATACTCTTGTATATATATAATATATATATACAAGAATTGCTCGTTTAATGGTATAAGATAATCAATTTTACTTTTCTGTAATATCCAAATATTTTTCCAGTTTCGGAGCTGTTCCGGAATTCCGATATTGGATATTTAGAATCGTGACTCAGTTCCGGAATTGATAATCTTCCGATATTACATACCCTAGTTACGCCCTACTCAGAACAAAAAACATAGGTGTTGCCATGGGACTTACTTCTGAGAAAAGGTTGAAGACATAATTAATTAATTTACATACGAAATCATTTGAGATGTTTTTTGAAGTGAAAACTTCTTATAGCGCACGTGCACAGCATTTTCATGGGCTGTGAATGTAAATGAAATGAAGGAAATATAAAGATGAACTAAATACCGACTGGATCAGGGATGATCGATATTCATCGATGGTGATGGATCTCGAATTTATATTGCAGATAAAAGTAGTGCTGGGTAGTGATTTAAACGCAATCCGAACGGCGCATAATCCTTGCCTTTGTCATTCTAAACAGATAAAACAAAGAACGAGATGTGAGATTCCGTGTCGGAGAGTTTAGAATCGGTACGCTCTGGTTTGATTTAATTTCTACAATAAAATAGACCTAACTTAAATAAATTTCAACGATTAAAAATAAAACATACCTACGCCTTTATTACAGAATTGGGTTACAATAAGAGAAAGACATGTAAGCACATGACTGCAACATAACAACACAGTGACACACAGCTATTGGTACCTACATAAAGAGTCAAAATCAAAAAAAACCTAGTACCTACTGCACTGCGCTCGTCACCCAGAGATATGAGATGTTTTATCTCTATGCCCGGTAATTTTACTGGAAACATTGCCCTACAAACAGCAACATAGTAATGTTTGCACATTACTGCTTAGCGGTAGAATAACCGACGAAGGTACTTCCCCAAAAAGTCTTACCACTGTCTTCTTAACACAAAAAGATACCTCCTGCCGTGCTACCTACCATACTCCTTAATGAACCCCACATGGAACAAAACACACCAACACGTATTTACAATAAAATTATACTCATTCAGGTCTTCTCCATGTTGTTAATTATTGTTTAATGACAAAAAAGTGTTTATTCATTTCAAGATAAATAAATAACTATAATTTTAAAAACCCGACTGAACAAAAACAGCTTTAAAAACATTATTTAATAGAATGTACCTACTATCTAAGGAGACACTTGAGTGATTGAGACAAATCTAACGATACCTTAATTGTCATCCAGCCGTTTGGAAGATAGGTGGGGGTAAAGAAATTTACAAACATATAAGAAACCATAACCCTTCATTCAGTCGGGTAATTAAAATAATATTTTGTGTACAATTTCGATTACTCGATCGTATATCGTACCATAGCCAAAAAGTCGTAGAAATACGATTTAAATCATACTGTTGGCAATTATTCGGTCTCATTTTTTGGAGACAGGGAATTGAGTAAAAGTGGGTGGGACCTGATAAATTTATCAGGTTCTACCCACTTTTTTTATCAGGTCCCGCCCACTTTTACGTCATTTCTTCGCAACTTCCTCTGATAAAAGGATTCGTCTGTAGAGCCTATAATAGGCTCTACAGACGTGACATCACTCCAAAGTTTTGCACTGTATCTTCGTCATTTTTTGTTTGTGAAACAAAAGATAAAATACGTGTACAATATTTTTAATAAGCTAACTGGCTGGCTAGTTATTATACAGCGTGGTGCTTCGGTCCCGACATTAAATTAACACACAGGTAGGGTTCCTGACCAGTAATCATACAAACGGTATAAAACAATATTTTCGCATATTTAAAAAAAAAAAAATTCTAACAAGCTAAATAATTGTATCAGGCAATTCAATCCAAATCATCCTGTGCTCAGATTCTTTCAACAACGTCAGTTGTGTGCGTGAGTTGCATTCGGTTTCCGTAGAACTGCAACGTCGCAAAAATTATCCTGTGTACTAGATTCATTCAAATACGTTAGTTGTGTGCGTGACTTATGTCACAGAATAAATATTAGTACAAGCGTACAAGTGGCAACGTCGCGCGCGACAGGGGTAGGTACTTTACAAAAGCGCACCGGTCGAGACGGCGGACGTACTCGCAAATGCACGCCGGCGCCGGTCGAGAGGGGGTACTTACAAATACTTTACTTACAAATGCGCGATCATTTAGAACGGGGAAGAGAATAGGTATGTACCTACATCACGCCAAAAGCATCAATACTTGGTTTATATCGATGTTCAATACTTATTCATCATTAATAAACCGAATACCTACCAAATAATAAAGATAAGAGATAAACAAAAAGTAAATTGGTAAATGCGTAGGTACCTAGGTAGGTAGGTGTCTATTGTAACTTTGGCGAAACATAACTAAATAATTGATTTGAATTGAAGTAATTCAAAGCAATGACTTATTAAATTATTTAGGTGCGTGTAGTCAGAATCAAGGACACTTCGCATAAATATCTCACCAAATGTTCCCACTGCTGGGCCCTCTCTCGCAAGAAGAGAGTAAAAGCCATAATCCACCACCCTGGCAAAGTGCAAGTTGGTGAATGGCACTTTGCCAAAGTTACGGCTTACGGCTGGTCTAGTAAAAGTTACGGCTGGTCTAGTTGGGAGAACGGCGCGGCGCCTGCCGATCCGGAGAGCCCGGGTTCGAATCCCACATGCACCACTGTTTTTTCGAAGTCATGCGCTTAATGCCGCTAACTTAAAACGGTGAAGGAAAACATCAACAACGTGAGGAAACCGACATGTAAGTACCTAGAATCTTTCAAAGTCATGTGTCATCCACCAACCCGCACTGAGCCAGATGGTGCCAGTGGTGAATTATGGCCTTAACTCCCTCCTTGCGAGAGAAGGCCCCAAGTCCCAGCAGTGGGAACATTTAGTGGGCTTTTGATGATTATGATGACTTCTTGTTCGACGTTCTCCGTTACATCAAGGCCACTTAATACTCGTACTAACACAAAACATTACCTAGCGTGAAAGCTGATGAACTAGGTAGTAGGTACCTACAAAATTTTTTAAAATTAAAATAAAAACATCTTCCCACGAATCGATTTCAATTTTGTAAACAATTTAACCAATAAACTCAATTCAAATTCAATGATCTCTTTCAAATGAAAGATATTGTTTTAAGTCAAATTACCTATCGCATAATAGCTAAACTAAGTATAGCGTAATAAAGATTCTAGGTAGGTAGGTACTTACATCTTTTCGACTCGAAGCCGTGGTAACTACTTTTCATCGGTGTCGCAGCGATGAGGAACGGCAACGCATCATTTCGCGAGTAGCTAAGCGCGCCGCGCGCCAAGCGGCGCGGCGGCTTACTTTGAAATTGTAGGCACAAAACTAACAGAGCCACACTGTTATGGTCCACATACATCGTCGAACTTCCTACTACTATTCGATACTATTCGACATCACCAATTAAATAGGTAACTCACACAACAAAATCACAACACAAAAGTAGATATTTACAGTTAAAGTTTAAGCGCGAGAGATGTGTCAAGGTCAACGAGTGAACTTGTACTGATGGAGAATTGGAGAAAACAGAGAAGGACAAGAAATTAGAAGAGCACATTTTTTCTGCAGTGCATTACTTCGCACACAAACGAGTGTGTTGTGTCTTATCTCTTTCTTTGTATTTGCCTTTCGCTTTAATTTTCATTGATGAAACATATGGATCTGTGGCCTGCGAGCTAATGACCTCTGACTTACATTTTTAGATACAGGTTGCTCTAATTTGGAATTTTTGAAAATTGCAAATAACTCAGTCAATAAAAACGATACAAGAAATTTAATTTTACAGAATGTTTTAAAATATGGTATGTGATATGTGGTTTAATTTAATGTCGCGACCGAAGCGCCACGCTGTATATTTTAGTAACTGTGCAAATTGTGCTGCTAATTTTCAATTTTTTTATTTTATTTATATTTGTGTAGAAATTTATTAATAGCACGGTTATTAGGTACTCAAGTTTTTTTTTTTAGAAATATCTATGTATTTCTAAAAAAAAAAAACTTGAGTACCTAATAATACCTAATAAGCTTTTTGTTATAGTATTGCGCTAAATTGCGATAATCGGGTGATTATCACACCCGCACTTGGCCAGCGTGGAGGATTAAAGCCTTGATTCTCACCTTGTAAGAGAGTACCAACAGTGGGAAAGAAAATTGGTCTGATTATTCTGTGCTAATGCTTACACTTATACATTTACGACTTTATAGATTTACGTAGTAAGGTATGTTTGCAATGTTGATTAGGACATTGTTTGTAGAGTGCGGTTTTAGACTATTTGCTGAATCATTGAGCTGTTTATTATCGGCAGCTTTAACGCGGCTTTCTCAATAACGTTGGAGACTTAAATATAACCATATATTAACCATAAATATGCCAGGTATATTACATACATTTTATGAAATTTGGTAATTTAAATAAAAAGAAAATCACAGTTAAAAAATGTTTATACTCGTAACAATGTTGTCTTCAAATCGAGAGTGAATTGGTTTCTTCTAGGTAAACACGTTCCATTGTAGACCGCATCGTCGCTTAACATCAGTTGAGATGGCGGTCAAGTGTAAACGTATAAAAATTAAAAAAAAAAAATATGAATGTTTAAGTATTCATTAAAAATAAGTAATTATAATATTAAAACTACTCTCCAAATAACCCACCTCAAACTGCTCCTGGCGCAAAGATTCCCATGATGACTTAGGACTTAAATTGCTAAAACTCAAAATCTATATCAAACCTTTCATAAATTTTGAAAATATAAATCAAAAATTAAAAACAGTTAATACCTATATTAATAATAATAAAAATAAAAAACCGTTTATTTGAGCAAATGCTTAAGATAAAAAATAAAAAACATGAAATACTTACGCTAAAAACAGATTTGTTGTTAGTCCTTTTAACATTTTACAGCAGTATCTAAGATCGTAGGTAGGTAGGACTACTTATTTATCTCAGCAAAAATCAATTGCACAATTAAAGAGTGCCCTGTATCCCACACTAGGGTGGTCCTGTGTCGTGGGATACAGTGCCTTTCCTTCTACATAGGATTTAATACATTTATCCCAATATATATTTTTTATTTTTTTAATTACAAGGAGGTACTTACTGACTAAAACAAATAAGACGTATGTATGAAATGTTGAGGGTAGTTTAGTGTGATTGTATGATGAAGATAATTATGAAATGAGAAAGAGTGTGTTAATATACATATGTTTAGCCAAGGAATAACCATAATAAATACATATTATATTACTTTTTGATTATAGATTTCTACATGTAGGGTACAAGCTTGCAAGTGCAAAAGAGTGACTATTACGATAGTTGTCCAATACATATTAAGCGAGTATGATAATATTATTACATCAAAACAGGTTCTTAGGTTAATATTTGTTTTTGGACACGGATAGTGTTTGATGTGTCTAAATATTTTGAAATTAATCTGATGGCAGTATTACGTAACAAATGTAACAATGGTGGTAATATATATGCATAGGTAATAGGTGTAGGTATGTGTAGATATTTATATGTAAATGAGGGTGTGAGAGTGTGTGTGTATGTGCGCGTGTTGTTTATGTTAGAATGTGTAAATGTGTGTGTGTGTATGTGTCAATTCAACCAATATTGATATTACAAACGAGAAGAAAATAATTTGTGTTGGAATAAGTGAGTGAGTGAATGGATATTTTGTAAAGAGACAGCGTATGGTCTAAAGCAACATCCAACACTTTCTATCGCAGAAAACATATGGGCACAAGACTAGGCAGATGAAATCGGTTTAACATGATAATGGCGCCAATAATATGGATGATTCGCCATTTCGCTCCTGTAGGGGCCTGTCCTCTCCCAGTTTGAGTTCAAAAAACATTAAGCCTTGAACTTTGACCAATTTTGCTAGGAAAGGGGACAGGCCTCTTAGGGTTATATGATCGTGGCTAGTACTTCTTCTGTTTCCGTGTAATTTAGAGAAAGGAGCCAATTTTCAAGTTTAGTCTTACAAACGTAGCGAGATGTTTCAAGTATGCTGAGAGAACTATCTATTTTTTGGTAAAGGAATGGACCCTTAAATTGGAAACTTCGTTGGGAAAATGAACTTCTCGTACGAGGGCACTTCCATATTTTTCTTCTCTTCCTAATTTCAACTGTACTGTGAGCTGTTTTATGAAAGCGCATTATCACTGCTTGGATATAGATCTGTCGAGTCGTAAGTAGTTTTGTGTCGTTGTAAAGTTGAGCTGTAGGATAACGAATTGGCTTTTTGTACGCGATTTTTAGAATAAGCCGCTGAGCTCGTTCCAGCTTCAATAGAGAAGTTTTTGGTGCGGACCCCCAGCACACTATGCAGTAATTCAGGACGGATTGACAAAGAGCGTTGTACACCATTTTAATCGTTTTTGGATCAGATACCACGCTCATTTTCTTAAAGATATGGCACATTTTTCGTAGACGAGCACATAAATTGCTTATTTGACCTTCCCAGCTCAATCTGTTGTCTATTTGTACACCCAAGTATTTAACTGAACCGACCCGCTCCAGATCAGGACAGGCACATGGCGCATTGAGCGATGAGTTACAAATATGAAGCTTTAAGTTTATAGATTTGGGCTGAGTACGTCGAGTGATGGTCAGAGTCATGTATTTGGTTTTAGCTGTGTTCAACGTCAATAGGTTGGTTTGCAGCCATTGAGCTACTGTTGAAAGACCTTTCTGAGCCACATGAACGGCCTCCGCCCATGTTTTAGCATTAAAAACTATAGCAGTGTCGTCAGCGAATGTGAATATTTCGGCTTGATCAACCTTGAGGTGACAAAGGCCATTTATATACATAAGAAAAAGCGTAGGTCCAAGGACGCTGCCTTGAGGGACTCCGAAAGAGACAGTTGCATAATCACTGCAGAGACTTGACACACGAACCCTTTGCTTACGTTCAGACAGATATGAGCGAAACCATTCTAAAGTTATTCCTCGCACTCCATGGAGTTCGAGTTTTCTCAAAAGTATTGTCCTGCTGATTGTGTCGAACGCTTTGGCCATGTCAAGAAACACTGCAATACACTTCTGGTTCTGGTCAAGCTTACTGGTCACGTGGTCTACTAAAGCGACTACAGCGTCCTCGGTAGATTTTTTGGCTCTAAAACCATACTGGTGGGATGAAAGTAACTTATTGTCTTCCAAGAAACTCGTTAAACGTTTGTTGACAACTTTTTCCAATATTTTCGATAGTGATGGAAGTAGGGAAATTGGGCGATAATTAGATATAGTCGACTTGTTGCCTGCTTTATAGATAGGACATATATCTGCAACCTTAAAACAGTTGGGGACAACTCCTTGTGACATGCTAAGATTGCAAATGTGTGCAATTGGACGTGCTAGGATATGGCTTGCATATTTGAGCAATTCATTACTGATCTGGTCACTGCCAGGAGCGGATGCCAGTTTTAAAGACGATATAATTTTATTTATTTCGTTTTCATCGGTAGGTGCTAAAAACAGTGAGTCTACTGGAGAGTTTACTTCTACTGCAGATTTCATTAAAATAGTTTCTGTTGTATTTAGTTCTGATAGTATATTTTGGGCAAGGTTTTGTCCAACCGATGTAAAGAAACCATTGACTGAATTTAATGATTCCAAAGGTGTTGGTGCTATATTTAAAAGGTCATTTGAATTGGATTTCGATTGTTTCAAGTTGCAAATAGTTTTAACTGTATTCCATAGCTTCTTGGTATTGTTTCTATTTGTAGCGATGAGATCAGATTCGTATTGACTTTTCTGTGCTTTAAGTATAAGATTACAATAGTTTCGATTTTTTTTGTATTTGTCTTGAAGAGCCTGGTCATTGGGTGCTTGTTTAAGCTTTAAATGTAAGGAGTCCCTTTTCCTGACGCTATCGATTAACTTAGGTGTCATCCAGGGCTTAGAAATTACTTCAGAGCTTTTGAGTTTTGCGTAAGATGTGTTAGTTGTGAGCGAAAGACCTATCTGTTCAATCAAAAAATTTGTTGCGTGAGTCACATTTGTTTCCATGTAAAATTTGTTCCAATCTATATCCTCCAAAAAAGAAATTATTCCGGAATAATTAGACTTTGTTTTGAATTTGGGGTTAACAGATTTTTGTTCTATGGTTTCGCTGATACCTATCAAAACAGTATCATGGTCAGTGACCGTAGCATTACATACTACGACAGATGACATTTTTTTGGTTCTGATAAATGCGTGATCGAGACAATTCTTATAGCGTGTTGGATAGGTATGTCCTGGTATAAATCCATAATAGGTGGTAAGCTCAAGATAGTCACATGTCTTCGGGTCAGTGTTACCAGGTTTTATATCTATGTTAATATCTCCAGTTATTATGCAAGTATTGTTATTAGTCCCTATTATGACACTTTCCAAAGATGTAAGAAAATTACTTATGTTGTCTATAGATGGGGAACGATATATTGCTATAATGGTTATTTCTGACTCCACATTAATTGTCAAACAACTAGCGTCATTGAATGGGGGTTCTTTGATTTCCACATTAATACCAGTTTTATAGTAGACCATTACACCATCATTTTGGTTTCTAAAAACTGCACTAGAATGACACTGGTAGTTGGGTATATTAAATGATTCAGTTACATCTCTACCCCAGCATTCTGTAAGAATAATAATTTTAGGAAGTAACTTAAGTCTTGATAAAAAAGTTATAAAAGCGTCAAAATTTTTGCGGATGCTTCTAATATTTTGAGTAATTATTATTGTTTGATCCAGATATTGGGTTAAAAAAGGCTTGCATTCTTCGGCGGAGCCAACACTACAACTTTCTATCAACTCAGTGTCATCGATGTTTTCAATCAATTCTTTGTGATGATTCATCATATTGAAATCAATTTGCTTATGTACAACACAGGACTTCCTGGTTGCACAAACTTAAATTCTAATTTAAAACACCGATGACAATTTTTATGTTGATAGTTATCGCAATAGGGTCGCGCCGAACATTTTTTAAAGTAGTGACGATTCATTATACATTCGTAGACCGCTGTGTGCCTGTTATCGGTACGAGTCCCGTGTAAATCCCTTTCACTAATAGACAGGTACAGTCGCACATATAAATCTGACCGCGGAGAAACGAGCGGCCCGGCAACGCTTCCAGTTGCAATACAAACACCGGCGAGTGCGCACCAGTAAAGGAATGTTTCGCAAGAATTTGTTGCCGAGAGATTCGAGTTGCACATTTTGTTTGGTTCCGAGTATTTTCCATGGCTTACATAGTTAACATAGCTAAATACGATTGAGTAAAATTTGAACTTGTTTGTTAAGAGTAAATTTTGATCAGTTTTCTGGTAAATGAGCACGGGATATTGAAAGTGGTGAATGTTGGGTGGTTGCACGGATTTCTTTTTTTCGTCTATTTGGATCTGCGGAATAGTGTTTTTAAGAATATTAGGTCGGCTACATGTACATAAAAGTATTGTTGTTGCTAAGAGAATGCAGGTTTTACAAAGGCGATATGACGGATTGTTTGTGTAGTGTGTTGGATGTGAAGTTTGTTTTGTACCGTGTAATGAGAAATGGGTGATTGTTCTGTGTATGAATAAGATTTGTTTTACATGTTTATCAGACATACACAAAGTTTTAAGAAAATCTATAAATATTAAATCAAGTAAATAGTAAACACATACAAAAAGTACATAACAATATATTGACAAATTCAACCTTTTTTGTTTCTTTATCGCTGGTTTTATACACAAAAGAAAGGTATTAATGTGAAAAGGTTGTCGGAAAAGTACTAGTCAATCCAATTAAAAGGTCGCATTATCATAGTTAATCACAGTCTTTATTCATAAAATATTAAACATCTGAAACAAATATTATAAGAAGCGTTCCCAGAATCTGGCAGTATTACCACGCCGAATGGCAATGACTATATGTTGAGTCAAATAAGTATACACCAGCAATTTGATCACGCGTTGCGTAGATCACGCATTCGGAAAGGTATATCATATTTTTTTTTAAATAAAGAGTTACGAGACGAGCAGGACATGTGCCTGATGGTAAGCAACATGCCTGCCACATAACAACACAGGGCCACGCAGTTATTGGAACACGAAGAGTCCAAATCATTACCTAGCACTGCACTGCGCTCGTCACCCAGAGATCTAAGTTGTTATATCTCTAAGCCCTGTAATTTTCTGAGATGATCCTTCGGTCCGCAAAGATGCAATGGTTCAACATCAAACGATTCAAACATGTCACCGCTTCTTTTTGTCACACTTCCGACTGGGAGTGGAAAACAACTAGTAACTTTGCAACTTTGCGACGATGTTCAAATTGAAGTTGTGTTCGAACAATCGAGTTGGCAATGAGCCTTTTGGCACGTCTCTCGATCGCATCTAAAGTCTTAACCGGGTACTTAACCTACCTATCAAAAACGACAAAATTACAAGACGAAGACATACTCTTCAAACATACTAGAATAAACCTACAAATATTTGATTAAAACACTTTATTACAATAGTTTTATTCTATACATCGTATGTATTTATGTAGACATCGATTTGCTCATAAAAGTAACGACATTTTCTATTACTCCGAACATATTTTTCATGCAATACTACCCCTTATCAAAACGCTGTGCACGTCACAACTACAGCACTTTACAACAGCACTAAAACTACGATACTACACAACATGATTTAACGCACTCATAACTCAAGCATAAAATATTATTTCATGAACTGAGATAGCGTCGCACTTCTCGCTAGAACCGACAAGATTCTCGCGAGAATATAATTATATTTCATTTTTCTCGCCAGTCTGGGCGTCTCAGAAGTAACTGTTTCACTCAAAGATAGGGCTGGGTACCGATCAAAACCGGTTATTATCGTTTTTTACGAAACAATTACTGCTGTACGTAAAATGAGCCCTTGTTTCATGAAAAATAAATCTATTACACTAAAATGAACTGTGCTTTACAGCTGGTAGTAGGTGATTAATTAAATTAATAATATGACAACAAGTTTATAGTTTTTTTTTTAAAAAGACACGGGCATTGATGTGCAGCATAAAATAAAATCATTCTGCTATTATTTGAAACCCAAAAAAAAACAAAAGAAAATAAGCGGTTACTAAGAATACCTTTTTCGCTGGGCGCTGGTACAAGAACAGGATATTTGTACCCAACTAAAATTCTTATCTGTATAGTTTTTTTCATATACTCACTGCAAAATATTGTAAAATGTAAACTAAGAGTTTGCCTCTTGCAGGTTTTTGACTACAGAAATGTGTAAAATGTATTTAGTGACTTGATCTTACTCTAAAATTTGATACCATTGCCCGTGAAATCTTTGAATATATGTATAGAATACGATAGATAGAGTAGGACTGAACTGTTTAAGCATAAAACCCACTCTAAAATTAATGTCTTTTTACAGTATCAGGCAAAACCAGTAACAGTAAATTTTGTTAAAACTTTATTTTCAAACCATTACTTTGTTGCTCCACTAACTTTTTATTTTTACTATTTGACTGCCACTATTTGCATTCAATTCGGTGTTTGTAACGATATGTGATTTATACCGGTTACCAAGCCCTGTTTCAAAGTATAGTGATTCTATTTCATAGTTGCATCCTTTCCATTTCAAAGACAAGTTACTGTGTCTTGGGAATCAGATATAAAAGCTAACGCCCTCAGTAAATCCTTAGAATATTTTTGTAAATAAGTTAAGATTTGAATCTTGAAGCTGGAGTTTTATAGCGAAATTTTCGTACCTACTTACACATTCTAAAATGTTTTGTTTAAGATAACTGTCGTTCTATCTGTTGATGAGCACTTCGTCTGCCCATAAAAACTAACAACTTAAAGTATTATTACTTACTTATTACGCTTGGCTAAATTTAGTCGACTGAATTTAGCCGCTACTGAATTCTGTGAAGTGTAATAGCATTCAATAAGTTAGCATACTAAGATCAGAAGCGAGGATTACTTGCTCCTTAGCTTGTTTCTAAACTTGCTCCTGATTTCATTCGACTAACCTTCCTTCCAATTTTGCTTCTGAAATCAGTCACTAAATTTATCCTAGTGTAATAAACCTTATAGCCCTATGCAGAATTTTGTACGAAGAAACAAAAAAAAAAAACAAAGAGACAAAAACCATCCCGTGCCACACTACACTGCACTCGTGATGAGTATATTATTTGATTTCAAATAAAAAATGATTTACTTTTTTGGCATTTTCACAACCGTGGTTAAATGATGAATCGAGTCCCCCTATATTTCGATCTTGCGATCCGAGTGTCTTGCGACTAGCGAGGAATGATGAGGCTATTCCCTGTTCTCTCTCTCTCGCTCCGATTACCCTGGGAATACTCTCGAACTCAATCAAAGATTGTTGTCATATTTACAAGATTATACCTAGAATATACCAGATATATGTTAACTGTCAATTTTAAAACATAGACATTTAGGTAGTCTAGTTTTATTAATCTATACTAATATTATAAAGCTGAAGAGTTTGTTTGTTTGTTTGTTTGAACGCTAGGATCTCGGAAACTACTGGACCGATAGGAAAGATTCTTTTTTTGTTGGATACTCCATTTATCGAGAAAGGCTATAGGGTATATAACATTACGCTACTATCAATAGGTACGGAGTATGAGTGAAGAATGTAAAGAAAACGGGGAAAAATATTTCTCTTCGAGAGCTTTAGTTCCGTGAATTTAAATTCTATTTGGTCGTTGAAGTATGTGACGGCGCGTGTCTACATTTGAAGTAATCAAATTTGTTCTACAACAATGCATTGTTGTTTATTTACGTATTTTTAGGGTTCCGTAAAACGTAATAAAGTGGCCAGCAATGGATATTTTAGTATGGATTTTCCTCAAATAGACACGGGTGAAACCGCGGCACAGCTAGTTAAAAATTTATTTCTTGTGGTTACATTGTAGAGCGAGTTCCCGGTACTCTATGCAGTTTCACACACCATGTTCACGGGAATACACTGAAATATTCCGTAATTGGGATCAGGGTCAAAAATATACCATTTCGATAACTCAGGCAGCTAGATTATAGAAAAGAATTTTTGTTATATCAATTTGTTAAAAATCTACAAAGATCATCAAACAAAGTTTTGACGTCACTTTATTGTAAAAATCATACAATGGAATCAAAATCAAAAATAAACTTACGTCACTTCTGTCACTTGAAACTTCTAAGTAATGTATGTTCGTCATTTTTTGTTTGTGAAATAATACATAGAATGGATACAATATTTTTATGTATAATGGGACTGACGCGCTAAAGTAGTATTAAATTGATCTAACCAATGAATAATATTAGTGAAGGCAATAGCCGTACCTACTAGCATAAACTTTAGAGATTTCTTAGACAACGATTATTTTGTTTGTAAGACCTCGACGAATAGCGGAAAGTCTGGACATGGTATTAGCCGTAGATAGGTAAAAAATGGAGGCTTTTGCCCAACATTGGGACAATTCAGCACATAATACGGCTACGGCTCAAGTTACGGCTGGTCTAGTCGGGAGAATGGCGCCTGCCGATCCGGAGACCCCGGGTTCAAACCCCGCATCACTGTCGAAGTTATGTGCGTAATGCCGCTGACTTAAAACGGTGAAGGAAAACATCGTGAGGAAACCGACATGTACCTAGAATCTTTCGAAGTCATGTGTCATCCACCAACCCGCACTGGGCCAGCGTGGTGAATTATGGTCTCAACTCTCTCCTTGCGAGGGAAGGCCTGAGTTCCAGCAGTGGGAACATTTAGTGGGCTGTTGATGATGTTGATGAGCACATAATAATAATAAATTTTTAGTTTTTATAATGTTTACACTTTTTATATATCGTAAAAAACTCAGAAACTAAGTAGACAAATAAATTACTGAATAAAAATAAGACTGTGATAGTTTTATCAGTCGTTGAATTAGTTCAAAGTGAAAGAGACAGCGTCAACTTTATGGGCACTCAACGTGTCTTGTCTCATTACAATGGAAATCACCCGCATCATTACTGTGGATGAGCATCAATTCTCAACTTCATGGCCTATTTCAATATTCGGCGCAGTAAAGCCGCACGTTACAGCCCCCTATCAAAGTGACGCTTGTAACCATTACACAGTGTAAATGTAGTCAGTACAACATGTTATTTCTTATCGTATAATAGTAATCGACATCAAATTAGGAGGCGGAATTACATGGCTAAGTCCTGCTTATATTGTATATATGTGAAAGTTTGGATCTTCGTTGCTCAACCGCGTCGGAAAGGCTAAACGGATTGGATTGAAATATAAAACACGGTTAGAATACATTGAGGCGTACGTTCTATTTTTTAGATTAAAATATCATTTTTATCCCAAGAAAATAACAGAAAAACATGTGGTAAAACCGTGAGGTACAACTTGTATTTATCAAAATCAAACACATTCATAAGCTATATTTAAGAAATTTTCTGAAAGATGTGTCAGAATCGTCTTTAAAATATTTTTATTGATTATTTGCAATAATTATCTACATGAAAATTATAAATATTTTTACTGTATTTAAAATATGCTCATTGTTCACATAGACACACGAACACATACATGTGAGCGTGTGTATAATGTAAGGGCAATATACACACGCTCACCTAATATGAAACTCACTCAATCACCCACACACACACAGAATTAAACATTCAATTGCAGATTCACCATAGGAGGAGTCTTTTTTTTTTTTTTTAACATTTTTAGGTTTACACTTGACCACCATCTCGCCTGATGTTAAGCGACGATGCGGTCTAAGATGGAGCGTGCTTACCTAGAAGAAACCGATTCACTCTCGATTTGAAGACACCAAGATTATAACCATCGGGAAAAACCCACTCGGGCAACTCATTCCACAGTCTACACGTTCTTATCACAAAAGTAGAGTCAAACCTCTTTGTTCGTGTCTTTGGAACATCAACCATGAAACGATGCCGCTTCTTCGAGCTACGGGAAGTCCGATAGAAAAAAGGGCTAGGTGGTATTAGATCATGCAGATCAGATGCACACTCTCCGAAGTGTATCCGATAATAAACCGATAAGCTAGCAATTTTTCGGCGATGTTCAAGACTTTGCAGTCTTTTTCGCACAAGAGTGTGCCTATGAGCCTTTTAGCACGCCTCTCCATCGATTCCAGAGCCTCAAGCTGATACAAAGCTGAGTCTTTCGAAATACAGTTAAGACTACTTCGGAGCCAATGGGTTCTCAATATCAAAATGTTCATGTTCATGCACAATGTCCCTTCTGTATACACTGTGGAAGATATACCTGTATTAGTTAGTATCGAGTATTTACACCGTTTTATAGTTCCAGCGGGGAATCAGGGTAATGGAGCGACAGCGGGCTTCATAAAATTACAGTACGTACGACAAGTGTATGCGTATAACCGATGGGGGCAGCACTACCGCGTTTTCAGTCAGTTGAGTAACCCTCCCTGCCCTTCAAATAAGCTTTTTTCAAGGTATGGAATGACGGGACGAACAGGATAAATGTATATTCCTGATGGTAAAAAATACGCCTGTAAGTCAGAGCATAGTGTCACGCAGCTATTGGAACGTGAAGAGTCCAAATAATTGCCTAGCACTGGACTGTACTCGTTACCCAGAAATATATGATGATTTATTTCAGTACACTGTAATTTTACTTACATCTCTGCTCTCTGCAAATAGTCCTACAATCTACTTTACATGATTATGCTGAAAAAGTATTGTTACGTACATGCCAATGTACCTTTAATCAATGAACAATTAATCAATTTTAGACATTTTAATTAGAACACTAACTCAAAGATGTTGAAAAAACTACGGTGTAAAACTAAACATTCTACAAACATTAATATTATAAGACTAGATAATCCTTGAACATATTTACTAGGAAACCTTTGATTTCAAAACATGATTTAGAATAAATATCTCAACAAGAAAAATCGTAAACTAACCTCTAAAATGCATTTTAAACGTAAATATCCGTGTCGTTAATAAACCTACATTATTATTATTCACTCATTTATTGATCTTCTTAATTTTAAAGTTTTTTACAATATATATATAAAATAAACATTATAAAAAACTTAAAAACTAGGGTGCCGCGAGCAGCGGGGCAGGGCCCAAGCTACCGGTGGTTAGGGCTGCAGAGAGAGGAACCTCCTGACGATGCGCGCTGTGTCTAGGATGACTGCCTTCTGTATCTGACCCTTGATCCAACCGTCTAGCGAAAGCCTCTTGAGATGTTGTTATTATTATTATTATTATTTTTTACCAGATAATTGTATAATAATTGCCATGTAGTTTTTTTTTTAATTATTCGTTTATTGGTTTGCACTTGTCTGCTAATTTGTCTGATGTTAAGCGACGATGCGGTTCATGATAGAGCTTGTTAACCTGAAAGAAACCGTAATACACTATTTTTGTGATTTAGTTCAAACGTAGTAACACATGCAATAATGTCGGTGTGAATTGTCTGTTGCTAAATTGGCCAATATTGGCATACTATGTTACTACAGTATTTTATGTATTCTGCTACAAGTATATTGCTGATATAAATATAAATAATGTGTATTAGGTACCTACTAAATGTTTATGAATATACATTATAATTCATGTTGGAGTCCAAATCATTACCTAGCACTGCACTACGTTCATCACCCAGAGATCTAAGACATTATATGTCTAAGCCCTGTAATTTCTCTGGAAACATTGCCCTTCAAACCAGAACACAGTAATGCTTGCACATTACTGCTTGGCGGTATAATAAGTAACAAAAGTGTGGTACTTCCCCAGGCGGACTCTGTAAAGAGTTTTTTATCCTACAATAAATTACAATATTGAAAAATAATATGACAATGAACAAAGTTTAAACGGGCCGCCGGTAATATTAAAAAAAACAATACAAAAAACATTATCTCTGAGCTTATGTGAAGATTCAATGGCGCCCAATCAGGGATCATCATATATTTATAGAAGTTGTAATAAATAAAAATAACAATTAATAATAATTATTATTACAGTCTCTTAGATTTTAAATTCTGTAGGTTATTAAGAAATAAACCTGCGTATTTCAATACTTTAGTAAATTCTTACGCGACAAAAGTTTTGCAAATTTTTTAGTAAAATAATGTGGGAAAAGAAACTATCGACGTAGGTTTGTGACTTTAAAAAAAACTGAAATAAATAAAAAGTAAAATTAAGTAAAGTTTTGGAGGACAGGTGTACGTATATCTACGCCTGTGTTCAAAAAACATCAGACGGTAAAGTAGTGTAATTAGTTTGTCTGTAATAAAAGCAATTATTAAAATAAACAATTTCAAAGTTAATTGACCGTACCTTCACTATAATTTCTCAATTAGGCTATACACAATTATAATTGCGATGACATTGTTTACATTTAAAATTCTTTCTTGAAAATTAACCAAAGCAATTATTGTTAATTGTAGTCCTTTAAGGTTAGCAAAACGTAAATAATTGTTAAATGTAGGTAACTGGGTAAATTACTTTGAATTAATCAGAACTAAAGTAAGAAATTAATGGCGCTATTTAAGGCAAATCTCATGTCCAGTAAACAAATACAATACATTTAATTAAGGTGTTAAATTTATCCTCCAGACAAGGTGAATGTGACCTGAGAACTGAACAAGTCCGTGTTTAGTTGTTAACGTTTAAAATGTAGTGTTAAATTGCTAACTCATTAGACCCAACTCTACACAAAAATATTTGAACGGAGCTTGTACACTTCAGAAACTGAGAGATATGGATAATCTTATGCCTTTAATTTTATATATAAGTTTTTATTAATATTGATCTCACTTGGACATCATTGTAAAAACCCAAACCTTACAAAATGTATACTAGTAACATTCCGGGGTTTCATTCGCTTAGTTTCTCGTTATTTTTCCCGCATTAAAAGTGACCTATGTGTTATTCCAGAAAATAATATATCTTTGTAGCAAATTTCTAGATCTTTTTAATTGTATTTGCTTGACAGAGTAACAAACGTAACGTAAATGTAAACTGTAGTGTTAATAATATAAGTAAGAAAAGTCAACCCTTTGTTTGTACGAACAGATTTTCCACAACCTTACATTTGTATGCTTCACCTGCACATCATACTAAAGCAACCACATTTACATATTTCATAACTCTCATCAGGTACTCATTTTTAGGGTTCCATAAAACGTAAAAACGGAACCCTTATAGGTTCGTCATGTCTGTCTGTCTAGCCGTCCGTATGTCACAGCCACTTTTTGCCGAAACTACGAGAACTACACTAATGAAACTTGGTAAGTATTCTGTGAACCGCACTAAGATTTTTACAAAAAAAAAATGAAAAAAAAGAGTGATGCCCCCCATACTTAGAACTGAAACTCAAAAATATTTTTTTCATCAAACCTATACGTGTGGAATGTCTATCGATAGATCTTGAAAAATGATGTTGAGGTTTTTAATATCATTTCCGTCTACACTGAATAATTTGCGCGAGAGACACTTCCAAAGTGGTAAAATGTGTGTCCCCTCCTCTAACTTCTAAAATAAGGAAATAATAAAACTAAAAAAAATGTATAATGTACATTATTATGCAAACTACCAACGAAAATTGGTTTGAACTCGTTTTGATGAGTAGTTTTTTTTGTACGTCATAAATACACTATAATTAAACAACGATCAAAGTTACACCGAACTACAAGAACTTATTTATTATCTTACTTGCTGCTACCCATGATTGCCTATGAAGGGTTCCTTTCATGGGCGAGTCCGACTCGCACTTGGCCGCTTTAATTTATGCATAGCTCACTCATGTTATATCCAAATTATCATATTATTATCTTCATAAGAAACGCATAGATCAAGTTATAAATACCTAATCTATGTAATATTTAATAACATTCATTAAACACATTAAATCATTTTTAATTGCTTACCGACACGAGTCTTCTCGTGACCATGGCGTTGTAACGTAAAAACTCATTTACATTCTGAATCCAAGTAATGTTTTAAATATGAGATCAAATCGCGGAAGTTAAAAACAAAGCAATAAAACATTCGAAAGATTAAGAATTAAAAATTCATAACGCAACCCAACTCCATTTTCTAAATCGACTGATATGAATGTTCTATGCGCATCGCATAGAGACGACATCATCGAAATATTTGCATAGCAGAAACGTTCGTATTTGCACAATCAAACAAATACATAGTTTCGATGACACTAACACTCGATATATCGAATAGACGAAGCAGGGAATCGATATCCGTTCGCATTTCCCCTTATCCGGTGACATGGCGTACTGTCAGCCAAATAAATAAATGGCGCCCAAACAGGGACTGTATGGCGCCCAAACAGGGACTGTATGGCGCCCAACACGGGGCCACAATACTTTTTCCACCACGCTAGCAAGAAATAGGAATGTTTTATGCCAACGTTCTAGATTTTTTTTCTAAAATAGAGTTTGATTTATTCGCCAATGTGTAGTAGCGGGCTGTGGAAAAAAGATGGTGACTTTAGTGCGCTGGCGGTTCTTTTGTATTTTTCAATGTTTTCGTTTCCTGTTAGTTTCTAAAAATAAAACTACATTGGCGAGCAAGCTATTATATTTATGTACATGAAATGTGTTTAAATTATGTATCTATTAGTAACTGTTGCCATTAATATATCTATCAAATAGCTATACTTAGCACAAAAGACGATAAAAAGGTAAAATAATCAACAAACACACAACAAAAATATAGTGCTCGACCATAGATCGAGTTTAAATATGCTTTATAATACATTTAATGAAATTAACTAAGGGATCTATGAACCCGTCGTTGGAAAGAATTTTATGTAGTTTTTATAATTAAAGCAAGAATCGACAAAACAAATTCTTATTACCTACACTTTTTTCGGTCTAGCTCTCATCCTCGCTTGGAGTATAAAAAAAGTGAAAAAATTTCGTTCCAAAACAATTTTTTCATCTGTTTTTCTAAACTTTACCCTGCACAACCACAACATATAATTTTTTCAACTAAGAGTATCGGAACACAACGTAAAAAAGTAAGCGACACGCCTATCAGTTATTACACAAAGCCTTGCACTGATTGAACTTGAAAAATCACTGTCTTACACTGCACTTTACTCGTCTTTTTATTGTGAATATTTGTAGAGA
The DNA here is from genome assembly GCA_963693475.1 of Ectropis crepuscularia. Taxonomy (NCBI): domain Eukaryota; kingdom Metazoa; phylum Arthropoda; class Insecta; order Lepidoptera; family Geometridae; genus Ectropis; species Ectropis crepuscularia. Next base: position 24,379,067 of record OY856355.1, read on the forward strand.
AATTACAGATTTAAAAAGTAAATTACCTTAAATGGGGATATTTAAGGTAATTTACTTTTTAAATCTGTAATTTCTCTACAAATATTCACAATTGGCTCATCAAACCGGAATACAACTACAAATGTTTGCACTATACTGTTAATAACTGAGTTAGGTTAACTGGCAAAGACTTCAAGACTCATGACTCATGAATATTTGATATCTTTCAGATATCAAATATTTCTATACCCAATTCTTATAACTTCCCTAACATATTTTTTATTTACTCAAATATTTCGAAATTTTTGTGTCACGTCAATCTCTTCAACTAGTTTTTAACGAATCAACGTCTTATACGTTACGAAAAATTAATGAGATCTGATATCGATTTAAACATTTCATATATTATTATTTAACTTACAAATTAAACTAACTTTATTTAAAAAAATCAAGATTATATCCAACGGCCCAAATCCCCTTTTTATTCCCGTACTGTAAGAGGCCCAACAACTTTCACAACATTACAGTAAAATCTCTCCAAGATGCAGCCTCTTATCCTTAGATTAGTATGCTTCCGCCGTAGCCAAAGAAAGGCGTCCGCTGTTTGCGGATGAGGCTCATATACATAAGAATATTACGGCGAGTGTACGCAGTGTCACGCCTGTCACGTTCCCGCTACGTAGTGTCATGCACTATTGCGTACCGTAACCGTTATTTGTATACATTGTTACAATTTCAACGGTTGCGAAACGTTGCATTGAAACGTATGATGTCATGGTAACGAGGTTTGAAGCGTTTTGAATGAGATTTGCATTCGGTTGCTTTTACTCTTTCGAAGCACAACGAATTTGGGTCAAAAGGAATTATCCTACTTATAACAAATACATATTTATGTAAAAATAAGTGCATGGAAATTTGGATGTATGTAGCTCAATCTTGTAACTACGTTCCAGGCGTGTCAAAAAGCACATAGGGAACGAAACCCTTGTGCGAAAACGAATTCAAAATGTTGACAATGGCCGCAAATTTTCTAGTTTTTCGTTTGTTTATCGGAGACACGTTGGAGAGTGTGCAATCGATCTACATGAGTACATGATCTAATACCACCTTGCCTTTTTTTTATTACACTGGTCGTAGTTCGAAAAAGCGACATCGTTTCATGGTTGACGTTCTAAATACTTAAACGAAAATTTGGCTCTATATTTGTAATAACAACGTCTAGGCTGTAGAATGCATTACCTGAGTGTGTTTTAAAATGTTAGTACGTTATACTCGTAGTAGGACAAAGTCGGTCACAATGACGCAATGCAGATCAGAACATGGTTTCCTTGAACAATTTATAATATAATGAGTTTTCTCATAATATTTTTATTTCAATCTCTTACACGTTTTCATAAAAAGTTAATCCAACAATAATTCGCGAGGGAAAACTGTTAATATTTACACGGTAATAACGTCACACCATGGTTTTTCCCGTGTAGCTTTCGTTTATTTTTTCTTGTGACAAAAGTAGTTACTGTGTACTTGCAACTGACTCTACTTAAATTTTAATTTGAAAACACATCTAGATTTTAGCTTACAGAAACTATACTATATTCTCTTAAATCTTCTCTGCCTGGAACCTTTTTTATGAAACTTGAAAAGGATGGTTGAGCTGAAAATAGTATGAGGAAACATTATTTTAAAGAAAGCAAAGTTTCTAATCCGAATTTCATTACAGAGGTAGTGGCCGACTAAGTCCTTCTTACTATATTTCTCATACTATAAATGCGAAAGTATGGGTATTTGAATGTGTAGTTGCTCAATCATGTGTGCTGAATGAATCAGGCGGTAATTTGGATTACAGTTAAATAATAGTATTTTTAACTATCATGTTTAAGATTTTAGACTGTAACCGTTAGAAAAAACCCCCTCTGGCAACGTATTCCACAGTATAGACGTCCTTATCATAAAAGTAGAGACAAAACTCATCGTGAAGTCTGAACTAGCACATGTCTATCTTATTATCACAGGCAAAATTACAGAAACGGAACTACGCGGCTAAAACCGCGGAGTGCTGCTAGTAATATTCTACTAATCCTACTTATATTACAAATGTCAATATTTGGATGTTTGTTGCTCAATCACGTCGTAACGTCTCAACGGATCGGGCTGAAATTTGGAACATATAAAATATGTGTGAAGTTGTGTAGATTAAAGCCCGGAAGAACACATAGGCTACTTTTTATCACAACTAATACCGCGGGGCACTGCTAGTATTATAAATGTCAATGTTTGAATTATTGAATTAAAATTTGAAATATACAGTTAGATTATAGTCTGGAAGAACACTCATATACTACTTTTTATCTGGGGAAAATAACGGAAACAGGAATTACGCAGGTAAAACCCCGAGGTTCTGCTTGTTTCTAATAAAGTTAGATACATCATTAGGAATAAATTATCTAAAATAATAGGTGAATGACATGTGCCTATATAATTAAAAGCCACAATTCGAAAATAGAATCGAAATCATACGTCGTTATAAACTGCCAAACCGCTAATGCTACACCTACGCAAAATTTGATTCCGTTCCAATATTGAGTTGTCATGTTGATTGTACGTGTCACGCGTATCGCGGCTTGCTGTCACGCTCGGTGCCGTATTGTCACGCACGGTGCCTTATTGTCACGGCACACGTATGTAGATAATGCAGGCATCGAGTTTAGGCGGCATACTATGCGTACTATACGGAGTATATAAATACTGGTACCTCGCTACCTCCATATTTTATATTTTCCCTAAGCTAGTAATATTATTAGCTTAGTGAAAATGTAATAGATTCCATATTATGAATTTAAAAGTTATCTGAAAGAGATTGCTTTTAGAGATATGATCGCTATTGTTTTTTTTCATTGCTAATTTGTGGTGCGAATAAAGTGTGTTTGTATTGTAATCTATTGATACGTTTTTTTTTAATACACTACCTTAGGCATATCTTCATGTTTATAAATATTTTAGAAAATCCAGTTTCAAGATGTTTTTTTTAAAGTCATCAATCACAAAATCAATATTCACGAAAGTTTGCGTTTATGTGTAAATAACGGTCCGCCCCGGCTTTGCATGTGGCACGTATATAGCCCTCAGAAATCGTATACATATGTACATTCAACGGTGAAATTATTTTCGAAATCAGTCCAGTAGTTTCTGAGGCGCGTAAACTCTTCTAGTTTATAGTATTAGTATGTGGATTTGGTCCAACTTCTTAACTTGGACCAAAGAATAGGTTTTGTTTTGATTATGCAAATATCCAAGCTATATATTTATGATAATAATATCTGAAGCGCGAATTATATAAATATTTTTATTTAAAAACTAGCTGACCCGGTGAACTTCGTACCACCATTTATTTTTTCGTCTACATTTTCTAGACTTTCTGCTGTACAAATCTAGTCCCAACAATAACAAACAAAGAATCATCCTATTTGGTGCAGTCATTCAAAAGTTAGGAGCGTACATACATTTTGAAGATCCATTTTTACGGTTCCGGAAAACTACTAACTGAACCTTTCTGGGTTACATTTGTCATGTCTGTCTGTCTGTCCATCCGTATGTCACAACCATTTTTTTTCGAAACTATAAGAACTATACTGTTGAAACTTGATGCAGTTAATAACATTTTACTTCAACGTATATAAGCATTTAAAAGCAAAAGCAGAATACAGAAGACCGCACCTTGTGGCATTCAGTAGGAGAAGCCTACGTCCAACAGTGGACGAATATTAAATAGGCTGATAATGATGATGAATCCCTTTATTGTTAATCAAGTTATTACCAAAAATCTGTTTTATTTTCATTGTAGTGCTTTGTGATATACGATGTTTTTTGTTTGATTACCTGGCACGTGGACAAACAAATCTGATGGTTTTCGAACACGGGAGAAAATATGCAACATAAAATTGACCACGTGAGAATCATGGGTTTTCTAGATTAATACCACAAACACTATAACACCTCTGCATAGCTTCAGCGTACAATTTTCTCTCCAACTTTGTTACTTATGAGATAATGTTTTCTATTAGACGGTCTTCTTGTCATAATAGAGGCTGATGGCACTTCATCTCCGGCTTACTGAGCAGATCGTTTTAGTAAAACTACAATTATTTGTTCCCTGAATTGAGTGATAGTAAGTTTCTTGAGATACTAATTGGTTGAATAATAAATGTGCATTCAAGAGAGAAACACAGAGAAAGAATATTACGAAATGTGTCTCTTTATTGATACACATGGCCTGGGGAATAGTTTATCTATATACCTTAAAGTATTTCCCAGGCCACGTGAATCAAAAAACATACACACCGGTAACAAAAGGGATGACGGGGGAGGGGGTGTGATTATTTTCTATACTGTTTTAACACCTCACAATTCACAACACTAAAAAACAAAAATTAAAAGTTGTCAAAATTTGGTAGTATTTCCATGTAAAGGCTTGGCGCTGAGCGTGTTAAGGTTGCCCCTGGGACTTGTTTATGATCATAGCAAAAGCAAGCCGCACAGGAAATTGTAGTCGTTTAAACTCAAATGGTGCATCAGTCGGAATCATTGGGATGCGTGGTATCAAAACGTCTTCTCCTTTATACTTTCCTTTCAGTATAAATGCTTCTATCACGTTGTTCAGTATTTTTTGTAGCTAACTGAGTACCGTTGCAAAGACGCGGTTCGTTCATATTTCACAACATTTTAACTACCGATCCAACTTGAAGATTACGTATGAGGTGGCAATACTGGAATATCCAGCGAGTTCAAAAATTCCGGTGGATAGGTAGTTGTTGACGAAATCATCTTGAATCGAATCAACTGATTTATAAATCCTCAGTTCTTCTGTAATTTGTTCTTGAATTTTGAAATTTAATTCATTTGCATCTATCTCATTTACATAATAGGTATTAATATTTATTTATAATGTGGCTGTCTTGTCTCAATATTCGGCAACAGCTTCCATACCCTCTTTCCACTTTTCTCTTTCTATGGCTAACACAGTCGTCTTTCCGATATTTGTGGAGGTTGTATTGCCATCGTTTCTTTGGTCTGCCGCGTCGTCGTTTGCAATCTGGCTTCCTCCGCGTGGTAATTTTGGCCCAATAATCATCCGACATGCAGCAAACATGTCCAGCCCGAACCCACTTTCAAATTGGCTGCTTTTTGAGTCACATCGGCTATTCCGGTTTTGGAACGCAGTATGGTGTTTCGTATAGCTGTCCGTTAGTTTTACTCCAAAAATATTGCACTCCACAGCACAAACGTGTGTATTCAAATTATTTTGCACAGATAGGGATATTAAATCAATAAATCAAAATAATAAAACACTTTTTTTTAAATTAATGGCTCTATGTGGATTAGTCAATAAACACTTTTGGTAACGTGGTTTGTGTTTGTCTGACACTTGATTGATATAGTGACGTGAAAACTGACGCATTTTATATCGCGTGCCGAAACTAAATCAAAGTAAATAATATCGTGGAGCCGACCAAATTGAACATCAGTACTATTGAGTCTTACGTATTGTGATTATTCAATTTAATTTGGTTCGCGATATTATCGCTTTTATTGAGTTTCTTCTGAGTGGGTTTCGGAACGTGACATTAGATCTTCCTATCCTCCAATTGTTTGGATAGACATGATGGAGTTTTAACTTTGTGCAGCGGGAATAAAGTGCAAATTGACTCCTTGACGTTAGGAACACACATATATTGCTTAGACATAAGCGAGTGCCTGCTATTTAATATGAACTTTATTTCATAGCAATAAAGCTCAAATTACCTTAACATTTTAGGTAGAAAACGTTTGTATAGGAAAAAGAAAAGGGCTGTTTTTAGAATTTTCCCGGCAATTATTCTTGTTTTTCTCGCCGTAAAAACCATCATTGGACTTCAACGAACATTTAAAACAAAGCATTGTCCAAATTCGTCCAGGCGTTGTTGAGTGCGACACACATTTGCGATTCATTTTAATATTATAGATCTTAGATATGCCGTAAGCTCCGGGAAATTTTAATTGAAATAGAGTGAAAATCATTTACAAATAAAAGCAGCCAAGTATTTATGACGTACTAAAAAAACTACTCATCGGATCGAGTTCAAACCAATTTTCGTTGGTAGTTTACATGGTAATGTACATCATATATTTTTTTTAGATTTTTCATTCTCTTACTTTAGAAGTTAGAGGCGGGGACACACACATTTTACCACTTTGGAAGTGTCTCTCGCGCAAATTATTCAGTGTAGACGAAAATAATTTTAGAAACCTCAACATCATTTTTGAAGACCTATCGATAGACACCCCACACGTGTAGGTTTGATGAAAAAAAAATTTTGAGTTTCAGTTCTCAGTATGAGGGGCAACCCAAATTTTTATTTATTTTAATTTTTTCTGTTCAAATCTTAATGCGGTTCACAGAATACATCTACTTACTAAGTTTCAACAGCGTAGTTCTCATAGTTTCGGCAAAAAGTGGCTGTGACATACGGACGGACAGACAGACAGACATGACGAATCTATAAGGGTACCGTTTTTACGTTTTACGGAACCCTAAAAAGACTATAATGGATCAGTTAAGTTATTGAGCGGGATGAAAAATGATTTAATTACTAAAATGGCTATTAAAAAATAAGGGTTGGTGGTAAAAAGGTAAAAATTTAGGGTTGTATGTATTTTTTGACGCCACATTATAAAAAAATAAAAGCAAAAATTTTTGTCTGAAAATTAAAAAAAAAAAAATTGGGGTGAACAACCCTTGTCACTTAAGGGTATAAAAAATAGCTAGTAGCCGATTCTCAGACCTACTGAATATGCATATAAAATTTGGTTAAAATCAGTAAAGCCGTTTCGGAGGAGTAAGGAAACAAACACTGTGACACGAGAATTTTATATATAGCCCAGTCATATTAGGGCTTTCACCTCGGAATGAAAGATAATAAGCTGCAAATTGGTATGAACCTTTGTTTTGTCATTCTAAATGTTGTCTCAAAAGTCACAATCGTTATCGTGTCCGCGTCTCAAGATATTCAAGGTCAAAGGTCACAAAAATCGGTTTCTCGCGAATATCTGGCTTCCTATCGGTTAAATGAGATTTGCATTTATTATAAAAGTTGTAGGCTATAAAATTCCCTACAACTTTTGTCTAAACTTTTTTTTCATACGACCAACCGTTTTGAAGGTAGAGCGCGAAGAGTGCACATCGTACAGTCATATACGGCCTAATGCAAGGTCAAGCGTGAGTTATGGTTATCAGTACGTTATAAAGTCAATTATTTACTTGGAAATTATAATTATTAAACAATGCCTATTATTTATGTACTAACTATTAATTATTTATATTTAATTAAAGTAAGTAACTTGATTATTTATATATAATTATTCATATTTAACTATTTAAGTATAAAATATTATTAATTCTGGATTATATATTTTAGTTTTATTTTAAGTTAAAATGATAGTAAGAGTATATATTTTACACATATTTTTATTTATTATTAAATACGGCATAATATACATTTATCAAAATGTGAGTTCAAATATCAAAAGTATCTTTGTTGATTTTAATTGTAATGAAATTGGAAATGGAAGCTAATTATCTTCTTCTTCTTCGTCGTCTTCTTCTTCTTGTCGCTCAAAAATGTTCGATTCATTGTCATCATCCTCATTATCTGTCATGTTCATCTCCAAACCTTCCAGAATATCGGGATCATATGTATTTTCTTCATCGGGATTACTTGGATACAGTGAAGGGTTGAGGCAAGCTTGTCCGTTGCACTGGCCGCAAGCTAAAGAACATTGTAGCCCTGATTTTCTGCATCCACAGCGGGAACCACAACCATTTTTGCAATTGCAAAATATTACGTTTAGATTTATGGGGTGTCGGGTTACATTACAAGTGTTTTTATGGGGCAAAGTTAGTCATATCTTATGGTTTTTTATCACATTGAGATAAGAGAGGTCCTTATTCTTTGGGTTCTATTTGAGTACTCCTTTATTTTTTTGTGTATCGACCCACAAAATGGTTTTCAAAGTTTGAACACATGAAACAAATAAAAATACTCAATGATAAGTTTATTTTGATGCCTTAGAGATAGGAGATTATATCCATTAGTACATTGTCGTTTACAGACACATAAAATATGGTTTCATTGTTGAGTAATGATTTTTTTTGTGTGACGTCGCGACGCCGATGACGTCACTCGGGCCTGTAAGGTTAAATATGAATAATTATATATAAATAATCAAGTTACTTACTTTAATTAAATATAAATAATTAATAGTTAGTACATAAATAATAGGCATTGTTTAATAATTATAATTTCCAAGTAAATAATTGACTTTATAACGTACTGATAACCATAACTCACGCTTGACCTTGCATTAGGCCGTATATGACTGTACGATGTGCACTCTTCGCGCTCTACCTTCAAAACGGTTGGTCGTATGAAAAAAAAGTTTAGACAAAAGTTGTAGGGAATTTTATAGCCTACAACTTTTATAATAAATGCAAATCTCATTTAACCGATAGGAAGCCAGATATTCGCGAGAAACCGATTTTTGTGACCTTTGACCTTGAATATCTTGAGACGCGGACACGATAACGATTGTGACTTTTGAGACAACATTTAGAATGACAAAACAAAGGTTCATACCAATTTGCAGCTTATTATCTTTCATTCCGAGGTTGACCCCTTTTTTTACCTAATATGACTGGGCTAATATAAGATATTGCCGGTCATTCCTCACATTACCAACATGGCGCCTGTTGCTTAAATGCCATAAAGATCTACTACTGTACTCAGATCATAACCATCTGATTCAACTTCATAAACTTAGGATCTTGTCCTACAATCCTGCAATGTCATTTTAATGAATTGTATAAATAAAACACAGATATACCTAACTAAACATAGGTAGACCTAAATAAATCCAATTATTAGACCGACTCAGGTGAATTTGTGTAATGTGTTGTGTAATCACAATCTATAAAATACCACTAACTTTAAAAAATTACTATTTTTGCAAATCAAGTATTTCACATGCCCAAACAAATGTAAGCTACGAAAATTCCCATCGAGTTACCACTGAAATACTGGAGCAGCCACACACGGCAGGTACCATCAACATTTCAAGCCAACTCTCGTTTTAATCAACGCTTACTACTGCAGGTGTAGTAAACCTTTTTGTGAAAACAAGAAATTAATGGAAACACTCTGTTCCGGACGCTTTAACTTCGCCAGAAGTTGTGCACATTCATTATACGGGCCAAAAAGAGGATTAACATACATTCGTCGGTGGTGGGATTCAAGAATTATTCATAAAAAGTGAAGTAAGCTGGATACTTAACGAGCGTTCTTCGGTGTTTGTTGGAATATTTTTTAGGGCAGACTCGGCACAACTCTAGGTCGTAGGAGGAATAAAGTAAATTAAAATTTGAATAAATAAATTATTACTAGCTGACCTGGCGAGATTCGTACTCCTATTTTTGTTTAAAGTAAAAACATAATAGTCTATTGAGCGCTTTAGGGCAGGAGAAAATCTTATAGGTTCCTATAACCGACATACGATAGGCGAAACAGCAGAGCGGGACGTGCGCGTAAGGCTAAGAACTCATGGAACGATTTTGACCCGCGCCCGCCGTGGTTCCGCAATCGCGATGGGCGCGGGTTTTATTTCAAAACTCATGAGACCGCTGGTTTGCGCGGTTTCGCAGCCGCCACGCGAGAGAGTATCGCACGCAAACGTGGCGGGCGACGAGCGGGCGGCAACCGCGCGCGCCGCACGCGTATAACGCGTCCTGAGTTGTGATTTAAATCTGTACTAATATAAAAGCGGAAGATGTTTTAAGTTTGATCGCGTTAATCTCAGGAACTACAGGATCGATTCCAAAAATTCATTCAACGTTGGATATGTACGTGAGTCCTGAATGCTATATATTATGTACCACGGGCAAAGCCGGAGTAGACCACTAGTTTTTACAACATATATCCATTCTACAGAAACTGAGAGCCCGCAACCGCGGCAGGCGCGGCTGAAAATCGCTTCGTGAGTTCTAAGCCTAAGATGCTGTCTGAATGAGTGATGCCTTGTGATTTCGAGCCACTGGAATACCAGTATATCTGTAACTATAAAGGAGACGTATTGTGATTTACATTATCTCTATTTTTTTTCATACTAAAAGTATAAGTTATAAATTCTTACTTCTATCAATGGTCCCTATGACTGGCATTTTTACCCGACTGCGCGACGCAAAGGAGTGGTAATGTGTTTAACAGTCTATGTATGTATGTATGTATGTATGTATGTATGTATGTATGTATGTATGTATGTATGTATGTATGTATGTTCCTTTGAGGCACTATACAGACCAAATGAAAATCACCAAAATATGTCAAGAGGGGTATCGTTGAATAGGTATTTCAAAATACTGTTTAGCTTTCTCTCAATGTTTTTCGATTCGACTGACCGTTTAGGATGTATATCGATTTAAAGTTGAGTAACAACCATTCTCACATTTATAGGTTTTTAGGTAGCAGAAAAATTCGTATAACTAACTGTACGTGTGAATGTGGATGGACATTATATACTAATGTATCTAGTAGGCATCGATATAAATCAATAGATGTGCCCTGAGCACCTTGAAATTGGTAATAAACTGCGGCTCTGTATGTATCGTAAGTGGTTTACAAACAACCAATCTACTTGACCCCTATAATCGCTAGCAGCGAGATTTGCTGTGGTTCTACTTATTTTGGTTGTTGACACCGAATAATGATACGTAAAAATTCACAACATTGTTCATAACTAAAAAGTATTAAAAAAAATATATAATTTAAAAACTCAAAAACCCGACTGCGTAAAAAGTGAACCAAACTACGTTCTAGCATACTAAAAAAAACTGAAAAGAATAAAACAAGCATTTAGATTTCTGGTGGTCTAGAATTCTATAATATGTTATTGTATTAATACTATTGAAATATATACAATATTTTCTAATAAAAGAACATTACAACTGAAGAGTCGGGATCCATTATTATTCGACATACTATGTAATTGTTCAATGGATCCCGACTGTTCAGTTGTAATGTTCTTTTATTAGAAAATATTGTATATATTTCAATAGTATTAATACAATAACATATTATAGAATTCTAGACCACCAGAAATCTAAATGCTTGTTTTATTCTTTTCAGTTTTTTTTAGTATGCTAGAACGTAGTTTGGTTCACTTTTTACGCAGTCGGGTTTTTGAGTTTTTAAATTATATATTTTTTTATACTCTGTCTTTTAGCTACTGCCGAAAAAACTTTCTGCCAATGTTTTATCAATACTTACTACGTGTTACAACCGAAGTCATGAGAAGACAGAAGAATTTTCATTCTAGTCTTGAATAAGGTGGGTCTTTAAGAATCCAAGTGGGTCTAAGGTGAGAATAAGGTGGGTTTTTATGAATCCAAGTGGGATTCTTTTTTTCGGATGTACCAAAACCTTTTCTATGGTGTTTCCCGTGTCGTACTAACATTATAAATGTTTGGATATTTAGAGGTTTGGATGTTTGTAACTCTAACACGTCGGAACATCACAATAGATCGGGTTCAAATATGGACCCCCATTGAGATTATTTACGTATAGTTTGGAATAACATGTTCCCGTTCCCGTTATTTTACCGTGTTAAAAAGTAGGTTTTTTATCACGGTTTAGGGAACTGCGTGGGCAAAACCTCGGGGCACTACTAGTGCTATCAGCTATCTGGCTCCAATAGTGCAAGCTTTGCTTAGTTTAGGGTTAGAAAGATGATCTTCGGTGAGAAATAAATAAATAAATAAATATTGGTGGACAATTCACACACAACACCATCTGACCCCAAACTAAGCAAAGCTTGTGTGATGGCGGCCAGATAGCTGATATAACACTTATATAGTTTTAAATACATACTTATTATACATAGAAACACCCAGACACAGTGCAAACATTTGAATTCATCACACAAATATTTGCACTGGGTGGGGATCGAACCCACGACCCTCGGCTTCGCAGGCAGAGCTACTACCAACTAAGCCACGAGGCCAGTCGTGCAAGCTTTGCTTAGTTTAGTGTTAGAAAGATGATCTTCGGTGAGAAATGTTCGCCAATATTTATTCATGTTGTTTTTACTGATTGTAGGAGTGCTAATTCTAACAAAATACGCTAATTTACTAATTATTTTTTTCCCCAAAAAGGTAAAAATAAAAATTATGGTCGTATTTAGAATTTCCTTTTTTAATGCTACGCCACTCATCTGCCAACCTACATAGTTCACGAAACTGAAGCACAGTTTGAGTGATGCACAGACTAAGTAGAGAGATTGATGGTTGGACGGTTGAATGGTTGATGGCAAAAGAAATTTCATCTAAAATATAAATCTAGTAAACTTAATTCTTCCCTGGTAGGTACGTTTAACTGTTTCATTTTTCATAGAACTAGTTACAATTTTCTACCTTTTCAGGGATGGATTGAGGATCAATTTTTTTTTAGTTTTTTATTAATTTTATTTTAATTTGTGAAATTGAGGAATACTTAACTTTTAGCATCTCAAGATATCCAGGTTGTATTTATTGAAGTAATGGTTTGGATATATTTTTAAAAGGAAATATTTTTATTTTCCTACCTTAGAGAAGGTGTTTTTTGAGAAATATCCACTAGTATATATTTTATTTTTTCCCATGCTAATAAATTAAATTTAGACCTGCTTTGGCCTATGGATAATTCAAATGTGTTTAGGTTAAGTAGTTAGTGAGATGTGTAGTGTAGTTCTCATTGTAATTTAATTTTGTCAATAAAGGCTCAGGACATTAATGCAAAAATTAAATTAGTAAACGTTAATGTAAAATGCCCAATTTTGACCTTTGACGTTACAATCGCTTTCAAATTTTATACTACTTAATTTAAGTTTACTCAAAAATTTGCTGGCTTGTCATTAAGCTTCAAGCAAATATTTGGTATACGGCGGTTAATCAACTAGTAAGTTCATAAAGTGACATCCGTAAACAATATTTTGTTTTCCCATTCCATTTAAATCACACGTTATTTATTCATACTTAAAATACACGTTGGGCACTCGATCAAAACTCCATATTAATGACGCGGTTGTTGCTTACTATGCAATATGCATACAACCATAAAGTGGATACAGTTGTCGTTTTTCTCAAAAATCAAAACTATCTGGGTCGTGGGTACGATTCCCACCCATTGCAAATATTTGTGTGATGAATTCAAATATTTGTACTGTGTCTGGGTGTTTCTATGTATAATAAGTATGTATTTACAACTATATAAGTATTATACCAGCTATCTGGCCGCCATAGTACAAACCTTGCTTATTTTGGGGTCAGATGGTGTTGTGTGTGAATTGACCACCAATATTTATTTATTTTATTTATCTAAAGAAAACTATGCAGAATTTTTCTGAAGTGAAAATCACAGCGGGCTGCGGAAGTCTCGATGGGCGCAGAGAAGTATCCATTCTGTAACTAAATAATATTATATTTTTAGTACCTGGGTGACCGAGCTTGGGTCTATATGGGGTGGCATAACATTTTTTGTCCTATTTTAGGTAGGCATAACGTTTTTAGGACTAATGATAATTTACCATAACAACTAAACGCATAACTGTCTTTGCATAATGTTAACTAGCATAACCATATATGCCATAACGATAATTTAGCATAATGTTTAAACGCATAGCCATATATAGCATACAGATAACTTAGTATAGTGTTTCGACGCATAACTATAAATAGCATAATGTTTAAAGGCACACATTGAGAAAAGCATAACAATACTTAAACATACTTATCAACGGCATAAACTTTAAACGCCTAACTAAAAACAAGTGCAAAGAGCGGACTGTAGCAATATTATTTAAATAAAATACGTGGATGTGTGAAATGCGGGTGGGTACTTCGACAACAATATTTATTATTCGTAATGTAGGTATCTACTAATTTAATGGAATATCTATGCAGGACTATGCAATAGTATAACAATTTTTGTACCAATTTATGTAGACATAACGTTTTTAGGACTTAAAAACCTCTACATACACCTAAGACATATGGTGCACTTTTTGACTCCGGGTGGGCTCCCGCCAGAAGCTCTGCGGTCAGCCCTGAGTGTCGCTTCTCCATACTTGGCCTGCACTCCACTACGGAGGTCGCCGGCTCGCTTCGCTCGCCACCTCCCCCCTTCGCTACGCTTGGCCTCGCATGGATCGCTCCACTCAGGACCTCCCTTGAGCTTCTGGCTCCCGCATTTTTTAAATACACTCTAGGGGTAATAGCGACAAGACTAGGTGGAGTCGGGGTGCTCCGAGTCGGATCTGGACCCTATACTTTTGGGGACCGAGTCACCTTCGTCCGTGGGGAAGCACCTATATATTGAAACCACACACGTGGTCCCTGGGTGGTGCTAATCAGGTGACAAATTACCGGTGGTAGGCTTCGGCCGTGGTTGGTGACCACCCACTAGACTAAGTCACGACGCCAAGCGGCCTAGCCGTGTTCCGTCGTGTTGTCTAGCGACACCATTAGGGGAAAACGGGTCAGAACAGTTGCTGCACAACTGCAAGACCGGTCTGTCACACACCAATACTGTACATCGGGAAGCTAGTCATGGAGGGTAGCGGGATCCGAGGCACGGTTGCCGCGACCGACCGCAGATAGTTGGGGGCCCAAGTAGTGAGCTAGCCACTCATGAAAGGCTGCCCCGCCATCTAGCGAAAAATCCCGGGATGCGCTATCCTGCCGGTTGGAGACCGGATGACAAGGCCAGATAGACATCCCCGGGGGGGCTCGGGCGTCCCCGCAGTCTCCAGGCTAGCTCCCCACTGGTGTATTCGTGTTGTGTGTTGTGACCAATGGTCAGTAGTGTGCGGCCTCGTTCTACTGCCGTTTTTCCACCGATTCTCTCCGATACTCAAATATGAAAAAAGTCAACAAAAGAAACAAGGTTAAAGAGCGGCTGCACGCCTTGTCGGTAAAAGTGCACCTCACTAATATTCGAGGTCTGCACTCCAATCTCTCAGCAGTCCACCATCACCTCGAGACTGAGCAGCCGACACTCTTGTTTCTTACGGAGACGCAGATAGGTTGTCCGTCGGACGTGGCGTACCTAACATATCCAGGCTATACCCTGGAGCACAAATTCCGGCCTCGTGCTGGAGTGTGCATGTACGCCCGAGACGACATCTGCTGTCGGCGTCTCCGTAACCTTGAGGACACTAGATTTTCTGTTCTTTGGGCACTGATGGACACAGGCATAGATAAAATTATCTACGCCTGTGTGTATCGGTCGCACAGCGGAGATCTGGAGACGACTAGGCTCACAGAATATTTAAGTGAGGCGGCGGACGCGGCTCAACAGAAGTACCCTTCGCCTCAATTAGTGTTTCTGGGGGATTTCAACGGCCATCATAAGGAATGGCTGTACCCATACCGGGACACTGACCACGCTGGGCAGGAAACGAGAAAGCTAGCTTTATCGTTAGACCTAACCCAGCTGGTCCAAGAGGCCACAAGAGTACCCGACGTTGAGTCGCATACACCTTATTGCTTAGACCTTCTGCTGACAACTGATCCAGACCGTCATTCGGTGGCGGTGTCTTCGCCGTTAGGCAGTTCCGACCACTGTCTGGTGAAATCTGTATCTGTCTACCATCCTGATCCCAGCCCTAGAGGCAACCGGCGGTTGTGGCGATACAAGTCAGCAGATTGGGACGAGATGCATTCTTTCTTTGCGTCTTACCCATGGCAGTCATTGTGCTTCGCTTCTGGTGATCCCTCAGTCTGCGCAGATGCTGTGACTAATGTAATACAAACGGCTATGGAATATTTCATTCCATACTCCGACATCCCATTATCCAGCAAAGCTCGCCCTTGGTTTGGTTCTCAATGTAAAAGTGCTGAAGCACTTAAACATGAGGCCTACCTAGCCTGGGTTGATGCTCGACAGCGTAAGGCAAGGGACATACACCAGAAGAAGAAAGCGTTCAACAAGGCTGCTAAGACATGCAAAAAGGTTCTGCAGAGGGCTCGTTTTGACCACATTAGTCGAATAGGGAACAAACTGGCTTCGTACCCTGCGGGCAGCAAAGCGTTTTGGTCCCTAGCTAAATCGGTCGAATCGAACTTCTCCCACTCCTCACTACCTCCAATGCTGAAACCTGATGGGACACTGGCTCACACTGCAACGGAGAAAGCAAACTTGTTTGTTACTCAGTTTGCAGAATCTTCGCGTCTAGATGCTGGTAGCGCGACACCTCCTACTCCACCTGGCTGTTCGACTTTTATGTCAGAGATACGCATTCGCCAAAAGGAGGTTCGTAAAGTGTTACGCAATCTGGACGTGAATAAAGCCAGTGGCCCAGATGGTATTCCTGCTCTAGTATTGAAGGCTTGTGCGCCTGAGTTGTCACCAATACTGACGCGCCTATACAGACTCTCTCTCCAAACTGGGCTAGTACCGAAGTCTTGGAAGCTTGCTAATGTGCAACCTGTGCCCAAAAAGGGAAGTCGTGCTGACCCTGTCAACTACAGGCCCATCTCGGTCACGTCCATACTCTGCAAGACTATGGAACGTGTCTTAAACCACAGGCTCCTGACGTACCTAGAATTGAACGACCTCCTCAGTGACCAGCAATACGGGTTTCGCCGAAACCGGTCCACCGGGGATATTCTAGCGTACGTCACTCACATCTGGAGTGAAGCTATTGAGAAACACGGGGAAGCACTTGCAGTCTCCCTGGATATCTCAAAGGCTTTTGACAGGGTTTGGCATGATGGCCTTATAAGCAAGCTTTCTAGTTATGGTTTGTCTCCTGGGTTCATTGCGTGGATATCGGACTTCTTGAGGGATCGATCCATACGAGTTGTCATTGATGGCTGCTCGTCGGATCAAATGGCTATCAATGCCGGAGTCCCTCAAGGGTCGGTACTCTCTGCGACGCTCTTCCTGCTACATATTAACGATCTGTTGAAGCCCGGTATCTATGGGTACGCAGACGATAGCACCGTCGTAGAGAGTTACATGTCTAGCGCGAGAGCCACTGGGCCGCAAACTCTGGTACAGAGAGAGAGTCTGATTGAACGTTTGAGCTTGACCCTTGAGGCGGTGTCTAAATGGGGCGATGCCAATCTGGTCAAGTTCAACGAGAATAAAACGCAGGCGTGTCTGTTTTCCGCTAAAAGGAGTCCCTTCCAACTGACTCCAACTTTTAGAGGTGTATCCGTGCCGGTTACTGACCGTCTTGAGCTTTTGGGCGTTACTTTGACCTCTACGCTCAACTTTGGCTCGTATATCGAGTCCAAGGCCAAACTTGCTGCCAAAAAACTAGGTGTCCTCTCAAAGGTGCGAAGGTACTTCAAGTCTGAACAGTTGCTTACATTATATCAAGCACAGATTCGCTCCTGTATGGAGTACTGTTCGCACCTTTGGGATGGATCGGCTAAGTATCAGTTGGAGGCTCTGGAATCGATCGAGAGACGCGCCAAAAGGCTCATAGGTAACGACACTCTTGTGCGAAAAAGACTTCAAAGTCTTGAACATCGCCGAAAAATTGCTAGCCTATCGGTTTTTTATCGGATACACTTCGGAGAGTGTGCGACTGATTTGCATGATCTGATACCACCTTGTCCTTTTTTCTATCGGAATGCTCGTAGCTCGAAAAAGCGACATCGTTTCATGGTTGATGTTCCAAAGACACGAACGAAGAGATTTGACTCTACTTTTGTGATAAGAACGTCTAGGCTGTGGAATACGTTGCCTGAGTGGGTTTTCCCCGATGGTTACAATCTTTGTGTCTTCAAATCGAGAGTGAATCGGTTATTTCTAGGTAAACACGTTCCATCGTAGACCGCATCGTCGCATAACATCAGGCGAGATGGCGGTCAAGTGTAAACCTATAGAAGTTAAAAAAAAAAAAAAAATATATAACCTGGTTATATATTACGTAGCACAACAAATAATTAAAAATACCTAAATGCGTCTGAGCAACAGTCGAATTGAATGTAGCACAATAGATTTGTATGATTAAAACACATGACGCCAAAAAACGATTATGCAAAAGTTACATTATGACACTATATGTTATGGTACATTCATTATGACAAAGTAAATTAGGGGAAAAAAAAATTGCGATTTAAACGGCACCTTAAAAAAAATAGAACAAATAAAAAAATGCTTAAAAACTGTTATGCGTCTCATCAATAGTCGAATAAAATGTAGTACAATAGATTGTTATGCTTAAAACACATGACGCCAAAAAATTATTATGCGAAAGTTGCATTATGACACTATACAGGGTTACTGGTAATCAGCCTGCATCCGTTTAAGGGCATGTTCTGTATATTTAAACAAACAACTTTTGTTCTACAACTTTCGTTAAAACTTAATAGATAACCCAAAATAAAATTGTATTTTTTGTACTGTTTAGCGACTTTTTATTGTTTATTCACTTTGGTACATCATTTTTTGCGCGTTAAAGAGCGTACGCGCTCTCGTTACGAATTATTACGAAGAGTTCGATACTTTTAGACCGTGCAAATGCACTTTTTATTTATTTTGTAAAAGAAAAAAAAAACATTTCTTTTTTAAACTGTAGAACAAAAGTTGACGTATTGAATGTACCTAACATCCCCTTAAAAGGATGCAGGCTGATTACCAATAACCCTGTATATTATGCTACATTCATTATGACAAAGTAAATTAGGAACAAAAAGTTATGCGTTCTAATAGGCTCCTACCGAGCTTTGCTCGGTTTAAATACTAAATATACTTAGATACCTACAGATAAAAGGCTCCAAGTAATAGATTTTCTTTAAAAAAAAAAGAAAACTTGAAAAAAAAAGAGAAACCGTATGGATTCTAACCCGGAGCTACTAATTCGTGACCGCCCATGACCGCCCGACTTCCGTCTGAGCTATTACGCTGTCGCAACACGCGGCGAAATTTACCTTCGCATTCTAATGTCTAATGTGACAGTTTTTCATTGTATAAAAACGCGCATAATATGCGTTTTTTAAGAATGAAACCTAGTTAGATCAATATATCATCCCCGAAACCCCCTGCATACATAATTTCATCAAAATTGTTCGAGCCGTTTCCGAGATTCAGATTCTATATATATATATATACACTTATCCCCGAAACCCCCTGCATACATAATTTCATCAAAATTGTTCGAGCCGTTTCCGAGATTCAGATTCTATATATATATATCTATACTAATATAATAAAGCTGAAGAGTTTGTTTGTTTGAACGCTAGGATCTCGGAAACTACTGGACCGATACGAACGATTCTTTTTTTCTTGGATACTCCGTTTATCGAGGAAGGCTATAGGGTATATAACATTACGCTACTATCAATAGGTACGGAGTATGAGTGAAGAATGTAAAGAAAACGGGGAAAAATATTTCTCTTCGAGAGCTTTAGTTCCGTGAATTTAAATTCTCTTTGGTCGTTGAAATCTGTGACGGCGCGAGTCTACATTTGAAGTTTGTGTCATTTGAAGTAATCAAATTTGTTCTACAACAATGCATTGTTGCTTAATTACGTATTTTTAGGGTTCCGTAAAACGTAATAAAGTGGCCAGCAATGGATATTTTAGTATGGATTTTCCTCAAATAGACGCGGGTGAAACCGCGGGGCACAGCTAGTACACTTATATACAAGAATTGCTCGTTTAAAGGTATCCAATAGTAAATCTAAGGAGCCTGGAACCTATCTCATAGGTGCCATTGGAATTTAGAGTATACGAACAAAACACTGCTTATATGGTAACTTAATGTAAACACTAAATATAACTTAATCAAGATCTAAATTCTTATTTCATCACCTCGACGTTTTGACAGCGTTACAACCGCCGTGGTCACGAGAAGACTGGTTGTGAGTTGTCTCATTAGAAAATGAGTTATTTTTTTAAATAAAGAATGACGAGACGAGCAGTACATGTGCCTGATGGTAAGCAACATGCCTGCCACATAACATCACAGTGACACGCAGCTATTGGAACATCTTCATGTTCAAATCATTACCTAGCGCTGCACTGCGCTCGTCACCCAGAGATCTAAGATATTATATCTCTAAGCTCTGTAATTTCACTGGAAACATTGCTCTTCAAACCGGAACACAGTAATGTTTGCACATTACTGCTTGGCGGTAGAATAACTGGCAAAGGTGTGGTACTTCCCCAGGCGAACTCTGCCAAGAGTCCTACAATATTATTATTGATATATTAGTATAGATTTAGATGTTACTGAGGCACAAATGAGTGCAGCCCAAACATCAAACGTGTAACATAACATTTTATCATAACTATACAGCTACAAGTACGCTACGCATTTGAGTCCTACCACTAAGATGCGAGATCTGCGATTTTCCCCATGAAGTGGCCGTAGTTTTCCGCAATTTAAAAGTAACTTATATATGTGCTATTGCAGACTATAATTTTGAACTGTATTTTATATTTCAACGCGATCCGTCCAGATTTACCGACGTAATATAGCATCAATCATCCAAACTTTCATAATTGTAATGTTTGTAGGACAATTATTATCTTGAACTATTTTCTCTCAATGTCGAGAAATAAATACTCTTCTTCCCTCCAATAATTTTAATTGGTATATGTGCTACATCGCAGATTGCACGGTCGCTTTACAATAGACAAAATGAGTTCTATTGCTTCTTATTACATACTTTAAACAGCTCTCTAGCTATTATTATATGCTCTACATCAATCATGTGATTGAACATCAATTGATATTTGCTATAAGCTACTATTTTCATAAATAAGCTCATACTAGTACTTGATTGTTCTAAAACAATCTGCTATACTTGACTGGCCTCGTGGCTTAGTTGGTAGTAGCTCTGCCTGCGAAGCCGAAGGTCGTGGGTTCGATTCCCACCCAGTGCAAATATTTGTGTGATGAATTCAAATGTTTGCACTGTGTCTGGGTGTTTCTATGTATAATAAGTATGTATTTAAAACTATATAAGTATTATATCAGTTTTCTGGCCGCCATCATACAAGCTTTGCTTAGTTTGGGGTCAGATGGCGTTGTGTGTGACTTGTCCACCAATATTTATTTATTATTTATTTATACTAGTTGACCATGTAAAAGGGTCAACTGACTGTGCAGCTACACTTAGACGTTTACACTTTTACACATTTAAATGAAACACTATAAAAATAATAGTTTTGGGCTAAAACATGATAAATACAGAGTTTAGTTGTTATACCGCAACATACATAGCTATAGATTCCTAACTTTTCATAACCCCATATTACCAGCCCTTTGCTGCGTCCCTGCACCCAGCACAATGCTAAATTACGGCCCATAATTTACTGCTAACGCCGCACATGCGAATCGTCGACCGCTTTTATAATTAACTAGTTTTAGACCGTTCAGTACCGCACCCACCGGTGCCGCATAGTAACATATTAACGGAAATGTTAGTATTTAACCTACGGTATGTTACGACTGGTCGGGAGAACGGCAACTACCAATCCGGAGCCGGCAAAGAATGTTTTGATAGTTTGAAACTTTGCACCACTGTCTTTTCGATGTTATAAGTGTAGCAAACAAGCAGTAATGTGCAAACATTACTGTGTTCCGGTTTGAACGGCAATGTTTCCAGAGAAATTACAGGGCTTAGATATATAACACCTTAGATATCTGGGTGGCGAGCGCAGTGCAGTGCTAGGTAATGATTTGGATTCTTCACGTTCCAATAGCTGCGTGTCACTGTGCTGTTATGTGGCAGGCATGTTGCTTACCATCAGGTACATGCCATGCTTGTATTGTCACTCGTTATTTAAAAAAAAAGTGTAATGACGCTATCTTGAGACGGCGAAGGAAAACATCTTCAGAAAACCGACATGTATCTAGAACGTTTCGCAGTTATGCGTCATCAACCAATCCATATTGGGCCAGAGCGGTGAATTATGGCCATGACTTTTTTGCGAGAGAAGCCGCTGAGTCCCAGCAATGAAAACGTTTAGTGGGCTGGTTATGCAATATCCAACAGAGAAAGAGTCTGGTCTGGTAATTATGATAGTATGTTACTAAGATGTTCGCATCTTTGGGAAAGATCAGCTAACTACTCGTAATTATCAGGCTTTGGATTCAATTAAGATGTGTCGATATGGCAACGACGCCCTAGTTTGAAAGAAACTTTAAAGTAGTCGCAAAGTTGTTGGTTTTTTATCGGATACAGTTCGGTGAGTGTGTGGAACTTGAAAAAGCAACACAATTCAGTTTTATAGTCGACTAGCAGTGCCCCGCGGTTTTACCCGCGTAGTTCCAGTTCCCATTATTTTCCCGAGATAAAAAGTAGCCTATGCGTTCTTCCAGACTATAATCTAACTGTATTCTCAATTTCAGCCTGATCCGTTTATACGTTACGGCGTGATGGAGCAACAATCATCCAAACATCCATACTTTGACATTTATAATATTAGTGAGATTTTTGTGCAATCAAAATGTTAGAGCAAAATATTTACAATACTGAAGCCTGATGGCTTTCTCTCACGAGAAGAGACTTAAGGTCATAAATTGCCAAGCTGGCTAAGACCGGGATTAAGGATGGAAAGGACGCAGATCCTCGGAAAACCTCTTTCTTGGAACACCCGGTTTCCTCACGAAATTTTCCTTTACCGTTAAAACCAGTAACAAACTTGAACTTCAAAAATACGCAAAGATGTAAACGGAATCCGAACCTACGACCTCACGATTGCAAAGTCACGGTTTATTTTCTTAACAGTGTCTTATAAATGAGACTCCATTATTGAACAACACTTCCTGAACCAGTAAAATTGTTGGAGATACGATAATCAAACAATTTTAGTGCTCGTTACAAAGTTTAATGAAAATAACAAGCTTGTGTTAAACTGTGTCCATAAAACAAATATGCTTCAAAATTCAATTTACGTAACGGATACTGCATAACAAATGATTACAATATTTGTGTCTTCAAGTCGAGTGGACCGGTATTTTCTAGGTTAATACGCTCCATTGTAGACCTTTTTGTGTGGTTGCGTTCATTTACGCATCCATAAAAATATGTATCCACCGTTTAAAGACATGGTAGGGTATGTCAGGCTCAACACCAGTTAGGGTGATGCCCCTACCAATTGAAACCCTATAGGTACCTCCAGCCGTGACTTGGCGGGAAAGTCGTGGGACCGCACTCGCATTCAACTCTGCCACTGCCATTGCCTTTTTGGCCCCGCCTCACGGGGGAAAACGGGCATTTGGTTTCAGTGACGCATTGGAAACCAGCAGCGCGTGACCTTCTTGGGAAGGCCTATCCCTGGTTGGGGTGTGAGACGGCAGCATTCAAAGTGAATGCTCTCTAGTGGAGGTAGGATGCGAATATGTGGGTTCGCCCCTGTGTCCACTTTCTAGGATTGCGATCCAGGGATTCAGGGTTCCTCCGAGTTCTATTAGGTGTCCACTTCCGTCTCGTCGGATGAGTGAGACGTGGTCGCCTCTTCTTGCTCCTCTCCCTCACACGACCTCTCGAGTGTCTCGGCTAAGATCACAACCGTGTATACCCGCGGTTTTGCCTCCGTGGCTGTGATGCCCTCAAAATATTCTATAATGATCCTAATATCGTAAATAATCCTTCAACTAAGCTCTCTGCTTGGTCCTCATCTGAAAGTTTTAGAAACTTTACTTGGCCGATAAGAATATCTGCCAAGCGGCTCGCCTAAGTCTTTCTCTCCTCTTCCTCTGCCCGGAGCTTCTGGAAACACTGCTTCAATAGCGAGGAGCGCGAATAGAAGTTCATTTTTTGGACGGGATTAGCTATCACACAAGATGCCATGGAGGCAAGTTGCCCCACGTAAATGACCCTGATTCTCACACCTCTTCATTGTAGACCCTAAAATCGTTACGTTGCTATTTTATTTATTTATATATTAATATTTTATCACAGAGGAGACAATCAGCCGCGACTGTTTGGTAGTAATGAATCTATTTTACAGATACAAAATACGTATTGTGTACCCTCAAGTTTCTATGAACTTCCTTGGATGTGGCTGGTGATTGGCAAGTCGATGACACCGAGCTTTACCGATAAAACCTGAAAAATACAAAACGTTGACAAATTACTATCCCGTACGGCTCAAACGTGTGGTTGGCTACCTTCCTTTTTCAAATCACCCGGGGCCGATTTGAAAAGCGCTGACTTCCAATATTGCTGTTGCAAAGATACACGAATATGATGGAAGTCTTTTAGAATGCTTGTGCTGGATAGGTTTCAGTTCTTTCACTGGTCCCAAAATCATCATTAATTATTTTTGTTTCATCATTTGTTTTTATTTAAAACGGCTTATTGCTTGTATTTTTTTGTAGTAGATATTTAATTTTCGCTGCTAAGCGAATGCATCTATTTTAACCTTGCAGCATTTTACTCACGTCATTCCCGTCTGAATGCCATCATTTTTGAAATATTTCTGCATTAAAAAGTAGTCGTTCTCGTCGTCGTCGTCGTCTTCGATTAGGATGAAATTTGGAACACAAATAGATTTTGGTTTGAAATGACACATACATATTTTTACCGCGATAAAATAAAGTGATGGGGATATACACACAGGTACAACTGCGCCACTATTACCAACTAGTAATGATGATACGAAGTAAGATAACAAGACAACGAGAGGCTTTCATTCAAAACGGCCGTGATTTGGCGAGTAAATCAAACGATGACAGGAATTGCGGTCACAACCGGCAAACGATAAGACAATTAGCATCCCAACTAACGCCCCAACAATGCAGCCACAGTACACCGCCACAGAAGGGCCATTCACAGATAAGCTAGTAATTGACTCCGAACAAGGAGACTCGACAAAGGAGATCGAAATGAGATTTTCATTAGCTTCGCTTCATTGGCTGCGTATTATTTGAATTTAGAATGGCCCACAATGGAAGGGGGAGGGATAAGGGAAATGGGGATTCTTTGATGTGACGTTTTATTGACCTCTTCGACTTAGGCCGTAAATGTTTTATGACCCCGGGTAGGACGTTACGTCGGTATTTTGTACACAGTCGTTTGTAAAGTAGATAAAGGCAATTGCAATTTACATCAACAACGAAATAACTTTGAACTCCGTTTGCAAGTGATAGAGGCTTCGATCAGATACTGCTTTGTAGGGGATGTACGCAAACAAAATTCTACCATAATATCAAGTTTTGGAAGTTTACTTTCGAAGGTACCTATTTACTCCAAGGTATAGCCACAATCTTTCAACTGTGGCATAGGTAAGTAAGCGTGCTACGTACTAGGTTACGTAAATAAAAGCAGCCCAATAAATATCCCCACTACTGGGGATTCATATGGATACTGGAGATACTACACCTCTTCTCTGAAATGAAAAATTCCAGCCCATAATCGACCACGCTGGCCCAAAGCGGGTTGGCGGAAGACGTGTGTATGACCTTACAAGATTCTTGGACAATGCTGGTTTTCTGATGTTGTTTTTTTCCTTCTCCGTTTTAGCCAGTGGTGATATTAAACTTGTATATCTGCACTTTAAAAAAATAATTAAAGGCACAAGTGGGATTAGGCCCTACGGTCTCACAATTGTAAATTACATGTTCTAACTACTAGGACTTCTACAAAAAGAGTGTCTTCATTCGCTGGAAGCTTTTTTATTGACCAACTAAGAACGTAAGGACACTTAATCTTTGTATTTCAAAGGGTGTGTGCTTCATAACTAAACAGATCGAAATACATTTTAAAATATACCGAAATTCACTTTCGTAACAAGAACATAAACATAGGCTGTGGCATTGCCTGAATAGATTTTTCTTTTAATTGCAATGTTGGTCTTTTCAGTGAATGGTTTCTTCTAATTAAGCACGCTCCATCGTAGACTGCATGGCCGAAGTAACTATTTTTTTATCTGTGGCATGACTTAACATTTAGGCTTAGATGGCAGTCCAAAGCAAACCTAGCATTGTTCACAAAGATGTATGCATCATTGGTACTGTTATTTACTCAGAATCTTTGCTACCTCATAAGAGCGGTACGTTTAGTTACCTTGTCTAAATTATTTGGTTGTAGAAATTTTACTAAAACTAGATGGTTCAGTTTAATTTTTCAATTGCAGTCGTTATTTGATTTTCATGATAAACACTGTTTCAGTCTATGTTTTGAAGTTATGTAATTTAAAAATAGATATTAGAAACCGCAGTTGAAATTTTTTGATGTTTTTTTTTATCACGATTGTACTTCCTTTGGGCAAATTCCTAACGTGGAATTTTAAGAATTTGTAATTAATAATGTGTTAATATAATAACGTGGAAAATACAGAATATGAACAAATAATATTTTGGATAAAAAATAATGTGGACAATACCAGAACTTGGAAAAATAAGAATTTAGAATGAAACGCTGACACCAATTATGTACCTACGTGTAAGTCGTATTTACAATATTTTATGTATTATTCATCATTATCATCAGCCTGTATTCGTATACTGCCGGACATAGGCTTCTTCCATAATATGCCACTCAGTCTTCCTCAGTCTTATGTCTCCAATCGCCACCAGCTGCTTTTTGTATAACGTCCCACCATCTAGTCTAATGACGTCTTACACCGATTCGCGGTCTTCACTCTAGAAGCCGTATACCCCAACGGTTATCAGGTCTATGACAGATGTGATCGTCGCATTGCCACTTCAGTTTGCTAACACGGTCAGCTATTTATCCTATCATAGTTTAAAATACTTTGTGACATATCATCATGGTTTGCTTTGAACGTGCAAAATATTTAAAAAATGGGTGAGCAGTAGAGGTCATCTGAAGCCAACTACTAAAGGTTCTTTTATAAAAAAAACGCAGAAATGGCTGCGCTATGCTACATACAAAAATGTTTAAGCCTCGGGCCGCCGCAACGTTTTCAACGAAAAACTAGACTGAACAAAAGAGTGAAACTAATGAATGAATAAGTGAATGACCCAAATGAGACGTGCAGAGAACAGAGTCAATTACGGAAGGGATTGAGTTAGGTTCGCTCTGAGAATCGAAAAAGTCGGTTAACAATTTTACCGTAGCCATTGAAAGAGCAGTAAGTATGATGGCAAATTTTTTGTATGAAATACATATTATGTGTAACTAAAATAGCGCCTTGGAGATCGAAATGATGTAGTTGGTACTCTCTTCCACAAAAGAGTATTGCGTTGAGCTAGGTCTAACGCTATGGCAAGTAAATAAAACTCCTGCACTTAGTTTTTGTAAATTTTTCTAATTGTAAAAAGGCTATCGGAGAGATTATTATTGCATTGCGTTGCGTTGCATTGTTTTGCCCTTGCGTTGTACTACATTGTATTGCGTTATGTTGCGTTGCGTTGCATTACGTCTCGTTGCGTTGCGTTCCGTCGCGTTGCATTGCATTGCGTTGAATTGGGTTTTACCGCGTTACATTGCATTACATTATATTGCATTACTAGTCCATATCACTGCCTATCACTGGTCTGCTTCAATCACAGGTATAAATTAATGTATCTTTTTGCCCTGCAATAATTTTGAAAATTTGCATTTCAATCTGGACAGTTAGCGGTAGAATAACTGACAAAACTGTGTCACTAAGCACTAAGCATTCACTAAGCATTGGGAAGACCAGGCAACAACAAACAAACTTTTATTTGGTATCCATGTAATACGAAAAAAAATACTTTTTATCATGGGACACGAGATAGGGGCGAAGTTTCTTCGGATAACAAAGAGGTAATACAATCAGCAAAAAACAAATGCCTAATTTTATAATTTACGGTTCGATCATCTGAAAAATAATGTAAGAAAAACTGGTCATGGGTAATTTTTAGGTTTCACTTGCGTTATTTATTTTTCTTCCGGTTTTAGTCTCACGTTTTTTTCAGTTCGGTTGCGCAACAAAGCCTCTATCTCTTCCAAGCGTGCCGTAAGCAACTTCGTTCCATAAATAGTTTTAACAAAAATAAGACTCACTGTAGTTTTAACACGGTACAGGTCGCTAATGTGTTTATCGGGTACTGGTAGTTAGGGAATTTGAACCTAATTGCAACCTAATGGGAAATGGAACTGCTTGGAATTCCACTCGTTTAATTATACCCTGATTGCCGCAATCTGGAAGATTGTGTTGAGGATGTTGAGAAACCCAAAGTAAAGGAAGTAGTCAGTTGACCAAAAAATGCCAGTCAGAGGGGCTGCCGCTAGAAGTGAAAACTTGTAACTAGAATTTGATAGCTCACTTTGGAAACAACGCGGTTGAAACCGGGTGGCGAGGCCATGACCCCATGGTAATGAATGAATAAGTGAATGACCCAAATGAGACGTGCAGAGAACAGAGTCAATTACGGAAGGGATTGAGTTAGGTTCGCTCTGAGAATCGAAAGAGTCGGTTAACAATTTTACCGTAGGCATTGAAAGAGCAGCAAGTATGATGGCTAATTTTTTGTGTGAAATACATATTTATTATGTGTAACTAAAATAGCGCCATCCGTCCATCCGTCCGATGGCCATCCATCTAGAAATGCGTCAGCATTTCTGCCAATGGTCATGGTCCCGAGTTCACCCGAAAATTTATTATCATTCCCGAGCGTGACGCTAGATGGATTTTACCCGCGCAGTTCCCTTTCTCATTATATTACCGTGATAAAAATACCCTATGTTATTTCAGACTGTGTTCCAAATTTCAGCCCGCTCTATTCAGACGTTCCGACGTGATTGAGCAACAAACATCCAATTTTTCACACTTGTAATATTTTAAAGATTTTTCTTTAACGGTATGAGTAATACAATATGTTGGATAACAATTGCATAACCACGTATATTTCGTACACAATTTGTCTCGTTTATAACACTACCATAATTCTTCTAAATTGTTTCGAATAGACGCAATTACTTACGTTCTAGCGCCCTAGAAAATCTGTACACTAAGCAAATGCGTTGCAATCCGTGCCACTTATCTTAACCTAAAACGCGAAGCACCACTTACGAAAATCCACGGGGCTCTGAATTTTTAATGGAGTTGAGTATGAAAGGAATTTAGTTCGATTTTTTCACCACAAACTTTGCACGGTGGTGCGCACTTTAGTGCTTGTTCTTCCGCAAACTGCAGTATTGCGCAGTTGCCGGCTCAGTGCGTAATCATTAAAGCCGAGTTTGCTTAAGCGCGGGCTACACCACTGGTTTAGCTTGCTTAGATAAAAGTAGCTTGTGAAATTGATTGCGTTTTTTAAATAAAATTAGCCATATAGACTCCTCGATTAGTGATCATTGTCATTTAGGTTTTTTTAGGGTTCCGTACCCAAAGGGTAAAAACGGAACCCTATTACTGAGACTTGGCAGTCCGTCCGTCCGTCCGTCTGTCACCAGGCTGTATCTCAAGAACGGTGATAGCTAGACAGTTAAAATATTCACAGATAATCAGATAATGTACACTTGACCGCCATCTCGCCTGATGTTAAGCGACGATGCGGTCTACGATGGAGCGTGTTTACCTAGAAAAAAACCGATTCACTCTCGATTTGAAGACACAAAGATTGTAACCTTAGGGGAAAATCCACTCAGGCAACGTATTCCACAACCTAGACGTTTTTATCACAAAAGTAGAGTCAAATCTCTTCGTTCGCGTCTTTGGAACATCAATCAATCAATCAAATCAAAAACATCAATGGAAAACCGATAGACTAGCAATTTTACGGCGATGTTCAAGACTTTGAAGTCTTTTTCGCACAAGAGTGTCGTTGCCTATGAGCCTTTTGGCACGTCTCTCGATCAATTCCAGAGCTTCCAGCTGATACTTAGCTGAACCATCCCAAGGGTGCGAACAGTGCTGAGAAGTTACTTGTATTGATCGTTTTGAAATAATTGTGTGACGCTGAGTATACGGTAGGCGTGGAGCATACCATCATGTGTGTAGATAGCTCATCCTATCACTGTTTATTAATAATAAATATATATATTATATAAAAATAAAATTACAAATAATTTAAATGATGAAAACAGCATCCGGTTTAATGTAGTGAGGTGGTGTAGTTTTCATTGTTATTACATTTTTATTAATTTTGTTGACAAAGGCTCTCCTTGTAACGAAAAAAAATTGGTTGCCTGTAAAGTCGGTATACGGGCGAAAGTTTTACGTGACAACGACTTTGAGTGGTAAAATAATTTTACTAAAATAAACTACCTTCACTTTATCACTACACAATCGTTTTACAATTAACTGGCAACGTGTAAACTTGTATGCAGGCGCCTAAGCGAATCGGCGACTCGGGCATGGTTAGCCCGCCTAAGAGCGAGAGAGATAGACATAAAAAGTGAAAGGCACGCGTCCCTCTCACTCGCTCTCATTGTGAGCGCATAACGTGAGCGGAGCGTAACGCAGTTTCTTGAAGTGTCACCCGGCAAACCAATTTATAAGACGTTGTCACGTCAAAATAAATCTACAGCTTTGCTTTTTCAGCGAATTTCCCTCCTTGAATATTTTTTCCTAAAGAACAATGGCAAAATAATAGTTAGCTTCATGGTAGCGTCTAGAAATAACGTTTATACGAAATGAATTTATAGATTTTCTAAGATTTTTCAAATAAATATATGTGGTAATAGAAGCCACAAAAAATATTACAATATATTGGATTTTCATATGACTAAAATGACTTACTACACTGTTTAAATATGACCATTCAACGGACGATCCAGAGAAATTACAGGGCTTAGAGATATAACAACTTAGATCTCTGGGTGACGAGCGCAGTGCAGTGCTAGGTAATGATTTGGGCTCTCCATGTTCCAATAGCTGCGTGTCATTGTGCTGTTATGTGGCAGGCATGTTGCTTACCATCAGGCACATGTCCTGCTCGTCTCGTCACTCTTTATTTAAAAAAAAAAAAAAAAAAATTTACTATAATCGTACTATTTTAGAAGTAATTGTAAAACAATAATGACGGCAAAAATATATTTTATTTCAAGTTGGTTATCATTAGTATATAGAATATCAGCAATTATAAAAATTGAAATATATCAGTGGATATAAGTTTCATTAAAACTTCTATCAGCAATATTAATAATATCAATGTTAAAACTATTGGTATAATTATATTTTAATGATATGGCAACATCAGAAATTTTCCTATGTCAATTCGGCTGAAAAACTAATATCCATATCCAAAATAAAATTAAAAAAAATGTTTGCCTCTGGCATGTCAA
Organism: Ectropis crepuscularia; assembly: GCA_963693475.1. NCBI lineage: Eukaryota > Metazoa > Arthropoda > Insecta > Lepidoptera > Geometridae > Ectropis > Ectropis crepuscularia. The sequence goes on from OY856355.1 coordinate 24,410,292, forward strand.
CGTCAGCCGCTAAAACAGAGTATCTCTGTCAAATCTCTCTATTTAGTCTGTGACTCAGCGAATTTTAATAAAGTTTCAACTTAATTTTTTTTTCTACCCCTTTTGAAGACAAAAATCTTTCCATATCTTACTTAGGGACTGACGTTCAACATTTTAAGATATTTTTGATATATAGACGCTATCATTTTGTCTCAACTATTTTAAGGTATGAAAGTCTGCCATTGTTCTTTGTTATAAGAGTTAATATCAAGCGTGGGTTCGTAGTTATTAGATCTTCATTTATATTTCGAGAAATATAGCTTGAAACTACGGTAGAGATCGGTAGGCTTCGGACTAGACTAGCTACCAACTTTTATAAACATACGTATTTACTAAGTCTGGGTATTAACTTAGTACCACAACAAATTAACCAAACGTAGATCTTACAGCCCAGGAATGAAGGATCAATTTTGAAATGTGAAAAGATCGTATCATGAACTAACTATTAAGTAATCTAAACTAGTCGTGTAGCCCATACTTAATATGTATAGCTTGTCCGACAATAACCTGAGCTCAGTAATAAACAACTTTATAAGAACTTTGAAAGCAATTTCTTATCAAACTTTTTCTTGTATCTCGTACAGTTTTGTGCTAAAAATATTCTACAGCTCGTGCAAATACATGTTATTGTGCAAATATAATATGTTGTATCTATTATAGATACGAAAGTTTGAATGTGTGTTGCTTCCTGTCTGAACATTTTAGTAGTGGTAGGACTCTTAGCAGAGTCTGCCTGGGGAAGTACCACACCTTTGCCAGATATTCTACCGCCAAGGAGTAATGGGCTAACAATACTGTGTTCCGGTTTGAAGGGCAATGTTTCCAGAGAAATTACAGGGCTTAGAGATATAACATCTTAGATATCTGGGTGACGAGCGCAGTGCAGTGCTAGGTAATGATTTGGACTCTTCGTGTTCCAATAGCTGCGTGTCACTGTGCTGTTATGTGGCAGGCATGTTGCTAACCATCAGGCACATGCCCTGATCGTCTCGACACTCGTTATAAAAAAAAATATAGTTAAACGGATCAAGTTGAAATATACAGTCTGAAATAGCACATAGCTACTTTTTATCCCAAAAAATAACGAGAATGTAGTATGTACCAATAATATATACAGTATATACTTACATACACCAGCGTTGCGAGTTCAACTGTTGTTTTTTTTCTGAAAAACTGCCCCAACGCCTAAAAAGTTTCGACTTCAAACAAGTCTGAATTTAAATGAGCTAAGTAACCGCTCATTAGACTTTTCATAACAGACTTTGTCGAAAATGATTCGATTCTGACGGCCTCTTTTTTATTTCTTTTCCTGCTCAAAAGGAGTGGGTAAAGTGGCCATTACTCTCATTACGTCCTCGTGGGTTTTATCTCGCCTCGTATGGCTTTGAGCTATTAGCTCGTTCAAATGTTGCATTTTCTGGTGTGATCGAGGAAATGTAAATTGAGTATAGAGTACCGCAATTTCATCTATTTTCCGTTTGAGTTTTTTTTGATCTGAGCATATTTTTGAAGTGAGAAGTTCTTTAGCGTCGTTGAACACTTATTGATAGCGAACAGTTTTATGAATTCCCGTCACTGATATTATTGTATTTATATATGAGTATAAACCCTATCCTACTAATATTGTAAATGTCAGCATAAGGATGTTTAGATGTTTGTTGCTCCATCACGCCGAAACGTATGATATGTACTTTTTATCTCGGGGAAATGACCGGAACGGGAACCACGCGGGTAAAACTGCGGGGCACTGCTAAGTAGTATATATTTATACATATTTGTGTTTGTCGCAGCCAACTAGCTTATATAGGAATCTATTTAACTCACCCCGTTTACTAAACAGTGGTATTTAATCGTGCTTTGCAACGTGAACTAATATCGTAAAGAATTAAAATAACAAATATTAACTTACAACTGCGCTTATACTCGTGCAACAGATGTGTACATCAAAAACAGAAACAAAAAACTTTGGGCCAATGAAAACACCCGACAAAAGGGTCAACATGTACATTTGCGACGTCAAATAACAAATATTAACTTATAACTATGACTATACAGAAGATGTGTACATCAAAAACTGAAACAAATAACTTTGGGGAAAACAAAAAACCAGACAAAAGAGATTTTCCATATAAAACTATAGATATACACGATATCAGCTGAAGAGTTTGGAACCCCTGAGGTATTACGTTTTCATTAGTTAGCTCAAGTCAATGTAATACCACAGTCTAATAAATCATACAGTCGTTCGATGAAGACATCTAGACAGGGCAATCGTGCGGGGCGAGACGCGGGAAGCGTGATCCCAAGATGCGAACACGAAACTGTTAGCAGTTTGGGAGCGTGGTTTGGGGCTGACGTTTGACACTTATTTTGTTCATAATTGTACGTAGATACGCAGAAAAGATCTTATCCATAACAAATTATGCTCGAGATACCAATGTTAAACCATCGACGTTTGAGGCCGATATCTCAAAAGCCACTTTCTGTGGGTTAGATCCTTTCTGCAAATCCTCATCCAATTGTTGTTAAATAAAAATAAAAAAGCCTTTTATTTCTTTCAGCTTAAAAAACAAGAAGTTAGATTACCTATATAATTATTAGTTTTGGTTCTTAAATTTACTTGTTAGTTTTCCTTAATCCTCTACTATTAAATACTATTATTCTTCATTCTGTAAGAATTCCCAAATATGACCGATTACTCCAATTGTTGTTAATAATTAGGAATTGTTCATAGCAATAGGTATGTTTCCAAAAATATTGCCGATACTTACCAATATTGGTAATAAACGAACAAAAAAAAAGTAACACGGATTTTTTTATTTGCCAGCTTCCTCAGTATTTACCGCAAGTTCAAAAGCGTCGTCCTACTGGTGGTTTCTCTTTATACTGTGGTAATACTAAGCTAGCATACACCGAATCTAGCCTATTTGACCCGGTTCATTGAACCGTACTAATATCTAAACTACCGATACTAAGCTTTCAAGACTCACAAAGAAAATAAGATCCTAGGCGAAGTACGCTTTCCAAGAGGTTACTTATTTATTTTAAAACAAATAGGGTAACTCACGTATAATATAGTCAGAACAGTGCGACTCGAGTTTCGATCGCGTCCGGCGATCTTCTTCAAGGCGAGTGCGCGCGCGTGTTCGCAGCTCGTTTAGCACTGCGGGCAGCCGCACGGCGCGCACGCAAGCTTAACGGTTGTACTGTCTACTTGACTTGACGGTTGTAACTCGAGTCGGACTGTTCTGACTATATTATATGTGAGTTACCCGTGGATTTGTTATAAAATGTGTAATAACCACGTTAGTTTTCATACTTATTTATTACTACACTAGTGGTTGAAATTGAAATATAAATCAATCCTACTAACATTGTAAATGCGAAAGTTTGAATCGATGTATATTTGTTACTCTCTCACACAAAAAATACTGAAGGGATTTGGATGAAATTTGGTAGGTACATAGATATATGTATGTAGGTACATAGACACAATGATCTGCAATAACACATAGTCTATTTTTTATCGTATAGAGTGACGAGACGAGCAGGACATGTTGCTGGTGGTAAGCATCATGCCTACCACATAACAACACAGTGACACGCAGCTACTGGATCCTACTGGAACCTACAACCAACCGATTCTAAGTTCTTGTCTCTAGGCCACCTCAGTTTATCCATGGAATTCTACTTATTTGTGTTATTAATGCGAAAGTATGTATGTATGAACTATGGATATTTGTCACTTTTTCCAGCAAAACTACACAAGGAATCAGGATTAAATTTACATATATTTGTATGTGCAATTTTTGGTGATATTTTAAGTACCTACATAGTGAGATAATAGTGAGTGAGTCAGGAATAAATTAATTATCCTCGGAAAATAACGTGACCGGAAACAACGCGGATGAAACCACGGGATACTACTAGTCGTCTATAAAACAATTATTGAAACAAACTTACTTTGCCGATTTCTCTAACTAAAACCATTTGAGCAATTGAGCATCTTATCCCTAATCAACGTATCGCGTTAGTCACGGCAAAAATAACTCTATTGCTATATGCCAAACAACTGCAACTCCAGCAGCCTCGATACCTACTGCTAACATAGTATTATTGACGAGCTTTCGCCTCTAGTGATATGCGTTGAGTATGTAATGAGATTAGGCGATATTAGTAATTGAGTGCGCGCGGATTATGGATCTTATAGCCGTAAACGCGACACAGAGAAGGATGGCTACCTCATATATGCATATGTATGTATATGTCGTAGGAAGATTTGATAAGCAGCGTTTTTGCAAAAATCCTAGGGATTTCGCCAAAACACGCATAATATTTTTTTTTTTATGATAATTAGATATTGGCTTTGACACTTTTCAATCTTACTGAACAAATTTCGGATTTTTGCAAAAACACGCGATGCTTTAGTAATATTGAATATATTACTAGCGTCGCGTACGCAATAGTTAACTCTAGTTGGCTAGATTTTGGGTTTCAAGACGAACTTTATTTTGATTGGTGCCGAGTGTTACCTTGTTGGTTTAAGATATTTTTCACAGAGTTATAGAGTAAGAAACGCGAGATTACAATTGTATGGTAGGTCTGGTTAGTTTATATATCAGAAATATCTCTGTTGACCGAAGACAAGAATGCTTAGAGAGCATCGTGCCCAAATACTGATTTCCCTATAACTCCGTCTTCGCAGCGATCATGGGACGAACCGAACTGTTTACAAGTGCGGAAACAATTACTCAATACGTGTTTAAGTTCTACAGATCGTGCTCGTCTCCTGGTTGTCGCCGAGTGAGAGTCGGGTTTGTGGCTCCATGCTCTTCCATCGCCTCACACCGGAACACTCATGGATTCCTCTAGTTTTCGTGTTGCCACTTCCCTCCGTTTGGGCGCATCGTGTTGTGCACCACACCTTTGCCAGTGCAGTGCTACAGTCGACCGGCTCGGCCACCACGGTCTATCTTGCACCAGGAGTGCTGGATGTATACCCCGCCACGCTAGCCTAAACGATATCATCCGTCGGGCTTTTACCACTGCTAATTGCGCAGCTGTTTTAGAGCTTAGCTCGAAGCGATGGTAAAAGACCTGACGGAATGACTTTGATTCCGTGGAAAATGGGACGGCCCTTGGTCTGGGATGCAACCTGCGTCGATACTTTGGCGCCGTCTCATCTTTCTCGGACACAAGTTAGAGCTGGCGCGGCAGCTGAACAAGCTGAAGACCTCAAAAGGCGCAACTATAGCTGTATTGATAGCGGATACATGTTTGAGCCTTTTGGAGTCGAAACTTTGGGACCGTGGGGACCGAGTGCCAAGAGAATTTACAAAGACTTATCCAAAAGTCTTTGTGATGCAACTCGTGACCAAAATGCAGGCCTTTATTTTGCTCAGCGAATATGTATCGCCATACAACGTGGCAACGGAGCCAGCATTTTGGGCACGATTCCCACTGGCACTGGTCTTCTAGATTAAGTTCGTGTACATTTTGTAAATAAATATAAATGTACTAGCGGCCCATTCCGGCTGCGCTCGGATATTGTCATTGAAAGACTATTAATCGAAATAAAAACTATCCTATCTCTCAAATTGGACCAGACTGCTCACGGTGTGCCAATTTAATTTAAAATCGGTTAAGTAGTTTAGAAATCCATCGCGGACAAACATCGTGACTGGAGATTTATATATATTTAGAAGATATATAATTGATACTTTTTAATCTTATGTCATTTTTAATATTATTTGGTGAATAAATGAAACGGTTAGTTTAAATTTAAAAGGCCTTTTACAATTACTTACAATAACTTTAAATTGACAGGTACACAGATAATTACAGAAAATTAAAGACGATGTTGAGTTTTCAATTAATCAGAGAACATTTAGTTTAGAGCGCTATTATTGTGCTTCAACCATAATAACCAACGATTCTTTTCGTAAAAAATAAATAGATTGTGTAATATAGTTTCGTCTAGTTTTTTTTATTAGAAATAGTACATACTCGTATATTACCTACCTAACTATTGACCTGTTTTGATTAGATCCTCTGATAACTATCTTCCGCGACCTCCTCCCAGAGGTATTTCTCAAAGTAATAGAGTATTAAACTAATAGAGTAAAAGGCTTATTACATCTGAATTTAGTCGCTACTGAATTTATCGAAGTGTAAGAGCTTACTGAACGTAAGCTATCTAACTAAATTCAGAAGCGAAGATTGCTTGCTTCTAACTTGCTTCTGAATTCTGTCGGCTAACATTGCTAAGCTTCTGAATTCAGTTACTAAATTTAGCCAAATAGCCGGTACATAGGTTTGAATCTCACCTGCATAAGCATAAACAGGCCACTAAATGTTCCCACTGCTGGACTCGGCGTTCTCTCGCTAGGAGAGAGTCAAAACCATAATCCACCATGCTAGCCCACTGCGGATTGTTGAATGATACATGACTTTGAAACATTCTAGGTAGATGTCGGTTTTTTTTATAAAGAGGGACGCGACGATTGGTACATGTGTCTGATGGTAAGCAACATGTCTGCCACATAACAGCACAGTGACACTCAGCTAAAGGAACATGAAGAGTACAAATCATTACCTAGCACTGCACTGGGCTCGTCACGCAGAGGTAATTTCTCTGAAAACATTGCCCTTCAAACCGGAACAATGTTCTCCTTTACCGTTATAAGTTAGTGGCAAATAATTGGCCCTTATCGGCTTAATCTCGCCTGCTCGCCTCCATAATTTTTGTCACTTATGTACCTACGAGAGTATCTTCACCGCTCGCTAGGTTTTCACGGTATGGAAAAACATCGTGAGGAAACCGGAGCATTCCAATAAAAATATCTCTCGTCGACATTTATCATCGTCCGTATCAACTTGACCTTTTGATTTAATTTTTTTCACCTTTTAATTGATTTCACCTGAGTTTGGTAGATTCTGTTCTTGACAATATTTTTGCGAAGGAATCCCAACCGCCAGAACATTGAGTGACAAGGACAAAAGTCCACGCTCAATATTGGGATTGTTTTTAAAAAATAGTGCCAATTTACCACGGTTAAGTCTCTCAGTGACAATTCGATAAATATTACGTTATGGCGGCATATGAACAGTCGGCGACGCGTCAGAAAATACACATTATGTTGATGTAACAAGACATCTGCGGCGTTATTGTGTATACGCTAGAGTGCAGTATCGTAAATCAAGACGTGATTGTTAACGATTACTATTGATATCTTTGACGTGAAACCTTTTTTAAAGTCAAAGGTTTTTATTCATAAATGTAAAATTTACACGTCAATTATCATAAAAACAAAAGAAAGAGCATGTAAACGTTAAGAGTACTTTTACAAAGATCATCATTATAATAAGCGCGTCAGGCAGTTTTTTGTGGAGGGAAAATGCAATTGAACTCGAAACTCTGATATAATATATAATACCTCTGTACAAAAATATGTAGATATTTCATATTGAGTAGTAACAACACCCCGAGGTTTTACACGCGTATTTCCCGTTCCCGTAAATTTACCGGAATACAAAGTAGCCTATTTGTTCTTTCAGACTATAATCTAAGTACATTCCAAATTTCAATCTGATCTACTAAGACGTTATGACATGGTTGAACAACAAACATCCAAACTCCGATATACATAAATATTTAATTTCCTTCAAGTTATAACAAGAAAAAATGCAAAAAAGTCGTAAAATAAAGCAGTAAGTGGCTCAGCAGCCGTGGTCTAGTCACTCACGGCGTAGCTGAGAGGAATCCGTGGTGGGGTCTCATTTGCCTTTTTTCTTACTTTGCCTCCAAGCCGACGACGATGCCGCCAAGTAGGTTGTGTGGTGTTACAGCACCGGTGCAATAGAGGTGGGCAGCAATGTTGGGAGGTAGGCGCCGCGGCTGTGGAGTAGGCGGTTTCACGGTGAACGACTCTCCGTAACCGACGCAGCTTCGACGGGGTCACCACCGTTAGATGGCGACAACGGTGATGCAGCAGTGGAAGAGAAGTGCCGATATTACTTTCCGCCGCTCGTCCTGTCATCTGCAACAAAAATGTAATAGAAGATGGGACCACAGACCTGACTTGTCGCGGGGGACCAAGGCCAAGGGTGTCCAGAAGCGAAAGTCAGCTATAAAACTCCGAAATGAAATCACACATGACATAATACACTCTTACATGACCTTATCTTGTCTTCTTCTGTTCACCACAAGATAAGTCGTAAGTCAAAATTTGTACCAAACAATTGAGGTCTACTTTTCGCATACGTACAGCCTTAGAATAGAGTAAGTTGTTGGCCTCACTGTCTCTTGAGAGATGAAATCTAGAACATCTGAAGATAGGAAGTAACAGGCGTGATATTCGGCTACAGCGTACATAGATCCCATCAGGCGGTTGGTGAACTAACGGAGACCTATGAGTGATAAAAATAAGACACTGTTTATATATGGAGGTATTTATACTTCACAATCAACTATATATATAACAATTGAGTATCGCAAAGTAAGTTGTTGCTTTTGAAAATAAATCTTCTATACTGTTTCCATTAATACTGGCACTGCTATTACCTACACCCTTTATTGAATACGATATTTGCGAAAGAAATATGAAGGAAAGGCGAATGATATTGTGTTTTTGAATGGCTTGTTCTGATAGAATGTCTAGTAAGATATTTGAATCGCTGATGACATTTTGATTTGTAATCTATTTCATCTTATCGCGTAAATAGCCTATTTTATGTTTCTACTCCTGAGATTCGGAGATTTTGGCAAGAATGGTTTGTTAATAATATCATTATCCTATGAAGAGATCGCTATTAGCGATAAGATCGTTTTGTGTGCCCAAACTGTGTTAATTTAAAGTAAAAATCACTGTATTTTTGTATTGTTTTGTGGTATAGTAAAGTGTTTTGAATTGTACTGTATTATCCATATTCTGACCAAATGCGAATCCCCAAAATATGTCTGTCTAGAGTCTTTCTTTTTGGTGTGCAAACATCGCTGTGTTTCGCTTTAAAGGGCAATGTTTCGAGATAAATTACAGGGTACAAAGATGAGTCATCTTATATCTCTGAGTATCGAGTGCGGTAGGGTACTAGGTAATGATTTTTTTGTACTCTTAACGTTTACAATAGCTGCGTCAAACTGTGTTGTTATAGACAGGCGTGTTGCTTACCATCAGGCAAATGTCTTCCTCATTTCGTCACTACCAGTAGAAAAGTATTAAATTTAATTAATTAAATTAAATTTCATTAAATTAAGTATTAACATTTGAATAAATGTAATTAAATTTATTACATTTAGAAAATAGCATTACAACTCTGATAAACTAGTCCATATTTTTTTATTTTTTTTAAATTAAACCCACTTCAATTATAAATTTAAATTACATTCGATTAAATTTCATTTTTTTTAATCAACTAAACTTACTGCCCCAATAAGACAGTGAGCTAAGATAGTACTAAACCTATTTCGAAAAAAAATTGACGGAACCATCTCAAAAAAAAACATCGAAATCAATTCACGATCGCCATGGCGTAACATTCATACAAACCACGTTAAGAACCTCTTCTTTTTAGGGTTCCGTAAAACGTAAAAACGGAACCCTTATAGATTCGTCATGTCTGTCTGTCTGTCTGTCTGTCTGTCTGTCTGTCTGTCCGTCCGTATGTCACAGCCACTTTTTGCCGAAACTATGAGAACTACTAGATGTTGAAACTTGGTAAGTAGATGTATTCTGTGAACCGCATTAAGATTTGAACAAAAAAAATTAAAAAAAAGAAAAATTAGGGTTGCTCCCCATACCGAGAACTGAAACTCAAAAATTTTTTTTTCATCAAACCTACACATGTGGGGTGTCTATCGATAGGTCTTCAAAAATGATATTGAGGTTTCTATAATCATTTTCGTCTACACTGAATCATTTGCGCGAGAGACACTTCCAAAGTGGTAAAATGTGTGTAACTTCCCCTCTAACTTCTAAAGTAAGAGAATGAAAAATCTAAAAAAAATATATGAAAATGAAAAATGAAAAAATGAAAAAACATTTATTTACATAAACATAAACATGGTGCTGGATAGCAAGTCAAGTTTTACGAAGTAGGTATAGCTTATGTTTATGGGTGGCACAACATCATAGAATATACTATAGCTCCCGCACTAGGCAACGCCTGTGACGCGGGAACTAAATACGGATTTCCAAAAATTTTAACACCTCTAATTGTACAAAACATAAAATAAATTTAAAAACAAGTTCAGGAACAGCCAAAAATATATAAATTTAAGCTTATTTTGTGGGGATAACTACAAAAAAATTTCACAATGTACCTCTTATTCTAAAACAATATTACTTACTCTTTTTATTTTTTTTTTTACAAAAATTACGGCTATACTAAAAGTAAACAACACAATAAATACCTTTCTACATACACTTATACACGAATAGTAACAAAAAAAAACATGCCCAATTTTTTTTTTTTTTTCTTGTTAATGCTCTGCTTAAAAAACAATTGATGTTTTAAACCAATTTCTATCTATCTACCAAAAACATTTACAATGGAGGAATAAATGGCATAGCGAAAATAAAATCAAGATATAACCCTTAGCAAGTCCTCAGTCTCTGAATAATCAAGTGCATTTAAAAAATTGTAAAATGACCTTTTAGCTTCACGAATTGTCAATTCTTTGAGATTACAGTGCTTGTTCAAGACATTGTAGACGTGAGCTCTGATAAAACCACCAAATCGCCGAGCAAAAGATGTATGGACGTGTGGGAAAGGAATTTTGTAACACCTCTTGTTGAGGTTTTCGTCGTAATTCTTATCTGTCAATGTGGACCTATGTACAGAAATTGTTAATTTGTAAATAAACAGTTGCCTGACACTTAGAACTCCACTTTCCTTGAAAACATCTTTAGTCGGAAACATAAGCGGTTTCTTCATCATTACTTTAAGCACGGACCTCTGTGCTCTTTCTACTAAAATAATGAATGTCTTTGCTGCACTACCCCAACAAGTAATACAATAATTTAAAATTGATTGACACAATGCGAAATACACAGACAACAGAACACCTGGGGGAGCCACGTCACGAAGATTCTTCATTATACCAATAACCTTTCGAACGCGTGCAGAGAGGGCAACTAAATGATTTCTGAAACTCATATTCTCATCCAAAACAACACCCAAATATTTTACAGTTTTAGCCCTACTCAGTGTATCACAGCAACACGTATTTTTGGTACAACTAGGATTATGCAGTTTAACATTTAGATGTAAAACCGGAGATGAAAGCGCTGTTTTGTGAAAACATAGGTATACAGTTTTTTTGGTATTAAGAGTTAGCAGATTTCTCTGCAACCAGCTAGCCAAACTTGACAAGCCCGCCTCAGCGTATTCAATGGCTTTTTCCCATGTAGGTGCGTGAAATATAATTGCTGTATCGTCAGCATAGCACACCAACTCAGCATTATCAATCTGCACGTCGTGTATATCATTAATATAAAGATTGAAAAGCGTTGGACCTAATATGCTGCCCTGTGGTACACCGAAATTAACGTACTGAGTCCCACTGACGTCGTCTCCAATTTTGACGCACTGCTTTCGCGCCAGCAAATAGCTTTTGAACCAGTCACCGGCAACTCCTCTTATACCAATTTTATCCAATTTTGAAATAAGAATTAAAGGCGAGACAGTATCAAAAGCCTTTGCTAAGTCAAGGAAAACAGTAACACATCTTTGCTTTTTGTCCAATTTAGAGGCTACTATCGAAGTTAGCAAAGTAACTGCGTCTTCAGTGCTCTTGCCAAGACGAAACCCAAACTGTCTAGATGATAAAATATTATTTGATTCCAAAAACCTTAACAACCTTACATTTACAATTTTTTCCAATAATTTCGAAAAAGTACCCAAAAGAGAAATAGGCCTATAATTTTCTAAAAGGTTTTTGGGGCCACTTTTGTAAATGGGACTTACAGATGCCACTTTCCAATCTTCTGGAAAAACACCATTTGCCAAGCTTAGGTTGTAGATGTGAGTCAACGGCAGAACAATTTGTTTTTTAATAAATTTTACCAAAGAATTAGTGAGACCATCTATGCCGGGAGCTTTCTCACTTTGTAAGCTCGTTATACATTTCATAACCTCTTCGTAATCCGTAGGAGCCATAAAGAATGAGTTTACCGGTGTATTATTAACGCGAACAGCTTTTGCCAAGCAATTTTCAGATGTATTCATTTCTATAAGTGTCCGATTTGCTAGTCGTTGGCCCACTAAAGAAAAGTGATCGTTACAAATATCAAGCGGCTGTTTTGGAATATCAGAGACATCATTATCAGTCATTGAGAGTAATTCAGTTGGCGCTTGTTTATTAGTAGATAGATTGCAAACAGACTTGATTGATCTCCAGAGCTTACGTGGATTATCTTTATTTTTATCTATAACATGACTCTGATATTCCAGACGCAGCTTACGTAAAAGACTGCCAAAAAAATTTCGGTATCTTCTATATGAGACTTGTAAAATGACATTATCGGGTTCACGTTTCGCTTTTTGATGTAGCCTATCTCTGTGTTTCATGCAGCGTAAAAGTCCTGGGGTAATCCAGGGTTTGATGGTATAATGTGTTCTAGTACTACGAACCTCACGTGTATGTTTCCCTATTATTCCTGTCAAGAACCTGGTAAAGGTGCTAGTAGCTTGATTAACATCCTGAAGATCAGTAACAAAACTCCAGTTTACCTCAAGATCCCTCTTAATAGATTCAAGATCTCTTTTCAATGACGTGCGGCTGGGTCGTTGATGTTTCATTGCGTTTAGATTCATAGCCATTATTACAGGATAGTGATCGGTAACATCAGTTTTACAAACAATGCCTACAGGTGCCCGAGAGAGTGCTGATCTGCTTATATAAATGTGATCTAAGCAGCTACCATCTCTTGTAGGTTCGGTGATAACCGGCAGCATACCACATTCGTCCATGAAACATGAGTATTCTAAATTTTGGGTATTGGTAGGTTCCAAAATATTAACATTCAAGTCTCCCGCAAGAATCAAAGGTATCCCGCCAGAGTAAGACATATAAGGAGCAAGAGATGATAGAAAAAAATCAATATTCCTATTGGCCGGAGAGCGGTAGATTGCCAAAACTTTAACCATTTTGTTAATATTAATGACCAAACACTGAGCATTTTCAAGACCTATTTCCGAAACGGATACATTCCAAGTCTCTCTCACGTAAACCACAACACCACTATTTTGATTGAAATTTGTATCACTTTGAAACGAATTGTAACCCGGAAGTTGTGGAATGAACGGAGAAGTTCTCAGCCAGCATTCCGTTAAAACTATGACATCATACTCGATTTTCATACGCTTTAGCGTCACCAAAAATTCACTGAAATTACAACCAATGCTCCTTATATTGAAGGAAAGTAAAGTAAAGTTATTGTCCACATTATAGTATGAATTAATATTTTCCATTTCTTCCGCAATATGGCATGTAATCTTTATAGAATCTAAATCATTTGTTATTTCTTTGTCAATCATTGCAATTAGAAAATATAATATCCTTCAAAAACAATATGCCAGAGCGCGCAAAATTAGGAAATGAGGCTAAATACATTTTCACTAATATAAAATTTTTACTAATTTTTAAAACTTTTGTTGAATTATTATAAAATTTTGACGTTAAAACAATATGACAACTTGGCTTTGTAAATATAGCATGAATTAACAAGACAAAATACACAAAAATTATAAGCAAAAAAACGGACACACCACAATGCAAATATAGCAGGAGTATTCTAATACAAAAACAAATATAATGAATTGATACGGGAGAAGGCAAACAAACAATTGTGTTGAAAATATGAAAAAACATCCCAATAAGAAAACCAGACGTCACATAACAATATATCTCAGTTAGGAATGGTATTGCTATTTTTATATTATTAGCAATGAGGGGCAGGTGAATCAAGCACTGGCGGCAAAGCAACATCCAAATCACGTGATGACCGTATAAGCTTGGCAGGCATTCCCTGGCGTTGTCTGATGTAGATGGCGCCCCTATTACACCAACAGAAAGTATAATTGTGAACTTTAGCTCTTGCCCTAGCCTCGTGAAACAAAAAACGATTATCTTTTGTGAGTCTCTCATTAAAAAATATATTTGTCGTAGTACCCGTTATATCTAAATCAGTACTCGTAATATTTTTCCTGGATTTAGCGGCCTTAACAATCTGATCTCGCTTTGAACGACGTAGCAAGCGTACAACGACGGGCCGTGGCATCCTGGCAGCGGCGTCTGTTGCAAGGACCGAGGGAAGTGGGCGGCGTGATCCAACTCGAGTAATCCAATCAACATCCCCGTCTTCCAGTTTCACTCCAAGTTTCATGGTGGCTATTTTTATAATATGATCGAGATTTTCCGTATTACTTTCAGGTATACCGAGAATTTCCATCTCGTTCATAAGATTTTGCTGGGTTTGCGCTTTCAGTTCATTTTGAAGCATTGCTACGGTAGCTTGCAGATTCGTAACTTCGTGATCTCTTTTCTCTAAATTTCTAAGCCGATTCTCGTTTAACAAATTAACACTCTGCAATTCCTCCATCTTTTCCTGACAAAAAATGAGCGAATGGGTGACCTCTTCCAGTTTCGTTTTCAGAGCCGTAAATTCGTTAGTCAGACGAGTCATAATAGCCGTGAGGTCCTTTATCTCCGTATCAGCAGTCCCAGACGCACCAGCGCAACTATACAGCGCGCTATCGGATGCAGAGTCATGCTTTCTACGCGCCGTGACATTTTGGGAATCAGACGTGGCGCGAACAGGAGTGAGCGTGTTATCACCCCCTCTTTTTTGTATAGCACAACAATCTGGGCATTTCCAGGTCTTCCTACGTTCCGAAGTTATCGACGACCCATTCACACAAAGCATACAAAAACATTTTTCGCATGCCACCGAAGTGCATTTAATGCTGTTCGCGTCTTTAGTTACTTTGAGACATCCCGCGCACTTCATTTCTATGTCAAAAAACTTATGACCTCACAGAATCAAAATCACAAAGCTTACGGTCGAGACGGCTCTGTTCACGTTAGTCTATGTGAATGAAGCAACGTACGACGCGTCGTGACACTCGGGACCTTCCACGTTAGAAAATGACGGCTATGTGAAGCGCATAAGGTTGAAATTGCACACGGTACTTGCGGACGGCAGAAACAGTTCACTCAAGATAGGTTACTTTTCTGAATTTTATTGTTACACAGTAAATATGTTTTTCTGCAACTATGACCAAGAATTTACACTATGTACACTATTTAACTTTTGACTTATATCACTTGAAACATCGAAAAACAATATTTATGCACAATTGAACACTTTAAACAATAAAAATGAATAAAATCGTAAGCGTGTTTTTAACACAGAGTTTCTTGTTCAACCGAGGTGACAAAGATGATATGATGTACACTACTATGTAAACTACCAACGAAAATTAGTTTGAACTCGATCTGATGAGTAGTTTTTTTTTAGTACGTCATAAATACACTATTATTGAAACTTCGATCAAAGTTACAAGGAACTACAAGAACTATGTGTACTATGTATATTATGTTACTTGCTGCAACGGAACCCTTCATGGGCGAGTCCAACTCGCACTTGGCCACTTTATTTTGAAGTCTAAGAACAAAAAAAGACTATCCAGTAGATCAAAACAATCTGGGAATGATGAACAGACACTCAGGCAAGCTTAGTCCGCCTGTAGATAAGCCTCAACCAAGCAATCGTCTAAATCTGTAGGCGCAAAGGCGTTCCCAGTGCAAGCGTAAACCTCATCCTTGTTTATGACCACCGAGATTAATTTGTCGGTCCGTTCGTCCGCGAATAAATTGCGGTTCGTCTGAAAGCGTTCTGTTTTAAGACATGGAAAGGAAATTTAATTAGAGATTTTGGGTAGGACGGTACTACGTACTAAGGACGTCGTTAGGGGGGGACTGCTTCTGATGCTTCAATTAAAACTGCCAAGAGATTTCATAGCCAGACGAATCATATCGAATGTGAAAGAATATTGTACTAGAAATAATTGGACGTCTAGGAAATAATAATATTAACTTTGTAGCTCTAGGATAACTGTATAAAGAATTTAATATAAAATATCTTGAAAAGAAAAATATACAGAAAAAGATTTGTAAGTAACGTATTCTTGGAAATATTAGGCGAAATAACTGAATGTAATTTGTGTAAGAAATTGAAAAGGTTGCTCTATGTTGAATACAAATACAGAGTAAACATTAAACTAATTTCATACCTCCAGGCGACGAACACTGTGCAGTGTTATTTCAACTCTTCATGTTCGAAAAGCTGGGTGTCACTGCGCTTTTGGGCAGGCGTTGATTACTATCGTACGTTTTGATGTACCAGTTCCTTCATCATTTTATTTAAAAAAAAAAGCATTTTTTTCTATTTGAAGTAGCATGCATACTACTAGGAATAAGTTTGTTTTTCAATTTTTACCAACTATCCAACGTAGGGAAAGACGTACTTCTTAGCATTCCATGGATTCACCGTGCGGGTGCCGGGTCCATCGTGTGGCAGAGAGAGAAATCTCGAATAGACCCCAAGACTTGTGACTCGGGCGTAGGTTTAAAAGGGGCCCCTTATATTGACATTGATTATGATTTATAGGATTTATATTGACATTCATTAATAATACGTAAAATAATACGTAAAATTTTCAACAAAATATTTTCTTTTTAAATAATGATATTTTAATGTGAGAGTCTTTTTGTGCCAATGGAGCCAGCACTATGAGCAAAAAACCTGTTTCATAGTAATTTCTCATTGAGTTATATTGATTTTATTGAATAGTTTTTGTATAATTCATCGTATTTTGATGTCTTACACTATTTTTTTTTAAACGGGCAGAGCCTTTATAAACAAAATTTAAATACAATGAGAACTACACTACGCTATATTCCTAACTAACTACTTACACTAAGCATACCTGAATTGTCTATAGATCAATGAAGAACTACAGAAAATCAAGATGTTCAATTTGTTTATCTAATAATATTATTTTGAAATTTTACATTTGTTATCTCTCTTTTCTTTAAGTTTTATAGGTTTACGCCTGACCGCCATCTCGTCTGAGGTTGTGCTACGATGCGGTTTACGATGCAGTTGTTTTTTTTATTTAATTTAGCTACTCTACAGACTCCGGTGTCAGTAACCTTTGTCATTACAATTATCTTTCTTTTTACATATTTCTTGGATAAGGAGAAGAAGGAAATAGGGGGTGTTTTGAACATTTTAAACCTAATTCTAGTACTAGTCTAGTACTAGTCAGTCCGATTTCGTCTGTTGAGCCGATCACTGCTGGTTAGGGTTCCGATAGTAATCAACTCAACATCGTCTTTTGCCTATTACGGTGCGGGGCTTACCTAGAAGAAACCGGTTCAATCTCGATTTGAGGACACCAAGAGTTTCCATTGGGGAAAACCCGCTGAGGCAACGCATTCTACAGCCTACTCTCTGTACCTATTTAATTGTGTGAGATAATACGAAAGTGTACAACCAGGAAACAATCTCGCTTTTTAAATCTACGATATGGTCTATAGGAAAAAAATTGGCAGTCATAAGAACTGCCGATAGAAGTGAAAACTTAATTCAGAATTTGATAGCTTACTTTGGAAACTACACGTGTGTAACCGGAGGGCGTGGCCTGGGCATCATGGCATGGCCATCTAGAAATGCGTCAGAATTTCCTATTGGCTGATGCATTTCTAGATGGCCATGGCATGATGCCGAGGCCACGCCTTTTCAGCTTTTCCCATTGGCTGACGCATTTCTAAATGGCCAATAGCCATGATCCGATTTACCCGAAGATTTCTTATCATACCCGAGCATGACGCTAGAATCCAATCCACGAAATATCTGTCTAGGCGCGCCTAAAGAAGTTTTCACTTTAAAAATTATTGCTATCAGATCATGCTAAAAATCGATAAACTCGCAATCTTTGATAAGGTCAGTAACTCAGTCGGTAAGATTGAGATGGTAAATCGTGAATATCGTCATTTATAGAAATGCCTAGTTTGTCAATCGTCAATCGATGGACAAACGACAAGGTGAAACGACGAACTGTTTTTATGCCATTTTAGTAAATATAGAACCTATTTTTTTATGATAAAGAGTGACGAGACGAGAATGTGGCTGATGGTAAGCAACACCCTTGTCCTTAACAACACAGTGGCATTCAGAAATTGGAACATGAAGAAGCCAAATCAAAGTTCTAACCTAACCTAATTTTTCATCTAATCTAATCTCATAAAAATGTTAATAAGTTGCTGCTTTCAATATGCAAGTCCGCTAGCTATACACACGTAATATAGAAATGGTTTATTTCTTAAGTACTTCCAAAAGGCAACAAGTACCTCTGGTGTTTGAGGAAGTGATTAAAAAGAACATATTTTACTGACCATTATTATTGAGTTTTGTAATTTTGAGTCAGGTTCTGTGTGCCCCTTTTCATCCTTAAGCCATCCCTGTGAAGAGGAACTCGTTATGAAGGATCACAGATACCGATTGAGGCGAATCTTTTAACTCAGTTACATATTTGGGGAGAGAGGGGGTTGTTTAATGTGATTGAATAGGGTGCAAGTTGAGTTGTGATTAAATTAACGGAATTTTGGATTAATTTGTTAGAATGTTCTATTACTGAGAAAATGAAATTAATTTAACATACGGTACGAATTTCTAATTAACTGAAGTAAAATTATATTGATAATATCAACGCCCTGATCAACTTGTTCCTCAATTTTTTTTAGACTGGATGGATTTGTGTTTAATCTATGCAAGATACATAACTCAGGGTACCTACATAAAGTCTACAACGTTGCACACTTGCCCAAAAGATATCTATTTGGCTTTAATAGTACAGTAACTTTATACATTACCGTAGGCGTTAAATCCGGTAGATCTGATTTTTTGCAGACTTGTTTATGATGTTGGCCTAATGATTGTCCCAAGTTTGTGACCTCGAGCGACGAACGCAACTTTGTCAAAAATCGAAAAAACCACGAAAAAATCGTTTATTTTTCAAATTTTGGCGATTATAACCCTAAACGACTAGTTTTTGTAAAAACTTTCTTATGGCGTTTATAAAGTAGACTAAATTTGCTACAATATGATACTAGAATTGTCTCTGTACACCCAATAGTTTCTGAGAACAAGTCTTTCAAAGTTTATAATTTTTTTCGTACTTCGCAATTTTTAGCAATATTTTAACTCCTACTTGACCACTTTGTGGCACAGTTACGGCGGTTTTTAACCCCCGACCAAAAAAAGAGGTGTTATAAATTTGACGTCGAAGTCTGTCTGTTTGTCAGACAGACACACATACAGGTCTGTCTCTATGTGTATCTGCCTGTGTTTGTATCTGTCTATGGCACCGTAGAGCTCAAACGGATGGGCCGATTTCAATGCGGTTTTTTTTATTTGAAAATACATTTTTGTGTTGATGTTTTGAGCTATTTTTGGTTAATATCGATTCAAGATGGCCGCCTCCACCAAAAGGCAGACTAAATATTTCATCACAATCTACCTCAATATGGGTATCAAATGAAAGGGCTTGACTAGTAGAGTACTATACAGTATAACAAATTACAAATCACAAAATGACGAACTCCATAAAAAGTTTTTTCACTAATGCCTTAATATGAGTGTCAAATGAAAGAGCTTGACTAGTAGACTACTATACACTATGAACAATTTATATTTATACCATATCGAGGTAGTTGTGAAAAAAGAAACGTATTTCGTCATTTTGTGGTTGCGGCCATCATAGATGTGAAATTTGTCATAGTGCATAGTAGTCTACTAGTCAAGCCCTTTCATTTGATACCTATATTAAGGCATTAGTGAAAAAAAATTATGGAGTTCGCCATTTTTTTATTTGAAATTTGTTATACTGTATCGTACTCTACTAGTCAAGCCCTTTCATTTGATACCCATATTGAGGTAGATTGTGATGAAATATTTGGTCTGCCATTTGGTGGAGGCGGCCATCTTGAATCGATGTTAACCAAAAATAGCTCAAAACATCAATACAAAAATGTATCTTCAAATTAAAAAAACCGCATCGAAATCGGCCCATCCGTTTGAGCTCTACGGTGTTATAGACAGATACAAACACAGGCAGATACACATAGAGACAGACCTGTATGTGTGTCTGTCTGATAGACAGACAGACTTCGACGTCAAATTTATAACACCTCTTTTTTTGGTCGGGGGTTAAAAACCCCCGTAACTGTGCCACAAAGTGGTCAAGTAGGAGTTAAAATATTGCTAAAAATTGCGAAGTACGAAAAAAATTATAAACTTTGAAAGACTTATTCTCAGAAACTATTGAGTGTACAGAGATAATTCTAGTATCATATTGTAGCAAATTTAGTCTACTTTATAAACGCCATAAGAAAGTTTTTACAAAAACTAGTCGTTTAGGGTTATAATCGCCAAAATTTGAAAAATAAACGATTTTTTCGCGGTTTTTTCGATTTTTGACAAAGTTGCGTTCGTCGCTCGAGGTCACAAACTTGGGACAATCATTAGGCCAACATCATAAACCAGTCTGCAAAAAATCAGATCTACCGGATTTAACGCCTCCTACTCCATACATTCAGGCGACAAAGTTACTGGACTATAAGGTTTCCAACAGAATGTTTCACGTTTTCACAGTTGGAATTATAAAGACGTTTTAAATGTACTTTGTGCCAAGACGAGGAACATTTGCCTAGAAAGGATGAAACGAATTTTGTCTCCATCATTGCAACGTCAACTACATATGCAACGTTTACAAATTTTAAAGGTACAAACTGCCCTACTACATGATCAATAAACAGCAACTAATCAACTTTATGTTACGTTTATTTGAACAATCATTAACAAACCAATTTTAATTTCAAATAATAAATATTTATTTGAAAGCGATTTAATAAAGCTGAGCGTAATTAGCTCGGAAGAGTATTTACTGATGCGTTGCACTGCGGTTGTGGTGAGGCTTCAGATAAATACATTGTTGAATGGGAAAAATATTACAATTGTATTAATTATCTGGTGCCTCGCGGCTTAAATCATTTTCGATGATTAGATGGAGACAAAACTAGGGAGTGTTTTTGAAAAGTTTTTCGATGCAGTCCATATAATCAAACATTTTTGTTGTAAATGAAAGTGACAGGACGAGCAAGAAGTGCTCCTGATGGTAAGCAACGTATTTACCCATAATGTATAGTGTCACGCAATTTTTGAACATTAATGATGATGACAGACAGATGAGACTTTTTCGTTTTTTTTTTATATCTATCTTTAAACGGTTGTGTTGTATTATATCTGATTCTTGATATTCTATTAATTTCTGGTTTAATCCTTACAAGTTTAAGTTCATGAGATTTTTTTTGCGCTGGGTAGGAATTGAACTCACAACCTATGGCTCCACAGGCAGACTTACTACCAACTAAGCTACTAGGTCAGTCAAATAGTACAAATATCCAAATTTGTCATAAAAATATTGCACCCTGGGTACTTTCAACAACTTGATTCGCATCATATTGTTGTGTGAACGCTAGTCCTGACTAAGTCGGGAACTTTTACTAGTAGTCCTCTCTTCTATCGGTGGGTCTAGAAGTTCGGGAAATGGGCTGGGAGACTTGGGAAGGTTACTTCAGATTAGAAGAAAAATCATCCAAATGAAGATCCTTCACGGACACTCTCTTTAGAAGAGTGCTCAGTGGATGAACAAGAACAATGGCTACGATGTGGCCACAGTTATTAGGCTGCGTTATGTGTTAGGCCACGTATCTGTAGTGGAAGTCGAAATAATCTTTCGCTACCGACCATCTAAGCCAAGATGATCAACAGTGAGAGGTCACGTGAAACAGAGGAGCGAGAGCACCTTGATGCGTAACCCATTCTAGGTCTTACGGTGTGATTACCTGTGATTGCAGGTAGTCGATTTAATAATAAACCTCGTCAAAACACACAAACTTCTTTTGTTTTTATTTGGAACATAATTAATTAAACATTCCTTTACTAATTATACTAGTGTAAGGAACAACCACGATAGCTAGCGATGCTTATTAAATTATAGAACACAAATTCTTACGTATTATCGAAATGAAACGAAATAAGTATGTTCACATACCCAATAATTTTTTAAACCCTTATTTAAAAACGCGATACAATATAATTTGAATAGTAAAAAATGTGACTGATACTTCACGTATAAAAATGGTAAACTATAATTAGTACAAGAATTTTTATTATTTTACTTTGTTTGCATAATGGATATGCCTAATTATATTTCCAATTACATTTTTCTTTCCTTATATCCAAGGGCCGCGATCACTACGTATCAACAACTTCTCCATGATGAAACTACGCCATCTCCCTCTATCATCGGCGACCTGCAGGAAATCGTAGACTGATAATGATGTCTAGAGTGGTGCGAATCTCAACTGACCCACGTATTGGACTCCGGCCTCTTGTTCTTTTGCCGTCAACTTTCCTATTAGCCATCAGCTTCTCCAGGTTATCTCCCTCCTTCCTCGCTATATTCACCAATTACTCCAGCACTCGTTTGAGGTAGATGGTAGAGAATCTTATCTTCATCTGCTGAAGTGTTAAAATATTGGGCCGACGCGTTGTCCAAATTAAATAAATAACTATTAAATATTGGTGGACAATTCACACACAACACCATCTGACCCCAAACTAAGCAAAGCTTGTATGATGGCGGCCAGATAGCTGATATTATACTTATATAGTTTAAATACATACTTATTATACATAGAAACACCCAGACACAGTGCAAACATTTGAATTCATCACACAAATATTTGCACTGGGTGGGAATCGAACCCACGACCCTCGGCTTCGCAGGCAGAGCTACTACCAACTAAGCCACGAGGTCTGCTTATTTTGTAACAAGGGCACAGTCTTAACGCAAGTTGTGAATGGACCAACAGACATACATTGATAGAGATTGTATCAACCCATATAGTTTCCACTTCTGGTGCACGGGTTTCAACTAACCAAGCAAGGAGATTTAGGACATAGTCCACCTCGCTGGTAATGTTGCGGGTTGGCATACATTACTAGTCTTTGAAGAGTTAAGTCTTTTGCGACAAAAAGGTTTCCTGAAGATATGTTTATTGCCTTTATCGTTTTTAAGTTAGCAGCATTAAGCACATGACTTCGAAAAGACTGTGGTGCACGTGGGATTCGAACTAGGGGCTCCGGATCGGCAATCAACGTTTTCCTGACTGGACCAGTCGTCACTAGAACGATAGATTGATTAACTCTCATACATCGACAAGCCTGCCCAAAACAGTCAAGTGCCACGATACTATTTGAACATGAAGAACCCAAACGTTGCTGTGTTTTTTTGCGTTACGGTCTTCTATCTCCCTCTTAGCGGTCTCACAAAATTTCTTGATTCGGTCTTCGCGCTCAAGGCCCGCGTTAAAAGCTATGAAATAGTTTAAAATGAGAAAATTGTATTCAATAAAAGGTTTGGAATTGGGAGGATAAACTACCAAGTAGCCAAATTACATGCAATCCCGTTCAGCCGCTGACATGCAATCTCTCGCTGATCTCATTTCACGATTACAGTACATTTCCTACGGAACACTTATTACGAGATCCCGGAAATTTGTTCTACGCCGTAGCCGTAGCACCGGAAATGCTTATTTCGTAGCACTCTCGTAGCTCTCTCGTAGAATCTACGTTTGTTATTTCAGAGCCAAATGCGGGTGGATTTATTATCTTTATCTTTATTGAAATATGTCTCGAGAGCACCGAGGCGAAGAATAGAATTGATTAGGATACTTCTGGACTTATTGGACTTCTTGATAGCGTAGGTATATAAAAGTATCTTCTTTTCGTTTTTCTGTATATATTTTTTTGTTTTAATATAATACTAGTACACTAATAAAACAACGGTGAAAGATTTTGTGAAATTGTCCTGTAGTTGCTAGGATAAGCGCGTTCAAACAAAAAAATCCGCTTTATAATATTAGTATAGATTCTGTTACCAGCGAAAGCAGTGGCTAGTTGCAAGGAGAGCCACCAACCTCACCACATTCTAGTTCCATTAAAATTAAGTCTCATAATATTGTGAACATCTTTTGAAATTTTCAAAACAAAGTTAGGTTATCATCATTGGAGTGTTGGTGACTATAGAGTATGCGTGCTATGTCTGTGGTCGTCAACAGTAATTTGGAGGACAATGGACATTGCCGCCCCCGTTGACATCTTTTAAGTATTTGTTTCTTCTGTGTTTGTTCATTATAATTGTCATAGCATGAGAAGTCCACTTAATATTCCTATTGCAGGTTCTTTGGGCAATATTTTACAAAAAGAGAATCAAGGCCACCATCGATGCTGACTTGATGATATTTTAAGTTGAATTAACTTAAGATGTCATCAACATGTGAAACACTGCCTGGAGTTTTGGCAGTGTGTTTAAGATATGGGCTGCGGGTTAAAGTGGGTTGCTGAATTGTGCATGCTTGCATTTTAAATTAAATGTGTTGCACCAACATTATAAACCAAAGTTCAAGAAAGTTTTAATGTTTGGACGTTTAATCATCAAGCACGTGTGAATGGCTGAACGGATTGAGTTAAAATTTGGAACCCAGTTACATAACAGTTTGGAAAAGCATTTAATCTAGGTATATTAGTAGTAGTGTAGGACTTTTTGCATAATCCACCTGTGGAACTACCACACCTTTGCCAGATATTTTACCACCAAACAATAATGTGCAAACATTGCCGTGCTCCGGTTTAAGGGCAGTGTATCACAGGGCATAGAGATTTGGACTATTCATGTTCCAATAGCTGTGTGTCACTGTGCTGTTATGTGGCAGGCATATCGCTCACCAACAGGCACATGTCCTGCTCGTTTTGTAACTTTATACTGTAAAATAAGACAAAATTAAGGGAATGAGACCTACAGTTCATTAAATCTTAATTGTGGTAAAAAGTGGGCTTTTTATACTATTAACGACAGAATGAATCACACCACTCAATAACCGTGGAAAGTTTTCCCGCTAAAAGAACTAACTAAACATATAAATCACGAGCTTAATGATCCCGTTTAATATATCTCATGTTTGTGGGACAGTAATCTCCTCTCTATTTATGATATCGCTCTGACCAGCGAATTGTAACTTGGTCAATACGGAACTATTATAAAATATAAATATACTTATTCGCTCTTTCTGGTTTGAATATAGAGGTTAATTTGGATTGTGGATAATGTAGCCGTAATGGCAAATTATACGCAGCAAACTAAAAATGTTCAAGTAAATTGAATGTATATGTTACCGGAAATGTATGCAAGGAAATGTGTACAATTCCGATACTATTTAGGAAATGTATAAAATATTGTTTGAAAAACTATTTAATTCATATATATCCTAGGAAATGTATAAATGTTCTCGGAATTATATATAATTCCAATATTGTATTAGGAAATGTATAAAGTAAATGCTTTCTGTAATAAAACTCTAACCTAACCTATTTTGTTAATTAGAAGCCCAGGTCCAACAATCAAACGTATCAAATAGCATTTGAACTGTTGGGAAACCAATGGAATCGGGAAACAAAATATAAGTTGTGAGTCAATAGCAATCTGTAAGTTTTCAAAACTCGAAGCGAACAACCTAAATAAAAAAAAAAAAACGTAACCTAACCTAAAGCAATACCCTCCCCTCGTCCTGCTGTCCCCGCGTACCACCCACCCTACCAATATCTTAAATGTTTTACATTTCCGATTGCTATTTAGGAAATGTATAGATTTCCTAGGAAATGTGTATAATATAATTTATTTCACACATTTCTGTGCAATTTTAGGAATTACATACATTTCCTAAGAATTGTATAAAATGACGGATTACATACATTTCCGTTAACATATATATTTTTCGTGTTAAAGGGTGACCAGACAAAATACGAGAACGTGCATAAAATCCACTTGAGCTCCAAATTTCGGATTGATTTCTTCAAGTCTCACCAAATGATTGACCAATAAACATAGGAACATATTATTTATAAACATTATTTCTTTTACTTTTAAAATATTGATAGAGCATTGCTACAGAAGTGTCCTTAGTAGTGATTTGGATTCTTCATGTTCCAATAAGCTGCGTGATACTGTGCTGTTATAGGCAAGCATGTTGGTTACCATCAGGCACATGTTCTGTTCGTCCCGTCACTCTATTTTTGGGAAGAAAAATAAAGAATTCGTCTTAAAATTACGAGCTTGTTGTAAGATAAAGCTTTATTAAAATTTCCATGTCTTTTGTTGCAGGTACCGATAGTTGCGTTTCAACTGAACATCCACAGGTATGTATAGTTTATTAAAATTTCTTATTTTTATGTATAAGTTATAAACTGTTCGTTGTGAAAATCTAGGGGGGAAGGCCGATGTTCAGCAGTGGACTTCTTGTGGCTGATAATGATGTAGAACAAAGTTACGAGGTCAAGCATATGTTCTTGTGAACACCTAAGGGTATATAAAAGACAACGGTCACAAAGTTAGAATGCGATAATATCCCGTTTTAATTAATAAAATACAAAACTTCGTTGCTGCGATTCCTAAGGGAAACAATCCATTTAACGATCACAAATACGTTTTTATTAATTCTCTCTACAAAATTCGTTTGACGTCACGATTTACGCACGAACGCGCTCATTGTTGAATTTGCCTGAGGGACCGAAAGATGAACCAAATTACCTGCTGCCTTCCTTACATGATATCCATGCGTTAATGAAAGGAAATTTCTTAAATCTATTGCGGAAGTGCGTTGAATGGAACTGGGATGAGTTTTGGACGAGATTTCTTATCTTGACGCTGAAAAATATCTGAAGGATTTCCTGGGTCTAAGAAATAGATTTCATTCAAGCAAGTTTGTTGACTTTGGTTAGTTCTTATGATATATTTTATTTGGTAGAATTTTACTGCTATATAGGTATTGCTGGAAGAGACTTGTACTGTAATGTACTTGTACATTACAGTATTTTTAAGCAACAATTACTGATAGGGCTCGTTGGGCCTTACCAACCTAGGAAAATATATTATTAGGAGCTGTCTCTCAGGACACAGGACCGACCTGGTGTGAGAAACTGGGTTCACACTTACAGTACTAGCTTGCAATTTTGGAATACATTTTAACTATATTGTCCTTCGATACCATGTGAAATTGTCAAATAAAGAATTTTTATTGATGACCTGGCGTCTATAATACTCGTATATATCAGCAAAACGTATTAGTCCAAGATCCCAGAGCTGCCAGACGTCACCTATTTTCTGATGAATGATATGTGGACGATTGAGTAGAGTTAGTAAGTACTAAGAACACATGCTTACTCGCTAACTTGCTTAGACGGCCAATTTTGAGATATGAAGGTACATACAAACATTACTTAATTCACGTATTTTCTAATGATTGATTTTCACGTATGTTGTAGGCAATATCCTTAAAGATAAGGTCCCAATACTCCCAGACACTTTCCGTCGGCCGTTTTGCTTAACAACTCCAAAATAACTTAACTTCACTTAAATTCTCATAGTCCATTTGTTAGACATCAAATATGTTCGTCAGACAACTATTTTAAAGCTTTTTCCAATAAGACAGACCCGAAATAGGTAATCAAGCTATTGTTAGATTCGTCTCAATACCCCAAGTGTCCATAGATAGTT
The DNA here is from genome assembly GCA_963693475.1 of Ectropis crepuscularia. Lineage (NCBI taxonomy): Eukaryota > Metazoa > Arthropoda > Insecta > Lepidoptera > Geometridae > Ectropis > Ectropis crepuscularia. The sequence continues at coordinate 24,438,075 of OY856355.1, forward strand.
GCATAATGTTTTTCATCTGCTGATTTTTGCAGTCGGGCTTATTAATTAAAGTTACTAAAAAATATTGTAACTGGCGGTAGAGCAAAATAATCATAGTTACAAGTATTGCCATTAAATAACGAATGTGATCTTTATGTAATAAAATAATAATACAATCTAACAGTTATTACACTCTACGTTAATATGATTTTTATTGTTTCTTAAGACCTTCAATTTCAGCACATAGTACTTAGACCACTGACTCAATTGTTTCATATAAAATGTGAATGTTTGTCTTTTTTTTGAAATCCATCATACATGTAAAACCATTACACAATTTAAAATAAATGGAGGAATGATATTTAATTTCTTTATAAATGCTCCACAAATCATATCAAACAGTGCAACCACATTTTTATTTTCAATACACACAGAAATCAAACTTCCAACATCGTTACGCCGCAGTAAGCTTCATACTAAAACCAAATGAACTTCCAAACCAAAACAATTAAAAAAGGAAAATTCAAAACTCCAAAACTCCAAACTCAAAAGTCTATTCATCAATCCAATGACTCGCGTCAAACCCGCTGCAAACTCCACGAAAATCCAGCTGAAAAAGTCCAGAAAAAAAGTGTCACGAAATATCAGACGAAATCTGACGCCATACTGTATGAATAGGCACCCGAGTCTAGGATCATTCAGTGCCTCGATTTTTTTTGGCAACCAATTTTCAACCTTCCATCTGAGGTATAGGGGTGGTAGTTCTACGAAGGGGTAACTAATTACGATAGAGGCTACGAAAGAATGAAGAGGCAAGAAGTCTGTGAAATCAGGCGCAGTGATAACCTATAATTATGAGCTGACGATTAGTGGGACTAGTGATGGGAAGTTTTGTTGTTATCGATAATATCGAACTTATTGTTCTCATGCTTTACATTACATATTTGAGAAAGACTCTAGAATGTAACTTGGAATGAGACTACATTAAACAAAATAATAGGAATTAAAAATGTCTAATAACAGTGATTTGTTTTTTACGCGGTTAAGAAACAAACTGTCAAAATTTAATTTATACATGACTAGCGACCCGCCCCGGCTTCGCACGGGTGTAATGCTGATACTAAATATTTATACACATAAAAATGGTTATTATGGGTTATTCCTACGAGATACATATACTTATTAGTTATTTTAAAGATCTAAACATATACATATAGGGACGGACAGATGCGGGAAGTGACTTTGTTTTATACTATGTAGTGATTAAACTTGCAAAATTGGACATTTCCGACGGTCTTGAATCTAAGTTCCGATATCTATGTAGCATACGTGCTACAATTAATTTAAATACTGCAAGCAGTATTCAATAATGACTATAACGGATATGTCAACCATCACTCCTCCTAACCTCAGTATTTGTGGAAAGAGGGTTACCGGCTTCACAAGACCGCCGCAAACAGAACCCTATCTGCCTCGGTCCTGTGAAAATCTAGTCCAGGTTAAGCCGGCGAAAAATACAACATTGTTGACCCATCTTATTGATGGACCTTGCCTCTAACCTCCGTTTGTTTACCTTGCCTCGGCCACCATTCTGCCAGAATTTTGATCAAACTATCGTCTCATCGTCTTACAATATAATAATAAAAATAAATAAATATGTTTATTTCAAGTAAAGTAATAATTAACAACATTACTACCATAGCTGGGCACCGTTAATCAAATAGTTAACTTCGTTAATCGTTAATCCGTTACAAAAAAAGTTAACTTCGTTAAACGTTAAAGCGTTACATTTCGTAAGAATTAACGGAAGTTAACGTTAATCGTTAATCCGTTAATATGCGTATTGGATTTTTATATCGTTGCGTTAGTGAACTTATAAAACCTGTTGGTTAAGGTTCTGGAAGTTAACAGGTTAGGAAAAAACCATACTTGTAGAGTTTAATTTTGTTATTGAAGTGAAAACTTCTTTAGGTGCGCCGAGACAGATTTTTCGTGGGCTGTGAATTGAATTCTAGCGTCACGCTCGGGTATGATAAGAAATCATCGGGTAAACTCGGGACCATGGCTATTGGCCATCTAGAAATGCGTCAGCTAATGGGAAATGCTGAAAGGGTGTGGCCTGGCCATCATGGCATGGCCATGTAGAAATGCATCAGCCAATAGGAAATGCAGCTGCTTTTCTAGATGGCCATGCCATGATGACCAGGCTACGCCCTCCGGTTACACCCGTGTAGTTTCCAAGGTAAGCTATCAAATTCTGAGTTATAAGTTTTCACTTCTATCGGCAGTTTCTATGACTGCCAATTTTTTTTTATTTAATATAATTTAATATGTAATTTAATCGTCGGGCATAATGCGCATAGGTAAATAAATAAATATTGGTGGACAATTCACACACAACACCATCTGACCCCAAACTAAGCAAAGCTTGTAATATGGCGGCCAGATAGCTGATATAATACTTATATAGTTTTAAATACACACCCAGACACAGTGCAAACATTTGAATTCATCACACAAATATTTGCACTGGGAGGGAATCGAACCCACAACCCTCAACTTTGCATGCAGAGCTACTACCCACTAAGCCACGAGGCCTGTCGATTATAAATAAATAAATATCCCCTCATGAGGTATCTATTTCCCCTATATGAACATTAACATGTCGAAGTTCTCGTCTGAAAGCGAGGCTCGCTTTGGTGTTAAAATGTCTTTACCCGTGGATAGCAGACGTTCAACTGCAGCGTTTGAGGGCTGTTTTCCAAATTTCAACCCAATCATTTCCCGTTCCCAGACGTTCTGACGTGATGAAACAACAAACATTACAACATCCGAAAATTGCCATTTATAATATTAGTAAGATGTTAAACATTGGAATTTTCATTGTATACCTCCATTTCTTCATTCTTATACATTGATTTGTTCATTTTATTTAACTTTTCTTTAGTTAGTTGAAATGAACTACCACCGATTTTATCAAAAGAAAGTTACAATACAGATAAACGATCGAAAAAGTATGATTGAATTTATCGGGGAGTTTCCCACTAGTTATGGATTCCTATAATCTACTTGGTTTACTAGGGATGTGTGAAATATTCAACTAAATTGTAAACGTCAGTCAAATTCGAATATGTCTATGCTCAAATTTTCAGCTAAAAAGAACTCGAGATTACCGGAAATGTGACTTATGATAACAAAATTATATTTGTTTTCACATAACGTCAACCGATCATGCCACAGGCTAAAATGACGCCTCAATCCTGCCAAAATTGCAGGAACCCGCCACATATGGTCACACTGCGCCAACAATTTTTCGTTTCATACTTGTCTGAACCTGTGTTTTGCGCCGCGCCGAGGTGCCGTGCGGTAAATAGTAAGCATTGGATTAACGATTAACGGACTTCTGCATAATTAACGGAAGTTAACATGTCCGTTAACACTTTTAAAAGTTAACTTAAAAGTTAATCCGTTAATCAAAATGTTAACTTCGTTAATTAACGATTAACGGATTAACGAGTTAATGCCCAGCTATGATTACTACCCATAGATTAAATTTAATAAAGTGAACGGTAAAAATACTATTAAAAACATATTATTCTAGTCGTACAATTTTGTCATATATCGTATATATATTTTTTTCTATTTTGAAGTGAAAACTTCTTTAGGCGCGCTATAGACAGAATTTTCGTGGGCTGTGAAATGGATTCATCAATCGTCACGCTTGGATATGATAATAGATCGGATCGGATCGGGTCGGATATGAAATCTTCGAGTAAACTCGGTAAAAACGGCCAGGTAGGTACCAGGGTATCAGAAACAGTAAAGAGATTCGATTACCTACCTCCAACAGCCCAGCGTTTATCTCCAGATACCAGGACAACAGAAATATAAAAGAGTTTGCCCCTAGGTACCAGTAGGTACCAGGGCAGCAGAAACAGTAAAGAGTATATTCTGTATAGTTACGTTGATATAAAACTAGATGGCGCAACCATAGATTTAACTGGCGGTGTTGAAATTATGCGAATGTACATAGACCTACGATGGTAGATAGTAGTCTTGTGACATGGTTATAAAGACATTTGATAATTCATCTAAAAGCGAAAACATTCGAGTTACAAGTTTTCACTTCTATCGGCAGTTCCTATGACTGCCAAATTTTTTTTTTCGCACTCTGATTTTTTTTGTCACTCTGATGTGTTATCCTCCACGATTTAAAAAAAACGGGCTACCGTAGTAGTCCACTAAACACTTTAAAATGCCGTTTTGCGATCTTTTCAACTCATGTCCCAATATATTCCCAACATGTCCAGTCCAACTCTATTTCAGTTTTGTCACCCCTATTCCGACGTCTTAAACTTTGATTCTTCGTCAAATTGCAGCGTTACGAACTCGATTGACTCGATAGTTTTGCGACGCATGGACCAGTCCACGACTACATACTCAAAGTGCAATTTTATAAATATTTTTAAATTTTATATGTGTTATTAACACTTATCAAATCTCGCCGAAGGACTTGACTAAAATAATTTTTGAGCTTCTTTGCGCTGGAAACAGTACCAGCTACGTATCTTGTAGCAATTTTATGTAAAAGTCATTCACTTTTATATGAAAATATTTAGATGTCAAAATTTGATTCTGTGGACAGATATACACGACTTACCACTGTCACTTTTTTCTTACTCTCTCTCTCTCTACGTAAATAAAACGTTGTTCACTGTCGCTTACCCCATCACTAGCGTGTAGAGTGCTCCGACGTGCCATACTCAGCTCGATAGCTGCAAGAATCCGAGCGTGCATGCTCCGCCGAGCTGAAGAGGCATGTACCAATAAGGAGGGGTGAGGGGAGGGAGGTATTTAATTGCAACTAAGAACAGTGATGCTATTCCAAAAATGTTACTAGATTTGCCTTAGGCAAGCTAAAACTACAAATGTGAACATTTTGTAGTGGTAGGACTCTTAGCAGAGTCCGCCTGGGGAAGTACCACACCTTTGCCAAATATTCTACCGCCAAGCAGTAATGTGCAAACATTACTGTGTTCCGGTTTGAATGGCAATGATTTCAGAGAAATTACAGGGCTTAGAGACATAATATCTTAGATCTCTGGGTGACGAGCGCAGTGCAGTGCTAGGTAATGATTTGGACTATCATGTTCCAATAGCTGCGTGTTACTGTGCTGTTATGTGGCAGGCATGTTGCTTACCATCAGGCACATGACCTGCTCGTCTCGTCACTCTATGATATAAAAAAAAAAAAAAAAAAAAAAAATTAAGAAATCTCCGACACCACAAGATACTTAGTATGTAATAAACATTTCGATCACATTAGTTATGATACAAACAAAAAACATCAAAATTGATACATTCGATAAAGAGCTGCAATGCTACAGAAATTTTAACAGAAACGTCATATAAAAAAAGCGTGTTAAAAAGATCACCACTTTGTACTGGTAGATATTTTGGATTTAAATTTTGTCAAACTGTATAGTATTAGTTTAAACTCTTTCATTTGAAACGCAAATTTAGAGAATTCTGTAAAATTATGTAATTCGGAGTCGCTATTTTATGTTGGCTGCCATTTTTGACCGATTCTCAACACACATAGCTAGCACACACACGCACGCACACACACAATTAGTTAGTTTAGCGGGGCCTTTTCCGCACCTAGCCTCTTTATTGGGTCATTGTACGTGCACGCACTCACACACGCAAACGTCTAACTTATAAGAGCCCGTCGTTTTTGCGTGTTAGAACAGCAACCAGTTTTTTTTTTCATGTCTTCGAAATTCAATTTACAATTGCAAAATGCAACGAATACAAATCAGCTAACTAGCTCAACTATTCAGTCCAATCGAATGCAGCGAATCGCGTCAAAACTTCTCTTTGAAGACGAAACAATGCCGAACAGTGCTATCGTAGCACTACTTTGACTGGCAACCAAAGCATTAGTTAAATGGCCAGCAGCCAGGGAAAGTTAACTGGAGAAGTTGGACGCTGCATAAGCAATTAATTCGAAGTCAAAGGCCGATACTGTGGAGTCGGATTTGAGGAAATTAGTCTATTCGAACGCTGTGGCACGGCCATGTTATATTTCCAACTAGTTTGGGTACTTGTGGGTTCAACTGACTGACTCATGTTTCTCTAATAACTTAAGCCTAATTCTATAACATAAACTTAAGTCGAATGATGTAGACGCTCATAATATATGTATCTACACTACTATACGAATATGGTTGTCGGAAAGAGATTGCTCTCAGAAGTTGGGTGCTGGTGAGGTTTATACCAGTAGAGTTTAAAACCAGGTATCACAGAGCGAGAGTGTTGTAAGTTACGGCTGGTCTAGTCGGGAGAACGGCGACTGCCGATCGGAGACCCCGGGTTCAAAACCACGCGCAACACTGTCTTTTCGAAGTCATTTGCGTCATAACGCTAACTTAAAACGGTGAAGGAAAACATCGTGAGGAAACTGACATGTACCTAGAAGGGTCTATATGGGGTGGCATAACATTTTTTGTCCTATTTTAGGTAGGCATAACGTTTTTAGGACTAATAATAATTTACCATAACAACTAAACGCATAACTGTCTTCGCATAATGTTAACTAGCATAACCATATATAACATAACGATAACTTAGCATAATGTTTAAACGCATAGCCATATATAGCATACAGATAAGTAAGTATAATGTTTCGACGCATAACTATAAATAGCATAATGTTTAAAGGCACACATTGAGAAAAGCATAACAATACTTAAACATAATGACGTTGATCATAAACTTTAAACGCCTAACTAAAAAACAAGTGCAAAGAGCGGACTGTAGCAACATTATTTAAATAAAATACGTGGGTGTGTGAAATGCGGGTGGGTACTTTGACAACAATATTTATTATTCGTTATGTAGGTATCTACAAATTTAATGGAATATCATTGCCAATAGTATCTGTCATTGTCGCATTCGTGTTATCATATTGTTGCTGTGAAATTATTTAGTATATTTTGAGGTTTAAGAATCGTTGATCTGAGAATAACACCATACTTTATTTTTACTTTAAACACCATTTTATGGTACATACAATAAAAGGTCTTTAAGCAGTAGTATAAAAAATTTTGTACTATTTTATGTAGACATAACGTTTTTAGAACTTAAAACCTACATACATCTAAGACATATGATGCACTTTTTGACTCCGGGTGGGCTCCCGCCAGAAGCTCTGCAGTCAGCCCTGAGTGTCGCATCTCCATACTCAGCATGCGCTCCACTACGGAGGTCGCCGGCTCGCTTCGCTCGCCACCTCCCCCCTTCGTTACGCTTTGGCCTCGCATGGATCGCTCCACTCAGGACCTCCCTTGAGCTTCTGGCTCCCGCATTTTTTAAATACACTCTAGGGGTAGTAGCGACAAGACTAGGTGGAGTCGGGGTGCTCCGAGTCGGATCTGGGTCCCATGTAACCTGGTTATATTTTACGTAGCACAACAAGTAATTAAAAAATGCCTAAATGCGTCTGAGCAACAGTCGAATCGAATGTAGTACAATAGATTTTTATGATTCAAACACATTACGCCAAAAATCGATTATGCAAAAGTTACATTATGATACTAAATATTATGCTACATTCATTATGACAAAGTAAATTAAGGGAAAAAAATTATGCGATTTAAACGGCACCTTAAAAAAAATTAGAACTAATAAAAAAATGCCTAAAAAGTATTATGCGTCTCATAAATAGTCGAATTAAAAGTAGTACAATAGATTGTTATGCTTAAAACACATTATGCCAAAAAAAGATTATGCGAAAGTTGCATTATGACACTATACATTATGCTACATTCATTATGACAAAGTAAATTAGGAACAAAAAATTATGCGTTCTAATAGGCTCCCACCTAGAATCTTTCGAAGTCATGTCATCCACCAACCCGTACTGGACCTACGTGGTGGATGGCCTTCACTCTCTGCTTGCGAGAGAAGGCCCCAAGTCCCAGCAGTGGGAACATTTAGTGGGCTGTTTATGCTACAGAGCGAGAGGGTCGTGACACTATCGCTAACCAGCAGCGGCCCGCGTTTCTGTTCTTGTAATTTTGTCGTAATAAGAAGTAGTACATGTACTATTCTGGACGATAACCTAACTGCATTCCAAATTTCAACTTAATCTGCTAAACTTTTCCGTCGTGATTGAGCAAGTATCATTCCAATTTTCCCGTTCATAATATAAGAGGATTACATAATATTTACCGTGGTTAAATCGTGACCAGTCTCCAATATCTCATTTATTTTATTTGGTACATGAAACTTGAATGAAATATAGGCACCTATCCATAGCCCAATGAAGGACCGATAATAACGATTTATTTATTTAATCTATTAGAACGGCTTAACGCCAATTATACTAACGATAGATATATACATTCATTTTACAACAAAATATTGTGAATTAAAGTGAAATCAATTTATGTCGTGATAAAATATGATATGTCATGATAATTACACATATACACATTAGTCAATTAGAGTCAATTCAACAAATATTTAGATTAAATTACATAAATTGATAAAATGCAATATAGATGTCTTAAATTAAACAAATACAAAAGAAATACATGAATAAAGAAAACACGAAAGTCAATTTGTTTATTATAGGAGAGAATGAGTAGTTATTAATCATTAAATCTCTCACAGAAGTATAAGCACTCAGACATCAATTCCCTCCAGTCGTCGTCAAATACATCGCACTTTGGCTGTGCGTCTAGCATGGCGTTGAACGCACCAAGAGATCGCGGCACCGGTGACGATGATCAAGCCCATTCAAGCTATTTGAAAGCGTGGCCATTATCCTGGCGGCAGTGGTCCCATGCTGAATGGCAATGCTAACACGCTGAGAAAAAAAAATAGTCTGTCCATAGAAGAGCGAACTTTTAACTTAGTATTTTAGCATTTTACAGCTTTAATTTTGCATACCAACAGATATACTGGTTTAACGTATCGAACTCAGAAGATTTCACGGATTCAAAAAGCGTTTAACCCCTTAATCTATACTTTTTGACTGCCCAATTTAATGACTAGTTCTAGGACTACTTCGCGCATCTCTACGCGCGCGTGCAGGTTTCAGTGCACGCTTCAGAAAAATTACCATTTTCTTTATGAACATAAGCTTTGGTTTTGCAATCACTAAAATGTTTACTTAGCTAGCCTATGGTTAAAATAGTTCAAGCAAATATAGACTCTATCCTTTGCGACCTTGATTTAAAATCGTCTTGTCTCGTCGCGTGCCCACCGGCGGGCAAGCGCCGCTACCGGCGAAGTTGCGATATTGTTAGACCGGTCCACCGGGGGGCCACCGCCATGAAAGAAGTTAACACGCACGTAATGCTCCCTCACCGCTTCATGTCGCCCAATATAAGCATGTCGGTGTCGAAAATCTACAAAACTCTCTTCGTGCGGCTCTAGAAATTGTCAATTCAATATACGCCAGCATTTTTGCGTTATATTGTTCACATCAACAATAAGTTTGGAAAAATTTTTGAAAATGAAATAAGCTCCCATCCTCCACGGGCCCAATGCCCTATAACATTATGATCTCACTTTTTACATTTTTTGATACATTTCCTACATCATCGCAAAGCTCTTCGTCCCTATGGCTAAATAAATAACAAGAAATACGAATCCAGTAATATAGAGAACTCTCAGGAGAGAAGCGAAATGCCTAATAAGATTTTGCGTCCTTCGCTCCTGTAACATGTCTTGTACATGTTTCCTATACTTTATATGTTTACTAGTATCGTTGTATGAATAACATATCGAAAGATATTGTTTAGAGATGTGACTTCCTGATCAACTGTTTATGCCGGATCACTAGGTACATATATATTATAGGAACTAAAATTGTTACTGCCTGGGGGGATTCTAAATAATAGGCACAATGACTAAAAAACGAATTAGGCCGTCAGTTATATTATTAAAACAATGTTTTACGCGTATTTTTTCTTTTTTCAAATAAAATACAAAAATGCAGTGCTTAAAAGTTTCGAGTGACGTCACTTCATTGTATAATTTTCAAGAAGACATGACATTCCGGAGAGTTTTCTCCGGAAGTTTGATGATCTATAATCCATATAATTAAAATCAAACCGCTTCATTCGATTCTTTGCAACGTCAACTATGAAACGCTGTTGTTTTTTCGAACTCCCATCCTTTGAAATGTATCTGATAAAAAACTGATACGCTAGCAATTTTATATCTTATTCTATCTAAGTATATGTTATGTGTCTGGGTGGCTAATGTATCTATTTACCATTACATAAATAAGTATTGTAAAAGTAATCTGGTTCCCATAGAACCAGCTTTCTTAGTTTGAGGCTAAATAATGTTGTGTGAGAAAGGTCCGCCAATTAATTTATTTATTGACCCGTGGTTTTGTTCGAATTTTTCCCGTACCCGTACCTTTAATGTTCCGCGATAAATAGTGCCCTATGTGTTATTGCAGACTATAATGTAACTTTATTTCTAATCTATTCAGTCGTTCTGACGCAATCAAGCAACAGACATCCAAAGATCTTTTATATAATTAGTAGGAGTATTTATTTACCAATACGCGCGCGACCGCCCATTAATTCTCAGCCTCAGACTAAGAACTCATGAAGTGATTTTCAGCCACGCCCCCTGCGGTTGCAGGCCCGCGCTTTCTGTAGAATGCATGTATATAATATAAAAATTGAAAGCACAACTCACGACGCGTTTTACGCCTGCGCCGCGCACGGCTGCTGCACGGCTTCCGCACGCGCGTTTTTGCAGCCCGCCCACCACCCGCCACATTCGCAGGCAATAATCTCACCCGCGGTGGCTGCGAAACCGCCAAAATCAGAGGTCTAGTGAGTTTTGAAATACATTTCGAAACCGCGGTGGGCGCGGGTGAAAATCATTCCATGAGTTGAAGCCTGACACAAAATGTCGCCGGACGCGGACCAAACTTAAGTTGGATTGGACTGACTATATATCACGTGAGGTGACACGGGTGTGTCTTTAAAATGTGCAATAACCACGTTAGTTTGAATACTAAAATTTGTTTCCTACATTTGCCGGATCTCATAGCTCATCTCTATTCCCAGTCAGGTATATAGAAACTTTAGTGTCGAAGCAACTCGTGCGTGGTTAGATAAGGATTCTGTTTACACCGACGTACTCGCTGCTATCTCATCTGTGGCGTATTGAGTTTCCTTGTCAATGCCTTCCTCGTGTTGGTATAGGTGAGAATTTATCTATACTATCTATACTAATCTATACTATCTATACTAATATTATAAAGCTGAAGAGTTTGTTTGTTTGTTTGAACGCAAGGATCTCGGGAACTACTGGTCCGAATTGAAAGGTTCTTTCTTTGTTGGATAGTCAATTTATCGAGAAAGGCTATTTAACATTACGCTACTATCAACAGGAACGAAGCATGAATGAAAAATGTAACAAAAACGAGAAATATAGCTTTTTGAGAGTTTTCGTTGCGTGACAGCATGTGTCATTCGTCAAAGGTTCGTGAAAGGTTGCGTCATTAGAACTTAAGGTAACCGAATTTGTTCAAAATTTGAATTGGTACGATGAATTTTAGATAGATGGCGTAGCAACGCGCGCGCGATTCAGCTAGTCTATACTAATATTATAAAGAGGAAAGATTTGTTTGTTTGTTTGTTTGTTTGTTTGTTTGTAATGAATAGGCTCCGAAACTACTGGACCGATTTCAAAAATTCTTTCACCTTTGGAAAGCTACATTATTCCCGAGTAACATAGGCTACGGCAGATGGCGCTGCAGTTGATATCTAGGTTATTATTCGAGCGAAGCCGGAGCGGGCCGCTAGTCTTATTTAAATTAAATAAATTCGTCCATCCCACATTCGTCCATCGGGCCTGATGGCATACCACCTTTTATTGTAAAGGACTGTGTAGGTGTTTTGGAAAAACCACTCCTATATATTTTTAATATGTGCATGGAATCGGCGATTTATCCTGCTGAATGGAAGATTTCCCGGGTGACCCCTATACCTAAGAATGACAATAAAACTAAAATCGAAAATTATAGGCCCATAGCGGTCCTTTCGGCATTCGGTAAAGTTTTCGAGACAATTCTGAATCGTCACATCTCCCTGCAAATTCGATCTCAACTTAACGTTAGTCAACACGGTTTTCGCTCTGGTAAATCGACAATGACTAATCTTATCACCTATGTTGATTATGTTACTTCCAGAATGGACCTGAGTGGGCAGGTAGATGCGGCGTATTTCGATATGAAAAAGGCATTCGATCGGGTCAATAATGATACCCTTCTGAAAAAGTTTTTTGAGTTCGGTTTCAGTCCCAAATTAGTAAATTTTTTTTGTGATTATTTTTATAACCGTTCACAATTCGTTTACCACCTCGGATACAAATCAAACCCTTATATTGTTCTTTCAGGAGTGAGTCAAGGTTCGATATTGGGTCCGACTCAGTTCTCGATAATGATAAATGATTTGCCGAATGAAGTCAGGACGGCTGAGTGTCTGATGTTTGCCGATGACGTCAAGTTGTTCTTGGGCATAGGCGGAGCCGCTGACTGTGAGGCGCTCCAGCGCGATATCGACGGTGTGGTGAGGTGGGGCGACAGGAACGAGATGGAACTCAGCGTGATGAAATGTAAGACTATTAGTTTCACGCGCTGCCGTTCGCCCTGCATCTACGACTATCACGTGTCCGGAGCGGCGCTGGAGCGCGTCACTCACATACGGGACTTGGGTGTGACGCTCGATTCCAAACTCAGTTTCAACTGTTACATCACGGAAATGGCTAAACGAGCCTATAAATCCCTCGGTTTTGTAATCAGGCAATCGTCGCGATTCCAAAACGTACAAACCATTGTAACGCTATATTACGCCTTAGTTCGAAGCATTTTGGAATTTAATTCGATTATCTGGAATCCGCACGAAGTCAAGTATATTACGTTATTGGAAAAAATTCAGAGAAAGTTTGCTCGTTTTTTATACAAAAAAAATTATGGGTACTACCCAACCTGGGACTATCCCTCCTTGTTCGTATCGGGTATGGTGGGGTTGGACACTCTTGAGCTGCGGCGCAAGTGTGCTATCGTCGTCCATTATTACCAGCTGCTCAATAATAGGATAGATAATCCTACTACATTAGCGCAGTGCGCGCTGTACGTCGGGGAGTGGGAGTCGCGCGCGCGCGCGGCGGCGCGGCGCTGCCGCCGGCCGCCGCCCCTGCTGGCGCCGGTGACGCCGCCGCGCTCCGACACCGCTCGGTTCGCCCCCACGAATCACGCACTCACCTTGCTCAACGATCTCTTGGCGCACCGGCCAGACGTGGATTTGTTCCATTCGAATATAAACACAATTATTTTAAACTGTATGTCGTTTTTTAGTGCTAAAATGTAAATTTGTAAGATTTTATATATTTTTTATTTATATTTATCTTTTTCATATATATGTGTAGTGTAAATTATTAGCTCTGAAACGTTTTGGCTCTAGCTGTAAGTTTTTGAGTAATTGTAATAAATAAATAAATAAATAAATAAAGAAAATTGCGGGTAGATCGCCTTACAAAACTGCTTAATTTATTGGTATTTCTCTTGTAATAATAATTTGGATAGCTTTATATGAAAGCAAAATAGCAAGGACATAAACGATTTTGCTAAGCAGTAGATCTCAAGATACAAATAAATATAATAAAACTGGCTAAGATGTACCCTGCAACTTACTTGAGATAATATTATACGTCATTTTTAGGGTTCCGTAAAACGTAAAAACGAAACCCTTATAGATTCGTCATGTCTGCTGTCTGTCTGTCTGTCTGTCTGTCTGTCTGTCCGTCCGTATGTCACAGCCACTTTTTGCCGAAACTATGAGAACTACAGAATCTTGGTGAGCAGATGTATTCTGTGAACCACATTCAGATTTTTACATAAATATAAAAAAAAAAAAAAAATTAGGGTTGCCCCCCATACTTAGAACTGAAACTCATCAAATTTTTTTTTCATCAAACCTACACTTGTGGGGTGTCTATCGATAGGTCTTCAAAAATGATGTTGAGGTTTCTAATATCATTTTTGTCTACACTGAATAATTTGCGAGAAAGACACTTCCAAAGTGGTAAAATGTGTGTCCCCCCCCCCTCTAACTTCTAAAATAAGAGAATGAAAAAACTAAAAAAAACTATATGATGTACATTACCATGTAAACTACCAACGAAAATTGGTTTGAACTCGATCTGATGAGTAGTTTTTTTTAATACGTCATAAATACACTGTTATTAAAACTTCGATCAAAGTCACAACGAACTACAAGAACTATGTGTACTATGTTACTTGGTGCAACGGAACCCTTCATGGGCGAGTCCAACTCGCACTTGGCTACTTTATTTTTTTATACTATATCATTTCGTATGAATTTAGTGAAAAGCAATTTATTGCAAATTACAAATACATACACTTCAAATCATTTTATTTCATGTATCGAAATCAGGGCTATTCCACTGGGAACAGTGATCTAAGCCCATGAAGATATACTAAGTCTTGATCTTATTTTGTTAAAAAAAAGAACGCGCCTACATACATATATCAATGACTCGTGTAAAAAAAACGCACTCTATTATTTTGCTTTTGGACAAAAGAGTGCTATTATAAAATCCATCAAAGAGAACATTTCATTTCCATTCCATGCCCAATTAATTTGAAAATTAATTCCTTTTGATACTATTCGTTAAATATACATCCAAAACTACGTTACACTCAGCAGTTCCCCGCGGTTTTACCTGCATAGCTCTCGTTTTCGTCATTTTAAATAAAAAAATATATGTGCTTACTACCACACGGCAGAAGTGAAAACTTCATAATCTAAATGTTGTATCATCTATTACTAACAGCGCCCCGCGTAGCGCGTAGTTCCCATTCTCGTATTTTTTTCGGGAAAAAGTGTGCATTATGTGTTCTTCCAGACTATAACCTAACTGTGTTCCAAATTTCAGCCCGACCCGTTCATACGTTACGACGTGATTGAGCAACAAACATCCAAACATCCATACATTGACATTTATAATATTAGCAGAAAGTAGGATAGAATAAGAAAGATGATGGCACGAAATTGTATTTTGAAGTGAAAACTTCTGTAGGCGCGCCTAGACTTTTATGGGCTGTGTATTAAATTCTACCGTCACGCTCGGGTATGATGAGAAATCTTCGGGTAAACTCGGGACCATGCCCATTGGCCATCTAGAAATGCGTCAGCCAATTGGAAACGCTGACGCATTTCTAGATGGCCTTGCCATGATGGCTAGGCCACGCCCTCCGGTTACACCCGTGTAGTTTCCAAGGTAAGCTATTAAATTCTAAGTTATAAGTTTTCACTTCTATCGGCAGTTCCTATGACTGCCAATTTTAATTTATTTATTTGTTTTTAAATAAAGAGTGACGAGACCAGCAGGACAGGCGCCTGATGCTAAGCAACATGTGTGCCACATAACAGCACAGTGACACGCAGCTATTGGAACATAAAGAGTCCAAATCATTACCTAGCACTGCACTGCGCTCGTTACCCAGTGATCTAAGATGTTATATCTCTATGCCAAGTAATTTCTCTGGAAACATTGCCCTTTAAACCGGAACACAATAATGTTTGCACATTACTGCTTGGGGGTAGTATAACTGGTAAAGGTGTGGTACCTACTTCCCCAGGGGGACTCTGCCAAGAGTCCACTACAGAATTCTTTTTTGTTGCAGTTTTTATTGTGAGAACAAAGTTGACATAAAAGAAAAATTAAAGAATATGTTTTAGTCGTATATAATAATACTAAAGAGTGCTTAACACTTTTGTGAGATAATGTATAATGAATAATAACTACTCATAACCCTCCTTTATATATTAATTGACTTTCATGTTTTCTTTCATGTATCGCTTCGGAAATTGTTATTTTTGTGTACTTTTTATCATCTAATTTATGACATCTAATTGTATTTTTATCAATTTAATTTAATTAACTTATTTTTTATTAGACTAATATGTGAATGCGTGTAATTATCATAACATACCATATTTATTTTATCACGACATAAATTGATTACATTTTACTTGTTACTCACAATAATTGGTTAGATAATGAATGTACCTATCATTAGTATGATTGGCGTTATGCCGTTCTAATTGATTAAATAAATAAATAAATAAAATAAAATACGACTGTATGTATTAAGTGAGTGAGTGTATTCAATCATTCATAGAAGATTTTGTAGTGGTAGGACTCTTAGCAGAGTCCGCCTGAGGAAGTACTGCACCTTCGCCAGTTATTCTACCGCCAAGCAGTAATGTGCAAATATTACTGTGTTCCGGTTTGAAGAGCAATGTTTCCAGAGAAATTACAGGGCTTAGAGATATAACATCTCTGGGTGACGAGCGCAGTGCAGTGCTAGGTAATGATTTGGACTCTTCATGTTCCAATAGCTGCGTGTCACTGTGCTGTTATGTAGCAGGCATGTTGCTTACCATCAGGCACATGTCCTCGTCTCGTCACTCTTTATTAAAAAAAAAAAAGATTTGAGATCTTCAAAATAATGACAAAACACTGACATACATATTTATGTACATTTAGCGGTTTCGCCAGCAGTTGAATGGGAATTACTGGAAGAAAGAAACATGATGGAACGAAGTTTACAGCGCCAGCTTATTTAAAATAATAAGTATTTTAGATTGTGATTAAGTCTTGTGTGATGTTTTCAACATTTTAATTTAATTTAATTTGAATCTGACATGAAACTATTAATCTATACTAATATTATAAAGCTGAAGAGTTTGTTTGTTTGTTTGAACGCTAGGATCTCGGAAACTACTGGACCGATAGGAAAGATTTTTTTTTGTTGGATACTCCATTTATCGAGGAAGGCTATAGGGTATATAACATTACGCTACTATCAATAGGTACGGAGTATGAGTGAAGAATGTAAAGAAAACGGGGAAAAGTATTTCTCTTCGAGAGCTTTAGTTCCGTGAATTTAAATTCTCTTTGGTCGTTGAAGTCTGTGACGGCGCGTGTCTACATTTGAAGTTTGTGTCATTTGAAGTAATCAAATTTGTTCTACAACAATGCATTGTTGCTTATTTACGTATTTCTAGGGTTCCGTAAAACGTAATAAAGTGGCCAGCAATGGATATTTTAGTATGGATTTTCCTCAAATAGACGCGGTTGAAACAGCGGGGCACAGCTAGTGACAAATAAAATAATGTGAGTATAGGTGTACAATACAATCTTACTAATATTATAAAAGTCAATGTTTGGATGTTTCAATTTATATTGCTCAGTCACGTCGTAACAAATGAACGCATTGGGCTGAAATTTGGAACACAGGTAGATTATAGTCTGGAAGAACAGATATGCACACTTTATCCCTGAAAAATAACGGGAACATCTCGGGTAAAACAATATAAAATAGACAAAAATCTAGACAAAATAAATAAAAAAAAAGCTTATAAAAAACGTAGCCATCGGAGATAAACAGATGTAGGTACCCCAAGTTCCGAATCGATTACATCGTAAATACAAGCTTATCTAGAGCGGAACACGGACCATTATTCCTCATTTATCTGCTAAGTTATGTTGCATGAATTACCTTAAAATATTGTTGGGTTCTGAATTTTTTACACGAAAGCCGAACGCTTTCTGAGAATCCTGGATGGTATCTTAATATTATCTCCTGAATTTTAATGGTAATATTATGGAAATGTTAATATTTGACTTTGAATTGGTACTTATTCATTTTATATTATCAATTGAGCAGCAATATTTTCGTTGGAGTATTTGTTTGAAGTTGCTCGTAGTAAATTATTTTTGTCATCTAAATAGGTTTGTCTTTATTATTTCATTTTTAGGGTTCCGTACACAAAGGGTAAAAACGGAACCCTATTACTGAGACTTGGCTGTCCGTCCGTCCGTCTGTCACCAGGCTGTATCTCAAAAATTGTGATAGCTAGACAGTTGAAATTTATTGCCGCTATAACAACAAATACTAAAAATAAAATAAAAGCATTATTTATGGCGGGCTCTCATACAACAAACTTGATTTTTGCTCGATTAGTCCGTCTCAAATAAACTAGATGGCGCCACTAGTAAAAATAGAATGCGATATCCGCTTCTTACCCGTGGTACTACCGGTGGTACTACTGGTAGTACCACGGGAAATGTTTTTTGCCCGTAGTACTACTAAACAATCTAGTAGTACCACGGGAGATTTATTTTACCTCTGGCACTACTTACTTATAAGTCGAAACAATATTAAGCGTTAGTCCCGATCGGGCCACCGCACCGGAAATAAACCACTATTCTTATTTCAAGTAACTATTGTATTAGAATCTTTTTTCAAATAACTGAAAATAAAACTTCGAATTCAATTGTTTAGAAGAAAGTTAATTTTGAATTTGTCAATAACAATAAATACATGGCGTCCTTTCTCTAAGCGTACACGAGTTTAAAATTGTTTATAGTTTTGTTTAATGTGACCCATTCATTAACTAGGTAGGATAACAAAGGTGAATAGGTCATTCGGGTTATTATTTTCCATTAAGTATGTGAGTGCATTTTCCAGATTATCGAGTTTTAGTTTATTTTACAGCCATGTGTGATGCAGTTGCTACAGAAATTAATTATATACAGAGAAAAGGAGGCACTGTGCTCCTTAGTGGCGGCTATCAATATTATAAGTTAAAAGAGTACGTAAATGGCTCTGTCATTTGGAGATGTGCATTGTACAAAAAACAAAAGTGTACTGGAAGTGTAACGATAAAAGTGAGTTTTTTATTCATATTTAAGAGCTGCTGTTATATTATATTGTCTTATGTTTAGTCGAAACAGATACATTTTAAGATAAAAAATGTATATTTCAGGATAAAACCATTTTAAAAGATGTTATTCCGCAAGAACATAAGTGTCAATCTGATTATGGAAAAAACCAAATCGCGATGACTATTTCAAATTTAAAGCAGAAGGTTACGAAATCTAACAAACCAATAGAAAGACTATACAAAAAAGCATTTAAAAAGATTAAAGATGATGGCTACAATCTGGTTACAAATGTGCCACTTTTTACCAGTGTGCAACATAGCTTGTACGACATGCGCAACAGATCAGCAAATGTAAACAAAACTGTATTCAAGAACGTTGAAGATGCACATGTGCCTGTTAATCACTACTCATTTATTCTTGCCGATTATTACTATGAAGGAAACCGTATATTGATCTTCTGTAGTCATGCTGCTAAAGCCAGAATGTCAGAATTTTCAGAATTTTTCGGTGATGCCACCTTTTATGCATGTCCACCCCCATTCACCCAGTTGTATAGCATCCTTGGAGATGCCGGAAGTACCACAGAAACAACTAAAGTCGTTCCATTGATCTTTGCTCTCCTAATGAATAAAAAACAAAGTACGTATGAAGTTATGTTCGAGTTAATAAAAACACGACTCCCAACTTTTGTGGCAAAACATTTTCACTGTGACTTTGAGGTTGCTGCGATTAATGCAATTTTAAGTGTTTTCCCAGGAGTCAGTATCATTGGATGTTATTATCACTGGCACAGATGTGTCATGAGAAAAGGAAAAGCACTTAAATGTGACAAAAAGCCCGAAAACCGCATTGTTGCATTAGTTGCAGCATTAGCATTATTACCAGCTGAAAGAATAATGGAAGGATACGATTACGTAAAGACTGAGAGCGAGTTCTTCGAAGTAAAGAAATTGCTACAGTATGTAGAACGGACGTGGATGAAAGGACACATGACAGGAATAATAAGTGTGTTTGGTAAACGCCACCGAACGAATAATGTTATTGAATCATGGCATTCTAAAATAAACAAAATTTTGAAAAAAAGTCCGGTGACACTTATGAGACAACTAGAAACCTTAGAAGACCAGTCAACGACAAAAGTTTTATCCAAATTCTCAAGTAAAAGAAGAATGCAGTATATTAAAATTGACGACTGTATCAGACGGATACAAATGCAACTTATAAATAACGATGTTTCATTAGAAAAATTGCGTAGTTTTTAATTTTCCAAAATTAGATGTGATTTATTTTATTTCTTTGAGATTTTTTTGGGATTTTGTTACTTACCAATAGTAACTAGAAATTAAATAAACATTGTTCGCTTAATATTGATAGTGTTTCGACTCTTAAGTAAGTAGTGCCAGAGGTAAAATAAATCTCCCGTGGTACTACTAGATTGTTTAGTAGTACTACGGGCAAAAAACATTTCCCGTGGTACTACCAGTAGTACCACCGGTAGTACCACGGGTAAGAAGCGGCGATATCGAATTCATCGGCAGAGTCATGAGCCAAAAATCAATAATTTATTGTAATGAAACTTTTTGCCTGTCTGGGGGAAATTGCGATGTATAGGAAATTTTGAATAAAGCGAAAGAGGCTTTCGCCGTTTATGCGGCGAGTGCTGAGCCGAGTGTGGGAGTCCCACTCGCACTTGGCCGGTTTCATTACTTTTTATTTCATGACTTTAAATTCAATATTGAATTCTTTATTTCTTATTTTTTAAACATTATTTGTGTGTTTATGTAGAGAAATACAAATATGTATGTATTCAAGCCGCTGTCTTTTCAAAGTCATGTGCGTAATACCGCTAGGTTAATACGACAAAGGAAATCGCGAGGAAACCGACACGAATTCCTAGAATCATTCAAAGTTATTTGTCATCCACAACTGGGCCAGCCTGGTTGAGGATGGCTCTCTCCTTGCGAGAGAAGTCCTATGGTGAGAGCCTATGGTGAAGCGCTTTTGCTTAAAATATAAATTATTTAATATTGTATATGTCGGAGGACCATTATTTCTCAATCAACGACTCGACATCAATGCTTTCTCAGGGCATTTTATTATAGATATCCTTATCGTGGGCATTTTATGGTTCAGTTAAGTGCTAGCATAAGTGGAAATCATCGTAGTTACGACAGTTTCGTATTGAACTTAATACAATCAAAATAACGAGCAGCGTGTTCGATGGCTCCGATATTTTATTGTATCAAGTCTATTAACACACTAAACATGAACTGCTGACTCAACTCGGTCTACATGTACTGTGCATGTATTCACAATCACTGCAAAAAGAGAACTGTTCGATTATTCTCTGTCTACAATACGAATAAAATATGGCACCACGCCCACGCTCGAGACATAAGCTCTGCTCTAACTCTCTCACCTTTAAATTTGAATAACAATATTTCTTTATATATAGATTGTAAGCTTCAGAACATTCAAAGAGGCTACACATGAGACCATATTATTATTAGACCACTCAGGTAAATACTTTCAATATTTTTTTTTATAATGAAAGCGAAAGCAAATCCAAGAAAACATATAGTTGGAGAACTCTTTTCAGCCTCCACCTGGAGAAGTACCACACCTTTGCTAGTTATTCTACTGCTAAATTTTATTCCACAATCACCACTCAGTTAAAGTTTGAAGAGCAATGTTTCCGAAGAAATTACATAGCGATATTATCATCATAAACCTCTGTGTGATGAAAGCTGGGTAATGATTTGGACTCTTCAAATTCCATTGCGTGACACTGTACTGTTATAGGCAGGTATTGTTTATCATAAGGCACATGTTCTTCTCGAGTAGACTGACGCTATGTAATACAAAAAACTAACAAGTTAAATCGAGTAAAGCATTTAAGGTGTTGGTTTTTCTGCCCTTCAACACCTGTACCGCTGCAGGCGATGCTCGGCTGGTTCAGATAAAAGTAAGTTACGGCCTTTGTTGGTGCCTGCGAGTGTGGATTTGCAAGGGAAAAATACAAGCGGTTTTAACTCACGATATAGGAAAAATGGAAGCGATCCATATATGATTCAAAGTCGTTTAATTTCCATCGATAGTGTTTGATTTTATCTGTAGAACTTCTTCGGTTTACCGCTTTGTGCAAAAAGTAAATATTAAGATTTATGCAAAACTAGCAGCACCCCGTGGTGCTACCCGCGTAGTTCCCGTTCCCGTTGTTCCCGTTGTTGTTTTTTCGGGATAAAACGTAGCCTATGTGTTCTTCCAGACTATAATCTATATGTTTTCCAAATTTCAGCCCGATCCGTTCATACGTTAGGACGTGATTGAGCAACAGACATCCATACATTGACATTTATAATATTACTAGCAGCGCCCCGCGGTGTTACCCGCGAAGTTTCCGTTCCCGTTGTTTTTCCGGGATAAAGTATACATATACGTTAGGAATTGAGCAACAAACATCCAAACATCCATACATTGACATTTATAATATTAGGATTAGTCGGATAGTTATAATTTTGAACAAAAGTAATAAATAAGTTGTCTCATTTTTATAATTGTAAGTTGTATGTTTATCACTTAATAAAATAATGATGGATGCATAATTATTCAAAACTTTTCGTGATATTGGTCCGTGCATTGTTTGGATTTCATAATATTATTTTCAAAAAAATCGGACAGCCGATAGAAGTGAAAACTCAGAATGTGGTAGCTTTGACATAGTTTATTGATATAACAGCACATACCATGGTGCTGTAACAAAAGAAAAAAAGGTTTTGTGTGTTGAAGTGTATGAAAGTGTTAGGTGACGATGACTCAAGTTCCACGACTTGATTCACCAACAAAGTAAGGTGAGTTAATTTGTAGGTTTTACTTAAAAAAAATATTGCTATAATAAGTGAAATATGATTTGGA
Source organism: Ectropis crepuscularia (assembly GCA_963693475.1). Lineage (NCBI taxonomy): Eukaryota > Metazoa > Arthropoda > Insecta > Lepidoptera > Geometridae > Ectropis > Ectropis crepuscularia. The sequence goes on from OY856355.1 coordinate 24,460,770, forward strand.
CTGTAACATACCCTGTATAACGAATGTGTTATATTGGTACAGTTTTTTATATTGTTCATATATTTTTGACAGATAAATTTTATTTATCTTAGAACTATCGTGGTTGTTATACTTTTATCATTCATGTATAACTCACGTATGATAAAAAACGTTTAAGACACTCATACATGGATTAAAAACGTATCTATTGTTGGCTAGTGAGTTATCAATATTAGGCAAAGGGCTCAAATTTTTCCTTCTATCGGTAAGACTAAAATGCTTATTACATTTTGCTAAATATAATAACTGAATTCATAATTTAAAAGCAAGGTTTCACTAAATTCAGAAGCCGAACTGGCTTCTAAACTTAGTCGACTATAAGCAAGCAATCCTCGTTTCTGAATTTAGTATACTAAGCTTACCGAATTCAGTAGCGACACTTCACTCAATTCAGCAGCGACTAAATTCAGTAAAATATACCTATTTAGCCAAATGTGTGCCTTTAACCTTAGCTGTATTTTTTTTGTGTCGCATCTAGGGCGACCTAGCTCCCAAATACTCTGTTTATGCTTTCAACTTTCCTTCGTTTTTTCCGTCGCTGGTAACTAGTGTCGGTTTTGACCCGGAGTTAAATGGATCCTCTCTGCACTCGGTGTGTGCAGTAAACCGGCCTAGATACAGTGCTTTGATTAAAAGTTGCGTTGAATTTATGTTTGAAACAAAAACAAAACTTTTTAAAAGTTCAGCTGCGTTGTTTCTGCTTGATGGACGATGTGCATTTGGAAATTGGCAAAATAATATAGGTACTGTTTGGCTAGAGCCTCACTTAATAAACCAAAATCACTATGAAAAATACACTACATACCAAATTACATAAAACCACAGAAAATCGATCTTGTGCTTGATCATCTTGAAAAAAAAAGATTATTAAACTCACTACTCGTTGAAAACGTGCTCAGGATGGTGAATGACTAAGTTGATAGTTACGAATTAGTTGAGTCAAATACATAAAAACCATTTTAGCCACGCGTCGTGTCAAAAAATTGAGAGTATGCTTGGAAACGTTTTTTTTCCAAAATAAAATGAGTTCTCTGATGAAATTGCGGGTTCACGAATGACACATGATCTCGAATTCTAGGAATATGCTGGTTTCCTTACGATGTTTTCCTCCGCCGATTTAAGTTAGCGACATTACTTCGAGATGACAGTGGAGCGCATGTGATTTCAACCCGGGGATCCAGATCAGTCGACGTTCTCCCAACTAGACCACCCGTAACTTAAGGTATATGTGCAATGAATGCTAAATAAGTATGGTTGGTGTCTATTTCAGTACACTGCTCAAAATAGAAATTTGAGTGTAACACAAATAGCGACACTCCTCAGTCTCCTGCACAAACTACTATATTCCCAGCTGACAGTAAACAATATCCATATCTTAGCGTTTGCTTACTAATATTAACGCGTAGATGGGAACGTAAGCTAAGCGTCACGAATGCAGACGGTGAGACGAAGTTTGAACTAGGAATGTACGCCAGCGAAGCCGGAGTATAGTGAAAAAGTTGTACTATCGCTCCGGCACATTGGCGTCTGAATGAAATACCTCAAAATGTTTAGTATATGGCTTACTACTTATGTAGTATATAGACGTAAAGTTGAAGATTGCACTGAGTGGCGTATTATTGCAAGGCCTATGAAAAGTCTAGCAGTGGACGAATGTAGGCTGGTTATGATAATGACGATGAGGCTACTGTTTTCGATTCACATATTTAACAATCACTATTTATCCACGTAATGTGTTGATTTATAAATATAAACTGCATGTTTAAATGCAAATAAAATGAATTGAGTTTATTTTTCGCAATTTGAACTCAAGTTGATAATATTACTTCCATATTGGAATTATCATTTACGTTTAAAACTTTGATTCCAATAACTTTCAGGTGGAGTCAGGGAATGTGTACGGTTTGTATATTATTTATTTAGATTTTGAATTATTATATTATAATAATTCATTATAATATAATAATTCAATTCAATATAAATAAATTAACTTATGTACACATACATATACTCTGAGGCTGTTCTTAATTTGAATTAGAAGGGATTAGTTCAGAATTGATCTCTACTCTTGTACTAGATTCAAGATTCCGCAGAGAAAAAAAAAACAAAAAAAAGAAGTTGTAATGGAGAAACAAAAGAATTAATGAAAACCTTCCGCGAGGATAAATGTCATTTGATAAACCACTCTTGGAGAGCTTAGTCAATTGTACTTATTTTTCCCTCGCTGTTCTCCTAAAAGGACCTAAGTATAATATCAACGGGAAAATAAAAATACCTCCTTATAATATATCTAGAAATTACCATATTTGGTATAGGTATGAGTGTGTTTACAGCTCAAATGTGTAATTTTTTAGCAGTGCGATTTAAATTTATTTGTATTATTTCATGAAGTTAAGTAAATCTTCACACGTACCTATTTGTTAGCAGATTCCGGCATCAGCTCTGGTTCCGGAATACCTGCGTAACATCACTAGTCTGAACTAACAAAGCAAATTTCCACGTCTCGGAGTTATTCGGGGTATTCTATCAACTAAATTTTAACTAATGCGGTATTGCAGCGGAGTTTGACATAGCGAATCACTTAAAGCCGGGCCACACAGAGGCGATCCGATAGCGATAGCGATCCGATAGAGAGACGATATTTTTTGTAATGTTCGAATTTGTATGCAACCTGACACACAGCAAGCGGGCGCGATCCCATACTCGGTATCGGATCGCTATCGCTATCGGATCGCTATCGCTACCGGATCGCCTCTGTGTGACCCGGCCTTTAGAAATCATATTTTTATAGAAAAAAACGACATTTAATGTTCTCCAATGACGTAACGTCTTAGGCTGGCCGCATACATACGTTTTCTTTATTCGATTTCCAAATTCGTTTTCCGTATTCCGATATCCGAATGCATGGAATCAGTAGAAAATACATTAACTGACGCATACGTTCGCTTTTTTTCCGAACGGAATTCATTCCGCACGTACATTTCGAGTGCAAGCCGGCGCGATCGAAGAAACCTAATGAGGTCATGCGGAACGCAGCGCTTGCATACATTTTGTTTGTGCCGGCGCATACGTTCGGAAATCATCAATCGACGTCCTCCATCGTCGTGCGTTCACCACACTATCACTATTTGTACAGACGAGTATATATTCCGAACGAAGAAAGACGAACGATTGCACTAGTCTCACATAATTCCAAATCGAAATTCCGCATTAGGAAATCGATTACGAAAAACGTGTCTACGCGGCCAGCCTTAGATGAGATTATTAAATCGGACGTTCTAGTCACTAGGTCACTAAAGCTTTTAAGAAGAATCATAGCATAAGCAGTACACTAAATGTTCCTACTACTGGGACTCGGGGCCTTCTCTCGCGAGAAGAGAGTCAAGGCCACAATCCACCACGCTGGTCCAGTGCATCCGCCATCATACAAGCTTTGCTTAGTTTGGGGTCAGATGGTGTTGTGTGTGAATTGTCCACCAATATTGGCGGATGATACTTGATCTCGATAGGTTACAAATATCATCCTGATTTTCCTTACGATGGTTTTCGTCGTCATTTTTAAGTTTGTTAATTACAAATGTAGATGACTAAAAAGATAGTGGTGGACGTGGGATACGGACCAAGTGAGCCATCCTTCTGACGAGACCAGCCGTAACTTGCCTTTTTTTCTATGGGACTGCTAGTAGCACGAAACAGCGACATAGTTTCATGCTTGATGTTCCAAGGACACGAACGAAGAGATTTGACTCTACTTTTGTGATAATAACGTCTAGGCTGCGGAATACGTTGCCTGAGTGGTTACAATCTTTGTGTCTTCAGAGCGAGAGGGAATCGGTTTCTTCTGGGTAAGCAGGCTCCATCATAGATCGCATGGTTGCTTAACATCAGGCAAGATGGCAGTCAAGTGTAAACCTATTATAATTAATAGTTATTTGTTATACAAGAGTGCAAAGTGGCTTTTTAACCGCGTGCTCAATTTTGATGACCGAGCAAGCGAAGGATTCTAAAGTTGAATCACGAGCGTAGCGAGGGATTCAAAAATTAGAATCCTGAGCGTAGCAAGGGAATCAAAAGGGCACAAGGTGAAAAATCTTTGCACTCGAGTGTAACACGTAATTTTTCATCCCCCCCTAGCGAGGAAATTACTAAACGCTTTTCGCATTTTCAGTTTCAGTCGATTCTGTTGGCGTTAAATAAACATCTTGGTCGCTAGAATCACTTATTATTATGGTATTTCGGTTTTTCACTTGTATTCAATTTTATAAGTTTTAAACTTAAGTTTATTTAGCCATGGTTTTAACAATAACAATATGACGTGAAAATATGGAGAGTTGACCGATTGAGGTAAGGAGTTTCATGTGTACATGAAAAAGTGTCCGCCCAAATGCATTAAATTATAGTAGTGCTAAATTTGCATCAGGGTTCATTTTAAAGGAAATTAATAAACGTACCATTCAGAATTCATGAAAGAAAAATATTGGCAGTCATAGGCACTGCCGATAGAAGTGGTAACTTATAACTCAGAATTTGATTTTTACTTTGGAAACTACGCGTGTGAAACCGGAGGGCGTGGCTATGAGCATGGCCATCTAGAAATGCTGACACATTTTTAAATGGCCAATGGGAAAGGCTGAGGCATTTATAGATGGCCATTGGCTATGGTCCCGAGTTTACCCGAAGATTTCTTATAATTCCCGAGCGTGACGCTAGAATTAAATTGACAGCCCACGAAAAATCTGTCTTTGGCGCCAAAAGAAGTTTTGACTTCAAAATATATTGTACCTACATGTTTTCTCAAAATAGTAATTATTTATTTGATGTTATATTTACTAAATTATTTTGTACTGCATAAGTAGTTTAAATTATCTATTAATTACTATTTTAGTAGTCAATAATATTTAATTATTTAACTCGGCAACTCGGCATATTTCAATTCGATTACAATTGATTCATTCATAGCATTTCAAAATGTTTTGCCATTTGAAATAACATTCTTTACCTCTATCCTCCATACGTGAAAAGAAAATTGCGCGCAAAGCAAAAAAAAAAAGTACACCAAAGAGGTTCCGAGTATGAGTTTTTAACAAATTAAAAATAAATGTATGATGAATTCGGCACCAAGGAGGTAGAAATAAATAGGTTAAATTATGTTTTGAATTCAAAACCTCAGTACACACGATGTTCTAAATTCAAATTTACTTTAACCTCTAGAGGGTAAAAACGACTTTTGCGCCCTGATATCGAGGAGCAAAAGTACTCTTTCCGAGCTGGTGGGATGAAAAAGACTTTCGCTTAGATTGTTTAGCTTTTACGTAATGCATGTTCAATTAGTTTTTTAATCCCAAAATCATCCGAAATTGATACGATCCGTCAGTTACATTACTAGGATAGCAGGATAAGTAATAACCGCACTGCAGTCAGCATGTCGATTTCATGTGTTGATTTTCGGCGCATGAAGATATTCCCGTGAGTGAAGCTATCTAGTATTGATTCATAGCATCAATATTCAGATGCGGGGCAATAGAATATGGAAATAGGCACCTGCAATGTCGACCGCAGACAATCTAGACAAAATTAGGCGGACAATGGACGCCTAAATTATTGGATTTGTGTTTATTGAATTTAAAATACGCTGGACTGTATTTCTGAAACCATTCCTTACACAAGAGTGTACTTTTAGCGTTTATTTCGTATTGTGGCTGTTTTATTTTCTAACCGCTCAAAGTAATTTGGTCTTAAAGTCAAAGTCAAAGTACTTTATTCATAAATGTACAATTTACACGTCAATTAATAAAAACATAAAACAAAAGAAAGAGCATACAAATTGTATACATTTTCAAAGTTTAAAATGACTACTTTACTGTGTTATAATAATTATTGTACAGAAAACTGTCAAGCATTATATGAGTATAATATGTTCCATGTCAAATGTTTGTATTAATTTTTATAGGACTTTGCCATCACTCTCTAAAAATTCGGTGTAACTATAAAAAGTTTGATCGATAAGCCAGCACTTTAATCTATTTTTGAAGCTGCCGAAACTTGGGGCAGATATAATTATTTTGGGAAGCGTGTTATAAACTTCAGGTCCCATAATGTGAGTTAACTTCCGTGACCTCGTGAGAGAGTGTGGTATAACATCCAGCTTATCCGCGTTACGCATGTTACGAGAATGTCTCTCTCCTCGCGTATTGTATGATTCTAGATTATTTCTGACATACACAGCCACTTGGAAGATCAATATATAGATATTTTGGACCAAGAATTCAAAAAACCAACAAACTTAACTTTGCAGTTGCTTTTTGGGAAAACATTATATTTTTGGTTTGGTATATATGTACGTTTGGCTCATACGTTTATGTGCATTCCCTTCTTTCGCCTTTATTTTGATGTAACGCGCACCGGATACTCAAGCAGTCGATTATGTCAGATGTTTTATTAGTTTACTTTTGTCACATAATGTTCAACCTATCGTACGAATGGTCTAAGCATTAACCAGCCAGTTTATTAAATGTTGTAACAAACAATACGACTGAATATCATTCAGGAAGGTAGTTAAACGGCGCTGCGCTACTTAGTGAAGAGATTATGTGGACTACGCGATGGACTCCTAAACTACTAAACCGATTTTAATCAAATTTGCACACTGTGTGCAATTTGATCCAACTTGAAAGATATTATAGTTTTGATTATTAGTCTTTACATGACAATAACTTATCGAAACCGGAACGGGGCGCTAGTATATATACCTATAGATTCAATAGCTTTTGTAACGAAGGTAAGTATCTTCCAACGACGCTTCGATCACCGTCTAAATATATTTATCTTTGTCACTCCCACGGCCAATCATCTCAAACCTAATAAAATAATTAATTAAGGAAGTCAGGAGAAATTAATTGCTTTTGTGAAAGTAATATTGATATTGACCATCGGAAGGAACTTTTTATTGAATTTGATACAACAATTACAATTAGTGCTAGTTGAGTTGTTTTTTGAAGTAAAAACTTCTTTATAGATGTTTAGCTTCATCATTGTTTATTGTGGATAGCTTTGCAGATGGACTCTGCAAAGCGTCCTACCACTATAAAAATCTTCTAGCGACACTTCAGGAATGCCATTTTTTTTAAATGTAGATAGGTATCTATTAGTAGCGACTCGCAGTATAAACGGCAGCTTACGTTCGCTAACTACAGCGGAATGTATATTGTATAGTAGGTTTATTTGTGATAATTAAGGTAATTTCATCATCATCAGCCCGTGTTCGTCTACTGCTGGACATAGGCCTCTCCTATAATACGCCACTCAGCCCGATCCTCGGTCTTACGTTTCCAACTGCCACCAGCTATCTTTCGTATATCGTCACTCCATCTGGTCTCTGGGCGTCCTACACTACGTTTGGCGATTCGCGGTCTCCACTCCAGAACCCGTCTACCCCAACGGTTATCGGGTCTGCGACAGATGTGACCGGCCCATTGCCACTTCAGTTTGCTAATACGCTGAGCTATGTCGGTGACTTTAGTTCTCTGACGAATTACTTCATTACGAATGCAATCCCTCAGAGATACTCCAAGCATAGCCCGTTCCATAGCTCGCTGAGCGACTTTGAGCTTTCGGACCATTTTGACTGTCAGTGTCCACGTTTCAGCACCGTAGGTCATAACGGGTAGGACGCACTGGTTGTACACTTTTGTTTTGAGACTTTGTGGGATGGGTGACGAGAAGACTCGACCAAGTTTGCCAAACGCTGCCCAGCCCAACTGGATTCTTCTCATGGCCTCACTCTCAAAGCTACATCTACCTAGTTCGAGCGTCTGCCCTAAGTAGACATATCTCCGAACAATTTCGAGAGTGGTTCCACTTACGGCAATCAGCCCCGGAGCAACGAGCTCGTTGCACATGTTTTATCCAAATTCATCCGAAGACCGATGCGTTGAGAAGCGTTAGCCAGGCTGTCCAGCATCCACTGCGTATCCTTCAGCGACTCTGCCATAATGACGATGTCGTCAGCAAATCGTAGGTGAGAGATGTATTCGCTATTGATGTTTAGGCCATGTCCAACCCAATACAGCCCAATCCAGGTAATTTACTTACTACGTATTTAATTTCATTAAAACCTGTTCAGCTGCTTCTGTAGGTAGTCTGTAACGTAGGAATAAACAATTAAATAAATAAATACATATTGGTGGACAATTCACACACAACATCATCTGACCCCAAACTAAGCAAAGCTTGTATGATGGCGGCCAGATAGCTGACATAATACTTATTATAGTTTTAAATACATACTTATTATACATAGAAACACCCAGACACTGCGCAAACATTTGAATTCATCACACAAATATAATTAAACATAAACAATATGCACCTACTACAAACCACTAACTTTTCCCCTTAATGTATTTTATTTAATTCATAGCAGAGCATGGAGCGCACTAAATGTACTCACTGCTGGGACTCGCAAAAAGAGAGCCAAGATCATATTTTTGTGTGAATTGTCCACCAATATTTATTTATTATTATTATTTATAATCCACCACACCACCAAACGCATGAAGTATTCATGGTTCCATGAATGTCGGTTTCCCACGTTTTCACGACGTTTTCTTATTTATAAATAAATAATAATAAATAAACATTGGTGGACAATTCACACACAACACCATCTGACCCCAAACTAAGCAAAGCTTGTGTGATGGCGGCCAGATAGCTGATATAATATTTGTATAGTTTTAAATACATACTTATTATACATAGCAACACCCAGACACAGATCCTTAATCCAAACATAATATAAACCCTTCTTTTAACATACCTTTTCTTTATTTATTGGAATTTACGGCTGGTCTAGTCGCGAGAATGGCGACTGCTTATACGGAGCTCCGGGATCAAATCCCACTATCTTTTCGAAGTCATTTGCGTAATGCCGGTAACTTAAAAACGGCGAAAGAAAACATCTTAAAGAAACCGACACGTACTTAGGATCTTTCGAGGTCATATGTAATCCACCAACCTGTACTGGGCCAGCGTGGTGAATGACCTAGACTCTCTCATTGTGAGAGAAGGCCCCTAGTCCGAGCCGTGCGACCATTTAAGGGGCTGCGTCATCATCATCATTTTAATTCTAATAAATTCTAATGTAGAACAATGTCCTCAATGGCAACACCTACAAAACGTTAAGCGTTACATGTTTTGACACGTTAAGTACTTGAAAAGCTTTTAACAAATTACTTCGTAGGTTCAACTGTCTGACATGTGAAATGCGTTTTTAATTAAGAATCCATAAATTTAAGTATGATTAATGAGAAGATATAATATCCATTTTCAGTATAATAATAGCACATTATTCGAATTAAAGTAGGTTACGATCATTATCATCTTATTCTACTTTATCTTTTTTCTATCGGACTGCTCGTTTTGACTGCCCTCGTGGCTTAGTGGGTAGTAGCTCTGCCTGCGAAACCGAGGGGCGTGGGTTCGATCCCCACCCAGTGCAAATATTTGTGTGATGAATTCAAATGTTTGCACTGTGTCTGGGTGTTTCTTTGTATAATAAGTATGTATTTAAAACTATATAAGTAACTAGCTGTTACCCGCGACTTCGTCCGCGCGAAATTCGTTTGCTTCGTGTGAAGTGGCTATATACAGAGTTTCATAGTTTTATCTTCAACGTTTGAGAACTTCCATATTGACATAATATATACCCCATTTCAACCCTAATTTCACGTCCGTACAATTCGAAATTACAAAATTGATAGAACAAACTTTCGTTTGCTTCGTGTGAAGTGCCTATATCCAGAGTTTCGTGGTTTTATCTTCAACAGTTGGGAACTTCCATATTGACATTAATTCCCCATTTCAACCCCAATTTCACCCCCGTACAGTTCGAAATTACAAAATTTATAGAACAAACATTTAATTGCTTCGTGTCAAGTGTCAAGATACAAAATTTGATAACTTTGAAAATCACGAATTTTCATACAGCCGTTCTTCCCTTGTTTCACCCTCTTAGGGGTTGAATTTCGCAAAACCCCGTCTTAGCGAGCGCCTACGTGCTAAAAGGGACCTCCATGCAAAATTTCAGATTCCTAGCACTTGTAGTTTCTGAGATTCCTTGATGAGTGACCTTTCGCTTTTATATATATAGATATATCAGCTATCTGGCCGCCATCATACAAGCTTTGCTTAGTTTGGGGTCAGATGGTGTTGTGTGTGAATTGTCCGCCAATATTTATTTATTTATTCGTAGCTCGAAAAAAAGTCATCGTTTCGTGGTTGACGTTCCAAAGATTCAAACAAAGAGATTTGACTCTACATTCGTAATAAGAATGTCTAGGCTGTGGAATGCGTTGCCTGTATGGGGTTTTCCCGATAGTTACAATCTTGGTGTCTGCAAATCGAGAGTTAATCGATTTTTATACCTCTAGGTAAGCAATAAGCATGCTCCATCGTACATCGCATCGTCGCAAGATTTCGGCCAAGTATAAACCTATAATAGTTACAAAAATAAATCATTAGTAGTATTTCTGATAGTTTAGTGGTTTGAAGAGCAATGTTTCCAGAGAAATTACAGGGCTTAGAGATATAACAACTTAGATGTCTGGGTGGCGAGCGCAGTGTAGTGCTAGGTAATGATTTGGATTCTTCATGTTCCAATAGCTGCGCGTCACTGTGCTGTTATGTGGCAGGCATGTTGCTTACCATCAGGCACATGTCCTGTTCGCCTCGTCACACTTAAATTAAAAAAAAAAAAAGGTGTGTGCTTAAGACCACACGGCAGAAGTGAAAACTTTATTAGCTGATTTTTGTACCAGGTAGGTATGTCGTATTATAATAAAATATAATGGATCGTATTAGTTGAATAAATGAGTAAAACAAGCCAGAAATTGGAGTAAATATTTATTGAAATTTTATTTTTATACAAAGTAGCTGTTACCCGCGACTTAGTCCGCGCGAAATAAATACTAAGGTTACTCAGGCAGTACTTATTTGTATACCCAGATTGTATACGCATTTATGGTTAGTAAAAAAAGTGTCCATGTTCAAAAAGTTGCTGGCCGGGGCCGGCTTTTTAAAAGTTACTCCAACTTTGTATGCATTCACACGGTGCACCCCTATGATGCCCCTAACATTGTCCGCAAAAAGGTTGGTGAGTGTAATAGGATTTTTGTTAGGTACCGACTTTCTCCTGTTCCGTCGATTCCACATACACTACACATTCTCCACTACGATTTTCTGGGAATAGTCTCTTTCTCTTATAAAGGGGTTTTCTAAATAGTTTGTAAGAAACATTTTCACTTGGATTTGGCTTCAATAGTTTTCTTTTTCTTGTCTGTTCGACGGGGTCACCCCCGTCGCTAGCGACGCTCATATTTATTTATACTATTGACTATATACAAAACTAAATATTTACACATAAGAAACGAAATATTTACACAGCAAAACTAATTAATTTGATTGTGAAAATTATAAAGCACCCGTCGTGTTTTCCCGCCCAAAGAAAAGTATTTTGGAGTTGGTAGCCGTCAGTGTTGCCACTATGATTTTGAGCTTGTCGCCAAATAGTTATGAAACAAAGTCGCCGGTTTTGATTGAATTATTAAGGGAATAACAGTCTGGAAGAATACATAAGCTTTTTCCTTCTCCAACCTTCTACACTACACTAGTATATTCCTCTTTGTCGGTAACACGTCGTCTAAATCCACTAAAAGGTTTTAAAAATTCGCCAGTTTCAGCGACAAAGTCGCTAAAGTGTCAACACTGATAACCGGTAGCGAGCAGCGAGAGAGAGAGAGAGTATCTATTGTCCCATGTCCTCCTCTAACAATTATCTTTCTCGGTCTGGCACGTTTGTTGATCATATTATCTTTCTCGCTCTAGCATCCCGAGCTTACCCGAAATTTCTTATCATATCCGAGCGTGATGATCACGTGATCATAAATCCATTTCACAGCCCACGAAAATTCTGTCCATAGCGCGCCTAAAGAAGTTTTCACTTCAAAAAGTTGGGTATAAGTTTTTTTTATACATTGACGGAACGAGCTGGGCCTGTGCCTGATGGTAAGCAACGCGTCTGTTCTTAATATCATAATTTCACGTGGCTCAAACACGAAGAGCTCAAATAATTACCTAGCACTGTAACGTATGAACGGATCGGGCTGAAATTTGGTTGGAACGCAGTTAGATTATAGTCTGGTATACATAGGCTACTTTTTATCCCGGGAAAATAACGGGTGGGAACTACGCAGATAAAACCGAGGGGCGCTGCTAGTGAAATAATAATGTAGATCGCGATTAGGGCCAGTGTAAAGTTTTCAATATGAGTTTTCATCGTGAAAGTTTAGAAATGTGTTTAAAAAGTGGGCGTCTGATGCTCCGTTTCATCATCAACATCATCAACTGCCCACTAAATGTTCCCACTGCTGAGACTCGGGGCCTTCTCTCGCAAGGAGAGAGTTAAGGCCACGCTGGCCCATTGCGGGTTGGTGGATGACACATGACTTCGAAAGATTCTAGGCACATGTCGGATTCTTCACGATGTTTTCCTTCACCGTTTTAAGTTAGCGGCATTACGCACATGACTTCGCAAAGACAATGGTGCGTATGGGGTTTGAAACCGGGGTCTCCGGATCGACAGACGCCGTTCTCCCGACTAGACCAGCCGTAACTCTATCGGTGCTCCGTTTATCATTCCTCAATTACCATTCCATTCCACAACTACTACTGACTCCACCTGTCATCCTGGTACCTAGTAACATGCCCCGGCAAGACACAGAAAGAAAGAAAGCGAGTGAGAGAGACAAGTGAAGTCACGGGGAGAATCACCACCGTAATTAAATATTTTCACTAAGCTTACGCAAACAAAAAAGGTAATTAGATTTTTGACTGCAGTAAAAATGGTAAATAAATTTTCAAACTTCGTGATGTCAAATGGACTCAAAGAAACGTCATGGCACTGAAAATTCAAGGCAAATTTTAGCACGGTGGTTTTGGCACTAAAACATTCAAGTCAAGATTTGCCTTGGTGGCTATGACACTACAATTAGTAATAATAATAATAAGTAATGTGCAAACATTACTGTGTTCCGGTTTGAAGGGCAATGTTTCCAGAGAAATTACAGGGCTTAGAGATATAATATCTTAGTTCTCTGGGTGACGAGCTCAGTGCAGTGCTAGGTAATGATTTGGACTCTTCATGTTCCAATAGCTGCGTGTCATTGTGCTGTTATGTGGCAGGCATGTTGGCTTACCATCAGGCACACCTATCCTACCTAATCGTCTAGTCACTTTTATACAAAAAAAAAAATCAAGCTCAATTTGGCACTAAAATATTCGAGTCTAGGTTTAGCACTAAATTTTTAAGGTATTTCTATCAAAGTGCCAACCCAAGTCAAGTTTAGCACGGTGGATGTAACACTCAAATAATCAAAACAGGATATGGCACTGAAATATTCTACAAAAAAATTGGCATTAATATATTTACCTAAGTCACGTTATGGCACTAAAATATTCGAGTCAAGTTTTGGCGCGGTGGTTACGGCACTTAAATAGTTTACTAAAATATTTATTTTCCCAAAATACATTGTAGCAAAGTTCGTCTTTGGTTAACCAAAACCGGCAGTCACCACAAAATACTTTTTAAACCATCAAATACCTATTTTTAGTTTGTAACCGCAGAAGGGTAAAACCACGCTGTTTTTTTTGCAAAACATTTTTCGTGGTTTGGTGCTTTGTTATACCCCTTTCAAGTCTGAACGAAGTGAAACGTCATAGCTATTAGGTACGCTTTTGATCTCACCATTGCTGAGGCGAAGTTTTGGCGCGCAATGTAAAATATTGTTTCTTTTGAGTGGCTTGAATGTATTAGTTACGGGATGCGTCATTTACCTCAAAAATTAAAGGCGATAACATAAAACTTTACAATCGTGAGGTCGTATGTTTTAATCCGTCTTGCACTTCTGTTGTTGTGTAGTTCGTTTAAAAAAGAACATGTTTCGAGGGCACGTCTCATTTATCAAACTACACTTGACCAGCGTGGCAGATTATGGTCTCTTTGTAAAGAAGGCCCTGAGTTCCAGCAATTGAAAAATATAGTGGGGCTTATATTTAATTATGTATCTCTCTACATACAGAAATTTGTTAAAAGTTCGTTTCGTGGAAATTCGTAAAAAAAAAGTTATACAAAATCAAACTCGAAATATATACCATACATGTTACGGAAGGCCGTCCACTCCTAGGTTCGACCTCCAAAGCTGGGCAACTTGAGGGTGGGCAACTGACTGATCGCCCCAGTCCCATGGCCATTGCTGGCCGAGCCTAGCCCCCGGCGCCGTCGGACCAGCCCTTCCGCGGCGGATTTCCTCCGCCTGCTCCGCGAGACGTCTAAAAGTTATGTATGATACACATATGTAGTTAAAATGTAATTATGGGCTGTGGTAGCTTTATATAAGGTTTAATCATACACTTTTCTTATGACAAAAAACTATTAATTACAACGATGGCAGTGCTGTCCTAGCCTGATTGAGTTATTCCCGATGGAAAGTATCTTGGTGTTTTCACAAGTCGTATCTGAATGAATGCTGATGACGTCAACGACTCCATCGGTTGGTTCGTACGGCGACCATTGGACCTCACCGAAGACCTTCCGAGAGTTCAACTTACAGATGGTCATCAGGGACTGAAATTCGATCGTGGTGGCTGGAGCACTGGAAATGTTGATAAGTTGAAAATGTTCAATACTCCCCTGTTTTCCTTTTTTCTCCTAATCTAAGATGGAAAACAAATAACCCAAATGATAAATGCCACGGACTCGGGAGTCTGTGGAAGTTTTAAATTAAAAAAAAAGTGATCAAGCAAAAGACAACAAACTAATTTAAAAAAAATCATAATCACCATCTCTAACACTTAAACTTTCATTATTGAGACACAATTTGAATTTTTAAATAGTGGACTAAGACCGTCCAAACCTTATTCGTCCAAGCTTAACCAAAGTTTCAGAAATGCGCCTCGAAAAGTATGCGAAATTACGTTGTGAAGTTATAAGAGTTACATTGATTGGGGTTACTTTACAATGTTGCCAAACTGGGCGAAGGGTAACGAGCTGCAAATTAAATTATTTACGTACTTTCTCCAAATTACCTCGTAATTTCATCCACGAGGAAATTACAAAAAATTGGACAAATTTCCGTTTTTGACTTTGTTTTAAGCTAGCACGATTGTTTACTACAACTAGTTTGTGTGATTGTGTACTAGTATTGTTTACTACATATTTTTTTTACCATCCTACGGTTGCCTGGAAGAAATCGCTCTCGGCGATAAGGTCGCCAATTGCTACTTTATTCTAAGGTTTTTTCTGTATTTTTGTTTGTTATTTAAGTGCAATAAAGAGTTTATCTATCTATCTATCTAGTATTATTTATTAAGTATATAATAATATAGTGGAACAACCTCCTGATTGATATTTCGATGTAGTATCATGCTCAATGTTTGCACATTGTGCATTAAACTAAACTAAAATGACGTCAGGTTACCCGTGGTTATTTAATGATGGTAACTATTCCGTAATTCTACTATATCTGGATGTTTCTTGCTCAGTAACGTCGGAACGTCAACACATTAAACATTTATGCGACATTTTTTGGTGAGTCAGAAATAAAGTTTAATTTACTAAAAGTACCTTAGCTCAAAACTAAATATTTAATGTTTAAGATTTGTTCCATTTCTTCATCATTGTAGTGGTAGGACTCTTAGCAGAGTCCGCCTGGGGAAGTACCACACCTTTGCCAAATATTCTACCGCCAAGCAGTAATGTGCAAACATTACTGTGTTCCGGTTTGAAGGGCAATGATTCCAGAGAAATTACAGGGCTGAGAGACATAATATCTTAGATCTCTGGGTGACGAGCGCAGTGCAGTGCTAGGTAATGATTTGGACTATCATGTTCCAATAGTTGCGTGTTACTGTGCTGTTATGTGGCAGGCATGTTGCTTACCATCAGGCACATGATCTGCTCGTCTCGTCACTCTATGCTATAAAAAAAAAAAAAAACATCTCGTTAGATACTGTCTGGTAATGAAGTCTCCTAAAAACTCGAAAAACAAAATTCTATTAATAATTAAACGGACAGTTTCTTATTCCCGCAAAATAAAACAGGTAAGGATTTCTGTGTAAGGGTTTCTCTCCCAGAAATCCTGTTATTGATAAAAACCCTTTTGATATTGTCCACAACTCCTTTGAAATTGTTCTTCTTTGTGGCTGATGAGTTATTGGTCGATTTATACGCAACTTTATTCATTAAATCGTCTTTTCTCAATAAGCTCATTTAAATTTCTTATAGAAATGAATGTACATTTTTGAAATATGCCTTAACCTTAGTAATAAATATTACTGTGTTCCGGTTTGAAGGGCAATGTTTCCAGACAAATTACGGGGCTTAAGGATATAATATCTAGATCTCTGGGTGACTAGCACAGTGCAAGGTAATGATTTGGACTCTTCATGTTCCAAAAGCTGCTTATCACTGTGCTGTTATGTGGCAGGCATGTTGCTTACCATTAGGCACATGTCCTACTCTTCTCGTAACTCTATATTATAAAAACAAGTAAATAGATAAGTCACACATCACAAATTAATTGCCTCAGCAATATTATAGTGTGGTACACTATTGCCACATATTTCCCGAGGATGTTATTTTAGTCGCGACTTGAGAAATGAAACGAACAGCCTTCTCCAAATAAACATCAAAGAGAAGATTAAAAGAAGTGCCGATGATACAGCAGTTCTGGTTAAGAAACTTAAGAAAATAGTTTGCGTGCCTGGATGTTTCGAGTAGCAGCTTCAAATAATTTAATTATGGTGGTGTATACTCTCTGTTGGTAGTGGTATTATAAAATAAAATAGCCAAGTGCGAGTTGGACTCGCCCATGAAGGGTTCCGTTGCAGCAAGTAACATAATATACATAGTACGCATAGTTCTTGTAGTTCGTTGTAACTTTGATCGAAGTTTTAATAACACTGTATTTATGACGTACTAAAAAAACTACTTATCAGATCGAGTTCAAACTAATTTTCGTTGGTAGTTTGCATGGTAATGTACATCATATATTTTTTTTTAGTTTTTTCATTCTCTTACTTTAGAAGATAGAGGGGGGGACACATTTTACCACTTTGGAAGTGTCTCTCGCGCAAATTATTCAGTGTAGACAAAAATTATCTTAGAAACCTCAACATTTTTGAAGACCTATCGATAGACACGTGTAGATTTGATGAAAAAAATTTTATTAATTTCAGTTCTCAGTATGGGGGGCAACCCTAATTTTTCTTTTTTTTTGTACAAATCCTATTGCGGTTCACAGAATACATCTACTTACCAAGTTTCAACAGTGTAGTTTTCATAGTTTCGGCAAAAAGTGACTGTGACATACGGACGGACAGACAGACATACGTGACGAATCTATAAGGGTTCCGTTTTTACGTTTTACTGAACCCTAAAAATAGTTCAGCAAAGTCGTGAATTTGTTTTAAAACCAGTTTGTTTTTAAACATGATCGTCTTCCGAAGATCCTACAAAAAGTGGTAGCGCAAGATGTACCCCATTCAGGAATACCAGCCAATCCTTTAATGCTTCCATCAATCCTTTAATTTTCAACAAGCGGTAGGCCAAGCTGAGGTCGTATCATTTGACCCACGCTCAAATATTCGAACAAGATGTAATACTTCTTGAGTATGGTTAGTATATGGACTGCCTTCATATATGGTTCGAGCATGCTTCGTGTCTTGATGATAGTTGATATTACTCTATTTATGTGCGCAAGTATAATAATCATAATTGTATTGCTTAAATTTTATCCACAAGTCAAATGAAAATCCTACTAATATTATAAATGTCAATGTATGGATGTTTGGATGCTTGTTGCACAATCACGTCCTAACGTATGAACGGATCGGGCTGAAATTTGGAACACAGATAGATTATAGTCTGGAAGAACACATAGGCTACTTTTTATCCCGAAAAAAAAACAACAGGGTCAACGGGAACGGGAAATTCGCGGGTAGCACCGCGGGGCGCTGCTAGTTAAACAATAATGTTATGCTAGTTAAACGATACAAATAAACATTAATAATGAACAGAAAAAAACCTGCTTTAGCAAATTTTATTGTAATTGAGTACATTATTTTAGACGCAGTGTTGGACGGCCTCCCACTAGATGGATAGATGACCTCACAAAGATCGCTGGAAACCGCTGGTTGCAGGTTGCACAGGACCGTTCGTTGTGGAAATCTAGGGGGGAGGCCTATGTTCAGCATTGGACGTCTTGCGGCTGATGATGATGACAATATTTTAGTTAGAAAGTTATCGTTTCTTGTCTTGCGCTATGCGGCTAGCTCAAAGTTTTGAAGGCGATATGACTCTAACAGCCATAGGTCATATAAAAATATGAATAAGAATTACAATAAAGTTTTACCTCTTTCTAAACTTTAGTCGCCGAAATATATGGTTCTTATTCGTTGGCACAGTATTCTTGGGACAGTAATATTTTTCTCCTAATTTAACACAAAGGAGATACAACTTTACGTTTGAGTTTCAATAAAACTTTCACCCATTTAACATTAAAAACTATGCAACTCGAAATAGGCTTCTATTTCGAGTTGCATAGTTTTCATTTCACGTAAATCTAGATAAGGTTAGTTTAGGCGAAAAGATTCTGATGTGGTTAATAACGAGTCAATTGTAACATTTTCTGCGCTACAATTACGGTTGCTGTTGCAAAACTCGTATTGGGCCCTTTAGGCAGTAGTATAAATGTCTCTCTCAGTTATAGCCTGAGTAAGCTTTAACTGCTTTTTGACTCGTCAGTAGCACGATTAAATACTTTTAGCCAGTGGCACGAAAGGGCACGAAGTTATACAATACGGAATTAAAATTGCTGATATAGTAAAAGAATTATGTAGCTAAAATGGCTATAGGTCGGCCTCTTTTTGGGTTTGACATTTTGCCAATGCCAGAGCCAGCCTTGTGGCCAAGTGTAGCCAAGCTTAGAGGAGTTAGGACTCTACAAAAACCCGACAAAAATAGAAATCTATTGCGCTTAGAGGTTTGTTAAAAATAAAATTCAGAAACAAACAGGCTGTAGTTCTCATGTCAATCAGTAAACAAACTCATCATCATCTGTCGAACTACAAGGCCAGATTAACAAGTAGCACTCCAAACAGTATTTCCGCAACCGTGTTTACACAGAGATAACTAACTCATTTGAATTTAGTGCAACCGCGCTGGCTGCATTCACATTAATAATATGCAGCAATCGTGCGCCAGCACTGCGGGGTGATTACGAAACACTCAGAAGAAAGTGATGAAGGTCTCACCATGAAATGTTTAGTGATTCACCAAGGCCATCTTTTTTATGGTATGTAAGACATTTTTGCGCTGAAGAGCCGAATGATTGAATGCAGAATAGCATAGAATTTGCGGGAAATTTTCGTTATGTGAAATGGCCAGGTAAGATTTGAAACTATTAAAATTCTTAGATACATAAATAACCTTTAAGAAGAAAACATCAATCAGTTTATTTTTCGCTTTAGATTTAAAAAAAAAAAATTGGCAGTCTTAGGAACTGCTGATAGAAGTAAAAACTTATAACTCAGAATTTGATAGCTTACTTTGGAAACTACGCGGGTGTAACCGGAGGGCGTGGCCTGGGCATCATGGCATGGCCATCTCGAAATGCGTCAGCATTTCCTATTGGCTGATGGATTTCTAGATGGCCATGGCATGATGCTGAGGCCACGCCCTTACAGCATTTCCCATTGGCTGACGCATTTCTAAATGGCCAATAGTCATGGTCCCGAGTTTACCCGAAGATTTCTTATCATATCCGAGCGTGACGCTAGAAACCAATTCACAGCCCATGAAATATCTGTCTAGGCGCGCCTAAAGAAGTTTTCACTTCAAAAAAAGTTTTGCATTGCATGCTTCTCGAAAAGGCCACTTTGTAAGAGTCAACTTTTAAAATGTTTTGCATCATCTTACTCGTATCTTATCTACAAATAGCAATATTGGTTTTTATGTTTTGTTTTAAACTGAGGTGGAAAAAGGAACAATACTACTCAGTTGTATTACAATAAATAATGCGTCACACTCACCGCTGTATTTTAGAGATTTCATCCTCCTAATATATTTATTATAATCTAGCAGCGTCCAGCGGTTTTACTTGCACATCCGTTTCCGTTATTTTCGCATATTCAATATTGGTAGGATGCGGAAGTTTGAATGTTTAGGTGGATGTTTGTGGCTCGATTTCAAAATCAAATCATGTCGCGAGTGTATAAGATACAATTTGTATGCTATTTTTTTTGTTTTATTTTTTTATTAATTGACGTGTAAATTGTACATGTACCTATTAATAAAGAACTTTGACTTTGTAGGTACAATTGATTTTTCGCATCTCAAAAAAAATCATGCATGTTTATCTATAGAGACAATAATATGTACATATGTGGCGGTGTGTGGTCACCACATCAGCATTTATTTTTTTCTAATCGAGTATTCACACGACGCACCAGTCGTTCCCTCGCCGCTGTACTGTACACTCATCCGTCAGCAATAAACGCAGTCTACCGTATTCCAGTGTTTTATTCATAGAGTATATTTATGCGATGAACACTCAGGACGCAGTTTTGCCACTATAGACAACAGAACACGCCATACCAGCAACCCCGGCAAACATACTGAAATCCGCCAGTGTCGTTAATGCTAATAACAGAGTCGCAAGATTAATTGTTTTTTCGCATCTCAAACAATACTTACGAAGTTATAGACGCGTCTATAGAAGTTTTCACATCAATAATTTGTTTTTTTTCTGAAAATACGAAAGGGGCCTTCGATTCAAAATTAAAGTCCGACATTTGGCCAAATTTTACGATAGCAATTATTTTTTTGATATTATAGACACCACGCTGATTTCTATAAAATTTCACCTCTGAACTATCTAATCCACCAAGCGAAAAAAAACATCAAATTGGGTCACACATACAAAAACAACATAAACACTAAAAAAACATATAACCGCATTGAGAACCTCATTTTTTGTGAAATCTGTAAAAACAGTTTTTTTTTTAAACTAACGTGGAATAATTTCAAAGCGATAAAATTGAGCTAAGTTAAGTTTTGGAATTCTGAGATTAAATCATTATTACTCTACTTTCTACCACCTTGAGAACGGAACCAGAAAAAAACACTGGAGCTTAACCTCGCTAAGCAAATTATGTTTCTTCAAATTTTTCCTAATAAAAATTACAGTACAAAAAGTTTCAATTTTATGAATTCTGAATGTAATAATTCTTTAGGTTACGAAATTCTGGTGTTATGAAACGACTTCCGTGTTTATCCATTTTTTATTAGTCTCAATGGTCAAGTATAAATGTAACATTTTATGAACTGGGTTGGTGTCAACCGTCACAGCGGTTACAGACTAGCGTTTTATACGCGCGTTTACGCTCGTTTTTGGAAACGCATGTAGGCGCCTATAGGCGTGCCTTTTGTCACACCCGCAACTCATACGAGCGTCGACGCGCTTCTGCGCTCGTATAATCTTGAATAAATGTTAATAGGATTACTGACACGACACTACTACAGGTTCGAGCGAATACGTTGAATTATGGTCGCTAACGCGAGTCCGGTTTTTTGGAGCATGTACCTAATGTAGCGTACGTAAATGTATGTCAAAACGACTATATAGGCGCAGAAAAATACGCTAATCTGAAACCGCCTGCAAATCTTCTAGCGCACATCTTGAAATACTCAATTATAAAGTAGAATTACTTGGTAACCGACATCAAAACCACGTCATGAAGACGGATGAAAGTGATAGTTGATGTTGATAGATGGCGGCCGGGTTATGTCAAACTCAACATGAACGGACATGACTACCGACTAAAACCACGTTTATATGACGTCCTTTACGTAATATGTACCTTTAACACTTACGGCGATAACGCGAAGACCGCTCATGCATTCTGCCGCGAACTCGCATCGACTTGTCCATCTGCGGGCTCCGCTATGGGTGACACCTCCGTCACAAGCGTACCTGAATCCAAGTAAAGAGTATGTATGTAAGTACAGCCCAAGATGAGCCACGACCACTTCAAAAACCAACCAGCCGCAGGGCCCTACTAAGCTAATCTTATTAACTACCTATATTTGCGCACACTGTAGGTACTACACTAATTGAAGACTGTTTGTACGATAATATCAATAAAATTATTTTTTTCGCTTAGAAAACAATATGCAGCTAAAAAAGTCTAATATATGATCCCACTGTTGTAACTTAGAACCTCTCTCTCACAAGAAGTATTTGACTATAATCCACTACGCTGGCCAAGAAATGATCAACAGATCAGAAATATCCTTCAGATCAGGAAATCCTCGAAGATCTCCTCCTTCAATAGCAAATTTCATGGTTTTATATTTTACTGTAAAAGCCATTTCTGACGACAAACTTGTAGATTTGTATCTGAAAAATACGCCGATGCGGGTGGAATTTGAACGTTGGACGTTCTTGACGCTAAGCTACCACGGCTAATAAAATGTTGTATGAAGACTACAAATTACGGCTTTGCACCGAACCTCTTCCTTACCTACAGATCTAAGATAAACTTTACTACGAGCAGTGCCCTGCGGCTTTTCCCGCGCAGTTCCCATTCCCGTTATTTTCCCATGATAGAAAGTAGCTTTTTTATTATTCCAGACTCCAGACTAATAATCTGTGCCCCAAATTTCAACCCGAACCTTTCAGACGTTCCGACATCATTGAACAACAAACATCCAACATTTTGCGTGTATAATATTAGCAGAATTTTAAAACCATGTCGTTTTGTAGAACCATCACTATTTTTATTTTCTAAGCCACTACGTGATGTAAAAGGTAATAAAAATAAACTGGATCGCACCTACCCATTTCCCTCACAATGTTGCCCGCTAAAAACAAAAAACCTCGTCCATGCCAACAGAAAAATAGCCGGATATGATTTTACCGCGAAAATTCCTGTAAATTTTCGCTAGGTAGAGTTTTTTTGTTAGGATTTTACAAACCATTTTTTCGTGTTTTAGCTAGGCTTTGTTTGGGAGTAATATGCCTATATATTCGACTAATTTAGCTTCCAAGTGCGAGTTTGATTTGGGTGGAAAATTTAAGCTTACCGCTTAAAACCTACATGCTAAGAGTTATAAAATATGTTACCGAGAGTATTTTACCGCCAAAAAGTTAAGTTATTAATATTATTTTATGAGTCACTATCTATTTTGAAACCATTTTTAAGCCCCGACCCAAAAACGTCGGTTGTTAAGTATTAGTTGTACATCTCTGCGAATTTGTGTCTCTCTGTGGCACCGTAGCTCTGGTACAGATGATTTTAGTTTTGTTATTTACTTGAAAGCTGAATTATTCGAGAATGTTATTCGCTATATTTTATGAAAATCAAACCAAGATGGCCGCCCCCACAAAGAGGCGGATAATATAGTTCTTCACAACACCCACAGAAAGGGTATCAAATAAAGGGATTTACTAGTAGAACACCATACACTTTAATAAATTTTAAATTTTATCTGAGCAGACAGACATACAGAAACACTTTAAACACACCAGAAAATACATACAATTTTAAACTATTGAGCAGAGTGTTTATTTATAAAATTAAATTACATTGAGAACTACATTACATACACTAAGCATATCCGAATGACCTATGAAGATCTAGTGGTACTCAAGATGATCAAACAGCCGTCGGAAGCGTGCCCAGTATACTGGCGGCATTACTATGCTAAATGGAAATACTTATCCATACGTTGAGCCAAATCAACGCCAGCATTTTGGTCACGCGTCACGTCGACCAAGCTCTCGGAAAGGCTTTTGAAAATGAGATGAGTAAATATTTGCAAATATTTGAATTCATCACACAAATATTTGCACTGGGTAGGATTCGAACCCACTACCCTCGGTTTTACCCACTACAATGATGATAAGTTTATATTTTACTATGGATGCAAACAAAAATGCCGCAAAGCTATATTTGTAATTTTCCTTATGACCACGCCCTCACACCTACATTCAAGACCGGTATTAGATATTCCTTTACGACATTGTCTAAGCTTCAAAGGAGCTAACCATGTTTGTTTCTCCAGTGGACTACGTCGTAAAACGTACATAAATTTCGGAACAAAGAGACAATGCTAAATAATTGTAGGACCCATGTGGGCGTTAATTTTCAGTAAAGTTATTTAAATTGAGCATAGCAACAGAATGTGTTAGAAATTTTCGTTGCAATAATTTTTATGTAGGGGTTCTGATACATTTATGATGCTTAGTTGGTAGTAAGTCTGCCCGCAAAACTCTGGGTTGAGGGTTCAAATCCCACCCAGGCCAAATATTTGTAAGATGAATACAAATTCTTGTTCTGTGTCTAGGTTTTTCTATGCATACCTAGTAACTAATAAGTATCTATGTATTTAAAATTACCTACATAATATAAGTATTATGTTAGCTCTCAGTTTCTGGCTTTCATAGTACAAGCTTTGCTTTTTGGTGCTAGGTAATGTGTGCGAACGTTTGTTTTCTTTGTTAATTCATCACCATCAGCTTACCTTAGTACTGGATCTTATGCTGGACCTTAAAGGCCGGGTCACACAGAGGCGATCCGGTAGCGATAGCGATCCGATAGCGAGAGCGATCCGATACCGAGTATGGGATCGCGCCCGCTTGCTGTGTGTCAGGTTGCATACAAATTCGAACATTACAAAAAATATCGTCTCGCTATCGGATCGCTATCGCTTTCGGATCGCCTCTGTGTGAACACTACATTAGAGGTGTCTTCCATGGTACACCACTCAGCCTTATCCTCATAACACCATCTAGAATCAGGTCGTTCTACAGTACGTTTGTCGATTCGCGGTCTTCACTCTATGACACGTCTACCACAACGGTTATCCAACGAGAGATATTGTAAACAGCCCACTGCTACTTCAGCTTGCTGTTGAATTGGTGGACAATTCACACACAACACCATCTGACCCCAAACTAAGCAAAGCTTGTATGATGGCGGCCAGATAGCTGATATAATACGTATATAGTTTTAAATACATACTTATTATATATATTTTGTCGATAACCTTGATCTTCTAATCAGTGAGTACGTTTTTTATACGATCCGTCAGAGAAACTCCGAGCTTTTTAACTAAGCCTAGTTGTATGAATGTATTTGAACTTTACGGCTTTGAAGTTACGGCTGGTCTAGTCAGGAGAACGGCGCCTGTCGATCCGGAGACCCCGGGTTCAAACCCCACACGCACCACTGTCTTTTCGAAGCCATGTGCGTAATGCCGCTAACTTAAAACGGTGAAGGAAAACATCGTGAGGAAACTGACTTGTACCTAGACTCTTTCGAAGTCATGTGTCATGCTCGTAGCTCGAAAAAGCGACATCGTTTCATGGTTGATGTTTCAAAGACACGAACGAAGAGATTTGACTCTACTTTTGTGATAAGAACGTCTAGGCTGTGGAATACGTTGCCTGGGTGGGTTTTCCCCGATGGTTACAATCTTTGTGTCTTCAAATCGAGAGTGAATCGGTTTTTTCTAGGTAAACACGCTCCATCGTAGACCGCATCGTCGCTTAACATCAGGCGAGATGGCGGTCAAGTGTAAACCGATAGAAGTTAAAAAAAAACAACCCGCACTCGGCCAGCGTGGTGGATTATGGCCTTAATTCTCTCTTTGCGAGAGAAGGCCCCGAGTCCCAGCAGTGGGAACGTTTAGTGGGCTGTGATGATGATGCTGATTTGAACCTCATGATTATGTTAAATGGTGGACTACAACTTTACTGTTTTTCGTCATAGACGACAAAACGGCATAAACAAAAACAAAAGAGAAGCGTTGAATTACTCGTAGGTTCTCCTTGCCATTTATCATCGTTACTATGGTTATAATATAAGATCAAACGAGCTTCTTGAAGTGAAGTTCGATCATTATTATATGAGTCGCTTCATTCGAAGATACAATTAACATGGTAGTCCTTTTAGCCAGCAGGCTCAATTCGCACGTTTAGAGAATCGATGAAATCGATACTTTTTACCTTTTTTTTGTCTATTACTTGTCCCCTCCGTCTGTGAGCTGTCATTTCCCAACTCTTTCATGTTTAGAGATTTAATTAATTACAATCAAGTTTTTCTCTCAGGCTGTGGGTGGGTGGGAGCTTGTATCTTCGAATGAAGCGACTCATATAATAATGATCGAACTTCACTTCAAGAAGCTCGTTTGATCTTATATTATATTTTCGTCGCTTCATTCTTCAGATACAATTAACATGGTAGATGTTCAGAGATAATTATGCCTGATCGAAATGTTTTAAGTTTAAAGAAGAAAAAAATGTTCAGATCAGTAGAAAAACTTGTAATTCTTTACGTAACGTAGGATCACTATACTTATTAATCATAATAAACAAGTAATCAGTTAACTATGGAAATTATACAATTCAAGTGAGTAATTTATAGAATAACGTTTCTAAAAATTAGCTCATAAATAGGTAAGTAATAATAATCAATATTTATTTACATAATTATCATTCGTGTTTAATTTATCGTACTATTAACCCCCCAAACTGATCGAGTAAATATTCCTTCATCTGTTACGGGACGGTTATAAAACTTAGCGAAAGTTAAGGATGAGCTGGTCCACCCAGCTGTCTTTCTTATGATGTCGATACTGACCCCTGCGGAGGCCGCCGCTGACGCGGAGGCGTGACGAGTGCTATGTGCACTAAATACTGAAACGTCGACGCCGCTCTGTGCAAGAGTCTGTTTTATCCACCTACTTAAAGTTTGCGAAGTTACCATTTTAAATGGTTTCCTATAGCTTAATAACAGGTTATCTGTACCCTCAGTTCGTAACCCCGCCGTTGCTTCAAGATAATCTTCCATGGTCTTTGCCGGGCATATATATGGATTTTCGACAAAATAGGGGAAATAGAGCGTAGGTTGCTCCCGGTTAGCAGCCGAGGTCTTAATTATGTCAGATATTAGGATCTTAATACCTGAAGCAGTCTTAGCAATGTTCGTAATCTTAATAAGCGAAAAAAGTTTGTACTCGATGAGAAGTACACAAAGCTAATAAAATTGTAATTTTTTTGTTAATTTGGCCAAGGTCACAAATCACTATGTGGGTACCATGTCGAAACATGGTCAAGTACAATATTTGGGTCCCATGTCAAAATGTACTTTAAATGGGATTGCTTTTGTCTGTAAATAGTTTTGAGTAATCGTTTGATGCGTTCATCTGACCCGATATTATTTCCTAGTAGTAATGATAGGGCAGTACTATGACTGTTAAGGGTACCATATGAAGCCCCTTTGTTAAAAAAGGTCAACAAGAAAAAAAATATTACGGCTGATGGTGACGACCTAAAATTACTCATTAAGTTTTCTGAGCAAAAAAAAAAAAAAAAAAACGACCACCACAATTTGTAGGTAACCGAGTATTGTCTCATCGTGTTGTCTGAAATTGATGCCAGCATCAGATCTAGCGCTATAGCGGGAGTGTCTAGTCTTGTAAACGTTTCCCTGAGAGCGTTGCGGCCGCTAGGGAAAGGCTGCGGTAGAGCCGGTGACACGATCAGAAATTTGAACGTAAAAGATCGCCTTTAGGTTCAAATATAACGATATCTCATTTGAGCATTCTTGTGAGAAGTGGAAACCAAGCTTGCCCAGGCCAGTAAGGAAAGACTAGAATACCAGTAGCTTATTTATCAGTAATTATTTTTCTCAAGCATTTTAGAATAAGAGAAAACGGTGGAAATGCTTAGAAAAGAAAAAATAGAGTGCCAGCTAATTGTGAAGGCGTCGATTGACATTGTATCCGGATCTGGTTTCCAAGATACATATTGGCCGCATTTCGCATTATTGCGGGATGCGAACAGATTGATTTGTGGTTTACCCAAAGTGTAAAATATCTTTCGGAATGCCCAGTCTGATAATTCCCATTCTGTATCAACATTAGTTTTACGTGATTCTTGATCAGCTTCTATATTTTCATGTGTGTTAATATATGATGCAAATAGGTTAATTTGTCGCATCTCGCACCATTGCCAAATTTCTTTCGCCAACTATTTAGATGTGGAAATCGAATCCCTACCATGCGATTTATATAGCATAAAACTGTTGTATTGTCAACGCGTAGCAAAATGGAACAATTAGAATAAGTGCTAGCAAAACATTTCAATCCTAAGAAAACAGCTAATAATTCTAAGCGATTAATATGGAAAGATGATTCGTCTATTTTCCATCCCCCACCAGCTCGTTTTCCGTTACAAAAAAAGAGTCTTAGAGGCGTCTGTGAATATTTCTAATTCAAAGGTTTTGTCAGTTCTTAAGAAGTTATTGGTTGACAATATATTTTGTTTCCACCAATACAAGTCAGGTAAAATAACTTTATTTAATTGAATTTTTGCTTCATACTCTTTAAATTTTTTAAACGCTAAATGCTTCTGGCGTCTGGCGGTCTAAGGTTTTTGGTGTAACCAAACTTCACTGCTGGGCAAGCAGCAGTAAGATCGCCAATAAATTGCGATAGTACTCTTATAGCACATTTAGGCAATAAAATGAATTTGTTAACTAATTGTATTATAACTTTACGATTTTCATCTGGCAAAGTTAACGTCATAACTACGCTGTTATAGATAAAACCAAGAAATCTACAAGTCTGTCAAGGTTCCAGGTTACTCTTATTATAATTTATGACAAAACCAAGACATTGAAGCAAATTCAGAGTATTTTTGACATTGTCTTGGCATTCTACATACGTATTTCCTATGCAAAGTATATCATCGAGATATATAATTGAAATGTATAGCCCTTATTACGTAAATGGTTCATGACCTCTTTCATTAATTTCGTGAAAACTCTAGGTGCTACAGACAAGCCGTACGGCATGGCGTTAAATTCGTTAAAAATACCGTCAGATTCAAAACGTAGGTATTTACGGTGAGATTTTTTGACACCAACTAAAAAGTAGGCCTCTTTCATGTCTATATTTGCCATGAAGCCCGATTTAGGAACTGCTGTCCTGTGGTCTTTCATCTTAAAATGAATGGTAGAAACAAATTTGTTTAAAGATTTGAGGTTTAAGATAAATCTTTTCGCCCCGTTGGGCTTAGGGACTAAGAATATACTAGAACAAAAAATATTTTTTAGATGTATTACACGGAGATATAGCACCGAGGTCTAGTAATTTATTAATTGACATTGACATATCAGCGTGATCGGTACCAGAAAGGAGGTTACTAGGGGTTGAAACTTGTTTCACTTTCTTACAAAACGGTATGGAAAGCCCCTCTGAGACCCACTTGAGAATTTCGAAATTATTCGTAATGTGACGCCAGCAATTGCATTGTATTCTTCCAGCATGTACCTTTATAGCTGCGCTGTCGCCCTCTGCTGCTTGTTCGGGGCAGGTTGCTTCTGTTGGACAGAGACTGAAGATTGAAGCCTCCGCCCCGCTGGAGCACCCCTGCCTCTCTGCCCTCCTCTCCCCCCCTCCTGTTCGACGAGGAGCGAGGAGGGCCCATCCAGTTTTCCTGCTGTCGTGAGCGGCTCGTCGATGGTTGATAGTTTGTAGGTGTGGACGAACTTGGTCCCTTAGGAATTGGAGGGACCTTTTTTATTTGCAAGCCTTGTTTTTCTATGGCTTTTGTGGCTTTAATCTTTTCAGAAAGCTTATTTCCAAAAAGTAGTTCATCTCGGTCCACTTCTTTTATGATGTTGATAAAACTTTTGTCAAGTCCTGGAGTTACGAATTTTTTTCGTGTTTCCGTTTCGACGTAATGAAGGTCGCATAAAATCCGACAGCTGTCGCATAGAAATTTTATAGCTTGAAGCCGGTCCTTATCGTCATCCAACAGCAATTCTAACCCTCTATTAAGGGCGGCTATGCCTTGTCCTAATTGCGGTTGAACGGCCTCTACTTTTCTATCGCGAGTCCGCGTACCTTCGGCTACCGCTGCAGAAATTTCTGGGTTTAACTTTGGCGCCTGTAGTAATTGACAATTCTCAGGTATCAAATACTGTTTGCCAAGTTTTTCGTTAGCCTCTTTATTTAAGCCCTTTTTTAAAATGGGTTCCCACAAACACGTAAGTTTGTCGTGTATTTTTGCGCCAAATTTGGGGGTCTCTTTGGTGGTCTCCCCTAGGGCAGAAAGAATCTCTGGCTCTAGCTCTGGGACGCTTGGCTCGTGGGCCAGGACTTGAACGGGTTCCTCGCCCCTCTCAACGTCATTGTCCTGACTATTTGCAGCGTCGCCTTGAATAATATTTCCTCGATCGGTTTCGATGTCATCGTCGTCTGTAAAAGACGACAAGATGTAAACGAGGATAGATAGAGAGAAAAAAAAATATTATTCAAGGAAGAAGATAAAAACGCGTATTCACGTGAAGTATGTAATAAGAAGTTGCCGTCGTGAGGATACACGATCCACCTCCGGGCATTACATATGTGAATTTGTACTCGATATGATGCGATCGTCAATGATTATTGGACGATTACAAAATCCCCACGTGTTAGCACACGGTTAACCTCTAGGGGTAAGAGTTACCTTCGTGATGACACACGGTCAACATCCAGGAATTACATATGTGAATTTGTACTCGATATGATGCAATAGTCAATGATTATTGGACGATTACAAAATCCCCACGTGTTAACACACGGTTAACCTCTAGGGGTAAGAGTTACCTTCGTGATGACACACGGTCAACCTCCAGGCGTAATAATCGAGTTCAAAAGGTTGTAATATCACTGGATAGTAATTTGAGTAGGTACTAACCTGATTGTTCCGTTTCTTCGGACGAATACACTATTCTGTTGTACTTGCGCTGCTCTGCTTCGAGTTTGCGAAGCTTGCGACGATATCGTCGAATTTTATCTTCACTTTTTCTTTTTGACATAATAGAAAATGGTGGCTATTTTTCAATATAATTTTTTTGTAGGATGGCACGTGCGAACGTTGCCTCGCTCGAAAAAAGAAAGAGTTGGGAAATGACAGCTCACAGACGGAGGGGACAAGTAATAGACAAAAAAAAGGTAAAAAGTATCGATTTCATCGATTCTCTAAACGTGCGAATTGAGCCTGCTGGCTAAAAGGACTACCATGTTAATTGTATCTGAAGAATGAAGCGACGAAAATATAATAAGTCCATCATAAAATACATACGAATTGGAAGAAATAAAACACTTGAAAACAACACATAGTCCATTTTAACCTAACATTTTCCAAAAGAATGAACATTTCTGAGCGCCATACAAAGGCTCTTTATGAACGAGGAAATTCATTGCAATGCCTTTATTATCCTAAAGGATAGAGCTCTATTTTCCTTCACGTCCAATGTATGGATTATATTTATTTATGTTGGGATTTCTCGGTTGGCGACAGAAAGCTTATGAGCTGGATTAAGTAGGGCTATGATATTTTAGCCAGATATATGTAATTTATTTGTCACAGTCACATATTACACACATAAGAAATAGTGGCCCGCTAGTTTTGGCATGCGTGCCAACATGTTTGGAATATGGTATTTTTGTGCTATTTGTTATGAACTAGCTTCGCCCCGCGGTTTTACCCGTTCCTGTTATCTTTCCGCGATAAAAAAACAGTTATTCATTATAATCTATCTGCATTCCAAATTTTACAACGATCCGTTCAGGTGTTCCTCCGTGATTGAGCAACAAGTATCCACATTTTGATATTTATAACATTAATAGGATATTGGTGTAATCAGTAGGTTATTAAAGCTCAGTATGATTTCTCATTAGCTCATTTTTACAAAGCATGTTGATGTAACAAGCAAGACATGCGCCTGATGGTAAGCAATGTCACCCGTCACCAATACATTTTCAATAATAAATATCTAGTATATTAGTATTCCCGCAACGTAAGTTTAGATGGAAGATTTTTTACATCATAAATATTCAAAAGGGTCTGGCGCATTTTCACCACGAAAATATGTCTAGTCTATTTACAGCGAGCAAACGTAGTCGCTAGTAAATGTACTGGTCGTGAGTAAACTAGAAAACACGCACACTATTTTTTCACTTATATAAAAAAATTACGAACTTCAAAAAAGGAGGAGATTTTCAAATATCCTACTAATATTATAAACGTCAATGTATGGATGTTTGAATGTTTGTTGCTCAATCGCTAACGTATGAACGGATCGGGCTGAAATTTATAGCCTGGAAGAACACACACTTTTTTCCCCGGAAAAATATCGTTATACGCCTATGTGTTCTTCCAGACTATATTAATCTAACTGTATTCAAAATTTCAGCCTGATCCGTTCATACGTTACGGCGTGATTGAGCAACAAACATCCAAATATCCAAACATCAATACTTTGACATTTATAATATTACTAGCAGCGCGCCACGGTGTTACCCGCGAAGTTCCCGTTCCCGTTGTTCCAGTTGTTTTTTCGGGATAAAAAGTAGCCTATGTGTTCTTCCAGACTATAATCTATCTGTGTTCCAAATTTCAGCCCGATCCGTTCATACGATAAGACGTGATTGAGCAACAAACATCCAAATATCCAAACATCCATACATTGACATTTATAATATTGGTAAAATATATTTCCTAATAAATGTCTCACTCAGTCTCCCGCTCTAACCCATAGGACATAGTTGAGTTTAGAGAATGATTATTAGATTTATCCTCCCTTAAATAGGTATATCTAATTGTAAAAAGCAACAAAATAGTTGTCTGACGAACATATTTACAAATGGAGCATGAGAATGTAAGTGAAGTTAAATTATTATTTTGGAGTTGTTAAGCAAAACGGCCGACGGAAAGTGTCTGGGAGTATGTGGACCTTGTTTTTAAGGATGATGCCTACAACATACGTGAAAATCACTTATTAGAAAATACGTGAAGTAAGTAATGTTTGTATGTACCTTCATTACCCCATATCTCAAAATTGGCCGTCTAAGTAAGTTAGCGAGTAAGCATGTTTGTGTTCTTAGTACTTACTAACTCTACTCAATCGTCCACATTTCATTCATCACAAAATAGGTGACGTCTGGGAGCTCAGGGATCTTACTCTATTATACTTTTATCGACAGTCTCTATGACTGACAACTCTTTTTAGTAGTCGTCTAGGGTGACATATTATTAAAAGCAATTAATTGACTTCATTGATAGTACAATTTTACTTTCAATAGCGTGAAACCACAGTATGTCGAGAAATTTATACCAAAGTCTTGTAAAACTTTATCGCTTCAAATTTGTGTTCTAATATCGGACAAAGAAAATGTATTTTCTGAGATTCACCAAGTGAATACAAACGTGTGCTATAGAACACAGTATGTAGAAAAGTAGTACCGTTTTCTCCTAGGTATTGTGTGCCGGACGCGAGGTAAAGAGCGTTATTTTTGTGTGGTGCAAACAACGTATTAATAATATGAATGTCCACCAATATTTATATCTTATTAAAACTATATATCGGGAAGTCGGTGGATGGAGGCGGCACAAGACCGGCCATTGTGGAAATCATTGGGGGAGGCCTATGTCCAGCAGTGGACGTCTGTAGGCTGCAGATGATGATGATGAAAACTATGAAAAGGTTTGTAATGCCTATGAAGAAAAACGTGTTTCGTACTATCATAGGAATTTACAATTAATATGTTTATACTCATATAAATATTTACCTAATGCTTATGAAAGACAAAAACTTAACAGTGATATGTTTGGTAATGATTTGGACTCTTCTTGTTCCAATAACTGGGTGAAACTGTGTTGTTATGGACAGCCGTGTTGCTTACCATCAGGCAAATGTCTTGCTCGTCCCGCATAAACGTTTCTTTTAAAATATTTAAAGTATCGTTTAAGTCTAAAGTTTTTAGGTACCAACTCATCTGAAAGTAATTGAAACCATAAAAAATAATTATATTGTAACGCGTCAGTGATGTTTTTGCTGTAAGTGGGCGAAGCTTCATTGCGTCTTGCTTTCGAGTCGGAATATCGCTATTCGTTCATCCCCAAGAATTCTTACCCTTACCGATTGAAATATTTATAGTAGTCTTTGTTTTGTTTTCCTGTGCCTTAAATAAAAGAGTCCGCATGTTACATGCACCATATATATATTTTTGTGATTAATTCAAGGATAACTCACTCGTGAACTGGTCAGTCCAGTAAAGTTAAAGTTTCAGCCGCGTCCGGCGGCCTTTTTCAAGAAGAGTGCACCCGCGCGGCCACTACGCGTTTGGCGTTGCGGCGATCTGAGCGGTTGTTGCGGAGTGCGGAGGTGCAATGGCTCTGAGGCAATTGTCTCACCGGCAACGATGAACGAGTAACGAGTAGAGCTAGAATTAGAAACGAGTTGGCGAGCCGCGGGGAGCGAGTGCGTAGTTCCGATAGTTGTGTAGCTCGGCTATAAGCGAGTGTACGAGTGAGGCGAGCGATTACTCGCATCACTCGCATCTTTCAGATCTGCACTGTACAGAAATGACCGCTGGTTACTCGCTCGGCGTGTTCTAATCGCTTAGCGAGTATCACTGAGCGAGTGTTATGTTTCATAGCTCTTGTCGCTCAGTGAGAAACTAGTGAAGCGAGTGTTCACCGGCAGTGTGGACAGTCAGCGATCAACTGTTTGTATATGCATCTCTTTTATTTACACGGAATGTATATCTAATGTACGTTTCTTGAGCGAGAAAATAGTCGATAGTTACTCGTTTTCTCGTCGACGGTGGGACAACTGCCATACGAACGCCAAAGACCACCAACGCGGTTGAAACTTAGATCGATCTGGCCCGATCATAGCACACGTTATTTACCCGTAAATTATTTAGAAATGACAACAAACACGTTAATTTTCAAACTAAAATTACCCTCATATGATAGCGTAAATAGATTTGATTTACGAGACAAAATTGGAATTTTGTAGTGGTAGGACTCTTAGCAGAGTCCGCCTGGAGAAGTACCACACCTTTGTCAGTTATTCTACCGTCAAGCAGTAATGTGCAAACATTACTGTGTTCCGGTTTGAAGGGCAATATTTTCAGAGAAATTACAGGGCTTAGAGATATAACAACTTAGATCTCTGGGTGACGAGCGCAGTGCGGTGCTAGGTAACGATTTGGGCTCTTCATGTTCCAACAGCTGCGTGTCACTGTGCTGTTATGTGGCAGGCATGTTCCTTAATGTCCTGCTCGTCTGGTCACTCTTTATTTAAAAAAAAAAAAATCGTGCCTAAGATTTATGCGGTTAATAAACTATCGTCGTTGAATTCTTATAACTTAGACCACGCAACCGCCAAGCAACAGACTGCGGTATAAAATTGCGAATGTATGAAACAACACAATTCCTTCTTGACCTGTACGTGCCTTATAGATTTTCCACCAAACCTGGAAGCTTCTACGGAATTAGGTTCTCTTTCTACAACATATAAAGTTTATTGAAATATAAGGTAACGAGGGAATTGCAAACTTGTACCTACATATACAAAATATAGTATACCATAACATAATATGGTTATAGATGGCTGGACAGGGTGAGAAATACGAGTAGTGAAGGTGAGTGTTGACGTATGTCACAAAGGGGCCCCTTTTAAACCTACGCCCGAGTCAGAAGTCTTAGGGTCTACTCGGGATTTCTCTCTCTGCCACACGATGGACCCGGCACCCGCACGGTGAATCCATGGAATGCTAAGAAGTTCGTCTCTGTCTCGTAGTAAGATTTGATGAAGCATATTATTTTCGCAAAAATCTTCTTTCGCATGTATATAGGACATATAATCTATGTAGTTCTATAATCATCTATGTAGTTAATTTATACGCTGTAGAAGTAGGAGCGAGAAGTATACCAGCAAAATCTCTCTATAACCTGCTTAAAGACCTTGGATTGTCCAGATGTGCAGTAAGTTCTATACTAGAACGAGTATCTAAAGCTGCACTAGTAGGATCATATCGGATTTGGCTGGGCAGGAAGAGAAATGCGAGTAGTGAAGGTGAGTGTTGACGTACGTCACTAAAAGGGGTCCCTTTTAAACCTACGCCCGAGTCACAAGTCTTGGGGTCTATTCGAGATTTCTCTCTCTGCCACACGATGGACCCGGCACCACAGGACGGTGAATCCATGGAATGCTAAGAAGTACTTCTCGTCTCTTTAAATAGGTTCCATACAGTTTCAATACCTCTTCTAATCTATTATTCTGCAACGCCGTACAAAAATCAGGCGACAAGGACAAGTTATCGAGGGTTGCAACCTCCCCTCTTCGACTGTAGTCAGTTGGACAGCTTACAAGCATGGCAGATCCACCATACCACTAGCCCTACCCCTGGCGGTAGGGTGGGTCTCAAACCATACCACCATCATGCCATCAAGTAATAGAGTGACGGCATAGTGCTGAATCTTATTACTTTATGGCTATAAAGTCTCATAATACAATAGAATCTTATTACTTCTATCATCCTACATAGGTCTCCTGGTGGTTCATTTACTACGTAAATTTTGTTCACGGGCCTGTTGTAGTCTATACGTTATATATTTCATTCTAAGAATTTCATACAATTTGATCAAACCTCACACAAAAACGATTTCTATTTCTCAAATACACCTTTAAATTAAATCAACAAATCAAAAGTCCTCGTAAAAGCTCATTCCGTTTTCTATTATTCGACGAGCCAAATGCAGCAACGCGTAACATTACCCTTCAATCATTCACTTTGATACTGTAACATAAACGAGAAGGGAAAAATACACTGAACGAAATTGAGTGACAATATTTGGCGATCAAATAGCGCCAGTCACCCTGTGCAAACGAAACCTGTGTGTCCGTACAGAACGTTATCAGTAGAGAAAGTGCGTGTGATAGTAACCGCACTTCGTCTTTTTTTAGGAGGAGAAAACGCGTTTATACATAACTAGCAGCGCCCCACGGTGTTACCCGCGTAGTTCCCATTCCAGTTGTTTTTTCGGGATAAAAAGTAGCCTATGTGTTCTTCCAGACTATAATCTATCTGTGTTCCGAATTCCAGCCGGATTCGTTCATACGTTAGGACGTGATTGAGCAACAAACATCCAAACATCCATACATTGACATTTATAATATTAGTAGGATTTTCAGTCTAGGAGAGGCGTTCGGGTTATTTCAGTGTCGATCCCACGGATGGGCAGGTGACCCCTACTGATTAAAATCACCACGAGATTCCATTTCTGCCACTTACTGTGGGAACGCACACTCGCAGTTTTCGGAGAACCCGCCTCAGCTTGCCCGTCTCCGAGTCTTTCTTTGGGGCACACCTCCGTCACCAACGCCCTTGAACCCCGAGATCACCTCGGAGGCCAACCAGTAAATGGGTGCCAGACGCTTCCACGTTTGGACCCCCGCAACGTGTATCACATATCAGCTGCAGAGGACAGGGAATACCGGCACTCCTCTTTCTCTGCAGCCCCTCTGCGTTCTTCATCTAACACTGGTGACTCCATCAAGGCTGCAGCGGGTAGACAAAGAGCTGCACACCGCAATACCGGCTCTCCCGCCACGATGCCCACCTCCAAAATCGCGAACCACCTCAGTTGCAACCGCGCAACCTCCGCATCGTAGTCAGCTTTGTGGTAAAGCCTAGACGAGTAGCCTCACATTGGGTTTTTCTTAGCTTCACCGTGAGCCTTAAGTTAAGTTCTAACAAAACATTTCATGTTGTTTTAATTAATTTCACATCTGATCATTGAATTTGGCACCCATATTGATCTCACTTCTTTTGTTGTTGAAGCTAACAACCAAGCGAAATATCAGAATATTTGTTGAACTTGGCTCTAATTTCGTATTTGTTTTTAAATTTATAGGTGCTATTGCGTACCGATTTGAAAACCAATGTTTCCATGTCAATAATGCTATTGCGTTTCAATTTGAAGAGCAATGTTTCCCTAAAATAACAGGGCCATAAGGTAAATCATCTTATTCTTCTAGATGACAAGCGCAGTGCAGTGCTAGGTAGCGATTTGAAATCTTCATGCTCAAGAAGCTGAATGGCACTGTGCTGTCATGCTGATACTTGTCTTGTTTGTCCCGTTACTCTATTATAAAGGCTATGTATTAGCTCTCTGCGGTTTCACCCGAGCCATTCCTGATTCAGTTAGATTTCCGGAAAAAAATAGCGTATGTTTTATACGATGTAGGAGCGAGAGGTATACCAGCAAAATCTCTCTTTAACCTGCTGAAAGACCTTGGCTTGTCCAGAAGTGCAGTAAGTTCTATACTAGAGCGAGTATCAAAAGCTGCACTAGTAGGATCATATCGGATTTGGCTGGGCAGGGAGAGAAATACGAGTAGTGAAGGTGAGTGTTGATGTACGTCGCAAAAGGGCCCCCTATACTTACGCCCGAGTCACAAGTCTTGGGCTCTACTCGAGATTTCTCTCTCTGCCACACGATGGACCCGGCACCCGCACGGTGAATCCATGGAATGCTAAGAAGTTAGTCTCTTCCAGATTATTATCTATGCATTTACCAAATTTCACCCATATTCTTTCAGCAGTTTTTGCACAAAAGAGTAAAAATATATTTTATATCAAACTTTCGCATTTGTAATATTAGAAGGAAAAAACATGAACATAATATAAGTAGAGCAATAAAAATACCCAGCCAAATATTACGTTATAACGTCATGATAAATAAGTTTTGAAACTTCAGTGATACTTTTAATTGACTGTGAAACTAGTTAAACACAAAAGTCTGTTATTGTGCCAGAAACCAGAGAATCGATTGCTAGTTTCAGTCGTAGTTCTTTACGAAATTAATTGCGGAACGGTGAGAATTATACCATACGACATATTGCTATTAACTGTTGGTTACTTGACATTGTGTGTAATGTTTTATTTATTTAAAATTAACCATCTCCACAGTTTCTGGTACGTGACCTTTTTCAGATGGGTTATTTTTTTTGTATTAAAATTAACGTGTTTGTATTTGCACATATTTATTTGGTAAATTCAATCCGAGTCGAATTTCTCCTTGAAATAGGCCACCGGACGCGGCTAAACCTCGAGTCAGATTTACCGATGCATCAAATTGATAAATAAGTGATTTATTGATATCACTACAGGGATCCAGTAGGTAACTGTTAATATAGTTGTAACATTTATGCGCATGTACCTACTTGTTATTTATATATTTTGAATTTAACAATTCCAGTAATTTAAAATTGTTCCCATACAGCTGTCCAACGTAATCGAAAAAGTATTTAAAATGCGATAGTAATAAACTAATAAATAATTTATTCCGAAATGCTTTTAAGCAATGTTCCTGCCCGTACTGTCTGTAAAGTTCAAAACAGAGTGAACGGTTGACAGACGTGTCTATGCACGAAACTCCATTTAGGCGCAAATTGTTTTAATACGAGCCAATTTTAGACTGTAGAATTCGGATAAATATATCTCACTGTTGAGTTCAGGATTCTTTATTTTGCTTTAAATATTTTTAAGGTACATGAAAAGTCTTAAAAAACACATATGGAAAATGTTGGCCTAGGAAATATACAAAAATATTATGTAACAAAACTTTATTCTTCAACATAAATAAATTAACTTAAAATAATTAAATTGAATATTTTTACGCATCGTAAACCGGAAGTGAACATTTCAAATTAATTGATAAAAGTACTTACTTGTATCAATTAATTCATACAAAAAAAATCATACAAAAATTCATAAATATTTTTTTAATAAATATTTCAAAGCTCATAAATCGGCAATAAAACATCACATGAAAAAAAAATTGTGTGAACACACCCACGTCTACTAGAAGTATAATATAATAATGACTGACCAGAGTTTGAACAAAATTCACCTCCACATCAACCTCCTTTTTTTTAGTTGTCCGCTTGGCGTGAAATGCCCCGTATACAACTATGCATTCTATAAACTATACAATAGAGTATAGAGTGACAAGACGAGCAGGACATGTGCCTGATGGT
Source organism: Ectropis crepuscularia (assembly GCA_963693475.1). Classification (NCBI taxonomy): domain Eukaryota; kingdom Metazoa; phylum Arthropoda; class Insecta; order Lepidoptera; family Geometridae; genus Ectropis; species Ectropis crepuscularia. The sequence continues at coordinate 24,500,814 of OY856355.1, forward strand.
AAGCAACATGCCTGCCCGTAACAACACAGTGACATGCAGCTATTGGCACATGAAGAGACCAAATCATTACCTAGCACTGCACTGCGCTCGTCACTTAGCACTACACACAATTTTAACATCATAACAATTGTATAGATACAAGTTTAAAATCTAACAATGCAATGACAGAATTTCAGGAATCAGGAGACTTGTCCCCTCGAAATTTTACAAAGTATGTGGCTGTTCAACGATAAGCCATTTTGTAACTTGTTAAAACAAGATGGCGCCGTTCTTGCAAAGTCAACACATTTTCACAAACTTTTAAATCAAACAAGTGAAAAGTAGAACACCAACTATATTTTCTTTTACTAGAATTCGTTTCAGGAATTTAGAGATAAGTCTCTAAATTAGAAATATAAGTTTTTAGCATTAACTACGTCGAAATCGCTTTAATTGGAAAGACAGCAAGTCATTTTATGTGAAAACCGTAACATAGTTATGTTTGCAAAGTACTGATTGGCAGTAAAATAACAAGCAAAGATATGGTAGTCTCCCGCCGACGGACTCTGCAAATGTCACTACTAAATTATTACTGAAGTACTTAGCGAGTAAAATTGTTACATACTTCATAGTTTGTAGCTTAGTGGTTGCAAATTCATAACCTCGTCTTGAATCCCACTTTTCTTTTACCAGGTAATTTTTCACGTAAAGCGACTCGTGCAGTCGACAATATTGCGGCATAAAACTTTTGCATTCCAAAATAACTCGCATTAAAATGTACACTGGATTTTCCTAGACGCGGTTTAGCTTTAAAACCGCTGGGGCTACTTCCGCTCCGTGGCGCAAATCTTCTCGGATACGTTAACTGTGTGCTTTTTAAATATGTCTCCAGTTTTGTTTAGTAATTAATTTAAATTTAGTTTTTTTAGTCACGACTGGTTTTGTTAGGAACTGCGAATCCGGAGTTTCTGGTTTGAATCTCAGGGGTACAATTCGCAGTTCATAGGTATTACGCACATGACTTCAAAAACGCTTTTCAAAAAAAAATTGGCAGTCATATCAGAATTGCCGATAGAAGTGAAAACTTATAACTCAGAATTTGATAGCTTACTTTATAAACTACCCGGATGTAACCGGAGGGCGTAGCCTGGTCATCATGGCATGACCATCTAGAAATGCGTGAGCATTTCCCATTAGCTGAAGCATTTCTAGATGGCCATGCCATGATGGGCAACCCACGCGCTTTTAGCATTTCCCATTGTGTGACATATTTCTAAGTAGCCAATGGCTATGGTTCCGAGTTTACCCGAAGATTTATTATCATACCCGAGCGTGACGCTAGAATTCAATGCACAGCCCACGAAAAATCTGTCTAGGAGCGCCAAAAGAAGTTTTCACTTCAAAAAACTGAAGGATAAGACGACGCCATGTGCGTACTAAGTAATTTACTGAATGATCATAATTGTTCTATTTAGTGTAATGTGGAAGTTGGCTGTCTGGTGTAGGCTTCTTCTAGTTCTTTTCACGTTTTTTTATCTCACTGGCTCTTATTCTCTTTTGATTTATAATACCTAGTTAAGAAAACACATTAATTGAACTAAATAATAATTTCTTATCACGTCTCATAATATTACGCTCTTTTCTAAACCAATTTTGTTGTTTTTGTGAAAGAAATTAAGTGTGTCCGGAAGCAAAAAAGCAAGGAAAGTAAACACAAAGCTCAATCCCTTAACTTGTATTAGATTAGGGTAAAAGAAGCCGGTAGAAAATCCAGGGAAGCAACTGCAAGAAATCCGACGTCGCAGTACAAGCGTCGCAGTAACGCAAGTAGGTCCTACCGCGGCTTCTAGCAGGGGAAAAGGTACCTACCGAAAGCAAATAGTGTAAGTCTAAAATGCGACGCTTTTACATACCTTTTACCGTTTATCTACTCTAGACTTGAACAGAACTAGGTTGCACTGGACACGGAATCCAGTGGAATAATTCACAATTTTGAAGTGCATATCATAAAAGTAGAGTTAGATTTGAAGCATTTGGTACGAATCTTGTGAAAGACGAGAACAACAAAAAAGTGCGATTGTGGTTTTTGAGTATTTAATTATATTGAGTATAGAGAGTATTAATAAAAATATACTTTTTATAATTTTCAAGAAATATTAGTATTGCCAAAGCGCAGCTAACACTCCCTTCTGTAAAGCCCATAGTTCAGACAGTAGAGACAATTTAAATATGTATTAGACAAAAATTACGCAGAACAAACTTCAGTGTAACGAATTTTGCTGTCGGTACACGCGCGCATCGTCAAAAATTCAGTGTTATGTTTTTTTTCTAAATGCGCTAGAATAATTATATAATATTTTTAAAAACATGTTTATTTTCAAGTTGACTTACTGTCTGTACGAACTTCACACCGATGTTACATTCTAGTCACGGAGCCAACTTCATACAGTTCTATTATGTTCCTTCTGGGAAATGGCCAGAGGGAGTAAACAAGTCAATCGGTCATTGTTTAGGTGCATCCCGGCACACGTGCTCTTAGGACTTGGCAAGCTTGTCCGGCAATCACTCCGATTAGCTGTTAGCAAACTTGGCGTTACACGCTACTGAGCAATGATCATTGATCATACATCTTCGCGCTGCCAAGATTATTTGGAAATTAGAATATTGTACATTGTAATGTGGCCTCTCATTCATTAGAAACTATTTAGATTACAAAAATAAATTGCAAAATTTAAATACCAAAAATAAAAAAGACATGTTATAAACATGGACGTATAAAAAAAGTCGGACGTAGTCTCGCTAAAATAAAAACTGTGTCCATAGAGTCGGCCACATAATATGCACATACAGGCTGACACACACACATACACACATCAATGGGTCATTACACGCGCAAACTTGTGTATGTGTGTGCGCGTCAGCCTATCAGTGACAATCTGAGAACGCACACGTGCAAATGTCGCCGACTCTAGTGACACAGTTTTTGTTTTGGAGAGACTACGTTCGACTTTTTTTATACATCTATGGTTACATAGTAGAAAAAAAAGCATGTCGGAGCACAATCGCTTCCGTTTGCTGTTAGCAAACTTGGCGTTACATGCTACTGAGCAATGAGCATACATCTACCCGTACTTCGTACTGCCAAGATTACTTAAAATACTATACTGTAAGCCCATTGGTCAGAAACAGTTTAGAATTTGAAAATACATTACAGAATATAAATAACATACTTATGAAATCAGAAGCTTTTAACAATTAACCATTTATTTATAGATTTATATATATATAATATCTTAATATATAAATATAAATCTCCTGTCACGATGTTTGTCCGCGATGGATTCCTAAACTACAACCGATTTTAAATTAAATTGGCACACCGTGAGCAGTCTGGTCCAACTTGAGAGATAGGATAGTTTTTATTTCGATTAATCTTTAAATGACAATATCCCAGCGCAGCCGGAATGGGCCGCTAGTTTATTATAAAATGTATTCAACTATAGAGTTACAAATGTAGCATTTATTATTATGTTATAAAAATAATTGTGTACTTTTTGTAATAATAAAGAATATCTTATCATAGCAGAATGTAAAAGAAAAACCTGTAAATGGTGGCGCTTCCCCTTTCACCCCGCACAATTAATCATTTATTTCAGAATTTACATTATTCCATATCAATTAAATTACATTGAGTGCAAAAAAAAACAAATAAATAATAACAATGTATGACAGCCCTTACATAACGTAATAAATTATTTGATTCATTAGCTATCCAGCGGTGTAATTGAACTTTGAAAAGTATGTAATGATACATTTTAAGCTGGCACCTAACTGTGTCAATTGGTTTTGTTAGCGTTAGTTTTTATGAATTCCATCCGTTTGGAAGCAATTTTAAGATGTACTTACGTCAAATTATTTATTAATATGAGAGAGAGACGTACTTCTTAGCATTCCATGGATTCACCGTGCGGGTGCCGGGTCCATCGTGTGACAGAGAGAGAAATCTCGAGTAGACCCCAAGACTTGTGACTCGGGCGTAGGTTTAAAAGGGGCCCCTTATATTGACGTACGTCAACACTCACCTTCACTACTCGTATTTCTCTCCCTGCCCAGCCAAATCCGATATGATCCTACTAGTGCAGCTTTAGATACTCGTTCTAGTATAGAACTTACTGCACTTCTGGACAATCCAAGGTCTTTAAGCAGGTTATAGAGAGATTTTGCTGGTATACCTCTCGCTCCTACTTCTACAGCGTATAAATTAACTACATAGCCATTTTTTGTTAATTCATTTTGTAGGTCGTAATACTTATTTTGTTTCATCACGTGGTCTTTAGGTATATTAGTTTCCCACGGTACGGTAAGTTCTACCAGGACTATGCGTTTCGTAGCCCTAGAAAAAAGGAAAATGTTCGGTCTGGATGACGAAACACCCACATCCTCTGGGATTTTGTAGTGCTTTTCATACGTGTCCATTAAAATAGTCCAATCAGGTGCTGAACCCAGGATTGAGTAAGGCTTGTTCTTGGAGTTTGAAGTTGAGCCCTCTTTTACAAAGTTAATTTGTCTTTTGTTCATCGTCAATCCCTTTTGGGCTCTAGCTACCGAAAGGCTTACGGCTTCACGTATGATTTCAAGTACTCTGTCATGGCGCAAGTAATAATTTATTTTCTCCGAAAAAAATTATTGACCTCATTTTAAAATTAAACTCAGACAAGGATAAAGAAGAGAAAATCATACGACAAGGAGAAATGACCGAGGATTGGAACCCCCCCTCTTCAACTGTACTCAGTTGGACAGCTTACAAGTGACGGCATAGTGCTGAATCTTATTACTTTATACCCTTCTATCATCCTACATAGGTCTCCAGGTGGTTCATTTGACCCGTAAATTTTGATCACGGGCCTGTAGTCTATTAACGTAAATTATGTCTGTTCGAGTTCTCGCTTGACGTCACAAATGTCGAATAACTCTGTACTGATTTGACTGACTGACTGACTTTGCTGACAAACCGACCGATATACAAAAAAAACTGAATTGAGAATATTTTGAAATCAGGTTAAAATACATTAATTTTAGATATGTATAGAATTATTTCAAAATTGAATCGCTGAAGGAGAATATTGGCAAATTTAGATTTTGTGGTCCTTGATATGAGATTGATTTAGCATAAACAATGTTATGCAATAATATGTAATATGCAACCCTCGGAATAGGTTACATATTTGAGCCATTTGGGATTGAGACATTGGGTCCGTGGGGGCCGGGAGCTCACCTCATTTTCAAAAGCCTTTCCGAGCGCTTGGTGGACGCGACGCGTGACCAAAATGCTGGCCTTTATTTGGGCCAACGCATAATCATTGCCATTCAGCGTGGTAATGCCGCCAGCATGCTGGGTACACTTCCGATTGGTAGTTGGCTTGAACATCTTGATTATCTGTAGACCTTCATCGGTCAATGGATAATTCAGGTGTAAGTAGTTAGTTAGGTATGTAGCGCAGAGTAGTTCTCATTGTATTTTAGTTTTGTTAATAAAGACAATGTGCAAAATTGATGGATTCTTAGCTATAAGATCGCCTTTGTATGTGTAGTTGCTTAAACCTATTGTAAACTTTATTTGTGGTGCAAATAAAGTGTGTTTTCAAAATGCAGTAGTTTCAACACCTTGGCTTGGAAGCGATATTTTCTTAAGCGTTCGCGTATTTAGGAAGATTCACGAGACATTTTATATTTTTGCAAAGGAAGCGGACGACATTTCACTGAAAATAGGTACCTACTCGTTAAATTCAAAATGGCCTGGTTTCGGAAGAGTTTAAAAGCAAAATGGTTGAGTGAATAAGTATTTTGGAGCGGATTTACAATGATCACACATATAATATGTATTATGACAAGTATACATTGAATTAGAAAACTGGCCAAGTGCGAGTCTGACTCGCGCACCTAGGGTTCCGTACAAACCTGTAGGTAAATAAGTAAAATTAATGGTATTTTTAAGTTTTAGATTAGACTACAAATATCCTACTATCCTGTTAATATTATAAATATCAATGTACGGATGTTTGGATATTTGTTGCTCAATCACGTCGTAACGTATGAACGGGTCGGTCTGACATTTTTCAAACACAGTTAGATTCCAGACATTATCTGAAAGAACACAGGCCACTTTTTGTCCCGGGAAAATAACTAAACCGGGAACTACGCAGGTACAACCGCGGGGTGCTGCTAGTTAACATTACTTTTAGAATAACTATGATGTAACTAAATATGTACGGTTGTCGCAATTTTCCCTTATCTGTTTTTTTTTTAATAAAGAGTGACGAGACGAGCAGGACATGCAAATGGTAAGCAACATGCCTGCCACATAACATCACAGTAACACGCAGCTATTGGAACATGAAGAGTCCAAATTATTATCTAGCACTGCACTGCGCTCGTCACCCAGAGGTCTTAGATGTTATATATCTAAGCCCTGTAATTTCTCTGGAAACATTGCCCTTCAAACCGGAACACCAAGCAGTAATGTTTGCACATTAATGCTTGGCGGTAGAATATCTGGCAAAGGTGTGGTACTTCCCCAGGTGGACTCTGCCAAGAGCCCTACCACTACAGAATCAATCTGTGCTGTGTTTCTTTGTATTTGTTTATAAGATGTTGTTTTGTATCAAATTTCAAGAATCTGAGTTCACGGAAGTATTCGGTAGGTTTTGATTGGCTTGTAAGTGTCAAAAATTTGCAGAAATTTGCAGCATTTATTATGTTTCACCACTGAGATATATTAGGAATACAATATACGTATGCATATCTGTGTGCTAAGCATTACGCTTAAACAAACCCAGCTACAAACCCGAAAAGAAGCAAACATGCTTCAAATACAGTTCGCTAATCAGTCCTAACTCAATTCCATTACTGCAAATGAGCTCACATAATCTCCCCGACCCCATACCCCCCACTTCGACCCCTCCCCTCGCCTGTTCATTTCAAATAAAGAAGTCGCTGCCATTCCATCAAAGCACTCAACATAAAGTGACTGCACGTGTATTCAAGAGAACCCAACGGCTTCAAACCTATAAAATCTAATTTGATTAATCGAATCAAATCATTTGTTGCAAAAATACACATATCCTGTAATGCTGGGGCCACACTAACGAGAAATGGCATTAATTATCGGGATAATGGACGTTAACCGTAGGTGTAAAATACACCTACGTTTTATGTCCATTAGGTGTATTTTACACCTACGGTTAACGTCAATTATCGCGATAATTAATGCCATTTCTCATTAGTGTGACCCCAGCATTAGAGGGTAGCAAAACGTTTACTTAAGGGAGTAACCCGAGCAAATGACCTTGAGTATTTCTTACCTTATCGCACACCGCAAGAAAGAGCAAGAGAGAAACAGTAGGATTTATCGCTGTTTTACGCTCAAATTTTAGAATAAACTCTTTCTAAAATCAGATTTTGGTCTTTTGAAAAAAATAAAACTACCAAAATGTTCGTAATAAAATTGTTTTTGACACCAACGGATAGCCGTTGGTGTAAGTACAAAATCAAAATAATGGATGATTTTCGAGGAGATGCATGATAACTACAATTATTTAATTTTTTCATGGTTTCGTTGTGAGGCGATTATATAAACAATAAGTTCATTATCAAAAAAATAAAACTACCATTTTGAAGCCAAGAAGTTGTAGAAATTTAATGTCTTTTTTACCAGTTGATATTGTTTTGGCTAATGAGTAGATAGCTCTGAAAACTTGACAAAAAACTCGTTTTGCTGGGGGGACGCACCTTAACGAAGGGATTTTTACTGCGATATGATTTAAATGTATTTTAATGTAAATGACAACTGCGGCGGCGACGGCGTAGCGCATAGCGCTTAGTATCGTAGCGCATAGCGCGTAGTGTCGTAGCATCGTAGCGGTGGTAGCAAAGCGGTGCGCGTTCCACTCTTTTATCACAGTCTATTAGACTCGTATCACACAGTCGTTCGACGAAAGCCACTTAAGCCCCAAGCGGCCAAATTTGGCCAAAACGGGCATTGGGACTTTAAAACCTTATTTTTACATGATATACATACTCGATGATTAATTTATTATGATGCCTAAGAGATAGGCGATTATATTAGTTAGTACTTTGTCGTTTACAGACACACAAAATTTGGGATCATTTTTGAGTAATGATTTTTTTGTGTGACGTCGCGACGCTGCGCTGGCGGCTTCGCTCGTCGGGTTCACGGGCTAGACGGGACAGTACTAATGATACACTATATGTCACTTGTATAGCTACAAATATACTACATGTCGTTGACGCAAACTCAAGATTTAACCCATTCTAAAAGCACAGTATAAAGAAATACTACCAGTAGTCGTCTTTGATCTTTGGAGAAACGCCGATAATGTCTAGGTAGGGTAGGGTTGTCGCAATTTTAAAAACGTGGCACCAAAATAAAATTATGACATACGGAAGACGTCAGCCGCGCTCCTGCAATACTAACATTTTAATGTAGGCAATGCAGGAGCGCGCTTCCCGCGTCTCACCCCGCACGCCCCGCACGATTGCCCCGTCTAGTACTAACATTCAAAGTCATTACTGTTCTCTTCTATTGGCAGTCCCTATAACTGTAATTTTTACTGTCTTGGGTGATGAAATGTGATGATAGCGTTTCTAAAGAAGCGCAATATATTTTTTTATTTTTTTTAATAAAAAGTGACGAGACGAGCACGACATGTGCCTGATGGTAAGCAACATGGCTGCCACATAACAGCACAGTGACACGCAGCTATTGGAACATGACGAGCCAAAATCATTACCTAGCACCGCACTGCGCTCGTCACCCAGAGATCTAAGTTGTTATATCTCTAAGCCCTGTAAGTTCTCTGGAAACATTGCCCTTCAAACCGGAACACAGTAATGTTTGCACTTTACTCCTTGGCGGTAGAATAACTACTGGCAAAGGTGGTCCTTCCCCAGGCGGACTCTGCTAAGAGTCCTACCACTACAAAACTCTTCAACTTTATAAATATAAATTTATACTTAAAACAAATGTTTTCCTGGATGGCAATCGAATCAACAGTCTACAGTTTTCTACACTACTAACAGGCTTCGTATCAACTCATATATCAGCGAGTAAAAACATGGGGACAAGCTAAGCCAGAAACAGCTAAACCAGAAACAACTAAGAATTATAGGGAATGGACAAAAACTTGCATGGCGGGAATTCCCGTTGGCGCCGTTCTAATTAAACGACAAAAATCGGACCCAGCCGGCTTGACCTACTTGTAAGCGCGATTGAGTGGGCCAGACGATGGTGTGTGGGCCAAGGGGAAAACTTTAAGCGATATCTATACATCCATACAAATAAATTTAATTTAAGTGCTTGTTTGTAATATGAAAATAAAACCTTTTAGTACACGTATTATGATAAATAGGTATGGTATATTATATTGTATCGAGTGGCGACCACGAGCCGGAAGACGCAGTGTTGGACAGCCTCCCACTAGATGGACAGATGACCCGACACAAAGGTCGCTGCAAACCGCTGGTTGCAGGTTGCGCGGGACCGTTCGTTGTGGAAATCTAGAAACCTATGTTTAGCAGTGGACGTCTTGCAGCTGATGATGATATATTGTATAGATGATAGGTATATACCTATAATAATCAAGTAATCTAAGGGGTCAATCATCGCCTAAACTCAATTTTAATTCAATATTTCCTAATAAATGTCTCACTCAGTCTCGCGCTCTTACCCATAGAGGCATAGTTTAGGGGATGATTTCCATAGATTGGCCTATCTTATTGAAAAAAGCTGCAAAATAGTTGTCTGACGAACATATTTACAAATGGAGCATGAGAATTTAAGTGAAGTTAATTTATTCTTTTGGAGTTGTTTAGCAAAACGGCCGACGGAAAGTGTCTGGGAGTATTGAGACCTTGTTTTTAAAGATATTACCTACAACATACGTGAAAATCACTTATTAGAAAATACGTGAAGTAAGTAATGTTTGTATGTACCTTCATCACCCCATATCTCAAAATTGGCCGTCTAAGCAAGTTAGCGAGTAAGCATGTGTTCTTAGTACTTACTAACTCTACTCAATCGTCCACATTTCATTCATCAGAAAATAGGTGACGTCTGGCAGCTCTGGGATCTTCGACTAACAGTGCTTCCATGGTGTCAAAAATGTTGTTGTTCGTATGAACCATAACTTCGCATAGTTTCCGTGTGTAAATTTTCGAGTTTCTGATCGGCGCACAGTGAATATATTCATGAAGTTACGCTTGTACTTAATTGATTAAGTACTTTTTGGGTATTTTGAAAGCATTTGACATTACAGTTACGTAACAAATTATTTTTTTCAAACTAAATAAATCAGATTTAAAGTGATCGTGTCAGGTGTCTCCCTTCCAGGCGACTGAATTAATATCACCCTATTTAAAAATTACATGTTTTTGGTAAAAGTCTTGTGTAAATGTTTGAAATACAGCATTTTGAAAGAGATCGCTATTGGGAATAAGGTCGCCATTCATGGCACTAGATGTAAGTGGCTTTTAATTGAATGTTATTTTTCGAGTTTCGGATATTTAATTGTATTTTAAAACATTTTCGTCTGTCATTTTGAGTCCGCCTAGCGTGGCGTAACTTACATGTTAAGTACAAATACAGCTAAATTCTCAAGTATTCTACCGCACTACAAAGCTAAATGCGCCGCAGTCGGCAATCTCTGAACGCGTCGTAATTAAATAGATTTGTTTACAACTTACTGAGTACTGAGTTAAGTCTCAAAACAGAGTCTAGGGAAGATAAAATGATAGTATATTTACATCTCTTTTCGGTAACGGTACTAATTATATAATCAGAGATTCCGAGGTTCAGAGATTGCCGACTGCGACACATTTAGCTTTGTAGTACACAACGACTTACACTAATGAGAGAACACTAATAATATGGAGTATATTATGTTTTTGGGGTTCTGTGTTCAAAACGAAACGACGTAGGTACCTACTAAAAAAACTGCTCACTAGACAGAGTTCAAAAACCAATTTCCATTGAAAGTTTGTATGGTAATGTACTTACATCATTTATTTTTCTTAGTTTTATCATTCTCTTAGTTTTGAAGTTATAGGGTTACACACATTTTACCACTTTGAAAGTGTCTCTCGAGCAAATTATTCACTGTAGAAAAAAATGATATGCGAAACCTCAACATCATTTTAAAATCCTATCAATAAACACTCCACACGTATAGGACTGATGAAAAAAACATTTTTGAGTTTCAGTTTTAAACACCCTCAAAATTTATTGTTTTTTTGTAAAAATCTTCATGCGGTTTACAGAATACATATGTATACTTGCCAAGTTTCAACAGTGTAGTTCTCATAGTTTCGGCAAAAAGTGGCTGTGACATACGGACGGACAGACAGACAGACATGATGAATCTATAAGGGTTCCGTTTTTACGTTTTACGGAAGCCTAAAAAGGCAAATTGTGTATGATATCTAGTGTGCACCGCGCGGAGATTCCCTAGACACGCACCCCAGCTGTCAGCTAAGTATATGGCTTCAATAAGGTGTATTCCTAACCTGACCCGAAAACCTAACCCGCTACCGGGTTAGGTTAGGAACAGCAAAAAAATATTAGTTTTCATTCCCAATAAGACTAGCAGAAAATAAATAAGATTTTAAATGACAAAAGTCACGGACCCCGGAGTCTGTGGAGTAGCAATTTTAAATAAAAAAAAAAAAAAAAAAAAAATAAGACTAGCATTGCTTAATTTGGAGATAGATAGACAAAATAAGATAAAACTTACGGATTAAAAACCATAATTTATCTGGCATAAAGTACAAATAAAAACAATTTCTACAATTTATGAGCCGTAACTACAAATGTACAAAATACAATTTTGATGGTACTTAGGCAAATAGGCACTTTAATATTTTACTGTGAAGCACTTGAATAAGTTTAATATAAGACGTAAACAAAACAATTGACACTGGAGTAAGTAATATCTTTGTATAACACCATAATATCTTTGTATCTCATGTAGTGGTAGGACTCTTGGCAGAGTCCGCCTGGGGAACTACCAAATTTTTGCCTGTTATTCTACCGCCAAACAGTAATCTGCAAACATTACTGTGTTCCGGTTTGAAGGGCAATGTTTCCAGAGAAATTACAGGGCTTAGAGATATAACATCTTAGATCTCTGGGTGACGAGTGCAGTGCAGAGCTAGGTAATGATTTGGACGCTTCATGTTCCATTAGCTGCGTGTCACTGTGCTGTTATGTGGCAGGCATGTTGCTTACCATCAGGCAAATGTCCTGCTCGTCACGTCACTCTTAATTAAAAAAAAACTTGTTCCTCTTTCATGCAAACACTATTTAATTCTTGGTAATTTATATTTATTAAGTTCCTACAGAAAAATATTATACAGAAAATGGCGACAAAACAGGTCATTTCCAGTGCTGCCAACCTTATTTTTCAGATGATCGTACCATAAATCGATGACTATTTTTTTTACAAATTGTGTTGTTTTTTTATTATCCGAAGGAACTTCATTCCTTCCTGGTGTCCCAAGACACCAGACAGGAACTACTTCATTCCTTCCTGGTGTCCCAAGCCACCAGACAGGAACTTCATTCCTTCCTGGTGTCCCAAGACACCAGACCTTTTGGTTGTTGGTTCGCTTTCAGCGATAAGGCCACCAGTTGTTTCACTAGTCTTACTGTTTTCCTATATGTGTGAAAAATCAAGAATTTTCATTCATTCATACATTTGGTTGAGAATTTATATGGCATGGCAGTGTCAGCTGAATTATGAATAATCATTCTTTCCAGGATCTCAGAGATATGTTGAATATGCCAAAACGTGTTGTGAGTGATTTCTATTACGTAAATTCCACGGAAATCTTTCCCGAAATACCCTAGGATTCTTCAAAAATTCCGAATATATTCCAGAAATAAATGTATCATTTTACTGCTTGACTTTACAATAACTGGTAAGGTGGTGCTTCCCAAGTGCCTCAGTGGTCTCTTTGCAGAGCCCTCCCGGGGAGGTACTATACGAGTATATTATCTTTATCAGTTATTCTGACGCCAAACAGTAATGTACAAACATCATTATGTTCCGGTTTGAAGAGTAATGTTTCCAGAGTAGGTATACAATTAAGACACGGGTAACTCACGAGTGATCTATATCGATAAAAAACTTGGCGATTTTCAAGGAGAGTGCACCGCGTGATTGCTGCTGGTTTGGGTGAAATTTCTTATAATGTATTTATTATTTATTTATTTAAAGCTGGTCATATACGAGCCAGATAGCTGATATAATGTATTTTTAAATTCATATCTACTTATTTGTATACTCATACATTTTGTAGTGGTAGGACTCTTGGCAGAGTCCGCCTGGGGAAGTACCACACCTTTACCAGTTATTCTTCTGCCAAGCAATAATGTGCAAACATTACTGTGTTCCGGTTTGAACGTCAATGTTTCCAGATAAATTATGGGGCTTAGAGATATAATATCTTAGATCTCTGGGTGACGAGCGCAGTGCAGTGCTAGGTAATGATTTGGACTCTTCATGTTCCAATAGCTGCTTGTAACATTGCTGTGTTCCGGTTTGAACGGCAATGTTTCCAGATAAATTATGGGGCTTAGAGATATAATATCTTAGATCTCTGGGTGACGAGCGCAGCGCAGTGCTAGGTAATGATTTGGACTCTTCATGTTCCAATAGCTGCTTGTCACTGTGCTGTTATGTGTCAGACATGTTGCTTACCATCAGGCACATGCCATGCTCGTCTCGACATTCTATACTATAAAAAATACATAGAAAACACCCAGGCACAGTACAAAATACAAATATACAAACGTATCTTCAACATTATTATTCTTATTTATCGAAGCTAAAATTATTAAAATTATGTTAATCCACGTTATAATCTACATATTTTATCGTTATGATATTATATTCGAATTGCTCTTACATTCGAATTACGTTGTGATTGAATTACAAATAGTAAACAAAATATATTTTTCAGCATAAAACTACAGATGTGTGTCGATTCAATTTGAATTTAATTACTTACGTACAAAATCCATTACGGTTTCCACATAATACCTTTATCATTCAATATTAGCGGTTAGAGGTGGATCTAGAGGGAGGCTGGATTTCTTGTAGGGGTAGTACTCTTTGCAGAGTCCGCCTGGGAAAGTACCACAGCTTTGTCTGTTATTCTATCTAACAGTAATGTGCAAACTCGACTGTGTTTCGGTTTGAAGGGCAATGTTTCCAGAGAAATCGAGCGTAATGATGTTTGTTCCCAGCGAACTCTATCTATTATTTTTCTATTTATTTCCTATATTCTATTCCTATATTTCTTCACATCAAAATTACGGGCGAAAACTTATTTGGCCAAACCAATTTAATAGTTTCAAGAGAAAAGAAACACATGCAACGTTTTTTAAAAACCCGGTGTAAAATTCAGGATATGTGTATTCATTTCAAACTTCCACATAATGTATAATGGCAATGAATTGGCGACAAAAAACACATCGATTTCAAAATAGCAGTCAAGTCAACTAAAATAGACTACAGTCCTAAAAAAACTAATTAGTCCGTCAGATTACAGTTTACAAACAATAAAAGCGGCCCAGTGCGAGTTGGACTCCCCTATGAAAGGTTCTGTAGCAGCAAGTAACATAATACGTAAGTTTTCACTTTCGGAGTTACAATGGCGTCAAGCAGCCCTTCCTATTCGGCACGGGGGACTTGGGTTTCGTCGCGTAGTGGACGTTGGTTTGCCGGCTTTTCTAGCATCAGCGCATGGGGTGGCGGACCTCGTCACTATCATTATTTCTAGTGGTGACGGGGCGAGCATACCTTTTGTGCCTGAGGCGATGTCAGCCTGGTCAGCCCTCAATGACGGAGCGTCAAAACCTATTACCCCGCACGTTCAGCGAGTCTGGGATGAAGTTGGAGCTAGGAGGATCGTCGAAGAGATGATTGTTACATTACAGCAACTGGCGCTGATTTGGCGAGACTCCGTGCTGTGTCACAAATAGAATCCGGAGCATGGTTGCAAGCCCTTCCTTCACCTAATCTGGGGCCCTTGATAGACGACGACTCGCTGCGGGTGGTCGTGGCTTGAGCGATTGGGCGGTAAGGTATGTGAACCCCATAAATGCACCTGCGGCTCTGTTGTGGAGTCTGATGGCTATCACGCGCTTAGTTGTCGTCGTTGCTCGGGTAGGTTTCCGCGTCACCATGCTCTTAACGACATAGTACGTAGAGCTTTGATTTCAGCTGGCGTTCCTTGTATTGGGGAGCCGCCAGGTTTGATTAGAACTGATGGGAGGCGCCCGGATGGTTTGACTCTAGTGCCATGGAAAAACGGCAAGTGCCTAGTTTGGGACGCCACTTGCGTTAGCACTGTCGCAGCCACGCATTTGAGTCGAACCATCCGCTCGCCGGCGGCCGCTGCGGAGGATGCAGCCGGTAAAAAGCACCAAAAGTACGTGACAATGGAACCGTAATATTATTTTGTACCAATAGCCGTGGAAACCTTGGGTAGTTGGGGAGCCGAGGCTAAAACCTTGGTAAAAGACATTGGTCGCCGAATTCGCGGTATAGGCGGTGACGCCCGGTCTGGCTCGTTTCTGGTGCAAAGAATTTCTATTGCAATTCAACGGGGCAATGCTGCCAGCATTTTGGGCTCCTTTGCACCAGGGACAGTGTAGGGTGGGTTATGTGATAACTTTTAACATAAAATTTAATTGTCATTGTTATTTATTATTATTATTACTTGGTGTTTGTGTTTAATCTTAAGTTTTTCTAAATTGTAAATTGTTTTATATTTTACTAGCGGCCCGCTCCGGCTTCGCTCGAATAATAACCTAGATATCAACTGCAGCGCCATCTGCCGTAGCCTATGTTACTCGGGAATAATGTAGCTTTCCAAAGGTGAAAGAATTTTTGAAATCGGTCCAGTAGTTTCGGAGCCTATTCATTACAAACAAACAAACAAATATTTCCTCTTTATAATATTATAGTATAGATTAATGACGTATACTATAAATATAATCTACTTACTAGGTCGAGTTTAAACCAGATTTTGGTTAAAGTTTGCAAGTGTTGTACAGTAGTAGTAGTGGTAGGACCTGTAGCTTCTAACCAGTCTTAGCAGAGTCCGCCTGGGGAAACACCACACCTTTGCCAGTTATTTTACCGCCAAGCAGTAATGTGCAAACATTACTGTGTTCCGGTTTGAAAGGCAATGTTTCCAGAGAAATTATAGGGCTTAGAGATCTAATATCTTATATCTCTGGGTGACGAGCGTAGTGCAGTGCTAGGTAAGGATTCGGGTTCTTAATGTTCCAATAGCTACGTGTCACTGTGCTGTTATGTGGCAGGCATGTTGCTTACCGTCAAGCACATGTACTGTTCGTCTCATCCATCGTTATTTAAAAAAAACATCTTTAGTTCAAACTTTTTTTAGTTTTATCATTCTTTTATTTTAGAAGTTACACACATTTTACCACTTTGGAAGTGTCTCTCGCGCAAATTATTCAGTATAGAAAAAATGTATTTGAAACCTCAATATCATTTTTGAGGACCTATCAATAGATACCACATACGTATGAGTTTGATGAAAAAAAATTCTTAAAGTTTTAGTTCTAAGTATGGGGCACCCCCAAAATTTATTGTTTTTTAGGGTTCCATAAAACGTAAAAACGGAACCCTTATAGATTCGTCATGTCTGTCTGTCTGTCTGTCTGTCTGTCCGTCCGTATGTCACAGACACTTTTTGCCGAAACTATGAGAACTACACTATTGAAACTTGGTAAGTAGATGTATTCTGTGAACCGCATTAAGATTTTTACAAAAAAAAAAAAAAATAGAAAAATTGGGGTACCCAATACTTAGAACTGAAACTCAAACTATTTTTTTTCATCAAATCTACACGTGTGGGATGTCTATCGATAGGTCTTCAGAAATAATGTTGAGGTTTCTAAGATAATTTTTGTCTACACTAAATAATTTGCGCGAGAGACACTTCCAAAGTGGTAAAATGTGTGAAAAAGGGGGGGGGGGGGGCTCTATCTTCTAAAGCAAGAGAATGAAAAAAGTAAAAAAAAAATATGATGTACATTACCATGCAAACTACCAACGAAAATTGGTTTGAACTCGATCTGATGAGTAGTTTTTTTTAGTACGGCATAAATACACTATTATTAAAACTGCGATCAAAGTTACAACGAACTACAAGAACTATGTGTACTATGTATATTATGTTACTTGCTGCAACGGAACCCTTCATGGGCGAGTCCAACTCGCACTTGGCCACTTTATTTTATATGATTGTGTAAAACTCCTAAATTTTAATCCTGTAAAAATATTGTTCTCATGATCTGGCTGACGGACTAATTAGAACGGTTTATTTTTGTCTCAGTCCGATTCACGAAAGTAGGCATTTATATTTAATTTGGTCTAAATTTAGAAATGACTAGTTTTTATTCCGATCAATGGCCATTGCATGACAATATCCGAGCAAAGCCGGAATGGACCGCTAGTACGTTTATATAGAGTGAGTAATAAACATGTGTCAATTCAAGAACAAGGATTTAGATTGCGTGCCAAATTGAGATAATAACATGGTACATTTTTGAGCAGGAACTGTGATGGGTTTTCGGTCCCTAGGGCTGGCACCTGACCTCCGACCCCCAATCTAATCTTGTGGCTTCGGTTATGGAATTTTGAATAACTAGGCGGAATCGTAATTACGTGTCGCAGTGTCATGACATTGTTTAAGCATAAAATGTATTTAAATTTACGCAAAATATCTAAGCCAAAGGAGTGTAAGTACTATGTGGTACATATGATTTCGCCATTATGACTTACTTTTTTTAAGTGTTTCAACCCTGAAATGACAATTAAAAGATTGGTGGATATTAGGACTGCCAAGTAGTACAACTAAGGATTTTAGTATAAAGCCATACCAATGCAAATACAAACAAGCAATCCAACTTTAAAATATATAAATATGTAAAAAAAGGAAGTACAATTGTATTTTATTTAAGTGTTATATTTGAACACGTTAATAAAATACAATATTATAAAACAATCAATTTATAATATGCAATTATAAGTAATAATAATTATAATCATAATGCAATTCAAAAACGTTCATACCTGGCAATATCGGTCTAAAACTACTTTGAACTTCAACCGCTGTTGCCTTCGAAGCTAAAGTTCCAGTTCTTTCAAAAGTCGAACATAAAAGCGCGGTAATACCTTTCTTATTGTTCTATGCTGGCAACATTGAATATTGTTGGACATTAACACTATAGTACAAGCACAGAGTAAAAAAATACAAAGAGACTTTGTGTTATACTCTTTCCTCCGATATTTTTTACTAAAACCTTTTCGCACAGTCTTCCTGGAGAAGTAGGTGCTACATCTCCTCTGCTAGTGATTCTACCACCAACAAGTATTATGAAAATTTGTACTGGTTTGAAAGGCAATATCTCCAGATCAGTTACAGGGCATGTCAATAAATTTAAAATATCTCTGCGTCACTGCGCGACGAGAAAAGGACGTCTACTCTTTTTCTACGAAAACGTAATTTCGAAATAAATTCGCGACTTTCCAACTGCTATTCTACTTCGATCCGTCGTTTTGTCCGTTTAAATGTTCTAAGCCTATTCTAATTAGAGTAAGCTTAGAACATTTAAACGTCAAACAATGTTGTATCGGACGATACGAAGTAGAATGGGAGTAGGAAAGTCGAGAGTTTTTTTTACGAAATTACGTTTTCGTAGAAAGAGAGTAAATGTCCAGTGCAGTGTTAGGTCATGAAATTTTTTTTTTTTTTTATGGTATGTTCCAATAGCTACTTGACACAGTACATAGAAAAACTACTAGACTGTGATGACACTATCCTGTTATGTGGGAGGCGTGTTACTTACCATCAGGCATATGTACTGATCGTTCCATCACTCTATACCGTAAAAAAAAATCCATTTACTATTTTTAGTAACGGAATATACACGTAAAAGAATTATTTAATCTACAGTAACAATTTTTGTGTCCATTATGAGTTTATATTATTTTTAACAACACACAGAGTAAAGATCAGTGGATAAAAAATAAAAAAAAATGTTATTAAAACTGTGAAATGTGCTCGTCTTTTGAGACGGTTAATGGTTTTGTTTATAATTTTATGTCTTCAATGCAAAAGTCATAGCTATTATAATCTTTCTACATTTATTTTCGTTCATATACGCTCCTATAGTAAACCTTGTTAATAATGCCTTTTAGCTTTTTTTTTTTTTACCATCATCTTGCTGGATGTTAAACAACGACTCAGTCTAAGACAGAGTGTGTTTGTGTGAGACCTATGTTTTGCTATAAGAATGAGAATCACTCTTGATTTGAAGACGACGAGATATGTACCCATTGCAAAAAAAGTCACTCAGGCAAAACATTCTTCACAGCTTAGACGATCTTATCACAAGAATCCAACCACTTCGTTCGAGTCTTTGGAACATCAAAACGTCAGCTTAGGATAGGTGTTCTGTATAAGACTGTATCTTTGTAGATTCACTAATCTGTGCAGCTGTAGAACGTTTAAGTTGAGTGTCCACCTAAGTTGAGCGTAGCGATGAAGGCGATGAGGCTTAGTGGAGTTGTGAAAAGGTATGATTAATTCCACTAGATTTTATTATTATTATGTGCCTGTCTTGTCCCAATGTTGGGCAAAGGCCTCCCTACCCTCCTTCCACTTTTCCCTATCAACGGCTAACATAGTCCAATCTTTCCGAAATTCGTTGAGGTCGTCTTGCCATAGTTTCTTTGGTCTGCCGCGTCGTCGTTTGCGCTCTGGCTTCCACTGCGTGGTAGTTTTGGCTCAATGATCATCCGACATGCGGCAAACGATTCCACTAGAGATCAGCAAAAAAACTGAACGTTGCGAAAAAACTAAGGTAAAACGTCCAGTAGTTTTTTATAGTATGTAGGTATAGTGTAACAAGACGGCATGGCAAGACGGTTAGCAACATGCCTGCCCATGACAACATAATATCACGCAGCTATTCGAACATGATGACCCAAAATAATTACCCAGCACTATTCTCGTCACCGAGAGATATAAGATGATTTATATCAATTCCCTATCTATAACCTTTCAAATCGAATCACATTACTGCTTGGCGCTAGAATAACAGACAAAGGTGTGGTACTTCCCCAAGCGGATTCTGTACAGAGTCTGTATATTACTAAAAACTCCTACCATTGCTTAATTACCAGTGATGTGCAAACATTACTGTGTTCTGGTTTGAAGGGCAATGTTCCCAGAAAAAGTTCAGGGCTTAGAGATATAATAACTTACATCTCTGGGTGGCGAGCGTAGTGCAGTGTTAGGTAATGATTTGGATTCTTTATGTTCCAATAGCGGCGTGTTACTGTGGTGTTATGTGGCAGGCATGTTGTTTACTATCAGGCACATGTCCTGCTCGTCTCGTCACTCTTTATTTAAAAAAATTATTGAGAACAGATAAACAACCTGGGTGAGAAATTTCGATAAGTATTTATTTCATTCTTTCATTGGTTTCATTTTACTCGTACCGCTTAGCTACCTCGCACAGCTCAATCAGTGGACGCCCAGCCTTACTATTTCGTCGTGTAACAAAACAATGAATCATTTTTCTGTTACGATTATCGCTTTTGCGAATTCCTTTGTTCGCTTTCTTGCGGAAATGAAAATGGGAAGTTTGCCGTATTTTTTGTTCGTGAACTTTTGTTCATAAATTTACAATGTCATATTTTATGAAAGAATAAATTAAATTAGGTACATACGATTTGTTACATAACAAGGACGTTATGAATACGTAGCGACCAAAGGAAAACTCGAGTCTCAATAGTACAAAGAGACGTAAATATTTTATTGTGCACACCAAATATTTTATTAAAATAAACATTTTAAACTTTTCAGACGTTTTGTGGTGGTGGCATTTTAGAGTTGTGTAAAAATATCTAATCTGCCATTTTGTTAGCGGCGGCCATCTTGGACCATCATTTTCATAGCTAAGAACTACCGACTAATGCAATTTTCTTCCAAAAAATTAAAATTGGTTTATCCGTTCAGAAACTATGATGCCACAAACAGACACACAGACTTCTCAAACTTATATTAACACTATTTTTGCGTCAGTGGTTAAAAGGTATTTACTGAAGGATATAACTGAAGGATTTTTCAAATCGAGGTTTAATCGATTTCTCCTAGATAAGGGCGCTCTGTTATCGGCGCATGAGATCAGCGATTGTGGCTTGACCACACAGTATTAAAGAATAAAAAGATTTTGTAATGTGCAGTATCTATTATAACATTAATTTGCAATGCAACCTATACTTAACTAAACCAACAAAAAATTATTCATTTGTAAGCAAAATACAGGATTTGTGTTTAAAAAACAGAATTTATAAAAATAAATTAAATAAAACTACGGTGTTAAAGTCAATTGTATTCTAAGTCGAAGCAATTCAACGACCCGATACAATCACATACTCGTACAAGCACAATGATTGTTCAACCCGAACGCTTTACACAGAATATGTATAGCCAGATAGACAGCTCGAAAAGATACGCTTGTAGATGAATAGATGCACACACGCTGACAAGTTCATGGGATCACATCAAACTTTTTGAAGCTCTTAATGTCCACACAAAATGAAGCAAATGCTTTTGTGCGCGAGAAAGGCGTCGGATTTTGTGAAAAAAAACATGTTTGTCTGTAAAGTCGGTTTACTGACGATAGAACGTGACAACGTCTTAAGAAAATACTGATGGAATGGTAGCATTTTTCATAAGAAAATTTTAATTTCATTTGTTTAATAGATTTGTATGTAAAAAGTAATCAGTAGAATTTAGTCATTTTCAATCAAAACAATGCAAAAAAGCTTTTAGATGCCGGGGATCGAACCCGGGGCATTTCACATGCAAAGCGAACGCTCTACCACTGAGCTACATCCCCGCTTGAACTACTGGTCGAAATAATTAATACAACTGTAACAAACATGCGGCGAGGTAACGACCGACGGTAACGGTACATGACGTCATGTTTTGTGGGCGTGCAGCCGGCTTCATCGAATTATAAGACGTTATCACGTCAAAAAAACTTCCGGCTTGGAAAACGGCAGTGAAGCTTTTCACAAGTAGTTTCTAATGTGTTGTGGTAAATATTCCATTTGAATGGCGGAAATTTGACGTGGGACACACTCACTCTTTGATAGACCTACATTTTTGTCAGGGAACGATAGCTGTTTTTTTATGAATACAGATACCATTATAAACTTCAACTACCATAAAATATGGTGTAAACGGTTACGGTTATTCACAGCATATTTTTGTATTACGTTAAGTGATAAGACAAGCAAAATGCGTGCTTGATGGTAATCCACACGCTTGTTTATAACAGGACAGACTCACGCAGTTATTTGAATATGAAATTATCAAATCGGTTCTAAGCAGTGTGTTATGCTCTTTACTTTAGCTATTACAGAATATTTACATTAGTAATATTATTGTTGGAGTTAATCTTCGAATAAATTTAATTTCATGATAAAAGTAATGCTAAAACGTCCTTAGTTAGCACTCTCTTCAAGTCTAATCTCCAAAGAAGTCCGTAAAACCTCGATTGGGGACCGTAAAGGATCCTGACAATTGTCTACAATGGCGGCACAATAGCTAAACTTGTGTCTTGTACGACGCGTGGTGTAAATGCAAGCGGTACTTGAGAAAACTCATTGGGAATAATTAATTCAATTATCTGACATAGGTGTTTTTATAGGCTGCGTATTTATGTGTATAATGGAGGTGTGAGTGTTTATTCTAGCTAATTCATAGTTAAACTGAGAATGTGGTTCATGAAATTGGGACAATAAATTACTTTTTTTATTCGCGCCTCTACACGCACTGATCAAAAAGGAGACCTTTTAAGCTGTGCGTGTAGCGGCTGAAGAAAGGGGCTGGAAGACATGGGAAGGTTACTCGGCTGAAAGTCTATCGCCCAAGTGAAATTCCTGTCTTCTAGGTTAGGCTAATCAGAGTGCTTGTAGAGGATGAGTACTCTGATTAGCAGAGTGGTCAGTGGAACGAGAATGGCCGCGATGTGGCCACAGAAGCTGAACCGCGGTTATCTCTAGCCGCTAGCGTGAGGTTAGACTTTTCGTGGCTGATCCACTTAGGCCGAAATGCTTGAAAGTGAGAAGTCCTATGAAGTGGAAGAGCAAAAGTGAATGACTTTTGCTTTTCCACTGAGGTGGTTGTGGACACGGGGCGAGCCTAGAGGAGCACTCTAGGTCGCATCCTGTCTCCATTGGAGGGCCTGGGGCGTCGGACGTTTAGGGCCGTCCAGCACTCCACCTAGGGATAGGCCTGTGAGGAGATGACGCGTCGCTGGTTTTGTGCGATCACTAGAACTAAATGCGAGAGTTCTGACGTCTTCCGCGAAGAGGGCTCGCAAGGGCGGTGACAAGTGGGTTAATGTCATTGTTGTGCATGCGAGAAGTGACCCCGCGAGTTTGAACCCTGGCTAAGTTAGACATAACCTAGAGATGAATATTTCATGTCTATAGAACTAGTATAAGATCATCCCCTCCTTGTTCATACGTAAACTTTTGTGTCCAGTTACTTCCACTTAACACACACTAATTGGCGATCAAAAACTGTGTGACGTGAAAGCGTAACAGACAGACAGAGTACTTTCGTATTTATAATATAAGTGTATCCGTTATGTGGCTTCCATTGTAGAACTTTTGTTTAGTTTGTTGCTAGAGTTTGTTGCGTGCAGAAGTTTGGACCAATATATTTTTAGCGTCGCTCACAGTTTTGCTTGGCAATTTCCTCGCTCAGTTGCTTTGCACATCTCTGCAGTTTCTGACCCAATTGATTTAAAATATTTAAACGTCGATAACGTCTAATTTTAACTTGGTAAATGTTTCTTTCTCGGCAAATTGTCGATTCGAAAACAGTCGGCTGGCTGGTCGAATTCCAGAATAGATTGCTATCCATTTTATATGCACTGCGACAATTGAGATACTTTTCAATATACATAGCCGTGTACGTATATTATTACTGCGGCAAAATGAATAATATCTCTTTTCAATTCTTTTAATGTGCCGGTTTTATCCCAATGCTGGGAAAAGTCTTTCTACCCACTTTCAACTATTCCCTGTCTACTACAACTAAATCACAACTAAATCAGGTCAGTTTTCGAATGATTTGATTCGATTTAACAGCATCGAATTTCGATTTTTAAGCAAACTTGCTTTCTTAGACTACATCATCATCGTTAAGTTTTGTGATATTGTTATATAACATTATTTAATTATACATCTACTTATCTTTAATTATTTTATCATAGGCTACTCAAAGTAAACGCCCATATGGCGTTTACAATTATTCGGCAATGTTTATTTGTTCCGAAATTTATGTACGCTTTACGGTGTAGTCCACTGTGGAAACATGGTGAGCTCCTTGGGAGCTTAGACAATGTCGTAAAGGAATCTCTAATATCGGTGTTGAATGTGGATCTGAGTGGGAGGGCCTGGTCACAAGCCTCACTACCCATACGGTTGGGAGGCCTAGGGGTCCGCCAAATTTCTAGTGTAGCTTTACCGGCATTCTTGTCCTCAGTTCATAGTACTCAAAATCTAATAGACAAAATTCTCGCACCCTCTTTAGGCCATTCGGAATATTCTGATGTAGTAGTAGCTAATTTGTGCGAGGCTAAGAATGCTTGGAGGCTGGCTTGTCCAAACAACGATTTCCCCAGATGTCTGTCATCTCAGAGACAGTGGGATCGACCGATCTGCGATCTAGCACGGAACTCTCTTCTCGATACGTGTCCTAGTATCGCGGATCGTGCTCGTATCCTTGCTGTGTCTGTGTGGGAATCGGGCCTTTGGTTACAAGCTTTGCCATCTTTCAATACCGGTAGCCTATTAGATCCAACTGCATTTCGTCTAGCTGTTAGCTTGCGCTTGGGTGCGAGGTGCTATGAAGCCCATCGCTGCCATTGTGGTACTGCCGTCGACCAACTCGGTCACCACGGTCTCTCTTGCTCGAAAAGCGCAGGTCGTATTGGCCGCCACGCCAGCCTGAACGACATCATACGCCGGGCTTTTTCCACCGCCAATGTCCCAGCCATACTCGAACCGAGTGGGCTTGCGCGTGACGATGGCAAAAGACCTGACGGCATGACTGTTGTGCCTTGGAAGTTGGGTCGGCCCCTAGTGTGGGACGCAACTTGCGTCGATACTCTGGCACCATCACATCTTCCAGAGACGCATTGTAAGGCTGGTGCAGCGGCTAATTCAGCTGAGCGACTCAAACGGCGCAAATATGCAACCCTCGGAAGAGGTTACATATTTGAGCCCTTTGGGGTTGAGACATTGGGTCCGTGGGGGCCGGGAGCTCACCTCATCTTCAAAAGCCTTTGCGAACGCTTGGTCGATGCGACGCGTGACCAAAATGCTGGCGTTTATTTGGCCCAACGCATAAGCATTGCCATTCAGCGTGGTAATGCCGCCAGCATGCTGGGTACGCTTCCGATTGGTAGTGGGCTTGAACATCTTGATTATCTGTAGACCTTCATTGGTCTATGGATAATTCAGGTGTGCTTAGTGTAAGTAGTTGTTAGGTATGTAGCGTAGTGTAGTTCTCATTGTATTTTAGTTTTGTTAATAAAGGCTCTGCCCCCTTTTAAAAAAAATTATACATCTTATAACAGCCCCAGTTATTTTGTTTACTTCAGTTTCTCGGATCAGATTAAATTTGCATGATGTTTCCACCTTTAATTACCTATTATGGCACTGAGCCCTATACCTATTCAATGTTTTTACTTCATCAATGTATCGGTGTATATAATGTTGGTGGGCTAAATAAATAAATATGTTCTTACCAGGCGAGTTGTAATCAAGAGTAGACGAATATCGACTTAAAAACCCAACAAAGTTGTACATCGGCTCATAAAATCCCAGATCACGGTTATCGTATTTCAACCACCATTTAACAACCCACCTTCGTGGAATAGTGCGGTAAACTAGTCAATTTATCGATGTTTTATCGATATTTTATAAGTTAGAGGACACAGAAGTTATATCTCCGGGTCACGTAAACTGGAGTGTCGTGTAAACAGTGGCTACTTCAAACTACTCGTATTTTATTGGGATTTTGAACTACAAAATCTTATACCTTTAAACGAGCAATTCTTGTATATCAATATGTATATATATATAGAATCTGAATCTCGGAAACGGTTCGAACGATTTTGATGAAATTATGTGTGCAGGAGGTTTCGGGGACGATAAATCGATCTAGCTAGATTTCATTTTTAGAAAACGCATATTATGCGCGTTTTTAGACAATGTAAAACTGTCACATTAGACATTAGAATGTGAAGGTAAATTTCGCCGCGTGACGCGACAGCACAATAGCTCAGATGGAAAGTCGGGCGGTCATAGCGGTCACGATTTAGTAGCTCCGGGTTCGAATCCAGACGGCTTCTCTTTTTATCAAGTTTTTTTTTAAAGAAAATCTATTTCTTGGAGTCTCTGGAGTATCTGTAGGTATCTAAGTATATTTAGTATTTAAACCGAGCAAAGCTCGGTCACCCATGTACTATTGATGGAAAGCGTACCGTATGTATACATTACCAGGTCATACAGTACAATTGTCCTATGTAGAAGTGAGAAATAGGGGAAAATTTTACTAAGACATCTGTTATATTCTAACAGTTAAAAACGTGTGCGAGTGACATATCAAGTTCCCTCATTTTAATGTTTACATTATCAAATTTTCTTTAAAAAATGACTGACAAGCTACTTAAATTCTAATTCTATCATAAACCTAAACAGCGCACAAAATGTTTTCATTACTGGGACTCGTTGCATTTTCTTACTAGGAAAAAGTCAAGGTCATAATCCACTACGCTGGTCTAGGGCAGGTTGTTGGATTGCGCATTAACAATTGACCAAAAAATTCTTGGAGCATGCCAATTTCTTCACAATGCTTTCCTTCTCCGTGAAACCCAGTGGTGATGACAAATTTGTAGGTACACAAACCTAATCAATTTTTTTTTATTTTACCAAACAAACAGACAAAATTGAACTTAAGTCGTTTTGTAATACGACAGTAAATATCAGCTCAAGGCACATTCAGGACAGCTGTTACTTATAGGTAATATACATCACAAAACAACACTATTACAGGTCTAAACACAGAAAATACACGTGAGATTCTCATATTCTGAGCTGGAACTGTTTTCACGGTACATTGCCTTTGGAAAGCGGGCACGTACAAATCAATCCCTGAGGGAACGAACAGTGTTTAAGTTCATTACATTTGGTAGGTTTGCACACGCGCTGAAGTCTACTATAGTACTCAGAATTATAGAAAAATGTGATAATGTTTTATTTTTAAAACGTAATGGATTGTTATAACCACGTATATCGGGTTATAACAAAACTATGATATAAATTCTAACGCGGTTGTTTATCGATCCTGAGAAACAAAAGAGCGATGGGATTAGTGAAAATGAAGTTGTTTAATACTCGTAAACGTACAATTAGCATATGCTTATATGCTGATATGCTTTTATACCAAGCATATTAGCTATACGTGCTAATTATGCCGTTTTTACGCGGAGGAATGCATTCATACATACCATTCCGCCTGATGCAGACGGTCGGATTATGTTGGACTCGACACCACGGATGGACATGGTATCTTTACCAACTAATCTAACTAATATTTGCACAGGCTTTTATTTGCCGCTAACAACAGAAATACGGGAACGCGCTCGCATTCTTCCACAAACCCGCCATGGCTTGCCTATTTCGGACTCACCTCTGGGGCACCTCACACCAGTTATCGGCGCACCTGAACCCAAGATACACAGTTATCACCTCGGGGGGCAATTAGTAAGTGGGTGCCAAACCCAATGACCGGCGCGGCGTCTGGACACGCTTGGTCTCCCGCTATGGGTAAGGCCTATGGTCGCTGCCTGCACTATTTCGGCTGCAGAGGACAGAGAAAGCAGTGCATCACAATACCAGCACTCCTTTTCTCCTGCAGCCATACCGCGTTAGCCATCTAACAGTGGTGACCGCGTCAAGCCCACAGAGGGTAGGAAGAGCGGAGCACCATAGTATCACATAATATCGGCGATTCTATTCTGCCGCGGCCTCCACAGCCGCGATGCCTACCTCCCAACATCGCGGTGTCACAGTTCCAACCATAGACTTATATACTACTGCGTAAGGACCGGGCTAATTTAAATTCGCATCGCATCGCAGTTTTTTGTGGGAGCCTTTCCTCCGATGCGGCGTCGCATCTCATTGCATTGCAGTTTTGTTTGAGAGCCCTAAAGGTGCAACAAAATGGCACGGCCGCGTTGACCCTAAAGTTGCATTTTTAGAGCCAGTGTGACACTCAGTTCCCAGTTCCTTTGAAATCAATGGTTACAACCGTTTCCCTGTTGGCACAAAGCTTTTTGTTTTTGAAGTGAAAACTTCTTTAGACGCGCCTAGACAAATTTTTCGTGGGGTGTAAATTGAATTCTTCCATCACGCTCGGGTATGATAAGAAATCTTCGGGTAAACTCAGGATTGGGCATCTAGAAATGCGCCAGCCAATGGGAAATGCTGAAAGGGCGTGGTCTCGCCATCATGGCATGGCCATCTAGAAATGCATGAGCCAATGGGAAATGCTAACGCATTTCTAGATGGCCATGCCATGATGGCGAGGTTACACCCGTGTAGTTTCCAAGGTAAGCTATCAAATTCTGAGTTATAAGTTTTCACTTCTATCGGCAGTTCCTATGACTGCCAGTTATTTTTTTTTGTTTTGACAATCTGCCAAAAGGAATGAAGTTACACGCAGTCAGACTGGCTGATACTTAGTTAGAATTAACCGTACATACCACACTTGAGTAACCCGTTTATTAATAGAAATTGTAGTTGAACCACCATTATATTATGTGCTTATTAAATTTTGTAACTTCTAGTGCCTTGATTAACAAAACTAATTTAAAACGAAAACTACCCTTTTGTACAAACTTTGCAATTGTTTAGGAGAAATTTGTGAACTAATATTGTTTTAATCTATTACAATTACCTACTATTGAGTGTTATTATTTCACTCGAAGCAACCCGCGGTTTTGAATCCCTTATTTTTTTTAAATATAAAATATAAATAAAGTGTAATTGCAGGCTATGTTTTAGCCAACGATCTCAATTCACTGATGTGCCCTCCCAAACTTTAGGGCGCACGGAATCATGTCATCATTGGGAAGAGTGAGCTCACTCTTTCCGTTCTAGTCTGTTGCAGGAAGCGGTGAACGTCAGACATTTTACCTATCGCTATTCGTTGTCAACAACCAAAATAAATGGAACCACAACATATCGCGCCGCTAGCGATTCTAGAGGTCAAGTAGATTAGTTGTGAGGAAACTACTTACGCTACACATAGAGACGCAGTTTATTACCAATTTCAAGGTGCTCAGGGCACATTCATTAGTTTACATCGATGATTTTAACTATGTTCCAAATTACAATCCGATCCGTTCCGACTTAACGACGTGATACATGATTGAATAGATAGCTAATCCAAACTATGACATTAATTTTATCATAGATGAAACAAATATCGAAAATGTCCTCAACAGTTTGGCAGTTTCCGGGTTCGAGTGAGCGATGAATAAAAGTACAGTAATTTATTGTTAGGGTTGCCACTTATTATTGCTATTCCAAGCTTCAACATAGCCAATGTCGAAGCATACATCACTGTTTACAGAGAAAAAAAATGAATGAAATAAATTGAAAAGATACTCCGGAAGGTAACAATTTGTGCACCGTATCAAAAACAAGTTGATATTTTTAAGTTTGTAAGACGACACATTTACCTTTACTCCACATTCTGACAGTTTTTCAGCTCGCATAAGCGACAAACAACAGTTCAATAATTTATGCAACGTTAGGGCTGGCACTCATTATTTCCATTTCAAGCTTCAACACTGGCTGCATACATCACTTTTCACGGAGAAAACGTGTCGAGTTAGGATTGCGCCGCTCGATAGTTCCGATGCGAGTCGATTTAGATCGAAAAACAGAAATCATGTCAGCATTTCGATTTGTATTTGATTTTGCTTTAAAAAAAATGTATGCAATAAATTAAAAATATACTGAACAAAACAACAATTTGAGCACCGCATCAAAAAACAAGTCTTGAGTCAAGGTTGACAGGTAGAAAATACGTATTAGAATACTTATTTAATAAAATTTTAGATATTTCATCTGGGTATTAAAATAATGCATGATAATTCTATACAAAAATAACAAATACATGAACAAGTAGATTTTTCGAAGTATGTTACATGACACAAAAGTCCAAAAATTTCCCTTTACTCATCATTTTGTCAGTTTTTAGGCTCGCATAAGCGATGAGTAAAAGTTCAATAGTAATATTCAGTAATTCATTCAAAGTTAGGGCTGGCACTCATTATTTCCATTTCAAGCTTCAACACTGGCTGCATACATCACTGTTCACACAGAAAATGTGTCGAATTAGGATTGTGCCGCTCGATAGTTCCGATGCGAGTCGTTTTAGAACAGAAATCATGTCAGCATTTCGCTTTGTGTTCGATTCTGCTTTTAGCGTTCGCTATGGTGTTGTTTGTGTTTTCATTCGATTATAAATTTCCATCGAATGCTCTCGGAACTTTAAGTGGTATTCAGTCGTTTTATAATCCACACTTTCTTAAACCTTCACTTATGATTTGTTTTGTCAAAACTAACCTTGAAATTTTTGAGAGTAGATTCATTTTTATTTTTTTTATTTTTTTCACATGAAATGTCATATCCGGCGCCGAATCGCGCCACGGCACATTACGGGTTAATATAATAATCGTGAAATTGCATCGAAATACCATGAAATTGGTGCCCTATATAACCACGATATAGGTATGTACCAATTCATTTATATCTATCGTCGAACAAACAAAAACATGGCAATCATAAAGCCTATCGATACATGTGAAAACTTTTGACTCCGAATTTTAGTATGAAGCAGAACTAATGTGGCAGAATACGTCACTTGTATTCTACTTTCTACTAATATTATACATATCATCATCGTCATCATCATCAACAGCCCACTAAACGTTCCCACTGCTGGGACTCGGGGCCTTCTCTCGCAAGGAGAGAGTTAAGGCCATAATCCACCACGCTGGCCCAGTGCGGGTTGGCCTAGTGCGGGTTGGTACATGTCGGTTTCCTCACGATGTTCTCTTTCACTGTTTTAAGTTAGCCGCATTACGCACATGACTTCGAAAAGACATTGGTGCGCGTGTGGGGTTTGAACCCGGGGTCTCCGGATCGGGAGCCGCCGGTCTCCCGACTAGACCAGCCGTAACTTCATAACTTATACATATCAGTCCAGTGAAATTACAGGGCTTAGAGATATAACATCTTAGATCTCTGGATGACGAGCGCAGTGCAGTGCTAGGTAATGATTTGGACTCTTTATGTTCCAATAGCTGAGTGTCACTGTGCTGTTATGTGGCAGGCATGTTGCTTACCATCAGGCAAATGTCAAGCCCGTCTCGTCACTCTTTATTAAAAAAAAAAGTTTTGATGTCTATGGCTCAATCACGTCGAAACATCTGAACGGATCGAGTTAAAATTCGAAATACAGTTAGATTACAGTTACTTACATTAAAATAACACATAGGATACATTTTATCCCGAGGAAATAACGAGAACGAGGACTACGTGGGTGAAACCGCGGAGCATTGCTAATAGCTACAGATTTATTGCCATTATGCATGTTGGTAACGCCATCTCACAAAAATTCCCGTACCAAAACACGCTTGACTTGTTTAAAGAAGTTTCACTTGAAACAAAACCCATTATTAAAACGACTCACTACAATTCAAAACTCGTAATAAAACAGGAGGAAATTACCCTTTTCCCGTTTCTACAAAAGAGCAAATAAAGTGTCTATTCAGTGTTAAATAAGAACATTTCCCGAGGCACTAAATCCTGTTAGCTTTGAGAAATGACGGGCAAATTGGTTTAACCGTTGTCTTTCTAACTAATTCTGTACTATGACGTTTGCCATCCAAGTAACCGAAATCTTTTGAAGTGAAAACTTCTTTAGGCGCGCCTAGACAGATTTTTCGTGGGCTGTGAATTGAATTCATTCGTCACGCTCGGTTATGATAAGAAAGCTTCGGGTATACTCGGGACCATGGCTATTGGCCATCTAGAAAAACGTCAGCCAACGGGAAATGCTAAAAGGGCGTGGACAGGTCATCATGGCATGGCCATCTAGAAACGCATCAGCCAATAAGAAATGCTGACGCATTTCTAGATGGTCATGCCAAGATGGCGAGGCCACGCCCTCCGGTTACACTCGTGTAGTTTCCAAGGTAAGCTATCAAATTCTGAGTTATAAGTTTTCACTTCTATCAGCAATTCTTATGACTGACTTTGTGGCACGCTTGATTTCGTTATGCTGAGATATTAGGTTCGATTTCCGCCCGCATCGAGATTTTTTTAAGCACACGGTTTTTTTATCACTACCTATTGTAGCTTTAATGGTAGAGAAAAAATAAGTGGCAGTTATAGGAATTGCCAATACAAGTGAAAACTTATAGTTTGATAGATCACTTAACATAGTTATTTGCTAAAAACGCAGATGGCTCTACAATATTTTTTAAAGCGTTAGGTGACGATGACGGTAGTTCAATGAATTTTTTGGTCACCTAAAAAGTGATCAACCCGCCTAAAGAAATTCCACTTCGTTTTTCGCACAAAAAATCGTAAGAAAACGGCATGTTTTAAGTTAGAAGAAACTTCGTGAAGAAATGGCATATTCAGAGAAAGAAAGCAACAAGCTTCCGAAGACTTGAGTCATCCGCCAACCCGCATTTGATTAGCGTAATGGATTTGATTTTTTCTAATGTTATTTATCAGGTAATTTCTCTTTTTTTTTTTTTAATAAAGAGTTACGAGACGAGCAGGACATGTGCCTGATGGTAAGCATCATGCCTGCCACATAACAGCACAGTGACACGTAGCTATTGGAACATGAAGAGTCCAAATCATTACCTAGCACCGCACTGCGCTCGTCACCCAGAGATCTAAGTTGTTATATCTCTAATTTTTCTGGAAACATTGCCCTTCAAACCGGAACACAGTAATGTTTGCACATTACTGCTTGACGGTAGAGTAACTGGTAAAGGTGTGGTACTTCCCTAGGCGGACTCTGCTAAGAGTCCTACCACTACTGATATATTTACTAATAGCGACCCGCGGCTTTACGCGCGTAGGTCCCGTTATTCTTTGGGATAAAACGTAGCCTATGTAATCCAGGGTATCAGCTAACTTCATACTACATTTTATTAAAATCGCTTCAGCCGTTTAGACATGAAGAAGTAACAAATATACACACTCAACCTTTCGCCTTTATAATATAAGTGTGATTTGTCTATAATATTACCTACTATAATATGTAATACAGATTAAATAATACGTCTGTCGCCTGTCGCAGGTATCAAGTACATACGTATATCATTTTGATCACCTCAGTGAGGTATTACCTCCAACTTGTCTAAGCTGCTTTTCAATGGCGCCAAAACTGCCGTTAATGTTTCGATTCGGAGTGGATTGATTGATTAATGATTTTCACCCTTTGTTCAATTTACTTGTAGGTTAGGATGTTACTTAAATCTTGTAGGTTGCATGTGTGTATGTTTTATTACATGGAGGGCAGTGATGATGTGTGAAAATACGGTATAAAACTCTTTATCATGACCCAAACATGAAGAGTCCACAGAATTACCTAGAACTTCACTTAGACGTTTTATCTCTATGCCCTGTAACTTCACTGGAAACATTGCCCTTCAAACCGGAACACAGTAAAGTTTGCCAAATGCTGAGCGGTAGAACAACTGGCAAAGATGTGGTACTTCCCCAGGCGGACTCCGGCAAGAGTCCTACCACTACAAAAAATAATATGAAGACTAGTCAGTTGGCCCCATAATAAATAGTACCCGGTTATGATAAGAAAGCTTCGGGTATACTCGGGACCATGGCTATTGGCCATCTAGAAAAACGTCAGCCAACGGGAAATGCTAAAAGGGCGTGGACAGGTCATCATGGCATGGCCATCTAGAAACGCATCAGCCAA
The DNA here is from genome assembly GCA_963693475.1 of Ectropis crepuscularia. Classification (NCBI taxonomy): domain Eukaryota; kingdom Metazoa; phylum Arthropoda; class Insecta; order Lepidoptera; family Geometridae; genus Ectropis; species Ectropis crepuscularia. Next base: position 24,535,041 of record OY856355.1, read on the forward strand.
TAAGAAATGCTGACGCATTTCTAGATGGTCATGCCAAGATGGCGAGGCCACGCCCTCCGGTTACACTCGTGTAGTTTCCAAGGTAAGCTATCAAATTCTGAGTTATAAGTTTTCACTTCTATCAGCAATTCTTATGACTGACTTTGTGGCACGCTTGATTTCGTTATGCTGAGATATTAGGTTCGATTTCCGCCCGCATCGAGATTTTTTTAAGCACACGGTTTTTTTATCACTACCTATTGTAGCTTTAATGGTAGAGAAAAAATAAGTGGCAGTTATAGGAATTGCCAATACAAGTGAAAACTTATAGTTTGATAGATCACTTAACATAGTTATTTGCTAAAAACGCAGATGGCTCTACAATATTTTTTAAAGCGTTAGGTGACGATGACGGTAGTTCAATGAATTTTTTGGTCACCTAAAAAGTGATCAACCCGCCTAAAGAAATTCCACTTCGTTTTTCGCACAAAAAATCGTAAGAAAACGGCATGTTTTAAGTTAGAAGAAACTTCGTGAAGAAATGGCATATTCAGAGAAAGAAAGCAACAAGCTTCCGAAGACTTGAGTCATCCGCCAACCCGCATTTGATTAGCGTAATGGATTTGATTTTTTCTAATGTTATTTATCAGGTAATTTCTCTTTTTTTTTTTTTAATAAAGAGTTACGAGACGAGCAGGACATGTGCCTGATGGTAAGCATCATGCCTGCCACATAACAGCACAGTGACACGTAGCTATTGGAACATGAAGAGTCCAAATCATTACCTAGCACCGCACTGCGCTCGTCACCCAGAGATCTAAGTTGTTATATCTCTAATTTTTCTGGAAACATTGCCCTTCAAACCGGAACACAGTAATGTTTGCACATTACTGCTTGACGGTAGAGTAACTGGTAAAGGTGTGGTACTTCCCTAGGCGGACTCTGCTAAGAGTCCTACCACTACTGATATATTTACTAATAGCGACCCGCGGCTTTACGCGCGTAGGTCCCGTTATTCTTTGGGATAAAACGTAGCCTATGTAATCCAGGGTATCAGCTAACTTCATACTACATTTTATTAAAATCGCTTCAGCCGTTTAGACATGAAGAAGTAACAAATATACACACTCAACCTTTCGCCTTTATAATATAAGTGTGATTTGTCTATAATATTACCTACTATAATATGTAATACAGATTAAATAATACGTCTGTCGCCTGTCGCAGGTATCAAGTACATACGTATATCATTTTGATCACCTCAGTGAGGTATTACCTCCAACTTGTCTAAGCTGCTTTTCAATGGCGCCAAAACTGCCGTTAATGTTTCGATTCGGAGTGGATTGATTGATTAATGATTTTCACCCTTTGTTCAATTTACTTGTAGGTTAGGATGTTACTTAAATCTTGTAGGTTGCATGTGTGTATGTTTTATTACATGGAGGGCAGTGATGATGTGTGAAAATACGGTATAAAACTCTTTATCATGACCCAAACATGAAGAGTCCACAGAATTACCTAGAACTTCACTTAGACGTTTTATCTCTATGCCCTGTAACTTCACTGGAAACATTGCCCTTCAAACCGGAACACAGTAAAGTTTGCCAAATGCTGAGCGGTAGAACAACTGGCAAAGATGTGGTACTTCCCCAGGCGGACTCCGGCAAGAGTCCTACCACTACAAAAAATAATATGAAGACTAGTCAGTTGGCCCCATAATAAATAGTACCCGGTTATGATAAGAAAGCTTCGGGTATACTCGGGACCATGGCTATTGGCCATCTAGAAAAACGTCAGCCAACGGGAAATGCTAAAAGGGCGTGGACAGGTCATCATGGCATGGCCATCTAGAAACGCATCAGCCAATAAGAAATGCTGACGCATTTCTAGATGGTCATGCCAAGATGGCGAGGCCACGCCCTCCGGTTACACTCGTGTAGTTTCCAAGGTAAGCTATCAAATTCTGAGTTATAAGTTTTCACTTCTATCAGCAATTCTTATGACTGACTTTGTGGCACGCTTGATTTCGTTATGCTGAGATATTAGGTTCGATTTCCGCCCGCATCGAGATTTTTTTAAGCACACGGTTTTTTTATCACTACCTATTGTAGCTTTAATGGTAGAGAAAAAATAAGTGGCAGTTATAGGAATTGCCAATACAAGTGAAAACTTATAGTTTGATAGATCACTTAACATAGTTATTTGCTAAAAACGCAGATGGCTCTACAATATTTTTTAAAGCGTTAGGTGACGATGACGGTAGTTCAATGAATTTTTTGGTCACCTAAAAAGTGATCAACCCGCCTAAAGAAATTCCACTTCGTTTTTCGCACAAAAAATCGTAAGAAAACGGCATGTTTTAAGTTAGAAGAAACTTCGTGAAGAAATGGCATATTCAGAGAAAGAAAGCAACAAGCTTCCGAAGACTTGAGTCATCCGCCAACCCGCATTTGATTAGCGTAATGGATTTGATTTTTTCTAATGTTATTTATCAGGTAATTTCTCTTTTTTTTTTTTTAATAAAGAGTTACGAGACGAGCAGGACATGTGCCTGATGGTAAGCATCATGCCTGCCACATAACAGCACAGTGACACGTAGCTATTGGAACATGAAGAGTCCAAATCATTACCTAGCACCGCACTGCGCTCGTCACCCAGAGATCTAAGTTGTTATATCTCTAATTTTTCTGGAAACATTGCCCTTCAAACCGGAACACAGTAATGTTTGCACATTACTGCTTGACGGTAGAGTAACTGGTAAAGGTGTGGTACTTCCCTAGGCGGACTCTGCTAAGAGTCCTACCACTACTGATATATTTACTAATAGCGACCCGCGGCTTTACGCGCGTAGGTCCCGTTATTCTTTGGGATAAAACGTAGCCTATGTAATCCAGGGTATCAGCTAACTTCATACTACATTTTATTAAAATCGCTTCAGCCGTTTAGACATGAAGAAGTAACAAATATACACACTCAACCTTTCGCCTTTATAATATAAGTGTGATTTGTCTATAATATTACCTACTATAATATGTAATACAGATTAAATAATACGTCTGTCGCCTGTCGCAGGTATCAAGTACATACGTATATCATTTTGATCACCTCAGTGAGGTATTACCTCCAACTTGTCTAAGCTGCTTTTCAATGGCGCCAAAACTGCCGTTAATGTTTCGATTCGGAGTGGATTGATTGATTAATGATTTTCACCCTTTGTTCAATTTACTTGTAGGTTAGGATGTTACTTAAATCTTGTAGGTTGCATGTGTGTATGTTTTATTACATGGAGGGCAGTGATGATGTGTGAAAATACGGTATAAAACTCTTTATCATGACCCAAACATGAAGAGTCCACAGAATTACCTAGAACTTCACTTAGACGTTTTATCTCTATGCCCTGTAACTTCACTGGAAACATTGCCCTTCAAACCGGAACACAGTAAAGTTTGCCAAATGCTGAGCGGTAGAACAACTGGCAAAGATGTGGTACTTCCCCAGGCGGACTCCGGCAAGAGTCCTACCACTACAAAAAATAATATGAAGACTAGTCAGTTGGCCCCATAATAAATAGTACCTGGGTCACCGAGCTTTGCTCTGTTTAAATACTAAAAATACTTAGATACTCTTCTTAAAAAAAAATACTTGAAAAAAAAAGAGAAGTCTGGATTCGAACCCGCAGCTGTTATTTCGTGACCGCCACGAACGCCCAACTTCCCGTCTGAGCCAATTATGATGTCGCGTCAGGCGGCGAGATTTTCTTTCGCATTCTAATGTCTAATGTGACAGTTTTTCATTGTCTAAAAACGCGCATAATATGCGTTTTTTTTAAATGAAACCTAGTTAGATCGATTTATCGTCCCCGAAACCCCCTGTATGCATAATTTCATGAAAATTTTTCGAGCCGTTTCCGAGATTCAGATTCTATTTACGAACGAACGAACGAACATAGAGCTAGAGCTGGAACAAGAGCAACTTTCTCGATCTTTTAGTGTAAACGAAAGATCGTTTTTAGCGTTTTCCATATGATGATGACGATTAAGTAGTTATATTGGATTCCTTTGACTGTCACCGTTCTACGTAACTCTGTTATGTGCAATCTATTACAATTTTCTGTTTCATTCGACTCAGTAAAATCCTTTATCAATTTCCAAATGTACAACAAAAACTAAATTGAAATTCCACAAACCACATTTGGACATAAAAATATTTGGATAACTTTCTGTCTGCAGTACGTGATTTGGGTTTATTAGGGCGCAACACAAACAAATAAATTGTTCGGTGTAAATGTTTTGTGCATTTTCGAATCATCGAATTTAAATTCACTTTAAATGTAGAATGTTAGTCCACTATGTTGGCTTGTTGTTTGGGAGGCTATGTAAACATTTTTATTTGTAATTTTGTTACCTTTTGCCCGCGGCTTCTCGCTCGCATTCTGTTTTTTTTTTGGTAGATTCGTTCTTTGGTGTCGTCGAATACAACTTAAATAAGTAGCTATGTATATTGTACCTAATAGCCACCAACCAAGAGTTTATTTGAAACTTTTAACCCCTATTTCACACAATCTTAGTATCTCCAAATTGAGAGCGTATCGGTTTCTTCTAGGTAAGCACGTTCCATCGTAACGCATCGTTGGTTAACATCACGCAATATGGCAGTCAAGTGTAAGACTTTTGTACGCGCCGTTCTGTATAACATAATTATTTATTAATTATCTATAATTACACGCATACGCACACAATACACACTTCAAAAAACTCATTTCTTCATTTCCTACCATATAGTCATCAGTGTGTCGTTGAACCCCGTCTAAAACGCATTCGCGTTAAATCAGTTCATCTCTGTGTAAAATACATTTTTTCAAATTAATAAATCCGACTTTTCGCGACCGCGTGTTTTAAAATAAATCGACTGTGAGAAAATACGTAACAGTGCCAAGGACTACAGTGACATTCGAAGGACTTCAATTAAATTTAATTTTAATTAATATTTTAATTAAATCTATTCTCATTATTAATTTTCATTACAACAATAATATTTAAAACAACGTGCATGTTCTGCTCGTCCCGTCACTGTATTTAAAAAGTTAATGGTATGATCAAAATTTAGAACTCATGGGCAACATTAAATCCATACCAGATCCAACCAGTACCAACAATACATTCGTTCGAACAATTCATTCTGCGTATGAACGCACATCGATTGAGGCCCCGCTGCGGGTCACATCTCCTACAGTGCCGCCAACTTATCCGTAGAACGACTAAAAATGGAACTACTGATGCCCTGAACATGACAAAAAAGTTGTAATATTTTTTTAAAACGACTGAAAAATGGACTTTCTCACTTGTTGTATGTTTTTTTGTAGTTCTTTTTGCGCGCCACAGACAAATTTTTCGTGGGCTGTGAATTTAATTCTAATAAATTGTGCTACAGGTACCAAACAGAATAACAGCTGAATATAATAATACAACATTTTACATCTCAGGGTGATGAGCGCAGTGCAGTGCTAAACTCTTCATGTTAAAATAGCTGCGTGACACTGTGCTGTTATACAGTCGTGTTGCTTACAATTAGGCTTTTATCCTGCTCGTCTCGATACTATACCAAAAAAAAAATGGCAGTCATAGGAACTGCCGATAGAAGTGGAAACTTAAAATTCAAAATTTGATAGCTTACCTTAGAAACTACACGGGTGTAACCGGAGGGCGTGGCCTCGCCATCTTGGCACGGCCATCCAGAAATGCGTCAGCATTTCTGGATGGCTGATTGGCTGATGCGTTTCTAGATGGCCATGCCACGATGGTCTGTCCGCGCCCTTTCAGCATTTCCCATTGGCTGACGTATTTCTAGATATGGCCAATAGCCATGGTCCCGAGTTTACCCGAAGCTTTCTTATCGTACCCGAGCGTGACGAATGAATTCAATTCACAGCCCACGAAAAATCTGTCTAGGCGCGCCTAAAGAAGTTTTCACTTCAAAAATTTTAATATGCTGCTATACTTTCTATCGTGGCGCCATCGTGACATTCTCCAGATGAGTTGATTGTACTCTATCTATACTGACAGCCGGCATCCCCCCACAATGAACCTGTCAGTCGACCCGGCTTCCATCGGAATATGCCAATGTTTACCAACAGCCGGTACGTCGGTTTGTCTGTTCTTCATTCACGTCTCTGGGGGGGAATTGATTGACATGGTGTTTTGAATTGATAGTCTAAGAGCAGAGATAAACCTCGCATTCTTTGAATATTATAGGTTTACACTTGACCGCCATCTCACCTGATGTTAAGCGACGATAAAGCCTACGATAAAACGTGCTCACCTAGAAGGCTTCTATTGGACTTCTCGTAGCTCGAAGAAGCGGCATCGTTTCATGGTTGATGTTCCAAAGACACGAACGAAGAGGTTTGACTCTACTTTTGCGATAAGAACGTCTAGACTGTGGAACGAGTTGCCTGAGTGGGTTTTTCCCGGTGGTTATAATCTTGGTGTCTCTAAATCGAGAGAGAATCGGTTTCTTCTAGTTAAACTCGCTCCATCTTAGTCCGTATCGTCGCTTAACATCAGGCGAGATGGCGGTCAAATGTAAACTGATAAATGTGAAAAAAAAAAATTTTTTAATTGTGGCGTTTTCATCAGCTACGCTCCACGGGCTCTTAGGTCCATAATTTTTACTAAAAATTACTAAAACAATATTTAAAAACACATTTAGTACTATTACAATTACACGTGGGAAAGATTATAATTATCCAAAAAAAATATCAAGTGTTACAATTTGCTAAGATCTTCACTTTAGATTTGACGACAAAAAAATTGAAACCGTTGGGAAAAACCAACTCGACCAGGACGTCTACTCTGATTCAACGAAAACGTAATTTCGAAATAAACTCGCGATTTTCTAACTGCGATTCTACTTCGATCCGTCGCTTTGTCCGTTTAAATGATCTAAGCCTACTCTAATTATAGTATGCTTAGAACATTTAAACGTCAAACAATGTTATATCGAACGAAACGAAGTAGAACGAGAGTAGGAAAGTCGCGAGTTTTTTTTCGAAATTTCGTTTTCGTAGAAACAGAGTAGACGTCCAGTTTTGTAAACGCTCAACTTCGGAAAATAACGAGAACAGGAATTGCACTGGCTAAACAATAAACTAGTAAACCACACGAGGTTAGTACAACATTTTTTTTTTAGATAAAAAGTGACGAGACGAGCAGGACATGTGCCTGATGGTAAGCAACATCCCTGCCACATAACCGCACAGTGACACGCAGCTATTGGAACATGAATAGTCCAAATCATTACCCACTGCACTGCACTGCCCTCGTCACCCAAAGATCTAAGATGTTATATCTCTAAGCCCTGTAATTTATCTGGGAAAATAGCCCTTCAAACCGGAACACAGTAATGTTACTGCTTGGCGGTAGAATAACTGACAAAGGTGTGGTACTTCCCCAGGCGGACTATGCTAAGAGCCCTACCACTACTAAATCTATGGGGAAAATAGCCCTTCAAACCGGAACACAGTAATGTTACTGCTTGGCGGTAGAATAACTGACAAAGGTGTGGTACTTCCCCAGGCGGACTATGCTAAGAGCCCTACCACTACTAAATCTATGGGGAAAATAGCCCTTCAAACCGGAACACAGTAATGTTACTGCTTGGCGGTAGAATAACTGACAAAGGTGTGGTACTTCCCCAGGCGGACTATGCTAAGAGCCCTACCACTGCTAAATATATGTATACACCAACTTTAAGTAAATATCTAAAGTAAAACTTTACCAAACAATGGCACACGCAATGTCCTCACGCGAACACGTAAACCCTACTACAACGCTATAATACCCCTAATAAAGCGTTACTACCAGTGTTAGTACGTTAAGTATCGTAAAATAGGAATCACATTCACATTCACGGCATAAGCAGCCGTTAAACACACAAAACATGCTCGTATTCACTCACACATACATATTTATGTGTCAGTAAAAGTAGTAAGTTGGTCATATTATCTACACTAATATTATAAAGAGGTAAGATTTGTACCTATTTTTGTATGTTTGTAATGAATAGGCTCAAAAAGTACTGGGCCGATTTAAAAAATATTTTTACCAATAGAATGCTACATTCTTCCAATTTGAAATAGGCTATATTTCATTTTGAAAAAAATTAGGGATCCTTGGTAAAATTTGAACAATGTAACCGAAGGTGTAGAAAAATGAGTCTTAAAATGTCTTTCGTCGAATGCGCTGCCGAAACTATTAGCGTTAGAACAAAATAATGTACAACAATACTAAACAAAAATAAACAACAGAGAGTCAACAAATAATAGGTATTTAGAATTTAGGATTAACTTAAATGGCAATATCCGAGCGAAGCCGGAATGGGCCGCTAGTCTACTATACAAAGATAGTATGGGTATGATTATTTACCAAGAAAGCTTGTAAAATCTTTCGAGGGCATGTGTCAGCCACCAACCCGCACTGGGCTAAGTGTGGTGGATTCTGGCATTGACTTTCTTCTTCCGAGAGAAGGCCCCGAGTCCCAGCAGTGGGAACATTTAGTGGGCTGTTTTATATAACCTTTTACAGGGGTAGGGCTCTTTGCAGAGTTCGTTGATATGCCAGCTATTTCACTACAAGCATAAACAGCCCAGTGAATGTTTCCACTGCTGGGACTCGGGGCTTTATATTGCAAGGAGACAGTTAAGAGTATAATCCACCAGGCTAGCCTAGTACGCGTTGGTGGATGATCTCTCAGTTACTGTCTGGTGTTACTGTCAAAGCCATCCATGAAAATGAAAAACATGGAAAATTATGCGAATATATATATAATGAAAATTGATCCGGCTTGATTAGCAACTTACAGGAAGAGAAATGCCACTAAACTGAAATGTTAACTAACTAAGTTAACTAAACTAAAATAAAAAAATTATGAAATGAAATAATGAAAGAAAGAAAAGTATAAAACCCACCATCAGTCATCTCGAAAGATTCTAGGAACATGTAAGTTTCGTCACGACGTTTTCATTCACCGCTTTTATTGTGAGAAGTAGCCCAAGTGAGAAGTAGCCCTAATCAGAAGTAGCCCTAATGAGAAGTAGTCCAAGTGAGAAGCAGCCCTAATCAGAAGTAGCCAAAATGAGAACTAGCCATAATGAGAAGTAGTCCTTAAGCGAGTCGGTTGCCATTATGAGAATTAGTCCTAATGCGCCTAAACCCTTTTAAGTTAGCGGCATTACGCACACAAATTCGAAAAGATAGTGGTGCGTTTGGAATTCCACCATAAAAATTGAAACCAGGGGTTCTGGATCAGCAGTTGCCGTCCTCTTGAATCCTCCTAGCCTCTTAGAAGCTCCTCCTACCTAGGCTAGCTCTTACTTCCTACTATTTTACCGCCAAGCAATAACGTGCAAGAGTTACAGTGGTCCGGTTTCAAGGATAATGATTCGAGTGAAACTAGTTTCACGATACGTTAAAGCGATTAAAATACGCCTGTAAGCAACATGTCTGCATAAATACATATAACGGCATAGTGACTCACAGATTTTTGAACACGAAGAGCAAGGAGAACTGCCTAGCAATACACCGTGCTAGTCACCCAGAGATATAAAATGATACGTCTCTTTGTACAGTATTTGCGTCCGTGGTTTACGTTTAAAGACTTAAAGGAAGGTTTGATTCCACTTTCGTAATAAGATCGGATAGGATGTGGGATGTAGGTAACACCCAAGTGGGCTTTTCTCGATGGGGACAGTCTTTAAGTCTAAATTAAACGGGTTTTTATAGAAAAGCACGCACCGTCGTAGGCTGCATCTATGCTTAATATCAGGTAAAACGGCGGTCAAGTGCAAACCTATTATTAATAATAAATAATAGTTTAAATTATTACTTTATCATAGAGCGCCGATCTTTTCCAAGCCACCCTCTATGAAAATAATTACTATACACAGTAATACGGTTCTTGATATTATATTAGGTAAATGAAACTGGAAAAAGATATAACAAGTACCTAATTAATTGAACAAAAAAATTAATTCTTGTCAGAACTAAATACACTTTTTAATCGATACAAGAGTTGGTCCTGACCGCCATCTGGCCAGATGTAAGTGACGTTACGGTCTATGGAACGTGATGACTAGAAGAAACAGATTCACTTTTGACTTCAAGCCACCATGATTTTAACTACCTATTGGGAAAATCCCAATCAATGCATTCCGCGCCTTAGATGTTCTTATCACAAAATATACATAGCACTAAACCTACATAAAATACTTCTAATCCTAACCAATTCCTTTAACCTCAAGCTAAAGCTATACGATCCCTTTTCACCTTAAAAACTGTCAGTACCTTCGATCCTAGATAAAAATACGCCGATCCTTCTCGCGTAGATAATTTTCTAAGTGCCCAAGCGTGCCCATAAAATAAGCATAAAGTGTGATAGAAAAAAACTTTCCACCACCTTCGTCGAGCTTCTATACGGTTCTTTATAGAAATTGGCCAAGTCCGAGTCGGATTCACACTTAAGGTCCCGCACTTTTTTGACTAATTTTTATATCACATCTTTCAGTTTTAAATAAATAAATACATCAGAAAATTTGTTAAGACAAATTATAGTCAGTTTGTGATATACGACCGACTTGCACTTGACCGATTTTTGCAAAAAATGAGATAAACTTAATTATTTGGTCAAGTTTTAAGAATTTTTGTAGTGGTAGGTTTCATTACAGAGTCCGCCTGGGGAAGTACCACATATTTGCAGTTTTTCTTCAGCTAAGTAACAATGTGCTAACATTCAAAAATGTTTTTTAATCCAGAAACATTTTTGTGCTCAGGCTATAATTTAACTTTGTTCCAAATTTCTACACGATCCGTTCATCAGTTGCGACGTGATTAACTAACAAACACTGAAACATCAAAATTTCCTTATTTTTAAAACTCGTAGGGTAATCCGATCATATTTATTTTCCATTTTGTACGGAACTCTAAATACAGTGGATTCCGGAGCAAAGGTGAATCGAGGCTTGGCAACTTTTTTGATGTCCCCTTTGCCTTTGAAAAAGTTTTTCCTTTCGGGAGTTAAGCGATTTTATGTCAGTTTGCTTCGGAACAAAATGGAGTAAGTTGTTATCCGGGCCTACAGGAAAAACCGAAGTACAAACTGTTTTCATGTTCGGGTGGTGATACGTTGTTGTTGTGTTGTTACTGCCGGTTTATCTCTGTCATGATACTTGTACAAGTTTATGATATAAATAAATATACTCAGTGGAAAGCCGATCGCAAACGACGATGAAACGCTGGACGACGTTGATAGCTATTTAAAACACTGGGAGGCATACACACAAGACAGAAGCAAATGGAGGGAGGGTAGGGAGACCTTTGCCTTGTATAAGGACAGTAGGCTACAAATAAATTATTATACAAGTTTATGATGTACCTAATCATATTGTGTGTCAATTTTAAATAATAAAAGTTGGTCTTCTTAGGTCTTATTTTTTCATGGTGCATTCATTCATCAGTACTGGAATGATGACTGAATTACATACCTAACTATTTATATTAACTAGGGGCCGTTCCGGCTCCGCTCTGATTATAACCTAGGTATCGACTGCAGCGCCATCTGCCGGCCTAGTTTGTGAATCTAAAAACACCGGGGTGCCACCCAAATGCATACAAAAAAATCATTCAAATCGTTTAGGAGTTCACTGTCAACACACCTAGAGAATAATTATACATTTAAAGAAATATAATTATTGTTAGATAGTAGGTCCAAAGATATGTGGAGTGTATTATATTTATATTTAGTATAGTACAAAGATTCAATAAAGTACAAACGAAGCTCAAAGTCGCACAGCGAGCAATGGAGAGAGCTACGCTCGGAGTCTCTTTGCGCGACAGAATACGTAATGAGGATATTCGCAAAAGAACGAAAGTGGCCGACATAGCTCAAAGAGTAAGCAAGCTGAAGTGGCAATGGGCAGGCCACATCGCTCGCAGAACTGATAACCGATGGGGAAGAAAGGTTCTCGAGCGACACCACGAACCGGAAGACGCAGTGTTGAACGGCCTCCCACTAGATGGACAGATGACCTCACAAAGGCCGCTGGAAACCACGGGTTGGAGGTTGCGCAGGACCGTTCGCTGTGGAAATCCAGGGGGGAGGCCTATGTACAGCAGTGGACATCTTGCGGCTGATGGTGACGATGACAAAGATGGCTGTTTGGTTTTTTCATTTACTCATACAAAAACAGGCGTGACCTTATGAAGGTTAAATTTTTCAAATTATCTAGAGTTCCTTAAAAGTTATTAAGTGATTACAAAAAACTTGATAACAAACATTTGAATTTTTGAACAGTAAAAGTTAAAATGAAGTTGAAAGGTCAAACATAATTGGCCATTTAAAATACTCGTAAGAACGAACAACTGTGACTCAAAAAAAAATGTATTTTTCTTTAATTACTAACGTAAATCTAAGAGCAATAAATATGAACTCGTGGCCCGTTCCGGCTTCGTTCGGATATTGTCATATAAAGATAATAAATTCAAATGCAGACTGTCATATCTCTTACCTCTGAAGTTCTAAAAAATTACGCATAACCGCTTGGTACACTTTGGTAACTATATTACACCGAATGACAAAAAAAATACAAATTAACTTTTTTGTTAACTTAACCGATCGAATTGCCAAAGTTGTAAAATCGAGTTGCCAAAAGTGAAACAAGCGGATAAATGCTAACTGTCGTGAATATCGGATGATGATAATTATGTGTAACACAGTAAAAAATGTAAAAATCGTTTTTTTTACCTAAGATGAAGTGACGAGACGAGCTGGACATGTGCCTAATGGTAAGCAACAAGCCTGTCCATAACAGCACAGTGACACTCAGCTATTGGAACATGAAGAGTCCAAATCATTACCTAGCACTACACTGCCCTCGTCACTTAGTGTAATATAAGATGTTTTATCTCTATGCCCTGTAATTTCACTGTAAACATTGCCCTTCAAACCGGAACACAGTGATGTTTTCACATTATTGCTTGGCGGTAGAATATCTGGCAAAGATGTGGTACTACCCCAGACCCTGCTAAGAGTCCTACCACTACTAATCCAACGACACGACGTCCGATTACAAACAAACATCCTACTTCCTACTATATCCTACTAATATTATAAATGTCAATGTTTGGATGTTTGGATGTTTGTTGCTCAATCACGTCCTAACGTATGAACCGATCGGGCTGAAATTTGGAACACAGATAGATTATAGTCTGGAAGAGCACATAGGCTATTTTTATCCCGGAAAACAACGGGAACGGGAACTTCGCGGGATGCTGCTAGTAACATAATATACCATGAGATTAAAATATGACGCGTTAAGGTACAAGTTTGCGCCGCGACCGCGACGCAAGACCGCGACCGGAGACCGCGACCGGAGACCGCGACCGGAGACCGCGACCGGAGACCGTGACCGGAGACCAAGACAGGCACTCGGTCTCCTGTCGCGGTCTCGGCGCGAACTGACGCCCATACAATTCCATAGTGTCAAGTGCCTGTCTTGGTCTCCGGTCGCGGTCTCCGGTCGCGGCGCGAACTTGTACCTTAAGACCAATCTGACGGTGCAAATATATAAAACTGGGACTGAACAATTCTTGATGAAAGGTTACTTATTAACTAGAATATCACAGAAAATATTATAACAAAAATTTACTTCAAGAGTTAAGTTACTAAAAGAGTTATGATAATTTTAGCCCTCAAAAGTGGAAGAAGTGTATCAAAATAATTATACCGTATTTTGAATTTCCCTAACTGACAGGACAAAGGACAATTTCGTAGAAATTAGTTGAAAAGTTACTGAACTGTTAATAAGTTAGTTAATTACTTCTTTGGTTTAAGTTTGTCATTTTCAGGGGTGTCTGTTTAAGTGGTTGTCATCTTTAAAGTCCAACGTTTTGAATAACGGTAAAAAAGTCTCGTAAAAGTCATTTTATATTAAAAAAATTTGCTGTATCCAGTAAAATTATAGACAGAACAACCGAATTGGAGAAAACAGTATTTTTAAAATTTTAAAATTTTGTGCTATATATATATATCCGCCAACCTGCACTTGGCCAGCGTGATGGGTTATGGTTTATTTTCTCTACTTGTAAGATAAGGTTCTGAGTCCTCCCAGCGGCAACGTTAAGTGTGCTGCTAATGCATGAAAATTAAAATAATATTTTATCCAACAAAATCACGTCAATCCTACTTCCTACTATCCTACTAATATTATAAATGTCAATGTTTGTATGTTTGGATATTTGGATGTTTGTTGCTCAATCACGTCCTAACGTATACGGGTCGGGCTGAAATTCGGAACACAGATAGATTATAGTCTGGAAGAACACATACTGTTTATCCCGAAAAAACAAAGGGAACAACGGGAACGGGAACTTCACGGGTAACACCGCGGGGCGCTGCTAGTTTGATAATAAATGATTGCTATTAATGTTTCTTATCGTAAATTATAACTTATTATAATACTTTTACTTCTTAATATCACGGTATGATATAACCGTGGCATAGTGAACAATCCGCAGTAACTTAAATCAATGTCCTGACACAAAATAGACATCCTTGAACTAAATTCGCTACTCACACTAAACAAATTACGTAATCTACACACGAGTTAACGTAATAAATTGCGTTAGTGTGAGTGCACTCCAGGGCTGCCAAAGCAACAAAACAAAACGAAAACATTTTCTTATCAGCGATTTAGAGGTAAAACAATAAACAATAAACGGCGCAATAGAAAATTTATTTCCTTTTTCCACAATAAAGCGAGTCGATTGCTTTATCAAGATTGTTGGAAAACTATTTGAGTTTATTTGAGTTCGCTCGCGGGCGAAATTGTGAAGAGAAACTGTGGTTCTAACTGTACTGTTCTTACCGTTTATTTATGTTGGTAAAGTTTAGTTGGCAATTTGAAGCGTTTTGTACAGACTAATTAAGAAAAAATTGTGTTACATAAACGTTGTAATTAAGTGGCTATTGAAATGACATAGAATTTAACTGTAATCCATATTTAAATGATTGAATATTTGTAAAATGAATGTCATGCTAGATAATTAATGTCAATGTCAATGCTAGATATTTGGATATTTTAATGTTTGTTGCTCAATCACGTCGAAACAGCTGCACGAATTGTGATGAACTTAAGAATTCAGTTAGATTGTAGTTTGAAATAGCTCATAGGTCACTTTTTATCTCTGAAAAATTACTGAAATAGGAACTGCGCGGGTAAAATCTTACGTCAATGCTAGTTGTCAATATTTCTGACGTCAAACGAATTGATTTTAATTGAAAAATAATGTATTTTCTCTGAAAAAACAAAAACCTCTTTAATTGACCAAATTTCACATGAATCCATCACTAAGTCATCAAGATAAACGAAAGTAAATTTTGGCTTTTTGTTCATGTCTCAAAAACTCCCGAACCGATTTCGTTAAAATTTCACCACCTCTGGCACTAAGGGGCCCCTTTTTAACTTACGCCCGAGTCACAAGTCTTGGGGTCTACTCGAGATTTCTCTCTCTGCCACACGATGGACCCGGCACCCGCACGGTGAATCCATGGAATGCTAAGAAGTTTGTCTCTATGGTCCTCCAACCAAAAAGAACCAACAAAATTGATGAACAATTGGCGGAACTGTCGCGTAAAATCTTATATATAAAATTCTCGTGTCACAGTGTTTGTTTCCTTACTCCTCCGAAACGGCTTTACTGATTTTAACCAAAATTTATATGCATATTCAGTAGGTCTGAGAATCGGCTACTAGCTATTTTTCATACCTTTATTTATATGGCAAAACAACGTTTGCGGGGTTAGCTAGTACAAATATAAAAAAACATACAACCAAATTGAGAACCCTGTTTTTGAAATCGGAAGAGGGAAAATTAAGATTAGGTCGAATTATTTGTCGATTATTTTCTGTTAGGAACAAACTAAACAGCGGATATAGTGTGTTTTAAGCTGTTCTTGTGGGTCTGTGTATTTTAATTATTTTACGTGCCATAACCACGATAATCCTAGTGAAATCTCACCCTTAAAACAACTAAAAAATCCACTCCTTTTTGTTCTGCGTGTTTCTTTTGTTGGGCTCGTTTTGTCTTAAATCTGCCACTTCAGATTTGAACAATGGCCCGTAATGAGGTGACTTTTTAATGCCTTTAGCCGTATTTTTTGAATAAAATACTCAATTAAGAGATAATACTAAATTCGAGATTTACCTTCTTCACCCATTGTGTCAAAAGTACTTCTTTTTATTTTGTAGTATTCAAATTAACACAAAAACTGCAAGATCCTATTGTTATGACTATGAGTTAAATGAAATAATGTTCGCATAATTACTCAAGGGTTTAAATTAAGTAATGTGGTACACTACTATGATTGATTACAGGATGTCATCATCATCATAAGCAGCCGACTAAATGTTCCCACTGTTGTGACTCGTGGCCTTCTCTCGTATGAGTCAATACCATTCAGTTACGGCGGGCTTAGTTAGGAGAACAGCAATTTCCGATCCGAAGCCCCGGGTACCCAAGCCTAAGCGTACTTACCACTGTCTTTTAAGGTCAATGCCGCTAACTTACAAACTGTGAAAGAAAACATTGTAAGGAAATGTAACATGTTCTTGTATATTTCGAGGACATATTGTGTCATCCACTACCATGGACTGGGCCAGCATGATGGGCTATAGTCTCTAACTCTCTTCTTGCGAAAGACGGCCCGAATCCTAACAGACAAGATACCTTACTTATCATTCTATTATTATGTTATGCTATTTTTTAAAGTTATACTTATTTTGTTATATCTATTTCTACAAGTAAGTATTCAATACTATCATTATCAAATCTGGCCAATCATGATCTCAAAATCTTTTTAATTTCGTTATAATGGTACGCTCTTTCTCGTGTCGCTCTGGTATTAAAATACTGCGATAGTGCAGAATAACTCTGTTATTAAAACACTTCGATAGTGAAGGAAATAATTCTGAAGCGAAAACTTGTCAGTTTTCATCAGCTCCTAACAACTATTGATCTTATGTCAGCATAATAAAGAATAACAGCTTTTCCAATAAAACTCACTCACATCCATCCAATATAGTCTACGTGTTCAATAACCGAGTAGGTAACTTGGATAATACCTACGGTGTATTTCGGCTGAAAAATTGGCGGAGGTACGACCATTTTGCAATATTGGTCGTAGGCGGGTTTGAAAGCTTGAATCTGTCTGAATAAGATTCTCGCTTCAGTTATGTTCCGATGTGGGCTTAGAATTTGAGAAATTGTTTATTTTCCAAACAGTACTGAAGATTTTCAAAGAAAGTATGTATTTAAACTATATAAGTATTATATCAGCTGTCTGGCCGCCATCATACAAGCTTTGCTTAGTTTGAGGTCAGATGGTGTCGTGTGTGAATTGTCGAATTATCCAAAAAAAAAAAAAACAATTTGTCGGTGGCGAAAAACACTGGCATCAAAAAAGCATTACGTAAACCTTGCGTAAATTATTAACAACGGAGTGTAATCAATGATTGAATACCATAACTTTACTGTGCGTGGAGAAGATTCTAGATCATTGAACTTATCACCCATTTAGATCTCACTTCTTTTCTTGAAATCAACAACTAAGCCATAAATATATTATAATATTTATTGAACTTGTTTATAACTATTGCAATTTTTACGACCGGGGTTTGAAATTTCTCAAAAAATATCTAGATTCTATTCCGAATCGAATGACAACTCAATCATAATGATATATGCGAAAATTTTTTAGCCTTAAAAGCAATTGTTGACTAGACTATACAAACGCAGAAACAAATAGTTGATTGAATATTATATCTGTGCATGGACGAATCAGACAAAATTTTAGATTCAATCCGAATCTGAAATCTACGTGTTTCCATAATGACAAAAAATCGTGCCGGCAGTTTACGTACTGTCTTTAAGACAATTTGCGCTCATGCGAATGTTAGCGCAGGAACGAATACGTGGTTAGCGCCGCAAGTATACTTTGTGTGTTTTATATATAACGCACAAAGTATACTGGCGGTTTTAATACATATTATACAAAATATTTTTACTTGTGTAATACAGCCCTGACTTTGCTCGTGGTACTTAATATAATATAGCCTAGAGCAGTCAAGAGACACATATTATATATCCAACGGTAAAAAAATAAATAATAGGTCCAGTAGTTCCTGAGATTACTGCGTTCAAAGAAAAAACCTCTTTAGCAATATTAGTAAGTTATACTAATATTGCTAAAGAGGTTTTTTGTATAGTAGTAGTATAGAAACAATTATTATTTACGTTTTTTTTTGTTCCAGGTTCATGCATTGAGACGAATATAACCAACAGTAGGTAAGATGATTTTTCAAATACTTTTACTATTCTTGGGTAACACAAAGTGTGACAAATTTAATATAGTTGCAGTTATTTAGCTCCAATTAGAAGCATTACCATTCGAAGTGACAATACTGGTCACGTCTAATGGTTAGTCAATGGTAATCTTCACCCGTATTTCTTACCGGTTTAAACAACAAGCAGGTGCCTACAATAATATTTAGCTCCAATTAGATGCATTGCCATTGGAAATGACAATACTGGTCACGTCTAATGGTTAGTCAATGGTAATCTTCACCGGTATTTCTCACTAGTTTAAGCAACAAACAGATGCCCACAATAACATAACCACGTAGTTTTGAATATGAAGAGGTTACTGTAAGTTTAATTACCATTTTCTCCATACAATTACAATCAAAAAATATTGGTGGCCAATTCACACACAGCACCATCTGACCCCAAACTAAGCAAACCTTGTATGATGGCGGGCAGATAGATGATATAATACTTATATAGTTGTAAATACATACTTATTATACATAGAAACACCCAGACACAGTGCAAACATTTGAATTCATCACACAAATATTTGCACTGGGTGGGAATCGAACCCACGACCCTCGGCTTCGGAGGCACTACCAACTAAGCCACGAGGCCAGTCTAGGAATAACAATACGAGTATAGTTTATGTATGTCTTCGATGCAGGATGCAGGTTAACGAAACTATGGAAAATGTGCTTTTGTACTCTGAAATTCTAGGAGGCATAAAATCTAGATAATATGTATAAGAAAAATTTTGATGAAACTCCAAATCAAGTATACTGATACGTGAGAGACCCAAAATCGTCCTCGACCTCTGAAAGGAGCTAAGCTTATGAAATTCCATATCTGGTGTGGTAGTACAAGATTCAGTGTTAGTGATATTGTGAAAACTGGTGTATGCTAACCGCAGAGGGCTAATAATGTTTCTTTATGTATTACCTACTTCTTGGCAAAGTCAAAGTCAAAGTTCTTAATTCATAAATGTACAATTTACACGTCAATTTTAAAAACAAAAAAAGAGTATACATTTTTAAAGTCTATCTGGCGGTAGAATAACTAGAAAAGGTGTGGTACTTCCCCAGAAAGATTTAATAAAGGACTAGCTGATTCCTGCGAGCGTTGCTACGGCACCTATCGAAAATAATTGGTCGTACCAACTCAGATTTGGAACAAATTTGGATAGCTTAAGTTATAATATGGGGGCCGAGTCACCTACGTCCGTGGGGAAGCACCTGTACATAGAAACCCCACACGTAGTCCCTGGGTGGTGCCAATCAGGTGACAAAAATACCGGTGGTAGGCTTCGGCCGTGGCTGGTGACCACCCACCAGACTAAGTCATGCCGCCAAGCGGCCCAGCCGTGTTCCGCCATGTTGTCTGGTGACGCCATTAAGGGAAAACGGGTCAGAACAGTTGCAGCATAACAACGAGACCAGATTGTCACACACTGATACATTACATGGGAAGGCTAGTCTTGGAGGGTAGCGGGATCCGAGGCACGGTTCCCGCGACCGACCGCAGATAGTTGGGGGCCCAAGTAGTGAGCTAGCCACTCATGAAAGGCTGCCCCGCCATCTAGCGATATACGAACCAAAGTTCAGCGTAGATGTCAATGTAACGCCCAAAAGCTCAAGACGGTCAGAAATCGGAACGGATACACCTCTAAAGGTTGGAGTCAGTTGAAAAGGACTCCTTTTAGCGGAGAACAGACACGCCTGCGTCTTACTCTCGTTAAACTTGACCAGATTGGCATCGCCCCATGTAGACACCGCCTCAAGGGTCAAGCTCAAACGCTCGATCAGACTCTCTCTTAGTACCTGAGTTTGCTGCCCACTGGCTCTCGCACTAGAAATGTAACTCTCTACAACGGTGCTATCATCTGCGTACCCAAAGATACCGGGCTTCAACAGATCGTTGATATGTAGCAGGAAGAGCGTCGCAGAGAGTACCGACCCTTGAGGGACTCCGGCATTGATAGCCATTTGATCCGACGAGCAGCCATCAATGACGACTCGTATGGATCGATCCCTCAAGAAGTCCGATATCCACGAAATAAACCCAGGAGACAAACCATAACTAGAAAGCTTGCTTATAAGGCCATCATGCCAAACCCTGTCGAAAGCCTTCGAAATATCCAGGGAGACTGCAAGTGCTTCCCCGTGTTTCTCGATAGCTTCACTCCAGATGTGAGTGACGTACGCTAGAATATCCCCGGTGGACCGGTTTCGGCGAAACCCGTATTGCCGGTCACTGAGGAGGTCGTTTGATTCTAGGTACGTCAGGAGCCTGTGGTTTAAGACACGTTCCATAGTCTTGCAGAGTATGGACGTGACTGAGATGGGCCTGTAGTTGGCAGGGTCAGCACGACTACCCTTTTTAGGCACTGGTTGCACATTGGCAAGCTTCCAAGACTTCGGTACTAATCCAGTTTCGAGAGAGAGTCTAAATAGACGCGTCAGTATCGGGGACAACTCAGGCGCACATGCCTTCAACACTAGGGCAGGAATACCATCTGGGCCACTGGCTTTATTCACGTCCAGATTTCGTAGCACTTTGCGAACCTCAATTTGGCGAATGTGTACCTCTGACATGAGAGTCGGACAGCCAGGTGGAGTAGGAGGTGTCGCGCTACCAGCATCTAGACGAGAAGATTCCGCAAACTGAGATGCAAACAAGTTTGCTTTCTCCATTGCGGTGTGAGCCAGTGTCCCATCAGGTTTCAGCATTGGAGGTAGTGAGGGGCGGCAGAAGTTCGATTCGACCGATTTAGCAAGGGACCAAAACGCTTTGCTACCCGCAGGGTACGAAGCTAGTTTGTTCCCTATTCGACTAATGTGGTCAAAACGAGCCCTCTGAAGAACCTTTTTGCTTGCCTTAGCAGCCTTGTTGAACGCTTTCTTCTTCTGGTGTATGTCCCTTGCCTTACGCTGTCGAGCATCAACCCAGGCTAGGTAGGCCTCATGTTTAAATGCTTCAGCACTTTTACATTGAGAACCAAACCAAGGGCGAGCTTTGCTGGATAATGGGACGTCGGAGTATGGAATGAAATATTCCATAGCCGTTCGTATTACATTAGTCACAGCATCCGCGCAGACTGAGGGATCACCAGAAGTAAAGCACAACGACTGCCATGGGTAAGATGCAAAGAAAGAGCGCATCTCGTCCCAGTCCGCTGACTTGTATCGCCACATCCGCCGGTTGCCTCTGGGGCTGGGATCAGGCGGATGGTAGACGGATACTGACTTCACCAGACAGTGGTCGGAGCTGCCTAACGGCGAAGATACCGCCACGGAATAACGGTCTGGATCTGTTGTCAGCAGAAGGTCTAAGCAATAAGGTGTATGCGACTCAACGTCGGGCACTCTTGTTGCCTCTTGGACCAGCTGGGTTAGGTCTAACGATAAAGCTAGCTTTCTCGTTTCCTGCCCAGCGTGGTCAGTGTCCCGGTATGGGAACAGCCATTCCTTATGATGGCCGTTAAAATCCCCCTGTAACACTAATGGGCCGAAGGGTATTTCTGTTGAGCCGCGTCCGCCGCTTCACTTAAATATTCTGTAATAATAATAATTCATTTATTCACACAGTAAGAAGTTTGTTACAGAGTAGCTTTAGGATTTTAGAAGCTGAGAGTTACAAATTGTCTGAAGTCGCTACATGAAAATTTTGAGCGTCGAATATCCGAACTAAGCCTAAGCTTGTGCTTCAGAATATTCGTGCTCTCGCTGGTTTGTTGATTTACAAACATATTTTAATATTTGTCAATTCGAAAAAATAATACAAATCAAATAAAATGAAACAATACAATTAAAAATTAAAATTAATTAGTTAGCATTACCGCTGCGTCTAGATATGTATGTGTGTGTGTGTGTGTGTGTGTGTGTGTGTGTGTGTGTGTGTGTGTGTGTGTGTGTCTGAATGTATGCGTGTGTACCTATACGTGCATGTGCATTTTTGCTATTTATTCGGATCTTTGTAAATATTTTAGCTTAATGCAATTTTAAAACTGTGAAAAAAGTCTCTGTTTCTTGATATGACATCTCACGAAACATTTCAGAAACTGTTTTTTTAAGAGTATACGGGTTTAATTTAGCTAAATCTTGTTTTCCGGATACCTTATTGTATATATAACTACCCAGGAAACAAAAATATCGTTGTTTGAAAAAAGTTTTACATCTAGGTATCGGAAAAATGTTGTCTTTACGGCGTTTACTCGTGGTACCTGTCTTCTCTTCTAATGATTGCGGAAGCAACCTGTGCTGTTTTAATATAATTCGTAATAAAAACAGTTGTCTGACCGTCAACACTCCAGTATCTTTGTATAGTTGATATGTGGGGTACCTAAACGGAAGAAAGTTGCTGACCTTAAGTATGGCTCTCTGGGCTTTTTCTAAGGTTGATAGGTGAGTTTTAGCTGCGCCGCCCCACGCTTCAATACAATAGATCAATAACGACTGGCAGAGAGCGTAATAAGTAGTACGCAATACATTTTTGTCCGCTACGTATCTTATATTTTTAAAGATAGCTATCAATTTTCGAACTCTCCCGGACAGAGCCTTTATATGAGGTTGGAAACTTAGTTGCTTGTCTATGATAATACCGAGATAGCGAATGCTATCAACTCTTTCAAGCTTTCCACAAGAGCATACGTTTGTCAAACAAGAATGATTGTCAAACATTGAATGAGCTATGATGTTGAGCTGCGGAAGTGTTGGTGGTTGCATTTTACTTTGTATGGAGAAGGTTATTATCTTAGATTTTTCAGCATTTAAGCTCAGAGAATTCCGATTCAGGCAAGCAATCACCCTGTTGAATCCCATTTGAGCATAGCCAAACACCTCTTCCCAGGTTTCACCCCGAAAAACAAGCGCCGTGTCATCTGCAAATGTTATGATTTCGCCTTTATCAATCTGCAAGTCACAGACTTCGTTGATATAACCGAGGAAAAGCGTCGGCCCAACGATACTGCCCTGGGGCACGCCACAATTTATCTTCTCGGGACTGCTAATCGTCCCACCCAGCCGAACACATTGGCTTCGATCAGAGAGGTAATCAGTAAAAAGGTCCAGTTGACGTCCGCGGATTCCCAGAGCTTCCAACTTTTTAGCCAAAAGGGGTAGAGAGATCGTATCAAACGCCTTAGCAATATCTAGAAATATTGCAAGGCATTTGTCTCCCGAATCCAAAACCTCAGCCACATGGTTAGTAAGTCGACAAACCGCATCTGAAGTAGATCTATTTTTTCGAAAGCCAAATTGATGTTCTGACAATAGGTTACAACTCTCTAAATAATTCATCAATCTATCATTCATGACACGCTCAAGGACTTTAGAAAACGACGGCAAGATAGAGATTGGGCGATAATTGCTAACGACGTCTTTTGCCCCACTTTTATGTATTGGAGTGACAACCGCTGTTTTAAACGCATTTGGAAAACGGCCTGTGTCAAGAGATAAATTGCAAATATGGGTAAGTAGTCCAGCGAAAATAGTTTTATTTTCCTTAATTATTTTAGTAGATATGTTGTCAATTCCAATGGAACTTTTAGTTTTTAAGGAATTTATAATCGTGACCACTTCCGTGACATCCGTTTCTCTAAATGACATTGAATTTACAGGACTGTTGGATGTTTCATGAGAACCACCGCTCACGGGAGTGGGGATTTTTCGAGCTAATGACTCACCCACACCCACAAAATACCTGTTAACCATTTCTGCTGCATCCTGGGGTACAGCTGCTAGAGAGACAAGTTCGCTTGAGTTAGGTGTCTGTGTTTTGACGTTGCCTATTTTATTGATAGCTTGCCACATCTCTTTGGCACTTTTGGCTTTATTAATTTCATGTCGCTCGTACTGTCTTTTTAATTTACGGAGCAGCTGGTTAAGGTAGTTGCGATACCTTGTATATGTGGTTTTGGCTATTGTATTGTTAGGATCTTTTTTAAATTTCGTGTGCAACCTATCTCTATTTCTCATACAGCGAATCAGCCCTGGAGTTATCCAAGGTTTCAACGCCGTTTTACGTCTGGATATTTTGAAGCTTATGGTGTGTGATATAATTGCGTCTGAGACCATTTTTACCAGCCTATCAGTAGCGACATTGCAATCCTCTGATTCCAAAACTGGTAGAAAATCTGTGGCCTGCAGTTGCTTCTTGAGTCCAGCATAGTTTATCTTTTGGACCAAGTTAGTTTGAACCTTAGAACCAGCATGTTTTAAGTGCAATGACAACAGAAGTGTATAGTGATCAGTTACGGTATTTCGCACAACTAGGGTTTTCGATAGATATTTTGTTTTAAGCGAAACCTGGTCCAGACAACTGTTCCCACAAGTCGGGTATGTGTGTGCTGGTAGAAGCCCGTGTGATGCCAACATATTTAGGTATTTACCAACCTGGCTATCTGTAGAGTCATTTAGGATATTTATGTTGATGTCACCGGTGACGATAACAGATTGATAATGATCCAAAGCTGTCAACACAATGTCCAATGAATTGATGAAATTGTTTGTATTTTTAAATTGCGGAGGTCGATAGACTACAACAATTGCCACCAAGCGCTCCATTGTAATAACCATACAATTTGCGTCAGAGAAATCTGGTTCAAAAACCTTGAGGTCGCGATTACTCTTTGTAAATATAGTAAGTCCGTCGTTTTGGTTAAATAATCGGGATGAAACTGTCGAGTAATAGTCATCAAGATGTGGAATGCATTTGCCATAAGACAGCCAACACTCGCTGAGAACAACGACATCGGGGCATATCGCCATTCTTTGTAAGAGAACGCTGAAGTCATTAAAGTTCCGTGATATACTTCTTATATTTTGACTAACAATATTTAAGGTACATTTGTTAGATTTAATTAAAGAAGTACACTCTTCCGGCTCACAGATTTGCGATGAAGATTCTGTGAGCCTAGTCGTCTCCTGGTCTCCGCTGTGCGACCGATACACACATGCATAGACAATTTTGTCTATACCTGTGTCTACTAGTACCCAAATAACAGAAAACCTAGTGTCCTCAAGATTACGGAGACGCCGACAGCAGATGTCGTCACGGGCGTACAGGCACACACCAGCACGAGGCCGGAATTTGTGCTCCAGGGTATAACCTGGGTATGTTAGGTACGCCACGTCCGACGGAAAACCTATCTGCGTCTCCGTTAGGAACAAAAGTGACGGCTGATCAGTCTCGAGATGGTGATGGACTGCCGTGAGATTGGAGTGCAATCCTCTGATATTAGTGAGGTGCACTTTAATGGTCAAGGAGTGCAGCCGCTTTAACACTTTATTTCCTTTTGTAACTTTTATCATGATTTTTGTATGGTATGAGAGAAGATCGGTGGGAAAACGGAAGTAGAACGAGGCAGCATAACACTTACCAATGGTCACAACACCCAAAACAAATACATGTATGGAAAACTAGTCTGGAGACTGCGGGGACGCCCGAGCCCCCCCGGAGATGTCTATCTGGCCTTGACTTCCGTTGCCTGAGTGGGTTTTCCCTGTTGACTATAATCTTTGTGTCTTCAAATCGAGAGTGAATCGGTTTCTTCTAGGTAAACACGCTCCGTCGTAGACCGCATCGTCGCTTCACATCAGGTGAGATGGCGGTCAAGTGTAAGCCTATAAAAGTTAAAAAAAAAATAATAATAATAATAATGGCGCAACCTTAAAAGATAGACACATGCTGTCACGGACTTCGCCACACGTCAGCGCGAAACAAAATTTCTCAAAAAGGAATATTATATTCTTGGTTTTGCCTGATGGTAAGCAACATGCCTGCCACGTAACAGCACAGTGACACGCAGCTATTGGAACATGAAGAGTCCAAATCATTACCTACCACTGCACTGTGTTCGTCACCCAGAGATCTAAGTTGTTATATCTCTAAGATCTGTAATTTCACTGGAAACATTGCCCTTCAAACCGGAACACAGTAATGTATGCACATTACTGCTTGGCGGTAGAATAACTGGCAAAGGTGTGGTACTTCCCCAGGTGGACTCTGCTAAGAGTCCTACCACTACAAAAAGTATAGATTTAGATTCTACCACAATAAAAGCTCGCAACTAAAAAGAAACATTATGTACTGTTTTCCATTATTATTTATCTGCTCGGCTGAGCCGCAGAAATGGTTTCGTCGTAGTTTGAAAGGTACTATCTAAGTCAAAATTCCCAAGTTGGGCGGTTTGTTTAAGTTTCATGATAAGCAGGAACGGTATCAAAGGTTCATGTACTAGAATTTACCTTAGGATTCAGTCACACGTATATTACCGCCACATACCAAACATTTGCTAAAGCCTTACACGAGCCAAAAACCTTTCATAGTTTTGTAGAAAATGAAGTTGATTTAGAAATTGATAAAGTTTGTGATGTGAAATGAGCACGAAGCGACGTAATTAATTTTCCTCAATAAATAAAAATCGACTATGTTTATATAGTGCAGAGTGACGGGACGATCGAGATATAATGTGTCCGATGGTAGAAACAGCAGGTCTACTACGAAAACAAACTCTGAATGATCGCATCCGACCGACAGCTGAATCGGATTGTAGCCTACCACGAAAAACATTCGGATCTAAAGTTATAATACATTTCGGGTCGAAAGTTATAGACTTAGGTCGGATAAGGGTCGGATCGAACGAAACGGCCGATCTGATCAACCGACCGATTGTCTTTCGTGGTCGGAAACTTCATAAGTTCGCCCGATATATCGTTTATCGGACTTCGTAGTAGACCTGCAGAACAGAATCACGCACCTATATCTATGAAAAAATTGGCAGTCTTAGGAACTACCGATAGAAGTGAAAACTTATGTATAACTCTATGAATTTGATACCTTACTTTGGAAAATACACGGGTGTATCCGGAGGGCGTGGCCTAGCTATCATGGCATGGCCATCTAGAAATGCGTCAGTATTTCCCATTGGCTCACGCATTTCTAGATGTCCAGGCCAAGATGGGCAAGCCACGCCCTTTCAGCATTTCCCATTGGCTGACGCATTTCTAGGTGGCCAATGTCCAAAGTCCCGAGTTTACCCGAAGATTTCATAACATACCCGAGCGTGACGCTAGAATTAAATTCACACTCCACGAAAAATCTGTCTAGGTGCGCCAAAAGAAGTTTTCACTTCAAAAATAATGTTTTTATGCATTTGATAGAATCGTAAACTATGCATTTGGTCATATAATGAGCCAAAGGTTTCTGAGTTGGTACAACCAATTTTCGACAGGTGGCGTAGCAACGCGCACAGGGTACATGTAGTTGGAACATAAAACATAAAAAAACCGACTTAAAATCAAAATTTAATTTCAAGTCGGCTTTTTAAATTAAAATTTTATTTGGGCATTCCACCAAATCCAAAGTGAAGCAATCACCGTGTCATCGAGGTAAATTTTAGTGTTTTTTGGTCATATATCTATAACCACTACACCGATTTCGATAAAATTTATATTGAACGACTTCTGAATTATGATCTACGAAATTGATTCACAATTAGCGGCGCTATCGCGTAACATACATACTTACAGAAAAACATACAACCAAATTGAGAACATCCTCCTTTTTTGAAGTCGGTTAAAATGAAATACTTACTTCCTCAGGCGGACTCTGTAAATAGTCCCACCAGTAATATTCTTTTGAATTTCTACAGGTTTCTATTATTAATACAGTTGTTACTGTATCTGATTGCCTGTTATAAGACTGTTTATTCCAATGCTATTTACGATTGATAGACAGATTACTGAACAATTTCAATAACTGCTTTCATTTCAGTAAACGTTGTTCTAATAATTACTATAATAACTAAATTGTTTCATGACGAATATCATTCGACTAAATATCTGCCTACGATTCAGTACAAATACATCTTCTTCTTATATATAAAATTCTCGTGTCACAGTGTTTGTTTCCTTACTCCTCCGAAACGGCTTTACTGATTTTTACCAAATTTTATATGCATATTCAGTAGGTCTGAAAATCGTCTACTAGCTATTTTTCATACCCCTAAGTGTTAGCGGTTGTTCACCCCAAACATTTTTTTAAAATTTTTGTCAATTTTTTTTGTTTTTATTTTTTTATAATGTGGCGTTAAAAAATACATACAACCCTAAATTTTTACCCTTTTATCACCCCATTTTAACCCCTGTTTTTTTATAGCCATTTTAGTAATTTAATCATTTGACAGTGAACTCCTAAACGACGGGACCGATTTGAATGTTTTTTTTTGTGTGTGTATTCGAACATGGTTTAAATTCACAAATAAGCCCGGCAGATGGCGCTGCAGACAGTGTCTAGGTTATGTCCGAGCGAAGCCGGAACTTATTTAAATTACAGGGCATTGAGATAATTACATTATATCTCTGAGCGACGAGCGCACTGCAGTGCTATGTAATGATTTGCACTCTTCGTGTTCCAATAGCTGCGTGTCACTGTGCTGTAATGGTCAGGGATATTGGTTACCGTTAGGCACATGTCCTACTTGTCTTGTCACTCTACACTATACAAAAAAATAATTAATCCCATTTAGATTATAATCTGGACTAGTACATACTATACTTTATAGCTCGAAAAAAATGAGTTACTTGGCGAATAGTATATATTACTGGGCCGCTAGTAATATATACTATTCGCCAAGTAACTCATTTTTTTGTAATGTACACTACTATATGTACTACATATTTATGGATTTTTATCCCGGGAAAATAACGGGAACGACGGGAACGGGAACTGCGCGGGTAAAACTGCGGGGCACTGCTAGTATATATATATATATACAAGGTGTTGCTGAAAGGTGCAACATATTTATGGTAGTTCATCTACATTAAGTTTTGAATCATGTATGTGAAAATTAGGCATGAAAGCTCAAAAATGTTTTTCCATAAAAAATATATTTTTTTCTCTTGTTATTTCATTTGACATACCCCTAATGACCAGATCTCCGCACGGATTTTTGTACGATGTCACGGCGTCGGCGGCAAGGTCATTTGTCTGCTGTACATGCTTTAGGGTTGAAGCTGGTGATTTGGTGGGAATTTTACGTCAAACTTTGACTCGAATTATCTCGTGATCTACCGTGCTGAGGGGAAAGAGACCTTGGGTAATGAAGTCTACATCAGTGTTAGAATGGACTGTTAAAATATTGTTGGGGGTAAATCCAACACGTTGTATATATATATATCTCCAGCTTATTAACTATCTGTATTCCAAATTTCAGCCCTATCCGTTTCGACGTTAGGGCGTGATTGAGCAACATCCAAATATTCAAACATCTATACAATGACATTTATAATATTAATGGGATAGTGGGATAATGGCTGGTTTTGTGCCTCGGCTTAAAAAATAAAAGTGGCCAAGTGCGAGTGGAACTCCTGCACGAAGGGTTCCGTACCATTAGCAAATAAACAGCGAAAACCTCATTAGCTTATCATTATTGTTTTTAATTGAAAATTTCGTCAGGATTTGATTCATTTCCTCGCAAATATGTTATAAAAAGTCGTATGACATACGTGCGCTTTGATAATTAGGTACCTTTGCTTTCTTGTAGCCCTCGCCTACGGCTCGACCTAGAAATATCGCCTCGGCTGTAATTATCAACTTACCGCACTTATATCATAATGTACTATTGTATATGTTCTGTCTCTAGGTTACATACATGGACTAAGTAGGTACTTGAAACTATATGGGTAAGTTTTATATCAGTTATCTGGCGGCCATAGTATAAGATTCGCTAAGTATGGGGTCTAATGGTGTTGTGTGTGAAAAGTCCACCAATGTTTATTAAGTCGTGTTGGGTAGTTTTTGATCGCTGAAAATTTTATGGGTTTGTGTCAGTGACATGTTAAAGATTAAGTACTAAATTTAATACTTTAGCAAAATTTGTTATTTAACCCATCATAAACAATTTCCATTGTTCATATTCTACGAATTTTGTCACAAACTAATTGAATTAAGGTTGTCCAAAAGGCTGTGGGAGAAAATGTCTTAACTCTATGAATTTAATTATATTAACAAACCCTCAGACGAGCAGTAATTATAAAGGTGTTAAGCAAAAATAATTATAAGTTTATTTTAGGACTCAAAGTTTAGGTAGGATTAATTTCAAAAATGTAATTGTTTGGGATAGTGACGGGACCCTTGTCAAGAATACAAATTCTAGCCTTAATTACTTAGGTTTTCTGAACTCGTTAGCACTTTACACGTGGTATTTTTACTGATTATTATCGAATAATTTAATTAACGTTTTTATAATCATTTATCTTACGTTGGATCAAAGTGAGAAGAAAAAAGAAAAGTTAATTAAATACCGTTTAAGTACTTCGTTTAGTTCAGAGCAAATTGAAAACGATGATAACTTTTTTTTAAATGGGCAGAGCCTTTATTAAAAATACTACTAGACTACTAAAAATACTAATAACTGCAATACAATGAGAACTACACTACGCTACATACCTTGTTTTCATTGGTTTGGATCAAAACTTTTCAAAATACTAACTTTACATTTGCGACACATGTCCAGATAAAGATTCAATAATAAAGAAATCTAATGCATCGTCAAATCATTAGACTAAAATTCCCTGCATTCATATTAGATGAGTCGTTAAACTACCTTTCGTTTCTCAAATTAAACATCCAAATGGCGTTTACAATTATTCAGAATTGAATCAAAATCAAAATTAAATCTTTTTGACCGAAATTTCAAAACAACGATTTACCCGGATGTTTGTAAGCTCAGAGACAGTGGGATCGACCGATCTGCGATCTAGCACGGAACTCTCTTCTCGATACGTGTCCTAGTATCGCAGATCGTACGTATCCTTGCTGTGTCTGAGTGGGAATCGGCCTTTGGTTACAAGCTTTGCCTGCTATCTTTCTGTTCCGTATAATCGGGCAACATTATATCGGCCATCGAAATATAGCGGATCTATGTTTTGACAGCCGGCATTCAAGTGACGTTGTCTCGTTTCGCCGGTACGTTCGAGCGACTCCTGGTTTGCTTTTCTGGATAAAAGTGTTATAGTTCGCGGGAACGACGAGTTTTTCGGGATAAAAGCTTTAGTATTGTGCGGGAACACATTATTAACGTTAAGTGTGACTACTGGATTAGTGCTGGACTATTAATTGTGAAGTGGCTGCTGGATTGGCCACTTCTAGAACGCAGGATCGTTCTGGGGCGGAAGGAAGTCTACGGAATTTGTCTGGTTTGGTATTCCAAATTCCCCTTTGCTCCCGTTCCTTATTCCTCTTGACCAAACTGGGCTTTGGACGACGCCGGGAACCCTACGTAAGTGATTTCTTTTCGATACTTTGTTTGCAATTAGGGGGTAAATATTAAAATCGGTATAGCTACGTAAATAATTTGTTTTTGAGACTTGCTATGGGCCCCAGGTCGGTATTTCTGGCATAAATACTATACATTTTCAATACCGGTAACCTATTAGATCCAACTACATGTCGTCTAGCTGTTAGCTTGCGCTTGGCTGTGAGGTGCTATGAAGCCCATAGCTGCCATTGTCCCAACCACGTACCTAACATACTGATGGTCGAATCACCGTTAGCGGTGAAGCAGAGACTAGGCGAGCGTACCCCGTCGAGTTTGAGAACCTCAACCCACACTCACTCAACCCTCACTCAACTCGATACTCAACGCCATGAATGCATTTTCATCAAGGCTCAGAAATGTTACATACATAAGCATCAGACACAGTTGCACGTTGCTATTTTTGGCCACAGGTAGGTACCCCAGTAGTTAGTGTGCCCGAAATTTTCCCGCAAATTAAAACTTGCTATTTCAGCATCGATATAAATCATTTCATGTGCTCTGATCATCTTGAAATTGGTAACAAAGTTATGCATTTAATGGAATTCCCTGGGATTTATTTGTGTTTCTTAAATTATTAGAACACTTTCTGCGGGCACAGAAAGACATATTTTTTATATTTATGTTTATAATGATAAAAATCAGTGATAGGTAAAATGTCCGGCGTTCACTGCTTCCTACAACCGACTAGAACGGAAAAAAGGAGCTCACTATTCCCAGCGATGACACAATTCCGTGGGCCTGAAGCTTGGGAGGGCACATCCAATGATTTATATCGATGTTTTTCAACTGATAAGCTATGTTTGAGATTTCAACCTGATCCATTGAGCTGTAGCTACGTGATTGACCAACACACATTAAAACATCCAAACTTTTACAACTAATTATAGTTGTAAAAACACAAAATTTCAAGTAATACGAAGTAAGTTGTTAATATAGCTAGCAGTTCGTAAATACATGTGTCCTTTCCAGACAAGCTTACCCAATGACAATTGTAAGGAACATGCCTTATCTAAGTGGAGGCCTCATTAATTCCTCCGGCTATTTCGGTCTGAGGTCGCATTGAATAAATATTTTCATAAGGAAAATTAAGCGGATTTAATAATGCTCAGAATTGTTCCCATTTTGTTCTGTTGGTTCAGGTAGGTTTTATTAAGTCTTTATAAAAGAATATTCTGATTCCGCTCCGCGGAAAATGTAACGTGAACGTAAAATATTAATGTTTTGTTGTTTCCACGAATTCTTTTGTAGCTGTGTTTAAAAAGGCTAGTTAAATAAGTAATGCCGAGCAAGATATATCACGAGGTATGTTGCGATTGTCGACTTTTAGGGTTCCGTAAAACGGATCCCTTGTAGATTCGTCATTTCTGTCTGTCTGTCCGTATGTATGTCACAGACACTTTTTTCCGAAACTATAAGAACTATATAAAATTTAAATTATTTAAACAATAACTGTTGAAACTTGGTAAGTATTTGGCAGGTATTCTGTGAACCGCATTAAAACCTTTACACAAACATATAAAAAATACAATAAATTTTGCCGGTGGCCCATACTTAGAACTGAAACTCTAAAATGTCCCATACGTCTGTCTATGGATAGGTTTTCAAAAGTGATGTTGAGGTTTGTAATGTAATTTTTCGCGAGAGACACTTCCAAAGTGGTAAACTTCCAACTCGTACTTGGCCATTTTTATTTTTCGTTCTGTTTATTCTTGAGTTTACTTGCGAGTTCAGAGTTGTAGAAGAATGGAACTGGATACTACTTGTTGTAGAATACAAAACTACACTAATAACTTTGTAATACACTAGCAGGGCCCCGTAGTTTCACCCGCGTAGTTTCCCATCCCGTATTTTTTTGCGATGAAAATATGTGATATTCCAGACTTAAATCTTTAATTGTTCCACAATTTAGCCCGATTCGTTCACAGATACACTCCTACGTCTGCTCTCTTTCTACGAAAACGTAATTTCGAAAAAAACTCGCGACTTTCCAACTCCGCTTCTATTTCGATCCTTCGTTTTGCCCGTTTAAATGTTCTAAGCCTACTCAAATTAGAGTATGCTTAGAACATTTAAACGTCAAACAATGTTGTATCGGACGAAACGAAGTAGAACGAGAGTAGGAAAGTCGCGAGTTTTTTTCGAAATTACTTTTTCGTAGAAACAGAGTAGACGTCCTGAGCGTTTCGACGTGATTAAGCAACAAACATCCAAACTTTCGAATTTTTTACATTGTATAGAATGTATTTTGACTTTTCCTTAATACTCGTATACAAGACAAATAAAAGGACAAAAATAAGTGTTATTCGAAGGAAACCACAGATTTAAGGATACAGATTTAAAATTATTGTTTTCTTCGAATAAATCTTTTGTTTTTACTATTTGGTATTTTCTACATAGAACATTTTACTGCTTTCCAATGTATTTTGTGGCCGATATTATCCTTCGGCGTAGTGAATTATTTTATAACATACTGCACAATATGTTTCCGCTGCTGAAACTCAGACCTTTTCTAACGGCCAATTCTAAAAATTTACATAATTTATTACAACAAAATTGTAATATATATGAAAGAGTTGGCACTTATCTGGACAATCATGTATTATATACTATAGGCCCGTGAACAAAATTTACGTAGTAAATGAACCACCACGAGACCTATATAGGATGAAATAAGATTCAGCACTATGCCGTCACTTGTAAGCTGTCCAACTGAGTACAGTCGAAGAGGGGGGTTGCAACCCTCGATCATTTCTCCTTGTCGCAAGATTTTTGTACGGCGTACATAGTGTAGGTACATAGTGCTGAATCTTATTACTTTATACACTTCTATCATCCTACATAGGTCTCCTGGTGGTTCATTTACTACGTAAATTTTGTTCAAGGGCCTGTAGTTATCTTACCGTGAAATGTTCATTTGAAACTCATTTTTATATTTCATTTTTTTCACTAATTAACATGGAAATTTTACATGTAAGAATAATTAATTTTTACTTTGAAGACTAAGACTCGGTAGAACTCAGGTCTCTAGACTCTCTTTATGCTGATTTTGATTCTCGCCTCTATCGCCGCCGCATTGTTGTGTTTGTTGTCATTATTCTCTCGGCATACAGGAACTAAAAATCTGCTCTATTTTTAGTTAAAACAGGTTGAAAATAAAGAAATTGACTTGGTTTGGATTGACGCATGCATCGTCAAATGAACTCAAAAAGACAAAACTGAATTTTAACCAATTTTCAGGGTTCCGTAAAACGTAAAAACGGAACTCTTATAGATTCGTCATGTCTGTCTGTCTGTCCGTCCGTATGTCACAGCCACTTTTTGCCGAAACTATGAGAACTACACTATTGAAACTTGGTAAGTAGATGTATTCTGTGAACCGCATTAAGATTTTTACAAAAAAATTAAAAAAAAAAGAAAAATTATTGCTAAGTTGCTCCCCATACTGAGAACTGTAACTCAATTTTTTTTTTTCATCAAACCTACACGTATGGGATTTTTATCGATAGGTCTTCAAAAATGATGTTGAGGTTTCTAATATAATTTTTGTCTACACTGAATAATTTGCGCTAGAGACACTTCCAAAGTGGTAAAATGTGTCCCCCTCTAACTTCTAAAGTAAGAGAATGAAAAAACTAAAAAAAGTATATGATGTACATTACCATGCAAACTACCAACGAAAATTGGTTTGAACTCGATCTGATGAGTAGTTTTTTTTAGTACGTCATAAATACACTACTATTAAAACTTCGATCAAAGTTACAACGAATTACAAGAACTATGTATATTGTGTTACTTGCTACAACGGAACCCTTCATGGGCGAGTCCAACTCGCACTTGGCCACTTTATTGTAGTACAATTAGCAATCCATAATATGACTCAGAAATTTTAGACACTATTTTCTGAAAAAAAATCTGTTTTTTTTTTAATATTATAGGTAAGCGTACCAACACTACCGTCTTCTCGCCTGATGTTAAGTGACGATGCGGTCTACTATGGAGCGTGGTTACATAAAAGAAATCGATTCACTCTCGATTTCAAAACACCAGGATCGTTAAATTTGACGGTGACCAAATTTTATTTAAAATTATTGATTTTCCCTGTCCTTGCCCACGTCAATGGCAATCCAGCGGCCTATTAGCTCTGACAGAACAACTCTCAAGTAACCAAAACAATATAACTTGTACAGTAAGTTAGTTATTAGTTCTGCAAGTCGAGAGTGCAAGTTGCGAGCTCGCGGCATAGTTACCCAAGTCACGAGGTATGTGGGCTTGATCGAACTTTGATTGGTTATTTCGCTTTAATCGGCTTACAATTTATAGATATTTATATTACTTTGTGATTACTATTCAATAGTTTAATTTGAAATAACAAAAACCGAATTCAAATGAGAATTGAAGACACTCGATTAAATTTCACATTTTTGTTGAAGCTTTAATAACGTCAGCCAGATAAAGGTAAGCAATTATTAGTTTTTGTTCATATTTATAAAATGATCACACTGATTTTGCCAAAATGTATATGAAACTACTTCTGAACTATGCTGTACCAAACAAAATCGTATAAATCGATTAAAATCGATTCACAAATGGCGGAGCTATAGCGTAACATATTTACATACAAAAAAACATACCTACAACCGAATTGATAACATCCGCTTTTTTAACGTCGGTTAAAAATATACTTTAATGACTGTCTAGGCTGTGGAACGGGTTTCCTGAGTGTTTTTTTTTTGTGATCATATTTTTCAATTCGATATTTTCGACGAGTCTACCTTGCTGATACCATTAATACACTGAAATGTCGACATATAAAATACATATAAATATATAATTTAATTAAAATACAATTAGCGGCTTACACAATTTTGTTTAATAATGGACATTTCGAATAATCGATCTCTGCATTTCAGATAATCGTTGCGTGCGATGAACAAAGCAACGATTATCGTTCTCATTCGTGTGGATTTAATATCGAGTAATTTCGTTTCGCTCGCGTTCGGATTCGATTTGATGTCTATAAATTACTAGGTTTTACATACTGTGTAATTCATGACAATTGATAATTGATACTATGTTTTATTGATTACGACGATTTCTTGGTTGCCATTGACTAGAAAAAAAAATGGTTGTCTGTAAAGTCGGTTTACTGACGATAGTTGAACGTGACAACGTCTTAAGAAAATACTGATGGAATGGTACTGATGACGTCATGCGGCGAGGTAACGGCGGTAACGGCACATGACGTCATGTCATGTTTTGCGGGCGTGCAGCCGGCTTCATCGAATTCTAAGACGTTATTACGTCAAAAATCTATTTCCATTTTTTTGTTTTGACAAAGTTATTACAAAATTTGGTCACAGTTGAAATGGTGTTATTAGTACCGTTACGGGTAGATTAGAATATCCTGATTTGACCTTTTATTTTAATCGGAATAACAACGTTAAGCAGGTTCCAATCCTGTCTGAGTATTTATTCAAGTGTCAATATCGTTTGGCTGGCACCGTTAAAACTAGTGGCATCACCACTGGCTTTAACGGCGAAGAAACATTATGAGGAAACAGGCATAACAAAGTAGTATAATACATAGGAAACTTATTAAGAACTATCATACGCTTGCAGTTTTTAATTGGCAACATTAAATTCCAAAAATATTTTTGGAGGTCATGGCGGTCATGCGGTATCTACCAACTGACACTGAGTAAGCGTTGTTTGTTATGACCTTGACTCTCTTTTAGACTACAGGCCCGTGAACAAAATTTACGGGTCAAATGAACCACCAGGAGACCTATGTAGGATGATAGAAGGGTATAAAGTATTAAGATTCAGCACTATGCCGTCACTTGTAAGCTGTCCAACTGAGTGTAATTGAAGCCGCAACGCAACGCAACGCCGCACAAAAATAATGCGACAAGGAGAAATGATCGAGGGTTGCAACCCCCCCTCTTCAATTGCACTCAGTTGTACAGCTCACAAGTGACGGCATAGTGCTGAATCGTATTCCTTTATACCCTTCTATCATCCTACATAGGTCTCCTGGTGGTTCATTTACTACGTAAATTTTGTTCACGGGCCTGTAGTCTATTTATATTGGCAAGATATTGCTCTAAGCAATAAGGTTGCCAATTAAAATCGCAAGCTTATGATAGTTCTTAATAAGTTTCCTATGTATTTTTCTACTTTGTTGTGACTTAAAGACTTACAGAGTTTCGTATCTTATCTTATGTCCTCCGAAAGAACGCCCCGCGTCCCAGCAGTGGGAACTTTTAGTGGGCTGCTTGCTCCTTATGGTATACCATGTCACAATGATAATAATAGAACTAGCTCAAGGATTAGTAGTCGTTATGCTTAGTAAACTTAGTTCTACCACAAGCCTGATCAGGTATCGGCTTACAATCTACCTTGCGGAATCGATATAAATCAATAGATGCGCCCTCCCAAACTTCAGGCGCACGGAATTATGTTATCGTTGGGAAGTTCTTTCGCTCATTCCGTTTTAGTTAGAGGTGGGCGATTATGAATTATCGATATCGATTATCGATTATGGAATTAGTAACTAATATGTTTTCATAATCCAATGATATTACTAATTAGTACTACTAATCGTGTTTTACGACGTCAACGACAGTTGTTCCGTGACTTTAGTACTCTAGACATTGGTTTAGTTTGGTTTGTTTTATTTTTATTACGGTGGTGTGAAACGTGACGCTTCTTACTTGTAATAGTGGATTTAATTAACGGTAAGTTTATCGATTTTTATAATGACATGTTTTATACTTGTAAGTTTTAGGAACCTAACTCTTTTCGCTCGCTGTCCCGCTTTTATACCGGGATGCCGAGAGACCGCGTCGTGTTGTCCCTTTCTCACCCCACGCGGCTGTCCTGTGAGTGAATCGAGTCGTGCGCGACTAGCGACCGTGCGTGCGTGACTGACTACTAATTAGTAACGATAAACTGTTATAATCGAGATATCTCGAGACGTTCTCATAATCGAATGATTTCATTAGTATATCTCATAATTGCCCACCTCTCTTTTAGTCGATTTTAGGAAGCGATGAACGCCGGACGTTTACACCTATCGCTATTCGTTGTCACAACCAAAATAAATAAAATCGCAACATACCTCACCGCTAGCGATTTTAGGGGTCAAGTAGATTGGTAGTTGTAAACCACTCGCGCTACACACAGAGACGCAGTTTTTTAACAATTTCAAGGTGCCCAGGGCACATCTTTTGATTTATATCGATGGCTTGCGGTCGACCGGCCTTCGAAGATCCTGTTACAATATTCATTTTGCTTCATTACTAATAACTACGGAAATATAATCACCTACTGGCAGCAGCACAGGCCAAACTTGTGGCGAATAATATAAAGATAATTTTGAATTAATTATAGAGATTTTGATTTGTTCAAAACCTGAGTAAATTACAAACAAAATGCTTGACGCGTTACCCGCGTAGTTCCCGTTCCCGTTTTTTTTTTCGGGATAAAAAGTAGCCAATGTGTTCTTCCAGACTATTATCTGTACATGTTCCAAATCGATCAATAAACATAATTTCATTAAAAAAATAAAATTGACTTCAAATTTAACATTTATGACTAACTACTGAGATATAATTACATTTAAAACTTTTACAATTTGACTTCAAGTTCAATATTCAAGACAAACTGAAATAAATCGGTCTTTTAGCAAACATTGCTCCGTAACCCGAATCTAGCCGCATCAATTTTCATCGGAAGACTGCGGTCGACCTCGTCAGGTATCCTCGCCTAGTTTACATAGTAATACAACCTCACAGCACCGACAAGGCTGCGGTCGGCCGTCTTCAAATGACTGTAGTTATTTTAGGCGAGGGTGGAATAGCTTAAAGGTCAAAAACCCTTGGAATGTGGGCCAGGAAATATTATACGAGCGGATGGAAGGAGACGCTTTGGTGTTACGCGATTTTGGGTCTTGGTTGTTATGGGCGTTGATTTGTGTTGATTAATGTTTAATGGTATTCTAATAGTGTTAATTATTTATGTATTTAGAAAGGCACATTGACTAAACTGAAAATGTCGGGTTTTTTTTAATAAAAAATAATACTTAATAGGTTTGTACTTGACTGCCACCTCATCTGATGTTAAGTGAGGATGCGGTCTACGACGGAGCGTGCTTTCCCAGATGAAATTGATTCACTCATTACTGGCAGCCGTGGTAGAATTCTTTACAGAGTATGCCTGGGAAAGTAACACACCTATATTAGTTATTGAAATGCAAATCAGTAATGTGCAAATATTACTGTGTTCCGATTTGAAAAGCAATTTTTCCATAGACTTCACATGGCGAATAACTAAATTATCTTATGTCAATGCGAAGTGTACAATTCTAAAGGTCTGCGCCCACGTATACAGCTCCGCTACAACTCAAAATACAAATAAAATACACTCAAATTACAATCAGACGCACGTCTTGCTCGACTTGTCATTCCACATTAAAACAAACATGTTTCTTAAAATTTCCACAAGCCAGAAATTCCATGCAAATAGCTTCATTTTTGTACATATGTATTTTATGATCAATGAAGAGCCTTTGCAGTCAACAAAATTTAATGCCATAGAACACCATAAGTGTAGGTAAATGGATGTGGCAACTCGGAAAACACATTTTCCTTGAAACATGTGTTTTTTATACAAGACTAGCGGTGCACCCCAGATTTGCCCGTGGTAGGTACATAATAAAATATTCAGCCTATAGCACTCAGGGATCTCAGTAACATTTTGAAATCGGTCCAACAGTTCCTGGGATTATCGCGTTCAAACCAAAAACCTCTTGAGCTTTTTAATATTAGTAGGTTTATATATAATATCAGTTTACGTTAAACCTGTTGTCAAGCAATATCAAGGCCTAGAATGTAACACATACATTTACCTAGAAAGCATAATATTTGCACATCTTGTGCATAAACATATTGTGATTTTTATTTCCGATCCGATGCGAATAATTTCATACTTAAGAGATGCGCCCCATGAATTAACAGCCACTACAACGGGATAAATAGTATCACAACCGTTACAAAAATAAGTAGAAACAAATTTTCTATATATATATGTATTTATTTTTTAATAAAGAGTGACGAGACGAGCAGGACATGTGCCTGATGGTAAGCAACATGCCTGCCACATAACAACACAGTGACACGCAGCTATAGGAACATGAAGAGTCCAAATCATCACCTAGCACTGCACTGCGCTCGTCACCCAGATATATAAGATGTTTTATCTCTAAGCCCTGTAATTTCTCTGGAAACATTGCCCTTCAAACCGGAACAATATTTACTTACAAACACAAACTGCGGTTTTATAAAGTTAGTAGTTTTGTAGTGGTAGGACTCTTAGCAGAGTCCGCCTGGGGAAGTACCACACCTTTGCCAAATATTCTACCGCCAAGCAGTAATGTGTAAACTTTACTGTGTTCCGGTTTGATGGGCAATGATTCCAGAGAAATTACAGGGCTTAGAGACATAATATCTTAGATCTCTGGGCGACGAGCGCAGTGCAGTGCTAGGTAATGATTTGGACTATCATGTTTCAATAGCTGCGTGTTACTGTGCTGTTATGTGGCAGGCATGTTGCTTACCATCAGGCACATGACCTGCTCGTCACGTCAATCTATGCTATAAAAAAAAAAAGTATGATGAGCTATTACCGTTTGTCATTTTTAAACTTAATATGTATGTATCGGGTTTGTTACTTTTAACGCAAAAACTGCTGAAGGCATCTAGATGAAATTTGGTATACAGATAGATAATTAATAGGCTAATATTTTTTTAAACAACGGGATTGGAAACAATGCGGCTGAAACCGCGGGGTGCTGCTAGTAAATAAATAAGTAACTATTATCACAGTATAAAGAAAAATGATTTAATAGACTGTGCTATTACTCCTAATTGTTTACCTCCTAACGTGGTACAACACGTTCCAGCCCAAACAAACTTGTGCTATTATAGAAGTCTGATAGGTAATGTAATTCAATAATAATAATTTGAAATACCTATTATACTTATTTATCTAACGTGTAAGATTGTAATCCTACGGTAGGTTAGGTTAGTTTGTAATCTGGCGTCACTAGATTATAATAATAAATAAATAATAAATAAATATTGGTGGACAATTCACACACAACACCATCTGACCCCAAACTAAGCAAAGCTTGTATGATGGCGGCCAGATTCAGCTATCTGGCTCTATCTATAATACTTATATTAGTTTTTAAATACATACTTATTATACATAGAAACACCCAGACACAGATTATAATCAGACGGTTTTTACAAGTGAACTGCAATTACAATTTATTTAATTTGACACCTTCATTTTCCTAAATTTCCATCAATACCTTAGTTTTCCAAATACTTTGCTGGGATAATTCAAAATATCCGAACACACAGCGATAATAGAATACTTTCAATATTGTATACGTTAGTTTATGTAAGTTATATGAATTTACATAGGAAGGGTGCGTCGCTCGAGGCAGGTATCCCGTTATATAGATATTTATAGATACTTGCGGGCAAGGAAGCGGAGTCAGCTGGTAAACTACGTAGTACTTTGCATACTTAGCGATCTTACGGCATAGGAAAGCGAATTTACTTTGCATTTTATGCATAAATACATATAGATCAAATTAAATTTTGCTTGGTTTAGATCTTTAGAAGAATGGTTTGACGAAACAAGGGATAATATTTTTAAATAACATAGTTTTTTATTTGCAAGGTTTTGTATGAGCAATTGAAGAAACACGTTATGGCCTATAGACTACAGGCCCGTGAACAAAATGTACGTAGTAAA
Organism: Ectropis crepuscularia; assembly: GCA_963693475.1. NCBI lineage: Eukaryota > Metazoa > Arthropoda > Insecta > Lepidoptera > Geometridae > Ectropis > Ectropis crepuscularia. Next base: position 24,577,584 of record OY856355.1, read on the forward strand.
TGAACCACCAGGAGACTTATGTAAATATCGGTGGTAAATGAAGCTGACGCTGTTAGGTGAAAGGGTCGATCGCGTCAACGTGGGACCGCCGAATGTACCTGAGCAAGAAGGATACAATCAGCTGATCTTCACTGCTGTATCACTGTGTTTCCTATTTTGATTTATTAGTTATGAAAAAAAAAACATTTATAACTAGTTTCTCACATTCGGTCTTAAGCACTCACATTTTTTCCCACGGGTATTGATATTGGCGATAAAACAATCAAACCTCAAAAATAAAGCCTCAGCTTAAAAATATGCCGATAATAGGTGGATATTTGATTGCTATGGTATCCCTACATATTAGCTGTCAAATAGTTCTGCTTTTGGAAAACGGCACTTTTGGCCCGTTATTGTCTCATTCTTCTTCACAACCACGATTGATTTTCAAGAACCCGCCACGGCCAGCTCTTTTAATCAGTTTCGGCATAATTAAAGCAATTAATTACTTTAGAAATGAAAAAAAAACACCAAATATAAACAAACTCTTGTCACCTGATGTAAACAAGTAGATGACGGCGCGTGATTGGTTCCAAATTTCGCTACGCGCAGAATTAAATTGCGCGCACTCTACATGTAATCACTGAACATATAGTCCTCTATATCCGATTTGCTCCTCTAGTCTCTTAAACTAAATACAGCAATAATTTTATAGAAAACCAACTGCCTAAAGCATAATTTATATGTATTTTACCTTGAAAACTCGTAATTCCATGTTACGGCGGCGGCGCGGTGACAGTGACCTTTTCGCTTTAGAGGTCGCGCGATAAACCAAATTGTTTCACATACAGGTAAGATATTAAATCTGTTGAATGGGGTAACACAGAAAGGGGTTTTTAAACTGTGTGACGAGACGAGCTTGCACAAAACTCTATACAACAGAATAAGCGTTTCGTAGTAACATTAACGTAGTTTTTTTTTCACTCTTAAAGGTTTACACTTGGCCGCCATCTCGCCTGATGTTAAACGACGATGCCGGTCTACGATGGAGCGTGTTTACCTAGAAGAAACCGATTCACTCTCGATTTAAGACACCAAGATCGGGAAAAACCCACTCAGACATCTCATTCCACAGTCTAGACCTTCTTATCACAAACGTAGAGTCAAACCTCTTCGTCCGTGTCTTTGGAATATCAACCATGAAACGGTGCCGCTTCTTCGACGAGACGACGATGACGAGAAGTCCGGTAGAAAAAAAGGCAAGGTGGTATTAGATCATGCAGATCAGTTGCACACTCTCCGAAGTGTATCCGATAAAACCCCAATAAGCTAGCAATTTTGCGGCGTTGTTCAATACTTTGAAGTCTTTACTTTCGTCGTAGTTTGTCATAGTTTACTCGATTATCCTACTAACATTACAGATAAATGCGAAACTTTGAATGTTTGGATGTTACAATGTTTGGGTGTTTGTTGCTCAGTCACGTCGGAACGCCTGAAGGGATCGGGGTGAAATTTGTGACACAGTTAGATTACAGTCTGGAATAATTATAAATAGCCGCTATATCTATCAAGAGTGTCCGTCAGATTGGCGGCATTTTCAAACTGTGTGTCCCGGAAAATGTTTTGGGCGAGACAGAGACCTGAGTTGTTAGATAGATAATCTTATTGACTGCCCTCGTGGCTTAGTGGGTACTAGCTCTGCCTGCGAAGCCGAGGTTCGATTCCCACCCAGTGCAAATATTTGTGTGATGAATTCTAATGTTTGCACTGTGTCAGGGTGTTCCTTTGTATAATATGTATGTATTTAAAACTATATTAGTATTATTTATCAGCTATCTGGCCGACATAGCACAAGCTTTGCTTAGTTTGGAGTCAGATGGTGTTGTGTGTTAATTGTCCACCAATATTTATTTATTAATATTTATTTTTTATTCAAAACTACACCAAACATTCCTTGGAATGTTATTTCTGTGTGATCTTTTATTGTCCTTTCATGTCACCCTTTGTGCAAGGGTTGTGATTAATATTATAAAGTACAATAGGTTTCTTAGGATATTAGGCTAGACCTAGTTAATGGATTACTCCGTATTGTAGCGATGGAATTCGCAAGACATAGGTCTAGAAATACGTCAATAGTAACAAATTGATGTTCTGATGTGACACGTTTCTTAGATGGAGACTGAGCAAAAAAATAGAGTATTTTTAAAGAATAAATGCCAAAATTTGTCTGGTGAAAATTATATTTTTATTTTGGGAAAAAACAAAACCGCAAATTTATCTCAGCTCAGACATTTGGTTAAATTTTATACTTTTTGTGAAAATTACTAAGCAACTAAGCAGATTGTTCCAGTGAAAAGTACTCGTAGTACAAATATATCGTCGAGGTAAGCTAATAGGTAGGTATTTCAAAAAAACCCCTACATGATTGATATAGCATATTATATCACCTGTAAAATATTACAAACGCAAAAACAATTGTCAAAATCGTTAAAAACAACGTACACCCAGATTGAGAGCCTCCTCTGAATTTGGGGTCAAAGACATGATAATACATTGTCGAGGCACTTATTCCTAGAAGCTACTTTTACGCTTTTACGGTTTTAACTGGAAGACACCCAACTTATAGATCTCAGAAAACAACAAACACAATAATAAACAGACATAGCTTCGAATGACAAAACTAAATAAAAAAAATATGTCTGTGAACAAAAATCCAAAATTAATTTACTTATTCGTCGTATTCATACTAACTCGCTGTTTCATCCGGTGTCTTTCGTAGATTTTATACAAAATATAAAAATTTTTCGACTCTAAGTTTAACTAAAATTTGAAGTAAGTTTTTGTTTTATCCAAGAAAATTTAGTTAGTACACTACTGTAGTCCTACTAATATTATAAATGCGAAACTTTGTACGAACGTAACGAGTAACGTAACCTAAAAACTGCAAAAAGGATTAGCATGAAATTTGTTACATAGATATACTAATGGTCTGGAATAACGCATCGGCTATTTTTATCCCGGCAAATTAACGGGAGCGGGAACAACGCGAGTAAAACCGCGGGTTACTGCTAGTTTTTACTATTTCCAAAGCATGGTGAAACTCAATTTTATAAATAAATTTAACGGCATAAATAAAATCCAAACCAACACCTATTTACAAATAGCTAATACGATATTTCTCCCAAAATCTCCCTTTACTCTGGCAAATTCTGACACAATAAGGCGTTACAGGATCTCAAAGCCCACGGGATTTGTTAGACGCCAGATATATATATCAAACTAGGCTGACTTCTGTACTAACATAACAAATGGTCTGTCAGTCATTGTCAGATAACGTATTTTAATAAAAAACTTTTAGGCAGTTGAATTTTTTTGCGACAATAATATGGTCCCATCATCATATAAGGCTACGCAGCCTGTGTATGCTAGCCTAACGCATAAATATCGTGTTGAAATTTGAAACATAGATTATAATCTAGAATAGCTCATAGGTTTTGTTTTATTTAAAAATTTCACCTCAACAGACTCCTAAGGTCCATGTCTTTTCTCAACGTTTTATACATATTTTTATTTTATTTTTTGACTGGCCTCGTAGCTTAGTTGGTTGTAGCTCTGCCTGCGAAGCTGAGGGTCGTGGGTTCGATTCCCACCCAGTGCAAATATTTGTGTGATGAATTCAAATGTTTGCACTGTGTCTGGGTGTTTCTATGTATTATAAGGATGTATTTGAAACTATATAAGTATTATATCAGCTATTTGGCCGCCATCACACAAGCTTTGCTTAGTTTGGGGTCAGATGGTGTTGTGTGTGAATTGTCCACCTATATTTTTGGCTTTTAGGTTTAGGCTCATAGAGTTTATTATCCCGGGTACATGACGAGAACGGGAACTAAAGCCGCAGGGTGCTGCTAGTTGGTTGTAATTACTAGTGCAAAGTCAGATCCTTTTGAATGATTCCACTATTTAGTGTTTTTTTAAAACAAGAAGTGAATTAATGAAATTCTTTGATTAAAACCAGTTTAATTGTTTGTGCACATGCTACTGCAATGTGTACTATTTTTTAAAAATAAAGAGTGATGAGACGAGCAGGACATGTGCCCGATGGTAAGCAACATGCCTGCCACATAACAGCACAGTGACACGCAGCTATTGGAACATGAAGAATCCAAATCATTACCTAGCACTGCACTGCGCTCGCTACCCAGAGATGTAAGTTGTTATATCTCTAAGCCCTGTAATTTCTCTGGAAACATTGCCCTTCAAACCAGAACACACTAAAATAACACCTGTAACATGTTTCAAGAAAAGTGAGTCATTCATGATGAAAGGGACTACAATATATTCCCATTTTTAGGTTCGCATTTGACAGCTACACCTCACCTTGTGTTAGATGGCTTACAGCACTTGGCTAAATTTAGTCGCTTCTGAATTCAGTGTTGTGTAACATTCAATAAGCTAGCATTCTAATTTCAGAAGCAAGGATTGTTGCTTTTAACTTTCTTCTTAACCGGCTTCTTTTTTTTTAACTTTGATAGGTTTACACTTGACCGCCATCTCACCGTGATCTCACCTTATGTTAAGCGACGATGCGGTCTACGATGGAGCGTGTTTACTTAGAATTCTGAATTCAGTTGACTTACCTAGCTTCTAAATTAGCTTCTGAATTCAGTTACTAAATTTAGCCAAGTGTAATATGCCATTAATCTACGCTCTGTCTACAATATAATGTGTTTACATAGAAGAAACCGGTTCAGTCTTGATTTGAAGATAATAAACTTCAAAGATACATTCAGAACATTAAAGTTAATTTGAAAAATAATTTTTTTAATAATAATTCATTATGTCATTTACTTGATAGTCGCTAGTCACTGCATTAAGATTCACTGAGTCGCAATGACTAGTTCTGGATTTGATATATTTTCGGAGATTGATCTCTGCACCTCGAACGGAACAAATCACCATCCAACCATCGGATCAAATAATCCTATAAAAACAATTTACTTTCCAAGAAAAAAACCGACTTCAATAACTACATTTATTCTGAAACTCAACCGAATTTCATAACAAACTATCTCTAAGTCGTCCAGGTAAATTAAAACGAAATTTTAGTTTATTGTTTATATTTTTTAAACTGCCATACTGATTTGATGTGATTTGATTGATTTGATTTGAATTTATATGGGACCACCTAGTCAAAATGTACAAAACAAAAAAAAAAAAAATTTGTTGAAAACTAACGTGGTTTTTACACATTTTAACAAATACACGGGTAACTCACGTATACGTAACATAGTCAGAACAGTCCGACTCGAGTTTCGATCTCGTCCGGCGATCTTCTTCAAGGCGAGTGCGCGCGCGTGTCCGCAGCTTGTTTAGCACTGCGGGCAGCCGCACGGCAAAAAAAAACATCAAAATCCAGTCACAATTGGCGACGCTATCGCGTAACATACATACAAAATAACATACAAATGAATGTAGAACTTCCTCCTTTGTTGAGCTAGTTAAAATATAATGATAAATTGATGCGAATTAATAATCGTTAAACTTTGTAGACTGATTTTAATAATATGATTGAAATAAAGCCAAGTGAAGCCGAGTAAAGTAACTAGTATAGCTAAAAGGCCGGTCTAAACTAGTTATTCATAGATGAATGACGTCTCCGGATACGTATTATTTATTGGGGCTGGCCCGAGGGACGGAACTGTAGAAATATTTGGCAGTGATCGAAATCGTTACTTTATAAGTTGTTTCAAGTTGTTAATAACTTTTATTAGAACAAAGTTCCTTATCGCAGGCTCGGAGGAAATAGTGATAGGGATTAAGCTGCGCGACCGAACTGAAAAAAAAAGTGTGTTCACACGGCGCGGCTGCCAACCGCGCCCGCGCGCGGGCGCGGTTCCGCGCCCTGCGACGGTTTTGTTTCAATACTCACGAGACCGCAGGTTTTCGCGGTTTCTGCACCGGAATCTGCTACTGCGCAAGAATCGCGCGCAGCCACGCGGGCGCCGCGCGGCTGCCGTAGCCGCCGTGGCCGTAAACCGCGTCGTGTGTTTTGAATTCAATTTTATATAGAAATCTGCCGCGCTCGCGCGCGTGCGATTGTGAATCGATTTTGATGGATCTTTTTTTTGTTTGGTAGATCATAGTTCGGAGTATAAATTTTATCGGAATCGGTGTAGCGGTTTTGTAAATATGAATAAAAAACTAACATTTGCTTTCACATATTTAGACGATATAGTGATTGATTCTTATGAAATATGGTCGAGTGTCTGAATTTAACTTTAAATTAAAGTCGGTTTTTGTTTTTTTTTTAAAGAAAATAGATTACTTCATATTATTTTCTTTCCTTTTCGTTTCTCTATGTATTATTTAGAGTACCTGGGTGACCGAGCTTTGCTCGGTTTAAATATTAAAAATACTTAGATACCTCTGTAGGTATCTATTTTTATCTGTATAAAAGGCTCCAAGTAATAGATTTTCTTAAAAAAAAAAAACTTGAAAAAAAAGAGAAGCCGTCTGGATACGAACCCGGAGCTACTAATTCGTGACCGCCATGACCGCCCGACTTTCCGTCTGAGTGATTATGCTGTCGCGTCACGCGGCAAAATTTACTTTCGCATTATAATGTCTAATACCGGTCGCTGTTATTGTTTTATTGTAACTAAGAGAATGAGTAACTTCATTTATGTTCCATGTATTTGAATAAATAAAGAAGATTATTGTTATTATAATGTGACAGTTTTCATTGTCTAAAAACGCGCATAATATGCGTTTTTTTAAATTAAACCTAGTTAGATCGATTTATCGTCTCTGAAACCCCCCGGCATACATAATTTCATCAAAATTGTTCGAGCCGTTTCCGAGATTGAGATTCTATAAATATATATATATGTATATACAAGATATTTCTGTGGCGTCACCACTATGAAATATGCATAATAGGAGTATTATATATCGGTAGCTATATATAGGTGACATTTTGTGTAATATTAATGTTTTAACATCAGGCAAGATGGCGGCCAAGTGTAAAACTATCGTAGTTATCATGGTTTAATTACTTGTTACATGCCAGTTATTCTACCGCCAAGCAGTAATGTGCAAGGTGTGAAGGGCAAGGTTTCCAGTGAAGTTACAGGGGATAGAGATAAAACATCTTATGACTCTGGGTGACGAGTGTAGTGCAGTGGACTGATGTGGACTCTTCATGTTCTAATAGCTGCCTGTCACTGTGCTGTTTTGGGCAGGCATGTTGCTTGCCGTGAGGCACTTGTTCTGCTCGCCTTATGAATCTATACATTTTTTTTTTTTAATATTGGTGGACAATTCACACACAATACCATCTGATCCCAAACTAAGCAAAGCTTGTGTGATGGCGGCCAGATAGCTGATATAATACTTATATAGTTTTAAATACATACTTATTATACATAGAAACTATAAAACAGTTGCCGTAGTTTAAACACTAGTGCCCCGAAAATTTCGCTTGTGCTTTGCTATTTTGTCACCAGAGAATGTTTCCAACATGGTGATTAAGTTTGGAATTTTGGCGGAACAACGGCGTGTTGACGACGCTTTCGTAACACTAGCTTTACCTATGGGTTTGGGGTTTACCCGTTAATGGAGCAAATCCAACAGTTTTTCGATGCTATTTTTTTTAAATTTGTTCAAATCAACAAAGTAGTTTTGAATTCAGAATTGGGTACAATCCTCAAAAAAACTATGTAGGCCGTTAGTTAGATTGCCAAAAAATATTGTACACGTATTTTTTCTTTTGTTTCACAAACAAATGATGACGAAGATACAGCGCTTCGAAGTTTCGTCTGACGTCACTTGTGAGTACGAATTTTACTCACGAGTGACGTCGCGACCCCCCACTCTCGAAGTTTGATGGTCTCTATATCTGTGACGATTTTTAATATCATGAAAAAACAAAAAATACGTGTCCAATATTTTTCCATGATCTAGCTGACGGACTAATTAGGATGGTGTATTTTTGACCCAGGCCGGTACCCTATTAGAGTTTCACAGTTTAGGGTGTCCAAACAAAACACTTCGGTTCGAAAATTAATATTTATAGTATTAATAATAGAAAAAATATTTCATTTTATTATGTGCCTGTCTTGTCTCAATGTTGGGCAAAGGCTTCCCTACCCTCCTTCCACTTTTCCCTGTCTACGGCTTATACAGTCCAGTCTTTCCGATATTCGTCGGAGTTGCCAGAATCTTTGGTCTGCCGCGTCGTCGTTTGCGATCTGGCTTCCACTGCGTGGTAATTTTGACCCAATGATAATTAGACATGCGGCAAACATGTCCAGCCAATAGAATAATAAGATATTTTTATTCATTACATATAATCAAGTGTTGAAAACCGAGGTATACTGGCAGCTAGAAAGTGCTATTGACAATTGTGAGATCTTTGGTTCAAATCCAGCCATTACCTATGAGAATTTTTCCAAGTGGTTTTTAACTTCTAGGTACTTTGTTAGAAAGTCAGCATGTACCTTTCTTTTGATTGACGACCCACGTGGTGGTTTGTGTACATGGTCCTCTCCTTATGAGAGAAACCTATTATATAGTAGACCTTCTAAATGGTCAAACTGTAGTTTGACCATTTAGAAGGTCTACTTATGCTAATGTTTCTTTCAATAAGGAAAATAAAATCGTAAATAATTATATTTTTTTACAAATTTACGGTAAAAAGTGCAAATATACTGATAACATTACCTAAATGGAAGATCTGGATCCTCAAATTAATTTATTAGACAGGATTGGCCAATAAATTCATCAGGGTACGTGCCTCGCCGGGCGAGCCTGAGGGATGGGGTGAATCCTGCAGGTGGGTAGAAGAAAAATACACCTCATTACATAACGTCTTCAATAGGGCTGTGCAAAGACAATATGGGGTTGTACCTTAGATAAAGAATAAGTAAATAGATGAGGGTTTCCGCACGGTTCGTTTGTACCAATCGTAAGCAGATGTGGTGTATGTTACGCGACGTCTTGCGTGAGCGACCTGGACGCGAACGCGAAGCGGCGCGGCGCGGTGCGAAAACAACAAACAGTCAACACCTATGTAAGTGGCCTACGTGACCAACGCACGTAGAGTGCGGTGCGGCGCGGCGCGAAACGAAGCGAACGCGATAAGTCGGTTGATATTTTCGCGCGAACTTGTTACGGTGCCATACAGTGCCGACAGAATGGCGGCGGTGGTGCGGGACAATTCGCGCGCATGCAGGACAAAGCTGCCGCATCGCACCGCATGGCGCTTCACCGCATCGAATCGCTTCGCAATCGCGTTCGCTTTTAATCACCTACGTAAGACGTCGCGTTAGCTTTGGCAATAAAGTGATGTGCCGTGACAAAAGTATGACACTTCTACAAGAACGACAAGACAATAGCGATCAGACACACGTGCTTTCGGTGTAAAGCGTTTGTTCTAACTCTATACGTTGCATATGTAAACTCTTTGGGTTGTGCATATTAAATTCTAAGCTACTATTGGCTTGTTCCGGCTTCGCTCGGATAATGTTACATAAAAAACAAATAGATAAATTGCAATAATATTTGCGACTGTAAATTTAGGTACAAATTACTTATTATGTCTAGAATCAAACTGAACACTGTGTGTACAATTTGTTTAAAATCGATTCAGTAGTTTAGTAGCTCATCGGAGACAAGCAAAAGGATTTTTTTGATTCATTTGATTTGTTTATTGTTAATTATAAGTTACTAGCAGTGCCCCGCGGTTTTACCCGCTTAGTTCCCGTTCCCGTCGTTCCCTTTATTTTCCCGGGATAAAAAGTACCCTATGTGTCCTTCCAGACTATAATCTAACTATATTCCAAATTTCAGCCTGATCTGTTCATACGTTACGGCGTGATGGAGCAACAAACATCCAAACATCCATACTTTGACATTTATAATATTATTATTGGGATTGAGAATATAGATATAAAAAGTATCCTATCTGTCAAGTTGGACCATAACATATGACAACTTTCGTGAATTTCGGTTGACTTGATGGAGAATTCACTGGAAACAAACGTCATTCATCACACTGGATTTATATATATTACTAGCAGTCCGCCCTGGCTTCGCCCGTGGTACATATCTAGCCTATAACACTCAGGGATCACTTACAATTGAATTGAATTGGGGCGTTCAAACAAACAAGCTCTTCAGCGTTCTAATATTAGTATAGATTAAGATGGTCGACGACCATTTTGATCGTGTTCTATTCAATTCAATTCAATTATACAAAGATGATAAATATTGTCTCTGTTGTTTATGTATTTAAACTATTTTATTATTATTTTTTGTAATTGACGTTACCAAGTTTTCTTTGTAAAAAGTTTCTTCGAACCATTATTTTACAAAGAAAACTTGGTAACGTCAATTACAAAAAACAATAATAAAACAGTTTAAATACAAAAACAACAGAGACAATATTTATCATTAAGCGGCTGTAAAGAGGCCTTGTCCAATGAATTCAGCTATAAAAAGGCTTTGTTAAACTTAGTATTATTTAACTTAGTTGTATTAGTAATATTATTTAGTTTTGCTTTATCGTCCACGCATCGCTTAAATAAAATATATTGAAGTTAATTGTTGTTTCAGTTTTGTAGGTACCTACTTAAGGCCGGTTTGCATTTTGATTATTGCGAGTGTGAGTGCGAGTGCGATTGCGAGTGCGAGTGACTGATTACTATGCACTCGCAATAATCAATCGGTGTCCACACGTGTTTGCTACCAATCACTCAACACCTGCACTACTCACTCGCACGCGTACTAATCAAAATGAAAACAGGCCTTTTTACTTCAAGTAGCTTTGTACTACAGATGTGAAGCTCTGGAACCTTAATCGAAACTATCGGATATTCGAAATAAAATCTAGAATAACCGTAACATCATCATAACAATCATCATCCCAGTTCTATTATTCTATCTCACGATTAATAATTGAATTGTTTATAAATAGTATAGAATAGAATATGCTTTATTGTTTAAACTGTGTACAAGTATAAGATCGGCTATCACTTATGCCCGAGCTACACAACGCTAGTTTTTCAAGTATAGCAAGCTAATATTAGTAAGCTGGCATGCTAGTACTTCTAGCTTCGTGTAGACAACATTACCGTTGCGTAGCGTTGTCAACACGAAGCTAGAAAGAAGTACTTACGTGAACGTACGTGAATAGTGTATAAAAACATTGTCACAAGTTAATACTGGAGTAAACTTACTCCCTAATAAAAGGGCAAAGCCCTGTAGACTTAGGATGAGTAGTATGCTCCACCCATACAATAGGGTACCGGACTGGGTCAAAAATACACTATTCTAATTAGTCCGTCAGCTAGATCATGGAAAAAAATTGGACACGTATTTTTTGTTTTTTCAAAAAATTCAAACCCGACAAAGATATAGAACATCAAACTTCGAGAGTGGGGGGGGGGGTCGCGACGTCACTCGTGAGTAAAAATCGTAGGCACAAGTGACGTCACGCGAAACTTCTAAGCGCTCTATCTTCGTAATTTTTTGTTTGTGAAACAAAAAAAAAATACGTGCACAATATTTTTTAGCAATCTAACTGACGGATTTTTTATTTTTTTGAGGATTGTACCCTATTGATACTAAGTTTTATAATTTTATAATATATATAATTTCGATTTTCGCCTAAATAAACACATTGAATGGACATAAAAGTAAAAACTAAAAGAACAAAAAAGTGTGTATGATATCTAGTACTAGCTTGCTGATACTAGCTTGCTAACCTAGCTGGAATAACTAGCTTCGTGTAGCTCGAGTATAAGTGATAGCCGATCTGAAGTATCGACCAATCACAGAGCTCAATATCGTAGTCACGTGATCGAATGACGCTTATAGCATAGCCATCTAGATAATGTTCTATTCGGCCATGTGCAAAATGTTTCACTGAATTGTAAAGATATGTTATTATCTTTTGACTACCAGTGAATTATTATGTTTATCATTCATTCCGTTCAGTAGGTAATCCAATTTAATACAAGGCTGACATTTTGATTTTGACATTTCTCATACTGACAGGACAGGGCTGGACTGACAAGGTATCAAACGTGAGTTTCTCGTGTATTTATTTCAAATCTATACTATAATATTATAAAGCTGAAGAGTTCGTTTGTTTGTTTGTTTGTTTGAACGCTAGGATCTTGGAAACTACTGGTCCGAATTGAAAGATTCTTTCTCTGTTGGATAGTCCATTTATCGAGGAAGGCTATAGGCTATTTAACATTACGCTACTATGAACAGGAGCGGAGCATGGATACAAAATGTAACAAAAACGGGGGAAAATATTTCTTTTTGAGAGTTTTCGTTGCGTGACAGCTTGTGTCTAACTTAAAGTTTGCGTCATTAGAACCTAAGGTAACCGAATTTGTTCAAAATTTGAATTGGTACGACCGATTTTCGATAGATGGCGTAGCAACGCGCGCACGGATCAGCTAGTGTTTAATATATCCTTTTCAGAGATCAGTAACTGTGTTTTATGTCCATATTCTTGACGAGTGATCTGTGTCCGGGTATCCTTGACAGTTTTATCCAGATTTTACGTGATAGACGTTTTCGGAGTTTGAGAAAACGGGCCCTAAATCTGGGGCTTACGACATAAATTGTTCCTCGTAACTTGGTTCCAAAACGAGGTTTCATATTTATTTCACACTATTGTGGAGTGGCTTTTAGCGGAATATTACAAACATTGACTCAAGCGTTACGTCAGCCAAAGACCTGGTCAAAATTTTGCACAAAATCATTTCAGTATCACTTTTTTTGGAACGAGGTTCCATATGGTGGTAGGCTTAGAGGTCAAAGGATTTTTTGTAGTGGTAGGACTCTTGGCAGAGTCCGCCTGGGGAAGGACCACACCTTTGCCAATTATTCTACCGCCAAGCAGTAATGTGCAAACATTACTGTGTTCCGGTTTGAAGGGCAATGTTTCCAGAGAAATTACAGGGCTTAGAGATATAACAACTTAGATCTCTGGGTGACGAGCGCAGTGCAGTGCTAGGTAATGATTTGGACTCTTCATGTTCCAATAGCTGCGTGTCACTGTGCTGTTATGTGGCAGGCATGTTGCTTACCATCAGGCACATGTCCTGCTCGTCCCGTCACTCTTTACTTAAAAAAAAAATTTTGATGCGCGACCGAATTGAAAAAATATGTGACTAAAACAGTAAGAAAAGTATGTAACGAAAGTGACGCGCAAAAACTGGCCGTGACCAGTATTGTCAACTGTGCTGTTATGTGTCAGGCATGTTGCTTACCATCAGGGACATGTCCTGCTCGTCTCGTTACTCTATACTATAAAAAAGGTAGGTACTAAAATTAATAAAATTTTGCATTATTTATTTGCACAATGTTTCTGTATTATCTGAAGAAATTTCGTCCCTACCTGGGAGTCTACCGCCTAACGAAAAACGCTTTGACGCTTTGTCATTGCTGTCCCTTTTCTTCTTGCTTGAAATGAAAGAGACGGCAATGTCAAAGCGTCAAAGCGTTTTTCGTTAGGCGGTAGAGGGGATGGTGTCCTATGGCACCACATCTTTTTATTATAGGACCTTTCTACGGCAGGCTAGAGGAGAAAGCGCAGGTCTTACTAACCTAATATTCCGAGAGCTGGTCGCAAATTTTGTGTAGGTATTTGAAGCAAGCTGAAAAATAGTCACATAGCTATCTTTTTATTCCCCAACACGGAGGTGCAGACGTAGCTGGTGAGTATCGCGGCAAAATAGATCTTACGGTGGAAAAACTCACGCTAAAAAGCCGACTGCATCATGACTGTGTCAGTTTTGAAGTGGACTCTTCTTTCTGCGCACCGTAGACAGATTTTTCGTGGATTGTGAATTGAATTCTAGCGTCACGCTCGGTAATGTTAAGAAATCTTCGGGTAAACTCGATACCATGGGCATTGGCCATCTAAAAATGGGTGAGCATTTGCCATTTTATTAGATGACCATGCTCCTGGCCACTCCCGCTTGTTTCACCCGCGTTGTTTCCAAAGTAAGCTATCAAATTCCAAGTTATCATTTTTCACTTATATTGGCAGGTTCTATGACCGTCAATTTTGTTTTGCTATCAGAGTGCGCGGGCAACGTTAACAGTATTTTTAATCTTTATTCTTAAAAGCACTAAAAGGAGTTCAAAACCGATTTGTCTTCTGACTATTCTCCCGTTGCTCCCACCTGGTTGTATAAACATACCTATTCAATTAGCCAGGTAAGAGTATACGCGTTATGTCAAAACTTGGACGTTTCCGCCCTCATTGAAACCTTCAAGGTACGTCAACCTTTCTCTGGAAATCTGTTTCGGGTCCATCAATAACAAACTTGGGGTAACAGCGTCGATTCTCGGCCACCGCCAGATTTTAATAGGGTAAAGCTGTGTTCATACTGTGTTGATTCCGACACAAGTTGCACATTTGATTTTAGTTTTTTACACATATTTTTTTTTTAAATTGACTGGATGAAAATAATATATGGACGATGGTACGCAACAAAGCTCCTCAGTATTACGCAACTATTGGAACATGAAGAGTCCAAATGACTACCTAATACTGCACTGCGCTTCAAATAAAAAAAGGTGTAATAGACATGCGTGTTGTATCGTGTTTTTTTGTATTTATTGAATCAATAATAATTTAACTAAATAGAAAATGTGCTAAATACATTCAAATAATCGTATTGCAAATGGGTATTACGTAAATTAGATTGGATTATTTATATAACGGATAACTACATCCGTACTTAACATATGAGAGCACACAGAAACACACATACACTCACATAAATACATTCATAGATTAACATGAATGTATGAAAAAATTGCAGCGCCTTGCAGTTTTACACGCATAGTCACCGTTCCATTATTTTCTCGGAATGCAAAGTAGCCTCTCTGTTCTTCCAGACTATTACACCTGTTTTCCAAATTTCAACCCGATCCGTTCAGGCTATTTTTTTAATATTTTTTTTAAAGTATAGAGTGACGAGACGAGCAGGTCATGTGCCTGATGGTAAGCAACATGCCTGCCACATAACAGCACAGTAACACGCAGCTATTGGAACATGATATTCCAAATCATTACCTAGATCTAAAATATTATGTCTCTAAGCCCTGTAATTTCTCTGGAATCATTGCCCTTCAAACCGGAACACAGTAATGTTTGCACATTACTACGTGATTAAGTAACAAACATTGACATTTATAATGTTAGTAGGATAATAACGAATACAAGACGAATAATGTTGAGGTACAAGTGTGAACTCAAGTTAAGGGTTAAGGCGCAAAGTAATTGTCAACAACTGTTCCGCTGGCCGAGTTTCGTAGTTGCGAGGTAGTTGGATTGCAAATACTTGTTTATTTCAAGTGAGGGATAGTTACTTCAGTGTGTTATGTTGGACCTACACGGTCTGAATGTACCGGTTTGCGGTATTTTTCTCTTGGACAACTACCTAGTGGCTTTAGAAGTGTTTATTGTAATTTAGTCAATGGCTTCCGATACTGGGCTGCAGTGTAGTAGTGTGGTATTAGCCTGAATTATCAAAAATGGGTCGATAATGATCTGTATTAACTTGTGAAATTCAAATGTTGGTAAATGCGTTTTAAGAGTGCGCCTAAAGCCAGGAAAAAATCAGATTTCACCCGCGCGACGCGTTTCATAATGCGATATACATAAAGTCGAGAATAGCATGACACAGTTTGGAGGAAAAATCAATATTTAATCAGGAGTCCATTTTTGGCCAAGTTTTATTTAATTACTCAATACCTAAACATAAATTTAAAAAAGTGTTCGGTTACTTTACTAGAACGTACAACTAGGAATTTTATTACCAAAAAATAATGTGGGGTCATAGCTGATAATTTCGAGTACTCGAATTAAAACGGGTTTTTTCGGTGTCATTTTTATTTTTTTATTGTAAAAAAACCCTGATCTATTTTTAAAATTCTATTCGGTTATTGTGCTTCTTCTTGATTGTACCCACACGTCAATATTTTTTTTGTCATAGTTTTTAGTTTCTTAACTTCAGTAAACGGCGTCGAAAATGTCCTTTTTTCGTTTTCTGGCTTTAGGCGCCCTCTTAAGGGGCTTAAATTTCACTTCACTTCATTACAATTTCAGTTAGATTGCAAATACTTGTTTATTTCAAGTGAGGTTACTTCAGTGTGTTATGTTGGATCTACATGGTCTGAATGTACCGGTTTGCGCCTTTTTTATTTTGGACAACTATGTATTTATGGTTTATTGTAATTAATCTTCACATTATTCATAATTAATCAAAAATAATGATTGTAACATATCTTCTAATTAATTGGGATGATGTCTGGTTCAAAAATATATCATTCAAATTAGTCTGTCAGTTAGATTATGGAAAAATATGGGACTCGTATTTTTTGTTTTATCCACTTGAACGTCCAGGCAACGAACGATGCCTTTTTCAAAGTAGCGTTGTACGTTCGAGCCACACTTGATGCCCAACTGACCGGCCGTCTTAAAATACGTTTTAGTCTGTTCTAACATTGAATAACTTCCAGCTATTGACGCTAAATTTAATAAAATGTCGCTTCTATTAGTACATCATTTCCAACAAGGGCAACTCAAAAGATTAAAAAAAAACATTTAAAAAGTACGGCCGTGAAGTGTTTGTTTACTCGAAGTACTTCAGTGTTTACGATGTAATTATTATTTAATTACTATCCTTGTGTACTAGTGTTATGTATCAAAATAATCCTTAGGATTAATGCTTTACGAATATATCTATACATATCTTATATCTAAAACGTGAAATGAGGATAAATCGCCATAGAAAACATCGGCGTGTATGGACGCCATATTTACCTAGTTGTTTTGTAGTGTTTTTATTTTTGGTGTAGCTGTAGTACTTTGTTAGTTATATCTGTTTTTGTTGACAAGCGAAGAGGCGTTTTGCTTCCATAAATATCTGTGAAGCGGCCGGAGCCGGACGGTCCAGAGTGGTCGAGCGCGGCGACGCGGACGTTCAAGTGGTTATGAAATTATTAATAATCTACAAAGATATAGTGTTAGGAGTATAAAATCCTTTATGTTAAGAGTAGAAACTCCTCATATAAAAGTCAATGTGAAGTTATTGATGTTCAATTGTTATTAAACATAAATAGTCCATTGAAATTTTACATTTTTTAGGCCTTACCTTGCGTTTTTTAGAGGACGCAATTTTATTTATTTGATGTGTAGGGGGGTCAATGTAAAGCTAAAAACAAGTTTGTGGGGTCGCAACCCTTGTCCCACGGCCGCCATCTTGAAAATAGGGGTTGAAATGGTTTCTACGGTATATCTCTTAAGCTATTTATTTGATAAATCAAAATTGTTACCATTTTTTGTTGCAAATTAAATTCTCTACAACTTTGGCCCAGCAACTTTTTGTCGTAGAACTATAAATAAAAAAGTTATAAGCGATTATATTATTATTAAAGTTATTTTTTCATTAAGTCAATAGCTAAGGTTTTACAGTGCTCCGCAGTGAGTACTATTTTTTAGTACTCTTAACTATACCCATATTATACGTGTGTACTAATTATATGTAATCAGCTTTTTTTTGTTTTTTTTTTATTTTGTTATTATAACGTTTTTATATTATAAATTTTGCAATATTTAAAAAAAATAATTATTGACTCTTTTTCACTCCATAACAGAATTTAACAATTATTGATTTTTAAAATAATTTTAAATCTGATAGCCCTTACCGAGAATACTGTTCAGGTAGAAAATACCCAAGTGAGCATGAGGGAATAAAAGAACAGCTGCCTGCTATTGTTATTATTATTCCTGATCTCTGTTATTGTAAGAATAGCTCATAACATTGTGTTGAAGTTGTCGCTTAACCTATATCTTTTAGTTGTGCTACATATTTCTCTACGTGCGGATGTATTTTATGCTGTTTTTAATTGCGAAGACGATTTCGAATAATTTTATAGATACGATTTAAACTTCAGTGACAACTATATTATTTTTATTAGCTATTCGCTTATAACTTTTTTATTAAACGTTCTAAGACAAAAAGTTTTTAGACCAAAGTTGTAGAGAATTTAATTTGCAACAAAAAATGATAACATTTTTTTTTATCAAATAAATAGTTTAAGAGATATACCGTAGAAACCATTTCAACCCCTATTTTCAAGATGGCGGCCGTAGGACAAGGGTTGCGACCCCACAAACTTGGTTTTAGCTTTACACTGAACACATCAAAAAAATAAAATTGCGTCCTCTAAAAAACGCAACCCCAAATGTAACTTTTCAATGGACTAAAATGTAGTCTTATGTATGTTAAAAGTAGAAACTCCTCACATATAGATCATTACATTTTTAGAGGGGGGAGCTTATGCCGTCACGTATACATAATAAAACCGGCCAAGTGCGAGTGGGACTCCCGCCGAAGGGTTCCGTACCATTAGCAAATAAACGGCAAAAACCTCTTTGGTTTTATTCGGACTTCTGACAGGCTTTCATCCAAACAGTTTTATTTTAATTTCGATTTTTGCCTCGTGATTCTGACGACGAATTCGATATCGCGTTTTATTATTACTAGTAGCGCCATCTAGTTTGCTTGGGGCGGACGAATCGAGTAAGAAGCGGTAAAAAATCAAGTTTGTTATATAGAAGCCTTTAAATATTATTTTTATTTTATTTTTAGTAGTTATTTGTTGTTATAGCGGCAATAGAAATACATCATCTGAGAAAACATTTCAACCGTCTAGCTATCACCGTTCTTGAAATACAACCTGGTGACAGAAGGACGGACGGCCAAGTCTCAGTAATAGGGTTCCGTTTCTACCCTTTGGGTACGGAACCCTGAAAATCGTAAATACCTAGTTATAGTTATGTAGAAGTGAAAGTTTTTTGCACTACATTTTCTTCTATTTTTGTTTGTGAAACAGTCCACTTTTCAATGTTTTTTTACTTACTCGTATTTTCGCAAATTTATGTTAGCCTAATTCAAGACTCTTCTATACTAATATTATAAAGAGGAAAGATTTGTTTGTTTGTTTGTTTGTTTGTAATGAATAGGCTCCGAAACTACTGGACCGATTTCAAAAATTCTTTCACCTTTGGAAAGCTACATTATTCCCGAGTAACATAGGCTACGGCAGATGGCGCTGCAGTTGATATCTAGGTTATTATTCGAGCGAAGCCGGAGCGGGCCGCTAGTATTTAAATAATTATATATATATTATGTAGACATTTTCTACATAACACCATCCAGCACCAAACTAAGCAAAGCTTGTACAATGGAAGGCAGATAGCTGATATAAGTAATTCTTAAATAACGCTGCAATAAAAGCACAAGTGCTTTAGCTATAACATTGTTAAATAAATTCGATAAATAACATAGATAAATAAATGATAAAACTAAGCAAAGCTTGTACTATGGAGGGCAGACAGCTGATATAAGTAATTCCTAAATAACGCTACAATAAAAGCACAATTGCTGTAGCTATAACATTGATAAATAAATTCGTACTTATACGTTATTAAAAATATATATCTTTAGTGAACGTTTATATTACGTAAATAACTTCAATGCTCAATGGTTTTTACTCGATAATTTAATAACGTACACCATACACCACGCAATATTAATACTTACATTACAAAATCATAGAAACCAGTTATTACACTTGACCCTTGAACCCCCGTCGGTTCAGAAACAGAGAGTAAATAGGTATATGCCTATTTTGCCTATTAAAACCAACAATACAATATTAAACATTAATCGTAACAAACATACATTATCATACATAAATAACGTTATACTATTAACTTGAGAGTGTTCTTAGATGAAAATCGGTCCAAGATGGCTGCCGCCACAAAATGACGGACTCAATAAATATTGGTATCAAGCAAAAAGGTTTGACTGATGAGAATACCATAGGTACACTGTAATAAATTTCAAATTTCAAATCTAAGATGAATCATTATAAAATTGCGAATCACATGTTTTTTTTTCACAATTCCCTAAATATGGATATCAAATACTACGAATTATAAAATATTATGACGAATTTCAATTCCAATATGGCCGTCACCACAAAATGTCGGAGGGTTTTTTAGAAATATCTAATTAAATTATTCTAAATGTTAGAAGAAGTTTTCTTGTTTTACTTATTTTGTCTTTGAAATCCAAGCTTCAATAAATTTTTAATATCAATAAATATGCCTCTAGCCTCAAACTAAGCAAAACTAAATGTTTAAAATCAGAACTTGATCAATCTTTTCGAAGTTTATAGGGCAAACAAACGTTTTTGCAAGAATTACATTATTTTATTCTTACATAGTAGTAGTGTAGTTAGTAGTGGTAGGACTCTTAGCAGAGTCCGCCTGGGGAAGTACCACACCTTTGTCAATTATTCTACCGCCAAGCAGTAATGTGCAAACATTACTGTGTTCCGGTTTAAAGGGCAATGTTTCCAGAGAAATTACAGGGCTTAGAGATATAACAACTTAGATCTCTGGGTGACGAGCGCAGTGCGGTGCTAGGTAATGATTTTGGGTCTTCATGTTCCAATAGCTGCGTGTCACTGTGCTGTTATGTGGCAGGCATGTCCTGCTCGTCTCGTCAATCTTTATTTAAAAAAAAAAAAACATAAAACTATTGTATTTCTAAAACTTGAACCGACTGTGAAAGTGAAGAGGTCCTGTGTTTGGCTGTACAAAACATAATATTATGTGAAGAATATCCTATAATAAAATGAATGAGAATGTTTACCTACATATATGTCGCAGTCAACTAGCTTAATCAGCTATTCAATCAACAGCCTTGCTTAATTACAAAACAGCGCCGTTTAACTATCGGCCTATGTGATATTCAGCCGTAGAGTCTGTTACGTGTCAACATACAAATGCATTTATACTCTTTTATTAATTGAACTAGCAGCACTCCGCGGTTTTGCCCGCGAAGTTCCCGCTCCCGTTATTTTCCTGGTATAAAATTACGATATGTGTCCTTCCGTTCATATGTTATGACGTGATTGAGCAACAAACATCAGAATATCCAAACATTGACATTTATAATATTAGTAGGATTGATGGTCGAATTTTAACCGCTAGAATGTGTACGTATAGAGGTAGATAAATTTGTTAAATGATTTTGTAAGGAACAGCAATCTTATTACACAGCGAAAACACCGCAGAGAAACGGGAACACTTTTAATGGGGTCCTCAGTTCTACCTTCGCTTTCCCTCCGTTTTCGTTAACTACCAATTCAAAGTAGATTGACACGACATTTATCTAAACTGCCTGCATTGAGTAGGACATTTTTCAGAGAAACTTTATACCTTTTTAAACGTCGTAATCCAAAGCATTGAAACACACAGGTTCATTCTAGGTAAACAGGCTACATTTTAGTTTACGTTATTACTTTATGTCATGCGATTCGCAGTGAAACTAGAATTTACCTTCTTTTTTGTGGGGGTAATGAATTTATGCGTCATTAACCATGCAGGAATACGGGGGGGGCCTTTGAGGCTCAATACCACTTACAGCGGCGCCCCTACCGACTAAAAGCCCTATACCGTACCGACTAAAAGGCTGTGGTTTGGCGGAAGAGTCCCAAGACTGATCTCAAATTAAGCATGACCATGCCAGATCTGCTAACTCTAAACGATGAAGGAAAACATCGTGAGGAAACTGACATGTACCTAGAATCTATCGAAGTCATGTGTTATCCACCAATCCACAATTGTGGTGAATTATGACCTTGACTCTCTCCTTGCCAGAGAAAAGACCCCACAATTGGCTCCAGTGTCACGCCGGAAACTAGTGGCGAGCAACCTCAGGGCCTAAGACCTAAGTGTTCGACACTCTAGACCTTCATCAGTGGAGACGGGATGAGAGCCAGAGTTGACGTGAACATGGACATGGACAAGCGATAGTCCCCTGCTCCATTCGCTTCTCCACTTCTAGGTCGAAGTCTAAGAAATCTAAGTCTAAGAAGCGAAAGAAGCGAAATCGCAGCTAGGGATAACTGTAATTTCGCCTCCAAATAACATTGAGGCTCCCACTTTGCCGCTTTCCGCTTAAACGGTAAAGCTCTGACCCGCGACCCCACCTTCTGGAATTACTTCGAATTTTGCTCTACAACTACATACATACAAGTCGCCAAAAGTGCTCCAAACGTACTTTACGTTTTAATTACTTTTTAGAAAACAGCTGAGACTAGATCGAGTGACGTTTTATAAAAGGCAGCCGGAGCCGGTGACGATTGACAACGTACAGCCGAATGTCTGGCTGAATGGCATGTTATTGGAGATATTGATTATAATGATGATGAAAAAGTGCTAAGACGCTAAAGAATTGTTCAAACAAAAAAATATTACACGTATATCTCTGTTCCTCATCAACGAACCACATCGATCGCTTTGATTTCAACCAATTCAGTCTAATGAAAGCGAGTGGTTTACGTTCGATGCCCAAAGTAATTGTCACCTGATGTATTTATAGTGGGTTCGGATCCCGGCCGTGATTTATAACCCGTCCCTGCTTCGGGCGTTTTTCCGAGGTGAATAGGTTACCCGGACGAAAATAAAAGGTATATTTTTAGATTGAAAATAGTTTTTTTTGTGCAGTGTTTTGGTTCTATACGTTAAAAAGGTTTTGTAGTAAATAGGGCACTTTGAGAGCCCATAGTACCTTAATACCAGAACAAAGTATCGTCACTGTGTTCCAGTTTGAATGGCAATGTTTCCGGTAAAATTACAGGGTATAGAGATAAAACGTCTTACGTGAACTCTTCGTGTTCCAATAGGTGCACGTCACTGTGCTGTTATGGGCAAGCATCTTACTTGCGTTCAGACACATGTCCTGCTCATGTCATCACTCTAAACTATAAATTTACCATATTTTTGCCAGTTATCCTACCACCGAGTAGTAATGTATAAATATTACTGTCCTCCGATTTAAATGGTAATGTTTTCAGAGAAATCATAGAGCAAAGCGATACATCATTTTACTAGTCTACTTGACGAGAACAGTGCAGTGCTTGGTGCAGTGGTGATTTAGAATATTCGGGTTCATAAAACGAAACACTTTTACATCTTCAATTGAAAAACTACGAAATGTTCCCACTGCTGGGACTCGGAACCTTCTTTCGCAAGGAGAGAGTTATAGCTTAAGGCCATAATCCCTCACGCTGTCGCAGATTGCATTGGTGAACGACCCTGAAAGATTCATGAAACATGTTAGTTTTCTCACGGTATTTTCCTACACCGCACCGTTTTTGAATTATTTGCACAAATTCGAAAAGACAGTGGTTCGTTCGGGATTCGAACTAGAGGCGCCGGATTCGGCAGTAGCCGATCTTCCGACTAGACCAGAAACATTTAAGAATACAAGAACCCTTTCAAATCAATACAACGTTTCTGCGTACCCTGCCTTAATTCTATTTCAGAAACTATCCTAATAACATTAAAAACTATCATTAAATGTTATCTTGGAGATTAAAAAGTGATTTCTGGGCCGTTGGGCCCATTATATTACTGATGGTACTTTTGGGACCACAATGGGTTAATTGTGAAGTAATAGATTTATGGCTATTGCCCGGGCAAGGATGAGAAAAACTAGAGATGGGATTTTTATCGATACTAATAAAGTCGATATTATTTTTGTTTCAGTTTTTTGACTACATTGAGATATTTGTGTGAGAAATTGTTTTATTCTTGTGTTGATTGTGTAATAATAAAGCTTTACATATCCTATAATATCACATAACTTACAAGAATCTGTATTTATTTCGAGAAATCCATTAAATCTCATTTAGGCATGTTTACAAAAAATCCCACTAATATTATAAATGTCAAAGTATAGATGTTTGGATGTTTGTTGCTCAATCACGCCGTAACGTGTGAACGGATCAGGCTGAAATTTCAAGGCGGAATACAGTTAGATAATAGTCTGGAAGAACACATAGGCTACTTATTATCCCGGAAAATAACGGGAACGACGTGAACGACGCTAGTCATTCACAAAATAATATTATTCAAATTCGGAATTAAAAATTTAAGATAGATTAATAGATTTATCTGTCTGTCTATTTGCCAGATATGGCAAAATTGTTTTTAATTATGTTTTTTGTACAATAATAGTGAAGGAACGACAAAGGTAAGGAAACCTTTAAAGAGTCTCTTTGTGTTGTTATGTTCATTACCGCTTTCAATCTTTCGAAAATAACGATATACTTAAATATTTTGTCACATCACTATTATAAATATCCTATTCGAGGAACTTGGGACATAATTTCAGAAGGCGATTAGGGAGATTGATAAGAGAGAGATAGCGGCGGGCAAACGCGCTCCTTATTACTAAAGTTGATAGGCTCCAAATATGTCTGACAGGAATCATCGGAGCGTGAGTTTGAAATTTAGGTTGAGGCTAACTATTAGAATAATAACTATGTTTTGGTTTGTTCACTGTTACTAAATTGGAAATGTCTACTGATATTGAAAATATGAAAATTTAAATTTTTATTTCTCAATAACGTCGTATAAAAACTTAAAGAATCAGACTGAAATTTGTAAGTTTTCAATCTCAGGTCATACAAAATCAAAGCAAATTTGTTTTGCTCCATATTGAAACCATGTCGTATAGACATAGTTTACAAGATTGACATGTCTGTGTGTATGTGTGAGAGAATGTATCTGTATGTGTTTATTTGTGTGCTGCGTTGTAGCTCCGATTTTGATTTTGTCTTCCTTGTGTTTGAAACTTGATTTTTTCGGGTTTGTTCTTAGCTATGTATGATTCATAAAAATCGGTTCAGCCGTTTCAAAGTTATCAGCTCTTGTCATATTCCAATAGCTGCATAACACTGTGTTGTTATGAGCAGGCGTGTTGCTTACCATCAGGTAAATGTCCTGCTCGTCCAATAACTTTATACTATACTAGCGGCCCGTTCCGGCTTTGCTCGGAGCCTATGACACTCAGCAATAATGTGGCTTTCTATTGGTGCAACATTTTTTTAAATCGGTTCAGCAGATCCCGAGATTACCCCTTACAATTTAACAAACACACAAACTTTACTTCTTTATAATATTAGTATAGAAGAAAACTGTATTTAGCTTGCATTGTAGCTTTGTCATATTGGTAGGTTGTAGCTTTGTCATATTTAGATAGATAGAATAGTTATTTGTTGTACAAGAGTGCAAAGTGGCTTTTTAACCGCGTGCTCAATTTTGATGACCGAGCAAGCGAAGGATTCTAAAGTTGAATCACGAGCGTAGCGAGGGATTCAAAAATTAGAATCCTGAGCGTAGCAAGGGAATCAAAAGGGCACAAGGTGAAAAATCTTTGCACTCGAGTGTAACACGTAATTTTTCATCCCCCCCTAGCGAGGAAATGACTAAACGCTTTGCGCATTTTCAGTTTCAGTCGATTCTGTTGGCGTTAAATAAACTTCTTGGTCGCTAGAATCACTTATTATGATGATATTTCGGGTTTTCACTTGTATTCAATTTTATAAGTTTTACACCTAAGTTTATTTAGCCATGGTTTTAACAATAACAATATGACGTGAAAATATGGAGAGTTGACCGATTGAGGTAAGGAGTTTCATGTGTACATGAAAAAGTGTCCGCCCAAATGCATTAAATTATAGTAGCGCTAAATTTGCATTTTAAAGGAAATTAATAAACGTGCTATTCAGAATTCATGAAAGAAAAATATTGGCAGTCATAGGCACTGCCGATAGAAGTGGTAACTTATAACTTAGAAATTGATTTTACGTTGGAAACTACGCGTCTGAAACCGGAGGGCGTGGCTATGAGCATGGCCATCTAGAAATACTGACACATTTTTTAAATGGCCAATGAGAAAGGCTGAGGCATTTCTAGATGGCCATTGGCTATAGTCCCGAGTTTACCCGAAGATTTCTTATCATTCCCGAGCGTGACGCTAGAATTAAATTGACAGCCCACGAAAAATCTGTCTTTGGCGCGCCAAAAGAAGTTTTGACTTCAAAATATATTGTACCTACATGTTTTCTCAAAATAGTAATTATTTATTTGATGTTATATTTAGGTACTACATTATTTTGTACTGCACAAGTAGTTGAAATTATCTATTAGTTACTATTTTAGTAGTCAATAATATTTAATTATTTAACTCGGCATACTTCAATTTGATTACAATTGATTCATTCATAGCATTTCAAAATATTTTGCCATTTGAAATAACATTCTTTACCTCTATCCTCCATAGGTGAAAAGAAAATTGCGCGCAAAGCATTTAAAAAAAAAGTACACCAAAGAGGTTCCGAGTATGAGTTTTTAACAAATTAAAAACAAATGTATGATGAATTCGGCACCAAGGAGGTAGAAATAAATAGGTCAAATTATGTTTTGAATTCAAAACCTCAGTACACACGATGTTCTAAATTCAAATTTACTTTAACCTCTAGAGGGTAAAAACGACTTTTGCGCCCTGATATCGAGGAGCAAAAGTACTCTTTCCGAGCTGGTGGGATGAAAAAGTCTTTATTATGACAAAAACAATTAAAAATACGAGTATTACAGCAAATGCTTATAAACTAGCTTCACAAGTGGCGGCCTTATTGCTTACAACAACGTCCAGACAACCAGCGCAGGCAACCATTTCTTATCTCTTCCTTCTCTATTATATCTCGTTCCCTGTAATAAGGAACATAAAACTAACTTAAATGCTAACTTAATTCCTGCAAACGAAATATTCTTAAATATTTAATTACCACATCAACTCTGGACTGACATCACTTCGTTACGTGACCATAATTCTACGCACCAATTAAACATTCAGTCCAACCGTTGGTACAAAGGGCTCTCCTTGTGTTGTGAAAATAGCTGACATGTTTCTGGAAAGCAGTTATGAATGTTATCACCTAGGGTTTATATAGGGTTTGTATCTTATTCTTCAAAAAATACTAATTAGGACGTCAGTAAAGGTACAAGTTCGAGCTGAGACCACGACAGAAGACCGCGACGGGAGACCGCGACAGGCACATTACACTATGGAATTGTATGGGCACCAGTTCGTGCAGAGACCGCAACGCGTGTGTGTCTCGGTCTCCTGTCGCGGTCTCGGTGCGAACTGGCGCCCATTCAATTCCATAGTGTCAAGTGCCTGTCGCGGTCTCCTGTCGCGGTCTCAGCGCAAACTTGTACCTATTAAGGTACAGCGCAAACTTGTACCTATTAACTGTAATTAAATTAAAATACCGAACTTGTACCTTTAGATTGCTAAACAGTATTGTACACGTATTTTTTATTTTGTTTCACAAACAAAAAATGACGAAGATACAGTGATTCGGAGTTTAGCGTGACGTCACTCGTGGGTACGATTTTTTTACCCACGAAAGACGTCGCAACCATCTAAGTTTGATGTTCTATATCTCTGTCGATTTTAGAAAATTTGGAAAAACATAAAATACGTGTCCTATATTTTTCCATGATCTAGCTGAGGGATTAATTAGAATTGTGTATTTTTGACCCAGTCCGATGATACCCTTTTGGGAACTACTTATGCAGTCCACTAAATGTTCCCACTGCTAAGGTCTAGGAGAGAAACAAGGTCAAAATCGGGACTCAGGGCGTTCTCTCGCAAAGAGAGAATTAAGGTCATAATCTACCACGCTGCTCTGGCTTAATGCGGGTTGGTGACCAAGCGCATGACGTATGGTCGCAAAAGATTTAGGATCATGCCAGTTTCCCTGAGGAATTCCTGAGAATTCCTTCACCGTTTTTAAGTTAGTGGTATTGGGCATATAACTTCGATAAACCTGTGGTGCGCGTTTCGAACCAGGGGCTTCGAATCGAAAGTTGTCGTTCTCCCGATTATAGTTCAAAAAAACTATTTCTCAAGAAACTTTGCACTTTATCCGAGTCAAAAGAACGCGACACTCTTGACTAACTAATAAAGTTTTAAACATCACACAAATTCACAGCTTTTATGACGTTTTAAGCAAAGCAAAACATCCTAACTTGCTTATTAATAAAAAAGTAAGAACGTGGGGTTGGACGGCTACTTGAAAATTACTACCACAATGTAAAGAAATACTCCCAGTGCTTCATCGCCTTTGATCTTGGGAGAAACGCCGATAATGTCTAGACACGGGCAGGGTTGTCGCAATTTTGAAAACGTGGCACCAAAAGAAAATTAAAACATACAGAAGACGTCAGCCCTTAGGCGCGCTCCTGCAATACTAACATTGTAATGTAGGCAAGTCTCACCCCGCACGCCCACCATTGACCCGTCTTGACGGCTTCGGCGAACGACTGTATGATTTAATAAACTGTGCTATTACTAAGCCATGTATTTTTATTCATAACATAGACATCTATCCTAGATGGGAATCGAACGCTCCGGTTGAGCAGTCACAATGACTACTATATTACGACTCTATTAAAATAATACTATGGTGGTGGCAATGGGCCGGCCATATCTGTCGCAGAACCGATAACCGTTGGAGTAGACGTGCTCTTGAGTGGAGACCACGAATCGGTAAACGTAGTGTAGGACACCCTGAGACTAGATGGAGTGACGATATACGGGAGACAGCAGGCAGTGGATGGAGACGTATAGCCGAGGATAGGGCTGAGTGGCGAGCCATGGCAGAGGCCTATGTCCAGCAGTGGACTAAGATAGGCTAATGATGATGATGAAAATAATACTACGTTATATTTTTGAACTGTAAACTCTAGTTATAACAAATTTGTATGAGTTTAGTCACTGTCTCTCTCACAATACCTAATCCCCGAGGCTTTGCCGAAATTCCAAGATAATTCAGGAGGAGGGCCGTTCATTCTTTTGATATTTCACACACATCCTCCGTAGATTGTAATGATGAGAAAAACGATCTTTATTTTCTCGTCACGTTAACCGATTTTTCGCTGACAAGTTAGGCTGAGCGTTCACCTGAGATGTGCGAAGAAAAAGAATACGGTGCGAGTAAAATTAAAAAAAATTGGCAGTCATAGAAACTGCCGATAGAAGTGAAAATTCAGAATTCGATAGCTTACCTTGGAAACTACACGGGTGTAACCGGGGGGCATGACCTCGCCATCTTGCCATGGCCATCTAGAAATGCGTCAGGATTTCGCATTGGCTAATGCGTTTCCACATAGCCATGCCATGATGGCCTGTCCACTGCCTTTCAGCATTTCCCATTGGCTGGCGTATTTCTAGATGGGCAATAGCCATGGTCCCGAGTTTACCCGAAGCTTTCTTATCATACCCGAGCGTTACGAATGAATTCAATTCACAGCCCACAAAAAATCTGTCTATGCGCGCCTAAAGAAGTTTTCACTTCAAAAAGGTTTATCGTGAACATTGTGCATGAAACTACGCCGAAATATCGGGAAATTGATCTAAGATTTGACAATGTAAAATTTTACGTAATTAATAATGCAGCAAAAGAGGGTTATTCAAAAGAGTTAGTCAAATTAGTAAATTGCTCTGAATGAGTAGTTTACCTGGTATCATTGTATTTAAAGCATAGAGTGTCGAGGCGAGTGTCCAAGTGTCCAATGCGGGACATGTGTCCAATGGTAAGCAACACGTCTGTCTATAACAGCATAGTGTCACGAAGCTATTGGAACATGAAGAGTCCAAATCATTATTACGCTACGCTCGTAAAAAAACTGACATCAATTTAAAATGAAATTCACATACCACGACAAAGTCAAATTTCAAAAAAATCTATCACTGTAATGCCTAAATATTATATAACATGTAAAGTGGTTTATTATGTTATGCTAATCTTCTTAATATATATAAATCTCCTGTCACGATGTTTGTCCGCGATGGATTCCTAAACTACTTAACCGATTTTAAATTAAATTGGCACACCACGAGCAGTCTGGTCCAACTTGAGAGGTAGGATAGTTTTTATTTCGATTAATAGTCTTTAAATGACAATTTCCGAGCGCAGCGGGAATGGGTCGCTAGTTTCTATATATTTATTACTTGAGTTTATATTTAAGCTTGATCCCTTCAGTTTTTACGATGTGATTGAGCAACAATCATCCAAACACTATCACATTTATAAATTTAGTATGGTTGACTTAAAACTTTCGGCCGACTGGAAAATAACCTAAAACTATATTTATGCGTTAATAAATACCGGTTTTTTGGTAAAAAAGCATAAAGCCTAGTTGTTTTGGTAGGGTTTTAAATAAAATTGAGCAAAACCGGGTTTTCCACGCCAAAATAAGGAGTATCGCTTTTTTTTAAACCGGTTTTACGGCTTGCAGCGGTATTGTCCGTCAAAGACAAAGTTTTGAGTATGACGTGATATAACAACGAAACGGAACACTGCGAAGAACTTTATTTATGATGGAAGAGATAAACCCTTAAAAATATTAAGCTACAATCAAATGTATACTCTGTCAATACCTAACATAGAATTACATTTTGACTATGAAATAAATATGTTTTTGCCTAGTTTTGCTTGAGTTAAATATCTGATCGCCGAGTTTCAAACTTTTATGTGACCTAAAACTGGTGACAAATTTTTGAAAACCGTAAAATTTTTAGAAAAAAATTCGACATAGTATATATGATGTCATAAAGATTTCCATTTACAAAAAATGCCGCTTGAGACGCGGTCTCACGCACTCACTCCCCTTGGAAAAGACCGCTGATTGCGGCTGAAACTTAATTAACGCTGGGCTATATCACACTGCAGTTATGCATGCACCCTACAAATCTTACTAACCTATTTATCCTACTGATATTATTAATGTCAATGTTTGAACGTTTGGAAATGTGAATATTTGTTGCTCAATCACGTCAAAACGTGAGAACGGATCGAGCTGAAATTTGGAATACAGATTATAGTCTAGAAAAACTCATAAGCTACTTTTTATCCAGGGAAAGTAACGGGAACGGGAACTACGCGGGTAAATCCGAAAAAAACTGTTAGTATTATAAATGTCAAAGTTTGGATGGTTGTTGCTAAATGACATCGGAAAGTCTGAGCTAATCGCGTTGAAATTTGGAAAATAGTTAAATTAAAGTCTGGAATAACACATAAGGTTTTATTCCGAATATACAACGGGAACGGGAACTTAACGGGCTTAACCGCGTGACGCTGTTAGTTACAAATATGTTACAACAATGTTATTTTTCATAGCAACACAAACTTACAACACTCATTTTTATATTAGAGCTAAAAACTTGTTTCAAATGTCTCTATAATCGTAACTAGCGCCACATTAAACATCATTGTCTCTTCCATTTCCCGTATCCGCGTAAAAGTCGCCATTTTCACTTTGCAACCACGAGACAAAGCCGCCTCTATCTATTGTTAAATTTTTAAACCTGCAACCGCCTTTTTAACTTGCCGCCGGCTTTTTGTAACAGTTAGGATGAGAACCTACAAAGATCTGACAAATGTTTTAGTATTAAAACTAACGTGGTTATTACACATTTTAAAATTAAATTACGGGTAACTCACGTTTAATATAGTCAGCCCAGTCCAGCTCAAGTTTCGATCGCGTCCGGCGATCTTTTTCAAGGATAGTGCGCGCGTGTGTTCGCAGCTCGTTTAGACTATATTAAACGTGCATTACCCGAGTATTCATTTTAAAATCTGACAAATAGTTACTGACAAAATACTTTTTTTAATTAATACTATAATATATATTTTTTATAATATAGAGTGACGGAACGAACAGGACATGAGCCTGATGGTACTGATGATGGCAGCATACCTGCCCAAAACAGTACAGCAGATATTGGGATATTAAGAGTTCAAGTCAATACCTAGCACTGCGCTTCTCACCTAAAGATTTAAGATAAAAAATGTTTTTTCTCCATGCCATGCTATTTCTCTGAAAACATTACCTTTCCAACCGGAACACAGTTCAATATTGTTCAAATAAAAAAGTTAATTCTTAGGCGTGTCTGTGGTGTGATGTTTGCACATTACCTACTGCTCGAGCGTAGAATAACTGGCAAAAGTGCGGTACTTCCCTAGGCGGACTCTGTACCACTACAAAAACCATATTTAATTAATATAACATTTAAAAATGTACAACATAAAAAAGGCTTATTTGGTATAAGTTGCACCCTATAGCCCACAGCTTAACAACCACAAACTTAAACGAGATAAAAAGTTGCCTATGTTTACGTAAACGTCACTTTGAGTCAATTTACGTAAACGTCACTTTGACTCAAACCAACAATAG
The DNA here is from genome assembly GCA_963693475.1 of Ectropis crepuscularia. NCBI lineage: Eukaryota > Metazoa > Arthropoda > Insecta > Lepidoptera > Geometridae > Ectropis > Ectropis crepuscularia. Next base: position 24,609,775 of record OY856355.1, read on the forward strand.
CACAGTACAGCTACTATATTCATAAAAGCCGCATCTTTGTCTTATAACTCTTGATAACAATTATTTATTAGGGAACGCTTCACAGAGTATCCGAGACGCACTTCGCCAATGAAATGAAATGAAACGAAACGAAATGAAATAAATGAAATGAAATGAAATTAGTAGCTTCTGAATATATAGTAGTGAAGTTTAATAGAATTAATTTATAGTGTTATGTGTGAATTTCTCTTTCAATATTTATTTATTTAGTAAGCTAACATACTAAATTCAGAAGCGAGAATTGCTGGCTTCTGAATTCAGTTGACTAACCATGCTAATAAACTTGCTTCTGAATTCAGTAACTAAATTTAGGCAAGTGTAATAAGGGCTAAATTAATCTCAAAACAACAATCTACGTGAAGTTATCTAATTAATGACACTTAGTTACCTAGTCTGGGAGAGTGTGGGTGGAACAAAAGATGGGTACAAAGAAGTGATACGTGTGTTAAATGTCGCTGGGTTTATAATATGGTATTGTGGTTTTAATGTATTCCTGGCAGCTCTCCACATTGTACCCTTGTAGTTGCCGTTCCCGTTATTTTCTCACGATAAAAAGTAGCATTTCTGTTATTCCAGACTAGCTTTTACCCGCGACTTCGTCCGCGCAAAATAAATATTAAGGTAACCGAGGCAGAACACCCATACGAATTTACGATTACTAAAACATTTTATATTAAAACATTTATAAACAATATCATCAAAATCAGTTCAGTGGTTTAGGCGTTAATGCGTAACAGATAGACAGACAGACAGTTACTTTCATATTTATAATATTAGTAAGGAAATCAAGTGTCAAAATTTCATAGTTTTATCTTCAACAATGACGAACTTCCATGTAAACTTTCATTCTCCATTTCAACCCTGATTTCACCCCCGTACAGTTCGAAATTACAAAATTGATAGAACAAACATCTATTTGCTTCACGTCAAGTGTCTAGATACGAAGTTTCACGGTTTTATCTTCAACAACTACAAACTTCCATATAAACTGTCATCCCCCATTTCAACCACTATTTCATCCCCGTACAGTTCGAAATTACAAAATTTCTAGAACAAACATCTATTTGCTTCACGTCAAGTTATCTATATATTATCTATATGAAGTTTCATGGTTTCAACAATTACGAAGTTCCATATAAACTTTCATCCCCCATTTCAACCCCTTCAGCCCTTTTTCTTTCTCCTTTTTTGCTCTAAGTTTATTGCTGAACAGATGTAATTACCACCAAGGAAAGCACTGGATTCTCACGACACAGGATTTTACCTAGTGTGAGATCCAGGGTTCCTTACACAATACTACTATGTATTATTGTACTTATCATATTGTTTTTTGTTCAAATAAAGTTATTATTATTATTATAAATAAAAGTTAATAAAAATGGGTGAAAATAACAACACCACTTTAATAGAATATATTAATTATAATTAAACTTTTTCCGTAATAAAAAGTAACCTATGTCCTTTTTTGAATCTAGTCTATCTGTGTACCAAATTTAACTAAAATAGGTTGTGTGGAATTCACGCTTATAACATTGAAAATTACGGAATCTTCAAACAACCGTCCATCCCTTGTTTCACCCTCATAGGGGTTAAATTTCGCAAAACCCCGTCTAAGTGAGCGCCTACGTGCTAAAAGACACCTTCATGCAAAATTTCAGAATCAGCATTTGTAGTTCCTGAGATTTCATATTGAGTGACCTTTCGCTTTTATATTTATCTTAATATCTATAAATCTCCTGTCACGATGTTTGTCCGCAATGGATTCCTAAACTACTTAACCGATTTTAAATTAAATTGGCACACCGCGAGCAGTCTGGTCCAACTTGAGAGTTAGGATAGTTTTTATTTCGATTAATAGTCTTTAAATGACAATATCCGAGCGCAGCCGGAATGGGCCGCTAGTTATAATATAGATTTTGAAGTTTGCATGTATACCACTCAATAAACTATGATAACTATGAAATAACGCAATATAACTATATGCGAAGTTCGCCTAAAGAAGTACCACACCATGGCCAGTTATTCTATCACCAAGTAGTAATGGGCAAACGTCACTGTTTTCCGGTTTGAAGGGCCATGTTTCCAGAGAAACTACTGAACATAGAGATATATCACCTCATATCCAGTGACGAGCGCAGTAGATACACAACAGTTCCAGTTATTAGTATAGTAAAAGTGATCCGAGTGCGTCTTTACCGTAAACGTTTTAATCTTTTACTGGGCTTCTGCGCTGATACCTCTGTGGCCATTGTTGTACGGTTTCGGCTTGTGATCGTCACTAAAAAATGCTGGACAATGTTATAAAGATTCTTCGACACGACGCCTGACCAAAATACTGACGTTTATTTAGCTCAATATGTAACCATAGCCATTAAGCGTGGTAATGCCGCCAGCATGCTGGGTACGCTTGTTTTTGGTAGTGGATTTGAGCATTTTATTGATCGTTGTATGTGTAAATGCATTTACTCTTCGTTAAAAAGGTGTACACGCCACTCTCTTACGAAGCAATCTGAATCTATTAAAATTTTTGGGTTTTAGGCTTGCACTTGACCATCTTCTCGATTGTCCAATGGTGCAATAAATTAAGCTTTATTTATGTATATTGGAAAATATAACTTAAAATAATTATAAACGTCTTTCTGTCTTTTCTTTCAGATAAATATGTGGTCCAACAAGATTTAAGAAGACACAAGAGCTCTTAACTACAATTTGGTATGTATAATTTTAATATTTTTATCAACCAACTCTCAAAAAGGAATAATAGCCAAAAAGTATCTTAAATTCGGTTAAGCTCTTCACGTGTTTAGTCGCGTAATTCTGTTAGAAAATAACTAACAGCTCCCCGCGGTTTTACCCGCGTAGTTCTAAAACCCGAAATAAAAAACCAATGTGTTATTCCAGCCTATCTCCTAACTTTTTTTTTTAATAAAGTGTGACGAGACGAGTAGGACATTTGCCTGATGGTAAGCAACATGCCTGCCACATAACAGCACAGTGACACGCAGCTATTGGAACATGAAGAGTCCAAATCATTACCTGGCACTGCACTGCGCTCGTCACCCAGAGATCTAAGTTGTTATATCTCTAAGCCCTGTAATTTCTCTGGAAACATTGCCCTTCAAACCGGAACACAGTAATGTTTGCACATTACTGCTTGGCGATAGAATAACTGGCAAAGGTGTGGTACTTCCCCAGGCGGACTCTGGCAAGAGTCATACCACTACCATTATATAACTGTATTTCTAATCTTAGCCTGAGCCATTTAGCTTTTACGGTCTTACGATGTGATTGAGCAACAAACAACCAAACAATCAAACTTTCGTATTTATTTTATAACTAGCAGCACCCGACGGTTTTACCCGCAAAGTTCCCGATTCCATTATTTTTCTCGTTACAAAAACGATATAATATTATTCCAGTCTACTGTATATCCATGTAGATACCCAATTTTATCCAGAGACCTTCATAGTATTTTTATTGTTTACTGTTTAATTGCACATATACAATTTTTGCGTTCAAGAGTAACAAACATCCATTCTCACTATCTTTCGCATTTATAATAAATGTTAGTAGGTACATATATGACTTAATACCTAATTACTATGCAAAACCGAGTAAGTAATACCAAAAATAACCAACGTTTTGACAATGATGGATCCGACTCCGAAATACTGCTTCCTTTAGTTTTACGTAAAGTAAGTAAACAATAAACATATGCTAAAACTACCTCCGCCTTTTGTTATGATTGATTATGACGTGGGCATTAATAAAAAAATTACAAAGAACAATGGTATTGACTAAACGCGAGCACGACTCTACTGAACAAGATTATTCCCTACTGCTGGTTCAAAGAAAATATAATGTCATGTAAATCCCCAAAAAAAAAGAAGCAGATAAGGTATACCTCTATATTTTTAAAGGAGATCAAAAAAGACGCTTTTCAATTCAAGCGTGTTTAGATATTTATGTTTTTTTTTCTTTTTGACACTCTCGAAGATGCGTTTCTATGGGTCAACTTATAAAATGTTTTGAAATGTCTTATCTTACTTGCAAAGAGCAATAAAGAATTTGTATTTCTATTATTTGTGAAATTCTAGGATAATATTGGAGTTTGGATGTCAAAGTCAAAGTTCTTTATTCATAAATGTACAACTTACACGTCAATATTGTTGATTTTTGTAGCTCCATCACGCAGTGTTAAGGTACAAGTTCGCGCCGCGACCGCGACGCGAGACCGCGATCGGAGACCGCGACCGGAGACCAAGACAGGCACTTGACACTATAGAATTGTATGGACGCCAGTTCGCGCTGAGACCGCGACAGGAGACCGAGACAGGTCGCGGTCGCGGTCGCGGCGCGAACTGGCGCCCATACAATTCCATAGTGTCAAGTGCCTCTTGGTCTCCGGTCGCGGTCTCCGGTCGCGGTCTCCGGTCGCGGTCTCCGGTCGCGGTCTCCGGTCGCGGTCTCCGGTCGCGGTCTCGCGTCGCGGTCCCGGCGCGAACTTGTACCTTTAACCATGGGGTTCGTACGCCATTGCCGTTCTCCCGACGAGACCAGCCATATCTTATTAGACCAGCGTAAATTCTTAGCTATCATTTCATATTAATAAAAATCTTTGATAAATTTAGTACGTCCTTTCCGAGTAAGTTAAACTCTGCGCAATCCTTAACTCGGCTTGTTTTGAAACGAACGTTATATTTTATAGCGAAGGCTTATTTCGACAGTGTGTCTCCGGACTGACGTGGGGAAGTGTGTTATAAATAAGCACCATAATGTCCGGGGGAATGATTCCCGTCACGCCACCGCAGAATAGCTCGCGTCACGGAATGATCGGTGGAAGTGATGACAGACGCTTGACTTATTATAAGAATATTTATCACAATTATAAGTTGGGGTCGACATCACAATATACCTACTATTAAGGTGCGTCCCCCAGCAAAACGAGTTTTTCGTCCAGTTTTCAGAGCTATCTACTCATTAGCGAAAACAAATATTCAACTGGTAAAAAATACATTAAATTTCTACAACTTCTTGGCTTCAAAATGGTAGTTTTCTTTTTTTGATAATGAACTTATTGTTTAAATAATCACCTCACAACGAAACCATGAAAAAATTCAATAATTGTAGTTATCATGCATCTCCTCAAAAACCCTCCAATATTTTGATTTTGTACTTACCAACGGATAGACAATTCCATTACGAACATTTTGGTAGTTTTTTTTTTTCAAAAGACCGAAATCTGATTTTATAAAGAGTTTATTCTTATATTTGAGCGTAAAACAGCGACAAATCGTACTGTTTCTCTCTTGCTCTTTCTTGCGGTGTGCGATAAGGTAAGAAATACTCAAGGTCATTTGCTCGGGGTACGGCCTTAAGCCACAAATGGAGCAAGGCTTGTATAATGTCAACTATCTTAATAATATTTATAAAAAACATCGGCTCGCAGTTTATTCGCGTAATTTCCGATTGTTTTTAGGGATAAAATGAAGTATAGGTTTTTGTGTTGGTAGGACTCTTCCCAGAGTTCCCCTGGGGAAGTTTGGGAAACCTTTGCCAGTTATTCTAACGCCATGAATAATATGCAGACACTACTGTGTACCAGCTCGAAGGGGAATGTTTCCAGAGCATATTGATAAATCTTATACTTCTGGGTGACGAGCGCAGTTCAGTATTAGGTAATGTTTTGGACTCTTCATGTTCCAATAGCTGCGTGTCACAGTGCTGTTATCCAGGCATTTTACTTACTACCAGGCACATGTCCTGCTCGTTTCTTTGTATAAAAAGAAAACGTTATACCTACTCTAAAAAAATAAGTTAGTACCTAGGACTTCCTAGGGAAGTTACGGTGGTCTAGTCGGGAGAACGGCGGCTGCCGATCCGGAGACCCCGGTTTCAAACCCCACACGCACCACTGTCTTTTCGAAGTCATGTGCGTAATGCCGCTAACTTAAAACGGTGAAGGAAAACATCGTGAGGAAACCGACATGTAAGTACCTAGAATCTTTCGAAGTCATGTGTCATCCGCCAACCCGCACTGGACCAGCGTGGTGGATTATGGCCTCAACTCTCTCCTTGCGAGAGAAAGCCCCGAGTCCCAGCAGTGGGAACGTTTAGTGGGCTGTTGATGTAGTGTAGGGTAAGTACTTTCCACTGCTATATAGTTTTGTTCATAATATATATTTACTACTTGCATAGCGTAGTATACGTAGCCCACTAAATAAATATATTCCCACCGCCTTTCAGGAATCAGTCGAATGCTAATATGCGTAATATGAACTTTATGCCATCCCCGTTAAGACATAGATTACATTGGCAACACATATTAGCAGACCGCTCGCTGACACCTGTCTACTAATGTATGTTGTTAGTGTAATCTAAATCTTAACTAACATGATATAACGCCCATATTTGAGTGTATTTTATTTGTCGAGTGGGCGCAGATTTTAGTTTGCAGTAGAGGCACCTCAACCGACTACTACACCTCTAATTAATTTGAAAAATGTTCCCACAATTGGGACTTCTCTTGCAAGGAGAGAGTCGAAGCCATAATCCACCACACTGGCTCAGGGCGTTATGCCGCAAAACTTCGAAAGATTCTTGGAACATCTCCTCGCGATGTTTTTTCACCGTTAAATGACAGTGATTCACCAGTAATCTTGAGAGACAAATAAACTTGTCCATCTGCACTTCGCAGAATCCTTACTGGCGGGATCCGAATAAACGGTCTCGAGATTATGAACCGTACATTCTACCCACTGCGCTACCGGCGTACTCTTTGACTATTACATGCAAATGTTTGAAGAGACGTAGGAGTAGTTTGACAAGGTTCTAAGTTGGAGTTGATGGTTAAATACGCCGTTAATTTAACTTTTAGACTGGTTTCAATTAATTCAGGCCAAGGACAGATGAAGCATTTGATATTTTATTTGTTTAGGGCGTAATACACATATTCATTTAGAATAAAAACACGGAATTTACATTAATATATTATAATGTAAATTATAAATTAATAGTTTTTTTAGTTAGTAGTTAGTTAGTTAGTTGTTAGTTAGTAGTTAGTTTTAGTTAGTTTTAGTTAATGTAACCTTGCCTTCTTTTACCAATTACCTACCTACATTATGTTTAGGTTCTCGAATGAAAATGACTAATAAAATAATTTAGATTGTAATTAGTTCCTTTGTAATATTTTCAGTAAAACCGATGGAATGGTTGAGCTATAAATAAACACAACACACATAGACAAAAATAATAAACTGTATTCGAAAAACTTACGGGTGATAATAAAATACACAATTCATTATACAAAACGCCCATACGTATCCTATTTCCGTACAAAATGTCACCCAAATATTTACCATAGAAATTGTCAGCGGAATCTGTTTGTGTGCTGTAGGAAGTTAGGCTAAATTCACACTCCATGCGTGTGGCAAATTACCCTTTTGAAGTTAAGGGAAACACACAGTGACGTAGGTATTGTTATCTGAAATTATTTGCAATTTAGTTAGGATAGATTTTTGTGTAATTTACTATGATACGGAATTCTATTGGGGTATTTTTTGTTACGTAAGTTTGACGTTTTAAAGCCGGATTTTAACCAGTTACTTAAGGGTTGATGTTCACGGGCCTGTAGTCTAGTACTATTACAAAACTCGATCATCGTCTGTTATGTGCTGATTTTGATTCTCCCCCATTCATTGTTCCACCTATTTTTCCGCGTGCCTTTTTTTTACGGTCCACAGACTGTAGATTGTACCCCACAAATCTAGATAAAACCGGCCAAGTGCGAGTGGGACTCCCGCACGAAGGGTTTCGTACCATTAGCAAAGAAATGGCGAAAACCTCGTTGGTTTTAATCCGAATTCCGTATCCATAGACTATCGCAGTTTTCGCGGACAGGCTTTATACCAAAACGCTTTGCTAAAATTTAGATTTTACGTAAACGTACAACGAATTCGATAGCGCGTTTTAGTCTTCTAATGGCGCCATTTAGTTTGCTTGAGACGAAATAATCGAGCGAGAAACGGTAAAAAATCAAGTTTGTTGTATGGGATATATTAAATATTCATTTTATTTTATTATTAGTATTTGTTGTTATAGCGGCAATAGAAATGCATGATCTGTGAAAATTTCAACTGTCTAGTTCACCGTTCTTGAGATACAGTCTGGTGACAGACGAACGGACGGACTGACAGCCAAGTCTCAGTAATAGGGTTCCGTTTTTACCTTTTGGGTACGGAACCCTAAAAACGATGCAGTCATCGCACGCCTTACAAACCGTCTACTCGAAAAATCACACTTCTACACGTGTATAAAGATTTAAGACCTCACGCTACAGTCAAAAGCCAGCTTGCTATCATAGATTTCATTTATTCCAATGCAACATTCATAAACAAACTATTTTCGTGTTGGCGTGCAAGAAACTGCGTGTCATGCATAGCGCGGGCCCTGACACTCGAGTGGCAGGGGTCTCGGGTCAGGCGCCCAATAATTCGATGGCTTTTGTGAGACTTTCGGAACGTGATGGTGACATTTTTAAAGCAGCGACATGGTAGGAATATTTTCACCTATTAGAATTCAGTTTATATTTTTGGCGAACCACATACAGATTTTACTCATCAGTTTAGAAAACGAAAATATTACCTCAATATAATTTTTAAAGACCTATCCATAGATACACAACACCTAAGGTTTTGATGAAAAAAAATTCAGTTCTAAGTATGGGGCACCCCAAAATGTATTGTGTTTTTTTTTCTATTTCTGTGCGAAAATCTTAACCTTTTGAACGCCAGAGTCACCTATAATACTTGACAAGCGCTAGCGAGCCCTGTACGCCAACGACATCTATAGGTGACAAAAAAAAACGGACTATACCAAAACATTGTAGGTTAGATATCAAATGATGACAGCACAATTTTTTTTTTAATTTTGACTTATTTCGTACGCTTGGCGTCCAGGGCACGGAAATGCAATTTAGTCCTGGCGGTCAAAAGGTTAAAGCGGTTCACGGAATACATCTACTTACCAAGTTTCAACAGTATATAGTTTTTATAGTTTCGGAAAAAATTGGCTGTGACATACGGACGGACAAACAGACAGACAGAAAGACAGACATGACGAACCTATAAGGGTCCCGTTTTTTGCCATTTGGCTAACGGAACCCTAAAAATCGACAAAGTCATTCCAGCTGTCAAGGAGTTTAATAACACACACTCATACAGAATATTTAGAAATACGTCACCGTAAGATTGAAGATGCTGTCAGTTTGTCATAAAATACCTACGTGATATTATAAAACTACGGTAGCTTAGGTTAGTTTATAATTTAACGTCGCGTGATTAAATTGTAAATTAATTGTATTTACAATTTATATAAAGATGAAAATAACATAATATAAAATTAGAGTTCCTTCACCACTTAAGCAAAACCAAATTAAAACCAAATTACAAAAGAAACTGCGAAAAAAATAAATGTATCTTATTCTTTTGATCTCTTCTTTATACAGTGAAAATTTTTTGATCTTGAAGCCCAACAAATTATAATCGTTTACTTACACGTAGAATTGTATGCCCCTATGTCCGTTGGAGCCAGTTAGTCTCTACAGCCTAACTTTCAAAAGTAGCACTGCGAGAATTTGAATGTTTGTAGAAAAAAAAGAAAATAGGAACTACGCGGGAAAACCACGGGGGTTTCCGGGGTCCTTTTAATCCTACTAATGTTTTAAATGTCATAGCTTGGATGTTTGTTGCTCAATCGCGTCAGTACGACTGAACGGGTCGGATTTAAATTGGGAACACAGATTACAGTGTGACACATTCCCCTAGGCTAGGTTTTGTATCACGGGAAATAACAGGAACGGCAGTTCCCGTTTCAGTTATGTTTTTGTGAAAAAACGTAGTCGGTCGACTAACTAGTCGAGAATATACTTTAATTAATACATTTAATATATTTCAATGGATGTGCCCTCCCAAACTTCAGGCGCACGGAATTATGTTATCGTTGGGAAGAGTGAGCTCACTTTTTCCGTTTTAGTTTATTGTAGGAAGCAGTGAACGCCGGACTTATATACTCATCGCTCTTTGTAGTCAACAACCAAAATAAGTAGAACCGCTAAATACCTCGCCGTTAGCGATTCTAGGAGTCAAATAGATTGGTAGTTGTAAACCACTCACGCTACACACAGAGACGCAATTTGTTAACAATTTCAAAGTGCTCAGGGCACATCTGTTGATTTATATCGTGGTTTAATTTTGTGTTCCATTTCAATCCGATCCGTGCACACCTCCCCATGTCATTGAGCAACAAACATTCATATACCAAGACTTTAGTATTATAGTAGTTGGATAGGATATTAAATTACGTTCTAAGCACTAATGTTGTTTCAAACATCCCCAACGCGACATAAATGTATTAACAGCTATTATTACCCTTCCCATAAGTTAGTATTTACTTAATTGGGTTAGAGATATAATTGCCACGAGGTCTAAAACCACAGCCCATCCCACTAGCTTAATGTGTGCTAAGGAAATTTACTTACTATAGTTCGGCCGTTCAGAGAATGCGTTCCTGACACCTATCAGTTAGTCTTATATAAATATTGTTTACCAAGTGATTTGACACTCAGTTTGGCACAAGAGTATAACATTAATTGATTATTGATACAATAATGTTGTTTTAATGCTCATCAATTGTTAAAACGGTAAACAACCAGCAAACATATTTTTATCGTAACTGCAACGCCATTACGAAGTTACGTCGTCAGTTCAATCGCGACGTGTCAGGAACGCATTCTCTGAACGGCCGTAGTATAAGGGACCCGTATTTTCCGATGAATACGTTGGCTGAGTAGTTTATATATATTTAGTTATTTTACCTTCTTTGAAGTGAAAACTTCGTTTGTCTCACCACAGACACATTTTTCGTGGGCTGTGAATTGAATTCTAGCGTCACGCTCGGGAATGATACGAAATTTTCGGGTGAATTCGGGACTTTGGACATTGGCTATCTAGAAATGCGTCAGCATTACCTATTGGCTAACCAGAAAAGCCAGCCAGTCAGCGTTTCTAGATGGTAATTCTCATGGCCACGCCCTCCGGTTTCACCCGCGTAGTTTTCAAAGTGAGCTATCAAATTCTGAGACGTAAGTTTCTTTTCACTTCTATCGGCAGTTCCTATGACTGCCCATTTTTTTCATTACTAGGTAGTGTGCCATTTTTTTTTTAAGTACAATATAGAGTGATGGGACGAGCAAAACACGTAAGTACCTGGACGTCTACTCTGATTCTACGAAAATGAAATTTCGAAAAAATACTCGCGACTTTCCTACTCTCGTTCTACTTCGTTTCGTCCGATACAACATTATTTGACGTTTAAATGGTCTAAGCATACTCTAATTACAGTAGGCTTAGAACATTCAAACGAACAAAGCGACGGATCGAAGTAGAATCGGAGTTGGAAAATCGCGAGTTTATTGCGAAATTACGTTTTCGTTGAATTAGAGTAGACATCCTGATAGTAAGCAACACGTATTGTCTCGCAGCTATTTGTATATGCACTCAGCACTCAGCATCCCGGAAAAAATAACTCTAGAATAAAGTGGTCAACTGCAAGTTGGACTCGCCCATGAAGGGTTCCGTTGCAGCAAGTAACATAAGATACATAGTACACATAGTAATTGTAGTTCGTTGTAGCTTTGGTCGAAGTTTCAATAATAGTGTATATTTATAACGGACTAAAAATAAACTACTTATCAGATCGAGTTCAAACTAATTTTCGTTGGTAGTTTACATGGTAAATGGTAATGTACATCATATATCTTTTTTAGATTTTTCATTATCTTACTTTAGAAGTTAGAGGGGGGGGGACACACATTTTACCACTTTGAAAGTGTGTCTCGCGCAAACTATTCAGTGTATACGAAAATAATTTTTGAAACCTCAACATCATTTTTGAAGACCTATCGATAGACACCCCACACGTGTAGGTATGATGAAAAAAAATGTTTGAGTTTCAGTTCTCAGTATGGGGGGCACCCCTAATTTTTGTTTTTTTTAAAAAACTTTTGTAAAAATCTTAATGCGGTTCACAGAATACATCTACTTACCAAGTTTCAACAGTGTAGTTCTCATAGTATCGGCAAAAAGTGGTTGTGACATACGGACGGGCAGACAGACAGACAGACAGACATGACGAATCTATAAGGGTTCCGTTTTTACGTTTTACGGAACCCTAAAAAGTATCTTTTATATGTTGCAGCCGGATTGTATAATTCGCTGTATTACATTACGGCTAGCCGTTTTGAAAAACAGGGCTGTTTTGTATTGCGGCGGTTCACTGATTAGCCGGATTGTCATTGCGATACTTTCTTCAATAAAACGGCCAACGTTTAGCCGCATCGTACTACTGCTTCAACTGTAGGGTAGGTACTTAACTGTACTGTAGGTACAAAATAAACAATGTTAAAATGAAAATTAACTTTACCAATCAGAAAATGCTGACAGGTTCTTACGACATTCCTTACTTTTTTTACATAAAATTGGCCAAGTGCAAGTGGGACTCCCGCACGAAGGGTTCCGTACCATTAGCAAATAATCGGCGAAAACTTTTTTTATTTATTTCAAATTCCGAATACATACATACTCGTAGACTATCGCAGTTTCCGCAGACAGGCATTCATCTGAAAAGCTTCATTAAAATTTTGATTTTACCTTATGGTTGTAACGACGAATTGGATACCGTGTTTTAGTCTTCTAGTGGCGCCATCTTGTTTGCTTGGGAAGGACTAATCGAGCAAGCAACGGTAAAAATCAAGTTTGTTGTATGTTAAATATTTATTTTATTTTATTATTAGTATTTGTCAAAGTCAAAGTCAAAGTCAAAGTACTTTATTCATAAATGTACAATTTACACGTCAATTAATAAAAACATAAAAACAAATGAAAGAGCATACAAATTGTATACATTTTCAAAGTTTAAAATGACTACTTTACTGTATTATAATAATTATTGTACAGAAAACTGTCAAGCATTATATGAGTATAATATGTTCCATGTCAAATGTTTGCATTCATTTTTATAGGACTTTGCCATCACTCTCTAAAAATTCGGTGTAACTATAAAAAGTTTGATCGATAAGCCAGCACTTTAATCTATTTTTGAAGCTGCCGAAACTTGGGGCAGATATAATTATTTTGGGAAGCGTGTTATAAACTTCAGGTCCCATAATGTGAGTTAACTTCCGTGACCTCGTTAGAGAGTGTGGTATAACATCCAGCTTATCCGCGTTACGCATGTTACGAGAATGTCTCTCTCCTCGCGTATTGTATGATTCTAGATTATTTCTGACATACACAGCCACCTGGAAGATCATTATAGCAGGTAACGTAAGTATGCCAAGCTCTTTGAAATATGGTCTGACGGATGAGCATTGCGATACGCCAACGATAGCACGTACGGCACGTTTTTGGGCGCGGAACGCACGCTCCCAATCGGCAGCGCGCGCGTATAGCTCGGCGCCGTATTGTAACCGAGAATGCACTGTGGCAAAGTAACACGCCCGCGACACATCCGCAGACACCACTCGGGATACTCGTCTTAACGCAAAGCACGCACTGCTGACCTTAGCACACATCTTGTCGATGTGGTGCTCCCACGTCATGCTGCGATCAATCTCGAATCCCAAAAATGTGGTGTTCTGTACTTGCTCAATTCTGACACCGTTTAGCGAAACTTTAAGTGGTTTTGTATGATGGCCCGACAGACAAAAGTGAACGAAGTGAGTCTTTTTTGAATTTAACATAAACCCATTAGCTCTAAACCATGAATTTAAGCCGTTAATTACAATATTTAATTTCTCTTCCAATTCCTCTATTGTAAGAGCTGTTACTACGGCAGCCACATCATCTGCATACATGAATATGCCTGCACCCTTTACGGCATCGGGGAGATCGTTTAGTAGGAGAGAGAACATTATATTTGACACCGACGAACCCTGCGGTACTCCCATAGATGAAGGCAGTGGATCTGATTTATTATCGCCATCGCCAGCATCCACTACTTGAGAGCGGCCTCGTAACATGTCAGTCAATACCTCGTATGATTTCCCAGCTATGCCATAGTGTTTAAGCTTTAAAGCTAAGGTCTTGTGGTCTGCGACATCGAAGGCCTTCGATAAGTCACAGCACAATACAGCTACTTGATCTTTACGTTCACGGGCAGCCAACACACTACGAATCACTTCACGCGTTAGAGAAATCGTAGACCTCCCTTCGCGGTATGCGTATTGTTGTTCACACAGCGCCTTGGTTTCCGATAGGTAGGCCACTAATCGCGAACTCAAGCCGTTTTCGAACACTTTGGCTATTTCTGGTATAATCGATACTGGTCTATATCCATCAATATCGTCCCTCTTGCCTTTGCCTTTAAATATCGGGGACACTTTCGATATTTTCAGCGACGACGGGTACGAGCCTTCTCTAAGACACTTATTAAACAGTGTGGCGAGAACCGGAGCTAGAGGCAGAATTGCTAACTTAATTAGCTCCATCGAAACACCGTAAATGTCTTTTGACTTTTTTGGGGGTATTCTGGAAGAAACTATACGGAATACCTCATCAGCCGAGAAACTTGTTAGTCTGAGGGAACGGTCAGATGCTTGACGTGCTGATACTAATATTTTACGTACAGTAGCAGCATCAGCTTTAGGTGCCCCACAGGCAGCAGCTGCATTTAAAAACCGAACATTCATAGCATTTACTGCATCTTTTGGCGAACTAAACTTACTGCCGTTGCAATCTTTTACGATCTCGGAGCAGTTCGACCTTGGGGTATTGTTTTTCCCCCTCTCCGTGTTCACGATTCCCCACATAGCTTTACATGGATTCGTACTTCCGTGTATTATACTACTATAATGATTTGTTTTACACATATTCAAAGTCGAAATGTATTTCCTGTTGAGATCGTCAAATATAGCTATTAAGTTCTCTTCCTCAGGAAATTGGCAAACTAATTTTGAAATATCAAACAACAACGATTTTAGATCAATTATGTCAGGTGTAACCCACGACGCGTCACGTTTGTTATTTGGTGATCGTTTTATCGGGAAACATGTATCATACTTATTTGCTAAAATATTAATCAGTGCCACCACAAATGTTTGAGCGGTTTTGTTTCTCTCGCTTACCTCGGGCCAATCTATACTGTCAATAGACATAACGAAGTTTGACCGGTTATTTTGCGAGAAATCACGCGTGCGGCGAGTGAGTTGTGCGGGTGTTGAGTGAGCAAATTTCAGTACTCCACGTACAGCCAAGTGATCCGACAGAAGCGTATTTATTGAGTTTGCGGAAGTAAGTTGTCGCGCTACATTTGTGAAAATAAGGTCAATCGCTGTTTGTGACTTTTCTGTTATACGAGTAGGGAAGTCTACAATTGAACTCACATCATAGGAGTGGAGTAAGTCAAACAGATTTTTACAGTCAGCGCTAGTGTTGTCTAAAATATTTATGTTTATATCACCGAGAATCATGAATGTTCTATCGGTTGCACTGAGCTTATCGAGCAAACGTTCCAGGCCACTTAAGAAACCTCTAACATGAGCTAGGCCTGTGCGATAAATGCAAATGATAGTAATGTCAAAGTCCATAACGTCAATCGCGGAAATTTCGCAAACAGAATGAGTTTGCGAAATATAAAAAAAACTGACAATGCTGATAACTCAACGTTTTCGACACACTTTAGTGCTTCATTTACAAAGATGCAAGATCCGCCATGGATAACATTATTTCTACAAAAACTAGACACTAACTTGAAGCCTTTTAAGTGCCGGCTTAAGTTTTGTTGTTATAGCGGCAATAGAAATACATTATCTGTGAAAATGTCAACTGTCTAGTAATCGCCGTTCTTGAGATCCACCCTGGTGATAGACGGACAGCCAAGTCTCAGTAATAGGGTTCCGTTTTTACCCTTTGGGTACGGAACCCTAAAAACATCTCACCTCTCAGATGAAACTTGAAAGCTTTTAACTTGATATTAGCGACGGTACACCTAAGAAATATGGTACACTTAGGCAAGGGTCTATCATTGAGATTTGACTCCGGGTGGGCTCCCGCCAGAAGCTCTGCGGTCAGCCCTGAGTGTCGCTTCTCCATACTCTCCATGGCTCGCTCCACTCAGGACCTCCCTTAAGCTTCTGGCTTTCGCATTTTTTAAATACACTCTAGGGGTAGTAGCGACAAGACTAGGTGGAGTCGAAGTGGTCCGAGTCGGATCTGGGTCATATATAACCTAGTTATAGGTATATTACGTAGCACAACAAATATTAAAAAAAATGCCTAAGTGCGTCTGAGCAACAGTCTAATCGAATGTAGTACAATTGATTTTTATGATTAAAACACATAAGGCCAAAAAACGATTATGCTAAAGTTACATTATGTTATGCTTCATTCATTATGACAAAGTAAAGTAGGGAAAAAAATTATGCGATTTAAAAGGCACCTTTAAAAAAATTAAAACAAATAAAAAATGCCTAAAAACTAATATGCGTCTCATCAATAGTCGAATTAAATGTAGTACAATAGATTGTTATGCTTAAAACATATAACCCCAATAAATGATTATGCGAAAGTTGCATTAGGACACTATACATTATGCTACATTCATTATGACAAAGTCAATTAGGAATAAAAAATTATGCGTTTTAATAGGCACCCGTTTGCACATCACTGCTTGGCGGTAGAATAACTGGCGAAGGTGTGGTACTTCCCCAGGCGGACTCTGCAAAGTGGTAGGAACCACTACCTACACAAAAGTTAGGTTATCTGACGATTATCTGAAGAAGCGTTGGATTATCTGACGGTATAGACAATTTTACGGTAATATTTTATATAAACATCCATACAAACGTAAAACTTTCGCATTTAAATAATATTAGTAGGATTCTTTAAACTCAAAAACTAAAGCCATTTCTGACACAGTAATTTTAAAATCTACGAATACAATACTACAGAGCAATGCCAAGAAAAACACCTAACGGCAAACAAAATCAAATGAAGACTCTGCAAAAAAACATTTTCGTCAGACAGAAAAGATCAAAACCATCTGTCGCGTACTTTCCTACTTTAAATGGACAAAGTATTTTTTACAGAAACATACTTAGTTTATTATCTTTAGTAACGTGTGTTCTTCCAAAAAATATCAGGTAAACTTATAACAAGCTTTCAGAAACAAGTCTAGACTGTTGACTTTAAACTAACTTTGACACAGGAATAGTGAAATTAGGTCATGTCAACTAGGTTGTGATATGTTAATTGCAGTGAAAACTTATTTTAGCGCTCCACATACAGATTTTTCATGGACTGTGAATGAAGTCCACAGAATTTTAACTAACGAAGTAAATTTTAGTGTAACTTGTAATTTGAAAAATTACACCTTCACTTTAAAAGCAATTAACTTCATATTGAAAGCTGGCAACACAGTGTGTTATACCATTTTAATTTAAGAATTTCAATAAAATACGCATTTTATTTCTTAAGTAGGCACTCTGGTGATAGTAAATTTTTAACACAACAAGAGGCTAAACTTACAATAAAAAATTGCTAATATTGAAGTTTGGGATTAAAATAAACCTAAGAAAAAAAGTATACAAGAAACACAAAAACAGTAGTTAACAGTCGAAAACACACTTATCCAAGGCAACTATTCAAAAAGCAAATTGAGAAAAATCCTTTTTTTTTAGCAATAAAACACAAAAATAAACGCAAAAACAAAAACAAAAATAGCAAAAAAGTCCTAGCAATTTTACCACCAATAACAGTGGCACGGAATGTAATTTTTTCAAAATTTCTAAAATGTCGTTTATCTTAAAAACTGTGAGTCTTTTACTAGGTACATTTTTTATTTTCTGGACCATCATGATGTTACCCTACCTACTTTTTAACCGACTTAAAAAAAGAGGAGGTTATCAATTTTTATTTTTGTTATGCGATAGCGCCACCAATAGTGATTCGATTTTCACGTTTTTTTTTGTTTGTTAGAATATATTTTTATCGAAATTTGTATACTGGTTTTGGAAATATAAACAATAAACTTAAATTTGCTTTTATGTGTTTATTACTTGTTAAACGCTATGGTGATAGAATCTTATGAAAGTTGGTCGAGTGTCTGAATTTAATACTAAATTGAAGTCGGTTTTTGCTTTTTTTAAGAAAATAAATTAGATATTACTCTATTCTGTTACTGAAGTATTACAAATCGGTTCGTAGATTGTAAACTTACAATGTTTCGAATTATCGAGTAATATAAGTTAGTTTCGACCCTGCGAATCTAGTTTACTGGTATTATAAGCTTTTACAATCATTAATTTATATCACGCCACAATTTTTGTGCCAATTTCCACAATGTACATAGGTACACTTTGTAGAAAATGGCGCAGTTTAACTTATCGCAATATGGTTGATTGGTTTATGACATTTTATTTTACATTCATAAGTTAAATAACAGAATAATCTTGTAACTAGAATATGATTAAAGTAAAGCAAAAACTATACTCGTACGGAGGCGCATGAAATTCCCCAAAATTATAGTTCGTATCGAGGAGTGCAAAATCCATTTTTTTTATCATGCAAAAAAAATACATTTAAATGAAAAAAAAACATTACGTACACTACCGTGTATTTGACACACATACGCATACATACTCTTTTGTTTATTTAAATTATGAATCCATTTCCATGATTGATGTTCCGAAGACACGAACGAAGAGTTTTGACTCCACTTTTGTGATAAGAACGTCTAGACTGTGGAATGAGTTGCCTGAGTGGGGTTTTCCCGATGGTTATAATTTTGGTGTCTTCAAATCGAGAGTGAATCGGTTTCTTCTAGGTTAGCACGCTCCGACGTAGACCGCATCGTCGCTTAACATCAGGCGAGATGGTGGTCTAGTGTTAACCTATAAAAGTAAAAAAAAAGTGGCATTAAGCACATGGCTTCAAAAAGACCGTGGTGCGCGTAGAGTCGTATCAGGTGTCCGGATTGGCAGTCGCCATTCTCCCGGCTTGACCACCTGGAACTTCAGCTTTAACCGATTTCAAGTTTTTTTAATAATATGAAGTGAGGCAAGCTGGCGTTTGCCAGCATTTTGGCATTCAAATAAACGCAAGCATCTTGGCCACACGTCGCGTCGGAAAGGTTTTAAAAATGAGACGAGTTCTCAGTCCCCACGACCCCAATATCTCAGAAATAAACGGTTCAAATGTGTAACTACTTCTAAGGTATGAATATTTACTTATCCGTCCAAATCGACGTTGTTAAAATAATCGTACTAAAATACTAAACGCAAAATTTTGTCAGAATGTGTATGTTACGTACTCTGTCACGCAAAAACTACTGCAGGGATTTGTATGAAACTTGGTACATAGATAGATAACGGCCTAGAAAAACATATAGACTATGTTTTATCCCAGTAAATTACCAGGATCGGGAACTACGCTGGTGAAAACACGGAGCTAGTATACCTATTATAATACTCACCATAGAAATAGGTAACAGTAAAACCATTCGTAAAAAATCGACAACTCATATTGATGGTAAAAACTCGGTTTCAAATTAGAGATGTTATCGATACATTTCTGTTGACCGCATAACATGACCTTTATTTTATGTTTGAATAAGGTCACAAATAGTTTTACTGATAAAGTATTTTACTGCAACGCGTGTTTCATTTTGAATGTGAATGGCGTGATTTAAGGTTGAACTACGAAGAGGCACAGAGAACTTGTGCTCAGGTAAATGGCATTTAACAAATAGTTGTGAATATTTTAGTGATTTTAAGAGTAACAAAAAATTTTTTTTTGTGTAAAAACATTTTTTTTTATTAAAAATTATTGATAGGCTTATTTTACTTCTTATAGCCATATCAATAGATGTTAAACGATTTTTAAGGAGTAGCAATGCATATTGGACAGATTACTTTGTAATAAGTATTGTGCTAAGCATGACCTGCCTGGGCAGTCACGAAGAAATCGTACGATGTATATGTCTCCTTAAAATTTTAAAAGTAATTTACGTCAACGTTCAACTTTTGTGATAAGATCGTCTAGGTTGTGGAATACGTTACCTGAGTGGGTTTTCCCCGATAGTTACAATCTTTGTGTCTTCAAATCGAGAGTGAATCGGTTTTTTTTCTAGGTAAACACGCTCCATCGTAGACCGCATCGTCGCTTAACATCAGGCGAGATGGCGGTCAAGTGTGAACCTATAAAAGTTAAAAAAAAAAGTAAAACCGGAGGGCGTGGCCAATGGGAAATGCTGACGCATTTCTAGATGGCCAATGGCCATGGTCCAGAGTTTACCCAAAGATTTCTTATCATTCACGAGCGTGACGCGCGCCAAAAGAAGTTTTCACTTCAAAAAGTTTTCACTTCAAAAAGTACATCTTGTCGGCTATTTAAATATGATACCATAATAATGATTCCTAAGCAAAATGCTAGGATAAATAATACGCTGTAATTAATTCGAAGATTTTCTTTGCAATAAATTGGTATCATTATTTTCTTTCTACAATATTATTTTTCTAGACAAGATCTACACTTTAGCTTAGGCTTCGTCTACACTGTGAGCAATACTTGTAGTATCTCTACTAATATTACAACGCTAAAGAGGTTATTTTTTAAACGCGCTAATCTCACGAACTACTGTACCTATTTCGAAAATTCTTTCACTGTTTGATAGTTACGTAATCCCTGAGTGATATAGATTAAATAATATGTACCACGAGCGAACCTGGAGTGGATCGCTAGTTGTTTTATGTGAGCTTATTTTGAACACTTTTCAAAGTATGGTTTACTGTCCTCACAAGGTATGTGTGCGAATGTTTATGTGAAATATCAAATAAATAAGTTGAATATTTATATAGTTTAGTTCATAGCTAGTACATAAACAATTAGTTAGCATTACGTGAAACAATATTGAGTATAAAAAAAAAAAAAAAAATATTTTATGCAACACGTTTTCTAGTTGTTAAAATCTTATAATCCTTCAAACAGTTTAAAACTCCCCCTAGAAAAGTATATATACAGGTGTTTATTTTGATCGTAATTAACAAACCTACAACGCAAAGTCAGCCATGAATGTCACACAGTAAAAGTCAAAATCATATGAACGTTTTTAGTTATTGAAGTGAAAACTTCTTTAGGCGCGCCTAGACAGATTTTTCGTGGGCTGTGAATTGAATTCATTCGTCACGCTCGGGTATGATAAGAAAGTTTCGGGTAAACTCGGGATCATGGCTGTTGGCTATCTAGAAATACGTCAGCCAATGGGAAATGCTGAAAGGGCTTGGACAGGCCATCATGGCATGGCCATCTAGAAACGCATCAGCCAATGAGAAATGCTGACGCATTTCTTGAAGGCCATGCCAAGATGGCGAGGCCTCGCCCTCCGGTTACACCCGTGTAGTTTCCAAGGTAAGCTATCAAATTCTGAGTTATAAGTTTTCACTTCTATCGGCAGTTCCTATGGCTGCCAGTTTTCTTTTTTTTTTAATTCAAAGATAGGCTTGCTCTTGATTCCCGTTTCGTCTAAAGCACAGTAGTTTAAATTGAATGCACTCGCCATTTGAGTTACATTTGATTTTATACTAAATCTATAGAGAGAAACCGATTTACACTCGTTTTGAAGACACTCAGATTTATATCTTTAGAGAATTGTGGAATAAGCAGCCTGAGTGGGTAGGCACTACTTCATTAATGGATTCTCAATGAAGTCAAATATCATATGAAAAACACCATGACATGTCACTTTTTTTACTTACGAACAGTCAGATAGAAAAAAAAATGGCAGTCATAGGAACTGCCGACAGAAAAGAAAGCTCACTACTTAAAATTTGAAGCTCACTTTGAAGTCCACGTGGGTGAAACCGGAAGGCACTGCTATATAATAAAAATGCACTCTGGAATAAATCTTCAAAGCATTGTCATCTAAATAAATATAAATAATAAAATAAATATTGGTGGACAATTCACACACAACACCATCTGATCCCAAACTAAGCAAAGCTTGTGTGATGGCGGCCGAATAGCTGATTTAATACTTAATATAGTTTTAAATACATACTTATTTTATATAGAAACACCCAGACACAGTGCAAACATTTGAATTCATCACACAAATATTTGCACTGGGTGGGAATCGAACCCACGACCCTTAGCTTCGCAGGCAGGACATGGCGGGAATCATAATCATCATCTAGCCATGGTGAGAAAAAAACATGTCTCATTTCACAGCCTCAAAAATCTGTATATGGTGCGCAAAAAAAATGTTTTCACTTCAAAAGGCAAGATGGCATTAAATCACGCAGATCGTATTATTCGGAAAACGAAAGTACAACAAACTGTTTTTGAAAAGTCAGGCGGTGGCGCTTATTGCTGGTGTAGCTTCAGCCTTAGCGTCGACTGAAACACATTGTTTTCTTTGAGATATCGTCAGTTATTATATTGCACGCTGTTATTTTATTTGTTTTGTGAAGCAAATAAATATTTACTTTTGTTTTCGACAAATACACCAAATTAAATGGTAATAACAGAGGAACTCAGGTACGGTTTTGCTGGTAAAATGAAATTGATTTGCGTAAACATATAAAATATTCCAATGATTTGACTTGGTGATTGGTTGTGTAACTGATATTTATATTGCTAACGTAATGTTGCTTACCATCAGGCACATCAAAAAATGTGAGTGATGGGACGAGCAAATCAAGCACCTGATGGTAAGCTATCCATCTGCTCATAACAGCACAGGGTCGTTTACCTTGAACATGAAAACCACAAAACACTATACTATCAATCACTGAACTGCAATCATCACACAGTTATAACTAGATTTATTTCAGTCCTATAACTGTAAACCAGATACGGTTTCTAAGAATTGAAACCGATACAGATAGTGCAATCCACGAAGACGCGCCCCACTATTCCTCCTAACCGTTTATAGTATATGTGTGCAAGCTTCCGTCAAAGTACAATGCACACGCACACTACAAGGACTGGTGAATGGTTCGCAACTGACGCTCGGAGCAAACGCGATTGGTGGAGAAAAAAATTGGTAGGGCGCGTCTTCGTGGATTGCACTATCTATAGTAACCAAGCGGTAATTGTCTTATTGTAGTATAATACTTAGTAATATTTTTTCGTTACCGCTTGACGGTAGAACATAACTAGTGTTGTTGTGGTAGGACTCTTTGCAGTGTCCGTCTGAGGAAGTACTACACCTCTGCCAGTTATTACCGTCAAGCAGTACTGTGCAAACATTACTGTGTTCCGGTTCGAAGGGCAATGTTTCCAATGAAATTACAGGGCATAGAGATAAAACATCTTATATCTCTGGGTGATGGCAGTGCTAGGTAATGATTTGGACTCTACATATATTCCAGTATCTGCAAGTCACTGTGTTGATGCAGGCATGTTGCTTACCATCATGGACGTGTCCTGCTTGTCTTGTCACTCTATATTATTAAAAAAAGAAAAATTGGCCGTCATAGGAACTGCCGATAGAAGTGAAAACTTGCTGTTGCCCTGGTACTGGTACCTAGGGGCAAACGCAACTCTTTTATATTTCTGTTGTCCTGGTATCGGGAGATAAACGCTGGGCTGTTGGAGGTAGGTAATCGAAACTCTTTACTGTTTCTGTTGCCCTGGTACCTACGTGGCCGTTTTCACTGAGTTTACCCGAAGATTTCATATCCGATCCGATCCGATCCGATCCATTATCATATCCAAGCGTGACGATTGATGAATCCATTTCACATCCCACGAAAATTCTGTCTATAGCGCGCCTAAAGAAGTTTTCACTTCAAAAAAACGGGTAAAAGTGCGGCACTACCCCAGGTTGTCTCTGCATAGAATCGTACCTCAACAGTAGTAGTATACTACTACTATACTGTAGTAAAAATAAGAGTAGAAAGAAAACGCTACGTCACTCGAGTAATAAGTGACCCAACTCTAAAGGTTCGTCTCTAAAACAAATAATCACTTCCGTCTTCAAATTAGTTTTCACGCCGCCGACGGACAAACATCCTCTTTTCTTGGAACTTTAGGGATGAGCCACTTAGAAATTATGTCGGAACAAGCTTTATTTCAAAAGACACTTGTTAAAAAATTTGCTTATATTAGTTTGAATAAAAAGATAACTAAACAGTTAATGATTAGCCTCGTGGCTAAGTTGGCAGTAAGTCTGCCTCCGAAGCTGAGGGTTCGATTTTGAGTTCGATTCCCACCCATTGCAAATATTTTGTGTGTTGAATGTATTTAAGTATTGTATCAGCTATCTGGCTTCCATAGTAAGAGCTTTGCTTAGTTTGTGGTCAGATGGTGTTGTGTGTGAAGTGTCCACCAATTTTATTTTATTTTTATCTTCCAGAATTTAAACGTGTCTGTTACAATAGCTCATTTAGAGCCCTAAAGCCCAAACACGATGAGGTTGTGTCGTTTCATTGCGAAATCTTATACCTAAAGTTACTATAAACAAAACTATTATAATTCTGTTTGCATTTTCAATTATAGTAAAAAGGACAATTTTGGTACACAAAATCGTTTTTTTTTTTCGCATTTTAATAGTAAGGTGAGATTTTACTTAAACTTTAGCTTATCTCCGTAGCTATGTTAGTAATCCTACTAATATTATAAATGTAAGTGTATGGATGTTTGTTGTTCGATCACGTTTGAACGTATGAACGGGTCGGACTGGGATACAGGTAGATTATAGTCTGGAAGAACACATAGGCTATTCTTTATCCCGACAAAATAACAGGAACGGGAACTACGTGGGTAGCACTGCGGGGCGCTGCTTGTTTGTGTATGTCGTTAATTAATAACAAATAAAGTAATAAATAAACAAAGTAATAATAACAAATAAACAAGTCTGCCTAAAAACGTATTGGTTGATTTTTGGATATATAAGTTTAACTCTGGTTATATAAATCTTACTATAACATACACAAACTAATAAAAAAAATCCAAAAGTAACTCTAATCCTATGTGGTACGTTTTCACGTCTTAATCACTGAACCGTTGAAAATTAATATTTGTTAGAGAGATGGTTTGGACCATAAGACATGGTATAGGGCTATAGGGCATCGATATAAATCAGACGAAGGAAGAGTGAGCTAATTTTTTCCGGTTTAGTCGATTGTAGGAAGCGGTGAACGCTGGATGTTTATATCTATCGCTATTCGTTGTCTTAACCAAAATAAGTAGATATATCGCCGCTACTGATTCTAGGGGTCAAGTAGATTGGTAGTTGTAAACCACTCACGCTACACGCAGAGACGCAGTTTGTTAACAATTTAAAAGTGCTCAGGGCACATCTTTTGAATTATAGGTAATCTCGATGGTTTAGGGTACTTTTAAAGCAATAAGAATTTTAATGGATTGAAATAGGAAATGAAAGGTGTGTAAGGCTCGGGACTTTTCACGTAGGGCATCACACTACAACTTCCTTCGGTGGCATCTTGTGTGACGGCTAATCCCGGCCGGGGAACTAACTTCTATTCACGCTCCTTGAGCTTCGATAATCGTGTTTAGGAGATTGGAATTCGGGCTGAAAAATAAAAAAAAAAGAATATCAGCCGAATAATCTTCTCAAGTCGAGAAGATTATTCAGCTGATATTCTTATCGGCCAAGTAAAGTTCCTTAGTCGGCACTCTCGATATTTATGCTGTTACCATTTTTCCGGAAAGCCCATCCCTAAAATTCACCCGTTCGCGTAACTTTCTAATAAATCCAAGAACTCGGTCCTCTTTGGCATGTCAGTCACGCGTAGCCAGAATTAAGTGTAGACAGAAAATGCCGGAACATTTACCGGATAAATAGTCCGTGTTGTCACCTCCAAGGTTTTTCCCGAAGTTTCGGGAAATATGCTGTCAAGTGGAGCTCGGTAAAGTTGGAAGTTTATTGTCAACAGACAATAAGGTTCAAAATCGATATTTGAACACGAACGTAGAACGTAGAACGTACGTACGGAAGATAGAAGTCAACGAAAAAAAATCTAAACCTACTTATTTATCGTACTAATATTATAAATGCTGAAGTTTGGGTATGTGGTTGTTTAGATGTTTGGATCTTTTTTGCTCAATCACGTCGCATCGTCAAAACCAATTCGGTTGAAATTCAGAAAACGATTAGATTACAAATATGAATAACACATAGGCTACTTAACAACGGCAAATAACAGGAACGGGAACTAGAATTTGTAATGGTAGGACTCTTGGCAGAGCCCGCCTGGGGAAGGACCACACCTTTGCCAGTTACTCTACTGCCAAGCAGTAATGTACAAACATTGCTGTGTTCCAGTTTGAAGGGCGATGTTTCCAGAGAAATTACACGGCTCAGAGATATAACAACATAGATCAGGGTGACGAGCGCAGTGCAGTGCTAGGTAATGATTTCAACTCTACATGTTCCAATAGCTGCGTGTCACTGTGATGTTATGTGGCAGGCGTGCTGCTTACCATCAGGCACATGTCCTGCTCGTCTCGTCACTCTTTATTTAAAAAAAAAACTACTCCAATAAAACCGTGAGATGTTGCTATAGATTTAAAATGTTTAAAATAACATTGAAATATTGGAGCAGTATTCGAAACACATGATGACCGGTCTCTTGATTTTGTAGTACCATATCAAATATCCAATTTGTTCCAAATGAAAGCCATAGAAACCACGGCAAGGTCGAAAATAAAATCCCCACAACGCGACCGCGTCCTAATTTTGAGCCGCACTCATTAGGCTGACCCTCCGGCCAATGATGAAGGGAATTGCCTCGTTACAAACGCAAACAGCTCAATAATGGCCGCCGTCATAGTTAAAACAGTAGGAAAACGGGTAAATACAAGGTTTTGTGGACGTTTCGGCTATCGCAGCGAAGTATTGTTCAGAAGTTTTTAGTTGTAAAACTGTTTTGGTTTGGAATAACTTCCGAGAAGCGCTTTTCTAAGCAATTTAGAATATTTTAGCTTTCTACCTACGTATTTATATTATGTAATCTTCACTATTCCTGGGCTGGCTGGCTATATGTTTAAGCCACTAGCCTGCGAAGCCGAGGGTCGTGGGTTCGATCCCTACGCAGTGCAAATATTTGTGTCATGGATACTAATATTTGTCCTGTGCCTGGGTGTTATCTATGTAAAATAAGTATGTACCTATATAATAGTAAATAACTATTCTTTCAGCTATCTGGCTTCCATAGTACAAGATTTGCTTAGTTTGGGGTCAGATGGTGTTGTGTGTGAAATCTCCACCAAAATTTACATTTATTTATACCTACTATGTATATACATACATACCTTTCTGACACACAAACACTCGCACACACAGACATTCAAAATGGCCTTTGTGCCTAATTTGTTATTTTATTATTGTGTATTAGGAATTTATGTTATTAGTGATTAGGAAGTCAAAATACTTTATTCTACCAAATTTCAAATCGATCGACGAAGTGCGTTTTTCGGAAGTAACTTTGTTTTTTTTTTTTTTTTTTTTTTTTTTTTTTTTTTTTATAGCATAGAGTGACGAGACGAGCAGGCCATGTGCCTGATGGTAAGCAACATGCCTGCCACATAACAGCACAGTAACACGCAGCTATTGGAACATGATAGTCCAAATCATTACCTAGCACTGCACTGCGCTTGTCACCCAGAGATCTAAGATATTATGTCTCTAAGCCCTGTAATTTCTCTGGAATCATTGCCCTTCAAACCGGAACACAATAATGTTTGCACACTACTGCTTGGCGGTAGAATATTTGGCAAAGGTGTGGTACTTCCCCAGGCGGACTCTGCTAAGAGTCCTACCACTACAAAAATTGTTTGAAAAATGATTTGTTTTGACCAAGAAAGCGGCATGTTTCAATATGGCAATAAAAATGTTATATTATGTTCATCATCATCATCACTTCACCTTCATGATCCTTCTTAAAGAAATATGTCTCTCTCTTAGCATGCCATCATCCTAGGTTCTGTGCCAACCACAGAAATTTAATATATTTCTGTGGTGCCAACCGAGCCCTGGTGTAATTGTATTATGTAAATAACATCTAACCCTTTTAAATAAATACACTGTAGTAGCGGTAGGACTCTTTCCAGAGTCCGCCTGGGGAAGTACCACTCCTTTGCTAGTTATTCTACCGCCAAGCAGTAATGTGAACACATCACTGTGTTCCGGTTTGAAGGGGAATGTTTCCAGTGAAATTCCCAAGCATAGAGGTAAAACATCTCATATATCTGGGTGACGACCACAGTGCAGTGCTAGGTAATGATTTGGATTCTTCATGTTCCAATAGCTGCGTGCCATTGTGCTGTCAAAGTCAAATTTAATATTCTCCGTTTTAATTATTTACTAGCCATCACATTTGGTACGCAGTTGTTTGGTTTTTATTGTCAAAACTACTAAAGGAAAGCATTATCATAAACAAAACTTCAGCAGAATTTGTGCGCAAAGTTGAAAACCTCGAAATTTTTCCAACTTTTCACCTGCGTCCGTAAAGTAGGCAGACAAAGTGCCTCTCTAAACTCGTTTAGCAGATTAGACAACTACAAATACTTAAATATACATGTAGGAAAAGCAACCCATGTAATGTTCCCACAGTTGGGACTCACAAGGGCAGAGTCAAGGTCATAATCCACCACCCTCGTCAAGTGCGGGTCGCTTAATGACACATGTCCTCTAAATATGTTGTTCTTGGAACATGAAATTTTCCTTCATCTTTAAAGCCACTGGTGATGAGTGGTGTTTTTCACCTAAACTGCTTGTACTGGCGATATAAAGGTATAATATAACATGGTTATGTGCTTCATAAAACAGTTAGCAGTGATATGCTTGAAGGCATTTATTTGACAACGTGTCATAAGACGAAAGATAGTTTCAATGGTTTCAATGAATCACTTCACACTACAATAGAACAATTTTTTAAACAGAATTTAGAAAAAATACTAGTCCCTAAGGAAATCTATAAGGTTTAGACAAAAAGTAGTATATATTTCAAACTGTAAACTATTTCAATCTCCAATTTATCTAACATAAAAATTTCTGACAGATTCGTTCGGTTCTTATATTACATAATAATTGAGCAACAACCATTCTAAATTTATTAGTATGTTTAAAACAGTATTGACTTCAAACACTAATCAATAGAAAATAATAATCTACTTCCAAAACATATTTTGCCATAGAGATACACCTCCATCTACTCAGATTAATCTCTAAAAAAACTAAGCTAATTTGAAAATGTTGTATAGTAAGTTTATTGAAAAGTAAGAAAAAATCAAAAACTATATTGACCGACCGACCACATTACACGTGAGTTACCCATTTATATTAAATATGTGTAACAACTTTAATTTTAATAATAAAACTATATTTTTAATTCTCTGTAACATCTCTACTCTGTGCCACTAACAAAAGTTTACCACTTGTCCCCATTAAGTCACAGCGTGGTCACCACAGTTCCATCTCACAAATTCCCGTTGAGATATTACAGAGGTGACACCACTGAGGCCTTTTTTATCACCACCTATCTTCAGATTTCTCATTCTGTAAGAAAAATGCCCGTAAATGCGTGGTCACAAATCTTTATTATCTAGCAATATAGGGAAGGGAATTCTGTCGGTGTGAAACATTGTCTATGGGTTTCGGAATCATTTAATGGTCGTTGTGTGAGTGAAGATTTAAAGATGTGTGCAGTACATTATAAATGGGAAATGTTGAGTTTGATACTGAATTGGGATGATGATTCGGCAAAATTATTCCATTCTAATTAGTCTATCAGGTAGATTTTGTACAAATATGGGTCACGTATTGTTTGTTTTTTGGGTAAAAGTAGCCTATGTGTTCTTCCAGACTGTAATCTATCTGTGTTCCAAATTTCAGCCCGATCCGTTCATACGTTAGGACGTGATTGAGCAACAAACATCCAAACATCCAAATGTCCAAACATCCAAACATCCATACATTGACATTTATAATATTAGTAGGATAGTAGGATTAGAAGGATAGTAGGATTAACAATCGACAAAGGTATAGATCGTCAAACTTCTGGAGTGGGGAACGTCATGTCCCGTTTTGGTAAAAATCGTAAAATGAAGTTCGACACTTCTAAGCATTTTATCTTCGTCAGTGTCACTCAATTAAAATAAATATGAAGAATACAAATTACTGTACTGCATGCACAAAGTTCATAAGGAAATGTATCTTTTTGCCCTATAATGTCTCTGGAAATATTGCCATCTACACTTGAACAAGCCATTTTCGAACATAACTGCTTTGCGATACAATAACTGTCTAAGATGTGGCACTTAATTTCTCCACGGTTGCCGGGAAGATATTGCTCATAGCGATGCGATATGCTCATGCGATAGTTGCCAATTGCAACTCTATATTTAAGGTTTGTATATTCTGTTTTCTAATCCAGTGAAATGAAGGTTTTATGTATCAATCGATCTACTTCCTCACGCTGATTTTGCAAACAATCGACTACAAAAGCTTAGCTTACTGCTGTGGGTAGTAAGTCAAACTTATCACTAGGTATTGTAGGTATATCAGATACTCCGATAAATGCGTCAGTTAATATTTCACCATATTACCATTATTATCTGTTAAGTAAACACAGAGGGTCGTGTAATAGCAGCTTTACATGGTGATTACCGACGTAAACTAACGTTTGATGTTTAACTTGAAGTAAAGGTGGTTTCAGACCCGCGACATAACAACTTAGGTATGTCACACTATTTATTCGTAGAAACGCTATAGTGATAGTGGCATATTTCTCGAATTGAAAAAAGCGTGTGTGTACTTATTATGTATGTAGTGAGACGTGAGAAGTTAATATTTATTATCTTTATTCCTTGTGATAAGAAATCTATTTTCTACCATATCATCATCAGCATCATCATCTGCAGTTTGCAGAGTGCAGACGTCCACTGCTGAATATAGGCCTCCCCCAATGATTTCCACAATGACCGGTCTTTTGCCGCCTCCATCTACCGACTTCCCGCGACCGAGACAATTTCATCGGTTCATCGTGTGGGGTGCGTCTGCCGTTTCGTGGTCGCCATTCGAGAACCTTTACTCCCCAGCGGTTATCGGTACTGCGAGCTATACGGCCTGCCCATTGCCACTTCAACTTGCTAATTTTAAGAGCTAAGTTTCTACCATAGAATCCTACTAATATTATAAATGTCAATGTATGGATGTTTGTTTTCCGATCACGTCGTAACGTGTGAACGGATCGGGCTGAAATTTGGAATACAGGTAGATTATATCTTGGAAGAACACATAGGTCATTTATCTCAGGAAAACAACGGGAACGGGAACTATGCGGGTAACACCGCGGGGCGCTGCTAGTATACTATTATCTTCAACGCAAGCAGTATTAGCCCGAAGTTAGTTGCAATGTTAGTTATAATGTTGACCAGCTAACCATAGGATGTAGGATGTAGGTTTTTCGTGTCGGTGTTAGCACGCATCTTAAAAATTACCTCTCATAATCTGTTCCTAACGTGCCAAAAGAAGTATAACTTCTAAGCTTGTATAATAATAATTTTTGTTGTATTTATGATAATTAATTTTTCTGTTTCAAAGACTCGAAGAAACAAGTTTGACTCCACCATCATAATGTCAATATGTCACCAAATGTCTTTTTATGATAATTAATTTTGCTGTTTCTAAGACTCGAAGAAACAAGTTTGACTCCACCATCATAATGTCAATATGTCACCAAATGTCTATCAGTTTTGCTGTTAGAACCTATCTAGAAAAATATTTGAGTACAAACAAGATAAAAAAAAAGAGTAATCGCACATTTATTAATGTATACTTATTTTTAAAAGTGTGTATAATACTGGATTTAGTGCGTGACCGACACATTACGCTACACATGATCTTAATTAATACACATATGTATAACAAATGACAATGACATATTCATATACATATTATTTATCACATCTGTCCAGTGTATAATAACCTTCAGATTTACTGTAACTAAGTTGTACCTAGTTAGTAGCGAAATGGTGTGGTATTCTCAACATTGGCTGAGAATTCTCGAGTTAACTCGATAATTTCTGCAAAGCCATTCTGTGTACAGTCTAGGAACAGGTATCAGGTACCTGCCAACTATGAATATGTAATCAAGCCAACAAACTTACTCATTTAGAATGTATAGTGTTAAATTCATACATGAGATTACACTGATTCAACATTAATAAATGACTAATGATTAATTTTACGAGTAACTTAACATTTACTTTGTAATTATACAAATATGTAATATGTATTTTATTTTGTTTCAGTACCCCAATGCGTGGGAAGCCAGCTCATCAGGAATGCAACCACACGGGGCGATGACCAGCGTTATTGCAAAATGGCTCATAAACCTTGGACGTCATGGGTGAAAGTTACATTTATACCACTGGTACTCCTGGCCACGACAGTCGCAGACTTCACCACCGAGTGCCAGCGACCTTGCGATTGCAGATGGCAATCCGGCAACAAAGCAGCGATCTGCACCAACACCAGTCTCAAAACAGTCCCCGGAAATCTTAGCAACGACATTCAAATCTTAGACCTGTCAAACAATAACCTGCAGGACTTGCACCAAGAAACATTCAAGAAAGCCGGTCTCAGCAATCTAAAGAAGCTGTTCCTGAAAGAGTGCAATCTGGAATCCATCCACAAAACCGCCTTCGTCACTCTAGCCATCATGATCGAGTTAGACTTGTCCAAAAACCGGATCAAACATTTACACTCAGACACGTTTAGTGGCACCGAGAAGTTAAGATTAATAAACTTGAGCAACAACTTGATAGACAAGCTCGAAGACGGACTGTTCCGAAACTTGAAGTTCCTGCAGAAAGTGGAAGCGAGCAATAACAGGATCGTCCGCATCGGGACTAAAGCGTTCGTAAACTTACCGCAGCTCAAAATCCTCAGATTTGACGGTAATAACCTGAGCCATATGAAACCGGAAACTTTGATGGGATTACGGAACTTGTCCGGGCTCGATTTACACAACAACCCGTGGCGGTGCGACTGCAACCTGCAGACGTTCCGAGATTGGGTGATCAGTCATAACTTGTACACGGCGCCGACGTCATGCGCCGAGCCGGCCTCGGTGCAAGACAAACTTTGGAACGAATTAGACTCGTCCAACTTTGCGTGTCGGCCGACCATCCTAGACCCCACTCCGGGATCAACGGTCAAAAGTTACGACGAAAACGTGACGCTGACTTGCAAAGTCGTCGGGAATCCTACGCCCGACGTCTCGTGGCGATTCAACGGGAAAACGATCGAGATGAAATCATTCGGTGAATTGAGATACAGCGTGACGGAAAATACGATGGATTTGATACGATGGGTGAATCTGACCGTTATTAACGCTAGATATAGCGATAGGGGGAATTACACTTGTGTCGCGGAAAACCCTGGGGGCCGGGACGAGAAGACGTTAGCTTTAATACTTTCTAAATATAGTTCTGGCAGTATAGCCGGGATGGATAGAGATTCGTTTGCGATTTTGATTGGCTGCCTTACAGCGATTATAATAATATGTGGGGCTGCGCTGGTCGTATGTTATTTTACAACGCAGAATAATGAAATTAAAAGACTGATTAAAACGGATACTCGTTCTCCGAATGGCGACGTGTTGATGGAGCGAGCGGTGGTGTCTGATGCGGAGAAGGGCGCGAAGATTGAGGTGAATCCGGTGACGAAGCCTCCGAGAAAGTACGACGTGCCTCCTACCCTCAACAGTGAAGCTACGGAGATGTCGGAACTGAATAGGACTTTACTAGAAAATGAGCCTACGGGTAAGTCTTGCACATTCATGTAAATTTATTTAATGTAACTTTGCCTATCATTCTACTGCAAACCAGTTATGTTTGTACATCACTGTGTTCCAGTTTGAAGGGCAATATTTCCGAAGAAATTACAGGGCATAGAGATAAAACATCTTGTATCTCTGGTGACGAGTAAACTACGATTACGATACACACAAAAACTCAGTTTATTAGAATTCCCAAGTTACCAATTTCAAGGTGCTCGGGGCACATCTGATTGTTTATATCGATGGTGGCGGCCTAGTGACTAGAACATTCTATTTTAAATCGTGAGGTTGTTGGTTCAAATCCGCTGCACCTCTGAGTACTTTTCAAAGTGCAGACAAATTAATGTAAGCACAGTATTGAATTATCCTCCTAAAATAATCACAATGTTTGGATGTTTGTTGCTCAATTACGTCGTAACGTTATAAACGGTACGGGTTGAAATTTGGAACCCAATTAGATTATAGTCTGGAAGAGCACATAGGCTACTTTTTATTCCGGATAAATTACGGGAACGGGAACAACGCGAGTAAAACTGCGAGGAATTGCCGGTAATATTATAAATGTAAATTTTTGGATGTTTGTTGCTCAATCACGTCGTAACGTTATGAATGGATCGGGTTGTAATTTGGAACACAATTCGATTACAATCTGGAGGAACATATAGGCTACTTTTTATCCCGAAAAAATAACCGGAATGGAAATTACGCAGCGTGTTGTAATAGTGCATTATAATTATTTCTATAGGAAGCCTTCAAAATTTTCTCAGAGCCGGGACTCGCGGTGCTTTTTGGCAAAAAAAAGTCAAGGACACATTGCGCCGACCTTGCGCGGATTGGGCAATACCGCATAACCTCGAAAGGTCCTAAGAACATGCTTGTTACCTAACGATGTTTTCTTTCATCATTAAAGCCAGTGGTGATTATAAACTTGTACCGACTTGGACTTGTACGACGTCATGATTGGATCGCATGTTTTAGCCACTACGCGTATTATTATTTCAGATAACGAGGTCCTATCGAATATTCTTTAAACGGCTCCTTATTACAATTTTCTATACGATTTAATCTCGTTTTTTTTCCTACAAACCATCGTTTCCAACTCTTTCCGTGCCACGAGGTGAAAAATCCAATCTAATTCTTATTATGAGGTCGATGGGAATTCCCAAAAGACTTTGATTTTCCTCCGGTAAAGAGGTTCTTGAGGTTATTTTTATATTTATAATTCTCAAAGTAATAGTAAGACGGAATTGTTTCGTATTTTGTTCGTGTGTGAGGGAACAAATGCTGTTGTAATTTATATAAATGGTTTTCCCGAAGGAACCATGGAGTGAATTTTATTTCTGCTGAGGAAAATGTGTTTATGTTTTTCATTGTCTGACTTCTACTGTTTGCTGTTTCTACTGATTGGTAGGAACTTTATGATCGACTATATACAACGTGGTGGATTTACCCCCAACAATATTTTAACAGTCCATTCTGACACTGATGTATACTTCATTACCCAAGGTCTCTTTCCCCTCAGCACGGTAGATCACGAGATAATTCTAGTCAAAGTTTGACGTAAAATTCCCACCAAATCACCAGCTTCAACCCTAAAGCTTGTACAGCAGACAAACGACCTTGCCACCGACGCTGCGACATCGTACAAAAATCCGTGCGGAGATCTGGCCATTAGGGGTATGTCCACAGAAATCTAAATAATAAGGTACCTTACCTTGTTATTTAGATTTCTGTGAGTATGTCAAATGAAATAACAACCAAAAAATTAATTATTTTTTTTGGAATTTTTTTTTGAGCTTTCACGCCTAATTTTCACATACATGATTCAAAACTTAATGTAGATGAACTACCATAAATATTGTTGCACCTTTCTGCAACACCTTGTATAATAATATATAGTAATTTAAGGTTTTACACGTGTAGTACCCGAAAAAAATCCAAAAAAACAAAAAAAATCGGTGATAAAAAGTAGTCTGTGCTATTTTAGGCTACGATCTGTGTTCTAAATGTCAACTCAATTCGTTTCGCCTTTACGACGTAATTGAGCTATAAACTAAACACCAAAACGTTTTCAGTTATAATATTACTAGAATAGTTCCGCGGGTTATCCACGTAGTTCCCGTTCCAGTTATTTTTTCGGGATAAAAAGTAGCCTATATGCTATTCCTGTCTATATTATAACAGGGTTTAAAATTTCGGTCCGATCCGTTCAGCCTTTTCTACGTGATTGAGCAATAAACATCCAAACAATGGTATTCATAATATTATTAGAATTACTAGGATGAATTGAAATTATGAAAATACAAAGCTTAACTACAAATCAGTGTGTTAAAATAGTTTAAATATCTAAGAATCGGGCAGAGCCTTTATTAACAAAACTAATATACAATGAGAACTACACTACGCTACATACCTAACTAAGTACTTACACTAAGCACACCTTGAATTATCCATAGACCAATGAAGGTCTACAGATAGTCAAGATGTTCAAGTCCACTACCAATGGGAATCGTACCCAGCATGCAGGCGGCATTACCACGCTGTATGGCAATGGCAATATCAGAGTAACACACGGAGTGCAAAGTAACTGGTAAAAGGTGTTGTAGTACTTTCCCAGGCAGATCCTGCAAAAAACTTTACCACTACAAAATGATACACATTCAACAAAACTCTGTTTACGCAAATTCTGATCCCCTATTCATTGCAAAACATTGTGGCACAATAATTATCCTTAACCCATCGATTTAAAACAATAGAATGTGCCCTGAGCACCTTGAAATTGGTAATAAACTGCGTCTCTGTGTGTATCGTAAGTGGCTTACAAACAACCAATTTACTTGACCCCTATAATCGCTAGCGGCGAGATTTGCTGTGGTTCTATTCATTTCGGTTGTTGACAACGAATAATGATAGGTAAAAACGTACGGCGTCCACCGCGTTTTGCAGCCGACTAGAACGGAAAGAGTGAGCTCACTCTTCCCAACGTTGACATGATTGCGTGCGCCCTGAAGTTTGGGAGGGCCCATCTTGGGTTCTACGATCGATGCCTTAACCACAATGTTACAGAACATTGGAGTAACAACTTTAACTAGGCTACAATTCAAAACCGCCGCTTTGTGTTGAAAGTACTTCAGCCTTTACGTAGAAATGTCTACGTTGCCAAATTTTTATTTGAATGTCAAAGAGTTGATTCGGCCCCTTGAAAATTCAAAGCTTTGTGAAACATTATGAACGAACATTTTCATTGTTTTGTCAGTGTTTTAGTAGAGTTCTCCTTTGTTGAGATAGCGCGAGAATTCGCGAGAAAACAGTAAATTGCAGGAATAATACAGTGGGGGAATCCTTGTGCTCGTGACTCGGATTGATGAATGATGTAGCAACCATACAATGGAAGTTGTTAAAAATATTTTTAGTAAACATTTTTTTTACAATTACTTGGACTAGCGTTGCGTAGTTTCCACGTAATTTAACGTACATACTAGTGCCACAGTATAAAGAATTACTACTTGTAGTTCATCGCCTTTGATGTTGGAAGAAACGCCGATAATGTCTAGACACGGGTAGGGTTGACGCAAACAAAAAATACGTAGCACCAAAATAAAATTAAAACATACGGAAGACGTCAGCCCTGAGCCGCACTCCTGCAATACTAACATTGTAATGTAGACCATGCGCGGTAAGGCGCGGTTCCCGCGTCTCACCCCGCACGATTTCCCCGTCTAGACGGCTTCGTCGAACGACTGTACGATTTAATAGACTGTACTAGTCCTATTAACATCCCATGATTTTGCTCACATAGTTCTCGATACTGATATTCATCATCATCAACAGCCCACTAAATGTTGCCCCAGCTGGGACTTGGGGCCTTCTCTCGGAAGGAGAGAGTTAAGGCCATAATCCACCACGCTGGCCCATTGCGAGTTGGTGGATGACACATGACTTCGAAAGATTCTAGATACATGTCGGTTTTCTCACTATGTTTTCCTTCACCGTTTTAAGTTAGCGGCATTACGCACATGACTTCGAAAAGACATTGGTGCGTGTGGGGTTTGAACCCGGGGTCTCCGGATCGGCAGGCGCCGTTCTCCCGACTAGACAAGCCGATACTGATATTATTTTGGGTTAAAAAAGGCCATATGCCTTTTTTGTTTGTTTTTCCATGGTATCTACCTACCAAATTTAATTCAGATCTCTTTGGTAGTTTTTCCTTAAAAAGGTAGCAAATATTCACACATACATACATCCAGGTGCTTTTATAACATTAGTATGATTTTTCATCATGACATAAGTATTTACGACTACAACGGTTATGGTGGAGCGAGTTCTTAAAAAATCTCTTTAAATAATCTTTTTAATTAATTTTTCTTTGTAATAACCGGAATCTTGAAGTTGTTCGTTATATAATATAAACAAAATTTAAGCACTAATTTTTCTGTTCACAGCTTCCACTGAAGACAGCAGTCGCCATCCAGAAGCAGAACTCTCCAAGATTTCACAAGAAACTCTCCTCATCGACCGTCTCACACAGGAACACCAAGCGTATCCTCCAGATTTACTCTCATTCCCTCTGAGAGGTCCCCACATATCCCCTGGGACCTCACAAGCGCAGACGCAAAGTCCTGTGAAATCTCCTGGATATGCCGTCACAGCCATCAACCCAGCCATGTACAGAAACCAATCCCCGTACCAAGGATCTACACCAGTTATAAACCAGAAAGGTTACGTCACACTTCCAAGAAGACCAAGAATGCACGAAAGTTTGAGACCACAAGTATTCTCAACCTTAAATGGGGTCATACCATACTATGACACGTTTAACATGAAACTTTTTGGCCACAATAATTACTACAGCTTGAATAAGAGTGAGATGGATTTGGGTCCTGTTGGCAAGTCTAGCTATCAAGATGAAGAAGTCGAGCCAGCACCATCTCCTGCGCCGGGCACTCCCCACGCGACCATACCAAGGAACAGCTTAAGTTCTCCAAACATCCACAACCAGCTACTAGCCCTGCAGGCCATGTCAAATACATCCTTAAGAGCATCAGACCACAGGCCTTTAAAAGTGTTACTGGCTGAAAATGAAAGTCTTCTGAAAACTCCAAAAGATTTACGTATTAATCATAGTGTAGTGAGTGGAACTATAGGAAGGCGGACCTCCAAGCCCCCTCCGAAACCAAAAAAGCGTAACTCGTGTGAAGTGAAAGAACAATTTTTAATGGCTAGTGAGAACGCGACCCAAGTATGAAGTAATAAGGTAGTGAAATGTTGTTAAATATTGGCAGTGCTCCAAAACCTCTGAAGTAGAGAATTTAGTTTTTCCGTCGATTCGACTGTTCGGAATGATATTATGAAATTGTGTTAGTACTATAAGTGCTATTTGAATTTGGTTTTTTGCCAATTTTATTACTTTTTCGAAAAAAGCTTTTACGTTGCAGTTTTTGCGTAAAAATAACATTAATTTTCTTGGTTAAGTATCATTGATATTGATTATGGATATGTAACGTCATGTTATTGTATTTAATTTTTTGTCAAATTCCTACCACGTTCATAATTTTGAAAACAATATTTTAAGTCATTAAATTATTTGGACAAACTAAGACAAATGTAATGACAATTATTGTGAAGGTTTGGTTATGTTTACACACTAAAATAGCTAATATAAAAAAAAAGTACAGTACTGTATTTTAAGTTGTTTTGATGTCATATTAAAGATCAATTACAAAATTCAGAGTATAGTAATCCATAGTAAATATTTACTAATACAACAATTATTATAACATTATAATGGAACTATTCCCCGTATGCCCCGAACACGGTGCATATAACCACACCTAAATATCGGACACTCGCTCAACCATATCACTATGTGAATTACCGTGATAGCATAAAACAAGCAACCTAACTTTATCATGTTATCATGCTGTCTTGCTTGTACCAATCTATATTACCGTGCAAATGAGCGAGACAGTGCGATAACAGTTGCACCAGTGACTTCAAACATAATATTATGATATAACTGAGGTTCGAGAGGTGCACGATTATAAGGTGATCCCGATATTATAAGGGATTTGCATGTATATGACATAAATAACAACCTTTTCTGGAGGCACGTTTTAAGACATTTTACGAATAACATTTTCGAATAAATTGTGTCAGAAAAAGACATGCATACTATATAATATAAGATATGAATAAATAATAATCGCGAACTAGTCAGTTCACTGGACGATCATAGTCCCGTTAGTTGTTTCGGTGAACAGCCTTATAGCGATAATCCTCTACCAAAATCTTAACAGGTTTTTGGTAGACGATCCATCGATGTTTTTTTTTTAATAAGAATTATGAGACGAGCAGGACTTGTGCCTGAAGGTAAGCAATATGCCTGTCACATAACAGCACAGCGACACGCAGCTATTGGAACATGAAGAGTCCAAATCATTACCTAGCACTGCACTGCGCTCGACACCCAGAGATCTAAGATGTTATATCTCTAAGGCCTGTAACTTCTCTAGAAACATTGCCCTTCAAACTGGAACACAGTAATGTCTAAATGCAGAAATTCTTAAAGCATTAAAGCTGGTATCCTTGACACAGCACGCGTCGTCAGAAGGATCCCCACTCTGCTGACCTATAACCGATAGCTTAGACCTCCCTGCACTAAACAGATATTTTTTTAAAATGTTTTTATTAGTAAGTATTTACTTTCCAAAAACCCAAGTCTGAGAAATCAAATAAATAACTAGAATAATAATTTATTCAACTTCAAC
The DNA here is from genome assembly GCA_963693475.1 of Ectropis crepuscularia. Lineage (NCBI taxonomy): Eukaryota > Metazoa > Arthropoda > Insecta > Lepidoptera > Geometridae > Ectropis > Ectropis crepuscularia. The sequence continues at coordinate 24,650,446 of OY856355.1, forward strand.
AAGAATTAGCATTTCAGAGAATCCATTTAAATCTTTCTTATCAGATGCCTGTAAACCTGGTATAACGTGGCATACCAAATGGGATTAGCCTTTCTAATGGATTAATTTCAAGATTTAAAATGATTTTATTCGATTTTATTTGTAAATTAAGACAAGCAGTCTGAGCTGAAATGAAAATAAATATTTTTACTAACACTTACATCTAAGCACGCTCCGACGCTTAGACCGCATTGTCGCTTAACGTCAGCTGAAATCAGCTGACGTTAAGCGCCATTTGGCGGTCAAGTGTAATCTTTCACATTAAATCACATTTAAAAAAACCGTATTCTACGGATAAAAATACGAAATTTAAAATTAATAAATAGAAATAGAAGATTCCATAAAAGGATAGAAGTTATTCTTATTCTGTTTCTTCCCATTACAACCAATGTGAGATACAATTAGTAATGGTAGGACTCCTAGCAGAGTCCGCCTGCGGAAGTACCACACCTTTGCTAGTTATTCTACCGCCAAGCAGTAATTTGCAAACATTACTGTGTTCCGGTTTGAAGAGCAATGTTTCCAGAGAAATTACAGGGCTTAGAGATATAACAACTTAGATCTCTGGGTGACGAGCGCAGTGCAGTGCTAGGTAATGATTTGGACTCTTCATGCTCCAATAGCTGCGTGTCGCTGTTCTGTTATTTGGCAGACATGTTGCTTACCATCAGGCACATGGCCTGCTCATCTCGTCACTCTTTATTTAAAAAAAAACAATTGTGAGATCTAAACTTTAAAATGTGTCTTGAGAAGTGGTCCCAATGTACACTGTCATACCGATAAGTTTCATTTACAACAACAAATGCGTTAAAAAATCGTGATGTGTAGTTTCCTGATTTTTGTTGACTTGGAAAGCATTTTTTATAACATAGTGGTAGTATCAGCAAGATGTGCTTGATGGTTAGCAACATAACCCGTAACGACATTATTTAAATCTTCTTCTTCATCGTGTCGATGATGTTTCTTCTTACTCGTATTACTATTTTTTGTTTCCTTAATACCTATTTTACCTTAATAATTAAAAAAAAAATCTTAACTTTAAATTTTTTATAATTTTTTTGTTTTATTTTTATGTAGGTATGTGTATTTTTTATATTTTTTTTTTTAAGAAAATTGTATTTACACACAATATTGTTTTTAAAATTTAAATTTGTAATGACCAATGATCCGCAACTGCAACTCCTGGTATTATTTAAATAATAAATAATCAAATCACTCCTAATAGGCCAGTTATGTAAGACATTCTAGGTCTCAAATAATAGCCACGTTCTGATTTTTTGGGATGTTGTTACTATAGATACCAGTAGTGTAAAACCAAATTTTCAACCTCGAATGACCTTTGGTAACTTTGTGGTACTCGAGAATCAGCACAGTCAATTATGATTTAAAAAAAACAATTTAAGTGGAACTCCAGGTCTGTATATGTTTAGTGGGTCTCATGATATAAGACTACGGGCATTTTTTTCTAAAAAGTTTTAAATGAGTAGTCGGCTAGACTTGGATAAAAATGTGAATGTTTTCTCTGTACAAAAATACCATCCCAAAAAGTCAGAACCTGGCTATTATTTACGACCTGACGCGATTTTTATGTCTACGGTGACTGGCCTATAACTGCACTGTGCTTGTTACCCAGAGATATAAAATGATTGTAAACGAATTCAAAAATCAACTGTCTTTTTATCAAGTTTGCTGTATACCGAGTGTAAACGAGTTAATTATATCTTGTATTTTAAAATTGGAATTGAAATCAATGTCACTCATAACTCATAGACGTTACGTAGAATTTTTTCAGACTTGCTAAAAAATACTACCTTACATGCACTTAACCATCAAGGAAGCTCTTATCGGAAACCTTTTGACATAATTTGTGATTCTTTATATGTAGAGAAATAGTGAATTTTACTATTGAATTTTAAAGTTTTGTTTTCATTCTCTTCAGTAGCACGTACTATAATACACACTATCAAATATTTAGTTAGCACTCTTTTACATTCTTGTCGTAGATTTATTTTAATTTTACATTTTTATTTAGTGTACCTAACGTTTGTTTATAATTTAATTGTAAAATTTGACAGCATTGCCGATATGTAACATTATTAAAACATTTACTAAATTTAATATGTATTGCTTCAACATGTAGAAATGTATATATATATTAATTGAATTGTATAGAAATATATTTCCAGTTTTCCTAACGATATTATTAAAAATGTTTATGAATAGTTAATAAATAATAATTATAATCTAGTTAAATTTATTGCTTAATTTGCTAGCTGACGATTTTTAAAGTTTTAATATTGTAAAAATGTAAATATAGAACCAGTAACAATAAATTAATTTATTGATAAAGATATAATAAATTGTATATTATGGCCTACCATTCAATGAGACATAGTTTCATAAATAAAAACAAGAACAATATAATACACTTAGCAATTAAAACTTAACGGTAAATAGACCAAATAAAATTGAAATGAGTAAGTAATTGTAAATCGTGCTATTATCAATCAACGCTTTTTAAACGCGTCTGCGCTCGTTGTTACGCCACCTGTCAAAAATTAGTCGTACATACTCAGAAACTTTATTTGGCACACATTGCTTAAGATCAACATATGATCAAATATATAGTTTACGATTATATAAAGAACATACAGACAAACATTCATTTTTATATGTATAGATTTTACAAAACACGTACATCCTGATAACCAATATGAACAACTTTCACTATAATATCATTCACTATAATAGCTTTTTTAAAGCTATATAGTCCGAGATTCCAGAGCTCCCACCCAGACGTCACCTATTTTCTGATGAATGAAATGTGGACGATTGAGTAGAGTTAGTAAGTACTAAGAACACATGCTTACTCGCTAACTTGCCTAGACGGCCAATTTTGAGATATGGGGTAATGAAGGTACATGCAAACATTACTTACTTCACGTATTTTCTAATAAGTGATTTTCACGTATGTTGTAGGCAACATCCTTAAAAACAAGGTTTCAATACTCCCAGATACTTTCCGTCAGCCGTTTTGCTTAACAACTCCAAATAACGAACGAAACGATACGAATCAGGACATGTGCCTGATGGTAAACAACATGCCTGCCACATAACAGCACAGTGACACGCAGTTGAAACATAAAAAGTCCAAATCATTACCTAGCATTGCGCTCGTCACCCGGAGACATAAGATGTTTTATCTCTATGTTCTGTAATTTCATTGAAAACATGGCTTATAAGAACTAGCAAAAATTTATAAAATAAAATATCTCCATGACGCACCTTAACGTTTCGTTTTACAAGACACCCTCTCTTTCCCAAATGGCGTTAAGTACTTGAACGCACTTTAAGCATATATTCGGCGTAGTCTGACATTCGAACTCGTTGAAAGTTGATTTTTTTTAAGGAAACTATGTCTCATAGAAAATGCAGTTGACAGTGAATCTGAAAGAGATGAGATTTGGAAGGACCAATCGTGTGAAATGTGAGCGAATGAAATGTATTAAATATATAACAGAAATAAATAAAATTTGACATGATGTTTATTGTTTTAATTTGACAATTCTATGATAAATCTGCCTGGGTAAGTACTAAACAATTTTAGAGCCTTTAGGCACTTCTAATTAAGTTACGGCTGGTCTAGTCATGAAAACGGCAACTGCCGATCCGGAGGATCTGGCTCCAATTTTACGTGCACCACTGTCTTTTCGAATTCATGTACGTAATGCTGCTATCTTAAAACGGTGAGGGAAAACATTGCGAAGAAACCTAGAATTGTCGTAAGAGTTGCTACCAAATTGTGGATAGGTACTCGTATTTGAGGCAAGCTATAACTTGTCTCGTATTCATTTCTCCTATTGGAAATCCTAGGCAATTTATTGTATGTTATTTATAACTAAAAATAGGGATACTCAAAAAGACAGTTTTTTTTAATGTATTAAAACAGTAGATTTAAGAGATTAGTCACAAAAAACCAACATCCTGAATTAGCTAGTCAAAATTTTAATAGACATTGTAACTAACTTCAGGTTACTTTTTCTTGTGTTAAATATATTATCTTTTACAGTATAGAGTGACAAGACGAGCAGGACATGTGCCTGATGGTAAGCAACATGCCTGCACATAACAGCACAGTGACACACAGCTATTGGAACATGAATAGACCAAATTATTACGTAGCACTGCACTACGCTCGTCACCCAGAGATCTAAGATGTTATATATCTAAGCCCAGTAATTTCTCTGGAAACATTGCCCTTCAAACCGGAACACCGTAATGTTTGCACATTATTGCTTGGCGGTAAAATAACTGGTAAAGGTGTGGTACTTCCTCAGGCGGACTCTGCCAAGAGTCCTACCACTACTTAAAACAGAAAACACAGATTGTTTGGTAGGACTTCCTAACTGTCAGGTGACCTAAATTGACGGGTTAATTTTGCTTCGCTACTCACCAGCCAGGTCTACACCTCCGTGATATAATAAGATAACTATGTGACAAGTTTTCAGTTTGCCTAAAATACCCAAAATTTCCTATCAGCTCTTGGAATAATATAAAGACCATCATAGTAGATCGTTCACTGAGCTCACTACCCCAAGACCTCCTTTTTGTCTCTCCCCAGTAGCATAGAATAGATAATATAGACAGTAGTTTGTTGCAGAAACAAAAGTTATCAAAAGAAACGACAATAACACTCGGAATATGTTTTGAAAACTTCACGCCGTCGTTGTATAATTAGCGAAGATACGACGGGGTGACACCCCATTAAATATTTGCCGTATCATTTTCACGGAAGGCCCCGTTTTGACGTGTTCCCATTATGTCAAATTCTTGTTGGGGAAGTTTCGCTGTTTCAGTGCTTTGTGCGTTTTTAGCGTTTAATTACCTTGTATAAGATATTTTCGAGTAAACATAGAGACACATTTTTGACTACAGTCAAAATTGCGCTAAAAAAGTTACCCATCCGTCAAATGCTGACATACATCGAGACCTAAAGATGGATTCTGTTAGTGAAGGGATACGAAAATAATGCAGAAGCTCACGAACGATGACTTCATTACCATGTTAATGTGGAGGCAATCCAGCTCCTTGACAACACTGAGTTAGTGCGGAGGCTGGAACGGACAAAACCATTTGAGTTGACTTAATCGAAATTAAAATAAGACTGGAATAATTATGGACACAATCTTACACTAAATATTATTCAGCAAACTAAGAAAATTACTCGTTAGCCCCAATTCTAAATTAGGCTAGATTGTAATAAATATATTAGTCACCAAGTTGGTTGGTGAATAATTATTAACAAAAAAAAAGTCCACTGTGTAAGAACACGATGAGAATTTTGCGCTCGATATCACTTGAAGTGATTAAACCCTCAACAGGTTTCTCCGGCATGGCTTGGAAGCAGAGTCGCGGGACCCTACCACTGCCGGCGTCCTTACGGGCCCGCCTCGCGGGAGGACGAAACCCCGGATTTAACTACAGTGACTCCTTATTTGGTGGCGTGGTGGTGGACTTACCTTACACAAGTTCATTAACAAGACTTAACAAGCTCATTAGCAAGACTTAACAAGCTCATTAACAAGACTTAACAAGAACTCCAAACCACGCAGAGCTTCTAATATGGGAACCAGATACCAGTTGTTTTTTTTTAACTTTTATAGTTTTACATTTGACCGCCATCTCGCCTGATGTTAAGCGACGAAGAGATCTACGATAGACGACCTAGACGAAACCAATTCACTCTCGATTTGAAAACACAAAGATTGTAACCATCGGGGAAATCCCACTCAGGCAAACTCTTATTAATATTATAAGTGCTAAAGTAACTCCGTTTATCTGTTTGTTGCGCTTTGACGGCACCACCATTGGCCCAGTGTGATTTGGTGGAAACATGACCTCGAAAAATTCTAGCTACATGTCAGTTTCCTCACGATGTTTTCCTTCACCGTTTTATATTAGCGGCAAAACGCACATGACTTCGAAAAGACAGTGGTGGTAGGACTTTTGGCAGAGTCCGCCGGAGTAAGTACCACACCTTTATCAGTTATTCACCGCCAAGCAGTAATGTGCAAACACTACTGAGTTCCGGTTTGAAGAGCAATGTTTCCAGAAAAATTACAGGGCTTTAGAGATATAATATCTTAGATCTCTGGGTGACAAGCGCAGTGCGATGCTAGGTAATGTTATGGAATCTTCATTTTCTAATAGTTGCGTGTCACTGTTCTGTTATGTGGCAGGCATGTTGCTTACCATCAGGCAAATGTCCTGCTCATCTCGTCACTCTATGCTATGCAAAAAAAAAGTTGGTGGGATTTGAACTCGGGGCCTCCGGATCGGCAGTTGTCCTGACTAGACCAGCCATAACTTACCATACCATAGCCGCCCATTTGCCGACCAGTATTCTATTCATAAACATATTACTTATATAGCTTCGGGTACAAGATTCAATCCAGCAAGCCAAGCGCTACGATAAACGACGTAAGCCAACATTATGTATAATTTACGACTGGTATTATTAGGTCGTTAGGCGAGCGTTATCCGGCACACATCTTATAGTGTGAAATGCAATGTGGCGTGAGAAATTTTAATTTGGTAACGAATTGAAATGTTAGTGTATATTTTTAAAGATTGTACCAGCCACTTATGTTTCGGGACAACGGCGACTGCCGATCCAAGCCCCGGGGCACTTAGAACGGTGACGGAAAACATCGATAGGAAACCGAGATGTATCTAGAATCTTTGAGGTCATGTGTCTCATTCACCAGCCCGCATTGGGCCACCGTGGCCTTCACTCTCTCCTCGTGACGAACCTCATGTGAATTCTAAAATTCAAACTACCCACAGGACAAGCCTAGCTTAGTGTGGGAGTTTTTGAAATTATGTTATATTATGTTGTGAGAGAATTTTCCGATTCCCAGCAGTGGGGATATACAATTATTTATAGATATTTTTTTTCTATAGTATGAAGTGACGATACGAGCAGGATATGCCTAATGGCAAGTAACAAACCTGCCTCTAACAACACAGTGACACGTAGCTATTGAAACATGAAGAGTCCAAAATCATTACCTAGCATAGCACTGTGCTCGACACCCACACATATAAAATATTTTATCTCTTTGCCCTGTAATTTCACTGGAAACATTGCCCTTCAAACCGGAGGACAGTGATGTTTTTATATTACTGCTTGACGGTAGAACAGCTGGCTAAGGAGTGGTACTTCCCCAGGCGGACTCTGCAAAGAGTCCTACCACCACAGAAACATTGTTGTTAAGTTATAGGTAATATAAATATAATTTTTTTTTTCATAAATATTGCTGGACAATTTACACACAACACCATCTGACCCCAAACTAAGCAGAGCTTGTAATATGACGGCCAGATAGCTTTTCTAATACTTATATAGTTTTAAATACATACTTATTATACATAGACACACCCAGACACAGTATAAATATATGAATTCATCACACAAATATTTGCACTGGGTGGGAATCGCACGACCCTCGACTTCGCAGGCAAAGTTACTACCCACTAAGCCACGAGGCCAGTCGGTGTATATGTATGTATGTTAAATGTCTAAAAGACTGCATTATCAGGTGAGTTGTTTTAAAATGATCGCAAAACAACACGCCCCAAGTATCGATACGATACCCCGAAAACTCATCATTCAACCTCGAAAAAAGGGAATTAGGTCAGATTTACTTGGCTAAAACAACAGGGAGGGCATAAAAAGGGACTTGTTTTTCTCTCATTATGTGCATAGTAAAGTACCTACAGGGGGAACTCTAACTAACTGCTGTAGGGATGGGATGGAAGTTTTGTTTTTAAATCGTCGAGGTTTTGCAGTGGAAACTTTGACGCACCGCACACGGGTTTTAACAGGGAATGAAAAAAGAACTTGAAAGAGGTTGAAGTTACGGCTGGTCTAGTGAAGACATGGCTGAGCTAGTGCCGATGCAGAGCTTTTGATTCGAATCGCACGCGTGCTATTGTCTTTTTGAAGTCATGTGCGTAATGCCGCTAACTTAAAACGGTAAAGGAAAATATCGTGACGAAACCGAAAGATACCTGGACTCTTTCGAGGTAACGTGTCATCCACCAGCCAGCGTGCCTGCTTGGTGGATTATGGCCTTGACTCTCTCCTTCGCAGAGACGACCCGAATCCCAGCTGTGGGAACATTTAGTGGGCTTATGACTGACACGGATTTTTGCCAAGGAATTAAGGGTAGAAGTGTTCACTTCTTGCGTGTACATAGCCACACACACTTCGACATACCCCGTGTACCTACTGTAGGATTTTATTTCGCAAAAAATACTTCTTCTTTGTAGTACTTCTTCTTTGTTGTAGTGAACTCTATGCAGAGTCAGATAGAGGAAGTAATACACCCTTGCCGGTTATTCTAGCGCAAAGCAGTAATGTGCAAACATCACTGATCCGGTTTGAACGGTACTGGGTGACGAGCGCAGTGCAGTGCTAGGTAATTCTTTGGACTTTTCATTTTTCAATATCTGCGTGACGCTAAGACACTACAATATCATGGGCAGGCGTGTTGCTTACCATCAGACACATATCTTTCGCGTGCGGTCACTCTATACTATTTATAAAAGTATGATGTAGGTACCCATAAACAGCGCGAAACTGCAAAACCTTTATACATATGTAAAACGAATCCTATTAAAGCGACAAGGTTAAAGAAATCCGCATAAAACAATGCAAATCTTGGTGGCGTAATGGCGAGAAAGTTTGATATCACAGAAAGTCTTAGGTAGTAGATTTGAATCCCGTCTGTACACTGTATTTTCATTTCCCTAAGTGTTAGTACAAGTATGTAATCATCACTGGCTTTACAAGAACAAAATTAATTTTGATTTACTCTCAAGTTTTGATCGCGTCCAGTGATCTTTTTCAAGGAGAGAGCGTGCGCGTGATCGTTGCTTGTTTAGCACTGAGCAAAGCAAAGCTTCTACGTACTATAGAAAAAAATTGGTTGTCTGTAAAGTCGGTTTACTGACGATAGAACGTGACAACGACTTAAGAAAATACTGATGGAATGGTAGCATTTTTCAAAAGAAAATTTTAATTTCATTTGTTTAATAGATTTGTGTGTAAAAAGTAATCTGTAGAATTTAGTCATTTTCAATCAAAACAATGCAAAAAAGCTTTTAGATGCAGGGGATTGAACCCGGGGCATTTCACATGCAAAGCGAACGCTCTACCACTGAGCTACATCCCCGCTTGAACTACTGGTCGAAATAATTAATACAACTGTAACAAACATGCGGCGAGGTAACGACCGACGGTAACGCGGTAACGGTACATGACGTCATGTTTTTCGTGCGTGCAGCCGGCTTCATCGAATTATAAGACGTTGTCACGTCAAAAATACTATAATATTATAGTTGTTTAACTATAACTATTAAATGATTATAACGGTCAGACGTAACTTGCATAAACAAGAGCAGTGGTAGCCACTGTTTCCCATCTCTAAGAACAAATACGGTCGTTAATACGTCCACATTTACCAACAAAAAGCTATTTTTCTAATTTAATCTCGAGCCGCTGGGGCGGATGAGAAGTGCCCCAACAAATTAGCTCTGACTCCGACTTCAGACTGAATTCTGTTCCGATTAGATAGGGAGATACTGGGAATTTTAATCACTACTTTAGACATTAAAAGTAATAGCAGCTTAGACTTGATTTAGAAAATAGGAAGAAGAGACTAAAAATCGTTAGAACTAGGTTGAAAATGTTAGACTATCTAAAATTTACTGAGTACTATTCCATCAAATGACTAAGGTCCATAACCTAGGAATCATCATCATCATCATCAACAGCCCACTAAACGTTCCCACTGCTGGGACTCGGGGTCTTGTCTCGCAAGGAGAGAGTTAAGGCCATAATCCACCACGCTGGCCCAGTGCGGGTTGGTGGATGACACATGACTTCGAAAGATTCTAGGTACATGTCGGTTTCCTCACGATGTTTTCCTTCACCGTTTTAAGTTAGCGGCATTAAGGACATGACTTCGAAAAGACAGTGGTGCGTGTGGGGTTTGTACCCGGGGTCTCCGGATCGGGAGTCGCCGTAACCAGCCGTAACTTTACCTTTTAACTTTAACCTAGGAATAAGTAACCTAAATAAGAACATATTGTGAGTAATCTTTATGGCCCAAGGCAGACATCTTTTCTTTAATTGTAGCATCCAAGCCACTCGTAGCCAGCGTGGTTGATAGTAGCAGTGACTCTCTTGTGAGAGAAAGCACTGAAGTTCTAGAAGTATGAGCATAAAGGATCAAGTGATGCATGATTAGGATTCCACCGAAATTCCAAGTCCATTTATCATACCACTGATACAACCACGATAATAAACTTTAAATTTGAGAGAATAAATTGAACTTAGACATTTGATTTAGATTAATTCAATATTTATTTAAATTATTATTTACAGGCGAGCAGCCTCAAAAAATGAGCATAATTTATCCAGTAGTTTTAAATTTATATTACAAGACTTGTAACTGATGTAGCTACTTAGTAGCTACATCAGTTACTCGTAGTTAGAGCACAAAGGTATCTTCTACGCTAGCCTGTATTTCCACTAAATCCAATAGAAGCCACCTAATGTCAACTGCCACAGATCCCAAACAACAATTTCGTTAATTATAACTTCAAAAACAATAGAACTCTGTCCATTTTAAAATTATTCTCAGTTGTTTCGAGTAATAAAAGTGTTCCGATACAACCTGCGTTATTTTTCCGCCAAAAAAAAAACATCTCGCAAAATGTCCAGAGTCGTTACGATAATCGCACTTTTTTATGCTCCAGTTGATTTACGACTTCCGAAGATAATGTTTCATTATAAAAGATTTGCGGTTGACGGATGCGCCTTTTTAAAGCGTATGATAAGGGAAAACTCAGGTAATAAAAACCTTGGGTTTGGGTCTACTTCGACTGTCGACCTGCGGCTCTGAAATTGCGAAAACAAAAAGAGCCTTTTTGAAAAAGAAAATTTTGTTTTTGTCACTAACTTTAAATTGGATGGCAGGTATACTATGTATTTTCGAACCTTTATTTAAAAATAACATTTTGTTTTATCGTGTTCAATTGGGTGGTACTAGATGTTTTAATCTAGTAAGACTAAAATTAAGTCAAAAAGGAAACATCATGGTCAGCTATAACGAAAACAGTAGATTATTCACTAAGGGAGTAAAGCACTGTCTTGTGTCATCGGCGTCATATTGGATCCTGAGCGCAGCGAGGGAGTTGAGTCAGCTCCCGAGCGAAACGAGGCAGTTTTAGAGTCCTGAGTGAAGCGAGGGATCCAAGCCGCCCATGACACAAGGCAGTGCTTTACTCCAGAGGTGAATACTCTACTTTTCATATCTTGTTCGAGACAATTCACTTTTCTTGTTGTTTTCCATTGATCAAAATCGTCATAAGCTTTTAGATATTTATTTATCTTTCGATTTTTCCGGAAGTAGATTATTAATAAATAATCCCTAAAGCGTCCAATTTGATGAACTCCGGAGTCAATTCATTATCGCTTAAAGACATTTTGGTGTTATTTAAGAATTTAAAGTGATAAACTAATAAAATTCGACTCAATGGCGCCTTTTTATATTATTTTTTTTGTGTTATGTTTCTGTGTGTGTCAGTATCTGGGTGACCAGTTCGACATTTGGAAAAAAAAGTTCGAGTTTTAAAAAAAGTCTTTTTACAATGGTACCATAAGAATAAGTATTTTCATACGAATTTTAACGTTATAACAATATAACATTTTAATCCCTAGGGAATCTTCTCAATATTATTTACCTCTGCATTTTGAAGGGTCACAATCACTTGCTTTGTTTTGACGTTTCATGACATATAATTGGACTTTGTCGAGCAGGAGATATGAAAAATATTTATTTGTACTTATGTACGGACGCAAGTTAATACTTCTTATCTTTAATCCTCATACCAAGAAGTCTTTAACCATAGAGTATATTAGTACACATAATACGTTCATTACGTTAACTAAAGAGTTGAGTAAGTAGCATCAGGGTGTCCGTTTTTCGTGGCGGTGTGCATACGCTTTGAAAATAACTCAAATCATTTTTCTCCAACGAACGTGTCAAATTAATATAATCTATGATAAATTAACATAACTTCAAAAGCACGTGTTATTAAAATTTAACAGTGCCACCCAAGTTATACATTGCTCTAACAAGTTATACAATGTTCATGCCAAAAAAAAAAAAGATTGAGCATCACTGATCTACTATCTACATTGTATTTTTTAAATGAGCCCAGTTTATTACATCAGAGATGAGCCATGTGGAACGTAGAATGACTGAATTTGAATTTAATCTTCAATTTGAGCTCTTAAAGCTTTTTTGGGTCTCGAGATTTATGCATACTCTTGACATAACCGAGCAGAATGTCTGGAATATGAAAAACGTATTTTCAGAAATCGGGCTGGATGGTCTCTCCGTAGATACTTTTATATTAATAAAATAAGGCTGCGTTTGACTGCCGTCTCGCCGGATGTTAGAGGTTAAATGTTTTCAATACCCAATACTCAAACATGTATTGCTTCATTATGTTAAGCCGTGTACGCACGTACAAACACGAATATAGTGAACACAAACATCAAACATGAACATTTGGTTTGTACGTTTGGACGGCATATTCGACCGCGAACGCGAACATAGCCCAAATCAAGTTCGCGCACAAAAGTCGTGAACTCTTATATCAATCATCAATCATCAACAGCCCACTAAACGTTCCCACTGCTGGGACTCGGGGCCTTCTCTCGCAAGGAGAGAGTTAAGGCCATAATCCACCACGCTGGCCCAGTGCGGGTTGGCGGATGACACATGACTTCGAAAGATTCTAGGTACCTACATGTCGGTTTCCTCACGATGTTTTCCTTCACCGTTTTAAGTTAGCGGCATTACGCACATGACTTCGAAAAGACAGTGGTGCGTGTGGGGTTTGAACCCGGGGTCTCCGGATCGGCAGTAGCCGTTCTCCCGACTAGACCAGCCGAACTTATATCAATAGCCATGGCTAAATAGTTCAACACGAATAGTTCTACACAAACAGTTTTGTTCCGTAACATTTATTAAAGCTATCCGAACACCGTCCATACGGAACGTACAAATAGGATCGCCGCAAACATGTTTGACGAACAGAGTGTTCGGATGTTCGTTAGTGGTACACACTTGCGAACCAAGTTGTTGCGGATCATGCAACGCTACAAGTTTGTTCGTACGTGCATACACGGCTTTACAGATAGTCAGGATTACAAGAACAGATAAATATCAGATTAAGTCGTAACACAACGTACCCCAATGGGGCATTGCAATTTAAAATTAATGATCTTTTGGAGCGAAGTGTCTTATTCCACAGTCAAGAAATAAGTTTTACATCCTCGAAATTTCTAAGGTCGTCGATTAAAAACTCGCTTATACTATAATAGACTTTTGTCAGGGTGCACCACAAAAGTATTCTCAAACGACAGTGTTGTGCTGAAAAAGTTCATCAACATTTATAATTAATTAATTAATTATAATATTTTAGTATTAAAATTAACGTGGTTGTAACACATATTGATTGGGTAATCGGGTAACTCACGTGTAATAAGGTCGGTCAATCCGACTCGAGTTTCGGCCGCGTCCGGCGGCCTTTTTCAAGGAGAGTGTACGCGCACGATGGCTGCCAAACGGGCAGCTATCGTAATTGGCCATATGCTTTCACGTTTAGACACAAAGCTCCCAGCGTTCCTCTGCGACGAGCCATGTTGATGTTCGGCACCGTCGGTTATCACAATCTGGCTGTAGAAGACAGGGAAATCGGTGCCCTGATATACCGACACTGCTCTTCCCCTACGGGCTCACCACATCCACAATTACAGTGGGTAACCAAGCAAAATTGCAGCGGCCAAGGATAATGCCGGTGCACCTCTACCGCTGCTCTCTCTCTCTTTCTCCTCTACTACTGTGATGCACATCGCCAAGCATCGCAACCTGCCTCAGTCACAGCTCAGTAACTCCTTCTAAGCCACATCACCGTCGAATTGTAGCTTAAACCCTTGACAAGCAGCCTCGCTTCTGAAATCACCTTGGGTATAATTATAATATTACTCGACTAAATACTTCTGTTTTCAACAAATCCGAGTAACGTTCTAACTCATTCCAGTCCCCCCAACGAACTTCTACCCGAGACCCTTAAGTATAGGTATCCTGCCTAAAGTCTCCATACCAGATTTGCGCATAAAAAAAGTTGATGCCTTCCCAGCCACAATTAGCCATCACTCAACAACAACCCCTTAAGGAATACTGTATTATCTCTGACACCCTGATTAATTTAGGCAATATAGATTAGTTATAGTTAACGAAGTTTAGGCGAGCCGCTACTCTGAAATAAATTATATTACTATTTATTTCAATTACACAACATTACTAAAGATAATAGAAATGGATTATATGTACATTTATACAATCAGCTATTATTTCCCTGCAACCCTCAAGAGACGGGGTATCCGTTCTCAATTACAGGGAGCTTTGTTTTAATACTAAATGTTTTGTGTTCAATTATGAAATGGAATGGTTTTGCGATCACGAGAAATGGTGGTTGAGTTGAATCGACTCAAAGATAGGTATAAACATGTAATAAATTGTGTTTCAAATTACATACATTTACAGGCAAAATTAAATAAAGAATAAGCAGGACACTAAATAATACCTGTAAGTGGCGTATTATGGGAGAGGCATATGTCCATCAGTGGACAAATAGCGAACACCGCAACCACGTAAGGTTATAGTAATAACGCCCCATTTCATAATTGTGAGGCATAAGTTTGAAACCCGTATGAACCACTGATCATTTTTTCCAATGCGAGTTTCTCATCATCACTAGCTTTGAATGTGAAGGAAAACATCACGACGAAACCGCAGTGCTCCAAAAAAGATACGTTCCGAGGATGTGTGTCATCCTACCCGCGTTTAACCAGTGTGGTGGATTATTGCCTTGACTATCTCCTTGTAAGAAAATCCCTGGAGGCTCAGTTGTGGGAACATGAAGTAGACTTATGCACAGACATATAGACAGTTAAGTCAAGCTTGTAACTTTTGCCTTTTAATAATGAAGGAGTTTTGTTTGATCTCATTATGCTTGTTATTACGCAGTAGAATGTAGCACGCTAACCTAGACAGACATTGTAGCGACCTAGACAGACCTAGAACAGGCTAAATTAAATTATCGAAATCGACTTCAAAGTCTCAAACATCATTGCAAAACTTACTGCACAACGATTTTTTATCGGATACATTTCGGAGGCTATGCTGATCTACATGATCGAATAAACATCGTTTTATGATTGACATTCCAAATAGTCGAATGAAGAGGTTTCCAGAAGACTTTCATGAGGTCATTTATACTTTAGAATGGGTTGCCTGAGTGGTTATTTCCTGCGAGATATAATCTAGATGAAGAAAAGGAACTGGTTGCGGTTGGAGACGTAGTATCGCGATCGGGCTGAGTGGCGTATTATGGGAGAGGCCTATGTACAGCAGTGGACGAACACAGGCTGATGATGATGACACTGTCTTTTAGGCTAGGCAATATCTTTTGACACCAGGAAAGATGACGGTCAAGTGCAAAGAGGTTGAAATCTAAAAAAAATTCAAAACTTGTTCGAAATCACTTAATTTCAGTCCCCAAGTTATTACATCATCACTCCATATCACCGAATAATCACCGAAATCAATTTCCTCCCAACTGTATCCCGAAACTTGCTCAATTTATCGAGATTGGACTGATAAATCCACTAATGTCTTGGTGACGCCCAATATGCTAATAGTAATGTATATGGGACAGATATAAAGGCTTGGCCAAATTAAATGCCTCTTATCGCTGTGGCTGGCCAGATAAATGTATTGATTTTCTGTTCATTTATCTGCTTTAATTATTGAAAATATTGACAAAATAAAAGCATGGCGTTACGAAGTTCGCCGGGTCACCTAGTTTTTTTTGGAATAACAAGTAACGAAACGACCAAGATAAGCATCAACATAGCAGCACTGTGCATATTTGAGCATGAAGACTCCAAAACGCTACCTTTTTAACTGACACTTACACTTCTTATCGCCATCCCGCCTGATGTTAAGCGACGATGCGGTCTACGATGGGTGCGTGTTTACCTAGAAGAAACCCATTCACTCTTATCTATTACCTATATTTTATCAACGTTGATATTTTGATTATTTTCCGTAGGTTGTGAATTGACCTCAAGCGTCGCGTTCGGAAATGAAAGAAATCTTCGAGTAAACTCGGATGATCAAGATGGCCATGGTTATGACTACGCCTTCCGGATCCAACCGCGTAGTTTACAAAGCGTAT
Organism: Ectropis crepuscularia; assembly: GCA_963693475.1. Taxonomy (NCBI): domain Eukaryota; kingdom Metazoa; phylum Arthropoda; class Insecta; order Lepidoptera; family Geometridae; genus Ectropis; species Ectropis crepuscularia. The sequence continues at coordinate 24,666,871 of OY856355.1, forward strand.
ACCACACTTTGTAAGCTACGCGGTTCAACTTCTGAGTTATTAGTTTTCACTTCTATCCCCTATCTAGTCCCTATAGACTGCCGATAGAAGACTGCCGACTACTATTTTTTTTACAATCTGATTTGGAAAGATTACATTTTAGGATGTTTGTTGTTCAATCACATCCTAATCTCTGAACGAATCAGTTTGAAATTTGAAACACAGTTAAATTGTAGTCTGTGAAAACATAGGCAACTGTTTATCCCACGAATTAACGCAAAGTGCTAAGATTTCATCAAAACGCACGACACCCGCACTCCACTGCGCATATAGTCACACTCAACAGATCAGACCTTATAATTCTATCTCTTTCTCTTCCCCGAGGACACTTCTGCCGGAGAAGCTACTGAATTAATGTGACGAGGAAAGGGTGCATAAAATTAAGTTTTCCATTATCCTGCAATAGTCGATCAGTTAACACGGCGGTAAACTTCACTTTTTACGATTCTTTTTAATTAAAAGTAGGGATGCTTGTAGTTCATTTGCCGGAAACGTTTTTTTTTTTTAAGTTCCTTTAGCCTTGTAAAGGACTTTTTATTAGGGAAAAGTTGTACGTGTTTGCGTCAGACATGTTTATATAGTTGTAGAAAGGCGTATTGGCGTAGTGTTGGAGCGGCGTTGGAGTAACGAGGCGGATCGTGGCCGTGGTTAGACGCTTTTTGGATAGGGGATTTAGATAGGTTTAGGGAATAGTATATAGTAATGAGACGAGCAGGACATGTACCTGATGTTAAGCAACATGCCTGCCCGTAACAGCACAGTGACACGCAGCTATTGGAACAAGAATAATCTAAATCTCCACAGCGCTCGTCACCCAGAGAATATATGAGATGTTTTAGCTCTACGCACTGTAAGTTTACTGGAGATATTGCCTTTCAAACCTAATCACAGTTATATTTTCACATTACTACTTGGCGCTTGAATAGCTGGCAAAGGTGTGGTACTTCCCCAGACGGACTCCGCAAAGTCCAATCACTAAAATAAAATGTACTAAAATGTTGCGGCACTGACATATCATGTGGAATAGCAGTAGGTATGTATATTTTGTATATATCTGTAGCTGTATCAGACAAATTATTAAAAAAATTGTATAGGTGATGTTCCGTATAATCGGGCAACATTATATCGGCCGACGATTAGCGTATGTCTATGGTTTTGACAGCCGGCTGTGAAGTGACGTTGTCGGTTTTTCGCTGGAACGAAAAGGCGCGTTTTCTATATAATCTGGTTTAAAGTGTTAATAATTGGGGAATACGTTATTAACTGTAATATATCGCTACGGGATTAGTGCTGGATTATTAATTGTGAAGTGGCTACTGGATTGGCCGCTTCTAGAACGCAGGATCGTTCTGGAACGGGAAGTCTACGGAACTACTGTCTGGTTTGGTATTACAAATTCCCTTCCTTCCTTCTTCCTGACAACCAAACTGGACTTTGGACGACGCCGGGAGCAGTAATTGGGTGAGTAATTTTAGGTACCTTGTTTGCAATTGGGGAGTAACTCTTAAAATCGGTATAACGGCATTTGATTTGTTTTTAATTCTCGCTATGGGCCCCGAGACGGTATTTCTGGCATAAATACTGAACATTTTTTGGTAGACAGAGCGCGGTTAGCCGTAAATACCCCTCTTTTGTTTTTAGTTTTCTGGGAAAAGATATCAGGTAGGCCAGATATTTGGGGGTTCCCAGTTTATAATTTCTCCCCAAACTGTCGGGAAATTGGTATTAAGTGGTATCCGGCTTAATAGGTTGCGGATATAACTGTTGTGACATTGTCCGAACTTTAGGTTAATTTAAAATTTAAATTTAAATTTAAAAATGGCTTCGGATTTGGCCAACCAGCTCCGGTGGTTTGAATCCTTGCAAGGATTGGTCGGCAGGAGAGACCGGGAGGAGGCGCTGCTAAACAGGGCAGAACAGCTCGACAGGCGCCTGGAGGTCGCTGAGAGGAGCGCAGGATCGCTGCGGGATGCAAGGCCGTCTGCACCTGAGGAGCAGATGGAGAGGATCGAGGCGGACATGCGGCGCATCCTGGATGTGTACGACGAGGTCTCCGAAAGGGTTCGCCAGCTGGAGAGGTCTCGTCAGGGAAGGGCGAGCTCGGGACCCGTCATCAGGGATGCGGGCTCGGGTGTAGTGGGACGCCTTCCCACTCTGGACTTGCCCAGGTTTACAGGGAACCTGCGGGAGTGGAGCGGCTTCCGGAGCATGTTCGCCTCTCTCGTAGATTCACGCACGGACTTGACGAGGGCGGAGAAGCTGGCCTATCTCCGCACGTCACTGGAGGGTGAGGCACTCTCCCTGGTCCAGCACCTGGAGCTGGACGACGACAACTTCGGCACGGCGATGGAGTTGCTGGAGACGAGGTTTCAAAATCCTCGGCTCCTCGCCGACGCTCACGTGTCACAAATACTGGGGCTGCCGAAGGTGACTGAGAGGTCTCAGTTGCGGCCACTAATCCTCACGCCCGTGAAGGTGGCGTACAACGCCTTGCGCAGCTTGGGACTGCCAGTAGAACACTGGTCGTTTCTGCTGGTCCACATCCTGCTGGGCAAGGTGCCGCTGGAGTTGCGCGCTCGGTTCGAGCGGGAAAGGGGCCTTCACGCCGACCCGAAGGTCTTCCCCACGTTTGAGGAGCTACTTCGGGTCCTGGAGTGGGAGGCGAGGATGGCAGAGTCGGCGCCTCAGGAGGCGCAGCCCGCCGCGTCAGCTCGTGGCCCTGCCGGAACAGGACCGCGACCTACCAATCCCCGCACTCAGGGTGCGGTGAAGCGGACGGCGACGGTGACGAGTGCGTCGGAGCAGGAGTGCCCGAACTGTGGCCAGCTTCACGCGCTGGTGCAGTGTCCGGCCCTGCTTTCGCGGACGACTTCCGAACGACGAGGGATCGTTCGGCGGTTGCGTCGGTGCTACGGGTGCCTGGGGGGTCATTTGTACAATGACTGCCCCACGGCACGGCCGTGTCCTGGGTGTGGGGGACCACACCATCAGCTCTTGTACGTCAGGAGCGATGGTGCTGGTCGACAGCCCTCAGGGAGGGGGCCCTCCACGGGCGGGGGCGCTCCCACGCAGAGCCACGCATTGTACAACAATGAAGTGGCTACAGCGTGGAGCACAAGCCCCCTCCACCCCAACCCACGGCAGCACCGGGCAGCCCAACAAGGGGCGTCCTACACGCGGCTCGGTCACCGACCTCACAGCCCGCGCAGACGCGGGCGAACTGGAGAGGTGGAAGGGTGATACCGGAGTCACCACTGGGGTCACCTCCCCAGCGTTACCCTTCTCCGCCGCTGGATCCGCGACCGATGGAATGGAGGGCGTACACGCCTCCCCTCCATGAACATCCGAGGCTGGAATACCACCCGCCCTACTTTCGGTATGGCAGGGCGGCCGGATATGCCTCCCCTCCGATGGCCCTTTGCACTCGGCAGCCATATTGGGCTGGGCCCGGTAGTCCGACGGGTTCGGACGGGCCTCGGAGGGATTGACTAGCCTCCGTTCCCTTGGCACAGGATCAACCGGTGGTCCTGCTGCCCACCCTCTGGTTAAGGGTTTGGGGTCCAAGAGGCGACTACGTCCGGATACGAGCGCTCTTGGACACAGGGTCCCAGGGGTGCATTTTAACAACCCGGGTTGCTCATCGCCTGGGCCTGGCTAGGTTACCGTCACCGACTCCGTTGCGGGGAGTCGGGAACACAGAGGTGCGGTCGGCTGGACAGACCCGCCTCTCCTTCTCGTCCGTACATTCCTACTCGGAAAGGATTGCGGTCAGGGCCACCGTCATGGTTGGCGGATCCCCGCTTCGGGATGGCTGGTCCGGTAGACCTTTTGTTGGGTTCTGATTTACTGGGTTACATCATGAACGGCAAGCCTAGACTGCTGGATCAGTCTTCGCTGATGGCGCTGCCCACCATCTACGGGAACGCCATTTTGGGAATGGTGGATGAGTGGCAGCAGTCGAATCAGGCTTCTTTTACGGGAACGGCCCTCGCTCAGATCATGCAGAGGTTCTGGGAGATCGAAGAGCCGCCTACCGTGTCTCGGCTGGATCCCGAGCACGTGGAGTGTGAGAACTTTTATCAGGCTCACACTCGGAGAATAGTTTCTGGGCGATTGGAGACTAGGCTGCCTTTCCGGGATAACCCCCCGCGTCTGGGCCAGTCTCGATCATTGGCCGAGAAAAGGCTCAGGTCCATGGAGCGACGCATGGCTCGAGATCCTGTACTTCGGGAAAAGTACATCGAGTTCATGAGGGAGTATGAGGCACTGGGCCACATGTCTCCGGCTCGCGACGACTGGTCGACCATGGACCACTACTTTTTGCCTCATCACGCTGTTTTGAAAGCGTCGACAGGCAAACTCAGGACGGTGTTCGATGGATCCGCTCCGACTTCGACAGGAGTGTCACTGAACCAGTGCCTCCACGCTGGACCGAAGTTACATCGGGATATTGTAGACATCATCCTGAATTTCCGTAGGCATCAGGTGGTGTTGGGAGCGGACATCCGAATGATGTTCCGACAAACGGTCATACACCCCGAGGACAGGAGGTTCCAGTTGATCCTCTGGCGGGAAAGTCCTCAGGACCCTATGATGGTGTATGAGTTGAACACCAACACCTATGGGTTGAGATCAAGCCCCTTCATTGCGATCCGCTCACTGCTGGAGTTGGCGGAGCAAGAACGGGCTCGGTACCCACGTGCAGCCGCAGTTCTGGAACGCGACCTGTACGTGGACGACGTTTGCACTGGTGCGCAGACGGTGGAGGAAGCTCTGTTGCTCCGGGATGAGCTCACAGAGCTTCTCGCATCTGGAGGCTATGAGCTTCGGAAATGGCTCTCTAACGACCCCAACGTCCTGGCTGGTATCCCGGACGATCACCAGCAGGATCCGGGGCTCTTCGAGGAAGGTGAAGATCCGCACGGGATTGCGGTTCTGGGCATGCAGTATCAACCGGTTGCTGACATCTTCACCTTTCGGGTGGTACTGGAAGCCACACGCGCGTGGACAAAACGGACGGTTTTGTCCACCATCGCCAGGATGTTTGATCCAAACGGTTGGATCAGTCCGGTTCTGTTCGCAGCCAAGTGTCTGTTACAGCGACTTTGGACTCTGAAGGTCTCATGGGACGACCCCCTGGTTGGAGACTCGCTTAACACTTGGCTTCGTTTAATATCTGACCTCGAAACGGTCAATCGAGTGGCGTTGCCCCGTCGCATTCTGCCACCAGGCTGTAGCCGGATCAGCCTGCACGGGTTCTGTGATGCGTCCGAGCTGGGCTATGCCGCATCTGTGTACTTGCGTACAGTTGACGCTGGAGGCCACGTCAATGTCACGCTCTTATTGGGGAAGAGCAAGGTAGCTCCTATCAGGACACGACTCACTATTCCGAAACTGGAATTGAGCGGAGCCACATTACTTGCTCGGCTGCTTAAGCACGTATATCAGGAACTGTCCACCTCGATAGACATCCGGAAGGTCTATGCGTGGTCAGACAGTCAGGTCGTACTTGCCTGGTTACGAGCAGCCCCTCACACCTTGGAGACTTTTGTGGGAAATCGGGTTTCCCAAATCCAAAACATTGGACTGGACATGGTTTGGAGACATGTCCCGGGTGAGTTGAACCCGGCTGATTGTGCTTCGCGCGGCTGTTCCGCGCCGGAGCTAGTTGATCACCCCTTATGGTGGGGTCCGGACTGGCTGCGGGAGCCAGAAGCTTCCTGGCCAGCTCTCGGCGCGGACTCGGAGCGAGCGGAGCTGCCCGGAGTCCGCGTGCATGCGATTGTGGCGGAAGTGCCCCCAGACCCTGACTGGTTGACGGGTCGTCACAGCAAGCCGGATAAGTTGTTGGGGGTAACTAGCTGGATTAAACGTTTCATCCACAACTGTCGTCACCCTCGTCAGAGGAGGAGTGACCAGATCGCCACTGTGGAGGAGCGTCGGAGTTCCTTGCTGCACCTCATTCGGCTGGTGCAGGGTGAGAGGTTTCCGACGGAACTTGAGGCGCTGCGCTGCGGACGCGCTCGCTTGAAGGGTGCGGTCGCCAAGTTGAACCCTTTCACAGATCAGGATGGTCTTCTGCGCGTAGGAGGTCGGCTCCGGAAAGCCAACCTGCCGTACGGCAGCAGGCACCCCCTGTTGCTACCGAAAGGAGGTCCTCTGGTGGACCTGCTGATCACCGATCGGCATATCGGTAACGCGCACGCTGGATGTGGCGCGCTTCTCGCTGTGTTGCAGCGTGAATTCTGGATCTTGTCGGCTCGCAGGGCGGTCCGAAAGGTGCTGTTTAGATGTGTCCCTTGTTATAGGCTCAAGGCGTCTACCATGCAGCCCATGATGGGAGATCTTCCTCCGGATAGGATTTCTCCCTCGAGGCCGTTCGACGGGGTCGGAACGGACTTCGCTGGGCCCTTCTCGGTCAAGTCATCGACGTTGCGTAACGCCAAGGTCGTTAAAGCCTACCTGTGCGTCTTTGTGTGTTTGGCCACCAAAGCAGTCCACTTGGAGCTGGTCTCTGCGCTGTCTACGGAGGCCTTTGTCGCGGCGCTGGATCGCTTTGTAGCGCGAAGAGGAGTACCCTCTTTAATACGTTCGGACAATGGCACAAATTATCGAGGGGCGGCGAATTATTTACGCGAAGTTAATAATTTTTTAAATTCTGGTAATAATAGTTTAAGTCTGGCTCTCGCCCAGCGGGGAATCAGCTGGCAATTTAGTGTGCCGGCCTGTCCTCACTGGGGAGGAATTTTTGAGGCTGCGGTGAAGTCTGCTAAAACCCATCTCCGCCGTGTCATCGGGGAGACCGTGTTAACTTGGGAAGAGTTAGTCACGGTACTATGCCGCGTGGAGGCAGTGCTTAATTCCCGTCCTCTCTGTCCAATCTCGCCTGACCCTAACGATCTAGAAGTCTTGACGCCGGGTCACTTCTTGATCGGTCAGCCTTTAACCGCGTTGCTGGAGTATCCCTGGAAGGATGAGCGGCCCGGACGCCTGTCCCGTTTTCAGTTATTGCAGCAAATAAGTCAAGACTTCTGGAGGCGCTGGTCGGCCGAGTACTTGCACCTTTTGCAACAACGGGTAAAATGGACAGATAGGACGGAAGCCCCTCGGGAAGGGGACTTAGTATTATTAAAAGAGGCAAATTTGGCCCCCCTACTCTGGCGTAGGGGATGTATTTTAAAATTGATATCTGGTACTGATGGCACACCCCGCGTGGCGGAGATTCTGGTTTCTGGTTCCAGACTTCAGCGCGCGGTGTCCTCTCTGGCACGCCTGCCTCTTTATTAGATATACGTATTTTTCATGGCTAAAATTTAATTTAATTTTATTACTATTTTTGGTAAAGTGTTTTTTTTTGGTTTGATTTCCACTTTCGGGTCAAAGTTGGGAATTTCGTTTTATTTGGGGTCCGGATACTATTAAATACTAGTTACTAAATACTAGTTGCTAAATACTGGTTTTCTAAAATTGACCTGGAGTTCAATTGGTCGGGGGTTTTGTTCCGTATAATCGGGCAACATTAGATCGGCCGACGATTAGCGTATGTCTATGGTTTTGACAGCCGGCTGTGAAGTGACGTTGTCGGTTTTTCGCTGGAACAAAAAGGCGCGTTTTCTATATAATCTGGTTTAAAGTGTTAATAATTGTGCGGGAATACGTTATTAACTGTAATATATCGCTACGGGATTAGTGCTGGATTATTAATTGTGAAGTGGCTACTGGATTGGCCGCTTCTAGAACGCAGGATCGTTCTGGAACGGGAAGTCTACGGAACTACTGTCTGGTTTGGTATTACAAATTCCCTTCCTTCCTTCTTCCTGACAACCAAACTGGACTTTGGACGACGCCGGGAGCAGTAATTGGGTGAGTAATTTTAGGTACCTTATTTGCAATTGGGGAGTAACTCTTAAAATCGGTATAACGGCATTTAATTTGTTTTTAATTCTCGCTATGGGCCCCGAGACGGTATTTCTGGCATAAATACTGAACAGGTGACGTATTCTAAAACATGAATGCTGTTTAGTACTGAAATTGTAAGTTGAAAGTTTTTGCTAATATCGGCATTTAATGTGATGTATTTTTTTAAAGTGGAAACTGCTTTTGAAACGGCGCTCTACAGACAGATTTTTCGTGGGATGTGAATTGAATTCTAGCATCATGCTCAGGAATGATAAGAAATATTCGGGTAAACTCGGGACCATGGCCATGCTCATGCTCTCCTCGCCCTCCGATTTCACCCGCGTAGTTTCCAAAGATAGCTATCAAATTCAGAGTTATCAGTTTTCACTTCTATTGGCAGTTCCTACGACTGCCAATTTTTTTAAATTATAAAAATAAAAAAGCCTTTTATTTCAGCAGAAGGTAAGTACCGAGTTATTTTTATTACAAGTAAAAAATATTATTTAAACAAACTAATTTCTTTATATTTGATTTAACACCGTTCTGCGTGAACCTCTGTAGAGGTAAAAGCCTTCTACAAGAATTTGCAGTCTTCTCTCGTTTTCGCTTTCAGCATCCAGTTGGGACCACCGACCTTTACAATTTTTAAATTATTGTACCCATTATATTATTTTCTTTAAAGACGACAAAATACTGGATCGCAATTACAAAACAGCACAGTATCACGCAGCTATAGGACCACTAGCTGACCCCGCAAACGTTGTTTTGCCATATAAATAAAGGTATGAAAAATACCTAGTAGCCGATTCTCAGACCTACTGAATATGCATATAAATTTTGGTTAAAATCAGTAAAGCCGTTTCAGAGGAGTAAGGAAACAAACACTGTGACACGAGAATTTTATATATAAGATAAAGACCAGAACCAGTGCATCATCACTCGCTCAAGGTCGCGCGGTTTTAGCCTACAGCTAGACCGTTCCTCCCAGGGAACAAGTGCCAGTCGGTTGTCGGACGCACGGCTGAGCGCTCGCGCAACACGTTTCGCGCGCATATTGTTATTAGATATGTCGACAACCCTCCGCGCCAGACAGGGACAGAGTTACGTGTTAAAGAGAGCGCAAATGTTTAGTTGAAAATCGCGACAGGTATTGAGCGCTAAATAATGCGAGCTGAATTGAACTTTGTTGTGTCCCAGCAAGAGTCACTATTTATATAATTGTTTTCGCTAAGTGAGTGTTCTGTACTTGTACTAATATTTATTCTGTGCCAGAACTCACTGCCTCGCAGTGTACCTACTGTGCTCGTCACGCATATATTATATTATAATGAATAGCAGCGCCAGTGGTCTTACCCGAATAATTCCCGTTATTTCCTAGGGATAACAAATGAATATTGGTGGACAATACCACACCCTCGTCACTGGCTAAATGGCGCGAGCTTAGTACCTACTCGTTCGCGTCGTCCCGGGTGTACTAAACTCACAAGGCCGCCGGCCGTTTGCATGAGTTGACGTGCGAACGAACGCCGAGTGCGCGCATAAATAATGTCGCGGCGTTATTGTATTGTGAATGGCTGCAATAGCAAGACACTGAAATGTAGTAGTAATTTACCCCATTTTTATTATGTTAATATCAATTTTTTTATTAAACATTAAGTTTAATAAAAAAGTTTACGAGATACTTTTTTATAATATTCATATAAATAATTAATGATACTAATTTGTTTATTTATTCGACGGTATGAAAACAACTTACAACTACCTACATTGTATAACCAAAATAAACTTCTGTATCAATCGACTATAAAACGTACCTACTTAAAAAAAGCTACTTATAGAATTTTTTACCGAATTCAAAGGAGGCGGTTCTGGGCTTAATTTTTATTGGATGTAGGTTTGTTTCGCTATAGCTCAGCTAATTGTGAACCATTTTTTAACCCCCGACCAAAAAAGGGTGTTATAAGTTTGACGTCGATTTTTTAAAAAAGGTATATTTTTGTGCGGTGGTTCTTAGCTATGTTTGGTTAATATCGATTCAAAATGCCCCCTCCACAAAATCACGGACAAAATATTTCTTCACAACCTACCTCTTATGGGTATCAAATGAATGGGCTTGTCTAATGGAGTACCTACTGTAGTGGTAGGACTATTAGCAGAGTACGCCTGAGGAAGTACCACACCTTTGTCAGTTCTTCTACCGCCAAGCAGTAATGTGCAAACATTACTGTGTTCCGGTTTGAAGGGCAATGTTTCCAGTGAAATTACAGGGCTTAGAGATATAACATCTTAGATCTCTGGGTGACGAGCGCAGTGCAGTGCTAGGTAATGATTTGGACTCTTCATGTTCCAATAGCTGCGTGTCACTGTGCTGTTATGTGACAGGCATGTTTCTTACCATCAGGCACATGTCCTGCTCGTCTCGTCACTCTTTATTTAAAAAAAACACAGTAACGTTTGCACATTACTGCTTCGCGGTAGAATAACTGGCAAAGGTGTGGTCCTTCCCCAGGCGGACTCTACCAAGAGTCCTACCACTACTACCACCTACCACCATTTCGTACAACCCTAGCACGTTTGGTCAATGACGTAAGCAGACGACAAGTCACACGGTGCGCACGGCATTTACAACTCTGCGTGGGTGTGTTAAGGTGTATTTTTGCTTACAAGTAACAGTAGGTAAGTAGTATACGACAGTTTAGGTTATTATCGTGTAGGTATTTGCACTTTTGTATGGAAGTGATGCATCTGTTACGAAGTAACTATTTTCTGATCTGTGACAATACACACACAACACCATCTGACCCCAAATTATGCAAAGCTTGTAACATGGCGGCCAAATAGCTGATATAATACTTATATAGTTGTAAATACACACTTAATATACAAAGTAATTGTAGTGGTAGGACTCTTAGCAGAGTCCGCCTGGGGAAGTACCACACCTTTGCCAATTATTCTACCGCCAAGCAGTAATGTGCAAACATTACTGTGTTCCGGTTAGAAGGGCAATGTTTCCAGAGAAATTACAGGGCTTAGAGATATAACAACTTAGATCTGTGGGTGACGAGCGCAGTGCAGTGCTAGGTAATGATTTGCACTCTTCATGTTCCAATAGCTGCGTGTCACAGTGCTGTTATGTGGCAGGCATGTTGCTTACCATCAGGCACATGTACTGCTCGTCTCGTCACTCTTTATTTAAAAAAAAAATATATGAACACCCAGACACAGTGCAAACATTTGAATTCATCACACAAATATTTGCACTGGGTGGGAATCGAACCCACAACCCTCGGCTTCGCAGGCAGATTTTAGTAACTCTGCCTGCGAAGCCGAGGGTTGTGGCCACTAAGCCACGAGGCCAGTCAGCCCAGAAGTAGCCCATATGTTCTTCTAGAACATATGGGCTACCAGAACACAGAAGTATTACAATACTTCTGTGTTCTGAAATTCAACTTGACCTGATCATACGTTACGAGGTCATAGAACAACAAATGTCCAAACATAGACATTTATAATAATAGTAGCATTTAAATGCTTTTTCCTTTCGGATTCGGAGTTCCTCTCATCACTAATCAAAACTCAGTTTTTTCTTGACGTAACAACTTTTTATTTGCACAGTTTAAGCCCTCCATAAAGTTTTATGAGGCTGAAATTTAAATTGGTATTTTCTTAATTTTTTATGGGTCATGGAATAATTTAATTGGTTTTATACGCCCACTGAAATGGCAAGGGTTATGGGTGATGCCGTAATTTTGCACCTTTTACGGTAGAAATTGCGCTTAAACGAGATTAAATAAAGTTTTTACTGTAAATAAGGACTGCATACATTAATTTTTAGTTGTAAATTGTGAGCATTACTCTTATTATTTAGTTTACGGCTCCATTGTTTGTTTTACAGGAACTAGCTATTCTATTAAAATAAAGAAGTGTGTGTGTATTTTTATATGCACACAAGAAGTTATTCTTTTCAACCGACTTTAAACACGAGGAGGTTGTCAATTCGGTTGTTAGTTTTTTTTGCATGTATGTTTGAATAGCTACACCATATGTGAATCGATTTTAATGATCTTATTTTCGTTTCGTAGAGAATACTTTAGAGATGGTTATTTTACAAATTTCATTAAAATTAGTGCGATGGTTTTCGAAATATTAACAACACAACTAAAATGTGCACGACCTGAACGACGTCATGGTAGATTGCACAAAAATGTGAAATTTGGTCGAGTGTCTGAGCTTAAATAATAATTAAGTATTTGAGTCTGTTTTTGTTTTTACTATTTATGATTACAGAACTGATGTCCCTATCTTGTGTGATGTCAAGTGGATTGACGCGAAGCGGCGGCAAGAGACTGGATGGGATGTTTCGTAGTATATGTGAACTCTTTGGATGTTTCTTATTCCCTGGATGATGCTAGGTTCGGAAGGGTGGCTTGTTGATCATTGTCTCATAGATCTGTAATTGTTTTATAACTAACTTTATAACATTTTAGTATGTATTGGTGATTGGTGGTCGGTTGGTAAGAACAGAACAAAATTTGCTTATTTAAAATTTGCTTATTTCAATAATTTAATCGTTAGTCACTCTTAAAACTAGCTGTCTCATTGGAACGTTATGAAAGTCAAATTCAGTTTTTTGTTTATACATATTTCAAAAACCGCCACATTGATTCCGATAAAACCGATATGAGATACTTGCTGAACTATGATCTACTAAACAAAAAAGGAACCGTCAAAATTTATTTACAATTGGCAAAGCTATCGCGTAACACACATACACAAAAAAATGGCAGTCATAGGAACTGCCGATAGAAGTGAAAACTTATAACTCAGAATTTGATAGCTCACTTTGAAAACTACACGGGTGTAACCGGAGGGCGTGGACTGATCATCATGGCATGGCCATCTAGAAATGCGTTAGCATTTCCCATTAGCTCACGCATTTCTAGATGGCCATGCAATGATGGCCAGGCCACGCCCTTTCAGCATTTCCCATTGGCTGACGCATTTCTAGATGACGCATTCCAGTTACCTTGGTACCGAGCTTACCCTAAGATTTCTTATCATACCCGAGCGTGACGGTTCGTGAGTTCAATTCACACCTCACGAAAAATCTGTCTAGGCGCGCCAAAAGAAGTTTTCACTTCAACAAGCACCCGAATTGAGAACCACCCCCTCCTTTATTGAAGACGGGTAGAAAGATACGCGTTTAAAAAAATAAAATCAACCCGCTTTCAGTGAAGTACACCATTCATTAACTTACAAACAGAATCTTGATTAGCTTTTTTATAGCTATTAGTTTAGCATTTTTCTTCGTATTTACGTCATACGTTGGAGTAATAGAGATATATTACACTATTACCTGTATAATGATTTATTGCAAAGATTTATGTTATTACTTGCCATTATTTTAAAAACATATTTTTACTGGTCTCGTGGCTTAGTGGGTAGTAACTCTGCCTGCGAAGCCGAGGGTCGTGGGTTCGATTCCCACCCAGTGCAAATATTTGTGTGATGAATTCCAATAATTGTAATGTGTCTGGATATTTCTATGTATAATAATTAATAAGTATGTATTTAAAACTATATCATATACCTTTAAACGAGCAAAATATAATAATATATAGCATCCGAATCTTGGAAACGACTAGAACGCTTTTCATGAAATTATGCAAGCAGGGGGTTTCGGGGACGACAAATCGATTTTTTAATTTAATTTAATTTTCAATTAGAATACGATAACAACTTTCGCCATTGCACTCAATGGTTTAATAGCTCAGGCTGTAGAAGGCGCCCTCGGATTCGGGAGATCCTGGTTCAAATCCTGACGATTACTTTCTTTTTTGAAGTGAAAACTTCGTTAGGCGCGCCTAGACAGATTTTTCGTGGGCTGTGAATGGAATTCATTCGTCACGCTCGGGTATGATAAGAAAGCTTCGGGTAAACTCGGGACAATGGCTATTGGCCATCTAGAAATACGTCAGTCAATGGGAAATGCTGAAAGGGCGTGGACAGGCCATCATGGCATGGCCATCTAGAAACGAATCCGCCAATGGGAAATGCTGACGCATTTCTAGATGGCCATGCCGAGATGGCGAGGCCACGCCCTCCGGTTACGCCCGTGTAGTTTCCAAGGTAAGCTATCAAATTCTGAGTTACAAGTTTTCACTTTTATCGGCAGTTCTTATGTCTGCCAATATTTTTTTTTGTTTTTTTAATGTACCTATGTATGTATTCTTTTTAATAGGCACAATATTGTACACTACAGTATTGTAGTACATTATTTTCATCTATCTCGTAGGGCGGCTATTAAAAAAATGCATTAAAATCGCTTGCGTAGTTTTAACGATCTAAGCATACATAGGGAAAGGAGGACAGCGGGAAGCGCCTTGCTTTATGCTATGTACTTAGTGATATATCATCAGAACGTGAGTTGTCTGCCTAAATATATATTTTTTAAAACCAGGCAAGGTCAACCAGGTACTAAGTACCTATTATATCAGCTATCTGGCCGCCATAATACAAGCTTTGCTTAGTTGGGGTCAAATGGTGTTGTGTGTGATTTGTCCACCAAAATATAAAAAAAAACTAAATTTATATTTACACATTAGTGGATAGGTACACTTAAACATACTTAGATATGAGAATTAAGATTGTCGAAGTGAAATCTTCTTTTCACTTTGAGGTATTTTTGGCCGTGGAAAATCTTTCGGGTTCACGTTACCTCAAAGCGAAGTGGAACGTGGCCGTTTAGCATCAATTTTAACAAAGTTGGCATTGATCATCATCATCATCATCATCAGCCGCAAGACGTCCACTGCTGAACATAGGCCACCCCCTAGATTTCCACAACGAACGGTCCCGCGCAACCTGCAACCAGCTGTTTCCAGCTTTGTTAGGTCATCTGTCCATCTAGTGGGAGGCCGTCCAACACTGCGTCTTCCGGTTCGTGGTCGCCACTCGAGAACCTTTCTTCCCCATCGGTTGTCAGTTCTGCGAGCGATGTGGCCTGCCCATTGCCACTTCAGCTTGCTTACTCTTTGAGCTATGTCGGCCACTTTCGTTCTTTTGCGAATATCCTCATTACGGATTCTGTCGCGCAAAGAGACATTGATTAAGGATAAAATCTTAGGATGAAATCTTGTGAGTTCACATTAAATGCGTAACAGTGGTGTATCTGTAGCTAAGATGCATTGAGCACAAGTCGTGCCTTTAGGTTGTTCCGGCGTAGATCTTGCTCCCGTTGTTGGTGCTTTTTTTTTCGGGATAAAAGTAATCTGTTTATTCTGCCGGATTATAATCTATCTATGTTCCAAATTTTAGACTGATCCGTTCATTGGTTTTTACGTAAATGAGGAATAAACATCCATCCATCCATACTTTCAAGCTTTCACGTTTATAAGTAAAAAAAACAAAACTACAAAATTCTACTAATATTACTAAATATTAGTAGAATTTGGTAGTCCTGTTTTTTTTCTATCGACTGTCGTATTTTGACTACTTTAAGAATTATATCAGTTATCTGAATCACATAGTACAATCTTCTCTTAGTTTGGAGCTGTATAGTGTTGTATGTAAAACATCCACCAATATTCCGCCAACTAATCAATGATATCTAGCAATTAATCGGAACCTGCGAATGAAAATGAGTTTCATCACTTCCGTTAATAACGCCTGGTTTACTAACCTTTTGTTAACGGTCGGTTTGTTTACAATCGTAATGGTTGTTTGTTAACCTTCCGTTTGCTTTTGTTTGGTTTTTGAGGTTATGAGTTTACTCGTTTTGTTTATGACTGTTTAAGCGATAAGCCCACTTATTTTATGGTGAAAAGTAACGGTTGTGTCATAGCTGGTACTCGTTTTAATTATAGGCAATGGGTGCTAAGCTATATTACTTATAGATTTGTACCTTAACAAAGTAACAAAATTAATTTTACTTGATACTCCGGTTAATTTGGACAACTGAAATACATAACTAAAAATCCAACAGAACCAAAATTCCGTAGAGGCTTTGAGTTTACCATTACAAATAAAGTGTTAAAAATCGCTATAGATACCATGTGTGTAGATACTTATTCTGAGTCAAAGGTAAAAATTGGTGGGGGCTTTTGGCAGTTTATTTGTAATGGTAAACCCAAGGCCTCTACGGAAATATGGATCTCGGAATTTTTGCTACTCGTTCACTATTTTTTTTTTTTTTTTTATAGCATAGAGTGACGAGACGAGCAGGTCATGTGCCTGATGGTAAGCAACATGCCTGCCACATAACAGCACAGTAACACGCAGCTATTGAAACATGATAGTCCAAATCATTACCTAGCACTGCACTGCGCTCGTCACCCAGAGATCTAAGATATTATGTCTCTAAGCCCTGTAATTTCTCTGGAATCATTACATATTTTATCTGTAAATAGAGACCGGCTATTATAAAGAACTGGTTATTCATGGTATAGTCGGTTACATCCTGACTTTAAACACTAAAGGGGACAGGGTAACGCTATTAAGTTACGACTGTTCTAGTAAGTTACCACTGGTCTACTAAATTACGGCTGGTCTAGTAGGTTATGGCTGATGATTGGTGTAGTAGCCTAAAGCTAATCTAGTAAGTAACGGCTAATCAAGTTACGGCTGGTGTAGTAGGATACGGCTGATCTGGTATGTAGATATTTAGATATTTTATTTATTGTAGTAGATTACGGCTAGTTTAGTAAGTTATTACGCTGATCTAGTTTGGAGAACAGCAACTATCGATCTAGAGCCCCTAATTCGAATCCCACGTGCACCACATTATTTTTCAAGTCATGTGCGTAACATGTGCCACTAACTTAAAAAAACAGTAAAGGAAAACATTGAAATCGGCATGTTCTTAGATTCCTACGAGGTTCTGAGTCATCAGCCAACACGCACTGAGCCAGCGTGGTGGAGTATAACCTTTACTATCTCCTTCCGAGACAAGGTTCGAGTCGCAGTTGTAGGAACATTTTTTAGTCGACTGTTTATGTACTCATGCGACAGAAACTTGAGTCGGACAGGGCCAGCGGCATTTCATAAATTTTGGGGAGTGTGCAGCTGATCTGTATGGTCTATTACTTTACAATGTTTATTGTAATCATTAAATGTATTGATCATACTAAATTATTTCAGTTAATTCAATCGGAAGTTGTAGACAGGCGTATTGCTCATAAAACGATGGCTTGGACTTGAAATGGGACAAACTTGGCTGATTTTTCAAATACTCTTGGAAAGACAATGTTTGCCTATCTGTGACAATGTGAATTTAGTGAAAGAGTTGGGGGCAAATTACGGAGAATGATGGTGACTCCCGCTCTTATATTTTTTACATAGTAAAAATATTGCTATATAGCTATGGCCATACAGTGGGGCAATGATGCCAACGTTATGGGTATCTTTGCACCAAATAGAGTGAGGGGCGTGCTGTTTGATTAAATCGTCGGTGCCGTTTAATTTGTTGTTTCTTATGTGGTCTCTCTTGTTTTATTTTGTTTTTTGTGGGTTTTGTTATCTTATCTAACCATGCCTTATCAACGATACTGGATTTGTTAGTAACATAACAAAATTTTCTGAAATAAAAACATTTTGTGAATCTCAGGTCAACTTGAAGGTTAAGGTGCCGAATTCAACTCACGCGCGAAGATTGGGCCGACCATAAGCTGACGTCGACAATTTGGGCCGACTACAGACGTGCACAGCCTAAAAAAGTCTAGACACTAGTACACACAAGAAATTCCACCGACTCGATTAATCGAATTAAATGAATAGATGTTATTCGAATGCAGGAATAAGCTTTTCTTTAAATGCTTAAAAAATCAAAATCTCCGACATTTTTTGGTGGTAGCCATCTTGGATTTTAAATAGTCACGTCGAAGAAAATTTGAGAAATATCCAAGCTTCTTTCTTCTCATTTTGTTTTTTTTTCTTCAAAATATATCCGACATACAAACTTACAAACAAGTAGGTACAACATAAATGGCGCTAATTAAACAAATATCCCAATTTAGTAAAACCAACATCAGTTTCATCTTTATAAATGGAATATAATGAATTTAAATATAAATAAATATTAGTGGACAATTCACACACAACACCATCTGACCCCAAACTAAGCAAAGCTTGTATGATGGCAGCCAGATAGCTGATAAAATACTTATATAGTTTTAAATGCTAAATTTGCTAACTTTTAACAATTTTGGCCGGGAGCTCTTTTTTTTTTTACTTTTATAGGTATATACACTTGACCGCCATCTCGCCTGATGCTAAGCGGCGATGCGGTCTACGCTGGAGCGTGTTTACCTAGAAAAAACCAATTCACTCTCGATTTGAAGACACAAAGATTGTAACTATCGGGAAATACCCACTCAGGCAACGCATTCCACAGTCTTGACGTTCTTATCACAAAAGCAGAGTCAAATCTCTTTGTTCGTGTCTTTGGAACATCAACCATGAAACGATGTCGCTTTTTCGAGCTGCGAGCATTCCGATAGAAAAAAGGGCAAGGTAGTATTAGATCGTGCAATTCAGTCGCACAGTCTCCGAAGTGAATCCGATAAAAAACCGATAAGCTAGCAATTTTACGGCGATGTTCAAGACTTTGCAGTTTTTTACGCACGATGGTGTCATTGCCTATGAACTTTTTGGCACGTCTCGATCGATTCCAGAGCTTCCACCTGATACTTAGCCGACCCATCGCAAAGGTGCGAACAGTACTCCATACAGGAGCGAATCTGTGCTTGGTATAACGTGAGCAACTGCTCAGACTTGAAGTACCTTCGCACCTTAGAGAGGACACCCAGTTTTTTGAAGCACAATGACTGCCATGGGTAAGATGCAAAAAATGAGCGCATCTCGTCCCAATCTGCTGACTTGTATCGCCACAACTGCCGGTTGCCTCTAGGGCTGGGGTTAGGCGGATGGTAGACGGATACAGATTTCACCAGACAGTGGTCGGAGCTGCCTAACGGCGAAAATACCACCACGGAATAACGGTCTGGATCTGTTGTCAGCAGAAGGTCTAAACAATAAGGTGTATGCGACTCAACGTCGGGCTCTTGGACCAGCTGGGTTAGGTCTAACGATAAAGCTAGCTTTCTCGTTTCCTGCCCACCTCATTTTCAAAAGCCTTTCCGAGTGCTTGGTCGACGCGACGCGTGACCAAAATGCTGGCGTTTATTTGGCCCAACGCATAAGCATTGCCATTCAGCGTGGTAATGCCGCCAGCATGCTGGGTACGCTTCCGATTGGTAGTGGGCTTGAACATCTTGATTATCTGTAGGCCTTCATTGGTCTATGGATAATTCTGGTGTGCTTAGTGTAAGTAGTTAGTTAGGTATGTAGCGTAGTGTAGTTCTCATTGTATTTTAGTTTTGTTAATAAAGGCTCTGCCACTTTATGTTGTTTTAAATACATACTTATTATACCCAGACACAGTGCAAACATTTAAATTCATCACACAAATATTTGCACTGGGTGGGAATCGAACCCACGATCCTCGGCTTCGCAGGCAGAGCTACTACC
The DNA here is from genome assembly GCA_963693475.1 of Ectropis crepuscularia. Lineage (NCBI taxonomy): Eukaryota > Metazoa > Arthropoda > Insecta > Lepidoptera > Geometridae > Ectropis > Ectropis crepuscularia. The sequence goes on from OY856355.1 coordinate 24,686,335, forward strand.
AGCTAAGCCACGAGGCCAGTCATTGATTTGACACCATAAATTGAATTTATTTGTGGGATAGTGTTTTATACAACTTTTTTTGCTGTTTGACAAATTTAGCATGCAGTTGAAATTAATGCATACTGAAGTAGAGGATAGAATTATCAGTTTGACTTGGACTATAAACGAACGAACCTGGATTATAAAATACTAACTAGAGGTTCGCCCCGACTTCCCTCGTGACACATATATAGCCTATCACTCAGAGATTACGTAAATATCCAAGGGTGAAATAATTGTTGAAATAAATGTAGTAGTTCCTAAGGTTAGCGGTTCCTAGCGCGTGCAAACAAACAAAAGCTCTTTAGCTTTATAATATTAGAGTAGATATATCCAATAATCAAAAGTAAGCAATGGAATTGTAACTAAAGTAGTTTTAGTGATACAGCTTCGGTAAATTTAAAATCGATTTAATTTTGTCCGAATGATATCATCGTCTTTGCGAACTTACCCCATTTCTAGTATTGAATTTGTTCCCAATAGGTTTCTGAAAGGTTGACAAATATAGAGAGATGCTGTTGGGTAAATTTTTGATGAACAACTTTTTGTCTTTTAAGAGGTTGGTAGTGATATGAATTTTAAGTACCTGAGAGACGTGGTAAAACTTATTAGGGCTATTTTAGGTATGATCTGACGGTGAAACAATCTGTAGTAGGTACTCTAGTAGCTAGTGCAGCTCAAAAACAGATTAAAGTGATGGCTTATCGCCCAAACTTTTTATAAATGAATAAATAAATAAATAGGCACTTTGGCATCACTCTCTAAAAATTTGCTGTACTAAGCTAATTTTTAGAGAGTGATGACAAAGTGCCTATAAAAATGTTAAGAAAAAAAAATCACATGGGTCAGTACAATTGTAATTAAAAAAAATTATACTCGTATAAGGTTTGACAGTTTTCTGTACAATAGTTGTTATAATACAGTAAAGTGGTCATTTCAAACTTTGAGAATGTATACAATTTGTACGCTTTTTTTTTATTTTATATTACCTAAATGACGTGTTAATTGTATATTTATGAATAAAGTACTTTGACTTGCGGTCGTAAGTTCGAATCGCACCTTCAACCTTTTAGTGTATCATTATAGGTACAAGGTTATCATCACTACTGTACTGATTTTGACGAAGCATGGCTAAATACACAATTTATACTCTCAAACAAACAAAAACATAGTCGATTCATCCACTCTGGAGCTACGAAGCCACAGACAGTTAGACACGTAACACAGGTCACACAAGTAAGTTACTACTTAACGTAGGTAGGTAATAAGTAGTTCTACAATAAACCCACCACCAAGCATTGTAGTGGTAAGACTCTTGGCAGAGTCCGCCTGGGGAAGTACCACACCTTTCCCAGTTATTCTACCACCAAGCAGTAATGTGCAAACATTACTGTGTTCCGGTTTGAAGGGCAATGTATCCACAGAAATTACTGGGCTTAGAATTATAACATCTTAGATATCTGGGTGACGAGCGCGGTACAGTGCTAGGTAATGATTTGGACTATTCATATTTCAATAGCTGCGTGTCACTGTGCTGTTATGTGGCAGGCATGTTGCTTACCATCACGCACATGTACTGCTCGTCTCGTCACTCTTTGTTAAAAAAATATGTCGTAATTATATTTTCTTTCTCTGAAACCGGCTTATTCTTATTCCGTTGTATTTATCGTAGTATCTGTATGATTGTGTTCATAAATAACAAAAAAAAATGTCCCCGTTCTTCCCTCTAATCTGGAAACCAGCAAAGTTTTATCAACGCATTAACATATTTTACACAACTTGTATAGGAAAATTCGCATTTACATGCCGGAAGTTCATGCTATTATGTTGGCACAAGACGGCTGAAAGTTCCGCCTTCCGTTTGTTATGTTGGAGAACGAATACTAGCATCATTACAGGGAATAGTTTTTTTGTATTGTGCCGTAAAGATTGATTTACAAAATTTTACTGCGGTATTGAAGTAGTGTGTGAAGTATTTCTTATTCTAAAACATGAGCTAAGCACATTTTGACGTTAGTAAATACATCGTAGACTGCATCGTCGCTTAAAAAAAAAAGGTTTATGGACTCGTAATTAAGCATGTTTAGTATTATTTAAAACTAGCAGCGCCCCGCTCCCGTTATTTTTTCCGGGATAAAAAGTAGCCTATGTGTTATTCCAGATCTTTATCAATCTATGTACCCAATCCTCAAAAAAACTAAGTAACCCGTTAGTTAGATTGCCAAAAAATATTGTACACGTATTTTTTCTTTTGTTTCACAAACAAAAAATTACGAAGATACAGCGCTTCGAAGTTTCGTGTGACGTCACTTGTGAGTACGATTTTTACTCACGAGTGACGTTGCGACCCCCCACTCTCGAAGTTTGATGGTCTATATCTTTGACGATTTTTAATATTATGAAAAAACAAAAAATACGTGTCCAATATTTTTCCATGATCTAGCTGACAGACTAATTAGGATGGTGTATTTTTGACCCAGTCCGGTACCCTATTCTTTCAGTAGTTTTCACGTAACTAACAATCATCCATACTTACAAACTTTCGCCTTTATAATATTGCTAGGGTTTTACATAATTCTTAGAAAGATTTTACTTGCCTCCTTATGGAAGGAATGGTTTCCATATAGGCAAGTAAAAATATGGCAGTCTTAAGGACTGCCGATAGAAGTGAAAACTTTTAACATAGAATTTTGGTACTAAAGAGCTCTTTTATGTTTCGCAATACGTAGCTACAGATTATGCTGCTACGAGTATTACTTGTGTCGTTGAACTTGCAACATTTCACCCATCGACCACGACCACCCCACAGACCCTTCAGACAGAACCTACTGATTCACACCTACATCGTCACGGTTTTTAATCACACATTTTGAGTACTAGGTAGATCACCACGGTTCCGCATCGTAATATCGAACAACATTTTACAGTTCTACATTAGGTATATTTTTCGTAGTATATCACATTTTAGACATCTCAAACGACTCGAAAGATATTGATACCAAGATTCAGTACTCAACATAAGTTTATTTCAAATCTCACGGCCCAGAAATTTGAAAGGCTTTGATGCTGAGATACTAATCACCTAATGGAATGTAGATAATATCAATGTCGGATGTACCTATATTGCTTACCGGAAAAATGCCTAGCAAAATTTCTTCTAGATTTTAATAGGAACATCTTTTTAAATATTTTCTGACCAATAATGTAAAACAACAAACAAATGATAATTTAGTTTTTTTTCCCTGAAAGAACAAAAACCGACTGTAATTTAAAATTAAATTGAGACATTCGACCAAATTCCATAAAAATCCTAGGTCCGTGAGAGTAAATTTAAGTTTTCTGTCTATATTTAAAAAAAAACACGATAGCGATACAATGTATAATGTACCTATATAGGACCACCTTTAATTTAGAAACCTTTTACCAAATAAATAAATACCAATCAAAATCTATTCACAATAATTAGCGGAGCTATGACGTAACATACTAAAAACATTTTTTAAGTATTTATTTTTTGACAACTTGCCACGGCCATTGGCCAACTAAGGTCACGCCCTCCGGTTTCACCCACGTAGTTTTCAAAGTAAGCTTTACAATTCTCAGTTATAAGTTTTCACTTCTATCGGCAGTTGTTATGACTGCCATTTTTTTATTTCGGGAATTTCGGGATAATAACGGGACCGCGAACTACTCCGATGAAACCGCGGGATACTGCTAGTTCTGTGTAATATCGTATTTTACAGAGTATTCTGTAACTTTTACTAAAATGGGAGTGTAAAGTTGGAAGGAGAACAGCGGCTATTCCAAAGTTTACATTATCTACCGCAAGCAGTAGGAGCCAATAATAATTTTCATTAAATCTTTCTCACTTAATTACCTGCTCTACGGGATGTTCCCACCCGGATCTAGAGTTTACTAGAACTCTCACAGTCCTCAACATGTTTAGTTCAAGCAGCCATCATGAACATAAACGAAGTCGGTGTGGAGGCCTTAGTCGGAAAGAGTTTTTTTTTTTATCGTATAGAGTGACGAGACGAACAGGTCATGTGCCTGATCGTAAGCAACATGCCTGACACATAACAGCACAATGACGCGCAGTTATTGGACCATGAAGAGTCCAAATCATTATCTAGCACTGCACTGCGCTCATCACCCAGAGACCTAAGATATTGTATCTCTACGCCCTGTAATTTCTCTGGAATCATTACCCTTCAAACCGGAACACAGTAATGTTTGCGCATTACTGCTTGGCGTGAGAATAACTGGCAAAAGTGACTTCGAAGTCGCCTCATGTGTCACAAAAATAGCAAAACCGGACTAGAATTAGGTTGAGAATGTTACCTACTCCCCTAAATTCATTTATTCCTCCTAAGCCATGATATAAGTACAGGTACACACATGTAAAAAAAAAAGAATCCAAATGACAAAGGGCACGAACCCTAGAGTCAGTTTACATGTACAACATACATTTATTATATTTACCTACATTTACAAATAATGTAAGAAAAATATACAAGTACATAACAAAAAAACACTGAAAAAAAACTGACTTTAAATCTAATTATACTCACACACTGGACAAAATTTCATAAATTTTGCGAAATCAACCAAACATGAAGAGGTGTGAAGAACTAAATTTTTGGTGTGTGTCGGATACACCAAAAGTATAGGATACACAAAAAGAATCCTACTAATCCTACTATATCCTATATCCTACTAATATTATAAATGTCAATGTATGGATGTTTGGATATTTTGATGTTTGGATGTTTGTTGCTCAATCACGTCCTAACGTATGGACGGGTCGGGCTGAAATTTGGAACACAGATAGATTATACTTTTATATATAGACATACTTTTTATCCCGGAAAAACAACGGGAACGGGAACTTAGTAGTGGTAGGACTCTTAGCAGAGTCCGACTGGGGAAGTACCACACCTTTGCCAAATATTCTGCCGCCAAGCAGTAATGTGCAAACATTACTGTGTTCCGGTTTGAAGGGCAATGATTCCAGAGAAATTACAGGGCTTAGAGACATAATATCTTAGATCTCTGGGTGACGAGCGCAGTGCAGTGCTAGGTAATGATTTGGACTATCATGTTTCAATAGCTGCGTGTTACTGTGCTGTTATGTGGCATGCATGTTGCTTACCATCAGGCACATGACCTGCTCGTCTCGTCACTCTATGCTATAAAAAAAAAAAACTTCGCGGGTAACACTGCGGGGCGCTGCTAGTTAACGATAAGCTTAGAACCAGTGCGACAATTAATAACATTAAAGTTGACATAACAAAAAACAATGACCAATGCCACATCCAGTGAACCCTAGCTCCTCACCAAGACGACAAGAATTCATTAAAATTTCCCATTCTCCGTCGCCACAGCGGCGGGTAAATGCAATTTACCCATTTGAGACGTTTTATTCCCTCAAAATATTCCAGTTGTTTCACGACATTTTTCAACAGTGTCGCCCTCGGAGGCAGACGGGAATTTGCGCGTGACGATGATGAAATTTACTTCTGGTGGGTTAAACGACGGACAAATTAATCTCATTTTTTCATTTACAAGTATCTACATTTTTTTAATATGTAGGGACGAGCAGGACACGTGGTATGAAAGCAACACGCCTTCCTATAACAGCTCAGTTTCATGCAGCTATTGAAACATGATAAGTCCAAATCATTACTTAGCTCTGCACTGCTCTCTTCACCCAGAGATATTTTGATGTTTTGTCTAAATACCCTCTAATTTTTCTACAAACATTGCCCTTTAAACTGGAACACAGTGATGTTTGCTAGTACTACTACATCAAGTAGTACTACTTGATGGTAGAAGAAGTGACAAAGGGAAGTACTTCCCTAGGCGAACTCTGCAAAGAGTCTGTGTGAGTGTGTGACGAGCGCAGCGCAGTGCTAGGTAATGATTTGGATTCTTTATGGCTCCAATAGCTGCGTGACACTGTGCTGTTATGGGTAGGCATGTTGCTTACCATCAGGCACATGTCCTGCTTATCTCATCACTCTTAAACATAATCTCAACAACAAAAAGTCCTACATGCCAATACAGGAAATGAACAGTTGTCTTGTAAGACAACTGTTAATTTCCTGTATTCATTACACATCACACAGCACAGCACACACATCACATCACACAGCATTCATTAGAGAGCATACACGCTCTCTAATGAATGCTTTGCTTCTTCTTTTTCTTCTCTAATGTGTGATTTGCTGAGTGAATTGTGCGTTACTACTACAACGACATTATTATGATAACAAACCGTTTCCAAGAGAATTATCGTTTTGAAATATCAGACAATTATTGACGAGAAAAGTTCATTAGTAGCGTTGAGCACTTTTCAATGAATATCTTATCGATTTCGTCACAGAAATGCTAATAACAGTGTTGTAACGGCTTAGCGTCTGACCAATGGCGGACCAGCGGAATGGTAAGTGCGCTTTAGACGATTTTTGGATGGGCGAAAACTTGTAAGGTCACATCATCGACATGCGAAATAACAATATATCTGTAGCTATACAGGTAATGTACTGTGCAACATTAGTGTTGTTGAATACAAAAATACTAAGTTATAAGATTTTACTTCTATCAGCAGTTCCTATAACTGCCATTTTTTATTGTGAAATCATCTAGCTTTATGATTCTTGTCTTACTTGTTTAACGTTTTAACTAAAACCAACTTAGCCGATTAATTGAACAGCAATTAAGCAGCCTATTTTATCCGCCTACAACTGGGGCTTGGTTTTTGTCTCAAAATAAGAAAGTCAAGACTATAATCACCACGATTATGAATTCCGACGTACTTAACAATTGCACAACCATTACTCACTAGACGTTATTTAATAAGGAAATAAGGAGTGCTTAAAAATGTTTTAAAGTAAAATAATCGCTGAAGCACTGAAATTGTTAATTTTACTAATATTATAAATATCAAAGTTTGGATGTTTGTTGCTCAATCACTTTTGGAACGCCGGAACGGATTGGATTGAAGTTTGAAATACATTTATATTATAGTCTGTAAAAGCACTTAGGGTACTTTTAATTCCGAGAAAAAAATGAGAACAGGAACTACATGGGGCACAATTGTGACGCGTTGTAAGTAAGGAAAGAATAAAAATATATTGATTATATGAAAAAATACTTTATTTGGACGGAGGCGGCACAAACAGATCACCAGCCCTCCTCGCTCCCACAACAATACCGGCCCAAGTTTCTACACAAACTTGCTGAATGTACCGCGGGTCTAAATGGAAACCTGCGAATCCTCCAGAAAGGCCAGGTAGCTCGTACGTATATGTCAAAGGCACCCCGATATAATGCGCGTAATCTTCTGCTGCTCCCGCGACACCATAGTTAATTACTAAAAGAGAATTTCCAACGATATACCGAGGGAAATGAGGAAGAGCTAGGCTGTGAATAGCATCAGCCATGGCGATTCCAACGGTATGCAACGCTAGAGCATTGTTAGACAGAGTACCATCATGACCCCATGGATACAACATCATGGAACCATAACTGTGCATAGTAAGGTATAATGCTAATCGATGCAAGTTTTCATCCATGATGTCTCTTACGACCCTGGTTTCGATTTCGGAGAAGGCTTGGCTGCCAGCGTACAGATCGGAGCAGGGATCGTTGCTGGTGCCGACGGTATTCCAGAAGAAATCATAGTTTCGATTGCCATCTACTCCGGGGCATCTGCTACTTTGAATATGCGAATCGGTGGAGCGGGTTTTGCGCCAAAATCTTTCCTGAAATTTAACAATTTATTTATCAGATAAGCCATGATATTTTGAAATATTATCAGCGAATACTTTAGTATTTTTATTACATATCTTGTATTATCGAAATCATCATTAAATGAATTAAGACTTTATCGTAATCCAAAAAGAGCAAGTGTATTCTGATCAAACTTACTGTAGTAAAAGTGTAAACATATCCGTCAGGATTAACAACGGGCAACAAAATCCAGTCGAATCTCTCCAAGAGATCAGGCTCAGTCACATCTTCTACCAGCTTCCTGATAGCCCAAGTGACAGTGGGAGGGGAGATCCATTCCCTAGAGTGAATACCACCATCGATGAATATAACAGGTTTGCTCTGGTCTTCGAAGTTTGTTGTTGAGATCTTCAGGTATTTGATGGGACGACCTTCAAAAGAGTTAGCGGGAGTGACCAGAGTAACGGTATCTGGATAGCGGGCTGCGATATCTTCGAGGTATGCATCGATCTGGTGAAATATAGAAATCACATTATTGTTTTCCAAAATACATTTGACTACGAATTTACGAGTAGATAAGAAACATTTCTTATTGTTCGACAGCTATTCTTTACAATTAGTTTTGTATATGCAAGCTATGACTTCCTTGAGGAGGAAGATGGAATATATATGAAATTACTGTACTTATTGAAATTAAAAACAACAAACGTGAGAACATACGTGTGTTGCAACGGTAAAAGTATCAAAAATACTTACAGCATCCAATTCTTGATAGTTGTCATAAGGAAGTCGATGGCTGCTTCTGCCTTTTGTGGCATTCTTTTGAGAATCAATCAGAATGTCGTCAAAATCGAGAGCACTGGAAAAAAACTATTTGGTAAGATCTAGGTGTTTATTGTGTATGTCATTATTATTACAAAGTGTCTTATCGTTACATTTTTTACCGCATCACGTGTTATTATTATGTTTTGCCCACGTAGTGGAACAGATGGGATTTGGTTAAATTATGTCTCGTCATTATCATCAGCCTTTCCAAATTTACTGCTGGACAAAAGCCTGTTCCATAGCTTTCTGCTCAGCTTTAAATTCACATCCACTGCTGTTTTATTAAAAGTTTCGTCACTCCGTCTAGTCTCAGGGCTATACCACGTTCGCCAATTCACTGTCACCACTCGAGAACACGTTTGCCCCAACGATCATCCCCAAGTTCTGCGATAGATTTGATTGCCTGTCCTATTGCCACTTTATAGTTTACTAATGCGTTGAGCTACGTCGACAACCTCAGTTCTCTGATGGATCACCTCGTTTCAAATACCATCCCTCATAGATACTCCGAGCATTGGTCTTTGTATAGCTCGCTGTGTAATTCTGAGCATGTGGATTGCTGTAACTATCTATGTCCCCGTTTCAGATCCATAGATCATATCAGATTAGACATACTTGCTTATTATGTCTAAATTAGTGTTGTACCTTATCAAACGCGTCACAGTTGAAAATGTCAGTTTTTTATCTTGAAAATTAATTCAGTGGGTTTTCATAACTTATCTGGTTTTTTTATTGTTTTCGTTTCTAGATTATTTTAGCTAATCCGATTATATTTAGTTGCAGACTACTGTGTCTTTTATTGCAGTAAAACGGCATATTCATTACAAAGTTGACTTCCATGGATTGCATATTATAATGAAAATAATGACGAGTTAATCGAAGACTTTTCGAGAAGTGAATGATTTGTATGATGCGTTTTGTTCTTATTTGATTTAGATGTATTATTTTTACTATCACTCCAATTTCAAAAGCTTTTCTCTTTAGAAAGACCTAATCAGACAATATCACTTCAAAAAATTTAATATGATACAATGTATTCAAAACTAAACGTAGATTTTTCTTATATAGCGTTTTTTCCCTTATTAAAACGTGATGACAAATTCTGAGTAAGGATTTAAAAAAATATATCAAATTTGAAAATGGTAGATTCGAAATCAAGAAACATAATTAAAAAAATCATAGATTTATATCATCATTTTCGAAATCCAATATGAGTTTTTAACACTGGCTTTAACGTTTTCCAAAAAAAGACATGCTTTGAGGAGTTGCATTATTCGCCAAGTCACATATGGACATCGTGGTGGATTAGGATTATGGCCTTAACTCTCCATTTGAAAAGACCCTGAATCGTCGGCAGCAATACCTATTAAGGTACAAAGTAGGGTGCTTAATTATGGTTGCTACTTCTCAAATCATAAACAAAACAAATTAACATTACCTATAGCAACCACCGAGTTGTTTAAAATTGGAACGTTAACTTCAAACAAATATCATATCGACTTGCATCGGATCTAAACACAAAGTCATGCTGACATTGTTTTTCTTTTGGTTATTTCTCATGAAGTAACGTGGTTCTAGATATTTTTATCTATCAGCTCAAATATTAAAAAGTAACTTATCAATACAGAGAAGTAATCTTACGTTTTGACATCAGGTGCGTGAATCCTGTACACAATATCTTGGTCTTCCAGGGCCTTGATGAAACCGGGTTGGTTCTTAGGGTTGACAAGCACCACACCCTCCCGGCCAACAGTGGGATGGCTGAGGACGTCTGCGTTGTAAGCATCAGCTATGACACCAAACTGTTTCAGCTGAGCTGAGCTAGATCCACTGATGTAGAATGATTTCCATCTGAGGACAAAAAGACATTAAATGACATTAAAGCCACAAAGGGTTAACAATGGTGATAGCAAACTGCGATTCTTGATAGTGAGAACGTAGATTTATTTTTATATTTTAGATTGACGAGACGAGTATGACATGTGCCTGATTGTAAGCAACATGCCGGCCACATAACAGCACAGTAACACGCAGCTATTGGAACATAAAGAGTCCAAATTATTACCTAGCACTGCCCTACGCTCGTCGCCAAGAGATTTAAGATCTTTTATCTGTATGCCCTGTAATTTCATCGGAAACATTGTCCATCTAACCGGAAGACAGTAATGTTTGCACATTACTGCTTGGCGGTAACACCACACAAGTTTTTTTTTTTTTTTAAACATAAAGTGACGAGACGAGCTGGTCATGTGCCTGATGGTAAGCGACATGCCTGCCATATAACAACACAGTGACACGCAGCTATTGGAACAAGAAGATTCCAAATCATTACCTAGCACTGCACTGCGCTCGTAACCCAGAGATCTAAGTTGTTATATCTCTAAGCCCTGTAATTTCACTGGAAACATTGCCCTTCAGACCGGAACACAGTAATGTTTGCACATTACTGCTTGGCGGTAGAATATTTGGCAAAGGTGTGGTCCTTCCCCAGGCGGACTCTGCCAAGAGTCCTACCACTACAAAAGTGTGGTACTTCCTCAGACGGACTCTGCAAAGAGCCCTACCACTACTAGATTTGAATCCCATCAAAATCACCACTTATCATTGTATCAAAGTACGAAAACGTCGTGAGGAAACCGAAATGTTCCGAGAATTTAAAATAAAAGTGTGTATGTATGTAATGATAAAATACTGGAAGGATTACATTATTGTAAACATTAATCTTTTAAAAGATAATTTGTCACTATGAAAGATATCAATTCCGTTTTAAAAATTTGTATTATATGCACGATCAGCCCTGGAAATATAACCCGATTTGTTCTGCTGTTCCGTCGTGATTGAGTAACATACATCCAAAGATCCAAACTTTGACATCCTACTAATATTATAAATGTCAATGTTTGGAAATTTATGATGATTTTTGCTCAATCACGAAATTTTCAATATAGTTAGATTATAGTCTGGAAGAGGACGCTACTTTTTATACCGGGTAAATAACGGGGATAGGAACTACGTGGGTAAAACCGCGAGGCACTGCTGATTTATAATAATGGTACAATATTGTGTTTTGGCTCTTGTCTACTGACAAGGTATGCTTCAGGTATGTATTTTTTTATAATTTGAAGTGATAGGCAAGTGATACAAGCAAAACATGCGCCTGATGGTAAACAACAAACATGATCATAACAGCATTGTGCCATGCAACGATGAGTCTGATTTGCTGCCAGTCAGGCAGCAAATGGCAGGCATGTTGCTTGCCATCAGATACATGTCCTGCTCGTCTCGGTACTCTTTACTATCAAAATAAAGTAGACTGCAGAGTATCTTTTAAACCGGAACACCCCAAAGTTTTACACATTACTGCTTGGCGGTAGAATTACTGACAAAAGTGTGGTACTTCCCCAGATTTAGGTAACTCTTCCGTAGTTGACAGGCCCAGTGGCTTAGGTCAATTGTCCACGTAGCTGCACGACATCCGCACGATTTCGACAATTGTCGGATGCAAGACGAATGCTTGCATCTTGCGTACAAATAATGAAGTCTGTGTCCACGAAACGACAACGACACGACAGCCGCACGTCTTACGTTTGTTCGTAGGATGCATGCATTCGACAAAAGACGCGTGCGTGGACAGTAAGCCTTAGTTGGTAGTAAGTGCCTGTACCCACAGGCGTGGGTTCGATTCCCACCTAGTGCAAATATTTTTTGTCTGATGTGATTGTAAGTGTGATGAATACAAATATTTGGTATGTGCCTGGTAGTTTCTATTAAATAAGTATATAAATATTAAGACAATTAGTTTAGTTTTGAGCTAAATTGTGCTGTGTGACAAATATTCACAAATAAAAAATAACTTATCATTAAAAAATTCAGAAAATAAAATACAGTTACGTTAAACAGAACAAGCAAATTATTGGGGATAACTATAATAACTTACCCTTGATATTGTTCGTGTTTAGCGGAAGCCAACGCAACGAAAACCGTGAACACCCAAAGACGCATTTTGAAGGTCTGCCAAAACTAGACAAAATTTCTGAATTTTATAATAAAGTGGATTTACGATAAGAAATTATCTATTGATACCGTTCTATTTATTTTCGCGTAGGTGCATTCAGTCTGGCCTATATCCAGCCGTAACCAAAATAAACCGATTAAGCGCGAGTCGAACTATCGTACCGAGGGTTCCGAACGCCTACTGATGGAACGATGCTGATGGAATTTCACCTTGTTCGTAAAGTACGGGGCCAACGTTTTATTCTTGTTGATTTTTAACACAATTTAATCATCTCTGAAAAAACAGTATATCATGTCATTTTACATCTTTTAAAACATATTATAAGTTACTATTTTTGTATGAACAATAAACTCAGCTTGTTCATTGTCGTGAAGGCAATTTTTAATTTATTATTTATTTATTTTTAAGTATTCTTCTTGATATTTTATATAGTAGAACAACGTTTGCAAAATCAGCTAACTGTATAATAAATGCAATCACTTAACTATTTATTCAAATATTTACTGATTTAATTTTGAACACACCTCACAGTAGCCTCATAAAACAAAGCATGTAGGTACCTACTATGGAAATCAGTAATCTGATGTTCAACATAATATAATTTCATGTAGGTACTTATGATACACAAAAACATGAAGATACAGAAAAATCGACCGTATTCATGACGTAGTTTTTTCTTAGTTGGGATTCCAACTCACGAGTATATTATATTCAGAACCGTCTGAGACGCCAGTTAATATGTCAAAACACCGTAGCTACAAATGGTAGTAAAATGGAGAAATTACTCCTCATAATGGTACGAGTAATTTTTTATTAATATGAGATGTTAATTTAAGTAAAATCACTCTTAATACTATTCGCAACACTCTGTATTCAGAGTTTTTAAAATGAAATGCTTAGTATCTTAGCAATATATTCATTGAAATTCCCTAAATTTACTGTATACCTAAAATTAACAATAAATAAACAAATATTGTTTAAAAACTACATGAGATAAATAAATAAATCTGACAGACAGTTTTAGAAAAAGATTCATATTTTTTTGGTACGGAACTCTAAGTACACTCCCGCTATCTAACCTAGACATTGATTACAAAAAAGGATAAACTAAGCCGAGGGGTACGTTTACACGGTATTGTGTTAACATAATAATAATTAGAGGCTGTGACGTAGTAGGATCAAATCCCACCTGAACCTCTGAGAGTATTCTAACTTTCTAACTGTTGATGAGCAATTTTGTCGCTTACACTGGCTTTGACGGTGAAATGAAACATCGCGAGGAAACTAGCATGTTACAAGGAAGATGTCTGTCAAAAACATGTGTAATTCGCCAACCTGCATTTGACCAAAGTAGTGAATTGTTTCGTTTTAATTGTAGAATCTGCCTGGGGAAGTACCACGCCTTGGACAGGTATTGTATAGCCAAGCGCCAAATCTCTAGAAACTATCCTTGTACATAGTTTCTAGAAAAACTACAATGTAATAAGATAAATCACATCCGGGTGACGAGCGCAGTACAGTACTAAAGTTCAAAGTTATTTATTCATAAATACAAATATTTACATGTCAAATCAAAAACATCTCTTAGATGGCTTAATACAATAAAATAAAATAAAATATTATTTTAGTTAACAACATTGTTATGTCTTAATACATTTATGGTTATTTTTCATTTACATTACATTGGGCTATGAAACTACAGCCCGCTTACGTCCATCGCTTTTTGGTACACAAAAATTCGTCAATTGAGTAAAATGTTTTTTGAACGAGCCAGTTTTTTAATTTTATTTTAAATACGTGATCGCTACACACGTCAGTTATAGAACAAGAGCCCGTGAACCCCAGACCTTCGTTATTTTATAAAAGCTGAAAACTTGTCAGCGCATGCTCCTAACACAGGTAAGAACGATGGACCATTATGAAGTTTGGGTCATCCTGGCTTTGGCAAATAAATGGTATTAAGGCCCCAAGTCCCAGCAGTGGGAACTTTTAGTGGGCTGCTAATTGTTACCCAAATATTATGTTTAAAAATAAGCGCGCATATTATGGCGCAAGTAGAATTACAATTGCATGAACATTAACACAACATGGGTGTCTGGCAAGTGCTTACCACGATGTTAAGTGTCTAGCAATTATTGGTGTAATTTTTAATAATATTCTGAAGGTATTACCAAAATATCAGACTTTATAATTTGACAAATTTACATCGGTACACCTTTAGTACCGTTTATCTGCCAAAGCCAGGATGATCTAAACTTCATCATAGACCATCGTTCTTAACTGCGTTGGGAGCATACTCTGACAAACGTTCAGCTTTTATAAAATAACGAAGGTCTGGGGTGCATGGGCTCTTGGTCTATTATATCTGGCGGCAATCGGTTATATACTTCAACACCTACAACGCGTGTCAACTTCCTCGACCGCGCAAGCCTCGTGTGAACGGGTGCGAGACTGTTCACATTACGGAGATTATATTTGAATGAATGACTAGCTCCTCGCCTCTCAAATGAGTCCAGGTTTTGTCTCATGTAGAGACTTACCTGGAGTATCACCAGGGATGGCAGAGTCATTATCCCGAGTGTCCTAAAATAGGGTTTCGCTGATGTTCGGCGTGACACTCGAGCGATCGCTCTTATTGCCCGCTTCTGCATTCTGAATGCTCGCAGCCTGTCGGCGGCGGAGCCCCCAGAGCTCAGTTCCATATTGCAGAACCAAGTGAACAGTTGCAAAATAGCAAGTGCGTACGACGTCAGCAGAAACCACTTGAGACAGTCGACTCAGGGCGTAACACGCACCACCCAGCCTTGCGCACAGCTTGTCAATATGCGAAGCCCACGTCAGTCCACGGTCAAGCTCAAAGCCAAGAAAAGTGGTCGATTCTACCTGATTTATCTGCTCTCTAGCAATTGACAGTCTCAGATTATCTTGCGGACGTCCGGACACCGTGAACTGCATGAAATGTGTCTTTTTGAGGTTCAGGACGAGGCCATTCATCCTGAACCACTCCACCAGCCCACTGACGGCCTCGGATAGTCGCGATTGCAGCTCCTCAATCGTGCCGGCGGCGACGATCACGGCCACGTCATCTGCGTACACGAACACTTCACCGGAAGGGATGAAGCCAGGCAAGTCATTCAATAGAAGGGAAAAGAGGACATTCGAGGCAGACGACCCCTGGGCGACTCCGATCGACGTAGTCAATGGATCAGACCTGGTATCGCCCCCGTCTCCGACGACTAACTGTGCTTTGTTCCGTAAGATGTCCATACACAGTGCGTGGGCGGGTCCGTTTATGCCATAGTGTACATACTTGCAGCTTACTACGTACGTACTAGCGTACTATACGTACTATACGTACTAGCTTTGCAGCTAGTACGCCGTGGTCGGCGACATCGAAAGCTTTCGGTAAATCGCAGCATATCACGGCGACCCGCTGCTTCTTCTCACAGGCATCCGTTACGCACTTAATCACTTCTCCCGTAAGCGTCGTGGTGAACCTGCCGGCCTGGTACGCAAACTGGCGGTCGGAGAGCGCCTCAGTGTCGGTCAAATAGTCTGTGAGACGACGGCTTAGGCCGTTCTCAAATATATTTGATAACGCGGGAATGACTGACACGGGCCGGTATGCATCCAAATCCTCACGTTTCCCCCTCCCCTTAAACAAAGGCGATACCTTACTTAGCTTCATCGCCACCGGTTACGTTCCACCTTTCATACAGCGGTTACTCGGCGAGATGAAGTGCAAGTGGAGCTTGAATACTGCCCATTAATTCCATAGATATATCATATATATCTTTAGTTGGCTTAGATGGTGCGATATAATTTTGAGTACCTCACGCGCCGTAAACAGGACGAGCCTCATGCTGGTGCCGGGCGGGGCGCGCCGCACGCCTCCGCCGCCTCCACGAACCGGCTGTTCAGGGCCTGTGCAGCCGCTCTCCTACACAAAAGTACTAGACAGTGACTTGAGCTCTTCGTGTCCACATAGCTGCTTGGCACTTGGCTCATATTGGTTGTTATAGGCTTGTTGCCCGTCATCAGACGAACCTCTGGCATATTTCGTCAGTGTAGACTTAAATTAAAAAATATGTAAAAACGTCACCATAAAATCGTAAATCGCGTCAAATCCTATATCCTACCAATAATATAAATGTCAATGTATGGATGTTTGGATGTTTGTTGCTCAATCACTTCCTAACGTATGAACGGATCGGGCTAAAATTTGGAACACAGATAGATTATAATAGTCTGGAAGAACACATTGGCTACTTTTTATCCCGGAAAAACAACGGGAACGGGAACTTCGCGGGTAACACCGCGGGGCGCTGCTAGTTATGTATATGTATATTATAATTATAATCTATGGATGTCAGATTATTGAATAACTTGCCGTAGGATTGTAATCTCACGCGTTGATTATATATAATTTTAGGGTGTTTGTTTTAAACATTTAAAACATTAAAACCTGAGGGTCTATTGCACTGTGCGCCATGCAATAGAACTTTTAAAACTAAATTTGGGTTTGCGAGCCATCTAAGAGCTCACAATAGTAATTAGCCAGGTTCGCCATTGACGGACACGTCAAGGAGGACATCATCATTGAAACAAAATCGTCGCGCGGCGCGGTGCCGCGCCCGCGCGCGGGTGCGGTTTGAAACCGCGCCATGAAAATTGGGCCTAATTACGTGATCATGTCTCACACCTGTCAGCCAGCAGTGATACGACGACACACTAGATTTTTTATAAAAAAATGGTTTACTGATCTGAGTAGAATAGCAGCCGTGACTGAATAACCTTTCATATTATTTTTTCAAAATTGCAGGAGGAAGATTGAGATTTGAAGGTAGGAAAGGGGCGGAAGTGTTGCCTGTAAAAATTCCCACAATAATGGCTAAAACAGTAACTAATAATAACTAAAACACGTTGTACATGTATGTTACACTTACATATAATTATAGACAACTGTTGTCTATAATACCTAATAGGTGTTCTAAGAGAGAAAAGACGTGATCACCACTCAGGTCTCTCTTTATCTGGCCAAAATATATCCCTGGCCCTACAGCGTGGGAATGCCGCCAGTCTGATGCACAGGTGCAGTCAATGCCAATTAGTATTTTAGGTTGGGAATTTGACGAGCGCGAAGACTCCAAACTTGTATTTGTATGAACACCTATTATTATTATTTGACATTTTAAACATTTATGACAAACGTAGGTATCTCGTTCTAGTATTTCACTGTTTATATTGACTTTACAATATTATGGTACGTTTTTTTATTCTACAAAGAGTGGCGGTTCCACCGAGAAACGTGCCTAATGGAAGAAACACGGCAACCTGTCAACACATTACGACCTTTTACCACGCAGCTTTTTAGCACTCTTCATGAACATGAAGAGTACCAAATAGTGTAGCCTCGCACTTCACTCTGATCCTCCCTTGAGAATGAAAATGTCATCTGATTTATCAGGAAACATTACCCTTCACTACAGAACGTAGTAATGTTTTCACTGTACCTGCTTGGTGGTAGAATCATTGGCAAAAGAGTGGCACTTAAAGAGTGTCTCTATTTGAGGCTGGTAGTGCAAAGACAACCACCAATCCACAAATATTTTGCGTACTAATAAAAAAAGTTTTTTTAGCATCATAGGTTAAAATGCCTCGGATCCACGACGGATCACAACTAGTTTCCAATAAAACTTGGGCAGTTCCGACTTCCTGAAAACATACTGAGGTGCTTCGCAAAAAGTTTTATTAAAATCGGTCCAATAAGTTTTTCCATTTTCTTTTTTCGACTCGGAATTATCTGAGAGGTTAAATTCACTCCCAGACTGAGGCACGATATTAATAAAAAATAAAATTTTCACTTAAACTTTTAATGTAAAATTATTACATCTGATATACCTAATAATGGATTTATGGAGAGTAGTTTGTGCCATTGTGCCGTCACTAACCGACTTCAAAAAATATGCTCGATTCGGCTGTTTTTTTTTGGTAAGTGTGTTACGCGTTGTATGTATGGATGGATGTATGTTATGTTTTAGACGTATGTTGCGCAACAGCTACTATAGACTTTTTTTTTGTCGTTTAGTAGATCATACTCTAGATGATGGGGGATCCCATGTACGGGGTGTAAATTAAATCAAAACTAATCGAACAGTTTTTGAAAAAAAAAACACCAAACAAATGTACAGTGATGTATAAATGTACATTATCTTCTTGATATACTCTGTGTTCAGGTCCATGAAGAGCCTGTTAGATATTAAATAGCAACTCCCGCAGCTACCACCGCGCGTCACTCGTCTGAAGCGCGCAAACAAAACAACAGGACAATAAAATTGTCACTTTAACTTTTAATGTAAAATTATTACATCTGATATACCTAATAATGGATTTATGGAGAGTACTCTGTGCTGTCAGTAACCGACTTCAAAAAAGATATACATAACATACATACATAAACTTGCCACCTAGCCGTCATCGACAATGCGAGTGATATTAAGTATTGGAAATTCTATCAAATATATCAAATCCGTAGAATCAAAGAATTTGATTCGCACCAGTGCGTTATCTATAGATGTAACACTCTAAAACATCATTGTCTCATTGGAGTAAAAAGTATGTTTAGTAGGTAGGCCTACACATGATTTGGTATCACAAATTAAAATTAAAATCAATTTAAATAAAAAGTTGCGTTTTATTTTCGTAATTGAGGTCGGTTGCTTGGTTCTTCAGTATTAAATTTACTATTTAACTAGCCATTCGCCCCGGCTTTGCACGGGTGCAAAACCTTCCTCTTCAATCACTCTATCTATTAAAAACACTGCATCAAAATCTGTTGCGCAGTTTTAAAGATTTAAGCATACATAGGGATATAGGGACAGAGAAAGCGACTTTGTTTTATACTATGTAGTGATGTACCTATCGTTAGTGATATGTCATTCTGACTGATTAATTAAATAAATATACTCTTCGTGTTCAAATTGCTGATAATCAACATCAGACCCAGGTTTGGTCCTCCCGTCACTCTGTTAGCAAAGAAGCATGTCTGCATATCTGCGGTGTTCGCGTAGCTTCGCGTGTTGTTTATCATAAGGCGCGTGTTTTACTCCTCCCACTCTTGGCATTGAAAAAAATATATCATCATGTATTAAAATCTCTGATAACTGTGTGCTCTTGCTTGTACAACATCAGTTCAAAAAGTTGCAAGACTTATCATTTATAAATTCCAAAGTCTTGTTATTGTCATTTATAAATAACGACTTACAAAAATGAGAAAAAAAAACGCTAGGAGCGTATAAGAAGTGTAACTTCAAAAATAAACATTTTCCCAAAGTTTTTTTGAATTCATCATTTCTCAAAAATCAATCTTTTTTTTTATATATAAAGAGTGACGAGACGAGCAGGTCATGTGCCTGATGGTAAGCAACATGCCTACCACATAACAGCACAGTGACACGCAGCTATTGGAACATGAAGAGCCAAAATCATTACCTAGCTCCGCACTGCGCTCGTCACCCAGAGATCTAAGTTGTTATATCTCTAAGCCCTGTAATTTCTCTAGAAACATTGCCCTTCAAACCGGAACACAGTAATGTTTGCACATTACTGCTTGGCGGTAGAATAATTGACAAAGGTGTGGTACTTCCCCAGGCGGACTCTGCTAAGAGTCCTACCACTACAGAACAAAATTGAATGTGAATTAGCCGCTCTGTATAATTCCACCAGTCAAAGTGGAAGGTACTACTCGATTGTTATTAAGTTTTTCTCCCCGCTCTCATAACTCCCGGTTCTATCGCAGAGTCCGGGCTGCTTGCTATTGGAAATTGGATTTTATTTTTTTATCGTCCGTAAACTATTTGAATTTCTGATACGAATAATATTATACCAGGACGTCAGGACGTCTACTCTCTTTCTACGAAAACGTGATTTCAAAAAAAAAACTCGCGACTTTTCTACTCCGGTTTTACTTCGATCCGTTGTTTTGTCCGTTTAAATGTTCTAAGCTTTCTCTAATTAGAGTATGCTTAGAAACGTCAAACAATGTTCGATCGAACGAAACGAAGTAGAACCGGAGTAGGAAAGACGCGAGTTTATTTCGAAATTACGTTTTTCGTTGAATTAGAGTAGTCGTCCAGGACGTCTACTCTCTTTCTACGAAAACGTAATTTCGAAAAAAAACTCGCGACTTTCCTACTCCGGTTTTAATTCGATCCCTCGTTTCGTGCGTTTAAATGTTCTAATTCTACTCTAATTAGAGTAGGCTTATAATATTTAAACGTCAAATAATGTTAGATCGGACGAAACGAAGTTAGGAAAGACGCGAGTTTATTTCAAAATTAGATTAGAAAAAGAGTAATAAAAAGCTACCTATTGAGCAAGGCATATTATAATATAGATGACTTTGTTAAAGATAGTAACGTATGGAAGAGAACTGTGTTGAAACTAGAATCTTGTAATAAGGTAAATAGATTTATAAAACTTTTGATGGAACATTGTACTCATGTAGTATCTGTATACTGTATGTATTAATTATTTGTTATTTTGTCTTTGACAAAGCCTTTTTACAGCTGCATTTAATTGACGAGGCTCCTTTACAGCCGCTTTATTCATTTTGACATTGTTATTTTATCTTATTATGTACACGGATTCTTATGCCTTTTTGTTAATGACGTTACCAAGTGTTCTTATGAATTTATGGTTCGAATAAATGAATTGAATTGAAAAAAAAGTATACGTAAAGTCCAGGTTTTTAGGAATGAGATGAAGAAAACGAGCGCCTGAGGGAAAATCACTTTTCTGACCAAACAGCACAGTGCTGCGTAGCTATCAGAATATGATAAACATTTTACTCTGAAATCGAAACATAGACTCAATAATATAATTAAACTAGCGGTCCGCCCTATTGCCTGTCATTCTACCTCCTAGCAGTAATGTAATGTAAAAGCGTTACTGTGTTCCGGTTTGAAGGGCAATTTTTCCAGAGAAATTACTGGGCTTAGAGATATAATATCTTGGATCTCTGGGTGACGAGCGCAGTGCAGTGCTAGGTAATGATTTGGACTCTTCATGTTCCATTAGCTGTGTGTCGCTGTGTTGTTTTGTGGCAGTCATGTTGCTTACCATCAGGCACAAACATGTCCTGTTCGTCTCGTCACTCTATACTATAAAAAAGCCCTGGCTTCGCCCGTGGCACATACATAGCCCTCAGGTGACTCAGGGATCACGAAAATATCGAAAGCTGAAAGAATTTTTGAAATCGGTCGAATAGTTCCTGAGATTAGAGCGATCAAACAAATAAACTATTCAGCTTTATAATATACCTAAGTATAGAAAATTTAAAATTTAAGTTCACGTAGTTCACTAATTAAAAAATAATTAATAATAATAAATGATTGTGTCATTTTAGTACGTACCAACATTGTTTTTAATTTTTAACCACTCTATCGATTTCGATAAAATTAAAGTGAATTATAGACTTCAAAACTGACTTTTAACAAAAAAGAGACCATCAAAACCAGCTCAGTGTAAAGCTCTGACTTGAGAACGTGACAAACAAAAAGTGTTATTGAATTGAGAACGTTCTTCTTTTTTTGTAGTCGGTTAAAAGTATGCGAGTACACGGGTGAACTGGTGAGGTGTATTATTTAGAGTAAGCTATACATGTATGCAGGGCCTGATTAACCCTTAGGCTAATTAGGCTGCAGCCTAGGGCGCGAGGATCTGGAGGGGCGCGCTGAAATCATCTGGACTTGTCGAAGGAACAGTTCGGGTTTCAGAAAGACCTCTCCACGACCGACTCCGTTCGTCCGCAGGTCCGAAGGAAGGTGTACTCCAGTAGCGGCGTATTGTTTACGGTGTCTCCTAACATACATAGTAAACGCGTTCTACATTCCAATCAACCACACCACAACCACAACAGAAGTGATGGGGTACCCCAATATCTATAGCGCATCGTAAGAGACTACCTCTTTCACAGAGAGGTGGTGTCCCCAACAATAGAAAGGGAGGGAGCTTATCCTCATGTCAAGTGAGGTTCGACAGGAGTTTGCTCCTACGCTACCCCTGTGGCACTTCGGTTGTTTGGTTACAAATAAGCAGCGCTAACTTTTTTTTTTCTATAGCGTATAGATCCGCGTTTGACCACCAACTCGCCTGATGGTAAGCGACGGTGTGGTCGAAGATGACGGACGTTGACCTAGAAAGTACCTATTCACTCTGACCTTGAAAAGTTCTAGATTGTATCTCTCACGGAACAAGGATGCCGGCAACTTATACCACTCTAAAGCTGTATGTACGAGAAAAGTGGATTCAAAGCATTTTGTACGGATTTTGGGAATATCCACAGTGTACCTATGGGTGGTAGTGGGCCGACTTACGACTTGCGAACTGCGTTGCATCGGTATCGCTTATTATGCCAACGGCACGCTGGTTATTGTGAGAGGGGCGGAGTTTTCACGAGGTGACGGTGCTGGCGACAGTGGTAGCCAGGATTAGGAGCATCGGCCTAGAGGTGGTTTTTCACAAGTTGGAGGCCATCTGTTTCCGTGGTTTCTGACAGACACCTTCACCTGCACCTGCAAGCTCTGCCTCTAATATTGTGGTGTGTGGCTGTGTGGCGTGTCGGTCGCTGGCAAGCTGACACTATAGTGTAACATTTCGGAATTTGACAGCAGATCAGCTGATTAGATGGAAGTTTGGGGCGTATTTGCGTCAACCTGAAGAGCGAACTGTCTCAGGACCGACGCTGAGTGGGTTCAGTGAGAGCGACTATAGGGCGCGGGTGCATCAGACGGTACCTTATTTCTTTTAGCTTGAAATTAATATAGAGACAGCAATAGCAAAACCAAGCCCAATTTAGTTAAGCGGTAGAAAGGCTGGTGTGTCACCGGTGCAATTGCGCAGATCACACCGATCAACACGCATTGAAGATGTACCCGGGAGAAGTGGCGGACTTCTTACTGCCTACTACTAGCCAAGATGTTCAACAGTGAGAGGTCATGGGAGGCGGTGGTTTGAGAAATCATTATTTCGCAGAAGTCGCAGATGAAGATAGCTGAGAAGCAAGAAGGAGGTGGACTCTCGCTTCTCCGCGAAGGAGGAAGTGGTGACGAGAGCGAGCCACTCTGGCTCGTACCTACACCATCTCAACTTACAGAGCCTGCGATGTCGGACGTTCAATGCCGTCCAGCACGCTATTTCAGAAGGTGAGGTGGTGGCCCTCCCGAAAAGGTGACGCTAAAGTAGGTACTGCTGTTTTCCGTTGCATGGTTGGTGTGCAAGGGTTCTGTCCCCCGCGACAGGGTCAGTGACAGCTCTACGATAGAGTCAGCGATAAGGTCGCTGTCGAGTGTGAGAGCGCTCTCGCGAATCAGTCACCAAATCAATGCCGGAGAAATCCGGGGTATACTTTCGAATCCTTTGAGGGTACTGTAGGCTCTTGCGTGCCTTTTTAAAAAAGCCCTGGTATAAATCATGTTAAAATTTGTACACAAGGAAGCAAAGTCAATACTAATATAAAAAAGTATCTAAAAGTACCTAAAAAGTACCTAGTACTTTTTAGGCCGACCATAACATACCTGCCTTTCTACTGCTTAACTAAATCGGTTTTGCCCATTGCTATCTCTATAATATCAAACGAAAAGAAGAGATAGCAATACCATAGCTAAGAATTTTAAGCTAACCACTTTCCGTTTGGCGGTAGACCCTCTGGTGGGGGCACGTCCTCATAATTAGCCTAGGGCGGTCGGAACTCTTAATCAGGCACTGCATGTATGTATTATTATATCAGCTATCTGACTTCAATAGTTCAAGCTTTCCTTAGATTGGGGTTAGATAAATTAAGTAGATTGAGAAGTGTCCACCAACATTTATTTAATTTGGCATGTACAAGAAAGTCTAGAATTAAGCCAACTTAATCTTAGAAATAGATTTTTTTTTAATTATATTACGTTTACACTTGACCGCCATCTCGTCTGATGTTAAGCGACGCTGCGGTCTACGGTGGAGCGTGTTTACCTAGAAGAAACCGATTCACTCTCGATTTGAAGACACAAATATTGTAACCATCGGAGACAACCCACTCAGGCAACGTGTTCCACAGCCTAGACGTTCTTATCACAAAAGTTGAATCAAATCTCTTCGTTCGTGTCTTTGGAACATCAACCATGAAACGAGGTCACTTTTTCAATCTACGAGCATTCCGATAGAAAAAAAGGGTTGCTGGTGGTATTACTACACTGAATGCCAATGTTTATGTTGAGCTAAATAACACCAGTATTTTAGTCACGCTCGCGTCGACAAACGCTCAAAAACATTTGTCAATTCTGTCAATTTAATTTTCTTAAAACGATTATAATTCTGAAAAGGGTCGTTGTCAAAGTCCTTGTCTCTAACCTATTATTTACGTAAAAAATAGGTCACACGTTTCTGAAAAAAATCCCAAACATGGCGCGGCCTATAAAAATCACTCACTCCCAAATATTATACAATCCAAACATAATTAAGATCCCAACCTTTTCAAGTTCCGATGTATTTAACGAATCTCCATTTATCTTCGTCAAATGTCTAAATATTTACACACGCTCAATATGCTTCTCGATCCGTTTTGGGCAAAAGGATCAAGTATGTTTGGATGTTAGAACGACAAGATGCGGTGTTTTAGTATATTTAATGGGGGTTTTTAATCCTATGGTGGATAATATGGGTAATGTAGCCAATAGCACCATGGGGGTAGAGTTATATCCATAGATGAAGAATTTTTTTTGCTACGCAAAAAGATCAACAAAGCGAGTGAGCGAGAAATCATTTTCAAGTGGAAATCGCTCGAGAGAAGAAGAGAAAGTGAATGAAGTAACGTCATTACAATATTTTAGTATACCCGAACGTAACGGTCTGATTTCGTTGCAGTGAAAATCGTGTATTTTTTTATTAATCCTTGGATTGCAGACGATTTTATTAAATTATTTATATTATGGCATGTTCTGTGCGTGAATGTGATACAAGAAGACATTATAATCCAAATAATTACACTAGTCACCAACACATGTAAATATGATTTTTTATCAGGTCTCCGAGCAGCCTTTGTGTGTCTTTTACATTTGACGTCTTTGGTTATATCAGTTAAATGGTTTCCATTTCAAGCTTTGTATGGTTTGGGGTTAGATGATTACCTATGTGGGAGAGGCAATGCAACTGCAAATCATTAATATTAATTTGTTTACAATTTATCTCAATACCCAGTTATTCATTATAACATTGCCCTTCAAACCGGAACATAGTAATGTTTGCACATTCCTGCTTGGCGGCAGAGCAACTGGCAAATATGTAGTGGGTACTTCCCCAGATGGACTCAGCAAATAGTCCGACCACTACTAAACCCTGCCTGTAGGTCTAAATACTTTTCCATTTGGCACTTGGACGGAAATATCGTGAAAAAACCGACATGTTGATAGACCACTAACTGTTTCGTGATGGGCTATGGCCTAGACCTAAGACTCAGTGTTTTAAGAGAAAACCTTGAGCCAGGTGAAGTAACAAGGGTTTGGTTTTTGGTTTCAAAATACTATCAAACTTAGTTCGTTGAGTAAAATGTATCATATAGTTTGTTGTGAGGTATAAGAAAAAAATGGCAGTCATAGGAACTGCCGATAGAAGTGAAAACTTATAACTCAGAACTTGATAGCTTACTTTGGGAACTACACGGTTGTAACCGGAGGGTGTGGCCTGGTCATCATGGCATGACCATCTCGAAATGCGCCAGCATTTCCCATTGGCTGACGCATTTCTAGATGGCCATGTCATGACGGGCAGGCCACGCCCTTTAGCATTTCCCATTGGCTGACGCACTTCTAGATGGCCAATGGCTATGGTCCCGAGTTTAGCCGAAGATTTCTTATCATACCCGAGCGTGACGCTAGAATCCAATTCACAGCCCACGAAAAACCTGTGTAGGCGCGCCAAAAGAAGTTTTCACTTCAATAACAATGTTAATAAAGTTTCCATAAAAATGGATGTGAACAATTTATCCTTCCAATATATTCTTATATCGCAGAAACGGGAAGATTCGTTAACCATGCGTGTTTATCAGGAAATCGGTGGATTATGTATAAAATGAACATTTATTGAACATTTTTTTTACAGAACAACAAAATTGCTCGAAGCTTAATTATACGTACTTGGCTAAATTGAATCGACTGAATTTTGTCGCTACTGTATTCAGTGAAGTGTCTTAGCATTCAATATGCAAGATTACTTAATTCAGAAACGAACTAAACTTGCTTCTAAATTTACTGCTGATTTCAGTCTTTAGTGACTTAGTTTAAGGTATTCAAAGTTTGATCACTGTTTTTCTGTATTGTTTTGTGGTGTAATAAAGTGTTTTGTATTGTATTCTAATTTTCTTGGTTTAGGTTTTTTTTTTAACTAATATAGGTTCGCTCTTGACCACCATCTTCCATCATGTTAAGCGACGATGCGATCTACGATGGAGCGTGCTTGCCTAGAAGAAACCGATTCACTCTCGATTTTAAGACACCAAGATTGTAACTATCGGGGGAAACCCACTCAGGCAACGCATTCCACAACCTAGACGTTCTTATCACAAACTTATCGTACATATCTGAGGTATCTTTCCAAGGCGATTCTCAAGTCTGAATTTCAAATTCGTTGTAATATTATGAACGTTATAACGTAACGTAACGTATATAAGTTACGGTGGTCTAGTCGCGAGAACGGCGGCTGCCAATCCGGAGACCCCGGGTTCAAACCCCACACGTACCACTGTCTTTTCGATGTCATGTGCGTAAAGCCGCTAACTTAAAACGGTGAAGGAAAACATCGTGACGAAACCGACATGTACCTAGAATCTTTCGAAGTCATGTGTCATCCGCCAACCCGCACTGGGCCAGCGTGGTGGATTATGGCCTTAACTCTCTCCTTGCGAGAGAAGGCCCCGAGTCCCAGCAGTGGGAACGTTTAGTGGGCTGTTGATGTTGATGTTGATTATTAACGTTTAACGTTTATATTGTGGTAAATGGTACTTGAGTAAGTAAGAGATGGACACTTATCTAGCTATGAGTATCTTCGAGTTTTTGTTTAGTGGATGATCGATCCTCCATCCAAGTCATCGAGGATCGGTAACATGACAATCGTAGAAGTGGAAAAGAGGACAGTGTAGTCGATTAAAGTGCAGTGGAGTGGAATGGATCGGATTGCAGTGTAGTGCAGTGGAGTGGAGTGGAGTATAATGCAGTGCAGTGCAGTGCAATCCGCATTGTAGTGAAGTGGAGTGCACCGGAGAGGAAAAGACTGGAAAACAAAATTATTTTCGTCACAAATATAGCAAAACACGACAATTAATTTGATTTATTGTAGATCTTTAGTATGAAAACTAACGTGATTATTACACATTTTACGGACTGTTCTGACTATATTACACGTGAGTTACCCGTGTATTTATTTTAAGACTACGCCTAATGCCAGGGAAAAAACAGTTTTCACCCACGCGACGCGTTTCTTAATGTGATACACATAAAGTCGAGAATAGCATGACACAGTTTGGAGGAAAAATCAATATTAAACCAACTCCTGGTTTAATATTGATTTTTCCTCCAACCAACTCCTGGTTTAATATTGATTTTTTCTCCAAACTGTGTCATGCTATTCTCGACTTTATGTGTATCACATTAAGAAACGCGTCGCGCCGTTTTCGACCAAGTTTTTTTAAATTACTCAATAATTAAACATAAATTTAAAAAAAGTGTTCGGTTACTTTACTAGAACGTACATTTAGGAATTTTATTACCAAAAAATAATGTGGGGTCATCGCTGATAATTTGGAGTACTCGAATTAAAACGGGGTTTTTCGGTGTCATTTTATTTTTTTATTGTAAAAAACTCTGATCTATTTTTAAAATTCCATTCGGTTATTGTGCTTGTTCTTGATTGTACCCACACGTCAATATTTTTTTTTGTCATAGTTTCGGCGTCGAAAATGTCCTTTTTTCGTTTTTTCTTAATTCGATTTATTTCGTTTTTTTTACTCCCAGGTGTCAAATTTGATTACAAAATATCTTGTGTAATTTTTTGAAAATCTGAAAAAAAATTCAACAGCCTGATAACGATGACTCTTCAGAAATGTTTCAAGGGCCGTTACAATAACTAAAGTTATTTCATAAAATATTTTCTGAAGATACGAAGTTGGGTACAAAAACTGCGTCAAAGTTGAACTTGCCAATTTGGCAGGGATTTTTATTAAATTTTAAGCACTTCGTTCAAGTATTTACCCAACTGCACAATGTGAACAGAGTATTTTTTTTTTTTTTATTGCATAATGTGCCGAGACGAGCAGGACATGTGCCTGATGGTAAGCAACATGCTCGCCACATAACAGCACAGTGACACGCAGCTATTGTAACATGAAAGGTCCAAATCATTACCTAGCACTGCACTACGCTAGTCACGCTCCATCGTAGACCGCATCGTCGCTTAACATCGCCGAAAAAATTCTAGCTTATCGGTTTATTATCGGATACACTTCGGAGAGTGGGCATCTGATCTGCATGATCTAATACCACCTAGTCCTTTTTTCTATCAGACTTCTCGTAGCTCGAAGAAGCGGCATCGTTTCATGGTTGATGTTCTAAAGACACGAACAAAGAGGTTTGACTCTACTTTTGTGATAAGAACGTCTAGACTGTGGAATGAGTTGCCTGAGTGGGTTTTCCCGATGGTTATAATCTTGGTGTCTTGTCGCTTAACATCAAGCGAGATGGTGGTCAAGTGTAAACCTATAAAAGTTAAAAAAAAATAGTCACCCAGAAATCTAAGATATTATATCTCTAAGCCCTGTCAATTCTTTGGAAACATTGCCCTTCAAACCGGAGCACAGTAATGTCTGCACATTACTGCTTGGCGGTAGAATAACTGGCAAAGTTGTGGTACTTCCCCAGGCGGACTCTGCAAATAGTCCTATCACTACATGTTCGGCAACATGTATAGGTCATGTGAATCACAACCCGTCGTTTTGCGAATCTATTGTTTTTTGAAGCTAAGACTGCTCTATTCGCATTGACATTTGATAGGGGAAAAAATTGTATGGGTTCGCGTCACCGACATGGTCACATTTTTAACTTGTCGCTAAAAAAAGGAATATACCCAGAACAATGGAAATTATCCAGAGTTACCCCTATACCGAAGACGGCCAACAAGTCATCGGTTGAAGACTATCGTCCGATTGCAATCTTGTGTGCACCTGCGAAAGTCTTCGAACACGTTTTGCACGGCGAAGTATATAGACAGGTCAAACAGCAAATAGGAGAAGAGCAGCATGGCTTTAGGCGAGGCCGATCTGTAAACACCAACTTGTTAGGGTTGGTTGAATTCATCTCCAATGCTATGGATCGTGGCTCACAGGTTGACGTGATCTATTTCGACTTTCAAAGGGCTTTCGATAAAATTGACAACGATATCTTATTGCGGAAACTATCTGTACTGGGCTTCACTCCCGGCCTCCTGAAATTTTTCGCAGACTATTTGAAGGATCGGCAACAGTATGTTAGACACGGTACCCATGTCTCCGAGCCTTATCACACCAAGTCTGGTGTAAGTCAAGGTTCCATAACTGGCCCGCTACTCTTTCAAATTATGATCCATGACCTTCCCAGGGCTTTAAGAAATGCCAGGTGTTTATTGTACGCGGATGACGTTAAACTCTTTCTCGAAATTAGGACGTCTGGCGATTGCCTTGGTTTGCAAGAAGATATTGATAATGTTTTCGCATGGGCGACGGAAAATAAGTTACCATTCAATGTAGCTAAATGCAATGTGATGACTTTCGACCGGAAAATAACTCCCATCAACTTTAAATACTGCCTTGGTGGTTCATGCATAAATAGAGTGAATACCATTCGTGATCTGGGGGTGAAGTTTGATCGCGGTCTTACATTTCATGACCATGTAACCGACTTGGCCAAGGATGCTTACCGTCGTCTGGGTTTCGTTATGCGAAACGCTAAAGACTTTGATAATCCTTTAGTTGTCAAGACCTTATACAACTCTCTGATAAGGAGTAAGCTCGAGTCGAGCGCCTGCGTCTGGAACCCACACCACGTCACTTACACTCGAACATTGGAGAAAGTTCAAAAGGCTTTCTTGAGATCACTTTATAAAAAATGTTATGGTTTTTATCCATATCTCTATCCAACAAAGTTTCTACTCGGTCAGCTTGGGTACAACTCGCTGGAAGTCAGAAGGCTAGTGGACCAACTTCTTACTGGGTGCAAAATTCTTAGGGGATCGATTGACTCCCTGGATTTACACAGTTTAATGTGCTCTTTGAGTGTGCCAGAGACACCAGGTGTCACGAACAGACGAGGACAACTACATAGGGTTTTCCACCTAAAAAGTAGCCGGACTGCCGCGCGCGCTATGACGCCGCTGGTCCGAATTCAACGCCACCTCAATGCTCTCCTCTCCGCTAATACTGATATTGACATTTTTTGTGATAATTGGAACCTCCTACGAAAAATAATATTAGAATATTGTGCAAACCTTACTGACCAGTGGGATTTGAATGCAAAAGAAGATTTATTGATTGACGACCGTGATTAATTTGACTGATTTTTATTTTAAATTGACTTGTTTTATTTAATTTGTAAACATCGATTTAATTTAATAACTTTAATGTATTCCTAGTAATAATAATGTAGTATGCAGTGAAAATAATTTAATTGTTTTACACATATTGGTAAATTTTAATGTTAGTTATGTGAGTATTGTGTGAGATATTTATAATTGGTAATCCGTTTTTATCTCAATAAATAAATAAATAAATAAATGGTGACGTAGTCAGTAGCGTGGTGGCGTAACAGCGTAGCGTCGGAGCGGTGACGGAGCAATATCGGATTAACACTGAAATTACAAGGCATAGAGATAAAACATCTTATATCTCTGGGTGACGACCGCAGTACAGTGCTAGGTAATGATTTGGACTCTTCATGTTCCAATAGCTGCGTGTCACTGTGCTGTTATGTGGCAGGTGTGTTGCTTGCCATCAGGCACATGTCTTGGGCGTCTCGTCACTCTATGTATTTGAGGATTTACCATAGGAGGACGCAAGACATTTGGCTTACTAACAAACTTTTTCAATTTTTTTGCGGGTTTGCAGGGGGTTATGTTTCACAAACTTGTAAACTTGAACTCACACAAAAGCAACACATCTCTGCTTGTACTAAGACAAATGCTATACACCTAAACAAAACATGCTTTCTAAAACACGGTTGACCATTTTTGACAATAAAGCTCATTTGACATTCATATGGACACGAAAGGGGTATGTTATAGTCCAAGATCCCAGAGCTGCCAGACGTTACGTATTTTCTCATGAATGAAATATGGAAGATTAAGTAGAGTTAGTACATACTAAGAACACATGCTTCAAGTTTTTGCTAAGAGTTTTAAAGCGTCTGTTAAGGAAAACGGCCGACGGAAAGTATCTGGCAGTATTGGGGCCTTATTTTTAAGGATAGTGCCTACAACATACGTAAAAATCACTTATTAGACAATACGTGAAGTAAGAAATGTTTGTATGTACCTTCATAGCCCCATATCTCAAAATTGGCTGTCTAAGCAAGTTAGCAAGTAAGCTTTTGTTTTTAGTACGTACTAACTCTACTCAATCGTCCACATTTCATTCATTAGAAAATACGTGACGTCTGGCAGCTCTGGGATCTTACTCTATTAGAACTAGGCTCGTCCTCAAAGCATAGTTGGTCTGAGCTCTACATATGTATACTATTTATACAAAAAAAGTAATGCTTGGTTACGTAGAAAGGTTATACTACACAGAACACGTTTTAGTTTTAACTAAAAACCTATTAATATTACAAACTAGCAAAGTCCCGCTGATTTACCCGCGTAGTTCCCGTTCCTGTCATTTCCCGGGGATAAAAAACATAACTGTAACTGTATTAATTATAATTGTATACTTATAATCGGGCAGAGCCTTTATTAACAGAAGTAAAATACAATGAGAACTACACCACGCTACATACCTAACTAACTTCTTACCTACACTTAGTAGTGGTAGGACTCTTGGCAGAGTCCGCCTGGGGAAAGACCACAGCTTTGCCAGTTTTTCTACCGCCAAGCAGTAATGTGCAAACATTACTGTGTTACGGTTTGAAGGGCAATGTTTCCAGAGAAATTACAGGACTTAGAGATATAACAACTTAGATCTCTGGGTGAAGAGCGCAGTGCAATGCTAGGTAATGATTTGGACTCTTTATGTTCCAATAGCTGCGTGTCACTGTGCTGTTATGTGGCAGGCATGTTGCTTACCATCAGGCACATGTCCTGCTCGTCTCATCACTCTTTATTTTAAAAAAAAACATAGATCGTAGAAACCATCTTTGTTGTAATATAAGTAGGATTTTTAATTTAAAAAAAATATAAACATGTTTATTTAAGGTATAGTATTATATATAACTCAACCCATAAATCACAACATTACAACCCATAGATCAGAAAATTAAATTAAAAATAACAAAGATAAATAGATAATTTAAGATATATAATAATAACATTTAATTATAACTAAAAGGCGTTCTGTATAGTATTAGGCTACGTAGTCTAGTATTACTGTTAATACGACGACAGTTCTCTTGGGTAAATGGCGGGCAGCAAATCTCTAATAATACTGAATTAGACGTCAGTTTGTCCTGCGGCTGAAAACCGTGAAATGCGATTTTACGCCGCACAGTGTCACACTGCAAGATTTTAACTATGACAAGAGACAATATAATTTTATTTTTCTACGTAAAAACAAAAAACCGGCTTCTGTGCAATAATTATTATCATACAGTAAATAATACAAATAATAATATACGAGTACATAGTCATTTCAAACTTTGAAAATGTATACAATCTGTACGCTCTTTCTTTTGTTTTTATTATTTATTTATTGACGTGTAAATTGTACATTTATGAATAAAGTGCTTTGACTTTCAATATAAAATGAAATTCAGATACTCGACAAACGGTTCTTTTCCATCCTACGGTTGCCCGGAAGAAATGGCTCTTAGCGATAAGGTCGCCAATTGCTGCCTTATTCTAAGGTTTTCTGCATTTTTGTTATTTCTTTGCAGTGCAGTTAAGTGCAATAAATCATAAAAAAATAAAAAGAGTATGTGCCGTATGTGGTATGTCGGCCTATTTAGGGGTCAGAGTTCTGTGGAGTTTCAAAATGCAATTATTCCAGAGACGTCTGTTTATTGCTACTTATGCTATTACTGTTGCTATGCTATGCTAATTATGCTTATGCACCTTAACACTAAATCTAATTATTATCTCTGGGTGATTAGCGCAGTGCAGTGCTAGGTAATGATTTGGACTCTTCATGTTCCAATAGCTGCGTGTCACTGTGCTGTTATGTGGCATGTTGCTTACCATCAGGCACATGTCCTGCTCGTCTTGTCAATCTTTACTTAAAAAAAGAAACCTATATAATACAGCGGCACACGTACATACATATCTATTTATCAATCTATCTAAATTTCATCATTTCTATGATTTCATCAACGAAAAAACTAAAATATATATTAGTTTTTTTGTTACTAATTCAGAAACCACTTCGGCCCATTTCGTTTAAATTTGTATGGGACTAAATCTTGATCTACTAAACAAAATCCATGTAGAAACACTAAATAAAGAACCATCAAAAAACGATTCCCAATTTACAGAAATATCGTTTAAAAAACATACAACCGAGTATAAATATTCCTCCTTTTTTGGGAGTCGGTTAAAATAACATTTCATTTCTTTGATTGCTTGTTCAATAGATCTAAAGATAGTTAATCCGCTGCGAAGTTCAATAAAATTGTAGATTTGCTTTACAAGAAGTTTTGTCTAACTTGAAAAGCGATGGATAGTGAGATAAATTTACTATTTCTAGAAAAAGCATCCTGCCGCTTTTACAACTATTTTTGTATATATCAACGTAACATTATAGAATCATATTCATTACCGAGGATGTATTCAGTTTCAAGTGTATAATGTGAATTTTGACATGTGTAGGTATTATGATATGCTTTTAATTAATTAATTAGCATACTAATAAGAGGTGTTTTTGCTGTGATTGTAATTTTGTAGGAATTATTGTACCCATTATATTATTCAATAAATTGATCGAAAAAATGTATCTCTTTCTCCTTGTTTTTTTTGACGTGATAACGTCTTATAATTCGATGAAGCCGGCTGCACGCCCACAAAACATGACGTCATGTACCGTTACCGCGTTACCGTCGGTCGTTACTTACTGATTACTTTTTACATACAAATCTATTAAACAAATGAAATTAAAATTTTCTTTTGAAAAATGCTACCATTCCATCAGTATTTTCTTAAGACGTTGTCACGTTCTATCGTCAGTAAACTGACTTTACAGACAAAGTTTTTTTTTGTTTGTTACGGTGGTAATCTCACGCGTTATGTTTATTTGCTTAACTTGTTAATATGTCCTTAAGTACTCGTTTATAAAAATATGTGCGACTTAAAAATTTAAGTAAAATGTTTGGGAATTCTACACATTTACAATTCAATATAGATAGGTATACTTGTTATTCACAATTTTTAATGCAATTGGAATTCATTACATTGAAAAAACACAGAATTTACTAATACACACAAATTCCACAGATTGAAATAATGATTTGGATCGCCATTATGTCCTGTGTAATATTTTCAATATCGCTTTTATTGAAATGCCTAGAAGAATATTACTGGAGAATACCTTAAGCGTGATCTGGACACTAAGCCCTAGGCTATAAATCAGTCGGCTGGTCAGAATCGGGACGTCTGTGTGTCTCGGACTAATCCATGTATAGTCGAGGCTTAGTTACGTACTAACTGTGCTGTCGTGCAGTGACATGTGTGTACATTACATTTACATTACATTACATTACACAGTACTGTGTGTAATCTATTGTTAAGATTTTTGAAGTGAAAACTTCTTTAGGTGCGCCTAGACAGATTTTCGTGGGCTGTGAATTGGATTCTAGCATCACGCTCGGGTATGATAAGAAATCTTCGGGTAAACTCGATACCAGGGCCATTTAGAAATGCGTCAGCCAATGGCAAATGCTGAAAGGGCGTGGCCTCGGCATTATGCCATGGCCATCTAGAAATGCATCAGCCAAAAGGAAATGCTGACGCATTTCTAGATGGCCATGCCATGGTGCCCAGGCCACGCCTTCCGGTTACACCCGTGTAGTTTCCAAAGTAAGCTATCAAATTCTGAGTTATAAGTTTTCACTATCGGCAGTTCCTATGACTGCCAATTTTTTTTTTTTGGGTGTGGGTAAAATTTATTTGCGCTTCGTCCGCTGTGCAGGGATACGATGGGTGTCTGGCTCGATACCACTAAATATTGGTGGTTCATACACAACACCATCTAGTCCCAAACTAAGCAAAGCTTGTGCGATGGGAGCCAGATAGCTGATGCAGTTCTTATAAGTTTTTGATTACATACTTATTATACATAGAAAACACTCAGGCACAGTACAAATATTTGTATTCATCACACAAATATTTGCACTGGGTGTGGATCGAACCCCCACCGTTGCAGGGAGACTTACCTACAATCAACTAAGCCAAAAGATGAGATTCTTTCGCCTTAAAAGTGGTGGTGGTGGTGGTGCCTACAGGTTTGATCCAGGATGGCATGAGATCAGAGTTCTGCAACTCTGACCACCCTTGCAATATACCATGGTTTATGGCGCGTCTCAGGAGCCAAATGCCTGTGCCTGTGCCTGTCCTGTTGCCTTCCGCGTAGCGAGGGGTCTACCGCCGAACGAAAAATGTCATAGCTTTGAGGTTTCTCTCTCTTTTCTTTTTGCTTGAAATGATAGAGACAGCATTAGCAAAACCATAGCCGATTTAGTTATGCGGTAGAAGCGCGGATCCGCAAGGGCGGTGGCCATGGCAGTTTGAACGAGAGCGGTCCCGCCGCGACTCAGCCTCAGCTGAACAAACCTATGGTGTTTTTTTCGGTAGAGGTACCATCTCCGTCTGTGGCATCAAGTCAAGTACGCGTTGCCAAGCGTAAATGCATTTCCGCCACACAAAAAATAAGGTAATAGTACTTACGACCACCACCTAGTATTGACAAAATTGCCAGTTATTCTACCGCCTAGCAGTAATGTGCAAACATTACTGTGTACTGGATTGAAAGTAATATTTCCAGAGAAATAACATGGCTTAAAGATAGAACATCTTAGATATTTGGATGACGAGTTCAGTGCAGTGCTAGGTCATGATTTGGACTCTTCATGCTCCAATAGCTCCGTGTCACTGTGCTGTTAGTTGGCAGGCATATTGCTTACCACCAGGCACATGTCCTGCTCGTCTCGTCACTCTTAATTATAAAAAAAAGCAATCGCTTATCTATACCAAAAATAATTACACAACACAAAAAATGATTTACATGTTTGTTTGTTCATAGACTGTACATAATTCTCTCTTTATTACAGAAACGTCTATACAAATATACATAAAAGTCCCCGTCTTTGTGAAGCTGCTTATAAATTTTTCATACAAAATTTCATTCGAAGGCAATCTCTGGAAATATTCTCCAAACTTGCCTGAAATTCTAAATTTCTAACCTGAATAAATTTATTCACTAAAGCAATATCTCGTAAACAAGGTGCGGCACCACACCGCTGGGTATAGGCTACTCGGAAAATGTATTTTCAATACGTACAGGACTACATATCTATACTACGCCCTAAATTCCGTAGGTAGAGAGTATCTGAGGACAAATGATAGAACTCTCATTTAAAACAGTATACGATTATTAATATTATATTTTTAGTAGTAGGACTCTTTGCAAAGTCCGCCCGAGGAAGTATCACACTTTTGTCATGTTATTTTACCGCCAAACAGTAATGTGCAAATTTTAATGTGTTCTGGTTTGAAGGGCATAATTTCCAGCGAATTTTCGGGGCATAAAGATTAAACATCTCTTATCTCTGGGTTTCGAGCGCAGTACAGTAATAGGTGATGATTTGGACTCTTCCATGTTCCAGTAACTGCGTGTCACTGCGCTGTTATGTGGCAGGCATTTTGCTTGCCATCAGGCACATGCCCCACTCGTCCTGTCACTCTATATTATAAAAAAAAAACTATTTATTTATGGTAAAGAGTGATGAGACGATCAAGATATGTTCCTGGTAGTTCCTGATAGGCTAATTGAGCCTACCTATGGTAGCAGAGGGTCACGCAGCTATTTGAATATGAAGAGTCATTGCCTAACACTTACTAAACTGCGATCCTCACCCAGAGATCTAAGATCATGTGTCATCAAGATGTTATATTTATGTAGGCACGCCAATATATTACCTATTGCCCGATATATGTACTTGAGTCCCCAACACTAACCATTTTTAACAGACTTCCAAAAACAGAGGTTATCAATTCGGTTGTGTTTTTTTTTGTTGTAAATATAGCTGTTACACTTTAGCGCCGCTAATTGTGAATCAACTTTGATACTTCTTTTTATGTTTGACTAGCTGAACGCGCGCGCGTTGCTACGCCATCTATCGAAAATTGGTCGTACCAAGTCAAATTTTGTTCAAATTCGGTTACTTTAGGTTCTAATGACGCAACCTTCAACATATGACAAATGCTGTCACGCAACGAAAGCTCTTTAAAAGCAATATTTTTTCCCCGTTTTTGTTACATTTTTCATTCATGCTCAGTTCCTGTTGATAGTAGCGTAATGTTAAATAGCCTATAGCCTTCCTCGATAAATGGACTATCCTACAAAGAAAGAATCTTCCAATTCGGACCAGTAGTTCCGGAGATCCTTGCGTTCAAACAAACAAACAAACAAACATACAAACAAACTCTTCAGCTTTATGATATTAGTACAGATAGATCCATATACAAATTGTACCTATATGGATCGGATCGGTATAGAGCGGTATCGGAAATATGAACAAAAAACTAAAATTTGCTTTCTTGTATCAAGAATCTTATGGAAACTGGTCGAGTGTCTGGGCTAATAAGCCAAGCCTTTTTATGACATTGTTGAATACATGGCTCAAAAGGAAATAATTTAGGTACACTGAGGTACATTAGGAGCTTTAGTCAATTTTGTTTTGATTTTAAGTCTTAATGTGTTGTTATTACATATTGTTTTAGTCTGTGTTACTGTTACATTAATTCTCGTATGAAGGCCGATTTACATCAGACGAGCGAATACTCATTCTATCCCCACTGTATCAAATTCATTTGGTGTAAACAAACGTAGAACATTATTTCGTTGTTTTGTTTGCATTCGCTAAGATCTAAGATTCTATGGAATATTTAATATGGAAAAAGCTAAGAACGATCTTTCGTTTACACTAAAAGATCGAGAAAAAATGCTCTTGTTCCAGCTCTAGCTCTATGTTCGTTCAGTCAAAATCGGCCTTTAAAGCCGGGTCACACAGAGGCAATCCGATAGCGATAGCGATCCGATAGCGAGACGATTAAGGCCGGGTCACACAGAGGCGATCCGGTAGCGATAGCGATCCGATACCGAGTATGGGATCGCGCCCGCTTGCTGTGTGTCAGGTTGCATACAAATTCGAACATTACAAAAAATATCGTCTCGCTATCGGATCGCTATCGCTATCGGATCGCCACTGTGTGACCCGGCTTTAAGACAATTATAATGTGTGTTGTGAAGACTACAAAGATAATTTTGGTTATAATTAATTGACATTGCTAAGTATTTTGTATATTACATGTGATAAATATAAATGATTAAAATATCACTTATTTGTGGTTCCATATTGATTCGCGTAGTATCTCTACACGTAGTTAATGTTACAAAAATTGCCTCCTAGTATTAGTTACCACATACACATAATATATACATCATTACACATAATATCACTGCCCCTAACATCACTCGTTATAATGTTAGTACTTATTACTAATATTTAAAAGCCATAACATTAAACACCCTAACTATGGAGGAACATAAAGTTGTATGTCATAAATGTATGATGTCAAAAGATATAATTGTTCTAATATTATTCGATAATATATTGGTTACAACGGCGTTTCTAGCGTTATGGTCACAAGCAGGGGCGCCGCTAGCTGTTTCGTCGCCCGCGTGCAATACCGATTATGCCGCCCCAAGACTACTTACTCTAAGTTTTGTCAATAACAAAAAAAATGTGAAAAATTTCGATTAACTCCTGAATACATTTTTTTTTAAACTTTTATATGTTTACACTTAACCGCCATCTCACCTGATGTTAACCGACGATGCGGTCTACGATGGAGCGTGTTTACCTAGAAAAAAACCGATTCACTCTCGATTTGAAGACACAAAGATTGTAATGTAATTGAAAAAATTGTTGTCTGTAAAGTCGGTATACTGACGATAGTTGAACGTGACAACGGCTTAAGAAAATACTGATGGAATGGTACTGACTAGTATTTGTGTTAAGCGCCATCTAGGTAAAACATTCTGAAGCTTTTTGAAAAGCTGTTCAAAGCGCCATCTCTGGGTACATCATTGTACTAGCACAAGTTCTTAACTTCATATCGTCGCTTTTCTAAAACATGGACAGACTCCTTGAACGTAATACACATTTCACTAACTAGATGGTGCGAAAAGTAATAAGGCGACGTAACGGCGGTAACGGCACATGACGTCATGTTTTGCGGGCGTGCAGCCGGCTTCATCGAATTATAAGATGTTATCACGTCAAAAAAAAACATCGGGGAAAACCCACTCAGGCAACGTATTCCACAGCCTAGACGTTCTTATCACAAAAGTAGAGTCAAATCTCTTCGTTCGTGGTTGATATTCCAAAGACACGAGTCTTTGGAACATCAACCATGAAACGATGTCACTTTTTCGAGCTACGAGCATTCCGATAGAAAAAAGGACAAGGTGGTACTAGATCATGTAAATCACCTTGGATTTGAAATTTGTACAGTATTCTACTAGTCAAGCCTTTTCATTTGATACCCATATGGAGGGAATGAGGGGAGTAGTGAAAAAAATTAAATCTGCTATTTTGTGGCGGCTACCTTGAATCGATATTAACCAAACATAGCTAAAAACCACTGCAAGGAAACCTTAAATGAAAAAAAAAACATCAAAATCGGTTCAACGCGGTCTTGGGTTGCACGGTGAACGGTTAGGGGTGTGCATCGCGGCTGTGAGGTGGAGGCCACGGCGGGAGAGGATGGTCAGAATTACACTGCGCTGTTCGCCCTGCCTGCCACGGCCTTGACAGTGTCACAACCGTTAGATGGCGAATGCGGTGGGGCTGCAGGGAAAGAGGACTGTCATTATTGCGGTGCACCGCTGTTCCTATCCACTGCAACCGAAAAGTGGTAAGCGCCGGGACCACAGACCTGACCCGTCGGAGGCCCAGGGGTGTCCAGATGAGGGGGCGTCTGACACTTACTTACTGGTAGGTCTCCGGCGTATCCTGGGTTCAGGTGCATCGGTGACGAGACAGTGACGCGCCGCTGGTTTCCGGCGCATCACTGGAGCTAAATGCGCGGATTCCGTCCCCCAGTGAGGCCAGGCCAGCCCGGCAAGGTAGGCCAAGGTTGGTCGAATGCGAGACGTGACGCCGTGACTTGGACCCCATAAATTAGGTTAGGTTAATTTAGAAACCCTCCTGAAGAGTTCTCGCATTGACGAAGTGGAGGGCTCAGTAGTCGTGGCTTGGTCTTCCACAGTGAAGCTAAGAGAAATCTCGAGGGGGGCCGCTCGTGTAGGCCTTGCCTCTAAGCTGGCGCCGATGCGGCCATGTAAGTTGTACGGTGTATGCGCACCAGCCCAATCAGTTGCGCTGGTGCGCATTGTAGCCCACCTCAGGGTGGGCTACAATGTTGGAGGGTGGGCATCGTGGTTGTGGGTTCTGCAGCAGGAGAGCACAGTTAGTATTAGGGTAAGCCGCTCACCCAGCGCGCCATAGCCTTGACGGGGGGCGACAACGTTAGGTGGCAAACGCGGTGGGGCTGCAGGGGATCAAAAGACGCGGGGGCTGCCAGGCACCCATTTACTAGTTGGTTCCCGAGGTGGTCGCGTCGTATCCTGGGTTCATGTGCGTCAGTGACGGGGTTGTACCCCATAGGAGAGCCCAGAGACGCCCGTGTCATGCCACGGTTTCGCGGAAGAATGCGATAGCAGCCCCGCGTTCCCGTCGTCAGCGGCAAAAATGGAACCCCGTTGAGGTTCTAGTCAGTGGAGACACAATGGGTACCCATGATATCGAGTCCGACATAATCCGACCGTCTCTACCAGGTGGTGTAACCACACCCCACAAAATTCACCACAAAAAAGGGTAAGATAGAAAAAATACATTTCGAATTTGTTGTTCGCCGTCGCCATTTTGACAGATTAGGGAGTTTCGGCATTAGGAGCCAGACAGTGAATCTAAATTAAATGAACAGGATAGGCAAGTAATTACATATCAAATATCAGTAACGACGTTAGGGTAAAGCTAAGGTAGGACGACCGCCCAGAGCGCCGTACACAAAGTTCACTTGCGGCGCAGCGCCCCTTCCTCCTACGCGTTTATAAAGAAAGGGGGCGCCGTTAAAAATCTCTAAGTAGTACTAAAACTGGCCTTGTCAGCGATCCAAGTTATTTGCTGTTTGACGAAATTGCTGATTTAATAAACGGGCTAGGCTGTTAAAAATGATTTTATATCCTACTAATACGCCCACAACACCTGTGTACGCGAATGAAGTAGCGGGTTAACGAAGTAGTAGGTAGTTGAAACTATAGCTAAATAAGTTAGCCTTTGCTTGAACATGGTAGATCGTAGCATTGTAAATCATAATTTGAGAACTTTTAATTTTGAATTGCGTGATTAATCCCTCGATTTGCCGCCCCCCTGAGCGTGCCGCCCGCGTGCTGTGCACGCCTTGCACGCGTGCTTACGGCGGGCCTGGTCACAAGCAACCAAACTAACCTAACCCAACGACTTTCGACGCCATAGAATCAGTTTGGGCAACGAATACAAAACTTTTTACTTAGCAAAATGTCGGCAATGCAATTGCTAAAACATTATAATACGGCTCTTGTAATATAAAAATGTAGTACTTACAGCTTCGCACTAAAGTATGAAGTAAAAACTAAGGCCTACTGTCCACGCACGCGTCTTTTGTCGAATGCATACATCCTACGAACAAACGCAAGACGTGCGGCTATCGTGTCGTTGTCGTTTCGTGGACACAGACTTCATTATTTGTACGCAAAATGCAAGCAAGATGCATGTCCGACAATTGTCGAAATTGTGCGGATATCGTGCAGCTACTTGGACAATTGGCCTAAGAGTATCATTGTCGTGCATTAGTGTTACAACGAGAGTAAGGCGTACTTAATTACAATAAAATATAAAATTATTAGTTAAATATAATGTCAAACGAGTGTGAAATATTTACAACAGAGCGAGGAGGGAAGAAATTAGATTTCAACGAATTCACATACCTACTTACGAAAAAAATATATGACCAAACGCTGTTATTACTGGGTATGTGAGTTCCGTAAGATTCCCATCTATTGAGAAAAATTGAGTACACACGAGGAAAACCAACTCGCCGT
Source organism: Ectropis crepuscularia (assembly GCA_963693475.1). Lineage (NCBI taxonomy): Eukaryota > Metazoa > Arthropoda > Insecta > Lepidoptera > Geometridae > Ectropis > Ectropis crepuscularia. The sequence continues at coordinate 24,729,570 of OY856355.1, forward strand.
TGGCACACAATTACGAACCAAACGCAGTGAGATTTGCTTAAAATAAATACAAAGAACGCTAGAATAATAATTGTTAGGGCATGCAAATATAGTACATTAAAATAAACGAACAAGAAATAGTATGACTATAGGCATTTAAACCATTATGCACATGATATTTATTACTTGCAAATGATAAATATGACCACATACAAGTATGGCTTTAAAAAGGATGCGCATCTAATAGTATGACTACAAAATATTATGACATGATAAAAATGTATGCGGAACAACTATAGGTTAAAAAATATTATGCAAATGAGTAGGACACCTTTATTTGAACTTGTAATGAATATTAATCATCTGTAAAATTGACGTGTACCTACTTGCTGTATGAATAAATACTGCCGTCATACCGTATAAAGACGTATCTACATGAACACCGAAACCGAGAAAAAAAAAATTTAGTATATTTATGATTTAATCGTTTGCTGTCCAAAACACAATAAATAAGCAACTGATTTTTAAATGCAACTGTGTGCATTGGAGTTTAAGCCATCAGTATGTATATTTAAAAAATATATTTATTAATTAGTTTATTAATTAAATAACTTTTTCTTTTTCTTCTTAGTAAAAAAAATCAAAAGAAATACTTTATAGTACAATGAAAAGACGTTTCTGGCTAGATACGTCCTTTCAACTTAGTATTTTTAGAAACGTCTTTTCATCTTAGTGACATCATTTTTAAAAGTCCATTAAAAGTACATGTTTACAAAAAAAATTGGACGTAACTAGCCATTAGTGCCTTTTCTACTTAGTATACAACCTACTAATTATAAAAACCATGCAGATAAGCCCGTAAGTTATTAATATCTTTATAGCAGAGAGTCGGAACCTAAGAGAGACGAGACGAACTTTTTAGCATTCCATGGATTCATAGTGCGGGTGCCGGGTCCATCCGGGACAGCGAGAGAAATCTCGAGTAGACCCCAAGACTTGTGACTCGGGCGTAGGTTTAAAAGGGGCCCTGTTTGACTTACGTCAACACTCATCTTCACTACTCGTATTTCTCTCCCTGCCCAGCCAAATCCGATAAGATCCTACTAGTGCAGCTTTAGATACTCGTTCTAGTATAGAACTTACTGCACTTCTGGACAAGCCAAGGTCTTTCAGCAGGTTATAGAGAGATTTTGCTGGTATACCTCTCGCTCCTACTTCTACAGCGTATAAATTAACTACATAGCAATTTTTTGTTAATTCGTTTTGAAAGTCGTAAAACTTATTTTGTTTCATCGCGTGGTCTTTAGGTAATTAGTTTCCCACGGTACTGTAAGTTCTACAAGGACTACGTGTTTCGTAGCTCTAGAAAAAAGGAAAGTCTGGATGACGAAACACCCACAGCCTCTGGGATTTTATAGTGATTTTCATACGTCTCCATTAAAATAGTCCAATCAAGTGCTGAACCCAGGATTGAGTAAGGCTTGTTCTTGGAGTTAGAAGATATTTTCTTTAGTAAAACGAAAATTATGACAAACAGACTTATGTTTTCTTAGGAATACAACACTTAAGTAGAGTTTGTTTATCTTGCGTTAACGGTGTAAATTTTTGTAGAATCGTTGATTTGTGCTCGCGAGTAATGCCTCTACATCCATTCATAGGTTTTGGATGTTAAATCTGGTGGTGTACCAGAAAGTCTTTTAGTCTCAGAAAATCAAGTGCGTATTCTTTTCCGTCAGAAAAGGAATTCTCGTACTCGAATTGTCGCTGAGGAATGTGACGTCACACATACTATTTAAACATACAAGAGGCGAAGAATTTTGCAGTTTGTAAGTTGAAGAACAGTCCTCAAACTGACAAAAATCATCCACGTTCATTACTTTAACGGTACTTTTTTTTAATGAGGCCAAAAATAGCTTCATGCCATATTGCAGCAAAGATTCGACAATTAGTGTTGTATTTCTTGTCACAGCAGCAAAATATCTAGTATCTGAATTGTGGTTCGCATTATTTTGTTCATTAATATCTGTTTGAGATGCTAGCCTAGCTGAAGTATCTTATTTATCACAGTACTTTCGTAATTTTGGCTTATTTGACAGTTTCTGTGTCTTTTCCCCTTGTACTGCAAATTGTGGAAAAATGTTTTGCACATGTCAGATTTCCCATGACCGAGTATTATTGTAAGACTTATGTTTAATTTCTTCAAAATGAAACTTTTCTGTAGAGGTCATAGGAAATCTGGTCACCAGCAGGAAGGTTAATTAGTTAGTTGGACGAGGCCTTTTCCGCACTCAGCCTCTCAATTGGGCTATTGTGCGTGGCTCATACTTCCCTTCTACTCCAGCCATCCCAGGCTATCCCAGAAGCCAAGCAGCCTATTCAGGTAGTTGAAGGCCTCCGGGACAGCTGCTGGAAGTTGGAGGAATTCTGCCCGTTGATCTGCCACGCTCCTGCATTCCACAATCACATGCTGTAGTGTTTCTTTCTCCTCCATGCATCCCCTGCATAGAGGGCTATCTGTCGCACATTTAGTAAATAGGTGCTCATTTAGAGGACAGTGGCCTGTTACGTATCTATAACTTTATGAACATAGTCTCTTCTTAAGTTTTTTTGGTGCTACCGAAACAGCATTTTTGGTTTGCCTGCATCTTTTAATGTTTCTCCATTCTTTTAAATGAGTTTACTCAGTAATTTCCTGCAGTCATGTTTTTATTTCGGCCTGAGGTATGGACATTAGAAGATCCGGTCCATATACTACTGTCTTCGCTCCTCTTTTGGCCAGTTCATCTGCTGCGTCGTTATCTAGAGAGGTCGTTATATCCTTTAATTCAAGGGAGGGTCACTTTTTGGAGTGCATTATAGCAATATAAGGACAGAGGTTATAAGTGTTTATTTTTTGGGGCTTGAAGCACTAAGGTACTGTAGGAGATCATATTGATATTCAGGTCCCCGACACATCTGGCTCCGACAGCCTGTGCCATCCTGGTGATACCAACACATTCGGCTTGAAAGATTGTGTTTAAATCAGCAATAAGGTTGTTAATATTTTGTTTCTGGCAAAAACCTTCATACATTGCAATAAGGTTCAATGGCAGATATTTTCTATTTGGGGCGTGTTCTCTTCTGTAGTGAGATATTAAAGGACGGAATGAATTTATATGCTTTATTATTTTATATCATAATTTTTCTTTAAATTAGAATTATTTCCACGCTTATCTATTGAAACAGCAGGATTGGGCGCAACTGACTGGGAGTCTCACAACCCCGTACCCTACGTCACCTCTCACATCCAACAATACTAAGTAGGAAAGACGGTACTGCCACTTGCGTCTCACTAATTTAGTTGCTTGTGACAATGAAAAGGCGTTTCTACGCAGAACCGTTTTTTTTTCTTATGAGTAATCAAAAACGCCTTTTCAATCTATGACCAAAATCATATTTTATAAATAAATGAGACGCTTCTACTCAGATGTGTTTTTTCTACTTAGTATACATCAGAAGTGTCTTTTCTATTAAGTAATATACAAGCCAAACCGCAAATGCGTCTTTTTTAATTGTGAAAAACTAGGCTCTGATTGATTTTTAAGCTATTTAAAAAATACTAGCCGATGCGTCTTTTTTTGCTGATTCCGAATATATATGTAACTCCATTTTGACAAAAATGTTAGATACGTCTTTTCTCCGTATGACGGCAGAATATATATGAATAAGAAAATTTTTTGTCTCGTGATTTTCGTCCCAACACTGTTTTTATTTACAAAATATGTAAAAAAAAACTGCGCAATTTACGCCACGCTTTAAAAATCAACTCAAAAATACGACTTTGATAAAATCCAGGCTGAAAGCAGTTTTAAATGAGTAAAAATGCAAACAGTCTTAATCCTAGTTTGCGCAGGAAAAATCGCACCTTAATCCAGGTCTGAGCGTCTAGAAAATGCTCTAAATACTACGTAACACCGGAATAGCTTTTAACAGCAGTGAGAAAGAAAAATACCAGCGTACTATTATAACTGGAATTTAAACAATATTATGGGAATTAAAACAATATTGTACGCTGAACAAAGAGTAGGTAAGAGTTGGAGAAAATGGTATTTAAAAATGTTCTGGATTTTGTTTTTTTAAACCTCTGTGTGCTACTTTTTATGGCGACACACTTTCCTGTTTTGTGTGTTTTGTTTTAGTGTGTATGCTTGTATTGTTTTGCCAAGTGATAGTGAAGTGCCATTGTGGTATTCCGAACTTATAGGTATTCTTTATTTATTTTGGTTTAGAACCAATCGCTTCTATAGACGTTTTAGATGTGACGAGAGCAATAATTGATCCATGAAAGATCTTTTGAAAAAAAATATGACACTTTACCCAAAACGCAAACTCGCGGATATGTGCATTGTCTTTATCTTCACATGGTTGTATTTTTCTAATAAAGTCAATTCTTAAATAAAAACTTTTTTAAATTAGTCAAGTTCAAACGTTACTGTATTCCGGTTATTATAGGTATGGCTTATTTATGAGTAGGTAGGTGTTTTACATACCATCAGCCATTGGTCTTTCTTAGGCCATCACTATAAATTATACTTTTGTCGCCGTGAAATTGAAAACGCCGTCAATTAATAACAAAATGAGTGAGTTCACAAAGCTATGATAAGTTAAATATTACATGATTAGATGGTAAACTGACGATGTTTATAATTTTACGAACATAGGAATATTCACACAGACACACACACACACACCCTCACATACATACACACACTAAATTAAACACATTGTCAAAGGCCATATTAAAAAAGATTGTATTAATAGTTAAATATTTTATTAATCACAGTTTTAATACTAATTAATAGCTATATTGTTTATTATACAATATTAGAAATACTTATAATATCACTTACATATACAATTTTAAAATTTAAGAAAAGACTAGAACTAACAATGCTGATCAATCATTCAGTACATTCAAACATTAACAATAAAATAGTGACCATAGCTATAACTAGCTAAAAACTAATAAAAAACTTAATAAAAGGCTTTAAAATTGTAAACTACATCTATGAATTTTGGTGTCGATATCCAATAAGTTTTGAAAAATGATCTTCTGTTATGTGCCTGAGCATGTCCAATCAAGAGAAGATAACCTTTCAAAATTATCTACACATAAATTTATTCCCATAGTCTTCTGTCAAAAACTGGCTTATGATCAGAGCAGCTCCTTCTAGAGAAAGGACATCCATGGAATCTGAAGTCTCTATCACCGTGGGCTCCGTGATGAGAGTGATGATGCCCAAACCAAGGTGGCATTGGTCTTCCGTGCCGTCCAAACTCCCCCCCGTGGTCGTAGGGTCTGCTGTCATGGACACCATGCACCCCTGGTCTGTGGTTGTGGAACTCGCGGTGATCGAAGGGTGGTCGGTGTCTTGACATGGGGCATCCTTTCTTTGACTCCTCTTCAGGGACTACTGATGGTCGGTGTCTGGACATGGGGCATCCTTTCTTTGACTCCTTTTCAGGGAATCCTGGGCTGCCAGGATGCTGAGCGGAGTCCTGGAAATGTGGCCCATGCCAGTGATGTCCAAGATGACCGTAATGTCTCGAGTGTCTTTCAGCCATCTCTGGTTGTTCTTGTGGTCCTCTGCCGAAAAATCCCATTGTTATGCTGAAGATTTAGCTTGGAAAATTAACTTGATTTTGATTTGACGTTTAAGCTGCTTGCTTTTGCGTGAAATGGCTTGAAACTTGAAGTTAATGGCAATCACTTGTTGTTATTAAAATTGTCCACAATGTTCCTAGAACGATGCTTCAGAGAATCTTCTATTTAGCGTTTCTCTAAATTGTAGTTAGAATAAAACAATTAAACGTTTGACAAGTTTCTATGATGTAGCTGTTTCTGTGGTGTTTGTTGATTTGATGCTTAGTGCTCGATAACGTGTGTTTTTATACTATGGTATCCATATCTGAGTATAATACTCACACACCTCAATTAGATTACGTGTGATGCAATAGCAAGCGGTGTTGTCTGCCTGTGTTAGCGGTAAAGTTGCGTCAGATTCGGCACTGATAGGAACGAGTGACCAGTTTGTATTTAAGAAATGTTTGTTTATTTGTACAGTGAGTATTGAAATGATGTGCCATTGGCAAGAAAATTGAGAAGTATGGAGACGTGTTGTTGTATGACTTTGTACCCCGACGGCTACAAAATTAAAACTTTATCAAGTGTTCCGGTTTGAAGGGCAATGTTTCCAGAGAAATTACAGGGCTTAGAGATATAACAACTTAGATCTCTGGGTGACGAGCGCTGAGCAGTGCTAGGTAATGATTTGGACTCTTCATGTTCCAATAGCTGCGTGTCACTGTGCTGTTATGTGGCAGGCAAGTTGCTTACCATCAGGCACATGTCTTGCTCGTCTCGTCACTCTTTATTTAAAAAAAAATGTAGGCCGAGAAGTACTTACTAAAGTTTTAATTTTGTAGTTAGGAAGCATGCTCGTGGAGAAAACTGATGACTCTCGCTACAATTTGTACCTAGAGTAAAGAAGGTTCATTGCCATTCAACGTGGGGACGCAACCATCCTAATGGAGACATTTAGGAACAAGTTATTTGTATATATTATGTGGTCTAGTCGGGAGAACGGCGGCTGCCGATCCGGAGACCCCGGGTTCAAACCCCACACGCACCACTGTCTTTTCGAAGCCATGTGCGTAATGCCACTAACTTAAAACGGTGAAGGAAAACATCGTGAGGAAACCGACATGTACCTAGAATCTTTCGAAGTCATGTATCATCCGCCAACCCGCACTGGGCCAGCGTGGTGGATTATGGCCTTAACTCTCTCCTTGCGAGAGAAGGCCCCGAGTCCCAGCAGTGGGAACATTTAGTGGGCTGTTGATGATGATGTTGTATTTGTAAATATGATGAAAATGAAATAAGTACTAAGTTGTATTTTTGACAATAAATGATAGTAGAATAAAAATAACAATGAGTAGGTAATTCAATTATTTACTAAAAAGTAAAAATACACAGGACAACATTAATGGAAATGATACTGACTTTCACAAATTGGTTTCCATTACAAAATAGACCAACCGATGTGGGACTAGCGAGGCTTAGCTAACAAACTTTTTGGTTTTTCAAACCACTGAATCGATTTCAACTCCACAACACACTGGGAAAAACCAGTTAAAATATTTTCCCAGACCAATAAATACAACCTATTTTTGACGCGCTTTCGACTGGTAGTGGGCTATCTGGAATATCTTAATTATATTTTTTTTAACAAGTTTTTGTAGTGGTAGGACTCTTGGCAGAGTTCGCCTGGGGAAGGACCACACCTTTGCCAAATATTCTACCGCCAAGCAGTAATGTGCAAACATTACTGTGTTCCGGTCTGAAGGGCAATGTTTCCAGAGAAATTACAGGGCTTAGAGATATAACAACTTAGATCTCTGGGTGACGAGCGCAGTGCAGTGCTGGGTAGTGATTTGGAATCTTCATGTTCCAATAGCTGCGTGTCACTGTGTTGTTATGTGGCAGGCATGTTGCTTACCATCAGGCACATTACTACACCTCGTCTCGTCACTATATTTAAAAAAAAATTGTAGTTTTTATTGTAATTTAGTTGTTGTTGTTTGTATAAACGTGCAGAGTTGGTATTAACAAAACTAAATTACAATAACATTAAAAATAAAATTGTAAATTGTTTGTAAAAGTAGATGAATGTATGGATGTTTGTTTGAAAGTGTCTATCTTCTTATATATAAAATTCTCGTGTCACAGTGTTTGTTTCCTTACTCCTCCGAAACGGCTTTACTGATTTTAACCAAATTTTATATGCATATTCTGTAGGTATGAGAATCGGCTACTAGCTATTTTTCATACCCCTAAGTGACAAGGGTTGTTCACTAAGGCAAAACAACGTTTGCGGGGTCAGCTAGTAGTAGTATATATGTATATGGATGGATGTATGTTTGTTGCTTTTTATGCAAAAAATGCTGCATGCATCTAGATGAAATTTTATACAGAGATAAATAATGGTTTTGAATAACTCATCATTGCTGAAAAAAAAACAAATAAATTAATTTGAATTTGTATAGATTAGAATTAGGTATATTCTTTCAGGTACATTTATTTGAATTTGTTTAGGGTTTTATACAAACGGCAACTCCGCGTGTAAAAACGCAGAATGTCACTATTTAAGCATATAAAACATTAACAGCTATGAATTTTGTTTTTTTTTATAAACATCAAGAAAATCCATTTACGTATGTGTTGGATACCAATGTTTGGCATAGAATACTCATAACCTAAAATTGCAACGTCCCTGGGATTGAATGATTGTTATCTGATAAATAAATAATTTTTACTTAGATAAATAATGTCATATTTTATTCATTACTTATCTACAACAGGGCTTAAATGGATATAAAAATGGAGAAAAGTAAGGAAGGAAGGCAGAAAGAAACATATAGTAGTGGTAGGAAGGACTCTTAGCCGAGTCCGTCTGGGAATGTACTATCTTTGCTAGTTATTTTACCGCCAAGCAGTGCAAACATTACTGTGTTCCAGTTTGAAGGGCAATGTTTCAAGTGAAATTATAGAGCATAGAGATAAAACATCTTATATCGACGGGTGGACAAGTGACGAGACGGGGACAAGCAGTGCAGTGCTAGGTAATGATTTGGACTCTTCATGTTTCAATAGCCTCGTGTCACTCCCCTATTATGTGGCAGGCATGATGCAACTCGTCTAGTCACTTTGTACTATAAAAAAAATAGAAGTAAACCAATACAACGGATTCATCAAAACACAAAATGAATGAAAAAAAGAAATTTAGTAAAATTTGATATAATAACGATTATTTTAATAATACAAACCCCTTGTTGCGAAAGCCCAATTCACGCTTGACCGATATTTTCCCCTATCACAGCAATTTCAGTAATTGTTTACAAACATTGCATGAGAAAATTTACAATAATAGTTTCCCGACGAGTTATCACTCGAGCTATCAATCGATAAGACGGTAACAAGATAATCAGACGTGAAGTACAATGTAGATAAAAAAAAATACAGAAGGCGATGTTACAACATTTTTGCTATGAAAATTGGTGCTTGCACTCTTTAGGTGTGTTGGATTTTTTTTTTAATTGAGAAAACAATTACACTCGCTACACTGTTTCCGTTATATCTTCTCACAGCCGTTTATAAGTACTTATAAAGGTACATAATTGTAATGTGTGTAAATAGGTACATAGGCACACATAGATGTTTATTGTTTCGCCATTAAACAACACCGGAATAAAAAATTGGCTATGACTGCCAATTTTTTCCTCTATCAAAGCCTACGAAGAAAACAAATTGACAGCCATACGAACTGCCGATAAAAGTGAAAACTTACAATTCAGAATTTGATAACTTACTTTGGCAACTACGCGGGTGAAACCGGAGAGCGTGGTCATGAGCATGGCCACCTATAAATGCGTCAGCATTTTATGGTCCCGAGTTTACCCGAAGATTTCTTATCATTCTCGACCGTGATGCTAGAATTCAATTCATAGCCCACGAAAAATCTGTCTATGGCGCGCCAAAAGAAGTTTTCACTTCAAAAACAAAGTAGCTTGGGCTTTGGATTGTACCCACGGGCATGTATTTCGACCCGTTAAATTCGAATTTGATGCCCGTTTGGCCCGGTCACCTAGTTTTGAATGAAGCCTATTAAACCCAGAAAATACAACATTGCGAAAAACTATAGTCATTCACAAGACTAGAGGATGACTGGGCCAAGAAGACTTCAAATTCAGGTTGAGCGGGTCGAAATACCTACAAGCCTATGGGTGGTTTCGGTCCCAAGATTTTTCGAATATTGTAGCTCAGTTTATGGGAGATTTCTCAGCCAAAATAATTTCAACGTTTATAACTGTGCGGCACTGCTAGTCATACGAAGATGAAAGATTGTTAGTCTGTGAGTATGTTTAAGAGTTTTAGCATATAGTAATGGCTGAGTAAATTTTAATGAAATGAAATACCTAAGTACATTTTAAGTAAGTAAGTATGTACTCAGCTTCACACATAACTTACTTTTATGTTGTTGAAGTAAGCGGTTCTGTAGTCGCAGGTTACATTGTAGGGCGCAGTTAGTGATGTAATATATACTAATATTATAAAGCTGAAGAATTTAATTGTTTAAATTTTACTTTTAATTTTAATTTCACGATTAATCTTAGGAACTACTAGTATCGATGCGAAGTTACGCTGGAAAATTCACGTCAAAAAAAGAGAAAGGAACTTGCTATACGCTACAAAAACATGTATTGGTTACTAGGTAGAAACTCCGTGCTGTCAATACATACACATAACAAGATGTTATTACAATAAACAAGTCCTAAAGCCAGTGTGGACTTATGGTATACACAGTTGTGGGGCTGTACCAACAATAGCAACATCGAGATAATACAACGTTTTCAAAAGAAAGTACTCAGGGATATTGTCAATGCGCCCTGGTATGTGGGAAATAGCGACATTCATCGAAATCTTAGAATAATCTTATAGGCAAAGTATGTAATTGATCCTTGAGTGCCATAAGCTATAAAATTAATGTACCCCGGGCGAAGCCGGAGCTTATCGCTAGCTAAAGTAATATAAGCTGAATGGACAAGGAACATAGTTGCGTCATCTAAGTTTACAAAGATATGCCTCTGTATTTTTATTCTGCATCGTGACATGACGCACATATTTATATCCGGGCAATTTTATACAATTGTTGTGTCATTTTCATCGCCAGGTGTACAATTTGAGAATCGCTTAGATGTTTTAAATCGTTTCAGTGTTTGAATACTAATGGAACGTTTGGGTTGGATTTTAAAACGGGTTTTTTCGTAGTTTGAGTATATACCTAGCTATATGTATTAGATTAATCCATTTGTCCGATATTGTATCTTCTTTGTTTTTGGGTGTTATATTTTATTGAGCATAATAATACTTTGCAAGGTGACCAAATGTTATTTTACCACGTATCATATAATATTACAAAGCTTTTCTTTTTTTTTAATAAAGAGTGTCGAGACGAGCAGGGCATGTGCCTAATGGTATGCAACATGCCTGCTACATAACAACACAGTGACACGCAGCTATTGGAACATGAAGAGTCCAAGTTATTACCTAGCACTGCACTGCGCTCGTTGCTCAGAGATCTAAGATGTTATATATATATCTAAGCACAGTAATTTCTCTGGAAACATTGCCCTTCAAACCGGAACACAATCATGTATGCACATTACTGTTAGCTGAAGAGGTTTTTTTGTGAACGCGCTAATCTGATGAACTATTGGACTTGAGTCTAGTCTTGAGTATTTATTTATGTGTTATCTTAATATACATATATAAATCTCCTGTCACGATGTTTGTCCGCGATGGATTCCTAAACTACTTAACCGATTTTAAATTAAATTGGCACACCGCGAGCAGTCTGGTCCAACTTGAGAGATAGGATAGTTTTTATTTCGATTAGTAGTCTTTAAATGACAATATCCGAGCGCAGCCGGAATGGGCCGCTAGTACAAATATATTTTAAAATAAAGAATTTAAACGCCGTTGTTTACATTTTTAAGGTCACTCGTACCCATGTTTGCAAGTAAAGCAAATACACAATATTGCCTCTGATGCCTACAGTAGGGGTATATGCCCAAGAGGGCATTTCGGGATTTGCTCCGGTGCGGTAGATTAATATACGGTTGGAAACCTGTTAAGTACCTCAACCAAAAATGAGTCGCATAAATAAAGCCGATTAAGAAAAAAATTGGCAGTCATACGAACTGCCGATAGAAGTGAAAACTTATACCTCGGAATTTGATAGCTTACCTTGGAAACTACACGGATGTAAGCGGAGGGCGTGGCCTCGCCATCATGGCATGGCCATCTAGAAATGCGTCAGCATTCCCCATTGGCTCACGCATTTCTAGTTGGCCATGCCATGATGGCGAGGCCACGCCCTTTCAGCATTTCCCATTGGCTGATGCATTTCTAGATGCCCAATCGCCAAGGTCCCGAGTTCTCCCGAAGATGTCTTATCATAATCGATCGTGACGGTAGAATTCAATTTACACCCCACGAAAAATTTGTCTAGGCGCGCCTAAAGAAGTTTTAACTTCAAAAATAGTGCGTGTGTATTTGCGCACGCAAGAAGTTAATCATTCTTCTCTTTATTCCTCGTGCTAAAGGTGCGCTTATAGACTAAAATTGCTCAATTCCAGTCAATACTCGTCAACTATGACGTCATGACTACATCATGCAATTTACGGCAACGGCAACAAGCATCAGTACTGCACTATATTGAGCGATAACGCGCAACTTCATCAACTAGGCAATACTGTCCTACACGAGCATTTCAGTATTCGCTCGCTATGGACGACATTGTTCTTGCTGCGGCGGCTTGTAGCGCCACCCGATCTCTCGCTCTCCCCGCGGAAGCAAGACGGCAAGCCGCAAAACAAACAAGTGCGTGAGATACCTATATACAAAAATTGCTAGGAATTTCCAAGCCCATTGGATATTCGTCAATTCGTATCGGCGACATTGAGCAATATGAAATTGAACTGGAGCAATTAGAAGCAATATCGCCGAAATAATTGCCGCAATTTATTGCGGCAAACTCCATTAATTCACTCCAGATCGGTCAATTCGTGTCGCCGAGCAATTATTGCCCTCGTGTAAGCGCACCTTAAGCGCACCTGAAGTGTAACTTCAACCACAGAATAGATAATATCTTTAACACAAGAAATATTAACCTAAAGCTAGTTTCGATGTTTACTAAAATATTGGCGCACTAACTTCAGGGCGCTGGTTTTTAGTGGTTTACAACTACCAATCTACTTGACCCCTAGAATCGCTAGCGGCGAGGTATGTTGCGGTTTTACTTCTTTTGGTTTTTGACAACATGACAACGAATAGCGATGGGTAAACGCGCGCTGTGCGCGCGGGTCGTAAAAATCATCGATTTAAATCAATGGATCCTAAACATCAGGCGCACGGAATTATCTTATCGTTCGGAAGAGTGAGCTCACTCTTTCCGTTCTAGTCGGTTGCAGGATGCGGCGAATACCGGACGCTTATACCTATTGCTATTCGTTGTCAACAACCAAAATAAGTAGAACCGCAACACACCTCGCCGCTAGCGATTCAAGGGGTTAAGTAGATGGCAACGCACAAGCATTGCTATTCAGCGTGGTAATGCCACCAGCATGCTGGGTACGCTTCCCATTGGTAGTGGGCTTGAACATCTTGATTATCGTTCATTGGTCTATGGATAATTCAGGTGTGCTTAGTGTAAGTAGTTATGTATGTAGCGTAGTGTAGTTCTCATTGTATTTTAGTTTTGTTAATAAAGGCTCTGCCCAATTAAAAAAAGTAGATTGGTAGTTGTAAGCCACCCTACATACTAGAGACGCAATTTGTAAACCATTTCAAGGTGCTCAGGGCACATCAATAGGTTTAAATCGATGGTAAAAATGTACTCCCATCATTTTTCTCCAACTTGTAGACTTCAAAAATAGATGTATAGATTAAATTTGTTTACAATCTTGTTAAGCTCTATCATTTCATCGGCAACGAGTTTAAGTGCGTAATTTACGTTTGTCTGTCTCTCTTTAATTATCCGATTGCGGTGGAGTTGGCACTTTTATTGCAGCTCTGAGTGATATACCGACCGTCCGTCAGATTCCGTCGGAATAAGGGAATTTATTCCCCATTGTTTACGGGAAAATTTGGGCGCTTTGATACAACATATGGAATGTTGCTACCCTCTGTGCCCTATGTGGGAATAATTTACTCAGCAAAGTTTTAATTTCTTAGAGTGGTGTATCTATTTGATGTATTACCGTTCATAACTTTACTGGTTATATAATTTTGAATCTGATTACTGATTTTACTGTTCACGTATTTATTCATTTTCTTAAATGCATATTTTTACCTCTAGGTATTATTGTATTTTAAATGAGCAAGTTCCTTTTTAACCCGCTTTTATTAGCTTGGTATGCATATGAATCTATGTATGGTCAAATGGAATCTTTGAATGTGATTTTCACCACTTACTGAACTACGCGTTTACTTGAAACTTTGCACAGTTATCAAGGACAGGTGACAATGCAATAATTTGTAAAGTTTTTAAAATTAAAACATAACACAGGCTAATGCCCAGTTTACATCATTCCAGTCCAGTGATCGAATCCAGCGCTGGATCCAGCCGACACTGGAAAGCATCAATCCAGTACCAACGCTTTCCAGTGCCGGTTTACGTTTTTCCAGTAAGCAATCCAGCGCTGGATTCGATCGCTGGACTGGAATAGTGTAAACCGAGCATTAGTCACAAGACTATTTCTTGTTTTGTCGTGACCACGGCGGTTTTAACGCTGCCAGAACGTCGAAGTTATTAAATATCTCATAATAAGTCCTGTATAATGTTTTCAACAAAGAAAAAGAGTCTTCTTAAGTAGGTATATTCGTATGGGGAAAATATTATGCGAAAAACAGTAATTGATAAATATCTGTAATGGGATCAAAGGAAAATGTATGTATCGCACCCACAAAATGACACAAATTAATTTTCACTAAACCACTACGGTGTACCTCTATGGTCATGTGTGAATTTATATTTTTTATATCACTAATTAAAAAAAATACAAATTTTGGATGTTTGTGTATTCGCATGTACGGTTTTCTTAACTCTAATAGGTTTACACTAGACTGTCATCTCGCCTGATGTTAAGCGACGATGCGGTCTACGATGGAGCGTGCTTACCTAGTGTTGGCGATCAACACATGTATATATAGTCTAGTTTTAGTATGTTTTATAATGAGTACGGTAAAATTGTAATTCGGTTAAAATTAATGGATAAATGTTAGGTAAATATGGTTTATTTAGGTAGAAATAAGTAGGGCACTCCCAATAAATATTGTTTTGGTTTGGTTTATTCGGAAACATAGGTAGGGTGTCCACTTATTTACCTAACTTCAGGCAAATGTTGGTAAAATTAGGTAGTTTTTAGGTAATAGCTAAATTGTAAGCTAAGGTACCCCCCCGGATGTAATGTTCGTTTATAGACCTGGTTGTGGGCTACATTTTGAGTGGTCATTCGTTAGCTCACAACCAGGAATGGCAAAGTTATGGCCAAAAAAGTGGTAATGCCATAGTGAAAATGAACCGAAAAGAGGGCTCAATATACGGGGCTCTCTTTAAGGTAAAGGTAAGGGGGTACCTTAGCGATCTCGATTTTGTTCCGAGCATGCTCTTCTCAGCGGCTCCAGTACAAGAAGGAAAACGAAGAAAAATATAAGGAAGACTCAAGCAACCAGCGTTTCACTACCCCGCTCCCTACTCCCCTTCAAGGTCCGCCCAAGAGGATCTCGTCGAGCGAACGTCGGGATCACGTCGAGTTATCGTCGGGCCCACGTCGTGTCAGCGCCGAGTCGTCGCCAAGGGCACGTCGGGTGTCACTTCGGTGGTCACGTCGGTGGTCGTCGGTGGTCACGCCGGGGGTCACGTCGGTGGTCACGCCGGTGGTCACGCTGGTGGTCACGTCGGTGGTCACGCTGGTGGTCACGCCGGTGGTCACGCCGGTGGTCACGCTGGTGGTCACGCCGGTGGTCACGCCGGTGGTCACGCCGGTGGTCACGTCGGTGGTCACGCTGGTGGTCACGCCGGTGGTCACGTTGGGGGTCACACCGGGGGTCACGCCGGGGATCACACCAGAAGACAAGGTCAAGTCAAGATCACCCAAGGTCAAGTTCACATCCAGGACGAATTCGAGGATTGTCCCACAGCGGTCGCAAAGTGAACCCAGGGACGAGTCTACCAGCGCCCGTCGGAACGAGAGGGCACGTACTCAAGAGACCTACTTACAACAGGTCTCTCCCCCTCTCGCTGCCGGCAGACCAGGCTCGTCAAACGCATAGCGGTCGGTCATACACGGCCGGTCCGCGACACCTAGAATAAACCGATTCACCCTCGATTTGAAGACACAGATATTGTAACTATCGGGAAAAACCCACTCAGGCAACGTATTCCACAGAACAGTTGTTCGAATGTTCCGATGTTCGGATGTAGGTATAGATGTCCATATGTCCAGATGTTCGGATGTCCGGGTATTCGGATGTTCAGATGTTTGGACATTTTTATGTTCGGATGTTTGGATGATTATTGCACATTCACTTCGAAACGGCTTATTGGATCGAGTTGAAATTTGGAACACATTTAGATTATAGGCCGGAGTACGACATAGGCTACTTTTTATCACAGAAAAATGGCGAGAACGGCAGTCACGCGGATAAACCTGCGCTGCTAGTACTAAATACGTGGCGTCTCAACCAAGCAGGATTGTACGATCACATCGTCATTCAGTTCCACCGTTTGATCCGGTAAGTGTATTGTTTTTCAATAAAACCAGCAGTACCGCTTTATGGAAAACGATAACGGAGGTACGAAACGGAACGGAACAGTGGAGGCGTTGGATCGAGCCTCTAAGTAAACTTTATTTTATAGCTGAGAGTAGGCTGAACGGAAATAGTTTTTAGTGTCATAGTAATAGGAGCCACAATTACACTTACATTTTGTTTTAACCCGTGATCAAAAGCAAACGTAAATACAAATTCTATTCATTTATTTCACTAGTTCATAGTTTTTGAAGTGAAACTTCTTTTGGTACATCTTAGATTTTTCGTGGGCTGTGAATTGTATTCTAGCGTCACACTCGGGACTGATAAGAAATCTTCGGGTGAACTCGGGACCACGGACATTGGCCTATCTATCATCTGCGTCAGCATTTCTAGATGGCCATGCCCATGCCTTCTGGTTTCACCTGCGTAGTTTCCAAAGTAAGCTATCAAATTCTGAGTCATAAGTTTTCACTTCTATCGGCAGTTCCTACGACTGCCAATTTTTTTGTTCTGCTGCCGATGCCGTGAAAATTGTTTAGTTGTTAATCCACACGGTTGTTTACTATAAGCACCGGATATAGTCCTAGTCTTACTTCTAATAATTTATAGAGATATTATCCTACTAATATTATAAATATCAATGTTTAAATAGATGTCTTAGGATATTTGAATATTTGTTGCTCAATCACGTCGTAACTTATGAATGGATCGGGCTGAAATTTGGAGTACAGTTAGATTGTAGTCGGAAGAACACATAATTATGTTTTTTATTACGAAAAAAATACGAGAACGGGAACTACGCGGGTAAAACCGCGGGCACAGCTAAGGAGGACCCGGTTCAAATCCCACATGTACCACTGTCTTTTAGAAGTTATTTGCGTAATGCTGTTAGCTTAGAAACGGTGAAGGAATACATCGCGAGGAAATTGACATGTCCGTAGTAAAAAAAATCGAGGTGGTGCATCATACACCAACCCTCACTGAGTCAGAGTGGTGGATTATGGCATTGATTCTCTCCTTGCAAGAGAAGGCCGCGAGTCCCAGCAGTGGGAACATTGAGTGGGCTGCTTGGGCTTTAATTTACGGTGCCCAATACATGTGACTGTCACTCAGACAAATTAATTATTGCTCGTAGGACTGTGAATATGTAAATACTTATATTTTCTGTTCAGTACAATACCATACAATAAATTTTTATTAAAAAGCCACGAATCACAACAAAATAATATTACAACCTCAGCGATTTAATTGGCGGCCTTATCGCTTAGACGCGTAGATCATAGTTAGTTAGGAGGTTATTAACAAAAAGTACAAATAATATTCTCAAAAGTATTTTATATGCTTTCTATTTAATCAGGACGTCTACTCTAATTCAACGAAAACGTAATTTCGAAATAAACTCGCGATTTTCCAACTCCGATTCTACTTCGATCCGTCGTTTTGTCCGTTTAAATGTTCTAAGCATACTCTAATTTAGAGTATGCTTAGAACATTTAAACGTCAAACAATGTTGTATCGGACGAAACGAAGTAGAACGAGAGTAGGAAATTCGCGAGTTTTTTTTCGAAATTTCGTTTTCGTAGAAACAGAGTAGACGTCCAGTACAGTTTATAGCAAGAAATGGAGTCCATCCGATGTGGGTCACTTTATTTCTTCCAATGACAGTTTATGGGAGAATAAAATGTAATGAGTAATAAAATAGGAGGATTAAATTGTACGGAGAAAAAAAAACAATGGACATGTAAATCAAATAAAAATACCTGAACGTGAAAACGTGCAAGCCTAAGTATTAGCATGTAATTATGTGCAACATCTGAAATGTTATTTTTGAAGTGAAAACTTCTTTAGGCGCGCCTAGACAGATTTTTCGTGGGCTGTGAATTGAATTCATTCGTCACGCCTGGATATGATAAGAAAGCTTCGGGTAAACTTGGGACCGTGGCTATTGGCCATCTAGAAATACGACAGCCAATGGAAAATGCTGAAAGCGTAGGTACCGGAGGGCGTGGACAGGCCATCATGGCATGGCCATCTAGAAACGCATCAGCCAATGGGGAAATGCTGACGCATTTCTAGATGGCCATGCCAAGATGGCGAGTCCACGCCCTCCGGTTACACCCGTGTAGTTTCCAAGGTAAGCTATCAAATTCTGAGTTATAAGTTTTCACTTCTATCGGCAGTTCCTATGACTGCCAAATTTTTTTTAAAGTGAAAACTGCTATAGCCGCAATTTTAACTTTTTCATAAGGGTAGATCTTATAAGCTTTCGTCACCATCATGCTAATGCCGGTGTCAGCGTAGTAGCGTCGTGGTGTAGCGTGCGAAGCATGTGGTTTTGTTGATGGGTAAAATATTGTGAGTTGGCGTCACCGATGCATAACAGCAGTATTTCTGTATGCAGGTGATGTATTTAAAACATTAGTGATTAATACAAAAATTCTAAGTTATAAATGTTCACTTTTTATTTATCGACAGTCATTTTTGTAAGTGCACAGCGGATGCGTTTTCCTTCTATTTCTCCTTAAACTTTTCTTTCTCTTTCTTTCTTTATCTTTTTCAAGTGAAGAGTGACGAGACGAGCATACTATTTATTTATTTATCAACTACTTGCACACTTACAGTCATGCCAAAACGTGTGTCAAGTTATATATAACATACCTAATAAACATACAGTTAAAAAGATCGATAAAACACTTAAATAGTAAAACGAGTAAGTACTAGTACAAAGATAATATGGACATTAACAAGCAAACATATACGAAAAAAAAAATCTACAAAATAATAATTAAACTTACACATATTTGTACACTGTGTTGTAATATGTCTGATGGTAAGTAACATGCCTGCTACATAACAACACAGTGACACGCAGAAATGAACATGAAGAGTCCAAATCATTACCTAGCACTACACTGCGCTCGTCACCCAGAGATCTAACAGAGAGAGGGGGAGACGTACTTCTTAGCATTCCATGGATTCACCGTGCGGGTGCCGGGTCCATCGTGTGACAGAGAGAGAAATCTCGAGTAGACCCCAAGACTTGTGACTCGGGCGTAGGTTTAAAAGGGGCCCCTTATATTGACGTACGTCAACACTCACCTTCACTACTCGTATTTCTCTCCCTGCCCAGCCAAATCCGATATGATCCTACTAGTGCAGCTTTAGATACTCGTTCTAGTATAGAACTTACTGCACTTCTGGACAATCCAAGGTCTTTAAGCAGGTTATAGAGAGATTTTGCTGGTATACCTCTCGCTCCTACTTCTACAGCGTATAAATTAACTACATAGCCATTTTTTGTTAATTCATTTTGTAGGTCGTATATATGTATTCATATTATATGTATCTCTAAGCCCTGTAATTTATCTGGAAACATTGCCCTTCAAACCGGAACACTGTATGTTTGCCTATTACTGCTTGGCGGTAGAATAACTGGCAAAGATGTGGTACTTCCCCAGGCAGACTCTGCCAAGAGTCCTGCCACTAGTTAATTTTGTCGTTATATCTAGATAATTATGCGACTGTAAAATCTAATAAGTTAATACTAGTAATAATAAACAATCACCTACAAAGGAGCGGATATTATGAACATGATTAAAAGATATCAAGCAACATGATGCAATTTCAACCATCAGATAACAACAGATAAAAGCGATTTACTGACGCAATGTTGGATCAGCTGTTTTATCTACAAACACAACAATCTTGACTACTGTTTGAAAGTAAGTTAAGATGCTACAAAACATTTTGAAAGTTGACCCATACAAACTTTTTCTTTACATTTAAGAGTGACGAGACGAGCAGGACATGTGCCTGATGGTAAGCAACATGCCTATCACATAACAACACAGTGACTCGCAGCTATTGGAACATTGAAGAGTCCAAATCATTACCTAGTACCGCACTGCGCTCGTCACCCAGAGATCTAAGATATTTTATCTCTAAGCCCTGTAATTTCTCTGGAAGCATTGCCCTTCGAACTGGAACACAGTAACGTTTGCACAATACTGCTTGGCGGTAGAATAACTGACGAAGGTGTGGTACTTCCCCAGGCGGACTCTGCTAAGAGTCCTACCACTGCAAAAATATTTGGTCCATAGATAACCGATATCCGTGGGTTGATCCGTGAGAGCAATGTCAACAAATGTCAGTGTACTGTATGAATGAAAGGTAGCGGTTCGCGCCGCGACCGCGACGCGAGACCGCGACCGGAGACCGCGACCCGAGACCAACACAGGCACTTGACACTATGGAATTGTATGGGCGCCAGTTCGCGCCGCGACCGCGACACGAGACCGCGACGCGAGACCGAGACGCGAGACCGCGACAGGCACTTGACATTATGGAATTGTATGGACCCCAGTTCGCGCGCGCGACCGCGACACGAGACCGAGACCGGAGACCGAGACGCGAGACCGCGACAAGCACTTGACATTATGGAATTGTATGGGCGCCAGTTCGCGCCGCGACCGCGACACGAGACCGAGACCGGAGACCACGACAGCACTTGACATTATAGCTTTGTATGGGTGCCAGTTCGCACCGCGACCGCGACACGAGACCGCGACACGAGACCGCGACCGGAGACCGCGACAGGCACTTGACACTATGGAATTGTATGGGTGCCAGTTCGCGCCGCGACCGCGACACGAGACCGAGACCGGAGACCGCGACCGGAGACCACAACAGGCACTTGACATTATGGAATTGTATGGGCGCCAGTTCGCACGCGCGACCGAGACCGGAGACCGAGACGCGAGACCGGAGACATCGAGACGGTCGCCGCCCCGGTCAAGTAGTGTCTCGTGTCGCGCTGGAAACGCATGCGTGTTATATCCAGTCGATACACCGCTGATTACGCTAGGACAAAAGCTTATTAAAAATACTTTTTGTCAACGGCGCATCATCAGAGGCATATTTTTAACCGCCTTCCTAAAAGGAGGAGGTTATACATTCGACCACCGTTTTTAGGGTTCCGTACCCAAAGAGTAAAAACGGAACCCTATTACTGAGACTTGGCTGTCCGTCCGTCTGTCCGTCCGTCTGTCACCAAGACTGTCTGTTTGTATCTCAAGAACGGTGATAGCTAGACAGTTGAAATTTTCACAGATGATGTATTTCTATTGCTGCTATAACAATAAATACTAAAAATAAAATAAAATAAATATTTAACGGGGGCTCCCATACAACAATTAATTTGTTTTTTTTTTTTACAGTTTCTTGCTCGATTAGTCCGTTCCAAAATAAACTAGATGGCGCCACTAGTACACCAAAACACGCATTCGACCTCGTCGTTAAAATCGTAAGCTAAAATCAAAATTTTAGAAAAACTTTTGCATGAAAGCCTGTCTGTAGTAACTGCGATGATTTATGTATACGGAATTCAATTATACGGCGAAAACCTCTGGCTTTTGAAAGTACCTACGTTTCCCGCCAAAACTTAGCTTCCCGCCAAACCGCATAAATAAGTTTGGTGGTTTTCAAATTATGTGCTTGAGTCAAAGTCCAAAGGATCAGTGAGCTTCAAGCTTAGACTTATCGAGCAGTTACTAAAAATGACTAGTTTTTCTAACGAAAATTGTAAAGCGCTGATTGAACTAATCAGACAGCACCCCTTGATATACGATTCACAACTAGACTCCCACAGGGACGAAAATCTGAAGGACAACATTTGGAGGAGTATAGGTGAAACCACAGAAATCTAAATACTTATTATTTAGATTTCTGTGGGTGAAACCTTAAATAAAATAGGTGTGTTTTTTAAAATTTATTTATTCTGCATAGACATACGCACATACTACTTAACATAGATGGAATCAACTTAGGCAAGCCGTGTGATACGTTGTATTTGCGATTCTACGGCTCCTTGCTGTGGCGTAAAGAAATCGGTTAATTTTGCTCTAATGTCTAGTCCGTTGCTATTCGAAAACCCTCCGGTTCCACGTAATGAAACTAAATTTGAAGGTACATTTTCTTCTTGATTCCATCGATGTACGGGCATTTGAGTGTATTCCAAAAATCCGTCTCTTAATAGGTTATCCAAACAACAGGCAACTAAGATCATATCTGTGCATGTTTCTTGTGCTATGCCGATAGGAGTGTAAAATATTCTAAACGCCTGAGACAGCAAACCGAACACGTTTTCCGATACTCGTCTAGCACGACAAAGGCGATAGTTAAATATTTCTTTGCTTAAATCGTTTTGGCGACTTGTCTAGCGTAACTAAATGCTTCATCTCCTACTAAAAATGTGGTAATATTAAGTTCGAATTCGGTAGATTTTTTGATTCTGGAAAATTAAATTATTTTTTCATGATTTTTTTCCCATTTCCGACTTTTGAAATATTCCACTATCTCCTTCTTTGCCGTAAGAGCCAACGTCTACGTCGTCTACTGAACTTGTAATGATGGTCTACACTAGCCAGGAGAACAATCGAGTAAAATTCCTTATAATTAAAATGTAACGATCCACTGTTTTCAGGGGCCCTTATTCTGACGTGTTTTCCGTCAATAGCGCCTGTGCAATAGGGTACAATCCTCAAAAAAAACTAAGTAGCCCGTTAGTTAGATTGCCAAAAAATATTGTACACGTATTTTTTTTTGTTTCACAAACAAAAAATTACGAAGATACAGCGCTTCGAAGTTTCGTGTGACGTCACTTGTGAGTAGGGTAGACCGGGGGCAATAGTACCACGTGTTAATAGTAACATAGCCAATATTTCGGTTACTAAGCAATGCTTAGATGTGTGAGTGTAAGAAACTAAAGACCCGTGCGTGTGCCAACTAGTTTGCCAGTACGGCGCGGACACAGCGCGCGGCGGACGTCGATTACGGAGCATCAAACATTTTTGTCTCTCGCTGTAAGTATACTACACCCTGTTGAATGCTTAGTTAAATATAAAATAATGCATGATTTATATTAATACTATTACCATTCGAAAGTGCGCAAACTAGACGACAAAATAAGGTTTGAGTTTGTTAATTTTGTTGATTAATTCACAGATATTTTTGTATATTTTTGAAAATTGCGTTTATGGCACAATTGTACCACAACTCGCGGGGTTAGTTGTAACGGTACAATTAACCCGGTGTTACTTATTACCCCACTAATTTTTTTATACAAAAAATGTTTTTTTTTCTCGAGACCACTAGGTCACCTAACCACTTAATAAGCCGCTAACACTGGTCTAAAGTGGTATATTCTATGACCCATGACTATCAAGTGAGGTTGGTGCCGATTGAATGTAACTCTCTTAGAAACCTTATTTTTTATTTCTTTGTTTTTCTTTACAGATGCCGCGAAATCGTGCTAAGACAACAAATCGTGGGTCGAAAGATCTACTTTTGTATGAGCAAGCTTATGAAGAAGTTCTTGAAGGGAGATCTATCAGGAGAGCCGCACAAATGTTTGATTTGTGTCATG
The DNA here is from genome assembly GCA_963693475.1 of Ectropis crepuscularia. Classification (NCBI taxonomy): domain Eukaryota; kingdom Metazoa; phylum Arthropoda; class Insecta; order Lepidoptera; family Geometridae; genus Ectropis; species Ectropis crepuscularia. The sequence goes on from OY856355.1 coordinate 24,753,386, forward strand.
TTTCGTTGATGAGATACAAGAAGAAACGAGAAAAAGCAGCAGAAAATTAAATTGTAAAAATGGGCTATAATCCAGCTAAAAAAGTGTTTGACAATACTCAAGAAGCTGAAATTGCAGACTATCTTATAAGAACTGCGGACATTTATTAGGGATAACATATTGCAGGACTAATTATTTTAGTTGTTTTAAGTTTTTTTTCTACTTTAATCTTGTACTTTTTTTCAAAGACTGGCCTTCTTTGTTTGATGTCGGTTAAATTAAATATTTGGGGATAATTGTAACATGGGTCAAAAGTAACACTCATGTTATGTTTGGAAATTTTAAATTATTAAAAACATTACGTATTTTGGAATTATAATGATAATCTTTGTATGTATTGCAGTAAAAAGTAAGTTGAGATGTTTCGTTCAATAAGAATTGTAACTATTTAGTTTTTAACGAGAAGACATTGTTTTGTTTTTGTTGTCCATTATGTTAAAGTTTTAAATATAAATTATAAAGTATTTTTCGAGAGACTGAAACTTAAGACTATGATTAGTAGATGGTAAATAAATGAGACTGATTATGTAACCACTTTTGTTTTTATTTCATTTTTAAACTGTGTTACAACTAACCCTATGTAAGTGTTAATAGTAACACTGGTTAGTGTTCACTTTAGGAATGAATTACATTAAGTCCTATGTAATATAATAGGAATTTATCTCTAAATTATATCGCTTCAAATGTTTCTTTTTCGTAATGTATATTTATAGTTTTTTCCAAAATTATGAACTATTTCGACACAATCTCAGAAAAAGTAAAATTTGTTACTTTTGCCCCCGGTCTACCCTACGATTTTTACTCACGAGTGACGTCGCGACCCCCCACTCTCGAAGTTTGATGGTCTATATCTTTGACGATTTTTAATATTATGAAAAAACAAAAAATACGTGTCCAATATTTTTCCATGATCAAGCAGACGGACTAATTAGGATGATGTATTTTTACCCAGTCCCTATTGTGGAATTGTCATTTATCCCAAAAGCCTTTAGATATCAACCTAAAGTCACTTTCTTTTGGCATAGGCACTAAAATTGGCACTAAAACAATCTTCAAATGTTTCAACACCTCTTTGACTATTTGAGAAATGTAACAAGGTGATTGATATACGAAATGCGAATGATAGCGACGCATATGTTTCTCCATTTGCCAATAACCGGAAAAAAGTGTGTGCATAACAGCAGAAGTGAAAACTAAAATAAGAAATAACTATTAAGATACTTTTGAATTATTTAACAATTAAAAATGAATGCATATTATAATAGGGTGGGGGCGGAGTGGAGTTGAGTATGCAACCAGTATGAGGACCAAACTCGGTGTACGGTTTTGGACTCAGAAAAGCATGCAGATAATGATTTTAGATTTTTTTTCACCCGTGCGAAGCCGGCGCGGGTCGCTAGTTAATCATAATAATCATTTGATATTGTGTCTAAAACAGTTATTGAAGTGAAAACTTCTTTAGGCGCACCTAGACAGATATTTCGTGAGTTGTGAATTGGATTCTAGCATCATGCTCGGGTCTGATAAGAAATCTTCGGGTAAACTCGGGACCAAGGCTATTGGCCATTTAGAAATGCGTCAGCCAATAGATGGCCATGTCATGATGGCCAGGCCACGCCCTCCGGTTACACCCGTGTAGTTTCCAAAGTAAGCTATCAAATTCTGAGTTATTAGTTTTCACTTCTATCGGCAGTTCCTGTGACTGCCAATTTTTTGTAATGATACCAAAGCATGTCTTCACTTCATGTTTGGGGCACCCCCTGTAAAAAATGGACCAATACACCTCCTGGCAACATCCAGAATCATAATTTGAGAGAGAGTTTCAGAGTTCAAAACCGTACACCGAATGCGGTCCTCATATTACGCATACTCAAGTCTATTCCACGCCTGCCTGTAAGTTAAACAATCTCTAAACGAGCAATTCTTGTATATTTATATAGAATCTGAATCTCGGAAACGGCTCGAACGATTTTCATGAAATTATGTGAGCAGGGGGTTTCGGGGACGGTAAATCGATCTAGCTAGATTGCATTGTTAAAAAATGACATTTTATATGCTTTTTCAAACAATTAAATACTCCTAGAATATCATTAGAATACGATAACAAATTTCGCCACTATGTTCAAAGGTTAAATGGCTCAAGCGGTAAAACTCCGCCCTCGGTATCAAGGGACCGCGGTTCGAATCCTGATGATTACTTCTCATTTTTAGGGTTCCGTAAAACGTAAAAACGGAACCCTTATAGATTCGTCATGTCTGTCTGTCTGTCTGTCTGTCCGTCCGTATGTCACAGCCACTTTTTGCCGAAACTATGAGAACTACACTGTTGCAACTTGGTAAGTAGATGTATTCTGTAAACCGCATTAAGATTTGAACAAAAAAATTAAAAAAAAAAGAAAAACTAGGGTTGTCCCCCATACCGAGAACTCAAAAATTTTTTTTCATCGTACCTACACGTGTGGGGCGTCTATCGATAGGTCTTCAAAAATGATATTGAGGTTTCTAAAATCATTTTCGTATACACTGAATAGTTTGCCCGAGACACACTTCCAAAGTGGTAAAATGTGTGTCCCCGCCCCTCTAACTTCTAAAGTAAGATAATGAAAAATCTAAAAAAAATATGTGATGTACATTACCATGTAAACTACCAACGAAAATTAGTTTGAACTCGTCATAAATACACTATTATTGAAATTCGAACAAAGCTATAACGAACTACAAGAACTATGTGTACTATGTATATTATGTTACTTGCTGCAAGGGAACCCTTCATGGGCGAGTCCAACTCGCATTTGCCCACGTTATTTTTTTTCGTTTTTTTTTATGTACCTATGTATCCTTAGATCTTTCAAACTACGTAACAAATTTTAATGCATTTCTTAAATTGTATCTGCCTAAATATAATTTCAAAAAACCGAGCAAAGCTCGGTCAACCAGGTACTTAAACATTACGTAGTGAACATAGCGACACGACAGTGACAGATGCGGCAGAAGGACTAATATCCACGGCCAAGAATAAATTAAAAAAGAAGATAGTGACAGCAGCCAGACAGCAGCCAGACAGCAGCAGCAGCTGTTTCTCTCTCGCTCTAGTACATTCGGTGGGTCTATATGGGGTGGCATAACATTTTTGTCCTATTTTAGGTAGGCATAACGTTTTTAGGACTAATGATAATTTACCATATCAATTAAACGCATAACTGTCTTCGCATAATTTTAACTAGCATAACCATATATGACATAACGATAACTTAGCATAATGTTTAAACGCATAGCCATATATAGCATACAGATAACTTAGTATAATGTTTCGACGCATAACTATAAATAGCATAATATTTAAAGGCACACATTGAGAAAAACATAACAATACTTAAACATAATGATCAAAGGCATAAACTTTAAACACCTAACTAAAAAACAAGTGCAAAGAGCGGACTGTAGCAACATTATTTAAATAAAATACGTAGGTGTGTGAAATGCGGGTGGGTACTTTGACAACAATATTTATTATTCGTAATGTAGGTATCTACTAATTTAATGGAATATCTATGCAGGACTATGCAGTAGTATAACAATTTTTGTACTAATTTATGTAGACATAACGTTTTTAAGACTAAAAAACCTACATACACCTAAGACATATGGTGCACTTTTTGACTCCGGGTGGGCTCCCGCCAGAAGCTCTGCAGTCAGCCCTGAGCTTCTGGCTCCCGCATTTTTAAATACACTCTAGGGATAGTAGCGACAAGACTAGGTGGAGTCGGGGTGCTCCGAGTCAGATCTGGACCCTATATAACCTGGTTATATATTACGTAGCACAACAAATAATTAAAAAATGCCTAAATGCGTCTGAGCAACAGTCGAATTGAATGTAGTACAATACATTTTTATGATTAAAACACATTACGCCAAAAAACAATTATACAAAAGTTACATTATGACACTATATTTATGTTATGCTACATTCATTATGACAAAGTAAATTAGGGAAAAAAAAATATGCGATTTAAACGGCACCTTAAAAAAAAATTATCAAACAAAAAAATGCCTAAATACTATTATGCATCTCATCAATAGTCAATCAATTAAATGTAGTACAATAGATAGTTATGCTTAAAACACATGACGCCAAAAAATTATTATGCGAAAGTTGCATTATGACTATACATTATGCTACATTCATTATGACAAAGTAAATTAGGAACAAAAAGTTATGCGTTTTAATAGGCTCCCCATTCGGCGGTCTCGAGTTCATCCGAACATTTCTTTCACTTCCGAGCGTGACGATGATCTTCATTCACGAAAATTCAGTGTGTGTAAATTGTACTAAAAATGTTTTCACATAAAAAAAGTGTCGAAATTTGCGGCATAGACCGCTGTATCTTTTGATTGCATTGTCTTAAAAGTTTGATTTTGTCACGGCTTCAAGGGACATAAAATTTGAGTGCATGATATAAATTGCAACTTGTTACGTTTACGTGTTCCTGAGAAAAAAAATCTTGACAGGCAGACGAACGGACGGACAACAAAGTGATCCTGTAAGGGTTCCGTTTTTTCCTTTCGAGATACTGAACCCTTAAAATATTAAAAGTACTACAAACAATTACCTTTATTATTATACATTACAGATTCCGAATGTCGTAAGAAATTTAGTTTTAATTTTTGTGAGAGTTAGTGCTAATTTTTCTTTCATCAATATTTTTCCTTTTTCATGCATTGTTTTTTTCAATAAATTTATTATATAATCAAACTGTGTTTTATTCAGCCGAAAATACTTCCTGAATATAATTATTGTCATCAAACATTAGGTGTTTCTTGACTAATAGCGAAAATGATCCTTCTTAGCCTCTACTTATATGTAATTCCCTAATAGGTAATCTTCTTTTAGTTTTATATTTGTAATAATAATATAAGAGCAAATCATCGTCTTCTTCCTCCTCCAATAGAAGTTCTACAACTTGGTTTTCCATTGTGATCCACAAAACACAACTGACTCTATCGACAGACTCCCCATACTGAAGCAGCCGTGACACTTGTCGCGGTCTCCGGTCTCGGTCTCGTGTCGCGGTCGCGGCGCGAATTGGCGCCCATACAATTTCATAATGTCAAGTGCCTGTTTTGGTCTCCGGTCGCGGTCTCCGGTCTCGGTCTCGTGTCGCGGTCGCGGCGCGAACCGACACCTCAGAGACCGAGACATGTGTCGCGGTCTCCGGTCTCGGTCTCCGGTCTCGGTCTCGCGTCGCGGTCGCGGCGCGAACCGCTACCTGAACAGTGCTTCTTATTCACCAACTTCCATAAAGGACAATACTATCAGTTCGGGTGTATGTTTTTTTTTGTATGTACATATGTTACGCGAAAGCACCGCCAATTGTGAGTCTATTTTAATGGATATTTTTTTGTTTGTTAGACCATAGTGCAGAGGGGGGTCTCATATTTTTTTTCAAAATCTGTTCAGCGGTTTTAGAAATATGAACAAAAACCTTAAATTTGTTTTCACAGATTCAGACGATATAGTAATAGATTCTTTTGAAATTTGGTCGAATGTCTGAATTTAACTTTAAATTGAAGTTTGTTTTTTTGAAGAAAATAGATTAATTATTTCTGCAACGTTATTATTTTATTGAATTCAAATGTTTGCATTGTGTCTGGGTGTTTCTATGTATAATAAGTATGTATTTAAAACTATGTAAGTATTATATCAGCTATCTGGCCGCCATCACACAAGCTTTGCTTAGTTTGGGGTCAGATGGTGTTGTGTGTGAATTGTCCACCAATATAAAAAAAATATATATATTAAATAACGTTTTTAAGCCGTTATAAGGTTAAAGTTTTTTATAGTTATGAGTTCAACAATCAACATGTATTTATATATTAAAACGGTAAGTTGCTAATTACAAAAATTAACATAATACAACATATTTGTGAAATATCCCTATTGTAATAAATTTATAACAAATAAATCAAATTAAGTCAGAAATGTTAAAAAAATAAATTATAAATGAATTGTTATTTAATGAACAGTTTATAACTTATAACCTTTTCGAGTTAATATACCGTTCGACATAACCCCGTATTGGTTACTCGTACTATTTAACCCCGTCACATATGTAGCTATAACATATTCTAGTAATCTATTGTCCTATAATATATACATCATAGCAATCTACCACACACGGAGATGGTGCTATCCTATCCGAAAGTTTGGATGTTTGTTGCTCAATCACGTCGACACGTCTGCGGATCAGATCGGCTTAAAATTTGGATTAGGTATAGTTAGAACATAGCCTGTAATAATACATAGGTTACTTTGATCCTATATAAAAGGAACGGGACCTACGCGGGTATCCGCAGGGAGCTGCTAGTGTCTTTAAATAGTAATATATTATATTATAGCTACGTTTGTTACTGGCTTTAAGGGCGATGTCATAGATTTTCCCCGTTTTCGCCCTGAGGACAAAAAGTCTAATGGTTTACATGTACTTATTAAAATTATTTCTGATGTTATTACATTTTATACGTATTCTTCTATCCGATCATACTATTTACGTTATGGGTATGTAAGTACATTATCAAATGTTATATTTATGTCTCCGTTTCTGTTTTTAGTAATACGGTTGCAATTTTCGGAGGAAAATACAATCGATTTTTAAGTCGAAAGTGAGACGATACAAGATGTTAGATCAGTAATATTTTGATTGTATTGCAATAATGATATCGCTTTCGGGACTAGTGTCATACTCCAATAGAGTGGTGTATAATTTATTAATAGATACATATTGGTTGCTATTTCTCACATAACAATCAAAAAAGATTATTAATTTGTTCAAAACATGAGTAAATTATAAACACACATAATGCATGATTTATCTATACTATTATACTATTACTATAATATTTATAAAGCTGGAGAGTTTGTTTGTTTGTTTGTATGTTTGTTTGTTTGAACGCTAGGATCTCGGGAACTACTGGTCCGAATTGAAAGATTCTTTCTCTGTTAGATAGTCCATTTATCGAGGAAGGCTATAGGCTTTTTAACATTACGCTACTAGGCAACAGGAGCGGAGCATGAATGAAAAATGTAACAAAAACGGGGAAAAATATTACTTTTTGAGAGCTTTCGTTGCGTGACAGCTTGTGTCTAACTTAACGTTTGCGTCATTAGAACCTAAGGTAACCGAATTTGTTCAAAATTTTAATTGGTACGACCAATTTTTGATAGATGGCGTAGCAACGCGCGCACGGGTCAGCTAGTATAATATAACAATGTATAACCCTAATATATTTTATTGTACGGGAGCCAGGTCTATGATGCAAAACTTATGTACAAGTAAGAATACTTATGAAACATAGACGAACCCAGACATAGCACAACTACCTATTTGTATTCATCACACAAATATTTGACCTGAATGGAAAACGAATCCACGACTTTTGGCTCAGGCAGAACCACAATCAAACCTACAGGACATAAAGGATAAAAGTAGCCTTCCTCAATAAATGGACTATCCAAAACAAAAATAATAGCTTTCAAATCGGACCAGTAGCACCCGAGATCCTAGCGTTCAAACAAACTCTTCAGCTTTATAATATTAAGTACAGATTTTTTTAAATAATAAAAGCCAAACGAGCAGGACACGTGCCTGATGGTAAGGAACATGCCTGCACAGTGCACACACACACAACAGCACAGTGACTGCACTGCGCTCGTCACCTAGAGATCTAAGATGTTATATATCTAAGCCCTGTAATTTCTCTGGAAACATTGCCATTCAAACCGGAACACAGTAATGTTTGCTTATTACTGCTTGGCGGTAGAATTACTGGGAAAGGCTATACTTAGCTTATGCATAATCGTGTATTATTGTCTAAGTATATCCATACGCAAATTTCTGCAACATTTTTTTCGCCAAGTCTTCGGTAAACACTTTTATCACCCAGTTGTTGTCGAGTGGCATTTATTCCTCTCGGTTCCTCTTGTCCTCGCAAATCTTTAAATCTGTGACAAGAGGCCCTTAAATCAGATAAGATGAGGATTTTTTGAACAGCTTCGTTGATTTAAAACAGTCCCTTTTTCCAACATCTAAATATAAATCGGCCAAGTACGAAACCGTAACACTAGGAATGTTCCTTATTGTATTTAGCAAGGAACCGTAGTAACGGGGTAAACAGCATAAGTCCTTAAATATAAATTGTGGTGGTCATTTAACACGACATCACCTGACCATACACTAAACAAAGCGTGTACTATGGCGGCCAGATAACTGATATTTTATTACACTTATATGGTTCTAAATACATAATTACTATACATAGATACTCCCAGACACAATACAAATATTTGAATTCATCACACAAATATTTGCACTGAGTGTGGGAATCGAACCCACGACCCTCGACTTTACAAACAGAGTTATTACCCACTATGGCACGAGGCCAGTTAAGTCAGTCAGTCAGCCATCTTCCTTAGATTCTTCATTCTTCCTTATCATCTTCAGTATGAGTATTCATTAACCGTCTTCCAAAAAGGAGGATCTATCTACCACTTGTAAGACTTGGCTGGCACCGCCTTCACATAGATGAGTGAGTAGCACATATATCTTATATATAAAATTCTCGTGTCACAGTGTTTGTTTCCTTACTCCTCCGAAACGGCTTTACTGATTTTAACCAAAATTTATATGCATATTCAGTAGGTCTGAGAATCGGCTACTAGCTATTTCTCATACCTTTATTTATAAGACAAAACAACGTTTGCGGGGTCAGCTAGTAGTAATTATATTAACTTATTTTTCGCTTTTGAATGTCTATTTGTGGTTTTGAAGTCGGGTTTATTTTTGTATATTTGGGAAATGTTTCCAGAGAAATCACAGGGCTTAGAGATATAACATCTTAGATCTCTGGTTGATGAGCGCAGTGCAGTGTTAGGTAATGATTCGGATTCTTCATGTTCCAATAGCTGCGTGTCATATTGTTGTTATGTGGCAGGCATGTTGCTTACCATCAGGCACATGACATGCTCGTCTCGTCACTCTTTATTGAAAAAAAATATATCATCCATTCCAACCTTCCAACGTATTTGACCAATAATAAATATCCACATTTATACAGCCATACATTCATATTTCATACACCCAAACAATCGAACATCCAAACTTCATCAACATCAACATCATCAACAGCCCACTAAACGTTCCCACTGCTAGGACTCGGGGCCTTCTCTCGCAAGGAGAGAGTTAAGGCCATAATCGACCACGCTGGCCCAGTGCGGGTTGGTGGATGATACAGGACTTCGAAATATTCTAGGTACATGTCGGTTTTTAAGTTAGCGGCATTACGCACATGACTTCGAAAAGACAGTGGTGCGTGTGGGGTTTGAACCTAGGGTCTCCGGATCTGCAGTCGCCGTTCTCCCGACTAGACCAGCCGTAACTTCCAAACTTGCTCATTTATAATATTAATAGGATTGTTCACAAATTAGGGTATCATTTCTGTGTAGCCCCGAACAGCTATCATTAAAGCCAACTCAGCGCCCCAAAGCCTCTCCAGCGCACCCATCACAGTAAGTGGTTCCGGATGTGACGTCACACGCCCCGATGGTCGAGTGGTAATATCTCAATCTCGAGTCGGCACCACAGGATTGACTGGAGGCTTATTATGTAGGACGTACGGTTGATATGGGTGCGACAACTCGGATTTATCATTACAATTATATTATTTTTTACTGTTTACTTACGGCTCTCTGACATTGTCTTACAAAGACTTTTAATCAAAATAAAAACTATCCCTTCTAATCTTCTAATCTTTGAAGTTGGATCAAACTGTTCGCGCTGTGCAAATTTGTTTAAAATCGGTTAAGTAATTTAGAAGTCCATCGCGGATAAACAACGTGACACGTAATTTATTTACATATAAATACCGTGACTAAGGACTAGGACTAATTTTTGCGTGAAATACATTGCATATTTCATGCAAAAAATACGTGGATAAAATGCATAATTTACCAGCAGAGCGATGCTCAAGTTCCTGTTCCCGATATTTTTCTGGGATAAAAATAATAATTATTCCAGACTTGAATTTCAATCCGATCCATTCAGCCGTCATACCGTGATTAACCAATAAACATCTAAACAGTCAAACTTAGGCTTTTCTTATAGTGGTAGAATTACCCCATATCCCGACTAAGGGCATTGGATTTCGTTAATTAATAGATCGATTAAAATATTGTCAGTCATAGGAACTGCCGACAGAAGTGAAAACTTATAACTCAGAATTTGATAGCTCACTTTGAAAACTACGCGGGTGAAACCGGAGGACGTGGCCATGACCATGGCCATGGCCAAGCTGGCGCATTTCTAGATATTCTAGTTCCAAATATTAAACCGATCCGGTCATACATTACGACGTTATGGAGCAACAGAGATTATATTAGCTATCTGGCTGGCATAGTACAAGATTTGCGTATTTTGGGGCGAGGTGGCGTTATGTGAGAAATATCAACCAATACAAGACTAAAAAAGTGGTCGATAATATATACAAATGTTTAAAAGCAGATAATATTTACGTATCTGGTAAAGATCGTGCGAAAAATCGAGTCCTTCTTTCTCGTCAAGATCAAAATGCACCACGCTAGCACGGCATGACATTGCGAAATGTCTTTCTTAAGACATGCTCGTTTTCCGTTACTATTACAGTGGAAATGACAACTTGTTTCGCCCAATTGTATAAATACATCTCTTCTTACCTACATGGATGAATAGTCTCACGGAACATTACCTTGCTACTCTAAGATCCCACGCATGTTGTAAAACGGAAAACTCATCCTAATTACGTATTTATGATCATAGATTTATGTTTGATAGAAAAATATTTGTAAAAAAAATTGAATTAAAATAAAAAAAAAATTGGCAGTCATAGGAACTGCCGATAGAAGTGAAAACTTGTGACTCAATTGTTTTCACTTTTAATTCAATTGTTTAATTTATTTATCACCTTGTTAGAAGACAAATTATTTGTTAAACCATCGTAGGTCTATGTACATTCGCATAATTTCAACACCGCCAGCTAAATCGATGGTTGCGCCATCTAGTTTTATATCAACGTAATTATACAGAATATTGCAACTAGGGACAAACGCTCTTTTACATTTCTGTTATCCTGGTATCTGGAGATAAACGCTGGGCTGTTGGAGGTAGGTAATCGAAACTCTTTACTGTTTCTGTTACCCTGGTACCTACCTGGCCGTTTTACCGAGTTTACCCGAAGATTTCATATCCGATCCGATCCGATCCGATCTATTATCATATCCAAGCGTGACGATTGATGAATCCATTTTACAGCCCACGAAAATTCTGTCTATAGCGCGCCTAAAGAAGTTTTCACTTCAAAAACTTACCAGCCAACTTAACGGTGCCATGACCCCATACGATTTTCTCTTACGAAAGAGTCAGATGTTTTCGATACAGTAAAAAGTCACACATGTGTCTAGCGAATAACCTTTATATAGTCAAAGGAATGTGGTTTCAGGTGTTCCATTGATAATGAAACCTGTTCATGAGTAGCTCTGCTGTTGTATCCTCAATATAGGTGTTTGATTCGGGAATCATATTTCACGTTTTATGCTCCGACTGTGCTAATATCGTACTAATATTGTAAACTAACAGCGCCCGCGGTTTCACCTACGTAGTTTCAGTTTAGAGTCAGGAGAACGGCGACTGCCGATCCGGAGACCCCGGGCTCAAACCCCACACGTACCACTGTCTTTTCGAAGTCATGTGCGTAATACCGCTAACTTAAAACGGTGAGGGAAAACATCGTGAGGAAACCGACATGTAGGTACCTAGAATCTTTCGAAGTCATGTGTCATCCACCAACCTGCACTGTGCCAGCGTGGTGGATTATGGCCTTAACTCTCTCCTTGCGAGAGAAGGCTCCGAGTTCCAGCAGTGGGAACGTTTAGTGGGCTGTTGATGATGATGATGAGTTTCAGTTCCGGTTATTTTCCCGGGATAAAGTGTAGCCTGTGTGTTATTTGAGTAGTCCTACTATACATTATGATTTTAAACATTCACGAAAGATGCAAAACAACAAGCATATCATAGGTACCTACTTCGTAAGTTCACCAAAAACATTGGCCTTCAAACCAAATCAAATTCGCCAGTGTAAATAAAATATACTACTAAGCATAAAATGTTCATTGTTGTTGTTGCAAATAAGTAATAAATAAACTAGCCAAGTGCGAGTTGGACTCGCCCATGAAGGGTTCCGTTGCAGCAAGTAACATTATATACATAGTACACATAGTTCTTGTAGTTCGTTGTAACTTTGATCGAAGTTTCAAAAATAGTGTATTTATGACGTACTAAAAAAAACTACTCATCAGATCGAGTTCAAACTAATTTTCGTTGGTAGTTTACATAGTAATGTACATCATATACTTTTTTTTGATTTTTCATTCTCTTACTTTAGAAGTTAGAGGGGGGGGGGGGGTGACACACATTTTACCACTTTGGAAGTGTCTCTCGCGCAAAGTATTCAGTGTAGACGAAAATGATATTAGAAACCTTACCATGATTTTTGAAGACCTATCGATAGACACCCCACACGTGTAGGATAGACGAAAAAAAAATTTTTGAGTTTCAGTTCTCAGTATGAGGGGCAACCCTAATTTTTATTTTTTTTAATTTCTTTTGTAAAAATCTTAATGCGGTTCACAGAATACATCTACTTACCAAGTTTCAACAGTGTAGTTCTCATAGTTTCGGCAAAAAGTGGCTGTGACATACGGACGGATAGACAGACAGACAGACATGACGAATCTATAAGGGTTCCGTTTTTACGTTTTACGGAACCCTAAAAATGAATATTGGTGGACTATTCACACACAACACCATCTCACCCCAAACTAAGTAAAGGTTGATACTATGGCGGCCAGAGTATTGCACAATTAGAATTTTGTAATTCCCCCATTTTATGAATCATCCACACATTTTTCTATGAAAATTGCATAACTTACGCCGTTTCACCATATTGTGCAATTGAAGTAAGTATTTTGTAATGCAATTCTCGGAAAATTGAAAGTGTCGCCATGATTTCATGATATTTGCAATTAAGCAGTGAATTTGTAACAATTATGTGCAATGAAATGAGTCATCCTAGATATATATTTTTAAATATATCTAGGATCTATTATATATTTTTTAATTTAATGTAATCACATCAATACAATAAATGTGAAATCTTGGGTGTATGGACTTTTGTTGTAATCACTAAATCAAACTGAACGAATGAAGCCTTCATTCGGCCTCAATTGATAAATATTTTAAGCTTCAATTTCATGTCACATAAATTAATTAACTTTGATAGTAAAATAAATTAAACACTAAAATAAAGAGACGAACTTCTTAGCATTCCATGGATTCACCGTGCGGGTGCCGGGTCCATCGTGTGGCAGAGAGAGAAATCTCGAATAGACCCCAAGACTTGTGACTCGGGCGTAGGTTTAAAAGGGGCCCCTTTTAAACCTAATAATAATAAGAAGTAAAATAAACGAAAATGGTAAAATAAAGAGATAAATCCTTAAACAAATTCATTTGATGTCAAATTTTAACATGGGATAGCACGCATTTTAAGACGATGTAAAGAAAACCTTGTGGCCCTAATCGTGAGCACATCATTTTTCACATTCGAGGTCGTAGTTTCGAATACCAGCTGCACCTAAGATACATTTTTAAAGTGATAATGTACAAGTTTTCATTGGTCATTAACAGTAAAGGAAAACAATGCGGGGAAACCAGCTTGGTCCGAGATAGACATCTAGTGAGGACACTTGTTCGCCAATATACACTTGGCAAGCGTGGTGGAATATGGTTTTGACTCGCTGTGAAATATATTCGAGTCTCAACTGTGGCCATAATATAAAGTAGGCTGTTAATGGCCATGTATGTTATGAACACAAACAAGTGCACTGCTTTGAACGCCTAATTTACACTTATTTATACTCAAACGTAATATGTCCGAAGTCGCCATAAATAAATAAATATTGATGGACAATTCACACCCAACACCATCTGACCCCAAACTAACCAAAGCTTGTGTGATGGCGTCCAAATAGCTGATATAATACTTATATAGTTTTAAATACATACTTATTATACATAGAAACACCCAGACACAGTGCAAACATTTGAATTCATCACACAAATATTTGCACTGGGTGGGAATCGAACCCACGATCCTCGGCTTCGCAGGCAGAACTACTACCAACTAAGCCACGAGGCCAGTCAAATAAATAAATAAACCAAGCCGGTGAGCTCTATGTATATTATAGCCCAAAACTACCCAACTACATTTATTCATGATTGTTTGTGATTGTTGTTGAAAGCTACAATTTTTTCAAGTCGGTATAGAGTGACGAAATGAGCAGAACATGTGCCTGGTGGTGAGTAATACGCCTGCCCATAACAGCGGGGCTAGCACGGGCAGTTGACAATTACTCCACCGGGAAAGGAAATAATCTCTTTCCCCCTTGTCAATTTTGTCCACTGTCAGAGCACGGACTCGCCGGTGGATAGTTATTCCACGGTGGATATAAGGCGGGAGTAGCGTTATCACTTCAGTATTGCCGTTATAAGAAAATTAAATAATAAAGTGGCCAAGTGCAAGTTGGACTCGTCCATGAAGGGTTCCGTTGCAGCAAGTAACATAATATACATAGTACACATAGTTCTTGTACTTCGTTGTAACTTTGATCGAAGTTTTAATGATAGTGAGTATATTTATGACGTAGGTACTAAAAAAAACTACTAAATCAGATCGAGTTCAAACCAATTTTCGTTGGTAGTTTGCATGGTAATGTACATCATATATTTTTTCATTCTCTTACTTTAGAAGTTAGCACACATTTTACCACTTTGGAAGTGTCTCTCGCGCAAATTATTCAGTGTAGAAAAAAATTATATTAGAAACCTCAATATCATTTTTAAAGACCTATCGATAGACACGTGTAGGTTTGATGAGTTTCATTTCTCAGTATGGGGGCAACCCTAATTTAAAAAAAAATAAAAACTTAATGCGGGTCACAGAATACATCTACTTACCAAGTTTCAACAGTGTAGTTTTCATAGTTTCGGCAAAAAGTGGCTGTGACAGACAGACGTGACGAATCTATAAGGGTTCCGTTTTTACGTTTTACGGAACCCTAAAAATGACGTATTAATCATCAGTTTTTCTGTCAACGTTCACTCTTTTTACTTTTTTTTTCTGTGCTGCGTTTTGAGGTTTTATATGTAGGTTTTATATTATTGTAAACAACTATAAAACATTTTCTCATCTAAATCACATACCTTAGTATAGAGAACGCATTTAGATATAAAAATGAGTAATTATATAATAAAAATATAATTATAATATGCTCGCGACATTATGTTTGAGAGAGATTTACTTATATCCCCACCTCCAAATCAGACGATAGTTTGTCCCCTGTCATATGTCAATTGAAGAGTATTTATCTTCGTTTTCCCGAGTCCGTGCTATACAGCGGGGAGTAGCGTGATATAATGTCCACGACAAACGTCAAGTGGAAACATTTTTCCTTTTCCCCTGTTGCCATGCTATGCAAGGTGGAAATGATTATTATATCCACTGACAGGTGGATAAAAATGGTGGAAAGACTATTAGTCCACTCCCCGTGCTAGCCCCGCTGCACAGTTTCAGGCAGCTATTGGACCATGAAGATTGAAGAGTCAAAATAATTACCTAGCACTGCACTGCGCTCGTCACCTCGAGATAGAAGATGTTTCATCTCAATGCCCTCTAGTATGCTGGAAATATTTTCCTTCAAAAGGGAACACTGAGGTTTTATAATTACTGCTTAGCCATAAAATAACTAGGTGTGGTAATTCCTCCCAGAATAACTGGAAAAGGTGTGATACTACTAGGCGGACTCTGCAAAGAGTGTTAACATTACAAGACCACGTCTTCCCATAACACTAAGCGGCTATTTAGATTATAACATTTCAAACACAGATTACAGAAATAAAACACAGATGGAACCTTTGTGAACAACACTGTGAAGCCCGTAATTAGTCATGTTGACTTAAAATTGTCAAATCAACGTTCAAAATTACTTGTATAATGTTGTCAGTCTTAAGAAAAAAGTCCCACTATTGTTGTCTTAGCTTGGGAAATCTTCACGTATAATAAACACATCAATTGATATTTTAAAATATTAATATTATTACACCGATTATGCAAGGATTTCTTGGTACTACTATTTCCATTCTATGAAGAAAAGAATTTTGATTTTGCATGTAACTAGAAATTAACTTGAATCGCAAATAATAATATTAGTGTAATTTACTCACTTAGAATACATAGATGGTTAAACAAAAATTAAAACAACCATCTTTACCACCAAACTATTTTTGATAAAATGGATATAGGCTACTTGTATGTTATAGGTCCAAACAACAAACAAAAAAAAACTAACAAAATAATCATTTTTACAGTTCACTTATTATTCACCTTTTTTTGACAAAACAAGACTTTAAAATCAAGTAACCGTATAATATTAAAAAACTTAACAGTATACAAATATTTAATTTTACAAACAACGTTATCCATAATATTAACTCCAAAAATATCTTCCTTCAACAAATGTTTTATTTTATAAACCATCATTTTATAACCAATTATATTGCCACCGTTTCACTTAGATAATATATCGAATGACATTACAATACAATACAAAACACTTTATTGGCACCATAAACAAAGTTTTTTTTTTTTAATAAAGAGTGACAAGACGAGCAGGACATGTGCCTGATGGTAAGCAACATGCCTGCCACATAACAGCACAGTGACACCCAGCTATTGGAACATGAAGAGGCCAAATCATTACCTAGCATTGCACTGCGCTCGTCACCCAGAGATCTAAGTTGTTATATCTCTAAGCCCTGTAATTTCTCTGGAAACATTGCCCTTCAAACCGGAACACAGTAATGTTTGCACATTACTGCTTGGCGGTAGAATAATTGGCAAAGGTGTGGTACTTCCCCAGGCGGACTCAGCTAAGTTGACAAGAAGTAACAAATATAATAACAAAACAAAATGGGCACAAAAGGCGATCTTGTCGCTAAAAGCGATCTCTTCCATATAACCTTTTGATTCATGAGGAAACAAAATTTGTATTACAAATACAAATACAAATACAAATCATTTATTGATAACACAAAGTTACAAGTCAATTTAATGTTGTCACTAACACACGGTAGTGTGTGTGTGAGAAATTGTATACTTATACATTATTAATAATTATAAATTAAAAATTACAATAATTTTACAATTCAATTAATACAATTAAAATTAAAAACATATTATGGTATTATTTATTAACATTCTGGCAGCTTCATTAGATCGTCAAGGGCATAAAAGAGGTGCCCTTGCAACCAAGCTTTTAACTTTCGTTTAAATCCCGCGGCGGAAGGTGCGTCCCGTACAACCGTCGGTAGGCGGTTGTATATCGCGGGCCCTCCAACATAGACCGACCTCTCAGACTTACTCAACCTGTGGGGGGGAGTGACTAGTTGGTGTCGTTTTTTGTTACTCCTTAAATCAACGTTAGGGTTAATACCCCTCCGCTGGAACGACTCTATGTTTTTCTGCACGAATATACACGTTTGGAAGATGTGTTCACAGGGAAGCGGCAAAATACGGAGTTCTTTGAAGAACTCAACACATGAAGTGTCACTAGTGGCGCCAACCATTGCTCGTATAGCTCTCTTTTGCATCACAAACACTCTTTTGTAGTCCGCAGCTCGGCCCCACAGCTCCAGCCCGTACGTGATGTTGGAGTGGACGGTCGCGAAGTAGCAGGAGCGCACGACGTCGCGGGTGGCGGTGGCCGCGAGCCGCCGGAGTGCGAAGCACGAGCGGCTCAGTTTCCCGCACAGCTCGTCGATGTGCTTCTCCCACGTCAACGCGCCGTCAATGTGGAAGCCTAGGAGTTTCGTGCTCCGAACTTGTTGGAGCGCAGGTATTGCCTATAGCTACCGAGAAATGGTTGGCTGCTTTACCATTCAAGTTAAATGTTAGGAAGCATGTTTTTCCTAAGTTAAGGGCCATACCGTTCATGCTGAACCATCGGTTAAGGTCATTAGCTACTTGATTTAGTACTTCCTCCAATTCCAGGATTGTCGGTGCAGAGATCACCGCGGCGACATCGTCCGCGCACATATATATCTCTGCATTTTCAATTGCGCAAGGAAGGTCGTTTAGGAGGATACTAAACAGCGTGTTCGATAGACAGGAGCCCTGCGGGACGCCCAGGGTACTCGTTAACTCAGCGGAGACGGCACGACCCCGGTCCCCCACCACGACCTGCGTCCTCTGCGACATGAATGAAGTTATCAGAGCCTGGGCCGGGCCGCGGATCCCGTAGTGCTCTAGTTTGTTAGCGATGAGCGTGTGGTCGGCGGTGTCGAACGCGCGCGAGAGGTCGCAGCAGAGCAGGGCTACGTGCCGGCCCGCCTCGCGCGCGCTCAGCACGCGCCGGACCACCTCGCGCACCAGGTCGGTGGTGGCGCGCCCGGCACGGTACGCGTACTGTCTCTCCGACAGAAAGTTACGGTCCGCTACGAAATTTAGTAACCTTCGGTTTAGACCAACTTCGAGTACTTTACTCACGGCGGGAACCATTGATATCGGGCGATACGATTTAGGGTCGGATTTTTTACCCTTTCCCTTGTAGACGGGGCAAATTTTAACTTTTTTGAGCGCTGCGGGGTACACACCCTCACGAATACTCATGTTAAATAAGCTGCTGATTACAGGTGCCAGCGATATCATTGCGGTTCTGAGCACCTGCGCCGATACGCCATAAATATCAGTGCTCCTCTTCGCCGCGATACGCTTGGTAGTTATTGTGCATATTTCGTCGGGAGTGAAAGCCTCCAGTCGGAGGGACATCTCGCACGGTGGTGTCTCGCTTTGAAGCGCAGCCCGCGCCCGCGAGCAGTCCGCCGAAGGGGCTCCACACCCGCTAGCGGCCGAAATGAATACTCGATTAAGCGCCTCCACCGCTTCACTTTTGGTAACGAACGCCTGACCGTTTTCGTTGCGCAACACATCTGTGAAGTCGATTCTCTCGCAAGTATTACGACCCAACTCCGAATTAATAACTCGCCACATGCATCGGGGGTTCTCTTCGATAATTCTGGAGTAGTATGTCACGCGCTTCTCTTTTAATAAAGATCGGTATTTGCTCGAAAGCAGTTCGCATTTATTACGTAGCTCGTCGTCATTTGGAAATAAGCTATATAATCGCAGTGTTTCATTCACTATATATTTGAGGCTGTGGATTTCTGAGTCAACTACTACTATTACTATTATTTTAGGTTTTTATTTATTTTTATTTTCTTTTTTGTACATTTTTATGTCATAAATTACTCATTTTACAAATTTAACATTTACCAAAATTAAATTTGAAATTAAATTAAATTGAATAATACAATGCCCATCAATAATTTGGTGTACGAGTATCTAAAAAATATATAATCTATATTTTACCCTAAATTCAGGGAAAATAATTTCCATTTAGTATCGCCACACTAACCTATTTTTGTTGAGGTGTTGTGTTCCATTCATCACCAAAATGAAATCGCCTAAATTATATAAATAACAGTAAAAATATTAAATTTTTCCTATGAAATTATATTCCTCTTTCCTTTTTTTGTTTTTGGGAACATTGTTTGCAATGTTTGAAGACACAAGACGGCATATTTTAAAACAAAACTTAAAATCACACGGGACGCCCGTACAACACGGAAGTCCGTTTCATACTGACTGGAGTTTGTATTTGCTTCGGCGTTTGTATTTCCTTTGCCTGCTTCAGTAGCTCTGTTCTGCGTGCTCCATCTGGTTTTATTTCTGTAATCTGTGATTTCAAATTACTGACCTGTACTGTACTTTACTCGTCACTCGATAGTTATCGCCAAGTTATCTCGATATAGTTATCTCGTTATTTTATTACTGTACAAAACATTTCCGTTTAAACAATAGCCTAGTATTTACGTTACAGATTGTAGAATGTAGGTGTAGGTCTGACTTCCCCAGTCAGAATCTCGCAATGAGTCATTCTGTCATTTCACTAAAGTCAGATCGTAAGTCAGTCGTCATATTTTCAGAATTTCACTAATACTTGTAAATTTTTGTAATAGTTAGGCAATTTATAGAGTTCTACTGTGGAAGTAGCACAACGTTGCCAGTTTTTCTACAGCTAAATTCTAACGTAAATACTTGTACTGTACTTAAAATATTTTTAACCGACTTCAAACTAGGAGGAGGTGCTCAATTCGGCTGGATGATTCTTTGTATGTTTGTTACCCGATAGCACCGCCAATTATTGTGAATCGATATTGCTTATTCTTTTTTTGTTTTGTAGATCAAAGCACAGAGATGGTCGCAATTTTTTTTTTATGGAAATCGGTGTGCCTTTTTTTAAAATTTAAACAAAAAAAAATGGCAGTCATAGGCACTGCCGATAGAAGAGAAAACTTATAACTTAGATTTTGATAGCTTATTTTGGAAACTACGTGGGTGAAACCGGAGGCCGCGATCACGAGCATGGCTATCTAGAAATTCGTCAGCATTTGCCAATGGCCATGGTCCCGAGTTTACCCGAAGATTTCTTGTCATTCCCGAGCGTGACACTAGAATTCGATTCACACAGCCCACGAAAAATCTGTCTGTGGCGCGCCATCGCGCCAATAGAAGATTTAACTTCTAAAACTAAAATTTACTTTTATTTATTTTTAAGACTAAGTGATAGCTTCTTGTGAAATTTGGTGGAGTGTCTGAATTTAAGTTTAAATTGAATTCTGTTTTTGTTTATTCAGTGTTTTTTTTTTAAAATAAAGAGTGACGAGTGGACATGTGCCTGATGATAAGCAACATGCCTGCCACATAACAGCACAGTGACACCCAGCTATTGGAACATCAAGAGACCAAATCATTACCTAGCACTGCACTGCGCTCGTCACCCAGAGATCTAAGTTGTTATATCTCTAAGCCCTGTAATTTCTCTGGAACCATTTACCCTTCAAACCGGAACACAGTAATGTTTGCACATTGCTGCTTGGCGGTAGAATAACTGGCAAAGGTGTGGTACTTCCCCAGGCGGACTCTGCCAAGAGTCCTACCACTACCATTAGCTGGTAGGAGGTAACCATCTATTCTGTTCTCATTTTTTTTTTTTTTTTTTTTTTCATATATTTAATAAAAGAATAACTATTTCTAATAACAAAAGTTGCCTTAAAATCTAGCCGATTTATCTAGACAACCGAATTTATGACGCAATATGACGCAATTTTAAAACTCTTTTGTATCACAGCTCATAGATTCAATGTCAAAATATTATTGATAAGAACGTATCGATCCATTTCATCATAATCCCAAAACAACCAATTTATAACAACAAGATAAAAAAACAACAAATATGAAAACAAATTTTATCTCGTGAAGCACTTTTTATGATTCATACGTAAACTAGGTTAAGAAGTTGAAGTGTACATACACAGTTGATTTTTTGTAGTTAGGTGGGCTATTAATATTTATTAAACAACACAAAATTAATAATATACGAGTACGTATTATACATAGAACACACTTTCACACAGAAATATAAATAAATAATATAAATAAATATTGGTGGACAATTCACACACAACACCATCTGACCCCAAACTAATCAAAGCTTGTACTATGGCTTACATAATTGTACTATACTTACATAATTGTAAATACTTATAATACAAAGACACAGACACAGTACAAATATTTCCAATAAGTGGGAATCGAACCTACGACCCTCGGCTTCGTAGGCAGAGTTACTACCCACTAAGCCACGAGGCCAGACATAACAATTTCATTAATTTAAAATTATATTGATATTATCTATCCTACTAATATTCTAAATGCAAAAGTTGTTATGTTTGGATGTTTGTTGCTTAATCACATCGAAATGTACGGGAACAAGAACTACCCGGGTAACACCGCGGGACGCTGCTGGTTTGCAAAGTATAAAATACTTCATCAATGTATTTAGCTACTTTATAAATAGGTACTTAAATTATTTATACCAATACAATTGCTATTTAAACAGTCGTATTTTTTAATGAAACTGGTACTGAGTCATTAGAAACGCGTGCGCGCGCGCTGATCGTTTTATAGCAGCCACAGTTTAGCTGTAAGTACCCAAGATCGACCGAAACAGCTAACTTTTTATTTTAGCGAGACTACGTCCGACTTTTTTATACGTCCATGGCCACTATCTTCAAAACGATGAAGGAAAACATCGTGAAGAAACTGACATGTTCTACGCACACACCAACTCGCTATAGGGCAACCTGGTGGATTATGGCCTTAAATCTCTCCTTGCTCAAGGTCCCAAGTCCCAGCAGAAAGAATACTTAATGAGCTGTTTATGTATGCGACGTAAGGCATTTCATAGGTAGGTAATTAAACGTAGTATAGAGTGACGTGACGACCAGGTCATGTACCTGATGGTAAGCAACATGCCTGCCACATAACAGCACAGTGACACACAGCTATTGGTACATGAAGAGTCCAAATTAATACCTAGCACTGCACTGCGCTCATCACCCAGATATCTAAGATGTTATATCTCTAAGCCCTGTAATTTATCTCTGAAACACATAGACTACACGCCCGTGAACAAAATTTACGTAGTAAATGAACCACCAGGAGACCTATGTAGGATGATAGAAGGGTATAAAGTAACAAGATTCAGCACTATGCCGTCACTTGTAAGCTGTCCAACTGAGTACAGTCGAAGAGGGGGGGACAGTATCAATACCTCTCTCTCCATTATTTCGCAATGCCGTACAAAAATCATGCGACAAGGAGAAATGTACTAGGGTTGCAACTCTTCGACTGTACTCAGTTGGACAGCTTACAAGTGACGGCATAGTGCTCAATCTTATTACTTTATGCACTTCTATCATCCTACATAGGTCTCCTGGTGGTTCATTTACTACGTAAATTTTGTTCACGGGCCTGTTGTAGTCTAACAGTTATGTTTGCACATTACTGTTTGGCGGTAGAATAACTGGCAAAGGTCCTACCACTACAATAAATAAAGTTATATTGTAAATATTTTAATAAAGAAAGTATATTCTTTGTGTGAAACCTTTGTCCTATTATTTCTGTTAAAAAATGTGTCAGATAAATACTTCCTGTGAATAATTTACTGGTCAAATTTTGCCGTCAAATGTTAACTGACGTGGAGTTCCCACATTACTTGTATCAGGTCCCGTGGCGTTATTGTCGTATTACTGTCCAGACTACGTAGTCTTTTCATATTTAGATAGTTCAAAATGTTTACCGCGAGTATTGAATGGTGGTACGGACTTTGGTTTTTGAATAAACTAGTTTTAACGCGGATTTACTCGTTCGTTTTTGCAATATTATTCTACTAATATTATAAATATCAATTTATGGCTTTTTGGATGTTTGTTGCTCAATCACGTCGTAACGTATGAACGGATCGGGCTGATAAATTTGGAATACAGGTAGGTAAAAGTGAGGAACAACACAAGTTACTTTTTATCACGACAAAATAGTTTGAACGGGAACTACGCTAATAAAACCAGCGGGGCGCTACTGAAGGGTGCTATATTTTTTTAATAATTTCACGAAAAAGAAAAAAACCAACGATTTGTAATACTATGGCCGAATATAGATTAGACGATGAGATATGTCCTCGAAAACGATATCTATCTTGGAATAGGCCCGTTTTGTTATTGATGTTTTCTTTCACTCTTAATACCAGTGGCGGTAACAAAAAAATCATGATTCTGAAATTGTTATAAGTACATTCAGTCAATATTTCAGTAAAAATTGTAACTAACTAAATTTCGTTTTCGTCGAAAATTTCATCTATTGCATAGTTGAAGTGTGACTTTTTAGCATGAGGAATAAACAGAAGAAGTATTTATTTACTTCATGCATGCGTACATACCTAAGTACACAGGTACACACACAAACTTGATTTAGTATTCGAGGAAATTCTATCACACAACTAGCCCCAAAATAAGCAAATCTATTGGAATCAGAGCTGATACAATCCTAGTAATCTCAATAATGTCAAAGTTTGAATGTTTGTTTAGATGTGTGAATGTCTGTTGCTCATTGAGGTCGGAACGGCTACACGGGTCGAGTCGGAATTCGGGCACAGCTGGATAATTAGCGAATAGGCTATTTACATGCTATATGTATATTGATGGAGAATAACGGGAAGGGGAATTACGCGAGTAAAACCGCATGACACTACTAGTACTTCAATAATTAATACTACTTGTAGTGGTAGGACTCTTACCAGAGTCCGCCTGGGAGAGTACCACACCTTTGCCAGTTATTCTGCCGCCAAGCAGTAATATGCAAACATTACTGTGTTCCGGTTTGAAGGGTAATGTTTCCAGAGAAATTACAGGGCTTAGAGATATAACAACTTAGACCTCTGGGTGACGAGCGCAGTGCAGTGCTAGGTAATGCTTTGGACTCTTCATGTTCCAATAGTTCCGTATCACTATGCTGTGCTGTGGCAGGCATGTTGCTTACCATCAGACACATGTCCTGCTCGTCTCGTCACTTTTTATTTAAAATAAAAAAATGTGTAAAAGCATACTTACGTATGTAATACTTACACAATTTTTTTTGTCCTGGTTTGGAATCAAATTCACGACCTCCGGTAGGATAGACCGTAGGCAGACTTCTTATTTCTTAATTCAACGTCACTAGCGATGGTTTTGTTCTATTTTAAAGTCATGATTATCGTAACAACAATAACAAATAACAAAATAAATGCTAATATATTGCCACCCTTTCTGAGTTTTGTTTGTTTTCGTGTTCGACTGATATTTTAGGAATACAGGTTTAAAAGTCATTGAACTTTATTCGCAGCTAGCCACTTGCTGCGATTGCGCCCGCCATTCCATGGGATTATTTTTATTCATATTTCCATGGGATTTTAGATAAAAGTAACCTTTATCGTTTTAGAGACATAAAGAAAGAACAAATAACATCACTAAATATAATATGTATAAAACTAGTGCCAGACACAGCGCCTTGACCGCTGACAGCGAGTTAATAATAATATTGAATAATATTTGTGGACAATTCACACACAACACCATCTGACCCCAAACTAAGCAAAGCTTGTACGATGGCGGCCAGATAGCTGTTATAATACTTAATATAGTTTTAAATACATACTTATTATACATAGAAACACCCAGACACAGTGCAAACATTTGAGTTCATCACACAAATATTTGCACTGGGTGGGAATCGAACTCACGACCCTCGGCTTCGCAGGCAGAGCTACTACCAACTAAGCCACGAGGCCAGTCTTCTTCCAGGCAAACATTTGGGTACAGCAAAGAAACAATAGAAAGAACAAATGCATGTTGGATACATTTCGGAAAATGTGCAGCTGATCTGCGTTACTTAAAATCATCTTGCCTTTTTTTCAGTCAGACCTTCAAAAAAGCGAAATCATTACATGGCATGGCAACATTCAAATTCTAAGACTCGAAGAACGTAGAGCTGTAAATTTAATTCGTAATAAGATCTTTTGAACTGAGGTTACCTAAGTGTCTAAGCGGGTATTCCTTAGTGGTTACAATCTAAGTGTCTTTAGTCAAGAGAGTGAATCGGTCTACGTCAGTGAGTTTCATCGAGACGGCAGTCGACCTTTTTTATCGATAATAGGCTTGCACTTGACTGCCATCTCGCCTGATAATAAAATACAATGTGGCCTACGATGAAGGGTGCTGACACAAAAGAAATCGATATCCTATAATTGACATAAAATAAGGAAAATAGGCTACGAAGCCACATCTAACAAGGAAACATAAATAAAACTTTCACTGTATAATAATATAATAGTATTGGAATATACGCAATTCAAGTTGTTCCGACACTTGATGAGAAAATGAAAGTGGGACAATGAAAAATATAAATCAATATTTACTATATTGTAATAAACAAACACACCTACTCTTCCATTGACATTAGTACGAATGATAAGGATTTTTTCTCTCTTTTTTTAATAGAATAGAGTAACCAAACGAGCAAGACATACACTTGATGGTAAGCAACACGCCTGCCCATGACAGCTCATCTTCAAATATTTATTAAATAATTTTCAATTTTCACAAGTTTTATTCTTTATGCAAGCTTTAGTAAAATCAAATATACTGAAAGTCCACTTTATGCACATGAGACTAGAGACCTTTTCTTTACAAAAAGACGATTCAATCAAAGCCATAATCCACTTACTGGTCAAATACGGGATGACAAATGTATTCGAAAGACGTTATTTTAGTCTTCTCAAAATATTTTTCTTCATCATCAAACTCAATGGTACAAGTTTTGTACAATATGTAAAAAAACTCTAAGGTAAAGATGGGATTCAAACCCACGATCTCACAATTATAGAACCGGACGTTCACTCCACTGGGTCACGACGCGACGCGACGGTTCAATACTTACTGGGAAGGTAAGAAACAAAAAATTACAAAATTCGATATTTTTTGATCCCAAAAAATTTTGTTCTAAACATATTTGATACAAAAACTGGTACAGTTACCATTAATTGTACAACATTAATTCGTGCTAAGTACTTATGATGCAAGAAAATTCGTTGTATTATTTTTCACCATCTTTCCATAGTTTTGCACAGACAAACGAATTCAAACGTTCTGAGTATTGTCATTGCACAATCTTGGGTCATTTTCCTGTATAAAACGATAAGCCGTTGCTCCGTGTCGACACAATTACATTCGCTTCAACACTGAGCGCATGAATTTGAACGAGAATTCCATCGAAACGAGTATTTTTATCGACCCATCAGAGAACTTACCAGATTTTCAACGCGAACTCAATAGATTCAACTGAGCCCGAAACTTTTATAAGCGAATATAGTCCCTATATTCAAACTATGAGAGTTTACCCCGGTCACGAGTTTGGACCTTTCGGGCGTCATTGTCAAGACATGGGCCCGTTCGGACACCACGGACCGTTTGATCGGTTCGGCTGTGGACCCCCAAGACCCCACTGCAGACATTATGGACCTCCGGAATTTGGGCCGCTATTTGGTCGGTCTTGTCGTGGTCGTGAGTGTCATGGACCAAGACGCGGTCCTTTTTTTGGATTTGGCCCCGGTTCTGGGGCGGAATCGGGAGATTGCTGGCAGGGGTACTCTGGACGTGGTGGGTTTGGAGCCGGGCAGTGCGGCCGCTGCGACCGTGCTGCCGAGGATGGGCGCCACGGCCCATCTGGCTGTTCGGACTCTGAGCGTCCAGGACATGAAGGAAGACGCCATGGACCCTGGGGAAGACCTCGCGATTGCAGCAGAGAGAGAAGCTGTGAACGTTGTTCTGATGAACACAGACCTCATGGTCCGCCTGAAGAAGGAAGATCACACTGCCGTCGAGGACGCGGCCATGGATCACCGTCGCGTCGCCGTCCCGGGCATTGTGGCAGGGATTGTAACGATGAAAATAGACCGAACGGACCCCCAACTGGTCCTCATGGGCCGCGTGGACATCATGGACCGCCTGGTCATCACGGACCGCATGGGCATCATGGACCGCCTGGCCGTCCTGGACCATTTGGTCCTTTCGGTCCACATTTCGGACACCACGGTCCTCAACGCCCGTTCGGACCTTGGAACAGACGTGGCCCATACGACCGCTGCCCAAACAACGACGAAGAATCCGGAAACGAGACCGAGCACCGTGGAAGGAGAAATAGACGTTGCGGCAGAAAAGATAAGGACCAAGATTGTGAAGAAACTATTTTGGTACAAAAAATCGTAGTTCAGGATCCTAGATGCAAATCAGTTTAAACCAATGATGGCATTCATATTCATTATTACATCACTTATCTTTGTTTACAACATTGATAAAGGTTTTATCAATGTAGGTATAACAGTATTATAATCACAATCTACACTATTGATTTCCTTTGAGATAAAATTTTCGTATTCACATTGAATGCCTTATACAGGACTTAAGTAGCTATGGTCACACAGTCATGGTTACTCATGACGTCATCGTGGTCACGGCCATTGCAGTGCGACTGACGCAGGTGGTAGTTACGAAACATTTAAATTGCGATTAAGCCTGTATCTCTTCAATATAATTTGTAATCTATTCTTAGTGTAATTATACAGTTTTTGCAGAACATTTGTACCAAGAGCATGTCATACTCAGCGTTGAATACTCAGAACTCATACTCAGAACTTACTGTTATACCAAGTATGAAATCACGAAATATAAATCATTTGTTTGTCACAAAACCTCATCAAATTATTTATTGCGTGGTTTCTTGTTTGGTTTCATAGTAAAGTTCTTAATAAATGAGATGCATTGTACAAATATTTGAATTAACACTGTATTAATAGATAGCTTTAGTTATAAAAAAAATGTTAATTAATTATCGTTTTCCTTTTTTTTAATTTACACTTTTCTCGAATCACTTAATATGTTATGTCTATCATTGTTAATGTTATCATGATCCGTAGATATTCTTGATATTCATACAAAAAACATTTACAGGACCTAGCTAAAAACATTAATTATTATAATTTATAATATCAAGACTATTGTCATTACTATAATAAACCAATTATGGTATGTATAGGTAATATTTATCGTATTATTCAATAAAAAGACTGAAATCAAATTCTTTTATTGAATCTTATTTACCCTTAGTAATGATAAGACTAACACCCTTATTACCCTTGGTTAAATTTAGTCGCTACTGAATTGAGTGCACTGTAATAGCATTCAGTAAGCTAAAATACTAAATTCAGAAGCGAGGATTGCTTGCTTCTAATTTTGTTTCTGTTTTCAGTCGACTTACTTTGTTTCTAAATTTGAGTCTGAATTCAGTCACTAAATTTAGCCAAGTGTTAACAACAAGATGTATATGTGTAAACAAAATTCTTATAGTTTTTAAAATAAAAGGCAGTTTTTGATATTTAAGATAGATCCCAGGATGTTACTTGGAACGACGCTGAAAGAAACAATAAGATAATAATTCATTAAATAAAGTGTTCCAAATAATTTAATTTTCTCTGAGAAGCCAAAAACCGACTAATAATTTAAATTAAATTCAGACAGTCGACTAAATTTCATAAGAAGTTAATCACTAAGAGGTCTAGATAAATTTAAAAAAAACATTTAATGGGGTGTTAAGGTATTTTTTTCCTGTGGACATTTTTTTTTGGTAGTAAGTATAATATTATGTACTACATATAGTGACGAGACGAGCAGGAAAAATTATTTAGTATTCTTTTCGCTTTTGTTGCAAAACAAATCTTGGTGATATGCTTGTCTGGCTAAGTAATACCCGTATGATTTAGATTTGTCATAAATTAGTAGCAATATAAAATATCTACGTATTTTAAAAAACGTACAAAAACACAATATTCTAAAAGATAAGTAGTAAATAACGCGACCTAGCGGCTAACCTGTGTACTGCCTGGAGTTGCCGAATTTTAGTCTATAGGGAAGGGACAGAGATAGCGTTATAGGAGTAAACAAGAAAATAAGTGTTCCTAAAAGGAAGGTTAGACATAAAAATGTGCAATGTAAAAGAGTAATTAATGTTCTTTCAATAGCAGTGTTTCTTCACTCTTATAACCTGGGAATCTTTAAACGAAGAGCGAAACATCTTCTGGACAAGCATATTGTACCTTAGACCTTGCCTGTACCCTATATTACTTGGTAAGATACGGTCAGACGTCAGACGTAAGCCTAGCTACAGTTTAGGATTAGTAGGAAAACGTTCAATGTAATCCTACAAATATTATAAATTTAAATATTTGGATATTTGAATGTTTTGAATTCGTTGCTGAATCAACAAGCTGAAATTTGAGTTTTGGTTAAAGTTTGGAATAACACATAAGCTACTTTTTATCCTGGGAAAATACGAACGCGAACTACGCAGGTATAAAAATTGTGTTCTAAATTTCAGCCCGATCCGTTCTGACGTTCCGACGTGGTTGAGCAACAAACTTTCATACGTTGACATTTATAATATTTGTTAGATAATTTTGCACGATTTCTGCATAACTTCCTCGATAGGGGTATCAAATGAAAGGGTACTCGAATAGTAGAATACTATACAATATGAAAAATTTCAAATCTCAGATGGACGATGGCTCAACACAAAAATGTCGGGATTAGACAAAAAATATTTCAAAAAAGCTTTTTTTTTTTCATAAAGAGAGACGAGACGAGCATGACATGTGCCTGATTGAAAGCAACATGCCTGCCACATAACAGCACAGTGACACGCAGCTATTGGACCATGAAGAGTCCAAATCATTACCTAGCACTGCACTGCGCTCGTCACCTAGAGATCTAAGATGTTACATCTCTAAGCCGTGTAATTTCTCTGGAAACATTGCCCTTCAAACCGGAACACAGTAATGTTTGCACATTATTGCTTGGCGGTAGAATCACTGGCAAAGGTGTGGTATTTCCCCAGACGGACTCTGCCACGAGTCCTACCACTACAGTTAAACCTTACCTTACGTCTTCACTGGTCTATGGATAATTTAGATGTGCTTGGTGTAAGTAGTTTGGTATGTAGCGAAGTGCTGTTCTCATTGTATTTTCGTATTGTTAAAAATAATGTTTAAATCAAATATAGAAACAGTTGAAATCTTTTGCAGGAGAATTCGCGTAGTCCAAATTTCAAAGCCCATTTGATAAATGCGTCGCAACTAAAAATTCCTAGACATCCATTTTGTGCATCCCTACAGCGTCGTACGTGGGATGCTAGTCGTTGAATCGTATTTTTGCATACTTAGAACATATCTCTTACTTTTGTGATAAAAATGTTTATGCTACGGAATGCTATACACGTATAGTAACAGCTAATTTTAAGAGAGTGGTGACAAACTTCCTAAAAATGTAAAAAAAATTGGCAGGCATAGGAACTGCCGATAGAAGTGAAAGCTTATAACTCAGAATTTGATAGCTTACTTTGGAGACTACGCGGGTGAAACCGGAGGGCGTGGCCATGAGCATGGCCATCTAGAAATGCGTCAGCCAGTGGGAAATGCTGATGCGTTTCTAGATAGCTAATGTACATGATCCCGAGTTTACCCGAAGATTTCTTATCATTCCCGAGCGTGACGCTAGAATTCAATTCACACCCCACGAAAAATCTGTCTGTGGCGCGCCAAAAGAAGTTTTCACTTAAAAAAATTGGCATAGGTCATTATAATTGTAATAATAACATGTTATACTCATAGAATACTGACAGTTTTCTGTATTATAAAATACAGTGAAGAAACAAACTTTCAATATGTCAACAAAAAAATTGGCAGTCATAGGAACTGCCGATAGAAGTGAAAACTTAAAACTTAGAATTTGATAGCTTACCTTGGAAACTACACGGGTGTAACCAGAGGGCTTTCAGCATTTCCCATTGGCTGACGTATTTCTAGATGGCCCGTAGCCAGGGTTCCGAGTTTACCCGAAGCTTTCTTATCATATCCGAGCGTGATGAATGAATTCCATTCACAGCCCACGAAAAATCTGTCTAGGCCCGCCTCAAGAAGTTTTCACTTCAATAAATATGTATGCTCGCTCTTTTGTTTTAATTTTTGAAGTGAAAACTTCTTTATGCGCGCCTAGACAGATATTTCGTGGGCTGTGAATTGGATTCTAGCGTCACGCTCGGATGTGATAAGAAATCTTCGGGTAAACTCGGGACCATGGCTATTGGCCATTTAGAAATGCGTCAGCCAATGGGAAATGCTGAAAGGGCGTGGCCTCGGCATCATGCCATGGCCATCTAGAAATGCATCAGCCAATAGGAAATGCTGACGCATTTCGAGATGGCCATGCCATGATGCCCAGCAGGCCACGCCCTCCGGTTATACACGTGTAGTTTTCAAAGTAAGCTATCAAATTCTGAGTTATTAGTTTTCTTTTCTATCGGCAGTTCCTATGACTGCCATTTTTTTTTGCTCGACGTGTAAATTGTACATTTATGAAAAAACTTTGACTTTGCTTTGCCTGAGTAAGTTTTCCCCGATAGTTTTGAATGCGTTTCTTCTAGGTAAGCACGCTCTATCTCATCTTTGCTTAACAACGGGCGAGATGGTGGCCAAATGTAAATTTATAATTGTTAAAAAATACAGTGGTCCTTCCCGGTTCCCCACAGTTAGCAATAGAAGTCCACTAAACGTTTCCACTGCTGTGACTCTATCCCTTCTCTCGTAAAGGTTTGGTGAAAGCCATAAGCCACCACGCTGGCCTATTGCGGGATAATGAATGACGCAAAACTTAGACAAATTCTTGGAACTATATTCTATATTTTAAATGTTCTTCCAGAATAAAATCTAACTTTCCAAATTTCAGCTCGATCCATTCATATATTTCGATGAGATTGAGCAACAAACATTCAAATATCCAAACATTGACATTTTTTATAATATTAGTAGGATAGTAGGATATCTTTGTCGATTGTTAATTATTGGGGAAAACAAAAAATACTTGCCCTATATTTTTTCATAATCTACCAGATGAACTAATTCGAATGCTATGTTTTGATCGTCATTATCCCAATTACGCAGCTGAAACCGCAGGGCGTGCTAGTAATGTTATAAATAACTAGTTAGTTCTAGTTATCAATTCATAGGGTAACGCTAACCGCACTTTACGTACCGGAGTTCAGGGCCGTAATGAAGGGAAGTCGTTGAGCAATGCCCTACTTAATTCAATCTATGCCCTAATATTTCGGCGTATTTAAATTAGGCTAGATTGTAATAAGTAAGATCCAAGATAACTTGGTGAATAATTTTAGAAAAAAAGTGCCCTAATCTGAAAATTTCAAAAAATGTAAGGCACAGGTCACGTGGTCAAGGGTGGATCCAAATTTTGGTCGCATAGTCATTGTTAAGTGAAAAAATCGTGCAACAAGTGTGTACGTTTTTTTTAGTGTAGAAAAAAATGTTCGGGTTAATTTGGGACTTCTTGAGTCTCAGAAGGATAGTCAGCTACGGTTATCTGTATGCTGTGGCTGCTTGTTTCGAAATGAAAACTTCTTATATGCTGACTTTTTTGTGAGCTGTGAATTGAAATGAATCGTCAAGATTCGTTCGAGTTACCTCGGGACCGCTGAGGATGTCTATGATAGGGTCCACCCCACCTATAGCACTCAAGGTTCACGTAGGTATACAACGACGAAAGAATTTTTGATATCGGTTCAGAAGTTCCTGATATTAGAGCGTTCAAACTTAACACTTCTTCAGCTTTATATATTGGTAAATAAATAGATTTTTAATGAACTGAAAACTTCTTTTGGCGCACTTCACTCCTTCAGCCGCATCTGTCACTGTCGTGTGTCGCTACGTTAACTATATTCAATTTATATGTAATTGTTTTTAAGTATTAAAATTATTCAATGGTTTTTATAGTTCTTTCTTATTTTAGTTTTCACTTCAGCCATGTGGTCTGAACCACACACACATTTTTTTAATTCATTCTTGGCCATGAATATTAGTCTTTTAGTCACATCTGTCACTGTCGCGTCGCTGTGCTTACTATATTCACTTTATATGTAATCGTTTTTATATTTAATACTTTTTAATAGTTATTACTTAGTTTAGTTTTCACTTCTGCCTTGCGGTCTTAGCACACATTTTTTGAAGTGAAAACTTCTTTAGGCGCGCCTAGACAATTTTTTCGTGGGGGGTAAATTGGATTCTACCGTCACGCTCGGGTATGATAAGAAATCTTCGGGTAAACTCGGGACCTTGGCGATTGGGCATCTAGAAATGCGTCATCCAATGGGAAATGCTGGAAGGGCGTGGCTTCGCCATCATGGCATGGCCATCTAGAAATGCGTGTGCCAATGGGGAATGCTGACGTATTTCTAGATGGCCATGCCAAGATAGCGAGGCCACACCCTGCGGTTACACCCGTATAGTTTCCAAAGTAAGCTATCAAATTCTGAGTTATAAGTTTTCACTTCTATCGGCAGTTCGTATAACTGCCAATTTTTTTTTATATTGCCTATGCCCTACATCGCTCGTAGCTACGGCCCTGGTTCGTTTCGTAGCGGCGTTACACGGCGCTACACGGCCGTAATAGTCGCCTCACGGCTCGTAACTCTACGTGTGCTCGGCGCAGATAACCGGAGTAAACAGACTATTAGAGCTGACACACGGATGATCA
Source organism: Ectropis crepuscularia (assembly GCA_963693475.1). NCBI lineage: Eukaryota > Metazoa > Arthropoda > Insecta > Lepidoptera > Geometridae > Ectropis > Ectropis crepuscularia. Next base: position 24,787,708 of record OY856355.1, read on the forward strand.
CGTTTGACTAACATTTTGTTCAGAAACTATAACTTTTACCTCCAAATTTACTCTTACTTATCCCGAATTATTTACGTAACTCCTTCCCAATATTATTAACGCGTAATTTAGTGAGTAGGTATAAATAGTGTGTGCATGGTGGATACTCTTTCACTCAAAAACTACTGTCGAAAACTAGATGAAATTGGGTGGATAGATAGATAATAATCTAGAATAACACACAAATTAATTTTATATCATAAAAATTAGGGATCGGAAACTACGCTAGTGAATACGTGGGGCGCAATATCAATTTAACTGCTTGTGACAGACTCTACATTAGCTATCATTGTTCGCAACATTAATAACTAGAAACTAGCTTCTATAATTGTGTATGGTCTTGCAACATTGCTAATTAGTTTTTATGCATCTTTTCACTTGCAACACCATAAACTAGCTTCCCTCTCTTTGTGCCGATAGCGATGGCGTGCGGACGTTTGTAAATGTAATCTTTGGACGAAATAAAACAACAATACACAAGAACGCGCAGGTGTTTAATTTAAACTATATAATACATACAGCCCTACAGCTCAACCATTGGTCCTTCGAGAAAACTTCAAGATTTTGGACCGAAGATTGCATCGATCTACTTGCGAAATCACATCAAGTGGAACCACGTTCGCCGATGACGACGCCATATTTTTAGCTTTTCAAAAATCGACCACATTGCTGCGATCGATTAAAAGCACAGAGAGCACAAGCAAAGCTACTTTCTACAAGATAAGTGTTATTTTGCACAGTGAAAACGAAGATTTGTCGAAGTTCGCCTTGAAATACGTGTATATAACAGACGTATCGAACAAAATCTCGCCACAGAATAGCGTGCAAAAGAAAAATACTTATACTCAAGAAAACAAATTCAGAAGGTTAGTTGGTTCGCCTTGAAATACGTGTATTTAACAGACGTATCGAACAACGAACATCAAGATCAAAGTATAGCGTGCAAAAATACCTATAGGTATTCGATCATTCGTATTACGGAGTTTTGTCGAAGCTTGCCCTGAAATACATACTGATAATTGTATCAAGCTACGACCCTAAAAAACTCGTCAACATAGCGCGCCAAGGAAAACTACTTATAATCAAGATCATTTCAACTTCAACATTTCAAGATTAAATTCAAATATGCAAAGCGTCATTGTAAGCCGCCATATTTGAACGAAACAATACAATCAAACAAAAACGTGAAGCTAGATGCAGTTTGTCAAGTTGGCAGCTCTGAGTTTTTCGACTCAGCGCTGACGTCACGAAGCAGCACTCAAGGCATAGTGTTACTACGAAGTTCGTGCGTGTGTTCAAGTGTTTAGTTTCTGTGTTGTGTTAGTAATAACCTACGTGAAGCACGGAGCTAATATCCTAGGTATTGTAAACAGATATTTATTTTAACTACTAATTTTCTTGTCATAAATTTAAACTGTGTTATTTTCACATAATCTAAATAGTCTGTTACGATTATGGCGGAACTGAAGGCGCTTGTTGCAAATAGAGGCTATGCGAAAGGCTCAATCACACGTCTTTCAAATGATTATGATCGACAAACATATCTTAAAATTGACATTGAAATTGTAAAAGTTAAAAGACAACGTCTCATGGAGGTATTTAAGGAATACGAAAAGTTATGTGTTAGCATCGCTGCATTAAATCCAGAGGATAAAGAAGACTTAGGAGAAATTGAAAACACTTACCTCATGCTATTGGGGGAATTGGAAATTGTAATCAATAAACTACAAATAAGTAATATTTCGATTTCTCCTACTCAAATAATCCCTACCATAACAAACACTGTACAATCAAATATTAAACTTCCAAATGTAATAATTCCAACGTTCACAGGCAAGTACACTGACTATTACGAGTTTATGAACATGTTTACTGCCATGATTCACAACGATATCTCGTTATCTCCGGTGCAAAAGTTTTATTATTTAAAAGGATTTGTCAGTGGCGAGCCCCATGCACTCATAAATAACTTGCCTTTGCTAGATGAAAGCTATAATGAAGCTATACAAATTCTGAAAGGGAGATATGATAACAAAAATAAAATAACACAAGAGCATATCTATGTACTTCTTGATTTACCCGTTATAACACGCTCAAATGTTACTAACCTACGATCATTCCTTTCAGAAGTAAAACAGCATTTAGCTGCTCTAAAAAATTTAGGTGAACAAGTTGACTCTTGGGATTCATTGATATTGTGCATATTATATAGAAAATTAGACGTTTTAACACATCGTTCATTTCAGATGGAAAGAGATTCTAAAACTCTTCCAACTATTAATGAACTTTTAGAATTTGTGCATCGCCGAGCGCTAGCATTGGAAAGCACTGATACTCCCAGTCTAGCTTCCAGTGCACGGACCCTTCAACGGTTGACAAGTAACACTGTAGCCATCCCTGCTACTGCTGCTGCATCATGCCTTTACTGTAAGTCAAACCACAAATTATACATTTGCCCTGGCTTTAAACTCATGACACCTAATAAACGTTTGAACTTTGTCACAGCTAACAAATTATGTCATATATGTTTGTCACTGCATACACGCAAATGCAAATTTCACTTCAAGTGTGCTGAATGTAAGAGTGCAACGCACAACTCCTTGCTGCATGTTGAGCCAAAACAGCTAGGCCCTTCAGTGACCTTGTCTGTCTCGACACAATCGCAGGTCTTATTGCCTACTGCAAGAGTAAAGCTTATAGCTCCATCAGGTACAACCATATTTACCAGAGCACTGCTCGATACCGGCTCACAAGCATCCTTTGTAACACAAAGAGTTGTTGATTTGTTGCAAATAACGGCTAAAGCTTCAAATGCTAACATAATAGGTATTACCAACAAGGAGCAGGTGATCAACAAATGCATACAGCTTGATGTTCACTCTGTATCCATTTAAAGTAAATGTCACTTGCCATGTTGTAAAAAACATTACCAGCATGTTACCGCAGTCGCCTATTGATGTTTCATCAATTAAATTACCACCAAACTGCAAGCTTGCAGATGAGCATTTTTACAAACCTGGTGATGTGCATCTATTACTTGGAGCTGACATATTTTTCCAGGCGTTGCTGCAACAGCCTGAGGACACACAGTCTCCTAGCAGCCAGCATTCCAGCACATCTTCAGCCAGTTCTGAGCAGCTATCAATAATGCATACCTCGTTCGGCCACATAGTTGCTGGTCGCAGTACCTTCAATGCAGGCAAACTCCAAAATAAGGTTGTATCTTTATTTTGTAAAAAATGTGACAACTCCATTGACAAACAGCTAAACTCCTTTTGGAGCACTGAAAAGGTGCCTGAAATCTTCCCAGAGCAAATACCAGAGAATGATTATTGCGAAAATTTCTTTCGGGACACAACAACGCTTGAGAATAATAAGTATCAAGTGGCAATGCCTATTAAAGTACCGTTAGAACAAGTTAACTCTGAGTTAGGGGAGTCCTTTCACTTAGCATTCAAAAGATTTCTTAATTTGGAAAAGAAATTACAAAAAGATAAAGATCTATTTGATGAATACAAAAGGTTTATTGATCAATATATCAATCTAAAGCATGGCGAATATGTTGACATCCAAACCTATGATCTGTCTAAAGATCCAGTATATTTTTTACCGCATCATGCAGTATTTAAAGAAAGTAGTACTACAACAAGATTAAGAGTAGTCTTTGATGGCTCAATGCTAACAAACAAAAAGGTATCATTAAATGATATTTTATTGAATGGACCTGTAGTACAAAAAGATCTATTTGAAATTCTTTTAGCGTTCAGGTTGGAACATTTCTATTTCATATCTGATATTCGCATGATGTTCAGGTGCATCGAATTACAAAAATCTCAGAGATCCTTACAAAATATACTATGGCGCGAGTCACCTCATCAGGACATTAAATGCATACAATTAAGCACAGTTACTTACGGCTTGAAGTCATCATCATATCTAGCCACTCGCTGCCTACTCGATCTCGCTGAAAGATTTAGAGATTGTTTTCCACTAGCATCCACTGTCATAAAGAATAGTACCTATGTAGACGATGTACTCTGTAATAGTCAGAGTGAGGAAGACCTCATACAGATGCAAACACAGTTAGTTCAGCTTCTTGCTCTGGGAGGATTTCAGCTCCACAAGTGGACCTCAAATTGTCAATCAATTTTAAATAATGTACCTCAAGAACAGCATTATTCTGGTTCATTCGACCTACAGAAAGATATATCAGTCAAAACACTAGGCATCGATTTCGATATGCAAGATGATGTATTTAAAAGCACTTGCCCTGAACCTTATAATAGCCCACATGATACAAAACGCGACATATTAAGTTACATCAGCAAATTTTATGACCCTTTAGGTTTGATTGGGCCTGTGTTTGTTCGCGCGAAAGTTATTATGCAATTACTATGGTCGTCCAATACTGATTGGGACGCTGTTCCCACAGATAATATTCGTAACATGTGGTCAGATTTCGTTAGAGATTTATCGCTTATGCAGTCAATTAGCGTCTCACGTACTGTAAAACCACATGACACAAAAGACGTTCAGTTAATCGGCTTTGCAGATGCATCCTCTGTTGCCTACGGTTGCTGTCTATACTTGCGATCGTTTGACACACATGGCAATGTGCATTTACACTTACTTTGTTCAAAATCACGTATAAATCCCATTAAAAAAGAGCTAACAACTCCTAGACTTGAACTCAATGCTGCTCTGTTGTTGTCAAGACTTATTAAAAAGGCAAGCGATACACTATCTACTAAAATTATAATCAGCGAAACTCACCTCTTTTCGGATTCCCAAATCGTACTTGCATGGCTAAAAATAGATTCTGCAAAGTTACAACCATATGTAGCCAATAGGGTGCGATCGATTAAAGACGTTACTGATAACTGTCAATGGCATTATGTCCATTCTGTAGACAATCCCGCAGATTGTCTGAGCAGAGGCCTTCAGCCTCATGAAATCCAATGTCATCGCTTATGGTGGCACGGACCAACTTTTTTACATGAAAAAGAGTATTCTTTTCAATCATTGCCCCATACAGACATACAATTGCCTGAATTAAAATGCAACGAAATAACAATTACATGTACTGTATCTACCAGCACTGATTGCAATATTTTTGAAAGCCTTAAAAAATATTCAAGCATAAATAAAATTATACGTATACTTTCATATATACGTCGATTTTGCAATAATGCAAAACCAACTTCACAAAAACAAAAAGGTTTCATTACTACATCTGAGCTAAATAAAGCCTTATCATTAATAATAAAACATGAGCAATCTCAATTTTATTCGGATGATATCAATTCTCTGCAATGTCATAAACAAGTCACAGGTAATTTGAGTTCTCTTACGCCGTTTTTGGACGGAGAAGGCATCATGAGAGTAGGTGGTCGTTTGCAGAGCGCGTCGATATCTTACGCAAGCATGCACCCTACTATACTGCCTAAAAATTCAATAATTACTGGATTGATCGTGAGAGATTATCACTTGAAACTACTACATGCAGGACAAAAGTTAGTTCTGTGTGCCATCAAACAACGATTCTGGATTGTTGATGGATTACGTGCTGTAAAGAAAATTATTCATAAATGTGTAACCTGCCACAGGTTGAAAGGTGTTGCTTCGAGGCAGCTGATGGGTTCCTTGCCACCGGCTAGAGTCAACTCGTGCCGTCCCTTCAAAAAGGTTGGAGTAGACATCGCTGGGCCGGTATCAGTCAAAAACAGCCGAATCAGGAAGCCTGTCATCGGCAAAGGTTACATAGCACTATTTGTATGTTTTGTTACAAAGTCAATTCATCTTGAGCTCGTCTCAGACCTAACAACAGAATGTTTTCTTGCTTGTTTCAAACGTTTCATTGCTCGAAGAAACCTGCCCAGTGATATCTACTGTGACAATGGCTCTACATTCAAAGGCGCAAGAAACAAATTAGACGATTACTATAAATTATTCTCTTCTAAAAGCCATCAATACAATGTACAGTCATTCGCCTCGCAAAGAGGTATAAACTTCTTTTTCATACCGAGTTACAGCCCTATTTTTGGAGGTTTGTGGGAGAGTGGCGTTAAAAGTACAAAACATCATTTGAAACGCGTTGTTGGTAAGGCTCTATTAACATACGAGCAACTTAATACTGTTTTAGTAGAAATTGAAGGCGTACTTAACTCCCGACCACTTACGGCAGTAACAGCAGACCCTAATGATTTCTCCTACATATCACCCGGACACTTCCTGACAGGTGAGCCTTTAAATACTTACCCAGAACAGGATGTTAGTGACAGCCCTACCAGTATACTTAAGTTTTGGACTATAATCACTGGTATGAAACAAGACTTTTGGAAATACTGGAGTAAACACTACTTAAACTTGTTACAGAACAGGCCAAAATGGCGTTCAGTGAGACCTAATGTGAACGTTGGAAGCTTGGTAATTTTGTGTAGCGATAATACCTCGCCATTATATTGGCCAATGGCTCGTATAACTAATGTGTTCCCTGGTAAGGACAATAAGGTACGAGCAGTAGAAGTACGCACTGCAAATGGTCATACACACAACAGATCTGTAACAAAAATATGTATACTACCTATTGATATATAAACCTCACTTTAATAATTGAGACATAGTAATCACACCTGTAATGTAAATCAGCTCTGCCCATTTGTAATTGTGCTAGAAATTAATACTTACATAAATCTGTAGTTGTAAGATAATGATTTTTCCCATTTTGTTTCATGTATTAGATTTAAAGTAGGATACTATAAAAATTCTTAAATATTATGTCTAACATAACATATATTTAACTAATACTACCCATTATTATTGTACCATGTATTAGATTTAAGATAATACCTAATATAAAGGTCGTTAAAATATTATAAGCATAGTATAAGTGGTAACAACCAGTTTTTGTATCATGCAATAGATTTAAGATAAAGTTATAAGGATTGTTATAATAATGACTATGTCATATAATTAAGTAATATTGTAAAAGCATATTTGACAAATTAGGCTTAAGTACTTATATAAACTTAGATTTTACTTTTATGTTCATATACCTACATTGCTTCTAATGTTTAAAACTTAATTGTTTACTAATATCATGTTTTGCAATTTAAACTTCAACGTTTACAATTTGATTGTTTTGTAATTGAGACTGTAGAATAATACTTAAAACTTACTTGTCAAACTTAAACTCATTATAAATTATTTTGCATTTAGCCTTCCTAATAATGTATCTTTCTAAAGGAGGCCCCAAGTTATGTTCGCAACATTAATAACTAGAAACTAGCTTCTATAATTGTGTATGGTCTTGCAACATTGCTAATTAGTTTTTATGCATCTTTTCACTTGCAACACCATAAACTAGCTTCCCTCTCTTTGTGCCGATAGCGATGGCGTGCGGACGTTTGTAAATGTAATCTTTGGACGAAATAAAACAACAATACACAAGAACGCGCAGGTGTTTAATTTAAACTATATAATACATACAGCCCTACAGCTCAACCAATCATCATCACCAGCATAGATAGCATCATCATCACCATCTTTACTATTTGGTCATGATGAGCCGTAATGAGCAATTTTTGACACAAGAAAATCTTATAAGTCTGCGTCACCGACATGTTAACAAAGCGACGTAGCCTTGGAGCGGTGGCGGAGCAACTGAACGGGACGTGTCCTTCAAACGCTTTTTGTATGGGTGATATCGTGTGAGTTCGAATCACCGATGTTAGTAGTAGCAGTATGACTGTAGCTATATAGGTAACGTATTTTGCAACAACTCTTTACTACCAAAGTTCTAAGCCTATATAATATTATCTAACTTCTAGACCGTAACGCGGCGCGGAACCCACATGGGTTCGGCACGGAATAACCTCATCATGTGAAAAATAAAATTAAAAAAAGTATATGGCACTCGGGGACTGCCGCGGTAAAGCTATTGCATAGTATTTTTTATCAACTTATGCAAAACACATAGAAAACTCACTCAGTGAAAATCCGTTACGATTTTCAGTCGATGTATTTTGATTTTATATAGGTAATGTTATTCATGCTACATATTTATTATCCAATTAGAATCATTTTAGCATAATAAACACATTTACAATAGAAACAGTACTTACGTGACATAATTCCAATAAGAAATCCATAGAAAAACAAAATACACCATACAGTTCACTGTTGGGACTGTGACGCAATCACTAAATTACCGCGAATTCTAAATTTCAAATATGAATTATGCAATAGACTAAATAGTTTCCGTTAAAAAAAAAAATCTTTAAGAACGTATGTAACACAGGTTCTTATACAAATATAGTCTGTAAGTCATAGTAAAATAAGATTTAAAGTCAAATGGAACTGGAATGGAAATGGAATGGAATGGATGGACCAATGTGGAGTGGGGGATGTTAGGTTTTATTTTCGTGGCGGAATTTCTTGATTCGGTTGCCGCACCCAAAGCCCGCAATAAAACTATGCATTAGCTTAAAAATTGAATCTACACTCAAACATTTTGAGGTTAGTTTTGACAAAACAAATGATAAGTGAGTTTATCAACACAACAATTTTCGCGGTATAAGAAAAAAATGAACTAGTGAAATAAATAAACAGAATTTGTCTTAACATTTATTTTTGATCATGGGCTAAGGCAGATCCTATGACTGGCAATTTTTTTTTCAAAAGACAGGCTTACGCTTGATTACCATCCCCTGACTCATACATAAGAAGATGGTGATGCAATGACGAAACAAGTGGTTAATTATCTTCCATTTTGAATATCCGTGTGTCCATTTTATAAGTAACCTACCGACGCATATTATACAGGCTGCAAAATTCATTAACATAATAAATTGCAAACAGCTGCAAAATGTAAAATGCGTTTAATGCTCGATTGTCTGGCGTGGGGGCGCCACTGTTTGCAGGATCACCGTAACATCGATCGATATGTTTAGAAATGGATTTATTATTCAGTGTCCCCGCAGTGTAACCAAGGGCTTTTCAGTTTTTCAAAAAAAATTATTTGCGCCAAATACGAGCTTGGTTCGAGGGTAGTTTTTTGCAAACTTTGAACATCATATTTACTTAAATCAAAAATGTGCAATTTACACGTCAATTACAAAATAAATAACTAAATAAAAAATAAATAAAAAAAAATTTAACTTTTTCAAAATGTTTTTAACAAATTAAAAGGTTTATTGTATAGATGAGTGTTAGTTATTTTATACTAGAAAAAAAAAATTAAAACCTAAATAAAAAAATTTGAAAAATTAAATTTAACTTTTTCAAAATATTTTTTACAAAATAAAAGGTTTATCGTACAGATGAGTGTTAATTATTTTATACTAGCAGTCCGCCCTGGGTTTGCCTGTGGTGCATATTTAACTTTTAGCACTCATGGATCACGTACATATGCAACGGTGAAAGTATTTTTGCAATCGGTCTAGTAATTTCTGAGATAATGGCGTTCAAGCTCTTCAGCTTAAAATATCAATAGACATTTTTATTTTACAGTTGTAATGAACAATGCCACTTTTTACTTATTTATCGTGTTTTTGAAACCACCGAAACTTAGGCCGATTTAATTGTTCCAGAAAGACTCTTATATAATTAAGCTCCCATAACGCCATAATGTGAATCAGCTTCCCTGTATTAGTGAGTGAATTCAATCGAAATGTAATCAAAAACACCTTTTCTACGTCAAGGAAATTAATTTACGCATATCTTTCTGTCTGGAGGAAACGATTGGGTTATGTCGGGCTCGACACCACAAGTAGAAACTAAGCCTCGAAACTCGAAGACGCTCTTGAGATAAAAACTACCTTATGTGTTTGATTCCAGACTATTTTCTTTATTCAACTCATACTCATACTCATTTATTGCATACTCTCTGTACATGTTAATAAGTTATAGTAGGTAATAATACATTAAAAAAAAAATGGTTGTCTGTAAAGTCGGTTTACTGACGATAGAACGTGACAACGTCTTAAGAAATCAGTACGCTGATAGCGCGAGTAGTGATACCGCTCGACTCGGCGGGTGGCGCCCTCAGCGCTCAGCTTCGTCCGCATGGCACGGAAGACGAACTAACGGTAACGGCGGAACGTTACAGTTTTGCGGGCGTGCAGCCGGCTTCATCGAATTATAAGACGTTATCACGTCAAAAATTGGCGGTCATAGAAACTGCCGATAGAAGTGAAAACTTATAACTCAGAATTAGATATTACCTTGGAAACTACATGGGTGTAACCGGAGGGCGTGGCCTCGCCATCTTGGCATGCCCATCTAGAAATGCGTCAGCATTTCCCATTGGCTGATGCGTTTCTAGATGGCCATCCCATGATGGCCTGTCCAGGCCCTTTCAGTATTTCTCATTGGCTGACGTATTTCTAGAAGGTCAATAGCCATGGCCCCGAGTTTACCCGAAGCTTTCTTATCATACCCGAGCGTGACGAATGAATTCAATTCACAGCCCACGAAAAATCTGTCTAGGCGCGCCTAAAGAAGTTTTCACTTCAATAATAATTAACATTAAGTTATACAACCTTAATAATATAACTAACAAAAAAACAACATATCAGTACAAATTTAATTCATTTTCTTTTGCGTGAAAGAGTGAAAATTATCCATCCACCCTCACAAACTTTCGCATTTATAATGTTAGTAGTGGTCCGCCCCGGCTTTTCCCGTTGTATATAAAATATTTATATAGCCCATTGCACTTAGGGATCACGTTGATATCTAACGATGAAAGAATTTTTGAAATCGATCCAGTAACTCCTGAGATTATCGCGTTCAAACGAATAACCTCTTCAGCTTTATAATATTAGCACAGTCTAGTAGTATTTCTTTATACTGTGATGTGAATATAGATTTAGATGTAATCATTATAAAAAGAAATCTCTCCTTACAAACAAACAACCCATCGTGATCATTGCCAAGCGGCTGAGATCCCAAAACACAGCGTAATTTCGTTGAAATCCGATACTTATTTTTTAGGCAAAGTAAATTCCTACTCTTGGATCACCTGAGGAAGCAGTTGATAATATTAATTGGTATAGGTCCACATTACATTACTATGTTCCGGTTTGAAGGGCAATGTTTCCGGTGTAATTATAGTGCATAGAGATAAAACATCTTATATCTCTGGGAGACGAGCGCAGTGCTGTGCTGCAGGTAATGATTTGGACTCTTCATGTTCCAATAGCTGCGTGTAACTGTGCTGTTATGTGTCAGGCATGATGCTTACCATCAGGCGCATGTCTTGTTCGTCTCGTCAGTCTATACTATAAAAAAATAAGTAAGCATAATCTAAGTTATCTGGCTCCCATAGCACAATTTTTGCTTAGTTTGTGCTAGACACAAACGGGGTTGACAACGACGATTATAAAAGTGATCGTGGCTCTGTTCGGCTCTCTTGTATCTTCTTACATATTTGTCTCATACTTATTGTGTTCTCTCTTGCTTTTATTGTTCTGTATTATTCTTGTTCCCGAGCGAACGGTTGATTAAGCAAAGATAAGTATTATAACTGTTGTCTAAGGTTTACTTGTGTACAGATTATGTAGGTATGTGAAGGCGCAGAGTTTTCTTCACCACGTTCTTTCTCTGTAGTCTATAGGTGCACCGAAAGTGGAAATAAATAACATTTGAATACCATCTATTGGGTTTTCTATTCATCCTACTATCTTTTAAGTAATTAACAACAGCATTCACATCTAAGCTCACAGAATTAAGGCTATCCTGATGTAAATTAGGTTATAACAGCGCAGAATCCTAAGAGATTCTAACAAGAGAATGGCGTTCTGTGTGAAATGTTCACCAATATTTGTTTCTCCTCCAATATATTAATTAAACATTACAATATAAAATAGGAAAATGTTTTAAACTAATTATTGGTTGTTCTAAGGAGATATCCCTTCCGTCTGAAACGATGAGACCCAATCTACGCACCATGTATAGATTAAGAACAGATAAGATAACAGAACACATACAAACTATCTTACTAATCTACTTAAACTACGGATATAATAATTGGATTACCTGAAACCGATGAAGGTCTATAGATAAGGGTAAAACTTAAATTAAACTCTACGAGATAAGACACAAGTTTTGTTTTAAAGTTTCACCATTGCTAAACTATATTCCTAGCTGAGACTACTGAAATCTTCTGTTATGCTGCAAAACTTCAATTTTATCTAATTTTTTTTTAGTAAAGAGTGACGAAACGAGCAGGACATGTGCCTGATGGTAAGCAACATGCCTGTAACATGACAGCACAGTGACACGCAGCTATTGGAATATGAAGAGTCCAAATCATTACCTAGCACTGCACTGCGCTCGCCACCCAGAGATCTAAGTTGTTGTACCTCTAAACACTGTAATTTCTCTGGAAACATTGCCCTTCAAACCGGAACACAGTAATGTTTGCACATTACTGCTTGGCGGTAGAATAACTGGCAAAGGTGTGGTACTTCCCCAGGCGGACTCTGCGAAGAGTCCTTCCACTGCAATATAAAATTATAAGTACCTAAGTATTTTTCGTAAACCTGTTATCTTCGACGTCTCTCCAAAACCAATCAAGCCAACTTGGGGACTATAACTACTCAAGAAAAAAAAGTTAACCGTTCAAACTCGGATGCTACGTCATTTAAAGAGGGGGTAAAGAGGGATATAGATGAGCTCATCCGACCAAGGAAATGAGGGGCGATCGGCCAAACGATCGGGCATTAAATAAGTGGCTGTGGTCGGTTTAAGGTGCTTTGCCATTGGTGCGACATTGAAAACAGATGACGCCGGTACTTGTCAGAGTAGATTGTTTATTAAATAGAATGATAGGTTGCCTGATGGTAAGCAATAGATCTGACCATGACAGAACTGTGCCAATCGGATTGAGAGACGTGCCAAAAAGCTCATAGACAACGATACTCTTGAGCGAAAAAGACTTCAAAGTCTTGAACATCGCCGAAAAATTACTAGCCTATCGGTTTTTATCGGATACAGTTCGGAGAGTGTGCGACTGATTTGCCTGATCTAATACCACCCTGTCCTTTTTTCTATCGGAATACTCGTAGCTCGAAAAAGCGACTTCGTTTCATGGTTGATGTTCCAAAGACACGAACGAAGAGATTTGACTCTACTTTTGTGATAAGAACGTCTAGGCTGTGGAATACGTTGCCTGAGTGGGTTTTCCCCGATGGTTACAATCTTTGTGTCTTCAAGTCGAGAGTGAGTCGGTTTTTTTCTAGGTAAACGTGCTCCATAGTAGATCGCATCGTCGCTTAACATCAGGTGAGATAGCGGTCAAGTGTAAACCTATAGATAGATAGATTTACTGTTTATTGCTCTTTAGAAGTAAACAAAGTTACACATATATACAAAAACTTATAAAATAAATAAAGTCACAATTGGCGACTTTATTGCTAAATACGAATTAATATAAAACATAAATATAATTTTTTACTATAAAAGTTTTAAAAAAATAGACTGAATACGTAGACTCTATAATACTACCTAACACTGCGTTCGTTATCCAGTGATATGATTTATTTTATTACTATGTCACAACCAACAATGGTACACAGTGATATTTGCACACTACTACTTAGCGGTAGAATAACTGGAAAAAATGTGGTTGTTCTTGGTTGGAATCGAACCCACAACCTTCATACACCTTAACTCACTAACGACTAAGCCACGATGCAAGACATAACTCTATATTTTAATAGTTTACGAGCGGTACACATTTCGACATTTGTTGTCTTCAGCGGTGTATCAAAATTTACCTTAACCAGCCTTCTAAGATTTTCTTAAAGAGATATTATTTGGATTCGAATAGAGCTCTCCCGCCATTGTTTAAACGGTATAAGTGTAATCGGTGGATATTCACAATGCCCCTCCATTTCTCTTTATGTTTGATGGTAACCACTAAGTGGTGCTCGACTAGGGATGGGAAAAAATTGCCTGTTGTCTAGTTATTAATTGGTTATTCGAATAACCTTTCAGAGCGAAGTACTTTGTAGCAATTTTTTTATTCTGCTATAAATTAATAAACCATTTTTTTTTCAATCACTGCTAATTCATTTCTTTGGAATGGAACAAAACAAAATGGAAGTATAAATATATTATAAAATCTGCCATCAGGTTTCATACTTAGATGCTCATGCATATTAGTTAGTTATTTGTTTGAACATCCCAAACATAACAACAAACAAAGCAAAACTTGAAAAAAATATAGTAGGAGAAAAATAAGTGGTAGTTAAAAAATTGTATTTATTTGTGTGAAAGAAATCTTGTTTTAATAATTTTAAATAATTGAAAATATTGATTGTTTTCAATGGTGTTGTGTGTGAATTGTCCACCAATATTTATTTATTTGTTTATTTATTAGTATGGTGTAGAAAATTCGACGCGTCTGTCTGTATATTTTTCCACAGAATTGTAACATAAAAACGAATTTATCGATTTTGAAAGATGTGATTGAAAACTGTGGTGAAATAATATATGAAGAAAAGTTTTACATCGGAAATTACTTAACATTTTATTAGTTGTTGTATATATCAAATTTTTCAATTTACATTGGATCCAAAACTATGTTTAAATCAATAGAATAAAAATCCTTTTAAATAATAGAATTATCTTATATAATCTATGATTTCAAGATTATTTATTATATAATCTTGAAATCATAATTATTGATTTTAACCCAAAACAGCACATTATTTACATGTTATCATCAGGACAAAACAAAATTAACTAGATAATAGTAATTTTCTTAATTCTAAGCAAATAAAATTACGGTAAAAAGAAAAAGAAAGAAAAAAGTCGCGGAAGGATTGTGTTCCGGTTTGAAGGATAATGTTTCCAGTGAAATTACAGGGCTTAGAGATATAATATATTAGATCTCTGGGTAACAAGCGTAGTGCAGTGCTAGGTAATGATTTCGACTCTTCATGTTCCAATATCCATGGGGTGTAAGGGGGAAGCGCTTAACATCTAGTTTCCCCAAATGTCAACCTCTCCTGCGCGTGGTACACCCTGCTGCCAACTAACGAAGCTCTGACGACCGAACCAATGGCGGTATATCCATTTAAAAACCAGTCCTAAATTGACCTGGCCGGTGACGGGCAGCGGCGTCATCGGCGCAAAGGACTGGCTCCGCGGTCACCAACCCGCCTGCCAAGCGTGGTGACTATGGCAAACACCCCCCCATATGATGGTCACAAAAAAGAAACGGCCCCTAGTCCCCGGCGGCTCCGTTATTCCAGGCGTTGGTGGCAGCCTTGGTTCCGGCGGAGCATGGGGTGCTAAGAATCCCCGGCAGACGCCCCGCCACCAAACCCAACGACTCGACCTGGCAACGTACAACGCACGGACGCTGAGGGCTGACGAGAAGATTGTGGAGCTGGAAGAAGAAGTGGACAAGTTGCGCTGGGATATCATAGGGTTATCCGAAGTCCGTAGACAGGGCGAGGACAGAATAACCCTCGAATCCGGCAACTTGTTCTACTACCGGGAGGGAGATCAACAATCCCAAGGGGGTGTCGGGTTTATCGTCCGCAAGTCTATTGTCAACAACGTGTTAATGATCGAGAGTGTGTCGAGCAGGGTTGTATACCTTGTAGTTAAAATAACCGACCGGTATTCATTGAAGGTCATACAGGTATACGCACCGACCTCGACACATCCCGACGAAGAGGTTGAGACCATGTATGAGGACATCTCCAAAGCCATACATGTCTCGCCAACACATTTCACAGTTGTGATGGGAGACTTCAACGCGAAACTAGGCAAACGTAGCGGTGATGAGTTGAGAGTGGGACAATTCGGATATGGGCAGCGGAACCCAAGAGGGCAACGTCTAGCTGATTTCTTGGAAAGGGAGAGCCTCTTTATGATGAACTCCTTTTTCAAGAAACAGCCACAACGAAAATGGACATGGATTAGCCCAGATGGTTCCACAAAAAATGAGATCGACTTCATTATGACGACTAAACGGCAAATATTCAGCGATGTCTCTGTGATCAGTAGGGTTAAGACCGGCAGCGATCACCGTATTGTAAGAGGCACGCTGAATCTAAACATTAAGTTCGAAAGATCACGTCTAATGAAGTCCACGCTCCGACCAAATTATGCTCAAATCGAAGATCCCGATAACTTTCAACTCGAACTTCAAAATCGCTTCGAAGCCTTAGATGAATGCGTAACGGCGGACAAAATAAACGACAGGCTGGTGGAAACTGTTCAAGCAGTTGGCAGGAAATTTTATAAGAGCCGACGCCAGAATAGAACCCAAAAGCTCTCCGATCATACTCTAAATCTCATGGCGGTTAGGCGAAATATGCGATTGCAGTCTTCGGTCGACATGACGGTATACAGACGGCTCAATAGACAGATATCTACTTGTGTGCGACGCGACATACGCTGCTTCAATACTTCGTGTATTGAAGAAGCGATCAAGCAGAACAAAGGCTCGAAAGTGTTCGCAAGAAATCTGTCTCTTGGGCAAAGTCAATTGACCAAACTGAAGACCGACAGTGGTAACGTCGTCTCGTCGAAGCCCGAGATTTTGGAGGAGATTGAGAGGTTCTATGAACAGTTATACACCTCTACGCAAGCACAACCTGTCGTTAGCATGGCAAAAGACCCCAGAGCCAAGCTGACCCGACACTTTACCGAAGACATCCCGGAAGTCAGCCTGTATGAGATTAGGATGGCCCTCAAACAACTTAAGAACAACAAGGCACCTGGTGACGACGGAATTACGACTGAGCTTCTGAGAGCGGGTGGAAAACCGGTACTTAAAGTCCTCCAGAAGCTGTTCGACTCCGTCATACTTGACGGTAATACGCCAGAAGCGTGGAGCAGAAGTGTGGTGGTGCTCTTCTTCAAAAAAGGTGACAACACCTTGTTGAAGAACTACAGACCCATCTCACTTCTGAGCCACGTTTATAAGTTGTTTTCGAGGGTAATCACGAATCGTCTCGCACGCAGGTTTGACGACTTCCAGCCACCCGAACAAGCCGGGTTCCGAAAAGGCTATAGTACCGTAGACCACATCCATACGCTTCGGCAGATTATACAGAAAACCGAGGAGTATAATCGGCCACTATGTATAGCGTATGTGGACTATGAGAAAGCCTTCGATTCCATCGAGACCTGGGCAGTGCTTCAGTCTCTCCAGCGATGCCGCATGGACTATCGCTATATCGAAGTGTTGAGGTGTATTTACAGCAAAGCCACAATGTCTGTCCGATTACAGGACCAGTGCACAAAACATATCCGGCTACAGAAAGGCGTGAGACAGGGAGATGTTATATCTCCGAAACTGTTCACTGCCGCGCTGGAAGATGTTTTCAAGCTACTGGACTGGAACGGACATGGCATCAATATCAACGGCGAATGCATCACTCACCTTCGGTTTGCCGACGATATAGTAATTGTGGGGGAGTCGATGGAGGACCTCGGTGCCTTGCTCAGGGACCTCAGTAGAGTATCCCAACAGGTAGGTTTGAGGATGAATATGGACAAGACGAAGGTCATGTCAAATGTTCATGTCTCACCTGTACCGGTTATTGTTGGGAATACCACACTCGAAGTTGTTGACGAATACGTCTACCTGGGTCAAAAGATCCAATTGGGTAGATCCAACTTCGACAAAGAGGTCCAGCGAAGGATCCAACTCGGATGGGCAGCTTTCGGGAAACTACGGCACATCTTGGAGTCCAAAATACCCCAATGCTTGAAGACGAAAGTCTTCAATCAGTGCGTGTTGCCAGTGATGACTTATGGAACTGAGACGTGGTCCTTAACTGTAGGCCTCATAACAAAGCTCAAAGTCACACAGCGAGCTATGGAGCGAGCTATGCTCGGAGTCTCTTTGCGCGACAGAATCCGTAATGAGGATATTCGCAAAAGAACGAAAGTAGCCGACATAGCTCGAAGAGTAGCTAAGCTGAAGTGGCAATGGGCAGGCCACATCGCTCGCAGAACTGACAACCGATGGGGAAGAAAGGTTCTCGAGTGGCGACCACGAACTGGAAGACGCAGTGTTGGACGGCCTCCCACTAGATGGACAGATGACCTCACAAAGGTCGCTGGAAACCGCTGGTTGCAGGTTGCGCGGGACCGTTCGTTGTGGAAATCTAGGGGGGAGGCCTATGTTCAGCAGTGGACGTCTTACGGCTGATGATGATGATGATGATGTTCCAATAGCTGCGTGTCACTGTGCTGTTATGTGGCAGGCATGTTACTTACCACCTGTCCTGCTCGTTTCATCACTCTACATAATAAAAGAGTCGTAATAACAAAACTTTAAGACTATAAAAACATATTCGAATCATCGTCGCTCATTCGAATAGTAGGTAATCGAATATCGATTAAACCAATCACTTTACCTCAATAAAAGTGCTCGGTTATGTTACGAACAGATAATGGTTGGGAATATCAGCTCTCAGTGAATATGATAATGATGTTTTCGGTGGTTCTGTTAATCTATTTCCTTGCTCGAACGCGATTACCACCTTTTAGAGGAAATTTAATCTCGTTTTAGTGGTTTGGGGTAAGATTTTAGGTTTACTGGTGGGAAACAGGGAGCAGACGTTTAATAAAACTCAATTGAATCTTTACGTGATGTAATTAAAATGTTTTTACTTATTTTTTATACTCTTTAGTACGGAAAATAGCGTGGTTGTTACAGATATTTAATTACCTCACGTGTGGTATGGTCGGTTCAGTCCAACCCAAATTTATTTAGTATGTACCTAAATACGCGAATTAAGTTCAGTGAGTACTAGAATATTTTTTTGCGATTTTAAATTATTTAACCGAACTAATACTAAAGATGTTAAAGTTTTGTTAGACAATTGTTACGTCACGATGGTACAGCTATTTTTAACAGTTTAGAGTGATAAGTCGAGCAAGACATGTGCCTGGTGGTAAGGAACACGCCTGCCTATAACACTGTTGGAACATGAAGAGTTAAAACCATTTCCTATTATCCCTTTATTTTAATGTAATTTATCTGTAACCATGGCTATGCAAACCAGAAAACAGTAATGTTTGCATATTACTCCTTGACAGTAAGATAACTATACAAAGGTACTTCTCCAGGCGGACAGTGCAAAATGTTGTTCTATTCAACCATTTTCTTCTTCTTCTAATCCAAGAACTATGTAAAAAAAGATAATTGTAATGACAAAGGCCACGGACCCCGAAGTCTGTGGAGTGGCTAAATTAAATAAAACCAGCCAAGTGCGAGTGGGACTCCCGCATGAAGGGTTCCGTACCATTAGCAAATAAACGGCGAAATCCTCCTTGGCTTTGTTCGAAATTCCTTTTACACTACAATTTCCGCAGACAGGCAAAACGTGTGATTAAAATATTGATTTTTAGCTCATGCTGCTGACGATGAAATCGATATCACGTTCTATTTTTACTAGTGGCGCCATCTAGTTTATTTGGGTCGGACTAATCGAGCAAAAATCAAGTTTCTTGTATGGGAGCTTCCCTTAAATAATGTTTTATTTTATGTTTTAGTATTTTTTGTTATAGCGGCAATAGAAATACATCATCTGTGAAAATTTCAACTGTCTAGCTATCACTGTTCTTGAGATATAGCCTGGTGACTGACGGACGGATGGACGGACAGCCACGTCTCAGTAATAGGGTTCCGTTTTTACCCTTTGGGTACGGAACCCTAATAAAAAACACTCATATACAATAATTATAATCATTCAATGCTCAATCAAGCAAAAAATGTACAAAAATCCAACTAAGATTTTGGACGTGTGTGACATCAAACACTCTCAAAAAGACAAAATAAATTTCGAGAAGAGTCTTTATGTATGACTATAGGACAATCTTTTTCTTTTATTACTTAGTTTTTCTTTAAGTTTAGTTGATCCAACTTCATAACCAGTATTGTGTATCTATCTTCTATCTATCTATATATATAAAAATCAATGCCACTTTTCGTTGTAACCAAACTCCTGCTAAATGGATCGATTTTAATAAAAAAAAATATACGTTTGGCTAGGGCACTGGATGGTTTAGATTCACAAATCAGCCCGGCAGATGGCGGTGCGCTGATGCTGTTGGTGTCTAGGTTATTATCCGAGCGAAGCCGGAACGGGCCACTAGTACTAATTAAAATAATCAAATTACAGGACACAAAATAATTACTACGAAATAATATCGTATAATCTACGAAGAGATTTGACTCTACTTTTGCGAAATAAGAGCGTCTAGGTCTAGGCTGTGAAATGCGTTGCCTCAGTGGAATTTCCCCGTCGGATCCTTCTAGGAAAGCACGTGTCATTGTCGTTGTTTAACGTCTGGAGAGATGCGGTCAAGCGTAGACCTGTAAAACTACACAAATATATTTAAGAAAACGTGTAAACAAAACAATTGACAGTCTTAGGAACTGACACGTTATAACTCAGAATTTGATAGCTTACTTTGGAAACTACGCAGGTGAAACCGGAGAGCGTGGACATGAGTATGGCCATCTAGAAAGGTTGACGCATTTCTAAGTGGTCAATGGCAAATTCTATCGCATTCCTAGATGGACATTGGCTATGGTCCCGAGTTGACCCGAAAATATCTTAACACTCCCGAGCGTGACGCTAGAATTCAATTCACACCCCACAAAAAATCTGCATGTGGCGCGCCACAAGAAGTTTTCACTTCAAAAAGCGTACCAATCACTTATTATTTTTTAACCCTTACCACTCCATGTTTGCCTGGAAAAGATAGCAAAGGAAGATGAGGCCGCCAAATTGTCAGTACATATTTATGTAGTACCTATATTATGTAGTGCGCTGGTAAATTCTCAACGTTTCGAATTGGCTCTCGTTGTGAGAAAAAAAAATTGGCAGTCATAGGAACTGCCGATAGAAATGAAAACTTAAAACTCAGAATTTGATAGCTTACCTTGGAAACTACAAGGGTGTAACCAAAGGGCGTGGCCTCGCCATCTTGGCATGGGCATCTAGAAATGCGTCAGCATTTCCCATTGGCTGATGCGTTTCTAGATGGCCATGCCATGATGGCCTGTCCACGCCCTTTCAGCATTTCCCATTGGCTGACGTATTTCTAGATGGCCAATAGCCATGGTCCCGAGTTTAGCCGAAGCTTTCTTATCATACCCGAGCGTGACGAAAGAATTCAATTCACAGCCCACGAAAAATCTGTCTAGGCGCGCCTAAAAAAGTTTTCACTTCAAAAACCTCTCTTCTCTGTCGTGGGAACATAAAGTAAGCTATTAATACCACGTAGACATTGTTACACCATGTTTCCACAATGAATTGTAATTTAGGTTTAATTCAGCGCCGAGGGAAAACAATGACGTCAAGCTCAAAGAACAACTCCCGGGAAATGTGCAGCAGACAGTCGGGAGCTTTAAATTTATTACTTTCTCACTTAATTAGAGACTTGGCATAATTTAATATTATCTCTGACGGAACAGAATAAATATGCAGATGGAAAACGTCGCTTTAATTAGATTTCTGGTTGAAATAAATATAAACATTCTTGACACATTTTAACATAACACCATCCTGCCTCAAACTAAGTGCAGCTTGTACTATGGAAGGATGGATGAGATCAAACAAATAAAATTTTAATATTTTTTGGTCCATATGGACACAGAAAACGAATCTGTATTTTGCACACAAATATTTGTTCTAAATGGGAATCAAACCTACGGCCTACGGCTTTGCAGGTACACTTACTACCACCTGAACAACTAAGCCAAAAAAAAAAAATAGTATGTTTTATTATTTATTTACTATTTTTGTAAACTCTACGTTTCTTTTTTGTCTTTTGTACGTGCGAATAAGTATTAAAAATGTGATAAAATATAATATTGTGTATTTGTATGATGCCAAGTAATATTGTATGTATTGAATACAATAAAATGCCAGATTAAATAAGGAAACTAAATACAAATCTTTTAGCAAACTCTTCGAGCACTGCAGAAGCAGAAATGCTAACGTAAGTACAGTTAAAGGTTTTCTTAATGAAAAATTCTAGACAATTTAGTTTTATTAATGACTAGCAACGCCTTGCGGTGTTACCCGCGTAGTTACCGTTGTTTTTTCGGAACAAAAAGTTAAGTAAAAAATGTGTTCTTCCAGACTATAATCTATCTGTGTTCCAAATTTCAGCCCAATCCGTTCATACGTTAGGACGTGATTGAGCAACAAACATCCAAACATTGACATTTATAATATTAGTCGGACTAGTAGTATTGCTAAGAGGTACCCGTGGGGACACCCCCACGGGTACTTCTTAGCAATACTGTGGGCGACCAGGCCACGGCTACTAAGCCCTGCTTCATCAATGCTGAGCCGTTCGGGGAGGTCACCTTAGAACAACTAAATGAAGCAAATATAATTTTGAAATACACAGAAACATAACGTAGGCTTTTCCCTAAAAAAAATTATTCAAAGATTTTAGAAAGGAGGAAAGTGGTTCTACTCTTATTAATGCACCAAACTCTATATACATATCTACAAAGTGCGCTGGCAAATATTGTTGATGAATTTGGTATTCAGTTATGTATCTGCACATTTTTTCATCTCCGTAATGAAATTTTGTCCGTTTGTCTTTATTTTGAGTGTGATTATTTTAGTTTCATTGTAATAACAGAGTTCTCACTCAACTGAAAAACGAGGAGTTATGATTTAGACTGTCTTATATAGTCTTAAATTAATATAGTATATGCGTAGGTATTATGCGTATAGTATACTTGTGTAGTCGTTTGGTGGTTAAATCCTACTTATCTTTTCTTATAAGCCTAAGTAATAACATAGTAACATCTAGCCTCAAACTAAGCATAGTCATAGAATCCAATTAGTTGATATAATATTTGTATAATTTAAAACATTTTCTTAAAATAAAGAGTGACGAGACGAGCAGGACATGTGTCTGATGGTAAGCAACATGCCTGCCACATAACAGCACAGTGACGCGCAGGTATTGGAACATGAAGAGTCCAAATCGTTACCTAGTACTGCACTGCGCTCATTACCCAGAGATACGAGTTGTTATATCTCTAAACCCCGTAATTTCTCTGTAAACATTGCCCTTCAAACCGGAACACAGTAATGTTTGCACATTACTGCTTGGCGCTAGAATAACTGGCAAAGGTGTGGTACTTCCTCAGGCGGACTCTGCTAAGAGTCCTACCACTACATAGGCTTATTGTACAAAAACACCGAGATACAGAACAAAAATATGTTTTCCTTACTATAATGTTTTGTCTTCGATGAGAACTGAACCCATGACCTACGGCTTAGTGACTCAACTCGATACAAACTGAGACAAAACGATCAAAGCTCAAAAACATCCCGAAATTGTTCTAGTATCATCGATTACGAGATATTTGATAAACTTGCAACTTGTATGTATATAAATTATAATAATACATTTATTTTCTCTTAACAATTTGGCCTTATTCTAAATAAATATACTTAAAGAAACTAGCATGCAGATTATAACTAATTTAACTAACCATTTAATTAAGTGACGACCAAATTGTTCAAAAATCACATGTAGTTATGAGCCCTAAGTCTCACACTAGGGGGAGCCTGTGTTGTGAGGCTTAGTGGTTTGTCTTCTATCTTACTTCTTACTGTAGCATTTTAAGTACACTAACTAACTAAACAATACCCACCAAAAACATTCTGTAAAAAACTAGCCAAGTCTCGATAAAGCTGCATATTTATCTCTAAAAAGTAATTAAATCTAGACAAAGCTGTGCCAAGTCTAAGGTACCTTACTGCGATTTCTTTATTATAATAGTTAATGTTGTGTGAATTGGCCGTTGAAGGGTACACAAGGGTACAAAACCAGGTGCTCCATGACACCATTGCACCAATCTGTCGCCAGAACCACCACCATTGATGATGGAAAATGGCCAATTTGAAAACGTTGATTCAATAACCAGTCAATTGTTTTTGTCTTACCATTTTCCCTAAATTGAATTGTATGTATATGGGTGTGAACAATAAAGAATTTCAATAATACTTATGTGTAGGCGAGCCGGAAACAAACAGTTTAAAAAAAGATTTCCAGTCCAGACGGACTTCTATTCATTGATAGAAGTCCGTCTGTACGTCTATTTTATGTAAGATAGGTGGTCGATTTGACGCTCCCAAAAAAAAATAGAGCAGAAGTCAGTATTCGATGCTGAACGCAGGTGTTGCTGTTGAATGCATGCATGTGTTGTTGTTTAACAACAGCCTAATATGAGACACTAGCGTCCAATTACCAATACCAGTATAGGGTATTATCTCGCTTAACAAGTACAAACATAAGTAGTTACAACAGATACAACATAACGTGTAAACAAAATTTACTTGTATACACTAACGGACTAACGTATAAGAATGTTCAACGGCCAAGTCACAAAACATTAACTATATTAATAAAGAAATCCCGGTAAGGT
Source organism: Ectropis crepuscularia (assembly GCA_963693475.1). Classification (NCBI taxonomy): domain Eukaryota; kingdom Metazoa; phylum Arthropoda; class Insecta; order Lepidoptera; family Geometridae; genus Ectropis; species Ectropis crepuscularia. The sequence continues at coordinate 24,812,195 of OY856355.1, forward strand.
ACCTTAGACTTGGCACAGCTTTGTCTAGATTTCATTACTTTTTAGAGATAAATATGCAGCTTAATCGAGACTTGGCTAGTTTTTTACAGAATGTTTTTGGTGGGATTTCACTTCTTTTTGTAGAAACGTGGACTTGCCGATTTATTATATTCGATGTATTATTTGACACATGTTCTTTTTTTCCGGTTCTGATTCTTGTATATTAGCAACATTCGCCCAGTAGTGGGAAGCAATAGGCTAGATTAAATTAGAAGATGTGTCCCACTATGCTGGATTTTTGCAATGACAGTCGATTTTTTTGTGTACCAATAGTAGAAAGGGGCATTATTATATCTCTTATACAATTAGGACAAGCTGAGGGTTCTTCATCAGATACTTCAGACCTTCGATTTTTGACATCAAATGAAGAGGCAAACAAAGTTGAATATTTTTTGTAAAGGCGTGTTTTCAAATAACCAGGTACAAGGGTCAAACTGAAAGTTCTTAGAACTGGCCACTTATCAACAATATAATAAAAAAATAATACTATAATTTGAAAATAGAACTCTTTGCCAATATTACCGAGTATATACTTCATTCATTTGTCATTTGTTTTACGATTTGGCGGCAAATTGAAAATTGTCTGTGTCACGTCAACATGAATTTAACACGAGAAAATTTTCGTGCAATGATTTTTTATGACTTTCGATGTCATTTAAGTCAACAAGAAAGTTATGATAGACTACGATTGGCCTTTCACGATGAAGCCCCATCTCGTGCGACTGTTTATAACTGGTTTAATGAGTTTAAACGTGGTCGCACTAATCTCACTGATGATTTACGTGAGGGACGGCCTTCTACGGCGACGACTGAAGATAACATCTGTGTTGTGCGGCGTATGATAGAGACTGACAAAAGAGTGACCTATCAGCAGATTCGGACAAGCTTAGGCATCGGTATGAGTCAAGTGCACAAAATCCTACACGAACATTTAGCGGTCAGGAAGCTTTGCGCCCGGTGGATACCTCATAATTTGACTGAGGCTCAAAAACTCCATCGTGTGGATTGGTGCCGTAAAATGATTGAAAGATTTAACGGAGGTGACTCAAATGCTGTGTTCGACATACTAACAGGTGACGAAAGCTGGATTTACTGTTATGATCCTGAAACCAAAAGACAATCTGCTCAGTGGGTGTTTCCTTTCGAGGAGTTGCCAACTAAAGTGAAGAGAGATCGAAGTGCGGGGAAAAAAATGGTGGCCTCGTTCTTTGGAAGGATAGGTCATTTCGCAACAATTGTGTTAGAGGATCAAAAAACAGTTTCTGCAGAATGGTACACTACCAATTGTTTGCCACTTGTCTTGGAAAAAGTTCGAGAGAAACGACCTCGCAGTAGGATCCTCCTTCACCACGACAACGCCTCATCGCACACCGCCAAGCGAACGATCGACTATTTGGCGACATCAAACGTTGAATTACTAGGTCACCCGCCATATAGCCCCGACCTCGCACCTTGTGATTTTTATTTATTTTCAAAAATTAAAGAAAAACTTAAAGAAAAGCGGTTTATGAATGCTGAAGAAGCGGTGGCTGCGTATCGCGATGCCATTGAAGAGACCCCTAAGGACGAGTGGGCAAAGTGCTTTTCCCAGTGGTTCCATCGCATGCAGCGGTGTATTGACGTGAATGGACAATATTTTGAAAAGATATAATAAAACTAATAACTGGCTAATGTAATCAGTTTTTGATTTTCTAAGAACTTTCAGTTTGACCCTCGTATACCACAAGGTACCCCAGATTTTCGATATTCCTAGTTTTTATAGTTTTCCCTTTATGTGGCCATTAAACCCTAAGTCTGTACCAAATTTCAGCTCTCTGAGTTTATGGGAAGTACTAGTTCTATTTTGATGATCATGAGTGAGTGAATGAGTGTCGTAAATACGAAACTTTGCTTTCGCTTAACTTCGGAACTAAATGACGTACAGACTTGAAATTTTGGATTTTAAGTACGCGATTGTAGCTTACTAGATGACGAAAATTTCAACGTTCTGGTCTTATCTAGAGGTTCTCAAATAGGGGCCTGAAAATGCGGCGAAATGGTTCCAGTAAAGGATGGTACGGCAGTGTTTGCTTCGCGCTCGACTTGGCGGGGGCACTGCCGTGCCCCCAGATGTTAACTACCCGCCAGTTTTGGCTTTGCTCGGACATTGCCATATTAAGACTTCAGAAACCTTCGTTGGTCGTACAACAACTTATCTAAAGATCATGACAGATATGATCCGAAGCATAGGTTTACGATTCTAGAACGGATATACAAGATAGATTACTTTTGTAATAAATCCCTTCGTGTTTAATTTGCCACACCCATTGTGCGTAACCCATTTTAAATAGAACAGAATAGAAAGAATAGAAAATATTTATTATCATGTAAGTCACATTCACAAACATTTACTTAAGGGGGCGCCTAAAGCCAGAAAACGAAAAAAGGACATTTTCGACGCCGCTCACTGAAGTTAAGAAACTAAAAACTATGACAAAAAAATACTGACGTGTGGGTACAATCAAGAAGAAGCACAATAACCGAATAGAATTTTAAAAATAGATCAGAGTTTTTTACAATAAAAAAATAAAAATGACACCGAAAAAACCCGTTTTAATTCGAGTACTCGAAATTATCAGCGATGACCCCACATTATTTTTTGGTAATAAAATTTCCTATTTGTACGTTCTAGTAAAGTAACCGAACACTTTTTTAAATTTATGTTTAGTTATTGAGTAATTAAATAAAACTTGGTCAAAAATGGACTCCTGATTAAATATTGATTTTTCCTCCAAACTGTGTCATGCTATTCTCGACTTTATGAACATCACATTAAGAAACGCGTCGCGCGGGTGTAATCTGATTTTTCCTGGCTTTAGGCGCACTCTTAAACCTAAACATTTGGAATGATTCTATACAGACTCGTCAATAATTATGAAAATATGATTACAGGCGTAGGTATTTATTCTGTAGATCATGGATATGACCACCACGACTTTAACAATAATATTTTGATTTTAAAAATAGGTACAAAAATATTGATTATATTTCTAAATTTAACAATATTCTAAAAGTGCAGCTGTAAAGGGGCTATTATTACAACAAGTAAATAAATATTTTTCAAGTAAGTACTTAATTCATTGATTCATGTAAAACTAATATAAATTATATAAACTAGACCTTTAAAGCGTTTTGGAAAAGCAAAATGGTGCTGAGGTTGCTAAAATCGGGTCTATATGGGGTGGCATAACATTTTTTGTCCTATTTTAGGTAGACATAACGTTTTTAGGACTAATGATAATTTACCATAACAACTAAACGCATAACTGTCTTCGCATAATGTTAACTAGCATAACCATATATAACATAACGGTAACTTAGCATAATGTTTAAACGCATAGCCATATATAGCATACAGATAACTTAGTATAATGTTTCGACGCATAACTATAAATAGCATAATGGTTAAAGGCACACATTGAGAAAAGCATAACAATACTTAAACATACTGATCAACGGCATAAACTTTAAACGCCTAACTAAAAAACAAGTGTAAAGAGCGGACATAAATAAAATACGTGGGTGTGTGAAATGCGGGTAGGTACTTCGACAACAATATTTATTATTCGTAATGTAGGTATCTACTAATTTAATGGAATATCTATGCAGGACTATGCAGTAGTATAACAATTTTTGTACCAATTTATGTAGACATAACGTTTTAAGGACTTAAAAACCTACATACACCTAAGACATATGGTGCACTTTTTGACTCCGGGTGGGCTCCCGCCAGAAGCTCTTCGGTCAGCCCTGAGTGTTGCTTCTCCACTCAGGACCTCCCTTGAGCTTCTGGCTCCCGCATTTTTTAAATACACTCTAGGGGTAGTAGCGACAAGACTAGGTGGAGTCGGGGTGCTCCGAGTCGGATCTGGACCCTATATAACCTAGTTATATGTATATTACGTAGCACAACAAATAATTAAAAAATGCCTAAATGCGTCTGAGCAACAGTCGAATTGAATGTAGCACAATAGATTTTTATGATTAAAACACATAACACCAAAAAACGATTATGCAAAAGTTACATTATGACACTATATGTTATGCTACATTCATTATGACAAAGTAAATTAGGAAAAAAAAATTATGCGATTTAAATGGCACCTTAAAAAAAATAGAACAAATAAAAAAATGCTTAAAAACTACTATGCGTCTCATCAATAGTCGAATAAAATGTAGTACAATAGATTGTTATGCTTAAAACACATGACGCCAAAAAATGATTATGCGAAAGTTGCATTATGACACTATACATTATGCTACATTCGTTATGACAAAGTAAATTAGGAACAAAAAGTTATGCGTTCTAATAGGGTCCCGCTAAAATCTGCTTCTTGTAAGGTAAGGTATTGTTTACAAATAAGCAAAACCCACAATTAGTAAGCATTTCTGTAAAAACTCACTAGAAAAGCGAGACTAGTCTCTAAATATAAATTTAACTCCTCTCCCAAGTTCTTTCCAAAATATTCATCCGCTAACCCCGAATTCTTCCTATGTCTTTATCTATTTCAAATATCAGTCGCCTTGCAGATGACTTTGACAGTCTAATGGTAGAAGACAGTTCAAGATATTAACAACGATAAGTTGTGATACAAATAACTAATGCGGTGGACTTTATTGCAATGATTTGAAGATCGATTTTACTTTGTGAAAACCGCGATTCGACTGCAAATGGTTGGTGTAAGTGAAGATATTGGGTGTGGTGAGAGTGTTAGCGGCATGTTTTTATGAAAAAATAAAAACAAATAAATGGAGGCAGTCGGCCATTATCCAGCAATTCTTCAATTGCTGGATATTTGGAGCCAATTGCTCAAATGGGAGTTTGTCTCTTGTCCGTCTAGGCGAGCCCGCACGAGCGCAGCAATCAGCAGGTCTACTACGAAAACAAACTCCGAATGATCGGACCCGACCGACAGCTGAATTGGATCTGTAGCCTACCACGAAAAACATTCGGATCGATACATCTCGGTCGGAAGTTATAGACTTAGGTCGGATGAGGGTCAGATCGAACGAAACGACCGATTCGATTGACCGACCGATTGTCTATCGAGGTAGGAAACTTCCATAAGTTCGGCCGATATATTGTTTATCAGACTTCGTAGTAGACCTGCTGTGACCCTGAGATTGCTCGAGGTCGAGTGTGACAATGATTCCGTGACTATGACCCCAAGCCATGCCAAGGAAATCTGTGTGGATTTTAGACGGAAAAGGCACCACTTTTACTGGTGTCGAACGTGACACACCCGCCGCCGCCGTGGACAATGCGTAAGTACATTTCCCCCACAAAAAATGCATCACCTTTATCGTTACAGACATCGATATAAATCAATGGATGTGCCCTCTCAAACTTCAAGCGCACGGAATTATGTTATCGTTGGGAAGAGTAAGTTTACTCTTTCCGTTTTAGTCGATTGTAGGTAGCGGTGAACGCCGGACGTTTATACTTATCTCTATTAGTGACAACGACCAAAATAAGTAGAACATACCTCGCCACTAGCGATTCTAGGGGTCAAGTAGATTTGTAGTTGTAAACTACTCATTCTACACACAGAAACACAGTTTGTTAACAATTTCAAGGTGCTAAAGGCACATTTTATTATTTATATGGATAGTTACCGATAGATATACTGCTAATTCTAACAAGATTTCATTCGACCCAAAAAGCCTCAAAAAAATCGGTTGTCTGTAAAGTTACTGACGATAGTTGAACGTGACAACTTCAACTCCAAGCCATGGAACGCCTCAGAGCGAGGTAACGCCGCATGACGTCATGTTTTTTCGTGCGTGCAGCCGGCTTCATCGAATTATAAGAAGTTGTCACGTCAAAAACCCCGTTCCGCACCACAATCGACTGGCATTCTAACGCTACGCCGCTACACAGCTACGTTAGCATGTCGGTGACGCTCCATAAGATTTTCCCCTACCAATAAGTACTCAACGGGTCTAATGAAGTTTAGAAAATGAAACGCTCCATAAGTTCCTCTACCAATAAGTACTCAACGGGTCTAAAGAAGTTTAGAAAATGAAACTGCGTAATCGCTTCCCGCTCAATCTATGGCTGAACCCGTAAGCGTTTGAGGGTAAATGACGCCATCTTCCAACGGAAATTATCAGCTAGCGGCAAATGTGGCGCCGATACCGCTTATCTGAGACTACCCGCAAACGGCGCACACATGCACAGTATCGAAAACGTATTTACTTTGCATGATCAATACTTCAAAATACGGAGGATAGATAAATCACTTTTTAGCTAAAACGCTTGCCACAAAGGAGATAATCTTATTCTGCGAAATAGTTGTGGGTAGAAGCAAAAATAGTAGAGTAGGTACCGATTTACTTTGCATGATCAAATCTTCAAAATACGGCGATATATAAATCACTGCTTAGCTAAAACGCTCGGCACAAAGAAGATAATCTTATTCTGCGAAATAGTTGTGGGTAGAAGCAAAAATAAGAGAGTAGGTACCGATTAACTTTTCATGATCAAATCTGACTTAATCAGAGGTAGAAAAGTCACTTTTTAGCTTGGTACAAAGGAGATAATCCAATAGGGTACCGGACTGGGTCAAAAATACACTATTCTAATTAGTCCGTCAGCTACATAGATCATGGAAAAATATGGGACACGTATTTTTTGTTTTTTTTCAAAATGTTAAAAATTTACAAAAATATAGAACAGAGAGTGGGGGGTCGCGACGTCACTCGTGAGTAAAAATCATAGGCACGAGTGACGTCACGCGAAACTTCTAAGCGCTGTACCTTCGTCATTTTTTGTTTGTGAAACAAAATAAAAAATACGTGTACAATATTTTTTTGCAATCTAACTGACGGACTAATTAGTTTTTTTGAGGATTGTACCCTATTGGCAAAGCAGTTGTGGGTAGGCAAAAATAGTAAAGTATCGTTCGCCTTGATGTATCACTTATCAGCGAACTTGGATAGTTCCTACTGTGAGCTCATAAGGTCTACGCCCACTCATACGACTCCGCTCCCACCCGAGAAATAAAATTCACTCAAATATGGGTTTTATGCCATGCCGTTAAGATATAGATTACGTTGGCAACACATATTAGCGGATCGCTCTCTGAAAGCCGTCTGCTAATTTATGTTGTCAATGTAATCTATACCTTACCGTGCATGTCATAGAGCCCATAGTTGAGTGTATTTTATTTGTCGGGCGGTAGTGGAGTTACATAAGTGGGCGCAGACCTTTAAACGGCTTGTCAAACTAAACTTAGTTTTAAAACTTCCGTTGCAGGAGGCGCAGTAGACTCTCGGCGTTATATGTGTAGGCGTAGGAAGGCTTAGGGCGAGTCTTCCAACAATATTAAAACTAGATACTTACTGCTAACTAGCTGAAGCATTTAAATAGAGGTATATTATAAATCATAAATACATGTATGTATGAATCGCAGAGTAAGTTTTCACACAAATAAATAAAAGCGACCAAGTGCAAGTCGGACTCGCCCATGAAGGGTTCCGTAGCATAAGTTCTTGTAGTTCGGTGTAACTTGGATCGAGGTTTTAATAAAAGCGTATTTATGACGTACAAAAAAAACTACTCATCAGATCGAGTTCAAACCAATTTTTGTTGGAAGTTTGCATGGTAATGTACATCATATATATTTTTTAGTTTTATCATTCTCTTATTTTAGAAGTTAGAGGAACACACTTTACCACTTTGGAAGTGTATCTCGCGCAAATTGTTCAGTGTAAAATGATATCAGAAACCTCAACAACATTTTTTGAAGACCTATCTATAAACATCCCACACTTATAGGTTTGACGAAAAAAAAATTGAGTTTCAGTTCTAAGTATGGGGCACCCCCCATTTTATTTTTATTTTTATGCGGTTTACAGATATAAAATATATCTACTTACCAAGTTATCACAGCGTAGTGCTCATAGTTTCGGCAAAAAGTGGCTGTGACATACGGACAGACAGACATACAGACATGACGAATCTATAAGGGTTCTGTTTTTACGTTTTACAGAACCCTAAAAAGCAGCGTACAGGTAGAAGTCAACGTTTTGTGTGCACCTCATTTTTCAAACCTATTCTTGTCTCATACTTTATACCTACTATGTAAATAATAATAATATAGGATTGGGATATTGTGGGAATTTTTGATGAAAAAAAATCTCGACTACTACAAAGCCGTGGCTTACCTCGCAGCAACACGACACAAATCATGAATAAAACAAAGACGCATAAACATAATTTTGACGTATACAAAAATTTGACATGGGTCAGTATAAAATTGTTATAAAAACATATTATAGGTACTCATATAATGCTTGACAGTTTTCTGTACTATAATTATTATAAAACAGAAAAGTAGTCATTTCAAACTTTGAAAATGTATACAATTTGTATGCTCTTTCTTTTGTTTTTATTTTTTATTTATTGACGTGTAAATTGTACATTTATGAATAAAGTACTTTGACATCCACATCTCTTATCCTCCGGGTGAAGAGCGCAGTGCAGCGCAAGGTAATGATTTGGACTAATAATAATATTCCAATAGCTGCGTATCACTGTGCTGTTATGTGGCCTTACACTCTCAGAATCGTCACTTCTCCAAACTACAAAACAGTACACAAAAGTCAATTTGTATCACCCGGGACACTCCACTCCATACAAACAGCAGTGTCGAAAACCTAATGCCAACACAACTAGACATAGATCTATTTTACACACGCCCAAATATGTGCGTATGGCCTAGACTCATAAAACTATTTCGAACTAAAATCTGACCGAATTAAAAATTTCAAGCTGATCCGTTTTTTTAAATGATATAGGTTCGCACTTGACCACCATCTCGCCTGATGTTAAGCGATGATGCGATCTACGATGGAGCGTGCTTACCTAGAAGAAACCGATTCACTCTCGATTTGAAGACACCAAGATTTTAACTATCGGGGAAAACCCACTCAGGCAAAACATTCCACAGTCTAGACGTTCTTATCACAAACGTGGAGTCAAATCTCTTCGTTTGTGTTTTTGGAACATCAACCATGAAACGATGTCACATTTTTGAGATACGAGAAGTCCGATAGAAGTTATAAATAAATAAATAAATATAAATATAAATATTGGTGGACAATTCACACACCTGACCCCAAACTAAGCAAAGCTTGTATGATGGCGGCCAGATAGCTGATATAATACTTATATAGTTTTTAAATACATACTTATTATACATAGAAACACCCAGACACAATGCAAAAATTTGAATTCATCACACAAATATTTGCACTGGGTAGGAATCGAAAATCGAAATGGCAAGGTGGTATTAGATCATGCAGATCAGTTGCACACTCTCCGAAGTGTATCCGATAAAAACCCGATAAGCTAGCAATTTTGCGGCGATGATCAAGACTTTGAAGTCTTTTACGCACAATAGTGTAATTGCCTATGAGCCATTTGGCACGTCTCTCAATTGATTCCAGAATATCCAGCTGATACTTAGCCGATCCATCCCAAAGGTGCGAACAGTACTCCATGCAGGAGCGAATCTGTGCTTTGTATAACGTAACCAACTGTTCAGAATTGAAGTATCTTCGCACCTTTGAGACAACACCTAGTTTAATTTAGCCTTAGACTCAATGTACGTGCCAAAGTTGAGCGTCGATGACAAAGAAACGCCCAAAACACCGTTCTGACGTTCCGACGTGATTGAGCAACAAACTAAGTCTCAACTCTTTGTAAAACCCACCTGAGGATGTATCACATCTTTGCCAGTTATTTTATCGCAAAGCAGTAATGTCACTGTGTTTCAAAAAATCAAAATAATTTTATTTCAGATAACATAATCCATTGAGTTAGTAGAAAGATACGTAGTAAACTATTGTTAGTACATAAAAAAGAGGATACAAATTATTACTATCTAACGACCATTTGACCTCCCATTTATTCCCGACGCATTCCGAGTGGACGGATTACTGCTAACTCCTGATCACCATCCCCACGAAATGCCCCAGGAAGGGAGCTCTTAGGTCTTCGGCCACTACTTTCAAGATGCTGTTGTGACTGCCTCGCACTCGCCTCATTAACGACGCGACTTTCTTCCGAACGACTGCATGGAAGCCGTCCGTTCGCGTTTCCGCAAACATTTTAGAGGGCCTACAAAAACGAGGCAGACCCAACATCATCCTGAAAAAGTTTCGGTTTGCAGCGTAATTTTTCTAGTGAAATTACATGACATAAAGGTAACACATCTCATATATCTGGGTGACGAGCGCATTACACTGCGGTATTGACTTGCCCTCTTCATCTTACAATAGTTATGTGCCGCTGTGAAAAAGAAAAATCCTATCATCTAAGCATTCAAATATTCGCGTTTATAATATTACGTAGTAGGAGATAGGATAAATCAACATTTTAATTTCAATTAACAAAGGCTCAAGGCATTCATCCGGTGAATCATAATTCAGGTGAACGGAATCAGATTTACCCTTCGATGGTGTTGTCACAATCTTCGTGAAATTCCGGGGCGGCAGTAGAGATGACGAAATACAACTATCGATATATCGATATTATGTACCTACTGCTGTCAAACAAATAATAAGGACAATTTTACAATTGCTTAGGCTATACAGTTTTTTTGGCAATACGGTTTTTGTGTAATTTTAATTGGTAAGGACCGCACTTGTAGATAATAATAATGTCATAATAATAAAGACTGCCGTAAAACTTTGTACATGGATGTAATGGACGGCATCAAAATTTAAGTAATTATTTAAGATGTTTTTTTGTTAATGACGAAGAAACAAAATTCATTAATTAAAACATTGGGTGTTATTCTTCATTTACCGTCATTGTCGTAAATTCAAATAGTGTTGTCAAATCATTATTACTTTAATTAAATAAATATTGGTGAAAATTTCACACACACCACCATCTTGCCCAAAACCAAGCCAAGCTCGTGCTATGGGAGCCAGAGAGGTGATATAATACGGATAGAATATTAAATACATAGGTACTTTTTATACATAGAACATACCCAGGCACAGAACAAAAATTTGTATTCGTCTCACAAATATTTGCACTGGGTGGAAATCGAACCCATAATCTACGGTTTCACAGGCAAACTTACTACCTACTATACTACATACTATTATTACCTAAGCCACTATAGGCCAGCAAACTGTTAGATGACAAACACTAACACGGTCAGCATATTCCATGGATTTATAAAACCTTAACCTTGGGCAAGTTCGCTTCATGTTCTAAAACCGTGGGCATATAAAACGACGCAAATATTTGCGTTCAATCAATTCAATTACCTAATAAAATATCGATTAAACTCACAGAGGCGAGCCTCTCGAATCGCTACGAAAACATCGACTCCAAAACGCTTACACACGTTTACAGTACAATGTCGATAAATCGGTCTCAACGATCGATATATCACATCCCTACGTAATCAATTCAGATCCTAAGCAAACGGGTGTTAATGGTCGAGCCCAGGGGCCCGACGCTAAAATAACATTTTCTATGTATAAATTGCATTTTGTTAAAAGTGACAGCGGTAAAGTGATTTTTCTGTATAATTTTTAGATGACGGGGTGACCTCTGAAATCAGAAGCGGGTTACGTGTCAGGGTATGTAGCTTACAGAGTAGATCGTTCTTACCCTATTTATACTAAACACAATTTTTAACCTTTTTGAGCCTCTTTTTACACAAAAGTTATATATAGGGCACAAAGTAGCAAGTAAGTTTTTTTTTAAGTAGTTCAGAGTGACGGGAAGCCGAAACATGACTGTCCCTAAGTAAGCAACACGCCTGTATATAGCAGCCCAGTGAAGGGCAGCTATTGGAACATGAAGAGTCCAAACCATCACCTAGCACAGCTCTGCGCTCGTCACCCAAAGATAAATAGTGATTTATGTCTGCCGTGTAATTTCTCTGGAAACATTGCCCTTCAAACTGAAACACAGAGATGTTTATTTTTTATCATACTTAAGTGTAAAGTAACGAGACAAGCAAGGCAAGCGCTTACTAATAATGGCAATCGAAACGCCAGTCCATCACAATATTATAGTACCACCACAGTAAATACATAATTCTTTACTGTGGTACCACGCACCACGCAGTCATTTCAACGTGAAGAATCCAAATTACAGTCTCGACTTTACCATCTCTGTCACCCAAAGACATAAAACATTGATAATGAATCTCTTTGACTTGTAATTCCTCAGAAAATATTTCCTTTCGAATCAGAAAACAGGATTTTTGTCATATTACTGCTAGGCAGTAACTCTGGTAAACTTATTTATTTCCATAATCAAGAATGTTTTGTTCTAGAGCGGAGACCGCGATTAGGCAAACGTAGCATAGTACGTTCTGATACCCAATGTAGTGACGATATACGTAATGCTGCATGCAGTAGTCAGAGAAAAAAGCCAAGGATAGGGCTGAGTGGCGTACCATGGGAGAGACCTATGTCCAGCAGTGGACTAGGTTGGACTGATGATGATAATAATGTTGAATAAAAAAAAATGTTTGTCTGTAAAGTCGGTTTACTGACGATAGAACGTGACAACGTCTTAAGAAAATACTGATGGAATGCATTTTTCAAAAGATTTCATTTGTTTAATAGATTTGTATGTGAAAAGTAATCAGTAGAATTTAGTCATTTTCAATCAAAACAATGCAAATAAGCTTTTAGATGCCGGGGATCGAACCCGGGGCATTTCACATGCTAAGCGAACGCTCTACCGCTGAGCTACATCCCCGCTTGAACTACTGGTCGAAATAATTAATACAACTGTAACAAACATGCGGCGAGGTAACGACCGACGCCGACGGTAACGACCGACGGTAACGCGGTAACGGTACATGACGTCATGTTTTGTGGGCGTGCAACCGGCTTCATCGAATTATAAGACGTTATCACGTCAAAAATGTATACGTATAGGTTTTTGTGTTAGTTTTTCGTTTCCAATGAGCGAAATTGAATGTTGGTAATTTAAATCCTACAAATATTATAAATGTCAAAGTATGGATGTTTGGATATTTGGATGTTTGGATGTTTGTTGCTCAATCACGCCGTAACGTATGAACGGATCAGGCTGAAATTTGGAATACAGTTAGATTATAGTCTGAAAGAACACATACGCTACTTTTTATCCCGAAAAAAACAATGGGAACAACGGGAGCGGGAACTTCGCGGGTAACACCGCGGGGCGCTGCTAGTCCCACTAATATTATAAATGTCAAAGTATGAATGTTTGGATATTTGGACGTTTGGATGTAAAATAACGGGAACGACGGGAACTACGCGGGTAAAACCGCGGGGCACTGCTAGTATATTATATGTCAATGTATGGATGTTTGTTGCTCAATCACATCCTAACGTATTAACGGATCAGGCTGAAATTTGGCACACAGATAGATTATAGTCTGGAAGAACACATAGGCTTATCCCGAAAAAAACAATGGGAACAACGGGAACGGGAACTTCGCGGGTAACACCGCGGGGCGGTGTCAAAGTCGGTGTAAATGTCAAAGTATGAATGTTTGGATATTTGGATGTTATAAATTCACTATGGATTTGTTTAGGTGGAATATCACATAAGTAGCCATTTTGTGCCACATTAGCTTTAGAAGCGATATACAAACAATTTTCACTAAAGCACTGGGAGCCCATCTCTATTAGATCTCATTAAAATTTCTGTTTGTGCTTCCGTATGTAGCTATGGACGTGGTCGTGTTAATGGCTAAGAACGTTTTAGGGATATCACACAGATTACAAATTATATATTCCTTTGGAGTGTTTTAGTAAAATTATGGGAAAATCCCAGTGGTCCCTAATGTCTACAGTGGAACACTAAGGACTTACTGAATCAGCGACGCGACGTCCTAACGAATACCACACAAGATAGTTGCCATAAGCCATACATTTTTAACGTGAAAACATTTATAGCAGATTAGCAGAATGGAGAACTTTTTGGTTTGACGAAAATCTATAGGTTTCCATCATCGACATGCAAATGTAGCGGCGTAGCGTTGGAGCGGCGAAACGGAGCGTGCAAATTGCTAGCTTATCGGTATTTTATCGGATAGACTTCGGAGAGTGTACATTTGAACTACATGATCTAATACTACTTTGCAATTTTTGAAGTGTAAACTTCTTTAGGAGCGCCTAGACACATTTTTCGTGGGGTGTAAATTGAATTCTACCGTCACGCTCGGGTATGATAAGAAATCTTCGGGTAAACTCGGGACCTTGGCGATTGGGCATCTAGAAATTCGTCAGCCAATGGGAAATGCTGACAGGGCGTGGCCTTGCCATCATGGCATGGCCATCTAGAAATGCGTGAGCCAATGGGAAATGCTGGTGCATTTCTAGATGGTCATGCCATGACCAGGCCACGCTCTCCGGTTACACCCGTGTAGTTTCCAAAGTAAGTTATCAAATTCTAAGTTATAAGTTTTCACTTCTATCGGCAGTTCCTATGACTGCCATTTTTTTTTGTTTGGCGAAAATCTATTAGTTTGCGTCACCGATATGCAAATGGAGCGGCGATGGAGCCGCAAAACGGAGCGTGCAAATTGCTAGCTTAGCGATATTTTATCGGATACACTTCGGAGAGTATGCATCTGATCTGCATAATCTAATACCACTTTGCCATTTTTTATCGGACTGTTCTCGGAACAGCGACATCGTTTCATGGTTGATGTTCCAAAGACACGAACGAAGAGGTTTGACTCTACTTTTGTGGTAGGAACGTCTAGACTGTGGAATACGATGCCTGAGTGGGTTTTTCCCGATGGTTCCAATCTCGGTGTCTTCAAAGCGAGACTGAATCGGTTTCTTCTGGGTAAATACGGTCCATCATAGACCGCATCATTGCTTATCATCAGGCGAGATGGTGGTCAAGTGCAAACCTATACAAACCTATATAAATTCAAAACTACACCAATTATAGAAATAAGCGAATTAGCAGTAGAATATCATTGTGAATTGACTGCTGTTGAAGTCACAATTAATAAAAAAGGTAATAAGCTAATTGTAGTGGGTTTATATAGGACGGGCAAAGGTAATTTTGCTGTTTTTGAAAATGTACTGGATAAACTGTTTAGGTTAATTCATGAGAGGTCGTATGACGATGTTCTTCTAGCAGGGGATTGGAATATAGATTTTCTGAAAACGTCTCCGTGCAAAATATCGGTGTTGGATGTTTTGGAGGCATACTCTTTTAAGAATATTGTAAATTTCCCAACAAGAATTGAAAACTCTTCTAGAACATCTGTTGACTGTGTGGTCACTAATATTGATAATAATCGTTTTACTATAAAAGGAATAGCAGCTGCAATGGACCGTACTGATCATGATGCACAGTTAGTCCATATTAAATTCGAAAAATTAGAAATAAATAAACACGAAATTGTTGAGAAACGTACTTTCCAGCCTGAAAAAATAGAACTTTTTTCCAATGCTATGATGTCATATGATTGGGACACCTTGTTTGACTCATACAATGAACAAACTTTTGATGATTTTGTGACTAAATTAAGGTGGAATTTTAATTTATTTTTTCCTACAACAAAGGTGAAACGAAAATCGCAACCAGTTCCATGGATATCTGGAGAAATTATAAAGATGCAGAGAGATATTAATGATTTATATGAACTTAGGAGACAATATCCCGATTTCATAAATAAGGATATAATTAGTAAAAAAATGAAATTAAAACAAGAATTATTATTGCATAGTAAAAACGAATATGTTGAAAAAAGAATATCGAATTCAAGAAATCCAAAGAGAGAGGTTTGGAAAATAATAAAAGAGGATACGAATAAAAACATCAAGGAATGGGACTGGGCACTAATGAATAATGAGACAAATGTACAGGTTAAAAATAGTAGTATTCCTAACTACATAAATAGTTATTTTATTTCAATTGGTGATGAAATAAGTAATAAATATCCTCCCAACATGAAAAAAGCCATTAGTTTCTTAAATGAAGTTGTAAATGAATTGCCTGATTTTGAATTTCAATATATTTACCCTACAGACCTGCTAAGTTTAGCCAAAAATAAAATTCATTCATCTGAAACGAAAGATATTTATGACATTTCTGGGAGTTTTCTTCACAAAATAATGCAGCCTCTGTCTGAGCATTTGACGTACTTAGTCAATAATGTTATGCAATCTGACAAATATCCTGCTACATTAAAAGTATGTCGTCTGAGCCCACTCTATAAAGGAAAAGGAGAAAAGACAGATGTGAAAAACTATAGACCTATTACCATTGTGCCTACTATCTCAAAATTAATAGAGACGTTGATGTCGAACCAGTTAATGAAACATTTAGAGAAGCACAACGGTCTATCGGAGACACAATTTGCTTACAGAAAGGGAAAATCAACTTCAAAAGCCGCACATGTCTTTGTGGACAAAATTATTACTGCTCTTGATAAAAAACAAAAAGTAGCTGCTATCTTTATAGACTTGTCAAAAGCATTCGACTCAGTCAATCACCAATTGCTTGTAGAAAAACTTAGAAGGTACGGGATAAGGGGACATAGCGAGAAATTGATATTATCATTCTTAACTGATCGGCAGCAAATAGTGGAAATAAAAGTTAACGGACAAACATTAAAATCCCATCCACAAACAGTAAAAATCGGTGTTCCGCAGGGCTCGTCAGTAGGAAACACAATGTTTATTTTGTTTTTGAACGATATTGCAAAAATACCACTGAAAGGCGATTTGATCCAATACGCTGACGACACTACGGTTGTTGTATATGGTAAAAATATGAATGAATTAATCAACAATGTTGGTTTATGTATGAAACATCTTCAGACCTGGTTTTCTAACAATGGCTTAAATTTAAATACAGATAAAACAAATGTAATTATTTTCAACTCAGTGTCTCCCAAACAGCCAGTGTTTATTATTCCATCACTTCATGACACAGAAAGTTTAAAAAGTACTAATTTGGTGAAATTACTGGGTTTTGAAATAGACTCGGCCCTCACTTGGAAAACGCACATAGATGTAACTTGTAACAAGATGTCCCGAGGAATTTACGCACTACTACAATTGCGACCAATGGCAACGAAATGCTATCTTAAGGAAGTCTATTTTGCATATGTTCACTCAGTTATGTCATATGGCATTATGCTATGGGGTAATTCTACTGATAATGAACGCATATTAAAAATGCAGAAGCGAGCAGTAAGAATTCTTGTCAATGCCAAGTATAGAGAGTCGTGCAGAGAACTTTTTAAGAGTCTCGGAATCCTTACATCTGTGGCTGTGTATATTTTTGAGATAATCAAATACGTGCGCAGAAATATTCACATCTACCAGACTCGTGGAAATTATACAAAATCAAATTTTAGAAACAAGGATAATTTGGTGGGTGTGAAACATAGGCTGCACAATTCAACTAAAAATCCATCAGTGATAGGCCAGCAATTGTATAATAAATTGCCAAACTCTGTTAAGGAATGTACGTCATACGACGTGTTTTGTTCTAATGTTAAAGACTTATTACTGTCGAAAACATTATATAAAGTGAGAGACTATTTGAACAGTAATTATAATGATTATAAAATACCTTCGTCCTAATCTTGCCCAATTTAAATAATGTTATTTTTTGATAAATACAGTGACATGTACTGAAACTGATTCAGATAATAATAAGCATAATAGTATTTTGTAATATGTAGTAAGTGACAAAGCAGATTTTTATGTGGATAGGTATATAAATATAATTAATATTTTTTTATAAAAAGCCTCTATACAGCTTTTAATTTCAATTAAATAATTGTTAATTTATTTTAATAATAGTGCAAATCTGAATGATAAATTGTAAAGATATAATAGAAAATGTATTTTAAACGGACGAGTTACAAATGTAACATTTATTATTGTATATAATGATAATTGTGTATATTTTGTAATAATAAATAATATCTTATCTTATCTTATACAAGTAAATAAATATAATGTAAGACGCTTCTTGAGATGGGTGTAATTTTGTGACTTTACGTCACCCACATTCAAATTGGCTGTACCTATATCTGCAGCTATACAGGTGATATATTATGTATTAATTAAGTATAAGTGCTGAATAACACTAAAATCCTAAGTAACAAGATTTCACTTTTGTCAACATTAGTGCTGTTTATTAGATAGACAGCTAGACAGACATACAGAAACAGTTCATTAATACTAAAGTTCTAAGTTATACCTACTTATTTACTTCTGTCGGCAGTCTTTACGTCTGCTAATTTTCTGTTTTCGTTAAATTAGGGCTGTTTCAAAAGTTGTCCACAAAAATAATTGGCAGTCATAGGAACTGCCGATAGAAGTGAAAACTTATAACTCAGAACTTGATAGCTTACTTTGGAAACTACACGGGTGTAACCGGAGGGCGTAGCTTCACCATCATGGCATGGCCATCTAGAAATGCGTCAGCATTTCCCATTGGCTCACGCATTTCTAGATGGCCGTGCCATGATGGCGAGGCCCCGCCCTTTCAGCATTTCCCATTGGCTGACGCATTTCTAGATGCCCAATCGCCAAGGTCCCGAGTTTACCCGAAGATTTCTTATCATATCCAAGCGTGACGATCGAATCCATTTCACAGCCCACGAAAAATCTGTCTATAGCGCGCCTAAAGAAGTTTTCACTTCAAAAACTCTTTGGGCTTATCATAAGCGTTTTTTTTAAATAAAGAGTGACGAGACGAGTAGTTCATGTGCCTGATGGTAAGCAACATGCCTGCCACATAACAGCACACTGACACGCAGCTAATGGAACATGAAGAGTCCAAATCATTACCTAGCACTGCACTGCACTGCGCTCGTCACCCAGAGATCTAAGATGTTATATCTCTAAGCTCTGTAATTTCTCTGGAAACATTGCCCTTCAAACCGGAACACAGTAATGTTTGCACATTACTGCTTGGCGGTAGAATGACTGGCAAAGGTGTGGTACTTCCCCAGGCGGACTCTGCCAAGAGTCTTACCACTACAAAAGGCGTTCTACATAACCCTGAATAGTAACGCAAAGGGGGGATTTCAGGAATTGAAACTGTTACTTCCGTTATCTTAACTAGGCCGTGAAGGGATTCCAATTGCGTAGAAGGCCAATTTATTCCAGAAATGTATACTGGATATACCTACTAGCTCAATCTCGCATACGTAAGTAGATAACCCAGAATTAGATTTACATGGAACGAGTATATTTCTTTAGATTATTTAAACAAACACGGATAACGAGAGAGCTTTTAATAGACATAGCATCAACAGCCCACTAAACGTTCCCACTGCTGGGACTCGAGGCCTTCTCTCGCAAGTAGAGAGTTAAGGCCATAATCCACCACGCTGGCCCAGTGCGGGTTGGTAGATGTTACATGACTTCGAAAGATTCTAGGTACATGTCGGTTTCCTCACGATGTTTTCCTTCACCGTTTTAAGTTAGCGACATTACGCACATGACTTCGAAAAGACAGTGGTGCGTGTGGGGTTTGAACCCGGGGTCTCCGGATCGGCAGTCGCCGTTCTCCCGACTAGACCAGCCATAACTTAATAGACATAAGCAGCTCAACAAATGTTTCTACTGCAGGGATTCGGGGCGTTATCTCGCTGGGAGAGGGTGAAGGCCATAATCCACCACGCTACCTCTGGTCCAGTGCGGTTTGGTGGATGACACATGACCTTGATAGATCCTAGGCAGATGTCGGTTTTCTCGCGATGAAACTGACACCGATTTTCCTTCACCGTTTTTAAGTAAGCGGGATTACGCACATGACTTCGAAATGACGGTGGTGCACGTGGGATTTGAACCCGGGGACTCCGACTCAGCAGTCGCCGTTCTCCCGACTAGACATGTAGTGGTAGGACTCTTGGCAGAGTCCGCCTGGGGAAGTACCACACCTTTGCCAGTTATTCTGTCGCTAAGCAGTAATGTGCAAACATTACTGTGTTACGGTTTGATGGGGAATGTTTCCAGCGAAATTACAGGGCTTAGAGATATAATATTATCTTAGATATCTGGGTGACGAGCGCAGTGCAGTGCTAGGTAATAATTTGGACTCTTCATGTTCTAATAGCTGCGAGTCACTGTGCTGTTATGTGGCATGCATGTTGCTTACCATCAGGCACATGACCAGTTAGTATCGTCACTCTTTATTTTAAAAAAAAAAGACCAGCCGTAACTTCGTTTCGTCAGTAATCTAAATAAAAAGTTTAGATACGTCAAATTTACTTCTATTTACGTAAAACTACACTTCTACAGATTTTACATCTACGTATGTAAATAAGTACGCAAATTCTACGTAATAATAATGAACCTAAAACGGTACGCTACAACTTTCGTATATGTTGCAGGAAAATTTTAAAAACGGACATTTGGTGTAGTGTCTAAGTATACAATCAAATCCCGGCACATGTAACGTTTTAATTATTTTTTATCAGTTAGCCTCAAGTGGCCTTACTTACTCCCTCCCGAACGTTGGGTTGGTGCAGAAGGCTCAGGGCCCTATTAATTTATTTTTCAACTACTTGCACACTTACATGGCAAGGCGAGTGTCAAGGTACATTTAATAGTTATACATAATAGGTTCACATTTACAAAGAAAAAGAAATAAACACTGAAATAGTAAGTCGATTGACAATTATATACAATACACAGATCATTTTGATGAAACATGGTTAAAAACAAACGTCAGATGGTATATGGCCAGATGGTCAGATGGTGTCCTTCAGCTACCGTCTTCTCTCCTTGTTGGCATCACAATTTTTCAAAATAGTTTTGGCTTTTTATTTCACATTAAACATTTTTATATACGGGGCTTTAACCGAACTAAGTTAAAATAAAGAGAACTACACTATACTATATCATACTTAACTATCTTCTTACATTAAGCACATCTGAATTATCCATAGATCATGGAAGGTCTACAGATAATCAAGATGATCAAGCCCACTACCAGTCGGAAGTGTACCCAGCATGATAGAGAGATAGATTTACTAATTATTGCACTTTAATTAAAAATAAGCGAAAGTCATTTAAAGCAAAATAAAATAAAGTAGTAATTGGCAAACTTATCACTAAAAGCGATCTATTCCAGGCAATCATAGGATGGAATGAAAGACTTGAGAATATGGAGGCGGGGAAGGAGGAGGAGGAGAAGAGGAGGGGGATATAAAAAAAGAATGGTTGATACTTATATTATGTACATGTAGCATTCTGGCGACATTATCACGCGGAATGGGAAAGCTAATACTTTGAACCAAATAAACGCTAATATTTTGATCACGCGTCGCGTCGACCAAGCGCTCGGAATGACTTTTGAAAATGAGATGAGTTCTCGACCCCATGAGCCCAATGTCTCAACACCAAACAGCCTAATATTATAAATAACCACTTCCGAGATTAGTATATTGGCGCCGTTTGATACGATCACCTGAATCAAATTAGGTTATAAGTAGGAATTTAATAAAATATCGGTTTTCATAAGTTCCCTGCAACAACTACAGTTACAAGTTCCAAAGTCTAGTAAGTTTCAGACTCAATCTTGGCTGTGTTTAGATAACAATAAGCCACAGTTATTCGCATGAAACTTTTATCATTACGTAGAATAACGTTATATTAAGACAAGTTTCTAATTTTTGTTCTTTAGTATCATTAGGTAACTTTGTTGAAAGCTATATTAAAATGCCGTAATACCCTGACTCAAACTTAACTTCGTGTCTTTGAGTTTGGTTAACGTCGCAAATATCGGGAAACAGAGTTGGGATTTTTTCTCAATAATATTTCATTGTTCTTTATGCTATTTGCTTAAGTGACGACCCCGACTTTCTTCGGATCGACCAGCTAAGAACTATCTAATCTACCGTACACAAAAAGAATAAGAAAAAACACTAGTAGTTAATCTAGACCATTCTTGAGTTCACCAAAACACATTTAGATGTGTTTTGGTTATATTATGATATAAGTGCGCTAAGTTGATAATTACAGTCGAGGCTTTATTGCTATAATTTAGCAGAGGCTGTAATTATCGAAGCGCACGTATGTCATACGACGTTTTATAACATATTTGCGAGGAAATAAACAAAACACTGACGACATTTTCAAATAAAAACAATACAGTGAAAAAAAACAAAAAGGCGCGGAATAATATTTACTTGATCACAGATTACAGCACAGAGTAAATAATCACTATGGATCACAGTATGCGCAATGCGCGCGCATCGGCGCCTTTTTTTTAAAGCAACGGCACAGAACCAGCCTGTATGCCATTAGTAATAAAGTAAATTAATATTTTTGTGTTTTGTTACAGAAAAAATTAAGTTATGGTATTATGGTCAAAATTAATTAAATTAACGAAATAAATAATTCTTTATTATATTTTACCTCTCAAAGTTAATTTTATTCATAAAATGTTGACACACACTTTTCTGACATGAAAACTCTTTACTAAGATTTAAAAAGGTACCGTTCGTTTTAGACGGAGCATATCTCTCTACCTAGTCTGTGGACGGAGCATTTTGAAACCGTGCGTTTTACATTACACATTACAGCACAAGTACGTAATAAGATACATGACGATACAGAAATTGGTCCAATAAGAGACCCTTTACGCGCAAATCTATATATATAAAAGCGAAAGGTCACTCATCAAAGAATCTCAGAAACTACAAATGCTTGGAATCTGAAATTTCGCATGGAGGTACCTTTTAGCACGTAGGCGCTTGCTAAGGCGGGGTTTTGCGAAATTCAACCCCTAAGAGGGTGAAACAAGGGATGAACGGTTGTATGAAAATTTATCATTTTTAAAGTTATCAAATTTTGTATGTAGACACTTGACACGAAGCAATTAAATGTTTGTTCTATCCATTTTGTAATTTCGAACTGTACGGGGGTGAAATTGGGGTTGAAATGGAGGATGAATGTCAACATGGAAGATCCCAACCGTTGAAGATAAAACCATGAAACTCTGAATATAGACACTGCCACGAAGCAAACGAATATTTGTTCTAGCAGTTTTGTAATTTCGAACTGTATAGAGATGAAATTGGGATTGAAATGGGGGATAAAAGTATACATGGAAGCTTCCAATCATTGAAGATAAAACCTTGAAACTCTGTATGTAAGCACTTGACACGAAGCAAATAAATGTTTGTTCTAGCAATTTTGTAATTTCGAAGTGTATGGGAATGAAATTGGGGTTGAAATGGGGGATGAATATCAATATAGAAGTTCCCAATCGTTGAAGATAAAATTATGAAACTCTTTTTAGGGTTCCGTAAAACGTAAAAACGGAACCCTTATAGATTCGTCATGTCTGTCTGTCTGTCTGTCTGTCTGTCCGTCCGTATGTCACAGCCACTTTTTGCCGAAACTATGAAAACTACACTGTTGAAACTTGGTAAGTAGATGTATTCTGTGAACCGCATTAAGAATTGTACAAAAAAATTAAAAAAAAAGAAAAATTAGGGTTGCCCCCCATACTGAGAACTGAAACTCAAAAATTTTTTTTTCATCGAACTTACACGTGTCCCTTAACATGGTCTTACATCGAACCCTTCATGGGCGAGTCCAACTCGCACTTGGCTACTTTATTATTATAGGTATAGGCACTTGGCAGGAAACCAATAAATGTTTGTTCTAGCAATTTTGTAATTTCGAATAGTAAGGGGATGAAATTGGTGTTGAAATGGGGGGCGAATGTCTCTTATGTTTTTACACAACTGAACCAATTTTGATGAAATTTTATGAAATAGTTTTATTATAAGCTGTTTTTAGTAAGAGTAAATGTGTCTGGGTATAAAAATAGGTACTGCCTGAGTTACCTTAGTATTTATTTCGCGCGGACAGAGTCACGGGTAACAGCTAGTATGTCATAAAAATATTTATCTAATAGGTCCAGCCGTTTAAGAGGAGTTTAATCATATATTTTTACATACACAAGAAAGTTTATACATATTATAAAAAAAAGCTCCGATTTTTTTACGGACTCCAGGGTTCATGTTGTTAACTCCGTTATCCGTCTGTCTTTCTGTCCATCTGTCACCGGATTAATGAATGACAGAATATGCATAGTTAATTATTAATTTTAAACATAAACAATTAGCTTTAATGAAACAAATATTTAGGGAGTCCTCCCATTGAACAGACGTTCTTTTTATTATTTTATTCATGCGCTAGTCTGAGTTGCACTTGACCGATTTGGTTTATGTTATGCTATCATGTTACGTTTATGGTATTTTGTAGGCAACAAACAAATTGATATTGCCACTGGCTTCCATAGTGGAAAAGATATGCCTCGCCTTTATAAATCAGCAAATTGTTTAAACCAGTTGAAATTTTTTCATTGTAGTATTATAATATAAGTAATTTATTATTTATTGACATTGTTTGATATTGGAATTAATATTCATTTGACATTATATTGTGCAAAGTTACTTATTGTATACCAAATCTTGTGATATAATTTGTGTACTCATACTTATAAAATTTGACATGTAAATTGGTTTTATGAAATAAAAGATTATGATTATGATTATCGTGAGGAAATCACGAACTTAGAACACGTAATAAAATTTTATTTCAAGGTCACTTTCGTGTCTTCCACTAAACTGCATGTTTCTAGCGTAATAGTTTAAGACCTTAACTCTCTAATTGCGAGAGAAGAGACTGAATCAGTCCCAGCAGTGGAAGTTAGGATCTTAATCTAACACTCTAGCGAGACGAAAAATAACTTGGCAGTCATAGGGACTGCCACTAGAAGGGAAAGCTTATAGCTCTGAACTTGATAACACTCTTTGGAAACTATGCGGGTAAAATCAGAGAGTACTGCTAGTCTGGAATAGATGTGTGTTCCGGTTTGAAGGACAATGTTTCCAGAGAAATTACAGAGCTTAGAGATATAACAACTTAGATCTCTGGGTGACGAGCGCAGTGCAGTGCAGTGTTAGGTAATGATTTGGACTCTTCGTGTTCCAATGGCAGCGTGTCACTGTGCTGTTATGTGGTAGGCATGTTGCTTACTATCAGGCACATATCTTGCTCGTCTCATCACACTTTAGTAAAAAAAAAAAACTTCAAAACATTGTCGTCTAATGTCTCCTAAGCATGGTCATCTCCAGGGTTAGATGTGTAAATGTGTAATGGTAACTATGGTAACACGCCATGGGCATCTAGAAACGCTGACGCATTTGGACATAGTCCCGAGTTCAACCGAAGATTTCATTCATTCACGAGCTTGACGCTCAATTCCGATTCACAGCCCACAAAAAATCTGTGTGAGGTGCCCAAAAGATGTTTTCACTTAAAAAAAAGTCAAAAATGGACACTACTCATATTTTATCACGTAACGTCATATTATACCCTCATAATCGTAAGCTGTTCAAATGCACCAGTTACATCCCACACGCTGCAATAACCGTTCTAATTGTCAGTAATATATTAGCAGAAGATGGGAGCACTCGTTCTGGCTGTAAATTATGACACGTCAGCCAAATGAAGCGATTAGACAAGGGGGATTTCGCATAATGGCGTAGTTGCCAGGATTAACATATCTTGATACTTGGCAATTACCTGCTTTGGTTACACGTGTGAGCTTAAGTTAATTCGGAAATTACTTGTGGTAGATAGGTGTAGCGCGCAAAATATACACCAATTCAGAAATTATTAGGCAAATCTGTTTTTAATCGACTTCAAATAAGGAGGAGGTTCTCAATTCGGTTGTATGTTTTTTTTTTACTTATATGGGATTACACATGACCGCCATCTCGCCTGATGAAAAACGACGATGCGGTCTACGATAGAGCGTGTTTATCTAGAAGAAATCGATTCACTCTCGATTTGATGACACCAAGATTACAACTATCAGGAAAAACCCACTCAAGCATTCTACAGCCTAGACGTTCTTATCACAAAAGTAGAGTCAAATCTCTTCGTTCGTGTCTTTGGAATATCAACCAACAACAACATTGGAACAACATTGATGTTTTTCTATGTATGTATGTTAGCACCGCCAATTTTGAATTAATTTAGATAGTGCTTTCTTTGTTTGGTATAACATAGCTCAAAGGTCCTATATACATTTTATCGAAATCGCTGCAGTGGTTTTAAAAATATAAACGAAAAACTAATACGTATTATACCTCGATAGCTTAGTCATGGCTTCCGATTTTGTTCAAGTATCTGAATCTTGAACCCAGAAGTTGTCTAGCAATTGTGTACTAATTATATCTTATCTAGTTTAATGCATAGTTCTGTCGGGAATAACTAACAATGGCACTAAAAACGTTCAAGTATCAAACCCCATGCGGCGCAGTATATCCCGGCCTGCAATCGCATTCAGCGTGACACAGCCGCCCACCATTAATTACAGTAACTCCGTTATGTCGGCCTTGTGCGCTGACGGACGTGTGATATCGGAGCTCTATCTAAATATCGTTATGAATTCATACCGCTTCCGCCACCAAGACGAGCACGTGGACTAAACCTTGATGTCTCTCTCAGTGGTGGTCACGTACGATTTGTTTCACAGTCACAAGATTGTGAAAAGACTTGTTTTACTGATACTTTAGAAACACCTTTACACAAGAAAACTATGACTGGGCTCGTGACTTAGATGATGGTAACTCTGCCCGCGAAGTCGAGTGTATCGTGGGTTTGATTCCCATCAAGCGCAAATATTTTTGCATCAAATTTGAATATAAATAATATTTGATTTGTGTCTGGGTGTTTCTGTGTATAACAATTTCATAATTAGATCACCTATTTGACTCCCACTTTTTAATTTTACGTACAGTAATTCTGATAAGTTGGCCTTGTGTGCTGACGGACGTGTGATATCGGCGCTCTATCTAAACATCGTTATAAATTCATACCGCTTCCGCCACTTGGTAAGACGAGCTTGTGGACTAAACCTTGATGTCTCAGTGGTGGTCATGTACGATTTATTTTACAGTCGCGAGATTGTGAAAGGACTTGCTTTACTCATAATAGGGTACCGGACTGGGTCAAAAATAATAATAATAATAATAAAAGCCTTTATTAACAATCTTATATGTTACATTTCATCTTATTACTATTTATGTACTAACTACTAATATACAACTTGGTTGTGTATGAAAGCAACGTAATTATATTTTATTTATATTAGACACCGGTTTCGTGATTGTCTTGCTCTTTGGCATAGGCCTCCCCAAATGTCCTCCACAATGATCTGTCCCTTGCTATTCTCGTCCAGCATGGTCCTGCTACCTCCTTAATATCATCCTCCCATCTTCGATACTGCCTGCCTTTACTCCTCTTTTTGTATCTAGGGCACCATTCTGTTACTTCATTTGTCCACTTTTCAGTCTTATTCCTTGTCAAGTGTCCTGCCCACTTCCATTTCAGTTGTTTAACTTGATATTTTATATCTATAATCTTGGTTTGTTTTCTTATTGTTTTTAATCTAATTTTGTCTTTTAATTTTATGTTGAGTATGCTTCTTTCCATTCGGTGTTGACAAGTTTCTAGTGATTTGATATTTTTCTTTGTACAACTCCATGTCTGACATCCATAGGTGATGCTTGGTAAAATGCATATGTTAAATACTTTCTTTTTGGCCTCTGTTGGTATATCTGAGTTTTTCATAACATCTTTTAGAGTCCAGTATATCTTCCATCCTAGATTTATTCTATTTTGAATTTCTTTTGTTGTAGTGTCAGTTAGAGATATTATTTTACCTAAGTATGTATATTCGTTAACATATCCTAGTTCAGCGGCATTTTCAGGTTTAATGGGAGTTTTGATATAATTTGTCATTAACTTAGTTTTACTGGTATTTATTGATAGTCCTACCTTTTCGCTTTCACTTATCAGTTGTTCAATCATAATCTTCAGAACGTTTGGATCACCACATACTAATACAAGATCATCTGCAAATCTTAGATTGTTTAGTAATACTCCATTAACATTTATACCACTCCAGTTGTCGAAATATATGTTCCAGTGTTGCCAAGAACAGTTTGGGTGATAAGGGATCTCCCTGTCTAACTCCTTTTCTGATGGGGAAACAATCTCCTACTTTTTCTGTGCGTACTTTGGCTGTCATATTTGTGTATATGTTTTTTATTATATTAGTGTATTTACTGTGGACCCGTTGCGCGGTAAGAGCTTCCCATATTTTGTCATGTTTCAGCAAATCAAACGCTTTATTATAGTCTATAAATGCTAAATAGTACTTCATTCTATATTCATTGCATTTTTGGATCATTTGTTTAATGGTATGGATGTGGTCGATGGTAGAAAACCCTGGTTCTTTTGGCTGATTCTCGTCTATCGTCTTTGTTATCCTGTCCAGTATAATCTTGGAGAAAATGTTGTAGACATTTGACATAAGCGAAATGGGTCTGTAGTTCGATATATCATCTGTTCTCCCTTTCTTGTGAAGTAGGGTTATTGTAGATGTGGTCCATTGAAGAGGTATATATTCAGTTTTTATAATATTGTTAAACAGGTTTGTTAGTGTGTCCAAAACAGTTTCTGATATACCTTTTAAAAGTTCATTAGAGATGTTATCTTCACCGGGTGATTTTCCTTTTTTCTGTGTTTTGATGGCTTTAGTAATCTCATCTTTCAATATAATAGGAACTGGGTCTTCTTTTGTATTCACAATTGTTTCGTTACTTTTAATTGACGTACTTGGTTCGTCATGATAGAGATCACGATAGAAGTCAGTTGCTGTATTTAATATTTCGCTTCTTTTTGATTTGTGTTTTTGAGATTTGTGATGTGTTACATTTACAATCTAGTTTGTGTGGTCTTGGAATTCCTTCCACACACTCTTGATTCCACCTAATTTGGCTATGTTTAGTTGTATTAACTTGTTTTTTTGGGTATTTTTGTACTTTCTAAGTTCGGTGTTTATTTTCTTACTTATTGCTGTTATGTTTTGTCTATTATTACTTCTGTTCTTAAATAAGACTGATCTTTGTTTTATTAATTCTCTTACCTCTGATCCCATTTTATCTTTAACTGGTTTGTCTGTTTCTAGTATTTTATTGGTTCTTTTTCTAAAGTATCATAGTTTTATTGGACTGTTCTTAGTTCGCTTATTGGTAATAATTGAGTTTTTAGGGACTCAAGAATATGGCTTGGTAGCTTAGTGTAATTGGTTGCTTAGTATTTCGTATATATTTTCTAGAATTTTTTGGCTCAATTAGGTGTAACTGACCTCGGAGTAATCTGTGATCAGTAAAATAGTTAAAATTGTTGAGAACGTCCACGTTTAAGAAAAGCTTCGGTTTATTTGTAGTTATGAAATCTATCTCATTTCTTACTTTGCCATTGGGAGATTCCCACGTCCACTTCCTTTTTTGTTTTCTTTTATAAAAAGTATTCATGATATGTAGGTTATTTTCTAACGCAAAGTGTATAAATCTTTGTCCGTTTTCATTTCGCTTGCCGGTTGTGTAAGGCCCAAGTATTTTTTCTTCGTTCTTTCCTCGTTGACCAATTTGACTGTTAAAATCTCCCATCACTATAATGGTGTTATACAGGGTCTCCATTGTCTCATTTAGGTTTTCGTAAAAGCTATTTTTAATTTCTTTTTTCGCTACCTCAGTAGGAGCGTTTACTTGGACTATAGACGTTGGGTGTTTGTGACCAGGAAGTAAAATGTTTAAGACTGCTATCCTGTCTGAAACTCCTTTAAATTGTATTATATTATTTTTCAGGTATTTTTTTATCAAGAAGCCTACACCGTATATACCTGGTATTTCATTTTTATGGTACATTATATATTCTTTATGCTCTTCGATATTTTCTTGAGATCTCCGTACATCGCTTATTCCAAGAATATCCCAATTAATGTTGTTTAACGCATGTTCGAGTTCGGTTAAACATTCTTTTGACTTTAATGATCTTGTATTCAATGTCGCTATGTGGAGTTCCCTTTTCTTATTGTTCGTTATTGTTTTATTTTCCATCTTTAATGTGGTTTGGTCAATAACCCCGCGGTGACCAACCGTATTGGGGTTTTTCTTGTTTCTTCTTTTATTCTTGCCTCTATAATTTGTTTTGTTTTCGTTACCGGTGTCTGACATTTCCTATGCGTTATGTTGTTGGGGTGGTTTTTCAGTCAAGGATGCAGACCTTGCCCTCATATATTCAAACGCATTTGTTTTATGTAGTTTAGACGGTGCAATAATATTATTCGAACCACTGGAGAGTGAAGTGCTTATGTTGTTAGGTGATATCGAGGCTTCTCTCTTTCTTTTTTCTGTAACTAGTGTTCCTTTTACTACTATTTTATTGTTTCGAATAAATGCGTCGTTTCAATTTTGTTTTTCTAGTTTGAGTTTTTCCTGTAGGTTCTTCCGCATTTCCATAGTTTCTTTCGAAAAATCTTCAGTAATGTAAGTTTGTTTCGGCATTTTCATTTTATTTTTCAGTATTATTAACTTTTTTTGGAATGATATGAAAGATATAAGTATTGGTCTTACTTTACTCTCACCTCGTTTCTTTCCTAATCTATAATAGTTATTTATTTCGTATATGTTTATGTCGATATCTAGGTTTTTCATTGTTTCTTTAATGAGATTGAATAATTCTTGGTGGTTCTTTTCTGTTTCTTTTATACCGTGTAGTATCAAGTTATTTTTCCTATTTTTTTCTTCTAAATATTTTACTTTTTCTTCTAATCTTTGTACCTCGTTTTTCAAATATTTGTTTTCTTCCAGAAATGGTTGTAGTTTCTCGTCTATATTATGCATGATGGTTTCATTTACACTCCTCGTACTAGCTGCGGTTTGTTGTTCGAGTTCAGTTTTCATCATGCTAAACAGCTGTGCCATCTCCAGCGACATTCCCTTAGAATTCATGTTGCAAATTAAAATGTTTTAATCAAAGTGTATCGGAACGTATGTACGGAACGTCTCGCTGATCTAACAATACCGGGTTATGTTTGCTACTAACAGACGTCACTGTCAGATGTCACTGTCAGATGTCAAGATCAAGTAACTCTGGCTGTCAATTGATGATTAAATATTCATAACCTCAAATTCTTGAGATGTTTTATTTGTGGTTTGTCGATTTATTTGCTTGGTTTTCCGCGTACCTTTTTGTAATCTCCGCGTAGATTTGTTTTCGTGCTGGATAATTATATAGTGCGCGGCCGGTATTGGTTATTTTTTACTGTGATTTCAATTTAATAACTGGGAGCACTTTCGTACACTGTTGTCGCTTTGACACCCGGAAACAGAAAAAAATACACCATCCTAATTAGTCCGTCAGCTAGATCATGAAAAAATATTGGACACGTATTTTTTTATAATATTAAAAATCATCAAAGATGTAGATCATCAAACTTCGAGAGTGGGGGGTCGCGACGGCACTCGTGAGTAAAAATCGTACTCACAAGTGACGTCACACGAAACTTCGAAGCGCTTTATCTTCGTCATTTTTTGTTTGTGAAATAAAAGAAAAAATACGTGTACAATATTTTTTGGCAATCTAACTAACGGGCTACTTCGTTTTTTTGAGGATTGTACCCTATTAGAAACACCTTTTACTATGACTGGCCTCGAGACTTAGATGGTACCACAAAGTCGAGAGTCTCGTGGGTTCGATTCTCATCCAGCGCAAATATTTGAGTATGAATATAAATAATATTTGTTGTGTGCCTGGGTGTTTCTGTGTATATTAATTATTAGATGACCTATTTGACTCCCATTTTTTTAAGTTCACGTACTGTAGGTAATTGTGTTATTTCGGCCTTGCGTCTTGATAGACGTATGATATCGGAGCTATCTAAACATTGTTATGAATTCATACCGCTTCCGCCACTTGGCAAGACGAACTTGTGGACTAAACCTTTTGTCTGAGTGGTGGTCACGTACGATTTATTCCAGAGTCGCGAGATTGTGAAAGGATTTGTTTTACTCCCAATCAGAAATACCTTTACTTGTACTGTCATAGATTGAAAACCCTGTGTTCCGTGTGAAAAAACAGCATTTTCTTCTTAATGGCGTCGTCAAAGTGATTCACTACTGCAGATCTGGCGAGTTCAGCCGTCGCGTGAGAGAATTATTCATAGGCACATTTCGTCGCCGTTTCAAGTTTTTTTTTATCCCAGGGTTTACAGGGAAAGAGAACCACGCGTAACGTAACCTGCGGGGCGCTGATAGTACTCTTATGTAATTAATTTAAGATATTACCTACCAAACAAATTATCTACAGCTGAAATACTTTACTGTAAAGGCAGCGGTTTGCGCGGAGACCGCGACACGAGACCGCGACCGAGATCACGACAGGCACCTGACATTACCTTATAACTTTAAACAAGCAATTTTTGTATATAAATAATCTATATATATGGTATACCTGATATATGATTTTTGAATATATAAATAAACTAGCGGCCCATTCCGGCTGCGCTCGGATATTGTCATTTAAAGACTATTAATCGAAATAAAAACTATCCTATCTCTCAAGTTGGACCAGACTGCTCACGGTGTGCCAATTTAATTTAAAATCGGTGCAGTAGTTTAGGAATCCATCGCGGACAAACATCGTGACAGGAGATTTATATATATTAAGATAAATAATATAAATATTAGTGGACAATTCACACACAACACCATCTGACCCCAAACTAAGCAAAGCTTGTATGATGGCGGCCAGATAGCTGATATAATACTTATATAGTTTTAAATACATACTTATTATACATGGAAACACCCAGACACAGTGCAAACATTTGAATTCATCACACAAATATTTGCACTGAGTGGGAATCGAACCCACGACCCTCGGCTTCGTAGGCAGAGCTACTAACCACTAAGCCACAAGGCCAGTATTATATATATATATATATAATCGGAATCTCGGAAACGGCTCGAACAATTTTCATGAAATTATGTATGCAGGGGGTTTCGGGGACGCTAAATCGATCTAATTAGGTTTCATTTTAAAAAAATGCATATTATGCGCGTTTTTAGACAATGAAAAACTGTCACATTAAACATTAGAATGCGCGAAGGTAAATTTCGCCACGTGGCGTGACAGCATAATAGCTCACACGGAAAATGGTGCGGACATGGCGGTCACGAATTAGTAGCTCCGGGTTCGAATCCAGACGGCTTTTTTTTCAAGTTTTTTTTTGTTGTGAAAATCTATTACTTGCATCCTTTTATCTGTAGGTATCTTACGTTTAGTATTTAAACCGATCAAAGCTCGATCACCCAGGTACTGGAATTGAATGGGCGCTAGTTCGCGCCGCGACCGCGACACGAGTCTCGGTCTGCTGTCGACAATCGATATCTAATATCGATAATCGATAACTTTACAATCGATTAAATTATTAATGTCATTAAAATGTAATTACTTACTCGTACTTATAGAAAAGTTTTGAATTGTTTAATTTGACACGCTAATAAGTGATAATACTGTCTATATTATTATAAATTATATTATAAATGTCAAACTTTGAATGTTTGTCGCACAATCACGTCGTAACGTCTGAACGGATTAAGTTGAAATTTGGAACAAAGTTAAATTATAGTCTGGAACACATAGGCTATTGATTATCCCGTGAAAATAACAGAAACGACGCACGTAAAACCTCAGGGCGCTGCTTGTATACTACGGTCTTAATAAATGAATTGTATTGAAACATCGCAAAAGTTTAAAACATACAGGTATTGTCCTAGATTGAAAGCCCAGTGTTTCCAGTGAAAAAACCAGCAATTTCCTCTCCATGGCGTCGTCAAAGTGATTCACTACTGCCGCTCAGGCGGGCTCAGCCGACGCGTGAGAGGCTTACAGCGCCCACATTTCGCCGCCGTTTAGGGAAATTTACCGACGATGCACTATCGATAGATTTAGCTGCCAATTTAGAACTACGGGATTGGACTGGTACTCGAATTCAAATACAATCTACTAGGTATCTTACTATGCATAGTAATGGTAGGACTCTTTGCAAAGTCCGAGGACGTACCATATCTTTTATCAATTGCTCTACCAGCAATCAGTAATGTGCAAATATAACCGTGTTCTGGTTTGAAAGGCAATATTTCTTGAAAAAAGGTAGAGCATTAAATTGTAGGGGTAAATCCGGGGTAAGTCCGGGAAAAATTAAAATTTTCTCTTCTAATCTATTTTCTCCAAAAAAAAAAACACCTTCAATTTAAAATGAAATTCAGATATTCGACCAAATTTCATAAGAATTTATCACCATACTTTATCGTCCATAAAAATATTAAAGCCAATTTTTGTTTTTCGTTCATAAATATTTCAAAAGCCGCAACATCGATTTCGATCAAATTTATAAAGGACCACCTCCGAAGTATGATCTACCACACGAAAAAGAACCATCACAGGTATTAGAGGATATTTTTTCTTCGATGGCAACATTCGAACTTGCAACCTTTGCCTTATAAAATCGGATGTTCTTGCCACTTTGCCAATAATCCGACTAATGTTGTGAATGGGAAAGTTTGGATGTTTATTGCTCAATCACGTTGAAACTGCTGATCAAATAGGGTTGAAATTTAGAACTTACATTACAGTTTGGACACCAATTGTAAAATCGATTAAAAAGTTGGCTTATCGATCAAACTTTTTATAGTTACAGCGAGTTTTTAAAGAGTGATGGTAAACTCACAATAAAAATAACGAAAAAATTTAAAAACTCCGAGAACGGAAACTATGCGAGCGCTGCTATATTTTTGGTGGGCTTACCTACTCGAAAATGTACGTTACATAGTATATTATGTGCTTGACAGTCTTTATATTATTTACAAATAAACGTATTAACAAATATTTCTAGTTGCACATTCTGTATACAACGATAGTCACCGATTTCGTCTATATTGATTTAATTGTTATAATCAATGATGTTCTATATAAACTTAGTAAAACCTCATAGGTTATAAATTAACATCAGCGCCTGGTGGTTTTACCTGAGCAGTTTCCGTTATTTTTTGTGATAAAAAGAGGTACGTAAATCTAATCTAAAACGGTACCTATATGTGCTATTCCAGACCATTATCGGTGTTACACATTTCAACTCGATCCGTACAGAAGTTGAGACGTGACGAGACATCCTATTAATATAAAACTACACATAAGTACATAAAACTAGGTAAGTACCTATTTTTTTTATAGTCTTCTAGTTCGACGAGACGAGCAGGGCATGTGCCTGATGGTAAGCAACATGCCTGCCATATAACAGCACAGTGACACGCAGCTATTGGTACATGAAGAGCCCAAATCATTACCTAGCACTGCACTGGGCTCGTCACCCAGAGATCTAAGATATCATATCTCTAAGTTTCGTACTTTCTCTGGAAACATTGCCCTTCAAACCGGAATACGGTAATGTTTGCATATTACTGATTGGCAGTAGAATAACTGGCAAAGGTGTGGTACTTCCCCAGGCGGACTTTGCCAAGAGTCATACCACTACAATCAAATCGACTATCGACTGCAAGGTCGCAAATATTTGATGGTTGAAACTCAAGTGTCGCAAAAATAGCGAGAATTAGAAAGCTAAGTCTACATTAAAAAAACTAAAATTGTGATGAATTCCAAAAACCGATTAATGTTTTTACTACGAAAAATTACATTATTCCAAACCAAAGTAAAAACAAGATTACATCGAAAACAACTCATCGAGTGAATCACCTTCATTCATACAGCATTACATGATTTGAATGACGTCACAAGCTCGCAAGTAAATGCGACGCCGTTAGGTTACAGGTATAAAACGTTTATTAATTTCGTACCGTCTGTCATCTCCCGTATGGTCTAGTGGCTAGGATACCTGGCTTTCACCCAGGAGGCTCGGGTTCGATTCCCGGTACGGGAAAATCTTTTTGCATTTTAGTTTTTTTTTTGTTGATATCTTATTGAACACATCATTGTCAATTTCTAGAAAAATCGAAAACAGTACTGTAGGTAACTATAGCTATGTATTTTTTTAATGACAGTCTTATTCATGGTTACAATAAGGCCTATAATAGAGTAGAAAAAAAAATACACATCAAATTAGGTCGAAGAGACCACCGCGCACTGACCCCTGCCCGAAAGTGCCCAGCAGGTCTACTAGGAAAACAAACTCCGAATGATCGGATCCGACCGACAGCTGAATCGGATTGTAGCCTACCACGAAAAACAGTCAGATCGATACATCTCGGTCGGAAGTTATAGACTTAGATCGGATGAGGGTCGAATCGAACGAAACGGCCGATCCTATCAACCGACAGACTGTCTTTCGAGGTAGGAAAAGTCCATAAGTTGGGCCGATATATCGTTTATCGGACTTCGTAGTAGGCCTGTTCTGGACACTCGCTGCGTTCCCTCTCTGAATGGCCAGGGAGATCTGCTGAGTTAACGACCAACCTACCCGATGGTCACTCGTCTTATCCCTCAAACGGTGTCAAACATATAATAGCTGTGTAATATTTTTTGTAGTGGTAGGACTCTTAGCAGAGTCCGCCTGGGGAAGTACCACACCTTTGCCAAATATTCTACCGCCAAGCAGTAATGTGCAAACATTACTGTGTTCCGGTTTGAAGGGCAATGATTCCAGAGAAATTACAGGGCTTAGAGACATAATATCTTAGATCTCTGGGTGACGAGCGCAGTGCAGTGCTAGGTAATGATTTGGATTATCATGTTCCAATAGCTGCGTGTTACTGTGCTGTCATGTGGCAGGGATGTTGCTTACCATCAGGCACATGACCTGTTCGTCTCGTCACTCTAGGCTATAAATTTTTTTTTATTGTTTTTTGAATATTCGTGTTAAGTTTCAATCATGATAGCGCAGTAGTCTAACTTGATACTTGAGTATTATTGTGACAAAATACTTTTGGAAGTGATAACCCCCTCTTTTTATGCAGTGGTATGACGCTTTGCAGAATCCGTCTGGGGAAGTATCACACTTTTGCTAGCGATTCTATCACCAAACTGTTCGCACTTTACTGTGTTCCGGTTTGAAGGGCAATGTTTCCAGAGAAATTACAGGCAAAGAGAGAAAAACGTCTCATAAAAAGTGACGAGCGCAGTTGCTCAAGGCGGTAATTTGGATTCTGCGTGTTCAAATAGCTATGAGAAACTATGCTGTAATGCACTGTCAAATTGTTTTTTTTTTTTAAATAAAGAGTGACGAGACGATCAGGACATGGGCCTGATGGTAAGCAACATGCCAGCCACATAGCACCACAGTGACACGCAGCTATTGGAACATGAAGAGTCCAAATCATTACCTAGCACTGGTTACTCTCAGGTACATGCATAATAATATGTAGTTCGTTCTCATCATCACTCTAAATTAAATAGAAAAAAAAATTGGCAGTCATAGGAACTGCCGATAGAAGTGAAAACTTACTAAACTCAGAATTTGATAGCTTACTTTGGAAACTACACGGGTGTAACCAGAGGGCGTGGCCTGGGCATCATGGCATGGCCATCTAGAAATGCGTCAGCATTTCCTATTGGCTGATGCACTTCTAGATGGCCATGGCATGATGCCGAGGCCACGCCCTTTCAGCGTTTGCCATTGGCTGACGCATTTCTAAATGGGCAATAGCCATGGTCCCGAGTTTACCCGAAGATTTCTTATCATACCCGAGCGTGACGCTAGAATCCAATTCACAGCCCACGAAATATCTGTCTAGGCGCGCCTAAAGAAGTTTTCACTTCAAAAATATGGTTATAAAGACTCCCAAAGGACTCCAAAAGTGAAAATCTAGAATTATAGTAATTAAATTGCACTAATTTTGTACAATACGTCATCTGTAAGTGTAGCTGTTTATTACGTATGTCAATGGCGCGAGCTTCCAAGATTTTACACAAACATCTGATTATTGTCGATGACGTACGTCTCGCTCGGCTACTCCACCATCGTACAACATGAACGTGTCGGTGATTCGGGGTCATAAGATTTCCCACTACAAAAAACAATTGACAGTCATAGAGACTGTGTAAAAGAAGCGATAACTTATAACTCAGAATTTGATAGCACACTTTGGAAACTACGCGGGTGAAACCGGAGGGTGCTGCTAGTCTCGAATACATCTTTAAAACATTGTCGTCCAAATAAGTCTTCTAAGCATGATCATCTTAACTAGATGGACATGGTTAGATATGTAATGATGACCATGGTAGGACACCATAAACATCAAGAAATGCTGCCTCATTTCAAGATTGCGGTCCCTAGTTTCACCCGAAGATTTTTTTTTTAATAAAGTGTGACGAGACGAGCAGGACATTTCCCTGATGGTAAGCAACATGCCTGTCACATAACAGCACAGTGACACGCAGCTATTGGAACATCAGAAGTTCAAATTACCTAGCACTGCACTGCGCTCGTCACCCAGAGATCTAAGCTGTTATATCCCTAAGCCGTTTAATTTCACTGGAAACATTGCCCTTCAAACCGATACAAAGTAGGTAATGTTTGCACATTACTGTTTGGCGGTAGAATAACTGGCAAAGGTGTGGTACTTCCCCAGGCGGACTCTGCTAAGAGTCCTACCTAGTCTCTCATTCACGAACGTGACTCTTGAGCTCAAGCTAAAAGAAGTTTTGTCTTAAAAAAATGCCTAACCCGGCTAAATGAGTACTTACTGCAAAATATGCATCAGGAACGACAGATCCAAAACATGTAATTATTAAAGCATCCAGTGTCGGACACCTCGCATTAATCATGGCGGACATCTGCACCGGACACGGTCGCTTGTCGCTTGTTGGCTGTCACTCGACGGCGCCCGGCGACTAGCTCCTCTCATGTAGTGGACAAAATTAGAATAACCTAAAATAAATATAACTTAATTTTTGCATTTAGCAGTACTAATGTCGCACAATGCGTAACCTGTATAGCTGAAGATGTACTTCTGTTACACATGAACTTATGCGTTTAATTTATAATCAAACAGCACTTATTTTGCACAAAACGCTGTCTGTAGGTTATATATTATAGTTATATATAACTATTCACAGGTACAAGTATAGATATAACTACTTACTGCTAAGTTGCATATCAATGTAGCGAAGTAACAAAATTTCACATATGGTAAAAATAAAAATCATTACATAAAGTGACGTCTTTTAAAACTTACAACTTAAAACTCCTATATCTTCGTCTTATTTAACCGACTTTAAAAAAAAGTAGGTTTCTCAATTCGACAGTATTTTTTTTTTGTATGTGAAATCAAAGAAACAATACGTGTCCAATTTTTTTATTAACCTATCTTACAGACTAATAAGTGTTTTTTAGTAACATCGACTACTTTCCAAAATATGTAATGGTTAAAGCATCATATGTCGGACACCTCACATTAATCATGGTGGACATCTGCACCGGACCGCTCGCTTGTCGCTTCTTGGCTGTCACTCGACGGCGCCGGGTGACTAGCTCGTCTCATGTAGTGGACAAAATTAGAATAGCCATTTTGTAGAAAAATACATCGATATAAATCAAAAGATGTGTCCTGAGCACCTTGAAGCTATTAACAAACTGCTTCTGTGTGGTGTAGCGTAAGTGGCTTACACCTACCAATCTACTTGACCCCTAGAATCGCTATAGGCGAGGTATGTTGTGGGTCTACTTATTTTGGTTGTTGACCACGAATAGTGATAGGTAAAAACGTCTGGCGTTCACCGCTTCCTACAACTGGCGAGAACCGAAAGAGTAAGGAAGCTCAATTTCCCAACGATAATATAATTCCGTGCACCTGAAGTTTGGGAGGGTACATCCATTGATTTATATCGATGAAAACATTAAAAGTGTGTGTACTTATCGTACGTACGCATATAAGAAGTTGCACTTTTTTGGTATTCAAGACTACTCACTACTTATTGAAATAATTACACTTCCTTTGACGCGTTATTATTTTACTATGATGAGAGTTAATTGTAACGATGCGTTACGAAAAACCGAAGATAGCTAGTCAACATTTTAGTCAAACATTTTAACTATCTTCAGATTAATAGGTACTTATTTCATTGAAACTGTTACTACAGTTGAAGTCAGACTTTATAAAGAGAATAATAATATATTTTCTGTAAAAAAACAATCAAAAATTCAATTTAGAATTAAATTCAGGCACTCGACTAAATTTCATTAGTCTAAATTAAATCTATCACCATGTCGTTTAAAAACATAAATGCAAATTTTAGTTTTTTATTAATATATCAAAAATCTTTGCACCGATTTCGATAAAATGTATATGAGACCACATATAAAGTATGTCCTATCAAGCAAAAAAATACCATCAAAATCTATACACAAATGGCGGTGCAATCGCACAACATACAAAAAAATAAAAAACATGCAACCGCATTAATAACCTCCTCCTATTTTAAAGCCGGTTAAAAAGAAGAAGTATTAACTTCCTCCGCGCGTACATAAGTCCACAGACACTTGTTTTTTTATAGTATAGTGTCAGGACAAACAAGACATGCACTTTCTGGTAAGCAATAGTCCTGCCCATAACAGTACGACGCCACACTGCTCCGCCGTCGCTCCAACGTTACTAGGCTACACTAGTTGTCGGTAGCACGAACTTATAAGATTATCTAGTCTACAAAAATACTCAAAAGGTTTACTTAAAAAAATATTATTAATCAAATTAATCAAACTCCGTGGCAGTGTAAAGTTGGTCCACTCCGATATTACTAACGTGTAACTATAAAATTAAAAGTATAACTTTTTAATTTGATAGATCGCTCGCTTATCGTAGTTCTTTGCTAGCCGCAGATGACGCTGAAACAAAAGAATATTTTTTTTTTTTTTCAAAACTACACACAGAAGAATGCTCTCGGAAAACGTTAGGTGACAAAGACAGTTTCATGATTTTTGTTCATCTAAAAAGTGTTCAACATGTCTCAATAAGTGTACACTTCAATAGGTATTAGTAATCAGGGGTACCTACGATAGAACGCGGTGTTATTAACAAAAATAATTTAATCAAATCCCGTGACAGTGTAAAGTCGGTCCACTCGACATTAATCACGCCCGCATCTGGCCGGCTTGTCGGTCACCGGGGCCTGTCAGTCATTGTCAGGCCGGCTTGACGCCTGATACGTAACGTGTATAGCTGCCTTAATTTTGTTATGAAGAACACGATAATGTGATCAGTCTAGGATTATTCAATTATATTTGTTTTGACTTCAGTTTAATCATAACTATCCTACTAATATTATAAATGCAAAATTCTTGATTTGTTGCTCAATCATGTGAAACGGCTGAACGGATCAGGTAGAAATTTGGAACCCTTGGATTACAAAGTAAGAGTTATGGACTAAGAGCCCATGAACCCCAGACCTTCGTTATTTTATAAAAGGACCTTCGGTACTAAAGGTGTACTGATCTAAATTTGTCAAATTATAAAGTCTGATATTTTGGTAATACCTTCAAAATATTATTAAAAATCACACCAATAACTGCTAGACACTTAACATCGTGGTAAACACTTGCCAGACACCCATGTTGTGTTAATGTTCATGCAATTATAATTCTATTCGAGTCATAATATGCGCGCTGACTTTTATACATAATACTTGGGCAACAATTAGCAGCCTAATTATCATAAGCAGCCCACTAAAAGTCCCACTGCTGGGACTCGGGGCCTTAGTTCCGTTTATCTGCCAAAGCCAGGATGACCTAAACTTCATAATGCTCCATCGTTCTTACTTGTGTTAGGAGCATGCGCTGACAAGTTTTCAGCTTTTATAAAATAACGAAGGTCTGGATTTCACGGGCTCTTGCTCTTAGTTATTCATAATTTAACAATTTACGCGACAATTAGTGAAAAACATTACAAAATAAAGAACTTACAAGTAGGTATCCGTTCTTTTTACAAACATTTTTTCACAAATCGATATGTGATTGATGTCGTCGACCAACGTTCGACAAACTCACGGCAGTGCATCCCCACTCGCTCAAGGTCGCGCGGTTTTAGCCTACCGCTAGACCGTTCCTTCCAAGAAACAAGTGACAGTCGGTTGTCGGACGCACGGCTGAGCGCTCGCGCTTTCTATAACGTGGGTATTATTCGACAAATTATTCGTTTAACATAATTGTTAATTAATGAATGTTTAAAAACAAAACCAATACTTGACATATTTTTTTTATTTTTAAATTATGGTTTGTAAAACAAAACATTTCTCGATATAAGATATTTTAAACATAAATATCGTACGAAACGTTGTAAAATAAATAATTTTGAAATTGTTAAGTTTATGCAATAAATATTATACGATTGGTTGGTTTTAAAGTGATGTTTTGTCAAAAAATGTTTGTGAACCCTTACAAATAGTATATGTACGTTCTGAAACATTAAAATAAATATTACACTAAATTACTATTACTTTTATAGTTAGATTATAAGACATCCTATGGTTCTGTGTTTAATTGTTTAGAGAAGGCCTCGAGTCGCAGAGGTGGGAACATTTCGTGGGGTTATGATTCTTATACAGTTCGTTTGAGGTCACAGAATTGAAAATTTCTGTACCGTTTGGACTGTATTTAAAAAATATCCATTTTTTAGATAGCCTTGAATAAATGTATGTAATATAGTGGTTAGCTTTACAGGCCAATGAGTACTAATTACCGAGTGCAAAGTGATTAATTTCCATTAAAATAACTTCTGTACAGACAGACAAAAAGTTCGTAGGATGATAAATGGAATGAGTTTGGGATTTAATTGAATTTGAAATTGGCCTGAAAAAAGGTCTAGAACTGAAAATAGATATAAAATTAATTGTACTTTGGTCACGTATTTTTTGGCGTTTGACGTAAATGTTTTTTAGATTAAAATGGTTGTTTCTATGTTTAATATTATGTATCTATTTGCAATTATGTAAGTGCTGGTGATACCTCACGGTTTTACTCGTGTTGTTCCCGTTCCCGTTGTTTATCCGGGATAAAAAGTAGCCATTTTTTTTTTTTTTGATAATTCACACACAACACCATCTGACCCCAAACTAACCAAAGCTTGTATGATGGCGGCCAGATAGCTGATATAATACTTTTATGGTTTTAAATACATACCTACTTATTATACATAGAAACACCCAGACACAGTGCAAACATTTGAATTCATCACACAAATATTTGTACTGGGTGGGAATCGAACCCACGACCCTCGGCTTCGCAGGCAGAATTACTACCAACTAAGCCACGAGGGCATAAATTATGTTATTTAGTAGGTTTAAATCAGCTATCTGATTTCCATGATACTAGCTTTACTTATTTAGGAGCTAGATAGTGTTTGTGTGATAAATATCCAAAATATTTATTCACTGGCAGTTCCCCGCGGTTTCACCTGCGTAGCTCCCGATCCCGTTATTTCCCGGGATAAAAAGTAGCTTATATATTATTCCAGACCATTATCTATCTATGAACCAAATTTCATCCAAATCCCTTCAGTAGTTTTTACGTGAATGAGTGACAAACATACATCCATTGATATTTACATACTTTCGCGTTTATTATATTAGTAGGATATTTAAAAATTTAAAAATTAAAAATATAATCGTGTTTGACTAGCATGAAATTCTCCGTTATAAAATATAACTTTTATACCTTTATTCAAACTTCTTTCTGTATTAGAAGTTGATACTAACTTAGCTCAACTTTATGCATTTGAGATAGCTTGATGAAAAAAATGTCGACAATCTTCCTATTTATTATTATGAATTTAAAATTTAAATGTTAAGATTTTTGAATATGTGTTGCTCAATCACATCGTAACTTCTGCACGGATCGCGCTGAAATTTGAAACATAGATTATTTATTACGTATAGTCTGGAAGAACACATAGGCTACATTTTATCCTGGTAAAATAAAAAAAAACGACCGGAACGGGAACTACGCGGGCAAAACCGCGGAGTCAAAATATATTTGGAAGTTGCTACTTCCACTACACTCAAAAGTTTAACAGCTTTTTGGATCGTATATGCATTGAGTCAATACATCTTTTAGCGTTCCTGACTTCCGATTTATTCTGCGACGCGTACTAATCTAGACTCTAAAACAAATAGGTTTACAGTCGCCGGTCAGCGGTAGATCATTAATATCCCCCAGGATTAATGCTTTGTCACCAGCCCGGGTTTAACGAGATTTCCCCCCTATTTACACGTAGTTAATGCCGGTGGCTTTATAGCGCACACTCTGAACCATATCTCTGATAATCTCTAAATTTTAATCTAAATAATCTCTAAATTCGTGGCGTGGTGTTATAATACAGAATTATACAGAATAGCCTTCTGTTCTTCCGAAACTGTGGTGAGATAAA
Organism: Ectropis crepuscularia; assembly: GCA_963693475.1. Lineage (NCBI taxonomy): Eukaryota > Metazoa > Arthropoda > Insecta > Lepidoptera > Geometridae > Ectropis > Ectropis crepuscularia. The sequence continues at coordinate 24,856,555 of OY856355.1, forward strand.
TGGTGCCCAAGTAAACTTAGTGGAGATGTAGTAGCCTAGTGAAGATGAAGTGGCCTAGTGAAACTGTACTGGATTAGTTGAAGATATAGTAGCCTAGTGAAGATATAGTAGCCTAGTGAAACTATAGTGGCCTTGTGAAGCTGTAGTGACCTAGTAAAGCCGTAGTACCCTAGTGAAGTTGTCGTAGCCTAGTGAAGCTGTAGTGGCCTAGTGAAGCTACACTGGCCTAGTGAAGCTATAGTGACCTAGCAAAACTATACTGACCTAGTGAAGCTGTAGTGACCTACTGAAGATGTAGTGGCCTAATGAAGCTGTAGTGACCTAGTGAAGTTGTAGTGGTCTAGTGAAGTTGTCGTGGCCTAGTGAAGCTGTTGTGGCCTAGTGAAACTGTAGTGGCCTAGTGAAGCTGTAGTGGCCTAGTGAAGCTGTAGTGGCCTAGTGAAGCTATACTGGCTTAGTGAAGCTGTGATGGCCTGGTGAAACTATAGTGGTCTAGTGAAATTGTCGTAGCCTAATGAAGCTGTGACGGCCTAGTGAAACTGTTTTGCCCAAGCGAAGCTGTGACGGCCTAGTGAAGCTATCGTGATTACCTGAGTCTATCCTGGCCTATTGAAGCTATCGTAGTCTAGTGGAGATGCTGGGCCAAGTGAAGCCATAGTGGCCTAGTGATGCTGTGGTGCAATGCGTAAACATAACTGTGTTTCGATTAAAATGTTTCTAGAGGAGTTACAAGGAAAAGAGATAAATACTTTAACATTTAAGAGCGAAGAGCGCAGTGCTGCACTGGGCAATTATTTGGACTCTTAATTTTTAGATAACTTATCCCCATGCTGTTTTGAACTCACGTACTGCTCACCAACAGGCGTATGTGTTTCTCATCTTGTCACTTTGTACTATTAAAAGAAAAGTCGGATTGCACATTCGCAAGGTCGTAGGGTCTAATCCCGCCTGGATATTTTTGAAGTGCATTAGTACAATTTTTACATCACTACTAATTTTAACTGGCTTTAAAGTTACGATGGATTTTTTCTGATGTGCGATCATGCTAGATAGAGTTTCAACCAATATTTATTTATTAAGCCTGGGTACGATCTTACTTTCAATTTGGAAGTAAAATATTAATTATTGTTGTACCGAGAAGTGAGTATAGTATAATATTCTCTTTTCAAGCAAGCCTTCTAGGCTTCTAGAAGCAAGTGTTAATAAATTCATAAATTTTAGAACCCTAGGGAATTGTCGCCAAGAATATTACCTAAGGAAACACGCTAATTCATGAAAACGTGGTGAAGTTTTAATTACCAAGAAGAGTTTTTTTGATACAGTTTTACTAGAAGGAAGAGTAGGTATGTAAACATGCAAGCTTGCATGCCACAGTACCTAAGTACCTACTGAATGAAAAACAAACAGCATTACATACTGAAAATTTCGAAATTAGTAGAAACAGTAAAGCCAAACACTGTATAATAGTATCTAGTGTAGAGCTCTTTGGAGAGTCCATCTACGATAGAGTACCATATCATTGCCAGATATTCTACCGCCAGGCAGTAATGTGCAAACATTACTGTGTTTCGGTTTGAAGGGCAATAATTCCAGTGAAATTACAGGGGATAGAAATAAAACATCTTAGATATCTGGGAGACAAGCACAGTGCAGTACTAAGTAATGATTTGGACTCTTTGTATTCCAATAGCAGTGTGTCATTGTGCTGTTATAGGCAGGCCTGTTACTTATTATCAAGCAAATGTCTTGCTCGTCTCGTCACTCTGTACTACTTTACCCTGTTTGTATATAAAAAACAGTTTTCACTGACAAAATGCGTGAAACAAACGAAAAGAGAGACATCTGAAGACAGAGAACGAAAGTTCGAAACGAGGAACAAACAAGCAAATAAATATGTTTGCTCAATCACGTACTTGATAAAAACGAAGGGATCAATCTGATATTTTTAAATTAAGTAAGTAGTTTCCGGTTTGGAAAAATTATAAGAATAATAGATAAGTTACTATTCATTTAGGGTAACCCAGGGTTGCTTCAGTAAATTATTTTGCTATGGCTTAGTTGTCAGTAAGTCCACAGTATAAGGAAATACTACCAGTAGTTAATCGCCTTTAATCTTGGGAGACAAAAGTTAAAGTTACGGCTGGTCTAGTCAGGAGAACGGCGACTGCCGATCCGGAGACCCCGGGTTCAAACCCCACACGCACCACTGTCTTTTCGAAGTCATGTGCGTAATGCCGCTAACTTAAAACGGTGAAGGAAAACATCGTGAGGAAACCGACATTTACCTAGTATCTTTCGAAGTCATGTGTCATCCACCAACCCGCACTGGACCAGCGTGGTGGATTATGAGAGAAGGCCCTGAGTCCCAGCAGTGGGAACGTTTAGTGGGCTGTTGATGATGATGATGAATCTTGGGAGAAACCCCGATAATGTCTAGACACGGGTAGGGTTGTCGCAAACAAAAAAAACGTGGGACCTAAATAAAATTAAAACATACGGACAAGACGTCAGCCCTGATCCGCGCTCCTGCAATACTAAAAATATTACATGTCAAAAATTACAAAAACACAATTTAAAATGTCAAATACCTAAATACCACAAACACAAGTTGACTCCATCATTAATTTAATCTCCGCGCTCGTCAAATTGCCGACCAAAACTGTCCATCAGACTGGCGGTATTTCCACGCTGTATGGCCAGATAAATGTTTTGAAACTTTTATAATATAAGTATTATATCAGTTATTTGGCTTTCGTAGTAGAAGTTTTACTTATTTGGGGCTAGATAGTGTTGTGTGTGTAATTATTATAATTTATTCATTCTGTTATTTCAAGGATCATAGACTCATAACAAATTCAAAGATACATTCATTTCGTCACATTACATACAAAAACACAAGTCAAAAAAAAAGGTGTGTGTGCGATTCACACACGATAGAAGTGAAACTTCAGTAAATCGACAAAAGAATGAGATGAATAAATATAACAAGGGTAGGATACACAAGCCAATCTTCACTTATTTAATTAAGAAGCTTGCCAGTGACACAATATTTTTCTTAATTTTTAAACTCAGAATTTGATAGCTTACCTTGGAAACTACCGCCTAAAGAAGTTTTCACTTCAAAAAGCGTGCAAAACAAAAATCTTAATACATGCCTTGGTCAGGATCGAACCCGGTACTGTATAGTCGTTAAGCCGATACCGTTACAATTGCGCCAAACGCCGTTTGAGAGATGCGTTGAAAATGACGCTTACTTGCAGTATGGGACAAAATAGTATATATATTTCTGTCTCATTCTTTCCTGCACATTTTTGTATTTGTGTCTCTTACCTGTCGTTTTTTCCGTTGCATCTGGTTTGAAATCACAACGATTCTAAAGAAGTTTCACTTCAAAAATTACATACAAACATGTCACATAGAAACAAACAAATTGGTACACATACAATAGCAAACAAATAATTCACAATGTCATACTTAGGCAGGCTCAACTGAATAATACTCGTAACTGTGGTCAACGTGCAGTCTACAGAAGTGGTTTAGGTACGGATTGTCGAGCCTCCCCGCAAGCGCGGTCAGCATGCTGTTGCAAATGTCCACCAATATTTATTCATTTATATACTAAATTCATATCGATGCCAAATTGCGCCGTCCCTAACTAAAATTCACTGAAATCACGAACTGTCAGGGCTGAAACAATACGAGTCATCTTAACTTGAAATAAAACAATTATTTTAATCTCCCAAGAACCTGTCTCCCGGGGGCGTACAATGGAGATTGGGGTTTGTTGGCTAATGACGGGGTAACTTCCCGATCGAGTTTACGCAAAGAAATTCGAATAAAGACCAACTTTATCTGAGAAACACGTGAGGGCGCCATTATTGATGTTACAAATTTTAAAAGAAATCGATAGTGAACCGGGGATCTTCCACCTAACAAAGTTTTAGTTAGCTATTCGTCTTAGGTTTGGTATTACTCTCTCTTTTCTTTACGCTTGAAATGATAAAGACAGCAATAGCAAATCCATAGTCGATTTAGGTGGTAGAAGGGCCGGTCTCGCTCCATCGTAGACCGCATCGTCGCAACATCAGGCGAGATTGCCGTCAAGTGTATCTATGTACCTATAATAGTTAAAAAAAGTAGTAGAATTAAAATGGTAGAATTAAAATAGTATCAAACATATGCTTGTTTTTATTATAATCCATCTCGTCTGGTGTTGAGCGACGATACAGTTTACGATTGAATGCGCTTTTACTTATTAACTAATTTACTTTTGACTGAAAAACACTAAAAACGGGAAATCCATCCATCGGGAAAAATCCATTCAAGCAATGTTTTCCACAGTCTAGTTGGTTGTATAACGAAAATGGTGTTAAACTTTTTTGGACTGTGCTGCATTGCATTTGACTGATGGTACGGTGTGGGCAAAGGTAGTGAGCGATGACCCGAAAAATACTTACATTGTATGCGGTATAAGTAATACTAACCTGGCCCAGAAAAAAACTAATACGTTCCAGTATAAAGAGTGACGAGACGAACAGGACATGTGCCTGATAGTAAGCAACAAGCCTGCCACATAACAGCACAGTGACACGCAGCTATTGAAACGAAGAGTCCAAATCATTACCTAGCACTGCACTGCGCTCGTCACCCAGAGATCTAAGATGTTATATCTCTAAGCCCTGTAATTTCTCTGGATTTCACTTCAGACTGGAACTCAGTAATGTTTGCACATCACTGCTTAGCGGAAGAATAACTGGCAAAGGTGTGGTACTTCCCCAGGCGGACTCTGCTAAGAGTCCTACCACTACAATGTTTTCGCCGTGTTTTTATCATTTGGTTGCGATATAAATGGAACAATGATATTTGAGATTTGGTAAAGAGCACCACTTACGCAAATCGTGTATGATATTCGCAAAAACACCAACCATTATCTTTGCATTATAAGTGCCAATATTTCACCGTTTCACGGTTAATTTGGTTTGCTTATAACTGGAAATGTGATACGTACTTGTAAGAGAGAGCTTGTTAATGAAATTTTACAGTGAGTTCAGAAAGTAACACATGGTTGCGACTCGCTCAAGTTGGCGTGTTTCGGAACGTAATTTCAGATCTTTAACAAGTTTTTAAGCTGATCTCTTGTATGTTGTTCCGAAACTTAATATACAGAAGATAGCATACACATGCGCCTAAGGCGAAGGTTACTCGACCACACCTGTTCCAGTTAATCTACCAATAACTTTTTTTTACAATAAAAAGTGACGAGACGAGTAGGACATGTGCCTGATGGTAAGCAACATGCCTGCCACATAACAGCACAGTGACACGAAACTATTGGAACATGAAGAGTCTAAATCATTACCTGCGGCACTGCATTGCGCTCATCACCCAGATATATAAGATCTCTATGCCCTGTAATTTCACTGTGAACATTGCCCTTCAAACCAGAACACAGTAATGTTTGCACATTACTGTTTAGCGGTAGAATAACTGGCGTAGGTGTGGTACTTCCCCAGGCGGACTCTGAAAAGAGTCCTACCACTACTAACGTTATCATTCTAACGTTAATGTATTCTGGGTTGAAAGGAAATATTTTCGATGAAATTACTTTTCGAAATTCAAAGAAATTTTGAGGTATATTCATAGTCGGACACTTGTGGCAGAGATAATTGAAAATGTATTTCGCTCACAGAAACTTACAGACAAACATTACATATTTAACATAGATCGTCTGTATGTGTGGGTAAAAGTATGATCAGTGGTATCTTGCTCCCCAAACTAAGAGACCCGAGAGCGTAAATACAAATATTATTCTGTGTAAGAATGGAATGATCAGATATAATATGCACACTCTCCAAAGTGTATCCAATAAAAACCCGAAAAGCTAGCATTTTTTCGTCGATGTTCAAACCTTTGAAGTCTCAATGGACTCAATTTAAATGTTCACATTTAAGGCTACCAAATAACCGGTAATTCGATCTCACGTCTCGATCTAAACGCAATTTAAACTATCCGCCCGATCAGCCAGTTCGTTGATAATGAAATATTACTTGATTCCCGGGAACGCAGTATCCAATTTATTTTGAAAATTTTGCACATTAATTACTCTACATTAAATGTCTAACTACTCACACTGAGCACATCTCAATTATCTATAGAATCACTAAGATCTATATAGATATTGATTAGGTAAACGCGTAACTCACGTGTAATGAGGTCGGTCAATCCGACTCGAGTTTCGGCCGCGTCCGGTGGCCTTTTTCAAGGAGAGTGTACGCGGCCGAAACTCGAGTCGGATTGACCGACCTCATTACACGTGAGTTACCCGTTTACCTAATCAATATGTGTAACAACCACGTTAATTTTAGTACTAAAATCTATATAGATAATCAAGGTGGCCAAGCCCACTACCAGTCGGAATTGTGCGCAACGTGCTGGTGGAATAACAATAGTCACACAAATGCTGCTAGCATTTTGTTGTGTCAAACAATGTACTAATCTCAGGAACTACTGGATCGATGTCAAAAAATCTTTCGCTGTTGTAGTACGTGATGTTTGAGTGCTATAAACTTTATCTCTTGTACCACGGGTTTTTATTAGTACCACTTTTTTATCTGACATGTCTACATCTGATTATTATTATTAATTTATTTTATGTGACATGTTATATTATTATTTGTTTGGTATTATTAATTTATTTTATTCTGACATTTTATATTATTATCTGACATATATGTACATATTATGTTAAATGATTGTTAGCTATAGTTTTGTGTAATTAAAGCAATAATTAATTAATCCTCGCCTATATTGAGATACTTTTCGTATACCTACTGTATTTTTTTTTGTAAGTTTGACATGTATCATAAATAGTTATGAATAAATACTATGACTACTATGACTATGACTATGAAGTCGGGACGTATCACTAATTATATCTATATGAACAAAAGAGTGCAATCACAAAAAAAATGCACGTCAATACTTATTCCCCCATCAACTAAACGTGTATCGGCGTACGTTATGGTAGGGTGGGAGCCCACGATGCTAAACGGGGAGTTACTCGAGCGTCAAATAATCCTATTGGATGGTAAAGCTTAGACAATAAGAAGAAACAATATTAATTAATGTTACCTTTCCATCTGTGGGGGGCGATATATATATATATATCTAGGGCTATAGAATTTCAAATTTTAACAATCAGCTTTGTTGAATTTTGTTACTTCGGCTTGTGGAATCCTTAGATATTATATATTTCGTTATCATTGAATTATTTCCTTGAAACTAAAATAGCCACACCTTCTCGAGCAGCACTGTAACCCTCCCTTTTCGTTGCGTTACTGTCGAATTGTCAGATTAGTGGAATATATACTTTTTAGCGTGTAATTAACTCACCTAACCTCAGTTTGACGTGCTAGATAATTTCTGATCAACAATTTTTTTTAATTGGACTCATTTATGGAGTTCATATTTGGTTGAGGTACTTAGCCGCGTACAACGTTTCCAACTGGATATTAATCTGCCGCGCTGGAGTAAATCCCGAAATCCCCTCTTGGGCTCCCCTACTACTTTAGGTTATACGGCGTTAGGTTGCTACTTTTTGTTGAATGTGTTATTCCAGACTATAAAATCTAACCATGTTGTTATAACTGTTGCACCTTGTAAACCAAACGCTGATTCGTCCTTGCACTGTTCGCACTTTTAGAATGGGTCGGCTAAGTACCAAAAAGAGAGCCAAATCGGTATTGAAATTTCCGACGTTTGAGACATCAAACGAACTCAACGAGACAAAGTTGAGCTCAAGGTTTCGTAATACTGTAAGTCTAAACTGCCAAATCCCGTCCAGTCCTCATCCCCAAAATCAAAATTCCGGATCCGAGCTTCAAACGGAGTAACAAGTATTAAAGCCTAATAAAAACTTGGGCACGCCGCTTCAGGCCCACGCGGCGTGTGTTTTTAATTAATATTAAATCCTCATACATCGCTGATGAAGCTCGCTTGACTCCAGGAGAGTGTAATAGACGGCCAGTAATGTAACTTAATTTCATTTTATTTGTTTAGGACAGTCATATCATAATATCACATCATCATCAGCCGCAAGACGTCCACTGCTAAACATAGGCCTCCCTCCTAGATTTCCACAAGGAACGGTCCATATCATATAACCAAATATAAAATACATTGTCTAAATATACCATAGTTAGCGTAGCGTTGAGCTCCAAACTAGGTAAAGTAAGTCATTTGTGGCACCAGTTCTTAACTATAGTATTGGAACGAAGTTCCTTATCGCGCGTTATGAAAGGGAGCTAGACGGAAAAAATTCTCACGAAAAAGTTGTAACGTTTCGTGCCTATGACGTCATAGAATTAGAAGAATTAGAATACGATAACAAATTTCATCCATGTTAATAATGACCGGTTGGCGCAATTAGTAAGTAAGGGGTCATCTATGAAGATAGGTGCCCCCGGTTCGAGTCCCGGTAGTTAACATAATACTCTTTTTGTTCTTTTTTCTCTCAACATTCTTTTTGTTATTTTTTTCCTGAGAATAATAGTTTTATCCCTCTTATCAACGCATTTAATTTAAATCTAAGTATTTTCTAACAAACAATAACGAAAAAAAATTCTATTGGCGATTTATCACTACAAACTGACTCTTGCGCTTAAAAATAGATGGCGTTGCACAATCCCTACGACCACTGCCCGAATCGACTTGCACATCAAAGTTCCTATAATTACCAATAGGTGGCGCAGAACTCAAAATTTAATCAGCTGCGGATTGTATCCTACTCTAGTGTCATGAAAAATCTGGAGAGGTCACTACCGGTACGATAATTTTGTTCTTTTATTTCCTGAGAATTTATGTAAAGTAATCATTCAGAACCGCAAAATAAACCCGAAATACAGTTATTTGACGATTTTCTTTCACTTTTGTCATATTTTTATATTTGTAGGTTGTAGTAAAAAAACTATTTTTCTGTCTATCTAAGGTTCTACAGATGATTATAGTTGATCTAATTTGACTTGTTTGGACAAACTACATTCCTAAAACTGTCAAGAAATGTCGACATAAGTTTTATTTCACCATTTGTGGTCTAGCTCTCATCTGTACAGAGAGCGTAAAACGCGATAAGTAAATTAATTTCAAAGGTCCTAGTAATTATTATTATCTCAGCCTAAATCCTGCCCCATTGTAGAGCAAACGCCTCTCCCCTCTCCCTCCACTTTTCCCGGTACAAGGAGACAGTTTACCGTTCTTTCTTAAAAGTGTCGAGTAAAGTCTAATATAAATATTAAAATTTATTTTCTCCAGAAAAACAATAACCAACTTCAATTTAAAATTAAATTTAGACGCTCGACCAAATTACAAGTCATCACTAAAAGTCATCCAGATAAATAAAAGTTTTTTTTTTAATTTTTGTTCATGTTTCAAAAACTGCCAGACCGACTTCAATAGTATTTAAATGGGACCATCTCTGAACTTATGATCTATCAAACAAAAACGATTCACAATTGGCGAAGCTATCGCGTAACATACATACAAACAAACATACAATCGAATTAAACCTCCTCATTCTTTGAAGTAGTGCAAAATAGTATTATTTTGGCTCTTGAGCACTGCGCTCCACTGGCCATTTGGAGTTTAATGAATTTTGCGGGTAGGTATCGCGAGTCGAAACTAATTGCATTGTGGACTCTTTAATGCAGGCAATATCTGCTCCGAATCGTGACCGCAAACTGTCGACAACATTGGTCAATGTTGTTATGTTTAATGCACTGCCAATAATACTATGGATGTCTTTTCAACAATATGAGACACACTATGGTCTTGTCAAAAATATTGCATGTGTAATAATCATAATCATAATAATCATAATCATTTATTAATAACCAATGTTACACGTCATACAATAAATTCCTTATACATTGTTGGCAAATAAAAAATGTACCTTAATGTAGCATAATTATTCATATTACATCAATTAATGTCAAATCAATTTATAAATAATTAATAAATTAATATAAATGTCATTATAAGTTAATTACCTAATACAAATGTCACACAAATTAATATATCTTAATATCAACATTATTAATTCAATTGTATAAATTCATCATAACTATAAAACGTCTGCTCGATAAGCCAACGTTTGAGTTGCGATTTGAAACTGCCCATAGTGGGCGCAGAGGTGACGGTTTCCGGGAGTTTATTGTAAACAGTAGGCCCCATCACATGAGTCAACCTGGCTGACTTCTCCAGTGTTCGACGCACTTCCATGAGCAATGTACGGCCTGTATTACGGAAACAATACATAGATTGAAACACTTTATTGTTCACAACACAAAAATAAAAAAACAAAAAGATAAATTCTTTAAATCTAGTGAAACAAATGGCGACCTTATCGCTAAGAGCGATGTCGTCCAGGCAACCGGAGGATGGAGATAAAATTTCATACAGACAGCAAAAGACGAAAGACAATCTCGCATAGACAACAGTATTATTGTGTGTGTGTGTTTGTGTGTGAGGGCCTGTGTGTGTATGTGTGGAGTTTTAGAACACGAGTAAATGAGTTTACACCAAGTCACTGTCCTTATTTTTTTTATTCACACTAAAACCAAGAAGTCATCTCAAAAATATGGCTATGAAATGAAATGAAATTTTTATGAAATGAAATGAAATGAAATGAAATGAAATTTTATTGTACATAAAAACAAAAAAAACATTTTTGTGAAATCTTACTTATTAATGGGTTAGTAATTAGCGTGAGTGAGTGAGAGAGTGACTTCACTTTTGGGAACTCTGTCTCCCACACTAGGTAATTACCTGTATCGTGGGATGCAGTGCCATCCATTATGAAGTTGGCATTGTGCTTGTTTTTGTGATGCTTTGTATTGAGTTGAGTTCATGTGTGTGATTGTGTGATTGCATGTATGTACAACTTTTGTGCAATGTGGTGTTATGTTTTAACAATTGTGAGTATGGATGATAGTGTGTGATGGAGTAAGAAGATGTGTAGATGTTTGTTAAGTGAAGGTGAGAATTGTGTAAGGGTGAGTTTGTTTGTATGTGAGTGTGTGATTGTGGTTAATCTGATACCTACTTAGACAACCAGTCTGATTAAACAGCTTTCAGTTTTACATTTTCAATCATAGATGCGAGACCATTAATTTTTCTGTGTCAGTGTAGTTTAAGGTTAGAAGGTAAGTAGTTATTAAATAGTTGCATTGAAAGTTTATTTTGTTGTCGAATTTTAAGATTTTGTTGGCTATTAACGATAAGATTCACCGTCTGTGCCAAATTCAACCGACTTTAAGCGCGTTTAAATGAAGTTTCAAAACGTAGATATTGTGTTTTGAGAGCTATGGAGGTAGATTACCAAAGACACTGGACCAGAACAATGTGAGGGTTGTGTCTTAAAAATATATATATTTCGCTGAATAAATCGCGGGGTTCAGTATTTCCTGATATGTACAAATAATCTGTTAAAAGTTACGGCTGGTCTAGTCGGGAGAACGGCGCCTGCCGATCTGGAGACCCCGGGTTCAAACCCCACACGCACCACTGTCTTTTCGAAGTCATGTGCGTAATGCCGCTAACTTAAAAACGGTGAAGAAAAACATCGTGAGGAAACCGACATGTACCTTTTCGAAGTCATGTATCATCCACCAACCCGCACTGGGCCAGCGTGGTGGATTATGGCCTTAACTCTCTCCTTGTGAGAGAAGGCCCCGAGTCCCAATAGTGGGAGCATTTAGTGGGCTGTTGATGATGACAAATAGTCTGAAACTTTTCAAGATAAGAGTGAATTGAAATATTTTAAAAATCCACCTTCGAAAACACGACATCGTTGGCTTACCATAATTTTTAACCCAATCTAACACAGGTTTAAGAAAAGGTTAATCTCTCTCTCTTTTTACCCGACTGCGCGACGCAAAGGAGTGGTAATGTGTTTAACAGTCTATGTATGTATGTATGTATGTATGTTTGTATGTATGTATGTTTGTATGTTCCTTTGAAGCTCTATACAGACCAAACGCCTGGGCCGATTTTTATGATTCATACGTCAATCGATTCCTCTTAATCTGGCGAGTGACACTAAAGACATGATATTAGTGTAAGTCCAATATGGCGGATTCAGGACGCCATATTGTCCAAATTAAAAAAATGAAAATCACCAAAATATGTCAAGAGGGGTATCGTTGAATAGGTATTTGAAAATAATGTTTATCTTTCTCTCAATGTTTTTCGATTTGACTGACCGTTTAGGATCTATATCGATTTAAAGTTGAGTAACAACCATTCTCACATTTATAGGTTTTTAGGTGGCAGAAAACTTCGTATAACTATCTGTACGTGTGAATGTGGATGGACATTATATACTAATGTATCTAGTAGGCATCGATACAAATCAATAGATGTGCCCTGAGCACCTTGAAATTGGTAATAAACTGCGTCTCTGTATGTATCGTAAGTGGTTTACAAACAACCAATCTACTTGACCCCTATAATCGCTAGCGGCGAGATTTGCTGTGGTTCTACTTATTTTGGTTGTTGACACCGAATAATGATAGGTAAAAAAGTCCGGCGTCCACCGCGTCCTGCAACCGACTAGAACGGAAAGAGTGAGCTCACTCTTCCCAACGTTGACATGATTGCGTGCGCCGTGAAGTTTGGGATGGGGCCCATCTTGGGTTCTACGATCTATGCTAGTAGGTAAATTGGACTACCTTTTTTTCGTACGTGCAGGAAATGTATTTACGCATACCCTACTGCCCCGCCCGGGACACACAGCCGGGTTATGTTGCACTCTATATCATGTATGGATATGGTGCCCCTATCTACTAATAAACCTCCATGGGGTTTCAACTCTGCCGCTGATAGTGGGAACTCGGAACCGCTCTCGGATTGCTCCGCCTCGGTCGCCCATCTCCAACTTCAAACGATTTAGTAGGTAGGTACCTACTCAACGTCAATCGAAAACCTATACTAACACAAAACTATAAATATGAATTACATGCAGTAGAAAATCCTACATATTATATCAGTAGAAACGAAAACATTTGGTCAACAACCAAAAGATGCATATTATTATATTGACCATATTAACATTCACAACATTGTTCATAACTAAAAAGTATAAAATAAAAATATATAATTTAAAAACTCAAAAACCCGACTGCGTAAAATGTGAACCAAACTACGTAATCGCATACTAAAAAAAACTGAAAAGAATAAAACAAGCATTTAGATTTCTGGTGGTCTAGAATTCTATAATATGTTATTGTATTAATACTATTGAAATATATACAATATTTTCTAATAAAAGAACATTACAACTGAACAGTCGGGATCCATTGAACAATTACATTGTATGTCGAATAATAATATCGAATCCATTGAACAATTAGATTGTATGTCGAATAATAATGGATCCCGACTCTTCAGTTGTAATGTTCTTTTATTAGAAAATATTGTATATATTTCAATAGTATTAATACAATAACATATTATAGAATTCTAGACCACCAGAAATCTAAATGCTTGTTTTATTCTTTTCAGTTTTTTTTAGTATGCGATTACGTAGTTTGGTTCACATTTTACGCAGTCGGGTTTTTGAGTTTTTAAATTATATATTTTTATTCTCTTCTTTCTTTAATTAACTCAATCTTAAACTTTTTCTTTACCTTTTGTTTTTAACCAAATTTAAAAAAGGAGAAGGTTCTCAATTCAGTTTTATGTTTATTTGTATGTAAGTATGTTAGGTGATATTATGTTCAAATATCTCCGAGACTCTGTGTTATGCTGTGTGGTACATAGGCATATTTCCTTGCCATCATGTACACGTCTTGCTCGGACTGTCACTAAAACACGATTACAAAGATACCTTTGCCACCTTTAACACCTTGCCTAACCATATCAAAATGAACTCGATCAAAATAGATTTATACAAAACTAAAAACACCATTAACACAGAAATGTTACTACAGTTTAAACGTTTAAAGTTTAAACATGTTGCTTACCATCATGCATATGTCCTGCTCGTCTCGTCACTCTTTATTTTAAAAAAAAATGACTATCTAGATGACTTTAAATATAAATTTATTTATTTTTTTAACTATAATAGGTTCGCACTTGACCACCATCTCGCCTGATGTTAAGCGACGAGGCGATCTACGATGGAACGTGCTTACCTAGAAGAAACCGATTCACTCTCGATTTGAAGACACCAAGATTGTAACTATCGGGAAAAACCCACTCAGGCAACGCATTCCACAACCTAGACGTTCTTATCACAAACGTGGAGTCAAATCTCTTCGTTCGTGTTTTAGGAATATCGACCATGAAACGATGTCGCTTTTTTGAGATACAAGAATTCCGATAGAAGAAAGGGCAAGGTGGTATTAGATCATGCAGATCAGTTGCACACTCTTCGAAGTGTATTCGATAAAAAACCGATAAGCTAGTAATCTTGCGGCGATGATCAAGACTTTGAAGTCTTTTACGCACAAGAGTGTCATTGCCTATGAGCCTTTTGGCACGTCTCTCAATCGATTCCAGAGTCTCCAGCTGATACTTAGCCGATCCATCCCAAAGATGCGAACAGTACTCCATACAGGAGCGAATCTGTGCTTTAAATAACGTGAGCAACTGCTCAGAATTGAAATATCTTCGCATCCAGTTTTTTGGCGGCTAATTTAGCCTTAGACTCAATATACGTGCCAAAGTTGAGCGTCGATGACAAAGAAACGCCCAAAAGCTCTAGATGGTCAGTAACCGGCACGGATACGCCTCGAAAAGTAGGAGGAGTTCGAATGGACTCCTTTTAGCGGAGAATAAACACGCCTGTGTTTTTCATTCGTTAAACTTGGTCAAATTGGCTTCGCCCTATTTAGAGACTGCCTGAGAGAGGACCAAGTTCAAACGCTCGATCATATTCTCTCTCATTAGCTGAGTTTGTTGTCCACTAGCTCTTGCGCTGGATATTTAACTCTCTACGACGGTGCTATCATCTGCGTACCCAAAGATACCGGGCTTCAACAGATCATTGATATGTAGCAGGAAGAGCGTCGCAGAGAGTACCGACCCCTGATCCCACTCTCACGGCATTAGTATTAGAGAATAAAATTGTTAAGTATCGATGTAAATAAATTCTGCACCTTTACTTTTGTTATGATTATAAAATTGTACAATTATTTATCGCCGTGGCGTTGTCAGTTTTGCGTTATGCAATAAATGATTGATTGATATACCTGTAACGGTTTAGATGTTAAGATATTTGTTGATTCGTGGCGAAGGAACCGTGGCATTGAAATATGGAACAGTCACATGTCAATAGTTAAGAGACTTTTTTTATCTACCCAATAAAAAAAAATACTAGGAATACTGAAATAATAACACCTAGCCTGATGTCATGTAGATGAAGCAAATCATAAGTTAGCATTTATAAACTAAAAATTTTGGGGCCACTGAAAAATAAACTACAAACAAGTGTAGTGAATGAATAGAATTTGTCGTAAAAATTGACCATCAAAAGGAGGTTATCAATTCGACCATAATTTTTTTTTCATACATACATATACAAATAAATAAAATGGAAGTCTTTGTTTGTATGAAAAATGAAAAATGAAAAATGATAAAAAATATTTATTGTGGCAATAACAATAGACATAAACAAAACACAAGAAAAGGTACATTTGACAAGAAGGAAATACAAAATAAAGTAGCCAAGTGCGAGTTGGACTCGCCCATGAAGGGTTCCGTTCCAGCAAGTAACATAATATACATAGTACACATAGTTCTTGTAGTTCGTTGTAACTTTGATCGAAGTTTTAATAATAGTGTATTTATGACGTACTAAAAAAAAACTACTCATCAGATCGAGTTCAAACTAATTTTCGTTGGTAGTTTTCATGGTAATGTACATCATATATTTTTTTTTGATTTTTCATTCTCTTACTTTAGAAGTTAGAGGGGGGGGGACACACATTTTACCACTTTGGAAGCGTCTCTCGCGCAAGTTTTTCAGTGTAGACAAAAATTACATTAGAAACCTCAACATCAATTTTTAAGACCTATCGATAGACACCCCACACGTGTAGGTTTGATGAAAAAAAAATTTTTGAGCTTCAGTTCTCAGTATGGGACCCCTAATTTTTGTTTTTTTTAAAAACTTTTGTAAAAATCTTAATGCGGTTCACAGAATACATCTACTTACCAAGTTTCAACAGTGTAGTTCTCATAGTTTCGGCAAAAAGTGGCTGTGACATACGGACGGACAGACAGACAGACAGACAGACAGACAGACCGACAGACATGACGAAACTATAAGGGTTCCGTTTTTACGTTTTACGGAACCCTAAAAACGAATACATATTGTGTTAGTGTGCACTGAACCCCACACTAGGGCTACCTGTGTTGTGGGATCCAGGCTTCTCCTAATTTTATAGGTACAGTAATAAATGGAAAGAAGAGCAAATCAAACATATTACTAAAAAAGAAAACTATAAAAGAAACTATCAAACTCCTTATGTTTAGGATACTTAATTATTAATTAAATAATTCGTTTATGAACTTAGTTTTATGAGGGTACATAATATAATTAGGTTCACAATTATTATTTTATTAATTAGAGGGTAGGACAAAAAAAAATGTTGATGGAGCAATCGAGTAAATTATATTTTCGTCGCTTCATTCTTCAGATACAATTAACATGGTAGTCCTTTTAGCCAGCAGGCTCAATTCGCACGTTTAGAGAATCGATGAAATCGATACTTTTTACCTTTTTTTTGTCTATTACTTGTCCCCTCCGTCTGTGAGCTGTCATTTCCCAACTCATTCTTTTTCCGAGCGAGGCAACGTTCGCACGTGCCATCCTACAAAAAAAATATATTGAAAAATAGCCACCATTTTCTATTATGTCAAAAAGAAAAAGTGAAGATAAAATTCGACGATATCGTCGCAAGCTTCGCAAACTCGAAGCAGAGCAGCGCAAGTACAACAGAATAGTGTATTCGTCCGAAGAAACGGAACAATCAGGTTAGTACCTACTCAAATTACTATCCAGTGATATTACAACCTTTTGAACTCGATTATTACGCCTGGAGGTTGACCGTGTGTCATCACGAAGGTAACTCTTACCCCTAGAGGTTAACCGTGTGTTAACACGTGGGGATTTTGTAATCGTCCAATAATCATTGACTATTGCATCATATCGAGTACAAATTCACATATGTAATTCCTGGATGTTGACCGTGTGTCATCACGAAGGTAACTCTTACCCCTAGAGGTTAACCGTGTGCTAACACGTGGGGATTTTGTAATCGTCCAATAATCATTGACGATCGCATCATATCGAGTACAAATTCACATATGTAATGCCCGGAGGTGGATCGTGTATCCTCACGACGGCAACTTCTTATTACATACTTCACGTGAATACGCGTTTTTATCTTCTTCCTTGAATAATATTTTTTTTTCTCTCTATCTATCCTCCTTTACATCTTGTCGTCTTTACAGACGACGATGACATCGAAACCAATCGAGGAAATATTATTCAAGACGACGCTGCAAATAGTCAGGACAATGACGTTGAGAGGGGCGAGGAACCCGTTCAAGTCCTGGCCCACGAGCCAAGCGTCCCAGAGCTAGAGCCAGAGATTCTTTCTGCCCTAGGGGAGACCACCAAAGAGACCCCCAAATTTGGCGCAAAAATACACGACAAACTTACGTGTTTGTGGGAACCCATTTTAAAAAAGGGCTTAAATAAAGAGGCTAACGAAAAACTTGGCAAACAGTATTTGATACCTGAGAATTGTCAATTACTACAGGCGCCAAAGTTAAACCCAGAAATTTCTGCAGCGGTAGCCGAAGGCACGCGGACTCGCGATAGAAAAGTAGAGGCCGTTCAACAGCAATTAGGACAAGGCATAGCCGCCCTTAATAGAGGGTTAGAATTGCTGTTGGATGACGATAAGGACCGGCTTCAAGCTATAAAATTTCTATGCGACAGCTGTCGGATTTTATGCGACCTTCATTACGTCGAAACGGAAACACGAAAAAAAATCGTAACTCCAGGACTTGACAAAAGTTTTATCAACATCTTAAAAGATGTGGACCGAGATGAACTACTTTTTGGAAATAAGCTTTCTGAAAAGATTAAAGCCACAAAAGCCATAGAAAAACAAGGCTTGCAAATAAAAAAGGTCCCTCCAATTCCTAAGGGACCAAGTTCGTCCACACCTACAAACTATCAACGATCGACGAGCCGCTCACGACAGCAGGAAAACTGGATGGGCCCTCCTCGCTCCTCGTCGAACAGGGGGGGGAGAGGAGGGCAGAGAGGCAGGGGTGCTCCAGCGGGGCGGAGGCTTCAATCTTCAGTCTCTGTCCAACAGAAGCAACCTGCCCCGAACAAGCAGCAGAGGGCGACAGCGCAGCTATAAAGGTACATGCTGGAAGAATACAATGCAATTGCTGGCGTCACATTACGAATAATTTCGAAATTCTCAAGTGGGTCTCAGAGGGGCTTTCCATACCGTTTTGTAAGAAAGTGAAACAAGTTTCAACCCCGAGTAACCTCCTTTCTGGTACCGATCACGCTGATATGTCAATGTCAATTAATAAATTACTAGACCTCGATGCTATATCTCCGTGTAATACATCTAAAAAATATTTTTTGTTCTAGTATAATTCTTAGTCCCTAAGCCCAACGGGGCGAAAAGATTTATCTTAAACCTTAAATCTTTAAACAAATTTGTTTCTACCATTCATTTTAAGATCGAAGACCACAGGACAGCAGTTCCTAAATCGGGCTTCATGGCAAATATAGACATGAAAGAGGCCTACTTTTTAGTTGGTGTCAAAAAATCTCACCGTAAATACCTACGTTTTGAATTTGACGGTATTTTTAACGAATTTAACGCCATGCCGTACGGCTTGTCTGTAGCACCTAGAGTTTTCACGAAATTAATGAAAGAGGTCATGAACCGTTTACGTAATAAGGGCTATAAATTTCAATTATATATCTCGATGATATACTTTGCATAGGAAATACGTATGTAGAATGCCAAGACAATGTCAAAAATACTCTGAATTTGCTTCAATGTCTTGGTTTTGTCATAAATTATAATAAGAGTAACCTGGAACCTTGACAGACTTGTAGATTTCTTGGTTTTATCTATAACAGCGTAGTTATGACGTTAACTTTGCCAGATAAAAATCGTAAAGTTATAATACAATTAGTTAACAAATTCATTTTATTGCCTAAATGTGCTATAAGAGTACTATCGCAATTTATTGGCGGTCTTACTGCTGCTTGCCCAGCAGTGAAGTTTGGTTACACCAAAAACCTTAGACCGCCAGAAGCATTTAACGTTTAAAAATTTTGAAGAGTATGAAGCAAAAATTCAATTAAATTAAGTTATTTTACCTGACTTGTATTGGTGGAAACAAAATATATTGTCAACCAATAACTTCTTAAGAACTGACAAAACCTTTGAATTAGAAATATTCACAGACGCCTCTAAGACTCTTTTTTTGTAACGGAAAACGAGCTGGTGGGGGGTGGAAAATAGACGAATCATCTTTCCATATTAATCGCTTAGAATTATTAGCTGTTTTCTTAGGATTGAAATGTTTTGCTAGCACTTATTCTAATTGTTCCATTTTGCTACGCGTTGACAATACAACAGTTTTATGCTATATAAATCGCATGGTAGGGATTCGATTTCCACATCTAAATAGTTTGGCGAAAGAAATTTGGCAATGGTGCGAGATGCGACAAATTAACCTATTTGCATCATATATTAACACACATGAAAATATAGAAGCTGATCAAGAATCACGTAAAACTAATGTTGATACAGAATGGGAATTATCAGACTGGGCATTCCAAAAGATATTTTACACTTTGGGTAAACCACAAATCAATCTGTTCGCATCCCGCAATAATGCGAAATGCGGCCAATATGTATCTTGGAAACCAGATCCGGATACAATGTCAATCGACGCCTTCACAATTAGCTGGCACTCTATTTTTTCTTTTCTAAGAATTTCCACCGTTTTCTCTTATTCTAAAATGCTTGAGAAAAATAATTACTGATAAAGCTACTGGTATTCTAGTCTTCCCTTACTGGCCTGGGCAAGCTTGGTTTCCACTTCTCACAAGAATGCTCAAATGAGATATCGTTATATTTGAACCTAAAGGCGATCTTTTACGTTCAAATTTCTGATCGTGTCACCGGCTCTACCGCAGCCTTTCCCTAGCGGCCGCAACGCTCTCAGGGAAACGTTTACAAGACTAGACACTCCCGCTATAGCGCTAGATCTGATGCTGGCATCAATTTCAGACAACACGATGAGACAATACTCGGTTACCTACAAATTGTGGTGGTCGTTTTTTTTGCTCAGAAAACTTAATGAGTAATTTTAGGTCGTCACCATCAGCCGTAATATTTTTTTTCTTGTTGACCTTTTTTAACAAAGGGGCTTCATATGGTACCCTTAACAGTCATAGTACTGCCCTATCATTACTACTAGGAAATAATATCGGGTCAGATGAACGCATCAAACGATTACTCAAAGCTATTTACAGACAAAAGCAATCCCATTTAAAGTACATTTTGACATGGGACCCAAATATTGTACTTGACCATGTTTCGACATGGTACCCACATAGTGACTTGTGACCTTGGCCAAATTAACAAAAAAATTACAATTTTATTAGCTTTATGTACTTCTCATCGAGTACAAACTTTTTTCGCTTATTAAGATTACGAACATTGCTAAGACTGCTTCAGGTATTAAGATCCTAATATCTGACATAATTAAGACCTCGGCTGCTAACCGGGAGCAACCTACGCTCTATTTCCCCTATTTTGTCGAAAATCCATATATATGCCCGGCAAAGACCATGGAAGATTATCTTGAAGCAACGGCGGGGTTACGAACTGAGGGTACAGATAACCTGTTATTAAGCTATAGGAAACCATTTAAAATGGTAACTTCGCAAACTTTAAGTAGGTGGATAAAACAGACTCTTGCACAGGGCGGCGTCGACCGACGTTTCAGTATTTAGTGCACATAGCACTCGTCACGCCTCCGCGTCAGCGGCGGCCTCCGCAGGGGTCAGTATCGACATCATAAGAAAGACAGCTGGGTGGACCAGCTCATCCTTAACTTTCGCTAAGTTTTATAACCGCCCCGTA
The DNA here is from genome assembly GCA_963693475.1 of Ectropis crepuscularia. NCBI lineage: Eukaryota > Metazoa > Arthropoda > Insecta > Lepidoptera > Geometridae > Ectropis > Ectropis crepuscularia. The sequence goes on from OY856355.1 coordinate 24,877,758, forward strand.
ACAGATGAAGGAATATTTACTCGATCAGTTTGGGGGGTTAATAGTACGATAAATTAAACACGAATGATAATTATGTAAATAAATATTGATTATTATTACTTACCTATTTATGAGCTAATTTTTAGAAACGTTATTCTATAAATTACTCACTTGAATTGTATAATTTCCATAGTTAACTGATTACTTGTTTATTATGATTAATAAGTATAGTGATCCTACGTTACGTAAAGAATTACAAGTTTTTCTACTGATCTGAAAATTTTTTTCTTCTTTAAACTTAAAACATTTCGATCAGGCATAATTATCTCTGAACATCTACCATGTTAATTGTATCTGAAGAATGAAGCGACGAAAATATAATATAAGATCAAACGAGCTTCTTGAAGTGAAGTTCGATCATTATTATATGAGTCGCTTCATTCGAAGATACAAGCTCCCACCCACCCACAGCCTGAGAGAAAAACTTGATTATAATTAATTAAATCTCTAAACATGAATGAGTTGGGAAATGACAGCTCACAGACGGAGGGGACAAGTAATAGACAAAAAAAAGGTAAAAAGTATCGATTTCATCGATTCTCTAAACGTGCGAATTGAGCCTGCTGGCTAAAAGGACTACCATGTTAATTGTATCTTCGAATGAAGCGACTCATATAATAATGATCGAACTTCACTTCAAGAAGCTCGTTTGATCTTATATAATAAAGTGTTGAGATGAGTAATGTGTGTGTAGTAGGTTAGTGTTGTAGTGTGTGTATATGTGTAGAAACCGGTAAGTTAGATAGGTCTGGATTGCAGTTGTGTGCTACCGTGAGTCGAATGAATGACAACTTTTCTACGACTATTCTATGACTGAGCACACGCAGAGCAGCGCTGTAGTGAGTGTGAGTTTAAAACTATACTAGGCAACCATGCGGTTTTACTCGTTGGTGGTTACGCGTCACCCGATGGCGTAAGTGTTTATTATTTGATCAATGCGTTCATAAATACATTCCGAATATTATTATAATCATTATTTCATCTTACATTTGCCATTTTAAATTTAAGTTATTATACAATACTAGCTGACCCGGTGAACTTCGTACCACCATGTATTTTTTCGTCTACATTTTCTAGACTTTCTGCTGTACAAATCTTGTCCCGACAATAACAAACAAAGAATCATCCTATTTGGTGCAGTCATTCAAAAGTTATGAGCGTACATACATTTCGAAGATCCATTTTTACGTTTCCGTAAAACGTACTAACTGGACCTTTATGGGTTTGTCATGTCTGTCTGTCTGTCCATCCGTATGTCACAACCATTTTTTTCGAAACTATAAGAACTATACTGTTGAAACTTGATACAGTTGATAACATTTTACTTCAACGTATTTAAGCATTTAAAAGCAAGGAATCCCTTTATGCAGAATACAGAAGACCGCACCTTGTGGCGTTCGTTAGGAGAGGCCTACGTCCAAGAGTGGACGAATATTAAATAGGCTGATAATGATGATGAATCCCTTTATTTAACTAACCGTGTTAATTTATGTTTATTGTTATAGCTAACCGTGTGCCGTTGCAAAGACGCGGTTCGTTCATATTTCACAATATTTTAACTACCGATCCAACTTGAAGATGAGGTATGAGGTGGCAAATCCAGCGAGTTCAAAAATTCCAGTGGATAGGTAGTTGTTGACGACATCATCTTGAATCGAATCAACTGATTTATAAATCCTCAGTTCGCCTGTAATTTGTTCTTGAATTTTGAAATTTAATTCATTTGCATCTATCTCATTTACATAATAGGTATTAATATTTATTTATAATGGGGCTGTCTTGTCCCAATATTGGGCAACGGCTTCCATACCCTCCTTCCACTTTTCCCTTTCTATGGCTAATACAGTCCAGTCTTTCCGATATTTGTGGAGATTGTCTAGCCATCGTTTCTTTGGTCTGCCGCGTCGTCGTTTGCAATCTGGCTTCCTCCGCGTGGTAATTTTGGCCCAATAATCATCCGACATGCAGCAAACATGTCCAGCCCGATCCCACTTTCAAATTGGCTGCTTTTTAAGTCACATCGGCTATTCCGGTTTTGGAACGCAGTATGGTGTTTCGTATTCTGTCCGTTAGTTTTACTCCAAAAAAACATGCCCTCGACAGCACAAACGTATTCAAATCATTTTGCACAGATATTGATATTAAATCAATAAATCAAAATAATAAAACACTTTTTTTAATTAATGGCTCTATGTGGATTAGTCAATAAACACTTTTGGTAACGCAGTTTGTGTTTTTCTGACACTTGATTGATATAGTGACGTGAAAACTGACGCATTTTATATCGCGTGCCGAAACTAAATCAAAGTAAATAATATCGTGGAGCCGACCAAATTGAACATCAGTAGATCAGTACTATTGAGTCTTACGTTTTGTGATGATTCAATTTAATTTGGTTCGCGATATTATCGCTTTTATTGAGTTTCTTCTGAGTGGATTTCGGAATGTAACATTAGATCCTCCTATCCTCCAATTGTTTGGATAGACATGATGGAATTTGAACTTTGTGCAGCGGGAATAAAGTGCAAATTATCTCCTTGACGTTAGGAACACACATATATTGCTTAGACATAAGCGAGTGCCTGTTATTTCATATGAACTTTATTTCATAGCAATAAAGCTCAAATTGCCTTAACAGTTTAGTTAGAAAACGTTTGTATAGGAAAAAGAAAAGGGCTGTTTTTAGAATTTTCCCGGCAATTATTCTTGTTTTTCTCGCCAAAAAACCATCATTGGACTTCAACGAACATTTAAAACAAAGCATTGTCCAAATTGGTCCAGGCGTTGTTGAGTGCGACACACATTTGCGATTCATTTTAATATTATAGACCTTAGATTTGCCATAAGCTCCGGGAAATTTTCTTTGAAATAGAGTGAAAATCATTTACAAATAAAAGCAACCAAGTATTTATGACGTACTAAAAAAACTACTCATCAGATCGAGTTCAAACCAATTTTCGTTGGTAGTTTGCATGTACATCATATATATTTTGTTAAGTTTTATCATTATCTTATTTTAGAAGTTAGGAGGGGGGGGCGACACATTTTACCACTTTGGAAGTGTTTGTTGCGCAAATTATTCAGTGTAGACAAAAATGATTTTAGAAAACTCAACATCATTTTTGAAGACCTATCGATAGACACCCCACACGTGTAGGTTTGATGAAAAAAATAATTGAGTTTTAGTTCTAAGTATGGGGGGCACCCCTTTTTTATTATTTTTGTAAAAATCTTAATGCGGTTTACAGAATACATCTACTTGCCAAGTTCAAACAGTGTAGTTGGTCCAAATTGGTCCAGGCGTTGTTGAGTGCGACACACATTTGCGATTCATTTTAATATTATAGATCTTAGATTTGCCATAAGCTCCGGGAAATTTTAATTGAAATAGAGTGAAAATCATTTACAAATAAAAGCAGCCAAGTATTTATGACGTACTAAAAAAACTACTCATCGGATCGAGTTCAAACCAATTTTCGTTGGTAGTTTACATGGTAATCATCAAAAATTTTTTTTAGATTTTTCATTTTCTTACTCTAGAAGTTAGAGGGCCCACACACACATTTTACCACTTTGGAAGTGTCTCTCGCGCAAATTATTCAGTGTAGACGAAAATAATTTTAGAAACCTCAACATCATTTTTGAATACCTATCGATAGACACCCCACACGTGTAGGTTTGATGAAAAAAAAAATGTTGAGTTTCAGTTCTCAGTATGAGGGGCAACCCTAATTTTTCTTTTTTTTAATTTTTTCTGTTCAAATCTTAATGCGGTTTACAGTATACATTTACTTACTAAGTTTCAACAGTGTAGTTCTCATAGTTTCGGCAAAAAGTGGCTGTGACATACGGACGGACAGACAAACAGACAGACAGACATGGCGAATCTATAAGGGTTCCGTTTTTACGTTTTACGGAACCCTAAAAAGACTATAATGGATCAGTAAAGTTATCGAGCGGGATGAAAAATTATTTAATTACTAAAATGGCTAATAAAAAATAAGGGTTGGTGGTAAAATTTAGGGTTGTATGTATTTTTTGACGCCACATTATAAAAAAATAAATACAAATTTTTTTGTCTGAAAATTAAAAAAAAAAATTGGGGTGAACAACCCCTAACACTTAGGGGTATAAAAAATAGCTATTAGCCGATTCTCAGACCTATTGAATATGCATATAAAATTTGGTAAAAATCAGTAAAGCCGTTTCGGAGGAGTAAGGAAACAAACACTGTGACACGAGAATTTTATATATAAGACTAGCTGACCCCGCAAACGTTGTTTTGCCTTAGTGAACAACCCTTGTCACTTAGGGGTATGAAAAATAGCTAGTAGCCGATTCTCATACCTACAGAATATGCATATAAAATTTGGTTAAAATCAGTAAAGCCGTTTCGGAGGAGTAAGGAAACAAACACTGTGACACGAGAATTTTATATATAAGATTTAACTACTTACTTATTCCATTTTAGCATAAAAAGCGATACAAATAAAAAACCGAGAAAAGCCCGTACATACTAGGGATATAGCTGGAATTCCAGTGTCTTGATGTTTGTTCCCAGTGTACTTCCCAGTTCTCACCAGGATAACCGATAATCACCAAAGTTGGCATTTAAATGTGATTTGGTCCAACTTAAGAGACAGGATAATTTTTGTTTCTGTTAGTGGTCTCCATAATTTTTAATTAATAATAAACTGATGATTAATATTGATTGTTGTTATTGATCGTATATTTCAAAATTTTCCGGTAGATGGAGCCTCAAAAGGCAAATGGAGATTAGTATCTGGAACAACAAAATTGGGGCGGGCCGCTGGTAATACATAAACATATGAGCATATACAACTCCACTGCTTAGACATCGAGTTCCTTACTGTTATTTTGTTACCTTTGTTATATTCAGAGTATTTTGGTAGCTTTGTGTAGATAACCAAAGGGATACCTTTTTCTTGCAATTAAAGCGCGAGTCTTCTAGTATCTGGAGTTGTATATCCAGACATTGGTAGATAAATGGTCCCTTGAAATAGTAGGCATTTTGAGCGTGAGACGTTGTTACTTTGGGCAGTGGCCACATGTTACGTCTGGTGTTATTTCGCTTGTTGTGGACTGCCGTGGAGAGGGACGATTTGTGGAAACGTAGAGCTATTGCCAATATATAGTATTGTCGGACTGCGTGATAATTTGTGTCTTCATATAGTTTCTGGGAAGGGTACCTGAATGGTTTTTTGTACGCTACTTTTAAAAGAGCTCTTTGAGCTCTTTCAATTTTTATTAATCTTGATTCAGCTGCCGACCCCCAACAAACAATACAGTAATTTATTATAGACAGGCAGAGAGCATGATTAAGATATTAACCGCATTTTACTACGTGCACATGAAAATGGTACACATACTTACCAATTGTTTTACAAAATTGTTGTCTGTCTGCCAACTAATTTCCGAAACGGCTGGACCGATTATAGGATTTTACTACTAGAAAGCTGATGTTTTAATGCATAACTTAGGCTACTCGAAGAAAATAGACCGGTTTCCGCAAAATAAACAAAAAACCCTTAAAACGATATGGTTTTACCTGTTCTAAAATAATAATAAAAAATAAAGAGCCTTTTCGGGAGTGCCGACAGCAGTGAAAACCCAATACCCAATACTATATGTGTTTCCCAGTCGACTAGCTAATTCAGCTGATAAATCAACAGCCTAGCCTCTTTGCAAAACAGCGCCGTTTAACTACCTTCCCGAAACATATTAGAAACACAGTTAGATCATATTGTTTTTATACTTTTTTTTATACGATTTGAACTCATTTATATTGTACGTAAAGGTAGCGGTTCACGCCGCGACCGCGACGCGAGACCGCGACGCGAGACCGTGACCGGAAACCGAGACCGGAGACCGCGACAGGCACTTGACACTATAGAATTGTATGAGTGCCAGTTCGCGCCGAGACTGCGACAGGAGACCGAGACAGGTCGCGGTCGCGGTCTCGGCACGAACTGGCGCCCATACAATTCCATAGTGTCAAGTGCCTGTCTTGGTCTCCGGTCGCGGTCTCCGGTCGCGGTCTCGCGTCGCGGTCGCGGCGCGAACTTGTACCTTAACGCTGCCAAAACGAGTAAACGATAATGTATATCGTGACTAAGCCCCGGACAACATTGAGTTAGATTTTAGTCTGGAAGAAAACGTAGGCTACTTTTTGTCCCGGGAAAATAACGGAAACGGCAACTACGCTAGTAAAACCGCAGGGCTCTGCTAGTAAATAGTTATTAGTGGGTCCAATGAAGTTTTCTAAAACGAACCCACAAATATACTCTAAGTTACAGTTATATAAAACAAAACCGCGTCTTTCCACCGCTTCCAGCGTTTGCAGGCTAAGCTGAAGATAATCCTTATAAAACTTATCTCTTAGACAGACCAACATACTTATGCACACGATCAAATTCACTAACAAATTTTCTAGTGCATAAAGTGTAAATTTTGTTCTGTACCAACGATTGTGGTGTCGTCAACTAACTTTATAAATATGTGGTGCGATGTAACACTAAGTTGAAACCTTGTCTGCTCTTAATTATTTAACTGCGATGTTCATGTTTCAGCACTTGCTGTACTTTGAGGGTACTTAAAAATTACTCTGCTTTGGGAAAAGGATTATATTTCTTGAAAAAATAGTGGTCGGAAAAGCTACGTTTAACGATTGCTTTCGTACTTTTTTTTTATAAGTTAAGTGCGCCATGGACAGTTTTTTTCGTGGGCTGTGAATAGAATTCTAGCGTCGCGCTCGGGAATGATAAGAAATCTTCGGGGACCAGGCCCATGCTCATGGCCACGCACTCCGGTTTCACCCGTGTAGTTTCCAAAGTAAACTATCAAATTCTGAGTTATAAGTTTTCACTTACCTATGTCGGCAGTTCCTATGACTGCACATTTTTTCTGTCAATTTAAGTTCTGCAAAAACTATATACCATTACTATATACCATAAATGCAAAAATTTGGATGTTTGGAAGTTTGTTGCTCGATCACGCAGAAACGGCAGTACGGATCAGGCTGGAATTTGGAACATAGTTAGAATATGGACAGGAACAGCATTAAAACTTCTCTTATTTCGGTGATGAAACGGTGACGGGAATAACTTGGGTTCAACCGCGGATAATACTTAATAATATACATATATATACTTAGGTGTGGATTTTTTTAAAACCGTACAAAGACTTTTCAAGTGTAGTCGTCTCTAAATTAAGGTTTTTTAGAGACCTAAGGCAAGGCCTATACTAGCTGCCAACTCATAATCATCATTCACAGCCTTTTCTATCCCACTGGGTGTAGGCCTCTCTCTTACTTTTCCTTTTGCCTCGGTCTGTTCCAATCGAGTCCAGAATCGACTCGCGATATTTATAATATCGTTAAACCATCTTGCTGGTGCTGGTAGATCAAGTATAAAGTAAATAAATAATTACTAGATACTAAATAAAGAAATATTAGTGGACAATTCATACACAACACCATCTGACCCCAAACTAAGCAAAGCTTGTACTATAGCGGCCAGTTAGCTGATAGTCACTACAGTGTTAATAACACATCATGATCTCCCAGAACCTTCACTTAATAAAATACAATAACATTGCTATGCGTAGTGTTGTTAACTTAGCAATAACTATTAACGTTAGCTGTAAACTAAACCGTTAAAATAACAGTGAACATTCAACGTTAACAGATTTAATTACTGCGACTTTACTAGAGTGTTGGACTGGATAAGTCGTTATCTTCCACTGAAATTCATGGCTTCCTGAATGTATGGAGCTACGAAGAGCGTTGCATTGGATAAGGTTAATGACAAAATAACTTATAACCTTTATAGCTGGTAAGAGCTCTGAAAGAGATTACCCGAAGAGACTGCATTTGTGTTGCTAGTTCATGATTGTTTTACTAAATTTAAATAATACAATACCGATCGCCGATAAACGTTCCTTTGGCAGACCACCAGCCAGATGGGTCGACGACACCAGTTCCATCACAGGGAATGTTTCCAGATAAATCACAGAGCTTAGAGATATAATGTATTAGATATCTGGGGGACGAGGACAGTGCAATGCCAGGTAATGATTTGGACTCATATACCAATTTTTTTTTATATAAAGAGTGGCGAGACGAACAGGACATGTGCCGGATGGTAAGCAACATGCCTGGAAAAACGTTTCGTCTGTGAATCAGTTCAGTGGCTGGCGAAGTTCCATAACAAAATCGCAACAGAAGTTTACATACACATTTGCAAAATTTCAAAGTGCGAAATGAAGTATAGGTGAAATCGAAAGGAATCGGTTAGAATTAGAACTGAGCTCTACAATGCACGACCCGAACGAGCAAAGCAAGCGTGCCGCGGCAGCGGCCGTCGAAGTGCCGGAACAAATCGCTTTTGTTTCAGTACACAGAGCACTTGAATATGTATAAAAAAAACATCGAATACTCAGGAAGTATAGCACCTTTTTCAAAATCTTACACACATACTGACCAACACTACACAACTAACTGAATATTACTTTAACTGAAACATTCGCTATATGAAAGTAGGCCTTTTGAAAAGTGTCATCGCAAAAGGCAGACCAAACGTACAGTTGGCAAATTTTAGGTTGGGAAATAAAACAAAATGATGTGATAAGTTTGACAAATGATTATTCGGAGAAATACAATTCTGCGAAACGTCAGTTGGCAAGTGATAATCGACCAAATAATTTTCGCCAAAAAGGCAGAGAACCATGTATAGGTATAATATTTATACATTAAATTGCTCATACAATGCTTAAAATATGAATATTCTTATATATCGTGGCTTAGTGGGTAGTAGCTCTGCCTGCGAAGCCGAGGGTCGTGGGTTCGATTCCCACCCAGTGCAAATATTTGTGTGATGAATTCAAATTCAAATGTTTGCACTGTGTCTGGGTGTTTCTATGTATAATATGTATGTATTTAAAACTATATAAGTATTATATCAGCTATCTGGCCGCCATCATACAAGTTTTGCTTAGTTTGGGGTCAGATGGTGTTGTGTGTAAATTGTCCTCCAATATTTATATATTTATTCTTTCCCAATCAAAGATAAAAACGTGGCGTTATAAGAGGCGGGAAAATGAATTATTATAATTTTTCCCTAACGCACCAAAAGACATTTCTTTGAAAGGCCAAAAGACTGAACATTTCTTTGCCACATGCCACATCCAAGTTGATTTCCCAGTTTCGTGCCTCTTAACAAAGTTACAACTTGAGAGCACAGTCCCGAACTTATTTAATTAGTATTCTGCAAATGAGGGGGTGGGGCGGGGCGCGACAATCTAAATACAACCGGGGGTTTAATTTTTCGCTAATCGCCACTAAAGTCGGCGACTTATGCGTGTTCACGCTCCGAAATTTGTGCCCCCGTGTAATTTAAAGATGTTTTTGAAGTTAAAGTTTCGTTTTGCGAGATTTCGGCGGGAATTTTCAGTGTGATTGCGCGGAACGACAGTGGCGGTGGCAGTCTTCTTTCGGTACTTTCCTGGGTGCGTTTGACATTATGACTTTTATGAGGTGCTTATATATATTATCTTTTAGACTACAGGCCCGTGAACAAAACTTACGTAGTAAATGAACCACCAGGAGACCTATGTAAGATGATATAAGGGTATAAAATAATAAGATTCAGCACTATGCCGTCACTTGTAAGCTGTCCAACTGAGTACAGTCGAAGAGGAGGGGTTGCAAACCTCCATCATTTCTCCTTGTCGCATGATTTTTGTACGGCGTTGCAGAATAATAGATTAGAAGAGGTATTGAAACTGTATGGAACCAACGCCGTATATAATCAAATGCCCAATTTTATTCTGTAAATGTACTTCCATACGTTATCCAGAGGTGTCACTAACGGTAACGGTAAATATCCTTCTAATATTATAAATGCAAAAGTTTGTAAGAATGCATGGATGTATGTTTGTTACTCTTGCACGCAAAAATTACAAAAGGGAATTGGAGGAAATTTGGTACAAAGATAGGTAAATAATAACAATAATAAAGGTGTGGAATAATATATAGGCTATTTTTTATCCCGGGAAGATAACGGAATTGGGGATTACGTGGGTAAACCACAGGACGTTTGTAGAAGTACAAACATAAGCATACGCATCATATTACAAAACTCCGCCTTTGAAACCGTTGGATAAAAGATACCGCTCTAGACAACCGTTTGTGACTTTTAATAAAAACACGTCCAAAATATCCTCATTTTTCTATTCGCAAACAAGAATTTAAATATAACTTTGTATATGGAGCAGTCAGCAGCATTCCTTATAATTGCGGGTCTCAAATATCTTGGCCAGACAAACGTCTGTCAGCTTTGTGATGGAGCTTTTTGTTGAGGCAAATTATTATATTTTTTTATTAAAATTGGGCCAAAAGCGAGTAACTGGCAGCTCTGGGTCCTGTACATTGTTTATCCTACTATATTACAATCTTCTTGATTACCCGACTGAAAGAAGGGTTATGTTTTTGGCGCGTATCTTGTATGATTGTTAATTTATTTATGTCCACGTATCTTCTAGCACCATAAATGGCGTATCTATTGCTTAGAGCCACCTCTCCCAGGCAACCAGCTTAAATAACTACAATATGATACGAAATACAGCGCCACAACTAGCGATAGTGAAGGATAACGAATTTTCCTGGCACGATTACCCACTACACTCCCACATCATATCAAAAGAAAATGAAAAGGTCGTCTGTCCTCCGTTAAATGTAATTTTAATCGGGGTAGGTTAAAGAAAATAAATTTATCCTTCGTAATCTTTTGTGTGGCCTATTAAGATAGACACAGAGAGAAAACACGATTTGGGTTGAGAAACAGATAAGTTACGTATTAAAAAAAAACGTCACAACGCTATCGCATCAACATGTCTAAAAAAAATTCACAATTATGGTTTGGATATGGAAATCGTCTTACCTGATGTTATGTGACGATGCAGTCTACGGTGGCACGTGTTTACCCAAAAGAAACCGATTTTCTCTCGACCTGAAGATACCAAGATTGTATACATCGGTAAAATTACACTCAGGCAACGCATTCCTCAGTCTAGAGATTCTTATTATGAAACCGGAGACAAACCTACTCGTTCACTCTTCCAATCTATGGAACATCAACTATTAAACGATATTCAAGACTTTAAAACTATAATTATAATGTATTAGTTTTTTCTTTTTCGCTCCTTTGTAATAGCACGTAAGTTTTTTTTCTTTTTGGATGTATCCGTATTTTTTGTGGTACATGGCATGGCAAAATGGTACGAATAAGACAAAAATGACAAATTTAACAACTTTGAAGGCAGAAACAAAGACGTTGGTCAAGGAACGCTAAAACTGTTACTGCCACGAATATTTCCCGGCGTTTGACCTATTCTCATAATTATTACAAAAGCGAACAAAATATGACGACAACATTTAAGTAGTAGCGAAGCCAACTTTATGGTTCCATCGCTGATGCTTAATGGCATTACTTATTTCACTCAACGAGAGCGTCAAGGCCATAATGTACCACACCGAAGTACGAATTTAATTAGATAGTAAGCTAACTTAGAATATGTTCGTTTCGCCCAATTAATCGCTTTAGTAGTAGCTAACTAGAGAATTACTAGACAATTAGTGTTTTAATGAAAAAACTTGACTTTTAAAAATTATAATATGAGGTCCTATTTGTAGCTAACGTTATGCATAAGAGAAGGGCGATAAACAGGAATGATGGCACGTACAAACAGCACGTAAAGAATACATCGCGCTATCTATCAGGCGACTGTAACGATTCCAATTTGAAAGGAGACGTCTTCATTTAGACACGCCAAGCGAAATTGAATTTATGTGACAGGCCGTCTGCAAGGCGAAATTCGCCTCCCATTTCGACGGATCGCGCCATCTTTGAGGGCTAAGTCATAAGATTTGTAGGTGTTACTGGTACTGGAGAGGAAATGAAACCACGTCACTGTATAAACTGCTGACTATATTGATGTTAATTATACACAAGTGACGCGGGGCGAGAGACTAATCGCTCTACCGCTGTCATCTGCTTATATACTAAATCTTACCACATAAGTACGTGCTCTTAGGCTTAGGCCCTACATACACCCCTTTCTTAAAAAAAGGAGAAAAACATTTAACAACCCAAAAAAAAACATATCTACTTATATCACAAATTGTTTACACTATAAAATTACGTTCAACTCGTCACCTGTTTCTTCCGCTTGCTAGGCACATTTTCCGTGCTAACCTTGGCATATAGACTTCGAACTGCTTTGCTCACTCAGCGTTCTAGTTTGCACTAATGCCTATTGATTTATATTTCCTATTACGTGACGCATATCCCTTGCAATGCAATCTTTAAAATATACAATACCCGAATAAATCGCCAGAAGTTCCTTGTCGTATACACAGTACTTTTTCTGGGATTCCGTGGGCTTCTTTGCAAAAATAATCGAGGGTTCTCCAAAGACCCTTTTCCTTCTGTGCAATACCGCGCCTATACTAATGTCTGACGCGTCTGTCATAAGAGTTAACCTTGCCCCTGGACCGGGTCCTATAACTTGGCAGCATTTTGTAAGCTTTCCTTACTTTTCAACGCTCTAATTGCCTCTTTAGTAGCCCATATTGTCTCTTTTCTTTGCACATTGTCTGTCAATATATATCAAAAATTCTTTGTACTCTTGCAGCGTTTGGTATGTATGCTCTATAAACATTTTACATTCCCAAAAAACCTGCGTAACTACTCTACTGTCTCCGGTTTGAGATAGTCCTGAATAACTTTGACTTTGTCAGGCAAAGTACTTATTCCATTTTCCGAGACTTCGTAACATAAAAAATCTATTTTACTTTTCTCAACATACATTTACCTACGAGTATTTCAACTTCCATTTAATATATCTGTAAACGTTCAAATAACCTACGCAACTGCTCTTTATGCCAGGTTGCATTTTTCGAGACAATTTATTATGTTATCTAAGTATCCAAGCAAAACTGATTGCTCCGCATTATTACCGCTGCCATTGACCTCATTATGTATTTGTTCTATGCCAGCTAAAACGTTCGTGTTTATAAATCTTTGAAACGTCTGCGCTGCATTTCATAACCCAAAGGTCAATCTCGTAATTTCTAAAATACCATACGCGTAATAATTGCTGTTTTTCTATATCCTCTGTCCCAATTTTCTACCGTCACCTTAAAATTCCTTGAACAATCGGCTTCAATTATCGGCTGTTTAACATCGCATAGCAATTTTCTTGAACCGGAAATGGAATCTGCACAGCCACTCTGGATCACCTGGTGCCCTTTTCTTCCGCGAACCAGTCCTATTTCCGCTCCATTTTTGGCAGCTTCTACTTCTTCCGCGTTCTTGGCCTTGAACCTTGCTGCGTAGTGAAGTTACTTCTAACTCCAGCTTCCTCATCTGCTTGACTAGCTCCGTGAGAGGTAAATGGGGTACCTGTTCGTTACTCCCGGACACAGCAGCGATGTTGTAGCACGTGGTGTTCTCTATAATTTTGTTCTTGTTGCTAAGTTCTTGTCGCTCAGCACTATCCTCATAGACCTGCAGCAGTCGGTCCTTCAGCGCCGTATACTTGTTGTTCACCGGCGTCTGGAATGAGTCTCTCCCCAATTTTGATATAACCATGTTGAACTTTCCTCCATCCCTTTGTTTCTGCGATGCCATCACTGCTTCAAACTGGGCCAACCATAACCGCGGCATGTCAACCCAAAAATCTGGAAGTCTCGTTGACACACCTATAGCGGCCAGGGCACAATCAGCGGAATTCGTTCGCTCGTCTTTCATGCCCTGCTGACCCACTTGCCCACTTACTGGTGCAGTGTGCGGAAACATTGTTGAAAAACAATTTACTAACGCAGTAACACCAAACAAAATCTTCTGAATCTTCTCTTTGACTCACTGATCAAACGTCGGGCTGGATCACGTCGGGCTGGATCACGTCGGGCTAGATCACGTCGGGGTCACCACTGTAGGTGTTACTGGTACTGGAGAGGAAATGAAACCACGTCACTGTATAAACTGCTGACTATATTGATGTTAATTATACACAAGTGACGCGGGGCGAGAGACTAATCGCTCTACCGCTGTCATCTGCTTATATACTAAATCTTACCACATAAGTACGTGCTCTTAGGCTTAGGCCCTACAGATTTAAATGGAATTGTGGTATCTTTTTACGAGACTAGACGGAGTGATGATTTACGAAAGGTAGTGAAAAAGTTGATGAATAAATCAATTGAATGAGTATTTGTGATTGCATATTTATTCATCAATTTTCTTCAGATGATATCATTATCTAAAGTCATCAGCTTGAGTATCGTCCGTCACCTGTAAATATAATTGTTTTATTTATATTGTATGAATATTATGTAATATCTGCAATAAACTTTTATTTATTATAGACTAGCAGCGCCCCGCGGTGTTACCCGCGAAGTTCCCGTTCCCGTTGTTTTTCCGGGATAAAAATGTAGCCCATGTGTTCTTCCAGACTATAATCTATCTGTGTTCCAAATTTCAGCCCGATCCGTTCATACGTTAGAACGTGATTGAGCAACAAACATCCAAACATCTCCATACATTGACATTTATAATATTAGTAGGATAGTAGGATATAGTAGGATGCCTATTTTGAGTTTCATCTACCTTTTTTTTCCTGTCTTTTTTTTATCGTTTTCATGGCGTTTAAGAATTTTATCACAAGCTCTTTTTAGCAAAGCCAATGTAAACGTTTTTTTTCTTAGAGAATGACGGCTTTGTATTGGGATCGTCAATCCACGACTTCGGCATGATATGGTTTGACTTCAGCCAAGTCTCACGGATAAATACGGCATGTAGTTGAAACAAAAGACGTTGGCGTATCTAATTGTACTCACTAAACATATCGCACATATGAAACGAATAGAAGGCATACATTAATAGAAGATGAAAAACCATAGATGATCAGATGACAGATATAACAGCCGAATAAAAGCGAGAAACGAAAAGAAGAAGAAGATGACTTTAATCAGCAGACTCTATTTTCCACTGTTTTAAATTAAGAATAAAACAAATTGATTTGCCAGACATATTTTATTGCATATTCTCGTAGAGACCAGTTTGTATGGTTCAAATTTTTTAAATGTTTTGTATCATAATATATTACCTGCAAACAGCAATAAAGATTTTTGTATTTGTATATTCCTACCTACCTATTTATATTCATCATTCTTTTTTAAGAATGTTAGAGGCTCTGGGCCGGGAGGAGGCGGCTTAGGCAAAAGACGATGTCGAGTCGATTACTATCGGAATCCCAACCGGTAGTGATCGGCTCAACAGACGAAATCGGACTGGCTAGTACTAGAATTAGGTTTGAAATGTTCACGCCCCCCCCCCCCTCCCCTTATTTTCCTCTTCTTCTCCTAATCCAAAAACTATGTAAATAAAAAAAGATTGTAATGACAAAGGTCACGGACCCCAAAGTTTGTGGAGTGTTTAAATTAAATAAAAAAAATAAAAAAAAAGAATGTCAGAATGTTACTTTATGAAAGTGTGGAAATGGGCCTTTTATTTTTCAAAAACTACTTACACTATTTGTAGCTTTATCAACACACACAATCCAATCAACTCGCTGTCGCTTATCAATTAGAGCAACACAGATCGTCTCCGAAAGACTTCAATTTTTTTCACTAATTTAACGTCTTTTTTATGATATGTTATCATTTTAGGAATAAAGCCCAAGACAACGAAAATATTTTCAAATTGTAAAGAAAAATACAAATTGCTCGCGCTATGGCTACAATTTAAATACATATTGCGGACACTTGAGAGCAATATTATCAAACATTTTCTAGTTTTAAAACCTGAATTTACAAAAATATAATATGACTTTGACAACGTTTTCATACCTCAGGAAGGCTTACCTACCAGGGTTTAAACAGTACTTACTTTAAGGGTTTAAAAAGTAGCCTGTATGTTAATCCAGGTAGTGTAATCATACTCGAGGCGATCCGGCCCATTCTCCCTGAATGGGCCCAGAGAGAACACGGAGCTCTCACATTCCGGACTACGCAGGTGCTCTCGGGACGTGGTTGTTTCGGAAGGTACCTGTGTAGAGTCGCCAGAAGGGAGAAAACCCCGATATGCCACCGGTGCGGTTTCACGGAAGACACCGCGCAACACGTGCTGGATGCATGTCCGGGGGAGGAGGAACCGCGGCTATCCCTAGCCGCGGTCGTGGGGGCGGACCTCTCGCTGCTGGTCATCTTAGCTAAGATGCTTGACAGTGAGAAGTCGTGGGAGGCGATAAGGTAGGTAAGGTATAAAAAAAGGTAGTGTAATCAGTACTAACAAAAATAAAACAATCAAAATTTCAAAATCGATTCATAAATGGAAGAGCTAAGTAGGTATCGCCTAATATACATACAATATAGAACATAGGTACAACCGGCTTGCAAACATCCTCCTTTTTTCAATTGGGTTAAAAATGCATAAAAAGCGTAGGTACAGTAGTACACAATACCATAATACGTAAGCC
Source organism: Ectropis crepuscularia (assembly GCA_963693475.1). NCBI lineage: Eukaryota > Metazoa > Arthropoda > Insecta > Lepidoptera > Geometridae > Ectropis > Ectropis crepuscularia. The sequence continues at coordinate 24,894,354 of OY856355.1, forward strand.
TAAGTAAATAACATTATTCTAGTTACTTACGTAGGTATTTTCCGTATAACCTAGAAAGTACAACTATTGAAGTAGTTTTGCAATCAAACGGCTGCAAATAATAAGTCAAATTAAACACTTATACAGCAAGAAACAAAGAACAATTAAGTACAACAATTTTAAACAATTCATTTCGTTCTCAAGATTTCTTTGCTAGAAGTTGCGTCATAAAACGAAAGTCCCAGTCAGGACCCTAATTTAGATTTACGAGCTCTCAGTCCCTTATCTTAGTGTCAATCAATGCAAATAAGCGGTCTGATTACGAAAACAGTGAGTTCTAATCTCATTTTGGGTCAAGTACTTTACTAATAAGCGCTAATGAGAGTTTAAAAAAAGTAGTTTCGATATCTGACGATAGATGGCTCTGAAGAGATATTTGTGACTTTTAGAAAGAGGTTTTGTTTTTAAACTTTTGCGATTTGAAATATAAATATACTAGCGACCCGCTCCGGCTTCGCTCGGATAATAACCTAGATACCAACTGCAGCGCCATCTGCTGGGGTGGTTTGTGAACCTAAGCCATCCATGGCAACCCTAAATTTTAATAATAAAAATAAATGTTTATTTTTATAAAACAATTTTAGATTTGCCATTAGCTCCAAGAAATTTTAATCGAAATAGAGTGAAAAACATTTCCAAAAAAGTCGATAATTGATCAGTTATCGAACGCGATGAAAAGTGATTAAATTACTAAAATGGCTATAAATAAAGTGGTCAAGTGCGAGTTGGACTCGCCCATGAAGGGTTCCGTTGCAGCAAGTAACATAATATACATAGTACACATAGTTCTTGTAGTTCCTTGTAACTTTGATCGAAATTTCAATACTAGTGTATTTATGACGTACTGAAAAAAAACTACTCATCAGATCGAGTTCAAACTAATTTTCGTTGGTAGTTTACATGGTAATGTACATCATATATTTTTTTTAGATTTTTCATTCTCTTACTTTAGAAGTTAGAGGGGGGGGACACACATTTTGCCACTTTGGAAGTGTGTCTCGCGCAAACTATTCAGTGTAGACGAAAATAATTTTAGAAACCTCAACATCATTTTTGAAGACCTATCGATAGACATACCACACGTGTAGGTATGATGAAAAAAAAATTTTTGAGTTTCAGTTCTCAGTATGGGGGGCAACCCTAATTTTTCTTTTTTTTTAATTTTTTTGTTCAAATCCTAATGCGGTTTACAGAATACATCTACTCACCATGTTTCAACAATGTAGTTCTCATAGTTTCGGCAAAAAGTGACTGTGACATACGGACGGACAGACAGACAGACAGACAGACAGACAGACAGACAGACATGACGAATCTATAAGGGTTCCGTTTTTACGTTTTACGGAACCCTAAAAAATAGGGGTTGGTGATAAAAGGGTAAAAATTAAGGGTTGTATGTATTTTTAAGGCCACAATATAAAAAAATAAAAACAAAAAAATGTTGTTCTAAAATTTAAAAAAATTGTTTAGAAGAAGATTGTTTACATTGTACAGAACTTAATCACGATCTAAAACGTTACGTATTTTTTTTTTTAAATAAAGAGTGACGAGACGAGCAGGACATGTGCCTGATGGTAAGCAACATGTCTGCCACATAACAGCACAGTGACACGCAGCTATTGGAACATGAAGAGCCCAAATCATTACCTAGCACTGCACTGCGCTCGTCACCCAGAGATCTAAGTTGTTATATCTCTAAGCCCTGTAATTTCTCTGGAAACATTGCCCTTCAAACCGGAACACAGTAATGTTTGTACATTACTGCTTGGCGGTAGAATAATTGGCAAAGGTGTGGTACTTCCCCAGGCGGACTCTGCTAAGAGTCCTACCACTACAACGGTAATTTAACGTAAACGTTAATTCATTCAAAACGTCAGCAATAATACATTTGAAATTTATATTTATCCATCACGGCTTATATTTCTTTGTTGTAGGTATATTTGAGATTTTGAGATCCTCTTGCGATCTTTGAAATAGAACCGTAGCTGTTGATAAAGTATTGCTATATTTAAACTAAATAAAACTATAAAAAAACGTTTGTATGAGATAGCAAAACAGAGCTCAAACAGAATATTTAATATTATCTATGCGGACGAAAATGCAACCGTGCCTTTAGAGTAAGAAGATTATACGCTTTCCATCTAAGTAATATAATGAATTGACGACGGTTGATATTTAGCGTAATACAACCACTATTGCCCTGAGGAACTGTAAAGTCAGGACTTCTTAATGACATTGGATTATGACCTAAAGGCTGTTTATTTTAGAGCCTAACATTATACCCTAGGTTGTTGATTTAGGCTGTATTTGATGACCAATAATAATATGGAGATTTCCCCGATGAATCTGCATTTGGATAGGGTAAATAGAAAGCAAACTACATATTAATTTTGAACGCGTAACTTTAGATGAACGCATATAATATACATAGAGACGAACTTCTTAGCATTCTATGGATTCACCGTGCGGGTGCCGGGTCCATCGTGTGGCAGAGAGAGAAATCTCGAGTAGACCCCAAGACTTGGGACTCGGGCGAAGATTTAAGGGGCCCCTTTGTGACGTAGGTACGTCAACACTCACCTTCACTACTCGTATTTCTATCCCTGCCCAGCCAAATCCGAAATGACCCTACTAGTGCAGCTTTAGATACTCGTTCTAGTATAGAACTTACTGCACTTCTGGATAAGCCAAGGTCTTTCAGCAGGTTATAGAGAGATTTTGGTATACCTCTCGCTCCTACTTCTACAGCGTATAAATTAACTAAAAAAACTAACTTCCTTTCCAGAATTTTCTAATTTAACTTTATAAATTTAACAGTTTGTTGTAACTATTACACAGTTTTCAAATTTCAGTTAAATTTTCCTCTATAAAACGAGAATGACCTCAAATATGCGGAAGTTTTACATTGTATAAAAGGGAGCGCCATTTTCCTATGACGGCCATTTTGCCTTCGTGTTTTTTTAAATTAAATAGATTTTATAGACAACACACGTATTCTGTACATTGAATTAGCGTATAGTGTATATTGAATTAGCCTATCCCTTTTCTTACGTGAGTGACATATGTAGAGGTTATGTAAAAGATCACAATAGGTATGTAAATAATAATTACAGTACGACCAACTTATCTAAAGAATGTAGTGATGGCGCCACGTGTTGCCACCTATTACAACATTAAATGTTGATAATTTCTGTGTTCATTAATGTTCGCCACTCAACGAGTTCCGCTTTTGGCCGATTTATGGATAGGTTGGTGCCACTGGGTATATTTTTTAATGTTCATTCCTAATCGTGATGATCGTAACGAAATCACTCTCAAATAAAGTTGACGTTGGGCAAAGAGCCGGAATTAAAAGTTTTAGTGGTTAAGTAGTTGTGGTGGGACTCTTAGCAGAGTCCGCCTGGGGAAGTACCACAACTTTGCCAGTTATTCTACCGCCAAGCAGTAATGTGCAAACATTACTGTGTTCCGATTTGAAAGGCAATGTTTCCAGAGAAATTACAGGGCTTAGAGATATAACATCTGCACTGCACTGCGCTCGTCACCCAGAGATCTACTGAGTGACGAGCGCAGTGCAGTGCTAGATAATGATTTGGACTCTTCATGTTTCAATAGCTGCGTGTCACTGTGCTGTTATGTGGCAGGCATGTTGCTTACCATCAGGCACATGTCCTGTTGGTCTCGTCACTTTTTATCAAAAATCGATCAATTAAAAATACGCTTCCAACTAAAAAGTTTTCTTACTTTTTATTTGTATCACTTGTATACCTAAGTTTTTTTTTAGTTTTTGAAGTGAAAACTTCTTTAGGCGCGCCTAGACAATTTTTTTGTGGAGTGTAAATTGAATTCTAACGTCATGCTCAGGTATAAGAAATCTTCGGATAAACTCGGGACCTTGGCGATTAGGCATCTAGAAATGCGTCAGCCAATCGGAAATGCTGAAAGGGCGTGGCCTCGCCATCGTGGCATGGCCATCTAGAAATGCGTGAGGCTATGGGAAATGCTGACGCATTTCTAGATGGCCATGGCATGATGGCGAGGCCACGCCTTCCGGTTACGCCCGTGTGGTTTCCAGGGTAAGCTATCAAATTCTGAGTTATAAGTTTTCACTTCTATCGGCAGTTCCTATGACTGCCAATTTTTTTTATTTGTATCTTTTGTATACCTAAATATTTTTTTCGTTTTTTAAACTATTTATTTATTATCTCGGAAAATTAACAGGATCGGTAACCAAGCGGGGGAAACGGCGGGGCCCTGCTAGTTAATCATGTTTCGTTAAGTTTTATGCCCAGTTTACTTTATTCAAGTGATCCAGCGAGAATCCAGTCCAGTGGTATTAACGACTACATTATTCCAGTTGTTTAGAAGCCGTTTAAGTGTGAACACTACAGTGACGATGGTTTCAAGAAGAGATCTGGACGTCTACTTTCTTTCTACGAAAACGTAATTTCGAAATAAACTCGCGACTTTCCAACTCCGATTCTACTTCGATCCGTCGTTTTAAATGCTTAGAGCTTAAAAGTCAAACAATGTTTTAACGGACGAAACGAAGTAGAATCGGAGTAGGAAAGTCGTGAGTTTTTTTTTTGAAATTACGTTTTCGTAGAAAGAGAGTAGACGTTCATTGTCGTAGAACACTGGAATGATACTGGATTGGTCGTCTACATTATTCCATTTGCACTGGATTAGTCACACTGGATTCAAAAGTAGACTGCCAATCTAGTTACTTGACTAGAATGCTAACTGGATTCATTGCATTCCAGTGCCGGTTGTTACTTTTCCAGTAAGCAATCCAGCGCTGGATTCTATCGCTGGACTAGAATAATGTAAACCGGGCATTGTTTTCTCATTCGTGTTTTATCTAGACGGTCATGCCAAGAAGCGTCACCCGATCACGTTATTCGACATAGCGGCTTGTGATTGGTCAACGCTTGACATCAGTTGCCACCTACTTAATTTATAAACAAAAATAGTAATTATTATCAGGAACTTTTGACACGATAAAATACGTCTAGCAGAATTAGTAATATTACTTCTTGGTTCCGCAAAATAATAAATTGATAAAAAGATATGATATTACGTAAATCAATTTACCAATGTGTAAAATTTTAATTCATCTTTGTTTGTTTGGACGTTTAGATATTTGGATGTTTGTCGCTCAATCACGCCGTAACGTATGAACGGATCGGTCTGAAATTTGGAATACAGTTAGATCGTAGTCTGTAAGAACAGATGGGCTGTTTTTATCCTGGGAAAGTAACGGGAACGGGTACTACGCGGGTATTTTTGGAATAGTTTAAAGATTACTTTTCATCGCAGAAAAATTACTAACAGTTCAATTTTTAACTCACTTAAAAAAGGAGGTTCTTAATTCGGTTGTATATTAATTTTATGTACCTATGTAACGCGATAGCTACGCCAAGCGTGAATCAATTTTGATGGTCTCTTTTTTGTTTGATAGACCATAACTTAGAGGCTCTATGTTATCATACCAGGTCACTCAGAAAGTTTTGCGAAAAAAAGTTTTTTGTATCCAATATAAGACACTGGCCACTTTGTAATTGTTTTGAAATATTCGATTATTTAAAAGTAAAAATACATCTGAACATTTCGAGAACCGTCGAGAACATTTTCGTGCTATGATTTTTTACAATTTCAAATGTGGCTTAAAACCTGACGAGTCATTTGATCGGCTTCGAATTGGTTTTATGGATGAAGGACCTTAAAAAGCAACCATCTACCGCTGGTATAGCGAGTTCAAACGCGGTCGTTTTACTTTGGGGGATGAACAAAGGAGTGGTCGTCCTACGACGGCTGTCACCGAAGAAAGTGTGCTGGCAGTAAAAAATATAATTCAAGAAAACAGACGCATTACGTACGAAGAGATTCAGCATACACTGCAGATTGGTTCAGGAAGTGTTCACAAGATTTTGCACGACCACCTTCGCTTTAAGGAGGATAGTTTCCCATTGGGTGCCGCACAACCTCAACGAAGCTCAGAAGCAGGCCCGTATGGATTGGTGCCGTGATATGATACAAAAATTTGATGCAGGCTCGGCACGGCGCGTTTACGACATTGTGACAGGTGACGAATCCTGGATTTATCAATACGATCAAGAAACAAAGCGTCAGTCGACAGTTTGGCTGTTTCAAAATGAACCAACACCTACGAAAGTGAAGCGATCGAGGACCGCAAGGAAAATTTTGATCACTAGTTTCTTCACTTTGACGGGGTACCTAATTTCAATTCCACTTCGAGACCAAATCAGTATCAACGCCGAATGGTACAGCATAAAATGCTTGCCAGAAGTTTTTTCTGCAATGAGAAACAAGCGACAGAAAACCGGGCTCTGCGGGGTCCTCCTTCACCACGACAACGCGCTCGCGCACTCTGCGATCAAAACGAGGGACTTCCTGGACTCCACACCGGTCAGAGTCTTGGGACACCCTCCTTACAGTCCTGATTTGGCTCCGCGTGACTTCTTTTTATTCCCTAAAATTAAAAATCAGCTCAAAGGGATACAGTTTTCATCGCCGGAAGACGCGCTAACAGCGTTTGAGAAGGCCGTGAAAGAGGTGTCAGCGGAGGACTGGAAAAAATGTTTTAAAAATTGATTCAGACGCATGAAACTTTGTATAGAGGCTGGTGGAGAGTTGTTTGAAAAGATTTAGTAATTTTTTTTTTATACAACTTAGTTTTTTAGTTTCTCAAAATTTTCTGAGTGTCCCACGTAAATCTCATTTAAATTTATCAAAAACGCTGCAACGGTTTTTGAAATACGAACGAAAAACAAAAATTTGCATTCATTTATTTGGATGACTTAGTGATTGATGGCTTCCATGGCTTCTAATGAAATTTGTTCGAGTGTCGAGTGCCGAGAGTAGGTACAAAAATAGGTGGCTACTATAGCTTTGTCTTATCCTGTATTCACGTTCCTGTATTTCTGTTGACAATCATGTACAATGTACATACAAGTTTCTCATCACCACTGGCTTTGAAAGTGAAGGAAAAAAAACGGTCCAAGTTCTAAGAATTCAAGGTCATTCGTCATCTGTACACTCGCACTGGGCCATTGTGGTGAATAATGCCATCTCGCACTCGGGCCAGCCAGTGTAGTTATGTAATGATCATGTGATCATCGCGTTGGCGTACAATTCATTCAATTATTCGTTTATTTAAATAGATAGGTAAATAAATATGAAATAACTGTTATATATACGAGGATCTATATCTTCCACCCGGTGTCGTTGCTAACCGGACCCATCAGACAATGCTACATTACGGAGTTAAGCATTTTCATGGCAACTGAAACTAAATGAGATGAAAGAAAGAGAGATAATTTATTTGTTCAATACATGAGTAAATTACAAACACTCATAATGCATCGTAGTGGTAGGACTCTTGGCAGAGTCCGCCTGGGGAAGGACCACACCTTTGCCAGTTATTCTACCGCCAAGCAGTAATGTGCAAACATTACTGTGTTCCGGTTTGAAGGGCAATGTTTCCAGAGAAATTACAGGGCTTAGAGATAAAACAACTTAGATCTCTGGGTGACGAGCGCAGTGCAGTGCTAGGTAATGATTTGGACTCTTCATGTTCCAATAGCTGCGTGTCACTGTGCTGTTATGTGGCAGGCATGTTGCTTACCACCAGACAAATGTCCTGCTCGTCTCGTCACTCTTTATTTAAAAAAAAACAGGTGGTCATGGTGGTCTTGGACATGGCCACGCCTTTCGGTTTCACCCGCGTAGTTTCCAAAGTAAGCTATCAAATTCTGAGTTATAAGTTTTCACTTCTATCGGCAGTTCCTATGACTGTCAATTTTTTGTTTGTTTCATTTTAATTGTAAGATTAGAATTTCATCATAATCATAAGCCACTGCTGGACTACCTACTCTCATTGCACGTTAATGAACCCGATCTCGGCATTACGTTTCTATTCACCTGATGTCTTACATATTTCGTCATTCCATCTTGTATCCGGGTTTTCTACACTACGTTTGCCAAATCCCGGTCTCCACTCAAGAACACGTCTAACCCAAAGGTTATCAGTCCTGCGATAGATATGAGCGGCTCGTTGCCACTTCAGTTATAGAATAGAATAGAATAATATTTATTGTAAAAACTGTGTACATAACATAGGTGATACAATTGAGGTAGTTTCAACAGTTCTGTCCATCACGAACATACAATATATTTTTTACAACACACTTAGGTACTAATCACTTATTAATCATGTCATGTACCTAACGAAAAATAAAGACTTTGAAAATAGCTAACAATTAAATAACATTACATAACACTAGACTTACATTAAAGTACAAACCTATAGAATTATACGAAAAATTTAGAGAATGTATTAAATTATACTGTCTATACTAAAATATTCTTGGAGATCATAATATGAATTAGCTAATAACCAATTTTTGAGAGCTAACTTAAATTTTTGGCCACTTAAAGTTTTTAATTCTACTGGTAGATGATTATACACTTTGATGGCGCTTGCAAATGTGCCTTTTTGAAATATTGCATTGTTACTTTGGTGGACGCACAGGTTAAACTTATGTTTAGTTCTTAAATTATTTACTCGACTGGACTTATCATTGAAATATATATGTTTATTGCTTTGGACAAATAGACATAGTTCCAATATGTATATACTCACTAGCGTCAAGAATTTATTGTCTTTATAGACTTTACGTAAGCTTTCAGTGTTTTTCATTCTAAAAATATTTCGCAAACATCTTTTTTGTAGTAAAAAAATTGACTGAGCTGTGACGGAGTTTCCCCAGAAGATAATACCATAGCTTAATTGAGGGTAAACGTAGCCATAATACGCATTTATTGCAACCTCTTTTGATATGATACTACTCAAAACAGATAAGGCATAACACGAAGCACTTATCTTGTTGCTTATTTTACTGATATGTGCTTTCCAGTTCAGGTGGCAGTCTAGAGTGACGCCTAAGAAATTTGTTTCATTAACTTCACAAATGTTTTGATTATTATGGATAATATTTAGATTTACTGGTACTTTTTTGGTGGTTCGGAATTGCAAATAGTTTGTTTTATTGGTATTTAATTTGAGATAGACAGAACCTAAAAAGTTCGATGTTCTATGTAGTGTTTTATTAATTTCTGTTTCAAAAGCTGTTTGAGAAAGGTTGTTTCGGGGTATAAAAATTGTTGCATCATCAGCATACATAACACATAAATGTCCTATGACAGATGGTAGCTCATTTATATAGATAAGAAACAGCAATGGCCCTAGAATACTGCCTTGTGGTACCCCTAGGTGTAGGTATTTGAAGTCCGTTTTAATTTGTTCAATGGTTTTTTTATTTTTGTTGTAAAAATTAATCACTGTAGATTGACATCTGTCTTTTAAATACGATTCTAGTAATGACAAAGGTTTGCCTCTAATCCCTACCGCTTCTAGTTTTGAGAGAAGAGTTTTGTGCACAACGCTGTCGAATGCCATTGTCAAGTCTAGAAAGAGAGCAATTCCGGTACTTTTATTATTTAATTCATCCCAGACTAGCTTAAGCATTTTGAAAATAGCCGAAGTTGTATTTTTACCTTTACGGAAACCAAATTGATTACTATTTAAAATGTTGTTCAGTTCTAAGAATGACACAATCCTGTTATGAAGTACTTTCTCAAAGATTTTTGAGAAACTGGGTAAAATGGCAATGGGTCTATAGTTTGTCATCTCTATTTTTGAACCCTTTTTATGTAACGGTTTGATTAGTGTTTTCTTTAAGTTATCGGGAAAGCACCCGGTTTCCAATGTCAAATTTATGATAAACGTCAATGGTTCAACAATATAATCAATACTATTTTTTATAGAATGAACTGATATGCCATCATATCCTGCTGTCTGCTTATTTTTTAATTGTTTCACAATGTTTTTAATTTCATGGCTGGTAACTGGCTTTAGAAATATACTTTTAGAGCTGAGATTGGCTGTTTTCTGTTGTATAGTTTTATTAGCTTCATTTTGTTTTGCTTTGTTGATAAAAAAGTCATTAAAAGCTGAAGCGATTTTATTAGGATCTGTTATTTCCATACTATCTATCATTAAGGCTTCTACAGAGGTTTTTATACAATTTGTCTGAGATGTGTGACCTTTAATGATACCCCATGTTGCTTTATTTTTGTTGGTACTTCTCTGTATATATCTCATATTTGCGATTTTACGTGATAGACGAGTCACTTTTTTAAATATGGTAGAATATTTTTTATAAGCAGCCACTTTGTTTGGGTTTTGATTTCTTCGGCAGTCTAGGTACATTTTTCTTTTATTTTTGCTAGCCGTTACAATTCCATGAGATTTCCAGTTAGGATTCTTTTTGTATGTTGTTTTCACTCTCTCTAGAGGAACACATAGGTCAAATATCATACTGTATAGATCAATAAACTCATCATAAGCTTCGTTGGCAGATTTTTTACTGTATACGCTAGAAAAACTGATCTGACCTAAATATCTCAGGAATATATCCATGTTTGCCTCTGCTTTGCGTTTATATGAAAACCAGTATTTTTCTTTGAAACTTAAATTACTAAATACACTAAGTACCTGTACTGTATGATCAGATATACCCACATCTAAGATATTTGTCTTATATTGCTTCAGATTGGTTAATATGTTGTCTATGCAAGTTTTGGTTTTATTAGTTATTCTAGTAGCATTTAATATTGTCGGACGGATATTAAAGCTTTGTAATATGCTGACAAAAGCTTCACTTTTATTATTCTTTTTTATTAAGTCTATGTTGAAATCACCTAATAGAACAATTTTATTTTTATTCCATCGGGTTCTAGATGATAGTTTGAGAAGCAATGTTTCTAGGTTTTCCATGAAAAGTTTAAAATTACTGTCCGGGGTTCTATAAATGCAGACAATAATATAATTCAAGTCTGGGATATGTATGCCACAGCACTCGAAATGTTGCTCAATAGACATTTCTGCGATCCACTCTAATTTTTTGAAAGTAATTGATGGCTTTAAATAAATGGCAACCCCTCCCTGTTTCTTGTTCTTTCTACAGAAATGTGCGGCTTTATGATAACCTTCAAGTTGAAATACATCAACTTCAGGGTTCTTCAAGAAGGTTTCACTAAAACAAAAAATGTCAATGTACGGGTCATTTTTTAAAAATAATTCTAGTTTATCTTTTTTGCTCTTGATGCTCTGAACATTGAGATGAGCAATATTAAGATAATTTGGTTTATTATAATTATACTCATTGGTCATGAAAAAATTGTGAAGGCGAATCAGGTTTAGCGTTAGTATTCATATCGTTTTGCCCTACAGTGTTTCCTGAGGTACTATGTATACTTCTTAGGAAATAAAAGGGTATCGTTCCAGGTTTTGGTGTTTTGATATGAACCTGCTCATTAACATCTATGTTTAAGTCATGTTGAGCTGTCACTACAGCCTTTTGTTTACTACATTTTGTGAAGTAATAGGGTATAGTACCGGGTTTGATGTTTGATTTTGACTTTGTTATTTTCCTCATATTTTGACCTAAGAAGCAGAAATCGTAATCATATGTGTTAATAAGGTGATTTAAAACCTTGCAAAACGCGTGCAGTTCAATTTTTGGGAACCAGTGATTGTTGGAGGAGGACGGATAGGGAACCGAGAGGTAGTGGCAATTTTTGAGAACTTTTAACATTGTTTTTAGTTGATGATTAAGTTTACCCTCATTTAAGTATCTACTGTGTGTAACACCTACCACGATAACATTCAAGTGGGAATATTTCTTTAAAAATGCTGACAGTTCAATGAATAATTTGGTTGGATTTACATCATTTGAGCCTAGTGCTAATACTAGCCAGTCGTCGTTGTTTAATTTATCAGCAAGGTTCTTGGAGTTTTCTAGAATGTAGCTGGATGGCGCGTCAGGGAAAGAGTAGTCACAAATATCGTAATCCTTGGCGTTGATATATTTTTTTCTTAGTTTCATCAACATTGGAGCCAGATTTGTGCAGCTTTGGTCGCCAATTACAGTAATTTTTGGTTTGGTTTTTATTTGGCTTCGAGCTTGATTTTCAAAAGATTTGGTTTTTTTATTTTTAGTCGAGACGTCTATTTTAGCTGATTCAGTACTTCCACGAACTTCAGTGCTTCTTCCAAGGTTAAGGTTTCGAGTCTGGCCGTGTTTCTTTTCAGATGGAGTTACTAAGCAGTCGCGGTAGCTGACAGGCGGTGCGTTTAATATCTCTTTAAGAGTAGATTTATTTGAGTATAAGAGTAGAGTAGAGTAGAGTAGATATAAGAGTAGTTTGCTAATACGTTGAACTATGTCGATAACCTTTGTTCTTTGACGGATCATCTCGTTCCGGATACGATCTTTCAGAGAAACTTGAAGAATTACTCTTTTAATAGATCGCTGTGCGACTTTTTACTATAAATATTGACCGCCTATAGTAAATAAATATTGGTGGACAATTCATACACAACACCATCTGACCCCAAACTAAGCAAAGCTTGTACTATGACGGCCAGATAGCTGATTTAATACTTATATAGTTTTTTTAAATACATATTTATAATGCATAGTAACACCCAGACACAGTACAAATATTTGAATTCATCACACAAAATATTTGCACTTGGTGGGAATCGAACCCACAACCCTTGGCTTCGCAGGCAGAGTTACTACCCACTAAACCACGAGGCCAGTCATGATCTGGAAGTACCGCTATAACTTCCAGGTCAATTTGATTTAATTATTTTTTAAAGAATAGAGTGACGGAACGATCAGGATATGTTTCTCGTGGTAAGCAACACGCCTATCCATAACAGCACAGTATCACACAGTTATTGGAACACGAAGAATCCAAATCATTACCTAGCACTGCGCTGCGCTCGTCAACTAAAGATATAAGATTGATTTATATCTATGCCATGATATGTCTCCGGACACAATACCCTTCAAATTGAAACACAGTGATGTTTGTAGCATCTGGTAAATTTCATCGAGTCTTCTCGTCACCCATCCCACAGTCTCAAAACAAAAGTATGTATATGACCAGTGCGTCCTACCCGTTATGACCTACGGTGCTGAAACGTGGACACTGAGAGTCAAAATGGTCCGAAAGCTCAAAGTCGCTCAGCGAGCTATGGAACCGGCTATGCTTGGAGTTTCTCTGAGTGATTGCATTCGTAATGAAGTAATTCGTCAGAGAACTAAAGTCACCGACATAGCTCAGCGTATTAGCAAACTGAAGTGGCAATGGGCCGGTCACAACCGTTGGGGTAGACGGGTTCTGGAGTGGAGACCGCAAATTGGTAGACGTAGTGTAGGACGCCCTGAGACTAGATGGAGTGACGATATAAGAAAGACGGCTGGTGGCGGTTGGAAGCGTAAGACCGAGGATCGGGATGAGTGGCGTATTATAGGAGAGGCCTATGTCCAGCAGTGGACAAACACGGGCTGATGATGGTGATGATGTTTGTACAATTCTACATCTGAAAAGCGGTAGAATAACTGGCAAAGTTGTGGTAATCCCGAGGCAGAGTCTACTAAGAGTCTTAATACTAAAAATCTGGCCTTGTGGCTTAGTGGGTAGTAGCTCTGCCTGCGAAGCCGAGGGTCGTGGGTTCGATCCCCACCCAGTGCAAATATTTGTGTGATGAATTCAAATGTTTGCACTGTGTCTGGGTGTTTCTATGTATAATAAGTATGTATTTAAAACTATATAAGTATTATATCAGCTATCTGGCCGCCATCACACAAGCTTTGCTTAGTTTGGGGTCAGATGGTGTTGTGTGTGAATTGTCCACCAATATTTATTATTTATTAATCTAGTCAAAACATTACAATTTAATCCTTTCAGCTACAGAACCGTAGCACAGTCTAAATAGGTCGACCGTCACAGCAGCTATTCAGATTCGGTGGCAGGATTTGTGCGTGGATCATCATAATGAATATTTACCGTCGTGTGATCCAGGCGGCGTATTGCCCGTATCTGTTCAGTTTACGACGATCTTCGCTACGATACGGATATACTGCCTGTAACGCCCACCCAGAGGGTTAATGTATCTTTATAGGGATACCAATTTCATACCGATAGCAGTACATCTAAAGAAGCTATAAATGAATATGTATCAATATTTAAGAGTTTTGCCATAACCTTATTTCAGCTCAGTAATTGTAATTTGTATTGAGTCTTACTAACGTCAAATATTTCTGGACCAATTTGATTCTACTCAAAGACTTGTCAGATATTTTCGGAATACCTAACGTATTTAAATAATAATTATCATATACTCGTACTTCAGATCAAAAACTTCTTTAGTTACTTAACAAGATACGAGTACAATCAACGTGGCATCTACATACTATTACATAAACATTAAAAATACTTAGTTATTCAATATCACCAGTTTCCGATCCACTACCTATACCACTCCAGATAGATGGTGTTGGTCTAAATCTGGTGATGGTCAAAATACATAAAGAATACACAGATTACCCTTAAGCACACAAAAACTTGATTCAATTCACGATATCCTAATTTAGGTAACACAAAATACCAAACTCTGAAAAAAGTAGCCATCCAATCAGTAAATCAGGATAAAACAAATTTAAAGAACTACAAATTGGAGCCATCAGGAAAAGTATTAATCTGACTGCAGTCGTAGAACGAAATTGCACAATGAACGATGAGGGTTCTCGAACATTCGATGGATTAATTAATTTGATTGTGCGCAGATAGACGACGTTCCGATATCATGAGAGGACTTGTATTGAGAGCTGTATGAAATTGAAATGTAGTTTCGAGAAATTTCTTTTGGATATATACGTTATTTTTTCTTCGAGTTAATACGAGAAGTTTTGCTTATCTATATTCTATATAATATTATAAAGCTGAAGAGTTTGTTTGTTTGTTTGTTTGTTTGTTTGAACGCTAGGATCTCGGAAACTACTGGACCGATACGAAAGATTCTTTTTTTGTTGGATACTCCATTTATCGAGGAAGGCTGTAGGGTATATAACATTACGCTACTATCAATAGGTACGGAGTATGAGTGAAGAATGTAAAGAAAACGGGGAAAAATATTTCTCTTCGAGAGCTTTAGTTCCGTGAATTTAAATTCTCTTTGGTCGCTGAAGTCTGCGACGGCGCGTGTCTACATTTGAAGTTTGTGTCATTTGAAGTAATCAAATTTGTTCTACAACAATGCATTGTTGCTTATTTACGTATTTTTAGGGTTCCGTAAAACGTAATAAAGTGGCCAGCAATGGATATTTTAGTATGGATTTTCCTCAAATAGACGCGGGTGAAACCGCGGGGCACAGCTAGTCTAAGATACTCGTAAATTGGTATAGGGTAAATACTTGTTTTTTAACCGACTTTGTTTTTTTTTGTCGAAATCTGTGTGTCGGTTGGCGGGAAGTATAACCACTTGCTTATATTATATATATTTACTTTCATTCATCTAGACGATTTAATGATGATTTCTTATGAAATTTGGTCAAGTGTTTGAATTTAATTTTAATTGAAGTCGGTTTTTGTTTTTTCTATTATTAAAATAATTAAATTATTCTATGTCTAAATGGCAGAACTTTTCCTTGGTTAGATATAAAATTCCCCTTTCCTTGGCTTGATGTAATTTTTAAATATCCTATGAGCAGTAGGTACTATATATACTTACTGGTTATGTAAAAAATTAATAGAGAATTCTTAATGTAAAAATTAGTTTCCTAGATAGTTTAACAAAAATAACAAAATAATGATTTAAAATAACTTTTCTAGATACCATTGAGTCTAGAGCTAGACTATAATGAGAAAATAAAACAGGACAAAGAGCGTTGAGGTTTTTGGAACATCCATGGGATAAATATAAAGATAAATGATGATGATGGCTGTATTCATGTGTGATTTGAAGGGTAATAATATTTTCAGAAAAAATACAGGGCATATTGTCACCTTATATCTCTGGGTTACGAGTGGAGGTACTAGGTAATAATTTAGACTTTTTGTATACCAAAAGATGCGTGATACCATGATGTTACGGGAATGCATGTTGTTTACCATCAGGCACATGTCCTGTTCGTCCTATCACTCTGTACTAGCCAATTACTATATAGTTTTTTAAGTTTTTGTATTTGTTTTATTTTCTGACAAAGTGCAATAAAAGTATTATTAAAATTTTAATTATTATTCTAAAGTATTATTTATTTTAAATGTATTGAGAATTATTTACTACTATTATGTAAGACTTTGAATTTATCATTAGTGATCAGTTTGCCCCTATACAGCAAATTTAATAACGGTAATTTAACTATTGTATTGAAATTGACGAGACATATTATGATCTATATTAAGTTTTGGTTGTAAATATTTTTGCAGCTAGGGTTAGTGTATGTGTTAATGTGTCAATAAATGATTATCTTATCTATCTTATCTTAAAGAATTTATCTATACCATAAAAAAGAGATTTATTAAATATACCTGTCATTTTGAGATAATGCAAGGACTTGTATTGAGAGCTGTATAAATTACAAAGTCATTTTGAGAATTATTATTTTTTTGGTTACATAATGAGAATTTTACATTTACTCGATACAATATTTTTTTGCTAAGATAGGTACGATAAGTTTCAGTTAGATAGATACGGGATAGTTGTCTCCGCGAGACTCGAAAAAATGGTGGCCTGACCTGACGGAGTGTTGTAAAATGTTTCATAAGAATTTATCACTACGTCGCGTCGTCTAAATACATGAAATCAAATTTTAGTTATGGACAGCTATTTTGTTTAAAATAAAACTCAGACACTTATCTGTATTTCACTAATTTTGTAAAACCTGTGTCTGTATTACACAATTTTTATGGAATCTGCGAAATATTTCACAAAAATTGTGAAATATAGATAAGTGTTTGGGTTTTATTTTAAATTCAGATAATCCAGACGTCATCTAGATAAACCGCTACACCGAATCATATTTCAAAGCCAATAGCTACACCGATTTAGATAAAATTATTTTAATGATTCAGGAAGTTTCCCCTTTTGAATAAAAAAAGAAATAGGTATAATAGGTTAGTACTCGATAAATCGGGAAACATACCAACATAAAAAAAATGGCAGTCGTAGGAACTGTCGACAAAAGTGAAAACTTATAAATCAGAATTTGAAAGCTTACTTTGGAAACTACACGGGTGAAACCGTAGGGCGTGGCCTGGCCATCATGGCATGGCCATCTAGAAATGCGTCAGCATTTCCCATTGGCTGACGCATTTCTAGATGGCCAATAGCCATGGTCCCGAGTTCACTCGAAGATTTCTTATCATACCCGAGCGTGACGCTAGAATTCAATTCACACCCCACGAAAAATCTGTCCAGGCGCGCCAAAAGAAGTTTTCACTTCAAAAAATATGGTTGTCGAATTGATAGCCTCTTTATTGAAAGTAAGGGGAAAACGGATATAACATCTCATCCGGCCCTATTGTCATCCTCACCTACCCGCGCTAGTGGTTCTTCTCAGAATAGCTGGCGGCGGCGACCAAGATGTCGTCGTGGTGCTCCCTGCTAGACAACAGACGAGGCAATGGCGACCGAGCAAAGGCGGTATAACCTTACACCCAGCAGGACAACCTCTGGAAGAGGCTACAGCAGCCTGGGTGGCCAAATACTTCCCAAAAGGACTGGTGCAGAAGGCAACGGGAAACCACTGCACTATTTTCCCAAGATATCTAGTACATGAAATGAGCGCACAGAGATATGATATGGCATGCGATCCGGCCACCACCCGGCGCAGCGATGATTCCAGGTCTCGCGGTGTGAAGTATGCTACTGGCCACACTGGTGCGGCTCGCCAGGCTCAGAGTGGACAAACTGCTACTGGTGACGATACCAAGTCATTAATAGATCGACGATCGCTGAGGAAGATGGTTACACTTGCAACATGGAATGTCCGTGGCATGATTAATGTCCTGAAGAAAGAAACGATTGACAAGGAACAACAAGCTTACAAATTGGATATTCTGGGCCTAAGCGAAACCCACATGAGGGGCACAGGTTTCTATAGAACGGGCAGAGGGCACACCATATATTTTTCTGGCCCTGATAACGAGAGTAGCAAGGGTGTGGCGATATCTGTTACAACCGAGATCGATAAATATGTTTTGGGATACAACCCTGTTAGCAACCGTATAATAACGTTGAAACTCAACACAAAGCCTTGTCGTATGAACATCATACAGGCGTACGCGCCTACGAGCGGTTCTACTGAAGAAGAAATTGAAGCATTCTATAATCAGTTAGATGATACTTATAACTCGTTACCTAAGACAGAAGTGAATATCCTGATAGGAGACCTAAATGCTAAAGTAGGAAGCACAGAGTGTGATGACCACCTGAGAGATGTTGTTGGACGTTTTGGATTAGGCGTACGGAATGACAGAGGAGACCGGTGGATACAGTTCTGTGCAGCTAACTCACTGTCCATAATGAACACCTGGTTCCAGCATCATCCTCGACGACTTTATACGTGGATTTCACCAGGAGATAGGACCAGAAACCAAATCGATTACATTGCAGTACCAAAAAGGTGGAAATCAAGCGTAACAAATACCAAAACTTACCCAGGGGCTGATTGCGGTAGTGACCATATCTTGTTGGTGGCAAAAATGATCATCAAGCTCGAAGCTCGAAGATCGAAGCTCGAGCTGGTAATAAGAACGGACATAAGCTGACACCTGGTGAGCAAACAATATTCAAGGCACGTTTTCAGCAAAAAATAGCAATGGGTCTGCAGATGGATGACGGCTCCGATGTGAACTCGAATTGGAGAAAGTTCAAAGAACTATTTCTTGCAGCTCACAAAGAAAGTCAGGTTGAATCACGTGATGTACCCCGTAGTTCATGGCTGTCAGATGAAACGTGGGACGTAATTAAGAAAAGAAAAGAGCTATTGAAACACCTCTCAAAGGATGGCAGTCGTGAGCAATATAAAGCTCTCTCGAAGGAAGTGCAGCGTCGAGCTAGGGAAGACAAAAACCAGTACTTTAATAACGTTTGTACTGAGATTGAGGATCATGCCCATAAAATGCACACTCGAGATCTTTTTATGAAAATAAAAACCATAACACGGGAATTCAAGGCAAGAACATGGACTGTGGAAGACAAAAATGGAGCTTTGCTTACAGAGATTGACAAGGTGGTTGATAGGTGGAGAGGTTATTGCGAAGAATTATATACTGACGCAGCAGTTTCATCAATTAACCTGCACCACAACATGTCCGATATCCCACAAGAACCAGACATCTTGAGATCTGAAATTGAACTTGCTCTGAAGAAGCTTAAACGTAATAAATCGGCCGGAAGTGACTGTATTTTTGCCGAAAGTTTGAAGCTCATAGGAGATGACGGTACATGTATTCTACAAAGGCTTTGTAATCAGATATGGAGAAACGGCGAGTGGATCAGTGACTGGCAGGAATCCATTCTGATACCACTACACAAGAAGGGATCAACTAAGTCTTGTGGCAACTACAGGACTGTGGCGCTCATATCCCACGCTAGCAAGGTTCTATTGTACGTGATTAATGAACGCCTTAAAGCATTCTTGCAATGGCAAATTCCAGTAGAACAAGCGGGATTTGTTAAAGGGCGAGGAACAAGAGAACAGATTGTGAATGTCAGACAGATCATTGAAAAGTGTCGTGAGTTCAACATTCCAATGCTGATGTGCTTCGTCGATTACTCAAAAGCGTTTGATTGTGTTAGGTGGGAATGCTTATGGAACATTTTAAGGGAAATGGGAGTACCTGAGCACCTCGTCGTTCTTATCGCAAACCTCTACCAGGATGGAAACACAGTCGTAAAGGTGAACAATGTCCTATCGTAGCCCTTTAAGCCACAAAAAGGCGTTAGACAAGGATGTATCCTGTCTCCAATTCTCTTTAACATCTATGGAGAATACATAATGAGACGAGCCTTAGACGGTTGGGAGGGAGGAATCTCCATTGGCGGAAGGAAAATCAGCAACCTAAGATACGCAGATGACACAACTTTATTTGCATCGTCTGAGCACGAATTGGCACAGCTCCTGTCTAGAGTAGAGAAAGAGAGTGAATTAGTTGGCCTTACAATTAACAAGTCGAAGACCAAAGTGTTAGTGGTAGATAGGTCTGGTTCACTTATTCGTTCTAATGAACTCGGGGACCTAGAATTCGTTGAGCATTTTGTGTACCTGGGGTCTCTTCTTAGTAGCGAAGGGGGCAGTGAGAGAGAAATTGCAAGAAGAATCCAAATGTCCAAAGCAGCAATGACGAAACTCACTAGGATATGGAAAGATCGCAATATATCCCGTAAAACCAAAGTGAGGCTGGTACGTACGCTGGTATTCTCAATTTTCTCGTATGGCGCCGAATCCTGGACGATACGAAAGAAAGAAAGGACAAAAATCGATGCTTTTGAAATGTGGTGTTGGAGACGGATGTTGCGAATTCCATGGACTGCACGCCGAACCAACGCGTCCATTATTAAGGAGCTACGCATTACTAAAAGGCTATCCACTGTTTGTTTCCAGCAAATCCTCAAATATTTTGGACACGTTGCTCGTAGGGACCCTGACAGCCTTGAGAAGCTTATGGTAGTCGGTAAAGTCGATGGGAAAAGACCACGTGGTCGATCACCTACCCGTTGGTCAGATCTGGTAAAGACTCTCACTGGACTGCCAATAACCGAAGCTCTTAGGACCGCCGCGGACAGAAAGGAATGGAAGAGCATGGTGCATCGGGTGATCAATACCTCAGACTAGACGCGACCTTCAGCAATGAAGATAACGACTGAGAAGAGAGTTATTGAAAGTCGATTAAAAAGTTGAATTTGCTAGTGGATTTTACATTGTCATTTTACTAATGTTATATTGCTAACCAAAAGAAGATAAATTAATTAATACTTTTTTTTGGGACACCAAAAACAGATTTTAGTTACAAAATCAAACAATTTGACTGAATTTGATAAAAATTTCGAGAACAGAGCCAATTTCGAGTAAAAGAGATTTTTACGAATCGGTTCACAAGCAAAGACCGGATATAATTATGAGGTTACATAAATAATAATAAATTCACAATATTTATTTCAACAATATACTGTTCCAATAAACCTCAAACCTCAAAATCGAATTAACTACAAAAAACAGGAGTAACACGATAAAAAAGCATAGTTTAATGTAGGAACACTGAAATTACATTTAATTGAATTAGAAATTGCAGTTAGAAGTTACGAGTTTATTGGTTTTTATTTGATACATTCTGGAGAGTGTTCAGCTGATCTGCATGATTTATGACCATTTTTGATGTTGTTTTCTGTTGGACTATTCGTAGCTCCAAAACATGACATCGTTTCATGATTGACCCAAAAACTCTAACGATGAGGTTTAACCTACTTTCGTAATCAAAACTTTAGAATACGCTGCCTGAGTAGGTATGCATTTCCTGATGGATATAATCCAAGGATCTTCAAATCTAGAATGAATTGGTGTCTTCTAAGTACATGTCGGTATCATCAAGAAGTTTTCCTTCACGTTTAATAACTTCGAACTAGGAGCTCCGGAATAGTTACACGCCATATTCAAATTAAGTGATTTTAATAATAAATAAAAAACACAAAGTCAACAACTTATTAAAATTGTACAATTAATTGACATCCCTAAATATTACATATAGTCTTTAGTTATTAATTTGCAAATGTTGTATTTTTTTTTTCCACTGGTCACTATACAGTTTTATTTATAGTCCAGTAACGTTGTCGCCTGAAAATATGGAGTAGTATGCGTTCTATCCGGTAGATTTAATTTTTTGCAGACTTGTTTATGATGTTGGCCTAATGATTAATCCAAGTTTGTGACTTCGAGCGTCGAACGCAACTTTGTCAAAAATCGAAAAAACCTTGAAAAAATCGTAAATTTTTCAAATTTTGGCGATTATAACCCTAAACGACTAGTTTTTGAAAATATTTTCTTATGGCGTTTATAAAGTAGACTAAATTTGCTACAATAATAAATGATACTTTAATTGTCTCTGTACACCCAATAGTTTCTGAGAATAAGTCTTTCAAAGTTTATAATTTTTTTCGAACTTCGCAATTTTTTGCAATAATTTAACTCGTACTTGACCAATTTATGGCAAAGTTACTGCACTTTTTAACCCCCGACCAAAAAAAGGGGTGTTATAAGTTTGACGTCGAAGTCTGCCTGTCTGTCAGACAGCAGACATACAGGTCTGTCTCTCTGTGTGTTTGTCTGTGGGTGTGTCAGTTTATGGCACCGTAGAGCTGAAACGGATGGGCCGATTTCGATGTGTTTTTTTTATTTGAAGGTTAATTTTTGTGTTGATGGTTTTAGCTATGTTTGGTTAATATCGATTAAAGATGGCCGTCTCCTCAAAATGGCGCACCAAATATTTAATCACAATCTAACTTAATATGGGTATCAAATGAATTGACGTCGAAGTCATCAGACAGACCTCGACGTCAAACTTATATCACCCTTTTTTTGGTCGGGGGTTAAAAAGCGCAGTAACTTTTCGCTTAAGTTGATTTACTTTTACGTTGTTCAGTAAACAATAAAGTTTTTCTTGGTTGCCTTTATATATTATTATATTATTAGCTGCATGTAGGTCTATGCTAAGTTCATTTTATTGATTTATATTGTATATATTTAATTTGGAGACTGCCTCAATGTTATAGTTAAGTTGTGTGTGCATGCTTTGGTAACAATTATTTAGAAACATTACAATATAATGTATCTGTTTGGTCATTAAACTGACTGTAATCTGTTATAAATATACGCCTAGTTATATATTAAATATAACTAGGCTAGTTATATACGCCTATAAATAAATTCGTATTTTCAAGATGCCTGAGTCGAGGCATCTTTTCGTTGTCTACAGTGCGATCCTAAACTTTCTGTTTGAAGTAGGCTTAAAATAAAAACTACGTGACAACTACCAACTCGCTGAACGGAAAATATTTACATTCTTTACAGACTACTCTGATAATGTACACAACGAGCTTCATTTCGTTTTAATCGAGGGGTATTTCACTCGTCCGACAAATATTGTTCTTACCCTAGAATGGGGCTGTGCCGAGAGCAGAGCAAGCAAAGCCGGGAAGCAAACACTAGCGGCATTAGAGCTGTATGAAATGTATCGTACGACCTAAAATTTGCATGTTATTTTTGAAGCGAAAACAACTTTTGGCACCACATACGTATTTTTCGTGGGCTCTGAATGAAGCTCAGTTTCACGCTAGGAAATTAATGAATTGTTTCCCTTTTCAAAGAGTAACAATGAAAAAGCAGCAAACGTACTTACAGTACCTACTTTTTTGTGTGTGTTTGTTCGGCGTTTCCAGATTACCCCTTGGACTTCCGACGTTAACTGTCAAAATGAAAGATAAGAAAAAATGATGAAAAAATGAAAATGATACGTGAAAATGTACGTAAATTTTACAATGACTATTCCTTTTCCAATATCGGGTGCGCTTATACGGGCAACTAAAATTGCTCAATTCCAGTCAATACTCGTCAACTATGACGTCACGACTACATCAAGCAATTTACGGCAACGGCAACAAGCATCAATACTGCGCAATACAATATTGAGCGATATGGCGCAACTTCATCAACTAGGCGCCACCCGACCTCTCGCTCTCCCCACGGAAGCAAGACGGCAAGCCGCAAAACAAACAAGTGCGAATGAGATATATATACAAAAATTGCTAGGAATTTCCAAGCCCATTGGATATTCGTCAATTCGTATCTGCGACATTGAGCAATATGAAATATCTGGAGCAATTACAAGCAATATCGCCGAAATAATTGCCGCAATTTATTGAAATTGCTCCATTAATTGCTCCAGATCGGTCCATTTGTGTCGCCGAGCAATTATTGCCCTCGTGTAAGCGCACCTTAAGCAAAATGAAATGTTGGCGTCACCTTTGAAGACTGAAAACAACTTTTGACAGGTATTTTCTAGTTTGAGAACGCACAGGTACCTATTTAAAAGTGCGCTTATACGGGCAACTAAAATTGCTCAATTCCAGTCAATACTCGTCAATTATGACGTCACGACAACATCAAGCAATTTACGGCAACGGCAACAAGCATCAATACTGCGCAATACAATATTGAGCGATATGGCGCAACTTCATCAACTAGGCAATACTGTCCTACACGAGCATTTCAGTATTCGCTCGCTATGGACGACATTGTTCTTGCTGCGGCGGTTTGTAACGCCACCCGACCTCTCGGTCTTCCTGCGGAAGCAAGACGGCAAGCCGCAAAACAAACAAGTGCGAATGAGATACATACAAAAATTGCTAGGAATTTCCAAGCCCATTGGATATTCGTCAATTCGTATTGGCGACATTGAGCAATATGAAATATCTGGAGCAATTAGAAGCAATATCGCCGAAATAATTGCCGCAATTTATTGAAATTGCGTTTTGCTCCATTAATTGCTCCAGATCGGTCCATTCGTGTCGCCGAGCAATTATTGTATTGCCCTCGTGTAAGCGCACCTTTAGGTACCTACTCTGGTTTTGAACTCAAACAAAGATGGTATTTCAGGCCAGTAAAACATTGTATCCCACACATTTTTAAATTTTATTGCATTCCAAATGTTACCTTGTTTTATTTAGGTCTAGTTCTGGTAACAAACTTGACGTCTTCAAATTGAGAACGATTCGGTTTTTACTTGGTAAGCACTTTTCATCGTAGACCGAGCCGTCGTATAATATCAGGCGAGACGGTCAAGTGCAAACCTATAAAAGTAAAAAAAAACCTAGAATGAGAAACGTCTGATAATATTATTTATTTACTATTATATACTAGCTGCAGTATACCCCGCGGGTTGTTACTACGAGTACTAATTTACGTAGGTATACGTACGTTACGTACAAATTTACGTGGTAGGTAATCTATGTAGGAATTTTCCCTACTTAAGAATATTTTTTACGAATTTTGAAAGGTATATTTTTATTGTGTAATCTATGTGTAACTTATAACTTTCAAGATTCTAGTTTAATAAAAAAATATAATTTAAAAACTCAAAATCCCGACTGCGTAAAAAGTGAACCAAACTACGTACTCGCATACTAAAAAAACTGAAAAGAATAAAACAAGCATTTAGATTTCTGGTGGTCTAGAATTCTATAATATGTTATTGTATTAATACTATTGAATTATATACAATATTTTGTAATAAAAGAACATTACAACTGTAGAGTCGGGATCCATTATTATTCGACATACAATCTAATTGTTCAATGGATTCGATATTATTATTGGACATACAATGTAATTGTTCAATGGATCCCGACTGTTCAGTTGTAATGTTCTTTTATTACAAAATATTGTATATATTTCAATAGTATTAATACAATAACATATTATAGAATTCTAGACCACCAGAAATCTAAATGCTTGTTTTATTCTTTTCAGTTTTTTTAGTATGCGAGTACGTAGTTTGGTTCACTTTTTACGCAGTCGGGTTTTTGAGTTTTTAAATTATATTTTTTTATTTTATACTTTTTAGTTATGAACAATGCTGTGAATGTTAATATGCTCAACATAATAATATGCATCTTTTGGTTGTTGACCAAGTGCCTTCGTTTCTACTGATATAATAAGTATGTAGGATTTTCTACTGCATATAATTCATATTTATAGTTTTGTGTTAGTATAGGTTTTCGATTGACGTTGAGTACCTACTAAATCGTTTGAAGTTGGAGATGGGCGACCGAGGCGGAGCAATCCGAGAGCGGTTCCGTGTTCCCACTATCAGCGGCGGAGTTGAAACCCCATGGAGGTTTATTAGTAGATATCCATACATGATATAGAGTCCAACATAACCCGGCTGTCTCCCGGGCGGGGCAGTAGGGTATGCGTAAATACATTTCCTGCACGTACGAAAAAAAGGTAGTCCAATATACCTACTAGCATAGATCGTAGAACCAAAGATGGGCCCCATCCCAAACTTCACGGCGCACGCAATCATGTCAACGTTGGGAAGAGTGAGCTCACTCTTTCCGTTCTAGTCGGTTGCAGGACGCGATGGACGCCGGACGTTTTTACCTGTCATTATTCGGTGTCAATAACCAAAATAAGTAGAACCACAGCAAATCTCGCCGCTAGCGATTATAGGGGTCAAGTAGATTGGTTGTTTGTAAACCACTTACGATACATACAGAGACGCAGTTTATTACCAATTTCAAGGTTCTCATGGCACATCTATTGATTTATATCGATACCTACTAGATACATTAGTATATAATGTCCATCCACATTCACACGTACACTTAGTTATACGAAGTTTTCTGCTACCTAAAAACCTATAAATGTGAGAATGGTTGTTACTCAACTTTAAATCGATATACATCCTAAACGGTCAGTCAAATCGAAAAACATTGAGAGAAAGCTAAACATTATTTTTAAATACCTATTCAACGATACCCCTCTTGACATGTTTTGGTGATTTTTATTTTTTTAATTTGGACAATATGGCGTCCTGAATCCGCCATATTGGACTTACACTAATGTCATGTCTTTAGTGTCACTCACCAGATTAAGAGGAATCGATTGACGTGTGAATCATAAAAATCGGCCCAGGCGTTTGGTCTGTATAGTGCTTCAAAGGAACATACATACATACATACATACATACATACATACATACATACATACATACATACATACATACATAGACTGTTAAACACATTACCACTCCTTTGCGTCGCGCAGTCGGGTAAAAAACGATGAAACTTCTATTCAAACTCTCATTCTCTTTTCAACCCTTAACCTAGTAAAAACTA
Organism: Ectropis crepuscularia; assembly: GCA_963693475.1. NCBI lineage: Eukaryota > Metazoa > Arthropoda > Insecta > Lepidoptera > Geometridae > Ectropis > Ectropis crepuscularia. The sequence goes on from OY856355.1 coordinate 24,921,229, forward strand.
GCCTTCGTATTAAAAAGTAGCCTGTGTCGTTTTTCTGTGTTCAAATTTTATTGCAATCGGTCCAGTAGTTTAGGAGTGAAAGAGTAACACACAAAGTTACTTTCGCATTTCAATAGTGATAGGTAATAATCGAGTTTTGTAGTGGTAAGACTATTTACAGAGTCCTAGGCAGTAACATACGTTTTTTAACACGCTTTTATTAGGTTCACTTGTAACTAACTATGTATGTAAGAAAACCTTGGAATCTTAATTTGATCCACTTCCCGGTCTTCGATAAGGATGAAATTTTGCACAAGCTCTGAGTTCTGATTAATAATTTATAATTTAATAAAATGATGGGTTTGATGCGTTCATAATTTATTTTCTTCGTTTTAGAGCTTTTAAATAAAAGCTTGGTTTTTAAACATATTTTTGTAATTAATATTTATTGTCCGTTATGTTACACTGATTTGGCATTTTCAGTTATTTGAAATTATCTTTGTTGAAATTATACTTCTGTTGGTGCGTCAGAGAAAATTGATGAAAAATGAGTAAATTTTTACGATACTCGCGCTCATTGTGACAAAAACCCGACACCCTGAAATTAACAGTTTTAATAAACTTTATTGTGTTGAGGATATTAATCTATGCTATGGTTGAAGTTACACTTCCTTGCATTGACAATAAAGAGATGAAGTTTTAAGATTTTACGTGCGTACATACACTCGCACTCTTGTTTCAATTGTGATGGACATTTCTAACATAACACCATCAGAATCTAGGGCCAAATTAGGCACAGCTAAGTTGGCCTTTAGACCTTCTTTGGTCTATGGATAATTCAGCTGTCCTTAAAATTTGTTTTGTCAATACATGCTCAGCCCATAAAATAAATTGGCAGTCATAGGAACTGCCGATAGAAGTGAAAACTTATAACTCAGAATTTGATAGGTTACTTTGGAAACTACACGGGTGTAACAGAAGGGCGTGGCTTCGCCATCATGGCACAGCCGTCTAGAAATGGGTCGGCATTTCCCATTGGTTCACGCATTTCTAGATGGCCATGCCATGATAGCCAGGTCGCGCCCTTTCAGCTTTTCCCATTGGCTGACGCATTTCTAGATGTCCCGAGTTTACCCGAAGATTTCTTATCATACCCGAGCGTGACGCTAGAATTCAATTCACAGCCCACGAAAAATCTGTCTAGGCGCGCCAAAAGAAGTTTTCACTTCAGAAAGGAAAGCTTGTACTATGGCGGCCAGATAGTTTGATATTGAAAGGCACCATTGCCTGTAGCATCATCATCATCATCATAATCAGCCAACATTCGTCCACTGCTGGACATAGGCCTCTCCAATGATACGCCACTCAGCCCGATCCTCGGCTTTACGTTTCCAACTGCCACCAGCTGCCTTCCGTAAATCGTCACTCCACCTAGTTTCAGGGCGTCCTACACTACGTTTGCCGATTCGCGGTCTCCACTCCAGAACTCGTCTACCCCAACGGTTATCGGTTCTGCGACAGATATGACCAGCCCACTGCCACTTCAGCTTGCTGATGCGCTGAGCTATGTCGGTGACTTTGGTTCTCTGACGGATGACTTCATTACGAATACAATCCCTCAGAGAAACTCCAAGCATAGCTCTTTCCATAGCTCGCTGAGCGACTTTGAATTTTCGGACTGCTTTTACTGTTAGTGTCCACGTTTCAGCACCGTAGGTCATAACAGGTAGGACGCACTGATTATACACTTTTGTCTTCAGACATTGTGGGATGGGTGACGAGAAGACTCGACGAAGTTTTCCGAACGCTGCCCAACCTAGCTGAATTCTCCTCATGGCTTCACTCTCAAAGCTATTTTTACCCAGTTCGAGCGTCTGTCCTAGGTAAACATATCTTCGAACAATCTCTAGAGTGGTTCCATTTACGGCAATCGGTCCCGGAGCAACGAACTCATTGCACATGACTTTGGTTTTGTCCAAGTTCATCCGGAGACCGATGCGTTGAGAAGAGTTGGCCAAGCTGTCCAGCATCCGTTGCAAGTCTTCCAGCGATTCAGCCATCATGACGATATCGTCTGCAAATCTTAGGTGAGAGATGCATTCGCCATTAATGTTGATACCACGTCCAGCCCAATCCAGCGTTTTAAAAATATCCTCTAGTGCATTGGAGAACAATTTCGGGGAAATTACATCCCCTTGTCTCACGCCTCGATGGAGAGGGATATGTTTCGTCTGCTGGTTTTGAACTTGGACTGTCATCGTAGCGGCGTCATATATACACCTCATCACCTCGATGTATCGCCAGTCAACTTGGCATCGCTGCAAAGACTCCAGAACAGCCCAGGTCTCGACGGAGTCAAATGCCTTTTCATAGTCCACAAACGCTAAACAAAGGGGCCGATTGTACTCCTTTGTCTTCTGTACAATCTGCCGCACCGTGTGGATGTGGTCTATGGTGCTATAACCACTTCGAAACCCGGCCTGTTCCGGGGGCTGAAACTCGTCGAGTCTTCGGGCGAGACGGTTCGTGATAACTCTCGAAAACAACTTATAGACATGGCTCAGAAGAGATATGGGGCGATAATTCTTCAAAAGGGTTTTGTCACCCTTTTTGAAGAAGAGGACGACCACGCTTCTGTGCCATGCCTGTGGAGTTCTCCCGGTGAAGAGGACGTCATTAAACAGCACTTGGAGTTCTTTTATAAGTGGGGCTCCACCAGCCTTTAAGAGTTCTGTAGTAATTCCGTCCCCACCCGCGGCTTTTCCATTTTTAAGTTGCCCAAGAGCCATCACGATTTCGTCGAGACTTATCTCAGGCAGGTCTTCTGTATAGTGGCGAGTCAGAGTGGCTCTTCTGTCTTCCTCCTGCGTGAGATGAGGAGCATGTGAAGCGTAGAGCTGGCCATAAAAGTTTTCCACTTCCGAAAGAATCTCTGCTTTAGACACAACAACTCTACCCGTGGTGGAGGTTAACTTTGTTAGGTGGCTTCTACCCAATGGCTTGACGAAAACTTTTGACCCCCGATTTTGCTCGATTGATTTTTCAATCAGGAGCGCGTTTGCTAACCGGAGGTCACGTCGTACAAGTTTGGTGATTTTCTTATTCAGAGCCCCTTGTTCTGACAAAGTTACCAAGGGATTTCGTCGTTCCTCCATGAGTTGCAGAGTTTCCTTCGAAAGCTTCGACTTTCTGCCTTTGTGTCGCATTTCACAAAATTTTGTGCCTTCATCTCGCAGGACGCCTACCACTCTGTCGAGCCTTTGGTCAATGCTTTCTGTGGTTTCCAAGGCAGCAAATCGGTTCTCCAGTTTTAACTGGAACGTTTCAGACCCAACCACGGTTTGGAGAAGGTTCGGACGGAGTGTTGACTTCATCAAGCGGACGCGTTCAAGCTTGTAATCAATATTCAGGGTGCCTCGAACAAGCCTGCCTGTAGCAGAGAACTAAAAATCATTTGAAGTTTTGGTAGAATATTAACATAAATAAATAACATTTTTCCTATCTACGCCTGAGCAACAGTTATCTAGTAAGAGTGAGTAATACAAAATAATTACATGCGGTAACGCAGTATCTACTAATATTATAAATGCGAAAGTTTGTAAGAATGTTTTTTTTTGTTAAATAAAGAGTGACGAGACGACCAGGGCATGTGCCTGATAGTAAGCAACATGCCTGCCACATAACAGCACAGTGACACGCAGCTATTGGAACATGAAGAGTCCAAATCATTACCTAGCACTGCACTGCGCTCGTCACCCAGAGATCTAAGTTGTTATATCTCTAAGGCCTGTAATTTCTCTGGAAACATTGGATATTCTACCGCCAAGCAGTAATGTGCAAACATTACCGTGTGCCGGTTTGAAGGGCAATATTTCCAGAGAAATGACAGGGCTTAGAGATATAACAACTTAGATCTCTGGGTGACGAGCGCAGTGTAGTGCTAGGTAATGATTTGGACTCTTCATGTTCCAATAGCTGCGTGTCACTGTGCTGTTATGTGGCAGGCATGTTGTTTACCATTCAAGCAAATGTCCTGCTCGTCTCGTAACTCTTTATTAAAAAAAAACTACTAAACGTATTTGGATGTAACTTGGTACACAGATAAATAATGGTCTGGAATAACACAAAGGCTATTTGTTATCCCGGTAATATAACAGGATTGTGAACAACGCGGGTAAAACCGCGGGGCACATGGTCCACGTACAATGGTCCAAATCAAGGACTAAGTGCGGAAACCTTACCCACTAGAAGTAGTGGGTAAAACAAAACTTGAACTTGAACCACGGGGTACTGGTAGTAATGAATAATTCGACTGTGACGGGCAAGGCAGTTTTTTGTATTTAATACCAAAGTATAAAGAAATATTACCAGTAGTTCATCGCCTTTGATCTTGGGAGAAACGCCGATAATGTCTAGACACGGGTAGGGTTGTCGCCATTTGAAAAACTTGGCACCAAAATAAAATTAAAACATACGGAAGACGCAATTGCTTGAAATATAATAATTGCTCTGAAAATGTATTATAATCCTTACTAATATTATAAATGCGAAAGTAACTCTGTCTGTCTGTCTGTCTGCTGGGCTTTCCCGTCTAAACCAGTGAACCGATTTTGATGAAATTTGGTATACATATAGACTAGACTCCGAGACACAGCATAGGCTACTTTTTATTGCGGAGAAAGGGGTGGGGTTGAACAATGTAACGAAAACGGGGAAAAATATTTCTCTTTGAGAGCTTTAGCTGCGTGTGCCATTCTCCTTGGCGTGGACTGAAGTCTGTGACAGCACGTGTCACAGACTTTTGAAGACACGTGTCACAGATTTAAAGGTTGCGTCATTTTATGTAAACAAAGTTGCAAAAATGCATTGTTACATTTTTACGTGTAAATTAAAAATATCTCTAATCTTATATTGTGTAATATTGTTTATATGAAATTCTCTACACCAATATAACTATTCACATACAATCGTACATTAGAAGTACTTAAAGAAAGAACCATGCTGCCTCGATTTTACACCAAAGCTGTTTTCGATAGGTAATCAAGCTCAAGATTATCTAAAGAAGACTGATCACCTGAATGAAGAATCATACTACAATGATTAACATATAGACACAGATTACAGAAATAAAACCAGATGGAACGCGCAGAACAGAGAACCTGAAGCAGACAAAGCAAATACAAACGCTGAAGCAAATACAAACTCCAGTCAGTACGAAATGGACTTCCGTGTTGTACGGGCGTCCCGTGTGATTTTAAGTTTTGTTTTAAAATATGCTGTTTTATTTCTGTAATCTGTGCGTATAGAATAATGTTCTCAGTGTTCAAACGCTGGACGTCGGCAAAATTGCGGTGATACGTACCTACCTTCTATTTCCGAATGGAAGTCATAAGAAAAAAGAAGGAGAGAAGAATGCATTGTTGTTGTTTTATAAACATGATGTTAATATGTATCTGAACAAATACATTATTTATCACAAATATATAATTTTGAACAAAAGCCCGTGATGTTTTTTGATTTTAATGAATATTTTAGGATATATCGTAGTTTTAAACAACTCTGTAACAAAATAATAGACCACTTTATTAGGACACGTGGTCGCCGTGGTAGCCGCGGTCCTGAGGGCGAACTTCTCGCACTCGACGATCTTAGCCAAGACGCTCAACAATGAGAGGTCATGTGAATTGGAGAAGCGAGAGGAGGCCGATACCTGTCACTCATCCAATGACGTGAAAGTGGACATGGGAGCGATCTTAAAGAGGCGCACTTGACTCGCATCCAGTTTCCACCAGAGGGTCTGGGGTGTCGGACGCTTAGGGCGGTCCGGCATCGCACCTAGGGATATGGTTTCCCGAGGTCGTGACGCGTCGCTGGTTTTTAATGCATCACTAGAACCGAATGCGGTGGTTCGGACGTCTCCCATGAGGTGTCCCCGCAAAAGGCGGCGGCAATGGCAGATTGAGTCACAGTCGAATGCGATAGCGGTCCCGAGACTGCTGCCAACCCACGGCTGGAAAAACCTGTCGTAGGTATGGGGTTTGATCGGTAAGGTTGCCATATCCGTACGTAATATTGATCCCGACATATCCCACTATGTCAATGCGTGACCAGGGGCTCCAAAGCTTGCGGTCCAAGCAATTCGGTCAGGGGGGAGTTGCGCGCCGTAGACGATGCTGGCGCGACTGAGACGTGCCGCGATGAACCGTGGCCGTAGAAGAAATACCCCGGCTGAAGAGGAATACCGATATAACGGTGCGCCGCTCTCCTTGCCCACTGCGGCCTTGCGTGGTCGTTAGCGTATGATGGTGGACGCGGTGGGGCTGTAGGGGATGAAGAGTGCCGATATATCGGTGAGCTGCTGTCCCCGTCCTCTTCAGCCGGATGATGGTAGGCATTAGTCCCACCGCCTGATACAAATGGTGTCTAGACGTGAAGATATCTGGCACCGACGAGGCAGTTGGTTACCGAGGTGATCACGGCGTGCATTATCCGCGGCGGATTCGCAGAAGAGTGCTAGAGCATACCCGTGTCCACGGCAAAGGTTTTAGTCGGTACCACTCATGTCGAATCTGACACAAATCAACCATTATCTTCAAGCGGAATGGTATAATGCATTGCCTCCACATAAAATGGCACCATTTGCTTTTTAATTTCAAAATAATACAATTTCCCGTTAAGGAGTCGTTTACTGTAACTATTACTAAAGCACAGGGGCAAACATTTAAGCGCCTAGGAATCGATTCACGCAAAGACGGTTTTTTATACGGACAACTACTTAAGTATCTGTTGCGTTATCAAGATCATCAGATAACAGATATAATAAATTTGATCTTCTACCGTAAGAAATAAAAAACTAAAAATATCATATACACAGAACTACTTTTAAATAACTTTACTATATAAAACGTTTTAGTATATCCCAGTACGTTTATCTAGCGTTCCTTCGTTATTTTTCTATAGTTTTTCTTAGTAGTGGTAGGACTCTTAGCAGAGTCCGCCTGGGGAAGTACCACACCTTTGCCAAATATTCTACCGCCAAGCAGTAATGTGCAAACATTACTGTGTTCCGGTTTGAAGGGCAATGATTCCAGAGAAATTACAGGGCTTAGAGACATAATATCTTAGATCTCTGGGTGACGAGCGCAGTGCAGTGCTAGGTAATGATTTGAACTATCATGTTCCAATAGCTGCGTGTTACTGTGCTGTTATGTGGCAGGCATGTTGCTTACCATCAGGCACATGACCTGCTCGTCTCGTCACTCTATACTATAAAAAAAAAAAAAAAAGTTCTCTTAGTGATCATAGCTTTTTAAAGCGATGTAAATTTTAGTAGGGATTTTTCCCAAATAGACGCGGGTGAAACCGCGGGTCTCAGCTAGTATATACTATAATTTTATAACAATTACTCTAATAATTGTTCTGAAAATTTAAGATAGTTGGGTATTTTTTCCAAATCTATTCCGATTTTGAAGAACCACAATAATATTTGTTAAATCAATTTTGTCGGAAAAAAGGGACATTCGCATCTGTGATGGACAAAAAACATTAAAAAAAATAATTATTAAATAGCTAAAAAGAAATCGATCTAAAAATATTTATAAAAAATGTGCAGGACCCAACATGTTCAATTTTCTCAACTCATTAAAAACTAATATAATATAAACATTATGTCACATGTGCTCTCTTATCAAATGTGTAGTTATGTTGTTATAGCTAGCTATCGAGAGAAATGTCCGGGTTGTGATAATTTAGCCACGCGATACAGCTGACCTTCAACTTTAGAGTAGTTTTGTTGGCCATTGATCGTACGATGTAGTAGAATTCTGCTCTTTTATTGGTCGAAAAACTCTCGGAGCATATCACGTCACTTAAACCAGACGATGTCTCACTAGTATTTCAACTCGCCGAATTTAGTTTTTCGCTTTATTCGGACGACGCAACTTACTTCATCGCAGCGGAAATTCAGATTTGCAAAATGAATATCGAACAGTGCGAAGGTTTTCACAAAACTGTACAAGATGCTCTATCATCTATCAACTTTTGCGAGCCGACGTTCCAGTTTTCTCTTTTCTTTGTCGTGTTGAACCCTTTGTTTTGGAATGTGGTCTCCCGCTTGGAATATTACACTAAGATCTTCACAAAGATTTCTGGGAATCCAAGACATGGATGCTACATATTTGCTGCCACAATATTTACCCTGGGAATGATTAGAAGCTACTTCTTCGAGCAAGCGCTGAGGAAGCAAGCCATCACTGAAGCGATCGACAGCGGTTTCTTCCAAATTATCGGATGCATCATTACCGTCCTTGGACAAGTACTGGTGCTCAGTTCCATGTACCAGCTTGGTATCACTGGAACTTACAATGGAGACTACTTCGGGATTTTGATGAAAGGAAGAATTTGTGATTTCCCCTTCAACATCTGCAATAACCCAATGTACAGAGGATCCACGCTGTCGTTTTTGGGAATCTCTCTTTTGGAAGGAAAAGCTGCTGGACTGTTTGTAACTCTTCTGGTCCACTTTATGTATGAAGTCGCTATCAAGTTTGAGGAACCTTTCACAAGAAAAATATACGCTGCTCCAAAGAAAGACTGAAGAGTTAAGTCGTATTTAGTGTCTGACGTTCGTTATGTTGGAGAAAAGCAGAAGTTTCTGTGTTTCAAGAGCTGTTAACCTGATTAGATTGTTTAACACAACAATTATGACAATCTTTCGATTATTTCGATAACTTTCCAATCATTATTTGTGAGAATATCTCGAAATTTCAATGTTGAATTCCTTGTTGATTGTGTTAAGGATTGTTGTTTGTTTATCAGCCTCTTATTTAGATCTGAACCAAACATGATGTAACAAAGCACTGGTAATAGTGCGTGTTGTTTTCACAGTTGCATGTGAACTATGTTTATTAAAATACTAAGTTTTATAAGAAAATCGTTTTATTTTGTCCATTATGATAAGCACAGCGTAGGAAACTCTTATTGCATTCTCATTGCTGAAACTCGGGTCTTTATTTCAAATTATTTTCTTTATGGAGACCATAGCTGTTAGCCTCAGTTATCCTCACCAACCTTCCAAATTACGACTACTGCTACTACTGTCTACCAAAATAAGGTTATCTCTCATCCACGCTGACCAAGTACGACAGGTATACCACCTAACTATCCTGCTTTCTGTTATGCTTTAATTTGTGACACAGCTGAAAGCAGACAATAACGTCTGCTTTCAGTTCCGCTGCATACGGAAAGCCGATGTAGTTGTCTGCTCTCATCGGCGCTACCCAATTTGCCGATGACGTCACAAATCAAAGCATAGCAGAAAGCAGAAGAGAGGCGGTAGACCTGCGGGTTGCCTCATGACACATGTCATCAAAAGATACTCGTATATCTTTTTCGATATTTTCATTAATCTTTAAAGCTTTTACTCTAAGTTAATTGTCTCCTTACCTTTATCGTACCCACGTGGTACCTTGTGGTACCCCTGGCTTTTATGGTGACGAACCTACGGAATACCTCTTTTCAGGGCCGAGGTGGCGTAGTGGCGAGACTATCCGCCACTCACAATTCTACAGTCGTGGGTTGAAATCTCATCTCTCTCATCATCTGCATCCATGTGGATATTTTTAAGTGTGTGAGTTTATTATCAGCACTAGCTTCAATGGTGTAGGAAAATGTCGTGAGGAAACTATTAGGTATGTTCCGCAAAAGATATTTTTCGAGGACATGCGTCACTCGTCAACTCGGACTTGACCAGCGTGGTGGGTTATGGCTTTCAGTCTACCCTTGTGAAAAAAATCCGAGTTCCAGCTATGAGAACACAAAGGGGGTTGCTAATGATTATGCAGGTTCTATGTTTTCGCCAACCTACACTTGGCCAGCATGGTGGATTATGGCCTTCACTTTCTTCTTTTAAGAGAAAGCCCCAGATGCCAGGAGCAGGACCATAGAGTAGGCTGTTTAATGTTTATGCAAACGTATGTATAACTAAAGGATATTAATTATAGGATTCTTGTCGCTACTACTCCTAGAGTGTATATAAAAAATACGGGAGCCAGAAGGTCAAGGAAGGTCTCAGCACTCAGGGCTGACCGCAGATCATCTAGCAGGAGCCCACCCGGAGTCAAAAAATGCACTATATTTCTTAGGTGTACCGTTTACTTTTCTGAATGTGTGTCATTAAACATTGTGCTAAGTTATCCTTATGCTATATATGGTTATGTGTTTAAACATTATGCTAAGTTATCTTTGTGCTATATATTGTTATGCTAGTAAAAAATATGCGAAAACAGTTATGCGTTTAGTTGTTATGGTACATTATCGTTAGTCCTAAAAACGTTATGCCTACTTAAATTAGTACAAAAATTGTTTTGCTACTACATATAGACCCGCCGCATCGTTGTCGGTTTTGAGGAAAATCCTAGATGAGCTCTTCCGCTTCGTTCGAGGGAGTTTGGGCTGGACCACCATCTCGTACCTATAACTTTTGTAGTGGTAGGTGCACTCTTTCTAGAGTCCGCCTGGGGAAGTATCATTCCTTTGCCAGTTATTCTACCGTCAACCAGTAATGTAAGATCGTCTTTGTGTTCCGGTTTGGAGGGCAATGTTTCTAGTGAAATGACATAGAAATAATATATTTTATATCTGGGTGACGAGCGCAGTGCAGTGCTAGGTTATGGAATCTGCATGCTCCAATAACTGCGTGTCACTATACTGTTATGGGAACGCATATTGGTTCCTATCAGGCATCAGGCACGTTTCGTTCTCTATGCTATAAAAAAACTATAAGGTATAATCCCGCGTGACTTTCAGGAACGATGCTGTCTACAATGGAAAGTCTTACCAAAAACTTGACTGTTTATTTGCAATTTCTTAATTATATTCAGATGTTAGGTTTTAAATAAAGCGTCCTGCGGTGCTACTCGCGTAGTTCTACCATTATTCCCCCGAGACAAAAAGAAGTATATGTGTTTTTTCAGACTATAATCTAACTGCGTGCCAAATTTTTGCCCGATCCGTTTATACGTTACGACGTGATTGAGCAACAAACATTCATACATAGACATTTATAATAGTAGTAGGATGTTTCAACAAAACGTAGTTCCGTAAAACACACTTTCAACAGAGCTAAAAAAAACAAGCCATGGTGGTATTGTACCCTATTTTGTTACTGTAAGACGTAGTCTTACTATACGGTGAGTACATTTTAGTAGGTTATGGAGCCACAATACTCCCAATTACCGTATTTTTTCAAATCTTGCAATTTAGATTGGATACACCCATAGCTGGGCATTAACTCGTTAATCCGTTAATCGTTAATTAACGAAGTTAACATTTTGATTAACGGATTAACTTTTAAGTTAACTTTTAAAAATGTTAACGGACATGTTAACTTCCGTTAATTATGCAGAAGTCCGTTAATCGTTAATCCAATGCCTACTATTTAACGCACGGCACCTCAGCGCGGCGCAAAAAACAAGTATGAAACAAAAAGGCGTCATTTTGACCTGTGTCATGATCGGTTGACGTTATATGAAAACAAATATAATTTTGTTATCATAAGTCATATTTCCGATAATCTCGAGTTCTATTTGGCTGAAAATTTCAGCATAGACATACTCGAATTTGACGGACGTTTACAATTTAGTTGAATATTTCACACACCCCTAGTAAACCAAGTAAGTAGATTATAGTAATCAATAGCTAGTGGGGAACTCCCCGATAAATTCAATCATACTGTTTCGATCGTTTATCTGTATTGAAACTTTCTTTTAATAAAATCGGTGGTAGTTAATTTCAACTAAACAAAGAAAAGTTAAATAAAATGAACAAATCAATGCGTAAGGATGAAGAAATTGAGGTATACAATGAAAATTCCAGTGTTTAACATCTTACTAATATTATAAATGTCAATTTTTGGATGTTGTAATGTTTGTTGTTTCATCACGTCAGAACGTCTGGGAACGGGAAAGGATTGGGTTGAAATTTGGAAAACAGCCCTCAAACGCTGCAGTTGAACGTCTGCTATCCACGGGTAAAGACATTTTAACACCAAAGCGAGCCTCGGTTTCAGACGAGAACTTCGACATGTTAATGTTCATGAGGAGAAATAGATACCTATGCGCATTATGCCCGACGGTTAAATAACACAATAAATTAAGTTAAATAAAAAAAAATTGGCCGTCATAGACACTGCCGATAATAGTGAAAACTTATAACTAAGAATTTGATAGCTTACCTTGGAAACAACACGGGTGTAGCCGGAGGGCGTGGCCTGGTCATCATGGCATAGCCATATAGAAAAGCATTTCCTATTGGCTGATGCATTTCTAGATGGCCAATTGCCATGGTCTCGAGTTTACCCGAAGATTTCTTATCATACCCGAGCGTGACGCTAGAACTCAATTCACAGCCTACGAAAAACCTGTCTCGGCGTGCCTAAAGAAGTTTTCAATTCAATAATAAAATTAAACTCTACAAGTATTTGTGTTTTTCCTAACCTGTTAACTTCCAGAACCTAAACCAACAAGTTGTATAAGTTCACTAACGCAACGATATAAAAATCCCAATAAGTACGTATATTAACGGATTAACGATTAACGTTAACTTCCGTAAATTCTTACGAAATGTAACGCTTTAACGTTTAACGAAGTTAACTTTTTTTGTAACGGATTAACGATTAACGAAGTTAACCATTTGATTAACGGTGCCCAGCTATGGATACACCCCTGTTACCGATTGAGAAGAAATTTTGCATACAAGTGAAAAATTGCAGGACTAGGTATGTAATTGTATGATGACATGGTACTGATCTGATGATGGAGCTGGTAGGCGGCCAAATGCACGTTGCAATGAAACGACACAACCTAATTGGGCTTGATATTTGAATCTTTTTGACGAGTACTTTACCATTCATTGGTAACCAGGGTCTGATGGAGCTGGAAGTTAGCCATAATGTAATGAAATGACGTAATTTCCTGGATTTTATGCTCTTTTGATTCGTCGTGGCGAGTGGGTACTTTAATTTTAGATGGCTGCCAGGGTCTGATGGAGCCGGAAGATCGCCGTATTTTGTTTTGAATGCGGTAAGTTAAGTGCATTAAAATGTGTTGACTAATACTGCAGTTTTGCTTTTCAATCATCATATATAGGCCTCTCCCATGAAACGTCACTCAAACTTCTGCTCTTCTTCTACAGCTATTCTCTTATGTATATCGTGACTCCATCGATTTTCAGGGCTTATCAATCAAATTTGTAAATTAAAATAAAATCTGAGAAAAGATTGTTACGCTATTACATCAGTCACCTACATACTTGAGATTTTTTTTTGTAATAGAGGTCAGGTTTTAGCAATCCGGGTTATCTTTGTTGATATTGAACATTGTACTTAGGTAACGTATGACTTTTGTTCTTATTAATTTGATAGGTTTATCCACGTGTCTTTAGAAGATATTTACAGTGGTAGTAGGGACTGTAGATGTTGAGGGTTTAACTGAGAATAAGACTCTTACCACATTCATGTAGAACTTGACGTCAATTCTATTTTTGTAATAGTACCTATAGAGGAACGTGACGAAGTAGCAACATACCTGCCCAGAATAATAAAGAAATTTAAAAAAATCGGTAGACCGATCTCAGCGCCGGGCTGTGATCGTCAATATCACCGTACCACATGACGAAAACCTCGTGAAAGCCGAGAAGGACAAGCTTAGCAAGTACCTTGACTTGGCTCATGAGGTTACCGCCATGTGGAATGTTGATTCGACGATCATAGTCCCAATAGTCGTGTCGGCAAACGGCCTTATAGTGAAAACTCTCAACCAACCTTTACACCAAGAGACTTTCGCTTTGACGGTTGAATTAAGGGTCAGATGCAGAAGGCGGTTATCCTCGACACAGCGCGCATCGTCAGGAGGTTCCTCACTCTGCAGCCCTAACCACCGATAGCTTGGGCCCTGCCCCGCTGCTGGCGGCACCCTAGTTTTTAAGTTTTTTATAGTGTTTATATTTTATTTATAAGTAAGTATATATTATGAAAAACTTAGAGACTAGACGAGCGCTACTCACTCATCTACTTTAATTCGGTACCAGTCCAGTCAAAAAACTAGTAGACATATTATACTATGAACGTAGTAAGTAGGCATAGGTAAGTAGTATCTATCTACTATCTACCTGTTAGACTTGGCTGGTGCCGACTTCAATTTTTTTGGAACCTTTTTGGAAGTCGGTTAGCAAATAAATCGTTTATTACCGAAAACACAATACAGTACATTTAGCATGATGGTGAAATTGCCATAAATCTACTAGCCGTACCATTGGACCACAAACTGGGCTAAGCCTGTATCTTGGGCGCCCCTTGAAATTTCCGAAATGTTTTATGTTTAAAGATCGCTGTTGACAGTACGTATCGTGAAACAGAGATTTAAAATAGCGCAGTGATATGCACAGCACTGCACTGCGCTCCTCACCCAGTGTGTCTCGATGGTGTAGTACTTCCCTAGGCGGACTATGTAAAGTTTTACCACTACTACCATAGGGCGCTGCTAGTTCCATATAAACATATTATTATTTGATATCATCTAGAGCTAACAGGAATTCAGTTCAGCATTCAGCTCGTCCGCGCGTTTAAATCACAAACGACAAAGGGAAACTTCAGGTAAAGTCTGGGTGAAGTTGCCGACTCTTCGCTCGTTACTTACCCAAAATAAATGGCTTCAAATACTGAATATAAAAACGCCAGAAATACACATCTAAATCATCATATTCTGACAATTTAACCGACTTCAAAAAAGAATGAGGTTCTCAATTCGGTTGTATGTTTTTAGGGTTCCGTAAAACGTAAAAACGGAACCCTTATAGATTCGTCATGTCTGTCTGTCTGTCTGTCCGTCCGTATGTCACAGCCACTTTTTGCCGAAACTATGAGAACTACACTGTTGAAACTTGGTAAGTAGATGTATTCTGTAAACCGCATTAAGATTTTTACAATAAAATAAAAAAAAATTAGGGATGAATACTTAGAACTGAAACTCACAAAAATATTTTCATCAAACCTACTGATGTCTATGGATAGGTCTTCAAAAATAATGTTGAGGTTTCTAATATCATTTTTGCCTACACTGAATAGTTTGCGCGTGAGACACTTCCAAAGTAGTAAAATGTGTGAGAGTGTCTAACTTCTAAAATAAGAGAGTGATAAATAAAAAAAAAATATGTGATAAATATTACCATGCATACTATCTGATCTGATGAGTAGTTTTTTTTTGGTCGTCATAAATACATTATTATTAAAACATCGATAAAAATTACACCGAACTACAAGAATTAATTTGTTATGTTACTTACTGGCACGGAACCCTTCATTGGCGAGTCCAACTCGCACTTGGCCGCTTTTATTTATGTTTGTTACGCGATAGCTCTGCTAATCCTACTAATATTATAAATGTCAAGGTTTAGATGTTTGGGTGTTTGTTGCTCATTCACATCCTAACGTATGAACGGATTGGACTGTAATTTGGAACACAGATAGATTATAGTCTGAAAGAACACATAGGCTACTTTTTATCCTTGTAAAACAACGGGAACAACTAGAACGGGAACTACGCGGGTAAAACCGCGGGGTGCTGCTAGTTGTGAATAAATTTTGATGGTTCTTTTTTGTTTGGTAGATCATCATCTGTCGTAGAACCGAACGGTTAGGACCGTTGATATAGAAGGGTTCTGAAGTGAAGACCGCAAATCGGCAGACGTAGTGTATGGATGCCCTGAAACTAAATGGAGTGATGATATAGGAAAGGTGGCTGCTGTCGGTTGGATACGTAAGACCGAGGGTCGGGCTGAGTGGCATATAGTAGGAGAGGCCTAGATCCAGCAGTGGGCGAGTATAGGCTGATGATGATGCATTCCCGATAATGCAATGTAGTTAGTTGCACCACGTTCACGAGTTAACTCTCTCGTCATTTACTAAAAATCCAGTAATTAAAGAACGTAGATTAATAGTTGTAGAAGTAGCATTTTTTGCAATGTCTGCTTAAGGAAGTATCACGCCTATATCCCAATTACTCTACCGTCAAGTACTAATATGCAAACTTTGTAATATTATGGTTTGAAGAGTAACGTTTCACTAGATATCAATGAGTAAAGAGATAAATATGTAGTGGTTTGGAATCTCTGAATAGCTGCGTAACACTATGCTATTTTGGGCAGGCTTAACGCTTACCATCAATGGCAACTGTTGATTGTTCTGTTCCCGTATATTATAAGTAACTGAGTAAGTAAATTTATTGAAATATAATTAGAACTTGAAATTAATGACCGTTTTGGATTTGAAAGACATGAGCTTTGAATTCTACCAGAGCTGTTTGATTTGATACCCTAATTGAGAAAGTTGTGACAAAAGTGTAACTCGCAATTTTGTGGCGGCGCCGGCGGCCATCTTGAAATATAGCTGAGATCACTACCTTCGAGAAGCTACGATAGACACACAAACACGCAAGCACACACACACATGCACGCACAAAGACATAAACACACACACAAAAACGACAGAGAGACGTGAAACTATTAACACCCCGTGTTTGTGTCAAAAATAATGTCAAAAAAAAATTTGAACAATCACCATTACCATACTCTGTCTCCCTTTGACTTGTATATCTTTAAATGCTCTCTTCAGTGTTTCAAAGGTCCTTCATTTGCGAAGTTATGGCGAGTTTGCCGCAAACAGTCTGCGGTGCCGGAAATAGCGTCTTCAATTACTGTAGTTTTGGATAGTGTTATAGTTTATATACTTTACAGCTATAAATATGGCTCTGAGGATGTGAATGGGAAATTTAGTCTTAAAGTGCGTGCCCTGTGTAATCCTTATATCATAATATTACCTACTTAACTGGTATTATAAATGTTAAAGTTTGGATGTTGGGATGTTTGTTGCGCAATTACGTCGGAACGTCTGAACAGATAGGTTTGAAATTTGGAACATTTTTTTTTTACAAAATACATGTCTGACTATCTACTTACAGTAAGCATCTGAATTATCCATATAAAAGTCTAAAGATAATCAAGCTCACTACCAGTCGGAAGCGTGCCCAGCATGCTGGCATAAACACGACCATTTTGGTTAAGCGTCGCGTCGACCAAGAGCTTGACACCAAACGGCTCAAATAAGCTCAGAATAGTTCAATCACTGTGCTCGTCTCTCGGAGATTTAAGTTGAATTAAAGCCCTGGACGTCTCCTCTTAAGAAGGCAGGGACGTCAGAAGGCAGGGTAGAAAGAAAGTAGATGTCCTGCAATTTATCTTGAAACATTGACTTTCACACCGAAACACAGTAATGTTGGTACATTACTAATATGCGACAGCAGAAGCATAAGAAACCCACTAAATGTTTCCGCTGCTCAGTCTTCTGGGAGGCCATCTCTCGCAAAGAGATAACAGTTGGAGACTCTGGAATCGATCGAGAGACGTGCCAAAAGGCTCATAGGCAATGACACTCTTGCGCGTAAGAGACTTCAAAGTCTTGATCATCGCCGCAAAATTGCTAGCTTATCGGTTTTTTATCGGATACACTTCGGAGAGTGTGCAACTGATCTGCATGATCTAATACCACCTTGCCCTTTCTTCTATCGGAATTCTCGTATCTCAAAAAAGCGACATCGTTTCATGGTTGATGTTCCGAAAACACGAACGAAGAGATTTGACTCCAGTTGCCTGAGTGGATTTTTCCCGATAGTTACAATCTTGGTGTCTTCAAATAGAAAGTGAATCGGTTTCTAGCTTACCTAGAAGGTAAGCACGTTCCATCGTAGATCGCATCATCGCTTAACATCAGGCGAGATGGTGGTCAAGTGCGAACCTATTATAGTTTAAAAAAAAGAGAGAATCAAAGCCACCACGCTTGTCCAGTTCTGGTTGGTGTTACATGACATCGAAATATTTTTTGGAACATGTTACTTTTCTCACGATTCCCTTCACCCGTTTTTAATTTAGCGGCATTACGCACATGACTTCGAAATGACAGTTGTGGTGGTGGGATTCGAACCAGAAGCTCCGGGTCGACGATAGCCATTCTTCCGATTAGACCAGCCGTAACTTAAAATGGTAAAATAACCTGCATAGGTGTGGTACTTCCCGCAGGTGGACTTTGCAAAGATTCTGCCACTATCCTACTGGTAACAATATTATAAAAAATGGAAATTTTTGGATGCTTGTTGCTTAATCACATCATAACGAATGAACAGAACGGGCTGAAATTTGGAACACCGTTCACGACCGACCGACAATAATTATAGTATCGGGTATTATCGATAATACTATCGATAATACCCGATATTACAATTAGATAGATAGATAACCACAATTTTCGTGATTTAAACCGTAGAACTAAACTAAATAATAAAACAAAACCTCAAACAAGCAGTACTTCATTTACCGTCCATATTTCACTAACGCCAGTATAATTACACAGGCTGTTCGGAGTTGTGACCAACGGGCCGTGTCCCGCTTTGTCTCGCACTCCGACGCTTGTTACCAACTTTCGCGTTGGAACTACTTTTTAAACACGCTGTATGCGAGTTGTGGAGTTGATTTTACACTGTGGTGACTGATGTCATTATTCTGTGACATATACTTGTACTACTCTATACACTATGGTACCACTAGCAGTACCTAGTAGCCACAAGCAATGTATTGTTGTAGTGGTAGGGCTGTTGACTCTCATAGTGCACGAGTGGTATAATTCAGAGTACCCGTAATACAGAGGGTAGATGAGCACATGTTGTTTTTGACGTGATAACGTCTTATAATTCGATGAAGCCGGCTGCACGCCCGCAAAACATGACGTCATGTGCCGTTACCGCCGTTACCTCGCCGCATGACGTCATCAGTACCATTCCATCAGTATTTTCTTAAGACGTTGTCACGTACAACTATCGTCAGTAAACCGACTTTACAGACAACCGTTTTTTTTATATAATATAGAGTGATGAGACGAGCAGGACATGTACCTGATGGTAAGCAACACGCCTGCCACATAACAGCACAGTGACACGCAGCTATTGGAACATGATCATTAACTGCAGCACTGTACTGCGCTCGTCACCCAGAAATATGAGATGAATTATCTCTATGCCCTGTAATTTCACTGGAAACATTGCCCTTCAAACCGGAACACAGTAATGTTTTTTATGTTACATTACTGCTCGTTACGTTACTGTGCTCGTTTCGTCATCCTATACTTAAAAAAAAGAGGATGAAGTCGTAGGATTCATTTCACCAGCAACTCTGGAATTTTGTCGAGTTCAGGTACAAGTTTATCATCACGACTGGCTTTAACTGACCAGCGTAGTGGATCATAGCCTTGACTCTCTCTATGTAAGAGAAAACGCCAATTCATAGCCAGGCGCGGTTGCAGCCTCTAATTTGGGGTGGTCACCAATAATAATACAACATGTCGAGTAAAAAGACTTTAAAGCCGGGTCACACAGAGGCGATCCGATAGCGATAGCGATCCGATAGCGAGACGATATTCTTTGTAATGTTCGAATTTGTATGCAACCTGACACACAGCAAGCGGGCGCGATCCCATACTCGGTATCGGATCGCTATCGCTACCGGATCGCCTCTGTGTGACCCGGCCTTTACTATTAGCGGCCCACGATTTTACCCGTGTAATTGCCGTTCCAGTTGTTTTCCCCCCAGTAAAAATTGCCTTTGTACTATTCGTATTTTTTTTTCAGTGTATTGTCAAACAATTTTGTGGGGAGTCATGTCCCCAATAACCCCCATTTTCGGAACTCACAGCATAGACAACATAAAATGGCCTGATTATCTTAATCCATACACGTTTTAGTGGCATTTTCGTAAAATCCGTTTTACAAAGATTGTTATTTCGTAAAATCGTTTTTCGTAGTAGAGACCCGGAGTGTTTCTTTAGGGCCTTGTTTGTTTTCAATTTCCTACGAATATAAATGTATCTAACATCTTTTAGAGATTGTTTTTGTAACTATAAAAATGTAATATTTATTTTATTGCCCAGAGAGTGGAATTGAATTGATTGTTTCAACCTAATGATGTAACATACGAATCATCTACTAGTCTAATTTGTCTAGAATACTAGATCAAATTATCAGAAATCGTCAAAATGGCTGAATTGCTAGAAGAATTAATTAAGTGGATGCCAGATGGCCTGGCTGATGCTTCTTAACGCATCGCCTTATGGATCAATTTGGGCAAAACAAAAATCATGTGCAACGAGTTCGTCGCTCCAAGACCGATTGCTATAAATGGAATCACTCTGAAAATGTATCAAATATAAATAATGATTTCTTAGGGCAGACACTCGAACTAGCTTTGAGAGTGGGACCAGTGCATCATCACTCGCTCAAGGTCGCGCGGTTTTAGCCTACAGCTAGACCGTGCCTCCCAGGGGACAAGTGCCAGTCGGTTGTCGGACGCATGACTGAGCGCTTGCGCAACACGTTTCCCGCGCATATTGTTATTAGATAATATGTCGACAACCCTCCGCGCGAGACAGCAACAGAGTTACGCGTTAGAAAGAGCGCAAATGTTAAGTTGAAAATCGCGACAGGTATTGAGCGCTAATGCGAGCTGAATTGAACTTTGTTGTGTCCTAGCAAGAGTCGCTATTTATATAATTATTTTCGGTAGTGAGGCTTCTGTACTTGTACTAATATTTATTCTGTGGTGGGACTATGAAAAGCTGTTCATCCTTTGTTCAATTGTACCATATAACCTATTTCTATGCCACAGTGTCTGAAAACAAGGTATTCAACCAGTGCGTCCTATTCGTCATGACAAAGGGTGCTAGAATATGGACACTGACATTGAAAACAGTTCAAAACTTTTGAGTCGCCCGGTGAGCTATGAAAAGGGCTATGACGATGTGTTTAGTATTATACCAGAAATACCGACCTGGGGCCCATTAGCAAGTCTGAAAAACATTGATTCTCGTTTATACCGATTTTAACATTTACTTCCCTGATTGCAAACCGAGTAGTGCAATGAAATGACTTACCTGAGGTTCCCGGCGTCGTCCAAAGGTCCAGTTTGGTCGTCAAGGAATAAGGAACGGGAGCAAGGGGAACTTGGAATACCAAACCAGACAAGAATCCGTAGCGATCCCTCGCTCCAGCACAAGCAACGGTCCCGCGTTGGATAAGGGGGCCAATCCAGCAGCCCGCTTTCGAGTAAATAGTCCAGCACTAATCCCGTAGCGATAAATAATGGATTCCCGCACAATATTACACTTTTAACCAGAAAAGCAAACCAGATTATTTAGATAACCGTAAAACGCGTCTTTTTCGTACCAGCGAAAAAACAGACCACGTCACTGACAGATGACAACCATAGACCCGATATGATTTTAATGTTGCCCGATTATACGGAACAAAACCCCCGACCAATTGAACTCCAGGTCAATTTTAGAAAACCAGTATTTAGCAACTAGTACTTAATAACTAGTATTTAGCAGTATCCGGACCTCAAATAAAACGAAATTCCCACTTTGACCCGAAAGTGGAAATCAAACCAAAAAAAACTTTACCAAAAATAGTAATAAAATTAAATTAAATTTTAACCATGAAAAATACGTATATCTAATAAAGAGGCAAGCGTGCCAGAGAGGACACCGCGCGCTGAAGTCTGGAACCAGAAACCAGAATCTCCGCCACGCGGGGTGTGCCATCAGTACCCGATATCAATTTTAAAATACGTCCCCTACGCCAGAGTAGGGGGGCCAAATTTGCCTCTTTTAATAATACTAAGTCCCCTTCCCGAGGGGCCTCCGTCCTATCTGTCCATTTTACCCGTTGTTGCAACAGATGCAAGTACTCGGCCGACCAGCGCCTCCAGAAGTCTTGACTTATTTGCTGCAATAACTGAAAACGGGACAGGCGTCCGGGCCGCTCATCCTTCCAGGGATACTCCGGCAACGCGGTTAAAGGCTGACCGATCAAGAAGTGACCCGGCGTCAAGACTTCTAGATCGTTAGGGTCAGGCGAGATTGGACAGAGAGGACGGGAATTAAGCACTGCCTCCACGCGGCATAGTACCGTGACTAACTCTTCCCAAGTTAACACGGTCTCCCCGATGACACGGCGGAGATGAGTTTTAGCAGACTTCACCGCAGCCTCAAAAATTCCTCCCCAGTGAGGACAGGCTGGCACACTAAATTGCCAGCTGATTCCCCGCTGGGCGAGAGCCAGACTTAAACTATTATTACCAGAATTTAAGAAATTATTAAATTCGCGTAAATAATTCGCCGCCCCTCGATAATTTGTGCCATTGTCCGAACGTATTAAAGAGGGTACTCCTCTTCGCGCTACAAAGCGATCCAGCGCCGCGACAAAGGCCTCCGTAGACAGCGCAGAGACCAGCTCCAGGTGGACTGCTTTGGTGGCCAAACACACAAAGACGCACAGGTAGGCTTTAACGACCTTGGCGTTACGCAACGTCGATGACTTGACCGAGAAGGGCCCAGCGAAGTCCGTTCCGACCCCGTCGAACGGCCTCGAGGGAGAAATCCTATCCGGAGGAAGATCTCCCATCATGGGCTGCATGGTAGAAGCCTTGAGCCTATAACAAGGGACACATCTAAACAGCACCTTTCGGACCGCCCTGCGAGCCGACAAGATCCAGAATTCACGCTGCAACACAGCGAGAAGCGCGCCACATCCAGCGTGCGCGTTACCGATATGCCGATCGGTGATCAGCAGGTCCACCAGAGGACCTCCTTTCGGTAGCAACAGGGGGTGCCTGCTGCCGTACGGCAGGTTGGCTTTCCGGAGCCGACCTCCTACGCGCAGAAGACCATCCTCATCTGTGAAAGGGTTCAACTTGGCGAAAAAAAGCAAAGTTCAACTTGGCAAAGGGTGCGGACCCTTCAAGCGAGCGCGTCCGCAGCGCAGCGCCTCAAGTTCCGTCGGAAACCTTTCACCCTGCACCAGCCGAATAAGGTGCAGCAAGGAACTCCGACGCTCCTCCACAGTGGCGATCTGATCACTCCTCCTCTGACGAGGGTGACGACAGTTGTGGATGAAGCGTTTAATCCAGCTAGTTACCCCCAACAACTTATCCAGCTTGCTGTAACGACCCGTCAACCAGTCAGGGTCTGGGGGCACTTCCGCCACAATCGCATGCACGCGGACTCCGGGCAGCTCCGCTCGCTCCGAGTCCGCGCCGAGAGCTGGCCAGGAAGCTTCTGGCTCCCGCAGCCAGTCCGGACCCCACCATAAGGGGTGATCAACTAGCTCCGGCGCGGAACAGCCGCGCGAAGCACAGTCAGCGGGGTTCAACTCACCCGAGACATGTCTCCAAACCATGTCCAGTCCAATGTTTTGGACTTGGGAAACCCGATTTCCCACAAAGGTCTCCAAGGTGTGAGGGGCTGCTCTTAACCAGGCAAGCACGACCTGACTGTCAGACCACGCATAGACATTCCGGATGTCTATCGAGGTGGACAGTTCCTGATATACATGCTTGAGCAGCCGAGCAAGTAATGTGGCTCCGCTCTATTCCAGTTTCGGAATGGTGAGTCGTGTCCTGATAGGAGCTACCTTGCTCTTCCCCAATAAGAGCGTGACATTGACGTGGCCTCCAGCGTCAACTGTACGCAAGTACACAGATGCGGCATAGCCCAGCTCGGACGCATCACAGAACCCGTGCAGGCTGATCCGGCTACAGCCTGGTGGCAGAATGCGACGGGGCAACGCCACTCGATTGACCGTTTCGAGGTCAGATATTAAACGAAGCCAAGTGTTAAGCGAGTCTCCGACCAGGGGGTCGTCCCAGGAGACCTTCAGAGTCCAAAGTCGCTGTAACAGACACTTGGCTGCGAACAGAACCGGACTGATCCAACCGTTTGGATCAAACATCCTGGCGATGGTGGACAAAACCGTCCGTTTTGTCCACGCGCGTGTGGCCTCCAGCGCCACCCGAAAGGTGAAGATGTCAGCAACCGGTTGATACTGCATGCCCAGAACCGCAATCCCGTGCGGATCGTCACCTTCCTCGAAGAGCCCCGGATCCTGCTGGTGATCGTCCGGGATACCAGCCAGGACGTTGGGGTCGTTAGAGAGCCATTTCCGAAGCTCATAGCCTCCAGATGCGAGAAGCTCTGTAAGCTCATCCCGGAGCAACAGAGCTTCCTCCACCGTCTGCGCACCAGTGCAAACGTCGTCCACGTACAGGTCACGTTCCAGAACTGCGGCTGCACGTGGGTACCGAGCCCGTTCTTGCTCCGCCAACTCCAGCAGTGAGCGGATCGCAATGAAGGGGCTTGATCTCAACCCATAGGTGTTGGTGTTCAACTCGTACACCATCATAGGGTCCTGAGGACTTTCCCGCCAGAGGATCAACTGGAACCTCCTGTCCTCGGGGTGTATGACCGTTTGTCGGAACATCATACGGATGTCCGCTCCCAACACCACCTGATGCCTACGGAAATTCAGGATGATGTCTACAATATCCCGATGTAGCTTCGGTCCAGCGTGGAGGCACTGGTTAAGTGACACTCCTGTCGAAGTCGGAGCGGATCCATCGAACACCGTCCTGAGTTTGCCCGTCGACGCCTTCAAAACGGCGTGATGAGGCAAAAAGTAGTGGTCAATGGTCGACCAGTCGTCGCGAGCCGGAGACATGTGGCCCAGTGCCTCATACTCCCTCATGAACTCGATGTACTTTTCCCGAAGTACAGGATCTCGAGCCATGCGTCGCTCCATGGACCTGAGCCTTTTCTCGGCCAATGATCGAGACTGGCCCAGACGCGGGGGGTTATCCCGGAAAGGCAGCCTAGTCTCCAATCGCCCAGAAACCATTCTCCGAGTGTGAGCCTGATAAAAGTTCTCACACTCCACGTGCTCGGGATCCAGCCGAGACACGGTAGGCGGCTCTTCGATCTCCCAGAACTTCTGCATGATCTGAGCGAGGGCCGTTCCCGTAAAAGAAGCCTGATTCGACTGCTGCCACTCATCCACCATTCCCAAAATGGCGTTCCCGTAGATGGTGGGCAGCGCCATCAGCGAAGACTGATCCAGCAGTCTAGGCTTGCCGTTCATGATGTAACCCAGTACATCAGAACCCAACAAAAGGTCTACCGGACCCGCCATCCCGAAGCGGGGATCCGCCAACCTGAGACCCTTAGTACAGGACAAAAGATCCGGATCTATGTCCGCCTGAGGAAGCCAACCGACAACCGAATCCATGACGGTGGCCCTGACCGCAATCCTTTCCGAATAGGAATGTACGGACGAGAAGGAGAGGCGGGTCTGTCCAGCCAACCGCACCTCTGTGTTCCCGACTCCTCGCAACGGAGTCGGTGACGGAAACCTAGCCAGGCCCAGGCGATGAGCAACCCGGGTTGTCAAAATGCACCCCTGGGACCCTGTGTCCAAGAGCGCTCGTATCCGGACGTAGTCGCCTCTTGGACCCCAAACCCTTAACCAGAGGGTGGGCAGCAGGACCACCGGTTGATCCTGTGCCAAGGGAACGGAGGCTAGTCATTCCCTCCGAGGCTCGTCCGAACCCGTCGGACTACAGGGCCCAGCCCAATATGGCTGCCGAGTGCAAAGGGCCATCGGAGGGGGGGCATATCCAGCTGCCCTGCCGTACCTAAAGTAGGGCGGGTGATAATCCAGCCTCGGGTGCTCATGGAGGGGAGGCGTGTACGCCCTCCATTCTATGGGTCGCGGATCCAGCGGCGGAGAAGGATAACGCTGGGGAGGTGGCCCCCGTGGTGACTCCGGTATCACCCTTCCACCTCTCCAGTTCGCCCGCGTCCGCGCGGGCTGTGAGGTCGGTGACCGAGCCGCGTGCAGGACGCCCCTTGTTGGGCTGCCCGGTGCTGCCGTGGGTTGGGGTGGAGGGGGTGTGCTCCACGCTGTAGCCACTTCATGGTTGTACAAGGCGTGGCTCTGCGTGGGAGCGCCCCCGCCCGTGGAGGGCCCCCTCCCTGAGGGCTGTCGACCAGCACCATCGCTCCTGACGCACAAGAGCTGATGGTGTGGTCCCCCACACCCAGGACACGGCCGTGCCGTGGGGCAGTCATTGTACAGATGACCCCCCAGGCACCCGTAGCACCGACGCAACCGCCGAACGATCCCTCGTCGTTCGGAGGTCGTCCGCGCAAGCAGGGCCGGACACTGCACCAGCGCGTGAAGCTGGCCACAGTTCGGGCACTCCTGCTCCGACGCACTCGTCACCGTCGCCGTCCGCTTCACCGCACCCTGAGTGCGGGGATTGGTAGGTCGCGGTCCTGTTCCGGCAGGGCCACGAGCTGACGCGGCGGGCTGTGCCTCCTGAGGCGCCGACTCTGCCATCCTCGCCTCCCACTCCAGGACCCGAAGTAGCTCCTCAAACGTGGGGAAGACCTTCGGGTCGCCGTGAAGGCCCCTTTCCCGCTCGAACCGGGCGCGCAACTCCAGCGGCACCTTGCCCAGCAGGATGTGGACCAGCAGGAACGACCAGTGTTCTACTGGCAGTCCCAAGCTGCGCAAGGCGTTGTACGCCACCTTCACGGGCGTGAGGATTAGCGGCCGCAACTGAGACCTCTCAGTCACCTTCGGCAGCCCCAGTATTTGGGACACGTGAGCGTCGGCGAGGAGCCGAGGGTTTTGAAACCTCGTTTCCAGCAACTCCATCGCCGTGCCGAAGTTGTCGTCGTCCAGCTCCAGATGCTGGACCAGGGAGAGTGCCTCACCCTCCAGTGACGTGCGGAGATAGGCCAGCTTCTCCGCCCTCGTCAAGTCCTTGCGTGAGTCCACGAGAGAGGCGAACATGCTCCGGAAGCCGCTCCACTCCCGCAGGTTCCCTGTAAACCTGGGCAAGTCCAGAGTGGGAAGGCGTCCCACTACACCCGAGCCCGCATCCCTGATGACGGGTCCCGAGTTCGCCCTTCCCTGACGAGACCTCTCCAGCTGGCGAACCCCTTCGGAGACCTCGTCGTACAAGTCCAAGATGCGCCGCATGTCCGCCTCGATCCTCTCCATCTGCTCCTCAGGTGGAGACGGCCTTGCATCCCGCAGCGATCCTGCGCTCCTCTCAGCGACCTCCAGGCGCCTGTCGAGCTGTTCTGCCCTGTTTAGCAGCGCCTCCTCCCGGTCTCTCCGGCCGACCAATCCTTGCAAGGATTCGAACCACCGGAGCTGGTTGGCCAAATCCGAAGCCATTTTAAATTTAAATTTAAATTTTAAATCAACCTAAAGTTCGGACAATGTCACAACAAATATATCCGCAACCTAAAAAACCGGATACCACTTAATACTAATTTCCCGACAGTTTGGGGAGAAATTATACACTGGGAACCCCCAAATATTCGGCCTACCCGGTATATTTTGCCAGAAAATTAAAACAAAAAGGGAGTATTTACGGCTAACCGCGCTCTGCTACCAAAAAATGTTTAGTATTATACCAGAAATACCGACCTGGGGCCCATTAGCAAGTCTGAAAAACATTGATTCTCGTTTATACCGATTTTAACATTTACTTCCCTGATTGCAAACCGAGTAGTGCAATGAAATGACTTACCTGAGGTTCCCGGCGTCGTCCAAAGGTCCAGTTTGGTCGTCAAGGAATAAGGAACGGGAGCAAGGGGAACTTGGAATACCAAACCAGACAAGAATCCGTAGCGATCCCTCGCTCCAGCACAAGCAACGGTCCCGCGTTGGATAAGGGGGCCAATCCAGCAGCCCGCTTTCGAGTAAATAGTCCAGCACTAATCCCGTAGCGATAAATAATGGATTCCCGCACAATATTACACTTTTAACCAGAAAAGCAAACCAGATTATTTAGATAACCGTAAAACGCGTCTTTTTCGTACCAGCGAAAAAACAGACCACGTCACTGACAGATGACAACCATAGACCCGATATGATTTTAATGTTGCCCGATTATACGGAACACGATGATTTCCCTGAGGGATTGCATTCACAAAGAGGTAATTGTTCAAAAAACTAAAACTAATGACGTTGCTCATTACATTAGCTAACCGAAATAACAGAGAGACGGTCATCGATATAAACCATGTCATAGTTGGGAAGAGTGAGCTCACTCTTTCCGTTCTAGGCGGTTGCAGGAAGCGGTGAACGCCGTACATTTTTACTTCTCATTATTATTTGTTTGCAACAACTAAAATAAGTAGAACCACAGTATACCTCGCCGCTAGCGATTCTAGGGGTCAAGTAGATTGGTGATGTGTAAACCACTTACACTACACACAGAGACGCAGTGTACAGCACCAATTTCAAGGTGCTGAGGGCACATCCAATGGTTTATAGCGATGGGGACTGTCATATCTATAATAGATCTCATAATCGATAGGGATGATGGCTTTCTAAGTAGATATCGCTAATCTGTGAGCGTTGTGGAGGACGCCCTGATACTAGAATCAGAAAAGCTGATCCAGCTAATAGCTGTTGGAAACGTAAGGCTAAATTAATATCAGTCTAGAAATTTATGTCCAACGTTAGACGTGTACAGGCTGATAATGATGGTGATGGTTTTGTTACCCTCAATATCGTTTTCGAAGGCACTTTCTTCTATCGTTTTTCACTACACAATTATATCCTGTTAACGCGCTTGCTTCGTCTCACGGATCTTTTATCCGTGATTCCTTAGATTATCTGATAAACTTCAGCATTACATGGGAGCTGATTCACAATCACAATGCAGTCGGAACGATTCCGACACGAAAATATAACAGTCTAATATCTTAGTCATTCTAAACGAATAAGACAAAAGCGGGAGGTTTGATTCCCTGTTGAGATCAAACCGATGCCGTTGTAAATCAGGTTACCGATCTATGCTTCTAATAATAAAGTGTAATAATATTGACAATGAAACCAATAAAAACGAAAATGTCAAACAAATATTTGTCCTACACCATAAAAAGGTAGTAAGACATTACAATAAATTCTCACATGACGACAGCCGTAAGGCGGGCCATAAAACCGGAACATGTGTCTTAGGCAGGGCTGTCACGTACGGGAACGTAGCGCAAACTACTACCATTTGGTAGTAAAGTCCATTGCTTACTTGTTACCCCCATACAGGGTTAATCAGGAATAATATGTGACATAAATATTTTTAACGCAGACAATTAGCTTAACCAGCCGTTAAAATTACAGCCTGTTCACTAAATAGCGCCATTTAACTAGCCACCTGTATAAAGTTCAGCCGTATCGTTTGATACAACATTTTAAACGGGCTCTAATGCCTGTACCATTCGTAGTATAGGGTGAACATGAACATGTGACAGAAATAGAAAATATGAAATCTAAATATATAAAAGCGAAAGGTCACGGAATCTCAGAAACTACAAGTGCTGGAGTCTGAAATTTTGCATGGAGGTTCCTTTTAGCACGTAAGCGCTCGTTAAGACGGGGTTTTGCGAAATTCAACCCCTAAAAGGGTGAACGGCTGTATGAAAATTCGTGATTTTCAAAGTTATTAAATTTTGTATCTAGACACTTGACACGAAGCAATGAAATGTTTGTTCTATAAATTTTCTAATTTCTAACTGTACGGGGGTGAAATGGGGGATGAATGAAATGAAGATGAATGAAGATGAAATGGTTGAGAATTTCCATATTGACAAATATGGAAGTTCCCAACCGTTGAAGATAAAACCATGACACTCTGTATATAGACACTTGACACGAAACAAACGAATGTTTGTTCTATCAATTTCGTAATTTCTAACTGAGCGGGGGTGAAATTGGGGTTGAAATGGGGGATGAATGTCAATATGGAAGTTCCCAACCGTTGAACATAAAACCATGAAACTCTGTATATAGGCACTTGATACGAAGCAAATAAATGTTTGTTCCAGCAATTTTGTAATTTCGAACTGTATGGGGATGAAATTGGAGTTGAAATGGGGGACGAATGTCTTTTAGGCTTTCAAACCTAAATAACTGAACCGATTTTGTTGAAATTGTATAAAATTGTTTTATTATAAGCTGTTTTTAGTAACCGTAAATGTGTGGGTATACAAATAAGTACTTACCTACTGCCTGAGTTACCTTAGTATTTATTTCGCGCAGACGAAGTCGCGGGTAACAGCTAGTATCTTATAAAATAAATTATTTATTTAATATGTAGCTAAGTCAGGTTAATAAATCATTAAATTATTTGATAAATCAGGTTTTATCTGAGAGTGATGAGCACAGTAAAAGCCCAAGGGGGTCTACTGCCAAACGAAAACTGTCTTAACTTTGAGGTTTCTCTCTCTCTTCTATTTGTTTGAAATTATAGAGATGGCAATAACAAAGCCAAATCCGGTTTAGTGAGGCGGTAGAAGGCCAGGTAGGTGTTTTGGAGCCTTCGTGTTCAAATAGCTAAGTGGCACTGTACTGTTACAAACACGCGTATCGCTTATCATCAGGCGCTTGCTTTGCTTGTGTTGTCACTTTATGTTACGTTAAAATTGACGTTAATTTTAATGAAATTTCGTTATAGGCTGACAGTTAAGTAGAGCTTCCTTACATTGATAAATTCAAACACATTTAGATTATAAACTAAACTAAACCCAACCTACCGTGGATTTGTAAAACCACTCGTTATATTGTAAACTAACAGTGTTTGCTGTTTTACGGTGACATTTACTTACCTTTACGACGTTTTCTATGCAAACAATCCTGATAAGTTGGAAAAAAAACAGTGGTATCATATAAAACTAAGTTTTTTGTCTAAATATACAAAATAGAATTACCATTTTTTGCAGTTTCGGAATTGGACTCATACGGGAAAAAAATATTACGCTCAACGAAAACAAAGCGACCCTTTCTGCTCAGCATAGACGTTCTGCGTATCCCTGTTTCGGCGCTGAGTTTTCTTTTCTTTTTGGCACGGTAATTTAAGGGATCTGGTGAATTTTAATGAGCTGTTTTTCAAAGAAAAAGTTTTAAACTTCGTACTCTCTAGATGATGGCAGTGTTTTTTATTCAGTAGGTACAGTATTATTTTTATGTGAAATATGTAAAGTTCAAGCAAACAACACAATAATTAAGGCGTGCTTAGTGTAAGTAGTTAGTCAGGTGTGGAATAAGGTAATGTAATTACACAAGATACTTGTGTATTCTTGTTTACTGTATCACTAGGTATGTTTTCAATATAGGTAATCGAAAAAAAGTTTTTTTTTTTAATAAAGAATGACGAGACGAGCAATACATGTGTGTGATGGTAAGCAACATGCCTGCCACATGACACCACAGAGACACGCAGCTATTGAAACATGAAGAGTCCAAATCATTACCTAGCACTGCACTGCGCTCGTCACCAGAGGTCTAAAATTTTAAATCTCTAAGCCTTGTCATTTCTCTGGAAACATTGACCTTCAAACCGGAACACAGTAATGTTTGCACATTACATTGCGGTAGACTATCTGGCAAATGTGTGGTACTTCCCCAGGCGGACTCTGCTAAGAGTCCTAGCACCACAAAATAATCAAAATATTTAATGTATTTTTTACATAAATTCATAATCAAGAATGTGCCAATTTAACTACTTATTTGGAATCTTACTAATATCTGTGCTAATAATATCAAAGGCTACACAGTGAAATAACAAACGATTGCAACTGTCACAGTGGCGAAACGCGAGCGATTCTGTTCATGCGTGAACTCATGGCTCATGGCCGAATGGCTAAGTTTGATCCATCACCAATAATGCAATGTAGTCTTCTTCAACCTGTATGACATTAGATGCAGACGCGGTTTGAAAGAGGCGTCATAGGGGACATGACCCCCCCCCCCCCCCCCCCCCCGAAAATCTTATACGTTAAATAAAAAAATAAAAAAATTTCAACATAGGTATCGAACAATTTTTTTTTTTTTTAATAAATAGTGATGAGACGAGCAGGACATGTGCCTGATGGTAAGCAACATGCCTGCCACATAAATAAATAAATATAAATATTGGTGGACAATTCACACACAACACCATCTGACCCCAAACTAAGCAAAGCTTGTGTGATGGCGGCCAGATAGCTGATATAATACTTATATATAGTTTTAAATACATACTTATTATATATAGAAACACCCAGACACAGTGCAAACATTTGAATTCATCACACAAATATTTGCACTGGGTGGGAATCGAACCCACGACCCTCGGCTTCATACATAACAGCACAGTGACACGCAGCTATTGGAACACGAAGAGCCAAAATCATTACCTAGTACCGCACTGCGCTCGTCACCCAGAGATCTAAGTTGTTATATCTCTAAGCCCTGTAATTTCTCTAGAAACATATATTGTACTTAGACTTTTTTTTAACACGTGAAAACAACTGGAACTGCAACTACGCGAGTAAAATCGTGGGGCGCTACTAGTAAAGTCTGTTTTACTCGGTTTAATGTACTTCTATTAGTGACCCCCTCCAAAATTCGAGGATGGGACCGCGCCTGAACGGATGTAATACTATTACTCATGTCACTAACGCGAACTGGCAAGACTTCACCCATTCAAAAAGCGTCTATAGCGTACCTTCTGTTCCGCTGCTCCGATGCCGAACCGATCTCATCGTCATCATCAACAGCCCACTAAACGTTACCACTGCTGGGACTCGGGGTCTTCTCTCGCAAGGAGATAGTTAAGGCCATAATCCAACACGCTGGCCCAGTGCGGGTTGGTAGATGACACATGACTTCAAAAGATTCTAGGAACATGTCGGTTTCCTCACGATGTTTTCCTTCACCGTTTTAAGTTAGCGGGATTACGCAAATGACTTCGAAAAGAAAGTGGTGCGTGTGGGGTTTGAACCCGGGGTCTCCGGATCGGCAGGCGCCGTTCTCCCGTCTAGACCAGCAGTAACTTACCTACACTTGTGAAATTTTAAATTTTTACTTAACACACAGATGCTAACAAAACACATACATAAGTATATTTTCAAGTCTAACATTACAATACTTATACGGTCTGTATGTGTGAGTACAAGTCTGATTAGTGGGCCGCAAACTAAGCACATAGCCTACTTCTATCTACACTACACCACTACATTAGCATCATTAGCATGTAACACGAACCCATGATTTTCCCGTTTCAAAAAGCACTCAAAAGATTTTTCACTTCAACATTTTCAATAGGTACTCAACAAACAGTCCGTTTAATATCCCCAGTAGTGGGTACTATTTGGTATTTACGAAATTTGAAACCTAACGCTCAAATTCTATTACACCTTTGTGTCGTGTGGGTACAACCGGCGCCGACACAGATGATGTATGACCGAGCTCGCAAGATGGATTGGCGACCGTTCCAAAATGGTTTTCGGATGCCATTCTAACAAATAGAGGAAATGATAATATATTGAGGGTACTTAGTTTAGTTTGTGTGAAATTGTGTTTAGATGTGTGTCAATCAGATATATGTACAAATGTACATTTGTGTTTTTTTGTGTTTATTGAACTGAAAATTACTTAAGCCGAGTTATAAACACGTTTTGCTCCGACATGCTAATGTGGTATAGACTACAACATGCCCGTGAACAATATAGCTATTCCTAATCGTTTTATGTTTTTTTTTAATTTGGTAGATAATACTTTAGGTAGCCCTTCGGGTAGCCCTATACATTTTTATCGAAATCGGTAAGATGGTTTTATAATATCGACAAAAAACTAAAATTTGCATAACTTTAACTGGACTACCTATTCGTAGATTTCACAAAAATATATAAAATTTTGTCTGAGTTCAACTGTAATTTAAAATCAGTTTTTATTATCCGGAAAAAAATTAAATTACTCATTAGATTTTTAGTGGTTAGTTCGGTATTGGTCAGTGTGAGTCATCTTCACACCACACCTTAATATTGGACGAGTTTGTGTAAAGTTATTTAAAGTTCTTTCTATTCCTTGTTTTAAAAGAGTTACTAAGCGAGCGTTTTTATAAATGATACCCTGGGGCGTCGTGTGTCTGACCGATAGAATGTCTCTTTTAAAAAGAGTTGATAAATTTGAAGCTGGCTTGTTGACAAGTACATTTTAGAGCGTCATACAAAAAAAGAGTCCTCTTTTTTGTATTTATATGTTGAAATTTTGGTCAATACAATATCTATTGTCAATATTATTGCGTGAGTGTAGCCAGCCGTATAAATTTTATTGAAATTGGTAAAGCGGTTTTTGACATATCAGCAAAAATCGAATACTTTCATACCTTTATCTGACCGATGCCATCGTAGATTTTACAGAATGTATGAAATTATGTCTAGTGTCTTAGTTTAATTTAAATTCCCATTCAACCATTCAGTCGTTCAGCCATTGCGACCGAATTGTGCAACAACCATACTTAGGTATATAATTTTGCATTTGTAGAAGGATATTTTTTGGATATAAAATTATCAAAATAAGCGTTCCACAATAGTTTCCACAGAATTTCGGCAGCCCTAATAGCTGTAACCGTTTACGAGTGTGCAATCAGTCGCAGGACGTTATTACAACTCGTTCGCATTCCTCCCCCACATTAGTCCTCAAACGGCGAGTAACCTCTGAAGTGTATAATAGCATCGTCTGCCTTAAACCCATATCTGTACTTCTGTATCTCCATCCAAACATTTGCTCAAAGCTTAGCGTAAGCATAAACAGCCCACTAAATGTTCCCACTGCTGGGACTCGGGGCCTTCTCTCGCAAGGAGAGAGTCAAGGCCAAGGTCCATCACGCTGCCCAGTGCGGATTGACACAGGACTTCGAAAGATTCTAGGAAACGATCTCAATACAAAGATGTGCCCTCCCAAACTTCAGGGCGCACCGAATCATGTCATCGTTGGGAACAGTCAGCTCACTCCTACCGTTCTAGCCGGTTGCAGGAGACGGCGGACGCCGGACGTTTTTACTTATCACTATTCGTTGTCAACATAAGTAGATCCACAACAAATCTCGCCGTTAGCAATTCTAGGGGTCAAGTTTGATTGGTTTTTATGTAAACCACGTACGATACACACAGAAACGCAGTTTATTACCAATTTCAATGTGCTCGGGGCACATCGATTTGTTTATATCGATGATTCTAGGTACATGCCGGTTTCCTCACGATGTTTTCCTGTACCGTCTTTAAGTTAGCGGCATTATGCACGTGACTTCGAATAGACAGTGGTGCGCATGGGATTTGAGCCCCCAGGCTCCGGATCGGCAGTCGCCGTTCTCCCGACTAGACCAGCCGCAACTTTGTAATGTAATAGCATCGTCTGCCTTAAAACCTGGACGTCTACTCTAATTCAACGAAAACGTAATTTCGAAATAAACTCGTGATTTTTCAACTCCGATTCTACTTCGATCAGTCGTTTTGTCCGTTTAAATGTTCTAAGCCTACTCTAATTAGAGTATGCTTAGAACATTTATACGTCAAACAATGTTGTATCGGACGAAACGAAGTAGAACGAGAGAAGAAAAGTCGCGAGTTTTTTTTTCGAAATTTCGTTTTCGTAGAAACAGAGTAGACGTCCAAATCTGTACTCTTTCACCCTAATCCATTTATTGGCTCAATTACTTATGTGTATACGCGAATTAATTCCAAATCGAATACCTATTGGTGAGATTATTATGCATAATGAGATAAATGCATAATGAGGTGATGATATAATGAGATTATAACAAGCAGTAATGTGCAATCATAGCTGTGTTCCGGTTTGAAGGGCAATGTTTCTAGAGAAATTACAGGGCTTAGAGATATAACATCTTAGATCTCTGGGTGACGAGCGCAGTGCAGTGCTAGGTAATGATTTGGACTCTTCATGTTCCAATAGCTGCGTGTCACTGTGCTGTTCTGCGGCAGGTATGTTGTTTTCCATCAGGCACATGCCCTGCTCGTCTCGTCACTCTTTATTAAAAAAAAATAACACCATTTTAGTAGTGGTAGGAAGAGTCCTACCAAGACCGCCGAGACCGTCGAGTCCGCATGAAGCAGTAAGCACCTATGCCGGTTATTCTTCCGCCAACCAGTAATGTACGTATATCAGTATTTCGGTTTAAAGGGCAATGTTTCCAGTGAAATCACTGGTCTAAAGGCCGATTTAAACTGAACGAACATAGAGCTAGAGCTGGAACAAGAGCATTCTTTCTCGATCTTTTAGTGTAAACGAAAGATCGTTCTTAGCGTTTTCCATATTATATATTCCATAGAATCTTTGCGAACGCAAACAAAACAACGAAAGAATGCTCTACGTTTGTTTACATCAAATGAATTTGATACAGTGGGGATAGAATGAGCATTCGCTCGTCTGATGTAAAACGGCCTTTAGAGATAAACCGTCATATTTCTCTGGGTGATGACCACAGTGCAGTGCTAGGAAATTATTTAGGTATTTTGAAGTACCAATACTCGTAGCTGCGTGTCACAGTGCTGTTATGGGCAGTCGTGTTGCTTACCATCAGGCACTTGTCCTGCTCGTCTCGTCACTGTGTCATATAAAATAAAAATCGTCTGCTTTAAAACCAAATCTGTATTCTCACCATCCTAATCCCAATATTGACTCAAGGCTTACGTGAATTAATTCTAAATCGAATACTGGTCAGATTATTTCACCACTATTTTTCTTGTAATTTAAATACTTTCAGATATTTATTCGAGAACATTTTGAACGTTTGAAGTGAGATAGTCAAGGATTTCAGTCCTGAAACTTAATTTGTGTTAAAGTTTGACTGTCTCTTACTGTGTGTGTGTGTTTGTCTGTGGCATTCTAGCTCCACAGGCTATGAACCTATTTTAATTCTGTTTTTTCTTACCGCAGAAGTGAATAATTAGTCGGAACTGTTCTTAGCTGTGTTCCTCCCAAATCAGTTGAGACTTTTCATAGTTGTCGGCTATTTTGTAAGCTGCAGTAGAAATCTTAGACGCATAATGAGTATTTGTTTTACTTGCAAACATACGTAGTATGACCTAATATTCGTGTGCATTTATTAATTTAAATTAAAAGAATCCCAAGTAAATTACTGTTTACTAATTAAAACGTTTTATTCTCTATACTGCTACTTTTATTATTGGTATCTACGAAAGATATAATAAAAGTAGAAGATATAGTAAAAAAGAATAACCAAAAGTTATTCTACCGCCAAGCAGTCAAGTGCAAACATTACTGTGTTCCGGTTTGAAGGTCAATGTTTCCAGTGAAATTACAGGGCTTAGAGATATAATATCATAGATCTCTGGGTATGATATAAGTTACGGTGGTCTAGTCGGGAGAACGGCGGCTGCCGATCCGGAGACCCCGGGTTCAAACCCCACACGCACCATTGTCTTTTCGAAGTCATGTGCGTAATGCCGCTAACTTAAAACGGTGAAGGAAAACATCGTGAGGAAACCGACTTGTACCTAGAATCTTTCGAAGTCATGTGTCATCCGCCAACCCGTACTAGGCCAGCGTGGTGGATTATGGCCTTAACTCTCTCCTTGCGAGAGAAGGCCCCGAGTCCCAGCAGTCGGAACGTTTAGTGGGTTGTTGATGATGATGATGATAAGATCTCTGGGTGTCCAGCGCAGTGTAGTACTAGGTGATGATTTAATGATTAGGACTCTTCGTGTTCCAATAGCTGCGTGTCACTGTGCTGTTATCTGGCAGGCATGTTACTTACCATCAGGAACATGGCCCGCTCGTCTGGTCACTCAATACTATAAAAAAACTTAAAATGAAACGAAAGATTTTAAACAAAACACCTAAATTATACGTACATTATTTCGACACACAGAAAGAGAACTTAAGCGTTAAAACCACAGTACCCAAGTCCTAAAAAGTTACAATCTACTTAAATCACCTCTTGACATTAATTTTTATTACAATAATAATAAACTAGAATGTGTAAATTCGGCAACACTACTCGGTTTAGAGCTTGACACGCATTTGAATTG
This sequence comes from Ectropis crepuscularia, assembly GCA_963693475.1. Lineage (NCBI taxonomy): Eukaryota > Metazoa > Arthropoda > Insecta > Lepidoptera > Geometridae > Ectropis > Ectropis crepuscularia. The sequence continues at coordinate 24,959,048 of OY856355.1, forward strand.
GAAAAAACACATAGGCAAAATAAAATTGAAATTGTCTAGCTTTTCATATGCATTAAAAGAACTACGGCGGGCGTCTGATCTGAACACAGCAAAAACGGCTTATAATGCGTTTGCATCATCTTGGCTTAGATACGGTATTACTCTTTGGGGAAATAGTGTGGATGTAGCCAGCCTATTTGTCGCCCAAAAAAAATGTATCCGTATCCTGGCTAATATAAAAACTCCCGACAAGGAAATAGATAACTTTCACAAACCATATTTTATTAAATTCAAAATACTCTCCCTTACTTCACTATATGTTTTAGAATGTTGTAAATTTGTAAGGAAATATAAAGATTTCTTCGATAAATTTGCGGATCAACCTCGGAAAACTCCGCGAAACATTAGATCTCAATATAGGCACAGACTTGTTGAACCTACATCCCGGTTAGAAATGAATAACGCTGGCCCTCACTCGATGGCTGTAAAAATATACAATAAGCTGCCAAATGACCTAAAAGACTTGGAAAAAAATGACCAATTTATTGAATGTCTAAAGAATATATTAGAGAATAAATGCTATTACAAACTACAAGATTTTTTTCAGGACAATTTTGATGACCTAGAAATGAGACGTTCCGTTGCCACTTTTGCCATGCCCATATAGGGCCATATGTAATGACTATAATAACTAATAACATCACATAAGTGTACTGTACACCTACATATGACGCAATAAAGATTTGAGTATTGAGTATTGAAAGCCAAAAAGCTAGGGTTACCTGCTCTGTTAAGTGTTTTAGTTATAGCTACTTAGGTCATCTCACAAGCACTAAATGGCGCTTCTACCTCTAGTCGCTATGATGTGTTAAACCTTTATTAGGGTACATATTCAACAAGTATTTTCAAAGATTATTTTGATGATAGGGGCAAATCAGACTAGATAAAATGTGTACTGTGGACTTTATAAGCATTATTGTGTTGCCATTTATAAGCATAAGCTACCCACTAAATACACTTTTGTAGTGAAAGGACTCTTTGTAGGATGTACCATACCTTTGCAAGCACGTCTGCCACATAACAGCACAGTGACACGCAGCTATTGAAGTATGACGAATCTAAATCAATACCTTGCACTTGCGTTTGTCATCCAGGTATATAAGATGTTTTACCTCCATGCCCTGTAATTTCACTGGAAACATTGCCCTTCAAACCGGAACACAGTCATGTTTTCGCATTACTGCTTAGCGGTCAAATAACTGTCGAAGGTGTACTTCTCCAGGCGGAGTCTGCATTTAATCCTATCACTACAAAATCACTTATTTAGACGACAGTGTGTGTTTGTGAAAACACTTTACAAGTATTTAGCATAAAAAAAACAACAAAAATAAATTTCATCTAAAATTATGGCAACCCTAACTACATCCACCGTGGGAGATTGTAGTCTATGCGTCGATTGTAGTCATTACTCATGACATAGATGGTGGCGCTACCGTTGTATTAATCATAAAACAAAGAAACACTACAAAGTGAATTTTCTAACAACTTCGCCACAAGACTTCAGTGACGATGTGGGTTGTAGGAACCGCGCACCTGTCGAGTATTAGGGTGTTATTCCACCAGTTATGTGCGAGGATGCGTAGCGAGGGCTGTGTTTGTAAAGAACTATCGCCTTTGTATTATATTGGTTTTGTATTTCGAATCCATGTACTTTGCGTGAGACAAATCATACAAAACCCGTATGAAAACAATATGAAAGAACATTTTGCACTGTGCCGGTACTGTGTCGGCACTGTGACTTCACTTATATGTGGGAATCAACCTTCCGTCCGTGATTGCCGGTGTCGGTACTGGCACTGTGAGCACTTATTAAGCCTTATTAAGGTCGATTTACACATATAAGTGACGGCACAGTGCCGACACAGTACCGGCACAGTACCGGCACAGTGCGAAATATTCTTTTATACATTCTCTATGAACGCATCCACACTTGTCAGTGTCAGTGACGACACATATGTGAAAATCGACCTTATTAAGGTCGATTCACACATATATCTTTCACCGCATGTTGCTTGCAAGGCATGTTGCTTACCATTCAGGCACATGTTCTGCTCGTCTCGTCACTCCTTAGTTAAAAAAAAGGAACTAATATTGTATGGACATTCCGTTTTTACCTGTACCAATGTTATATGTTGTCTTACCAATTCGCAATCAGAGGAAATTCGCCTACAAAGGTTATGTGAGAGGTGAGACGAAATGACACTAATTAAATATTGTTCACGGGTAAATTGTTACTTAATTTGTCACGATTAAGTATGTAAGTTACGGCTGATCTAGTAAGTCACGGCTGGTCTAGTAAGTTTATCTCGCCTCGGTCAGCACAGCTCTGGCGGAAACGGGTCAGCGGAGCTAGATTTTTGTGCATACAAAACAAGCGAGGGATGTGTTGCGAGGTTTGCGACAAACTGTACCCGCTAGCCCATAGACAGAGTCGCAACGTATCCTTGCACAGCTTTGGTGGAAACCTCCACATATTTTCACAGCACAGCTAGACATCCTCGCACGGCACATTTCTCATGCACATCTTTGGTGGAGACGTAGCCTTATTATGAACTATGTATCTGGAAGTTGCCATGTTGAAACTTATGAAATAGAGACAAAGGCTGGGTAAAAAAAAATGGCAGTCATAGGAAATAGGAACTGCCGATAGAAGTGAAAACTTATAACTCAGAATTTGATAGCTTACCTTGGAAACTATGCGGGTGTAACCGGAGGGCGTGGCCTCGCCATCATGGCATGGCCATCTAGAAATGCGTCAGCATTTCCCATTGGCCACGCATTTCTAGATGGCCAATCGCCAAGGTCCCGAGTTTACCCGAAGGTAAGAAACCTTCGGGTATCATACCCGAGCGTGACGGTAGAACTCAATTTACACCCCACGAAAAATACAATACAATACAATACAAAAACACTTTATTACACCACAAAACAATACAGAAAACAGTAATTAAACAATAAACAGTAATTAAAAATCTGTCTAGGCGCGCCTAAAGAAGTTTTCACTTCAATAAATCATTCTAATTAATAGTCCGTCAGCTAGATCATAGAAAAGAAAAGAACACGTATTTTTTGTTTTCTCAAATTATTAAAAATCGCCAAAGATATAAATCATCAAACTTCCTGAGTGGTCGTCACGTCACTCGTGGCTAAAAATCGTACCAACAAATTAGTGACGTCACTCGAAAATTTTAAGCACTGTATTTTCGCCATTTTTGTTTGTGAAACAAAAGAAAAAAAAATACGTGTTTTGCATTTTTAGCAATCTAACTGACGGACTATTTAGTTTATATTTTCAGTCTTCTTGCCAATTTTCTTTATACAACATAATACCTATATAGATGTTTTCCGTACAGAAATGACCTAGATTTTAATAACCCAGCAGTGTTACAGCAGTGTTTTTCTACAAAATATATTGATGCAGAATAAGAGTCGCACAAACAAAACATTTCATGTGTCTTAAGGAATTTCTATACTTAACAGTTAGCCTATATTTATGTTAATGCTAGTAATACTAACTACGTATTTAATTTCACTAAAATTCCTTTATCTGTTACTAGGGGTCCGACCTGGCTTTGCTCTTGACATATGTAAACAGCGTATAGCTCTTAGGGATCAAGTACAAATCCAACGGTAAAATAATTTTCAAAATCGGTCCAGTAGTTCCTGAGATTAACGCATTCAAACAAAAAACTCTTCAGCTTTATAATATAAAGTATGGACACAGATTTGTGGAAACAAAAATACACACTTACCTACACTCTTGTTAACCCATAAACTTTCTCCTTTTTATATAAGTGAGATAAAAATATATACGAATAATGAAAGAGAAAGACGGAAGAAGATTAGCAACACCCCTACCCAGACATTGAATTTTTAAACGTACAGAGATTGCTCTGTAGTGCGCTCATCACTTTTAAATTTAACATCTGTTTACCTTATATTTTCTCCTGAAAATTGGTTTTTTTTTCCCTATAGGAATTTAATAATGTATTCATTCACTTAGCAGTATGATTATTCGGTGAGTGTGCGACTGATCTGCATGATCCGATAGCACCTTACCTTTTTTCTATCAGAATGCTCGTAGCTAACTATGATTACAACATTCGTGTCGAAGACACGATCGAGAGTGTATCGGTTTCTTCTAGGTTAACATGATCCGTCGTAAACCGCATCATCGCTTAACATCAATAGAAAAAAATATTACTGATGAATGTGTGATACTTCCCAAATAACTAACAAAGAAGACTCACTTATCATGTTATTTTACCGAACCAGTTTACATCCATTGTGAAGAATTATTTAGGAACCTGTAATTGTTTCCTAAATTAAAGTAATTCGATGTTTTAAAATATTTCTCGACAATTGTTCGTTCACACAAAATATAGCCATAATTCACTCTCAGACAGCATTATTTATGTGACAACTAGGCGGTTTTATAACAGTAAGGGTAAAAGGCGTTGCAATGGAGACGTATACTTTTTTTATGTGGGGGAAATACTTTTACGTATGCCCACCATGCAGGGACATGGTGGGGTATGTCGAGCTCGACACCATGGCGTCGACAGACATGGTGCCCCTACCGACTAAAACCCCCACAGATTTTTGCTGCATGGCCAGGGGTCAGGGTCGCGGGGTCACTTTTCGCACTCCTACAACGACCCTGACCCACCTGCCACTGTCCTTGCGGACCCGCCTCGCGGGGTGCGTTACCCCCGCATTTGGCTCTAGTGACGCACCGGAAATCAGCGGCGCGTCACCTCCTCGAAGGCCTATCCCTAGGAGGGGTGCCGGACGGCCATAAACGTCCGACGCCCCAGGCCTTCCGGTGGAGACAGGGTGCGAGCCCAGAGGGTCCACTCTCTGGGCTCGCCCCCGTGTCCACTTCCGCCTCAGTAGAGGAGCGAGAGCGAGAGTTTTGGCCCCTCGCTCTTCTAACTCGCACGACCTCTCACTGTCAAGCATCACGGCGAAGACGGTCGACAGCGAAAGGTCTACCCTCACCACCGTGGCTAGGGATAGCCGCAGTTTTGCCTCTATGGCCGCGCCGCGGCCCTTGTCCTTCCACGGACCACTCTGCTAATCAGAATGGTCGTGGAGGACCTTCATCTGGAAGACTTAGGAATTTTACTTGGCCGATATGTCAGCCGAGTAACCTTCCCAAGTCTTACAGTCCCCCTTTCCAAACCTCTACACGCACTGCTCAAGGGGATGAGGAGCGCGTGTAGAAGTTCCCAGCCCCGGCCGGGATTCGCCATCACACAACAAGATGCCACCGAGGCAAGTTGTTGTGTGATGCCCAGGGTGCACCACGTGGAGGTTCCTGAGCCACGCACCCCAGAGACGTATACTAGATATTTACGAGGGTCAAACTGAAAGTTCTTAGAACTGGCCACTTATAAACAATATAATAAAAAAATAATTCTATAATTTGAAAATAGAACTCTTTGCCAATATTACTGAGTATACACTTCATTCATTTGTCATTTGTTTTACGATTTGGCGGCAAATTGAAAATTGTCTGTGTCACGTCAACATGAATTTAACACGAGAAAATTTTCGTGCAATGATTTTTTATGACTTTCGATGTCATTTAAGTCAACAAGAAAGTTATGATAGACTACGATTGGCCTTTCACGATGAAGCCCCATCTCGTGCGACTGTTTACAACTGGTTTAATGAGTTTAAACGTGGTCGCACTAATCTCACTGATGATTTACGTGAGGGACGGCCTTCTACGGCGACGACTGAAGATAACATCTGTGTTGTGCGGCGTATGATAGAGACTGACAAAAGAGTGACCTATCAGCAGATTCGGACAAGCTTAGGCATCGGTATGAGTCAAGTGCACAAAATCCTACACGAACATTTAGCGGTCAGGAAGCTTTGCGCCCGGTGGATACCTCATAATTTGACTGAGGCTCAAAAACTCCATCGTGTGGATTGGTGCCGTAAAATGATTGAAAGATTTAACGGAGGTGACTCAAATGCTGTGTTCGACATACTAACAGGTGACGAAAGCTGGATTTACTGTTATGATCCTGAAACCAAAAGACAATCTGCTCAGTGGGTGTTTCCTTTCGAGGAGTTGCCAACTAAAGTGAAGAGAGATCGAAGTGCGGGGAAAAAAATGGTGGCCTCGTTCTTTGGAAGGATAGGTCATTTCGCAACAATTGTGTTAGAGGATCAAAAAACAGTTTCTGCAGAATGGTACACTACCAATTGTTTGCCACTTGTCTTGGAAAAAGTTCGAGAGAAACGACCTCGCAGTAGGATCCTCCTTCACCACGACAACGCCTCATCGCACACCGCCAAGCGAACGATCGACTATTTGGCGACATCAAACGTTGAATTACTGGGTCACCCGCCGTATAGCCCCGACCTCGCGCCTTGTGATTTTTATTTATTTTCAAAAATTAAAGAAAAACTTAAAGGAAAGCGGTTTATGAATGCTGAAGAAGCGGTGGCTGCGTATCGCGATGCCATTGAAGAGACCCCTAAGGACGAGTGGGCAAAGTGCTTTTCCCAGTGGTTCCATCGCATGCAGCGGTGTATTGACGTGAATGGACAATATTTTGAAAAGATATAATAAAACTAATAACTGGCTAATGTAATCAGTTTTTGATTTTCTAAGAACTTTCAGTTTGACCCTCGTATTTTCTATCTTACGAGTAGATCTAAATTACTTATATCGTTTGTAATAGAAGTTGATACTTTTTGATACGCTTTGAGTACTTTTTTATAGGAAGTATAGATTGACTAGACGAGCAGGACATGTGCCTGATGGTAAGCAACACGCCTGCCCAAAATAGCGCAGTGATACTCACCTATTGGAACATGAAGAGTCCAAATCATTACCTAGCACCGTACTGCGCTTGTCGCCCGGAGGTACAAGGTGTTTATTTAGGGTGGGTGTATATAAGGTATAGCCCAGTATAACGTATAGCCCAGTGTATATAGGTATAGGTAGGGTGTATATAAGGTGTAGCCCAGTAATTTTTCTGGAAACATTGCCCTTCAAACCAGAACACGGTAATGTTTGCACACTACTGCTTAGTGGCAGAATAACTGGTAAAGGTGTGATAGGTACTTACTTCTCCAGCCTGCAAACTGCTCTGTAAAATACAGAAGAAACAGTACAATAAGTAGTATAGTACAAAAATACCTTTTTTGTAGGGGAAAATTAAATGGGTACCGACGTGATAATTTCGAGAGACGTACTTTAGACAAATTTAGGATGGGTGAAATTTTCTTGAGTTTGCGTCATTGCATTAAACTCGTAGCATTAGATTTGTATGTGTATAGGTGACGTACTGTAAGATCATAAATGTTGTTTAAGACCAACATTTTATTTTTTTAGTTATCTGTAGTTCTGTAAACAACGAAGTAACAGCATAGAATAGATAAGTAACAGTAAAATGTATTCTTAGAAAACCTCCTTGGTTTAATTTTGTAGCTATAGGAGGCTCTTTGTTACGTTCACAGGAAGAGTCACACTTTTCCCGATTGCTCTATCACCATGCAGTAAAGGCCGATTTAAGCTGAACGAACATAGAGCTAGAGCTAGAACAAGAGCATTCTTTCTCGATCTTTTAGTGTAAACGAAAGATCGTTCGTAGCGTTTACACCAAAATATCATCGAGCAAGAATGAGAACCAAGAACTAGAATTCTTGCTCGATAGATATTTAGATTAGCCGAGCGAATGCTCATTGCTCATCGTTGAGATCCAGATGGCGCGAACACAAGAACACTTTAAAGAGACCGCTCCGGGGAGCGAGCACGTCCGAACACGCAAGAACGCTCTAAGAATCTGTTCGCATGCTCTAGTACCGTTTACATCAAGCGAGCGAGCATTCTTAGAATATTCCATAGAATCTTTGCGAGCGCAAACAAAACAACGAAAGAACGCTCTGCGTTTGTTTACACCAAATGAATTTGATACAGTGGGGATAGAATGAGCATTCGCTCGTCTGAAGGCCGATTTACATCAGACGAGCGAATGCTCATTCCATCCCCACTGAATCAAATTCATTTGGTGTAAACAAACATAGAGCATTCTTTCGTTGTTTTGTTTGCGTTCGCAAAGATTCTATAGAATATATAATATGGAAAACGCTAAGAACGATCTTTCGTTTACACTAAAAGATCGAGAAAGAATGCTCTTGTTCTAGCTCTATGTTCGTTTAGTTTAAATCGGCCTTAATGTGGCTACATTATTGTATTGTGCGAACAGCAATCCTTCCAAAAAATTAAAGAACAAAAATAGAGATAAAAAAAATCTCTGGGTGACGAGAAGTACAAGATAATGTTTTGCAATCTTCATGTTCTAATAGTTTCATGGCACTATGCTGTTGTGGGGAGGCGTGTAACTTACTATCAGGCACATATCCTGCACGTCCCGTAACTCTATTCAGCAAAGAAAAAAAAAATACTTTCTGAAAACGCCTTGTAAAAAGTAATACATAACACATAATTATTGCTATGATTAAATACGTAAGTATCTACAGCAGAAGTATAGAAAACTGTAATCCCATTATCATATCAACAAATTATTACAAATGTCAATATTTGGATGTATGTTGCTTAATGACGTTGTAATTTATGAACCGATCGGGGTACAATTTGAAACACAGATTCTTCTTCCTTCTAGACCTTATCCCATTTACTTGGGTTCGGCCTTCCTAGTCCTTCTTCTCCACTGAGCACGATCTTGTGCTGCGTCCGTGTCAATTTGAGCATCTTTGAGGTCTTTTTGAACCGTTGTCAGCCAAGTGGAAGGTGGTCTTCCACGTGAACGTGTCGTCGTAGGCAGTGCGAGGGCAAGCTTCACCATGTGATCGTCTGTGCGTTATATGAGATTATAGTTTGAAAAACTACATATAGGCGACTAGCACTGCCCTGCTTAAGTTACCGCTCGTCTTTTATTTAGAGGGTTTTTTGTCGCTGAGCGGACCATATTGCCAGCATAACATTACATTTAAATTATGAACAAGTAGTTTTTCAGGACTAAATATGAGTTTATGCAGCATAATTGCATCATTGGGTTCACAGTGGTCAAACCTGCACACAGTTGCAGCCTAGCACCCCTTCTAGGATATACTCTTCTTCTGAGGAATAAATAGAATCGGTTTCAGTCATTCAGCTCAGTCAGAAGCTTCTAAAATGTTATTAGAAACGAGAGATAATAATAATAAGCGTAGTTCAGATGAACCGAACCTTATTAGATCCTGCCTGTTTCTTTGAAGCCACTAACTCATCTATATAATGAGCCCTTAGTACCTTGACATTGTCCACAAACTGCGTCGCTGTATGCAGCGTGAGTGGCTTACAACTACCAATCTACTTCACCCTTAGAATCGAGGCGGCGAGGTATGTTGCGGTTCTACTTATTTTGGTTGTAGACGAATAGCGATAGGTATAAGCTTTTTTTTTACTTTTATAGGTTTACACTTGACCGCCATCGCGCCTGATGTTCAACGACGATGCGGTCTACGATGGAGCGTGTTTACCTAGAAAAAAACCGATTCACTCTCGATTTGAAGACACAAAGATTGTAACCATCGGGGAAAACCAAAGTATTCCACAGTAAACGTCCGGCACTCACCGCTTCCTACAATCGACTAAAGCGAAAAGAGTGAGTTCACTCTTCTCAACTATAACATAATTCCGTGCGACTTGATTTATATCGTTGACATAACTAATATATCATAAGGAAACGAATGTTGGTAAACGAATGCACAATAACACGATAATGGAATTGACAAAAGTTTTATCCTCGTCGCCACTGTGATATCCTAGCCAGGGAATTAATAATGTAATTTGGGGAACTAATGAGACGCGTGGTTAGCAGCTGAATGACACATTTATTCCTTCTACCACGGTACCAAAACAACTTACGACTACCTACATTATACTTATAAAATATACCACAGTTATGATTTAAAACAGCTAACAGTCCATACTGTTCGAGACTAGGGTAACAGTCGAAGACGCATCGGCGGCTCAATTGTTTCGATACAATCGTACGATTTATTTTCGGAGCCTTTCTATTTGCTCGTTCGTTGTCAGCCAAATTCCTAATTCGCTGCGACAATTCCTAAAATATTTATTTTACTTTCATTTGGGTTAAGCTTTTTAATCGTATTAATATTATACAAGTAAATGTGTGTAAGTAGGTATGGATGTTTGTAACTATTTCAAGCAAAAACTACTGATATGTATGTGAAAATTGGTACCTACATAGAAAAATATGTAGGTACGTCTGGAATAACATGTTTTTAGGGTTCCGTAAAACGTAAAAACGGAACTCTTATAGATTCGTCATGTCTGTCTGTCCGTCCATATGTCACAGCCACTTTTTGCCGAAACTATGAGAACTACACTATTGAAACTTGGTGAGTAGATGTATTCTGTAAACCGCATTAAGATTTTTACAAAAAAAAATTAAAAAAAAGAAAAATTTGATACTTAGAACTGAAACACGAAATTTTTTTTTTCATCAAACCTACACGTTTGATATGTCTATCGATAGGCCTTCAAAAATAATGTTGAGGTTTCTTATATAGTTTTTGTCTACACTGAATAATTTGCGCGAGAGACACTTCCAAAGTGGTAAAATGTGTGTCTCCCCCCCTCCAACTTCTAAAATAAGAGAATGAAAAAACTAAAAACAATATAATATGATGTACATTACTATGCAAACTACCAACGAAAATTGGTTTGAACTCGATCTGATGAGTAGTTTTCTTTTATTTAATACTTCATAAATACATTATTATTAAAACTCCGATCAAAGTTACAACGAACTAAAAAACGATGTGTACTATGTACATTATGTTACTTGCTGCAACGGAACCCTTCATGGGCGAGTCCAACTCTTACTTGGCCACTTTATTTTTTTGAAGTAAAAAATTGAAAAGTCTTTCACACAGAAAATAACAAAATATACATCAATAAGCTCTCGAAGGCAAAAATTACGGTTATTACAACTGTTTGCGTACAAGTTTGATCAGTGGGACCTAAACTAAAAACACAGTATGTATTTTAACCAAGTAAGTAGTTAAGTACGTGATTATTGTGTGTTAAAATAGTACTAAATACAAGAAAAAAAAAAAAAAAAAATATACGGTCGAATTGAGAAACCTACTTTTTTTTTAAAGTCGGTTAAAAAGAGTTAAATGAAGTAAAAATGTCGAAAAGTAAAAAATTAATCATAATTCAAATCGTGTCTGAAGGATCAAATCGCATAAAAATCCTACCGATTAGTTCAGTACGGTATTCCCTCGTCGCTGTAGCTAAACATCACGGAACATTTTAAAAAATTGTTTATCTTTAAGTTGACTGAAGATAATGATGATGATGCAAACGCGTAACGACGAATATATTCCGGCATAAGAATACTCTGTATTACATAACACAACTTTTCGACGTAAAGTTGAGAAGAAGAAGTTCTCTTTTGTCTGCGTTCTGTCCTCTGTTACTCCGGACACTGTTGAATAATAAATGTAGAAACTTGGAAATGTTTTAAAATAACTTGAATTGGAATCCACCTACCCGAAGTTAAATTTCTAAGAAAAAAAAAATTCAAGTCAAGTCAATGAAAAAAAGGTTGAAATATTCTTTACGTACTGAAAATAGGGTCATAGAAATTTTGCCACTTTACTGTACAGTTATACATATTTATATTTCTAAGGTTCAACTTTATTGTTGTATTTGCAATGGAATATTTAGAACTTAGGTTGGATTTTCTACCCATAAATATATACCAATATACCTATAGTGAATTCAAATGTTTGCGCTGTGTCTGGGTGTTTCTTTGTATAATAAGTATGTATTTAAAACTATATAAGTATTATATCAGTTATCTGGCCGCCATCACACAAGCTTGTACCTAAGTAGGTACAAGGGTTTCTAGACGCAACGGCATCTGCCACCCATTTATTGGTTGGTTCCAAAGATGGTCACGGCCTTCGATATAAATCAAAAGAAATGCCCTGAGCATCTTGAAATTGTTAACAAACTGCGTCTCTGTGTGTAGCGTGAGTGGTTTACAACTACCAATCTACTTGACCCCCAGAATCGCTATCGGCGAGGTATGTTGCGGTTCTACTTATGTTGGTTGTTGACAACGAATAGCGATAGGTGTAAACGTCTGGCGTTCACCGCTTCCTACAATCGACTAAAACGGAAAGAGTAATTTCAGTCTTCCCAACGTTAACATACTGCCAAACTAACCACCATACAAAACCGCTAAAAGTCTTGCTAAGCGGTGTCAGGATTAATTAATCCTGACACCGCTTAGCAAGACTTTTAGCGGTTTTGTATGGTGGCCAGAAGTAAGTCTTTTTTAAATTTAACATAAAAGCTTTTGCACAAAACTACAAGTTTAAGCCTTTAATTACAATATTTAATATCTCCTCTAATTCCTCTATTGAAGCAGCTGTTACTACGGCAGCCACATCATCTACACACATGAATAATACGTCTGCACCCTTTACGGTTTACGGCATCGGTAGCCCCGATTGTCACGAAGTTCTTTTTTATTTATAAAACCAGTGTTGATGACAAAAGGGTAAAAATGTGTACGTGTAAACTAAAATGTAGCTTCAATAGGAATTATCATATGAAAGTTGCAGCATCAATTTATCTGCTAAACTTAACGTAACGTGCGCTTACCTATCATCAATTACCAAAAAAATTTGGCAATCATAGGAACTGCCGATAGAAGTGAAAACTTATAACTCAGAATTTGATAGCTTACCTTGAAAACTACACGGGTGTAACCGGAGGACGTGGCCTCGCCATGCGTCTAGAAATGCGTCAGCATTTCCCATTGACTCACGCATTTCTAAATGGTCATGCCATGATGTCGAGGCCACGGCCTTTCAGCATTTCCCATTGGCTGACGCATTTCTAGATGCCCAATCGCCAAGATCCCGAGTTTACCCGAAGATTTCTTATCATACCCGAGCGTGACGCTAGAACTCAATTTACACCCCACGATAAATCTGTCTAGGCGCGCTTAAAGAAGTTTTCACTTCAAAAATGTAAGTTCTTGAAGATATGTATGGTATGTATGGTATGTATGTACAAATTTCTAGATAATAAGTATAATAAAGTGTTCACTTTAAGCCCTCGAAATTAAAACCACAGAAGACAATAAACAGAATGTTTACTTTTCTGACTTAATTATTTTTATACTTACGACGACCTCAAAAACGGCGGCGGTTTTAATTTTTTGCATGTATGTTACACGACAGCTCTGCTCATTTTCAAATTGCTAATATTACTAATTGGCTGATTGTTACTAAATTTTGAAGTGAAAACTTCTTTAGGGGCGCCTAGACAGATATTTCGTGGGTTGTGAATTGGATTCTAGCATCACGCTCGGGTATGATAAGAAATCTTCGGGTAAACTCGGGACCATGGCTATTGGCCATTTAGATATGCGTCAGCCAAAGGGAAATTCTGAAAGGGCGTGGCCTCGGCATCATGCCATGGCTATCTAGAAATGCATCAGCAAATAGGAAATGCTGACGCATTTCTAGATGGCCATGCCATGACGCCTAGGTCACGCCCTCCGGTTACACCCGTGTAATTTCCAAAGTAAGCTATCAAATTCTATCAAGTTTTCACTTCTATCGGCAGTTCCTATGACTGCCAATTTTTCTTTTTTAGGTTGTTGTTTCTAAATATTTTTTTTTGTTTATTTAGTGCAATAAAGAATGTATCTGTTTATCTGTCTATCTAATTTTGAATCGATTTTTTGATTCGTTTTTTGTTTTGTAGATAATATTCCGAGGAGGTCCCATGCACCTACCTAAATTTTATCGAATCAGTGTAGTGAGCTTTTAAATGTAACCAAAAACCTAAAATTTGCATTCTATATCTGGATGACATTATCATAGAATTTAAATATGATATTTAGTCAAGTTTGTTAAATTTTAAATTAAAGTCGGTTTGTTTATTCGTAGAATATTAAATTATTGTGTTTAGCTATCGGTTGTTCTGTGCGGATATTAACTGTGGTTATGTAGGTAGTTGCAGCTGTGGTAGCCTAGTGACGTGAACGTCCGCTTTTTCGATCATGAGGTCATAGGTTCTAATTCCACCTACAACCTCTGAGTATTTTGACAAGTCCTGCTAAATAAACACAAAGATTTTTTTCCCTCTATATAGACAATTTTCCTCATAAAGAATAATTCTACATAGTTTTTATAACAGCCTGTTTTGTTTTAAAGTGAAACTTTTATTAGATCGTCTCAAACTTTTTGGTCTGTGTGTTGCATGTCGCGTGACGGTCGCAAATTTCATTGGACTTTAAACCTTATTTTTACTGTGTTATAGACTATACTGCATCAGAACTGTTATTTATACGTTCTTTTGGATCTGACTTAATTTTTGAAAGGAAAATAAAGCTATGTAGTCTATGGGACAATTCAATTTTTGACTTTCGAATTCACGGTATATTTGTGACGCGTCATAATTCTAACAGTGAACGGAGTGGTACGGTGTGTTGTGTTTTTGTGTTTTTCTTATTGGAATTATATAACGTAAGTACTGTTTATTATTGTAAATGTGTTTATCATGCTATAATGATTGTAATTGGATAATTTGAGGCATGAATTACATCGTACAAAATAAAAATACATCGAATGAAAGTCGTAACGAATTGTCACTCACTTTGCCGTTTTCGTTGTGATTTGTAAAAATGTTTAGCTAAATGTCTATAATGTGAAAAAAAGTTTCACTTTTACCGTGGTTTCATAAAACCACACAATTTTTTTTTGTTTGATATTTCAATTTTTTATATTTATCGTTTCATACGGTCTAAGGTTACTGTATCATTAGACTCGCAGGGTAGAGTCCCAGAAGACATCGTTACATAGAGTGGTACATGTAAAATAACCAAGTGCCACAGACATACACTGTTATAGACAACGTCTTTTGTGAAGTTGCATTCACTTAGCAAACAACACATATTTAAAACATTTCTTTTTTACTACACAGAGTAATAGGGCAGCAAGATAAGCACCTAATGAGCAACAAGCCTCCCATAGGTAGAACTCTGCAGATTCCGCCAGGGGAAGTACCACACTTTTTCCATGTATTCTACCACCGAGCCGTAATGTGAAAACAGCACTGTATTCCGATTTGGAGGGCAATGTTTCCAGTGTAATTACAGGATATAGAGATAAAACACGTTATATTACTGGATAACAAGCTCAGTGCAGTGAAAGGTAATGATTTGGACTCTTCATGTTCAGGCATGTTGCTCACCATCTATTTTATAAAAGAAAAAATCTCAGGAAAAACATTGTCCTTCAAATTAGAATTCACTCATGTGTTCACATTATTGATTGGTAATAGAATAACTGGCAAAGGCAAGTGGAATAATGGCAAATATTGCAGGTTGGGGGACATTCCGCGTACCTACTCTAGAAGATAGATAGCTGATTTAATACATTTTATGTTTTTCCATAGTATTCTTTCAAATCATTAATGAAGCAGTGTCTAAACGTGTCTGTGGTGCTAATGCGGTACTCTGGGACTTGCTATTTGCAGGTTGAGAAAATGTCAGACTTAAAAGTAAGTGGATAGAAATATACAGAATTTCGTCTAGAGGGAATGTTCACAAACTGAATTTAAAGAATCCGTTATCATTATGTCTGACCCCTGAATATAAGCCCCGCGGTTTTATCTGCATGGTTCCTGTTCTCGTTATTTTACCGGGATAAAAAGTAGCTTACCTATATGTTCTTCCAGATTATAATCTACGAGGATATGTGTTCCAAATTTCAACCCGGTCCGTTCATATGTTTTAACGTGATTGAGTAACAAACATCCAAACATTGACATTTATTGTAATGAAGGATTGCCTTACAATGCTGTCAACCTAGCTGCTTTTTCAGGACTCTTAGCAAAATAAACTGGGTGACGAGCGCAGTGCAGTGGTAGGTAATGATTTGGACTATGTTCCAATAGCTGCGTGTCCCTGTGTGTTATGTGGCAGGCATATTGCTTACCATCAGGCACATGTCCTGCTCTTCTTGTCACTGAAAAAAACTTTAGGAAATATCACAGCTTTGTCAGTTATTCTACCGTTCATACAGTAATGTGCAATCATTATTGTGTCCAGCTTGAAAGACAATGTTTCCAAAGATATTACAGGGCAAAAAGGTTATCTGTGTTTTTAGGTGATAAGTAGTGATTTAGACTCTTTATGTTCAGTAGCTGCGCGGTATTATCACAGTATAAAGAAATACTACTTAGATAGATAGATAGATAGAAACACTTTATTGTTCACAACACAAAAAAAAAAAAAAAAAGATACATTCTTAACTCTAGTGGAACAAACGGCGACCTTATCGCTAAGAGCGATCTCTTCCAGGCAACCAGAGGATGGAGAGAAAATTTGAGATAGCAAAAGACGGGGTAACTATGTGCCGTAAAGTATCAAATAGGTACACATACATACAGTAAATTAACAATCATACATCCTAATACTTAAAATACTTATATTATATTTTGTAGGTAAGTATAAGTATAATATATAATATATATACTTAATTGAGCAACAAACATCGAAACTTTGAAATTCATAATATTAGTAGGATATCTTTCAAAATTAAAGGTAATTAAATTAAACTCTCACATGGTCTCGAAAATTCGCAAAATTTGCTTCGTGTGATTCCCAGTTCAACAATCACTAATTCAGTTACCAAACCCCGTGCGTACGGAAATTCGCTCGGAATTCTCACCAATTACTATAAACTTCAGTTTCAAAGACACGAAATTGCCAAAACGGTCGAATAATATGCTCAAAGCGAGCAGAAATGTCCTTCGAAAGGATAGTAGGAGATCCCGCTATACTACGACCATCACCGAGCTGGTTATTGGTTGAAAAGTTTTTTTTTTTTTTTTAAATATGGAGTGACGAGACGAGCATGTCATGTGCCTGATGGTAAGCAACATGCCTGCCACATAACAACACAGTGACACGCAGCTATTGGAACATGAAGATTCCAAATCATTACCTAGCACTGCACTGCGCACGTCACCCAGAGATCTAAGTTGTTATATCTCTAAGCCCTGTAATTTCTCTGGAAACATTGCCCTTCAGACCGGAACACAGTAATGTTTGTATATTACTGCTTGGCGGTAGAATATTTGGCAAAGGTGTGGTCCTTCCCCAGGCGGACTCTGCCAAGAGTCCTACCACTACTAAAATGTATTTTATATTCAATTAATATGTCACCATATACTCGTATGTAGGGGAGAGCGGGGCTAGAAGTTCCGATTTTTAGTTAACCTAATTTTTTTATACCTGATATTTGATTTTATTATTTCTATGCTATGAATAAATTAACTTACATATTTCACTTTACTATTAATATAGTTATCGTGGTCATTGGCTGTGAGATTTATTTGTTATTCATTTTTTTAGGACCATAGTCGGAAAGTAACAACTTACCCCGGCTCGGGGCAAGTTGTTAAGAAGTCGGGGTAAATTGTTACGATTTCTGTTAATGGTTTAATTTCTGAAATGAAAAGCAATAAATAATTAAATCAAGTATGTTTATTAAGTATTATATAATCAACAATATCCTACGTATTATCATAAAACATTTTTAAGTTTTAACCAGTGCTAATCATTATTTGTACTTCAACAATTATTTAACATTAGAAACTTATGAAATAACTTGCAACTATAATCAGCCTTTATAATTATTTCAGTCTTTAATCACAGTAATGTCTTGTCTTAGGCTGAAACTATCAATAAACAAAAACATAAAAAACGCCGTCATAGGCAAAAAAAAAAAAAAACAAATAATTTATAATTAGCCTTCAGAAGATATTTCAGAATCACAGTTCGGGCACACATATTTAAATAAAGATGGATTCTGCGTACATCTAGCATGAGCCCAGTTCTTGCAATCTTGACATTGAACCCATTCTTCTCCAGAACGCGAATTAGAGTAACTATCGCAGCACACTAGACAAAAATACTCTAAGCCGTCCTCTTCACTCTCAGAATTTTCACTACTTGTATGTAAAACCTGTCGTTTAACAGACTTTCCCTTTCCCTTTCCCTTTCCTTTTCCCTTTCCTTTTCCCTTTCCTTTTCCCTTTCCTTTTCTATGTTCTTGACTTATTTTACTCTTCCCTTTTGTCTTCTTGCTTTGCTCTTCTGCTAAGGCCTGTTTTTCAGGAGTGTCCGTTAAAATGGTGGATTTCCTTATACGTCTCCTTTGAGTTCCAATTCTTGGAGGCGCCTTTGGAAAAGGACGTATATTTTCTGGAGAAAAAGGGGCATACTTTCCGAGTTGTTCTTCTGTGACACCAGAAGGTGAAGGCAGATTAACAATCCCTGATGACCCTGGCGTATCAAAGGTTTGGTTTTCACCAAAACTGATGTTTACAGTTGCAGGTGCACAATCGTCTAATCTGGTAATAGTCTCTGAGAGTAGTTCTGGAATATTCGTAATTATATTATCTGAAATAGCTAAAGATGTAGCTTCAGAGGCGTTATTTAAAGCCAAAGGGCGATCTGTAACAAATGACGGAGAATAATCGTCCTCTGTAAAAACATTGGGGTCAAAAGGCCAAATACCAGCTTTTCGGAAAGCGCTCATGACGTTTACGGGAGTCACTGCAAGAGGTAATGCGTATTTAACTATTTCTGGTATCTCATAGATACTCATTGTCTTGCCCGGATTATTTCGCATCCAATTGTCCTGAGCTTTTGCACAATAGTTTTTGAAAGGTGCATTTACTCCAACATCTAGTGGTTGTAGGCGGTGTGTGCAATGAGGCGGAAATGAGAGCATTATAATGGAGTTAGATTTCGCCTTCTCCACCACATTGATGTCGATATGAGATTGGTGATTATCGAGCAATAACAAAATCGGATCTGAAGGTGATGGTTTCGTGTGCTTGATAAAATGATCCATATATATCAGGAACTCCGTGGCTGTCATCCATCCTGAACCGTTTCCTGCGCCGATAGATTCAGGTGGGCCACTTTTTATAAACAAATCCTTGTATTTAAGTCTCGGGAATATAAACATGGGAGGGACTGTATGACCTGATGCATTTACAGCCAGTTCGACAGTAACTAATGTCCCGCGTTCAGCTGATACTATGGCCCCTACTTGCTTAACTCCCTTCTTGGCAACGATTTTCCTCGGCTTTAAGACTGTGGTGACGCCCGTTTCATCTAGATTGTATATTCTTGAAGGTGGAAATTTGTATTTATCCAACACTGTGCTTAGTTTCGTAAAAAAATCACCAACGTTGTGCTTATTGAAAGATGTTGCCCTACTGGCACTAGTTGACTCCGGTGTTCTTATA
The DNA here is from genome assembly GCA_963693475.1 of Ectropis crepuscularia. Classification (NCBI taxonomy): domain Eukaryota; kingdom Metazoa; phylum Arthropoda; class Insecta; order Lepidoptera; family Geometridae; genus Ectropis; species Ectropis crepuscularia. The sequence goes on from OY856355.1 coordinate 24,978,438, forward strand.
GCAAGATGAGAATTTCTTTTTAAAAAACCAGTTAGCCAATCAGGACCAGCTTTTTTATTTTTGTGCCAAGATAGTGGAATATTGGGAGCATTGAATTTTACTGCACATTCGTACGCTAATTTTTTGAGTTCTTCTGGTAGAAGACCAAAGAAAATTGAGCTACATTTTAATATATAGTCAGCCAACTTATCTTCCTGTTCTTCCGTAAACACAGCTCTTGTTTTTTTGTAGCCTGTTGTGATATTTTCTTCTCGGGATCTTACTTTCTTTACAAATCTGTACAAAGTCATATGACAAATTTCAAGCTCTCTCGCAACAGTTTTAATTTTTCTGCCGTCATTAATAACTGCATTTGCTGCTGTTTGCAGTAACTCCTTTGATATTAAGCCTCGGGTCGATTTTCTTTTATAAGTTCGCATGCTGTAAAAGAAAATAACAATAAAATAAATGCCTCATTTTGGCCCTCGTTGGGGGAAGCCTATCTTCAGCAGTGGACTACTAAAAGCTGGTTATAATGATTATAATGATACCTCATTATTGGTACAAATGAATTGGGGCAAGTTGTTCCGAGGTCACAACCTGCCCCAGAAAAAAGGAACATCTAGCCCCAATCACACGAGTTGAAAAAAACACAAAATGTAGGTTAAGTTACAAAACTTACGCCAATTACGCATTGTTTATCACAACAATAGATAAATCCTTACATTGAAACAATGAAACACTCAACGCAAATTGTTAAAATTCATGAAATAGACCAAAAATAATAAATACGAAAATATTTACTTACGTGAATCAGCGACGCACATGCGGTCGATCCAATATTCCCGGCGCCACTGGCCTGTTTAAGATAGCCGCCGTCGATGCGCTGTGGCATTGCAAGTCATGACGCGTTTATTGAATATTCCTATCTCTTTTCCTCACGGAGTTATTTCAATCGGAACAACTTACCCCGGTAACTTCTAACCCCGCGCTCCTATATTGCAAATGGGTTATCTAAAAAAACAGTCCAGAATATAGTTAATTAACAATTTTTTTTTAACATTTAACTTAAAATGAGTGTATTTTTGAAAAAACAGTGTTACATAACTTATTATTTTGCCTTTACTCAATGCTTACGAAATTCAACCCCTAAGGGTATGGGATAGGGGATGGAAGTTTGTTTGAAACTTTTTATTTCTTAATCATATTTGCATAAAATTACGCAGGACGTGAGCATGACGAAAATGACGAGTAACGTATTACAGTGTTCTTCAAAATTCGACCTCCAAATGGGTGAAATAAGGGATGAGAGTTTGTATATAAAGTTTTATTCTTTGAACATATTGAGCATGAGATTTCGTAAGCATTGAGTAAAGCCAAAATAATAAGTTATGTAATACAGTTTAAAAAAAAAACATTTTAAGAGTAGGTAATGTTTAAAAAAAAATTTTTGTTCATTAATCATGTTCTGGACTGAAATTTTGTGACAACCCATTTTCAATGTATTTATTTGTTGACTTATTACATTAAAAATATAAAATACTTTTCAGCCGATAACCACCTCGGTGATAGTCTTTGTATAGCGGGATCTTAGACTAGGACCAAAGCGTAGTAGAATCGAGAAAACGCTCGGTTCCCGCAAACAGCAAGCTGAACTGATATTAAGTCGGTCCATCGAGACGCAAGTGTAGGGAACTGCCGAGGTTTTACACTCGCTGCGCGAACTAGACGTAGTAAGTAACGTAGGTACGTGAAGGTTTGAATATTTAATCATATTTTCAAGTTTCTATCGATATATTTAGAATACATCAAAATGTTTCCACTTCAAAAACACAAACAACTTTTACGATTTAGTTCAAATTTTGATTTACAACCCTTTTTTGTGTAGGGGAAATGCATTTACGCATATCCATCGTGCAGGGATGTGGAGATGGAGCACATATCAACTAAAACTTTCACAGGTTTTTCTGGCATGGTCAGGGTTCAGAGTCGCGGGGGCACACAAACGACCCTGACCCACTTGTTGCGAGCCCACTTTGCGGGGAGTGTCTATACCCCTTTCAGTGCCGTGCCGGAAACCAGCTGTGTGTCACTTCCGCGGAAAAGACTATCCCTGCGGGGGGCCAGATGACCCTAAACGTCCAACACCCCAGGCCCTTCAGTGGAGATGGGATGCGAGCTAGAGTGACTACTCTCCGGGATCGCCCCCATCTCCACTTCCGCATCAGTGAGTGGATGAGTAAATGCATTCACTTTCGTTCCTCCACCTAACATGACCTCTCACTGTGAAAGAAATAAAGTGCTATTTCATTTAAAATTTAACATCACCACTGACTTCGGGTCCGTGCCTGTTTCATTTAGGTTCTTTTTTCACTTCTATTTGGGGTTAGAAGAAGAAAAAAGAAAATAAGAGGGAGTAGGGAATATTTTCAACCTAATTGTAGCGCGTTTTAGTCCGATTTTGCTATTTTCTAAATCGACTGCTTCCGGGCCTCCACCACGACTGCATTTCTGTCCCTGATGACCTTCTTTAAGATCTTAAAGTGCTTAAAGTTTAAAGTGTTTCAGTAATAATATTTACTTCAAAGCCAACGATACTTTTTTATTAATATTCCAAGCTTTCTAAGTTACATACTCAAGTAGATATTACTGCTTTGTAGTCACGTACATCTGTGTGTTTCAGCGCGACACTCACACCCGTTGTCTGCTCTTAGTGCTTTATTGCTTTTTATTGCTCACATTTTGCTTAAATGATTACTGGGCAAGCAGTGGCTCAGATAACTGGCGTAGTGGTATGATTTATTAGTGTTGCTGATGTATTTTCTAATGTTTTACGAAAAAACAAACTCCAAAACTAGAGCGTTATTGTTAGTTATGCAAAAATGCAACTTTTGAGGGAGAAGCGTTGAAATGTTTAAAATCATTTTGATTCGCGCTAATCTTGCATAAATACCAGAACTTTATTTCGGAAGCTATGTGTACTAGCAAAATAACATTACTGCTCAAAGTATAGTGACTATCTTCAAAATCATAAGCTCACTAAATGATCCCACTTCTGAGACATAGGGTCTTCTCTCGCAAAGTTAGATTCAAGGTAATAATCCTCCATGCTGAACCGGCTCTCTACCGCCTAACTAAATCGGCTATGGCTTTGCTATTGCCGTCTCTATCATTTCAAGCGAAAAGAAAAGAGAGAGAAACATCAAAGCTATGACATTTTTCGTTCGGCGGTAGATCCCCCGGTGTGAGTTGGCGGATGAACCGTGACCTCAATGATTCTTGAAGTATGCAGGTTTCATCACGATGTTTTCATTCACAATTAATGCCATTGATAATATTTGAAGAACAATAGTTCATAGGTTTTTACCACATAAAAGAAGTATGTATTTAAAATAAATAATAAATAAAACAAACGGGGTGAGCTAAATAAAACCGTTTAAAAAATAAAAGTTTTATATCAGCTGTCTGGCTCCTATATTACAAGCTTTGCTTAGTTTGGGGTTAGGTAGTAGATAGTGTTGTGTGTGAAATGTCCACCAATATTTATTTGTCCACCAATGTTTAATGAAATGGTTTTTTTTTGTGGTGCAGGCGGATTACAAACCCAAGACCTCACGACAGTAAATCGCACTCTTTAACCACTTACTAGTCTACCACAGTTTCATGTTTACATGGGCTATTAGTAGTAGGACTAGGGATCCGCCTGGGGAAGAACCACATCTTTGCCAGTTATTCTACCTCCAAGCAGTAATCTGCAAACGTTACTATGTTACGGTTGGAAGGGCAATGTTTCCAGTGATATTACAGATCTTATAATAAATCTGCTCGTAGACCCTCTCTGGTCTGGTGATACAGTGCAGTACTAAGTAAGAATTGGGATTCTTTAAGTTGCATTAGATGCATTGCACTTTTACTATACGTTTTAAAATCAAGACAATCGTTTAATGTTTCCAAGTAGTTTCAAAGCAGTGTTCAGTAAAAAGCAATTCATTAACTGCAGACCATTTAACTAGTTTGTTGCTTCTCCGCTGGTGAAGATTAATGGTGTGTTCATGAGGTTACAATGGCTACGTTAGATGCTTTAGATACTTATCAAAGCAGTATATAAACAGGCCGCTGCTAGGAGTCGGAGCGGTCTCGCACAAATATGTAAGTAGATACTCAAGGTATTTAAACCATTCTGGTCTTATTTCCTACTAATATTATAACGTAAAATTACTGGCAAAGGTGAGGTACTTTCCCAGGTAGACTCTGTAAAGCGTTCTATCACTACAATGTACGCCTGTTTGTCGAGGAAACCCTAACTTCTAAACGCATGCATAGCATTTGCAGCCACTTTTTTTTCTACTGCTGAGTACTTGGGGTCTTATCACACAAAGAAAGTCAATGCCGTCATCCACTACGCTGGCCTTCGCGGCATGTTCCAATAAGAGGAAATTTCGAGGTCATGCGTCAGCTGACAACCCGCATTTAGCCAGCGTGGTGGGTTACAGCATTGACTCTCTCCTTACGAGAGAACGCTCCGAGAATCAGCAGAGGGAAGATTTGGGCCAAAATTTAAGCTTATGCTATTGGTCGTGGGTTCGATTCCCACCCAGTGTAAATATTTGTGTGATGAATTCAAATGTTTGCAATGTGTCTGGGTGTTTCTATGTATAATAAGTATGTATTTTCAACTATACTATAAGTATTATATCAGCTATTTGGCCGCCATAGTACAAGCTTTGCTAAGTTTGGGGTCAGATTGTGTTGTGTGTGAATTGTCTACCAATATTTGTCCACCACCAACAATAATATACCGTTGTGAAAATCTTGGGTGAAAGCAGCAGCTCTTGCGGCTGATGATGATAATATATGGAATGTAAACGGCAGCCTAAATGATGCCTATATCTGTTCCGAATTTCAACTATAGTAGAAGGAAGTATAATTTGTATATTATATTTACAATAAAGTCACTGATAACATGAATTCTAATAAGTACTCTTACAAAGTTTTTGGCCATGTAGCTTACCCACTTTTATTTTCCGTAATATAAAGCTGGCGCCCAAAATGGGACTTTAAACCACAGATGAGGTAGCAGTAATGGCGTATCTAAGCCAGCTAATACTGATCGTACAAACGTACTTCCCCTTAATTTGTGTAATAGGCAAGGGCGTGGGCCACTAGCCCCAATTAATTAAGGTTTTATATACCTTTGCGGTCCTTTTTACGCATTAAGTACTGCGTTAATTCTGGTAGTAACCTTTTTGCTTTACGTTCGGGTTGTGGTGACCTTGATTGAGGGTAGGTTAAGATTTTTATTGCAAGGTTTTTGGGACGGAGAATGTAGGTGAAGGGATACTTTGCATTTAGATACGCGATGGTGAGGGTTATGGACACTTTTGTAGATAGATAGACTGCCTAATGCTTTTTTTAAAAGGTCACACGTTTATTGGTTAGCAACATGCCTGTCTACAACATTTTAGGCCATGCCATGCAATAATTTGAACATGCAAAGTTGAAATCAGTGCAATGCATTTTGTACTATTGGCAAATGCACAAGTATGAATATAATATGTTGATTCACTTTGTACTTACTCTATAAATATTACCTTCAAATCGACGCACAGTAATATAATACAATCGACACATTAAAACTTAGCGGTAAAATAATTAGGAGTGGTGTGGTACTTTCTTAGATGGATCTTGCAAAACAATCCTAATCTTATAGAAATAATGATTTTCATCGTTTCATATAGATACATAGAATGATATGTGATTCACAATCGTAAGTGTTCCGTATAATCGGGCAACGTTATATCGGCCATCGAAATCATAGCGGATCTATGGTTGACAGCCGGCTGTCACTTATACGTTGTCTTTGTTCGCGGGAACGACGAGTCACGTTTTCTTTTCTAACCTGGTTGTTTTTTCGGGATAAAAGTGTTAATATTGCTTCGGGAAGAGACTATTAACATTAATTGTGACTACTGGATTAGTGCTGGACTATTTGTGTGAAAGTGGGCTACTGGATTGGCCCTTTTCTACAACGCCGGACCGTTGCTACTGCTGGAACGGGAATTCTGGAAGTCTACGGAATCTGTCTGGTTTGGTTATTCCACATTCCCTTTTCTGACCCCGTTCCTTCTTCCTGTCAGACCAAACTGGGCTTTGGACGACGCCGGGAACCCTACGTAAGTGATTTCTTTTCGGTACTTTGTTTGCAATTAGGGGGTAAACTTTAAAATCGGTATAGCTGTTTATTAATGTTTTAAAATCTCGCTGATGGGCCCCGAGACGGTAACTTCTGGATAAATTATTGAACATTTTCTGGTAGCAGGAGCGCGGTTAACCGTAAATACCCCTTTTTTGTTTTTATTTTTCTGGGAAAAAATATCGGGTAGGCCAGATATTTGGGGGTTCCCAGTTTATAATTTCTCCCCAAACTGTCGGGAAATTGGTATTAAGTGGTATCCGGCTTAATAGGTTGCGGATATAATTGTTGTGACATTGTCCGAACTTTAGGTTAATTTAAAATTTAAATTTAAATTTAAAAATGGCTTCGGATTTGGCCAACCAGCTCCGGTGGTTTGAATCCTTGTAAGGATTGGTCGGCAGGAGAGACCGGGAGGAGGCGCTATTAAACAGGGCAGAACACCTCGACAGGCGCCTGGAGATCGCTGAGAGGAGCACAGGATTGCTGCGGGATGCAAGGCCGCCTCCACCTGATGAGCAGATGGAGAGGATCGACGCGGACATGCGGCGCATCCTGGATTTGTACGACGAGGTCTCCGAAGGGGTTCGCCAGCTGGAGAGGTCTCGTCAGGGAAGGGCGAACTCGGGACCCGTCATCAGGAATGCGGGTTCGGGTGTAGTGGGACGCCTTCCCACCCTGGACTTGCCCAGGTTCACAGGTAACCTGCGAGAGTGGAGCGGCTTCCGGAGTATGTTCGCCTCTCTCGTAGATTCACGCACCGACTTGACGAGGGCGGAGAAACTGGCGTATCTCCGCACGTCACTGGAGGGTGAGGCACTCTCCCTGATCCAGCACCTGGAGCTGGACGACGACAACTTCGGCACGGCGATGGAGTTGCTGGAGACGAGGTTCCAAAACCCTCGGCTCCTCGCCGACGCTCACGTGTCCCAAATACTGGGGCTGCCGAAGGTGACTGAGAGGTCTCAGTTGAGGCCGCTAATCCTCACGCCCGTGAAGGTGGCGTACAACGCCTTGCGCAGCTTGGGACTGCCAGTAGAACATTGGTCGTTTCTGCTGGTCCACATTCTGCTGGGCAAGGTGCCGCTGGAGTTGCGCGCCCGGTTCGAGCGGGAAAGGGGCCTTCACGGCGACCCGAAGGTCTTCCCCACGTTTGAGGAGCTGCTTCGGGTCCTGGAGTGGGAGGCGAGGATGGTCGAGTCGGCGCCGCAGGAGGCGCAGCCCGCCGCTTCAGCTCGTGGCCCTGCCGGAACAGGACCGCGACCTACCAATCCCCGCACTCAGGGTGGGGTAAAGCGGACGGCGACGGTGACGACTGCGTCGGAGCAGGATTGCCCGAACTGTGGCCAGCTTCACGCGCTGGTGCAGTGTCCGGCCCTGCTTGCGAGGACGACTTCCGACCGACGAGGGATCGTTCGGAAGTTGCGTCGGTGCTACGGGTGCCTGGGGGGTCATTTGTACAATGACTGCCCCACGGCACGGCCGTGTCCTGGGTGTGGGGGACCACACCACCAGCTCTTGTGCACCAGGAGCGATGGTGCTGGTCGACAGCCCTCAGGGAGGGGGCCCTCCACGGGCGGGGGCGCTCCCACGCCGAGCCACGCATTGTACAACAATGAAGTGGCTACAGCGTGGAGCACGCCCCCTCCACCCCAACCCACGGCAGCACCGGGCAGCCCAACAAGGGGCGTCCTACACGTGGCTCGGTCACCGACCTCACAGCCCGCGCGGACGCGCGCGAATTGGAGGGATGGAAGGGTGATACCAGAGTCACCACTGGGGTCACCTCCCCAGCGTTACCCTTCTCCGCCGCCGGATCAGCGACCAATGGAATGGAGGGCGTACACGCCTCCCCTCCATGAATATCCGAGGCTGGACTACCACCCGCCCTACTTTCGATATGCAGGGCGGCCGGATATGCCCCCCCTCCGATGGCCCTTTGCACTCGGCAGCCATATTGGGCTGGGCCCTGTAGTCCGACGGGTTCGGACGGGCCTCGGAGGGATTGACTAGCCTCCGTTCCCTTGGCACAGGATCAACCGGTAGTCCTGCTGCCCACCCTCTGGTTAAGGGTTTGGGGTCCAAGAGGCGACTACGTCCGGATACGAGCGCTCTTGGACACAGGGTCCCAGGGGTGTATTTTGACAACCCGGGTTGCTCATCGCCTGGGCCTGGCTAGGTTTCCGTCACCGACTCCGTTGCGAGGAGTCGGGAACACAGAGGTGCGGTTGGCTGGACAGACCCGCCTCTCCTTCTCGTCCGTACATTCCTATTCGGAAAGGATTGCGGTCAGGGCCACCGTCATAGATTCGGTTGTCGGTTGGCTTCCTCAGGCGGACATAGATCCGGATCTTTTGTCCTGTACTAAGGGTCTCAGGTTGGCGGATCCCCGCTTCGGGATGGCGGGTCCGGTAGATCTTTTGTTGGGTTCTGATGTACTGGGTTACATCATGAACGGGAAGCCTAGACTGTTGGACCAGTCTTCGCTGATGGCGCTGCCCACCATCTACGGGTACGCCATTTTGGGAATGGTGGATGAGTGGCAGCAGTCGAGTCAGGCTTCTTTTACGGGAACGGCCCTCGCTCAGATCATGCAGAGGTTCTGGGAGATCGAAGAGCCGCCTACCGTGTCTTGGCTGGATCCCGAGCACGTGGAGTGTGAGAACTTTTATCAGGCTCACACTCGGAGAATGGTTTCTGGGCGATTGGAGACTAGGCTGACTTTCCGGGATAACCCCCCGCGTCTGGGCCAGTCTCGATCATTGGCCGAGAAAAGGCTCAGGTCCATGGAGCGACGCATGGCTCGAGATCCGGTACTTCGGGAAAAGTACATCGAGTTCATGAGGGAGTATGAGGCACTGGGCCACATGTCTCCGGCTCGCGACGACTGGTCGACCATGGACCACTATTTTTTGCCTCATCACGCTGTTTTGAAAGCGTCGACGGGCAAACTCAGGACGGTGTTCGATGGATCCGCTCCGACTTCGACAGGAGTGTCACTGAACCAGTGCCTCCACGCTGGACCGAAGTTACATCGGGATATTGTAGACATCATCCTGAATTTCCGTAGGCATCAGGTGGTGTTGGGAGCGGACATCCGTATGATGTTCCGACAAACGGTCATACACCCCGAGGACAGGAGGTTCCAGTTGATCCTCTGGCGGGAAAGTCCTCAGGACCCTATGATGGTGTATGAGTTGAACACCAACACCTATGGGTTGAGATCAAGCCCCTTCATTGCGATCCGCTCACTGCTGGAGTTGGCGGAGCAAGAACGGGCTCGCTACCCACGTGCAGCCGCAGTTCTGGAACGCGACCTGTACGTGGACGACGTTTGCACTGGTGCGCAGACGGTGGAGGAAGCTCTGTTGCTCCGGGATGAGCTTACAGAGCTTCTCGCATCTGGAGGCTATGAGCTTCGGAAATGGCTCTTTAACGACCCCAACGTCCTGGCTGGTATCCCGGACGATCACCAGCAGGATCCGGGGCTCTTCGAGGAAGGTGACGATCCGCACGGGATTGCGGTTCTGGGCATGCAGTATCAACCGGTTGCTGACATCTTCACCTTTCGGGTGGCACTGGAAGCCACACGCGCGTGGACAAAACGGACGGTTTTGTCCACCATCGCCAGGATGTTTGATCCAAACGGTTGGATCAGTCCGGTTCTGTTCGCAGCCAAGTGTCTGTTACAGCGACTTTGGACTCTGAAGTTCTCATGGGACGACCCCCTGGTTGGAGACTCGCTTAACATTTGGCTTCGTTTAATATCTGACCTCGAAACGGTCAATTGAGTGGCGTTGCCCCGGCGCGTTCTGCCACCAGGCTGTAGCCGGATCAGCCTGCACGGGTTCTGTGATGCGTCCGAGCTGGGTTATGCCGCATCTGTGTACTTACGTACAGTTGACGCTGGAGGCCACGTCAATCTCACGCTCTTATTGGGGAAGAGCAAGGTAGCTCCTATCAGGACACGACTCACTATTCCGAAATTGGAATTGAGCGGAGCCACATTACTTGCTCGGCTGCTTAAGCACGTATATCAGGAACTGTCCACCTCGATAGACATCCGGAATGTCTATGCGTGGTCAGACAGTCAGGTCGTGCTTGCCTGGTTAAGAGCAGCCCCTCACACTTTGGAGACCTTTGTGGGAAATCGGGTTTCCCAAATCCAAACCATTGGACTGGACATTGTTTGGAGACATGTCCCGGGTGAGTTGAACCCCGCTGACTGTGCTTCGCGCGGCTGTTCCGCGCCGGAGCTAGTTGATCACCCCTTATGGTGGGGTCCGGACTGGCTGCGGGAGCCAGAAGCTTCCTGGCCAGCTCTCGGCGCGGACTCGGAGCGAGCGGAGCTGCCCGGAGTCCGCGTGCATGCGATTGTGGCGGAAGTGCCCCCAGACCCTGATTGGTTGACGGGTCGTTACAGCAAGCTGGATAAATTGCTGGGGGTAACTAGCTGGATTAAGCGCTTCATCCACAACTGTCGTCACCCTCGTCTGAGGAGGAGTGACCAGATCGCCACTGTGGAGGAGCGTCGGAGTTCCTTGCTGCACCTCATTCGGCTGGTACAGGGTGAGAGGTTTCCGACGGAACTTGAGGCGCTGCGCTGCGGTCGCGCTCGCTTGAAGGGTGCGGTCGCTAAGTTGAACCCTTTCACAGATCAGGATGGTCTTCTGCGCGTAGGAGGTCGGCTCCGGAAAGCCAACCTGCCGTACGGCAGCAGGCACCCCCTGTTGCTACCTAAAGGAGGTCCTCTGGTGGACCTGCTGATCTCCGATCGGCATATCAGTAACGCGCACGCGGGATGTGGCGCGCTTCTCGCTGTGTTGCAGCGTGAATTCTGGATCTTGTCGGCTCGCAGGGCGGTCCGAAAGGTGCTGTTTAGATGTGTCCCTTGTTATAGGCTCAAGGCGTCTACCATGCAGCCCATGATGGGAGATCTTCCTCCGGATAGGATTTCTCCCTCGAGGCCGTTCGACGGGGTCGGAACGGACTTCGCTGGGCCCTTCTCGGTCAAGTCATCGACGTTGCGTAACGCCAAGGTCGTTAAAGCCTACCTGTGCGTCTTTGTGTGTTTGGCCACCAAAGCAGTCCACCTGGAGCTGGTCTCTGCGCTGTCTACGGAGGCCTTTGTCGCGGCGCTGGATCGCTTTGTAGCGCGAAGAGGAGTACCCTCTTTAATACGTTCGGACAATGGCACAAACTATCGAGGAGCGGCGAATTATTTACGCGAGGTTAATAATTTTTTAAATTCTGGTAATAATAGTTTAAGTCTGGCCCTCGCCCAGCGGGGAATCAGCTGGCAATTTAGTGTGCCAGTCTGTCCTCACTGGGGAGGAATTTTTGAGGCTGCGGTGAAGTCTGCTAAAACCCATCTCCGCCGTGTCATCGGGGAGACCGTGTTAACTTGGGAAGAGTTAGTCACGGTACTATGCCGCGTGGAGGCAGTGCTTAATTCCCGTCCTCTCTGTCCAATCTCGCCTGACCCTAACGATCTAGAAGTCTTGACGCCGGGTCACTTCTTGATCGGTCAGCCCTTAACCGCGTTGCCGGAGTATCCCTGGAAGGATGAGCGGCCCGGACGCCTGTCCCGTTTTCAGTTATTGCAGCAAATAAGTCAAGACTTCTGGAGGCGCTGGTCGGCCGAGTACTTGAATCTGTTGCAACAACGGGTAAAATGGACAGATAGGACGGAGGCCCCTCGGGAAGGGGACTTAGTATTATTAAAAGAGGCAAATTTGGCCCCCCTACTCTGGCGTAGGAGACGTATTTTAAAATTGATATCTGGTACTGATGGCACACCCCGCGTGGCGGAGATTCTGGTTTCTGGTTCCAGACTTCAGCGCGCGGTGTCCTCTCTGGCACGCCTGCCTCTTTATTAGATATACGTATTTTTCATGGTTAAAATTTTATTTAATTTTAATGCTATTTTTGGTAAAGTTTTTTTTTGGTTTGATTTCCACTTTCGGGTCAAAGTTGGGAATTTCGTTTTATTTGGGGTCCGGATACTACTAAATACTGATTACTAAAAATTGACCTGGAGTTCAATTGGTCGGGGGTTTTGTTCCGTATAATCGGGCAACATTATATCGGCCATCGAAATCATAGCGGATCTATGGTTGACAGCCGGCTGTCACTTATACGTTGTCTTTGTTCGCGGGAACGACGAGTCACGTTTTCTTTTCTAACCTGGTTGTTTTTTCGGGATAAAAGTGTTAATATTGCTTCGGGAAGAGACTATTAACATTAATTGTGACTACTGGATTAGTGCTGGACTATTTGTGTGAAAGTAGGCTACTGGATTGGCCCTTTTCTACAACGCCGGATCGTTGCTACTGCTGGAACGGGAATTCTGGAAGTCTACGGAATCTGTCTGGTTTGGTTATTCCACATTCCCTTTTCTGACCCCGTTCCTTCTTCCTGTCAGACCAAACTGGGCTTTGGACGACGCCGGGAACCCTACGTAAGTGATTTCTTTTCGGTACTTTGTTTGCAATTAGGGGGTAAACTTTAAAATCGGTATAGCTGTTTATTAATGTTTTAAAATCTCGCTGATGGGCCCCGAGACGGTAATTTCTGGATAAATTATTGAACAGTAAGGTTTTAGGTTTGAATCCCATACCTCGTGCCTCTGTGGTTTTCTGCAGATGTACAAGTTGTTCATCACCGCTGGCTTTAACGGTGAAGAAAAACATCGTAAGGAAATCTATATTTTCTAAGATACTCGCACAGGACTAGCTTGATGGATTATATGACCTTGACTCTCTCCTTGCGAGAGAAGGCCCCTAGTCTCAGCAGTGGGAACATTCAGTGCATATGCTATGCTTAATAATATCTGATATGATTGACGTTTAGTGGTTATCCTTTGCTTATCACGATTGATTATTATTATCACAGATTTACCAAAAACGCCTACAAAACTAGAATTACTAATAATATGCGGCTCTTTAGCCCCAGTGACGTGCAAATACTCGGTTAGAGTCGATAACGACTCGAGTTATCGAGTATCGAATCGACTCTATAGAGGGTTGCACCATCATTTCAGGCCTATAACGAAACTGTTGAACTAAAACATTTTTTATTCGATTTTGTGAAAAAGTTACGACTTTTTATCGACTGTGTCTATTTGTAGTGAGATGCAAATAAGTAAAATCGTGTTGACAAGAAAGAGTCCAACTAACTAAACAACGGTTAATGTTAAGTTAAAATAAAACTAAAGAACAAGCTTACAAATTGTATGTTATTTATTGCATACAAGTTGTGTGTTATTTGGGTACTTCTAATTTTCCTTGTATAATGTGCACAACCCGCACTGGGCCAGCGTGGTGGATTATGGCCTTAACTCTCTCCTTGCGAGAGAAGGCCCCGAGTCCCAGCAGTGGGAACGTTTAGTGGGCTGTTGATGATGATGATGAATGTGGATAATATATACTTACACTCGGTACACACATAACGTTATTTTTTTTATTCTATCAATATTATAAATGTCAAAATTGGGATGTTTGATGCTCAATCATGTCGAAACGGCGGACCGGATTTAAATTTTAAACACAGTTAGATTATAGTCTGGAATTACCATTATTATGAATATAAAATTATTTTTAGTCTGGAATAGCATTTAGGGTACTGTTCCGTATAATCGGGCAACATTATATCGGGCCGGCGATAAGCGTGTCTGTGGTCGCCGGCTGTCAATGATACGTTGCCTCTGGTCGCGGGAACGACACTTACTTGTTTTTTTTTGTTCTGGATAACATTTTTTTCAATTACTGGATTAGTGCTGCTATTATTGTGTAAAAGTGGGCTACTGGACGGGCCCCTTCCTCCAACGCCGGATCGTTGAACGCCGGATCGTAGTGCCGGTGGACTACGCTACAATTCGGGATCTCGAACGGGAATTCGAGACGACGGACGCCGCGCCGCCTGGTTTGGTATTCCAAATTCTTTTTCCGACCCTGTTCCCTTTATCCTTGACGGCCAAACTGGGTTTTGGACAGCGCCAAGGACAATAGGTGAGTTAATTCATTTGTACATTTACGGGGGACACTTAAAATTGGTTTGAGCCACTTAATTTAATGTTTTAAATCTCGCTGATGGGCCCCGAGACGATAGTTCTGGATAATTATTGAACATTTTCTGGTAGCAGGAGCGTGGTTAACCGTAAATACCCCTTTTTTGTTTTTATTTTTCTGGGAAAATATATCAGGTAGGCCAAATATTTGGGGGTTCCCAGTTTATAATTTCTCCCCAAACTGTCGGGAAATTGGTATTAAGTGGTATCCGGCTTAATAGGTTGCGAATATAATTGTTGTGACATTGTCCGAACTTTAAGTTAATTTAAAATTTAAATTTAAAAATGGCTTCGGATTTGGCCAACCAGCTCCGGTGGTTTGAATCCTTACAAGGATTGGTCGGCCGGAGGGACCGGGAGGAGGCGCTGTTAAACAGGACAGAACACCTCGACAGGCGCCTGGAGGTCGCTGAGAGGAGCACAGGATCGCTGCGGGACGCAAGGCCGTCTCCACCTGAGGAGCAGATGGAGAGGATCGAGGCGGACATGCGGCGCATTCTGGATTTGTACGACGAGGTCTCCGAAGGGTTTCGCCAGCTGGAGAGGTCTCGTCAGGGAAGGGCGAACTCGGGACCCGTCATCAGGAATGCGGGTTCGGGTGTAGTGGGACGCCTTCCCACCCTGGACTTGCCCAGGTTCACAGGTAACCTGCGAGAGTGGAGCGGCTTCCGGAGTATGTTCGCCTCTCTCGTGGATTCACGCACGGATCTGACGAAGGCGGAGAAACTGGCCTATCTCCGCACGTCACTGGAGGGTGAGGCACTCTCCCTGATCCAGCACCTGGAGCTGGACGACGACAACTTCGGCACGGCGATGGAGTTGCTGGAGACGAGGTTTCAAAATCCTCGGCTCCTCGCCGACGCTCACTTGTCACAAATTCTGGGGCTGCCGAAGGTGACTGAGAGGTCTCAGTTGCGGCCACTAATCCTCACGCCCGTGAAGGTGGCGTACAACGCCTTGCGCAGCTTGGGACTGCCAGTAGAACACTGGTCGTTTCTGCTGGTCCACATTCTGCTGGGCAAGGTGCCGCTGGAGTTGCGCGCCCGGTTCGAGCGGGAAAGGGGCCTTCACGGCGACCCGAAGGTCTTCCCCACGTTCGAGGAGCTGCTTCGGGTCCTGGAGTGGGAGGCGAGAATGGTCGAGTCGGCGCCTCAGGAGGCGCAGCCCGCCGCTTCAGCTCGTGGCCCTGCCGGAACAGGACCGCGACCTGTGAATCCCCGCACTCAGGGTGGGGTGAAGCGGACGGCGACGGTGACGAGTGCGTCGGAGCAGGAGTGCCCGAACTGTGGCCAGCCTCACGCGCTGGTGCAGTGTCCGGTCCTGCTTGCGAGGACGACTTCCGACCGACGAGGGATCGTTCGGAAGTTGCGTCGGTGCTACGGGTGCCTGGGGGGTCATTTATTCAATGCCTGCCCCACGGCACGGCCGTGTCCTGGGTGTGGGGGACCACACCACCAGCTCTTGTGCACCAGGAGCGATGGTGCTGGTCGACAGCCCTCAGGGAGGGGGCCCTCCACGGGCGGGGGCGCTCTCACGCAGAGCCACGCATTGTATAACAATGAAGTGGCTACAGCGTGGAGCACGCCCCCTCCACCCCAACTCACGGCAGCACCGGGCAGCCCAACAAGGGGCGTCCTTCACGTGGCTCGGTCACCTCGGTCACAGCCCGCGCGGACGCGGGCGAACTGGAGGGATGGAAAGGTGATACCGGAGTCACCACTGGGGTCACCTCCCCAGCGTTACCCTTCTCCGCCGCCGGATCAGCGACTAATGCAATGGAGGCCGTTCACGCCTTCCTTCCACGAATATCCGAGGCTGGACTACCACCCGCCCTACTTTCGGTATGGCAGGGCGGCTGGATACGCCCCCCCTCCGATGGCCCTTTGCACTCGGCAGCCATACTGGTCTGGGCCTTGTAGTCCGACGGGTTCGGACGGGCCTCGGAGGGATTGACTAGCGTCCGGTCCCTTGGCACAGGATCAACCGGTGGTCCTGCTGCCCACACTCTGGTTAAGGGTTTGGGGTCCCAGAGGCGACTACGTCCGGATACGAGCGCTCTTGGACACAGGGTCCCAGGGATGCTTTGTGACAACCCGGGTTGCTCATCGCCTGGGCCTGGCTCGGTTTCCGTCGCCGACTCCGTTGCGAGGAGTCGGGAACACAGAGGTGCGGTCGGCTGGACAGACCCGCCTCTCCTTCTCGTCCGTACATTCCTATTCGGAAAGGATTGCGGTCAGTGCCACCGTCATGGATTCGGTTGTCGGTTGGCTTCCTCAGGCGGACATAGATCCGGATTTTTTGTCCTGTACTAAGGGTCTCAGGTTGGCGGATCCCCGCTTCGGGATGGCGGGTCCGGTCGATCTGTTGTTGGGTTCTGATGTACTAGGTCACATTATGAATGGGAAGCCTAGACTGTTGGACCAGTCTTCGCTGATGGCGCTGCCCACCATCTACGGGTACGCCATTTTGGGAATGGTGGATGAGTGGCAGCAGTCGAATCAGGCTTCCTTTACGGGAACGGCCCTCGCTCAGATCATGCAGAAGTTCTGGGAGATTGAAGAGCCGCCTACCGTCTCTCAGCTGGATCCTGAGCACGTGGAGTGTGAGAACTTTTATCAGGCTCACACTCGGAGAATGGTTTCTGGGCGATTGGAGACTAGGCTGCCCTTCCGGGATAACCCCCCGCGTCTGGGCCAGTCTCGATCATTGGCCGAGAAAAGGCTCAGGTCCATGGAGCGACGCATGGCTCGAGATCCTGTACTTCGGGAAAAGTACATCGAGTTCATGAGGGAGTATGAGGCACTGGGCCACATGTCTCCGGCTCGCGACGACTGGTCGACCATGGACCACTACTTTTTGCCTCATCACGCTGTTTTGAAAGCGTCGACAGGCAAACTCAGGACGGTGTTCGATGGATCCGCTCCGACTTCGACAGGAGTGTCACTGAATCAGTGCCTCCACGCAGGACCGAAGTTACATCGGGATATTGTAGACATCATCCTGAATTTCCGTAGGCACCAGGTGGTGTTGGGAGCGGACATCCGAATGATGTTCCGACAAACGGTCATACACCCCGAGGACAGGAGGTTCCAGTTAATCCTCTGGCGGGAAAGTCCTCAGGACCCTATGATGGTGTATGAGTTGAACACCAACACCTATGGGTTGAGATCAAGCCCCTTCATTGCAATCCGCTCACTGCTGGAGTTGGCGGAGCAAGAACGGGCTCGGTACCCACGTGCAGCCGCAGTTCTGGAACGCGACCTATACGTGGACGACGTTTGCACTGGCGCGCAGACGGTGGAGGACGCTCTGTTCCTCCGGGATGAGCTCACAGAGCTTCTCGCATCTGGAGGCTATGAGCTTCGAAAATGGCTCTCTAACGACCCCAACGTCCTGGCTGGTATCCCGGACGATCACCAGCAGGATCCCGGGCTCTTCGAAGAAGGTGACGATCCGCACGGGATTGCGGTTCTGGGCATGCAGTATCAACCGGTTGCTGACATCTTCACCTTTCGGGTGGCACTGGAAGCCACACGCGCGTGGACAAAACGGACGGTTTTGTCCACCATCGCCAGGATGTTTGATCCAAACGGTTGGATCAGTCCGGTTCTGTTCGCAGCCAAGTGTCTGTTACAGCGACTTTGGACTCTGAAGGTCTCATGGGACGACCCCCTGGTCGGAGACTCGCTTAACATTTGGCTTCGTTTGATATCTGACCTAGAAACGGTCAATCGAGTGGCGTTGCCCCGGCGCATTCTGCCACCAGGCTGTAGTCGGATCAGCCTGCACGGGTTCTGTGATGCGTCCGAGCTGGGCTATGCCGCATCTGTGTACTTACGTACAGTTGACGCTGGAGGCCAGGTTAATGTCACGCTCTTATTGGGGAAGAGCAAGGTAGCTCCTATCAGGACACGACTCACTATTCCGAAATTGGAATTGAGCGGAGCCACATTACTTGGTCGGCTGCTTAAGCACGTATATCAGGAACTGTCCACCTCGATAGACATCCGGAATGTCTATTCGTGGTCAGACAGTCAGGTCGTACTTGCCTGGTTAAGAGCAGCCCCTCACACCTTGGAGACTTTTGTAGGAAATCGGGTTTCCCAAATCCAAAACATTGGACTGGACATGGTTTGGAGACATGTCCCGGGTGAGTTGAACCCCGCTGACTGTGCTTCGCGCGGCTGTTCCGCGCCGGAGCTAGTTGATCACCCCTTATGGTGGGGTCCGGACTGGCTGCGGGAGCCAGAAGCTTCCTGGCCAGCTCTCGGCGCGGACTCGGAGCGAGCGGAGCTGCCCGGAGTCCGCGTGCATGCGATTGTGGCGGAAGTGCCCCCAGACCCTGATTGGTTGACGGGTCGTTACAGCAAGTTGGATAAACTGTTGGAGGTAACTAGCTGGATTAAGCACTTCATCCACAACTGTCGTTACCCTCCTCAGAAGATGTGTGACCAGATCGCCACTGTGGAGGAGCGTCGGAGTTCCTTGCTGCACCTCATTCGGCTGGTGCAGGGTGAGAGGTTTCCGACTGAACTTGAGGCGCTGCGCTGCGGTCGCGCTCGCTTGAAGGGTGCGGTCGCTAAACTGAATCCTTTCACAGATCAGGATGGTCTTCTGCGCGTAGGAGGTCGGCTGCGGAAAGCCAACCTGCCGTACGGCAGCAAACACCCCTTGTTGCTACCTAAAGGAGGTCCTCTGGTGGACCTGCTGATCTCCGATCGGCATATCAGTAACGCGCACGCGGGATGTGGCGCGCTTCTCGCTGTGTTGCAGCGTGAATTCTGGATCTTGTCGGCTCGCAGGGCGGTCCGAAAGGTGCTGTTTAGATGTGTCCCTTGTTATAGGCTCAAG
The DNA here is from genome assembly GCA_963693475.1 of Ectropis crepuscularia. Taxonomy (NCBI): domain Eukaryota; kingdom Metazoa; phylum Arthropoda; class Insecta; order Lepidoptera; family Geometridae; genus Ectropis; species Ectropis crepuscularia. The sequence continues at coordinate 24,997,529 of OY856355.1, forward strand.
GCGTCTACCATGCAGCCCATGATGGGAGATCTTCCTCCGGATAGGATTTCTCCCTCGAGGCCGTTCGACGGGGTCGGAACGGACTTCGCTGGGCCCTTCTCGGTCAAGTCATCGACGTTGCGTAACGCCAAGGTCGTTAAAGTCTACCTGTGCGTCTTTGTGTGTTTGGCCACCAAAGCAGTCCACCTGGAGCTGGTCTCTGCGCTGTCTACGGAGGCCTTTGTCGCGGCGCTGGATCGCTTTGTAGCGCGAAGAGGAGTACCCTCTTTAATACGTTCGGACAATGGCACAAACTATCGAGGAGCGGCGAATTATTTACGCGAAGTTAATAATTTTTTAAATTCTGGTAATAATATTTTAAGTCTGGCTCTCGCCCAGCTGGGAATCAGCTGGCAATTTAGTGTGCCGGCCTGTCCTCACTGGGGAGGAATTTTTGAGGCTGCGGTGAAGTCTGCTAAAACCCATCTCCGCCGTGTCATCGGGGAGACCGTGTTAACTTGGGAAGAGTTAGTTACAGTACTTTGCCGCGTGGAGGCAGTGCTTAATTCCCGTCCTCTCTGTCCAATCTCGCCTGACCCTAACGATCTAGAAGTCTTGACGCCGGGTCACTTCTTGATCGGTCAGCCTTTAACCGCGTTGCCGGAGTATCCCTGGAAGGATGAGCGCCCCGGACGCCTGTCCCGTTTTCAGTTATTGCAGCAAATAAGTCAAGACTTCTGGAGGCGCTGGTCGGCCGAGTACTTGCACCTTCTGCAACAACGGGTAAAATGGACAGATAGGACGGAGGCCCCGCGGGAAGGGGACTTAGTATTATTAAAGGAGGCAAATTTGGCCCCCCTACTTTGGCGTAGGGGACGTATTTTAAAATTGATATCCGGTACTGATGGCACACCCCGCGTGGCGGAGATTCTGGTTTCTGGTTCCAGACTTCAGCGCGCGGTGTCCTCTCTGGCCCGCTTGCCTCTTTATTAGATATACGTATTTTTCAAGGTTAAAATTTAATTTTATTTTATTACTATTTTTGGTAAAGTTTTTTTTGGTTTGATTTCCACTTTCGGGGTCAAAGTTGGGAATTTCGTTTTATTTGGGGTCCGGATACTACTAAATACTGATTACTAAAAATTGACCTGGAGTTCAATTGGTCGGGGGTTTTGTTCCGTATAATCGGGCAACATTATATCGGGCCGGCGATAAGCGTGTCTGTGGTCGCCGGCTGTCAATGATACGTTACCTCTGGTCGCGGGAACGACACTTACTTGTTTTTTTTGTTCTGGATAACATTTTTTTCAATTACTGGATTAGTGCTGCTATTATTGTGTAAAAGTGGGCTACTGGACGGGCCTCTTCCTCCAACGCCGGATCGTTGAACGCCGGATCGTAGTGCCGGTGGACTACGCTACAATTCGGGATCTCGAACGGGAATTCGAGACGACGGACGCCACGCCGCCTGGTTTGGTATTCCAAATTCTTTTTCCGACCCTGTTCCCTTTATCCTTGACGGCCAAACTGGGTTTTGGACAGCGCCAAGGACAATAGGTGAGTTAATTCATTTGTACATTTACGGGGGACACTTAAAATCGGTTTTAGCCACTTTATTTAATGTTTTAAATCTCGCTGATGGGCCCCGAGACGATAGTTCTGGATAATTATTGAACAGGTACTTTAAGGCGCGGTAAGTAGGTAAAAGGAACGGGAATAAAGTAGATAAAACCGCATTGCACTGCGCGCTGCTAGTATGTTTATAATGTCAATGTTTGTATGTTTGTTGCTCAATCACGTCTTAACGTATGAACGGATCGGGCTAAAATTTGTAACATAGTTAGATTACAGGCTAGAAGAACACATATGCTACTTGTTATCCCGGAAAAATAACTAAAACTACGCAAGGAAATCCATTAGGTGCTTCTAGTACATAATAAGACATGGTTTAATAAAACTTGTGATTAATGAATCATTTAATATCTAAATACAAAATATATGCAATGTCATAAATGATAATGCATAATAAAATCTGCAATGCGTCATAATAAATCCTGTCCTACTAATCCTACTCATTACAATTCTAGTTTCCTACTAATATTATAGATATTGTTTGTTGCTCAGCCACATCGGTGTGACTGAACAGGTCGAGTTGAAATTTGGAACACATTTAGATTATAGTGTGGGATAGCGCATAGACTTCTTTTAATCACGAGAAAATCAATGGAACGAAAACCACGTGGATAAATCTTTGGTATTAAAAGAGTTGCCGTTTAACAAGACAGGGGCATTCAAAGCCGTACACGTGGCTCAAATCACACAGCTCTACATGTAAATTATAAACTTATTTATTCATATATTTTATTGTTCTAGTTTCAGTTTAATAACATTACCTCTACCTAAATAAAACTAGGTACATAGGTACGACATAACTTCATTGGGTCAACTTGTTTGCCGGCACCTATACCAGGGCGACATAACTTCATTGGGTCAACTTGTTTGCTGGCACCTATACCAGGGCGGCATAACTTCATTGGGTCAACTTGTTTCTCGGCACCTATACCAGGGCGACAGAACTTCATTGGGTCAACTTGTTTCTCGGCACCTATACCAGGGCGACATAATTTCATTGGGTCAACTTGTTTCTCGGCACTTATACCAGGGCGACATAACTTCATTGGGTCAACTTGTTTCTCGGCACCTATACCAGGGCGACATAACTTCATTGGGTCAACTTGTTTGCTGGTACCTATACCACGGCTACATAACTTCATTGGGTCAACTTGTTTGCTGGCACCTATACCAGGGCGGCATAGCTTCATTGGGTCAACTTGTTTCTCGGCACCTATACCAGGGCGACAGAACTTCATTGGGTCAACTTGTTTCTCGGCACTTATACCAGGGCGACATAATTTCATTGGGTTAACTTCTTTTTCGGTACCTATACCAGGGCGACATGGCTTCATTGGGTCAACTTGTTTGCCGGCACCTATACCAGGGCGACATAACTTCATTGGGTCAACTTGTTTCTCGGCACTTATACCAGGGCGACATAACTTCATTGGGTCAACTTGTTTCTCGGCACCTATACCAGGGCGACATAACTTCATTGGGTCAACTTGTTTCTCGGCACCTATACCAGGGCAACATAACTTCATTGGGCCAACTTGTTTCTCGGCACCTATACCAGGGTGACATAACTTCATTGGGTCAACTTCTTTTTCGGCACCTATACCAGGGCGACATAACTTCATTGGGTCAACTTCTTTTTCGGCACCTATACCAGGGCGACATAACTTCATTGGGTCAACTTCTTTTTCGGCACCTATACCAGGGCGACATAACTTCATTGGGTCAACTTGTTTGCTGGCACCTATACCAGGGCGACATAACTTCATTGGGTCAACTTGTTTCTCGGCACCTTTACCAGGGCGACATCACTTCATTGGGTCAACTTGTTTGCGGGCACCTATACCAGGACGTCTACTCTGTTTCTACGAAAACGAAATTTCGAAAAAACACTCGCGACTTTCCTGCTCTCGTTCTATTTCGTTTCGTCCGATACAACATTGTTTGACGTTTAAATGTTCTAAGCATACTCTAATTAGAGTAGGTTTAGAATATTTAAACGGACAAAACGACGGATCGAAGTAGAATCGGAGTTGGAAAATCGCGAGGTTATTTCGAAATTACGTTTTCGTTGAATTAGAGTAGACGTCCAGGGCGACATAACTTCATTGGGCCAACTTGTTTGCCGGCACCTACATATACCAGGGCGACATAACTTCATTCGGTCAACTTGTTTGCCGGCACCTATACCTGGCCAACATCGGCGCGCCGAGCGCTGAAGACGATAAAGAAAAAAATTGCAATTGGCAACCTTATTGCTAAGAGGGATTTCCAAGTAACCGTATTAAAAAAAGTTAGTACAACAATACGATAGTGGCTCTACTAGTCAATTGCTCTTAGTAGCTTGACTCTATATCGGGCCCGCATGACTGAGCTTCGAACATTGATCCACTTCTTATTCACTGAACGCGATTCTCGATCGATATTGATACTTTATCGATGATTTTTGAATCCAATATTCGACGCAATTCTTCTTCAAACTATTGTCAAAATTTTTAGGAATGTGTTTCGCTTTAGTTCTAGAGCATCTGCATTTGGAATGATTCTCAGAGGTGTAGACGGGATTAGAAACTACGACCTAATGATTTCGAAATCGAACATTCTCTTGCATACGTCACCTGTGCCGCCTAGTACCATCAGGGACTATAACTTCTGACTAAAATTCTAAATTTTGATTTACCCACGACTATCTCGAATTTGCAATTAGTACAACATTCCACAAGTCAAGCCCCATTTGATACCCACATTGAGGTAAGTTGTGAAAAAATATTTTGTCCGCCATTTTGTGGAAGCGGCCATCTTGAACGTCAAACTTATAGTAGTCCTTTTTTGGACAGGGGTTAAGGCATTTATTGCCATCTGTAAGTTATAGTATCTGATAGTACATGTAGTAGTATTAAGTAGCCCACTACTGGGACCGGAATCCTTCTTTCGCAAGAAGAGAGTCTACGTTATACTACGTTTACTACGCTGGCCCAGTGCTAGTATTTTTTTTTTTAAATAACGAGTGACGAGACGAGCAGCACATGTGCCTGATGGTAAGCAATATGCCTGCCACATAACAGCACAGTGCCACGCAGCTATTGGAACATGAAGAGCCAAGATCATTACCTAGCACCGCACTGCGCTCGTCACCCACAGATCTAAGTTGTTATATCTCCAAGCCCTGTAATTTCTCTGGAAACATTGCCCTTCAAACCGGAACACAATAATGTTTGCACATTACTGCTTGGCGGTAGAATAACTGACAAAGTAGTTGGTGGATGACACATGACCTCGAAAGGTTTTAGCATTATGTCGGTTTTCTCACAATGTTTTCCTTCACTGTTTTATGTAGGCTTTACGCACATGACTTCAAGAAGACAGTGGTGTGAGTGAGATTCGAACCAGAAGCTCTGGATCGGCAGTAGCCGTTCTCCCGACTAGACCAGCCGTAACTTGCACTACGCCCATACTACGCCCATACTTGCACCTAATAAAATAATATCGTATTAGGTAAATGTCCATGTTGACCATGTCCGTATTATATGTTCCAATAGCTGCGTGTCACTGTGCTGTTATGTGGCAGGCATGTTGCTTACCATCAAGCACGTGTCCTGTTCGTCTCGTCTCTTTTTATTTAAAAAAAAAATGTCTTTACACTGTGCTTTAATTTCTCCACAAATTTAATTAATAAAATGTGGAATTTAAAATTTGCATTGTTATTTCAACTACTGATAGACTTTGATGTTAATTTGTTATAAAATAATATTATTTGCGGTTTGTCTACGCTTGCGAAGTAATTTAATAACCTCCAAAACAGATTTTAATTGCTTTGATTCAGTAGTGGGTAAATTAAATTTAGCTATTTTCGGGACCGCAGTTCAGTGAACTCAAAACTTTATTTTGTCTAGAATTAATACCGTTTTTTTGTACCGCTATTTTCTTTTCGTCTCTGTCGAAAGTTCTTTGATTACAATATCGTCGACGTTAAGTTCAAAGTGAATGTTGAGGTAAAGAATTTAATCATTTTTTTTACGAGTGACGAGATAATCAAAACGGTATAACTTTAGGCTGTGTAATGAGGGTTTAATATTTAAAACTAGCAGTCATTTGCGGTTTCTGGCGCGTTTTACCCTATCCCATTGTTTTTTCGGGATGAAAATTAGTTTATTTGTTATTTCAGACTATTATCTTTCTATGTATTAAATTGTTTATTGATCCCTTTGGTGGTTTTTGCGTGAAAGAGTAACAAACACCCACGAGTTCTCACAAACTTACGCTTTTATTATAAATCTCTCAGCTATCCGGCGTCCATAGTACAAGCTTTGCTTAGATAGATAGATAGATAGATAAACTCTTTATTGCACTTAATAAGAACACAAATGCTTAGTTTGGGGTCAGATGGTTTTGTGTGTGAAATGCCCACCAATATTTATTTATTAATATTAGTAGGATGCCAATGGGATATATGCTACTTCTTAAAAATGGAATGTTAACTTCCATCAAACTTGTGTGTCGATGGCCTGAACAAAATTTTAGTTTCTTAATTAATGGACCGATTTTTTTCAATTAAAGCTCATGAGTTAGCAATATTAATTCGGTACCAGAGTTGCTTTATCGATTAAATGTACAATATCATTTTTTGTCGATACCCAAGTTATAATGAACTAACTTGCATATCTGCAGTTGGAAAACTATTTTACTAATTTGCATATATGCAGATGCTGGCGAATTTTAAATCTACAACTTTTTTTGAAGTGCAGTTTAGCCTTTATTAACAAAACTAAACTACGAGTTCAATGAGAGTCACACTACACTACATAATATACTTAATTAAATACTTACGTATACTAAGCACATCAGAAATACCCATAAACTTACAAAGGTCTTACGACAACCAAGATGACCAAGCCTACTACCAGTTGGAAGCGTAACCAACATGCTGGTGGCATTGCCATGCTGTTTGACAATACTTATATGTTGGAAAAATTTACTCCAGCATATGTTATGTCTTTTTTTTATAACGTTAAAAAAGACATAACATATGCTTTTTTTTATAACGTCTTTATGTTATAACGTTATGTCTTGCGTTCACTAAAGTAAAAGTCATCATCAAAAGAGCTCATCTCGTTTGAAAAAGGAAAGTTTTTTCAAACGAGATGATCTCCTGGGCCCCACGAGCCCAAAGATAAGACAAAATAAGATAAAAAATCTTTTCAGCTTTTTAATATTAGTACAGTGTACAGATTAAGTTTATTTTTTTTAAATAAAGAGTGTCAAGACGAGCAGGACATGTGCCTGATGGTAAGCAACATCCCTGCCATATAACAGCAAAGTGACCCGCAGCAGCTATTGGAACATGAAGGGTCCAAATCATTACCTAGCACTGCACTGCGCTCGTCACCCAGAGATCTAAGTTGTTATATCTAGTAGGTAGGACTCTTAGCAGAGTCCGCCTGGGGAAGTACCACACCTTTGCCAAATATTCTACCGCCAAGCAGTAATGTGCAAACATTACTGTGTTCCGGTTTGAAGGGCAATGATTCCAGAGAAATTACAGGGCTTAGAGACATAATATCTTAGATCTCTGGGTGACGAGCGCAGTGCAGTGCTAGGTAATGATTTGGACTATCATGTTCCAATAGCTGCGTGTTACTGTGCTGTTATGTGGCAGGCATGTTCCTTACCAACAGGCACATGACCTGCTCGTCTCGTCACTCTATGCTATAAAAAAAATATATATATAATGCCCCGTAATTTCTCTGGAAACATTGCCCTTCAAACCGGAACACAGTAATGTTTGCACATTACTGCTTGGCGGTAGAATAACTGGCAAAGGTGTGGTCCTTTCCAAGGCGGACTCTGCCAAGAGTCCTACCACTACAAAGTATTTCTGTAATCTGGTTTCAGTTGATTTTTCTTGATAATAAAGATTTGTATTTGAAAAGCATGACCTATTTTTTCGACAGTCGGGTCAAATAACGATTACTACTAAACAACGTACCGTATAATTTGACTTAAATGGCAAATGCGCGGCATATATCGTATCCAATAAATATCGACAAACAAAAACCGGTATCTGTAAATTCGGTAATCGTACCAGAGGGACCGCGTCGTACGTGTTCCGATTTTGGATGATAACGGTATTACCAGTAAAAGGACCGTCTATTAGCGAAAATTTACCGGTTTATACATTTTTTTAATATTTTATTATTCAGTGTTGCTAGGTTTGAATTGTTTTTTTAGGAATGAGTGACAAAATAGGTGTTATATAAAAAATAACGTGAATTCACTGGCCATTCTCGTCACTGTGTCCGTTTTATAGATATGTCCCAGTAAAATTGTAAAAAACATGATATTATAATCTAACCCTATGAGATTACGCACTAACCTAACCTAACCTACCCTACTAAATGCAGCGGTGATGCCTCCATCACCGCTGCATTTAGTAGTCTGGGTCGGGGTGAAGCTTTAATTGCAAAACATGTTTAAATAGTTTAGGTTATAAATTTCTAGATTCATGGTTTTTTTTAGAAGTGTGATCTAATATTTAAGTCTTCCTTAGACAAAGGAAAATAACAAAAAATAAAATAATGTATTAAACGTTAAGAAAAGGCATGGACCTCGGAGTCCGTGGAGGTGAAATTTTTAAACAAAAAAAAAACCTACCCTACTGTAAGATACCTCACGCGTATAATCTGTTAGTTTTGAAACAATTTTAAGCTGACATATACTTATACGATGGCTTATCTCTTTGCCCTATAATTGCTTTTAGTATGCCACTTCGGGCTCGGTTCTGGTAATTATTATCGGTTCTTATACTCATAAGTATATACAGACAGACTAGTGTAACCCTGCTGTTTTACACGCATAGTTCCTATTCCCGTAACTTTCCTTCGATAAAGGTTAGTCTTGATTATAATCTGTGTTCCAAAATTTAACACGATGTATTCTGGCTTCGTAATTTGATTTATTCAAAGATGTATAATTTTATTAGAATGTATAATATGAATAGAATCAACTTTTAGATTTTATACAATTCGTAAAATTTACGGACATACAAATACCTACGTTTAATTTTAAGAACCCTTTTTCACGCCAAGGTTTTAAAAAAGATTCCCAAACTTTTGCTACATTGCCTAATTACTTCAAAACATGAAAAGTTAGGGGTGTGTTGGGAACTGTTGAGCGCTACCGTGCATATGAGACTTTAGTTTTAATTGGAATTTTCCCATCGCTAGAAACTTTCAGAGCACGGATCAATTTCCAATTCAGAGTATTCTATTCGCGTTCGAGATGCCTAGTGATGCGCGTACTGTCTCAAGAATATCGATAACGTTTTATCGACAATTCATTTTTTACGTGACTCTTCAACTGTAAGCGTTATGAATTATGTACGTGTGTTTATATAAATATACTAGATTCAACTTCGTTTTGGGTTCAACAACTAATCTAAATGGCCTATTGAGGCGCCATCTGTACAATACTAATGAAATTTACGATCAATAACTATGTAAAAAATAATTTAAAGCGACATTTATTCGAGTCGTATAAAACTTGAGATCAATACCAACCATTGACATTAGTAATCAACTTATTGCTAACTGTAAACTATTGAGACCATTATTAATTAATCAAAATAAAAACCATCATAAATCTCAAGTTGGACCATTTAAATGTCAACTTTCATGGATATCGGTTGAATATACATCATAATACTGGATTTTTATTAAGCCCTATTATTTTACCTACCTACTAACTGTACCCTGTGCGTGTTGCTACGCCACCTGTCGAAAAATGGTCGTACCAACTCAGAAACCTTCTTTGGCTAATGCACAACAACTTTGCTAAAGATCATAAGAACTTGACCAAAACAAAGATCATCACTTCACCAAAAGCATAACGTCCGATTATATAAAGGACATATAGACAAACATTATTTTTTAGGGTCCCGTACCCAAAGGGTAAAAACGGGACCCTATTACTGAGACTTAGGTGTCCGTCCGTCCATCCGTCCGTCCGTCTGTCACCAGGCTGAGATACATCTCAAGAACGGTGATAGTTAGACTGTTGAAATTTTCACATACGGTGTATTTTTATATAAAATAAATAAATATTGATGGGGGAGCCCCCCCATACAACAAACTTGATTTTTTACCGTTTCTTGCTCGATTAGTCCGTCCCAAGCAAACTAGATGGCGCCACTAATAAATTAAAACGCGTCATCTACTTCGTCGTTAGAATCATAAGGTAAAATCAAAATTTTGGTGAAACTTTTTGGATGAAAGTCTGTCTGTGGATACGGAATAAAGCCAAATAAATGTTCGTCGTTTATTTGCTAATGGTACGGAACCCATCGTGAGGGAGTCCCACTCGCATTTGGCCGGTTTTTATATAGAAGATGGATGCGATTCTTTTAGTTGTAGGTATTGTTTTTGTTGAATTACTTCCATATTGGTAACATTGCATCGGACTTGGTCGTGATCCAAGTCATTATTTAATTTTAATTAGGTCGATATTCCGGCAGCGTTACAACTGCTAGCACGAGAAGACCACATATACACTAATATTATAAAGCTGAACAGGTTATTGTTTGAACGCGGTAATCTCAGGAACTACTGGATCTGTTTCAAAAAATATTTCACGGCTGGATATACCTCTATAGTAGGTACGTAATCCCTGAGTGCTATAAGCTATAATTATATTACGTACCATATCCGAAGCCGAATAGTCATTATTTGACGGACCGATCGTCATTATATGAGTTAAGATCACAAAAGTTGGAAAACAATATTTGTTGAATTATACTTACTTATTCTATTCTCGGTTCTAGAAAAGATTCTAGGTACATGTTGATTTTCTCACGATGTTTTCCTTCACCGTTTTAAGTTAGCGGTATTACGCACATAATTTCGAAAAGACAGTGGTGCGCGTGATTTTGACCCCAGGGTCTCCGGATTGGCAGTCGCTGTTCTCCCAATTAGAGCAGCCGTAACTTCTAGTATAAAGTAAGTATAATTCAACAAATATTGTTTTCCAACTTTTGTGGTCTTAACTCATATAATGACTATTGGAATATGAAGAGTTGAAATAACCTTACATCACATTACCTAGCACTGCACAGCGTTCGTCACCCAGAGATATCAGATAATTTATCTCTATGCCCTGTGATTTCTCTGGAAACATTGGACTTCACACTGGACTACAGTTTTTTTTTTTTTTTTTTTTTTTTTTTTTGTCGCGTGTAGGTCCGCGTTTGACCACCAACTCGCCTGATGGTAAGCGACGGTGTGGTCGAAGATGACGCACGTTGACCTAGAAAGTACATATGATACATGTACAGTATATGTACAGTGATGCGCATTCATTATAAACGCCAGTCTTTTGATCACAGGTTGCGGTAACCAAGCGCTCGGAAATATTAAAATTGAGATGGGATCCCTACCATCACGGACCCAATGTCTCAGTATTTAGTTGATTCGTTCCAATAACATTATTCATAATATTATTATTAAATAGACATCTTTTTTTCGGCCTAAAAATCAGTCTACTCTCATTCAGTATAATATAAATTCGGATATTTGAGCACAAAATGAGACATCAAACAAAATACGTCTCTAGAAAATCATAATGTACAAGATTTTATTAAGGTAACATTTTTATTTACTAAAAGGAATTTAAAGAATATATTAATAATATACTTACGTTCCATAATTTTATAAGAGTTTTATTTTCAGTCTAAATATAATTTTATAACACAGTTTCTTGCGTATCATTATTAAGTAATTTGAGGAACGAATTTGGTACATGTATTTATCCCAAAAATAACATTACTTATTTGGTATTTATCAATGTAACTATATTTTTAAAAAGATTGTATAGCCCAGTAATTATTAAACGTTATCTGAATAGTACCGACTGTTACATATACATAATTAAACTCAAAGACTCCAAATTTCATTTTTTTTGCAAAATCCACTAAACGTTGACAAAATGAAATTAAAACTTTCAAATGTTACATACTAGAGAATAAACTGCATATCCAACTATGTAATTGAAGAATTATAAGAGTGGTTGTCAATTGTTTCTGCAATGTTCACATCGATCAAAAGCAGAGCCAATGTGTTTTGGAGAAAAAACTGCCGTGACCAATAAGGATACAAAATCATTGTCCCTTAACTGGTCATGGTATTTTTTCACTGAAATATAGAATGATGCAACGAGCTAATTACGCTTTTGATGGTAAACAACAAGCCTGCTCGTAACAGCCAAGTGTCCAGAAGCCATTTGAACACGAAGAGTTCATAAATATCATTACTTAGCACTGCACTCGTAAATCGGAAATAAACGATGATTTTACATATTATATCTTTATAATTACTGGAAAATTTTTCCTTCAAACTAGAATATCGTAATATTTCTCCACTACTGCTAGCAGAGTGTCCCACATCTCCGTTGATCAATGGCCTTGTTATAAAACAAAGATGGATACGGATGTATTGAAAAGGTTAAAAATATGAAATAAACATTGATAAATATATAATAACTAGCTGACCCGGTGAACTTCGTACCACCATGTATTTTTGAAGTGAAAACTTCTTTAGGCGCGCCTAGACAGATTTCTCGTGGGCTGTGAATTGAATTAATTCGTTACGCTCGGGTATGATAAGAAAGCTTCGGCTAAACTCGGGACCATGGCTATTGATAGATGGTGAAATACGTATGTATGATGGTGGAAATACGTCAGCCAATGGGAAATGCTGAAAGGGCGTGGATAGGCCATCATGGCATGGCCATCTAGAAGCCAGTGGGAAATGCCGACGCATTTCTAGATGGCCATGCCAAGATGGCGAGGCCACGCCTTCCGGTTACACGCGTGTAGTTTCCAAGATAAGCTATCAAATTCTGAGTTTTAAGTTTTCACTTCTATCGGCAGTTCCTATGACTGCCAATTTTTTTCGTCTACATTTTCTAAACTTTCTGATGTACAAATGTTGTCCTGACATTAACAAATACATAAAATAAAGAATCATCCTATTTGGTGCACTCATTCAAAAGTTATGAGCGTACATACATTTCGAAGATCCATTTTTACGGTTCCGTAAAACGTACTAACTGAACCCTTAAGTGTTCGTCATGTCTGTCTGTCTGTCCATCCGTATGTCACAACCACTTTTTAGAAACTATAAGAACCATACTTTTGAAACTTGGTAAGAGTTGTATTCTGTGAACCGCATTAAGTAAGTGTTTTATTAATAACATATTTATTTCAACGGATTTAAGCATTTAAAAGCAAGTAATCCCTTTATGCAGAATGCAGAAGACCGCACCATATGGCGTTCATTAGGAGAGGCCTACGTCCAGCAGTTGACGAATATTAAATAGGCTGATGATTATGATAAATCCCTTTGTTGTTAATCAAGTTATTGCCAAAAATCAGTTTTATTTTTATTGGTGTACTTTGTGATATACGATATTTCTGTTTGATTACCTGGCACATGGACAAACAAATCTGATGATTTTCGAACACGGGAGGGAATATGCAACATACAATTATTGACCATGTGAGAAATATGGGTTTTCTAGATAAATACCACAAACACTTTAACGCGCTCAGCATTATGTGTATCGTTTAGGATACACACTGTCATAAGGAGTGTGTATAGTTTATGATACACACTCCCATTTCAGTTAAAGCAGTGTGTATCCGAAATGCGCACGCTTTCTACTCATTTTCCTAGTGGTTTTGGGATGGGAATCGGACAATCAGTTAAGGAGATTTTAAGAGAAAAATCACCTTGAAATAAGTTTGTTCATTAAAAGAAAGTTACTTAGAAACTAAATAATCAATTTATTAAGTTCAAAATAAATCAGTGAATATTATTGAAACATTTTTGACACAGAAAACTTTCACATTCAGAACATATTGTAGTTGTTTGAGCTGCTTTGAAAGTCTTGCCACCAATAACTTTCCTGTCATGCTTTTTATAGCACCTCTGCACATCTTCAGCGTACAATTTTCTCTCCAACTTTGTAACTTTTGAGATAATGTTTTCTATTACAGTCACAGACAGTCAGACAGTCTTCTTGTCATAATAGGGGCTGATAACACATCATCTCCGGCTAACTGAGCAGATTGTTTAAGTAAAACTACAATTAATTGTTCCCTTAATTGAGTGATAGTAAGTTTCTTGAGATATTATTTGGTTGAATAATAAATGTGCATTCAAGAGAGAAACACAGATAAATAATATTACGAAATGTGTATCTTTATTGATACACATGGCCTGGGGAATAGTTTATCTATATAAAGTATTTCCCAGGCCACGTGTATCAAAAAATATACACACCGGTAAAAAAAGGATGACAAAGGAGGGAGTGTGATTATTTTATATACTATTGTAAAATAGTATAGAAACTAATCACACTCCCTCCTTTGTCATCCTTTTTTTACCGGTGTGTATATTTTTTGATACACGTGGCCTGGGAAATACTTTACTCACTCTACTCACTATACTCACAACTCACAACAATAAAAAAAAAAAAAAAAGTTGTGAAAATTTGGTGGTATTTATTTGCATATAGGGCTTGGCGCTGAGCGTGTTAAGGTTGCCCCTGGGACTTGTTTATGATCCTAGCAAAAGCAAGCCGCACTGGAAACTGAAGTGTTTAAAATCAAATGGAACATCAGTCGGAATCATTGGGATGCGTGGTATCAAAACGTCTTCTCCTTTATACTTTCCTTTCAGTATAGTTGCTTCTATCACGTTGTTCAGTATTTTTTATAGCTAACCGTTTGCCGTTGCAAAAACGCGGTTCGTTCATATTTCGCAACATTTTAACTACCGATCCAACTTTTAACTGAAGATTGTGAGGTGACAATCCTGGAAAATCCAGCGAATTCAAAAATTTCGGTGGGTAGGTAGTTGTTGACGACATCATCTTGATTAGTCACCGAATGAACTGATTTATAAATCCTCAGTTCGCCTGTAATTTGTTCTTGAGTTAAAAAATTTAATTAATTTGCATCCATCTCATTTACATAATAGGTATTAATATTTATTTATCATGTGGCTGTCTTGTCCCAATGTTGGGCAACGGTTTCCATACCGTCCAGTCTTTCCGATATTTGTGGAGTTTGTCTTGCTATCGTTTTTTTGGTCTGCCGCGTCGTCGTTTGCAATCTGCCTTCCTCCGCGTGGTAATTTTGGCCCAATAATCATCCGACATGCGGCAAACATGTCCAGCCTGATTCAACTTCAAATTTGCTGCTTTTTGAGTCACATCGGCTATTCCGGTTTTAGCACGCAGTATGATGTTTCGTATTCTGTCCGTTAGTTTTACTCTAAAAAATACTGCGCTCCAAAGCCCGTTAGCAAAGGTGTATATTCAAATAATTTTGCACAGATAGGGATATTAAATTAATAATTCAAAATAATAAAACACTTTTGGTAACGCGGTTTGTGTTTGACTGACATTTGATTGATATAATGACGTGGAACTGACACAATTGACATCGCGTGCCAAAACTTAATCAAAAAAAAAAATATCGTGAAGCCGACCAAATTGAAAATCAGTATTAATGATCTATGAGTCTTACGTTTTGTGATTATTCAATTTGATTTGGTTCGCGATATTATCACTTTTGTTGAGTTTCTTTTGAGTGAGTTTCGGAACGTGACATTAGATTCTCCTATTCTCAAACTGTTTTGATAGATATGATGGAATTTGAACTTTGTGCAGCGGGAACAAAGTGCAAATTGACTCCTTGACGTTAGGAACTCACATATATTGCTTAGACAAGTGAGTGCTTGTTATTTAATATGAACTTTATTTCATAGCAATAAAGCTCAAATTGCCTTGACATTTTTGCTAGAAAACGTGGTTGGTATGGGAAAACACTTTATTTAATATGAACTTTATTTCATAGCAATAAAAAGCTCAAATTGCCTTAACATATTAGTTAGAAAACGTATGTATGGGAAAAAGAAAAGGGCTGTTTTTAGGGTTTTCCCGGCAATTATTCGATTTATTCTCGCCGTAAAAACCATCCTTGGACTTCAACGAACATTTAAAAAAAAATGTCGAAATTGGTCCAGGCGATTCAGTTTTATGTTATAGAAGATAAATTCTGGATTTGCCATAAGCTCCGGGAAATTTGAATCGAAATAGAGTGAAAAACAATAGCAAATAAAGTGGCGAAGTGCGAGTTGGACTTGCCCATGAAGGGTTCCGTTGCAGCAAGTTATATAATATACATAGTACACATAGTTCTTGTAGTTCCTTGTAACTTTGATCGAAGTTTTAATAATAGTGTATTTATGACGTACTAAAAAAACTACTCATCAGATCGAATTCAAACCAATTTTCGTTGGTAGTTTGCATGGTAATGTAATGTACATCATATATTTTTTTAGTTTTTTCATTCTCTTATTTTACACATTTACACAGGGGGGGGGGGCACATTTTACCACTTTGGAAGTGTCTGTCGCGCAAGTTATTCAGTGTAGACAAACATACATTTAGAAACCTCAACATCATTTTTGAAGACCTATCGATAGACACCCCACATGTGTAGGATTGTTGAAAAAAAAAATTTGAGTTTCAGTTCTAAGTACACCCTATTTTTATTTTTTTATTTTTGTAATAATCTTAATACGGTTCACAGAATACATCTACTTACCAAGTTTGAATAGTTTAGTTCTCATAGTTTCGGCAAAAAGTGGCTGTGACACACGGACGGACAGACAGACATGACGAATCTATAAGGGTTCCGTATTTTACGTTATAGGGAGCCCTAATAAGACTATAATTGCTCAGATATCGAGCGGGAAGAAAAATGATTGAATTACTAAAATGGCTATTAAAAAATAGGGGTTGGTGATAAAAGGGTAAAAATTTAGGGTTGTATGTATTTCTTAACGCCACATTATAAAAATATAAAAACAAAACAAAAAAAATGTTCGAAAAGTAAAAAAAAAAATTTTTGGGTTGAACAACCCTTGTAATTTAGGGGCATGAAAAATAGCTAGTAGCCGATTTTCAGACCTACAGAATATGCATATAAAATTTGGCTAAAATCAGTAAAGCCGTTTCGGAGGAGTAAGGAAACAAACACTGTGACGAGAATTTTATATAGGTATAAGAAGATATCAAAATAGTACTCGGGTGAAAAAACACTAAAGATAAGATAAAGTCAGAGTTTAATTACGCACTCAATAAAGATCAATCGAAAAACTACATGACATTATGTACGATAAGATAGCGTCAAGTTATGATTCTAGATTAAACTTGACTTGAACTTGAAAGGAAGCAATATCGAACCGGATATTCGAAGCAATTAACTTTATAAATAAAATCTTAACTTAGCAACACAACCATCGCTTTGTGGGATAAGGCCATCCACTGTCGCTCTACTTTACATTGTTTTGTTTAATTTAGCTGTCTGTGTATCTCTTCTTTGGTGTGTCAATAATGAGTAGGTATCTATCGTTTTATAGCCGCTTGATACACCGGTGTGTACAGTAAAGTGTGTAAAGTACCCAAAAACTTGGTTGATGACGGAAACCAACAAACTTAACTTTGCGGATGGGTTTTTGGCGGGAAAAATTATATGTTTCGTGTTTATATATGGGATAGGATACCCATAAAATTGTATTTAATGGAGTCTACTTGAAGCGGTCTTTATTTTTACATAAACCACATTAAAATTAGAGTTCACTTCCCACGATTATTAAAATTGTAAAAGTGATGAATAGATAGATGTATATGTCAACCCATAATGCTGAATCTCCCCCTGACCAAATAGGGCGTTTGGTACTTAGAGGGCACCACAGACTAAGTGGAGAGATACTCTGTCGGCACCATACTGGCCAAATTGCACTTTGACAGGCTTCACTTGTCTTTGAAAAGATGATTATTCCCCGACAGGTTTCGTCACGAAGTAAGTATTTTTTTACCTATTTTAAGGTTCTACCTAATTGAATAGTCATCTAATTATTATTGACTAAAGCAGTTTATTTTTTATGGCCTGACAGGTCATTATTATAATTATAATACATAAATAAAAACTTAGTTAAATGACATGAAATTCAGACAACATTTTCATAAAACAATCATTTATTTGTTATAATTCAATACGTTCAGTCTTACAATATAAATAAAATAATAATAACAATTGATCATCAGTGAGGAAACAACTTTTGTATATCAGTTGACAACGTTTCTAAAAAATATGTAATCCAACAAGGAAAACCATTTTATCAGGTACCAAATATGTTTACAATTGATAATGTTTGATGTTAACTATTTTAACCATTTAATTACACTTTAAGTCTACCTACGTACAGATCTCCCGCCATTCTCGCTCCCACAACAAAACCTTCCCAGGTTTCTCTGCAAACTTGCTCAATATAACTCGGTCGTAAGTGGAAACCATCCCAATGGCCAGGCAACTCGTACGTATAAGACAGAGGCACCCCAATAGAATGGGCATAGTCTTCGGATGCCCCAGAGGCTCCATACCATAGAACCAGAGCTGCATTTCCGACGACGTATCTCCAGAAGTAGGAGGGGGAATGTCTATCGATTTCTTCTGCCATGTTGACACCAACCAAATGCAGAGCCAAAGCGTTGTTTGACAGAGAACCATCGTGACCCCAAGGATACAGGATCATGCTTCCAAAACTGTGGACTGTGATGTATAAAGCCATTCTGTGTAGATGCTCATGCAAAATGTCTCGAACGACTCTGGTTTCGATTTCTGAGAACGCTCTGGCTCCTCCATATTGCTCTGTATTACATGGCTGATGACTTGTTGAGACTTGGCCCCAGAAGAAGTCGTAGTTCCTGTTACCGTCTACTCCTGGGCATCGTATGCTGTCCGGGTGGCTGTCAGTAGACCGTGTCATCCTCCACATGGGTTGCTGAAAGAGTAATATAAAATGATTTTAGAAATAGAAAAAAAAATATTTCTATGAAGACAGATTTATTTAGTTTGATCCTTACCTGCCTAATAGAAAACTCATATCCGTCAGGGTTGACAACGGGCAGCAAAATCCAGTCGAACCTTTCAAGTAGATCAGGTTCTGTGACGTCTTCTACCAGTTTTTTGATGGCCCAAGTGACAGTGGGAGGAGCCACCCATTCTCTAGCGTGAATCCCAGCGTCGATAAAGATGACAGGTTTGCTCTCATCCTCGAAGTTAGTGGTGGATATCTTCAGATAGTGGATTGGACGACCTTCGAACGAATTGGCGGGGATGACAAGTTTCACTTTGGCGGGATACCGTTGCGCGATGTCAGCCAGGTATGCATTGATCTGGAAATATTCAGTAAGTAAGTAACTCACTAGGTGAAACCCTAATGGCCTGATGGGGAGAACGTCCGATTCACAATCCTTAGGTCGTTGGTTAGTTGGGTCCTTAGCATAAACAGCCCACTAAATGTTCCCGCTGCTGGGACTCGGGGCCTTCTCGCGCAAGGAGAGAGTCAAGGCCATAATCCACCACACTGGCCCAGTGCGTATTGGTGGATGACACATAATTTCAAAAGATTCTAGGTACACGTTGGTTTCCTCACTATGCTTTCCTTCACCGTTGTAAGTCAGCGGCATTACGCGCATGACTTCGAGAAGAAAGTGGTGCGCGTGGTTTTGAACCCGGGGTCTCCGGATCGGCAGTCGCCGTTCTCCCGACTAGACCAGCCGTAACTTTTTTGGGGTCCTTAACAGTGAAGGAAAGTATCGAGAGGTTTTTTTTAAATTGAATTATTTTATAACGTCCAAGGAAAACATTTTTCGATGACATGTGTCATCTACCCACCCGCATTAGGTCAGCGTGGTTGATTATATCCTTTACTCACTCTTCGTAACAGAAGGAACTAGAGTTCCAGCAGTGAACGTAAAGTGAGCTACAAAAATGCTTTTTGGATAGGTCTGAGTAAAGTTCTGATTTAAAATATTTCACTTTTCCAAATGTTCGCAAATTTTTTATCGTGAAAAAAAGATACGGATAAAACCACAAAGGACTGCTAGTGGAATGTAATTATGAATTAATTTGTGAATCAGCTCTGAAACTCACCGCTTCTACACTTTGGTAATTATCGTACGGCAGTTCTTTAATATTTCTTGCTCTTGAAGAATTCCGCTTGTCTTCAATCAAGAAGTCCTCATACTCCAGTTGCCTGAATATATAAAAATATAAGTTATACATCATCTCTTGTGTGTGTCCGTGTGCGAGCATATTTATGCAGTGTACGCGCATCCAATGTGTGATGGTGCATATCTATCTGTGTGTACGTTCTTTTGTTTGTGTAAATGCCTAGTTATGCCGTGTGTATGTTAATAACTCAGCCAGTGAAGGTTCGTGTTTACTAATTTTATTTCCTATTTTTTACTAATTAATATCAAATTTCCAATTATCTCATAAAAAAGTATATTTATATATAGGTATATATATTATTTTTACGTTCGGACTACTGAATAAGCATCATATTATTTCCGCACCACGAAGAGCACTAGTCATCGCGACACAGGGAATCCTAATGCGATGACTAGTGACTATTAACATGTAACTGTCACAATGCTGATTTAGTGCTATTATTTAAGCTATAATTATAATTGAATGCAATTAGAAAGTATTGACTGTATTAGAAATGACTTCGACTTGACTACTAATTGACCATGTGCATAATATATATTATATTGTAATTGTAACATAGTTTCGAGCACAGTGGGGATGTTGGCATTTTCTCAGAAATGCTTTTGTTTTGAAGATTGACGCTTGTCTACCATAAAAAAACATATGTGTATTTGTATTTTCGATGAGGAAATGTACAATAGTAAAAATAAGATAATGAGATCGTGGTGGTTGCAAGGGCTAAGGCTGGCGTGCATTCGCCGTCGCAGAGGCGGACTAAATGCGTAGCGCGACTGAGCGTTAGCGTTTTTCATGTAGATCGCTCTGCACGTTGAACAACAGATTCGACCAACAATGCGCGCGCGCTGGTTTTGCTTGCCGCAATTATTTCATTGTTTCATTTATGTGTGAATTTGTATAGTGTTATTTAATCGTACTTATTTTACTCCAATTTATATTCGTAATTCTAAGTACAATGGAAATGAAATCAATTACAATGTGCGTAGGTAAATCAATTTGGATATATTAATTAAAGATAATTACATTGATAATGGGGTAGTCAAGTTATGTTATGTTATATTATTTTTTATTATTAGTAAGTATAGACAAGTTATATTATTTTTTGCCACAATAAAAACTTTTATTATTATTTCCTTTCTTAAGCCTAAGTTTTTACAATATTTATATATAAAACAACATAAAAACATTATAAAAACCTAAACCTAGTTTGCCGCCAGCAGCGGGGCAGGGCCCAAGCTACCGGTGGTTAGGGCTGCAGACTGAGGAACCTCCTGACGATGCGTGCTGTGTCGAGGATGACCGCCTTCTGTATCTGACCCTTGATCCAACCGTCTAGCGAAAGTCTCTTGAGATGTTGGTCGAGACTTTTCGCTACAAGGCCGTTTGCCGACACGACTATTGGGACTATGATCGTCGAATCAACATCCCACATGGCGGTAACCTCGTGAGCCAAGTCAAGGTACTTGCTAAGCTTGTCCTTCTCGGCTTTCACGAGGTTCTCGTCATGTGGTACGGTGATATCGATGATCACAGCCCGACGCTGAGACCGGTCTACCAGCACGATATCAGGCTTATTGGCGACAATAGTCCTGTCCGTGATGATAGAGCGGTCCCAGTAGAGCAACGCACGACCATTCTCGAGAACTGGCAAAGGTGCGTACTTATAGTACGGCACCTCGGACTCGACAAGGCAGTATCGAAGAGCAAGTTGCTGGTGGATGATCCTGGCTACTAGGTTATGTCTGTGCAAGTACTCGCCGTTAGCAAGATACGAACAACCGGAAATAACATGATAAGATTATTATTATTATTATTATCTATACGGTTTACTTTAGGGCATTTAGAAGTTTTAAGCTATTGGAAATCTCATCGGTTTATCTCTCTACCTATGAATTTCACAGCAGTAAAACAAAACTAGACTTAAATTTGTTTTTTTTTTTCGGTTTGTCCAAAGCCAAAGGTTTGTTAAATGTTAATCAATTGTACTTTAACATCTAACGAGCCTTGGGCTTGCGCAAGATATTATTCGTATTATCTTTATGAAGATGATGGTTCATCATTTCCAGCCCACATTTATAACATTAGGTGTAATTATACGTGCATTATAAATGCGAAAGTTTGTATGTTTATTCCTGAACCGATCGGGTTAAAACTTCGGACATATTTAGGCTACACACTACTACTACACGATTGCTTTAAGCAATAAGGCCGCCAATTAAGAGTCTCACCCATTAGTTACTAAGTTTATTTTTTTGTTTTGTTTGTGTTTTACTCTGTGTGGTCTTTTAATAAAGAGTTTATTATTATTTTGAAATTTTATTTTGCTCAACACTAGAAGAGTGTCGGTATTACAATGAAAGCCACGGGCCTAAGCCAAGTGGAATTCATAGTTAGGACTTTCGTCGGTATTTAATTCGTCCTGCAAGAATTTCCGCACGATTCGGCATGTATTTAAAATAGCTGCTTTTTGCATAGTCATGTATGTGTTGCTTTGTAAACCAATTTGTTGTAGGTAGTGCTTTAAGTGTTTAGGGATGACTCCAGTACTGGAGATTACCAGAGGCACAATATACACTGTATTGATGTTCCATAATCTAATGATTTCCTCCTTCAGCTCTGTGTATTTGTGAATTTTTTCCGTAATTGTTTTTTGTAAATTATGTGTATTGGGTACAGCTATGTCAATTAAGTAAGTGGTTTTATTTATTTTGTCTATCACAGTTATATCTGGTCTGTTATAGTGTATAGTTCGGTCTGTTAAAATTGCTCTGTCGAAGTATATCTTGTGTCTCTGGTTTTCCAGAACAGGTTTTGGGTTATATTGGTAGTACGGAATTATGTTTGACGGGATGAGTTGGTGTTTAATTGCTAATTTCTGGTGTACAATATGGGCTACTTGGTTATGTCTATGAGTGTAATCTGTTTGTGCCAGAGATGGACAGGCACTAGTAATGTGTTGTATTGTTTCGGACACGCGATGACATTTTCTACATTTGTCGTTTTGAACAGTACGATCCTTGATAATAAACTTTTTGTAATTTTTGGTGTTAATAACCTGATCTTGAATCGCGATCATGAAACCTTCAGTTTCTGGGAACAGACAACCTAGCTTCAGCCATTTGTTTGATGCTTCAGCATCTACATGAGGTTGTTCCAAGTCATGTAAATGTCTGCCATGCAATTCTTTCGAACGCCATCGGTCTATTTTTTCTTTTTTATGAATTTGCGGTGTTTTGTACTGGATGTTAATATTAGAAAGGTTTAATGGGGTGTAGTTACAATCTAAGTCTGTGATCGCTGAATGTAAATTACTAGATGTTTTTGAGTAGAAAAACTCTCTTAAACTGCGCACTTGTGCTTCCCATAGTACTGTTAGATCAATCAGTCCCCTACCACCTTCATGTCTTTTCACAGAAATACGTTCTATTGCAGATTTGGGGTGTAGATAATTATATTTGGTCAGTGTGGTTCTCGTTAGGATTTCTAATCGGTTAATATCAGTGCGTGTCCATTTAACAATTCCAAATGAATATGTTAATATAGGAATTGCATAGGTATTTATGGCTTTGAATAAGTTTTTCGAATAAAGTTGTTTTTTGCAAATGGAATTTAATCTTTTAGAATATTCTCCAGAGAGATCTTTTTTTATTTGAATATGATTGATATTACTGGACTGTTGTATGCCTAGATATTTGTATGTTTCTGCGGTGTCCATGCTATCAAACGTGTTAAGTTCTTCATCCGCAGAGTTTATAGTATTACTGTTATAATTGATAGATTTACCTTTATGTATGTGTAGAGTTCTGCATTTATCTAGACCAAAGGTCATATTGATGTCTTTGCTAAATTGTGAAGTAATATTTATTAGCTCTTTAAGGTCTTTATCTGATTTGGCAAACAATTTAATGTCATCCATATACATTAAGTGTGTTATGGAAGTGTTTGAATTCAATTTATAACCATTTGCTGTACTATTAAGAAGGAAGGAGAGTGGATTGAGTGTAAGACAAAACCATACTGGGCTGAATACGTCTCCTTGAAAAATGCCATTTTCAATTGCAATTTCATCTGTCCTAATAGAAGTGGATCCATTAGAAACGTGCAACGTCGTTCTCCAGCTAGTCATGGCATTTTTCAGGAAATTTATGATTTTAGGGCTAATTTTATACAAGTCAAGAACTTTGATCAACCAAGAATGTGGGACACTGTCGAATGCTTTTTTATAGTCAATGTAGGATATATGCAGATTTCTTTTGTGTGTATGAG
This sequence comes from Ectropis crepuscularia, assembly GCA_963693475.1. Classification (NCBI taxonomy): domain Eukaryota; kingdom Metazoa; phylum Arthropoda; class Insecta; order Lepidoptera; family Geometridae; genus Ectropis; species Ectropis crepuscularia. The sequence continues at coordinate 25,021,542 of OY856355.1, forward strand.
TATGTTTCAGTATTGTAGAGTCTATTACGAGTTGCTCCTTGCAACCTTTATGATTACGCCTACAACCTTTTTGCTCTTCAAATAATAAATTATTTTCTAGTAGATGTTTATTGACGTTGCGTGTAATGCATGATGTTATGAGTTTATAAATAGTGGGGAGACAGGTAATAGGTCGGTATTGTGAAGGGTTCGTAGTGTCGTCACTTTTAGGCAGCATGTATGTTACGCCTTTTGTAATAAATTTAGGTAATTCTTGATCACCTTTAATTAAATCTGTGATATTTTTTGCAAGTATGTCATGAAGCATGAAAAATTTTTTAAACCAAAAATTGTGAATGTGATCTATACCGGCTGCTTTCCAGTTTTTTAAATGTTTAGTTATTGATTCTACATCATCCCTACTTACTTCTGTGAATTCCATTATTCCTATGTTTTCTATTCTTGTTGCTTCGTCGCTTAACCATACAGCACTATCGTTGTGATCTTTTTGTTTTTTCCAGATGTTTGCCCAGTAATGTTTGAGTTCACTTTCATTTGGTAACGTTTTGTTTATATTATCTGTTTTTTCTTTTTTAAGTGTCCTGTAGAAACCTTTCTCATTTCTATTAAACTGCTTATTGTGTTCTTTTCTTTGCAAAGCTTTCGTATACCTAGATAACCGTTTTGATTTTAGTGTTAATTTTTGTTTAAGCGTATCTAAAAATTCTTCTGGCCTAGTATTATTTCTTTCATGAACTGAATGTATTTTAAGTTTTATTGAAGATTTTCTCGACTGCTTTAACTACTTTTCTAGATCTGTTATTATTTATATACTGAGTTAGTCTGCCGATGTCTGCTCTTAAATGTTTAATATCTGATTCAATTCTGTATTGCCACGCTGGCTTACTAACGTTTTTGCTTTGTTGTTGTACTGGTATATCCTGTGTTGTAATTTTGTATCCTAATTTCTCGGAGATGACTAAAGCGGAACAGTATATAAGACAGTGTATGGTGTTGATATCTGAGTCAATACTAACAAATTGGTCTAAAATCTCTGTGTTGAAGATGTCTAATAACTGGTAGAGTTTTTTATTTTCTTTTAATTTTGGAAGTTTTGGTCGAAATTCAGGGTCTATACCTGTATATTTTACCAGAGTTGAATGTAATTGGTCAGTTATTTCTTGGGTAGATATATCAAATTCAGAAATTTGCGAGGCTTGATTTTCGTTTATATGTTGCGTAATATTTGTAAGATTGGGTATGGAGGTTGTTTGAGTTGAAGTGTGTTGCCATTGGGTAGATAAACTGTCCGGTTGAGATACTGATGCTTGTTGTGTGGATTGTTGGGTTGGTGAATTACTTAGAAGATAGTCTATTGTGTGTTGATTTTGATTAACCTGATTACTTGATCTGGTATTTGTCGTGCTAATTGCATCTATAGGACTCTCATCTATTTCTTCTCTAGCTAGTTGTTCGGTTACTTCCTGTTTTAATTCATTGATAGTTTCATCTGTTAGTAATTTATTTCTCATTATAACTCTTCTTTGATCGGCAACTCTCTGAGCGGAAACTTTTAAATCTGGGTATTCTATGCAGAATCGGTCGTGAAGTTTCTTGCAGTACATGGTACGGTCTGTATCAAGTTTAGTTATGTAAAAGTATGTTCGCATGATAAAAAGGTTAATTTCGTTGCTCCATTTCATGCGAACTCTGGGTTTACCGGCTTTGGTGGTCGCAGGTAGTGTGGCAAGTGCCTCCTGCGAAACATCCTCAGCTGGTGTAGCGGATCTACTATAGCTACTACTACTATCCTGATCGCCTTCATACTCGGCTGTAGTCCTTGAGGACATTCCCCTACCCCCCGCGTCCCCGACTCCCGCCCAGCCGCCCAGCCGGGAGTCACTGGCTAGCATGCTGTCACGCCTGTGGCCAGCTACAGACGTGCCCCGGCGATCGCCCCCGGGCAGCGGCCCTATACGTAATCTTTTACTTCTTGTCTCCATGTCGATGGGTTACCCTTTCCTTGTTAGCCACATAAGTTTCGTTAGTATGCGTGTCCGCCCCCCACGTGATCTGGTGTTCGATCCGGACGTAAGGTGGGATTTTAGGGGGCTTATTATTATTATTATTATTTTTTGAGTACAGTTCTCATTCTCGGAGCTTTAAGAGTTCCGGTGTTTTATGAAATCCACGGGCTCATGCCAAGTGGACCTCATGATTGAGTTGTGTATCTGGTAATGAAGAATCATCATGCAGAAACTTTCTCACAATTCGGCATGTATTCAGTATTGCAGCTTTTTGCATTGTCATATATATGTTTTTAGGTAGATCTAGGAGAGTTATGCTGTGATGTAAATGTTTCGGAATTACTCCTGTGCTAGAGAGCACCAACGGTACAATGTAAACTTTTTTCATTTTCCAAATCCTGACAATTTCTTCTTTTAAGTCTGTATATTTATGTATTTTTTCTGTTATTGTTCTTTGTAGGTTATGTGTGTTTGGTATTGCAATGTCTATAATATATACTGTCTTTTCAATTTTGTCTACAAAAGTGATATCGGGTCTATTGTTGTGTATCGTTTTGTCTGTTAGAATAGCTCTATCAAAGTAAATTTTGTGCGTTGTGGTCTCTATGACAGGTTTAGGGGTATATTGGTAGTAAGGTTTTTGAGTATCTGTTATTAATTTATGTTTGATAGATAGTTTTTGGTGAATAATATTTGCGACTTGGTTATGTCGGTGAGTATAATCTGTTTGAGTAAGTGTCGGGCATGCACTTGTTATGTGCTGAATAGTTTCTGGTAGTCGATTACATTTTCGGCATTTGTCGTTTTGTGTATTGGGGTCTTTGATGATGTATTTTCTATAGTTCTTAGTGTTAATTACTTGATCCTGTATAGCAATTAGGAAGCCTTCTGTTTCAGGGAACAAAGATCCTAGTTTCAGCCATTTATTTGAGGACTCTGCATCTACATGCGGTTGTTCTAAATCGTTTATGTGTCTTCCGTGAAGTTCTTTACTTCGCCGTTTATTTAACTTTTCTGCCTCTTGTTCTTTCATGGATTTAAAATTAATGTCAGTTTGGTTTAAATTTAAGGGTGTGTACTTATCATCCAGAGCAAGTATTGCTTGATGGATGTGGCTTACATCTGATTTTTTATAAAAGAATTCGCGTAGGTATTTTATTTGATTTTGCCAAAGTAATGTCAAATCAGTTAAGCCCCGACCACCTTTGTCTCTTTTCAATGTCGTGCGTTCTATTGCAGATTTTGGGTGTAGGTGATTATGTTTTGTTAAAGTTGTTCTTGTTTTTATTTCTAATCTTTTAATATCTGTGGCTGTCCATTTAATTATCCCAAAAGAGTATGTCAAAACCGGAATTGCAAAAGTATTAATAGCTTTGAATAAATTTCTGGAGTGTAGTTGTGATTTGCAAACTTTATTGAGTCGATGTGTGTATTCTATTGTTAAGTTGTTTTTTATTTGTGTGTGATTTATAGTGTTTGATTGGTTTATTCCTAAATATTTGTAATTATCAATTGGATTCATTATGTCAAATAAATTATTTTGTTCTGTGTTATGTTCTTCGCTGTTAGGCGCTTCCGTTTTTCCTTTTGTAATGTGTAGTACCCTACATTTGTCTAATCCGAAAGTCATTTTAATATCGTTACTGAATTGTGTCGTGATATTTATTAGATTCTGTATGTCTTTTTTTGATTTAGCAAATAATTTAATATCGTCCATGTACATTAAATGGGTGACAGTAGTATCAGGTGTCAGTTTATAACCACTTTTAGTTTTGTTAAGTAGGTTTGAAAGTGGATTTAATGCGAGGCAAAACCATAGACCACTAAAAGAGTCTCCTTGAAAAATTCCGTTGTTGATGGATATTTCTTCAGTTCTAATAGAGTTTAAGTTATTTGATAAGTGAAGTGTGGTTTTCCATTGTTGCATGGTGTTCTTTAGAAACTTGATGATGACGGGATTGACTTTATATATTGATAACACATGGAGTAGCCAAGAGTGCGGAACGCTGTCAAAAGCTTTTTTATAATCTATGTATGAGATATGTAAGTTTCGTTTATGGGTGTTTGCGTGTTTGAGAACTGTCGTGTCAATCACAAGTTGCTCTTTGCATCCTTTGTGATTTCTTCGACATCCTTTTTGTTCTTCTGCTATTATATTATTTGATACAATGTGAGTGTTGATTTTGTTTGTAATGCAAGATGTGATGAGCTTATACATGGTTGGAAGGCATGTTATTGGACGATACTGTGATGGGTTGGCTGTGTCGGATGTTTTAGGTAGCATGTGTGTTAAACCCATTGTCATAAACTTCGGGATTGTTTGTTGGCCTTTAATGAGCTCAGTTATATTTCTGGCTAAGGTGTCATGTAGAATGACAAACTTCTTTAACCAAAAATTATGTACGTGATCTACTCCCGCTGCTTTCCAATTTTTCATCCTATTTGTAATTTCTGTTATGTCATCAATGGATACTTCTTCAAATTTCATCGACTCAGTATGTTTCCATCTTTCTTCTTCCTCTTTTATCCATGATGCTTGTACATTGTGGTCTCCATGGTTCTTCCAGATATCGGCCCAGTAATTACGTAGTTCTTCTGTTTGTGGAAGCACATTGTTGTTGGATGGAGCTACGCTTTTCAAGTTTCTGTAGAACAATTTTTCGTTTTTGTTGAATAGTTTGTTGTCTTGCTTTCGTCTTAGTGCTTTTAGATATCTGCTAAGCCTCTGTGATTTAAGAGATAGTTTTTGTTTTAGTGTGTCGAGAAATTCCTCAGGTCTGACGTTATTGGGTTCGTGTGAAGAGTGAGTTTTTGTGTTTTTTGTAATGGCGTTAACTGCTTTGACTACTTTTTTTGACCTATTATTGCTGATGTACTGAGTAAGTCTGCCGATATCAGCCCTTATCTTCTTTATGTCATTCTCGATTCTTATTTGCCAAGTTGGTTTTGATGGTTTGTGGTTCCGATTGTCTGTCGAAGCAGTATTGTGTGTGAACTTGTGGCCTAGGTATTCACAAATTACGAAAGCACTGCAATAGATAAGTGTATGTATTGAGATTATGTCGGAATCAAGTCTATAGAGTCTTCCTAAGATTTGTTTGTTGAATATGCCGACCAATTCGTACAATTTCTTATTCTCTTTTAGCTTAGGAAGTTTTGGTCGTGTCAGTGGGTCTGTACCAGTATACAGTACCAGTACGGTCTCCATTCGGTCTATGAGTTCTTGAGTACTAATATCAGGGATATTATCGATGGGTTGATGTTCTGTAAATGTACTTGGAGATAAGTTTGTTTGTGTCGCGGCATGAGTGAATTGGTGTGTGTGACCTAGTATTGAAATAGTTGGGGAACGCGCTAATGTGTTCGTAATATTTGTGGCTACGTTGTTGGTGGAGGTAATCTGATTTCTATCTTGAGTGATAATAGACGTTGGTATGTATTGTGTCGAATTTATGTCACTTGTTTGTGGAGAAAAGAGGTCGTGCTCTTCTTGTCGGAGTAAGTTTGTAATTTCTTTTTTTAATTCTGCAATAGCTGAGTCCGATATGAGTTTATTTCTGATGATGACTCTTCTCTGGTCCGCTACTCTTTGTGCGGAAACATCTAGTCCAGGATATTTCAGTTTGAATTTATCGTGTAGTTTTTTGCAATACATTGTTTTATCAGTGTCTAATTTTGTAATGTATAGGTATGTGCGCATGATAAATAGGTTCATATCATCACTCCATTTCATGCGCACTCTAGGTTTGCCCGCTTTGGTGGTCGCAGGTTGGGTGACATTTGTCTCCTGCGAAACATCCTCAGCAGGGGATATCGGTCTGCTGCTACTTCGTGTACTTCTACTACTCCTACTTGCGGCTGTAATCCTTGAGGACATTACCCCACCCCCCGCGTCCCCGACTCCCGCCCAGCCGACCGGCCGAGAGTCACTGGCTAGCATGCTGTCGCGCCCGTGGCCAGCTACAGACGCGCCCCGGCGATCGCCCCCGGGCAGCGGCCCTATACGTAATTTACTGTTTCTCGTCTCCATCATGAATGGGTTACCCTTGCCTTGTTGGCCACGTAAGTTTCAATAGTACGTGTGTCCGCCCCCCACGTGATCAGGTGTTCGATCAGGACGTAAGGTGGGATTTTAGGGGGCTTATTATTATTATTATTATTATTATTATTACAGTCTGGAATAGTACATATGCTTTATCGCAGAAAAATAAGGGGAAAGCGAGCTACGCGGGTTAAACCGCGGGACACTGCTAGTGTTATAATAATAATGTAGTATACATACGCTTTTACGTTATCAACGTGGATTCTGTGAGTAATATCGTTGTCGTCAAGAGCCTTCAAAAATACTTCTTGATGTTCAGGTTTCACAATCACTACGCCTTCACGGTTCAATGTCGGCTTCACCCAAAAGTCTAACCCATACGGGCCTGCCAATCCGCCAAGCGTCGTCAAATGGTTTTCTGTAACTGGTTTGATGAAATAGGACTTCCATCTGAAAGAAAAATAACGATATAACAACAAGTAATAACTTCAGAAACGTTTGAGTTACGACATGTCTGTATTCTTTGTTTTTTTTTCTGTGGGAATGAGTGACGAGACGAGCTGGACATGTGCCTGATGGTAAGCAACAAGCCCATAACAGAATAGTGCTACGCAGCTGTTGAAACGTGATATTTTTTTTTTTTATAGCATAGAGTGACGAGACGAGCAGGTCATGTGCCTGATGGTAAGCAACATGCCTGCCACATAACAGCACAGTAACACGCAGCTATTGGAACATGATAGTCCAAATCATTTTGATATAGCCATTTATCACTGTTTTATTTTCTAAAATACACAGATTGTCACAGATACTTATCAATGAATAATAATAATAGATTTCGAGAAACATGAAGTCATTAAAAATAAAGTGGTCAAGTGCGAGTTGGACTCGCCCATGAAGGGTTCCGTTGCAGCAAGTAACGTAATATACATAGTACACACAGTTCTTGTAGTTCCTTGTAACTTTGATCGAAGTTTCAATAATAGTGTATTTATGACGTACTAAAAAAAAACTACTCATCAGATCGAGTTCAAACTAATTTTCGTTGGTAGTTTACATGGTAATGTACATCATATATTTTTTTTAGATTTTTCATTTTCTTACTTTAGAAGTTAGAGGGGGGGGGGACACATTTTACCACTTTGGAAGTGTCTCTTGCGCAAATTATTCAGTGTAGACGAAAATGATATTAGAAACTTCAATATCATTTTTGAAGACCTATCGATAGACACCCCACACGTGTAGGTATGATGAAAAATTTTTTTTTGAGTTTCAGTTCTCAGTATGGGGGGCAACCCTAATTTTTATTTTTTTTATTTTTTTTTGTTCAAATCTTAATGCGGTTCACAGAATACATATACCTACCAAGTTTCAACAGTGTAGTTCTCATAGTTTCGGCAAAAAGTGGCTGTGACATACGGACGGACAGACAGACAGACAGACAGACAGACAGACAGACAGACATGACGAATCTATAAGGGTTCCGTTTTTACGTTTTACGGAACCCTAAAAAAACAAATATTAAACAATTCAAATTAACATAACACAAAGAAGAACGATATATTGAAAAATTGTAATTAAGTTTGTTGTTTTTATTTTGTTTGTTTGTATTGTAAGAAATTTATATTGTTAAATGTTCAAATTTTTGAAAAACATACCCTGTGTATTCCTCAAATTTGGCGTGTGCCAAGGCAAACAAACAAAATAACCATAAAATCTTCATAGTGATGCCGGTGAGAATGAATGGACTAGAAGTTCTCCACTAGTTTATATAAGTTCTCGGGATTAAAGATATCTCTACTAATCAATGTCAACATTACAATACTATATCAGAAGGAAAATTCCAAATTAAAAAAATGTATATATATGTACCTATTTTTTAGGGTTTCGTGTCCAATTATAACCTTGATTGTAACTATTATATCTGTGTCTGGGTGTTTCTATGTATAATAAGTATGTATTTAACACTATATAAGCATTATATCAGCTATCTGGCCACCATCGTACAAGCTTTGCTTAGTTTGGGGTCAGATGGTGTTGTGTGTGGATTGTCCACCAATATTTATCATTATTATTGTGTGACAAACGTCTTGAAAGAACTGTGCTAAATTTTCTTCAACCCTATAATATTTGTAAAACATATTTAATTTTCTATTGGGTTTTCATTGATCACTAAAAACTTCTAATAAAACTTACGGAATACTCGCACCCAATATATTACTACATGCTCTTGACATTTTTGTTTCAGATAATTTTTATCTATAGCTATAATTATTTTTCAGCATTATTATTAACAATTTTTACGTAATTTCGTGCAATTCTTTCATACGAGTAGCTTACAAGATAAACACCGTAATAACAACGGTTGCAAAATTTTGAGTCGTTGAACGCTAATTGTAGCAGGAAGGATAAAAAATAATATTCACAAAAGACGCAGGTCAGATGAGTTCCGTAAGGTCCAGAGATGTACCTAATAAAACAGAACTATAACAGCCAGCCCGCTTAAGGTCACAGGTAACTGGCCAGAGAATCAGAAAAGGCTCCTTTTTTCCTCACAAAAGTGAGGAAAAAAGTGCGTTTATGCGTCGTTTATCGTGCAGGGACACGGCGAGGTATCTCAGGCTTGACACTACCCTACCGACTAAAACCCCCACAGGATTATCTGGCAGTGGCTAGGTCGGGACAATGCATAATAACGCGCCGGAAATCAGAACCGCGTCACCTCCTTGGGGTGGCCTCGAGATAGCCCTATGTGAGGTTCCGGACGGCCAGAGAAGATTTTCTGACCCAAAGTTGAAAGGCTTTACATACCCCAGCATTTTTTTTAACAAAATTTTGTAAAAATGGGAACTTTACATGAGTTCTTAAAAACCGCTATTCGACTCAAGCAATAAGCATACGATCCACCCGACAGTAACATGTAGCTGTCATTTATAACCATGACGCATAGAGTAAGATCCCAGACCTGCCAGACGTCACCTATTTTCTGATGAATGAAATGTGGACGATTGAGTAGAGTTAGTAAGTACTTATAACACATGCTTACTCGCTAACTTGCTTAGACGGCCAATTTTGAGATATGTGGTAATGAAGGTATATACAAAGATTACTAACTTCACGTATTTTCTAATAAGTGATTTTCACGTATGTTGTAGGCAATAACCTTAAAAACAAGGTCCCAATACTCCCAGACACTTTCCGTTGGCCGTTTTGCTTAACAACTCCAAATTAATAATTTAACTTCATTTAAATTCTCATGCTCCATTTGTAAATATGTTCATCAGACAACTATTTCGAAGCTTTTTCCAATAAGATAAGCCAATCTAAGAGGGCAACCATCCCCTAAACTCAACTATGCCTCTATGGGTAAGAGCGCGAGACTGAGTGAGACATTTATTAGGAAATATTGACTTAAAATTGAGTTTAGGGGATGATTGCCCTCTTAGATTGGTCTATCTTATTGGAAAAAGCTTCAAAATAGTTGTCTGGCGAACATATTTACAAATGGATTCTTCTGGCAACCCCAGCCGTGTAAACAAGTATCCTTCCGAGCTTTGTGCAATTTGATAATAGATCTAAATTATTGAAGATATTCGGAAACTTACGTGTCATCACTAACAACAGAATTAACCTCCAAACATCGGGACATATTTTGGACACTGGTGAGGCCTGAACATACAGTTTTTTTCCGACATTTCTATAACCACTTTGAAAGTTTTGATGACTCATAGCCGTTAAATTGTTTCGAAATCATGTAGTCTACACAAGTTTTGATATTTTGACAATAAATAATCCGCTGAAAGAATTGAATTACGACAACAAGTGACGTTAATTACCAGCTGATATTGACAATTGTGAGATGAATAACTAACTGACATTGACATATTCGAAGGGGGATTGACCAGAGACAAAGAGGATAAATTGAAGTAAGGCGTTCCGAATCACACTTGTAGAATTGAAGTTGATGATACTTTATCATTTCCGCAGTATAGAAAAGCCAATTCTCTCGATGTATCTGACTCGAGCTCGACTTTATTCGAAGAAACTATAATGAGTCTTCCCGACTATGACAGTGTGGATATTGACTACAGTAGTCCCTTGCGAGAAAATAAACGAGCACAAAATTTGAATCCAGTATTATTATCCACAGCAAATGAAATTGATAATTTGAAATTAGAAATCCAAAATTTAAAAAAGGAACTTGAAAAACAGAAGGCCCTTGTAGAAAGGTTAAAAACTTGGTTTCTGTGATAGTCCAATGCTAAACAGTAGCAAAAAAAGAAAGAGGAAGCGTATATCGCTCTTGGAAAACTCCATCAACAATTCATTGGAAACTCACATGACCCCAAAACACCTAAAAAAATCTAATTTAGACATAAAAAATCAATCCCTGCTCACCCCAGAAACAAAAACACGTAGAGCTCCACTAAAACTTACAGCAGCCAGCGACACGCTCACAGCAGAAATTATACTGCACCCGTCCACCAACGCACATACAGATAAGAGCACTCTTAACACAGATAAGTCTAAACGTCATTGTTCAGTATCCCAGCTAATATCAAGTTTCACCAATGTAAATGATGGATTCAATCAAAAGGAACAAGGTCCTAATCTGCGGATGACCAAATATACGGCAATTGACCTCGATTGTATTGAGGTCCTAAATACCCCGAAAACCGACACTACACACAACACCCTTAGTAGTTCGGAAACCCAATTGATCTCCAGCTTATCAACTATACCGGCTTCTGATCATTTAAACTGTACAAATACTTCAAAGCAATGCAGGCAAGTCACCCAGCAAAATAATAAAAAGACCACGAAGAAAATTTTGATATTGGGTGATCAACAGGGAAAAGGTGTTAGAGCTGCTCTTCAAAAGCTGACAGGAGATGAATTTGAGGTCATCAGTTCTTGGAAAGCGTATGCTCTTCTAGGCGACATCTTATGTTCTACTAGTTATAATATTTCTACATTTACAATGAATGATTACATACTAATTCTGGGTGGTATAAATAATCCTGATCCTTTTGAATTGTTACTAAATTTTAAAATCTGGTTTGCAAATACTACCCACACAAATGTTATTGTGTCTGAAATCCCGTTTAACAGATATCTTCGGGAACAAAAACTGAACTCTGAACTTAAATTTATATGCAATAGATTTGGACATGTAACATTTTTAGATATGAACTATCATAATCATAAAATACCATATACCTTTTTTAAGGCAAATCTATGTCGCTCGTTGTTGAGAGAAATCTTACATACGGATTATAAGAATAAAATGATAGCTCATATCAAAAACGTAGAACAAAATAATAATAGTAATTCACGAACATTGAGAAAACTTGTTGATAATAGCACTCAAATATTCAACAGTGATGTCTATGTTAAGGCATGTAGTCAAAATACGTCTAAAAACGAAAGCGCGATACATACAAATGATGCAGTATCTGATTGTAATAATATGAATGATGCAAAGGATGACGACAATCAAGCTAAGGTTGCTCCTGAAAATGTAATCGACTCTAATTGTTTATTTCGTGTATAGTTTTATATCTGTGTTGCATCAGAATATTGACGGAATTATCAATAAATCCGATAGGTTTATGATATGCTTAAGTGAACTAGAAAGTCAAAATAAAGCCATAGATGTGTTGTGCCTTACGGAACATAATATGATTAACGACGATCAGAATAGATTATGTATAGACAATTTTAAGTTAGTTTCTATTTTCTGTAGAGAAAACAGAAGTGGTGGATCATGTATTTTGGTAACAAATTGTCACGAATGTAACTCGATAGATGCAATTGAAAAAATGTCAGTCTCCAACATGATGGAATGATCAGCAGTCGAATTAATTTTAAATAAGATCATTATAATATGTATTTATAGGCCTCCGATAAATTTACGGAGAAATTATAATTTGTTTTTTCGCAAACTGAGAGATATCATGAAAATGATATCACTTAAACGGAACTACAAAATATTAATATGTGGCGACTTAAACATTGATACCCTTAATGACAATAAACTTACAAGAGAATTTGAGAACGTTCTACAAACATACAATTTGAAATTCCAGTTCAAGCAAATAACCCGTACTAGAAGCAAAACATGCTTGGATAACTTCATTCATAATCAAGTTACAGGTTGCAAAGGTGAAGTACTAGAATACGCTTTATCTGACCATACAATGCAATTGCTTAAATTGCCTGTTAAAAAGACCTGTACTTTGAAGTTTTGGTTTGTGGAAAAACGTGATTTTAGCCAAGAAAATCTTAATAAATTTAGGGAACACTTGAGTAATTTGAGTTTCAACGATGTCTTTGATTCTAGTGACCCTAACTTAGCGTTTAACGATTTTTATGACATTTTCTTGCTTCTGTATGAACTTTGTTTTCCAAAATACCTGACAAAAATCTTCGTAAAAAACGTCCAAGATGGATCACAAAGGGTATCTTGCTGTGTTCTAAAAAGAGGCGTGAAATGTTATGGCGATACAGACAGCAGCCTAATGATTCCAACAAAAAACTGTTTAGAGAGTATTCCGAAAGGTACAAACAAATTATTTGTCTGACACAAAAATCGCAAAACAACCACTACATTAAAACTGCCAAAATTAAATCCAAAGCCACGTGGACCATTATTAATAATTTGAGACACAACTATCCTAAAAAGCATTTAGCAAAAATTCAAGTTGATAATGCTATTATTACGGACCCCGCACAAATTGCCCAAAAATTCAATGATTATTTCATTGACACGACTCATTCGACATGTAAACCCGGTACTAAATCGACTGTACCTAATAATATGCCAAATTCTTTTTTTCTGACGCCTACGACTCCAATAGACATTTGCCACGCAATAGGTTCATTAAACTCCACGAACAGCTCAGGCTATGATGGCGTAAATACTCAGGCAGTGAAATATGTTAGAGATCTGATTGCACCTGTATTAAGTCACATCATAAACCTTTGTATACTTAACGGTCTATATCCAGATAGACTCAAAATATCTGTGGTTAAACCTCTCTTCAAAAAAGGTGATAAAGAACGCATAGAAAATTATAGACCAATTGTGCTGATCCCCATTTTCTCAAAAATCTTTGAAAAAGTTTTACATCACAAACTTTACTCATATTTCGAGAACAAAGATATACTTGCCTCAAATCAATACGGATTTAGAAAAAACAAAAACATTAACATGGCAATATATGATTTCCTTTATGAAGTAATTAGAGGTATGGACAAAGGTACTGTAACCATAGCATTTTTTATGGACTTATCCAAAGCATTTGATCGAGTTAACCATGATATCCTACTGGAAAAATTGTAAGAATATGGAGTAAGAGGCATCGCAAATCAGATAATAAAATCATATCTTATCAATAGATTGCAGGTCACGGAAATAAACCGTATATGCATGAATATCAAAACTGAAAGGACTTACTCATCAAAAATAGGAAAGGTTAATAAAGGTATTCCTCAAGGCAGTATCCTGGGGCCATTCCTTTTTGTGGGCTACATAAACGATTTCCCAACAACAGTGAACCACACGATGACTCTATTTGCTGACGACAGTACCATTTTATTTGTAGGAGATAAACATGAAATTGATAAACTGATACTTGACATTGAATTATCACTGACATCTATTATTAAATATCTAGAAAATATTGACCTTGAGCTAAATCTTCAAAAAACACATTTAATTAACTTTCAACAGAGGGCTAACGGAACACTCAATCGAAACTTTGACATATACTACGAGCAACAAAAACTTACACAAGTTGAAACAACAAAATTTTTAGGATTACACATTGATAGAAAGATGAGTTGGAAATATCATATACATGTAATATCAAAGCGCATAAATCAATTTTCGTTTGCTCTTTTTAAGTTAAAAAAAGTCGCCAGTATGGAGACTATGCTTACGGTATACCATGGCCACGTTGCGTCAATTTTAAGGTACGGGGTGATCTTCTGGGTCAACTCCACAGATAAATTAGTGGCATTTAAAGCACAGAAGAGATGCATACGGGCTATGTGCAGCTTAAAACGTAGGCAATCATGCAAAAAACATTTTCAAAAGTTACAAATTTTAACCTTACCATGCGTATACATTAGTGAAGTTGCACTTTTTATAAAAAAAAATCCAAGTCGTTTTGAAATGATGGGTGACCCCGGAGGAAGGCGCGCAAAAAACATTAAATATCCATCGCGTGTTAAAACAACTATGATGTCCAATAGTGTATTTTGTAAGGCACCACTAATTTACAACAAATTACCACTGTCTATTCGAGAGTGGAATGACTTTGCCAGTTTTAAAAATAGGCTTAATGACTTGCTGCTCGCAAAAGCATATTATTCCCTTGAGGAGTTTCTCAATGACAAAAGTGTTTGATTGTGGTGTTTTGTTGTGATATATATTTTCCTTTTTATGTGTTTTATTGACAATGACAGGTAGATTTCACTGAACTCATGACGACATTTTTTTATTATATTTATAATTGCTTTGACAAATAATACCTAATTAATACCTAATTTGATATATATTATGTTTGTATTCGAATTTTTATTTATTTGTTAATACATTTTGATATTGTTAGAGTTTTAATATTTCTTTGAAAACATTCTTATACTCAGTTGTAACAATGTATCTATGATGTAAGTACCTAGTAATTGTAACTCTGAATTATGACTTGTACGCTAACCAAGCAGAACCTGGAGAACGTTACTAACCCTTATTAAGATCTGTATAACCTAGGCCCACAAGGAAATAAATGATTTGATTTAAATTTAAGTGAAGTTAAATTATGATTTTGGAGTTTTTAAAGCAAAACGGCCGACGGAAAGTGTCTGGGAGTATTGGGGCCTTGTTTTTAAGGATATTGCCTACAACATACGTGAAAATCACTTATTAGAAAATACGTGAAGTAAGTAATGTTTGTATGTACCTTCATTACCCCATATCTCAAAATTGGCCGTCTAAGCAAGTTAGCGAGTAAGCATGTGTTCCTACTACTTACTAACTCTACTCAATCGTCCACATTTCATTCATCAGAAAATAGGTGACGTCTGGCAGCTCTGGGATCTTGGACGCAGTTATCGGTAATAGGTTAAGGTTTAATTGGTGCATGTTCTCATATAGGTATTAAGGTGACAACTCACCAGGGGGCGCTGCAGTAAACATTTATGGGCAAATCAATGTTGCCATTTTGCTCCAAAACTATAAATTCAAATAAAAGCCTGATTTTGAGGCAGTTTTCAGTGATGAGCTTGTAGTTGATTAGTGAGGATGCTTAAATAGGTGTTTTGGGTCACTTAGCGGTACCTCATTAACATATTACTAAAAGTAGGTGTTACTTCAAGACTTGAAAATGATCCAAAATGTTTTAAATAAAACGCTAACTTGAAGTTTTTGAAAAAACCCAAGACGGTTAAAAAATAATTGAAAAAACATAAAATAATTAAAAATCCCAACTTAAATACCAAATGCAGCGTGAGATACACTTAACGCAAATTAAAGTTATAACGTAAGTAAATTAAAAGTTTTTGTAGTGGTAGGACTCTTACTAGAGTCCGCATGGGGAAGTAGCACACCTTTGCCAGTTATTCTACCGCCAAGCAGTAATGTGCAAACATTACTGTGTTCCGGTTTGAAGGGCAACGTTTCCAGAGAAATTACAGGGCTTAGAGATATAACAACTTAGATCTCTAGGTGACGAGCGCAGTACAGTGCTAGGTAATGATTTGGATTCTTCATGTTCGAATAGCTGTGTGTCACTGTGCTGTTATGTGGCAGGGATTATTGCTTACCATCAGGCACACATCCTGCTCGTCTCATCACTCTTTATTTAAAAAAAAAAAAAAAAAAAGTAAAAAAAGTACCTATCATCACCAACTTCTTAAGTTCGCACTGTGGGGGCACGGCCTCCCCAGTAGGGGTGTAAGTATTGCACTAGATAATATGGAACTGCAAAACTAGTTTACTATTTAATGGCAGCCCTGGACGGATATTTTTTGAAGTTTTGCGCTAATTAGGTATCTCGGGCTACATTTGTTCTTGAATTTGGAGGTTTTTTTATTATTTTATCCTTTTTCAATTAGTTTTTAACCGTCGCGTTGTGTTTTTTTTTAATTATACCTTTTTTATTCATTACTAGCTGTTACCCGCGACTTCGTCCGCGCGAAATAAATACTAAGGTAACTCAGGCAGTACCTATTTTTATACCCAGACACATTTACAGTTACTAAAACAGCTTATAATAAAACAGTTTCATCAAAATTGGTTCAGTTGTTTAGGTGTGAAAGCGTAAGAGACATTCGTCCTCCATTTCAACTCCAATTTCATCCCCATACAGTTCGAAATTACAAAATTGCTGGAACAAACATTTATTGGCTTCGTGCCAAATGCCTATTTAAAGAGCTTCATAGTTTTATCTTCAACGATTGGGAACTTCCATATTGATATTCATACCCCATTCCAACCCTAATTTCACCCCCGTACAGTGCGAAATCACAAAATTGATAGAACTAACATTTAATTGCTTCATGTCAAGTGCCTAGATACAAAATTTGATAACCTTGAAAATCACGAATTTTCATACAACTGTTAATCCCTTGTTTCACCCTCTTAGGGGTTGAATTTCGCAAAACCCCGTCTTAGCGAGCGCCTACGTGCTAAAAGGGGCCTCCATGCAAAATTTCTGATTCCTAGCATTTGTAGTTTCTGAGATTCCTTGATGAGTGACCTTTCGCTTTTATATATATAGATTAGATGTCCTCTCTAGCTAACTCCCGCGCTTCAGTGCCCTAACTGCCCAACGTCTCCGCTTCGATGGGGACAAAATTATAAAGGAATTAAATATTAAAAAAAATAAATATATAAAGTTCCATGGATATAATGTTCCACTTTCGTATTGTGTGAATTTCCTAGTGAGTATTTCCTGACGAATATAATACAGGTGTTCAGAGTTTTCAGTTAATCGGTTTCTGCTAGGGTACCGTGTTCCATCATGGTCATCGGTTATTATCAGTCGGTCAAAAGTAAACCTATTATGAATAAAAAATGTTCATGTGGGGTGACAATCAAACCTATGAATAATACTTATGTATCAATAGATTACAATAATGCATTAATCACCGTATTAAGCT
This sequence comes from Ectropis crepuscularia, assembly GCA_963693475.1. Lineage (NCBI taxonomy): Eukaryota > Metazoa > Arthropoda > Insecta > Lepidoptera > Geometridae > Ectropis > Ectropis crepuscularia. The sequence continues at coordinate 25,038,756 of OY856355.1, forward strand.
CGGGTTACACGAGACTAGTTTTATAGCAAGCTAGTACTTCTGGCTTCGTGTAGACAAAACTTGCTTCATTTCTAAGCTAGTATGCTAGTTTACAAGCCAGGAAACTCTTTAATAGGATGGAGTTCTATTTTCAGGCTATTAGCGTCCCCCCACCACTGATTTTACTATCCTGGCCTATTTACTAGCTTCATGCTTCATGGCAAACGAAGCCAGTTTACCTACATTGGCTAGTAAGCAGGAATCAATCACGCATTTGGTTTGTTCTAGACAGTTTGTAAACTCAACAGAATATCAAACAAATAGGGCGTCATTCGCAAAATGCTCTTATACTCGGCTAAATCTCCATTGTAAAATTACCCCAAAAGTAACGCAGATGATCCACGTTCATCTATTTCTTCTTAAAATCCACAGTCTTCTCCAGTTTTTGTAATTCATCTTATAATTTGTTTTGTGGAAATGGGTATAGTGTTGGAAGTAGGTAACTCTTTTAGTGGGATAGATTTATTTTCGTATGCAGTTCATTGTGGACATTTGGTCACCTCAACACTCCAGTGAATACTAGTTTAAAATAATATAGCCTCATGTAAACAGAGCTACGAGGAGCATGCTCGACTCAAGAGAACTAGCTTGCTATCCTACCTTGCGTGGTTTTGAACCCGGGGTCTCCGGATCGGCAGTCGCCGTTCTCCCGACTAAACCGGCCGTAATTTCTTATTTCATAATACGTGCTCGTATTTACTAATTGGCAGCCTTGGTTCCGGCAGAGCATGGGGTGCAAAGAATCTCCGGCAGATGCCCCGCCACCAAACCCCACGACTCGACCTGGCAACTTATAATGCACGGACGCTGAGGGCTGACGAAAAGATTGTGGAGTTGGAAGAAGAAGTGGACAAGTTGCGCTGGGATATTATAGGGTTATCCGAAGTCCGAAGACAGGGCGAGGGCAGGATAACCCTCGATTCCGGCAACTTGTTCTACTACCGGGAGGGAGATCAACAATCCCAAGGGGGTGTCGGGTTTATCGTCCGCAAGTCTCTTGTTAACAATGTGATAATGATCGAGAGTGTGTCGAGCAGGGTTGTATACCTTGTACTTAAAATTACCGACCGATACTCATTGAAGGTAATACAGGTATACGCACCGACCTCGACACATCCCGACGAAGAGGTTGAGGCCATGTATGAGGACATCTCCAAAGCCATACATGTCTCGCCAACACATTTCACAGTTGTGATGGGAGACTTGAACGCGAAACTGGGGAAACGTAGCGGTGATGAGTTGAGAGTAGGGCAATTCGGATATGGGCAGCGGAACCCAAGAGGGCAACGTCTAGCTGATTTCTTGGAAAGGGAGAGCCTCTTTATGATGAACTCCTTTTTCAAGAAACAGCCACAACGAAAATGGACATGGATTAGCCCAGATGGTTCCACAAAAAATGAGATCGACTTCATTATGACGACTAAACGGCAAATATTCAGCGATGTCTCTGTGATCAGTAAGGTCAAAACCGGCAGCGATCACCGTATGGTAAGAGGCACGCTGAATCTAAACATTAAGTTCGAAAGGTCACGTCTAATGAAGTCCACACTCCGACCAAGTTCTGCTCAAATTGAGAATCCCGATAACTTTCAACTCGAACTTCAAAACCGCTTCGAGTCCCTAAATGAGTGCGTAACGGCGGATGAAATGAATAATAGTGGAAACTGTTCACGCGGTTGGCAGAAAATTCTACAAGAGCCGACGCCAAAATAGAACACAAAAACTCTCCGATCATACTCTGAATCTCATGGCGGTTAGGCGAGGTATGCGGTTGCAGTCTTCGGTAGACATGACGGTCTACAGACGGCTCAATAGACAGATTTCTACTTGTGTGCGACGCGACATACGCTGCTACAATACTACGAGTATTGAAGAAGCGATTAAGCGGAACAAAGGCTCGAAAGTGTTCGCAAGAAATCTGTCTCTTGGGCAAAGTCAATTTACCAAATTGAAAACCGATGATGGCAACGTCACCTCGTCGAAGCCCGAGATTTTAGAGGAGATCGAGAAGTTCTATGAACAGTTATACACCTCTGCGCAAGCACAACCTGTCGTTAATATGGCTAAAGACCCCAGAGCCAAGCTGACCCGACACTTTACCGAAGATATCCCGGAAGTCAGCCTGTACGAGATTAGGATGGCCCTCAAGCAACTTAAAAACAACAAGGCACCTGGCGACGACGGAATTACGACTGAGCTTCTGAGAGCGGGTGGAAAACCGGTACTTAAAGTCCTCCAGAAGCTGTTCGACTCCGTCATACTTGACGGTAATACGCCAGAAGCGTGGAGCAGAAGTGTGGTGGTGCTCTTCTTCAAAAAAGGTGACAACACCTTGTTGAAGAATTACAGACCCATCTCACTTCTGAGCCACGTTTATAAGTTGTTTTCGAGGGTTATCACGAATCGTCTCGCACGCAGGTTTGACGACTTCCAGCCACCCGAACAAGCCGGTTTCCGAAAAGGCTATAGTACCATAGACCACATCCATACGCTTCGGCAGATTATACAGAAAACCGAGGAGTATAATCGGCCACTATGTATAGCGTATGTGGACTATGAGAAAGCCTTCGATTCCATCGAGACCTGGGCAGTGCTTCAGTCTCTCCAGCGATGCCGCATGGACTATCGCTATATCGAAGTGTTGAAGTGTATTTACAGCAAAGCCACAATGTCTGTTCGATTACAGGACCAGTGCACAAAACATATCCAGCTACAGAAAGGCGTGAGGCAGGGAGATGTTATATCTCCGAAACTGTTCACTGCCGCGCTGGAAGATGTTTTCAAGTTACTGGACTGGAACGGACATGGCATCAATATCAACGGCGAATGTATCACTCACCTTCGGTTTGCCGACGACATAGTCATTGTGGCGGAGTCGCTGGAGGACCTCGGTGCTATGCTCAGAGACCTCAGTAGAGTATCCCAACAGGTAGGTTTGAGGATGAATATGGACAAGACGAAGGTCATGTCAAATGTTCATGTCTCACCTGTACCGGTTATTGTTGGGAATACCACACTCGAAGTTGTTGACGAATACGTCTACCTGGGTCAAAAGATCCAATTAGGTAGATCCAACTTCGACAAAGAGGTCCAGCGAAGGATCCAACTCGGATGGGCAGCGTTCGGGAAACTACGGCACATCTTGGAGTCCAAAATACCCCAATGCTTGAAGACGAAAGTCTTCAATCAGTGCGTGTTGCCAGTGATGACTTATGGAACTGAGACGTGGTCCTTAACTGTGGGCCTCATAACAAAGCTCAAAGTCACACAGCGAGCTATGGAGAGAGCGATGCTCGGAGTCTCTTTGCGCGACAGAATCCGGAATGAGGATATTCGCAAAAGAACGAAAGTAGCCGACATAGCTCGAAGAGTAGCTAAGCTGAAGTGGCAATGGGCAGGCCACATCGCTCGCAGAACTGACAACCGATGGGGAAGAAAGGTTCTCGAGTGGCGACCACGAACCGGAAGACGCAGTGTTGGACGGCCTCCCACTAGATGGACAGATGACCTCACAAAGGTCGCTGGAAACCGCTGGTTGCAGGTTGCGCAGGACCGTTCGTTGTGGAAATCTAGGGGGGAGGCCTATGTCCAACAGTGGACGTCTTGCGGCTGATGAATGAAAAAAATTTACTAATTAGCTGAATATCGTCATTTTTACCCATCTCTGCGAATAAAGGTATCAAAGTAACAATACTGTTTCAAGGCCGACAGGTACACTTAATCCCTAATCAATCAATCGATTCACTAATTATTATATTAACGTAGGTATAATTAATTATCTTTACTAATAATAAAACTGTAGCGGGTCGAATTCTGTACATTGAAGATATTTTGAAAAAAAATATTTGGGGGCACTCCATAGTCGATACTGATAGCGAAACTGCATTCTTTTTCTTTCATGTCTGTCTGTCTGTCTTTTTGTACAGGGAGCTCTCATCACGCCGAAACTACTGATTCAATTCAAATGAAACTTGACATGATTTAAGATCATACTAAGGAGATGGTAGCTGTCTACTTTTGATCCCCAAATTCTGCACGGTTTTCTTGCAGAAAGGGGTTAAAGTCAGAATGTGTATTTGGTTGTAACTCATGTTTGTGTTGTTCAATTTCGTTAATTCTTATTTTGTTAGAAAGAACACATTTTTAATATAGTCCCATCAAAATGTTAATATTATTGGTCGCCTGGTTCGGAAATTACATAGAAATGAAATAATAACGGTAATAATAAGTTCGGTACATACTAACTTATAAGTATTCTGTGGCACTGTAAACACTAGGGATGGAACGGAGGTCATTTTATCGGATTCGAAGGCGGAGTCGGAGTTTTAAAATTTGATTTATCGGAGTCGGAACCGAAGTCGGAGGCATAGACATGATTAGAAGTGGTGGCATGAGAGACATTTTTATTGGGTATTTTTTTTTTGCCAAACACGTGGACACGATAGACATTGACGAGCAATTGATTTAGGAAGTTGAGATTTTATATTTCCATTTACTATCCACCACAATAAGGGATTATCTGCAATATTTATACACCTTACCTCCGATTATAACCTCCATTTTAAAAGTTTCGGAGCTGAAGTCGGAAGTCAGAACCGAAGGTGTAATAGTAATCGGAAGTTCCAACTTATCGGAGTCGAAGCTCATCCCTGGTACACACACCGCGCTTAAATCCGCCATCCGTCATCCGTCATAGTCTGTCCGTCCTGACGATAGCGTCAGGTAATACAATACCTTTAATAATATTACAATACCTTTCTAATGTTTTTCCACATTAACTACAGATGGCAGCTCATGGTACGAAACACGATCGGACTCGGATTTTGGGGACCGTGTCACCTCCGTCCGTGGGGAAGCACCTGTACACAGAAACCCCCCACACGTGGTCCCTGGGTGGTGCAAATCGGGTGACAAAAATACCGGTGGTAGGCTTTGGCCGTGGCTGGTGACCACCCGCCAGACTGAGTCGTGCCGCCAAGCGGCCTAGCCGTGTTCCGGCATGTACTCTGGTGACGCCGTTAGGGAGAACGGGACAGAACAGTTGCTGCATAACTGCAAGACCAGATAGTCGCACATCAAAACTTTACATCGGGAAACTAGTCATGGAGGGTAGCGGGATCCGAGGCACGGTTACCGCGACCGACCACAGATAGTAGGGGGCCCAAGTAGTGAGCTAGCCACTCATGAAAGGCTGCCCCGGCATCTAGCGAAAAATCCCGGGATGCGCTATCCTGCCGGTTGGCGACCGGATGACAAGGTCAGATAGACATCCCCGGGGGGTTCGGGCGTCCCCGCAGTCTCCAAACTAGTTTCCCATTGGTGTATTTGTGTTGTGTGCTGCGACCGTTGGTTAGCAGTGTGCAGCCTCGTTCTACTTCCGTTTTCCCACCGACGATCACTCTCAAAATAAAATTATGAAAAGGAAACATAGAAACAAAGTTAAACAGTGGCTGCACTGCTTGTCTCTCAAAGTGCACCTCACTAATATTCGAGGTCTGCACTCTAATATAACCCCAGTCCACCATCACCTCGAGACTGAGCAGCCGTCACTCTTGTTTCTTACGGAGACGCAGATAGGATGTCCGTCGGACGTGGCGTACCTAACCTATCCAGGGTATACCTTGGAGCACAACTTCAAGCCGCGTGCTGGAGTGTGCCTGTACGCCCTTGACGATATCTGCTGTCGGCGTCTCCGTAATCTTGAGGACACCAGATTCTCTGTTCTGTGGGCGCTGATAGATACAAACATCGACAAAATTGTCTATGCCTGTTTCTAACGGTCGCACAGTGGAGATCAGGAGACTACTCGGCTCACTGATTATTTGAGTGAGGCAGCGGACGCGGCTCAGCAGAAGTACCCATCAGCCCAATTAGTGTTACTGGGGGATTTCAACGGCCACCATAAGGATTGGCTGTACCCATACCGGGACACTGACCACGCTGGGCTGGAAACGAGGAAGCTTGCTTTGTCGTTAGACCTAACCCAGCTGGTCCAAGAGGCGACACAGGTACCAGACGTTGAGTCGCATACTCCCTATTGCTTAGACCTTCTGCTGACAACTAATCCAGACCGATACTCCGTGGCGGTATCTTCGCCGTTAGGCAGCTCCGACCACTGTCTGGTGAAATCAGTATCCGTTTACCATCCGCCCGATCTCAGCCCCAGAGGTAGCCGGCGGCTATGGAGATACAAGTCAGCAGATTGGGACGAGATGCGGTCTTTCTTTGCATCTTACCCATGGCATCCACTGTGCTTCTCTTCTGGTGACCCGTCAGCCTGCGCGGATGCTGTGACTGATGTAATAAGTACGGCTATGGAATATTTCATTCCATACTCTGACGTTTCATTATCCAGCAAAGCTCGCCCATGGTTCGGTTCTCAATGTAAAAGTGATGAAGCATTAAAACATGAGGCCTACCTAGCTTGGGTTGATGCTCGACAGCGTAAGGCAAGGGATACACACCGCAAAAAGAAAGCGTTTAACAGGGCTGCTAAGGCATGCAAAAGGGTTCTTCAGAGGGCTCGATTTGACCACATTAGTCGAATAGGGAACAAACTAGCTTCGTACCCTGCGGGTAGCAAAGCGTTTTGGTCCCTAGCTAAATCGGTCGAATCAAACTTCTGCCGCTCCTCACTGCCTCCAATGCTGAAACCTGATGGGGCGCTGGCTCACACCGCAATGGAGAAGGCAAACTTGTTTGCATCTCAGTTTGCGGAATCTTCGCGTCTAGATACTGGTAGTGCGACACCTCCTACTCCACCTGGCAGTCCGACTTTGATGCCGGAATTGCATATTCGCCAAATGGAGGTTTGTAAAGTGCTACGTAAAACGTACGTAAACGTACAAACGTACGTTTGTAATGTGAATAAAGCCAGTGGCCCGGATGGAATGCAATTATTGAGGATAAAATTAGTTTATTTAATTTCCAGACTCAAATCTATTTTCTACGTCCTTTATTTTAGCCAAAATTGTTTAGCTCTTTCGAAGTGGTTGAGTAATAAGCATCGAAACATTCACTTATAATATTAGTAGAATATTCACTTAAGTATAGTCCATTGAAGATAGAAGCTTAATCCCAAGTTTGTGGGGTTGCCACCTTTGTTCCCCGGCCGCCATCTTGGAAAACGCTAATAGAGATAAGTTCTTGTAAACTACCAATCCTAAAATTTTTTTTTCTTAAAATTTCTTTATTTTTTAATTTTCTGGAAAACGTAGTATAAACAAACTCGTAGAAAATTTAATTTGCTACAAATTATATCTCTTAAATTTTTATAGGTTAGAAGTTTGAAAGATATCGAAGATGGCGGTTCCAAGATGGCGTTTTGGGGCACAAATGTGGCAGCCCCCTTGGGGTTAAGCTTCTATTGAAACATGTACCAAAAATAAAATATTTCCTCTAAAAAAATGTAAAGCTCATGTAATATTTCAATGGACTAATGTCTTTTAGTAAATATAGAGTAGTTAATTCTCATACCAATTTTTGACCTTTTTTCTATCAGACTATTCATAGCTAAATAGTGCTTCATGTTCGAATTTGTAAAACATAATATTTTCGTAAAAAAACGTCTAAATAGTGTCTAAGAACTGTAAAATAAGTTGTTGTTGTGAACAATTTTAAAGTTCTCAATGCGAGAGCTAATCATTTTATTGTAGGTAAGCGCGTCTATCGTAGACCGCATCGACGTGAAACATCATGCGAGATGACGAACAAACACGAACCTATTAAATGGTTTTGAAATATCTGTTTTTAATAAGTACCTAATTAAATTTTCTCTAAAAAAACCAACAATTTCAATTTTAAATTGTACTCAGACATTCGACTAAATATCACAATATTCGTTAAATTAATTTAAAAAGGATACCTATAACCGAATTTATGTTTATTGACCTTTTTGACCGATTTCAAAAAAATAGAGGAGGCTCCTTTTTTGAAGTCGGTAAAAAATAGGACTGTATTCCGAATACTTAGTCAGGGTCTTGGGTAACACAAAAAGCTCTTCGATTTCTGGTCAAAATTATCTGGTTTTGAAATATTCTTCTTCTACCCACTACTGAGACTCGGAGCCTGCTATCGCAAGGAGTTAAAGCAATAATAATCCACGCTGATGAAGTGCGGCTTGGCGGATCACGAATATACTCAAAAGATATCTTACCTTGGTACTTACATATTATATACTAGTTTCCTCAAGATGTTTTTACCCTGAGATTTTTTAGAGCTCAGGTGGATTTTGAACTCACATTTATGAAATCGGACTTACCAATATACAAATAAAAGTGGCCAAGTGCGAGTAGGACTCCCGCACGAAGGGTTCCGTACCATTAGCAAATAAACGGCGAAAACCTCTTTGGCTTTATTTGAATTCCGTATACATAAACATGGCAGTTTCTACAGACAGGCTGTCATCCAAAAGATTCTACTGAAATTTTGATTGTATCCTACGATTTTAACGACGAGGTTGAATGCGTGTTTTAGTATACTAGTGGCGCCATCTAGTTTGCTTGAAACGGACTAATCGAGCAAGAAACGGTAAAAAACAAGTTTGTTGTATGGGAGCCCCCGGCAAATATTTATTTTATTTTTAGTATATGTTGTTATAGCGGCAATAGAAATACATAATCTGTGAAAATTTCTATCTATCACCGTTCTTGAGATACAGCCTGGTGACAGACGGACGGACGAACGGACAGCCAAGTCTCAGTAATAGAGTTCCGTTTTTACCCTTTGGGTAAGGAACCCTAAAAATAATTGGCAGTCATACCTATTATATCATCTTTTTTTTTTAAATAAAGAGTGACGAGACGAGCAAGACATGTGCCTGATGGTAAGCAACATGCCTGCCACATAACACAGTGACGCGCAGCTATTGGAACATGAAAGTCCAAATTATTACCTAGCGCTGCACTGCGCTCGTCACCCAGAGATCTTAGATATTATATCTCTAAGCCCTGTAATTTCTCTGGAAACATTGCCCTTCAAATCGGAACACTGTAACGCTCATCATCATCATCATCAACCTATCCTAGTCCACTGCTAGACATAGACCTCTACCACGGCTTGCCACTCAGCGCTATCCTCAGGGTGTCCTACACTACATTTGCCAATTCGTGGTCTCCACTCAAGAACACATCTACTCCAACGGTTTTCGGTTCTGCGCCAGATATGACCGGCCCATAGCAGTCATATTACGTAGGTAGGTACTGCTAATATAAGTAAAAACTCACAACTTAGAATTTTAGTATTAAACAGCAATGTTGCAAAATACCTCAGCCGTACAGCTATAGATATACAGCTGTTATGCATGTTGGTGATGCAAATTCACAAGATTTCAGCCTTCCAAAATGAGTCTAACGTGCACGTCCCGCTTCTCTGCTCCTACGCCACTTCGACGCTACGCCGCTACATTAACATTTCGGTGACGAGACATCACAAAAGTTTTCTCAAGCAAAAAAAAAATTGCTGCTGAACGCGGCTAAACAGGTTTTCAATAAAAAAAAACTTACAAATGCTTGGAATAAGTAGTTCTAGATAAATACAGTATGATGCAACTCAAACTGCACGTACAAATCTATCCCAGACTCCGTAGCATAGCAAAAAGCGCAGCTAGGTTTGTTTCTGGCGGTTCGACCCGGTTAAAACCTACGTGACCATTCCTACCTGTACTGGTATAAAATCAATCTCTTTCAGCTTATTAAAGCGATTATCCACAATGATATAATTATCTTATCGCTGTTGATGGAAAGTGAGCTTAGCGCGAAATTTATATTGGATTTTGATTAATTCTACCGATACCTACTCAACTTCGCGAAAAACATAATAATAGGTTTGGAATGTTCTTCCCAATCTAGTTATTTAAAAGGCACAGGGAATTTTATAGATTTAGGTATTACTTTCCCAAGGTATTAGGGTAAATTGTTGTGATATTATCAATTATACTTATCTTTCACATTGAATAAGTGTTCATTTCACAAAAATTACATTTTATGACGATAAACTATTTTTCCATCATTATCTCTTCTTCTCTTTATTTCTATTTCTTTTTCCTTCTTGCCTTTTCTCTGTCTTTCTGTCTATCTCACTGGTTCCAGTAATTAATTTCTTAAGAATGCAAATTAGTAAAGTACGTATATTTTTTGTGACTGTTTCTCCTTTCTTATTTTTAGTTAATCTCCTTTTGATTCCAATTGTTAGTTTCAGAATAATGTTTATTGTGATGTCATGATATTTATTCTTCTAATCCCTTATTCCTCTCTCTTCGTTTCCAAAAGTTATTTTAAAAGAATACAATTTTGTGAAATATTAGATATTATTTACACCCTTATTTACATTATTTATTCTGGCTCTTTCTCTTTATATCTTTCTCTCTATCTATCTATATCTATACTATACTTATAATAAAACTGTAGCGGGTCGAATTCTGTACATTGAAGATATTTTGAAAAAAAAATTTTGGGTGCACTCCATAGTCGATACTGATGGCGAAACTGCATTTTTTTTCTTTCATGTCTGTCTGTCTGTCTGTCTGTCTGTCTGTCTGTCTGTCTTTCTGTATAGGGAACTCTCATCACGCCGAAACTACTGATTCAATTCAAATGAAACTTGACATGATTTAAGTTCATACTAAGTAGATGGTAGCTGTCTACTTTTAATCCTCAAATTCTGCACGGTTTTCTTGCAGGAAGGGGTGAAAGTCAGAATGTGTATTTGGTTGTAACTCATGTTTGCGTTGTTCAATTTCGTTAATTCTTATTTTGTTAGAAAGAACATATTTTTTATATATTTCCATCAAAATTATTGGTCAGGTGGATTGCAAATTACATAGAAATTAAATAATAACGGTAATAATAAGTTCGGTACATACTAACTTCGAAGTAATTTGTGACACTGTAAACAACAGGGATGTAACGGAGGTCATTTTGCCGGAACCGAAGGCGGAATCGGAGTTTTAAAATTTGATTTATTGGAGTCGGATTTGAAGTCGGAGGCATAGGCAGGATTATTAGAAGTGGTGGCAGGAATGACATTTTTATTGGTTTTTTTTTTGCCAAACACGTGGACACGATAAACATTCACGAGCAATTGATTTAGGAAGTTGCGATTTTGTATTTCCATTTACTATAGAGGATTATTTGCAATATTTATACACCTTACCTCCGATTGTAACCTCCTTTTTAAAAATTTCGGAGCCGAAATCAGAACCGAAGGTGTAGTAATCGGAAGTTCCGACAAAACGGAGTCAGTCTCATCCCTGGTACATACATCGCATTTAAATCCGCCATCCGTCAAGTAATAATATGACAATAAGTACCTTTCTAATGTCAAAGTCAAAGTTTTTTTTTATAGCGAATAAAAACACGTTGGTAAGTAACCTAGGTACGTGACATCAATTCTAAATTAGATATTAAAAAACCGGCCAAGTGCGAGTGGGACTCGCGCACGAAGGGTTCCGTACCATTACCAAATAAATGCCGAAAACTTCTTTTATTATATGGGAGCCTCCTTAATCATTAATTATTTAAAGATAACTTAAAACGAAATATTGTGTGAACAGTTAAAGCGTCTACCTGTCACCATTATTAGTATCGAGCGAGAAACGGTAAAAAAATCAAATTTGTTCTATGGTAGCCCTTAAAAATGTATTGTATGTTGTTTTTTTAGGGTTCCGTAAAACGTAAAAACGGAACCCTTATAGATTCGTCATGTCTGTCTGTCTGTCTGTCTGTCCGTCCGTATGTCACAGCCACTTTTTGCCGAAACTATGAGAACTACACTGCTGAAACTTGGTTAGTAGACGTATTCTGTGAACCGCATTAAGAATTGAACAAAAAATATTAAAAAAAAGAAAAAATAGGGTTGCCCCCCATACTGAGAACTAAAACTCAAATTTTTTTTTATCAAACCTACACGTGTGTACACGTGGGGTGTCTATCGATAGGTTTTAAAAAATGATGTTGAGGTTTTTTAAAATAATTTTCGTCTACACTGAATAATTTGCGCGAGAGACACTTCCAAAGTGGTAAAATGTGTGTAAAATGTCCCTCTAACTTCTTAAGTAAGATAATGAAAAATCTAAAAAAAATATATGATGTACATTACCATGTAAACTACCAACGAAAATTGGTTTGAACTCGATCTGATGAGTAGTTTTTTTTAGTACGTCATAAATACATTATTATTAAAATCTCGATCAAAGTTACAACGAACTAAAAAAACTAAGTGTACTATGTATATTATGTTACTTACTGCAACGGAACCCTTCATGGGCGAGTCCAACTCGCACTTGGCCACTTTTTTAGTATTTGTTGTTGCAGCGGCAAAATGAATACATCATTTGTGAAAATTACAACTGTCTAGCTATCACTATTATATAAAAGCTGTGGAATCCGAGAACTAGACTAACTAAAGTTGAAAGACAAGGTCGTCTTATAAAAATCCAGATGTTCAATAAATTACCATATAGCATAACAAAACTGGATACTAACGAATTTAGAAATAAGATAAAGCACTTCTTTGTGAGCAATCCATTTTACAAGCTTAGGGAATTTATGTCAATGAATTTATCTGAATCTTCATTTTTGTAAAGGACAAACGGAAAAATATTGTTAAATTTATAATGACGAATTAATTATTTTATTTTATTATTTTTTGTTAATGTTAACATAATTAGGATGACTTGCCTGTAATGTATAGTTACTTATGGCCAATAAACGATTTATTTATTTATTTATTTATAATCACTGTTCTTAAGATACATTCTGGTGACAGACGGACGGACGAACGGACGGACAGCGAAATCCCAGTAATAGGGTCCGGTTTTATTATATGGAAAAGAGGGAGGCAGTTTTTTTAATATTAACAAAAACTGGATGACAAGATGTTTAAGCCCACTACCAGTTGGACGCGTGCCCAGCATGCTGGTGGCAGTACCACGCTGAATGGCAATGTTTATGCGTTGGGCCAAATACACGCCAGCATTTTGGTCACGCGTTGCGTCGGCCAAGCGCTCGGAAAGGGTTTTAACGATGAGGTGAGCTCCCGGCCCCCACAGGCACGATGTCTCAGCCCCAAAAGTTTTAAATATAAAACCACTACCGAGGGTTGCAAATTTTCGCCGTTTGAGACGCTCAGCTAAATAAGCCGCTGCACTGGCCCTACTATGAATCTCTGGAAGATGTGATAGTGCCAGAGTATCGACGCGAGCTGCGTCTCACACTAGGGGCCGACTCAACTTCCAACTTCCAAGGCACAAAAATCATGCCGTCAGGTCTTTTGCCATCGTCACGCGCCACTCCGGTTTGAGTACCTATGGCTGGGACAATGGCGGTGGAAAAAGTCAAAGTTTTGTGTGTGAATTGTTCACCAGTATCTATTTATCTGGACGAAGTAGTTATGGCTTCAAAAATTAGTCGAGTGAACTTTTTACTTGACTATTAGAAGTTAGTTGACGTGAAATGATAATAATTGAAGTCAGTTTTTGTTCTTTCGGATATTATTTCAATCCAAATACTGTACTAAATTTAGTGTTTAATAAGCTTCGGTGACCAAAGCAGACCGTTGTTTTTCTAAAATTGAGTAAAATGTTATCTTACTACGAAGTATTATATGTATATTATGTAAAGGTATGATTTGGCTGGAATTTGAAACACAGATAGTCTATAGTCTCATATACTACCTATCATCTCTGAAAAAGCATGGGCCCTAACGAAACAAATATATATGACAGAACGACATTACCAATTAGATTGACATTTGAAACACACATGGCTTAGAGTCTAAAATATCACATCGGCTAATAAGTCTATCACCTACATAGGTTATCATCCTGTAAAAATGTATTAGTAGGTAAGTATCAGATCACGCACATCAGCTACATACTCTTCGTAATATATCCTATAAAATCCTACAAACTTAACACTGCGGCTATGTTCGATACTCCACAACCTTACTAAGAGTATGTTTGATGTTGCTAAAATATAAAATATGAAGTTGCTAAACTCGAATAAACATATTTTTGTGTAGAGAAACAAATTCACTCGGTTTGTGTAATGGCCACCCATCCAAATATTTTTAGGTAAGTACTACTAATGTACTAATAAGGTCGCAAGATCAACGTACGCGAACGAAGTAGCGGGTTCAGCTAGTATCTATATATGTGTCTTTGTATTTTGTTTTCTGATTTATAATAAAGGGACTTTGTCTACCTGTCTCTCTTTTTCTTATCTAACTAACTTTATCTCTCTCTGTGATTTTCTGGTTCCATTTGTTAATTTGAAAATAAGGAATTTTGTAAAGTCTTAACATTTATTATTATTAATTTGTCTTTCACTCTCGTCCTTTCTCTCTCCCACTCTTTCCCTCTATTTCTATCAACCTCTCTTTTACTCTGGTATTAATAGTTAGTTTCAGAAGAGTGCTATTTTGCTCTTGAAATAGTTATCAAAAACCACTACTCCGGATAGAAAAAGCCTCCATATACATGTTATGTACATTTACCAACTATATGTTAACAGTAATTTTAATATTGATGATTTTTGGTTATATGTTTTATAACCCTAATCTCTGGAAATTTTAGTTCTTGGATTTATAAAATCCTCTTTGTATTAGATAGCTAATATTTTTTATCGATTAATTGATAAAAATATTAATTATCACGTTAGGATTTGTAAAAACCACAGCAAGTGACATCCTGTGGCATGGGTTTTACTAAATAAGACTAGCCACCGCCTTTAAAGCATTACAATGTTTTTTCTATGATTTCGGTTCCAAAGTAGGCTCATGAGAAAGTTCATGTCTTTCATCATGTATCTTTGTTTTGAGTCGTAACTTATTCCAATTTCCTCATTACTTTAATTTGTGGTTAACAAACAAACGAGCCGTATACATCACTTGACAGCAGTGACACTCAACAAAATTACCTCTACACAAGGCTAAATAGATTATAATATACTGATACAGATAAGAGTAATATCTGAAATACCTACTCAAAATGGGGGGCGTAAACATTTAAAATTATCAAAATCCAGTGAATTAAAAACTTTGTTTTCAAGGTTAATGGTCAATACCTACACCACTCGCAGCTAATGCTTACGCACTTCACATTTCATACGTAATTCTAAGATTTGCTACAACGCTGCACAGTTTGATAAACAAGGACAGATTCGGTATTTAACTAGCCTTTTCAGATTATTAGGCAAAAATCACATACAGCTATGTAAGTAATTTGCATAATATCTTATTAGATTATCACAAAGCTACCAACTACGCACGGGTCGGCAAATATCTTGAACAATGCGTTTGGCAACCTAACTGTTTTTTGTGGGGCATGTGTGCCAATCCGTGTTCATGATGCTTGCTGCAGTTTGTGCTGTACCATACTTTTTTTTTAATTTAAGGTGTGTAAAAAAAACATAAATGTTATAAAAATATCAGTCTTTTATTACTTAGTCTAGGGCAGGGGTACAAATAAATCGCCAGCTCTTCTCGCTCCTACAACAATGCCGTCCCAGGTTTCGATGCAAACCTGTTCAATATATCTCGGGTTCAGATGGAAACCTTGGAAACCTCCAGATAAACCGGGCAATTCGTAAGTGTAAGATAGGGGAACACCAATGTAGTGAGCGTAATCTTCAGAGGCACCAGCGGCAGGGTAGCCAATAACCAGGACCGAGTTACCGACTACATATCGTGGGAAGTAGTTGATAGATCTACGCTCGATGGCGTCCACCATGGCGATACCAACGGTATGCAAAGCGAGAGCGTTGTTGGAGAGAGAACCATCATGACCCCAAGGGTACAAGATCATGCTTCCGTAGCTGTGCATGGTAAGGTACAAGGCCATTCTAGAAAGGTATTCGTTCAGGATGTCTCTGACAACTTGGGTTTCAATTTCGGAGAAGGCACGGTTTCCCGCCCAGGTGTCGGCGCAAGGAGTTGTGCTGGTGCCAACTGAGTTCCAGAAGAAATCGTAGTTTCGGTTTCCATCAACTCCAGGGCAGAGGTTGCTGAGGGAGTGAGTGTTGGTGGAACGAGTCTTGCGCCAGAAGCGGTTCTGAAAATAGGAAAATTAGTCATTAGTATTTTTTTATATTATGTATAGCAATCATTAGTAGCCTAATGTTTGGCCACTTTGGTATGATGTGATGTTGCACCGTAAATCCAGATTAATCTCGCAAACGTTTCGAAAGTTTCGAATTGTCAGTTTAGTCTAGTTTGGTCTGGAATAGTTCGTTTACCGGTTTACTTTTGTGTAAGGTTTTCAAAAACGATTGACTGATATCTTATCAAATAAACAGTAATATGAATGTTTTTATCTACAAGTGAATACAACAAAAAGATAAAACAATATTTACGCTTGTGAAAGTGAATTTGTATCCATCAGGGTTGACCATGGGTAGAATAATCCAATCGAATCTCTGCAAAAGATCAGGTTCGGTCACATCTTCAACTAGTTTCTTAATGGCCCAAGTGACAGTGGGTGGGGAGATCCATTCCCTGGAGTGGATTCCTCCATCGATGAAGATGACTGGTTTGGAAGTGTCTTGGAAGTTGGTAGTAGAGATCTTTAGGTATTTGATGGGGCGACCTTCGAAGGAACGGGCAGGAGTGACAAGAGTGACGAGGTTAGGATAGCGGGCTGCGATGTCATCGAGGTAGGCATCGATCTGAAATAAAGAAAGAGTTGTTATTAATTTTATTCATACTCAAAATGATTGGGACAGACAGTGTTAGATCTAAGAAGTAATACACTATGAAGGATAATAAAACCCAATGCCAAATTGAATTTATCAATTAGATCAAGGGAAACAGTAGCAGTAGACGTAAAAGCCAATGATTTAGAAATCAGATACACCTCAAGGGTGAAAATGTATCAATCCGGTTTTGGCAGTCAGGTAAGTCTCGTAGATTTTGGACGAAATTTTGCGTATTTAGGTTAAATACACAAACAAGACTTCAAAACAGAATATCTCTAGTAATATAATGAGTATTATGACGTCAATTTTGCACAATGTTAACGTCCAATCATTGCAATCGCACATTACGCATTTTGTTCGTTTTGCAGCTGATAGATAATGCTTCACTAATTCTTTTAAATGCCTTAATAGGTATCTGTGGCTCGTTGTAGGTACGTAATTAACCAACATTGTTTAGATTATCATAATCTTTTTACATGCGATCAAAAACTGTTATCATAATTAAAAACCCTTGATTGAAGTCCATGCAGTGACGGTACGCAATGACGGCATTAGAAACATGACTTTCATAAATCTGCCATCTTGCGTAACTTTGTTTAGAAACTTCTTAAGTTGTGAAATAAAAAGCATCTAACCTCTAAATTGTCTTTTATTATTACTTAGTATTTTCATTTACTAGAAGTCATAGGTGAGACCGTCCGAAAACCAAGCGCGAGATCATAGGTGCATGTTGTTGTTGTTCTGTTCTGTTTTTTTTTTCAGATGGACAAATAAAAAAAACAATTGTGAATTGAATTCTGATTTTTACTTTCTCATTGAATTTTTAAAATTACTTTTTCGCTCACAAAAAGATGTGGGAACAAAAACGGCAGTACCAACATATTTAGCTATTGACATTTTTTTAACAAGGAAAAATGTTATCATTTGTCTCGGATGTCTACTAAACTTTGAGCTTGCGCAGATGGACGCTAAAACGATAATTAATGCTTAAATATTGACTTCTACTTTGAATAAAAATGTCCTGAGGTAACTGATATGTTTAATCATTTGAGATGTTACAATACTTAGATGAATTATGTTTCATTACGTCCTGTTCCAAAAATAACATCCTTCGTTGATATTTATTGTGCACTAGACCAGAGTGGTGGATAATAGTCTTAATTCACTCCTTTCAGTTGAAGGTTTCTCGAGTTCTAACAATAGATGTAAATGGTTTTTTTTTAACGGGCAGAGCCTTTACTATTGACAAAACTAACTTTTACTATGCACATCTGAATTATCCATAGACGAATGAAGGTCCAAAAATAATCAAGATGATCAAGCCAGTTGGAAGCGTGCCTAGCAAAAATCGTTTTGCCATTCAGCATAGTAAAGACGCCAGCATGCAGGGCTGGGTGGAAATGTTTATGCTTATGTTAAGATAATGATCAAGTATCACATTATGTAAGGGATAAAGCACAAAAGAAGTCATTAATCATTTTAATCGATAATCATTATCGGAATACTTTCGAAACTCAAACACAATCGGATAATCGAAAGGTAAATGACAATTAAATCCGGTATTTTACTGCATCAAATACACAACTGATCTCAATTGACCAAATTTAATGTGAAGCCCTGAAGCCATCACTATAAGGCTTAATTTGATTGATACAAGCTAAAACTTAAGGGTGCTCAGCTAGGTAAAACCTGTTTACAGTGGATTTTGAAGACAATTTAGTAATTTAGGGAAACGGACTTGGGCAGTGTTTTACATTAACGGAGAATGTAACACGTGAATATGAGGGGTACATGTCACCGTTAAGGGGGCGCCTAAAGCCAGAAAACGAAAAAAGGACATTTTTGACGCCGCTCACTGAAGTTAAGAAACTAAAAACTATGACAAAAAAAATATTGACGTGTGGGTACAATCAAGAAGAAGCACAATAACCGAATAGAATTTTAAAAATAGATCAGAGTTTTTACAATAAAAAAATAAAAATGACACCGAAAAAACCCGTTTTAATTCGAGTACTCGAAATTATCAGCGATGACCCCACATTATTTTTTGGTAATAAAATTCCTATTTGTACGTTCTAGTAAAGTAACCGTACACTTTTTTAAATTTATGTTTAGTTATTGAGTAATTAAATAAAACTTGGTCAAAAATGGACTCCTGATTAAATATAGATTTTTCCTCCAAACTGTGTCATGCTATTCTCGACTTTATGTACATCATATTAAGAAACGCGTCGCGCGGGTGAAATCTGTTTTTTCCTGGCTTTAGGCGCACTCTAAAATTGTAAATACCATCAGATTATAATCAAAATCCAGTGTAAACCGGTTTTATCCAGCTGCACGCCTTTAATTTTCAGCTAAACAACCTATCAATCTATCAATTAACGGTGGATCGTGAATCTCGAGTTATTCTTTCTGATGCACAGGGTATGCAACTCATTTTTCTACAGCTGAAAGTCAACACTTCATATAAAAGGAACAATCATTCGATTCACGCCGGACAAGGGTTGTTAGACGTATAGCAGATCTCCGCGAATAAAATATTTTTTGGACTTCTTACGCTGTTCAACTGCACTAGAAGGTCAAGCTATCAAGCTCGAGGTATCAAATCCAAGAACCAAGCTAGTGCAAGCAACGTCAACCTATAAGATTTTCAATAAAGTGCGGCTAAAAATATCTGTTGCCCTTACGCACGGTTCAGGAAGTACTTCTGTAGACTGTTATATGGTTTAAGGAATAGTGCTGATACTTAATCTATTGAAATAGCTTCTGCAGAAGCAGCTGAAGTATCTAATAGATGTCATTTTATAACTATGATAGGTTTCACTTGACCACCAGCTCGCTTGATGTTCACCGACGATGCGGTATACGATGGAGCGTGCTTACGTAGAAGAAACCGATTCACTCTCGACTTGAAGACACCAAGATTTTTACCATCGAGAAAACCCACTCAGGCAACTCATTCCGCAGCCTAGACGTACCTATAAAGTTTTTTGCCTCTTTGTTAAAGTCTTTGGAACGTCAACCATGAAGCGATGTCGCTTTTTCGATCAACAAGCAGTCCGAAATGTACACTTACCACTTCAAGCTCCTGGTAGTTGTCGTAAGGCAGGTCTCTGCCGTTTCTCGCTCTGGTGCTGTTCCTCTTGGCTTCGATCATCATGTCATCCATGTCAAGGGCACTGTACAACAAATAAAGATAAATTTAATATAGCATAAGTAGTCAAAGTTTCCCACTGCTGGGACTATGGGTCTTCTGTTACAAGGAGAGAGTGAAGGCCATAATCCAATACTCTGGCCCAGTGAGGGTTGGTGGATGATGCATGACCTCGAAAGATTCTTGGAACATTTCAGTTTCTTTACGATGTTTTCCTTCGCAGCTTTTAAGTCAGTTGCATTACATAGCAAGGCAGGGAATTTAGAACAACCGTTCGGCAGACCGTTCTCCCGAAGACCAGCTGTAACTTAAACGTTTATGCTAAAGACCTGCCTTGTTTGGTAGATGATTTTTGTGGTTTGTGAAAAAGAAAAAGATTTTTGATGAAATTTTATTTGGGGCTCATGCATTTTGTACATAATTAGTGCATTAATCCAGAGCTTTAATTGGTAGGCAGGGTGAATAGTGTCACCGGTAAAATCACATAAAATTAAATACATTTAAAAACTAATTGCTTATCGCAAACGTATTTGGTATGTTTATACTAACGTGCCAGATTATTATCTAATTAAATGTATGTGTCATAAGTAATTTGGAATTGGTATAGATAATACCAGTTTACGTCGAAATCATGGATTTATCGAAACAGTACCGCCCTATGATTATCTTGGCGAATCAGAGCTTTGTTGTGGTTTGAACAAATTGCCTTCAAACTTATAGTGTACAGTGTGGTGCCACTTTCGAAATTATAAAAATTAGATTGTACTTTTGTAGGATAGCATCACGGAACGAGCAAAACGAGGGTCTGATGGTACCGACCAGCTTGCCCTTATGGGCCTTATAAGCAAGGCTATTAAAGGTGATAACACCTTTTTTTCCACACCTTTTTCTAAGGCCCTGTTTACAATACATTCATAGGATGATATTGTTTGCCCGTGACTTTGTCGGTATAGAATTAAAAAAAAAAGGCTTTAATGTCAGGAACTCTGAATTAATTTGGGATAAAAAGTACTCCATAAACAACATATATCAATCTATAAACTTTTTAAAGCTGACGTAGAGTGCGATTATTATTTTGTCAGTTTGATTGTGGTAATTTCCGGAATTTTACATAAATCAGATATATTTTTTTCTTTTGATTATAAGCATGATTTTTGAGGAACACTATTGCACTACAAGTAAAACCATTGAGCAAATGCATTAAGCATAATCAGCCCATTCAATGTTTCATCTGCTAGGAGGCTCGGACTCGGGGCCTTCTCTCACAAGGGGAGAGGCAAGGTCATAATCCACCCAGCTGACCAAGTGCGGGTTGAAGAAAAACGCACTTCTCCAAAAGATGTCGTTTTTGGAATGTGCTAGATGCCTCACCATGTTTTTCTCTCACCGTTAAAACTGTGATAATGACAAACTTGTATAAGGGCATAATCCACCACGCTGGCTAAGTGCGTGTTGGTAGATGATCCATGATTTGAAAAGTTTCTTGGAGCATGCCGGTTTTCTCGCGATGTTTTCCTTCATCGTTTTTAAGTTAGGTACCTACTAGCATTACGCACATGACTTCGAAAAAAAAATGTATAACACGCAAAAAAGATTATTTTGTTGATTGTGACATTATCATTTGCTCAGCCCTTATCAAGGTTTTTAGAAATCCATTAAAAGTTTTCCTAGAACCACGTCCGGGGGATATTTATTATCATTTTCAATAGATATTATTCCAACAGATACAATCATTTAGGTAGGTACAATCATTTTGGCCTATTTTTCCTCTTTAGTAAAATTTGACTTAACCTATTCCGCACGCTACCTATTTTAAAGAGTATTGAAGAGATCTATTTGTTTATTTTGTTTTATTAGAAAATCTTAAATTTGTTCGACAACAATTGCTATTGGTTTCAAAAATGTTGTTTTTGTTTTTTTGAAAACAATACTCTCATCGTAAAGGTCGAAAAGAAATAGAAAATACGTAAATATTTATTTTTTTAGCATAATGGGCACTGCGTTGTTAATTTTAAAGAAAGTTGAAAGCGTTCACACTAAATAGGTTTTTTGAATACTTAACAACGAAAAATAAATCTGCATTTTCCGTTTTTACTAAATAATTTTTAAGTTTTACACATAAATTACCTCCTCATGGAGTAAAAATACAAAAACCCAGACAAATTCGTTAATTTGTTCAGATAGGTAGATATTGTGTAAATTGATTTCGTCAATTTAGAAAAGTTTAAAGTGTTATATATTACTTATGACTACTTAGTTTGATAATATTTTCCAAGTAAAATGGCGTATGGTATAATTTTATGGGGATCAGACTTTGAAATTTGATAAATTGTAGTCCGACCCACGTAGGTAGTAGTTTATTTCATCTTACTTCTTTATTGTAGGCTTTACCTTTTTAAATATTTTGGGAATACATCTAATACAATCAATGTTTCTTTTTATTTTTTAAAAGTGATATTACGAATTAAATATGCGCTTGAAACAACACACCTATCCAGGATGCCACATTGTTCATTTTTTAACTTAGTGTGTATGTTAAGCAATAGCTTTGCCAATTGAGAATCAAATTTGGTAATTCTTTTTTTGTTTGGTACATAGCTCAAAGACAGTACCATATAAATTTTATTGAAATCGGTGTGGTGGTTTTTAAAAACGTTCGAATTTAATTTTAAATTGGTCGGTCGGTTTATGTTTTTTTCTGAGAAAATAGGTTATGTATTTATTATCTTATTATTTTCGCATTAGAAAATAGTTTTCATAAATACTTTTACATAGGTTACTGAAAAAAAAATGAGAAGTTCCTAAAAGAAAGTACTTTTAAAAAGTCTAAGACGATCATAATCAAAGGCACATACGATACTCTAAAATAAAAAAAGATATGATACTTAAAAGATGTATGTAACACATATTTATTGTTTCACATGGATCAAGTAATTATAACATTAATTCTGATTCAAACCATGCAATATAGATCGATTTCCTATGAAAAAAAGGTTATCTGGAAGAGATAGTTTCTAGCCACAAAATCGCCTTGTGTTCCCAGAATAGTACTTAGGTGTCGTTTGTTTTTAACTACTTATTGTAAACTTTGTGGTACCAATAAACTGGATCGTATTGAATTCGAATCATAAAAACTCAATTTGTACTTACGCCTTAACATCAGCAGTGTGGATCCTGTAGCCGATGTCATATTCCTCAAGCTTCTTCAGGAAGTCGGCTTCATACGTGGGGCTGACGATGACCACACCTTCTCTCTGGACGATGGGGTGGCTCAGGACGTCCACGTCAAATGCGTGAGCGATCTTGCCGAAGACCTGCATCTGATCTGCGCTGGTCGGCCTGATGTAGAAGGACTTCCATCTGCGTAATAATTGAAAAATAGAGACAATATTATCATAATCATTCTGTAGTGGTAGGGCTCTTTGAAGAATACGTCGTCTGGGGTAAAAGGAAGTAAGGAAGAAGTAGGGAAGTGGGAACCTTTAGCAGTTATTCTACCGCCAAGCAATGCAAACATTACTGTGTTCCGGTTTGAAGGGCAATATTTCCAGTGAAATTACAGGGCATAGAGACAAAACATCTTATATCTCTGGGAAATCACTTTTGGCCTTTTAAACAGACTTCGTACTAAATACGTAATTATGAATAATAACATTTTAACATAGATATTATATAGGGCAAAGGTAAAATAATATAAACAATGTTAAATCAGTGAATGACAAACGCAGTGGCAGCTAGGAAGTAATTTGTACTATTCATGTTAAAATTGCTGTATGCGTTGTACTGTAATGGGTAGGCGCGTTGCTTACCATCTGGCTGATGTATTTGCTCGCTTCTTCACACAAAATTATTTTTAAAACTATTGCACAATGTTGATGTAGTTCTTGTATTGTATTGTTTTGGATAGTTCACAGATTCCCGTAAATGTAACAAAATAAACTAAACAAAGCCCTTATCCAAACAAAAATATTAGAGAATAAGAATGCTCACCCTTGGTATTGTTCGTGCTTCGCACAAGCCACGGCAAAGAGCAAAGCAAATACCAAAACCTTCATCTTGGAAATATTCACAACTAATGGTGGATCTTATTTTTTATAACATTTTAGACCTGATAAACCTTATCACAGATATCTCAATCGATGAAAATCTAGCTATATCATGCTTTAAACCGCTGATAAGGGCTCGATCGATCTTGTAGAATAATCTTAATATTATAATATCCCTATTACAGATTATCGATTAGTAATTAACAATTGTTATCGATTTTGATTGGCAGTAGCGATCGAGTAGCGACATCTAGTTGACGTTGTGCAAATCAAATACTGTTGTGGAGTGAAGTGGTTTATGTGGAGCTCAAAAGATGGTAGTAGTGTTCTGTTATTTTTAACTTGGGATCCTTTAACGCCAGGATTTATTTTCGTAGCATTGCTATTTCTCTCTGATATATTTAAAGGTAATTTCATTTGTTTTTTTTTCATAGTACATTTAGAGTCATGAAAAGAGCAGGACATGTGTCTGATGGTAAGCAATACGCAGTTATTTAAACGCGTGACTAGCACTTATAAGTGCTAGTCATTGACTTGGAACTTGGAACTTGGACCTGGCCAAAGGTGCAACAAAATGGCACAACCGCGTTGAGTCTTAAATTGCATGTTTAGGGCCATGCGACATGCGACTCAGTTCACAGCGGTCAGTGCGCGGGAGGGAGAGAGTGAGTTTTTGCTGGCCATTAAAATGACAAAAAAATGTTCTGTAAGCCACGTCCTTCGTTTGAAGTCATTGCTAGCACTGCATCGCGTTCGTTAATCAGAAATCCAAGATGATTTATCTATATCCTCTGTAATAACCCTGGACACATTGTCTTTTAAACCGGTACACGGTAATGTTCGCAAATTACTTACCTCCTATAAGTATTATGCAATGTTCTAAATGTGTGTGTAAAGTTGTGGGCGTTTTCGATGTTTATTGCTCAATCACTTTGGAACGCCTGAACAATTTGGATTGCTGTTAGATTTATGATCTGGAACAGCAAATAGGTTAACTTTACGAATATTACGAATAAAACTTTGCGACTTTTTTGTAAAGCAGAGGTAAATATAGAGTGATTGAGTGAGACAGTGAGAGTGACAGCACGAGTGAGACATGCGCCTGATGATAAGCAACAAGCCAGCCCATTACATCATACTGTCATGCAATTTTATATGAACATGAAGAATACAAACTCCTGCCTGGCACTGCACTCGTCACCTAGAGATTTAACCCTCGATCTGACGCGCAGATTTTAATAACGTGTAACCTGAAAACCTCGAAGATCAGCCGCATATAAAACCTATCAAAACTTGTATCGTTTAATATTTCTTAATGGTTTATTGTTAAGTATTTCAATAACAATAAAATACAAAAAGTAAATCAAATATATTAATGTATTTAATGCTTTAATTTACTAATCTATTATAAGAAACATAAATTGAATCTTATCACAAAAAAAAAAATCTAACAATATAACTAAACTTTCATATTTATTCTATCTATATGAGATTAAATTGAATCGACACACCTTATTATAGTAATATTGAATCGCAATACCAAAAAAAACTATAAACTTTTGCCAAACGAATTCTGACTACTTTTCCGTTTCAACACAGTCAGTACATTCTACTTTAGAATGTGTTGGGCAAATGTTACCCTTGCAAAAGTGGCAGATAGTTTTGAATTTTCTATCGGTTTATCTCAGACAATTAATGCAATGCTTCTTCTTTGGGATAGATGCGCATCCCAATATATATCAGGACGTCTACTCTAATTCTACGAAACACGTAATTTCGCAATAAACTCGCGATTTTCCTACTCCGGTTCTACTTCGTTTCGTCCAATCGAACATTGTTTGACGTTTAAATGATCTAAGCCTACTCTAATTAGATTAATATTAAACATTTAAACGGACAAAACTACGGATCGAAGAAGCAGTTCTACCACGAAAATAAATTCCGAATGATCGGATCCGACCGACAGCTAAAAAAAAACATTCGGATCGATACATCTCGGTCGGAAGTTATAGACTTAGGTTGGATGAGAGTTCGATCAACCGACCGATTGTCTTTCGTGGTAGGAAACGTCCATAAGTTCGGCCGATATATCGTTTATCGGACTTCATAGTAGACCTGCAGACCCGGAGTAGGAAAGTCACGAGTTTCTTTCGAAACTACGTTTTTCGTAGAAAGATAGTAGACGTCCTGGTTATATATCTTGAAGCGGAGGTATGAATCGCCTTATATAGTAGTATAGAACAAAATCTTCGCATTCTTGCTCTGAATCCGTATTTTGCTCACTCCTTTCATCTGAGCATGTTACATCTTCTTCTTCTTCCTCGTCACCGTAAAAGTCATCACATTGTTCTTCTAACCAACGCAATATACGTCCTTGTTGTTCTTCTCACATTTTAGAAGTACGTTGTTGTTAAATGTTGTTCTAAAACAATAGAAAAATAAGTAAAATACATGTTACAAAAGAAATTCAACATACAATTGTGAATTCAGTTTTACTTACGCGGATCGTCGCGTGGGCTCTTTCACAGCCCGCGCGCTGAAAACACATGAGGACATATCTCACTCCGCAGGTGCGCGAGCTGAAATCTGCTGCAATACGCGCCAACTATAATTTAACTTGGGAGGGTACCTAAAGTATAGAAACGCGGGCATGATTTAAAACAAATGAATTTTACGTATTTGTAACACCTAGGCTTTCAAAGACCCCACGCGACGGGTGGAGGGTTAAGATTATTATGTCGGGCAATGTCGGACTTCGGACTCAATACCACCAGTGATAGCTCTACTAACTAAAACCTCCACGGGGTTCAACCCAAGGGCGGATCCAGCTTTGGCTCCAGGGTGGGTCACATGGTTCTAGGAGCGGGGGTCACAGGTCGTGGCCAAGCCACAAAATTGTGCAATAAGTACACGCATGCTATTTAATTAGTGGTCCACCTACGTACTGGACCCAGGACCCAGCCCAGGCGAGGGTCATGCCCTCCATGACCTCCCCCCCTTCTGGATCTGCGCTTGGGTTCAACTTTTGGCGCTTACGGTGGGAACATAGAACGCTTTCGCATTCTTCTGTAAACCTGCCACGGCTTACTCGACTCCAGCCTCTCTGAGGCACGCCCCCGTCACCAGCACTCTTGAACTGAAGAGCCACGATGCGGTGATCACCTGATCGCGGTGGTCACAACCAGCACATGTATGCCAGATGGCCCGTATCTGGACAACATTGGTTCCTCGCAACGTCAGTCACATGGATGAGAGGACAGAGAGAACGAGACCTCTTCCCCTGCAGCACCACCGCGTTCGCCATATATAAGGTGCAGGTTCGCGCTTATACTAGGACACAATGTCACGCGGTCATGAGACTTCTAGTACCTTATTATTTAGATTTCTGTGCGTGTGTGTGTCATAATCTCTGCAGGAGTACTACAGGGCTCTGTACTTGGACCAATCCTGTACTTACTCTTCACATATGACCTACCGCAGAGCCCAGAAGTTACAGTTGCTACATTCGCAGACGACAGGCCATTCTCGCCTCAGACAAATGTGCAATGCAAGCTTCCTTGATACTACAAAAAATTCTGAAAGAAATCGAAGAATGGTTAGTGAAATGGAGAATTGGCGCTAGTGTAAGCAAGTCAGTGCACGCAACATTCACCCTCCGGAAAGAAGATCGTGCTCCAGTAACCTTAAATGACACTCAACTACCCCACCAAAATGTCGTGAAGTATTTAGGCATGCACCTTTTTTTTTGTTATTTATTCATAAATAACAATAAATGTGAAAAAACAATTAGCACTTTTAAACCTCGCAGAGGTTTGTGTTGGTGCTAACATTCCTAGACCGTCGCCTTACGTGGAAGAAACACATAGAAACAAAAAGAGATGAAGTAAACCTAAGATACAAAAGTCTTTATTGGCTGCTGGGAAAACACTCTAAACTGTCTCTCGAAAGCAAGATACATGTGTACAGTACAGTGCTAAAACCAATTTGGACATATGGAATTCAACTGTGGGGAACGGCTAGTGCCTCAAACTTATTGAAAATCCAACGGGTACAAAACAGCATTCTAAGGCGAATGACGAACGCGCCTTGGTTTCTTAGAACAACAGAGGTCCATGAAATAGTAAATGTGGCTATGGTTAAACAATAGATAGAACGCCAAAGTGCTAACTATAACCTGCGACTGCAAAAGCACCCGAATGGGCTTGCGGGTCGACTCACTGTCTCTGAAACCATCCGTCGACTCAAAAAGCGACGGGACATGTATGAGTGTTGATACAATAGAGTAAAAGAAAGGGTAAACTCCACTGGGAGTGGGACCCTCAACGCCACGAAACAATCACCTCATCTGCGTATAGTTACATGACTGATTGCATGATTATGTCAAACAAAAAAAAAAGATGCTCTGTTACTAAAGTAATAAAAATGTTATTTAATCAATTGAACCTTTCACCGTAGCGAAACCTAACAGAAAACCGTAGAACATAAAAATTACTCACCAGAAAACGCTATTTTATCTCCCTGTAAACGATAATAATCCGTTTATTTCCCTTGACACTACTGTTTGGCACTACTGGTAGTGTCATGGGAAATTTTACTTGCCCGTGGCACTACCAGTAGTGCCACGGGTAAAAGTAAATTTCCCGTGACACTACACCGTCTCTAGTAGTGTCATGGGAAATAATATTTCCCTTGACACCACTAGCAAAATAATATTCCCGTGACACGTGTGACTATTTTTCTTTGATATTTATTGACTTTTGATTGATTTTTCATTGGCATTTAATGGAAATAATATGGAAAGGCATCAAGGCCTGGGATGCACCTGTTTTTATTGACTTTAGCCATACCTGTAGGTCCATAGATTTGCTGAGTCCTCATATTAGTGTTTAGTATCCCATCTGTACTATATAATACTACTGGGATGCACCTATAAACACCCTATTTTTCAAATTTTACTTCTACTAATTTAACACAGTGCTATGTAAAATTTAGGTAAATTACGTTATTGCTGCCTTTGACTTCATAAAAGGACGAACCTTTTTTGTTTTGTATATATGTTACACGATAGTACAGCCAAATGTAAGTTAATTTTGATGGCTTGGCTATTTTTTTGTTTGTTATATTAAAGTTCAGAGGTTGTCCCATAAATTGTTTATCGAAATTCACTAGTTTAATTTATTTTTTTCACTAGTTGAAGGAAATGGGTTTTATGTAACCTAACCAGTCCGATTCCGTTAGTTAACTAGATGGACGGTGGAAACTAAATATTTCCCAAGGAATACCCAGGTGGACAAAGCTGAGCCGTTGTAAAAAAGCTTTCCACGGATCACCCACGTGGTCTCACTGGTGGTGGAGGTAAGTAGGGCCACTTACCACCGTCCACCTCCTGCTTAAAATATGTACACATATTTATTTTCTTCTATACAGTTTTATTTAAACTAAATTTTTCCTGTTCAATGAATACCATTTAAAACAGCATTTGGAATTAATTTTCTATTGACAGTTTAATTTAAAATGCTAAAGAGTAGTAAGTGTAATATTTGACGTTTTAAAACTACACAGTATCATCTTCAACTAATCGTATAATACAACTTGAACTGCCATCGGTGCACTCAAACTTGCTGAACACGAAGAAAAGGAATGTGTTTAAATTTGGGTTTTAGTAGACATGGTAAGCAGATACTTATACATTTTCAAACATTGAAACGCGTTTATCTCAAAACGAGTTTTTTACCACTAAACCCATTGATATAAATATTAAAAGTTCAATTATTGAACCCATACTTTTGTTATGAATAAAATTTGGAAATAAATTTTAAAAAAGTTTGTTTCTTTTAGTTTAGTTTTGTTCCCTAACATTATTTCTATAATGTTTAAACGGGCCTTTTATTTTTTGTAAACTTTAGTAGTGCCATGGGTAATGAGGTAATCCACGGGAAATTTTACAGTAGGCGTTTAATCAGCCAATAAGAGCAGTAGTGCCACGGGCAAGTAAAATTTCCCATGACACTACCAGTAGTGCCAAGCAGTAGTGTCAAGGGAAATAAACGTAATAATCTACTAATGATATATTTCCTCCTATCTCTGAAGAAGCATAACAAAATCATAGTTGAGTGTTTTTATTAGTTTCATATATTATGTTCGAAATCACTAAAAAACCATTTGTGGGTTTATATTGCAATAAATGAACATAGAAGGCCATAGTAGGCAAGCCGTAGTGAGCGGTCCTGAGCAAGGGTGGATCCAGCTTTGGCTTTAAGCTTTGGTCACATGAGGGCATGATCCATATGAACCCCCCTGGATCCGCCCTGGATTCTCCTTGGTCCCGAGGTCCTGAGTTGTCCTGAGGTGAGAACATCAGGCGAGATGCCAGTCAAGTGTAAGCCATCAAAATTTCAACAAAAATCTTTCGCCTAATATATGTCATGATTCTTTGCCCTCTTGGTATAGACCTCAAGCTTAAAGGCTTAAATCAGTTAAAAATCTATCCTAATTGTGTTGTTCAGGGATACCTAATGAAAAAAATTATATATTAAGGAATTTAATCAGGGGATTGATGAGGCAGTCATCATAACTGTCAAGTTCATACTTATTTTAATTAAAAAAAAACGGTTTTATTTACATTTATTTAATTATAAATATTAAAATTTAATTAAAAGAAAACAAACAGAAATACAAATCTCAGTCTTTATAATATACTGTACTAGAAACATAGATAAAGATTTTAGATATGAACAGACTAGTTTGTGTAGATAAGGGTAGTATCTATTCTTGGTAAAAAATAGGTGTAGGTACTGTAATAGTAAAAAACAACTAGATAATTCATTAAATTAAAAATATGAAAACCCTAATTTTGTGGTGCCAACCATCTTGGATTTGAAATTTGGAGTGTATTATGGTACTTTACTAGTCTACCTTTCATCTTATACCAATATTGAGGGAATTTCGTAAAAATTTGAAATCCGCACTTTGGTAGCGGCCATCTTAAGACAGAAATGAAAGCTTTCAAATTTTCATGAGTGCATTAAGAATTATATTTAAGACTAGATGGTGTGACGATATACGAAAGGCAGCTGGTGGCGGTTGGAGACGTGCTGATTGGATCGGGCTGAGTGGCGTATTATGGGAGAGGCCTATGTCCAGCAGTAGACGAATACAGGATGATGATGAGTAATTATATAATTCAGGGGCTATGCAGCATTTGGAAAACTTCATCGAGTCTTCTCGTCACCTATTCCACAGTGTCTGAAGACAACATAATCAGTGCGTCCTACCGGCCACGACCTTCGGTGCTGAAACGTAGACACTAACAGTAAAAGCAGCCCTTAAATTCAAAGTCGCTCAGCGAGCTACGGAAAGAATTCAGCTTGAAATTTCTCTGAGGGATTATATTCGTTATGTAGTCATCCATCAGAGAACCAAAGTCACTGACATAGTTCGGCGCATCAGCAAGCTAAAGTGGCATTGGGCTGGTCATATCTGTCGCAGAACCGATAACCGTTGGGGTAGACGAGTACTGAAGTGGAGACTGCGAATCGGAAAATGTAGTGTAGGACGCCCTGAGACTAGATGGAGTGACGATTTATGATAAGCAGCTGGTGGCAGTTGGAAACGTTAAGCCGAGGATCGGGCTCGGGATCGGGCGAGGAGGAGGCGTAATGTTGGAGAGTTGTCTCTGTCCAGCAGGGGGCGAATGTTGGCTAATTGTGATGATGATGATGATTAATTATTGCATAAATTTGAACTACTATTTGTCGGGGTCGCCATTTTGAGTTTAGAGTCATAACTGTAAATTCTAAATGGCGGCCAACGGTAGATACATTGCTTGCTAGATTTTAAGATATTTTGGTTATAACAAACAATACGTATCCATAGGTATACTTACCTACTTTTGAATATAAAAGCGGACGATGTACAGTGTGTCAAAAAAGGGTGGATGGATATTGTGACAGAGAGGATTATGAAATATGTTAACCCAAATCTTATGATCATTATGTATTAAAAAAGTAGATTACCTATGTGTTTTTCTAGACCATTATTTAACTGTCTTCCAAATTGTAACCAGACGTTACGACGTGATTGAGCAACAAACATCGGACTCGTCTCGTCTACCCGTCCGTCTGTCTGTCCTTGTATTTGCGGCGTAGCTCCGATAATATTTGTAGATTTTAGATGATTGTAATTTTGCTAAGCTATCTCGAAATGTGACCTTAGGGGTATAATCTCCTTAGGGATAGCTAATCTCAAATAATCAAGAATGTATCGTTTTTTCAATGTGTAGTACGTATAAACTTTAGCAATATATATAATTAGGCTGTCAATGTTTTGATGTTTGTTGCTCAGGTGAGAGTATAGTCGGGAAGAACACATAGGTAAGCTACTTCATCCCGAGAATATAACAGGAACGGAAACTACGTAGGTAAAACCGAGGGGCGTTGTTGGTAATGCCACGTAAAATTGCAAAAACCGTCAGATCGTATTCTATGGACGACGTCAGATTACAAACTAACCTTTAACGTAGTTTTAACGTAGTTATCTACAAGGACGCCGGCAACGGATTCGCCTAGAAGATACCTTTTCTTCTTGGTGTAATACAACAGCTGGTGTTCCTCAAGGCGGCGTCTTATCTCCTCTTCTTTTTGCCATTTTCATAAATACTATTTCTAAACACATCACTTCATCCTACCACCTTTATGCAGACGATCTCCAAATTTATACACAAGCTTCCTATCATGAACTTGCACTAGCCATTTCAAAATCAAATGCTGATTTATTTTCCATTCACAAATGGAGCAAGTCTTATGGCCTGAATGTCAATCCTTCAAAATCACAGGCTATAGTAGTAGGTAGTTCATACTGGGTCTCTAGAATTGATTGGTCTACGATTCCCAACGTTATGTTTAACGGCATTGTGATACCATTTAGTAACTCAGTAAGAAATCTTGGTGTTACATTAGATCGAACCCTATCTTGGGATAGTCACATCAAGTCGATCAGCAGTAAGATTTTTGCATCAGGTGCCTCACTTAGGCGTCTACGAAATTTCTTACCCACTGCCACTAAAGTTGCACTCGCACAGTCTCTCCTGCTCCCCATCTTGGACTATGCTGACGTCTGTTTTCTTGATCTGAGAGAGGACCAGCTAGATAAACTTGAGCGCCTTCAAAACTATGTCATTAGATTCATATTTGGCTTACGCAAGTATGATCACATTTCCAAATTTCGCGCTAAACTCAAGTGGTTACCGATTCGCCTACGTCGTAGTGCACATATTCTTTCCCTTCTGTACAACGTTTTATTTAACCCCTGCACTCCGCGTTACCTTAAAGAGCGGTTTACTTTGCTTCAGGATTGCCATTCTCTTCCACTAAGGTCAAAAACCAACCTGACCCTAATGGCCCCCTCCGCACGCTCTGAAACTTTTTATGGCAAATCCTTCGCTTTTCAGGCAGTTCAGTTGTGGAACGATCTACCAGTTTGTATTCGAAAATTGCAATCGTTGCCTGCCTTTAAGGACCGCGTAAAGCAGTTCTATTTGTCGAAACAGTAATCTCTGTAATTGTTTTGTTTTCTAATTATTTTTAATTATCATTTACTTATTGTTTTTTTTTTTTTTTACTTGCTTTTATTACTTCAAATTTTAGATGCTTATTTTTTACTGTTACAATCATATTCATCTGTTACCAGTTATTTACCTACTTGTATTTGTCATCAAAGGATATGAATATATTTTATCATTTTGTCAATTA
Organism: Ectropis crepuscularia; assembly: GCA_963693475.1. Lineage (NCBI taxonomy): Eukaryota > Metazoa > Arthropoda > Insecta > Lepidoptera > Geometridae > Ectropis > Ectropis crepuscularia. The sequence continues at coordinate 25,072,435 of OY856355.1, forward strand.
ATAGTACGTATGTTTATGTATGTATATGATTAGTTGTATTTATTAGTGTATTTTGATTTTGTATAGCTTGTATTTGTATGTAATATTATTAGGATGTATGTTTATCTCGTAGTAATAGTCTTTGTTGCGCACCACGCTTTAAGTTCTCCTAGTTTCTATGTCCACCCCAAGGTTGCCTGGAAGAAATCGCTTTCAGCGATAAGGCCGCCAGTTGTTTCACTAGTGTTACTGTACTCCTATGTGTTTTATGTACTATCTTAAGGTGTGAACAATAAAGAGTTTTCATTCATTCATTCATTCATTTTTTTAGTGAGGGAATTACATTTACGTATCCCTACCATGCAGGGACATGGTGGGTATGTCGGGCTCTACGCCATGGGAGTCGACATGGTGCCCCTAGCGACTAAAGCCCCCACGGTTTTCTCCTGCATGGCATGGTTAGGGCCGCAAGGGACACTTTTCCAACTCCCGTCAACGACTTTAACCCTTGCCACCACCCTTGCGAACCCACTTAGCAGGCGGCGTTTGTACCCCCGCATTTAACACTAGTAACACGCCGGAAATCAGCGGTACGTCACCTCCTCGAAGGCCTATCCCTAGGCAGGGTGCCGGATGGCCCTAAACGTCCGACGCCCCAGACCCTCCAGTGGAGACGGGATGCAAGCCCAGAGTTGCAATTTCCAGGGTCACCCCCGTGTCCGCTTCTGCCTCAGCGGAGGAGCGAGAGGCTTCCAACTCGCTCCTCTAACTCACACGACCTCTCACTGTCGAGCATCATGGCGAATATGGTTGACATCGCGAGGTCCGCCCGAACCAATGCGGCTAGGGATAGACGTGGTTCCGGTTATGACCGCATCGCGGCCCTTGTCCTTCCACTGAGCACTCTGCTAATTAGAGTGCTCCTGAAAGACCCTCATCTGGAAGACTTGGGAACTTCACTTGGCCGAAAAATCTGCCGAGTAACCTTCCCAAGTCGTCCAGTCGCTCTCCCCAACCTCTACACGCACTGCTCAAGAGGCTGAGGAGCACGTGTAGAATTTCCCAGCCCCGGCCGGGATTCGCCATCACACATCAAGATGCCACCGAGGCAAGTTGTTGTTGTGATGTTCAGGGTGCACCACGTGTAGGTTTCCGAGCCACGTACCCCAGATTACAAACTAACCTAGCCCAACAAAGTGTTGACAATTTTACGATGACAAATTAATTATACGCAATACTTACGTCAGGACTACAGAGCAAAACCAGAAAACTACAGCTAGTACCGTGAACCAAGGATTATGACGCCCAATCTAATCTATGTTAAAATTCACAACTATTCACGTGTAGATTATCTGGATTAAATGATAATAACACTGATTAACAGCTGTCATTGGTATTCCCTTTATTATGATTATTTGATTACATTTGTGTGACTATAAGTTAGAATTATTCAAATTTGTTTTTACTACGTTGAAAGCTTTGTTTTGCGGCTAGGTCAGTTATAAAAAATTTTCATAATGCAAAAGAAATTTGTGCGCGTTATTGTAAACATCAACCAAAGAACTAGTTGCAGATCATTCTTTAAGCAACTCAATGTACTAACACTGCCATGCATGTATATCTATGAAGCAGCTACATTTGTAAGAAAGAATAAGAACCTCTACACCTCAGATACAAATCCTCGTAGACAATATAAACTTAAACTTCCAGTACCTCGACTAGAAATTTACAAAAAAGGTCCCTTCTACTCGACGATTAATATATACAATCATATACCTGAAACCATAAAAAAAGAACCTAACATAAATGCATTCCAAAATAAACTCCGTTCATTTTTAATAAATAAGTGTTATTACAGTGTAAAAGATTTTTATGATGATAAAATTTGATCTCATTATTTTTATTACATAAGGTATCATGTGAGTTGTGAAAAAAGTTAATTTAATAATTTAATATTATATTCAGATAAAATATTTCTATTTTGAGTTTAAGTGTGTCTTTATATTTTAAATGTACTTAATTTTTGTAGATTAATGTATTTTTGTAAACTTTGTGAAGATTTCAAACTTCTGTTGTTATAAGTAAATTTGTTTCTATATTATGACATGGATGTAAGCGTGTGTGTATGTTTTGAATGCCAAAGGTTGGCGCCAAACACGCACATCGCAAAATTGCAACGCCCTCAATACAGGGCTAATGCATTATTGTAACCTAAAACCTAGTTTTTAGTAAAATAATGTATTAATAGCAATAAATAAATAAATAAATAAAAAATATTGGCAGGCAGTGGAGGTTATCTAAAGTTGACTGTCTCAGGTTCCTTTACAAAACATGGCTGTCATAGGGACCGATAGAAGTAAAAATTTGTAGAAGTAATCATTATCACTAACAACAATTTCACAGTACGTCACTTGTGCATAATATTATGATATAAGTGAGCTAAGTTGATAATTACAGCTGAGGCGTTATTGCTATTGATATTTGCTTTTGCTCTCGCCTTCGGCTCGAGCTGTAATTAGCAGAGGCTGTAATTATCAAAGCGCACGTATGTCATACGACATTTTATGATATATTTGCGAGGAAATAAATAAAAGTCTGACGACATTTTCAAATAAAGCGAAACAAAAGGGCGCGAAATTATATTTACTTGTTCACAGATTAGCAATGCGTGCGCATTTTTTTTAAACAACGGCACAGAACCAGCCAGTATGCCAGTTGCAGTAATAAAGTTAATTAATATTTTTGTGTTTTGTTACCGATAAATAATTGCTGTAATTTATGGTCAAAGTTAATTAAATTAACGAATTAAATAATTCTTTATTGTATTTTACCTCTCAAAGTTAATTTTAATCATAAAATGTTGACCACTTTTCTGACATAAAAACTCTTTACTAAGATTTGAAAAGGTACCGTTCGTTTTAGACGTAGCATTTTGAAATCGTGCGTTTTACATTATACATTACCGCACAAGTACGTAATAAGATACATTACGATACAGAAATTGGTGTAATAGGAGACCCTTTACGAGTAAATGTGTTATAACAGTACATTATGATATAAGTGCGGTAAGTTGAAAATTACAGCCGAGGTGATATTAAAGTAGAGGCTGCAATTATCAAAGCGCACTTATATTTTAAAACATATTTGCGTGGAAATAAATAATACTCTGACGAAATTTTCAAATAAAAACAATACAGCGAAAAGAAAAAGCGCGCGGGATATTTTTTACTTGTTCACAAAATAGCGATGCGCGCGCATCAGCTCTTTTTATAAAAAGCAATGGCACTAAACCATTACTAATACTGGCTAGTATTAATAATAAAGTAAATTAATACATATTATACATATGTTTGTTGCAGATATATTATATTGTAATTTATGGTGAAAATTAATTAAATAAAAGCGCTTGGTCGACGCGACGCGTGACCAAAATGCTGGCGATTATTTGGTCCAACGCATAAGCATTGCCATTCAGCGTGGTAATGCCACCAGCATGCTGGACACGCTTCCGATTGGTAGTGGGCTTGAACATCTTGATTATCTGTACTGTGTGTAATGAAGGTCCATTGGTCTATGGATAATTCAGGTGTGCTTAGTGTAAGTAGTTAGGTATGTAGCGTAGTGTAGTTCTCATTGTATTTTAGTTGTGTTATTAAATAAAACAATTAAATGTTTGTTTGCTGTATTTTATCACCCAAAGTTAATTTTATTCATATAATGTTGACCACTTTTCCGACATAAAACCCCTTGCTAAGATTTTAAAAAGTACCGTTCGTTTTAAACGGGTAATTATGATAAACCGTGGGATTTACACATTACATTACCGCACAAGTACGTAATGAGATACATTACGTTATTGAAATCGGTGAAATAAGGCCCTTTACGAGCAAACGTGTTATAAGTATACATACTTTATACTGTGCAATATCCAAAAAGGGCACATCCTGCATCATTGCTCCGCCGCCGCTCCTACGCTACGGAACTACGCTACATTACATGTCGGTAACGCGAATCCATTCGATCACCAAAGAGTGCCCAAAAATTTATTGTTTTTTTTTTTTGTAAAAATCTTAATGGGGGTTCATAGAATACAAACATCTACATACATACCAAGTTTCAACAGTGTAGTTCTCATAGTTTCGGCAAAAAGTAGCGGTGACACACGGACGGACAGACAGACTGCCGGACAGACAGACATGACGAATCTATAAGGGTTCCGTTCTTACGTTTTACGGAACCCTAAAAACCGTATAATTTCGATAAAATTTATATGAGACCACCTCTCTGACCTATTACCTACCAAACAAAAAAATAACAATCAAAATCGAGAGAAAATTGACGGCGCTTAATCTTTATATATAAAAGCAAAAGGTCACTCATCAAGGTATCTCAGAAACTACAAATGCTAGGAATCTGAAATTTTGCATGGAGGTCCCTTTTAGCACATTAGCGCTCGCTATGACGGGGTTTTGCGAAATTCAACCCCTAAGAGGGTGAAACAAGGGATGAACGGTTGTATGAAAATTCGTGATTTTCAAAATAATCAAATTTTGTATCTAGACACTTAACACGAAGCAATAAAATGTTTGATCTATCAATTTTGTAATTTCGAACTGTATGGGGATGAAATTGGGGTTGAAATGGGGTATGAATGTCAGTATGAAAGTTCCCAACCGTTGAAGATAAAACCATGAAACTCTGTTTATAGACACTTGACACGAAGCAAACGAATGTTTGTTCTAGCTATTTTGTAATCTCGAACTGTACAGGGATGGAATTGGGGTTGAAATGGGGGTGAATTTCAATATGGAAGTTCCCAACCGTTGAAGATGGAACCATGAAACTTTGTATCAACATCAACAGCCCACTAAACGTTCCCACTGCTGGGACTCGGGGCCTTCTCTCGCAAGGAGAGAGTTAAGGCCATAATCCACCACGCTGGCCCAGTGCGGGTTGGCGGATGACACATGACTTCGAAAGATTCTAGGTACATGTCGGTTTCCTCACGATGTTTTCCTTCACCGTTAAATGAAACTTTGTATATAGACGCTTAATACGAAGCAAACAAATGTTTGTTCTAGCAATTTTGTAATTGCGAACTGAACAAGGATGAAATTGGGGTTGAAATGGGGGATAAATAAATAAATAAATAAATATTAGTCGACAATTCACACACAACACCATCTGACCCCAAACTAAGCAAAGCTTGTATGATGGCGGCCAGATAGCTGATATAATACTTATATAGTTTATGTGTCTGGGTATACAAATAAGTACTGCCTGAGTTACCTTAGTATTTATTGCGCGCGGACAAAGTCGCGGGTAACAGCTAGTTGGAACATAAATACAAGATTTTGAAATCAATTAACCCCTTAGTTGAGACTCATTTTAAGACAAATTCTATTAATTGATTTCACTACCTCATAGTTTTTTATACTGCTGCCGCAAAAATGTTTAGATGATAAAGCTTCACTTATGGTTTGTTTTGTCAAAACTAACCTCAACATTCTTGAGGGTAGTAGTTAGGTAGTCGTTTTCCCGACTATATCAGCCGTAACTTAGTGGGTATACCAGCCGTAACTTACTAACTATATGGGCATATTATGTACTGCCTAAGCGACCTTGGATCCATGAATACGTGTAGATACCTACCAAAATTTTTGCTTCTTTAATCCAAAATGCGAAACAATCAAAAATATTATTTAAATTAATTATTAATTTGCTTTATCGAGTGGATTAAAGGATTAAAAGATGTGATAAGAATAAGGATTAAAATGACGTTTTACTCGCCATTCATTACACTGTAGTGAACGGGCACGCGGAGAATTGTTGGCCAAAATGTTAAAATTTATTCTGTTGTGTTGTCTATCTGTGACCTTAGTGGTGGCGAAACATGAGCTTTATGACGGGTAAGATGAGAAACTGTGATATAAATTTAGTAAACTAGGGCTAAAACAAAGTAAGTAACCCTATGAGTGAGATACTCCGTTTTGTAGTGGTAGGGATCTTTACAGAGCCTGGGAAAGTACCACACTTATGCCAGTTATTCCACCTCCAACCAGTAATGTGCCTGCACAACAACTTCTACGTTTACTGTGTTTCAGAAGGGTAACGTTTCAAGAGAAATTAAAAGGCATATAAATAAACCTTACATTCTTCTATCTTAAAGTGACAAGCACAGTGCTACATAAATTTGGATTCTTGATGTTCCAATAGCGGTGTGACACCATGCTGTTGTTGTTATGGGCAGGTATGTTGCTTACCATTAGAAGTATGTCCTGCTCACAGACTCTTTCTATAGTCTGACTCGGGAAGGACCACACTTGTGCCTGTCACTCTACCGTCAAGAATGTGAAACATTTGTTTGTTCCAGCAAGCAGTCATAGGGACTGCCGATAGGGAAGTGACAACTAATAACTCAGAAATTGATAGCTCACTTTAGGAACTACGCAGGTGAAACCGGAGGACGTGGTCATGACCATGATCATCTAGAATATCTAGATCATCCTAATTTACCCGAAAATTTCTTTCATTTCTAAACGTAATGCTCGAGTTCAATTCACAGCCCACGGAAAATCTGTATGTTGTGTGCAGCAAGAAGTTTTCACTTCAATTAAACTTACATTCAATGTTTTCAGCCACTCCCTCTACGATGTGAACGTCAAATTTATGGACCAGATAGAATTCCTGGGTCACCTCAAACAGCAGCTGAACTTAGACGTGTGGTCTGATGCCGTCCCAGGGAGACCAGGCAAGATCCTCGTTGCCAAAGAACAGAAGCAACGGTTCCAGGAGGCTCTGCAGGCAGCTGGTATCGAGTTCACAGTTGAAGTTGAGAATATTAAAGAGTAAGTATGTTTAGGCAGTGCATCATCACTCGCTCAAGGTCGCGCGGTTTTAGCCTACAGCTAGAACGTTCCTCTCAGGGAACAAGTGCCAGTCGGTTGTCGGACGCACGGCTGAGCGCTCGCGCAACACGTTTCCCGCGCATATTATTATTAGATAAGTCGACAACCCTCCGCGCTAGACAGTGACAGAGTTACGCGTTACAAGAGATAGCAAATGTTTAGTTGAAAATCGCGACAGATACTGAGCGCTAATGCGAGCTGAATTGAATTTTTTGTGTCCCAGCAAGAGTCGCTATTTATATAATTGTTTTCGCTAAGTGAGTGTTCTGTACTTGTACTAATATTTATTCTGTGGTTTAGGGCCTTATTATAGAATTGGACTAACAATAAAAAATAATTGTCTCAAAAGACTGAAAAAGAGGGTAGTTGGAAATACATAGTTCGCGTGATTAACAAATTTTGTGTTCGATTCCCGTCATTCGTCAGTTTATCTATGAGCACGGTGCATGATATTATTATTGCATGAACTATAAGAAACTCGCTTCACCATTTAACCACGGTATCTATTCCGTAATTGATAGTACTAGTGTAGTAAACAACAATAGCTCAAAACAAAGTTACGTCTGGTCTAGTCGGGAGAACGGCGACTACCAATCCGGAGCCCCTGATTCGAATCCCACGCGTACCGTTGTATTTTCGAAGTCATTTGCGTAATACCGCATTTTAGACCAATCTCGATAGCTTTTGAAAACAAAATAATTTATAGTAGGATGAAACCCATTGTAAATGGAAGAGAATATGACAAAAGTGAAAGGACAAATAATTTACGGGCGATCTGAGGTCGGGAAGTGGAAGGGGGGGTCCGTTTTAAACGTAAAAACGGTTTATCCGATTTCTGGCAAAACTACAAATCCTATGGAAATAAGTTGTACGGCAAAGTTGTAGGGTTTAAAAAGATCTAGAGCTTTTGTATTGACTCTTTTTTCACATAACCGCAAAATTTATGAGAAAAATTCAAATAAGTGAGTTTTTGGTTTTTAATTTTTTTCTCATGTAAACACACAAAAAATACTCTAAAAATTTGGTCAAAACTTGCCTTTTTATATCTTAAATACACTGTTTTTTTTTTATTGAAAATAATATTTATTTTTACCTTAAATTAACTTAATATTGAAAAAGTACCCTAATTTTCATTCGAAAAATCTCCCGTCAAAATATCAGCTTTTTCAATAAATATGGTAAGTTTTTTGTTCTTTAAAATCTCTTCTTTCTGATAATGTAAAAAAGTTATACCATGGTAAATGTTCTCAGAAAACGTTTTGAAAAAAAGACCACATGACTTCGATTTTTTTATTTTGGCATAAAACGCATTGAGATTAATGTTATTTTTAAATATAATACTGAGCTTCCAATATAAACTCACAAGTTTGATACTTGAGCATCTTCCCTTCCACTTCCCGACCTCAGATCGCACGTAAATTATTTTTCCTTTCACTTTTGTCATATTCTCTTCCATTTACAATGGATTTCATCTTATATATAAAATTCTCGTGTCACAGTGTTTGTTTCCTTACTCCTCCGAAACGGCTTTACTGATTTTAACCAAATTTTATATGCGTATTCTGTAGGTATGAGAATCGGCTACTAGCTATTTTTCATACCCCTAAGTGACAAGGATTGTTCACCCCAAAAATTTTTTTTTTAATTTTCGGTTAATTTTTTTTGTTTTTATTTTTTTATAATGTGGCGTTAAAAAATATCACCAACCCCTATTTTTTAATAGCCATTTCAGTAATTTAATCATTTTTCATCCCGCTCGATAACTGATCAATTATAGTCTTTTTAGGGTTCCGTAAAACATAAAAACGGAACCCTTATAGATTCGTCATGTCTGTCTGTTTGTCTGTCTGTCCGTCCGTATGTCACAGCCACTTTTTGCCGAAACTATGAGAACTACACTGTTAAAACTTGGTAAGGAGATGTATTCTGTGAACCGCATTAAGATTTTAACCGAAAAAATAAAAAAATAAAAAATTAGGGTTGCCCCTCATACTGAGAACTGAAACTCAAATTTTTTTTATCATCAAACCTACACGTGTCTATCGATAGGTCTTCAAAAATGATGTTGAGGTTTCTAAAATTATTTTCGTCTACACTGAATAATTTGCGCGAGAGACACTTCCAAAGTGGTAAAATGTGTGTCCCCCCCTCTAACTTCTAAAGTAAGAGAATGAAAAATCTAAAAAAAATATATGATGTACATTACCATGTAAACTACCAACGAAAATTGGTTTGAACTCGATCCGATGAGTAGTTTTTTTAGTACGTCATAAATACTTGGCTGCTTTTATTTGTAAATGATTTTCACTCTATTTCAATTAAAATTTTCCGGAGCTTATGGCAAATCTAAGATCTATAATATTAAAATGAATCGCAAATGTGTGTCGCACTCAACAACGCCTGGACCAATTTGGACAATGCTTTGTTTTAAATGTTCGTTGAAGTCCAATGATGGTTTTTACGGCGAGAAAACCAAGAATAATTGCCGGGAAAATTCTAAAAACAGCCCTTTTCTTTTTCCTATACAAACGTTTTCTAACTAAAATGTTAAGGCAATTTGAGCTTTATTGCTATGAAATAAAGTTCATATTAAATAACAGGCACTCGCTTATGTCTAAGCAATATATTTGTGTTCCTAACATCAAGGAGTCAATTTGCACTTTATTCCCGCTGCACAAAGTTAAAACTCCATCATATTTATCCAAACAATTGGAGGATAGGAGGATCTAATGTCACGTTCCGAAACCCACTCAGAAGAAACTCAATAAAAGCGATAATATCGCGAACCAAATTAAATTGAATAATCACAAAACGTAAGACTCAATAGTACTGATGTTCAATTTAGTCGGCTCCACGATATTATTTACTTTGATTTAGTTTCGGCACGCGATATAAAATGCGTCAGTTTTCACGTCACTATATCAATCAATCAAGTGTCAGACAAACACAAACCGCGTTACCAAAAGTGTTTATTGACTAATCCACATAGAGCCATTAATTAAAAAAAAGTGTTTTATTATTTTGATTTATTGATTTAATATCCCTATCTGTGCAAAATGATTTGAATACACTCGTTTGTGCTGTGGAGTGCAATATTTTTGGAGTAAAACTAACGGACAGCTATACGAAACACCATACTGCGTTCCAAAACCGGAATAGCCGATGTGACTCAAAAAGCAGCCAATTTGAAAGTGGGATCGGGCTGGACATGTTTGCTGCATGTCGGATGATTATTGGGCCAAAATTACCACGCGGAGAAAGCCAGATTGCAAACGACGACGCGGCAGACCAAAGAAACGATGGCAAGACAACCTCCACAAATATCGGAAAGACTGGACTGTATTAGCCATAGAAAGAGAAAAGTGGAAGAAGGGTATGGAAGCCGTTGCCCAATATTGGGACAAGACAGCCACATGATAAATAAATATTAATACCTATTATGTAAATGAGATAGATGCAAATGAATTAAATTTCAAAATTCAAGAACAAATTACAGAAGAACTGAGGATTTATAAATCAGTTGATTCGATTCAAGATGATTTCGTCAACAACTAGGTACCGCCGGAATTTTTGAACTCGCTGAATATTCCAGGATTGCCACCTCATACCTAATCTTCAAGTTGGATCGGTAGTTAAAATGTTGTGAAATATGAACGAACCGCGTCTTTGCAACGGCAGTCAATTAGCTACAAAAATTACTGAACAACGTGATAGAAGCATTTATACTGAAAGGAAAGTATAAAGGAGAAGACGTTTTGATACCACGCATCCCAATGATTCCGACTGATGCACCATTTGAGTTTAAACGACTACAATTTCCTGTGCGGCTTGCTTTTGCTATGATCATAAACAAGTCCCAGGGGCAACCTTAACACGCTCAGCGCCAAGCCCTATATGGAAATACTACCAAATTTTGACAACTTTTAATTTTTGTTTTTTTAGTGTTGTGAGTTGTGAGGTGTTAAAACAGTATAGAAAATAATCACACCCCCTCCCCCGTCATCCCTTTTGTTACCGGTGTGTATGTTTTTTGATACACGTGGCCTGGGAAATACTTTAAGGTATATAGATAAACTATTCCCCAGGCCATGTGTATCAATAAAGAGACACATTTCGTAATATTCTTTCTCTGTGTTTCTCTCTTGAATGCACATTTATTATTCAACAAAATATTATCTCAAGAAACTTACTATCACTCAATTCAGGGAACAAATAATTGTAGTTTTACTAAAACGATCTGCTCAGTAAGCCGGAGATGAAGTGCCATCAGCCTCTATTATGACAAGAAGACCGTCTAATAGAAAACATTATCTCATAAGTAACAAAGTTGGAGAGAAAATTGTACGCTGAAGCTATGCAGAGGTGTTATAGTGTTTGTGGACTGCATATATACTGCACCAAATAGGATGATTCTTTGTTTGTTATTGTCGGGACTAGATTTGTACAGCAGAAAGTCTAGAAAATGTAGACGAAAAAATAAATGGTGGTACGAAGTTCACCGGGTCAGCTAGTCCTACTATAAATTATTTTTGTTTTTTGCCAATTTCAAACGCTTCTGCACTGGTCTATTTAGAGACGTTGAAGGAAAAAATCGTGAAGAAACCGACATGTACTTAGATCATTTGTATGGGAACATGTTTATGTAATTGATTGATTACAACAATATATCTTTGCAGGCAATTGGACTTAGAAGATGCGCTTCTTGCAGCATCCCGAGCAAATTCCAAGAGCAACAGATCCAGGTCTGGTGGCCTTTCCTACGATGAGATCCACAGTTACGAAGTGGTAAGATACCTTGCCCAGTATTTTTAGTCACTTCTAGCTTTTTTTAGCATCAGCATATCAAGTACTCAGGTTTACTGGATAGGAGCAAAAATCGAACTTCAAAGCCAACGCAATCATTACAAGGTCAAGTAGGTCTAGAGTTGGAGATAAACATTTAAAAATTTTTAGGTCACTACAAGTTGGAAGCCTACTTATTGCACGCTCATGCATTACCACGCCGCATGGCAATGCTAAGATGTAAACCCAAATAAACACCTGCATATTGGTCAGGTGTTGCGAAGCGCATAGACAGGTTTATAAACAGCTTTGGACACTAAACGACTAAAATATGTAACTATCAAGGTCATTATGGCGAGTCACTTCCTTCCCTCGAATGTGGTCGAGAAGAGCCGTTGCTTACATGCAGTCTTAGCTTCTAGAGCCTCGGAGATGTCTGAAATGGAAACCAAAAGAGACGTCTCCACTGGAGCTGAGCGGAGACGAGATGTTTGAATAACGAAATTCTATTGGTTGCTAAATAAACATCTCGTCTTCGCTCGCACATCTACGCTTTGGTGGAGTCTCAGCCTCTCATATTCGCTCAGCACCAGTAGAGACGTCTTTTCTCGTCTCCGCTTTTGACATCTCCGCGTTGGTGGAGTCTCAGGCTCATACTCGGTAACGAATGCTGCTTGCAGGGGGGACACAGGTTGTGACATATGTAAATAGCTATAGCCCAAGTTATGTGGTACATAATTGCCTCTGCTTGCAGTGTTTAGATTGAGGTTGTGACATTATGTAAATAGCTATAGCCCAAGTTATGTGGTACATAATTGCCTCCATAATATCAAAAGTTGCTTATAACAGGAATCAACATTCTGTCAAAAACATGGGACTCATGTTTATGGCAAAAATTAGTCCTTTCTAGTGGTGTTCAAGTAGTCTAAATTCGACCATAAACCTTATATTATTCTATTCTCAATGACCGAACCGACTGTAATAATTAAGAAAAGATTATTTATGTACTATTTTTATTGATTTAATATATTTTTGTGCTTAATGTTTAACAAATATTAGCATTTTACACTTTTTCTCTATATGAACTAGAAGTGTGAGAAATTTCAGACTCTTTCATCGGCGCAAGTATCGTCAAAAGAAATACAAAGTTTTTGCTTCGTGCGTAAATATACAGGGTTATTGGCGATCAGCCTGCATCACAAGGAGACGTTACGAGTCAGTACATCAAATAAGTTTTGATAATAACAACTTTTGTTCAACAGTTTTAAAAAAATCGTATATTTTTTTCCCATACGAAATAAAAAAAAAGTGTATTTGCCCGGTCTAAAACCATCCAACTCTTCGTCACTAGAAGAGCGCGCGCGATTTATAACTCTCGATCAATGATGTGCCTAAATAAATAAACAACTGCTAAACAATGCTAAATAGGACAGCAAATACTTTTTTGAGACATTTATTGAGTTTTATCAATAGTTGTTTGTTTGTTTAAAGTTTATAAATATAGAACACGCATAAATGGATGCAGGTCAATTACCAGTAACCCTGTATAGATAATGTGTTTCACACAAGATTGTTTATTAATCCGTTTTAAAATAATATTGATTGACATGGATTACTTTCCACTTAAGATAAGTTGTAATCCCTACTTCGCATTCTTATCAAAGTGAGTTGTAAACAATTACCTATGTGCTTATTGTTGTTAACCGATATTTATTATTGTTGTTTTATAACCTCATATTAACACAGTACGTAATTCTCCATTAGAGTGAATGCTGCATTAAATTACTTTTGTATTTTACTTACCGACATCAAAATGGAAGATGTTCCATTCGGTTGTATTTTTTATGCATGTATGCATGTTGTGTTTTACGCGATAGCTCCGCCAATTATGAATCGATTTTGATGTTTTTATGTACGTTCATTTATGTTTTTTGACGTTTTTACTTTTTTGTATTATTAGTAGACTACAGACCCGTGAACAAAATTTACGGGTCAAATGAACCACCAGGAGACCTATGTACGTAGGATGATAAAAAGGTGTAAAGTATTAAGATTCAGTACTATGCCGTCACTTGTAAGCTGTCCAACTGAGTGCAGTTGAAGAGGGGGGGTTGCAACCCTTGATCATTTCTCCTTGTCGCATGATTTTTGTACGGCTTTGCGAAATAATGGATTAGAAGAGGTATTAAAACTGTATGGAACCAATGTCGTATAAAATCAAACGACCAAATTTACTCTGTAAATTACTCGTACCTACTCTGTAAATTTTTCCGACAAACTAATGATTAAAAAGTCAAAATTTGTAATTTTTATAGTTTCAATACCTAATCTAACCTATTATTCTGCAACGCCGTACAAAAATAATACGACAAGGAGAAATTATCGCGGATTGCAACCTCCCCTCTTCAATTGCACTCAGTTGGACAGCTTACAAGTGACAGCATAGTGCTGAATCTTATTACTTTATACCCTTCTATCATCCTACATAGGTCTCATGGTGGTTCATTTGACCCGTAAATTTTGTTCACGGGCCTGTAGTCTACAGTGTTTTATTTTAGTGTGTACAATTCCTATCTTCGTCAATTATAGAACGATTAAGAATCTTAGAAAATGGTATCTCGAATTTTATTATATTTGGTTTTATTTTTAAATTGAAGTCAATTGTTTGTTCTTTATATAATTAAAGAACAACAATAATATTGTCTGTGTTTTTGTTAAATACTGTTATTATTTGAAACTTCCAGGTGGATGCTTACCTTGAAGAGCTGGCTCGCAACTACCCCCAGAGGGTGACTCTGGCGACAGCAGGCTACAGCATTGAAGGCAGACCCATCAAATACATCAAAATCTCCTCTAATAACTTCCAGGTATAAAAATTAACGTGGTTATTACACATTTTAAAATTAATACGCGAATAACTCACGTATGATATAGTCAGTCCAGTCCGACTCAAGTTTCGATCGCGTCCTGCGATCTTTTTCAAGGGGAGTGCGCGCGCGTGTTCGCAGCTCGTTTAGCACTGAACGAATAAATAGCTGCTAAACGAGCTGCGAACACGCGCACGCACTCGCCTTGAAAAAGATCGCCGGACGCGATCGAGACTTGAGCTACTCTACCTGCGAAGCCATGAGGCCGTGAGTTCGATTCCCACCCAGTGCAAATATTTGTATGCTGAATTCAAATATTTGTACGGGTCTGGGTGTTCCCATGTATAATGAGTATGTATTTACAAACTATTTATGTATTATATCAGCTATCTGGCCGCCATAGTACAAGCGTTGCTTAGTTTGGGGTCAGATGGTGTTGCGTGTGAATTGTCCACCATGATATTTTACTTATTTATTTATAAGTCTGCCCATAATAACGTAGTATTATGCATAATACTAATACTATATTTGAAACCTCCTAACATTATACACACATTTATACGTGAAAGCTTGGATTTTTGTGCGTATGTAGTTCCATCACAACAGAACATCTGGACGGATTTGGTTCAAATTTTCAACACAGTTATAATAAATAACCTCTATATTCTGAAATAGCACATAGTTAGTTAGTTTAGCGGGGCCTTTTCCGCACCTAGCCTCTTTATTGGGCCATTGTACGTGACTCATACTTCCCTTTACTCCAACCAGCCCAGGCTGCCCCAGAAAGCAAGCATCCTGTTAAGGTTGCGACAGGCATCCGGAACAGACGATGGAGATTGGAGGAATTCTGCCCGTTGATCTGCCACACTGCTGCACTCCACAAGTACATGCTGTGGCGTTTCTTCTTCCTCCATGCATCCTCTGCATAGAGGACTGTCTGTTACACCTATGGTATATAAGTGCTTATTTAGGGGACAGTGACCAGTTATTATACCTATAACTTTACGAATTTTGTCCCTGTTTAGTCTGATGAGGTTGCGGGCAAGTTTTTTAGATGCTTCCGGAATAGCATTTTTTGTTTGCCTGCATCCTTCATTGTTATTCCATTCATTTAAATGGGCTTCTTCGGTATTTCTACGCAGCCATGTTTTTATTTGAGCCTGGGGTATAGGCATGAGTGGTTCCGGTCCATGCACCTTTGTCTTTGCTCCCCTTTTGGCCAGCTCATCTGCTGCGTCATTACCTAGTGAGTCGTTGTGTCCTTTAATCCATTGGAGGGTTACTTTATTTGCACCCGTTATGGTTTGGAGTGCATTATGGCATTCCAGTATTAGGACAGAGGTTATAGTATTGTTTTTAAGGGCTTGAAGCACGGAGGCGCTGTCGGAGACAATTTTGATGTTTAGGTCTCCAACATCTCTGGCTGCGACTGCCTGTGCTGCCCTGGTAATGCCGATACATTCAGCTTGAAATATTGTGTTTAAGTTGCTTAAGGTGTTTGATATCCTTATGTTTAAGTCATTTGAGAAGACACCAGCTCCTGTACCGCATCCGGTTTTGGAGCCATCAGTATATATCCTAACTTCTCTGCTGCCAGAGCTATCTTTCGATTCTGCATTGAGTTGGATATCGTATCTACGATCAAAGACATGTTGGCATATTGTTCTATCCATGGGTGCCTCAAGAAGCGGTATGTCTTCCATGACCCGTTGTAGAACTTTTGAGTGTCGTGTTTCAATAAATAAATAAATAAATAAATATTGGTGGACAATACACACAGCACCATCTGACCCCAAACTAAGCAAAGCTTGTATGATGGCGGCCAGATAGCTGATATAATACTTATATAGTTTTAAATACATACTTATTATACATAGAAACCCCCAGACACAGTGCAAACATTTGAATTCATCACACAAATATTTGCACTGGGTGGGAATCGAACCCACGACCCTCGGCTTCGCAGGCAGAGCTACTACCAACTAAGCCACGAGGTCAGTCAAATTCAAAGTCAATGTTCTGTTTCCACAGTCCGTTTGCTCTTAGTCTTAGGGCGGCTGCCGTGGCCTCTTCCTGTATGACTAAATGTAGAGGTCTCAGGTTTAAGAGATACTCTAATGCGGCTGATGGTGTGGTTTTCATACATCCAGTGGCTGTTACACTCGCTAAGCGTTGTAGACTCTGGAGTTTATCTTTTGCTGTGGTCAGTTGTGTTCTGGGCCACCACACAACCGATCCGTAGGTCAGAGAGGGCCTGATAACTGATGTGTATAACCACAGTGTGATTTTTGGATTGAGACCCCATTTCCTTCCAACAAGTCTCCGGCATTGCCAAAAAGTCATGCAGGCCCTCTTTATTTTTGTATCAATATGGCTCGCCCAGTTTAATTTGTTGTCAAGAGTGACGCCCAGATATTTCACTTCAGATGATAGGGAGAGTTTGGTGTTAAATAGTTTTGGTAGTTATAGTTCTGGTAACTTCCTTTTGTTGGTGAAAAGAATAAGTTCTGTTTTTCTTGGATTTACTGACAGTTGATGCTCGTCACACCATTTTTCTACAATCTGAAGCGCTGAACGCATAACTTTACAACATGTTTTCCTCGCTCCCGCTTATCAGTATTGTAATGTCATCTGCATAACCAATAGTAGTGTACCCTTTCTCGTTGAGTGCCTTAAGAAGGCTGTCCACTACTATGTTCCATAATAGTGGTGATAGGACACCCCCCTGGGGGCATCCCTTGACTACTTTTGCTCTTGTAGTAGTATTCATCACTATCTGAACCGCCCTCTTGCTGACCAGTTCGGTAATCCAGTTCCTAATCACTGGTTCCACTTTGAGTCTTCGGAGGGCGTGGTTTATGCTGTTATGCATGGTTTTATCAAAAGCACCTTCTATATCTATAAAGGCGGCAAGTGTTGAAAGCTTGTTTGCGGAAGCCGATTCTATCTTATGTACTACCATGTGTAGTGCCGACTCTGTTGATCTGCCTTTCCTGTAAGCGTGCTGCTGAGGATGCAGTTGTTTGTGCTTTAGTGCGCCGTCCCTTAGGTATCGGTCCACTAATCTTTCTAGTGTTTTTAAAAGGAATGACGTTAGACTGATGGGCCTAAACGATTGAGCGTGTGTGTAGTCCTCCTTACCAGGTTTCGGTAAGAATACTACCTTCGCCTCTCTCCACTTTTTTGGTATATATTTAAAGCCTATACAGGCTCTATTTATATTGGTAGTAAGTGCTTTATAGCTTGCTTTATAATAGCACATAAGCTACTCTTTATCTCGGGGAAATTACGAAAACACGAACTACGCGAGTAAAAACGCGTTGCGCTATTAGCATTAAATAAAAATAATTCGAATCACTGCATTTTACTCGTGACTTTAGTATGAAAACTAACGTGGTTATTACACATTTTAAACAAATATACGGGTAACTCACGTATAAAATAGTCAGAACAGTCCGACTCGAGTTTCGATCGCGTCCGGCGATCTTCTTCAAGGCGAGTGCGCGCGCATGTTCGCAGCTCGATTAGCACTGCGGGCAGCCGCACGGCGCGCACGCAAGCTTAACGGTTGTTGTCGCGGGGGTGCAGGTGAGGGGGTGCGGGACGTGACTTTAAGATGTTTAATCTCTTTGCCCTGTTATTTTACTGTAAATCGTCATTACCCGTAAAACACCAAGCGACGGCGACGCGACGCCCGGGCACTGCGTTGTTCCGTTAGACTTTACACCTTAAATACACATATTTGAAAGCTTAGATTAGCCTGAAAATTAGATGTAACTAGTCAAACGGAATACCGTGCGTCATCATCACCACTGGCATTAACTGTGAAGGAAAACATTGTGAGGGAACTGACATGTTCTAAGAGACATACGTCATCTGCCTAATTGCCCTTGATCAGTGTAGTGTATTTATGGCCTTTACTCTTTACTTTTTGACATAAGACCTCGAGCCCCAGCAGTGGGATGATAAGCGTTAGTAAGCTGCTTATGCTACTTTTAAGCTTTTTATTAGTTTTGCTATAAATTAGGGATGTTACGGAGCTTCGACTCCGACTCCGTTAAGTCGGAAGTTCCGATTATTATTGCACCTCCGGTTCCGACTTCGGTTCCGAAAGCTTTGAATCGGAGGTTTTAATCGGATGTCGAAGCATAACTTAGCGGCGGGCGGCGCCCTGCGCAGACAGTAACGAACAGTTTCATACAACATTACATACATTTTCTACGACTCGTTAAGAAATATATATTGGAGAGAGACAGCTTCAAAGCTAATGTTTATGAAGTACATATACACACTTTTGGTGTCAATTTATTTAATTTAATTTGTTTCAAAGCTCTTGTTCATTTAACATACTTAATATGCCACATTGGGATTCAATTAATTTAATTTTTTGTTTATTTTAGAACATTCCAATTTTTTTTTTCATTTTTGTGATATTTTATGAAACACAAACAATGAAAAGTTTGAATAAATGTTTTGTCCTAAAATAAAAAATCTATCCTACCACTACTTCTGACCTACCTACGCCTCCGACTCCGCTTCCGACTCCGACTCCGACTCCGACTCCGACTCCGATAAATCAAATTTAAAAACTCCGACTCCGACTTCGGTTCCGATAAGATCACCTCCGTTACATCCCTGCTATAAATGTATTTAATCGTAACATATTTGTTAAATGCATGGATATAACCCTTTGGATGTGCCCTGCCAAACTTCAAGCGCACGGAATTACGTCATCGTTGGGAAGAGTGAGCTCACTCTTTCCGTTCTAGTCGGTTGCAGGAAACGGTAAATGCCGGACGTTTCAACCTATCACTACTTATCACTCGCTACACACACAGATGCAGTTTACTACCAATTTCAAGGTGCTCAGGGCACATCAAATGGTCTATATCGATGGTTAAATGCATTTGCCATCTAAAATAACAGGCGACAAAAAATTACCCCCATTTTAAGTATTTTATTCCAACCGCATCTCGAGAAAAAGCTAGCTTGAATATAGATGGTATAAATAAAAAATTGAGGACTCTGTGTCAAGTAACTATTTTTTTTTTCAATAACTTTATTTTGGAATTAATGTTAACGTATATATTTAGGACAGGAATAAGCCTATCGTGATGCTGCAATCACTTCTCCACTGTCGCGAGTGGGTGGGTCTGCCAGCCACTCTCTACGCCATTGAGAAGCTGGTTCTCGACGTGCAAGAGCCTCAGCTGGTGCAAGACCTGGACTGGATCATCGTGCCAGTCGTCAACCCCGATGGCTATGTCTGGACTCACGAGAGCGTACGTTCAATTTTGTATATTTTTTTAGAAAGTTTAGAAGTTATAGCTAGTTAAGCCGGAAGATCGGCAACTACCGATCCAAAGCCCTTCTTCCAATCCCATGTGCACTACTGTATTTTCGGAGTCATGTGCGTAATGCTCTTAACTTAAAACGGTGAAGGAAAAACATCGTGGGGAATCCGGCATGTTCTGAGAATCATTCGAGATACCTAATGCGTCATCTACATTGGGCCAGCGTGATGGATTATGGCCTTGATTCTCTCTCTGCGAGGGAAGGGTCTGAATCCCAGCTGTGAGAACATTTAGTGGGCTGCGTATGCTTCATATAAAGAGGGGCTAAACAGATTGACAGGCCACTTGCTGGTAAGTGCAACTGCCGCATACGGGCATCTCCAACAATGTGAACATTAACAAGACACAGTATTCCGGAGAGGAGGTTGAAGATACCCATTTTAAAATGTTCTTTTATGTTAAACGCGAGCGAAAAAAAATTTGTTTGGAAGTTTTCCCACACCCGTAATCTATGTAGTCTGTAACCAGATAAAGGTATGGATTTCCCAAATTTACAAAATGTGGAATGAGAATTAGTTATGACCATTTTGGAAATTTGTTAACAGTTTGATTATTGACCCAATGGTTAATTGGTGATTACCATTTTTCTTTGAAACTCTGAAAATGTTAACATTTTGTAGGATTCTACATATGCCACTGAAATAATAGCCTATTTATTTGCAGGCTCGCTTCTGGAGGAAAAACCGTGCCCGTGGCTTAATGGTCGGAGACTTCTGCATGGGCGTCGATCTGAACCGCAACTTCGACGTGATGTGGGGAACCGCCTCCAGCACCAACGTCTGCGCTGATGACTTCCACGGCCGCGGACCTTTCTCCGAGCCAGAAACCTCTGCCATCCGTGACATCCTCAGAGAGCATGGACACCGAGTTGAACTGTACCTAGACATCCACAGTTTTGGCAGTATGATTCTTTACGGATATGGAAACGGACAACTCCCTCAAAATGCTTTGGGAGTACACGTTTTGGGTGTCGACATGGCTCAAGCTATCGACAGGGTCAAATGGCCTTCCAACCCTAACTACATCGTTGGAAACATCCAGATGGTGCTCTATGCTGCTTCTGGTGGCGCCAGCGACTATGCCATGGGTCAGGGTACTCCGTTCTCGTATACTTACGAACTCCCAGCTTGGAGGAACAATGCGTGGATGAACGGCTTCCTGGTTGATCCTGAGTTTATTGAGCAGGCTGGATTTGAAACTTGGGAGGGCATCAGGCTAGCAGCTAAGTTTGTGGCTGAAAATTTGTCTAGGAAGCGCAGTTTGGAGAACTTATAAAAATCTTGTCAACAAAATTATCAATTATTATCTTCAACTGTAAAAATATGTGTTGTTATTATGGACATATTTTATTCATATGTTTTCTAACAGCATTATACAATGACATCGATAACTCAACCACAAACTCTGAGAAGAAGAAAAACGGAGATCTAACAACAGAATTTAATTGAACCAAAATATCATAAATTCCAATAAACACCCATTTAAATTACAATGTCTTTTTGTTTATCATACCTCTACCCAAACATAAAGAAACTATTTCCTTCATGATATTGCCAAACCAATCTAAGATATTATTGAAAATCAGAAGTTACGATATTCAGTAATTTAGTAACCTAGAATTACTACTGGGGCCTCAAGCACTTTATAGAAAGTTTTGTTACAATACATCATTATAATGTTATAGGTAGAGAAAACCATAAAAGTGACAAAAAGCATATCTTACAAACCCGCAAACCCTTTTTAAAATTAGTGTGATTTTACCAGCTTTTAAAATGTTAATTCTGAAAGAAATCACAAAATCTCATGTCTAAAGTTAAAAAAACGTAAAAAGTATCGACAGAAGTCGTTTAACTCTCTCCTTCTTAGTATTCCTCGGCTAAGTTCTCGACAACGTCGCATGGTAATGCGGTGTAATTCAAACCGAGAAGTTTTCAATGAATTCGGAATACGAGTACCTACTGCACCGGAGCATCTGGTTTTTGGAACGATCCGCTGTGGAATCGTTATACGAATCTGATAACTTGCTTTCTTAAGCGAGTTTATCTTTGACAAGTATATTTTAATGGTGAAATTTTTTTATGATAAATAAATGTATGTACCTATCAATCCGCTCTCTGAAAGTTTGATGATCTGTATCTTTGTCGATTATTAATAATGCATAAAACAAAAAAATCCAACGCTATACAGCGAGGCAACGCAGTCAGTGTTTTGGGCACATTTGCACCAGGATCGATTCAGGGTGGGTTATTTTAGATAATGACTTTGTGGGCGTAGATATATTTTTTAAATAATATTTTCATTTAATTTGAATAAAGGTTTGAAACAAAAAAAACGTGACCCTTATTTTTTTTTATAAAATATAGCTCACGAACTGATTGTAATGGTTTATTTTTGACACAGTCGTAATGCCAAATAAAGCAATGCGAGAGTTACTCAGCGGGGTATAGCTAGTTAATAATAATATATGTCCAAATACAAAATTATTTTAAAATACTTAAAACTATTTTTTCGTATCAGATTTCAAATGTGCTAAAATATAACTCTAACAGTTGAAACTGGCAGCTAAAAGTACGTACAATCCGTCGTTTAATAGACCAATTAAATTAAGAGATCCAAACACAATTATCGTTAGTTCGAAACGACGACTCTCCATCACGGCCTTTCGAACCCGAAGCGACTTTTTTAAGCAATTCAATTACTCTAATACTTAGATTTGCCGAAGTCTGGATTTAGAGCTAGGTCCTAGAAAAACATGTCTGGCTGAATTAAAAATACTGAGTTTAATCTTTCACTATTTACGTCTTACGACGAAAACGACGAAGGGCTTTTACGAAAATATAGAAATAAGATGATGGTGAAAACTAATTTGGGACGTTTCGTAAATAAACATTTCTCAGCCTAGACAAAAATTGACTGAATGAAAGAAAATTCTCTATTGTATATACCATTGTAACAATACGTACAACTGATGAAAACCGGTTTGACTGGTGAAACAACTGACGATCTTTTATGTTATGTTTTATGTGAGTGCTATAGGCTAGTTAAGTGACACGAGCGAAGCCGGGGCGGACTGCTAGTAATGTAATAAGATATTATTACATTACTAGCAGTCCGCCCCTTATTACATTACTAGCAGTCCGCCCCGGCTTCGCTCGTGTCACTTAACTAGCCTATAGCACTCACATAAACTGCCCACTAAATGTTCCCACTGCTGGGACTCGGGGACTTCTCTCCCAAGGAAAAAATCAAGGCCATAACCCACCACGCTGGCAGAATGCGGGTTGGTGGATGACACATGACTTCAAAAGATTCTTGGTACATGTCGGTTTCCTCGCGATGTTTTCCTTCATCGTTTTAAGTTAGCGGCATTACGCACATGACTTCGAAAAGACAGTGGTGCGCGTGGTAATGAACCCGGGGTCTCCGGATCGGCAGTTGCCGTTCTGCCGACTAGACCAGAAAAAAAAATTGGCAGTTATAGGAACTGCCTATAGAAGTCAAAACTTATAACTTAGAATTTGATAGCTTACTTTGGAAACTACGCGGGTGAACAGGAGAGCGTGGCTAAGAGCACATGCAGTCAGTAGGTGCGTCAGCATTACTAGATGGCATCTAGTAATGCTGACGCATTTCTAGATAGCCAATGGGAAATGCCGAACGCCTTTCTAGGGCTAATGTGAAATGCTGACGCATTTCTAGATGGCCAATGGCCATGGTCCCGAGTTTACTCGAAGATCTTTTTTTTTCAGACTCTTATCATTCAATTGTGACGCTAGAATTCAATTCACAGCCCGCGAAAAATATGTATGTGCCGCGCCAAAAGAAGTTTTCATTTCAAAAATCTGAAATTGGTCCAGTAGCTCTTGAAATTAGCGCGTTCAAATAAACAAGTTCTTCAGCTTTATAATGTTAGTAAGTATACACTGCAGCATATTGTTATTACTGGACTGGTAATAAAATTGACACTTTGTTAAAGACACGTCGACAGACACTAGACCCGAGAAATCTAAACAGGAAGTATTCGGGACATTTGCTGATCCTGTTTTATTTTTCTATCAGAGTAGGGTTGAAGAGGTTGAATGATAAACGCCGGGAAATTTCCTAGTTTTCTTACGTGTGACATATTTTCCCGAAGTACGTGAACGTGTTCGCTAGAAACATTCCTCGATTTAATAGTGAAGTAAATTTCGATAACACTATCGATATCGACATTTTAAAACAGTTTAGACAATTAAAATAGTGTATTTTATCCGAAAAAACAAAAACCAACTGACAGATTACTTCAAAATGGACGAAACCTCGAACATAGTCATTTCAATAGCTCATTAAGCTGTTTAAAACTTACGAATCGTTTTCACTGTCAGTATCCTCGTTTCAGCATTGTAGGTATCCTAGTTAGTAGCCAATCAGTGGGTCCTCTGGTTTAATAGTTTAGTAATAATCTCCAGAATCAGAACAATTTGTTATTCGTAAAAAATCGAATGACTCCCGATGTCATAAGCATAGACAGTCCATATGAAGTTTCCACTGCCGGATCTTACAAGAAACCGTTAATACCATTATCCACTATACTGAATGGATTGGTACATTACATTTATTTACTCTCGATGGAGTACCAACTAAAATTCTACTAGCATTTTTTCGAAACTATACGATAAATGACTTCAATTTTATCGATATCGATAAGTCACATCACAGCCCTAGTGTCCACCACTCCGCGCCGTGTCACGTCGTACCTCGGGGCAATATTCCCCCTCCAGGGGTTAAGGGGGGCCTGGCAAGACAAGCGTGGAGGCATCCCGCTTCCATTATTGCTACCTGCATCGGAACACTATTTTTGTCTATTTGTTCTCTTCGGAAGGAAGGCCCGGAAATGTTTGTCTCGTGAATAGATGTTGTACTTCTGGTTTGTTGCAGTTTGATGTGGATCTAGAGAATGCGATTTAGGATGTTTTAAAATGTATTAACTTTTGTGGTATCGTTTTGTAACGGACAAATGTTTTTGCAGTAAGATCTTTTTTAGGCGCTTTGTTCCCTATATGGTGGGGGATACTGAATCAATCGCGTAACATACCTGTATCCAAAAAAACAACTGAATTTAAGTATTTCGTAGTATTTTTAAGACGATTTAAAATACGAAATTCTTAATATTAGGCAAAAAAATAAAAATAAAACTGTAACATTTTCCAATTTCAGGTATAATATTTCGCCGTTTCTTCACGTCTTAAACAGATAAGATGTATTTTATAAAGATCCATACATTTTCGTAGTTTCGCCAAGTAACGCGATAAATTCTAATAAAATATTTCACGTTTCGCAAATTCACGGACGGTCAATTATTCAAGCGTCACTTACCTCAATATTATCACTGAATATTTAAATTCAACACTCGCTAAAAGCGAGGATTTCGAAATTAAATCTTCTATTAGAATATTCGGCGTCGGATCCACTTCCAATTTGCGAGATCAGTTTGAAAGAAAAATAATTTCGCGGCTCACTTGGGTGTCAAATCCAATTATTTAAACTATTTGAAGAAAAATCTGAGGATAGTTTGTTAATTTGGGGTGTCGACTTTTCGTTACGAAATCTGATTCTCAAGTAGCTGCTTAGAATATTTTGGTCGTCAGGGATTATTCTCTGATTCATGGAAGCTTGATGTGAGAAAATTGATACGTCAGTCTTAGAAAACACTAAAATCACTATTTTACAGTGTAAAGTGACGAGATGAACAGGACATTATCAAGGACAAGCAGGCATGTCACATATGGTAAGCGACATGCCTGCTTATAACATCACAGTGACACTCAGCTATTGGAATATGAAGAGTGCAAGTCGTTATCTAGCACTGCGCTGCGCTCGTCACCCAGAGATATTTGATAATGGGCTAAGAGCCCATGAACTCTAGACCTTCGTTATTTTAACAAAGCTGAACGTTTGTCAGCGCATGCTCCCAACACAGGTAAGAACGATATACCAGTATGAAATTTGGGTCATACTGGCTTTGGCAGATATATGGTTCTAAAGGTGTTCCAATGATGTGCCGCTCAAAATTTATTAAATTATAAAGTCTGATATTTTGGTATTTTACCTTTAGAATATTATTTAAAATCGCATCAATAATTGCCAGACACTTAACATCGTGGTAACCACTTGCCAGACATCCATGGTGTGTTTATGTTCACGCAAAGTTAAAGTACTTTATTCATAAGTGTAATATTTAAACTTTAATTAATAAAAAATTAAAATAAAAGAAAGAGCATACAAATCTCTTCAAGTCGAGAGTGAATAGGTTTCTTCTAGGTAATCACTGTTCATCGTAGGCCGCATCGTCGCTTAACATCAGGCGAGATGGCGGTCAAGTGTAAACCTACTCCAGTTACAAAAAAAAATTGTATACATTTTCAAAGTTTGAAATATCTACTTCACTGTATTATAATAATTATTGTACAGAAAACTGTCAAGCATTATACGAGTATAATATGTTTTTACTAGCTGACCCGGTGAACTTCGTTTCACCACGTATTTTTCATGGAAAAACTTCTTTAGACGCGCCTAGACAGATTTTTCGTGGGCTGTGAATTGAATTCATTCGTCACGCTCAAGTATGATAAGAAAGCTTCGGCTAAACTCGGGACCATGGCTATTGACCATCTAGAAATACGTCAGCCAATGGGAAACGCTGAAAGGGCGTGGACAGGCCATCATGGCAAGGCCATCTAGAAATGCATCAGCCAATGGGAAATGCTGACGCACTTCTAGATGACTATGCCAAGATGGCGAGGCCACGCCCTCCGGTTATACCCGTGTAGTTTCCAAGATAAGCTATCAAATTCTGAGTTCTAAGTTTTCACTTCTATCGGCCGTTCCTATGACTGCCAATTTTTTTCGTCTACATTTTCTAAACTTTCTGATGAACAAATGACAATAACAAATACATGAAATAAAGAATCATCCTATTTGGTGCAGTCATTCAAAAGTTATGAGCGTACATACATTTCGAAGATCCATTTTTACGCTTCCGTAAAACGTACTAACTGAATCCTTATGGGTTCGTCATGTCTGTCTGTCTGTCCATCCGTATGTCACAACCACTTTTTAGAAACTATAAGAACCATACTTTTGAAACTTGGTAAGAGATGTATTCTGTGAACCGCATGAAGTAAGTGTTTTATCAAAGACATATATATTTCAACGGATTAAAGCATTTAAAAGCAAGTAATCCCTTTATGCAGAATGTAGAAGACCGCACCATATGGCGTTCATTAGGAGAGGCCCACATCCAGCAGTTGACGATAATTAAATAGGCTGATTATTATGATAAATCCCTTTCTTGTTAATCAAGTTATTGCCAAAAATCAGTTTTATTTTTAGTGTAGTACTTTGTGATATGCGATATTTTTGTTTGATTACCTAGCACATGGACAAACAAATCTGATGATTTTCGAACACGGGAACATATGCAACATACAATTATTGACCATGTGAGAAACGTGGGTTTTCTAGATAAATATCACAAACACTTTAACGCGCTCAGCATCATGTGTATCGTTTAGGATACACACTGTCATAAGGAGTGTGTATAGTTTATGATACACACTCCCCATTTCAGTTAAAGCAGTGTGTATCCGAAATGCGCACGCTTTCTACTCATTTTCCCAGTGGTTTTGGGATGGGAATCAAACAATCAGTTAAGGAGATATTAAGAGAAAAATCACTTTGAAATAATTTTATTAATTAAAAGAAAGTTACTTAAAAACTAAATAATCAATTTATGAAGTTCAAAATAAATCAGTGAATATTATTGAAACATTTTTGACACAGAAAACTTTCACATACAGAACATATTGTAGTTGTTTGAGCTGCTTTGAAAGTCTTGCCACCAATAACTTTCTTGTCATGCTTTTTATAGCACCTCTGCACATCTTCAGCGTACAATTTTCTATCCAACTTTGTAACTTTTGAGATAATGTTTTCTATTAGACGGTCTTCTTGTCATAATAGGGGCTGATGACACATCATCTCCGGCTAACTGAGCATTACATAATAGGTATTAATATTTATTTATCATGTGGCTGTCTTGTCCCAATGTTGGGCAACGGCTTCCATACCGTCCAGTCTTTCCGATATTTGTGGAGATTGTCTTGCCATCGTTTTTTTGGTCTGCAGCGTCGTCGTTTGCAATCTGGCTTCCTCCGCGTGGTAATTTTGGCCAAATAATCATCCGACATGCGGCAAACATATCCAGCCTGATTCCACTTCAAATTGGCTACTTTTTGAGTCACATCGGCTATTCCGGTTTTAGAACGCAGTATGATGTTTCGTATTCTGTCCGTTAGTTTTACTCAAAAAATACTGCGCTCCAAGGCCCGTTAGCAAAGGTGTATATTCAAATAATTTTGCACAGATAAGGATATTAAATGAATAATTCAAAATAATAAAACACTTTTGGTAACGCGGTTTGTGTTTGACTGACATTTGATTGATATAATTACGTGAAACTGACACATTTTACATCGCATGCCGAAACTTAATCAACATAAATAATATCGTGAAGCCGACCAAATTGAAAATCAGTATTAATGATCTATGAGTCTTACGTTTTAAGATTATTCAATTTGATTTATTTCGCGATATTATCACTTTTGTTGAGTTTCTTCTGAGTGGGTTTCGGAACGTGACATTAAATCCTCCTATTCTCCAATTGTTTTGATAGACATGATGGAATTTGAACTTTGGCCAGCGGGAACAAAGTGCAAATTGACTCCTTGACGTTAGGAACTCACATATATTGCTTAGACATAAGCGAGTGCTTGTTGTTTAATATGAACTTTATTTCATAGCAATGAAGCTCAAATTGCTTTAACATAGTTAAAAAACGTTTGTACGGGAAAAAGAAAAGGGCTGTTTTTAGGGTTTTCCCGGTAAAATTATTCGATTTATTCTCGCCGTAAAAACCATCCTTGGACTTCAACGAAAATTAAAAAAAAAATTGTCCAAATTGGTCCAGGCGATTCATTTTTGTGTTATAGAAGATAGATTTTAGATTTGCCATAAGCTCCGGGAAATTTGAATCGAAATAGAGTGAAAAACATTAGCAAATAAAGTGGCGAAGTTGGACTCGCCCATGAAGGGTTCCGTTGCAGCAAGTAATATAATATAGTACATAGTACACATAGTTCTTGTAGTTCGTTGTAACTTTGATCGAAGTTTTAATAATAGTGTATTTATGACGTGCTAAAAAAACTACTCATCATTTTATTTCTCATACTCATCATATCATTTATACTATTTTTTATTATTTGTTAATTTTTGTAAAAATCTTAACGCGGTTCACAGAATACATCTACTTAAAGTTTTAACAGTGTAGTTCTCATAGTTTCGGAAAAAGTGGCTGTGACATACGGACGGACAGACAGACAAACAGACAGACATGACGCATCTATAAGGGTTCCGTTTTTACGTTTTACGGAACTCTAAAAAGCCTATAATTGATCAGTTATCGAGCGGGATGAAAAATGATTAAATTACTAAAATGGCTATTAAAAAATATGGGTTGGTGATAAAACGGTAAAAATTTAGGGTTGTATGTATTATTTAATGCCACATTATAAAAAAATAAAAATAAAAAATTTTGTTCGAAAATTAAAAAAAAATTTTTTGGGGTGAACAACCCTTGTCTCTTGGGGGTATAAAAAATAGCTAGTAGCCGATTCTCAAACCTACTGAATATGCATATAAAATTTGGTTAAAATCAGTAAAGCCGTTTCGGAGGATTAAGGAAACAAACACTGTGACACGAGAATTTTATATATAAGAGATAACAATTGTACTGACCCATGTAATTTTTTTGTTTAAATTTGATAGGAGCTTTGCCATCACTCTCTAAAAAATATCTTCAACTAGACAGTTGAAATTTTCACATATATATGATGTATTTCTATTGCCGCTTTAACAACAATACTAATAACAATATAAACTAAATATGTAAGGGGGGCTCCCATATAACAAACTTGATTTTTTACCGTTTCTTACTCTATTAGTCCGTCCCAAGCAAACTAGATGGCACCACTAGAAAACTAAAACGCGCTAGCGAATTTGTTGTTAGAACCTTAACGTAAAATAAAATTTTAGTAAAGCTTTTTGGATGAAAGCCTGTCCGCGGAAACTGCGATAGTCTATGTATACGGAATTTGGATTAAAGCCAAAGAGGTTTTCGCCGTTTATTTGCTAATGGTACGAAACCCTTCGTGCGGGAGTCCTACTCGCACTTGGCCGGTTTTATTATACATTTTACTTGGATAACAATTAGCAGGGTAATTAGCATTAGCCCACGAAAAGTTCCCACTGCTGAAACTCGGGGTCTTAGTACCATTTATTTACCAAAGCCAGGATGACACAAACTTCGTGACCTCGTGAGAGAGTGTGGGATAACATCCAGCTTGTCCGCGTTGCCTATGTTACGAGAATGTCTCTCTCCTCGCGTATTGTATGATTCTAGATAATTTCTGACATATACAGCCACTTGGTAGATCAGGATAGCAGGTAATGTAAGTATGCCGTAAGTATGTAAGTAGGTAAGTAAGTTCTTTGAAAAACGGTCTGACGGATGTGCATTGCGATACGCCAACGATGGCACGTACGGCACGTTTTCGGGCGCGGAACGCACGCTCCCTGTCGGCAGCGCGCGCGTATAGCTCGGCGCCGTACTGTAACCGAGAATGCACCGTGGCAAAGTAACACGCACGCGAAACATCCGCAGACACCACTCGGGATACTCGTCTTAGCGCAAAGCACGCACTGCTAACTTTAGCACACATCTTGTCGATGTGGTATTCCCACGTCATGCTGCGGTCAATCTCGAACCCCAAAAATGTAGTGCTCTGTACCTGCTCAATCCTAACACCGCTTAGTGAGACTATAAAATTTTTTGTATGGTGGCCCGACAGACAAAAGTGAAAGAAATGCGTCTTTTTCGAATTTAACATAAAACTGTTGGCACTAAACCACGAGTTTAAGCCGTCAATTACAATATTTAATTTATCTTCTAATTCCTCTACACTTTAAATTTTGCTCAGTCTTGTGGAAAGGGCTTAATCTGATCGGCTTAAAATTAATAACGTATATATGTTTAGTACTGAAATAAACCTATTTACATTTTCTCCCACAAATGAAGAGTTATTTAGATAATAATCCATTTCTAAGTGTACGCATACGAAGCCGCGGACTGGGTATCTGCCCACGACTCGTATCGAATAATATCGCATAGGTATCTAGATGTGGCGATACTTAGGTAAAAATACCTGAACGACAAAACATTTCAAAGTCTCGTAATTTTAAAATACTGCCGATATAAACAGTTGATAGATACTACTCGCATTTAACAGAGTTCAAAAAGGATGAGTACTTAGTTAGTTTGTTTAGTTAGTTTAGCGGGGTTTTTTCCGCACCTAGCCTCCTTATTGGGCCGTTGTGCGTGACTCATACTTCCCTTTCCTACTCCAACCAGCCCAGGCCGTCCCAGAAGCCAAGCATCCCGGTAGGTTGCGACAGGCATCCGCAACAGACGACGGAGATTGGAGGAATTCTGCCCGTTGATCTGTCACACTGCTGTACTCCACAAGTGCATGTTGTGGCGTTTTTCCTTCTCCATGTATCTTCTGCATAGGGGACTGACTGACTGACTGTCTGTTACACCTATGTTATATAAGTGCTTATTTAGGGGACGGTGACCAGTTATTATACCTTTACGAATGTTGAAGGACGAGTACTTAGCGAAAATCGGAAAAACAAATTAAAACGACAATCGTTCAAACAAACCGACTTTAGAACCATCAATAGGCAAAATAACTCAGTTTCTAGGAGCTTTATGTCTATTTTGCACGTTTTTTAACTTGTTGACTAGACTACATATACAGGGTTATTGGTAATCAGCCTGCATCCGTTTAAGGGCATGTTGTGTATATTTACTCAATAGATAACCCAAAAACAAATAGTGTTTGTTGCTGTTTAGCGACTTTTTAGTGTTTATTCACTTCGGCACATCATTTTTTGCGTGTTAAATAGCGTACGCGCTCTTGTTACGAATTGTTACGAAGAGTTCGATGCTTTTAGACCGTGCAAATATATTTTTTTTTTTTTGTAAAAGAAAAAAAAAACACATTTTTTTAAAACTGTAGAACAAAAGTTGACGTATTGAATGTACCTAACATACCCTTAAAAGGATGCAGGCTGATAACCAATAACCCTGTATACCAAATGTGTCTAGATACCTTCTTGCTTGGTAGAGTAACAAACATACATACCTAACATTTATAATATTACGAGTAATAGGATATCAGAATACTTACCTTTTCATGAAGACGCGACTGAAGGACTTAAATATTCATGGAATTAAGCATTCCTGTGTTGAATCTTGCAGACTTTAGTTAGCATTTAGTTAGTGTAATGTATGTTCAATACCACGTGTAGATTACTTGTAAGTTGGTTCTCATAATTGTTTAATCCGTGATGGCTTAGTGGTGAAAAAGTCTTATTTGACAAACGGGTGTTTATAGGTTCACATCCCGCTTACAGCTCTGAGTATCTTTCCAAGTACAGACATAATATAACTGTGTTTTTGCCAATGGATTTTTACACCGATGAATGAAACACATCACGAGAAATCCGACATTTGTATGTCCCAAAAAATACATTTCTACAGTGTGATAGATTACGCCTTTGCTTTTTAGGATTCCGTAAAACGTAAAAACGGAACCCTTATAGATTCGTCATGTCTGTCTGTCTGTCTGTCTGTCCGTCCGTATGTCACAACCATTTTTTGCCGAAACTACGAGCACTACACTGTTGAAACTTGGTAAGTAGATGTATTCTGTGAACCGCGTTAAGATTTGAATATTTAAAAAAAAAAAGATAAATTAGGGTTGCCCCCCACACTGAGAACTGAAACTCAAAAATTGTTTTTTCTTCAAACCTACACGTGTGGGGTTTCTATCGATAGGTCTTCAAAAATGATGTTGAGGTTTCTAAAATCATTTTCATCTACACTGAATAATTTGCGCGAGAGACACTTCGAAAGTGGTAAAATTTGTGTCCCCCTCCCCCTCTAACTTCTAAAGTAAGAGAATGAAAAATCTAAAAAAAATATTTGATGTACATTACTATGTAAACTACCAACGAAAATAGGTTTGAACTCGATCTGATAAGTAGTTTTTTTTAGTACGTCATAAATACACTATTATTGAAACTTCGATCAAAGTTACAACGAACTACAAGAACTATGTGTACTATGTATATAATGTTACTTGCTGCAACGGAACCCTTCCTGGGCGAGTCCAACTCGCACTTGGCCGCTTTATTTCTTTTGATATAAATCTTTCCGAGTTCCAACAGTCAAAAAACAAAAATGTCACCTTGTGCTATGCCTGAACTATTGGATGGAAATAAAACCGTGACATTCCGTTTCTTAATAATTTAATTGCATACCACTAACAGCTGCGGCCACTGCTTTCCATACCTTATCAACCTTACTTCTAATATCAGTCTCTGCTACAACAACTCCATCCTCACCACTCCCTTCCACTCCTATATTAAACGTATAAAAAACTCTCTCTGACCTCGCATAGTCCGTACTCGTCCCAGATTCTCTATCACCAAAAGCTATTGCACCTGAATCGAGTTCATAATCCTCTAGATCTTCTATCATATCAAGACCAAGAAGATAGTGTAGTCTGAAAAGACCACTGGCTGCTTTTTCGTATTTCCAGGGGAATGTGATGAAGTTGCCATTGTTTTGAAGTGATATGTGAAGGATGGGGTTGTGGTCTGAAATTATGTCTCTGATGAGGGTAGCTTCAACTTCGGAGAACGGTTCGACACCAGCGTATAAATGACTGCAAGGACTTGAGCTGGAGTCGGAGATGAGCCAATCGATATCGAAGTTACGGTTAATGTTGACTCCGGGGCAGATGAAACCGAGGTGGTTGTTCAGACTGCGGGATTTGGACCAGAGACGGAGCTGAAATTGGAATTATAGATATTAGATTTTTGTGGTGGACTCTTTGCAGAAGTCGCCTGCAGAAGTATCGTACTGTCAGTTATTCTACCACCAAGCATAAGCATAAGCATAAGCTGCCCACTAAATGTTCCCACTGCTAGGACTTGGGGCCTTCTATCGCAAGGAGAGAGTTAAGGCTATGGCCTTAATCCACCACACTGACCCAGTGCGAGTTGGTGGATGATAGGTACATGTCCTCAAAATATTCTAGGAACATTTCGGTTTCCTCACGATGTGTTCCTTCACCGTTTTTAAATTAACAACATTACATGGGTTGAGACATTGGGTCCGTGGGGGCCGGGAGCTCACCTCATTTTCAAAAGCCTTTCCGACCGCTTGGTCGACGCGACGCATGACCAAAATGCTGGCGTTTATTTGGCCCAACGCATTAGCATTTCCATTCTGCGTGGTAATGCCGCCAGCATGCTGGGTACGCTTCCCACCGGTAGTGGGCTTGAACATCTTGATTATCTGTAGACCTTCATCGGTCTATGGATAATTCAGGTGTGCTTAGTGTAAGTAGTTAGGTATGTAGCGTAGTGTAGTTCTCATTGTATTTTAGTTTTGTTAAAAAAAAAAAAAACAATATTACGCACATGACTTCGAAATTAAAGTGGTGCGGGTGGGATTTGAACCTGGGGGCTCTCTGGATCGGCAGTTGGCGTTCTACCGGCTAGACCAACCGTAACTTATTGTTCAGTAATGTTTAAATAAACATTACTGTGTTCGAGTTTTGAAGGGCAGAGTTTCCAGAGAAATATCAGGGAAATGAGGTAAATACTCCTATATCTCTGAGTGAAGTGCACAGTTCAGTGCTACACAATAATTTTGACTCTTCTTGTTCAACTAGCTGTGTGTCACAGTTCTGTAATGGGCAGACAAGTTGCGTGTTGCTTACCACCAGGTGAATTTCGAGCTCGTCTTGTCACTCTATAGGGTCATAATTTTTTTTTTATATAAAAGATAGATTTTGACGTATCATTCTATTATCCTTTTAAATATCAATGTTTGGATGTTTGTTGTTCAATTACGTCTTCATACGAACTGAAATTAGATTATGTAGATATAGTGTATAAATAGTGTAGTTTAGTGTATAGTGTATAGGAACACAGTTAGATTATTGTCCGGAAGAACACATAGGCTACTTTTTGTTACGAAAAAATTACGGGAACGGCATAGTAAATAGTATGTTTATGTAAATATTATCTAACAGATTCTAAGGTACGCTTTGCGACGGTACGTATGCTTTACGTAATTCGGGCTTGATAATAGGTATTGTGTGTCAAATTTCCACCAAAATTGTATCAACATCATCAACAACATCAACAGCCCACTAAACGTTCCCACTGCTGGGACTCGGGGCCTTCTCTCGCAAGGAGAGAGTTTAGGCCATAATCCACCACGCTGGCTCAGTGCGGGTTGGCGGATGACACATGACTTCGAAAGATTCTAGGTACATGTCGGTTTCCTCACGATGTTTTCCTTCACCGTTTTAAGTTAGCGGCATTACGCACATGACTTCGAAAAGACAGTGGTGCGTGTGGGGTTTGAACCCGGGATCTACGGATCGGCAGCTGCCGTTCTCCCAACTAGACCACCGTAACTTCACGTAGCAGAGGCACTAAAGACTGATAATAAACACGAAGTTATAAGTACAACAAAATGTAAATCAGCATAAAATATGTACATTGTTATTATATCGTGATAATTTTACACAAAAAGAATGTCCGATACACTTATCACAGTAATTAACAAATTAAGCTGATATTTAACAACATTCTTACATACATAACAAGTATAGTACAATTCTAATACCAAACAAACAAAGACTAGTTTTATCTGCAGGTGTTTTTCAAATTTCTATGATGTTACTAAATAAAAAATCACATACTATCTAATAGTACTAACAATTTTTTTTTTTGGTTATTAATATCTGGATTTAGGTCTAAAAACAAAATTTTTACTATCTATGTATATGAAATACTAGCAACATCCCGCGGTTTTAGCAGCCCAGTTCCCATTCTCGTTATTTTCTCGAGATAAAGAGTAGCCTATGTGATTTTCCAAATTAAAGTTTAACTGTGTTCCGAATTTCAGCCCAATCCGTTCTCACGTTTCGATGTGATTGAGCAATAAACATCCGAATACTGACATTTCCAATAATAATAGGATCGAAGAGAAATATAATACTTACATTCGTATGGGTGTATTCATATCCATCTGGATTCAGAACTGGTACAATGATCCAAACATAGTCATCCAAAAACCTTCTATGCTCATTCTCTAAAAGTCTGTTCACTACATTCAAAGCCGAGGGTATCGTGATCCACTCCCTGGGATTGATACCAGCTTCGATCACCACTGTTCTCTTACCACCAACGTCACCATTGGTCAGCTTCACGTAAACCAAGGGACGGTTTTCTTCTGTTTGTCCATAGTTCACTATATCAAGAGATATCGAAGACTCCATTAAAGAATCTCGTAAGGTATAAAGGTGGTCTAAAATCTGAAAATATAGAAATATAGAATCAACGAGGTTTTGTGGCAATAACAGCAGTTGTTTTTTCAAAGTAATGGAATTTTCTTGATTGTAAAATGAATCTGTCATGCCGATTTATAGAAAATTTACAAAGTACCTAATTTTCATATTTTACTACATCAACTGCATGTAGTATGAAAATATGTATTTGTATTTCATACTACATGCATATGAAATAAGCATTTTGAAAATGTTTTTGAAATGGCACAGGCATAGGCCGCCGTAGGCATAATAGGCTTTAAGTTCTCACAGCTGGGAATCAGAACCTTCTCTCACAAGACGTACAGACGAACGATTTTTATAATGCACACCAGAAATATAATAAACAATACAAATAATATTTTTTCTAGTGCCTTATATGGCAGAGAGAGTTAAAGCCATAATCCACCACGCAGGCCAAGTGCGTGTTGGCGAACAACACAGGTCCGAAAAAGATATCTTTCTAGGAACATGCTGATTTCCTTGTGATGTTTTTCTTCAGCCTGTGGTTAAGACAAACTCGTATGTCTACACTTGAAATTCGAAGATGCAGGTGGGATTCGGGCTTACTACCCCTCGTTTGTGAAATCTAACGCTGTGAACTTAAAATAATCCTTTATAAGCTCGCTATCATTTTAATCACTAAAAAATTGGCAGTTATATTGGTTACCGATAGAAATGAAAACTTATTACTTAAAATTTTAGTATTAAACATCATTAATCTTGCACTTGTACTAATATTTTGCTATTACGTATGTCGGTGACGTGAGGCCATAAAATTCCCCCCCACAAACAAATGCTTAACGCTTCTTAAGAAATGTTCACTTCAAAATTGACAGAAATAAAACATTCTGCTCTCTCTAGTGCTACTGTAAAAGGTGCAAGTTCGCAGCGAGACCGCGACAGGAGACCGCGACCGGAGACCACGACCGGAGACCGCGACAGCCACTTGACATTATAGAATTGTATGGGCGCCAGTTCGCGCCGAGACCGCGACAGGAGACCGAGACACGTGTCTCGGTCTCGGCGCGAACTGGCGCCCATACAATTCCATAATGTCAAGTGCCTGAAGCGGTCTCGTGTACGATACCTTTACTGACCATCTGTTTCATATCTTGATGTTATCTTGTATCAGATGTTATCACTAATATACAATCATGCACTCACCACATCATATCTGTAATATGCATCATAATCAAATACTGCGTCATCGAAACCTTCATTTTCGTTGTTCCGCACCGACCTTGGTTCTTTGTCTTTTAGGTATCTAAAATTGTATAATAATTAAATAATCACGTGTTTATATTGAAGGACAAATATATAAATAAGTCGATAAGTGAATAACGATCGCATTTTAATGATGGCAGAGGTTACCATGAACAATGAGATGAAATTGTTCATGGTAACCTCTGTAGTAATAATATAATCCATATTACGATTATTTATTTTTGAAGTGAAAACTTCTTCTGGCGGAGTAGGTACATACAGATTTTCCCGGGGTTGCGAATTGAGCTGAAGTGTCACGTTTGAATAACATAAATTTTCGGGTAAACTCGCATGATCTAGATGGCCATGGTCATGGCCACGCCCTCCGGTTGCATCCGCGTAGTTTTCAAAGCAAGCTATTAAATACTTAGTTATTAGTTTTCACTTCTATCGACAGTCCCTTTGACTGCCAATTTTTTTCTTTGTTTACTGCGTCTAAAAGCCTTTAACAAATGGGTATTATGGCAACCCGCGCCTGTGGAGCGTCCCGTTCTCCCGTCTCACCCCTCTCTGCTGCGGGGAGGGCTCCCCGGACGCGATGCGCGTCCGCCGCGTGCCACGCCGGCGGTTTAGTCGCCTCTCGCTCGCCGCTAATAGCACATATATCCGCGTATCTCCGCGTGCCGTGAAGCCCTCCCGCGTGGGGTTCTTTATAATGTTCGAACCTAATACCTAACCTAAACCTGAGTGCTAATTAAACTGTTCATTCAAGTCTAGTGCGTTTATTTCATTTATGTGGGAAATCAAGCCCTACAGATCCCATAAATGGCGGCCCAACGTTTGTTATTTTGAAAACCACGACGGACTTTACGGCATTAAAAATGGTGTTAACACGAAGTCGTTCGACCAGCGGTAATCGTGTTCCTCTCGCTGCGAACCGCGAAGATGAGACAAGAGCTACATTTCCTACACCTTCGCGGGCCGCGTCTCCGAGTGCCTCCACCGCACAAAATGGCGGAAGCGATGCCTCGCGTTTTCGAGACACACACGCCGCCGACGCCACGTTTTCCAGCGAACACCTCACGACTATCGTCGAAGCTTTGCAACGTTCGCAGACGGAGGCGTTGAAGTCGCTGTTTGAGACGGTCACGCGATTATCTACTTCGACTCCGATTCCTCAGACGCTCCCCGGTAACTTCGCGCGCTGTACCGCGCGGTTCAGCGGCGCTTCCGGTGCATCTCTAGACGCATTCATCGACGCGGCAGTTGCATACAAGGATTGCTGCTCGGTCTCCGATGAAAATGCCGTTCGAGGACTCAGCCTACTTCTCACAGAGCAAGCCGCTGTCTGGTGGTTAGGCGTGAAGGACTCTGTCATCTCGTGGAGTGATGCAGTGACGGCCCTGAGGGGCGCATTCGGAGATCAGCGACCACCTCATCGAATTTACTTGGAGCTATTTCGACGACGTCAAGACAACGGCGAACGTACCGACCGATTTGTCGCCGATGCTCGTGCCCTGCTAGCACGATTACCGACCGGCGACCTCACAGAAAAAGTGCAGCTCGATATGGTGTACGGCCTCCTCAATAACAAAATTAGAGAGAGATTGCGTCGCGACGAAATAGAAAATTTCAACATACTGCTGCGTAGAGCGCGGCAGATCGAGGATGCTACTGATGAAGGACGCCAACCACTACTGCGAGCTCCGCCCGCCGGCCCCGCGTCGAATTATGTCGCGGGCCGAGCGCGCCAACCGGCTCAACACTCCGGCGCCACCGGCTACGTCCCGGGCGCACGCGCTCTCCCTCCGACGCCCGCCCGCCCAGCCGCCGCCGCGCATGCCACCGGAACGGCCGCGCCCGCTCCCTCCGGCCCTCCGGCACCGCCAGCTTCGCAACCACAAGCTACGGCGTTGCCGCCGGCGCCAGGTACCTCTGCCGACTCCGCAGGTAGGAGACAACGTCCGCTATGTAGTTATTGTAGGCGATTCGGTCACGAAAAACATCAGTGTAGGAAACTATCCGATAAACAAGAACAAACATTTTATTCAGTCGAGTCTGAGTTGGACCATATAAATAATAATAATTTATCTAGAAAGTCCAGTCGTACTGCATGCAGTAAATTTTCTAAGCCACTAAGACACGAGACCCGCTATCAACAAAATTATAATTTTGTCTCTCAGGGGCCTTGTATGCCGCGATCTCAAATTACTGATAACAGTACAACAGGTGATAACGCTCATAGTGTGAAATCACGTAAACAACGCCCTTGTTCTTTTCAACGACAAGAAAACTGCAACGTTACTGCATGCAATACGAAATGTTTAGGTACTGTTGATTCTGATCGATCTGATAAGAACATTGTTTGTGATAAGATGTGTATCCACAGCTGTGTACATAATGCTAAACCGCGCCCTGTAGAGTCAGACGCGGGAAAACATCGCTACTGTTTTTGTATTATGCGTCCAGACTGTGACGAAAATTACCATAACATTTATAACAATATGTTTACGGAGCGAGAAAACTATAATATTAGTACCTATAACGTCCAAGAAAATTATAGTAATATGTGTACCGATCGGAAACATTTTTCTAACACTCTGCTTGCCGCGCGAGAAAACTCTTGCACTTTGTGTACCGCGCGAGAAAATTGTAACCCTATGTTAACTAATTCAGAAAATGTTAACCCTGAGATCGCCTCACGAGAAAATGTTAACCCTGAGATAGCCTCACGGGAAAATGTTAACCCTATGATCGCCGCGCGGAAAAATGTTAACCCTGAAATCACCGCTAGGGAAAATTTTAAGTATTTACGCGGAATGTTGCCGGGAAATATTGACCCTGTTTTCGCAAAGCGGGAAAGGGTAAACCCGTCATTTACCGCGGAAGGGAAAGTCAACCAACATTTTTCCGCTGCGGAAAATAAATCATTTTTTGATGTTATCGATAGGCAAAAACAATGTAATGAAAACTTTTTAGAAGAGAATTGTATATGTTATACGGGAGATAGTAACAACGCTACGGGACCCTCTATTGGCCGGGATGTGCGACCAATTTTTAAAATAAATATTTTGGGGATAAACGGTACTGCGTTAGTTGACACGGCGGCCAAGCATTGTATAGCAGGCCACACGCTGTATGCTCTCCTTTTACAAAGGAATCATCCTCTCCGCGTTTCCTCTCAAAAAGTTAAACTGGCTGATGGTGTGGTACGTCAAATGAACATTTTGACAACCACGTTAGAGGTGCGCCTAAAGACGACAACTTTAGTGGTTCCATTCGTAATTTTTCCGGATTCGACAAACAACGAAACTTTATTAGGTATAGATTTCATCACGGCCGCTGGAGTTGTCATCGATTTTCACAAAGAGGTGTGGTGCTTCAGCGATGACAATACAAAACAGTATAACCTGTGCTTCGAGCCTAAAGAAAATAAGGCAAATCACGTGAGTAGTACATCTTGTGCTTCTACTAATATACTTAGGGACGATGAAGGTACTCTCCTTAGTGCACCAGAGCGACAATCACTGGTTTCCGTTCTTTCCACGTACGCCCACGTTTTTCGAGCAGGGGGAGGTCCAACACCGTTCACCGAACACCGCATAGATACAGGTGAGCATCCACCAATTTCAGTACCTCCTTACCGCCTAAACCCATCGAAGAAACAAGTCATGAAGAAAGAAATAGACAAGCTTCTACAAGAAGATGTAATAGAAGAATGCGAATCTGCTTGGGGTTTCCCAGCGCTGATGGTACCTAAACCTAATGGTAGCATACGATTTTGTGTCGACTACAGACGCTTAAATGCAATCACTAAGGCCGATACATATCCGATGCCGAACATCGATGAGTTGTTACAGGGCACTAAAGGAAATTGTGTCATGAGTACTTTAGACCTCCGTTCCTCATATCATCAGATAGCTGTCAGGAAAGCCGATAGAGACAAAACTGCGTTTGTTTGTCCTCTTGGAACCTTTAGGTTCAAGAGGATGCCGTTTGGCTTAAAAAACGCGCCAGCAACCTTCCAACGTCTAATAGACCGTTTGCGCTCCTGCTCTGCTTTGCAAGACGTAAACCTTTTGTGTTATTTGGATGATTTATGTGTAATTTCGGACGGGTGCGAACGTCATCTGCGAGACCTCGAGGCAGTTTTCAAA
Source organism: Ectropis crepuscularia (assembly GCA_963693475.1). NCBI lineage: Eukaryota > Metazoa > Arthropoda > Insecta > Lepidoptera > Geometridae > Ectropis > Ectropis crepuscularia. Next base: position 25,114,259 of record OY856355.1, read on the forward strand.
CGTGTGACCGAGTTTAACCTCCATCTGAATAGGGAGAAGTGCGTTTTCGCGAGGGAAAGCGTTAAATATCTCGGCCACGTTATAACACAGCAAGGTGTTTCCACCGACCCAGAAAAGGTGAGTGCTGTTCTCGAGATGAAGGAACCAGGGAACTTGAAACACTTAAGAACCTTTTTGCAGACTTGTTCGTGGTTCAGAAAATTTATACCTAACTTTTCAAAGGTCTCTGAGCCTCTGACACGCTTAACTAGAAAAAACCAGATCTGGATCTGGGGTCCAGAGCAATATCAAGCATTTCATGAGCTGAAACGTCTCCTGACAACAGCTCCAATACTGGTACAGGCCGATTTTAGTCGCCCTTTCATTCTGCGTACCGACGCAAGTAACTACGCGCTAGGCGCTGTTTTATTACAGGGCGAGGGAAGTCAGGAAAGGCCTATTGAGTATGCTAGCCGACTCCTCAACGCAGCTGAGCGAAACTACTCTACAACTGAGAGAGAGGCCCTCGCTGTAGTTTGGGCAGTAGAGCGTTTTAGGCCTTACCTAGACGGTCACCCAGTAATTATAGGCAGTGATCACCAACCTCTTCGTTGGCTTTTATCACTAAAATCACCCACGGGCAGGCTAGTTCGATGGGCTCTGAAGCTTCAAGCTTTTGATATACAATTTCAGTACACCCCGGGGAAAGCGAACGTAGTCGCAGATACACTAAGCAGGCCAGTCTGCTCGGAAGAGTCACGCGAGGATTGTGGCGTTTGCTCGGTTATCTGCGATTTACCAACGAAATCGCCAATCCAGATTCGAAATGAGCAATTAGCCGACCCCGAGGTGGAAAAGGTAATCAAGGAGATTGAAGGAGCCGACGAAATTGCAGCCCAAAGGTGGGTAGATAGAGGATATCTTATGGATCACGGGATATTGTATCGCTTTAACCCTGATTCCGAAAGCGAATCTCCACAACTAGTCATTCCTGTAGCTCAAGTTCCAGAAATTCTAAAAGACCTCCACGATTCACCAACAGCTTGCCATCCAGGTATCGATAGGACGTATCAGAAAGTTGCACAGGTGTATTATTTCACAGGGATGCGGAGAATAATCACTGATTATGTCAAATCCTGCATCCACTGCCAACGATATAAGGCCAGTAACGCCAAACCTCCTGGGCTACTCCAAACGCCAGTAATGAATCAGCGGAATGAAGTACTTGCTGTAGATTTGTTTGGCCCATTACCAGAAGGAGAGCAGGGGGAGCGTTGGATCTTATTAGTTGAAGATACGGCAACTAGATGGACGGAACTATTTGCCCTAAAAGAAGCTACATCCGAGGCCTGTGCCCGTCTACTCATTGAGGAGTATTTCATGCGATATGGTTTGCCTCGCAGGATTATCTCGGATAATGGCGTCCAGTTTGTTGCGGCAGTTATGCGCCAATGCATGTCAGTGTTAGACATCAAACAAAATCTAGTCCCATTATATCATCCACAGGCAAATCCAGCAGAGAGAAAAAACCGAGATCTTAAAGCAATGTTAGCACATCTCGTCGAAGATGACCACACTTCGTGGCCGAAGAAGTTGCCAGTGATCCGTTTCGCCTTGAATAGTGCAAGATGCCGCACTACAGGAAAGTCACCTGCTTATTTGTCCTTCGGCAGGGAAATGAGATCACCGACAGAGGTCCAGCATGACCTTCGTGCTATAACAGATAAAGAAAACTTTGTTCCCCAAATATCCCCTTATCTCAAGGAGTTTCTAAATTCATTAGCAGCTGTTCGAGAACGAGTGGAAATCCAGCAGGATAAAACTAAAGAGAACGCTGATGTCTCACGCAGGCCATCCGACGAGTATCAGGTAGGCGATCTTGTTCTTTTGAAATCCCACCTGTTGAGCAAAGGGTCGCAGGACTTAACCGCGAAATTCTTCCCTCGCCGTGATGGACCGTACCGGATCTCCAGGAAGGTGAGCCCCACTACATATGAGATCACAGATGCCGAACAGCCTGCAGTTATTCTAGGTAAATACCATGCCAAAGATATTTTTCCCTACAAAGGTGACGCTTCTGAAAAACCAGTGAGACCAAAGAGGAAACGCGGACGTCCAGTTAGGCTAATTGAGTCCTAGGTCCTAGTTCAGGAGCGGGGTCGTTCTCCTGAACTAGAGGGGGAGTATATGGCAACCCGCGCCTGTGGAGCGTCCCGTTCTCCCGTCTCACCCCTCTCTGCTGCGGGGAGGGCTCCCCGGACGCGATGCGCGTCCGCCGCGTGCCACGCCGGCGGTTTAGTCGCCTCTCGCTCGCCGCTAATAGCACATATATCCGCGTATCTCCGCGTGCCGTGAAGCCCTCCCGCGTGGGGTTCTTTATAATGTTCGAACCTAATACCTAACCTAAACCTGAGTGCTAATTAAACTGTTCATTCAAGTCTAGTGCGTTTATTTCATTTATGTGGGAAATCAAGCCCTACAGATCCCATAGTATTACAATTTAAGTTTTATCTAAAACTCAGATCGTCTACTCACTAGCGACGCACGTGGATGTTGTTGAAATTTGGTTGACGAAATTTGTTCTTTTTTGTTTAGATATTTTAATGAAACTTTTTAATGCATTTGTATCTTGAAGAAATCATTATTAGCTATAAAATTGCTAATTCACTGTAAAGTTTTTCAGGATTTTAGATTTTTTTGTAATTTAAGTGCAACAAAAAGTTTATTTGTCTTATGTAGCTTTCATTATATTTGTTAATAATCTCTGTTTCATTAGAAAATCATATAGGTAGTGGACTATGTACTTACTCATACACGTCGTCAATTGCAATGTCTTTTGTCACGTCTAACTCTTTCAGTTTTTCTTCAAACCAATCTATATGAGATGGTGGCACCATAGCTTTTCCTACCGTGCCATATTTAGTGCATGGTTTTCTCAAAAAATCTATACCGTCACTTGTAAGTTCTTTAAATTTATCTTGTTGATCTTCGTAGTAAAATTGCACATTATATACCTTGTATCTGGAAAATAAATGAATTCATTTTAAACTACTAATACTACGTACGTAACATACTTCTTAGCGTTATATATTTTGAGTCTACTTTCTATAGAGGTATATGTACCAAAAAATATTAAAATTTAAGTAAGTAATAAGCCAATGATCATTAATGTAATGTTGCAAGCTAAAGTTAGGCAATCACCTCCAGAAAAAGTAGAACACAAAAAAACACTGATCAATATTACGATAAGGGCAAACTAAAGCCACTTACTAAAGTATATCTTAAGCCATAGGGTATTGAAATAAAATTATACTAAATAGGAAACTATAATTCTTGAATAGATCTTATTTATGTTTGTGGAACTAAATATAAAATTACTAGTGTATTTGAAACAGACCATAAAAGAGACGAATATGTTTAAAAATTTTGGAACTTACCCAATATAATCTTCATTCTTAGCTAAAATATTTGAAAATAAGAGAGCACAAATAATAAATATCAACATTATTAATTATCACACCTATTATGTGAACTAGTAAATACCTAAAAACATTAATGTTGACAGTATTAAATTAATTAAAAACGCTGAAGGAGGCCAAGTAATCTTATCGTTTAATAATCCCAAAGATGATAAAATAAGAATTTGCATACGCATTCGTGTTGATAAATAAAATATTTATCAAAGTCAAGCTTAATTAATTGTTATCTATAACGTACTTGATGATAATAGTTATAATATAATCTGTGACGATAGATTAAACGTTTATAATCACTAAGAGCACAGGTAGGGATAATTAAATTTAAGAAAGATAAAAATATTCTACGTAGTAACACTATTTTGAAAGATAATAACAAATAATACTATGCGTGTTAAAATTAAGTGACTTGGACTTAATTTTAACACGCTTTTATTTTAATTAATTATTTATTTTCTCTGAATAAACAAAAACCGGCTTCAATTTATAATTAAATTCAGACACTCGACCAAACGTTATAAGAATCTATCATTACATCGTCTAAATAAATGAAATGAGCAAATTTTAGTTTTTTTGTTTCTATTTTAAAAACCATCACACCGATTTCGTTACATGTCTACCAAACAAAAATGTAGTCTTGAAAATCGATTCAAAATTGGAGGCGCTATCGCATAAAAAACATTGAGAACCTCTTTAATTTTTAAGTCGGCTAAAAACACACTAATCCACCACGATTGCGGGTTTACTTATCTAGCATTAAGACAACAAAGTTGCCACTAATCATAGCATTTTGCCCCCTAACATTTCATCCACAATTGCATATTCCTCCAATGCCATCGTTGTTTTAACAATAAGAGTAAATTGGTACCGACTTCTAGTAATCTTTTCGCTGTGTAGACATGGATTTGGAAAGCAATCTATAACTGTTTCGAATGTTATCAATATTCAAATAAAGGTTTTAAAAGAACATAATTATATGAAGGTATATAGTGTGTTATTTTACTAATATTTAATATTTCTCTTTCTTTATTATACTGCGACGGAAAAAAATAATAGTGTCTGTCAAATGACACAAACTCTTTAACTTGTTGTCATATTTACGCAGCTAGGTCTGCAGAAAAGTATGGTAATACCTTAAGCCCGCCATAAACGCTACGGTCTGCCGGAGAGGTCTACCTGTGCAGTTATGCCTGCGCAGGTAGACTGGAGTGTGTGTGGGAAGCCTGCACAGGCGACCGGAGCAAGATCGAAAATCAATTCTGTTCGGTTGGACTGCGCAGGCATAACTGCACAGGTAGACCTCTCCGGCAGACCGTAGCGTGTATGGCGGGCATTACGTTTACTAAAGTAAACGTACTAATACGTTTAGGTATACATTTTATTAAAGGAAGTGAAACAAAAAATATATTTAATCATGTATATTTTGTGGGCAATTCAAAATACAATGTTATTTTGTACATTATAATATTACATGCTAATTTTGATCATTTGTAGATCTTGTGGTCTGCTTTTCAAGCATTCCTCCTGGAGGCGTAGCTATTGCGAGCATACCTCGCACCAGCTTTGATTCCTTCCCAGGTCTCAAAACCAGCCTGTTCAATGAAGTCAGGATCGACGAGGAAACCAAGAGCAGTTCCAAGACCAAATCTATAGCCGGGAAGTTCGTAGGTGTACCCGAACGGTACTCCGACATGCTTAGCGTAATCTGACGCGCTTCCAGATGCATCGTAAAGTACCAGAGCGACATTTCCTACGATGTAGTCAGGATTGTAGCTAAGCTTCACAGCGTCAATGGCTTGAGCCATTTGGACACCGACTAAGTGGACCAAGAGGCCGTTGGCTGGGAGTTGGCCATTTCCATATCCATACAAGATCATGCTTCCGAAACTGTGGATGTCTAAGAAAAGCTCCATACGGTCCCTGTGTTCTTCGAAGATCCTGTTGATGATGGCAGTCTCAGGTTCGGAGAAAGGTCCTCTGCCGTGGAAGGTGTCCATGCAGACGAGACTGCTGGAGGCGGTAGACCAGTTGACATCGAAGTTGCGGTTGAGGTCGACGCCCGCGCAGAAGTCATTGACCATGTATCCAGTAGCACGGTTTTTCCTCCAGAAACGGTTCTAGAACGAAGATAATTGAGATCAGGTTACAGAATCATACATTTTATAAATCTACTGAATCTACATTTTTGACCGTTTCTAATCTACCATAACATTACAACATTTTGAACTTTCATTTATAACTAGCTTGCTTTATAGTTACAGCGTCGACGAATACGTCTACTCGGGTCGAAAGATCCAATTAGGTAAATCCAACTTTGACAAAGAGGTCCAGTGAAGGATCCAACTCGGATGGGCAGCGTTCGGGAAACTTTGGCACATCTTTGAGTCCAAAATACTCCAATGCCTGGCAATGATGGCTTATGGAACTGAAACGTGGTCCATAACTTTGGGCCTCATAACAAAGCTCAAAGTCACACTTCGAGCTATGGAGAGAGCTATACTCGGAGTCTCTTTGCGTGACAGAATCCGTAATGAGGATATTCGTAAATGAACGAAAGTGGCCGACATAGCTCAAAGAGTAAGCAAGTTGAAGTGGCAATGGGCAGGCCACATCGCTCGCAGAACTGACAACCGATGGGGAAGAAAGGTTGGCGACCACGAACTGGAAGACACAGTGTCGGACGGCCTCCCACTATATGGACAGATGACCTCACAAAAGTCCCTCGAAGCTGCTGGTTGCAGGTAGCGCAGGACCGTTCGTTGTGGAAATCTAGGGGTGAGGCCTATGTTCAGCAGTGAACGTCTTACGGCTGATTTTGGTGATGATAGTTACAGCTATCTCAAAGCAAATGTATTTTTCAATATTCCCCTTAGTGTCTATATACCAATAACATCAGAGGCAACAAAAACCAAAAGAATGATGACACAATCAGAAAATTATATTGATCTTTTACTCAAGTAGCTAAACCAAATTCATTGAAAATATATTCTACTGGGTTCACAAATAGATATGATACACGTGAATACATATTCTAAAATAATTAATGACCTCCTAACAAAATTTCCATGCGTCAACGACATAATACCAAACCATGACCTTCCAAAAAAGTCCATCACTTTTACCTGACATACACAGATATCAGCGTGATAGAAGGAATATTCATTAACTTAAGTAACGTGATAATAGTAAGGAACTCAGATCAAAAAACGTCTCACTCAGTCACTACAATGACCTTCCACTAACAATCCCCACTTACTTCAGCGTGGCTGAAAGAATATCCATCAGGGTTAGCGATAGGCAAAATGACCCAGTCGATGTCTTGAAGCAGGTCTTGCTCAGTAACATCGATGACTAGTTTCTTGATGGCGTAGAGAGTGGCAGGGAGTGTCACCCACTCACGGGCGTGGAGAAGAGATTCCATGAATATGACGGGTTTGGAGACATCCTGAAAAATATAATTATAATTTCAATCCCTTATTTGTGGACCTTTTAACGGATTTGATTTAAAGTTGAGCAATTTTTGTGATTTTTCCCCTAATTTGTTTTTATTTTGATGACACAAAATTACAAAATACCTTACGAGACGATTTTTTATCAGTTGTTTTTTATAGTTTTTGGGTCCAATTGTTAAAATTTGACGTCACAGTTGCCGAAAATATCTCCACCGATTTGACTTCAGTCAAATGTACCTAAAAAAGTGGTTGTCTGTAAAGTCGGTTTACTGACGATAGTTGAACGTGACAACGTCTAGTATTTGTGTTAAGCGCCATCTAGGTAAAACATTCACATTCTGAAGCTTTTTGAAAAGCTGTTCAAAGCGCCATCTCTGGGTACATCATTGTACTAGCACAAGTCCTTAACTTCATATCGTCGCTTTTCTAAAACATGGACAGACTCCTTGAACGTAATACACATTTCACTCACTAGATGGTGCGAAAAGTAATAAGGCGAGGTAACGGCGGTAAATATTATCTAATCTATGGCGGTAACGTTACATGACGTCATGTTTTGCGGGCGTGCAGCCGGCTTCATCGAATTATAATTCACGTCAAAAACTATTTTTTAAAGTATATTTAACTTAAGTCAAATCGGTGGAGATATTTTCGGCAACTGTGACGTCAAATTTTCAATCTGTTCTGATGCTTACGTTATTGTGACAATTACATATTATTAAATTTTCAGCATAAGTTTTTAACATCAAAAATTTCTTACCTGGAAATTGCTAGTGGATATTTTAAGGTATTTGATGTCTCGTCCTTCGAAACTCTTGCCAGCGTTAACTAGTGTCACCGTCGCGGGGTATGCAGCTGCCAAGGCTTCCAAGAAGGCATCGACCTGACAGGACGAGGAAGAAATTTAAAATATAATTAACCCTCGCCATGAATCGAGATGAGTACTGGGACTAAAATATGCCATTCTAAATAGTCTGTCGGGTAAATTATGGGACACTTGCTTTTTGTTTCATAAAATCATTAAATTCAACAAATATATAAAACTCCCGGAGTGGGGGAGGAACTCCCGGAGTCCCGCATCTGCATAGAATTCGTACTTTGTTTGTGAAACAAAATAAAAAGTACGTGTACCTACAATAATTCTAACTGGCGGACTTTTTAGTTTGTTAAGTCATCATGCCTCTCAAAATAACCTTCACCATATTTATCTAATTTCAAACAATACAGTCATACAATTAGGAGCCACAACTCTAATTATCACAGCCAAAAACACGGAATCATCATGTGAGTAAAAAACTCACCAGGTGAAAGAAGATACATTGCAATGAGGATCTATGTGTTTCTGACAGTTTTAGTTTTCATTAAATTAAACGAATGAGGCAGCTGAGGCAGAAAATTTGTTTCTTTATCGATAATAATAGTATGCATTTGACCGCCAGAATGGCGGCCTGATATTTAGCGATGATGCAGTCGACGATGTTCACAAAGACATCGATTTACTCTAAACTGGAAGGCACCCAGATTATACCCATCAGGATATTGCCAGGATAAATGCTCATTGATGTTGCCTGAGTGGGTTACTCAGTCAACATCAATGACAAATTACAGAGCAAAGAGAGCTATAGAAATTGGCAGCCTTAGGAACTGCCGATAGAAGTGAAAACTTGGAACTCAGATTTTGATTGCTCACTTTGGAAACTACGCTGGTGAAATCGGAGGGTGTAGTCATGACCATGGTCATCTAGAAATGCCGATGCCGATGTATTTCTAGATGACCAATGGCAAAGAGGACACATATTACTTTATCTAAGGCCAATGGCCACGGTCTTGAGTTTACCCTAAGATTTATTTTATTTACGAACGTGACACTTTTGTCACTTTTTCGAGCTACGAGCAGAGCCATAAAAAAGAGGTAAAGTGAAATAATAAACGAATACAATTATTAACATGAGAATGTATATGACACGAGCCCCTAAGATTTTTTTATATCTCTTCACTACAATTTTAGAAATGACAATTTCTAAAATAGTTTACCTCTTCATACGTCAGGATCCTGTCGAAGGTCAGGGAGTCAACTCTGGAAGCGTTAAACGGCGTCTTGGAAGCTTCAGCCAGTAGTTTATCTTCCAAATCTAGTAGCCTGAAGAAAACCAAATAGGATAGAATAAGAGAGATGTTAATTTAAAAACCATAACACAGCAGAATAAAATAAACATTAAAAAAATACTTTTGGCAGCGTTGTGGCCTAGAGCAATCTCTTTCAGGCATGCACGCATTGGATATAAAAATAGTTACATGGGCCTTCATATAATAAAATAATACGTTTCATTCAATTAAAGGAGCAGGTTCGCGCTAAGACCGCGATACGATTCCGCGACAGGAGACCGCGACAGACACTTGACAGTGTCTGCCGAGACCGCGACAGAAGAGACACGAGACAAGCGCGAGACAGGTATCGCGGACGCGGCACGAACTGGCGCCTTCCCAATCCTATAATGTCAAGTGCCTATCGCGGTCCCCGCACGAACAGCTACCTTAATCAACGAGATTACGAATGTATAAGATTTGTAAGATTACTTAACAAATGCAAAACAAAACAAATACTTTATCAAACAACCATTAGTATATCGAAGAAGAAGAAAGGTGATCATAGAGCAGGTTGGTTCTTGACCCAGGACATCTACTCTATTTCTACGAAAAACGTAATTTCGAAATAAGCTCGCGACTTTCTTACTCCGGTTTCACTTCGTTTCGTCCGATCGAACATTGTTTAACGTTGAAATGTCCTCCAATTAGAGTAGGCTTAGAACATTTAAACGGACGAGTCGAAGTAGAACCGGAGTAGGAAAGTCACGAGTGTATTTCGAAATTACGTTTGTCGTAGAAAGAGAGTAGACGCCCTGATATCCCTGGCTCTAAGGACGGGAAATGCAAGTGATTTGGGTACATTTGGGTAGGGGCCAGTGAGTGCAGTGGTAACTTTGACCTGACGTGATTTATTGTTAATTACCATTGGACTGGTAGTAACATCATATCCTATAATTCAAATATCAATGTGTTTATTAGACGTATAAATTAATCTAGACATCAATCTAAGTGCGTACGATAACGATATTTTACAGTACATTATCACAAACCGTAATCTGTACTGGTTAATAGAGTTAAGTAAGCAGAACACGTGTCGTGTACTGAACTAAAACTAATAAAATAGAACAAGGACTACTTGTTCCATTATTTTAAACCACTTTGACTTATTTTTGTTGGATCACGGGTAATTCACGCGTAATATGATCGGTCCAGTCCTACTAAGTTTTAGCCACATCCGGTTGCCTTTTTCAAAGAAAAGAAAGGATTGTAAACTGCGGATTAGAGAGTGTAGTATACGAGAAGCGACTTCTGCTCGCGCTGAGACCGCGATAGGCAACTGACAGCATGAAATTGTTGGAATTGTGGAAAAAGACCGCGACAGAAGACGAAGACACGTGTCACGAGACACGCGGTCACGGCGCGAACTGGCACCCATACGAAACTAGAATGTCAAGCCTGTCGCGGTCTCCTATCACGGTCTCGTGTCACGGTCTTCTGTCGCGGTCTCCTGTCACGCTCTCCTGTCACGGTCTCGTGTCGCGGTCTCAGAACGAACTTGCAGCTTAAAGCGTAGCGTATGTAGCACAAACCACCATCTTAAATATTACCATACTCGATAACCAAAACAGCTTAAAATATTGGTCAACTTACTCTTTAACATTCTCAGTTTGAACTTCATATTGAGCTCCGAAGACATTCAAGCCATTTTCGAAAATCTGCTTCATCTGCTGCGGTACCAACACCTGTCCTGGGCGGCCGGGGACGGCATGGGACCATATATCCAGGTTCAGGGAACTCTCCAGCTCATTTATGAGGGAAACCTGGTCGGTGGACTGTACTGAGACTTGGTAGAGGGAGTACCTGGAAATATTAAAAGTTTGGTTTATTGTTATGTGTAATAGTCATTGTGTTCCGATTTGAGCTCTTCATGTTCCAATAGCTATGTGATACTGTGTTATTATGGGCAAGCGTGTTGTTGCCATCAGCCACATGTCCTGTTTGTCCCGTTACTTGATACTAATAGAAATAAAAATGACTTCTTGTTAGCTCTGTAGTACGGCGAGCTTAATTGTACCTACTTCTACGTAGTCCATGTGGTGGAGATTAGAGTTTTAAGAGCTAAAATAAACAAATTAATTTGATTATCTCCGAAAAAATAAACACCGACTTCAATTTAAAATTATGCTCAGGCGCTCTACTGAATTTCATAATAGTAGTAATAGTAGTGGTAGGACTCTTAAGTAGTGGTAGGACTCTTAGCAGAGTCCGCCTGGGGAAGTACCACACCTTTGCCAAATATTCTACCGCCAAGCAGTAATGTGCAAACATTATTGTGTTCCAGTTTGAAGGGCAATGATTCCAGAGAAATTACAGGGCTTAGAGACACAATATCTTAGATCTCTGGGTGATGAGCGCAGTGCAGTGCTAGGTAAAGATTTGGACTATCATGTTCCAATAGCTGCATGTTACAGTGCTGTTATGTGGCAGGCATGTTGCTTACCATCAGGCACATGACCTGCTCGTCTCGTCACTCTATGCCATAAAAAAAAAAGAAAAAAAAAATTTGTGAAACTAACAAAGGACATTGACACACACACAAGAGACAGCGAGTATACAGAATTAATATTTTTGACGATTTTTCAAAAACCGCTAAACTGGTTTCAATAAAATGTACATGGAATCATTTCTGAAGTACAATCTACCAAACAAACAAATAAATATCAAAATTTATTCACAATTGACGGAGCTATCGCGTAATAAACACAAAAAAAACATACAACCAAATTGAGAACTTCTTTTTGAAGTAAGTTCATGAAAAAGATACCTTCCAAAGCCATTTAAATATTGATTATATTTGTACTACAAAGCAATTGGTATTAAAATGATAAACCGGTTCATAATCATCAAATCATATATAAGTATATCAAGTGTATCGTTAAATCAGATTTCTCACCCCTCATATATCTCATGTTTGGCAAACACCAAACCGACGAAAACCAGCAGACAGATAGCACGGTAGACAAACATGTCTGTTCCAATCACTACAACTGAATGGAAATATTCCAATAAATAGCAGTGATTACCCCATTCACTCTATAGGTATTTTAATATAATTTGGTTATCAGTTAACTAGTGAAACCTCGCGTATTTGTTCAACATCTACGCCAACACTCATAAGCGTAATTAAATGTAATGTACTTTTGTGCCATGTTTTCCGCTATAACTCAGGACGACTACTATCTTTCTACGAAAACGTAATTTCGAAATAAACTCACGACTTTCTTACTCCAATTCTACTTCGATCTGAAGTAGAATTGGATTAAGAAAAGAAAGATCAATTCCGATCAAATTGTTTCGTCCGTTTAAATGTTCTAAGTTTAAGTGTCTAATACTAAAGTTTAAGTGTCTAATACTCTAATTAGAGTACAATGTTCGATCGGACGAAACGAAGTAGAACCGGAGTAGTAAAGTCACGAGTTTACTTCGAAATTACGTTTTTCGTTGAATTAGAGTAGACGTCCAGGTCCTTCTGTCGCAAGGAAAGAGTATAAATAAGCATAAGCTGACCATTAGTCAATACGGGGATGCATACAAAAGAAAAATAAATTGAGTGGTAGTTTAAATCTAATATTTGATTCAAATTTCGAGTAATTTATTTTTAAAGTGACGAGACGAGCAAGACATGTGCCTGTTGGTAAGCAACAACCCATAAAAGCATATTGTCACGCAGCTATTGAAACATCTCACCTGATGTTAAACGACGATGCGGTCTACCATGGAGCGTGCTTATCTAGAAGAGACTGATTCACTTGATTCGACTTAAAGATCTAAACCAAAACAGCTTGACGATTATTAAAACTTTAATTAATTTGGGTAGGTTAGGTATCTGAACAACCGAGAGCTTGAGCATGAAATATTTCTTACCATCCGATTTTTTAGTAATTTAATCCCGTATTTGGTATATTTTAATGTACAATATTCAAATAATTTATCTGCCGTTCCTTACTGACTTTGCGTCATTTTGTTACTTTTTGGGTTTATGGTTAACGTAAGTAAATGTTGAGTCTTGGCCGTAATAATCTGGTATTTGAAACCAACACCAAGTAGGTACGTTTTTGCAAGATTTTAGGCACATATTTTTCTTCTTCTGAAAATGGCTGATTATAGTAAAATTTAACCTATAATTTTATACAAACGTACCTTTACACCGTTCTTTTCATTTGTTATATTAGAATTAACTTATCATTCTTTATCGAAAATCGATCCATTAATATAATTCGGTGTTTGATAAAGTTTTAGATTATTTTTCCCAATTAACGCTTCACCTTTTAGATAGCAAAGCGGTTAAATTTCCCTGTGTTAAAAATATTCAACCTTTTTGACTTTGCTATACGACGCGGCGGTGATATTTTACTCAATCTAGAATTATTATTACATACTTTCTGAGGGTCTACTTCTACTGCCTAACTAAATAAAATGGTGGACGTTGATATTACTCTCTCCATCGATATAAACCAATAGATGTGGTCTGAGCTCATTGAAATTGGTAATAAACTGCGTCTCTGTGTGAACCATAAGTGGTTTACAAACAACCAATATACTTGGCCCCTAGAATCGCTAGCGGCGAGATATGCTGTTGTTCTACTTATTTTGGTTGTTGACAACGAAGAGTGATAGGTAAAAACGTCCAGTGTCCATCGCTTCCTGCAACCGACTAGAACGGAAAGAATGAGCTCACTCTTCTCAAGGATGACATGATTCCGTGCGCCCTGAAGTTTGGGAGGGCACATCTTTGTGTAGAGATCGTTAGCTCTCTCCATATTGTCGTTTGATATGAAAGAAACGGCAAAAGCAAAACCAAGAATATTTCTTTCCACGACGGAACGGAGACGGTATATGTGTTTAGGGTGAGAGGATGTTTGAAGCTGAAATGAGAGTACTTGGCTTTGTTTTGTTATACATTCTTGGTTACAACTTAGTTAGAAATGTAATCTTACGCAATTATTATTAATATACGTAATTTTTTTTTGGTTACACTTTTATGCTCGTATTGTTTTAAACTTTCGCGATTTGAACACATAACAATGGTGGACAATTCACACACAACACCATCTGACCACAAACTAAGCAAAGCTTGTACTATGGCGGCCAGATAACTGATATAATACTTATATAATTGTACAATTATATACTCATATAATGTTTATATTGTGCGGGGCTTAATCATGATATAATTTATTGTTTAATTACCTCGACGTTTTGGCAGCGTTCCAATTGCCGTGGTCACGAGAAGACTGAAGAAATTGCGGGTCGTCTCATTGCGAAATGAGGGGATCTCGATCTACCCTCATTTGGTCTTCAAAAAATCACAGGGTTACCAACACGACACAACACTAACCGTATCACCAGGCTTGTCGGAACTCACTCCGCGATGCATACATTTATTTATGACAGGATTCCACGACGCCGAAAACCAAAAACTATCATCCCGGTTGAAATTACGATGTTTTTTTAATTTCTAAGGCTTCTTGAACTATTTTGCCGTAGTAATGACGTTCGATGGAGAGAATCTTCGGGTCGTGGAACTCGATCCAATGACGACCAGTTTCCGCATCAATCAAATGCTAGGCAATCGCAGATTTTTGTGTCTGACGATTTTTTATAGCGGCGATGTGTTCCTTGATCCTTTCAGCGTTCCTGTGGAATCTGAAATGGCATGACGTTTTTCGGCGTCCTAATATGTTTCATCATCTTTGATAAGGGAGTATACACAGTTTTAATAGAATAGTCCTTTAACAATACCTCATCCCCGATGCCTTTGCCGTAAGGCATAAAAACCGGATGCCTCTCGACATTCAACACTTTCTGCCTCTTTCTGTGTTCCACTAACTTCACCACATTAAAGCTATTGCTTTGAAATACCTCTTGAATGTGTCTTTTTTCTGCTTCTAAATGTTCGGGGTCACAGAGGGCGTCGGCTCTATCCAAAAGAGATTTTGACACCGACTGTAGCTGGCGACAGTAAATATTATAAATAAATAAATAAATATTGGCGGACAATTCACACACAACACCATCTGACCCCAAACTAAGCAAAGCTTGTATGATGGCGGCCAGATAGCTGATATAATACTTATATAGTTTAAATATATACTTATTATACATAAAACAGTGGTGATGTTAGCGTGCAAATACCAGTCAGTGTGCGTGGGTTTTCTATGGACAGAGTGAAATAACAAACCATCAGATTTAACTGTCACTCTGACGTCCAAGAGAACGGCAGAGATCTTTCCCCTTCCAATTCAAATGTGAACCTAATGTTGACATGTATCGAGTTGAGACGCTCCAAGAACCGGTTCACTGCTTTTTTGTCGCCTTTTAAGATGCAGGAAATGTCGTTCACGTATCTAATCCACATTCTTACCGCTGCTGATTGAACGTCAACTAATTTTTCAAAATGCTCTCTCTATCCATATTATGTTTGCTAACACTGGTCCCACAGGACTCCCCATAGCTACCCCATCTGTCTGTAGGTGTTAGCATTACCTACAACCTACCACGGTAAATAAAATAGTTTCGATCCTAGGAATTTCTCAATAACAACATCAGGTTTTCCGGTAAGTGGTTCTCCCTTAGCAGCTCGCTAACGACTTCCAGACACTTTTTTACTGAAACTTTGGTGAAAAGAGATTCCACATCAAAACTCACCAAAATGTCATCAGGTTAGAAGCACGGTTGTCACATTTAGGATTACTTAAAGTGCGCTTATACGGGCGACTAAAATTGCTCAATTCCAGTCAATACTCGTCAACTATGACGTCACGACAACATCAAGCAATTTACGGCAACGGCAACAAGCATCAATACTGCGCAATAAAATATTGAGCGATATCGCGCAACTTCATCAACTAGGCAATACTGTCCTACACGATCATTTCTGTATTCGCTCGCTATGGACGACATTGTTCTTGCTGCGGTGGCTTGTAGCGCCACCCGACCTCTCGCTCTCCCCGCGGAAGCAAGACGGCAAGCCGCAAAACAAACAAGTGCGAATGAGATATATACAAAAATTGCTAGGAATTTCCAAGCCCATTGGATATTCGTCAATTCGTATCGGCGACATTGAGCGATATGAAATATCTGGAGCAATTAGAAGCAATATCGCCGAAATAATTGTCGAAATTTATTGAAATAGTGGCATAGCAACTAAAACGTGCGATCCAATTGCGTGGGAGTTGTCTAAATCTATGGTATGTAGATTTAGAAATACTACGTAGAGAGTTAGAACAAACGATTTACACCGAAAGCATGGATCGCTCATTTGGAAGTGTCATACGATCATCGCGGCACATCACTATGTCGCCATAGCTAGCATACTCCTCATCTGCTTACGATTGGTACAAAGGAACTGTGCGGAATACCCTGATCCATTTACTTATTCTTTATCTAAGGAACATACTGAAACCGCAGGCACAGCTAGTATTTAATATGTCTCTTTGTTTTTTCCACTGCAACGGAGCAACATTTTTAGTCTCTGTGAAGTGGTACAAATTCTTTTATATGTTGTCATATACAACTGGATCTGCAATCTACAAATATATATGTCTGAGTATGAATGAAATTAAAAAAGAAAATATACGTTTTAGTACTGGAAATGAAACAAAAAATAATTTGAAATGTATATTTTGTTGGCAAAACAAAATACATATTATTATTTTGTATTTTTTTTAACAATTCTGAAATGCTAATTTCTATAATTTTATAATCTTGAGTTCTTCTTTCTAAGCATTTCTCCTGGACGCGTAGTTATTGCGCGCATACCTCGCACCAGCTTTGATTCCTTCCCAGGTCTCAAATCCAGCCTGTTCAATGAAGTCAGGGTCAACAAGGAAACCAAGAAGAGTTCCGAGACCAAATCTATAGCCGGGAAGTTCGTAGGTGTACCCAAATGGTACTCCGACATACGTAGAGTAATCTGACGCGCTTCCAGATGAATTGTAAAGTACCAGGGCAACATTTCCTACGATGTAATTAGGGTTGTAGCTAAGCTTCACAGCGTCAATGGCTTGAGCCATTAGGACTCCGACTAAGTTGATGAAGAGGCCGTTGGCTGGGAGTTGGCCATTTCCATATCCATACAAGATCATGCTTCCAAAGCTGTGGATGTCCAAGAAAAGCTCCATACGGTCCCTGTGTTCTTCGAAGATCCTGCCGATGATGGCAGTCTCAGGTTCGGAGAAAGGTCCTCTGCCGTGGAAGGTTTCCGAGCAGACGGCACTGCTGGAGGCGGTAGACCAGAAGACATCAAAGTTGCGGTTAAGGTCAACGCCCACGCAGGCGTCGTTAGCCATATATCCAGTAGCACGGTTTTTCCTCCAGAAACGGGTCTAGAATGAAAATAATTTTCATTAGATTTTAGAACCATAAACGAATAAAATTAAACAAATCTACCGAAATTACGTTTTGAAAGTTTTCAATCTTAATTTATTTTTAATTTTATCGATAACTACTTGTCACTTACTTTGTGGTAATAGCTATCTCAAAAGACACGTATTTTACGATATTCTCGTAACTGTTTGCATTAACAAATGGCATCAATTACAAGAGCAATGATGGCATGGTCAGCAAGTTAGATTGTTTTTTTATAACAGTAATATAACCAACGAGTACCTACATATATCAACGGATTGAAAAAACTTCCTACTGGGTTTGCAAATAGATACAGTCATGTTCTGAAATTAAATATTGCTTCTTCACGTCAATGGCCTCCTAACAAAATTTCCTCTTACCACCCACCACCCAATCACGACCTTCCAAAACCAATCTCGTCACTTGCACCTGACAAACAAGTCAATGCGATTTAAGAAATATTCATTAACTAAAGTAACGTAACATTAGGCTCAATAAAATAAAATCTTACTCAGTCACTGATGACAAACAACACCATTACTTACATCATCGTGGCTGAAAGAATATCCATCAGGGTTGGCAACAGGCAAGATAACCCAGTCGATGTCTTGAAGCAGATCTTGCTCAGTCACGTCAATGACCAGTTTCTTGATGGCGTAGAGAGTGGCAGGGAGTGTCACCCACTCACGGGCGTGGAGAAGAGATTCCAGAAAAACGACGGGCTTGGAGGCGTCCTGCAAAAACGTATAACAATTTTAATTTGACTGGCCTCGTGGCTTAGTTGGTAGTAGCTCTGCCTGCGAAGCCGAGGGTCGTGGGTTCGATTCCCACCCAGTGCAAATATTTGTGTGATGAATTCAAATGTTTGCAATGTGTCTGGGTGTTTCTATGTATAATAAGTATGTATTTAAAAACTATATAAGTATTATATCAGCTATCTGGCCGCCACCATACAAGCTTTGCTTAGTTTGGGGTCAGATGGTGTTGTGTGTGAATTGTCCACGAATATTTATTTATTTATTATTATTAATTTGTGGATATTTTAGCGGATCTGATTTAAAGTAAAAATGTAGCTATTCCTGTTATTTTTTGTCTGTGATGAATTAACAAGATTACTAAAACTCGATGGAACGTATTTTAATCGGTTTTTTTGTACAGTTTCTGACTCCATAAGTTATTTTCATATTACCTTTACATTAAAATTTTTGAACTTCGCATTCCAAACACAATTTTATATGGCATTGCTTAAACACAATAGGGTATCGGATAGAGTAAAAAAATACACCATGCTAATTAGTCCTTCGGCTAGATTATGGAAAAATATGGGACACGTATTTTTTGTTTTTTCAAAATATTTAAAATCGACAGAGATATAGAACATCAAGCTTCGAGAGTGGGGGGGTCGCGACGTCATTTGTGGGTAAAACTCGTAGCCACGCGTAATCGTACGTCACGCGAAACTTCGAAGCACTGTATCTTCGTATTTTTTTGTTTGTGAAACAAAAGAAAAAAATCGTGTAATATACTGACGAACTAATTCGTTTTTTTGAGGATTGAACCCTATTGTTTCTCTTCAATTTTGAGTTTGGAGTCACAAACCAACCGATATATCCCAAAATATCTCTTCCGATTTGATTTTACTCAAATGTTTGACATTTTTGAGCTTGCGTAGTCCTTGACCTTCGTAATCAATAACAATCGAACAATAAATCTTACCACAATATGTTCGTCAATCTGCACAAACTTACTAATGCTTACTAACGTTGTTTTGACATTTACGAATAGATTTTCATCAGTAGTTCTTAACTCTTACCTGGAACTAAACAGGAATAAACTCTTTACCTGGAAATTTGTAGTAGATATTTTTATGTATTTGATGTCTCGTCCTTCAAAACTCTTGCCGGCGTTAACTAGTGTCACCGTCGCGGGGTATGCAGCTGCCAAGGCTTCCAAGAAGGCATCGACCTGGGAACAAGGGAAATTATTTAAATATTCCACAAAAAAGTATTCATCATCATCATCAGCTTATCTTAGTCCACTGCTGGACATAGGCCTCTCCCATGGCTCGCCACTTAGCCCTATCCTCACCTATACTTCTCCATCCACTGCCTGCTGTCTTCCGTATATCGTCACTCCATCTAGTCTCAGGGTGTCCTACACTACGTTTGCCGGTTCGCAGTATCCAATCAAGAACACGCCTACTCCAACGTCTCCAACGTTATTCGTAAAAAAAGTCTTAAGCATACTTTTAATGGAGACATTACAGAGGTTTGAATCGCGATCAATATTATTATTTAAATGGAGTTATTATTATTTTGGTCGCAATATAACAGTCATCGTCAGATGAAGACAGTCTTCTCGTGACCTCGCCGTTTTAACACGGCCGAAACATCAGGAGGTAACAAAATAATACATTACAACGTTTATCGTTTTCAAAAAGAGAATTAATTTTTAAAAAGTGTCAATTGCTTTAAATTATCGCTCAGAAGAACCTTCATAGTACTTATCCACCTTCATAATACTTATCAGCATGTGGGTAAAAATACCCAATTGAATAGGAACATACATACATAGCATATACATAGCACATACATACATATAAATTAAGATCAATTCATTTTTGATAGTTTTGGTTTTCGTTCAATTAAACGAAGGACTTTCAACTAAAGGAAAGTCAACCTGGACAGTTATAAGATATACATTCATTTTTTAACATAAATAGGTTTAGACTTGACTGCCATCCCACCTGATGTTAAGCGACGATGCGGCGTGCTGACCTAGAAAAGGCCGATTCACTCTCGACTTGAAGACACCCAGATTATAACAATCGGGGAAAATCCACTCTGGTAGCTCATTCGACAGCCTAACCGTTTTTATCACAAAAGTAGATTCAAATATCTTTGTTCGTGTCTTTGGAATATTAACCATGAAACATGTCACTTTCTCGAGCATTCCGATAGATAAAGGGTAAGGTGATATTAAATCATGCAGATCAGTCGCACACTCTCCAAAGTGTATCGGATAAAAACCCAAAAAAACATTTTTTTTTTTTTCTGTACCGATTAATAGGTTTGTACTGAGCATCTCATAAATATATATTTGGATGACGAGTGCTATGCCGTGATAGGTAAAGACTTGCACTCTTCAAGTTCTGATAACTGCGTCGCACTGTGCCGTTATGGGCACACGTGTTGTTTACCCCCAGTATCGTCGTGTTTTTTCTACGACGTGAAACATCTTCGTTCAAGTCTTTGGAACACCAACCGTGAAACGATATCACTTTTTCAAGCTACGTACAATCCTATAGAAAAAAACAGACAGTTATATAAAACCAATACTAATAGACACCGAATATAACATTAAAATCCCCCCGTCAAATGTCCAACGCGGCTCAAAGAGGTGCTTCACATTAATTAGTACTAACAACTTCTAAATCAGTTTACCTCTTCATACGTCAGGATCCTGTCGAAGGTCAGGGAATCAACTCTGGAAGCGTTGAACGGCTTCTTGGAAGCTTCAGCCAGTAGTTTATCTTCCAAATCTAATAGCCTGCGAAAAACCAAATAATATAAAATTAGATAACAAAACTCTTTCTAGAACTCGTGCGACACAACAAAGGATAATAAAATAAATATTTAAAAAATGGAATTTCAATTCCTTTTCCAATGGCCTTATTGCTTAGAGCGATCTCTTCTAGGCAACCGTGCACGGATGAGATTTGAAAAATAGGAAACATGGCCCTTAACATAACGTACGTAGTATATTAATCAACATTACGAGTATTAATCCCAACAAAAAGTAATAATAATTTTCACTGAAAAAAACAAAAACAGACTTCAATCCCAATCCTACTAATATTATAGATGTCGATGTATGGATGTTTGGATATTTGTTGCTCAATCACGACTTAATGTATGAACGGATCGGGCTGAAATTTGAAACATAGATAGATTATAGTCTGGAAAAACACATAGGCTACTTATTATCCCGGAAAATAACGGGAACTACGCAGGTAACACCGCGGGGCGCTGCTAGAAATATTATAAATGTCATTGTATGGATGTTTGTTGCTCAATCACGTCCTAGCGTCTGAACGGATCAGGCTGAAAATAGAGAATAGACTGGAAAAACACAAAGGCTACTTGTTATTCCGAAAAAAACAACGGGAACAACGGGAAATACGTGGGTAGCACCGCGGGGCTAGCACTGCACTGCACTAGCAGTTTAAAAATAAATACAGACGCTCGACTAAATTTCATAATGTATGTAAAATCTACCATTACATCGTCTAGATAAAGTTTTGGTTTAAGTTAATGTTTTAAAAACAATCACACCGATTTCGATAAAATTTAGCTAACACTTGTAAAGCCATACAACAAAGAACCATTAAAGTCGATTCACAATTGGCGGAGCTATCGAAAAAAGAACATACAATAACCAAATTGAGAACCTCCTCCTTTTTTGAATGGGTTAGCAAATAGTTACTAAACAACTGTCAATCTAACGAAAACGACGGGACAAGATGGGTGACCATCGAGCAGATTAGTCCTTGACCCAGGAGATCTCCCTGACTATTATACAGCGGACTAAGGAAAGAGTTATGCCCGGAGTCTTTTTGAGCTACAGAATCCGTAATGAAGGTATTCGCAATAGAACGAAAGTACCCGACATACCTCAAAGAAAAAGCAAGCTGGAGTGGCAATGGACAGGCTACATCGCTCGCAGAATTGACAACCGATGGGAAAGAAAGGTTCTCGAGTGCCGAACACGAACTGGTAGACGCAGTGTTGGACGGCCTCCCACTAGATGGACAGATGACCTGACAAAGATCGCTGGAAACCGCTAGTTGCAGGTTGCGCAAGACCGTTCGTTGTGAAAATCAAAGGGGAGCCCTATGTTCAGCAGTGGACGTCTTGCGGCTAACGATGATGATACAGAGGAAGAACGCAGCGAGTATTTTGGGCTCATTCGGGCAAGGGTCAGTGTGCGGTTGTCTCTTTGACCTAACACGAGTTATTGTTCATTGTCATTTGATTTTAATTAAAGTATTAATGCATTTACTAGACGTATTATATTATATTAATCTAATATCAGTCTGACTATGTACGATAACGATATATTATAGTACATTATCACAAACTGTTATCTGTACTCTGTACTGTTATAGAGTTAAGTAGGCAAAGCACGTGTACTGAAGCGAAAATGACTACTTGTTCTGTTATTAAACTACTTTGATTTGAGTTCCGTAAAACGTAAAAACGGAACCCTTATAGATCGCGTCATGTCTGTCTGTCTGTCTGTCCGTCCGTATCTCACAGCCACAGTGAATGAAAAAACTAAAAAAAATATAATATGATGTACATTACCATGCAAACTACCAACGAAAATTGGTTTGAACTCGATCTGATGAGTAGTTTTTTTTAGTACGTCATAAATACATTATTATTAAAACTTCGATCAAAGTTACAACGAACAAAAAAAAAACTATGTGTACTATGTATATTATGTTACTTGCTGCTACGGAACCCTTCATGGGCGAGTCCAACTCGCACTTGGCCACTTTATTATTGGATCATACGGTCGTTCCAGTCTGATTTAGGTTTCAACTGGTACTGTAAAAGTAACCTTTACACTAAATAATACTTAAAAATTGAAGTGACTGTTAAAACGTGCCCATCCCAACTACATGTCACTAGTCGAGTTTAAATTATTCACCATGAATCGTCACCACCATATGCAGACATCCACTGCTGGGCACACATATACCTCCCCCAAAAAATTCCCCAATTACCGGTCTTTTGCCGCCTCTATTCATCGACTTTCCGCAACAGAGACTATACCATCGGTCTATCGTGTCGGGGCCGTCCTACACTGCGTCTGCCGATTCGTGGTCGCCATTCGAGAACCTTTGCTCCCAAGCGGTTATCCGTTCTGCGAGCTATTTGGCAACATGAATCACTTGCATTCATAAGTACCTGCGTGGTTTCTGTTGCAAGATGTGTCATTAAAAACTAAGGTTATGTTTCATATCTCCTGTCCCTCATTCTCTCCCGTACACTCTTATTTTCCCTCATTTCTGTCTCTCCTTTCTTCTGCTTTTTTAAGCTATTGCATAGCTTTTATCGCGGGCCTGGAGACCGATTGTTACTAATGGTGCATCTCTTTCTTATGTTCACAAAAAAAGAGGGAGGGAAGACTGTCACGCCGTCCTCCCCACTCGGTCATTCGACTTTCAATCTTATAGCTTTACATTTACAGACTAAATGCTCTTAGCAGTGTTGCCAACTTAACGGATTTCCCGTGATACGTAGTGGATTTGAGTACGTAGAGAACGGGAAAATAACTTTCTAACGGCTATTATCATAGCATATTTTGGAATAGGTATATCAATGAAGCAATAATGTCAGCGTAAAAGCTCACTAGCTCACTATTTTATCAATTTTAGGGATTTTTAATTTAATTTAAGTTTAGGGATAAATATTTTGAGTAGATGGAACACTGATTTCGCGACGTTTAAAATTTTTGGATGTACATGAATGTCAATGTCACTAAATATGAATAAACAAAAAACAAAGTGCCTAAAAGCAAAATATAGTGAAAAAGCTGAAAATAGTGAAAATCTTCATGTTCCAAGAAGCGTGCTATAATTGAGATGTTTTGGCTTAACAATATGGAATCTGGATTTACTAAAGGGAATAGGTAGTGCCAATTTACCAAAGAATGCAAACTTTTTTGCAATCAAGAAACAAAGACTTTTGTAGTTCAGAATAATTCATGAACGTGAAAACATCTTTGTAAGTACAGTTTTACGTTTAATACTATTTACCTATGTATAATACATAAAGCAGCCTAGTACATAAATATGTAATAGATGATTTTCGGCTTAGAACTTCATCTTTAACACTGTTTACAAAGTTAGGTTATGTGCGTAAAATATAATAAGCGTTTGTTTGCTTGTTTCAGATCTTCAAGATTATTTTATGCGATGATGTTGTTGGATATGTCCAAATAAAAAGAGATCTAAATGTGTGTACTGTCAAGTGTCGCGTATGTCCTGAACACAATAAAATATGAAACAGCCTTGGATATGGGATAAGGAGCAGCTTCATCTGAAAATACCTGTGCCTATGATAAATCTGTGGAAGAAGCTACAGCCAAAGGCTGCGGACAGGAACTATGTTTTCATATTGCAAAAGAAAGCAATCCATGGTTTATATAATTTATCAGCTAGAGAATCAGTACGGGAGATTTTCACCACATAACAACTTTAGTATAATAGCAATGAAGGGATCATTGTACATATATTTATCAATGTATAATGTATGTAAGAAAAAATCAAAGTCAATGGCAGAAATTAAATCTGAATCCTAAAGCACACCATAAACACAAAATTGTATTTCCTACGCTTCTATATTTTTGCAATCCCTGCACAAGCTCTCAATGAAATCAAGTTTAAAAATGAAATAAAAACCTATTGAGCAAGGCAACAAAGTCAAGTGTTAGTCAAAGTTAAAGATAACATATGGAAGAGAAATGTGTTGAAATTGGAATCTTGTAGTAAGGTAAAATAGTAGATTTATAAAACTTTTGGTGTAACATTGTTTGTACTCAATCATGTACTTAGTATACTGTATAAATATTGGTGGACAATTCACACACAATTCACTGCTTTAAATTGCTGAGGCTCCTTTACAGCTGCTTATATTCATTTTTACCTTAGTTATTTTTTATCTTATTATGTACACAGATTCTTTGATTTTTTGTGAATGACGTTACCACATGTTCTTATGGATTTATGGTTCGAATAAATGAATTGAATTGAACAGGAAAAAAAAAATTAAACATTAACAGTTGTTTATGAAGTAATAATAAACTAATAAAATTAATCTTATGTTAGTGAATTAGACTGGCGAGCGAATTAGAAGCCATGAGCTTAGTAGGTATAGTAGCTCTGCCTGCGAAGCTGAGGGTTGTGGGTTCGATTCCCACCCAGTGCAGTAATGTGCAAACATTACTGTGTTCCGGTTTGAAGGGCAATGTTTCCAGTGAAATTACAGGGCATACAGATAATACATCTTATATCTCTGGGTGACGAGCGCAGTGCAGTGCTGCAGGTAATAATTTGGACTCTTCATGTTCCAAAAGCAGCGTGTCACTGTGCTGTTATGTGGCAGGCATGTTGCTTACCATCAGGCACATGTCCTGCTCGTTTATAATATAGAGTGATGAGTCACATTATAAAAAAAAATATGTTTGCACTGTGGCTGGGTGTTTCTTCATATTTTATCTATCTATATAAATATAAATCAATGCCACTTTTCATTGTTAGTAAACTCCTCCTAAATGGCTGGACCGATTTGAATGTTTTTTTGTATATATTTGGGTAGGACCCTGGAAGGTTTAGATTCACAAATCAGCTCGGCAGATGGCGCTGCAGTTGATATCTAGGTTATTATTCGAGCGAAGCCGGAGCGGGCCGCTAGTCTTCTATAAATACAAAAGCGAAAGGTCACTCTTCAAGGAATCTCAGAAACTACAAATGCTAGGAATCTGAAATTTTGTATGGAGGTCCCTTTTAGCACGTAGGCGCTCACTAAGACGGGTTTTGCGAAATTCAACCCCTAAGAGAGTGAAACAAGGATGAACTGTTGTATGAAAATTCGTGATTTTCAAAGTTATCAAATTTTGTCTCTAGATACCTGATACAAAGCACTTAAATGTTTGTTTTATCAATTTTGTGATTTCGAACTGTATGGGGTGAAATTGGGGTTGAAATAGGGGATGAATGTCAATATGAAAATTCCCAACCGTTGAAGATAAAACCATGAAACTCTGTATAATATATAGACACTTGACACGAAACAAATAAATGTTTGTTCTAGCAATTTTGTAATTTCGACCTGTATGGGGATGAAATTGGAGTTGAAATGGGCGACGATTGTATCTTACGCTTTTACATCTAAACAACAGAACCGATTTTGATGAAATTGTATTATTACCTTAATATTTATTTTGCACAGACGAAGTTGCGGGTAAAGCTAGTAGCAAGTATGTATTTAAAACTGTATAAGTATTATATCAGCTATCTGGCCGCCATAGTAGAAGCTTTGCTTAGTCTGAGTGTTCGGAGGCTTTATATACTTAAAACAGCTCTATCCGCTCATAAAGAAATTTTAAATTCAGATAGCTACAGGTCATTATCAGGTAAAAGAATTTTTAGATTGCCCTTACCTGCTTTTAAAACGCGACTCGCACGCCGCTTTAGTCTATACATGAAGCCATGGTTATATAATAAACTGGATAAATTGTATGGTATCCATGGTCTCACTTATTATGAGCTGAAATCAAAAGTTACAAAGCAACTTCTCCAATGGTCTTTTGAGGATACGGAAAGCTTCCTGAAGAGAATTTGGTGAGCAACGGGATTAAACACCACTCACACCCACACATACACCCTCACACACACACACACCGTCTTATACACTTACACACTCACTCATACGCCCATTCTCATATCGTTTTATGATTGTAATCGATGTCAGTCCCGGGCTATGTATTTTTATATTTTTATTTTTATGTTTATAATTGTATCTCGATTGTAAGTTAAATCACTCGTGTGCCGTCAGTGACGAACCTCATGTGAATCCTAAAATTAAAACTACCCACAGGACAAGCCTAGCTTAGTGTGGGTGTTTTTGAAATTATGGGCATCTTGTATTGAACTGATAGATAAGATGTTTCTGTACTTCCTATAATTGTTTGTTATTTTGGTTGAAATAAATTTGATTTGATTTAATTTGTTTGGGGTCAGATTTTCATGTGTGTGAATAGTCCACCAATATTTATTTAGTTAGTGTGATTAATTTTAAGAGAAGTATATGACAGTATGATGATGTAAGAGAGTTTGTTTGACTCATTTGATTTTGAGATTGTTTTGAATAATTGCTGTAAATAAGTGATATTTTGTACTTAATCTCTTTGTATAACTTTAACCTTAATGTAAATAAGTAGCATTTTGTATTAAATCTTTTGTAGAAATTTTACCTTAATGAGTTTATATTATTTTGTACTCAACCTTTCCAGCATTATGACATAGAATATATTGATTTTGATAAAAACAAATGTGACTCAGACTCAACATTATCCCAAAAATACTGTAGAAATCAAATTTATAAAAATATAATTGCATAAGTTGATAAAAAATGCATGCAATAGCTTTACCGCGGCAGTCCCCGAGTGCCACACGTCTTTTTTTCTGTCTCTTTTGGTATCTATCTCTTACGTATAGACGCGAATACTTTAGATTTTTGCTTTTATTTTTAGGTTTAGATTTTCTTATGTCGAAATACATAAAATCTAAACCTAGATTTCTGGCGGCAGCGAGGCCTAAGCTACCGGCGGTTAGGACTGCATAGTGAAGAACTTTCTGACGATGCGTGCTATGTCTAGGATAACCCGTCTGCAAGTGATAATTAATGCAAGCCTCTGAAAATGTTGTACGAGACTTTTGATGCGATTTTTTATTATTAAAACATATACACTTGAGAGCCTATAACCAACATCTCGACTGAAATATCAATAAGACAAGATATAATTGTTATTAATGCTGTAGTGAACAACCAAAACAACTTAAAACTATGGTCAACTTACTCTTTAACATTCTCGGCTTGGATTTCATACTGAGCTCCGAAGACTTTCAAGCCATTTTCGAATTTCTGCTTCATCTGTTGTGGAACCAACACCTGTCCGGGGCGACCGGGGACGGCATGAGACCAGATATCCAGGTTCAGGGAACTCTCCAGGTCATTTACGAGGGAAACCTGGTCGGTGGACAGCACTGAGACTTGGTAGAGGGAGTACCTGGAAATATTTGTAGCTTTGTTTAATGTAAGTTGTTTGCAAAAAACCCTGTGTTTTTTGAAGGACAATGTTTCCAAAGAAATTACGGGGCATTGAGATGTATCATTTTATCTCTGTTGATGGTAAGTGCAGTGTTAGGTAATGATTTGGGCTCTTCATATTCCAATAGGGAGGTAATCCTATGGTAGTATGGGCAGGCGTATTGGTTGCCATCAGGCACATGCCCTGCTTATCCTGTAATTTTTTTTTTTTTTTTTTTTCATCATTTTGTTCAGTGACATTGTAAAATTTTAGTGCGTAGGTGATCCATATAAAATAAATATGTTCGCGGCTGAGAGGTTGCCCCAGGTCCACCCCGCCGGGGGTGCGTGGCTCGGGAACCTCCACGTGGTGCACCCTGAGCATCACACAACAACTTGCCATCTTGTTGTGTGATGGCAAATCCCGGCCGAAGCTGGGAACTTCCACACGCGCTCCTCACCACCTTGAGCAGTGCGTGTAGAGGTTGGGAAGAGGGACTAGAAGACTTGGGAAGGTTACTCGGCTGATGTATCGGCCAAGTAAAATTCCTAAGTCTTCCAGATGAGGGTCCTCCACGAGGACTCTGATTAGCAGAGTGCTCAGTGGAAGGACAAGGGCTGCAAAGCGGCCAATAAGGTGGAACTGCGGCTATCCCTAGCCGCGGTGTTGAGGGCGGATCTCTTGCTGCCGATCATCATTGCCGTGAGAGGTGAGGTGAAATGTTTCTCGGCAGTGAGAGGATCTATGAGTTGGAGGAGCGAGCAATAGCGCTCCTCCACTGAGGCGGAAGCGGACACGGGGGCGAGCCCAGAGAGTCGACCCTCTGGGCTCGCGACCCGTCTCCAGCGGAAGGCCTGGGGTGTCGGACGTTTAGGGCCGTCCGGCACCCCATCTAGGGATAGGTCTTCGAGGAGGTGACGCGCCACTGATTTCTGGCGCGTCGTTGGAGCCTAATGCGGGGGTAGTGACGCCCCCCCCGCGAGGCGGGTCCGCAAGGGCGTTGGCAAGGGTCAGGGTCGTTGACGGGAGTGCGATAAGTGACCCCGCGACCCTGACCCCTGGCCATGAAGAAGAAATCTGTGGGGGTTTTAGTCGGTAGGGGCACCATGTCTGGTGTCGAGCCCGACATACCTCACCATGTCCCTGCATGGTGGGGATACGTAAATGTATTTCCCCCACATAAAAAAAAAAATGAAAATTAAAAAAAATCTAAATTGCCCACAGAAAAAATTATGCATCTTATCAATAGATTATGAGAAGATGAGAATTATGCACTTTAAAAACCGCCGCACCGATTTCGATAAATTATTTAACCTCTGATCTACCATACAAAAAATAACCATCAAAATCGATTCACAATTTGCGGCGCTATCGCGTAACATAAATACAAAAAAACACACATACAACCTAATTGCAACTTCATCCTTTTTTGAAGTCGGTTAAAACATAATTGGCTAATCTTGCTATTAGTTGCTTGACTGGAAAAAATACAATATCAGGTAGGAAAATAATGGTTTACCCACCTGAAGAGGTGATTAATGGTGCCCTTTTGTATTGTTGCTTCTTAAACTATTGTGAAATACTTTTCGCATTAAGCATATGACAGAAAGGAATATAAATAAGAACTAGACAATGTACACTTTCCAACTTTGCTATATTCTTTTTAAAATACAGGGTTACTGGTAATGAGCCTGGATCAGTTTAACTACTTGATACACTTTGGTAACTATATTACACCGAATGACGAAAAAATACAAAATTAACTTTGCGGTCGGGTTTTTGGCGGGAAAAAAAAAGTTTCATGTTTTTATTTGGGAAGGTATACCGATAAATTTATGTTTAATGGCGTCTACTTGAACTGGTCTTTATTTTGATATAATTCACATTTTTAGATTTTTCTTGATTAACCGATTTCGATAAAATGTATCTAATGTATTTAAATCTTTGTCTTTTAGTCCACTTAATGTTTTTATAATTTTGTTTAAGTGCTTGTGTCTATGGATTTTAATAGTCTGAAATAAAGTTTTATTATTATTATTTAGAGTGTGATCTTCGAAACAAAAAAAATATCATTAATTGTATTCATAATTGATAGAAATATTGCGTAACATACCTAAAAACCATACAACTGAATTGAGAACTTCCTTTTTGAAGTGGGTTAATGAAGAAAATGTGATACAAGTATATTGCCTTTCAAAAGTTGGCAGCTGTTGTTGTTTATATTTATCATTACCACAAATTAGTTGATATAAAGATGGTTAACTTTATAAATAATCCAAATAAATATTAAATTGTTTATCAAGAAACATTGTAAAACCAGTTTTCTCACCCCTCATATATCTCATGTTTGGCGACCGCCAAACCAACGAAAACCAGCAGACAGATAGCACGGTAGACAAACATGTCTGTTCCAATCACTACCACTGAATGGAAACATTCCAATAAATAGCATGGTGATTATGCCATTCACGCTATAGGTATTTTAATATAATTTGATTAATTATCAGTTGACTAGTGAACCCTCGTGTATTTGTTTGATATCTAGACCATTAGTCATTAGTAGTGGTAGGACTCTTGGCAGAGTGCACCTGGGGAAGTACCACACCTTTGCCATTTATTCTACCGCCAAGCAGTAATGTGCCAACATTACTGTGTTCCGGTTTGAAGGGCAATGTTTCCAGTGAAATTACAGGGCTTAGAGATGTAACATCTTAGATCTCTGGGTGACGAGCGCAGTGCAGTGCTAGGTAATGATTTGAACTCTTCATGTTCCAATAGCTGCGTGTCACTGTGCTGTTATGTGGCAGGGATGTTGCTTACCATCAGGCAAATGTCTTGCTCGTCTCGTCACTCGTTAGTTAAAAAAAAAATTGGCAGTCATAGGAACTGCCGATAGAAGTGAAAACTTGTGACTCAAAAGTTTTCACTTTTAATTGAATTGTTTTGTTTAATTTATGTACCACCTTGACAGAAAACAAATTATTTGTTAAACTATCGTAGATCTATGTACATTCGCATAATTTCGCCACCGCCAGCTAAATCGATGGTTGCGCCATCTAGTTTTATATCAACGTAATTATACAGAATATTGCAACTCTTTTATATTTCTGTTGTCCTGGTATCTGGAGATAAACGCTGGGCTGTTGGAGGTAGGTAATCGAAATTCTTTACTGTTTCTGTTACCCTGGTACCTACCTGGCCGTTTTTACCGAGTTTACCCTAAGATTTCATATCCGATCCGATCCGATCCGATCCATTATCATATCCAAGCGTGACGATTGATGAATCCATTTCACAGCCCACGAAAATTCTGTCTATAGCGCGCCTAAAGAAGTTTTCACTTCAAAAACAAAAAAACTAAATGTTCCTACTGCTGGGACTCGGGACCTTGTCTCGCAAGGAGAGAGTTATAAGCATCATTTGCAGAAACTTTAATTATATTGGGTAGGTATGAGAACAGACTGGGAAGCTAAGAATAAAGTATTTGTTAATATCTTAACACCACTTTTCATAATTTAATCCCGAGTATGTTACATTAATTTGTATACTCGCTAACAATCCCACTAATTTTATAAATGTCAAAGTATGGATGTTTGGTTGTTTGGATATTTGTATGTTTGTTGCTCAATCACTCCGTAACGTATGAACGGATCAGGCTGAAATTTGGAATACAGTTAGATTATAGTTTGGAAGAACACATAGGCTACTTTTTTTCCCGGGAAAATAACGGGAACTACGCGGGTAAAACCGCGGGGCACTGCTAGTATTCTAATAATTACGTCATTTTTACCCACGACGGAACGGAGACTGTAAATGCGTTTGGGGTGAGTGGTTGTTTGTGCAAACACATATTACCATTTTTCTCCAAAACTACTAGTCCGATTTTGATGCAGTTTTCAGTGATGGATTAAGGTTTGATTGGTGCATGTTCTTAGATAGGTATTATGGCGACAAATCACCAGGAGACGCTGCAGTAAACTGTTACATTTTTTCTCCAAAACTACTGGGCCAATTTTTTGATGTAGTTTTCCCTGATGAGTTTAAAAACGCCAAATTAAAAAAAAAACTCCACGACGGTTAAAAAATAATTAAAAACGGATAAAATAATTGAAACATCTTTAACTTAAAAAACAAATGTAGCGCGCGATAATTAACGTAAAACTTTAAAAAAAAACCATAGTATCCATCGGGGTATGACATCAGTTTTGTAAATTTCATCGTAAATAAAAATGTACTTCTAAAGGTCCCACTGTAGGGACACGGCTTGCCCATTAAGGTTATAAGTATACCAGTAAAAATATCTATTTATTCACGTTACTATGAAATGCAAACCTAGTTAATATAATGGCAGTCCCAGACGAATATTTGTTTTTGAAGTGAAAACTTCTTTAGGCATGCCTAGACAAATTTTTCGTGGGGTGTAAATTGAATTCTACCCTCACGCGCAGGTATGATAAGAAATCTTCGGGTAAACTCGGGACCTTGGCGATTGGGCATCTAGAAATGCGTCAGCCAATGGGAAATGCTGAAAGGGCATGGCCTCGCCATCATGGCATGGCCATCTAGAAATGCGTGAGCCAATGGGAAATGCTGACGCTTTTCTAGTTGGCCATGCCATGATGGCGAGGCCACGCCCTCCGGTTACACCCGTGTAGTTACCAAGGTAAGCTATCAAATTCTGAGTCATAAGTTTTCACTTCTATCGGCAGTTCCTATGACAGCCAATTTTTTTTTTTAGTTGTACGTTTTGATTATCTAACACTACGTTTCTGTTTTAAATTGGGGTTGTTTTAATTATTATATCCTTTTTCGATTACTTTTTGCCTCTGGAAGAGTCCAGTTTGTATGGGTAAACTTTTGAAGTGTTTTGTAATATCTTACCTTACCTGCAAACAACAATAAACATTCTTGTAGTCGTATTTGTATTATTAACCGACCTGGGTTTTTAAACTTTGTGACTAATGTAACTTTTTGGTTTATAGTTGAAGCAAGTAAATGTTTTGCCTCGGCCGTAAAAAAATACTAAAAACCCGCTACCGTTATCTAGTAGGTATGTTTAGGAACTTTTTTTTTCTGACTGACTTTTTTTTTTTTAAATGACTGGTAATAGAAAATAAAATAATCTATCATTTCAGACATACGTACCTTTACACCATTCTTTTCATTTGTTATATTAGAATTAAAACATTATCGTTTTTATCGAAAATCGATCCATTAATATAATTCGGAGTTAGATAAAGCTTAAGATTATTTTTCCCGATTAACGATTCGCTTTTTAGATAACGAAGCGGTTAAATTTCACTGCCTCAAAAAATTCAACCTTGTTTGATTTGCGACGGTAAAATTTAACTCAATATTCAATCATTATTATATTTTGTAGTGGTAGGACTCTTAGCAGATTCCGCCTGGGGTAGTACCACACCTTTGCCAGTTATTCCACCGCCAAGCAGTAATTTGCAAACATTACTGTGATCCGGTTTGAAGGGCAATGTTTCCAGTGAAATTACAGGGCTTGGAGATATAACATCTTTGAGCTCTGGGCGACGAGCGCAGTGACTAGGTCATAGATGAAGAATTTTTTTTGCTACGCAAAAAGATCAACAAAGCGAGTGAGCGAGAAATCATTTTCAAGTGGAAATCGCTCGAGAGAAGAAGAGAAAGTGAATGAAGTAACGTCATTACAATATTTTAGTATACCTGAACGTAACAGTCCGACTTCGTCGCGGTGAAAATCGTGTATTTTTAATTAATCCTTGGATTGCAGACGATTTTATTATAGTACATTATGATATAAGTGCGGTAAGTTGATAATTACAGCCGAGGCTTTATTGCTAGCTCGAGCCGAAGGCGAGAGCTATAATTAGCAGAGGCTGTAATTATCAAAGCGCACGTATGTCATACGACGTTTTATAACATATTTGCGAGAAAATAAACAAAACTCTGACGACATTTTCAAATAAAAACAATACTGCGAAAAAAACGCGCGGAATAATATTTACTTGATCACATATCACAGCACAGAGTAAGTAATCACTATGGATCACAGATTAGCAATGCGCGCGCATCGGCGCCTTTTTTTTTAAGCAACGGCACAGACTCTCTACTTAGTCTGTGGCACAGATCCAGCCGTTATGCCATTAATAATAACGTAAATTAATATTTTTGTGTTTTGTTACAGAAAAATTAAAGTAATTTATGGTCTTAATTAATTAAATTAACGAATTTAATAATTCTTTATTATATTTTACCTCTCAAAGTTAATTTTATTCATAAAATGTTGACCACACTTTTCTGACATAAAAACTCTTTACTAAGATTTAAAAAGGTACCGTTCGTTTTAGACGGAGCATATCTCTCTACCTAGTCTGTGGACGGAGCATTTTGAAACCGTGCGTTTTACATTACACATTACAGCACTAGTGCGTAATAAGATACATTACGATACAGAAATTGGTCCAATAAGAGACCCTTTACGAGCAAATATGTTATAAAATTATTTATATTATAGCATGTTCTGTGCGTGAATGTGATACAAGACGATATTATAATCCGAATCATTACACTAGTCACCAACACATGTAAATATGATTTTTTATCAGGTCTCCGAGCAGCCTTTGTGTGTCTTTTACATTTGACGTCTTTGGACTAGGTAATAATTTTGACTTTTCATGTTCCAATAGCTGCGTGTCACTATTCTGTTATGTGGCAGGCATGTTGCTTACCATCAGGCACATGTCCTGCTAGTCTCGTTACTCTTTATTTAAAAGAAACAGACTGGCTGAGGGTCTACTGCCTAAATAAAATGGTATTAACCTTGATATTGTTCTCTCCATCGACATAAATCAATGAACGGTTGCAGTCTGTTTGGATGTGCCCTCTCAAAGTTCTGGCGCACGGAATTATGTTATCGTTGGGACGAGTGAGCTCACTCTTTCCGTTCTAGTTGGTTGTAGGAAGCGGTGAACGACGGACGTTTTTGCCTATCACTATTCGTTGTCAACAACCAAAATAAGTAGAACCGCAACATACCGCTAGCGATTCTAGGGGTCAAGTAGATTGGTAGTTGTAAACCACTCTCGCTACATACACAGACGCAGTTTTTTTACCATTTCGAGGTTCTGAGGGCACATCGTTTGATTTTTATCGATGATTCTCTTTTTATTTTCGCAGCAATGACAATAATAAGACCATTATTAGTTAGGCTGTGGAACGCCTGGTCGAATTCGGTTTCGGCGAGTCTCATCATCAGCCGCAAGACGTCCACTGCTGAACATAGGCCTCCCCCCTAGATTTCCACAACGAACGGTCCTGGGCAACCTGCAACCAGCGGTTTCCAGCGACCTTTGTGAGGTCATCTGTCCATCTAGTGGGAGGCCGTCCAATACTGCGTCTTCCGGTTCGTGGTCGCCACTCGAGAACCTTTCTTCCCCATCGGTTGTCAGTTCTGCGAGCGATGTGGCCTGCCCATTCCCACTTTCTTAGCTACTCTTCGAGCTATGTCGCCTACTTTCGTTCTTTTGCGAATATCCTCATTACGGATTCTGTCGCGCAAAGAGACTCCGAGCATAGCTCGCGCCATAGCTCGCTGTGTGACTTTGAGCTTTGTTATGAGGCCTACAGTTAAACAGTTACAGTTCGGCGAGTCTACCCTGCATTAAAGTTATGCGATGATGTTTATTTGACGACAATGGGTAGATCGGCCTTCCAACCGCCAACTAAAATAAATTAAGAAATAAATATTGGTGGTGGTGGTTTTACCACTTTGGAAGTGTCTCTCGCGCAAATTATACAGTATGGAAAAAAAAATGATATTTTAAACCTCAACATATTTTTAAGACCTATATCTACAGACAACCGTATGGGTTTGATGAAAATTGTTGAGTTTCAGTTCTAAGTATTTTTGTGTAAAAATCTTAATGCGGTTCACAGAATTCATCTGCTTACCAAGTTTCAACAGTATCGTTCTTATACCTACCTAGTTTCGAAAGAAAGTTACTGTGACATACGAACGGACAGACAGACAGACATGACGAATCTATAAGGGTTCCGTTTTTACGTTTTACGGAGCCCTTAAAAGAATAAGTGAATAAAATAATGGGCAGCTGATGTTCTTAAGTAAGTCTTGTCTGCAAGACTTTTTCTTCTTCGTCTTCTTTTCATTTCTAGCTTTTATTCAGTTCTGTTTATAGAAATAGTAGTTCTGCTTCTATATATTTGGTTGTGTTATGTATGTGAGATAATAGGGTACCGGACTGGGTCAAAAACACATCGTTCTAATTAGTCCGTCAGCTAGATCATTCAAAAATATGGGACACGTATTTTTTTGTTTTTCAAAATATTAAAAGTCGACAGAGATATAGATCATCAAACTTCGAGAGTGGGGGGTCGCGACGTCACTAGTGGGTAAAAATCGTACCCACGAGTGACGTCACGCGAAACTTCTAAGCGCTGTATCTTCGTCATTTTTTGTTTGTGAAACAAAAGAAAAAATACGTGTACAATTTTTTTTTTTAATATAACTGACTAATTAGTTTTTTTGGAGATTGTACCCTATTACATAATTAGGTTCGGTGAGCACATTTACGCCAACGTCTTGTGTTTCAGGAGGCCTACTTTTATTACTATTTCACATTAAAAGTTGTAACGCCCCATTCATCTTTTGCGTTCATTCTAAGTTTACAGTATAATTATTTATTTATGGCGTGTATTGCATCTACTAGACAAAGACGTTATTGCACCGCCCGACGGCGCTAACTATCGAAACTTTGGCCGTAAATATAAATAACGATGCCGCGACAAATTTAACTTTGTTGGGCCTTACAAAGAGCTACAAGTTCTTGGGGAGTTTTACATATTTTAGCTTAAGGTAAATACGTTTTATTAGCCTTAGAACTAGCCTATCTATTCTATAACGCATAGGCAGCCCACTAAATGTTTTTTTTACTTTTTCGTTTTTAAGGTTTACACTTGACCGCCATCTCGCCTGATGTTAAGCGACGATACGGTCTACGATGGAGCGTGTTTACCTAGAAAAAACCGATTCACTCTCGATTTGAAGACACAAAGATTGTAACTACCCAGGACTACAACTACACTGTCGGGAAATACCCACTCAGGCAACGTATTCTACAATCTTGACGTTCTTATCACAAAAACAGAGTCAAATCTCTTCGTTCGTGTCTTTGGAACATATACCATGAAACGATGTCGCTTATTCAAGCTGCGATCATTCCGACAGAAAAAAGGGCAAGGTCGTATCATATCGTGCAAATCTCAGTCGCACACTCTCCGAAGTGTATCCGATAAAAACCCGATAAGCTAACAATTTTTCGGCGATGTTCCCACTGCC
The DNA here is from genome assembly GCA_963693475.1 of Ectropis crepuscularia. Taxonomy (NCBI): domain Eukaryota; kingdom Metazoa; phylum Arthropoda; class Insecta; order Lepidoptera; family Geometridae; genus Ectropis; species Ectropis crepuscularia. Next base: position 25,151,893 of record OY856355.1, read on the forward strand.
GGGACTCGGGACCTTCTCTCGCAAGAGAGTCAAGGTTTTAATCCACCATGCTGGCCCTGTGTGGTTGGTAGATGATACATGACCTTAATTTAGGTACATGTCGGTGTCATCACGATGTTTTCTTTAACCGTTTTTAAGTTAGGTGTTGTGCACATGACTTCGAAAAGACAGGACTTTCTGTAGTGGTAGGACTCTTGGCAGAGTCCGCCTGGGGAAGGACCACACCTTTGCCAAATATTCTACCGCCAAGCAGTAATGTGCAAACATTACTGTGTTCCGGTCTGAAGGGCAATGTTTCCAGAGAAATTACAGGGCTTAGAGATATAACAACTTAGATCTCTAGGTGACGAGCGCAGTGCAGTGCTAGGTAATGATTTGGAATCTACATGTTCCAATAGCTGCATGTCACTGTGTTGTTATGTGGCAGGCATGTTGCTTACCATCAGGCACATGACCTGCTCGTCTCGTCACACTGTATTAAAAAAAAAAAAAAAAAAAGACAGGGGCTTCGAATCGGCGGTTACCGTTCTCCCAACTTTTTTTTTTTTTTTTTTTAATTATAGTGTGACGAGACGAGCAGGTCATGTGCCTGATGGTAAGCAACATGCCTGCCACATAACAACACAGTGACACGCAGCTATTGGAACATGAAGATTCCAAATCATTACCTAGCACTGCACTGCGCTCGTCACCCAGAGATCTAAGTTGTTATATCTCTAAGCCCTGTAATTTCTCTGGAAACATTGCCCTTCAGACCGGAACACAGTAATGTTTGCACATTACTGCTTGGCGGTAGAATATTTGGCAAAGGTGTGATCCTTCCCCAGGCGGACTCTGCCAAGAGTCCTACCACTACTAAACTAAACTAGCCGTAGCTTAACCTACCTATATGTCACAGTAAAATTGGAAATCACGTCGTTTCATAATATAACGACGTTAGATAATAATGTAACTTACCGTAACTTTATAATCTCATGTATTTTAATTTAATTTTGTAGTGGTAGGACTCTAAGCAGAGTCCGCTTAGGGAATTACCACACCTTTGCCAGTTATTCTACCGCCAAGCAGTAAAGTGCAAACATTACTGTGTTCCGGTTTGAAGGGCAATATTTCCAGAGAAGTTACAGGACTTAGAGATATAATATCTTAGATCTTTGGCTGACGAGTGCAGTGCAGTGCTAGGTAATGATTTGGACTCTTCATGTTTCAATAGCTGCGTGTCACCGTGCTGTTATGTGGCAGGCGTGTTGCTTACCATCAGGCACATGCCCTGCTCGTCTTGTCACTCTTTACTCTATACTATACAAAAAAATGTTTTTTTTTTTACTGTTATTATATACTGTTATTAAATTCAAATACTTTGCCTCCAAAGACATTAGCATAACAGAGCCTTCAATCATTGGTCTACCGAGCTTAGTCGGCATCGTATTGTTAAAGAATTATGCAAAGGAAACCACGACAAGTTGTCAGATCAAAGGGAAAGCAACAAAGCCGCGAACTGTGAAGACTCTCTACTGTTCCTTCAAAGACGAAGGAAGGAGTCTGCTTGTCGGATTGTCTGTAGTTTATATGATGAAACGGTGATACGATGATTACACTTTTTTATAATATAGAGTTACGAGACAAGCTGGTCACGTGCCTGATGGTAAGCAACATGCCTGCCGCATAACAGCACAGTGACTAGTAGCCATTGGAACAATAAGATTCCAAATCAGTACCTAGCACTGCACTGGTCACCCAGAGATATAAAATGTTTTATGCGAAATATAAGTTTTAAGGTGAATGGTATATTTCTTCCGGTGCCGAAAATCTGGGTTTTACCAATGAAAGGATTACACTTGACCAGCATCTCGCTTGAATGGTAAGCAAAGCTATCGGTCTACGATGAAACCTAGCCTAATATAATTTAAAATTTAATTCCGACACTCGACCTAATTTTTTTGGCTGGCCTGGTGGCTTAGTTGGTAGTAACTCTGCCTGCGAAGCCGTGGTCGTGGGTTCAATTCCCACTTAGTGCAAATATTTGTGTGATGAATACAAATATTTTTTGAACTGTGCCTGGGTATTTTCTATACATAATAAGTATGTATTTAAAAATATATAAGTAGGTATTATATCAGCTATCTGGCTCCCATAGTACAGGCTTCACTTACATTAAGGCTAGATGGTGTTGTGTCAGGAATGTCCACCAATTTATTTTAACACCGATTTTATGACAGATAACAAACACCCAAACAAACATTTCTCAGTTCTGTTTATAATATACCCAAGCGCGTCCATTATATCGAGTCCAAGGCTAAACTTGCTGCCAAAAAACTTGGTGTCCTCTCAAAGGTGCGAAGGTACTTCAAGTCTGAACAGTTGCTTACATTATATCAAGCACAGATTCGCTCTTGTATGGAGTACTGTTCGCACCTTTGGGATGGATCGGCTAAGTATCAGCTGGAGGCTCTGGAATCGATCGAGAGACGTGCCAAAAGGCTCATAGGCAACGACACTCTTGTGCGAAAAAGACTTCAAAGTCTTGAACATCGCCGAAAAATTGCTAGCCTATCGGTTTTTTATCGGATACACTTCGGAGAGTGTGCGACTGATTTGCATAATCTGATACCACCTTGTCCTTTTTTCTATCGGAATGCTCGTAGCTCGAAAAAGCGACATCGTTTCATGGTTGATGTTCCAAAGACACGAACGAAGAGATTTGACTCTACTTTTGTGATAAGAACGTCTAGGCTGTGGAATACGTTGCCTGAGTGGGTTTTCCCCGATGGTTACAATCTTTGTGTCTTCAAATCGAGAGTGAATCGGTTTTTTTTTCTAGGTAAACACGCTCCATCGTAGACCGCATCGTCGCTTAACATCAGGCGAGATGGCGGTCAAGTGTAAGCCTATAGAAGTTAAAAAAAATAAAATAAAAAAAAACATTTTCCAAAATAATATTAATTGTATTTTCGGCATGAATGAAATTAGCTTCACAAATATTACACAAAGTACCTCAAGGGATCCGTGGTCAGACGCAGAAATCGGATGCCTCTGTTTCCGTGCATCCCATACGGAACCTTTTTTTGTGAATAGGTAAGACGTTTTACAAATAGAATCTTTTTCAAAAGGGATTTTGGGGCTTTGCAAATAGGGGTTATTTTCTGACAAATGGTTTTGCAACGGAACTGGGGTTACCCGAAATACGATTTCAATCGTATAAATACGAATTTACACCGTATTGGTACTAAAACTGTACTTCCTTATATGATTTAGTTACAGTGTACTTTAAAGTAGAAATATAAAATATTGTTGCACTCGTTTTAATTCTGATGGTGTTCAAATTTAAACTTACTTTGAAATTCAACTTTTTGTATCTAAATAATTTTGTAAAATAACAAAAATTGTTCAGTAAAACATTAAATTTATAAACTAGCGTCACACGTAACGGCCTTCTTGCTGATAGTAATATTTTTCAGGAAACAAATATAATAGACAGAATTTATTTAACATACAACACAAAAAGTCACATTTTTAAATATAGCGCTTATTTTACACTGAATAATTTGCGCGAGAGACACTTCCAAAGTTGTAAAATGTATGTGTGTGTGTCCCCTGTAATTTCTAAAATAAGAGAGTGATAAAAAATATGATGTACATTAATTACCATGCAAACTTCCAACGAAAATTAGTTTAAACTCGATCTAGAGATATTTTTAGTACGTCATAACTATTATTAAAACATCGATGAAACTTACACCGAACTACAAGAGCTTATGTATGTTACTTGTTGCTTCGCAGCCCTATATGGGCGAGTCCGACTCGCACTTGACTGCTTTTATTCGTTATAAAATGTGCAATTACTGTATGGACTTGACTGTACGATACTGTATTTCTTACATCTGGCAACACTGACCGGAATGCTTTGGGACCCTCGCGGTTTTCGGTGTATTTTGTAATGAATGGGGTTGTCACACAAGGGATGTAAGCTGCCTTCTACATGTGCTACGATTTTATAGGTCAAGTGTAAGGGTTTATTTTAAATAGCAACAAAGGTTCTGGGCATTACAGAATTTATATAACAACTAGCGACCCGCTCGGGCTTCGCGCGGGTGCAATGCTGATTCTAAATATACTAATAAAAATGGTTATTGTGGGTTATCCCTAAGAGATAGACAGATACCATAATGTGTTTTTTGTAGACCTTTTTAAGGTGTACAATACTGCAGTACATTATTTTGATCTATCTCGTAGGGCTCAGCCAGCGTTTGCAATTTAAGGGGGCGCCTAGTGCCAGAAAACGAAAAAAGGACATTTTCGACGCCGCTCACTGAAGTAAAGAAACTAAAAACTATGACAAAAAAAATATTGATGTGTGGGTACAATCAAGAAGAAGCACAATAACCGAATAGAATTTTAAAAATAGATCAGAGTTTTTATTATAAAAAAATAAAAATGTCACCGAATAAAACCGTTTTAATTCGAGTACTCGAAATTATCAGCGATGACCCCACATTATTTTTTGGTAATAAAATTCCTAATTGTACGTTCTAGTAAAGTAACCGAACACCTTTTTAAATTTATGTTTAATTATTGAGTAATTTAATAAAACTTGGTCAAAAATGGACTCCTGATTTAATTTCGATTTTTCCTCCAAACTGTGTCATGCTATTCTCGACTTTATGTATATCGGATTAAGAAACGCGTCGCGCGGGTGAAAACTGATTTTTCCCTGGCATTAGGCGCCCTCTTAAGCGGAAAATTGTGTTTATTTATGAGATCGCTTTACAAACTTTTAAAATTATCAGTGTCTCTCTACTGTACTATGCAGGTATTCTACAAAAAAATCCTTTCTCTGGCATTACTCTATCTAATAAAAAAACACGCATCAAAATCAGTTTGGTAGTTTTAAAGATCTAAGCATACATAGGGATATAGGGACAGAGAAAGCGACTTTGTTTTATACTATGTAGTGATTAAGAATAGTTCAAAATCGCTACTTACCTTCTTAAAATTCTCCTATTTGCCTTTCCTTATGAAGGGTAATGTTTCCATAGAAATTACAGGGCATAGATATAACATATTTTATTTATATGGGTGATGAGCGCAGTGCAGTGCTAGGCATAGTTTGGACTTTTCATGTTCCAATAGCTGTGTGACACTGTGCTATAAAAAAATCTACTTTAAAAACCTGGTTAAAATCAAAATTATGCTTACATTTAATTTAAAACCGCGAACATAAATAAAAGATAAGAAGCAAAGCCTTTGCATTATTAAAACTTCAGAAAGTTGTCGTGTTCTTTTAAAGATCTTAATTCTCATGTTCTTTTGTAAGTATCTTAACCTACTTTTGAAAAGATATTTAACTGTCCCTCAATATCTGTGGCGGTACAGGTATTTATTTTCTCAGCTATTCATATTTATAAAATTCTCAAATTCTTGATCGGATTTTGTATTTTATTGCGTATTCGGTAGGGCTGAGAATAGATCGTAGACGTAGCGATAAGAGTGATCCAATCCATTTTTTTGTATTTTTTTATTGTAATCATTATGTGTTAATAAATACATTACAAGTCTTATTTTTCACCTTTAAAACAGCGAGATCGTTTCATCGTTGAACTTTCCCTAATTCAAACTCTACTTTCGTAATAAGGACATGGGGATGTATAGAGTGAGAGTATTCTTCAAGGTAAAAGTAGTACTCCAACCTAGACGGCATCGTCGTATAATAGTTTAAATAACTAAAAAACACGCTTTTGCATTTCCAATAGCCATCCGCCACCTTGGAATGGCCACCATGTTGGATTTAGGTTACGTGATTATTTTTTTCGTACCTATCCCATTCAGCAAACCCTTTCATTTAATACCCATATCATAGGGGTGCATTTCAAATAGCCAATCCGCCATCTTGGATGTCCGCCATGTTAGATTTAACTCACGCGACTATCTTTTTCGTATTCCTGACAGCAAACCCTTTCATTTGATACCCATATCATGGGGGTGAATGTCAAATAGCCTGTCCGCCGTCTTGAACGTCCGCCATATTGAATTTAAGTCACGTGTTTATATTTTTCGTATTTCTGGCAGCAAACCCTTCAATATGATACTCATATCATGGAGGTGGATTTCAAACAGCCAGTCCGCCATCTTGGGGAGGCCGCCATATTGGATTTGTAATAACGTTTCTTATTGAATCATGTATTGTCACCAGAATTCAGAGCGTGTGCAAAATTTCATCCTAATCGAAGACCGGAAAGTGGGTCAAATTAAGATTCCAAGATTTTCTTGCTAATAAAAGCGTGTTTAAAGAGCTTCAAAATAAAGTAATATTTGGTGACCTTATGCTAATTAGATCTCTTTGTGGCTACCACACTATGGAAAAGGATAAATGAGGAACAGGAAGACGGAGATAAACAAGTAAGGATAATTCTGTAGTGGTTCATTCATAGCTGCCATCTTTTTACAATACGTTTGAGATATATTATCTGTTTCTTTTTTTAGTTCAGAGTTTTTTTTTAATAAAGAGTGACGAGACGAGCATGACATGTGCCTGATGGTAAGCAACATGCCTGCCACATAACAGCACAGTGATACGCAGCTATTGGACACCCAGAGATTCAGATGCACAGATGCAGAGATTCTGTTCAGATGAACAGAGAGAGAGAACACATCAGGTTGACTTAGTTAGAGCTTAGTTGGTAGTAAGTCTGCCTGCTAAGCCGTGGGTCGTGGGTTTGAGCCCCACCCAGTGCAAATATTTGTGTGATGAATTCAAATGTTTGCACTGTGTCTGGGTGTTTCTATGTATAATAAGTATTTATTAACAACTATACAAGTATTATATCAGCTTATTTGACCGCCATATTACAAGTTTTGCTTAGTTTGGGGTCAGATGGTGTTGTGAGTGAAATGTCCACCAATATTTATTTATTACTAGCAGTGCCCCGCGGTGTTACCCGCGTAGTTCCCGTTCCCGTTGTTTCCCGGGATAAAAAAAGTAGCCTATGTGTTCTTCCAGACTATCATCTATCTGTGTTCCAAATTTCAGCCCGATCCGTTCATACGTTAGGACGTGATTGAGCCACAAACATCCAAACATCCATACATTGACATTTACAATATTAGTAGGAAAGGAATAGTACGATATAATTATATTGGTTTCCTGAAAAATATTACTCTCAGCAAGAAGGCCGTTACGTGTGACGCTAGTTTATAAATTTAATGTTTTGCTGAACAATTTTTGTTATTTTACATAATCATCCCAACACATCCAAATATCCAAACATCCATACATCCAGGTATGCATAAACATCCATGCATTGACATTTATATTAGTAGGATTTATAGTTACTTTTTCATTTCATAATTCCATGTTTCATGACACAATACCAGAAAGATAAATATAATTATTGTTGTGTGAGGGTAACTTTAAAAAATAATAAACAATAGACGTTTATTTATTTATTTACTAGTCGCCCCGCGGTTTCGCCCGCGTAGTTACTGATCCCGTTATTTTCTCGGGCTAAAAAATAGTCGTGTTATTCCAGACCATCACCCATGTATCGAATTTCATCCAAACCCCTTGTATAATATGACTGGCCTCATGGGTGGGTAGTAGCTCTGCCTGCGAAGCCGAGGGTCGTAGGTTCGATTTCCACCCAGTGCAAATATTTGTGTGATGAATTCAAATGTTTGCACTGTGTCTGGGTGTTTCTATGTATAATAAGTTTGTATTTAAAACCAAATAAGTATTATATCAGCTATCTGGCCGCCATCATACAAGTTTTGCTTAGTTTGGGGTCAGATGGTGATGTGTGTGAATAGTCCACCAAAATTAAAAAAATATATTTTTAACTATTAAGTAGTTTTTGCGTGATAGAGTAACAAACATACATCCATACATTCTTACAAACTTTGGCGTTTATAATATTGGGATTTATTTCAATTAAATGTGTAACTCATAGTTAAAAACTTCCACATTACATGATTGAGCTGAGGGAGGCGAGATATTGAACCCTTAAATTTCCTAGTTTATCGAAGAGTTTAGATGCGCGTGCATTATTTCTGACGTGCAATAACATCCCCATAACCGCGGCATCGCTTCTCCCCATAACAAGGAGAGATTAGTGCCGCCTTGCCCCAATTTATTCTCGTCAAAATTTGCCATCTCCTGTCACTTGCAGAGCGGTTTCCTATGAAGCAGTAAGGGGAAAATGTACTTTATTTTCAGCTGATTTCATTATCACTATACAAAGCTTTCTATATTTTGTTATTAATAATGGAATCTATAGTTCAGTTAGCCATTGCTATGTACCTTTTTAACCCCCGACCAAAAAAAGGGGTGTTATAAGTTTGACGTCGATGTCTGTCTGTCTATCTGTGTGTCTGTCTGTGGCACCTTAGAAGTCAAACGGATGGGCCGATTTCGATGCAGTTTTTTTGTTTGAAGGTTAGTTTCCGTCCGAATGTTCTTAGCTATGTTTGGTTGATATGGATTTAAGATGGCCGCCTCAACAAAATGGCGGACAAAATATTTCTTCACAACCTGCCTCAATATGGGTATCAAATGAAAGGGCTTGACCAGTATAGTAACATACACTATAACAAATTTCAAATTCAAGATGGCCGCGACCACAAAATGGCGAATTACATATTTTTTTTCACTACTAACTCAATATGGGTACCAAATAATAGGGCTTGATTAGTAGAACACTATGCACTATAAAAAAATTAAAATCCAAAATGGCCGCTACCACAAAATGGCGAAATACATTTCTTTTTTCACAACTCCTTCAAAATGGGTATCAAATGAAAGAGTTTTACTAGTAGAATGCTGTACTTACAAATTGCAAATCCGAGGTAGTCGAGGGTTAATCAAACTTTTTAATTTTGTTCTTGTTCTTCCTTCTGTCACTGTATTACAAGAGCTGGTACCAAATTTTGGGTAGGTGTTTGTAAAATAGGGATTCTCAAAAAGACAGATCATGTTGCCTGCCGATCTATGTTGAGGGAATCATTTTGCCAAGCTACTCACCAGCCAGGTCTGCATCACCGTGTAAGGGTATAATAGGAATACACAAATAAAAAAAATTGGCAGTCATAGCAACTGCCGATAGTAGTGAAAACTTATAACTCAGAATTTGATAGCTTACTTTGGAAACTACAAGGGTGTGACCTGGTTATCATGGCATAACCATCTAGAAATGCGTCAGTATTTCCCATTGGCTGACGCATTTCTATATGGCCATGCCATGATGGGCAGGCCACGCCCTTTTAGTATTTCCCATTGCCTGACGCACTTCTAGATGGTCAATGGCTATGGTCCCGAGTTTACACGAAGATTTCTTATCATACCCGAACGTGACGCTAGAATTCAATTCACAGCCCACGAAAAATCTGTCTAGGTGCGCCAAAAGATGTTTTCACTTAAATAATTACAATAAGTTTGTTTGTGTGGTATTGTGTGAAAAATGCACATTATTACGATAACACTTGTATATGGAACGAACAAATACACTGAAATTGGAGAGTTGTGTGACAAGTTCAGCTTAATCAATCGTAGACCCAACAATGATGCTCTTTCAAAATAATCCCAACCAATCACAAATCCCAGGAACACTACACAATATCCGATTAATTATTCGAAAAATTTACCGGATCGCGAATGAGATAGTTATATTACTGTAGAAATTAAAATATAATCTATACAGACCTACTCGTACAGTTTTCAAATATTGTCGATTTTGTTTTCAGAAACCGCTTTACCTATTTCGATTAACTTTAAATGGTATCTTGTGGAAAATATAACTTTAGAAGCAATTTTCATAAAACAGTTTTCTAAATCGTTTCTTGGAGTAAACGGTAAACATCAATAAAAAAAGAGATTCTGGCAAATGGAGAACAAACGTTTTTAAAGTCAATAATTATCATTTTTGTAGTGGTTAGACTCCTTGCACTGTCCGCCTGGGGAAGTACCGCACCTTTGGAAGTAATTCTACTGCCATGCAATAATGTGAAAACATCACTGTATTCCGGTTTGAAGGGTAATGATTCCAATGAAATTATAGGAATATATTATAGATGTAAAATATCTCAGATTTCTGGCTAATGACCCCAGTGCAGTGCTAGGTAATTATTTGGACTCTTCATGCTCCAACAGCTGCGTGTCACTGTGTTTGTGCTATTATGGCCAGACATGTTGATTACCATCAGGCACATGACCTGCTTGCCTCATCACTCTATACCAGGGGTTTCCAAACTTATTTTGTCTGCTGCCCACTCTGAAAATATTTTTTTCTTTAGCGCCCCCTTTTTTCAAATACCTAAAAAAACACTTTGAATTCAAAATAAATTAATTAATTATTGTAAGCTATATTAGCGGAGATTAAACATTCATTCTAAACGTGACTTTTGCTAGAACCCGCAAGAGTTAACCAGAGACCTGAGCCCAGTAGGTAGTACACAACGGACTCCATGTCTCTACACAACGCTACCATTTTTTTTCTAGGCATCATATCGCCCCCCTTTAGACCTCCAGCGCCCACAAGGGGGCTTTATCGCTCACTTTCGGAAAGGCTGCTCTATACTATAAAAACTTTCAAGTATTATCGGACTTTTGTGACACTTTGTGTAGCCTGGCTCGAATAGTCCATACTGTTTGTCTGTGTTGGCATTATTTAGGGTGTCCGGGAGCCACGCAGGGTGTATCGGGACGCAATTCATCAACCCTCGACACGGCGCGATAATTACGCAATCGATACTGTTGTCGCGATGACAGACCCGCTTTCGGAATTTTCAATATACCTACGACAGTTTTTTTGATAGCTTTCTAAATTTATAACAAAAATAATAGCTGCGCCGGGAAACGTCGTATGCGTTAAATAAATAAATGAAATATAAATTGCTGTTTTTTCCCTTATAATTAACTAGGAACGCCTCGCGGTAATTCCTGTTCCCGTTATTTTGTAGGGATAATAAGCCTATGTGTTCTTCCAGACTATAACCTACCTGTATTCAAAATTTTCAGCCCGATCGGTTCATACGTTACGATGTGATTGAGCAAGAAACATCCATATATCCTACTATCCTATCCTACTAATCTTATAAATGTCAATGTATGGATGTTTGAATATTTGGATGTTTGGATGTTTGTTGATCAATCACGTCCTAACGTATGAATGGACCGGGCTGAAATATAGAACACAGATATATTATAGTCTGGAAGAACACATAGGCTACTTTTTATCCCGGAAAACAACGGGAACAACGGGAACGGGAACTTCGCAGGTAACACCGCTGCTAGTTTATAATCAGCTATACAGCCCGATCCGTACATACGTTAGGACGTGATTGAGCAACAAACATCCAAATTTCCAAACATCCATACATTGACATTTATAATATTAGTAGGAAGAGGTTTAAATTATTAGTAGGATTAGTAGGAAGTAGGACACACGCCTACTTACTAATAATTAAATTTTCTCTGGATAAACGAAAACCGAAATCCATTTAATATCAAATTCACAGACACTCGACCAAAGGAGACGGCCCATTTTCCATGGGCATTTGCCCCACATCAAAAGTGCAGGAGACTCGACCAAAATTAGATCATTAAATAGGATTTTTAATCTATATTGAGGAGCCGTTAATGTTTTTTTTCTGCATAGCGGGCTTTAAAAGATATCAACTAAAACTAAATAAATAACTTTTATAGGTCTCCGGGGCTAATTAAGTACATAAACTTGAAACGACTTGGGGCAGAAATGAGCCGTCTCCTTTCCTTAGAAGCGAAGAATCGACCAGATATATATTATGTTAGCAAAGTTTAGTGTTTTGTTGGGATTTCAAAAACTGCCACACCCACATCGACAAAATTTTATGATAAGAAGAAAGAAGATAAGCAGAGGTGGCTCTTAAGTATTTGCTACAAAACAAAAATAGGACCATCAAACCAGATTCACAATTAACGGAGCTGTCGCGTAACATATCTACAAAAAAACGTACAACGGAATTTAGAACTTCCTTCTTCTTAACTTTGTTAAAAATAACCTCCGTCTTCTTCTTCTTCTTGTTCTTCATTTCTCCTTTCAGCTTGCTTGGAAGACATCGCTTTTAGCGATAAGGTCGTCATTTCCTGCTTTGTTGTTTTAAGCTTTTGTATATTTTGTTTTTTTAATTAAGTGCAATAAAATTGTGTTTATCTGTCTATCAAGAGGTAAATATAATAATAATAAGTAAGTAAATAGTAAGTAAATTTATTTATTACCAATAACCACATACCAGAATCTTATAAAATATACACATGAAACAAATTGAGAGTACATTTAAATACAAATTACAAAGATTCTCCCAGTCTTGACCATTGGCCCCACACTAGGCACTGTGGCCCGTGTTGTGGTAACCGGTGTAAGATTTATGCAAAACACTAGTATTACTGCTGGGGGAGACCGTAGTAGATAAACTAAAAATATAAAGTGAAAATATAAGTGGAAAAATGAACTCTCTAAGCAACAAAATTAAGAATTAAAGGAAATTAAATTTAAAATTATCATCATCATCATATCAGCCGAAAGACGTCCACTGCAGGACAAAGGCCTCCCCCAAAGATTTCCACAAAGATCTGTCCTGCGCTGCCCGCATCCAACGATTTCCGACAATTTAAAATTATATTAAAATTAAATTCCTCACTATAACAATGTACAATTCTCTCTTTCTCTCTCTCTCTCTTTGTGTGTGCGTGTGCAAGCGTGATAATAAATACATGCTTACTGCCTAAAAACTAAATTTATCTAAACCATTCTAACTCGCATTTCAATGATCATCATTTGAATGATGTTTGTGTGAAACAACATTTGAAACAACAATGATTTCCACGTATTCCTGTCTCTTGCTAAACGGTTTCACACTGGCTCAGTTTTCCTATTATTATCTTATTGTCTTGAAGTCATATTCCCATCTTTTAGTTTGATTTGTCTGCAATATAAATCATCAAACCACAGATTACAGAAATAAACAGATGGAACCTTCGTGAACAACACTGTGAGGCCCGTAATTAGTCATGTTGACGCAAAATTGTCAAATCAACGTTCCAAATTACTAGTTTAATGTTGTCAGTCTTAAGAAAAAAGTCCCACTATTGTTGTCTTAGCTTGGGAAATCTTCACGTATAATAAACACATCAATTGATATTTTAAAATATTAATATTATCACACCGATTATGCAAGGATTTTTTGTTACTACTATTTCCATTCTAAGACGAAAAGAATTTTGATTTTGCATGCAACTAGAAATTAACTTGAATCGCAAATAATGAAATTAGTGTAATTTACTCGCTTAGATAGGTTAAACAAAAATTAAAACAACCATCTTTACCACCAAACTATTTTTGATAAAATGCATATAGGCTACCAGTATGTTATAGGTCCAAACAACAAACAAAAAAAAACTGACAAAATAATCATTTTAACAGTTCACTTATTATTCACCTTTTTTTTTGCAAAAAAACAAGACTTTAAAATCAAGTAACCGTATAATGACATTCTCGAAACATACGTAACGCGGACAAGCTGGATGTCATATCACACTCTCTCACAAGTCACAAGGTCACGGAAGCTAACTCACATAACCTGAAGTTTATAACACTCTTCCCAAAATAGTTATATCTGCCCCAAGTTTCGGCAGCTTCAAAAACAAATTAAAGTGCTGGCTAATCGATCAAACTTTTTATAGTTACACCGAATTTTTAGAGAGTGATGGCAAAGTCCTATAAAAATGTATACAAAAATTTGACATGGGTCAGTACAATTGTTATAAAAACATATTATACTCCTACAATTCTTGACAGTTTTCTGTACAATAATTATTATAATACAGTAAAGAAGTATTTCAAACTTTGAAAATGTATACAATTTGTATACTCTTTCTTTTGTTTTTATTTTTTATTTATTGACGTGTAAATTGTACATTTGTGAATAAAGTACTTTGACTTTAATATCAAAAACAAACTTTACAATTTAAAAATATTTCATTTTACAAACAACGTTATGCATAATATTAACTTCAAAAATGTCTTCCTTCAACAAATGTTTTATTTTATAAACCATCATTTTATAACCAATTATATAGCCGTTTCACTTAGATAATATATCGAATGACATTACAATATAATACAAAACACTTTATTGGCACCATAAACAAAGTTGACAAGAAGTAACACATATAATAACAAAACAAAATGGGCACAAAAGGCGATCTTGTCGCTAAAAGCGATCTCTTCCATATAACCTTTTGATTCATGAGGAAACAAAATTTTTAATATTTTGGGCAGTGGTGCAACTAACGAAATAAATAAATACAAATTTTAGGATGTATTAATGATTTTGTTTTTTGTACATTTTATGTCATAAATTACTCATTTCACAAATTTAACATTTACTTAAATTAAATTTGAAATTAAATTAAATTGAATTATACAATGCCCATCAATAATTTGGTCTATGAGTATCTAAAAAAATATACAATCTATATTTTACCCTAAATTCAGGGAAAATAATTTCCATTTAGTATCGCCACACTAACCTATTTTCGTTGAGGTGTTGTGTTCCATTCATCACCAAAATAAAATCGCCTAAATTATATAAATAACAGTAAAAATATTCAAATTTTCCTATGAAATTATATTCCTCTTTACTTTTTTTGTTTTTGGGAACATTGTTTGAAGACACAAAACGTCATATTTTAAAACAAAACTTAAAATCACACGGGACTCCCGTACAACACGGAAGTCCGTTTTATACTGACTGGAGTTTGTATTTGCTTAGGCGTTTGTATTTCCTTTGTCTGCTTCAGTACCTCTGTTCTGCGCACTCCATCTGGTTTTATTTCTGTAATCTGTGCATTCGGTATGATTTGTCAGAGTGACGCAACATTTCATGGAAATGACTTCACGTCAAATGAATAACGGTTAAGATATTTCGATTTTGTGAGATATTGAGATAATGAAATATCGATTAAGAAATAGATAGTCGGAGCATAAATGGAAGCAGCCCACTGAACGTTCCCACTGTTGGGATTCGGAGCCTCTCGCAAGGAAAGAGCCAAGAGAAAAGCTGTTCAGGTATAATCCACGAAGTCCCAGTGAAGTTTAGCAAATGACGCATGATCTCGATAGATTTTAGGAATACTGGCCTCGTGGCTTATTTGGTAGTAGCTCTGCCTGCGAAGCCGACGGTCGTGGGTTCGATTCCCACTCAGTGCAAATATTTGTGTGATGAATTCAAATGTTTTTTTTTTTTAAATATAAAGTGACGAGACGAGCAGGTCATGTGCCTGATGGTAAATGTGCCTGATGGTAAGCAACATGCCTGCCACATAACAACACAGTGACACGCAGCTATTGGAACAAGAAGATTCCAAATCATTACCTAGCACTGCACTGCGCTCGTCACCCAGAGATCTAAGTTGTTATATCTCTAAGCCCTGTAATTTCACTGGAAACATTGCCCTTCAGACCGGAACACAGTAATGTTTGCACATTACTGCTTGGCGGTAGAATATTTGGCAAAGGTGTGGTCCTTCCCCAGGCGGACTCTGCCAAGAGTTCTACCACTACAAAAACTTGTTGTACTGTGTTGTTTGTGCTGTGTCTGGGTGTGAAGTATAATAAGTTTGTATTTAAAACTATATTTAAGTATTATATCAGCTATCTGGCCGCCATATTACAAGCTTTGCTTAGTTTGGGCACAGTAAATACATAATACATATTCTTTACTGTGGTTTGGGGTCAGATGGTGTTGTGTGTGAATTGTCCACCAATATTTATATTTATTTTACCAGTATTTATACGACCACCGAAATATAAACAACAAATTGTAGATAAGCTACTTAAAGGATCTTATTTGTTGTCACGATGGCTGAGCCTGCTTTGGAGGTTTGAATATTCAATGATTTCGGTTTAGCTGTGTAAAATTTATCTATGCTGATATTATAACGAGAAAAGACTTGTTTTTGTTTTTGATGAATAAAGTCCAATAGGTACTACTGAACTAATGTTCTTTTAAAATTGACTGGCCTCGTGGCTTAGTGGGTAGTAGCTCTGCCTGCGAAGCTGAGGGTCGTGGGTTCGATTCCCACCCAGTGCAAATATTTGTGTGATGAATTCAAATGTTTGCACTGTGTCTGGGTGTTTCTATGTATAATAAGTATGTATTTAAAACTATGTAAGTATCATATCAGCTATCTGGCCGCCATCACACAAGCTTTGCTTAGTTTGGGGTCAGATGGTGTTTTGTGTGAATTGTCCACCAATATTTATTTATATTTATTGTTATTATTATAGTAGAACTATTACCTCTACATCCCACTAATGTTATAAATGTCGAAGTATGGATGTTTGTTGCTCAATCACGTCGTAACGTATGAACGGATCATTCTGAAATTTGGGTTCATCATCATCAGCCTGTGTTCGTCCACTGCTGGACATAGGCCTCTCTTATAATACGCCACTCAGCCCGATCTTCGGTTTTATGTTTCCAACTGCCACCAGCCATCTTTCGTATATCGTCACTCCATCTGGACTCAGGGCGTCCTACACTTTACACACTTTTACACGTTTGCCGATTCGCGGTCTCCACTCCAAAACCCGTCTACCCCAACGGTTATCGGGTCTGCGACAGATGTGACCGGCCCATTGCCACTTCAGTTTGCTAATACGCTGAGCTATGTCGGTGACTTTAGTTCTCTGACGAATTACTTCATTACGAATGCAATCCCTCAGAGAAACTCCAAGCATAGCTCGTTCCATAGCTCGCTGAGCGACTTTGAGCTTTCTGACCATATTGACTGTCAGTGTCCACGTTTCAGCACCGTAGGTCATAACTGGTAGAACGCACTGGTTGTACACTTTTGTTTTGAGACTTTGTGGAATGGGTGACGAGAAGACTCGACCAAGTTTGCCAAACGCCCAACTGGATTCTTCTCACGGACTCTCTCTCTCAAAGCTACATCTACCTAGTTCGAGCATCTGCCCCAAGTAGACATATCTCCTTGCTCTGTCGAAAAGAGACGACGTCATTTTGCATTAATAATGACGTCAAGTGAAGTGTCTTTGTTTACAAACATGACCAATTGACCATACTTTTATGCAGGTTTTTTGTAAATTTCAATTAGTTACAGATTCTTTAATATTGAAGGGTAAACTTATTGCGCATTTACAATGTTGTCTAGATAGCCTGTTAAAATTTTGCCAATGAAAAAAAACAACGGTGTAAAATAGCTAGAATCAGCCATTTGTTTCCCAATTTTAGACACATCATAACACTGGCTATCAGTACACATGGCATTGACGGAATCCAACAGGCCAACATACACTGGCCGCCGTATGATAGAAACAGAGCCCAATATAACGCGACCCTAGCCCCCATTTCGATAAACCAATACAGAAATCGTTTCACTATAACAATGTGATTTTATTTCAATCGCGACACTTCCGCTGCTGACGTCACTGATTTAGGCAGTAGATCACGTCATCTTCATGTCTCCGTAACATTTCAAACATCATCAGTTAACAACAAAACGCGTGAGATTATAAACCTACGCTAGGTTAGGTTAATAATTATAATTTATTTATTATTAAACTATTAGTTAGATTATCCTACTAATATTATAAAATAAATGTCAATGTCCATTACATTGACATTTATTATTGTTTGGAACACATAATAGATTGTAGTCTGGAAGAACACATAGGCTACTTTTTATCCCGTAAAAATAACGGGAAAGACGGGAAAAGGAACTACGTGGGTAAAACTGCGGGGCACTGGTAGTAACTAATAATATGACGTATTACGATTATAATCTATCGTCGCGTCCTTAGATTACTTACCAGCCAAAGGGGAACATAATACGAGTATAATGTAACAAAATAAATTGACGCAACGCGTTATCAAAGTGCTTAAGTGGTTTAATATATTGCCATTCAGTGTAGGAATGCCGCCGGCACACTGTGCGCGCTTCCGACTGATGGCTTGGTCATTGTTATTATCTTTAGACCCTCGTAGGGCAATGAATAATTTAGATGTACTTAGTGTAAGTAGTTAGGTAGGTATTTGGTGTAGTTCCGATGTTAATTTAAATAATAAAGGCTCCGTCCGTTCAAAAATAATACAAGCAATGATACTTAAAAAATAATAAGGTTTAAGATTTAGTGCAAATATTTAAGGTTTGATTAAAATAATGCGCAGCAAAGCGGTGACCTTTGAGGTTTTAGAAGAACAAACATGGGACAAATTAAAGCCAAATGTGAACCACGATAGTGTTAAAATAAATTGGATTTACTATTTCAAGTAAATAAATTGGAAATATCGTTAGTAGTAGTAGTAGTTGGTTAGTAATAAAATTTAGCAGTATTAATATAAAACCACGAACAACAAATGAACAAGAAACCCTATCACGAAACTGATAGACTAAAGGACGTCTACTCTATTTCTACGAAAACGTAATTTCGAAAAAAAACTCGCGACTTTCTTTTTCTCGTTCTACTTCGTTTCGTCCGATACAGCATTGTTTCACGTTTAAATGTTCTAAACATACTCTAATTAGAGCAGGCTTAGAACATTTAAACGGACAAAACGCCGGATCGAAGTAGAATCGGAGTTGGAAAGTCGCGAGTTTATTTCGAAATTATGTTTTCGTAGTAAGAGTGTAGACGTCCAGGCCTGTGAGGAAAATGTATAGTTTATATGAACCACCAGGATACCTATGTAGGATGATAGAAGGGTATGAAATAATAAGATTCAACACTATGCCGTCACTTGTACCTGTACCAAGTAAGTGCAGGCGAAATTCTCGATCATTTCTCCTCGTCGCAAGATTTTTGTACGGCGTTGCGGAATAATGGATTAGAAGAGGTATTTTATTCATTCATTTTTTTTTTTAGTTTTAAACTGACATTTTGATCGCAATAACGCAGTAGCACTATTTTGTCAAGCAGATAACGTCATTATACAGAATCGTTTAACATAATAAGGAAATTAAACAAACTACTGCAATTATTAAAATTTATAAAATTACGTTTTTCACATAACAAAAACCGATTGAAAATGAAAAGCACAGTAACGATATCTATTCCTACTTCAGCGGATATCAGTATTGGAAAATATCCGATATTGGTGTTTCTCCGTTCGATTTGGCGTAAAAATAAATGTGTTTTTGACGATTTAGTTGTAGAGGGTGTCACTGTTTAGAGGGGTCGTGACCTAATGACGGTTTTTTTTAAAGTGAAAACTTCTTTTGGCGCGCCTAGACAGATTTTTCGTGGGCTGTGAATTGAATTCATTCGTCACGCTCGGGTATGATAAGAAAGCTTCGAGTAAACTCGGGACCATGGCTATTGGCCGTCTAGAAATACGTCAGCCAATGGGAAATGGTGAAAGGGCGTGGACAGGCCATCATGGCATGGCCATCAAGAAACGCGTCAGCCAATGGGAAATGCTGCCGCATTTCCAGATGGTCATGCCATGATGACCAGGCCAAACCCTCCGGTTACACCCGTGTAGTTTCCAAAGTAAGCTATCAAATTCTGAGTTATAAGTTTTCACTTCTATCGGCAGTTTCTATGACTGCCAATTTTTTTAATATAAAGTGACGTGACGAGCAAAACCTGAGATAGATGGTCATATCGTCAGTAAACCGACCAAACATGTCAGATAACAGACAACTATTCTTTTGTAGATAGGTAGGGGCATCAAATGTGTTTCAAGCAAACATGCTGGCTGACAAGGCATTTTGGCTTTTTAAACCTTTTTTTTTTAATCTTGTTTACAAATCGCACTAAATAAAATAAATTTTACAATAGTAATTGTAACAATGTCACGATTGTGAGGTCGAATGTGACGTATTTGTGCGCCACTCTGTTGTTATGTAGTGATAGGATTCTTTGCAGAGTCCGCCTGGGGAAGTACCACACCTTTGCCAGTTATTCTACTAAGCTGTAATGTGAAAACATCACTGTGTTCCGATTTGAAGGGAAATCTATCAAGTGCAATAGAGTACAATCCTCAAAAAAACTAAGTAGCCCGTTAGTTAGATTGCCAAAAAATATTGTGCACGTATTTTTTCTTTTGTTTCACAGACTAAAAATGACGAAGATACAGCGCTTCGAAGTTTCGTGTGACGTCACTTGTGAGTACGATTTTTACTCACGAGTGACGTCGCGACCCCCCACTCTCGAAGTTTGATGGTCTATATCTTTGACGATTTTTAATATTATGAAAAAACAAAAAATACGTGTCCTATATTTTTCCATGATCTAGCTGACGGACTAATTAGGATGGTGTATTTTTGACCCAGTCCGGTACCCTATTACACGGGTAATAAATTACGGGTTGGTAACGAATGCTACCGGGCCTGGCCGGGTTGAAAAATATACCAATCACAATCACAAAAGTTACTATCATATCTTACTAATATTGTAAGTACAAAAGTTTGGATGTTTTGATGTTTGTTGCGCAATCACGTCGGAACAGATTAGATAGAAATTTGGAACAAAGATTGCCTGGAATAACACATAGGCTACTTTTTAAAGCAGAAACATTGCGGGAAAAACCGCGTGGAGTTGCTGGTAACAAATAAAAACCAACACGATATTAAAACAGATTACGAACACTTAGCAAACAAGTAATGTTGCTAAACTATGCGATATTTCCTGCGGATCCCCCATGCATCAAAGAAAGGCGGAAGTGCTTGTAAATTACATTAATGATTCAAAGGGCAGTCATAACATACATACTGTGACAGTATAAAATCTACACACATCTATTTTATAAAGGTAGTTACGAATTAAGAATGTATGTTTTATCTCTATGCCCTGTAATTTCACTGGAAACATTGCCCTTTAAATCGGAACAAAGTAATGTTTGCACGTTACTACTTGGCGGTAAAATAACTGGCAAAGGTGTGGTACTTCCCCAGGCGGACTCTACAAAGAGTCCAACCGCTACATACATAATGATTATTAATATGTATTTTGTAAATGAAGAGTCCAAATCATTACCTAGCACTGCACTGCGCTCGTCACCCAGAGATCTAAGATTTTATATCTCTAAGCCCTGTAATTCTAATTTGCCCTGTAATTTGTAAGTTTCTCTGGAAACAATGCCCTTCAGACCGGAACACAGTAATGTTTGCACATTACTGCTCGGCAGTAGAATGACTGGCAAAGGTGTGGTACTTCCCCAGGCGGACTCTGCCAAGAGTCCTACCACTACAATGACATTGTCACCTGATGTTAGACCTAGTTTCACAGAAACAAATGATGAAGTTAGAAACATCAACATCGTTTGTGAAGACCTGTCCATAGACACCCGACACGTATGGGTTTGTAAGTTCTGATGTTTGTATGTTTACGTCACGTCGAAATAGAACGGATCGAATTGGAATTTATAAGATCTGTAGTTTTTGAACTAGAATAGCACATAGACTACATCATGGGCACAGAGGTTTTTCAGCGCGGGAAAAAAATGGCAGTCATAGGAACTGCCCATAGAAGTGAAAACTTATAACTCAGAATTTGATAGCTTACCACGGAAACTACACGGGTATAACCGGAGGGCGTTGCCTCGCCATCATGGCATGGCCATCTAGAAATGCGTCAGCATTTCCCATTGGCTCACGCATTTCTAGATGGCCATGCCATGATGGCGAGGCCACGCCCTTTCAGCATTTCCCATTGGCTGACGCATTTCTAGATGCCCAATCGCCAAGGTCCCGAGTTTACCCGAAGATTTCTTATCATACCCGAGCGTGACGGTAGAATTAAATTTACACCCCACGAAAAATCTGTCTAATCGCGCCTAAAGAAGTTTTCACTTCAAAAAAACAGAAACACTGCGCGGGTAAAACCGTGGGCGTTGTTTGTCGTATTGTAAAGAGACAAAACTTACAAACAATTAAAAGTGTTAACTGCCCATTAATAAGGTCGAAACTTGTAATTCGGTACTTGAAGAAATCAACGAAAATCTCGATTCAGTTCAAAGGCGAAGTTTTTGAAGACCCCTACCAAGAGCTCTAATCTTTTGTTGTTTAGCGTTGTTTTGTGAAACAATCGACATGCGACATTTTGTTACGCGAAAGTTTACCTTACCACCAGTAGATATGGTGTACAGTTACGATGTGAAAAATAATGAATGTTATTATGTCAAGAAACAGATATTTCCTTAGCAAAAAAAATCTTTGGTATTTTTTTTTGGAGATAGCTTATCGATTCGTCATTTATCACCGATGAGCCTTTATCAAAAAAAAAGTTTCAGACTATGTACTTACTGGATGGCATTACGATTATGAAAATAGATAAATTATACGTGATCATCAGATTGTGCCATGATTTGCGTGTTCAAATGTGATAGTATGTAAAACTAAATGGGGAATCAGAAAACATAGGTAGTCGCTAGTTATGTTTTTGATTTTTGACCAAAAAAAATGACTGTTTTACTTTTGTTATTTATTTATTTAAACGCATGTCAATGAGTTCAATTAACGTTAATATAATCATAAATTTAGAGCACATATGTTCAAGTAATGTTAACGGACCGGTAACTGTCATTTAAATGTTAAAACTGCGAAGGTTTGTTTGTTGTATGAATGTTTGCAAGACTTTCAATCAAAAATGACTAAAGAGGTCTGGATGAAATTCTATTTCATAGAGAGATACTCGTAATAGTATGAAAATAGGCAAATTTTAATCCCGGAAAAATAACGGAACTACGTGTGTGAAACCGCGAGGCGCTGTTAGTAATATTATAAACGCGAAAATGCGTGAGTTTCTATAGATGTTTGTTACTATTTTACGCAAAAAGTACAGAACGAATCTGGATAAAATTTGGTAAATAGAAAGATAATAATAAATATATGTAGATAGTATGAAAAAACACATTCGTTAAACATTGTCCCAGTAAAATAACTAGACGGGAACTACGTGAACCGCGGGGTACTATTAGTTGGTAGTAGCTCTGCCTGCCAAGCCGAGAGTCGTGGGTTCGATTCCCACCCAGTGCAAATATTTGTGTGATGAATTCAAATGTTTGCACTGTGTCTGGGTGTTTCTATGTATAATAAGTATGTATTTAAAACTACATAAGTATTATATCATACAAGCTTGGTTTAGTTTGGGGTCAGATGGTGTTGTGTGTGAATTGTCCACCAATATTTATTTATTTTTTACCAGATTAGTTTTAGATTTATTTAGTTCCCGTTCCCGTTATTTTACCGGAATAAAAAGTAGCCTATGTATTCTTCCAGACTATAATCTACCTTTATTCCAAATTTCAGCCCTATCCGTTCATACGTTACGACGTGATTGAGCAACAAACATCCAAACATTGAGATTTATAATATTAGTAGCATTAATTCCCGAGCGAATGGAAAACCGCCATAAAAGATCATGGTACGGGATTGAGAGATAAGTACGTCCTTGATATTCAAACTTGATATTTGTTTCAATTTGAAGATATATTAGAATTAAAGTCAAAACTGAAGTAGTTACATTGCCCGGCAACATTCATTTCAATTAATATTTTTTTATACAGAAACTTGAAATGCAATTAATTACTTGCTTTGTTACTTATTAAATACCTGGACAGAGCTTTGTTCGGATTTATTTGACGGTCTAAAACACGGTTAAAACGACGTTTTGTAAAACTGAAACCTAGCTATAGACCAATTTATCGACCTTGAACTTTCTTAATTAGTTTCATGAAAATTATCACTAAATATACAGGGTTACTGGTTATCAGCCTGCATCAGTTTAAAGGTATGATCTGTACCTACATTTAAACAAACTACTTTTGTTCTACAACTACTGTTAAAACTCAATAAAAAAACAATTACGAGTAACAAGACGAGCAGGGCATGTGACTGATGGTAAGCAACATGCCTGCTACATAGTAGCACAGTGATACGCAGCTATTGGAACGTGGAGAGTCCAAATCATTACCTAGCACTGCACTGCGCTCGCCACCCAGAGATCTAAGGTGTTATATCTCTAAGCCCTGTAATTTCTCTGGAAACATTGCCCTTCAAACCGGAACACAGTAATGTTTACATATTAGAATAACTGTCAAAGATGTGGTACTTCCCCAGGCGGACTCTGCCAAGAGTCCTACCACTACACAAAACTTAAAGTACATATCCAAAATAAAGTGTATGTTGTACTCTCTAGTATTGTTTAGTGTTTATGCACGTCACATCACACATCGAGCTTTAAAGAGCGAGCGCGCTCTTGTTATTCCAAGTAGAAATTTACAAACATTACTGAATTATACCCCGTTTACATGATTCCAGTCCAGCGACCGAATCCAGCGCTGGATTGCTTACTGGAATAATGGAGACCGGCACTGGAATGCATCAATCCAGTGCCAGTGCATTCCAGTGCCGGTTTACATTATTCCAGTAACCAATCCAGCGCTGAATTGCTTACTGGAATAATGTAAGCTGGCACTGGAATGCATTGGCACTGGATTGATGCATTCCAGTGCTGGTTTCCATTATTCCAGTAAGCAATCCAGCGCTGGATTTGGTCGCTGGACTGGAATCATGTAAACGGGGTATTTTACTGTGTTGTAGTTTGAAGAGCAAATTAATTTAATACTCTTCATTATTCAGATTTAGTTCAATTGTGAAAGTTATTGATAACTAGCAGCGCCCCACGGTGTTACCTGTTACCTACCAAGTTCCCGTTCCCGTTGTTCCCGTTGTTGTTCCGGGATAACAAGTAGCCTATGTATTTTTCCAGACTATAATCTATCTGTGTTCTAAATTTCAGCTCGATCGGTTCTTACGTTACGTGATTGAGCAACAAACATCCAAAGATCCAAACATCCATACATTGACATTTATATCAACACATCTGTGCAACCCTGCTTTGGGATGTACTTTCAAACTTCCCTAACTGGATATTGTTCTATAAGGAGCACTCCCGAATTTAATTCGAAATATAAATCAAAACAAAAACGTGGAAGGGGTAAAAATAGATCGGGCAACACTCCACTTACTAAGTGTTAATGGGAAATCTTCCGCTTCTAATGGAAAACATTTAGATTAATTTGCGAAAAACCGGTCCAGGGCGATATTGCTGTCTCTTTTTATTTTCGCTTGAAATAAAGTGGATAACAATATCAGTTGAAGGGTCGGTGAAAATACAAATACAAAAGTATTTACTGTTGTTTGTTAGTACAAATACAACACGGTACAGAATATTTTAAACTAACTGCCTAGAGGGCCTAGCCTAGCTAGCCCCGCGGTTTCACCCGCATAGTTACCGATCCTGTTAATTTTCCGGGATAAAAAAATAGCCTACAAGTTATTCCAGGTTATCATCTATCTAGGTTCCAAATTTCATCGAAATCCCTTCATTAGTTTTTGCGTGAAAGGGCAACAAACATACATCCATACAAACTTTCGCGTTTGTAATATTAGTAGGATTAAAACTGACAAAGTCAAAGGCCAAGTCAAATCTAACCTACTTTAAGATCTCACATTTTTTTATCAACAGCAATTGTTATAGGGATCCAATATAGCAAAGAAATAGAGTTTAATACTTGTTCATAATGTTATTCTGTTCCCATACAAAAGTACATATTATTTGGATTTTGCACGCAGCTTGGCCAGTGCACCCTCACTCGTTCAAGGTCGCGCGGTTTTAGCCTACCGCTAGACCGTTCCTTCCAGGAAACAAGTGACAGTCGGTTGTCGGACGCACGGCTGAGCCCTCGCGCAAATCGTTTCCCGCGCATATTGTTATTAGATATGTCGTAAACCCTCCGCGCTAGACAAGGACAGAGTTACGCGTTAGAAGGAGCGCAAATGTTTATTTGAAAATCGCGACAGGTATTGCGAGCTGAATTGAACTTTGTTGTGTCCCAGCAAGAGTCGCTATTTATATAATTGTTTTTGGTAAGTGTGACTTCTGTACTAATATTTATTCCGTGGCTTGGCGCTCATTTAGATCTACCTCCATTCCTTTTGCGGCGAAGCCCACTGCCATAATTTTTGTATTGAACTTGGCTCTTGGCTCCTTTTTTACATTTATGTTTTTTGGTGGGATATTACATACGTTGCACACAATACGTCACCTGTATACATAGTTACAGATATACTGCTACTGTGCATATCGGTCACGCAAAATCACAAGATGTCACCCGTCAAATAGCGTCTAATACAAACGTCTAACTTCACATACCCGACATTAGCATGTCCGGTGACGCAAACCGTAATATTTACCCCCTACATAATATAAGAGCTCAAGAAATTTCACTTCAAAAACATCCAGTTAGCTCAGGACCCTGAAGAAGAAAATCTGGAATTTCAATGTATAATTTAAGACGTTCGCAAAACCTTGGAAAGAAAGTATGGCAAGCAATTTTCAATTGGCTTCATTGAGTAAAACAATGTTTCCGGATGGCTTGCCTTTACAAAACGCGAAATTCTTGATTTGAGTCGCCCGAGTTTTCGCTTTGATCCAGTTACTTGAGAGAGTAATTGAAATTCAAAATCAAAGTTCAAAATCCTCGTTACTAAAACACTTTGTACTGGAGTTATTGATTTTTAAATAATTAATTAATGAATAAATATAAATAAGCTCTATAACATCATCAGTTTCATAAAGCATGAACAGCCCACTAAATGTTCCCACTGCTGGGACTCGGGGCCTTCTTTCGCCAAGTGAGAGTCAAGGACATAATTCACCACGCTGCGCTGGCTCAGTGCGGGTTGGTGGATGACACATGACTTCGAAAGATTTTGGTACATGCCAGTTTCCTCACGATGTTTTCCTTCACCGTTTTAAGTTAGCGGCATTACGAACATGACTTCGAAAAGACAGACACTAAAACGCACTATCGACCTTGTTGTTAAAATCGTAAGCTAAAATCAAAATTTTAGTAGAACTTTTTGGATGAAAGCCCGTCTGTGGAATCTGCGATGGTTTATGTAAACGGAATTCAAATAAAGCCAAAGAGGTTTTTGCCGTTTATTTGCTAATGGTACGGAACCCTTCGTACGGAAGTCCCACTTGCACTTGGCCACTTCAATTTTAATACCGCGGCGCGGCGCTTATTAATAGTGTCTTTCATGACCATGACTGTATACTTCCAAGTAACATCTAAGTTATAAAATTTAAATTAACGAGGCTTTTGAGGACGCTAAAAGACAAGCTCAATGAGTTCTAATCACAACAGTTTAAAAACTATTTAACTTAACTATATAAATTCTTTTACAATAGTAAATTCTATTACTGGAATAAACAAATTCAGCTGAAGAGGGGTATTTCAACGGCGCTATCCATCAAATAAATGACGGGTGCCAATACCACTTCACGGCTTTGTTTCGGGCAAGCATTTTCTTATTTCTGCTTAATTATAAAATGGCCGGTAATTATTCATTTCCCGTACAATATCGTAGCGCTTTCTGACTTTGTTGTTTGGTTAAGCCCACTAATAACTTTTTTATCAGGTACACTTCGGAGAGTGTGCGACTGATCTGCATGATCTAATACCACCTTGCCATTTTTCTATCGGAATACTCGTAGCTCGAGAAAGCGATATCGTTTCATAGTTGATGTTCCGAAGACACGAACGAAAAGATTTGACTCTACTGTGATAAGAACGTCTAGGCTGTGGAATACGTTGCCTGAGTGGGTTTACCCCGATGGATACAATCTTCAACGTAGGTAAACACGCTCCAACGTAGACTGCTTCGTTGCTTAACATCAAGCGAGATGGCGGTCAAGTGTAAACCTATGAAAGTTAAAAAAATTGGCAGTCATAGGAACTGCCGATAGAAGTGAAAACTTGCTGTTGCCCTGGTACTGGTACCTAGGGGCAAACGCAACTCTTTTATATTTCTGTTGTCCTGGTATCTGGAGATAAACGCTGGGCTGTTGGAGGTAGGTAATCGAAACTCTTTACTGTTTCTGTTGCCCTGGTACCTACCTGGCCGTTTTTACCGAGTTTACCCGAAGATTTCATATCCGATCCGATCCATTATCATATCCAAGGGTGACGATTGATGAATCCATTTCACAGCCCACGAAAATTCTGTCTATAGCGCGCCTAAAGAAGTTTTCACTTCAAAAAAAACGTGTAGTGCACTGCGATTTTATCCGTGTAGGTCCTGAACCAGTAATTGTCCAGCAAAGGCCTTTTTGTTATTCCAGACTATAATCTAAATGGGTTCTATTTTCAAACCGATCCGATCAGGCGTTTCGACGTTATTGAGCGATCCAATCTTTCAAATGTATAATATTACTAGCGGCCCGTGCCGGCTTTGCTCGGATAATAACCTAGATACCAACTGCAGCGCCATCTGCCGGGCTGATTTGTGAATCTAAACCATCCAGAGCCCTACCTAAACGTGTACAAAACAAATCATTCAAACCGGCCCAGCCGTTTAGGAGAAGTTCACTAACAACGAAAAGTGGCATTGATTTTTATATATTTAGATTAAAGAGGCGAAAGTAAGATGAAGTTTTTTTTTTAAATAAAGAGTGACGAGACGAGCAGAACATGTGCCTCATTGTAAGCAACATGCCTGCCACATAACAGCACAGTGACACGCAGCTATTGGAGCATGAATAGTCCAAATCCTTACCTAGCACTGCACTGCGCTCGTCACCTAGAGATCTAAGATATTATATATCTAAGCCCTGTAATTTCTCTGGAAACATTGCCCTTCACACCGGAACACAGTAATGTTTGCACATTACTGCTTGGCGGTAGAATAACTGGCAAAGGTGTGGTACTTATATATGTTTGTGTGTTTGTTTCTCAATCCCGTTGTAGGGTCTTAAACGGATCAGTTTGAAATTTGTACCAGCTACGTTTGGTTGTAAAATTATAAGCTTATATTATAAAGCTGAAGAGTTTGATTGTTTGTTTGTTTGAACGCTAGGATTTCGAGAACTACTGCTCTGAATGGAAAGATTATTTTTCTGTTGGATAGTCCATTTATCGAAGAAGGCTACAAGTTTTATAATATTACGCTACTAATAATAGAAGCGGAGCATGAAAGAAAAATGTACCAAAAATTGGAAAAAATATTCCTTTTTGAGAGCTTTTGTTGCGCGCGTTGACGTGCGGCGACCGTCCGTGACAGTATGTGACTATTTTTAAGGTTACTTCATTATAATATTAAACTAAGTCAAAGTCAAAGTACTTTATTCATAAATTTACAATTTACACGTCAATTAATAAAAACATAAAAAGAAAAGAAAGAGCATACAAATTGTATACATTTTCAAAGTTTAAAATGAATACTTTACTGTATTATAATAATTATTGTACAGAAAACTGTCAAGCATTATAAGAGTACATATAATATGTTCCATGTCAAATGTTTGCATTAATTTTTATAGGACTTTGCCATCACTCTCTAAAAATTCGGTGTAACTATAAAAAGTTTGATCGATAAGCCAGCACTTTAATCTATTTTTGAAGCTGCCGAAACTTGGGGCAGATATAATTATTTTGGGAAGCGTGTTATAAACTTCAGGTCCCAAAATGTGAGTTAACTTCCGTGACCTCGTGAGAGAGTGTGGTATAACATCCAGCTTATCCGCGTTACGCATGTTACGAGAATGTCTCTCTCCTCGCGTATTGTATGATTCTAGATTATTTCTGACATACACAGCCACCTGGAAGATCAATATAGCAGGTAACGTAAGTATGCCAAGCTCTTTGAAATATGGTCTGACGGATGTGCATTGCGATACGCCAACGATAGCACGTACGGCACGTTTTTGGGCGCGGAACGCACGCTCCCAATCGGCAGCGCGCGCGTATAGCTCGGCGCCGTATTGTAACCGAGAATGCACTGTGGCAAAATAACACGCCCACGACACATCACCGCGACACTAATCTAACCAAATTTGTTCTAACTCTAAGTTAGTGCTACCAATTTTCGATAGGTGGCGTTGCAACGCGCGCAGCGTTCAGCTAGTTTATCACATAAAATTTGCAAACACAAATTGATCTATAATTAGCTATCTCATCTCTCAAGTTAAACTTGAGTTGAACCAAATTACACATAAATACAAACTTCGGCATGATAAAGAGCTCAATGGGAACAATAGTGGTAGGACTTTTGGCAGAGTCCGCCTGGGGAAGCACCACACCTTTCACAGTTATTCTACCGCCAAGCAGTAATGTGCAAAGATTACTGTGTTCCGGTTTGAAGGGCAATGGTTCCAGAGAAATTACACCTCTGGGCTACGAGCGCAGTGCAGTGCTAGGTAATGATTTGGATTATCATGTTCCAACAGCAGCGTTTCACTGTGCCGTGATGTGGCAGGCATGTTGCTTACCATCAGGCACATGTCCTGCTCGTCTGGTCACTCTTTGCTATTAAAAAAAAGCCTTTTGCCTGAATTCACCCTTTTTGTGCAACCCTGTTCAATTAGGCAGTATGGAAGTTGAATGCAGAGAGTAATCGTGTGCACGAGTGTGTGGAAGTGTGTGTTTGTATGTGTATGTGTGCAAATGAAGAGCGGTCGGCTCTGCGGCCCAACTGGACATGTCAGCTCTGCGAATAATTCTAGAAACTATAATGAGATGATACAACCAAGTATTTGTGGTTTCTAAATCACAAAATGTTAGTTAGATAGCTACTGCCTCATCGATATAAATCAATGGATGTGCCCTCCCAAACTTCAGGCGCACGGAATTATGTTATCGTTGGGAAGAGTGAGCTTACTCTTTCCGTTTTAGTCGATTGTAGGAAGCGGGTAACGCCAGACGTTTATACCTATCACTATTCGTTGTCATAAACCAACAATTAAATTCCGGCTTAAAATAGGAGAAGATTCTCAATTCCGTTGTACGTTTTTTGAAATGAAAACTTGTTTGGGCGCACCACATTCAGATTTTCCGTGGGCTGTGAATTGAAATCAAGCGTCACGTTCGT
Organism: Ectropis crepuscularia; assembly: GCA_963693475.1. Lineage (NCBI taxonomy): Eukaryota > Metazoa > Arthropoda > Insecta > Lepidoptera > Geometridae > Ectropis > Ectropis crepuscularia. The sequence continues at coordinate 25,182,821 of OY856355.1, forward strand.
AAATGAAAGAAATCTTCGTTTAAACTCGGATGATCTAGATGACCATAGTCATGGCGACGCCCTCCTGTTTCACCCGCGTAGTTTCCAAAGTGATCTATCAAATTCTGTATTATTAGTTTTCACTTCTATCGGCAGTTCCTATGACTTGCAATTTTTTTTTGTATGTATTTTACGCGTTAGCGCCGCTAATTGTGTATCGATTCTGACGGTTATTTTTTTGATTGGTAGATCGTTGCAGAAGTGGTCCCATATAAATTTTAGACTTGCTTTCGCGTATTTTACGTTTGTCCCCTATCTTATCTTATCTTATACCTTTAAACGAGCAATTCTTGTATATACCTATAAATATATAGAATCTGAATCTCGGCAACGGCTCGAACGATTTTGATGAAATTATGTATGCAAGGGTTTCGGGGACGATAAATCGATCTAGCTAGGTTTAATTTTTAAAAAACCCATATTATGCGCGTTTTTAGACAATGAAAAACGGTCACATTAGACATTAGAATGCGAAGGTAAATTTAGCCGCGTGACGCGACAGCATAATTAGCTCAGACGGGAAGTTGAAGTTGAAATTGCTCACGAATTAATAGCTCTGGGTTCGAATCCAGACGGGTTCTCTTTTTTTTTCAATTCTTTTTTTTTTAATAAAATCTATTTCTTGTAGTCTTTTATCTGTAGGTATCTAAGAATATTTAGTATTTCAACCGAGCAAAGCTCGGTCACCCAGGTACTTTAATATTTAATTGAAATCGGTTTTTGTTTTTTCGATGAAAATAAATTATTTGACTATAATACTGTACCTTTGCCCAGCAGTAGGACAACTCAGGTTATACTAAAAAAAAAAAAACTGTAAGTACATAAAATTTCGGCAGATAATCAGAAATTAGTAAAACTTCACCATACTAACTTGATGTAGTGGGATATTTGTTTTGATAAATCAATGTGAAAAAAAATGATTGTCTGTAACGTCGGTTGTTTTACGAGCCACAGTTTAACGTGACAACGTCACAACAAAACATTGGTAGATGCGGCGCAAGCTTACATTGGGCGTAACGGGACAATACGCGTAACGGGACATAACGGGACACATTTTCGTGTACGCAGCCGGCGTTCATCGATTTATTAAACGTTGTCACGTCAAACATAGGTTGGGTTTAAACAGCTCCATATATTTCCTGTCGACATAGGCAGTTGCAAATGAAATCGCGTTAGTGCGGCAATCACGCGACTGCGGCTGTAGTTCGTATAAGCCGCACCTTTTGGTCGCCTCTTGTGGTTAGTTTAGCAGGAACGACCATTTCGATATGTAATCGCGACAAGTTACAAGTAACGCCACCTTCCAAAACAAACTACATCACTTTCTAGTATAAATAGTCCAGTCGGGGCAGACATAAAACTAGCCTGATATTGAAAATAAAGTAGCCAAGTGCGAGTTGGACTCGCCCATGAAGGGTTCCGTTCCAGCAAGTAACATAATATACATAGTACACATAGTTCTTGTAGTTCGTTGTAACTTTGATCGAAGTTTTAATAATAGTGTATTTATGACGTACTAAAAAAAAACTAATCATCAGATCGAGTTCAAACTAATTTTCGTTGGTAGTTTTCATGGTAATGTACATCATATATTTTTTTTAGATTTTTCATTCTCTTACTTTAGAAGTTAGAGGGGGGGGGACTCACATTTTACCACTTTGGAAGCGTCTCTCGCGCAAGTTATTCAGTGAAGACAAAAATTATATTTGAAACCTCAACAACATTTTTTAAGACCTATCGATAGACACCCCACACGTGTAGGTTTGATGAAAAAAAAATTTTTGAGCTTCAGTTCTCAGTATGGGGGGCACCCCTAATTTTTGTTTTTAAAAGTTGTAACGTTTCGTGCCTATGGCGTGATAGAATTAGAATACGATAACAAATTTCACCCATGTCAACAATGACCGGTTGGCGCAATTAGTAAGTAAGGGGTCACCTATGAAGATAGGTGCCCCCGGTTCGAATCCCGGTAGTTACCGCTATACTGTTTTTATTCTTTTTTTTTCTCTCAACACTCTTTTTTTTTGTTCTTTTTTTCCTGAGAATAATAGTTTTTATAAAGGATCCCTCTTATCAACGCATTTAATTTAAATCTAAGTATTTTCTAAGAAACAATAACGAAAAAAAAAATCTATTGGCGATTTATCACTACAAACTGACTCTTGCGCTTAAAAATAGATGGCGTTGCACAACTAACCCTATGAGTATTTGGTTAGAGGCTAGACCAACACTAATTTACGACCACTGCCCGAATCGACTTGCACATCAAAGTTCCTATAATTACCAATAGGTGGCGCAGAACTCAAAATTAAATTTAGCTGTGAATTGTATCCTACTCTAGTGTCATAGAAAATCTGGAGAGGTCACTACCGGTACGATAATTATGTTCTTTTTTTCCTGAGAATTTATGTAAAGTAATCATTCAGAACCGCAAAATAAACCCGAAATACAGTTATTTGACGATTTTCTTTCACTTTTGTCATATTCTCTTCCATTTACAATGGGATTCATCCTACTATATTCAGCTGCAGGCATCAGTCACGAAACTGTTCCATTCATCCCGGATTACACTATACGTCGTAGTTCAGACGTAGTACGTTACGTTGCGTGTAATGAACTGATAGTGTGGTTGGTTCGAAAGACCTAGCTACCTAGAGTACTAAATTCAGACTGACTAGGTATAGCTTCTCTGATTCTTACTAATGCTAATGCTAATACACTACACTAAAATCAGTAGCGACTAAATTCAGTCGACCTTTAGACAAGTGTTGTATGCTATCAATATTGTACTTTGTCTATGAAAGGAAAACATTAAAAAATAAACGTCATGGTTTATTTTGTCTATTAATTGATACGAGGATTTTAAGGTTATTGTTGTTTTCCTCGAATCACAATATTTTAAATAATATACTTTGTTTTATCCTTTGGTTTTATTATATTTGTTAATAAGTAATAAAAAATATTATTATAACTTAATTTTTTATTACAATTCCTTAACTAATCAATCGACAATATATCGTACATATATGATGTACATTACCATGAAAACTACCAACGAAAATTAGTTTGAACTCGATCTGATGAGTAGTTTTTTTTTAGTACGTCATAAATACACTATTATTAAAACTTCGATCAAAGTTACAACGAACTACAAGAACTATGTGTACTATGTATATTATGTTACTTGCTGCAACGGAACCCTTCATGGGTGAGTCCAACTCGCACTTGGCTACTTTATTGTTTCATTTTTCATTCATGCTCCGCTCTTGTTGATAGTAGCGTAATGTTAAACAGCCTATAGGCTTTCTCGATAAATGGACTATCCAACAGAGAGATAATCTTTCAATTCGGACCAGTAGTTCCTGTTCCGTATAATCGGGCAACATTATATCGGCCGCGAAAAATCATAGCGGATCTATAGTTGACAGCCGGCTGTCACTTGTACGTTGTCTCGTTTCACCGGTACGTTCGAGCCACTCCTTGTTTTTTTTTCTAACCTGGTTTGCTTTTCTGGATAAAAGTGTTATAGTGCTACGGGAATAGACTATTGGCGTGAACTGTGTTAATTACTACTGGATTAGTGCTGGAATATTATTTGTGAAGTGGCTACTGGATTGGCCCTTTTCTACAACGCCGGACCGTTGCTTCTGCTGGAACGGGAATTCGGGAGGTCGCCTCGATATCGCCTGGTTTGGTTCTTCCCACATTCCCATTTGATCCCTACCTACATTCCTGTCGTATCAAACTGGGCTTTGGACGACGCCGGGAACCCTACGTAAGTGATTTCTTTTCGGTACCTTGTTTGCAATTAGGGGGTATATATTAAAATCGGTATAAAAGCTTAATAATAATGTTCTAGACTTGCTATGGGCCCCAAGTCGGTAATTTCTGGATAAAATACTATACATTTTTTGGTAGACAGAGCGCGGTTAGCCGTAAATACCCCTTTTTTATTTTTAGTTTTCTGGGAAAATATATCGGGTAGGCCAGATATTTGGGGGTTCCCAGTTTATAATTTCTCCCCAAACTGTCGGGAAATTAGTATTAAGTGGTATCCGGTTTAATAGGTTGCGGATATATTTGTTGTGACATTGTCCGAACTTTAGGTTAATTTAAAATTTAAATTTAAATTTAAAAATGGCTTCGGATTTGGCCAACCAGCTCCGATGGTTCGAATCCTTACAAGGATTGGTCGGCCGGAGAGACCGGGAGGAGGCGCTGCTAAACAGGGCAGAACAGCTCGACAGGCGCCTGGAGGTCGCTGAGAGGAGCACAGGATTGCTGCGGGATGCAAGGCCGCCTCCACCTGAGGACCAGATGGAGAGGATTGACGCGGACATGCGGCGCATCCTGGATGTGTACGACGAGGTCTCCGAAAGGGTTCGCCAGCTGGAGAGGTCTCGTCAGGGAAGGGCGAACTCGGGACCCGTCATCAGGAATGCGGGTTCGGGTGTAATGGGACGCCTTCCCACCCTGGACTTGCCCAGGTTCACAGGTAACCTGCGAGAGTGGAGCGGCTTCCGGAGTATGTTCGCCTCTCTCGTAGATTCACGCACCGACTTGACGAGGGCGGAGAAACTGGCGTATCTCCGCACGTCACTGGAGGGTGAGGCACTCTCCCTGATCCAGCACCTGGAGCTGGACGACGACAACTTCGGCACGGCGATGGAGTTGCTGGAGACGAGGTTCCAAAACCCTCGGCTCCTCGCCGACGCTCACGTGTTCCAAATACTGGGGCTGCCGAAGGTGACTGAGAGGTCTCAGTTGAGGCCGCTAATCCTCACGCCCGTGAAGGTGGCGTACAACGCCTTGCGCAGCTTGGGACTGCCAGTAGAACACTGGTCGTTTCTGCTGGTCCACATTCTGCTGGGCAAGGTGCCGCTGGAGTTGCGCGCCCGGTTCGAGCGGGAAAGGGGCCTTCACGGCGACCCGAAGGTCTTCCCCACGTTTGAGGAGCTGCTTCGGGTCCTGGAGTGGGAGGCGAGGATGGTCGAGTCGGCGCCTCAGGAGGCGCAGCCCGCCGCTTCAGCTCGTGGCCCTGCCGGAACAGGACCGCGACCAACCAATCCCCGCACTCAGGGTGGGGTAAAGCGGACGGCGACGGTGACGACTGCGTCGGAGCAGGAGTGCCCGAACTGTGGCCAGCTTCACGCGCTGGTGCAGTGTCCGGCCCTGCTTGCGAGGACGACTTCCGACCGACGAGGCATCGTTCGGCGGTTGCGTCGGTGCTACGGGTGCCTGGGGGGTCATTTGTACAATGACTGCCCCACGGCACGGCCGTGTCCTGGGTGTGGGGGACCACACCACCAGCTCTTGTGCACCAGGAGCGATGGTGCTGGTCGACAGCCCTCAGGGAGGGGGCCCTCCACGGGCGGGGGCGCTCCCACGCACACGCCTCCCCTCCATGAACATCCGAGGCTGAATTACCACCCGCCCTACTTTAGGTACGGCGGGGCAGCTGGATATGCCCCCCTCCGATGGCCCTTATGACTCGGCAGCCATACTGGGCTGGGCCCTGTAGTCCGACGGGTTCGGACGGGCCTCGGAGGGATTGACTAGCCTCCGTTCCCTTGGCACAGGATCAACCGGTGGTCCTGCTGCCCACCCTCTGGTTAAGGGTTTGGGGTCCAAGAGGCGACTACGTCCGGATACGAGCGCTCTTGGACACAGGGTCCCAGGGGTGCATTTTGACAACCTGGGTTGCTCATCGCCTGGGCCTGGATAGGTTTCCGTCACCGACTCCGTTGCGAGGAGTCGGGAACACAGAGGTGAGGTTGGCTGGACAGACCCGCCTCTCCTTCTCGTCCGTACATTCCTATTCGGAAAGGATTGCGGTCAGGGCCACCGTCATGGATTCGGTTGTCGGTTGGCTTCCTCAGGCGGACATAGATCCGGATCTTTTGTCCTGTACTAAGGGTCTCAGGTTGGCGGATCCTCGCTTCGGGATGGCGGGTCCGGTAGACCTTTTGTTGGGTTCTGATGTACTGGGTTACATCATGAACGGCAAGCCTAGACTGCTGGATCAGTCTTCGATCAGTCTTCTGATGGCGCTGCCCACCATCTACGGGAACGCCATTTTGGGAATGGTGGATGAGTGGCAGCAGTCGAATCAGGCTTCTTTTACGGGAACGGCCCTCGCTCAGATCATGCAGAGGTTCTGGGAGATCGAAGAGCCGCCTACCGTGTCTCGGCTGGATCCCGAGCACGTGGAGTGTGAGAACTTTTATCAGGCTCACACTCGGAGAATGGTTTCTGGGCGATTGGAGACTAGGCTGCCTTTCCGGGATAACCCCCCGCGTCTGGGCCAGTCTCGATCATTGGCCGAGAAAAGGCTCAGGTCCATGGAGCGACGCATGGCTCGAGATCCTGTACTTCGGGAAAAGTACATCGAGTTCATGAGGGAGTATGAGGCACTGGGCCACATGTCTCCGGCTCGCGACGACTGGTCGACCATGGACCACTACTTTTTGCCTCATCACGCTGTTTTGAAAGCGTCGACAGGCAAACTCAGGACGGTGTTCGATGGATCCGCTCCGACTTCGACAGGAGTGTCACTGAACCAGTGCCTCCACGGTGGACCGAAGTTACATCGGGATATTGTAGACATCATCCTGAATTTCCGTAGGCATCAGGTGGTGTTGGGAGCGGACATCCGTATGATGTTCCGACAAACGGTCATACACCCCGAGGACAGGAGGTTCCAGTTGATCCTCTGGCGGGAAAGTCCTCAGGACCCTATGATGGTGTATGAGTTGAACACCAACACCTATGGGTTGAGATCAAGCCCCTTCATTGCGATCCGCTCACTGCTGGAGTTGGCGGAGCAAGAACGGGCTCGGTACCCACGTGCAGCCGCAGTTCTGGAACGCGACCTGTACGTGGACGACGTTTGCACTGGTGCGCAGACGGTGGAGGAAGCTCTGTTGCTCCGGGATGAGCTTACAGAGCTTCTCGCATCTGGAGGCTATGAGCTTCGGAAATGGCTCTCTAACGACCCCAACGTCCTGGCTGGTATCCCGGACGATCACCAGCAGGATCCGGGGCTCTTCGAGGAAGGTGACGATCCGCACGGGATTGCGGTTCTGGGCATGCAGTATCAACCGGTTGCTGACATCTTCACCTTTCGGGTGGCACTGGAAGCCACACGCGCGTGGACAAAACGGACGGTTTTGTCCACCATCGCCAGGATGTTTGATCCAAACGGTTGGATCAGTCCGGTTCTGTTCGCAGCCAAGTGTCTGTTACAGCGACTTTGGACTCTGAAGGTCTCATGGGACGACCCCCTGGTTGGAGACTCGCTTAACATTTGGCTTCGTTTAATATCTGACCTCGAAACGGTCAATCGAGTGGCGTTGCCCCGGCGCATTCTGCCACCAGGCTGTAGCCGGATCAGCCTGCACGGGTTCTGTGATGCGTCCGAGCTGGGTTATGCCGCATCTGTGTACTTACGTACAGTTGACGCTGGAGGCCACGTCAATCTCACGCTCTTATTGGGGAAGAGCAAGGTAGCTCCTATCAGGACACGACTCACTATTCCGAAATTGGAATTGAGCGGAGCCACATTACTTGCTCGGCTGCTTAAGCACGTATATCAGGAACTGTCCACCTCGATAGACATCCGGAAGGTCTATGCGTGGTCAGACAGTCAGGTCGTACTTGCCTGGTTACGAGCAGCCCCTCACACCTTGGAGACTTTTGTGGAAAATCGGGTTTCCCAAATCCAAAACATTGGACTGGACATGGTTTGGAGACATGTCCCGGGTGAGTTGAACCCCGCTGACTGTGCTTCGCGCGGCTGTTCCGCGCCGGAGCTAGTTGATCACCCCTTATGGTGGGGTCCGGACTGGCTGCGGGAGCCAGAAGCTTCCTGGCCAGCTCTCGGCGCGGACTCGGAGCGAGCGGAGCTGCCCGGAGTCCGCGTGCATGCGATTGTGGCGGAAGTGCCTCCAGACCCTGACTGGTTGACGGGTCGTTACAGCAAGCTGGATAAGTTGTTGGGGGTAACTAGCTGGATTAAACTACTGTTTGCAACACCTTTAATGCAGAGTATGTACAAATATTTTAAATAAGTTGTGTAATGTAAATTTGTAAATAATAATATTTTATATATGTTTATATATTTACAGTCAAACGATAAACATGTTTGACTGTAATCTGCCTAGCACTGGCCCTGTAGTGCTAGGTGATTTGGACTCTACATGTTCAAAGAAATGCGTACTATTTTAACCATCGATATAAACCATTGGATGTAGCCTCTCAAACTTCAGGCGCACGGTATTATGTCATCGTTAGGACCAGTGAGCTCATACTTTCCGTTCGAGTCGGTTGCATCCGTTGCAGAAGGCGGTGAACGCCGGACGTTTTTACCTGGCACTATTCGTTGTCAAGAACCAAATTAAGTAGAACTACAGCATACCTCGCCGCTAGCGATTCTATGGATCAAGTAGATTGGTGGTAAGTGGTTTACACTTACGCTACACACACAGACGCAGTTTATTACCAATATCAAGGTGCTCGGGGCACATCCAATGGTTTATATCGACGATTTGAACAGTATCTGCTGTTATGGACAAGTAGAACTCTTACTTTCAAGTGTATGCGTTCCTCGTCTCGTCACCCTATATTATTATACTAGCTGAACCGTGCGCGCGTTGCTACGCCATCTGTCGAAAATTGGTCGTACCAATTAAAATTTTTAACAAATTCGGTTACCTTTGGTTCCAATGACGCAACCTTTTAAAAGATAGACACATACTGTCACGCAACGAAAGCTCTCAAAAAGCAATAATTTTTCCCGTTTTTAGGGTTCCGTAAAACGTAAAAACGGAACCCTTATAGATTCGTCATGTCTGTCTGTCTGTCTGTCTGTCTGTCTGTCCGTCCGTATGTCACAGCCACTTTTTGCCGAAACTATGAGAACCACACTGTTGAAACTTGGTAAGTAGATGTATTCTGTGAACCGCATTAAGATTTTTACAAAAGTTTTAAAAAAAAACAAAAATTAGGGGTGCCCCCCATACTGAGAACTAAAGCTCAAAATTTTTTTTTTCATCAAACCTACACGTGTGGGGTGTTTATCGATAGGTCTTAAAAAATGATGTTGAGGTTTCTAATATAATTTTTGTCTACACTGAATAACTTGCGCGAGAGACGCTTCCAAAGTGGTAAAATGTGTGTCCGGGGGGGACACACCTCTAACTTCTAAAGTAAGAGAATGAAAAAACTAAAAAAAATATATGATGTACATTACCATGAAAACTACCAACGAAAATTAGTTTGAACTCGATCTGATGAGTAGTTTTTTTTTAGTACGTCATAAATACACTGTTCGGAATAGAATGACGTAACAATGTATTTTGCTAACTTGTAGAAACGGGTATTTATGGTCTATGGCCGGGCGCGGCCAACGTTTTAGATCTACCGACATCTTCGTTTTTAAGTTGAGTACATCGCTCGGACGGCTCCGACACAGTTGTGATTGTGCATTGAGAACGAGTCGACTGCGCGGGCGCATGTCTTATTGTCCCTTTGTTTCAACTATCAGTCCGGGACTGTTGAATTGTCGAGTCGGTACTCGAAAGCGCGGTCGCGGGAATAATTGTCGCATACTCAAGTGCACCGGGTGCAAGTGTTTGCTAGAGGTCCGGGACCCTTCGCGAGGATCGCGTGTTTTTGTGGTGCCTTCGTTTCTCAGCGCGGTCGCGAGAACGAAGGTTGTGTGAACTATATAACGCCGGGCGTTAACCCCTTTGTTTGTGGGATAAAAGTTATCCGCGCGGACGCGAGATATTGGTTACTGGATTGCGGTGCTCAATTGTTCGGAAGGAGGCCGACTCGGACGAGAATCTGACACGTATCGTACCCATCTATTTATATATATTATAATATTAGATACACGGGGAACCTGGGGTAGATTCTAGGGAAGTCTAGGTTTTACCCACCCTATCCAGAAGGACTGGTTAGCCAAGGTACCGTGTACTAGTTATTTATAGGTTTAGTGTTAAAACGTTCCCAGTCGTAAACTGGGTGGTAGCAGAGACCTAGATTTAAGTTAGGTTTATCTAGGGTAACCACTACCGTTCAGATCGCGGCGGATTCCCATGCTGAACGGCAGTTTATCGAAAACATTTTGGTAGCAAGTAGCGTAGTTAATCTACAAGGCGTTTCGCGTGACTTTGCTTGTAGGGTTTGTTATTAATGGATATTTTGTGTTTCTAACAAAGGATTTGTTGAAAATCTGGAAAAATATATTGTTTCGTCATTTTGTCATCTTGCATTATTTGTTGGGAAAATATCCGGCCATTTTGTGAAAGCTGTTGTTCTATCATTGGTCGGAACTAACCATAGACTCGGAAAGTCTATCTAAGGTTCTTTTTACACTTGCAAACGAAGCAATTTGGCGAGGGCTTTTTTATCTGCATCGGATATTGCCAGATAACATAATAATTATTTTGTGTTTATTTGGCTGCATAAGAGAATATTTATTTGCCAAACGACATAGGGAATATTGTTTTGGACTTTCATATACATATAAATTAATATTGTTTTTTTGTATACAACTTTGATTGTGTGTATTTTTATTTGCATTTTCTTTTGTATGGTTTTAAAAATTGGTGCGGTCGCCAACCTTTGTTGTTTTGTGATTTAGGGGTTAACTTGGTAGTTTAGCTCCGCGTCATGGCTCCGCCCGCGAAGGCACGGTCTGTGTTACAATCGCAGATGCGATGGTTCGCATCTGCGGCAGCGCTCCTTGAGCGGCCCAACAAAGAGAATGCCATCCTGCTCCGGGCCCAGGACGTGCGGGAACGCGTCGGCATGGCGGAGGAAGCGCTGGCAGAGCTCCTTAGTCAGGGGGCCTGCGACAAGGATGCGGAGGAAGACATGGAGCAGATCTTCCAGCTCGCGGACGACATCGCGGAGCGGGCGGAAGTCATCCGCAAGGCAGCCAAGGCGCCAGCGGCTGGCGCTCAGCCAGCAATGGCCATGGGACCGGGGGTGGTCAGCCGGCTGCCCACCCTCGAGCTTCCCAGTTTCGGAGGTAGGTCCGAGGAGTGGACGGCCTTCCGAAATATGTTTGGATCCTTGGTGGAGAACAGGGCGGATCTCACCAAGGGTCAAAAACTGGCTTACCTGCTCGCGTCGGTGCGGGATGAGGCGCGGTCGCTCATCCAGCATCTCCCGGTCGAGGACGACCAGTACGACACAGCAGTGGAACTGCTGGAGGCGCGGTACCAGAACCCTCGACTACTGGCGGATGCCCACGTCAGGAGCTTGCTGACGTTGAGGAAGGTCACCTCCCGGTCACAGATCAGGAAGGAAATCCTGACGCCGGTGAGGGTGGCCATCAACGCCCTCAGACTCCTAGGGCTGCCGGTGGAGGAGTGGGGGTTCCTCCTGGTCCACGTCATACTGGACCGCATCCCGGCGGACGCGAGGTCGCGGTTTGACCGCGAGCAGCTGGACAGGGCCGGAAAGGGGAAGACGGCCTTCCCAACTTTGGGGGACCTGCTCCAGTTCCTGAAGTGGGAGGCCAGACTGGCAGAGTCCTCCGACCCGGGAGCAGGGTCTTCCGGGGTTCCCCCGCGCACGGGTGCGCAGCAACCTCCGGGAGGTTCCAGGGGGACACGGGGCCACGGAAGGGTGACCGCGGCCGTGACCAGCACCCCAGGGGGGTGCCCCTCATGTGGCCAGGCACATGAGCTGCGGTGGTGTGGGGCCTTCGCCAACCTCCCGGTGCTGGAGCGCCGGCAGCTGGCGAAGAGGCTCCAACTCTGCTACGGCTGCCTCGGGCAGCATAACTACCGCGACTGTTCCGAGCAGCAGCCGTGCCCCAGGTGTGGTGGACCACACCTGGAGGCCCTGTGCCGCTTCTCTGGGGATGCAGAGGGCACGGGCGGGGGCGCGCCGTCCAGAGGACCTGGACACGCACAGGGCGCAGGGCGCCCTCAGCGAAGCACGCCCCCTCCAAGGGGCAGGGGCCCCACGGGCGGGGGCGCGCGTCCACGGACTCCGCAGTCTCCGGGAGGCTACGGACATCCCGTGTACGACGCACCCCGCGCTCAACCCATGAACCCGGCAGGGATCCGGGTGGATAGTCCGGTCCACGCGCCGGCCGGTAGGGCTACCGGCCCGCCCCAGGCATATGTGGCTACGCGTGGGCCCCCGAGGACCCGGGCCTGTTGGCGGGACGGGCGCCCTATAAGCCCGCACATTCTGGACCGGCTGCCCTTCTCCTACCCCCCATCGCCGCCTCCGGTAGAGCAGCACAAGGAGAGGCCGGTGAGCTTCTCGCCGCCGATACACGAGTATCCGCGGCTGGAGTATCACCCGCCTCCCTTCCGGTATGGACACCCGTCTGCGCCATACGCACCACCACGGTCGGTGGTCTATTGCGCGAGACCGCCCTACTGGCCAGGCCCGCCTAGTCCGCCGGTGTCGGACGGCGCCGGCCAGTGTTGACTAGCCGGTGCGCAGTCACACAAGGAGCCAGGGACTGTGCTCCTCCCCACCGCGTGGGTCCGCGTGTGGGGTCCTAAAGGGGACCACGTACGGGTACGTGCTCTCCTGGATACAGGCGCCCAGGGTTGTCTGCTCACCACTCGAGTGGCGACACGCCTGGGCCTGCGATATAAAGCTAAGGCTTCCCCCATCCGTGGGGTAGGGGGTGTGGAAGTGAGATGTCTCGCGGGCGAGACATCCTTCGCCTTTTCAGGTGCGGAACCGTCCTCCTGGAGGATCCAGGTTCAGGCTACGGTCATAGACACGGTAGTTGGATGCAGTCCCTCCGTGTTCTTACCGCCAGGGTTGGCGTCTCTCGCAAAGGGCTTGCGCTTGGCAGACCCCCGGTTCTACGAGCCAGCACCAGTGGACCTGCTGCTGGGCTGCGATGTCCTGGGGCTGCTATGGTCTGGACCAACCAAGGCTATTGCCCACACTTCGTTGTCGGCAATTCCTACCCTTCTTGGCCATTGCATAATGGGTCCTGTGGTGGAGAGGGAGCTCTCCCAGGACAACCTGCTCTACGCTTCAGCCTCCATCGCGCGGGTGATACAGAGGTTTTGGGAAGTGGAAGAGCCTCCCATGGTGTCCAGGTTGGACCCGGCCCATGTGGAATGCGAGTCCTTCTACGAGACTCATACGGTGAGGACACCGTCGGGTAGATTTCAGACCAGACTGCCATTCGTGGACTGCCCGCCGGAGCTGGGCCAGTCCCGACAGTTGGCCGAGAAGCGTCTGCTGTCTATGGAAAGACGTATGCAGCGCGATCCCGTACTTAGGGGGAAGTACGTGGATTTCATGCGAGAGTACGAGGAGTTAGGACACATGTCTCTCGCTCGCGTCGATTGGACATCGACATGTCATTACTTCTTGCCACATCACGCCGTGTTGAAGGCTTCAAACGGCAAGCTGAGGACGGTGTTCGACGGATCAGCGCCTACCTCCACAGGAGTGTCGCTGAATCAGTGTCTCCATGCAGGGCCAAAGCTGCATCGGGACATCATCGACATCATCCTGAACTTCAGGAGACATCAGGTGGTGTTTGGAGCGGACATCCGGATGATGTTCCGCCAGACCTTGATACACCCTGATGACCGAAGGTTTCAGCTCATACTTTGGCGGGAGGACCCGACCAAACCAATGAGGGTGTACGAGCTGAATACCAATACGTACGGGCTGAAGTCTAGCCCCTACATAGCAATCCGCACGCTATTGGAATTGGCGGAGCGTGAGCGACACAGGTTCCCGCGCGCGGCGGCCGTGCTCACACGGGACCTGTATGTTGACGACGTCTGCACAGGAGCAGCGTCCATTGAAGAAGCGGTTCGCTTGAGGGACGAGCTCATTGGCATACTCGCCGCGGGCGGCTATGAGTTGCGCAAGTGGCTGTCCAACGAACCCAGGCTTCTGGCAGGGATTCCAGAAGACCACCAGCAGAACCCTCAGCTGTTTGAAGATGCTGAGGATCCCAACATGGTAGCGGTATTGGGTATGCGATACCAGCCCGCTACGGATGTATTTACGTTCCGGGTGGACTTGGAGGCCCCTAAGGCGTGGACCAAGCGAACGGTCCTCTCCACTCTGGCACGGATGTTCGATCCCAATGGTTGGATCTGCCCCGTCCTCTTCTCCGCCAAATGTCTCCTTCAGAGACTTTGGACGTTGGGTGTCTCGTGGGACGAGCCCCTTGTAGGAGAACCCTTGGACGAGTGGCTGCGGCTGATATCCACCATGGGGGATCTGAACCAGGTGGCTCTGCCAAGAAAGATACTACCGCCGGGCAGGTACCAGGCCAGCTTGCACGGTTTCTGCGACGCGTCAGAGCGAGGATACGCTGCGTCGGTTTACCTGCGGACAGTGGACTCTAGAGGACGGCCTCAAGTCACACTGCTGCTGGCCAAGAGCAAGGTTGCTCCCATTCGGACGAGGCTCACGATTCCGAAGCTTGAGCTATGTGGAGCTCACTTGTTATCCCGACTGATCAGTCACGTGTCCACCGAATTGGGGCCCAATGTGGACATCAGGAACGTCCATGCCTGGACTGACAGTCAGGTGGTCCTAGCTTGGCTACGCGCGGCACCGCACAAGCTAGAAACTTTTGTGGGAAACAGGGTTTCCCAAATACAGGAAATCGGGACGCCGATCCTGTGGCGTCATGTACCAGGGGTGATGAATCCCGCGGATTGCGCGTCCAGGGGATGTACAGCACCGGAGCTGATACACCACTCTCTCTGGTGGGGACCGGAATGGCTGGCCGGACCGGAGCAGTCCTGGCCTAGCAGCCCACCGAGTGCCTCCACGCAGGAGCTGCCTGGACTCAGAGTCCACGTTGTGACGGAGGAACCGTCAGTTACCATGGATTGGCTGGTAACCAAATACAGCAGTCTGGATAAACTGCTGGGCGTCACGAGCTGGGTCAGACGCTTCATACATAATTGTCGGCACCCACGGGAGAAGGTAGTCTCCCTAGTGGTCACTGCTGGCGAGCGTCGGGACGCAATGCTGTACCTGATTGGCAGGTTACAGGAGGAACGCTTCGCGTCAGAGCTTCGGAAGCTCCGGGACGGCGCTAAGCTCAAGGGTGCTGTTTCGCGCCTGAATCCATTCATAGACCAGGGTGGTCTCATCCGCGTAGGAGGTCGGCTCAGGAATGCTGACCTGCCCTTCGGGCGTCGCCATCCACTCCTCCTACCTAAGGGAGGTCCCTTGGTGGAGCTAGTGGTGGCTCACAGGCATAAGATCAATTCCCATGCGGGTTATACGGCGATGCTCGCCTTACTCCAGCGGGATTTCTGGATTTTGTCGGCGCGACGCGTGGTGCGTCACGTCTTGTTTAAGTGCGTGCCCTGCTATAGGTTGCGGGCCCCCACTATGCAACCCCAAATGGGAGATCTGCCGGCTGACCGGGTTCAGCCGTCTAGACCCTTTGCCGGAGTCGGCACGGATTTTGCCGGCCCTTTCGCTGTCAAATCCTCCACGCTAAGGAGTGCGAAGGTCACAAAGGCGTACCTTTGTGTGTTTATTTGTTTGGCCACAAAAGCCGTCCACCTGGAGGTGGTATCCGCACTGACGACGGAGGCGTTTGTGGCGGCCTTGGATCGGTTTGTGGCCCGTCGGGGGGTCCCGTCATTAATCCGGTCCGATAATGGTACCAACTATAAGGGTACGGATAGGTATCTTAAAGAGGTCGGGGATTTCTTATCTGCCCAAACAGGTTTGTTGGGCCATACACTCGCGCAGCGAGGTATAGAGTGGCGCTTTGGAGTGCCTGCTTGCCCTCATTGGGGTGGGATCTTTGAGGCCGCAGTGAAGTCGGCCAAGACCCACCTTCGACGCGTCGTTGGGGAGACCGTGTTGACCTTTGAGGAGCTGGCCACGGTCTTTTGTCGAGTAGAGGCGGTCCTCAACTCTCGTCCGCTCTGTCCGGTGTCTTTAGACCCTAACGACCTGGAGGTCTTGACTCCTGGTCATTTTTTGGTCGGGCAACCGCTTACGGCTCTGCCCGAATATCCTTGGAAGGATGAGCGCGCTCACCGGTTATCGCGCTTCCAGTTGCTGCAGCAGATGAGTCAGGACTTTTGGCGCCGGTGGTCGGTCGAGTACCTGCATCTGTTGCAACAAAGAGTCAAATGGACAGACCGGACAGATCCGCCAAGGGAAGGCGATTTGGTTTTGTTAAAGGAGGGCAATATGCCTCCGTTATATTGGCGGCGGGGCCGTATTTTGAAGTTGATTACAGGCGCGGACGGAACACCGCGCATCGCTGAGGTTTTAGTTGACGGATCTCGACTAAAACGAGCCCTTGCCACCTTGTCTCGATTGCCGGTGCATTGAACTAGTGAAGTGACGGATTCACTTCAGAGCGGGGGGTTGTTCGGAATAGAATGACGTAACAATGTATTTTGCTAACTTGTAGAAACGGGTATTTATGGTCTATGGCCGGGCGCGGCCAACGTTTTAGATCTACCGACATCTTCGTTTTTAAGTTGAGTACATCGCTCGGACGGCTCCGACACAGTTGTGATTGTGCATTGAGAACGAGTCGACTGCGCGGGCGCATGTCTTATTGTCCCTTTGTTTCAACTATCAGTCCGGGACTGTTGAATTGTCGAGTCGGTACTCGAAAGCGCGGTCGCGGGAATAATTGTCGCATACTCAAGTGCACCGGGTGCAAGTGTTTGCTAGAGGTCCGGGACCCTTCGCGAGGATCGCGTGTTTTTGTGGTGCCTTCGTTTCTCAGCGCGGTCGCGAGAACGAAGGTTGTGTGAACTATATAACGCCGGGCGTTAACCCCTTTGTTTGTGGGATAAAAGTTATCCGCGCGGACGCGAGATATTGGTTACTGGATTGCGGTGCTCAATTGTTCGGAAGGAGGCCGACTCGGACGAGAATCTGACACGTATCGTACCCATCTATTTATATATATTATAATATTAGATACACGGGGAACCTGGGGTAGATTCTAGGGAAGTCTAGGTTTTACCCACCCTATCCAGAAGGACTGGTTAGCCAAGGTACCGTGTACTAGTTATTTATAGGTTTAGTGTTAAAACGTTCCCAGTCGTAAACTGGGTGGTAGCAGAGACCTAGATTTAAGTTAGGTTTATCTAGGGTAACCACTACCGTTCAGATCGCGGCGGATTCCCATGCTGAACGGCAGTTTATCGAAAACATACACTATTATTAAAACTTCGATCAAAGTTACAACGAACTACAAGAACTATGTGTACTATGTATATTATGTTACTTGCTGCAACGGAACCCTTCATGGGTGAGTCCAACTCGCACTTGGCTACTTTATTGTTTCATTTTTCATTCATGCTCCGCTCTTGTTGATAGTAGCGTAATGTTAAACAGCCTATAGGCTTTCTCGATAAATGGACTATCCAACAGAGAGATAATCTTTCAATTCGGACCAGTAGTTCCTGTTCCGTATAATCGGGCAACATTATATCGGCCGCGAAAAATCATAGCGGATCTATAGTTGACAGCCGGCTGTCACTTGTACGTTGTCTCGTTTCACCGGTACGTTCGAGCCACTCCTTGTTTTTTTTTCTAACCTGGTTTGCTTTTCTGGATAAAAGTGTTATAGTGCTACGGGAATAGACTATTGGCGTGAACTGTGTTAATTACTACTGGATTAGTGCTGGAATATTATTTGTGAAGTGGCTACTGGATTGGCCCTTTTCTACAACGCCGGACCGTTGCTTCTGCTGGAACGGGAATTCGGGAGGTCGCCTCGATATCGCCTGGTTTGGTTCTTCCCACATTCCCATTTGATCCCTACCTACATTCCTGTCGTATCAAACTGGGCTTTGGACGACGCCGGGAACCCTACGTAAGTGATTTCTTTTCGGTACCTTGTTTGCAATTAGGGGGTATATATTAAAATCGGTATAAAAGCTTAATAATAATGTTCTAGACTTGCTATGGGCCCCAAGTCGGTAATTTCTGGATAAAATACTATACATTTTTTGGTAGACAGAGCGCGGTTAGCCGTAAATACCCCTTTTTTATTTTTAGTTTTCTGGGAAAATATATCGGGTAGGCCAGATATTTGGGGGTTCCCAGTTTATAATTTCTCCCCAAACTGTCGGGAAATTAGTATTAAGTGGTATCCGGTTTAATAGGTTGCGGATATATTTGTTGTGACATTGTCCGAACTTTAGGTTAATTTAAAATTTAAATTTAAATTTAAAAATGGCTTCGGATTTGGCCAACCAGCTCCGATGGTTCGAATCCTTACAAGGATTGGTCGGCCGGAGAGACCGGGAGGAGGCGCTGCTAAACAGGGCAGAACAGCTCGACAGGCGCCTGGAGGTCGCTGAGAGGAGCACAGGATTGCTGCGGGATGCAAGGCCGCCTCCACCTGAGGACCAGATGGAGAGGATTGACGCGGACATGCGGCGCATCCTGGATGTGTACGACGAGGTCTCCGAAAGGGTTCGCCAGCTGGAGAGGTCTCGTCAGGGAAGGGCGAACTCGGGACCCGTCATCAGGAATGCGGGTTCGGGTGTAATGGGACGCCTTCCCACCCTGGACTTGCCCAGGTTCACAGGTAACCTGCGAGAGTGGAGCGGCTTCCGGAGTATGTTCGCCTCTCTCGTAGATTCACGCACCGACTTGACGAGGGCGGAGAAACTGGCGTATCTCCGCACGTCACTGGAGGGTGAGGCACTCTCCCTGATCCAGCACCTGGAGCTGGACGACGACAACTTCGGCACGGCGATGGAGTTGCTGGAGACGAGGTTCCAAAACCCTCGGCTCCTCGCCGACGCTCACGTGTTCCAAATACTGGGGCTGCCGAAGGTGACTGAGAGGTCTCAGTTGAGGCCGCTAATCCTCACGCCCGTGAAGGTGGCGTACAACGCCTTGCGCAGCTTGGGACTGCCAGTAGAACACTGGTCGTTTCTGCTGGTCCACATTCTGCTGGGCAAGGTGCCGCTGGAGTTGCGCGCCCGGTTCGAGCGGGAAAGGGGCCTTCACGGCGACCCGAAGGTCTTCCCCACGTTTGAGGAGCTGCTTCGGGTCCTGGAGTGGGAGGCGAGGATGGTCGAGTCGGCGCCTCAGGAGGCGCAGCCCGCCGCTTCAGCTCGTGGCCCTGCCGGAACAGGACCGCGACCAACCAATCCCCGCACTCAGGGTGGGGTAAAGCGGACGGCGACGGTGACGACTGCGTCGGAGCAGGAGTGCCCGAACTGTGGCCAGCTTCACGCGCTGGTGCAGTGTCCGGCCCTGCTTGCGAGGACGACTTCCGACCGACGAGGCATCGTTCGGCGGTTGCGTCGGTGCTACGGGTGCCTGGGGGGTCATTTGTACAATGACTGCCCCACGGCACGGCCGTGTCCTGGGTGTGGGGGACCACACCACCAGCTCTTGTGCACCAGGAGCGATGGTGCTGGTCGACAGCCCTCAGGGAGGGGGCCCTCCACGGGCGGGGGCGCTCCCACGCACACGCCTCCCCTCCATGAACATCCGAGGCTGGATTACCACCCGCCCTACTTTAGGTACGGCGGGGCAGCTGGATATGCCCCCCTCCGATGGCCCTTATGACTCGGCAGCCATACTGGGCTGGGCCCTGTAGTCCGACGGGTTCGGACGGGCCTCGGAGGGATTGACTAGCCTCCGTTCCCTTGGCACAGGATCAACCGGTGGTCCTGCTGCCCACCCTCTGGTTAAGGGTTTGGGGTCCAAGAGGCGACTACGTCCGGATACGAGCGCTCTTGGACACAGGGTCCCAGGGGTGCATTTTGACAACCCGGGTTGCTCATCGCCTGGGCCTGGATAGGTTTCCGTCACCGACTCCGTTGCGAGGAGTCGGGAACACAGAGGTGAGGTTGGCTGGACAGACCCGCCTCTCCTTCTCGTCCGTACATTCCTATTCGGAAAGGATTGCGGTCAGGGCCACCGTCATGGATTCGGTTGTCGGTTGGCTTCCTCAGGCGGACATAGATCCGGATCTTTTGTCCTGTACTAAGGGTCTCAGGTTGGCGGATCCTCGCTTCGGGATGGCGGGTCCGGTAGACCTTTTGTTGGGTTCTGATGTACTGGGTTACATCATGAACGGCAAGCCTAGACTGCTGGATCAGTCTTCGATCAGTCTTCTGATGGCGCTGCCCACCATCTACGGGAACGCCATTTTGGGAATGGTGGATGAGTGGCAGCAGTCGAATCAGGCTTCTTTTACGGGAACGGCCCTCGCTCAGATCATGCAGAGGTTCTGGGAGATCGAAGAGCCGCCTACCGTGTCTCGGCTGGATCCCGAGCACGTGGAGTGTGAGAACTTTTATCAGGCTCACACTCGGAGAATGGTTTCTGGGCGATTGGAGACTAGGCTGCCTTTCCGGGATAACCCCCCGCGTCTGGGCCAGTCTCGATCATTGGCCGAGAAAAGGCTCAGGTCCATGGAGCGACGCATGGCTCGAGATCCTGTACTTCGGGAAAAGTACATCGAGTTCATGAGGGAGTATGAGGCACTGGGCCACATGTCTCCGGCTCGCGACGACTGGTCGACCATGGACCACTACTTTTTGCCTCATCACGCTGTTTTGAAAGCGTCGACAGGCAAACTCAGGACGGTGTTCGATGGATCCGCTCCGACTTCGACAGGAGTGTCACTGAACCAGTGCCTCCACGGTGGACCGAAGTTACATCGGGATATTGTAGACATCATCCTGAATTTCCGTAGGCATCTGGTGGTGTTGGGAGCGGACATCCGTATGATGTTCCGACAAACGGTCATACACCCCGAGGACAGGAGGTTCCAGTTGATCCTCTGGCGGGAAAGTCCTCAGGACCCTATGATGGTGTATGAGTTGAACACCAACACCTATGGGTTGAGATCAAGCCCCTTCATTGCGATCCGCTCACTGCTGGAGTTGGCGGAGCAAGAACGGGCTCGGTACCCACGTGCAGCCGCAGTTCTGGAACGCGACCTGTACGTGGACGACGTTTGCACTGGTGCGCAGACGGTGGAGGAAGCTCTGTTGCTCCGGGATGAGCTTACAGAGCTTCTCGCATCTGGAGGCTATGAGCTTCGGAAATGGCTCTCTAACGACCCCAACGTCCTGGCTGGTATCCCGGACGATCACCAGCAGGATCCGGGGCTCTTCGAGGAAGGTGACGATCCGCACGGGATTGCGGTTCTGGGCATGCAGTATCAACCGGTTGCTGACATCTTCACCTTTCGGGTGGCACTGGAAGCCACACGCGCGTGGACAAAACGGACGGTTTTGTCCACCATCGCCAGGATGTTTGATCCAAACGGTTGGATCAGTCCGGTTCTGTTCGCAGCCAAGTGTCTGTTACAGCGACTTTGGACTCTGAAGGTCTCTTGGGACGACCCCCTGGTTGGAGACTCGCTTAACATTTGGCTTCGTTTAATATCTGACCTCGAAACGGTCAATCGAGTGGCGTTGCCCCGGCGCATTCTGCCACCAGGCTGTAGCCGGATCAGCCTGCACGGGTTCTGTGATGCGTCCGAGCTGGGTTATGCCGCATCTGTGTACTTACGTACAGTTGACGCTGGAGGCCACGTCAATCTCACGCTCTTATTGGGGAAGAGCAAGGTAGCTCCTATCAGGACACGACTCACTATTCCGAAATTGGAATTGAGCGGAGCCACATTACTTGCTCGGCTGCTTAAGCACGTATATCAGGAACTGTCCACCTCGATAGACATCCGGAAGGTCTATGCGTGGTCAGACAGTCAGGTCGTACTTGCCTGGTTACGAGCAGCCCCTCACACCTTGGAGACTTTTGTGGAAAATCGGGTTTCCCAAATCCAAAACATTGGACTGGACATGGTTTGGAGACATGTCCCGGGTGAGTTGAACCCCGCTGACTGTGCTTCGCGCGGCTGTTCCGCGCCGGAGCTAGTTGATCACCCCTTATGGTGGGGTCCGGACTGGCTGCGGGAGCCAGAAGCTTCCTGGCCAGCTCTCGGCGCGGACTCGGAGCGAGCGGAGCTGCCCGGAGTCCGCGTGCATGCGATTGTGGCGGAAGTGCCTCCAGACCCTGACTGGTTGACGGGTCGTTACAGCAAGCTGGATAAGTTGTTGGGGGTAACTAGCTGGATTAAACTACTGTTTGCAACACCTTTAATGCAGAGTATGTACAAATATTTTAAATAAGTTGTGTAATGTAAATTTGTAAATAATAATATTTTATATATGTTTATATATTTACAGTCAAACGATAAACATGTTTGACTGTAATCTGCCTAGCACTGGCCCTGTAGTGCTAGGTGATATGGACTCTACATGTTCAAAGAAATGCGTACTATTTTAACCATCGATATAAACCATTGGATGTAGCCTCTCAAACTTCAGGCGCACGGTATTATGTCATCGTTAGGACCAGTGAGCTCATACTTTCCGTTCGAGTCGGTTGCATCCGTTGCAGAAGGCGGTGAACGCCGGACGTTTTTACCTGGCACTATTCGTTGTCAAGAACCAAATTAAGTAGAACTACAGCATACCTCGCCGCTAGCGATTCTATGGATCAAGTAGATTGGTGGTAAGTGGTTTACACTTACGCTACACACACAGACGCAGTTTATTACCAATATCAAGGTGCTCGGGGCACATCCAATGGTTTATATCGACGATTTGAACAGTATCTGCTGTTATGGACAAGTAGAACTCTTACTTTCAAGTGTATGCGTTCCTCGTCTCGTCACCCTATATTATTATACTAGCTGAACCGTGCGCGCGTTGCTACGCCATCTGTCGAAAATTGGTCGTACCAATTAAAATTTTTAACAAATTCGGTTACCTTTGGTTCCAATGACGCAACCTTTTAAAAGATAGACACATACTGTCACGCAACGAAAGCTCTCAAAAAGCAATAATTTTTCCCGTTTTTAGGGTTCCGTAAAACGTAAAAACGGAACCCTTATAGATTCGTCATGTCTGTCTGTCTGTCTGTCTGTCTGTCTGTCCGTCCGTATGTCACAGCCACTTTTTGCCGAAACTATGAGAACCACACTGTTGAAACTTGGTAAGTAGATGTATTCTGTGAACCGCATTAAGATTTTTACAAAAGTTTTAAAAAAAAACAAAAATTAGGGGTGCCCCCCATACTGAGAACTAAAGCTCAAAATTTTTTTTTTTCATCAAACCTACACGTGTGGGGTGTTTATCGATAGGTCTTAAAAAATGATGTTGAGGTTTCTAATATAATTTTTGTCTACACTGAATAACTTGCGCGAGAGACGCTTCCAAAGTGGTAAAATGTGTGTCCGGGGGGGACACACCTCTAACTTCTAAAGTAAGAGAATGAAAAAACTAAAAAAAATATATGATGTACATTACCATGAAAACTACCAACGAAAATTAGTTTGAACTCGATCTGATGAGTAGTTTTTTTTTAGTACGTCATAAATACACTATTATTAAAACTTCGATCAAAGTTACAACGAACTACAAGAACTATGTGTACTATGTATATTATGTTACTTGCTGCAACGGAACCCTTCATGGGTGAGTCCAACTCGCACTTGGCTACTTTATTGTTTCATTTTTCATTCATGCTCCGCTCTTGTTGATAGTAGCGTAATGTTAAACAGCCTATAGGCTTTCTCGATAAATGGACTATCCAACAGAGAGATAATCTTTCAATTCGGACCAGTAGTTCCTGTTCCGTATAATCGGGCAACATTATATCGGCCGCGAAAAATCATAGCGGATCTATAGTTGACAGCCGGCTGTCACTTGTACGTTGTCTCGTTTCACCGGTACGTTCGAGCCACTCCTTGTTTTTTTTTCTAACCTGGTTTGCTTTTCTGGATAAAAGTGTTATAGTGCTACGGGAATAGACTATTGGCGTGAACTGTGTTAATTACTACTGGATTAGTGCTGGAATATTATTTGTGAAGTGGCTACTGGATTGGCCCTTTTCTACAACGCCGGACCGTTGCTTCTGCTGGAACGGGAATTCGGGAGGTCGCCTCGATATCGCCTGGTTTGGTTCTTCCCACATTCCCATTTGATCCCTACCTACATTCCTGTCGTATCAAACTGGGCTTTGGACGACGCCGGGAACCCTACGTAAGTGATTTCTTTTCGGTACCTTGTTTGCAATTAGGGGGTATATATTAAAATCGGTATAAAAGCTTAATAATAATGTTCTAGACTTGCTATGGGCCCCAAGTCGGTAATTTCTGGATAAAATACTATACATTTTTTGGTAGACAGAGCGCGGTTAGCCGTAAATACCCCTTTTTTATTTTTAGTTTTCTGGGAAAATATATCGGGTAGGCCAGATATTTGGGGGTTCCCAGTTTATAATTTCTCCCCAAACTGTCGGGAAATTAGTATTAAGTGGTATCCGGTTTAATAGGTTGCGGATATATTTGTTGTGACATTGTCCGAACTTTAGGTTAATTTAAAATTTAAATTTAAATTTAAAAATGGCTTCGGATTTGGCCAACCAGCTCCGATGGTTCGAATCCTTACAAGGATTGGTCGGCCGGAGAGACCGGGAGGAGGCGCTGCTAAACAGGGCAGAACAGCTCGACAGGCGCCTGGAGGTCGCTGAGAGGAGCACAGGATTGCTGCGGGATGCAAGGCCGCCTCCACCTGAGGACCAGATGGAGAGGATTGACGCGGACATGCGGCGCATCCTGGATGTGTACGACGAGGTCTCCGAAAGGGTTCGCCAGCTGGAGAGGTCTCGTCAGGGAAGGGCGAACTCGGGACCCGTCATCAGGAATGCGGGTTCGGGTGTAATGGGACGCCTTCCCACCCTGGACTTGCCCAGGTTCACAGGTAACCTGCGAGAGTGGAGCGGCTTCCGGAGTATGTTCGCCTCTCTCGTAGATTCACGCACCGACTTGACGAGGGCGGAGAAACTGGCGTATCTCCGCACGTCACTGGAGGGTGAGGCACTCTCCCTGATCCAGCACCTGGAGCTGGACGACGACAACTTCGGCACGGCGATGGAGTTGCTGGAGACGAGGTTCCAAAACCCTCGGCTCCTCGCCGACGCTCACGTGTTCCAAATACTGGGGCTGCCGAAGGTGACTGAGAGGTCTCAGTTGAGGCCGCTAATCCTCACGCCCGTGAAGGTGGCGTACAAC
The DNA here is from genome assembly GCA_963693475.1 of Ectropis crepuscularia. NCBI lineage: Eukaryota > Metazoa > Arthropoda > Insecta > Lepidoptera > Geometridae > Ectropis > Ectropis crepuscularia. Next base: position 25,207,938 of record OY856355.1, read on the forward strand.
GCCTTGCGCAGCTTGGGACTGCCAGTAGAACACTGGTCGTTTCTGCTGGTCCACATTCTGCTGGGCAAGGTGCCGCTGGAGTTGCGCGCCCGGTTCGAGCGGGAAAGGGGCCTTCACGGCGACCCGAAGGTCTTCCCCACGTTTGAGGAGCTGCTTCGGGTCCTGGAGTGGGAGGCGAGGATGGTCGAGTCGGCGCCTCAGGAGGCGCAGCCCGCCGCTTCAGCTCGTGGCCCTGCCGGAACAGGACCGCGACCAACCAATCCCCGCACTCAGGGTGGGGTAAAGCGGACGGCGACGGTGACGACTGCGTCGGAGCAGGAGTGCCCGAACTGTGGCCAGCTTCACGCGCTGGTGCAGTGTCCGGCCCTGCTTGCGAGGACGACTTCCGACCGACGAGGCATCGTTCGGCGGTTGCGTCGGTGCTACGGGTGCCTGGGGGGTCATTTGTACAATGACTGCCCCACGGCACGGCCGTGTCCTGGGTGTGGGGGACCACACCACCAGCTCTTGTGCACCAGGAGCGATGGTGCTGGTCGACAGCCCTCAGGGAGGGGGCCCTCCACGGGCGGGGGCGCTCCCACGCACACGCCTCCCCTCCATGAACATCCGAGGCTGGATTACCACCCGCCCTACTTTAGGTACGGCGGGGCAGCTGGATATGCCCCCCTCCGATGGCCCTTATGACTCGGCAGCCATACTGGGCTGGGCCCTGTAGTCCGACGGGTTCGGACGGGCCTCGGAGGGATTGACTAGCCTCCGTTCCCTTGGCACAGGATCAACCGGTGGTCCTGCTGCCCACCCTCTGGTTAAGGGTTTGGGGTCCAAGAGGCGACTACGTCCGGATACGAGCGCTCTTGGACACAGGGTCCCAGGGGTGCATTTTGACAACCCGGGTTGCTCATCGCCTGGGCCTGGATAGGTTTCCGTCACCGACTCCGTTGCGAGGAGTCGGGAACACAGAGGTGAGGTTGGCTGGACAGACCCGCCTCTCCTTCTCGTCCGTACATTCCTATTCGGAAAGGATTGCGGTCAGGGCCACCGTCATGGATTCGGTTGTCGGTTGGCTTCCTCAGGCGGACATAGATCCGGATCTTTTGTCCTGTACTAAGGGTCTCAGGTTGGCGGATCCTCGCTTCGGGATGGCGGGTCCGGTAGACCTTTTGTTGGGTTCTGATGTACTGGGTTACATCATGAACGGCAAGCCTAGACTGCTGGATCAGTCTTCGATCAGTCTTCTGATGGCGCTGCCCACCATCTACGGGAACGCCATTTTGGGAATGGTGGATGAGTGGCAGCAGTCGAATCAGGCTTCTTTTACGGGAACGGCCCTCGCTCAGATCATGCAGAGGTTCTGGGAGATCGAAGAGCCGCCTACCGTGTCTCGGCTGGATCCCGAGCACGTGGAGTGTGAGAACTTTTATCAGGCTCACACTCGGAGAATGGTTTCTGGGCGATTGGAGACTAGGCTGCCTTTCCGGGATAACCCCCCGCGTCTGGGCCAGTCTCGATCATTGGCCGAGAAAAGGCTCAGGTCCATGGAGCGACGCATGGCTCGAGATCCTGTACTTCGGGAAAAGTACATCGAGTTCATGAGGGAGTATGAGGCACTGGGCCACATGTCTCCGGCTCGCGACGACTGGTCGACCATGGACCACTACTTTTTGCCTCATCACGCTGTTTTGAAAGCGTCGACAGGCAAACTCAGGACGGTGTTCGATGGATCCGCTCCGACTTCGACAGGAGTGTCACTGAACCAGTGCCTCCACGGTGGACCGAAGTTACATCGGGATATTGTAGACATCATCCTGAATTTCCGTAGGCATCAGGTGGTGTTGGGAGCGGACATCCGTATGATGTTCCGACAAACGGTCATACACCCCGAGGACAGGAGGTTCCAGTTGATCCTCTGGCGGGAAAGTCCTCAGGACCCTATGATGGTGTATGAGTTGAACACCAACACCTATGGGTTGAGATCAAGCCCCTTCATTGCGATCCGCTCACTGCTGGAGTTGGCGGAGCAAGAACGGGCTCGGTACCCACGTGCAGCCGCAGTTCTGGAACGCGACCTGTACGTGGACGACGTTTGCACTGGTGCGCAGACGGTGGAGGAAGCTCTGTTGCTCCGGGATGAGCTTACAGAGCTTCTCGCATCTGGAGGCTATGAGCTTCGGAAATGGCTCTCTAACGACCCCAACGTCCTGGCTGGTATCCCGGACGATCACCAGCAGGATCCGGGGCTCTTCGAGGAAGGTGACGATCCGCACGGGATTGCGGTTCTGGGCATGCAGTATCAACCGGTTGCTGACATCTTCACCTTTCGGGTGGCACTGGAAGCCACACGCGCGTGGACAAAACGGACGGTTTTGTCCACCATCGCCAGGATGTTTGATCCAAACGGTTGGATCAGTCCGGTTCTGTTCGCAGCCAAGTGTCTGTTACAGCGACTTTGGACTCTGAAGGTCTCATGGGACGACCCCCTGGTTGGAGACTCGCTTAACATTTGGCTTCGTTTAATATCTGACCTCGAAACGGTCAATCGAGTGGCGTTGCCCCGGCGCATTCTGCCACCAGGCTGTAGCCGGATCAGCCTGCACGGGTTCTGTGATGCGTCCGAGCTGGGTTATGCCGCATCTGTGTACTTACGTACAGTTGACGCTGGAGGCCACGTCAATCTCACGCTCTTATTGGGGAAGAGCAAGGTAGCTCCTATCAGGACACGACTCACTATTCCGAAATTGGAATTGAGCGGAGCCACATTACTTGCTCGGCTGCTTAAGCACGTATATCAGGAACTGTCCACCTCGATAGACATCCGGAAGGTCTATGCGTGGTCAGACAGTCAGGTCGTACTTGCCTGGTTACGAGCAGCCCCTCACACCTTGGAGACTTTTGTGGAAAATCGGGTTTCCCAAATCCAAAACATTGGACTGGACATGGTTTGGAGACATGTCCCGGGTGAGTTGAACCCCGCTGACTGTGCTTCGCGCGGCTGTTCCGCGCCGGAGCTAGTTGATCACCCCTTATGGTGGGGTCCGGACTGGCTGCGGGAGCCAGAAGCTTCCTGGCCAGCTCTCGGCGCGGACTCGGAGCGAGCGGAGCTGCCCGGAGTCCGCGTGCATGCGATTGTGGCGGAAGTGCCTCCAGACCCTGACTGGTTGACGGGTCGTTACAGCAAGCTGGATAAGTTGTTGGGGGTAACTAGCTGGATTAAACGCTTCATCCACAACTGTCGTCACCCTCGTCAGAGGAGGAGTGACCAGATCGCCACTGTGGAGGAGCGTCGGAGTTCCTTGCTGCACCTCATTCGGCTGGTGCAGGGTGAGAGGTTTCCGACGGAACTTGAGGCGCTGCGCTGCGGACGCGCTCGCTTGAAGGGTGCGGTCGCCAAGTTGAACCCTTTCACAGATCAGGATGGTCTTCTGCGCGTAGGAGGTCGGCTCCGGAAAGCCAACCTGCCGTACGGCAGCAGGCACCCCCTGTTGCTACCGAAAGGAGGTCCTCTGGTGGACCTGCTGATCACCGATCGGCATATCGGTAACGCGCACGCTGGATGTGGCGCGCTTCTCGCTGTGTTGCAGCGTGAATTCTGGATCTTGTCGGCTCGCAGGGCGGTCCGAAAGGTGCTGTTTAGATGTGTCCCTTGTTATAGGCTCAAGGCGTCTACCATGCAGCCCATGATGGGAGATCTTCCTCCGGATAGGATTTCTCCCTCGAGGCCGTTCGACGGGGTCGGAACGGACTTCGCTGGGCCCTTCTCGGTCAAGTCATCGACGTTGCGTAACGCCAAGGTCGTTAAAGCCTACCTGTGCGTCTTTGTGTGTTTGGCCACCAAAGCAGTCCACCTGGAGCTGGTCTCTGCGCTGTCTACGGAGGCCTTTGTCGCGGCGCTGGATCGCTTTGTAGCGCGAAGAGGAGTACCCTCTTTAATACGTTCGGACAATGGCACAAATTATCGAGGGGCGGCGAATTATTTACGCGAAGTTAATAATTTTTTAAAGTCTGGTAATAATAGTTTAAGTCTGGCTCTCGCCCAGCGGGGAATCAGCTGGCAATTTAGTGTGCCGGCCTGTCCTCACTGGGGAGGAATTTTTGAGGCTGCGGTGAAGTCTGCTAAAACCCATCTCCGCCGTGTCATCGGGGAGACCGTGTTAACTTGGGAAGAGTTAGTCACGGTACTATGCCGCGTGGAGGCAGTGCTTAATTCCCGTCCTCTCTGTCCAATCTCGCCTGACCCTAACGATCTAGAAGTCTTGACGCCGGGTCACTTCTTGATCGGTCAGCCTTTAACCGCGTTGCCGGAGTATCCCTGGAAGGATGAGCGTCCCGGACGCCTGTCCCGTTTTCAGTTATTGCAGCAAATAAGTCAAGACTTCTGGAGGCGCTGGTCGGCCGAGTACTTGCATCTGTTGCAACAACGGGTAAAATGGACAGATAGGACGGAGGCACCTCGGGAAGGGGACTTAGTATTATTAAAAGAGGCAAATTTGGCCCCCCTACTCTGGCGTAGGGGACGTATTTTAAAATTGATATCTGGTACTGATGGCACACCCCGCGTGGCGGAGATTCTGGTTTCTGGTTCCAGACTTCAGCGCGCGGTGTCCTCTCTGGCACGCCTGCCTCTTTATTAGATATACGTATTTTTCATGGTTAAAAATTTATTTAATTTTATTGCTATTTTTGGTAAAGTTTTTTTTGGTTTCATTTCCACTTTCGGGTCAAAGTTGGGAATTTCGTTTTATTTGGGGTCCGGATAACTACTAAATACTGGTTTCTAAAATTGACCTGGAGTTCAATTGGTCGGGGGTTTTGTTCCGTATAATCGGGCAACATTATATCGGCCGCGAAAAATCATAGCGGATCTATAGTTGACAGCCGGCTGTCACTTGTACGTTGTCTCGTTTCGCCGGTACGTTCGAGCCACTCCTTGTTTTTTTTTCTAACCTGGTTTGCTTTTCTGGATAAAAGTGTTATAGTGCTACGGGAATAGACTATTGGCGTGAACTGTGTTAATTACTACTGGATTAGTGCTGGAATATTATTTGTGAAGTGGCTACTGGATTGGCCCTTTTCTACAACGCCGGACCGTTGCTTCTGCTGGAACGGGAATTCGGGAGGTCGCCTCGATATCGCCTGGTTTGGTTCTTCCCACATTCCCATTTGATCCCTACCTACATTCCTGTCGTATCAAACTGGGCTTTGGACGACGCCGGGAACCCTACGTAAGTGATTTCTTTTCGGTACCTTGTTTGCAATTAGGGGGTAAATATTAAAATCGGTATAAAAGCTTAATAATAATGTTCTAGACTTGCTATGGGCCCCAAGTCGGTAATTTCTGGATAAAATACTATACAAGTTTCTGAGATCCTTGCGTTTAAACAAACAAACTTTATAATATTAGTATAGATAGATAGGTAGGTACTGTTGCATCGCTTCCTCGCTTTTGTGCTCGATTTACTGTACTGATTAGTTTTGTGCCGTATTGTATACACTTCCGGAACACCCCAATAGTTGTGGTTACTGAAATGTCCTCCTGTCTAACTTGTCCACTCGCGGTCACAGCACAGACCTATTTTCGAGAAAATGTCCAACTGCATTACACTGCAAGTTGTACCCATCCATGAGCAGAGGCATTGCATGGACTATTGAGGTACAAGTTCGTGCGGAGACCGCGACACGAGACCGAGACAGGAGACCGCGACCGGAGACCGCGACAGGCACTGCGCACTATGGAATTGTATGGGCGTCAGTTCGCACCGAGACCGCGACCGCGGCCTGTCTCGGTCTCCTGTCGCGGTCTCGGCGCGAACTGGCGCCCGTACAATTCTATATTATCAAGTGCCTGTCGTGGTCTTCGGTCACGGTCTCCTGTCGCGGTCTCAGCGCGAATTTGTACCTTTACATACGTAGGCAAAGTTGCTTCAGTGAAGTCACTTTTCTTTCGTTTCCAATACCTACCTAGTATATACAGTATACAGGGTTATTTGTAATCAGCCTGTATACTTTTAAGGGGATGTTAAGTACATTAAATACGTCAACTTTTGATCTACAGTTTTAAATTTGTTTTTTTTTCACACAAAATAAAAAAAAGTGTGTTTACCCTGTGTAATCCCCTGTGTATCAAACTTTTCGGTTCCGTTTTTACCCTTTGGGTACGGAACCCTAAAATGAAGCCAGTACAAAAGTTTGCCACCACAGAGCTGGAAAATTGACAATAACAAGACAATAAATGGTTTTTGTGTTTTATTTCGCTTGGATTAACCATACATATTTCCTATGCAGAAAGTGAATTTAAAAACTTAACGTCAGTCTATTCTCACACTGTAGTAAGAATCGGTAGATTCGTAATCATAGTCATATGTGGTTCCTTGTTTTGAAGGCATACAATGATTCGAACAGGTTTTGTCAAAATGTGCCAAAGCCTTTTTTGGGTTGAGGGCAGTTGTCCCGTTGCAGGCAAAAGGCTTAATGCACCCTCGGGGACGATTATCTCCAAATATGGTACAAATCTTCTTCAAGTACCAAGTGTCTTCGACCTGTAAAATATTGGGTAAGTCGTTAAAATGGTTGCGTGCAGTATGGTATCGTATTGTGGGATAATTCACGCGGTTCTCGCTCTCAAAGTTTTGGTTGTTCAACATCAACAACATCAACAGCCCACTAAACGTTCCCACTGCTGGGCCTTGGGGCACTCTCTCGCAAGGAGAGAGTTAAGGCCATAATGCACCACGCTGGCCCAGTGCGGGTTGGCGGATGACACATGACTTCGAAAGATTCTAGGTACATGTCGGTTTCCTCGCGATGTTTTCCTTCACCGTTTTAAGTGAGCGGCATTACGCACATGACTTCGAAAAGACAGTGGTGCGTGTGGGGTTTGAACCCGGGGTCTCCGGATCGGCAGGCGCCGTTCTCCTGACTAGGCCAGCCGTACCTTGTTGTTGGTTGTTCATGTTGTCAATTGCAAAACTGCCGATAGAAGTGAAAACTTATAACTTAGTATTTTAGTATTAAACAGCACTGGTGCTCCACAGTACTTCACCTGTATCGCTACCACAGAAATCTAAATAATAAGGTACTTTAGATTTCTGTGATCGCTACAGATATATTGCTATGACGCACGGCACTGACTCAAAAGCATAAGATTAAAAATCCAAAAAGCGTCTAGCTCACACACATTCATCAGCCCCACTGACGCTACACCGGAACATTAGCATGTTGGTGACGGGAATCCATATCTTTTTATTCAAGATACTAAATTATTGTTCAAAGCGGCTAAATAGGTATTCACTTTAGAAAATGCTATTGGTTTGAAAGTTACAGTGTTTTTAGGACCCAGTTCCACTAGGGGTGTGACGTCGACACCTCTCTGTGCGAGTTTAGCAGTCAGATGTACTGCGTTTACGTCTACCTAGTATGACGTCACATATTGTGCAGTTTTAATTTAAATTTACTTTTCTAATACTGACAAAAAACAATGTTTTGAAAAATGTGACGTCACAAAACGAGACCTCGGCCTTCTTGCCTTTTATCACACTTTATTGACCCCCTGCCTCATCCTAAACGTGTGACGTAATTTTTAAATGGCCTCAAAGTAAGGAGTGGTCATATTTGGCCTCTCACACTTATTTTTACCGAGGCTTACAGAACGGAGTGGTCAAATGTGGCCTCTCTGCGTTATTTTTTTACCAAGGCTTACAGATAGCACCTAAAGATATTTTTCACGTAAAAAAGCGATATCAGTATGAAAGTTACCATAAACACGGTGTTCTTGGGTCCGAGTTCCACCAGGGGTGTCACGTCAACGTTAATTTGAGCGAATTTAGCAGAAGCATCTCCTGCGAGGGCTCCCTCGCTAGCGACGCATAGCCGGAACCTGTGCGGGTCTATCCCGGTCTCACACAAGCAGTGCTCGCTCGAATATTCTTCTGCAATTGTTTTTTCATTTGTATAATGAAATGTTACTTTTGTGTTACTGCGGTGAAACATTACTTTTCAACAAAAAAACAGCAGACAGTTCTTAAGATGCACCTGTGCCGTGAGTAACTTGTTTTACGTCTGAGCCGTGACTCAACGACTCATACTTTTATGATCTTTACATTTGAACCGTCTCATATCTGAGTTATACACTCTTACAAATATAGACTACAGGCCCGTGAACAAAATTTACGGGTCAAATGAACCACCAGGAGACCTATGTAGGATGATAGAAGGGTATAAAGTAATAAGATTTAGCACTATGCCGTCACTTGTAAGCTGTCCAACTGAGTACAGTTGAAGAGGGGGGGTTCCAATCCTCGATCATTTCTCCATATCGCATGACTTTTATACGGCGTTGCGGAATAATAGATTAGAAGAGGCATGGAAACTATAAAAAATATAAATTTTAGATTTTTTATTATTAGTTTGTCGGAAAAAATTATGATGTACTGACAATTTACAGAGCAAATTTGGTCATCTGATTATGTACGGCATTGGTTCCATACGGTTTCAATACCTCTTCTAATCCATTATTTCGCAACGCCGTACAAAAATCATGCGATAAGGAGAAATTATCGAGGATTGGAACCCCCCCTCTTCAACTGTACTCAGTAGGACAGCTTACAAGTGACGGCATAGTGCTAAATCTTATTACTTTATACCCTTCTATCATCCTACATAGGTTTCCTGGTGGTTCATTTACTACGTAAATTTTGTTCACGGGCCTGTAGTCTAATAGGGAAGTAAGGATTATTTATTTTATCTACCATTATAATATTTTATTTTTATACATATATACGATTATATAGGATAATGGACTACCAAAAACAGGAGGTTATCAATTCGGTTGTATGTTTTTTTTGGATGTATGGTACTCGATAGCGCCGCTAATTGCGAATCGATTTTGATGGTTATTTATTTGTTTGGCAGATCATAGTTCAGAGGTGGTACCATATAAATTTTATCGAAATCGGTGCAGCAGTTTTAGAAATATAAACAAAAAATAACTAAACTATACTTACGTTACCTTGATGACTTAGGCCAATTGTCCACGTAGCTGCACGACATCCACACGATTTCGGATGCAAGACGAATGCTTGCATCTTGTGTACAAATAATGAAGTCTGTGTCCACGAAACGACAACGACACGACAGCCGCACGTCTTGCGTTTGTTCGTAGGATGCATGCATTCGACAAAAGACGCGTGCGTGGACAGTAGGCCTTAGTGATTGCTTTCTATTGAATTTGGAGATATGCCTGAATGTAATTTTAAACTGAAGTCGGTTTTTGTAAATATATTAATTACGCTGGAAAGATTTCAAAAGTACCTTCAGCCTCGCACTTCAGGTACTGGGCCTGTAGGAACGCGTTTGACCGCAGCTGCCGTAGAGCGCACATCTGCGGCACGGTGTACCGACCGCTGCCTTGCATGTAGTAGTCCACGGTGACGTCCCCGCCGATGTTGTCGATTATCCATGGGAATGTCCGAGTGAAGAACTTACTATCTGAAATATATAAGATACAATATTCCGAGAGCTGATCGCAAAATTTGTAGTGGTAGGACTCTTAGCAGATTCCGCCTGGGGAAGCACCACACCTTTGTCAGTTATTCTACCGCCAAGCAGTAATGTGCAAACATTACTCTGTTCCGGTCTGAAGGGTAATGTTTCCAGAGAAATTACAGGGCTTAGAGATATAACATCTTAGATCTCTTGGTGACGAGCGCAGTGTAGTGCTAGGTGATGATTTGGACTCTTCATGTTCCTATAGCTGCGTGTCACTGTGCTGTCATGTGGCAGGTATATTGCTTACCATCAGGCACAAGTCCTGCTCGTCTTGTCAAACTTTATTAAAAAAAAAAAAAGGTTTTTGAGGCAAGCTGAAAACTTGTCGCATATATGTCCTGTTATACCCCAACACGGAGGTGCAGACCTGGCTGGTGAGTAGTGGGGCAAAATGAATCCCTCAATTTAGATCATCTGGCAGGTAGTTGGTCCCTTCAAAATGACCTCTTTTTTTGAGAATCCCTATTTTTTAGTTGCGAATAACAAATAACACCTGTTGCAAAAATATATTTGCACGCACCTGGTAATGTTAAACCCTCTCGACTAAAATATGATCTAGCTTTTTTTTTATTCTCTAAACATTAAACTACAACAAATAAAAAAACCACATTGCTGTTATCAATTGAGTAAAAGTAAACCAATTAAATAAATGTAAGACTTTATATTGACAACTGTTCGATCTTTCCCATATAAAATTTCACAAAGGAATGCTCTTCAACGGCTTAGCTCCATCTACTTATAGCGCCAACCCCTCTAAAACTCTTTTGAGATGGCGGGTAGAAGTGAACGGTATCCCACCGGCGCCCTCTACACTAAATGACACATATTTAGACTCAAATCCCAGTATTATAAATAATACTATAGTGAAATACACAGCAAACAAAATACAGGTGATAACATTGCCTCATACATACATATTCACTGAAAAAACAAATTGTAGAAATTTAAAAAATGTATGGATCCATATTGCCTCGCCTCTCACCACCCAGCTCTGCAGCTCCGTGTTGGGGAACAAGCAGAGCTATGTGACAAGTTCTCAGCTTGCCTCCGATACCTACCCGAAATTTGCTAGTAGGTCTCGGAATATTAGGAGAGGAGATTTGCGCGTTCATTGTAACAAATTAAAGCTTACAAACTAGATGGCGTTAGTGTCGAGTTAGCTGGCGGTTGCGTTTCATTTGCCGTTTCGAGGGGCTATTTCAAGCAAAGCTTGTATCGTTGCTGAAATGGACATGACAGGCGTTATGCTTACCATAAGCACAGAATAAAAATTAGTACGTTTTGTTCTCATGTCGCTCGCATGATGTGCCGAGTGACAGTGATAAATAATTATTCAAAGACAGCTAGCCAGTCCACTGGCATATTGGCAGTGGACTGGCTACATAAAGATTCTAGAAAAACTCGAGATAGACCTCAGATCAATCGATCATTTCCGAGACCCACGAGACCCGGGGCAGTGCATGACAGTGATCGGGTTATAAAGATTTGATCATTTGGGTCGCAGTTCCTTTGTACGACCAAGGACCTGTGTCGTGCGCGACCCGCGACCCAAAGGCAGAGTGAGATCGACATACAAGTCGCACTCGAAGAAAAAGGAGATTTTCGTCGTGTTGTGTTTGTTTCGATTCCATGAGCAAGCAATAAGTAAAATAAAACGTATCACTATATCCTCTATAATCCTTAGTTTAAAATTCTATATAACACTCAATTAAAATTTCAAATGGCCTCAAACCCATGATTTGTATTATTGAATAAATATCCATATTCATACAATAAGATCAGCGAAATAACTGACTTAGTGCTTAAAATGATTTTATTCATACAACCATATCTGCTTACTAAAAATATAAATCATTGTATTTTTGTGTTAATATAAAGTACCCGGTTGACCGAGCTGTGCTCGGTTTTTTTGAAATTATACTTAGGCAGATACAATTTAAAAAAAAGCATTAAAATCCATTAAGTACGTAGTTTTAAAGATCTAAGCCCGAGCTACTTAGACTTTAAGGTTAGTGGCGAAATTTGCTATCGTATTTTAATGATATTCTAAGAGTTTTTCATTGTCTGAAAAAACACACAAAATGACATTTTTTAGCAATGCTATCTAGCTAGATCGATTTATCGTCCCCGAAACCCTCTGCATACATAATTTCATTAAAAGTTTCCGATATTCAGATTCTATGTATAAGTATATACAAGTATTGTTCGTTTAAAGGTATAAGATATTTTAAAAACATACCTTTGTAGACGTCTCCGTAAACGGAAATGACGTAAGTGCCCTGACAGAAGGACAGTAATGAAACCAGCAAAATAATCAACATTTCAATGTATGATATTTGAACGACGGATTGTGAATGTAATGATTGCTAAGAATACGTAGAATTTATATAGTTTTATGACGGCGAAAAATTAAATCACAGAATAATTGTAACACGAATACACACACACAATTCCACTTGCATCAATAGATTATACATAGTTTTTTTTTCAAAAAAACAAAAATCGTCTTCATTTAATAATTAAACTTAAGACTAAATTTAATATTTTTTGTGAAATCAACTCAACACAATAATAAGACAGCAAAGTAGTTCGAATATGTTTCTTGTCGAATTATGTAAATTTTTGATTTTGTTGATTTTCAAAATCCGGCTACACCAAATTCGAAAAAAAATCTATGGGTCTATATCTAAAGTATGATATACCGGAAAAATAAATAAACACCGAAATCTATTCACAATAAGCGGAGCTTTCACCTAACACACATATAAAATACCAGTTAACATCATCATCAGTCTTAAAGTTGTACTGAATGCACTCGTTAGCTTCTCCAAATACAAAACAGTGAACTTGACAAAAAAATTTTTTTTTTATCTATTTTCTTCGTTTCGTTAACGATCAAGTCGTTAATTTAGCCGCTAATTTTGTCAAATTTTCGCTCACTACATTTTCGTCTGAATCCGTCGACAGAAAACCCTATAGAGGTTGGTACCATTATAATATGTAGGTTTTTCTGGTCCAGCCAGCTTACCAGCCCACTACCAACTTCACCTTGCTAACTCTCTGCGCTATGCACAAGACGAAAATCAAAGATCTCCAAAAAATAGGACGCAAACATATTTTATATGTAATGTTAATTACCACTTTAACAATATGTATTCAAAAACGAGTAACTAATATTGTTGTCAGATCAATTACATGGCTACAAAACAAATCTATATCCAGTATATATATAAAAGCGAAAGGTCACTTATCACCGAATCTCAGAAACTACAAAAGCTAGGAGTCTGAAATTTTGCATGGAGACTTTTAGCACGTAGACGCTCGCTAAGACGGGGTTTTGCGAAATTCAGCCCCTAAGCGGGTGAAACAGGGGATTGATGGTTGTTTCAAACTTCCGTCATTTTCATAGTTATAGGCATGTATCTACTAGACGGATTTTGATGAAATTTGGTACAAATATAGACTGGATATCAAGAAATATGATATGATGAGATGTCATATGCCCATGTCACTTTTTATTGCGGAAAAAAGGGGTTGAAATGATGAAAAGGCGATGAACGTTTATGTGGAAGTTCGTAATTGTTGAAGATAAACCGTACAAGTTTGTAACCACTTTGCAAAATGTTGGACTTGAAATCAATAGGTTATATAAATAAATATATTATGAATGTGAAAGTAACTCTGTCTGTCTGTTACGATTGAACGCCTAAACCACTGAACCGATTTTGATGAAATTGTATAAAATTGTTTCAATATAAACTGTTTTTAGTAAACGTACATTTGTATGGGTACAAATACTGCTTCAGTTACATTCATATTTATTTCGAGCAGACGAAGTCGCGGTTAAAATCTAGTATTATTATAAAGCTGAGGAGTTTGTTTGTTTGAACGCTAGGAGCTCGGAAAATACTGATCCGAATTGAAAGATTATTTTTCTGTTGGATATTCCATTTATTGAAGAAGGCTATAAGCTAAATAACATTACACTACAATCAATAGGAGCGGAGCATGAATGAATAAAGTGGCCAAGTGCGAGTTGGACTCGCCCATGAAGAGTTCCGTTTGAAGCAAGTAACATAATATACATACATAGTACACATAGTTCTTGTAGTTCGTTGTAACTTTGATCGAAGTTTCAATAATAGTGTATTTATGACGTACTAAAAAAAAACTACTCATCAGATCGAGTTCAAACCAATTTTCGTTGGTAGTTTACATGGTAATGTATATCATATATTTTTTTTAGGTTTTTCATTATGTTACTTTAGAAGTTAGAGGGGGGGGGGGGACACATATTTTACCACTTTGGAAGTGTCTCTCGCGCAAATGATTCAGTGTAGACGAAAATGATTATAGAAACCTGAACATCGTTTTTGAAGACCTATCGATAGACACCGCACACGAGTAGGTTTGATGAAAAAAAAATTTTTGAGTTTCAGTTCTCAGTATGGGGGGCAACCCAGTTTTTTTTTTTTTGTAAAAATCTTAATGCGGTTCACAGAATACATCTACTTACCAAGTTTCAATAATGTAGTTCTCATAGTTTCGGCAAAAAGTGACTGTGACATACGGACGGACAGACAGACAGACAGACAGACATAACGAATCTATAAGGGTTCCGTTTTTACGTTTTACGGAACCCTAAAAATGTAACAAAAACTTATACATTTTTGAGAGATTTCGTTGAGCGCGCTGACGTGCGCCGAAGTCCGTGACAGCATATTTTATGTCTATCTTTTATAGTTGCTTCATTATAGCCTAAGGTTAACATAATTTGTTTTAAATGTGAGTTGACCTCTACGCTCAACTTTGGCTCGTTTATCGAGTCCAAGGCTAAACTTGCTGCCAAAAAACTTGGTGTCCTCTCAAAGGTGCGAAGGTACTTCAAGTCTGAACAGTTGCTTACACTATATCAAGCACAGATTCGCTCCTGTATGGAGTACTGTTCGCACCTTTGGGATGGATCGGCTAAGTATCAGCTGGAGGCTCTGGAATCGATCGAGAGACGTGCCAAAAGGCTCATAGGCAACGACACTCTTGTGCGAAACGACTTCAAAGTCTTGAACATCGCCGAAAAATTGCTAGCCTATCGGTTTTTTATCGGATACACTTCGGAGAGTGTGCGACTGATTTGCATGATCTGATACCACCTTGTCCTTTTTTCTATCGGAATGCTCGTAGCTCGAAAAAGCGACATCGTTTCATGGTTGATGTTCCAAAGACACGAACGAAGAGATTCGACTCTACTTTTGTGATAAGAACGTCGAAAGAACGTCGAAGAAAGCTGTGGAATACGTTGCCTGAGTGGGTTTTCCCCGATGGTTACAATCTTTGTGTCTTCAAATCGAGAGTGAATCGGTTTTATCTAGGTAAACACGCTCCATCGTAGACCGCATGGTCGCTTAACATCAGGCGAGATGGCGGTCAAGTGTAAACCTATAGAAGTTAAAAAAAGAGTTTTAGCCTCTTCATATTCAAATAGCTGGGCGCTGTGTTAAGCTAGCGTTAAGCTAGCAGCCGTTGGTTTTACTCATCCTGTCACTGTATACATATTATGTACTTGAAAGAAAATATATGTGCCAGACTGGGAGTAATCGCCATTCTACATAATTCTGTGTCCCAACGCTTTCACTGCATTCAATTAGTTCGATTTAAAGTATCACACGATTTTGCTATGTGTTACTGTTCTAAATTACCATTATTCGTAGTATTATTAGTAGATAATAGATATGAACATGTTGAAAAGCCATTAAAATTACCGCATATTTTGAAAACTAAGTTGATAAGCAATTATTCTTTCTGTCTGTATGTCTGCAAAAAAAAGACAGTTATAAAGACTGCCGACAGAAAGGAAAACATACATATAACTCAGAATTTCACCCCAACTTTCAAATAGCCCTTATGACAACTGTAGGTATATCTATGCACCTATATAACCGCGTATATTTACTTCAATAGCAGTACACGCGGCTATTGAAACATGAAGAATCCAAATCATTACCTAGTACTTCACAGCGCTCGTCACCCAGACATATAAGACAATACATCTCTGTGCTCCGTAATTTCTCTGGAAACATTGCCCTTCACACCGGAACACAGTGACGTTTGCACATTACAGCTTGGCGGTAAAATAACTAGCAACGGTGACCAGACGAACTCTGCAAAGGGTCCTACCACTAATTAGTAAAATAATTCAACTTTTTTGTTACAAACGAGCATCAATCAAAACCATAGAATGTAGCCACAGTTACTAGAATATTACAATGGCATGTGTACCTACCAAAAAAATTACAAGAATTCTTGGATATTTTAAATGCTAAGTATAATGCTTAAGAAATTCTCCAACATTTTTTAACCACGTTACTTAGCTACGTTTTTTATAGGCACACTCTTGACCGCTATCGCGTCATCTAACCTTACCTTAAGCGATAATGCGGTCTACGATGGCGAGGACTTACCTAGAATAACATTTTTAGGTATCTTATCTTATACCTTTAAACGAGCAATTCTTGTACCTATATAAATATGTATATATATATAGAATCTGAATCTCGGAAACGGCTCGACGGATTTTCATGAAATTATGTATGCAGGGGATTTCGGGGACGATACATCGATCTATCTTATACCTTTAAACGAGCAATTCTTGTACCTATATAAATATGTATATATATATAGAATCTGAATCTCGGAAACGGCTCGACGGATTTTCATGAAATTATGTATGCAGGGGATTTCGGGGACGATACATCGATCTAACTAGGTCTTATTTAAAAAAAACGCATATTATGCGCGTTTTTAGACAATGAAAAACTGTCACATTAGACATTAGAATGTGAAGGTAAATTTCGCCGCGTGACGCGACAGCATAATTAGCTCAGACTGGGAAGTGGGGCGCTCATAGCGGTCACGAATTAGTAGCTCCGGGTTCGAATCCAGACGGGTTCTCATTTTTTTTCAATTCGTTTTTTTTAAGAAAATCTATTTCTTGGAGTCTTTTATCTGTAGGTATCTAAGTATATATAGTATTTAAACCGAGCAAAGCTCGGTCACCCAGGTACTATACATAAACAGACCACTAAATGTTCCCACTGCTGGGACTCGGGGCCTTCTCTCGCAAGGAGAGAGTCAAGGCCAAAATCCACCACGCTGGCCGATTCCGGGTTGGTGGATGACACATGATTTCGAAAGATTCTAGGTGTAACTCGGTTTCCTCACGATGTTTTCATTCACCGCTTTAAATTAGCGGCATTACGCACATGACGAATAGACAGTGGTGCGCGTGGTTTTGAACCCGGGGTCTCCGAATCGGCAGTCGCCGTTCTCCTGACTAGACCAACCGTAACTTTGTAGTTATGCTTTTACTATTATGAATTATTTATTTAATGTGAAAAAACAAAAACCGCCTTCAATTTAAAATTAAAACCAGATACTCGACCAAATTTCATCAGAAGCCATCACTAGTCGTCCAGATAATTAAAAGTAAATTTAATTTGAAGTCGGTTAATGACTTAACATAGGTATTTTTTGTTATGGCATAAAGTGACGAGATTAGCAACAAACGAGAGATCTGGCAAAGATACACTTTACTGACACACCAAAGAAAAAGATACACAATTAACAATAAACTTTCAAACTAATACGACAGTTCTCAGCCTTATCGCTATGAGGGATCCTTTCCAGGAAAACAAAATATCAATTAAAACGATTCGTTTTAATTGATGAAGTACTTGTAGCAGTCATCATCTAGTTGATAGCGACTTCAACTAGATGATGATTGCAACACCTCCTTATTCTTTGTTAAATAATAATGAATACCGGTTTTTATCGGATACACTTCAGAGAGTGTGCGGCTGATTTACATGATCTAATACCACCTTGTCCTTTTTTCTATCGGAATGGTCGTAGCTCGAAAAAGCGACATCGTTTCATGGTTGATGTTCCAAAGACACGAACGAAGAGATTTGACTCTACTTTTGTGATAAGAACGTCTAGGAATACGTTGCCTAAGTGGATTTTCCCCGATGGTTACAATCTTTGTGTCTTCAAATCGAGAGTGAATCGGTTTTTTTCTAGGTAAACACCCTCCATCGTAGACCGCATCGTCGCTTAACATCAGGTGAGATGGCGGTCAAATGTAAACCTATAAAAGTTAACCAACCTACGTGAAGTCGTGGGTTCAAATCCCCCCCGCGCCTCTGAACATTTTCCAAAGTACAAATGTAAGTGTTTATCATCACTACTGGCTGTAAAGATGAAGGAAAACATCGTGAGGAAAAAGGTGTGAGCTAAAAAAGACACATCTTTCGAGGACATGTCACATTAGCCAACCCTCACTTAGCCAGCGTGGTAGATTTTATACTACACTCTCTCCATGTCAGAAAAAGCCCCGAGTCCCAGCAGTGGGAACAAAAAACTAGCAGTCATAAGAACTGCCGATAGAAGGGAAAACTTATAACTCAGAATTTGATAGCTTACTTTGGAAACTACACGGGTGTAACTGGAGGGCGTGGCCTGGCCATCATGGTATGACCATCTAGAAATGCGTTAGCATTTCACATTGGCTAAGGCATTTCTAAATGGCCATGCCATGATGGCTAGGCCACCCTCTTTCAGCATTTCCCATTGGCTGACGCATTTCTAGATAGCCAATTGCCATGGTCCCGAGTTTACCCGAATATTTCTTATCATACCCGAGCGTGACGCTAGAATTCAATTCACACCCCACGAAAAATCTGTCTAGGCGCGCCAAAAGAAGTTTTCACTTCAAAAAAGTGGGTACTTAAGCTAGCACGTTTACAAAACAAATGACGACTGTTTGTTATTTTTGTTATAAAATAATTCACTTATTATAATTTTAAAAGCCATTTCGTTCGTTCTCCAAAAATAGCCCCTTATATTACAAATGGCTACTTTTACTCGTTCTTCTTGATTTCATATTCAAAGTTAAGGCTATTTCCTTAAATTATGATATCTCAGCCGTTAGGCGCGGTCCTAATGGGCCCCTAGTGATTTGTGTCCTGCAGGATTAATCCTAAAGTTCGTATTGCTCAACCTTTTCTGACATTCATTAGGGTAAGGATGTTTCTAATTAAACGAGATTCGTATAAAAATCTCGTTTAATTAGAATTAATTAGAAGAGATATTAATAAGTGAATTAAAAAAGTGGCCAAGTGCGAGTTGGACTCGCCCATGAAGGGTTCCGTTGCAGCAAGTAACATAATATACATAGTAAGTACACATAGTTCTTGTAGTTCGTTGTAACTTTGATCGAAATTTCAATAATAGTGTATTTATGACGTACTAATAAAAACTACTCGTCAGATCGAGTTCAAACCAATTTTCGTTGGTAGTTTGCATGGTAATGTACATCATATTTTTTTTTTTGTTTTTTCTTTCTCTTGCTTTAGAAGTTAGAGGGGGGTGGACACACATTTTACCACTTTGGAAGTGTCTCTCGCGCAAATTATTCAGTATAGATACAAATTATATTGGAAACCTCACCACGATTTTTGAGGACCTATCGATAGACACCCCACCCCACACGTGTAGGTTTGATGAAAAAAAATCGAGTTTAGTTCTCAGTATGGGGGGCAACCCTAATTTTTCATTTTTTTTGTACAAATCTTAATGCGGTTCACAGAATACATCTACTTACCAAGTTTCAACAGCGTAGTTCTCATAGTTTCGGCAAAAAGTGTCTGTGACATACGGCCGGACAGACAGACATGACGAATCTAATAAGGGTTCCGTTTCTACGTTTTACGGAACCCTAAAAATGGTGTCCATAAAGCCGCATATCCACTAGGCAACATTGCACATTGCACAACAGGTTGGTCAAGAGCGTAGAACTTTGGTGGAACAACGTTGTCTGTCTACGCATCTACCTACTACCTACTACGTCATGTTGCGTGCCAGCTGGCAACGTCGCGCGCCGTTGTGCAGCGTTGCCAAGCATGTTGAGCGTCATGTGTCGCGCGCCAAATGTTGCCTAGTGGATACGTGGCTTTATTGTTTCTGTATCTGTTTTAGTAATGGTAGGACTCTTGGCAGAGTCCGCCTGGGGAAGTACCACACCTTTGCCAGTTATTCTACCGCCAAGCAGTACTGTGCAAACATTACTGTGTTCCGGTTTAAAGGGTAATGTTTCCAGATAAATTACAGGGCTTAGAGATATAACATCTTAGATCTCTAGGTGACGAGCGCACAGTGCTAGGTAATGATTTGGATTCTTCATGTTCCAATAGCTGCGTGTCACTGTGCTGTTATGTGGCAGGCATGTTGCTTACCATCAGGCACATGACCCGCTCGTCTCGTCACTCTTTATTTTAAAAAAAACTGTAGTTTATACATGATTTACCTTTAAGATCTGTAATTTTTCTGATAACATTGCTCTCCAAACCAAAACACAATAACGTCTGCACATTAACCTTTTACGATACAATAACTACAAAAGATATGGTATTTCTCCAGGCAGATTCTGCAGTACTTTATTCTACCACTACAAATTTTGCTCGGCTTTCAAAATATTACCTGATCTAGACTTTATTTAACATCCTAGAAAGTATGTAGAAGGCGTATATCTCCACTGACATTGCAGGATGTGCCTCGAAGAGCTCTTGGCGCGATACTGCGCCACCACTCTTTGCCTGTGACAAAAAATTTGAACTTCAATTGATTAATATTTAACCCCGACCAAAAAAAGGGGTGTAATAAGTTTGACGTCGATGTCTGTCTGTCTGTGGCGCTGTAGAGCTCAAACGGATGGACCAATTTATATGCAGTTTTTTTTATGAGAAGATTAGTCAGTTTTCTTAGCTATGGTTGGTTTATGTCGATTTAAGATGGCCGCCTTCACAAAATGGCGTACATAACATTTTTTCACAACTTCCCTCAATATGGGTATCAAATGAAAGGGCTTGACTAGTAGAACACCATACACTTTGATAAATTTCTAATCTAAGATGGCCGCCACCACAAAATGGTGAATTACATTTTGTTATTCACTACTACCTCAATATGGGTATTAAGAGAAAAGACTGGACCAGTAGAATATTATTATATACTATGACAAATTTCTAATCCAATATGGCTGCCATCACAAAATGGCGTATTACTAATATATTTTTTTTTGCACTACTCCCTCAATATGGGTATCAAATCAAAGGGCTTGATTAGTAGAGTGTTTGACAAATTACAAATCCGAGGTGGTCGGGGGTAATTTTTTTTTTATTCGTCTTGTTAGAAATAATCTCCGCCTACCCTACTAAGTATTGCGCAGAAGGGAAATTGTAGTACCTATAAAAAACAAAGCGACGCCCGGTTGCCGCGCTTTTCCATTTTACTTTACACCTTATATTCAGATTGTTTTGGTATAAAGTCAAACTGAATAGCGTGGCGCCCGGTCGTTGCTTGATGTTTAACGAGTTAGTTAGTCTTTTGACGTGACAACGTCTTATAATTCGATGAAGCCGGCTGCACGCCCGCAAAACATGACGTCATGTGCCGTTAACGCCGTTACCTCGCCGCCGGCGTTACCTCGCCGCCGGCGTTACCTCGCTCTAAAGCGTAGTTGAAGTTGTCACGTTCAACTAACGTCAGTAACCCGACTTTACAGACAACCATTTTTTTTAACTTAAACCTAGTGACTGTACTTACATTCATGTATAGAGGATACCTAAAAGCTCTATACCACACCACAGCTCCGTTGAAGTTACTATACACCCACTATGCCCGCTACTACCGTTGATAATATGCACCGCCACAAATGCTTTTTATGAGTAGATGCTAAAGGTACAAGTTCGCGCCGCGACCGCGACACGAGACCGCGACCGGAGACCGCGACAGGCACTTGACACTATGGAATTGTATGGGCGCCAGTTCGCGCCGAGACCACGACAGGAGACCGAGACAGGTCGCGGTCGCGGTCTCGGCACGAACTAGCGCCCATACAATTCCATAGTGTCAAGTGCCTGTCGCGATCTCCGGTCTCGGTCTCCTGTCGCGGTCTCGTGTCGCGGTCTCCGCGTGAACTTGTACCTTAAAGCTGTAATGGATATTTAGAATACGTTTTTTTATTGAAGATTTAACCACAAACAAGTGGGTTCGGTTTTTGTCAAAATGAACATCTATAAAATAATGAGCATTCAATTATGGTATTTATCGCATTGTGAGCTTTAAAATAAATAATAAAACTAAACTTTGTGTCAATATATTTTACAGAACTCTATTCTTTGTTTTACGTATAAAAGCGATTGTGGCGCCATGTTTTTAACGTGCAGGAGTTTTGGCGCTGGATATACATGAAGATGTATTTTCCTTCAATATACTTGCATTACCTTGCCCTCGATTCCCTGAAGTAGGAATAGTGATGGGATAAACCTGATTTAAGCAGCGATGGTCGATTTTTTTTGGTTTCGTAGTATAAGTTGTATATAACACCTTCTTTTCGTCTCACCTATTTGTCATTACCCATACCTGTGCTAATTATTCTACCGAGCAAAACAATATTGTGTTCTGCTTGAAGAGCTATGTTTGCAATTCAATTACAGGGTGAAATGAGAAATCACAATATATAATGTATATTCCTGGATAACGAACGCTGTGCATTGCTAGAAGGTGACTTTTCCAGTTCAAAACTAAGTGGCATTGTGCCGTTCTGGGCAGACGTGATGGCAACTATCAGATGCGTGTTTTTTCATTCCGTCGCGTCGCAAACTAAATTGTACATAATGAAAATTACAACATGCGTATCATAAGTGTTTACAGGTCGATAAGAATAATGTCTAAAATTATACGTTTGAAAGCACATAATAGATAATTTTAATAACACTTATAATAATATTACAAAGTAGCGATTTCTTGTTATTTGTTACTATTTAGTCTTTTTTTATAAAAAAACAAAGTTTTTTTGGCTTCATTTGTACCATACCTACATAACATTAAAATTAAGAAATATATTATCTTACCAAATCGAGGTACCTTCATCGATATCGATTCGAATTACTTTTACCCTTTCCTAGGTCACCTGTCGAGGCTCCCTATTTAGGAGCATCTTACTTGATTAACTCGATGTCGCTCCACTAAATATCGATAATCCGTACATCACTAGCCCATTAAGGCTGCGCTAATAACATAGTTTATCGACATGTAAGTTTCTAGGATGTTGAATTAAGTTTTAAGCATACTGAAGAGTTTGGAAAATTATTAAAACTTGAAAGATTTAATAATAATTTTGATGGAACGCCTGCACTCCATCATTTTCCTGTTTTTTATAGTAATGAGTGATGAGATGAGCTGGACATGTGCCTGATGGTAAGAAACATGCCTGCCCACTGATAAGCCAGTACAGTGACACGCAGCTATTGTAAATATGATCCAAATCATTACCTAGTACTGCGCTCGTAACCCAGAGATAGGTACAAATAAAATGTTTTATCTTTGAGCCATGAAATCACTGGAAGCATTGCCCTTTCAAACAGGAATGTTTGCACATTATTGCTTCGTGGTAGAGTAACCGGCAAAGTTGTAGTTCCTCAGGGGGACTTTACAAAGATTTTTGAATTGAAAACGTCGCACCACAGACAGATTTTACGTGGGGACTGAATTAAATTCTAGCGTCACGCTCAGGAATGATAGAAATCTTCGGGTGATCTCAGGACAATGGCCATTGGTCTAATAGAGTGTGGTAATTCCCTAGGCGGACTCTGCTAAGAGTCCTACCACTACAGAATACATTTTAAAAGTTTAAAATGAACATCTCACGATATACGACAATAGTAATTACTTATCGTACAGATAAGTGTAAAGTGTTAAAATTACATTTATTACAAACACAGATTACAGAAATAATTACAAATGGAATAAAACATGTTTTACAATTTGGTTATAACTTTACCGTCACTTTCTGAGAACGTGAAAACTCCCTGTAAATTTAAAAAGTTTAATTGCTAGTCTGTAGAACACTAGTAATCCAAAATATAAACAGTAAGCACACACTTTTGAACTTTAATTTTGAATTTTCTTAATCTCCCGAGCATACCAAGATGTGTTGCGGTTGCGGTTGCCCCAGGATCACCATCCACACTTGCTGCACCAAGATTTGCTGATTACGTTAGCCAGCAAGAACCCAAGCTTTACAACGCTTTTGTGGATGAATATGATGTAGTTTCTGTTAATAAATATGTGAATCTGTAAAAAAAAATAAAAAAATGTGAACTTACCCGCTAAATAGTGCTAGAGAGGGCAACAAACACTTTTTTTGGTTTATCTACTTATTGAGTTTTAACAAAAGTTATTTGTTTAATTATACAGACTGTATACGAATATACTTAAGGTGCGTCCCCCAGCAAAACGAGTTTTTTGTCCAGTTTTAAGAGCTATCTACTCATTAGCCAACACAAATATCAACTGGTAAAAAATACATTAAATTTCTACAACTTCTTGGCTTCAAAATGGTAGTTTTATTTTTTGTTAATGAACTTATTGTTTAAATTATCGCCTCACAACGAAACCATGAAAAAAAAAATTTAGTTATCATGCATCTCCTCGAAAATCGTCCATTATTTTGATTTTGTACTTACACCAACGGATAGACAATTCCATTACGAACATTTTGGTAGTTTTATTTTTTTCAAAAGACCAAAATCTGATTTTATAAAGAGTTTATTCTAAAATTTGAGCGTAAAACAGCGACAAATCCTACTGTTTCTCTCTTGCTCTTTCTTGCGGTGTGCGATAAGGTAAGAAATACTCAAGGTAATTTGCTCGGGGTACGTCCTTAAACGGACGCAGGCTGATTAGGAGTAACCATGTATACAGGTATACTCATGTGGATAATAAGTATCGTCAGTTAGTATTAAGGTTTGGTTTGTAATACTCTGTGCCTTCTGCGATAGCCCTAAGTTCGGCAGGGATTAGACACCACTTTAGATAGATAGATAAACTCTATATTGCACTTCAATTAAAAAGAAAAATAACAAAAATACAGAAAAAAATCCTTACAATAAAGTAGCAGTTGGTGACCTTATCGCTGAGAGCGATTTCTTCCAGGCAACCGTAGGATGGTAAAAAATACCTTAGCGATACTTTAACTACCATAAAACTAATATTATAAATGTCAAAGTTTGGATTTTTGGATGATTGTAGCTCGATCACGAAGGGACTGAACGGATTGGGTTGAAATTCGGTACACGTTAGATTATAGCCTGAAATGGCACATAGGCTACTTACTATTATAGACTGGCCTCGTGGCTTAGTGGGTAGTAGCTCTGCCTGCGAAGCCGAGGGTCGTGGATTCGATTCCCACCCAGTGCAAATATTTGCGTGATGAATTCAAATGTTTGCACTGTGTCTGGGTGTTTCTATGTATAATAAGTATGTATTTAAAACTATATAAGTATAATATCAGCTATCTGGCCACCATCGTACAAGCTTTGCTTAGTTTGGGGTCAAATGGTGTTGTGTGTGAATTGTCCACCAATATTGATTATTATTATTATTTATTATTTTATTAATCGCTACGGGCTTCAAATTACGGGAACGGGTTCGACGCGAGAAAAACGTCCAAAATGTAACATTAATAATACTTTGAGTAGGATTTTCAGGTTACTACCTATTGCATACTTACTAAAGTTTCGTAGTACCATAGTAGGCCCTCCCTAGTTCACTCTTATCGTAGTGTGGAGTCTGGCGCAGAGTGGCGGTGTAGATGAGAGAACACAGGTCGTTAGCAGTTCAAAGGGGAAGAAACAATGACAGCCGTATCAAGTGGCAACTCAGATACCACCGTGTCGGGACTACCTACACTATACAAAGTTACTTTCTTTTACGGTTTTTAACAGACCTCGAAAAAGGAGAAGGTTATCTATTCGGTTGTATGGCTTTTTGTATGTATGTTACGCGATAGGACTGCCTATTCTGAATCGATTTTAATTATTATTTTTTTTTTTTTTTTTTTCATTTGGTTGATCATAGTTCAGAGGTGGTCTCATACGAATTTTATTCATGTCAGTTTTTAGACGACGCGACGTAGTGATAGCACAGATAAGAAAATAGTTAGGTAAGTACTTAGTTTATAGGTCGAATGTCTGAATATAATAATTTTAAATTGAAGTCGGTATTTGTTTTTCGGAAAACATAAATTATTTGACGACAATGACGCCTAATGACGGATAATCAATTATGTTGACCGACGTTACCTAACTACGATTGGTGAGAATAACGAAAACAAAAAGCTTTACAGGCAAAAAAACGTGGCAACTAAGAAGACACTCAGTACGCGCATGCCCTAGCTTACTTTGTGAACTGTACTGACAGCTAAAAATATAGAATTACATAAAATCCTGACCACAAAGTTTGACTTTCCTAGATTTACTGCCTATGTGTATAAATTTTAGTTTAATTACGTACATTACCAATCCACAAAAAAGTTGTGTTCAGCGCCATCTATGTACAATGCTTGGAACTACGTCGACATGCAGCAAACCACTTCACAACGAGAAGGTTCTAACATGTAAATTGAAACACTTGAAACCATTTTCGTCATGAAGTGCCCGAAAAAACCTACAAGTGGCGATATGTCACTGCCCTCGCAAAATTGTTGCGCAAAAAACGATGCAGAATGAAAAACGAGTAGGTAGGTATTTTTTGTTTTCGCGCTGGGTTTTATGCATTCAATTGATAATTTACCTTTTTAAAATAAAAATTTTAAAGATTTTCTGCCATCGCTGGATAATTTAAATATTTTAATTTGTGTACAAACACTAGTACTGTTAAACCCAAAATTGAGGAAAACTTGTACTATAAGGTTACATCCATCTGATAGGTACATAGTAAATCCCAACCCCAGAACAATTTTATTAATGAATGCGAAACTTTGTGAGTATGCGTGGATATTTGTTACTGTTTCCAGCTAAAACTACCGAAGGAATTTAAACGAAATTTGGTAATACATAGAATATAGATAGATAACAGTCTGAAATACCACATGGTGACTTTTATTCCAAGAAAGTAAAGGGGGTTCTTAAACTTTCGCAGTTTTAGCTCATATTGTTGACATAACATGGCATGGCTTAATCACAATCTAAATCATTAGGTAGGTATTTATTACCCCGAAGTTTCGGCCAAGCTGTTACGCAGCAGCAGTAAGTTACGGCTGGTCTAGTCGGAAGAACGGCGACTCCCGATCCGAAGCTACACGTTCAAATCCCACGCGCACCACTGTCTTTTGGACAGGACAATGGCGACTGTCTTTTCGAAGTCTTGTGCGTAATGCCACTGACTGCGAAGGAAAAATCATGAGGAAAACGACATGTACTTAGAACCTTTCGAGGTCATGTGTCATTCACCAACCCGCATTGGGCCAGCGTGGTGGATTATGGCCTTGACTCCCTCCTTGCGAGATAAGGCCCCGAGTTCCAGCATTGGGAACATTTAGAAGGCTCTGCTTACGCTACTGACGTTTCGGCAGCGCCACAACCGGTGTGGTCACGAAAATACTGAAGAAATTGCGGGTTCATGGGAAAATTGGTCTTAAAAAATCGTCCGCGATGATTACGTCCTTTTCTACTTTATATATCCTTCTGAATGATAGATTCTTCTGAAACTATCAGATAAGTAGAAGTAGTCAAGCCCCAAGAGGCCCGGTTTTGGGACTTTAAAACCTTATTTTTTCATGATAAACATACTCGATTATTAGTTTATTTTGATGCCTTAGAGATAGGTTATAATATTTATCAGTACATTGTCGTTTACAGACACACAAAATTTGGTTTCATTTTTTAGTTATGATTTTTTGTGTGACGTCACGACGCCGGCCGCGTCGCGAGTCGGGCATAATGGGCTTAATTTCTGTATTTAGTTTTTTTACAATATATTATGTCTTAACGAAATCTCCATTATTTCAGAGAATTCAATGCATCTAGCCAATCTTCTGTTTTGTTTCTCTAAAAAATGAGTACTTTACAACAAAAAAAGTTGTGAGTACTTATGAAGTTACAACTTCTTCTCTTTATAGACTTCAACCATAGAATAGATATCTTCAACGCAAGACAGTATTAACCTGAAGTTATAGTTACGAGTATAATCATCATCAGTTTATAATTAAAATGTTCACTAGCTAACTTTAGGATTGTCGGTTTTTCCTAACAGTTTGCTTGTGCATCGTAGAAATTTATTCTCATCATTCTACCACAACTCGTCAAAAGAAGTTAAACTTCACAAAATAATGCAAAAAGAATCACATTTTCCACGTCGACGTATGTAATGGGAACAGTATGAAACCATTCTGACTGTATGTTCGCTCAATATGCAAAAACGAATGGGAGAATTCAATCGAAGAGACACCTTTGAGTACTTTAACGTAGGAACAGTGAGGCAATCAAACTTTTGCCCGGAGTCGACTGCTTTTTCTTAGCTTTTAGGAAAATTGACATTTCACGGACAGGGACCGAGTAAGGACGGTTTGAAAGGAGCGGTTGCTTCTTAAATGGAATAATGTGTTAGTAAAGAAATATCTATTAATGTTATACATATCAAAGTTTGGATGTTTGTTGCTCAATCGCGCCGGAACGTCTAAACAGATCGGGTTGAAATTTGGAAAATAGTTAGATTACAGTCTAAAATTGTCTGAAGTTAAGTCTAGCCATGTAGTAAAAAGTGGTTATTTTAGTACTACAAACATATGTACAACTTCAATTTTATTTATTTCTAGTATTAAGTATTGTATACTTCTAGTATGTATTTTCTTCATTTACCATTACCAAAATTTACATCCTTGATTATCATTAGTGACTCAATAGTCAGTAGCCACAGTCAAATATTGTGTAGTAATCATTTGGGCTCTTCATGTTCCAATAGCTGGTTGACACTGTGCTGTTATGGACAGGCATGTTGCTTACCACCAGACACATTGCCTGCTCGTCTCTTCTTAATACATATAAATTACGTGTCATTTTATTTGTCCGTGACGGACTCCTAAACTACTTAACCGATTTTAGTCAAATTTGCATACCGTGTTCAGTTTGAACCAACTTGAAAGATAGAATAGTTTATATTTCGACTAGCAGCTCCCTGCGGTGTTACCCGCGAAGTTCCCGTTCCCGTTGCTCACGTTGTTTTTCCGAGATAAAAAGTAGCCTATATGTTCTTCCAGACTATAATCTGTGTTCCAAATTTCAGCCCGATCCGTTCATACGTTAGGACGTGATTGAGCAACAAACATCCAAACATCCATACAATGACATTTATAATATAAGTAGGATTAATGGTATTTAAATGCCTATATCCGAGCGAAGCCGAAACGGATCTTTATAAATAACATAAAAATAAAAAAGCTTTTTTTTCTTGCTATATAATTTCATTTTATTTTCATTTACTATAAAAAAATTCACGACAACTCTCGCGCCGTTGACTCGTGACGTAAGAGGAAATTTAGTTTTTTTGTGGTGTTCTAAATGTACGTCATACTTATCAACTGCTATTTCAATCGCATGATGAAATATCGGCCAAAATGTTTCATATTTATTAATACGAGCATCTGAAATATATTTCTAATATTTCACATTTACTATGTGTATAAAAAGCTGATGAAATATCAATACTTTAATTACAATAAATACCAATTCTTGTAATCTGGTTACGACCACAGAAATCTAAATAATAATTATTTAGATTTCTGTGGTTACGACTGTTCTAGCCGGAAGAACGGCAACTGCCAATCCGGAGTCCCTGGTTCGAATTCCACAAGCACCACTGTCTTTTCGAAGTCATGTGCGTAATGCCGCTATCGGTAAAGGAAAACATCGTGAGGAAATCTTCTTATCGGAAAAGATTTAACTCATTAAAGACAAGTGAAGTCTGCCAACCCTGAACTGGGCCATCGTGGTAGACAATGAACTAAACCTTCCCTACTTGGTAAGGGAGAGACCTATGCCCCAGCAGTGAGGTAATCTAAGTATATTTTACATTTTTAACCGACTTCCCAAAAAGGTGAAGAGTATCAAATCGGGTGTATTTTTTTTTGTATGTATGTTACGCGGTAGTTTAGCCAATTGTGAATCGATTTAGATGGAACTTTTGTTTCGATCGATTTTTTGTTTGGTAGAGCATAGTTTAAAGGGGTGCCTATTAAAACGCATAATTTTTTGTTCCTAATTTACTTTGTCATAATGAATGTAGAATAATGTATACTCGGTCTACGCTCCACTATGGAGATCACCGGCTCGCTTCGCTCGCCATCTCCCCCCTTCGCTACGCTTGGCCTCGCATGGCTCGCTCCACTCAGGACCTCCCTTGAGCTTCTGGCGGGCGCCAGAAGTCAAAAAGTGCCATATTTCTTAGGTGTACCGTCTCCTTTTTTCGATGTGTGCCTTTAAATATTATGCTAAGTTATTGTTATGCTATACATGGTTATCCTTGTAAACATTATGAAAAAACAGTTATGCGTTTAGTTGTTATGGTAAATTATCATTAGTCCGAAAAACGTTATGCCTACTTAAATAAGTACAAAAAATGTTATGCTACCCCAAATAGACCCAGTTTAAAGGTGGCCTCATAAACATTTTATCGAAATCGGTGCAGCTGTTTTAGAAATATGAACAAAAACTAAAATTTTAAATTAAATTGAAATCAGTTATTGTATTTTTTGAAAAAAGTAGATTGTAATGTATAGTGACAAGACGAGCAGTTCACGTGCTTAATGGTAAGCAAAATGCCTGTCCATAACACCATAGTAACACGTAGCTATTTTAATATGAAGGTTCCAAATCACTACCTAGCACTGCACTGCGCTCGTCACCCAGATATATAAGACGTCTTATCTCTATGCCCTGTAATTTCACTGGAAACATTGCCCTTCAAACCGGAACACTGTAATGTTTGCACATTACTGCTTGGCAGTAGAATAGCTGGCAAAGGTGTGGCACTTCCCCAGGCGGACTCTGCAAAGAGTCCTCCCACTACAAAACATAAAACATTAGGGGTAGCTACCCCTGTGTCCCACCTAATTGCGCCCACTTATCCACACGGTACCCAGAAAGTGAAAAGCAATGTAGAAGAACGGTAACCAATTGTCGGCGAAAATTGTGATTGTTTTTATAAGTTTCGATGACTTCTCTGGGGAAGAAAGTTGGTTAAATGTTGGGGGCCCTTGGACCGCTTACCTTCACCGACTGTACAAGAAAGAGGTTTGCTTTCCTAGAGTATTTATTGATACTTTTGAATTGTTTTCCTAGTGTAAACTTCTTTAGGCGAGCAATTTATGCATTTTTGGTGGGTAGAAATGTAATGGGTTCGCGTCACCAACTTTCTAATACGGGTTGACGGCGGCGGAGTGGAACTTTAATGCTTTCTGGATGAGGGTGAAATCTTGTGAATTCGTGATACTGACATGC
Source organism: Ectropis crepuscularia (assembly GCA_963693475.1). Taxonomy (NCBI): domain Eukaryota; kingdom Metazoa; phylum Arthropoda; class Insecta; order Lepidoptera; family Geometridae; genus Ectropis; species Ectropis crepuscularia. The sequence continues at coordinate 25,238,870 of OY856355.1, forward strand.
GAAATATACATTTATACTACGAGTACTACAGGCCCGTGTCCAAAACTGATGGGTCATTTGAACCACTACGAGACTTATGAAGGAAGGAAGGATAGAAAAGGGTATAAAGTAATAAGATTCAGCACTATGCCGTCACTTGTAAGCTGTCCAACTGAGTGCAGGTGAAGAGAGGGAGTTTCAACCCTAGATCTTTTCTCATTGTCGCATAATTTTTATACGGTGTTGCGAAATAATGGAATAGAAGAGGTATTGAACATGTATGGAACCAAAGCCGTACATAATCAAGATTTTTTTCGAAAACAATAATAATAAAAAAATACAATTTTTGTAGTCTTAATACCTGTTTTAATCCATTATTCCGCAACGCCGTACAAAAATCATGCGACTATGCTATGCGACTATGGGTCATTTGAACCACTACGAGACTTATGAAGGAAGGAAGGATAGAAAAGGGTATAAAGTAATAAGATTCAGCACTATGCCGTCACTTGTAAGCTGTCCAACTGAGTGCAGGTGAAGAGAGGGAGTTTCAACCCTAGATCTTTTCTCATTGTCGCATAATTTTTATACGGTGTTGCGAAATAATGGAATAGAAGAGGTATTGAACATGTATGGAACCAAAGCCGTACATAATCAAGATTTTTTTCGAAAACAATAATAATAAAAAAATACAATTTTTGTAGTCTTAATACCTGTTTTAATCCATTATTCCGCAACGCCGTACAAAAATCATGCGACTATGCTATGCGACTATGCGACTATGCGAAGGGAAATAATCAAGGGTTGCAACTCCCTCTCTTCACCTGCACTCAGTTGGATAGCTTACAAGTGCCAGCATAGTGCTGAATCGAATTATTTTATACCCATATATCTTTCTACATAGGTCTCCTGGTGTTCCCATTAATTTTGTACACAGGCCTGTAGTCTAATCTTAATATAATATATAAATCTTCTGTCACGATGTTTGTCCGCGATGGATTCATAAACTAGGTACTTAACCGATTTTAAATTAAATTGGCACACCGTGAGCAGTCTGATCCAACTTGAGAGATAGGGTAGTTTTTTTTTCGATTAATAGTCCTTTTATGACGAAATCCGAGCGAAGCCGGAACGGGCCACTAGTATCTCTATAGATTCCATCGGGGCATTCGCTTAAAACTTGCGGACAAAGATCTGAAGGCTTCAGCATTTCTAGTGGGTCCAGTATCGGGGTCACTTAGGGTCAAAAGCGTAACTTTTAAAAAACTCTATGTGCTAAGAGAGCGGTGACGTATTACGCTTAGGGGCAACGACTTGTACTTTACAAAGCACAGTTTAGAATCTATACTAATATTATATAGCTGAAGAGAACCGCTAATTTTAGTATAATAACCTATGTTGTAGAATACGGTATCTGTATAGCTTTTTTTTTTACTTTTATAGGTTTGACATCCACCAGCAAGATGGGTCGACGATATTATAAACATCGTGGGTCGCACCTGGACTCGATTGGCACAGAACCGAGGCAGATGGCAAAGTAAGAGAGAGCCCTATACCCAGCAGTGGGATAGAGAAGGCTGTGGATGATGATGATGATAGGTTTTTTACACTTGATCGCCATCTCGATGCGGTCTACGATGGAGCGTGTTTACCTTGAAGAAACCGATTCAATCTCGATTTGAAGACAGAAAGATTGTAACCATAGGGAAAAATCCACTCAGGCAACGCATTCCGCAGCTTAGACGTTCTTATCACAAAAGTAGAGTTCTCATCGTTTGTGTCTTTGAAACATCAGCCATGAAGCGATGTCGTTTTTTCGAGCTACGAGCATTCCGATAGAAAAAAGGGCAAGGTGGTATTATATTAGATTATGCAGATCATAACGTGTAACTATATACTCACTAGAACTCACAAGATTTCATCCATTCAAAATGGACTTGTTATGTCAAGAGTTGCCAAGAAGTGCACAAGGAGGGCACTGATTAGTGGAACTAGGATTAGTGTCAAAGGGGCTCTATCACACGCATGCACTCTGCTTGAAAAAGACCGCTGGAAGCGACTAAAACTTAAATCGGACCGACTCACCGACTGCATCACACGTGAGTTACCCTTGAATTAATTAAATATATGTGTTTTTTTTATTAAAGAGTGACTAGACGAACAGGACATATTTGCCTGATGATAAGCAGCATGCCGGCCACATCACAGTGACACGCAGCTATTGGAACATGATAAGTCCAAAGCGATACCTAGCACTGCACTACACTCGTCACCCGGAGATTTAAAATGTTTCATCTCTATGCCTTGTAATTTCACTGGAAACATTGCCCTTCAAACCGGAACAGTAATATTTTCTCATCACAGCTTGGCGGTTGAATAACTGGCATAGGCGGGGTACTTCCCCTAGGCTCTGCAAAGAGTCCTACCACTACAAAGATAACAACCACGTTAGTTATACTAACAAGAACAATATTACAATTACTGAATTACCCCCCAGAATTAACTCAAATTTGTAATCTGTACAATATTCTACTAGTCAAACCCTTTCATTGTATTGAGGGAGTAGTGAAAAAAGAAACAGATTTCACATTTTGTAATGGCGGCCATCTTGGATTTAAAATTTGTCACCTATAGTATTTTACTAGTCAAGCCCTTTCATTCGATACCCATATTGAGAAAGGTTTTGAAGAAATATTTTGTCCGCCATTTTGTGGAGGCAATTACCTTGACATACGCTGCTTCAATACTTCGTGTATTGAAGAAGCGATTAAGCGGAATAAAGGCTCGAAAGTGTTCGCAAGAAATCTGTCTCTTGGGCAAAGGCTCTAGTCATATCGAGATGTAGTCCTAAAGCTTCTAACCCTCAATTGACCAAACTGAAGACCGACAGTGGTAACGTCGTCTCGTCGAGGGCCGAGATTTTGGAGGAGATTGAGAGGTTCTATGAACAGTTATACACCTCTACGCAAACACGACCTGTCGTTAGCATGGCAAAAGACCCAAGAGCCAAGCTGACCCGACACTTTACCGAAGACATCCCGGAAGTCAGCCTGTATGAGATTAGGATGGCCCTCAAACAACTTAAGAACAGCAAGGCACCTGGCGACGACGGAATTACGACTGAGCTTCTGAGAGCGGGTGGAAAACCGGTACTTAAAGTCCTCCAGAAGCTGTTGGACTCCGTCATACTTGACGGTAATACGCCAGAACCGTGGAGCAGAAGTGTGGTGGTGCTCTTCTTTAAAAAAGGTGACAACACCTTGTTGAAGAACTACAGACCTATCTCACTTCTGAGCCACGTTTATAAGTTGTTTTCGAGGGTAATCACGAATCGTCTCGCACGCAGGTTTGACGACTTCCAGCCACCCGAACAAGCCGGTTTCCGAAAAGGCTATAGTACCGTAGACCACATCCATACGCTTCGGCAGATTATACAGAAAACCGAGGAGTATAATCGGCCACTATGTATAGCGTATGTGGACTATGAGAAAGCCTTCGATTCCATCGAGACCTGGGCAGTGCTTCAGTCTCTCCAGCGATGCCGCATGGACTATCGCTATATCGAAGTGTTGAGGTACATTTACAGCAAAGCCACAATGTCTGTCCGATTACAAGACCAGTGCACAAAACATATCCGGCTACAGAAAGGCGTGAGACAGGGAGATGTTATATCTCCGAAACTGTTCACTGCCGCGCTGGAAGATGTTTTCAAGCTACTGGACTGGAACGGACATGGCATCAATATCAACGGCGAATGCATCACTCACCTTCAGTTTGCCGACGATATAGTCATTGTGGCGGAGTCGATGGAGGACCTCGGTGCTATGCTCAGGGACCTCAGTAGAGTATCCCAACAGGTAGGTTTGAGGATGAATATGGACAAGACGAAGGTCATGTCAAATGTTCATGTCTCACCTGTACCGGTTATTGTTGGGAATACCACACTCGAAGATGTTGACGAATACGTCTACCTGGGTCAAAAGATCCGATTGGGTAGATCCAACTTCGACAAAGAGGTCCAGCGAAGGATCCAACTCGGATGGGCAGCGTTCGGGAAACTACGGCACATCTTGGAGTCCAAAATACCCCAATGCTTGAAGACGAAAGTCTTCAATCAGTGCGTGTTGCCAGTGATGACTTATGGAACTGAGACGTGGTCCTTAACTGTGGGCCTCATAACAAAGCTCAAAGTCACACAGCGAGCTATGGAGCGAGCTATGCTCGGAGTCTCTTTGCGCGACAGAATCCGTAATGAGGATATTCGCAAAAGAACTAAAGTAGCCGACGTAGCTCGAAGAGTAGCTAAGCTGAAGTGGCAATGGGCAGGCCACATCGCTCGCAGAACTGACAACCGATGGGGAAGAAAGCTTCTCGAGTGGCGACCACGAACCGGAAGACGCAGTGTTGGACGGCCTCCCACTAGATGGACAGATGACCTCACGAAGGTCGCTGGAAACCGCTGGTTGCAGGTTGCGCAGGACCGTTCGTTGTGGAAATCTAGGGGGGAGGCCTATGTCCAGCAGTGGACGTCTTACGGCTGATGATGATGATGATGAATCACCTTGAATATATTTCAACCAAAAATAGCTAAGAACCACCGCACGGAAATTAACCTTCAAATTAAAAACGCATCGAAATCGGTCCATCCGTTTGAGCTCTACGGTGCCACAGACAGACAGCCTCAGACACACTCACCCAGACAGACATCGACGACAAACTCACCCCTTTTTTTGGTCATTTAAAAAAAAGAATTACCATACTTGTTAAAAAAATATTTTGAAACCAGCTCAGGCTATTCCCTAAAGTATAGGTGACCTGCACAGGTGACCTACTTTACAAAGCGCAATTTTGTCAACTCCACGTACTACATCCAATTTGCATGTAATACGGGTATACCTACCGAAATGGTCTTTTGCCGAGATTGCATATTTCGCAAAGCTGTCCAGCGCTATGAATTTGATATTTATTTAGACACACTGAAGTTCCTTATTAGCATAGCAAGCATGAGCAGCCCACTAAAATGTTCCCACTGGGAACACATAACCTCAAAAGATACTAATTACATGTCGATTCCCTCTCGATGTTTTTTTTACCGTTTTTAAGTTAGCTGCATTACGCACACTTCGAAAGGACAGTGGTGCGGGTGGAATTTGAACCCTTGGCCTTGGGCAAATTTGGGCAATCGCCGTTCACCAGACTAGACCAGCCGTAACTTATTACGTAAGCTGTTCATTCAAATACCTCATTATGGAGGTGTGGAGGGTGTCATTGGCCGATTAGTGAGACGAGCGGTGATTGGATAACCTAAGCCTATAAAAGAGCCTATAAACTTGCAATTAAACACAGGAACGAGGCGCTGATTGTAGTGCTGATTTAAACTAAGTAATTGTTAAATTCACTACGAATTACATGTATGCCTTCAGCACTCATGCTCTCTAAAATGCTCTTTCTTGCGGCGGTGACGTGCGTCGGGTCGCTCTCTGCCCTAAAACATCCTAAACAGCCAAGTTACATCTGTTAGTACGTAACTATGCGAACAGTGCGGCAGTTTAAGCAGCGAGTTAGTTCTCCAAGTACGTAACCCAGTCACACAATAAGATGTCAGCAAGGTAAGTTATCGTGTGATGCCCAGGTTGTACCACGTGCAAGTTCCCGAGCCTCTTTTCAAGAGACATTAGAGGTACACTAAAGACTATTTAATATGCTGTCAATCTGACCAGACAGACCAAAAACACCGACATAGATCATAGCGCATTTGCAAACTGAAGTGCCAATAGGCCAGTCACATCTCCCAGAACTGATAACCGTTGGTAGACGTATTCTTGAGTGGAGACCACGAATCGGCAAACGTAGTGTAGGAGACACCCTGAAACTATTTGGATTGACGATATATTTATTTATTTATTTATTTAGAGACACCAACAGCGAACATATTACAACACTTATAAACAAAACAATTTTAATATAAAAATTCTGATATGTTAGCCTATTATAGGTGAATACAGCTTGCTTAAAAATTTGTGGCTATTTTTATACAAATAATAATGAAAAAAAACAATAAGAAAAAAAAACAATAATAAAGAACCATACTTTTACAACTTAGATGTCCTCAACATGTTAACTAGCTTGTGTTTAAATACGGCTAATTTATCATTAAATAAGTCGAGGCTGTCAGAGGAGGCATTGACTTCGTTATACGTGCGACATACTCTCCGAAACGGGGAGTTACATGCCAAATTGGTTCTAGCGACCTGTTGCCAATCCAGAATTCGACAAATTCTGTGCCTGGGATAATGGTGAGGAACTTGCAGAGAAATTTCATTTAAGATAGATGGACAGTCGGAGGATCCATGGATCACTTTGTGAAGAAATGTTAGATCACGGATCCTCCTCCTGTCACGCAGGGTGTGCATTTTAAAAAATTTGAGGCGATTCTCGTAGGGGCTTCTGTGAGAGATGCTCTGGCTAGAGAAAGCCAGAGATCGCGTAAACGCGCGTTGGAGCCCTTCAATGCGCTGAGAATGGACGGAGTAAAAAGGATTCCAAACCACACTCGCGTATTCTAGATGACTTCTAACCAGCGAGTTATAAAGTAATACTTTAGTGTGAGGATGTTTAAAATGTTTTGAGTTGCGCCTAATAAAGCCCAGTAATTGTGCTGCCTTTTTTGCTGTTATATCAATGTGAGACTTGAAGGTCAACCCGCTATCAATTACAACTCCTAAGTCCCGTATCTCATTCACCTCTTGCAGAATGGTTCCGTCTAGAATATACTTGGTATCGATAGGATTTTTTTTGCGAGTATACTTGATATAAAAACATTTTTGTACATTAAGCTGCATTCTGTTCTCGTCACACCAAGTCTTAATGCTATCGAGGTCTTTTTGTAACAGAATTCCATCTGTAGCTGTTTTGATCACTCTATAAATTTTGAGGTCGTCCGCGAACATTTTTACGTTACTGTACTTGATATGGCATACGATGTCATTGATGAATATTAAAAAGAGTATAGGACCGAGGTGCGAACCCTGTGGCACGCCAGACGTTGCAATGAATGAGTGGGACTCGAAATCGTTTACGCATACAACTTGTTGCCTTTTTTGGAGATAAGACCGGAACCAACTCAGAAATGACCCATGGATACCAATATTTTCCAACTTTTTTACTAACAGGGGGTGGCAGACTTTGTCAAAAGCACTGCTAAAATCAGTGTACACTGCATCAACCTGGCACCCCCTGTCCACTTCCTTGGATAATTCAGATACGAAAACAGCTAGATTAGTCTCAGTTGATCGACCCTTTATGAACCCATGCTGCTGCAAGAGGTGTTTTAGATGACGAGAAAGCAGAGGACAGACTAGCGCTTCAAATAACTTAGAAAAGCATGACAACATGGATATAGGTCTATAATTCTTAATATCGTCCACACTACCCTTTTTGTGTAAAGGAACAATTTTTCCTTTTTTAAATTCATCGGGGAATTCTCCGACGCATAGAGAACGATTGAAAATCAAGGACAAGGGTAGAGCTAGCGCAGAGCCGCAGCGCTTAACAAACAGTGGCGGGATGCCGTCTGGACCCGGTCCCTTCGATTCGTCCAACTGTTTAATTTTATTTGAGATTTCGCGCTCCGTAAATCTTATAGTGCCTATACAATTGTTATTACACATAGATATAGTTTCGCTGGGCTCGGGACTATCTGCAATGTGAGATGAAAATGCTTTGGAAAAGTTATCGGCAAAAAGGTCGACTATTTTCTGTCCGGAGTCAGCTATGTTGTTGTTCAGATACATCTTCGCGGGATATAAAGAACGCTCTTTGCGTTTATCTTTTACATACCTCCAGAAGTCTTTAGGATTTTTTGCTATAGCGTGCTCAGTTTTACTTATATAGTCACTATATAGGGTATTACACAATTTATGTCCGCGCTCCCTCAAAATATGAAATTCATAAAGGTCGCGAGGGTTTTTGTATTTATTGTATTTTGCACGTAGTTTATTTTTTTCGGCAAGAAGTTTAGTAATATTTTTGTTAAACCAGGGAGGAAATATTTTTCTATTATAATTGTGAGCTGGAACATGCGATTTAATTGTTTCTTTAATAATAGTATAAAAAGCTGTGGTCGCTTCGTTGACTGATTTACAGTCGTTAATTACAGTGTTCCAATCAATATTGCTGAGTTCCGAAGTGATAACCTTAAAGTCAGCTTTATAGAAGTTTAATTCAGGAGAACCCTGAGGACGGAGGTACTTGGGCTCGCTGTTAGGTAAGGTGCACACAAAAGGGGGATGTTTTGGGTCAAGTTTGCACACGATATCTAATGGATCTGAAAGTGAAAGTTCTTTTAACGTGGAAATGGCGAGATCTAAAGTTCTGTTATCCTCATTGTTCAAATCGCTGAACTGAAACATGTTGGAAATGGAAATAAAATCTACTAAGGCGTGACCCAGAGAGTTTCCGTAGTTGGCAGGTTTTGTAAAATTGTCGCTTTTGGTCCATTTTATGAACGGCAAATTAAAATCGCCGACTAAGACAACCTCGTCGACCAAATTTATGTAATTGGTTGCATTATCGAGAAATTCACTCAGAACAGTTAACTTTGCTGGAGGAGGAATGTAAACCACACAGATCGCAACTTTCTTAATTTTGTTTCCTATTTTCATTTTTACTACTACCCATAGATCCTCGGAGTTGGATTCCCAGCTTTCCATACGATTTGACTCAAGCTTATGCGATACGGCTAGCATTACTCCTCCACCATCAGACTTTGCAGTGAGAGGACTACACAAGCGATCACGGCGGTACACGACGTAGCGCGAATCGACGATTTTGCTGCTGTGCACGGACCCATTAAGCCAAGTTTCAGAAAAAGCCAGTAAATCATATGAGTTCTGGAGTATTTTGTTGTGGCTCTTGTCTGTTTTTGTCCTCATACCGCGTACGTTTTGGTAATAAAGAGTAGCCATTTTTGAAGTAAAAACGGCATTAGGAACATTGCTTAGATATCGAATGAATCTACACTAACACGTATCGAAAAAAAATTTACTGTCCATTGAACGTATCTGAAGAGCTGAGCTGGCCTCATCTTTTCTGGTATACACGCGACCATCTCGAACCCAGACGAATTTGAATGATAATTCTTTGGCCTTTCTGCGAACAGCTGCATGCAGTGCTTTGTTGGCTGGACTCAGGTGCTCCGACACGAAAACTGGTACGCTGCTTCCGCCAATGCCGAGATGCCGGGAATTCATTTTGTTTTGAGCGTTCTGCTTGTTGAATCTTTGGACTCCGGCGAGCACGCTGTCGCGAACAAGTCGCGTACGCAGCTTCACGATAATTGTGCGTGGTCTGTCGCTATCCTTGTTAAGTTTAGCGACTCTTGAGGCGTGGATTATATCCATGTCGGAAAGGGGACAACCAACTGTCTTCGCCAGTGCTTCAGCAATTTTCAGAACATTCTCAGAGTTGTTTTCTGGAATTCCATTGACTTCCAAGTTACATTCACGCTGATGCTGTTCCATAAGATTCAATCTATTGGTGAAATCCTTCTCTAGAACGCAAACCTTTGCTCGAAGCTCATCGTTGTTCTTCTGGAGACGTTCAATTATAATTGACTTACTGTCTAAGTCCTTTTTGAGCTCTTCGAAACAGGTATTAAAGAATGACAGCGATTTTTCAAAAGTAGATACCTTTTCGCCTATGTTGAGGAGTTCTGTAGTCACGCTTCTTAATGCTGATCTCATTTCTTCTCTAATTATGGAACGAATATCAGAGGTTGAGGCAGAGCATTCGTCCGGAATATCGTCGGACGACTTGCGACGTACTCTACCCTTAGAGGCGTTGCGTAGTGTAATGTTAGTGTCGCCCGAAGCGTGCGCCGATGCGCGTACAGGTGTGTTAGTGTTGTCTCCCTTTGGCTGCTTACTGAGGCACATTGGACATTTCCAAGCTTTTTTCTTCTCCGGGGAAAACTTATTGAAGCGATGCGCTGAGATGTTGCAGCAGTCTAGGTCGAATACTGAGCAGCATAAAGTACATTTCATAAACTCCTTGGACTTAATCAGACTCTGGCATCCTATATATTGAAGATATTAATTGATATTAATTCCATATATTGAAGACAGCAGGCAGTGAATGGAGACGTTAAGATGAGGATAGTGTTGAGTGGGCAGCCATTGGAGAAGCCTATGTCCAGCAGTGGAGTAAGATAGGTTGATGATGATGAAATGTACCTACAGTACGGTAGTCTAAACAGCCGAGTTAGGCTCATGAAACGATGTTCACCCGCGCCCGTTGTATTTCAAAACTCAGCCGCCGCGCTTGAGATTGTCGCCCGCGAACGTGGCGGGTGCACTGGAAAGCATTGGCACTGGAGTGATGCTTTCCAGTGCCGGTTTCCATTTTTCCAGTAAGCAATCCAGCGCTGGATTCGATCGCTGGACTGGAATAATGTAAACCGGGTATTACATCTGCATTCTACAGAAGCTGTGCGACAGACGCGGCTGAAAATCGGTCCATGAGTTCTTAGCATTAGATTTCTAAGTCGCCTACAACAATACGTAAGTATACGTGCACAGTCTAAATACTCGAGTTAGATAGTTAAGGGGAGCTGGTGTTTACCCAACCTGCTCACGGCACACAATACAGAACTTCAATCCCGTTGGGGCGGTCGCTTAGTCTTAAGCGACAGAGAATTTATGGCAAATTCATGTTATGTCGCGTATTTTTCAATACTTTTTTTTAACTTCAATAGGCTTACACTTGACCGCCATCTCGCCTGATGTTGAGCGATGATGCGGTCTACGATGTAGCCTGTTTACCTAGAAGAAACTGATTCACTCTCGATTTGAAGACACACATATTGTAACCATCAGGGAAAACCCACTCAGGCAACGTATTCCACAGCCTAGACGTTCTTATCACAAAAGTAGAGTCAAATCTCTTCGTTCGTGTCTTTGGAACATCAAGAATGAAACGATGTCGCTTTTTTCGAACTACGAGCATTCCGATAGAAAAAAGGGGAATGTGGTATTATATCATGCAGATCATTTGCACACTCTCCGAAGTGTATCGGATAAAAACACGATAGGCTAGCAGTTTTTCGGTGTCACCAATAATGTAGCGTCGTAGCGACGGCTGAGCAGCGGACCGAGTAATTCAGACGCTCTTTGGATGGGTGAAATCTTATGACTTCGCGTCACTGATGCATAAAAGCAGTTTATCTGTAGCCATATAGATGACATATTGTGCTATATTGGTGATGTTTTATACCAAAACTCTAAGTTATACGTTGTCAATTCTGTCGGCAGTCCCTATTACGCCTGCTATTTTTTATTTAAAAAAAAATTGTGTATTTTAAGTTACGGCTGGTCTAGTCGGGAGAACGGCGAATGCCAAATCGGAACCACCACTGTCTTTTCCGAAGTCGTAGACCGCATCGTCGCTTAACATCAGGCGAGATGGCGGTCAAGTCTAAACTAGAAAAGTTAAAAAAAAAACGAGTGTTGCGTAGACAACGCTACGAAACGCTAGTTTAGTCTACACGAAGCTAGTACAATACAATACAATACAACAACTCTTTATTAAAACACCAGACAAAAAAACTTAATATAAAAACATACAAATCAACTTAGCGTTCTAATTGGCGGCCTTATCGCTTAGAGCGATCTCTACCAGGCAACCGTGCACGGACAGGAAATAGCATACAGAGCTAGGCCTTAATTTTTGACAAAATAAAAATAACATTTAAAAAGAGAAAACAAAACAAGTCTTAATAAAGAGTAAAAGCAAACACACTTCAACAAATTAAAAGCAAATTAAATATCAAAAAATAATAATAATAAGAAAAAAAACATATTTTATACGTTATAAATACATATATATATATATTATGTAAGAATATACATACATATTTCATTTAAGTACATGTCTAATACTACACTAATAAAAAAAAAAAATACCATACATGTTAGGTACATACCGTGAGTAATATTTATACCAAAATAAACTTAGTTGTTTCACTGTACATATCATACATTATCCATAAAAAAAACAATGATACCAATAAATACGACAAATTGCACATACAGAAATAGCTTCAGATACCAACTATGAGCTCAGATAATGATTTTTTACCCTAAGCTTGAAGACTTCAAGCGACGGGGCACGCTTTATTTCCACAGGCAGTTCATTCCACAGCGTAACAGATTTCACAATGAAGGAGGAAGAGTAGAAACATGTGCTGTGTTGAGGAATGTCAAGTATGAGATTCTCTGATGTTCTAAGGTTCCTAGTGAGGAGAGAGTGGCGAAATTGGAACTGCTCCTGAAGATAGCGAGGGGAAGGAGGAAAGAATAGAATATTGTAAAGAAGGGAAAGTACGTGAGCATCCCGGCGACGACAAATCGGCAGCCACTTGAGCTTAGTGCGGAATTCGGAAACGTGGTCATACTTACGCAGGCCAAATATAAACCTTATACAAAAATTTTGTAAGCGCTCAAGTTTAGTAAGCTGCTCTTCTGTGAGGTCGAGGTAACAGACATCAGCATAATCGAGAATAGGGAGTAAGAGTGATTGTGTTAGCGCAACCTTAGTGGCAGTCGGTAGAAAGTTACGCAATCTGCGCAGCGAACCCGCGGCCGCAAATATTTTACGACTAATTTCAGTAAGCTGGGGTCCCCAAGATAGGTCTCGGTCAAAGATAACACCCAGGTTCTTAACAGAGGTACTAAAGGGAATCACCACTCCATCGAAAATTACAAGCGGAAGCGAACTCCAGTCTATTTGGCTAACAGCACGCGAACTACCTATTATAATTACCTGCGACTTCGTAGGATTAACCTTAAGACCAAAAGAGACGCTCCAATCCAAGATCCGACGCAGATCCACATTAATAGTATCAACAGCTTCCGAGAGCCAGGCCAGTGGCGCTTGACAATACAGTTGTAGATCATCTGCATAGAGGTGGTAGGACGAAGAAAGATTATGTGAGATTGCATTTATAAAGATAGCGAAAAGTAAAGGAGATAAGACGCCACCCTGCGGTACACCGGCTGATGTGTCACACCAAGAAGAGAATTTCTCATCAAGGCGAACCCTCTGGCGGCGGCCACACAGGTAACTTTGAAACCAGTCAATAACAGATGGAGATATGTTAGTAGAGCGAAGTATAGCAAGAAGTATGTCGAAATTTACGGAGCAAAAGGCATTGCTAAAGTCCAGCAGCACGAGCACGGTTAAGTTACCATTTTCCATGCCACGGCGTATGTCATCGGAGATTTTGACAAGTGCTAGTAGATAGTCATCAATCAATCAATCATCAACAGCCCACTAAACGTTCCCACTGCTGGGACTCGGGGTCTTCTCTCGCAATGAGAGAGTTAAGGCCATAATCCACCATGCTGGCCTAGTGCGGGTTGGCGGATGACACATGACTTCGAAAGATTCTAGGTACATGTCGGTTTCCTCTCGATGTTTTCCTTCACCGTTTTTAAGTTAGCGGCGTTACGCACATGACTTCGAAAAGACAGTGGTGCGTGTGGGGTTTGAACCCGGGGTCTCCGGATCGGCAGGCGCCGTTCTCCCGACTAGACCAGCCGTAACTACGTAGTAGATAGTACTAGCTTCCTATCTTACTAAAGGCGGTTTCCTCGTTATCCTAAACCGTTTTTAAGTTAGCGCCATAGATCTATTTTTATTGAAAAATATTTTTTTGCTTATTTTTTTATTATGCCGGAGCTACGCGAGGCTAGTTTTTCAAGCTATATATTGCAGCATTTGCAGCAGGAAAGCATGCTAGTGTTAAGGCCTGTTTGCATTTTGATTAGTGCGAGTGCGAGTGCGATTGCGAGTGCAAGTGCGGCTGAGTAATCACGATTGATTAGTATGCACTCGCAATAATCAATCGTTGTCCACACGTGTTTGCTCCTAATCACTCAACACCTGCACTACTCACTCGCACTCGCACTCATCAAAATGCAAACAGGCCTTAACACTAGCATGCTTTCCTGCTGCAAATGCTGCAATATATAGCTTGAAAAACTAGCCTCGCGTAGCTCCGGCATAATAAACAAATAAGCAAAAAAAAACATTTATTTCAATAAAAATAGATCTATGTGGCTAATGTAAAAACGGTTTAGGATAACGAGGAAATCGACATGTTTCCTAGAATCTTTCGAAGTCATGCGTCATCCACTAACCCGCACTGGGCCAGCGTGGTGGATTATGGCCTTGACTCTCTCCTTGCGAGAGAAGGCCCCGAGTCCCAGCAGTGGGAACATTTAGTGGGCTGATTATCCTATATCAACTTTTATATCATAACTTTAAATCAAAGACGCAAGTAAACATGTTAGCGCATAACCCCTACTCTGCTTGAGTAATTTTGCATGGCGTATTTTCCTTCGTGCATTTTCTGCCCGCATTAAAATGACAATTTTTAGGGTTCCGTACCCAAAGGGTAAAAACGGAACCCTATTACTAAGACTTGGCTGTGCGTCCGTCAGTCCGTTTGTCACCAGGCTGTATCTCAAGAACGGTGATAGCTAGACAGTTGACATTTTCACAGATTATGTATTTGTATTGCCGCTAAAACTACAAATACTAAAAATAAAATAAAAATAATATTTAAGAGGGGCTCCCATACAACAAACTTGATTTTACCGTTCTTTGCTCGATTAGTCCGTCTCAAGAAAACTAGATGGCGCCACTTGTATAAATAAAACGCGATATCGAATTCATCGTCAGAATCATGACGCAAACATGAAAATTTTCAAGAAAATTTTTGCCTGTCTGCGCAAATTGCGATGTACTTATAAGGAATTCCGGATATAGCCAAAGAGGTTTTCGCCGTTTATTTGCTAATGGTACGGAACTCTTCGTGCGGGAGTCCCACTCGCCCTTGGCCTGTTTTTTATTACGAACACGTCACTACCCAGCAATTACCTTGTAGCTTAGTAAGTATCTGTTTTAGAAAACTTAAGGAAAAAGCATTTAGTTATACACATTTTTACCCGTTTGCGTAAAGGCCGATTTAAACTGAACGAACATAGAGCTAGAGCTGGAACAAGAGCATTCTTTCTCGATCTTTTAGTGTAAACGAAAGATCGTTTTTAGCGTTTTCCATATTAGATATTCCATAGAATCTTTGCGAACGCAAACAAAACAACGAAAGAATGCTCTACGTTTGTTTACACCAAATGAATTTGATACAGTGGGGATAGAATGAGCATTCGCTCGTCTGATGTAAATCGGCCTTAACGGAATGGCAAGGAAGTTCATAAAAAAAATGTATGTTTGTTTTATGTAGGTGTTATTAAAACGTAAAGAAATAACGTTTTACCTCTTCTTATACGAAATTTAGCGCAGATGAAAAAGTATGAAATTTCGCTCACTTATTCTACTAATATTATAAATGTGAATGTTTGGATGTTTGTTGCTGAATCACGTCGTAACGTCTGAACGGATTAGGATGAAATTTGGAACATAGTTAGATTATTTATAGTCGGGAAGAAAACTTAATTTATATCCTGAAAATATAACGGGAAACAGTTCCTGTTATACTACGCGAGTAAAACCGCATTACGCTGCTAGATTAACGTCAACATTTGCACAAATGTGAACTATTATAATTAATAAGTGTTTCTCTGTAATATGTTCAGTTGCTTGTCACAATAAAGGGTTTCTATCTATCTATTTTTAACCGACTTCAAAAAAGGAGGATCTCAATTCTTTTTTTCGGTGTGTATGTTAGGTAAATAGCTCTTGTGAATTGATTTTGAAAATTATTTTTTGTTTGGTAGATAATAATTTAGAAATATCAACAAAAATCTATAATTTGCTACCTCTTATTCGTACCACCTGCTGTCACTTTTCCAAAATTATCTGTCTTTAGTGGTTATTGCAGTCCGCCTGGGGAAGTACCATACTTTTGCCAGTTATTCTACCGCCAAGTTGTAATGTGTACTGTATTTTAATATGAAGGGGAATGTTTTCAGTGAAATTATAGGGCTTAGAAATTTTACCTATATCTCCGGGTGACGAGCGCAGCGCAGTGTCAGTTACCTGATAATTTGGATTCTTCAAGTCTAATAGCAGCGTGTCATTGTGCTGTTATGGCCAGGCATGTTGCGTACCATCAGGCACATGTCCTGCTCGATTCGTCACTCTATACTATAAAAAAATTACATTTAGTCGAATGTCGGAATGTAATTTGAAACTGAAACCAGTTTTTGCTTTGTCGAAATTATTGAAAAGTTTTACATCTCTCTGTCATACTGAAGTTAAAGTCAAAACATATTTGTGTGATGAATTCAAACGTTTGCACTGTGTGTGTCTGGATGTGTATAATAAGTATGTATGTACAACTAAATTATATCAGCTATTTGACCGCCATATTGCAAGCATTGCTTAGTTTGGGGTCAGACGGTATTGTATGTGAATGGTCCACCAATATAAAAAAAAAATTGGCAGTCATAGGAACTGCCGATAGAAGTGAAGACTTATAAACTCAGAATTTGATAGCTTACCTTGGAAACTACACGGGTGTAACCAGAGGGCGTGGCCTGGGCATCATGGCATGGCCATCTCGAAATGCGTCAGCATTTCTTATTGGCTGATGCATTTCTAGATGGCCATGGCATGATGCCGAGGCCATGCCCTTTCAGCATTTCACATTGGCTGACGCATTTCTAAATGGCCAATAGCCATGGTCCCGAGTTTACCCGAAGATTTCTTATCATATCTGAGCGGGACGCTAGAATCCAATTCACAACCCACGAAATATCTGTCTAGGCGCGCCTAAAGAAGTTTTCACTTCAAAAACCTCGTAAGCCCTAGCACGTCGCTCGGTACGTCACCAACCCCCCACCCTCACCCAGTACAAGCCAACTACTTTGTTTTTCAATTTGTTCCTCAGTAACCGACTTACTGGACCAAGTTTTGAGTCAACATTTAAGAAGAAATTACTGCGTTTTACTTACGAACCGTGTTTGTCGTAAAGACGTCCTAATTTGCAAGAAATACGGCGTATTTTCGTTTGGGGGTGTTGTTAAGGGTAAAAAATTGTTTTAGGGCAAAAGTAAACAGTTTTGTTCGTAATTTAAGTTTCATGTCATGTAAGCGTATTAACAGTAAGGAGTCTCGTGCTATATTGTACTAATACTAATAAGCAGTAAGTAAGCTAGCAACAGGAAGTGAATCAAACTTAGCAAACCAACCACAACTCTTAATATCTTTCAACCATTAATAACTAATACTTGACAATCCTTATTTTATCTGAACATCCATTTAGCATCAAACATCTTAGGTTACAACCTTGATGTCTCCAAATGAAGAGTGAATGGGTTTCATCTTTAGTAAAGTCATTCCATCGTATACCACATCGACGTTTAATATCAGGCGAGATGGGGGTCAAGTGTAAACCTAGAGAAGTTAAAAAAAAACTCCAGATGCTATAAGCAAAGGTCAGAAAAAAAACAAAGATCACGGATAGTTTTGAAGAACTCTCTGTAGTATTAAGAGATAGATAGATAAACGCTTTATTGCACTTAAATAATAAGATAAAATACATAAACCTCTTAAAACAAAGTAACAATATCGCAATATCGTAGGCGACCTTATCGCTAAGAGCGATTTCTTCCCGGCAACCGTAGGATGGTGAAGAAGATTTGAGTAATGGAAGACGGAGGTACAATTAGGAGTATATAGATACTTATAAGAGCTAAGCTAAGAGCATTATGCATTGTGTACGGCTATTTATTTTATTTTTCTTTTTCATTAACTGACGTGTAAATTACATTTATGAATAAAGAACTTTGACTTCGTTACTCTCGCGTCGCAACGCCAGGCGAAACTTATTCCACCAAACAAGCGAAAATACCGCCTCCCTAAACGGTACAAGTTTCGCTGCAGTTATGGAACTTCATGCAATATACTCGTGCGAGATTTGCGGGATTATTTTCCTTTACTGCTCTCTGTTTTCAAAAATCCTTATATTCAAACCTACGATTTCACTATAAGAACAGGGCCGAAGCCTTCAAAAAACGGTAAAAAATTAAAAAAATTACAGTAGAATGAAACCTAAAAAAACCTAAAAAAATTAAAGGAAATATAATTATATAAATTATGTATAAATTACGGTCGATCCGAATTCCTGAAAAAGGAGGGGGTGAGTTTTAAGGGTAAAAAATGGTTTAACTTGATTTCCGGCAAAACTACAAGTCCTATGGAAAAAAACACAAAGGTGTAGGTAATAAAAAGATCTACAACTTTTGTTTAAACATTTTTTTCACTAAAATTTAGGTGAAAAATTCAAATACCTAACCAAATTTGTGGTTTTTTATTTTTCTTTAAAAAAAAATCTACGAAATTTTGTGAAAAACCTTATTATGTTCCAAATACACTGTCATTTATTTGATTTAATATATTTATAATCATAAATGAGCTTTAATTATCACACTGTTTGTATGGCAATTTTTTATAACAATCATATCATATTCCCCTCCTTTTCTAATGGGTTTAACCCTACTGTAATTTTTTTTCGTTTCAAAAATTATCGACCCTGGTCTATATTGCGAATCGCACGTTCTGGTCACTGGGCCATTACGGCTTTCGGTTTATACTGGCTGTATATTGGCGAACATTCTAATAAGCGACCTAATATAACCCGTAATCCTAAACATTTTCCTGTCCGATACTGAACATCAAAGATCGTTTTAAATTAACTCACGAGTAACTCACGTAGGATATAGTCAGTCCAGGCCGGCTTAAGTTACGGCCGCATTTGGCGACCTTTTTCAAGGAAATCGTATCAAAGATCGTAAAATCACTTCACCAATTTGCAGTCGAGATAACCCGCTTTCGAAACGGTTCTAAAACCTGTCTATTTTCCATACAGCTTAGACAGCGCAAGGCAAGGCGCAGACTTGGACACTTTTGTGTCTTGTGTCAGACACAACGTATGTAAGCTCTTTGGATACAAGCAACCGATGAATATTTGATTCCTATAGAAACAGTATGAAGTCGTCCACTCCCTGCGCAAACGTGCGACAACAGCTACAGGACACAGCAACTACGGTTCCCTGGTGACGGCAACAAAAAGTGGATACGTTTGCGCGCTAAAAGGTGAAATGCCTGCTTCGAAACTGAATTTTGTAGTGGAATATTCCAAGACTACAACACATACACTTGAACACGTATGCTCAAGTATTAAACTTGTCAGTTTATATTGGAAGCTCAGTATTACATTTACAAAAACTACATTTAAAAAAACTTCAATCTAAATGCGTTTTACGTTTTATACCAAAACAAAAAAAAAATTCGTGTGGTCTTATTTTCTTTGCGTTTTCTGAGAACATTTACCATGGCAATGTGTATAATATAATATTATCAGAAAGAAGACATTTCAAAGAACAAAAAGCTTAGCAACTTTGTAGTAAAAGCTGATATTTTGACGTGAGATTTTCCGATTGAAAATTAGGGTATTTTTTCAGTATTAAGTCAATTTATGGCAAAACATATTTTTTTATCCAAAAACTTATAGTACATATAAAAATATAAAATCTTGCAGGACTAATATAAAAGATCTTACACAACAAATTTTACAATGCCTGTTGGAAATGTTATAGGTCATAGGTAAATCTTATAGTCGTCAATCATCACACTGCTATATTATACAAAAAAATATCATTATATTTTTTGATAAAATTAAAAAAATATTTTAAATTCCGTTAAGTTGCAAAGCGCTATTTCAACACCCAGTAAAACAATTAAGTTTTGTACAGGGTTAATTTGAATGTATCAAAGATGTTTTTTCCAGTGTCATCTTAAAACAAAATTGTTTTAACTTACAACGAACTTAACGAAAAAAATTAAATCAGAATTCAATTTAAAATTAACTATAAAAATTAACTCGACTAAATTTCGTAGTTTTTTGCCAAATCAACTAGACATAATGTTGCAAAGAAACAGTCTAGTACTTAAGGTGCGGTTCCATTGAGGCGGAGCGGACCAGAGCGGAGACGAGCTGTGCCGCGATTAACCAATCGCATGGCTTGAAATACAATGGATTTCAAGCCATGTCATTGGTGAATCGCAGCACAGCTTATCTCCGCTCTGCTCCGCTCCATCTCAGTGTAACCGCACCCTGTGTCGTCCAAGTAAGCCAATTTTAGATTTTGATTGATATATTAAAAACCGCTTCAAGGATTAGGGTAAAATGTAGGATAAAATGTGACTTTTACTAATCAAAAAAAGAGTCATCGAAATCATTTCACAACTGGTGGAACTATCGCGTAATCTATTGCATAAAAATTAAACATACTTGAATACTGAATTTGTAGAACCTCCTTTTTCAAAGTTGGTTAAAAGGGCGTCTCTTTGGTGAAATTGATATATGTATTTTATGGTTTAAGCCGTATAGGACGCTTTATTTTATTTATTTACTACAATATAAACAACTTTGATACTATTATCTCCATGGCAACCCAGAAACTTCGACCACAGATAGTGGTAGTAAATTTACATTATGTTACATCAGCCAACAACACCACGCGAATGAATTTTTTTTTTAGTAAATATTTTAATCAATTAATTATGGGATATTTACTGTCGTTTTGTGGTAGTGTACGATCCTAATATATCGTTTAAGTTTGATGTGACACTAGAAATCACTATAGATAAATGAATGCTCGTCTTGTCCGAGATACGCCCTGATATTTGGATGATGTTTCGTCATAAATAATGTCGTTTATATTTGACCAATAATGTCTTTCAATATATTGGTAGGATTTAACAGTTAATACTTTGAATGTTTATTGCTCACTCACATCACAAAGCCGACGATAGCATACGACAGACACGGATTGGACTCAAGTCAATTAAGATACAGTTATTAAATTGTATCCTAGTATAGTACATAGGTATTTTTGAAGTGAAAACTTCTGTTGGCGTGCCACACACAGATTTTTCGTGGGATTTGAATTGAGCTCAACCGTCACGCTCGTAAATGAAATAAATCTTCGGGTGAGCTCGGGACCATGGCCATCTAGTCTAGATTGTCATGCTTAGACTTATTTAGACTACAATGTTTTGAAGATTTATTTCAGACTAGCAGCACCCTCTAGTTTCACCCGCGTATTTTCCATTGTGAGCTATGAAATTTTGAGTTACAAGTTCCTGAGAATTTCTATATATAATAAGGATGTATTAAAAAACTATATAAGTATCAGCTATCTGGCCACCATAGCACAAGCTTTGCTTAGTTTGGGGTCAGATGGTGTTGTGTGTGAATTTTCAACCAATATTTATTTATTACTTATTTAAGTGTTCACTTCTGCGTGCATATTTTTTGATCTCTGCAAAATTACTGCAACAGAAGTGAACCTAACCGCCCAAGTGCTATTTCAGATCATAAACTATATAATTTCCAAATTCCAATGCGATCCATTCAGATGTTGCAACGTGATTGAGTAACAAACATTCAAACTTTGACATTTATAATATTAGTAGGATTAAATTACATCATACTAACATTATAAATATGGGACGATCACGACATGTACCTGATGGTAAGCAACACGCCTGCCTATAACAGCGTAGTGTCACGCAGCTATTGGAACACGAAAAGTGAAAAGACATATCATATTTTTGCAATGAAAACTTCTTTTGGCGCACCACAGATAGATTTTTCGTAGGCTGTGAATTGAATTCTAGCGTCACGCTCGGGAATGATTAGAATTTTTTGGGTGAACTCGGGACCATGGCCATTGGCCATCTAGAAATGCGTCAGCATTTCCCATTGGCTATCTAGAAATGCGTCAGCATTTCCCATTGGCTATCTAGAAATGCGTCAGCATTTCCCATGGCTATCTAGAAATGCGTCAGCCAATTTCTAGATGGCCATGGTCATGGACACGCCCTCCGGTTTCACTCCCGTAGTTTCCAAATTCTGATTTATAAGTTTTCACTTCTATCGGCAGTTCCTATGACTGCCAATTTTTTTATTTTATCGACTTAAGGAATCTTGCAGCTTGGTACAAAAAATGTACAACATAATAAAAAATATAGAAAATATGAATAAACATTAAGTAAAGCAAGAAGACTTGGGACATCAAAAACATACAAAAAAAAGTTAAAAAAACATAATACTGGATCTAACGATAAACATAAAAATAACCCTGTAGAACTGTATTGAGTCTATATTAATATTCTGTAGAGGCTGCCCATCTACAATTAGCTGCAGTAATTAAGAGCGAGGACCAGAATACGGAACGGAACTCTTTAGTTTTAGCTTTTAGAGAAAACGGGGTTCAGGATATACCTAATTAATAAACCTAATAAATATATCTCTAACATTTTGCAGAAAAACTTTACAGCCCTAAACTAAGCAAAGCTTGTATTATGGGATTATGGGAGCAAAATAGCTGTTATAATAATTATTTAGTAGATATGTATCGCAATCGTAATTTTGTATTTATAGGCCTGTTTTCGTTTTGATTAGTACGCGTGCGAGTGAGTAGTGCAGGTGTTGAGTGATTGGTAGCAAACACGTGTGGACACCGATTGATTATTGCGAGTGCATAGTAATCAGTCACTCGCACTCGCAATCGCACTCGCACTCACACTCGCAATAATCAAAATGCAAACCGGCCTTTAAGTCGCAGTCGGATTGTATAATTCAACGTATTACATTACGGTTAGCCGTTATCAAATCCGTTTTGCAATGCGGTTCAACGATTAGCCGAATCGTTATTGCGATACGTTCTTCAATACGGCGGGCCCACGTTTAGCCACATCGTATTACTGCCTAAATTGTAGGGTGACCATTCTTGGTACTTTATCTATACTAATATTTTAAAGCTGAAGAGTTTATTTGTTTGAACGCAAGGACCTCGAGAACTACTGGTCCGAATTGAAGGATTTATTTCTCTGTTGGGTAGTCCATTTATCGAGGAAGGCTATAGGCTATTTAATATTACGCTACTATCAACATGAGCGGAGCATGAATAAAAAATGTAACAAAAACGGGAAAAATATAGGTTTTGAGAGTTTCCGTTGCGTGACAACATTTTTGGTGTCTATATATATGTATTTTAACGGTTGCGTCATTAGAACCTAAGGTAATCGAATTTGTTCAAAATTTGAATTGGTACGATCAATTTTCGATGAAAAGATGGCGTAGCAGATGTCATACTAGCTAAACCCTGCGTGCGTACGCACGGTTTAGCTAGTATGACATAAAATATTTGGCTTTCGACATTTTTATCCTTAATGGATATTAAGGACAAGGGACAATTCGCCAATAAGTAACATTCTTTAAATATTTTTACACCAATAATACAGTTTTTATTTACCGTCTGCCTTCTGAGACCACCTGGGTCAATCGTGACAAGTTTATTTTTACAACGGTTAAAACTTGAAAGCCCCCTAACTTAATATTGGTGACGGTACACCTAAGAAATATGGTGCACTTAGAGAAGTATATATCATTGAGATTCGGGTGGGCTCCCGCCAGAAGCTCTGCGGTCAGCCCCGAGTGTCGCTTCTCCATACTCGGCCTGCGCTCCGCTACGGAAAACGAGTACATTAACAGCGTTTTGTTCATATATATGTAAATATTTTATATACATGTATTTATGGCATAGAGCGACGAGACGAGCAGGGCATGTGCGCCTGATGGTAAGCAGTGACACGCAGCTATTGGAACATGAACAGTCCAAATCATTGCCGTACACTGCACTGCGCTCGTCACACAGAGATACAATATGTTTTATCTCTATGCCCTGTAATTTCACTGGAAACGTTGCCCTTTAAACCGGAACACAGTAATGTTTGCACGTTACTACTTGGCGGTAAAATAACTGGCAAAGGTGTGGTATTTCCCCAGGCGGACTCTATAAAGAGTCCTACCGCTACATTATGATTATTAATATGTATTTTGTAAATGATAACTTACGGGATATTGCCCTTTATCCCATCTCTTTCTGTTTCATGTTACTCTTCATCTTTAAGTTGCTTGGAAGAGATGGCTTTTAGCGATAAGGTTGCCATTTGTTTCACTTACTTTAAGAATGTATCTTTTTTTTATTTTAATATATTGTCGTGGACAATATAGAGCTTATTTCTGTCTTCGCTTCTTGTTTGTATGCTTCAAGAAATACTGTCGAGGTCATGTGTAATCCTTCAACCCACACTTGGCCAACGCGGTGTATTATGGTATTGACTTTCTACTTACGAGAGAAGGTCCCGAGCCCCATCAGTGAGACCATAAACGGAACTAATGCTAAGTGTTTGATAGTAGTTAACTCTGTGCTGTTATGTGGCAGCCATGTTGCTTACCATCAGGCACATGTCCTGCTCGGCTCGTCACTCTATACTATAAAATAAAAAAAGTAGTAATAATATAAGTCGACCTATTTCAGTAAAAATAGCCTAAACTCTGACATCAGGACCAGCGGTGACCTACACGAACCTTTTAAAAGTAATTAAGCAGTAAGCGCGTGCGCATAATCACAGCTGACGTAACGGTGACAGATAAACGAGTAAGCGTTGCATTCCGTAAGAGCAAACTCAAAACGCAGAACAGTTTTACTTTGCTCTACAACTTAGGACATTTTTTTTTTGTTAAAATATTTGTTCTTGACTCCCATATCATCTGATGTTAGACAATACTTTTTTTTTATATAAAGAGTGACGAGATGAACAGGACATGTGCCTGATGGTAAGCAACATGTCTGCCACATAACTGAACAGTAACACGCAGCTATTAGAACATGAAGAGTCCAAATCATTACCTAGCACTGCACTGCGTTCATCACCCAGAGATCTAAGATGTTATATCTTTAAGCCCTGTAATTTCTCAGGAAGCATTGCCCTTCAAACCGGAACACAGTAATGTTTGCACATTACTGCTTGGCGGTAGAATAACTGGCAAAGCTGTGGTACTTCCCCAGGCAGACTCTGCTGAGAGTCCTACCACTACAAAAAACTCCGGTTAAAGGTGGACTCTACGCAATGGTAAGTTAGTCAATATCTTCGAAATTATAATTTTTATTTCCTGAAGTGAAAACTTCTTTCGGCGCACCGCACACAGATTTTTTCGTAGGTTGTAAGTGAAGCTGACCCGTCACGCTCTGAAGTGAAAGGCTCGTTCAGGTGAACTCGGGACTGCCGAGTGTATCCGAGCGAAAAGCACTCCGCACACATAACTGTAAGTGAAGCTGATTAGTCGCGCTCTGAGGTGAAAGGTTCGATCGGATGAACTCGGGATCGGCAAGCGTACCCAAGTGAGAAAGATACACTCTGTGCGTCACTGCTGTTATTATTAATTATAATGAAGTTGTCACTTCTACCTTGCAGTCTTAATCACACATATTTTTTTATGTGAAGAACTAATGAATCAAAACAAGATTGTCATATTTCAAATTACCTGGAATAGGGAATAGAAAAATCAGTTATTTTGTTTGACATGTTAATGGTATATTTTTACGGGTTATTTTACCAACATAGCATCAAGCATGTGTAATCGTTTCTTCGCTCTAAATAATTATAAAAAACATATGAAGAGCTATAGGACAGACAAGAAATGCGCTTGATAGTAAATAACACTTTTGTACCAGAACAGTGCAACAAAGCTATTAGAAGGTTCCAAATTTCAGTCCAGATGACGTTGTGTGTTTTGAGTTTTGATGTTATAGAATCAACCGCTAAGTGTTGATAGGTATTGTGAGTATTTGTAAGATGAATGCCACTCGATCAGCGAAGTCAGTCTACGCTCAGGAGCCGAAACGATAGCACTGTAGTTTTAACTAACTTAGTTAGTATTTTTAAGTTTGGTTGTGATAGATATAGTTAGTTTTATTAATGTAAGTATTTTTTGTTATTTTTAATTTTTTTTTGTCACAATGTTTTGTGTCATTTGTTTTCAGTCATGTTTTTCATTAATACTTCTAATTCCATCGTTATGACTTTTGCGTTCGATTTCTCAATCTTGTGGTCGTTGGTTCGAAGCTTACCTGCAACAGAAAGCATTTTTTTCAATTTTGAAATATTTACATTTTTGCTACGTACAGATGTGTCATTACTACTGGTTTTAATGGTGAAAGTAATTTTTCGAGGATCTGGGTGATCTGTTAATCGGCAACTGACTAGCGTGGTGGGTTAGGGCCTTAACTCACTCCTTGTGACACAATGCCCGGCATCCCAACAGAGAAATCATAAATTTGGTTTCTTATTCTATCCTTCACGATAAAACTGCTGTAAAGCTTACATCCCAACAGAGAAATAATAAAATTGGCTGCTTATTTTATCCTTCAGGATGAAACTGAATTTGCTTACGTTTTACGTACGTGTGTTGTATATTGTAAGTACTACTGGTGGTTAATTTGACCCTTAAATTTTGTTCACGTGCCTGTAGTATATACGTACTTATTACTTTAAATATGTACATACATTTTTCTGTAAACATTTATTTTAAAATATCTACTGGTTTAGACGTAAAGGTTCTTCTAGTTATCAGACCTTTGTTGATTTAACTCTTTAGTCCATCACCTACCTGTTGTTGGTTGGTTACCTGAAAAGGATCGCTTAAATAATAAGAGAGCCACTTTATCATTAGTACCGACTTAAAAAAAAGATGACAGACAGAGAAGAAGACAGAGACGACAAACTTGTAGATTTCACAAAAGTTATGAAACTTAATCAAATTTCTGAGTTTAATTTTAAATCGAAGTCGGTTTGTGTTTTTTTTTTGGAGAAAATTATTATTATTCGTACGTCAAAATGAAAAGTTTTTTATCTATAATACAGTTCCATGGTACGGTACTAAAATGTAAAGAACTGTTATTTTGAATAAGTAGTTAGACACCATTGAAAGTAGATATTTAAATGGTAATAAATTCAGCCGCTTTGTTTAATAATCTACATGAAAACAGAAACTTTACTGTAGATCTCATTTGAATAACAAATTATTTTTTCAAGGATTTGTATTTTTGCGTTAATCCATCTATACGCGGATAAACTAGTGTTCTAGCATTGTTCTGTGTTACAGTAATTTTGTGTTACATAAAATACTAGCAGTTTGCCGTGGTTTTACCTGCGCAGTTCCCTTTCCCTTTATTATTTGGGATAAACGGTAGCCCACGTGTCATTCCAGACTATAATAATCTAACTGTGTTCTAAACTTGAAGAACTGGATATTAATGGATTACCATAACCTGGACTAATAATATAGAAAAATAATTTTAATATAATTCTAATAAAGATTAGAAGAAGAAGATTTCTTCTTCTCCAAGATATGTGTAAAAAAAATTGTAATGACAAAGATCACGGATCCCTGAGTCTGTGGAGTGGCTAATTTAAATTAAAAAAAAAACATAATCTGGGTAGTATATTCTATTTTTTATCCTGACACATAAACAAACATTTCCTCATAGGCTTTTTGTTCTTTAAGATATCCGTAGGACAGAATCTTTTTTTTAACTCTACGTAGACAAAATCACGGATAAAAGTTCAAATAACCTAAAATACTCGTATGTATCTAGTACATTATTTAAGTTAAAATTATATCATGTGGAGTAAAGCACTTTTAGTTTTCTGTGAACAAAAACTGCCACAGACTGTCATAGACACCGTAAACGCGCCGATTTACAAACTACTAAAGGTATGATAGCCATAAGACGAGAACGTTTGTTTTCACAGTCGTGTTGTCGTAAACTCGAATCCTGCCTTCATCTCTGAATATTTTTACAAGTTTAAGTAAAAGATTGTCTTTACAGGTGGCTTTAACGGTGAAAGAAATACTAAAAAAAACCGTTACGTTTCCGAATTTATGTTTTGTGCAATTGCGTCATACACCTACTCGTACTACACCAGCGTGGCTGATTTTGACCTTTATTCTCTCCTTGTTAGAGTCCCAGGACGTCTACACTCATTCTACGAAAACTTAATTTCGAAAAAAAACTCGCGACTTTCCTACTCCCGTTCTACTTCGTTTCATCCGATACAACATTGTTTGACGTTTAAATGTTCTAAGCTTACTCTAATTAGAGTAGGCTTAGAATATTTAATCGGACAAAACGATGGATCGAAGCAGATTCGCAGTTGGAAAGTCGCGAGTTTATTTCGAAATTACGTTTTCGTAGAAAGAGAGTAGACGTCCAGGAGTAAATTGAGCTATTTAAGCTATACAACTAACAACGCAATGTTTCTTCTGATAGATTGATTTGGACTCTAAATTATGTTTGAATAGCAGCGTAGCTCTGTGCTGTGTGTATGAGCAGGTGGGTCTGCTTACCATCAAGCACATAATTTGCTTGACCTATCACTACAAGAAAAACTACAGACAACGACGTAAACTTTGCGTAAAAACGAAGATTCCTACCACTACAGAAATAAAAGGGTCTATCATTTTTCTAAATCAACGGTAACTTTTACTCTGTCTAACAAGATTCGAATGTTCAAAGTGGACAAATGCAAAGTCTTAATTGGATTTTCTTAAGAGGTTATGACATTGCCCAATATTGAGGGAATTTTACAAAAAAGGTCACCCTAAAATTAGTACTCATTTTAGCTCTAGAAGTAAGTTACGGCTGGTCTAGTCGGGAGAACGGCGACTGGCGATTCGTAGCCCCGGGTTCAAACCCCACACGCACCACTGTCTTTTCGAAGTCATGCGCGTAATGCCGCTAACTTAAAACGGTGAAGGAAAACGTGAGGAAACCGACATGTACCTAGAATCTTTCGAGGTCATTTGTCATCCACTAACCCGCACTGGGCCAGCGCAGTGGATTATGGCCTTGACTCTCTCCTTGCGAGAGAAGCCCCCGAGTCCCAGCAGTGGGAACATTTAGTGGGCTGCTTATGCTCATGCTTAACTCTAGAGCCGTATTAATAGGGTACCGGACTGGGTCAAAAATACACCATCCTAATTAGTCCGTCAGCTAGATCATGGAAAAATATTGGACACGTATTGTTTGTTTTTTCATAATATTAAAAATCGACAAAGATATAGACCATCAAACTTCGAGAGTGGGGGGTCGCGACGTCACTCGTGAGTAAAAATCGTACTCACAAGTGACGTCACACGAAACTTCGAAGCGCTGTATCTTCGTCATTTTTTGTTTGTGAAACAAAAGAAAAAATACGTATAGAATATTTTTTGGCAATCTAACTAACGGGCTACTTAGTTTTTTTGAGGATTGTACCCTATTATACATATTGGCTTACTGGCAGCAACGTTCGATTTCACCATCAAGAGGATGTAGGTTCGACTATCGTCTCCGATTTTTGGGTATTTAACCAAGTGCATATCTACCAGTTTGTCATCACAATGGTAAAGGAAACTGGCATGTTTAAAGAATAGCATACCCCATTGTTGAAAATGGTGACAAACCGCTTCATTCGAGCTTTCAGACTTGTTGTACTTAACGATTTAGGAATGTTCGGTGTAAAAATAACGCACAAATAGCGAAACTCTATCTTTTTTGACGTCGGTTACAAATTAGTAAACAAAATCAGTGTGTAACGCAATATTGATCGTTCGATTCCTTGTTTGGTGATTGCATTGAGTAATGTTATGAGATGACATGATGATATCAACACTGTCTGAAAAATAGACAACATGGCTGTCTAATATATGACATTCTTTGTCAGTAAAGGCCGGTTTGCATTTTGATTATTGCGAGTGCGATTGCGAGTGCGAGTGACTGATTACTATGCACTCGCAATAATCAATCGGTGTCCACACGTGTTTGCTACCAATCACTCAATACCTGCACTACTCATTCGCACGCGTACTAATCAAAATGAAAACAGGCCTTTATACTCGTACGCTCCTGTGTTCCTTGTGCAAAACGTTAATGTTCCGGTTTGAAGGGAAATGTCTCGAGAGAAATTAAAGGGTGTAGAGATAAATCATCTTTTTTATCTGGGTGACGACTACAGTACAGTTTTTTTCAGTAATTTGGGGAAAACGGGAACTGCAAACTGCAACTTCAAACCGGAGCATAGTAATTTGTTTTTTTTTTAAGTGTAGATATTAAGTAAATTATAGTTTGTAAGTGACTGTTGGTGGTAAAATAACTGGCAAAGTGATAATTAGATTTATGTCACTACAAAACACATGAAGTTATGTAACATTCATAACATAGGTATTTCAGAAATAAAATTACCTTATTAGTACCGTTGTTAGTTCGAGATTTAGTGGTAGTTTGCCTTTATATACCTCTATGTGCCAACATTTATTTTAGTTTGTTATAGAAAGTTTTTACCTATGGTTCCTGTTTCAAACCACCACGAAGTGGAATATAAATTCTTAGTATTTTACGATTGCGTGATTGATTGATACAACAGCGTGGTGGATTATGGCCTTAACTCTCTCTTTGCGAGAGAAGGCCCCGAGTCGAGCAGTGGGAACGTTTAGTGGGCTGTTGATGTTGATGTTGAGTATTTTACGTGGCGGAAATGCATTTACGCATATCCTTTTGCCTGGGGGAGACAGTCGGGTTATGTCGGCCTCGATACCACGATTGGTGACCCCTGCCGAGTACCAAATCCTCCACAGGGTTCCACCTTTGACACTTACGGTGGAACACAGGAACAATAATACACATAGTGGTACAAATACGAAAATCTTTATTGCAGGTGAGACAAGATAATACAAAACATTTTAAAAGTTGACCCTTACAAAATGGCTATTTCTTCTAGATGCATGCAATATTTCTGGCAAAACAATTCGTTTTAATCTTAATTTATACAATGAAAAAGAATATGATTAATGCAATGAAAAAAGAATAAGTAAATAAAATAATAGTTAGCTGATTGAAGTCTTCTTCGTCTCCTTTTAATTTCTACCTTTTATTCGGTTGTATTCTTGTATTATTTATGTCATCTGATTCTTCATCTTCTATTTATTATTTCTCGCTTTCGTTATTATTTCGTCAGAATGGCTGCCCACTTTCTTTTCATGTTTTTTCACTGGTGATCGAGGTACTAATTATTTGAACTAAGGTACCAAATAGTACCAAAAAGGTACTAAAATTTGATGGTATCAAACATAAAAAATCAGACTTGGTCCAGCGGTTCTGACGCTCACTTTATTTGGTTGTTTTCTTGCATTCTTTTGCGCTCGTGCTCACATACATCGCGTAACCTACATGGCCGCATCGTCGTCTGATGCTGCTAGGAGGCAAAGCCTAGACGAGTTACCCCACTACGTGTTTCTCTTAGCTTCATCGTGGTTGACCAGGCCACGGCTACTGAGCCTCCTCATCTGGTCAACGTGGGATCCCTTCGGAAAGGACATATTCTCTTTAAAGGGCTCTTTTTAACTTTTCCTAGGTTTGGCTCAGGTCTTATTAGCTAGTGGTGTTTTTGTTCGCTTTTTAGGTAAGAGACGATCTTCTATACCTTCTAGTCTTGCATTAAGCATGCCTCCTATCTGTAGCATGATCTTACGTGTAAGTTCCTCAGCCCAGTCTCCATCCGGCTGCGATGCAGGTTTTATCTTCTTTTGCTTTCCAGAAGACGTTTGCTGAGGAGCCAGAGAAATCGGAGTACTACGCATTTGCGCTAACTCGTTCCTGAGGTCTGCCATTTCTTTCCTCAGTTCTGTCATCTCAGATTCCAGGCGAGCATTAGTGGCTTGAAGCCTGGCGTTCTCTTCTGTACAAGTTCTCTTACTTAGGGCATCTACTACAGCTTTTAACGAAGCGGCCGAATCCTTCAGCGCTCGCTGGAAAGTTCCCTTCATGTTGCCAGATTTCGTTGCTACTCTTGTGATGACATCAATATCGTCAATCGCTTTACGGTTCAAAGCTTCCACAAGCCGTTCGTCACCCTTTTCCCATGTTGCTAGTTGGCTTAGCACCCCACTATTGTCTGAGTCGTTGAGCGCACGTTCTTCCAACTCTCTTTGCAGCTCTTCAGATGCCTCAGTCTGTTTTTCTTTCAGGAACCTTCGTCTCTGAGCTCTTTTGGCTCTCAAGCTTCCTGTTGGCGACACAAACTTTACAAGAGGTAGTCCATTATCACTCAACATTGAATTGTCGTCATCAAGGCGCTGTCGTTTGGAATCAGTCTCCAAAAATTCCGCTACGTCAGCAGTAGAATCCTGAGATTCCGAACACCGACCACTTCCGATATCCTCCTCTTCTGAGGGGTTATCCATAAGAAGACAAGACAGAGATCGAGACTCTCTTAGACTCTGTCTCGTTCTCCGCCTTTCGTTCCTGGCTTCTTCTCTTCTCTTTTCTTGTCTGTTTGTTATAGAGCCACTGCTCTCTAGGTGATTGTTGCTCACCCCGTAGTACGAAGGGCAGCCTTCCGAAGAAGGACGGGATTTCCCGGCCGAAGCCGATGTACCCGCTCGGGGACCATAATTACAATTCACCTTTTCCATGTTTAGTCCTTTTTTAAAGAGGGGTGTGGTCCCCTTGTGGTGGCCTAACGGCCCGAATGACCATGCTGGCTTTGTAACCTCGGAGCTGTGCTGCAGAGTACAGCTCCGATCTTACAGTCCAACACTTCTCCTCAGCGACCACCAGACCTTGAGAATAACTCCTAACTCATCGTGGCAATTAAAACGGACCGCGCAGTCCGCCCACTTCACTCAAATATTTGAATGAGGTGGTCGGAGAGGGCGAACCGTTACAACAGCCATATGGACAACACAAAACACGACACAACAAAAGACACATAAATAATAAGGTTGGCAGGCTATTTATACCCAACCCATTTCCGTCTGGAGAGAGAGCTCTTCAAGTTAGTATCTTGCTAAAGCTATCCCCTAGTTGCCATGGGTCATTCCGTCTCTTCTCGCTCATCCACTGTGCCTTCTGCTGATCAGAAGGACACGCAGAGAGCCCTCGGGTCCAATATAATGTATGGACATGTGGTACTTCCACAATCGCTGTTCCAAACGTTGGATGAGCGTATGTAGAAACATCACTTTCTCTCAGCCAGGTATTAGCAATCAGTCAACAAAATCCCACCGAGGGAAGTTGTTGACTGATCCCCAGGGTACACCGCGTGGAGGTTACCTAGCCCCGCACCGCAGGTGAGAAACATAGGAGTATATTTCGCACCCAACAGGGGTCTCTCCGAATTCCAAACATTTTTGCATGGAGTGGGACTTCTAATTAGGCAGATGCTGCCTCGCCGGGTTCTTGTGGCGGGGGATTTCAACGCCAAATCTATGGCGTGGGGATGCCCAGTGACTGAACCCCGAGGAGAGGCTCTGGAAGAATGGGCAGTGAGCCACGATTTGCTTGTACTAAATAGAGGGTCGGTCGACACCTGTGTGCGATGGAACGGTGGATCCATTGTCGACTTGACGTTGGCATCTCCCTTTATCGCACACAGGATTCACGGATGGAGAGTACTGGAAGAGGTAGAGACTGCATCTGACCATCGGTATATCCGGTTTGAGGTTTCTACTTCTTCTGCAACAAGTATTTTCCACCCTGAAAGTCGTACTCCTACACGCAGATGGGCACTAAGCTCGATGGACAAAGAAGCGCTAATAGAAGCTTCAATTGTCCAAGCCTGGCTGGCACCAACGGAAGCGGTGATAGATGTTAATGAGGAGGCGCAATGGTTTCAAAGTGCCATGTCACAAATATGTGATGCTGGTATGGCACGAGCCAAAAGGCGACCTCCTCGACGTCAGGTGTACTGGTGGTCTCGGGAAATAGCTCATTTACGTAGTAGCTGCGTGGAAGCAAGACGCCGGTACACCAGGCAGCGACGACGGCGGCTCAGGGATGAAGTTGCTGAAGAACAGTTATATAGTGTATA
The DNA here is from genome assembly GCA_963693475.1 of Ectropis crepuscularia. Lineage (NCBI taxonomy): Eukaryota > Metazoa > Arthropoda > Insecta > Lepidoptera > Geometridae > Ectropis > Ectropis crepuscularia. The sequence goes on from OY856355.1 coordinate 25,272,638, forward strand.
CCGAGAGCGAGTAAAACACTTGAGGCTGGCCATCAGTGACTCCAAATCCTGAGCCTATAAGGAGCTGATGGAGACCCTCAATCATGATCCGTGGGGGCGCCCATATAAGGAAATTAGGCGAAAAATCCGTCCCTGGGCTCCCCCTTTAACTGAGACACTGGAACCGCTTCTACTGGAGGATGTGGTAACCGCTTTATTTCCAAGCCGCACAGCATTCCAGCCTCCGTTAATGGACTGTTCGCCGGCGTCTCAAGTCGAAATCCAAAATGTACCACCGGTAACCGAGGGTGAGCTTTGGGCAGCAGTCCTTAAGCTCAAAACACAGAACAAGGCCCCGGGACCAGACGGGATCCCTGGAAAAGCTTGGGTCGTTGCTTTAGAGGCACTTGGCGATCGGTTTTTGCGCCTCATGGATGCATGTCTGGAGACGGGTCAATTTCCAAGTCTTTGGAAAACGGGTAAGTTGGTTCTTTTGCGAAAAGACGGGCGTCCATCAGAATCTCCCTCGGCGTACCGCCCTATTGTGTTGCTGGACGAAGCAGACAAACTATTTGAACGCATAATAGCTAGTCGTCTCGTCCAACACTTAGAAGGGATTGGGCCAAACTTGTCGGACCAGCAATTCGGTTTCCGAGTAGGTCGATCCACGATTGAGGCAATCAAACGTATCAAAATCCTCTCAGATGAGGCGATTTCACGGGGTAGCGTGGTGATGGCGGTGTCTCTTGACATCGCCAACGCTTTCAATACGTTGCCGTGGGCCTGCATAGAGGAGGCACTAAAGTACCATAAAGTGCCTCTCTACCTAAACCGAATCATTGGGTCCTACCTCTCTGAAAGATTTGTGTGTTATGTTGGACGGGAAAGTCGATTATTGCGTAGGGAGATGTCATGTGGTGTGCCACAGGGGTCAGCATTGGGCCCAACGCTATGGAACATTGGTTACGACTGGGTGTTAAGAGGAGTTCTCAATCCGGGCGCGAATGTGACCTGCTACGCAGATGACACACTTGTGACGGCCCGGGGCGAGACATTGGAGGAAGCTGCCCGTCTTGCCACAGAGTCAGTGGAGAGCACGATATCAAAGATAGAGATGTTGGGACTTCGGGTGGGGCTGGAAAAGTCTGAGGTCATGGTATTCCACGGGCCTCGTAAGGCACCTCCGCAGGGTTCTTATATCACTATCCGAGGGGTGAGCATCGCGGTGAAGTCCACGATGAAATATCTTGGACTTCACCTCGATTCTAGGTGGAACTTTCAGGAACACTTTAGTTTACTTGTGCCCCGATTGATGAGAACAGCAGGTGCTCTCAAGCGCCTACTGCCTAATCTTGGCGGTCCGAGGGCTGGCAGTCGCCGCCTCTATCTCGGAGTGGTTCGGTCCATGGCACTATACGGGGCACCTATATGGGTGGATGCCCTAAATAACCGAACAGCTGCCCTTCTACGACGGCCACAGAGAGCAATGGCTATTGGGGTGATTCGGGGATACCGAACGATATCCGGTGAAGCGGCGTGCCTATTGGCAGAATCGCCTCCATGGGACCTGGAAGCGGAGATCAATTCGAACATGTACATGTGGCGAATGGAACTTCGCAACAGGGGACAACGGTTGACGACACGGGAATTACAAATTTTGAAGTACCGCGCTCGACTCCTTATGTTAGTAGAATGGAAGGAGCGACTGGCCCACCCTAAGGCTGGAAGCTGGACTGTTGAGGCTGTTCAGCCCGTCCTTGAGGGCTGGCTGAACAGGGCGCATGGGTCGCTTACTTTCCGGCTTGTGCAGGTGCTCACCGGTCATGGCTGCTTTGGGAAGTACTTGTGCCGCATAGCCGGGAGGGAACCGACGACCATGTGCCATCACTGTAGCTGCGGGGAGGACACAGCTCAGCATACACTGCAGGAATGCCCAGCATGGGCAGAAGAGCGGCGAGTCCTCGTCGCAGCTGTAGGTAGTGATCTCTCGCTTCCGGCACTGATCACATCAATGGTCGAATGCGAGAGATCATGGGAGGCGGCTGTTTCGTTCTGCGAACAAGTTATGTTCCAGAAGGAAACAGCCGAGCGTGAACGGGAGATCATAACCGATCTTCCAATGCGTCAGCGTCGTCCTGGGCGTCGGAGGAGAATTTACCACGCTCTCCTTCAACCTCCATGAAAAGGGGCCTTGGGCGATGGGTTCGAGGGGGTCCATTGCTCGACGACAGTAGCTCCTGAGGTGGCGCGCGCGGTGTTTCCACGCGCCTCTCAAGAAAAGACAGGGGACAATATACTCCTACACAAGGACGTGTCTTAGAAGACAAACGCTGACGGGGCCGCGGTTGGTTACGAAAGTGTTCCCGCAGTTCCGCTACATTAGCGTAAGGATGAAACACCCCAGGGTTTTTAGTGGGTAGGTCGCCTCTGGTGGACAGTCCCACATATCCACTGCGCTGCCCCTAGAGCCGGTGGAATTCCTAAAGAATTTTCCCTGGGAAAAAAAAAAAAAAAAAAAAAGTCTTATTAGCTGTTTTTTTGTCTAACGTTTCTATCGGTCAATTTTATCATAATTTTTATTTCTACTGGCGGGACGATCTTGATAGCTATTCAAAAAACTGGGAGACATTAACTCAAGACAGAACCAAATGGAGGGAGGGTAGGGAGGCCTTTGCCCAGCATTGGGACAGTATATGCTCCAAATAATTATATTGGAGAAGAATAAATTATGATGTTTTTATTAACAAACAAAACAAAAAATGTAATTAAAACATTTGCAAATCCAATGGTTTAATGAGTGAAAGTCAGTACATATTCGTTCGTTCAGTCATTTTTAATTCTAATCGTATAAAGGCAAGGCAATTAAACTGCTATCATTAATCGCCATAAAACTAACAGTTAGTAGGTATTTTGACGATTATCCTTGTAATTAAAATGCCTGGTGAAGTTATAATGTAGTTATGTTTACGTTTGGTACAAATTCATTTCTACCGTCAGTCGCAATACAAACCTGCAGTGAATCAGACGTTTATTATTTTCTCCCACCCATTGCAAGCAATAGTGAACCTTAACACATCAACATATGGTCGCAATCTCGCCGGATTTTACCAGTTACCTGAACAGTGATCGACTCAAGCGAGAACAAAAGACGCTCGGTAAATAAAGGACGTCCGTTAAGTGGGACGTAGTAAGTGCCAATTTATTTCCAGATACATTTTATTAAAAATGACAACTTACACAACCGAGCAAGAACAGTTGATCGCGACGTTAGAAGACAATGCAAATATGTTGCGGAAGGCATTGACTAATTGGAAGAAGACTTCTAGGTCAATTACTAAGAGTTACGTAGAAGCGCGAATTGACTTAGTCAACGAATATTGGAAGGGATTAAAAAAAAGCCACGATGAATTAGTCAAGCTCACGACGTCTAAAGCGCAGAGAGAAAATTTGCCTTATTTTCGCGACGACGAGTACTCTTCGTTCGAGGATCTGTACGTGATACTGAAATGTGAATTGAAAGACGCATACGCATCTTTTTCAGAACGGGCACCACTAAACCACCAAAGTGAATTAGTACATCTGCCAAAAATACATATTCCTGTATTCACTGGTAGTTACGAACAGTGGCCGGCCTACAAGGATCTTTTTATGTCTCTCATACACGAAAATTCTACACTGAGTGACCTACAAAAATTATATTACTTAAAGACTAGCCTAAGGGGAGAATCTGAATTGTTGCTTCAGCATGTCCAAATCGTTGGAAATAACTACGCCACGGCGTGGGATATTTTAAATTCAAGATACGGCAACAAGCGTTTGATAGTAAACAACATCATGAAAAGGTTATTTAATCAAAGAAAAATTGCAACTCCGTCTGCAGTTCAACTGAAGGGACTAGTAGATACCACAACCGAATGCCTAAATAGTTTGAATAATATGAAGGTATCCACAGAGTCATGGGATCTCCTGATTATACATCTACTAGTTCAGAAATTTGATGCGGAAACTCATAAAGACTGGGAACAACATGTAAGCGACCGAAAAGAAACAGGAGCTGTTGATGAACTACCCACTTGGAGGTTACTCAAAAGGTTTATGGAAACCAAGTTTCGCACTCTTGAGCTCATCATGTCCCCCAGCCCTAGTCAAGATAACCCGATCAAAGATAAATTATGCCACATTGCCATCGCAACTAACGAAAGGGTATGCATCATGTGCACAGAAAACCACACACTTTGTCACTGTAGGGAATTTAACAGCTTGGAACCGATGGAAAGAACAGACTATGTGAAGAACAAAAACTTATGTTTCAACTGCTTAGCTCCAGGACATTCAGTTTCAAAATGTAAGCTACCAACGTCCTGCCGGGTCTGCCACAGACGTCACCACTCACTACTGCATAAAGCTAAGAGCACAGTACCCGCGGTTTCAACAAGATCAATTTCTAAATCACAACCGTGGCCTTCACAACATGTAGTAGAAGAAGACGAAGAACAAGTGAATATAACAATGGCACATAATTTGAAGACAAAGGACCATGGTGCAGCGTTATTGGCAACAGCAGTGGTGGAAGCAACAAATAATGGATTCACCATTCCATTACGCGCCTTGATAGATCAAGGTTCCCAACGTACATTTATAAGCGAGAAGGCGGCTCAACTTCTCAAATTGAATCGGGAACCAGTTAAAGGCAGTGTCATAGGGGTCGGATCAACAAAGACTGAAATTAAGCATGTAGTGGAACTGGAAATAAGTTCAAAACATAATAAAGACTTCAAGTTACAAACCAAAGCTTATGTGATGCAAAAACAGCTGACCACCAAGATCCCAGCTAAAACAGTCCCTGTCAAACATTGGTCTCATCTCAAAGGATTGCATCTGGCTGATCCAACGTATCTTCAGGCAGGTGAAATAGACATTCTCTTAGGAGTACGTGAATATGCCCAAATTATACAAAATAATGTGATAAAAGGACCACCAGGTACACCTTGTGCTCAGAACACTAGCCTGGGTTGGATTCTATTTGGCGAAATCAATTTAAATCCAATAGAAGACAACTAATACAAAAGAGAAGCTATACGAAGAAATTACGAAAGAAACACTAAAAGAAATTTAGTAGAAGATGCATAGTTAAACCTACTTTCAAAACATACAGTCCACAATTAACACAGAGATTTATTGGTGTACCGATTTCTACAACTTGGAAAAACGATGCCTAATCAATTATAGAAAGGTTTGATAAATTAGAAAACTAACATCACTACAACTGGAACAGATGATGCATTGAGCATTTGTGTAAAAAAGATAAAAAGGGTGAACATAAGCCAGAAATAGAAAGATTGAAGGAGAAAAACGAGATGAAAAGAAGGAGTCTTTCCGATTCTTCAGTATATATTTAGACAAAAAACAAGTTCTCAAGGTGAGCGGTCGTTTTAGACATCGACATCAGACACACAAATGTATCTGAATTAAGGAAACATCGAATGATCTGTTGGCCTAAAAACTGTATTTATCCTTACTGCATGTATATAGTTTTTGTTTAATGTCAATCGCAACGTTTTGTTGTTGTAGTCATATTTTCATCACTAAGGATAATGTTTCATCGAAAGGCAACTTACTTCATTTCAATTTATGGCAGTCATTGGCTACCTGCTTCTAATCGGACCGCGCCGCTCAATTCATAAAATAGTACCTGGGTCGCCGAGCTTTGCTCGGTTTAAATACTTAGATACTCTTAGATTTTCTTTAAAAAAAAAACTTGAAAAAAAAGAGAAGCCGTCTGGATTCGAACCCGCAGCTACTAATTCGTGACCGCCACGAACGCCCGACTTCCCGTCTGAGCCAATTATGCTGTCGCGTCACGCGGCGTAATTTACCTTCGCATTCTAATGTCTAATGTGATTGTTGTCTAAAAACGCGCATAATATGCGTTTTTTAAAAATGAAACCTAGTTAGATCGATTTATCGTCCCCCAAACCCCCTGCATACACAATTTCATAAAAATCGTTCGAGCCGATTCAGAGATTCAGATTCTATATATATATACATATTTATATAGGTACAAGAATTGCTCGTTTAAAGGTATAAGATGTGTTATTTTTGTTAAGTTTGATTTAAGTACGTAGTTTGCGTAATACCTATCAATTGTTGTTTATATATTTTAATTTTGTCTAAAAAGGACCTAGTGTCCTTTTGGTGGGCGGTATGGTGAAGTTATAATGTAGTTATGTTTACGTTTGGTACAAATTCATTTCTACCGTCAGTCGCAATACAAACCTGCAGTGAATCAGACGTTTATTATTTTCTCCCACCCATTGCAAGCAATAGTGAACCTTAACACATCAACAATGCCTACAGCAATTGTAATTAACATACACCTACAGGCCAAAAATGATTGACATTATAGCGCGAATATATTTTGCCAAGTTACGGCTTGTTTAGTCGGGGGAACGGCGCCGGCGACTGCCGATTCGGATTCGGGAATTGAACCCCCCGGGTTCAATTCCCACGTGCACCACTGTATTTTCGAACCCATGTGCGTAATGCCGCTAACTTAAAACGGTGAAGGAAAACATCGTGAGGAAACCGACATGTACCTAGAATCTTTCGAAGTCATGTGTCAACCAACCCGCACTGGGCCAGCGTGGTGGATTATGGCCTTGACTCTCTCCTTGCGAGAGAAGACCCCGAGTCCCAACAGTGGGAACATTTAGTGGGCAGCTTATGTTTATATATATATTTGGGTCGTGGTGGCCTTATGGTTAGAAAGTCCGATTCACAACCGTGGGTTCGTTGGTTGGAATTCCACATGCACCTTTGGATATTTACCAAATGTAGATATGGAAGTTTGTCGTGAACATATTAAGTATTTGTTTTCACACAATAATACTCCCCGGGACACGATGGACCGATGATATTGTCTCGGACGCGGGAAGTCGGTGGATGGAGGCGGCACAAGACCGGTCATTGTGGAAATCATTGGGGGAGGCCTAAGTCCAGCAGTTGACGTCTGCAGGCTGCAGATGATGATAATGATGACACAATAATTATTTTCCTCTTTCAAAACGAAACAACTAACTTCAATTTAATAATTAAACTTACAGTTCAATAATTGACATTTAATTGATAAAAAACGAATATATTCGCGAAGTATGTTTTTTTGTGGACATTACAAAAAATGAAAATTATTTTTCTGAAAAAAAAAAAACAATTTCAATTTATGATTACATTCAGTCACTTGACTAATTTTCATTAGAAGCTATATAACCTACCAACTACCTACGTTATCCAAATAGTTTTTATTTAATTTTTTGTTGATATTTCAGAAACCTTTGAGTTTTTTTTTTACCAAACAATAAATAATCATCAAAATCGATTCGAAATTAGCGGAGCTATCGTGGTACAAAAAAATTGCATGCATCCGAATTGAGAACCTCCTAACTTTTAAGTCCGTTTGAAAATAATAAAAATACGATGGAATAATTGGGGACTGTGTCAGCTTCGTCCGTGGGAAGGCACCTCTAAATCGAAACCCCACACGTAGTCCCTGGGTGGTGCTAAACAGCTGACAAAATACCGGTGGTAGGCCTCGGCCGTGGCTGGTGACCACCCACCAGACTAAGTCATGCCGCCAAACGGCCCAGCCGTGTTGTTGTCTGGTGACGCCGTTAGGGAAAACGAGTCAGAACAGTTGCTGCATAACTGCAAGACCGGAATGCCACACACCATTACTTTGCATCGGAAAGCTAGTCGTGGAGGGTAGCGGGATCCGAGGCACGGTTGCCGCGACCGACCGCAGATAGTTGGGGGCCCAAGTAGTGAGCTAGCCACTCATGAAAGGCTGCCCCGCCATCTAGCGAAAAATCCCGGGATGCGCTATCCTGCCTGTTGGCGACCGCATATCAAGGCCAGATAGACATCCCCGGGGGGGCTCGGGCGTCCCCGCAGTCTCCAGACTAGTTTTCCATTGATGTATTCGTATTGTGTGTTGTGGCCGTTGGTCAGCAGTATGTAGCCTCGTTCTACTTTCGTTTTCCCACCGTAATTCACCCTCAAATAATCATGGAAAAAGTAAGAAACAGAAACAGAGTTAATATGCGGCTGCACTCCTTGATACTTAAAGTGCACCTCGAGAACATCCGAGGCCTGCTCTCAAATATCACAGCAGTCCACCACCACCTGGAGACTGAGCAGCCATCACTGATTTTTCTTACGGAGACGCAGATAGGACGTCCGTCGGACGTGGCGTACCTAACATATCCTGGTTATACGTTGGAGCACAACTTTAAGCCACGTGCTGGAGTGTGCTTGTACGCCCGTGACGATATCTGCTGTCAGCGTCTCCGTAACCTTGAGGACACCAGATTCTCTGTTCTTTGGGCGCTGATAGACACAGGCATAGACAAAATTGTGTATGCCTGTGTCTATCGGTCGCACAGCGGGGATCTGGAGACAACTAGGCTCATGGAATATCTGAGTGAGGCGGCGGATGCGGCTCAGCAAAAGTACCCATCAGCCCAACTAGTGTTGCTGGGGGATTTTAACGGCCATCACAAGGATTGGCTGTTCCCATACCGGGACACTGACCACGCTGGGCAGGAAACGAGAAAGCTAGCCTAGACCTGACCCAGCTGGTCCAAGGGGCCACACGGGTACCTGACGTTGAGTCGCATACTCCTTATTGTTTAGACCTTCTGCTAACAACTGATCCAGACCGATATTCCGTGGCGGTAACATCGCCGTTAGGCAGCTCCGACCACTGTCTGGTGAAGTCAATATCAATATACCATCCGCCCGATCCCAGCCCTAGAGGCAACCGGCGGTTGTGGCGATATAAGTTAGCAGATTGGGATGAGATGCGTTCTTTTTTTGCGTCCCACCCATGGCAGTCATTGTGCTTCTCTTCTGGTGATCCTTCAACCTGCGCGGATGCTGTGACTGAAGTGATCCAAACGGCTATGGAATATTTTATACCATACTCTGACGTTCCAGTATCCAGCAAAGCTCGCCCTTGGTTTGGTCCTCAGTGTAAAAATGCTGAATCATTTAAGCATGAGGCTTACCTGGCTTGGGTTGATGCTCGACAGCGTAAGGCAAAGGACACACACCAGAAGAAGAAAGCGTTTAACAAGGCTGCTAAGGCATGCAAAAAGGTTCTACAGAGGGCTCGTTTTGACCATATTAGTCGAATAGGGAACAAACTAGCTTCGTACCCTGCGGGCAGCAAAGCGTTTTGGTTCCTAGCTAAGTCGGTCGAATCGAACTTCTGCCGCCCCTCACTACCTCCAATGCTAAAACCTGATGGGACGCTGGCTCACACCGCAATAGAAAAGGCAAACTTGTTTGCATCTCAGTTTGCGGAATCTTCACGTCTAGACGCTGGTAGTGCGATACCTCCTACTCCACCTGGCAGTCAGACTGTAATGTCTGAAATACGTATTCGCCAAAAGGAGGTTAGAAAAGTGCTACGCAATCTAGATGTGAATAAAGCCAGTGGCCCGGACGGAATTCCTGCCATAGTACTGAGGGTTTGTGCACCCGAGTTGTCTCCAGTACTAACGCGCCTGTTTAGGCTTTCTCTCCGAACTGGGCAAGTGCCGAAGTCGTGGAAGCTTGCTAACGTCCAACCTGTGCCCAAAAAGGGTAGTCGTGCTGACCCTGTCAACTACAGGCCCATCTCAGTCACGTCCATACTCTGTAAGACTATGGAACGTGTCTTAAACCACAGGCTCCTGACGTACCTAGAATCGAACGATCTCCTCAGTGACCGGCAATATGGATTTCGCCAGAACCGGTCCACCGGGGACATTCTAGCGTATGTCACCCACATCTGGAGTGAAGCTATCGAGAAACACGGGGAAGCGCTTGCAGTCTCCCTAGATATCTCGAAGGCTTTCGACAGGGTTTGGCATGACGGCCTTTTAAGCAGGCTTTCTGGCTATGGTTTATCTACTGGATTTATTGCGTGGATATCGGACTTCTTGAGGGATCGATCCATACGAGTCGTCATTGATGGCTGTTCGTCGAATCAAATGGCCATTAATGCCGGAGTTCCTCAGGGGTCGGTACTCTCTGCGACACTTTTCCTGCTACATATCAACGATCTGTTGAAGCCCGGTATCTTTGGGTACGCGGATGATAGCACCGTCGTAGAGAGTTATATATCTAGCGCAAGGGCTAGTGGGCAACAAACTCAGTTAATGAGAGAAGGCATGATCGAGCGTTTGAACTTGGCCCTTGAGGAAGTCTCAAAATGGGGCGATGCCAATTTGGCCAAGTTTAACGAAGGAAAGACACAGGCGTGTTTGTTCTCTGCTAAAAGGAGTCCATTTCAACTGACTCCTACTTTTCGAGGTGTGTCCGTGCCGGTTACTGACCATCTCGAGCTTTTGGGCGTTTCTTTGACCTCTACGCTCAACTTTGGCACGTACATTGAGTCTAAGGCTAAATTAGCCGCCAAAAAACTAGGTGTCCTCTCAAAGGTGCGAAGATACTTCAATTCTGAACAGTTGCTCACATTGTACCAAGCACAGATTCGCTCCTGTATGGAGTACTGTTCGCACCTTTGGGATGGATCGGCTAAGTATCAGCTGGAGACTCTGGAATCGATTGAGAGACGTGCCAAAAGGCTCATAGGTAATGACACTCTTGTTCGTAAAAGACTTCAAAGTCTTGAACATCGCCGCAAAATTGCCAGCTTATCGGTTTTTTATCGGATACACTTCGGAGAGTGTGCAACTGATCTGCATGATCTAATACCACCTAGCCCTTTCTTCTATCGGACTTCTCGCATCTCAAATAAGCGACATCGTTTCATGGTTGATGTTCCAAAAACACGAACGAAGAGATTTGACTCCACGTTTGTGATAAGAACATCTAGGTTGTGGAATGAGTTGCCTGAGTGGGTTTTCCCTGATAGTTACAATCTTGGTGTCTTCAAATCGAGAGTGAATCGGTTTCTTCTAGGTAAGCACGCTTCATCGTAGATCGCATCATCGCTTAACATCAGGCGAGATGGTGGTCAAGTGCGAACCTATAATAGTTAAAAAAAAAAAAAAAAAAAAATGAAAAGTCGGGCAGGAAATTAAAAATACTTTTCGACTTTACGCGTACCTATAAAACATTAAAATATCATTAAAATTGGTCAAGTCGGAGGAGTTCAAACAATACAGTAAAATCCACAGAAAATAAATTCCAAAACCACAAATCTTAACTAAGAAGTTTAGGTGGTGGCCTCGTTTCTTAGAGAAATCTCTACTAGGCAACCGTGCACATATGTACAAGGAATGGCATACCAAAATTGTCAATTGACAATTCACAGCAATTCACTAAAGAAAAAAAATACTTTAAAGAGTAAAAGTGAACACTTTAAGGAGTATCATATTTACAACACACTAATAATAAAGTTCCAATCAAAATACAAACGTTTCATGAGTAAATAGGTGAAAAAAATGAAATATTTTGTTTTTAAATGACTTCCTATAAGCTATTTGTACATGTTTTTAAAGATTGCCGTAAAAGGAACGTTGTTTTAAGATCTATGTGTATACTTGAACATAGTAATGTTTGCAGATGACTGCTGCGCGATAGATTAATTGGCAAAGGCGTGGTACTTCCACAAGAAGACCGCAAATAGTTCAAATACTACAAAATAAATTTAAAAAATGTATGTCATCATATCAAAATTCAGAATGATCAAATAACAAAGTTTTTAACCTCTAAAATCATCATAATCATCATCAGCCTATCTTAGTCCACTGCTGGACATATGCCTCTCCCATGGCTCGCCACTCAGCCCTATCCTCAGCTATACGTCTCCATCCACTGCCTGCTGTCTTCCGTATATAGTCACTCCATCTAGTCTCAGTCTCCCAAATTCAATTAAGTCGAAAAAGAATTTATATAGATACTTTTGCAAAAATACTTATCAACCATAACTATTTAGCCAAAAGCAGTATTTATTATCAATATTGTTGGACAAAACAAGATTACAATAATCTTTTATCATAAAGACCATTTTAATTCACTTTGGCTATTTCTGAAGTGGTAAGACTTTTTGCTAAGTTACGGCTGGTCTGTCTAGACGGGAGAACGGCAACTGCCGATTCTGAATCCCTCGTTCGAATTCCACGCGCACCACTTTTTATCTTTTCGAAGTCATGTGCGTAATTCTGTTACATTCAAAAAACGGTGAAGGATAAATCGTGGGGAAACTGATATGTACCTAGAATCTTTCAAGGTCATGCGGCATCCACCAACCCGCAATGGGCCACCGTGGTGGATTATGGCCTTGACTCTTTCCTTGCGAGATTCGACCCTGATTCTCAACATTGTGGGACCATTTAGTGAGCTGCTTATGCCCACTGAATGGTCCTTTGCATAGAGTATTTTCCAAGAATACATAGACATAGTTGCGTGTCACTGTGCTGTTAAGTGGCAAGCATGTTGCTTACCACCAGGCACATGACCTGCTCGTCTCGTCACTCTTTATTTTAAAAAAAAACATACAAGTTTCTCATCACCACTGTGCCTTTAACCTGTGAAGAGCAACGTCATGAGGAAACTGAACAGAATGTTCCAAAAAAGATATCTTTTGAGGATAAGTGTAATTCGCTAACCCGCACTTGGCCAGCCTTTATTCCGTCTTTGCGAGAGAAAGCCCCGAATCCCACGCGTGGAATCATAAAGTGGGGTGATTATGTCGAGTCGTTTAAACCTCTCAAAATACTTTTGGGAAGAAAGATAATTTGATTTTAATAATGATTACGGCAACCGCAATTATTTAGCGAAAATTAGTGTTTTTATACTTACTTTTCAACAAAACAAGATTGCAAATACCTGTTTCCCCGTTTCGGCAATGACCTGAATTGAACTTGGTGCAGTTATTACGAAAATGACTCTCGACTCTTGAAGGGGTTTAAATTTAGTTAAGTTGTACAGTTTATATAGTTTTGGTCATTATTAGGCGACTTTTCCGTCTCATCTTCTCATACTTATTACCAAACTAGGTCTTAGTAGACCAAACTATCTAACTCAAGTGTTTTTTTTAAACTTGATTAGGTTTACAATTGACCGCCATCTCGCCTGATGTTAAGCGACGATGTGGCATACGATGAAGCGTATGCCTCTTAAGCGTAGGACTCTTAGCAGAGTCCGCCTGGGGAAGTACCACACCTTTGCCAATTATTCTACCGCCAAGCAGTAATGTGCAAACATTACTGTGTTCCGGTATGAAGGGCAATGTTTCCAGAGAAATTACAGGGCTTAGAGATATAACAACTTAGATCTTTGGGTGACGAGCGCAGTGCAGTGCTAGGTAATGTTTTGGACTCTTCATGTTCCAATAGCTGCGTGTCGCTGTGCTGTTATGTGGCAGGCATGTTGCTTACCATCAGGCACATGTTCTGATCGTCTCGTCACTCTTTATTTAAAAAAAAAAAAACATGCTTACCTAGAAGAAACCGATTCACACTCGACTTGGTTTTGGCGTTAATTTAGTTTTCTCTTTATTTATTTATTTTTAAACAAAAAGAGATCAATGGCAATGTTATATCTGTTTTAGTGATACAACTATTTACAAAGGCCGCATGAGATAGTACCACACTTTTACCGATTATTCTTGGGCTAAGCAGTAATGTGAAGACATCACTGTGTTCTGGTTGGAAGGAAAATGTTGCCAGAGAAATTACTGGTCACTGAGATAAAAAAATATCTTATATATCTGGGTGACGAGTGCAGTTTAGTGCTAGAGGTAATGATTGTGATTCTTCATATTCCAATAGTTGCGTGATACTGTGCTGTTATGGGTAGGCATGTTGCTTACCATTAGGCACATATCCTGCTCGTCTCGTCACCCTTTACTATATAAAACAAAATAGCAAAAGACAGTAAATAACTTGAGTACCTACTAAAGATAAACTTGTAGCAAATATCAATCGGTATCTGGTAGCCAAGTGGTGTTATGGACAGCCGAGTTGCTTACCATTAGGCACATGTCATGCACGTCTCGTCACTCTATATTATAACAAAATACATACATAGTACTTGTATAACATAGAAACTCCCAGACACAAGATAATTATCCATACACTACCTAAGATAATTATCCATACATTACCCATACATTTTTGTAGTGGTAAGACTCTAAGCAGAGTCCGCCTGGGGAAGTACCACACCTTAGCCATTTATTCTACCGCCAAGCAGTAATATGCAAACATTACTGTGTTCCGATTTGAAGGGCAATGTTTCCAGAGAAGTTACAGGACTTAGAGATATAACATCTTAGATCTCTGAGTGACGAGCGCAGTGCAGTGCTAGGTGATGATTTGGACTCTTCATGTTCCTATAGCTGCGTGTCACTGTGCTGTTAAGTGGCAGGCATGTTGCTTACCATCAATCACATGTCGTGCTCGTCTCGTCACTCTTTATTTAAAAAAAAAAACACATCACACAAATGTTTGTTCAGAGTGAGATTCGAACTTACAACCTGCACGTCACTTACTAGTCTAGCTACAAGGTTATGTTATTTTATGTACGTAAATAAAGTATTTTTTCACTGTAGCTGCGATGAAATAACATCAATATTAATTATTAGCTCAATTAAAATAACGTATAATTTAGATTAACATCCACAGTTTCAAATAACCGCTTTTTAATTGCTACTGCAGTTTGTTTTAAGTTAAAGACGCAACGAATGAAATTGACACCAGTAATTGATTTAAAAATGTTACTCATATAGGATAACGATAAAATGAATATGTAAATAACTTTAATTTAAAAACCCGACCGTAAAAAACACTATGTAAAACAATATACTACCTAGGGACACTTAGATGATTGAGACGAATCAAACGATATCTTGATGTATTAGATATGTACAAACGTACCATCGTTTGTACAAATCCATCCAGCCGTTTGGAAGATACGTTCGAATAAAGAAATTTACAAACACACAAGATACGCGCGAAAAACATACCCTTTATTTCAGTCGGGGAAAAATATCCTACTAATATTGGTAGTTTGGTGCTCAATAATGTCGAAACGGCTGAACAGATTAGGTTGCAATTTGATACACTGCTAGAATTTAGACTGGAATAGCTTCAGAGGTTACAAAATAACGAGAACTACGCGAGTGAAACCGCGGGGCCCTGCTAGCAAGTCTCACACCACACTAACCAATACCATGATAACCAATGCTTGTATTATGTATTTAGATATATTTAGCAGCACTCAGACACAGAACAAATATTTGTCTTAGGTGCCAATCGAACCCACGCCCTCTGGTTTTGCGGGCAGACTTACCAACCAATTAAACTAAACATTTTAGTAGTGGTAGGACTCTTGGCAGAGTCCACCTGGGGAAGGACCACACCTTTGCCAGTTATTCTACCGCCAAGCAGTAATGTGCAAACATTACTGTGTTCCGGTTTGAAGAGCAATGTTTCCAGAGAAATTACCAGGCTTAGAGATATAACAACTTAGATCTCTGGGTGACGAGCGCAGTGCGGTGCTAGGTAATGAATTGGATTGTTCATGCTCCAATAGTTGCATGTCGCTGTTCTGTTATGTGGCAGGCATGTTGCTTACCACCAGGCACATGTACTGCTCGTCTCGTCAATCTTTATTAAAAAAAAAAAACAATTAAACTAAACATCACCGCAAATTGGCATGTTTATCGACTTTTTTTCGGATACATTTTGGAGAGCTGGCTTGCGTGACCGAATACCACGTTGCCCTTTTTTATTTTTTACTAGCTTTTGCCCGCGACTTCGTTCGCGTGGACTTCAGGTTCGTCCCGTCTAGTCTAGTAATAAGTAAGAAATACGGTAACTAAGCACTGCAGAGCCCTAATCATAGGGCTCATTCTCTCTCTAAAATTGTTTTCAGTGAAGTAAATCCGCTGACCATTAGGCAGATGAACCGCAAGGTGAGTGACTGTTGGGTGTCTTTCATGCAGAGGCAGACCCAAGATCCGCCACGCTGCTTCGTTACTACCTACTAACATATCTACCGGCTCGATACGTTTGCACCTCATCTCTCGGGTCAATATTAACATTCCCTTGCTGTCGAATGTTAAAAATAGCCTGGTCGCTGCCTTTGTTTATATATTTACAAATGTATTTTATCGCCTGTACCGTATTGCAGAACTCTACATTTATGTGACAGTTATAAATTTTAGACAGAAGAGGAGAATATGGGACAATCCAGCTATTGTCAACCAATACTTCCTGTGTTCCACCTCGGGTTTTAGAGTTATCGTACGGCCGCCATCTCCTGGTGCTCTACGCCTGTACAAAGGATAGCCTTTGTCGTTAGTTTGAGTATCTTTTAAAAGCGCCCTTGGATACTTTTTAGTGCATTTTCCTTCTTTCATGCATGGTGATGACGGATTTAGTGCACCACAGGGACCGTGAATCATATTTTTGGTTACAGTATCGTAGAGCTTTCGATCACTTTCTGGATTTGGTATCTCCGCACTTATGACTTCATCAATTTGGTTGGGGCGTAATTTTTCCGTCAACCACAGCAGTAAGTGCACGTGAGGCAGACCTCTTTTTTGCCACTCGATCGAGTACATGAAACACTTCATATCTGAAACCTGGCAATAACTAACCTTAGGCCTATATTACTTAAAGTAGGCGACCATACGTTTTTATCAAATCGCTAGTGCCTTGAAAATTCGCAAAACGGACACAACCGTCAACGACGTCTGCCCTCACGTGTCTGCCCGCGTTCGGGTCGCGCACTCAGCGATGAGCCACTTCTTCCCCACCGCACCTACCCCGCTCCCCCCACGCCCCGTTCGCCTGGCACCGCTGCCGGTATTTATCACCGAAACGGTATTTATCGCCGAAATTGCTATGACTCTGCATTTTAAATCTGTGATATCTTCGAAAATATTTATTTAATTTACATGCTGTAAAAAGCCATATTGATCTTTATTAAATGCACAATGTATTTAAGATACTTAATTGGATAAGGATTAATACTGTATTGCTTAAAATCGCTTCGTAAATAAGCCATTATTTCTCGTACAAAGTAAAGGATAAAAAATGGTTATTGTGGGTTATTCCTAAGAGATAAACATATACCATCACGGACTTTTTTGTAGACCTTTTTAAGTTGTACAATACTGTAGTAAATTGTTTTGATCTATCTTGTAGGATCCAGTCAGCGTTTGCAATGTAAGCGCAAAAAATGTGTTTTTTTTACGACCTCACATTAAAAACCTCAAAAATTGTACCCTATGTGTTATTCTGATGTATAAGCTATAGCCTATGTGTTATTCTGATGTATAAGCTATATTGTGGTAAAGTTTCATTCAAATCCATTCAGTAGTTTTTACGTGAAAGAGTAACAAACCTCCATACATCCATACTTACAAACTTTCGCCTTTATAATAGTAGTAGGATAATTACTATTTTTAACATGAACATTTTCTAAACAAAAATATTATGACAATGTAAGATCATAATATTATAATAGAAGAATAACTCATTTTATTTATATCATTAATTGCGCATGTAAGTTTTTTATTCCTTATCACGATGTTTTCTAATGTCATCTATTGTTTTAACTGTCATTGGTGACATCAACATCATCTTCAATATCATCATCTGTACTATTTTGACCTTTGACATCGCTACCATACCCTCTGTAGCCGGCATGAGTCAACTGCGTCCAATTTTATTTCTACTCTACTCAGTATCTATTTATATTGTTGTGCAATAGTAGTTATGTTTTGTAGAAAACAAAACAGCCGAATCGAACTTAAAAATTAAAGTCACCACTAAACTAATTTTAATTACATTTGTAATATAAATCACTGCTTTGAACGAAACTACGAGGTTTCGGAGTAATTTTGAAGAAATTGTCGTCTATGTATAAATTTTTGGACTGTTGTTGATTTTGCAAAAACTTTATGAAATTAAGTAGTTTTTCGTTAATTAATGGATAACTTGTAGTACGAACAACACTGAATGAAGTTTCAACCGCATTTGGCGGGCTTTATCAAACTCAACACGCGTACGTTTCCCGCTTGGCACACCAAACGCAACTTGGGAAGGTATAAGAAGTTAAGCGTGTCAAACATAATGCACTTCCCATTCGAAAATGGCCGCCCAATGCGAATGAAACTTGCTCGTTCAAATCTCACTAAAATAATCCACTACATTTTTTTATATAGAGTTACACGATGAGACACACGCATGCCTGATGGTAAGCAACACGCCCGCAAATAACAACACCACAGAGGTACCACAGATGTACCACAGATAAGAAAATAGATACTGTACCCGCAGTTCATGTTGATTAATCATGTTCAATTAGACATGACGAGTCAAAATCCAAGCACTTCACTGCGCTGGTTACCCAGACATAAATTTTTCTCTGAAGACAGTACCTACCTTCAAACCGGAACACAGTAATATCTATTCTATGGTAATGTTTACATGACTGGTTAAATAACTGGCAAAGGTGTTGAGTGGTATACCTACTTATACATATAGGCGGACTTCGCAATGTGTATCAATACATAGAGTCCTAACTCTAAGGCGTAAATAATCTCCTTGCACACAGGGAAGAGGGAGGTTTAGGCCATATTCCACCACGCTGGTCAAGTTCCGAGTTGGCACACTTCTTTTGTCTTTAAAGAGTTTAATCTTCTCCGACACCCAGGTTTCCTCACCATGTATTTCCTTCGAGATTTTTAAGTTCACGGCATTATGCACATGACTTCAAAAAGACAGGGGTAGTAGTGGACTAGGATTCAAAGCAGAGCCACCGGATTGGCAGTTGCTGTTCCCTCGACTATACCATCCGCAAAATATCATATCACTACAAAAATTTACCACCATTAGATTTCATATTACCATTAGATTTCATAAGTTTTATGTGGGATAAAACATTTCACGCTTGTATCATACACCTTGTTTCGGTTACTTAAACAAAAAATCGCAAAACTAACACAAAGCGATATAAAGTCTAAAGTTCGTCCGATATCGAAGGAGGTCGCTTCCTCTAAGATACAAACCAAGACTTACACGAGAGTAGCACGTGCCTGGACTATTTTATATCTAAACTAATAATTGTATAAAGCTGAAGTGTTTAGATTGTTCGGACACGCAAATCTCAGGAACTACTTGACCGATTACAAAAATTGTTTCACCGTTGGATGTGCACGTGATCGCTTAGTGCTATAGGTTTAATTTTTTTTGTTTTTTAACTTGTACAGGTTTACTCTTGACCACCATCGCGCCTGATGTTAAGCGATGATGCGGTCTACGATTGAGGGTGTTTACCTAGATACCTAGAAGAAACCGATTCGCTCTCGATTTAAATTGTTAATCATTTATAATATTTACCACGGGGAAGTCGGGGCAGACCTTTAATAAGGCAAGACTGACCACTTGTCCTGATATGGGACAGTTTCGAAATATGGAATTTGAAGTGGTAAGAGAACTTGCAGAACTTCATTCTTTTTTTTTTTTTGTAGTATAGATAATGCGATTTTATTCAAATTTGTGAAATATGGGAGTTTAATTTTTAAAAATTGAAGTCGGTTTGTTTTGTTTTTCTAGCAAATCCAAAATCTACATTAGAGAACTTATATTAATCCCATCTCTTGTTACAGAATGTTCCGGTACTTAGTTCCCGTTCTCCTGGTATCACTAGGCAGCGTACACTCGTCTCATGGCAACCCCATCACGAACGAGGTGACAGACGACCAGGAGTTAGTCTTTACTATAGCGGTAAGTTTTTTAAATGAAAACTTCTTTTGGCGCAACGCATACAGATTTTCCGTGGGCTGTGAGCTGAGTTCAAGCCTCACGTTCGTAAATGAAAGAAATCTTCGGGTAAACTCGGATGATCTAGATGGTAATAGGCATTGCCACGCCCTCCGGTTTCACTTGCGTAGTTTCCAAAGTGAGCTATCAAATTCTGAGTTATTAGTTATCACTTCTATCGGCAGTCCCTAAGACTGCAATTTTTTTTTTTTGAGAATTCTCACTGGCTTTCCACAAAAATCAGTCTTGTATGTGCTGCGACATGGCCTCTCTCTGATGATGAGAGGTCAATGAGTAGTAGAACTCTTCACAGAGTCCACCTGGGGAAATACCACATCTTAGCCAGTAGTATTCTATTCTATTGCTAAGCAGTAATGAGCAAACATCACTGTGTTACAATTTTAAGGTTAATGTTTGTAGATAAATTTGGCATAGAGATATTTGCATTGATTTAATGAAAAAAAACTTAAAAACTATAGAGCCGATTTTAAAATAATGTCACCTTTAATTATAATAATAATAATAACCGCGATAATACGCGGTAAAACTAACATTTATACCATGAATAATAAAAAATTAGAAAATCAAGGCAATCCACTTCTGTATACCTACTACATTGTAAGTTGGCAGATTTTTCCTTGAAACTTATTGATTTATTTTTTATTATTTTCCTTCATGGTTAAAGTCATTTATTGCTTGTAAAACTTGAAAAAATATAGATACAATCTGGTTTTAAACCCGCCATCTCACGCTTTTGACGTCTGATTCTGACGTTTTAGCCTCGCAGCCACTTCGGCTATTATACGTGGGTGGGTGGCTGTGGTGGTGATGATAGATAGGCTTGATGCAATTTTTGTGAAGGACTTTACATTATTTCTAAATATAAAAGTATTCAAGTGCACGGGAATTTAACTCAGCATTCATTTGAAATAGTCTTTGGTGCCTATCCCAGTGCTAGATATAAGTCTCCATAACCTCCCTTCATTTACTTCTATAGTTGTTTAATAAATGTCTCCCATTCATTTAAATAGATGTTGAGGTCATCTCGCCTTCGCTTCTGTGGTCTGCCGCATCATCGTTTGCAATCAGGTTTCCATTTAGTGGTGATTTTGGCCCAATGATCATCGAACGTATGGTAGACATGACCAGCCTAGTCCTATGTATGTATTTCAGATTAGCAGTTTCAAATAACATGTACCTATCTATAACAAATTAAATATTTTATTTGCTCTAATTTTGCACAAAAACGTCACAAAACATTTGAAGTTACGGATGATTTAGTCGCGAGAACGGCAACGGCCGATCCACAGGCCCTGGTTCGAATCCCACTCGCAATCCTGCTATTTTCGAAGTCTTTTGCGTAATGCTTTAACTTAAAAAGGATGTGTGATAATAACGTGAGGAAACTGAGATGTTCCTATATTTTTTTAAGGTCATAGGCACCAACCCCCACTGAACCAACATTGTGGATTACGACCTTGTCTCTCTCATTGGGATAGAAGGCTCCGAGTCCCAGGAGAGGTAACATTTAGAGGACTTCTTACGTATGTTATATTTATAATTTAGTTACCATAAGAATGTCCATAATATTTTTTCTTAGAAAGAAAAAAAACGACTTCAATTTAAAATTAAATTTCATAAGAAGCCATCACTAAGTCATCCAGATAAATGAAAATAAACTTTAATTTTTTGTTCATATTTTAAAAATTGCCACACATTTGCCACATTAACAGCGATTTCGATAAAATTATATGGGACCACCTCTAAACTACGAGTATACTCGTGATTTACCAAATAACATACATAAAAAAAAACATTACAAACAAATAACCCCTTTTTTATGTCGGCCAAAAATTCGCGATAATGGATCAAACATTAAGTGCAGCTTCATGTATGCGGGTATGCGCGGAAAATACTGCAGTAATTGCAGGCCAAGGCTAATGCTAATTTAAAAAAAAACGCATTTGTAAAAAACCGGTTTTGAATGCGCGGCATTTTCGCCTCAAGCTGTGTGATCAGGCAACTATTAATTTCATTTGGTGTTTAGATTTAAATAAATAAATAAATATTGGTGGACAATTCACACGCAACACCATCTGACCCCAAACTAAGCAAAGCTTGTATGATGGCGGCCAGATAGCTGATATAATACTTATATAGTTTTAAATACATACTTATTATACATAGAAACACCCAGACACAGTGCAAACATTTGAATTCATCACACAAATATTTTGCACTGGGTGGGAATCGAACCCACGACCCTCGGCTTCGTAGGCAGAGCTTACTACCAACTAAGCCACGAGGCCAGTCATGATTTTGAAAATACCGTTACATAGCAAACTTGCTGTCAATAACCATAATATATATAACAATACTAGCAGCACCCCACAGTGTTACCCGCGAAGTTCCCGTTGTTTTTTCCGGGATAAAAAGTAGCCTATGTGTTCTTCCAGACTATAATCTATCTGTGGTCCAAATTTCAGCCCGATCCGTTCATACGTTAGGCCGTGATTGAGCAACAAACATCCAAATATCCATACATTGACATTTATAATAATATATTATCTTCTTAATATATATAAATCTCCTGTCACGATGTTTGTCCGCGATGGAGTCCTAAACTACTTAACCGATTTTAAATTAAATTGGCACACCGTGAGCAGTCTGGTCCAACTTGAGAGATAGGATAGTTTTTTTTTTTGATTAATAGTCCTTATATGACGAAATCCGAGCGAAGCCGGAACGATCCGCTAGTTATATATATATTAGTAGGATAGTAGGAAGTAGGATGACATTTATAATATTATTAGTAGGATAGGATAAGCGCATACGCTATATGGTAGGCAGTAAAGGTCAACTTGTCATAGGCCCCGTTATTTTATTTATTTAATTAGGTGTACATATAACAGTCATAACAATAACAAAACAGATAAATTTAATGTGATGTTCTCAACCACTATCCAAAGCATACACGTTCATCGTAACTAGAATATTAAGGCAGTCTACAAATAAAATACATATCAAATACAAAATAAAATAATATAATTAAAATTAACACATTACATATAATACTTCTCTCAAACTAATAATAAATAAATGCAACCAAGAAATACTTCATAATTTACTGAACAAATTAAAACATAGGCAATGCAAATAAACTTAAACGAACGAATGACATAAATGCCATGTTCTAACTTATGTTTTTATTAGGTAGGATACATTTTGTTATTTTGCTATGAAAAATATAAATTGTGTCGTTACGTGGCATTTTTATAAACTTTTTTTTTTCGAGTATAGGTCCGCGTTTGACCACTCACCTGATTGTAAGCTACGGTGTGGTCAAAGATAACGCACGCTGGATCAGTAGTGAGACATACTCATGCGTCTATATTTGAAACGAATATAACTTTTCTGGTAAACCATACAACCGATTCAATTTAAAAATTAAACTCTGAGTGAGTTACACAACTTATTTTAATTACATTTATTACCTTAAATAATTATCGTGGGCTGTGAAATGGATTCATCAATCGTCACTCTTGGATATGATAATGGATCGGATCGGATATGAAATCTTCGGGTAAAGTCGGTAAAAACGGCCAGGTAGGTACCAGGGCAACAGAAACAGTAAAGAGTTGCAATATTTTGTACAACTTCGTTCCATCAGAATGTCCCTTGACACCTCCCAAGTATTTTGAAGTGAAAACTTCTTTTGGCGCGCAGGCGCGCTTTTAGACAGGTTTTTCGTGGGGTGTGAATTGAATTCTAGCGTCACTGGGGTCACGCTCGGGTATGATAAGAAATCTTCGGATAAACTCGGGGCCACGCCCATTGTGGCCTAACCATCACGGCATGACCATCTAGAAATGCGTGAGCCAATGGAAAATGCTAACGCATTTCTAGATGGCCATGCCATAATGGTCAGGCCACGCCATCCGGTACACCCGTGTAGTTTCCAAAGTATGCTTCAAATTCTGAGTTATAAGTTTTCACTCCTATCGGCAGTTCCTATGACTGCCAATTTTTTTTTTACTTTTATAGGTTTACACTTGACCGCCATCTCGCCTAATGTTAAGCGACGATGCGGTCCACGGGGCGTTTACCTAGAAGAAACCGATTCACTCTCGATTTGAAGACACACAACGTATTCCACAGCCTAGACGTTCTTATTACAAAAGTTGAGTCAAATCTCTTCGTTCGTGTATTTGGAACATCAAACATGGATGTCGCTTTTTCGAGCTACGAGGATTCCGATAGAAAAAAGGCTTGGCTAAATTTAGTTAAATGAATTTAGTAAGAAGCAATTCTCGCTTCTGAATTTAGTATGTTAGCTTACTGAATGCTATTACACTTCACTGAATTCAGTAGCGACTAAATTTAGCCTGTAATGAGACAGCTAGATGATTTCCGAAACAGCTCAACTGATTGCGATGAAACTTGTACCTTGTAGATGATCTCTAAAGTGTAATCTACCTTACAAAAAAATAATCGTCAAGAATAGATTCATGGGCACAACATTTTTTGTAGTGGTAGGACTCTTGGCAGAGTCCGCCTGGGGAAGTACTACACCTTTGCCAGTTATTCTACCGCCAAGCAGTAATGTGCAAACATAACTGTGTTCCGGTTTGATGTTTCCAGAGAAATTACAGTGCTTAGAGATTTAACAACGTAGATCTCTGGGTGACGAGCGCAGTGCAGTGCTAGGTAATGACTTGGACTCTTTATGTTCCAATAGCTGCGTGTCACTGTGCTGTTATGTGGCAGGCATGTAGCTTACCATCAGGCCCATGTCCTTGTCACTGCTTATTTTAAAAAATACATGTACAAATGTACATTCGTAATAAACATGCAGCCCCTTCTTTTTTTGAAGTCGAAAATAATTGTCACCTCTGTTGTTTCGAACCGACTGCTTTAAAAAAAAAAAATTGGCAGTCATAGGAACTGCCAATAGAAGTGAAAACTTGATGTTGCCCTGGTACTTGTACCTAGGGGCAAACGCAACTCTTTTATATTTCTGTTGTCCTGGTATCTGGAGATAAACGCTGGGCTGTTGGAGGTAGGTAATCGAAACTCTTTACTGTTTCTGTTGCCCTGGTACCTACCTGGCCGTTTTTACCCGAAGATTTCATATCCGATCCGATCCATTATCATATCCAAGCGTGACGATTGATGAATCCATTTCACAACCCACGAAAATTCTGTCTATAGCGCGCCTAAAGAAGTTTTCACTTTAAAACTTCTAAGTAAATCACGACTCACCTTAATATTTATCAGTGCATATGAGACCTCTAAACAATTCCTTATCTAATCCCGGAAATACAAATGTTTTCAGATAGTGTAATTTGTTTAGTTTCTGATGAACCTAAACAAATTACACAAGAGGTACATCAACAAGGCTAGAAATGATACTGAGAATCATTCAGAGTCACTCTTAAGTAAATTACTCAGTAAAAACGTACCATTAATAACACATTAACAGTCCATTTTAACCCCTGACACAAAAACGACAGGCTTAATAAATAAATATTGGTGGACTTTTCACACACAACACCATCTCACACCCCTAAACTAATAAGAGGGGGGGTTCCAACCTTCGGTCATTTCTCCTTGTCGCATGATTTCTGTACGGCATTGTGGTTTAATGGATTTGGAGAGGTATTGAAACTGTATGTAACCATTGCCGTACATAATCAAATGCCCAAATTTTATCTGTAAATCATCGGAAAATCACGAATTTTTCCGACAAACTAATATTTTTTTTTTTTAAATTAACCTTTCCCTCCACTTTATCCGGTCCTGAGCTACCATCGTCCAAACATTTTTAAACGCTCCGAGCTCGTCCGTCCATCGCGTTGGAGGACGACCCTGGGGTCAACTGGCCGATGGTGTTCACTCTGTAGAAACCCGGGCCCACCGATCGGGGTGCATTCTGGTCACATGACCCGCCCACTCCCACTTAAGCTTGGCAGACCTAAATCCTACACCTGTTACACCTGTATTGGAACGCAGTATGGTGTTGCAAACACGGTCTTGTCTTTTAATTCCTAATTCCTCCTGGAGGACCAGGTCTCCTGGTATAAATATACATATATATATAGAATCTGAATCTCGGAAACGATTTTCATGAAATTATGTATGCAGGGGGTTTCGGGGACGATAAATCGATCTAAGCAGGTTTCAATAGCAAAAAAACGCATTTAATGCGCGTTTTTAGACAATGAAAAACTGCTACATTGACATTAGAAAGCGACGGTAAATTTCACAACATTGTGCAGTAGTATAATAGCTCAGGCGGGAAGGGTGGTCATGAATTAGTAGACCCGGGTTCAAAAACAGATAGCTCCTCTTTTTTTTCTAATTCCTTCTATTTTTTGAGAAAATTTAAGTATACTCAGTGTTTGAGCCGAGCACCCAGGTACATGTATGATATATATAGTACCCTTTGGAGCAAAAAAAAAATTGGCAGTCATAGGAACTGCCGATAGAAGTGAAAACTTATAACTCAGAATTTGAAGCTTACTTTGGAAACTACACGGGTGTACCGGAAGGCGTGGCCTGACCATCATGGCATGGCCATCTAGAAATGCGTTAGCATTTCCCATTGGCTCACGCGTTTCTAGATGGTCATGCCGTGATGGTTAGGCCACGCCCTTTCAACATTTCCCATTGGCTGACGCATTTCTAGATGGCCAATGGCCGTGGCCCCGAGTTTACCCGAAGATTTCTTTTATCATACCCGAGCTTGACGCTAGAATTCAATTCACACCCCACGAAAAATCTGTCTAAAAGCGCGTCTGCGCGCCAAAACAAGTTTTCACTTAAAAATACTTGGGAGGTGTCAAGGGACATTGTGATGGAACGAAGTTGTACAAAATATTGCAACTCTTTACTGTTTCTGTTGCCCTGGTACTGATACCTAGGGGCAAACGCAACTCTTTTATATTTCTGTTGTCCTGGTATCTGGAGATAAACGCTGGGCTGTTGGAGGTAGGTAATCGAAACTCTTTACTGTTTCTGTTGCCCTGGTACGTACCTGGCCGTTTTTACCGAGTTTACCCGAAGATTTCTTATCATATCCGAGCGTGACGTCCATTTCACAGCCCACGAAAATTCTGTCTATAGCGCAAAATCTCAGAAATGCAGAAGGAATGCGAGCCTCTAAACCTGTGATTGTAAAAACTAGGCTAGGTTCGTCACTCAGCCACTACGGCCTATTTTCATCACGCACACTTTATCATGGCTTGTTTTCATTAATATCATTAGAAACTAATTATTCTCGTACCTACTATCAAATAATATTTACAACTCGGTGACTGATAACAAATCTTGTGGAGGTCTAAAATCTACCGATAACTGTGTCCTTCCGTTTTATATCAGTCGTGAGATAAATTTAGCATTCTCTGTGTACTATTTATGTTAATCTTAAGGAAAACAATCATATACATACTACAATGAGGAAAAATGCAGACAAGGTCTTGGTTGCAATGAAATTATTTCTTATCTACTCATATCTCTTCCTAATACGAGTATCTTTTGTTTATTTATTTTGCACATTCATTCCTTTTTTATGTAGTACTAGTTGTACCGTGCGCGCATTGCTACGCCACCTGTCGAAAATTGGTCGTCCCAACTCCGAAACCTTCTTTCTCTCATGCACTACATCTTTGCTCATGGTCATCACATTATCAAGTGCATAGTTTACGATTCTATATACGACACACAGACAGGGCCGCATTTAGGGGAGGGAAAACTTGAAAGCATTTGGAAAACTTCGTCGAATCTTCTCGTCACCCAAAAGTCTCAAGACAAATATGTACAACCAGTGCGTCCTACCCGTTATGGCCTACGGTGCTGAAACGTGGACACTAACAGTAAAAATGGTCCGTAAGCTCAAAGTCGCTCAGCGAGCTATGGAAAGTGCTTGAGGTTTCTCTGAGGGATTGCATCCGCAACGAAGTAATTCGTCAGAGAACTAAAGTCACCGACATAGCTCAGCGTATTAGCAAACTGAAGTGGCATTGGGCCGGTCACATCTGTCGGAGACCCGATAATCATTGGGGTAAACGGGTTCTGGAGTGGAGACCGAATCGCCAAACGTAGTGTAGGACGCTCTGATGGAGTGACTATATTCGAATGGCAGCTGGTGGAGGTTGGAGAAGTAAGACCGAGGATTGGGCTGAGTGGCGTATCATAGGAGAGGCCTATGTCCAGCAGTGGACGAAAACAGGCTGATGATGATGAGCAACACTTCCCCAGCTGGAGTCTGCAAAGATTCCTATATGTTGTTGTTACATTGCGTTTCGTTCGCCCTAATTTTAACAAAAACCAAGCAAGAGAATATGCTGCCCAAGTACGCCTTTCTCAAGTGCTCTTTGGCTATCTTCAAATCTAAAGTGTTACGTCAAGTTATGGCTGGTGTAGTCGGGAGAACGGCAACTGCTGATCCGAAGCTCCTGGTTCGAATCCCACGCGCACCACTGTCCTTTCGAAGTCATGTGCGTAGCATGTCGCTAGCTTAAAAACGGTAAAGGAAAAGAGTTACTGAATATTTATAAGTCGCGCGTCATTAACCAACCCGCACTGGGCCAGCGTGGTGGATTACGGCCTTGACTCTCTCTTGCGACAGGAGACTCCAAGTCCTAACTGTAGAAACAGTTAGTGAGCTGGTTATGCAATATGCATATCCCGAGTGAATTGGTTTTTAGGTATGCGCGATTCAGTTTAGTATGTTTGGCTCGTGGCTAAGTGGGTAGTAGCCATGCCTGCGAAGCCGAGGGTCGTGGGTTCGATTCCCACCCAGTGCAAATATTTGTGTGATGAATTCAAATGTTTGCACAGTGTCTGGGTGTTTCTATGCATAATAAGTATATATTTAAAACAATATAAGTATCATATCAGTTATCTGGCCGCCATCGTACAAGCTTTGCTTAGTTTGGGGTCAGATGGTGTTGTGTGAATTGTCCACCAACATAAAAAAAAAATGGTTGTCTGTAAAGTCGGTTTACTGATGATAGTTGAACGTGACAACGTCTAGTATTTGTGTTAAGCGCCATCTAGGTAAAACATTCTGTAGCTTTTTGAAAAGCTGTTCAAAGCGCCATCTCTGGGTACATCATTGTACTAGCACAAGTTCTTAACTTCATATCGTCGCTTTTCTAAAACATGGATAGACTCCTTGAACGTAATACACATTTCACTCACTAGATGGTGCGAAAAGTAATAAGGCGAGGTAACGGTGGTAAATATTATCTATTCTATGGCGGTAACGTTACATGACGTCATGTTTTGCGGGCGTGCAGCCGGCTTCATGGAATTATAAGACGTTATCACGTCAAAAAAATATATCATGCGAGATGGCGGGCTGGCTTTGTTTCCTTGTTAATCTTTGTTTAAAATAAGTTGTTACTTTAGCATTCCATTTTTCAGGTAAATAGACATGGAGAAAGGGCACCAGATGAAGAAGAGATGTCCCTATCAGATCAGAAAGACAAGATCAAAAACCTCACGTACACGGAGGGGTATGAAGGACTTCTAAACGTGAGTATATTTTTGTTATAATTTTTGTAGTGGGAGGACTTTTTGCAGAGTCCGCCTTGTGAAGTACTACACCTTTGCCGGTTGTTATACCGAGTAGTAATGTGCAAGTATCACTGCGTTCCGGTCAGAAGGGCAATGTTTGTAGAGAAACTATATGGCATATAGAAAAATCACCTTATCTTTGGATGATATAAGGTGGATGGCGAGTGCAATGTATGTAATAATTTGGGCTCTTCATGTTCCGCTTGTTGCTTGGACAGAACTACGCGGGCAAAAAAGCGGGGAGCTGCTAGTTATAAAAAAAATTGACAGTCAGGAACTCCCGATAGAAGTGAAAACTTATAACTCTGAATTTGATAGCTTACTTTGGAAACTATGTGGGTGAAACCGGAGAGCGTGGCTATGATAATGGCCATCTAAAACTACTGACGCATTTCTAGATGGTCAATGGCCATGGTCCCGAGTTTACCCGAAAATTAGTTATTAGTTAGTAATTAGTAGCTCCAAAAGAAGTTTTCACTTCAAAAAATAAAAAATAATTCAGCACTGGGCTGCCACGGCTTGTATTATTGTATCAACAACAAAAGAATTTAATCGAGGAACAGATCGACACACAACAAAACATTTATTTGTTCTATTTCACGAGTGCTTCCTCGTGTCCAACCTTGACAGTGGATGATTGGAAGTGGTGCTGCGTAAAGGTCGCGTTTAAAGGCGGTTTCAGATTAGCGTATTTTTCTCCGCGTATAACGTTATTTCTGCATACGCGCGCTATATTACGGGCTTCAATAAACCAGACTCGCGTAAACGAGCATATTTCGGTGTCTTCGCTCAAACCACCTATAATTAATTATTGCGGCATTTAGCCCTGTACTTATTTAATGGTTTTTACGTATTAAATGTGTTGATGGATTAGATAAATAAATTAATGTCGAAGTCAAAGTCAAAGTCAAAGTACTTTATTCATAAATGTACAATTTACACGTCAATAAATAAAAAATTAAAACAAAAGAAAGAGCATACAAATTGTATACATTTTCAAAGTTTGAAATGACTACTTTACTGTATTATAATAATTATTGTACAGAAAACTGTCAAGCATTATATGAGTATAATATGTTTTTATAACAATTGTACTGACCCATGTCAAATTTTTGTATACATTTTTATAGGACTTTGCCATCACTCTCTAAAAATTCGGTGTAACTATAAAAAGTTTGATCGATATGCCAGCACTTTAATTTGTTTTTGAAGCTGCCGAAACTTGGGGCAGATATAACTATTTTGGGAAGAGTGTTATAAACTTCAGGTCCCATAATGTGAGTTAGCTTCCGTGACCTTGTGAGAGAGTGTGATATGACATCCAGCTTGTCCGCGTTAGTGTCAGTATCGAAATGAATTTCTGCACGTGGGGAAGTGTATCTTGCGGTTCATGCTTATTCGAGATTAGAAGTACGTCAACACTCGTATGCCTCGGCTACATTAGCGGGCTACGGCGAATATTCATGTCAACGCGATGAATGTGGCCGGGTACATCGTGTCATCGCGTAGTATTCGGGCGAAGACGATGTAGTAAATGTCTTCGCCCGCCTTAATGTAGACAAGAACATCGCCTATGTGCGAACACGAAGTTTTTGTCGGCGCCAACACGATACGAATCTTCGCCCGCTAATGTAGCCGACGCAGTACGAGTTGCGCTTATGGCAAAAGACACGCCTACATGCGCTTCCAAAAACGAGCGTGTACACGCGTATAAAACGCTAGTCTGGAACCGCTCAGAGTAATACGGTCACGTCTGACGCTAGACTGATGGATTGAGAGAAAACACAGCATCCTGTCGTGGTTCGACTTCAAATGGAACAAGAAAATAGGTTAGCCTACACCCCTGTTCCATTTATGCCCTGTAGTCTTTTTTTATTTTTTATAGCATAGTGTGACGAGACGAGCAGGTCATGTGCCTGATGGTAAGCAACATGCTTGCCACATAACAGCACAGGAACACGCAGCTATTGAAACATGATAGTCCAAATCATTACCTAGCACTGCACTGCGCTCGTCACCCAGAGATCTAAGATATTATGTCTCTAAGCCTTGTAATTTCTCTGGAATCATTGCCCTTCAAACCGGAACACAGTAATGTTTGCACATTACTGCTTGGCGGTAGAATATTTGGCAAAGGTGTGGTACTTCCCCAGGCGGACTCTGCTAAGAGTCCTACCACTACTAAATTAATATTATTATCTATTATTTGCCTGTAGACTTCACTGAATGAAACAGCTGATTGTTTGGTGTTGGCCATATTCAATCGTTACTTCAAAAAAATACGAAGTTCTCAATTCTGTTACATGTGTTTTGTGTTGTTTGTACGTTACGCGATAGCTCCGCCAATTGTGGATCGATTTTGGTGGTATCTTTTTATTTTATGGATCATAGTTTAGATGTGATCCCATTTAAATTTTACCGAAAAAAAAGTATTCATCAGAAAATAGGTAACATCCACTCAGGTTTTTAACGCGTTTCAACGTTTAGATGTTTTACGAAAGTGGTCCTACGCGGTTACTTCAATTAATTTCAAATTAAATTCATACGCTCGACCAAATTTCATAAGAAGCCATCACTATATCAAGATAAAAGAAAGTAAATTTTAGTTTTTTGTTCAAATTTCAAAAACTGCCCCACTTATTTCGATAAAAGTTATATCTACCCCAGAAATATAATTTACCAAACAAAAACGAACATCAAAATTAATTCACAATTGGTGGAGCAATGACGTAACCTCCAAACAAGAAAAAACATCCAATCGAATTAAAAATATTAAAATAACATAGGATTAAGAAGTATTAATTATATATACATACTAGCTGACCCGGTGAACTTCGTACCACCATGTATTTTTTCGTCTACATTTTCTAACCTTTCTGTTGTACAAATCTTTTCCCGACAATAATAAATACATAGAGAAAATAATCATCATATTTAGTGCAGTCATTCAAAAGTTATGAGCGCACGTACATTTCGAAGATCCATTTTTACGGTTCCGTAAAAACTGAACCCTTATGGGTTCATTGTCTGTCTGTCTGTCCATCCATATGTCATAACCATTTTTTTCGAAACTATAATAACAATAGTGTTGAAACTTAAGATATGTATTCTGTGAACCGCATAAAGTAAGTATTTTATTAAAAACATATTTATTTCAACGTATATAAACATATAAAAGCTAGTAATAATCTTTTTATGCAGAATGCAGAAGACCGCACCATGTGGCGTTCATTAGGAGAGGCCTACGTCCAGCAGTGAACGAATATTAAATAGGCTGATGATGATGATGATGATAAACACCTCTCTTGTTAATCAAGTTATTCATAATAACTTAATAATACCAAAAATCAGTTTTATTTTCATTGTAGTGCTTTGTAATATACGTTGTTTTTTGTTTGATTACCTGGCACATAGACAAACAAATATGACACAATCGACCATGTGAGAAACATGGGTTTTCTAGATTAATACCACAAACATTTTAACACGCTCGGCGCCATATGTATCGTTTAGGATACACACTGTCGTAAAGAGTGTGTATAGTTTATGATACACACTACTCATTTCAGTTAAAGCAGTGTGTATCCGAATATTTTCCCAGTGGTTTTGGGTTGGGAATTGGGCAATCAGTTAAGGAGATATTAAGAGAAAAATTATAATCAGCTTGAAATAATTTTATTAAAAAAAGAAAGTTACTTAGAAACTAAATAATCAATTTATTAAGTTCAAAATAAATCAGTAAATATTATTGAAACATTTTTGATACAAAAAACTTTCACATACATTTTGTAGTTGTTTGAGCTGCTCTGAAAGTCTTGCCACCGATAGCTTTCCTGTCATACTTTTTATAGCACATCTTCAGCGTACAATTTTCTCTCCATCTTTGTTACTTATGAGATAATGTTTTCTATTAAACGATCTTCTTGTCATAATAGAGGCTGATGACACTTCATCTCCGGCTAACTGAGCAGATCGTTTTAGTAAAACTACAATTATTTGTTCCCTGAATTTAGTGATAGCAAGTTTCTTGAGATAATATTTGGTTGAATAATAAATGTCCATTCTAGAGAGAAACAAAGAGAAATAACATTACGAAATGTGTATCTTTATTGATACACATGACCTGGGGAATAGTTTATCTAAATAAAGTATTCCCAGGCCACGTGTAAAAAATATACACACCGGTAAAAAAAAAAAGGGATGACGGGGGAGGGAGTGTGATTATTTTCTATACTATTTTAACATCTCACAACTCACAACACAAAAAAAAGTTGTGAAAATTTGGTAGTATATCTGCATATAGGGCTTGGTGCTGAGCGTGTTATAGTTGGCCCTGGGACTTGTTTATGGTCATAGCAGAAGCAAGCCGCACTGGAAACTGTAGTCGTTTAAACTCAAATGGTACATCAGTTGGAATCATTAGGATTCGTGGTATCAAAATGTCTTGTCCTTTATACTTTCCTTTCGGTATAGTTGCTTCTATCACGTTGTTCAGTATTTTTGTAGCTAACCGTGTGCCGGTATATTTTAACTACCGATCCAACTTTTAATGAAGATGTGTGAGGTGGCAATCCTGGAAAATCCAGCGAGTTCAAAAATTCCGGTGGATAGTAGTTGACGACATCATCTTGATAAGTCACCGAATCAACTGATTTATAAATCCTCAGTTCGCCTGTAATTTGTTCTTGAATTTTGAAATTTAATTCATTTGCATCTATCTCATTTACGTAATATGTATTAATATTTATTTATCATGTGGCTGTCTTGTTCCAATGTTTGGCAACGGCTTCCATACCCTCCTTCTACTTTTTCCTTTCTATGGCTAATACAGTCCAGTCTTTCCAATGATCATCCGACATACGGCAAACATGTCCTGCCCGATCCCACTTCAAATTGGCTGCTTCTTTAGTCACATCGGCTATTCCGGTTTTGGAAAGCAGTATGGTGTTTCGTATTCTGTCCGTTAGTTTTACTCCAAAAATACTGCGCTCCACAGCCCATGTGTATTTACATAATTTTGCACAGATATTAAATTAATAATTCAAAACTATTCAAAATAATAAAACACTTTCGTTACGCGGTTTGTGTTTGACTGACACGTGACTGACATTTGATTGTAATGACGTGAAAACTGACGCATTTTACATCGCGTTCCGAAACTAAATCAAAATAAATAATGTCGTGAAGCCGACCAAATTGAAAATCATTACGAATGATATATGAGTCTTACGTTTTGTGACTATTCAATTTGATCTGGTTCGCGATGTCATCTCTTTTGAGTTTCTTCTGAGTGAGTTTCGGAACGGCGACATCCTCCTATTCTGCAACGCAACACGCAACTGTTTTTATATATATGATGGAATTTGAACTTTGTGCAGCGGGAATAAAGTGCAAATTGACTCCTTGACGTTAGGAACACACATAATATATTGCTTAGACATAAGTGAGTGCTTGTTATTTAATATGAACTTTATTTCTTAGCAATAAAGCTCAAATTGCCTTAACAATTTAGCTAGAAAACGTTTGTATGGGAAAGCGCTATATTTAATATGAACTTTATTACATGTTAATAAAGCTCAAATTCCCTTAACATTTTAGTTATAAAACGTGTGTATGGGCAAAAGAAATGAGCTGTTTTCAGGGTTTTCACGACAATTATTTGTTATTTTCTCGCCGTAAAAACCATCCTTGGACTTTAACGAACATTTTAAAAAAAGAATTGTCCAAATTGGTCCACCCGTTGTTGAGTGATGCGCTTACCAACACATTTTGCGATTCATTTTTATATTATAGAAGATAAATATATTTATTTGCAAAATGTACACGAACTTAATCTAACTTAAACTTAACATTAAAAATTGTTTTTTGAAATCGTTAAAAATGTATAACATGATTATATTTTGTGTCTTCCATCAGATGGGCAAGAAGAAAGGTTACAAGCTAGGGAAGTACTACAAACAACGCTACGGCCCGGAAGGAAAAGGTCTGATTTCCGACTTATACTTGCCCGATGAAATCGCCATCAGGAGTACGGACAAGGAGAGGACGAAAATGACTATTCAGGTATGTTCCTAACGTATGTAAGGTCATGTAACGTATGGCAGTGCATCATCACTCGCTCAAGGTCGCGCGGTTTTAGCCTACAGCTAGACCGTCCCTCCCAGAGGACAAGTGCCAGTCGGTTGTCGGACGCACGGCTGAGCGCTCGCGCAAGACGTTTCCCGCGCATATTGTTATTAGATATGTCGACAACCCTCCGCGCTAGACAGGGACAGAGTTACGCGTTAGAAAGAGCGCAAATGTTTATTTGGAAATCGCGACAGGTATTGCGACCTGAATTGAACTTTGTTGTGTCCCAGCAAGAGTCGCTATTTATATAATTGTTTTCGGTAAGTGAGGCTTCTGTACTAATATTTATTCTGTGCGTATGGTTAGTTACGGCTGGTCTAGGCGGGAGAACGGCGACTGCCGATCCGGAGCCCTAGGGTTAACCCCACGCGCACCACTGTGTTTTCGAAGGCATGTGCGTAATGCTCCTCACTTAAAAACTGTGAAGGAAAACCGGCTGACATATCGACATGAAGGAAACCGACATGTACATAGAATCTTTAAAGTCATGTGACATCCACCAAATTGGCTAGCGTGGTGGATTATGGTTCCACTCTCTCCTTGCGAGAGAAGGCCCCGAGTCGCAGCAATGGAACATTTAGTGGGCTGTTTATTTTACCATATGCCTATGGTCAGCAGTGGATGTCTTGCGGCTGATGATGATGATGTTCTTACCAGATGAAATGAGATACCTAAAGTAGTAGTGTAGTGGTAGGACTCCTTGCAGAGTCCCCTGGGGAAGTAGCACATCGTTGATAATGATTGTACCACCAAGCAGTAATGTGAAAACATCACTGTGTTCCGGTTTGAAGGGTTAATGTTCCAAACAGATTACAGAGCTTAGAGATATAACATATTATATCTCTGAGTGACGAGCTCAGTGCCGTGCTAGGTAATTTGGACTATTTATATTCCAATAGCTGCGTAACACAGTGCTGCTATGGGAAGGCATGTTACCATCAGGTCATCCTACTCGTCTCATCACTCTACTTAAAAAAGGGATATTTAAAAAAAATACCTACTTTACAAAAGTGTAAACATTGTATGGCATGTGGCTGGCATGTATGGCATGTAGCTAGCATTTTTTTTAAATAACGTGTGACGAGACGAGCAGGACATGTGCCTGACGGGAAGCAACATGCCTGCCACATAACAGCACAGTGACACGCAGCTATTGGAACATGAAGAGCCCAAATCATTACCTAGCACCGCACTGCGCTCGTCACCCCAGAGATCTAAGTTGTTATATCTCTAAGCCCTGTAATTTCTCTGGAAACATTACTCTTCAAACCGGAACACAGTAATGTTTGCACATTACTGCTTGGCGGTAGAATAAGTGGCAAAGGTGTGGTACTTCCCCAGGCGGACTCTGCTAAGAGTCCTACCACTACGAATATATGCATATTCATACGTGAAGCAAAAACTTTACACCCCATTTAACGACCATTGCGCAGACGAAGGAGAATGAGCTTATCCTATTAATATTACACATAGAAGATTTGTATATTTCGATGTTTGTTGCTCAATCACGTTGCTTAAAAAATGTTATATCTATTTGTATTAATGAACTGGTACTTCCAGGTGGCGATGGCTGCGGCATACCCTCCAGAGCCAGAACAGCAGTGGGACGATGGTTTGGGGCAGGTGTGGCAGCCAGTTCCCTACCAGGCTGTTCCACTCAGCGAAGACTATGTATGTACCATTCAACTCTCCCTAAAATACCATAGGATAGGTTTCTTTTTTATAATACAGAGTGATGAAAAAAACAAAATGTCGAAACCGTGGAAGCTTGCTAACGTACCTAAACAGTGCCTTATTATTGTTTTAATGACAAAATTAACATTTCTAATATTTCCCCGACTGCCTTGGATTTACGAATTGGATTTATTTAGACGGCTGGTCTAGTCGGGAGAACGGCGACTGCCGATCCGGAGACCCCGGATTCAAAACCACGCGCACCATTGTCTTTTTGAAGTTATTTGCGTAATGCCGCTAACTTAAAAACGGTGAAAGAATACATCGTGAGGAAACCGATATGTACCTAGAATCTTTGGAAGTCATGTGTTTTCTACGAATCCACACTGGGCCAGCGTGGTGGATTATGGCCTTGACTCTCTTCTTGCGAGAGAAGGGCCCGAGTCCCAGCAGTGGGAACATTTAGTGGGCTGTTTATGTATGTATGCCTTGGATTTTAAATTTGTACAGTATTCTATTACTAGTCTTCAGACCCTTCGCGCGTGCGCGTGCATGTTTGCAAAATTGGCGGGAAAGCGGTTATCGCGTTACATAAGTGCGCTGTTAACTCTTCGGCTTTTGAAGTATAAGCTTACTCATTTAAACCCATTATTACTCTCAAGGGTGGGCAATGGGCATTTCAAGACAAACGTTACCACCTGTTTTAAATATTGTGCTTCAGATGTAAATTAACAGGTTTGACACTTGAGCATAAGTGTTATTGGGCTGTTAAGTGGTTTAGAAGCTATTATATCATACATTTAAGAGAAGACATGATGATTTAATGTGCAAACATATAGTTAAAATAAGGCTAGCAAAACGCTAGGTGCCTTATGATGTAATTTAAATTCACGTGTTTAGTCTGCTATCTTCATAAGTAAACAATATAATAATTGTAGCGCTTATTACATAATATGTACAATTACAAGCGAATCAGAAAATGAACTTGACCTGAGATAAGGAATTAATCAGTGATCTTTAGACGGAGCGTAGCATGAACAATGGTCGACTAAACTCAGTGTCGCTTTTGGCATAAAATCGAGTCTTTTGCCACGAGAATTTGAATAATACTAGCAATAATCTTCGATACGGCCTTGTCAAGTCCGAGGTGCCGTACTGTAAGTACGCACCTCTGCCAGTCCTCGAAAATGGTCGTGCGTTGCTCTACTGGGACCGAACTACGTATCATGACGCACTGGACTATTATCGCCAATAAGCTTGATATCGTGATGGTAGACAGGTCGCAGCGCCAGGCTGTGATCGTCGATATCACAAAACCACAGGACGAGAACTTCGAGAAGGAGCTTAGCAAGTACCTTGACTTGGCTCATGACTTTACCGCCATGTGGAGTGTCGATTCGAAGATCATAGTCCCGATAATCGCGTCGATAAACGGCCTTATACTCTCAAAAAGTCGACCAAGAGACGTCTCAAGATACGTCTTTCGCTAGACGATTCAGAAGGCGGTCATCCTCAACACTTCTTCACTCTCCAGCCCTAACCACCGATAGCTTGGGCCCTGGCTGTTAGCATCTCCCTAGTTTTAAGTTTTTTTATAATGTTTATATTTTTATACTGATTGTAAAAAACTTAGAAATTAAGAAGAGAAATGAATAAATGCATAAAATAATCTTCTTTCTTCAAAAAAAAACAAAAGCCGATTTCAATTTAAAATTAAATGCATACACTCCTATAATAAAGGCATATCCACACTAAAAGAATTTTTGAATCCGATCCAGTAGATCTTGAGATAAACGCGTTGTAACAAATAAACTCTACAGCTTTATGATATTAGTAAAGAATATACAGGGTTATTGGTAATCAGCCTGCATCCTTTTAAGGGGATGTTAGGTACATTCAATACGTCAACTTTTGTTCTACAGTTTTAAAAAAAGTGTTTTTTTTTCTTTTACAAAATAAATAAAAAGTGCATTTGCACGGTCTAAAAGTATCCAACTCTTCGTAACAATTCGTAACGAGAGCGCGTACGCTCTTTAACGCGCAAAAAATGATGTACCGAAGTGAATAAACACTAAAAAGTCGCTGAATAAACACTAAAAAAAACACAAAAAAACAGTACAAAAAACGGCAACAAATACAATTTTTTTTTTTGGGTTATCTATTAAGTTTTAACGAAAGTTGTAGAACAAAAGTTGTTTGTTTAAATATACAGAACATGCCCGGATGCAGGCTGATTACCAGTAACCCTGTAGACACGTGGTAGCGTGTCAAGCCAAGTTCAAGCAAAGGAACTAGGCTAGCCAGCGCGTGTAATTATTACACGAACCACTTGGTGCCACTATTGACCCTTCTATAACTTAAAACCTTTTTAACGTAAACACAAAAAACTACGAGTGTTTATTTATATCTACATTTAGAAACCCAAATTTCATAAATCTTACCTAATATAGCTTACCTAATATAGATTACTTCCCGACGTTCTAGCCGCAGTCGTGAGACGATTCAGTAAAGGCCTGTTCACACCGGAGCGTTATTCGCTGCGGCCTGCGGTAGAGAAAACTGAGTGGGTAAGCGGTAATATTACTGTTCACACCAAAAAATACCGCGTACTCAGGCGGTACGTACAAAATACCGCGCGAAACCCGCGCGGTTCCCGCGCGGTATAATTTACCACTACCCACAGCGGTAGCGAATACCGCTCCGGTGTGAACAGGCCTTAACGCTGCGCTGTCGAAATGTCGAGGTAATATATAGTAAAGCTGTAAACATATTCCATAAAACAATTTTATCAAAATCGGTTCAGTTGTTTAAGTGTGAAAGCGAAAAGATACATTCGTTCCCTTTTTCAATTCCAATTTCATCCCCATACAGTTTGAAATTACAAAATTGCTAGAACAAACAATAATTTGCTTCGTGTCAAGCGCCTATATACCTACAGAGTTTCATGGTTTTATCTTCAACGATTAGGAACTTCCATATTAACATTCATCCCCCATTTCAAACCCAATTTCATCCCCATAAAATTCGAAATTACAAAACTGCTAGAGCTAACATTCGTTTGCTTCATGTCAAGCGTCTATATACAGAGTTTCGTGGTTTTATCTTCAACGGTTGGAAACTACCAAATTGACATTCATCCCCCTTTCCAACCCCAATTTGATCCCCGTACAGTTCGAAATTACAAAATTGCTAGAACAAGCATTCGTTTGCTTCATGTCAAGTGTCTATATACTGAGTTTCATGGTTTTATCTTCAACGGTTGGGAACTTCCATATTGACATTCATCTCCAATTTCACACTGTACGGACAGTTCGAAATTACAAAATTGATAGAACAAATAT
Source organism: Ectropis crepuscularia (assembly GCA_963693475.1). Taxonomy (NCBI): domain Eukaryota; kingdom Metazoa; phylum Arthropoda; class Insecta; order Lepidoptera; family Geometridae; genus Ectropis; species Ectropis crepuscularia. The sequence goes on from OY856355.1 coordinate 25,313,127, forward strand.
ATAATTGCTTCGTGTCAAGTGTCTAGACACAAAATTTGATAACTTTGAAAACGACGAATTTTCATACAACCGTTCATCCCTTGTTTCACCCTCTTAGGGGTTGAATTTCGCATAACCCCGTCTTAGCGAGCGCCTACGTGCTAAAAGGGACCTCCATGCAAAATTTCAGATTCCTAGCATTTGTTGTTACTGAGATTCTTTGATGAGTGACCTTTCGCTTTTATATACATTTTTTATATATAGATAATTAATATTAAAATATTTTATATGTTTGAACGCGCTCATATCAAGAACTACCGGACCGATTTCAAAAATTATTTCACCGTTAGAGATATACGTGATTCCTGAGTGCTACAGGCTCCATATGTACCATGGGTAAACCCAGGGCGGACCGCTAGATAAATTATGATTTAGATCGCGAATGAGGCATCGAGATGAAATCGTTAAAGTTTTAAAGCTAAATCTTGATTCCGTATAACTATGAGTCATGTACTCGTATAATGAAACAAAAATTAAAATCCCAGTCTTCATAAAAATAAACTGTGTCACTATACTTATCATATCATCGCGCACTCATTAAAATAAAACAATAATAATTTAGAAGTAACCTCTTGCCAACTGAGAAGTACTTATTCATGTCAAAATTTGTTCAATAAACAAACAATATTTTACCTGTCTGTAATAAATGATAATATGCTAATTGATATATTTCCTACTCGTAACTATCAGATATGACCTAGAAAATGGTAAGTAGGTACATAGTAAACGAAAATTAATTTAAATTTTCTGAAAAAATCGAATATAGCTGTAGACCAGAGCTGGCTGGCTTCTATTAGGTACCTACCAAGCGGTTAGTTATGATCTCTCGGGTCTTATACTTTTTTTTTTAAATAAAGAGTGACGACACGAACAGGTCATGTGCCTGATCGTAAGCAACATGCCTGCCACATAACAGCACAGTGACACGAAGCTATTGGAACATGAAGAGTCCAAATCATTACCTAACACTGCACTGCGCTCGTCACCCAGAAATCTAAGATGTTATATCTCTTAAGCCCAGTAATTTCTCTGGAAACATTGCCCTTCAAACCGGAACACAGTAATGTTTGCACATTACTGCTTGGCGGTAGAATAACTGGTAAAGGTGTGGTACTTCCCCAGGCGGACTCTGCCAAGAGTCCTACTTGACCCCTTACAACCTTACATGCTAACCCAAACATTTGTAGCCAAAAGACGCCATCAAAAGCCCGCTGCCATGATACCCTTAAAAAGCATTTGGACTATGGCGAATAGATTGGAGAAAGAAAGGCCTCGCAAAAGGTACAAGCCTGTCATGCAAACGAAAAATTTACCAACAAACACAATTTACTACGTAACCTATTATATTATGTAAATTTGTTAACCTCTTACTATCAGTTGTAATAAAAAAATAGTTTTTAATGTAAACATCAAATTGAGGTGAGCAATCGGTATCAAGTGAAAACATAAACATATTTAAAAACGATAAGCAATTATTTTTAAATGGTCAAGTTTTAGTTTTATATCAGTGTTACAAAAAACAATAAAATTTAATCATTGTGATGATATGACTCTTTGCAGAGTCCATCTGGCAAGAATTTTGTTCTACCGCCAAGCAGTAATGTGCAGTGACTATATTCCAATTTGATGGGCAATTTTTCCAGAGTAGTTATGGGGCAAATAGATAAATTAATTTTCTGATGTTTCCACTATCGAGCGCGGAGTAATCCTAGGGAACTAATAGGGTACAATCCTCAAAAAAACTAAGTAGCCCGTTAGTTAGATTGCCAAAAAATATTGTACACGTATTTTTTATTTTGTTTCACAAACAAAAAATGACGAAGATACAGCGCTTCGTAGTTTCGTGTGACGTCACTTGTGAGTACGATTTTAACTCACGAGTGACGTCGCGACCCCCCACTCTCGAAGTTTGATGGTCTATATCTTTGACGATTTTTAATATAATGAAAAAACAAAAAATACGTGTCCAATATTTTTCCATGATCTAGCTGACGGACTAATTAGAATGGTGTATTTTTGACCCAGTCCGGTACCCTATTTGGACTCTTCCTGCAACTTGATTAGTGCGATGGATTGAGTTCTTAATTTGCTCCTTATAAGAATACTCTTAACCCAAGACCGGTCTTTGTGGAGATCTTTGGGGGAGGCCTATGTCCAGCAATGGACGTTTTTTTTTATAGTATAGAGTGACGAGACGAGCAGGTCATGTGCCCGCATGGTAAGCAACATGCCTGCCACATAATAGCGCAGTGACACGCAGCTATTGGAACACCAAGAGTCTAAGATAATATATCTCTAAGCCCAGTAATTTCACTGGAAACAATGCCCTTCAAACCGGAACACAGTAATATTAGTCACATTACTGCTTGGCGGTAGAATAACTGACAAAGGTGTGGTACTTTCCCAGGCGGACTCTGCCAAGAGTCCTATCACTACAAAAGTCATAAGGACGTCTTTCGGGTGATATGATGAAGAATACTCTGTGCCAACACACACACAAACTGCTTGCTTAGGATATAATTTGTATTTATCCATCTAGTCTCAAAGCATCCTACACTACGTTTACCGATTTGCGGTCTCCACTCCAGACCCCGTCTACCCCAACGGTTGTTTTGCAATAGATATGACCAGCCCACTGCTACTTCAGCTTGGGAGAGGCCAATGTCTAGCAATGGTTGAATGTAGACTGATTATGATAATAATGAAGATAGCATAAGCAATCCTACAAAATATTCCCAATGCTACGACTCGGGGGTTCTCTACTTAAGAGGGAGTCAAGTCCACAATCTTCCACGATTGCCCAATGCGGGTTGGTGAATGGCACATGACCTTGAAAGAATCTAGGAACGTGTCCATTTCTTCACGATCTTTCTCTATGCCGTTGATATGTAACTGCATTATGATATGGCTTAGAAAAGGTAGTGGGCCGCATGAGAGTCGAACTAGAAGGGGCTCTGGATCGGCAGTAGCCTTTCTCCCGACTAGACCAGCTGTAACTTGATATGTATTTATTGTTTTTTCAAAATCTTTCAGCTCCGCTACTACTCCAATTGCGAGAGGTTCAAGTCTCTGATGAAGGAAGCTCAGCAGGCGTGTCTTCAGGAGGAGTTCCAGCCATTCATGGACTTGATTCCTCTGCTGAAGGAGCAGACAGGAGCCAACTTCACTGAGAACCCTCTGCTGTTCCAGTCACTCTTCGATCTGTTTAGGAGCACTGTAAGCTACACTTTGTTTTGAAGTTTTTTAACATTATTTCATAATTGCTTATATTTGAAGTGAAAACTTCTTTAGGCGCGCCTAGACAGATATTTCGACTAAGAGTAAACCAACAATAACTTCAAACCCCCGCGGTGCTTCTAATAGACTACAGTCCCGTGAACAAAATTTACGTAGTAAATGAACCACAAGGAGACCTATGTAGGATGATAGAAGGGTATAAAGTAATAAGATTCAGCACTATGCCGTCACTTGTAAGCTGTCCAACTGAGTACAGTCGAAGAGGGAGTGTTGTAACCCTCGATCATTTCTCCATGTCGCATGATTTTTGTACGGCATTGCGAAATAATGGATTAGGAGAGGTATTGAAACTATAAAACCCTCTTCGACTGTACTCAGTTGGACAGCTTACAAGTGACGGCATTGTGTTGAACCTTAACTCTTTATACTCTTCTATCATCCTACATAGGTCTCCTGGTGGTTAATTTACTACGTAAATTTTGTTCACGGGCCTGTAGTCTATAAGATAATACATGTAGTTCATTCAGAATGACTGCCAAAATTCATGAAATTCTATATCCACTTGTGTAACTCACAAGTTGGTAACAAGAGACTGTTACCAGATATTACATCACATATCTGCCAATTCTAATCACCTTGAGAATTTGACTTTCAGAAATGCATTAAGAGGTTTATGCATACATGTGACCTTTTACTTGCGAGAAACGCTAGAGGTTATTTATTTGTCTACATTAAATTCGATTTGGCTTCTAAACATACGAGTATCATTCAATCAGTAACTATGATTTTAATAATAACTTAATGATTCTACTAATATTATAAATGTCAATGTTTGGTTATGATTATAAATGAGTATGAGTATAAATGGAATTTTGGATGTTTGTTGCTCAATCACGTCGTAATGCATGAACGAATCGGATTGAAATTCGGAACACAGATTATAGTCTGGAAGTACATAGGTAACTTTAAATTAGGTTAAGGTTAAGTTAGATTATAGTCTGGAAGAACACATTTTTTCCCCGGTAAATAACAGGAATGGGTACTACGCGGGAAAAAACGTCAACTGCTCGCCAAGATTCTAGGTATAGTAGATACTCTTTGTAGAGTTCGCATACGGAAGTATCACACATCTCTCTACTTAGTCTATGTTTCACAACCTTTGCCATTTTTTATAAATATTTATTTAAGGTCTTTATCACAACAAGATGATGTCGCCACCTTTGCCAGTTATTCTATCGCTAAGTAGTCATTTACAAACATTATTGTGTCCCGGTTTGAAAAGCAATGATTCTAGGATTCTAATTCAATTAGGTATCCTACATAGTTTAGGCACAAATCATATCTCTCATATCTCTGGGTGACGAGCGCAGTGAAATATTAGACAATAATTTGGACTCTTCATGTCCTAATAGCTGCAGCACTGTGCTGTTACGGGTAGACGTTTTAAAAGGCTATTGATTACCATCACGCGTGATATCTTGCTCGTCCTGACACTCTCTTTTGTAAAAAAAAATAGGCAGTCATAGGATTAGCTGATAGAAGTGCAAACTTATAACTCAGAATTTGATAGCTCACTTTGGAAACTACGCGGGTGAAACCGGAGGGCGCTGCTAATCTGGAATAAATCTTCAAAGCATCGTCGTCTAAATAAGTCTTCCAAACATGGTCATGACTAGACGGACATGTTTCTAATGCGTTAGCATTTCTAGATGGCCATGGTCCCGAGTTCACCCGAAGATTTCTTTCATTCACGAGCGTGACGCTTGAGCTCAATTCGCAGCCCACGAAAAATCTGTATGTGGAGCGCCAAAACAAGTTTTCACTTCAATAAAACAAAACTAGCAGCACCCTTGCGGTTTTACCCGCATAGTTCCGATTTCGCGGGATAAAAAGTAGCCTATACGATAACATCCAAACTTTTGCCTTTTTTATTATTATTAGGATTTTTCCAGAGTCTGAACTGGTCTTACCTTTGTTATATATGTGTATTATTTTGCCCACAGGTGAATCTGAACCTGAACATCCCCCAGTGGGCAAAGCCAATAATAGCAAGGTTAGGGGAAGCAGCACGATTGGCTTACCGACTCTACTTCAGAACTGAGGAGATGAAGAAACTTGGTGGTGGTGAGTCCATAAATAATAATTTCCAAACCGCGACATACTCATAAGAAATCGATAGAGACGAACTACCATAATATGAATAAAAGACGGACCAATGTACAGATACCAAAGTCAATGTCAAAGTTCTTTATTCAGAAATGTACAATTTATACGTCGATTAATTAAAAAACAAACGTAAGGGCAGACAAACATTATGCATTTTCAAAGTTTAAAATGAACAATTCACATGTCAGCGTGAACATGTCAGCGTTGCGCATGTTGCAAGAATGTCTTTCTCCTCACGTGTTGTACGAGTCTAGGCTAGTTCTGACTTATACAGCTATTTGATAGATGAAGATTAGAGGTAAAGTAAGTATGCCAAGCTCTCTGAACTATGGTGACTTTTTAATAGGATAAGCATACAGCAGTAAGATCAGAAATACTGACGACGTTTTGCCAGCCAGCAGAGCTATATAAACATACTCTTTTTAAACTTACCCTTGTCGAAGTTCATCGGAAAACCTATGGACTAAGGGAATTCCATAGCTTGCAGCTTGCAGGCCCACGGTAGAAAGGATTAGGAGAACCGGACGGTTCGAAATTTGCAGTTTGTCGGGATATATATATATATATTTGATTTCTACTGAGTAGACTATGGTCTATTTCCAACAAGTAAGTACATCATTTATTCTGATTAGCAGGAACAGCGTCACTGTGTATATATCTCACTTTTGGCTGCCATTTTCACGGTGATGGTAACCAACATGCCTGCCCATAGCAGCACAGTGTCACGCAGTTATTGAAAGATGAAGAGTCCAAATTATTAGTTAGCACTGCTTTGCGTTCCTCATCCAGAGATACATATATATATATATAACATAATGTATCTCTATGCCCTGTAATTTCTCAGTAAACCGGTGGTGTTTGCACATTACTGCTTGGCGGTAGAATGACTGGCAAACTTTAGCATCTACATCGAACTTTAAGGAGCAGGACATCTGAGGGTATATTTCCCTTACGCCAGAAATTAAGTACATATTTGAAAATTAGCTTCGGCTTTCTGTTCCAGGGGTCCTTCTGAACATGTTTATGGAAGCAGCAGACGACATGTCATCAGGACTGCCGGTGACCCGCCGGCTGCGTCTGTTCTCTGCGCATGACTTCAACATCGGGGCCCTCATGGAGGTAGCCCGGGCTAAAGGGCAATGCGGCATACCTGACTACGGCTCTGTGTTTGCATTGGAGTTGTACAGGTCTAGGAGTAGCGGGGAACTTAGTGTTTTGGTAAGTTATGCTTTTGGTTTAAACTATTTTTGAAGTTTTCTGAGTACTTTTTGGTAGGTTTTCTTATGGATATCGTCACCGACATACTAAAGCACCAACGTAGTAACGGAACAGCGGGGGAACTGAGATCAGGCTTTGAATGGTTCCAGATAACACAATTTAACTTTCAAAAGCATTGATATTTCTTTCTAGCGCAGTGGCTAAATATGTAACTGGCGATGCTGAATTGAAATATCAATCGCGAAATGCGATTATAGCGACAGCTTTCAAAAAAGCAGATAAGCTTGTTTCTAATTAGGGTATGTTAGGAATACGAAGCTTTCCTGTAATTCTTCTAATAATTACTAATTATTAACGAAAATACAATGTCGAGTACCTACTCAACGGTTTGAGAAAATAAATAAAAAGATTTTCAATAAAATAGGAACAATTAACTTCCGGAAACCCGGAAAGCAACGCGCGATTAAATTAGTTATATCTCGAAGTTATTTTGAGAATAAGTAATTATTCTGTTTCTTGGAAATTCATTGTTTAGAAGCCAATCTTCACAGTTTAATTGAATTTTGATCGAATCCTTTGTAAAAAAGTCTTTGAAACCGTTTCAACGGTCCAAATTTTTGTTTATTTCAATATTGTATGAAACTGTGCTAATATTACTTTTAATATTCTTTTTTTAACAAAATATTATACAAGAAAACTCCGTAATCTATTTTTTAAGAATTAAGCCCAGTGTAACACATAATAAGAAGAAAGCGCCTGCAAAATTTCTAAGAGCAATCTTTATCTGAAGAGTTGCTGTGAAGCTTTCATAAGTGAATATTCGTACTGACGTGAAACACTACGTGACTATTAGAACTGCGGTATTATTTGTCAATTTCCCGAAGATTTGAAGTGTTTTAACCTATGTTACGAGTAACTAAGTAAATGCTTGTATGTGGATCCAAATAAATACCTGACCACACTTATAACGTGAAATAACTTTTTTGTAATGTGAAAAAATTCAATGTTAAAATGTAGACTATATTTAAAGCATTTGCTATGACCGTTTTTTAATCGTATAGAATAACGGGACAAGCAGAACATGTGCCTAATGGTAAGCAACATGCCAGTCCATAACAACACAGTGACACGCAGCTATTGTGGAACATAAAGAGTCCAAATCAATACCTAACACTGCACTGCGTCACCCATAGATATAATATGTTTTATCTCTGTGCCACTGCTATCTATGCTGTCATTTCACTGGACAAAATGCCCTTCAGACCGCAACACAGTGATGTTTTCACATTACTTGGCGCGGTAGAATAACTGGCAAAGGTAGTCGCAGGCGGACTCCGCAAAGAGTCCACTACAAAAAAATTCAATGTAATTATGTATGTTTCTTTCCAGCCTGTCTACTTACCATCAGCCGGTGTGTCAAGTCCCATAGAGCTGCAAGTCTCGGGCTGTGAGCCTCAGAAGTACTGCAGCTTCACCAAGTTCCGAGAACTGGTGAAGGAGTACCGACTTCCTGACAAGGAGTACTACAAAATCTGCAATATTAGGACTGAGCTGTGATCTGTATAGTATTACTAGGTTTAGTTTCGATACTGGCACACATATTCATTTATTTTTCGCTGAAAAAAAAAGCCAAGTTTTTCCAGATTGACAACTTAGAAGCCATCCATAAATTACCTCACACGTTAAGGGAGAAGGACGATTGGTGAAGTGTGACATTGTGTGACAAGGGGCGGGGAGGGATGCCAAATTTTATGACGTCACATTTTTCTAAATATTTTATCTAAGTATTACTACGGTAAATTTCAACTAAATTTGCAAAATTTTTAACTTCACACTAGATTCGGTAGGTAGGTAGGAGGTCTCACAAATCCTACTATAATATTATAAATGTGAATGTATGGATGTTTGGATGTTTGTTGCTCAATCACGTCCTAACATATGAACGGATCGGGCTGAAATTTGGAACACATTTAGATTATAGTCTGGAAGAACACATAGGCTACTTTTTATCTCGGAAAAACAACGGGAACGGGAACTTCGCGGGTAACACCGCGGGGCGCTTCTAGTTACCAATAAAAATGACAATGACAAATGAAGGAGGTATGTGACAGGGACGGGGGAGAGGTATTAAAATTATTAAATTCCTATGAAGTAGATTTTGGATGATTTTATGATAAAATTAGCTGCAATTGAGATTTCTTTTTTTTTTAGGAACTGTTCGATAAATTTGTAAAGGATACGTCACTATTGGTATTTTGACTTAACTGTCACCGATCTGTCATCTGGAAAACGCCTCGTTTTTACTCAGTATTTTCGTAACAGTAATGTGTATGTGTGTCAGTCTGTCCGTAGATTTAGCGATAAAGTGAAGTTACCGAATAGGTAGGTTAAGGAGAGCGTGAATAAAACAGTACTTAAATTTCAAATAGCCAAGTCTATGATTACCTACTTAAAACGCAAACGAATTATAAAAATAAAATTTTTAAAGTTTCTCGAATTGAATTCAAACTGAACACAGTAATATGAGATAATTTATTTACTTAACACAAGGAAAAAATATGTATATGTCGGCATCGGCAATCTGTATAATTCAGGTGTTGTACACAATAGCTAGGCAATGCATAGAATGCCCGGACGCCCTAGGTCCGGGCAATGTATGAAACATTATGAATATTATTGTCCATTACATACTTTACCTATATCATTGTATAGAGGAGGACCTGGTGTTTCACCGGCAATGTATATAATAAATAGATCTTGGTTTATATTATTTATCAATGTTATGTATAGCCCGACTCGGAGCACCTCGACTCTACATAGTCTTGTCGCTACTACCCTTAGATTGTATATACAAAATGCGGGAGCCAGAAGCTCAAGGAAGGTCCTGAGTGGAGCAAGCCGGCGACCTACATAGTGGAGCGCTGGCGCAGGCCGAGTATGGAGAAGCGACACTCAGGGCTGACCGCAGAGCTTCTGGCGGGAGCCCACCCGGAGTCGCTCAGTGATAGACCCTTACGTCTTTTACATACATTTCCGGCTGCACAATCGATATTATATAGAATACCTAGGCAATGTATGAAATAAATAATATTTCATACTTTAAGTACTTACATGTTTAAGGTATTCTGTACATTTCCTAGGTATTGTATAGAATACCTAACCTAATTATACAGATTGCCGGTAACATATACACAGTTTATATGTATGTCTATATGTCATCGTACAATTGTAAAAACGGTTAGATTACAATTTAACGACGTTGTATTATAAACTAACCTAACCTATCGCGAAATCACAATCTCACATGTTAAAGGTATTTTAAACTGAAGGTGATTGTAATTTTACGGCGACATTTATAATTATTAAGATGTTAACTTCACACAAAACCGAGAAAAATGTGTGATTTGTATTGAGGGTAAATACGAATTAGATAGTTAAACTGACTAATTTGACAATTTTAAAGTTGTATTTCATGAAGTGAAAATTTGTAATTAATTTTAGAAACATACTAGCAAGTTTATGTCGTCGCCTACGATGGAGAGTGTTTTCCGAAAAAAAAATGTCACTCTAGGCTTGAAGATAACCCATATTATTTTCATTAGGGTTAACCACAGATACCCACAGGCATATACCCTAGGGGCCAATATACCAAACACCATATACCCTGGTTTATTGTCTGTGGAAATAACCACTCAGGCAACCTATTCCACATTTAAGATGTTCTTTATTACGAAAGTGGAATCTCAAATGTCTTCGTTCGAGTCTTTGAAATATCAAAGATGACACGATATCGCTTTCCCGAGACGAGAGAGCACTCCGATAAAAAAGCCAAGTTCAAGAATCCTGTGCAGATCAGCTGCACAGTCTGCGAAATGTATCAAAATGTAATTTTGAAAATGCCGAGTAATTGTCGAATACAGCGTCAGTTAGCATTAATGCCCGAGCTATACGAGTCTAGTTTTTCAAGCTAGTGTAAGTAAAGGCTTGTTCGCATTAAGCTAGTGTATTAGTCTAGTAGAGAGTAATTTAGTAGCTAAAATACTCGCTACTATTCAGAAATCGTTCGCACCGTGCTTTAGTACAGTTCACAAGTGAGTAGCGTTTTGCAACATGAAGCGTCTACAACGCAATAAAATAAATAAGCTGATTACGCTTGTTTTTATAGAGCGGGGACTTAACATTCCACAAACATTCATGTTCCACATATAAAGAAACAAATTTTAATGTAGTATCTTCACTCCAGCCTTATTCCAGCGAAACGACATTTTGGCGGCAACCACAGACTAGTTAGTAAAGAGATGCGGCAACTAATGAACTCGACTAATGTGACAGGTTCGCACTCGTTTAGCCGATGAACCAGAGAGCACAGACGCGTGGTGGGGATGCTACTCGCCCGTTGAAAATAGAACAAAATGGATTGACTCGACTAAATCATTCACTAGACTACTCGACTAAATTTTTACTGTTCATACACGTTTAGTTGCTAAATTACTCGCTACTAGACTAAATTGCTAGCCTAATGCGAACAAGCCTTAAGCTAGCAAGATTAAGTACTTCTGGCTTCGTGTAGACAAAACTAGCGTTGCGCAGCGTTGTCTACATGAAGCTAGATAGAAGTACTCTTGCTAGCTTGCTAACACCAGCTTGCTATCCTTGCTTGAAAAACTAGCCTTGTGTAGCTAGGGCATCAGATCGGCTTGATACCGACCTCCATTCGGAATAGACGAAGAGGTGAGAGTGAAAAGATGTGCAAAGAGTGAACGACATTCACACAAAAAGCTGTCTGTGATAAACTAAGAACAATGAAGTAGTACAGATTTATAATTATGAAAGATCTTAACTTAAATAAATATTATGCTATTAAAATTGTTTGGATACTTTTATTTAACTTTCTTTCCTCTTTTTTACTTTCTCTTATTTACTTGCAGCGCTCCGCGGTTTTGCCCGTGTAGTTTTTTTTTTTTAATAAAGTGACGAGACGAGCAGCACAGATCCCTGATGGTAAGCAACATGCCTGCCACATAACAGCACAGTGACACTCAGCTATTGGAACATGAAGAGTTCAAATCATTACATAGCACTGCACTGCGCTCGTCACCCAGAGTGATGTTATATCTCTAAGCGCTGTAATTTCTCTGGAAAAATTGCCCTTCAAACCGGAACACAGTAATGTTTGCATTTTACTGCTTGGCGGTAGAATAACTGGTAAAGGTGTGGTACTTCCCCAGGCGGACTCTGCTAAGAGTCCTACCACTACATAATGCTAATTTATGCTAATACTAGCAGCGCCCCGCGGTGTTACCCGCAAAGTTCCCGTTCCCGTTGTTTTTCCGGGATAAAAAGTAGCCTGTGTGTTCTTTCAGACTATAATTTCCCTGTGTTCCAAATTTCAGCCCGATCCGTTTACACGTTAGGACGTGATTGAACAACAAACATCCAAATATCCAAACATCCATACATTGACATTTATAATACGAGTATTAGTAGGATAGCAGGAAGTAGGATTATGAGAGCTTGCGCCAATGTTCGGGTAGGTATCTGATGCGAGCCCACCTTTTTTGTCCCTCTACTCACCATCCAGTTGCAGCTTCGTGTATGACTGTATTAGAAGACCTATGTGACAAATCTTCAGCTTTCCTCAAATGCCTACTCATTTGGTGCTACCTTTCAGAATATAATTTTATTGTACTTAGCCCGTATGCTCATCTCCTTATAGAAGGCTCCATACAGACGGCCGATTTAAACTGAACGAACATAGAGCTAGAGCTGGAACAAGAGCATTCTTTCTCGATCTTTTAGTGTAAACGAAAGATCGTTCTTAGCGTTTTCCATATTATATATTCCATAGAATCTTTGCGAACGCAAACAAAACAACGAAAGAATGCTCTACGTTTGTTTACACCAAATGAATTTGATACAGTGGGGATAGAATGAGCATTCGCTCGTCTGATGTAAATCGGCCTTTACGTGACGATTTCTACAAAATCTCAGAATCGCACTACTTGTAAGCCGCGGGAAATTCGCTCTAAAAGTTTGTTCCAATATTTATTAGACTGCCCTCGCGGCTTAGTGGGTAGTAAATCTGCCTGCGAAGCCGAGGGTCGTGGATTCTATTCCCAATGCAAATATTTGTGTGATGAATTGTTGTCAAATGTTTGCACTGTGTCTGGGTGTTTCTATGTATAATAAGTATGTATTTACAACTATATAAGTATTATATCATTTATTTGGCTGCTATATCAAGCTTTGCTTAGTTTGGGTTAAATGGTGTTGTGTGTGAATTGTCCACCAATATTTATTTAAAAAAATAAAGTGGCCAAGTGCGAGTTGGACTCGCCCATGAAGGGTTCCGTTGCAGCAAGTAACATAATATACATAGTACACATAGTTCTTGTAGTTCGTTGTAACTTTGATCGAAGTTTCAATAATAGTGTGTTTATGACGTACTAAAAAAAACTACTCATCAGATCGAGTTCAAACTAATTTTCGTTGCTAGTTTACATAGTAACTCTTACTTTAGAAGTTAGAGGGGGGGGGACACACATTTTACTACTTTGGAAGTGTCTCTCGCGCAAATTATTCTGTGTAGACGAAAATGATTTTAGAAACCTCAACATCATTTTTGAAGACCTATCGATAGACACCCCACGTGTAGGTTTGATGAAAAAAAGATTGAGTTTCAGTTCTCAGTATGGGGGGCAACCCCAATTTTTCTTTTTTCTTAATTTTTTTGTTCAAATCTTAATGCGGTTCACAGAATACATCTACTTACCAAGTTTCAACAGTGTAGTTCTCATAGTTTCGGCAAAAAGTGGCTGTGACATACGGACGGACACACAGACAGACAGACATGACGAATCTATAAGGGTTCCGTTTTTACGTTTTACGGAACCCTAAAAAACATCTAAAACTTTCTATAGATTAATCACAGTTTTTTTTAGATTTTAATAGGTTTTCACTTGACTGTAATCTCGCCTGATGGTGAGCGACGGAGCAGATCTTGTATTTTTCACACATTACCCATAATTTTCCGAGAACATTTATTAAAGGTAATTCATACTGGTATATTTATTTAGGGAAAATCTGACGAGGGTTGTCAGATTACCTGTCTAATTTTGTTAAAGAGCCCCGTTAGGGTTGCCTCTCGACTTGTCTGTGGGATAAGCTATGAGAGTAAGCGGGCGCGGAAGCGGTAGCGGGAGCGGACCAGTGTTGATTTAGGCGTTTTCAAAATCTACGTGAAGCAAAAACTTTGTATCCAATGACCTCAATGGATCCTTCTCCTCCTTGCTGATCCAAGCGCGCGTTGCTACGCCATCTATTAGAAATTGGTCGTACCAATTCAAATTTTGAACAAATTTCTAATGACGCAACATTTAAAACATAGACACATGCTGTCACCCAACGAAAGCTCTCAAAAGCAATATTTTTCCCCGCTTTTGTTACATTTTTCATTCATGCTCCGCTCCTGTTGATAGTAGCGTAATGTTAAATTAGCCTATTGCCTTCCTCAATAAATGGACTATCCAACACAGAAAGATTTTTTTCACTTTTTAGAACAAACTCTTCAACATAATAATATTAGTATAGATACTCGTATATATATAACATATACATATTTTAGGCTATGTTTTTACGAGAATTGCGCTGATGGAAGAATTTGAAACAGACACTTGTAGTCTAAACTATTTTACATTTCGTTATATTAGACTGAATTTACTGTCGCTACTGAAATCAGTGCAGTAAACTATACTGGTATTTAGTAAGTTAGGATACTAAATTCAGAAGTAACGATGGTTTCTGACTGAAATCATTTAGTAGCCTCTAATTATAAACGTATTTGGGAATGTGTAAAAGCATATAGATGTTTTCAGTCGCTTTCAGTGCTCAACATCACCGAAGACCATCCGAGAGTTCAACCTACAGATGGCCATCAGGGATAGAAATGCAGCAGTAGTGGAGGCTCTGGGCCGGGAGGAGGCGGCTTAGGCAAATAGCAATTAGGCAAAGAATCACAGACGAGCACTAGAATTAGGTTTGAAATGTGCCCAACTCCCCCCTATTTTCCTTTTCTTCTCCTAATCCAAGAAATGTTTAAAAAAATATGTATTGATAAAGATCACGGACCCCGGAGTCTGTGGAGTGTAATTTAAATAAATAAAAAAGACGCTTTCAGTGAATTGTAATAACATTGAGTTAGCTAGCATTACCACATTCTAACTTGCGTCTGAATTCAGTCACTAAATTTAGCCAAGTCAAACAAAGGCTGTTAGACAAGTTACGGCTGGTCTAGTCAGGAAGTTACGACTGGTCTAATCCGGAGAAGGGCGACTGCCGATCCGAAAGCCCCGGGTTCAAATCCCACGCGCACCACTATCTTTTCGCAGTCATGTGCGTAATGCCGCTAACTTAAAACAGTGAAGTAAAATATCGTGTGGAAACCGACATGTATCTAGAATATTTCGAGGTCATGTGTCATCCACCAACCCGCACTGGGCCAGTGGTGGATTATGGCTTTGACTCTCTTGTGAAAGAAGCCCCCGAGTCCCAGCAGTGGGAACATTTAGTGGGCTGTTTATGAATACACTACAATAATTTTCCATTCCAATACGAGTGTGTGTGATATGTATTATGTATGTATAACCAGTCTATATTGACCCCGGCTCAGGATCCGCACCGCTCCCACTGTAGCTCTCTCTCCGCTTGTGATGTTGAGTTAGAAGTTAGAATCCATAATTCCACAGCTCAGAAGAAAGCGAAAGGTCGCAAAAAAGTTGCATGTTTTGTGTTACTTAATTTTGAAAGGCTTTTTTTAAGCTGTGTGTTACTTACGAGTACTTATAATAAAAATTCGAAAGTTTACATGTTTGGATGTTTAGATGTTTGCTACTCAATCACGTCGAAACGTCTAACAGGATCGAATTGAAAATTGCAACACGGTTAAATAACCCATAGAATGGAATAACACATAGGCTACTACCTACTTATAGACCAGACCTGGCCAAAGGTGCGACAAATTGGCACAACCGCGTTGGCCCTAATATTCCATTTTTAGGGCCATGCGACATGCGACTCAGATCACAGCAGTCAGTGCGCGGGATCCCGTTCTATAAATAGAACTCGCTCACTCCCGTGAACGAGTTTTTGCTGGCCATTAAAACGCCAAAAACGTTCAGTAAGCCACGTCCTTCTTTTGAAGTCAATGCTACTACCACGAAAAGGAAGTGCGTAGGTAAAACCAGCAGGAGTGACTAGTTGAACATACCTGCTATAACAGAATGTAAACTACTGTGCAATTAAGCCTATATTTTATTCCGGACTTTGATCTGTGTGCCAAATTTCAACCCGTTCCGTTCAGACGTTACTGAGCAACAAACATCCAAATTTTCGCATCCTACCAATATTATAAATGTCAAAGTTTGTATGTTTGTTGCTCAATCACATCCTAAAGTCTGAACGGATCTGGTTGAAAATTGAAATATAGTTAGATTATAGTCTGGAAGAACACATAGGCTTCTTATTGGAAAATATAGCGCATGGAAAAAGATAACAACAACATTAAGAAGGAACTAAGCGAACTAGGGGATAGATTGGACAATATAGATAGGTATACGAGGAAAACATCGGTAGAAATAAGGAATGTAACTAAGAAACAAAACGAAACGAAAGAAGATCTATTTAATATGGTTAAAAAATTATGCGTATCATTGAAAATCGACTACAAATCTACGGACATTCGTGATGCTTACCGAGTACCTAACAGACTCAATAATAACACCACTACATTGGTAGCTGAATTCTCTAATACTCTGGTCAAAGAGACAGTGCTTAATGAAATGAAACGATTCTACAAAAACCGAGATAACAAACTAACCACTAGTCATCTCGGCATAGAAGGAACACCATCATCTCAAATATTTATCTCGGAATTTTTAACATTTAAAACACGGTCATTGTTTTTCTCCGCGCGTGAGTTTGCAAAAGCTGCTCGGTACGCCTTCTGCTGGTCGACAAATGGTAATATTTTTCTACGTGAAAGAGAGGGTCTGCCCCATGTTATGGTTAGGAGCCAGGAAGATATCGAGCGACTGAAGCGCTCTCTAGCGCCACCGGCAGTATCGGCACAACCAGTACAGAAGTGACTGCTCACGGCAAACAATAGAAATTACCCAAAGCCACTAACTGAAAATCCATTTAAATTTGTTTACACAAATTTAATTATTTATATCTTAAGTGTGTTTCTGTTTATATTGGATTTTTTGCATTGTATTAAGAGTATTTTATTTGTAATGAACAACATGGTAATCATTTACAACGACAACACTTGCATATGTTGTTTGTACGTAGCTGAGGCTGTTTATTGTTACTACTTATTTGTCAATGATCTGGTTGACGCAATTAGAATAACAATGATATCTAAATCGATGGATGAGAGATGCATTTTGAATTTGCATAATGTAGATTGTACTGGGTCCAATAATCACTGTTATTTACTTCACCAAACACTACCTATATTACTGAGCAAAAACTATTTACCGACTCATTATACACATAGTAATAAGAACCTTTTTATCCATGCACTGCACTTGAATTACACAAAACAATTTACAAGAATTCCAGGGCATTTATCCCTTGTTTTCAAGCTGATTTATTGTAACTATCAATGTATATGTGGGGTATTAATTATGGAAATGCTAATGACTGGTGGGTTTAGTGTTATGTACGCGGCACTTATAATTGTTGTATTTATTTTGATGCATCCATTTTACGGTAAAGTAACTTGGTTGTTGATTGGAATGGTCATAGTTTATGTGCCTAATGTAACTTACAAAGAAAGTAAAACCAGGTTCAGTTGTCATCTGTGGACAACTCGTTCATTGGAATATTATAATATTATTTCCATAAGCAAATTCTTAATGGACAAATATAATACTTTACGATTACCTACTTGCCTCAGCAGTATCTGTTGTAGGATAAATCCGTGTGTTTTCACGAGCACTTCTCACAATAAAATTTTCACTATTTTACTACATGCCTATTGTAATGAGTGTCCATCTCATAAAGCAAGTCTAAAACTAAGCGTAATCGTAATATCCGATATAAATAAGATAGTCGAATTTATCGCCTATTTAATTGATGCGCGTGCGTCTTGCCGCCTCCACGGCTATCCCGAACTGAAAACAACCTTTATTCGCATTGTTTACCTTGCACGTGTATGGCAAAATTGCAATGCTGGGAAGCTGCATTTAAAAGTGATTACATGGCGGTTGTTTTTGTGCGTCGCACAAATACCTATTGGACTTTGGAATATTGTTTTGGCTTTCTTTGTAAATTTAATTAATGGATAGTAGGCAGATGTTGTTGGATATGGATAACTTAGAATTGATAAGTTCTAACTTTAGTTCTACTCCAGAGTTATGCCGGGGTTACTTGGGCCTCAACAGTAATAGTGATACACTAACAATTCTCACACAAAATATACGCAGTATTCGCGCGAATTTTAAGTATTTAGAGGTATTTTTATCGAGACTTGGTTTTTTGCCTAGTATCATTATTTTAACAGAGTGCTGGACGGACTGTTCTTTTGTCGGGATGTCTTTGGAAAATTACCACTGTCACTACTCAAAAAAATCATTAAACCAAAATGACGGCATAGTGATTTACTCAAGAGTGGGGTTGGACTTAAAAGTAACTGAGCCGCCTTTTAATGATGCTAATTGCTTGATGATCGAAGTGAATAAAATAATTAGCATAGTAGCCATCTATAGATCACCATCTAAATATAATACAAGAGAGTTTAATAATTCACTGGATTCGATCCTTACCTCCCTTTCGGGAAGTACAGCTGTGATTACAGGCGATATGAATATTGACATTTCGCATGTATCGGTTGACAGGCGTGCGGAGGAATATTTGGAAATGGTTACGACCCATGGCTTTTTGCCATCTCATCAACATCCAACTCGCAATGAAAGCTGTATAGACCACACCTTTATTAGGTCATCTTTCCAATCATCGTCAGTAGTTTGTGCGTCAGGAATTAGTGACCATGATTCAGTACTCTTGAGTGTGCAGACAAAACCAACAATAAGTAATCGAGACAAAAAAACCTTGACCAAAATTAATTATAGCCTAGTCGCTAGAGATCTGGAACAGGTGAACTGGACAGATTTATACAGTTGCCACGATGTTACACTGGCAGTTGAAAAATTTAAAGGTATAATTAGCGTGGCAATTGATAAACATAAGTCGGTATCCCAAGTTCCAAATTCAAAATTAATCAGAAAAGAGTGGATAACACCTGGCCTTTTAAAATGTATGCGAAAAAGGGACTATCTTTATAAACTAACCAAGAAAGCACAAAATGATATACACGCCCAAATTAATTATAAAAATTATCGCAATATCTGTAATAATATCCTACAGAACTTGAAGAATAACTATGAACGTCACAAAATTGAAATCTGCAAGGGTGATAGTAAAAAGTTATGGGGTACTATCAGAGAGGTGTGTAATCTAGGGTCTGCCAAAGCTGATAATACTAACTTACTTAAGGCTGCAGCGACACCAACCATGGCTTTAAATAAAGTGAATGGTTTTTTTGCAACAATCGGTGAAACGTTATCGAAGGAAATACTAAAAAATCTTAGTGTAACAGAAAACGAGCTTGCTGATAGTGTTAAAGCAAACCAAACTCCATCAAACTCTTTTTACATAGCGCCTACAAACGCGTCAGAGATTTCCAAGATTATAAGCAACCTAAAAACGTCATCTGCATGTGGGGACGATGGTATCAGCAACAGCTTACTAAGGGAATGCAAAAGAGTACTAATCGGACCGATAGCACACATTTGTAATGTTAGCATAGAAACTGGAACTATTCCAGGCGACCTTAAGAGAGCCAACGTTTGTCCAATTTTTAAATCAGGCAAGATCGATGAAATTTCTAACTATAGACCAATTTCTTTACTGAGTTCTATTTCAAAAATACTGGAGAAGGTAGTTAATAGCAGACTAGTGTCGTTTCTGGAGAGACATCAAATTATTTCCGATAACCAATTTGGCTTTAGACCTGGTAAGTCAACAGAGGACGCCGTTGTAAGTCTCATCGATTACGTGTCGGGTTCCCTGGATTCTGGTCGCAGATGTATTGGTGTCTTTCTAGACTTGGCCAAGGCTTTCGACACCATTTCCAGAAAGATCCTCATTAGAAAGCTTGAGGGAATAGGTGTCCGTGGAATGGCACTAAATTGGTTTGTGTCCTATTTAACAGATCGAAGACAAAAAGTTAAAGTTGGAGATCACAGTAGTGATTTGATGCAGGTCTCATTTGGCGTGCCTCAAGGGAGCGTTTTAGGCCCTACTCTCTTCCTAATATACCTGAATGAGTTATGCAATATCCCAATTAGCCAGGCCAAGCTTTTTGCCTTTGCTGACGACACAGCGATCATTTTTGACGGGGATGATTGGAATGACGTGAGTCTCCACGCAAACAGGGGTCTACGACTAGTTGCCAAATGGTTACACTGTAACCTGCTTACCCTTAATGCTCAAAAAACAAAAATAATAGCTTTCCGGGTTTCAGCTAAAACTAAACCCAACATGACTCTCTGCATAAAACTACACACATGTGAAAATATAAATGAGTCACAATGTACCTGCCCAAGACTAGGACAAGAGCGCGATCTGAAGTATTTGGGCGTCTACATTGATGAGCTCTTGTCATGGACCAAGCAGATTGAAGCTCTCAGTGGTCGTATTAGAAAGCTGATATTCGTGTTTAAGAGACTCAGGGCTGTTGCTAACAACAAAATAATAAATATGGTGTATACTTCCCTCTGCGTGTCCCTGCTTAGTTATTGTGTTGTTTCTTGGGGCTCAGCCGCTACACATCATCTGATGAAGCTAGAACGAGCACAAAGGGCCGTTCTAAAAGTCGCCTACAGTAAGACCTATAGGTTTCCAACTAACCAATTGTATAGAGAAACTATGCAATTAACAGTCAGACAAATTTATGTGTTGGCAGCAGCGCTGCGTTTCCACCGAACAGCCTGCAGTTCGCAGATTGGTGGATCAGAAAGTTCCAAACAGAAGCGAAGCAATCGTTGGCCAGTGCCGCGAACGAAAACGCTGATCGGGCAAAGAAACTACAGTTTTCGCAGTTGCTATATATATGCAAAATTAAATAAAAAACTAAAAATAGTGAATAACTCTAAATACATCTGCAAAAGAAAAATTAAGGCCTTCCTGAATAGCTTACAATATAAAGAAACTGAAGATTTAATCAGAATTGTCACCTAGAAAGAATTTGTACTTGACGTTAATCTCCTGCAACGTATACTGCTATTTGATCCCTAACCTAGTCCAAAAACAATGCAAAATCTTTGCATCTAAACTCAAGAGCAGTGCACGCACTTGCATACAACCTATCACATCACACACCTATCACGGCACACACAAACACATACCTCACCACACACAAACTCACACATCTCATTCGCTACAACTTCACAATGACTAATCTATTTTCTTGAATGGTCCCGTCATTTTGTTCAGTAATTTTGTTAAAAATTTTAAAACATTTCCTTTCAACACTTCAGTGATTTTAATTGGAACTTTGGAAGAGTACTAGTCATTGCAACACAGGGTATCCTACAGCAATGACTAGTGTCTGAATTTAGAAATATGCCCACAATGTAATTCGATCTTAAACATTTAATTTAAGAATGTACACCGATAATTAAAAAATTGCCTATGTATTATTCATGTTTTTATAGATAAGAAATTTCATATTGTTAATTTGTCTAATGTAATTCTTTTTGTTACAAATAAATCTTTTTTTATTATTATTTATTATTATCCCGAAAAAGTTACGGGGGCGGGAGCTACTCGGATAAAACCACGTGACGCTGCATGTTTATAATATTAGTAGGATTAATTCATTTATTTATATCTGGTTTGGCAACCATAGCACTCTAAGAACCGACCCTAATCAGAGTTTTTGGGCGGACGCGCTGATATTAGGGCTTATTATTCAAGTGCCTGCTTTTAGACTAAACAATGGATAATTGTATGTATTTGTTCGTTTTAAGAGGAGAAAAAGAAAAACAAGGACAATCTGTAAAATGATGAACAAAATAACTCGCTTAGATCGTGTCATGTTTCAAAGAAAAAACCGAATGGTTTAAAAAAAACACAGAAATCAAAGTGATAATGTACTTGAGATTTCTGTAAAAAACCTTTCGACAACAGTTAAGTTAAAATTGAACTCAATTTACATTCAAAAAGGGTGAGATCAAATAATTTCGGTGGACCAAACGAACGCACTCCTCTAACGAAACAGCGATGTTTTGATGTACCTCCTCAAATAGGCTTGACCCAATTTGGATCTTTTTTGCTGCAAAGGGTAATGGTAAAGGGTGTACCTACTTTAAATGTTCGAGATCCATAGGGCGGATATTGAAAAAATAACTTAAATTAAATTTAAAATATTGATCATATTTTCATTTATTTTGAAACCTCGTTGTCTCAGCCAAAAAATGCGTTTAGGTAGGCCTAGATCCTGGAGGAAGGTTTAGGGCGTCGGGTGTTTAGGGGCACCCGGCAACCCCCCTAGGGATAGGCCCGCCCTAAGCTGTGACGCGCCACTGGTTTCCGGTGCGTCACTGGAGGCAAACGCAAAGGTTCCGTCTCCCCGCGAGACGGGGGCCTTAGGACGCCGGCGTTGGGTCAGAGTCGTCGGAGGGACTGCGAGTCACTGACCCCGCGACTCTGACCCACTACCACACCCCGGACACTCGGCCTAAAATCTATACAGACGGTGCAGTTGACATACCTACACTCACACATCTCGCATATGTCGTTCGAACGCATTTACGCATGTGTGCGTGTCATCTATGTCGTGTCGCTGAGTGCTTCTCGCGTTCTTGCGGGGTAGGAAGCTTGAAACTGGCGGGGGGTGGGGAGTGTCCGTTCTATCTGTATTATCTATTCTATGCCACTACCATGCCGAAAATACCTTAAGAGTTTTAGTCTGGCACCACTTTTTGTGATGTCGATCCCGACACACCTGCCGTGTCCCTACACGGTGTACGGTGCGTCAATGCATTTCAACCACAAAAAAAACTCTTTACGGAGTCTGCCTAGGGAAGTACCGTCATCAAATCCATCCATCCATCCATCGTAGATCGCATCGTCGCTTAAGATCAGGCGAGATGGTGGTCAAGTGCGAACCTATAATAGTAAAAAAAAATCATCATTAGCCTATCTTAGTCCACTGCTGGCATAGGCCTCTCTTACACCTCACCAGTACGCGCTATCCTCGGCTTTAAATCTCTATCCAGTGGCTGGCGTCTTCCGTATTTCGTCACTCCATGTAGTCTCAGAGTGTCCAAAACTACGTTTCCAACCAGGGAAGTACCTTTACCTTTGTCAATTTTCCACAGTAAAGCTCTAATGTGAAAACATCATAATGTTCCGGTTTGAAGGGCAAAGCTTCTAGGGAAATTACAGGGCAAAGAGATAAAGAGAGGTATGTTGCTCAGCCAATTTTCATTATCAGGCACATTTTCTTCTCCTCCCCCTCACTCTGGACTACAAAAAATGTTAATTAAACAGTATTAGTGATGCCCTAGCTACGAAAAAATTTCTTATTTGTTATACGGAATGTCGGAATCTACGTTATACCAGCAAAATCTCTCTATAACCTGCTTAAAGACCTTGGATTGTCCAGAAGTGCAGTAAGTTCTATACTAGAACGAGTATCTAAAGCTGCACTAGTAGGATCATATCGGATTTGGCTGGGCAGGGAGAGAAATACGAGTAGTGAAGGTGAGTGTTGACGTACGTCAATATAAGGGGCCCCTTTTAAACCTACGCCCGAGTCACAAGTCTCGGGGTCTACTCGAGATTTCTCTCTCTGCCACACGATGGACCCGGCACCCGCACGGTGAATCCATGGAATGCTAAGAAGTACGTCTCTCTCTTTTAAAAACATCAGTATAGGGCGCTTCGTTGACGAAAGTAATTGTACCAACAAAATGGCCCGCCGGTACTAACACGCTTTACGACTATTTTCTAAGAACCTGTTATAATTTTTAAGCTGTTTCGTCTTTTAATGTCAGTAAAAACTTCATAAAAACGTCTTTAAAAGTTTATAGATATCGAAAAAGGAAGCCGATAAAAAGGATACTGTTTTCCGATACCTCGAGTCGATAAACTCCGGGTTCAAGGTATTAATTAGTCTAAAACAGAGGCTCTCAACCTTATCTCTATGTCCGACGTACAGCAGACCGCTTGAGTATTTTAAAAAATCACTTCAACACCAAATAAATGCAATTAATAACAACTATAACTTTAATAGACACAAAATATAATGTATTTTTGTCTCGTTTGATAGACAGGCCTACAGACATCGGATTTTTTATATTTGGGGCTTTATTTTCTGCTTTTATATTTTATATTAGAAATTTTATATTAGTAGGTACATAGTTTAGTGCTCGGAAGTTTATGTAACAGAGTATGTTTGTCGAATTCAGTATAGCGCCAAAAAATATTTGTTCAAATTATTTATTCATATTATACAGGACTTCATCACGAACAAAAAATATTATTTAATTACTTCGACGTTTCGGCAGCGTTACAACCACGACATAAGTCCTGTATACGTAAAATGTGTTCAAATCACGAAAGCTTTAAAACAATATTAGTTAAAAAAAATAGTTTACAAAATCCAGTCAGTTCTATTTTACTTGCATTGTTGTATGTCTTGGCATAGCCGAGAAATATTTATGCTATATTATAAAATGGCTGGTATCACCGTCCAATATTCGGACAGGACTTCAAAACCTACCCATATTGGTGTTTTCATTTGGCCACTTAATCACCATCTATCTTATTATTTATTTAATAAGACGACCCGCAATTTCTTCAGTCTTGTCCTGACCACGCCGGTTGTAACGGTGGCGATACGTCGAGATAATTAACATAAAAAATGGCAGTCATAGGAATTTGTACTTAAACAATTTATACAGTTTTACATATAAATATATTTATGGTATGATGGCTTAAACATAAAGATAAAAATAAATAAAAAAAAAAGCTCACAAGGACAATCCTTGAAAAAAAAATAGAATCCAATAAGGTTTCTTGGAAACATGTTACGTTTTTCTCTCTAATTGGTTTTCCACTTTGATAGTCACTAGGGCCCCTGAGGTCCAGGGTCCAGGGAACACAGGTTGAGAAACCTTATTTTCACATAAAGCTTACATTACTCCATTAAAACGATTTTTGTCTTTCCCAGTAGGTAATGGTACCGCCAAGCGCCAAGCAGTGTGCAAACATTACAGTTTTCCAGTTTGAAAAGCAATGTTCCGTGAGAAATTACAGTTTAGAGAGATAAACCACATTATGCCTCCGGGTGACAAGCCCTGTGTAATGAATGTTACATAGCGATTTAAGCTTTTGCTATTGTTTCTAGATTATTGTTATTAAGTTACGGCTGGTCTAGTCGGGTGAACGGCGACTGCCGATCTGGAGACCCCGGGTTTAATACCACGCGCACCACTGTCTTTTCGAAGTCATGTGCGTAATGCCGCTAACTATAAACGGTGAAAGAAAACATCGTGGGGAAACCGTCATATACCTAGAATCTTTCAAAGTAATGTGTCATGTCACCAACCCGCACTAGGCCAGCGTGGTGGTTTATGGCCTTGACTCTCTTAGTGAGTTGTTTATGTGCTAGAATGCTAGATTATGGAACAAATAAATGATATGTTACTTAAAGTAATTGTAAGCAAACTAGGGTAAAACATATGAAACAATATGGGTATCTTAAGGGTAAATCTTACGTCGCGTTCGCGTCGTTCGCGTCGTTCACTTACCAATATGTAGCAGCGTAGCGTTGGAGCGACGGCGGAGCAGCAGAACGTGAAGTGCGCATTAGACGCTTTGTGTATGAATGAAATCTTCTGAGTTTGCTTCACCAACACGTATAATTACTTGTATACAAAAGGCGTATTGAGCAACATTAGTACTGTTTATTACTTATTACTACGACAGTCCATATGACTGCCATTTTTTTTGAAGTGAAAACTTCTTTTGGCGCGCCAGAGACGGATTTTTTGTAGGCTGTGAATTGAATTCTAGCGTCACGCTCGGGAATGTTATGAACATTTCGGGTAAATTCGGGATCAATGGGAACAATGGGAAATGCTGACGCATTTCTAGATGGCCAATGGCCATGTACAAAAGCATCAGCATTTCTAGATGGCCATGATTATGGTCACGCCCTCCGGTGTCACCCGCGTAGTGTTCAAAGTGAGCTATCAAATTCTGAGTTACTTAAATACCTAAGTTTTCACTTCTATCGACGGTTCCTAAGACTGCCATTTTTTTTCTTTATTTATAAAATTTTCTATGATATAAGTGTGAACAATTAATAATAAGTTTTTTTAACTCTTGATTTCTATCGTAATTCCATACTAATACCTGATTGCTATAAAAAAAATTGTGCCGACTTCTCAATTAAAAAAATAATTGTAACAAAACTGGATTAGCCTCCTTTGATCTATGTTAGTTCAGGGACGGATCAAGGCATAAATTACGAGAAAAACCTACATTGAAACGATCGGGAGAGTCTAAATTATGGGCAGTCCCGGTGGAGTCGGCGGCGGCCCTGATTGGAACGAGGCTTGGCGGACTGGAAACTGATATTAGGTTAGATTTTACACAGAAAATTGCTAATTTCTTCTTTAGTGTAATATATTTAGGGCTTATATTTGTTTATTGTACTTTGTTGTAGTGTAGAGATGAGACGAGCAGGACATGTGTCTGATGGTAAGCAACTTGCCTGTTCATAACGGCACAGTGACGCAGCTATTGCAACATGAAGAGTCCAAATCATTACCTAGAACTGTACTGCGTTCGTCACTCAGAGATATAAGATTTTTTATCTTATTTCTACGTCTGTGGTAGACCCTGTAATTTCACTGGAAACATTGCCCTTCAAACCGGGACACAGCAATGTTTTCTTATTTTTATTTTTTACTTCTTCGCTTTAGAATAACTGGCAAAGGTGTGGTACTTTCCCACCGAGACTGCCCGTCACTAGCCCGGTTTGTTGTTAATGTTCCAAATAGGTAGGTACTCCAAGCGTTTTGGTTCCACTTCCGTTATTGTACCAAAAACAATATAATGCGCAGCCCAAGCGAGTATACAGGTGGGCACAATGCACAATCTAACTAGATGCCATCATAAGCAGTCACTAAATGATTCCTTGGCAGTGAGACGGGGCCTTCTCTCGCCGAGAGAGAGCCAAGGTCTTCCACCACGCTTGACCAGTGCGGTTTTGTGACCTAGAAAGATTCTTCACGATT
Source organism: Ectropis crepuscularia (assembly GCA_963693475.1). Lineage (NCBI taxonomy): Eukaryota > Metazoa > Arthropoda > Insecta > Lepidoptera > Geometridae > Ectropis > Ectropis crepuscularia. Next base: position 25,340,162 of record OY856355.1, read on the forward strand.
TCCTTAGCAGCAATACGCACATGAAAATACAGTGGTGCGAGTGGAATTTGAACTATACGATATGTACCTACTAGCTAGCTATCATAAAATCGAACGAATTGGTTTCATCTTATAGGTAAGCGTGTTTCTAGCCCATCATCGCTTAAAGCAAATCCTAAAAGCTATAAACCGCAAAAATCAATAACCTGAAAATGGCCACCTTAAAAAAAAAAGTTCCTTCGATCTCGGCGCCTGCTGTTTCTTGGTTGGCACACAAATCAGGATATTTGCTATAACATATTTGTCAGGCGCTGCATTTGCATTTATGTAAGTTTTCTTTTTAGTTCTCACAAGTTGTTTCTTGTTCTAGTAGCTTATTTTGTTCCTGTTCCCGTTGGGTTTTTTTTAACCTTGAGTTATTCTAGACCATTATCTATCAACGTAGGTACCAAATTTCATACAAACCTCTTCAGTACTTTTTGCGTGAAAGAGTAACAAGCATACATCCACACAACCATACATTCTTATACACTTTTACGTTTATAATAATATATTTATGTATTAGTAGGATCATCATTATTAGTTTTACAATAATTAAGTATTTTCCATGGACGTATAAAAAAAACGAAACAAACTAGAAAAACTATTTTTAAACGTCCATAGTTTTTTCTCAAGAAAGTTAAAGTATGTAGATTACAGGTGAGTTGTAAAAACACTAGATTACAATCTAACGAAGTTAGATTAACATTAATCTAAACTAAACTGCCGTGGGTATATAATCTCACGCCTTCAAAGTCTCAAGCTTTTTTTGTAAACCGACAATGATTGCAAAGTTTTATTACGATGAGTAATAGATTATTCGTTATCGCAATTAATTACTTACAAAAATCACCTATGCTTACTAAAATAAAATGAAGCAGTGATCGATGACTTTATCGCTAAAATCTATCTCTTCCAGGCAACCGTAGGATTGAATAAGAGCTTTGAGAATACTTCTGTTTTATATAAATAATTGAAAAACTGAAATACATATTTCCATAGTATCAATAAATTACACGTCCTAATGCGAACATCATCATGTATTTGATGTTGATGTTATTATGATTTTAAAATGAGTAACAACTTCAACACATATGTAACATAAGAGTAAGCATTCCATGAGAACACATCAGAGTAGCGAATCTAAATCCATTCGGTTGCATCTGACACGGAATCTCATCTCTCGGTCTTTGTCTTATCTGTTTAGCATGACAGAGACAGGGATTGTCATTCCGATTTTGTACCATTCGGATTGCATTTAGAATCGCTACCCTGGTCACCCAGCAGATTTCGAGAGTGGAAATCCTTCCACTCTCTGTCTCTGGTCTCTGCTGAGACTCAGGGTATTTTCTCACAATGAGCTAACCAGCTAACACCATAACACAGAATAAATATTAGTACAGAAGCCTCACTTACCGAAAACAATTATATAAATAGCGACTCTTGCTGGGACACAATACACAATAAAGTTAAATTCAGCTCGCAATACCTGGCGAGATTTTCAAATAAACATTTGCGCTCTTTCTAACGCGTAACTCTGCCCCTGTCTAGCGCGGAGGGTTGTCGGTTGTCGACATATCTAATAACAATATGCGCGGGAAACGTGTTGCGCGAGCGTTCAGCCGTGCGTCCGACAACCGACTGGCACTTGTACCCTGGGAGGAACGGTCTAGCTGTATACTAAAACCGCGCGACCTTGAGCGAGTGATGATGCACTGCCTATACACACTGGCCACTTGCCGTCACACGGCCAGCTAGGCGAGCGACGCGAGTGATCACAAAACGACCCTCCACACACTGGCGTTGGCCTGCACTGGGCCAGTGTGTATGGGTGGCTATACAGTACAGTCGTTCGACGAAGCCGTGAGACGCAGGAAGCGCGCTCCTGCATTGCGTACATCACAATGTCAATATTGCAGGAGCGCGGCTCAGGGCTGACGTCTTCCATAATATGCTTTAATTTTATTTTGGTGCCACGTTTTTAAAATTGTGACAACCCTACCCATGTGTTGACATTATCGGCATTTCTCCCATGATTAAAGGCCATGAACTACTGGTATTTCTTTAAACTGTGACCACAGTCTATTAAATCGTAGTTTTTCTCTATACTGTGCTATAACGTTGTAAGTATATTTTTTCCAAAATGCCGCGACGTATGTCGTTTTCTTATTGTCGTAAGTTGTTGAATCGTCGTCGAAGCCGGTATAAAAAATTGACTGGCCTCGTGGCTTAGTTGGTAGTAGCTCTGCCTGCGAAGCTGAGGGTCGTGGGTTCGATTCCCACCCAGTGCAAATATTTGTGTGATGAATTCAAATGTTTGCACTGTGTCTGGGTGTTTCTATGTATAATAAGTATGTACTTAAAACTATATAAGTATTATATCAGCTATTTGGCCGCCATCACACAAGCTTTGCTTAGTTTGGGGTCAGATGGTGTTGTGTGTGAATTGTCCACCAATATTTATTTATTCATTTATTTCCAAAAAAATGTGGAGTTTCTAAACAGTAACATCACTTTCAGTTCCGATTCCAAATAACATTAAAATAACTTAGTTTTATTAATTGTTAGTCCGCAAACAAAAACTAGATGGCGTTAGTAACACTTTAATTAAACGTTTTCAGAAAAATTAACAATTATTTAAAGTAGGTATATTTATTGTTATGGCAGGGCCGGATTTAGGCGAGGGCATACGGGACATGTGCCCCGGGGCCCTGGGCCTTAAAGCATTTGTAGTCGGGTTTTTGCTTGAGAAATCTTAAACCTACGGGGGGCAGTGTATTCCCAACAAGCCCCGCCTCGGGGCCTCCACACCTCTAAATCCGGCCCTGCCTAATGGTAAAAACACGCCTGCCCATAACAGCATAGATTCTCGCCGCTATAGGTATATGAACAGTTCTAATCATTACCTAGCACTGTATTGCGCTTTTGTATGTTTTTTCAGGGACATATTTTACATCTCATGCGTCACCATGAGATAATAAAATATGCCCTTTTAATTTCTCTGAAAACAAATGTGTGAAAAAACATAAGTGATGAGTTGAACATTTTTGTCATATTGTTAGAGATCCCTGTACCTATTAACGTCTCAGACAAATATTACGGCTAAACACTCAAAGATATACGGCGATGTTAATGAAGGTATATTTAGACAAATTACATTCATAAAATTGACGTATTTATACCTAGCTGTTTTTGAATAAACTTTTACTTACGTGTGAATGCCATCTGGGTATCGATACTAAATCCATACGGTTGCATCCGACACGGAATCTCATCTCTCCGTCTTTGTCTTATATGTTTAGCATGACAGAGACAGGGATTGTCATTCCGATTCCGAACCATTCGGAATCGCATTTAGAATCGCTACCCTGGCCTCAGATGCCTACCGCACTTTGGACTTATACCTACATGCAACTTGTACTACCTATATCTCGTTAGACGACTAGCTATTATGCATCATACAAAAACACGCTAAAGTCATGAAACAATTAAATGTTTACGTGATTGTTACATTTTCAAATAAAACGTACAGAAGGGATGTGGATTAAAATTGGTGCATAGATACGCAATACTTAGTCTATTATATAATAACACAATTATTATTATCTTGGCAAAATCGGGATCTACGCGATTGCAAACATGGTACGAGTAGGTATTAATAAAGGACTCTATTAACACATAGACTTATATCTATAAACAGGGTTACTGGTAATCAGCCTGCATCCGTTTAAAGGCATGTTCTATATAAACAAACAACTTTTGTTCTACCGCTTTCGTTAAAACACAATAGATAACCCAAAAAAAGTAGTGTTTGTTGCCCTTTCTAATACTGTTTAGCGACTTTTTAGTATTTATTCACTTCGGCATATCATTTATCGAGCGTTAAAGAGCGTACGCGCTCTTGTTACGAAGAGTTCGATGCTTTTAGACCGTAGGTACATACACTTTTTATTTATTTTGTTTAAGAAAAATAACACAATTTTTTAAATACTGTATGACAAAAGTTGACGTATTTTTTAATGTACCTAACATCGCCTTAGAAGGATGCATGCTGATTACCAGTAACCCTGAATGTAAAAGCGAAAGGTCGTCACCGAATCTCAGAAACTACAAATGCTAGGAATCTCAAATTTTGCATAGAGATGCCTTTTAGCACGCCTTTTAGGCGCTCGCTAAGACGGGGTTTTGCAAAATTCAACCCCTAAGAGGGTGAAATAAGGGATGGACGGTTGTATGAAAATACCGTAATTTTCAAAGTTAGAAGCATGTCGGATGCTCACTGGGCCAAAATCACTACTCAGTGGAAGCCCGATCGCAAACGACGATGCGGCAGGCCAAAGAAACGCTGGCGGGATGACTTTGATAGCTATTCAAAAGACTGGGAAACATTAACTCAAGACAGAACCAAATGGAGGGAGGGTAGGGAGGCCTTTGCCCAGCATTGGGACAGTATAGGCTCCAAATAAAAAAAAAAGAAGCATGAAATCCACTAGACTGATTTTATTGAAATTTGGTGTACAGATGGACTAGATACCAAAAAAGGACATACGCCACTTTTATTACGGAAAAAAGGTTGAGGGGGTTTATTAATGGGGTATGAAGGGGGTTATTAATGGGGGATCAAAGTTTTGTGTGGAAGTTCGTCATCGTTGAAGATAAAACTGTGTATGTGTGACACGAAGCAAATAAATGTTTGTTCTAGCAATTTTGAATTTCAAACTTCACGGGGATGAAATAGGGGTTGAAAGGGGGGAGGCAAGCTTATGTGGAAGTTCGTCAATGTTGAAGATAAAACTGGAAAAATTTGCGTTAGACATTTGAAATCCATACTATCTTACTAATATTATAAATGTATGGATGTTTGAATATTTAGATGTTTGTTGCTCAATCACGTCGGAACGTATGAACGGCTGTTTGGGCTACAATTAGATTGTAGTCTGGAAGAACACATATATTATTATTCCGGAAAATAACGGGAACGGGGATTACGCGGCAGAAACCGCGGGCCGCTGCTAGCTGTATTATAAATGTGAAAGTAACACTGTCTGTCTATCTGTTACGTTTTACCGCCTAAAACACTGAATCGATTTTGATGAAATTGTAAATAAATGTAGGTGTAAGCTGATTTTACTAAATGTACTTATGTGTACAAATACTGCCTCAGTTATTATAAATACCTATTTCACGCGGACGAAGTCGCGGGTAAAAGCTAGTAAGTATAATACCTATATCATAATATTTATTATCCTTTCAATAATATTATTATCCTTTAAAGTCATTGTATTAACATTACTGAGTTCGAATTTGTTTCTGATCTTTGTAACAACTCCATAGTAGTAAAGGCAAAGCCAGAGAGGCAAAAAAAAGTTACACAAAGTTTACTCCAACCCACTCAAAACAGTCCTTTTCACTAAAATCTTCTAATAGGTACTTATGGAATAACAATAAACATGGGTTCTTTTATTCCCAAACCTTATCTTTTCACTGACAAAATGTTCTGAGAACCGCGATAATAGGTTGGTGTTGATAACAAGCGTCTTTGAGATATCCTTGGCTAGTATTTACGAGAATGCCGATACCTACTTATTCAATTGATATGGATACAACTGATAGCATGTTTGTAGTTTGAACCATTCACAAAAATTGTGGTGTGGGACACCAGGTAGAAATTTAATGAAGTTCTTTCAGAGTTCTTTTGAAGTTTCAATATTATAAGCATTGTAAAATTATAAGCAGCATAACTTGCAAAAAACCTAAATATTGATAACTTAAAAATAATTGTTTAGGTAGGTATATTTATTCTACTTTTTTTTCGATACTTACCTAATACATATAGGTACCTATATCTAGCAATGACTTCAAAGTCTATGCTAGGTATCTAGGTTTTCAATTTACCGCCATGTGTGCCGAAAGTCTCTATCTTCTTCGTGTCAGTCTTTGCAACATCAACTATGAAACGATGTCGATTGCTGGAAATACGAGCAGATCGAAAGAAAAAAGGGCAAGGATGTATACCTAATTAGATCTTGCAGATCAATTGCACACTCTACGAAATGTATCCAATAAAAACCCCATAAACTTACCTAGAACTTTATGCGATGTCCAAGACGCGTAAGTCTTTTACGAACTAGAGTTGCCTATAAATAAGCCTTTCAGCACGTCTCTTCATTTGAGCCCAAATCATACCAAAGCCTCCAGCCTCCTACAGCTGGTAGGTACTTAGTCTATCCATTCCATACCTAAAAAAAAATATCTATGATGTTTCTTTATTTTACTTGTGATTGATGTAGGTTTTTAAAAAGCGCCATCTATGGAACACCGTAAAAAGCAATCCTTTCATAAAAACTTATCATTGTCGTAAAGGACAGCTGACCCAAGAAAAGATTCACAGCACAAAAAAACCACCCGTCAGGTACCAAATTAACGTGAACACAGCTGCGCTTTCTGCGCTGCAAGCTATCAGGTACCACGGCAACTTCACAACTGTTGAACTAAACTATGGAAATGCGGGGCGTGACTTAAAATTAAACAGAAACCTTTGTTGACATTTCGAACTAAGTTTAAAACACGCACAGCCCCGTAATTTAGTCTACAGAACCCAAACAAACGTACATTAGAAGTGTACAAAAGTTTTGTACTTTGTTTATAAATCAGCGCGATAACCTAACCATGTGCAGAAGCGCAACAGTTTGCCGCGCTCCTTGGCAGGCGTGGGTTTCTTCAAATTCATCGGTTTATACTTAAACGCCAAGCAGTCAGTTTACGCTGGGTCGGTTAGCGTGCTCCTGTGTCGCGCGTCGAGAGCGAAACGAAAACTTTTGAAACTAATCGAAAATAACAGTTTAAAATAGCGAATTCGAATCGAAAAACGAAATAAACTCGAAATTGTGGTGTTTTAGTGTGCTGCTGTGTTTCAACTTGGATTTCTGTGTGTATTCTTGGTGCATTCTTTGGTGATTCATCTCATGATTCGTACAACAAGAAATTGTTGTCGCAGTGTATTGGTCATATAAAGTTATGTGGTATCTGTATTAAGTGCAGTGATTATTTTTTTTGGATTGCTGAGAATGTGGCACGTTAACGGGCATTTTTAGACAAAGGTAAGTTGGTCTTTTTTGTTGAAGTACTTACTAGTTTCTTTTGAGTGAATCATTGTGTAGATTGAACGGCCGCAGTGGTTTTTTGAATGGAACTTACAAAATAAATAATGAAAGTGCTTCGGTGCTTCCGTAGGGAAATATAGGTACTTATTTACCTACTTATGTATAACGAACTAGGTAGGTATAGGTACAGTTACTACTGCATTGAATTCGTGACTTTAAAATATTTAATTTCATTCTAGGTTACATTATCTTAGTACTACATTCAGAACTTACTGTTATGTATTTAGGTACCTAGGTACTGGGGTTATTTGAGCTCTGCGCTTGTGTTAGCCTCAAATAATGTAGACACTAGGCAGTAGAGGCTATCTAAGGTCAATAGCCATAAATTCCTCGACAAAAAAATGTTATTATTAAAATGTATAAGTACTTACCTAGGTAGGTACCTACTACACTTTCTTCTTTTCTTTATAGGTATAATTTTATTGTCACATTTTAGAGGTACAATTTAGCACAAAGATACAATTTTAAATTAATTAATTAATTGTCAAATATACATATCCCATTAAATTAAGTTATGTTCATAATCTTGTTAAATTATGACCTTCAAATAGCTCTTCTCTAAGTGTGTCATAAAATTGGCTTTGAATATGTAAGTAGACGTACCTAGGTACCTACCCACGGGGTAGGTATTTTACGCGGTTAATGGGTGATCGAAGATATTTCGATGTAATTTTATGCAGTGTGTTCTGTTTTTATGAGTACGAGTAAATAAATACAGCGAGTCCTCTTTATTTTAATGAAGTTTAATGCTCCATAAATAAAATCGTAAGAAATATCAGAGACACTCAACCATATACCTATTTATTATAACTAAACTAAATAATATCCGGTAATGAACAACCGTACAAAAACCACCTCAATTAAAACAATGTAAAAAATAGTTTCCTTAAAATTTCGTGGACGAACAAAAACCCTGAACTTACGAAAACCGGTTACATGAGAAACTGATGTGCACGGAGACCAAGACCGAATACCGGTTTATTTTTTCAATTTGCATGTCACGCAATAGCAAGAAAGCAACACTACACTGCGTATGATAATTTCATTTAAATTATTATTAATAATAATGTTTTTAACCTTTAATTCGTCGAGGCGTTGATTATTGTATTTTTTGTTAACATCTGCCCGAGTGTAAATTAAATAACTTTTCTTTTCAGTTATTTAAATTAAAATTTCCGTTATAAAACGCTTAAGTGCTATTTCGGACTATAATTCATATAAATGTTCGAAATTTCAGAGTGATCCGGAGCGACAAACGTCAAAACTTTCGTGTGTAATGTATAATTTTAGTAATGTTATTTTTAAAGAAACCATGTCATTTTGACCACAGAGATTCCTTTTGCTGCTTACTGGCACAATTATTTTTTTATACCTATTAAAACGGTTAGACCGCCTGTTCAAATAAACATTACTAAGCAAGCACACAAGAGACGCAATGTACAGTGTGGTGACTAATTCATGGTCAGGATCATTGTTTTACGTCGAAATAAATATAAAACTACAAATCTTTATTAAAATGCGTAACTTTTTAAACGTGATTTAAGTTTATGTCTATGTTACCTATGGAATTACGGTAACTATGGTAAAAATGGGCACTTTTGCATTGGGTGCTGTTCGGGGTGGGTTCTTTTAGATTAATGACGAATGCTTTTCGTATTATTTGTTTTGGACTTATAAATAGCTCAAAATTGTACTATGTTACCTATATAACCAAAAGATAATAATTTTGTAACATCACCCAGTCATTCAAATTTGGGATACTAAAAAAAAAACGTTACGAAAATTATGTAACCGATATCTTACCTAACTCAAAAAATTGTCATAGCTTAAATTAAATATATTTCACACAGACGATAGGAAATTCTGGTATATTGTATCAAGCAAATTATGACATAATGGCAGCACTTCAGAAGATACCTATTAAACTAAAAATTATAAAAAATGTGTTATCAAATCACGAAAAAAACATGCGTCAGTTTGTGTGTTACGCGCATACCTATGTAGATAGTATACTCACATTTGTCCTTCAAGTAACCATAAACATTCATAGGTGTGTTGATATATAATATATAAAATATCTAATATGTTTTACAAATTTATTATTTACCTTGAATATTTTCAAGCGTCTAAGATAGCGAAATCTTCGTCTCCTCAACATTGCGGCAATTCGCGGTCAAACGTGAACCTATTTGAATAAAAAGGTCATTACACTGTCAGCAGGCAAAATGGTTCGTTGTTGAAGAATAAAACCGGTCTTTACTTTAGCAACATAAGTTAAACTATAGTTACTTAGTCTAGAGATGGTATCAGAGCGTAGTGTTACTACATGCTATTCTGTGCCAGTTCTCGAATGGGAATGCGCCTCATTTATCTTTGAAGATAAGAAATGTAGATTGTTATTGGATGATCTTTCTTATTTTATTATTTCAGACGTATTGCTCCATGTAATAAATTAGGTACGTCTATAATATACATTGTACGTTAAACGTATCAAGGACAGATCCAAAGCTGGGTCCGATCACATAATCGAGGTCTCGTCACAAGACCGTGCAATAAGTGTTTGTTACGTGCGTTTTATTTAGTGGTTCACCTAGGTTCTAAACCTAGGGTAGGGGTCATAACCCCCATGACCCCCTTTGGATCCGGCCTTGAGACATATGGTCTTACTTTATTTAGCTACTAGCTGAACGCGCGTGCGCTGCTACGCCATCTATCGAAAATTGGTCGTACCAATTCAAATTTTGAACAAATTCAGTTACTTTAGGTTCTAATGACGCAACCTTTCACTTAAGACATAATGCTGTCACGCAACGAAAGCTCTCAAAAACCAATATTTTTTCCCGTTTTTGTTACATTTTCCAGTCAAGCTCCGCTAATGTTGATAGTAGCGTAATGTTAAATACCCTATAGCCTTCCTCGATAAATGGACTATCCTACAAAGAAAGAATCTTTCAATTCGGACCAGTAGTTCCAGAGATCCTTGCGTTCAAACAAACAAACATACAAACAAACTCTTCAGCTTTATATTATTAGTATAGATAACGCGGCCAGTTGTGACTATACTTCTTTGGGTTTTTTCTTACTTAACTGCAATTATAGAGTTTATCTGTTGTATCGTAACATTTAGTATTGCTGATATTACTGATTATTTTAAAAGGCACTTGCAAAGGAAAGACATCTAAATATTTTTCCCAGTTAAAAAAATTCATCACTACTAGCTTTAACGGTGAAGAAAAACAACAACAAAAAACCGGTATGCTGCAAGAAAGATTGAAATAATGTGCAAACATTACTGTGTTCCGGATATAAGGGCAATGTTTTCAGAGAAATTAAAGGGCTTAGAGATATAATATCTTAGATCTCTGGGTGACAAGCGCAGTGCAGTGCTAGGTAATGATTTGGACTTTCATGTTCCAATAGCTGCGTATCACTCTGCTGTTATGTGGCAGGTGTGTTGCTTACCATCAGGCATATGTCCTGCTCGTCTCGTCACTCTATGAAATAAAAAAAAAGACAAAAACATTATATTTAAATAAGTTATATACTTATTGGTTCTAAGTATATTATAATAAGAGTATATATTCGTCTATGGAATGGCGCCAAATATTAAATAAAACGGAATGGCAGAGTTCGCATCCAAATGTTTGAAAAAAATATTAAACGGCATGCTGTTTTTTTTTTCAAAGTCGTTCGTGCAATCAGTTATAGCGACTATAAAAAGTTGAGGTCATTGTTTCATGGCGTTGCTCCCAGTGGGGAGAGCCTTTTCTTTTAAATGTTATTTCAATCGAACATGTCAAGAACTGCCTAAATAAAAAAGTTAATTCAAAACAATGCCACCAGCATTCTGTTGGGCAGTCTTCCAACAAACAGTGGGCTTGAACTTCTTGATTATACTTAAACTTTTATCGGTCTATGGATAATTCAGATGTGCTTAGTGCCAGTTAAGTATAATATGTTGTAATTCTCATTGTATTTTAATTTTCTTAATTAAACGCTGCCAGTTCAAAACAGGTACAAATAATAACGTTCAATATCTTAGTCAAAATATTAAAATTAATTCTAGGTAGAGGTTAGCGTTAACATAATTTAGGGAACTAGGACAGGCCGAAATCCCCGGTCATTTGGTTAGCTAAACCCGGAAACTCGAGCCGAGGAGAGATAAAAGATGCCAGCTGGGCCCCTAATGTGCCAAAATATAGCACCCTAGCTATATCTTTATATCCGACCTACCTCGGAACTCAGGCGATGAGACTACTCATTGTGCCGTAGGTCTTGAGTTCGATTCCAAGCCAAGACAAACATAATTTGTGTGATGGAAGCGGAAGTTCAATCTATGTTTGAGCGTTTCTATTTACATCCTACTACTTAATGTTATAAACTTCAAAGTTTGTATGTCTGTTGCTCAATCAAGTCCTAACAGCTGGATGAATCGGGTTATATTTGATGATTTCTATCTCTTTGTCCAGTAATATATCTTCTAGAAACATTGTGGGCTCGGTGGTATAGTAACTGACGCAAGCGTACTTCCCTAGGCGAACTGCAAAGAGTCCTGCTACTACATATTTTGCAAAAAACAGTTTCAAAACATGAATGAAAATCAAGTTTATTTATACTCGTTGTTTTAGTACTTACTTACTACTTGAATAGTACTTACTCGCTGCGACCCGCGCTTCTACCGCCTAACTAAATCAGCTATCGCTTTGCTAATGCTGTCTCTATCATTTCAAGCGAAAAGAAAGATAGAGCAATGTCAAAGCTATGACAGTTTCGGTTAGGCGGTAGACCCACCGGTGTAACCCGGTGACGCGAACCTGCGGTTTTACAACCAATCAGTTTAGTGGAATCAAAAATTATGTGTTAATCCAGGTAATATTATTACTACGTATTTATTTTCATTCCAATCTGTTCACCCGGTACAGCGATATGTACAAGCAATACACTTACAAAGGCACAAACTTTCACCTTTATAATACAAGTATTAGTGAGATTATTTGGCACAGACTCCTAATTTTCATCGCTACTGGATTTACGTACCTCATTCCCAACTCTTCACGATCTTCAACACCTCCCATTCCGAAAATAATAAGCATTTACTTAAGCAATGAAGCTTGTAGATGGCAACAAAGATTACTTTGGTTTATTGTATAGGTTAACCCGCACTTACAACGAGACCTGTTGCTAAGTATCGCTTGACGACTTGAGGCTTATATTCCACATCTTTAATGGGAATAATGGTCCTTCAAATGGCGTAGAAACTGAGTTCAATAATTTATTTTAAGTCACGAGTATTAATAATTACACGAGATAGTTACCCTGAATATAATATGGACCGAATACCGCTATTTCAGTATAGTTTCACACACTATGTCGATGGGTAACCTAACGAATGGCAAGAATTGGTATACAATTTTCAAATCATGGGCAGACATAGAAATACCTAGTTTCAGTATTTTGGGACGATTAATACTGTTAGTCGAACTCGAACGTAAAATGTACCAAGGTTCATTTAGATTCAGTAGTTTTTGCTTGAGTAACGAAATGCGAAACTACACGACGCTACTACTTCAGACGTAAACGACGAATAGGTTGAATACTCATTACTATACACGAAAGAAACAGATAAACTGAACGAATTAGCAATAAACTTCACAAAACCTACCTAAACCTAAGACCTATCCAAACTGGCAAACTGCTTCTAAAACATAACGATATCCAACACAACTTTCGGACTCCCAACTTGGTGGTATCTCCGGACATTTACTTAGACTATGTATGAGAACTTGGACCACATTTACAAGCACTGCCGAGCGTCCTAGGATATCAGATTAACTTTCCAAGGTAACGACTTGCTTCACAGTTACCTTGTAAGTGGCCTGCTCATAAAACCACGTCTGGTGTCTGGTACGGAGTACAGACACCCTCATCCTAAAATAGCTCCCCTACGTAATGTAATAAGGGTTTGTGTCCGATAACTTAGTTACGGAGTTCACTTAATCTATCGGATTAGAAACTATTTTTAGGCACCGATTAGTGTATTAAGTAGTGGGTGTAGTGTATCACTACTGCTCTGTGTTATTTTAAACGTTGATTGAGTCTTAAGAGTCTAATAAGATCATTCGCTGGTAGTGGTAGGACTCTTAGCAGAGTCCGCCTGGGGAAGTACCACACCTTTGCCAGTTATTCTACCGCCAAGCAATAATGCGCAAACATTACTGTGTTCCGGTTTGAAGGGCAATGTTTCCAGAGAAATTACAGGGCTTAGAGATATAACAACTTAGATCTCTGGGTGACGAGCACAGGTGCTAGGTAATGATTTGGGATTTGGGCTCTTCATGTTCCAATAGCTGCGTGTCACTGTGCAGTTGTGTGGCAGGCATGTTGCGTACCATCAGTAACATGTCCTGCTCGTCTCGTTACTCTTTATGTAAAAAAAAAAGTTTATTTTCAATACACCATAAAATGTACAGTTACAAAACAATACAACAATTACATGTACAAGAATTTTGGCTAAAATCTTTTAACTCATAGTACATGACTTCACGATTTGTAAAAAGTTTTGTTTATCGATAAATAATAATTGGTTTGTATACGCCTGATCTTAAGCGGCGATGTGATCTACGATGAAGTGCGCTTACTTTGGAGAAACCAATTCACTCTAGAATTGAAGTTACCAAGATACATGGATGCATCCATCGGGAAAGCCCCACTCAAGTAACGCATTGAGCAACCTAGACTTTCTTATTACGAAAGCGGAGTCAAACCTCAATGGTGTTGTATGTGTTCACCTGTCCACCAATATTTATATTTACCTCTTAAATTCGAACCTTTAGAAAAACAACCATAAAACGTCGCTTTTTCTAGCTAAGTATAAGGAGTCCAATAGAAAATAATAATATCGTTAAAAAATAAGTCAGAATGTTTTCCGCTCTGAAGAGTTTTTTTAAAACGAACATGAGTCAATGTGTCCAATTATTATCGTTGACATTTAACAAAATTAAGACACTAACGCCACTTGTGGTGCAATTGAGAACTGTTTTAGATTCAATTTGTTCTAGAAACGATATTATAATATGAACCATTAAATGAGTCCTCCCAAACTTCAGGCGCACAGAATTATGGCATAGTTGGAAAGAGTGAGCTCACTCTTTCCCTTCTAGTCAGTTGTAGGAAGTACTACACACACAGACTCAGTTTATTACCAAATGCAAGGTGCTCAGGGCGCATCCAATAGTTTTTATCGATGCTCATAGTTTTTTTAGTAATGTCTGTTAAATAATTGTTTTACAGTATGTGGATAAAATAAATAATTGGCTTAAAGTTTTAAGAATTGCCATTCAGGATATAAAAGGACGCCAGCATGCGGGGATCACTTCACTCTGGTAGTGGACTTGATTATCTTGATTACCTCTAAGCCTTCTTTGGTCCATGGATAATTCGGGTGTGCTTAGTGTAAGTAGTTAGCTATGTAGTGAAGTCCAGTTTTTATTTTAAATGTGTTAAATAATGTAAACTATTTAATCTTGCCATATTCCCAATTTAAACTACATCCGATCAGCCTTTCCGACGAGATTAAGCAACAAACATCCAATATTTCAAATGTTTAAGTTGGATAGTACGATTTGGAGTGGAACATAAAACGTGTATTAAATCTCATGCAAGTGAGACAAGGTAACTTTATTTAATACCCATTAGCAAAAGTTGCAGGACACTTTTAGCCTGAACTTTAACCTTTTTAGGGCTTAGTCCTTAGTATTAGACCAGAATGAATATTCATATACTTAATGTTTTTAAGTTTGATGGATCACTTAAGTGTGAAAAGGTGAATCACATATAGATACACTCCGTAAAGTTTAAAATTAAGAAAGGCCTACATCGTTATTGAATAATAAGTTAAACATTTAAAATTTAAGTTTTTATGCAAAGCTGAATTTGAATAATAAGTAGGTAATTTACAATTAACACATTATTTTCAATAGCTATTTCAATTGAAATACATTCGATTGTGTATCAAATTACTTTAATCACAGAAAACTTGTTAAAATCCCGGTGAAGTATATTTTATAGAAATAACCGATTTTTTTAAATCTATGGACTATCATATTTTTTGTAATAGCCATTTAATTTGAACTGAACACAATAAAGTCTTAAATTACTTATGTCGTTTATCACGAAATTTCGTCCAAATTCCGGTACACACATTTTGTAAAAAATACCGTTTTTTTAGTGATGGACTATCCAACATTTTAATTGCAATAACTATCTCGTTTGAGCTGAATTCAATTGTGTACTACTTAATTATTTATTGCGTTAATTGCTGAGTCTCGTTGAAATTCCGGTAAATCGTGAAATATATTACTTATACCGGATTTTTCTTTTCTATCAAATTCAATCCGAATTTCCCTCAATAATTGATTTGCTGTGAATCATTTCTTGCTGATGATTGTTTTTTTTTGTAATTTTTTACCAAATTAGCTGCGCCCCGCCTTGGGGGGCGTCCATTAATTACGTGAGGTGTTTTTTTAAATTTTCTGGCCCCCCTCCCCCGTTGGTGAGATGTCGTGAGATCTTGTTCAACCCCCTCCCCCATCCCCCAATCTCACGTGAGATTTTTCAGAATGTGGGTTTCTTACGTAAACGCGTTGGGTTGTTATTGTAGAAAGAAAAAAAACAATTTGCTTCGTGCTTTTATTTACGACTAGTTTAGACTAGTAATTTGACAATCTACTATGATAAAAAGAAAAGAATACCTACTCTAATTCAGTCCATCTTATACCTTTAAACGAGCAATTCTTGTACCTATATAAATATGTATTTATATATAGAATCTGAATCTCGGAAACGGCTCGAACGATTTTGATGAAATCATGTATGCAGGGGGTTTCGGGGACGATAAATCGATCTAACTAGGTTTCATTTTTTATAAACGCATATTATGCGCGTTTTTAGACAATGAAAACCTGTCACATTAGCCCATTAGACATTAGATTGCGAAGGTAAACTTCGCCGCGTGACGCGACAGCGTAATAGCTCAGATGGGAAGTTGGGCGGTCATAGCGGTCACGAATTAATAGCTCCGGGTTCGAATCCGGCTTCTCATTTTTTTCATGTTTTCTTTTTTTTAAGAAAATCTATTTCTTGGTTTCTTTTATCTGTACGTATCTAAGTATATTTACTATTTAAGCCGAGCAAAGCTCGGTTACCCAGGTACTGGAGAATTATGAGCGGTCTCAAGAGAGACTATTGGCACCAACATGTCCATATGATTTTCTGTAAAATCATCTGCTCCTTCGAAATAGTGAATAATCTTAATCGTATTAATACGATGACGCTCAAGATGTCATCAAGATCTTGAGCATGTACATACAATTTGGATTGAATGGAACAAAACAGTATAATCTTTTTTTGTTTCAATCAGAACAAAAATTACGTGATATTTGTCGAGACCCTCCCTCCCCCTAACGTGAGATTACATGAGATTTGACTCGACCCCCTCCCCCCCTAAATCATCTCACGTAATTTATGGACGCCCCCTTGTGAAAACTTTTTGACTTTAATGCACTAAGCCGATATGTAAATCCACTAAAGTAAATGAACTAAAGTGACCGACATAGCCCACAGAATTAGTAAGTTGAAGTGGCAATGGGCTGGCCATATCTGTAGAAGAGACGACCATCGCTGGGGTAGGAAACTACTGGAGTGGAGACCGCGAACCGACAAGCGTAGAGTGGGACACCCTGCAGCCAGGTGAAGCGACGATCTGCGAAAGGTCGGCGGTCGAAAGTGGATGCGCAATGCAGAAGACCGCACCTTGTGGCGTTCATTAGGAGAGGCCTACGTCCAGCAGTGGACGAATATTAAATAGGCTGATGACGATAATTTGTAACTCCAGGTACTTAATGTATTTTTCACGTTTTTCATTCATTGAAATCCGTTCAGCCGTTACAGAGATACTTGGGGTATGACATACAAACATGCATACATACATACTCACAAATACACTAATTCGCCCTAATAATATTAGTAAGATAGTTAAGTTTGAGGTTAGTTTGTGAAATATTTGTTTGATTATCTCGTTACCGCCGGCACTGTGGAAAACTTTAGATAATGTTACTAATAGATTGGTCTTTCTTGTCGGGGTATGGGACCTCTTTGCCCTGCTCTGGGACAGTTTAGGCTGATAATAATAACAATTTTGATTTTAATTTGGTTTCTACAAAATACATTTTGATAAAGCACATGGTTATTCCATTATGACTGGCCTCGTGGCTTAGTTGGTAGTAGCTCTGCCTGCGAAGCCGAGGGTCGTGGGTTCGATTCCCACCCAGTGCAAATATTTGTGTGATGAATTCAAATGTTTGCACTGGGTCTAGGTGTTTCTATGTATAATAAGTATGTATTTAAAACTATATAAGTATAATATCAGCTATCTGGCCGCCATCATACAAGCTTTGCTTAGTTTGGGGTCAGATAGTGTTGTGTGTGAATTGTTCACCAATATTTATTTATTATTATTTATTTATATTTATTAGTGGGACTTGACACTTTTCGCAAGGAAAGAATCAAGACGTTTCCGAGAGTTTTCCTTCATAAAAAAAAAAAGAAACAATACATTTTAAAGTAGTGCGACAGGGGGCGGCCTTATCGCTAAAAGCGATCTCTCATTACTTAACCTCTTAATTGGGCCATTGTACGTAGATGAAACATAAAGCAACATAATTCAAGCTAAAATAATCAGTAAATTTAAGAATACTAATAACATTGAGCTAGTAGGATAATAGTGTATTTAAAATTTTGGGATCGCATTAGGCCCGCCACAGTGATCCTCAAAAGCTAAAATCCACATAACGAGCTAGTTAAAATTACGCGTTGAATTTCACAAAATTGGCCGTTCAGAATAATTGGAAAGTTTCCCGGGAAAGGTCGGACTGTTCTATTTTCAAGAATTTGTAAAAGACGGTCCAATCGCGGAGTAACTGTGTTAGTGTCGACCCTTATTTCCGGGAGGAAGTCAAGTGTTGGAATCTTTTAGAATGGCCGTCGCCGAGTAATGGAAAGTTCGGACTTCTCTTTTTTGAACGGACGTTTAGAGAGCCAGTCCCGATGGCTGTCACCTTGCGATCCAATTGAAATAATTGGTCGCGCTTATTGCGGTCTATTATTTCTATAATTTTATGTAACTTTGTTCCAAACAGGAGGGAAATTATTAAATATTCGGTTGATAGAGTTAAATTGAAAAATTATGATATTATAATATTTTTGATAGTGTAGTAATGACTAGGGCTTTTTCGTAGAGGCACGTGGGGAAATGTAGTGGCCCCAAAGGAAATTCCGAAAACATCGAAAAAATTGCCTTAAAAGGGGAAAACAATTTGAAAAAAAAAATACAATTTTGTTAACCTTTGCTTATATTTAAAACTAGCTTTTACCCGCGACTTCGTCCGCGCGAAATAGGTATTTATTAATGTAACTGAGGCAGTATTTGTACACCCATATAAATTTACATTTACTAAAGCTTAAAATAAAATATTTTCATCATAATCGGTTCAGTGTTTTAGGCGTTAAAGCGTCGCTCGTCACCCAGAGATCTAAGATGTTATTATCTCTAAGCCCTGTAATTTCTCTGGAAACATTTCCCTTCAAACCGGAACACAGTAATGTTTGCACGTTAGTATTTGGCGTTAGATTAACTGGCAAAGGTGTGGTACTTCCCCAGGCGTAGGTACTCTGCTAAGAGTCCTACCACTACTATGTGTTCACCAATTCACCAAAAAAAAAGCTCCTAGCCAAAAATAAAGGAAAATGTCGACCTATCAAATATTGATACTGCAATGAATCTGAAACCTGTTTCACTCACCAAACTACAACTCAGTGAAACCAATGCTGAAACTAAACACTAGAGTTTAGTAGTTATATACAAACTAGGCCAGTGGCTCCCCCAGTTCCCTGGAAAGTGTGACACATGTCGAATTGTCGACAAATGGTTAGTGTCGACGCGTCCAGTAATGTTAAAGTACCGGCGTCGATGCACTGCATTGCGTTTGTGAACACGGAACCGTGGATTTCACTCCTTGTTTTAGAATTTTGCTGACGTTCGATGATATCATATGTACATAAATTGACCATTTTTTGTTTAGAAAAAAACGGGACATTCACCTAAGTTTGAGGTTAAAATTAAGTGAGGGTGGTCTTATTGGAAGATACGTGTAATATAAATGGTCACTAAAAAAACTAATTAGTCCGTCATTTTGATTATAAAAAATATAGTGTCCTGTAGTAGGTAAGTATGTACTTAATTATATTTTTAAGCTATTGCATAGCTTTTATCGCGGGCCTGGAGACCGATTGTTACTAATGGTGCATCTCTTTCTTATGTTCACAAAAGAAGAGGGAGGGAAGACTGTCACGCCGTCCTCCCCACTCGGTCATTCGAGTTTCAATCTTATGCGCTTACATTTACAGACTAAATGCTCTTAGCAGTGTTGCCAACTTAACGGATTTCCCGTGATACGTAGGGTGATTATGATGTCAATGAGTAAAAATTGGTAAAATTGGTAGCGTAATAATGTATTATATTATTACTATGTATTTAAAAATTATTTCAGATAAAAAATATATTTATATTATACATAATTTGTTGCTTAAATTTTTTATTAAATTTAGTAACTAGCATTTTTTGGAATTGGAATAAATTAGGTACATAACCTACTAGTTCTGACTATTTGTTCTGATTTCTTTATGTTAAATATTTTTTCAATAAATGTGTTAATTTTATATTTGACTAAAAACAAATAAGAGGATTTTTAAGTAAATGTGTGGTTTAGGGATAATTATTTTTAGGAGTTGGAAGCACTGTTTCAATTTTATTTTTTTGTGTAAATAGTAGAGGTGGGCGATTATGATTGATCGGCTAAATCGATTTATTTTGTATTACTAATGTTGAAAATCGATTATGGAATTAGTAACTAATATGTTTTCAAAATCGAATGATATTAATAATTAGTTCTACTGATCGTGTTTTACGACGTCAACGACAGTTGTTCCGTGACTTAAGTAGTCTAAACTCTAGACATTGGTTCAGTTTGGTTTGTTGAAGTAAAAACTTCTTTAGGCGCGCCTAGACAGATTTTTCGTGGGCTGTGAATTGAATTCATTCGTCACGCTCGGGTATGATAAGAAAGCTTCCGGTAAACTCGGGACCATAGCTATTAGCCATCTAGAAACGTATCAGCCAATGGGAAATGCTGACGCATTTCTAGACAGCCATGCCAAGATGGCGAGGCCACACCCTCCGGTTACACCCGTGTAGTTTCCAAGGTAAGCTATCAAATGCTGAGTTATAACCTTTCACTTCTATCGGCAGTTCCTATGACTGCCAATTTTTTTTTTATTACGGTGGTGTGAAACGTGCTCTTTTTACTTGTAATAGTGGATTTATTTAACGGTAAGTTTATCGATATTTATATTGATATGTTTTATACTTGTTAGTTTTAGGTAGGTATCTGAGGTTAGGTAGGTATATGAGTGAATCGAGTCGCGCGCGACTAGCGACCGTGCGTGCGTGACTGACTACTAATTAGTAACTACAAACTGTCAAAATCGAGATATCGCGAGACATTGTCATTATCGAATGATTTCATTAGTATATCTTATAATCGCCCACCTCTATAATTTTTCTCTACTGTACAGTAAAAATGAATAAACAAAGTGCCTTGAAAAAAGCTAAATATAGATAATATCTTCATGTTCCATGAATTGTGAGTAATTGTGAGACCAGTAAAGGTACATGTTCCGATTTCCGAAAGAGAAGAGGACTAAGTGGGACAAGAAAGCTCAGCATTCTTGTTATCTTGTTGGAAACTCTGAACAAGTAAAGGGCTACCTACAGAATATATGATCCAGTTAAAAACATGGTGTCTACAAGTCATGATATAGTGGTAATGGGACAAGCTATCTCGGGAGGGATATCTGCCACCACTGATGCAATATGGTGTGTAGAAGAAGAGGTTCCAGTTTCTGTAGAAGTCGATCGTTCAGTGGGGGATCATAGTAGAGAGGAACGATCATCATATTCTGAATCAGAAAGTCACTCTAGTTATGACAGTGAGTCATCCCAGCAAACATATTCTTTCCCTTCTGTACAACGTCTTATTTAACCCATGCACACCGCGTTACCTTAAAGAGCGGTTTACATTACTGCAGGATTGCCATTCTCGTCCTCTTAGGTCAAAAACCAACCTGACCCTAATGTGCCCTTCTGCACGCTCTGAAACATTCTATGGCAATTCCTTTGCCTTTCAGGCTGTTCAAATGTGGAACGATCTGCCAGTTTGTATCCGAAAGCTGCAATCGTTACCAACTTTTAAAGATCTCGTGAAAGAGTTTTATTTGTCGAAACTGTAATCTATGTTATTTTTATTTTATTTAATGTTCTTTTTTACACTTTCTGTGATCACTTCAAACTTTACAATCATGTTATTTGCTGTTATTTGTTGCTCGTCACTTTGTCATCTTTGTAACTAGGTAAGTAAATTTATTTACCTTGTCAGTATATTTATGTATGTAAGTATATGATTAGTTTATTTATTAGTGTATTTAGTTTTATTTTTATTTTTTATGTAGTTTTATGTATTCGTATGTAGTATTATTAGAATGTACGTCTATCCCATAGTCTTATTATTTAAATATTAATTGTTGCGCACCACGCTTTAAGTTTTCAAATATTTCTGTCCATCCCAAGGTTGCCTGGAAGAAATCGCTTTTAGCGATAAGGCCGCCCGTTGTATTACTAGTCTTACTGTTTTTCAAAATTGTATGTATCCTTTTTGGTGTGAACAATAAAGAATTTTCATTCATTCATTCATTCAAACAATTGAGGCTGATGAGACCTATGTTCCTGAAACTATCGCCAGACAGTAGTCCAATTAGTACACCAGTATCTGACACCAAGATCTTTAGTATACTGAAGAGGGAGCGATGGAACCCGGCCAGGTATATGATGCCGTTCCACCAGAGATGTGCTATGCAGCTATGCTGCGAAGATGTGAAATCTACGCTACGAAAATATGTGACCGTTTCCACCAATACTACGCTAGGTAGCTGTGCGAGGAAGATGCCCTACGAAGATGCGCTGCCGCAAAGCAGCTGTGCGAGAAAGATGCGCACCTCGAGCTATGCTATGTATCGATAGTAGGAAAATGCCCCATAGCACACATCCATAGCACGCATCCTTCCATACAAAAAACATATCTTAGTTGAATCCGTTTCCACCAGTGCTATGCTATGTGCACCAATGAATTTGATTGCTGGATATCAAACGCATCCATAGCATCGTAGCATAGCACATCTCTGGTGGAAAGGCACCCATAATATGGGCCTGTTGTCCATTGCAGATCCTTATCAGGCACAGGAAAGAGGCTTTGAGTGGTCCTGAAGGCATGCAATGAAGGCGATGAATGAAGAGTTGAAGTAATTTAAAAAATAATAAAGTATTTGAGCTTGTTGATGCATAGATGTAGTAGGTAAATAATAGTGCAGTTTAGTTGTCCTAAGAAAAGTTTAAAAGTGATAATTAAGTCCAATATTGTGCATGGTTAGTTGATAAGTGTGGAATTAACAATTGTTGTTTGCTTTAAGTGTAAAATTAGGGCTGGACATTACCTAATCAGATGTTATCACTGCTTATTTAGTTATAGATACTTAAAGAAAGACCCAAATGTGTGGTAAAGTTCTTAAGCTAAAAAAGGCAGTGTATGGATTAAAACAATCAGCATTAGCTTGGTGTGAAAGAGTTAGAGATGTTTTATGTAAAAATATGTTTAAAAAACTGTACACAAGAGCCTTGTTTATTTACTAAAACAAGTAAAAATGTTAAAGTTATAATGGTTGATGACTTTTTAATATTTTCTAACAGTGTTGGTGAAACAGAGGTGAAATGTATTTTAAACTCTGAATTTAACATTAAATGTTTATTTGAGGTTAAACAATATTTAAGAATGAACATTAGTTTTTCCAGTTTGAAGGGCAATGATTCCAGAGAAATTACAGAGACATAATATCTTAGATCTCTGGGTGACGAGCGCAGTGCAGTGCTAGGTAAGGATTTGGACTATCATGTTTCAATAGCTGCGTGTTACTGTGCTGTTGTGTGGCAGGCATGTTGCTTACCATCAGGCACATGACCTGCTCGTCTCGTCACTTTATGCTATAAAAAAACAGTACATAGAGGAATTATTATAGAAATTTGAAATAACAGTAGGTATGTAAATGTAACTAAAGCAGAAAATTGTTCTTCAGGAATTAGTTCTCAAAAACTGATAGGCTGTTGCATTGCATGTACTTAGCGGTTAGCATGTATATGTTAAAGGTAAAAACTATAAATAGACAAGGAGTATCTTTTTTGTATGGCCCTATGGCATATATGTATATACTACTAGTGACATCTATGTTTATGATGTATATTTGTATATGTAGTATGTAATTTATAATCCATAGATGGTACATTGGAATGTTGTGTAAAATGTATGAAGGTACTTCAATAAAATTTTAGTTTGCACTAAAAAACCAACTCGTTTACTTTAGCAACATGCAATAGCTTTACCCTGGCAGTCCCCGAGTGCCACACATCTTTTTTTTTTTGTTTTGTTTCACAAACCAAAAAATACGAAGATTTAGTATATTATAGTGTTTAGAAGTTTCGAGTGACGTCACGTCCATGTACATACGATTTTCATGTAGACATGACATCCCCCCCCCCCCCTTCTACTACCACTATTATTTTTGGCTACGTATTCAATTTCATTAGAATCCGTTCAGCCATTACAGAAATACGTAGAAACGAACATTTAAACAGTAACAAACCTTTCGATTTCGCCTTTATTGGTGTGTTTTAGTATATTTTCAGAAATGGGACAGTTCAACGATTCCCAAATACCTATTTGTTATTTATACCATATACTACTAGATTTGTAAATTTCTAACACGGGACAGTCTTCTTCAAAATGGAACGTTTGGTCACTCCATGCATGGTAATACGGAATAGCAGCTGTGACGGATATCGGCTTACGCTTTCCAATTCACAAACGACTCGTATTTCGAGGGTGCGACGTAAAATTATTTTCAATTTCAATAATAGTTTAAAATCGCTTCATTTTATAAACTGATTTGTTTTTTATCCCCATAGTCTAAATAATATATTTTGTATAAAAATATAAATCCAATGTTATATAATATATACATTTGTGTGTAATTTAGTCCAACTTGAGAGATAGGATAGTTTTTATTTCGATTAAATAATCGTATTTAATATGACAATATCTGAGTAAAGCCGGAACGGGCCGCTAGTATTATTATGAGATTGTCAAATAACTATGTGCTAGGATTTGTTCTCAACCCGAGGTATTATTAAGATGATCAACTTAGTATCATCATCACGAATTACTGTGTTCATAAACACTAATCATCGACTCAAACTTCGACTTCAAAACAACAATCGCCGATTAAAATAATAACACTTGAATGGCAGTTATTCCGCAATAGTATTCGATCCACTTCCCCGTAAGTAATAGCGGTATAATAGCGGTACTGGCAGCAATAACAAACTTCGAGAACCTTCTAACAACAGCCGCTGCTGACGTTGATTGAACTACCAATATTAACTAGAGACAAGAGTTACCTATGAAATAAACAGAATATGCTAAGAAAGTATGACCTGCAAGTTTTTACAGAATACAGAAATGTAAAGTCATAAAATTCAACATAGGTATGTGATTTGACGTGTACGTGTAGGTACACGTCAAATGATCGCTGTTAGCGATTTATGGTACTAAAGAATCGCCTTAATCGAATTTTTATTTTATTTAATGTTCTTTTTTACACTTTCTGTGATCACTTCAAACTTTACAATCATGTTATTTGCTGTTATTTGTTGCTCGTCACTTTGTCATCTTTGTAACTAGGTAAGTAAATTTATTTACCTTGTCAGTATATTTATGTATGTAAGTATATGATTAGTTTATTTATTAGTGTATTTAGTTTTATTTTTATTTTTTATGTAGTTTTATGTATTCGTATGTAGTATTATTAGAATGTACGTCTATCCCATAGTCTTATTATTTAAATATTAATTGTTGCGCACCACGCTTTAAGTTTTCAAATATTTCTGTCCATCCCAAGGTTGCCTGGAAGAAATCGCTTTTAGCGATAAGGCCGCCCGTTGTATTACTAGTCTTACTGTTTTTCAAAATTGTATGTATCCTTTTTGGTGTGAACAATAAAGAATTTTCATTCATTCATTCATTCAAACAATTGAGGCTGATGAGACCTATGTTCCTGAAACTATCGCCAGACAGTAGTCCAATTAGTACACCAGTATCTGACACCAAGATCTTTAGTATACTGAAGAGGGAGCGATGGAACCCGGCCAGGTATATGATGCCGTTCCACCAGAGATGTGCTATGCAGCTATGCTGCGAAGATGTGAAATCTACGCTACGAAAATATGTGACCGTTTCCACCAATACTACGCTAGGTAGCTGTGCGAGGAAGATGCCCTACGAAGATGCGCTGCCGCAAAGCAGCTGTGCGAGAAAGATGCGCACCTCGAGCTATGCTATGTATCGATAGTAGGAAAATGCCCCATAGCACACATCCATAGCACGCATCCTTCCATACAAAAAACATATCTTAGTTGAATCCGTTTCCACCAGTGCTATGCTATGTGCACCAATGAATTTGATTGCTGGATATCAAACGCATCCATAGCATCGTAGCATAGCACATCTCTGGTGGAAAGGCACCCATAATATGGGCCTGTTGTCCATTGCAGATCCTTATCAGGCACAGGAAAGAGGCTTTGAGTGGTCCTGAAGGCATGCAATGAAGGCGATGAATGAAGAGTTGAAGTAATTTAAAAAATAATAAAGTATTTGAGCTTGTTGATGCATAGATGTAGTAGGTAAATAATAGTGCAGTTTAGTTGTCCTAAGAAAAGTTTAAAAGTGATAATTAAGTCCAATATTGTGCATGGTTAGTTGATAAGTGTGGAATTAACAATTGTTGTTTGCTTTAAGTGTAAAATTAGGGCTGGACATTACCTAATCAGATGTTATCACTGCTTATTTAGTTATAGATACTTAAAGAAAGACCCAAATGTGTGGTAAAGTTCTTAAGCTAAAAAAGGCAGTGTATGGATTAAAACAATCAGCATTAGCTTGGTGTGAAAGAGTTAGAGATGTTTTATGTAAAAATATGTTTAAAAAACTGTACACAAGAGCCTTGTTTATTTACTAAAACAAGTAAAAATGTTAAAGTTATAATGGTTGATGACTTTTTAATATTTTCTAACAGTGTTGGTGAAACAGAGGTGAAATGTATTTTAAACTCTGAATTTAACATTAAATGTTTATTTGAGGTTAAACAATATTTAAGAATGAACATTAGTTTTTCCAGTTTGAAGGGCAATGATTCCAGAGAAATTACAGAGACATAATATCTTAGATCTCTGGGTGACGAGCGCAGTGCAGTGCTAGGTAAGGATTTGGACTATCATGTTTCAATAGCTGCGTGTTACTGTGCTGTTGTGTGGCAGGCATGTTGCTTACCATCAGGCACATGACCTGCTCGTCTCGTCACTTTATGCTATAAAAAAACAGTACATAGAGGAATTATTATAGAAATTTGAAATAACAGTAGGTATGTAAATGTAACTAAAGCAGAAAATTGTTCTTCAGGAATTAGTTCTCAAAAACTGATAGGCTGTTGCATTGCATGTACTTAGCGGTTAGCATGTATATGTTAAAGGTAAAAACTATAAATAGACAAGGAGTATCTTTTTTGTATGGCCCTATGGCATATATGTATATACTACTAGTGACATCTATGTTTATGATGTATATTTGTATATGTAGTATGTAATTTATAATCCATAGATGGTACATTGGAATGTTGTGTAAAATGTATGAAGGTACTTCAATAAAATTTTAGTTTGCACTAAAAAACCAACTCGTTTACTTTAGCAACATGCAATAGCTTTACCCTGGCAGTCCCCGAGTGCCACACATCTTTTTTTTTTTGTTTTGTTTCACAAACCAAAAAATACGAAGATTTAGTATATTATAGTGTTTAGAAGTTTCGAGTGACGTCACGTCCATGTACATACGATTTTCATGTAGACATGACATCCCCCCCCCCCCCCTTCTACTACCACTATTATTTTTGGCTACGTATTCAATTTCATTAGAATCCGTTCAGCCATTACAGAAATACGTAGAAACGAACATTTAAACAGTAACAAACCTTTCGATTTCGCCTTTATTGGTGTGTTTTAGTATATTTTCAGAAATGGGACAGTTCAACGATTCCCAAATACCTATTTGTTATTTATACCATATACTACTAGATTTGTAAATTTCTAACACGGGACAGTCTTCTTCAAAATGGAACGTTTGGTCACTCCATGCATGGTAATACGGAATAGCAGCTGTGACGGATATCGGCTTACGCTTTCCAATTCACAAACGACTCGTATTTCGAGGGTGCGACGTAAAATTATTTTCAATTTCAATAATAGTTTAAAATCGCTTCATTTTATAAACTGATTTGTTTTTTATCCCCATAGTCTAAATAATATATTTTGTATAAAAATATAAATCCAATGTTATATAATATATACATTTGTGTGTAATTTAGTCCAACTTGAGAGATAGGATAGTTTTTATTTCGATTAAATAATCGTATTTAATATGACAATATCTGAGTAAAGCCGGAACGGGCCGCTAGTATTATTATGAGATTGTCAAATAACTATGTGCTAGGATTTGTTCTCAACCCGAGGTATTATTAAGATGATCAACTTAGTATCATCATCACGAATTACTGTGTTCATAAACACTAATCATCGACTCAAACTTCGACTTCAAAACAACAATCGCCGATTAAAATAATAACACTTGAATGGCAGTTATTCCGCAATAGTATTCGATCCACTTCCCCGTAAGTAATAGCGGTATAATAGCGGTACTGGCAGCAATAACAAACTTCGAGAACCTTCTAACAACAGCCGCTGCTGACGTTGATTGAACTACCAATATTAACTAGAGACAAGAGTTACCTATGAAATAAACAGAATATGCTAAGAAAGTATGACCTGCAAGTTTTTACAGAATACAGAAATGTAAAGTCATAAAATTCAACATAGGTATGTGATTTGACGTGTACGTGTAGGTACACGTCAAATGATCGCTGTTAGCGATTTATGGTACTAAAGAATCGCCTTTGTCTTTGTTTAAATTGTTTAATTGTATGTTTTTTTTTCTAGTGTGCATAATAAAGTGTTTCTGTCAGTCAAATGTTACCTGTGTAGAAAATTATAAAAAAATATATCTATAATATTAATACGCGAAGCAAAAATGTTGTACCCTTATTACGAAAATTGCGTGGACGGAGGAGTATGAAATTTGACGCACTTTTTAGTTAAATTGCGGATTTTTAACTCTAAAAAAACATACATCAAATCAATAAAAACACTGTTACACACTTGTATTTGATACAAGCATACTTAAATACTCCTTGATTTAAAGGGCAGTAGTGAAATTGAGAATAGATTAAGTAATATTGGTTTGTGATCGAATATCAACTTATCAACCACCACTGGCAAAAAAAAAAAACGCCAATGTTTAAAATATAATACTAGTCCTGGCTTCGCTCGAATATTGTCAATATAAAGACCATAAATCGAAATATAAACTATAGGATCTCTCACATTTTGATCATATTACACAAATGCCAACTTGAAGAGCTCACTGGGAACAAACACCAAGACACTGGTTTTTTTTTTATTTTTATTTATTTATAATTTTTGTAAGATTCAGTAAAGACACGAGCGTGACGCAACCCTGATGTTAGCAACACGTCTGCTCAAACAGCTGAATGCCACACAGTTATTTCAACAGAAAGAGTCCACATAACAGCCGAGCACTGCTCTACGCTCGTCACTAGGAGATTTAAGTTGATTAATATCTCCGCCCTATAATTTTTCTGAAAATATTTCTTTTCAAACCCGAACACACCTAACTGTTACTACTCCTAATTGTACTCCCCGTCTTCCATTATTGATTGATTTATTTTTTACCATCCTATGGTTGCCTGGAAGAAATCGCTCTCAGTGATAAGGTCGCCAATTGCTACTTTATTATAAGTTTTTTCTGTATTTTTCTTTGTTATGTAAGTGCAATAAAGAGTTTATCTATCTGTATAGTATTTATGCCAGAAATACCGACTTGGGGCCCATAGCAAGTCTAGAACATTATTATTTTGCTTTTATACCGATTTTAATATTTACCCCCTAATTGCAAACAAGGTACCGAAAAGAAATCACTTACGTAGGGTTCCCGGCGTCGTCCAAAGCCCAGTTTGATACGACAGGAATGTAGGTAGGGATCAAATGGGAATGTGGGAAGAACCAAACCAGGCGATATCGAGGCGACCTCCCGAATTCCCGTTCCAGCAGAAGCAACGGTCCGGCGTTGTAGAAAAGGGCCAATCCAGTAGCCACTTCACAAATAATATTCCAGCACTAATCCCGTAGTAATTAACACAGTTCACGCCAATAATGTATTCCCGTAGCACTATAACACTTTTATCCAGAAAAGCAAACCAGGTTAGAAAAAAAAACAAGGAGTGGCTCGAACGTACCGGCGAAACGAGACAACGTCACTTGACAGCCGGCTGTCAAACCATAGATCCGCTATGATTTCGATGGCCAATATAATGTTGCCCGATTATACGGAACACTATCTATCTAACACAGAAAATGTTAGGCATTCTGCCTTGCCTATTGGGAAAGGGTCAGAAGTGGTAGGTACTTTTCTAGTGTTACTCTGCAAATATTCCTTCAATTCAATAAAATTTACCACAATAAAAATATCACGTCTTCCTGTGGTTACGTCAAAGATCATTGCGTGTCCCATACAAACGCAGCTCAATTTTTTCCCACTTCTGGGACTCCGGGCCTTTCTCTTGCAATGGAAGAGTCGGGGTAACGCTGAACAAATACGGATTGACGTATTTTCCTGAAAACATGTCAGTTGACTGACGATGGTTTCTTTTTCTGAAAGCTAAAAATAAAGGCCTTATCGCAAAAACTACTGTGCTACATAATATAAGTAAATATGTTTTGTTAGTGTATAGACCTCATTCTGGCGGTTCTCACAAAGGAGTTTTATTGATGTTTTCGTTCTGAGTATCCGAATATTGTCCCTCATTTTTTCTAGGTATAACTGACTCTGATTATTTTCACGGTATTTTTTTTTCGGTAATCGTTCCCTTTATTTTGTAAAATTACGAAATTTATAAAATTACAGCATGGAACGGATCTGTCATCACTACTGGCTTTGATGATGAAGGAAAACATCGTGTTCCAAGATATGTCATACATCATACCTCTTTCCCAACCCGCTCTTGGTCAGTGTGGTGGATGATCTTGACTCTCTCATTGCGATAAAAAGCCCGTAGGGACTTTAAAACCTATTGGGAACGCGAAGTAGGCTGCAATAGCAAGGAATATTATATTTAAGTAAATGTATTATAGTGTTATTTTAATTACCTAATAATTAATACTCATTCGATCAAACGTTGTAATCAATATACTTAGATAAAATTATGATTATTGATTTCAATGTGACCTAAGCTATTAAGTACTATCAGAGTTCGTTGCCTTTAGGAATAAACATATTAATTACTTATATGTATTATAACAAAATTATCTTACATTTTTGATAATTTTAAAACTGACTAGTAGTATCCCGCGGTTTCACCCGCGTTGTTCTCGATTCCATTATTTTGTCAAGGTAAAAAATATTCTATTAAGTAGTATGTGAAACATAATAAGTGCCTATTAGTATTTCAAAATTTAAAATAAATTTCGACCCAGTAAATTGCAGAAATAGAAATATGCGAAATGTTACTTTTATTATTGGGCTATAAATTCATTGCCCAGAAATGAGTCATAGCTATAGTTGTAATTACGTTAGATATTATTTTTTCTTGATTTTTTAAATAGCTTACAATTAGGCATACGATAAAAAACAAAAAAAAAATCAAAGACAAAGTTTATATTTTACTTAAAGACGTTTATTATATTTTGATTGTTCTTGATTTAAGTTGCTTAGAAATAATACAAAAACAAACAAAATAATACTTATATCTTCTTCTTAATATTTATATATACCTAAGTATATAAATCTCCTGTCACGATGTTTGTCCGCGATGGATTCCTAAACTACTTAACCGATTTTAAATTAAATTGGCACACCGTGAGCAGTCTGGTCCAACTTGAGAGATAGGATAGTTTTTTTTTCGATTAATAGTCCTTATATGACGAAATCCGAGCGAAGCCGGAACGGGCCGCTAGTAATATTTTTTTTTAAATAAAGAGTAACGAGACGAGCAGGTCATGCGCCTGATGGTAAGCAACATGCCTGCCACATAACAGCATAGGTAGTGACACGCAGCTATTGTAACATGAAGAGTCCAAATCATTACCTAGCACTGCACTGCGCTCGCCACCCAGAGAACTAAGTTGTTATATCTCTAAGCCCTGTAATTTCTCTGGAAACATTGCCCTTCAAACCGGAACACAGTAATGCTTGCACATTACTGCTTGGCGGTAGAAGAACTGGCAAAGGTGTGGTCCTTCCCCAGGCGGACTCTGCCAAGAGTCCTACCACTACATCAATATGATCATAAACCTATCTCAGTCCCTAATCCCTAAACAAAAGTTTCGTAAAATATTTTCTTAGAAATTTCTAGAGTGGAGTAATTTTCAGAATCAACTGAGCTAATAACTCTTGGCCGTAAATAATTGGTTTGCTGCGAGGGTGGGGTATCTACAAAGGATTATTTTGTTTACAATGATCCCCAAAACAGTTTCCGGGGGTGGGCAAACAATTAAAATTGTAAAGGTGTGGCTACGACTCTGTGGGTCGCAATTTCTATGTTGACTTATCTTATCGTATACGAATATAATAAAGGCGAAAGTTTGTGTCTGTTTGTTACTTTTTAGTATAAAAACTAACGTGGTTATTACAGTATTAAAATTAACGTGGTTGTTACACGTATTTATTGGGTAAAACGGGTAACTCACGCGTAATATAATATATGGTCGGTCAATCCGACTCGAGTTTCGACCGCGTCCGGCGGCCTTTTTTCAAGGAGAGAGTTAGAGTTACCAATCGTAAGCAGATGAGGTGAATGTTAGCTATGGCGATATAGTGATGTGCCGCGACAAAAGTATGACATTTGCACGAGAGCGACAAGACAAGAGCGATCAGACCCGTGCTTTCGGTGTAAAGCGTTTGTTCTAACTCAATACGTGGTATTTGGTGTTATGTAAACTCTTAGGCGATAACACTTGACGGCGCATCATTTACTAGATTTTTTACCAGTGTGGTCAGATCTCTAGTTCCTTCTCTTTGACCCCCACGCTCTTTGTAATGTAGAAATTTAAATTGCGCGGACTTTGATAAACAACTTTTTGCTTTACTTTCGGCTCGTAGACAGCGGGGTATTATTTCATAATCACTTAAATAATTAATCTTCAATTTGTTGTGTTGTTGGATCCGAAATTGTGTTACTGTTGTTTGTAGGTTTGTACAGTATATTTTATTTTGTACAAGGAAAACCTTGAAAGGAATTATTTCTCAAGGTTTTTTTTGGAATATAATTTAGCCTTTGTGATACTTATTCCAGACAATAATCCAATAATCCACATTAAAATAAAAAGTTGTCTACTTGTTGCTCATACTTGATAAGAACGTTTAGGCTTTGGATTGCGCTGCCTTAGTGTTTTTTCCAGATAGTTACAATTTTGGTGTTTTTAAAACGGAATGAGTTTCACGCTTCGTCGGCGACCGCATCATCGCTTAACATCTAAAGCAATATTTTATTTGATTATTCCCAGCAGTGGGGACACAAAGTAAGGTTGCTTATGTTTATGCTACTAAAATACACATAATACACCTCTACTAACTGATTGAATTGTATATTAAGTAAATTGCACCTTGCTATTATGCATTCTATAATCTATTCCTATCTTCCTGATAGTGTGTAATAGTTAATTTAACACGTCCCATTCGGTGCCTCCAGGGCTTTATTGGTGACATTATACATAGTGAGTATAGAAATGACGTCACAATCGCTGAGCTATGCAGTCTATGCCTGGATTCCCCGCGTGAAGTCACTGCAGACATTCTAGGCGAGCGCAGGGTTAACTTTCTATACTTGGATATCGATTCCAGCCCAGCGTCGGGTTAAACCTGACTATACAAGCGTGTTCCAACTATAGGTCGGGAGGTAGGGAGTTTTTTGAAGTGAAAACTTCTTTAGGCGCGTTATAGACAGAATTTTCGTGGGCAAAAAAGTTAATGATCACGTGATCATCACGCTCGGATATGATAAGAAATTTCGGGTAAACTCGGGATGCTAGAGCGAGAAAGATAATGTGGTCAACAAACGTGCCAGACCGAGAAAGGTAATTGTTAGAGGAGGACATGGGACAATACATACTCTTACTCTCTCTCGCTGCTCACTACCAGTGTTGACTGACACCTTAGCGACTTTCTCGCTGAAACTGGCGAATTTTTAAACTTTTTTATCACGACATTAACTTCTAGGTACTTACCACATCAATTGAACCTGTCACGAAATGTTAAATTTGCATTTCACGTCCATTGCAATAAAGTTATGGTTGTAATATTTTATCACAGCACTTACACTACCTAAACACACAAAATGATACCCATTTTCATAAGAAAGTGCTTACACAAATACACTATAACACAACATATTTATGCATTTTTAGCGAAATGCATTTTTAACTAAATAGCAAACACTAAAAACTTGTGAGTCAAACGGCATTTTCGACCCACGTAATTATTTTTTTTAAATTTATTCTTGGCCATGGATACTAATCATTCAGCCGTAAAAGTTTTAAATTAAAATTATTTAGTTAAGTATTTCTTATTTTAGTTTTCACTTCTGCCGTGCGGTTTTAAGCGCACACATTTTTTGATTACTGAAACGAAATATTTAAAACAATGACAGCGTCATGGTACTGGCCTTTACGAGTACCATTAAAATGGCTTCTCTTTGTCTGTCTAGTTGTAGTCTAGTTGTAACTGATCACAACTATTGTCGGACCATCTCAATCGCGACAGGTTTCAAACAAAAAATAGACGCGCACGAATTGGAGAAAGAATTAGAGATGCCTTCCTTGATGCATGCCTTCTCTTGCATGGAAAGAATCAACGTTGACCTCGGCATGGCTAACATCCACCACGCTGACCCAGCGCGGTTTGGTGGATGATAATACATGACTTCGTATGATTCTAGGTACATGTCGATGTTTCTCACGATGTTTTCCTTCACCGTTTCGAGTTACCGGCATTACGGACATGACCTCGAAAAGAGTGGTGCGCCTGGAATTTGAACCCGGGGGCTCCGGATCAAC
This sequence comes from Ectropis crepuscularia, assembly GCA_963693475.1. Classification (NCBI taxonomy): domain Eukaryota; kingdom Metazoa; phylum Arthropoda; class Insecta; order Lepidoptera; family Geometridae; genus Ectropis; species Ectropis crepuscularia. Next base: position 25,374,848 of record OY856355.1, read on the forward strand.
AGTCGCCGTTTTTTCGCCTAGACCAGCAGCTGGAGCTTGAAAATTATTATCGTAATAAAAATAATCAGAAGCTCCCAACCTAAAATTATATTTTTAGGTGTCGCCGTCTCGTAGATGGTTAGGTATTTCCCTTCCAGACGTCAGCTTAATGCTCTTCAGACTTCTTTGGTTATATATCTAAAAAAACTTGCTCGGATTATTCTAGACAAGCCATCTACTAAGAATAGTTTTTAACATATTTTATGAGCATAAAGTAATGAAGATCCTTTGTGAAATATCGAGAGTGTTTATAAAATTGGTTTTGGCTGGTATTTCTCAAGGTCTGTGCTACAGAACAATTGATGTACAGAAATCAAGCACTTGTATGAATCTCAGTTCGTACCTATCCTCAACAGTCGCGCTAGCCTTTACAAAATTGGCTTTTGCGATACTATTGTTATATTGTTATATTATATTATATGTAGTTTGTATTGTTATTATGTATTAGCTAGGTCGTATCTAGTTAATGGATTTTAAATTATATTATAGTCGCATATACGCCTGCTCATTAGAAGTTAAAGCGGGCTAGCCACGGTTGCCGCATTTCGGATGATCTTTGGGCAAAACCTCGCTTCCACTATGTGGTGACACATAGTGGAAGCCAGGTCACAAACTGCGTTACTGTACCCCAACTAAGAGATGGTAGGATGACCTCTATTAAGCATTCAGCGTAGTAATGCCGCCAGCATGCTGGGCGCGCTTCCGACTGGTAGTGGGCTTGAGCATCTTGATTATCAATAGAGCTTCAGTGGTCTATGGGTGATTCAGATGTGCTTAGTGTAACAAGTAGTTAGGTATATATAGCGTAGTGTAGTTCTAATTGTATTTTAGTTTTTTCCCCGACTGAAAGAAGGGTTATGTTTTTCGCGCGTATCTTGTATGTTTGTAAATTTCTTTATTCCCACGTATCTTCCAAACGGCTGCACGGATTTTGACGATTCAGATATCGTTACATTTGTCTCAATTACCCAAGTGTCCTTAGATAGGTATTAAATAAAAAAAAACAATATAGCCGATTTTTGAGGCAAAATTGTGAGTAGTTGAAAAAAATATGTTATCTAGCATATCGAGTAGGGTATCAAAATACAGAGAATTTAAAGAGCATTACAAATATGTAAATATGTTGTGTAGTTAAATGCCATTTGGAATAATTTCAAGCATTTTAATTCAATCAACAGTGTTTTTCTTACGTGTTGTTTTTTAGTCGGGTTTTATAATTTTTTAAATTATTCTTGTTTAATAAAGGCTCTGCCCAACATAGTTTATGTTGGACAATAATTGCAATGCGACCGTTCAATATCATAGGTCAGTTTATGTTGGACAACAATCGTCCAAACTACAAACTCAATGTACATCAAGTAACAGGACGTCTACTCTATTTCAACGAAAACGTAATTTCGAAAAAAAACTCGCGACTTTCCTACTCTCGTTATACTTCGTTTCGTCCGATACAACATTGTTTGACGTTTAAATGTTCTAAGCATACTCTAATTAGAGTAAGCTTAGAACATTTAAACGGACAAAACGACGAATCGAAGTAGAATCGGAGTTGGGGAAAGTCGCGAGTTTATTTCGAAATTACGTTTTCGTAGAAAGAGAGTAGACGTCCAGTTCATGTTAGCAAATTCGCTAAACCATACGACAAATCCGATTATCTATTATAATAAATGAATTAACACATCAAGTGCTCTCTTGATGAAACGTGTAAAAAAAGAATTTAGTTCATACTTTTCATCACAAGACCCGAGGTGGCGTGGCGGCGTATAATTTTACCTGAGTATTTTAGTAAATTTAATGCAAGATTTAACATGTTACATATACCTTCAGGGAAGGTTCCAGTTGTAATTACAAAGCTACCCACCCTCTACGGGTGTTTTTGGCAATGTAAACAATTGTAGCAATTTAGAATTCTGTGGTGTCTCAAAATATACGAACCTTTTCCATTCAAATAACCTGCGACGTAAAATGTGGAGTTTTATGTTGTGTCTTTGTCGCCTAAACTATAGAACCGATTTTTATGCGATTATTTGGCGAAAAGCTGCATTGTAAGCAGCTGTATATATATTTATGTTCTCACTGCTGGGATACACTGGGAATTTCTTTGCTCTGTCATTTGTCTAGAAACATTGGTAGACAATTCACACACAACACCATCTGACCCCAAACTAAGCAAAGCTTGTATGATGGCGGCCAGATAGCTGATATAATACTTATATATACTTAGTTTTAAATACATACTTATTCATACAATCATACATACTATACATAGAAACACCCAGACACAGTGCAAACATTTGAATTCATCACACAAATATTTGCACTGGGTGGGAATCGAACCCATGACCCTCGGCTTCGCAGGCAGAGCTACTACCAACTAAGCCACGGGCCCGTTAAATTACTTCAAGTTAGTCAACAAATTACTTACTCTTCAAACCGGAATGGACGGAGCCGGTTGGGATATGAACATTTTTACTTGTCGCTTGAAGAAGAGACATCGTTTCGTGGTTGACTTTCCAAACATTCAAACGAACGGGTCTGACTCTTACTTCTGTGATAATGCCTGAATGGGTTTTTCCCGATGGTTACAATCTTGATGTCTTCAAATCTAGAGTGTAAAATGCTCATAGGAATAACTTTTTTAACAAAAAAATATTGGCAGTCGTAGGAACTGCCGATAGAAGTGAAAACTTATAACTCAGAATTTGATAGCTTACCTTGGAAACTACACGGGTGTAACCGGAGAGCGTGGCCTCGCCATCTTGGCATGACCATCTAGAAATGTGTCAGCATTTCCCATTGGCTGATGCGTTTCTAGATGGCCATGCCATGATGGCCTGTCCACGCCCTTTCAGCATTTCCCATTGGCTGACGTATTTCTAGATGGCCAATAGCCATGGTCCCGAGCTTACCCGAAGCTTTCTTATCATACCCGAGCGTGACGAATTAATTAAATTCACAGCCCACGAAAAATCTGTCTAGGCGCGCCTAAAGAAGTTTTCACTTCAATTACGCGATTAAATCAGCGGGGTGCTTCTAGTTTGATAATATTGATAGAAGTTTAAATTACTAGTTTTTTTCCATCAGTCAGCACCACTCAACGAGAGGATAATCTCACACTGACATGTTTCGATAATTTAAATTGCTTTTTTGACCGGATTCATTTGTAAAAAATAACAAGTCAATTCCGGTTTCAATTTAAAATTCACTACCAACTGATTCTATTTTAGCATCCTTTTTTTTTATTTTGCTATGTTTTAGGAAGGAACCGAAGTGAAATATGACCTTTTTGTCAAATAATACATCTTAGACGTTCTTCGAGGACATGTGGTATATCTATCAACCCGCAGTTGGCCACAAAGAGCTGATTCTCTTCCTGTGTGAGAAAGTACCCAGTGTCTCGGCAGTGGACGCTTAAAGTGGACTGTTTTAAATTCGAAATCACACCTCAAATGAAGCTGCGGTCAAAAATAAGTCATTAGTGAATGTTGGAGTCTTCCAAAAACTTTTTTTTTAATAGCATAGAGTCTCAAAACGAGTAGGACTTGTGACTGATTGATACCACGAACCGTCTTTTTGAAGTCATGTGCGTAATACTGCTAATTTAAAAACGATGAAGGAATGCATCGTGAGGAAACGGACAGGTACCTAGTATCTTTCAAGGTCATACGTCATCCACCAACCCGCACTGGGCTAGCGTGGTGTATTATGACCTAGACCCATTGCGACAGAAGGCCGCAGTAGGAACATTTGGTAGGCTGCTTAAATAGCTTTCAGCCAAACCACGCCAGCTGCTTTTAGCAGCGGCGACAGGCGCTGCGTGACGCTTCAAAAAGTAGCTGTGCTTGGCGTCTAGTCGCTGCATCCCACTTCAAAAAGTAGCTGCGCTTGGTGTCTAGTCGCTGCATCCCGCTTCAAAAAGTAGCTGCGCTCGACGTCTAGTCGCTGCATCCCACTTCAAAAAGTAGCTGCGCTTGGTGTCTAGTCGCTGCATCCCACTTCAAAAAGTAGCTGTGCTTGGCGTCTAGTCGCTGCATCCCGCTTCAAAAAGTAGCTGTGCTTGGCGTCTAGTAGCTGCATCCCGCTTCAAAAAGTACCTGTGCTTGGCATCTAGTCGCTGCATCCCACTTCAAAAAGTAGCTGCGCTCGACGTCTAGTCGCTGCATCCCACTTCAAAAAGTAGCTGCGCTTGGTGTCTAGTCGCTGCATCCCACTTCAAAAAGTAGCTGTGCTTGGCGTCTAGTCGCTGCATCCCGCTTCAAAAAGTAGCTGTGCTTGGCGTCTAGTCGCTGCATCCCGCTTCAAAAAGTAGCTGTGCTTGGCGTCTAGTCGCTGCATCCCGCTTCAAAAAGTAGCTGTGCTTGGCGTCTAGCCGCTGCATCCCACTTCAAAAAGTAGCTGTGCTTGGCGTCTAGTCGCTGCATCCCGCTTCAAAAAGTAGCTGTGCTTGGCGTCTAGTCGCTGCATCCCGCTTCAAAAAGTAGCTGTGCTTGGCGTCTAGCCGCTGCATCCCACTTCAAAAAGTAGCTGTGCTTGGCGTCTAGTCGCTGCATCCCGCTTCAAAAAGTAGCTGTGCTTGGTGTCTAGTCGCTGCATCCCGCTTCAAAAATGGTCTTCAAAATGGTGTGATCAGGGTCTTTGTGCCACGTTTTGCCACGTCTTGCCTGATCTACTACCAGACTCGCGAAATTTATGTAATATCGTAGCGGCACAACCGCAGTTGGTATTCCGAAGTTGGTTCGACCACCACCGACCCTTATTATCCTGAAAAGTGTCAGTTTTTAGGGCGCCCTGAAAAGGGTCAGCGATGTGAGGAATTTTAACAGAGACATAAAAGTACAACGTTTTTAAATGCTGCTCTGGAGTTGTTCGTTTTAATAACATTGTTTAGATTATCTTTGTAATTGATTAGCTGTACCCCGTCGTTTCACTCGTCAATACAGCGTTTAGCCACAGTATTATAATATAGTAAAACTACTAGACTGTGGTTTAGCTTTGTCGCGAATTGTGCTATAATAACACATACAAGAAAGTATTCTTCTCATTTATTTATCTTTATGATTTTATACCAAATTTGTGTTACAGTACGTCTAACATTTGTTGATTTTGGAACAAACAAACATACAGACAAACAGAGAGATATGTAGACAGACAACTACTTTGGTACAATTGTAAAACAAATTTGAAACAAATTGCTAGCCTATCGGTTTTTTATCGGATAAACTTCGGAGAGTGTGCAACTGATTTGCATGATCTGATACCACCTTGTCCTTTTTTCTATCGGAATGCTCGTAGCTCGAAAATGCGACATCGTTTCATGGTTGATGTTCCAAAAACACGAATAAACAGATTTGACTCTACTTTTGTGATAAGAACGTCTAGGCTGTGGAATACGTTGCCTGAGTGGGTTTTCCCCGATGATTACAATCTTTGTGTCTTCAAATCGAGAGTGAATCGGTTTTTTCTAGGCAAACACGCTCCATCATAGACCGCATCGTCGCTTAACATCAGGCGAGATGGCGGTCAAGTGTAAACCTATAGAAGTTAAAAAAAGAAAAAAAGTAAAATCCGGTCACAAAATGGAATGTTCCGGAAAGTGCAAAGTGACAAGCGGGGTATACATTTTTGTGAAAACGCCCCTAATACTACTTCTTTCTCTAAGTAACCTTCAAAATTTCAAGTCTTAAAACAAAAAAAGTTTTTGTGTTGTTTTCTATTGACTCGAAAGATCTATAAATATGACGAGTTTGCGAAAGAATGCGAGAGCGGTCCCGTGATCCCTCCCTCAGTGGTAAAAATTGAGGTTTCAGTCGGAGGGAGTAAAGACACCATGTCTATCCATGGAGGTCGACATAAGCCGACCGTCTCCCCCAGGCAGAAGGGTACGCGTAAATGCATTTCCTCCGCGTATAAAAAAGTTTTCCCGATGTGATTGAGCAACAAACATCCAAACGTCCAAACTTTCGCATTTGTAATATTAGCAGTATTTTGATCTTTTTAGTTATTTTGAAACAGTAGCGGCCTAGTGACGTGGACCTACGATTTACAAAAGTGAGGTTGTAGGCTTGCCTTCACCACTACTGACTTTGACGGAAAACTACGCGAGGAAACTATCCGCATCATCCACCTATACGCATTTGTACAGGTGTATTATGGCCTTGACTCTCTCTCTCTCTCTCTCTCTCTCTCTCTTGCGACAGAAAACCCCGAGTATCTGCATTGAGATCATAAAGTGCATAACTTCAACTAAATTCTCTGTCACTTAATAACTTAAATAATTCATTGCACAGAATCGATAAAACCCAGATGAATAGCACCCCTAGCTTAGCTCAACTTACCTGTTTTTACAAGGTATGTCTAACTTAAGCCCCGATAAGTTTAAGTGAGTTTTGTTTCTAGTTCCAAGTTGAAGTTGGGGATTTACAACTTAAAAAGTTTTAAGTTTGCGAAATGGTGAGAAGTTGATATCGAATTTCAATATTTTTGATTTTAAAGACTTCGGTACCGAGAACTCATTACTTTAAATAGTGTAACAGATACTATTTTATTTTATGACGTCATTTCTTGATAAGAAAATTGAGCAAAAATAATCTTTTATAAGTAATCTCTCATCACAAGATTACCTTCGTAGTTAGTCTGCTTAGATTTTTTAGAATATAATGATGGAACGAGCAGTAAATGTGCCTGATGGTAAGCAACACACCTGCCCCTAACAGTAAAGTGTCACGCAGCTATTGGAAAATGGAGATCTCTGGGTGACGAGAGTAGCGCAGTGCTAGGTAATGATTTGGACTCTTCATGTTCCAATAGCTGTGTGTCACTGTGCTGTTATGTGGCAGGCATGTTGCTTACCAGCAGGCACATGGCCTGCTCGTCTCGTCAATGTTTAATATAAATAAGAATACATTAATGAAGAGTTCAGCACCGCACTGCGTTCGTCACCCAGAGAGATAAACAAGATAATTTGTCTCTAAGCCCTGTAATTTCTCTGGAAACATTGCCCTTCAAACTGGAACACAGTTATGTTTAGGTACTTTTATCCATACCATAACATATCGTTCGCTTAACATCAAGCAAGGTGACGGTCATGTGCAAATTTATTTTAAAAAAGTATCCGACAATGCAGTTGCACTTATGACGTTATAAATCGTAAACAATCCCCTTTTTAAATCTCACCTTAAAAATAAAAGTACGGCCGGATTATAAATCAAAATTAAACATTGCAACCTGCAAAATCCTAAATCCGAACTCGTTTCATATTTTCAAATTCTGTATTTTTCACCGGTTTCTATCTTAAAAAATCCCTCAATTTTTCATTACACTTTTTCTCATTAATAACGAAAGTAGAAGAGAAAAAAAATATGAATCAGCGGAGCGGCGGCTTATTTCAACTTCATTAAATCGAATTCCAATTATGTGACGCCTCTGGAATCCCGATAGGCTTGCGTTCATCAGGCGCTAGGGGTCTATCGACTAAAAGCTTTTTTTTTAAGTATAGATTCGATCCGACCGACAGCTGAATCGGATCTGTAGTCTACCGCGAGAAACATTCGGATCGATACATCTCGGTCGGAAGTTATAGACTTACTCGTAGGTCGGATGAGGGTCGGATCGAACGAAACGGCCGATTCGATCAACCGACCGATCGTCTATCGAGGTAAGAGACTTCCATAAGTTCGGCCGATATATGGTGTATCGGACTTCGTAGTAGACCTGCAGGACGTATGCCTGATCGTAAGCACATTTCGGTTAAAGAGCAATGTTGCCAATTTCATCTGGGTTGAATTGGACGTCGTTTAGATATTGGGCCTTACGTAATTGTTCAAAAATAAGTAATTAATTAACCATTTTTTTTCTTTTGTTACAGGTATGTCCACAGACCTGCGATTGGTTTTGATTTCTTTGGTGCTGGGCTGCTAGGTGAGGGTTAAATATATTCAGTTTTATTGATATCAACTTTTTATGTTATGTATGTATGTATAATATATTTATTTTATTTATATAAACCCAATTATTGATAGTTATGATAAGGAACTTCGTTTCAATAAACAGTTGCACAGGAAGTACCACACCTTTGCAAGTTATTCTACTGGCAAGTAGTAGTGTGAAATATATAACTGTGTTCCGTTTTGAAGGGCAATGGCAAAAGGGCAAATCTTATCTTACGGGAACAAAAAAGATACCAACATTTTGAGTAAAGTTGAATAATTATTGACATAGATTATTGCGTCAAAAGGGTTAAAAAAGACAAGATTTATACATCAAATCTTGAAATACAAACCCTGAATAATTTTAACCTAAGTATGTAGTAAAACTACTAAGTTGCACCAATAATAATAATAATGTATGTACTTGATGAAGTATTTGATATCAAAATTATGCAAATTGAATAAAATACCTATAATAATGCTGTAGTTAATGGAGCATTTGACATGTAAATTATATGAATTGAATAAATGTATGTTAATATACTGAAGTATATATAAGCGTATTTAACGAGTAATCCTTCAACTTCACAATGACCTATTAAGATAACCTACTCAGCACTGGGTGTATGCAAAAAATATTAGGGGCGCATGCAAATTTCAAGTTTGGGAAGTCTCTGAAGAGTAACGAAGCGCGACCATATCGGTACTTGGGCACGTATAAGGGTTCTTGAGTTTTAGATAGGCGTATCAAACGCGGTGTTGCCAGCCACGCCCGTGTGACAATGAAGATGTCTATTATTCAAACATATCTACCATTAAATCCGTAGATAGGCACGTACACAATGCTAGCTAGCCCGAAATTAAGCAAAACTTTATGGGAGCCAGATAGCTGATATGATACTAAACACATATTTTTATTAATGCAAACAAACTTCCAATCACATACCAAATTTCATCACGCAAATATTTCTCATGGGCCTGAATTGAATCCACTACCTACCGCTCCGCAGCTAAACTTACTACCAAGTCACGAGGCCAGTGTATTTATCTATTGTTGTATGTTTTGTTATTGTGGCTGATGATTTGAGATCCAAAAAGCATAAAGTGTCACATTTCATGCTTTTGGATGTTACAGTATACAGTATACATATGACTGCTGGTGGATGTCTACACCACTTGCTCCAGGCTTTCCGTTATCGTAATCATTCACAAACTAATACTCTAACCCAGCACTGGATGTAGGCCTTTCTCTTACTTTGCCATCTACCTCGGTCCTGTCCCAATCGAGTCCAGGTTCGACCCACAATAGTTACATTATCGTCCAGCATTCGTGCTGGTCGTTACGGCTGGTCTAGTCGGGAGAACGGCGACTGCCGATCCGGAGACCCCGGGTTCAAACCCCACACGCACCACTGTCTTTTCGAAGTCATGTGCGTAATGCCGCTAACTTAAAACGGTGAAGGAAAACATCGTGAGGAAACCGACATGTACCTAGAATCTTTCGAAGTCATGTGTCATCCACCAACCCGCACTGGGCCAGCGTGGTGGATTATGGCCTTAACTCTCTCCTTGCGAGAGAAGGCTCCGAGTCCCAGCAGTGGGAACGTTTAGTGGGCTGTTGATGTTGATTCGTGCTGGTGGGTGTCTAAAACTCTGTTTACCTTACCTCGGCCACCATTCCGTCACAATTTCAGTCCACCTGTTGTCACACCGCTTAACATTTTGTTCTGCCCAACTCTATTTCAGGTTTGTCACCGGTGTTAATGTCCCTGTTCTTCTTCGGGCTTCAGTGTTACGGCCTCGATCTTGTAGTAATAACCCCTAGCATGGACGATCTTTCGAAAAGTCAAAACCTTTTGTCATCCACCAACATATACATGACCGTGGATGACATGGACTCCGCAGCTCCTCATGAGAAATGCCCCAAATCGTCATCTTTTAGTAAAAACATAAAAATGCTCTGGTTACGCTTTGTGCTGAATACTTTTGAAATTAAAATTTGTTTTGACGCACCATAGACAGATTTTTCGTGGGCTGCGAATTGAATTCTAGTGTCACACTCGGGAATGATAAGAAATTTTCGGGTGCACTCGGGGCCATTGCCATTGGCCATCTAGAAATACGTCAGCATTTTCCAAAGTGAGCTATAAAATTCTTAGTTATAAGTTTTCACTTCTATCGGTAGTTTTCAGCCAATTTTCCTTTTTTTACCTATTTTTGGCGTTCGTAGCTGGCAAGCCAAATGATACGGAATGCAGAATCGTGCGGTTATAATGAGAGTTCGCGAACTTCTTAGCGTTACGGTTCCTCGGCTCGTTGACTTATCGATCGCTGTATTTATGGCCACCAATCGAATATCATTATTACGGACCTAAAATTTCTGAAATTGTAAGTTTTTGTGTTTTGTGCCCTGGTGATGAAAGGGCAAAGTCAGTTTGTGAGAAAAGTCGTTTTACACCTTATTGATTAATACTAAAACGTGATGGATAGACAGTTGTTTTTTTTTTTAACTAAGTATATAATATATAAGTTTCGCACTTGACCACCATCTCGCCTGATGCTAAGCGACGAGGCGATCTACGATGGAGCATAATTAAGTAATTACTGGATATTTAGTATTATAAATGTCGATGTTTGGATATTTTGATATTTCTTGCTCAAACACGTCGTAACATATAAATAAATCCTACTAATATTATAAATGTGAATGTATGGATGTTTGGATGTTTGTTGCTCAATCACGTCCTAACGTATGAACGGATCGGGCTGAAATTTGAAATACATATAGATTATAGTCTGGAAGAACACATAGGCTACTTTTTATCCCGAAAAAACAACGGGAACAACGGGAACGGGAACTTCCCGGGTAACACCGCGGGGCGCTTCTAGTAATAAATAAGTATTGGTGGACAATTCACACACAACACCATCTGACCCCAAACTAAGCACTAACTACCACTACTAACTAAGCTTGTATGACGGCGGCCAGATAGCTGATATAATAATTATATAGTTTTAAATACAATACTTATTATACATAGAAACACCCAGACACAGTGCAACCATTTGAATTCATCACATAAATATTTGCAGTGAGTGGGAATCGAACCCACTACCCTCGGCTTCGCAGGCAGAGCTACTACCAACTAAGCCACGAGGCCAGTCAAAATGTATGATTTTACAGAGGTACCTGTATTAAGATATTATATTATTTAAAAAAAAAAATACTAGTTCTGGAGATTATCTCAATTTAAATGTATGATTACGTACAATTTGCTTTGTACACGTGTCGATAATCCCCTCCAGAACAGGACTCTCTAATCCCCCCTTCGCCCTAATCCCTCCTATCCATGTCTTTGAGTCTTGGACTAATGGTAACACTGTCGTACCAACACACAAATCATGCGACGAACAAATTGAACTACGTGATAAAGCAACAGTTTTTGCATACCATTCGTTGTATGCGATAGTGCCGCCGCTTTTATGTTGCTGTGAAGTTGTGGTATATCTGTAGCGGGACCAATTATACCCATTTCAAGGTTTTTGCTGTATTGCCAGAATATATGTCACTGTTTCGAATATAAAGCCGCCTATACACACTGGCCGAGTGGAGGCCAACGCGAGCGTCGACAAAACGGCACAAGACGAGTGGTAGCATCCACACACTGGCCGAGCGCAGGCCAACGTGAGCGTCGACAAAACGGCACAAGACGCATGGTATAGCATCCACACACTGGCCGAGCGCAGGCCAATACGAGCTACGAGCGCCTTTGTTTTGTGCACAAAAACCGACATCGGTCACGAGTGAGACGAGTCGAGGCAAAAGAGTCCTATACACACTGGCCACTTGCCGTCACTCGGCCAGCTAGGCGAGCGACGCGACGGCGAGTGATCACAAGTCATGCCCAAACGACCCTCCACACACTGGCGTTGGTCTCCACTCGGCCAGTATGTAATAGGCGGCACAAAGCATGAAAATTAAAGTAAGAATATTAGGTATATTTCATAATTTTATTATTATTAAAGGTAAATGTATGCTGTACAGCTTAATGTATGTTCTTGTTTCAAGATAATGATATTGTACAAATAGGCATTATTTTACATATTCACCTTATTTTTATAATGGGACCTATCGTAATTGGTTTATAATGACAGCTACTATGGTTATTACATTTATTGATACATTTTCACTATTGCGTGCGGGAGTAGAAATGGCGGTCGTAATACTAGCACTTATGTATTAAGAAGAGATTGCTTTCAGTCATAAGGCAGCCAGTTGTAACCGATTGTTCGGATGGGTATGCTTCCCGAATGGTCCCATGTCAATTTTATCGAAATCAGCTGGGTGGTTTTTGAAATATGAACGAAAATCTAAAATTTGCCTACAATTTTGTCTGGATGACATTGTTGTAGATTTTACAAAAGTTATGAAACTCGATCATCCTATCAACACGAAATTGTGTAAATGCATTAACGGAAACTTGTTTTGCACTAAAAAGTGTAAAATAAACTCTTTTTAACAAACAAATTATTAAACCGACTTCGAAACCACAAAAGCGAAACATAAGTTAATATTAATTATTTATTAAATAAGCGCTATTTGCTTATCTATTTCAAGTCGGTGCCAGCCAAGTATTGCAGGTAGTAGGAAGAGTTACTTACCTGTGCCTACTTACTGCATACATAATAGCTTGACTTGACTGGTAGCTACTTCGAATATATGTATGAGTAAATAGCGCTTCAAATAATTAACTTATTTTTCGCTTTTGAGTTTCTATTTGTGGTTTAGAAGTCAGTTTAATTTTTTGTGAAAAAAAAAGAGTTTATCATCTAAACTCTTTATAATAAATGTATATTAATAACTCTTTATAATAAGTCTATAATACGTTAAAACATTTCTACCCGAAAGCTATTCTCTGAAAAACATTTAAGTACTTACATATAATAGGGAATTTACAAGAACACAATCAGGCACTTCTTGGAAAATCTGTTCAAAGGGATTTCCAATCTGATTAAATTTGTTTAGAGCCGAAGTCGGGAGCTGTTTTAAAAGAATATTCCATTGTATTAGACTAGATGAGCGCGTAAACTTGTTTTTGCTATTATACATGATTATACAATATTATAATACACTAGCGGTCCGCCCCGTTTCCGCCCGTGATACATAATAAGAATATATATACAAATGTTATAGCATAATTTAATAGCACTCAAGGATCACGTTCATCCTATTAATATTATAAATGTGAATGTATGGATGTTTGGATGTTTGTTGCTCAATCACGTCCTAAGGTATGAACGGATCGGGCTGAAATTCGGAACACATAATAGATTATAGTCTGGAAGAACACATAGGCTACTTTTCATCCCGGAAAAACAACGGGAACAACGGGAACGGAAACTTCGCGGGTAACACCGCGGGGCGCTTCTAGTATTATATAACGGTGAAAGAATTTTTTAAATCGGCCCAGTAGTTCATGAGATTAACGGGTTCAAACAAAAAACCTCTTAAGTTTAATAATATTAGTATTGATTTACACGTTATTAAACTACTAAATCACATCAACAATCAATTCATCAGTCACATACAAACGTCACATAACCCACCCCTAACGGTACCCGGCACAAAGGTGCCCATTACACTGGCAGCATTACCCCGCTGAATGGCGATGGACAACCTTTGTGCCAAGTACAATCCGGAGCGGGAGTCACCGCCATTTTCCCTTATGCGATGTCCTAACTAATATAGATTAGTATAGATGAATAGTGGGAGGACTATCTTACATCTCTGGGTGACGATATATCTGGGTGATGTATATATACGAATATATATAAAATGTATAAATCATCATCATCATCAGCCGCAAGACGTCCACTGCTGAACATAGGCCTCCCCCCTAGATTTCCACAACGAACGGTCCCGTGCAACTTGCAACCAGCGGTTTCCAGCGACCTTTGTTAGGTCATCTGTCCATCTAGTGGGAGGCCGTCCAACACTGCGTCTTCCGGTTCGTGGTCGCCACTCGAGAACCTTTCTTCCCCATCGGTTGTCAGTTCTGCGAGCGATGTGGCCTGCCCATTGCCACTTCAGCTTGCTTACTCTTTGAGCTATGTCGGCCACTTTCGTTCTTTTCCGAATATCCTCATTACGGATTCTGTCGCGCAAAGAGACTCCGAGCATAGCTCGCTCCATAGCTCGCTGTGTGACTTTGAGCTTTGTTATGAGGCTCACAGTTAAGGACCACGTCTCAGTTCCATAAGCCATCTAATGTATATATAATAAATAAATAAATAATAATAATGGTGTTGTGTGTGAAATGTCCACCAATCTATTAATATTATTATTATTTTGCAACTGGACGTCCTACACTCCGCTTACTATGCCTCGGCCAAAGTAATGCACGATAACATTTTAGAAATACGATTGATTATAGATAATCAGTTGATATGAATGACTAGACACGCCTTGATAAAATACTTAAATGATAACTTTAAGGCATATTCGGACGAAGGACTGCCAACAAAGTATTTTTGAAGTGAAAACTTCTTTTGGCCCCGCCTAGACAGATTTTTCGTGGGGTGTGAATTGAATTCTAGCGTCACGCTCGGGTATGATAAGAAATCTTCGGGTAAACTCGGGACCATGGCCATTGGCCTTCTAGAATGTGTCAGCCAATAGGCAATGCTCAAAGGGCGTGGCCCGGCCATCATGGCATGGCCAACTAGAAATGCGTGAGCCAATGTTAAATGCTGACGCATTTCTAGATGGCCATGCCATGATGGCTAGGTGACTTCCTCCGGTTACACCCGTGTAGTTTCCAAAGTAAGCTATCAAATTCTGAGTTATACATAAGTTTTCACTTCTATCGGCAGTTCCTATGACTGCCAATTTTTTTATGATTACGTATAAAAATACGACCGTATTTTTATCCGACTGAAAGAAGGGTCCTGTTTTTCGCGCGTATCTTGTATGTTTGTAAATTTCTTTATTCCACATTTACGTATCTTTCAAACGGTTGGATGGATTTTGACAATTAAGATATCGTTAGAATCCAAAAATTCTTTCATCATTGGATATGTACGTGATCCGTCATTGCTATTGGCTAAAAAATATTATTTACCATGGGCGAATCCGAGATACACCGCTAGTGAATAATATTTCTATCTATAATCTACAGAAAACCTGTCCCGTCTGTGTATATCTTTAACTGAACTGCATTTTATTGCGTAACCTGATAAGGAAACAAATAATTGAGTTGATTAATACTACGCCCATTTGTGACTGCACCTACACCGTTTCAATTTAATCTACTGCCAAGCAGTAATGTGCAAACATCGTGTGCAAAAATCTTAATAATATATAAATTACGCGTCCCGCGGGGGTCTACCGCCGAACGACAAATGTCATAGCTTTGATGTTTCTCTCTCTTTTATTTTCGCTTGAAATGATAGAGACAGCAATAGCAAAGCCATAGCCGATTTAGTTAGGCGGTAGAAGCAGTGCATCATCACTCGCTCAAGGTCGTGCGGTTTTAGCCTACAGCTAGACCGTTCCTCCCAGGGAACAAGTGCCAGTCGGTTGTCGGACGCACGGCAGAGTATCTCTAGTCTACCTAGTCTGTGCGCACGGCTAAGCACTCGCGCAACACGTTTCCCGCGCATATTGTTATTAGATATGTCGACGCGCGAGACAGCGACAGAGTTACGCGTTAGAAAGAGCGCAAATGTTAAGTTGAAAATCGCGACAGGTATTGCGAGCTGAATTGAACTTTGTTGTGTCCCAGCAAGAGTCGCTATTTATATTTATTTTATTTTTTAAATATTTATATTTATATATAATTGTTTTCGGTAAGTGAGGCTTCTGTACTAGTACTAATATTTATTCTGTGGTAGAAGGCCCGTTGTTTGTCCGCGATGGACTCCTCTAAGCCGATTTTGATCAAATTTACACACCGTGTCCAGTTTAATGAAACTTGCTGAATAGGATAGTTTATATTTCGATTAATAATAGTCGTAAAAGCTTAATATGGCAAAAATCGAGCGAAGCCGGAACAGGGCACTAGTAAAGTGTACAATGTAATTTACAACAATATTTAAACATCACAAAATTCCAAAATAGTGAAAAAATTTGCAAATACCTAAGTTTATTTTAGCGTCAAGTGTGGTAATTATAATATAAATAAATATAAATAATACACAATATTTAATTACACACACTACACCATCTGACCCCAAACTAAGCAAAGCTTGTATGATGGCGGCCAGATAGCTGATATAATACTTATTATAATACATATAAACACCCAGACACAGTGCAGACATTTGAATTCATCACACAAATAAATATTTGCACTGGGTGGGGATCGCACCCACGACCCTCAGCATCGCAGGCAGAGCTACTACCAACCAAGCCACGAGGCAATTCGCTTATAAGAGAAGGAATAAGGATATCATAGTTAAAAATTATGTTTGTGCTCAGTTTTAAAGAACCATTTCCGTTAGATTAAAAAAATACCTATTAATAAAGCGCTTACTACTTATTAGACTCTAAGTACAAGGGAATTAAGTCTTAAATTACAATACATAGGTACATATTTAATGTTACAAAAATAATTATTATCGATACATGTACCTACATGTAATTATTGATTCTAAATTCCGTTACGTTGTTTGGATTTGGTGATATTAGTACATGTGGGGGTTTGTTCCCACTGCTGGGACTTAAAACCTTCTCTCACAAAGAGAGTTAAGACCGTAATCCACCATGCTAAGCTAAGTGCAAGTTGCTGCACACTGGTCCTCGAATGCTGTCTTGGAAAAAATGAGTTTTCTCAGTTTTCCTTCACAGTCAATGACAGTAGTGACAGTGATGTTAACTTATTAAATACATCAGTACTTGAAAAAAAAAATTGGCAGTCATAGGAACTGCCGATAGAAGTGAAAACTTATAACTCAGAATTTGATAGCTTACTTTGGAAACTACACGGGTGTAACCGGAGGGTGTGCCAAGGTGCCCTGGCCACGCCCTTTCAGCATTTCCCATTGATTGACGCATTTCTAGATGGCCAAAGGCCATGGTCCCGAGTTTACCCGAAGATTTCTTATCATACCCGAGCGTGACGCTAGAATTCAATTCACACCCCACGAAAAATCTGTCTAGGCGCGCCAAAAGAAGTTATCACTTCAATAATATCTTAGCAATTTAATTGGCGGCCTTATCGCTTTAGAGCGATCTCTACCAGGCAACCGTGCAAGAACAGGAGATGGCATACCAAAAACTGGCCCTTATAAACTATTCTAAACAGTAAAAGTAAAACACACTTACAATAAAAAAAAGACTTCATGTGTTCTTCCAGACTGTAATCTATGTATGTGTTCCAAATTTCAGCAAAAATTAGGACGTGATTGAGCTACAAACATCCATACATTGACATTTATAATATTAGTAGGATAGTCTGAAATAGGACATGGGTTCCTTTTATCCTGCAAAATGTAGAGTTCCTTGAAACAAAACCGTTTTCCAAATATTTTTGTAGCTGGTAGAAAATGCACACTAGTATTAAGACCGCCACCTGTCGCAGTATAGTTTCTAATTTATTGTTATTTTTTTCGTCCTTAGTTATGTTTTGGTGTGTCAATAAAAAGTATGTATTTATCTTTCCGTTTGTACACAATAAATATTAAACCCGATCCGTTCTGCTGTTCCGACGTGTTTGAGCAACAAACATCAAAATGTCCAAATTTTGACATTCTACTAACATAAAAATGTGAAAGTTTGGATGCTTAAATTGCTTGCTCCGCGGTCTCGTAGTTCCCGTTCCCGTATATTCATATTTTCGTGAGTTTTGATGTCATTGAGCAACAAACATCGAAATATCCAAACAACCAAACTTTCGCATTTATAATTTTAGTAGGATAAACGAGTAAGGTCGTGGGCAAATGCTAGTACATAATATTATGTAATACTTGACTACGTGACTTATTGCCACCCCTGCTACTGTCACTCGGTGTTAAGTCGATCTGAGCTTACTGGATCATCGGCCGAAGCCAGCTGCTTTGGAAAATAATATTGTATAACTGCTCGTAGAGTCTACGTATTGTAAATATGTATATTTACAATTTTGACATGCCTAGTGGCTTAGTGGGTAGTAACTCTGCCTGCGAAGCCGAGGGTCGTGGGTTCGATTCCCACCCAGTGCAAATATATGTGTGATGAATTCAAATGTTTGCACTGTGTCTGGGTGCTTCTATGTAAAATAAGTATGTATTTAGAATTATTTAAGTATTATATCAGCTATTTGGACCCCCCGGTTTTACCCGCGTATTTCCCGTATCCGTTATTTTCCCGGGATAAAGTGTAGCCTAGTTGTTATTTCAAACCATTATCTGTGTTCCAAATTTCAACCTGATCCCTTCAGACGCTACGACGTGACTGAGCAACAAACATCCAAACTTTGACATTTATTATATATCAGTAAGATAACTTACTCTGCCAATAGTAGGATCGAACCAGGTTATCACAAGCGAGCTGCATTGCAATATCAACGGAGTTTTGCAATTACACCGGTCGCCGCACCTACCTCCTATCTTCTATAAACATTGTTATCGAAGATATCCTATCAGGTGATGCGATTGGTACACTACGGGGACACCACGCTATATGTAGGCAAAAATTGTAGCAAATTGATTTTTTACTAATACTAGCATCGCATTTTTATCGCGATGTTACCCACGTGATTCCTGTTGCCGTAATTTACTCGCGATGAAAAGTAGCCTATATATATGCTCCAGACTAAACTATCTATGTTTCAAATTTTAGCCGTTCAGCCGTTCCAATACTCAATACATAATTGAGCAACAATGTTACATACAAACCTACTAATATTATGAAAAGTTAGTTGCGAAAGTTTGTATGTTTTTAGTACTTTCGCTATGTTAAAGTTTTTAGTTAAAGCAATATAGCTTTTGTAATGTATCTACTGAGCACATCTCGCTTTTTAACATTTAAAAACCATTTCATCCTAAGCTTTCCTGGAAGATATCGCTTTTAGCAATAAGGCCGCCGATTGTAACATTTCTTTTATTGTTGTTCTTCTACTTTTTTTTTTGTAGTCAGATGCATTTATAATATTACTTAGTAAGAATTACTTTCCCAGGTCGACTTACCCGATTAATCTTAGCCTAAGACTGCCAGAATTACCTACATCATTAAGCATATTCCTGTTATCGGCCAGCCCCCAGCCTGTCACAGTGCAAGTATCAGTTACACACAGCTAATTAATGCTACATACTCCAGAATCGTGTAAACACTCTCCACTTTTATTATAAGCATTATTTTCTTTGTTGCGAAAGTCGAACATGCTTTGTTATCCTGTGTATGTACTTATATGTTAGAAGCTATACGAATGCCTTTGGATTCCGAGAAAAAAATGGCACTCATAGGCACTGCTAGTAATGTAATAATAAATAGAGCAAAAATTTCGGTCAGAAAAAAGTTGTTTGAAGGGCAATGTTTCCTGAGAAATTACTGGGTTTAGAGATATAATATCTTAGATCTCTGGGTGACGAGCGCAATGCAGTGCTAGGTAATGATTTGGACTCTTCATGTTCCAATAGCTGCGTGTCACTGTGCTGTTATGTGGCAGGCATGTTGCTAACCATCAGGCACATGTCCGGCTCGTCTCGTCACTATTTAAAAAAAAAAATGTAGAGATTGTACAGAAAACCATCTCTGCCATTCATCAGATTTGATTTCAGAATCACTTAAAATGTTGTTCAAAACTACGAAGAAAGCAGAAACAGATTCAATTTCAATAGACAATAGAACTTTTGCGAAATGTATCCGATAAAATAACGATAAGTTACAAACTTTGCCCCGACGTTCAGGCTTCGTAGTTTCCGAAACGCAATGTAATAAGACCGAAAAGAGCCGAAAAGATAATCTTTCCAACCCAAGTACTCCCAAAGTAACAGCCAATAATCGTCTAACAATATCTTTTGTTTTATCCGATTCCTTTGACTTTCAAAACTTTTGAAATTAAGCACTGGACTGAAGCGATTCGCTAAACAAAATCTGAACACACCGCCTAAGTCAATAATCCTGAATAATAGTATTAAACAGCTTAAAGGTTGTTGCGTATTATATCAATACGACACCACCTCATCTCGAAGACTGCAACTTGAATTTGTTAATGCTATATGAGACTTAAATACATAGAAAACTTTTTATTGTGACGCAAACAAAATGAAATATTACAGTGAAACGCTTATGAACTGGCGGCACAAGTGGCGGTCTTATTCCAATATAGAGCAATCTCTTCCAGGCAACCAACATAAAGGAAAATAGCCTGCAACATTTACTGCAACTATGATATTTAAAATACCTACAAGAGCGCGGATAGTATGAACAATGATACAAAGACATATCTGATGATAAGCGGTGCTGTGGTCAAAAATGATGTAGGCTGACCTAGAACACTTCTAACCATTTTGATCTTGACAAATATTAGATTATATCTCTCTACAAACCGTGAAGGTTGCAGCAAGCCGGTAATAATTACTTATTTGATTTAAAGTTTAAATATTGTACTTAATGGAATCATTATCGTTTTACTGCCCAACCCTTATCTTTACGTTTCCACTCACTGCAGCCTGATGCCTTACGTATATCGTCATTCCATCGAGTCTTAAGGTATACTCCGCAAAGAGTTATACATGAACAGAGTACCTTATTTTTATCAAACTAACTTCATAGCTGAGTTACATCATAAGCTCCAATTATTATTATTGTTGTGTCTGTGTCTCAAAACAAGATATCACTATACTTAGAGTAAACTCAGAACAGTAGTCGTCGAGTTGTTGTACCCAATATACGGTGACCGTAATATTCAGAAAACTGATAAGTTAGGCGATTATTGGTTAAAATCATAGAACTTCCAGTTTCGAAATGGCTATACATAAAAATTAATTATAAAAAAAAACATAAAAGAACGACTAGTAATAATTTCATGTCTCTAGGCTCTGGCGTAGGCTTTGAAAAGTTACAGGTATAATATAGATAAATCATCTTATATCTCAACGACGAACTCAGTGTAGTGTTGGACCATAAATAATTTGGATTTTTTATGTACAAATAGCTGCGTGTTCCTGTAATAGGCAGGGGTGTTTGCTTACCAATATACCCATTGTCTTGGTCTTCTATTGATAAATTATCCTACATCAACGAGCGATGAGCGCAATGCGGTACTTGGCTCTTTCGAAATCCTACTAATATTATAAATGCGAAATTTTGTAAGAATGTGTACGTTTGTTACTATTTCACGCAAAAAAACTACTGAAGGTATTTGGATAGAATTTGGTTCATAGATATAATAGTCTGGAAGGGCACTTTTTTTCACCGCTTCTCTTACCTTTTCACCTTTTTACTTAACTTTTTATACCGGAAAATTATCGGGGTCGGTAACTACGTAGGTGAAACCGTGAGCAAGTAATTCTAGCTTCTGAATTCAGTACCTGTACTATCTTACTGATTGCTATTACATTTTACTGAATTCAGTCGCGACTAAATTCAGCCGGCTGAATTTAGCCAAGTGTCAATAGCCTTTGAGCTTTACATTTCCGTTTTTGCCAGATAATGACAAATGAGTTAAATAAAATATCCATGAACATTCATCACACAACACTTACTAGTCTCAAGCCCCAAACTAGGAAAAACCGTAAAAGTTATAGCTGTAATGTCGTTTCCATATCTTTTTGTTCCGTATTCAAAGAAGCCCGTAGAGTTATAATTTCGACGTTTGACTTGTAAGCGGCATTAAAAGTTGAGAAATGTAATTAAATCTGTTTGAGGGGAGTTTCAGATCCGAATTAACGGAGGACACAGGCTACACTTGTTTGAAACCTCGCGACTCTCTACTTAAATCATTACTCATTTATTTGGTAGCTAAGGTTTTTGATTTTAATTTATTTTAAACACTTTAGTAGTGGTAGGACTCTTGGCAGAGTCCGCCTGGGGAAGGACCACACCTTTGCCAGTCATTCTACCGCCAAGCAGTAATGTGCATACATTACCGTGTTCCGGTTTGAAGGGCAATGTTTCCAGAGAAATTACAGGGCTTAGAGATAAAACAACTTAGATCTCTGGGTGACGAGCGCAGTGTAGTGCTAGGTCATGATTTGGACTCTTCATGTTCCAATAGCTGCGTGTCACTGAGCCGTTATGTGGCAGGCATGTTGCTTACCATCAGGCACATGTCCTGCTCGTCTCGTCACTCTTTATTTAAAAAAAACCACAGCCAGTAATTATAAGCAATCAGCCCATTACTTCTATTACATCTACTCAGCATATGAAAAAAAAAATTGAATCAAACAATTTTGAGGGTAGTTTTAACAAAACAAACCATAAGTGAACATTTATCAACTAAAAATTTTGCGGCAACAGAAAAAATAAAAAAAACTATTAACTAGTGGAATGAATGAATAGAATTTGTCTTAATGTCTTAAAATACTCACCATCAAGAAGCTAAAAATGTTCCTTCTAACTGTTGAGACTCGGGGCCTTCTCTTGCAAGGAGAGAGTCAAGCCCATAAATACACCACGCTGGCCCGGTGCTGGTTGGTGGGTATGTGACCTCGAAAGGTTATTGGTGGGTGTCGGTTTCTTTACGATGTTTTCTTTCACCGTTTTTAGGGTTCCGTAAAACGTAAAAACGGAACCCTTATAGATTCGTCATGTCTGTCTGTCTGTCTGTCTGTCTGTCCGTCCGTATGTCACAGCCACTTTTTGCCGAAACTATGAAAACTTCACTGTTGAAACTTGGTAAGTAGATGTATTCTGTGAACCGCATTAAGATTTCAACAGAAAAATTAAAAAAAAAGAAAAATTAGGGTTGCCCCCCATACTGAGAACTGAAACTCAACATTTTTTTTTTCATCAAACCTACACGTGTGGGATGTCTATCGATAGGTCTTCAAAAATGATGTTGAGGTTTCTAAAATCATTTTCGTCTACACTGAATAATTTGCGCGAGAGACACTTCCAAAGTGGTAAAATGTGTGTCCCCCCTCTCTAACTTCTAAAGTAAGAGAATTAAAAATCTAAAAAAAATATATGATGTACATTACCATGTAAACTACCAACGAAAATTAGTTTGAACTCGATCTGATGAGTAGTTTTTTTTTAGTACGTCATAAATACACTATTATTGAAACTTCGATCAAAGTTACAACGAACTACAAGAACTATGTGTACTATGTATATAATGTTACTTGCTGCAACGGAACCCTTCATGGGCGAGTCCAACTCGCACTTGGCCACTTTATTTAAGTTAGCGGCATTACTGTGCCGCAAATTACTTCGAAAAGACAGAGATGCGGTGGAATCTGAACTAGGGGGCTTCGGATCGACAGTCACCGTTCTTCCGACTAGATCACAGTAACTTTGCTAAGCCATCTGTAACTTTACTAAAACAAAAATGTATGGCAAAAGAGTGTATCGTAATTGTAACTACCAATGAATTATAGAGTATTTTTACATGATAATTTAATATTTTGTATTACAAATATTTTTATTGCTCTTTGACAAAACGATTTTATGACTGAATCCGTTAGACAAGGCCTCTTTACAGCTGCTTACTTTTAAATATTGTCTCTGTTGTTTATGTTTTTAAACTGTTTTATTTATTTATTTTTGTAATTGACGTTACCAAGTTTTCTATGTAAAATAATGGTTCGAAGGAATAAATTGAATTGAACTAGACCAGCCGCAACTTTACTAGACCAGCCGTAACCTTGCTAGACCAGCCGCAACTTTACTAGAACAGCCGTAACTTTGCTAGACCCTGTACGTAACTTTATATTATGTGACCGCACTGCCATTTAATCTTGAAGGAAACGTAGAGCGCATCGCTCGTACGCCCTCAACTTTAGTTCTTGTGTGCTATACGCCTAAGACACATAATGAAATGATTCATTTGTGTGAATTTGGCAATTAGAAAAAAAATTGCGAAACCGAATTATAGTCAAATATTGTAAAGCCGCGAATTACAGCGCCGGGCATAACTAGTAACTTGTAAAATGCTTGTAAAGCAATTAGACGTCTAGGAAAACCAGTCACTAAACTTATATTTACAAAACTTTGTTAATTTCGACTTTCGAAAGTTTTAATACACCACATCTTGCTAAATGATCAATTATTAAAGTCGGCCTGTTTTAATTGGATTCGTAGTTCCACGGTAGCTAAATTAATCAAGTTCTGGTGGCGATTAAAATTTATTATTCTCGGGTGGACTGTTTTTTACTGAATTAAGACCTGCCAAAAACTAGGTGTTCTCTCAAAGGTGCGGAAATGGGAATTGGGATGACAATTGGATAAAAATCATACCATTCTCATAATACTGTCAGATAGATAATGGAAATATATGGGATGGGATAGGGCCGTTTGCTGTGTCAATATGTAGGTATATGATACTAACCCAAAGAGGATACACTTATACTTTATCTAAGTACTTTGCTAGTTATTCTACCGTTAAGCAGTAATGTGCAAACATTACTGTGTTCCGGTTTGAAGGGCAATGTTTCCAGAGAAATTACAGGGCTTGGAGATATAACAGCTTAGATCTGTGGGTGACGAGCGCAGTGCAGTGCTAGGTAATGATTTGGACTCTTCATGTTCCAATAGCTGCGTGTCACTGTGCTGTTATGTGGCAGGCATGTTGCTTACCATCAGGCACATGTCATGCCTCGTCCCTCTTTATTTAAAAAAAAAACCGAAGAGGATACACTTATACTTTATCCAAGTACTAACCCCTCAAAAGTATTTGACCACTCGCAAAAATTCACTGTAGTAAAGTGACTGACGTTTGATATAGTTAGTTAGTCCGTTCCGACTCAAGTTTCGAGTGCTAAACGAGCTGCGGTCACGCGCGCATACCCTCCTTGAAAAAAGTTCGCAGGACGCGATCGAAACTTGAGTCGGACTGGACTGACTATATCAAACATGAGATACCCGTTTATTTATTTAAAATGTGTAATAACCACGGTCGTTTTCATATTTTATTAAAGTTTATACACTACTAAGAAATCTCGCAGAAAAATAACCACAAAACGGCACTTTCTCACTATCGATGTGCCAATCTTCATTTGGAGTAATGAATTCTTTGATCCTTTACGTATACAATGCTGTAATTGAAATTAACAACAGAACAACACCAAACTGTGTCTGTCGGTTTTGTTCTCATATTAGTTGTTTTGACCTTTTATCAACTGGACAGAACCTTTATATTAACAAACACTAAATTACAATGAAAACAAACCTTAACTACTTGCACTAAACACATCTGAATTATCCATAGAACAATGGAGTTCTAAAGATAATCAAGATGAACTTACTACCGATCGTTAGTGTGCCCAGCATGTTGGCGGCATTACCACGCTGAATGGCATTGCTTATCCTACTAATATTATAAATATCAATGTATAAATGTTTGGGTGTTTGTTGCTCAACCACGTCATAACGTATCAACGGATCGGGCTGAAATTTGGAGTATAGGTAGATTATTGTGGAAGAACACAGACAAATCAGAGTTGGTACGAGTAGCTGGCGTAGCAACGCGCAAGGGTTCAGCTTTCAGACAAACATAGAAGAAAACTTATAACTCAGAATTTGATAGCTTACCTTGGAAACTACACGGGTGTAACCGGAGGGCGTGGCCTCGCCATTTTGGCATGGCCATCTAGAAATGCGTCAGCATTTCCCATTGGCTGATGCTTTTCTAGATGGCCACGCCATGATGGCCTATCCACGCCCTTTCAGCATATCCCATTGGCTGACGTATTTCTAGATGGCCAATAGCCTTGGTCCCGAGTTTACCCGAAGCTTTCTTATCATACCCGAGCGTGACGAATGAATTCAATTCACAGCCCACGAAAAATCTGTCTAGGCGCGCCTAAAGAAGTTTTCACTTCAAAACTCGAGACCCAACGCAAAGCTCATTTTCAAGAAGGAAAAACGTAAAAATGACTAACGTAAATTAAATAACAAAATATACTCGCTTTCACTAGATTATTAATTATACCTACCTGCCAAGTTATTCAATTTTATGGACACAGACTTTTTCTCCAAGTCTTCAAAAGTAGGTGATTCCTTTGGAAAAAGTTCCTATATCTTTATGATAATAAGGAATAAATTACCGGGTAAAAGTCTACTTTCGTCGGTAGCTTTGACATTGTGATTCAGTTTAAGAGACTTGTGAAACTTGGGGGCGTAATCATTCGGTTTTGTTTTGTTGGCATGGTTTAAATGGTTTTGTATACGAATGGTTGTTTGTGTTTCATATGAATAAGGCGATTGAGAAACTCTTGTTAAAGGTACCTACGTTATTTAAAACAGGAGATTTTTGGTTTTTATTATGATTTTTGACGTGGATACTTCTTTAGGATGGGAGTTTAGCCTGGGAAGCAAGTCAAAATGAGCGCGCGGTCGACGCGACGCGTGACCAAAATTATAGCGATTATTTATTTGATGTACGAATATGTTTGAAGGGTTACTGTGTTCCGGTTTGAAGGGCAATGATTCCAGAGAAATTACAGGGCTTAGAGACATAATATCTTAGATCTCTGGGTGACGAGCGCAGTGCAGTGCTAGGTAATGATTTGGACTATCATGTTCCAATAGCTGCGTGTTACTGTGCTGTTATGTGGCAGGCATGTTGCTTACCATCAGGCACATGACCTGCTCGTCTCGTCACTGTATGCTATAAAAAAAATTATACTGTATGTGTATACGTACTAGCAGCGCCCCGCGGTGTTACCCACATAGTTCCCGTTCCCGTTATTTTGCCGAAATTAATGTTAATTTATTGTGTCGCACAAAAAATAATAACAAAATTAAGACAGATAGTCTTCATTTTTAAACATTACATATTAGTTCTACTAGTGGCGGCCTTATCGCGAAAACGATCTCTTCCAGGCAACCTTTTTTACCTTACTCGTTTTGTACCTTGGTAGGTTGTAGATCGTATAGCCGCTTGCGCAACATCAGGCTTGATGGTAGTCAAGCGTAAGTCCAATGATGTTCTATATAAACTGAGGTAACTGACTTAGTAAAACCTCATTGCGTAAGTGTATTAATAATTTTATTGTCGTCGGTTGAGTTGAATTAAAAAAATCCACGGATTAATAAAAAATATTGGCGCAGAAAAAACTGCTTTCTACAGTTCGACATGTTAAGAAAAATGCTAGCTTTTATAAACATTGCCATTCAGTGTGGTAAGGCAACCAGCACGCTGGACACGGATCCGACTGGCAGTGTGCTTCAGAAATTTGACTACATTTAGACCTTCACCGATCTCGTACATATAATTTAGACCTTCACCGATCTCGTACATATAATTTAGACCTTCACCGATCTCGTACATATAATTTAGACCTTCACCGATCTCGTACATATAATTTAGACCTTCACCGATCTCGTACATATAATTCAGAAGATCTACTTGATGTTAGTAGTTAGGTGTACTCGTTTAGTTTAGCTTTCTCATTATCTGTAGTGAAGTTTTGTTTAGAAAATTAATTAAAAGTTTTTGTTAAGTTATTATTTGTTTTAAGTAACGAAATAAAGATGTTACGTTCTAAAGTACTAAAGTAATAATATATTTTACCTTTTAAACTAAACCCAATTTTTCGTAACAGCTAGCTAAAACATTTCATAGTGGGTGTTTAATTAATTGGCATCCAAACAAAACGTTGTTCTTTGAAATGAGTAAGATTTTTACTAAATTTTATAACACACTAGCCCGCCCTGTGAACTTCGTTCCGCCTAAGAAACAATAAATAAATGGTTAGACATTTTTTTTTATGAAAATCAAATTGTTATGCTGATTGTCTTATTCCGGGCGAAGCCAAATCAAACACAGAAATCATTAAAAAAGGTCCAGCCGTTCTTGAGTTTCATAAATGGTGTAGCTAACACAACTTTCATTTAAATCTATACTAGCGGCCCGTTCCGGCTTCGATCGGGTAGTTCAAACATTAAACAAATAAATTGCATTAAAAAAAAACTGCGACCATAAATTAAATTTTACTATCTCTCAAGTTGGATCAAACTGCACACAGCGTCCTAAACTTGATCAAAATTGGTTCAGTAGTTTAATAGTTATCGCGGACAATCAACGTGACACGAATTTTTTATAAATAAAGATACCTACATATATGAAGTGTTCTAAGACATCTTATATATAAAATTCCCGTGTCACAGTGTTTGTTTCCTTACTCCTCCGAAACGGCTTTACTGATTTTAACCAAATTTTCTATGCATATTCAGTAGGTCTGAGAATCGGCTACTAGCTATTTTTGATACCCTTAAGTGACAAGGGTTGTTCACCCCAATTTTTTTTTTTTTAATTTTCAGACGAAAATTTTTGCTTTTATTTTTTTATAATGTGGCGTCAAAAAATACATACAACCCTAAATTTTTACCTTTTTACCACCAACCCTTATTTTTTAATAGTCATTTTAGTAATTAAATCATTTTTCATCCCGCTCGATAACTTTACTGATCCATTATAGTCTTTTTAGGGTTCCGTAAAACGTAAAAACGGAACCCTTATAGATTCGTCATGTCTGTCTGTCTGTCCGTCCGTATGTCACAGCCACTTTTTGCCGAAACTATGAGAACTACGCTGTTGAAACTTAGTAAGTAGATGTATTCTGTGAACCGCATTAAGATTTGAACAGAAAAAATTAAAAAAAAGAAAAAATTTGGGTTGCCCCTCATACTGAGAACTGAAACTCAAAATTTTTTTTTCATCAAACCTATACGTGTGGGGTTCCTATCGATAGGTCTTCAAAAATGATGTTGAGGTTTCTAAAATTATTTTCGTCTACACTGAATAATTTGCGCGAGAGACACTTCCAAAGTGGTAAAATGTGTGTGTCCCCGCCTCTTACTTCTAAAGTAAGAGAATGAAAAATCTAAAAAAAATATATGATGTACATTACCATGTAAACTACCAACGAAAATTGGTTTGAACTCGATCCGATGAGTAGTTTTTTTAGTGCGTCATAAATACTTGGCTGCTTTTATTTGTAAATGATTTTCACTCTATTTCAATTAAAATTTCCCGGAGCTTATGGCATATCTAAGATCTATAATATTAAAATGAATCGCAAATGTGTGTCGCACTCAACAACGCCTGGACGAATTTGGACAATGCTTTGTTTTAAATGTTCGTTGAAGTCCAATGATGGTTTTTACGGCGAGAAAAACAAGAATAATTGCCGGGAAAATTCTAAAAACAGCCCTTTTCTCTTTCCTATACAAACGTTTTCTAACTAAAATGTTAAGGTAATTTGAGCTTTATTGCTATGAAATAAAGTTCATATTAAATAACAGGCACTCGCTTATGTTTAAGCAATATATGTGTGTTCCTAACGTCAAGGAGTCAATTTGCACTTTATTCCCGCTGCACAAAGTTAAAACTCCATCACGTCTATCCAAACAATTGGAGGATAGGAAGATCTAATGTCACGTTCCGAAACCCACTCGGAAGAAACTCAATAAAAGTGATAATATCGCGAACCAAATTAAATTGAATAATCACAATACGTAAGACTCAATAGTACTCATGTTCAATTTGGTCGGCTCCACGATATTATTTACTTTGATTTAGTTTCGGCACGCGATATAAAATGCGTCAGTTTTCACGTCACTATATCAATCAAGTGTCAGACAAACACAAACCACGTTACCAAAAGTGTTTATTGACTAATCCACATAGAGCCATTAATTAAAAAAAAAGTGTTTTATTATTTTGATTTATTGATTTAATATCCCTATCTGTGCAAAATGATTTGAATACACACGTTTGTGCTGTGGAGTGCAATATTTTTGGAGTAAAACTAACGGACAGCTATACGAAACACCATACTGCGTTCCAAAACCGGAATAGCCGATGTGACTCAAAAAGCAGCCAATTTGAAAGTGGGTTCGGGCTGGACATGTTTGCTGCATGTCGGATGATTATTGGGCCAAAATTACCACGCGGAGGAAGCCAGATTGCAAACGACGACGCGGCAGACCAAAGAAACGATGGCAAGACAACCTTCACAAATATCGGAAAGACGACTGTATTAGCCATAGAAAGAGAAAAGTGGAAGGAGGGTATGGAAGCTGTTGCCCAATATTGGGACAAGACAGCCACATTACGAGTATAAATAAATATTAATACCTATTATGAAAATGAGATAGATGCAAATGAATTAAATTTCAAAGTTCAAGAACAAATTACAGAAGAACTGAGGATTTATAAATCAGTTGATTCGATTCAAGATGATTTCGTCAACAACTACCTATCCACCGGAATTTTTGAACTCGCTGGATATTCCAGGATTGCCACCTCATACCTAATCTTCAAGTTGGATCGGTAGTTAAAATGTTGTGAAATATGAACGAACCGCGTCTTTGCAACGGCACTCAGTTAGCTACAAAAAATACTGAACAACGTGATAGAAGCATTTATACTGAAAGGAAAGTATAAAGGAGAAGATGTTTTGATACCACGCATCCCAATGATTCCGACTGATGCACCATTTGAGTTTAAACGACTACAATTTCCTGTGCGGCTTGCTTTTGCTATGATCATAAACAAGTCCCAGGGGCAACCTTAACACGCTCAGCGCCAAGCCCTATATGGAAATACTACCAAATTTTGACAACTTTTAATTTTTGTTATTTTAGTGTTGTGAATTGTGAGGTGTTAAAACAGTATAGAAAATAATCACACCCCCTGCCCCGTCATCCCTTTTGTTACCGGTGTGTATGTTTTTTGATTCACGTGGCCTGGGAAATACTTTAAGGTATATAGATAAACTATTCCCCAGGCCATGTGTATCAATAAAGAGACACATTTCGTAATATTCTTTCTCTGTGTTTCTCTCTTGAATGCACATTTATTATTCAACCAAATAGTATCTCAAGAAACTTACTATCACTCAATTTAGGGAACAAATAATTGTAGCTTTACTAAAACGATCTGCTCAGTAAGCCGGAGATGAAGTGCCATCAGCCTCTATTATGACAAGAAGACCGTCTAATAGAAAACATTATCTCATAAGTAACAAAGTTGGAGAGAAAATTGTACGCTGAAGCTATGCAGAGGTGTTATAGTGTTTGTGGTATTAATCTAGAAAACCCATGATTCTCACGTGGTCAATTTTATGTTGCATATTCTCTCCCGTGTTCGAAAACCATCAGATTTGTTTGTCCACGTGCCAGGTAATCAAACAAAATACATCGTATATCACAAAGCACTACAATGAAAATAAAACAGATTTTTGGCAATAACTTGATTAACAATAAAGGGATTCATCATCATTATCAGCCTATTTAATATTCGTCCACTGTTGGACGTAGGCTTCTCCTAATGAATGCCACAAGGTGCGGTCTTCTGTATTCTGCTTTTGCTTTTAAATGCTTATATACGTTGAAGTGAAATGTTATTAACTGTATCAAGTTTCAACAGTATAGTTCTTATAGTTTCGAAAAAAAATAGTTGTGACATACGGATGGACAGACAGACAGACATGACAAATGTAACCCAGAAAGGTTCAGTTAGTAGTTTTCCGGAACCGTAAAAATGGATCTTCAAAATGTATGTACGCTCATAACTTTTGAATGACTGCACCAAATAGGATGATTCTTTGTTTGTTATTGTCGGGACTAGATTTGTACAGCAGAAAGTCTAGAAAATGTAGACGAAAAAATAAATGGTGGTACGAAGTTCACCGGGTCAGCTAGTTAACTTATAAATGTATGTAATAAAACAAACTACATAAAGCCTGCCTGTAATGCTGCGGCCCCACCTATCAGGCGAATATTCGTAACGTGTTGGCGCAACAAAAACATCGTATTCGGACTAAGACGATGTTGGTGTCTACATTAGCAGGCGAATATTCATGTCAAATTGGTGCGATGTATTGTGCTTTGATTATTTACTTGTCTAGATAGACCGCACCGAGTAGAAACAACAAAAATATAAGTTAAGTTAAGATAAGTTCGTCCTGTCGGTTTAATTGTCGCAACAATGACGTTGCGCGGTAAACACGTGTTTTGTGACATTTTAATATTTGTGCTATAAAAGTCTGCATAAATTACAAAGGACGATTGAAAAAAAAATATATTAGCTGATATCGGTAAGTAACCTTTACATTACCATTTAGTTAAAGAAGTAAACGATAGATTTTTAATACATATAACTTTGTCTCAGTCTTACCACTACAATATACATACATACAAATTTACTAGGTATCTACTGTCTATTGTCTATAATATTCATTATACCTAGTATTAAATTCAGTAGCGACTATATTTAGTAGCGACTAAATTCAGTAGCGACTAAACTCAGTAGCGACTAAATTAAGTAGCGACTAAATTCAGTAGCGACTACATTCAGTAGTGACTAAATTTCAAAATTAAATATTCAGTAGTTTAGTAGATATTGCAATTCGCGCAAATTAACATTACGCCATCTCACGTACCATACAGCCTTAATCTGTGTTCCAAATGTCAGCCCAATCCGTTCAGGCGTTACGACGTGATTTAGTTACAAACATCCAAACATTAACATTACGGAAACTACGCAGGTAAAGCCGCGAGGCGCTGCAAGTAACTAAACAAAACTTATGGTTTCCGTTGTTTTTTTGTTGTCTTTATTTGTTAAAAAAATCTTATAATGGAATTTAGAGAATAAATCATTCTCTACAATAGTCATGTTTTAATTTTATAGCATTGATATCTTGAGATATATCTAATTTAAGTGAATTGAACACTGAATTGAACGAATTATAGGTCTCTATAAATCGAAATATATTTTTACCCACTAGAAATACTTGGGGAGCTTGTATCACTTAGCACGCATACCATTGACATAAGAACAGTAATAACAGGGACAGTGACAGACAATCGTTAAACTTGTGTTTGAAACCTGGCCTCGTACTTTTGTCGCAATTACAGCGTAACGCGTCATCTAGACAAGTCAATAATCAAAGGCATTGTGCCGGATAGGGTTGTTCAGATTGTTGTGCGTCGAGACGTAGGCAGTAATTTAAAAATGAAGGAAATATTGGCTTTGCATCATAATGTCAGTAAACTATCATTTGTTAAAATTGTACGAGTATCATTTACGAAATAATATGAAAAAGAGAAGAATGAGGAGGCGCAAGAAGATAGCCGTGAGTGTATAATAATTGTTGACGATTGCCTGGAACATTTTCTTTTTCTATTTTTAATTGTATTTTATATTCTATTTTTCTTGTGACTTTAGTTGTTGCTTTAGTTACCTTGGTTAAGGAGCGCTTTGGTTTAATTTTGTAGATGTTTTAAATAATTTTAATATTTTACTATCATTGTGCGCCTTTCTCATTTCCTATATTCGCCACTTCGCCAGGTAGTTACAGTCCACCGCTCCCCAATAATTATAATTTCACTTTATTTTTCTCATGTACAGCACAGGAATGGAAAGTATGTTATCTGACTTAGCCGCAGAAAGTGGCATGGAATTTCCTGAATTTTTACGTATATCAACATATGGCTTTGAAATACTACTACAAAAGCACCATTAATTACCAATAATAGTTTAAAAAACGAAAAAACACTTTTAGCACGCACTAAAAATTACAAAAGCATTTCAAATAGCCTGTCCACCATCTTGGACGTCCGCCATATTGAATTTAAGTCACATGACTATTTTTTCGTATTTCTGACAGCAAAAACTTTCATTTGATACCCATATCATGGGGGTGGATTTCAAATAGCCAGTCCGCTATCTTGGGGAGGGCGCCATATTGGATTTGTAATGACGTTTCCTTTACAAGTCATGTATTGTCATCAGAATTCAGAGCGTGTGTTAAATTTAATCCTAATCAAAGACCGGGAAGTGAGTCAAATTAAGATTCCAAGATTTTCTTACATACATACTCGTAGTTAGTTACTTACAAGTGAAGTTAACAAAAGCGTTTAAAAAAAAGATACGATCAGAAAAACTAGTAAAGCTTTCCAATACTTAAGTCTTAAACATTCCTTTTGTGACGTTTGAAATTGATTGTATGAATTGTATAATTTATGGGGAACCTTACCTGAAATAAATGAATTTTGATTTTGAATTGACGTAGGTCAAGCGAATATTGCCGCGACAAATCCCTATGATTCGCGCCAGTTTACCAAGAGCTCTCCGATGCTTCATCGTCTTGTTCCGCATACATTGCGATAACACGAATGTACCCGGCCACACTAATCGCGCCAACACGAATATTCGCCGTAGGACGCATATGAGTCCGCACCATTTATGAACAAGCTGTGGTCAAACACCTAGTCTGTCTATTAAAAAGCCAAAGTCACGTTTCACTTCAAAAACATCTCGTGACACTTTCATTACAAAGAACATTTCTCTCCAAGGAAGTTTTAAGCATGGAACTTGTACCTACAATTTTATTCTATTAAATGGTATAAAAGATAAAAGCGCTTCGATTTTTTATTAATTTTTGAAAATTAAAGCTAGCGTTATGGTTTTAAAAATATGAGCTATGGCAGTTGTTCTTTGATGATCACTACTGCCTACTAAACTTATGGCAGGCGAAGATGACGTAGACCTTGACAAACCTAGATTTACTATATATATAACTATATCTGGTATCATGGTGGTGCCCACGTTTTGCCAGGATGGCTTTCTTTCTTTTTGACTAAATTATAGTAGATTGATAGATAGATACTCTTTTTCTACACATACACATTCTTAAAGCTAGTTAAGCAATTAGCGACTGTATTGCAAACAGTGATCTTGGCAGCCGATGGCTGGATAAAATAATTAGGCACAAAAAGACGGAGTGTGCAAGAGTGCAAGGTTTTACCAGCATAGTTCAAGTTCCCGTTATTTTACTGCGACAAAAAGTAAAACAAGTCTCTATGTCCTATTTCAGATTATATCTAACTGTGTATCCGATCCTTTTAGACGCTCCGATATGATTAAGTAACAAACATCTAAACATTCGCTTTTACAATTATAAACAATGTAAATGAACGTACAAAAACATTTTGATTACAAATAACTAAAATTCACAACATTAACAATACGCCTTCCAGTTCGTTTAAAACTTCTTCGTTTCTATCAGTAGAAAGGTCACGCTTGTCACTTTCCCAAAACGGGCCAAGTAACTTGAAGCTTTTAAATTAAGTTAGAAACCACTTAAAGTACATTTAAGTAAACTGCGCTCGTTACTAAGTTAAATCAGAGCAGGTGTCTCGGAGTTCGCGGGTTCGACTCCCAGGGGCGCAGTTGCCGGAAAATTTGAGTTGCTTTTTGGATTGTAACTTATTACTTACTTACTAGCGACGCCCTACGGGTTTAAGTGTTATTCTTTTTCTTTTTTTTTATAGTATAGACTATAGAGTGACGGAACGAGCAGGACATGTGCCTGGTGGTAAGCAACATAACTGCCACATAACAACACAGTCACACGCAGCTATTGGATCATAAAGAATCCAAATCATTACCTAGCACTGCACTGCGCTCGTCACCCAGAGATCTAAGATATCATATCTCTAAGCCCTGTAATTTCACTGGAAACCGGAACCACAGAATAAACACAAATAAGTACAAAAGTCTCACTTACCAAAAATAATTATATAAATAGCGACTCTTGCTGGGACACAACACAGTTCAATTCAGCTCGCATTAGCGCTCAATATCTGTCGCGATTTTCAACTCTCTTTTCTAACGCGTAACTCTGTCCCTGTCTAGCGCGGAGGGCTTACGACATATCTAATAACAATATGCGCGGGAAACGTTTTGCGCGAGCGCTCAGCCGTGCGTCCGACAACCGACTGTCACTTGTTTCCTGGAAGGAACGGTCTAGCGGTAGGCTAAAACCGCGCGACCTTGAGCGAGTGAGGATGCACTGCCGGAACACAGTAATGTTTTCACTTTACTGCTTGGCGGTAGAATAACTGGCAAAGGTGTGGTACTTCCCCAGGCGGACTCTGCTAAGAATCCTACCACTACTAAAATGGAAAATCACTACAGAAATGGAGTGATGTTTAAATAACTTTCATTTAAAAAACCCGACTGTAAAAAACATTATGTGATACAATATACTACCTAAGGACACTTGGTGATTGTGACGAATCTAACGATATCTTAATTGTCAATATCCGTCCAGCCGTTTAGAAGATACGTGGGAATAAAGAAATTTACAAACTTACAAACGCGAAAACCATAATCCTTCTTTCAGTCGGGTAAAAAATTATAATTTTAACAATTTATTCTTCTGTTACAGGTATGACCACAGACCAGACAGACCTCTGGTTGATGTTGACTTCTTTTGTAAGGTAGTGGTAAGATATTTTAAGTTTTATTGGTATTTAAGTAACTGTTTTCGCAATAGTTACGATGGACTGTTGTATCATAATATATGTTTTACTAGAAGCGCCCAGCGGTGTTACCCGCGAAGTTCCCGTTCCCGTTGTTCCCGTTGTTTTTTCGGGATAAAAAGTAGGCTATGTGTTCTTCCAGACTATAATCTATATGTGTTCCAAATTTCAGCCGGATCCGTTCATACGTTAGGACGTGATTGAGCAACAACCATCCAAACATCCATACATTCACATTTACAATATTAATAGGATTGTGGTAGGACTCTTTGTCGAGTCCAGAATTACCTACCAAACTCTTACCAGTTATTCTACCGCCAAGCAGTAATGTGCGAACATTACTGTGTTTCAGTTTGAACGTCAATGTTTCCAGAGAACTAACAGAGTAAATTACCACGCTGAATGGAATTGCTTATACGTTGGGTCAAATAAACGCCAGGATTTTGGTCACGCGCCCCGACAACCAAGCGCTCGGAAAGGCTTTTGAAAATGAGATGAGCTCTCGGTCCCCACGGACCCAATGTCTCAACACCAAATGGCTCAAATATGTAACCAGAAATGTGTACATACTTACATACATAAATTTCGGTAATGATAACACTATAAGTAGTTAGATAGATATAAAAAAAAATGCCCAACGCGTCTTTGTATGAATTTATAGAAGGTTGTCAATTAGGCTGTACGTTTTTTAAAATTTTTACCGACTTCAAAAAATGAGGAGGTTGTCATATCGGTTGTACGTTTTTTTGTATGTATGTTACACGATAGCTCCGCCAATTAAGAAACGTTTTATGTTTGATAAAACATACTTTTTTTTTTTAATTTAATTTAAACACTCCACAGAATCCGGGGTCCTGACCTTTGTCATTACAATAATCTTTTTTTTATTTACATAGATCTTGGATTAGGAGAAGAAGAGAAACATAAAGGGGGGGGGGAGTAGGGGGGTGGTGAACATTTTAAACGTAATTCTAGTACTAGTCAGTCCGATTTCGTCTGTTGAGCCGATCACTACCGGTTAGGATTCCGATAGTAATCGAATCAACATACTTCGGAGGTTGTCCCATAAACAAGTGTTTTATCTAAATGGGTATAGTATATCGGTCGGTGTATAGGATTTTAAAATATCAACAAACATCTAAAATTTTCTTATCTGAGTACAACTTGTACTCGCACTACCTCGTCGTTTAGGGCTCCCACACAAAACTGCGATGCGATGCGACGCCGCAACGGAGGAAAGGCTCCCACACAAAACTGCGATGCGATGCGATGCGGTACGATGCAAATTGCTCCGATGCGGCGTTGCATCGCATCGCTTCGCAGTTTTGTATGGGAGCCTTTCCTCCGATGCGGCGTCGCGTCGCATCGCATCGCAGTATTGTGTAGGAGCCCTATATTGGAGCAGTGTGTTTAGATTTCACCAAAAATATGAAATTTTTCGAATGTCTATTTAAATTTAAACACCGACACACTACAAATTTCATTTTAAATTGAAGTCAGATTTTGTTTTTTTTGAGAAAATCAAATTATCCCTATCCCTATAGTATTATTTGGAGGTTGAAAACCGACACCGTTTCGTGGTTGTCTAAATAACCGCCATTACAAAACTTGAGTTTACACTTGTTATCCAACATTACCGTGACTTAAGTGAGAGTATCTCTCTACCTAGTCTGTGCTTAAGTGAGCTTAATTATGTCTCTTTGAGGTTCGTTTGACGCCGCGAACATTAAAGATTTCTAAACTGATTTCAATTTGAAATTTAATTCAAATTTCGCGAAAGCCTTGAGTAAAATTTGAAATACAGCGGTCGGTATGACAAATAAGTTTTTGAATCTGCTTTTTCTACTCGAACAGCCAAATTGGTGCGTTGATGAAACTGGTAGTAGTAGGTATCTTTGCAGAGTTCGCATGGGGAAATACCACACTTCTTTGGGAGTTTTTCTACCGCCAAGTAGTAATGTGCAAACTATCATCTATGAAAAATCATTCCTGTGAATGTGGTGTATGAGACTGCATCGAAATATAGGGCTCGCCCCACCGTTTAGTTAAATATATCATACTAGCAGAGCCCCGCGGTTTCACCCGCGTATTTCCCGATCCCGCTATTTTCCCGGTATAAAAAATAGCCTATGTGTTATTCCAGACCATTATCTATCTATGTACCAAATTTCATCCAAACACCTTCAGTAGTTTTTGCGTGAAAGAGTAACAAATTATATACAGGGTTACTGGTAATCAGCCTGCATCCGTTTAAGGGCATGTTCTGTATATTTAAACAAACAAGTTTTGTTCTACAACTTTCGTTAAAACTTAATATATAACCCAAAAAAAAATTGTATTTGTTGCCCTTTTGTACTGTTTAGCGACTTTTTAGTGTTTATTCACTTCGGTACATCATTTTTTGCGCGTTAAAGAGCGTACGCGCTCTCGTTACGAATTGTTACGAAGAGTTCGATACTTTTAGACCGTGCAAATGCACTTTTTATTTATTTTGTAAAAGAAAAAAAACATTTTTTTTTAAAACTGTAGAACAAAAGTTGACGTATTGAATGTACTTAACATCCCCTTAAAAGGATGCAGGCTGATTACCAATAACCCTGTATATTCTAACAAACTTTTTCACGTTCATAATAAGGATTAGCAAGATTTAATAATACTATACCATACGAGGAGTCAAACACAATTATTATGTGGTAGAATGCAGCTAGGTTTTAGTATGAAAAGTAATGTGGTTGTTACATATTTTTAATTAATTCAACCACATCACAAGTGAGTAAACCGTGAATTAATTAAACCAGCCTTTGATGTGAAAAAGAAAAAAGTCACTCCTGTAGTCTTTAGTATTTTTTATAGTATAGAGTGACGGGGCGAGCAGGACCTGTGCCTGATGGTAAGCAATACGCCTGCCCATAACAGCACACATAGCTGTCATAAAGAGTCCAAAATAATTTTGTGCGTTCGTCACTAGAGATTTAACATGCTATATATATATCTCTAATATATAAGTTGCGGCTGGTCTAGTCGGGAGAACGGCGCCTGCCGATCCGGAGACCCCGGGTTCAAACCCCACACGCACCACTGTCTTTTCGAAGTCATGTGCGTAATGCCGCTAACTTAAAACGGTGAAGGAAAACATCGTGAGGAAACCGACATGTACCTAGAATCTTTCGAAGTCATGTGTCATCCGCCAGCACGCACTGGGCCAGCGTGGTGGATTATGGCCTTAACTCTCTCCTTGCGAGAGAAGGCCCCGAGTCCCAGCAGTGGGAACGTTTAGTGGGCTGTTGATGATGATATATATCTCTATGCCCTGTAATTTCACTGGAAACACGGTCCATCAAACCAGAACACAGTGATGTTTGCGCATTACTGCTTAGCGGTAGAATAACTAAGTGAAAGTAAAAAAAAAGTGTAGTACTTCCCGTGGCCGACTCTGCAAAGAACCCTCCTACTACACAATTTTTCACGTACCTACTTATTACAGTTTTTTTACACTATTATAGGTTTACACTTGACCGCCATCTCGTCTAATGTTAAGCGAATATGCGGTATACGATGGAGCGAGCGTACCTAGATAAAACCGATTTACTCTCGACTTGAAGACACCAAGATTGTAACCATCGGGTAAAAACCACTCAGGAAACGCATTCCACAGCCAAAAGTTCGTTCTAAAATCTAACCTTTTCGCCAGAGAAACGCCAATGAAATGATGTCGATTTTGTCTTGCAGTCCGATTGAAAAACTGTATTTTTTTTTACCAACTCGCAGTTGTCAAGGTTTTATTATTTTCCCTGTCCCGAGTTCTTGGCTATTGTTTGTGTGCCTCGATTGGTGCGGTTTCAAATTAATTGGTTTGTTCTGTCCTATATAATTGTTTGTGTAGGGCCCGCGCTCCGTTTTCAATTATCTTGTTTATTTACAAAGTTCTTTCTGTATTATGTCCTGGGTCGTGGTTTGTGTTAGTACTCCTTTGTAGACTGGGGAAACGGTTTTTTATCACTGGTCTACGATTGGCTACCAATTCACCGAAAAATACTTGGTGCCTTCGAAAGAATCGTAAGTGAATCGGTGTCTTCAAGGTAAGCACGTCCATCGTAGATCGCATCGTTGCTTAACGTCACGGACGGCGGTCAAGTGCAAACCATGCAAACATTGTTAAGAAAGAAACACAATATTCATTCATTTTAAATAAATACACGGGTAACTCACGTTTAACTAACTCAAGTTTCAATCGCGTCAGGCGATCTTTTTCAAGTGAGTGCTAAACGCGCGCGCACACTTGAAAAAGATCGCCAGACGCGATCGAAACTTGAGTCGGACTGGAATGACTATATATCAAACGTGGATTACCCGTGTATTAATTTTAAATTAATAAATGTTGTGTTTTTTTAACAATGTTTGCATAAGTGACAGAACTAACACGTGTCCTTGATTGTAAGAAACACGCCTGCCCAATACAGCACTGCGCTGCGCTCGTTTCCCAGAGATTTCAAATGATTTAAAAATTGATGATGATTTGAAAATGACTTCTTTGCCCTGTAATTCACCTGATGATTTTCGTGATAAACGATCTAAAAAAATGAGGATTTCTTCAAACCGATAGGAATCGGTTTCTTCTTCTTAGTAAGCGTACTATCCTTGACCACATCCTCCTTTACATCAGGTGAGATGACGGTCAACCGATAGAATGGCATAAAAATCGGCCCATTAGTATATGAGCTATGCCGTAGATATCTTTATTTGTCAACCAAATAAAAGGAATATTATTGACGTCACTACTTCCCTGAGAAAAGCAGCCAAAAGCAAAAACTCGTCCTTATAGCCGCCCATTACATACTTGTATTACATATTCTTACGATACGAATATAATATTTACCAAATATTATTAACAGAAGAGGCCGCCACTATCCCTTTAACCATCCTTTACGTACTAGACAAAAGATATTAAGCGTACAACTGAATTATTGGCCCAATATCTACAACAAAAGAACCGCTGCGGTGACCATATAGAAATACTTGATGCTGTGTAGTTTGTGGACAGTACATAAGTCTAAATAAAAAATGCAGGTAATATATTATATAACATCCTGGTGCGATACTGTCACGAGTTAAATCCTACTAATATTATAAATGTGAAAGTTTGGATGTTTGTTGCTCAATCCCGTCGAAACGGCTGAACGGATTAGGTTTAAATTTTCTAAAGCGCCCCGTTACTTGGAGCAATAATGTTAGTTTTGTAATACATCGTTTTTTTTTTAACATTTATAGGTTTACACTTGACCACCATCTCGCCTGATGTTAAGCGACGATGCGGTCTAAGATGGAGCGTGCTTACCTAGAAGAAACCGATTCACTCTTGATTTGAAGACACCAAGATTATAACCATCGGGAAAAACCCACTCAGGCAACTCATTCCACAGTCGAGACGTTCTTATCACAAAAGTAGAGTCAAACCTCTTTGTTCGTGTCTTTGGAACATCAACCATAAAACGATGCCGCTTCTTCGAGTTACGAGAAGTCCGATAGAAAAAAGGGCTAGGTGGTATTAGATCATGCAGATCAGATGCACACTCTCCGAAGTGTATCTGATAATAAACCGATAAGCTAGCAATTTTTCGGCGATGTTCAAGAGATCGTTTCTGTAAGAGGGTGTTAGTGTCATTGTGGATTTGGCGCAAATCCCCATTACATACAATATGTATATGAACTCTTGAAAAATAACATTTTAGTATAAGATACCGACAAAAGTGTGAAATGTGGAACACAAAAATTAAGATGGACTGGTGGGGAAACAGTGGATGATACCCATACTAGTTACGTTAATTGGTAGAAACCTACATATTTGTAGCAGTGGACAATTAAAGGCTGTGATGATAATTATACATAGAAAGAGACTTGTCAACAGCAAGAAAGGCTTATCAATTTTCTATTTTAGTACTCAGGAAGTCAGGAAAGATCGGTTACTGTGGACTAGGTGCCAAAACACTGTGAATCAATTTATGATTTCTATTCGGTCTACCATAATATCCCAACACCGTCACCCAATTTGTGACTATAGAAGGAAAAAAATGTTCCTGATTATAGTTTAGGTACTGTCTCTGAAATACTTTAGACTTACACGGAGTACAATGGATAATAAATAGTGGGAGTCGGGAAAAAACTGGGCACATTGTTGCGAATGTTGGTCTTGTAGTGTCGCTTATTGTGGTAATGTCCGGGAGTTATTACTGCTTTCATGGCAACACTGGTAACTTTTATGCCTGTACGGCGAATGGCGCACCCGTTACTGTTTAAAAATGTTAAAATATAACAAAAGAACGGATACAGTTATTGAAAATATGAATTTATTCTCAGTGTTTTTTGTCGCGGTTAACGCGCGCAATCGCGTGACCTTGGAAAAGGCTGCATAATGCGGTTGAAACTTAAGTTAAACTGGACCGATCTCACGTGAGTAATCTATGATCTAATTAAAAAATAAGTAACAACTACGTTAGTTTGACATAGTCAGTCTAGTCCGACTCAAGTTTCGATCGCGTTTGGCGATCTTTTTCAAGGAGAGTGCGCGCGCGCGTTCGCTGCTTGTTTAGCACTGAAACTTGAGTCGACTGGACTGACTATATCCAACGTGAGTTATCCTTGTATTTATTTAAAATGTGTAGTAATAACCACGTTAGTTTACATGCTGTTAAAGTATTTTTTCATAACTGGTTACCAAATATAGGTAATGAAAACGGAAAATAAGTGTTTATTGGTAACTGGTTACAAAACACTGAAAAAAATTCTTTTTTCGTAGCTGGTTACGAATCAGTCGGTTACGAAAGTGGCTGAAGGGTGTTATAGTATGAAAACTGACGTGGTAGAGTATACGTTAGTTTTCCCGCCTAAGTAGATGTTTACAAAAATTCGTTGCATGAAGTTTGAAGGGCAATCTTTCTAGACGTTGAGAAATTACTGGGCATAGAGACAAATTCCTTAATTTTTACTATCTATGTGTAAATTAAAGTAAATAACGTTATTTTATGAAAAAAAAAAAAAAAATTGAACCAATAGTGCTGTTTCAAAATGAAAACTCATGTTATGTTTGTTTTTCACTCGTTTATTGATTATCATGAATGCGATCGCAGCTGTAGTAACTAAGGCTTTTCGCAACCTCTGTGTGAGGGCCCACTTTTTAGAACATTTCGTCAAAAGGAATTCGGCTTTGACACAGTATTTTTGGGAATTTCTCGAATGCAGGAAGGATGGAAGTGAATTTAAAATTTTTATTCTCGAAAACTAGAGCATTTTGAATTGTTCGGAAGTTTGTTTTATTGAGTTGAGGCGGAAAATGGCGTTGTCATGAAAGTTTTATCCGGAATAGCACCGTAAGAGCGGTTTACGTCTATTTCGGACTTGTTTGCTAGCTCGGCAGTGGCAACACTACAAAATGCTGATGTCTCTCTTAGAAAACTTAGCGTTATAGCGTTCATAACTCTGTGTTTCACGTCCAAAACACAATCATTGGTAGTGAAGGAAGCTATTCGAAGTGTTTTTTTTTATAATATAGAATGACGAAACGAGCATGTCATGTGCCTGGTGGTAAGCAACATACCTGTCCAGCACAGCATAGTTACACGCAGCTATTGAAACATGAAGTGTCCAAATCATTACCTAGCACTGCACTGCGCTCGTCACCTAGAGTTGTACGATGTTTTATGTCTATGGCCTGCAATTTCACTGGAAACATTACCCTTCAAACTGGAACACGATAATGTTTTCACATTACCGCTTGGCGGTGGAATAACTGGCAAAGGTGTGGTACTTCCCCAGGCGGACTTTGTAAAGAATCCTACCACTAAAATAAAAAAATGGTCAAGAAGTAACTTACCTAGAAGATACCTATTTAATCTAGATTTAAAGACACTAGATTGTAATTCAACTAACTAATCTAGGTACAACAACTAGGCAAACAAATTCGGAACTAATCATAGCATAGACTATTACATTTCTTTAATCTATCATTGGTCTTTGCTCCGAATAACAATT
This sequence comes from Ectropis crepuscularia, assembly GCA_963693475.1. Lineage (NCBI taxonomy): Eukaryota > Metazoa > Arthropoda > Insecta > Lepidoptera > Geometridae > Ectropis > Ectropis crepuscularia. The sequence continues at coordinate 25,419,257 of OY856355.1, forward strand.
AACAATATACATCTGTTCATTCAAACCCTATATATTACTCTTATATTAAACAGAGAAATACGTTGCCTTAGTGAGTGTTCCCTGATAGATTTAATCTAGATGTCTTCAATTATTTATCTAGATAATCTAGATTATCTTTTGTCTTTTAGACTAAATCGGTTTTTCGGTAAGCACGGTCCATCGTAGACCGCATCGTCGCTTAACATCAGCCGAGATAACGGTTAAATGGCAACCCATTTTCCAAAAATAAATTGTCAGTATTCTGTTACAAACGCTTCAAATAGCCCTGAAAACTGCTTCTTATAATATTTAGCCAAACCCTTTTCTAAATTCTGTCTTTTAATTCCCATATCGCGAAAGGCAGGCATTACTTTTGCCACTTTTGCCCTTTTTGCATAGAGATTTAGGGTGGCATGTTATTTGTAGTATTTTGTACGAAACGTGTATTTTCTGTAAATCTCTGATAACAGGGTATCTGAGGGGCTTTGTGGGGAAACTTTGAGAACGTAAACTTGTTAACGAAATACGGGGAGTGGGAACTTATCCAATATTGTATTTTGGCACTTGTTTATAACGTAGCGAGATAAACAAAACGAAAATTGACGTGGTAGTAGACTTTTGTAGTGGTAGGATTCTCTGCGGAGTCCGACTGGGGAAGTACCACACCTTTGCCAGTTATTCTACCGCAAAGCAAATATTTCTGTGTTCCGGTTTGAAGGTCAATGTTTTCAGTAAAATTACAGATCATAGATAAAATATCTTATATCTTTAAATTTTTTTATTTATTCATAGCTTACAATAAATGTGAAAAAATAATTAGCACTTTTAAACCTCGCAGAGTCTGCACTACTTTTTATCTACACTGAATAATTTGCGCGAGAGACACTTCCAAATTGGTAAAATGTGCCCCCCCCTCTAACTTCTAAAGTAAGAGAATGAAAAATCTAAAAAAAATATATGATGTACATTACCATGGTAAACTACCAACGAAAATTGGTTTGAACTCGATCTGATGAGTAGTTTTTTTTTAGTACGTCATAGATACACTATTATTGAAACTTCGATCAAAGTTACAACGAACTACAAGAACTCTGTGTACTATACCTCATTCCAATTCTCTGTGAATAAAAGGTAAACAAATCGATGTCACTCAAAATATGACAGACCAGCATTTCTCAACCATTGTTTTACAAGATAGTTTGTAGTACCTTTCATTGCTTGCCCTTTTAAATTTTCGCCGCATAAAAAGGCTAAATATATATGTATGCATATCATAAACACCCAAATAAATGTTCCCACTGCTGCTGGGACTTGGAACAATCAACACATTGCCGCTGTAAAAAATCGTCAGGCACAAGAATCTGCAATTGCTGAACATTTGATTGATGCTAAAACTGGTCATTGGATCGAGATCCACGACCCGAAGGTTCTATCTACCGAATGTCATTACTACGCAAGAATGGTTCGGGAAGCATTGGAAAATAAAAAACATAGGTATATATTTCAACTACGACGCGATGACCACGATGTCAATAACCGAAAACTAACCAGTTTACGGTTATCGGCGTCGCGAAATCCTCTAATAAATAAATGTGTGCATAGCGCACTTAGTTTGGAGAAACCTGGTGATATGGTTAGTCTTGTGTGTAGTGTTAGTCACCGTGCAATTTTTTAAGCCCAAATGAGGGTAGATGGAGATTTCCTCTCATTTCATAATGAGAATATGGCGGGCATACGTACATTTATTTCCCCCACGTAAAAAAAGGAAAGGCAAAGCATTTGAGTTCGGAGAAGAATGTAACACTAGAAGAAAAGTAATTTAGATGTTTCCTTATGTGAAAACGTTCCTTTTATTTTTAACAATAATTAAATAAGACTGGCCTCGTGGCTTAGTTGGTAGTAGCTCTACCTGCGAAGCCGAGGGTCGTGGGTTCGATTCCCACCCAGTGCAAATATTTGTGTGATGAATTCAAATGTTTGCACTGTGTCTGGGTGTTTCTATGTATAATAAAAATGTATTTCAAACTATATAAGTATTATATCAGCTATCTGGCCGCCATCACACAAGCTTTGCTTAGTTTGGGGTCAGATGGTATTGTGTGTAAATTGTCCACCAGTATTTATTTATAAAAAAAATATCTCGTTCGAATTGTCCTCGTACTACCCAAAACTGATCATTACACTATGACGTAATATTCTGTAAACACATACAAAAGTTTCGATCAAAATAACACAAAATGTATGTCATTTTAGAGTGAAAACTATACATGCTTTTGATAGTAAACAGCGTAATGTAGAACACGTATTTAGAGGTTTGCGATTTTCTCTCAACTCGTTACGACACAAGAAACCTTTTTCTCGGAGTTCTTTAGTCATACTCTTACTCTTTTATTGATAACGAGTAGTTGCATGTCATATTCAAGGTATTCAAATATTACCAATACAAGTCAATAATTTAAAAAAAAGTAGACGTCAATTTAAAATCCCATTACAATAAAAATCAAATAATACATTATATTAAAATCAAATTACATTATAATTAAAAATTCTAAATTAATGACAAAAATAAATAGAGTAAAATTAATCCATACTGGAATATAATGGAAATGGGCATTTTCACAATATGGGCATGATGGGCAATATGGGTATGTTAGAAAAATAGGCGCGTACTTAATAAGAATAATTTGATGAAAAGAAGTATAAATGTCTTGAATGCAACATTGAGAGTTTGAGAAACACAGATCAAATTGCTAGTACTTAAAATCATATTTCTATCATCCTACCATTACTTTATATAACTTTTAAAATAAGATAGTATAGAATTATTTGATCAATACAAATCTAAGTATATGGTATTTAAGATCGCAATAAAGTCGAATTCTATTTGTGAAAAATATTTTAAGGCTATTTCATAAAAATACTAAGATTAAACGATGTTTATGTTATGGTATCACCTTTGTTTTGGTTTTCTACACAGCTTATTGGAATGCACTATATGTATATTATGTTACTTGCTGCAACGGAACCCTTCATGGGCGAGTCCAACTCGCACTTGGACACTTTATTTCTGTTTCGTAGATAAATACTTCAGAGGAAGGAAGTCCCGTATTAATTTTATACGGGAATTTGTGTGGTGCTTTTTTGAAATATCAACAAAAACTAAAAGAGACGAACTTCTTAGCATTCCATGGATTCACCGTGCGGGTGCCGGGTCCATCATGTAGCAGAGAGAGAAAAATCTCGAGTAGACCCCAAGACTTGTGACTCGGGCGTAGTTTTAAAAGGGGCCCCTTTTGGTGACGTAGGTCAACACTCACCTTCACTACTCGTATTTCTCTCCCTGCCCTGCCAAATCCGATATGATCCTACTAGTGCAGCTTTAGATAGAACTTACTGCACTTCTGGACAACCCAAGCCAAGCCAAAACCCTTAACTAATGACGTATTTGTAGTGGCAGTGGCAGACTATACCAGCCCTGAGTTACTAGACCAGCCTAAACTTCTATTGGAGGATATATCCAAAAATCATATACCAACTCGTACTTCTGGTCGGACACAAACATACTCTTTTACATCGGAAATTAGAAATAACTGCGCAACCGAAGCGATGGTACCGTTTTCACCTTACCCTACGTAAGGTGATATGAAATATCTCGCGGACTCAGATTACTGTGCCGTATGAAACTGCCGGAGGCTGAAAATGATGTAATATAAGAAGTCTACGGAATACTGCCTGACTGCCCTCGTGGCTTAGTTGGTAGTAGCTCTGCCTGCGAAGCCGAGGGTCGTGGGTTCGATCCCCACCCAGTGCAAATATTTGTGTGATGAATTCAAATGTTTGCACTGTGTCTGGGTGTTTATATGTATGATAAGTATGTATTTAGAACTATTTAAGTATTATATCAGCTATCTGGCCGCCATCACACAAGCTTTGCTTAGTTTGGGGTCAGATGGTGTTGTGTGTGAATTGTCCACTAATTGTCCACTAATGTCCACTAATATTACGATGACGTTCACGATTTTATGGGGAGTGCGTAATACTCGGTGAAGTACCACACCTTTAGATACTCTTTATTGGGATACCAAAAAAGACACACAGAAATAGACAGAGTCGAATAAAGAAGTTGGACCCCATTTTTGCGATAAGATCCCTTTTCTGTAGTGGTAGGGGACTCTTTGCAAAGTCCTCCTGAAGAAGTATTATATCAGCTATCTGTCCGCCTTATTACATACAAGATTTGCTTAGTTTGGGGTCAGATGGTGTTGTGTGTGAATTGTACACCTACATATTTAAAAATAAAAAAGTACCACACCTTTGGCAGTTATTCTAACGCCAAGCACCAAACATCACTGTGTTTCGGTTTGAAGGGAAATGTTTACAGTGAAATCACAGGACATGGAGATAAAACATCCGATATCTTTGGGTGGCGAGCGCAGCGCAGTCTAGGTAATGTTTTGAACTCTGCATGTTTAAAATAGCTGCGTTTCATTGTGATGTTATGGGCAGGCATGATGGTTGCCATCAGGTACATGTCCTGCTCGTCTCGTAACTCTAAATAAAGAACAAGCGACACGCCTGCCCATAACAGTACAGTGTCACTCAGCTATTGGAACATGAAGAATTAAACCATTTCCTATCATTGCACTGCGCTCGTCACCCAGAGATTTAAGATAGTTTATCTCTATGGCCTGTAATTTCTCTGAAAACGTTGCGCTTTAAACCGGAACACAATAATGTTTCCACTTATATTTTACTGATATACTTTGAATGGAGAATAAAGTGATATTATTTTCGAAGTTTTGACCTACTGACACTAGTTAGACATTGATAGCTCAAAGAAATGTCTACGGTGATACAGAAGAAATATCTTTAACTCTCTGATACTATGGTTGTTTTTCCTAAAACACGACAGTAGGCTATTTGTCGAAGAATAAATCACATAGATACCAAGTTGTGGAGATAAAGAGAGCGTAGACTAGCGCAGTGTGCCGCAAAATGTGTGCCGTGCTCATTTATTTGGGTACTGTGTAACTAAAAAAAAAAAGTTAAACAAAAATAGTAATTTAAATAATGTATATATTATAACTTCTCGATCAAATTAGTAGTACTTAATTATAAATTAAAATATGTTAGCGTTTTATTTTATTTTAATACTAGCAGCGCCCCGCGGTGTTACCGCGTAGTTCCCGTTCCCGTTGTTACCGTAAGTTTTTCGAGATAAAAAGTAGCCTATATGTTTTTCCAGCCTATTATCTGTTTGCATTCCAAATTTCAGCTCGATCCGTGCAGACATTAGGACGTGATTGAACAACAAACATCCATACAATGACATATTTATAATATTAGTGGGATAAGGGTTATTTTTACAAAATTACCATTTTTGTAATTTGATAGACACAGTGACGATACGAGCAAGCCACTAGAACATGAAGAGTTCTAATCAATAGTGAAGTAGTGTGTGTGTGGAACAACGGTCATGGTCGCGAGAAGAATAAATACTATGCAGGTATTCTCATTAGAAAATGAAGGAATCAGGAACAAGTGATGCTTGGCGGTAGAATAACTGGACGTCTACTCTATTTCTACGAAAACGTAATTTCGAAAAAAACCTCGCGACTTTCCTGCTCTCGTTCTACTTCATTTCGTCCGATACAACATTGTTTGACGTTGAAATGTTCTAAGCATAGAACATTTAAACGGACAAAACGACGGATCGAAGTAAAATCGGCGTTGGAAAGTCGAGAGTTTATTTCGAAATTACGTTTTCGTAGAAAGAGAGTAGACGTCCTGGTATATTTTGACTTGTAGTGTAATGAACGAATCCTTCGTATGCCAAAATATTACGTAAGTCCCGTTCAGGTACCTCTTACAGCCCCTTTGACGTCACAAGCTTGTTAAATTTCCATATCGATACGTATATCGATCGGAAAGGTAAACCTTTCCCAAAATTTTCACATTTTTTGTCTTGCTTAAGCCCTCGGTAAATGCGGTGGAGATTGCATCATCGAATTCTTCATAGACCTTTTTCCTATCGGAACGTCGAAATTACAATGCGGCTTCGTTCCATGGTGGATATTTCTGAACCCACGGTTTGTTGGGGTTCAGAAATATCTGCCATGGAACGATGCCGCTTTTCTTTACTCACTAAGTAAATCAATATAATTATGCCTATCCCACTTTTGTGCTCCTACTGCTAGCAATCGAGGCTTTCTTTCACATAGAAAGAATCAAGCCCATAATCCACCACACTGACCAAATCCTCGAAAGATGTATTTACTGGAGGATGCCGATTTTCTCACGACGTTCTCTTTCACCTTTTAAACCAGTGGTGTTGCGAAACTTTTCAAACATCATCTGTTTTTGAATAAATATACTCAATGGTGCTGAAGGGATTTCAATCTTGAACCTACAACTTCAGAGTTATAAAATTGGACTCTCTTGCTGTCTTGTCTCTTGCCGAGTCCTGGAGACATAGTACCAGGACAAAGATTATGTAGCTTGTATGGGTATAATGTCTTTGTACCAGGACTTGAAGTAACATTCGACTGGCTTTAATATAGAACAAATAAAAATTGTTCCACATCAAAATACAACCAAAAATATACATAATGTATAACCAAGAACAAAGAGCCTATCAAAAGAATAATCCCTTGCCCTCCAAGCTATGTTCAGTTTTAGCGTACAAAGGTAACTTGTCTACAACTTTACTCCTACCCCCCACCGAAATTGCCACTATATCAAGTACCACTGACGAATAAAAGACGTGTGAAAGAAATTTGAGTTCATGTTTTTCGCCAAAGGATTTCGTCGTGGTTTCGGGGGTCTGCCGCCGAACGTATTATCTATTCTATGGCCGAACGAAAACTGTCTTGGCTAGGATGTTTCTCTCTCTTTTCATTTCGTTTGAAATGATAGAGACGGCAATAGCATAGCCATAGCCGATTTAGTTAGGCGAAGGAAGGCCCGGGGGTCTACCGCCGAACAACACACAAAAATGTCATCGCTTTGATGTTTCTCTCTCTTTTCTTTTCGTTTCAAATGATACAGACAGGATTAGCAAAGCGATAGCCGATTTAGTTAGGCGGTAGAAGCGCGCTGGTCTATTGTCGACTATTGTTTTACTGTGATTGGATTAATTAAGATGGATGGTGGTGCGCGAGATAGATTCTTTGCTGGTAATAGATAATGTGAAATCGAAATACGAAAATTATTAGAGGTGAAATTTCTGTGTCTAGAACTATGGTCCGAATTCGACGGCTACATCATCACATTTGGTGTTACGTGATGATGCGGTCTAACGCAGAACGTCTTGAATAACTAGCTTTTTGCGACACGAACACCTCATTGAAATTATTTACTTTTAATGTCACTGTAACATTGTCAACATCGTCAGATCGTAATCTAACGCGTGAGATTATAATCTCACGGTAAATTAGGTTAGTTTGTAATCTGACGGCATTATATTATAATCTTATTACGACAACAAACGGTTTGACGGGTTTTATAATTCTACGGTGACAGACATATTGAATGTAAAGTATTCCGGAGATACTCTAAACTAGCATCGCGATCAAGGAACTACATTTTTTGTGATAAACCTGTGCATTGTATATTATACACTATAATTTAAATTCCAAATATTAGACTGTTCCTGATTTTTGTTTTTACCACGTACCTATTTAACGCTCCATCCTAGACCGCATCGTCGTTTAACATCAGGCGAGATGACGGTCAAGTGTAAACCTACAGAAGTTAAAAAATAAATAAAAAAATTGAGCAACAAGCATCTAAACAGCTGAAGATTCCACATTTAGCATGATACTTCCTATTAATATTTATAAACTTAGTTCATATGGTTCCTGGGATAAAAAGTAGGCTACGTGTTATCCAGACTATTATCTACTAGCTGACCCGTGCCCACTTCGTTGGGCATAATGTTAATAATCCTTTTTAGGGTTCCGTATAACATAAAAACGGAACCCTTATAGTTTCGTCATGTCTGTCTGTCTGTCTGTCTGTCTGTCCGTCCGTATGTCACAGCCACTTTTTGCCGAAACTATGAGAACTACACTGTTGAAACTTGGTAAGTATATGTATTTTGTGAACCGCATTAAGATTTGAAGAGAAAAATTAAAAAAAAAGAAAAATTAGGGTTGCCCCCCATACTGAGCACTGAAACTCAAAAAATTTTTTTTCATCAAACCTACACGTGTGGGGTGTCTATCGATAGGTCTTCAAAAATGATGTTGAGGTTTCTAAAATCATTTTCGTCTACACTGAATAATTTGCGCGAGAGACACTTCCAAAGTGGTAAAATGTGTGTCCCCCCCCCTCTAACTTCTAAAGTAAGAGAATGAAAAATCTAAAAAAAATAAATGATGTACATTACCATGTAAACTACCAACGAAAATTAGTTTGAACTCGATCTGATGAGTAGTTTTTTTTTAGTACGTCATAAATACACTATTATTGAAACTTCGATCAAAGTTACAACGAACTACAAGAACTATGTGTACTAGGTATGTATATTATGTTACTTGCTGCAACGGAACCCTTCATGGGCGAGTCCAACTCGCACTTGGCCACTTTATTATTTAGTACAGAGTGTTATCTCAATAAATATAATAAATTATCTGTACGATTAAAAAAACTACTTTTTGTAACTTAAATATAAATGTTAGACATATGCTGTCGTTGACTTTTTTGTAGGCATTTTCAAGCTCTACATCTTTTCTCTAGAACTCAAAAATAAATCTTTCATAGTTAAGGCAGAGTTCGTAAGAAACGCTTTCATTCGACCGTTTTTTCTCCGATTCACTTTACAAAACGGACTACCACGTAAAAGCCTTTTTATGTTTCGGTTTTTTTATAGCCTATGATACTCAGCAATAATGTGGCTTTCTATTGGTGAAAGAATTTTTAAAATCGGTTCAGTAGATCCCGAGATTACCCCTTACAATTTAACAACACACACAAACTTTACTTCTTTATAATATTAGTATAGATTTGTATTCCAAATTTTGACACGATTACGTTCGACGTACGTTCCGACGTGATTGAGCAACAAACATCCAAACATAGGCATTTATTAAATTAGTAAGATATTCTCAAACGAATTTTCATTTTCAATACATCGCTTAATTTAATAAAGCATTTTTCTAACCGTATCTAGTATAATGATGTAAACTTTCTGTCACAGACAGACCTGTCTTATCTCAAGGAGCGTGTTATCTTCAGAAAAGTTCAGACAGAGGTCGGTTTTCTAGTGCTTCGAGAGAAAAACTGCTTCTTAGAAAATACTCGAATAATCTCCCTAGTCAATGACGTTACATCATATAGACGCAACGTTTCAAGCAAAAGTTACAAATAAAGTGTCCTTATGTAATCTTTACGTACTGATGTATATAGATTAACTAGCAGCGCCCCCGTAGTTCCCGTCGTTCCCGTTATTTTCCCGGGATAAAAAGTAGCCTATGTGTTCTTCCAGACTATAATCTAACTATATTCCAAATTTCAGCCTGATCCGTTCATACGTTACGGCGTGATTGAGCAACAAACATCCAAATATCCAAACATTCATACTTTGACATTTATAATATTAGTGGGATTATTGTGATCTCAAAAGTTTAAAATTAAAATACAGCTCTATTTCGGAGTGGTAAAGTTTAATTTGAATTGACGAGTTTAGACATTTGAGTAAGCAGTCTAACAACTGCATACTTTTTTAATTGGTCGGGTTTATGTTGTGTTTTTGTTCAGAATTGTTCATGGATATCTTTTTTAGAGGGATAATGCTTTGGATTGGAATAATAGTGATATACTTACTGAAAACGTGACACACCATCATTCTTTTTCGCATTTCTAGAGTAGTTATTTCACGACAATATCTGTAAGACATAATTATAAGGAGAGTACGTAAAAAAGTGCTAAACTTGCCGCTATGACACTATTGATGAGGACGTTTTTTAACGCTAGCGTGAAATCCTTAGTTTTATACATCATTGCTCCTAGTACTCAAAGCTTAACTTGAATAGACATTTCCTTATCGAACGGCGAAGTAACAGACGGCATTATTATATGTTTTTAGATACTTACTAGAGAATCATTTTTTAAGTACTTATTTTATTTTGTGGTCATTAAGAATTGTGATGTTTTGTACTGTAGGTACCTACTCATCTAGTAATAATGGCATATTTATATATTTCAGTATACATCTATAGCTATAGGTACAAATAAATAACATTGGAATGTCTGCTGAATTAACAGCTGTTTAACAAGTTCAAATGAAATTATTTATATACGGTACATACATATATCTAAAAACTATTTTAAATATTTTTGTCTGTCTGTCTACCTGTCTGTTTATTCCGAGCAATCCCCGAAACGGCTGGATTCATTATGACGATACTTTCACTACCAGAAAGCTGATCTTCTAACGCATAGCTTACTCTTACTTTTGGAAAATGATTCCATTTCGTTCCGTGAAAAAAAAGAAAACCCTTAAAGCCGCGGGCACAACTAGTGGTAACTAGAAATCTAGCTCTTAAAATGTAGTCTACGAGTACCATATAATTAGCCAAATTACAAAACTCTTACGTATAAACTAACCCAAAGTCTAGTTCTCTAGAACTCGGAGTTTCAAACTACCCGCACTAAATTGCCAACTCCGTATCGCTAAAAGGAGGTTAGCTTGTCGCTTGTTTCACTACTAGCTTTGAAAGTGCTTGTTTTTAATTAACTGACTTTGAAAAGGAGGGGGTTGTTTGTAGTGTGGCGGTAGTAGCACTATTTGCAAAATCGATGGGAATCGCACGCATATTTCAGAACAGTGAGACGCAATTTTAGTCATCAATATAAATCAATGGATGTGCCCTTCCAAATTTCAGGCGCTCGATATTATGTTATCGTTGGGAAGAGTGAGCTCACTCTTTCCGTTTTAGTCTATTGTATGAAGCGGTGAACGCCGGATGTTTATACATATCGCTATTCGTTGTCAGCAACCGAAATAAGTAGAACTGCAACATACCTTGCCGCTAGCGATTCTATGGGTCAAGTAGATTGGTAGTTGTCAACCACTCACGCTACACACACATACGCAGTTTATTAACAATATCAGGTGCTTAGGGCACATCAAATGGTTTATATCGATGTATTTAGTATCATATTTGGATATGGAGGTTATATCACTACCCACATACCCAGCAATGCACTCCACTCTTCATCCAGAGACATGCGATGGAAAATAAATTTGCTCCGGCCCAGTAATATATTTATAATAAATATAGCCCATCACACAGTAATGTTTGCATATTACTGCTTGACGATTGAATAACCGGTAAAAGTGTGGTAATACCCGTGGCGACTCTTGAAAAACTCCACTATTAAACGTACAGTAACTACGTAACTCAGGATCGCAGTTGGTAGCGAATCAGGGACCATCTACCTACCACCTACCGCTGAAGCGTACTAGGCGTCAGCTACCCCTTATATTAAAACTATACCAATAAAAATCCCGCAATATTAAATACTTCCATGAAATACCTTCCACCTTCAGAATAGCATTATTATGATTTTTATTATACAAGGATAGTAACGGTATCTATTGAGGTCAGAAACTTGGAGTCCGTAAAAAGGAAGCGGAATTCGGCCCTATTATCTGCCCTACCCTCAGGGCAGATCATTGTCATGTTTTTTTTATTCCGACTTCGGTATTCCACCCTCGTGTATCAGGTGCGAAAACGGGACTAACGTTTGAGGCAGAGTGTCAACTTTAAGCCAGTACTGAAGTGAAAACTTCTTCAGGTGGTGCGGCGAGTACTTTTTGGGTGAACAAAAATTGTGGAACTCGCGTCAACGTTACGCTGTCGTTACCTATCACTATCGTTACCTAACGCTTTCCAACATTTTTTTTTATTACAGCGCTTTATTATTATTTGAGGTTATAGCAAAGAACTACGTTAAGAGTGCGCCTAAAGCCAGGAAAAAATCAGATTTCACCCGCGCGACGCGTTTCTTAATGTGATGTACATAAAGTCGAGAATAGCATGACACAGTTTGGAGGAAAAATCAATATTTAATCAGGAGTCCATTTTTGACCAAGTTTTATTTAAGTAATTAGGTACTCAATAACTAAACATAAATTTAAAAAAGTGTTCGGTTACTTTACTAGAACCTACAAATAGGAATTTTTTACCAAAAAATAATGTGGGGTCATCGCTGATAATTTCGAGTACTCGAATTAAAACGGGTTTTTTCTGTGTCATTTTTATTTTTTTATTGTAAAAAAATCTGATTTATTTTTAAAATTCTATTCGGTTATTGTGCTTCTTCTTGATTGTACCCACACGTCAATATTTTTTTTGTCATAGTTTTTAGTTTCTTAACTTCAGTGAGTGGCGTCGAAAATGTCCTTTTTTCGTTTTTCTGGCTTTAGGCGCCCCCTTAATGATGCTATCAAATTCTAAGTTATAAGTTTTCACTTCTATTGGCAATCCCACGGATGTCGGGGCAGTCCCTATAATCTGTCTGTCACCAGGCTGAACGGTGGTAGCTAGACAGTTGAAATTTTCACGAATGATGTATTTCTATTGGCGCTATAACAACAAATACTAAAATAAAAATAAATATTTATAATATTTATTTCCCATACAAAAAACTTGATTTATTTCCCGGTTCTTGCTCGATACTATAATAACAATGACGTTTTCTTGTAATAGGTTACAGATAATGGTACGGAACCCTTCGTGCGCGAATTCCACTCGCACTTGGCTGTTTTTTTTTTCATCCAGGCAAATTTATTTATGACTCTCACCTCAGGGGAGGCACGATTAATATATGGGACTGCTAAATGGACAGCCTACTCAGTAAAAACCCTGGGGTGTTCATTTTGCACACAGGCACCAGGGCTACGGGAACACTTTCGGACTCTTCCCCAGGCCCAGCGGTGCTGGTTGGAGCCTACCCCAAAGTAGAGATAGAGCCGGGGAGACTCCTGCTCTACCCATACTCTAGATATCCGCCGTTAAAATCGATACAGCCGTTTCAGACTTAGCCTTAACAAAGAGACGGATAATTTTTTTTTAATTATTTCAACCTTTTGAACCGACCATATCACACGCGAGTTGCCCGTGAATTAATTTAACTAGTAACTAGTAAAAGTACCTATATAAATATGACTTCAAATGGCTTTCGTTAATTACTGTTAATTTGGAATTGCATACAAACAGACACTTAATTTAATTTATATGGAACATTAATTTACACAGTTCTTTCGTCTCAACTATAGACGACCTAAGGATGCCATTCGAATTATACTTTTTAGTCGCTTTTATTATTCGTTTATGTGCGAACTTGAGCTTCATGGCCAAGTTCCACACATCACCTTGAAATTGAATTTAGAAGAACAGTTTGCGCTACAAACCTTAGCGCGATTGGAGGACTCGAGCCTTGAATAGGGTACAATCCTCAAAAAAACTAAATTAGTCAGACGGACGGACTAATTAGAATGGTGTATTTTTGACCCAGTCCGATACCTGTTTTTGACCCTATTTGGACACGAGTTTGGGAAGGGAATCAGCGTAACAAACCCGTGCGGGTTTCAAGGAAAGTCGCATTTAGGCCAAGTTGCCAATCTGCCTTTCTGTCGTATCTTCGCTCCCTGAACAAGTTATCTCTCAGAAACGCTTATTTGAGCACTTTCCCGCAGGTGTGGTGTCTTATTTCTGCATCATGCGATACCTACTTTATTACGGTCAGAATTTTAATAAAATTCATACCAATATCATCGTTCTGTGGCATAAAATTTCCCTTTATGATGCGGAGGAAGAATTGATTTTCCTGCGAGATTTCTTTTTGGGCCTTTGTTTGTACGGGAATGTATTCAGACGTCTCATTTATATAGTAGAACCAACATGTACATTTTAATAATGTTTTATTTAATATGCTTTTGGTTGTTTTTTGTAGACTACCTAAATTTTTATAGTTACAGCTACGAGTAGTTCTCAGAAAGTGATTGATAAAGCTAGGATAAAATTATACAAAATTGATCAATACAATTGTAATTATAAATAAAATAGTTGAATGTTTGTAATAGTAGGACTATTTATTCATAAATTAAGTTAGGAAATTTGACGATTTTTCGATACCGCTCCCCTCTTGGTAAGATTTTGATCAATCTCCCTCTCCCCCACGTGAGAATTTTACACATTTTTTACTAAATTTTTCCTAGTTTTCTAATAGAATGAACACATTTTTTTTGGATAAAAAAATGACGTGAGATTTGACTCGAAACTCTTGAACACCTAATGTAATTAATGGACGCCTTAACAGGATAATTGGATATCTAACTAGAATGAGAGAGATAGTAGAGTTTAGTAGTACATTATGGTAGTACTGTGTTTTTCATTTACTACCGCTAACGTCGTAAAAATATGCAAACGTTTCCAGTTCAATTTCTGGGCAAAGAATAAAACCGTTTTGTACACGCTGTTGATGACTGCATTGTATTGTTGTTGATTAATGTATATATCGCGACTATAACTCGTATTGCTCGGCTATAAGGCTCACGTTTGCGGTGCACGATATATTGAACGTCAGTTGTTTCGGAAAAATATCAGAATTATAAAATCACAGCGCCCAGTTGTACGTTAACTTAATAGTAACTTTAGTACTTGTTTTGACGGTTAGTAATAACAAATCTCATTTTGTTCGGTTTTACGAAATTTGCGAAAGTGCTGCCGTTTACACTGCAGCACTCTCGAAAATTCCATACAAAGTACCAAAACAATATTCCCAATAGTTATCCCAAAGTAAGTCTACAATTGGTAACAAAATGACATCGGACCAGCATTTCCCCTCTGCAATAGATTTGGTCCAAATCCTCTTGAAATAAGAGAAATAGAGAGATTAATACTCTCCTAAGTTGGCTTAAAGTTTATTTTTATCTACTTATTGATTTGTTTCGTGAAGCTTGAACCACATTCTCTTAAAGTTTTTCCATTTACGGATTCAGTTATCTGGTGAAAGTTTCGTAGCTAACCGAGTTTAATATGAAAATTAGTTTTAGAAAATTTACTCATAAATAAAGTTTAGTTTGACTGGACTCATATCATGCATGGTGAGGCAATTTAAGTAAGTTTAATTTGGCTCAATGTAAAGCAGTACGTAATGCCGGTAGCATAATAATATTAGGCACACTTCCCATTGGTGGGCTTGACCATCTATATCAGCTCTAGATTTTAATTACTTACACTATAAAGTATAATATACTCTTTAGTAGTGGGAGGACTCATGGCAGAGTCCGCCTGGGGAAGTACCACACCTTTGCCAGTTATTCCACCGCCAAGCAATAATGTGCAAACATTACTGTGTTCCGCTTGGAAGGGTAAAGTTTCCAGAGAAATCACAGGGCTCAGAGATATAATATCTTAGATCTCTAGGTGACGAGCGCAGGACAGTGCTAGGTAATGATTTGGACGCTTCATGGTCCAATAGATCCGTGTCATTGTGCTGTTATGGCGTAGGCATGTTGCTTACCATCAGGCACATGACCTGCTCGTCTCGTCACTCTATACGATAAAAAAATGAATATATTTCTTTTTATCAAATCATTCTGTGTTTACACTAATTTCGTCTCAGCCATCGTCAAAGTGTCCAAAAAATTTGCAGCATTCGCACGCTGTACGTCCAGATAAATAAAACCCACTGTCGTTATAATAATATAGAGTTTAAAGAAGTTTTCTATTCTGAAAACGTAGGTCTCATTAACATGTGCTTAACTGATTATTATTTAAAGTAGTTATATTGTAGTGTAATTTTCCTAATAACTTAGATTTGTTAAAATTTGTGGCGGTTAAAAAAGTAAGCGAAGTTAACTATTTATTTATTCCTTTGTTACAGGTATGACCACAGACCTCTGATTGGTTTTGACTTCTTTGGTACTAAGACGGTAAGCTATTTTCAGTTATATTGACATTTAACTATTTTCGTAATAGTTACGACACACAGGTGTAAATAAATGTTTTGTAAGGATAGAAATCATTGTCCGTCCGGTCCGGTTGAACCACATATATGATTGTACCGCCTAGCAGTACTTAATGTTCTCTGTTTTTCGTTTACAATAATTACTATAAATTGCAGGGGAATTAATTAAATCATCTTATGTGTCTGGTAGTTTTTTCGTCTAGGTAATTTTGAATTAACTAGTAGATACTAAAAAGCTAATAAAAGTATTCCATAATCGATGCTGAATGAAGAACATAATATAAGTCAGTGTTTGCGATTATCAAAAATTGTACTGAAAATTGAATCTGAATTCTAAATTATTCTGATCCGTTCAATTCTATCATCTATAAATTCACATTTAAAATATTAGTAGGGTTTCGATGAAGCTTTAAGGGGGCGCCTAAAGCCAGAAAACGAAAAAAGGACATTTTCGACGCCGCTCACAGAAGTTAAGAAACTAAAAACTATGACAAAAAAAATATTGACGTGTGGGTACAATCAAGAAGAAGCACAATAACCGAATAGAATTTTAAAAATAGATCAGAGTTTTTTACAATAAAAAAATAAAAATGACACCGAAAAAACCCGTTTTAATTCGAGTACTCGAAATTATCAGTGATGACCCCACATTATTTTTTGGTAATAAAATTCCTATTTGTACGTTTTAGTAAAGTAACCGAACACTTTTTTAAATTTATGTTTAGTTATTGAGTAATTAAATAAAACTTGGTCAAAAATGGACTCCTGATTAAATATTGATTTTTCCTCCAAACGGTGTCATGCTATTCTCGACTTTATGTACATCACATTAAGAAACGCGTCGCGCGGGTGAAATCTGATTTTTTCCTGGCTTTAGGCGCACTCTTAAATCATTTTTATTGCACCATAAATTTGTATTGCACCAAACGTAAGATCCGACGCAACAATAACATAATCTCCACACAATTAGCAGTCTTAAGGCAGCGCTGTTTCATACTCTGCCATGGTCTTCTCGCTTGGCAGTATCACTGGCGCAAAATCCACTCTCATATGGCACCACCAAAGTCACAAATACCATTATCTCTTGGCACTATCTCAAACAAAAAAAACACTCTCGCTAATCACTATCACAGTTACAGAATCCACTCTCGCTTAGTACTTACTATCTCAGTCATAAAATCCACGCTCTCTTGGCACTATCACCCCCACAACATCTGCTATAGATTAGCACTATCAGAGTCATAAAATCTTAGATCTCTGGATGACGAGCGCAGTGCAGTGCTAAGTAATAATTTAGACTCTTCATGTTCCAATAGCTGCGTGTCAGTGTGCTGTTATGTGGCAGCCATGTTGCTTACCATTAAAAAAAAACACTCTGGCTTGCCACTATCAGTCACAAAATCAACTCTTGCTTGACGCTATCAGAGCCACAAACTCTACTTTCGCTTGGCACTATCAGCCACAGACTGCACTCACTTGGCACTACTACAGTCACATACTCCACTCTCGCTTGGCAGTTGGCACTATCACTGTCAAAAAATCGGCCATCTCACTCGTTCATATCAGTTGCATATTCTGGCCTACGGCGACTGCCGATCCGGAGACCCCGGGTTCAAACCCCACACGCACCACTGTCTTTTCGAAGTCATGTGCGTAATGCCGCTAACTTAAAACTGTGAAGGAAAACATCGTTAGGAAACCGACATGTACCTAGAATCTTTCGAAGTTATGTGTCATCCACCAACCCGCACTGGGCCAGCGTGGTGGATTATGGCCTTAACTCTCTCCTTGCGAGAGAAGGCCCCGATTCCCAGCAGTGGGAACGTTTAGTGGGCTGTTGATGTTGTTGATGTTGATTCTGGCCTCTTCTTCGCACTATTCACAAACTCAAATTAAATTATTCAACAGCAAGTTGAACACATCATTTGTAAGTACGTAGTACTGTCACAGTCTATTAAATCATACAGTCGTTCGACGAAGCCGTCTAGACGGGACAATAGTGTAGGATGAGATGCGGGAAGCGCGCTCCTGCATTGCCTACATTACAATGTTACTAACATTGTAATGTAGGAGCGCGGCTCAGGGGTGACGTCTTTCGTATGTTTTCATTTTATTTTGGTGCCATCTTTATAAAATTGCGACAACCCTACCCGTGTCTTGATATTATCGGCGTTTCTCCCAAAATCAAAGGCGATGAACCACTGGTAGAATTTCTTCATACTGTGGAACTGTACTGTATTTAATTAATGGGTTCACTTGCCACTATTATTAATTATGTGTAAGTTTATTTTAAGTCCATTATCAAACTAAAGTTGTCTGTTTTACAAAAAAAGCCTATATTTCCCAGTACCCATAAATAACGTTTTAAAACAAGTGGTCTGTCAGATCCCTAGTGACGTAGTGTGTAACGGTAGCACGTTAACAAGCACGGCTTGTCTTCCCGCACCCCCGTTCTTAGATTCCCTCCATCAATAAAGGTCCTATCTCACATTCCCAATATTTTATCTCCAATACCGTTGAGGGGCTAATTGCCTCACATGCTCCGAGTTTACCATTTACCTTGTAAAGGGACCTGTAGATGGGATTTCGTTGCCTCGTGTGTTTTTGTTACGTTTTTTTGTGACACTTTTGTACATTTCACTGTTATTTTAAGAAGTGTAAAACTTTAACGACTTCCTGTTTTTGAAGTTATAGTTCTTTTAAATTTTTCTATGCGCGCTCACATTGTCACCAAAAACCGACACCGTGAAGTTAAGTTACAACATTTTAGTAAACATTGTAACCATGGACGTATACAACAAGTCGGACGTAGTCTCGCTAAAACAAAAACTGTGTCTATAGAGTCGGCCACATTATATGCTGTTACATACAGGCTGACACGCATATAATATATTATGTATATTATATACACACATCAGTGGAGAGATCATTACACGCGCAAACTAGGGTGTATATGTGCGTGTCAGTATATCAGTGACAACGCACACGTGCATATGTGGCCGACTCTAATGACACAGTTATTGTTTTAGCGAGACAACATCCGACTTTTTTAATACGTCCATGATTGTAACTAAATTCAAGTTAATACTTATTGCGTTGAAGATATCTGTTATATGATTGAAGTTAGATTTCTTAGCACGAGAAATAAAGAGGAGTATTTTTTTTTTTAATATTGGTGGACAATTCACACACAACACCATCTGACCCCAAACTAAGCAGAGCTTGTATGATGGCGGCCAGATAGCTGATATAATACTGGTATAGTTTTAAATACATACTTATTATACATAGAAACACCCAGACACAGTGCAAACATTTGAATTCATCACACAAATATTTGCACTGGGTGGGAATCGAACCCACGACCCTCGGCTTCGCAGGCAGAGCTACTACCAACTAAGCCACGAGAGCAGTCAATAGGTCAGTAGGTATTAAGCACAATTACGTAAGTACATATCTGTCCATGTACATATGCTGCATGAAGCATACCCGAAACATATCTAAAAGTAATCTGTAGATATAAAAGCGAAAAGTCACTCACCACCGAAATCTCAGAAACTACAAATGCTAGGAGCCTCAAATTTTGCATGGAGGTGCCTTTTAAAGCACGTAGGCGTTCGCTAAGACGGGGTTTTGCGGAATTCAACCCCTGAGAGGGTGAAATTTAAGTTAACTCTTTTTTTGTAAACGTAAATTTGTATGGATGTAAAAATACTGCCTCGGTTACCTTAATACTTATTTCGCGCGGACGAAGTCGCGGGTAAAAGCTAGTCTATTAAATATATCTTTCTATACTTCTGTACTATTTCTGATCTTGGGAACTACTGGCCCGAATTGAAAGATTATTTCTCTGTTGGATAGTCCATTTATCGAGGAAGGCTATTTATTTAACATAACGCTACTATCAACAGGAGCGGAGCATGAATGAAATATGTATCAAAAACGTAAAAAAATATTGCTTTTTGAGAGCTTTCGTTGCGTCACAGCATGTGTCTAAATTTTAAAGGTGGCGTTATTAGAACCTAAGGTAACCGAATTTGTTCAAAATTTGAATTGGTACCAATTTTAGATAGATGGCGTAGCAACGCGCGCACGGTTCAGCTAGTACATAATATATACACAAAAAGTACTACATCTCGTACACTTCGATAGCCCAAGCTCGCTTAAAAGCTTCTAGGGGCGGCGTCGTCTTGAACTTGCGAAGCGATGTTTGCGAAAGTTGAGCTGGTCGTGGCATTTTCTACTACATAAAAATCAGAACTTAGTTCTAAAGTTACCTCTATGTTTTTCTTTTTAAACGGGCAGAGCTTTTAACAAGCGCTCGAAATAAAATAAAATCATTTTGGACACCTAATTAAAATCCCTCGAATTAAAAACTGTACAATCTGCGCTATCTCGCTAAATGGTATTTTACTTGTTATCTATTACTATGTGTCGAGGATCCCTGTTAATGATGAAATGGTATCATGTGTCCAAAACTTTAAATGATGAGTTTAATCATTGATTTTAATGTATTTTTTTTGTGGTATTTTTTTTATTTATTCAAGGTTTATTTACGTGTGAAATGCGCAGTGCTAAATGTGCGCTCGCATTCTTCGTAAAGTAGGCCGCTTGAGAATGAACCAACCATATCATACGTCAGTGACACGTGAAATAATTTAAAATATTTGAATCTACCACGTTAGTATTTATAGTAATACATTTTTTGTATTGTATTTTTTAACTAGTATACGTTAAGATGTGAACCATCTGGTCTGAAGTTAAGCGACGATTCAGTCTACGATGGAGGGTGCTCAATCGAGCGACACGTTCCACACGCTAAACGTTCTTATCACAAAAGTGGAGTCAAACCTCCTCATTCGAGTCTTTGGAACATCAGTAAGATCCCAGGGCTGCCAGACGTCACGTATTTTCTGACGAACGAAATGTGGACGATTGAGTAGTGTTAGTATGTACAAAGAACACATGCATACCCGCTAGCTTGGTTAGACGGCTAATTTTGAGATACTGATATCTCAGTGTCTCAGTAATGAAGGTACATAGGAGTTTTTTGAAGTGAAAACTTCTTTAGGCGCGCTATAGACAGAATTTTCGTGGGCTGTGAAATGGATTCATCAATCGTCACGCTTGGGTATGATAATGGATCGGATCGGATCGGATCGGATATGAAATCTTCGGGTAAACTCGGTATAAACGGCCAGGTAGGTACCAGGGTAACAAACAGTAAAGAGTTTCGATTACCTACCTCCAACAGCCCAGCGTTTATCTCCAGATACCAGGACAACAGAAATATAAAAGAGTTGCGTTTGCCCCTAGGTACCAGTACCAGGGCAACAGAAACAGTAAAGAGTTAAAATATTCTGTATAATTTTGTTGATATAAAACTAGATGGCGCAACCATCGATTTAGCTGGCGGTGTTGAAATTATGCGAATATACATAGACCTACGATGGTTTAACAAATAATTAATCTTCTGACAAGGTAATAAATAAATTGGACAATTCAATTAAGAGTGATAACATTTGAGTGACAAGTTTTCATTTTCACTTCTATCGGCAGTTCTTATGACTGCCAAATATTTTTTTTTTGTTATAGTATAGACGTATAGAGTGACGAGACGAGCAGGATATGTGCCGGGTGGTAAACAACATGCCTGCGACATAACAGCACAGTGACACGCAGCTATTGGATGTCGTAGAGTCCAAATCATTACCTTGCACTGCACTTCGCTCGTCACCCAGAGATCTAAGATATTATGTCTCTAAGACCTGTAATTTCTCTGGAAACATTGCCCTTCAAATCGGAACACAGTAATGTTTGCACTTTACTGCTTGGCGGTAGAATAACTGGCAATTTACGTGAAGTATTTTTTTCATACACCTTCATTACCTGATATCTCAAAATTAGCTGTCTAAGCAACCCAGCGGGCATGCGTTCTTAGTACATACTAACACTACTCAATCGTTCACATTTCATTCGTCAGAAAATACGTGACGTCTGGCGGCTCTGGGATTTTGAACAATCAACCATTATCTCTATCTCCTTTCCGCCATTAGGTAACACTTCAATTACTATGCGCAGGTACCTTTACACCCTCAGAATCTTCCAAACTATGGCATTGTCTCGCAAACAATGAATGTGAATTATGACCGCCAATTTCGAGCACGTTAAAGTATGCTTTGAAAACTTCCCGGGACCTTCAAGGTCTATCAAAGTTATCGTTTTAAGTTGGGAATACTTGGGACCTTTTACTTGTGCCGTTGCAAAGATGTCCTCAACTTTCTTTGGATTCGGGACTTCGTCATATTTCGGATTTACTTTTTTAACGAACTTTGTGAAAATAAATATTAAGTTGTACGAGAATTAATTACATTTTGATGAATATTTCATAATGATCTTAAATTGATACACGATAAAAATAATAAAGTGCAGGGCAAAGAGATAATACATAAATGTATTTGGTCTTGATTTGGTAAGACTTTGTACAGACTCCGCCTGGGGAAGTACCACACCTTTGCCAGTTATTCTACCGCCAAGCAGTAATGTACGTATGTTAATGTATAAGTTACGCTGGTCTAGTCGGGAGAACGGCGGCTGCCGATCCGGAGACCCCGGGTTCAAACCCCACACGCACCACTGTCTTTTCGAAGTCATGTGCGTAATACCGCTAACTTAAAACGGTGAAGGAAAACATCGTGAGAAAACCGACATGTACCTAGAATCTTTCGAAGTGTCATGTGTCATCCGCCAACCCGCACTGGGCCAGCGTGGTGGATTATGGCCTTGACTCTCTCCTTGCGAGAGAAGGCCCCGAGTCCCAGCAGTGGGAACGTTTAGTGGGCTGTTGTTGTTGAAGCAGTAATGTGCAAACATTACTGTGTTCCGGTTTGAAGGGCAATGTTTCCAGAGAAATTACAGGGCTTAGAGATAGAACAGCAACAGCAGTAATATGCAAATATTATTGTGTTCCGCAGTAAAAGTTGTGTTTCTAAAAAAAATCGCAAACCATAGAGGTAAATCATCTTAAATCTCTGGATGACAAGCGTGCAGTGCAGTGCGATGCTAGGTAATGATTTGGACTCTTCAAGGTTCGATAGCTTCGTGACACTGTGATATGAATAAGAATAATAATTTATTTATTGCCATTCTGTGTTCACAAAGATCTTAAAGTAGGTTAGGCATAGGTACAAACAGTGTTTTTTTTTTTAACTTCTATAGGTTTACACTTGACCGCCATCTCGCCTGATGTTAAACGACGATGCTGTCTAGGGTGGAGCGTGTTTACCTAGAAAAAACCGATTCACTCTCGATTTGAAGCCACAGAGATTGTAACCATCGGGGAAAACCCACTCAGGCAACGTATTCCACAGCTTAGACGTTCTTATCACAAAAGTAGAGTCAAACCTCTTCGTTCGTCTCTTTGGAACATCAACCATGAAACGATGTCGTTTTTTCGAGCTACGAGCATTCCGATAGAAAAAAGGGCAAGGTGGTATTTTAATTAATTATTTGGTGGTGTGCCCAATTACGGGTGTGCAATATGTGTCACATGGTACTTGACTTAATAACACAAACATTATCATGTCAAATACATAGTTTAGTTACGAATAAAAACAAGTTAGTAAATTAAGCAGGTGGTGTTGTTTACTATCAGGGTCATGTCCTGGTCGTCTCGTCACTTTATACTATAAAACAATTATATTAGGTTAATGAGTGACCAGCACAGTTCAGTGCTAAGTAGTGATTTCAATTCTGTATCGCTGCGATGTTATGGGAAGACGTGTTGCTTACCATCAGGCATTTGTCTTGCTTGTCTTTTCACTCTATATTATAGAAAAGTGGTGGTTTTGTGGTAAGAACATTCGATTTCACAATCCTGAGGTTGAAGGTTGCAGATGTGCAAGTTTGTCGTCCGTCACCAATGGTTTCAACGGTGAAGAGAAACATCGTGAGAAAACTGGTAGACTAGTAACGCCCCGCGGTTTTACCGGCGTAGTTCCCGTTCTCGATATTTTCGTCTAAGTGCTATTCCGGACTGTAATCTATGTTCCAAACAACTCGATCTGTGTAGCCATTCCGACATGATTAAGCAACAAACATCCAAATTTGTTTCAAACAACTAACAATCCTAAAACTGTTTCCCATTTATTAACGTACTAGCTGAACGCGCGCGCGTTGCTACGCCATCTATCGAAAATCGATCGTACCAATTCAAATTTTGAACAAATTCGGTTACTTTAGGTTCTAATGACGCAACCTTTAAATTATGACATAAATATGCTGTCACGCAACGAAAGCTCTCAAAAAGCAATATTTTTTCCCGTTTTTGTTACATTTTTCATTCCTGCTCGGCTTCTGTTGATAGTAACGTAATGTTAAATATCCTATAGCCTTCCTCGATAAATGGACTATTCTACAAAGAAAGAATCGTTCAATTCGGACCCGTAGTTCCAGAGATCCTTGCGTTCAAACAAACAAACATACATAACAAACTCTTCAGCTTTATAATATTAGTATAGATTAGGGCAAAAACCCTACTAATATTTACTTTGTACAAAAAATGTTTTTCAATGTTATCTGGTTGAATATTATGGCCTCAATCCCATTCACATTATTATATTGAACTGATTTCGAATCTGCTTCATCATCGAACGCTACAAAACTTCTCTTTGGCATAGAATTTAAATAACCATTTAAAGGATCACTTTAAATCACAGTGTGACGCCAACAGTGAACGTTTCTCGTCAATTTAACAAGAGCTAAAATCACAACCCACCATTATCCTGATCCAAGCATTGTGGTTATTTTTTGCTATGCAGAGCAACTGCTCAACTGACCAGGCAGACACTGGTTGTACCGGTTTTCAGCCACTCGCTGCTAAAACAACTTAACACACATCCCACACTCAAACGAAACCAAACCCTGACAATTTGAGACAGGGTCGAAACTCCAGCGAACCTTCCGAAGGTACGGAACCAGTTCTCCTTTTTACGATTATAGGATGTAAGGTTTAAAGAATAAGGGTGGTATTCCAGTGAAAACAAAGTGCAGGATGGTGATTACTGGCCGCAGGCTTTTCTCGCTGTGGCATGGTACATCTATTTCGAGTTGGCGGCAAAAACCGATGTGTAGTTTGCAAATTGCGGACCTTTTGTTTTCTATTACGGAGCAAAAATGAGCTGGTGCCCTTTGTTCCCGATTGTTCCCATTACAGTTTCAAAAGTGAGGAAGGGGCAGCGAGTGGGGAATTTTGAGGTTGAAAATATGGTGTGAACGTTGCAATTTTGCTAGAAAAAAAAAACTCCGAAAAAAAAAACAAATTCGATTTGATTCGATTTGAAATCCTACTAATATTATTAACGCGAAAGTTTTGACAATAAATAAATAAATATTGGTGGACAATTCACACACAACACCGTCTGACCCCAAACTAAGCTAAGCTTGTATGATGGCGGCCAGATAGCTGATATAATACTTATATAGTTTTTAAATACATACTTATTATACATAGAAACACCCAGACACAGTGCAAGCATTTGAATTCATCACACAAATATTTGCACTGGGTGGGGATCGAACCCAGTATGGATGTATGGATTATCTCTTTCTCGCAAACACTACTGAAGCGATTTAGTTTAAATTTGGTACTTAGATAGATAATCGTCTGGAATATTACAAAGGCTATTTTTGATCCCGGGAAAACAACAGGATCGAGATTTACCTCCAGGCCACGTGGTTCGACAATTTCTACGCGGCTGAAACCGAGGATCGCTGCTAGTTTCATTGTATTCTTGGAAACTAAAGGCAAAGTTCAGTTTATTCATAAATTATAGTGGTTCCAACGAGAACGCGTGGTTTTGGAGAAAACGAATAATATGTCATCGAGGTATGCAAATTTTAGATTATTGTTGATATTTTAAAAACCGTTGCAACGATTTTGATAAAAATGTGGGACCATCACGGAAGTATGATCTACCAATCAAATAAAGTAAAATGAAAATCGATCTATGGCGTAACCAAGGACGTTTAAAAAAGTTTTTTTAACGTCCTTGGTTACAAAAAAAAACGTAACATACAAAAAATATATATATACTCGAATTGAGTTAATTTAATATTAATAATCCTACTAATATTATAAATGTCAATGGATGTTTGTTGCTCAATTACGTCGTACGTATGAAAGGATCGGGTTCAAATTCGGGACATAGTCAGATTATTCGAGATTGTTTACATAGGCTACTTTTTATCCCGGGGGAATAAAAGTACCGGGAACTGCGCGGGTAAAACCGCGGGGCTCTGTTAGTCTACCAGATTTTTTATAGATCGTGTAGTGGCAGAGTGTCGCCACCGTAAAAATTATACTGGACAGTATTGCAGTACTGCTGACGAGTCGGTCCGCTCTTGGGGGTATCCGGGACGCAATATATTTTACAAATGGACGTTGATGTTGGCGAGTTCTGGCCAAATATATGTTGGCATTTGTTCAAAACTTGGATAAATGTAACCTTTTTACATAATATCTTGTTTAGCTAAGATTAGATATTTAAGTAGGTATTTGTACTAATTTTACAACCAACAATTTTGTTTTTTTTTGTTTGGGTAGAACCTTTATTAAGAGAACCAAATTACAGTAATAGCAGTTAAACTAAAATGCAGCCACAGACTAAACTATGTATATCTGTCCAAGATGGCCGCCGCCACAAAATGTATTTTGTCACAACTCGCATAATAAAGGTTTTAAATAAAAGGACTTGACTAGTAGAATACTAAGACCATGACAAGTTTCAAATACAAGATTGCTGTCACTACAAAATGGCTGGAGTTTTTAAAATTTAATAACGTATCAATTTAAACTGTTACGAAATCTTGTTTTCACCAGTATTTTTTCTAAAATGACTCCAAGATAAGACCTATAGTTGTCATACAACACAGTGCTTCGAAACACCTAGTCGAGCACTCCGACAGACTTTTCTTGTACTCAATATGCGGCAGGCGACAGCAATACGGCCCTCGAGACCGGTTCCTACCAACTATACCTCTCTACCCGCAATGTTGGATTTTCTCCGAGTGCCACAGATTACAGAGGACACGACCTCCCAAATGTCCGCTTCAAGAAACTACGTGCCCATCATACAAATACTAACGACGGAGACATGTCTCACGTCATATTCCGCTATTGTAACTATGATTTATTTATGGCTGTTGTCGGCCCTCATGTTTTTGCTCCATATTTTCGACGTCTCCCGGTCGTGACTTTCGTCTAACCTCGATGTTTCTAGACTTCTGTGGCGAAAGAGTTAATATTTTTATGATTGCGATTCAATTATTTATTCATCAACTAGCTGCGTCTCACAGTTTAAGCCGCAGCTTATACTTTTTGTGTGTTGGAAATCCATTTACCCTGTCTGCCGTGCAGCCATTTCGGTTTCGGATTCAACGCCACTAAATGTGGTGCCCGTACCGATTAAGCGATGTGTCTTGGGTTCATAGTCGCGGGATCGCGACTTCCTCCTCCGAGGAGCGAATACATCTTCCTTTCTCGCTCCTCAGTCTCTACAAGGTGACGGTCTAGCAAAAAGACTACCGCCTCCCACGACCGCCCTCTGCTGAACGACCGAAGATGGTCGCGACAGTGAGAGGTCGTGGGAGGCGGTGCTGGTCTTTTTGCTAGGAAGTGGCACTGCTGTTATGAGCAGCCGTGTAGCTTATCAGCCGATTGTCTAGCTCGTCCTGTATTAAATGTACTAATATTTAGTCAAACATTGAGAACATTTAAACAGAAATAAATAATAATCTGGAATATAACATTTTTTAGATGACTATGATTACCCCAAAAATGTAGCGTTCTTTACCAAATACCCTTTTTCTAAATTGTACGCAGGCCGATACTAGTATAATAAATATGAAAAGTTTGCAATTCCATTAGTTTTAGTAAACCTAGACTCTATACTCCTCTGAGTCGTATTTTGTCCTGTTTATGCGGCGGTCAGGGCAGTACGCAGTTTGACGGAAACTCAGCCCAGTTTGAGAGGATTAAATTTCCGCCGCTGGTGCCACAGCCGTCCGCTTACCATCAGTTCATTGGCTTTTGAATTATGAGTCCAGTGGAGTACGAAACCATGATTCTTTGTTAGGGATGGGCGGTTAGCCAATAGATAACAATCGACAAGACATAAAACTTGTAAAAAGAAAAGTTTTGTAAAATTCGGAGAAGTTGGTATTTATTTTAGAGATGTTTTAATATATTCGATTTGGTTTTTCAATAATGGAATGTTTATTTTGCGCCGCATCATCTGCGTAATAATATGTAATGAGAGTGACTTCTGTCAGAGCCCATGTTTTTTTTTTTATTTGTGATATACCTATATTATATATATATACCGATTATTGTGATATTTTATTTGTGATGTTAGGCCAACAACACAGTGTCACTCAGCTATTGGAACATGAAGAGTCCAAATCATTACCTAGCACTGCACTGCGCTCCTCTATGTCGGTAGAAAAACTGGCAAGGATAGTATTCTCCCAGACGGACTCAACTGCAAAGAGTCCTTCCATTAGATACTGTAGTTTAAGTTCTTAACCGACTTCAAAAAAGAAGGAGGTTCTCGATTTGTTTTTTGTATAAATATTACGTGATAGCGCCGCTAATTGTGAATACATTTTGATAATTATTTTTCTATATTGTAGAAAATAAATACTTCAGATATGTGGTCCTATATAAATTTTATCGAAATTGGTGAGGCGGTCTTTGAAATATCATAAAAAAATACTTTAATATTTTATCTGCACGACATAATCATAGTTTCTTATGAAATTTTGTGTGAAATTTAATTTTAAATTATAGTTGGTTTTTGTTTTTCCGGAGAAAATTAATTTATTATGCTTACATAAAACTTTAATGAAATGAAATGAAACTTTAATAGTCTGTGAAACTAGGTCTAAAAACAGTTGACAATGTCAGGGAGCATAATTTTGTCTCACTAGTTCCCACCGTGGATGGTATACAGACACTTTTTTGCTTCTGTTATGAAGGATAGTCCCTCGATAAGAAAAACAAAGCGGAGAAATTGATACATGTTATTTGTTACTTATCTTTTTTAGGTATAGCGAGTCGTAGTTTTCTTGGCATTCAGCGAGTATTTTCTTTGTATCAAAACATAATATTATCTAATAAACGATAGGTACCTAAACACCAATACAATTAATAAATTATTAAGACTATTATGTATTAAAATCACTACTATTTACATTCATAGAAATTAAATTTAGTTTACAGTTTACAATATTATTGTTATTAGATCAAAACAATGTCAATGTACACTAGTTATGTGGTAGTAACAGAAATCGATTGTATCGATTAAACACTTCAAGACTCGATTTCTATTTTTTTATCTTTTAAATACATGTCTAGACTATAATAACTGATAGAAGCCATTCGAATATTTACTTCGATTACCGTCTTAACAGAATCGAATGGATTTGATCATCTCTATTCGTAATCGAGTTGACTTGTAAAGAACGAGTCATCTTCTGTTCACTGCTCATTGGTGCGGAATCTATTGAATAGTGTAGTGATTGGTTGCCGGTCTCAAGTTGTGCGTATGATCTGATCAAAGTAGCCAATGAAGAGGGAACATTTTTTTATATATCTATTCTAAACTTTGTTTATTTAAAATGATAAATTTGAAAATATTGCCTAACTAGCTGTGCCCCGCGATTTCACCCACGTAATAACCGATCTCGTGGTTCTCTCGGGATAAAAAGTAACCTGTATTACTTCTAATATCTCTAAGGATAAATGTACACAAAGTTTCATGATGTATGTTACTTAACATACATCATGAAACTTTATTCATTACTTAATGAATGTAAATAAAATGACACCAAAAACAAAGCTTATAAAAAAAACAAGTCTCATAACTCTTTTACATACAAAAGTTGTGAGATCAATTTAATAATACCAAGTTGGTTACTTTAAAAGTCTCTACTTAAGAGTGCGCCTAAAGCCAGGAAAAAATCAGATTTCACCCGCGCGACGCGTTTCTAACCTACCATCATAACATCAGCTAATAGTGACCATATTTATCATTATTAAAAATCTTTTATGTTTTAAATAAAAAGAATTAAGAAAACATCGAGAGGAAACCGATAATTCCAAGAATTTTTCGATGTCATTCGTCACCAGCTAGCACAAAGCCAGCGTAGATTCGAATTTACTAATTTTTTTCGCCTCGCAGAAAACTTAAGTAAATGTTTAGAAAACAGCATTTTAATACGGTCTTATCGTTACCGTTAATTTGAGCCTAACTCGCAATGACTGGAGACTGTGAGAACGAAACGAACATTAACTTTAACCGTGGTTATAAACGCTGGTTAAAATTCTATCCTCCTTAGCTGGTAGAACTTTTAACGCTTTGTTGTAGATCTTAAGTTTTGCGTTTAATTAAAGATATTAAAACTATATTTTTATCTGCGAATAGCGAAATTTCAAGTTAACTGCTAGAAATGAGATGTGATCGGAAACTTGACTACTAGATAGTTT
The DNA here is from genome assembly GCA_963693475.1 of Ectropis crepuscularia. Classification (NCBI taxonomy): domain Eukaryota; kingdom Metazoa; phylum Arthropoda; class Insecta; order Lepidoptera; family Geometridae; genus Ectropis; species Ectropis crepuscularia. The sequence continues at coordinate 25,449,783 of OY856355.1, forward strand.
TGTCCGGACCTGTGGTAGTTTGCATCAGATGACAAGTCATCTTTTTCATCAAATTTATTGCACTTAATTTAAAAATACACAATAACTTAAGACTAAAGGAAAGTATTAGCTACTAGCTGACCCGTGCCCACTTCGTTGGGCATAATGTTAATAATCCTTTTTTAGTACAGAGTGTTATGTGCATGCTAATAAAAAATTCGAAAGTAACTCTGTCCGAAAGAAAAAACATTTTCTGCAGTATTTGCGATAAACGAATTTCATGAGAACCAAGTCGCGGGAAAAGTTAGTTTGGTTAAAAGGCATTTTCAAGCTCCACATCTTTTCTCTAGAACTCAAAAATATATCTTTCATAGTTAAGGCAGCGTTCGTAAGAAACGCTTTCATTCGACCGTTTTTTCTCCGATTCACTTTGCAAAACGGACTACCACGTAAAAGTCTTTTTGTTTTTCGGGTTTTTAAATAGCCTATGACACTCAGCAATAATGTGGCTTTCTATTGGTGAAAGAATTTTTAGAATCGGTTTTGTAGATCCCGAGATTACCCCTTACAATTTAACAAACACACAAACTTTACTTCTTTATAATATTAGTATAGATGGGCGACCTTACCTCTTGCAGGGAACCGTAGGATGAAAAAAAACATTAATATTCAGCCGGGAACCTCACAGCTAAAACCGCAGGACACTGCTGGTGTAAAGTTCAACCCGATCCGTGTGGATTGCGAAGCGTTTCAGTAACCAACATATTATAAACATTAAAATTTTGACATGTATAATATTACATAGTAGGATTCTCTCTTTTTGACGTGACGACGTCTTATAATTCGATGAAGCCGGCTGCACGCCCGCAAAACATGACGTCATGTGCCGTTAACGCCGTTACCTCGCCGCCGGCGTTACCTCGCTCAGGCGTAGTTGAAGTTGTCACGTTCAACTATCGTCAGTAAACCGACTTTACAGACAACCATTTTTTTTTGTCGTGTTTAGGTCCGCGTTTGACCACCAACTCGCCTGATAGTAAGCAACGGTGTGGTCGAAGATGACGCAGTTTGACCTAGTAAGTACCTATTCACTCTGACCTTGAAAAGTTCTAGATTGTATCTTTCAGAGAACAAGGATGCCGGCAACTTATTTCACTCTTAAGCTGTACGTACGAGAAAAGTGGATTCAAACCGTTTTGTACGGATTTTGGGAATATCCACAGTGTATGGGTAGTAGTGGGCCGACTTACAACTTCTTTTATACGGGTTAGCCCTCAGTTAAATTGTTAATCGTTCCCTCTGCAGGTTCAGAGCCCTATAAACCTAGAAGAAGCGCTGATAGTGCTGGCCCACACGCAATGGCTTTAAAAATATACAATAAGCTGCCAAATGACCTAAAATAAAAGACATGTAAAAAATTACAATTTTATTTAATGTCTAAAGAATATATCTATTACAGATTAAATGCTATTTACAAACTACAAGATTTTTTCAAGACAATTTTGAAGACATAGAAATGAGACGTTCCGATGCCACTTTTACCATGCCCTTATAGGGCCATAGGTAACGACTACAATAACTAATAACAACACACATTAATTAATGTACAGTACATACATATGACACAATAAAGATTTGATTGTGTATTGCGATGTAATGTATTTTTTTGTCTCTAGTCCTTCATTGATTTATGGACAATTCAGATGTGCTTACTGTTCATGATACCTGAATGTAGAGTTATTTTAATGATAATAAATATTGTTTTATTTTGCCAAAATAAAATCTCTGTCCAGATTGTAAACTGAAATCATTTCTTTTATTTCATTCCACATTCACTCATTACGACGATAAAATGTATTTTCATTTAAACACTATATAACATAATGTTTTCAAACATTCATTATAATTTCACACGCGCTTTACCGGTTATGTAAAACTATTGTTCTTATGCAGTCGGCCGTGTATCTATTGTTACCGATTCAATGAATGAAATTAAAATTATAATCGCTTACATCTTTCCATTGTCAAGTAAGTTTATCGTAAGCCTTCATTGTAGTAATGTAAACATGCAGACATACAAATTCATATTATATTTACGTTTACGTAAAGTAAGCTTCATGTCATATTTTAGGCATCACATATTTATCTGCATAAAACAATTAGTGTAGAGAATTCAAACTATAATTTGTGTTTGTCGAAGTGGTAAGTTTGTGTAATGTTTTGACGGCCTCTGTGAGACAATCGCAGTGCTTAAGCGTTTTAAGGGCAAAGTTAAAGATTTTTATTTCTGGCAATGCAAGGTTGTTGACACTTTAGCAAATTGTAGGTGCACTAGTAGCACTGTTGATTTAAACTATGTAGTTATAATTGTTTCATGTTTCAGACGATATTTGAATCACTGTTCACAATATCCGCAATATTGTAGGTATTTTTTTTTATTGTTTTTAGTGTGTATCTAAGTAGGTATTTCAAAGTTATAGTAACATGATTTTAAATTAATATTTATTGTTACAAAGTTTGTAGTATTTTTTAATAAATGTCACTCCAATACTACTCAGATAACTCTACAATCTAAGTAAAAACTACTCGAACAATACTGCCTATATGTGTAGGTAGAATTTATTCCTTTGTTTTATAAAAATCTAAATCTAATTGTAAATAGAAATATTATCAGTTAACTAATTCATTAATTATCCGGCTAAACCACGACCGGTCCATTTCCCTAAACGACTGGGAAAATTTTACTTGAAGACTGGAAGTTTCCATAAAAGTTTCTAAGTAAACTGTGAAACGGACCATAAACAAGAATTCTGAATAATTCAGCAGGAAACAGATGAAAGAACTGATGTTTTTAGACGGCTCACCGAATTAATATTCATTTATTTATTTTTCGTAATGAAACTGAAGTGAATTTCGGACGCCATTTTGTTTTGATGGGTCACGTGACCCTCGTTTCATTTAAATGAGGTCTTCTTTTGTTTTTGTGCATTTGCGTGCATGGCTTTGCCTTTCGCGTTATTTTATTTCTCTATCTATCGATTGGCTGATAGAGATCTTATGTGGCGGTAAAGTTGTATGTTAACACATCTGTCACGGAATGTGATGGCGATTTTCTTTTGTTTTTAAATGAAATATGGCGGCTTAAACTGGACATCCATTTGCCTTGATGTAAAATGACGATGCTTGCTTAGAAAAAAAACGAAAAAAAAACAAAAATTTTGATGTTCTCTTATCTACAAGATTAGACGGATTTTCAAAGCACCATGTAAGATTATGTGTTGCATTTTCAATTACGAGCGATTACGACTTATTAGAAGAGAAACACTCAATAGATTAACCATAACATAACAATACAAAATAATGTATCTACCAGTCCATGATTCAGTATAATTTAGTTTCATTGTGAAACTTATTCGTATTGTTGTATAGAATCCGTATATTGGCGATAAAAAACAATAACTTAAATTCTCGCTGCCAAGAATTATTCCTGCTTTTTACTATCTACGGCGCCACTGTCGTATCACCACGACTTTTGTGTGTAAAAGTAGCGTAGTTCAACTCTTTCGACAATAAGTTGTAAAAGGGATTGTAGAATGTCCGAGAGTATAATATCAAAAGCATTCGAGGAATCTTCGCAACTCTACCTGAGAATTCAATTTCGCTTGGCCATTATGAAGTTTTAGGTACCGTTCATAGTGCTTTACTGTGATGTAGTTGTTTTATTTTCAAATATATTTTCATCTTTTAGTCAAAGGTTTTCATTATTAGTAAATACATGTAATACGTCTGCATTCATATGTATATTGATAAACTATTATTGCACATTATATTCTGTGTTCCAAATCTCAAACGTTCCTACTTGATCAAACATCCGTACATCTAAACATTCAAATATCATGAACCTTCGCATTTATAATATTACAAGGATTATTGCGTGTCATATATATACGAGCATACAAAATCCACGGACATACAATTGAAACCGTAATGTTTTGGTCACAAAACTGGGATTTTAAATTACGAAATATTAACCGTGGAAAAATTTCCACAATTTAAACACAATCATCTTCAGCCACAAGACGTCCACTGCTGAACATAGGCCTCCTCCTATATTTGCACAATAAACGGTCCTGCGCAACCTGTAACCAGCGGTTTCCAGCGACCTTTGTGAGGTCATCTGTCCATCAAGTGAGAGGCCGTCCAACACTGTGTCTTCCGGATCGTGGTCGCCACTCGAGAACCTTTCATAACAAATATCCCATAATCCATACTAATATTATAAAGCTGAAAAGGTATTTTGTTTGAACGCGCAAATCTCAGGAACTACCGAACTGTATCAAAAAATATTTCACCGTTGGATACCGTGTTTCTCCTCAATTGCTATTGTTTGTGCTTTATACGTAAAATACATTAAACGTCACGTATTTATAAAAAAAGTTTAATTGCCTTTGAAGATAAGAAATATTTGTAATTGAAAGAGTGACTACAATTTAGAAAGAAACATGTATGCCTGCAAAACATACAATACTCAATCATTTCATTTCTAACATTACGGCCCTTTCGTAGTAGAAACAAAAAATATAGCATGTAGGTTTTAATGCAGTGCGAACGAGCGGTAAGCGCGATGCTTGGCTTCTTTACCACATTGTTTTATTTTTCAAGTTTGCCCATCTCGGAGACAAACGGCGGAGCGGGACCATTGGGGGCCTTTTAATATGGCAACTCTACCGGCAATCTTCTTGAAACTACCTGCGTTGCTCAGGTTTACGTGTTGGAACAGAATAGAATGCTGTATTTATTAAAAAAAAATACATACATAATAAAAAAAACACTACAAGATGTAAAAAAATAAAAGTTATTAAAAATTTAAAATCACTAATAGTGATTGTGATAAAAAAATCACTAATTGTTATTGTGATTAAAAATCACTTTTTAATTGAAATAAATAATAAATGATCGGTTAATTTACTGTTGACGTTATTTTTTATTGTGTAATTGTACATTTAGTACCTATTAAGTTATCTATTTAAAAATCACTACCATATTCCAAGCGCCCAAAAGAAGTACTACTTCAAAAAACAAAATCAATAAATTAACTAAAAATATTTGTCTCTTACATACAAGTACCTACTCACGAAACAAGTATAATGGAGTCTGCTTTTAATCATAATTTATAGGTATACGTAGTGCGAAACTCTGCTTCTGTATTTAATAAATGGCCTGTGTTTTGGTTTTATGACACATGGTAAATATTTCATTTTCGCTAACGGTGTAGCGCGACTATCCCGGGTCTTTTAAATATGACGGCCTTTTTATCGACAATCTTCTTATAAACCACCTGACCTTCGCAGTTTTGCTCAGTATATCTTAAAGAAAGCAACTTTTTCAAGCGATTATGCAATGTCATTGACAAGAAGCCTCATTATAGACTACAAGAAGAAGATTCATTATAGACTACAAGAATATACTTACTAATATTGTGCATCCATCGGTAAAAGTCTACTCAGGCAACGTCTTCCTCATCCTAGACATTATATTAAGAAAATGGAGTCAAATGGAGTATTTTAATGCGAGTCTTTGATAAGTCGAAAATACGCAATTGTTTTTTTTTTCGAGCGTCGCGTCGTGCAGGCCGATAGGGGCAAAGTGACATGCAGATCAGCTGCGCACTTCTAAATGAATCCGAAATGTAAAATAAAAAATCTGATTAGTTTGCAACTTTAAAGCGACTTCTAGGTATATTTTATCGACTCCTTCTCAGCAGTCCTGTAGAATTTAATATCACCGCAAAATTTCATAAAAGACCGTGCATTGTTTATGCAAGATTTAAGGGGTTCCCAAACAAATCAGAAGCGCGGGAAAGTTCAAAATCGAAAGGCTTTGTTCTCCTCGTGGAGATAGATGAAAGTTTCGGAACAAGTTTTTATTAGTGTCGGGGACTTGGGACCTTGCAGGTTAACTTACTTTACTTCGGAACTAAGTTGCGAGCAGGCAGCTTGGCAACGATATTGAGTAGGTAAGTATAGTGTAGAAAATATCGGGAAAAGCTAATTTAATTTCAAATGAAGCTGTTTTTGCATGAATCCTGTTTTGCTGGAGTTTTTAATGGAATTAAGTTTTTAATTTATAGTATTATTAATATTTTCAATTAATAGGGTACAATCCTCAAAAAATAAAGTAGCCCGTCAGTTAGATTGGCAAAAAATATTGTACACGTATTTTTTCATACAGCGCTTCGAAGTTTCGTGTGACGTCACTTGTGAGTACGATTTTTACTCACGAGTGACGTCGCGACCCCCCACTCTCGAAGTTTGATGGTCTATATCTTTGACGATTTTTAATATTATGAAAAAACAAAAAATACGTGTCCAATATTTTTCCATGATCTAGCTAACGGACTAATTAAGATGGTGTATTTTTGACCCAGTCCGGTACCCTATTCGCGGGCAGCTCAGTAGTGGAATAAAGTGGGATTTAAAGAAACGAATATTTAGTTTCATTGTACTGGCTGGATGATATTTGGTTTTGTTTAAATTTAATTTCAAATTGACATCGGTTTTTAACACGCTTTTATTATTAGCTTCACTTGTAATTAACTATGTATGTAAGAAAATCTTGAAATCTTAATTTGACCCACTTCTTCGATTAGGATGAAATTTTGCACACGCTCTGAGTTCTGATGACAATACTAGAAACGTCATTACAAATCCAATATGGCGGCCTCCCCAAGATGGCGGACTAGCTGTTTGAACCTATGATATGGGTATCGAATGAATGGGTTTGTTGTCAGGAACACGAAAAAAAGTGTCACGTGACTTAAATGTTTAGTGCGTGTTTTTTTTAGTTTTTTAAACTATTATTAACTCTTTATTATTTTTTCGGAAAAAATTAATTATTTCACTGTTCTATGAAATATTCTGATATTTTGGTAATGTTGCACACTACGTGGCGCAGTCTGCTTTCCTACCTGGAATTCGATCCTCCGCCGTTTAAGAGATATTCTCCACAAGCACTTTGTTATAATCCGCTCCCGCGGCGGGATTTCCTCAACAAAGGACGGTAAAGCGAAAAGCGCTTCACAATACAGGATTAGACGGAAAGGGTAGTGTAAACTTGAATGGAGGCGCTGTGATACACCATCATACTTACGCATCTTTTTAATACGTCGTCTGAGTAGGTTTTTTTTATTAATAATAGGCTTGCATTTGACCGCCATGTCATACCTGATTTTCCGTGAATTATTAAAAAAAACGCTTTTTGTTCCTCACGCTGGAGTTCACACGGTTTTTTTTACGAGAAAGATATAATTAATATCTTAATCCACAATTCTAGCCAAGTTTGAGTTATAAAATTACTCATATCCTGGAAAGATGTTTATCTTGGGATTCTTGGGACTTGCTGGTTTTCTCATGATTTTTTTCTTCAGCGTAAAAGACAATACAATGGTTATAAACTTGTAGGTATTTCTAGTTTTTGGGTTTTCAGAAGTGCTCGCGGGATTTGAACTAACGATCCCACTATAGTGAAATCGAATGTTTTTGCCACGTACAATTTTGTTTTTTTTCGTTATGTCAGGCATAACACTAATGCTTAAAATGTAAACTCGTTTTTGTAAAACCCTGAATAATAATACCTATAAAGTATAACAACGGCAGACTAAAGCGGCTATAAGCGCCGCCGATCCAGTTATTTAAAACTAAAAGTTGTTATGAAAAATTTCGCGGTTTTTAATAAATGGACGGTACTTTATTTTTTTTTTTTTTTAAATAAGGAGTGACGAGACGAGCAGGACATATCCCTGATGGTAAGCAACATGCCTGCCACATAACAGCACAGTGACACGCAGCTATTGGAACATGAAGAGCCCAAATCATTACCTAGCACCGCAATGCGCTCGTCACCCAGAGATCTAAGTTGTTATATCTCTAAGCCCTGTAATTTCTCTGGAAACATTGCCCTTCAGACCGGAACACAGTACTTATAGTTTTACCAAAGCCTACATAATGAAATAGGGCTTACAAGAGTTTGAAAACGTTGTGGCTCAGTGGCGATAGAGTCTGATTCACGATCGTAAGGTCGTCGGTTCGAGCCCTGCTTCAGAGTACTTTTCCAAGTACTTAAGTATTTTTCGAAAGTTTGTCGCCCCAAGTAAAGGCAAACTTCGTCAAAGTCTTCGTAACATCTATCAGATATCTATAAATATAAATCTATCCATAAAATTGTTTAGACGGTAATTAGCTTGGATAAAGTACCATCCAAAAGTAGGTCTTACTTGTTTTTTACTGTTATTCTTAGTTTTGTTCTTGATCCTACTCTGTTGTCCTATTTCTTCTGGATCCTTGTTACGCTGCTGTTTACCGGCCACTAATTTTAACGGCATAAAAAATGTTCTGTTTGTTAATCCAGGTGAAGTAATAAACGTAATTCCTTTCATTAAAATCTCTTTACCCGTTATAGAAATACGTGTGAACAATTTTTCAGATACATGAAGTTTCACCTTTATAATAGCAATGCGACGGGGGTGATGAGGCCAGCTAAGTGTGAGGTTCTACTCGGGGTCTTTTTGCGAGAGCAAAAGTTGAGCGATGAGAGTCCATCATCGCTCAACTTAACTAGGCTAGCTTCTGGAGATACATAAGCATAACATAACACTATATCTTCCCAACGCTTTACTTGGGGTTTTCTCTCGCAAGGAGAGAGTCATGGCTATAATCCACCTCGCTGACCCAGTGCGGGCTGGTGGATGACCTCGAAAGATTCCAAGAATAACGGTACGGTGTTCGGTTTCCTTACAAAATTTTCCTTCTTTCTGTTTTTTCTTTCCTTCGCCATTTTTAAGTTAGCGGCATTACGCACATGGTTTCGAAAAGTCAGTGGGCGTGGGATTCAAACAAGGGGCACCGAATTGGCGGTTCCCATTCCCCCGTCTAGTAGCTGCTGTAATTTCTAATACGCTTTTCCGACATTACGGAATCATTCTTCCAGGAACCTCTCTACGAAACATTGTGTTCACCGCCACACATACCCGGCAAATTAGGAAACCTTTTTAAATAATGTTGTCACTAGGGAACGACAACACGAGTAAGGTGTATCGTATGATTGGTAAACTTAAATTTAGGGATTGGAAAGTTTGTCTGTTTAATGCAAAATTCGTGGCAAAAGCACCCTGTCAAATGTTCCCACTGCTGGGGGACTCGAGGCCTTATCTTGCTAGTACAGTCTAGGCTCTAATCCACCACGCTGGCCCAGTGCGCGTCATCCACTGTCTCCCGAGCCACTTTACGCTATCGCTCCACTTGGATCCACGGTGACCCACACTTAGACAGGGTCAATTTTGATCACACATTTGATGAATCACCTTCAAACAAAAAGTGAATTTGTATCTGCTGGCCAAGAGTATAACACCACAGACTTAAAAAACATATTAGTGGTGGTCAAGTGGCAAAATTCCATACCTAAAGCGATGTTACCATACCTATTTTCAATTTGATCACAGACTGTAATAATGAACGAAAGAGTTTATAATGCGTGTGTGTCAAATACATAATATTACTTATTACTAGCTGACCCGGTGAACTTCGTACCACCATGTATTTTTTTATCTACATTTTCTAAACTTTCTGCTGTACAAATCTAGTCCCGACATGCGACAATAACAAATACATTAAACAAAGAATCATCCTATTTGGTGCAGTCATTTAAAAGTTATTAGCGTACATACATTTCGAAGATCCGTTTTTACGGTTCCGTAAAACGTACGAACCCTTATGGGTTCGTCATGTCTGTCTGTCTGTCCATCCGTATGTCAAAACGACTTTTTTGAAACTATACGAACTATACTGTTGAAACTTGGTAAGAGATGTATTCTGTGAACCGCATTAAGTAAGTGTTTTATTAATAACATATTTATTTCAACGTATATAAGCATTTAAAATCAAGAAATCCTTTTATGCAGAATGCAGAAGACTGCACCTTGTGGCGTTCATTAGGAGTGGCCTACGTCCAGCAGTGAATGAAAATTAAATAGGATGATAATGAATCCCTTTATTGTTTATCAAGTTATTACCAAAAATCAGTTTTATTTTCATTGTAGTGCTTTGTGATATACGATGTTTTTGTTTGATTACCTGGCACATGGACAAACAAATCTGATGGTTTTCGAACACGTGAAGGAATATGCAACATCCAATTGACCATATGAGAAACATGGGGTTTCTAGATTAATACCACAAACACTTTAACACTCTCAGCGCCATGTGTATCCTTTAGAATACACATAGTCATAAGGAGTGTGTACCTATAGTTTATGACAGACACTCCCCATTTCAGTTAAAGCAGTGTGTATCCCGAAATGCGCAAGCTTTCTACACATTTTCCTAATGGTTTTGGGTTGAGAATCGGACTATCAGTTAAGGAGATATTAAGAGAAAAATAAAAAAACACCTTAAAGTAATTTTATTCAAAAAAATAAAGTTACTTAGAAACTAAACAATCAATTTATTAAGTTCAAAATTAATCAGTGAATATTATTCAAACATTTTTGACACAGAACTTTTACATATAGATCATTTTGTAGTAGTTTGAGCTGCTCTAAGAGTCTTGCCACCAATAACTTTCCTGTCATACTTTTTATAGCACCTATGCACATCTTCAGCGTACAAATTTCTCTCCAACTTTGTTACTTTTGAGATAATGTTTTCTATTAGACGGTCTTCTTGTCATAATAGGGGCTGATGGCACTTCATCTCCGGCTAACTGAGCAGATCGTTTTAGTAAAACTACAATTATTTGTTAACTTAATTGAGTGATAGTAAGTTTCTTGAGAATTTTAATTTTAATTATTTGGTTGAATAATAAATGTGCATTCAAGAGAGAAATACAGAGAAATATTATTACGAAATGTGTATCTTTATTGATACACATACCCTGGGGAATAGTTGAGCTATATTCCTTAAAGTATTTCCCAGGCCACGTGTATCAAAAAATATACACACTGGTGAAAAAAAGGGATGACGGAGGAAGGGGTGTGATTATTTTCTGTACTATTTTAACTCCTCACAACACTAAAAAAACAAAACTTAAATGTTGTGAAAATTTGGTAGTATTTGCATATATGGCTTGGCGCTGAGCGTGTTAAGGTTGCCCCTGGGACTTGTTTATGATCATAGCAAAACCAAGCCGCACTGGAAACTGTAGTCGTTCAAACTCAAATGGTACATCAGTCGGAATCATTGGGATGCGTGGTATCAAAACGTCTTCTCCTTTATACTTTCCTTTCATTATACTTAGTTGCTTCTATCACGTTGTTCAGGATTTTTTATAGCTAACCGTGTGCCGTTGCAAAGACGCGGTTCGTTCATATTTCGCAACATTTTTACTACCGATCCAACTTTTAATTGAAGATTAAGTATGAGGTGGCAACCCTGGAAAATCCAGCGAGTTCAAAAATTCCGGTGGATAGGTAGTTGTTGACGACATCATCTTGAATCGAATCAACTGATTAATAAATCCTCAGTTCGCCTGTAATTTGTTCTTGAATTGTGAAATTTAACTCATTTGCATCTATCTCATTTACATAATATGTGTATAGTATTTATGCCAGAAATACCGACTTGGGGCCCATAGCAAGTCAAAACATTATTATTTTGCTTTTATACCGATTTTAATGTGTTTAACCCCACACTTTAACAGGTTAGACACTTACCTAGGGTTCCCGGCGTCGTCCAAAGCCCAGTTTGGTCTGACAGGAAGAAGGAAGGAAGGGAATAAATGAGATACCAAACCAGGGAGCTTCCAGGCGATCTCGCGAATTCCCAGAACGATCCTGCGTTCTGGAAACGGCCAATCCAGTGGCCCCTTCACAAATAATATCCCAGCACTAATCCCGTAGCGATATATTCCCGTTAATACGTATTCCCGCACAATATTAACACTTTAAACCAGATTATATAGATCAAAGTAAAAAACGCTTCTTTTTCGTTCCAGCGAAAAACAGACAACGTCACTTCACAGCCGGCTGTCAAAACCATAGATCCGCTATGATTTTTAATGTTGCCCGATTATACGGAACAAAACCCCCGACCAATTGAACTCCTGTTCAATTTTAGAAAACCAGTATTTAGTAACTAGTATTTAGCAGTATCCAGACCTCAAATAAAAACGAAATTCCCAACTTTGACCCGAAAGTGGAAATCAAACCAAAAAAAAACCTTTACCAAAAATAGCAATAAAATTAAATAAAATTTTAACCATGAAAAATACGTATATCTAATAAAGAGGCAGGCGGGCCAGAGAGGACACCGCGCGCTGAAGTCTGGAACCAGAAACCAGAATCTCCGCCACGCGGGGTGTGCCATCAGTACCAGATATCAATTTTAAAATACGTCCCCTACGCCAGAGTAGGGGGGCCAAATTTGCCTCTTTTAATAATACTAAGTCCCCTTCCCGAGGGGCCTCCGTCCTATCTGTCCATTTTACCCGTTGTTGCAACAGATGCAAGTACTCGGCCGACCAGCGCCTCCAGAAGTCTTGACTTATTGCTGCAATAACTGAAAACGGGACAGCCGTCCGGGGCGCTCATCCTTCCAGGGATCCGGCTCCGGCAACGCGGTTAAAGGCTGACCGATCAAGAAGTGACCCGGCGTCAAGACTTCTAGATCGTTAGGGTCAGGCGAGATTGGACAGAGAGGACGGGAATTAAGAACTGCCTCCACGCGGCATAGTACCGTGACTAACTCTTCCCAAGTTAACACGGTCTCCCCGATGACACGGCGGAGATGGGTTTTAGCAGACTTCACCGCAGCCTCAAAAATTCCTCCCCAGTGAGGACAGGCCGGCACACTAAATTGCCAGCTGATTCCCCGCTGGGCGAGAGCCAGACTTAAACTATTATTACCAGAATTTAAAAAATTATTAACTTCGCGTAAATAATTCGCCGCCCCTCGATAATTTGTGCCATTGTCCGAACGTATTAAAGAGGGTACTCCTCTTCGCGCTACAAAGCGATCCAGCGCCGCGACAAAGGCCTCCGTAGACAGCGCAGAGACCAGCTCCAGGTGGACTGCTTTGGTGGCCAAACACACAAAGACGCACAGGTAGGCTTTAACGACCTTGGCGTTACGCAACGTCGATGACTTGACCGAGAAGGGCCCAGCGAAGTCCGTTCCGACCCCGTCGAACGGCCTCGAGGGAGAAATCCTATCCGGAGGAAGATCTCCCATCATGGGCTGCATGGTAGACGCCTTGAGCCTATAACAAGGGACACATCTAAACAGCACCTTTCGGACCGCCCTGCGAGCCGACAAGATCCAGAATTCACGCTGCAACACAGCGAGAAGCGCGCCACATCCAGCGTGCGCGTTACCGATATGCCGATCGGTGATCAGCAGGTCCACCAGAGGACCTCCTTTCGGTAGCAACAGGGGGTGCCTGCTGCCGTACGGCAGGTTGGCTTTCCGGAGCCGACCTCCTACGCGCAGAAGACCATCCTGATCTGTGAAAGGGTTCAACTTGGCGACCGCACCCTTCAAGCGAGCGCGACCGCAGCGCAGCGCCTCAAGTTCCGTCGGAAACCTCTCACCCTGTACCAGCCGAATGAGGTGCAGCAAGGAACTCCGACGCTCCTCCACAGTGGCGATCTGGTCACTCCTCCTCTGACGAGGGTGACGACAGTTGTGGATGAAGCGCTTAATCCAGCTAGTTACCCCCAGCAATTTATCCAGCTTGCTGTAACGACCCGTCAACCAATCAGGGTCTGGGGGCACTTCCGCCACAATCGCATGCACGCGGACTCCGGGCAGCTCCGCTCGCTCCGAGTCCGCGCCGAGAGCTGGCCAGGAAGCTTCTGGCTCCCGCAGCCAGTCCGGACCCCACCATAAGGGGTGATCAACTAGCTCCGGCGCGGAACAGCCGCGCGAAGCACAGTCAGCGGGGTTCAACTCACCCGGGACATGTCTCCAAACCATGTCCAGTCCAAGGTTTTGGACTTGGGAAACCCGATTTCCCACAAAGGTCTCCAAGGTGTGAGGGGCTGCTCTCAACCAGGCAAGCACGACCTGACTGTCTGACCACGCATAGACATTCCGGATGTCTATCGAGGTGGACAGTTCCTGATATACATGCTTGAGCAGCCGAGCAAGTAATGTGGCTCCGCTCAATTCCAGTTTCGGAATGGTGAGTCGTGTCCTGATAGGAGCTACCTTGCTCTTCCCCAATAAGAGCGTGACATTGACGTGGCCTCCAGCGTCAACTGTACGCAAGTACACAGATGCGGCATAGCCCAGCTCGGACGCATCACAGAACCCGTGCAGGCTGATCCGGCTACAGCCTGGTGGCAGAATGCGACGGGGCAACGCCACTCGATTGACCGTTTCGAGGTCAGATATTAAACGAAGCCAAATGTTAAGCGAGTCTCCAACCAGGGGGTCGTCCCATGAGACCTTCAGAGTCCAAAGTCGCTGTAACAGACACTTGGCTGCGAACAGAACCGGACTGATCCAACCGTTTGGATCAAACATCCTGGCGATGGTGGACAAAACCGTCCGTTTTGTCCACGCGCGTGTGGCTTCCAGTGCCACCCGAAAGGTGAAGATGTCAGCAACCGGTTGATACTGCATGCCCAGAACCGCAATCCCGTGCGGATCGTCACCTTCCTCGAAGAGCCCCGGATCCTGCTGGTGATCGTCCGGGATACCAGCCAGGACGTTGGGGTCGTTAGAGAGCCATTTCCGAAGCTCATAGCCTCCAGATGCGAGAAGCTCTGTAAGCTCATCCCGGAGCAACAGAGCTTCCTCCACCGTCTGCGCACCAGTGCAAACGTCGTCCACGTACAGGTCGCGTTCCAGAACTGCGGCTGCACGTGGGTACCGAGCCCGTTCTTGCTCCGCCAACTCCAGCAGTGAGCGGATCGCAATGAAGGGGCTTGATCTCAACCCATAGGTGTTGGTGTTCAACTCATACACCATCATAGGGTCCTGAGGACTTTCCCGCCAGAGGATCAACTGGAACCTCCTGTCCTCGGGGTGTATGACCGTTTGTCGGAACATCATACGGATGTCCGCTCCCAACACCACCTGATGCCTACGGAAATTCAGGATGATGTCTACAATATCCCGATGTAACTTCGGTCCAGCGTGGAGGCACTGGTTCAGTGACACTCCTGTCGAAGTCGGAGCGGATCCATCGAACACCGTCCTGAGTTTGCCTGTCGACGCTTTCAAAACAGCGTGATGAGGCAAAAAGTAGTGGTCCATGGTCGACCAGTCGTCGCGAGCCGGAGACATGTGGCCCAGTGCCTCATACTCCCTCATGAACTCGATGTACTTTTCCCGAAGTACAGGATCTCGAGCCATGCGTCGCTCCATGGACCTGAGCCTTTTCTCGGCCAATGATCGAGACTGGCCCAGACGCGGGGGGTTATCCCGGAAAGGCAGCCTAGTCTCCAATCGCCCAGAAACCATTCTCCGAGTGTGAGCCTGATAAAAGTTCTCACACTCCACGTGCTCGGGATCCAGCCGAGACACGGTAGGCGGCTCTTCGATCTCCCAGAACCTCTGCATGATCTGAGCGAGGGCCGTTCCCGTAAAAGAAGCCTGATTCGACTGCTGCCACTCATCCACCATTCCCAAAATGGCGTTCCCGTAGATGGTGGGCAGCGCCATCAGCGAAGACTGATCCAGCAGTCTAGGCTTGCCGTTCATGATGTAACCCAGTACATCAGAACCCAACAAAAGGTCTACCGGACCCGCCATCCCGAAGCGGGGATCCGCCAACCTGAGACCCTTAGTACAGGACAAAAGATCCGGATCTATGTCCGCCTGAGGAAGCCAACCGACAACCGAATCCATGACGGTGGCTCTGACCGCAATCCTTTCCGAGTAGGAATGTACGGACGAGAAGGAGAGGCGGGTCTGTCCAGCCGACCGCACCTCTGTGTTCCCGACTCCCCGCAACGGAGTCGGTGACGGAAACCTAGCCAGGCCCAGGCGATGAGCAACCCGGGTTGTTAAAATGCACCCCTGGGACCCTGTGTCCAAGAGCGCTCGTATCCGGACGTAGTCGCCTCTTGGACCCCAAACCCTTAACCAGAGGGTGGGCAGCAGGACCACCGGTTGATCCTGTGCCAAGGGAACGGAGGCTAGTCAATCCCTCCGAGGCCCGTCCGAACCCGTCGGACTACAGGGCCCAGCCCAATATGGCTGCCGAGTCATAAGGGCCATCGGAGGGGGGGCATATCCAGCTGCCCTGCCATACTGAAAGTAGGGCGGGTGGTAGTCCAGCCTCGGATGCTCATGGAGGGGAGGCGTGTACGCCCTCCATTGCATTAATCGCGGATCCAGCGGCGGAGAAGGATAACGCTGGGAAGGTGGCCCCCGTGGTGACTCCTGTATCACCCTTCCACCTCTCCAGTTCGCCCGCGTCCGCGCGGGCTGTGAGGTCGGTGACCGAGCCGCGTGTAGGACCCCCCTTGTTGGGCTGCCCGGTGCTGCCGTGGGTTGGGGTGGAGGGGGTGTGCTCCACGCTGTAGCCACTTCATTGTTGTACAATGCGTGGCTCTGCGTGGGAGCGCCCCCGCCCGTGGAGGGCCCCCTCCCTGAGGGCTGTCGACCAGCACCATCGCTCCTGACGCACAAGAGCTGGTGGTGTGGTCCCCCACACCCAGGACACGGCCGTGCCGTGGGGCAGTCATTGAACAAATGACCCCCCAGGCACCCGTAGCACCGACGCAACCTCCGAACGATCCCTCGTCGTTCAGAAGTCGTCCGCGCAAGCAGGGCCGGACACTGCACCAGCGCGTGAGGCTGGCCACGGTTCGGGCACTCCTGCTCCGACGCACTCGTCACCGTCGCCGTCCGCTTCACCCCACCCTGAGTGCGGGAATTGGTAGGTCGCGGTCCTGTTCCGGCAGGGCCACGAGCTGAAGCGGCGGGCTGCGCCTCCTGCGGCGCCGACTCGACCATCCTCGCCTCCCACTCCAGGACCCGAAGCAGCTCCTCAAACGTGGGGAAGACCTTCGGGTCGCCGTGAAGGCCCCTTTCCCGCTCGAACCGGGCGCGCAACTCCAGCGGCATCTTGCCCAGCAGAATGTGGACCAGTAGAAACGACCAGTGTTCTACTGGCAGTCCCAAGCTGCGCAAGGCGTTGTACGCCACCTTCACGGGCGTGAGGATTAGCGGCCTCAACTGAGACCTCTCAGTCACCTTCGGCAGCCCCAGTATTTGGAACACGTGAGCGTCGGCGAGGAGCCGAGGGTTTTGGAACCTCGTCTCCAGCAACTCCATCGCCGTGCCGAAGTTGTCGTCGTCCAGCTCCAGGTGCTGGATCAGGGAGAGTGCCTCACCCTCCAGTGACGTGCGGAGATAGGCCAGCTTCTCCGCCCTCGTCAAGTCCGTGCGTTAATCCACGAGAGAGGCGAACATACTCCGGAAGCCGCTCCACTCTCGCAGGTTACCTGTGAACCTGGGCAAGTCCAGGGTGGGAAGGCGTCCCACTACACCCGAGCCCGCATCCCTGATGACGGGTCCCGAGCTCGCCCTTCCCTGACGAGACCTCTCCAGCTGGCGAACCCTTTCGGAGACCTCGTCGTACACATCCAGGATGCGCCGCATGTCCGCCTCGATCCTCTCCATCTGCTCCTCAGGTGGAGACGGCCTTGCATCCCGCAGCGATCCTGCGCTCCTCTCAGCGACCTCCAGGCGCCTGTCGAGCTGTTCTGCCCTGTTTAATAGCGCCTCCTCCCGGTCTCTCCTGCCGACCAATCCTTGCAAGGATTCAAACCATCGGAGCTGGTTGGCCAAATCCGAAGCCATTTTTAAATTTAAATTTAAATTTTAAATTAACCTAAAGTTCGGACAATGTCACAACAAATATATCCGCAACCTATTAAACCGGATACCACTTAATACTAATTTCCCGACAGTTTGGGGAGAAATTATAAACTGGGAACCCCCAAATATCTGGCTTACCTGATATTTTCCCAGAAAAATAAAAACAACAAATATATTATTACGGGGGTATTTACGGCTAACCGCGCTCTGTCTACCAAAAAATGTATAGTATTTATGCCAGAAATACCGACTTGGGGCCCATAGCAAGTCAAAACATTATTATTTTGCTTTTATACCGATTTTAATGTGTTTACCCCCACACTTTAACAGGTTAGACACTTACCTAGGGTTCCCGGCGTCGTCCAAAGCCCAGTTTGGTCTGACAGGAAGAAGGAAGGAAGGGAATAAATGAGATACCAAACCAGGGAGCTTCCAGGCGATCTCGCGAATTCCAAGAACGATCCTGCGTTCTGGAAACGGCCAATCCAGTGGCCCCTTCACAAATAATATCCCAGCACTAATCCCGTAGCGATATATTCCCGTTAATACGTATTCCCGCACAATATTAACACTTTAAACCAGATTATATAGATCAAAGTAAAAAACGCTTCTTTTTCGTTCCAGCGAAAAACAGACAACGTCACTTCACAGCCGGCTGTCAAAACCATAGATCCGCTATGATTTTTAATGTTGCCCGATTATACGGAACAATATGTATTAATATTTATTTATCATGTGGCTGTTTTGTCCCAATGTTGGCCAACGGCTTTCATACCTTCCTTCCACTTTTCCCTTTCTATGGCTAATACAGTCCAGTCTTTCCGATATTTGTAGAGGTTGTCTTGCCATCGTTTCTTTGGTCTGCCGCGTCGTCGTTTGCAATCTGGCTTCCTCCGCGTGGTAATTTTGGCCCAATAATCATCCGACACGCAGCAAACATGCCCAGCCCGATCCCACTTTCAAATTGGCTGCTTTTTGAGTCACATCAGCTATTCCGGTTTTGGAACGCAGTATGGTGTTTCGTATTCTGTCTGTTAGTTTAACTCCAAAAATACAGCACTCCACAGCACAATGTTTGTATTCAAATAATTTTGCACAGATAAGGATATTAAATCAATAATTCAAAATAATAAAACACTTTTGGTAACGCGGTTTGTGTTTGACTGACACTTGATTGATATAATGACGTGAAAACTGACGCATTTTATATCGCGTGCCGAAACTAAATCAAAATAAATATTATCGTTAAGCCGACCAAATTGAAAATCAGTACTAATGAGTCTTACGTTTAGTGATTATTCAATTTGATTTGGTTCGCGATATTATCGATTTTGTTGAGTTTCTTCTGAGTTGGTTACGGAACGTGACATTAGGTCCTCCTATCCTCCAACTGTTTTGATAGACATGATGGAATTTGAACTTTGTGCAGCGGGAATAAAGTGCAAATTGACTCCTTGACGTTAGGAACACACAAATATTGCTTAGACATAAGCGAGTGCTTGTTATTTAATATGAACTTTATTTCATAGCAATAAAGCTCAAATTGCCTTAACAGTTTAGTTAGAAAACGTTTGTATGGGAAAGCACTTCATTTAATATGAACTTTACTTAATAGCAATAAAGCTCAAATTGCCTTAACATTTTAGTTAAAATACGTTTATATGGGAAAAAGAAAAAGGCTGTTTTTAGGGAGTTATCCCCGCAATTATTAGATTTTTTTGTCGCCGTAAAAACCATCCTTGGACTTCAAAGAACAATTTTAAAAAAATTGTCCAAATTGGTCCAGGCGTTGTTGAGTGATGCGCTTACCAACACATTTTGCGATTCATTTTTATGTTATAGATTTTAGATTTGCCAGAATCTCCGGGAAATTTGGATCGAAATAGAGTGTAAAACATTTACAAATAAAAGCAGCCAAGTAGTTAAGACGTACTAAAATAAACTACTCATCAGATCGAGTTCACACCTATTTTCGTTGGTATTTTGTATGAACATCATTTATTTTGTTTAGTTTTATCATTCTCTTATTTACGAAGTTAGAGGGGGAGGACACACATTTTACCACTTTGGAAGTGTCTGTCGCGCAAATTATTCAGTGTAGACAAAAATGAGTTTAGTATGTGTTTACATGTGTAGGATTGATGAAAAAAATTTTTTTTGAGTTTCAGTTCTAAGTATGGGAGGCATCCCTATTTATTATTTTATTTTTGTAAAATTTTTAATGCGGTTCACAGAATACATCTACTTACCAAGTTTTAACAGTGTAGTTCTCATAGTTTTGGCTAAAAGTGGCTGTGACATACGGACGGACAGACAGACAAACAGACAGACACGACGAATCTATAAGGGTTCCGTTTTTACGTTATATAGGAGCCTTAAAAAGACTATAATTGATCAGTTATCGAGCGGGATGAAAACTGATTAAATTACTAAAATGGCTGTCAAAAAATAGGGGTTGGTGATAAAAAGGTAAAAATTTAGGGTTGTATGTATTTTTTAACGCCACATCATAAAAAAATTAAAACAAAAAATTTGGTCCGAAAATTAAAAAAATTTTTTTTGGGGTGAACAACCCTTGGCACTTAGGGGTATAAAAAATAGCTAGTAGCCGATTCTCAAACCTACAGAATATGTATATAAAATTTGGTTAAAATCAGTAAAGCCGTTTCGGAGGAGTAAGGAAACAAACACTGTGACACGAGAATTTTATATATAAGACTAGCTGACCCCGCAAACGTTGTTTTGCCTTAGTGAACAACCCTTGTCACTTAGGGGTATGAAAAATAGCTATTAGCCGATTCTCATACCTACAGAATATGCATATAAAATTTGGTTAAAATCAGTAAAGCCGTTTCGGAGGAGTAAGGAAACAAACACTGTGACACGAGAATTTTATATATAAGATAAGTATTGTGTCTGAAGTGTTTTTAAGGTTCCGTAAAACGTAAAAACGGAACCCTTATAGATTCGTCATGTCTGTCTGTTTGTCTGTCCGTCCGTATGTCACAGCCACTTTTTGCCGAAACTATGAGAACTACACTGTTGAAACTTGGTAAGTAGATGTATTCTGTAAACCGCATTAAGATTTTTACAAAAAAAATGAAAAAAAGGAAAAAATTGAGTTGGTTTAGAAAAATACTGAGAACTGAAACTCAAAAAATATTTTTTCTTCATACCTACACGTGTGGGGTGTCTATCGATCGGTCTTTAAAAATGATGTTGAGGTTTCTAATATAATTTTTGTTTACACTGAATAATTTGTGCGAGAGACACTTCCAAAGTGGTAAAATGTGTGTGTCCCCCCCCCCTCTAACTTCTAAATTATGAGAATGAAAAAACTGAAAAAAGTATAATGTACATTACCATGCAAACTACCAACGAAAGTTGGTTTGAACTCGATCTGATGAGTTGTTTTTTTTTAGTACGTGTCATAAATACACTACTATTAAAACTTCGATCAAAGTTACAACGAACTACAAGAACTATGTCTACTATGTATATTATGTTACTTGCTGCAACGGAACCCTTCATGGGCGAGTCCAACTCGCACTTGGCTACTTTATTTTAATATGTAATGTATTTTTAATGCATAATTTAAAAATAAATAGCACATTCTGCACTCCTCCTAAACTCTAAACTACAAGAAATTTCATACAAAAAAGGGAACTATATTTTTGCTTCACGTATTAATATATATGTCAGATATAATAATAAAAAATATTGTAGAGTTCTTATAATCACAATAAGAGAGAAACCGAACAGAACTGCTAGAGCTACCATCACTTAATTAAATGAACCCATTTGCGTATCGAGGCCGCGAAAACTCAATAAATAAGGATGAAATGTTACGTTTGCTTCATATGGAATGAACCTGTTTATCACACTGCTAATGTATTTTGTAAGTGCGCATACGTATATAACATATATGATATTCCCAATGGTGGGATTCGGTGCCTTCTCACGCAAGGAGAGAGTCTAAACCATAATCCACCACACTGCGCCAGCAGTGTGGGTTTGCCGATGACTGATGACCTCGACAGATTCTTGAAACATGCCGGTTTCTTCACGATGTTTTCCTTCACCGTTAAAATCAGTGAGCCCACGACCTAACAATTGTCAATCTTACGTTCTAGCCACAGGGCCACCACCCCTTAGTAACTTCCTGAAGCCCCTTTAAAAAAGTTAATAATATGCCGTTGTGAGTGCAAAACACTTATCTGTTAAAACTCAGCTCAATTTTGTCCGAGTTTGTTTGACATCATAAACTTCGAAATGTAAAATTTGATCTCACTGACAAATTATGACAGGTTATTGGGTTGCATAACCTTTAATCAAGTATTGGAAATACGGCGACCGGATTATTACAGTAATATCTAGTCACGGAATAATGTTGCCAGTGGGTTATAGACACATAACTGGTAGAATAACATTTGCTTACGAACGGTACTTGTTTATTCCAGGCTTGCTAGAAATAATAATCAAGAAATACAAAACAATAGCGTACGGTCAGTAAAATAAGAATAGATTGAACTCGCTGTGTTAAATATTGATAGAAGATAGGACACCATATTTTTATATAATTCGGCGGGACAATGTTGTAAAACATTTATTTATGTTGGTATTTTTTATTTCATTATTATTGGTTGTGGCCTCATAACACATAGGTACATATCTATACTAATATTATAAAGCTGAAGAGTTTGTTTGTTTGTTTGAACGCAAGGATCTCTGGAACTACTGGTCCGAATTGAACGATTCTTTCTTTGTAGGATAGTCCATTTATCGAGGAAGGCTATAGGTTATTTAACATTACGCTACTATCAGCAGGAGCCGAGCAGGAATGAAAAATGTAACAAAAACGGGAAAAAATATTGCTTTTTGCGAGCTTTCGTTGTGTGACAACATATGTCATATTTTAAAGGTTGCGTCATTAGAACCTAAAGTAACCGAATTTGTTCAAAATTTGAATTGGTACGATCGATTTTTGATAGATGGCGTAGCAACGCGCGCGCGTTCAGCTAGTGATATGTAAACCACAAAGACACAGAATAGATAAAATAATTCGTCACACAAATATTTATTCTGGGTTGGAATGACTTTTAATTGTATAACCCACGCGTTTCACAGCTCTGATGTGTCTTTTTTGCATAGCATAGCTTCCTGACCTTACATATTTTAATGATGATTTTTTAAATTATCATCATCATCATCATCACATTCACTTTGTCATCACCCTTTGCTGAACATATGCTTACAGCCCTTTCACACACTGTCTGTATCAAATTTCATTTAGAAAAGTCAGTTCAGAAGTTCCGGCGTGAAAGCGCGTATAATATAATATATATATTATATTGTATATATATACTTATTATATATATATTATAATATAATATACATATTATATTATACGCGCTTTCATGTATATATGATACATAGTACAGTCTTTTTGCATAATATATATATATTTTGTACTGTGGGACATTACACAACGGGTTTTCAAAAAATATTTAAAGAACACTTAAGATCAACTTTAAAATTAAACATGACGAAGATTAAAATTTATCCATTTCAAATAAAAAACGCTTAAACGCCATGTTATTTATTGCCTTCGGTGATACAGTCATCTCGCGTCTTACGAACCGAGCAATGGCATCCTCCACATCATTGGCTAAATAAATGAAAGACTTGATTTCGCGATACTGCTACAGTTGCATTTGAGACATTTTCATGCATTTGTAATATTAGTAAGGATAGGAAATATCTAAAACATTCTTATTCCAATTAATTTTTATTTTCAATCCGTTCTATCGTTCTTTGTCTTCCAACGCTACACGAAGCAGACATTGGAAACAGCGGTCGGTCCATATATTGCACTACAGTCTAACCTCGACAACTTCTTATTGAATTCAAACTGCCTCATCATTGCTGGATATCGAATATAACTTCCATTTGGTATATCTTTATTCGTTGTATCTATATCCTATATCTTTATACCTCTGCTACAGATAGGTACTTCGATTTCCGAACGTCAAAGTCTCTTCGAGTTCAGTGGCTTTTAGCTATGTGCTGAGAATGTTGTAACTTTTTTATGCTTGTATGTACTGGTTGTTTTAGTCAGCTGGTAAATCTATGAGATTGTTGTACTAGTGTAGGTATAATGTAAACATAAACACTAAATACGCAATACTTAATCACAGAAGAGTCTTCTAGTGACATGTAAACATAAACACTAAATACGCAATACTTAATCACAGAAGAGTCTTCTAGTGACCACGGCGGTTGTAATCTTGTAATAGTATCTATAGATTCTTATTTAAATAAATAATAATCATTATTATTATATATTATTATTATTGATAATAATTATTATTATTTATTATCCATATTAATATAATATGGATAATATTACGGTGGTATTGATATTGGTAGTAAACTAGTTTTACACACATCGATGCATGCCACTACAGCGGCGGTTTTGTCACCATGGCGCGCAAAATCATTTAAAATATTTATTATTTTGTAGATTTTAATTATTATATATGTGGGTAGAATATTTAATTTGTGAATTCGAGAATTAGTAGTCTAGATAAATCGACTAGATTTTAAGGCAACTTTTGTTATTAGAAATATTTCTTTTATTAAATAAATTAAGAAAAAAACACGCTTCCGAAACGTCGAGGGAATTAATAATTAATTTGGATCCTAATTAAGTTCTGTGTAGCTAGCTATATGTATAGTGTTTACATTATTATTGTGTTCGAATCGTGTAGGTATAATATGTGCATGAAGGTTTCACTCCCTATTAAGAAAATATGTTTTTTTTTTTTTCGATAATAGGTTTGTTTGTACTAGAACTCTATCTCGCCTGATATTAAACGAGCGAGCCTATCTAGTAGAAACCGATTCACTCTCAACTTTAATACACCCAGATTATATATCATACAATCATACATCCATCAGGGAATATCAACTTTCAATGTAGATATTCCAGTCGTAATCAGTTTAGATGAGTTTATTACAAAAGTAGCCAAACCTTTGGAACGTCAACCATGAAACTATATAGCTTTTTCGACATAAATGACGAGTCTGATACAAACAAGTTCAAAGTGATATTAGATTACGCAGATCAGTGCACACTCTCCGAAATATATCCCATAAAAACCCAATAACGAACGAACTATGTTAGGATAAGGGAATCGTTGCTTATAAGCATTTTGGCATGTCTCTCGGATTATTATAACTCGATAACTCTGTGAGAAATACTTTAAACTTAAAAAATCTTACATATTTTTTATCGACTTCAAAAACGGAGGAGGTTCTTAATTCGCTTGTATGTTTTTTTGTATGTAGGTATGTTACGCGATAGTTTCGCTAATTTTGAATCAATTGTGCCGTTTTTTTTTGTTTGGTAGATCATACTTAGTTTAAACGGTAGTAGCGGTATTAAATATGAAAAAAAATCTAAAATTAACTTTCATAAAATACCTCGTTGACTTAGTTGGCTTTTGATGAAATCTGAATTTGATTTTAAATTATAGTCAGTTTTTTTCAAAGAAAATGAATTATTAATAATTCAAGACCTTTCTCAAAAAAAAAAAAAATACATACTAACATCTAGATCGTAATATAGTCCTTTTTAATCTTTTCAATGTGACTTAAAATCGAGAAAATATAAATGTTATATACAAGTTTTGTATCTTGAAACGCTCGTCCCGACGGGTTCTCATGTCCGCGTCACACTAAACTAATGTACCCCATTTTCCCTAAGCGCAAGCTGTATGTCACGAAAAGTAAGTCCTCCATTTTTGACTTGCGATCCGATATGGGTAGTATGATACACAGCCCGCCATGTGTCTAGGGTTGCCAACCGTCTCGGCTTCCCCGGATTAGTGCTAGTTTAGAAGAAGAAGAAGTTTAGTTTAGAAGTCCGGGAAGCGCCCGAGCGGGGTTTAATTTATTTTGTAGTCCTTAATCTTGCGACACATTAATTATGCACGCCGGAATCAATCCACGGACCGACTCACAAAATTCTGGTTAAAATGATGATAAAAGGTGATTAAATATAAGTATAACTATGAAGTTCGAAAATATTACGGGCTCTAAAATCTAGGGTTTCCACGCTTCTTGTCCTGGAGGTCTACCGCCTATTTAAAACTGTCTTAGATTTGGTAATGCTTTCTTTTTTCTTTTCGCTTCAAATTATAGAGACAGCAAAGCCAAATCAAATTTTGTTAGGCGGTAGAAGAGCTGGGTGTTTTTTTTTAGAGATGGCAACCCTATATGATGTATCACATGTTTCTATGTATCTATATGTATCGGTCAGTGAAAACCTCCATGTTTATGGATTCACATCGACGTTTCGAATTTATGGAGTAAAAGCCGATGCCAAAATCCCCATTGAAAGGATGAATATAGTTAAAGAGATGACATGTGTAGTGATTAGGGTGCATTACATATGCTTAGAGCGATGGTACGGTAAAAATATGCCACGTATTAAATTGGAGCTAGTTTGTGTTGTGAGGAATGTCTAACAATATTCGTTATTTTATTCATGGAATGAAATAAATTCTAATTTTGGCCCCTTTTTTGGTCGTAAAAATGACAGAATGTGAAATCATACTTTTAGTATTAAATAATGAGAATTCGATCTTTCAGTTGTAACATACCCCAACAAAATAAAAAAAAATACGATCAATCTTTAACACCAAAATATACGACTGTCTGTATATTACAATGTACAAGTATTACTAGCAGCGTTTTTACCCACGTATTTTCTGTTCCCGTTATTTTTCCGCGATTGAAAGTAGCCTATCTACTGTTTCATGCTACAATCCACGACGCCAATACTAATAGCAGTTTTTACCAACAATGTACTACATATAACTAACTTTACCAAATGTTTTTATCTGCCAAAACTGCATAAACTTTTTTTATATGATATGATTGTGTAAAAACTCGTATCTAAAACCCTAACGTAACCCTTAGATAAAATTTGGTGGAAATTGGCGAACACAACACCAATTAATAAGTATGTCTTAAAAATGACTTTCATCCTAGAAACTACAAGCAAAGGCATCTTTCCCAAAACAGAGTCACCTCCCCGCCCATGATCCCGGGCTGTAACCCACGAAGCCATAGTATAATTCCGTCATGTCATTGACAAACGACCGCCGCAGTGTGTATAAAAACGGTCGATGTGGTCCCGTCACTTACCATTCATATTTTTGTTCCAGGTAATATTAATCAAGGGAGGAAAGCGATGGACGATCACTTTTATTAAGAAAAATGATCTGACACTCTCGGGAGGTAATTTTCTTACAGGACTCTGAGTTGATAGTATTTGACCGTGACATCGTTTACGAAGCATTATTATATTTTTTTTACCAAAACCCGTGATTAAAAGCAAGTGTTAAGGCAAATTCATTTCACTAGTTCATAGTTTTTTTTTTATTCTGCTGACGCGAAATTTTTTTTGTTGATAAACTTTAACTTATGATTTGTTTATCAAAAGTAACCTCAACATTTTTGAGGGTAGTTTTTTTTTCACATGTAGAGTCGACGAGGTTTGTCTCGCCTGATGTTAAGGGATTGTCTGTGTCTCTTGAATTAATTACCCTTGGCTTTAAGTGTGAAGGAAAACATCGTAAGCATTACTTATCTTCGGCCACTGATTTTATACGGTATTGCGGAAAACTCAGCCAACTATGTTGTAGTTCAAAGCCGTATTCCCTTGAACTTTGTCTAAGTTCGATGACTTGTACCAGCGTCTCTTTTAGATGTTTTCCCAACGACGATAGCTCTGCGTTCTCCCGGTAATAACTATTGATTTATTTTTGCGCAGTTTGTTTACGCACTGAAAAAATCGTGATTATCATAACAAAAGCATTATCATGGAATTATAGAGAGCGTTATTTTTGTAACTATGGACATTCTGGACAACGTATATTTTCGCTTGTTACGAAACAATAGTTATTTGTTGTACAAGAGTGCAAAGTGGCTTTTTAACCGCGTGCTCAATTTTGATGACCGAGCAAGCGAAGGATTCTAAAGTTGAATCACGAGCGTAGCGAGGGATTCAAAAATTAGAATCCTGAGCGTAGCAAGGGAATCAAAAGGGCACAAGGTGAAAAATCTTTGCACTCGAGTGTAACACGTAATTTTTCATCCCCCCCTAGCGAGGAAATTACTAAACGCTTTGCGCATTTCAGTTTCAGTCGATTTTGTTGGCGTTAAATAAACTTCTTGGTTGCTAGAATCACTTATTATTTTGGTATTTCGGTTTTTCACTTGTATTCAATTTTATAAGTTTTAAACTTAAGTTTATTTAGCCATGGTTTTAACAAAATAATAATATGACGTGAAAATATGGAGAGTTGACCGATTGAGGTAAGGAGTTTCATGTGTACATGAAAAAGTGTCCGCCCAAATGCATTAAATTATAGTAGCGCTAAATTTGCATCAGGGTACATTTTAAAGGAAATTAATAAACGTACTATTCAGAATTCATAAAAGAAAAATATTTGCAGTCATAGCCACTGCCGATAGAAGTGGTAACTTATAACTCAGAGTTTGATTTTTACTTTGGAAACTACCTACGCGTGTGAAACCGGAGGGCGTGGCTATGAGTATGGCCATCTAGAAATGCTGACACATTTTTAAATGGCCAATGGGAAAGGCTGAGGCATTTCTAGATGGCCATTGGCTATGGTCCCGAGTTTACCCGAAGATATCTTATCATTCCCGAGCGTGACGCTAGAATTAAATTGACAGCCCACGAAAAATCTGTCTTTGGCGCGCCAAAAGAAGTTTTGACTTCAAAATATATTGTACCTACATGTTTTCTCAAAATAGTAATTATTTATTTGATGTTATATTTACTACATTATTTTGTAATGCACAAGTAGTTGAAATTATCTATTAGTTACTATTTTAGTAGTCAATAACATTTAATTATGTAACTCGGCAACTCGGCATACTTCAATTCGATTACAATTGATTCATTCATAGCATTTCAAAATGTTTTGCCATTTGAAATAACATTCTTGACCTCTATCCTCCACACGTGAAAATAAAATTGCGCGCAAAGCATTTAAAAAAAAGTACACCAAAGAGGTTCCGAGTATGAGTTTTTAACAAATTAAAAATAAATGTATGATGAATTCGGCACCAAGGAGGTAGAAATAAATAGGTTAAATTATGTTTTGAATTCAAAACCTCAGTACACACGATGTTCTAAATTCAAATTTACTTTAACCTCTAGATCTAGAGGGTAAAAACGACTTTTGCGCCCTAATATCGAGGAGCAAAAGTACTCTTTCCGAGCTGGTGGGATGAAAAATATATTTAAGTTTTGCTATTTGGTAGGATTTCGGGTTACACTATTGGGTAGTTTAGACGCTGTGGGTAGTTGTAATTTTACATTGTGTGTCAAATCGTAACATTCAATATACACAATTATGAATATAATAATAAAAATTAAGAATGTATTAAATTGTGCCGTGGTACGAACGCACGCCGCCCGCGCTTGACAAAAAACTTAGAAAAAATACATAAAACATGCTAAAAAATGGCACCAAAATCTCTTCATTCATACACAAATACAGGTAGATGCGTCGAACAAACAAATCCCGTTATTTTAAAAAGTTTGATATAATCCGATCGCCCTGCCCAACTCCACTGAGTTTAATATTAATAATACAACCAAACCGCCCTAGAGTTCTCCGGGAGTTTATATGCTTACAAATGCACAATTTCCGAATATACATTTTTGAACTATGTTTTCTAGTTTTTATGTAATTCTTCTTGAATTCGTATTAAATGTTAAATTAAATTTATAACACACATTTGAAATATCATCATCACCATCATACACCTACCTACTCGGGCAGTGGGCTCTCCCACTGCCCGAGTATAGGC
This sequence comes from Ectropis crepuscularia, assembly GCA_963693475.1. Classification (NCBI taxonomy): domain Eukaryota; kingdom Metazoa; phylum Arthropoda; class Insecta; order Lepidoptera; family Geometridae; genus Ectropis; species Ectropis crepuscularia. The sequence goes on from OY856355.1 coordinate 25,479,503, forward strand.
ATCTCTCTTGGCCATCTGCATCGGTCCCATGCCGATCGAGTCTAGGTGTAGAGCAAGATAAAACAACAAAACATGTGTTTAGTACAAAAAAAAATAGCGCATGTTCCAAAATCGTTAATAGTTGAGGTATAAAAAAGCCCACAATACACGAAATGCATAATATCCAAAACCATAAATTAAAGGCAACCAAACCCCTTCTTGACCAGCGTTAAATGGAATTTAACGTCTTGCAATTTAGCCTTTCTTCGGATCCCATAACGTGTATATGTGCTACATAGATACAGCCACTAAAATATTTGCATGATGCTTCGTAAGGTCAAGCCTCCACTATCCCTCATACCATAATGACCATAGCTAACACGAATTTTATGCAGACCCACTTCGCATTTATCACACAAGTTAACGCAACTCCCAAGTAGATCTTCCATTAATCGATAGACATTACAAGGCTGAAATGGCTCATTTACAGACATAATAGCGTATTAAATTACCGTACATAAACAAGTTGACATGAGACATGACTCCAATAACAACGTAATCGCAGAACAGGAAAGGGTAGAGAGATAACTTGGTAACTTTCATATCTAGAACCGTAGTCATCGGATATACCTTTAAGAGTTCATCAATCATTCTATGGATTACATAGATAAACAATTTTGTCGTAATAATTAGGTAGAAACTTTTCAGACCAAACAATAAAATGCTTTACAGAACAGTGGAAATAAAAAAAAACAGTGTATTTGTGTATGTGGTACAGTATAATGTATTAACAAATATTTAGATACATTTATGACAATTGACATCATCTGTTTCTTATCGCTCACAGTCAAAAAATTGATGACGATGATGACACACATTATTTTCACTTGACATGAAAAAGAAAACAATTGCAAAGACACACAAACTGTCAAGGCGGTAGACCTTCCGGCCACATATGCTAGTATTGTCCACTTCTAACACATTCGCACGCTATCAGCAAAACCAATAAAATCGAAATCACATGTTGTGACGTGTAGAAACCTATATCGCAGTTCTCTCTGTTATTTTAGTATTTTATAGTTTCTTAGTCTTTATCTTATCTTATTACTAGTCTTCGTGCAAATATTATTAACAAAAATAATAACATGTAAATAATATTACTAGAAAGACTCTAGTGTTTTACAGAAACGGTTGGTGACATTTAAGTTGACCATCTGTAACCAACCGTTTCTGCGCTGAAACGCGAGCCGTGTCGCATGTCGCCATGTCGGTGACTGGGCCGCGAACATAATACTTACCTTGTTTGTCAGTGAGGGCTTCTGCTTTTACTAACTGCTTGAGGTAAATATTCATAGCTTTTTCTACTACCTGGTACTATAATTTGAGTGATACTTTAATGGAAATTACTAGACGATGGTACCATCGTTGGGGTTATAAATTCTATGTTTTTACTGGCTTTCTGTCTTTTTCGAGAAGGACACATTAATTTGTTTTCTTTGGAGGTTTTAGTGTGATTGAAGGCGTAGTGATCCAGTGGCAATAACGTCTGATTTTACAAGCGTGAAGTTGTAGGTTTGAATCCCACTTTCAACTTTGAGTATATAATCATGTACAAATGTATGTTTGTAATTAGGTGTATGATGTAGAGTTTAACGGTCGATGGACAATATTGTGAGGAAATCGGCATGTTCCAAGAAAGACAGACATATTTTGAGGACGTGTGTTTGCGTCATCCCGCACTTGACTAGCGTGGTGGATAGTGGCCTTGGTTCTCTCATTTTGAGAGAAGGCCTTGAAGCCCCTATTATGGGAGCACAAAGTTGAGTACTATGATTTTTATAAAACATTAGCAGAGCCCTGCGGGTTTACCCATACTTCCAATTCCCGTCATTTTCTCGTGTCCCTGGACAGTCAATACACATAACACATAGTTACACTATGTACATATCTACATATGTATGTAAGAAAATCTTTGACCCACTTTCCGGTCTTCGATTAGGATGAAATTTTGCACACGCTCTGAGTTCTGGTGACAATACATGACTAGCTAAGAAACGTCATTACAAATCCAATATGGCGGCCTCCCCAAGATGGCGGACTGGCTGTTTTAAATCCACATCCCCCATGATATGATGATATGGGTATCAAATGAAAGGGTTTGCTGTCAGGAATACGAAAAAAATAGTCACGTAACTTAAATCGAACATGGCAGACATCCAAGATGGCGGCTGGCTATTTGAAATGCACCCCCATGAAATGGGTATTAAATGAAAGGGTTTGCTGAATGAGATACGATAAAAATATTTTTTTGTATTTTTTAGTGCGTGCTAATTGTTAGTGCATGTTTTGTAGTTTTTTTTTTAACTTTTTTAAATTATTAGTCAACACCTTTTTGCAAGCCAATTTTTGTAGTATAAGATACCTAATAAATATCAAACTGTCCTTATCAAGTCTCTATAATTCCCCTAAAGGTTCAAGTCTCGACAGTAACAATATCGTTGACCAATCTTGCCGAAATCGCTCCATAAACCTTTCTTCTCGGTCCACAGTCACGATTTCGCTCCACCTGTGGTCACGATGCCGAACAACTTGCCTAACACAATCCCGTTCCAGTTCGAATACCGCTACACGTCCCGAACTTCGGTTCTCCGTTCGATTTCCGCATCAAACTTTCGATTTGGTAGTTCGATATAACTCTATGTGCTCCTAGTAACTATTTTCTCAACTGCTGCCCTAAACTTTTTAATTTGACGTCTAATAAATCGATGAATGCCGGCTGCGTGCACGACAAAGTGTCCCGTTATGTCCCGTTACGCTCAATCTACGCTTGCGCCGCATCTATCAATGTTTTGTTATGACGTCACGTTAAACTATCGTTCGTAAACCAACCGACTTTACCAAAGACGGTAGCAAAAAAAAATTGAAATCTGTGGACTTTACAGACAAACAATTTTTTTTTTCATAAAAAAGAGTAGGACATGGGCCTGATGGTAAGCATGCCTGCCCATAACAGCACAGTCTAGTTATTGGAACATGATGAGTCCAAAGCACTAGCACTGCACTGCGCTCTTTACCCAGAGCTATAAGATTGTTTTATCTCTATGCCCTATAATTCCTGTGGAGACATTGCCCTTCAAATCGGTGCACAGTAATATTTACAGATTACTACTTAGCGGTAGAACTTCTCATTTCGACTGGCCTCGTGACTTGGTTGTAAATCTGCCCGCGGTTCTGTAGGTCTTGGGGTCAATTCCCATCCCGGGTTGAATATTTATTCTGTATCTGAGCGTTTTTATGCATCTTTAGTATGTACTTACTATAATAATTATATGATGAGTATTTTGTCAGCTGTCTGGCTCACATATCCCATTATTTTTTAATTTAAAATAAATATTAGCCACGTCACAGACTCCGGGATATGTGATCTTTGTCGTTTAGTTAGTTAGTTTAGGAGAAGAAAAGGAAATAGGCCTAGAGCACTTTAGTCCGATTTCGTCCGTTGAACCGATCACTACCGGGGGGTCTACCGCCTAACGAAAGACGCTTTGACGCTTTGATATTGCTGTCTCTTTTCTTCTCGCTTGAAATGAAAGAGACGGCAATGCCAAAGCGTCAAAGCGTTTTTCGTTAGGCGGTAGAAGCGCGGTTAGGACTCCGCTAGTAGTTGACTCGACATCGTCATTTGGTATTTTCTAAGTTGATTCCTCCTCTCACAGAGACTCCATCACGGCTGGATTTCTGTCCCTGATAGCCATCTGGTTCGAATAGTAACATGCTATGGATATATTTGGGCTGGTTAGTGTTATTTTACGAAAGTCCAACAATATTTGTATTTCATTAAAAGTTCGTCATGGTGGGCGAGAAATACCGATTGATCCTGATACCTACCGACGGACATCGAAAAATAAATTCGCTATTTCTTTCAAAGGGCGTATAGAAATGACTGTCTTTGTCCAGCCAACTCTATTTTCGGTGCTATCTTTCGATCGGCTCCGGATCTATTTTAACCGACTTCAAATAGAATGAGATTCTCATTTCGGTTGTATATTTTTTTAAATCTATGTTACGCGATAGCGCCGCCAATTGTGGATCGATTTTTATGGTTATTGTTTTGTTTGTTAGATCTTATAGATGATGATCTCAGAGATGGTCCCATATACATTTTATCGAAATCGGTGTGGTGGTTTTTGATGAATGAACTGATGAATATGAACAAAAAATGAAAATTTACTCTCATGTATTTAGACGATATGGTGATACATAGATTCTTGTGAAATTTGGTCGAGTTTCTAAATTTCATTTTAAATTAAAGTTTTTTTTTTTAAATAGATTATATTTCGATAGTTTTGAAGTGGTAGGAAACTTTGCAGAGTCCGCCTGGGGAAGAACCACGCCTTTCCCAGTTATATCTCTGGGTGATGCCCGCAGTGGACTCTTCACGTTCCCATAGCTACGTGTCACTTTCCTGTTATGTGGCAGGCATGTTGCTTATCATCAGGCACATGGCTTGCTCATCTCGTCACTCTATACGAAATAAAAAATATATAGATTAAGTAGGTACCTAACAACTTATTGTAAATACTTAAACTTGAGAATTGAAATAAATGTCTATGATATTAATGAGAAACAGCAAATGTAACATATAAATACTATAGTAGAGATGACGCAATAGATGATTGAGGATTGAGGTATATTCTGTACTAGTAAATGTAATATGTATTACTATTTCAACAAACCGTTGACTCTCACAAAGCAAACATTGTGAAACCCAACTTCGTCAAGGGCAAGATTCACCCATGACAGTATTGACAATAGAAACTATTACACATTCTGTTACACCAGGTGCAACCGTGTACCAACCATCTGTCGTGTGCGAAAGAGAAGGATATTGTGTGAGTGATACAGATATTATGAATATAGTAATTAGTGAACATTGTGTGACGTTAACAAACTATTGTTAACATGTCTGATACCAATATGCACGATTTTTTTTATTGTAGTGTAATTTTTTTGTGTGTTAATATTTACGCAGGCAAGAAGTATAACTGCAACCAGAGAATATAGATAATACTAGCTGACCCCGCAAACGTTGTTTTGCCTTAGTGAACAACCCTTGTCACTTAGGGGTATGAAAAATAGCTAGTAGCCGATTCTCATACCTACAGAATATGCATATAAAATTTGGTTAAAATCAGTAAAGCCGTTTCGGAGGAGTAAGGAAACAAACACTGTGACACGAGAATTTTATATATAAGAAGATATCGTCAAGGCAAGAAGTATTCATCTAAATTCGCTGCTATCGCTTTTGTAGTGGCAGAGTCCGCCTGGAGAAGTACCACATCTTTGCCAGCTATTCTACCGCCAAGCAGTAATGTGCAAACATTACTTTGTTCTAGTTTGAAGGGCAATGTTTCCAGAGAAATTACCGGGCTTAGAGATATAACAACTTAGATCTCTGGGTGACGAGGGCAGTGCGGTGCTAGGTAATGATTTTGGCTCTTCATGTTCCAATAGCTGCGTGTCACTGTGCTGTTATGTGGGAGGCATGTTGCTTACCATCAGGCACATGTCCTGCCCGTCTCGTCACTCTTTATTTAGTAAAAAAAATATTTAAAAAAACAACTACTTATAAATCTTATATATAAAATTCTCGTGTCACAGTGTTTGTTTCCTTACTCCTCCGAAACGGCTTTACTGATTTTAACCAAATTTTATATGCATATTCTGTAGGTATGAGAATCGGCTACTAGCTATTTTTCATACCCCTAAGTGACAAGGGTTGTTCACTAAGGCAAAACAACGTTTGCGGGGTCAGCTAGTAAGTATATATATTATACAAACATACAAAAAACATACAACCGAACCTCTTCAGTAAAAAAACGAGTACTTAGACCTCGCATCGTTGTTTGTGGAATTAAAAGTTACCCATTTGTGAAATCGCTCTCAAATCTCCAACTTTGTGATAAACCCTGAGCATATTTTTTCTGGCCCAAAATTCCACCTCCAACTTTCAAACGCTTGCTTATTTTGCGCTGTGGTTAATCGAGGATTTTACTCGAGCCTTTGAGTTTTGTTTGTTTTCTTTGGTTTGCATGTTTTAACACAATGTGTATTGTTTTTTAAGACCTGCAATGGAAATTAGGTTTAGAGATAGCGAGTGTTGGCGATACTGAGAAGCTCAATTTGAATAGTTGTTGCGACGAATCGTAGTTGTCAAATGTATTGTTAACTTCAATACTCAATACTCAATCATTTATAGAGTAATTTCGGTATATCTTTTTGTAAAAAGCAACAAAATAGTTGTCTGACAAACATATTTGATATTACAAATGGAGCATGAGAATTTAAGTGAAGTTAAATTATTATTTTGGAGTTGTTAAGCAAAACGGCCGACGGAAAGTGTCTGGGAGTATTGGGACCTTGTTTTTAAGGATGTTGCCTACAACATACGTGAAAATCACTTATTAGAAAATACGTGAAGTAAGTAATGTTTGTATGTACCTTCATTACCCCATATCTCAAAATTGGCCGTCTAAGCAAGTTAGCGAGTAAGCATGTGTTCTTATTACTTACTAACTCTCTACTCAATCGTCCACAATTCATTCATCAGAAAATAGGTGACGTCGGGGAGCTCTGGGATCTCGGACTATTATTGCTAATTATGGTACAATTGTTGATCTTATTTAAAAGTACATGTTATACATAGTGTCCATAATAACCCTGATTGGTTGTGACAATATAATTCGTGTCGTGCGGAGCGGATCGACTTATTCTATAATAATTGATGTTTCGGCAAGATATTCGTCTTTTGGTTAGACCTTTCTCGAGTAATATGTTTTTTAAAGTTTTGAGAAACTTTTCGACAGAATTTATTTGTTTTAGTTTGTAAGACAATTTGTTGTATATTTTTACTGACATTGAATTTGGACCCGAGCTATGCAATGTTAGTTTTGAATGTGATAGATTCAGGTTGAGTTTGTGGTTGCATCTAGTAGGGTAATTTCGCCCGTCAGTAAGTCTTGTGAAGAATCGCGGATTACTGTGTTGTTTGTTTTACTTTGTTTGAAATAATTCTGTAGTAGTATTTGTAGAGCAAAGTACTCATCACAGTTACAGTCACAGTGCAAATATTAGAATATCAGATCATATACCCTGTTCATCGTTTGTGATACGAATTTCTCCTACTATCACAACTCACCAGCGGGGGCGCAGGACGAGGTAAAATACCGCGCTTTTGATTAGCCGAACATCCGTGTGACGTGATTTGAGTAACGAAGTAGTGATGTGATACTACGATAGGAACAACATCGATAGTTTATATATCACTATGTCATAGAAGAAGAAGACGACTGTCATTGCGCTCTAATGTCAATAATAATACATACCTTCCCACGAACACAGCCGGAATAAATGGTCTTATAATATGTCCTTGTGACAACCGTAGTGCAGTGGTTTAGGCTGTTCATGTTCAAATTTAAATAAAATTATGTCAACAACTCAGATACTGCGAAATCTGAGTTTCATGTAAGAAAATAAAGTCCAGCTACAAATATAGTTCCGAATCTAACATACATTTAGCAAAACCACAGAGCCATTACTTAGATCTCGAAGTGGTGTTCCACAGAATTCTGGCCCAAAACTCCAGAACGTCAGCTAAGACCATCTGCTTTATTTACCAGTATTTGTATTTGAATTTAATCCTTATTGCGAATGTAGAAGATCTAAATTGTATCTTCTAAACTCTGATTAATAATCTTGCAGAGAGCATGCAACTGTAGTTGTAGTGAAGTATACAGTTACTCAACTTTCGTTTACAAATTGTGTGTATAAGTTATTTATAAAGATTATTTATATTTTTTATGTATCATCAAAAAATTAAAAGAAAATATGTATGTCTGTCTACAGAAAAATAAATAACATTAGTTTTTGTCTGGTAACGAAGAAAAACTGTGTCATCAATTTTGAATGCGATGGCAACACACAAGCATAAATGGAGGGACTCAGTATTTAAGCACTTGTGAGTCATTTCTGTATGTCGTTCGTTTCCGAATAAATGTAGGTACGTATTAATTAGTCTGCTGTATTTGTTCCTGATTAAATCATATCGGACTCTGCACTGCGTATTTGCTCTTACATCCTGTCACAAACCCTATTCTCTGATCTTTTTTTCGCAATAAAAAGTAGTCTATGCCCTTTCTCAGGCTCTAGACGATATCTGATCACCAAATTTCATTGCAATCGGTTCTGTAGTTTAGGCGTAAAATCGTAACAGACAGATCTACATACTTTCGCTTTTAGCGATAAAGACGCCAATTGTTACAAAATTTTAGGTTTTATCTTAAGTTTTTGTTTTTAACCGACTTCCAAAAAAGTTTTATCAATTATCAATTCTATTGTATGTTTTTTTTGTATGCATGTTACGCGATTGCGCCGCCAATAGGGTACAATCCTCAAAAAAACTAAGCAGCCCGTTAGATTGCCAAAAAATATTGTACACGTATTTTTTCTTTTGTTTCACAAACAAAAAATGACGATGATACAGCGCTTCGAAGTTTAGTGTGACGTCACTTGTGAGTACGATTTTTACTCACGAGTGACGTCGCGACCCCCCACTCTCGAAGTTTGATGGTCTATATCTTTGACGATTTTTAATATTATGAAAAAACTAAAAATATGTGTCCAATATTTTTCCATGATCTAGCTGACGGACTAATTAGGATGGTGTATTTTTGACCCAGTCCGGTACCCTATTGTCATTTGATTTTGATGGTTCTTTTTTTGTATGGTAGACCATAGTTCAGAAGTGGTCCCATCAAAATTTTATCGAAATCGGTGTAGCGGTTTTGGAAATATGAACAAAAAACTTAAATTTGCTTTCACGTATTTAGACGATATAGTGTGATATACGATATACTTATGAAATTTGTTCGAGTGTCTGAATTTAATTTTAAATTGAAGTCGGTTTTTGTTTTTTTTTTTGAAGAAACTAGATTATTTTTAGTACAATTTTTAGTATTATTACAATTTTTTAAAAATTAATTAGTACAATAAAGAGTTTATCTATTTAATATTAGTAGGAAAGCAGGGATTTACCTTTGCACCGTAGCTTTGCACGAAGTTAGCAGCAACGTTCAGTGTAGCGTCATCAAAGTTACCAACTTAGTAAGTAACAAGTAGCATTCGTGTGCCAACTTAACGGATTAACCTGAACTTCCGTACATCCGGAGTTATCGGACCGCTCACGTCAACATATCTAGTTTTTAATCCCCGACTAAAATGAGGGGTGTGTGTGTGTTTGTGGTACCGTAGCTCTCAAACGGATGGATCGATTTCGATGCGGTTTGTTTATTTGAAAGCCAGTGCCCTTGCAGTGGTTCTTAACTATGTCTGGTTAATACGAGTGTGTATATATATTAAAATCCACCTCCACAAAATCGCTGATAAAATATTTTTACTAAACCGCCCTCAATATGGGTATCAAATGAAAGGGCTTGACTAGTAGAATACTGTATAGTACAATAAATTTCAAATCCAAAATGGCTGCCACTAGAAAAAGTGCGAATTACATATTTTTTAACAACTCTCTCAATATGAGTTTCAAATGAAAAAACTTGACTTGTAGAATACTATTAAGGGGGCGCCTAAAGCCAGAAAACGAAAAAAGGAAATTTTCGAAGCCGCTCACTGAAGTTAAGAAACTAAAAACTATGACAAAAAAAATATTGACGTGTGGTTACAATCAAGAACAAGCACAATAACCGAATAGAATTTTAAAAATAGATCAGAGTTTTTTACAATAAATTAATAAAAATGACACCGAAAAAACCCGTTTTAATTCGAGTACTCGAAATTATCAGCGATGACCCCACATTATTTTTTAGTAATAAAATTTCTATTTGTACGTTCTAGTAAAGTAACCGAACACTTTTTTAAATTTATGTTTAGTTATTGAGTAATTAAATAAAACTTGGTCAAAAATGGACTCCTGATTAAATATTGATTTTTCCTCCAAACTGTGTCATGCTATTCTCGACTTTATGTACATCACATTAAGAAACGCGTCGCGCGGGTGAAATCTGATTTTTTCCTGGCTTTAGGCGCACTCTTAAGTAAGTACAATAAATTTCAAATCTAAGATGGCCGCCACCAGAAAAGTGTGGAATACGTTTTTTTCACTACTCCCTCAATATGGGTATCAAATGAGAGCGCCTAAGTAGTAGAATAGTTTTTAACAAATTTCAAATCCAAGGCAGTCCTGGGTAAAACAAAATTTTCAATTTTGTCTGGTATTGATTACTATTTGGCGGATTGCCTGCTTGAACGAGGATGAGCTTGCGATAGGTAGGCAGGGCTACTGCTGCTTACGTAGTAGTTAGAACGCATAGAGTTTAATATGCTACATGCAAACCTTTGTTTATTCCATTACTGCATTCCGATTGGAAGGGCAATGTGTCAATCAAAGTGTAGCGCTAGGATTTTGACTCTTCATATTCAAATAGCGGCGATTAAGCTGTTAGAAACAGGGGTGTTGCTTACCATCAGGCAATATGCCCTTGTGAGAAAGAGCCTTAATCCTAGCAACAGTCAAACATAAAGTGGCTGCTCATAAATTATTACACCATGACTTTCTTCTTCGTTTTTCGGACGCTTGTGTGTAATATTTATCTTATTCACGACTAGAGGCGTACCACCCCGGCTTCACCTGTCGTACATAATATAATATAGCCTATAGCACTCAGGCGTCACGTATGTATTCAACGGTGAAAGAATTTTTGAAATCGGTCCAGTAGTTTCTGAGATTAGTGTGTTCAAACAAAACAAACAAAAAACATCTTCAGCTTTATAATACACTAGCTGAACCGTGCGCGCATTGGTACGCCATCTGTCGAAAATTGGTAGTACCAATTCAAATTTTGAACAAATTCGGTTACCTTAGGTTCTAATGACGCAACCTTTAAAAGATAGACACATGCTGTCACGCAACGAAAGCTCAATTATTTCCCGTTTTTGTAACATTTTTCATTCATGCTTCGCTCCTGTTGATAGTAGCGTAATGTTAAATAGCCTATAGCCTTCCTCGATACATGGACTATCCAACAGAGAAATAATCTTTCAATTCGGACCAGTAGGTCCCTATATCCTTGCGTTCAAACAAACAAACTCTTCAGCTTTATAATATTAGTATAGATGGTACTGCAACAAAGTGTACTGCTCACAAAGCGACTTGTCTAAATGCAAACTGGCTCCATACCGTGCAGATGGCTTAATTGATATTAATCAAGAGGACGCCTGTTCTGCCTGGCGGACGGGCTGCGATGGATAGGAGTCAAAGGGCCGCTCGATGCCGCCGGTGACTTGGTCCTTTCGACCTAATCAGCTTGAATTTAATTTGATCTACGAGACGGCTGGTCTAGTCGGCACCTGCCGATCTAGAACTCCTGGTTTAAATCCTACGCGCACATGACTTTGAAAAGACAGTGGTATTTTCGAAGTCATGTATGTAATGCCGCTAATTTAAAAACGGTTAAGGAAAACTAGTGCCCACGACACAGGTTGCCCTAGTGTGGGTACCAATGTACATGTGTCTCAATATATTTTGTTTTTATGATTTAAGTAAATACTTTTTTAGTTTTTTAAGTAACTGTGTTCAAGAACAAAATAAATTTCATTTCATTCATTCAAAACATCGTGAAGAAACCGACATGATCCTAGAATGTCTCGAGTTTCGGATTATGGATTAACTCTCTCCTTGCGAATGAAGGCCTCAATTTCTAGCAGTGGAAACATTTAGTGAGCTTGTTATTTTTTAACTGCTTATTTTTGTTATAGTATAGAGATATAAAGTAACGAAACAGTACATGTGTGGTAGGCGTAATACCTGCCCATAACAGCGCATAATAGTGACACGCAGCTATTGCAACATATAGAGTCCAAATCATTATCTACCAATGCACTGCGCTCTGCCAGATATACAAGATTTTTTACTCTATACCCTGTAATTTCACTAGAAACATTGCCCTTCAAACCGGAACACAGTATTGTTTTCACATTACTGCTTGGCTATGAAATAATTGGCAAAGATGTGGGGTACTTCCTCAGGCGGACTTTGGACTCTGCAAAGAGTCCTAAGAAGAGACCACTACAAAATTAATTCGAAAACAATGCATTTCAATAACCCAAAGCGGCAAGTCAACCGCCCCTCGACTTAAACACGTAACAAACCAATCCGTCATAACATTAAAGTGGCCAAACAAATCTAAACCAGGTCGCGACCCCATCCTAATGTTTTGTATAATAAGTAATTATGCTACGACTGTTAGTTCATTAGATACGGGCAAATGACGTGTCTGTTATCGGCCTTGATAACGATACTAGCGAGATAAAGATGTAAATATATTGATTAGGTAAACGGGTAACTCACGTGTAATGAGGTCGGTCAATCCGACTCGAGTTTCGGCCGCGTCCGGCGGCCTTTTTCAAGGAGAGTGTACGCGCTCGATGGCTTCCCGTTTGGCACTAGCGCGTACACTCTCCTTGAAAAAGGCCGCCGGACGCGGCCGAAACTCGAGTCGGATTGACCGACCTCATTACACGTGAGTTACCCGTTTACCTAATCAATATGTGTAACAACCACGTTCATTTTAATACTAAAAGATGTAAATATACTTAGAAATAGGGTATCGGACTGGGTCAAAATACACCATTCTAATAAGTCCGTCAGCTAGATCATGGAAAAATATGGGACACGTATTTTTTTTGTTTTTTCATACTATTAAAAGTCGACAGAGATATAGAACATCAAACTTCGATAGTCGCGACGTCACTCGTGGGTAAAAATCGTACCCACGAGTGACGTCATGCGAAACTTCGAAGCACTGTATCTTCGTCATTTTAAACCGACTTCCAAAAAGGGGGAGGTTCTCAATTCGGCTGTATGTTTTTTGTTTGTGAAACATAAGAACAAATACGTGTACAATATTTTTTAGCAATCCAACTGACAGAGTAATTAGTTTTTTTTTTTGAGGATCGTACCACATTACACTTTGTTCATATTTCAAAAGAAAAACACGGAATCCTTATAGGATCACTTTATTGTCCGTATATGTCAATTAACTGGCTAGCCTGTTCACTAAACAACGCCATTTAATTAGCGGCTTGAATGATGATACTATTGATATTCATGGACCAATCTGAATTATCCATAGACCTGTGGAAGGTAATATAATAACATAATCAGGATAATTAAGCTCACTACTAGAATCGTGCCCAGCATGCTGGCATTACCACGCTGAATGGCTATGCTTATACGTTAGGTAAAATAAACGCCTTTTCATCACTTTCATCACGCTTCGCGTAGGCCATGATACACACGGGTCACACCACGGGACTCAGCAGTCAGTTAAGTCATCATCATAATCAGCGTGCATTCGCCCACTGCTGGACATAGGCTTCTCCGATAATACGCCACTCAGCCCGATCCTCGGTCTTACTTTTCCAACCGCCGCAAGCTGCCTTTCGTATATCGTCACTCCATCTAGTCTCAGGGCATTCTACACTACGTTTACCACTTCCAGTTAGTTAATCACAGAGTCTCTTCATAAGCATACAATATCAATCACAAACTAAGATATTTTAATGAAAATTGTGTAATCCTGACTTTTACCTTATTAATTCTATTTACGTAAAGAATATAAATAACCATTTCCATTCTAATAAAAATCTTAAAATTTGTTCGTTTACTTTTACTGAAACTAATTATAATATGGTACTTATTTGACCGGTTAAAGGGTTTCGCACATTATATCTTTGTTTAATTACAAACGGACAATAATAATAATATGTTATAGATTATGGAAATACTAACGTCCCGCGCTTCTACCGTCTAACGAAAAACGCTTTGACGCTTTGATATTGCTGTCTCTTTTCTTCTCGCTTGAAATGAAAGAGACGGCAATGCCAAAGCGTCAAAGTGTTTTTCGTTAGGCGGTAGACCCCCCGTTCCGGCTTCTCTCGGATATTGCCATGAAGGCCATTAATGGAAATAAAAACTATCCTATCTTTTAAGTTGGATCAAAATGCACACGGTTTGCAAATTTGATTAAAATCGGTTTAGTAGTTTAGGAGTAGTTTTACATCGCCGACAAATAACGTGACACGTAATTTATAATATACTAAAGGTCCGCTCCGGGTTCGCCCGTTATACATCTATATATATAAAAATCAATGCCACTTTTCGTTGTTATTGAACTCCTCCTGAACGGCTGGACCGATTTGAATGATTTTTTTTGTATACGTTTGGGTAGGGCCCTGGAAGGTTAAGATTCACAAATCAGCCCGGCAGATGGCGCTGCAATTGATATCTAGGTTATTATTCGAGCGAAGCCGGAGCGGGCCGCTAGTAATATATATAACCTATGGCACTCAGTGATTACGTAAATATCCTACGGTGAAAGAATTTTTAAAATCGGTTTAGTAGATCCAGAGTTTACCCCCTACAAACATACAAACATCCAAACTTTACCCCCTACAAACATACAAACATCCAAATTTTACCGAATATACCTATGTTATTAGTTAGGTACATAAAATCAATTTTATTTATTTGGGGGTTTATAACAGTCATTTCATAATCAATATATAAATAATCAAATAGAAATCTAAAACAAATGATACGAAAAGTATTTGTCATTTAACTTCAACATTCATTTTACTAAATTTAATTTAACGTCAACTTTACCTGATTATAATATTAGTATAGAAGTAGGTAAATATTAAAATAAAATTATATCAGTCAACTGGTTCCCGCAGTCCAAGTTTTGCTTAGGTTGGGGTTAGACAGTGTTGTATGAAAAATTGGGACATTTTTCATACGGTGTTTTTGACAATAATAATAGGATTAAATAAAATAATAGGACATTTATTATTATGGTTATATAAATAATTTATTATTGTATTGACATCGTATTGAGATTGTAATTATTATTTATCTGACATTGTATTGTGCAAAGATACCTATTGTATGCTCACAATTTCTGACAAACATGTAAATTGGTTTTATGAAATAAATGATTATGATTATGATTCCGCTAGACCGCCACGTCGCTTGGTCATAGAATAGATAATACAGACTTGGTGCTTGGTGCTAAGTGACGACGCAGTCTACGGTATGCGACCTCCTTTAATCCAATTAGTTTCCAAATTGCTAATTACTCCATTTGCTTCGCTCGCTATTGCTGAGGAAATTATTAAATTTATACAACGAGCATGTCCCACTGTTATTTGAAAGAAACCAGACGCTATTCATAAAAATATTAGATTTTTCAAGACAATTTCTGTTCTCTTTTCACTGGGATTGGAGGCGAGAAAATAGATATATATTATTATAAAAATACTATAGACGGCTCCTATATGAAGCATCATGTGACTAAAACAATTTTTCTCCAAATCAAACTTTTTTTTTTCATTTAGACTACAAATGCGTCATCGACCAACCCGCACTGGGTCAGCGTCGTGGATGACCCTTGACTCTCTCCTAGCGAGAGAAGGCCCCACATCCTAGTAGTGGGTGGGTGGGTCCTTGTCTCCTAGTAACATTTAGTGGACTGCTTATGCTTTCGTATGCTCATCACTGCAAAAATCCTTTTTTTATGGTGTAGAGTGAGGAGATGAGTAGATTTGTCTGATATTAAGCAACTCGTGGATAACAACACAGTCTAATTTTACAATTGATCAGATTTTTCCACGGATATCGGGATTTTTCCATATATATCAAAACCCAATAATATGTTAATGAGACAATTATGATTCGCATACATCATGCAAAACCAAATTATCTCATCGTCATGTCTTCCCAACGTCTAGGGTTGCCATCCGTCCGTGTTTACCCGGGTTTGTCCTTATCCGGACCAGCGCTTCTACCGCCTAACTAAATAGGCTATCGCTTTGCTAATGCTGTCTCTATCATTTCAAGCGAAAAGAAAAGAGAGAGAAACATCAAAGCGATGACATTTTTCGTTCGGCGGCAGAACCCCAGACTTCATTTGTTTTTAAAAAAGTTTAAAGTCTTAGAACGCCCGCAACTCATCCACTGAGGCTTGCACGCCGCAATCAACCGACGAACCGACTCACTAAATACTTACTAAAATGATGATAAAAGATAACTAAATTTAATTTGAAGATGTAAAATACATAAGAGATGATTTAAAACATTATTTGCAATTTTTAATACAAAAGTGGAATACAAAAAACTTATTACTATAGTCTAAAACAAATAATACGAAAAGTATTATTTGCAATTGCTTTAAAATACACCGATTATTAAGTTTAAAAAAAACCGTTGTCGTGTCCGGCTTTTGGGCTCTAAAGTCCAAGGTTTTCACGAGTCTTGTCCTGCTTAAGTTTAGTGATGGCATCCCTATCAAAGTGAGAATCTTCTAATTCATAAACATTTCGGGAACCTTGGCAGTATTCGCGTCGGCGTTTTTCTCTCAGGAATATTATTCTGAAGTCCTGTAATATTTTTATATTAGACCCAGTGAGAATGTCAGGGCAGAAATTCCTTTGTTATTCTTGGGGAAATAATTGTCTTCGATCCGCGATCGGTGGTAACGTATTAGATCGTTGTGACAAATTATGGTGCAATTTATTAGTAAAACATAGTTGCCTAGTGGATCAGTTGGTAGGAAGCCTACCTGCAAAACCGTAGGTCAAGCTCAAACTCAAATTCCTTTATTGCTTATTTGTGTATCATAACGTGGATCCACAGTCTCAGAACTAGTTAGAAACTGTATTTCGGAGTCCGATGGCCTCCTCCGAAGGTTGCGGGTGCGATTCCCACTGTGTGACACCATCGTGTGATGAACTGGGATATTATACATATTTATTCCTTTCTAACCGAATGAACATAAAACGATGAGGTTATATATTTTTATGCGCATGGTTCCCCGATATGGTGTTTCGAAAACGCCTGAACTGATTTTTTTTTATTCGAAAGGGTAAACTCACCGAATGTTCCCATGTAAATTTTATCGAAATCTGTGAAGTAGTTTTTGTGAAATGTGAAGCAAAAATAAAAATGTATATACCTCGATGATAGGCAAGTTGAATATTAGTTTATTATTCATATTCATAATTAGCTCTGCCCGCAGTTTCACGCGCTTTTTAAAGATTTTATGAGTTACATTTTAAAAGTTGAAATCAGTTTTTTCGTTTTTCAGAAAAATACAATTATGTGAGAATCTCTTCAATTTAAATTCGTCAAATAAAATTAAAATGTGGATAAAATATACTAGTATTATCATTAATTAGGACTATTATCCAACCAGAACTCAAGTAGGTACCCAACGATATTAAACTTAAAAAACTTTGTACAAGACTAATGCACTCCATTTGTTGCCGAAGACTCGGAATTCCTTTGTAGCTATAATGGTGCCTATTTTCATGAGGGTGCCATACTTACTCCTTGCGGATGAATTTCTGTGTATGCCAGCTAGGTCTCAGCCAAAATACACAAAATAAAAATAGCGCAAAAGGCTAAACTCTACTAATGTTATGAATGCGAACGTTTAGAAGTTTTTTGCTCAATCACATCTGAACGGATTGGGTTGAAATTTGGAACACAGATTATATAATCTGGAATAGCATTATGCTACTTTTTATTGCAGGTAAATAAACTACAGGAACGGGAACTAGAAGAAATCGATTCACTCTGAATTTCAAAATAATCAGACTATATCGATCAATGAATACCCACTCAGATAACGTATTCCATTTTTTTTTCTTTTATAGGTTTACACTTGACCACCATCTCGCCTGATGTTAAGCGACGATGCGGTCTACGATGGAGCGTGTTTACCCAGAAAAAAAACGATTCACTCTCAATTTGAAGACACAAAGATTGTAACCATCGGGTAAAACCCACTCAGGCAACGTATTCCATAGCCTAGACGTTCTTATCACAAAAGTAGAGTCAAATCTCTTCGTTCGCGTCTTTGGAACATCACTGTAAAGATATTTACGTTATCGTGGAAATACTGTTTTGAAGTGAAAACTTCTTTTGGCGCGCCAAGACAGATTTTTCGTGGGGTGTGAATTGAATTCTATCGCCACGCTCGGCTTTAATAAGAAATCTTCGGGTAAGCTCGGGACCAAGACAATTGGTCATCTAGAAATGCGTCAGCCAATGGGAAATGCTGACGCATTTCTAGATGGCCATGCCATGATGAGCAGGCCACGTCCTCCGGTACACCTGTGTACTTTCCAAAGTAAGCTATCAAATTCTGAGTTATAAGTTTTCACTTCTATCGGCAGTTCCTACTTCCTATGACTGCCAATCTTTTTCTTCCACGCCCTTGCCAAACGCTTTCGGATTATGTTGAAATGTCATCACCGTATACAAACTAGCGACGTTAAATTACAAACTAACCTAACATAACGTAGTTTTATAATCTCATCCGTTTTATTACAAACTGACAGCATTCGCAGTTCGCACTTGTACGGTGGCAGATATAAACAGTACGTTCCAAGTTTAATATCTGCAGTTTAGTAATCTGCCTAGAAAACTGCTCCCGCTACGTAGTTTAGGTAGATTTGTGAATGTATAATTTTACCTACTTTCTGCATACGGCAGAGTTTGCATTAATTCATATTTCTGTTGTTGCAAACGGAATATGGCAATGCGCCATATCAGGATTTGAATGCCTGGCGGCTGTGAGCAGAGTGCCTTAAAAGCCTTTATAAATAAACAAACAAATAAAGTCGTGATAATTTCACAAAATTTAATTAATATTTTAAAAATAAAGTCCTATTTCTCACTAAAGGTACAAGTTCGCGCCGCGACCGCGACGCGAGACCGCGACCGGAGACCGCGACAGGCACTTAACACTATGATTTGTATGGGCGTCAGTTCGCGCCAAGGCCGCGACCTGTCTCGGTCTCCTGTCGCGGTCTCGGCGCGAACTGGCGCCCATACAATTCTATAGTGTCAAGTGACTGTCGCAGTCTCGCGTCGCGGTCTCAGCGCGAACTTGTACCTTAATAGTATAATCGAAACAGCACCCCGTGGATTTACCCGCGTAGTTCCCGTTCCCGTTATTTACCCGGGATGAAAAGTAGCCTATGTGCTCTTACAGACTATTATCTAACTGTGTTCCAAATTTCAACCATATCCGTGCGGACGTTACGACGTGATTTAGCAACAAACATACAAACATTTATAATTTATTAGCAGGACACTAGGATGTCAAAGTTTGGATGTTTCGATATTTGTTGCTCAATCACGTCGGAAAGTCGAATAGATCGGGTTGAAATTTGGAACACGTTTAGATTATAGTCCCAAATAACAAACTACAAATATATCAAACTATTTTCCAACAATCAAAAGAATAGGCTACTTTAAATAAAATAGTTTTAAATGAAACAAAATATATCGGATAGTCTATTTTCTACAAATAGAAGTCTGGTTTTTCATGGAAAAACAAAATAACATTCCGTTTGACAAAAAATATATTTTCAGAAGAGCTATATTGTCCGTACAAAAGTATATTTTTATCCATTACCCACACATGACACGAGAAACAGTTCAAAGCAATGTTTCCTACAATTTTCGCCGTTTATGCACGCCATTGATATGTTACAAAAAGACAAAATAAACAAACACCGAATGTTTGTTTGAATTCCCCAACATTGAAGCTAAGAGACAGTTTCGCCCATTTGCTCAAAATAACGATCTTCAAAAAGGAAAAAAGCGCTCAGCATAATCCGATTCGCAGTCGAGTCAAAGCGTGAATTCTACAAGTTTAAGATTGTGGCTATAGCGACAGCGATTAGCGGGTATATGAGCTGAGCGATCCAAGGCATAGGCGGAACGAGATAGAACATGAAACAGCATAAAGTAGGGTGTTTTGTAGTGAGAAATGAATTGACCGCGTTGACCATTTTTTGGTAAGAGAAAACCTTATGAGGTTACGTCACCGACATGCTAATGTCGGGTGGTGACGTAGCAGCAGAGCGAGACAGTGCGGGACTTTCGGAAGACTAGCCTAGATGTTATTTTAAACTATTATCTATCCATGTACCAATGTAGTATTTGCAGGAAAGAGTAACAAACGTCCATACATACATACAAACTTTAATAATATTACTAGGATGACAGAATTGAATCGGCATAGTAAATCGATTACTTCTAGTTAAAGTTCTCGATCGCTGGTTGGAAGTAGTTAAATCTGTATATTTTACTTTACGACGATTTTTTTACACAAACGATTAATTATATTATTTATACCTCTAATTCGTCCTAAAAAGAAATGTTAAGTCACTTCCTTCCGTTTTTTTTTAAATTTATTGTACGATTCTTTTATTTACACCTATTATCTGCAAAATATAAAAGTATAGTCGTTCCCGCTACCGCTCGTGTGCCGCTCATCGCTACAACAACGACCCCAACTTAACTGCAAAACGGTACTCGTAGCTTGGATAAATCCACTTAGATATGATCTAAGAAACGGTACATGCTGTTTTGATACTTAAGGTCTACGGTGCATCCGACCGGTGTAACTTGAGACTTGCCGAAACTGACTAAGTTCTGTGTAATTTTACTGGAACAGCCGTAAAGGTAACATTGATGCAACTACATATAAAAGGTAACATAAACGCTACACAAGTTATAACCAGCTTGAAAATAAGAGGAGACTCCTAAATTATGTCCTTGGAATATAAAACGGGATTTGTAGTTTTATATGTAATAGGTACGAGTAATAAATAAAAAAAATATATGTTTTTTGACACGACACCACGCAGCCCCAAACTAAGTAAAGCTATCGATGCTATACGTCTGTTATATAATTTTTTAAAACACATTATTCATGGAAACACATGACGGAAAAGAAAATAATATTAAATATAATTTAAAAATTATAAAATTTATTCTAATAATTAAAATTATAATATTAAAAACTAAAAAAGAATCAAGTATATTTTAATAAAATAATAATAATATCAGTATTCGTAACGCAAATATTTTTTGCCTGGGAATCTAATCCACAACCTACGAGAACAATTTTATTCTGTCAGTAGAGTCACAATTGAAACTACTATATCGATTATAAAATTAATGCACTATAAGTTTTATTATTTAAATTATTGTGCTACCCTTAGTATGCGAAGTTAGCACTGCGTAACTTGTTAATCAAGTTAAGTAAGTTTCTAAGGAAATTCACAGACACATGTCCTGCTCGTCTCCTCACTCTATACTACCTACATAAAAAAATTGACAGTCATAGGAACTGCCGATAGAAGTGAAAACTTATAACTCAGAATTTAACAGCTTAATTTGGAAACTACGCGGGTGAAACCGGAGGGCGTGGCTTTGTGCATGGCCATCTAGAAATGCTGACGCATTGCAACCAACCAATGGCCATGGTCCCGAGTTTACCCGAAGATTTCTTATCATTCCCGTGCGTGACGCTAGAATTCAATTCACAGCCCACGAAAACTCCGTCTATGGCGCGCCAAGAAAAGTTTTCACTTTAAAAACTGTGTTGACGCAAAAGAAATATCCACTTCAAAAAAACTTTCGTGTTAAAAAAAAAATGGCAGTCATAGGAACTGCCGATAGAAGTGAAAACTTAAAACTCAAAATTTGATAGCTTACTTTGGAAACTACACGGGTGTAACCGGAGGGCGTGGCCTCGCCATCTCGGCATGGCCATCTATAAATGCGTCAGCATTTCCCATTGGTTGACGTATTTCTAGATTGCCAATAGCCATGGTCCCGAGTTTACCCGAAGCTTTCTTATCATACCCGAGCGTGATTAATGAATTCAATTCACATCCCACGAAAAATCTGTCTAGGCGCGCCTAAAGAAGTTTTCACTTCAAAAACATTTTTACCAATATAACAGTACTGACATCGCCCATTCCCGACAACATTTCCTGGTTTAAGACTTGGAAATGTTTACTTCAAGTTTAATTCAAGTTTAATCATCTGCTCGAAATGCAGGGGCCAAGCTAGCCTGGCCGACTCGGGACGTGAGACGCGGCCCACATTAATAAGTTATCCGTGAACAGTGTTGCATCTTGTGAAGTTGCGATGAGATTTTGGGATATTTCCTGTAGGTACTTTAACTTTGTTAACGAAATTGCTCTTAAAGATAAGATCGCCATTTGCTACTTACGCGATAGCTACGCCAATAGGGTACCGGACTACACACACAAAAATACACCATCCTAATTAGTCCGTCAGCTAGATCATGGAAAAATATTGGACACGTATTTTTGGTTTTTTCATAATATAAAAAATCGTCAAAGATATAGATCATCAAACTTCGAGAGTGGGGGGTCGCGACGTCACTCGTGAGCAAAAATCGTACTCACAAGTGACGTCACACGAAACTTCGAAGCGCTGTATCTTCGTCATTTTTTGTTTGTGAAACAAAAGAAAAAATACGTGTACAATATTTTTGGCAATCTAACTAACCCGTTAGTTAGATTTTTTACTACTTAGTTATTTTGAGGATTGTACCCTATTGTGAAACGATTTTGACGATTGTTTTTGTGTTTGCTAGACCAAACTGTACCAACAAAAATCTAAAATTTGCTATGTGGACGACGTACTACCTCGCTGTTTTATAGGAACAGTGTGTTTGTTGTTTTCCAAAAAAAAAATGTCGAGTGTCTAGAGTTTAATTTGAAATTGAAGTCAGTTATTTTTTTCAAACTTTCTCCATTAAATGATTAATTTATCTCTCTAAATGTATATGATAGGGCATGCCAAACAAACCTTTGAAGTCTGTTTAGTTTGCATTGTATTGAGAAAAAAGCCTGGGCGGTCTCTTGGCGAGAACGTTTGATTTTGAAATCGTGAGGAAATCCGAAAGGTTCTAATTCCGCCATAATATTTTTCTAATGCAAGTACAGCACCACTGGCGTTAACGGTGAAGCGAAAAATTGCGAAAAAAAAAACAGATTATTCCAAGAAATACATCTTTTCAGGACATGTGACATCTGTCCTCATTTGTCCAGCGTGGTGAATTTTGTTCTTTTGAGAGAATATGCCGAGTCCCAGTAGTGGAACTCAATAATATTTAGATGGAATATCAAAGTTTAATTACCATTTTATTTAATATAGTTATTGGCTCGTGTTTGTGTGTTCGTGAGTTCGTCTTCATTGTGATAACTCCCTGTAGACACGATTGTCGGACTCGTGTTCATTGTCAACCTGCTATTGCACTTTCGTGAAGCCTTTTTAGGGTTCCCAGGTACAGACGCGCTGGAGATTAACGCGCATTGCGTATACGTACACTAACTAGCGAAATAAATTGAAAAAATAAATAGTGTTTGTTGGAACGAAGTTTCTTACGGCATGCTTGGAAGAGATATGGATTTTACTTACTTACTTGTAGTGGTAGGACTCTTAGCAGAGTCCGCCTGGGGAAGTACCACACCTTTGTCAATTATTCTACCGCCAAGCAGTAATGTGCAAACATTACTGTGTTCCGGTCTGAAGGGCAATGTTTCCAGAGAAATTACAGGGCTTAGAGATATAACAACTTAGATCTCTGGGTGACGAGCGCAGTGCGGTGCTAGGTAATGATTTGGGCTCTTCATGTTCCAATAGCTGCGTGTCACTGTGCTGTTATGTGGCAGGCATGTTGCTTACAATCAGGCATATGTCCTGCTCGTCTCAACACTCTTTATTTAAAAAAAAAAAAACTTAGAGATATGGATTAATACGCGACCGAACTGAAAAAAAATTGAGATTAAAACCGAAAGAAAAGTATACGGATGTGAAGCGTAACAACTGACGTGATCAGTGCTGCCAACTTTATTTTTCGGGTGATCGTACCATAAATAATAAAATGAAGCCATATTTTTTTTTAAATTGTGTTGCGTCTATACTATCCGAAGGAAATTCGTTCCTACGGTTTCAAATAACATCACATCCTTTTTTATTTATTTTATACCTAGTATACCAACAGTACACGTTGGAATTACATATAGTTACGAAATTACATCTAAGACATCCCATTATCGTAGTCTTAGTAACATTATAAATGTCAATATTTGGACGTAAATGATCGGGTGAAAATTAGGAACACAGGGTATAGCCCGGGATAGCACATAGGCTACTTTCTATCCCGGGAAAATAACGAGAACTGCTCGGGTAAAACCGCGGAGCGCTGCTAATCCTTAATATTATAAAAAATACTCGTATGTCAATGTATGGATGTTTGGATGTTTGTTGCTCAATCACGTCCTAACGTATGAACGGATCGGGCTGAAATTTGGAATACAGATAGATTATAGTCTGGAAGAACACATAGGCTACTTTTTATCCCGGAAAAACAACGGGAACAACGGGAACTTCGCGGGTGACACCGCGGGGCGCTGCTAGTATTTAATAAAACTGTAATTTCGTTAAAATAAGAATGAAATATAGTTAATAGACATACTGACTTACAAGTTAATGACACATCACGTCGCATATCAAGATAGGTGTTCATTTAACACCGCTAATACGGAACCCTTGCCGTGACATCGACACCCACTTGTTAATAAATTAATATCATAATATTATTCCGTTCATACCTGTCGCTAGGCGCTACTTGCTTTATAATTATGCTTTTAATTCTATTGCCACCTTCATTCAGTTTAATTGTATAGCTCGTGCCATCGCAGAAGCCCCGTCGTGCTGTGTTCGGAATACATTATGTTAGGATTGTGTCTGACGTTCTAATACTAATATTCGTATACTTATCCGTGCTAGTAAACTGTTTGTTTATAGTAGTAGTGTTTTACTGTAGTATTTACGTTTGTGTATATTTGAATATGATAAATCTGTATTTTATTTCGCTATTGCACATTTTAGAGAAGACAAAGATCTCGTCACCCAGAGATCTAAGTTGTTATATTATCTCCAAGCCCTGTAATTTCTCTGGAAACATAATGGGTGTCCAAATTATTTAAGGCAATTTTTGAAAGCCACATGAAACAACTAGCTTTTACCCGCGACTTCGTCCGCGCGAAATAAATATTGAATGTTAACGTCACACAAACAGTATTTTTATACTTATTTTGGAAAAAAAAATCCATATAAACTGATATTTACTAAAAACATCAAAATGTTTTTTTACAATTTTATCAATATTGTTTCAGTTGTTTAGGTTTGAGAGCGTCATAGACAGACATAACTATTGTAATATTTGTATGGATTGCTTCATGTCAAGTGTTTACAAAGTTTCATGGTTTTAATATATAATTAGTATCTGTATATTCTGAGATTCATCTAAAATTTGAATCTCGGAAACGACTCCCAACTATTTTCATGAAATTAAGTTGCAGGGGGTTTCGGGGGCGGTAAATCTATGAAGGTATTATTTTTAGAAAATGTCGTTTTATCTGTATTAAAGCAATGAAAAACCGAGTCGGTCATTCAGGTACTTATTACTATACCGTCAAAAGCTCAACCTCCAAAACAATGTTTGCTCAAAACTTGATTCTAAGACAATCTCGTTCCGAAACTCTCCTAAAGCGCTTTACATTAAGCTTTAGCGGAATATTTCTGTAATTTCATCAGCGGGACTTTTTCCGAGGAATATTAAAACGGGCCATTATCTGTCCTCAAAGCCCTTTCTCTTAATGAGACACTTAAAACATTTGGGCGAAAAACTTGGGACGGCCCGAAACCGGGACAGATATTTACCCCGTTGGATGCGTTACCACAGTAACACGCGGGGAGAAAGCTATCTTATATTCGTCACAAAAATGTTAAAAAAATGGTTGTCTGTAAAGTCGGGTTACTGACGTTAGTTGAACGTGACAACTACGCCTTAGAGCGAGGTAACGCCGGCGGCGAGGTAACGGCGGTAACGTTACATGACGTCATGTTTTGCGGGCGTGCAGCCGGCTTCATCGAATTATAAGACGTTGTCACGTCAAAAAAATAGGACTGTCGTTAGAAACTTATAACTTAGAATTTCTGTATTGAACAGCACTTTTTGAAGTGAAAACTTCTTTTGACCGCATACAGATTTTCCGTTGAACTCAAGAGTCACGTTCGTAAATCAAAGAAATCTTCGGGTAAACTCGGATGATCTACGGCCATGGGCCACGTCCTCCGGTTTCACCCGCGTTGTTTCTAAAGCGAGCTATCAAATTCTGAGTTATTACAGTTTTCACTTTTATCGGCAGTCCTTATGACTACCATTTTTTTTAATAAATAGCGAGACCTGACGAGGTTGTCATGTACTCATTTACCTGATGCTAATCAACATACCACAGTGACTGCCCATAACAGGACAGTGACACGCAGCTATTGGAACATGGAGAGTCCAAATAATCATTTGACATTTGGCAAACCTAGCTCTTCACTGCGCTCGTCACCCGGAGATAGACGATGTTTTTCTCTATGTCCTGTAATTTCACTAGAAACATTGCCTTTCAAACCGGAACATAGTGATGTTTTCACATGAGGTACTGCTTGGCGAATGACTGGCATGGTACCTCCCCAAGCAAAAAGTCCTACCACTACTAAATTTGTCGATAAACACGGCAATATAACGAGCTACAAGCCACGCGGTCGGGCTAGTTGTAGAATACCCAAACTGGAATATTATACCTTCTATTGATAAAACCAACAGCGGCAGTTTGTGGGTAGAATGACTTCTTGTACCGGTCACCAACGCCGGTATAATTTGACCTACGATTGCGTGAAATCGCAGCGTGTCGGGAGGTCAGGATATAGTGGTATTTCGTTTTTGCATTATTGGTCACTGTATTGTTATGGGTAGCCGTGTTGCTTACCATCAGGCACATGTCGGGCTCATCTTGTGACTAAAAAAAACAGATATCACTCATAATTTCTCGGAACGTTTAGGAACGATTTAACCAACAGGGCTTACTAAAACACTTATGAGAGACAATTCTACTGTCCTTTGTTCTCTACACCCGAGATTTCTCCTATAATATCGTAAAGCCCGGGACAAATATCCCGTGTCAACGTAATATGACTTGGAAATTCTGGTATTTTGGAAACAAAGCTTGGCTTAAAGTATTAACATAACTGCTAGTTGCAAGCGTAAAATGACGTCTTGAATTCGCGAGAAGACAGGCTTTGGTATTGTACACCGTACTAAGCATTGGCCCGTACCATGGGCGTAATACATACGAGTAAATCGACATAATTTACTACACGATTGAAATAGGCATGATAGATAGATAGATAGAAAACTCTTTATTGTGATACAACAAATCAAAAAAATGACATTGACAAACTTAAGAACTAGCATCACAAGTGGCGGCCTTATTGCTGAGACCAATCTCTTCCAGGCAACCAACACAAGGAAAATAGCCTACATACAAAATACAGGCAGGGGGAGCGACGTTAATGATGTCAAAAAAAAACGAATTAGTCCGTCAGTTACACGTATGTATTTTTTCTTTTGTTTAGCAAACAAAAAATGACGAAGATACAGTGCTTAAAAGTTTCGGGTGACGTCACTTCATTGTAACGTTTTTGCGAAAACGCCACGTCACAACCCTTCGGAAGTTTGATGATCAATATTTTTGTATGGCATGTTTTGAGCCAGTTATCTATCATCATCCCAATTAATTCTATGATTTTTTAATGTTATAATGTACAGAGTTCTGAGTAGTTTCTATTGCCGTGACCTGCTTAGCACTGGATTCGTAACCCAGAGGTATAAGATAAACAAATAAATATTGGTGGACAATTCACACACAACACCATCTGACCCCAAACTAAGCAAAGATGATTTAAGGACTTATCTATTTGCCTCGCAATTTCTCCATTGCTCTTCAACCCGGAATATATGAAAACTTTGACTTCACTTTCGTAATAAGAACGTGTAGGCTGCGGAATGCGTTGCCTGAGTTGATTTTACCGGATCTTCTTGGAGTCTTGGTGGGTTAGTATTGTCAACAAGTGGAGAGTCAGTGTATTCTACATATGCACACTCTATCATCTGCATCATCTATTAACATCAGACGAGAAGCGATCAAGTGAAAACCTATTGTTAAAAAAAACAATTTTCAAAGAAAAAAAATTGGCAGTCATACGGACTACCACTCATTTAACTTACTTTGCTAATACAACAGGTTTAATAGAAAAAAAAATTGCAGTCGTAGGAACTGCCGATAGAAGTGAAAACTTATAACTCGGAATTTGATAGCTTACTTTGGAAACAACACGGGTGTAACCGGAGGGTGTGGCCTGGTCATCATGGCATGACCATCTAGAAATGCACCAGCATTTCCCATTGGCTGACGCATTTCCAGATGGCCATGCCATGATGGGCAGGCCACGCCCTTTTAGCATTTCCCATTGGATGACGCATTTCTAGATAGCCAATGGATATGGTCCCGTGTTTACCCGAAGATTTCTTATCATATCCGAGCGTGACGATAGAATTCATTTCACACCCCACGAAAAATCTGTCTAGGCGCGCCAAAAGAAGTTTTCACTCAAAAATATTTTCGTGAGATGACGATGACGTGAGTTACTTATATGGTTTTTGTTCACCCGGGCCTCTATCGCCTAACGAAAAACGCTTTGACGCTTTGACGTTGCTGTTTCTTTTCTTCTCGCTTGAAATGAAAGAGACGGCAATGCCAAAGCATCAAAGCGTTTTTCGTTAGGCGGTAGACCCCCCGAAATGTGTTCAACGTAAATATATAAGTTTTCACTTCAATATCTCACAAAGTAATCGTAACTAATCTAAGCTTTGCTTTTAGGCTTGAATGCGAATATCTGGCCTGGGATTATGTATCGAGTTGCAGTACTTTAGATGTCTTTAGATTGTCTGTGGATATAGTTACGATCTTGTACTCACGTGTTACTAAACTTGACTGAAGCTCGGGTAATCTCTTTGACGTAACGAAAGCTTACTTTAATACCTAAAATACGTACAAAATTTCCCAATCTAAAATAAGCATACAATCCCTATTCCTAATCGGCCTACTTTGATAGACTAGTTAAGATTCGAGTAAATCTATGTAGATTAACTCTTTGTATTACTTATTTTTAATACAAAACAACAAAATAAAATCTTAAAAAAAAAAATGCAGTCATAGGAACTGCCGATAGAAGTGAAAACTTGCTGTTGCCCTGGTACTGGTACCTAGGGGCAAACGCAACTCTTTTATATTTCTGTTGTCCTGGTATCTGGAGATAAGCGCTGGGCTGTTGGAGGTAGGTAATCGAAACTCTTTACTGTTTCTGTTGCCTTGGTACCTACCTGGCCGTTTTTACCGAGATTACCCGAAGATTTCATATCCGATCCGATCCATTATCATATCCAAGCGTGACGATTGATGAATCCATTTCACAGCCCACGAAAATTCTGTCTATAGCGCGCCTAAAGAAGTTTTCACTTCAATAAAGTAGCGATTGGCGACCTTATCGCTGAGAGTGGTCTCTTCCAGACAACATCAGCATGTAAAAGCAGAAATTAAGACTAGAAAGTTTTCAAATCCGTTCTTTGTTTTTGAAGTGAACAATTCTTTTGGTGTACCACATACTCAGTTGAGCTCAAGCGTCACGTTCGTAAATGAAAGAAATCTTCGGGTAAACTCGGATGATCTAGATGGCCATGGTCATGGCGACGCCCTCGGGCTTCACCCGCGTAGTTTCCAAATTGAGCTATCAAATTCTGCGGTATTAGTTTTCACTTCTATCGGCAGCTCCTATAACTGCCAATTTATATTTCAGTCAAACGACTAAATACAAGGGCTCTACCACGGTATTTTTGGAAGTTCCTTATCGCGCGTTGCGAAAGGGGGCTAGACGGAAAAAAATAAGACTAAAAGTTCTAACGATACTTTTTGCTATCACCAAAAGTTGTAACGGAGTTTCGATCACCTTCAGGTACCAGGGCAACAGAAACAGTAAAGAGTTTCGATTACCTACCTCCAACACCTCAGCGTTTATCTCCAGATACCAGGACAACAGAAATATGAAAGCCAGGTACCAGGGCAACAGAAATATGAGAGCCAGGTACCAGGGCAACAGAAATATGAGAGCCAGGTACCAGGGCAACCGAAACAGTAAAGAGTTGCGTTTACCTCCGACGTCATGCGCCATTTCAATAGGCACGATGCGCTGCGGCCACCGCCGCGCCGGTCAGTATAAAGTTATGTTTACCTCCAGTGTACCAAGCTACTAAGGAAACAGAATCAGTAAAGAGTTGCAATATTTTGAACAACTTCGTTCCATCCGGTTGTCCCTTGACACCACTCGAGTTTTTTTTCGTTGAAGTTTGGCTTCTGTTCTCTTCTTGTTTTGCGCCTTTCCCCGCTATCGCAAAGAGATGGTTAAATTTTAAATTTCATATTTTGCGATTTATAACGTAGAGTAGCGTAAATCCATTCAAATCCGTTGAGTTAAAGCTTTTTGTGCGAAGCAAATACGCACGAACACTTTCTTCATTTGTTGTACGAAATTGACTCAGTTCAAGTACCTACCTCTTTCAAGTGTAAGGTTGTATTTAGGTTTTAACGTGAAGAAAACCAATGTGAGGAAACAGACAAGTATAGTGGTTGGTTAAGACCAACGCAGACAGCACGCTAAATGTTCCCACTGCTGGGACGCGGTGGATTATGGCCGTGGGGAAGGTTCGTTTCGGGATTAATATATTTAAGATTTTTTAATAAGTAATTTTACAGAATTAATTAAATAAATAAATAAATAAATATTGGTGAACAATTCACACACAACACCATCTGACCACAAACTAAGCAAAGCTTGTATGATGGCGGCCAGATAGCTGATATAATGCTTAATATAGTTTTAAATACGTACTTATTATACATAGAAACTTCACTCACATCTATACATATACATTATACTCAATACTCAATCATTTATTGCTGATATTATGGTACATTAGTTAGTCTTATTTATAAGTACATGTCATAAGTGTCATAAGTAGTTACCATAATTACCCTGAATGGGTGTGGCAATATAATTTGTATCGTGCGGAGCGGATCGATTCATTCTATAATAGTTATTGATTTGTCGGTAAGATATTCGTCTATTGTAATATATTTTTTAAGGTTTTGACAAACTTTTCGTCAGGATTTATTTGTTTTAGTTTGTAAGGCAAATTGTTGTATATTTTTACTGACATTGAACTTGGACCTTGGACCCGAGCTATGCAATGGTAGTTTTGAATGTGGTAGATTCAGATTGAGTTTGTGGTTGGATATAGTAAGGTAATTTCGCCCGTCAGTCAATCTTGTGAAGAATCGCGGATTTTTTCGTACAAATTTACAATGTTCCAAAACATACATGGAGACTACGGTTAGAATTTTAAATTTTAAAACATATTTTATTTTGTTTCACCTTAAATTCATGTTAATTATTTCATAACCAGTGAAAGTTGAAAAGACACTTGTTATCTACTGTGTTAAATTTTAGCATCTAATAAAATAAACTCATCTAATCGAATGTTTCTTTTATTTCAGGTATTTCTACGCTTTCAAGTTATAAAGGTATAATAACTACGAAAAAATCGCAAAAAAAATTGAAAGCTGTATCACATACTATACGTAAGTTTTTAAACCGCTTTTGAATGTAGGGTTACAAGAGTGAGAAAATAAATCAATCAATTACTTATTTTTAGTGACCGAAAACCCGACTGACTTCGCTTTGAAACGAAATTGAAGTGAATTGATTGATGATCGTTTTTTCACACATCACCATCAAATTCCAAACAAAACTTATAATACGTAAGTTAGTTATTATGTACTTTTAAATATTTACTTACGTTAGATATAAACACCAAGACAGATCAAACATTCATATTAATCTCATAAATATTTATACTTAATGAGAATCGAACCCACGACCGACGAAACAGTAAGTAGACTGAGCTACGAGCTGCGTCTTAAATCAAATTCATTTCATTGGAAAATATAAAAATGAGCTTATAGACAAAAAGGATTTCATTAGCCCCGAGCTAGTTAGAACAGTGTTTCGGAAACCAGTGGCAAAAGTCTGTATAGACTTTAAAGTTTTTTTTTCGATTGTAGGTTCGCACTTGACCTTCATCTCGCCTGATGTTAAGCGACGATGCGATCCACGATGGAGCGCGATAACCTAGAAACAAAAATAACCCAAAAAAACAGGGAAGAGGAGACCTGTGGGAACAGAATAGGGTCGAACTTTTAATTAAGTTAAGTTTTTGTCCCCATAAACGATTTTGACAAGTAAAAAAGGTGTATCTGTACTTATGTATGCACGCAAGATGTTCATATTTGTTCTCTTTGTTCATCGTGCTAAGAAGCCATCAATTATATTATCCTACTAATATTAAAAATGTCTATATTATAAATGTAGTTTGGATATTTGTTGCTGAATCATGTGCCAACGTATCGGGATGAATTTTGGAATAGGTACAATTAGATTATAGTCGGGAAGAACACATATCAAATGACAAATGTCAATCAAATGACGAGATATATTAATACAATGTTAAGCAATTGGTTTCTAATGAAATTTGTTACTGATTCTAATGTATGTTTTTAATATGTCAATAAATGCTATCTTATCTTATCTTATCATACGCTACTTTTGATCACTGAGCAATAACGGGAACGGGAACTACGCAGGTAAAACTGCTGGTATATAATATATTTTTAATATATATTTTCAACAGAAGAAGCATTCACCTGATTTCAGTCCTAATGTCCTGACTGGCCTCGTGGCTTAGTTGGTAGTAGCTCTGCCTGCGAAGCCGAGGGTCGTGGGTTCGATTCCCACCCAGTGCAAATATTTGTGTGATGAATTCAAATGTTTGCACTGTGTCTGGGTGTTTCTATGTATAATAAGTATGTATTTAAAACTATATAAGTATTATATCAGCTATCTGGCCGCCATCATACAAGCTTTGCTTAGTTTGGGGTCAGATGGTGTTGTGTGTGAATTGTCCACCAACCACCAATACACCACCAACACCACCAATGTTTACTAAAATGTTGACCAGCTAACTTGAAGCAATCTTTAGAAGTGAAAACTTGTTTTGGCGCACCAGAGACGAGTTTTTCGTGGGCTGTGAATTGAATGCTAGCGTCGCGCTGTGAAATGATAAGAAATTTTCGGGTAAACTTGGGATCATGGTCATTGGCCATCTAGATATGCGTCAGCATTTCCCATTAGCCATCTAGAAATGCGGGAGCATTCTGAGTTATAAGTTTTCACTTCTATCGACAGTTCCTATCACTACCAATTTTTTTCGTGATAGTGTGTATATCGTAAAAATGTACTCTCATAATTTTTCCCTAATGCGCTAAAATAAGTACTGTTCTATAAACAATATTTTTGCTTAAAATGAAGGTAAATACTTGAACAGTACTCAGGCACGTGTCGTGTCGAAAGCACCTTCAGCTCATTAGGGCGAGTCCTTAACAAGGGCGTAAGTACAAGGGTAAGTGTTCTTACGGCAACTTAAATCGATGGAACCTTCACTGTACAATATTCATCGTAGGCATTGTTTTATAATTTAGAAATGGATTAATTTCATTCACCGCCTGAATATCCTGATCTTAGTAGTGGTAGGACTCTTAGCAGAGTCCGCCTGAGGAAGTACCACACCTTTGCCAGTTATTCTACCGCCAAGTAGTAATGTGAAACATTACTGTGTTCCGGTTCGAAGGGCAATGTTTCCAGTGAAATTACAGGTCTTAGAGATATAACATCTTAGATCTCTGGGTGACGAGCGCAGAGCAGTGCTAGGTAATGATGTGGACTCTTCATGTTCCAATAGCTGCGTGTCACTGTGCTGTTATGTGGCAGGTATGTTGCTTACTATCAGACAAATGTCCCGCTCGTCTCGTCACTCTTTATTTAAAAAAAACTGGATTATAAATGAAGTGAAATTTGTTCAAAAACATTACTTAAAAAACAAGTAAGGAACTAAATAATTCACATACACAAAAGTATCGAAACGAGTATACACTGGTGCCCAAACTTTGTTAATGTTTGGTAGATCTTTCAGAAGTTTCATATAAGTAATATTGAAATCGGTGTAGCAATTTTTGAAATATCAACTAAAAACTAAAATTTGCTTACTTCAACGACGTATTCGTACTTACTACCTTCATGTTTAATGTGAACAGTATTTTTAGTTCATTTCACAAAAAAGATGAAATTATGTGAACAGTATTTTTAGTTAATTTCACAAAAAAGATGAAATTTACTCGACTTGAACTCAGCCATAAGTTTAAATCTAAGTTGAAATCGGTTTTTGTTTTTCGGATTCTCGGACTTTATCGGATAGAGCCTTTACAATAATAACATTTTTTTGCTTAACTACTTATAGGCAAGAATTGCGTCTATTTCACTGCTTAGTACACAATATATTTATATAAAATTTTCGCAACTTCACCTCATTTTGTAAACATCATGAAAGAAATTTATTATATTTTTACAATTTAAAACACCAGCGATGCAGCATATTGCCTCGCAGATAATAAAACATAATTTTTCGCAAAGGTCGGAAACTGGCCTATGTCGCTCACAAAAAAAGAACGCGCGCTCAATACACAAGCAGGTAAATATCATCAATCAACTGATAAAAGAGCACCATGGCAAATTTTCAAACCCCGTGGTCAGTTTTCGATAAAAATTATTTACGGACGCCCTGTACATGACAAAATTCACACTGCAGATTACATGCGAACTAGGGTTACGGTCCGTTTAGATTTGTCCGGACAATTTTAGGCCGAGCAATTGTCCGGACAAATTTTAAAGACTGAATTACTCTTTAATACCGATTTCAGCGCAAAATAATTCACGGATGGTGTTTTTTTTATAGTATAGAGTGGCGAGACGAGCAGGACATGTGCGTGATGGTAAGCAACATGCCTGCCACATAACAGCACAGTGACACACAGCTATTGGAACATGAAGAGTCCAAATCATTACCCAGCACTGCGAAAGCCTCTCCGAAGCCCAGTAATTTCTCTGGAAACATTGGCCTTCAAATCGGAACACAGTAACGCTTACACAGTACTGCTTGGTGGTAGAATTAACTGGCAAAGGTGTGGCACTTCCCCAGGCGGACTCTGCCATGAGTTCTACCACTACAGAATGGTATTCCGAAAATGTGTCTTTTGATTTGTCATACACTTCTTCTGTTTCTCGACAAGTATTACCTGAATATTTTTAAAATAAAGTAAACTGATACTTCATAGTTAAGACGACATCCTGGACTGCATTATAATATCTATTTCACGTAAGTTATTTTGCGGTTAAACACAGCTACTCGTATCATCTATCTGTCTATCGCCTCTGTATTATAAACATTAATTGATAAATGTTTTGCTAAGCGCAAAATTACGGAATGCTCTCAGTTCGTCACTGAAAATGGTAAGCTGAATTTGGAGGATGTCAGACTTAATTATTTTTTTAGATAAAATTAAAATAATTGTTCGGCCTAAAATTCGGGAATTTTCTGGACGTAAAAAAATCAAAAAAGACAATTTTATTTCTCCACACAAGGGACAGAGTAAATTATAATCGGTATCTGTACTTAGCGACAATATTTGTTTTTATTTGTGGCAATTTTTAACAGAACATCAGAACATATCGGGACAACTAGTATTTGAGATACTAGCACACCTATCATCCGCCAATTCAGACTTAGCCAGCGTGGTGGATTATGGCTTTGCCTCTCTCCTTGTAAAAAGGCCCTGAGTCTCAGTAATGCTAATACAAAATAGACTGCTTATGAAATGAGAGTATAATATTTAACAGAGGATCATAAACGGACCGCCAAAAGATACATTTACTTTAAGGATTATCGGGGTCGGTGGAATTTAATTTGAAACCAAAGAGTCCGGATTTCTATACTAATCTCTGGTCACCCTACCTGCATCGGTATCCCTACTCCAAACACTTAAGGGCGGTATAAATACGCGCTCGTTGGCGATAAATCCGCAACTACCCCTGCTTGCATCCCTTCGTCGTCCCTCACAATAAGTCAAGTCCTTAGGGGTTCTTACCCCATGCTGAATTTTCTCGATCGATGGGGTAATAGAGAAATTACGTTACAGAATGAAATATGGGGAAAATTATTCACTATTGCCACAGATTATTGCATAGAAATCATTACAATAAAGTGAGTATAGTATAGTAGTGGTAGGACTCTTAGCAGAGTCCGCCTGGGGCAGTACCACACCATTGCCAGTTATTCTAACGCCAAGCAGTAATGTGCAAACATTACTGTGTTCCGGTTTGAAGGGCAATGTTTCCAGAGAAATTACAAGGCTTAGAGATATAACAACTTAGATCTCTGGGTGACGAGCGCAGTGCGGTGCTAGGTAATGATATGGGCTCTTCATGTCACAATAGCTGCGTGTCACTGTGCTGTTATGTGGCAGGCATGTTGCTTACCATCAGGCACATGTCCTGCTCGTCTCGTCACACTTTATTTAAAAAAAAAGTATATTTGATAGAAGGAATAGTTAAACTCGCGACACTGTTACCTTCACCAATTTTTAAAGTAAAAACATATTTTGGCGCGCCGCATACAGTGTATGATTAGTGACAGTTTTTTCGTCGGCTGTAAGTGAACCTAACACGTCAAGCTCTGAGCTTTCACCTAAAGGCCGATTTACATCAGACGAACGAATGCTCATTCTATCCCCACTGTATCAAATTCATTGGGTGTAAACAAACGTAGAGCATTCTTTCGTTGTTTTGTTTGCGTTCGCAATGATTCTATGGAATATATCATATGGAAAACGCTAAGAACGATCTTTCGTTTACACTAAAAGATCGAGAAAGAATGCTCTTGTTCCAGCTCTAGCTCTATGTTCGTTCAGTTTAAATCGGCCTTCAGAGCGTGTCTTGAGTGCAGCTTGATCGCATGATCTCTGAAATTTATTATCGGCGAAAAAAAAACAAAAAATTAGAAAATCGGTATACATATCTTTAGAATACTCGTTGAAATAGTGCAGAGATAAGACATCACAGAACCGTCTACTAAGAACGTGGAGCTAATCCTTGTGTAATATCATATCGTCGAGGCAGACCGAAAGCAAAACTACTAATCCGATGCAAATTGCTTAGAACTACTATTATATTGGGTGGCACAGAAACGATGGATTAATAAAAAAGGTGCTAAGAATTCATTTCAAACCTTAGCATAACCATAAGCAACCCACTAAATGTTTCCACTGATGGGACTCAGTTCCTTCTCTCACAAGGAGAGAGTTAAGCCCATAATCCACCACGGTGGTCGAGTGCAGCTTTTTTTTTAATAAAGAGTGACGAGACGACCAGGTCATGTGCCAGATGGTAAGCAACATGCCTGGCACATAACAGCACAGTGACACGCAGCTATTGGAACATGAAGAGCCCAAATCATTACCTAGCACCGCACTGCGCTCGTCACCCAGAGATCTAAGTTGTTATATCTCTTAAGCCCTGTAATTTATCTGGAAACACTGCCCTTCAAACCGGAACACAGTAATGTTTGCACATTACTGCTTAGCACTGGCTAAAGAGATATAATATCTTAGAGATCTGGGTGATGAGCGCAGAGCAGTGCTAGGTAATGATTTGGACTCCTTATGTTCCAATAGCTACGTGTCACTGTGCTGTTATGTGGCAGGCATGTTGTTTACCATCAGGCACATGACCTGCTCGTCTCGTCACTGCATATTGTAAAAGCGTTTGAACTCACTATTTAAAGCAGCTATACCTTATATGCACAACCTGGTAGTAACAACTAATCTTATGCAAACTGCCGTCTTATCAGGACTCGGTGGTCAACACAAATGTGGAGAGATAAGGGATGGATGGGGCAGACGGTCGCCCCCATTCGTTTCGACTGAGTTTCTAGGAATACTTATTATGGAAAAGGACAAGTTATTTTCTTTAAATTTTTTTTGATAAAGATATATTTTGGTACATTTTTGTCGTGGAAAGTTATTGGTCAGTATGTAAAATCAAGGTGAGTGTTATCTCCCGTATTCCAAAACCCTGTTTTTTTATAGTGTAGGATGAAGAGGCGATCAAGTCATGTGACTGATGGTAAGCAACATGGCTGCCCATAACAGCACAGTGACACAC
Source organism: Ectropis crepuscularia (assembly GCA_963693475.1). Taxonomy (NCBI): domain Eukaryota; kingdom Metazoa; phylum Arthropoda; class Insecta; order Lepidoptera; family Geometridae; genus Ectropis; species Ectropis crepuscularia. The sequence continues at coordinate 25,517,574 of OY856355.1, forward strand.
GGCTATCAGAACATTATGAGTTCAAATCATTACCTAGCACTGCACTGCGGTCGACACCCAGAGAGAGATATTAGACGTTCTATCGTTATGGCCAGTAATTTCGCTGGAAACATTGCCCTTCAAACCGGAACACAGTGACGTTTTCACATTGTTGGCCAGAATGTGAAGGTGAACAATGAAATCATCTAGGTATTATATAAAATTAAATTTTAGTTTTTTGTTCATATTCAAAAAACCGCCAAACCAATTTTGAAAAACATCATAATTGATTCACAATGGGCAGAGGTATCACGTTAAATACATACAAAAGAAATGTATTTTTACTATTTTATACATTTATCAGCAGTTTTTCTACAACCACCCTCTAAAAGTAACACTCTCCAAACACATTATCGTCAAATTTCCTTCTAAATCCCTTTATATTTTTCAAAAGGTACAAAATCAAAGCGTTTCCCCAACAAAGGCCTTAAAATGCAATATCATTATACTCTTACCCCATATTACGGGTAAGTTTCCTCGGAGGCACACACCCATGCAATCCATTCATTCTGGAATATTCCCTTTTTTCCCTAAAATAGGAGTAAAAGAAACATTGCATTCGGTTCACACGGCTTCAAAAGGGCTCCCAGTAGATACTCATCGATAGCAAGACGAACTACAAACAGTATGGGCGGTCTCGTTCAGAGATAGGTAGCTACAAACAAAAGCTAAAGACAAACAAATTACAACAAAGTTTGTTGTAATTTGTTTGTCTCATTGTTTCTTGTAATTGACAAACAAATTTTGGTAATTTTCCTTACAATGCTAACAAAAATACAGACGAAGCCAGATAAAAAAAAGTGAAAGTTTACTTTATTCCTCGTGGTAAGAAGTGTAACTTCAATCATAGGAGAGATAATATCTTCAACGCAACTAAATGTTTACTAAATTTTTGGCTAGCTAACTTCAGGGTGTCGGTTTCGTGATAGTGTGTGCGCGTATTCACACACAACACCATTTGACCCCAAACTAAGCAAAACTTGTAATATGGCGGCCAAATAGCTGATATAATACTTATATAGTTGTAAATACATACTTATTGTACATAGAAACACCCAGACACAGTGCAAACATTTGAATTCGTCATACAAATATTTGCACTGGGTGGGAATCGAACCCACGACCCTCGGCTTCGCAGGCAGAATTACTACCCACTAAGCCACGAGGCCAGTCAAATTTGGAACACAGATTGTAGTCGTAAAGAACACATAGGCTACTTTTATCCTGGAAAAATAACGGAAACTATAACCCGCAAGAGTTAACTTGAGACCTGAACCTAGTACCAGTGCATCCTCACTCGCTCAAGGTCGCGCGGTTTTAGCCTACCGCTTGACTGTTCCTTCCAGGAAACAAGTGACAGTCGGTTGTCGGACGCACGTCTGAGCGCTCGCGCAAAACGTTTCCTGCGCATATTGTTATTAGATAATAATATGTCGTAAACCCTCCGCGCTAGACAGGGACAGAGTTACGCGTTAGAAGAGAGAGTTGAAAATTGCGACAGATATTGAGTGCTAATGCGAGCTTAATTGAACTTTGTTGTGTCCAAGCAAGAGTCGGTATTTATATAATTGTTTTTGGTAAGTGAGGCTTCTGTACTAATATTTATTCTGTGCTAGTAGGTAGAGGCCCACAACGGACTCCAAGCCTCATTTTTATTTCTTTTCTTCTTTTACCATTTTTTTCTGGGTCTCTTACATAAGTGGGCATAAGGGGGGGGGGGGCCTTATGCCTACAGCGCCCACAGCGTTATCTCCCACTTTGGGAAAAGCTGAAATAGGCCTAGAAAATTGTATTTTTTCTGGAGCATGCTTAACTTATAATTATTACAAAAAAAATATATTGTTTCTGTATTCGACTGCCCATACTGTCGTACTAGTGTCGTGTAGATGGGTATCTAAGGGCTTTATAGTTCCTTTGTGGAGTCCCCACGCGCGTTCCGTAACGGCCGGTGCGATATCGCCGCTATTCCGATAGATTTGTAGCGGATCTGATTTATTTGCCCCGAGGATAGAGACTCGAGACGTACCTATGTGTTTTCAATCGCTATGTTTTTTAATGTCAATAAAGGAATATTGTAGCTAAATCAAAATATCAAAACAGACGGTACGGGCGCAATAGCTACAGGAAACAGCTGACAGTGTGCCCAAGATACCCCTTTTTTTGTGGTTTACACTTGACCGCCATTGCGCCTGATGTTAAGCGACGATGGGGTCTACTATGGAGCGTGTTTACCTAGAAGAAACCGATTCACTCTCGATTTGAAGACACCAAGATTGTAACTATCGGGAAAACCCCACTCAGGTAACTCATTCCATAGCCTAGACGTTTTTATCACAAAAGTAGAGTCAAACCTCCGTGTCTTTGGAACATAAACCGTGAAACGATGCCGCTTCTTCGAGCTACGAGGGGTCCTATAGAAAAAAGGGCAAGATGGTATTAGATCATGCAGATCGGTTGCACACTCTCTCTCCGAAGTGTATCCGATAGAAAACCTATATGCCTAGGTTTGGGATGATTATGCTAAATTGTTTTATTATGAAAACTAACGTGGTTATTACAAAATGATGACTAAATGGCTATATTGCTAACACTATTGATTGTACATACTCGTAGTATAGTGATATTGTAAATCTTTTTTTAATTTATATATCTATAGTTTTGACTGACCTAGTTGCTTAGTTGGTTGTACGTCTGCCTGCGAAGCCGAGGGTCGTGGGTTCGATTCCCACTCAGTGCAAATATGTGTGTGATGAATGTAAAAATTTGTACTGTATCTGGGTGTTTTCCATGAATAAAATGTAAATTTCAACTATTTAAGTATTATATCAGCTAACTGGCTTCCACAGTACACACTTTAATTAGTATGGGGGTCAGATAGAATTTCAAAATTTAAAATTTTATGTATTTATCCGATAAATTAAATTTTATGTTCGCGCCAATTTTTGTAATAATTTATTTTCTGCGAAAAAACAAAAACCGACTTAAATTTACAATAACATTCAGGCACTTGACTAAATTTCATAAGAATATCGTCTAAAAACATGAAAGAAAATTTTAGTTTTTTTGTCCACATTTCAAAAACTGCCACACCAATTTCGATAAAATGTATATGGGACCAACTCTGAACTACTATCTACCTATAATCTATATAATATATGTAAAAAAAACAACCATCATAATAAAATGAAAGTGAAAACTAAAACAAGAAATATCTATTAAAAACTATTGAATATTTTTAATAATTCAAAATTAAAACGATTACGTTTACATTGAATATAGTAAGCACATCGACATGTATTTGCTTCATGTATTATTATAAAGATAACATAAATAAATCCTTTATTGAAATTGGTACGACGATATTCTAGTTGTTGCTAGATATGATAAACAAACATATTACTTACTTGCGATTGTATTCGAGAACGGAAGTCGTAGTTTTTCATAAATACTAAATGATACCTCTGTTGTCTTTCCCGACGGGTATTCAATAAATAATAGTGTAGTGCCTGAAACAAAACGGGAGCTTTGTACTATATTACTACTAGCTGACCCCGCAAACGTTGTTTTGCCTTAGTGAACAACCCTTGTCACTTAGGGGTATGAAAAATAGCTAGTAGCCGATTCTCATACCTACAGAATATGCATATAAAATTTGGTTAAAATCAGTAAAGCCGTTTCGGAGGAGTAAGGAAACAAACACTGTGACACGAGAATTTTATATATAAGATATACATAAACAGTTAAACAGCCCACTCACTGTGTTCCCAGTGCTGGGACCGGGTACTTTTTCTGACAAGAAGTCATTACTTCTACCTCTATTGTATATCAATCGCAGAGCTCTAATGTTGTCACCTGTATTTGTTTGTAGTATATTTCACTATAGTATTATATTTAATACTGGGATTTGAGTCTAAATATGTATCATATAAAAGAACAAGTATCTGATTATTTAAAGAAATGGGTATGACTGATAAAATTTAGTGTAGAGGGCGCCGGTGGGATACCATTCTCTTCTACCCGCCATCTCAAAAGAGTTTTAGAGGGGTTGGCGCTATAAGTAGATGGAGCTAAGCAGTTGAAGACCATTCCTTTTTGAAATGTTATATGAGAAAGATCTAACAGTTGTCGATATAAACTCTTACATTTATTTAATTGGTTTACTTTTACTCAATTGATAACACTAAAAAGTCGAATGGCGAATGTCATAGGTCCCCAAAAAACGTTGTTCTTTTGGCAGTGGCATGACTTTTTGCACAGTCCGTCTCGGGATGTACATTTGCCAACAATTCTACCGTCAAGCAGTAATGTGCAAACATCGCTGTGTTCCCTGTGTCGGTTTGAAGGGTAATGTTACTAGTGAAATTACAGGGCAAAAAGGGATAAAACATCTTTTATGTATTTGTGGGTGACTACCGAGAGGTGAGTGCAGTACTAGGTAATGATTTGGACTCTTCATGTTCCAATAGCTGCGTGTCACTGTGCTGTGTTGAGCAGACGTGTTGGTTAGTATCAAGCGCATGTCCTGCTCGTCTCGTCACTCTATATTTAAAAAAATATATATGTCGGTTGCCATACGATGCTTTCTTTCATAATTAAAGTTCTAATGACTTGGTTTGAAAAACACAGAGCTAGGTCCAGACGGATTTCGAATCTGTCTGATATTTCGTTTTGTAATATTAATAAAATTGTATTTGAAGAAAGTGCTTGTAGCAATAAGTTCGTCATTCGTTGGGAAATTTTAAAATTCGTTTTAACTATGTTTTAGTTTCACAAGTCCAATAAAAAAAAACTTTTTATACAGGGTTACGTAGAAGGACGTCAGATATCTTAAGGTAATCTTAAGGTTGGAGGATCGAATCACGCTTACACATTATATATTTTAAGATTCGTTTTACGTAGAAAGAAAACTGAATATCCCTAAGAGAAACATTTTTCGGTGACATCCGCCATTTGCCAACCCGCTCTTGGTCATCCTGCATATGCTAGGCTAGGATTTGGACTCCTGACTTGGCTGTTTGAGACTCCAAACTTATTTTTGTACATCATGTTTTGAAGGTCTAAAAGGCTCCCAAAAAAATACTCGAACAAAACACTTCTATGCTCCCAACTCAATTTTATTTATCTAATTGTTAAATCCCATTACCTACAAAGTGTACTGCAAACAACACAATAAACTTACCGAACAAGCTAATCGTACAAATTGAACAATTACAATTATGCTACAGACGTATTAGGATAGACACCGCTAGGATTCTGCGTGTTCATTCAATATGTGCGAGGTAGCTAACGCGTCCGCTCAAAATATCCATAGTATGTATTTTTTACATACAACGTAGCATATTAGCATAATACTTATATAGTGGTAGGACTCTTAGCAGAGTCTACTGGGGAAGTACCACACCTGTGCCAGTTATTCTACCGCCAAGCAGGAATGTGTAAGCGTTACTGTGTTCCGGTTTGAAGGGAAACACCTTAGATCTCTGAGTGACGAGCGCAGTCCAGTGCTAGGTAATGATTTGGACTCTTCATGCTCCAATAGCTGTGTGTTACTGTGCTGTTATGTGGCAGGCATGTTGCTTACCATCAGGCACATGTCCTGCTCGTCTCGTCTCTCCATAATATATAAAAAAAACGCAAAATCTGATAAAATTTCGTAAATTCAACAAACAAATTAAACATACTTACCACATCAACTCACTCACATATGTTCACTTCAAACGTGACTTAAGGCCCGTATTAACCTGACCAAATGACCTTGAGTATTTCTTCCCTATTCGTACACTTGCGGAACGCGAAAGGCGTTCCTCTGCGGAAGGCGTAAAAATTTTCAGAACGTACAGAGGGCAGTTTAAACGATAATGGTCAATTAATGTGTGTTTTGTTAATTAATATTTCTTTTGGATTAAGTATAGGCACTTCAAAAAACTGCACAAAAACAGCTAACGATTCGTTTTGCTCGGGGAAGCGTCTTAAGCTCAATTTTTTGTCGACTTTTAAAAAAGGAGGAGGTTTTCTATTCAGGTCCATGTTTTTTAAAGTATGTTAAGTACGCGATAGCGCCTGTTATTTTCATAATTGTGAATGGATTTTGGTGGTTATTTTTATTTATTTGGTCGAGCATATTTCAGAGGTGGTCAGATTAAAATTTTATCGAAATTGGTGTGGCGGTTTTTGAAATGCGAACAAAAAATTTGAATTTGCTCTCGATTTGATTTGATTTTAATTTTATTTTCGATTTAAATTTAAATTTATTTAGACATTGCGTCGTAGTGATAGATTCTTATGAAATTTGGTCGAGTGTCTCAATTTAATGTTAAATTGAAGTCGATAAAATAACTTCACTCAAAATTTTTACAGGGTTTTGGTTCACTCAAGCTTCTAGGTATACCTATCTGGAAGATGGCAGTAAATTACAGGCGACACCTTCTAACATCCTCATACATCCGAGTCACCAGCGGTGTCTATAAATCGTCTGTGGGCCCGAACAACGCACCACCCGGAGTTAGCACATAATTAAATAGCAATTAACTAATGCCGTTAATTCTGCGATGTAATTCTAATTAATAGTCTTTTAAACGGAAACTCAGTATAAACATTTACCAGTAGATCAATGAGTATGACATAGCTACGCAGAATTGGCTTGCCATGTGTTATGTCAAAAAAATATTGCGGACAGATGATAATATAAAAGATCCATAAATATAAAATATAATAAAAAAGATATATAGATAATATGTATTAAAAGAAAGGGTTTTAAAATAGCAAAATTAACTAAACTTGCAACTTACTATGTACTACTGAACTGTCACATTGCCACAGGACACCAGTTCGTGAAAATTTGCGTGATTGTATGTTTGTTTCCACGTAATGGCTGAATGGATTTCAAAATGAGTTCGGAGTTTTCTTTTTTTCTCAAAAACTTACTTCTGTTTTACTTGACGAAAATGAATTAGGCAAATGTTATATCTTAGAACATCATCTATCTGGTAGTGAAAGTCCCTTCATAATTTATCTACCCGTAGGTCTACCGCCTAACGCTCTTGCTTTCGGTCATGCTTTGATTTGTGACGTCATCGGCCAATTTGGTACCGCCGATGAAAGCCGAACACTACAAATGCTTTCAGTTCTATGGAAAGCATTAGTAGTTAGAAGAATGAACGAAACTCCATACATTTGCACTAAAATAGCGACCGCCTAATGTTTTATCTGCTTTCAAGCAAAGCATTATCGGCTTTCAAGTCATGTCATGAAAGCATCGCCAATTTAGGTGTTGTTTTGGAATTCAAGTAGTGTAATTCTCAAATATTTTCGTTAGATACTGGTTTGTAAAGATCAAAAATAGCACGGTGAACATGTACTATTGCGGGAAAACCGTGACCGTGACCGTTTCGTCTTAGAAACAGTGATTTTACTAAAAATAAGTAAATCTCAGAATTTTACACTTTGAGAGGGCATAATGAATTCCCTCTTGCATCTTTGAAGGACGAGACATCAAACCTGAGACAAAGGTAAGAAAGAACTTATGATAAACTAGAAACCCTTTTTGTTTGGATAATAATACCTAGCTTTAGTTATTATCATTTGTGCTTTAATACTTACGTTCACAAATTGTTATAGAGACTGGCTAAGTTACTACCACTAAGTTATTATTTTAAACATTCTGAATTGCTTGAGATCAATATTATTGCGAGAGACTTGTTATCAGCAAACAGCAGGAGGTAGGTACATTAATTTTTTTTTGATTGTAGGTATTGAATAAAAACACCATTAGACATAAATACAAAATTGAACCACAGAATGTGGTTCAAAATAATAATTAACAAGTATTCAATTCCATATTACAAACCTATTTAGTTAATTTATGAACCAGCCACCTCTTACAAATATTATATACCTAGTATGTGAAAGATTGTTTTGTCTCTTTGGAATGTCAGAAGGGATCAGATTGAAATATATTATGTATTATACTTTTTATAACAGGAAAAGAATTGCAGTAATGCACGGGTAAAGCCGTGGGGTGCTGCTAGTCATGTAATGATTTAATGTTCATATTTCATACCAATATAATTAAATTTTGTTATTGTTTCAGGAGTCACAAGAAGATAAAATATTGACTGCTGCCTGCTCCCATAGCTTACAAGAAAACAATGAGTTGTCTTACAAGGATACCCAATGTCACCAACAGCATTGAACTGTTAAAAAATGATTGAGAATAAATACACCCACATTTCTTTAGTTTCTGATTCCTTATTCTATAATCTGCATGGGGACATGAAAACCCTTGCCTAAATCATCCTAAGCAAACATGATATCCAGTTTGAAAAGCTAGTAGAATGCATGGTCTGGCTGGCCTAGTTGGTAGTAAGTCTGCTATGAAATACCATAGGTTCGATCCCTATCCAGTGCAAATATTTGTGTGGCGAAAACAAATGTTTGTACTTTGGCTGGGTGTTTGCTATTTAAAATAAGTATGTATTTAAAAATATATAAATATTATATCAGCTATCTGGCTCTCATAGTACGGTACGAGCTTTGATTAGTTTGGGGCTAGATGGTGTTGTGTGTGAGATGTCCACCGCCAATATTATTAACTGTAATAGAAATCCTTGTTATATCTCAACCTCAAGCTGTACTCAGTTATGTATGGTTAGGACTCTTTGGGAGAGACGGCTGGGGCATAACCACTTTTGAGTGAAGTACAGTGCTAGGTAGTTATTTAGACTTCCTGTTCAATAGTTGTATGATTGCTTATCACCAGGCATTATCTCATCTCACTATTCTCCATGAATCTACACAGATAAATCAATCTGTGTAGATTCATGGATCATTAAGAAATCATTACTGGTATTCTACAGTAAAATTCTCATTAAGGATACAAAAAAATTACAAAAACACAATATTGATTGTTATTGTTGTCGATGCAACAGATACATTTAATTTTCAGTATTTTTTTACACTTATCACACTCTTGTAAATAACAGGTGCTTTGACAATCACACTTAAAACTTTGTTTTAATAAATCAGTGACATCACTTCATTAAGGTGTTCTGGGAGTCGAGATGGTTTCAGAGAAGCTTGATATATCGGCCACCGCAAACCATAACGCATAACAATAGATATATCTGAAACAAAGAACTTTTATTTTTAACATGTAACTTATTGATCTAGTGGTAACACTTTGCAAAGTCTGTGTTCCGGCTTGAAGGTCAATGTTTCCAGACAAATTACAGGGCTTAGAGATATTCAGGGCTTATAACAACTTAGATATCTGGGTGATGACCGCAGTGCAGTGCTAGGTAATGATTTAGACTCTTCATGTTCTAATAGCTGCGTGTCACTGAACTGTGTCACTTACCATCAGGCACATAAAAGTCTGCCTGGGGAAATCAACACCTTTGCCTGTGATTCTACCGCCAAGCAGTAATGTGCAAACAGAATCAGGATCCTTCATTACTTAAAAGTATCACTTTGGAGGATGAAGTTTACACAGAAATCACAGGGCCTAGATATAATCATTTAATATCTCTAGGTGTGCAGTGCAGTGTTAGGTAATGTTTTGGACTCTAATTCCAATAGGTTTGTGACACTGTGCTGTTATGGGCAGGTGTGTTGCTTAACAAGAGGAACATCTACCTATCACTTCTAAAGACATGCCAGTACACTTGAGCCGCCGCCTCGACATACATTTTATCTATACTAATATTATAAAACATGGGCAGCCGAATTTATGCTACTGCTAGGACTCTGGACAAATGATGAAACTTAATTTATGTATACATCAGCACTAAGAATAATACTCAAAAAAATGTAAGCGGGATTCGAAGTCACAACCTCACGAAATGTGAAAACAAGCTTAACAACGATGGACACTATTAAAATTTACCTATTATCATTACATACCTCATAAAATAGAGTACAAATACTTGTTTTTGTCATCGCCGAAGTCCAGTTTTTATTGGGAATCGCTAGCTAGATTCCTGAAGCAAGAGTGAGCGAACTGCATGACTTTAAAAAGTATAACATATCGTATCACAATAACAAATAATATATTATATATTTATGTTACATATGTTTAAATTGTTTATCATAAATTAAATCGTAAATGTTTACCTCAGATGGAGGTTATGAAAAGTGTAAACAATAACAATGTTGCCAGCCAAATATATCCACAGCAAGCTAGGCTGCCGTGGGTATTTTTTACTATAATTAACTTTGGCGAAGAATAGGTAACTTGTGATAATTTCTTGAGATGAAAACATCTTTTTTTTAAATGTTTTCACTAAACTTGAAAAGAAAAACGACGATTTTCTATCAATTATGGATATTTGAGATTTATGTAGATTATTAGAAATAAAACCTAGAAAGAAATTTAAAAATACGGTGGGAACACTTAGAGTAATTGTCAAATATTGCGTTCCGTTTTTTATTTTTTTCCTATCTTCGTAATTAATCATATTTAAACGTAGTGCTAATAATGCTCTTCTATATTGACCTAAATAAATAAAATAAAACAGATTTATAGCAAATCTCGTAATTTGAAATATGAACTGATGCTTTTTGACGTTTTAACTGTTGAACAAACTCTTAAAATATTTTCGCATTGACCAGTTTGACGAAACCGATTACGTGGTGTCGAAACGTGATAACGAATGCTTTACTTCAATTGTTTATAATCTGTGATTACTTGACCAATTTTTTAAAGCAATAGTAGTTAGGCGATCGCTCTAAAATGAAAGCATTACATTACAAATGCAATGAAGACATCTCATGCTTTCCGAATGCTTTAGAGTTAGGCGGTAGACCTACCGTTTTGGAGATCAGACGGAACAAACAGACAAACAAACAAAAAAAGTTTTAGGTGTATATCCCGGGTATACTTTGCATAACTCAGTAAAAGGCTGTTATTTCATATTACATACTACAGACTCTTAAATTTCATTTATTTGTATAAATTGGAATGAATAGTGTTCATATTTTTCACCAAGAAGGAGACTTGAGTGCAGATGCAGAATCTATACCAATAATAATAGGTGTACTTATAAATGATTAATTGACATAAGTTTTTTTTTCGAGTGTCCATACTGTCAAGGACCTGTACTGCGTTGAAAGCTTAATTAAGGAGGTGGATTTCGAAGACATTTTGGGAATTTGCGCATAATAGGGATTGGAAGGTAATCTTTGGTACGCCGGTATCGATGGAGATTACGGGGATTAAAAGGGTAAAGGATATTTAAAATGGTGCACCGCTTAACGGATCAATTTGGACCTTTTTATGTAAGCGAAAAGAGACTTAAACTTTTCAGTTTCAATGGCTTATAATAAATAATACTGCAGAATCGTATAATGTCCCGGCGATTCCTTTTTTTCCTATGTCAGTTGGTTTTAGATGGCCTATGCCTATCGCAGTTTGGTCTAGCGCAAAAACCTCAGGGTCCTAACTAATCAATCTATACTATTTAAAAATGAAATTGAAGCGTATTAACATATTTTCAGTCTATTTGTTCCGGCTAATATCTGAAACTGGTTGGCCGATTTTAAATAGAACTTTCACTGGCATATATAGCTGATAGTAAAAGAAGTAACTTTTTATTTTAAAATGAAGAGATCCGCGTAAATAATTATGTGATCAGAAGGTAGGGAAACCTTGTAAAAATAGTTAAATTAATTCCAGTCATAGGGCTGCCGATAGAAGGGAAACTTATAACTCAGAATTTGATAGCTCACTTTGGAATACATAGGTGAACCAGAGGGCGGTGCTAGTCTAGAATAAATCTTCAAAGATTTCTTGTCTAAATAAGTCTTCTAAGCTAGGTCATCTAGATTTCTAGATTAGACTTTACTCGATTAGATGGGACCCGAACATTTCTTTGGGGTCCTAGGGATTGATGTAAAAACGAATAGGTCTAATACCCAAAATACAGGTGTGAACTCACCTAGTTTGGGAAATTAGTAATATAAGTGAATAATGTACCAATTTTATTGTTTTTTTTTTTTTCCTAGCGTGACGATGAGCTTCTTTCACAGCGTGAAGAATCAGTTTGTGGTGCGTCAGAAGACGTTTTCTTGGGACATTTAAGAGTCAAGGCGATAATCCACTACGCTGGGCTATTGCGTGAGTACCGCGTTAATAAATTAGAATTCAATCTGATTTTTTCAATCGCGTTTTTCGAAGTCGGCTAAGAAAGTGCCAAATCTTCTCCGCGAATTCGTTCTAATTTTATAATCGTCGCGCCGAGACCGACCAACAATCGGAACTTTCCCCTTTGTGCTGGCAACAAAGGCTTTCCTCCGAGATATATATTTTCATTTATTCGTCCCTTCACTACAATTGAATCACGATTTTCCACCAATTATTTAAAGTAAAAAGTCCTTTCATGGACGCCCATTTCTTTTAATGTTGTTTCATAATAAATCTAATTTATCCAGTCCTTTTTCCTGGAGTAATGCGGTTGTATGTACAGTAGTGCAATTCTATGTTGATAATATATATTTTTTTCGAAAAAACAATCACTAACGTTAATTTAAATTTAAACTCAGACACTCGATTAAATTTCACAGATTTTGTGAAATCAACTGAACGACTGTTTCAATGAGTCAGTGACGTTTCGGAGTAAACCAAAATATTATCAATGTATGTGTCACTGTAAAATTTGGAATCACCGTCCATTTACAATATAACGCGTGAGATTATAATCTCACGGTAGATTGGGTTAGTTTGTAATATGACGTGGTTAGATTATTTAAGATTTTTGTTTTCAATCGAATTGGTGTTTAGCTGGTTTCACTAGATTTAGGTAGATCTAGTCTGAGTTTAATTTAAAATTTTAGTTATTTTCATTTAAATATTGGTGGAAAATTCACACACAACACCATCTGACCCCAAAGTAAGCAAAGCTTGTACTATGGCGATCAGATAGCTGATACAATACTTACATAGTTGTGTTTTAATTAAATTATCCACCAATATTTATATTTATTTATCGAAGTTGTTGTTTATTTATTCGGAGAAAATTAAATTATTATCGATTTCAGGTTTTAATTTGACCGTCATCTCGTCTGTTGTGAACCGACGATGCTGTCTACGATGAAACCGAATGACTGACCTTAAACTTGAATAGAGTGCCAGGTGGTAGGCAACATGCTTGACCATAACAGCATAGTATCACACAGCTATTGGAAAATAAATCACTGCTAGTCGCCAGTGCTAGACAATCATTGGTATTGGTAGTGGTAGGACTCTTGGCAGAGTCCACCTTTGGTAGGACCACATCTTTGCCAGTTATTCTACCGCCAAGCAGCAATGGGCAAACATTGATGTGTTTCGGTTTGAAGGGCGATGTTAGGGCTTAGAGATATAACAACTTAGATCTCTGGATGACAAGCGCAGCGCAGTGCTAGGTAATGATTTGGACTCTTCATGTTCCAATAGCTGCGTGTCACTGTGCTGTTATGTGGCAGGCATGTTGCTTACCATCAGGCACATGTACTGATCGTCTCGTCACTCTTTATTAAAAAAAAAAACATGCTTGCACATAACAGCTAGTGCACATAATTGCATAGTATCACACAGCTATTGGAATATAGTGAGTAAAAATCACTGCCAGTTGCCAGTGCTAGACAATGACTTGGAGTACCCTCGACATCCAGAGATATGAGATAATTTTTCTCTATGCCTTGTAATTTATCTGGAAACATTGTCTTTCAAACGGGAACACAGTCATGTTTGCACAATACTGTTTGGCGATAGAATAACTGACAACCAGTACTGTGCGTTTACCTAGAAGAAACCATTTCACTAAGATTATGACCGTCTAGAAATACCCCAATGTTCCATACTGGTTGTATACCCTGTCACCGACCCCCCCTCTCCCCCACGCGACTCGGTTTTCAGGCAAAACACTCGAAATAAAGAATATTACAATTGTAATGGATACATGTCGCTTTCCACGATCTCTCGCTCTGAAGGAAAATTGGTAATTTCAACGAATAAACTCGTGCGTCCGTATGTATGCAGCCAATGAATGTTTTATGTGTTTCGTTTTAAAAGCTCTTTGAATGTATGTTACTCGTAGTTTCATCTACTGAAGTTGTGTCGACAGTTTGTGTGTCATATATTCGAGAGTGAATCGGTTTCTTCTAGGTAAACACGTTCCATCGTAGACCGCATCGTCGCTTAACATCAGGCGAGATGGCGGTCAAGTGTAAACCAATAAAAGTAAAAAAAAACAGGGGACGGAAAGGGTTAAACTATAAAATAATGAAATGATTTATTTTCTTCGATAAAACAAAACCGACTCCAATTTAAAATTCAATTCAGGCACTCTATCAAATTTCATAAGAATGAATCACTATGTCATCGAGGTACCCCAGCGAGCAACACGGAAGGGAGTAGCCTTAGCTAAAAAATATTGTTCAAATCTTTCTGTCATTTCTTGCGGGAGGGGAAGTTGCACACTAGCGCAAAGCCGCACTAATACATACAAAACATACCTGTACCGATCCATTGCCGATCATACTCACACAACCAAATCACTAACACATAAAAAATAAAGCACCATTCACAAATCTAGCCGCGCCCTCACGCCACAGTATATTATCAAACTCCATGGTCCACGCGGACTTGTACTTTGACAGAGGGGAAACGCTGTGTATTCTACGCCTACTCCCTTCCGTGTTGCTCGCTGAGGTGAAATGACCCATATGAAAGCAAATTTAAGTATTTTGTTGAAATTTCAAAAACCACCTCACCGACTTCCATAAAATGTATATGGGACCGCCTCTGAACTATGATCTACCAAACAAAAAAACCAAAAGAATCATCAAACAATTTTGATGATTCATATTTTTTTGATGATTATTCAAAATCTTGATGATTATTCACAATTCCGTGATAGCGCAGCCGATAGAAGTAAAAACTTATAACTTCGAATTTTGTTGAACACCACTTGTCGACGCACGATACCATACATACACTAGGAATTTGTCGTTTTCCTCACGATTTCCTTAACCGTTTTCTTTAAAGCTAGCGGCACATCCAAGTTTCTGAAATGGTTTACCCTTGAGAAGCATCCCTATAAAGGCAGGCAACGTCGTGATCTTCAACCAAATCCAGCCAACTAAATAAGCTCATATGACCAGGATATAAGTTACGGCTGGTCTAGTCGGGAGAACGGCGGCTGCCGATCCGGAGACCCCGGGTTCAAACCCCACACGCACCACTGTCTTTTCGAAGTCATGTGCGTAATGCCGCTAACTTAAAACGGTGAAGGAAAACATCGTGAGGAAACCGACATGTACCTAGAATCTTTCGAAGTCATGTGTCATCCACCAACCCGCACTGGGCCAGCGTGGTGGATTATGGCCTTAACTCTGTCCTTGCGAGAGAAGGCCCCGAGTCCCAGCAGTGGGAACGTTTTTTTAGTGGGCTGTTGATGTTGATGATGTTGACCAGGATAACCTGTTTGCAAGGAGAACTCCTCAGCATGTCAATGCCGATCCAAAAGCAGATCCAAATCCAGCCAACTAAATAAGCTGATATGCTCAGGATTGACGTGCTAAGGAGTTCTCCTTGCAAACCAAATACTTCTCCGAAGCACAATCAAATGCTTCACCTGTGTAGCTACAAATATATGGTACTTCTAGCAGCGCCCCGCGGTGTTACCCGCGAAGTTCCTGTTCCCTTTGGTTTTACAGGATAAAAAGTATTAGCCTATGTGTTTTTCCTATAATCTATCTGTGTTCCAAATTTTAGCCCGATCCGTTCATACGTTAGGACGTGATTGAGCAACAAACATCCAAATATCCAAACATCCATACATTGACATTTATAATGTTAGTAGGATAGGATTACGCACGTCGAACTCACTAGATTTTCCCCATCCAAATGATATCCCAGTCCGCTGAACTTATAAGTACTTATACCAAAAGGAAAAGGACGACGAACCGAAAACGAAAGTTTTAACCACTAAAAATATTTTTGTTTCTTACCTGCCACTAATGGCTATTAGCGATAAGGCCGCCATTTATGGCACTAGTTATAAGCCGATATATAGATAATTATATTAACTCTTTGTTGTACTTAATTTAAAAATAAACAAAAGTTACTTCAAACAAAACAAAAACAAAGTAGCAATTCTAAAAAGCTTCCAGGGAACTGTAAGTATTTGATGTATTGAATTTTTTGTGGTGTCCATAATAAAGTGTTTTTGTCTATATGTCTGTCTGCACCGCGGCAGTTATTGCTATGTTTTATATCTATTGTACTGATAATAAAGTATTTGTCTTTAATTAATCAGGGCCGTCAAATAAACGTCGACAAACAGCTTGCTCTACATATCTCGCTAAACAAAGCTAAATTAGATTCTGAACAATAGTCAAAGACAATATCAATTTGTTACCAACTAGCCTGAGTAATGGCGAATGAGACCTAACTCTCTGTACCTAGAATATGGGTTTATTTAATATGTAGATGAGTTTTGGTCGAAGTTTCGAGGTTTCGAACTAGGCTTTGCGTGATAAGTACCTACGTACGTATTTTGATTTTACGTTAAAATGTTAGTTGCTAGAAGTTAGTAGTTAGTATCTAGAACATCCGATTTTATAATCTTTGGGTCCTGGGTTTGAATTCCGTCTTCACCTCTTGAGTGTTTTTCAAAGTTTATCATCACCACTGAGTTTGACGGTGAAGAAAAACTGTGTATTCCTAGAAATACATCTTTCCACAAGACATCAGCCGCCAATCCGCACTTGGCCATGGTGGTGGATTATGGGTTTTACGTTCTTCTTGTGAGAGACGGTTCCCGAATGCCAGCTGTGGATACAATAAGTGGGCCAAAATACAACTTTTAAACTATTAGAAATGGACACGAAAAGACTGTGAAGTCTTCTCGTGACCACGATCTTCGTAATAACCAAAATGTAGAGAGATGATTAAATCATATAGATTGCGATTTGCGATTCATCATCTTCATCATACACATCCTTCTCTATCCTACAGCTGGTTATAGACCAGCGTGTTACTTTTTTGTAAAGTATGGTGTGACAAGATGAGCAAGATGTCCATGTCCCTGATGGTAAGCAACATGCCAGCCCATAACAGCACAGTGACACGCATCTATTAGAATATGATGAGTCCAAATCATTACCTAACACCGCACTGCGCTCGTCACCCGGAGATAATAGATGTCTCATCTCTTAGCTCAGTAATTTCTGTTTGCACACTACTGCAGAATAACTTGGCGGCAGAATAACTGGCAAAGGTGTGGTACTACCCCAGGCAGACTCCGCAAAGAGCGCTACCACTATAAAATACCAATAAGTCCTGTATAAAATTTACGTTACACAAAAAACCCTTCGAAATTCGTATTCGTAAATATTCGTATCCTACTCCTACTAATATTATAAATGTGAATGTATGGATGTTTGGATGTTTGTTGCTCAATCACGTCCTAACGTATGAACGGATCGGGCTGAAATTTGGAACACATATAGATTATAGTCTGGAAGAACACATATGCTACTTTTTATCCCGAAAAAACAACGGGAACA
The DNA here is from genome assembly GCA_963693475.1 of Ectropis crepuscularia. Lineage (NCBI taxonomy): Eukaryota > Metazoa > Arthropoda > Insecta > Lepidoptera > Geometridae > Ectropis > Ectropis crepuscularia. The sequence continues at coordinate 25,535,160 of OY856355.1, forward strand.
ACGGGAACGGGAACTTCGCGGGTAACACCGCGGGGCGCTTCTAGTAAATAATAAATCTTGTCAAACACACCTCCTTTCTTGCCGTCGGTTACAAACATGACTTATCGTTTTAGTCGACCCAACAAATAATCATTATAAATTCTATTCGAAACGTGACCTATCATCATTTAGCATTGTGTTGATTCACGTGCGCTAATCCTATAAACTATGTTTAAATAATGCAATTAATTGATATTCATTAATACAACAGCGTATTTGAATCATCTGTCTAATGGAAAACAACTGCTTTGTATGATTGATCATAAAGTAGTTAGTCAACTGCCTACCGAATATCAGGCTGATCTACTAACCTTAACTTACCATAAGACTTAAAAAATTAGAGGCCTATTTTGACTATTTTGAGAAATAGCCTATAATTCAATTTGGAAAGTTTGAAAGAAACAATAAATTTTACCTATAAAACGTGTTTTACATTTTTTGAAAAGGGTGCCTTTCGTTAGTGTATTACAGAAGTCACTCATCATTCAAAAAAGTGCATCTGTCGCAATATAAACACTCAAATTTGTGAAGTTTTATTTTTTCATTATACAATATCTGATTTCTGTTGTAATTTTTACAAAATAATTTCAATGTTTCACATCTGTCAGGCGTCCCATAACGGCACACATTGTTTTTTACCGAAGGTTAATCAGTCATGGCGTCTGAAGCAGATGAGGTGATTCCTTCGTAAAATCCTGTATAAAACTGAAAAGAAAGGTACACAAATTATTTATAAAGTTGCATCTAGTCAAACTTTTATCTACGTCACAGTTGTGACGTCGACGATTTCTCGTAGTAATGAGTAATTAGAGGGAACGGCGGGTGACTGCACCTCTTAGCGCAGCTGAACAGTTTGGGTCTTAGGGTTTTGTAGACGAGCTGCGTTTTGTGGCGCAACTGTTGCCGTTTTACAATTGAACTTGACAATGTAATGTAGATTGCCTGATCGCCTACTACTTACTACTCATCATTGTGAATTCAGTGACTGTGTTTATACAATAGATACAGTATATCATGTACACGTAGTGAAAATACCGACAAAGAAAGACAAGAACTAAGTAAATAAAGAAATAAATATTGGTGGACAATTCACACACAACTCCCAAGTGCCTTAATGATTTAATTTTCTCCGAATGAAAATGATTTCGGTTTAAAATTAAAGTCATACTGAATTTCATAAGTCTTGTGAAATATTTGAATACGCTTGAAGCCCTTGAGGCCGATAGACTGGCGTGCTGTTCCGCTAATAGGTGATAGATACTTAATAATAGCTAAAAAGTTGCACAGCCTAGAACATCGGCGAAAAGTGCTTAGTCTGTCAGTTTTTTACAGAACACATATCGGAGAGTTTATTTTCACGTTCCAGATGTCTATTTTAAATTAAATCCTAAAAAGTTGCTCGTCTACCGATTTCCCAGTAACGTAAATTATGCAAAGTCGTGAGACAGCTTAGCGTAAGTTGGGTGACGTCACTGACTCGTCATGGATACCGTCTGCAGGGAGAACTAGCTTTAGATATTTAAATTTTCATAAGAAATAGAACTTTTCTACGGTAAAAAATAAAAAGGGTTTTAACCCCTGTTTAAAAAAAAGATATATTGTGCACTTAGTGTGTCTGTTTGTCTATATCACCGTCTAAATCACCATAGCTCCTAATAGAATAAACCGATTTCGATACGATTTTATATTTTAACGTATTTTATGTGTTCGACATCGGTCGTACTTCAAATTTGTATTAGGAGCTAAAGCTGGATCACGAAAATGTAAATAAGAATTAAAAATTGTGTCCTTTTCATAATAATATATGTTATCAAATGAAATCCCAAATTAATTCAATTATTTTTATTGAAGTCTATTAAAAAATATGTTAATCATTCATCATTTCGTCTGGATAACAATTAGCCTAGAAGTGGGTCAAAACAGAATATTCTACTTACAAACATTTTTTTTTCGAACTAATTGTTTGAGTTACTAGGGGTTTAAAAACTAATTTTAACATATTTATGTAATGTCATTAAGCGCGAAAATTTTCATATGCTCACTGTGGTGATTAACATTCAGTTAATAAAAATACAAATGTTTTTATTTTCAATGTCTTTAACGAAAAGTTTTTAGAAAGGCTTTAGGAGAAATTGTGTAATATTTTTAAAGTTAAAAATATTGGTACTTAATCCTTTTTTCATTTAGGTAAATGTTGATATCGATGTAAATCACCTTAGTGGATTTACAAAATTAGTTTGTTATGGAATACGTCTCGCTACATTTTGCATAACTCACAAGTTCAATTTTCGTACTTTACGAGTACCATTTTACAGCACCATGATAATAATTTGATGAGTCCGTAATAACTTTACATAACAATTTTCTAATGCCGGCTCTTCATATGGATTTTTGTGTGTGCAAATTGTAGGTAATGTGTGTGTGTAATCTGTAGAGTTATGGTGATCCTAATGTTGATGAGTGTTGAGTATCTAGTAGTTGCTCTGCACACATCGCAATCCGATGGATGTCGCATATGCGCTGAGGGAAATATACTCAGGTATGTACTCCTCAGCATCCCGTATAAAGTCCCTAGAGCAGAAAAGGTACAAGGGAGCGCAAATACCCAACACCCTACCAAACACCCTCTTCTTAGTTCACACTCAAGAGGAGAAAGAGACCCTGACAAACCAGGGTTATGGGTCAGGCACAGGGTCACGTATCCTCACCATCCATGAAGCTCAGGGACTGACATATGAGTCGGTAATCGCAATAAAAACAAAGGCAAACATGAAGCTGCACGAGAGCGTGCCCCATGCGGTTGTTGCAATCTCACGGCACACGGGGACCTTCACGTACTACGCTGACGACACCGACGACGCCATCGGTCGGTTCGTGCGGCGAGCGTTGGCTGCATCACCGAAGACCATCCGAGAGTTCAACCTACAGATGGCCATCAGGGACAGAAATGCAGCCGTAGTGGAGGCTCTCGGCCGGGAGGAGGCGGCTTAGGCAAATGGCAATAAGGCAAAGAATCGATGTCGAGTCGATTACTAGCGGAATCCTAACCGGTAGTGATCGGATCAACAGACGAGCACTAACTAGTATTAGGTTTAAAATGTTCCCAACTCCCCCCTTATTTTCCTCTTCTTCTGATTATCCAAGAAACATGTAAAAATAAATAAGATTTTAAATGACAAAAGTCACGGACCCCGGAGTCTGTGAAGTAGCAATTTTAAATTAAAAAAAAAAAAAAAAAAAAAAAGTGTTGAGTATCATTTATTGGTGTGATCTGATAGGGTATGATATGCCTCTATCCCTGTAATTAATCGCTACCAATATTATGAATGCAAAAGTAACTCTGTTACGCTTTTACACCTAAACTACTGAATCGGACAGAGATAATTTTGATTCTGAGAAAGGACGTATGTCACTTTTTAACGCGAAAAAATGTTTTTGAAGGGTTTGAAATAGGGGATGAAAGTTTCGTCATTTCTGGAGCTAGAAGTTTAATATTCTTTATTTTTTAAATTAGATATGAATAAATATGTCATTAAAAGTTGGTAAAATTTTGTCCTTGAATAGTATTCGGCGAATTTATCGTGAAAAACAGTTAAGCCGCTGATTACACAACGGAGCGCAGTTAGTTTTAGTATGTTTAGAGAACAAAATGAGCAAATATATGACCATGTGAAGATCCACCACAAGACGGCATACAAAGCCACATCTTGCCCTAGCACCGTGTTGTAATTAATTCGCATACAAGTTGAGCCCCTCTAATCCCTGTAATATTTCTGAAGCAGAAGTTAAGGGCACGAGTCTGCTTTGTTGTTACTGGGCCTTCAGATCGGCGCCACAGTAAAATAGTCGCAGTAAGATCTATCTAGTTAAGTTACGGCTGGTCTAGTCGGGCGAATGGGAACTGCCGATCCGGAGCCCCCGGGTTCAAATTCAACTGTCTTTCCGAAGTAATTTGCTTCGAACGGTGAGGAAACCGACATGTACTTAGATCATTCGAGGTCATGTGTCATCCACCAAACCGCACTTGTCTAGTTTGGTGGATAATGGCCTTGACTCTCTCCCGAAGCCCCGAATCCCAGCAGTGGGAACATTTAGTGGGCAGCTTATGCCAAGATCTATCATCACGATTACTTGTAAATCTGCACTGGGAGAAATAATCATAGGTGCAGGCGAGATCTGGACCTACGACCTAAAGATTGTGAAATCATGTTTTCTAGCCACTACAGATTCCGTTTATTGCCCGTGTTACTACCCGTCTTACTACCAGTAGTAACACGGGCAATTATATTTGCCCGTGTTACTACCAACAGGTCCAGTAGTACGACGGGTAATTTATATTTGCCCGTCGTACTACTACAGCCATTTTCAGATAGGTACCTACCTCTTTTGCTTAAACAACATAATGAAATCATTACTTGTACCTTGTTAGGTTTAACACTGATATTTCTGGAAACTATTGGCGACTTGTTAATAAAAAATGTGTGTGGTTAAGACTGCAAAGCAGAAGTTAATTTTTTATTATCTGAATTATAGGTGGGCGCGGGCCCACAGCGGCGCATGCTGTGCACGGGCACAGCATGCGTGGGATCTTTTAGCGTGCCCGTGCACGCAGCGCATTTTGGCTGCGTGTATTAATTTGTTTGACAATGTGGGTCTACGTTTCCACTGGAGTACACGAATACTATGTATTTTGTGGCACGGCGCATGGCCTCTCCATGTACTGCTACGCATGTAACACTGCAATCCACGGACACGGGCTTCACTGCGGGCCGTTCCACAAGGCGTGTAACTGAAAACTGCACTGCGATGAGTGACCTGTACCTACGAGTACATAGTCGTGGGACATATTCGTGTATTCCAGTGGAAACGTAGACCCACGTCGTAAGTGTTGAGCTATGTAACCCCCTATTCGAGCAAGCTACGCCTGTAAAAATGATGCCTATTTATGCGTAGCGTCTCCGTGGGTTGCAGTGGATAGGTACCTACAACATATATATTTTCTTATAACGTGTATAGCTGTATAGCCTCTCCGTGCGCCGTGGTGGGCCCGCGCCTTTAGCAGCGATCCGCCCCGGCGTTGGCCCGTGGTTCATAATAAAATAGCCTATAGCACAGGGGTCACGTATATATATCCAACGGTGTAAGAATTTTAGAAATCGATCCAGTAGTTCATGACATTAGCGCATTCAAACAAACAGCATCTTTAGCTTTATACTATTAGTATAGATTAATTATCATATTAGTAAGATATAAATGAGAAACAAGTCAGAAATTAAAGTTATATTTTTTTATGTATACAAGTAAAAATAGCAAACACAGCGACACAGCAGTGAAGAACAGCTGACTGTCTCTTTCTCGCTCGAGTACACTCAGCGGTCCGAGTTCACCCGTTGGAGCCTTTCACCACACAGCGTCACGCAGGCTTCACTTATTATAGTCTAAGTACAGAAAAATCTGTGTATGGTGCGCCTCATGAGAAAACCTCATGTGGCGCACCACTTCAACAAACTAAAAAGTTAATGTCCATCTTTCAGCGGTATCATCAGACCCTGGTTATCATCTAGCACCAAAGTACCTTTTCATCAAAACGAATAAAACGAGCCCAATATCGATGAGGTTGTCGTTTCATTGCTAAGTTCATTTGGCGATCTTTTAGCTCCGTCATCAGATCAGCCCCATGTCGTCATTACATTGCATTGTCTGGAGTGAAGATATTGAGAAACACGGGAAGCACTTGCGATCTCCCTGGATATCTCGTAGGCTTTCGACAGGGTTTGGTATGATGGCCTTATTACAAAACTTTCTAATATTATTTTTTATGTTAAACTAGCTGACCCGGTGAACTTCGTACCACCATATGTTTTTTCGTCAGCAACTTTCTGCTGTGAAAACCTTATCCCGACAAAAACAAATACATAAAACAAAGAATCATCGAATTTGGTGCAGTTATACAAAAGTTACGTTTTAACATATATTTCGAAGATCCATTTTTAGGGTCCCGTAAAACGTAAAAACGGAACCTTTATGGATTCGTCATGTCTATCTGTCTGTCAGTCTGTATTTCACAGCCACTGCTTTCCGAATTTATAAGAACTGTTGATACTTGATACGTAGATGTATTCTGAAAACAGCATGAAGTACCTAAGTATCATTTATAAATAACATAATATTTCAACGTATAGACGTATAAGCATTTAAAAGTAAGTAATTGTTTTCCAACACGGGAGCAGACAACATACAATTCACCATGTGAGAAACATGGGTTTTCTAGATATATACCACAAACACTTAATGAGCAAGCCGCACTGGAAACTGTAGTCGTTTAAACTCAAAGGATACATCAGTCGGAATCATTAGGATGCGTGGTATCAAGACATCTTCTCCTTTATACTTTCTTTTCAGTAATAATTTCGTTTGTCTATGCGCTAGGTAATCAAACAAAAACTGAATATAAATGCAAATGAAACTGATTTTTGTTCATAATTAATTATGATTCACTTGAGATTACTTCAATCAAATTAATCACAATTATTAACAAAAATCAGATTTATTTTCATTGTAGTGCTTTGTGATAAACTATGTTTTTTGTTTGATTACCTGGCGCATAGACAAACAAATCTGATGGTTTTCCAACACGGGAACAGGCAACATACAATTGTCCATGTGAGAAACATGAGTTTTCAAGATTAATACCACAAACACCTAATGATTGACCCTGGGACTTGTTAATGGTCATGGCAAAAGCAAGCCGCACTGGAAACTGTAGTCGTTTAAATTCAAATGGTACATCAGTCGGAATCATCGGGATGCGTGGTATCAAAACATCTTCTCCTTTAAACTTTCCTTTCAGTATGGTTGCTTCTATCACGTTGTTCAGTAATTTTTTTATCGCTAACCGTGTGCCATTACAAAGACGCGGTTGGTTGATATTTCGCAACATTATTACTACCGATCCAACCTTCAATTGAAGATTATGAGGTGGCAATCCTGGCAAATCCAGTGAATTTAAAAATTCTGGTGGGTAGTTGACAACATCGTCTTGGTTAGTCGCCGAATCAACTGATTTATATGTCCTTGATTCTCCTGTATTTTTTTCTTGAATTTTGTAATTTAATTCATTTACATCTATGTTTTTTGCAGCCAATATAGCTCGTTCGCTCAACCAATCATGGTTTCTGTAATTTTGAGCAACATCTGGAAACACCTTTTGAATAAGTTCATCTTTTGATCGAGTTAACTGACAAAAACTTTGAGGAAAGCTAATGCAGCCAGTCAATATGTCTATAGGAAATTTGCCATCACCAATGTCAATGAGTTGTTTAGAGAATATGTCTCCAGATTGGTCATTTTGCAAATCGACACGCATATTCTTGCTTAAATGTAATACCTTGACATGTTTCCAAAAATTGGAGGACTTCAAACACGCGTTGAGTTCATCAGCTGGCGTTGATCGTGTAATCACTGGCAATGTTTGACGAAAATCTCCTGCTAATAAAATCATTGCACCACCAAATCGGTTATGATTGCTTCTTAGATCTTTTAAGGTTCTATCTAAGGCCTCTAAAGATTTTTTATGTGCCATCGTGCATTCATCCCAAACAATCAATTTACATTGCTGCAAAACCTTTGCCATAGCAGAGTTCTTCGAAATGTTGCAGGTTGGAGTTTCATTACTTTGCATATTTAATGGCAATTTTAGTGCTGAATGGGCTGTTCGACCACCTTCAAGCAAAGTTGCTGCGATTCCCGACGAAGCGAGTGCAAGTGCTATTTTATTATGTGAGCGAATTGTTGCTAATATTAATGAAATCAAAAAAGTTTTCCCTGTACCACCAGGTGCATCTAAGAAGTAAATCCCTCCAGTTTCATCATTTGTTACTTTCATAAGAATATCAAATACATACTTCTGTTGTTCATTCAATAGTGGAAGATTTGTTTGAATTAATTCTTTCAAAGTGTTGAGATCATACAGTGTTTCTCGGTGCAACTCTTGGTTAAAAACATCATGCATTGGACGATTAGGCGAGGCCAGGCCTAATTGAAACAATAATTTGTTTGACATCATCAAGCACATGTCCTCAATTGAAATCAATGCCTCATTGTAAATTTCTTCGCTGATTTGTATATTTGGATTTCCCGTTCTTCTCCGTATTTGAAACAAAATATCATCACACATATTATCTTTGTACTTGATCCACAAATCAATTGGTTTTGATGGGAAACATGTAGAAATGATTATCGAAAATAATGTTCGTATTTGATGAGGTTGTGATGATATTACAGCATCATTGAGAGTTTGATCCCAATGAGAGTCATTTTCTAGCAATTGCAAACGTTGACAGGCTTCTCTGTACGATCCACACAATTCACCATCAACAGTTCGCAAATGTTGGAATGATGTTGGCCCACGTACATTGACTAATAGTAGTCGTAAATAAAAACATTCATCATTGCTTGGATGTACTGAATAAATTCGACCAATTGCATCAGTATAATATATATCTGGATATCCTGGAACTGGTTTTCCTTGTTTTCGTCTTATAAACCTCCTCAAGGATTGATTCCAAGTATAATATTTTGGAATTTCCGAATATAGCAATGTTTGTGCAAAATCATCGTTTTGGCATGTCTCAAAAAAACTGGTTAATGTAGTAGATGGTGGCTGAGTAGCTCTTTGTGCTGCGTTCTGAGCTGTAAAATACACTCTTTGTCCATTTTCCAAGTGCACGGCTAAGTGAACAACAGAAGGGTGTCTCTCATGAATAGGAAAAGAAAATATTCGCCAAACTGCTTCATTTGTACTAACATAGCGGCCCATTTGGTATTGGGTAACTTCATCATTGGAATTATCTGCACCAATTCCAATCACAGCCATATCACTCCCTTTGGTTACATATTTGCATATGTATTTAATAGATTTCACTGAATGGCATGATTCGACGTTGATGTGCGCTTTGAAGGTCTTTGATAAAATGGGTGAACATGGAACAATCCAACGATTATCTATTTCAATATCTTGTTGATTTAATTTGATAATTGTTGATCTTCCATTGTCTGCTGTCGACCGGCGACGATACAGTGGATAACCGTCATTACCAGTAATGGTTTCTGATATTAATATCCGTGGATAACGCTTTAAACATTTGCCATCTACCATACACGGTGAATTTTGATTAAGAGTTCCACAGGGACCATGTGTCATGTTCTTGATAACTACGTCATGCAATCCAGGATCTACCTGTACATTAGGGATTTCAGCTGATATCACAGCATCAACTTCATTTGGCCTTATCTTTTCAACTAACCAAATCAAAATATGTGCATGGGGCAATCCTCGTTTCTGCCACTCTACAGAATACATCCAGCAGCGCGTCTCACCAAACACATAATGTTTTACGATGAAATCCATTAAAGATTTCAACTTTTGTCTAAAGACTCTGGCTGTAATATCATGACGATCAACGGGTGATTGTCCAGGGAATAACTCCTGCTTGATTTCTATCCAGTGCGGATTGCATGTAAATGTGATGAACAAATCTGCTGTACCATAATAACGAACATAAGACATGGCATCTTGAGCATATCATGCATATGTCGAGGGCTTCCGATGTATGTTGCTGGAAGAATAGTCATCCGACCAACGTTCTGTGCATTTCCATCAGTATTAATCGCATCTCGAAGGTGAATATACTCTTCAGATCGGAGTTTGATCTGATTTAACCTGATGAATGTTAATCTCTCCGTTTCAATTTTAACATACATGTCAACAACATATTTGTGATATAATCGCCGACATTTCAATATGTGATTATCTTCATTTTCCCGGATCATCAGGCGGTATGAATAATAGTTCATTGAACTAACTTTTTTGTTGGTTTCACAACCTGTAAATAGATTTTTGTTTTAATAACATCGAAATATAAAACTAAAATACGTAATATAGTGACTGAGATATTATTTCCATAGCTAAACTAACATTTCAATTACCTGTGATGGGATTTATCATTTTGATTGAGAAATCATAGCCATCTTCACCTTGCCAAAATATAATGGGATATTGCAGTGCATCATATGAGCGATGTGTTTCCTTTATGCGTTGTAATTGATCATTCCGACGATGTAAAACAATATCACGGGATTCCAAGTTTTCTCCAACTATAACGATGGCAACTTCATCGATAGTTGGTGCATTATAACGTCTGGCATGTTGGCCCACAGGTATTTTATCAGCTCTGATTACAATATTGTAATTATCAGATGGCATGAGATCCAGTGCAGTTTTAAACAATATAATCAATTGATTGTGTTCATGAAATAAAGTCTGTAATTGTTCTACAATAGACCTCCTTAATAAATTGTTACGTGAACAACGCTGATCAATTTCTTGTGGTGAATTGCCCATGAAATAAATTTGCAGGAATTTGTAGTTGCTTTCTGACACTGGTAACAGTGAACCTGCTCTGTGATATATTTGGCCTTGTATCTGTAAATAAAATAAAATAAATATGTTTGTACCAAACGCTATAAAATAAAATAAAATAAATAAGCAATGTAGGGTATAAATTAATGGGTTGTCAGTGATCGAATGTAAATAATATTTGTTCCTAAAAAGTATATCATTCTGTCTCCTTACGTGTGGTATGCTTACGTAGGAACCTCAACATGTATTAATTAGTTATAACTAATAGCCATCATCAAATAATTATAATTAACTGCTATAATACATACCTTGAAAGTTGGCATGAAATTTTCCCGAACTACATTTGTTGCCCCAAATGAAGTCATTTGAAAGCAGTTGTTATATTGTTGGATATTTGTCAAAAAGTGTATGGAATCTGTTCCTACTCCTGAAACCAATGAATACAATGGTTCTGGTGGTCGATCCAGTGGTATCAATTTCACTTTGCCATTTGCGCAACACAATCCATTGGCTTCATTTTTGTACTTCAGTGCCTTGCAATGTGAACAAACCGAGTTCATGGACCCTATAGCAACACATTGGTAGTTACTGTAGTCAATTGACACATCGTAGCTGAAAGCAGCGCGATTCAAACTTGCGCGATTATTAGTTGAATGTCGCGCTCGCGCTTCACGCGTTTGTGATATCCGAATTCTTTCATGTTCATTTCGGTCGTCACGTTCTTGTGCAGTATGATTAGATCGGTAATTAGTTTGGTTTGTAGCATTTCGAGTTCTTCTACCTAAATTGTTTCGTCTTATAGCAGGCATATCGAAAATAAATTGTGTCACATGCACAGAATTAGTTTTTTTAAATACGATGTCTTTGGTCACATGCAATAATTAGTGATCATTGGTAAAAAATTTTTTCATTCAAAACACACTAATTCATTTTCCTGTTTTCTGTATTACGTTTTCTTATTTAAGTGCAATGAAGAGTGTATCTATCTACAAATCTATTTAAATAATTTTGCACAGCTAAGGATAGTAAATTAATAGTTCAAAATAATAAAACGTTTTTGACAACGCTGTTTGTATTTGACTGATATAATGTCGTGAAAACTGTCGTATTTTATGTCACGTGCCGAAACAAAACCAAAAGAATATAATATCGCGAAGCAGACCAAATTGAAAATCAGTACTAATTAATGGTCTATAGTTCTTACATTTGTCAATATTCAATTTGGTCGGGTTCTTCACTTTGTCGTCTGGTTCACTTTTGTTGAGTTTCGGAACTCCACATTAAATCCTCCAACGCAACACACAAAGATATGATTGAATTTGAACTTTGCAGTACGGTAATAAAGTGTAATTTGACTCTTTGACGTCAGGAACGTACCTACATTGCTTAGACAACAGGGAATACTTGTAGTTTAATATGAACTTTATTCAATAGCTATAGAGTTCAAATTAACTCTATATTTTAGTTAGAAAAAGAAAAGGGCTGTTTTTAGGGTGTTCCCTATAACTATTCGAATTTTTCTAGCCGTAAAAACCATCCCTGGACTTCAACGAACATTTTAAAAAAAGAATTGTCCAAATTGGTCCAGCCGTTGCTGAGTGATGCGCTTACCAACACATTTTGCGATTCATTTTTATATTATAGAAGAAGATTGAATTCGATCCATATGAGTTTTTATGATGTTTTTATGATCGTCATTGATGGCTCCTCGTCGGATCAAATGGCTATCAATGCCGGAGCCCCTAAGGTTCTCTCTCTCTGCGCAACGCTCTTCCTGCTACATATCAACGCTCTGTTGAATCCGGTCGGTATCTTTGGGTTACATATCTAGCGCGAGAACCAGTGGAAAGTAAACTCAGGAGAGAGAGTTTGAGTGAGCGTTTGAGCTTGGCCCTTGAGGCGGTGCTAAACGGGGGCGATGTCAATCTAACGAGGTACAAGTAATGATTTCATTTTGTTGTTTAAGCAAAAGAGGTAGGTACCTATCTGAAAATGGCTGTAGTAGTACGACGGGCAAATATAAATTACCCGTCGTACTACTGGACCTGAAGGTAGTAACACGGGCAAAAATAATTGCCCGTGATACTACTGGTAGTAAGACGGGTAGTAACACGGGCAATAAACGACAGATTCGGTGTACGATGCAGGCCATATAACTACTGGCTTTGATAGTGAAACATCGTAAGGAAATCAGTGTGATCCAAGAAAGACATTTTGACGGAGGCATATGCTAACCGCCAAGCCGTACTTGACCTTGGCCCTATACTTATGGAAAAGACCCCGAGTAATTTTTATCGCCACTGGGTTCAGGGAAAGAAAGTCATCATGAGGTAAGCAACGTCTTTCAAGAAATATTATTTTGGCGGAAATGTGTCATTCGCCAATAATTCGCACTTGGCCAATGTGGTGTGTTATGGTCTTGATTGTATATACTTATGGAAAAGGCTCCGAAGAAAAGCGCTCTATCGTTCTGTAGGCGGTAGAGTATAACTACTTGTACCCCAGGCGATATATCGCACGTTCGGGAACAAAGGGTCACTTCTGCATGTTTTCCAACTTTACAGAAATAGCATTTTTAGTTTTATTTTGGCGTATTATTTTAATAACTTTTTACTGCTTTGAAGTTTTAAGAAAATTTTGATAGCTTTATATTGTACAGTTTTACACGTATCATCGTCGCAAATAAAAATAAAATACAAGATGGGGTTTGGGAGAAATAAGCCATAAACTGAAGGAAGGGTACCAAAAGTGACTTTTTGTTACAAATCACTAAGTGTTGTAATGAAAAAGTGACGTTTATAAAAAAAAATAACTCATAAAAGTATTATTATTTTATACTTTACGTTTATTTTTATAAAAAAGAATAGTTTATTGGAAACAAATACAAATTGAAACAAACTAAATAGTCAGTAAAATTCTTTATTTTAATTGAAAAAATTGTGTTTTGAAATTATGGCACAAAAATAAACAAAAAAATAAACATTTCCAAAGAAATTACAAAATAAAGTGGCTGTCATGTTACTGTATCTGACAAAACCTTAGTATGTACTTATCTATCAAAAATTATATTGTTATAATACTGATAAAATGAAAACGTTTTGCTTATTTGAGGTATTAAAAGAATGAGCTACAATTGCTTAATTTTGTTAATTTGGTACCTACTCAATGACATTTATACAAAATTAAGCATTTCCACAACTAATAATCTTAAACTAAATCAGTCATCATCAGTCTTAGATATAAAGTATTCGTCTAATTAAAGAAGTATAGCAATAAACTCTTAAATTGACATAACAATAATTAAGTACCTTAATTTTAAACAGTCTCATTGTATAATGATTATGTTCATAACACAAGCATCTTTTTATTGTTACATAATATTATTAAATTGCCTACTTTAATCACATTTTCACAGCACTAATTATTATGGACCTTGATATCCAATTAGGAACATTAACTTTGGTAGATTAATTACAAAGAGGTTACAAATCAACGTTATAAAATAAAGATAAATCAAAATAAGATTAATTACAAAGAGGTTACAAATCAACGTTATAAAATAAAGATAAATCAAAATATTGTATTGTAAATAGTTTCATAAACTTTTGGTATAATGTTCGTATCTATTAAGTTTTGAATATCTGCCTTCTTCCGAGGCGCTAAAGGAATTTTACTTTCATAAGCCTGCTTTAATGCTACTCTTTGAGGTGGCTGGACTCTTGCACTTCGTGTTATGGTTTGGTTACGGTTGACTTCAATCCAATCGCCGTCGTATGTAGTTTTGAAGTAATAAACATCACTATCCTTAATAAATTTCAAATGACTTATTTCAGTCACTTTAATAGCTTGTCCATTACTGGCCTTGGTAACATTCAAACTAATATCTTTAGCAAGACTTTTAAGATTATAAAAGTCGGTGAAATTCATTTCTTTTAAAATGAAAGGGTTTCCTGTCTTTTTAGCTGATCTTATTAATTGAGCATACTGGGCTGGGATGTAAATGGGACCAGATTTTTTGGCCCGTTTGACAGCTTTTTCTATGACAGAATGGGCACTATCAGCGGCACTTTGTGTATGCCCTCTAATAAGGAATTTATGCTGGATAGAGTTTATTTGCAGTGTATTTACTGCATAATAATATAAGTTGAACATAAATCTGAAATCAAAAAAAATCGATTACTCAAGTACATAAACTCTCACTCAATAGTCCATCAATCTATACAATGTAACTAGTTAAAATTGTTAACAGACATAATAACACCACTGAGTGCAGCACATCTATAGGCAGAAATGATTAATTATAGTAATATAATTATTCAGTAATCAGTGTTTGACTCGTTCATAGCTAAAATGATATAAGATAAATATAAAATTTAAGCTACACTTACTTGTTCTTTTGTTGTCCACAACAATTGTCCGAGTAAAAAATTACATCGCAGTTTGGATTTTTCTGAGATAATTCTTCCAAGAAATAGTATACGCAAGAACCAATTTCATTGACTCCACGGTTGCCTAAACCTTCATGCCAAAAATAACACGAAGTTAATTTATCTTTAAAGTCTGTCACCTAAAAATCAAGTAATTATGTAAGTTCCGGTATTTATTTATACAAATTATTATTTATACAAATATTTATTTATTATACTTACTGTAAAATTATAGCAGTTCAATTTCGATTTATAAAAAAAAGCACTTGAGTTCCCTAATGGTACTGGTAACACAGCCTGCAAATCATAAATTGCAACAATCAATTTCTCATTTCCTAATTCTTTTAATAGTTTCATATCGGCTTCTTTCTCTTCTCGACTAAGTGTTTTTTCTTTTAAATGACGTTTAAACTCATCTTCTTTTTGTAATTTCTCGGCGTTCGATGAATTATTATAGGAGACGCACTGATCACACTGATCCTTTTTAGGTTTAAAAAATGATATATTAAATTCCTGGTTAAATACTCTGTTATAAAAATCATAGGTTGCACAGCTTTTGTTATTTGTTTTTCGGTCTTCGCAATATAAACGATGTAGATCAGCAATTGTGTACTGCCCATCTATGAATTGTCGTGTTGTTTGGGCTCTTAAATAGTGGCTTTCTATTCTAGGTATTGAGTTTATGTGTGCCCGTACAGATTCATGGATTTCAGCGTCTATTCTTTTTTTGGTAAGTGTACCTCTTTTGTCGGGTAGAACGCTTCCTGTTGCAGTTTTTTTATCTATGATATGGCGTAAAAATCTAGGAGTAATCGCCAAGGTCCTTATAAAAAATGTTTTACAGACACGAATATTGTCACCACGTATAGGTAAATGGAAACAGCTATTAGGTTTTCTTGCAAATTTTGGATTGGTTTTGAGTCTTCGATACTCAGGTGCAAGGGTTGTAAGACAGGCAGCAACATAGTCTCGCTGCCTTGTCAGACAACCAAGTTCCCAATAACCTGTGAAAAAAAAAAAAATTTGTTGCCGGTCTTCAATAGGAATCTTTTTCGAACAGCTCAATAAGCATTTTTCAGTACAAGGTGGTCCCATTTTTTTGGCTGCAACCAGTTTTCCTAAAGAATTCACGTGTTCTTGGCCAGTATTTTTAAGTTCTTTACGAATATTTTGCTTCCAGGCAGCAGGGTTCCGGGCCTTCTTTTTAGAATTAGTAGGTAAGGCTAGTGTAGGTTGAAATTCACATTCCGAGTTATAGTTCTGAGTCGTGATCGGAGGTAGTTCGTGAGCATTAAGCAACTGTTTATCATTTGTTTGGGTTGACGTTTCAGGTAGGTTCGCTGCTTCTGTATCTGAATTTGTAGACATCGAACTCGAACTCGAGCTTGATGACGTACTACTCGAACTTGAGCTGGACTCTGGAACAATGATTTTTCTCTTGCGACCTTTTTCGGGTATGTAATCTTTATCTTTGCCACTATCTGTTCCTGAAAAATCTGGTCCATCGCTCTGGAAACCGGCTTCTGTATTAGCTGTAAATAAATAACGTATTAATAAATAGCATTACATAAAATAATAATAAAAAAGGTAAAATTAAAATCATACTTCGTCCTGCTTGGGGTATTACGTTTGCAATTTCTTCATGGACAATATTTACCATTTCTTTAACATTGTCTACATTGTCTATATTTTCTTTAAGCTGTTCTGTAGTGTCTTCGTCAATGTCTGTTCTTGATTGTACCTGTTCTAAAATGTCTTCGAAATAATCTACTTTTGAGCTGTCGTTAAGCCATTGTAATACTTTGTGATCATATTTACCGACTTGGGAGTCGTCTTCTGTGCCATCTTTCTGAGGCGCAACCTTGGAAACGGTATCACTTGCTTGGGTGTGTTTTCTATAATTAAGTACTTGACTTTCGCTCGATGAATCATTTGTCTTTTGACGCGCAAGCGTACAAAGCAATAACCCTCGTTTAGACATAGTAAACCCTAAAATAAAAAATTACAAAACCTTAAAACCATTTTAAAACAATCTTATTGTAAACTTACAATAATATTTATTTAATTTAACATCCCTTTTAAGTATAAACTGTACCCATAACACAAGCCTAGTAGCTTACTTTGGGACTAGATGGCGTTTTGTTACTGTAGTAGAATATTATTATACTAAATAAATTGTCGTTTTTATTTAGAAACTACTCTTATGTTTGATCAAATTAATTTTTTATTTTTGATAAAAAGACACTATCTGTTGAAAATACCAATTTTTTTGTTAAAAGAACCAAATAGTATAAGCACAACGTTATTACTTAATAAAAGTACCTGTGTGTTACCAACAAAACAATGATAATTATTTAAACCAAAAAACCACTTCTACACAGTAGTAACATTCTGACATATAAGAAATACTCATTAATAATAAAGTATTGTCGCTTGATGCACTAGTGACGTTTTGTTTCAAATATAAAGTTAATTTTATTGCTATAATGTTATTTATGCGATGAAGTGACTGTTATGTTTCCAGCATACAAATACAAGTTTGGTAACAAAACGTCACTTTTATTTAGAAGTAACATTAATATTGCAATATTTACGTAAACAAATAAGCATTACTTACCGTAGTGCCTCGGCGTCGTAGATGCACAATATCACGCCTTGGCTATCAACGCACTACTGGCAAATTGAGTCGTTTCATTTCAAGGGCACGGACCAAAAGCGAATAATAAAATAACGACCTCCCCTCCCCCAAAACTGTATTATTCAAGCGATTGTCACCGTTTTTGGTGAGTATATAGAGTCGATAATTGCAGTTTTTTCTGCATTATTAAGTCATTTTTATGAAAACTTGCAGAAGTGACCCTTTGTTCCCGAACGTGCGATATGTCGATTAAAAAAAACTGTTTCCAGACATACATATCGAGTTCAAGACATAAAGTCTTATCTTACATTTAGGTCATAGAAGCACCTATTTTAGTTTATTTACGGGCAGTAAGATCGTTATGTTTTTCCTAATGTTTTAAGTAATTTTGCAGATTATTTTGGGTTTTTACGACCATTGACAAAAAAAAGTAGCGCTAACTTGGGTTAGCGCTACTTTTTTTTTTATAGCATAGGGTGACGAGACGAGCAATTCATGTGCCTGATGGTAAGCAACAGCACAGTGACACACAGCTATTGGAACATGAAAAGTCCAAATCATTACCTAGCACTGCACTGCGGTCGTCAACTAGAGATTTAAGATATTTTATTATATCTCTAAGCTTTGTAATTTCTCTGGAAACATTGTCCTTCAAACCGGAACACACTAATGTTTGCACATTCCTGATTTGCGGTAGAATAACTGGCAAAGGTGTGATACTTCTCCAGGCGGACTCTGCCAAGAGTCGTACCACTATAAAAACTACAGTTCTTCATTCAGTCCACTGCTGCTGTAGTCACAGATGTTGATCGTCTGGTTTCACTGTGGCTCCCCGAAACCTCCACGAACATGGCCCATACAAAGCCATGTAGCATTTATCCTACTTAATTATGTAAAGGGATGTCGAAACAAATCTCGCCTGGCGTGCGCCTATCTGAAGAATTTCGATGGATCCGTCTAACGCACACATAAAACGTTATGGGGTAGGAAATGATGGCGTACAGGGTAAGTTTAGGGTCATTCCATCGTTTCGGGTGTTACATTCGTACAACAAAAGTATATTTTTTTTGTACTTAGCAATAATATTTTAACAAAAAAAGTGTTTTAATCTATGCGTTTTTAGTTGTTTTATCTAAATTGTAAAATGATTATAGTTTAGCACATCGAAACATGGCTTTTTAAGTCGAAAAGTGTGCGTTTCGGGTGTTACACAATTGTTCTCTATGTTCTGAGTATTTTTACATTTGTTAAAAAATCTGCGAATTTTCTTAGGGAACTATTCCTAAAACTTTCAGGCCTGCAAAAGTATAATATTTACTAACCATATATGACATAATCATTTTCACAAACAACGTTTTACTATTATTTTTTTATATTATTATTTGTTTCGGGTGTTACTGCGTTTCGTTTCGGGTGTTACGAGTACGAAAATTAATATTTTATGGGGTGTTTTTTAAGCTTCTAGGTACTACAAATTAAAAAAAAATACAATTAGAGATAATTACAATGAATTCTTAGTTATCAAAACTTAAAAAGTTTCTTAAAAAGAGACGAGGGACAAATAAACGTAACTACTAAAAGTCTTCTGTAATATAACTGCTAAATCACAAACTTCTTTAAAAAAATGTAGTAATAATCCAAAAAAATAAAATAAAATCTTTTTATACATTTCTACTCATACATATAATATACTCTGTTTCAGTACGTTATAATTTGGAATGTTTTCTTTCAAATTTCATCAAATTTAATGTAAAAAGAAGATATTAATTTTTTCACCTTGAGTAGCGTTTCTCATGGAATGACCCTTTAGTAAGGGCACAAAATATTAAACTTTTCAAACTATGTTTAATTATGCATATTTCTATAATTACATCGGTTTTTTTTTATCGGATACACTAAGGAGAGTGCGCGACTGATCTATAATACTGAGATATAATACCACCTTGCCCTTTTATCGGACTGCTCGTAGCTCGAGAAAGCGACATCGTTTCATGGTTGATGTTCTAAAAACACGAAGAAAGAGGTTTGACTCTACCTTTGTGATAAGAACGTCTAGGCTGTGGAATGAGCTACCTGAGTGGATTTTCCCCGATAGTTATTATCTTGGTGTCTTCAAGTCGAGAATGAATCGGTTTCTTCTAGGTAAGCACGCTTCATCGTAGGCCGCATCGTCGCTTAACATCAGGCGAGATGGCGGTCAAGTGTAAACCTATACAAGTTAAAAAAAAATATCTAAAATTTATTATTTATCTAAGTCCATTTTATTTGGTTGTACCGAATGGGGTCGTATTACTAATAACTATAAGCCATCATAGTACAAGCTTTGCTTAGTTTGGGGTCGGATGGTGTTGTGTGTTGATTGTCCACCAATATATATTTCTTTTTATTTATAAGGTATTGATTGGGTTTGAAGTTAAACATTTGGATTTTTTTGTATAGGGACTTAGTTGGCCTTAAGTTTATCTACTACTACCTACCACACCTTAGGTTAACGCGAAACCGCATAGCCTTACTGATATAAACTAAATAACTAACTATACATAAATATAGGTATTTGCGTTATGCCTCCACATAAATATGTAGACATGAAAATACTAGTCTTTTATATCGATAATAGCTTTGCACTGGTCTCGACTTCTCGCCTAATGTTAGGCGACAATGCGATGGATATCTATGATGGAGCGCGCTTACCTGGAAGAATCCAATTCACTCTTGATTTGCGATCGAAGGTATTTTCTTCGTAGCTACATAATGACAAATTGGAAAACGTTTTAACAAGTAAACCTTAGCAAGATGGGTTAGACTTCTGGCCTTTTAGTTTAGTTTAGTTTAGTTAGTCTTTGTTTTCAAACTTGGCTGATACATTGACATATTTATTCTCGCAGGCCCTTTACTTAGTGTTGTCAGTCATTCTGATTTATCCTAATGTGTTTGGGCCACAGAAATTTACCTTATTATTTAGATTTCTGTGGTTTGGGCCAACGAGGTATCTACATATATATTTGTGCATTTTATTAGTAACTCACTTCTGATATTATTGGTCTAGGCCGAAAGTTACGGGGTACATACCCGTACGTTATTAATCTATACTAATATCATATATATTTAATTTATTTTATAACACAAAGAAAAATAATATTATAAAGCCGAAGAGGTTTTTTGTTTGAACACACTAATCTTAAGAACTACTGGACTGATTTTAAAAATATATTTGTACGTGATCCCTGAGTGGTATACAAAATTCAAATACACAGCACAAAAATCTTTATTGCTGTTTATAGGTAAGATGATGATATTCGGCTATATGCTATGTACTACGAGCGAAGCCGGAGCAGGCCGCTAGTGGCAAAATATACCCAGATATAAACCGTGTGAGAATCCCTCGAATCCCAGCCATGGAAACATTAAATTGGCAACTTTTTCTGGAACACATAACTGTCGTTTTAAATATGTGTGTCCTTTTTAGGGTTCCGTAAAACGTAAAAACGGAACCCTTATAGATTCGTCATGTCTGTCTGTCTGTCTGTCTGTCTGTCTGTCTGTCCGTCCGTATGTCACAGCCACTTTTTGCCGAAACTATGAGAACTACACTGTTGAAACTTGGTAAGTAGATGTATTCTGTAAACCGCATTAAGATTTTTACAAAAGTTTTTTAAAAAAACAAAAATTAGGGGTGCCCTCATACTGAGAACTGAAACTCAAACATTTTTTTTTCATCAAACCTACACGTGTGGGGTGTTTATTGATAGGTCTTCAAAAATGATGTTGAGGTTTCTAAAATCATTTTCGTCTACACTGAATAATTTGTGCGAGAGACGCTTCCAAAGTGGTAAAATGTGTGTCCCCCCCCCCTCTAACTTCTAAAGTAAGAGAATGAAAAATCTAAAAAAAATATATGATGTACATTACCATGAAAACTACCAACGAAAATTAGTTTGAACTCGATCTGATGAGTAGTTTTTTTTTAGTACGTCATAAATACACTATTATTAAAACTTCGATCAAAGTTACAACGAACTACAATAACTATGTGTACTATGTATATTATGTTACTGGCTGCAACGGAACCCTTCATGGGCGAGTCCAACTCGCACTTGGCTACTTTATTTAATACTGTTTGCGATGTCATTTATACCCTTACTGTGTGATCGGAAGTTATGGTGTTTGTGAGAATTCTCTCGAATAGGGTGGAATGTTCGAGGATTCGCGAAATAGCAGATAAAAAGGATTATAGCCTGCGTATGGCGTTGTAATTTACCCCCTAATAGATTTAAATGTACATAACAGGCGCGGTAAGCAGGCGCGAATTGGTAGTCAAATATGGAGATCATGGAAACGAAAATAATGCGTTGTTTTTTTTAATATTAAATTTCGGATTATTGTTTGAGTGGCGGGATTAACAATACATACTGAGGGTAAGTAGCACACCTACCCACGAGGCTGTTTTTACTGTTATCAGAGATGTGCTACGTTGCTGTGGCTACGTTTAATATCTACCAATCATAGACCACAGGCCCGTGAACAAAATTTACGTAGTAAATGAAGCACCAGGAGACCTATGTAGTATGATAGAAGGGTATAAAGTAATAAGATTCAGCACTATGCCGTCACTATTAAGCTGTCCAACTGAGTACAGTCGAAGAGGGGGTGTTGCAACCCTCGATCATTTCTCCTTGTCGCATGATTTTTGTGCGGCGTTGCAGAATAATAGTTTGGAAGAGGTATTTAAACTATAAAAATTATAAATTTTAAGATTTTAATTATTAGTTTGTCAGAAAAATTCGTGATTTTCCGACGATTTACAGATTAAATTTGGGCATTTGATTATGTACGGCATTGGTTCCAGACAATTTCAATACCTCTCCTCATCCATTATTTTGCAATGCCGTATAAAAATCATGCGACAAGGAGAAATGATCGAGGGTTTAAACCCCCCCTCTTTGACTGTACTCAGTTGGGCAGCTTACAAGTGACGGCATAGTGCTGAATCTTATTACTTTATGGTTTATATTATACCCTTCTAGCATCCTACATAGGTCTCCTGGTGGTTCATTTATTACGTAAATTTTGTTCACGGGCCTGTAGTCTATCATATTCATTGGTCCACATAGCATAGCACTGGTCGAAACAAGTTCAATTTTTTTATACAAAGTATAAAGTGATGAGACGAACAGATCATGTACATGATGGTAAGCAACATGGGCAGCCCATAAAATCACAGTGACACGCAGCTATTGGAACATGAATAGTCCAAATCATAAACTATGTCTGGCTATAACATCACAGTGACACGCAGCTATTGGAACATGGGGTCCAAATCATCACCTAGCTTTGCACTGTGTAACAAGTATGACAAAATTCTTTAACCAGTGCGTATTGCCAGTGATGGCTTATGGAACTAAGACGTGGTCCTTAACTGTGGGCCTCATAACAAAGCTCAAAGTCACACAGCGAGCTATGGAGAGAGCTATGCTCGGAGTCACTTTGCGCGACAGAATCCGTAATGAGGATATTCGCAAAAGAACGAAAGTGGCCGACATAGCTCAAAGAGTAAGCAAGCTGAAGTGGCAATGGGCAGGACTCTGCAAAGAGTCCACTACTACACAAAAGTTCTTAAAAAACAATTATTAGTTCCATTCATACAATCCGGTCTCTATTAGTCACTATGTGGTTGAATATATTGAGGTTATACATCTCAAGAACGTTTTAAAATGACATTAATATTCTGCTGTTTATAATTCAGAATTCCAATTTAGTTTCTGAATGGAGCGTCCATTCATAAAACCACAGACCTTGAAACGTAGTAGGTAAAAGACCACAAAGATATATCGGACGACGACAAAAAAGTAGAACTAACTACAGTAGTAATATTAAAAATAATAGCAGCGGTCGCAGTTTTTCCCGTTTCGTTCTCGTGATTTATCCGCGATGAAAAGTAGCCTGTGTGGAATTCCAGACTATAATCTAACGTAACCGTGTTCCAGTTAATGAGATCAATCGAGAGACATGACAAAGGCTCATAGGCTTATTCGAAAACATTGCCGAAAAGTTAGAAGGTTGTCGGATAAATTTCGTAGAATAACCAGCTGATTCATCAATACCATCTTACTTTTTTCTATCAGACTGTTCGAAAGAGCTACTTTGCTTTGAGATTAATATTCTAAAGTCTAAACACTCGGAAAGATAAGGTTTGACTTCGCTTTTGTTAGGGTTAATATAAACTATAGAATATGTTGCCTGGGTGGATATTTCCTGATGGGTTTATTCTGGGGGTTTTCAAGTCAAGAGTGAATGGGTTTCCTCTAGGTTAGAGTGTTTCATCGTTTCTTCGTGTTTCATGTAGGTAAAAAAATATTTTTACAACAAAGAGTGACGAGCAAGACATTTTCCTGATGGTAAGTAACAGGCATACCCTTAATAGCACAGTGCTACGCAGCAGTTAGAACATTAAGAGTTCAAATTACAACCTTAGCACTTCACTTCGCTTTTCAACCAGACATATAAGATAACTTATCTCTTTCCCCTGTAATTTCTCTGGAAACATTGCCCTTCAAACCGTACGTGTAGGCTTATTACAAGATATCATGTAACACACCGTTGTTAATAATGTGTTTTGTAATAATATCTAAAATGTTGTACATTTTATTGTTTTTAAGTCGATAGAAAGACTTGAAATTTGCGACAGTGGCGCCGTCGTTCAGCTGGTTAGATATGTTTGTACAATTACACGCCTTGACTCATATCTGTGTATGTTTCTATGTAAATTAGTTGTTTCCTGCGGCGAAGAATCGGTTATCATACATATTATCATTCTTATTTTAAAACAAATTGTCTTCTCCGGTTTCACTCGCTATTACCACACTGTTTATCAGCACTTGTATCTATACTAATATTATAAAGCTGAAGTTTTTTTTTAGAACGCCCTAATCTCAGGAGCTACTGGGCCGATCCCAAAAAATCTTTAATCGTTGGTTAAGTAGATATGTAGGTATAGGCAAAGAGTTTACATATACTACGTATAGAGTTAGAACAAACGCTTTGTACACCGAAAGCACGGATCTGATCGCTCTTGTCTTATCGCTCTTGTGGAAGTGTCATACTTTTGTCGCGGCACATCACTATGTCGCCATAGCTAACATACACCTCATCTGCTTACGATTGGTACAAAGGAACCGTGCGGAAAAACCTGATCTATATTTACTTATTCTTTATCTAAGGCTATATAATATTGTTGGATATATTTTTCGGGAAAATGCTTTTTAATCTCCGAGGCAAAAACGACCGACGGGGTGTAATAAATTTGACGTGTGGTCTTGTGTATCTATTGTAGCTCCTAAACGGGTCGACCGATTTTGATTTTGTTTTTCTGGTTGAAAGTTGAATTAGTCGGGAGTTATTTAACTAGGTTTATTGAAAATCGGTCTTTAATGGCAGCCGCTACAAAATGGCGGGTTGCGTATTTTTACACAGCTCTCTCAGTATGGGTATTTAATGAAAGACTTTTACTAGTAGAATACGTATAGCATTTATCATAGAAATATTAGTAGAATATTAATCAAATAATATGTAGAAATCTGTCATAGTATTCTACTTTGACAAATTTCAAATCCAAGATGGCCGTCACCACAGGTTGTTTAATTTTTTGTATTTTATCTGTTACTTTATAAAGGAAATAGCAGTAGGTCTCGAGGGTCTATGCTAAACTTTGGGGTAGCACTGAAGCTACAAGTGATACAGAGAGAAAGAAACAGAGACAAAGGCCTTCTAATCTGAACGTACTTTACTCACGTAGTCTGAAATCCAAAATCTAATGTGTATTTGTCTTTCGTTTCAGGTATTCTACAGTTTTGAAATATTATACCGGCGTTGCACATAAAATACTGAGCGCGTAAGTTTTACTAAAATGTGTTGTTGGTGACCATAATATAGACCCAAACTAAGCAGAGCTTGTTTTTTAAATTATTATAGGTTTAAACTTGACCGGCATCTCGCCTGATGTTAAGCGACGATGCGGTCTAAGATGGAGCATGCTTACCTAGAAGAAACCTTTTTTGAAGACACATTTTTTATATTATAGAGAACGTATATTATTACGTTAACGTGATGAAACGAGCAGGACATGTGCCTAATGGTAAGCAACATGCTTGCCCATAATAGTACAACAGACATGCAGTTATTAGAACATGAGTAGTCCAAATCATTACCTACACTGCACTGCGCTATAAGAAATACAAGATGTGTTATCTCTATGTCCCGTAATTTCACTGGAGATATAACCCTTCAAACCGGAACAGTGATGTTTTCAATTAAATATAAACAAGATATACATATGTCAAAAATAATAACTCTTAAATCCTAACACTCTCAGTCAAAGTGATCGCAACCGAGCACTGTACGCCGCCACTTAGAATACAATGCTTTCTTTAACATACTACATTCTACGCATATCATAATAAATCAATCTATATTTGTAGAGCAGAGTGATATGCCAAGCTGAAATGTACCCTATAGCTTTGGAGTAAGATATCTTATTGCGTAAAATAAGTTGTCATGGCAATCGTGAGCATAGTGAAATCAGAAGGACAACTCAAACTGTGATGAATAATTTTTATACATCTGTCTTAAAATGTCTTGATTTCATCCTAGGGTTGGTTATCTTGACAAGAATCTTGGGATAACTAAAACGTAGGTATATTTCATCGTTAATCGTTGTTTCTGTTTCTTCTACGTAGGCTAAAGCCATCTTTTTAGACCTGGTGGCCAAGAGTCAAACCCGGCCATTATTTTTTTTCTCAATCCTGCTGGTAAGTAATTACTACCATAATCAGCCCACAAAATGTTCCCACTGCTGGGACTCGGCCGTCTCTAGCTAAGAGATAGTTGAGACCATAATCCACTACGGCGGCCCAGTGTGGGTTGCTACAATATATTATGTGTAAAACTAACTCAAAATTTAAAAATCGTCAATTTAAAGCATAATATTATTAACCTATGGTTACGTCAGCTTGTAATCTGACGTTGTTAGATTACAAATTGGCGGTGTTTACTAATTTACGGTGACAAACATAATATGAGTAGTAAACAATAGAAAAATCTCCCTACGAAACAACCACACCATAGTTAACGAAATGGTTGGAGTAGTGCTTCTGGCACTCTCTGCTCTGCGCGGTATTGGGCACACAAATCTCGGAAATGTACTGTACGATCGCTATGCTAACTTATTCACTTTTGTAGTTTGTTGTTACGACTCGCGATGGACATACGTAATGGAGACATATCGCTTTTATTTGTCCTATGGCAAAACAGCCAATTCGGTCACGACATACTTTAGGGAAATGGAGTGTTCTCTAACTTTACTCCTAGTTGCTTTACGGTACTAACATCAGAAACAAACCGACCGAATAATAAATAGTACTTTGCCCTTTATTGGGACTGCTCTTAGCTTGAAGAATTGACATCGTTTCATGGTTGACTTTCCAAAAGGTTCGAACGAGGACGTTTGACTCTACTTTTGTCTTATCGTCTAGGCTGTAGAATGCATTGCCTAAAAGGTTTTTTTTCGATGACTACAATCTTGGTGCCTTCAAGTCGAGAGTGATAGATGTGTAGATAAATAAATTAAAATTGATCAACATTATTTTGCACAATATATACATATATCATCTAACTCCAAACTAAGCACTACTTTGGAACCTTGTAATTTGTACCACGGAAGCCAGCTAGCTGATATAAAACGTACTAGTGTAATTGTAATAAAAGACAACTCAATTAAATGACATTTGAAACGTTGTACTGAAACAGGTATTTCATAAATTTTGTAGAGTCCAAAGTAAACTTCGAGAACAGTCTAGAAAATGAGTAGAACAGTATTTTTTGCGTTCTCAGGGTTGCCCACAATGATCCAATGGAATCCAGAATTGCTGTATGTATAAATAGAGAGTTGAATTATGGTTTATTGAAACGGACACGTAAAGCCTTTACCATTCCAACGGATTCCTTAGGCGACAGTAAACTGCAGTCGCGACCGCTACCGTAAACAGACGTATTTATACTCAAAAGCAGTATCCTTTTAGATCGGAAGCCCCTTCAAACAATAAGCTGTGGAATTAATCTGTCCCAGAGCAGTATCCTTTTGTAATACAGCCGTGCCGTGCGTCCCGGCGATTTATCTCCTAGCCCGGTACGGGGGGCGCATGCAAATTGACGGTGTTGTGCTGTGGAACCGATCGGACAGTACATTGAACTGAAAAGAAGTGTGCCGTGCAAAACGAAATTGTTGGCACGAAGTGAACCGGTTGAAGCAGCGAAGTCAAATTGTTTACTTGACGAAAACAACCTGCTGATCCTATGAAGTAAACTTGTTTACTTGGCGAAATCAACTTGTTGACTCTACAAAGTCTACTCATTGACCCGACGTAGTGAGTTTGTAGTGATCTGGTTGATTGACGATGAAGTCAATTGGCTGAGTGTGGAGAGGACAAAGTGGCTTTGTTGGCAAGACAAAGTTTGACTGTTAGGACTAAGTGAACCTTTTGACACGAGTAAGCATAAATGCCAACGTGGTGAAATGAAAGTTAATTACGACAAAGCCAATTAGCGATCATGACAGAATGAAATGTAAGACAGGGCGAAGTGACCTCGTTGACGGGGCATAGTCAATTTGCTGAAATGATGGAATGAAATGTAAGACAGTGCGAAGTGACCTTGTTGACACGACGTAGAAAATTTTCAGACATTTGTTTCGTGTGCAGAAGATTCCCATTAATACTAACATTCCCAAAAATACTACCAGCATTTTGAATTTCTTTTCATAAAAAACAATAAGGAGCTGGTTATTTTGTAGTAAATAAACCTATTTGATAAAATATTTTGTTGACCGCAAATTACATGAACAAATTCGCTTCTATCAACAAAGTGCCAACAAATTCTTTTTAGAAGAAGCTTAATTCAAATTGAACGAATCTCTACAGTAATTGAAGAAACGAAGTCTTCTTACAAACATATAGATCTACTTGACTTTTTAATGACGTGGAATTGCGAACTGATGTTAATAAAAGACTCGACGAAATTTAAATGTTTTTTCTTTGGTTATCTTTTTTAACCTAGAACGTTCAGAATCAAAATTATACAGACGTGCATTATTTTTGGTAAATGGGCATAAACTGGAAATAACACAGTACTCGCATTAGTGAGCTGACGGAAAACTCTTAGAGATTTGCTTAAATGTGCTTCCAGAGTGTGAATGTCCTAGTATTAGTTCTGAGATTGATTCCCACCATCACTATCTACCATAGTTTTTGTATTGTAATCGTTGGACGCACTGCCCTTGAAGCCGGAATAAAGTGACGCACATAAATGATTGGCAATAAAAAGCGTAACAAAATTAATGTAAGCCAGTACATGTACGTGGGTTTAGATCCTGTTTGCATCTCTTAGAGTATTTTTTCTATCACAATTATTTGTTTTTTTTTTAAATAAAGAGTGACGCAGGTTAGCAGGACATGTGCCTGATGGTGCCAGCACAGTGACACGCAGCTATTGGAATATGAAGAGTCCAAATCATTACTTAGCACTGCACTTCGCTCGCCACCCAGATATCTAAGTTGTTATATCTCTAAAGCCCTGTAATTTCTCTGGAAACAAATATTGTAATTTATCATCACCATTTACTTTAAGGGAAGGAAGGCACAATGAGGAACTGGCGTGCTCCAATTAAGATATCTTTCGAAGACAGTGTCATCAAACCCTTGATCAGCGTGATGGGTTTTGGACTTTACTCTCTCCTTGTAGAAGGTCCCGAGTTACAGCAATGGGAATCTGAAATGCTGCAATCAAAACCAATACAATCACTAAAACAGCTAACTTTTCTAGTTCAGTTACTGAAAAAACTAAGCCATTTTTTGCTGCCAGGCAGTTATGATACTGAAAGCCATTATAACGGTGCTAGTACAGTGTCTACTGGAGTCGCGATATAAAATTGATATCTGCATTTACATACCGCGTCATATATTTGGAAATATATGGAGATGGCGCGGTTTAATGATGTATGGTGTTGTTCAGATGTGGGTAGACAAAAATATTTCTACAGAGAATATCTACCTACTTCATGAAATTTTAGGCAAATCGGCACAGTCTAAAAAAACACATCTCAAAGTAGTCGCACCCATTAAATCATAAAAAAATTACTTCATACGCTCCCACTTCACGTTCCCACTGCTGGGACTCGGAGGCTTCTCTTACAAGGAGAGAATCAGAGTCATAATCCACCACACTGCCCAAGTGCGATTGGTGTTTTTTTTTTTAAATAAAGAGTGACTAGACGTGCACGACATTTGCCTGATAACATGTCTGCCACATAACAGCACAGTGACACGCAGCTATTGCAACATGCAGAATCCAAATCATTACCTAGCACTGCACTGCGCTCGCCACCCAGAGATCTAAGTTGTTATATTTCTAAGCCCTGTAATTTATCTGGAAACATTGCCCTTCAAACCGGAACACAGTAATGTTTGCACATTACTGCTTGGCGGTAGAATAACTGGCAAAGGTGTGGTCCTTCCCCAGGCGGACTCGGCCAAGAGTCCTACCACTACGAATGGTGCACGTCTTCGAAATATGTCGCTTTTGGGATACCAGTTTCCTTATGATATTGTCCTTCACCGTTAAAAGCCAGGCAGTCGGCGGTTCGAGCATGTGCTCGAAACATGCCTTTCTTGCAATGCTGGTTTCCTCACGATGTTTTCATTCACGGTTAAGTAGTGATGGTTAATTTGAATATTTGCACTGCAAAATGCTTAAAAATGCAGGAGTGAATGAAACATACGTTGTCACGATTTTCTACAAGAAATTACTTGCCCTTTTTATAATTTTATACAGAAGACCTTGGTTTAAGATTACTACGCTGTTTACCATGAATTCGCGACCGTTTGAACTAAGTGGCTGGATATTATCGGGTGTCACTTACCCAGATAGCTTCTCTAATCCAATAGAAGCACTATAGAGGCCGAATTTAATTTACCGACAAAAATCGAATAACGAAATTAAGGTTAAGTGACAGTGACCTATGCTCTCTTTTTTGTACCTTAAACGTTTGGCGATAAGGTGGAGAGTGGTTTGGTTTCGTTCGTGACCCTTCAAAGACCGCGTGACAGACTGGCGAAGTCTTATAATTGCGTTAGCGGGCGTTTTCCTGAGAAATTGTGGTGCTAAGCTTTAACTGGTTGAATGACTTCTGTCCGGCCGCTGAGGTACTTACCGTAGCGTGACGTACTTAGTCATGTTCCAAATCCAAAACCTGGATTTGGAACATGACTAAGGATCACACACTAACTAGGAGCGCCCCGCGGTTTTACCCGCTCAGTTTTGTTCGTTATTTTGCCGTGATATAAAGTAAAGTAGCAATTCCAGTATATAACTGTGCGAAACCCAACGCCAATGCACCTAGCATTGGCGTTGGGTATTGCCGAGGTTGCGGTTTGTGGTGTGCGTGGGGTAACTGGCGTTGTCTTTGTATCAGACAACGCAACGCACACCACTACCACCGTCATAGACTTACTCAGTTCTTCCCTTTGAAACGAACTTCTTAGCATTCCATGGATTCACCGTGCGGGTGCGGGGTCCATCGTGTGACAGAGAGAGAAATCCCGACTAGATCCCGAGACTTGTGACACGGGCGTAGGTTTAAGAGACCCCTTTCCGACGTACATCAACACTCACCTTCACTACACGTGTTTCTCTCCCTGCCCAGCCAAATCTGATATGAACCTACTAGTGCAGCTTTAGATACTCGTTCTAATATAGAACTTGCTGCACTTCTGAACAAGCCAAGGTCTTTCAGTAGGTTATAGAGAGATTTTGCTGGTATAACTCTCGCATTTATTTGTGTATTTTTTTAATAATAGTAAGAGTTACTGAGAAGAAAGACTTTTATTTATTAACTTTAAGAACCCTTCCATTTAGAGCTAAATTCATTCAACCTACAATTCCATTCCGGGAACGAGACCTATGCGGATAAAACCTCAGACTTTGCTTTCGGTTTTCGCACAGAGATCTAAATAATATTACCTTATTATTTAGAATTCTGTGGGTTCTAGTGTGTCACGAACCAACAAATAGCATCCTTCAACATCAGCGAAATAAATGAAGGGCTTGGTGTGTACGAGACTGCAATCATCGGATGTGGGACACTCTCATGCAGCGTCATTACATCTCTAGTTTTAATTTCGATTACTAACTCGTGCGACAGTCCCTCAACCCCTGTCAATTGAAATCCTACTGATATTATAAAAGTGAAAAGGATCAACCTAGTGTGGAAACAAGAGTTCGTTCACTCCTAATCAAGTTCAATCTTCTATCTATAGTCTGGAATAGGACACAGGCTACTTTTATCACAGGTAAATTAGGGGAAGGACAACTATGCGGATAAAATCGCGGACTTACCTTACTTACTTATCATTCGGTTCGCATGTCCCACGAACCGACAAATAAATGGGAGACTGCAATCATCGCATGTGGGACACTCTCCTGCAGCGTCATCACATCTCTAGTCTTCATTGTGATTACTGACTCGTATGTCAGCTCCTCAGCCCCTGTCAATTGAATGTGAAAGTTAAGATATTTGTTGCTCAACCCTATACATCCTATAGGAACGTCTGAATGGTTGGAATTGGTAACACATATTATTGTTGAGAATAGCAAATATGCTATATTTGCTATATTTTCACAAAAAAATGTATATCCTTCACACTTTCACAAAATATAGATCATTCCATTTGTTTCGAAACAAATGATACTACTGTAAAACAAATTTGGTATAAAATCCGATCACAAAAAGGAATGTTCCGGAATGAGCAATATATGGTATACCTACATTTTTTTGCGAAAACGCCCATATATTGTAGTACTTTTCATGGCGCGAAAATAACGGGAACAGGAACTATGCGAGTAAAACCGTGGGGCGTTGTTTGTCTTATTAATACAATAACATTCCATACGTCACACGTCTACCTGTTGTTTATGTCAATAACATTCCATACGTCACACGTCTACCTGTTGTTTATGTATGTTACACTATTGCGTGCTCTCTGTTGTGACTAGATTCTGACATTGTAACAATATCATAACACAGTCTGGGAATCTATGTTGTTGAATTTGTCCTAACAACACACGTGTCTGTATTGTTTATTACGTAGTGGTAGGGCTCTTTGCAAAGTCCGCTTGGGGTAGTTCACACCTTTACCACTTATTCTGCCGCCAAGCAGTAGTATGCATACATTACCGAGTACCGGTTTGAAAGGCAATGTTTCCAGAGAAAATACTGGGCTAAGATATAAAACGCCTTATAATATCTCCGGGTGACGAGCGCAATGCGGTGCTACGTAATGATTTGGAACCTTCATGTTCCAATAGCTGCGTGTCACTGTGCTGTTATGGACAGGCATGCACATGTCAAGCTCGTCTTGTCACTCTAAATAAACAAATTATTAAAAACTACCAGATGCACGTTATGCTCGTTCCGCCTCAGCATCTTAATAAAAAGAAAAATCAGCATAAATACTCTTCTGGGCCCTTATCACATCCCTACGTTAGGGATTCGTCAGGGGAAGTGAGGTAAATGCACCTTTCCATGATCTATTTCTAATTTGACGGGGTGTGGGGTGTAGTGCAGTTAGGGGTGCATTTTGTTACATTCCCCTCGTGAGTCACAGCCCTTAGTTGTTCGTAGGGCTGTCACCTACCTGTTTTTGAGAAAAGATATTTTTTTTTGTATCACCTAAGTAATCCTGATCTCTGTTGCTGTATGCTGTAAAAAATTGGGCTACAAAGCACAACTGTGCTAAAATGAAATAATCTTTCTCTGTTCAACACTTTAAACAGCTTTGAAATGGAATAATAAGTAGGTAGTTGATGATGATGACTTAGTTAGCAGAGCATCTTGGCTGAGTTAGTAGGGCGGCTCCTTACTTAGACGCAGGTCGTGGGTTTCAATACTATACCGTGTACAAATAAACATTTGTGTGATAAAGATAGATAGATAAATGTTTGTTATGTGTCTGTCTGTTGCTATGTATCATAAGTATATGTTTATAATATTTATTTAGTATTTACCAAACTCCAAAGTAAACTAAAGACTACAATGTTTATAATTTTTGAATTGTACGAGTACAATTTCTTCTATCTAGGTATTCATAGTACACAAGCTTTGCCTAGTTTGGACCTAGTTGTGTGGAAAATATTCATAAATATGTATTTATTTACTAGCGGCGCTCAGTTGTTATCCCGTT
The DNA here is from genome assembly GCA_963693475.1 of Ectropis crepuscularia. Lineage (NCBI taxonomy): Eukaryota > Metazoa > Arthropoda > Insecta > Lepidoptera > Geometridae > Ectropis > Ectropis crepuscularia. The sequence continues at coordinate 25,568,970 of OY856355.1, forward strand.
ATTTACCGCGATTAAAAATAGCCTATAATGTTATTCAAGGACTGTAGAAATCTTATCTGTGTAAACTAACATTTGTACTTTCGCATTTCAAATATTAGTAGTGTAGGATGATGGTGTGTGGCAGCCCTACCGTCTTCACTATAATGTTTAGGGATACCGTCTAACACTGCAGTGTGTTTGGTCTACATGATGTTTGCAAATAATAATAATATTTACTTTAAGTTCGGGTTTCCCGCCAAAACAAACTATTGGATATTATACCTACGTGGATGCTATACCTACAGCAACTTCCGCTAAATTCAACGTTAACTATTGATAAATAGACGATTTGCCCGTCAAAACATGTAGTCAAATGAGACGTCTTCTGAAAAATAAAAATAGTTCGGAATAAAATTCTACATAGATGGCGGTAGCGAGTTCATCATCATCATCATCATCAGCCGCAAGACGTCCACTGCTGAACATAGGCCTCCCCCCTAGATTTCCACAACGAACGGTCCTGCGCAACCTGCAACCAGCGGTTTCCACAACCTTTGTGAGGTCATCTGTCCATCTAGTGGGAGGCCGTCCAACACTGCGTCTTCCAGTTCGTGGTCGCCACTCGAGAACCTTTCTTCCCCATCGGTTGTCAGTTCTGCGAGCGATGTGGCCTGCCCATTGCCACTTCAGCTTAGCTACTTCGAGCTATGTCGGCTACTTTCGTTCTTTTGCGAATATCCTCATTACGGATTCTGTCGCGCAAAGAGACTCCGAGCATAGCTCGCTCCATAGCTCGCTGTGTGACTTTGAGCTTTGTTATGAGGCCTACAGTTAAGGACCACGTCTCAGTTCCATAAGTCATCACTGGCAACACGCACTGATTGAAGACTTTTGTCTTCAAGCATTGGGGTATTTTGGACTCCAAGATGTGCCGTAGTTTCCCGAACGCTGCCCATCCGAATTGGATCCTTCGCTGGACCTCTTTGTCGAAGTTGGATCTACCCAATTGGATCTTTGGATTGGATTTGGTAGCGAGTTGGTTTGACTAAATTGCCACTATACTAAGTCAAGTGCATAAGTGACTTCCCCCTAATAGAGTCAATAAGGAAGTGCTGATGGACACCTTCTTATAAAAATATAAACTATATTGCTACTCAAGTTAGACATAAATTACCCATAAGCCTAGACTTTATAAATTAGGCTAGATTGTAATAAGTATTAGGATCCGAGATAACTTGGTGAATAATTTCAGAAAAAAAAATGACGCTACATTGGACATATTTACTGGGAAATAACATCGTGAACAAATTACGGGAATTACGTGGGGGAAAAACCCCGGGGCGCTGCCCTGCCCCTGGTTCGAATCCCACGCAGACCACTGTCTTGTTCTACGAAGTCATGTGCGTAATGCCACTTCCAAAGTAGTAAAATGTGCCCGGCCTTGTAACTTGTAACTTCTAAAATGAGGGTAATGATAAAACTAAAAAATATGATGTATATTACCATGCAAACTTCCACCGAAAATTGGTTTGAACGAGATCTAGTAAGTAGTTTTTGACGTGACAACGTCTTATAATTCGATGAAGCCGGCTGCACGCACGAAAAAACATGACGTCATGCGCCGTTACCGCCGTTACCTCGCCGCATGACGTCATGCGCCGTTACCTCGCCGCATGACGTCATGCGGCGTTACCTCGCTCTAAGGCGTAGTTGAAGTTGTCACGTTCAACTATCGTCAGTAACTTTACAGACAACCGTTTTTTTTTTTTATTACGTCATAAATCGTAGATAATTATTTCTCAGTGTCTATCGTTCTGCAGTCGATCTCGCTAACTATAGTTTAATCTCCGCGGAACTTCATAAATTAAACCCAGTCCATAAATCAACTTACTAAAGTTCTAATGTTAAGTTCTGCAAAGTCTGACTTTAGTCTGAGTTTAGTGTCCGTTTGTTCTGAGTTCGAACCGAGTTTTGTACCGGAATAAACAAGACGAAACTAGTTTGAACTAGATCTAAGACAAACAGCGATTTCAGACACTTATTTACGGAAACACAAGTTTATGGGGAATATTATTTAGTACATATTTATTTGTAATAATAAGATTGCACTTGACCGCCATTTCTGGTAAAAAAATATCGCGAAAACAACTGACAGTGGTGTGGTTCTTCCTAGTTTTGGATTAGCCTTGAAGTTTTTTAAGCCAATTATAAATAAATATATATTAGTGGACATTTCAACACCATCTAGCCTCAAACTAAGCAAAGCTTGTCCTATGGGATCCAGATAGCTGATATAATGCTTATATATTTTTAAGTACACTTAATACATTGCTTAGGGTATCCCGTTTAGGGACCGACAGAGACGACCGACGACGAGAGAAAGAAAACGGGCCCACGTAACACGTAACGGGCAAAGTAAAAGCAATTTCAAAATCGCGTTATAAATTGCTTTTGTTTTATTAATTCTGTCGTTAAATTATATATAAATTGCTATAATATAAATTGCTTTTGTTTTATTAATAATCGTTAAATTAAATACGAGTATAAGCGAAGATTGCTTAGGGCATCAAGTTACCTTAATACAGCACTGGTTTTTCCCTAGGTGGACTAAAAAGAGTCCTATCACTACAACAAAACGTCGGATTACAGCGAAGTCCGGATTAGCTGGTAGACGGATTATCGAAACTTTCATCATCCTTATCATATCAGCCGAAGGACGTCCACTGCTGGACGGAGGCGTCCCCCAAAGATCTCCACAAAGACCGGTCTTGCGCCGCCCGCATCCAACGATTTCCGGCGACCTTCACCAGATCGTCAGTCCATCTTGTGGGAGGCCAACGCTGCGTTTCCCGGTGCGTGGTCGCCACTCAAGAACCTTTCCGCCCCAACGGCCGTCAGTTCTGCGAGTTATGTGACCCGCCCATTGCCAGTTAAGAAATCGAAACTTTACTATATTATATATATTTTAGTGAAATAGACTTGGCAGGTTTTGAACCCCTACCCCCCACTGGATTCGTCACTGATTAACATAATACAAGCTTTGGATAAATAAATATCTAATTCACTTAGTCTCAAATAAGAATGGCTTTCTTAATAATGTACTCGTATGTCTTTCAGAAAAAATAAATTTCATCTGTATCAATGTATATTCAACATTGTTACAGTTGTACGTTTTTTAGGGTTTCGTACGATAAATGGGATCTGACTATTGTTAAAACTCATAGTATATAAAAACCAACGATCTCAAAGATGTGCCCTCACAAACTTCAGGGCGCACGGAATCATGTTACGAGGGTCAAACTGAAAGTTCTTAGAAAATCAAAAACTGATTACATTAGCCAGTTATTAGTTTTATTATATCTTTTCAAAATATTGTCCATTCACGTCAATACACCGCTGCATGCGATGGAACCACTGGGAAAAGCACTTTGCCCACTCGTCCTTAGGGGTCTCTTCAATGGCATCGCGATACGCAGCCACCGCTTCTTCAGCATTCATAAACCGCTTTCCTTTAAGTTTTTCTTTAATTTTTGAAAATAAATAAAAATCACAAGGCGCGAGGTCGGGGCTATACGGCGGGTGACCCAGTAATTCAACGTTTGATGTCGCCAAATAGTCGATCGTTCGCTTGGCGGTGTGCGATGAGGCGTTGTCGTGGTGAAGGAGGATCCTACTGCGAGATCGTTTCTCTCGAACTTTTTCCAAGACAAGTGGCAAACAATTGGTAGTATACCATTCTGCAGAAACTGTTTTTTGATCCTCTAACACAATTGTTGCGAAATGACCTATCCTTCCAAAGAACGAGGCCACCATTTTTTTCCCCGCACTTCGATCTCTCTTCACTTTAGTTGGCAACTCCTCGAAAGGAAACACCCACTGAGCAGATTGTCTTTTGGTTTCAGGATCATAACAGTAAATCCAGCTTTCGTCACCTGTTAGTATGTCGAACACAGCATTTGAGTCACCTCCGTTAAATCTTTCAATCATTTTACGGCACCAATCCACACGATGGAGTTTTTGAGCCTCAGTCAAATTATGAGGTATCCACCGGGCGCAAAGCTTCCTGACCGCTAAATGTTCGTGTAGGATTTTGTGCACTTGACTCATACCGATGCCTAAGCTTGTCCAAATCTGCTGATAGGTCACTCTTTTGTCAGTCTCTATCATACGCCGCACAACACAGATGTTATCTTCAGTCGTCGCCGTAGAAGGCCGTCCCTCACGTAAATCATCAGTGAGATTAGTGCGACCACGTTTAAACTCATTAAACCAGTTGTAAACAGTCGCACGAGATGGGGCTTCATCGTGAAAGGCCAATCGTAGTCTATCATAACTTTCTTGTTGACTTAAATGACATCGAAAGTCATAAAAAATCATTGCACGAAAATTTTCTCGTGTTAAATTCATGTTGACGTGACACAGACAATTTTCAATTTGCCGCCAAATCGTAAAACAAATGACAAATGAATGAAGTATATACTCAGTAATATTGGCAAAGAGTTCTATTTTCAAATTATAGAATTATTTTTTTATTATATTGTTTATAAGTGGCCAGTTCTAAGAACTTTCAGTTTGACCCTCGTATCGTTGGAAAGAGTTAGCTCACTCTTTGCGTTCTAGTCGGTTGCAGGAAGCGGTGGACGCCGGACGTTTTTACCTATCAATATTCGTTGTCAATAACCAAAATAAGTAGAGCCACAGCACATCTCGCCGCTAGCGATTCTATAGTCCGTTCGCGTTAAGAAAATAATTTCTAGCATTCTAATTGGCTGGCGGACAACGATGACTCACTATTTTCTTAACGCGAACGGACTATAGGTGTCAAGTAAATTGGTTGTTTGTACATCGCTTACGACACACACAGAGACGCAGTTTATTAACAATTTCAAGGTGGTCAGGGCACATCTATTGGTTTATATCGATGAAAAATACCCCACTTTATGCTCTCACTGCTGGGACTCGGTGTCTTCTCTCAGCTAGAGGGGGAATCAGTAAATTAGGGATAGTGAATCGGTTCCGTCTAGCATGACATGCTCCATCGTATAGACCGCATCGTCGCTTACCAACAGGCGAGATGGCAGTGAAGTGTGTAGATCTACTATATTATAAAAGTGTGTGTGATTATGTACACACTCAAGAAGTGAATACTTTTTCTATTTATTCCTAGTGCTAAGAAGTCTAACTTCAACCATAGTAGCGATAATTATATTCTCCGCATGCAGTATGAATCTGAAGTTACATAAATGTTGACTAATAGCTAATTTCAGGACGTCGCTTTTTCCTGACGGCGTGTGCGCGTATCGTAAAAAAATTCTCACATAATTTTCCTCTAACTTGCATAGGAGCATGTTTTCAAAAAGAGTAAGAGACTATAATCCACCATGCTGGCCCGTGACAGCTTGGCGTACGACTATTGTCTTCCCCAGGTGGACTCTGCCAAGTGTCCAAACCACATAGATGCACGACGCCTTAGCTAGTTATTCTATCGCTAAGCAGTAATGTGGGCAGACATGTTGCTTACCATCAATCTCATTTCCTGCTCGTTCTTTCATTATGTATTATTTAAAATTAAATTTGGCACTATGGAACCCTTGGTGTAGGAGTTCAATTCCCACTGAACTGTTTATTTCAACGCTCACGTATAAAAGACGTTCGTACGTAATAATATGTTATTGGTGTTTAGTTTTCTTTTATCAGTTTTATTGACGTTTTATTGAAAGGGTTCGACGTTCTAGATTGGAATTGTACTAGTCTGGATCAGTTCTTTTCAATCTTTTTGAAGAAGTCTTAGTGGTTGATGGTGCGATTCACAATAGAGTCTTAAGCTACAAGTTCGCGCTGTGACCGCGTCGCGAGACCGCGACACGAGACCGCGACAGGAGACAGCGACAGGCACTTGACATTATGGAATTGTATGGGCGCCATATACAATTATACAATTCCATAATGTCAAGTGCCTGCCGCGGTCTCCGGTCGTGATCTCCTGTCGCGGTTTCAGTGCGAACTTGTACCTTTAAGGTTCAATTCTGTCTGAGTATTTTTGCATGTGCAGATGTACAAGTTTGTCATCATCATTGGATTTAACGGTGAAGGAAAATATTTTCAAAAATCTTTAGAGATCATGCCTCGTATCCACCAGCGTGATGGATTGTGGCCTTGATTATCTCCTTGCGAGGGACGGTTCTGAGTCCTAATGGAAAGAAGTAGTGAGCTCATGCTATGTGCTTGTGCCCAAAGTTTAAACACTATTTTTCTATATTGTTTTTGTGGTACAATAAAGTTCAGTTTTATTGTGTTGTAAGCGCGTACAACAGTTCTTAGCGAGGTTCGTAGTTGACGAATAGGTCAAGGAGCAAGTATATCTTACTATTAGTTTAAATGTGAAAGTTTGGATGTTTGTAAGATAGAAAGAACAGAACATATAAGAATATATAAGAATAACAGAAAGAACAGAACATATCTGACTCAAATTTGGATCATACATAAATTTTTGCGTGGATAAGTGCCATTTCTTTCCCTGTAAAATGTACCTAATGTTTTTTTGCTATAATCTGCGCGGACGAATTCGATGGGTGATGGTAGTGTGAAATTGTAATTAATGAATACGTATCTTTCCCTTCACATTACTTACTGTCTCGAGTAAAAGATATGTTTACCGCAGAATTCAAGGTACCGATTTCGAAAACTACACGCATAAATTTACACGCATTAAAATACCGTATGACTTAGCAACACTTGTCAGTTGGCGCACGTGTCTTGCGCTCGCTTACTCGACTAAGGCAGATCGATGCGTCCTCTTAATATTACTGCGAAATGAATACCAGCAGCATAAGGCGTAATTTACAAACATGACTGTGTTCCGGTTAGAAGACCAATGTTTCCAGTGAAATTACAGTGCATAGAGATAAAACATCTTATATCTCTGACTGACGAGCGTTGTGCAGTGCTAGGTAATGATATCGATTCTTCTTTTTCCAATAGATACGTGTCACTGTGCCGTTATATGGCAGGCATCTTGCTTACCATTAGGCACATGTCCAGTTCGTCTCGGCATTCTAAACTATAAAACAAATACCCACTAAATGTTCCTACTGCTGTGACCTGGGGTCTTCTCTCGCAAGGAGACCATAACTCAGAATAAATATTAGTACAGAAGCCTCACTTACCGAAAACAATTACATAAATAGCGACTCTTGGTGGGACACAACAAAGTTCAATTCAGCTCGCACTAGCGCTCAATTCCTGTCGCGATTTTCAACTCAACATCTACGCTCTTTTCTAACGCGTAACTCTGTCCCTGTCTAGCATGGAGGGTTGTCGACATATCTAATAACAATATGCGCGGGAAACGTGTTGCGCGAGCGCTCAGCCGTGCGTCCGACAACCGACTGGCACTTGTCCCCTGGGAGGCACGGTCTAGCTGTAGGCTAAAACCGCGCGACCTTGAGCGAGTGATGATGCACTGGCCATAATCTACCCAGCACGGGTTGGTGGTTGACGCATGACTTCCAATTTTCTAGGAACATGTCGATTACTTCACGATATTTTCAACGCAATCACTCAAAGAAGTTTTCACTTCAAAAATCACATCAAATATTTCTTCAAAAACAACTTTTCACACAGAGAAACACGTGGATCTCAAACGCGTGACTTCAAAAATGAGGGCTCAGGAAAACTACCTGACTCCCTGTAATGACGCCTTCTCGAGATTTATGCGCCCTTATTCTGTGACTTTGGCAAGAATAACTGCTATAAATATCGTCAGACTCGGCCTGCCAACTCGGAATATTCAGTTAACTTGGAATGTCATGTGGTTGGATCTCACCACGATTTTTTAACTCCCGTTTCGTAGTGAAGTTACGGCTGGTCTAGTCGGGAGAACGGCGACTGCCGATCCGGAGCCCCGGGTTCAAATCCCACGCGCACCACTGTCTTTTCGAAATCATGTGCGTAATGCCGCTAACTTAAAACGGTGAAGGAAAATATCGTAAGGAAACTAACAAGTACCTAGAATATGTCGAGGTCATGTATCATCCACCAACCATCACTAACTATCTCCCACTAATACTGTAAATATCAATGTTTGGATGTTTCTTGCTCAATCATGTCGTAACATATGAACGGATCGAGCTGAAATTCGGAGCATATATTATAGTCTGGAAAAAAACACATTTATAATATTAGTAGGATAGTCAAGAACAACGCTTTAGTTACTTTATATCCCGGACAATAACGGGATATGGAACTACACGAGAGAAAACGATGTTTATTAAATTTTCCCGCTGGTGTGGTGAACCTCAAAGTGCGTTTTAACCCTAAACACAATGTCCTAATGCTTTCTCTCATGTTGAATCATATTCTGATGTCATGATCTGAATGGTTGTCTCAAATTACGAATACAAATATAAAAGTATTTGCTATAAGGAAACAAAAATAAAGAAATCAAACAATATTACAATATTGTACAAGATCTCTAGTGAAATCGAACTCAGTGGGTGAAGGTCGTTTGCTTATCAGATGGAAAATAGTGTATCTATTCATCGATTTTTTATCTTTACTAAACCGTAGAATAAGTTGCCTGAGTGGGTGAATCGAACCCACGACCCTTGGCTTCGCAAATTGGTTAGATTCTTTTAAACGTGCGAAGGTACATGCTTAAACCTATTAACCAAAAAAAAAAAATTAAATTAAAACACAAATAAATACCAAATAAATAAAAAATCCTCTCGCCACTACGCGTAAAACGAAAAGTGGCTAGCTGCATCGAAATATCTAGATCTCACGTCACTCCACGTTACTATATTATACTTTGCTTAGTTTAGCACCAGACAAATATTCTAGCTACCTAGAGGTAGTGGTAGTAGAGTAGTAGAGGTAGTACCTAGAGGTTTTGTAGTGGTAGGACTCATGGCAGAGTCCGCCTGGGGAAGGACCACACCTTTGCCAAATGCCATGCCATGTTGCTTATCATCAGGCACATGACCTGCTCGTCTCATCACTCTATATTTAAAAAAAAAAAAAAAAAGGTATATTTGTGCTTTGCTGAATAAAAGGGAAACAACTGTTTTTGAAGTGAAAACTTCTTTTGGCGCGCCTAGACAGATATTTCGTGGGCTATGAATTGGCTTCTAGCGTCACGCTCGGGTATGATAAGAAATTTTCGGGTAAACTCGGGACCATGGCTATTGGCCATTTAGAAATGCGTCAGCCAATGCGAAATGCTGAAAGGGCGTGGCCTCGGCATCATACCATGGCCATCTAGAAATGCATCAGCCAATAAGAAATGCTGACGCATTTCTAGATGGCCATGCCATGATGCCCAGGCCACGCCCTCCGGTTACACACGTGTAGTTCCCAAAGTCTATCAAATTCTGAGTTATACATTTTCACTTCTATCGGCAGTTCCTATGACTGCCAATTTTTTTTTGTTTCCAAGTAGAGTAGCCCATCTATCTCCTAACTAATATTTTCTTAAGCTAAGCTATCTAGACAGATGTATTTATTCAGACCTAACGATATTTGTAATTGTAATTACTTATCTAGTGTATTCAAGTAATTGTTCTCAAAACTCCTAATTGAATTTGAGACTCGATTCCATGTAGGTAAATAGTATTTAATCTTTGTCCAGGCTTATCGTGGGTTTGTGTATTAACTAGTTTTACTTCGTAAATTTATACTGTACTAGCTGAGCCCCCGGTGTTACTGTTTATTTTTTCTAAAATAATAGTAGCCTTAGTTTACTTACTCCTTGTAACTCAAACTATCCACTTGTCACAAAAGTCCCGTTAAAATCGGTACAGACGTTTCACTGTTTAACCGGTATGAACAGACAGACAGAGAACATTTGAATAAAATGTTTTTTTTTGGAAGTGCCTTATGATTCTATTCTTGTATTTAGTGAAATCTGTGAATATGGAATTACAAACAGATATTTAAATTTTATTCTTTAAATGAAAGACAAAATGCAATACTTTGTGTATTAAACTTCATTTTACGGCGGCTAGATCGTTTAGATATTGTTTATCCAAAAATAATGAAATTGCTATTAAAATTGAAAGAATTGGACCTGAATTTAAATAATTCTTTACCATTTATTCTCATACGCGCTAAATACGCGTACATCAAACATTTTCTAAAAACAATGAAGTCGTTTCTGAGCATACCGTAAAAATAGTACATAAAATGTAATGTAGTGTTTTTTTTATTTATTGTTAATCGCATCGAACTGTCGCTCAAAAGTCAAACGCAGACCTATTTCAAAGAACGCGACCCTACTGGTCAATTAAAAGAAGTAATAATACAGGCCCGTCCTCATTCAACCTTTGTAAAACAGAATTACGAGAAAAACGTTGCCCTGTTGTCACGCGAAGCTAAGCGATACGTCCTTGCCTTGATTGCCTGTTAAAATGCCATTTGATGGTTATGTTCTAGTTATAGTACAACAGATGATGCGCATTCTTATTACTGCACATCGTGCAACATTACTGCCGCTGATATCAATGAATTAACACTTCAAATTATTAAACAAAACGAGGGTTTACCCACTGTTTATATACAGGGTTACTGGTCTGCAGCCTGCATCCATTTAAGGGCATGTTCTGTACACCTACACAAACAACTTTTGTTCTGCGACTTTTGTTAAAACTCAATACATATCCAAAAAATAGTGTGTGTTGTCATTTCTAACACTGTTTAGCGGCTGTTTAATGTTCATTCACTTCGGTACGTAATTTAGCGAGCGTTAAAGAGCGCGTGCGCTCTTGTTACGAAGAGTTCGATGCTTTTAGACCGGGCAAATACATTTTTTTTTATATGGGAAAATAATATACGAATTTTTAAAAACTGTAAAACAAAAGTTGTCGTATTCAATGTCCCAACAACCCCCTTAGAAGGATGCAGGCTGATTACCAATAACCCTGTATAAGTCTAAAATAATTAATAGGTAATGATTCTCATGTCTCTACTTAATTTTTATTGTATCTAGGTACTTAATTTTTTTTTATGAAAATACCAAAAAAATTAAAGACAGTATAAATAAGCAGTCAAACAGACGCATTAACTTTAAGTCGAAAGTGTAAAACACCTTTGCGCAAAAGATGCATATTCACTTTTCATTTGAAGACACCTCGGTTATAGCTATCGGAAATGTTACCGCATATGGTTTATTCGTTCTTCATACATTTGATGTCCAATCCATACAATCCAAGATATTTAGGTAGAGTTCAGAAGTACAAAATAACTCGTAAAAATGCATGTACTTCATTTACGTGTATTAGTAATATTCTTGATCAGATGCTTTTGAACTACAAAATGCCGTGTTCTTCAGTTATCGCTATCAAGTTATTGAAGAAATATTATGCGGCCTAAAAGTTAACGGACCTTCAAATTTTCAATTTAGAAGTCTGTAGTTCGGGCAGAATATAATTATCTGAAAAAATATAAAAAAAATAACCTTGCCAGCAGTTTTATCAGTATTCAGTATCAAATAAACTTTCTACATTAAAAGTAGCATTTTGACTTTGTGCCCGGAACAGTCCGAAACATTTAACAGATGTACGTTATTTTATTAAAATTGGATGTGGAAAAGAAGCTTGCGTCTATTTGTAACTAGCTGACCCGCGGTGAACTTCGTACCACCATGTATTTTTTCGTCTACATTTTCTAAACTTTTTGGTGTACAAATCTTGTCCAGACAATAATAAATACATAGATGATCTGTATATTTGTAATTTTTTAATAATTCGATGAAACAAAAAATACGTGTCCCTTATTTTACCTGATAATAAAATAAACCTGACTGCCTAATTAGAACGATATTTTGACCCAGACATCATTCCAATTATAATCAAGTAAAATCAAGCAAAAAAAAAGTCAGATCCATACCAAGTTTACTCCTTTGCTCCGGCGGAAATTGAAATTAGTTTTTATTTTTTCATAAAACCTTCAAAAAACTAATGCCGGATATTGCTTCTTTTATATCTAATCATCTTTTTAGGGTTCCGTAAAACGTAAAAACGGAACCCTTATAGATTCGTCATGTCTGTCTGTCTGTCTGTCTGTCTGTCTGTCTGTCTGTCTGTCTGTCCGTCCGTATGTCACAGCCATTTTTTGCCGAAACTATGAGAACTACACTGTTGAAACTTGCTAAGTAGATGTATTCTGTGAACCGCATTAGGATTTTTACAAAAAAAATAAAAAAAAATAAAAATTAGGGTTGCCCCCCATACTGCGAACTGAAACTCAAAAAATTTTTTTCATCATACCTACACGTGTGGGATGTCTATCGATAGGTCTTCAAAAATGATGTCGAGGTTTCTAAAATCATTTTCGCCTACACTGAATAATTTGCGCGAGAGACACTTCCAAAGTGGTAAAATGTGTGTCCCCCCCCCCTCTAACTTCTAAAGTAAGAGAATGAAAAATCTAAAAAAAATATATGATGTACATTACCATGTAAACTACCATCGAAAATTAGTTTGAACTCGATCTGATGAGTAGTTTTTTTTTTAGTACGTCATAAATACACTATTATTGAAACTTCGACCAAAGTTACAACTAACTACAAGAACTATGTGTACTATGTATATTATGTTACTTGCTGCAACGGAACCCTTCATGGGCGAGTCCAACTCGCACTTGGCCACTTTATTTATGTTAACATCTGAATAACTTTGCGATACCTTGCGATGAATAATAATTCTTCGTAAATGAATTATTATTCATCGAGCTTTTTAACAATATTTATTTACTTCGATATTATAAAAATGTGTATTTTTAGGTTGTATTAATTATAATTAGTCTACGAATCCGACATGAAAAAAAAATTAAAGACTTACAGACAGACTATTTTTATCACGTGAACCAAATACTTTGTTGATGTTTGACTGGCCTGGCCTCGTGGCTTAGTTGGTAGTAGCTCTGCCTGCGAAGCCGAGGGTCGTGGGTTCGATTCCCACCCAGTGCAAATATTTGTGTGATGAATTCAAATGTTTGCACTGTGTCTGGGTGTTTCTATGTATAATAAGTATGTATTTAAAATTATATAAGTATTATATCAGCTATCTGGCCGCCATCACACAAGCTTTGCTTAGTTTGGGGTCAGATGGTGTTGAATGTGAATTGTCCACCAATATTTATTTATTTATTTATTTATTAAGCATGGTCGTCTACATACGTCTTCTAAGCATGCCCATCTAGATTAGTATTATAAGCATAGCTATTTAGATTAGTCTTCTAAGCATGGCCATCAAATGCGTTAGGTCACGAGTGCACCCGAACATTTCTTTCATTTACAAGCGTGACGATGTCCTTCATTCACAGCCCACGAAAAATCTGTATATGGTGCGCCATTCAAAAAACATTACTAACATACTACATGTATTAGACTCACACGCATTTTTTTATTGTTAATAACTGTAGTCAAATCGAGAATAGATTAATATGTATTGCTTTGGTTTGCTAGTTAAATTAAAACACATATATTTAATGTATTTCTTTTTTTCACAGGTACGGATTAGTTTTACAAAGTGACCTGTTTCAGTGAGTATATTTTTATCTAGTCCTTGACATTGATATTTGAGGGTCACACTAGTACCATTACTTACGGATTATTTACCTTATTATTTATTATGATTTTTTTATCTCGTCTCGTTTGACCACCAACTCGCCTGATGGTAAGCTACGGTGTGGTCGAAGATGACGCACGTTGACCTAGAAAGTAGTTTCGAATTTGACCTTTGCGAGGCACAATAAGTGGAAATCTCAAAACATGTATCTAATAATTTTCTCCCCTTATCTAGTTAATTTGTAATCTAAGTTTTGAATCAGAAATGCACCCTTATACTGCTTACGATGTTAGTTGGGTAGTTTCGGAGCTAGATGATGCTACTACTACTACGGTCGGGCGTAAATCCTGGTTAGGTTTGTAGGTAATGTTTGATTACCGGCTGAATAATGTACGATACGTCTTAACGTTACTTATTCACAAAGGGACGGTAAACGAAGGTTATAACACAAATTAGATAAGAACAGATGTCTAATCGCCTCTAAACTCTCGCTATCAGAAGATTACGCGAAGTTTACGCGAACCAGCATCCTGCGTAATCAGTATTGATATTTATTACGTTCTAAAATTGTTTTTTTTTAACAAAAACATTTATAGGATAGGTATTCTTGACACGAAAGTAGAGTCAGACCTCTTAGTTCCACTCTTTGGGATGTCAGCCAGCCACTTTTTTCTAGCTGCGGGCAGTCCGACGGGAAAATATCAAGGTTGTACAAGATCATACAGACCAGATCTTCGAAATGTATCCTAAAAAACTATGTTTTTTCCGGGATGTGATGTTCACTCTGATTTTGAAGTCTTTTTCGAAAACAGAGGCCACAGTTTAAAAGGTTTTGTGAAACGGCCGATTTAGAAATTTTGGGATGTAATAATTGCAACATTGCTTCATCCTGAGTGGACTGATTAAGATCTTCAAAATGTACAATTTCAACACGTAACTTTTTTACTTCCTAAAAAAAGCAATTAAAAATAACATGTGCGAAATAGAGACAAAATGAAAACATAATTGTTCAATATTACGCGAGTAATATAAATTCAGATTTTATTGCGAAAATATCTAACAAAAAACGGGATTCCATTGCTTTACCTTCTGCTTATCATTATTCTGTGCGTTCTGAGCTTAATACTTGTGCTATTCGGGTAAGTCATGTTTGTAGCGGTTTACTGAAATCTAGTCACTGGAGATTTGTATGGGGTCTACGTAAACGGCCATTTTAATAATTTTAAAGCTCGTTTAAGAAATTAAACTTCCTACTAATATTATAAATGTCAAAATTTGGATATATGGATGTTCGTTGCTCAACCACATCGGAACATCTGACCGGATCGGGTCGAAAATTGGAATGCAGTTTGACTATGGTCTGGAATGGCACATAGACTATTGCGTAACTTACATAATCAGGAAATGTAAATATTTGTTTAATATATCGACATTATAACGGAGATTTATTGATGAACTACTAGGAGCGCTCTGCCGTTTTACGAACCTAGTTCTCATTCTCGTTATTTTCCCGGGATAAAAAATAGCCTATGTTTATCTATCTGCGTAAATTTCGTACAGATCCCTTCAGTAGTTTATGCGTGAAAGAGTAACAAACATCCATAAAAAATCGTTTTTTTATGTATCAGTAGTATCTCTGGAAACATTACCCTTCAAACCAGAATACAGTTATATTTGCACATAAATGCTTGGCGGCAAAATAACCGTTGTAAGGATTATAAAGGTGGGACTCTATGCTGATGCCGCTAAGAGAAGTACTACACTTTTGCCGGTTATTCTACCGTCAAACAGTAACGCTCATATATTACTGTGTTTCAGTTTGAAACACATACTTTTTTTTTTAATAAAGAGTGACGAGACGAGCAGGACATGTGCCTGATGGTAAGCATCATGCCTGCCACATAACAGCATAGTAACATGCAGGTATTTGAACATGATGAGTTTAAATCATTACCTAGCACTGCTCTGCGCTCGTCACCCAGAGATCTACGATGTTATATCTCTAAGCCCTGTAATTTCTCTGGAAACATTGCCCTTCAAATACTATTGTTCCGTATAATCTGGCAACATTATATCGGCCGAGCGAAATCATAGCGGATCTATGGTTGACAGTTGTCAAGTGACGTTGTCTGTTTTTCGCCGGAACGAAAAGACGCCCTTTTTTTCTAACCTGGTGTTTTTCGGGATAAAAGTTAATATTTGCTACGGGAATACATTATTAACGTTAATTGTGTTACTATTGGATTAGTGCTGGACTATTTTGTAAAAGTGGGCTGCTGGATTGGCCCCTACTCCAACGCAGGACCGTTGCTTGTGCTGGGACGGGAGATCGCCTGGAATCTGTCTGGTTTGGTTCCAATTCCCTTTGATCCCGTTCCTTATTCCTATCGACCAAACTGGGCTTTGGATAGCGCCAGGAACAATAGGTAAGTGTTTAATTATATACTTATGGGGGAAACTTTAAAATCGGTATATCTGCTTAATTAATGTTTAAATCTCGCTGATGGGCCCCGAGACGATAGTTCTGGATAATTATTGAACAACTATGTTTCCAGAGACATTTGCAAAGGCTTGCTACTTAAGGCCGATTTAAACTGAACGAACATAGAGCTAGAGCTGGAACAAGAGCATTCTTTCTCGATCTTTTAGTGTAAACGAAAGATCGTTCTTAGCGTTTTCCATATTATATATTCCATAGAATCTTTGCGAACGCAAACAAAACAACGAAAGAATGCTCTAGGTTTGTTTACATCAAATTAATTTGATACAGTGGGGATAGAATGAGCATTCCCTCGTCTGATGTAAATCGGCCTTTAGAATTCTTACTCAGGTGAATAGGAAAGAGTTCTACCACTACGACTACGCCATAAATTGTAAGATAAAGTTGGTGTTGTACCTTCAACATTTTTAGCTCGAATTTTCTCTTTTTCCAAAATGTAAAAGCTTGTTTTGTGTAAAATATTCTCTGTAACAGAAAACACGTTCTTCAGTGATCGTTCACTGGAATTCTCTCGTTGTTTCGCCGAGAATCGTTAAGGGTCTTATGATTTTATTCAAATCGCATTACTTACACAGATTTTAAACGAAATAGATGGTAGGCAAATTGTTTGTTGTTTTATTGATAATAATCAACTTAGAAACAACAAATAGTAAATTTATAATTACTATAATATTATATTTCAGTCTAGCTATTAAAATGCTTATCAAAGAATATTCGGGGTATATAATTATATGTACCTCAATTAAATGGAAGACAGGCCCCAATCACTATATACGTTGGTAATCATGATAAATATTTCTTAATTAAAAAAAAAATAGTACATATGGAATAATTACCATTGCAAATGTTTTTTTTAACCTTAATATATATAAATCTCCTGTCACGATGTTTGTCCGCGATGGATTCCTAAACTACTTAACTGATTTTAAATTAAATTGGGACACCGCGAGTGGTCCAACTTGAGAGATAGGATAGTTTTTATTTCGATTAATAGTCTTTAAATGACAATATCCGAGCGCAGCCGGAATGGGCCGCTACTACCTATAATATAGAGTGAAGAGGCGAGCAGGACATGTGCATGATGGGAAGCAACATGCCTGCCACATAACATCACAGTGACACGTACCTATTGGAACATGAAGAGTCCAAATCATTACCTAGCACTGCACTGCGCTCGTCACCCAGAGGTATAAGATGTTTTTTTATCTCTTTGCCCTGTAATTTCACTTGAAACAATGCACTTTAAACCGGAATACAGTAATGTTTGCACATTACTGATTGGCAGTAGAATAGTTGGTAAAGATACTTCCCCAAACGGACTCTTTATAGAGTTCTACCACTACAAAATCTTCTACATCGTATAGCTTATCGGTTCTTTATCGGATTCGCTTCGCAGAGTATTTCAACTGATTGGCAGGATTTAATACCACCATGTCCTCGTTTCTATCGGACTGTTCGTAAATGAAAAAAGAGACATCGTTTCAACCTCAATGTCAATCAACGTTACAAAGACTTGAACGAAGAAGTTTGACTCAACTTTTGTGATAGATTAGGAATTGCCTGAGTGGGTTTGGTAAAACCCGTTCGGGTTTTTCTCTATGGTTACAATCTTGGTGTCTTTAAACAGAAAGTGAAATGTTGCTTCTAGATAAGCAGACTCCATTGTAGACCGCATCGTCGCGTCGCTTAACATCAGGATAGATGGTGGGTAAGAGTAAACCTATAACAGTAAAAAAACTGATAACTAATAATGTTTGTATTTTTAAATATTTTTAAACGTATGAAAATAGTTTCAACACTAAATTGTCCCTCTGATTGATCTATTGATAAAAACTGTTGGTTTTCAGCTTTTCAAGCACACTTTTGTCACTCTCCGGGCGTATTGCCAAATTCGCCAACGTATCTCGGATATGGGACTTTTCATTCAGCTTTTTGGTTGACAGATTAATTAAAAATTCCAGCCGGATTGTAGGCAAATGTGAGAGGACGGGGCCAAATTACGTTTTAGTAACACATTCGTCATGCGACGGGCGAGAAATGACATTTCGCTGATGTAATTTGTAACTTGGGTTGATATCTTCTTCTTATATATAAAATTCTCGTGTCACAGTGTTTGTTTCCTTACTCCTCCGAAACGGCTTTACTGATTTTAACCAAATTTTATATGGATATTCAGTAGGTATGAGAATCGGCTACTAGCTATTTTTTATACCCCTAAGTGACAAGGGTTGTTCAACCCAAAAAATTTTTTTTTAATTTTTGGACAAAATTTTTTGTTTTTATTTTTTTATAATGTGGCGTTAAAAAATACATACAACCCTAAATTTTTACTTTTTTATCACCAGCCCCTATTTTTCAATAGCCATTTTAGTAATTTAATCATTTTTCATCCCGCACGATAACTGATCAATTATAGTCGTGTCTGTTTGTTTGTCTGTCTGTCCGTCCGTATGTTACAGCCACTTTTTGCCGTAACTATGAGAACTACACTGTTAAAACTTGGTTTTAAGTAGATGTATTCTGTGAACCGCATTAAGATTTGTACAAAAAAAAAAAAAAATAGGGGTGCCCCCTATACTTAGAACTGAAACTCAAAATTTTTTCTATTAATAGGTCTTCAAAAATGATGTTGAGGTTTCTAAAATATTTTTTGTCTACATACACTGAATAATTTACGCGACAAACACTTTCAAAGTGGTAAAATGTGTGTCCCCTCTAACTTCCAAAATAAGAGAATGATAAAACTAAACAAAATATATGATGTACATGCAAACTACCAACGAAAATTGGTTTGAACTCGATCTGATGAGTAGTTTTTTTTAGTACGTCATAAAGACTTGGCTACTTTTATTTGTAAATGTTTTTCACTCTATTTCGAAATTTCCCGGAGCTTATGGCAAATCTAAAATCTATAATATTAAAATGAATCGCAAAATGTGTTGGTAAGCGCATCACTCAACAACGCCTGGACCAATTTGGACAATTCTT
This sequence comes from Ectropis crepuscularia, assembly GCA_963693475.1. Taxonomy (NCBI): domain Eukaryota; kingdom Metazoa; phylum Arthropoda; class Insecta; order Lepidoptera; family Geometridae; genus Ectropis; species Ectropis crepuscularia. The sequence goes on from OY856355.1 coordinate 25,588,002, forward strand.
TGTTTTAAATGTTCGTTGAAGTCCAAGGATGGTTTTTGCGGTGAGAAAAAATCGAATAATTGCCGGGAAAACTCTAAAAACTGTCCTGTTTTTTTCTTATACAAACGTTTTCCAACTAAAATGTTAAGGCAATTTCATCTTTATTGCTATGAAATAAAGTTCATATTAAAAAACAAGCACTCGCTTATGTCTAAGCAATATATGTGTGTTCCTAACCTCAAGGAGTCAATTTGCACTTTATTCCCGTTGCACAAAGTTCAAATACCATCATGTCTATCAAAACAGTTGGAGGATAGGAGGATCTAATGTCACGTTTCGAAACCCACTCAGAAGATACTCAACAAAAGCGATAATATCGCGAACCAAATTAAATTGAATAATCACAAAAAGTAGGACTCATTAGTACTGATTTTCAGTTTGGTCGGCTTCACGATATTATTTACTTTAATTTAGTTTCGGCACGCGATATAAAATGCGTCAGTTTTCACGTCATTATATCAATCAAGTGTCAGTCAAACACAAACCGCGTTACCAAAAGTGTTTATTGACTAATCCACATAGAGCCATTAATTAAAAATAAAATGGGTTTTATTATTTTGAATTATTGATTTAATATCCCTATCTGTGCAAAATGATTTGAATACACATGTTTGTGCTGTGGAGTGCAATATTGTTGGAGTAAAACTAACGGACAGAATATGAAACACCATACCATACCATACTATACCATACTGCGTTCCAAAACCGGAATAGCCTATGTGACTCAAAAAGCAGCCAATTTGAAAGTGGGATCGGGCTGGACAAGTTTGCTGCATGTCGGATGATTATTGGGCCAAAATTACCACGCGGAGGAAGCCAGATTGCAAACGACGACGCGGCAGACCAAAGAAACGATGGCAAGACAACCTCTACAAATATCGGAATGTATTAGCCATAGAAAGGGAAAAGTGGAAGGAGGGTATGGAAGCCGTTGCCCAATATTGGGACAAGACAGGCACATGATAAATAAATATTAATACCTATTATGTAAATGAGATAGATTCAAATGAATTAAATTTCAAAATTCAAGAACAAATTACAGGCAAACTGAGGCTTTATAAATCAGTTGATTCGATTCAAGATGATGTCGTCAACAACTATCTATCCACCGGAATTTGTCTGACCGGTATCAGTGCACGCAGATAAATAGAATCACTCAATTCAGGGAACAAATTATTGTAGTTTTACTAAAACAATCTGTTCAGTTAGCCGGAGATGAAGTGCCATCAGCCCCTATTATGACAAGAAGACCGTCTGTCTACTAGAAAACATTATCTCATAAGTAACAAAGTTGGAGCGAAAATTGTACGCTGAAGATGTGCAGAGGTGCTATAAAAAGTATGACAGGAAAGTTATTGGTGGCAAGACTTTCAGAGCAGCTCAAACAACTACAAAATGCTCTGTATGTGAAAGTTTTCTGTGTCAAAAATGTTTCAATAATATTCACTGATTTATTTTGAACTTATTAAATTGATTATTTAGTTTCTAAGTAACTTTATTTTTTTGAATACAATTATTTCAAGGTGATTTTTATTTTTCTCTTAATATCTCCTTAACTGATTGTCCGATTCCCAACCCAAAACCACTGAGAAAATGTGTAGAAAGCGTGCGCATTTCGGATACATACTGCTTTAACTGAAATGAGGAGTGTGTATCATAAACTATACACACTTCTTATGACATTGTGTATCCTAAACGATACACAAGGCGCGATACACAAGACCGTGTTATATTAGTGTTTGTGGTATTAATCTGGAAAACCCATGATTCTCACATGGTCAATTGTATGTTGCATATTCCCTCCCGTGTTCGAAAACCATCAGATTTGTTTGTCCATGTGCCAGGTAATCAAACAAAAAAATCGTATATCACAAAGCACTACAATGAAAATAAAACAGATTTTTGGTAATAACTTGATTAACAATAAAGGGATTCATCATCATTATCAGCCTATTTAATATTCGTCCATTGTTGGACGTAGGCTTCTCATAATGAACGCCACAAGGTGCGGTCTTCTGTATGCTGCATAAAGGGATTACTTGCTTTTAATTGCTTATATACGTTGAAGTAAAATGTTATTAACTGTATCAAGTTTCAACAGTATAGTTCTTATAGTTTCGAAAAAAATGGTTGTGACATACGGATGGACAGACAGACAGACATGACGAACCCATAAAGGTCCAGTTAGTACGCGTTTTACAGAACCGTAAAAATGGATCTTCGAAATGTATGTACGCTCATAACTTTTGAATGACTGCACCAAATAGGATAATTCTTTGTTTGTTATTGTCGGGACAAGATTTGTACAGCAGAAAGTCTAGAAAATGTAGACGAAAAAATAAATGGTGGTACGAAGTTCACCGGGTCAGCTAGTATTTATATAAGGTGCTAGAGGTATGATACCACTGGTAGAGGTAGGCGCTGATACCACCTTCGTCCGGGTTGCATCTTTCGCATCTATACCAATATTATAAAGCTGAAGAGTTTGTTTGTTTGAGCGCTAGGATCTCGGAAACGTCTACTACTTTTCTATTGGATAGTTAATTTATTAAATATTGTACATGTATTTTTTCTTTTGTTTCACAAACAAAAAATGACGAAGATACAGCGTTTAGGAGTTTCAAGTGACGTCATTTGTAGGTACGATTTTTACCCACAAGACGTCACGACCCCCCCACTCTAGAAGTTTGAAGATCTATATCTTTGTCGAGTTTTGATAATTTTATAAAACCAAAAATACGTGTCCCATATTTTTCCATGAGATACCTGACGGACTAAGTAGAATGGTTTATTTATGACCCAGTCCGCATCCCTATCGCTGCTAGCAAGATATATATTTATGTATGACGATTTGAGGCAGCCGTAGGTGATGTTGATAACGATCCAGAATGGTCAATATAAAACAATCAATGGATGTGTGCGCAAGTTGGAGACATAATCCCCAATACAACGGCGGCATTGTAGCGAGTGTAACTTAATCTATATCCGGTTGAGATGCCAGCTGCCAAGCGAACCTAGCGCCTGCCGAGCCATTGTCTCGCCAATCCAATCACTGCGACGCTTCACCGGGAATCCCCTCATAACAGGGTTGCCAGACTTACCTGCTGCAAAGTCAGTGCACTTTACTCATAAATGGACCATTTCAAATTGAGAGTGAATCGGTGTCTTCTAGGTAAGGTCGCTCCATTGTAGACCGCATCGTCGCTTAAAATCAGCTGAGACGACGGTCAAGTAAAAACCTTTAAAAGGTACAATAAAATGTCAATATAAAGCAAGCGATGTGTTTGCAAATAAAGATTGCAAGTTGGAGACATAATCCAAGACAACGGCACCATTGTGTCGAGTGTAACTCGATCTATATCCTTTCGAGAAGCCAGCTACCGGCCGAGCCATTGTTTCGCCAATCCAATCACTGCGTCGCTTCACCGGGGATCCCTACAAAACAGGGTTGCCAAACTTACCTGCTACAAAGTCAGTGCACTTTACTCATAAATGTACCATTTCAAGTCGAGAGTAAACCGGTCTCTTCTAGGTGAGGTCGCTCCATTGTAGACCCCATGGTCGCTTAAAATCAGCCGAGATGACGGTCAAGTAAAAATCTATTAGAGTTAAATTAAAAGGTTGTAATATAAAGCAAGCGATGTGTTTGCAAATAAATATTGCAAGTTGGAGACATACTCCAAGACAACAGCCGCATTGTGTCGAGTGTAACTCGATCTATATCCTTTCGAGAAGCCAGCTACCGGCCGAGCTATTGTCTCGGCAATCCAATCACTGCGACGTTTCACCCGGGATCCCCTCATAACAGGGTTGCCTGGCTTACCTGGTAAACAACTAATACACTTGGGCAAGACCACATAGACAGACATCCACGTCAAACTTGCATTTTGCATAAGCAGCCTACTATATGATCCCTCTACTGAGACTCGGGCTCTTCTATCGCAAGGAGAGAGTCAAGGCCATAATTCACCACGCTGGCCAAGTGCGGGTTGGGATGACACATGACTCGGAAGTCGGTTTTTGTTTTCTCTCCATATTTTTTTTACACAAAACTAAAAATTAGCATTCTGCACTCCTCTGTATAAATTGAAAAGTATCCGAAATCATACTCCTCCGTCCTCGCAATTTTCGTAAAAAGGGGCACAAAGTTTTTGTTTTACGCCGTAATATATAAATTAACGTCAAGTTCTTAAAACCAATATTAAAAGCGTTGACGTTGCTTTGCCACCCCTAGGGTCTACCTCCTCACTAATATGTTCTTGGCGTTGATATTGTTTTCTTTTTATTTTCGCTTGAAATTGAAGAAATAACATAAGAAAAAGTATATTAACCGTTTAAGTAAGGCGATCAGTGAGACCGTAGGGTCGAATCCGCTTGCACGTCTGTGCTAACTTCCAATTGCAGATGTTCTTCACGGCTAAAGAAAACATCGTAAGGAAGAGAGACATCTTTAGAGCTAGGGCGTCATCCTTCAACACCACTAGGGACCTAGTAAATTATGGCCTTGGCTTTATCCTTCTGAGAATCGGCTCAGAGCCCCAGCAGTGGGAATTTAAAGCGGACTAATGACGAAGATGGCTGGTGGCGGTTGACCGAGAATCGGGCTGAGAGGCGTATCATGGGAGAGGCCTATGTCCAGTATGGACGAATACATGATGAATGGTTAAATAAGACATTAGTTAGCATATTGAGTTCTTATCACCAAGATGATGATTACTCCAACCTATTACTCCGATTAGCCGGCACCCTGTTAACCCTATCGGGATCCCAATAAGATGTCACCAGATACAAGACAAAGACTAACTCGTGGAAGGGACGAGTAGAGGAATTAGGAGCCTCTATGTTGAAAGTCAACCTGACTTGACAAGTTGATGAACATGCGTACTATACTTTAGTTATTTAAAATATTTTCTTTTGTTTATTATTTTGAATAGCATCCAATTAAATAAAAAACTATGTTAAGTTAAGTGTTATTCAATGATTTATTCTCTCAGATTCTTAAATCTATTTTTTTACGATATATATATTACGTGTGTGAAACAACATAATTTTTTTATAAAAACCTAAACCTAGATCTCCGCCAGTAGCGGAATAGGGTCCAAGCTACCAGTGGTTAGGGCTGCAGAGAGAAGAACCTCCTAACGATGCGCGCTGTGTCGAGGATGACCGCCGCGTACATCTGACCCTTGATCCAACCGTCTACCGAAAGTATCTTAAGATGTTGGTCCTTTTCGCTATAAGGCCGTTTGCCGACATGACTATTGGGACTTTGGTACTATGATCGTCGAATCAACATCCCACATGGCGGTAACCTCGTGAGCCAAGTCAAACTGCTTGCTAAGCTTGTCCTTCTCAGCTTTTACGAGGTTCTCGTCATGAGGTATGGTGATATCGACGACCACAGCCCGGCGCCGAGACCGGTCTACCAGCTCGATATCAGGCTTAATGGCGACAATAGTCCTGTCCGTGATGATAGATGATAATTATTATTATTTAATTAATTGTTAAATAAGCATTAGAATAAATTCAGTCATCTCTTATCACCAAGATGATGATTACTCCAACCTATTAGTCCGATTACCCGGCACCCTGTTAACCCTATCGGGATCCCAATAAGATGTCACCAGATACAAGACAAAGCCCTCTCTGTAGCCCGTCGTATAATCTATGCTAAGCCGATTTCGCGCCCTACCTACTGATCCGTAAGCGATAATTAGGATCTCGGATAATCCTTTGATAGGATGTCGATAGTTATTATATTAAGGAGTTTGCTTGGCGATGTTTGATCAACATTATCCATTTTTTTAATTGTGGGTGGATTCTAGTTTGAAAATTAAAGTGGTTGTTACACATATTCAATTAAGTGAAGGGGTAACTCATATATGAAATGGTCGGACCAATAACTTACGATCATACGGTCCACGTGCTTACCCAGAAGAAACCGATTCACTCTCGATTTGAAGACACCAAGACTATAACCATCCAAAAACCCACTCAGGCAACTCCACATCCACAGCCTAGACGTTCTTATCACAAAAGTAGAGTCAAACCTCTCCGTTCGTGTCTTTGGAACATCAATTATGAAACGATGTCGCTTTTTTAAGCTACGAGCAGTCCGATAGAAAAAAGGGCAAGGTGGTATTAGATCTTGCAGATCAGTTGCACTCTCCGAAGTGTATCCGATATAAACCCGATAAGCTAGCAATTATACGGCGATGTTCAAACTTTTTAGTCTTTTAATTAAATGTGTGAAGGATTATTTTATTGTCAAATGACATAACGTTAATTAAAACTTTATAATAAAAGATTCCAAGTAAGATAAAGTAAGACAATGGGTGAAGTCTTGCCGAGTGAAAAATATATTTTAGTCATAAAAATGTGTTTTTGAACAAATACCGATACCTAAAAAAAATATGATCAAGGATATATGATTTATTGATATGAAGCTCCGACGTAAAAATTTCAAAGACGTACTATAATTTAACTGGTCTCCTGGCTTAGTTGGTAGTCTGCCTGCGAAACCAAGGCTCGTGGGTTCCATTCCCACCCAGTGCAATATCTGTGTGAGGAATACAAATATTTGTGCCTGCGTGTTTCTATTTATAACAAGTATGTATTATTAACTATATAAGTAGTATTATGTGTATCAGGTATCTAGATCCCATAGTACAAACTTGGCTTAGTTTGAGGTAAGATGATGTTGTATATGAAATGTCCTCTAATATTTATTTTATTTTTATGAACAGATTTTCATGCGCTCATTTCGTACTCTATATTGTTTTTCCTGCGTCTATGCTATCGTTTGACTACTATTTTGGTTGATGGAAAAATGTGATGTGATATTATAATGAATAGCCCTTCAAAAAATCATTTCGCTTTCCATCTAAAATCACCCAGATTGTATGTATCCCTTTCTGAAAGTGTTGAAAGTTTTGGGTAAATCAAACAATACGTATTTTAGTTTTCAAACTTGTACGATTTCAACTCTAGATAAAAAAAAAAATGGCAGTCATAGGAACTGCCGATAGAAGTGAATTATAACTCAGAATTTGAAAACTTACCTTGGAAACTAAACGGTTGTAACCGGAGGGCATGGCCTCGCCATCATCTTAGCATGTCCATCTAGAAATGCGTCAGCATTTCCCATTGGCTCACGCATTTCTAGATGGCCATGCCATGATGACGAGGCCACGCCCTTTCAGCATTTCCCATTGGCTGACGTATTTCTATATGCCCAATCGCCAAGGTCCCGAGTTCACCCGAAGATTTCTTATCATACCCGAGCGTGATGGTAGAATTCAACTAACACCCCACGAAAACATTGTCTAGGCGCGCCTAAAGAAGTTTTCACTTCAAATATTTCACATAATTTTCACGTGACCACGGCAGTTGTAATGCTGCCGAAACGCCGTAATTATTAGTAAATAATAGTTTAAATCCATCCATGGTTCATATACATAGATGTTTTGATCGTAATTAATTTCCTAAGTGTTTTCAATTTAAGGAACAGATATCATACGTATTCTATTAAATAAAATACCATTAATGTCTCTACTATATCATTATTGTGCTTTCACCATATGATTTAAGACTCTTAACAACAGTTCACAATAAAACTTTTTCCATCTACCCTCACGCAAGACCTAAAATCCAAACCAGCGCCTTTAGCGAACTACCCTCCAAAGTTTCATCATTTCGGTTCGGCTATAGCGCGATCTTTGAACTTGAAAAACTGATTACATAGCTCCGTGTCATCTCCGTAAAGACGATTTAGATTTTGGATACGAAATCGATTTTCCATACGAAAAATGAGATTGAGTTTGTAAAGTGCCATTTTTATGCAAGAACATGACCTTAGATACTTTAAGGTCCCACGCGTCACCTATTTTCTTGCTAGTTTTGATTGGCATTTGTTTTTATTACAATGGATTGGAAGTTGGAGTTAACTTAGGCTGAATTTATAACATTTACATTCAATTTTTAATCAAAACACAAAAAACCATTAGCATTTATAATATTAGTAGAAATTAAAAGAAAAAAATACACAATCATAAAGGTAGGGGATGAAATGGACACCTTATGACCTTATCGCTAAGAACGATATCTTCCAATAAACCGAAGGATGGCGTTTTTATGGCGACTTTTAATGGATAAAGATGGGGTTAGTTTACAAAGTTACGTAAATATATATGTTTAAGGTAATCCTAAATAAAAAATAAATAAAATAAATAATCATATAGGTAGTCTAAAATATAATACCTACGAGTCCTACTAGCGCAAGCAAGTCCCGTTCATTTGTTGACAAACGGTCCTCACTAACATCTGATTCAATTTATCCGAATGTTCGATCGAAAAGTGAATATTTTATAGAAAATTCACCGAATACCTCGCTATTGCGTATATTATGATTATGTGCTAATATCGTGAGCGTTTATACGTGCGTTGAATTTTTGTTACCACTTAGATCTTCAATAAACTAGGTGAAATCGGATTGCTGTGGAAAAGTGAAGTCTAAATAGACTTGTTTAGGGATCAAAATGAAAGAATCAGTTGTCAAAATATACGAATCAAGTATTTTAACCATTATTTCAGTTGTCAAACTTCATCGGTCCCCTTTGATAGGTTTACACTTGACCGCCATCTGGCCTGATGTTACACAGAAGAAACCTATTCATTCTCGATTTGAAGACACCAAGATTATACCCGTCGGTAAAACCCACTCAGGCAACCCATTCCACAGCATAGACGTTATTATCACAAAAGTAGTATTTTACTTTTGTGAACAATTTACGTTCGAGTCTTTCGTACACAAACCATGAAACGATGTCATTTAGGAGCTACGAGCACAATATTAGAAACTATTTCACTTAGTTGTAAGAATGAAGAATCTATCATATTAAATTTCATGAAACATTAAGTGAATAACAAAGTCTTGATAATCGCCGCAAAATTGCTAGCTTATCGTTTTTTTATCGGATACACTTCGGATGCAACTGATCTGCATGACCACCTTGCCCTTTCTTCTATCGGAATTCGCGTATCTCAAAAAAGCGACATCGTTTCATGGTTGATGTTCCAAAAACACGAACGAAGATTTGAACGATTTGACTCCACGTTTGTGATAAGAACATCTAGGTTGTGGAATGTGTTGCCTGAGTTGGTTTTCCCGATAGTTACAATCTTGGTGTCTTCAAATCGAGAGTGAATCGGTTTCTTCTAGGTAAGCACGTTCTATCGTAGATCGCATCTTTGCTTTACATCTATCAGTGGTCAAGTGCGAACATATTATAGATAAAAAATAAAAATAAAATATTCAAAAAATTACTTTAAAACAGCGAAAAGTAAAGTAATGATGATTATTAAAACCGCTACTCACTCATCTATTTGAAGTCGTTTAACGTTTTGGTAAAATGTTTTTCGACTATCATTTCAAATCCACGTCGGTCTGTGATTGACGACATCGGAGGTCACAAAAAAATTTACCGATAAATTATTTTCGAAGTCGATTAAAAAACATATTTTCTTATAAGTAACACCAATCTAAAAATAACGTAAGGTAAATACATTTCGTAAATTAACCACCCGGCAAAAATTACTCAAATGTTTTCACCAAATTATTTATTTGATGTCGAAAGAAAAATTTACACAATTTTCTTCGCGAAAAAAGAAATTTTCACAAAGTGTTATGTTTATGCAGGATGGTGGCAGTTTCTTAAGCGTGGCATGGCGTCTCCAAGGCAACGGCGGCGGCATCCCCTTTATTTTAGCTTTTCATTCCCTTCGCGCTACCCCTGCGATTATACGTCCCTTGACAGCCTGTTACACCGTTGCGTAACGCGGACCTTACGAACGGTCCGATTCGCGAATTGATTTCTTTATATCTATTTTTGTATTTATTTATTTCTTTACGTCTATATTTGTACTCAGACACACTACAGTAATGGGAATGAATAATTAAACCTAATAATCCTAGTAATATTGTAAATTTCAAGGTTTGTATGTATGTTGCTTAATCTAGTCGAAAATTGTCGGTGAAATTTTGAACAGTTACATTATAGCACACAGTATAAAATAATTTTGATCGCGGCAAAATGACGGGAACAAGAACTGCGCGGGTAAACCCACAGGGGGCTGCTAGTGAAACATATGTCAGGAAACATATTATTATGTGCATTAAAATATGCAAGATACGTCACGAAGTAAGTTTTTAAAAACAATTCCACGTCATTAAACAGAATGAAAATTACAGATGTCAAACAAATCAATGCTCATAACAATAATATAAATAAAGTGGCCAAGTGCGAGTTGGACTCGCCCATGAAGGGTTCCGTTGCAGCAAGTAACATAATATACATAGTACACATAGTTCTTGTAGTACGTTGGAACTTTGATCGAAGTTTTAATAATAGTGTATTTATGACGTAAGTACTAAAAAAATACTCATCAGATCGAGTTCAAACCAATTTTCGTTGGTAGTTTGCATGGTAATGTACATCATATATTTTTTTCATTCTCTTATTTTAGAAGTTAGAGGGGGGGGGGGGGGACACACATTTTACCACTTTGGAAGTGTCTCTCGCGCAAGTTATTCAGTGTAGACAAAAACTATATTAGAAACCTCAACATCATTTTTGAAGACCTATCGAAAGATACCCCTCACGTGTAGGTTTGAAGAAAAAAAAATGTTGAGTTTCAGTTCTTAGTATGGGGGGCAACCCTAATTTTTCTTTTTTAAATTTTTTTTTTGTAAAAATCTTAATGCGGTTCACAGCATACATCTACCTACCAAGTTTCAATAGTGTAGTTCTCATAGTTTCGGCAAAAAGTGGCTGTGACATACGGACGGACAGACAGACAGACAGACAGACATGACGAATCTATAAGGGTTCCATTTTTACGTTTTACGGAACCCTAAAAATATGAAATATTTTGTGAAATAATATGAGAGAATGGCAATAGATTAAAATGAATTAAATTACAATAATAATGTAAATTTCCCTATTTAAAACGTTTGTCGTTCTTGAAAAATTAACACATTTTTGGCTTGTCATTTAGAATACGGCTAATATTTAGATAGATAGATACTCTTTATTATACACACTAAAACAAAACAATACAGTAAAAGAAAACAATTTAAACTAGTGTTACAACTGGCGGCCTCATCGTTAAATGCTTCCAGGCAACCTTAGGAAGAAAATGATTTTTAGATGTAATAAAAAAAATGGATTTAATAGATTAATTATTTAGATTATGTTTTTCGTTTCGGTGTAACAGTGGCCCATCAAGCCCGAATTTGTCTGCATTGAATCCGCCCCCGCCCGTCAAAACCACCCCATCTGTCGAAAACTGCAGTTTTCACCCCCGACGGTAACATAATACAGTTTACCACGCAATCCGAAATTATGTTCCCGTTTCTATCGCAGTTTTATTTGATACATTCATCTTTATGTCAACTCGTTGTAAGGCACAGTACACAATATTAATGCAGTAAAAATTACACTCCTCAACTACTTTTACTCTTGAAATAAGATTCATTTTGAAAATATATTTGCATTGGTAGATACAAAGTCCGACTAGGGAAGTACTCGTACCATACAGATCACTACCGCCAAACAGTTACGTGTAAATTTCACTGCGTTCCGGTTTGAAGGGCAATATTTCCAGAAAAATTACAGGTCACCATTTGCCCTGTAATTTATCTGGAAATATTCCCTTAAATTATTTAATATATCTTTTTCTGGGTGACGAGCGTAGTGCAGTACTATAATACAAAAATTCGCCCGCCGCCCGCACCTGTCTCAGTCCCCTTTGTCGTCATACCCCCGCGCTCCTGTACCGCGCAGGCGAGGACGGTCGGCCTATAAATAGTGACATTCAAAATATACATAAACTAGCTGAACGCGCGCGCGTTGCTACGCCATCTATCTAAAATTGGTCGTACCAATTCAAATTTTGAACAAATTCGGTTACTTTAGGTTGTAATGACGCAACCTTTAAAATATGACATACATATCCTGTCACGCAACGAAAGCTCTCAAAAAGCAATATTTTTTCCCGTTTTTGTTACATTTTTCGTTCATGCTCGGCTCCTGTTGATAGTAGCGTAACGTTAAATAACCTATAGCCTTCCTCGATAAATGGACTATCCTACAAAGAAATAATCTTTCAATTCGGAGCAGTAGTCCCAGAGATCCTTGCGTTCAAACAAACAAAAATACAAACAAACACTTCAGCTTTATAATATTAGTATAGATATACCTTACGTGGCTTCGTGTCATAATGGGGAGGCTTGTAGGTGTTGCTTACCATCAGGTACATGGCGCACCTAGATCGCTCCGTTTCTCTATTTTGTATGAAATCTGGGGAATTTTCTACTTCAAAATTACAAAAAAACTAAGATTCACAATTGCTCGAATCGTTTTTACACGTCGTTTACTTAAGTACCTAATAAATCGTTGTAATTATTATGTCAGTTTTTCGCGCCTGTCTACTCACGCCCTTAGGTCGTTGCTCTACGATTTTATGATTTGTGAGAAAAAAAAAACCTAAAAACCAACATATCGTTTGTAGCCTCAAAACTTTTATTACTTTTTCTAGTTTTTATTACGAATATTTTTCACGTTAGCGTATTGAACTTTTAAAATGTTTCGTGAGTTATTATGTGAGTTTCATTCGTTTTAATTGCAGCTTTGATGCGGGGATTTCAGACGAACATAAATCGTGATTAGATTCGTGTTTTACTTTGCTGTGTAATGGAAACTATAATTATATTAACGAAAAAGTAACCATATATTAACTTGAACACTGGTTTTATCAACTGCACGATATTTAATTATTTACCATTGTTAAATGGACCGATTTAACTAAAGTATTTTTGAAGTGAAAACTTCTTTAGTCGCGCCTAGACAGATTTTTCGTGGGCTGTGAATTGAATTCATTCGTCACGCTCGGGTGTGATAAGAAAGCTTCGGGTAAACTCGGGACCTTGGCTATTGGGCATCTAGAAATGCGTCAGCCAATGGGAAATGCTGAAAGGGCGTGGCCTCGCCATCATGGCAAGGCCATCTAGAAATTAATGAGCCAATAGGAAATGCTGACGCATTTCTAGATGGCCATGCCAAGATGGCGAGGCCACGCCCCCCCCCAGTTACACCCGTGTAGTTTCCAAGGTAAGCTATCAAATTCTGAGTTATAAGTTTTCACTTCTATCGGCAGTTCCTATGACTGCCAATTTTTTTTATGATTACGTATTTACGACATTTAACAAGTCCCCTATACTTCGAAGTAATACAAATTGTTTTAGTCTTCATTTATGTAAATAGAAAAATGAAAAATAATAACAATAGTCAGATGATTAAAATCTTTTTCGGGGATGTCCATTAATCACGTGAGGTTCAAAAGGGGGGGAGGGGTTCGGCATAAATCACGAAATATCAAATAAAGTGTAATCTAATCCTACGCTAGGCGTAGTATCGGTATTTAAAAAAAAATTGGCAGTCATAGGAACTGCCGATAGAAGTGAAAACTTGTGACTAAAATGTTTTCACTTTTAATTGAATTATTTAATTTGTTTATCACCTTGTCAGAAGATAAATTATTTGTTAAACCATCGTAGGTCTATGTACATTCGCATAATTTCAACACCGCCAGCTAAATCGATGGTTGCGCCATCTAGTTTTATATCAACGTAATTATACAGAATATTGCAACTCTTTATTGTTTCTGTTGCCCTGGTACTGGTACCTAGGGGCAAACGCAACTCTTTTATATTTCTGTTGTCCTGGTATCTGGAGATAAACGCTGGGCTGTTGGAGGTAGGTAATCGAAACTCTTTACTGTTTCTGTTACCCTGGTACCTACCTGGCCGTTTTTACCGAGTTTACCCGAAGATTTCATATCCGATCCGATCCATTATCATATCCAAGCGTGACGATTGATGAATCCATTTCACAGCCCACGAAAATTCTGTCTATAGCGCGCCTAAAGAAGTTTTCACTTCAAAAATACTATAAAAATACTATAAAAAAATAAAGATTCTTTGTAGGTACTAAGGGGGGGGGGGTTAGTTTTAAACCTCACCACCACTCATCACCAAGGGGGAGGGAGGGGTTAATGGACAGCCCCTTCTTTGTTCTTGCAATTTCTGGCTTCTATTCGGTTCATAGAGAATGGATTTTAAATTATAAACGTACTAAGTTACGTAAGTAAGCTGAATATAATAATAGCCTTCTCCTATTTCGCAGTCAGCTAAGAACGAGAAAGAAAGCGAGAAAGAAAGCTAAGAAGTATTCATTCCTTACTTATTTCTGTTATCGGCCCCTTGTAAAGTCATTACTTGTCACTTTCCCTAATCTCGGTACAAACAAGCAATTAAAATGTAGGTCAGACATTATCTCTCACGTGACACCAGTAATTATAATTCAATAAGAAAGCACTAAGTACATATCTTAGCATACACTTAAAAATAGGTACGTTTTAAACATTATTTTAAGCTGTCGCGGTTGTTCCGGGGCCTTCTCTCGCAAGGAGAGAGTTAAGGCCATAATCCACCACGCTTGCCCAGTGCTGGTTGGTGGATGACACACGATTTCGAAAGATTCTAGGTACATGTCGGTTTCCTCACGATGTTTTCCTTCACCGTGTTAAGTTAGCGGCATTACGCACATGACTTCGAAAATACAGTGGTGCGTGTGGAGTTTGAACCCGGGGTCTCCGGATCGGCAGGCGCCGTTCTCCCGACTAGACCTGCCGTAACTATCAAACTTCAAATGTAATAAAAAGCAAAATTAAAAAAGTCTAAAAAAAACCACGACGCGACGGTTAAAATATAATTGAAAAATGATAAAATAATTAAGAAATCCCTAACTTACACAACAAATGTAGTGCGAGATAGAATTAAAGAAAAATTAAAAAAAAAAACAAAATACCCGTCGGGGGATTGTCGACGTAATACCTATCTCAAAACATGCACCAATCAAACCTAGAGCTATGATAAAAAATACATACTATGAAGTCGTTACAAAATTATACATTCAAATAACATATTTACATCGAAAACCGTTCATATTTTTAGGGTTTTCCGAGCAATCATAAATAAAGGAAAAAGTGGAGGAAAATTTAAATATCTTGGTCAAAAATAAGGTTTGGATTTTGATTTTAACTCAATTTTTCAAGTGAGTTAATTTTTATGTTTTTTGCTAATTTTGTTGGTTTATCTTTCCTTTTTTCAAATTAGGAATTCGACCGAAAAAAGGGATGGATTAACATTGAAGGTGCTTCAAGTTTGTAAAAGGGAACCCCTTGAGGTGGAGAAGCACTCTCTTCTAGTTCCTTTTTTTGTTTTCTTCTGTATTATTAAGCAAGAATTTGCTATATTGGTAGTTCAAATATCATTTGTAGCCCCTAGCTACCACAATTCCCTGTTTTGTGGAAAGATCTTCAATGTAGGTAATAATTATAGTGCTTTTAACGTGTGTCTTTCTATGAGTGCAATGTGCATGTGTGTCTCGGTCTGATTTCGTATATCCTACTAATGTTAAAAATGCGAAAGTGTGGATGTTTGTTGCTCGATCTCGTTGAAATGCCTGATCGGATCGAGTTGAAATTTGTAATATATAAGTTATAGTTTGGAATGACGCATAAGCTACTTACCTTTTTCTTTACGGGAAAATAACAAGAACGGGTGAAACTGTAGGGCGCCGCTAGATTATGTATTTGATAAACTTCCATTATCGTCCTGTTAATAGGTTTGATTTATTAAGTTGTAATTAAGTTACGTTAGTCTTAAGCTTAGCACAAATAAAAATGATCTATAATACTGTGCGAAAGGATTGGTGTTAATTTTTTTTTAAACATTTTAAGGTGCGTCCCCCAGCAAAACGAGTTTTTTGTCCAGTTTTCAGAGCTAGATCTACTCATTAGCCAAAACAAATATCAACTGGTAAAAAATACATTAAATTTCTACAACTTCTTGGCTTCAAAATGGTAGTTTTTTTTTGTTAATGGACTTATTGTATAAATAATCGCGTCACAACGAAACCATGAAAAAATTAAATAATGGTAGTTATCATGCATCTCCTCGAAAAACCTCCATTATTTTGATTTTGTACTTACACCAACGGGTAGAAAATTCCATTACAAACATTATGGTATAAATATTTTTTTCAAAAAACCAAAATCTGATTTTATATAGAGTTTATTCTAAAATTTGAGCGTAAAACAGCAATAAATCCTACTGTTTCTCTCTTGCTCTTTCTTGCAGTGTCAAGAAATACTCAAGGTCATTTGCTCGGGGTACGGCCTTAAGTAAAATTTCGTCACAGTAATATCAAGAACTCTACCGTTTTGACCCAGTCCATGTATTCTGAATATCGCTGTATTTACTGCGACATAGTTCCAAACACGAACGTGTTTATGCAATTAGTAATTCTCCTAATTTGGAACGGATACATCTTTGTCGCAGTCAATATTAGAATGTAGTTCTGGAGTGTAATGGAAATTAGTATCTATGTGAATGTGACAAGGTCCAGAAGGGTGTGTGTTTGTGCAAGCAGTGTACTTTTATCTTTGTGTAACTGTTGAGGTGTTTGACTCTTGCACGTGCATGGTTAACCCTCGAATCGGCTTCGGTCTTAAATGACCCGGAAGACTTTTATTTATGTTTTTAATTTATTTAGGTACTCTCTCACACATTCCTTTGCCAACCGTAACAAAAACTTGTTCTACTTATAAACTTAAGTTTACATCAAAAAATATTAAATACATACTTATTTTATAATCCGTCGACGGTAAATTACAAATTCTATGAGGATGATAAAGGTATGTGTTGGAGTTTGTAGGTTCCCATTATTTTCCCATCCTATTTCCTAAATTTTTCCTTTGTACTGGCTCATTAACTTACACCAGAAGATAACACATTTGAAAGTTCGCGCTACTGAATATCTACAAATCTACACCCTGCCGTGCGGTGTCGCCACTGTCAACGCAACCAGCGAGCCGGTAACCACGCGCTCTTCTGTGTTCAGTGAAAATACTTCAAATTCTTACTAAATCTCATATAAAACCGCATAAACGTAATAAATCAAGTGTGCCCCACCCGGGTGCGAGTGAAAAACATTTAATCAACGTGAAGCTAAGGAAATACCTAAGTGGAAGCACGGGAGGTGAAAGCCGCGAGTGGATCCACTTTCCAAACTGATTCGGGAAGCTCCAGGAACTCCAGGACCCCAGGAACTTCAGTAAGTGAGCCAATCATTCCTTCTGCATCCCCCAAAACCAAAGTTACTACTCACGAAATCTTTCGTATCATAATTTAAATTTAAAATCCGACCAGTATGAAAACCATATGCAGTTTTTTGAGTATTGTTAGTGGGTGCCACCACACAGGTTACCTCTACTTGATTGTTGACAATGCTTCCACTGGACTTTTTAAACCAATCATTGCCGTATCGTTTGATGTAATGCGACGATACGGTCTAAGATAAAGCACGTTAATCGAGTGATCGATTCACTCTCAATTTGATGAATAAATAAATAAAATAAACTGCTTGACTGAACTCAATCATTGAACCAATAATTAATCCTACTTCTTACTAAGTAATATTATAAATGTCAATCTCAAATTTGGATCTTTGTTGCTCAATCACGACGTAACGTATGAACGGTTAGGGCTGAAATTTGGAACACTATATGGAGTAGGTATAGCTTGGAAGAGGAGAAAATCACGGGAACAGGACTACACCCGTACATGAGCTCCTAGTAATATATAATGAGCTTAATTAAACGTTTCGTCAATGTTTCAAGTTGTCTTTTATGCTGCCTATACACACTGGGCCAATGCAAGCCAACGCGAGTGTCGACAAAACGGCACGAGACAAAACGAAGCATCCACACACTGGCCCAGCCCAAGCCAACGCGAGTGCCGACAAAACGGCGCGAGACAAAACGAACCATCCACACACTGGCCCAGTGCAGACAAAAAAACGGCACGAGACAAAACGTAGCATCCAAACACTGGCCCAGTGCAGACAAAAACGAGGTAGGCCAATAGGAGAGTAGGACGCTTTTCGCCGAGCGCCTTTGTTTTGTGCACAAAAAACGACACTGGTCACGAGAGACGAGTCTAGACAAAACAGCCCTATACACACTGGCCACTTGCCGTCACTCGGCCAGCGAGGCGAGCGACGCGAGTCATCACAAAACGACCCTCCACACACTGGCGTTGGCCTGCGTTGGCCCAGTGTGTATAGGCAGCAGTTATTTAGATGAAAGTCACAAAAATGTAATTAAATTTAATTAAAATAACCTCTGTGCCAGTGACCAGCGTCCTTACAGGCAGTTCGGTAAAAACTTCAGCAGTTACCGTAAATAAGCTTAATTATAATTAAACTTTTATTTGAAAAGTTTCAACACGAGACAATACCGCCTTCAGTAGTTATAATGCTTTATGGGAGTTATTAAAGTCTAGAATAATTGTGAGATGATTGAGGCAATTTATGGTATAAAGTCATAGTTAATTACTACATTATAAACTAGCAACGAACGCGTTTTCACTGGCGTTGTTCTCGTTTCCGTGTTTTTTCTGTGATGAAAAGTAGCCTACGTGGTATTCCAGACTAGAATCTATCTGTGTTTCAAATTTCAACCTGATTCGTTCAGCCGTTCCCATGTGATTGGACATCCAAACGCCTGATGTTTAGACATTTGGATGTTACTTTGATATTTATAATATAAGTTGGATTACCCTAATCATCACCGATTATTCTTCTAGATTAGTTATATAACGTGGCAGTGCTTACACGCTTACACTGCAGTGAGCACCCTTATCCTCGGTGGATGAGTTATTTGATGCACATTGAAATGCACATTATACAGGATTTATCCGCCATCCAAAAAAAAAAAAATTACACTTCTGATGTTTCTGGCACGTTAGCACAACCGTGCTCGCGGGATACCTGTTTGAAGCTTAGGTTACCTCATTTGACAATTCAGGGATCACATTCTACTTTCATTTGTTTTAAAATCGCTTATTTGTGAACGCGTCATACAAAACTAACCGTAGCGACAGGATTCGCCAAACTCACTCCGCGATTTCTCTTATTGATTGATTACAGGGTGTCAAGGCTGTTAATCAAAAACTATTCACACGTTGAATGTGCGTTTTTTTTTAATTTCCAGAACCGTCCTTCTTTAGTAATATCGTTTGGTAGAGATCATTTCACCGTACTAAAGTCAATACAAAGTAATTTATGCTGTTTCAAATAAAGGCTTACAAAAACACCGAGCTTCTTGCTACTAAACGTAATTACATTCCGTTCCATAATAACTATCTAACAACTGCGATTGTGATTACGAAATTGCCATAACAACGACCTTACCGCCATGATATGACATTTTATGGTAAAAATATTCAGCTCAGGGTCAAGCTGTGAGCCCACGCGCAATACAAGGTTAAAATTTGTATTTGTCTAATGAATCTACTTCTTATAAGGCGACAAATCTTCTGTGACTAAACCAGCAGGTCTACTACGAAGTCCGATAAATGATATATCGGCCGAACTTACGGAAGTTTCTTACCTCGATAGACGATCGGTCGGTTGATCGAATCGGCCGTTTCGTTCGATCCGACCCTCATCCGACCTAAGTCTATAACTTCCGACCGAGATGTATCGATCCGAATGTTTTTCGCGGTAGACTACAGATCCGATTTAGCTGTCGGTCGGATCGAATCATTCGGAGTTTGTTTTCGTAGTAGACCTGCAGCTATCGGGATCGTGCTGTGAGCCATGATAGATAGATAGAAAATATTGTGACATGAACAAATTAAAATATTACAGGGAAACGCTTAACAACTAACTAGTGTACTAGCGCCACAAGTGTCTGCCTTATTGCTGAGAGTAATCTCTTCCAGGCAAAAAGCATACAGGAAAATAGCCTACAATTACAGGCAGAGGAAGCGACATTTGAGTAAAAATACTTTAAATTTTAACTTTTAATTATGATACTATAACATTTAACACCCACATAAATACTAATAACAATAAAAATACCTATAAGAGTGCGGATCTAATGGACTATGATTGTAGGCCACTGATATCTATGTTGTTGGCCCATTGATTGGTTTGCGAGAATAGTGACGGAACTAAAACTTCTTTATTGAATTGAATACTTCTTTCGGCGCACCACAAACACATGTTTCGGTAGGCTGTTAGTGAGTTTGAATTGTCACGTTCTGATGTAAAGGTTGGATCGGGTAAACTCGGGACTCGGGTATTATCTTATAATATTAAATTCTCGTGTCACAGTGTTAGTTACCTTACTCCTCCGAAACGGCTTTACTGATTTTTACAAAATTTTATATGCATATTCTGAAAATCGGCTACTAGCTATTTTCCATACCTCCAAGTGATAAGGGTTGTTCAACCCTAATTTTTTTTTTAATGTATGGAAAACATTTATTTGATTGTGTTATGTGGCATTAAAAATACATATAACCCTACATTTTTACCCTTTTACCACCAACCCCTATTTTTTAATAGCCATTTTAGTAATTTAATCATTTGACAGAGAATGATTTGAATGATTTTTGAAGTGTAAACTTCTTTAGGCGCGCCTAGACAGATTTTCGTGGTATGTGAATTGAATTCTCGCTCGGTTATGATAAGAAATCTTAGGGAAAACTCGGGACCATAGCCATTGGCCATCTAGAAATGCGTCAGCCAATGGGAAATGCTGACGCATTTCTAGTTGGTCATGCCATGATGCCCAGGCCACACTCTCCGGTTACACCCGTGTAGTTTCCAAAGTAAGCTAACAAATTCTGAGTTATAAGTTTTCACTTCTTTCGACAGTTCCTATGACTGTCAATTTTTTTTTGTGTGTGTACAAGTGGGTTCGAGGATGGTTTAGATTCACAAATAAGCCCGGCAGATGGCGCTGCAGACAGTGTCTAGGTTATGATCCGAGCGAAGCCGAAACGGGGCGCTAGTTATAAATAAATGACTGTGTTCCACAACTCTATCCGATCAGAGGTTACGACGTCATTGAGCAACAAACATCAAAACTTTGGTGTCCTACTAATATTATAAATGTCTGTGTTTGGATGTTTGTTAATCAATCACATCGTAACGTTTGAACGGATCGGGCTGAAATTCGGAACATAGATTATTGTAATCTGGAAGAACACATAGGCTACTTTTTATCCCGGGAAAACAACGGGAATGGGAATTACGCGGGTAAGGCCTCAGGCCGCTGCTAGTTTCAAATATTAGTGGAATAATATTACTACCTACTAATATTATAAATGTCAATGTATGGATGTTTGGATGTTTGTTGCTCGATTACGTCCTAACGTATGAACGGATCGAGAAATAATAAAACTGAAATTTGGAACACATATACATATATTATAGTCTGGAAGAACACATAGGCTACTTTTTATCCCGGAAAACAACGGGAACAACGGGAACGGAAAGTACGCGGGTAACACCGCGGGGCGCTGCTAGTAATCTTATAACGGTCATTGTGGTTATCTAAGCGTACAGCTAAGTAATGTTTGTTCGTTTGATACCTGGCTTAGCGGTTGGCGGTGCTTGCACAGATATCCTTGTTGACATTCGACACTCGAGGATGCGGCTATCGGTCGCCGCCGGTCGCGGTCACGGCCGGTAGCTGATATCATAAATACCTACTCAGTAGTACTCATTACATAGCAATACCAACAACAAAAAAACCTATAAAAAAAATATGTGTGTGTACTTTTTGTACAGTTTTGAGTGACGAAACAAGCAGGATATGTGATTGATGGTAAGCAACACGCCTGCCCATAACAGCAGTGTCACGCAGTTATTTGAACATGAAGAGTCCAAATCAGTATAGTATAGCGCGGCTTTGCGCTATGCACCAATAGATGTAAGATGTTTTATCTCTATGCCCTGAAATTTCATTGCAAACATTGCCCGTCAAACCAGAAGACGGTGATGTTTTCACATTGCTGCTTGGCGGTAGAATAACTGGCAAAGGTTTGGTACTTCTGCAAAGATTCCTACAACTACAAAATACAGCCTGGAATAGCACAAAGGCTACTTTTTATATCGCGAAAACAATGGGTTCGGCTACTACACGTGTAAATCGAAAATACTCTGTAGCGCTCACAAATGTCACTCGCGTTGATAAATGTTTCATTAATTTTATTTATTTAGATTCCAATTAAGAGTATCTAATAAAACATCCCCTCAAAGTATCGGTCAACCCTTATCAAAGCAACACTTGTCAGCTATTATTTATTTAGCAGTTTCAGGGTTCCGTACAATTTGGTTGTACAAAACCCGCGTCTCGCTAATTGGGGGTAGATCACAATCTCAGTATTCTGCTTCAGAATTCCGCGCCAACTTACTATTAAGATTAAGTAATGTGACAACAAATTTAATATATTGTTTCGTAATTGTTTTGTACTATCAATGTTCGTTATGCAAAATCTTAGGTGGACTTGGAATGCTATGGAAAGACGAACACTGAGTGTTTTAAAAACATCAGACGATCGAAGCTCAGGATTGGGTGATGCTGATGATGAATATTTGTCCAATAGTGGCAACTGCGTAACCTTACTTGCACCAATACTGGGCAACTTAGGTTACTCAGCTAATGTGATCTTAGTTTTGACCTTTGTAAAATAGTTGACTTTTAAAAGTGGGCTATTAGAGTCTTTACTCTACTCTTTGCTTTTTTTATATTAGTTTAGCTGATGCTAATGCTGATTTTATGTTCGAAATTACGCAGTTTAGATTATTTACTTATTAGATACTATACTATATTATTACTCTGAATGAGAAGCACAGTGCTTAGCAATGACATGAGCAATGAGCAATATTATACTCGTATAATGATTGACAGTTTTCTGTACAATAATTATTATAATACAGTAAAGTAGTTAGTCATTTCAAACTTTGAAAATGTATACAATTTGTATGCTCTTTCGTTTTTATTTTTTATTAATTGACGTGTAAATTATACATTTATAAATAATAGTTATTTGTTGTACAAGAGTGCAAAGTGGCTTTTTAACCGCGTGCTCAATTTTGATGACCGAGCAAGCGAAGGATTCTAAAGTTGAATCACGAGCGTAGCGAGGGATTCAAAAATTAGAATCCTGAGCGTAGCAAGGGAATCAAAAGGGCACAAGGTGAAAAATCTTTGCACTCGAGTGTAACACGTAATTTTTCATCCCTTACCTTAGCGAGGAAATTACTAAACGCTTTGCGCATTTTCAGTTTCAGTCGATTCTGTTGGCGTTAAATAAACTTCTTGGTCGCTAGAATCACTTATTATTATGGTATTTCGGTTTTTCACTTGTATTCAATTTTATAAGTTTTAAACTTAAGTTTATTTAGCTATGGTTTTTACAATAACAATATGATGTGAAAATAGAGAGTTGACCGATTGAGGTAAGGAGTTTCATGTGTACATGAAAAAGTGTCCGCTCAAATGCATTAAATTATAGTAGCGCTAAATTTGCATCAGGGTACATTTTAAAGGAAATTAATAAACGTACTATTCAGAATTCATGAAAGAAAAATATTGGCAGTCATAGGCACTGCCGATAGATAGTGGTAACTTATAACTCGGAATTTGATTTTTACTTTGGAAACTACGCGTGTGAAACTGGAGGGCGTGGCTATGAGCATGGTCATCTAGAAATGCTGACACATGTTTAAATGGCCAATGGGAAAGGCTGAGGCATTTCTAGATGGCCATTGGCTATGGTCCCGAATTTACCCGAAGATTTATTATCATTCCCGAGCGTGACACTAGAATTAAATTGACAGCCCAAGAAAAATCTGTCTTTGGCGCGCCAAAAGAAGTTTTGAATTCAAAATATATTGTACCTACATGTTTTCTCAAAATAGTTATCATTTATTTGATGTTATATTTACTACATTATTTTGTACTGCACAAGTAGTTGAAATTATCTATTAGTTACTTTTTTAGTAGTCAATAATATTTAATTATTTAACTCGGCAACTCGGCATACTTCAATTCGATTACAATTGATTCCTTCATAGCATTTCAAAATGTTTTGCCATTTGAAATAACATTCTTTACCTCTATCCTCCATACGTGAAAAGAAAATTGCGCGCAAAGCATTTAAAAAAAAGTACACCAAAGAGGTTCCGAGTATGAGTTTTTAACAAATTAAAAATAAATGTATGATGAATTCGGCACCAAGGAGGTAGAAATAAATAGGTTAAATTATGTTTTGAATTCAAAACCTCAGTACACACGATGTTCTAAATTCAAATTTACTTTAACCTCTAGAGGGTAAAAACGACTTTTGCGTCCTGATATCGAGGAGCAAAAGTACTCTTTCCGAGCTGGTGGGATGAAAAAGTACTTTGACTTTGACAATATCGTTTGGCGGTAGATCAAACAAAGCAGTTTGGTTGATTAATAAATGATAATTCTTTATAGTTTTCACTTTTTATTATTAGCTGCCATGTGAAACTAATCTATGAAGTTTTAGACGATTCTGAGTAGGTAAGTACTGACAAGCGAACGAGATCATAACTTATTGTGAAAAAAAATACGAATGTATCACAAACATTCCTTCGTGCCAAAAACTAAGTAGCACGAACATTTACGGAATGAAATGGAAACCACATTGTACCCGCAACGTTTCATATGAAAAATGTCTGGCGAAGTTATTCCGAACTAAACCACCGTGTGTGATGACTCCGAGGAGTTTTTAAACGAACTGGAGTTCGTATTTGTAATAAGCCAGCATGGTGGATTATGGCCTTGACTATTTATTTCTGAAAAATAGCCCCAAAGCCCTGACATTGGGAATATAAATAATAAGCTATTCTATGCTATAGTATATAGAGGTATATTCAGAATGACAGATTTGAGTTACAGATTGGTGAAAAAATATGTAGTATTTGATGTATGCTTGTCAAATGCATCTAACAAAATTGTCTCTCTATCATTGTCTCTTTTTGTCTGGATTTTCTTCCGAAATTCTGAAGAGGTGTTATTAAACATTATACCAGTAATTTACTACGTTAGGTGAAGTATTCCGTCTGAGAAGCCACCGTTCACAGTTCAGCGCATTAGCAAACTGAACTGAGAACTCTACTACAAGGTAGATGAATTCTGGTGGGGAGATTGCGAATTGGGAAACGTATTAGATAGATAGATAACTCTTTATTATGCCACAAAAAAAACAGAAATATAATAGTCAAACACTTATGAACTAGCGCCACAAATGGCGGCCTTATTGCTTAGAGCAATCTTTTCCAGGCAACCAGCTTATAGGAAATTCGCCTACATACATAGGCGAAGTGAGGTGGCATTAGTACGTAGTGTAGGACGCCTTGAGACTCGATGGTACGACTATTATAGAGGACAGCTTAGGCAGTTGGGATCGAACGGTCGAAGTCCGGGCTGACTGGCCAGGCGCACGTCAAGCAATAAACTACTATGCGTTTATAATGAATCATTCATCAACTCTTCCATTATAAACTCAACTGAACCAGCCGTACACCCTCCAGTTTGTTAAAAACCTCCTTGAATTACGCATCGTCGGGCTTTCAGCTTTTTAGTTCCGTAATGCTTTAGAGCATTTAACTTTTAACTGGGCCAATTAAAAAGTGTGAAACTCGTATCTGACAAAAATAGTCTTTACGTGTATTTAAATAGGGGTCTTATTTAAATTTTAGATTATGGCCGTGACTCGCGCCGTGTGAGAAGTCTCATAAAATTGAGTTTTCTTTTAATATATTGGAGTGGGTAAGACTATGAAATACCTGATAATAAGCAAAATACGGAACAAGGATGTAAGTGCTTATGCACACATAGATTTCACTCAATTTTTTTCGCTTGAATTCGTTTTACGTCGCAAAGGTCAAAAACTACTATTTGAATATTTATTCTTGACTTTATCAAACATTTTCAGATTATAATTTCGCATTTTCCTTAGGTAATATTTTTGGAATTCCACAACTTCGTAGTGCGTATGACAAACGTATAGTCAAAGAAGTTTCACCTTTATAAAATATCGATTGTAATATGACCAGTAATTTTCATTTGCACAGTTTGCGGACGACCTGCCGCTCCCGTGTTGGTATTTTTAGCTACCAGAAGAGGTGTCCTTAAAATTACCAGAAATACTACTTGAATCGTTTTTCATAGACGATTGTGGCCATTTGGTCATGTATGACTGTGTGTGTATAAATAAATAAATATTGATGGACATTTCAAACTCAACGCCTCTCTCCATCAAGCCCCAAACCAAGCTAAGCTTGTACTGTGGGCAGCCAGATAGCGGATATAAAATGGACCAGTTAAATTGGCCTATGGCCTTGACTCTTCTACTTGAATGAAAACGACTGGAATCAGCTATGAGAACAGCTTTTGCTATATTATGTAATTCTGTATAGTAGGAAACACTCTACGTTTCAAGCATAAATTACATGAGAAAGTTGCGAATTTCAAGCGAACGCGTAACACCTGACCTGGATCCATAAACCAAGATGAAGGCTTTAAATCCCCCGAATACCCATTTAGCACGAAGACAGATGGATCAGAATGTAAACTAGGCTTACCCTGTACCTTAACAGGAGGATAGATCAAGGCCTTATGTTCAGTTTCTGTGCTGTCAATTCCAAATCCCTATTCCCTATAGTTTGGGGGACGATACTGAATTTTCTCACATGTATGGACAAAATGAAATGTAAACTTTAAGGCGTTCATTTGACCTTCATTATTTGATCGTTTGTAATATACTTTGCTAGTTATAAAGAAATTATCTGTCGAATTATAATTTACTTGTTTTGCAACTTAGATTTGTTTTAAGGAGAAGGTTCTTAATTCGGTTCTACATATGTTTATTTTTTTGTATGCATATATTACGCCATAGCTCCACCAATTGTGAACCGATTTTGATGGTTATTTTGTTGTTTGGTTGATTATAGAGTTTAGAGTTTATAGTTTAGAGGTTGTCCGATATAAATTTTATCGAAATCGGTGTGATGTTTTTTGAAATATGAACAAAAAACGAAAATTTAATTTATCTATTACGAAATTTGGTCGAGTGCCTGAATTTAAATTTAAATGATGAGATGTGGGTAAGGACAAACTACTGATAAAACTATCTTCCTTTATCTCGTAATAAGATGTTTCATCGACTGCTAGCCTACGATTCCCCACGGTTACGCCCTTACCTAATAGACGAGTAAACCTGAATACTACACAGATCTGTAGGCCCACCTTGGGAGTACAGAAACCCTCCTTAGAGATTCGTTTAATCTGTTTTGTATAACTAGAGTATCTGTGGTAATTTACTGTATTCGACACATACAATGGATCACTTCACTGAAGAATGTGAAACTATTTTAAGTTTTAACTTTTAAGTTTAAGTTTTTACAATACAATATAATACAAAACACTTTATTGGCACCACAAACAAAGTTTACAATAACACATAAAATAACAAAAGATAATGGGCACAAAAGACGATCTTATCGCTAAAAGCGATCTCTTCCAGATAACCTTTGATTCATAAGGAAACTAGATTTGATAGATATTCTTCATACACAAATATTTACTACTCAAAGTTAAATTAAGTGGTGCTGTGTGACTTGCAACATGCTACAAGAGGTGTAAGCTTACTTCTGCTGAATTTAAATAATAATATGTATAATAGTAATAAGTTTCTTATACTCGTAATTTTATTACGAAATAAATAATATTTTTTACGACTTTTTTATCCTGGCTGGCTTATTGGCTCAGTCGGCAATAGGTCTGCTCATTGTGCCGTAGGTCGTGGGTTCGATTCCCGCAAGAGACAAACATTTGTGTGATAAAAATGGTGTGTAATGTTTGCATTTGTGTGTTTGTTCTATATTTTGGGTGATTTTATGTGTCTTTAAGCATGATTTTAAAAATGTATGTATTGTATCAGCTATGTGGCGTCTATAGTACAAGCTTTGCTTAGTTAAGGGCTAGAGGTTGTGTGAAAAAGTGTCGACGAATATTAAACTTACTTTATTCTCATTACTATTAAATATATGCATAACACATTTTTTTCTTACAATCGAGGCGATTCGGAGAAGTTACACGACCACAAACGCCGTTACACGATTTCTTTCAAATTAGATAACAAAAGGCTGTAGTTTACTGGTTTTATGGAAAGTAATTTTCCTAATAATCTGAAAAAGTCTTTCTTCTTTTTCGTTTAATCAAATTGGTTTTTGTATTATACTTCAAGTGTAATGAAGTGTTTGGGTTTATATTTGTATTGTAATTGTAAAAGTGAAGTCAATAACGCTATGTACTTTAAAGCTAGACAAAGTAGACGTACAGGACTTACCGTGTAGGATCAGTAAGACTTTTTTCTTTACCGCCTTTTTTCTATTTTCGAGAGGGATATCTTTGAGGTTAAGATAGTGTAGTTTCAGTGTATCGTTATAAAAGTGTGAAGTGGCTCTGCACCTATTCCCTCAATGCTCTATTCACGTCTAAGCCTTTTGCAAGCAGACATGTACAGGCCTATCCTGGGGATAAATCCTCCCGGGATAGAGTGAGAGATAAATCGGTGCAAAAGAAACCTCTTAATGCTTCCGTACACTGTATCGGTTCCGACATTCCTGTTTCACAAGTGTAGGATACAGGGAAAGAAGATCAATGTCACTTGACGATTGGCTTGCAAACATCGATAGACATATTTAATTTGCTCAAAGGATTTATATTAAAACATTCTGAAGTATCTATACTAATATTACAAAGCTGAAGAGTTTGTTTGTTTGAACGCAAGGATCTCGGGAACTACGGGTCCGAATTTAAAGACTCTTTCTCAGTTAGATAGTCCATTTATCGAGGAAGGCTGTAGGCTATTTAACATTACGCTACTATCAACAGGAGCGGAGAATGAAGGAAAAATGTAACAAAAACGGGAAAAAATAGTTCTTTTTGAGAGTTTTCGTTGCGTGACAGCATGTGTCTATCTTAAAAAAGGTTGCGTCATTATAACCTAAGGTAACCGAATTTGTTCAACATTTGAAATGGTACGACCAATTTTCGATAGATCGCGTAGCAACGCGCACATGGTTCAGCTAGTCCTTTGTATATGTGTTACAAAATAATACCTATCACAAAATAATACCTTTTTCAAACAGCTTTATGAATTTTGTACTAGCATTGGTAACTCATATGCGGAAATAATTGATCTTTCTTTCCCTGTACTGTTCAAGTGTTTATTGTAATATCGTTTTATGGGTAACGTTCCAAAGACTCAAAGGTTTGTCTCTAATTTTGTGATAAGAACGTCTTAACTGTGGAATGCGTTGCCAGAGTGACATTTTCCCCTTGGTTGCAATCTTGGTGTCTTCGCATCAAGAGTGAATCGGTTTCTTCTAGGTAAGCATGCTCCATCATAAACCGTATCGTCGCTTAATATGAGGTGAGATAGCGGACAAGTGTAAACCTATAAAAGTTAAAAAAAAAATGGTTGTCTGTAAAGTCGGTTTACTGACGATAATTGAACGTGACAACGTCTTAAGAAATCAGTGCGCTGATAGCGCGAGTAGTGATACCGCTCGACTCGGCGGGTGGCGCCCTCAGCGCTCAGCTTCGTCCGCATGGCACGGAAGACGAACTAACGGTAACGGCGGAACGTTACAGTTTTGCGGGCGTGCAGCCGGCTTCATCAAATTATAAGACGTTATCACGTCAAAAAGGTGTGTCACCGTAAAATTAGAAATGCCGTCAGTTTCCAATGAAACGAGAGATTATAATTAGTTTATAATCTGAATGTGATTACAATGTTACATGTTTTATGTACCTACTTCATACACAGTCACAATTAACCGCCCACTGTGTTCCTGTTTTCAGAAATCGCAAATATCAAAGCAAATTTGATGGAAAAAAAAAACAAAAATATTGAAAAACTAAACATTTTATTAAGAATAATCCCTCACATTTTGTTATTTTTTTGAGTAACGAAATATATATATCTAAGTGGGCGATTAATTCTGCCTGTGAGTAAATTATACACTCCTAAAGGCACGTTAAATTTACACTCCTCTCTATTAAGTGTCGCTTTTTGACAGGCTAATAGGTCAGAAAAGACAATTGGAGACTACCGTGTGCGATATCCACTATCCAATGCAGAAGGCACTTCTGCGCCGCGTCAGGGGCAATATGGATGAAATATCGAAGGACTTTATTTTATCTAAGGCAACGAGATGCAGGTGCGTCTCAAATGAGCACCTGAAGGTATTCTTTATGGTGGACTATTTATTTCTCGGTAAAGTAGGTCGGGGTTCAGTTGAATCCTACTAATATTACAAGTGTAAATGTATAGATGTTTGTTGCTCAATCACGTCGTAACGGATGAACGGATCGGGCTGAAATTTGGAATACAGGTAGATTATAGTCTGGAAGAACACATAGGCTTCTTTTTGTCCCGGTAAAATAACGGGAATGGGGACTACGCGGGTAACACCGCGGGGCGCTGCTAGTAATTTTATAAAAGTACTAGCTGTGCCCTGCGGTTTTACGCACTTAGTTCCCGTTCCCGTTATTTTGCCGGGATAAAAAGTTGCGTAAGTGTTCTTCCCTACTAAAATATAACTGCTTGCCAAATTTCAGCCCGATCTGTTCATACGTTACGATATGATTGAGCAACAAACATCCAAATATCCAAAAAATTACATATTATAATATTAGTAGCGCTAGCGGCCCGTCTCAGCTTCGATTGGGTAGAACAAGTAATCTACATAGCTTATTAAGATGCATTTGTTCGTGACTTATGAAACTTACGATCAATTACAACAATTGGTTTATTCACGGTGTCTTCTGTCACTTCAAAAGCCAATGGTAATGACAAGCTTAAACGCATGAAAAAATAAAATCAAAGGTGCAACCGGGATTCAAACCTTTACGATTATGAAATCAGAGTTTTTTGTAGCTTTTATACGTACATACTTGACCGCCACGCATTCGTCACCGTGATAACCTATTATACCATATACAAAGAGATTTCCACTATGCTTAAGTACGAGTTTCCCGAGTCATCGACGGCCACCGTATCCCGATTGCTCAACTTGCCTCAACAAATCCATTAAAATTACCATAAAACCATTCAGCTCCTCAATCCCACGGCCCTAATATCTGAGCTTCCATAATAGTTCCAAAGCGATTGGCGAAGTGTACCTCTAAAAGGGAAAGTTGGCCCTAAACGGGAGAGAACTTGGTTTTATGACATAACTGCCAACCGGTTAGGCTGGTTGTACACGACACAATGACCAATGCAGCGGTGGTACGGTGAGACACACACGTAAATTCTGTATTCTGTTGGAAATATGGACTTAGAAATGTCATTGTAGCCAGTATTTGGTAGAACGCTTTGGTGAGTCGGCTTGGGAATTTATATAATTGTAATTTATGTAATCAAATTAATTGATATGTCGGTTGTACTCCAATCCCTGTGGGGGGGGGGGGGGGGGGTTTCAGTTAAAGTTTATTATGAAACGCAATTGAAATAACAAACTATGTCTGTCCCTTCTGTCTTGTCGGTTACGCCAAAGATAATGTAATGGGTTACGCGCCTAAACAACAGAACCGATTTTATTGAATTTTGGAACAGAGACAGTCTAGACGTCTACGAAATATGAAAGTTTTTATCGAAGTTTCGTCATATTTAAAGCTAGAAGTTTGAAACTTATATTTTCGGGTTTTAATTAGACATGTGCATCAAAGTACCATTCAAAGTTTGAACATCTTATACCTTTAAACGAGCAATTCTTGTACCTATATAAATATGTATATATAATATATAGAATCTGAATCTCGGAAATGGCGCGAACGATTTTGATGAAATTATGTATGCAGGGGGTTTCGGGGACGATAAATCGATCTAACTAGGTTTCATTTAAAAAAAAACGCATATTATGCGCGTTTTCAGACAATGAAAATCTGTCACATTAGACATTAGAATGCGAAGGTAAATTTCGCCGCGTGACGTGACAGCATAATTGGCTTAGACGGGAAGTCGGGCGTCCGTGGCGGTCACGAATTAAGAGCTGCGGGTTCGAATCCAGACGGGTTCTCTTTTTTTTCAAGTATTCTTTTTTTTTAAGAAAATCTAAGAGGATCTAAGTATTTTAGTACTTATTTAAACCGAGCAAAGCTCGGTGACCCAGGTACTAGTTATATAACTACGGTCGCATTTATAACCATGTCGGATTTTTTTATGTATGACCTGACTCTTCGGGACTCTTTTTACGTTTACCTTGGCGGACGCTGTGTATCACTAACAGTACCAACAGTCCTGCATGTCACTGTTGTGAGTGTGTCACCGCCTTTAGAACAAACACACGTGCCACGTGGCGGCCATAAACAATCGCGGTACAATAACAACTTAGCCAGACTCGGTGGGAACTTAAATGGAACCGGCTTTGCTGTGATGGGTTCTCTTCTAGTCGATGAGTGGACGCGAGGCCCTTCTAGAAAAACTAGGTCAACGTTACGCAGTTACTTCGTTCCTTATTACACTATCACATTTTAAAACAATAATATGCTTGCACTTAACCGCCAAAAAGGGTTAAATCAGTGCGTTCTACCGGTCCTGACCCACGGTGCCGAAACGTGGACACCTTCACTAGTTTAAAGTCGCTCAGCGTGCTATGGAACGACCTATGCTCGGTGTCTCTCTGAGGGATCGTATTGAGGGTTAGAAGACCAAAGTTATAGACATAGGTCTGCGTATTAGCAAGCTGAAGTGGCAGTGGGCTGGTCATGTCTGTAGTACGACCGATAACGGTTGGGATAGACGTGTCCTAGAGTGGTGTCCGCGATTAGGCAAACGTAGCCTAGTAAATCCTGGAACCCGAAGGTGTGACGATATACCTACGTAAGGCTGCAGGTTGGAAACGAAAAGTCGATGATAAGGCTGAGTGGCGTATCATGGGAGAGGCGTATGTCCAGCTGTGGACTAGGGTGGGCTGATAATTATAACTTGACCAACATTTCGAACTCATGACTGACGGTGCTGTTTAGTAAAGAGTCTAGACATTAGACATTACACAAAACTTATTCGTATGCGACGTATGATACTCCGTCACAGAATAAATATTAGTACAGAAGCCTCACTTACCGAAAACAATTATATAAATAGCGACTCTTGCTGGGACACAACAAAGTTCAATTCAGCTCGCAATACCTGTCGCGATTTTCAAATTAAACATTTGCGCTCTTTCTAACGCGTTACTCTGTCCCTGTCTAGAAGGGAGGGTTGTCGACATATCTAATAACAATATGCGCGGGAAACGTGTTGCGCGAGCGCTCAGCCGTGCGTCCGACAACCGACTGGCACTTGTCCCCTGGGAGGCACGGTCTAGCTGTAGGCTAAAACCGCGCGACCTTGAGCGAGTGATGATGCACTGACTCCGTTGACCTTTCCTCGACCACTCGGTTACAACCCTACTCCACCTGTTATCACCGCGTCTAGCAACGTGTCCAGCCCAACTCCACTTTAGCTGCATTACCGTAGTTCCGACGTCCATTCGTTCTTCATCGAATCTATCACTCCGTGATGCATAGGTACATTTATTTATGACAGGATTCCACGCTTATAACCAAAGGCTCTCTTAAAGTAAATTCCCTCTATTCCTTCCCAACCCAAAGTACTTACCAGAGGCGTTATTGAGTTAGTACCCAGTAAAGCGGTTCCTACAATTGTTTCCTAGATTCCTCCACACAATTACCTAACGGCCCTGAATTATTAACTTCCATTAGTTCAGTAGCTTCCTACTATTGAGTTATTTCAGCTTTGCTTTGAAGAGAAATGAGATTATAGTTCAAATTAAAACTTTATTTGCAGTGGTATAACGTTTGTTATTGTAGTAATTGCGGTTTGTGGTAATCATACACAGCTGTTATTATTTTATCTATTTATTGGTGTTTTATTATTGAAGAGATGAGCATGACGGGCGTATGATAGTATATAAGCTACGTATTCATTGTACGTAGAAGACTTCTACGTTTTACCAGCGCCTCGCGATTTTACCTGCATAATTGCCGTTACCGTTATTTCCCCGGGATAAAAAGTAGCCTATACGTTCTTCCAGGATATAATCTGTGTTCCAAATTTTAACTAAATCCGTTATGACGTTACGACGTGATTGACCAACATACAACCAAACATTGACCTTTATAATATTAGTAGGATAATAATGTTTTTAAATGTCTGTCATCTTGCCTAATGTTAAGCAATGATGCGGACTATGATGAAGCGTAGTTACCTAAAATCTAAAAGAAACCGATTCACTTGCGACCTGAAGACACCAAGATTGTATCCGACCTTGATATACTAATACAGAAATAGTAATTGTACATACTTATTTGCCAGTTAGTTTACCGCCAAGCAGTAATGTGCCAACATTATTGTTCCAGTTTGAAGGGCAATGTTTCCAGAGGAACTTTAAATAGATCTTATATCTTTGGGAGTCGAGCGCAGTGAAATGCTAAGCAGTGATTGCTTACTCTTGATTTTTAAATGGCTGCGTAGCGCTGTGCTGTTATGGGTTGACGTGTGCCTTATCATCAGGATCAAGACTTGTTCATCCCGTCACTAGCATACTTAATTTCATTGATGAAAAATTTTGTATGTTTGTAGCTCAATCACGTGAAAACGGCTCAACGTATCTGGACAACATGAAACAAACCATAGGCAAAGAACAAACAAACAATAGAATAACAATCATCGTTATTGGCTGGAATAGCACATAGCCTACTTTTTATCGTAATTAAATAACGGGAACAGGAACTACAAGAGTAAAACCGCGGCACGCTGCTAGTTTACATAACATTAAAAGCTCTTACATAATTATCTAATGTATTTTTCATTTTTTACAGGTACGGATCAATTTTACAAAGTGACCTGTTTGAGTGAGGTAACTATAATATATTTAATATTAATTTATCGTCTTTGATATTGACATTTGAGGGTCACACTAGTATCATTAAATACTGAATGTCTTGTGAAGCTAGTACCCGATATTTCGATGCAGCAGTGGCTATGGTGAAGTTACGGCTGGTCTGAAGTTACGGCTCGTCTAGTCGGGAGGACGGCGACTGCTGATCGAGAGCCCCTGGGTACCTAGAATCTTTCCAGGGCATGTGTCATCCACCAACCCACACTGGGCCAGCGTGGTGGATGGCCTTGATTCTCTCCTTATGAGAAAAGGCTTTCCACTGCTGTTACTCGGGGCCCCCGCCCCGAGTAACAGTTGACTGCGTATGCCATCATGTGTATAGTCCATCTGCTTAACGCTCTGCTTGCTCAAATTCCAACATTGGATATTATTTTATGTTTTTTGTAGTAAGTAAGGTAGTATTGTCAACATTTTGTGTTAAGGGGGCGCCTAAAGCCAGAAAATTAAAAAAGGACATTTTCGACGCCGCTCACTGAAGTTAAGAAACTAAAAACTATGACAAAAAAAATATTGACGTATGGGTACAATCAAGAAGAAGCACAATAACCGAATAGAATTTTAAAAATAGATCAGAGTTTTTTTACAATAAAAAAATAAAAATGACACCGAAAAAACCCGTTTTAATTCGAGTACTCGAAATTATCAGCGATGACCCCACATTATTTTTTGGTAATAAAATTCCTATTTGTACGTTCTAGTAAAGTAACCGAACACTTTTTTAAATTTATGTTTAGTTATTGAGTAATTAAATAAAACTTGGTCAAAAATGGACGCCTGATTAAATATTGATTTTTCCTCCAAACTGTGTCATGCTATTCTCGACTTGATGTACATCACATTAAGAAACGCGTCGCGCGGGTGAAATCTGTTTTTTTCCTGGCTTTAGGCGCACTCTTAAGTTGTAAAATTTATATTTGTATTATGTTATGTTTTTTAAGTTGGCTGCATGTGCGTTTTGGCTTTGCTGTAAGCGCATGCTAGCAATTGAAATAGAAAATAAATAAATAGTGGCTATGGTTAAATACAACATCCTGAGGAACATTGTGTTTCAACATAGACATATTTTTATTGCCAGAAAGTTACGAATACGCGAACTAAGCGGGTTTATCGCGTAGTTCGATAGAAAACCCGTAAATCGTGAGACGCTGGTAGTATATTATAAAAATACACTAAAGAAATACTAATGCATGAAATTAGAGTCGGAACTGATACAATGTGAGAAGCATAAAGAGGCTTATTTCGCACCGATTCAACCCTCACACCAGGAGTATTTGATATCTTTCTGTGTGGATTACTATCAGGGGCATGTCTTGCCCGTCACCCCATATTATAAACTAATAGCAACCCACATTCTGTTGTTTTTGCTTGAAATATGTACTAATTATATTTATTGTTGATTATTTATGATTACAAACTTTCATAATTATGTATAAAATACTCGTGGTAGGATGATAAATTATGAATTTCCAGGTTTTAAAACTTTAAAACACTTCCCTATGCATAATGAGCTAATTGCTCGGTTAGTGGTGAGCGACGTTTTACCAAAACTATTGTGTTGTAAGCTATAACTGTGCCGACATCTTGATTTTATGTGGCCCTCAATTATCTGATCCCGGGCCGAGCGGCGGTCACGTTCGCCGCGACACGAACTTGTTTCTAATAAAGTATTGATCTCATCTTTGTTAGCGGTTAGCTGTTGAGGTTTGCGAATACGACGCGGCTACCATCCGACAAATAAAATACACTCAAATATGAGCTTTATGCCATGCACGTTAAGATACAGATTACATTGGCAACACAAATTTGCTGACCGCTCGCTGACTGCCGTCTGCTAGTTTTTGTTGCCAATGTAATCTATATCTTAAAAAGTATGACATAAAGCCCATATTTGAGTGTATTTTGTTTGTCGGGTAGGAGCGGAGTCGTATGAGTGGGCGCAGAACTTAAGCCTGTTCTGCTTTCCTGGTACCGTGGCCTAAGTTCTATTCCTATAACTCATGGAAACAGGCTCCAGCGTAGACCGCATCGTCGCTTAACATCAGGCGAGATGGCGGTCATGTGTAAACCTACCTATGTATAAAAAAAAATTGATTGCCAATTTTTGGTAAGCAAGCTAAAAAACTTGTCACAAAGCTCTCCTATTTATTTATTTATTGAATAACTAGCAGCGCCCCGCGGTGTAACCCGCGAAGTTCCCGTTCCCGTTGTTCCCTTTGTTTTCCGGGATAAAAAGTAGCCTATGTGTTCTTCCAGACTATAATCTATCTGTGTTCCAAATTTCAGCCCGATCCGTTCATACGTTAGGACGTGATTGAGCAACAAACATCCAAACATCCAAATATCCAAACATCCATACATTGACATTTATAATATTAGTAGGATAATAAGTACGGATACCTACTTATACCCCAACACGGAGGTGCAGACGTGGCTGGTGAGTAGAGGGGCAAAATAGAGTGAATTTGTTTGAGCCAATGTGCAATTTTTATGTGTTGTGGTTTAAATGTCTAAAAAAATTATAAAACAATAAATCAGGCGATTTAGTCGGCGGTTTTTAACTGCTAAGCTCGTGAAAAAATGTTTTACTAAAAATATATTCACTAGTAGACTATTTAGAATTAATTGCTTTAGAGAGATTAGAGATTAGACATTTAGAGCTGCTATACACAGTGACAAATTTCAAATCCATGATGTCCAGGGGTAGACAACATTTTTAATAAATTTTAGAAGTGAAAACTTCTTTAGACGCGCTTAGACAGATTTTTCGTGAATTGGATTCATTCGTCACGCTCGGGTATGATAAGAAAGCTTCGGGTAAACTCGGGACCATGGTTATTGGCCGTCTAGAAATACGTCAGCCAATGGGAAATGCTGAAAGGGCATGGACAGGCCATCATGGCATGGCCATCTAGAAACGCATCAGGCAATGGGAAATGCTGCCACATTTCTAGATGGCCATGCCAAGATGGCGAGGCCACGCCCTCCGGTTACACCCGTGTAGTTTCCAAGGTAAGCTATCAAATTCTGAGTTATACGTTTTCACTTCTATCGGCAGTTCCTATGACTGCCCATTTTTTATTTTTTATTCTTGTTTTGTAGTAGGTACAGACCAACGGAACGAACAGGACATGCGCCTGGCCTGACCTGAAATATAACATAAGCTAATTTTTGTCGGGAAAATAAAATATGTAGGACTGGGTTCTAAGAAGGTAAAACAGCGGAGCACTGTTAGTCATAAACAAAAATACGCTTTAATATAATATAACGATTTATATAAAACCCTAAAATAGAAATCCTATTTCCGATAACTCTATTTTCGTCTCTCTCGTTGTATAAGATAAAAATTAAGTACAAAAGGTTCGGTCTAGCACCTGGCCGTACTTTACCCACATTTTCGGTCAAAATTATTAGAGTTACATCCATAAAGGTAAGCCAAGGTATCGGAACATATATTTCTTGTGTTGCCAGTGCTTAGCCAGTAGAAATAAATTTATAAGAATAGGGTACAATCCTCAAAAAAACTAATTAGTCCGTCAGTTAGATTGCAAAAAAATATTGTACACGTATTTTTTCTTTTGTTTCACAAACAAAAAAATACGAAGATACAACGCTTAGAAGTATCGCGTGACGTCACTCGTGCCTACGATTTTTACTCACGAGTGACGTCGCGACCCCCCACTCTCGAAGTTTGATGTTCTATATCTTTGTCGATTTTTAATATTTTGAAAAAACAAAAAATACGTGTCCCATATTTTTCCATGATCTAGCTGACGGACTAATTAGAATAGTGTATTTTTGACCCAGTCCGGTACCCTATTGTAGAAGAACGTAACAAGTAACATTTATTGCCATAAAACTAACTTCATGTTCTTCATAACTTTTGTAGTGAAATAACTCTTTGCAGAGTCGGCCTGAGGAAGTATCACACCTTTACCAGTTATTCTACCCCCAAGCAGTAATATAACATCACTTTAATCAGGTTTGAAGGGCAATGTTTCCATTGAAATGATAGGGCAAAGACGTAAAACGCGTGACTAGCGTGCGTGCTAAGTAATAAGTTGGCCCCTTCATGTTCCAATAGCTGCATCTCACTGCGCTGTTATGTGGCAGGCATGTTGCTTACCTTACACATGCCCTGCTCGTCTCGTCACTCTTTATTTAAAAAAAAATCTTTCGTAGATAATAAAATTGTTATATATATTTAAAAAAATGGAAGTATTACCAACGCTAATGTACCTCTTTCTCTCCTGTGCGCTCCTTCTGCGACCAAATTTGCCTAGGAAGTAGAGTCCACTTGAAGCCAATGCCATAAATTCCTTAAAAAATGAGGGTAACTAACTTAGTACGCATATCGAATTTAGATGTCGATATAGTATGTGTCCCATATTGAAGGATTCTCAACGCGTTTAAAAACGTTTTGACTTACATACGTAGAATCGATAGAAAAACGTAGATCTACAGCTCGATACTGTAGAGTTGCCATTATCCCGCGAGGGGTTTGCGGTAGCGTCGGAAGAAGTTTCCAGAAAGATATCAATTTATGGGCGAGGTTTATGACGATAGTAAAGGAACTTTTGGGTCATCCCGGTGATATTTCTGCAAGAAACGCTTCGGTACCGATGACAGCTGACGATAATTCAAAAATTGTGTTTCTGCTGGATAAACTTATTGAAGTTTCGGTTTTATTTGGTCTGGAACTCTGGAAAGAATTTAAATTATAAATTGAATTGAATCAGTTTTGTTTCGCGGTGTCAGAGTGCGGTAGTGATTGGCAGCGTTCGGGAGTGAGCGAGAGCGTGGAAAATGTGAGAGTGCGATAATGAATTTGAGAGTGCGATAATGAATGTGACAGTACGAAAGTGACTGCCGGCTTTCGAGGTGGGAGTGTGTTTGTGTACATGCATGCAGCAGTACGGAAGTGTGTGCTAGCGTGCGGGAGTGAGTGCGATGCTACTGAGGTGACTGAGTGTGAGCGTGTGAGAGTGCCGGAGTGAGTGTGATGTTACAGAGATGAGTGAGTATGAGAGTGCGGAAGTAAGTATGGGCGTGCTTGAGTAAATATACGTGAGTGAATTACAAATGAAAGAGTGAAAGCGAGATAACTGCTTAAAAGTACTTTAATATTTCTCTTAAAACATACAATATTAAAATATTCTATTTGTCAATGTGTTTTCTTTCGCGGAAGTCCCCGACCACCGACGTAGAACTGGCTTGGATTCTCAGTAACATTTGCTTGAATATCGATTCCAATTGCAGTTAAACATAATCATTTAAAATAAATTAAACGTAATGTATTTTAAACGGAACTCATATGTTGCATATTTATGAGTTCTGTTTAAAATACATTTCGGTGATACAAATTGGGATGATTAAAAATATACCAATCTAATTAGTCCGTCAGGTATATTATGGAAAATAATATAGGATACTAATGTTTCTTTTATCAAATATCTAAAAATGGACAAAGATAATATAGAACATCTAACTTCCATAGAGGTTGTAGGTGTGACGTCACGTCTATATACAAATAATATTTTAATTGTAAATGAATAAAACTCTCATTAGCCAGATTTTTTTCATAATTATTCTTCTTTTGTTGCGTTAGGAAAAAAACATGGGCGTAAATTTATAAATTTATATGAAACAAGCCAACACCCAGAAGCTATAGATAGCGCGCAAGTTGAATGCAGAGCTTAGGAATGCGGAGTGCTGTGACCGCGACAGTGACAGCACTATACACTGCAGGCGCGTGAGGTGGGGCGTGCGGATAGCGGGGGGAGATGCTCCCGCTCTTTACCTCAGATCCCGACTGCATTCAACTCGCGCGCTATCTGTAGGTAGTTTACATCTTAGTAAACATTGTAACTAACTAGCTTCTGGTTCATAGTTATTGCGTTGAAGATATTGTCTATTCTATGACTGAAGTTAGGCTTCTTGGGTATGTCCATAATAACACACAGCCTTCTTTAAAATTGTTTAAATACAAGTATAATATGTAATGTAGTGGTAGCGACTGAAGCAGAGTCCCTCTGGGGAAGTACCACACCTTTGCCAGTTATTCTACCGCCAAGCAGAAATGTGCAAACATTACTGTGTTCCGGTTTGAAGGGCAATGTTTCCAGAGAAATTACAGGGCTTAGAGATATAACAACTTAGATCTCTGGGTGACGAGCGCAGTGCGGTGCTAGGTAATGATTTGGACTCTTCATGTTCCAATAGCTGCGTGTCACTGTGCTGTTATGTAGCAGGCATGTTGCTTACCATCAGACACATGTCCTCCTCGTCTCGTCACTCTTTATTAAAAAAAAAAAAACGATAACATCAGAGGTTTCAGGTGAAACTGAACCTTATTTTGTTTTGATATCGAACAAGCGTCCGACTATTTAATGGTAAATGGTCACCATCGCCTGTAGTACTCGAAAAAACCAGGGGTATTCATTCATAAACCCTTGTAAGGAAAAGGAAAACTCCAGACACCCTTCCTATAATGCGAGTTAGGTCGTATTTTACAGGGAATGCCTCAGGTGAAACTGAATCATTTATTAGTTGTTGGCTTGGGCTAGGCTTCCTTGCTCGTGTATATTTCCATTCGAGTCTTTTCAGTGTATTTTTTATTAAACCATTTGTACCCTAATATTACAAACCGTGAAAGGTCTTGGTTTTGGACTATCATGTTCCAATAGCTGCGTGTTACTGTGCTGTTATGTGGCAGGCATGTTGCTTACCATCAGGCACATGACCTGCTCGTCTCGTCACTCTATGCTATAAAAAAAAAAAAAAAAAAAGGTTGTAATAGGTGGGATATTGATAAATAACAGATACCATATCGCCTGATGTCAATCGATGGTGCGGTACACGATAAATGGATACAATTACAAATTCAATTGTTTTTTATTATTGCTTGTTAGCTTTGGGTAGCTTTCATTGTTTCAGAGATATACGCGAAAAACGAAAATTTGCGTCTTTGACCTCGAATAAAAAACAACGCACAAACGGGATCGATGGGGACTTTTGATATGTCATTTGTAATGACGAATCCAAGGCCTGCACAAAAATCCGGCTTGTTGGGAATTAATGCAAACTGGAATCATAATTTAGTATATTTTGACTGGACTATTGTAGGTAAAGTAAGATGATACAAAAACACATTTTAAAAGTTAAACTCATACGAACTGGCCTCTTCGATTTATTGGTATTTTGGCGCCAACTACTAGCGCCAAAATACCAATAAATCTTCTATCTTCTACAGACCCCGTCAACGCCCAAGGCCCGAAAGCTCATGTCTTCTATCTGTGACCACAACGATCAAAGTGAATGAAGGAACCACGCCCAACAGTGGACAACAGAAGGCTGATAGTAAAAACAAGGCAATTCAAATATCTCAACATTATTCTGTACCAGAATACCGTGGGAACAGCGCAAGTGGGTAATTTAATGAAAAGTACATAGTTAATGTATACGGTTCGTCCTATAGCCTCCATTAACAATTAATTAAATATAATTTTAAACTACGTAGTACCTAATTATTGATGGAGAAGAATTCTCTTTTGTATATTTATTGTAAGCGTTGATTATAGGGTAACAGTTATTACCTTCAGGCATGGTGTTAAGTTACGGCTAGTCTAGTAACTTACGGGCTTAGTCAGGAGAACGGCGATTGCCGATCCAGAAGCCCAGGATTCGAATCCCACGCGCACCATTGTCTTTTCGTAGTCATGTGCGTAATGCCGCTAACTTACAACGGTCAAGGAAAACATCGTGAAGAAACCGACATGTACCTAGTCTTTCGAGGGCATGTGTCATCCACCAACCCGCACTGGGCTAGCGTGGTGTATAATGGCCTGGACTCTCTCCTTGAGAGAGAAGGCCTTGAGTCCCATCAGTGGGAAAATTTAGTGGGCTGGTTATGCATAGGATGACATTACCTTGAGGAGTGGTGTTAAGATTGGTCCGAGCCTGGGCTCGATTGACACAGGACCAAGAAAGATGGCATGAAAAGAAGAGAGGCCTATACTGAGTGGGATAAGGAAGGCTGTGGATGACGATGTTAATTTGTGGGGACGTTCGATTTCACAAGCTTCGTAGGTTTGAACCCTGTTTGCGGTTCGTAAGATGGCGGTCAAGTGTAAACCTATAAACAATTTGACAGACACAGGGACTGCTGATAGAAATGAAAACGTATAACTCAGAATTGTTGTATTAAGGCGCGTTCCCGAGCAATCCGAGTTTTTTGTATATTTTTCAGAGATATCTACTCTTTATCCAAAACAAATATCAACTGGTAAAGTTAGAAAGTTCTGCAAAATCCTAGCTTGAAAATCGTACCTAGTTTCTTGTTTTGTTGCTAAATATAATATCGAATTAATCTCCTCACAATGGAACGATAAAAAATAGAAATAATTTAAATTATCATCAATCTAGTCAAAAAGCCGTCATTATTTAGATTTTGTACTTACACCAAAGGTAATTAGGTTACAAATATTATGGTAGTAATCTTTTTTTCAATAGATCAAAATCTGATATTGTAAAGTGTTTATAATCATAATCATAATTTATTTATAACATTTGTTACACGTCAGTTTGTTTGTTACAATATAATAAAATTAATAATTATCATACATTGTATGTTGGTATTAA
This sequence comes from Ectropis crepuscularia, assembly GCA_963693475.1. NCBI lineage: Eukaryota > Metazoa > Arthropoda > Insecta > Lepidoptera > Geometridae > Ectropis > Ectropis crepuscularia. The sequence continues at coordinate 25,631,666 of OY856355.1, forward strand.
CAGTACCTATCCATTTCACCAATCCATATAATCAAAATAATGTCAATATCAATTCAAATAAATAATATTAAATCAATTTAAATAACAACATTGCAATTCGAAGATTAAATAATTTAAAATGTCAACTTATTAATATATGTCATGATATACAATGGTCCATTTTTAGTTTATTAAATTCGTCATAGGTATAGAACGTCTGCTCGGTAAGCCAGCGTTTAAGTCTAAATTTAAAGTTGCCGATAGAGAGCGCAGTGGTTATGGACTTTGGCAGCTTATTATACACTGTTGGACCCATAATGTGTGTCGATTTGGCTGTCTTCTCGAGCGTCCGGCGGACTTCTGCAAGTCTGCCTTTATTACGCGCACATGTTAGTGTTTTGTATGAATTCAGATTCATTCTAACATACACTGCAACCTGAAATATGACCAGACACGGCAATGTCATAATCCCAAGTTTCGCAAAATGTGGGCGAGCAGATTCGTCCATTCGAATTTTAGCGATCGCTCGAATCGCTCGTTTTTGGAGCTTAAATGCGCGTTCCCACTCAGCTGCTCTGCCGTATAGTTCCGTGCCGTATTGAAGAAGGGAATGCACTGTAGCGAAATAGCAAGCCCTTACGGCTTCCGCAGGCAATACTTTAGCGACGCGACTCAAGGCAAAACAGGCGCTCCCCAGCTTCCCGCAGAGTTTGTTAATGTGCGGCTCCCATGTTAGACCCCGATCTATCTCGAAGCCGAGGAACGTCATGCTATCGACCTGCAAAATCCGTCTCCCTCCACATGGACGGCTAACGGTCGTGTCTGGTGACCCGACAGACAGAAATGCATCAAATTAGTCTTATTCAAATTGAGCGCTAAGCCATTGTCCCCAAACCACACACTGAACTGGCGCGCCGCCTCGTTTAACCTCTGCTCCAAGAGATCGACCGTGGATGCCGCGACAATCGCGACAACGTCATCAGCATACATCACTATTTCCCCTGAGCTCACAGCACCCGGCAAATCATTCAGGAGCAGGGAAAAGAGTATATTGGAGACGGACGAGCCTTGAGCCACCCCCGTGTCCGAGCAGAGCAGATCAGATTTCTCCGTCCCTCCGCACGCTACTACAGCTTGTGACCTATTCTGCATGAGACCCACCAAAAGCGAGTGTACTTTGCCTCGGACACCATAATAATTCAGCTTTTCCGCTAGCACGGTGTGATCGGCCACGTCGAATGCCTTTGACAGGTCGCAACACAGAACAGCCACCTGCTGCTTATTCTCACGCGCCTGCAACACCCTGTACATTACTTCACGCGCTTGTGGTAGACCGGCCCTCACGGTACGCGTACTGGCGGTCGGACAAGGCGTCCGTCTCCGCCAGAAACTCGACAAGACGACCACTCAGCCCATTCTCAAAAACCTTGGCTACAGCTGGTATTATGGATACCGGCCTGTAGCTGTCAATATCTTCGCGCCTGCCTTTGCCCTTATAAAGAGGAGATACCTTGCTAGTTTTCATCGCGTTAGGATAAACTCCTTCATCAATACATCTGTTGAAACACTCGGCTAGTATAGGAGCCATTGAGCAGATAACAGACCTGAGCAGCTTCATAGAAACTCCGTAGATATCTTTAGAAGATTTCGCTGGTATTCGTGTAGTCACTATATGGAATATTTCGTCAGCGCTGAACATTCTTAGCCTCAGAGAACGGTCCGCGCACGGGCGCGCCGCACACAGCGCCGCGCCAGCGCGGGCGACGCTGGCGCGGGGCGCGCCGCACGCGGCGGCCGCACCCAGGAACCTCAGGTTCATGGCCTGCAAGGCGTCTTTCTTTGTCTGGAACTGACTACCATCTAAGTTTTTAATAATATCTGTGACATCGAGAACAGGAGCATTGTCCTTACCTCTCTCCTTATTTACAATATTCCACATATATATGTAAGTGTTTATAATCTGAGGGTAAAACAGAGACAAATTCGACTGTCACTCTTGTTAAAAAAAAAAGCAGCTGACGCATGCGTCCCGCTGCCGTTGCTACAACGCTACGCCTCTATTATATTATTATTTTCCACGTATTTATTTCATGTCCTTAAATCTTAAGTTTTTACAATCTTTATGTAAAACAACATAAAAACATTATAAAAACCTAAACGTAGATAGCCGCCAGCAGCGGGGCAGGCCCCAAGCTACCGGTGGTTAGGACTGCAAAGTGAGGAACCTCCTGACGATGCGCGCTGTGTCGAGGATGACCGCCGCGTGCATCTGACCCTTAAACCAACCGTCTAGCGAAAGTCTCATAAGGTGTTGGTCGAGACTTTTCGCTACAAGGCCGTTTGCCGACACAACTATTGGGACTATGATCGTCGAATCAACATCCCACATGGCGGTAACCTCATGAGCCAAGTCAAGATACTTGCTAAGCTTGTCCTTCTCGGCTTTCACGAGGTTCTCGTCATGTGGTACAGTGATATCGACGATCACATTACTATTATTAGCGACGCGATGCATAATAAATAACTTCTCTTAACTTAAAGTGCTCAAACAAGATTCCACCTAAAAAAAATGATTCTCACAATTTTATTTTCATAATATCAAAGTTTAGGTGGGAAGTTCATGTGAAATTCATACCGCAAGGGCTATCCAGAGATAACAAGGGAGATATGTCACAATGTGGCCTTTTATGTACCTCATCCGCTCACTAATGAGGCTACCATAAGGACAACCCTAGCCAATGATACCAGCCCTAACTGTGGCAAGAGTAGATCTACTGTTTTACATTGCCGTTTCGTTTTGGGAGGTGTTGTTAACATAATGAAACTTAAAAATTTTAAAAAGTAAATAAATAAATGTTGGTGGACAATTCACACACAACACCATCTGACCCCAAACTAAGCAAAGCGTGTATGATGGCGGCCAGATAGCTGATATAATACTTATATAGTTTTAAATACATACTTATTATACATAGAAACACCCAGACACAGTGCAAACTTTTGAATTCATCACACAAATATTTGCACTGGGTGGGTATCGAACCCACGACAGGCTTCGCAGGCAGAGCTACTAACCACTAAACCACGAGGCCATTGTATTTTAACAACATACAAAAATGCAGGATTCGACATTTTGTTCTACTTTTGTCTTGTAACTTGGGAACATACAGACAGACAGAAACGCTTTATTATGCACACAAGTAATAAATCACTAGATATCACTTATAAATAGAAACACCCAGACACAGTGGTCTGGGTGTTTCTATGTATAATAAGTATGTATTTAAAACTATATAAGTATTATATCAGCTATCTGGCCGCCATAGTACAAGCTTTGCTTAGTTTGGGGTCAGATGGTGTTGTGTGTGAATTATCCACCAATATTTATTTATTATTTATTTATAATGGTATCCGTTGGTTTCGCACTAGGTATCGCACTAGGTACAGGCGTATCGGGAAGGCCAAAATCCAGTGGAAACAATTAATGACTAAGAGATAATACGCAAGTGTTCCGCTTTTGTAATCGTAGTTAAGTGTTGTTGAAACTTTTGTAAAAGTAGGTCGATTTAACCATCATTCAATTAAATTACTTATTAAAATTGTGGGTCGTAACATTTTACAACATAATCGTTGAATCAGCTTATTTAGATTTGTGGGCCTAGGTTATAAAAATCATAACTTAATCGTTAGTTAAGTCGTAAATCGGCGAATACTGTAAATCACTAGCAGCATAAGCTGTTTACTAAATATTGTTTTTAAGCTTTCGCGATTCGGACACATATTTTAATACTTTATCACGATAAATACTATTATTTAATTACTTCGACGTTTCGGCAGCGTTATAACCGCCATGGTCACGAGAAGACTGGTAAGACTTGGGAGTCCCAGGAGTGGGAATTAAGCAGGACCGAGTATCGATTTATTAAATGTATTATATCATATATATAATACATTGTTATAATACATGTATTATATATAATAAATTTCCTTCGTCTCCTCATTATCTGCAAGAACGATTTCAATTTCGCCAATCTCTTCTCCCTAGATTGCTGAGAACTGCGGATAACCTTACGCTTGATATCCCTCAACACAGTACATCTTTTTACTCATCCTCTTTTACTGTGTGTGAGGGCTATCAAGTTGTGGAATGAGCTTCCGTTGGAAATAAAACGTGCCCAGTCGTTGGATATTTTTAAGCTTCGGGTTAAAGAGTTCTATCTAAAATCTTAGTTGCTACTATGTGTACCTATCCTTTAGTTGTAATGTCTGTACAAGTTCTAGTACTTATTTATTGTCTCAAATATGAGTAGGTTTATGTAATATTTCAACGGCGTGTTATGTATTTATTTTTATTGATATTTATGTACTTATGCATTTCGTATGTATTCTTAATGTAAGTAGTATATTTTAAGCATAATTATTGTCATGTCATGTAATATCCCAGTCGTTGGATATTTTTAAGCTTCGGGTTAAAGAGTTCTATCTAAAATCTTAGTTGCTACTATGTGTACCTATCCTTTAGTTGTAATGTCTGTACAAGTTCTAGTACTTATTTATTGTCTCAAATATGAGTAGGTTTATGTAATATTTCAACGGCGTGTTATGTATTTATTTTTATTGATATTTATGTACTTATGCATTTCGTATGTATTCTTAATGTAAGTAGTATATTTTAAGCATAATTATTAGTTACTTGATGTTATAATTTGTTGTCTATTTTCTACATTAATTTACCTAAAATATTAAGGGCCGCATTATTGTACATATAATCCTATCCATGCACGGTTGCCTGGAAGAGATTGCTCTGAGCAATAAGGCCGCCATTTAAAATGTCATAAATGTGTAATAGTTCTTAGTTTCTTTTGTAATTTTTCTTATCTTATCTTATCTTATCTTATCTTATCTTATCTTATCTTATCTTATCTTATCTTATCTTATCTTATCTTATCTTATCTTATCTTATCTTATCTTATCTTATCTTATCTTATCTTATCTTATCTTATCTTATCTTATCTTATCTTATCTTATCTTATCTTATCTTATCTTATCTTATCTTATCTTATCTTATCTTATCTTATCTTATCTTATCTTATCTTATCTTATCTTATCTTATCTTATCTTATCTTATCTTATCTTATCTTATCTTATCTTATCTTATCTTATCTTATCTTATCTTATCTTATCTTATCTTATCTTATCTTATCTTATCTTATCTTATCTTATCTTATCTTATCTTATCTTATCTTATCTTATCTTATCTTATCTTATCTTATCTTATCTTATCTTATCTTATCTTATCTTATCTTATCTTATCTTATCTTATCTTATCTTATCTTATCTTATCTTATCTTATCTTATCTTATCTTATCTTATCTTATCTTATCTTATCTTATCTTATCTTATCTTATCTTATCTTATCTTATCTTATCTTATCTTATCTTATCTTATCTTATCTTATCTTATCTTATCTTATCTTATCTTATCTTATCTTATCTTATCTTATCTTATCTTATCTTATCTTATCTTATCTTATCTTATCTTATCTTATCTTATCTTATCTTATCTTATCTTATCTTATCTTATCTTATCTTATCTTATCTTATCTTATCTTATCTTATCTTATCTTATCTTATCTTATCTTATCTTATCTTATCTTATCTTATCTTATCTTATCTTATCTTATCTTATCTTATCTTATCTTATCTTATCTTATCTTATCTTATCTTATCTTATCTTATCTTATCTTATCTTATCTTATCTTATCTTATCTTATCTTATCTTATCTTATCTTATCTTATCTTATCTTATCTTATCTTATCTTATCTTATCTTATCTTATCTTATCTTATCTTATCTTATCTTATCTTATCTTATCTTATCTTATCTTATCTTATCTTATCTTATCTTATCTTATCTTATCTTATCTTATCTTATCTTATCTTATCTTATCTTATCTTATCTTATCTTATCTTATCTTATCTTATCTTATCTTATCTTATCTTATCTTATCTTATCTTATCTTATCTTATCTTATCTTATCTTATCTTATCTTATCTTATCTTATCTTATCTTATCTTATCTTATCTTATCTTATCTTATCTTATCTTATCTTATCTTATCTTATCTTATCTTATCTTATCTTATCTTATCTTATCTTATCTTATCTTATCTTATCTTATCTTATCTTATCTTATCTTATCTTATCTTATCTTATCTTATCTTATCTTATCTTATCTTATCTTATCTTATCTTATCTTATCTTATCTTATCTTATCTTATCTTATCTTATCTTATCTTATCTTATCTTATCTTATCTTATCTTATCTTATCTTATCTTATCTTATCTTATCTTATCTTATCTTATCTTATCTTATCTTATCTTATCTTATCTTATCTTATCTTATCTTATCTTATCTTATCTTATCTTATCTTATCTTATCTTATCTTATCTTATCTTATCTTATCTTATCTTATCTTATCTTATCTTATCTTATCTTATCTTATCTTATCTTATCTTATCTTATCTTATCTTATCTTATCTTATCTTATCTTATCTTATCTTATCTTATCTTATCTTATCTTATCTTATCTTATCTTATCTTATCTTATCTTATCTTATCTTATCTTATCTTATCTTATCTTATCTTATCTTATCTTATCTTATCTTATCTTATCTTATCTTATCTTATCTTATCTTATCTTATCTTATCTTATCTTATCTTATCTTATCTTATCTTATCTTATCTTATCTTATCTTATCTTATCTTATCTTATCTTATCTTATCTTATCTTATCTTATCTTATCTTATCTTATCTTATCTTATCTTATCTTATCTTATCTTATCTTATCTTATCTTATCTTATCTTATCTTATCTTATCTTATCTTATCTTATCTTATCTTATCTTATCTTATCTTATCTTATCTTATCTTATCTTATCTTATCTTATCTTATCTTATCTTATCTTATCTTATCTTATCTTATCTTATCTTATCTTATCTTATCTTATCTTATCTTATCTTATCTTATCTTATCTTATCTTATCTTATCTTATCTTATCTTATCTAAATAAATAAAATAAATTATCCAAAGCTGTTAGCGTAAGTACTACTTATCTTCTTTTACTGTTCTTTTTATTAATTTTGTGTAAGACAATTATGATTTGTTGTTTCATTGTTTTCAAAGGGTGGCAACACTGCCCCTAGCCCTACGAATCCTTTGATTCCGCCGCGCCGTATCTATCGCTTGTTTTGGTGATCTTTCAACAAAATATCAAACAATGGCTGAAATCGTTTGTTGACTAGCGTATACAGAATTTCACGGAACGTCTATAAAGCCCATTAGCGACCGTTCTTTATCTGTCCCTTTATCGTAATAATTGTGTTATACTCTTCAAAAACTAAAATGCCCGTATTTAATTTGAGAAATAGACACAATATGTATGTATTTTATTGTTTAAAACGCGCCATAACAATGTAGGTATATGTTACCGTAAAATTGTTAAAAGCGTTAGATTATAACTAACTTTACCTAGTGCTAGATATAATATTACGCGTTATAATATAAATTGACGGTGATTGCAATTTTACGGAGACATGTATATGAGAGACGAGAGATGTGCCAAGAGGCTCATATAACAACGACATATTTTTACGAACAAGACTTTAAATGCTTGAACATAAAGATCACCAAGAGAGTGCATCAAGAGTGCAACTAATCTGCATGATTTAATAACACCCTGCCTTTTTATCAAACTGCTCGTAGCGACGTCGCTTCATGGTTGTCCTTCCAAAGACTGCAACGAAGAGGTTTGATTCTACTTTTGTGATAGTCTAGCTCTAGGCTGTGGAATGCGTTGCCTGACTTTTTGAAGTGAAAACTTCTTTAGGCGCGCATAGACAAATTTTTCGTGGGGTGTAAATTGATTTCTAGCGTCACGCTCGGGTATGATAAGAAATCTTCGGGTAAACTCGGGACCTTGGCGATTGGGCATCTAGAAATGCGTCAGCCAATGGGAAATGCTGAAAGGGTGTGGTCTTGCCATCATGGCATGGCCAACTAGAAATGCGTGAGCCAATGGGAAATACTGACGCATTTCTAGATGGCCATGCCATGATGGCGAGGCCACGCCCTCCGGTTACACCCGTGTAGTTTCCAAGGTAAGCTATCAAATTCTGAGTTTTAAGTTTTCACTTCTATCGGCAGTTCCTATGACTGCCATTTTTTTAAAACTTTTACAGGTGTACACTTGTTAAGCGACGATGCGGTCTACGATGGAGCGTGTCTACCTAGACGAAACCGATTCACTCTCGATTTGAAGACCAAGATTGGAACCATCGGGAAAACCCGCTGTTTTAATGTTTTAGCAAACGGGCGTTCGAGCCCTAAGCCATGAGCTTTTAGGTTCTATGACAGTCGTCACTTGACACAAATGTAGGCCGATAATAATCAATCACTCAAGGCTGTAGACATACTAAACTAAGCTATTAATTCACCAAATACATATTCGCTCCGTTTAGTTCATTTCGTCCACATCATTTCGCCTAATAGATCCGATAAATCCTGCCGACGCATTGACATAAAGGTATATCTGTAATTACAGGGCTAGTCTAGTAATGCATCCGGCATTAACTATGTATGTGCGATGAAAGAGACATGTTTAAAGTAAACGATGCGATATTATTAGTCAGTAATACTAGTACTATAGACGTTTATAAGTTGGCTGGTGTAGTCGGCAGAAAGGCGACTCAAAGCACCGATCCAAAGCACCTGGTTCTAATCTACGAGCAAAAGACAGCTGTTTAGCTGTCTTTTCGAAGTTATGTGCGTTATGCCGATAGCTTAAAAACGGTGAAGTAAAAAATCGTGATGAAACTGACACGTACTCGTACCTAGAATCATTCGAGGTCATGCATCGTTCACCAACCCGCGCTTCTACCGCCTAACTAAATCGGTTATCATAATTTGCTAATGCTGTCTCTATCATTTCAAGCGAAAAGAAAAGAGAGAGAAACATCAAAGCTTTGACATTTTTCGTTCGGCGGTAGACCCCCCGCACTGCGCTAGCGTCGTGGATTATGGTCTTAATGCTCTCCTTGAGAGCGAAAGCCGTGAGTCCCAGCAGTGGAAATATTTATTGGGTTTCTTAAAATGCTGTATAGACTATCTATTTAAATAAATAGCTCACTTTATATTCCCGCTGCTGGGATTCCGGTCCATCTCACACGAGGAGAGAATCAAAGCCTTAATATTAATACATCACGCTGCAGGTTGCGGATGTCACCTGTATAGGTATAATGTGCAATATACGTACCGTTCGCAAAAATGAGTAATGAAAATTCAAAATTAGCTAAAAGACGAAACGTTCGCCTATTTACAGTTCCTGTGACACCATGTAGTTTTAATCAGCAAAGATTTGGTACGGCTTTGAATATACGAGAAACGCCCCCATAGCACAGATCAGAAAATAGTTACTTCGTAACAGATGCATCACTGCCATACAAAAGCGCAAATACCTACACGATAATAACCTAAACTTTCGTAAACTACTTACCTACTGTTACTTGCAAGCAAAAATACACCTTTGTACAAGCACGCAGAGTTGAGAATACCGTGCGCCCCGTGTGACTTGTCGTCTGCTTACGTCACTGACCAAACGTGCTAGGGTTGTACGAAATATGATAAGACTAGTGGCCCATTCCGGCTTCGCTCGAATAATAATCTAGACACCAACTGCAGCGCCATCGCCGGGTTGTTTTGTAAATCTAAACAATCGAGGGCCCTACCTAAACGCATACAGAAAATATCATTCAAATCGGTTCAGCCGTTTAGGAGGTGTTTATTAACAACGAAAAGTGGCATTGATTTTTATATAATATAGATTGATTTTGAAAAAAAAATTTTGTGTAGGGGACCATTTTGGGATCGATATTATCCAAACATCTAAGAACCACCGCACGAAAATAAACTTTTATAAAAAACGCATCGAAATCGGTCCGTTTGAGCTCTACGGTGCTACAGACAGACACACACACAGACAGACATCGACGTCAAACTTATAACATCCCATTTTTGGTCGGAGGTTAAAAATTAATTCACAATTAGCTGAGCTATCACGAAACATACTTATTACATACTAAAAAAATTAAAACCAGAACCTCCTCCTTCTTTGAATCCGGTTAAAAATTCTATAGCTTTTTCAGGTAGGTACGTATTATAGTTCATTGATGCTGAAGTATATTTTAGTTATACAATGTAGCTAGTTGTAAGTTGTTACAAATTAGTATCATTCAGTATGTACATGAATATTCAAATAAAACCGGCCAAGTGCGAGTGGGACTCCCGCACGAAGGGTTCCGTACCATCCCACTAATAGGTATTATAAATGTGAAAGTATGGATGTTTGGATATTTGGATGTTTCGATGTTTGTTGCTCAATCACGCCGTAACGTATAAACGGATCGGGCTGAAATTTAGAATACAGTTAGATTATAGTCTGGAAGAACACACAGGCTACTTTTTATCCCGGGAAAATTACGGGAACGACGGGAACGGGAACTACGCGGGTAAAACCGCGGGGCACTGCTAGTTAGCAAATAAACGGCGAAAACTTCTTTGGCATTATACGAAATTTCTTTTACATCGCAATTTCCGCAGACAAGCAAAAAGTATTAGCAGAATATTGACTTTTCCCTCATGATAATCACAATGAAGTCTACATCGCGATCTATTTTTACTAGTGGCGCCATCTAGTTTATTTTCGACGGACTAATCGAGCAAAATCGTATCAAAATCTTTGGGTACGGAACGCTAATAAAAAGTATGTCTTCAAAAACTCATTTAAATTTATTGAGACATAATAAAGATGGGATAAAAAGGTATTTCAGACAAAATATTTTTTACGCATAATCTCTATTGTATCTATTCTAAATAGATCTTACCTATACAAAATACATATTATTACACACTACTGTTTCCATGTTCTGTGCCATTGAAACCTACCAAAATGATGCTCAAAAATAAATATTAACAATAAAAACACTTACCTTGCTTCCTGTTTCGGCAATTTGAAATAAGATAAATTACTACATTTTAGTGTATTGCTCTATTGCAGCCATCCACAAATCCAAAATACAATAACGCCGCGACATTATTTATGCGCGCACTCGGCGTTCGTTCGCACGTCAACTCGGGCAAGCGGCCGGCGCCCCTGTGATTTTAGAACACCCGGGTGGACCCGAAAGAGTAGGTTAAAATCTCGCGCCGTATAGCGAGTGGTGAGGGTGTGCCCATAGATAGTCACGTTATTTTTAAATGTTTTACGATGGGGGTTAATGTGAATGACGATAGGAGATATTGGTTCGTCCCGAGATGGTCACAGCATGTCTTGGATTCAAGAGTGCTTGTGACGAAGGTGTGTCCTATAGGAGGGTCCGGAGACGGCAAGCCGGGACTGGTTTGCGAAAGAATGCGAGAGCTGTCTCACTTTCCCGCCAAAAACAGCAAAGATGGAACCTCGTCCCACGGAGCTCCACGGAGCCTCGTGGACGTTTTAGTCGGTACCACAGGGGAATAGGAGAGGCAGACTCGTTAATCCTGTCCGGTACTGTTTCGATTCAGTTAATCGGACCGATCGATAGGACCGTTTCGTGTAAGTGGCGGGCTTTATTGCCTAGCGTACAGGGAGTCCTAGCCTCTAGAATGGCCTTGTTAAAATGTCGCAGGAAGTAAAAAAAAGTTAAATTGGGCACATGGTAGGACTCTTGGCAGAGTCCGCCTGGGGAAGGACACACCTTTGCCAATTATTCTACCGCCAAGCAGTAATGTGCAAACATTACTGTGTTCCGGTTTGAAGGGCGATGTTTCCAGAGAAATTACAGGGCTTAGAGATGTAACAACTTAGATCTCTGGGTGACGAGCGCAGTGCAGTGCTAGGTAATGATTTGGACTCTTCATGTTCCAATAGCTGCGTGTCACTGTGCTGTTATGTGGCAGGCATGTTGCTTACCATCAGGCACATGTCCTGCTCGTCTCGTCACTCTTTATTTAAAAAAAAATAAAAAAAATGCATGATAGTAAGTGACATGGAAGGAATTATAGCCTTAACTCTAGCACGGAGAGAGTCAAGGCCATAATCCACCAAGGCTTGGAAATCACTGCCTAGATTTAGCTACAAATATTAAAACTAACATTTATAATATTAGAAGGACACACGTAAAGCAATTTATTAGCGAGTTAGCATTTCCACACTTGTACGAGGGTCAAACTGAAAGTTCTTAGAACTGGCCACTTATAAACAATATAATAAAAAAATAATTCTATAATTTGAAAATAGAACTCTTTGCCAATATTACTGAGTATATACTTCATTCATTTGTCATTTGTTTTACGATTTGGCGGCAAATTGAAAATTGTCTGTGTCACGTCAACATGAATTTAACACGAGAAAATTTTCGTGCAATGATTTTTTATGACTTTCGATGTCATTTAAGTCAACAAGAAAGTTATGATAGACTACGATTGGCCTTTCACGATGAAGCCCCATCTCGTGCGACTGTTTACAACTGGTTTAATGAGTTTAAACGTGGTCGCACTAATCTCACTGATGATTTACGTGAGGGACGGCCTTCTACGGCGACGACTGAAGATAACATCTGTGTTGTGCGGCGTATGATAGAGACTGACAAAAGAGTGACCTATCAGCAGATTCGGACAAGCTTAGGCATCGGTATGAGTCAAGTGCACAAAATCCTACACGAACATTTAGCGGTCAGGAAGCTTTGCGCCCGGTGGATACCTCATAATTTGACTGAGGCTCAAAAACTCCATCGTGTGGATTGGTGCCGTAAAATGATTGAAAGATTTAACGGAGGTGACTCAAATGCTGTGTTCGACATACTAACAGGTGACGAAAGCTGGATTTACTGTTATGATCCTGAAACCAAAAGACAATCTGCTCAGTGGGTGTTTCCTTTCGAGGAGTTGCCAACTAAAGTGAAGAGAGATCGAAGTGCGGGGAAAAAAATGGTGGCCTCGTTCTTTGGAAGGATAGGTCATTTCGCAACAATTGTGTTAGAGGATCAAAAAACAGTTTCTGCAGAATGGTACACTACCAATTGTTTGCCACTTGTCTTGGAAAAAGTTCGAGAGAAACGACCTCGCAGTAGGATCCTCCTTCACCACGACAACGCCTCATCGCACACCGCCAAGCGAACGATCGACTATTTGGCGACATCAAACGTTGAATTACTGGGTCACCCGCCGTATAGCCCCGACCTCGCGCCTTGTGATTTTTATTTATTTTCAAAAATTAAAGAAAAACTTAAAGGAAAGCGGTTTATGAATGCTGAAGAAGCGGTGGCTGCGTATCGCGATGCCATTGAAGAGACCCCTAAGGACGAGTGGGCAAAGTGCTTTTCCCAGTGGTTCCATCGCATGCAGCGGTGTATTGACGTGAATGGACAATATTTTGAAAAGATATAATAAAACTAATAACTGGCTAATGTAATCAGTTTTTGATTTTCTAAGAACTTTCAGTTTGACCCTCGTATGTTCCGTTTACGACATCGTTTCATGGTTGGCGTTACAACGAAGAGTTTGACTCTTCTTCTGTGCTATGAACGTTTAGGCTGTGGAATACGTTGCCTGAGATTTTTCCCCATGGTTACAACTTTGGTGTCTTCAAATCGAGAGTGAAGTTTCTTCTAGGTAAAGCACGCTCTATCGCAATTTAGCTACAAATATTAAAACTTTCACATTTATAATATTAGAAGGATACACGTAAAGCAATTTATTAGCGAGTTAGTATTTCCACACTTGCATGTTCCGTGTGGGAATCCTCCCGGGCCCTATATCACGCGAAGGCTGCGTGGGTCGCGCTGAATTCTTTATACCAGCTGACCGTCCGCCGATGATAGGGCACCGGCCGGAGGGAACCTTTGATCCTCTCTGTAATGACATGCTAACGACCTGCTCGCTATTTTACTTATCTGACGCTGATTTGACGACCCCGTCCGTTTTGGGGTTATAGATGCTAAAGTGGCGGTTTTCGGGTTAAAACTGTAGTGAAGAAAATTTCCGATATCACAAACATGAGCGTAGCTCGAATAAGCGACATCGTTTCAAGGCCGACTTTCTAACGTCGAGGTTTGCCTTTACTTTTGTGATAAGAACATCGGGCTGTGGAATGTGTTGCCTGAGATTTTTCGCTATGGTTACAATTTTGGTGTCTTCAAATCGAGAGTGAATCGATTTCTTCTAGGTAAGCACGATCCATCGTAGACCGCATCGTCGCTTAACATCAGCCGAGATGGCAGTCAAGTGTAAACATTACCGAGCGCTTGGCCGACGTTACACGTAGACACAATGCTGGCGTTTATTTGGCCAAATGTATAAACATTTTAATTAATTATGATGATAATGTTTTTTTTTACTTTCACGATTTGAACTCACATTGAAAAGTTTACGTAGGACTCTCGATGGTATGGCAGCGTTACAACGGCCGTGGTCACGAGAAGACTGAAGGTATTCCGGGGAGTCTACCGCCGAACGAAAAATGTCATAGCTTTGATGTTTCTCTCTCTTTTCTTTTCGCTTGAAAATATAGAGATAGCAATAGCAACGCTAAAGCCGATTTAGTGGCGGTAGAAGGCCGGGTCTTATCTCTCCTCAAATGAGGGTAGATGGAAATCTCCATCTGAGGGTAGATGGAAATCTCCATCTACCCTCAGATGGAGATTTGGTCTTCAAAAATCTCAGAATTGTCACCACGACACACAACACAATACTAATAAGATAGGTGATATTAAGTCCTGTGTAATATTTTCAATGATGATGATGTTCAGTAACGTTGTTGCTATTTTTTTTTCACGCGTGCTAAAGTTAATTTAACTGTTGTTCCAGATGTGAATTACTGCGCTAATGAGGAAGAAATAACACGGAAGTAACAAGGTATGTGATGCGATAATTATATGTTGTTGTAGATAAAAAACATTTTATACCGTAAGCATAAAAAAATATCCTAAAGGGATATTTTTACAACCATATAATGAGCGATAATAAGAGGAAAATAAAATATGGATTTTTTGTTTTTGTACATTTTTAAACCATAAACTAAGTAATTAAATACATTTTAAATAAATTATAAATACTAAAATATTTACATATTTATAACATTAAAAAAGCCATGGTGTCAAGCCTTGTGACTTGAACCCGCAATCATAAGGTCATAGGTTCAAATCCAGCCCGAACTTCTGAGTACTTTTTAAGTGCAGGTATATGTACAATTTGTTTTCGCCAATGATTTTAACGATGAAGGAAAACGTCGTCAGGAAACCACCATGTTAAAATAATCTCTCAAGGTCATTCATCATTCATCAATCCGCACTTGGCCAGGGTGGTGGAACGGCCTTGACTCTTTCCATACGGTAAATGGCCCTGAGTCCTAACCGTGGGAACATTTAGTAGGCTGCTTAAGTTAAAAATCAGGAATAGTTTTAAAAAATGTTTGATTAAAATAAAATTCCTACAAATAAGGTCGAAAATATTTATTGTATTTGTGTATGGAAATCTTGAAAACCCAGCGGATAAGAGCTAGCAGGTACAGATAAGAATGCCACCCACCGCTTCTTTAAGACCTTTGCGTAGGAGGGTATCAATCAACCCCCGCAAAGGACCCCATTTACTCAAAACAAAGCCACAAAATCGGAAAAAATACTTCAAACGGGACATTAAACCACGGACAGAAAATATCGGATTACAGACAGACTGACACTTTCCTTCAATACAATAAAAGGCGTCAAATAGCACAAAAGTCTTCAATATAGAGCACCCAACACATCGATAACAATAACCGGTGTCGCCACTGTCGAAAGTACCATTGAAACTCTTTAAGATGTTTCTAAAAGGAAAACAGTAATGTGTGAACATTACTGTGTTCCGGTTGGAAGGGTAATGTTTCCAGAGAAATTACAGGGCTTAGACATTTAACAACTTAGATCTCTGGGTGACGAGCGCAGTGCAGTGCTAGGTAATGATTTGGACTCTTCATGTTCCAATAGCTGGGTGTCACTGTGCTGTTATGTGGCAGGCTTGTTGCTTACCATCAGGCACATGTCCTGCTCGTCTCGTCACTCTATACTATAAAAAAAGACATGGTACAGAAAATCGTAGTTCATTCATTTCGTCATAATCCACAAGTGGCGTGGTCCGGGTTAATGGAACAAAAAAAAGTGATAATACCGTTCGACACTCCCGACACTCCTGTAGTGTCTCGACTCGAGTGTCTGAAGAGATGTCTCGATAAAAGACACTTCTGGAGAACACTCCAAAGGGACTGACAATTCATAAAGGCGAGTGATGGAGACGCGTTATGAGTGAGAACGGTTCAAGTGGACGAAAAACCGGTAGTGGCTCTGAGGTGGGGACGATTTGTATTAAAAGGGATGTAAATTTAGCACTGCTTAGCTGTTGGGAAAGTCATACTATTTATTTAAAGTTGCAAAAACAACTGTTTGAGTAATAATAAGTAATTGAGGTGATGCTATAAGATTTTTTTGAGAAGGTGATGCTAAAAGATTTTTTGGCTTTGACCAAAGAGTTAACATATACTACGTATAGAGTTAGAACAAACGCTTTACACCGAAAGCACAGATCTGAGCGCTCATGTCTTGTCGCTCTTGTGCAAGTGTCATACTTTTGTCGCGGTACATCACTATGTCGCCCATAGCTAACATCACCTCATCTGCTTACGATTGGTATAAAGGAACCGTGCGGAAAAACCTGATCTATTTACTTATTCTTTATCCTTAGTTAGGCCTTGACAAATTATAGCCTAAAAGATTCTCGTATTCTTGTATCAGGTTTCAAGACGAGCAAAGCGTGCATCTGATGGTTAGGTACACGCTGGCCAATAACAACACACTATCACACAATTATTTAAATATAAAGATTTCAAGGCACTGCTAGAACTGCACTTGTCGCTTATATAGGTATAGGATGATTTATCTCTTTGTCTTGTACTTCATTTGAAAACATTACGCTTCATACTGGAGTATAGTAATGTTTTGCATATTGCAAGGCGAGAATAACTAGAAAAAGACGTGATACATCGCCAGTGGGACTTTCTCAAGGGTCTTACCACAAAGTGTACAATATTTGTGTTAAAGTGTAATTTACCTGTCATTTATGAATATTGTTAGTGCTAAAATTTTATTAACTTGGCTATCCGGGAATTGCGTCGTCTGCGGTAGCAAGTTCGATAGACAGTAGGTCACTTGAGACTAATCATCTCTTTATAAAAAAAACCGCCCACAGTTATTTTTTTTTTTAAACTTTTATAGGCTTACACTTGACCGCCATCTCGCCTGATGTTAAGCGACGATGCGGTCTACGATGGAGCGTGTTTACCTAGAAGAAACCGATTCACTCTCGACTTGAAGACACAAAGATTGTAATCAACAGGGAAAACCCACTCAGGCAACGCATTCCAAAGCCTAGACGTTCTTATCACAAAGGTAGAGTCAAATCTCTTCGTTCGTGTCTTTGAAGTGAAAGCTTGTTTTGGCGCGCCTCAGACAGATTTTTCGTGGACTGTGAATTAAAATCTAGCGTCACGCTCGGGAACGATAATAAATCTTCGAGTAAACTCGGGACCATGCTCACGCCCTCCGGTTTCACCCGCGTAGTTACTAGGTAACTATCAAATTCTGAGTTATAAGTTTGCACTTCTATCGGCAGTCCCTATGACTGCCAATTTTTTTTTCGTATTGAACCAGATTTAGACTACTGAAAGATCCTAACTAACCTCTTAGTAGCTTTTGACTATGATCACCTAAAACCTAAGAAAACCTGACATGATAAGTTCTCCGCACGTAATTGTTGTCTAATTGTGCTATAAATAAACGTGAAAGCCTCTATTTCTAGAAGTTTAAAGCACAAGTTCGCGTAATTTAACCTGAAGCTAAGTTGAGAATGTTAAGATAGCCGGCAGGTAGATAAACACGGCGTGACCTTTGTGCGGTTACGTGGGAGGCCCTAAATAGCGGGGGCTGTGGGGTCTAAATCTTTCAGACCGCTTTCTTAGGCCGCTAGGAGGCGGCCACACTCACAAATTACCTGCAAATTACTTTTCGTAGCTCCAAAGTCATCGTTTCATAGTTGACAATCCATCGTTTCTTTCATTATTAAGGTTCCGAAGACGAAGAGGTTTGACTCTACTTTTGTGGCTGTGGAATTAAATAAATAAATAAATAATAAATAAATATTGGTGGACAATTCACACACAACACCATCTGACCCCAAACTAAGCAAAGCTTGTGTGATGGCGGCCAGATAGCTGATATAATACTTATATATTTTTAAATACATACTTATTATACATAGAAACACCCAGACACAGTGCAAACATTTGAATTCATCACACAAATATTTGCACTGGGTGGGGATCGAACCCACGACCCTCGGCTTCGCAGGCAGAGCTACTACCCACTAAGCCACAAGGCCAGCCGAAATGAAATGCAATGTATCGTAATCTAAATAAATCTAATTGAAACTGGGCAACGTGCCAAAGACAAAACATTGCATTAAAATCATTTCTTGTTAGTTTTTTGTAAAACTTGGGTTAAAAAAATGTACATGTACCTACACAAAATTTTACAAAACCTAACAAGAAATTACGATTTAAATGCATTGAACTCTTAAAACACTAAGAAGCGGCACGCGCTCATCTACGATCTCAATGTAAAATCAGGTGACGTCTCCTGATTGAGTCTCAGTCGCAACAGGAGCCACAAGTTGAGTGGACGTTCGCTAACAATTCAAAAAAATCCGATATGAGCCGTAATAATGTCTTATTCTGCTTTTGCAAGGTCCACAAACAGTTCAAAGACCAAGAACAAGTTCCATGATATCACTTTTCATGCGTAAGTACACAAAATCTTTAATTATTTCCATAACAGTTCAATGATTATTACATCTAAAATTATTTTTCTGTTGTAAACAATTTTACAATTGGCCATTTCTAAAAAGAGACAGATATACAAACAGCGTAAGAGTGCAACACGACCGGCGATATGTTAGTTGCGGCTATTTTGTCTATTTCACGCCAGTGCATTTGTATGTCTTTCTATTCATGTCGAAAAAAATATCTAAACAAATGTGTTAAAATTAACGTGGTTGTTACACATATTGATTAGGTAAACGGGTAACTCACGTGTAATGAGGTCGGTCAATCCGACTCGAGTTTCGGCCGCGTCCGGCGGCCTTTTTCAAGGAGAGTGTACGCGCTCGATGGCTTCCCGTTTGGCACTCAAACCAAACGCCAAACGGGAAGCCATCGAGCGCGTACACTCTCCTTGAAAAAGGCCGCCGGACGCGGCCGAAACTCGAGTCGGATTGACCGACCTCATTACACGTGAGTTACCCGTTTACCTAATCAATAAACAAATGTGATGTATAGCTAACTCATTTGCACCTACTGCCTACTTGTCATGATGTCTTTGTCATTCATTCAAACGTCTCTCACGATGCAAGTGAAGCTGTGTGCACATTGCGTACAGTCGGTTAGGTTTAAGCTGAGCTTTGCATTAGTGTGAGTGATCACCAAAAGTACAGTCAGACGCAGGACGCTGTGACCAAGTTCTCTTAATAAGGTGTCAATTTTATATTCAATAAATCGTTGTTTATTATGCAGTATCAATTGATAAAGTTGTGGTTTAAGCATGGATATTGAGTGATCGATATTGCGTAACTTTTATTTTTTTAAGTAAATAAGTTATACGTAGGTGACGGATCTCATGCTTTTCCATTAAAATTTTTCTGTTATTCTCTGTCCTTGACCATTTGAATCCTAAAAGAGATACTTCTTTTCGCAATGACCATATTGATCCTGGATAGTTAATGTCAGCTTGTTGTTTAAGAGTTTGTTGTCTGACTGTACTTTTGGTAATAGATGCGTATGCATGTGATCACTCACACTAATGCAAAGCTCACCTTAAACTTCGCGGACTGTATACTTGTGTGAGATTTTCGGCACATTATGCTGTCTTTATATTAGAGCGTACCTTATCTTAGTTTCATCAAAGTTTAAATGCAATGTTTTGTCTTTGGGACGCTCTGCTGTTTCGATTTGATTTCGATTTATTTTGATTACGACGACATTGCATTTAAATGACGATTTAAATGCAATGTTTATCTTTAGAACGCTCTCCTGTAAAATCCCGTTTTTGGAGATGCAACAGCATACGTGGAAGGCATCGATATCATCATCATCATCATCTATATCATGTTTGTTGTCACTAAACAAAAAAGTGGGAATCGAACCTGACCTACGATTCACTGAGCAGACGGACTACCGACTGAGCCACGTAGCTTATTGCATACTTTTTATAATATGATAAAAAATCTTCCAAGTGAAGTTCGGTCATTATTATATGATTTACTAGCAGCGCCCCGCGGTGTTACCCGCGAAGTTCCGGTTCCCGTTGTTTCCGTTGTTTTTTCGGGATAAAAAGTAGCCTATGTGTTCTTCCAGACTATAATCTATGTGTTCCAAATTTCAGCCCGATCCGATCATATGTTAGGACGTGATTGAGAAACAAACATCCATACATTGACATTTATAATGTTAGTAGGATATTAGTGGGAAGTAGGATAACAGATAGACCATATTAATTATATATTCGAATGAAACGACAAAATATTAATGACTCAATTCCTTGTAAAATATACATAGGACTTCTGGTCGTTCGATCAAGTTCAGCTGACTCAGGAAAATTACGAAGCACCCACGTATTTAATTAGTAGGGATCATCCGAGTAATTTTACTTTGTTAAATTTTCAACAATACGTTGGACTAGTCTTCAGAGAATATCGTTTTACTTGGGTGATTGTTTCGCGTAGGCGTGGGGAGAGTTTTGATTTTATGATTACTGGCAGCGGCCCGCGGTTTTGAATCATTAATAATTTATTAATAACAATTGTTACACGTCATGTTTGATAAAATTCAAATTACATTAAATAATAAATTAATAATGTACAATTACTTTGTATTTTGTTGTACTTACAGCTTGATATTTAGTAATAAATAATAATTTAATAGATTTACTTCATACAATTGATTAAATAAAATTACAAAAGTCTCTGCCTGCCTGTCTCTTTTACCTGCGTAGTTCCCATTACTTTCCCGGGATAAAAAGACTATGTGTTCTTCCAGACTATAATGTAATTGTGATCCAAATTTCAGCATGATCCGTTCAGGCGTTACAACGCTATTAAGCAACAAACATCCAAACATTGACTATAATATTAGTAGATTTATAGTATATCGTTTTCTGCTACACTTCTGGCTTTGTCCACGTTTTAGCAGGCTAAAAAATATGTGGGTAAATCGAGCGTTGGTATAAGCCAAAGAGACTTTGATATTACGTTTTTTTTTAAATTTAGGTAACCTATGCGCTATCATTTGATGTAGATCATAATCTGTCCAAATTTGAAATAGATTCCTAAGTAGTTCCAATCTGATAGTTCATCATCAAAAAACAACTAGTGGTAGGATATTTTGCAGAGTCCGCCTGGGGAAGAACCACACCTTTGACAGTTATTCTACAGCCAATCATTAAAGTGCGATCAATGTGATGTTACGGTTTGAAGAACAACGTTTTCAGAAAAATTATAGGGCATAGTGTTATATCATCCTAAATATCAGGGCGATGAGCGCAGTAATGATTTGGACTCTTCATGTTCCAATAGCTGCGTGACTTTATACTCGTACTTTTATGGGTTGGCGTGTTTGCTTACCACCAGGGACATGCCATACTCGTCCCGTCGCGCTATAAAAAAAAAATTGCAGTCATAGGAACTGCCGATAGAAGTGAAAACTTTTGACTCAGAATTAGATAGCTTACCTTGGAAACTACACGGGTGTAACCGGAGGGCGTGGCCTGGGCATCATGGCATGGTCATATAAAAATGCGTGAGCATTTCCCATTGGCTGATGCATTTCTAGATGGCCATGCCATGATACCCAGACCACGCCCTTTCAGCATTACCCATTGGCTGACGCATTTCTAGATGGCCAATGGCCATGGTCCCGAGTTTACCCAAAGATTTCTTATCATACCCGAGCGTGACGGTAGAATTCAATTCACAGCCCACGAAAAATCTATCTAGGCGCGCCAAAAGAAGTTTTCACTTCAAAAAATTGGCAGTCATATGGCCGGCCGATAGAAGTGAAAACTTATAACTCAGAATTTGATAGCTCACTTCAGAAACGCGGGTGAAACCGAAGGGCGTGGCCATGCTGACATATTTCTAGACGGCCAATGGCCATGGTCCCGGGCTTACCCGAAGATTTCTTTTATTTACAAACGTGAAGCTTGAACTCAATTCACAGCCCACGAAAAAACTGTAGTGCGCCGAAATAAGTTTTCACTTCAAAAACATAGAGCTTATAATAAAGATAAAAATGGGTAATTTAATTAGGACGGTAACCAACTGTCGGCAGTTTTTAATCCAATGAAGGGGTAGAATTGGGTGCAGCGAGTAAATCACTCAAAGTAATTAGTCTTAGGAAACCGCCTAGCGTTGTGATGAATGTCCCGCGGAGCGGGCTGTGGGCGCGGTAGAGATATACGATGATAAATTTACGTTTTGTTTTATTAAAATGAAAATACGTTTAGTTCCTTATAAAAATCTTAGTTAATTACACTCGCCGAATAACTTAACGTAGTAATGTAGAGCAAACAAAGTTTATGTTATGCTAGTAACAGTTTTTTTTGTGAAATAGCTTTCATGGTTTTCAGTAGGTGGTGCTTAAAAAATGGTAAGTTAATACTAAAATGTAATCTGTTCTATATTAATTCCTCAAATCACGGTACTTAAAATAGTTTAAAATATTAAAATATTAAAAATGACAAATTCATTCAAAAACCTAAACCTAAAATAGTAAGGTATTAAATTCGATTGCTACAGATGGCCATATTTTTTCATTTTTTTAGAGAAATTTGATAAGCATACGTCAACATTAATAAATAATTTGACGTATTCTTTTAACCATCTGTCATCCTGAAAACACCTCGGTAAAAAAAACCACAAAATATTTACAAATTTAGTAACTACCCCCGAATATATGACTTATTCGAATAAAGTTTATAAAAGCACTAGCAGCGCCCCGCGGTGTTACCCGCGAAGTTGCCGTTCCCGTTGTTTTTTTTGGGATAAAAAGTAGCCTATGTGTTCTTCCAGACTATAATCTATCTGTGTTCTAAATTACAGCCCGATCCGTACATACGTTAGGACGTGGTTGAGCAACAAACATCTAAACAAATCCAAACATCCATACATTAACATTTATAATATTAGTAGGATTTTTTTACTGACTTCAAAAAAGGAGGAGGTTCTCAATTCGACTGTATTTTTGTTGTTTGTTACCTCATAAGATTCACAACTTTCGACTGGGTGAACCGATTTTGAAACTTATGTTTCCCATAATAGCTTTGCTTAGTTTGGGGCCAGTAGTTAAGTATATTATGAGGAATGTGCACTAATATTTGTGTTTCCACAATATTTCGTTACAATAAACGTTTTGTAATTGTGAAACAATAACTTAGGGGGTAACTTAAAACTTGGAAACTTGCATCACTTGGAGTTTAAGTTCGTATTCTAAGTTTAGTGATAATTTAAACCGTTCAGTTTAGAGATGGGAACTGATTACAATTGTTAGTACCGATTCAAATTTAACAATCTTTGTACAATCTGGGTGGATTCAAGTCGATGGTGAATCGGTTTCTTCTAGGTATATACGCATTATTATACAAGTTATTTCATAAGTTTCATACGTTAAATCCTGTACAATTTACATTAAATCAATATACAATATACCTGATATAATATGTAGATTGAGACACTATTTTTTTTTCTTCGCACTAATACCATAAAGATGAAATTTTCTGCATTTGTTTCCTTGTATTCATTTGAAACGTCAACCACAAAACGATGTCACAATTTCGAGCTACGAGCAGTCCGATAGAAAAAAAAGGACAACGTGGTATTAGATCAAACATATCATTTGCGTATTTTGCGAAATGTATCCCTAAATGTACTTGTAATCCTTTTAAAGTTAGTGGTTGCTAAGTCGCGGATTACACCGCTTGGTGCAGCTAGTAAATTTAAAACCGTTTTTTTCCGGTTCGAAAAAAGACCGGTTTACATCTCTAGCTGAGCTTACACGCTCGCGCCTATAAATTGTGCCTCAGATTGGATCTTGTTTGCGAACATTTCACTTCGGCCGCACTTATCTTGTTAACTGATGAATTGTTTGTTCTAACGTAAATATTTACACTGAGATATTTGGCGATTACGTTATTTATCAATAGTTTTGCTCACATTTAGTGTTCTTAGATTATAAACTAAACTAACCTACCGTAGGTTTGGGTATAATCTCACGCTTTAAACTGAATGTTATGCAATTTTACGGTGACAGATCGAACCTGTGTCTTCAAGACGAGAGTGAATTGGTTTCCTGTAGGTAAACGCGGTCCATCGTAGACCGCATCGTCGCTTGACATCAGGCGCGACAGCGCTCAAGTGCAAAACTTATCATTGTAAAAAATATTTTTTCTGTACGAAGTTTAAAGTTTGTAATCGTATAAAGTCTAATCATCATCATCATCATCATCTGCAGCCTGTAGACGTTCACTGCTGGGCATAGGCCTCCCCCAAAGTATTCCACAATGACTGGTCTTGTGCCGCCTCCATCCACCGACTTTTCGCGACTGAGACAATATCATCGGTCCATCGTGTGGGGCCGTCCTACACTGCTTCAGCCGGTTCGTGGTCGCCATTCGGCCACGAACCAGCAGACTAGTCCCCAGCGGTTATCGTTTCTGCGAGCTATATGGCCTCCCCATTGCCACTTCTACTTGCTAATTTTAAGAGCTGTATAAAACGGGTGCCTATTAAAACGTATAATTTTTTGTTCCTAATTTACTTTGTCATAATAAATGTAGCATAATGTATAGTGTCATAATGCAACTTTTGCATAATATTTTTTTGGCATAATGTGTGTGTAATTACAATCTGTTGTACTACATTAAATTCGACTATTGATGAGACGCATAATAGTCTTTAGGCATATTGATAAGACACATAATATTATTTAGTCATTTTTTAATTAGTTGTTGTGCTACTAAACATAGACCCAGGTTACATAGGACCCAGATCCGACTCGGAGCATCCCGACTCCACCTAGTCTTGTCGCTACTACCCCTAGAGTGTATATAAAAAATGCGGGAGCCAGAAGCTCAAGAGAGGTCCTGAGTGGAGTGTAGGCCGAGTATGGAGAAGCGACACTCAGGGCTGACCGCTGAGCTTCTGGCGGGAGCCCACCCGGAGTCAAAAAGTGTCATATTTCTTAGGTGTACCGTCTGTTTTTTTCGATGTGTGCCTTTAAATATTATGCTAAGTCATCTTTATGCTATATATGGTTATGTGTTTAAACATTATGGTAAGTTATCGTTATGCTATATATGGTTATGATTGTAAACATTATGCGAAAACAGTTAATGCGTTTAGTTCAAATCAAATCAAATCAAATTCTTTATTGCTGGAATATAGGTATTAGTAAACAGATCTAATATAAGTAAGTTGTTATGGTAAATTAACATTAGTCCTAAAAACGTTATGCCTACTTAAATTATTACAAAAATGTTATGCTACCCCATATAGACCCGTATAAAACTAGCGTATAACGTTTGCATTGGAACAATTACGGCACTGCCAATCTTTGTACGTCAAAATGTAATTTCGAACAAGACAGTCTGGTCACATAAACTCGTTAGTTTTGATGATGTATTCGATTGCGGATACAACACAGCTTACAGGTTATATAAACTATGTTTCTTCATTTTTGTCCTCATTTTGCTTTTTATTTTTTATCTTAGATATAGAAAAGGCGCCAATATTATAAACGCAACTTTTGCATTTCGCATGCATGTTTTTTTGCTTAATCAGCTTGGAATGGCTAAACAGTTCGAAATGAAATTTAGAACATAAATCGTTAATAATCTGGAATAAGGTACTTTTCGTCCCGGAAAATTACAGGATCAGCAACCACGTGGGTTAAAGCGTAGGACTAAGTTTGAAAAGGATTTTACTCTAAATATGATCTAAGATATCTAAAAAAATGTCTATTTTGCGGGAAAATCGTAGCATTCGGCTGAGGCGAAGGGAACTAGTACCGTACGTATCTAATATCGAAAAGGTTCTATTTCATGTCGACTAAAGGAAAACGGGGTCCGCATTTTACGGCTTTTACCTATTGTAAAATGAATAATATATTCTCGGTAATTTTTTCAAGACAAATATTTAATGTTATATTATTAAAAATAATAAATATTGAATAGTTTCTTTTTTTTTACGAAATCGCGGACAGATAATAGTGCCTGTATAAAACGTAAAATGAAAGTTTTCGAATCGGATCCAACCCTTAGTTCTGTTCCATCGAGTATGTTTTGCGACTCGGTAATTGGCTCATTTCCATAAATCTAGAGGCTCGATGAACGCATAAAGTCTCGCTGCAAATTGGATCGAATCGCACGGGTTTATGCGGAGTGTGATTCATGTGATCCAAGGGCGGCTCTGATACGTGTACGTACTTTACACGTAGTGTTACGTTTACACACACATTTTAACGTTAGGTCACGTCTTTTTCTCATAAGATGTTTTGGAAAATCACCTGAAAGCGAAACATAAATAAAAAAAAAAGTATTTTGCGTCTGCAGTAGGCACACAGTTTTCTCGGCTATATTGGCTATGAAGATAATGGATTATCTCCACTATTAAATTTAATCCAGGAAACTGGGTACTGCAGAAAAAGGTGATTGCGGATAATCTCCACAATAAAACCTTAATAACTGCAGTTAACAGACAATGGAGAATTTCCACTATTTAACTTAGAAAACTAGGAATTGCAGATAACGAAGATTGCGGAGGATCTCCACTATTTAACCTAGAAACAGTGCGCTTCGTTCAGGGGAGATTATGAAGAATATTCACTATTTAACCTAGAAAACTGAGTAGGTACCACATACAATGGAGTTAGTGGAGAATCTCCACTAGATAATAGAGAAAAGATAAATCTCCACCTAGAAAACTGGGTACATACTGCAGAAGATGGAGATAGCGGAAAATCTCCGCTGTTCATCCTAGAAAAGGGTTTTTTGTATCATCATCAACAGCCCACTAAACGTTCCCACTGCTGGGACTCGGGGCCTTCTCTCGCAAGGAGAGAGTTAAGGCCATAATCCACCACGCTGGCCCAGTGCGGGTTGGCGGATTACACATGACTTCGAAAGATTCTAGGTACATGTCGGTTTCCTCACGATGTTTTCCTTCACCGTTTTAAGTTAGCGGCATTACGCACATGACTTCAAAAAGACAGTGGTGCGTGTGGGGTTTGAACCCGGGGTCTCCGGGTTCAAACCCCACACGGTAAGTTACGGTGGTCTAGTCGGGAGAACGGCGGCTGCCGATCCGGAGTTTTTTTGTATGAATATCATCAAATCATATGATTAGGTAAATACGCAAATAAATACTTTGTTTCAATTTTGGAAGTGAACGTTTGGATGTGAGTTGAGTGAGTGATTACTTAATTATTCCCTAGGGTAGTCTGAATTTTGGGATATATGTACAATAGCTTATCTATATCTATATATATATAAGCGAAAGGTCACTCATCAAGGAATCTCAGAAACTATAAATGCTAGGAATCTGAAATTTTGCATGGAGGTCCCATTTAGCACGTAGGGGCTCGCTAAGACGGGGTTTTGCGAAGTTCAACCCCTAAGAGGGTGAAACAAGGGATGAACGGTTGTATGAAAATTCGTCTCTTTAAAGTTATCAAATTTTGTGTCTAGACACTTTACACGAAACAATTAAACGTTTGTTCAATCAATTTTGTAATTTTAAACTGTACGGGGGTGAAATTGGGGTTGAAATGAGGGATGAATGTCAATATGGAAGTTCCCAACCGTTGAAGATAAAACCATGAAACTTTGTTTATAGGCACTTGACACAAAGCAAACGGAATGTTTGTTCTTGGAATTTTGTAATTTCGAACTGTATGGGGATGAAATTGGAGTTGAAATGGGAGCCGAATGTATCTTTCAGATCTAAACAATTGAACCGATTTTGATGAAATTGTATACAATTGTTTTTTATAAGCTGTTTTAGTAACCGTAAATGTGTCTGGGTAAACAAATAGGTACTGCCCGAGTTACCTTAGTATTTATTTCGCGCGGACGAAGTCGCGGGTACCAGCTAGTTAGCTGGGATATATGTACAATAGCTTAAGTGGTATTTAAGACTAACCCATCTAAGCTCCAATACGTTCCATTCGTACGACGTGTTTGAGAAATAGATTTCCAAACAATTCAACAAATTAAAAAAATAATAAGATTTATCAAAATGATCATATTTCCATCAAATCACTTTATACAACGCTGGAGTTCTTTGATCCACATTTCCGCACTTCCCAAATAAAATATTCCGATAATAAAGGGATCGCTCCATAATGCCCTGTAACCCCATAGCTATGGGGCAAAGGATTTGTGAATGCGACAAATCGAAGCCATGAATACTCATAAAAATATAAGGGTCATAACTGTGGTATTTGTTTTGTTTTGGGAAAGCGTTTGAAGTTAAATAGAAATTGTTAAGGCAAAGTGAAATAATAAGCCTTAGGAGATCAAAGTGGGGTTAGGCCGTTGCTAACGCTTTGCAAAAATCTTTGCTGCTATGAGAACAGATTCTGTACTGTATTTAGTAGTATCATAATTATTTCCGTGCTTTTATCACCCATTGCTATGAGTTAATACCACAGTAGCCCAGATCGCCAGACTGTAGGACCGAACCGACTGCAAAAAAGACGGATTTTGAATTCGGCTGTATGTTTTTTTTGTTTGTAGGTATATTAGGTGTTAACTCCGCTATTGTATTATTATTTGTAATTTGATTTAGATGAATTATTTTTTTTCGTTTGATAGATCATACATACTTCAGATGGTTACAAAAACATGTTTTTTTTTTTCGAAATCGGTTTAGCTGTTTTTGAATCCAGGGAAGATATTTGTTTGATAAATAATATACATGTTTGTCCTGTCGGACTGTTTCTATGTTTCATAAGTTGTCTTTACAATTGTGTAAGTACTATCAGCGCCCCGCGGTTTCACCTGCGCTTTTTCCGATCCCGTTATTTTTCCGTGAATTCCGTTTATCTATGAACCAAATCTCTTCCAAACCCTTTCAGTAGTTTCTGCACGAATGAGTAACAAACATATCCATACTTTCTTAAAAACTGTCGCGGTTACTACAAGCGATGTTTTGTTTGAAGCATTTTTTCATATTTATTTTGAAATATCTAGTACCTAATCCACCCTAATTGGAATCAATTGAGCTATTAAAGTTAACATGAACAGAGCCTTCGAGCGTTTTCGACTGTTATTTGATGCCTTTAGCTTGAGACGTACCATGTAAATACTAATAACATGTTACATGTTTCGGAGGAATACCGCCTGAAATAAAGAAACACGTTTTCTGAATTGCGGATACAGGGTGTCGTGTACGCCACCACGTGAAGATACAGTTATATCCTTTCAGCAGGTTTTGCTAGAAACAGCTATGTTGTTCTGTTTACTTTTTTTTAACAAATTCACACACACGCACTTGAAGGCATCTGAACCGATTAGGAAAATTCTTAGTTTGGAAAGATAAAATTTATTTGGTTCTTCTCGCAATTCAAAACATTGTATGCATAAATTGTGCATAATTATTTACGTTCATTTCGAAAACTTACTGTCTCACTGATACAGTGAGTTTTAGTTGCATTTTAAGCAGCCCACTGTGTATTTCCCACTGCACAGAACTCGGGGCTTTCTCTCAAAAGAAGAGAGTCAAGGTCATAATGCACCTCGCTGTCCCAGTGTGAGTTGGTGGGTGACATATGTACTCGAAACGTGTTTTTCTAGGAACGTGCTGGTTTTTAAACCGTTAACGCCGTACCCCGAGCAAATGAACTTGAGTAGTTCTTTCCTCATCGCACACCGCAAGAAAGAGCAAGAGAGAAACAGTAGGATTTGTAGCTGTTTTATGCTCAAATTTTAGAATAAACTGTTTATAAAATCAGATATTGGTCTTATGAAAATATTTCTACCAAAATATTCGTTATGGAATTGCCTATCCGTTGGTAAGTGGTAAGTACATAATCCAAATAATGGCGGGTTTTTTGAGTAGAGGCATGATAATTACAATTATTTCTGTTTTTATGGTTTCGTTGTGAGGAGATTATTTAAACATTTTAAACAATAAAGTCATTAACAAAAAAAACTACCATTTTGAAGCCAAGAAATTGTAGAAATTTAATAAATTTTTTACCAGTTGTTATTTGTTTTGGCTAATGAGTAGTTTAGTAGATAGCTCTGAAAACTGGACAATAAACTCATTTTGCTGGGGGACGCACCATAAACGTCAGTGATGATGACTAATTCGTTAATAATTAATAATTCGTAATACAACTGCACTTGAAAAAATACTCATAATAGTCTCAGTCGCTTTTTGTCACTCATGTTTGTCATTGGAGAAAGAGACCTATGGCTTAAAGTGGCCTCTACTGCTACTGAAATTTTGGTTAGCACACCCCAACACCCTGTACGCTTGCTCATCTAATTCACATTCGCTTCTATTACGTATATTCTTTGGTATTTCCACCCGGTTTTGTGACATTTTTGTCATGTCAGCGTGGGCCGCCTTTCACGTATTTTTGTGTTTTAGTATTATTTTCTTTTCTACTATTTTAACACTGACTAAACCATTTTTCGTGCTTTATTAGAATTTATGTCAGACTGTTGACAGTTTTTACAAATGTGTTCTATTCAACCCCGAGGGGAGCAATTTGATTTTCCGGAGGGTTGAACTAATTTACGCTTCTACTATCATAACTAGGTGTTGTGAACATAAATCTAGGTAATTCTAGGCTGTGGTTTGAATAATTTCGTTTTAATTTTGGCTTAGTAAAGGCAGACTACTTTATATTCCACTCCTGGATATCATCTGTTTTCCTCTCTCAAGGAGAAAGATGAGGCCATAATCCATCAAGTCCGAGTCTTCGAAATATGTCTTTCTTGGAAAACTTGCTGGTTTTCTCACGCTGTTTTCCTTCACCGTTAAAGCCAGATGAAACTCGTACATCTTGTCATCTTCCCTAGAAAATCCCAATTTAGAACTTGATGATACTAATACAGCTGTATTCTTTCACAAAGAGAGAGAGTCAATGCTACTCTAGCCAAGTGCGTACTGGCGGATGACACATGGCTTTAAAAGATGTTTTTCTTGGAACATGCCAGTTTTCTCACTATGTTCTCCTTCACCGTTACATCCAAAGGTAATGAGAAACATGTACATCGGCATTTTATCACTACATCAAGATTATTATCAAATGCAATATTAAGTGTACACATTCCAGATGAATTTCAATCAACATATAAAAGAAAATCACGAACTTGTGTCTTCTTTAATCTAGATTTTTCTTTAGTCAACTTGTGATACATTATTTGAGTTTAATCGACTATGAACCTTCATTAGTACAAATATTTGGAATTGCTTTCATATGAGTACTGTGATATTTGAAAAATATTTTACATTTGAAATTCTTCGATAAATTGGACTCACATTAAAATGTTAAATATTTTTTTAGTCCAACTACTATATAATTATAAAAAAAGTGTTGTGTAAAAAATGGGATGGTCTCTCTTATCACTTTGCGATATATATTATGGGACACAACATAAGTGCACAAAACAAAAAAACAAAAACTTGGCAGTCATAGGAACTGCCGTAAGAAGTGAAAACTTATAACTCAGAATTTGATATCATACTTTGGAAACTACGCGGGTGAAACCGGAGGGCGTGGCCATGAACATGGCCATCTAGAAATGCTGACACATTTCTAGATCTTCTTCTGTCTTTGGCAGGCGTGTTTCTTACCACCAGTCGCATGCCTTGCTCGTTACTTCACTTTTTATCACAAAAAAGCTAATTTACTGATCACATTATTACTTCATCAATGAGTAATCAGTATAATTTTACCCCAAGCTAGGTAATACAGCCAATGCCAACGTTCGCTGTCATTGCCGAACGGAGCCACTTACAATTCCTTAAACGGTCCCGAAGCTTTATGTATAGTATAGTGAAGTTCAACGTTTTCGTCTAATCAGTGGAGTGGTAAACTCAACAAGATCTGTCGGTGGTAAGATAATAAATTCATACCGCCTCATTGAAAACATCCCACGGCCCCGATTCATCAATTTTAATGGGATTTTCCCAAACAATGGCGGGATATTTTCAGCGGCGTTTAAGAGTTTACATCTTCGCAAAGAGGTTAGGGGGTTACTCGTTTCATCAGACTCGAGAAAGCGTTTCATAAGATACTTAACTAAATGCGCGTTGCGGGTTTATTGGGTTATTCTTGGGGAATATTTTTTTTATGTTTAGACTTTAAGATATTCGCTGTCATACTACGCACTCGCGTAGTTCCCAATCCCGTTATTATCCTAGGATCAAAATTGGTATACCTATGTATTATTCCAGATTATTTGTGTATCTATGTTCCATATTTTATCCCATAAGATCCCTTAATATGTTTTGCTTGAAACATACGTACATACACATGTATGTACATACAAACTTTCACATTTATAAAATTAGTAGAATAAGACATTACATGAAGTCATGGTGGCGCGCGTTGAATCGCGAGATCATAGTTTCAAATCCAGCATGCACTGTATAGTATTTTCCAAGTGCATGTACAAGTTTGTCAAAATTTTTATCGAGGCTGTAGAATCATGTCGGTTTTCTCATGTTGTTTTTCGTCGCTATTTTTAAGTTAGCGGCATTACACACATAACTTCCTATATATAGTGGTGCGCGTGGGATCCGAACCAGGGGCTCCGGGTCGGCAGATGCCGTTTCCCCATCTAGACCAGCCGTAACTTACGCCAGCAATGCAGAAACATTTCTAGTAGACTACAGGCCCGTGTACAAAATTGATGCATCATTTGAACTACCAGGAGACCTATGTAGAAAGATAAAAGGATATGAAACAATAAAATACACCACTATGCCGTTATTTGTAAGCTGTCCAACCGAGTACAGGTGAAGATAGGGGGTTACAACCCTCGATCTTTTCTACTTGTCTAATTATTTTTGTACGGCGTTGCGGAATAATGGATTAGAAGAGGTATTGAAACTGTATGTAACCAATGGCGTACATAATCAAATTACCAAATTTACCCTGAAAATCACCGGAAAATTAAAACATTTTTCCGACACTATAAATAATTAAAAATGTTGCAGTTTCAATACCTCTTCTAATCCATTATTCCGCAACGCCGTACAAAAACCATGCGGCATGGGGAAAAGATTGAGGTTTGCAACAGCCTCTATCTTCACCTGCACTCAGTTGGACAGCTTACAAGTGACGGCATAGTGCTAAATCTTATGACTTTATACCCTTTTATCTTTCTACGTAGGTCTCCTGCGCTTCTACCGCCTAACTAAATCGGCTATCGCTTTGCTAATGCTGTCTCTATCATTTCAAGCGAAAAGAAAAGAGAGAGAATAATCAAAGCTATGACATTTTTCGTTCGGCGGTAGACCCCCTGGTGGTTCAAATGACCTATCAATTTTGTACACGTGCCTGTATACTATAGATACGTATAGGTGTCAGGCGGGATATGAACATGAGAGATTGTCAAATCAAATATCCTCACCAGTAACCCGCCACGGCCATTGTACATAAAATGTCGAAATTCAACCCAAAAACAATTTCTATCAACAGAATTAACACCTTTATCGTAACAAAAAGCCCGAATGGTCGTGGATTATTGTCTGTCGTTAAATTACTTTTGTACCAAAACCATTGTGAGAGAGCCCTTTCGGGTCTGGAGGTCAATTACTGCTACTATTATCACGCGGTTTCACTCTTATGTAAAGCGTCGAATGCATAATGGTTTTGTAATAATCGGTGCGATTATGTGGTAGCCGGTTTGAATCCCAACGTCACTTATTTAATTCACGCTTCTGTGATTTGATATGCAGTCTTTTTATGACTTAACTGACTTTCAAAAAGGAGGTCATGATTTCGACAACTATATAATTTTAAATGTATGTTCCCCGTTTTTTTTAGAACGCCTGAAGTGACTTTTTAAGAGTTATTTTCGCTTCCAAATGTACTTACTAGGCCAATCAATAATTACAATATTGATTTGCGTAGTAAGTTGTTTAGTTTGTAGTACTTCTGCCGGCGAAGCCGTATGTTGTGTTGATTTCTACCGAGTCCAAATATTTGTGTGATGAATACAAATATTTGTACTGTGGCTGGGTGTTTCTATGTATGATGAGTTAGTATTTATAACTATTTATATTAGTAATTATTTCAGCTATCTGGCTCCTTAGTTCATAGTCCAAATACGTTCCCATAGTCATGTATGCTTAGCTTGGGGCAAAATAATGTTGTGTGTAAAATGTCAACCAATATTAATTATCTACTACCAATGCCCCGCGGGTTTATTCACGATAAAAAGTATCCTACGTGTTATTCTAGACTATAATCTAAAGCTAAACCATGTTCCAAAATTAAACCCGATTCGTGCAGCTGTTCCGATGTGACCAACTAACGTTCAAACCTGCGCATTTAAAATATTAATAAGTAGATTAACGTCCAGCTTACTAGAGTAATACGTTCATTATAATAGTAGGATTAATATCCCGCATGTTAGAGTTAAATTACCTTTAATAAAGCGAAAGTATTTTTAATACAAAGTTTTTTAAATCTACCAATTTTTCCGACAGTAAATTTAACGAGGTTTGCAGTATTTTTAAATTGCATTTTAAATTATGGTATAATATGAAATTCAAAATAATGCTTGTTATGTTTTTCGCTCATAACACCGTCGCTATCGCGCACATTCACGCGGCAGTCACAAAAAGCCGAGCGGCACGGTTTGACAAACAGGCCGACACGTGAGCGGCTTTTTTTAATGTTTACACTGCGTTCAGTAAACCGTGGGGTTGCTGGTAACAGCTGAGCGCGACTGCAGTGCAAGTCATAAGAGATCTATAAACCATAATGTACATATTTTATACGCCACCAAAACAAAACTTGTTAATTAAAAAAAAATGGTTGTCTGTAAAGTCGGTTTACTGACGATAGTTGAACGTGACAACGTCTAGTATTTGTGTTAAGCGCCATCTAAAACATTCTGAAGCTTTTTGAAAAGCTGTTCAAAGCGCCATCTCTGGGTACATCATTGTACTAGCACAAGTTCTTAACTTCATATCGTCGCTTTTCTAAAACATGGACAGACTCCTTGAACGTAATACACATTTCACTCACTAGATGGTGCGAAAAGTAATAAGGCGAGGTAACGGCGGTAAATATTATCTAATCTATGGCGGTAACGTTACATGACGTCATGTTTTGCGGGCGTGCAGCCGGCTTCATCGAATTATAATACGTTATCACGTCAAAAACCGGCCACACGAAGGGTTAGATTAGAATAGAAAACTCTTTATTAAAAAGCTACGCAATATAAAAAACAAAATCACAAAAGAAACTTAAAGATAACTTATGCTAGACATTTTGATTGGCGGCCTTATCGCTTAGCTTAGCGATCTCTTCCAGGCATTCCGTACGGCATTATATGGGAGCCCCGTTTATTTTTATTTTATTTTAATTAATTATATTTAGTGAGAACATAAAACTAAATTTCTGTGAATGGTTACAGCGTCTACCTGTTACCATTATTAGTATCGAGCAAGAAACGGTAAAAAATCAAGTTTGTTGTATGGGAGCCTTAAATATTTATTTTATTTTTAGTATTTGTTGTTATAGCGGTAATAGTCTGTGAAAATTTCAACTGTCTAGCTTTTTTTTTTACTATAATAGGTTCGCACTTGACCACCATCTCGCCTGATGTTAAGCCACGATGCGATCTACGATGGAACGTGCTTACCGAGAAGAAACCGATTCACTCTCGATTTGAAGACACCAAGATTGTAACTATCGAGAAAAACCCACTCAGGCAACGCATTCTGCAACCTAGACGTTCTTATCACAAACGTGGAGTAGCTATCACAGTTCTTAAGATACAGCCTCGTGACAGACGGACGAACGGACGGACAGCGAAGTCTTTGCCCGTTGGGTATGGAACCCTAAAAACAAGTCAATAACAATAAAACAAGTTTTACCGCGGGAAATGAACGGGAACTACAGGGTTAAAACCGGGGGCGCTGTGAGTCCTGTATAATCTAATTGCGCAACATAAATAATTCTAATTGTAATGTTTCCGCTCGTCGCTTGAGGCTTGTGGAGTGACGTATGATTTACACAAACACTAACATCCACCGCGCGCGCGGCTGCGGAGCTGTAGATGTGCAGATGTGGTTCGCAGGAAGTGGCGGTTCGACGCCGCTATTCCATGGGTTCGAGACCCTTTTACTAACCTTTGACACAGTTCCAGCGGTCAGCTGTTATTAGCAGTTAACCAGCGATAAGTGAAGCAGGAGTTAGATAAGATAATATTAATAGGGCTCCCACACAAAGCTGCGATGCGATGCGACGCCGCATCGGACCAATTCGCCATAACTAATTCCTCCGATGCGGCGTCCCATCGCATCGCATCACAGTTTTGTGTGGGAGCCCTTAACTAGTAACCTTTGAAGCAGTTCCAGTAGTCAGCCGTTACCATTAGATATTTAACCAGCGATCAGTTAAGCAGGGATTAGTTAACTAGTAACTTTTGAAGCGGGTCCAATGGTCAGCCTTTACTAGCAGTTAACCAGCGATCAGTGAAGCAGGTGTGCCGTTGGTCCTCGTGGTGGTTATCCAGGATTCCGGGAGTATAATAAAAGACGTGTGTCACGGACTATGTTTGGTTTATTACTACTCAAACAAAACACCTTTCACTTTTAAGCTAAGACACGTATATACACAGTACACAGGGGTTAGTCAACTAGTAACCTTTGAAGCAGTTCCAGTAGTCAGCCGTTACCAGCAGATAGTTAACCAGCGATCAGTTAAGCCGGGGTTAGTTAATTAGCGGTCGGTTTGCTGGGCATCTGATCGGGTCCTGAGCAAACCCAAAGTTTAGTAGGCAGTAGAAGCCACCTGAGGTTAACACTGCCATAGGTACAGCTCCCTACTATACCACTTCTAATAATATTATAAAGGTGAAGAGTTTATTTGTTTGATCGTGGTAATATAAAGAACTATCGATAAAAAAAAAAAAAATTGGCAGTCATAGGAACTGCCGATAGAAGTGAAAACTTATAACTCCGAATTTGATAGCTTACTTTGGAAACTACACGGGTGTAACAGGAGGGCGTGGCCTGGCCATCATGGCATGGCCATCTAGAAATGCGTCAGCATTTCCTATTGGATTACGCATCTCTAGATGGCCATGCCATGATGGCCAGGCCACGCCCTTTTAGCATTTCCCATTGGCTGACGCATTACTAGATGCCCAATAGCCAAGATCCCGAGTTTACCCGAAGATTTATTATCATACCCGAGCGTGACGCTAGAATTCAATTCACACCCCATGAAAAATCTGTCTAGGCGCGCCAAAAGAAGTTTTCACTTCAATATTTTACCGTTGGATATGTACGTGACCCTTGAGTGCTATAGGTTATACTATATAAAAAGGCCAAAGCCGGGGCGACCGCTAGGTATTTATAAAAATGATAGTGATGATGTCGTCAACGCCGTGTCCGATTCCTAGTTCCTTGAAATACATTTTTCGACGATGTTTTATGATCATTCGTTGACCCCAGAGAAATCTAAATAAGGTACTTATGTACCTTATTATTTAGATTTGTGTGGTTGACCCACTCTGGGGCAGCGTGGTGGAATTGTGGAAGGTTGACTCTACTTGTGAGACAAGATCCCGAGTCCCAGCAGTGGGAACATATAGTTGGTTGCTCATGCCAGTGCTGCCGATATTGTTTATCGTCCGGAAAGCAAGTCAATACTTGATCTGGGTCAGTACGCCACCGGCTACTTTTACGCACAAGTCGTATAAAATATTATAGGGACAATAAATTGTTATGGTCTTCGCGAAACAGAAACAACTTTCTCCTAATTGTGTACATAAATGTAAATAAATAACTATGTGCTTACATACATCGGTCGCTCCGGGTCTTGTAGTAACAAAGGAGTTAGACACGGTTTGACGTAAAAAAATTACGAAATTTTTCTTGAACATTGTTCATTGAACATTGTACAATTCTTGTATGTAGGTATAAATACATAGAATCAAACATATATAGAATCTGAAACGGCTGAAACGATATTCATGAAATTGTGTATGCAGGGGGTTTCGGGGACGATAAATCGATCTAGCTAGGTTTTATTTTTTAAAAACGTAATTTTTTGCGCATTTTTAGACACTGAAAATGTATCACGTTTAACATTAGAATGGGAAGGTTAATTTCGCCGCGTTGCGTCACAGTATAATAGCTCAGTCGGGAAGTCGGGCGGTCACGAATTGATAGATCCGGGTTCGAATCCAGACGGCTTCACTTTTGTTTCAATTTTTTTTGGAGAAAATCTATAACTTGGATCCTTTTATCTGTAGGTATCTAAGTATATTTAGTGTTTAAACCGAGCAAAGCTCGGTCACCCAGGTACTAGTAATAATGAAATGAAAAGGAGAGGTATTTTTAGTGGGTTGGCACTTGACCACTTTTTCACCTGATGTGGAGCGACGATGCACTCTACGATGGAGCGTGTTTATCTGGAAGAAACCGATTTACTATCGACTGGAAGACACCAAGATTGTAACAATCGGGAAAAGCGCACTCAAGATCTTCTCGGTTTCGGATCTTATTACAAAAATGGGATTCAACCTCGTCGTTCGAGTCTTAGGAATGATCGTTCAATAAAATCAATAACGATACAATACTTCATTGGTCTGTCTGTGTATGTCTGTCAACGTTAAGTTTTTTTTTGCACTGTTTGGGATATCTAGCTTCTGCCTTACACACAGACATTAATAATTTTACCTTTATTTGAATGATAGATTTAAATTTGGTATTATTTTAGACATTTAGTAATAAATACAATTTTGAAATTTTGTTATTTTGTAACTTAATTTGATTATTTTCATTTGATGACATGAATTTGTAAAGTTTTCAATTTTTTGTATCTATCTATACTTAGTAGAAAGGTGATTTTAATACAAGAAGCGAGTAGATAAGCTAATTTTGTGACTAGACTTATAAACCATGTCATCAATCTTTCAAGAATTGGAAAAATATTTGTATACCCTACCATATCAGGCAAAACATGACGACAAGCTACTATGAAATTTTGTGACCTATTACGAGTATATCTTATCTTAATATCTTATATATAAAATTCTCGTGTCACAGTGTTTGTTTCCGTACTCCTCCGAAACGGCTTTACTGATTTTAATCAAATTTTATATGCATATTCAGTAGGCCTGAGAATCGGCTACTAGCTATTTTTCATGCCCCTAAGTGACAAGGGTTGTTCACACCAAAAAAATTTTTTTTAGTTTTCTGTCAAAAAAAAATGTTTTTATTTTTTTATAATGTGGCGTTAAAAAATGTATACAACCCTAAATTTTTACCTTTTTATCACCAACCCCTATTTTTTATTAGCCATTTTAGTAATTTAATCATTTTTCATCCCGCTCGATAACTGATCAATTATAGTCTTTTTAGGGTTTCGGAAAACGTAGAAACAGAACCCTTATAGATTCGTCATGTCTGTCTGTTTGTATGTCTGTCCGTCCGTATGTCACAGCCACTTTTTGCCGAAACTATGAGAACTACACTGTTAAAACTTGGTAAGTAGATGTATTCTGTGAACCGGATTAAGATTTTTACAAAAATTAAAAAAAAAATAGGGGTGCCCCCATACTTAGAACTGAAACTAAAAAAAAATTTTTTCATCAAACCTTCAAAAATGATGTTGAGGTTTCTATAATCAGTTTTGTCTACACTGAATAATTTGCGCGACAGACACTTCCAAAGTGGTAAAATGTGTGCCCCCCCCCCCCCCTCTAACTTCTAAAATAAGAGAATGATAAAACTAAACAAAATATATGATGTACATGCAAACTACCAACGAAAATTGGTTTGAACTCGATCGAGTTCAAACCAATTTTCGTATTGATGAGTAGTTTTTTTTGTACGTCATAAATACTTAGCTGCTTTTATTTGTAAATGTTTTTCACTCTATTTCGATTAAAATTTCCCGGAGCTTATGGCAAATCTAAAATCTTCTATAATATAAAAATGAATCGCAAAATGTGTTGGTAAGCGCATCACTCAACAACGCCTGGACCAATTTGGACAATTCTTTATTTTAAATGTTCTTTGAAGTCCAAGGATGGTTTTTACAGCGGGAAAAAATCGAATAATTGCCGGGAAAACTCTAAACACAGCCCTTTTCTTTTTCCCATACAAACGTTTTCTAACTAAAATGTTAAGGCTATTTGAGATTTATTGCGATTGAATAAAGTTCATATTAAATGAAGTGCTTTCCCATTCAAACGTTTTCTAACTAAAATGTTAAGGCAATTTGAGCTTTATTGCTATGAAATAAAGTCCATATTAAATAACAGGCATTCGCTTATGCCTTAGCAATATATGTGTGTTCCTAACGTCAAGGAGTCAATTGGCACTTTATTTATTCCCGCTGCACAAAGTTCAAATTCCATCATGTCTATCAAAACAGTTGGAGGATAGGAGGATCTAATGTCATGTTCCGAAACCCATTTAGAAGAAACTCAACAAAAGCGATGATATCGCGAACCAAATTAAATTGAATAATCACAAAACGTAACACTCATTAGTACTGATTTTCAATTTGGTCGGCTTCCCGATATTATTTACTTTGATTTAGTTTCGGCACGCGATACAAAATGCGTCAGTTTTCACGTCATTATATCAATCAAGTGTCAGTCAAACACAAACCGCGTAACCAAAAGTGTTTATTGACTAATCCACATAGAGCCATTAATTAAAAAAAGTGTGTTATT
Source organism: Ectropis crepuscularia (assembly GCA_963693475.1). Classification (NCBI taxonomy): domain Eukaryota; kingdom Metazoa; phylum Arthropoda; class Insecta; order Lepidoptera; family Geometridae; genus Ectropis; species Ectropis crepuscularia. Next base: position 25,672,761 of record OY856355.1, read on the forward strand.
ATTTTGAATTATTGATTGAATATCCCTATCCGTGCAAAATGATTTGAATACACAAGTTTGTGCTGTGGAGTGCAATATATTTGGTGTAAAACTAACGGACAGAATACGAAATACCATACTGCGTTCCAAAAGCGGAATAGCCGATGTGACTCAAAAAGCAGCCAATTTGAAAGAGGGATCGGGCTGGACATGTTTGCTGCATGTCGGATGATTATTGGGCCAAAATTACCACGCTGAGGAAGCCAGATTGCAAACGACGACGCGGCAGACCAAAGAAACGATGGCGATACAACCTCTACAAATATCGGAAAGACTGGACTGTATTAGCCATAGAAAGGGAAAGTGGAAGGAGGGTATGGAAGCCGTTGCCCAATATTGGGACAAGACAGCCACATGATAAATAAATATTAATACCTATTATGTAAATGAGATAGATGCAAATGAATTAAATGCCAAAATTCAAGAACAAATTACAGGCAAACTGAGGATTTATAAATCAGTTGATTCGATTCAAGATAATGTCGTCAACAACTACCTATCCACCGGAGTTTTTGAACTCGCTGGATTTTCCAGGATTGCCACCTCATACCTAATCTTCAAGTTGGATCGGTAGTTAAAATGTTGTGAAATATGAACGAACCGCGTCTTTGCAACGGCACACGGTTAGCTATAAAAAATACTGAATAACGTGATAGAAGCACCTATACTGAAAGGAAAGTATAATGGAGAAGACGTTTTGATACCACGCATCCCAATTATTCCAACTGATGCACCATTTGAGTTTAAGCGACTACAGTTTCCTGTGCGGCTTGCTTTTGCTATGATCATAAACAAGTCCCAGGGGCAACCTTAAAGTGTTTGTGGTATTAATCTAGAAAATCCATGATTCTCACATGGTCAATTGTATGTTGCAAATTGTCCATGTGCCAGGTAATCAAACAAAAAACATCGTAAATCACAAAGCACTATAATGAAAATAAAACTGATTTTTGGTAATAACTTGATTAACAATAAAGGGACTCATCATCATTATCAGCCTATTAATATTAATATTATTATTCTACTATTAATATTCGTCCACTGTTGGACGTAGGCCTCTCCTAATGAACGCCACAAGGTGCGGTCTTCTGTATTCTGCATAAAGGGATTACTTGCTTTTAAATGCTTATATACGTTGAAGTAAAATGTTATTAACTGTATCAAGTTTCAACGGTATAGTTCTTATAGTTTCGAAAAAAAATGGTTGTGACATACGGATGGACAGACAGTCACACATGACAAAGCCATAAAGGTCCAGTTAGTACGTTTTACGAAACCGTAAAAATGGATCTTCGAAATGTATGTACCTATGCTCATAGCGTTTGAATGACTGCACCAAATAGGATGATTCTTTGTTTATTATTGTCGGGACAAGTTTGGTAAAGCAGAAAGTCTAGAAAATGTAGACAAAAAATACCTACATGGTGGTACGAAGTTCACCGGGTCAGCTAGTAATATATATAAATCTCCTGTCACGATGTTTGTCCGCGATGGATTCCTAAACTACTTAACCGATTTTAAATTAAATTGGCACACCGTGAGCAGTCTGGTCCAACTTGAGAGATAGGATAGTTTTTATTTCGATTAATAGTCTTTAAATGACAATATCCGAGTGCAGCCGGAATGGGCCGCTAGTAATTATATATATCATGCATTATGTGTGTTTGTAATTTACTCATGTTTTGAACAAATAAATTATCTGTTTATCTTTTAAATAATTCTTATCGAGTCCAACTATCACTAAACATAATCTGATGACTCCGTAAAAAAAATAGTGTACTAAAATCATCGTGCATATTGTATAATAATATATATAAATCTCCTGTCACGATGTTTGTCCGCGATGGATTCCTAAACTACTTAACCGATTTTAAATTAAATTGGCACACCGTGAGCAGTCTGGTCCAACTTGAGAGATAGGATAGTTTTTATTTCGATTAATAGTCTTTAAATGACAATATCCGAGTGCAGCCGGAATGGGCCGCTAGTAATTATATATATCATGCATTATGTGTGTTTGTAATTTACTCATGTTTTGAACAAATAAATTATCTTTTTATCTTTTAAATAATTCTTATCGAGTCCAACTATCACTAAACATAATCTGATGACTCCGTAAAAAAAATAGTGTACTAAAGTCATCGTGCATATTGTTTGCTTTGCGACTTTGAGTCTTACAAGATACAATATTTTGTGTCAATAGAAACAAAAAAGTATTATTATTGATGAATCCTGTCATCCCGAAGTAATAAGAAGGAACCACAATGACGTAATCAACATTACATTTCTCCACATGTCCCCGTGATACATCTGTTCGGGAAATTCGTCATTTTATCAGATCAGCTGCCTCGGAACAAGTGGCAACACTCTTTTGTTTTTATCCTTGTGACGTAATATTGTGTTTATTTATTTTTGTGGTATGAGAATGTTTCATATTACGTTGGCGATCAGTGGATGAAACTATTATATACAATTCATATTTTGTTATTTGTTTAAGTTATTAGTATTTTTATGCAAAAATACCTCATTTATGTCATTTATCCTACTAGGAACTGTTGTTCTAGTACTTTAATCGTATTTTTTCTATCTGACCTATCTAAGGCTGCAACGCCGCAACGCGTACAAAGAAAATTGTAATTTCTGAATTGAAAACTTAATTAATAAAAAAATAATTATGAAGACCTATATTAATCACACATTTGTAACTATTTCAAACAAAAACTACCGAAAGGATCTCAATGAAATTCGGTACATAGAAATAGATAATAGTCTGAAATAAAACACTTTTTATCCCGAAAATGTAACTAGATCGGGAACTACGCCGGTGAAACAGCGCGATGCTACTAGTTCAAAATAAAGTTAACCTTTTGACCGCCAGGACTAAATTGAATTTCCGTGCCCTGTACGCTACGCCAAGCGTACGTCATAGCACAAAATTAAAAAAAAATGGTTGTCTATAAAGTCGGTTTACTGACGATGGTTGAACGTGACAACGTCTTAAGAAAATACTGATGGAATGGTACTGATGACGTCATGCGGCGAGGTAACGGCGGTAACGGCACTTGACGTCATGTTTTGCGGGCGTGCAGCCGGCTTCATCGAATTATAAGACGTTATCACGTCAAAAAATCACAGCACTCATGGTTTTCAGCGACTAGTTCGTACATTTACACGTGGGTTTGCTGGGATTTACTATTTAAGGACAAGTTAAGTAAAAAAAATACCAGTCCTCATACATTTTTAATTAATATTTTGGGATAGTGCGTTTTTAAATTTTAGTCAACTATAGACGTCGCGTCGTTGGCGCTCAGTGCTCGCTAGCGCTTGTCAAGTATAGGTGACTCTGGCGGTCAAAAGGTTAAATAGATAATAGATTCGCCAAAATAGTCTGCCAACTATTATTCCCTGCTTCAAGTAGATACAGTACTAAAACTTTGTATCTTGCACTACTCATGAGCACTATAGAAGTCGAAAGCCATTTCCAGCCGGTTATAAATAAACCACCGATCTTAATATTTATTTATACCCCATATCGCTCAGGTCATTGGCTGTATTATTGCATTGCGTACAGCGTTTCATGTTTTACCGCCGTCCAAGTGCTACGAAATCAGATTTACGCTTCAATTCAATAACCAGCCTCGGCTTGGAAGCAAGCGAGTCTTATCTTTTACTTGGCTGTTATACCTGTGAAGGAAAGTTGCCGGAAAAGCGTCGAGACGGAATCAATACGATGGCGTTGTGGTGTTGTCAGTCTGTTGGAGCCGGTGGTCGTGGGTTCGATTAACCATCCAAAAAAAAAAGGCAGTCATGGGAACTGCCGATAGAAGTGAAAACTCAGATTTTGATAGCTTACTTTGGAAACTACGCAGGTGAAACAGGAGGGCGTGTCCATCAGCATGGTCAATTGCCATGGTCCCGAGTTTACCCGAAGATTTCTCATCATACCCGAGAGCGTGACGCTAGAATTCAATTCACAGCTCACGATAAATCTGTCTGTGGCGCGCCATAAGAAGTTTTCACTTCAAAATTTAAATCCTACTAATATTATAAATGTCAATGTTTGGATGTTTGGATGTTTGTTGCTCAATCACGTCCTAACGTATGAACGGATCGGGCTGAAATTTGGAACACAGATAGATTATAGTCTGGACGAACACATAGGCTACTTTTTATCCCGAAAAAACAACGGGAACGGGAACTAGGCGGGTAACACCGCGGGACGCTGCTAGTGATTAATATAAATTTAGAAATGTTTGTTCTATGTCTGGGTGTTTTTGTGTGTCACTAGTCACTAGTACCATCCCGCCGTTTCAAATGCGTAGTTTCCGATTCCGTTATTTTCCTGTGACAAAAATTACCCTATGTAATATTCCAGAGTACTTTATCTATCTACTTATTTACCAAATTTCATACAGTGTTTTTTTCGTCAAAGTGTAACAGACATCTACAAACATTTGCGTACTTATAATATTAGTATGAAATGTACGTACGTACGTACTTATAATAAGTTTGATATCAGCTTACTGGCTTCCACAATACAAGCTTTGCTGAGATTGGCTAATTATAGTTAGGATATAGTTAGGACAAAATAGCGGTCCCGGCTTCACCTGTGGTACCTTCTTAATAATATAGCCCATATCATTCAGGGATCACGTTCATAATCAACGCTGAAAGAGTTTTTGAAATCGGTCTAGTAGTTCCCGAGATTAGCGCGTTCAAATCAACAAAAAACCTCCTCAGCTTTATAATATTATTAAAGAGATAATATAATCATAATTGTGATAATAATATTTGACTTACAATCTGAATGTAGGAAAAACTAAAATCTTAGAAGGATCTGAAAAGGATGTTAGGATATACACATCTAACACAAGTACATACATAAAAATAAAATTACGTTGGAATAAAAGAAAAGAGCAGTTAACCAAGATTGCTATCGAACTGAAGTTTTCAACTCCCAACTCCGGCTCGTGTAAGTCGTACTCAACATCTCAAACTCAGCGCGGTCTCCGAACTCCACTCAACTTTGTTACAATAATACGGGTCATACATATATTATTATACGTTGCTTTCACGATATTCGTACAGCGAAATGATGGTATTACAATCGGGGAGATTAACTGCCATTTTCCGAACATTACATATTTATATACGTTTTCTTGGGATGTATAAAAGTCTCGTGTCATAATGTTTGTGGTTGTTTTATTTAGTGACGGGTGACAAGCGCGATTCAGTGATAGGTTAACTCTTTATTGCACATTTACCAAAAGTTATAAATAAAGCAGCAAATGGCGACCTTATCAGCTTACAGCTAGGCTGAAAAAGGAGAAATGGAAAATGTCAGTCAATTGAAAGAATATAAAAGAACGTGCAGGTGTTAAATTTAAAACTACAGCCCCAGAGCTCTAACATTGGTCCTTCGAGCCGGATTTAAACCAGCGACCTATGGATGCACCTATGTAATGCTCCAAGCTTAAAAAAACGGCAGTAGGATAAAATTGGGTGTGGAATGAATTTGGAGGAGCTGGCTTCGAATACTTTACTCATGACGGACGTGCCAAAAAAATCTCTTTTGAACGCCTACTTCAAGTTCACGATAAAGCGTTGTCACAACCGTCTCTCTGGAAGTTTGATGATCTATATCTTTGTCGATTTTTAATAATTTGATAAAACAATAAATACGCGTCCCATATTTTTCCCTATTCTAGCTGACGGACTAATTACAATGGTAAATTTAAATTGGTTTTGACCCCGCCGTTATTCCAATTATTATAGCATTACTTTATGTTAGCAACGTTTACGTACTGCGTACGCAAATGGCACGCCACATCGCTCGCAGAACTGACAACCGATGGGGAAGAAAGGTTATTGAGTGGCGACCAGGAACCGGAAGACGGACGCCCTCCCACTAGATGGACAGATGACCTCACAAAGGTCGCTGGAAACCGCTGGTTGCAGGTTGCGCAGGACCGTTCGTTGTGAAAATCTAGGGGGAGGCCTATGTTCAGCAGTGGACATCTTGCGGCTCATGATGATGACGTACTAAGTCTAGGGAAATTAAAGCTATGACCATTTTGTGTTCGAATTTACGCGTTTCTTTGAGATTTTGATGTTCGAACCGTAAACCGTTCACATAAACTCGAATTGAACATCGAGGTGATATTTTGGATTTATGAAGATTCTGTTAATATTTTATGCGAGTTGAATTTATGTTCGTAATATTACATCTTTTTATGGGTCGGCTCGTGTGACAAGTTTCTTTATGTGCGCCAGTTCTGGTGCGGTTTATGTTCTCTTTGGGCCGATCTCTGTGGTGTGTCTGTCATATTTTCAATGAGCTTTTATTCGTGATGAAATAACATGTGCGATATTGAATATTGATGAATTATTTATTTTAATTATATTCGATGTATGTGACATAAATGGTGAAATGTATATTTGAAGTCGTAGTGGCTTAGTGGCGTGAACGTACAGTTCGCGCTTGCGAGATCGTAGGTTCGAATCCTGCTGCCTATGGTCCACCTACATACATACTACTACATACACAAAAGTTTGTCATCACTACTAGCTGGAACGGTGAAGGAAAACATTGTGACGAAACCGGCATGATCCAACAAAACATCATATTCGTCACACTAACATATTTCGTCTTTCGTAGTGAGAACGTTTAGGCTGTGGAACGTGTTGCCAGAGTGGATTTTTACCAATGCTTACAATCTTGGTGTATTTAATTTGGTTTTATCTGTAAGCACACTCCGTTGTAGCCTGCATCATCACTTAACATCAGGTGAGATCAAGTGTTAAATCTAAATTCTAAACGATCAATCAGATAATCAGTGCTAAACGAGCTGAGAACACGCGTACCTACTTCTCCTTGAAAAAGATCGCCAGACGCGATCGAAACTTGAATCGTACTGGACTGACTACATCAAACGTGAGTTACCCGTGTATTTATTTAAAATGTGTAACAACCACGTTAGTTTTCATACTAAAAGTGTAAATCTGTTTAAAAAAAAACGACTTTAAGCTTTACCTCACAGGATAATTTTATTATATTCAGTTCCCAAGACAGACAATCCGCGTCTCCTGAATCTCTCGGTTCCATTACCCCGTCGGGGTGAGACGAACATCCTCGCGTCTCGCAGGGTAATTATAAGCGACGTCGCGTCACCGCATTTAGAACGTCGCGTCGTGGCACAACTGAGCGGGAGACGCGACTGCGGATTTAGCAGCCTGGCTGTTTGGCGATCGGTACATGTGATTTGCTACCGTCTCTAATACACGTGCCATAAAAACTTAAGTAACTTTACATCTTACTCATCAATTAATATAGTCCTACTAATATTATACATACGAAAGTTTGGATATTTGTTGCTCAATCGCGTCCGAACGGCTGTTTAGAACACAGACTGTAGTCTGGAATTACATATTAGGCTATTTTTTATCCCCATTTTTATTTATTTACTAAATACTGGCAGCGTTGTTGTTCCCGTTTCAGTTCTCAAAATTATTTGTCAGTAAAAAGTTGTTCTAAATTTCAATCCGATCCGTTCAGTCGTGCAACAAACATCTAAACTTGTGCATGTATAATATTAGTAAAATATTAGATTTTTTATATTTTGATATGTTTTTGACTGATTTACGTTTTTTTTAAATTATAAAATTGATCCGTGACTGTAACTTACACATATAAATAGTATACCTTATTGTGTCTGTTTATTACCTACTTACTGTTTTGTCTATTTTAATTCAATGAGTATAGGTATATCATTATAGAGAGAATATTATTTTCAATGAGTTCAGCAAAAGTTTAAATACTGAATTTTATAACTGGTATCAATGTTCTCGTAGAAGTATGATATGAGAGTGAATATTTAAATTTAAACGACGCGAATATTTGCAGTCGCTTACTAGCGGAGGTATGGCTGTTACTTTTAATGCATTTTGTGTGTTGCGCGTCAGACATTACAAATCTGTGAAAGAAAAGGAGATTTGTTTTAGTTTTGCTTTGTTTTACTTCTTTGTTCAAGACGACAAACTAGAATATGACGTAGAGGTAAGTTATTTTAGTAACATAACTAATTTACACTGAAAACTACTCAGTGACCGGTGATTTTGGTTAGTTTCTATTGTGTTCTTTTAAAAGTGGCTTCAAAATCGATAAAATTAGTTTTGAATGTATTATAAGAACGTATAATTTAGAATCCTACTAATATTATAAATGTCAATGTTTGAATGTTTGTCGCTCAATCACATCGTAACGCTTCAACGGATCTGGTTGATATTTGGAAGACAGGTATTTTGTTGTCTAAAATAACATATAAGCTACTCCCGACTACTATCCCGCGAAAATAACCGGAACGGGCACTGCGCGGGTAAAACCGCGGGGTTCTGCTAGTTTATGAACAAAGAACTTTGACTTTGACTTTAGGGAAATACTTTTTTTTAATAATTATAGGTTCACACTTGACCACCATCTCGCCTGGTGTTAAGCGACGATGCGGTCTACGATGAAGCGTGCTTACCTAGAAACCGATTCACTCTCGAATTGAAGACACCCAAGATAAACTGAGGGGAAAACCCACTCAGGCAACGCATTCCACAATCTAGACGTTCTTATCACAAACGTGGAGTCAAATCTCTTCGTTCGTGTTTTTGGAACATCAACCATAAAACGATGTCGCTTTTTTGAGATACGAGAAGCCCGATAGAAGAAAGGACTAAATACTTACAGCTACAGACGCGATTCGAACCCAGGACCTCACGAGCGTAAAATCGTTCTACCTATTACACCACCACTGTTTTTTCTATTACCATAACGAGCTGTGAAATGGGTAGACGCTTATTAAGGCCGGCCACGCTTTGATCCATAGTCCGTCCTTGACTAGCTCAGTAATTGCGTTGCGAGCCGCTAACAAGGAAACAATGTCAACATTTCCGCACCAGGCCTATGTTCTTCATAATACTAGGGCTTACACACACTGGTCATGCTTTTCTAGTTCTGAAGTTATACGTCTTTTGACGAGAGAAAAATTACAAGTCTTTTGTTTTTGTTTTGTTGTTTTTGAAGTGAAAACTTCTTTTGGCGCGCATAGACAGATTTTTCGTAAGGTGTGAATTGAATTTTAGCGTCACGCTCGGGTATAAAAAAAATCTTCGGGTAAACTCGGGTCTATGGCTATTGGCCATCTAGAAATGCGTCAGCCAATGGGAAATTCTGAAAGGGCGTGGCCTGTCCATCATGGCATGGCCATCTAGAAATGCGTGAGCCAATGGAAAATGCTGACGCATTTCTAGATGGCTATGCCATGATGCCCAGGCCACGCCCTCCGGTTACACCCGTGTAGTTTCTAAAGTGAGCTATCAAATTCTGAGTTTATATCTCAGAGTTTGAGAAAAGTGCGTGTGTGCGTACTGTTACGCCCCGGCTTTCGAGGCTGTGATGCTTACCCAGCAACCCTGGATCAGCATCACGGACGTAGACCGGAGAGTTGGGTTACGACTCCGGGAGACCCGTCAGTCCGTCTTGAACCTTTGAACTGTGCGGTTGTTTTTACGAGGGTGTTCTGAGCAACCCCAAGTATTTTGTCCAAGTACTAAGTAAGAAATATTCCAATAAATCTTTTGTTTGTAATTTAGTCTTTTTTAAAAAGACTCCGAACCACCACCGCGTAACAAATTGGTGGCAGCGGTGGGATCGGAAATCCCCAGTGCCGCAACCGCACCGACGGACTCACCCTCATCAAAACCCGTTCCAGTCTTCCAGTGCACAGTGCAGTGCTATAGTGCAGTGAGATCATAACCAAGTGCATCAAGCTATATCCCGTTTAGCCTGTGACCAGGCTACCGTCTAGCATCGCCGCAATCGCAGCTACCAGCCGGAGGCCAATCCGTGTCCAAGGCCTCCCTCCTGCAGCTTTACCTACTTCATCCATCACCACGAGAGATAACTCGAGCATCACATCGCGCACCGCGCCGGAATGCAGCCAGCCGCAATAATCCTTATCGCCGCCTTCCTGTACCAGTGAGTCTTTGGTCATTGTTCTAAAAATTCCTTTAGGGTTGTCACTACAGTAAAATAATATTTAATAATTAAGTGTGTCCTAGTTATGTCAAAACAGAAAAAGGTAGACGACAAGTTGTTATTAGACATACCATCCCCTAACGTAGAGTTCGAGAAAGCACCCCTAAGCGCAACCCCTGTTGAGATGGACCTCAACACCCTATTTAAGTTCATAAAACCATTTGATGGGACCCGAGAAAAATTAAATTCATTTATACTGAACTGTTCCAATGCCTATGAGCTCGCCACGGAACCCCAAAAGCCAATCCTATTCAAATACATTATCAGTCAGTTAAGTGGCAAGGCGGAAACCGCCTGCTCAATCAAAGAATTCAATTCCTGGGAACAATTGAAAGACTTCCTTAAGACACAATTTAGTGAAAGGAAACATTACGCACACCTACTAACAGAGCTCCAGGAAAGTAGCCAAGGTCCTAGTGACAATGTTAGCCAGTTCGCTCTCAGAGTAGAGACACTCTTATCACAATTATTAATCGAAATCTCATCATCAAATACAAAAATCAAGGAATTGCCCGGGCGCAGTGCTGCCATGGAGGACATTGCCCTCCACAGGTTTCTTATGGGGTTGCACCCCCGTATTTCCAATATCGTCCGATGCCGTTCCCCGAAGACGTTGAACGAAGCAATAAATTTAGCGGTCTCGGAGGAACGGATACAACAAACGTTGTATAAAAAACCAGAGCCAAGGCCTAATAACAACCCAAATAGGTTTAACAATTCAAATAAACCTAACTTCTCGAGAGCCAACATCAACAGCAATACCACGAACTTTCAACCTAGGCCGACCTACTCACAAGGCTCAACCGATACAAGAGCATTCCGCCGATATTGCAAACTTCCAGGCCACGATATCTCAAATTGTCGCAAGAGAGAATTCAACAACAATAGATTTAGGGTACCTCAAGGCCCATCTAACAGCCAAAATTATAGACCAGCCGCTCGCGTAACCATGATTAATCCCAATGAACCTGATGAAAACGACGATGTCGGCCAAGATGAAGTCGACTTCCCTGGGGAAAACCAGGATTTAAACGAATAAGCGTCTCGCCTCGGTGTCGCCCGAGACATAACCTTAAAGTCGACACCCACTTACAAGCCAACCGACAGGGTAACCAGCCCCAAACCGACGGCGTTTACAAAATCCGAGCCAACCCACAGGGTAACCAGCCCCAAACCAACGGCTCTTCCAAATTCCAAGCCAACCAACAGGGTAACCAGCCCCAAACTGACGGCTCTTTCAAAATCCAAGCCAACCAACAGGGTAACCAGCCCCAAACTGACGGCTTTTCCAAAATCCAAGCCAACCGACAGGGTAGCCAGCCCCAAACTGACGGCTCTTTCAAAATCCAAGCCAACCGACAGGGTAACCAGCCCCAAACTGAAGGCTTTTCCAAAATCCAAGCCAACCGACAGGGTAGCCAGCCCCAAACTGACGGCTCTTTCAAAATCCAAGCCAACCGACAGGGTAACCAGCCCCAAACTGACGGCTTCTCCAATACCCAAATATTCGAAGTCAATATAGACACATCCAAACGGCTCCTACCCCACGTAGTCGTAAACTCACAGGTATCCAACATCCCTCTAACTCTTTTGGTTGACTCAGGGTCAGCCGTATGCTTACTGAAACAAACCTGTATCCACAATGCCCAACAGTTATCCAAAGAACCTATCAAACTCAAGGGTATAGACCCTGGCGATGAGCCAACCCTCACTGAAGGTCACATCCAACTCAAACTAAAATTTCATGAAACAAAGCCTATATCCTACAAATTCCACGTTATAAAAACTATAAACCTCCCCTATGATGGTATCATAGGTACGGACTTCCTGACAACCTTCGGATGCAAAATCGATTACACCCGAGACACCCTAAAGATAGGGAAACTAAACATAGAACTCCATTTCGTCAACCCTTCGTATATCATTCCACCTCGCACTGAGACAGTAATAGAATGTTCAGTGCAAAACACTAGCCTTACAGAAGGCGCTGTATTAGACCAACACTTATCCGACTCTCTACTAGTATCCAATTGCTTGGTAAAGGTAAAGCCTAACCATAGAGTTAACGTAACAGTAGTCAATACATCCGAACAGCCAGTAAAATTGAAATCAGACCTCAAGCTGAAACTCACTCCAATCGACTCCCTACAGATTAAAAATTATCCCGATGATCTAACAAACAACCAACATAATGAACCAAACTGTGTCTCTCGAGCGGAGGAAGTCCTCCACCAATTACGCGTGTCTCATCTCAACAACGAAGAAAGAGAAGCTCTTTTCCAGGTATGTTACGAATTCTCTGACATCTTCCACCTCCCTGGAGAAGGCCTGACTTATACCAATGCCCTTAAGCACGACATTAAAACAACAAGCGACATTCCGATACACGCGAAAACTTATCGATTCCCAGAAATTCATAAAACCGAAGTACGAAACCAAATTGATAAAATGTTACAACAACATATCATAGAGCCCTCAGAATCCCCTTGGTCATCCCCTATATGGGTCGTCCCGAAGAAACTAGATGCGTCCAACACCCAGAAGTGGCGAGTAGTCATAGACTATAGGAAGCTAAATGACATCACAATTGGAGACACTTACCCTCTTCCACAGATCACAGAGATCCTTGACCAGCTCGGATGTAGTAAATACTTCTCCACTTTAGACCTTGCATCCGGGTTTCATCAGATTTTATTAAATGAAAACGACAAGGCCAAAACCGCGTTCAATGTACCTGAGGGACACTTCCAATTTCTGAGAATGCCATTCGGACTTAAAAATGCTCCGTCCACTTTCCAGCGACTGATGAACTCTGCCCTATCAGGTCTCCAGGGCACCCGTTGTTTTGTATATCTTGACGATATCGTCTGCTATGCTTACGATCTTCCAACCCATATTCTGAACCTAAAATCCATTTTCGAGAGAATCCGTAAGTTTAACTTAAAACTACAGCCTGACAAGTGTGAATTCCTCCGACGAGAAGTCGGCTATCTAGGTCATATCATAACTGAGCAAGGAGTCAAACCAAACCCAGACAAAATCAAAGCCGTTACCGATTTCCCGATACCAAAGTCCCCTAAGGACATCAAATCATTTCTTGGGCTAATATCGTACTACCGCCGGTTCATACCAGATTTCTCAAAATCAGCTAAAGCCCTCACCAACTTACTCAAAAAGGACGTTCCATTTGAATGGAAAAACGAGCAACAGCTCGCCTTTGAAACCTTGAAATCCAAGCTCGTCACAGCTCCTATACTCGCGTATCCAGATTTTACACAACCTTTTCTATTGACCTGTGACGCTTCTAACTTCGGCATATCTGCCATTTTGTCCCAGGGACCTGTGGGACAAGACCGTCCCATAGCGTTTGCCTCTCGCACCCTGAACAAGGCCGAGTGTAATTATAGCACTACAGAGAAGGAATGCCTAGCCATAGTCTTTGGCACCAAAGTTTTCAGGCCATACCTCTTTGGACACCGTTTTAAAATACTAACGGACCACAAGCCCTTACAATGGCTATTTAATTGCAAAGACCCTGGATCACGACTGGTCCGATGGCGACTCAAACTAGAAGAGTTCGAGTACGACATCCAATACAAAAAGGGCAAAATAAACGCCAACGCTGACGCGCTCTCTCGATTCCCTGTAAACCCTGTCCAGCCAGATACGTCTCCAAGACCGGAAGCTCTTACTGAAAGCAGATCTCTACCCTTAGACGAAGATTTATTAGACTTATTAGTCTCACCTCCATCATTCAATCCTGATGAAGTCACCCCGACTTCTCCAGACCTTCTAGGCCCAATCGAAGACCTCGTGCCTCTACCAGAACTACAACCTGAAATACTCAACGAGGCCACGACAAGTGATGAGGAGGAGACGGGAACAGCAGATGCTGCCCCCGAACACTCTGCACCCCCTGAAGTTGAAGTTGTTGACTCTCCAGTCCCATCCACAAGCTCAGGCTTAGACATCCCCGTCGACGACTACCCTACGTTTCTTAAAGCCATGGCTACCAAGGATGCCACATATAACACTGAAATAGAAGAACATAATGAAAGCCTTTTAAAATGCCCTTCCAATATAATTCTAGTCCCTACGTCTCTTGACCTGGACGAGTCAAACCCATATATCCAAGAAATACTAGCCGACCCAGAAATAAATGAGAAAGTAACCAATTCGGAAAAGGAGCTTTTCTCTTACCAAAAATTAGAGATTGGTAACAAAATCTATTATCTAATGTTCACGAAGGTCCACCACTTTGACGAGGCATCTTACCCTGAAATCTTCCAGACACTTAAGTCAATAAGAGACGAGTTAGTTATATTTCAGAAATCCAAAGAAGTCGGTATTTCAGATCTCAAAAATCCTTTTGAAAAACACTCATTTATTAAAATTTATAATATGCTATCCTACTTGTTCCACAAAACACAAATCATTTATTTTCAACAACATTATATATCCAGTCCCAACCGAAATAAAGAAGATCCTATACGACAACCACGACATCCCTGTAGCAGGCCATCTAGGCTCCCTACGAATGTATAATAGAATTAAACAAACCTATTACTGGAAAGGAATGCGCAGTGACATTGAATCCTATGTAAAAGACTGTAAGTCTTGTCAAGAGAACAAGGCCCTCAGAAGGGTCAACCGAGCACCAATGCAGATAACTAGTACGTCCACGGCGCCAGGCCAACGTATAGCTCTAGATATAGTCGGGCCGTTACCCGAGTCCGGCCCTGCCAAACTCAAATATATCCTAACCATACAAGATGACCTTACCAAGTTCTCCTCCGCGTATCCAATCCGCAGCACTACAGCAGAAGAAACGAGTGAATGCTTAATTCATTACGTCTCTATCTTTGGCATTCCCAAAATGATCCTGACGGACCAAGGCTCTAACTTCACAGCAGACCTATTTAAGAAAACTTGCGAGTTTTTAAAGATAAAAAATCTCTGGTGTTCTCCTTATCATCCACAAACACAGGGCGCTCTAGAGCGTAGCCACTCTACCCTTAAAGAGTACCTAAAATCATACATAAACAGAGACCAAACAAACTGGCCCCGCTATGTATACACCGCTATGCTAGCGTATAACACATCTGTCCATTGTACAACTCACTACACACCTTACGAACTCATGTTTGGGGCCAAACCTCAAATTCCCAATTCCGTATATGATGAGACGTCTGGAGCTACATACCCAGACTATGTCAGAATGCTCCAGAACCGACTAAAATATTCCAGAGAAAAGGCCCTGGACTTCATTAGGAAATCTAAGGAGTCTTCTAAGGAATACTACGACGGGCATACTCGCCCAGCTAAATACAAGGTCGGTGACCTTGTATACCTCAAGAACCACTTGAGACTGCGTAAGGCTCTCTCCCCACTCTGGAAGGGGCCCTGCAAAGTAGTAAGAGTCAACGGGAACAACACCCTGACCTTACTGATCAACCGGCGGCATGTCACACACCATTTCGATCAGGTGAAACCGGCAAGCCCCGAAATTAGTTTGTAGACTTATGAATTAGTGTAGGAATAGGATATATACATATATACTATAGTATGTAAGTAGGTATAGTGTGAGCGCAACAAGGGCGTCACCTCATAGTTAATTACAACTATTATTTACAGTCAAGTACGAGGTCAGCCTCAGCAAGACCACGTCCAGCCGATAGTTACAAGCCCGGGTATCTACTTCGACCACCTGGGCACACTTAGGTTAAGTAACGTACAGTTAAGAGTTGTAATACCAGTCGATGTCTCTCGTTTTGGCCGCACCTACAAAATATTCGGTCCACTCTAGCCACAATGGAACAGCTATGTAATCAGACTAGAGTTATTGAAATCAACATGGACTGCCGCAGTAGACTCCAACCCTTAACAGCACGGTACCAGGACGTTGCATCAGAGTTCTCTTCTATCTCCCACTTACTCGACAACAGGATTAGACGCAGTGCCTGGATAGGAGGCTTAGGCACACTGGTAAAACACATTTTTGGAAATCTTGACGAAGAGGATGGACTAAAGTATGACACGGCAATAGAAATGATACAACAAGACCAGACTGAACTGGTCAACCTAATTCGGGAAAACATCTTAGTCACTTCTACTGCCATGTCTGCATATAACCACACCATCAGTACAATTAGAACTAATGAGATACAATTAAATACGGCCGTTGACGAGCTCACACGCATTATATCAAATATAACAGAAAAAACTAACGGGTTCCAAATACTCAACAGAGTAAATGGGATGTTAAACTCCCTCGAGACAGCCCTACTCACTTTGTCGTTTCAGTTAGAGGATGTGATCAATGGTATATTATTCGGTAAGCAAAACATTCTGCACCCGGCGATTATGTCGCCTTACGAGTTTTACCGAGAACTCGCCGATAACTATAGGCATTTGCCTAGCGACCTTGAGCTGCCGGCCGAGTTAAATTTAAACAACATACATGTAATACTTAGTACGTCTACCTTAGTTTGTTACTACGTTAATTATAAAATAATTTTTGTATTGCAAGTACCATTAGTTAGCTCTAAGAAATTTATTTTGTCACATAGCATAAGTTTACCGACGCCCTACAACAGTAAAGAGTCTGACGCCTTCAGCGTCATACTTCCTGACTTTAAATATATAGCGATGACCAAAGACCAGTCTCAGTATTGTACTATGGATAGTCTACGCGACTGTACATCCATAGACCCAGGAACTTACATGTGTAAGATAGAGAATATATATATAACCGACGCAAAACCCATTTGTGAAAGTGAACTACTGTCTAAAGCAATCACTTCGAAACCCCCACAGTGTAAAACAAAAATGATTACCGGGAAATTAGATGTTATACACCCCATTTCAAAAAACAGATGGATTTATGTATTTTCTGACCCAAGTAAAATCAGAATCGACTGTCAAACTTCAAAATTGTACGAGACCACCTTGTCCGGAACGGGAATCATAGCTATCCCCGACAACTGTGTCGGGTATTGTAAAACTACATCCCTCGTACCGAAGTATGACATTTTAAATATAACTACCCCTACAAACTTTGTACCGGAATTTAATATCACGGATGACGCCTGTTGTGACGTCACTCAATTGTTAGCTCTGATTAAAAGTAATGTGTTTCCTACACGGTTAGTCAATATATCAGACCTGGACAACCTCAGCTCAAATGGAGTGGAAGTCGAGTCTCTTCTAGACCGGCTGAACATAATTGAAACTCACCAGAGCAGGTCAAACCAGTATGGGACACATCATTCTATAGTCACGACCATAATTATAGTCTTAATTAGTCTCTATTTAGTATATACTAGTTATAAGCGTTTTTGTCTACGTAATAACAACCCGCAATTCTATTCCATTTTTACGCGTAGACCTCAAGTACCACCAGCCACACCATCAGGCTCTGCTGATGACTCCTCGGAAGGTCACGTCGAGCTAACGACCTCGCGAGTCCCAGTAGCACCCCTCAGACGCCAGATCTAATGGAGACCTGGAAGTACCCCATGTCTCCTCTAAAACGGGGAGGTGTTACGCCCCGGCTTTCGAGGCTGTGATGCTTACCCAGCAACCCTGGATCAGCATCACGGACGTAGACCGGAGAGTTGGGTTACGACTCCGGGAGACCCGTCAGTCCGTCTTGAACCTTTGAACTGTGCGGTTGTTTTTACGAGGGTGTTCTGAGCAACCCCAAGTATTTTGTCCAAGTACTAAGTAAGAAATATTCCAATAAATCTTTTGTTTGTAATTTAGTCTTTTTTAAAAAGACTCCGAACCACCACCGCGTAACAGTACGCAATAACTGACATCAACCATAGAATAGATATTATCTTATATATAAAATTCTCGTGTCACAGTGTTTGTTTCCTTACTCCTCCGAAACGGCTTTACTGATTTTAACCAAATTTTATATGCATATTCAGTAGGTCTGAGAATCGGCTACTAGCTATTTTTCATACCCCTAAGTGACACGGGTTGTTCACCCCAAAAAATTTTTTTTTAATTTTCCGACAAAAATTTTTGTTTTTATTTTTTTATAATGTGGCGTTAAAATATACATACAACCCTAAATGTTTACCCTTTTATCACCAACCCCTATTTTTTAATAGCCATTTTAGTAATTTAATCATTTTTCATCCCGCTCGATAACTGATCAATTATAGTCTTTTTAGGGTTCCGTAAAACTAAAAAACGGAACCCTTATAGATTCGTCATGTCTGTTTGTTTGTCTGTCTGTCCGTCCGTATGTCACAGCCACTTTTTGCCGAAACTACGAGAACTACACTGTTAAAACTTGGTAAGTAGGTGTATTCAGTGAACCGCATAAAGATTTTTACAAAACTTAAGAAAACAAAAATAGGGTTGCCCTCCATACTTAGTACTGAAACTCAAAAATGTTTTTTTCATCAAACCTACACGTGTGGGTTGTCTATCGATAGGTCTTCAAAAATGATGTTGAGGTTTCTAATATCATTTTTGTCTACACTGAATAATTTGCGCGACAGACACTTCCAAAGTGGTAAAATGTGTGTGTGTGTGTCCCCTCTAACGTCTAAAATAAGAGAATGACAAAACTAAAAATATATATGATGGAATTTACCATGCAAACTACCAACGAAAATTGGTTTGAATTCGATCTGATGAGTAGTTTTTTTAGTACGTCATAAATACACTATTATTAAAACTTCGATCAAAGTTACAACGAACTACAAGAACTATGTGTACTATGTACTATATTATATTACTTGCTGCAACGGAACCCTTCATGGGCGAGTCCAACTCGCACTTCGCCACTTTATTTGCTAATGTTTTTCACTCTATTTCGATTCAAATTTCCCGGAGCTTATGGCAAATCTAAAATCTATCTTCTATAACATAAAAATAAATCGCCTGAACCAATTTGGACAATTTTTTTTTAAATTTTCGTTGAAGTCCAAGCATGGTTTTTACGGCAAGAATAAATCGAATAATTACCGGGAAAACCCTAAAAATAGCCCTTTTCTTTTTCCCATACAAACGTTTTCTAACTAATATCTTAAGGCAATTTGAGCTTTATTGCTATGAAATAAAGTTCATATTAAATAAAGTGCTTTCCCATACAAACGTTTTCTAACAAAAAATGTTAAGGCAATTTGAGCTTTATTGCTATGAAATAAAGTTCATATTAAATAACAAGCACTCGCTTATGTCTAAGCAATATATTTTATGTGAGTTCCTAACGTCAAGGAGTCAATTCCTTTCAAGCCGTTTTGCACTTTGTTCCCGCTGCACAAAGTTCAAATTCCATCATATCTATCAAAACAGTTGGAGAATAGGAGGATAAGTGTTTTATTATTTTGAATTATTAATTTAATATCCCTATCTGTGCAAAATGATTTGAATATACACCTTTGCTAACGGGCTTTGGAGCGCAGAATTTTTTGAGTAAAACTAACGGACAGAATACGAAACATCATACTGCGTTCTAAAACCGGAATAGCCGATGTGACTCAAAAAGCCAATTTGAAGTGGAATCAGGCTGGCTGGACATGTTTGCCGCATGTCGGGTGATTATTTGGCCAAAACTACCATGCGGAGGAAGCCAGATTGCAAACGACGACGCTGCAGACCAAAAAAACGATGGCAAGACAATCTCCACAAATATCGGAAAGACTGGACGGTATGGAAGCCGTTGCCCAACATTGGGACAAGACAGCCACATGATAAATAAATATTAATACCTATTATGTAATGCTCAGTTAGCCGGCGATGATGTGTCATCAGCCCCTATTATGACAAGAAGACCGTCTAATAGAAAACATTATCTCAAAAGTTACAAAGTTGGAGAGAAAATTGTACGCTGAAGATGTGCAGAGGTGCTATAAAAAGCATGACAGAAAAGTTATTGGAGGCAAGACTTTCAAAGCAGCTCAAACAACTACAATATGTTCTGTATGTGAAAGTTTTGTGTCAAAAATGTTTCAATAATATTCACTGATTTATTTTGAACTTAATAAATTGATTATTTAGTTTCAAAGTAACTTTCTTTTAATTAATAAAATTATTTCAAGGTGATTTTTCTCTTAATATCTCCTTAACTGATTGTTCGATTCCCATCCCAAAACCACTGGGAAAATGAGTAGAAAGCGTACGCATTTCGGATACACACTGCTTTAACTGAAATGGGGAGTGTGTATCATAAACTATACATACTCCTTATGACAGTGTGTATCCTAAACGATACACATGATGCTGAGCGCGTTAAAGTGTTTGTGATATTTATCTAGAAAACCCACGTTTCTCACATGGTCAATAATTGTATGTTGCGTATTATGTTCCCGTGTTCGAAAATCATCAGATTTATTTGTCCATGTGCTAGGTAATCAAACAAAAATATCGTATATCACAAAGTACTACAATAAAAATAAAACTGATTTTTGGCAATAACTTGATTAACAACAAAGGGATTTATCATAATCATGAGCCTATTTAATATTCGTCAACTGTTGGACGTAGGCCTCTCCTAATGAACGCCATATGGAGCGGTCTTCTGCATTCTGCATAAAGGGATTACTTGCTTTTAAATGCTTAAATCCGTTGAAATAAATATGTTATTGATAAAACACTTACTTAATGCGGTTCACACAATACATCTCTTACCAAGTTTCAAAAGTATGGTTCTTATAGTTTCTAAAAAGTGGTTGTGACATACGGATGGACAGACAGACAGACATGACGAACCCATAAGGATTCAGTTAGTACGTTTTACGGAAGCGTAAAAATGGATCTTCGAAATGTATGTACGCTCATAATTTTTGAATGACTGCACCAAATAGGATGATTCTTTATTTCATGTATTTGTTATTGTCATTTGTTCATCAGAAAGTTTAGAAAATGTAGACGAAAAAAATTGGCAGTCAAAGGAACGGCCGATAGAAGTGAAAACTTAAAACTCAGAATTTGATAGCTTATCTTGGAAATTACACGGGTGTAACCGGAGGCCTCGCCATCTTGGCATGGCCATCTAGAAGTGCGTCAGCATTTCCCATTGGCTGATGCGTTTCTAGATGGCCATGCCATGATGGCCTGTCCACGCCCTTTCAGCGTTTCCCATTGGCTGACGTATTTCTAGATGGTCAATAGCCACGGTCCCGAGTTTAGCCGAAGCTTTCTTATCATACCCGAGCGTGACGAATTCATTCAATTCACAGCCCACGAAAAATCTGTCTAGGCGCGTCTAAAGAAGGTTTTTCCATCAAAAATACATGGTGAAACGAAGTTCACCGGGTCAGCTAGTCTTATATATAAAATTCTCGTGTCACAGTGTTTGTTTCCGTACTCCTCCGAAACGGCTTTACTGATTTTAACCAAAATTCGTATGCATATTCAGTAGGTCTGAGAATCGGCTACTAGCTATTTTTTATACCCTTAAGTGATAAGGGTTGTTCACACCAAACATTTTTTTTTTAATTTTCGGATAAAATTTTTGGTTTTTATTTTTTTATAATGTGGCGTTAAAAAATACATACAACCCTAAATTTTTACCCTTTTATCACTAACCCCTATTTTTTTATAGCCATTTTAGTAATTTATAATTTTTCATCCCGCTCGATAACTGATCAATTATAGTCTTTGTAGGGTTTCGTAAACCGTAAAAACGGAACCCTTATAGATTCGTCATATCTGTCTGTTTGTCTGTCTGTCCGTTCGTATGTCACAGCCAATTTTGCCGAAACTATGAGAACTGCACTGTTGAAACTTGGTAAGTAGATGTATTCTGTGAACCGCATTAAGATTATTACCAAAATTAAAAAAAAAATAGGGGTGCCCCCTATACTTAGAACTGAAACTCATTTTTTTTTTCATCAAACCTACACGTGTGGGGCGTCTAGAAATAGGTCTTCAAAAATGATGTTAAGTTTTCTGAAATCATTTTTGTCTACACTGAATAATTTGCGCGACAGACACTTCCAAAGTGGTAAAATGTGTGTGCCCCTTATAACTTAGGGGGGGGGGGGGGGGGGGGCATTTCTAACTTCTAAAATAAGAGAATGATAAAATTAAACAAATTATATGATGTCTATGCAAACTACCAACGAAAATTGGTTTGAACTCGATCTGATGAGTAGTTTTTTTTTTAGTACATTATAAATCAAAATCATCAAAAAGTTGATTTAGATATCAAAAAAAAAAGGCTGCTTTTATTTGTAAATGTTTTTCACTCTATGTCGATTAAAATTTCCCGGAGCTTATGGCAAATATAAAATCAATATTATAAAAATGAATTGCAAATGTGTTGGTAAGCGCATCACTCAACAATAGAGTAAGATCCCAGAGCTCCCAGACGTCACCTATTTTCTGATGAATGAAATGTGGACGATTGAGTAGTGTTAGTAAGTACTAAGAACACATGCTTACTCGCTAACTTGCTTAGACGGCCAATTTTGAGATATGGGGTAATGAAGGTACATACAAACATTACTTACTTCACGTATTTTCTAATATGAATGAATGAATGAATGAATGAAAATTCTTTATTGTTCACAACTTAAAAAATAACACATATAATATTGGAAAACAGTAAATCTTGTGAAACAGCTGGCGGCCTTATCGCTGAAAGCGATTTCTTCCAGGCAACCTTGGGGTGGACAAAAAGATGGAGAAACTAAAAGCGTGGTGCGCAACAAAGACTATTACTACGAGATAAACGTACATTCTAATAACATTACACACAAATACTTAGCTACACAATATTATAATACACTAATAAATAAAACTAATCATATATATACATAATAAACATACATACTAACTAACAAGATGATAAATACCTAAATAAAAGACAAATAACTGAACGGTAACAGCAATAAAGAATACCAAGTAATCTAATACTTGAAGTGATCACGGAAGCGAAAAAGTAATATTATTATTACTAGTTTACAAATAAGCCATTTTTCAAACATTACGACAGATGAAAAAAAAAAAAAAAAAAAAAAAAAAAAAATGAAAAACTTACAATTACAGAGGTTGTAGCTTTGACACGTATAATTCTATTACGTGATCTTTAAAGACAGGCAACGACTGCAATTTTCTAATACAGACTGGCAGATCGTTCCATAACAGAACAGCCTGAAAGGCAAAGGACTTGCCATAAAAGGTTTCAGAACGAGCAGAAGGGGCCATCAGGGTCAGGTTGGTTTTTGATCTTAGTGGAAGAGAATGACAATCCTGTAGAAAAGTAAACCGCTCTTTAAGGTAACGCGGTGTGCAGGGGTTAAATAAAATGTTGTACAGAAGAGAAAGAATGTGTGCATTACGACGTTGGCGAATTGGTAACCACTTGAGTTTAGCGCGAAATTGGGAAACGTGATCATATTTGCGTAATCCAAATATGAATCTAATGCAATAATTTTGAAGGCGCTCAAGTTTATTAAGCTGGTCCTCTCTCAGATCAAGAAAACAGACGTCAGCATAGTCCAAGATGGGGAGCAGGAGAGATTGTGCGAGTGCAACTTTAGTGGCAGTGGGTAAAAAGTTTCGTAAACGCCTGAGTGAGGCACCTGATGCAAAAATCTTGCTGCTAATCGTCTTAATGTGGCTGTCCCAAGATAGAGTTCGATCTAATGTTATACCAAGATTTCTAACTGAGTCACTGAATGGTATCACAATGCCGTTAAACATAACGTTGGGAATTGTAGTCCAATCAATTCTGGAGATCCAGTACGAACTGCCCACTACTATAGCCTGTGATTTTTCGGGATTGACATCCAGTCCAAAAGACTTGCTCCATTTGTGAATAGAAGATAAATCGGAATTTGTTTTTGAAATGGCTAATGAAAGTTCGAGAAATGAAGCGTGTGTATAAATTTGGAGATCGTCTGCGTAAAGGTGGTAGGAAGAAGTAATGTGTTTAGAAATAGTGTTTATGAAAATAGCAAAAAGAAGAGGAGATAAGACACCGCCTTGAGGGACACCAGCAGTTGTATTACACCAAGAAGAAAAGGTATCTTCTAGGCGAATCCGTTGCCGGCGTCCTTGTAGATAACTACGAAACCAATCGATTACCGGTGGAGATATGTTAAGTGAGCGTAGTACTGCTAGTAAAATGTCGAAATTGACGGCGTTGAAAGCATTACTGAAGTCTAACAGAGCTAGAACAGTAAGCTTGCCGTCATCCATCCCCAGGCGAATATCGTCGGTGACTTTAATAAGCGCAGACACAGTGCTATGCCCTGGGCGGAAACCGGACTGGAATGGATTGAAGAGGTCTTGTCTATTAAGAAATTCATTCAACTGTTTGTGGACAAGGCGCTCAAGAATTTTGGAAAGGAAAGGCAGGATAGAAATAGGACGAAATTCAGAAAAGGATTTAGGGTTTGACTTTTTAGGTAGTGGTAATACGTGATTTTCACGTATGTTGTAGCCAATGCCCTTCAAAACAAGGGCCTAATACTCCCAGACACTTTCGTCGGCCGTTTTGCCTAACAACTCCAAAATAATAATTTAACTTCACTTAAATTCTCATGTTCCATTTGTAAATATGATCGTCAGACAACTATTTTAAAGCTTTTTCCAATTAGACAGACCAATCTAAGGAGCCAATCATCCCCTAAACTCAATTTTAAGTCAATATTTCCTAATAAATGTCTCACTCAAGCTCCCGCTCTTACCCTTAGGACATAGTTGAGTTTAGGGGATGATTGCCCCCTTAGATTGGTCTATCTTATTGGAAAAAGCTTTAAAATAGTTGTATGACGATAAGCAAAACGGCTGACGGAAAGTGTCTGGGAGTATTGTGACTTTGTTTTTAAGGATATTGGCTACAACATACGTGAAAATCACTCATTAGAATATACGTGAAGTAAGTAATGTTTGTATGTACCTTCATTACCCCATATCTCAAAATTGGCCGTCTAAGCAAGTTAGCGAGTAAGCATGTGTTCTTAGTACTTACTAACTCTACTCAATCGTCCACATTTCATTCATCAGAAAATAGGTGACGTCTGGGAGCTCTGGGATCTCGGACTACAACGCCTGGACCAATTTGGACAAATATTTTTTTAAATTTTTGGTGAAGTCCAAGGATGGTTTTTACGGCGAGAAAAAAATCGAATAATTGCCGGGAAAACTCTAAAAACAGCCCTTTTCTTTTCCCCATATAAACGTTTTCTTACTAAAATGTTATGGCAAGTTGACCTTTATTGCTATTAAATGAAGTTCATATTAATGCGGTTCACAGAATACATCTCTTAGTAAGTTTCAACAGTATAGTTCGTATAGTTTCGAAAAAAGTGGTTGTGACATACGGATGGACAGACAGACAGATATGACGAACCCATAAGGGTTCAGTTAGTACGTTTTACGGAACCGTAAAAATGAATCTTCGACATGTATGTACGTTCATAACTTTTGAATGATTGCACGAAATAGGATGATTATTTGTTCTATGTATTTGTTATTGTCGGGACAAGATTTGTACAGCAGAAATTTTAGAAAATGTAGACGAAAAAAAAAATTGGCAGTCATACGAACTGGCGATAGAAGTAAAAACTTATAATTAAGAATTTGATAGCTTACCTTGGAAACTACACTGGTGTAACCGGAGGGCGTGGCCTCGCCATCTTGGCATGGCCATCTAGAAATACGTCAGCATTTAACATTGGCTGATGCGTTTCTAGACGGCCATGCCATGATAGCCTGTTCACGCCCTTTCAGCATTTACCATTGGCTGACGTATTTCTAGATGGCCAATAGCCATGGTTCTGAGTTTACCCGAAGCTTTCTTATCATACTCGAGCGTGACGATTGAATTCAATTCACAGCCCACGAAAAATCTGTCTAGGCGCGCCTATATAAGTTTTCGCTTCAAAAATACATGGTGGTACGAAGTTCACCGGGCCAGCTAGTATATTATAATAAACTACCATCAGGCTCCGTCACCCTTGCACCCGTCTTGCGTGACGATATCCGCACGCGTCTTAAAAAAAACATAAATAAAAAAATTGCCAGTCATAGGAACTGCCGATAGAAGTGACAACAACAAATTCTGAGTTATAAACTCAGAATCGTCACGCAAGACGGGTGCAAGGGTGACGGAGCCTGATGGTAGTTTATTATAATATACTAGCGGCCCGTTCCGGCTTCGCTCGGATTTCGTCATATAAGGACTATTAATCGAAAAAAAAACTATCCTATCTCTCAAGTTGGACCAGACTGCTCACGGTGTGCCAATTTAATTTAAAATCGGTTAAGTAGTTTAGGAATCTATCGCGGACAAACATCGTGACAGGAGATTTATATATATTAATATATATCTATTCTATGGTTGATGTCAGTTATTGCGTACGCACACACGCACTTTTTTTCGCATTTGTATTTGCTTTTTGTCAGAGACTGTAGTCTGCCTAGTCCATATTACCATCTGTGTCAGTTATTTTAAGTAGTAAATTGAATTTCTTTTGAAACTCGAAAAATTTACATCGTTTAAGTGTCTTTTGTATCAGTTGACGTTGTGAAAACTCGAACACAGCTGTTTAAAATCACTTTAATTACAAATATAGGCAAGCAATGGAAGATGCCCCAGTTGGTCTTCCTCAATGGTCACAATCTGAGTGTCTTTCAAGTTTAGAGAAAATTTATTCCCATACTAAAACGTTTAGTAAAAAATTCTATATTATTCGGGATACAGTAGTCTATGTTATATTCCAAATTTCTACTTGATTTGTTAAGTGGTTTAATTAATAGTGATTTATTTAGTGTGGACTAACGTTGATACGGTGCGTTTAGTGGTTGCAACGCGAGTGAAAAGCAAACTTCAAAACATCTAAACATGCATATTATCATACTAGCTGTGCCCCGCGGTTTCACCCGCGTCTATTTGAGGAAAATCCATACTAAAATATCCATTGCTTTAAAAAGCTATGATCCGTAAGAGAACTGTAGAAAAACAATAAAGGAGCGCCAGGTAAAAGTAGAGTGATCTGCTGAAATGTGTATAGGGCAGGTGTTTTAAAGTACGTAAAAATACTGTGTATACGATGGTTTTAGTTTTCTTTTCTTGAACAAATTGGTTATCTCTGTAACCTGATCCTCTTGATGGTGCAATATATTGTATACCAAGTTGTCAGTATGAAAATCAGTCTCGGCGTGAATCGATTCCTTGGTGCTTAAATGTTTGCCCCTGTGCTTTAATAATAGTAACAGCAAACGACTCCTTAACGGAAAATTGTATTACAATTTTGAAATTAAAATGCAAATGATACTATTTTATGTTGAGGTAATGCATTAACATACCCTTCCGCTTGAAGGGAATGGTCGATTTGTGTCGGATTCGACAACATGAGTGGTGCCCTACCGACTAAAACCTCTGCAGTATTTATTACCTTTGCCACACACGGCGCGAACACGTGAATGCTCTCGCACTCTTTTGCGTACTCGCCGCGGGACAATGCACGCCGTGATCACCTCGGTGACCGGCCATGAGAGCCAGACGTCCTCACGTCTGGACACCCTTGATCTCCCGCGTTGGGCTAAATGCTCGGCCTCATCACCTATCACCATCCAGCTGAAGAGGACGGGGACAGCAGCTCACCGATATACCGGCTCTCCTCTTCTCATACAGCCCCACCGCCTCCGCCATCACACTGAAGTGGGCAGGGAGTACGGCGCAACATAATACCGGTATTCCTCTCTAGCCAAGAAATCTCCTCTACAGCCACAGTGCCTACCACCAAGCATCACGGCACGTCTCAGTCGTGCCGGCACCGTCTGTGTCGCGCCGAAGGCGGCCGAACCACCGCTTTTGGTTACAATGACGCGTCAGAAACCAGCGACGCGTCACACCCTCGGGAAATCATATCCCTAGGTGTGGTGCCGGACCGGCTTAAACGACCGACACCCCAGACCCTCCAATGGAAACAGGATCCGAGTCAAGTGCACCTCTAGGATCGCTCCCGTGTCCACTTTCGCCTCATTGGATGAGAAACAGGTCATGGCGATAGCCAAAGTGTTCGAAAACGGCTTGAGTTCGCGATTAGTGGCCTACCTATCGGAAACCAAGGCGCTGTGTGAACAACAATACGCATACCGCGAAGGGAGGTCTACGATTTCTCTAACGCGTGAAGTGATTCGTAGTGTGTTGGCTGCCCGTGAACGTAAAGATCAAGTAGCTGTATTGTGCTGTGACTTATCGAAGGCCTTCGATGTCGCAGACCACAAGACCTTAGCTTTAAAGCTTAAACACTATGGCATAGCTGGGAAATCATACGAGGTATTGACTGACATGTTACGAGGCCGCTCTCAAGTAGTGGATGCTGGCGATGGCGATAATAAATCAGATCCACTGCCTTCGTCTATGGGAGTACCGCAGGGTTCGTCGGTGTCAAATATAATGTTCTCTCTCCTACTAAACGATCTCCCCGATGCCGTAAAGGGTGCAGGCATATTCATGTATGCAGATGATGTGGCTGCCGTAGTAACAGCTCTTACAATAGAGGAATTGGAAGAGAAATTAAATATTGTAATTAAAGGCTTAAATTCATGGTTTAGAGCTAATGGTTTTATGTTAAATTCAAAAAAGACTCACTTCGTTCACTTTTGTCTGTCGGGCCATCATACAAAACCACTTAAAGTTTCGCTAAACGGTGTCAGAATTGAGCAAGTACAGAACACCACATTTTTGGGATTCGAGATTGATCGCAGCATGACGTGGGAGCACCACATCGACAAGATGTGTGCTAAGGTCAGCAGTGCGTGCTTTGCGTTAAGACGAGTATCCCGAGTGGTGTCTGCGTATGTGTCGCGGGCGTGTTACTTTGCCACAGTGCATTCTCGGTTACAATACGGCGCCGAGCTATACGCGCGCGCTGCCGATTGGGAGCGTGCGTTCCGCGCCCAAAAACGTGCCGTACGTGCTATCGTTGGCGTATCGCAATGCACATCCGTCAGACCATATTTCAAAGAGCTTGGCATACTTACGTTACCTGCTATAATGATCTTCCAGGTGGCTGTGTATGTCAGAAATAATCTAGAATCATACAATACGCGAGGAGAGAGACATTCTCGTAACATGCGTAACGCGGATAAGCTGGATGTTATACCACACTCTCTAACGAGGTCACGGAAGTTAACTCACATTATGGGACCTGAAGTTTATAACACGCTTCCCAAAATAATTATATCTGCCCCAAGTTTCGGCAGCTTCAAAAATAGATTAAAGTGCTGGCTTATCGATCAAACTTTTTATAGTTACACCGAATTTTTTGAGAGTGATGGCAAAGTCCTATAAAAATGAATGCAAACATTTGACATGGAACATATTATACTCATATAATGCTTGACAGTTTTCTGTACAATAATTATTATAATACAGTAAAGTAGTCATTTTAAACTTTGAAAATGTATACAATTTGTATGCTCTTTCTTTTGTTTTTACGTTTTTATTAATTGACGTGTAAATTGTACATTTATGAATAAAGTACTTTGACTTTGACTTTGACTTTGGCGTACTCTCGCTCCTTCAACTCACATGACCTTTCACTGTCCAGCATCTTGGCTAAGATGATCGAGAGCGAGAGGTTCGCCCTCACGACCTCACGACGGTTCCGCCTCTGTGGCTACATCACCTCGAGGACCCTCATCTGGAAGACGAACGCTAAGAAACATCACTGGACCACGTGACCACAATAAAGTGGTATATTATTTTGTTGCAGAGTTGTTTTAAAACTACGGATATTTTCTAAAGCATTAATTAAAATCAAATAATGTCAAGGGAAATTTTGCTAAAAAACTGCTAAATGTTCGGTTGTATGAATAGTTATGTTAGTGTATAAAAACCAACGGACAAATATAAACAACAATAGGTACACAGAATAGAAAAGAAAACATATTAAATTCCATAATACAATAAAGTGGCCAAGTGCGAGTTGGACTCGCCCATGAAGGGTTCCGTTGCAGCAAGTAACATAATATACTTAGTACACATAGTTCTTGTAGTTCGTTGTAACTTTGATCGAAGTTTTTATAATAGTGTATTTATGACGTACTAAAAAAAACTACTCATCAGATCGAGTTCAAATCAATTTTCGTTGGTAGTTTGCATGGTAATGTACATCATACATTGTTTTGAATTTTTTCATTCTCTTACTTTAGAAGTTAGAGGGGACACACATTTTACCACTTTGGAAGTGTCTCTCGCGCAAGTTATTCAGTGTAGACAAAAATTATTTTAGAAACCTCAACATCATTTTTGAAGCCCTATCGATAGACACCCCACACGTGTAGGTTTGATGAAAAAAAATATTTGAGTTTCAGTTCTCAGTATCCCCATACTGAGAACTGAAACCCAATTTTTTTTTGTAAAAATCTTAATGCGGTTCACAGAATACATCTACTTACCAAGTTTCAACAGTGTAGTTCTCATAGTTTCGGCAAAAAGTGGCTGTGACATACGGACGGACAGACAGACAGACATGACGAATCTATAAGGGTTCCGTTTTTACGTTTTACGGAACCCTAAAAATACGTAAATAAGCAACAACACAATGTTATAGAACAAATTTGATTACTTCAAATGACACAAACTTCAAATGTAGACACGCGCCGTCACAGACTTCAGCGACCAAAGAGAATTTAAATTCACGGAACTAAAGCTCTCGAAGAGAAATATTTTTCCCCGTTTTCTTTACATTCTTCACTCATACTCCGTACCTATTGATAGTAGCGTAATGTTATATACCCTATAACCTTCCTCGATAAATGGAGTATCCAACAGAAAAAGAATCTTTTGTATCGGTCCAGTAGTTTCCGAGATCCTAGCGTTCAAACAAACAAACAAACTCTTCAGCTTTATAATATTAGTATAGATAAATGACATTAACAGATTTGTTAGCATTTGATACGAGTATGTTACAAAGTAACCGCTATGTTATTCTCGTTCCTCATATATGCACACACCCTTATTGGTCCTTTAATAAATTGGCACACAAGATGGCGACCGGCGGATGCACCAATTTTACCGACCAGCAAACAGTTCAGTTAATTACTGGCGGACATAGAATATGACGAAAATAGACGAGGCAACTATTACTTTATTTTTGAAGTGAAAACTTCTTTAGGCGCGCTATAGACAGAATTTTCGTGGGCTGTGAAATGGATTTATCAATCGTCACGCTTGGATATGATAATGGATCGGATCGGATATGAAATCTTCGGGTAAACTCGGTAAAAACGGCCAGGTAGGTACCAGGGCAACAGAAACAGTAAAGAGTTTCGATTACCTACCTCCAACAGCCCAGCGTTTATATCCAGATACCAGGACAACAGAAATATAAAAGAGTTGCGTTTGCCCCTAGGTACCAGTACCAGGGCAACAGCAAGTTTTCACTTCTATCGGCAATTCCTATGACTGCCAATTTTTTTTAACTATAATAGGTTCGCACTTGACCACCATCTCGCCTGATGTTAAGCGACGATCTACGATGGAACGTGCTTACCTAGAAGAAACTGATTCACTCTCGATTTGAAGACACCAAGATTGTAACTATCGGGAAAAACCCATTCAGGAAACGTATTCCACAATCTAGACGTTCTTATCACAAACGTGGAGTCAAATCTCTTCGTTCGTGGTTTTGGAACAAAAACCATGAAACGATTTCGCTTTTTTTAGATACGAGAATTCCGATAGAAAAAAGGGCAAGGTGGTGGATCATGCAGATCAGTTGCACACTCTCCGAAGTGTATCCGATATTCGCATTCATACCACTAGTATTTCAATTCATGGCGGTCAAGTGTAAATGTTTTTTTGTGTTACAACCGGCTTTGTGTTACAAGCACTTTTTTAAACGTCCTTGCAAGCTATTAACAAATTGTAAAAAGCTATCAAAAATCAACTAAAATTGTACCATCTATGTATACCTAATATGTGATTATGATTATCTTTCCAATAACGGATTTACATTATGCATTATTACAAGATTACTCTGTAGTTACCGAACAATAGAAATTAGAGAAAATTAAAATGTCTGAAAATAAAATATTGATTGACTACTTTAAGCCCACAACAAAATATACCAGTACTAGCGGTCCGTTCCGAATGGGAACAATATTTCCTGATATTAGCGCGTTCAAACAAAGATCTCTTCTGTTGTAATATTACCACAGATGATTTAATATAGACAGTGATATTAGTATAGATTCGCTCCTTCTTTAGATAACTTGTCTAAAATACACTATGATACAGATAGAAGCCAGTCTCCTGAGTGTTCGAATAGAATATTTCTAAGAAGACGTTCTTTATTTATATTTCGATAACAGATTCGAGGAAATAAATGAAAATAAGAATCGTTCTGGGAATCACTCCTGTGGTAGGCGCAATTATTTATCAATAATGGGTTTACACTTAACGGTCATCTCGATCGATGTTAAGCGATGATGGGGTTTATCGACGATCGGCGTTTTTTCTAACCAGCTCAAATAAGGTGGAGGTTTTCAGTTCGGTTGTATGTTTTTTTTAGGGTTCCGTAAAACGTAAAAACGGAACCCTTATAGATTCGTCTGTCTGTCTGTCCGTCCGTATGCCACAGCCACTTTTTACCGAAACTATGAGAACTACACTGTTGAAACTTGGTAAGTAGATTTATTCTGTGAACCGAATTAAGATTTTTACAAAAAAAATTAAAAATAAGAAAAATTAGGGTTGCCCCCCATACTGAGAACTGAAACTCAAAAACTTTTTTTTCATCAAACCTACACGTGTGGGGTGTCTATTGATAGGTCTTCAAAAAATGATGTAGAGGTTTCTAAGATAATTTTTGTTCTCACTGAATAATTTGCGCGAGAGGCACTTCCAAAGTGGTAAAATGTGTGTCCACCCCCCACTAACTAAACTAAACTATCTAACTTCTAAAGTAAGACAATGAAAAAACTAAAAAAAATATATGATGTACCTACATTACCATAAAAACTAGTAGTAGGACTCTTAGCAGAGTCCGCCTGGGGAAGTACCACACCTTGGTCAATTATTCTACCGCCAAGCAGTAATGTGCAAACATTACTGTGTTCCGGTTTGAAGGGCAATGTTTCCAGAGAAATTACAGGGCTTAGAGATATAACAACTTAGATCTCTGGGTGACGAGCGCAGTGCAGTGCTAGGTAATGATTTTGGCTCTTCATGTTCCAATAGCTGCGTGTCACTGTGCTGTTATGTGGCAGGCATGTTGCTTACCATCAGGCACATGTTCTGCTCGTCTCGTCACTCTTTATTTAAAAAAAAAAAAAAAAAAAAAAACTACCAACGAAAATTGGTTTGAACTCGATCTGATGAGTAGTTTTTTTTTAGTACGTCATAAATACATTATTATTAAAACTTCGATCAAAGTTACAACGAACTAAAAAAAACTATGTGTACTATGTATATTATGTTACTTGCTGCAACGGAACCCTTCATGGGCGAGTCCAACTCGCACTTGGCCACTTTATTTGTATGTATGTTAGTTAGGTGATAGCTCCGCCAATTGTGAATCGATTTTATTTTTTCTATTTTGTTTGGTAGATCATAGTTCAGGGGTGGTATCATATAAATTTAATCGAAATCGGTGCAGCGGTTTTTGAAATATGAACAAAAAACTAAAATTTACTTTACTTACTTTTACTAAAATTTACTTGGATGACTTAGTGAATAGTGATAGATTCGTATGAAATTTGGTGGAATGTTTTAATTACATTTATTTTTTTTGAAATTGAAGTCGATTTGTGTTTTTTTTTTCGGAGAATATAAATTATTTGTTTCCCAGTTTGTCGCCTTGTATTCCTTCTTTGTGAGAAAAGGCCCCGAGTTCTGGCTGTGGGAACAGAAAGTGGTCTACCTACGCTTATGCAATACCAATCTATTCAGTATAAAATTATTTGTATCCGTCGTTAGTGTAACTGACGTGTCTTCTCAGTAGAGGCAAAGAATAGGTAAACATAGAGGTCGCTCCGTGTCGCTTCTGCGTATTACGCTTTGTCATGTAATCAATCGGTGATGTTGACGTAGTTCTTGTTTGCTAGACCCGCTGATTGTCCCGATGATTGCCAGGTTTCGGGACGCCCGCATTCTTCCCCGTTATCACACCTCATACACTGGGCAGTGGGCACCTCGCATATCGTTGGGCAACATTTTATGTTAATTATTTGTTATTTTGACTTTGACAAAGTCTTTTTACAGCTGCATTAGTCATATTTGACAATGTTTGGTATTTTATCTTATTATGTACACAGATTCTTTGCCGTTTTGTAAATGATTCTTCTTGTTTTTCAACAAGTGATCTTCTCAATTTATGGTTCGAATAAATGAATAGCAGTTAAGTATTTTTATTTTTTATGTGGGCGTAAGTGTGTAT
Organism: Ectropis crepuscularia; assembly: GCA_963693475.1. Lineage (NCBI taxonomy): Eukaryota > Metazoa > Arthropoda > Insecta > Lepidoptera > Geometridae > Ectropis > Ectropis crepuscularia. The sequence goes on from OY856355.1 coordinate 25,707,252, forward strand.
TCCCAGAAGTGGGACCCAGGGTCTTTACAACACACAGGGAGAGAGTTAAGGCCATAGATCCACCACGTTGGACACTTGTGGGTTGGCAGATGACACAAATACCTACTGGGAAGAAGTCTTTCTGGGAATAAGCCGGTTTCATCACGATGTTTTTCTTCGCTGTTAAAGCCTGTGTTAAATGTTTCGTAATCGTCTACGCCATGGAAAATACTCAGTAGTGTAGGCGGGATTCGGACCTAACCTCGGGATCGTGACGTCAGATGCTCTAGACACTAAAACAAGCCTTTCTCTATAAACTCCCTAATACATTGGCAAAGAACTCACACCAAAACTGATCGCATAGTATTTTAAAGATGAATGGATGAAATTTCTCAGAATACTCCCTCACACGACATTATAGTCCTTATTCCATGGAAATAAAACCGTACTTCACATGAAACAAGTGAATTTTCGACGGCGAAGACGGAAATGATTGAACCGTATGATATTTTGAGTCTTCTGACAAAGAAATACAAGTGAAAGTAGCTTGATGTGTTTACGTGAAGTTTGACTGACAAGCGAGGAATTGGCATTTCTGGAACTTGAATTGTTGATTCTGTGTAATGGAAGAAATTGATTGATTGGCGATGGAGAAATTTAAACACGTGGTAATTTTGAACAGCGGAAGCTATACTTTTTCCTTTTTTTTAAACTTTCAATTGGAATTCTGCAAATTTTAATGTTCAGGTTGGGGAATCACTTACCACATGTTGTTTGGGGCGAAAGTCTAGACAGGGCCGGAAGAATCCGGCATTTTAACCATTGAGCATTTTAACCATTGGAAAGTGGAATGTAACTGTGTGTTGATTTTCCCTTTATTGGACAAAACCAAGATCCTATACAAGCTTGGACGGACATAATTCGTTTACAAAGCTTTTGCTTTTTTTATCTGTACCTACTTCTGCAATATTATACATGTGAAATTTGGATCTTCGTTGCTCAACCATCTAGTAAGAACTGAATGGATCAACGTACAGTTTAGAAATCAAATAGCTTATTGTCTGGAATAACACATATGACACTTTTCATCCCAAAAAAAATGCAGAGTTCTTCAGGCAATAACCTTATTTTACATTATTTCCGGAAGGAACTACACTGATACTAGTTATAGAGTTTTTTTTTATAAACTCTGTTTTTTTTATTTAACTACCCATTACCTATGGCAGTTGACCCCAAATATACTGTTTTACAAACTTTAGGTTAGCTTGGAAGATTCAAGGCCGTACCAAAAGACGTATAAAAAACTTTTTTTAAACGTCCTTGGCCCTACCCTAAAGATCGTAGTATATGTAGTTTTTTTGGTAGACAGTAACGGCTATCTGGGGCAAAATTTTAATCATAAAAAAATTAGATAGCTTTTCGATTGCCACTAAAGCCCGTCTAATGTAAGGTTAACGTTTTTAAAATTAAAAAGCTATATTATAACATAATTTACGCTAACCTCCTACATAGCTTTTATACTAATAAAATACGTTTAGTACCGTAGTGTAATATAGCACATCCTCAGGTGGTTACGCCAATTTATGACTTTTAATACAGCTTTTATGCGAAGCAATAAAAAGGCCATTAGGGCAGATCGATTGCGGCTTATGCGATATGTGAACTTTATATCGAAACATCGAGATGTTTATCAAGAACTCAAGATGTGTCGGTTTTTTTAAAGCATTGATGGGCTTCGGCCAATAATCTTGATATTACACTACGATGTGGTTTACAATGGGCAGCGTTTACCTTGATTCGTATTCACTATTTGTGGGACTTTTTTCACTTTGTGGCCCATGGCTTCCGAAACGTTGCCGACCCCTGGTATAGCATACAAGAAAAATTACTATTAAGGGTAAGGTTTCTTACATGCTTAGTATGTTCTCCTTGTATAGTTTTGTTTGTTATAGATAAATTTAGAGTTAGTTAAATAGTTAACATATGAAAGTAGGGCCTAGTGCTAGCTCAAACTTTGGTAAGCAGTAGAGGCAAAGAAGGGCCAACTACCTAGTTACTTTAAAAAAATCAGGTGCTAAACGCTTTTGTAAAAAAGACGAACTCTGTCGCTAAGTGACTTTCAGTATTGCTAGTAATTGTATCAGCTTCAACTAAAACGTACCTCGAAAATGGCTCTATGTGATATTTTCAACACAGAAGCTTTTAAAGTCCTCTTGTCCATACGTCTGCTCGGCTCGAAGGACCAAGTATGACTGGCGACACTCACATTTTACTTCTACGTCTATTATAAGTTGGTGCCCTACTTTTATGTTAAAAGGCTTCAACATTTAATGTATTCTCATGTTGTTTCATGGTTGAGATATGGGATGGCTTTGAGACGTTGCCCTTAATTCCGGCGGTTAAGCGGGTGTAAGGGACGCTTTATTATTCAACCACTTTTTGGGATTTGTATAATCTTGCAGGTACAATTAAATTTTAATTTGTAATATGGCGAATTTTTAAACAGATTTTAGTATAGGTTTACTTTTTTTTATTATTTTTTTATAGTATAGAGTGAGTGACGAGACGAGCAGAACATGTGCCTGATGGTAAGCCACATAACAGCACAGTGACACGCAGCTATTGGAACACGAAGTGTCCAAATCATTACCTAGCACTGCACTGCGCTCGTCACCCAGATATCTAAGATATTATATCTCTAAGCCCTGTAATTCCCCTGGAAACATTGCCCTTCAAACCGGAACACAGTAATGTTTGCATATTACTGCTTGGCGGTAGAATAACTGGCAAAGGTACTTCCCTAGGTGGGCTCTGCCAAGTGTCCTACCACTACTAATAACGTGATAGGAATTATGTAAATCTGTATTTTTTAACTAATGTAATGTACTAGCAGTGGTTTGCGGCTTCATCTGCGTAGATCCCGATTCAGTTACTAACCTATGTGTTATTGCTGACTATTATCTAACTGTGCACCAAATTTCAATCCAACCCGTTCAACCGTTACGTCGTGATTGAGCAAAAAAAAAATGGTTGTCTGTAAAGTCGGTTTACTGACGATAGAACGTGACAACGTCTTAAGAAATCAGTACCTACGCTGATAGCGCGAGTAGTGATACCGCTCGACTCGGCGGGTGGCGCCCTCAGCGCTCAGCTTCGTCCGCATGGCACGGAAGACGAACTAACGGTAACGGCGGAACGTTACAGTTTTGCGGGCGTGCAGCCGGCTTCATCGAATTATAAGACGTTATCACGTCAAAAATATCCTAACTTTGACATTTATAATAATTGTAGGATTCGCCGTGGTGGTCTAGAGTAACATTTGCTTTCACATTTTTGAGATCGTTGGTTCAAATCCCAACTACGCTTGTTTTTTCACACCTCAGAAATACTCAACGCGGAAGTAGGTTTCACTTCAGTAATTTTCTGTATTGGTTCTTTAAAATCTTAACAATTTTACAGGGATAACCTAATACCAGAAAAACATACCGTTACCAAAATTGTTCTACCTTCTAGGGCCAATCAGTGAACTGCAAACATCACTATGTTCCGGTGGGATGAAGGGAAATTGTAATTTTATTGTCTCTCAGTGCCTGGGTGACCGAGCTTTGCTCGGTTTAAATACTAAATATACTTAGATACCTACAGATAAAAGGCTCCAAGTAATAGATCTTCTTTAAAAAAAAGAAAGCTTAAAAAATAAAAGAAAAACCGTCTGGATTCGAACCCGGAGCTACTAATTTTTGACCGCCCATGACCGCCCGACTTTCCGTCTGAGCTATTATACTGTTGCGCCACGCGGCGAAATTTACCTTCGGATTCTAATGTCTAATGTGACAGTTTTTCATTGTCTAAAAACGCGCTTTATGCGTTTAAAAAAAATGAAACCTAGTTAGATCGATTTATCGTCCCGAAACCCCCTGCATACATAATTTCATCAAAATCGTTCGAACCGTTTCCGAGATTCAGATTCTATAGGTATATATATACAAGAATTGCTCGTTTAAAGGTATAAGATAAGATTTATCATTTAATTTCCAGAGAAATTACAGGGCATATAGATAAATCATGTTATGTCTCTAGGTCACGAGCGCAGTGCAGTGCTAGGTAATAATTTGGACTCTTCATGTTCCAATAGCTGCGTGTCACTGTGCTGTTGCAGCAGGCGTGTTGTTTACCATCAGGCACATGTTCTCTTCAAGGCTCGTCCCTTCACTACACCTATACTAAAGAAACTATACTATACTAAAGAAAAAAAATGGTTGTCTGTAAACTCGGTTTACTGACGATAGTTGAACGTGACAACGTCTTAAGAAAATACTGATGGAATGGTACTGACGACGTCATGCGGCGAGGTAACGGCGGTAACGGCACATGACGTCATGTTTTGCGGGCGTGCAGCCGGCTTCATCGAATTATAAGACGTTATCACGTCAAAATAGGAAAGAATTGGTAACCTTTCTTTCATTGGTTTATTTCTTGGAATCGATTTAAGACACAAATATTTTCGCTATCTTATCTTATTTATCCGAGCGATGTTCCGTCGCTTTTGTGTGCGATGGGCGTAATGCCTGAATAGTAATTGGCAGTGTACGCCACCTTTATTTAAATGGAATGATATTTTTATGTATGTGTGTTGTTCGAGTATCGATTGACAAGAAATTAACTATCATGACAATTAATTTTTATTATTTATTTGTTATTATTATTTGGAGCCTATACTGTCCCAATGCTGGGCAAAGGCCTCCCTACCCTCCCTCCATTTGGTTCTGTCTTGAGTTAATGTTTCCCAGTCTTTTGAATAGCTATCAAGGTCATCCCGCCAGCGTTTTGGCCTGCCGCATCGTCGTTTGCGATCGGGCTTCCACTGAGTAGTGATTTTGGCCCAGTGAGCGTCTGACATGCGGCAGACATGTCCAGCCCAGTCCCATTTCAAATTAATTTGAATTGATTTGAAATTTGAAATTAATTTTTAACTTTAAAAAAGGTGGAGGTTCTAAATTCGGTTGTGTGCGTTTTTTTCATATGTTACGCGATAGCTCCGCTAATTGTGAATCAATTTCGATGGTTATTTTTGTTTGGTAGATGGTAGACAATTGACGAGGTAGTCCCATATAAATGATTATCGAAATCGGTGTGGCGGTTTTTCAAATACGAACAAAAAACTACGATTTATTCTCATTTATCTAGACGACTTAGTCATGGCTTTTTATGAAATGTGGTCGAGTGTCTGAATTTAATTTTAAATTTAAGTCGCTTTTAGTTTTTTCGGAAAAAATAAATTACATATAGTACAGTACCTACATTTTTCAAATCTGGTACTCGTAAGTCTCCTTTGTTATGGCTTTTAATGTAGCGTTTCCGTATCTTACTTCTAAAACTTTTGTACTTGAAATTTGGAGGACAACAAAAGAATGCGGATAAAAACAATGGCGCAGTGAAAGTGATTCACTTTGATTCACCTCAATCAGTCGGCGTAGAAAGGCGCCCATCTATCGCGGCGGCGATTACAGTTTCATTTCATGCTACGTTTGGTGGCCGACTCACTTTCAGTCGGGAATATAATTTGCAGAGATACAGCTCGGTTGCAGATCGGCTTATTCTAGGTAAACACGCTTCATCGTAGACTGCATCGATAACATCAGGCGAGATGGCGGTCAAGTGTAAATCTATAAAATTTTAACGAAAAAAAAACTTCGAACTAATCAAAACTACCCATCTAATAAAATATAGTGTCTATATGTTGGATTCCTCACTATTTTTTATACTACACTGTTAAAGCCAGTGACAAGTTCATACTTCTGCACTTGTATACACGCGGGCGCGGCAGATTTCCATATAAAATTGAATTCAAAACTCACGACGCGGTTTACGGCCGCGGCGGCTGCGGCAGCCGCGCGGCGCCCGCGTGGCTGCGCGTGATTCTTGCACAGTAGCTTTCCGCTGTAGAAACCGCGAAAACCTGCGGTCTCGTGAGTATTGAAACAAAACCGTCGCGCGGGCGCGGTGTACATACTACTCATAGATGCAGGTGAGACTCAAACTTTAGACCTCACACTCGTAAACTCAGATATTCTTGCTCTTCTTTACCGCGCTCGTCAAATCACCGACTAAAAGTGCACATCGGACTGGTGATATGTCCTGCTCATCTCGTCACTCTATACTATCAAGAACAAAATAAAAAAAATTGATTAACCCCCGACTACCTCGGATTTGCAACTTGTAAATACAACATTCTACAAGTCAAGCCCTCTCATTTGATACCCATATTGAGGGAGTTGTAAAAAAAGAAAATAATTTCGCCAGTTTGTGGTAGCGGCCATCTTGGATTTTAAATTTGTCAAAGTGCATAGTGTTCTACTAGTCAAATCCTTTCATTTGATACCCATATTGAGGTAGTAATGAAAAAAAATTACGTAATTCGCCATTTTGTCGTAGCGGCCATCTTCGATTTGAAATTTGTTATAGTTTATAGTGTTCTACTAGTCAAGCCCTTTCATTTGATACCCATATTGAGGTAGGCTGTGAAGAAATATTTTGTCCGCCATTTTGTGGAGGCGACCATTTTGAATCGATATCAACCAAACATAGCTAAGAACACGGAAACTAACCTTCAAATAAAAAAAACCGCATCGAAATCGGCCCATCCGTTTGACATCTACGGTGCCACAGACAGACACACAGACAGACAGACATCGACGTCAAACTTATAACACCCCTTTTTTGGTCGGGGGCTAAAAAACAGTCTACCTACAAAATTGCCGGGTAGCAGGTAGCAGTAGTATTTAGATAGACAGATTACCTCATAAAGGTCGCTGGAAACTGCTGGTTGCAGGTTCGTTGTGGAAATGTAGAGGAGAGGCCTACGAGTATGTTCGGCAGTGGACGTCTTGCGGCTGATGATGATCAGTAGTGTATACCTGAAATATTCCTACTTAGTAGTAGGAATATCTTGAGCCAGACATCAGCCAGATCAGTTGTTTTGTAATTTTATTTTAGCGCTTTGTTTATCTGTCATAATAATATATTGAAATGGAAAACAGTAACAGAAACAGCAGGCGACGTAGGTTATTAAATACGTAAAACAGAGTTAAGATTCTTCTCTGTTGATTTTTGGCTCAGTGTTCTGGTGCCTCTATCAATAGAGAACGTGAACAAACGGCGCTGATTATGTATTACAGCTACAGATCGGAAAGGTATTTCGATGGACCGAACATTTGATACATTTTACGTATCAGTATCTAGTATCTACAAATGGAGTTATCGTGATACCCAAAATTAGCTGACAATATAGACCGCTTTATACCGACCGCGATAATATAGACTCTATGAAAAACGAGGATGTAACAAAAAATAAAAATCATTATAGTAATTTGAAATTGTAATACAATAATAATCTAACGTCGCGTCGTCGTTAGATTTTTTTTATAGGATAGTGTGATGAGACGAGCAGGACATGTGCCTGATGGTAAGCAACGTGCCTGCCACATAATAGCACAGTGACACGCAGCTATTGGAATACAAAGAGTCCAAATAATTACCTAGCACTACACTGCGCTCGTCACCCAGAGATATAAGATGTTTTATCTCTATGCCCTGTAATGTCACTGGATACATTGCCCTTTAAACCGGAACACAGATTTTGCACATTTGGACATTACTGCTTGGCGGTAGAATAACTGGCAAAGGTGTGGTACTTCCCCATACGGTTATCAACTGACAGTTTTAGAATTTTACAGTGACATATTATATATATTTTTGTATTTATTTTTTTAATAAAAAAACATGAACCCAGAAGTCCGTGTAATGTCCCACAGTAAAAAAAACGAACTTAGCATAAATAGATAAAAACAAGCACCCGTATTCGTCACACAAATGTTTGTCATGGGTGGTCATCGAACCCGCGACCTACGGAACTTTGATCATACTACTAACTAAGCCACGAGGCCAGTCAATTCAATCAAAGTTGTAGTGGTAGGACTCTTAGCAGAGTCCGCCTGGGGAAGTACCACACCTTTGCCAGTTATTCTACCGCCAAGCAGTAATGCGTAAACACTACTGTGTTCCGGTTTGAAGGGCAATGTTTCCAGAGAAATTACCGGGCTTAGAGATATAACATCTTAGATCTCTGAGTGACGAGCGCAGTGCAGTGGTAGGTGATGATTTGGACTCTTGATGTTCCTATAGCTGCGTGTCACTGTGCTATCATGTGGCAGGCATGTTGCTTACCATCAGGCACATGTCCTGCTCGTCTTGTCACTATTTATTTAAAAAAAAATCTATGCCCTATGTTTGCTCTCCATTGGTTACTGTCATCGATAAGTCAAGATGATAAAAGGTCGCAGATGATGATGACACTATTCCTAACTTTCGCAGTCGCCACATTTCTTAGCTACTAATAAGGCTCTGGCAGATGGCCCGTGCGATAAGCCGGCTCATTTAAATGCAGGCCCTATCTGCGTCTACAATATTTGGCTCGGGACACGCTTCTTTAATTTTCTAGACTGTGTTACGTTACCTTGTACCTACTTTGTAGAGGTCTGTACTAGTATTATAAAAGTTTAAGAGAATATTGAAGAATTGCGAATTGGATTAATACCCCGTTTACATGATTCCAGTCCAGCGACCGAATCCAGCGCTGGATTGCTTACTGGAATAATGGAGAGCGGCACTGGATTGATGCATTCCAGCTGGACTGGAATCATGTAAACGGGGTATTAAGCCATGATGGTCTAGTGGCGAGAATGTACGGTTTCACGATCGTGTGTCGTAAGTTCTAATCCCTTTTCAATCTCCGACCAAAAAGAGGGGTGTTATAAGTTTGACGTCGATGTCTGTCTGTCTGTCTGTCTGTGGCACCGTAGATCTCAAACGAATGAACCGATTTCGATGCGATTTTTTTTATTTGAATGCTAATTGCTTTGCCAATTCTTAGCTATGTTTGGTTAATATACATTCAAAATGGCTGCCTCCACAGAATGGCGGATATATTTTTTTTTCACAATGGGTTTTCTTTCAATATGGGTATAGAATGTCAGGGCTAGACTAGGAGAATACTATAACAAATTTCAAATACAAGGTAGTCGGGGTAACTCGAGATTTTTAGTTTTGTTCTCGTTTACCTCTTGAGTTTTTTTTAAGTGCTAGTTTGTCACTGCTGGCTTTAACGGCGAAAGAAAACATTGTAAAGAGACCGACGTGTGCCAACTAGAGGCATTATTTGTTAAGCGTATTTTTCCCCTTTAATTAACGATTTACTCATGAGCACCAGTTCGACTTGAGTTTCAACCGCAGTGTGCGGCCTTATTCAATGTGGGAAACCGCGCCCTCGACTACTACTACTTTGAAAAATAATAAAATTGTACTGGAAGTATAATATGGTATAATGCCAAGCGAGATATTTCCCTCGAAGCAGACTGCCAAATGTAACCGAAACTTAAGTCGGGCGAAAGTAACCCGTTAATTGATTAAAAACTCAAACCAAACTTTGTAAGAAAACTCAATCAAATTGCAATGCTTGTGTTTGAATATAATAATAGGTTTAAATGTTTAAATAAAAACTTTTTATTTGTTTAAAAATTTAATCATGCTCAACGGATTTCAATGCAAAATAAAATCATGTTAAAGTGCTTTTGAAAGCAATCCGTTTTATAAATAAACAGAATTTTATGTCAATGGAGTTATTCGGATCTTCGTCGATATCTCTTTATAGTTTTTTCATGATTGACTGGACTGGTTCGTTGAAATTTAAAACAATTTTTAAAATCGTCCTCTGAGTGGGATCAGAAAAATATTTTCGTAATTATTGTCCACCACTCAGTAAAGTATAGTCATCATCTTATATCTTATCTTATATATATATTATAAATGTCAATGTATGGATGTTTGGATATTTGGATGTTTGTTGCTCAATCACGTCCTAACGTATGTTGAACGGATCGGGCTGAAATTTGGAACACAGATAGATTACAGTCTGGAAGAATATATAGGCTACTTTTTATCCCGGAAGAACAACGGGAACGGGAACTTCGCGGATAACACCGCGGGGCGCTGCTAGTCATCTTATATCTCTGAATGCAGTGCAGTGCTAGGTAATGATTTGAACTCTTTATGGTCCAATAGCAGCGTGACGCTGTGCTGTGATGAGCAAGCGTGTTACTTGCCATCAGGCACATATCCTACTCGTCCCGTAACTATTTACTGTAAACATACTGTTAGAAATTTTTAGAAAGCTTTGCCTTTATGATATTAATGAATGAGGTTCCTTACTCCGCAGGGTTGCAACCCCCCCTCTTCAATTGCACTCAGTTGGACAGCTTACAAGTGCCGGCATATTGCTGAATCTTATTACTTAATACCTTTCAATCATCCTACATAGGTCTCCTGGTGGTTCATTTGACCCATACATTTTGTTCACGGGCATGTTGTCTATAATGCTGCGGCCCCACCTATGAGGCGAATATTCGTAACGTGTTGGCGCAACAAAAACATCGTATTCGGACTAAGACGATGTTGGTGTCTACATTAGCAGGCGAAGATTCATGTCAAATTGGTGCGATGTATTGTGCTTTGATTATTTACTTGTCTAGATAGACCACTCCGCGTAGAAACAACAAAAATATAAGTTAAGTTAAGATAAGTTCGTCCTGTCGGTTTAATTGTCGCAACAATGACGTTGCGCGGTAAACACGTGTTTTGTGACATTTGAATATTTGTGCTATAAAAGTCTGCATAAAGTACAAAGGACGATTGAAAACAACTAAAAATATTAGCTGATATCGGTAAGTAACCTTTACATTACCACTTAGTTAAAGAAGTAAACGATAGATTTTTAATACATATAACTTTGTCTCAGTCTTACCACTACAATATACATACAAACAAATTTACTAGGTATCTACTGTCTATTGTCTATAATATTCATTATACCTAGTATTAAATTCAGTAGCGACTATATTCAGTAGCGACTAAATTCAGTAGCGACTAAATTCAGTAGCGACTAAATTCAGTAGCGACTAAATTAAGTTGCGACTAAATTCAGTAGCGACTACATTCAGTAGTGACTGAATTTCAAAATTAAATATTCAGTAGTTTAGTAGATATTGTAATTCGCGCAAATTAACATTACGCCATCTCACGTACCATACAGCCTTAATCTGTGTTCCAAATGTCAGCCCAATCCGTTCAGACGTTACGACGTGATTTAGTTACAAACATCCAAACATTAACACTACGGAAACTACGTTACCTGCATAGTTTCCGCCGCGAGGCGCTGCAAGTATCTAAACAAAACTTATGGTTTCCGTTGTTTTTTTTGTTGTCTTTATTTGTTAAAAAAATCTTATAATGGAATTTAGAGAATAAATCATTCTCTACAATAGTCATGTTTTAATTTTTAACCGACTTTAAAAAAAAAGTAGGTTTCTCAATTCGACCGTAATTTGTTTTTTTTTTTATAGCATTGATATCTTAAGATATATCTAATTTAAGTGAATTGAACACTGAATTGAACGAATTATAGGTCTCTATAAATCGAAATATATTTTTACCTACTTTAACAGGAAATACTTGGGGAGCTTGTATCACTTACCACGCATACCATTGACATAAGAACTTAAGAACAGTAATAGTAGGGACAGTGACAGACAATTGTTAAACTTGTGTTTGAAACCTGGCCTCGTACTTTTGTCGCAATTACAGCGTAACGCGTCATCTAGACAAGTCAATAATCAAAGGCATTGTGTCGGATAGGGTTGTTCAGATTGTTGTGCGTCGAGACGTAGGCAGTAATTTAAAAATGAAGGAAATAGTGGCTTTGCATCATAATGTCAGTAAACTATCATTTATTAAAATTGTACGAGTATCATTTACAAAATAATATGAAAAAGAGAAGAATGAGGAGGCGCAAGAAGATAGCCGTGAGTGTATAATAATTGTTGACGATTGCCTGGAACATTTTCTTTTTCTATTTTTAATTGTATTTTATATTCTATTTTTCTTGTGACTTTAGTTGTTGCTTTAGTTACCTTGGTTAAGGAGAGTTTTGGTTTAATTTTGTAGATGTTTTAAATAATTTTAATATTTTTACTATCATTGTGCGCCTTTCTCATTTCCTATATTCACCAGGTAGTTACAGTCCACCGCTCCCCAATAATTATAATTTCACTTTATTTTTCTCATGTACAGCACAGGAATGGAAAGTATGTTATCTGACTTAGCCGCAGAGAGTGGCATGGAATTTCCTGAATTTTTACGTAAATCAACATCTGGCTTTGAAATACTACTACAAAAGGGTCGCACCATTAATTACCAATAATAGTTTAAAAAACGAAAAAACACGCTTTTAGCACACACTAAAAATTACAAAAGCATTTCAAATAGCCTGTCCACCATCTTGGACGTCCGCCATATTGAATTTAAGTCACATGACTATTTTTTTCGTATTTCTGACAGCAAACCCTTTCATTTGATACCCATATCATGGGGGTGGATTTCAAATAGCCAGTCCGCTATCTTGGGGAGGGCGCCATATTGGATTTGTAATGACGTTTCCTTTACAAGTCATGTATTATCATCAGAATTCAGAGCGTGTGAAAAATTTAATCCTAATCAAAGACCGGGAAGTGGGTCAAATTAAGATTCCAAGATTTTCTTACATATATACTCGTAGTTAGTTACCTACAAGTGAAGTTAACAAAAGCGTGTTAAAAAAGATACGATCAGAAAAGCTAGTAAAGCTTTCCAATACTTAAATCTTAAACATTCCTTTTGTGACGTTTGAAATTGATTGTATGAATTGTATAATTTATGGGGAACCTTACCTGAAATAAATGAATTTTGATTTTGAATTGACGTAGGTCAAGCGAATATTGCCGCGACAAATCCCTATGATTCGCGCCAGTTTACCAAGAGCTCTCCGATGCTTCATCGTCTTGTTGCGCATACATTGCGATAACACGATTTACCCGGCCACACTAATCGCGCCAACACGAATATTCGCCGTAGGACGCATATGAGTCCGCACCATTAGTATGATACTTCCGTAATTATAATATAACGCGACTATAATCGAAAGTTGATTTCGTCACATGCCCATAAAAGATACATTTTCCAAAATATTACGATGGCTCCATAAGTCATTATTTCTAACCATGATACTACGAATAACTACACCCATAGAATCATAATTCCGATCAAATATTATCTAAACCGCGAAAACATTCGAAAGCAAAAATATTCCTATATCAAAGTTCTTATTGGCTAGGGGGTCTATTTTCATCTGACGGAGTTGTTATTGTGAAATGGTATATGATGATGATATATTTATTACACTTTCAGAGTAAATAAAAAACAAAAATATTCTATACACACTTGACAACTGTTTAGTCAAAAGCTCAATTTCGTAATTTTCAGTGCATTTGTCATTAAAAGTGGAAAGCAAAAGGATTCTGCTAAAAAAATTAAAAGATTTTGGACCGTGTAAGCGTTAAGTTAAGGAAATAATTAGAATAAGGTTGTGTGTGATTTTTGTCTTTATGATTGCGTGGCGGTGACAATATTTTTTCATCATTTTTGACGCATTGTTACAATTCTACGGTGTAATATTTCGTCGCCATGACAATTATTAGAGGGCGTATCGGGGCTACGATAAAATTGTTTTTATGGTTGACATAAAATCTAATGATGTCACTTACCACACGGAAAACACGCGAGCTGTTAGCCTTTCGGAAACCTTTATTATTCTATTTGTTTTTATTGTTCGTCTCAAATTAGAACTGTCATGATACTACCATGTGAGTTAAATATTTCATTAGATTCGGTTAAATTACAATATTCCAGAAAATACCCATAGTAGTTATTATAAAACCTGATACGGACGTACAATTATAAAACTTGACTTTGTGTGACGTCACAAAAACACAAATGCTGTTCGTCACTCTTGTTTTTTAGGGTTCCGTAAAACGTAAAAACGGAACCCTTATAGATTCGTCATGTCTGTCTGTCTGTCTGTCTGTCTGTCTGTCTGTCTGTCTGTCTGTCTGTCTGTCTGTCTGTCTGTCTGTCTGTCTGTCTGTCCGTCCGTATGTCACAGCCATTTTTTGCCGAAACTATGAGAACTACACTGTTGAAACTTGGTAAGTAGACGTATTATGTGAACCGCATTAGGATTTTTACAAAAAAAAAAAAAAAAAATAATTAGGGTTGCTCCCCATACTGCGAACTGAAACTCCAAAATTTTTTTTTCATCAAATCTACACGTGTGGGATGTCTATCGATAGGTCTTCAAAAATGATGTTGAGGTTTCAAAAATCATTTTCGTCTACACTGAATAATTTGCGCAAGGGACACTTTCAAAGTGGTAAAATGTGTGTCCCCCCCCCTCTAACTTCTAAAGTAAGCGAATGAAAAATCTAAAAAAAATATATGATGTACGTTACCATGTAAACTACCAACGAAAATTAGTTTGAACTCGATCTGATGAGTAGTTTTTTTTTAGTACGTCATAAATACACTATTATTGAAACTTCGACCAAAGTTACAACGAACTACAAGAACTATGTGTACTATGTATATTATGTTACTTGCTGCAACGGAACCCTTCATGGGCGAGTCCAACTCGCACTTGGCCACTTTATTTTTTACCACTCTTCTACCTATAAAATTACTATGTACCGAAAAGGTAATAAAAACTAAGAACTCTACATAAAATAAAAAATCTATTAAAACAGAGTTATTTTAACCGTTTAATTTAAACGGTTAATTATTTCCACTTAATTACGTTAATGAAAAACGCAATGCAGTATGGTAATGCCGCATTTTTGTTTATTAATATTTCTATCAACAGAAATGTTTGGAGAAAAACTGGAGAAACAGGAGAAAAAACTGTTTGGAGAAAATATTGTTTCGTACAATTCGAAAAACATTAGTTTTTGTGCTAATTTTTTTAATTTTATGCACCAGCATAAAATTAAACTGTTATTAGAGTTGACTAGAAACCTGAGCAATTTTTTATAGGTTGACATGACGAGCATGACATGTGCCTGGTGGTAAGCAACATGCCTGCCCATAACAGCACAGTGACACGCAGCTATTGGAATATGAAGAGTTCAAATCATTACCTAGCACTGCACTGAAGTCGTCACTCAGACATTTAAGATGTTTAATCTTTGTGCCCATTCATTTCACTGGAAACATTGCCTTTCAAACTGGAACACAATGATGACAGTCATGATATAAATACCAGAGACGAACTTCTTAGCATTCCATGGATTCACCGTGCGGGTGCCGGGTCCATCGTGTGGCAGAGAGAGAAATATCGAATAGACCCCAAGACTTGTGACTCGGGTCGTAGGTTTAAAAGGGGCCCCTTATATTGACGTACGTCAACACTCACCTTCACTACTCGTATTTCTCTCCCTGCCCAGCCAAATCCGATATGATCCTACTAGTGCAGCTTTAGATACTCGTTCTAGTATAGAACTTACTGCACTTCTGGACAATCCAAGGTCTTTAAGCAGGTTATAGAGAGATTTTGCTGGTATACCTCTCGCTCCTACTTCTACAGCGTATAAATTAACTACATAGCCATTTTTTGTTAATTCGTTTTGAAGGTCGTAATACTTATTTTGTTTCATCGCGTGGTCTTTAGGTATATTAGTTTCCCACGGTACGGTAAGTTCTATCAGGACTATGCGTTTCGTAGCCTTAGAAAAAAGGAAAATGTCCGGTCTGGATGACGAAACACCCACATCCTCTGGGATTTTATAGTGCTTTTCATACGTGTCCATTAAAATAGTCCAATCAGGTGCTAAACCCAGGATTGAGTAAGGCTTGCTCTAATAATTTATTTATAATTTATTTTCTTTTTCTGAATTCTTGATTCTTTATTCCGAAAAAACAAAACCTTCAATTTAAAATTCTATTCAGACTCGACTGAATTTCAAAAGACGCCATCACTACATCGCCGTCGGCGTCGTCCAGATAAATGTAAGGTTCCAGGGATTACGAGAACACTCTGACATATAATGTAAGGTGCCTGGCATTACGAGAACACTCTGACATATAACGGCAAAATCGTTACCGACGGACCGTATTACGTAGTCTCGTAATAGGGTCCGTCCATCATACTTTTTAAACCAGTAATGAAAATTAGGCTGATTATTCCAACAATCGGAAGTTCTAATAAAAAGTACACTATTAAGTACACGCAAACAATTAGTCAGTCTGGCTCGCTAATTTATTTTTCACGGTTTCTGAGTTGCGTAGCAAAGGTGGTCGATATCGTACGGTATATTTTACTAATCGACCCTTCTATGGGCAAATATTTCTGTGATGTACGCAAATGTCTCTTCTGTGAAATATATGTGTTTCTATCTACCGTAAGCGTGTATTTACAATAACATACATACAATAACAAGTATTATAATATCAGTTAGTGTTGCTTAGCTAGATATTTTTTGACATTTATATTTTTTAGTACCTAAAATTTAGTTTCGTAGACCACATCGTCGCTTAACATCAGGCGATTTGAGGGTCAAGTAAACCTATACAAATTAATTAAAACTTTGAATTATATAAATTAATAAATAATTTGTCGTTCTTATTATTATGATTATATGATTGACTGGCCTCGTGGCTTAGTTGGTAGGAGCTCTGCCTGCGAAGCCGAGGGTTGTGGGTTCGATTCCCACACGGTGCAAATATTTGTGTGATGAATTCAAATGTTTGCACTGTGTCTGGGTGTTTCTATGTATAATAAGTATGTATTTAAAACTATATAAGTATTATATCAGCTATCTGGCCGCCATAGTACAAGCTTTGCTTAGTTTGGGGTCAGATGGTGTTGTGTGTGAATTGTCCACCAATATTTATTTATTGTTATATTTTTATTAATTTAATTCTTCTCGTTCTAAGCTCGGGTTTGTGAACTCTGTGTGCATAACCTTGTGTAACGATTATGACTGTATTTGACTGTGTTTGCATGTCCAACATAATTTAACCATTGCTTAAATCACTCTATCGTACTTACCGATGTTAAAACGAAAGTTTGCGATGATTGATGCATGTTTCATTCAGTTATTTTTTCACAAAAAAAAACTTCTAAATTAAAGAAACTACACAATAATTTAGTTGACGTTTTTGGAATAAGCCATTGGCTAAAAATAAAATAAAAACAATCCTACTAATACTATAAAAAGCCAACGGTGATAATATAAACATCTGCAGTTGAAATAATAAAATCGTTTTTTTTTTTATTTAAAAAAAAAGGGTGACAAGACGAGCAAGACATGTACCTGATGGTAAGCAACATGCCTGCCACATAATAGCATAGTGCCACGCAGCTATTGGAACATGAAGAGTCCAAATCATTACCTAGCACTGCATTGCGCTCGTCACCCAGAGATCTAAGATGTCTTTAAGCCCTGTAATTCCTCTGGAAAAATTGCCCTTCAAATCGGAACACAGTAACGTTTGCCCATTACTGCTTGGTGGTAGAATAACTGGCAAAGGTGTGGTACTTCCCCAGGCGGACTCTGCCAAGAGTCCTACCACTACAGTCTTCGATTATCTTCGAAAAAAAATAAAAACCGATTCTTCAATTTAAAATCAAATTCTGACACTCGAACCAAAGTAAATTTTAGTTTTTGTTCATAGTTCAAAAAGCGCCATCTCGATTTCTATAATATCTATTTATATGAGACCACCTCTGAACTATGATCTACCTTCACAAAAAAGAACCATCAAAATCAATTCACGATTGGCGGCTATCGCGTAATACAAGAAAATACAAAAAAAAAACATACAACCGAATTGTGAACTTTCTTCTCCTTTTTTGAATTCGGTTAAGAGTACGCAGAGGTATACTAACTTTACATTTGGTGTCACACACAACACCATCTGACCCCAAACTAAGCAAAGCTTGTATGATGGCGGCCAGCTAGCTGATATAATACTTATATAGTTTTAAATACATACTTATTATACATAGAAACACCCAGACACAGTGCAAACATTTGAATTCATCACACAAAATATTTGCACTGGGTGGGGATCGAACCCACGACTCTCGGCTTCGCAGGCAGAGCTGCTACCCTAAGCCACGAGACCAGTCATTTGCGAAAGTATATTGAATGTATAAATATATCCTACACTTTCATGCTAAACCACTGAAAGTAGGTATGTAAAGGTGTGTGTGTGAGCTTCTAATTGGAAGCATACTGTTTCAACTTCTCCGTTTATAATTGGCAAGATTTTAAGTAAAACCGAGTTGTAATCGTATTAGTGTCGTTTAAATTAAAGAATAGTCTACCTGCAGTGTTTTCCGGACAATTTCAACACCGGCAAGTACCTTTTCAAGATATTGTTATCGTTGAAAGTTGTTGATGCCATTTTCCAAGAAGAATTTTGGAACAACACATACAAATAACATCTTGTACGTACACTTCACGGGCACCAATTAAATCACTTGTTGCAAGGAATTACCACCCACATTTGGAAAATTTGAAGACAGACTTTTATAACGATTTTTAACATATTCGTTCACCTATAACACCGAAATTCCCCCGCATGAAGGTTGACTTAGTCACTGTCACTTTATTATTGACAAATGTCATTGTCCTCTTGACACCTGTGCAGGAGTTACAAGTAAAAAAAAAAGGGATTGTTGATTAGTTGGCTCCTATTTGCCGGCAAAATATCATCAACTGTTTTGGCACCGTATTCGACCCATTTGCCATCACACCTTCGGGTTAGGATTATTAAAAATGTCGGAAAAAACTACCGACATTGCGCTGCGTGAGTTAATGAAAGCGGTGAATTCTATGCAGACCAAAATAATATCCTTGGAGAAATTAGTGACTGAGCAAAATAAACTTATTGTACTACTTGTGAATGATCGCCAAAATTCGAATGTTGGGTCTCAATTTACTGTAATACCTGTGGTTGAGGATGCGACGGATTCGAGTTCTAAACGGGGGCAAGCTTTATCCCGGCCAGTAAGAGGGGCGCATGTCAGAGCGTCTGCGGCAATTGTCGCAACTGGTCCGAGGGCTGCAGCGGGACAAAGTGCCGTATCTCTTTCCACTACTGCCGCTTCTAAAGGGACGGCATTAGCAAGCAAAAGCGCACCCCCTACCCCGACTACATCGAGAATGTCGACTGTGCAGCCGTTGGCGTCTTCCTCGCGGGCCGCGGTGCGGCTCCCGGCGATAAATGTTAGCGATACAGCAGTTATAACGACTGATGAGCCATCAACTGTTCGGAGTGTGGATGCTGGCGAGTGGAGTGAGGTCGGGAGTCGTCGAAATCGTCGGACGCCCAGCGGAGTGACCCGCGGTACGGCCGTGCCCGGTTCTTCTGCTGGTGGCCTCGCTGCTGCTGAGCGGAAGTCGTACTTGCACCTTTATTACGTCCAGATGGGTACCACTTCTGAGCAAGTAATAGCGCATTTGAATACTGTTTGCCCGGGCAATAAATGCACCGCGGAAATTCTAAAATCACGTGGGGATTACGCGTCATTCAAGCTCGCCGTACCCAACAAGGATGTAGATAAATACCTTTGCCCGGACCACTGGCCTGAGGATGTGTTTGTGAAACCGTGGCGCAATGGATTTCGTAACTCGCAGAAGGCAGAAAAAGATTCTGAAAACTAGGCAATACACTGTATTCTATCAAAACGTTAGAGGCGTCCGCTCGAAACTGGATCAGGCTAAGAAATCAATTTTGTCGCTGGAGGCCGACGTGTTTGCGTTGACGGAGACATTCCTAGTGTCGGGCGTGCATGACGGCGAGCTGTTCCCGGCCGGGTACACGGTGATGCGGCGCGACCGCGCGGGCGACGCCGGCTGGGGCGGCGTGCTGCTGGCCGCGCGGGACCATCTCCACTTGCGCCCAATACTCGACGTGCCGGGCTGCGTGGACGACATCGAAGTGGTGATCGGTCTACTTAACTTACACTATAAAAAATTGATATGTTGTGTCGTGTATGTACCGCCGAATGCGGACGAATCTCAATATTATAATACATTCAACGTAATTGAACATTTGTTAGATAAATATCCAAAAACTGACATTGTAATACTAGGAGATTTCAATTTGAACTCATGCTCGCGAGATATCCGTATGCACTACGATTCTCTGGTTGATTCTTATCAACTCAAGCAGCATAACAAAGTGTTAAATAAAATTGGTGGTATTTTAGATTTAGTGTTGAGCAACCACGGCAATGATTGGGTGGAGGTGAGTGGCGACACGGAGCCTCTCGTCCCCGGCAAGATTGACGGTTATCATCCGCCCCTTTGGGTGAGCGTCTGCAACACGCAATCGGTCCGCTCGCGGGACAGATCGTCGCGGCCTTTGTTGCCTCCCACCGACAATGATTGCGTGCCGCCACATGAGTGGAACTTTCGAAGGGCTGACTTCTCCTCGTTGTATGCTGCTATTGCTAGTGCCGAGTGGAGTCAGGTTTTTTCGGCGACGGACGTAGATGCGGCGGTCAGAACTTTCTATAATATATTAGAGACTTGTTTTGAGGGATGTGTTCCCAATAAACGCCCTTACCATTCAAATTCTAGATTCCAATATCCAACATGGTTTACAACTGAAATCATTAGTAACATAAAATGGAAATACTATCATTTAAAAAGGTATAGGCTGGAAAAAAAGCTCTTTAATTGGGAAATGTTTAGATATTACAGAGAAAAGGTTAAGACTCTCATAGATACTTCATATACGCGGTACTTAGAAAGAACGGAGGGTGACATAAGGAGCGATCCGAAGTTGTTCTGGAAATTCATAAAAGACCAACAAGCTACCAGACAGTCAAACTGTGAGTATGAATATGCCGGCAATACTGTGACAGGACTCGACGCCGCTAACGCATTCGCTACCCATTTTAAGTCCGTGTTTCTTGAGGATCGGCCTCTCTTGTCCGCCGAGGCAGCGGAGCGTGCGGCCGCCAGCGCCGGTCCGCCGTGCACGCATCGAGTCGCAGTCGACTGTGTTGGACCGCGCGATCTATTATATGCAGTTCGAAGGCTAAAGCCGCATTCCTCGACGGGGCCGGATGGCATACCACCCTATGTAGTCAAAGATTGTTGGAAAGTATTTGAAGTGCCGTTATTGTATATATTTAATTTATCTTTGCGTACTGCGATGTATCCTTCGCGGTGGAAGGTGTCCAGGGTCACTCCCATACCCAAAGAGGGCTCTAGAGTTAAAGTCGAAGGCTATAGACCTATAGCTGTGTTGTCGGCACTCGGCAAAGTGTTCGAAACCATTCTGAACCGTGACATCACGAGACAGGTCAGTGCTCAGCTGAACGACGCACAGCATGGGTTTAGAGCAGGGAGGTCCACCGCCACTAATCATATCAATTTCATCGAGTACGCTGTAAGTGAAATGGATGGTAAAAAGCAAGTAGATGCAGCGTATTTTGACTTTAAAAAAGCGTTTGATCGAGTCCATAATGACGTCTTACTCGAGAAGTTTGCGGCGGTAGGTTTTACTCCAAATTTGTTAAGGCTTTTTTGCAGTTATTTTTTCGATCGAATGCAATATGTTCAGCTGAGCCAATACCGCTCGGAAATGTATGAGACCTGCTCTGGCGTGAGTCAGGGAAGTACGCTGGGTCCTACCCAATTTTCTATAATGGTCAACGATTTGCCGAGTGTCGTCGAGTCAGCTAGGTGTCTCATGTTTGCCGATGATCTAAAGTTGTTCCTGGCCATAGAGACGGATGCCGATTGCGAGACACTTCAAAGGGATATCAATAGGGTTGTGGCGTGGAGTGAGCGAAATATACTTGGACTTAACGAGTCCAAGTGTAAAACGATAACATTTACTCGCACTCGAGCACCCTTGATATATCCCTATAGCGTAAATGGTATCCCACTTGATAGGATGGAACGTATGCGTGATCTTGGTCTGACTCTGGATGTGGGATTGACTTTCAACGATCACATTAGCGAGATGTGCGGTCGTGCTCACAAATCCCTGGGCTTTGTCATGAGACAGGCTGGCCGGTTTAGGGACAGAAGTACCATTGTGGCCCTCTACTATGCTTTTGTACGGAGTAGGCTCGAATACAACTCCATTATTTGGGACCCCCACGAATGCAAGTACAAGCTTATGGTGGAGAGGGTGCAAAGGCGGTTTGCTAGGTACCTGTATAGCAGGTTGTATGGGTATTATCCATACCTGTATCCGTCTTTGTTCGTGACAGGTATGGTCAATTTGAATACGCTGGAGCTCAGGCGTAAGTGTGCTATAATGGTGCACTACTACTTGTTGCTCCACAATAAAATTGATAATCCTGGCGCACTGTCTAGCCTCTCCTTGGTCGCGGACGGGCGCGCGCGGCGGCCGCACACGCGGCGCCTGCTGGCGGCCGCGCCGGCGCGCTCGGACACGGCTCGGTACGCCCCCACGGCCCAGGCTGTCTCTCTGATCAACGCCTTGCTTGCTCAACACCCTGACGTTGATTTATTTGTGATTAAGTTTTATTTGTTTGTAAATACCTGCGTGACATTTCTAAGTGGACATCTGTATTGACTATTTTTGTTTTATTATGTGTTTAATTTTTTTCCCCTATTTGACATTGATTTGTTTTATTATTTATTAATATTGTTATGATTGTTGCTTTTCTTTATTATTTTTTTCTATTGGTTATTATTATTTTCCGTACTTGACATTGAATTCATTGGTATTTATTAACTATTGTTGTTATTTTACAGTTTTCCTATTTGCATTTAATTCTTTGTTGTTTGGGTTCTGATATTATTGTTTTTTCCTATTTGAATTTAATTCTTTGTTATTTATGTATAATTTGTTATTATTGTAGATTTTTGTTTCGGTTCTGATCAATTTAATGTTTATTTTATGTAATTAATGACAGATGACATGATTTGTATGACATAACATTTTAAACGTAGAAACGTAAAGTGTAAATTTATTATTATTTAAGTTAAATTAATGTAACTAATGACTTGTTGCACGTGTTGGCGTGGCTGTAAGTGTGACAAGTAATTGAATGATAAATAAATAAATAAATAAATAAATGTACCTAAATTTGGCATTGTCATTGCAGAGGAAAGAGCACGCGCGGGTAAAACCGTGGATCGCCACTAGTATAAAATAAATATTATGATTACAACTGATCGTTTGCATGACTAACATAATAAAACCATTTCTTAAATTACTTCAAACACGGGACGATATCCAAGTCGAGAAAGAAAATGTTTACACACGGTTTAGCTACTGGATTGGTTTTGACATTCCAGTGTATTACACGAGTTCCATACTAATCGTTGTATGCCGTGACTGGTACAGTTTAAATTTTAACTGGTTTCAATCGGGGCTTGGGTTTTTTGAAGCGTAGTTATTGATGTTTGCTTGTTCTGTTAATTGCGGTACGAAGCCCTGGATACAATGATATAATGCTTTGTTGGTCTGTGGAAACCAGGTTGAGTACTGATTGTTTTTGCATATAGTTGGGTTATCTAGTTTCTGACCTACATAAATGATTTGTATTATTTTTTATAGTATAAGTGTCGAGACGAGAAGGACATGTGCCTGATTGTAAGCAACATGCCTGCCACATAACATCACTGTGACACGCAGCTATTGGAACATGAAGAAGCTAAATCATAACCTAGCACTGCACTGCGCTCGTCACCTAGATATCTAAGATATTATATTTCTATAAGCCCTGTAATTTCTCTTGAAATATTGCCCTTCAAACTGGAAGACAGTAATGCTTGCATTTTACTGCTTGGCGTTAGAAAAAACTGTGGTGTGGCAAAGGTGTGGTACTTCCCCAGGCGGACTTGTTTTGTAGTAGTAGATCTCTTTACAGAGTCTGCCTGGCAAATTACCTTTGCTAGTTATTCTATCGCCAAGCAGTTAGATGTAAACATCACTGTGTTCCGGTTTAAAGGGCATTGTTTCCAGAGAAATTACAGAGCATAGAGATACTGAATAAAATACCGCCTAGTTTTGTGACGTTTCTCGTTTTAGACACGATAATATAGAACAATTACTGTAATTGTTGTATTGTACATCGGAAAAACAACTATTTTGTGGGAAAACTAGTAATTACCCATAATTAAGTAGGATTTGTAACTTTCCCCAAACACACAAACAATGGGGTAGATTATTTCGATAGAGTACATAAACAACTTTTACATCGTTTTGGTTCTAATATTTTGTGTTTGTTTTCCATTCTACAATTACATGAAGTTATAATTCTACTATTAAAAAATGTGAGATTTTGTTTGTTTGAATTTTTTGTACAGTACAGTGTGACACATCCATACGCTTCGGCAGATTATACAGAAAACCGAGGAGTATAATCGGCCACTATGTATAGCGTATGTGGACTATGAGAAAGCCTTCGATTCCATCGAGACCTGGGCAGTGCTTCAGTCTCTCCAGCGATGCCGCATGGACTATCGCTATATCGAAGTGTTGAAGTGTATTTACAGCAAAGCCACAATGTCTGTTCGATTACAGGACCAGTGCACAAAACATATCCAGCTACAGAAAGGCGTGAGGCAGGGAGATGTTATATCTCCGAAACTGTTCACTGCCGCGCTGGAAGATGTTTTCAAGTTACTGGACTGGAACGGACATGGCATCAATATCAACGGCGAATGTATCACTCACCTTCGGTTTGCCGACGACATAGTCATTGTGGCGGAGTCGCTGGAGGACCTCGGTGCTATGCTCAGAGACCTCAGTAGAGTATCCCAACAGGTAGGTTTGAGGATGAATATGGACAAGACGAAGGTCATGTCAAATGTTCATGTCTCACCTGTACCGGTTATTGTTGGGAATACCACACTCGAAGTTGTTGACGAATACGTCTACCTGGGTCAAAAGATCCAATTAGGTAGATCCAACTTCGACAAAGAGGTCCAGCGAAGGATCCAACTCGGATGGGCAGCGTTCGGGAAACTACGGCATATCTTGGAGTCCAAAATACCCCAATGCTTGAAGACGAAAGTCTTCAATCAGTGCGTGTTGCCAGTGATGACTTATGGAACTGAGACGTGGTCCTTAACTGTGGGCCTCATAACAAAGCTCAAAGTCACACAGCGAGCTATGGAGAGAGCGATGCTCGGAGTCTCTTTGCGCGACAGAATCCGGAATGAGGATATTCGCAAAAGAACGAAAGTAGCCGACATAGCTCGAAGAGTAGCTAAGCTGAAGTGGCAATGGGCAGGCCACATCGCTCGCAGAACTGACAACCGATGGGGAAGAAAGGTTCTCGAGTGGCGACCACGAACCGGAAGACGCAGTGTTGGACGGCCTCCCACTAGATGGACAGATGACCTCACAAAGGTCGCTGGAAACCGCTGGTTGCAGGTTGCGCAGGACCGTTCGTTGTGGAAATCTAGGGGGGAGGCCTATGTCCAACAGTGGACGTCTTGCGGCTGATGAATGATGATGAATGTACAGTGTGACGGGACGAGCAGGACATGTCGCACGCTTAATAATAAAGAGAAATAACTGAAAAATTGGGGAAATCGAGTTTTTGTAATAAAATCAGACACATTGTGTCTGATGGTAAGCAACACTCCTGCCCATAACAACACAGTGACACGAAGCTATTGGAACATGAAGAGTTCAAATAATTACTTTATCTGTTACTGAATATTTTATGCGCATATGTAGATCCAATATGTGGTTGGCAGTTAATTTAAGCGTGAAGGAAAACATCGTGCGAATTTAAATTGGGCAGCTTATGCTTAGAAGAGAATATAAATTTTGGATGTCACTTTTTTTATATGATTGTTATAGGTTTACTAGCAGCTCCCGCCGGTTTTACCCGCGTAGATACCTTTCCAATAATTTCCCGCGGTATAAAGTAGTCTCTATTCCAAATTATGATATTATATTATTTCGAACATAGATTCAAAATTTCCGACTAATCCGTCCAATACTCACAATGTGATTGAGCAACAAACATCTGAACATCCAAACATTCACATTTATGATATTAGTAGTATAGTGACTATAATAATTAAATAACTAATTATTGGTGGACAATTCACACACAACACCATCTGGCCCCAAAACTTGCAAAGCTTGTGTGATGGCGGCCAGGTAGCTGATATAATACTTATATAGTCTTAAATACATACTTATTATACATATATACATACATAATAGTTCGGGAGTTCGTTTAGGAACCGTTTCCGTTTGTTTGTCATTTCGCTCTCCAACAAATACAAGTTCTCCGGCGTAGCTTTTCTATGTATTGTGGAAATATTTACTTTGAAGCTTCGTTTAGATTCGATGAAAATACTATGTTTTCTTACTTTGTACTTTTGCTATCGTGTTTACTGAGCTGTTATATTTGTATGTACATAAACTTATTTTTGCACTCGATTCGTGTAAGTGT
The DNA here is from genome assembly GCA_963693475.1 of Ectropis crepuscularia. Classification (NCBI taxonomy): domain Eukaryota; kingdom Metazoa; phylum Arthropoda; class Insecta; order Lepidoptera; family Geometridae; genus Ectropis; species Ectropis crepuscularia. The sequence continues at coordinate 25,733,632 of OY856355.1, forward strand.
ATTTCTAAGGGTTTGGTAAGTCTTTGAATATTTTACGAGTTAAATAGGTAATTTTTAGCCGACTTCTAAAATGGAGGAGGTTCTCAATTCGGTCCCAAATACAAATACAAATACAAAAATCTTTATTGCTGTTTGTAGGTAAGATAAGATAATACAAAACATTTTAAAAGTTGCCCCATACAAACTGGCCTCTGCGAGAGGCATGCAATATTTATGTCTGGCAATACAATTTGTTAGTCTTAATTTTTAAATATAAAAAAAAAAATTAAATAATAGTCAGCTGATTAAAGTCTTCTTCTTCCTCATCTTCTATTAATTTCTGGTTTTTATTTATGTCATCTGATTCTTCATCTTCGATTCATTTCTGGCTTCTATTTGGTTGTGATATATATTTGTGTGAGATAAATGTTTGGTGAGCACAATTTCCCACGTTTTTTATATGTTTATATTACGCGATAGCTTCATCAATTGTGCTATTATTTTACATATAATCTAAAATTTGATTACCTGGACGACATATTTGTATTACCTCGCTGTTCCATTAGAACTAAGTGTTTAGTTGATTTCACACAAGTTGTGAAATTTTGTCGAGTGTCTGAGATTAATTTTGAATTGAAGTCTCTTCTTTCGGAGAAAATTAAGTTATCATCCATGGACGTATAAAAAAGTCGGACTTAGTCTCGTTAAAACAAAAACTGTGTCTATAGAGTCGGCCAGTGCGCTGTCACATACAGGCTTACTACACGCACATATACACGCATCAGACGGTTATTACGCGCGCAAACTTGTGTGAGTATGTGTGCGTGTTAGCCTGTCACAAACATACAGGCTGACACCCACACATACACAGTGCACTGGCTGACTCTATAGATGATACAGTTGTTGTTTTAGCAAGACTACATCCGACTTTTTTATAAATAAATAAATAGTACCTGGGTCACCGAGCTTTGCTCGGTTTAAATACTAAAAATACTTAGATACGCTTAGATTTTCTTTAAAAAAAAGAATACTTGAAAAAAAAAAAGAGAAGCCGTCTGGAGGATTCGAACCCGCAGCTATTAATTCGTGACCGCCACACTTCCCGTCTGAGCCAATTATGCTGTCACGTCACGTGGCGAAATTTACCTTCGCATTCTAATGTCTAAATGTGACAGTTTTTAATTGTCTAAAAACGCGCATAATATGCGTTTTTTAAAAATGAAACCTAGTTAGATCGATTTATCGTCCCCGAAACCTCCTGCATACATAATTTCATGAAAATCGTTGGAGCCGTTTCCGAGATTCAGATTCTATATATATATACATATTTATATAGGTACAAGAATTGCTCGTTTAAAGGTATAAGATTGGTGGACAATTCACACACAACACCATCTGACCCCAAACTAAGCAAAGCTTGTAAAATGCCGGCCAGATAGCTAGCTGATACAATCAGGGTTGGCATGATTAAAACAAGTTGTTTTAAAACACATGTTTAAAACAGTGTTTAACCCGGCGTCATGGGGGTGGAAAAGTGTTACACGGACGTAGGGGTGGGTCTCATAGACCCGTTCATTAGATGAAATGATTATAATACTTCATGAACAATAAAGTTAAAATGTATTATTTCTAGCTTTTCTAGGTATTTATGTAAATAAATAAAATACACACATCATACATATTATGTTTTAATAATATTTATGAGAGTTTTAAAAAATAACGACAAAAAACTATAAAATCGCTCACTTCTACTTAAATGTCATTATATTGCTAATTAACTATCAGTATTTATGTTTTAATTGTGTTTATTTGTAGAAAACTATATTATCTTACAAAGAAAAAAAGAATTAATCACTTTGAACCATTATCTTAGGTGCAATCAGCACAGAAAAATGCTATAAATTCTTCGCCTGAGAGAGTTTCAAAAAAACACGTTTGTTGATTGCAACTCTCTCAGTTATAACTTGTTTTACGGTTTTTCTTGACTAGACACACTTGGGACCTATTGCGAACGTTGTTAGTATTTTTTGCTGGAGGTTCCTTTGTTTTTAACCAACAATTTTTCAATTTTTTTGTCGCTGCTCACGTGGATGCAGATTCTGCATGAATTTTGCATCTGGTACTACACCTGGCAATTGATTGAGTATATTTTCGGGTCTGGTTCTGACATTTTGTAAAGGACATTTCCTTTTTTGATAAGGATTCTTATACCAAATTCAAGCATCTGTGATTCGATATAAATCTGAAGAAAAATCACGGGTTGCGTTTGAAAGAACTAGCCAATCCAGATGTAGAATGCTCTTCCAGCTAACATTTTTTATCAGATAGCATAGACGATGATATAACATCACATTTAGAGTTTGAGATATCTTGCTCCGTGTCACTAGGATAACTACACTCACTCAAGTGATCTTACATATCTTCTGGTCTGACAATATTTTTACTAAATACCTACAAAAGCCAGAAATAAACCACATTGAACTATATCAGCAACTTTATTTGTAATCAACTACAATAAAAACGCATATAAAAAAGATAAACACACGGATAATAATTAAAACACGATGTATACAAAACGGCGCGAAATTGTTACACCAACTGCGGGGATGGGTCTCACAGTCCTTATTCAACTTTGTGCACGTGTAACTCCTATTACGATTATTGTACAATTAACGTGTTACCTGGGACGCATAGAACAACTCAACAGTTCCAGCTATTGAGAAGAAGGGCAATGTAACACGCATAGTAACCGAACTAGAAGCGAAATAGAATGTTACGGGTCTCACAGACCCAACCCCCATGACGCCGGGTTAAAACAGTTTGAATTTAAACAGTGTTTTTAATTACATGTTTAAAAACAAAGATTAAAACAGGTATTAAACAGTGTTTAAAACATAAAGAAAAAAACAATGTTTAAAACTACTTTTTGAATGAAAATATATTAATATTTAGGGCTCGAAATAGATTGACATAAAACCAGTTGAGTCTATGCTATATATATTTTTTTTTTGTACCTACTCACAAAAGTAATTATGAGTTTTTGAAAAGAAACATTACAAAGAAAGACACTTCAATGTAGGTATACCTCTAGAATTAATAGGTAATTCCCCGTTGGTCCTGCTAGGAAAGTCCCTAATGTCGACCGTCGAAAGAAAGTAATTCAATGGACTAGTAGGGTATTTCCCGTATTAAAATAGAAATATTGGAGTTTCCCTATTGAACTCTTAAAAACGGTATTTATAGCAATGGGTTTCCCCTGTTAAAAATGAACATTCGTTAGTTAGAAGACACAGGTGAATCTAAACCGTTTAGTACAGATTAGATATACATAGGTATGCTCGCAACTCGCAACATAAAACAACTGTGTAATCAATAATCATTTTGCAAATTTGAAAGTACCTAGCCTATAAACCTATAAATGAATAAATATGACGTCTATTAGAAATGAAATGCATGCACAAAACTAAAATGAACAAAAAAACATAAAAAAACAAAAAAAACACTTGTTTAAAACATTTTGAACTGTTTGTTTTATAAAATTTAAAAAAAACTGTTTTTTTTCCAACCCTGGATACAATACTTAAATATATTATATAGTGGTAAATACACACTTATTATACATAGAAACACCAATATACGCCCATGTTATCATTATACAGAATCCACTGCAGTTGGACAGCTTGGTTGATGACCTTGATTCTTCTTGTGAGAAAAGGCCCTGAGCAGTGCACCCTCACTCGCTCAAGGTCGCGCGGTTTCAGCCTACCGCTAGACCGTTCCTTCCAGGAAACAAGTGACAGTCGGTTGTCGGACGCACGGCTGAGCGCTCGCGCAAAACGTTTCCCGCGCATATTGTTATTAGATATGTCGTAAACCCTCCGCGCTAGACAGGGACAGAGTTACGTGTTAGAAAGAGCGCAAATGTTTATTTGAAAATCGCGACAGGTATTGCGAGCTGAATTGAACTGTGTTGTGTCCCAGCAAGAGTCGCTATTTATATAATTGTTTTTGGTAAGTGTACTAATGTACTGTACTAATATTTATTCTGTGCCCTGAGCCCCAACAGTGGGGCTTAAAACCTACTTATACTTAGAATGCTGAATGGATATAAAATTATCGATTTTAAAATGTTGGATAATGGAAACTATTGTTTGAAATACATCTCGAATCAGTGCTATTCTACCTAGCTGCTAATGCTAACAACAGACAAACAACAACACAAATATGAATTTATACCCTTGTTGATTCGCTTTGAAGTATGTTTTATTTATAATATGGAGCGACCAGACGAGCAGGACGTGCCTGATGGTGCAACACGCCTTCAACATAACAGCACAGTGACACGCAGCTATTGGATCATGAAGAGTCTAAATCATTACCTAGCACTGCACTGCGCACGTCATAAATATGGCTGTCAAATTCAAAGAAAAAGTTTAACTCGTCAATCGAACTGCTCGCCTTTTTTTCGACAATAGGTTTGCACTTGACCGCCATCACGCCTGGTGTTAAGTAAAAAAGAGCGCTAACCTAGAAGAAACCTATTCACCTCTATAGAAACAGTCCTGTAAATTGTATGAGCACTGACTTTCATTCATTGTATTGTAACTAAATAAAAATGCATTATCCAAATTCTTTTCAAACCCAATTCCATTTTGAACTGTATTGAAAATAAATGTATCTTTTGTTACAGGTAAATTCCGGTCCATTGTCTACTCGTACAATCTACAACACGCCTATCTGACCCTTAACACCGGTAATGCATTTAATATCCAATCTTTACCGTACCGTTCCTTTCGGTATACCCTCATAAATATCTGCCAATGAAACTTTAACCTTATCGGTTTATGATACGGTCGCGTTCCGAGTGCACCACGGTTTAGGAAGATAAATTAGTATCGTTTCGGAGTTCGACACATATCGTATTATAGCGCTATTTTGTACCGGTTTGTTGATGAATAACCTGCGATACTGACTGTACGCGCAGATTTTGTATTGAACAGAGTCCTAGTTTCAATTTCAATAGCACAGATCACGGCGCTGCTAAATCGATCAATCTTTGTAGCATGCTGTGCAAGAGATATTGTTTAACGATGTTATGACGAAGTGATGCGTAGCTAAGCTATGAAGCCTATATAACTACTCCAGACTATGATAATCTATCTAAGCTTCAAATTCCATACTGATCCGTTCAGTATTTACCAAGTGATTGAGCAACAAACATCCGTACGCATTTATAATATTAGTAGGAATTAAGATTAAGTATACGTTATTGTTGATTTTAGACAAGAGTTACGTGAAAAATGTCCACCTCTATTTTTGTATCATGTGTAGGTCTGCGTTAGACAACCAATTCGCGTGATTGGTAGGCGATGGTGTGATCGAAGATTGCACCAAGAGGCACGTTAACCTAGACCTAGACTATACTTAGACCTTTGAAAGGTTAGTAGTGGTAAGACTCTTGGCAGAGTCCGCCTGGGGAAGTACCACACGTTTGCCAGTTATTCTACCGCCAAGCAGTAATGTGCAAACATTACTGTGTTCCGGTTTGAAGGGCAATGTTTCCAGAGAAATTACAGGTCTTAGAGATATAATATCTTAGATTTCTGGGTGACGAGCGCAGAGCAGTGCTAGGTAATGATTTGGACTCTTCGTGTACCAATAGCTGCCTGTCACTGTGCTGTTATGTGGCAGGCATTTTGTTTACTATCAGGCACTTGCCTTCCTCGTCTCGTCACTCTATATCTACTATAAAAAAAAATAGATTGTATGTCACAGGTACGAGTATTTAGTTGACCATCTTTACATTTCTGATCTGCGTTCAGCTCCGAGGGTCGACGCACCGGCCAGGTGTTTCCTGTCGGCTGGACCGCGCGTGATGATCAAGGATGTCTATATACACAGCTTTAATCTTCTGTTTCATAAGACGCATCTCCTCATAAATGTTGAGAATTATCTTAATATCATAGTAATAACACAGTCTATTAAATCATACAGTCGTTCGACGAAGCCGTCTAGACGGGGCAATCGTGCGGGGTACGCGGGATACGAGCTCCTGCATTGCCTACATTACAATGTTAGTATTGCAGGAGCGCGGCTCAGGGCGGTCGTCTTCCGTATATTTTTGTAAAATTCTTGTAAAGTATTTTAATGAGCATTTTTGTTTGTGCACAACCCTAAACGGTTAGGGTCTAGACATTATCGGCGTTTCTCCCAAAATCAAAGGCAATTAACTACTGTTAGTATTTATTTATACTGTGGTAATAATCTGAACGATATGAAGTACTGCGCTAGTATATTATAGTTGATATTGGCACATAGCGGGGAAGATTGACGAATAAATGAGAAGGTTGAAGGGCAATGATTCCAGAGAAATTACAGGGCTTAGAGACATAATATCTTAGATCTCTGGGTGACGAGCGCAGTGCAGTGCTAGGTAATGATTTGGACTATCATGTTCCAAAAGCTGCGTGTTACTGTGCTGTTATGTGGCAGGCATGTTGCTTACCATCAGGCACATGACCTGCTCGTCTCGTCACTTTATGCTATAAAAAAAAAAAAAGGTTTATGCTCTGCAGTGGCCTGAAATAAATAGACACAAAGGCAAAAAAATAAATACATTGATTTACAGTATTCATAATTTTGGAGAGTGCAACTGAGCTGCATGATGTAATACCTCATTGTTCTATTTTTTATCGGGCTACTCGTAGCTCGAAAAAGCCACATCGTTTCTTGGTTGACTTTCCAAAAATTCGAATGTAGAAGTTTGACTCTACATTTGTGATAAGAACGTCTATCTAGGCTGTGCTTGCGTTGCTTGAGTGGGTTTTCCCCAATGGCTTCAATCTTTATTGTTCTTTAACTTTCACGATTTGAACACATAATTTAAACACTTTAAAGGACTTAATCACGATTTAATCTTGGTGTCTTTAAATCGAGACTGATTCGGTTTCTCCTTGGTAAGCACGTTCCATCGTAGACCGCATCGTCGCTTAACATCAGGCGAGACGGCGGTCAAGTGTAAGCCTATAAGTAAAAAAAATACAAATTTCGCTCCACGGGCGTGGTTTTTGCCTTTTTCCGTCCAATATTTTGTCAATAGACGTTTATGTTCGTACTACAATAGTCAAAGCGAAAATCTAATATAAATACAGTCGTATAAAATCTCATTTTCTGTGCAAACACGGAACCCCATCGATTCTTAGGAACGTATCACCTCATTCCTTCCTTCAGCCTCCCGATACCGCCTCCACTAACATGTGTCAGATAGGACTATAATATGGATATATACTAAAATATAGATGGAATGTGTGTCTGTTCGACAAGCAACCGATTTTTAGGGTTCCGTAAAATGTAAAAACGGAACCCTTATAGATTCGTCATGTCTGTCTGTCTGTCTGTCTGTCTGTCTGTCCGTCCGTATGTCACAGCCATTTTTTGCCGAAACTATGAGAACTACACTGTTGAAACTTGGTAGGTAGATGTGCTCCGTGAACCGCATTAAGATTTTCACAAAAAAAAAGAAAAAAAAGAAAAATTTGGGTTGCCCCCCATACTGAGAACTGAAACACAAACATTTTTTCAAAAGTACAGTCAGACGCAGGACGCTGTGACCATGTTCTCTTAATAAGGTGTCAATTTTATATTCAATAAATCGTTGTTTATTATGCAGTATCAATTGTATATTGGTATAAACGATAGGCCTGCCCTGAATACGGCATTCGGAAATTTTTAGTTGTCACGTTAGTGAACCTATGAGGTTTAGGTGGGAGAGGTAGATGAAGGTGGAATGATAAACAGTTATAAAACAAGTATATTAAAGAAATAAATAAAGATTGAATAGGATAAAAAGAAAGAAAACGTAACTTAAAATGAGAAAATTTCGAAATTAATTATCTTGAAGGCCAGTGAGTAAATGCTTCCCAACAGGTTTCCTGGATGTAGTTGTGATCAGTCTGGGCTCGCAGATGTCCACGAGGAGGGCTCCACCTAGCACGGTAGAGATCTCTTGCCAGCAGTCCCCGTGGATGTAGCTGCTTCCAAACGAAAAGGGCTCCACTCAGCACGGTAGAGCTCCCTGTCAGCAGTCTTGTGAAGGTAGTTGCTTCCGGCTCCACCTAGCACGGTAGAGCTTCTCTGCCAGCAGTCTTCGTGGAGGTAGTTGCTTCCAACAGTTTTCAGGGTGTAAGTACTTCCAAGTTATTTCAAGGGATGTGATCGTTGAACGATAGTGGCTCTCAGCCGTTTAGACCTTTCAAGGTTTATTACTGATCTTGATCGCTTGGAAGTCTTTTGTAGGTTAATGTTCTTCTGTTGGAAGCTGATTTCTCACTGACCTTCTCAGCCGATGAGATTCATAAAGTAAACTTTTGATGATTTGAATCTGGAGAAAATAAACTTTATTTTAATATTGACAATTCAAAGAGGATTAATTCTAAAAACTATACAACCTTATGAAAAAGAGTAAAATTGCTAAGTGACAAATAGTTTTTTGACATGTTTACATTATGTAAACAAACTAAATTTTTGGAAAAACGTAATTATTGTAGATTTAGAATAAGATATATGATACAAGAAATATATCACAATAATCAGAAAATTATTGTCCATCGAATGAACACAATTAAAAGGGAATTAATGATATGAAAATTTTGGTATGTAAATATCTAAGAATTCTATGGATAGATGCTAGTTTTGAGATGAAAATAGTGGTAAAATGTACATTTACATATTGTAATCAATATGTAATGTTACATTATTCCCCACGACTGCGGAAATTTTACGCTTCTGTAAAATTTGGTAAGAATTTCTAATGGGTTTAAGAGAGGTATTACCTTCACACAAACAAATTCATTCACGTAACCTTTCAAGTTTTTTCATTCATCTCTTCCATTCTGTTTGGGTGTAAGTTCACATTCAATGACGAACACTCAAAGCATACACTCTCGGCGATGGCAGGCTTTTTTAAAGAGTCATCAACCGCTCTAATAGTCGGCTTATTTAAAGAGTTATCACCCGCTCTATGGGTAGAAGAAAATAAGAATGATAAAAGGGATGAACATAGGGCTTGATAGTTAGGCTTATTTATAGAGTTATCATCCGCTCTTTATAAGGGGAAGAAAGTAATTAAGGATGAGCATAAGGGCTCAAAAGATAGCACGAGCGGTAGGACTCAAAAGCTAACATGAGCGGTAGGGCTCAAGAGATACCTTGAACGGTAGGGTTCAAGATAAGCGTATGAGTTTAGGGCTCATACAAAATCCAAGAGTTAGATACTCATTGGTTAAAGAGTTAATGAGTTTAGAGCTCATTAACTTGAGAAAGTAAGAAAATTAGAAAAATACTAAAGAGTAAATAAAATACTGTAGGTTAATGATGAAGAGAGATCATGAGGATGAGAGATGAGGAGAGATGAGGAGAGGGTGAAGAGGGAAGTTATTATCCAAAGAGTGCCGAAAAGAAAATATTAGGTATATATACTAGTGTAAGTATGTTTTAGAATTTAGAAGAAATTCAGGGGTTGAGGAATCAAAGGTTAAGGGGGTAAAGGTTGAGGAAATCAAGGGTTGAGGAATCAAAGAATAAGCAAGAGAGGGGGGGTTGTTTTTGAAGGTTGGGCGCCAAATGTCACGTTAGTGAACCTATGAGGTTTAGGTGGGAGAGGTAGATGAAGGTGGAATGATAAACAGTTATAAAACAAGTATATTAAAGAAATAAATAAAGATTGAATAGGATAAAAAGAAAGAAAACGTAACTTAAAATGAGAAAATTTCGAAATTAATTATCTTGAAGGCCAGTGAGTAAATGCTTCCCAACAGGTTTCCTGGATGTAGTTGTGATCAGTCTGGGCTCGCAGATGTCCACGAGGAGGGCTCCACCTAGCACGGTAGAGATCTCTTGCCAGCAGTCCCCGTGGATGTAGCTGCTTCCAAACGAAAAGGGCTCCACTCAGCACGGTAGAGCTCCCTGTCAGCAGTCTTGTGAAGGTAGTTGCTTCCGGCTCCACCTAGCACGGTAGAGCTTCTCTGCCAGCAGTCTTCGTGGAGGTAGTTGCTTCCAACAGTTTTCAGGGTGTAAGTACTTCCAAGTTATTTCAAGGGATGTGATCGTTGAACGATAGTGGCTCTCAGCCGTTTAGACCTTTCAAGGTTTATTACTGATCTTGATCGCTTGGAAGTCTTTTGTAGGTTAATGTTCTTCTGTTGGAAGCTGATTTCTCACTGACCTTCTCAGCCGATGAGATTCATAAAGTAAACTTTTGATGATTTGAATCTGGAGAAAATAAACTTTATTTTAATATTGACAATTCAAAGAGGATTAATTCTAAAAACTATACAACCTTATGAAAAAGAGTAAAATTGCTAAGTGACAAATAGTTTTTTGACATGTTTACATTATGTAAACAAACTAAATTTTTGGAAAAACGTAATTATTGTAGATTTAGAATAAGATATATGATACAAGAAATATATCACAATAATCAGAAAATTATTGTCCATCGAATGAACACAATTAAAAGGGAATTAATGATATGAAAATTTTGGTATGTAAATATCTAAGAATTCTATGGATAGATGCTAGTTTTGAGATGAAAATAGTGGTAAAATGTACATTTACATATTGTAATCAATATGTAATGTTACATAGTAAATAAGTTATACGTAGGTGACGGATCTCATGCTTTTCCATTAAAAATTTTCTGTTATTCTCTGTCCTTGACCATTTGAATCCTAAAAGAGATACTTCTTTTCGCAATGACCATATTGATCCTGGATAGTTAATGTCAGCTTGTTGTTTAAGAGTTTGTTGTCTGACTGTACTTTTGGTAATAGATGCGTATGCATGTGATCACTCACACTAATGCAAAGCTCAGCTTATACCTCGCGGACTGTACCTACTTACAAGGTATACATGAATAAAATATTGCTCTACACTTACATCTACAAGGGGGCTACGTTTATTATTTGTCAAGACACCAAGCTTAACAAGTGATAGTGTGCGGACGATACATCAGGGGGTCTACCGCCGAACGAAAAATGTCATCGCTTTGATGTTTCTCTCTGTTTTCTTTTCGCTTGAAATGATAGAGACAGCATTAGCAAAGCGATAGCCGATTTAGTTAGGCGGTAGAAGCGCCGGTCCTCAAAAGATTATTATTATAAACTAGCTGAACCCGCTACTTCGTTCGCGTACGTTGATCTTGCGGCCTTATTAGTACGTTAGTAGTACTTACCTAAAAATATTTGGATGGGTGGCCATTACACAAACCGAGTGAATTTATTTTTCCACACAAAAATATATTTATTCGAGTTGAGCAACTTCATATTTTATATTTTTAGCAACATCAAACATACTCGTAGTAAGGTTGTGGAGTATCGAACATAGCCGCAGTGTTAAGTTTGTAGGATTTTTATAGGATACATTACGAAGAGTACTATGTAGCTATTGTGCGTGATCTGATACTTACCTAATTGTTTAATAGGTGATAGACTTATTAGCCGATATGATATTTTAGACTCTAAGCCAGACTCTAAGACCATGTGTGTTTCAAATGTCAATCTAATTGGTAATTATGTATTATAAATGTCGGTCTCAACTCAAGATCCGAAAAATTACGTGTCTGGGAAAAGTTTGAAGCGTTGATATTGTATTTTAGTCTGTGTTATCACATTAGTTACTTTTTATCCCAAAATAATTGACACTTCTTTTGCCTTATGTGAAACTAGCGGTTCGCCCCGGCTTCGCCTGTGGTAAATATATAAACATGTTTCACCCGCGTAGGTCATATTCTCTTTATTTTATCTATGAAAAATATAAAAAAAGAAAGTAGTTCGGACTGTAAGTTCCAAATTATAACCCGATCTGTTGAGGCCACAGAAATCTAAATAATAAGGTACTTTATTGTTTAGATAACTTATTAAATTGAACCAATAAACATTTAAACATCCAACCTTTCGCATACATAATATTAGTATGATTAATAGGATCTTATGCGAGCGAATTCGTGTAAAAATTGTAGTCTTATAAATATTCATCTCTATCCACAGTCGCAATACTGCCTCTATAGAAAACGTGACACGTTATTATGTCTGTACGAGAGATCCGCGAAGATCCGCGGATCACATTTGCATGTCGGTCCGGGGCGGAGTGACGCCGGGGATCCGACTTATAGCGTGTCACTGAAATAACATCTTAGCGAAATAGGGTGCCTTCGGAATAAGATGTTCACAGACAGAATAGAGTGAGGATTCAAATTAAAGTGCGTGTAGTGAATTGGAGTTTGGTATGTGTTTAGCTTTAGGCATTAATGTATATAATATTTTTTAAAGTTGAGAGTAAATTTCTACGATGCCCACGACCACCGTCACAAAAAATCGACACCCTGAACTTAGTTCGTCAACATTTTGAAAAACATTCTAACTTATACTTCAGATTAAAACTTCTTGCGTTGAAGATGTTGTCTATTCTTCGGATGAAAATAGACTTCTTAGCACGAGCAATAAAAAAAAGTATTAATTTTTTGCAAGCGCATAAATATTCATAAACTTTTTTTTTATTTGTTAGGCTTGACCGCCATTTCGCCTGATATTAAGCCGCGATGCGGTCTACGATGGAGCATGCTTACCTTTAAGCAACCGACTTTAAACACACCATGATTGTCTATCAGGCAAAACCCACTCAGGCTCTAGTGGTAGGCCTCTTTGCAGAGTCCGCCTGGGGAAGTACCACACCGCTGCCAGTTATTCTGCCGCCAAGCAGTAGTGCGCAAACATTGTGGTGTTTCGGTTCCAGGCAATGTTTCCAGAGAAATTACTGTGCTAAGAAGTAAAACACCTTATATCTCCGGACTAGCTCAGTGCGGTGCTAGGTAATGATTTGGAATCTTCGTGTTCCGATAGCTGCATTTCACTGTGTTCTGAGCAGGTATGTTGCTTACCATCAGACACATGTCCTGCTCGTCTTGTCACTATACTACCTCTATAAAAAAGGCAACATTTCACAGCCTAGACGTTTTGAAACCTGAATGATACCTGCAATACAGAAAAAAATATATAAGCGAAGCACCCGCTTCAAAGTACTTCGTCACCTAATTTGAATTTGTCTGATCTCATAAAGTTGCAAATCCTACCGATCCAACTCACAAAAAAAGCGAAAGAGATATTCCAAGTTCAAGGCCGATACCATCCATCTATCTTCGTTGATCCTCGATAGTCTAGATTTAATTCGTCCGCATTGAAACCGGCAGATGTTTTTGAAGCGGGTGATCAATCAGCGAAAATGCATCGTCATCGCAAAAATGTTTTGATATTTGTCCATTGAACGATTAGCGGGTTCTGTTTTAGACGAAAAATTCGCGGTGAAATCGATAGGAGAATTCCATAGATGCAGGGATGATGGATGGTGCTCTATCTGTTATGCTTTCAGGGCAGACTCTACTCTGAGCGTATAATGCAAGGAAGCTTCATCAATGTTCAAGATTTATGTAGCTTTTGGGAGGATGGTTCAATCTTATTTAGTTTCTGTGTTGTCGTCATCATTTCAGTTCATGTACGTCCTAAAAACCAAGAGACGTTTTTTTCGAGTGAAAACTATTTTTGCTAATTTTGGCGGGAAAACAGCGGATGACAGAGGCAGCCGATTGAGCTCAATAGCGTAAATTGAGATGGGATAAAGGTGTAATGATTATGATGACGTTGTAAATGCTAGTTTTTCCATGCATGCAGACGAAATCTGATAGTTAAAACATTTCGAGAAGGTATCCAATGAGAAGATTATTTTCATGATGTTGTTCTTCGCCGTCGAGACAAGTGCTCATAACACTCTTAGACCTGGAAAAATTCTTAGGAGGGGGAAGCGTATGGTCTTGAGCGGGAATCGAACCCACACCTCTCATTTGGAAAACATATATGAAGTCTTCTAATAATATCCATTGCCATATATGTTAGTTTCTTCTTATCTTTCCTCAAATCTGTTAAAATATTTTCCTTGGTACAACCGAAAGAAACGCTATGATAAATCCAAGGTCACTCTGCGAACAACCAACTAAAGTACCCCATAAATCTTGTGATAATGAAAATGACCAAATCCACAAGCCTTCATCCTCCGCTCAAACTACAACATGAACCTTGTTGCGTCCACAATAAAGCATATAATTCTACATCACATAAAGCTAAAAGCCGCGACCTAATAAGGGACTGTCACTGACCTAAGTCTAGGCTGAACTTTAACCCTACCCAATTTGTATCCTCTCGGGGACATAAGAGGAAGGTCTAAATTCTTTTAGGGTACAGCCTAAAAGTCACACGTAGTGTATCTTCATCTTTAAAGGCTTAAAAGGGTCAGTGGATGGAATGCCTCAGGGAAGCCTATAAGGGACTTTAGGATGGTGTCAAAACTGAACCTTTGAAAGGAGCTAAAATCCTACTAATGTTATGAATGAGAAAGTTTGGATATTTGTTGCTCAATCTTGTAGTTGAAGAAGTTGGTACTAGGAACACAGGTAGATTGTAATCGGGAAGGACACATAGAACACTTTTTGTAGAGAGGAAATGAAGAAACAGGGAACTGCGTGGTAAAACGACGGGGCAACTAGTTAAGATAGGTAGGTACACTTTATTGAACACACTAAATAAAATTAATTCACAAATTGAATAATTTACACATTTAAAGCTTTTGCGACAGATAGCGGTCTTATCGCTAATAGCCATCCTTTCCGGCCAATTTAGGATGAACAAAGAACATCTAAAGCAGCTTTTTCAGTAATACGGAGTAACTGGACGAGAATGACGTATGCCTGACGGTAATCAATACGCCTGCCCAGAACAGCACTGTGTCACACAGTTAAAGAACATGAAGAGTCCCAATCCTTGCCTAGCACTGCCCTGCTTTTGTCACCCAAAGATATTTAAAAAAAATCTTTGCGCTGTAATATCTCTGGCATTGCCCTTCAGCCCGAAATACAATGATAATATATTATCTACCACTCTTTTAGCAGTTAGGAACATATTCCTAACTGCTAAAAGAGTGGTACTTCCCGAGGCGGACTCTACAAAGAGTCCTACCACTACAAACATACATACACAATACACAGTATCTGTACATACTTTTATAAAGAGGTGTCGGCAACGGTAACAGTCGACACTGTTACCGACGAGTTATATCTTTTTTTTATCAAAAAATATATCTGACGTTCCTAAAAACGTTTTCACTTGTTAATAAAATTACCTCAAATACAGCGCAAATCCTTAACTTAACTCGTGATACCGTTCTGGAAAGTTCCCAAGATTGTCCTGGAATGCGGTGTACCAGTAATCAGTAAGTGGGCTATCTCGGGCGCAGACCCGACTGACCCGACCTCGGCGCGGTGTCGCGTTGCAGAAACTTTATACCTACAGGACGACAAACTTATCTGCTCCGATGGCTTGAACTTGGACTAGCAAAAATTAAATTTTTTTAGGACATACAAGTAATCGATAAATATAAAAATAAATGTGTGATCTTTACAAAATCGTAAACCATGCTTTTGATCATGTTGTTGTTGTGCATGATCCATTTTAGACAGGTGGCATTTCTGTCATTTCGTTGTGAGGACATTAGTTAAACATTATATTATACAGCATTAAAAAAGAATATAGTTTAAAAACTCAAAAAACGCGACCGCGTAAAAAGTGAATCAAACTACGTACTTGCATACTAATAAACACTGAAAAGAATAAAACAAGCACTTAGATTTCTGGTGGTCTAGAATGATATCATATTTTTTGTTATTGAATTAATACTATCGAATAAAATAAAATATATTCTGATAAAAGAACAACAACTGAACAGTCGGGATCCATTATTATTCGACATCCAATCTAATTGTTCAATTCAGTAGCTTCAAAAAACTCTGATTTTCCTCAGGGATTTGCTAGTAAGAGATTGCGATCGTAGCGCCTACTCTTCATTAGTCCAGATAAGTTTGTACTACCGTACATGCGGATCGACAGGACCGCATAGTTAATAACATACTACCTACTGTGTTACCCAGTTATTTTTGTAGTGGTAAGAAAGAGTCCTACCACTCTGGACTGGTCACACAGTCTGGTGAATTACCACACCTTTGCCAGTTATTCTACCGCCAAGCAAATCAATACTTAGCACTGCAATGCGCTCGTCGCTCGATATAAGATGTTTTATCTCAGTGCCCTGTAATTTCACTGAAAACATTGTCCTTCAAATCGGACCACAGTAATGTTTATACATTACTGTGTTCCGGTTCTCTCTCTTCATGTTCCAATAGCTGCGTGTCACGGTACTGTTATGTGGCAGGCATGTTGTTTACCATCAGGCACATGTCTTGGTCGTCTGGTCACTCTTCTATCTTCTATCTATATAAAAGCGAAAGGTCACTCATCAAGGAATCTCAGAAACTACAAATGCTAGGAATCTGAAATTTTGCATGGAGGTCTCTTTTAGCACGTAGGCGCTCGCTAAGACGGAGTTTTGCGAAATTCAACCCCTAACAGGGTGAAACAAGGGATGAACGGTTGTATGAAAATTCGTCATTTTCGAAATTTTAAAATGTTGAGTCTAGACACTTGACACGAAGCAATTAAATATTTGTTCTATCAATTTTGTAATTTCGAACCGTACGGGGGTGAAATTGTCGTTGAAATGGGGGATGAATGTCAAAATGGAAGTTCCCAACCGTTGAAGATAAAACCATGAAACTCTGTTTATAGACACTTGACACGAAGCAAACGAATGTTTGTTCTATCAATTTCAAAATTCCCAATCGTTGGAGATAAAACCATGAAACTTTGTATATAGGACACTTGACATGAAGCAAACGAATGTTTGTTCTGGCAATTTTGTTATTTCGAACTGTATGGGGATGAATTTGGGATTTAAATGGGGGATGAATGTCAATATGAAAGTTCCCAATCGTTGAATATAAAACCATGAAACTGTATATAGGCACTTGACACGAAGCAAATAAACGTTTGTTCTAGCAATTTTGTAATTTCGAGCTGTATAGGGATAAAATTGCAGTTAAAGTCTAAGTCAAAGTACTTTATTCATAAATGTACAATATACACGTCAATATATAAAAAATAAAAACAAAAGAAAGAGCATACAAATTGTATACATTTTCAAAGTTTGAAATGACTACTTTACTGTATTATAATAATTATTGTACAGAAAACGTGGGGAACGAATGTGTCTTAGGCTTTCAAACCCAACCAACTGAACCGATTTTGAGGAAATTGTATAAAATTGTTTTATTATAAGCTGTTTTTAGTAATCGAAAATGTGTCTGGGTATGTAATATGAAATCAAAGCAAGCAGTAATATGAAATCAACACTGTTTTCCGGTTTGGAGAGCAATGTTTCAAGTGATATGACATAGAGATTAAACATCTTATCATGGGTGACGAGTGCAGTACAGTGCTAGGTAATACTTTGAACTCTCTTGTTCTCATAACTACGTGTCATTGTGCTGTTATGGGCAGACTTGTTGCTTACCATAAGGCGAACGTCCTACTCGTCTCGTCATTATATACTGTAAATAATTATAATAATAGTTTAAAAAACGAAAAAACACGCTTTTAAATTTCAAATAGCCAATCCGCCACCTTGGAACGGCTGCCATGTATTTTTTTCGGATCCCCATTTCATACCCATATCATGGGGCGCATTTCAAATAGCCAATCCGCCATGTTGGATTTAAGTCACGTGACTATTTTTTTCGTATTCCTGACAGCAAACCCTTTCATTTGATACTCATATCATAGGGGTGCATTTCAAATAGCCTGTCCGCCATATTGGATTTAAGTCACGTGACTATTTTTTTCGTATTTCTGACAGCAAACCCTTTCATTTGATACCCATATCATGGGGGTGGATTTCAAACAGCCAGTCCGCCATCTTGGAGAGGTCGCCATATTGGATTTGTAATGACGTTTTTTAGCTAGTCATGTATTGTCATCAGAACTCAGAGCGTGTGCAAAATTTCATCCTAATCGAAGGCCGGGAAGTGGGTCAAATGAAGATTCCAAGATTTTCTTACATACATAGTTACAAGTGAAGCTAATATAAAAGCGTGTTAAAACCCAGTTCATACCCAAAAAGTACAGAAAACTCAGCCAGATTCACAGGAACGCCATACTTGACGTAAAAATAGCAATGAGCGTAAATTACAAACCTGGACTGAAGTAGATTCGTCGAATTGTTCCACAGTTTATCGAATATTAGATTCGTCGTTTCAGAGAATACTGTAATTACAAAATAACAATGAGTTTATTTCATGTTTTACTCGTATATTCAGTTTGTTTGATTTCATTTTATGTTGGATAGATCTGTGTGCTGTACTATGTGCCAAATAACACGAGAATAAGATTAATTCCCTGACCTTCACCACGACATCACAAAATGCATTAATTGTGATGCCGCCTCGCACCACGAAATTCTAGCGATATCATTAGACATAGTTTGTATGGTAAACGATAGAATTAGCGATACAAGTAATATTTTGCGATATTCTAGAGTAGGTCAGGGAATGAACCTTATTCTGATGTTATTTGGCACATAGTATAGCAAGATTGTAAACTGTAAAATTTGATTCTAACGACATCAGATTACAAACTAACCGTGAGATTTTAAACGATTTTATACATAATCTGACTGTGTTGACAATTTTACATACATCACATCTCATTCATTATCTAACACATAGACACATTTATTATCCTACTAATTTTATAAATACGAAAGATTAGATGTTTTGATGTTTGTTGCTCAGTTGCATCCGAAGGTCTGAACGGATCGGTTTGAAATTTGGAACACAGTCAGATTATACAGTCTTGAAGAAAACATGTGCTACTTTTTATACCGAGAAAATAACGGGAATTACGCGGGTAAAATCGCGGGGTGCTGTATGTATAATTTATAAATACATAAGTATTTGTTCTATCTATACTAATATTATAAAGAGGAAATATTTGTTTGTTTGTTTGTAATGAATAGGATCCGAAACTACTGGACCGATTTCAAAAATTCTTTCACCTTTGGAAAGCTACATTATTCCCGAGTAACATAGGCTACGGCAGATGGCGCTGCAGTTGATATCTAGGTTATTATTCGAGCGAAGCCGGAGCGGGCCGCTAGTGTGTAATAAGTATGTATTTGCTACTGTATAAGTATTATATCATAGCTATCATAGTAACAGGCTTTGCTTAATTTGGGGCTAGATAGTGTTGTAGTCGGTAATAGGGTTGTTGAGGAAGTGATTATGAGGAAGAGGAGGAGGAAGAGGAATTGTCACGCGCATATATAGAGGATGCGGATGAGGAAGAGGATATTTTTTAAATAAGAGGATGCGGATGAGGAAGCGGAAGAGGAAGCGGATGAGGAAGAGGATGATAGGAAATTAAAAATACTAGCGGACCCAACCCTAAAGCCGCTGTCCTGTGTGTACATAACAAGGTATATACAATTATACATGCACAAAAATTAATTAAAAATGGATTTTCCAGTGGACCAAACTATGAATCTAAACCATTCTAGGGGAAGCCTCGTTCACCCGTTCCGCCCGGCATCGCGCTGCGGCGTATGCGTTGCCATGGATACGCGACGTCCATGCGCAGTGAAATTCCTCATAAATTCCTCTTCAATTTTGAGGAAGCGATAGCGGAAGAGGATTTTTTATTTATATTTATGAGGATGCGGTAACGGTTGAGGAACCAAAATATTGCGGAACTTCCGCATTATGAGGAAGCGGAAGAGGAATCCTCAGCAACCCTAGTCGGTAAGGTCGATGGGAAAAGACCACGTGGTCGATCACCTACCCGTTGGTTAGATCTGGTAAAGACTCACTGGACTACCAATAACAATGGAAGAGCATGGTGCATCGGGTGATCAATACCTCAGACACAGAATAAATATTAGTACAGAAGCCGCACTTACCAAAAATAATTATATAAATAGCAACTCTTGCTGGGACACAACAAAGTTCAATTCAGCTCGCATTAGCGCTAAATATCTGTCGCGATTTTCAACTCTCTCTTCTAACGCGTAACTCTGTCCCTGTCTAGTGCGGAGGGTTTACGACATATCTAATAACAATATGCGCGGGAAACGTTTTGTGCGAGCGCTCAGCCGTGCGTCCGACAACCGACTGGCACTTGTTTCCTGGAAGGAACGGTCTAGCGGTAGGCTAAAACCGCGCGACCTTGAGCGAGTGAGGATGCACTGCCTCAGACTAGACGCGACCTTCAGCAATGAAGATAACGACTGAGAAGAAGAAGTGTTGTGTGTGAAATATCTGGGTACTAATGTTATTCATTTACTAGCAGCGCCCTGTGGTTTTACCTGTACAGTTCCCGTTCCTGTTATTTTCATATCACAATAGTACAAAAGCACGTGCTAATTTTTTTTTTATAAAGAGTGACGAGACGAGCAGGACATGTGCCTGATGGTAACCAACATGCCTGCCACATAACAGCACAGTGACACGCAGCTATTGGAACATGAAGAGTCCAAATCAATACCTAGCACCGCAGTGCGCTCGTCACCCAGAGATCTAAGTTGTTATATCTCTAAGCCCTGTTCTCTGGAAACATTGCCCTTCAAACCGGAACACAGTAATGTTTGCACATTACTGCTTGGCGGTAGAATAACTGACAAAGGTGTGGTACTTCCCCAGGCGGACTCTGCTAAGAGTCCTACCACTATAAGCTATTCCGGACTATGTTATTTCTAACTCTGTTTCAATGTTTCAAGCCGACCCTTTCCGACGTGAAAACAAATCTCCAAACGTTCTCATTTATAATATTAGTAGAATAAAGCTATGATGACCAAGTAGTTAGAAAGTACGACTTTACGAGGTCATATTTGCTATTTTCGCCTGCACCTATATTGTCGGCGGCGATACGGCGTTTCTATCGCATTGTTTATTTCGCTTTAAATTAAATAATGTAATAGCAATTGTTTGCGATGAAGTTGGGCAACAGAGGCACTAGACCCGTAGCGTATAAGTGAGTTGTGCCGTATTGCCGTAAGCCCTGCACGCCCGAAATAGCCGGACGCTATAGCTTTCCGCGAAACTTCGCACGGCGCGTACGGTGACTATGATTGACTGAATTTAATGGGACTAATCTTCGTATTCGAAAACAAATTAATATATAAAAATACAGTGTGATGAAGTTTGTTCCCAGTAAACTGTTTGCCAAGTCAACCGATATTCACGAAAGTTGGCATTTTTATATAATTTGGTCCTTAAGAAATAGAACAGTTTTTATTTCGATTAAGGGTCGGTTTTCAATTCGGTTGTATTTTTTTGTATGTAGGGACATTATATAAAGCTAGCGATAACTCCGCTAATTGTGAATCTATTTTGATAAATGTTTTTTTTTGTTTGGTTGACGGTACCATATAAATTTTATCGAAATCGGTACGGCGGTTTTTTAAATTTCAATAAAAACTGAAATTTGCTTACCTTTACCTGGACGACATATTCGTAGGTTTCACAAAAAATATGAAGTTTAGTCGAGAGTCTGCATTTAATTTTAAATTGAAGGCGGTTATTGTTTTTTCGGAGCAGATTTAATTATTATTATCGAGCGACATGATTTATTACATTATCTTTAGATGTTATAACGTTGGCAATAACTCATTAGAAAGTTCATAAGCCGGCGCTTAGAATGCAGTGACTCACGCTACTGGAGGTGTATTGATGAAACCCTTCGATATTTAACGTATGAAAATTTAATAATATAAAGGTTATCGCTAGTAGATCGCAAAATATTTTGATTTTAAAGTTTGATTTTAAATATTATCTCTTGAATTACTTTTTATGCATACCGAATAAAATGTTTTTGTTGTAAATATTGTTGATGCAAATGTGATTACGAGTATAAATAGATGAATGTAATATTTATGACCTGTTAATTTGTACTCATGTAATATTTTTATTTTCGATAACTTGATCATATTATAGTAATGAGAAACGTAACATCTACTTTATTACTCGCATTTCAGTATATTTGTTTCATTTCAATACACAATAAAATTTAAAAAAAACCCTTCGTAAGTTTTTCCAATTTTTACGTCTCATTAATATTTGCAAGTAACATAATCATTTACGTTCACAATTCCTACCATAGCTAACAAAACTGATAACTTTGAAACGGCTAAAGTGATTTTGATAAAAAGCTCGCGAGTAATTTACCTTTCAAACAAAAAAAAACAAAATCTGTTCTTCTGTTCGGGATCTACGATGCCATACACAGACACACACAGACACGACACACATATTGTGACTGTGCCAACTCTTCCTTTTCCTTTTACACCAGCACGTTTAAGTTATTCGTGAGTAAATCGTGCGCTATTAAAAATAGCTCTTCTGATTCATAAACTGCATCGGCTAACCCACGCTATTGACATTAGTGGATAACGATCGTTAAGCTTATAGCCGAGTAAAAACCATAAAATGCGATTAACTTCTCTCGCACTGATCGTTAAAGTCAATCGGTTAACCTATAGACGTGGAGATAGACTGATCTAAATAGCACTAGTATTAGTAATTGCGAGGCTATTTACCGTGGTTAGAAAGTGGAGCGAGTCTGCGATATTTTGGTGCAGTTTCATGTGCCTATCATGTTTAAACCCCGGGTAAGGTTACTTATATGAAACACTAGTGCCCCGCAGTTTTACCCTCACAGTTCTTGTCCCCCCTTATTTTCTTGATAAAAATGCCTATGTGCTATTATTCCAAACTAAAATCTAACTGTGTTTCAAATTTGAAACCGATCCGCTCAGACGTTCTGACGTGTTTAAGCAAGAAACATCTAAATATTGACAGAGTTCACATCGTAAAAGTTTAAAACCTATCTGAGGTTATTTAGTTATTTGGTGGGGTCGCCCGATGTTGTAGATGCATGCGTCATGTTCTCTGGTAAACTCACCTGAGATTTACTTGCGATGTGATACTTTTCTTGAAACATTCCTTGCGCATAGCTTGCCGGTTTCCTCTTGTTGTTTTCCCTTCACCGTTAAAGCCATTGATGATGACAAATTTGGAGGATATGAACACATGACTATACGACGGTGATTCGAACTCGCCATTAACCTATGGCTTTGGATTTTGTAAGGTTTAGAATACCGCGGATTTTGTCGAGACTTGCTTTGTCTGAGTAAGTTTTCCCCAATAAATTACAATCTTGATAAACACAAGTTCACGAGAATCGGTTTCTTCTAGGCAAGTAGTAGTAGGTGAGATGACGATTTAGTAAACCCATAATAATCTAATTTTCTCAAACTACATCAATTTAAAATTAAATTCAGATGCTCTACTTAATTTCATAATTTTTGTGAATATACACAATATCCATTATGTCGTCCGAACAGCATAGCAAATTTTAGTTTTTGTTTATAAGTATTTCAATAACCATCGCACCGATTTAGATAAAACTTGCCTGAACTATATTTAATCTACTAAACGAAAAAGAATCACCAAAATTGATTCACAATTGGCATACCTACATATAAAAAAATGTCAGTCATAGGAACTGCCGATAGAAGTGAAAACTTATAACTCGGAATTTGATAGCTTACTTTGGAAACTATGCGGGTGAACCCGGAATGGCCACGCCCATGAGCATGGCCATCTAGAAATGCGTCAGTCAATCAATGTCCAGTGGGAAATGCTGACGCATTTCTAAATGGCCAATGGCCATGGCCCCCAGTTTACCCGAAACATTCAATTCACAGCCCCCGAAAAATCTATGAGTGGCGCGCCGAAGTTTTCACTTCAAAAAACATACAACCGAATTGAGAACCTCCTCCTTTCTTGAAGTCGGTTAAAATTACAAAAAATATACTTCGAGACGCGTTGTCACCCTACACGCTACGTCCGGAACGGATGTGGCACGCAAGAGTGCAATTTTTGTTGCTTTTTTTCGCACGTGTGCGTGGATGAACAATATAGAGCCGGCGCGGCCCAGAACCCCGAACCCCGAACCGAGCAAAATTGATTAAAAATATGTTCTGTTGTTTTAAAAACGCGCCCACGGAACATCACGTATTGTTTTAGAATTCCACTTCGGTTTTTGTAAAATTCGTTGCTTGGTTCGTGCCAAGTTGTTCAGTTTTTTATCAACTTAAAAATACGAAGACAGTTTTCACAATATGTATAGTTTTCAAAACATAAAAAATCCGTTTTGAAATTTAAAAGATTCTGACAATATATGTATTCTATCCTACTAATAAACTAGTACCCTACGGTTTCACTCACGTAGTTCTCGGTCCAGTTAATTTCCCGGGATAAAAAATAGTCTTTGTGTTATTGCAGACCATAATCTAACTGTGTTTCAAACTTCTTCCGACTCGATCAGATGCTCCGACGTGATTGAGCTACAAACATCTAAACATCCAAGTTATTCTGTTAGTACTATAATATTTAACGTGCCAAAAAAGTAGTTATGTTTTAAATACACTATGTAATTAATTATTATCGTACTAAATACTTATTAAATTTCATCCAGATTCCTTCAGTAGTTTTTTGCTGGAAATTGTAGCTAACTTCCATACATACAAACTTTCACATTTATAATATGAGTAGGATTCCACGTGGTAGTCGGTCTCCTTTGTAACTTTTACATCACTTTTACTATTTCCCCTTTTGTTTCATCATCATTATCATCAGCCCGTGTTCGTCCACTGCTGGGCATAGGCTTCTTCAATAATACTAAGCCATTCAGCCATACGATCTTCGGTCTTACGTTTCCTCGGTTTTTTGTTTATCAGTTCTTTTTTTAAATAAAAACCTAATACTAATAAGTTACTAGACTATATTTATTGTACTTATTACCTACGATACGAAAACGTGTTTTGTTATGTGCCCTGATTATGTAATTCTATATCAAATTGACGAAAGTCTTTAATCAGTGCGTGTTGCCAGTGATGACTTATGGAACTGAGACGTGGTCCTTAACTGTAGGCCTCATAACAAAGCTCAAAGTCACACAGCGAGCTATGGAGCGAGCTATGCTCGGAGTCTCTTTGCGCGACAGAATCCGTAATGAGGATATTCGCAAAAGAACGAAAGTAGCCGACATAGCTCGAAGAGTAGCTATGCTGAAGTGGCAATGGGCAGGCCACATCGCTCGCAGAACTGACAACCGATGGGGAAGAAAGGTTCTCGAGTGGCGACCACGAACCGGAAGGCGCAGTGTTGGACGGCCTCCCACTAGATGGACAGATGACCTCACAAAGGTCGCTGGAAACCGCTGGTTGCGCAGGACCGTTCGTTGTGGAAATCTAGGGCCTATGTTCAGCAGTGGACGTCTTGCGGCTGATGATGATTATGATGATGATATTTAATTGAATTTGTTCTTGTTCTAAGCATACACGGTGTGGTTAGGTTCCAGTACACACCAGAGATTTGTTCTTATCAAAGTAAATTGGAAACAAATTGCTGCGAGGGAGCGAGGAGGCCTGCGGTAACGTTATTAGGTTTTTTATCTAACTAAACAAAAATAGGGTTTTTTTTTAAGTTTAGAGTGACGAGACGAGCAAGACATGTGACTGATAGTAAGTAACATGACTGCCACATAACAGCACAGTGGCACGCAGCTATTGGAATATGATGAGTCCAAATCATTACCTAGCACTGTACTGCGCTCGTCACCAGAGATATAAATCTTTCATCTCTATTTTTAATCTCTATTTTTCATCTCTATTTTTCATCTCTGTTTTTATCGACTAAACTACTAATATTACAAGCTCGAAAGTTTGTTAGTATGGAATAGATAGATGTTTGTGACTCTTTCACGTAAAACCTACTGGATGAAATAAATTTGGTTCACTACAAAACTCCACAAAACTGTTTGTCCACAAAACTCATCTTACTCAGCGACCAGACTCAAACCGACTCCAGTCATCGCATAAGCCAGAATCAGAATCAGAATTTCTTTATTGCGTAAACTGTGTACAAAGATGTTTTACAGTAGAGATATTATAGACACAACAGTTTTACTCTTTGCGGGCATGCAAAAATAAGCCTCTTTGGTATGAGGTTACAAAACAATCAGATAAAATTAGGGATTAATTAAACTAATTAATATATCTAACATTACTTTAAAGTTATTTAACTCTATCTATACTTTAAACAAAAATAAACAACAGAGACAAAGAAGTTTTGAGTGAACAAATAACATAAGAATTAATTTAAATAATTAAATATAATAATAAAAAAAAAACGCAGACAAAACTAATAATCAGCCCGACAACACAAATGTGGCGCTGTGATCTTAACATAACTGTCAGACTGAAGTGCATATAAATTGAGACATTCAATTTTACAATATTATGATTTACATTAAACATTTATTGTTACATAACATAAATACCTATTTATATTATATTGTTGTGTATAAATTATTATGATTCGTCGAAGTATTCTTGGAGTTTGTAATACGTTTTATTTACGAGCCAAGCTTTTAGTTTATTTTTAAACCATACAAATACCAGCAAAATCTTTGTTATTGTCTTCCTCCATAAACAAGTTACCAACTGCACACAGCGTCCATAACTCAGTTCGTTTAGCTGCAAAATTCGTTATCGCGAGCGTCATTGCCGCTCGTGGAGACGGCTCGCACATAGGCGTGCAAATTGGCTCAGCAATGGAGACCGCCCGGGGGAAATCTCGCTATACAGAGCTAATAAGCAAACGATTTTTCACACGATACGCATTTACATTGTATACGTCTTGAGATATCTATATTTGTGAGGGAAGGCTCGGGCCTTAAAGGCCTTACCACGAGCTCGGACTTTGTAGCTTATATAAATAAACTAGCTGTGCCCGCCCATGTGTTTCACCCGCGTCTATTTGACGAAAATCCATACTATAATATCCATTGCTGGCCACTTTATTACGTTTTACGGAACCCTAAAAATACGTAAATAAGCAACAATGCATTGTTTTAGAACAAATTTGATTACTTCAAATGACACAAACCTCAAATGTAGACACGCGCCGTCACAGACTTCAGCGACCAAAGAGAATTTAAATTCACGGAACTAAAGCTCTCGAAGAGAAATATTTTTCCCCGTTTTCTTTACATTCTTCACTCATACTCCGTACCTATTGATAGTAGCGTAATGTTATATACCCTATAGCCTTCCGCGATAAATGGAGTATCCAACAAAAAAATAATCTTTCGTATCGGTCCAGTAGTTTCCGAGATCCTAGCGTTCAAACAAACAATCAAACAAACAAACTCTTCAGCTTTATAATATTAGTATAGATAGTATAGATAATAAAAAGTAGCCTATGTGTTGTTCCAGACTGTAATCTATTTGGGTTCCAAATTTCAACCCGATCCGTTCAGGCGTGGTGTCCGACGTGAATGTGCAACAAACATCTAAGGTTTTGCCTTTATTGTATTAGTAGGATATAGAGATACTAGCAGCACCATGTGACTTTACCCTCGTAGTTCCTATACTCGTAATTTTTCCCCGATAATAATCTGTGTTCCAAATTTCAACCCAATCTGTTCAGCCGTTACGACGTGCCTGAGCAGCAAACATAAAAACTTTCGCATTTATTGTATTAGTAATTTAAATGATGCTAAATTAAACGAAGTCAAATATCATAAAGCTTTGAAAATATTTGACTTCGGATGGATGACTGTCTAACTAATGTGTTCCGGTTTGAATGGCAATATTTAAATACAAATAAGTGTGCAAATCTTTAAACTCCAAATGACGAAAGTCGTGCATTATTATAATCTGGACTCTTCATGCTCAAATAGCTACGTGGCGCACTATATTTGTAGGCATGTGGCTATTAATCGCATGTATTTTAATGCTAGTCCCATTAATTACTATTATATCTTCTTATATATAAAATTCTCGTGTCACAGTGTTTGATTCCTTACTCCTCCGAAACGGCTTTATTGATTTTAACCAAATTTTATATGCATATTCTGTAGGTCTGAGAATCGGCTACTAGCTATTTTTCATGCCCCTAAGTGACAAGGGTTGTTCACTCCAAAAAGTTTTTTTTAATTTTCGGTCAATTTTTTTTGTTTTTATATTTTTATAATGTCGTGTAAAAAAATACATACAATCCTAAATTTTTACCCTTTTATCACCAACCCCTATTTTTAAATAGCCATTTTAGTAATTTAATCATTTTTCATCCCGCTCGATAACTGATCAAGTCTTTTTAGGGCTCCCTATAACGTAAAAACGGAACCCTTATAGATTCGTCATGTCTGTCTGTTTGTCTGTCTGTCCGTCCGTATGTCACAGCCACTTTTTGGCGAAACTATGAGAACTACACTGTTAAAACTTGGTAAGTAGATGTATTCTGTGAATCGCATTAAGATTTTTACAAAAATTAAAGAAAGGGGTGCCCCCATACTTAGAACAGAAAATCAAAATTTTCATCAATCCTACACATGTGGGGTGTCTATCGATAGGTCTTCAAAAATGATGTTGAGGTTTCTAAAATCATTTTTGTCTACACTTAATAATTTGCGTGACAGACACTTCCGAAGTGGTAAAATGTGTCCCCCCCCCCCCCCTCTAACTTCTAAAATAAGAAAATAAAAAATATAAAACTCAACAAAATATATGATATACATTGCCATGCAAACTACCAACGAAAATTGGTTTAAATTCGATCTGATTAGTAGTTTTTTTAGTACGTCATAAATACACTATTATTAAAACTTCGATCAAAGTTACAACGAACTACAAGAACTATGTGTACTATGGACAATTTGGACAATTGTTTTTTAAAGGTTCGTGGAAGTCCAAGGATGGTTTTTACGGCGAGAATAAATCGAATAATTGCTGGGAAAACCCTAAAAACAGCCCTTTTCTTTTTCCCATACAAACGTTTTCTAACTTATTGTGTGAATTGACCACCAATATTTATTTACAAGAAAAAAAAAAAAAAAAAAACTAATATGTTAAGGCAATTTGAGCTTTATTGCTATGGAATAAAATTCATATTAAATAAAGTGCTTTCCCATACAAACGTTTTCTAACAAAAATGTTAAGGCAATTTGAGCTTTATTGCTATGAAATAAAGTTCATATTAAATAACAAGCACTCATTTAATCTAAGCAATATGTATGTATATATGAGTTCCTAACGTCAAGGAGTCAATTTGCACTTTGTTCCCGCTGCACAAAGTTCAAATTCCATCATCTATCAAAACAGTTGGAGAATAGGAGGATCTATTATCACGTTCCGAAACCCACTCAGAAGAAACTCAACAAAAGTGATAATATCGCGAACCAAATCAAATTGAATAATCACAAAACGTAAGACTCATAGATCATTAATACTGATTTTCAAATTGGTCGGCTTCACGATATTATTTATTTTGATTAAGTCGCATGCCGAACATGCGATGTAAAATGTGTCAGTTTTACGTCATTATATCAATCAAATGTCAGTCACCAAAAGTGTTTTATTAGTTTGAATTATTAATTGAATATCCCTATCTCTGCAAAAATATTTGAATATACACCTTTGCTAACGGGCTTTGGAGCGCAATATTTTTTGAGTAAAACTAACGGACAGAATACAAAACATCATACTGCGTTCTAAAACCGGAATAGCCGATGTGACTCAAAAAGCAGCCAATTTGAAGTGGAATCAGGCTGGACATGTTTGCCGCATGTCGGATGATTATTAGGCCAAAATTACCACGCGGAGGAAGCCAGATTGCAAACGACGACGCGGCAGACCAAAAAAACGATGGCAAGACAACCTCCACAAATATCGGAAAGACTGGACGGTATAAAAGCCGTTGCCCAACATTTGGGACAAGACAACCACATGATAAATAAATATGAATACCTATTATGTTAATGAGATAGATGCAAATTAATTAAATTTCTTAATTCAAGAACAAATTACAGGCGAATTGATGATTTATGAATCAGTTGATTCGGTGACTAATCAAGATGATGTCGTCAACAACTACCTATCCACCGAAATTTTTGAACTCGCTGGATTTTCCAGGATTGTCACCTCACAATCTTCAGTTAAAAGTTGGATCGGTGGTTAAAATGTTGCGAAATATCAACAAACCGCGTCTTTGCAACGGCACACGGTTAGCTATAAAAAATACTGAACAACGTGATAGAAGCAACTATACTGAAAGGAAAGTATAAAGGAGAAGACGTTTTAATACCACGCGTCCCAATGATTCCGACTGATGTACCATTTGATTTTAAACACTTCAGTTTCCAGTGCGGCTTGCTTTTGCTATGATCATAAACAAGTCCCAGGGGCAACCTTAACATGCTCAGCGCCAAGCCCTATATGCAAATACTACCAAATTTTCACAACTTTTATTTTTTAGTGTTGTGAGTTGTGAGGTGTTAAAATAGTATAGAAAATAATCACACTCCCTCCTTTATCATCCTTTTTTTTCCGGTGTGTATATTTTTTGATACACGTGGCCTGGGAAATACTTTATATAGATAAACTATTCCCCAGGCCATGTGTATCAATAAAGATATTCGTAATATTATTTATCTGTGTTTCTCTCTTGAATGCAAATTTATTATTCAACCAAATAATATCTCAAGAAACTTACTATCACTCAATTAAGTTAACAAATAATTGTAGTTTTACTTAAACAATCTGCTCTGTTAGCCGGAGATGATGTGTCATCAGCCCCTATTATGATGGACAGACAGACATGACGAACCCATACGGATTCAGTTAGTACGTTTTATG
Organism: Ectropis crepuscularia; assembly: GCA_963693475.1. Classification (NCBI taxonomy): domain Eukaryota; kingdom Metazoa; phylum Arthropoda; class Insecta; order Lepidoptera; family Geometridae; genus Ectropis; species Ectropis crepuscularia. Next base: position 25,764,355 of record OY856355.1, read on the forward strand.
GAACCGTAAAAATGGATCTTCGAAATGTATGTACGCTCATAACTTTTGAATGACTGCACCAAAGAGGATGATTCTTTATTTTATGTATTTGTTATTGTCAGCACAACATTTGTACATCAGAAAGTTTAGAAAATGTAGACGAAAAAAATTGGCAGTCATAGAAACTGCCGATAGAAGTGAAAACTTACAACTCAGAATTTGATAGCTTATCTTGGAAACTACAAGGGTGTAACCGGAGGGCGTGGCCTCGACATCTTGGCATGGCCATCTAGAAATGCGTCAGCATTTCCCATTGGCTGATGCGTTTCTAGATGGCCATGCCATGATGGCCTGTCCACGCCCTTTCAGCATTTCCCATTGGCTGACGTATTTCTAGATGGTCAATAGCCATGGTCCCGAGTTTAGCCGAAGCTTTCTTATCATACCCGAGCGTGACGAATGAATTTAATTCACAGCCCACGAAAAATCTGTCTAGGCGCGCCTAAAGAAGTTTTCACTTCAAAAATACATGGTGGTACAAAGTTCACCGGGTCAGCTAGTTGAGTTAGGTATATGTACCTAACGTAAAAAACTGTCGCCAAAATCTTAAAAAAAAAAAATGGCATCCAGAACCGTATTCCACGATAAATGTGGAAATTTTAGTGTGGATTGTTGTAAAAATGATCGCAATAAGACATCATGGTATAAGACCGGAGCACGTCGAAATAAACGCGCTTGTTTCAAAGTAGCGAGGGATTTGAATACTGTAATACATACTTAATCTACGTACTGGGTACTGTGAGATTCCTTTTCCTAAATGTATAGAAACAAAGAAGCTTAGGCAACCTCCTAAATATTCCTATTGTTAGGATTCAAGGCCTTGTTCGGCAAGAAGAGAGTCCAGGCTATAATCTACCGTGCTGGCCCAGGGGTAGTAGGCAATAGGGTACAATCTTCAAAAAAACTAAGTAGCGAAAAAATATTGTACACGTATTTTTTCTTTTGTTTCACAAACCAAAAATGACGAAGATACAGCGCTTCGAAGTTTCGTGTGACGTCACTTGTGAGTACGACTTTTACTCACGAGTGACGTCGCGACCCCCCACTCTCGAAGTTTGATGGTCTATATCTTTGACGATTTTTAATATTATGAAAAAACAAAAAATACGTGTCCAATATTTTTCCATGATCTAGCTGACGGACTAATTAGGATGGTGTATTTGTCACCCAGTCCGGTACCCTATTGACGCATGATCTCTAAAAAGAGAGACGAGATAAGCAAGACGTGAGTCTAATGGTAAGCAGCACGTCTGCCTATAACAGCACAGTGCCACACTGTTATTTGAACATGAAGAGTTGCAATCGCTGTTGGTGACTGGATTGCGATCGTCACAATATAAAATAAAGCATTGATGCGTCTGCAGGACACAAATATACCTGTTAAAGTTCTAAATTTGGCCGAAAGTGGTGCGAAAAATTCGTTTTATTAAATTTCTATGATAAAAGACCAAAATGTTCGATAAAAATCGATATACTAGAAACTTAGCTACAATGTACATGTTTTTCTAAATTATAATACGGCATAACTGTGGCTCGCTTTTTCACTTCTAGTTAAATGTATTCTCCATAATAAACCACATCATTATTTCACATTCAGTTTACATGGTGGCATATCGTAAATCTGCCTGTAGTAAGTTTCCACTACTAATAACTCATAATCATGACTTCTAGGTTAAAACTTTTGAAACACGCATCCCTATTATTTAGTAGCTAGAAGCAGGCAACACTAGGCACAGTATAATGTAATATTAAATACAAGGGGTTTCAATGAAAACTAACTTGGGTGTTAAATATTTTTTTATTAACTCAGGACCTACTCACTTATGGAATTTGACTAGAGTTTCGACCGCATCTGGCGGTCTTTGTCAAGGAATAGTACCCGCACGTGCCAGATTCTTGTTTGTGCGCTGAATGAGTGCCAAACGTGAAATGGTCGTGCTCGCGCTCTCTCCTTGAAAAAGACCGCCGCATGCGGTTGAAACTGAAGTCGGATTAACTATGATTTTATGACATTTACTGTATGTAGTAGTTAAAGTTTTGTTCATTAACAGTTTTGACGCGACGCAACGTAAGGATTTAATTGATATATATAGAGTGACGAAACGAGTAAAATATGCGCCTGGTGGTAAGTACGTCTGCATATTACGCATATGAACATTAGGAATTAAAGTTACTTTCTAGCATTGCACTGAACTCGTCAACACCGTGAAAACATTTCTCTTAAAAATGTACCTATCTAGTTAAAAAAACTAGTAATCAAACATTTGAAACAAATTGAAAACATTTCGGACCCAAAAGGCGATCTTATCATTAATAGCGATCTCTTCCAGATAACTGTATGAAAATCGGTTCTCATTTTTTTTGCTTACGAAAGTCGGCTCGGTGCTTCGTAAGAATTCCTCAGCGTAAAGTGTACATCTCCGGAATAGCTCTGTAAGCAAGCGGGAACCGTCGAGACGAGTCGTTTCAGCGCTTCAGAGAAGGGTTATGGGAGATTGGATCTCCGATTCAATAGAGACCCAATTTCTGAGGGCCGTATACGAGTTAGTGCCTGTAGACTGCGCTGATTCTGTTAAGGAAATCTACATAGAGGGTATTAGACGTTCGGTTTCTTTTTGTAGGGTATCTTGAACATGTATTTGATGGCAATCAACACGCCTGTCCATAACAGCATTTAAACTTGACGGAACACATAGAGTGCAAATCTAAATAAAGTCTAAATTAAATAGCATATAGCGACCAGACGAATAGGTCATATGCATGATGGTAAGCTACATGCCTGCCCATAGTAACATAGTGACACGCAGCTATTCCACGTAAAACTTTTCACCTCTTTGAACCCCTGCAACCCTTTTTTCCGTAATAAAAAGTAACCTATGCCCTTTCTTGAGATCCACTCTGTGTACCAAATTTCATTAAAATCGGTCTAGTAGATTTCATGTGTAGGTATATAACTTTGAAAATGACGGAAGTTTCGTAAAACCGTTCATCCCTTATTTCACCCTCTTAGGGGTTGAATTTTGTCCCCCCCGTCTTAGCGACCGCCTACACGCTAAAAAGCACCTACATGCAAAATTTCAGACTCCTAGCCATTTGTAGTTTCTGAGATTCGGTGATGAGTGACCTTTCGCTTTTAGTATGTATGCTACATGCCTGCCCATAGTAACATAGTGACACGCAGCTATTGGTACATAAAGTGTCCAAATAATTACCTAGCGGTACACTACACTCGTCACTCAGGATTTAAGATGATATATATCTATACCTTGTAATTGCTCTGGAAACATTGACCTTGAAAGTAGAACACAGTTATGTCTTAAATTGCTTGACGGTTGTTTTTTAATAGTATTTAGTAGACTGGGACGAGCAGGACATATGTTTGATTGTAAGTGACAAGCCTGCCCACGACAACACAGTGTCGCGTGAAACATGAAGAGTCCAAATCACTACCTAACACTGTACTTGTCACCCATAAATTTAAGATGAGAGTTCCCTTTGTACCTTGTAATTTCTCTGGAAACATCGCATTTCGAATTGGAACACAGTTATATTTGAACATTACTGCTTATCGTTAGAATAACTGGCAAAGGCGTGGTACTTTCGAAGGCAGATTCAGCAAAGTCCTACAGTTATTTTTAATGTTGTAACACATTTCGTCAGATTTAGCACGCTATTCCTACCCTTACTTTTCTATACAAATAAATGTAGTTCCTTCACACCGTAGTAAGTCTTAACGACATCCAAAAAAATCTAGGCCAGTTCACAAGCACCACATAACAAACGTTTCCTTATGGCGAAATGTCGCGAAGCCGATATTGGCAATCGTTTGTGTACCTTTACATTAGAAGTATCGGGACCAATATTTGGGCGCTTAATAGCGGATATCGGAAAATCATCAGGGGGCGGTTTGGCGGACTTGTTAATTTGGGGCTCGGACCCAGCCTGGGGCCACGGTTGTGTGAGACAGAACTTCTATATCAAGGAGTGTCGAAGTTTTGGACCATTCATGGCGAGATGTTTTTGTTTGAAAGGATTGCGATAAAGTTTTGGTTGTACTTTAACTGTGATTGTTAACATATTTTGGAGTGAAGATTTATTTAACCGTGTTGAACGCTTCGACATGCTAGTGTAGTGGCGTAGCGTCGAAGCGGAGGTGGAGCAGCGTAGCTACACGTGCGCGTTTGACGTTTTTGGGGTGAGTGAAATAGCAGTGTATCGGAAGCTATAATTGATGTAGATGTAGATGTAGATGTAGATATTGGTGGACAATTCACACACAACACCATCTGACCCCAAACTAAGCAAAGCTTGTATGATGGCGGCCAGAGAGCTGATATAATACTTATATAGTTTTAAATACATACTTATTATACATAGAAACACCCAGACACCGTGCAAACATTTGAATTCATCACACAAATATTTGCACTGGGTGGGAATCGAACCCACGAATTATATTAGTATATTATAAATTTAAAACATTGCCCACCAAACCAGAACACAGCTATATGTGAACGAAATTACTTGACGGTAGAATAACTGGCAAAGACATGTCTTCTAGAAATGTACGCCATTTTCGGTCACAAAGTCGCTTTCCAATAGAAGAGTTGATGGTCCAACGTAGACCTATTTTAATATGTTCTTAAAAACTATTTCCATCCTAAGGTTGTTCGGATAAATCGCTTTTAGCGATAAGACCGCAAGTTGTAACTCTAGTTTTTATTGTTTTTGAAGTGAAAACTTCTTTAGGCGCGCCTAGACAGATTTTTCGTGGGCTGTGAATTGAATTCATTCGTCACGCTCGGGTATGATAAGAAAGCTTCGGGTAAACTCGGGACGAATAGCTATTGGCCATCTAGAAATTCGTCAGCCAATGGGAAATGCTGAAAGGGAGTGGACAGGTCATCATGGCATTGCCATCTAGAATCGCATCAGCCAATGGGAAATGCTGACGCATTTCTAGATGGCCATGCCAAGACGGCGAGGCCACGCCCTCCGGTTACACCCGTGTAGTTTCCAAAGTAAGCTATATTAGTAGTATCTAATTCCGAGTTATAAGTTTTCACTTCTATCGGCAGTTCCTATGACTGCCAATTTTTTTTCTTCTTCTGTTTGGGAGTGTATTTTTGGTGAATACAATAAAGAGGACCTATACATCTATCTACCTATTTTTAATAAAAATAGCTTACCGTAAAATACGTAGAGTTGGCCTACTGTTACAACTGTCGCATTACTTAAGGAGCTAATGTAAATCTACGTGACGTGAATCCTCTCACCAGCTTCTCTACAAGAGTATCTACGGTCATTTGCGGACATCTACGGGGTATATACGACCATCTACGGGGTACGTATGGTTATCTACGGGGCATATTATGGCTATTTACGGGGTATTCGGGTCAGCAGGGTGCTTAGATAACGGAGATACGATTGCCATCTTTTGGCAGTAAAAAGAAATCTTTATATGATCGGATATTTGCGCCTATAGGTTTAACCGGTGATTTCCAGTTATAACCCGTAAAAGCAAGAATAGTCGAGATAAATAAAAAAATAGTAGTTATTGACTTTCGTATGGTTGTAAGGCAGTTCACCGGCAACGATGAACGAGTAACGAGGAGAGCTAGAATTAGAAGCGAGTTGGCGAGCCGCGGGGAGCGCGTGCGCAGTTCCGACAGTTGTGTAGCTCGGCTATAGGCGAGTGTGCGAGTGAGGCGAGCGATTACTCGCATCCGCCAAGCAGTAATGTGCAAACATTACTGTGTTCCGGTTTGAAGGGCAATGATTCCAGAGAAATTACTGGGCTTAGAGACATATTATCTTAGATCTCTGGGTGACGAGCGCAGTGCAGTGCTAGGTAATGATTTGGACTATCATGTTCCAATAGCTGCGTGTTACTGTGCTGTTATGTGGCAGGCATGTTGCTTACCATCAGGCACATGACCTGCTCGTCTCGTCACTCTATGCTATAAAAAAAAAAAAAAAATCTTACAAATCCGCAGTGTAGAGAAATGACCGCTGGTTGCTCGCTCGGCGTGTTCTAATCGCTTAGCGAGTATCGCTGAGCGAGTGTTATCTTTCATAGTTCTTTTATCTTTATGTTCCCACTGCTGGGACTCGGTAATTTATGTTACAAAGAGAGAGACAAGGCAATAACCCATCATGTTGGTCAGGAGTGGGTTGACAGATGATTAATTGCTGCGAAAGATGTTTTGTAACACCGTTTTTCTCTTGATGTTTTCCTTGTTTATTAAAGCCAATGGTGATGCCAAACTCGTACATTTGGAGTTGGAAAAAGCAGATAGTTTGAAAAATGTATGTACATATGTTTAATCTTGTTTGTTTATTTGATATTCTTGCGTTTGAGCGACATTTCAAGGACGATGCTGTCTTCAATGGATCACCTGAAAAGAAACATAAATATTTTTCTTGATTGGTAAAATCGGAGTGTTTTTAAATCTTAAACTATCAAGTTAATAGCTGTCTTCTTGTTATTCCTATTATAGCCTAAATTATTTTTAAAAGGGTTATGGAAGGTGTTATGAAGGTGTGAACACATGATTAAGTTATTGTTCTAAAATAATCATGTTGAGGGCAAAGTTAATAATGCGTACAACGGAACGAATTCCCTAATGAGCCTATTTTTACTTATCCCACGTTTAGATTAAGAATAAAAATAATTTGTTCGTTATTTCATTCTAAATAACTAGGTACATATTCCTCTTCCAAATACATACATGTATTTTTTAATTTATAGTCAAGGTGTTATAAGCTAAGTTTAGGTAGGTGTACCTGTGTTGGGGGTGAGCCCTATTGGAGGGCCCGAAGACGGGCAAACCGCGGCGGGTTCGTAGAAAAATGCGAGAGCGGTCCCACCAAAGAGTTTACATATACTTTACTTATTGTCTATGGGTCCTAACTTAGTAAACAAAAGATAGTAAAAACTGTAGAAACTTAAATGAGTTACTACCCGTCAAGCGGTAGGGAGCCCAATATGGGCTCAGCGCAGGATATGACTCATCATGTCAAAAAAAAAATGAATCTACCCTCAATAAATTATAATTTTGAGGTTAGTTTTGACAAAACAAATCATAAGTAAAGCTTTATCATCTAAACATTTTTGCGGCAGCAGTATAAAAAACTATGAACTAGCGAAATCAATTAATATAATTTGTCTTAAAATGAGTCTCAACTGATGGATTAAGAGCAAACTGCGCAGGCCAAGACTATAATTAAATTGTAATCAAACAGCGCAGGGTAAAAGTGAGAGGTGGATCGAATTCGCAACTAATGACCGGACAATGCTGGCCCATTGTGTCCGCCGGCGCGGATCCGAACGCGAACGAACTCTCCGCGGTACTTGGCGGAACCACAGGGACGGATTCGGAACTAAAGCAGCGATCAGACGGCACGATTCATCGTACCCAAGTCCCTAAGTCCAGATGGATTGGGTGGTATGATCGCTGTTAGGCTGTTAGTGTCCCTAAATCGGGCGACCGAGAGTGCCCGACCGCCCTAAGTCCCGAGGAATCGTGTCATCTGATCGCGGTTAGTGTCCGCACGGCGCGACGTGAAAGGACGTGTGAAGTGAAAATGGCTAAACATATATATTTAGCTTTACACGTATGAGGTATCATTTCTGACAAAATGGTTCCGATATTAACGAGCTGTATTTTAGGTCATGATAGGCATTCCCCGTCGCCAAAAATCTTAGTGTGATAGCTAATCGCTGTTTTTTGTGTAAGTGGTAGGACTCTTGGCAGAGTCCGCCTGGGGAAGCACCACACCTTTGCCAGTTATTCTACCGCTAAGCAGTAATGTGCAAACGTTACTGTGTTCCGGTTTGAAGGGCAATGTTTCCAGAGAAATTACAGGGCTTAGAGATAACAACTTAGATCTCTGGGTGACGAGCGCAGTGCAGTGCTAGGTAATGATTTGGACTCTTCATGTTCGAATAGCTGCGTGTCACTGTGCTGTTATGTGGCAGGTATGTTGCTTACCAGCTTACTTGTTAATCCAGACGATTATCTATCTATACATGAATACCAAATTTCCCCAAATCTCAAATAACCATACATACTCACAAACTCTCGCACCTGTCTAGAGAGTTTTAGTAAGGAAGTAAATAAGAATGCGAATGTTTGATGTATGAGTGTTCACCACTCAATTATGTTATTTAGAACTTAAATACTAAAAATGTGAAAGCTTGAATGTTTGTTGCTCAATAGTCGCAAAGCTAAACCGATCGAGTTACACACATGGACACATAATGGCCTTTTCATCGCTGAAAAATTACGGGTACTAAGAGGGTAAAATAGCAAGGCGTTGCTAGTATTCACATAATTTGGTAAAATAAACAAGTGCTTCATTATTTGTGGACTTTATCCTAACCTCCTAATCCTGTCCTATCCGACACCTATCTTAGGTACGTACTAGTTATGTCTATACTAATATTATAAAGAGGAAATATTTGTTTGTTTGTTTGTTTGTTTGTTTGTAATGAATAGGCTCCGAAACTACTGGACCGATTTCAAAAATTCTTTCACCTTTGGAAAGCTACATTATTCCCGAGTAACATAGGCTACGGCAGATGGCGCTGCAGTTGATATCTAGGTTATTATTCGAGCGAAGCCGGAGCGGGCCGCTAGTGTCTATATAACTTATAATCTTATGTATAAAATTCTCGTGTCACAATGTTAGTTACCTTTTTTTTTTTTTTTATTTTTTTTTTTAACTTTTATAGGTTTACACTTGACCGCCATCTCGCCTGATGTAAAGCGACGATGCGGTCTACGATGGAGCGTGTTTACCTAGAAGAAACCAATTCAATCTCGATTTGAAGACACCAAGATTATAACTATCAGGAAAAACCCACTCAGGCAACTCATTCCACAGCCTAGACGTTCTTATCACAAAAGTAGAGTCAAATCTCTTCGTTCGTGTCTTTGGAACATCAACCATGAACCGGTGCCGCCTCTTCGAGCTACGAGAAGTCCGATAGAAAAAAGGGCAAGGTGGAATTAGATCATGCAGATCAGCTGCACACTCTCCGAAGTGTATCCGATAAAAAACCGATAAGCTAGCAATTTTGCGGCGATGTTCAAGACTTTGAAGTCTTTTCCGCACTAGAGTGTCTTTGCCTATGAGCCTTTTGGCACGCCTTTCGATCGATTCCAGAGCCTCAAGCTGATACTTAGCTGACCCATCCCAAAGGTGCGAACAGTACTCCATACAGGAGCGAATCTGTGCTTTGTATAACAAAAGCAATTGTTCAGGTTTGAAGTACTTTCGCACCTTCGACAGGACACCTAGTTTTTTGGCAGCTAATTTAGCCTTGGACTCGATATACGAGCCAAAGTTGAGCGTGGATGTCAGGGTAACGCCCAAAAGCTCAAGATGATCAGTAACCGGCACGGATACACCTCGAAAAGTAGGAGTCTGTAAAAATTTACTCCTTTTTGCGGAGAACAGACACGCCTGCGTTTTTCCCTCGTTAAACTTGGCCAAATTGGTTTCGCCCCATTCAGATACTGCCTCAAGGGCCAAGTTCAAACGCTCGATCATACTCTCTCTCAATACCTCCGTTTGCTGTCCACTGGCTCTCGCGCTAGATATGTAACTCTCTACAACGGTGCTATCATCCGCGTACCCAAAGATACCGGGCTTCAACAGATCGTTGATATGTAGCAGAAAAAGCGTCGCAGAGAGTACTGACCCTTGAGGGACACCGGCATTGATAGCCATTTGATCCGACGAGCAGCCATCAATGACAACTCGTAAGGATCGATCCCTCAAAAAGTCCGATATCCACGCAATAAACCCTGAAGACAGACCATAAGTAGAAAGCTTGCTAATAAGGCCATCATGCCAAACCCTGTCGAATGCCTTCGAGATATCCAGGGAGACTGCAAGTGCTTCCCCGTGTTTCTCGATAGCTTCACTCCAGATGTGTGTGACATACGCTAGAATATCCCCAGTAGACCGTTTTCGGCGAAACCCGTATTGCTGGTCACTGAGAAGGTCGTTAGATTCTAGGTACGTCAGGAGCCTGTGGTTTAAGACACGTTCCATAGTCTTGCAGAGTATGGACGTGACCGAGATGGGCCTGTAGTTGGCAGGGTCAGCACGACTACCCTTTTTGGGCACAGGCTGCACGTTAGCAAGCTTCCACGATTTTGGTACATTACCAGTATGAAGAGAGAGCCTAAACAGGCGCGTCAGTACAGGAGACAACTCAGGTGCACAAGCCTTCAATACTACGGCAGGAATTCCGTCAGGGCCACTGGCTTTGTTCACATCTAGATTGCGTAGCACTTTACGAACCTCCATTTGGCGAATATGTATTTCCGGCATCAAGGTCGGACTGCCCGGTGGAGTAGGAGGTGTTGCACTACCAGCATCTAGACGCGAAGATTCCGCAAACTGAGATGCAAACAAGTTTGCTTTCTCCGCTGCGGTGTGAGCCAGCGCCCCATCAGGTTTCAGCATTGGAGGCAGTGAGGAGCGGCAGAAGTTCGATTCGACCGATTTAGCTAGGGACCAAAACGCTTTGCTGCCCGCAGGGTACGAAGCTAGTTTGTTCCCTATTCGACTAATGTGGTCAAATCGAGCTCTCTGAAGAACCCTTTTGCATGCCTTAGCAGCCCTGTTAAACGCTTTCTTTTTTCGGTGTGTGTCCCTTGCCTTACGCTGTCGAGCATCAACCCAGGCTAGGTAGGCCTCATGTTTAAATGCTTCAGCACTTTTACATTGAGAACCGAACCATGGGCGAGCTTTGCTGGATAATGAAACGTCAGAGTATGGAATGAAATATTCCATAGCCGTACGTATTACATCAGTCACAGCATCCGCGCAGGCTGACGGGTCACCAGAAGAGAAGCACAGTGGCTGCCATGGGTAAGATGCAAAGAAAGAGCGCATCTCGTCCCAATCTGCTGACTTGTATCTCCATAGCCGCCGGCTGCCTTTGGGGCTGAGATCGGGCGGATGGTAAACGGATACTGACTTCACCAGACAGTGGTCGGAGCTGCCTAACGGCGAAGATACCGCCACGGAGTATCGGTCTGGATCAGTTGTCAGCAGAAGGTCTAAACAATAGGGAGTATGCGACTCAACGTCTGGTACCCGTGTCGCCTCTTGGACCAGCTGGGTTAGGTCTAACGATAAAGCAAGCTTTCTCGTTTCCAGCCCAGCGTGGTCAGTGTCCCGGTATGGGAACAGCCAATCCTTATGGTGGCCGTTGAAATCCCCCAGTAACACTAATTGGGCTGATGGGTACCTCTGCTGAGCCGCGTCCGCTGCCTCACTTAAATAATCAGTGAGCCAAGTTGCCTCCTGATCTCCACTGTGCGACCGATAGACACAGGCATAGACAATTTTGTCGATGCCTGTGTCTATCAGCGCCCATAGAACAGAGAACCTGGTGTCCTCAAGATTACGGAGACGCCGACAGCAGATATCGTCACGGGCGTACAGGCACACTCCAGCACGCGGCTTGAAGTTGTGCTCCAAGGTGTACCCTGGGTAGGTTAGGTACGCCACGTCCGACGGACAACCTATCTGCGTCTCCGTAAGAAACAAGAGTGACGGCTGCTCAGTCTCAAGGTGATGGTGGACTGGGGTGATATTAGAGTGCAGACCTCGAATATTAGTGAGGTGCACTTTGAGAGACAAGGAGTGCAGCCGCTGTTTTACTATGTTTCTATTTATTCTGCTTTTCATGATTTTTGAGAGTGGGTTTGGGTGGGAAAACGGAAGTAGAACGAGGCTGCACACTGCCAACCAACGGCCACAACACACAAGACAAATACACAAATGGGAAACTAGTCTGGAGACTGCGGGGACGCCCGAGCCCCCCCGGGGATGTCTATCTGGCCTTGTCATCCGGTCGCCAACCGGCAGGATAGCGCATCCCGGGATTTTTCGCTAGATGGCGGGGCAGCCTTTCATGAGTGGCTAGCTCACTACTTGGGCCCCCAACTATCTGCGGTCGGTCGCGGCAACCGTGCCTCGGATCCCGCTACCCTCCATGACCAGCTACCCGATGAAAAGTTTTGGTGTGTGACTATCCGGTCTTGCAGTTATGCAGCAACTGTTCTGACCCGTTTTCCCTAATGGCGTCACCAGACTACATGCCGGAACACGGCTAGGCCGCTTGGCGGCACGACTCAGTCAGGTGGGTGGTCACCAGCCACGGCAGAAGCCTACCACCGGTAATTTGTCACCTGATTTGCACCACCCAGGGACCACGTGTGGGGGTTTCTGTATAGAGGTACTTCCCCACGGACGGAGGCGACACGGTCCCCAAAACGGACCTTACGCCTCCGAAACGGCTTTACTGATTTTTACCAAATTTTCTTTGCATATTTAGTAGGTTTGAGGATCGGCTACTATCTATTTTTCATACCCCTAAGTGATAAGGGTTGTTCACCCCTAATTTTTTTTTGTTTTTTTTTTATAATGTGGCATTAAAAAAACATACAGCCCTACATTTTTCCTTTTTATCACCAACCCCTATTTTTTAATAGCCATTTTAGTAATTTAATCATATTTCATCCCGCTCGATAACTGATCGTCGTTTTTGTAAATGTTTTTTACTCTATTTCGATTAAAATTTCCCGGAGCTTATGGTAAATCTAAAATTGTTTTATAAAAATAAACATTTATTTTTATTATTGAAGTTTAGGGTTACCAATGTTAGATGTTTAAAATTTGTACTAATAATTAATCTGGCAAAACAACGTTTGCCTGGTCAGCTAGTTATAAATAATATAAATTAACTTGGTGACTTACTCCGTCCCTGCGTCGCCGAGCGCTCAGAACAATGACAGTTGTTATTGTTCAACTAATGAAAACTAGGCCCGAGATCCGATCACTGCACTTCAATCACTCATTCGTTCGTTCTCTCGCTCGTGTTTGTATGAAGTGCCTTTGTCCTCTCACCTATGTAGATTTCAGATGTACATAGTGTATATCACATATATGATACTTTTTATGGAATTTATACTTCTTTTTAACCGATTTAAAAAAGGAGGAAGTTCTCGATTAGGCTGTGTTTTTTTTTGTATGTATGTAACGCGATAGCTCCGCCTATTGTGAACCAATTTTGATGGTCCTATTTTTATTTGGCGTATAGATTTTATCGAAATGGATGCGGCCGTTTTTTAAATATCAACCAAAAATTAAAATATTCTTACATTTTATTTAGACGATTAAATCACAGCTTCTTATAATTTTTTGTCGAGTGTCTGAATTAAATGTTAAATTGAAGTCAGTTTCAGTTTTTTTGGAGAAAATAATTCGAACTACGATTAGTCCCATAGAAAAAAAGGGCAAGATGGTATTTGAAATAGTTAACAAAATAATGTTTAAACCTCTTTGAAAGTCTCTCTCTGACCTGTCTACAAATAAACCGTGACGGCTTCGCAATGCTCCGGAAAAAGGCTGCAATCGGAAGTCGAGGGCACTTATGCGGGGAATCCCGACAGACAGATCGATTGAAAATGCTCGCTGCTTCTCGCATATTAAAACCTTAGCAATGTTACTTCTCGAAGGTGGAAAAAGCGACATCGTTTCATGTTCCAAAGACACGAATGTAGAGGTTTGTTTTTATTTATGTGATAAGAACGTCTCGGTCTGGACAGTGAAATGTGGAATCGCTTAACACATACGCGAGATTGCGGTCATGTGTAAACCTATAACAGTTAAAAAAAAAAATATACGGTCGAATTGAGAAACCTACTTTTTTTTTAAAGTCGGTTAAAAACTAAAAACCGGCCAAGTGCGATCGGAACTCGCGCACGAAAGGGTTCTGTACCATTAGCAAATAAACGGCGAAAAGCTATTTGGCTTTATTCCGAATTCCGTATGCGCATAGACTATCGCAGTTTCCACAGATAGGCTTTAATCCGAAAAGTTTTACTAAAATTTTGATTCTAAACCTTATCAACTTATCATTCTAACGAAGAAATCGATAGCGCGTTTTATTCTATTAGTGGAGTACCTAATCGAGCAAGAAACTGTAAAAATTCAAGTTTGTTGTATGGAAGCCCCCGTTAAATATTGATTTTATTTTATTGTTAGTATTTATTGTTATAGCGGCAATAGAAATACATCATCTGTGAAAATTTCAACTGTCTAGCTATGGCCGTTCTTGAGATACAGCCTGGTGACAGACGGACGGACGGACAGACAGCTAAGTCTTAGGGTCCCGTTTTTACCCTTTGGGTACGGAACCCTAAAAAGGGACGATTTTTGAGTATAGGTTAGGTACATCTACCAACTTACACTTAGTGAGCGTCGTGGATTATAGCATTTACTCTCCTTGTGAAATAAACCTTCAGTCCAAGTAGTGGCACCATAAAAGCAGTTTGTACTACTAGCTAACATAACAGTAGATACCTAATCGATGTCAGGAAACAAGGCAGACTATCATCGTTGTGCCTATTCATGTTTTTGGTATTCCATTCACTGCCATTCATCTTTGTAACGGCGGTCAATTTGAATAAATCCATTCATGCTTCGTACAAATTGGGTCGAATCCGAATGAAACATCTACCGCTTTTGTTTTTGCATCGCTAGCTGATGTCCTGAAATGCAAATTTAAAAAAAATATACGTTTCATATTTATAAACGAATAATATACAGGGTTACTGGTAAGCAGCCTGCATCCGTTAAATGCATATTCTGTATGTTAAAAAAAAAAATGGTTGTCTGTAAAGTCGGTTTACTGACGATAGTTGAACGTGACAACGTCTTAAGAAAATACTGATGGAATGGTACTGACGACGTCATGCGGCGAGGTAACGGCGGTAATGGCACATGACGTCATGTTTTGCGGGCGTGCAGCCTGCTTCATCGAATTATAAGACGTTATCACGTCAAAACAAACAACTTTTGTGCTACAACTTTTGTTAAAACTCAATACATACCCAAAAAAAAATTGTGTATGTTGCCCTCTCTAGCACTGTTTGGTGTTTATTCACTATATATATATACGGCATATAATTTTATCGAACGTTAAAGAGCGCGCGCGCTTTTGTCACGAAGAGTTCGACGCTTTTTGACCGGAGATAAACACTTTTTTGTTTTGTATGAGAAAAAAATTACGATTATTTTGTAAATTGTAGAACAAAAGTTGACGTATTAAATGTACATACTTAACATCCCTTTCAAGGCTGAATACCAATAACCCTGTATATATTGTTTAACTATATATTATTGGCTTACACTTGATCATCATCACACCTACGGTCTGCGATGGAGCGCGCTTACCTAGAAGTAACTGATTCACTCTCGAATTGAAGACAACAAGATAGTAACCATCAAACCATCGGAAAAACCCACTCAGGCGACGCATTCCACGGCCTAAACGTTCTTATGTGTGTACATAAGAACGTTTTGTAACGTTCTTTGCAACGTCAACCATGAAACGATATCTCTTTTTCGAGCTACGAGCAGTCCGATAGAAAATAGTATAAACCCAATAAATAAATTTAAACGCCTTAAAGCTGAACTAAAAAACAAAAGCATTAATGTACTGGTACTGAAATAAAGGGCTCGACTAAAAGCTAAAGTTTTGAAAGCGATAGTACTGAAATAAAGTTCAGTTTCATGAAGAGATATGTATGTTCATATCTTTCCATTTCAGTGACACATTCGGTACACGACTACTCGAGACTAGACCCGTGTCGACCGTGAAACCGTGATCGATCGAATCACGGATTTCTAAATTACCCGATCTTTTGTAAACCGATTATCAATTTACAAGACAAACCAAATTGAACTTTACAGCCATACGTTTTATTTTACTAATTGCTTGCTCATGGAATCGAAACAAACACAACACGACGAAAATCTCCTTTTTCTTCGAGTGCGACTTGTATGTCGATCTCACTCTGCCTTTGGGTCGCGGGTCGCGCACGACACAGGTCCTTGGTCGTACAAAGTCTACAAAGGAACTGCGACCCAAATGATCAAATCTTTATAAACCGATCACTGTCTTGCACTGACCCGGGTCTCGAGATATGATCGATTGATCTGAGATCTACCTCGAGTCTATATAGAATCTTTATGTAGCCAGTCGACTGGCTAGCTGTAGTCTTCGAATGTTAATTTATCACTCAGCACATCATGCGAGCGACATTAGAAAAAAACATACTAATATTTATTCTGTGCTAATGGTAAGCATAACGTATGTTATGTCCCATAAGAGTAACGATACAAGCTTTGCTTGAAATTGCCCCTCGAAACGGCAAATGAAACGCAACCGCCAGCTAACTCGACACTAGCGCCATCTAGTTTCTAAGCTTTAAGTTGTTACAATGAACGCGCAAATCTCCTCCTAATATTCCGAGAGCTACTAGCAAGTTTCGGGTAAGTATCGGAGGGAAGCTGACAACTTGTCACATAGCTCTGCTTGTTCCCCAACACGGAGCTGCAGACCTGGCTGGTGAGAGGCGGGGAGTTTTTTCAGTGAATATGTTTGAGGCAATGTGAATTTTTTATTTGTTGTAGTTTAGAGAATAAAAAAAAAATAAGCTAGATCATTTAGTCGGGGGTTTAACATTGCCAAGCACGTGCAAATATATGTTGCAAAAAATACAAATTAATGGGTTTGAGGCAATTTGATATTTAAATTGGGTGTTAGTATTTATTATTTGTAACTAAGTAAATAATAGAGATTCTCAAAAAATATATAATTTTCGAGGGACTATCTACCTGCCAGCTGCCAGGTGATCTAAATTGAGGGGTTCATTTTGCCCCGCTACTCGCCAGCCGGGTCTGCACCTCCGTGTAGGGATATAAGAGGAGAGCTATGTGACAAGTTTTCAGCCTACCTCACATTTTGACGCATTGATATTGCTGTCTCTTTTCTTCTCGCTTGAAATGAAAGAGACGGCAATGTCAAAACGTCAAAGCGTTTTTCGTTAGGCGGTAGACCCCTCTGCTCTCGGAATACTTTCTACAGATACCAAACAAATCAGAAAAAATCAATACATATAGTAATACGAGTGAGTAATCGCGACTAATTACTATGCACTCGCAATAATCAATCGGTGTCCACACGTGTTTGCTACTAATCGCTCAACACCTGCACTACTCACTCGCACTCGCACTAATCAAAATGAAAACAGGCCTTTAGGCAAGACAGCGATCAAGTGGAATTCAATTCAATTTATTTATTTTGCAAAACATGGGTTTTACAATATTTATTTTGTTACATAATGTTGAAGATATATAAAGGTCCGCCATGCTTTAACCGCATGGCATGCAAATATATTATGTTATGAGTTTATCTTTAAAATTCACGTTACAGAATTAATTATATAAAATGGCATAAACAATAAAAAGTCAAATTAATATGTCCAAGGTACACAATATTGGGGTCAATAAAGAATACCAATATTAGTTTGTTAATATAATGTCAGAGATTTCAAATATGCATAATACTAAAAATGAGACTCATCCAATATCAAGAAATCAAGCTAGAAGATCAAGCTTCAAATAATTTGTTTTATGTGTTGTTTTATTTCAAATAACAAAAACCGACTTCAATGTAAAATTAAATTTAATTCAGACATTCTACCAAATTTCATAAGAAGATATGACTACGTCGCGTCCTCGTCGTTTATATATAAACGAAAGCAAATATTAGTTTTTTGTTGATATTTATTAAAAAAACCGCAGCACATATTTCGATTCAATTTAAATTGAACCACCTCTGAACTATAATCTACCAAACAAAAAGAGAACCATCGAAATGGTTCCATCGGTGGCTATCAACATCACCCATAGAACGTAAATTTTTAAAAACGTTTGTTATTTTATGTAATTTATAAAAAAACTACTGCACTTATGGACTCTAATTTGTCAAAGATGATTATTATACGGGATCAAGGAGCAAATTTAAGCAGTTGTCATATTTTTAAAACCTCGCATTTAAAAGTGAACTTTTGCGTAACATGACGCAGTTACGTTCTATTGGTGCTGTCAAAAAGAAAATAAACGGTTGGATCTATTATAATACTTATTACAGTCTAGCCTAATTTATTAAGTCTAGGCTAATGAGTAATTTATATCTAACTTAATTCGTTACATAGTTTATGCATAAGAAGGTGCCAATCAGCACTTTTCTAATCGACTCTGTTAAGGGGAAGTCACTTCTTTCAATTGACTTAGCACATTTAATTGTTTTATATTGTATTGCGTAATATACGTACAAAAAACACAACGACATACAACCGAAATGAGAACCTCCTTTTTTTAAGTCGGTTAAAAAAATATACATCTAATAGGTAGATTTCTTTGTCAGGTTGTCAACGCCATGTAACAGATAAACACTTGATCAACAAACATGAACCGTCGCAGCTAAATCATAAAAAAGACTCGAACCCGATTACTCTCATCTCACAAGACGCGCCTCAGCCGGATATTGAATTAAAAACCACTCGTGCGACGCAGGCACTTCTTTGAAGAAAATGAGACTTATGACGTCATAATTCAAACTCTTTCCAGTTTATACTTCTGGCGGGACGCACTAAGGATGGTTTGGGGGGAATCCGTGATTAGGAAAACTGAAATAAAAAAATCGGAATCTTTTATGATATGATCTTCAAATATAATATGACTAGTATTGTACTATACTATACTGTTTTATTGTGTCTGATTTAACTTAATTAACGATTAAATAAATAAAAAAATATATAAAAACGCCAATTATGTGCTTGTAATTTAATTAAACATTTGGCATGTAAAAAATTAATGATAAATACTAAATTCTGTATCTATTAATTATTATTAAAATATGTATTGTTTTTAATCTTGTCAAAAGTACTATAGTAATATTTGACAATATTATAATTATAACATAAATAACAATTGCATTTATTTATGCGCTTGGTCGAAGCGAGTTGTAAAATGCTGGACTTTATAAAGTTTCAACCGCATTGCGCGGCCTTTTTCAAGGGAAGTTCTCGCGAGAGACCGCGCCCCTTTCGACACAAAAGGCCGCGGGATGCGGCTGAAACTTAGTCAAGCTAGACCAATTATTTCACGAGAATAAACTTAATAAGCTACTATTAGAAAATAAGAAGCCGTTTATTGCAAGTCCTTACACTATACACTTCTGTGAGAGCGTATTAAGAATGCTGTGTGGGGAATAATTCTGAATTTCCATTTGAATAATGAATCGAGAAATCACATATCCGGCTCTTAGCAGTTTATGCCTTGGGGGAGTGCACTAAGGCTGATTTGGGGGGAATCCACGATTCTAAATAACCATTTAGAATCGTGAATTATGTTATAAGTTATACCAACCCTTTTCAGTTTATACTTCTTAAAGGGCGGATTAAGGATGGGTGTTTTTTGGTACCAAGAACAAGTTTGCACATTTAAACTGAGTAATTCATTGATTACGTGGATATTCGCTGATGAATATAATCGATGTCTTGAAAGTTACAGCGCTTCATTGTAGACTGCGTCTATTTTTTATCGCGAAAAAAAAAACGGGAACTACGCTGTTAAAACCGCGGGGTGCTCGTACTACTATAAATGTAAATACACAGAAATATCCAGACCCAAAACAAATATTTGTATTCATCACACTAGTATTTGTCCTGGGAATCGAACCCACGACTTCCGACTCTGCCAGCTACATAACGACCACATACCTACTAAGTAAGCGAAGAGTCAAAAAATAAGAGAAGAAAAATAATGGCAGTCATAGGAACTGCCGATAGAAGTGAAAACTTGTAACTCAGAATTTGATAGCTCACTTTAGAAACTACGCGGGTGAAACCGGAATGCGTGGCCATTAGGATGGCCATCTAGATAGCCAATGGGAAATGCTCACGCATTTCTAGATTGCCAATGGCCATGGTCCCGAGTGTACCCGAAGATATCTTATCATTCCCGAGCGTGACGCTAGAATTCAATTCACAGCCCACGAAAAATCTGTCTGTGGCGCGCCAGTTTTCACTAAAAAAATACTTAAGTTGATTAGCCAGATGAATATAAAACCCACTGCTTCTCAAACTACGTTCATAAAAAATGTCATAAATATTAAAACTTGCATATTCGACGATGACAGCGCTACAAAGTCGAAAATGGCCGAAATAACTCCCCTGTGCATTTAATATTTATGCCAATGGATCATTTTGAAGAATCGATCGTAAAAGAGAGCTTATGTGTCAAATATTCCTCTACTTTGTAAAGGTTATCTGGGTCACATATTTTTGGTTACATTTTTGCATTGTATTGGTTCCCAATTCGTGTAACTTATTTCCTTTTCAATGTTGCCTGGAAGAGATTGCTTTAAGCAATTAATGTAATTAACTAGGAGCCTCAACAGATAGTTTCTAGGTTCTTTTCTTTTGTTTGTGAGGTATTTCAATATACAGTTTATTATTATTTATTGATCGTGAAGTAGATGTCACCTCTTTTTGTTTTTTCGATGCTTTTTCTGTTTTTTCGATGTATTTGTACTAGTTCGTCGTTACCATGGGCTTCAACGGTGAAGGGCAACATCGTGAGAAAACCGGAATGCTCCGAGAAAAGCATATTTTATTAAAGAAATGTATATCCACATGAATAGTATTATTTTTAGGTACACTTTTGGGACTTTTGGACTTGTCCAATTTTAATTAAAAATAATTTAAAACAAACAAATTCCATAATATATTTATACTCGTTTAATTCTATATAGTGGTTCTTAAAAACTTTTAACTACATTGGCCTTGGTGCTGACAGTAATATATTTTGGCAAACGTGACGCTAAATAAATTAGATTAGTTGATATAATTTCTGTGTCATATAATACGTCTCGTACGGCGTACGGACCTTGCAAATGAGGGACGCAACATTAGAGCATAAAGGATTAACTAAGTACTGTTCATTAATTTAAAAACTTCTTTATAAAATGTATCACTCATAAATAAGTCATCGCTCCCGTTGGTTCCTGTAGGCGACCCTCGAGTTTCCTACAGAAAATAACTCCAGCCACAGAATCCGCTGAACCTACTTGAAGCTTGAACCGTGACGCCGGCAAAAGGTTTTTTAATATAAGTCCGCCCCATTCATCAACATTGCAAAGGGGCGCGGGTAAATGGCGGGATATGACGTCATTTCTTCGCATCCTGACGTATCTTCGCGTCTTCGCATTTATCTCGCCTCGCTGTAGACGTATGCTTTATAACAGTTTAGGAGAGGTTTGTTACGCCATTCTGCTCGGCTGGATGGTGGATTGTTCGCCCTTTTTTCGGTTGTTAAGAGATATAAATTGTTTGTTTTTTTATCTTTAACCTCATGTGAAACGAGGGTATTACAAGTATGGCGTGTCTGATATACGAGTCTATATCTGTGTGATAGAAATCTGTTTGCTTGTAAGCCTTATGTACTTAAGTAATAGTACCTGGGTCACCGAGCTTTGCTCGGTTTAAATAAGTACTAAAAATACTTAGATACTCTTAGATTTTCTAAAAAAAAAGAATACTTGAAAAAAAGAGAACCCGTCTGGATTCGAACCCACAGCCCTTAATTCGTTACCGCCACGAACGCCCGACTTCCCGTCTGAGCCAATTATGCTGTCACGTCATGCGGCGAAATTTACCTTCGCATTCTAATGTCTAATGTGACAGATTTTCTTTGTCTAAAAACGCGCATAATATGCGTTTTTTAAAAATTAAACCTAGTTAGATCGATTTATCGTCCCTGACACCCCCTGCATACATAATTTCATCAAAATCGTTCGCGCCGTTTCCGAGATTCAGACTCTATATATATATATATACATATTTATATAGGTACAAGAATTGCTCGTTTAAAGGTATAAGACTATATATATATACATATTTATATAGGTACAAGAATTGCTCGTTTAAAGGTATAAGATATGAATGTAATGATTTTGATTTGTAGCATACTAGCAGCGCTCCACGATTTTACCCGCGCAGTTAATACAAATACAAAATACAAAAATATTTATTTTTAAACTATAAAAGATTTACAAAATTTTGATATGAACCCATTGGCTCCGAACTAGTCTTAACTGTATTTCGGATGACAATGGCTCCTCCCATGGCGAATGTGTAAATACTTATATTATGTTTAACAGGGGGTGTGTGTGTGTGTATGGGGGTGTGTGTGTATGTGTGTGTGTGTGTGTGTGTGATGTATGTCTGTGCTGTATGTGTGTGTAATGCATATTTGTGTGTGTGAGAGAAAAAATATATCTTATATATAAAATTCTCGTGTCACAGTGTTTGTTTCCTTACTCCTCCGAAACGGCTTTACTGATTTTAACCAAATTTTATGTGCATATTCAGTAGGTCTGAGAATCGGCTACTAGCTATTTTTTATACCCCTAAGTGACAAGGGTTGTTCACCCCAAAAATTTTTTTTTTAGTTTTCAGACAAAAAATTTTGTTTTTATTTTTTTATAATGTGGCGTTAAAAAATACATACAACCCGAAATTTATATCCTTTTATCACCAACCCTTATTTTTTAATAGCCATTTTAGTCATTTAATCATTTTTCGTCCCGCTCTAAAACTGATCAATTATAGTCTTTTTAGGGTTCCGTAAAACGTAAAAACGGAACCTTATAGATTCGTCATGTCTGTCTGTTTGTCTGTCTGTCCGTCCGTATGTCACAGCCACTTTTTGCCGAAACTATGAGAACTGCACTGTTAAAACTTGGTAAGTAGATGTATTCTGTGAACCGCATTAAGATTATTACAAAAAATTAAAAAAAAATAGGGCTGCCCCGCATACTTAGAACTAAAACTCAATTTTTTTTCATCAAACTTACACGTGTGGGGTGTCTATCAATAGGTCTTCAAAAATGATGTTGAGGTTTCTAATATAGTTTTTGTCTACACTGAATAACTTGCGCGACAGACACTTCCAAAGCGGTAACATGTGTAACTTCTAAAATAAGAGAATGATGAAACTAAACAAAATATATGATGTACGTGCAAACTACCAATGAAAATTGGTTTGAACTCGATCTGATGAGTAGTTTTTTTTAGTACGTCATAAATACTTGGCTGCTTTTATTTGTAAATGTTTTTCACTCTATTTCGATTAAAATTTCTCGGAGCTTATGGCAAATCTAAAATCTATAATATTAAAATGAATCGCAAAATGTGTTGGTAAGCGCATCACTCAACAACGCCTGGACCAATTTGGACAATTCTTTGTTTTAAATGTTCGTTGAAGTCCAAGGATTGTTTTTACGGCGAGAAAAAAAAGAATAATTGCCGGGAAAACTCTAAAAACAGCCCTTTTCTTTTTCCCATACAAACCTTTTCTAACTAAAATGTTAAGGCAATTTGAGCTTTATTGCTATGAAATAAAGTTCATATTAAATAACAGGCACTCGCTTATGCCTAAGCAATATATGTGTGTTCCTAACGTCAAGGAGTCAATTGGCACTTTATTTATTCCCGCTGCACAAAGTTCAAATTCCATCATATCTATCAAAACCCTTGGAAGATAGGAGGATCTAATATCACGTTCCAAAACCCACCCAGAAGAAACTCAACAAAAGCGTTAATATCGCGAACCAAATTAAATTGAATAATCACAAAACGTAAGACTCATTAGTACTGATTTTCCATTTGGTCGGCTTCACGATATTATTTACTTTGATTTAGTTTCGGCACGATATATAAAATGCGTCAGTTTTCAGGTCATTATATCAATCAAGTGTCAGTCAAACACAAACCGCGTCACCAAAAGTGTTTATTGACTAATCCACATAGAGCCATTAATTTAAAAAAAAGTGTTTTATATTATTTTGAATTATTGATTTAATATCCCTATCTGTGCAAAATGATTTGAATACTGCTGTGCTGTGGAGTGCAATATTTTTGGAGTAAAACTAACGGACAGAATACGAAACACCATACTGTGTTCCAAAACCGGAATAGCCGATGTGACTCAAAAAGCAGCCAATTTGAAAGTGGGATCGGGCTGGACATGTTTGCTGCATGTCGGATGATTATTGGGCCAAAATTACCACGCGGAGGAACCCAGATTGCAAACGACGACGCGCCAGACCAAAGAAACGATCGATCCAAACTAATCACACCCCTTCCCCCGTCATCAGTTTTTTGATACACGTGGCCTGGGAAATACTTTAAGGTATATAGATAAACTATTCCCCAGGCCATGTGTATCAATAAAGAAACACATTTCGTAATATTATTTCTCTGTGTTTCTCTCTTGAATGCACATTTATTATTCAACCAAATATTATCTCAAGAAACTTACTATCACTAAATTCAGGGAACAAATAATTGTAGTTTTACTAAAACGATCTGCTCAGTTAGCCGGAGATGAAGTGCCATCAGCCCCTATTATGACAAGAAGACCGTCTAATAGAAAACATTATCTCATAAGTTACAAAGTTGGAGAGAAAATTGTACGCTGAAGATGTGCAGAGGTGCTATAAAAAGTAGGACAGGAAAGTTATTGGTGGCAAGACTTTCAGAGCAGCTCAAACAACTACAAAATGCTCTGTATGTGAAAGTTTTCTGTGTCAAAAATGTTTTAATAATATTCACTGATTTATTTTGAACTTATTAAATTGATTATTTAGTTTCTAAGTAACTTTTTTTTTTTGAATAAAATTATTTCAAGGTGATTTTTATTTTTCTCTTAATATCTCCTTAACTGATTGTCCTATTCTCAACCCAAAACCACTGGGAAAATGTGTAGAAAGCGTGCGTATTTCGGATACATACTGCTTTAACTGAAATGGGGAGTGTGTATCATAAACTATACACACTCCTTATGACATTGTGTATCCTAAACGATACACAAGGCGCTGATCGTGTTATAGTGTTTGTGGTATTAATCTAGAAAACCCATGATTCTCAAATGGTCAGTTGTATGTTGCATATT
This sequence comes from Ectropis crepuscularia, assembly GCA_963693475.1. NCBI lineage: Eukaryota > Metazoa > Arthropoda > Insecta > Lepidoptera > Geometridae > Ectropis > Ectropis crepuscularia. Next base: position 25,789,294 of record OY856355.1, read on the forward strand.
CCCTCCCGTGTTCGAAAACCAGCAGATTTGTTTGTACATGTGCCAGGTAATCAAACAAAAAACATCGTATATCACAAAGCACTACAATGAAAATAAAACTGATTTTTGGTAATATTATTAAAGATTGATTAATTATTGATTAACAATAAAAGGATTCATCATCATTATCAGCCTATTTAATATTCGTCCACTGTTGGACGTAGGCCTCTCCTAATGAACGACAAGGTGTGGTCTTCTGTATTCTGCATAAAGGGATTACTTGCTTTTAAATGCTTATATACGTTGAAGTAAAATGTTATTAACTGTATCAAGTTTCAACAGTATAGTTCTTATAGTTTCGAAAAAAATGGTTGTGACATACAGATGGATAGAAGACATGACAAACCCATAAAGGTCCAGTTAGTACGTTTTACCGAACCGTAAAAACGGATCTTCGAAATGTATGTATGCTCATTCATTCAACTTTTGAATGACTGCACCAAATAGGATGATTCTTTGTTTGTTATTGTCGGGACAAGATTTGTACTGCAGAAAGTCTAGAAAATGTAGACGAAAACATACATGGTGGTACGAAGTTCACCGGGTCAGCTAGTCTTATATATAAAATTCTCGTGTCACAGTGTTTGTTTCCTTACTCCTCCGAAACGGCTCTACTGATTTTTACCAAATTTTATATGCATATTCAGTAGGTTTGAGAATCGGCTACTAGCTATTTTTCATACCCCTAAGTGATAAGGGTTTTTCACCCCAAACATTTTTTTTTGAATTTTCGGACAATTTTTTTTGTTTTTATTTTTTTATAATGTGGCGTTAACAAATACATACAACCCTAAATTTTTACCCTTTTATCACGAACCCCTATTTTTTAATAGCCATTTTAGTAATTTAATCATTTGACAGTGAACGCCTCCTAAACGGCAGGACCAATTGGAATGATTTTTTTTGTGTGTGTACATTGATTGTTTGTGTGTGGATTCGAGGATGGCTTAGATTCACAAATAAGCCCGGCAGATGGCGCTGCAGACAGTGTCTAGATTATGATCCGAGCGAAGCCGGAACGGGCCGCTAGTAATAATATATAATTGTATCATATAATATTTGAATATAATATTAATATTAATAAAATTTCTCGTGTGTATGTGCTAGGTCTATAATATTCAGATACTTAATGTAGTTATGTTAAATCCAAAATTCACGTGTTTATGATTTAGCATTATCGAAATCACTACATTATATTAATATGTACTGTGTGTACATGTATTTTACTATACATAATAATTTAATAGAATTCCAATTCCTAGAAAAGATCCAAATTAGTCAACATATTTTCAAGATTATCATAGTCAAATTCATTTAGCCATTCCCGGATTATTTTCTTACACTTATTATTGTTTAATGATTTTATCTTAAATTTAACATCTATTTTATTATAAATGCGTGGGACCAAACTTTCATAACAGTTTCGTGCAAATTTACTTTTGGTTCCCGGAACAGGACAGCGTCGTTTTCTTTTAGTGTTATTGTCCAGGAGCAATGTGGGCACAGCTTTTTTGTGAAATCTCTGAAGTCCTTCATAAATGAAAAGTTTTCTGACACTAAGAACTTTAGCCTTCTTATAGACTTCAGTGGTTGGATGTCTGAATGGAAGATACAGTAGTACCTTCAGTAGTGCCCTTTGAGCGCGTTCCACAGATATTATGGTTGTTTTAGCAGCTGTTCCCCACACACAAATGCAGTACCTGAGTATGCACTCTCCTAAGGCTTTATACGTATGTATCACCACATCAGCATCTGCTACTGTCCTGAGAGTCTTGAATATATATATTAGTTTTCTAATTCTAGACACCAACGATTTTACATGGATACTCCAATTAAGATTTGAATCAATTTGAATTCCGAGATATTTAATGTTTGCAACCCTATCTAATTGAGAGCAAGAACACTGCGCTAGTCTTGCGCTGCGGTTACAAGGATACATGTGTATTCTTACATTCAACTCTGTTTTTGGAGCCCCTGACGCAGTGATACTAAAACATATATATTTTGTTTTACTTGCGTTTAAAGTAAGCAAACTGTTTTCCAGCCACCGTGTCACTACAGCTAGACAGTCTTCCGCTAGCTTGGCCACTTTAACCCAGGATTTTTCGTGAACCAATAGCACAGTGTCGTCAGCAAACATTAGCAGATCTAGGCCAGTTCAGTTCAGATCAGTTCCAGTTTCTGTTATTTTTTCGTGATAAAAAGTAGCCTAATATGAGCTAGATTATAATCTAACTTTGTTCCAGAAAAACCAACAAACATCCCAATATCTAACTTCTCAACATTGAAATTTATAATATTAGTTGGACCCCGGGGGTTTCACACGTCCAATTCCCGATCTGGTTACTTTATTGAAATAAAAAGTTACCTAATTATTATTTCAGACTATTTATTATTATTATCTATCTATATAAATATCAGATCAACCAGATTCCTTCAGTAATTTTAACTTGAAAACTTGAGGAAGAAGCAGTCATACATAATAGTACAAACAAACGTTCGTATACATAATATTAGTAGGATTGCAAGTTAGTGAATACAATGGGCCTAGTAGTTAGTAGTTAGCAAGTTAAGTAGGTTGTCTTAGTTGTCTAGGTAAATCGGTAAAGTTTTAAAGTAACTTCTTTTTAACCTCCGACACAAAAATAGTGGTATTAGAATACCACGGAATAGTCATTATTAATTCTTAATATAATATAAAGTCATTATTAACAATTGGTGGAATAGTTTGACCGCTCTGTGTTTGTCTGTCCGTAGCTATGAAACGAATGAACTGATTTGTGTGGTTTTCTAGCGATCTTTCATCAAAATCGGTTCAGCTCAGAAACACTCCCAAGTTCACTAGGTAAGAAACTTTCAAACTTATTCACCTTTCAAACAATATAAATAACATTAAAATCGGTTCATCCCAAACGGATAAACGGAGCTGCAATGCCACACACACACACACACACACACACACACACACATAGACTATACTATGTGCCAAATAACATGAGAATAAGGTTCATTCCCTGACCTACTCTAGAATATCGCAAAATATTACTTGTATCGCTAATTCTATCGTTTACCATACAAACTATGCCTAATGGTATCGCTAGAATTTCGTGGTGCGAGGCGGGATCACAATTAATGAATTTTGTGATATCGTGGTGAAGGTCAGGGAATTAACCTTATTCTCGTGTTATTTGGCACATAGTATAGTCAAACAACGTTTTCCACAGAACTCTGTGTGCACGTGTAAAATATAGACACCCCATTTTATGCTTTCAAAGGTACGTTTATTACGTGATATGTTTACTTTGTAATGTTGAATGTTTTAATAAGATTTTTTACCGAGCTCTGCCGCAGTTTCGTTTCCCGACATGAAGGGAACTTTGTAGGAAAATACGAACCAAATCTGGCGCGAAAATATAATATGGGATTGTTTCGAAAAAATGATATCGTTTCGTAAAATTGACGAAGGAAGATGAGGAATAGAGATTTTGTGTTATGAAATACAAAGTTACGATGTGCGTCTTGTCTCATCCGAAAAGCGTTTTATCTATCCATAAATAAAATGTTGGTGTTTGTTATAATTCCAAATTAACAGCTCTTCAATAAATGGTACTTATTTTTGAAGTGAAAACTTCTTTAGGCGCGCTATAGACAGAATTTTCGTGGGCTGTGAAATGGATTCATCAATCGTCACGCTTGGATATGATAATGGATCGGATCGGATCGGATCGGATATGAAATCTTCGGGTAAACTCGGTAAAAACGGCCAGGTAGGTACCAGGGTAACAGAAACAGTAAAGAGTTTCGATTACCTACCTCCAACAGCCCAGCGTTTATCGCCAGATACCAGGACAACAGAAATATAAAAGAGTTGCGTTTGCCCCTAGGTACCAGTACCAGGTGCAATATTCTGTATAATTACGTTGATATAAAACTAGATGGCGCAACCATCGATTTAGCTGGCGGTGTTGAAATTATGCGAATGTACATAGACCTACGATGGTTTCACAAATAATTTGTCCTCTGACAAGGTGAGACATAAATTGGACAATTTAATTAAAAGTGTAAACATCGGAGTCACAAGTTTTCACTTCTATCGGCAGTTCCTATGACTGCCAATTTTTTTTTCCTTTTTTTCTCTGCCTGTCTGTTTGTTCTGGCTAATCTCTGAAACGCTCAACCAATTTTAACGGAACTTTCACTGGCAGATAGCTGAGAAGATGTTAGAAGAAGTTATAAGCCGCGGGTTATGACACATGCTATATATTTTTTTTATAAATAAAGAGTGACGAGACGAGCAGGACATGTGCCTGATGGTAAGCAACATGCCTGCCTGCATAATAGCACAGTGACACGCAGCTATTGGAACATGAAGAGTCCAAATCATTACCTAGAACTGCACTGCGCTCGTCACCCAGAGATCTAAGTAGTTATATCTCTAAGCATTGTAATTTCTCTAGAAACATTGCCCTTCAAATCGGAACATTTTTATCACTCAGCTTTTACTATCAATTGAGGGTCAAACCGCGGGGCACTGTTAGCTCGTAAAATCCAGAATTTCCTTCTAATATTATAAATGTCAACGTTAGGATGTTTGCTCAATCACGTCGTAATCGTAACGTCAGAACGGATCGGCCTGAAATTTTGAACATACATAGATAAATTAAAGTCTGGAAGAACACATAGGCTTCTTTTTGTCCCGGGAAAATAACAGGAACTACGCGGAGCGGAGTACAAACTTAGAATATTATGCGAGGATGAGCAAAGACTACACGCGCAGAGCCTTAAGACCTCCATGAAACAAAAAGTGAACAGGCTCGTTAAGGCGACCCGGCAGTAACAATTCGCACTGTGCATTCCGGGCAGAGTTGCCAGAACTACGGGCGGGTAATTTGCGACCAAGTTGGGAGAAAATTCGGGACTAACTTGGGGGAACGTTTGGGACTAAGTTTGAGTAACATCTGGGAGTATTTCGGTCTAAGACCTCAGCAGCTACGAGCTGAAAGTATTAAAACTTTTATTTTCCACTTGTGAGGTAATGTTGCTTCTACATGGGAAAGTTGAAAGTTGAAAAGTTAAGTAAAAACAAACAAAAAGTATTACAAACACAGAATTTTATCATATGAATGAAAATTACTAGTTCTGAATTTGTTAGTAAGCAAAAACCACTATTTAGAACAACATGAAGTTTGCCGAATTTTTAACTAGATCTCGAAGCGTAGTGCAGCTGGGCCCTGCACTTCATCGGTTATTAGACGATAGGTCTCTTTGACCTGTGACTTTGCTGAATACATTTATTTTCAAATCGCAATAAAATGTGCAAATGCACTGTGATTAAGTAAACTTGACGTAGTTTTTTCCCCAAACGGACTTGGCAATAGAGTTTAAATTTTTTTTCAAACTTATTTCCTTTTCGATACAGTTCAATTTGGGTTGCCATAAAAGATGCAAAGAAAATATTCACATCTTTTCAAAAACCTGCTGTGAGACGTATATTAGGTTTAAAATTTAGTCAAGTAAACAGTAAAATAAACAATCACAAAAAAAAAAACATATGGCGGCCAAACTGAAATGGAAATTAGCCGAACACAATGCTGTCGGCAATTCTTACTTTGTTTTAAGAGCGTAGTCGGTGAGCGTGGGAAAATAAAATTGCATAACTACATTGACAACATTACTCACACAGATATAGCACTATTCGTATTCTGATAGGCGCCCACAGACAGAGCCATAGTTGCTACGAAACGGGCATTCCGGAGCAGGTGTCAACTGCTGCATATTCCATGTTATGTTACTGTTACGTATTCAATATCATACACCACCTAGGAATATTAGACTTTAGTATGCTCTGTTGTAAGTTGCATTTCGATTTGGAATGTGACAATAACAAACGCCTATAATCTCAATGTGTTCCAAACTGTCATTCAGCAAAACACATCCACATAATATCCAAACATTGACTTTCATAATAGGTACTAATAGGACATTTATCTCTACAGGGTTATACTGTAACGAACTTGCAGGAAGGACAAAGTGCAGGCTTAGAAAACGTGTTTTACATAAGTGTTTTTTATTTTTAGATTAAGCCATTAATTTCATATGAAGTAAAAAAAATCGCCGAAAAATTGCTAGCCAATCGGTTTTTTATCGGATACACTTCGGAGAGTGTGCGACTGATTTGCATGATCTGATACCACCTTGTCCTTTTTTCTATCGGAATGCTCGTAGCTCGAATAAGCGACATCGTTTCATGGTTGATGTTACAAAGACACGAACAAAGAGGTTTGACTCTAGTGATAAGAACGTCTAGGCTGTGGAATACGTTGCCTGACTGGGTTTTCCCCGATGGTTACAATGTTACAATCTTTGTGTCTTCAAATCGACAGTGAATCGGTTTTTTCTAAGTAAACGCGCTCCATCGTAGACCGCATCGTCGTTTAACATCAGGCGAGATGGCGGTCAAGCGTAAACCTATAGAAGTTAAAAAAAAGCAAACCTATATTTATGCATCTCTTTCTTGGCTCGATATTTTCAAACTCGCCTTAGAAGGTACCTACAATAAATATTTACAAAAATGTATCAATGGTTATTGGTTATACATTTATTTAGGTAAGGTTAGTTTGTAATCTGACGTTGTATGATTATAATGTGATGGTTTTTACAATTTTATGGTGATAAATAAATATAATATTGTAACTATCACATTAAAATCGTCAAACTCTATAAACACAAAACGAAATAAATAAATATTGCATATATAACATAAACAATTATTACATTAACATTATGTCACATCATTGTTTCACAATTGAGAGGCATCTTCTTCCTTATTTACATTTATTTAAAAAGCTGTGATAGATTCCTGGTCATCATACTTCAAAACATATGTTATCACTACATGGTACAATACAAAGGCACTTTATGTTGTCTGCCTGTCCGCTGTGTCTGCTTACATCTTCGAAAAGGGTTTATCTATAATAATAAAGGTAAAAAATTTTTTTTTACCTCTTACCTTTATTTTTTACCTTTTTTATTTATTTTTTTGCCTTTGCTATAGACGCTTCACATACATTTTCATTTTTACGCTTGTTTGCTCTGCGTATTTCTGCTCTTTTTTTAATTGCATTTAACAAATAATTTGGTTCTTTTACCTCCATTTTTCTGTCCAATCTGGAGTCAATAATTTCCGGCAGCATACAATTAAGATAAAAGGTCTTTAATTTTTCTTCCATTTTGTTTTTCCAGAAATTATTATTTCTTTTAATTGTTTGAACTTTCATGTCCACATAAGTCCAAGCCACGAAAATGCATTCAGTTTTTTTTTGTGATATGCAGCTGCCCTTGGACTTGGTAATACCAGTCGTGGTTAGTATTTATAATAAGGTCTCCTGTTACATTTCGTTTCCAGAAAGTTATCTTTTTTTTATTGATCCCGTCCTCGATAGACATATTGGCACACGAATATGGACATTTTATCTCGATAATTTTATCATCGTCCAATAACCCATCCGGACTTGCTCCTAAATAGGGTATTTCTGGATCTACAAATAACCCACATTTTTTTATGTCACATGGAAAATCACGGCTTTTCAAAAAAAGTGTAAGCTGTTCTAAAGCGATATGTTCATTAGGGTGGAGCACGAATGTATGGACAAAAAATTTTTTGTAGTTTGGAAGTTCTAATAGGGGGGGATTTGTGCGTCATAATGATGTGTAATAGAAATGTAATCTTTCATTCCATTTAATGAGTATCTTCTGCTTCCGCAGTGACTTCAAAAATTTAATTTTTTTACATAAAGTTTAAAGTCGTATAATGTGAAATGGTGTCCCTATTTACAAGTAAGAAAGTACTTTATTATGGATAATGTATGGTTTAAACATTTATTAGAGTAATACTGTGACAATGAACATGAAAATACTAAGGAGTTGAAAAATTACATAATAATTTTATTAAGCTTAAAAATCCTTTTTTGTTTCAAATTTTGGCATCACGTTCCAAGATTCCAACGTGGCTTTTATTGCACCTAATCGTGACTTTTGTGTGCACTGAGTTAAAGAAACTGCGTTCGTAATCTTCACAGCTCTCTCAACAGCTTCAGTAAGCCAGGGAACCTTTAATAACAATGGTTTGCTCTCACCACCAGATTCACCAATGTCCTGAATTCTTTGGTCAGATATTTTTTTTAAAGCGGCGGTTCGGTTTTCGTACCAGTACATTATGTAATCAATATAAACTAGAATTAAAATGTATCAATATCACTTGAAAAAGTCTAGGTGTTGAAGAAAGGCTCACACTGCGTGCCTTTAGTATGCGACAAGCAGCCAGCTCTCTAATATAAAGCTTCTTCTCATCTGTTATCATCGCAAGAAGAAGGCTTTCGGGAAGCGCAAAATACACGTTTCTTTGGATAGCCGGATCTATTATGTTTCATAAAGTTTATGGGCAGATTTCTGGAGTCCATAACAATGTTAAACAGATGAAGAGTGACATATTTTTGTAGGATGGTTGGATCCTAATTGAAAACCAAGACGGTCAACTTTATATACGAAATTTTGCGAGAATCCTTAAATTGTCAGTCGGATTTTCAGTTGCCACATACAAACGTAGTATTTCGTTGGCACGTGTGATCCAACGGGCATGTGAAAATTTACCTGAAGATTTATTTTCGAGATCCGATTTTAGTAATTGGCCATTGCGAGTAATATTTGTCCTGCAATGTGCTTAAATTTCTTTACAGTCATTTTTTCACATGTTTCTAGAGATTTTCCTAGTGGGCCTACGTAAGATATGTGTCCCGAAGTACAGTCTTCGAGATGAAGAAATAAATGTCTTAGAGCAGTTCATGAATGTGGAGCAAACTGATTTTTCACTGCAATAGTTTTTGTAGCTTTTTCTGAACCAGTTTTAAAAATCCATCATACTTTCCAGTGTTAACATTCGTTGTGTCACAACCAATGGCCATAATACATAATACTCGGTATAATACTAGCTTGGAAAATATCTTCACGTACTACAAAATCTGTTATCACAGTTGTATTTCTCTAGATGTACCAAACTCAGGTACAATCTTTAACTTTTTATAGTATTTTGCTATTTATTTGTACCAGTACCATCGATTCTGCCGATAATCATAAAAGCCTGTTCTTATTTAAGAACCTTTTTATCCCTAGAACAGACGCACTGAGCTAATTTATTGCATTTACTTGCTGAAATACCAACAAGTATCTTACTGCTTTGCTGAAAACTTTCTGACTCCTCTTGATGGATTTGAGTAGATTTTTTCATTCTAAATGATATGCTTTAAACGTTTGAATGATCCTCATTCGTGTTACCATCAGAATAAATACAGTTTGTTGTATATTTCCAACCCTAGATGTTACGATGTCTGCTATCTCTGAAAAAATTTGGCTCTTTTGCTCTTTCTAGTCGTAATTTTAGTTGATGTCTCGTTCATGTCAATTCGTAATAATTCTTTACATATTCGTAAGTAGTTAACACTTTCCTTTTTATCTCACTAACATCCCCCAAATAAGGACATTTAAACACACTTCAAGTTCTTTACATAGTGTTAAAAATAGGAAATGAAAAGAACAGAGCACTGTAAACGACGAGTGTCGCGACAAGCGCCGCTAGCGTCTCCTCCCGCGCTCCCACACTCCCCTTATTAAGCTTATAAACACATCATTTGGTTTTTTTGTATATTCTACATCGAAAATACAGGATTCCAGAGAACGATTCGTAATAAAAAAATTGTATGTTGATGAAAATATAGTACTGATATATGGCGTCTATGTGAGGTCTAAAACCAATTATTTTTATAAAATCAGTGCCGATGCGGGGGCAGTTACTCTAAACGGAATTGATTTATATTTTGTATTGCTTAATTTAAGCCCAAATGGCACCAAATTTTTACTATTACATTACAGTTAAACGAAAAAAGTTTTTTCGCTCCACCCTAATGTTCATGGTCTTTCCCATGCTGTACCGATTTAATATTTTCTAAATTGGCTCCTCGAAGTAAATTTTTCACAAGAGGCCCACATTTTATAAGACCTCTCTTACACACTTTACCAAAACTAGATGCTGTCAGACGCTTTCGTCTCTCTTGGATCCATTCCATGGAGTTTGATTGCAAAATAGTTTTCCTTTCTAGATCAATTCTTTCCTTATTTGTTAATTCTAATTTTTTCAAATGATCGGTTTTCGCAAAATCAAAGTCAATTTCATTTAAGTCTGGCTTCTGACAGAAATATCCATAGTCTTTATCCGTACTCGTATTATTGCTCGGTTTTAAAATATTTCTTTTGCTGGGTTTGATTTTTCGACGCATTTTATTTTTTAATTCAAGACGAGCTATGAATGTATTGGGCTTTTTGTGGAGCACCTTATTATAAAGGTATGTTACTGGTTGCTTCATGTTAAATGCCACCACAGAAGTTGCACAACGCGCCGCGTAAGATTGTCTACTTGAATAGTTGATCCGTTTCCCTCCCACAAATTTGGCTATTATACTGTTAAAAACTTCCGCAATGTTGCTATTTACGTTATAGATTAAACTTTTTGCATTATTTACTAATCTTGAAACAAGTTTCATTAGCGCATTGTAAAATGTACACGATTTCATCTCTGGCACAAAGTTTTTATCAGGACTTATTTCATTGTCTGTATCCGTGCTATTTAGATGTTTGCAATAATAGGACTTACAAGCCAAATGGTTACCAAACACGTGATTTGGTCCATTTAGTAAATCTGTTTTGAGATCGGAAATTTTTTCGTTGATGGTTTTTTCCTTTTGTGAATTATAATACTTGATGGCACCAGTTACAGCACGTCTTAAACGTAAAATACTTTGGGACAAAACCTTGCGTAAATTCAGGGGATGACTAGTGTTTTTCGCCAATTCATCTAATTTTGTACAGTAATTGCGAAGTAAGTGGTTGGTGCGTTCTATTTTCTCTACAACTATATTACAGTAAGGATTAGCATCTAATATACTTTTGTAGGTACTGGAATCTCCATCAGCGATTAATTTAGAATATATTATACCATACATTTCTACAGAGCTTTTAAACCCTTCTGTTATTGCAAGAGCCTCCATTCCACTTGATGAACCACTGTAGTTTTTGAAACAAATATGATCTGGGCAAGTAATATTGCGATTTGCTGATCTGGCACAAATCATACAGTACTTGTTTTTAACTGCCATATAGAGGACTTTCTTTGTTCTATACCCAATAATTACAGCAGCTCCTGATAAGGCTGTATAGTTTTTTCTATATGATCTCTTAGACCAGCACGCGTCTGCCACCACTGTAATCATTGGTACTCCGTTAGCGTCTACATCACCATTTTGTATGGCTAAATCGTATTCTTCTTTTGCAGCTTCTTCCATGCATTTCTGTTTTGCTAATTCCCACAATTCACAAACCTTTGAATGACATTTAGCGTAAAGGTCTTTAGACATGCATGGTATCCCAAGAGATGATGATACTTGTTCTAAGCCTGCAAAACCAGATCCTATCGACATAAAGCTAGAAACGGCAGTATCATTAAGATCTAGGTCATTTTTATTCTCCTTCGATTTACAATTGTTTATTTGTAATTTAACATTACACAATTTACAGACAAATGTAAATTCAGAGTAAAACCCTTTCTTGCGCTCTTTTAGAAGTTGCAAACAACTGAAATTACACCCTAACGGTGAATTGTGGTTGGAAATCCTTTGCAATTCCTCGTAAAAATATTCGAAGTCAATAATTCTGCGCCCATCTACTTTAAATTCTTCGTTTTTTTGTGCTTCTTCTACGAAAAGTTCTGGTGTATTCCGTTCCGATGTTGCCTGGAATAATATTATTGTATTATTTGATGATAATTTGATTATAACGTGATGTTTTTTTTATAAAATAAGTGAAAAGTATTTACAGCTTTTGTGGACATTATATTATTTTGCATGTTTTGAATTTCCAGAAATGGCACTCTTGTTGCTTCTTCGATAGCAAGTTCTGGAATGTTTTGCTTAGGGGTTACCTGAAAAATACATAATTTTGTGCACAATGTTACTATTATTTATTTTCTTTTAAATACATATATGCATAGTTCTCCTTTGAATTGGTAACACTTACAACGCCGCTGCACGTATCATCATTAACATTTTTGATATTATTTATAGAAACTTCTTGTCTCCTGAAACAGGAAAAATTAAATTACAATTATACAGGCTGACTATTTGAACACTTTAGATATTCAAGGATATGATGAATCATAGTCACATGAAGGGCTTAAAAATATATAATTATAAAAATACAAATAAATTACAAAGAAAACCTTCATTACATTAATGTGCGAAGACTCGGAAATTATGGACAACGCAGTACCTATCGCTCGCCAGCTCAGCTAGTTACTATACAGTATTCTGTAACATGAGCGAACCGCCTGCCGCCAGCCGCGGCCGAGCGCTCTAGCACAGAATAAATAATAGCTAGCATCAGTGAAAGGGGTTAACGCCCGTAGGTACGTCAAGACAAAAAGGTACTTTTGGCGCAGCTGTTTCATTTTAGAGGTATTAATACGCACGCTGCGCTAGTGACCATACTTATTTTTATTGACGGCTAATTCAAGTTAAATTAGTCAAATATTAAGCACCTATTTTTATTACGTAAATCGAAAGAGAATCAAGTACTGAACACGCTGTATCAATATGTAAAGTGTTCAACCAGTCAGCCTGTATATCGAGCGAGCGAAGCGTCTATGCTTGACTCTATGCTGGACAAGTGTTTCTTAAGAATATCTCACATGAATTACGGCATGACCAATCTTATTGAAGTGAAAACTTCTTTAGACGCGCCTAGACAGATTTTTCGTGGGGTGTAAATTGAATTCTAGCGTCACGCTCGGGTATGATAAGAAATCTTCGGATAAACTCGGGACCTTGGCAATTGGGCATCTAGAAATGCATCAGTCAATAGGAAATGCTGAAAGGGCGTGGGCTCGCCATCATCGCATGGCCATCTAGAAATGCGTGAGCCAATGGGAAATGCTGACGCATTTTTAGATGGCCATGCCATGATGGCGAGGCCACGCCCTCCGGTTACACCCGTGTAGTTTCCAAGGTAAGCTGTCAAATTCTGAGTTATAAGTTTTCACTTCTATCGGCAGTTCCTATGACTGCCAATTTTTTTTAATTTTATTAAACTGTGTTTTTATTATATTTTTAAGAGATGTACCGTAAAGATAACCTTAATGCGATTGGTTTGCAGTGTTCATTTTACTTTCTTTTTTAACTTGTTAGTTAATTCAATCTTGTTCTAGGCTGCCCCAGACTGCTTATAGTTTTATACAATTTATTTAAATATTAACCTATTTAAGTATAAACGGCTATGTTTAATCGTAATATAAAATGCAAATAACTGATCAATAACGTTGATTATATTTTAAGCAACATATTTTTTATTTTATTCTGATTTTCGAACTATCTCTAGGGGTTTCAAATAGTCAATCAAAGTAGTTTCATGTGTTTAAATAAATCGATTTCATTTTTATTATATAGTATAAAGTCACTTCCCGCGTTTGTCCGTCCCTTTAAATCTTTAGATCTTTAAAACCACAACGCACATATTTTGATGCGGGTTTTGAATAGATAGCGATTTAAAAGGAAGGTTTATATGTATAATGCGTGTACAAAATAATAGAGAAATACTGATAATTTTAAAGGTTTCCTTTGTAATATCATAAATAAACACATTTTTTGCGTTTACATTGCAAACGCTGGCTGATGAACCCTATGCGCTAGATCAAAATAATGTACAATAGTATTATTGTACCCCTTCAAAAGATATCTAAAAAATAACCGACAATAACCGTTTTCATTAGTATATTTAGTATGAGCATTGCACCTATGTAAAGCCGTGGTGGGTCGCTAGTCTATAAATAAAATATAATACCTACATTCTGATTTGTTACACCATGTGAAAAATTTAATGTAATACCTAAAAGTGTTGCAGGGTCCAGGGTCAGGGGCCCCCTCTCCCCTACAGGTTTAGTGCAAAATTTATTCACTGTCTTATAACCTGTAACCCTGTACAGTGTACACGAACAGTACCCGGACATCTTTGAACAAAACTGGCCGCGCATCGATGAGCCCCTGACATGAGTCTTAGATCGGATTTAGGTTTTGCCATCCACAGCCAAACAACTATGGAATGTGCCTAAGAACTGTGAACTGCTATTCCTATGTCGGGACCGAGCCTCGAAGTTCGGGTCGTTTGTTCCTGTTTTTTATTATTTTTGATCAGTCCAAATCATTACTTGTGCAAAAGTATAGGTAAAATTAAATATAAGTAATAAAAAGTGTTACTTATACTTTTTTAGTTGATAATAATAATGAATTCACTATCATACATACCTACCAGCTGGTTTAGCTAATAGGTACAAGTGAATAGGACAGAGATGGAGTCTTGGTAGGTAGGTAAGTAGCACAGCGCCCAGCCTCCAGCGCCCGCGCCCGCGCGCCGAACGCTGCGCGCGCGGCGCCAGCGGCGCGACATTGTAGGTAATTCTAAGCATTGATCTAGGTGCCTAGCTAGGTATTCTACGCTCTGACACACGAAGCCGGAGTAGTTGTTATTGTAATGCCTTTGATGTACTCACTACCGACGCGACAGTCTTCTACTTGTGGCTCTCGCAAACCGTGTGTACTTAGGTACTTAGGTTACTAAATATATGTAAAATGTAGATAAAAAGGTACTCACTCTCCGGAATGTAACATTTCCCGTTTTCTTTGCCGGGCACGAACTGATTTAAAACCAATTCTTTTTCTTGTCAACCTCACTGATTTTGTTGGTTTCCGTCCTTGCTTGTTTCCCATATTAGGTACCTATGTAAAAAAAACACAAAACAAAAAAGCGTCTGTATCGCACTAAGTAGTCACTTTATTCACTCCACTACCTAAGTAGGTAACATATAAAAATCGCAAATTCGTATCAGTTCGTCAAACTAAAAATGATTTACAATATTTTCTACAATAAAATTATAATTACGATCAATATCGCTGCATTCATTTAGTAAGATGAAGAAACAGTATTGCCAGTGGCATGGAAACTTTTATCTGTAGTGGAAATTGCAATAATCTGTATAAAAGCTGTGTGCTTTTTTTATGAAAAGAAAGGATATACTTTATGAATTGGTCTCAGCTAAGCTTTAGGTATGATATAAACACAATCTGACGCGAATAAACGAATCATACGCGTAGGTTGTTAGTAGGTACCTAGGTATCTTGGAGACAACACAAACATGTTGGTTAGTGAATATCTCCATGTAAATCTATATTAAAAACGAGCTGAAAATAAATTAACCATAAAGAATGTAGGCCTACAATAATAATATAAATAACATTTAATTATAATAGGAACTTATGTTTATAATAACGGAAGACATTAGAGTGTTTTAGCAGATTATCGCAATTTAGTAAATAGTTTGTAAAATCTCTGTACGAACATCCAATGCAAATCTGTATCGAATATCGAAAATATGTTTGTGTACGGAAAAAAGTTCTTATATATGGCAATGGCTTCGAAAATAAAACGAAATACAAATAAGCGAGCTGAGCTCACAAAAATGCCGCCATAGAATATGTTTAGTATTTTACCAGAAATACCGACCTGGGGCCCATTTGCAAGTCTGAAACACTGATTTTATCGTTTATACCGATTTTAACATTTACTTCCCTGATTGCCAACCGAGTAGTGCAATGAAATGACTTACCTGAGGTTCCCGGCGTCGTCCAAAGTCCAGTTTGGTCTGACAGGAAGAAGGAGGGAAGGGAATAATTAGACACCAAACCAGATTCCAGGCGATCCCGCAAATTCCCGTTCCAATAGTAGTTCAAGCAACGGTCCCGCGTTGGATAAGGGGGCCAATCCAGCAGCCCGCTTTTACACAAACAGTCCAGCACTAATCCCGTAGCGATTATTAATGTGTTCCCGCACAATATTACACTTTTATCCAGAAAAGCAAACCAGATTATTTAGATAACCGTAAAACGCGTCCTTTTTGTTCCAGCGAAAAAACAGACGACGTCACTGACAGATGACAACCATAGACCCGATATGATTTTCGTTCGTTCCGAAATAATGTTGCCCGATTATACGGAACAAAAACCCCCGACCAATTGAACTCCTGTTCAATTTTAGTAACTAGTATTTAGTAACTAGTATTTAATAACTAGTATTTAGCAGTATCCGGACCTCAAATAAAAACAAAATTTCCAACTTTGACCCGAAAGTGGAAATCAAACCAAAAAAAAACTTTATCAAAAATAGTATTAAAATTAAATAAAATTTTAACCTTGAAAACACGTTTATCTAATAAAGGGGCAAGCGTGCCAGAGAGGACACCGCGCGCTGAAGTCTGGAACCAGAAATCAGAATCTCCGCCACGCGGGGTGTGCCATCAGTACCAGATATCAATTTTAAAATACGTCCCCTACGCCAGAGTAGGGGGGCCAAATTTGCCTCCTTTAATAATACTAAGTCCCCTTCCCGAGGGGCCTCCGTCCTATCTGTCCATTTTACCCGTTGTTGCAACAGATGCAAGTACTCGGCCGACCAGCGCCTCCAGAAGTCTTGACTTATTTGCTGCAATAACTGAAAACGGGACAGGCGTCCGGGCCGCTCATCCTTCCAGGGATACTCCGGCAACGCGGTTAAGGGCTGACCGATCAAGAAGTGACCCGGCGTCAAGACTTCTAGATCGTTAGGGTCAGGCGAGATTGGACAGAGAGGACGGGAATTAAGCACTGCCTCCACGCGGCATAGTACCGTGACTAACTCTTCCCAAGTTAACACGGTCTCCCCGATGACACGGCGGAGATGAGTTTTAGCAGACTTCACCGCAGCCTCAAAAATTCCTCCCCAGTGAGGACAGGCTGGCACACTAAATTGCCAGCTGATTCCCCGCTGGGCGAGAGCCAGACTTAAACTATTATTACCAGAATTTAAAAAATTATTAACTTCGCGTAAATAATTCGCCGCCCCTCGATAATTTGTGCCATTGTCCGAACGTATTAAAGAGGGTACTCCTCTTCGCGCTACAAAGCGATCCAGCGCCGCGACAAAGGCCTCCGTAGACAGCGCAGAGACCAGCTCCAGGTGGACTGCTTTGGTGGCCAAACACACAAAGACGCACAGGTAGGCTTTAACGACCTTGGCGTTACGCAACGTCGATGACTTGACCGAGAAGGGCCCAGCGAAGTCCGTTCCGACCCCGTCGAACGGCCTCGAGGGAGAAATCCTATCCGGAGGAAGATCTCCCATCATGGGCTGCATGGTAGACGCCTTGAGCCTATAACAAGGGACACATCTAAACAGCACCTTTCGGACCGCCCTGCGAGCCGACAAGATCCAGAATTCACGCTGCAACACAGCGAGAAGCGCGCCACATCCAGCGTGCGCGTTACCGATATGCCGATCGGTGATCAGCAGGTCCACCATAGGACCTCCTTTCGGTAGCAACAGGGGGTGCCTGCTGCCGTACGGCAGGTTGGCTTTCCGGAGCCGACCTCCTACGCGCAGAAGACCATCCTGATCTGTGAAAGGGTTCAACTTGGCGACCGCACCCTTCAAGCGAGCGCGTCCGCAGCGCAGCGCCTCAAGTTCCGTCGGAAACCTCTCACCCTGCACCAGCCGAATGAGGTGCAGCAAGGAACTCCGACGCTCCTCCACAGTGGCGATCTGGTCACTCCTCCTCTGACGAGGGTGACGACAGTTGTGGATGAAGCGTTTAATCCAGCTAGTTACCCCCAACAACTTATCCAGCTTGCTGTAACGACCCGTCAACCAGTCAGGGTCTGGGGGCACTTCCGCCACAATCGCATGCACGCGGACTCCGGGCAGCTCCGCTCGCTCCGAGTCCGCGCCGAGAGCTGGCCAGGAAGCTTCTGGCTCCCGCAGCCAGTCCGGACCCCACCATAAGGGGTGATCAACTAGCTCCGGCGCGGAACAGCCGCGCGAAGCACAGTCAGCGGGGTTCAACTCACCCGGGACATGTCTCCAAACCATGTCCAGTCCAATGTTTTGGATTTGGGAAACCCGATTTCCCACAAAGGTCTCCAAAGTGTGAGGGGCTGCTCTCAACCAGGCAAGCACGACCTGACTGTCTGACCACGCATAGACATTCCGGATGTCTATCGAGGTGGACAGTTCCTGATATACATGCTTGAGCAGCCGAGCAAGTAATGTGGCTCCGCTCAATTCCAGTTTCGGAATGGTGAGTCGTGTCCTGATAGGAGCTACCTTGCTCTTCCCCAATAAGAGCGTGACATTGACGTGGCCTCCAGCGTCAACTGTACGCAAGTACACAGATGCGGCATAGCCCAGCTCGGACGCATCACAGAACCCGTGCAGGCTGATCCGGCTACAGCCTGGTGGCAGAATGCGACGGGGCAACGCCACTCGATTGACCGTTTCGAGGTCAGATATTAAACGAAGCCAAATGTTAAGCGAGTCTCCGACCAGGGGGTCGTCCCATGAGACCTTCAGAGTCCAAAGTCGCTGTAACAGACACTTGGCTGCGAACAGAACCGGACTGATCCAACCGTTTGGATCAAACATCCTGGCGATGGTGGACAAAACCGTCCGTTTTGTCCACGCGCGTGTGGCTTCCAGTGCCACCCGAAAGGTGAAGATGTCAGCAACCGGTTGATACTGCATGCCCAGAACCGCAATCCCGTGCGGATCGTCACCTTCCTCGAAGAGCCCCGGATCCTGCTGGTGATCGTCCGGGATACCAGCCAGGACGTTGGGGTCGTTAGAGAGCCATTTCCGAAGCTCATAGCCTCCAGATGCGAGAAGCTCTGTAAGCTCATCCCGGAGCAACAGAGCTTCCTCCACCGTCTGCGCGCCAGTGCAAACGTCGTCCACGTACAGGTCGCGCTCCAGAACTGCAGCTGCACGTGGGTACCGAGCCCGTTCTTGCTCCGCCAACTCCAGCAGTGAGCGGATCGCAATGAAGGGGCTTGATCTCAACCCATAGGTGTTGGTGTTCAACTCATACACCATCATAGGGTCCTGAGGACTTTCCCGCCAGAGGATCAACTGGAACCTCCTGTCCTCGGGGTGTATGACCGTTTGTCGGAACATCATACGGATGTCCGCTCCCAACACCACCTGATGCCTACGGAAATTCAGGATGATGTCTACAATATCCCGATGTAGCTTCGGTCCAGCGTGGAGGCACTGGTTCAGTGACACTCCTGTCGAAGTCGGAGCGGATCCATCGAACACCGTCCTGAGTTTGCCCGTCGACGCCTTCAAAACGGCGTGATGAGGCAAAAAGTAGTGGTCCATGGTCGACCAGTCGTCGCGAGCCGGAGACATGTGGCCCAGTGCCTCATACTCCCTCATGAACTCGATGTACTTTTCCCGAAGTACAGGATCTCGAGCCATGCGTCGCTCCATGGACCTGAGCCTTTTCTCGGCCAATGATCGAGACTGGCCCAGACGCGGGGGGTTATCCCGGAAAGGCAGCCTAGTCTCCAATCGCCCAGAAACCATTCTCCGAGTGTGAGCCTGATAAAAGTTCTCACACTCCACGTGCTCGGGATCCAGCCGAGACACGGTAGGCGGCTCTTCGATCTCCCAGAACCTCTGCATGATCTGAGCGAGGGCCGTTCCCGTAAAGGAAGCCTGATTCGACTGCTGCCACTCATCCACCATTCCCAAAATGGCGTTCCCGTAGATGGTGGGCAGCGCCATCAGCGAAGACTGATCCAGCAGTCTAGGCTTGCCGTTCATGATGTAACCCAGTACATCAGAACCCAACAAAAGGTCTACCGGACCCGCCATCCCGAAGCGGGGATCCGCCAACCTGAGACCCTTAGTACAGGACAAAAGATCCGGATCTATGTCCGCCTGAGGAAGCCAACCGACAACCGAATCCATGACGGTGGCCCTGACCGCAATCCTTTCCGAATAGGAATGTACGGACGAGAAGGAGAGGCGGGTCTGTCCAGCCGACCGCACCTCTGTGTTCCCGACTCCCCGCAACGGAGTCGGTGACGGAAACCTAGCCAGGCCCAGGCGATGAGCAACCCGGGTTGTCAAAATGCACCCCTGGGACCCCGTGTCCAAGAGCGCTCGTATCCGGACGTAGTCGCCTCTTGGACCCCAAACCCTTAACCAGAGGGTGGGCAGCAGGACCACCGGTTGATCCTGTGCCAAGGGAACGGATGCTAGTCAATCCCTCCGAGGCCCGTCCGAACCCGTCGGACTACAGGGCCCAGCCCAATATGGCTGCCGAGTGCAAAGGGCCATCGGAGGGGGGGCATATCCGGCCGCCCTGCCATACCGAAAGTAGGGCGGGTGGTATTCCAGCCTCGGATGTTGATGGAGGGGAGGCGTGTACGCCCTCCATTCCATCGGTCGCGGATCCAGCGGCGGAGAAGGATAACGCTGGGGAGGTGGCCCCCGTGGTGACTCCTGTATCACCCTTCCACCTCTCCAGTTCGCCCGCGTCCGCGCGGGCTGTGAGGTCGGTGACCGAGCCGCGTGCAGGACGCCCCTTGTTGGGCTGCCCGGTGCTGCCGTGGGTTGGGGTGGAGGGGGTGTGCTCCACGCTGTAGCCACTTCATGGTTGTAAAATGCGTGGCTCTGCGTGGGAGCGCCCCCGCCCGTGGAGGGCCCCCTCCCTGAGGGCTGTCGACCAGCACCATCGCTCCTGACGCACAAGAGCTGATGGTGTGGTCCCCCACACCCAGGACACGGCCGTGCCGTGGGGCAGTCATTGTACAGATGACCCCCCAGGCACCCGTAGCACCGACGCAACCGCCGAACGATCCCTCGTCGTTCGGAGGTCGTCCGCGCAAGCAGGGCCGGACACTGCACCAGCGCGTGAAGCTGGCCACAGTTCGGGCACTCCTGCTCCGACGCACTCGTCACCGTCGCCGTCCGCTTCACCGCACCCTGAGTGCGGGGATTGGTAGGTCGCGGTCCTGTTCCGGCAGGGCCACGAGCTGACGCGGCGGGCTGTGCCTCCTGAGGCGCCGACTCTGCCATCCTCGCCTCCCACTCCAGGACCCGAAGTAGCTCCTCCAACGTGGGGAAGACCTTCGGGTCGCCGTGAAGGCCCCTTTCCCGCTCGAACCGGGCGCGCAACTCCAGCGGCACCTTGCCCAGCAGGATGTGGACCAGCAGGAACGACCAGTGTTCTACTGGCAGTCCCAAGCTGCGCAAGGCGTTGTACGCCACCTTCACGGGCGTGAGGATTAGCGGCCGCAACTGAGACCTCTCAGTCACCTTCGGCAGCCCCAGTATTTGTGACACGTGAGCGTCGGCGAGGAGCCGAGGATTTTGAAACCTCGTCTCCAGCAACTCCATCGCCGTGCCGAAGTTGTCGTCGTCCAGCTCCAGGTGCTGGACCAGGGAGAGTGCCTCACCCTCCAGTGACGTGCGGAGATAGGCCAGCTTCTCCGCCCTCGTCAAGTCCTTGCGTGAGTCCACGAGAGAGGCGAACATGCTCCGGAAGCCGCTCCACTCCCGCAGGTTCCCTGTAAACCTGGGCAAGTCCAGAGTGGGAAGGCGTCCCACTACACCCGAGCCCGCATCCCTGATGACGGGTCCCGAGCTCGCCCTTCCCTGACGAGACCTCTCCAGCTGGCGAACCCTTTCGGAGACCTCGTCGTACACATCCAGGATGCGCCGCATGTCCGCCTCGATCCTCTCCATCTGCTCCTCAGGTGGAGACGGCTTTGCATCCCGCAGCGATCCTGCGCTCCTCTCAGCGACCTCCAGGCGCCTGTCGAGCTGTTCTGCCCTGTTTAGCAGCGCCTCCTCCCGGTCTCTCCGGCCGACCAATCCTTGCAAGGATTCGAACCACCGGAGCTGGTTGGCCAAATCCGAAGCCATTTTAAATTTAAATTTAAATTTTAAATTAACCTAAAGTTCGGACAATGTCACAACAAATATATCCGCAACCTAAAAAACCGGATACCACTTAATACTAATTTCCCGACAGTTTGGGGAGAAATTATACACTGGGAACCCCCAAATATTCGGCCTACCCGGTATATTTTGCCAGAAAATTAAAACAAAAAGGGAGTATTTACGGCTAACCGCGCTCCTGCTACCAAAAAATGTTTAGTATTTTACCAGAAATACCGACCTGGGGCCCATTTGCAAGTCTGAAACACTGATTTTATCGTTTATACCGATTTTAACATTTACTTCCCTGATTGCCAACCGAGTAGTGCAATGAAATGACTTACCTGAGGTTCCCGGCGTCGTCCAAAGTCCAGTTTGGTCTGACAGGAAGAAGGAGGGAAGGGAATAATTAGACACCAAACCAGATTCCAGGCGATCCCGCAAATTCCCGTTCCAATAGTAGTTCAAGCAACGGTCCCGCGTTGGATAAGGGGGCCAATCCAGCAGCCCGCTTTTACACAAACAGTCCAGCACTAATCCCGTAGCGATTATTAATGTGTTCCCGCACAATATTACACTTTTATCCAGAAAAGCAAACCAGATTATTTAGATAACCGTAAAACGCGTCCTTTTTGTTCCAGCGAAAAAACAGACGACGTCACTGACAGATGACAACCATAGACCCGATATGATTTTCGTTCGTTCCGAAATAATGTTGCCCGATTATACGGAACAGAATAGATCATATTGAACACGAGGTAGGTCTGTACGCAGCCGGCAGGCGGTGCTCGCACGTCATAGTAACTATCTACCGAGACTATGGACCGTGTACCTACCTCCGCCCGCGCCGCGCGCTCCACTCTTGGCTGTTCTGGCAGCCATCTTGCTCTCTAGCGATAGCGGTCTGACCACGATTATTTGTAGCGCCTGTCAAAATTATGATAGCTAGCGCGCCTGTCCAAATTATGATAGCAACGAAATATGTGTCATGGAGTTTTTTTTTCAGAGGGAGCTTTCAGAAAACTATCCCTGGTTACTGGATCCCTACTGCTGATACACAAATCAAATAACATAAAAGGTCTAACCCATACATGTATCTACATAACAGTTAGAATCTATAAAAATCCGGTTTTCCTACTTTTTTTTAAATATCAAAATTACGGCTGAAAATAATTTGGCCAATAGTTTCAAGAGACAGGAAGCATATGCAACGTTTTTTAAAAAATCAATGTGAAATTCAGGATATGTGTATTAGTGTGTATTTATTTCAAACTTCCACATAATGTATTATGGCAATGAATTGACGACAAAAACACGTCGATTTTGTTAAAATAGCAGACGCCCCTCTTAAGGATTTTTTGTTTTCTTTTAACGAAGTGTAATAAAGTGTTAGAATATCTATATATCTATCCAGACAAAAGTATAATAGAGTTTGACAATGTTATCTTCTAATTAAATGTATTATGTTCAGACGCAGTACAAGAATATTGTTACGTAATTTATATGTCCATGGGAATAAAGGACATATTTAAGACAAGACATTAAAGTTTTTTTCTTACATGAAAATTTATGCCGCCTTCTATTTCGCGATTTTATTTTAAAACCCTAATTCTCCTATGCAAATGCTGCGGCACTGGTATAGCTGCATCGGGAAGTTTGTTGTTTGATTCTGGCAACTCAGACTGAAAATGGCACAGCGTAACAATGCCAAGCGCCATGGGAATTGCTCCCTTCCGATCTATTAACCGAATATTGTTATTGTCATTTAGGACAATGTAGCGAAGTGTAATTAACTTGGACGTCAGTGTTTAATCGGGTTGCAAGGTCGTTGGATGCAAGCATGGACTATAAAAATCAGTAAACTGTTTCATACAATAGTCATGGTGAAAAAAACTAATTAGTTCGTCAGTTAGATTATTTAAAAATAGTGTACACGTATTTTTTCGTTTGTTTCACAAACAAAATACAAGCTTTGCTTGGTTTGGAGCTAAATGGTGTTGTGTGTGAAATGTCCAACAATTTTTATTATTACATGATTTTTATGTAGACGGTGACGTCACAACTCCCCCATTTAATACTGTTTTGTGGCTGATGTTCCAAAGAATTGAACGAAGAGGTTTGACTTCACGTAGGCTGCGTCGACACTTTACAACAGACTATAAATTATAGCGGTAAACACAACACACACCTAAAAATACCAGCAAGAGAGGTACAAATCAGGATTAAATCCAAAAAAGTTATTTTCAGTATTACATGAAAGTTATAAAATAATAACAGCTCCTCGGAGTAGTTTCCCTCCATCAGACGTCAGCGCCGCCCCACGGGACTTCGGGTCCACATTTCGTATTCATGGAACCATCGCCAAGGTTTAAATTTCACTCTGGGCCTCGGCAGGTATGAGTGTTGATGTTGTAGTGCAACTAGGAATTGCGGATATGTACAAATCGATCCGTAACGTCAGTTCGTCTCTTAACAAGTGCAAAATTGTATCCGAATTGACGATTGATGGAAAATGCTTGTTTTTTAGATTTTTATAACGTTAGTAGCGGCCCGTTCCAGCTTTGTTTGGTTATTGATATTAATATGAAGAGCATTAATCGAATTAATCGAAATAAAAACTATCTCTCATGTTTGACGAAATTACAACTTTCGTGTTATACGCGTATCGCTTGACTCTTCACGTGTTAACTGGGAAGAAACACCGTGACATTAGATTTTTATGTATTAAGATTTTATATTGCGTTTATTAGATAGTAATTTTGAGAAGATGATTGTCAACTAGATGAAAAAAATATTGTTCAAAGAAAATTTTGGTTTTGCATCTTAGAGCATTTTACAAAAAGACAATTAAAAAGTGATGTACTACGAGTAGATTTTACCAGTAGTAGTAGTAGGCAGCTCAGTTAAAATAAAAGTTTGAAAAAAGTTTGATCACGTTTTTTGTTGCCCCCATTTTCACGGAATAATTGCTATCTAAATTATTAGACAAAGTTAAAAAAAAATAAGCTTCTCTAATATGTTATTTAAAAAGTTTTGACCGGCCTCGTAACTCAGATGATAGATGTTTGCCTTCTAACCTAGAGGTTGTTCATTCAAATGTCATTTGTGAAATTATACATCAGTCAGCACAATCGACATTGAAAGAACCTTTGGTTTGATCCAGAAAATTTGCTTTTTTCGTTAGGCATCAGAGAGGCGTCCTCTATGATGACTTTTTGAAACATTTGTTTTTCTTTTTGGAAAACCTTTTTTGAACCTGGCGCCATCTATCGTCGTATATTTTTTTTATAAAGCTCTGGTGATATTGTAAGAAAACTAATGGATGAATGAATTATTGAAGAAGTAATAGCGTTATTATACCACAGCTTACATCACTAATCTGTCATGCTGAAAGTGGTGATGTTACATAATATCCTTCTAAGATATATTCGCATGGCAGTTTCCTCATGATGTTTGTTCACCTTTAAAACCAGTGGTGCTGTATCAGTAAATAAATGCTTGTGATTTATGCTCGCCTTATTTTAACACATAGTTTTGTAAATCATAACTTTTAGACATATGCGTAAGTACATACAGCAGATGTTGTTAAAAAAATACAAGAATGCCTGTTATCACCTGTATTTGTGTGTAGTGTATTTCACTATAGTACTGTATTTAATACTGGGATTTGAGTCTAAATATGTGTCATAAAAGAACAAGTATCTGATTATTGAAAAACGAATAAAATTTAGTGTAGAGGGCGCTGGTGGGATACCATTCACTTCTACCCGTTTCTTCTTCGAGTTTTAGAGGGGTTGGCGCTATAAGTAGATGGAGCTAAGCCGTTGAAGAGCATTCGTTTGTGAAATTTTATATGGGAAAGATCGAACAGTTATCAATATAAACTCTTACATTTATTCAATTGGTTTACTTTTACTCAATTGATAACATGCCATATCTTGACGTCCTTATATTTCTACACCTACATTTTTTTATTGGCCTCAAATCTCTTCTACTCGAACGAGTAGAAATATAAATATATATAGATAAGGCCAGAAATATGTAGGTGCTTTGAAAATAGTTTTTTATCTGCCCTCTTTCTTTCTATTTGAACAATTTTACAGTTGCACGGTAACGTAGATATGATATGGATTCCAGGCGATGTCAATAGGAAGGATGTCAATGTTTTACCCGAATTTACGGGAATCTTGGGTTACGGGTTGTTTGCGGGGACTCGGGAAGTGTTTGTTAATACTCTCCGTCCCTTTTATTTTGCGGGTACTTCTGGTGCCTTCAGTGGAGGGTAAATAAATAGGGGTTTTCGTTCAGTACCTCTCTTTTGGTTTAAAATCTTTATTCTTTCATGCTGATACCGATTTATAAACGTAAAGATTGTTGAGGTTATTTGAAATTGTGAAATAGTGTGCGGTACTTCCCTAGAAGTACTTTGACTACAGTAAACTACAAATATTTTCGGTTTTTATTATGATAGATTCACTAAAAAAACAATAAGAACCGCAAAGCACACAATAAAACGATAATTTCTTTTTTAGTATTATTAATCACGACATTTATACCGTAGTAATATAGTGAAGCTAGTTTTTAATATTTCGTTACCGTTTCATGCACCATATTCACGCGTTGGAGGGAGGATGTTAAATTACTTGTGTGATGAGAATCAGACAGCTGATATAATACTATTGTAATTGAGACACAATCGTTCTGAGTAAATCTATACTTAATATGAAGAATATAAAGCTGAAAAGTTTGTTTGTTTGAACGCAAGGGTCTCGGGGACAACATTTTTTTTTATGGCCTAGAGTGACGAGACGAGCAGGTCATGTGCCTGATGGTAAGCAACATGCCTGCCACATAACAGCACAGTAACACGCAGCTATTGGAACAAGATAGTCCAAATCATTACCTAGCACTGCACTGCGCTCGTCACCCAGAGATCTAAGATATTATGTCTCTAAGCCCTGTAATTTCTCTGGAATCATTGCCCTTCAAACCGTAACACAGTAATGTTTGCACATTACTGCTTGGCGGTAGAATATTTGGCAAAGGTGTGGTACTTCCCCAGGCGGACTCTGCTAAGAGTCCTACCACTACTAAACTACTACTAACTACTGGTCCGAATTGAAAGATTCTTTCTCTGTTGGATAGTCCATTTATCGAGGAAGGCTATAGGCTATTTAACATCACGCTACTATCAACAAGAGCGGAGCATGAATTAAAAATGTGAACAAAAACGGAAAAAATATTGCTTTTTGAGAGCTTTCGTTGCGTGACAGCATGTATCTATCTTTTAAAGGTTGCGTCATTAGAACCCAAGGTAACCGAGTTTGTTCAAAATTTGAATTGGTACGACCAATTTTCGATAGAAGCTAGTCTACATCTACACTAATATTATAAAGAGGAAAGATTTGTATTTTTGTATGTTACGAATAAACTCAAAAACTACTGAACCGATTTCAAAAATTCTTTTGGCAAGAGAAAGCTACATTATCACTGAGTAACATAGGCTATTTTTATTACGAGAAATAATTCGAGATCCTTGGATTTTTTACTAAAACCAACGAAACAATGTTCTACAATATTATAGAACGTATTAAAATCTGCAAAAAACCTTGCGAGACCATATGTCTAACTACAGTAAATATGTCGCTACAACTTTTTTACATTTTAAAAGAAAATAAAAATGCCGATCAAATTCAGACCATGTTATCCATACATTTGTATTAATTCTTATCCCGTTTTTTATAATTTTGATCATTTGGAAAAATTTGGTCATGAACGTTTCATTTAGCATACCTACTTAAAAAAAAATTTACCCCGTGCGAAGCCAGGACGGGCCGCTAGTACAGCCGCTAGTCTTAAATAAAAGGCATTTGTAAACGTTGGGTTGTATGAAACGTAATTTTAAACCCTTTATCGTCTTCGTCGCAAAACAGCATACCTAATTGAAACCTAAGGTCCTGAACCGAGTCCATTCATCGCAACGTTACTCAGTACTGCGATGACTCAGTACTACATTTCAAAGCCGTACTTCAATTTACCATTCCCTCCATTTTGCTCTTCATCAAACGTTTCATTTCTTCAATTAACGCTCGTTTCGCAATCTTACCTTCCGAATCATTAATTTACGCCCGCGGCTGGGGCTACGTACTAACAGTAACTCAACACGGAATACAAACGAATATTGTTGAGTTAATTAATAAACTGCCGGAGGAAGTAGAAATAATAAATAAATAAGCCTTACGCAAAAAATATTGAATAACTAAAACCGTTTTACTTAAAGTAAGATGAAGGTTCTGTGAAATGGTAGGAGTCATTCTACAAGAGATTTGTGAGGAGCGCCACACTTGAGTCAAATGCGGAGGTCAGACCCCCCCCCCGCGAGGTGGGCCAAGGGGGCAAGGGCGCCGATGATTTCAGGGCCACTCTGACCCCTAAGCCATACTGGATAAACCTGTGGGAGTACCAGCAGAGGTACCATTTTTAGTGGTGTCGAGTGCGACACATTCACTGTGTGCCTATATATATAGAGACATTTCCACCACACCCAAAAAAAACCGAGCAGTACGAGGATGCGTAGAAGAATCTTTATAAAATACTAGCAGCGCCCCGCGGTGTTACCCGCGAAGTTCCCGTTCCCGTTGTTCCCGTTGTTTTTCCGGGATAAAAAATGAAAAGCCTATGTGTTCTTCCAGACTATAATCTATCTGTGTTCCAAATTTCAGCCCGATCCGTTCATACGTTAGGACGTGATTGAGCAACAAACATCCAAACATCCAAATATCCAAACATCCATACATTGACATTTATAATATTAGTAGGAAGTAGGATAGTAAGATTATAGTAGGATGGTTCACTACAGCGCCTAATACTTGCACACATTTCTCGCACACATTAGTAGTATTCGTTCATTTGTTTCTTTTTACACAAAATATCGTCAGCAACCCTCTTCAAGTGATTCTATATATTAGCTTGGTGAAAATAAAATATTTAAATCAAGAAGAAATCCAAGTATTGTATTGATGATTATCTTAGTAAAAATAAATTTCTAAATACAGTGACTCTGTTGGTGACCACCTTGTTGATTTCTTTAAATGTCTTCTTTTGGTTTATCGTTTGGTTATCTGCATCTTCGTTAGCTGCCTCCCTTGTTCCTTTCGGACGCTCATCCTTACTGCACAGGCCCGTACTGCAGCTAAGTGGTGCTGCTAATATAATCTGGTAGTGTTTAGGAGAATTACGCCAATTGTTACCGTATCGGGTTGAAGGTCCGACCCAGTTTAGGTGCTATGTTTGACTGACTCGGGTATCGAGACTGCTGGAAACTTACAAGTTTACATTTGTTGTTACAGTTTTAGTATGAAAACTAACGTGGTTATTACACATTTTAAACAAATACACGGGTAACTCACGTATAAAATAGTCAGAAAAGTCCGACTCGAGTTTCGATCGCGTCCGGCGATCTTCTTCAAGGCGAGTGCGCGCGCATGTTCGCAGCTCGATTAGCACTAACCTTTTCTGACTATTTTATACGTGAGTTACCCGTGTATTTGTTTAAAATGTTGTTACAGTTGTTGTAAGTATTTGAAGGGATCAATGATTGATCAATGTCACTTAGCGATCGGCTTGCGAAAATCGACAATTTTTTTTTTATTTGCTCAAAGGTTTTGTATTAAAACATTGTAAAGGATCCTTTAATAGTACAATAAATGTGTTACAAAATAATACCTATCTCTAAATAATACCTATTTCAAACAGCTTTATGAATTTTGTACTAGATAGCATTTGGTAACTCATATTAGGAAATAATGGACATTGATTTTTCTTTCCCTGTACCCTTCATTTGTCTCCAACATTACGATTCTACTAATATTATAAACTAGCAGCGCCCCGCGGTGTTACCCGCGTAGTTCCCGTTCCCGTTGTTCCCGTTGTTTTTTCGGGATAAAAATGATCCTATGTGTTCTTCCAGACTATAATCTATATGTGTTCCAAATTTCAGCTCGATCCGTTCATACGTTAGGACGTGATTGAGCAACAAACATCCAAACATCCATACATTGACATTTATAATATTATAGTAGGATGTGAAAGTTCATTACTCTTTTGAAGCATAAACTGAAGGGGTCAGGGAAGAGAAAAGGGATGAAATTTAGCACGTATATAATATTTATAATTAATATAATTAATATAAAAAAAAATATAATAAATATATAATATTAAAATTATTAATTAATAAAAATATAATTAATATATATAAATAAATAATATGATTAATTAACACGTAGGTCACTTTTGTTATTCTGGGAAAATAAAGGTATCGACAACTACTCTGGTGATGCTAGAATATCATAAACACTACTATTTTCTAGTTTAAAAGACAATGTTCCGAAAAATTTAACTTAATTATAAGTTTTAAATGTTTTATTTTTCTACCAATCCTGCTAATATGTAAATAAGTTTGGACGTTTGTACCTCAAATAGGTCCAAATAATTTTAAGCAACTTTAAAATACCGATAGATTGTAGTCTGGACTAGCATTTAGACTATCATCATCAACAGCCCACTAAATGTTCCCACTGCTGAGACTCGGGGCCTTCTCTCCCAAGGAGAGAGTTGAGGCCATAATCCACCACGCTGCCGCTGGCCCAGTGCGGGCAGTGGATGACACATGACTTGGAAAGATTCTAGGTTCATGTGGGTTTCCTCACGATGTTTTCCTTCACCGTTTTAAGTTACCCGCATTACGCACATGACTTCGAAAATACAGTGGTGCGTGTGGGGTTTGAACCCGGGGTCTCCGGATCGGCAGGCGCCGTTCTCCCGACTAGACCAGCCGTAACTTAGCATATAGACTACGGTCTATCATATTAAAATGCAGAGTTCCTCAGTGAATAGTTCTTCTCTAAGTTGTTTCATTAAATTAAATTAAATTAAATTTATTGTTCGAACCTTAGGATATTACATGACTTGGTAACGTCACATGAAACAATAATAAATTACAGCCTGTTCACACTAGCTACTTTCAGTAGCTGCGACAGGCGTCTAGCTGCTGCATCTTGCTTCAAAAAGAAGCTGCGAAAGGCATCTAGTCGCTGCATCTCGCTTCAAAATGTAGCTGCGACTCGCGTTTTTCGGAAGCGTGATGCAGCGGCAGCTGCAGGCGACTCAGTCACAGTATAATGAAATGAAATGAAACCCAGTAGGACGACAATATGCCATCAAAAATATAAATATGAAATTAAAATCAAACTAAATATTACTTATAGAATTTATTACAGAACAACAAAAGAAGTGAGATCTAAAGGGGTGGTTGAGTGAAAAGTTTAATGGGCGATCCTGAAATATTTTCATAATAAATGAAACTACTCTCAGGATAATTGGTTCAAAACTAAGATCTGACTTGGCTAGTTTTCAAATACCTAATTTGTAACTGTTTATGAATTTCTTTTCCTACAGTTCAAGTGGCTCCCCATTTGCTTTCTTCGGAATGCTCATTTTATTTCACTGCTTTACAGTATTATATTTAACACTGCCACACCACCATATCTGAAAGACATCAAAAATACACAAATTTTTAACCATAACTTTTTTAGTAAACAAGCTATAATCTTTAAGAAATAAAAGCAATTCCGAAAAATTGTTAAAATCCCTATTGGGTCAGTAAATTGCTCAATAAATAATTAAATAATAATTAAAGCTTTAATATAGTAGAGCCAAAAGTAGCTACGAATAGTAGATAGATAGATACTCTTTATTGTACACCATATATAAAAAACACGTATACAGGAGAGAATAACAATAAAACTAGTGTTACAAGCGGTGGCCTTATCGCTAGTAGATAGCATTGTTAGCATTTCTCCCAAATGAAAAAGACTAGTCGTCCTACTGGTATTTTTGTTATACTGTGGTTGCTCTAGAGTTTGACAAAAGTACACTTTCGATTCAGTGTGGCCAACTTTACGTGTTTTTGCTTTTAGCGTATATCTACAATTATTAATGTCTGTTCTTAACACGGATAAAAATATTTTCGGGAATAAATTAAAAGTTGTTATGCACTTTAGTGGTATTTATTTTCCAGCGTACGTCCATGATCGTAAAGTTATAAATTTATATAATTGTAAATCCTCAATCAATTAGCAAAAAGACCTCGGTGTTATAATTACATTTAAATACAACAGCCGTACTCGAACCGTCTTGGCCGTGACGATGGCAGAAGACCTGACGGCATGACTATTGTGCATGACTATTGCAAGTATGCTGGGTACGCTCCCGATTGGTAGTGGGTTTGGATATCTTGATAGCTGTAGTCCTTCATTGGTCTATGGATAATTCAGGTGTGCTTAGTGTAAGTAGTTAGTTAGGTATGTAACGTAGTGTAGTTCTTATTGTATTTATGTTTTGTTAATAAAGGCTTTTTAAAATATTAAATTTAAAATGCGAAGAACACATTTCTGCAATTGTACAGAAAGCAAACTATTTTCTTTACGTTATTCTGATTCCTTTCAATCTTTAACTGTAGAAATGTTTCTTAAAATTTATGAAACATATGTGAGGACTACTTCAAAAAAGATATCGATTTACTTGAAAGTCTGCAAAGAAAAGCGACAATATGGTCATATAAGTATATGGCCATTCGACGTAAATCCTACACAGACAAGTTAAAAACCCTGTACCTAACTACATTGGTACACTACATTTACTACCTTACTACTTAAAAAAAAAGTACGCAGTTCTATAAACTTTACATAATTTAATATTACTCTACGTATTTTTAAACCTGTCTACACTTTTTAAAAATCCAAGTTAGCAACACTGAACGGAACAATTGCTCGGCGGCCGCGACAGACGCAAACAGCCGCAAACAGTCGCTGCATCGCGATGCAGCTTCTTTTTGCAGCTAAATCGCGCGTTTCCGCTTCAGCTGCTAAAGCGCGCGTTTCCGCGTTAGCTGCTAAATCGCGCGATTTTGCTGCAAAAAGTAGCACGTGTGGTCAGGGCCATAGAAATTTCGTTTTACATCATTTAGGTTCAACAATTGAATGCGGCTGTAAAGAGGCCTTGTCAATAGGTGCAGCTGTGCAACTTTGTCAATTTATGTCATGACACAATTATTAATATAATACATTATGTCATGAAATACAAAAGTAAATTATGAAACATGTCAATAAATTAAAACTGCAATTATTAAAAATATGTATAGTTACTGTCATTAGTAAATTTCATTAAACTTGCATTTCATTACTGTTTTAGCCCAGTCTTTACGATCATTTATAAAGCCTTTGACCATATAGTAAGCCTTTTTGAGTAAATATCTTTTTATGGCAGTTTTAAATTTTGTTTCGTTGAGACCCTCTAACTGTTTAGGGATTACATTATAAAAAAGCACACAATTTCCGACAAAGCAACCAATTGTCTTCTGGAGTCTACACTGTGGAAAAGCAAATTTATTGAAGTGAAAACTTCTTTAGGCGCGCCTAGACAGATATTTCGTAGGCTGTAAATTGGATTCTAGCATCACGCTCGGATATGATAAGAAATCTTCGGGTAAACTCGGTACCATGGCTATTGGCAATTTAGAAATGCGTCAGCCAATGGGAAATGCTGAAAAGGCGTGGCCTCGGCATCATGCCATGGCCATCTAGAAATGCATCAGCCAATAAGAAATGCTGACGCATTTCGAGATGGCCATGCCATGATGCCCAGGCCACGCCCTCCGGTTACACACATGTAGTTTCCAAAGTAAGCTATCAAATTCTGAGTTATAAGTTTTCACTTCTATCGGCAGTTCCTATGACTGCCAATTTTTTTATATAGCATTCGGCCTATAGCAGTGAAATTTAGAAGATTAGTATGGTGTTAGTATTGCGCTAATGTTGTGTTGTTAATGTAACACTATTGTACCACCTGTATTTTTACAGATATAGGTAATGCGAACTCTCAAGATTACACTCTCAATTTCTCACAAGCTAGTTGTAGATATATCTATGTATGTTAAGTAATGTTGAGATGATGTCTTTTCAATTTTCTTTTCACAAGGATAACCACAACCCTTTTAATCTATTACACTCATCGATATAAATCAATGGATGTGCCCTCCCAAACTTCAGACGCACCGAATTATGTTATTGTTGGAAAGAGTGAGTTCACTCTTTCCATTCTAGTCGGTTGTAGGAAGCGGTGAACGCCGGATGTTTTTACTCATCACTATTCGTTGTCAACCACCAAAATAAGTAGAACCACAACAGACTTCGCCGCTAGCGATTGTAGGGATCAAGTAGATTGGTTGTGTAAACCACTCACTAGACCACACAGAAGCAGTTTGTTTTCAGACGCAGACAATTTCAAGGTGCTCAGGGCACATTTTTTTGTTTATATCGATGATTACATTAGGTCTGCTGACGCCTGTGTAATAAATAATTAAAGTATTTCCAAAAAGTTGAACGGACACGACACTCTGATTGAGCTTCATAAGGGGTGATTACTGCGCTGTACGTACTGATTAAAGAATTTATGCAGTCTGAATTGACTCACTCAACTGCCAGGACGGGGCGACGCCTGTAAGCTTTGATGATGTTATGTGGATACGACAGTTGAAGAGACTACTTATTTAGCCGCTTGAGGACTTTTTGGCAGGGAAACATCGTGTAGGTTTCCGACATATGAATGTAGCGTCGGAACGGCAGCGTAGTAACGAAAGGGACGTGCGCATTAAAAATTTTTTGGAATTTGGTGAAATTTTATTTAATCTTTAATTTCTTTTATTAAATAACTTAATCTTGTGAGTCCTCGTCACGGATTTGCGTAATAGCACAGTATCTGTGCTATGCTGTTTGAGCATTAATGTTGCACAATGCGTTACCTGCATAAATACTAAAGTTCTAAGTTACAAGTTTTCACTTATATCGGCAGTCCCTACGACTGCCGATATAAGTGATATTGGAACATGAAGAGTCTAAATTATTACCTAGCACTCTACTGCTCACTCTTTTTTTTGGCATATGCTTGCATTTTTCAGTAGATTGCTTATTTAAAAGCAGTAACGTAATGTAGCGCGTTTACCTTGAAGATTCCGATTTGAAGGTTTCTAGCAACTAGCAAGTAACGGGAAACACAGACTGGAGTAGAATATAGAGACGAATAATTCAGGTATTCAGGATAATAATTATCATGAATGAATGCATAAATTATTGCGTTGTCACGCTGACGACACTTTGTACTTTTATATGATGTTATAATGCATAATAGGTAAATGCCTCAAGTTACTTAGTAATTTTGTTTTAGGCGTATCCACAGTAAGATGTCGCCACGGAACCCATTCTGTAAGCAACAAGGGTCAATAAAAGAGTAACCCCTTCTATTACCCGACTGTACAAAGCTACCTATGGCTAGGGTTGTCGATCACGCGTGACTTCACTTGTCTGGGTTCTTTCTTCAGTGGACTGTTCAATAGATTTAACACGTCTCAAGTACTTAAGTAAGGGGGGAAGTAGCCGTCAATAGTGTTGGATAGGACATGACTTGAAAAAGAGTATAGGTTGGAGATCGGATTCCCGTCGATCCGGCCGGATCCGGTCGGTCGAATCCGGCGGGATTGAATCAAATCTGAATGATTTTCGATTCAACGAATACTTTGTAAGATAATCATTGTCATTTTACATAATTATTATATTCCGAGAGTTGGTAGGTATTTAAGGCAAGCTCTCCTTCTCGCTCTCGTCCTGCGATTTACTGAGCTAAAGTGGTACACAAAAGCTGGTATAATAAAAAAAAATTGGCAGTCATAGGAACTGCCGATAGAAGTGAAAACTTATAACTCAGAATTTGATAGTTTACTTTGGAAACTACGCGGGTGAATCCGGAGGGTGTGGCCTGGTCATCATGGTATGACCATCTATAAATGCCTCAACATTTCCCATTGGCTGACTCGTTTCTAGATGGTCATGCCATGATGGCCAGGCCACGCCCTTTCAGCATTTCTAGACGGCCAATGGCTATGGTCCCGAGTTTACCCGAATCTTATCATACCTGAGCGTGACGCTAGAATTCAATTCACAGCCCACGAAAAATCTGCCTGAGGCGCGCTAAAAGAAGTTTTCACTTCAAAAACAGTGAGTCATGAATTGAAGTAGATTGTTTCGTTTTATAAAGAAAAATAAATAATTAAATGATTGAAGTTTTACTAGTTTAACATTGAACTGTCAACCCTACGGCGAGATAGGTAAAGATAGTCTGAACGGACCTATTGTATGGAGATGAGATGCAAACAGCGCCTTTGAGCGCCGTCTGATGGCAGGTCATGGTGGAAGAATTAATTTTTATTGTACCAGTAGACTGGGAGTACTGATACTGCTTGATGGTGTCTTTGTCAATTAATGCGATTATTATACGTATACAATTACTATAGAAACATTATCCAAATTATTTATTAAAATATGGAGAAACAACAAACAACAAAAAACATACAAAATCAGTAAAACCTAGGAATAGAACAGGCCTTATCGTTAAACGCGGTTTCTTCCAAGCAGCCTTTGGGAGAGATGGTTTTTGATATGTCTAAAAAGCGGCGTGTTCAAATTATTATTTTATTACATAGTGACAGATCGAGCAAGACATGTTTCTGATGGTAAGCAACACGCCTGTCATTAACAGCGCAGTGCCACAGACCTATTTTAACATGAAAAAAGAAGAAAGAGATAGAAACCATGGTCTTCAAAGCGGAAGTTACTACTTACTAGAAGTTACTTTCAGAGTACTAAGCAGTACTCTGCAAACTTCCGCTTTGAAGACCATAGTTTCTATCTCTTTCTTCTGGCAGGACGAAAAACCATCGAAAAACTAGGCAAATTCCGTAAAGCACTTGATCACTACATATTTAGTTCCTATCAACAAATCAGACATTTGTTAGTAAAACAAGCCTCTCCGCAATAATGAAGTTTAAATAAATGTCTATCAAATGTGTTTGTGAGATATAAAGAAAGCAAGTACGTAAGTAATATAATAAGGCAGATACTCTATATTTCACAATTCAGATCCAAACGGCAACGTTACAAATCCTATATTTCTGGGTTACGAGTACAGTGATTTAAACTCTTCACATTCACAATAATACTCTGTGCTGTTAGGGGTGTGTTACCATCAGACATCCATCTTACTCGCCTCGTCACGTTATCTAAAGGAAAACTGCTACACGTATTCACTGTACCCGAAATGAAATTGAATTTCCAAGAACGTAACGAATACAAACAAACAATAACTCGCGAAGTCGGAGTATGAAGTGGCATAGCTCCGAGCTCCGAACGATATCACTCGCCGAATTACTGGAGAGACGTCGCAGTTTCACGGCACTGCGAGCTTCCACTGGCGCCAGTGCAGAATGTAAGCGGCGGCGGGTATTGGCTACTAGAGCTTCCGTCCCAGGGTCTCGGTCTCGAAAATTTCTTCGTATCTCGACGATTTTTTCGTATTTTCGAGACGTGCCTTGGAGTCTACCCTAGCTACCTTGAGTCTTGGAAAAAATTGACTTAAGCCACATTAAGTTGTTTTTTTAAAGCCTGGCAACTCGTAAAATGTAGTATTTTATTACTAACGTTAAGAAGCAACACTGAAAAATTAAAATTCTTCTAAAAAAGCTCTAGTGTAATTGATTGTTGATTTCAGAGAGAAATCCCACTAATATTATAAATGCGAAAGTTTGAATGTTTAGGTGTTTGGATGTTTGTTGCTTTTATCCACATATGTAATAAATTTAATTCAGAGCCTTTTAGTAGTTTTTACTTGAAATATTAACAGACATACAAACTTTCGAATTTATAATATTAGTAGTATAGTTCATTACGACATGTGTTGTGTATTATATTTACAACAAATTACGAAAACTATACGTTTTGTTTTTTCGGAAATATTTGATTGGTATTATAGTAAACCCGCGCTATCTCCTGACATAGACCAATCAATCGCTCACCGAAAATAAGGAGCAGATCACAGTGCGGAACGCACTTACATCCAAATTGCTGTCAGTTCCCCGCTCTTACTCACGGCCCTTGTAATTATCGCATACGAACGGTGGGGGTAAGAAAAGGGGGGACAAGCGCTACCCAAATCCTTACGAGGGCTCTAATTGTGTTTTTCTACTAAATTCCTGTTTTACAAAGCAAAAAATGGTATAATTATGCAAAAGAGGAGAAAACGGTAGCGAACGGAGCAAATCTGAATATTAGCGGTAAATACGAGGATTATTCAAGATTTGAGAATCGCGAAAATACCTGAGAGGAAAGCAAATTTCCCATTCTTGATTATAATGAGGTATTTACTTTATTTACAAGGATCTCGTATTTTAAAGCAACAAAGGAAACATGAATTAATTCGTTCGAGGCTACCGCTTACATCTCAACTAATTAAGCTAGACCACGTGTCGTTAAATTTTCTTTAATGCAAGTTCAGACGGCTTAACGCACTTAAACCATACGTAAACTCGACTTTACGGCTCTTAAAATACATAAAACGATTCAGCCTGCACTCTTAACGCCGCCATTACTACTGTGCGTGTTCAAAACTACTTTATTCCGTCTATTTAAAGCGTCCGAAGCTTTTATCGCTCGAAACTCTACAATGTGTTTCCGCTTGTTTCAGGTTGTCGACAACATGGAGTGGGGTGTACTCAGATTACTCACTCTCCTCAATCTGGTCCTGGCGACTTTTGGCGATTTCGCGGTGAACTGCCCAGCGGGATGCAAGTGTGTCTGGGCCAGCGGAAACAAACAGGCAGACTGCTCCAATGCACACTTCCAAGACATTCCAAGAAACCTCAGCACCGAAATACAGAACCTGGACTTAACTGGAAACAATCTATACGAAATTACAAGACTGGCATTTCAAGAAGTCGAACTTATTAATTTGAAGAAACTGATTTTGCGAGACTGCAAATTACAAACGATTCAACGAAATGGACTCAGCGGACTCGCCATCATGATTGAGCTAGACTTATCCAAAAATGACTTGAAGACGTTACTATCTGATACGTTTAAGGAGACCGTGAAGATAAGATGGATCTTGCTCAATGATAACAAGCTCGAGAAATTAGAAGACGGACTTTTTAACAATTTGCCGTTCCTGCAGAAAGTCGACCTGAGTAATAATCGTATTGCAACTTTGGGAATGAAAACTTTTATGAACGTCCCAAAGCTTAACATCCTCAGACTAGACAGCAATAAACTTGAGCACATGAAAATCGACACGCTTAGTGCACTGACCTCACTTTCTAATTTGGACGTTCACGATAACCCTTGGAGGTGTGACTGCTATTTGCAACAGTTCAGAAATTGGGTGATAAGCAAGAACTTCTACACGTCTGCTATATATTGCGCTGAACCACCTAAGGTACATGGGAAACCATGGAAAGAGCTAGATTCCAGTGACTTCGCTTGCCGACCCAGTATTGTATACCCATCTACCAGTACCACTCTTCGAACGTCCGATACAAATGTGACACTATCGTGCCTAGTAAACGGTAACCCTGCTCCGGAAGTAAATTGGGTACTGAATGCCCAAATCATAGACGGATCATACAGATATCAAGGAGAAATTAAATACTTCATCACGCAATCTAACAATGATAACAGCAAATGGGTGAACATCACAATCATTGACGCCGGAATTACAGATAATGGCGAGTACTTATGTGTGGCGAAAAATCAAGGTGGTGTCGAAGAACGGAGCTTGACTTTAGCTATTACACAAACTCAGCCAGGCATCGTTGTACCGACTGGGATGGATAACAACATGTTGCCAGTTTTGATTGGAGTTTCCTGTACGGCTGCTATTTTACTGATTCTTCTGATCATACTATGCTGGTGCTGCTGTAGGCGACGCAATTCCGAT
Organism: Ectropis crepuscularia; assembly: GCA_963693475.1. Taxonomy (NCBI): domain Eukaryota; kingdom Metazoa; phylum Arthropoda; class Insecta; order Lepidoptera; family Geometridae; genus Ectropis; species Ectropis crepuscularia. Next base: position 25,829,119 of record OY856355.1, read on the forward strand.
AAAAAGAAGGCTGACAACTCAAACGGAGAGGCTCTCATTGAAGGTTCTGTGATACCGGAGATGGAGAAGAGCCTCATAAGCGCCGTGAACCCAGTAACAAAGCCGCCACGAAGATACGACGCTCCTCCTTCCATCATGAGCGGCGCTACTGAGATGTCCGAGCTCAACAAGACATTGCTGGACAATGATTCTGTTTTTGGTAAGTTATTTCAGTCTTAAAATCATTATTGAAGTGAAAGCTTGTCTTGGCGCACCACATACTGATTTTCCGTGAGCTGTGAATTGAACTCAAGCTTGTAAATGAAAGAAATCTTCCGGTAAACTCGGATAATATAGATGACCATGGTCTTGGCCATGCCCTCCGGTTTTACCCGCATAGTCTTCAAAGTGAGCCATCAAATTCTGAGTTGTAAGTTTTCACTACTATCGGCAGTCCCTATGACTTTAATTTTTTTGTTTTTTTGTGAACTGTTGAAAAGTAAATAATTAATGGAATATGTTTATTTCTTAATGTGAAGGTTCTCAAACGGGCCTGGCTGAGTCTTGGAATTTGAATTAATTGTTTTTTCTCCTGTTCCGTAAAGTTTCTAACACGAGTAATCGTATTATATTGCCATTATTCGTATTTGTATTTATTTGTAAAACAATATTTTACTACAAAACAGCTCTCGAATCAATGGTAAATCGTTTTCCTTGTTTTGTTGATAACGATAAGCTATTTCAGAGAAAGAAATAAATCAAATAATATTGCTTACTCTCCTCGGTTCAAGGTTGAAACCGAGAAAAACACTTTACTGTGCTTACATAGTAATAAAATGTATGAGATTCGTTCAAAAAAAATTCCATTCAAGTTTTTTTACGAAATTAAAATATTTTTATAATAAATAGAAGTCCTGCACATTCTTCCAAACCCATTTGATTTTAATCAAAATCGGATTTTATATTTATTCTGATGCTTCTGTGCAAATTGTTTATATATTTGTTTTTATTTTCAGCTCCCAATGACGACGAGAAACGGTCTCTGGACTTCGATCATCCAAACAAACGGTCGCAGGACGCACTCAATGTAGAGTATGGAAGACACGACAGTCGTGCATACCCCCCTGACTTGCTATCCTTCCCTCCACGAGCTGCTCAAATATCTCCCGCTGCCAGTAATGCTTCTACAGTCCCCGACACCACCAGGCTGCCCCCGCAACTGAATCCAGTCAGTCCTATACACTCGCCGATATACGGGATGACCACTAACCAAAACCTCTTCAGAACTCTTCCGTATTCTCGTTCTCAGTCACCTTTCACGGCCCCCATCACTCCACCTGTCGTAACTCCTCGACAAGGTTATGTCACGATCCCGAGAAGACCTAGAGTTCCCAGCTGGTCCAGCACTGCTAGCACTGCTATCCTCCCGAGCTCAGAAGCTCAAGAACCTCTGTATGATAACTTGGGGCTGAGAACAACAGCTGATGGAAGCTCGGTGTTATCTCTGAACAAGGCTGGTTTGGAGACTCAGTTCTCTCCGATGAGGAACAGACCTTTGCCAGCTACTCCAACGGCCTTCCAAACTCCTCATCCAGTCTTTTATGCACCAATAGAAGAACAAGAACCAGCTCCTTCACCTGTTCCTCAGTACAACCCTCGGAACAGTGTCGTGTCTCAGATTTCGAGCCAATTATCGACTCCAGGTCCTCAGGAGCCCGTTAACCCGCGGATGAGCTGGACAGCAAAGAACACCTCGACTCCTCAGCACGAACCACGGAAACAACTATTCAGCGATAGAAGCGATACTCAGTCGCAAGGTTCTGAAAATAGCACACTGAGTCGAAAGGGGAAACCTGAGACCGGTTCTTTAAGACGGAACCCAGTGCCGAGAGACAACAAAGAAGAAATCGGTTCTCCTTCTAAAGAAGATCCTAGGAAAAACGAGACCAATATATCTTTGAACCAGTCGGGAACTCTGGGTCGTAGCGGAAAGATACCTCCAAGACCTCCACCAAAGCCCAAGAAAAAGCCGATTACAGAGGTCAGTCCTACGGAACCTCTATTCGAAGACGAAGGTGAAGATGGAACGGAAGTGTAGCAGTGAGTTCTCGTTACCAACCAAAGTGCCAATGAGCTTTTAGTGAACGACGTGTTTATAGTGAGTGAAGCGAACACTGCCCTTGGACTCGAAGTGACAAGAGACAATTTCAGTAGGTTGAGGTGCTCCTGTACATAAAACGTTCGTGCTAGATTTTTTACCTATCGCGTACAATTATGGACCATTTTTAAGAGTTTTAATATAATTAGATTTGCGCATCGTGAAATACACTGTACACTGTATGTTACATAAGTATTTTAAGTATTTATTCCTTTGTGGTTCTTTTTTTTTTTGTTAAGAGGAATAGCTATGAATTCGCTTGCCAGTTGAAGTAGGCATCTCTAACCGTTTCCAAGACTGATTATTCTAAATTGACATCTGTTTTGACATTCCTTTGAACATTCTCATCGTTTTGACTTACTTTTTCATTGTCAATAGATTTGCTAGAGTGGAATTAAGTTTAGAAGACTGACAAACTGTTGGTAGCTTTGTAACTGTTGATGTGGTCAACAGTTTATGTAAAGCTTTCTTGTGATTGGATCAGTTCTTCTGTTTATGAGTCTTGTGTATTTAGAGCGATTGTCGCGTGCTTGTAGATATTTTACACAATGAAAATCAGTCGGTCCATGCTATTTGACAGCAAATACCTTATTATAATAAGTTTTTGTATCATTAATAAGCGACAATCATGATGGTCTACTGTAAAAAATTCCATAGCTGGTGGCATTTACCATGTGTATGTTATGTTTCCTGAAATCTTTAACTTTGTAATTTTCAAGTTAAGTTCATTTTAGTTTTAAACCGAGACTGTTGTCATCCGAATATTTTAACTTTCCAATTTATACAGTGGCATAGTGCTTTATGCCTAAGAAATAGTTCCTAAAGAATTAATATTGTTTTTAATTTAGAAAGGTGCAGATGATGGGGGTTGTTTAATTATTTCTTTGAGTTTACTTTTTATAATATTATTCACAACGCCAACATTTGTATTACAAAACATATTTTCTTTTTAAATGTATTTTTTTACCCAATGACGTCTGTAAAGTGTGCTATTGTCGATTCTTGGTAGAAAGATCAATTTTAATGTCTGTTTGATCTACGGGTCCGATATTATCATGTAGTTACTTATTCTTTTGGTTTTTTTGTTCATACATAATGATTTTGTAAATAAATGTTAAAAACTGTAATTGAACAAGCCCCATTACAAAACAAGGCATGTGGAATCTTCTCTTTAAAACCAGATTTTGTAAAATCTGGAGAAAATGTGCTAAGTTTTATTGTTTTTATCTATTTGGACTCTACATTGTATATTTACCTAGTTTAGTTCAACTTAAGTATACGTGCCATTGGGTGCAATTTAAGTACCTAATTAATGGATGATCGTCAAATATCAAATGACAATATTTTTATTGCTACAGACGCTAAAATGAATATAATTGAAAAACTGATATTAGTATGGAAGTAGAGTTTACATTCTCATAAAGTCACACAAATAATTTTGGCTGATCACTAAGACATGAAATAGGGTGCTCCATTAAATTTTTGAGACCACTGTAGTAGTATTTCGAACTTCCTTGTGGGGTGGCATATGACATTATGCCCCCCTTCCGTTACTTGGATGCCTTCATAGAAAAGGTATTTCACGTGAGAGTTACAAAATTCATATTTTTATTTCCATTGAAAACACTTTTATCCGTGTTTGATTTAGCTAGATTGTTTTAATTCTGATCGACTCACAACTTCCCAAAAGCCTCACATAATTAAAGGATGATCATCAGTAATGGTTGCGCTATACCTAACAGTACTGTCACATAACAGCCTTGGCTGGCAGACTATGTCCAGAAGTAGACTTTTAGTTAGTGGTAGGACTCTTGGCAGAGTCCGCCTGGGGAAGGACCACACCTTTGCCAGCTATTCTACCGCCAAGCAGTAATGTGCAAACATTGGTGTGTTCTGGTTTGAAGGGCAATGTTTCCAAAAAAATTACAGTGCTTAGATAGAACAACTTAGATATAACAACTTATATCTCTGGGTGCCGAGCGCAGTGCAGTGCTAGCTAGGTAATGATTTGGAATCTTCATGTTCCAATAGCTGCATGTCACTGTGCTGTTATGTGGTAGGTATGTTGCTTATCATCAGGCATATGGCCAGCTCGTCTCGTCAGTCTTTATTAAAACAAAAATGTAGATTCCCCATGCCTTACAAATATTTTCTGTGTCTTATTTGTAAACGTTACTTGCTACCGCAATTATGTTTTAATGTTTAAGTTTCAGTTAAGTACTGGTGCTTATTTTAACAGACATTTATGTGAACTATTTATTTTGTAATCGTACTTTTAAGAAATAATATAAGTACAATCATGACAAGTTCGAGAGATGAAGTGTGTCCACATAAGTTTGGGGTTACTTTTTGATCAGGGATTATGAGTACATAAGTATAAGGCCCCTTAGGCTAAGTTCAGAAGGTCAAGTCGTGTGCTAAATAGGTTTTTATGTAACATTATCGGCCGTGTTTGTAACTTACCGCTCTCAAATGCAATCATATTTAAAAAAAAATACACTTAACCTCTTTCGTGGCATGTGTCCACGTTTCGGGGTGGACCGCCGCGTTCCTTTTAATTTAAATCTAAGTTCCTGTTGATTGAGTCTAAACTTGCTTAACGGGCATTCATCCTGAATTCATAAACAGGTTAATGGATACAGAAGACAAAAATCTATCAGATATTTGATCAAAGTGAACTCGGTTTAGAATTTTTCATACGCTTCAGACGTCATAAAACTAAAAAACAAAAATGTGCTGTGTTTTTTTTAATACTCAGCATAATATATTAAAATTAAATTATAGCCACTTCATAATATCATTTTAATTTGGCTAAAAACACTTTAGACCAGGGTCGATAATTTTTAAAACCAAAAAAAATAGTAGTAGAATGAAACCCATTAGAAAAGGAGGGGAATATTATAAACATTTAAGGAAAAATAAATTACGGGCGATCTGAGGTCGGGAAGGGGATGGGGGTGAGTTTTTAAGGGTAAAAAACGGTTATTCTCGATTTCCGGCAAAACTAAAAGTCCTATTGAAAAAAGTTACATGGCAAAGTTGTAGGTAATAAAAAGATCTAAAACTTTTGCATACACACTTTTTTCACATAACCTCAAAATTTATGTGAAAAATTCAAAAAACCAAGTTTTTGGTTTTTTATTTTTATCTTTTACAAAAATATTTTTTTTTTTTACGAAATTTGATGAGAACTTATCTTTTTATGTCCCAAATACGCTGTAATTTATTTGATCAAAAATATTAATTTTTTCACATTATTTTGAATGAATATCGAAAAAAACACCCTAACATTCAATCGAAAAGTCACCCGTCAAAATATCAGCTTTTTTCAAAAATTTGGTATGTTTCCTGTTCGTTGAAATCTCTACTTTCCGATGGTGAAAAAAAATAAAAATGTTACCATAGTAAATCTTCTCAGAAAAAGCAAAAAATAAAAAAAAACTCGAATTTGATTATTTTTTTTCATTATTATAAAAAAATTTGAGCTATTTATTTAAATTAACACTTTAATTACTCGAAAAACGTTAGATTACATGTTACATTGATAAAAAAAGAAAATTGCAAATAAAAATATACTACTATAATTAACAAACAAATAAGTTAATACAATTAATATTTAATAAGACATCTACAATATTTGGAGAAAGTTGTCGAATTTTCTTTAAATTATATGCGTAGATGTCTATTTATTACTATTTTAAGATAAATTATATACCTGGACGTCTACTCTGTTTCTACGAAAACGAAATTTCGAAAAAAAACTAGCGACTTTCCTACTCTCGTTCTACTTCGTTTCGTCCGATACAACATTGTTTGAAGTTTAAATGTTCTAAGCATACTCTAATTAGAGTAGACTTAGAACATTCAAACGGACAAAACGACGGATCGAAGTAGAATCGGAGTTGGAAAATGGCGAGTTTATTACGGAATTACGTTTTCGTTGAATTAGAGTAGACGTCCTGAGTGACCTACGAAAAATAGTAGCCCATCAAAAGGTATTTTCAAGTGGGGAAGGGGCTAGGCGGGTCTGGGTCTTACTACATACATACCTACTATTTCGTAGCAGCTGTTACAACCGTTAGATGATGATGAGAATGATCTCATTGGTTAAAGATTTCATACGGGCTGAACGTGCAGGTTATTGGGAATTTTGTTTAAAATGCATTCTCATCATCATCTAACGGTTGTAACAGCTGCTACGAAATAGTAGGTATGTATGTAGTAAGACCCAGACCCGCCTAGCCCCTTCCCCACTTCTCCATGAAATACCTTTTGATGGGCTACTATTTTTCGTAGGTCACTCAGGTATATAATTAATTTATCTTAAAATAGTAATAAATAGACATATACGCATATAATTTAAAGAAGATTCGACAACTTTCTCCAAATATTGTAGATGTCTTATTAAATATTAATTTTATTAACTTATTTGTTTGTTAATTATAGTAGTATATTTTTATTTGCAATTTTCTTTTTTTTATCAATGTAACATGTAATCTAACGTTTTTCGAGTAATTAAAGTGTTAATTTTAATAAATAGCTCAAATTTTTTTAAATTATGAAAAAAAAAATCAAATTCGAGTTTTTTTCGATTTTTTGCTTTTTCTGAGAAGATTTACTATGGTAACATTTTTATTTTTTTTCACCTTCGGAAAGTAGAGATTTCAACGAACAGGAAACATACCAAATTTTTGAAAAAAGCTGATATTTTGACGGGTGACTTTTCGATTGAATGTTAGGGTGTTTTTTTCGATATTCATTCAAAATAATGTGAAAAAATTAATATTTTTGATCAAATAAATTACAGCGTATTTGGGACATAAAAAGATAAGTTTTCATCAAATTTCGTTAAAAAAAAAAATATTTTTGTAAAAGATAAAAATAAAAAACCAAAAACTTGGTTTTTTGAATTTTTCACATAAATTTTGAGGTTATGTGAAAAAAGTGTGTACGCAAAAGTTTTAGATCTTTTTATTACCTACAACTTTGCCATGTAACTTTTTTCAATAGGACTTTTAGTTTTGCCGGAAATCGAGAATAACCGTTTTTTACCCTTAAAAACTCACCCCCATCCCCTTCCCGACCTCAGATCGCCCGTAATTTATTTTTCCTTTAATTTTTATAATACTCCCCTTCTTTTCCAATGGGTTTCATCCTACTACTATTTTTTTTCACTTTTTATTATTTTTAAAGGCTTCCCTGGTCTTTTAAAACCCTGGTCTACTTGTCTTAATTACAATGGTAAATTAATGCATTTATGTGTACGTGGATTCACTTCTATTCATTTGCCCCGATACAAATTAAGGCGGAATAAACTAAGTTTAAGCGACAAAAAAGTAGCCATTCTGAACTTAGTCGTATTAATAAATGTGATGGTTTTTTTGTTATTATTTACGAAACTTTGTTCATGAAGTTAGTATAATTTATGCTGTAGATATTCAACACCATCTACTAATAGGTGCATAGAACTTTCACGGTGTTATGACCACAATAATTACCTTTAAAAATTAAATTTTGGTGTTATCGTGCAAGAAATAAATGAGATAATGAAAAAATAGAAAAAATCGTTTCGATTAATTTTGCAATGAATTTTCACTGTTTTATAGTAAGGTCTGAAATAAGTGGTACTCAAAATCACGAATAGCTTCTTGAACATAATTATTTATCATTTGTTTATAGTTCAGAGTAACGTAACGGCACGAGCAAGATATCCGCCTGATGGTAAGTAACACGCCTGTCCGTTATAGCACAGTGTTATACAGTAAACATAAAAAATTAAAACATCTACCCAGTGCAAATAATAGTGACGAGGACAATGTAAAAATATGCTGTCGCAACACAAACGCGATCCAAATGTCTGCCCAACACTGGGAATTTTTTAGATGTCTGCACTACGCTCGCCAGCCCAATACATAAAATGATTTATCTCTTTGACTTAAAATTACTCTGAAAGCATTGCTCTTCAAACGGCAACACAGTAGTGTTTGAAAATACATTACCTATTTGTATTATGTTTCCTTAATTTTTCACATTTATTAATAAGGGGACGAATTGTAAACGAAAACTACATATTAATGGCCTATAAACGAAATTATGTTTTAAATTCATATGTTTGTATATAACCTTTACGTACATGGAAGTGTATAATTATTTTGCAGTTTTATTGTATACATCCAGTTTATGTAGTTTTAAGGGCTGCTCTGTACATATAAACATTATTATGAAACTGATTAAAGCTATATTTCAGTATTTTGTGTTTTATTCATTTCATTTAAGGTCTAAATTACAATACACTTACGCACCTACTTACACTTATTCCAAGCATTTACTTAAAAGGCTTATTCCGCATGGGTAAATTTAGTCGACTTAAGTCAGTCAGAAATCATCATTGTTTCTGAATATGGTATGATAGCTTCCTGAATGCTGTTACAGGTCACTGAATTAAGTAGCGACTAAATTTAGCCGTGTGTAATCCATTTAACCTTTTGACCACCAGATAGTACAGTAACTTTAAACATTACCGTAGGCGTTAAATTCGGCAGATCTGATTTTTTGCAGACTTGTTTATGATGTTGGCCTAATGATTGTCCCAAGTTTGTGACCTCGAGCGACGAACGCAACTTTGTCAAAAATCGAAAAAACCGCGAAAAATCGTTTATTTTTCAAATTTGGGCGATTATAACCCTAAACGACTAGTTTTTGTAAAAACTTTCTTATGGCGTTTATAAAGTAGACTAAATTTGCTACAATATGATACTAGAATTGTCTCTGTACTCCCAATAGTTTCTGAGAATAAGTCTTTCAAAGTTTATAATTTTTTTCGTACTTCGCAATTTTTAGTAATATTTTAACTCCTACTTGACCACTTTGTGGCAGAGTTACGGCGGTTTTTAACCCCCGATCAAAAAAAGAGGTTATAAATTTGACGTCGAAGTCTGTCTGTCTATCAGACAGACACACATACAGGTCTGTCTCTATGTGTATCTGCCTGTGTGTGTATCTGTCTATGGCACCGTAAAGCTCAAACGGATGGGCCGATTTCGATGCGGTTTTTTTAATTTGAAGATACATTTTTGTGTTGATGTTTTGGGCTATTTTTGGTTAATCTATTGGAATCTATTGGAATCGATATTAATCAAAAATAGCTCAAAACATCAACACAAAAATGTATCTTCAAATAAAAAAAACCGCATCGAAATCGGCCCATCCGTTTGAGCTCTACGGTGCCATAGACAGATATACACACAGGCATATACACATAGAGACAGACCTGTATGTGTGTCTGTCTGATAGACAGACAGACTTCGACGTCAAATTTATAACACCTCTTTTTTTGGTCGGGGGTTAAAAACCGCCGTAACTGTGCCACAAAGTGGTCAAGTAGGAGTTAAAATATTGCTAAAAAGTGCGAAGTACGAAAAAAAATATAAACTTTGAAAGACTTATTCTCAGAAACTATTGAGTGTACAGAGACAATTCTAGTATCATATTGTAGCAAATTTAGTCTACTTTATAAACGCCATAAGAAAGTTTTTACAAAAACTATTCGTTTAGGGTTATAATCGCCAAAATTTGAAAAATAAACGATTTTTTCGCGGTTGTTTCGATTTTTGACAAAGTTGCGTTCGTCGCTTGAGGTCACAAGCTTGGAACAAACATTAGGCCAACATCATAAACAAGTCTGCAAAAAATCAGATCTACCGGATTTAACGCATCCTACTCCATACATTCAGGCGACAAAGTTACTGGACTAAGAGTCACCTATACTTGACAAGCGCTAGCGAGCATTGAGCGCCAACGACGTCTATAGTTCTGATGACTAAAATTAAAAAACGCACTACACCATAATATTAATTAAAAATTTATCAGTACTGGTATTTTTTTTACCTAACTCCCAGCAAAACAACGTATAAATGTACAAAACTAGTCGCTGAAAACCATGGATGGGTGCTGTGATTTTTTTAATTTTGTGACGTACGCTTGGCGTACAGGGCACGGAAATGCAATTTAGTCTCGGCGGTCAAAAGGTTAATGCTTACGCGAGCATTTATAATATTAGTAGGACGAGCATCCTACTAATATTATAAATCTCAATGTTAAGATGTTTGTTGCTCAATAACGTCAAAACGGCTAAACAGATCGAGCTGAAATTTAGTACACAGATAGCTCAAAGTCTGGTATAACACATAAGGCTACATTTTATTCCGAAATAATGCACAGTTCCTTAGGGATCAAGTATAAATGTAACATCGGAACGCCTTACTAGATTATGTTGCAATTTGTAACACAGATCCAAACATCGAAACAAAATAGGACATTTATTATCCCGAAAACAAGCATAGTTGAAGGAATGAATGAATGAAAACTCTTTATTGTTCACACCTTAAGATAGTACAGAAAACACATAGGAGTAAAGAAAGATGGAAAGCGGCCAAACGGTGCCACGTTAGTACCGTGGTGTCTCGGTAGGGCATTAGTCTGGGATGCCACGTGTGTGGACACCCTGGCTCCGTCTCATGTCGGTAGTTCGGCTCAAACCGTTGGAGCTGCGGCTGAACAGGCACAGCTCCTTAAACAACGGAAGTACTCCCAGCTCAGCGCAAATTATGATTTTTTTGCGTTGGCTGTGGAGACTATGGGACCGTGGTCGTCCGATATGAAAAAGTTCTCCAAACAACTGTCGAAGCGGTTGGTTCTCGCCTCAGGGGAACTCAGAGCTGGCACTTACTTCGCCAAAAAACTTATATTAAGTATTAGTATCGCCATCCAATGGGGCAACGCTGCCAGCGTTCTGGGAACCCTGCCGCGCGGCAGCGAACTCGACGGCGTGTTTGAATTATAGGGAGTGTGTTGTTTTTTTTAATTTATTATTTTTAAATATTGTAATGTTATCAATTTTTTAACTAATTCATAGTAAAACTAGTGAAACAACTGGCGGCCTTATCGCTGAAAGCGATTTCTTCCAGGCAACCTTGGGGTGGACATAGAAACTAGGATAACTTAAAGCGTGGTGCGCAACAAAGACTATTACTACGAGATAAACATACATCCTAATAATATTACATACAAATACTTAAGCTATACAAAATAAAAATACACGAATAAATACAATTAATCATAATATACAATTATACATACATAAACATACGTACCATTAATTGACAAAATGATAAAATATATACCTATCCTTTGATGACAAATACAAGTAGGTAAATAACTGGTAACAGATAAATATGCTTGTAACAGTAAAAAATAAACATCTAAAATTTTAAGTAATAAAAGCAAGTAAAGCAAACAAAAAAAAGAATAAACAATAAATAAAAATAATAATAATTAGGAAACAAAACAATTACAGAGATTACTGTTTCGACAAATAGAACTGCTTTACGTGGACCTTAAAGGCAGGTAACGATTGCAATTTTCGAATACCAACTGGTAGATCGTTCCACAAATGAACTGCCTGAAAAGCGAAGGATTTGCCATAAAAATTTTCAGATCGTGCGGAGGGGGCCATTAAGGATAGTTCCATAGTTCCTTAGGGATCAAGTAGTGGTAGGACTCTTGGCAGAGTCCGCCTGGGGAAGGACCACATCTTTGCCAGTTATTCTACCGCCAAGCAGTAATGTGAAAACATTACTGTGTTCCGGTTTGAAGGGCAATGTTTCCAGAGAAATTACAGGGCTTAGAGATAGAGCAACTTAGATCTCTATCTGATGGGTGACGAGCGCAGTCCAGAGCTAGGTAATGATTTGGGCTCTTCATGTTCCAATAGCTGCGTGTCACTGTGCTGTTATGTGGCAGGAATGTTGCTTACCATCAGGCACATGTCCTGTTCGTCTCGTCACTCTTAATTTAAATAAAATGTAACAACGGAAGGCGTAACTAGATTATGTTGAAAGGACAATGTCCATTTTTGACCCGCCAAAATAGTTGTCGTGCAGACATACGAGTTATATATTAAAAAATCGGGGATTTTTTGTTGTACTCGTGTGCGAAGTTATATAACTTTCTAACATTGCAAAATAATTTGCAATTGTTTGAATTAAACCTACCATTTACCAACAAAGCTGACTTGGAAAATATTACAATAACGAAACGGTACTTGCGTTTCGTTTTAATCCGCGTTAGATTGAAATTGAATATGGATGCTATGTATATCAATTTCTTTCACAATGTCGTTTATTTACTACTTTTACATATTTAAATAACGGTAATATGTATAACCACGGCGACAAAGAAACTATCAAAGCTTTTTATAGCAATGTAAACGAGGAAGAAGTTGGCATGCAATTGTGAAACGAAACGTTTTCACCAAATCCAAATAGGTCAAAGATCAATGTCAAATTGTCAAATCAAAAAAAAGTAAACAAGCAAAATGAATGGTTTTCTTCTTGTTTTCTAAGCGGTGTAATATTTATGCATTATTCACCACAACAAACTCCGATTACCAGATCAAATGTTTCAATGACGGAATTTATATTGGTTTTAACAAAACTGAGAATTATATGATTCAGTGCTCCTGTGACTATGTGACTGTCTCAAAGAGACCGGCAAAACATTCCACAAACGGATTCTATAATCTACACGGCTTTAAGTATTTTTTTTAGTAAACAATGATAGGATGAGCGATACATATGCGTGATGGTAAGCAAACATGCTTGAAAATTAAGAAAACATGTTTGCCTATAACAAGACAGTGTCATAAATTATTGGAACATGAAGACAAGTTCAAATCATCAGACCTAGCCTTGCGGTTAGTTAGTTTAAGCCTTGTGTAGCCTATGATGATTCCATCCGAGAACTATTTTATGGTAATCAGTTGGTAGTTAGAAGTACTATTATTCCTATTTATTCTGATAAGAAATATGTTTTGAGAGATAATATCATAGTTATTTCTTTTCTTTTCTGTATAACAGAAAGAAAACATAATTCTAATGTATTTTGACAGTAAACATAACCTTACTTTTGGTTTAACTGTAACTCATTTTTGGTATTTAGGAAATGAAAAACACCAACAGCAGACGTTTTTGGAAGCATTAACAATCCTAATTAGACACTATCCATCTCTACGCACTTTCAGTATCAAAAAAAGTTTGACAGGTTTTTCAATGTATGGGACGTGGGCATTGTCCTTTGGAACACATAGTTTATGGGATTTCAGTTACTAGTTAAACAAACAAACACTCCGGTGTTACTATGAATAAACAAAGTAAGACAACAACTCTACATTTTTACCAGTTTGAGAAAGCAGTGAATTTATACACAGATAATATCTAAAATACTACGCGGACGAAGTCGCGGGTAACAGCTAGTATTGAATGAATTAATGAAATGAAATTAATTTGGTTTAAGAATAGTTACTTAAAAAACAGTTTCGTATTTACTATCATAAAAACAAATATATAATTTAACATATTAGTAGGATGTCTAAAAAGGCGATGCTTCCGAACAGGACTACGTATGCAGGTACGTAGTAATATAAATACCAATCTAAGAGACTGGCTGCATTTCCATGCTGAATGGCAAATTTATTGGGCTGGGTCAGGATTTACATCGAAATGTTGTCATATAATAATCGCAGATGGCGCTGCGGTGTGCGGTTCCAAGCGAGGCGCGGAAACCACGGGAATTACTCTCAATAAAATAAAACCATTTAATAAAATAATGTAGGCTTTGTTGAGTAAAGAAACACAAAAAATAATCTAAAACATCCTAACAAAAAATCCTAAACATATATAAAATATAAATATCAATGTTTGGATGTTAGTTGCTCAATCACGTCGAAACACATGAACGGATCTCTCACTCTATATCATCTATAAAAAGTCGTCTGGGACTGCCGATAGAAGTGAAAACTTACATTTGTATTAAGGTAAACTTAACTCGGAATTTGATAGCTCACATTGAAAACTACGCGGGTGAAACCGAAAGGCATTGTTAGTCTGGAATAAATCTTCAAAGCATTGTCGTCTAAATTGCTAGTCTATCGGTTTTTATCGGATACACTTCGGAGAGTGTGCGACTGATTTACATGATCTAATACCACCTTGTCCTTTTTTCGATCGGAATGCTCGTAGCTCGAAAAAGCGACATCGTTTCATGGTTGATGTTCCAAAGACACGAACGAAGAGATTTGACTCTACTTTTGTGATAAGAACGTCTAGGCTGTGGAATACGTTGCCTGAGTGGATTTTCTCCGATGGTTACAATCTCTGTGTCTTCAAATCGAGAGTGAATCGGTTTTTTCTAGGTAAACACGCTTCATCGTAGACCGCATCGTCGCTTAACATCAGGTGAGATGGCGGTCAAGAGTAAACCTATAAAAGGTAAAAAAAAAAGTCTTTTAGGCATGACCAGATGGCCATACTTCTATAACCATGGCCATCTAGAAATGGTAAAGCATTTCTCGCCATGGTCCCGAGTTCACCCGAAAATTTCTTATAATACCCGAGCTAGAATTCAATTCACAGCCCACGAAAAATCTGTCTGTGGCGCGTCAAAAGGATTTTTTCACTTCAAAAAGTAAATATACGTTGGCTAATTGCATAATCCAGGCTATAGGCCGCTGGGGGCAGTTTGTTACGCAGGGTTAACGAGCGCAATGCAACTCCCATCGAACGCTATCAATTGTACGGAGATTACCCGTGGTATTATTGAGTTTATGTTTGAGATAATGCAGTGGTTCTATCGATACAGGATTGTGTTTAGTGACATCACTTTAAGAACTAAGAACGTTTTGTATGTGTGCATTTTTGAAATTCAGTTTAAAAAAATACAGTACAAATATCTGCGAAAGTATTTTTTTTAATAATTTTTGTCTGTCTGTCTGTTTGTTCCGGCAAATCTCCGAAATAGCTGTACCGATTATCACGACGCTTTCTCTACTACTACTAGCCGACATTCTAATACATAACTTAGGCTACCTACTCTAATATGAGGAAAATAGAGTTCCGCGAAATAAACGAAAAACCCATAAAACGCGCGTGAAACCGCAGGTACAGCTAGTTCAGAATAAAAATATTATATATATAAATAATAATAAGTGTACTTACATTTGTATAAACCACAATAAGTAATTCTTTCCTGCATTTCTGCTATTCGTTTCAATTTAACAAAAAATTGGCTGAAAATCCATTTGGCTGTAACGTTTGGCAGAGGTGAAACCATTACTTCTGCAAAGTAGGACAACCATTTTAAAAATATGGCTACATTGGGGCGACACTATCCAAATATCTGTTGTTAATCTTACCATTTCAGTTCGTTTGTCGTTATAAACCTTGACAATGTTTACAAAAAATTAACTTTTCTCAAAAATATCAGTTTTTCTAAGCTATGCGTCTTTTGACTCGTTGGGGACAAATTATAATACCTTTGCCAGTTATTCTACCGCCAAGCAGTAATGTGCAACCATTATTGTGTTCCGGTTTGAAGGGCAATGTTTCCAGAGAAATTACAGGGCTTAGAGATATAATAACTTAGATCTCTGGGTGACGAGCGCAGTGCAGTGCTAGGTAATGATTTGTACTCTTCATGTTCCAATAGCTGCGTGTCACTGTGCTGTCATGTGGCAGGCATGTTGCTTACCATCAGGCACACATGTCCTGCTCGTCTCGTCACTCTTTATTTAAAAAAAAAAATATTATGGTATTACATTTTTACGAAAAACCGTCACCCTGAAGTTATCCAGTAAACATTATAATGAACTTCAGGTTCATAATTCTTGCGTTGAAGATATTATCTCTATGGTCAAAGTTAGACTTTTAGGACGACTAATAACGAGAAGAATTATTAACATCTTGTTTGCGTACATACTCGTATAAGTACATTCACATTTTGAAGTGAAAACTTCTTTAGGCGCGCCTAGACAGATTTTTCGTGGAATTGAATTCATTCGTCACGCTCGGGTATGAAAGGAAAGCTTCGGGTAAACTCGGGATCATGGCTATTGGCCATCTAGAAATACGTCAGCCAATAGGAAATGCTGAAAGGGCGTGGCCTCGCCATCATGGCATGGCCATCTAGAAATGCGTGAGCGAATGAGAAATGCTGACGCATTTCTAGATGGTTATGCCAAGATGGCGAGGCCACGCCCTCCGGTTACACCCGTGTAGTTTCCAAAGTAAGCTATCAAATTCTGAGTTATAAGTTTTCACTTCTATCGGCAGTTCCTATGACTGCCATTTTTTTTATCTTGCGTAAGCCTTCAGTAAATATTTCGTCACATAAATAAATATGAAACTCATCACACCTCTTTTATTTTAGGGATTAAAAGTAGGAAAGTTTAGTTTGACAAGTTGAGCGTTTCTTCGAGCAAGTTGGTTGTTCTCTAGTTGACATTTATATTCTAGTTTTCAGGATTTTACGACTGTTCATTGTTTAGTGATAACTGAAAAGCGTTGGTGTACGGATTTTCAGAGGAATGAGAGGGCAAAGCGATACATCATCTTAAATCTACGGGTAAAAACGTAGTGTATTCCATCGGTATAAACCATTAGATGTGCCCTCCCAAACTTCAGATGCACGGAATTATGTCATCGTTGAAAAGAGTGAGCTCACTCTTCCCGTTCTAGTCGGTTGCAGGAAGCGGTGAACGCCGGACGTTTTTACCTGTCACTACTGTTCATTCGTTGTCAACAACCGAAATAATTAGAACCACAGCATACCTCGCCGCTAGCGATTCTAGAGTTCAAGTAGATTGGTTGTGTGTAAACCATTTACGATACACACAGAGACGCAGTTTATTACCAATTTCAAGGTGCTCAGGGCGCATCCATTGCTCTACGCCCAACTCTCCTGGTTTCAGCTGTGCTTTGATTTGTGATGTCACGCAACCACACAATCCGTATGCAGCGGAAATGAAAGCAGATGTAGTTATTTTTTTTAATAAATAGTGACGAGACGAGCAGGTCATGTGCCTGATGGTAAGCAACATGCCTGCCACATAACAGCACAGTGACACGCAGCTATTGGAATATAAATAGTCCAAATCATTACCTAGCACTGCATTGCGCTCGCCACCCAGAGATCTAAGTTATTGTATCTCTATTAAGTCCTGTGCCTAAGTCTAATTTCTCTGGAAACATTGCCCTTCAAACCGGAGCACAGTAATGTTTGCACATTACTGCTTGGCGATAGAATAACTGGCAAAGGTGTGGTCCTTCCCCAGGCGGACTCCGCCAAGAGTCCTACCACTACCAGTTGTCTGTTTTCATCGGGGATATCAGATTGGCCGATGACATCACAAATCAAAGCATGGCAGAAAGCAGGAGAGATAAGCGGTAGACTTGCTGGTCTAGCCGGGAGAATAGTGACTACCGTTCTGAAGTCCCTGGTTCGAATACCATGGATACCACTACCTCTTCTAAATCATGTGCGTAATGACGCTAACATAAAAACGTTGAAGAAAACATGAGGAAACCTAAAGACATATTCCTAGAATATTTCCATGTCGTGCTTCATCGGCCAACGGATTAGACTACAAGATACAACCCAGGTAAGATGCTGTTCTTTCTAACCGACTTCACAAAAGAAGGAAGGTCGCAATTCGGTTGTGTGTATTTATTATGTAGGTTACGCGATAGCTCCGTCAATTGTAAATCGATTTTGACGGTTCATTTTTTGTTTGGGAAATCATTGTTCAGAGGTTTGAAATATGCATAAAACACTAGAATTTACGTGTATGATGTTCAGCTTCTTATGAAATGTCTGAATTTAATATTAAATTGAAGTCGGATTTTGATTTTTCTGACAAAATAATTTAGTAATTACAGCTGCCCAGCACTGTGCTGTTATGGGTATACCGTGTTGCTTGTGAAGTGCACGGCACTCTTTATTTAAAAATATAGCATTTTTGAGACGCTTGCAGCGTGCTCGAGCCATTACCACTAGCCCCGTACTCCAGTGGAGGAGGCGCCTTAATCCGTACCTAAATCATTGTAAGCCCGGCTTTCACTGTAAATAATTTACACTGTTTTATTTGAATATATTATGAAACTAGCCAACACTCTGGGGTTTAGATGCAACGTAATGGCGCACCTACCCACAATCCGTCGAGAGTACTAATAGTTATGCATTAGCAGCTCAATAAATGTTCCCACTGCTGGGATTCTGGGCCTTCTCTCGCCAAAGAGAGAGAGAATCAAGGCCATAATCCACCACGCTTGCCCAGTGCGGGTTGATGGACGACCACATACTTTAAAGATTTTTGGAGCATTCCGGTTTTCTCACGAATAGTGAGACACGATTTATTCCTTCACCATTTTTTAAATTGGGGGCGTTACGCGCAGGACTTCGAAAAGACAGCGGTGATGGGATTGGAACCAGGTACTCCGGATCGGCTGCCACCTTTCTCCCGACTAGACCAGCCTTAACTTTACACAACTTTATGGCCGAAATAGTAGAAGACACGAAGGTTTTTCACGACGCATTCCGCAGCCTACACGTCAACATTTATAGCAATAGGCCTAAGTCATTATTTTCCTGATCCCTGGTGTAATTTGTAGTGCATAATAACGTGTGATTATTTATCTATCTGTGTAATATACAAAATGCTTGAGCAGATTGAACACGATGCACGATGCAGATTGAAGCAGTATAATATTATAGAACTTTTATAAATTATGCGTGATAAAACAGACTGCGATAAATTCAGTTATTTAAACAAACACAAACAAAAACTTCAACATTAATAGTAGTAGCAGATTCAAAATGTATGCGATCCATTGTACGGAATGGGTTTTACACGTGTTTTTGCGATAGTTGTGGACGGATACTGGAGCTCGGAGCTCGAAACTGTTGAAACTTATTTTAATTGCGTAAAATGACCGTTACTGTTGAAACCATATACATTTCACTTTAATCGTTGAATTAATTGAATATTTGCAGTAAACACGTAATGTAAATAAACATATTTAAAACGTTTTTGTCAATAAAGGTTTGCGCTTTGCGATCAGGATCGGGATTGAATGAGTAAAACATACACACTTTTTCAGTTTTAATATTAGTAGTTTTTCTGGCGTAGTTTTCGATCCCTTTATTTTTCCGGATAAAAAGTAGTCTGTGTTAATCCAGACTATTATCTATGCACCACATTACGTATAGATCCCTTCGGTTGACAACCATTAGTACCTACGTACATATAAACTTTCGCATTTATAATTTTGGTAAGCTTCTTTTAAATGCAGCGGTAAGATTTACCGCATAATAATGTATGTATTAGGGTCTCAGCCCCGGGAGTCTCGGTCTCGAAAATTTCGAGTCTCGACGATTTTTTCGTATTTTCGAGACACGAGACCGATACGAGACATAAGTCACATGTAGAAAGTTTTTTTAAACCTTGGCCACTCTGTAAAATTTAGTATATTTAATCCCGTTAAGTGGTAACACTGAAGAGTGAAACTTTGGCTAATCTGTGGAGGTTCAAAATCAAATCTTGAGCTACTTAGCCCCTCTGGTCCAGGGACCCTATACGTAGTACTGAAGAATATATACCAGAGTATATCTCCCTCAACGCATCCGCGACGTCCAATGGGAACCGGTGCGTGCATAAAAACTCCTGGCAGATGTTCGTTACCAGGCTAGGGTGACAGTACCTCATAACAAAGAGATTTTCTCTGTCAATATAAGGTAACTGGTTGACATCTCCAACAAGGACAAGTTCACTAGTTTTACACAGCCGTGAAGCTATTATGATTGCTCCAAAGTGGTTCATCAGGGCTTCTTCCACCGGAGGGCGGCTGAAGACTCTGTCGAAACCGTTAAAACCATGTTTCCGAAACCAGTACCATCTTCCAACTTCCACGTGAAAAAAAGTTACAAATATTGTGTATCAGCATAATTAGTAAATTAATAATAATTTGTAAGTAAATATAAAATGAACAAAAATGAAAAGGTTAGTGATACTGTAACTAATAGCAATTTTATGCAACAGGAATGCAGATTTGGCTTTTATTGCTCCCGAGTGCCGAGAGTCGAGAGTAGCACAAATTAATTACAGTTTGCATCCAGCTGTGTTTGTCCGAAAAAAGCCTTAATATCATTGATTGTTGATTTCAAACAGAATTTTTTTTTTTTTAGAATTACAGTTATTGCAATGGGTTTGGTTATTTTTGTATGGACTAGTGGCGACATTTTTTACTGGCCTAAGGTTTTTTATTACTTACTTTAACGCCCGAGCTACACGATACACGAGGCTAGTTTTCAAGCTAGGATAGTAAGCTAGTGTTAGTAAGCTAGCAAGCTAGGACTTCCAGCTTCGTGTAGACAAAAGTAGCGTTGCGTAGCCGTGGTTACACGAAGCTAGAAATACTAGGTTGTCATCCTAGCTTGAATAACTAGCATCGTGTAGCTCAGGCCTAATAACGGTATTGATTTAATCAAATTTGCTGTAAATAATGTCGGAGCTGAGACAGCCTTTCAAAGTTTTCTTTTACAGATAGTTCAACTCATCTATGCGCGCGTCGCTATGTGTGCGTGCGCTTGTAATTATACAACTTTCATTTGTGTGGCAGTGGCGCGGCAGTCGTCGTCCGAGCAAAACGTGACGAGCATACAAAGTAACTGTATATGTACAAGCTTACCCCCACATAGGCCCGCGCGCACAACTGAGTTGAAGTCACTATACTATGAGAAATACAAAACCAAATAACTGAAAATCTGTTATAATAATGGTTTCGATATAGTTTAGAGGTATGTATGTGTCAATAATAACTCAAATCACACTTAAAACTGTTCTTTCAATATAAGTATTCAAGTTTCATCACAGGCCGCGAAAATTCAAAACGACGCTAACTTTACTCAAACCCCTTTGTAAATTACATTCTACTTCTAGTAAAAATGAGAATTATCTTTTCTTTGATTTACTTAAGTCTTGCAAGTCTCTTTTTTGCTAAGAATTTCGAGACCACATTGAATCATATTTTTCCCCTGGACTCGTACTTATAACGATACCGAAAACTCTAGAATGTATTCTACTGATGGCGGCTTTAGAATTTCCAGCTGTACTGATAACCTCACAGTACCACAGTAGAAATATAAAAGCGGGTTGCACTCTGGTGCGGAAATAGGTCATATCGAACAATACAAAGCTGGACAATGATATATACATTATGAACAGAGTTTTAGGTCAACTCTATGTTTGGTGTAATGTTAGGAGCTACTGGAGTTTCAATTTACTGGAGATTTCGAACCACCTTGTAATAATAATAGTGAGTCGATTTTTTTAATGTAAGCAGGCTCAATCGTAAGCCGTATCGTATAGCGACAGGTTAATCAGGCGAAATTGGCGGCATTTCGCCTGATGTTAAGCGAACGATAGGATGTTAAGCGAACGATTATTATATACGGATAAGAAACGGATACATACGGACTATATACGGATAAGAAACCGATTCACTATTCACTTGTTACAAGGAAGTATTTTTTTTAAATAAAGTGTGACGAGGCGAGCAGGACATGTGCCTGATGGTAAGCAATATGCCTGCCACGTAACAGCACAGTGACACGCTGCTATTGTACCATGAAGAGTCCAAATCATTACCTAGCACTCCACTGCGATGTCACCCAGAGATCTAAGTTGTTATATCTCTAAGCCCTGCAATTTTTCAAGAAACATTGCCCTTCAAACCGGAACACAGTAATGTTTGCACATTACTGCTTGGCGGTAGAATAACTGGCACAGGTGTTACTTCCCTAGGCGGACTCTGCCAAGAGTCCTACCACTACAAAAAGTTGTTGGAAATTTCTTGTTGACTTGTTTGCAACAAAACAAAACAAAAGCACCATATTTAAATATGGTGCATTCTAACTGACTTCAAAAAAGGAGGTGCTCAATTTGGCTGTAAGTTTTTTTTTGAAGTTATAGCGGTACTTCTTCTGGCGCTGGCAAAATGACGAGAGTAAATTTAGTCACGAATAACTGAGACCCTGAAGTTAGCTATCTATATAGATATAGTCCACGTTTTAGTAAAATTGTCAGGTTAATAATTCTTGCACTGAAGATATTGTTTATTGAAGACTTCTTAGCACGAGTAATTAAATAAAATAAATATTGGTGGACACTTCACACACAACACCATCTGACCCCAAACTAAGCAAAGCTTGTTCTTACTATGGACGCCAGATAGCTGAAATAGTACTTATATAGGTAGTTTTAAATACATTCCACATATAGAAGTTAAGGCTGGTCTAGTCGGGAGAATGGCGTCTGCCTATCCGGAGACCCCGGGTTCAAAACCACGCGCACCACTATCTTTTCGAAGTCATGTGCGTAATGCCGCTAACTTAAAAACGGTGAAGGAATCGTGAGTTCCCTCACAACACGATACGATCAATCTTTCAAAGTAATGTGTCTTCTACCAACCCGCACTGGGCCAGTGTGGTGGATAACCTTGAGTCTCACCTCGCGAGAGAAGGCCCCGAGTCCCAGCAGTGGGAACATTTAGTGGGCTGTTTATTCTTATGTTACATAGAAACACCCAGAGAACAAATACTTGTGTTCATCACACAAATATTGTGAATCGATTTTAATGATAAAATTTTTTGTTTGGCAGAACATACTTGAGAGGTATTCCCAAATAACTTCAATGAAATATCAACAAAAATCTAAATTTTGCATACCTCGATGGTAATTCGTCTACTCCGAGACCTCGGTGTCTCATTGGGACAGTGTGTTTGTTTACTTAATTTCACAAAACTTCTGAAATTTTGTCGAGTTGAGCATAATTTTCAATTTAAGTTGGTGTCTGTTTTTTTTCAGTGAAAATTAATTAATGTATTAGTCTTGGGGTCTATTCGAGATTTCTCTCTCTGCCACACGATGGACCCGGCACCCGCACGGTGAATCCATGGAATGCTAAGAAGTTCGTCTCTCTTCTTCTTATACGAGTAGTACAGAGTTTCGAGGCGAACAGGACATATGCCTGATTGTAAGTAACACGACTGGCCATAACAGCGCAGTGACACGTAGCTATTGTAACAGAAATAGGCCAAATTACTACCTAGCACTACACTGCGTTTGTCACTACATACATGTATAGATAGATATACAAGTTAAGTTACCGCCAATGTCCCAGCAATACTCGAACCGAGTGGGCTTGCGCGTGACGATGGCAAAAGATCTGACGGCATGACTGTTGTGCCTTGGAAGTTGGGTCGGCCCCTAGTGTGGGACGCAACGTGCGTCGATACTCTGGCACCATCACATCTTCCAAAGACACATTGTAGGGCTGGTGCAGCGGCTAATTCAGCTGAGCGACTCAAACGGCGCAAATATGCAACCCTCGGAAGAGGTTACATATTTGAGCCCTTTGGGGTTGAGACATTGGGACCGTGGGGGCCGGGAGCTCACCTCATTTTCAAAAGCCTTTCCGAGCGCTTGGTCGACGCGACGCGTGACCAAAATGCTGGCGTTTATTTGGCCCAACGCATAAGCATTGCCATTCAGCGTGGTAATGCCGCCAGCGTGCTGGCTACGATTGGCTTGAACATCTTGATTATCTGTAGACCTTCTGTCTATGGATAATTCAGGTGTGCTTAGTGTAAGTAGTTGTTAGGTATGTAGCGTAGTGTAGTTTTCATTGTATTTTAGTTTTGTTAATAAAGGCTCTGCCCACATTAAAAAAAAAAGCTAGATATACGTATGTATAAGATGTGTAATTTCTAACCTTGCCTACCTACCTTCTAAATTCACTTACCTACCTTCGGAATTTTTCTTCGTATGTCAAAGACTTTTCTGTCTATGTATCTACTATACATATGTTTTTGTTGGAGTTTTTTTTTATAAAAAAATTCGTACGGTATCTTTTCGTCTATTTAAAATTCCATCGCGAACTGAATGCTCGTAGTCGAGTACTTTTGCAGATGGCACCGTAGAGCGAGTTTCGCAGTTGGCTATTTTAATACATACTCCTTTTATTTATGCTTTCCCCCTAGAAAGACTTGATATATTTAAAACTAGCATACATTCTGTGTACTAAATATCAGGAATTTGTCAATAAAACAAAAAATACAAATTATTCATCTAAATTTATTTTATCGCCTTCAAAGTAGGCCCCATCGCTTGCAATACAACATCTCCAACGCTTCACCCAGTCTTCCATACATTTTTCATAGGCTATTTGCGGTATGGCCTTTAGCTCATTCAGCGAATTTTCTTTTATGGCTTCTATCGACTCAAAACATTTTCCTCGAAGCGGTAATTGGAGCGACTTTGCCGCGGTTTTTTTGGGTTTCGGCTCGTGTTTGAGACGCCATTCTGAAGACTGTTGGCTTGTTTGCATGTCGTACTCATAAACCCATGTCTCGTCGCCAGTTATTATACGTTTCATAAAGGTCGGATCCGTAGAAGCTCGGGAAACCATGTCTTCAGCGAAATACTTTCGCTGCGCTTTTTGAACAAAATTGAGCTCTTTTGGAACAGTCGAGCGGCGACGCGTTTCATGCCTAAAATGTCAATGAGAATGTTGTGGACGGACTTAAAAGATTTGTTCACATCACTAACCAACTCTCTCAGACTCATACGTCGATTTTCGAGCACTAGCTTCTTGATTCTGTCGATGTTTCCTTTGGTCGTAGCGGTTGAAGGTCTACCAGAACGAGGCAAGTCTAATACTACTTCTCGGCCTTCTTTAAAAGCCTTATACCATTCATAATCCCTTGTTTTCGATATACACGATTCGCCGTAGGTATTTAGCAACATTTTTAGTGATTCACCACTTGAAATATCATTCGAAACACAAAATTTAAGGCACACTCTTTGTTCAACAATATTTTCCATTGTAAAAATCGCCGAGAACTCAAAACTATGACCAACAAAAAGTGTAGTTTAAAACAAATTAAATGACAGATCCCGCTCAAACTTTGCGCGCTAAATCAGTACAGTGCTACCAACATGCAGTAAAAAATTAGAACGACCTCTTTTACACGGGTCTTTTTATTGTCATATTTCCGATCACAGAAATCTAAATAATAAGGTACTAGAAGTCGCATGACCGCGTGACATTGTCGCCGCACAGGTGACTTGTAGGCCACCAGTGCTCGAATTGTAGTTTAGTCTTGTTCGAACCGGCAGGCGTGAATCATCTTTGAAACTTGTGTTATGGAGCATAAACAACTGTGGAAGTTCTTCCACAACTTGCAATTATACCAATAATGAGATTACATTTCACTGATAGGTATTTTATTTTATTTTAATTGTATTTTTTAATAAAATAAACGGAGCCCAATGATTCACTATGATAGTTATAAATTTTTGGTGTGATCGTCATTTTGCATACCATTGCTGCATACATTAATTAACATCTAAAGTGGTACAAGCATAAACAGCAATGTAATGTAAAATTAAAGATATCGTCATAACCTCTAATCTTCCATGGTACAACCGCAGGTAGCGATTGTGAGTTAGTGCTGTGACGGTCCAATTTTACTTGCCCAAAAATAAACGATGAAAATTTTATTTTAAATTTTACATAGTTTTATCGATAAAGTAACATAATAAATCGATAAAAAAAATTGTACGCTATTAACATTACACCCGTACGTACAATCTTTTAATTCGCGGTAAACATTACTTCATAATTCATTAATTATTAACAAAAGTACCTATATACATACTGGCTATAACGCGCGATTGTTCGTCCGTGCAAAATAAATATTAAGATAACTGAGGCAGTATTTATCTATTGTAAGCTTTTAATTTTTAAGACATTATTAGTTTTCTTACAAAATCAGCGAGCAACACGGAAGGGAGTAGGCATACACAGCGTTTCCCCTCTGTCAAAGTACAAGTTCGCGTGGACCAAGGAGTTTGATAATATACTGTGGCGTGGAATACACTGAGGGCGGGGCTAGATTTGTGAATGGTGCTTTATTTTTATGTGTTAGTGATTTGGCTGTGTGAGTATGGTCGGCAATGGATCGGTACAGGTATGTTTTGTACGTAATAGTGCGGCTTTACGCTAGTGTGCAACTTTCCCCTCCCGCAAGAAATTACAGAAAGATTTGAACAATAATTTTTAGCTAAGGCTACTTCCCTTCCGTGCTTGCGCGGAAGATCGAGTTGCTCGATGTACAAAATATACAACAACCTTTGTTCTTCAACTATACCTAAGCCCATGTGGTGTCAGAATTACATAGTTCAGTTTTCGAAACAATAGTATACCCCATGTGACTCACTTATTTTATAGGTAGGCATATTGGCTTTGTTGTAGTGTAATACACCTAATTAATGAAATCAATAATTACCTTTATCGAATGTTAAAATTGGACCGTACTTTGAAATATCGATATGTTTTAATTTTTGTCAAGCACTAGCGTATATGTGAAAAATAGTTTATTTTTCAATGTATTAGTAGGTTCACTGATAAGCGTTTATGGATGTGTGTGGTGCAATCACAGACCCAGGTTGATAATGTGCAGCTGTTGCTGTGTGTGTGGATCTGTATTTGAATAGTACGCGCATGTAGTAGTGACCGCGGGGGTAGGGGAAATGTGGCGACAAGCGTTTTGCAAGTAATTTGAGAGTTATGCCATTTCTATTACCTTATAATTTAGATTTCTGTGTTTCCGATACTTTTTACACAGAGTAGTATTTCTGTCTGCGACTTCGTCTGCGTAGAGAGTAGAAAATAATAACTCCTTATGGGATTTTGCATGTTTGTCTATTTTTTGTTTGCGCACCCGTTTTCTGATCAGTCCACAAATAATTTTCCATCCTAAGATTGCCTTGGAGAGATTGCTTTCAGCGCTTAAGTGGCCAACCGTTGCACCTATTTTTAAGTTTTTCGTTAATTCACTCTGTGAATCTTTTTAGTAGTAAATCTAATATTGTACTAAAATAATATGAATAGTAATAGTGCAAAACTGAAGAGATTTTTTGATTAATCTCAGGAACTATTTTACTAGACTGATTTCAAAAATTCTTTCACAATTGGATATATAAGTGATCCCTGAGTATGTAAAAGTATATATTATGTATTACGGGCGAAGCCGGGACGGCCCGCTAGTACTTGCTTATGCATTAAGTTAAGCAAATTTGGATTTACAAATAGTGAACAATTTGAAACTTGACTTTAGTTCAAGACAATAATAGTAAGACACACAAAAGTACCGAATTGATTGATCTACATTCTACATATTGTGGCTTTTGCTATCTATAGCTAGTGGAAAAAAATGAAGTATTTTTTTAAAGTGATTTTTTAGCCACGTTTAGCACTGTAAAATCTTATGTGATTGCGTCACTAACATACTAATGTCAGGCGACGGAGGTTGGTCGTAGGCCTCTCCCAATGCGCGCCACTGAGCTCGTCACCCGCAAGTTTTGTCTCATTTTTGCCCGCTACTTTACAGGTCTTCACTCCATTTAACTACATAATGTCCTACGCTACGTATAGCTACAGATATACTGATATTCCGCGTATCGGTCACGCAAACTCACAAAAATTCATTAATCCAGAAACTCGCTCTGCTGCTCCTCAGTCCCTCCGACGCAACGCCGCAGCCCCGTCTCCGCCGGACATGGCTGTCATTTAAAACGCATTTTTCCTAATTTACTTTGTCATAATTAATGTAGCATAATATATAGTGTCATAATGTAACTTTTGCATAAGTAATGTGTTTTAAGCATAACAATCTATTGTACTACGTTCAATTCGACTATTGATGAGACGCAAAATGAAGTTAAACGTTAGTCTTTAGACATTTTTTATTCATTTGTTGTGCTATTTAATATAGACCCAGGTTACACAGGACCCAGATCCGACTCGGAGCACCCCGACTCCACCGCCACCGCTCAATGTGTGCCTTTAAACTTTACGCTAAGTTATCTTTATGCTGTATATGGTTACACTAGTAAAAATTATGCGAATTCAGTTATGCGTTTAGTTGTTATCGTAAATTATCATTAGTATTAAAAACGTTATGCCTACTTAAATTAGTACAAAAATTGCTATGCTACCACATATAGACCCACCGGACATTAGCTAACTAATGTCGGTGACGCGTATATATAAGATTTCCCCCTACCTAAAAGTGCTGAAAGCGACTACAGAAGTTTTTATTTAAAAAAAGCTTGCTTAGCCCGTCGGTCTCGTATATCATTAGAAGTGTATGCAATCAAACGTAAGCATGAGCATACTAAATGTTCCCACTGCTGGGACTCGGGGCCTTCTCTCGCAAGGAGAGAATCAAGGTCATAATCCACCACCCAGTGCGGGTTGGAGGATGTCACATGACCTCGAAAGATTCTAGGTAAGTACATGTCGGTTTCCTCTCGATGTTTTTCTTCACCGTTTAAGTTAGCGGAATTACGGAAATGTCTTCGAAAATACAGTGGTGCAGATGGGATTAGAATCCGTGGACTCCGGATCGGCATTTGCCGTTCTCCCGACTAGTCCAGCCGTAACTAACAAACATATCTTCAGTTTTTTTATCCTACTATAATACGAGTATATTATATCCTTCTTATAATATATTATATCCTTCTACTAATCCTACTAATATTATAAATGTCAATGTATGGATGTTTGTTGCTCAATCACGTCCTAACGTATGAACGGATCGGGCTAAAATTTGGAACACATACAGATTATAGTCTTTCTCTATAAGTCAAGTCAAGTCGAGTCGTTCTTTTATCCCGAAAAACCAACGGGAACGGGAACTACGCGGGTAACACCACGGGGCGCTGCTAGTGTTATATATGTTGACATATATGTTGCATGGATGTTTGGATATATGCATGTTTGTTGCTCAATCACGTCGCAACGTATGAACGGATCGGGCTGAAATTTGAAGCACGGTTAGATTATAGTCTGGAAGAACACATAGACTACATTTTATCCCGGGATAAAAATGGGAACGGGAACTCCGCGGGCAAAACCACGGGACACTGCTACTAATATTACAAAATATGTCAATGTTTGGATGTTTCTTGCTGAATCACGTCGTAACGTCTGATCGGATCGGGCTGGAATCGTGGAACATAAGTAGATAGACTATGGTCTGGAAGAATACATAGGCTACTTTTTACCTCGGGGAAATTACGGGAACGGAAACTAAGAAAAAGCGGGTGAAACTGCGGGGCTTGCTAGCTAGCGGGGCTTGCTCTAATACGACTAAGATCTGGCATTCACATACTCTCTTGCAAATGCAAATTCTCAACAGTGCTGTCAGAAAGCTTCTAGCACCAACGACTACAAGATACAAACCGCTTACTTCTGACGGATGAGACACAGAATTGTCTGAATTGTCGAGCAAAGACTACAAAGGGCATCTCGCAGTAACTAGGACAAAAGGAATCTCAAATAACATCTATATGGACTCTAGGAGACTTATTTTTGAGCTCGATCGTTGCTGAACAAACAAAAGCAAACACAAATTGAGCACAGATTTAAAAACTAAATATGCAAACACAGTTTTAGTACTTTGACATAGAGCACAAAGCAGAATATTTTGCTTATAGCAGTGTTTCTTCACTCCAATGTTCTACTCATGTTATTTCTATGTGTATATAATTAGTTTAGTGCATTTTGTGCTATATATCACTGTAAAATTGCAATCACGTTTATTGCAACTTACAATAAATTGCAATTTAACGCCTGAGATTATAAACCTTAATCTAATCTAACCTACAGACTTTTACTGTCACTTGTGCGATGGTATATTGCGTCGTACACTTCAGTAGCAGTAACACCAAATCACATGTGATCATAGGCGTGTGAGTTCAAAAATAGGACCCCGGAATGTTAGTACTGCAAGAACAGAAAGCACTAGTAAAGTGTCACTGCATACTATGCAAGCTTAATATGCCAGCGTACTTCAAAGTAATGTATATAGCATACCTAAATACCTATACACTACGTAGATATTTTAGCAAAAGTCTAGAGCATCTCGTGATTTTTTTTTACAGTAGGTATACAGGGTTACTGGTAATCAGCCTGCATCCTTTTAAGGGGATGTTAGGTACATTCAATACGTCAACTTTTGTTCTACAGTTTTTAAAAATTTGTGTTTTTTTTTCTTTTACAAAATAAATAAAAAGTGCATTTGCACGGTCTAAAAGTATCGAACTCTTCGTAACAATTCGTAACAAGAAAGCGTACGCTCTTTAACGCGCAAAAAATGATGTACCGAAGTGAATAAACACTAAACAGTCGCTAAACAGTACAAAAAAGGGCAACAAATACACTTTTTTTTTGGGTTATCTATTAAGTTTTAACGAAAGTTGTAGAACAAAAGTGGTTTGTTTAAATATACAGAACATGCCCTTAAACGGATGCAGGCTGATTACCAGTAACCCTGTATAGTGACGAGACGAGCAGGACAAGCTAATTGATGGTAAGCATAAACGCCTGTCCATAAAAGCAAAGTGACAAGCAG
This sequence comes from Ectropis crepuscularia, assembly GCA_963693475.1. Lineage (NCBI taxonomy): Eukaryota > Metazoa > Arthropoda > Insecta > Lepidoptera > Geometridae > Ectropis > Ectropis crepuscularia. The sequence goes on from OY856355.1 coordinate 25,859,627, forward strand.
CTATTGGAACATGAAGAGCACAAATCATTACCTAGCCCTGCACTGCGCTTGTCCTCCAGGCTAATAAAATGGTGTATCTCTATGCTTATATTTGTTATTTCTCTAGAAACATTGCCTTTCAAACCGGACCACAGTGATGTGTTCTACTGTCAAGCATTACTGCTTAACTAACTAAATAACTTGCAAAAGTGTGTTACTTCCTCAGGCAGACTCTGGAAAGAGTCCTACCACTACAAAGTGAAGGGTTCTCTTGGCGCATCAGCCACAGATCCTTCCGTAGGCTGTAAGTGAAGCTGACCCGTTCGATGTGAGGTGAAACTCGATCGGATGAACTCGGTATCGCCGAGTGTGCCCGAGTGAGAGAGATACAGTCAGCTGCTCCTTGCTGTGTCGCTGTGTGTTTACTATTTTGATTTGTATAGAATTAAAATAAACTTAATTTCTGACTTGTTTTCATATATCTTACAAATCTACTACTACCTACTAATACAATCCTATTAATATTATAAATGTCAATGTTTGGATGTTTGTTGCTCAACTGTCCTTTTTGTCCCAGGAAAATAAAGTACATCACACACAACATGAACCATTTGACCCCGAACTAAGCAAAGCTTATACTATAGATTCGTATTGGCTGGATTGTACTAAGCCAGATAGCTGATATAATACTCATATGAGTACAACTATATAGTTGTAATTACATTGTACTTATTATACATAGAAATACCCAGACACAGAACAAATACTTGTGTTCATCACACAAATATTTGCACTGGCTGAGAATCGAACCCACGATCCTCGGCTTCGCAGGCAGAGTTACTACCAACTAAACCACGAGGCCAGTCAAATATATGTTTTTAGGTCACCATATTTTTGTAAAACATGAGTCTGTGTTCCCGTTTCAAAAGGCAGTAACTATTAATTTCAAAAGCTCATTGTAAGATTTAAAACCGTAGAAAATTGGCGAAATATTGCCAGGATGAAATTACATTTCGGCTTTACCATTGTGCTGCAGTCCATTCATTCACATCAGTGTGGCCAGGTCATTATTATCCCGGATTTGTGTTCAGAATTATTTCGGGGAAAATTATGGTACATTTCATATGGAGATTGGTTAAGAATAAAATAAAATAAGACAAGTGTGACTTACAGTCCAGGATTCCGTACACTGGAATATACATTTATACTTATACTTACATTGATGTTGAAATATTGGCCTTCAAACTAGAATAAAAAAAATCTCCCAACCCACTAATATTAACTGAAATCGTTTGGATGTTTGTTGCTCAAACACGTTGGAACGGCTGAAGGATCAAGTTGAAATTTGAAATAAAGTTAGATATTGGTTTGAAATCATAGTAATTTTTATAGTAAAGAGTGACGAGACGAGCAAGTCATGTGCCTGATGATAAACAACATACCAGCCCATAACAACACACTGTTGTTTGCACAATACTACTTGGTGATAGAATAATTGTCACAGGTGTAGTAGGTACTTCTTTAGGCAGACTCTGCCAAACAATCCTATCACTAACCACTCCTATCACTACAAACGGCTCCCATAGTACAAGCTTTGCTTAGTTTGTGCCCAGATTGCATTGTGGATGAAATGTCCAACATTGATTTTATTTAAAATATAGTGCTGAGCAGAAAGCGACTTTTCCACCTTTACAGTGGCTTATTAGTCCACAACTCTGTCCGATAAAAGGAAATTTGCGCAGTGTAAAGGCAATTAGTTAAAAAGGCACTGCACCAGGTTCCAAATTTACGGGCAATCCAATCTTCCGGAATGCAGCCGGCAGTTCGGATTGGTTCGGATTGGTTCGGATCAGGACTAGCCCCGAACCTCGAGGACTTAGCGATCGGCTGCCTGTTCTGTTAATGGACGTGCCCTACTATCCTTTGCCGGTCAAAAGTGTTGCAAAAACAGTATGGACCCTATTTAAATACTCGTATCCTACTGTCCTTCTAATATTATAAATGTCAATGTATGGATGTTTGGATGTTTGTTGCTCAATCACGTCCTAACGTATGAACGGATCGGGCTGAAATTTGGAACACAGATAGAATATAGTCTGGAAGAACACATAGGCTACTTTTTGTCCCGAAAAAACAAGGGGAATAACGGGAACGGGAACTTCGATAGCCACTAAAAAATAAAAGATGAAAAACTAGGTACGTTTGAAATAACCGAATTCAAAACCACAAAAAGGCACTCAAAAGCCAAAAATGTTTGTCCCGAAAAAATAACGGGAAAGGGAACTTCGCGGGTAACACCGCGGGGCGCTGCTAGTATGTAATATTAGCAGCCTGTTCCAGCAGGTCTACTACGAAGTCCGATAAACGATATATCGGCCGAACTTATGGAAGTTTCCTACCTCGATAGACAATCGGTCGGTTGATCGAATCGGCCGTTTCGTTCGATCCGACCCTCATCCGACCTAAGTCTATAACTTCCAACCGAGATGTATCGATCCGAATGCTTTTCGCGGTAGGCTACAGATCCGATTCAGCTGTCGGTCGGAGCCGATCATTCGGAGTTTGTTTTCGTAGTAGACCTGCAGATTCGCTTGGATATTATCATATGTTATTCATTGATATAAAAACTATATTATCTTTCAAATTGTGCAGTTTGATCAAACTGCACACGGGTTGCAAATTTGATTGAAATCGGTTTAGTAGTTTAGGAGTCCATCGCGGACAAACAACGTGATATGGATATTTGGATGTTTGTTGCCCAATCACATAGTAACGTCTGAACGAATCTGGTTGAAATTTGGAACACAGATTACAGTCTGGGTTTTTTACCCGACTGAAAGAAGGGTTATGTTTTTCGCGCGTATCTTGTATGTTTGTAATTTTTTTTATTCCCACGTATCTTCAAAACGGCTGGATGGATTTTGACGATTCGGATATCATTAGATTTGTTTCAATTACCCAAGTGTTCTTAGATAGGTCTTAAATAAAAAAAATCAACATAGCCGATTTTTGACGCAAAATTGTAAGTAGTTGAAAAAAATAATTTTATGTAGCATATCGAGTAGGGTATCAAAATAAAGGGAATTTAAAGAGCATTACAAATCCTACTAATATTATAAATGTGAATGTTTGGATGTTTGTTGCCCAATCACGTCCTAACGTATGAACGGATCGGGCTGAAATTTGGAACACAGATAGATTATAGTCTGGAAGAACACATAGGCTACTTTTTATCCCGGAAAAACAACGGGAACAACGGGAACGGGAACTTCGCGGGTAACACCGCGGGGCGCTGCTAGTATGTACATATGTTATGTAGTTAAATGCCATTTGGAATAATTACAAGCATTTTAATTCAATCATTCGAATATAAAATTTGTTAAAAACTTAAAATCAATAGAATTGGCAGAGCCTTTAATAACAAAACTAAAATACAATGAGAACTACACTACGCTACATACCTAACAACTACTTACACTAAGCACACCTGAATTATCCATATACCAATGAAGGTCTACAGATAATCAAGATGTTCAAGCCCACTACCAATCGGAAGCGTACCCAGCATGCTGGCGGCATTACCACGCTGAATGGCAATGCTTATGCGTTGGGCCAAATAAACGCCAGCATTTTGGTCACGCGTCGCGTCGACCAAGCGCTCGGAAAAGCTTTAAATTTAATTTAACTTAGACTTTCAGCTCATAATGTAGTAATGTTTTAGTACATACTTTATTTTGTCAATCTTGTTTCGGTCTTTGTAGTGTTTTTCTTACCTGTTGTTTGTTAGTCGGGTTTTATTATTTTTTTAATTATTTATTTTATTATCCCGGAAAATTAACGGGAAAGTGAACTACGCGGGTAAAACCGCGGGGCGCTGCTGAATATAAGTTCAGGGTTCGTGACTTTGTCATTTGGGTTCTCTTTTTACCATATATCTTGGATTATGGGATGAAAACAGGGGGGAGTTGGAAACATTTTCGTCTTACTTTCACCTTCACAAAAAAACCTACACCGATATAACTTGACTGAATTTTTTTATAGTTTTTGCTTGGTTTACGATACCCTTGATTAAGTGAAGTGAGTTAGACAGGCGGTGTGCCCATACTGTTGTATACAGATGTCCGGGAATTAGCCGCTGTCCTCGCGCTGCCTTTTGCTCCCACTTTGCCCCGGACGTAAAAATGGCGAATAGTGGGGAAAATGGCGTCGCAGGCCAATCAAGCCGCGGCTAAGTGCTCGTGTTTAGCTGTAAGAAAGGAAAACGCAAGTAAATACTCAAATGCACGATAAAGTGGGCTTGTGGTGTAGTTTCTGCCCTTTTTATATATCAGAACAGAGCATAAGAAAGTTATTTTGGCTTCCCATTGCTGGAATTACGTTGCTTTGGCAGGCCTAGTAGATACTAAGTCTGTCTACGAAGCCGTAGGTCGTGGGTTCGATCCCCACAAAGTGCTAATATTTGAGAGATTAATGTAAAAAAAATATGTTTCTATGTGTATTCATGATTATAGATAGGTACCTATAAGCAAAATATCAGTTGCCTGGCTCGAGGTTCAATTAAAAAGGTGCTACTGTAATATAGAGTGGCAAGATGAGCAAGACATGCTCTTGATGGTAAGCAACAAGCCTGCGACAGTCAAGTGCCACGCAAGTATCTGAAAATGAAGAGTCCGAACCACCGTCTAGTGCAGAACTGCGCTCGTCACTCGGAGATAAGTCAGCTTTCGGCAAAATACACAATTTTTTTCCGAATGCTAACTTATCTCTCGGATTCGATAGTTTGCTTAAGTATATTATAGCTATATTGCTTTAATTGTTTTCCGATAATTTGCAAAATATTTTCATAAAACATGTCCACGTGGGGCCTAAACTTACGACATCGAGTTTGGAAATCATACGTTATCGTCACTATGCTACCACATCTTACACTTTGGAGCAGTGAATAACTATGAATTATTATTTACTTAACCTTTTGACCGCCAGGACTAAATTGCATTTCCGTGCCGTGTACGCCAAGCGTACGAAATAGCTCAAAATTAAAAAAATAATGTGTTATCACCATTTCATATCTAACACACATTTTTTTTGTCAACTATAGACGTCGTTGGTACACAGGGCTCACTAGCGCTTGTCAAGTATCAAGTATACATTGGTACATAGTAGTCCAGTGCAATTACGGAAATAAATAAACATAAAATTATGTAGTTTGGGGATTATGAAGGATCGATAGGGGGGTACACCCAGGGGGTGTTCTGAGCATATATTACAATTTGAGGGAGGGAGGCAAGGTCAGCTCAAGGTCATTTCGATGAAAACGCGTTTCTTTCGATATCTCGAGAACTGTTAGTTATAGACAAAAAATTGTTGAGTCCTTTTCTCTTCTAAATTAAATTTACTAACTTTTTTAGTTACTACTTTTTTTTCATCAATATTTTTCAATTTATTGCTTCTGAAAGGCAAAAATTTTACTTTTTTTCCTCCCTTTTTTATATTTCGCCATTTTCTCCCCAACCGTTCTATTTTATGAAACTTTACCAATTGTTTAAAGTGTAGATCTTTTAATAATGAACAACTTTTTTCTTGAACTTTTTTCTGTAATGACAATACCTTCAGAGTTATATGTTACTTTACCGAGCGAAATCCGCACCACTGCAACATCTCCGCGACACTGCGACAAATCCGCGACACCTCCGGACTTAGGGCTGAATCCAAAATTCATTGTTGGATTGAGTTGGTGAATTTCTTCTACACAGGGTTATGTGGGACAACAACGTTACCTACTCTGATATATGCCAGAAATACGTAACGTACATAAAAACACTACGGTACAGACGTGGTAATTGTATTCGATGGCTATCCCGAAGGTATTTCCAATTTTGGCACTAATTCTGCCAAACGGCTGCGCCGATCCCAGCTGAAGCCATGTGCGGATATCATTTTCACCGACAATATGACCGTGACCACAACTCAAGATAAGTTTTTAGGCAACGAGAGCAATAAGACCAGATTCATCTCACTACTGAAAACTGTTCTCATTAAATCAGACATAGAGGTGGAGCGAGCCGTAGATGATGCGGATGGTCTGATTATCAGTAAGGCTAAGAGAATTTTGCCGGATATTATAATTAATTACACAGTTAATTTACGAAAAATATTGATTAAAAAAAAGAAGTAACTAAAAAAGTTAGTAAATTTTATTTAGAAGAGAAAAGATCTCAACAATTTTTTGCCTACAACTAATAGTTCTCGAGATATCGAATGAAACGCGTTTTCATCGAAATGACCTTGAGCTGACCTTGCCAGAATCCCTCAAATTGGAATATATGCTCAGAATACACCCCCATCGATCCTTCATAATCTCCAAACTACATAATTTAATGTTTTTTTTTCAATTTTTTAAAGTAATTGCACTGGACTATAGTAACTCTGGCGGTCAAAAGGTTAATACGTATAATGTAAAGATTAGACAAGTCTTTGATTGACAGATATTCTTTATTGACTCACCAAAAAATACACACAAAGAAAAAAAATTACTACGGCAGTCGTTGGCGGTCTTATCGCTAAATGCGATCTCTTCCAAGAAACTTTAGGATGGAAAATAAACAAGTCAGACTACTTGTACTACTTTTACCTACTCGTAGTATATACCTACCTACATTGTGGCACGAAAAAAATGTTCCATATTAATGCGATAAGACCCACTTTCCTTACGATGGCACCGCAAGAAAGAGCCTTTTAGTGAATGTATGCTTCGAGGAATTATCGAAATCCTGATACACTTACAAAATATTGTATATCACCAATATTCCCGACAAAGCCTCAATCAACACTGAGTTTCGATCTTTAATGGTCTGGCTTGTGTGACCTATATTTGATTCAGTTAACTTTGTAACCAAACAGAAAACTTTAATGGCTTAATGTGAAATAGCGACTAAAACCATGCGACGTAACTAGTCCGTAAAATGTACGTCTAAAACTAAACACATTACGCGACCTTCAACTGCTAACAGCAAAGTTTCCCCGAGGTTTATGGCAACACCGTACAATTTTACTACCTATTTTCGTAGCGGAGTATTAAAATTAAATCCAGGAGGAGAAAAACATCATCGGAACCGAAAGGACACGAACACAATTATGAATATATTACCAAAGTCCTGGCAAGTCGGGGACAGATATTTTTTTCTCACTATAGCCCAAACTTTTCGCATAACTCCATTTTAATTCGTGGACAGTGTTGCCAACGTTACGAAACTCCCCGGCCTGTAAGGGACCCGATGACAAGTAAATCTGGGATTAGTGTGGATATAATCCTTAATAATTTGACGGAATTTACTTTGATCAGGATTGGGAATAATACATTTAAATTGGGAAACGCTTATTTTGTAATCTTATTGAGTGTTTTAGCGAGAATTCCGAAATTCAGGGTATAATTTGATGTGGATACTATACTACTGCTATACTAAATCGAATTTTTCTATGATAAAATAAATGATTTTATACATATAATAAATATATATGAATAGATAAATATATGAAGCCGATTTTATTTGTGGTAACTATAGGAAAATATTAAGCGCTGGGTACAACAAGACTTGACTACACCGAAATATTGTATTCTTTATCACAAAGGAAAAAAAACACAACGGGAGCTCAAAAATCGTAAAAATAACACGTATTAATAGATAAATACCCCTTTAACAGAACACCTTTGGTTAAATTGAACACTTCCCAATTAAGTAAAGTTTAAAATGTGAAATGAGGACAGTCAAAACAGGCGTTTTTTTAATTTAATAACACAAAAAATTCACTTACAATTTTTCAAACTGCTCTACAGTTTGTAAGCAGAAATACTCTCAAACACTTCTTAAATGTTACCATTATTCATGTCAATATTTTAAGTTGTACATTTATGTCTTGAAAACAAGTCATTTCATACCCCACACTTTGGAAGAGTCAAAGTTTAGCTGGGAGTAGCATAATAGTTAATTTAACAGTATTCGGGTAGTTTTTAGGCAATTCTGGCAACTTCACCCTAGGGCAGAACTAAAAACTGATTCCTCCCATTGTCGCCAACAAAGTTTCCTTAATTGCGAAGTTGGGGCTACGAGGAAAGAATGAGTTCGGCCTTTGTACGATAGTAGTTTTCTTTTCGTTAAAAATAACTGTAAAAATAGACTAGGGCCCGTACCATGAGCTCATGTTTGGATTGTTCAAAGTGAACATTTCTCTAGCAGCGTTGGGCAACTGTTGGTAGGGGTAATCTTAGGATTCGCATCATTTATATGATACCTAATGTTAATTGTACTGTACATCTATATCGATTAGTATAATTAACTGGCTATGAAATGTTTTTTTTCACCTGGGTGGGTTGGAAAAAAAACAGTTTTTTTTAAATTTTATAAAACAAACAGTTCAAAATGTTTTAAACAAGTGTTTCTTTGTTTTTTATGTTTTTTTTATTCATTTTAGTTTTGTGCATTGATTTCATATCAAATAGGCGTCATATTTATTCATGTATAGGTTTATAGGCTAGGTACTTTCAAATTTGCAAAATGGTTATTGATTACACAGTAGTTTTATGTTGCGAGTTGCGAGCATACTTACTTATATCTAATCTGTACTAAACGGTTTAGATTCACCTGTGTCTTCTAACTAACTAATGTTCATTTTTAACAGGGGAAACCCATTGTTATAAATACCGTTTTTAAGAGTTCAATGGGGAAACTCCAATATTTCTATTTTAATATGGGAAATACCCTACTAGTCCATTGAATTACTTTCTTTCGACGGTCGACATTAGGGACTTTCCTAGCAGGACCAACGAGGAATTACCTATTAATTCTAGAGGTATACATTGAAGTGTATTTCTTTGTAATGTTTATTTTCAAAAACTCAGAATTCCTTATGTGAGTTGGTACAAAAAAAAAATAGCATAGACTCAACTGGTTTTATGTCAATCTATTTCGAGCCCTAAATATTAATTTATTTTCATTCAAAAAGTAGTTTTAAAATTTGTTTTTTTCTTTATGTTTTAAACACTGTTTAATACTTGTTTTAATTTTTGTTTTTAAACATGTGATTAAAAACACTGTTTAAATTCAAACTGTTTTAAACACTGTTTTAAACATGTGTTTTAAAACAACTTGTTTTAATCATGCCAACCCTGTGATACCACAATACCAGACTGGCGCATGCGAAGCGGCCTGTGCCTGTGTACACATATAAATGTACCTACTAATGCACTATACTATACTATATACTATATACTAACTATGCACATTGGGATGCTGTTGGAACATTGAGAGTTCAAACAATTTCCTAGCCCTCTGCACCGCACTGCGCTCGTCACACAGATATCTAAGCATCTAAGATATTGTCTCTAAGCCCTGTAATTTCACAGACAACATTATCTAACCTCAAACCATGTAAAACCTGTACCTACTATGGAAGCCAGATAGCTGATATAATACTTACTTATATATAGTTTTTAAAAACACAGTTATTTTACATAGTTACAGGACAGTTACCTCCGGCTGGTCTAGAGAAAGGCGACTGCCGATACGGAGTCTCAGGTTCCAATCCGTATGAGGTCGTATTAATTGTCTGGTCGTCTTTCTATTTTGACCGTTTTTCCAAGTGCCAATGCGCAAGTCTGTCGTCACCACTCGCTTTTACGGAAAGATCGGTATGGAAGAATCTTTCGAAGTTATGTGTCATCCACGAACCCGCACTTGGCCATCATCGTATCCTTGACTTTCTCCTTGCGAGAGAAGGTCCTGAGTCCCAGCTGTGGAAAAGCTACAAATACAAATATTTGCATATATATTTACTTACTTACTTACATTATACTTACTTAGGTACATTATACTTACTTACATTATACTTACTTAGGTACATTATACTTACTTTGTAATACAGAAACACTAACTCATGGTACGAAGCTAATTGTCGTGTTCCGTGATACCTGGCACTAGGATACGATGTCAGTAATTTTGAAAGTATTTTAACAAAGCGTCTTTTTAACCGCATTTTCAACCGAGGTTCTAAATTCGGTTGTATGTTTTTTAAGTGAAAACTTCTTTTTATGCACCAGATACAGATTTTACGTGGGCTGTGAATTATTGAACACAAGCGTCACGTTCGTAAATTAAAGAAATCTTCGGGTAAACTCGTATGATCTAGATGGCCATGGCCACGGCCACGCCCTCCGGTTTCAACCGCGTCCTTTCCAAAGTGAGCTATCAAATTCTGAGTTATTAGTTGTCACTTCTATTGGTAGTCCTTATGACTGCAATTTTTTTGTATGTTACACGATAATCATACTCGTATTATTTATATCGCTTATAACAAAAAAAGCAATGCAAGCAAGCAAAGGCAACCATCAAAATTAAATCTTTTTTTGTTTGGTAGGTTACAACTAGTATGTTCACTATTCGCCTCTAAACTATACCTACCAAAGGTACCTATAGTTTAGAGGCGAATGAAATGGTGAAGGAGGTTTTTTTTACTAAAATTTACTTTAATTTATCTGGACGACTTAGTGATAGCTTTTTATGAAATTTGGGTATGAGTTTAATTTTAAATTGAAATCTGTTTTTGTTTTTCGCAGAAAATAAATTATTTTAAATTATCAATTCGTAACAGTGGAACATTAAATGAATTAAAAAAAGGTTCAAAAAGATTTTCCCGTACCGGGAATCGAACCCGAGCCTCCTGGGTGAAAGCCAGGTATCCTAGCCACTAGACCATACGGGAGATGACGATTTACGCTAACACACTTCTATACGTTCTACTGATAACTAAATCAAATCTAGATTTGCTTTTATCAAACCTGATAGTGCGATTTTATTAATTTATTTGTACGGAATTGATACTCCAATTATTATTATTAATTTATTTTAATATGACATGTTGTGTTCTTATCTGGTTGTTATTATTAATTGATTTTGATCTGACATTTTATATTAGCATCAAACATACGAGTTTTATGCTTAACACGAGGATGTTATTTTATTGTTTGTAATGTTCTATGGTTACTGTAATTACTATACCGAGGTATCTTCGTAGGCTTGGTGGACTAGGAGCCTAAACCTCTACTTGATTAGGGGGAGACTCGTGTACCAGTAGTGGAGAATCTATGGTACTACTGAGACTACCGTAGTATCTAAGTTTAACATTTATAACTTTATTATTATTGTACGATTGCCCAGGGCAGACAGTTGTAACTACTGGAATTATTGTAACTGCTAACAACTTAGTTTGTAACACCGTTTGTAACAATAAATTATTCAAGTTCTGATTCTGATCCCTACTAATAGTTATAGACAAAATTGTAACTAAGGTCAATAAACGATTTATTATTATTATTATATATATAGATTATTATAAATGCGAAAGTAACTGTCTGCTAAACTTTCACTTCTAAACTGCCTGTTCAACCGATTTAAATTATATTTGGTACAGAGATAGCTAATATGAGACAATATATACCTACATAGGTTACTTTTCAGGCGAAAAAGGAGTTGCAAGTTGCAAGCGGATGAAAGTGTATGAGAGGTGTATTTCACACACTATGCTGCGTGGTGCGGGGTGACAGTGTGACGATCGCCTTAATGCCCGACATACACGAGGCTAGTTCCTCAAGATAGGATAGCAACCTAGTGTAAAGGTCAGTACTCACATACGGTATTACTCGATCGAGCTAAACTGTCGAGTAAAACCCATGGCATGGGCTTTCGTTCACACATTGAGCATTGATCTATCGAGTGAGGCGCGCCGTTCAGTATTCACCGAACCGTTCGAGCCAAAGGATGTCTGTGCAACAAACTAGATGGTGGCTGTATTTAGAAAGTCTCACAGTGCTTTATAAGAAAATCAAAGAAAATGAAAAGAAAAAACGTAAAAGAGGTACTGGGTTAAACTCGCAAATCCATTTCTCTTAAATACACGTGTTTCAATCACGATAAACAATACTAGACTGACGCTCGCCTCGCGCCACTCGCAGTCACGTACACGCGTAGGCGTATTTCCAAACTATACAACGCCAGAACGCAGCCGTAGAAAACTGCTAAAGTATATATTGTAATGTTGTTTTAAAATCTGTTATTACAAACCATACAAGAGTTTTGCATACTGATGGTGTATAGTTTGTAACGTGGATGCTCGCGTCGCGTCTTTCCATTCTATACAACGCCAGAACGCAGCCATAGGAAACTGTTCGCGTACGAGTATATTATATTGTAATGTTGTTATAAATCTGTTATTACGATGCATACAATAATTTTTCGTACTGATTGTCTATGTTGTCGATCCGATGCTGAGATTTGACTCTGGGTGGGCTCCCGCCAGAAGCCCTGCGGTCAGCCCTGAGTGTCGCTTGAGCTTCTGGCTCCCGCATTTTTTATATACACTCTAGGGGTAGTAGCGACAAGACTAGGTGGAGTCGGGGTGCTTCGAGTCGGATCTGGGAAACCAACATCTACAATAAAGCTTCGCGCGCTTGTTCCAAAACATACACGATTAGTCCGTATGCGTACTGGCGCTGTATATTTTGTAACAGCATAATACTTCTACGTTACTACAAAGTATACGCGAGTATTTGCGTACTGGCCTTGTATGGTTTGGAAGATCTTAGTAAAAAAACTTATTTACAATCTATACGTGATTAGTTTCATACCCTTGCGTTCTGGCCTTGTATAGATTGGAAATACGCCACGCGTACGAGTCAAGATTGACGGCTCGCTTCGAGTAGGTTCAAAGGAAATTACTTTCGTTTAATTCCATCGAGCCGGCTCGGTGCGAGCCTTCGAGCTGTGAGTTTTGCGGTCCACACGTTGATTTTTACTCGAATTCGAGTAAAACTATCGAGTAATACCGTATGCGAGTACTGACCTTTATAGATATATAAATATCATGTTTTACAGATGGAGATTTACCTATGCAATAGATTCAAATTATGCTAGATTAAATAAAAGTAAAAGTAACGATCATGGCTCTATATTTAAAGACAAGACAGTAAGGATCACATAAACCTTTTTCAAAGCAGATAAGAAACACAAATTAGAAGTTACTACTACAAACAACACGTTTTTCGTCCGTTCGTCGTTTTCAATTCAAGATGCATCGAGTCTCGAAAGAGTTCGCTGGAACCGGCGTGCCTTGCCAAACTATTTACGCAGTTCCGTGCACTTGATTACTGACTGAATTGCTTTCCTAGTCCAAACCGATATCAGGAACGTGGTTCTCTATTCTCAAAAGCTAATTCGTAAAGTGGAAAATGATTTCGAAAACCTGGTTTAAGTCAAAAGTAAGGAGAGTCCACCGTATCTTGAACCCAGGTTTTTTTCCACGTTCTATGCTATCGCGGGTCGTTATTTTGTATTGGATCCAGTTTTAATGTGACCTATAATTACGAAGATTTGTGATAAGTTCTGGGGTCGAATTCTCTTGTGGTGTTTAGTTTTGATCGTATAAATTCAGCGACTACCTCTAATGAGTTTTAGATCCATAAAAATTAAATCAAACAGTACTTTGCGAGTATCTAGAGGTAATGGTGGAGGTCACGTCAACGCGGCAGGTAAGGAGAGCGGCACCTACAAGTATAAAGAAATACTACCAGTAGTTCATCGCCTTTGATCTTGGGAGAAACGCCGATAATGTCTAGACACGGGTGTATTCAAAGTTAAAGTTCTTTATTCATAAATGTATAGGCGTCAAATACTAGTGGAATAAAAAAACAAAGGAAATAACATACAAATCGTATACATTTTTAGGGTTCCGTAAAACGGAACCCTTATAGATTCGTCATGTCTGTCTGTCTGTCTGTCCGTACGTATGTCACAGCCACTTTTTGCCGAAACTATGAGAACTACACTGTTGAAACTTGGTAAGTAGATGTATTCTGTGAACCGCATTAAGATTTTTACAAAAAAAAATAAAAAAAGAAAAATTAGGGTTGCTCCCCATACTGAGAACTGAAACTCAAATGTTTTTTTCATCAAACCTACACTTGATGATATCAAGTCATCAAGATATCAATGTCTATCGATAGGTCTTCAAAAATGATGTTGAGGTTTCTGAGATAATTTATGTCTACACTGAATAATTAGCGCGAGAGACACTTCCAAAGTGATAAAATGTGTGTGTGTCCCCCCCCTCTAACTTCTAAAGTAAGAGAATGAAAAAACTAAAAAAAATATATGATGTACATTACCATGCAAATTACCAACGAAAATTGGTTTGAACTCGATTTGATGAGTAGTTTTATTTAATAGGTCATAAATAAATACACTATTATTAAAACTTCGATCAAAGTTACAACGAACTATGTGTACTATGTATATTATGTTACTTGCTGCAACGGAACCCTTCATGGGCGAGTCCAACTCGCACATGGCCATTTTATTAAAGTTTAAAATTATCATTTCACCGTACGATAACAATAACTGTACAGATAAGTATCGAACTATTTAAATATATTTATTTATTACAGTTTTTGTAATTAACTACTGAATAATGTAATCTTTTTGAAGTGAACACTTCTTTAGGCGCGCCTAGACAGATATTTCGTGGGCTGTGAATTGGATTCTAGCGTCACGCTCGGATATGATAAGAAATCTACGGGACCATGGCTATTGGCCATTTAGAAATGCGTCAGCCAATGGGAAATGCTGAAAGGGCGCGGCCTCGGCATCATGCCATGGCCATCTAGAAATGCATCAGCCAATAGAAAATGCTGACGCATTTCGAGATGGCCATGCCATGATGCCCAGGCCACGCCCTCCGGTTTCACCCGCGTTGTTTCCAAAGTAAGCTATCAAATTCTGAGCTATAAAGTTTTCACTTCTATCGGCAGTTCCTATGACTGCCTATTTTTTTTATATTTATTTTTAGACACAAAATTAACCTCAACTACGAAGAGTCATAACGATTTCCCAAAGTCCTGCACAGGATTGTTTACTGTAGTCACTACTTAGTTTGTCTTACGGAATACAGACCCTCGTTGTTCGACAGTTCTGAATAGATTTCTAACGCGTTCTCTTGGAAACGGCGCGGCGGTGGAATACTCGTATCTGTTGGATTTCCGTGTTCTCAGAAAATGTTTTCCAGTCAATTGAAACCTGTCGGGACATACGAGTCAAATCTTCGAGTAAACTAGGTACGTATATGCTACTAACTACGCCTCGTGGTGTAATCTGCGGCTGAACAGTTTTCTATGATGTTGAATGATTCATTTTCGGCAAAACATAACTAATATTCAGGAAAATGTATTATTTCATTGTGTCAAATGTATTATCCCATTGGAACGGCTGGCTTCAACGAGATTGCATAAAAGGTAGCGTATATATGTATTGATATAAGTATTTTACTACATTTGTTAATGTCTAATTCGTTCAGCCGTTACAGAGTTTTTAAAAGGATTTATGATTGTTGGCCTGAATAGTAGGCCTAACAACTTTGGGCTACAGTAAAAGATGCAGGTTCCTAAACTACTGATCTTACTAACTTTTTGAAGTGAAATCTTTTTCTGGCGTCCTGCAGACAGATTTTTCGTGGGCTCTGAATTCTAGCGTCACGCTCGGGAATGATAAGACATCTGCAGGTAAACTCGGGACCATGGCTATTGGCCATCTAGAAATGCGTCAGCATTTCCCATTGGCTAACTAGAAATGCTGACTGCTCATGGCCACGCTCTCCGGTTTCACCCGCGTAGTTTACTGAGTAAGCTATCAAATTCTGAGTTGTAAGTTTTCACTTCTATCGGCAGTTCCTATGACTGCCATTTTTTTAATGATAGTTTTCCATCTCGCCTTTTGTTGAGTGACGATGCATGCTTACCAAAAACTTCACACATTACAAATCGATTCAATCTTGAATTCAGACTTGAGGATTCCAAGATTGCAATCATCGGAAAAACTCACCCAGGCAAAGCATTCCACAGCCTAGAGGCGTAGACGTTCTTAACACCTATCTTGAAGCCTTGAAATTGAAAGTGATTCGGTTTCTTCTAGGTAGGCATGCTCTGTATCGTATACCGCATCGTCGCTTAACATCAGGCGAGATGCCGGTCAAGTGTTTATAAGTGAATAAAAATTAAATAATGTTCACCAGACTGGAAGTTGTCTCTCAGAAAATACTTTAGCAACTTCTTAGACATTCAAGGTCCTCGGTTCCTTAGGTATTCAAATTGATGTAATATTTAAATAGCAAACTAAAACCGTCGCGTCGTGTCCCTGTCGCGTAATCGTTTCATTTCACCATCGCGAAGGTTCGGATCCCGCCGAAAACATTCAGTATTTTTACTAGTTCATATGTTTTTTTAGGGCGACAGGACGGGCAGGGCATTTGCCTGATGGTAAGCAACACACCTTCCCATAACAGCACAGTGACACGCAGCTATTGTAACATGAAGAGTCTCTAGCCTAAATTTCTGAACGGATCTAAAAGGACGGTTGGAAATCGGCATAGAGTTAGATTATAGTTTTGAATAAAATATAGGCTAAATAACGTTCCGGGAAAATAACGTAAACTTTGCGGGGAAAACCACAGAGCGCTGTTAGTTATTCTATTCATTCTACAACTAGCTGTTACCCGCGACTTCGTCCGCGCGAAATAAATACTAAGGTAACTCGGACAGAACAGACCTAATTGTATACCCGTACACATTTACGGTTACTAAAACAGCTTATAATGAAACAATTTTATACAATTTCATCATAATCGGTTCGGTTGTTTAGGTGTGAAAGCGGAAGCGACATTCGTTCTCCATTTCAACTCCAATTTCATCCTCATACAGGTCGAAATTACAAAATTGCTAGAACAAACATTTATTTGCTTCATGTGAAGTATGTACATGTACATATACAGAGTTTCATGATTTTATATTTAACGATTGGGAGCTTCCATATTGACATTTATCCTCCATTTCAACCCAATTTCATCCCCGTACAGTTCGAAATTACAAAATTACTAGAACAAACATTTGTTCGCTTCGTGTCAAGCGTATACAAACAGATTTTCATGGTTTTATATTCAAGGATTGGGAACTTCCATATTGACATTCATCCCCCATTTCAACTCCAATTTCACCCCCATATAGTTTGAAATTACAAAATTGCTAGAACAAAAATTTATTTGCTTTGTGGCAAGTGCCTATATACAGAGTTACATCGTTTTATCTTCAACTATTGGGAACTTCCATATTGACATTCATCCCCCATTTTAACCCCAATTTCGTCCCGTACAGTTTGTTCTACAATTTAAATGTTTTTATTTCCGAAATCAATAGAAGATGCCAGAAATCAAAAGAACATGAAGAATCAGATAACATAATAATATTATATAGATACGACCTATTAAAAGCTAAAAATGAGAATAAGACTTTTATCAGCTGACTATTATTTTTGTAATTGTATAAATTCAGACCAATAGCAACTGTTTTGCCAGACATATTGCATACCTCTCGAAGAGGCGTGCAGGTCTACTACGAAGTCCGATAAACGATTTATCGGCCGAACTTATGGACGTTTCTTACCACGAAACACAATCAGTCGGTTGATCGGATCGGGCGTTTCGTTCATTTCGAATTCCGACCGACATAGATTTTACAGTTTTTGTCTCGTAAACCTCACTCCGAAAGCATTTAATTACCTTACCGATTATCCGGACAGCTGTCGGTCGGATCCGATTATTCGGAGGTTGTTTTCGTAGTTGACCTGCAGTTTGTATGGGTCAACTTTTAAAATGTTTTGTAATATGTTATCTCCAAACAGCAATAAAGATTTATTGTGTCTTTATTTGAAAGTATTCAAAATGCTTTTTTTTATAACTTTTATAGGCTTACACTTGGCCGCCATCTCGCCTGATGTTAAGCGACGATGCGGTCTACGATGGAGCGTGTTTACCTAGAAGAAACCGATTCACTCTCGATTTGAAGACACAAAGATTGTAACCAACAGGGAAAACCAGGCAACGCATTAGAAG
This sequence comes from Ectropis crepuscularia, assembly GCA_963693475.1. NCBI lineage: Eukaryota > Metazoa > Arthropoda > Insecta > Lepidoptera > Geometridae > Ectropis > Ectropis crepuscularia. The sequence continues at coordinate 25,877,588 of OY856355.1, forward strand.
TAGAGTCAAATGTCTTCGTTCGTGTCTTTGGAACATCAACCATGAAACGATGTCGCTTTTTCGAGCTACGAGCATTTCGATAGAAAAAAGGGCAAGGTGGTATTAGATCATGTAAATCAGTCGCACACTCTCCGAAGTGTATGATGATGAACACGTGTTTGGAAGGCCCGTGACTCTATCTATTCTATGCCGTGACTCCCGGTTATTGCCCTGACGACACTTGGTCCGTGGAGACACGCCGTATGTGTGAGAATGGCCACTATGACAGACTCACTTGATTATACCTAGCAGTTCCAGCCTAGCGCCCGCAGAGACACACAAGTGATTAAGGAACTGACCAGATTAACTTGTGCGGCGTCCTGACCAAAACTCTGGCTACTTTGTGAGCAATGGAAATCGAGGTCGACATTTCGTCGTTTTGGACGGTAAACACACTAGAAAGAAAAAAGATTGAAATTTTGTAATAAATCCAGTGTGCAACAGCACAGTGACACGCAGCTATTGGAACATTAGTACATTTAGTAGTGGTAGGAGTTTTAGCACAGTCCGCCTGGGGAAGTGCCACACCTTTGCCAGTTATTCTACCGCCAAGCAGTTATGTGCAAACATTACTGTGTTCCGGTTTGAAGGGAAATGTTTCCAGAGAAATTACAGGGCTTAGAGATATAACATCTTAGATCTCTGGGTGACGAGCGCAGTGCAGTGCTAGGTATAATGATTTGGACTCTTCATGTTCCAATAGCTGCGTGTTACTGTGCTGTTATGTGGCAGGCATCTTGCTTACCATCAGGCACATGACCTGATCGTCGCGTCACTCTTTATTTAAAAAAAAACATGAAGAGTCCAAATGATTACCTAGCACTGCACTGCGCTCGTCACCCTGATTTCTAAGATTTTATATATCTAAGCCCTGTAATTTCACTGGAACCATTGCTGGGATGATGATGAAATGTAATTTATTAATATGATTTTGACTTAATTTGGGATGATGATGAAATGTAATAATGTAAAATGATAACGAAATGTAATAACGTAAAATGAATATGAAATGTAATAATGTAAAATGATACTGAAATGTTATAATGTAAAATGATAATGAAATGTAATAATGTAAAGTGATAATGAAATGTAACAATGTAAAATGACAATGAAATGTAATAATTTGTTGTATGGAATCATTTCTGAAAATAAAATGTTTGATTGATTTGATTGATTGCCCTATAAACCACTGAAATACAGTAATGTATGCACATTACTGCTTGGCGGTAAAATAACTGGTATCATGTAAATTTAAATGTTGCTTTGAATGATGAGACAAAAATGTCGTCAAGCATAATGTGACCTGGTCCTTAAGTTGATTACAGTAAGGCTTTGTATCTTTGGCCTTGATCATCTGTGAGGTGTCGGGGAGAATTAGATCGAAGGCTTCCCTGAGGCATTCTCGCTCGCTGAACTTAATGTACCTCAGTTTGGTTATAAAATTACTAAAATGAGTACGTCAACCTACAACGGGATTAATATTAATATGTATTCATCTCAGTTAATATCAATATGTATTCCATCGATATAAAATTGGTATTAAACTGCGTCTCTGTGTGTATCGTAAGTGGTTTACAAACAACCAATCTACTTGACCCCTATAATCGCTAGCGGCGAGATTTACTGTGGTTCTACTTGTTTTGGTTGTTGACAACGAATAACGATAGGTAAAAACGTCCGGCGTCCACCGCGTCCTGCAACCGACTAGAACGGAAAGAGTGAGCTCACTCTTCCCAACGTTGACGTGATTGCGTGCGCCCTGAAGTTTGGGAGGGCCCATCATAGGTTCTACAATCTATGATGTATTCATTCAGTTACTTGTACTAATATTTATTATGTGATTCAGTTACGACTGTTGAACTGAATTCGGTTGTATGTTTTTTTGAAGTGAAAACTTCTTTAGGCGCGCTATGGACAGAATTTTCGTGGGCTGTGAAATGGATTTATGATCACGTGATCATCACGCTCGGATATGATAAGAAATTTCGGGTAAACTCGGGATGCTAGAGCGAGAAAGATAATGTGCTCAACAAACGTGACAGACCGAGAAAGATAATTGTTAGAGGAGGACATGGGACAATAGATACTCTCTCTCTCTCTCTCTTTAGCGACTTTGTCGCTGAAACTGGCGAATTTTTAAAACCTTTTAGCGGATTTAGACGACGTGTTACCGACAAAGGGGAATATACTAGTGTAGTGTAGAAGGTTGGAGAAGGAAAAAGCTTGTGTATTCTTCCAGACTGTTATTCCCTTAATAATTCAATCAAAACCGGCGACTTTGTTTCATAACTATTTGGCGACAAGCTCAAAATCATAGTGGCAACACTGACGGCTACCAACTCCAAAAGACTTTTGTTTGGGCGGGATAACACGACGGGTGCTTTATAATTTTCACAATAAAATTTTTTTTTTTTTAAATAAATAAATAAAATAAATAGTATAAATAAATATGAGCGTCGCTAGCGACGGGGGTGACCCCGTCGAACAGACCAGAAAAAAAAAACTATTGAAGCCAAATCCAAGTGAAAATGTTTCTTACAAACTATTTAGAAAACCCCTTTATAAGAGAAAGAGACTATTCCCAGAAAATCGTAGTGGAGACTGTAGTGTATGTGGAATCGACGGAACAGGAGAAAGTCGGTAACAAAAATCCTATTACACTCACCAACCTTTTTGCGGACAATGTTAGGGGCATCATAGGGGTGCACCGTGTGAATGCATACAAATGATACAAAGTTGGAGTAACTTTTAAAAAGCCGGCCCCGGCCAACAACTTTTTGAACATGGACACTTTTTTTACTAACCATAAATGTGTATACAATCTGGGTATACAAATAAGTACTGCCTGAGTATGTAACCTTAGTATTTATTTCGCGCGGACTAAGTCGCGGGTAACAGCTACTTTGTATATAAATAAAATTTCAATAAATATTTACTTTAATATCTGGCTTGTTTTACTCGTTTATTCAACTAATACGATCCATAATATTTTATTATAATACGACATACCTACCTAATACAAAAATCAGCTACTTAATGAAGTTTTCATTTCTGCCGTGTGGTCTTAAGCACACACATTTTTTTTTTGTACCTATGTGTGTTACGCGATTGGTTCTCCAATTGTGAATCGATTTTAATGTTTTTTGAAGTGAAAACTTCTTTTGGCGCGCCTTGACAGATTTTTCGTGGGGTGTGAATTGAATTCTAACGTCACACTCGGGTATGATAAGAAATCTTCGGGTAAACTCGGGACCATAGTCATTGACCATCTAGAAATGCGTTAGCCAATGGGAAATGGTGACGCATTTCTAGATGGCCATGCTATGATGGCTAGGCTACGCCCTCCGGTTACACCCGTGTAGTTTCCAAAGTAAGCTGTCAAATTCTGAGTTATAAGTTTTCACTTCTATCTGCAGTTCCTATGACTGCCAATTTTTTTTTTGTTTTAAAATATTACCAAATAAAATAAAAATTGCTTACGTTTGTCTAGATTCTAGACGACGGCGATGTAGTGATAACTTATTGTGAGATTTGGTCGAGTGTCTGAATTTAATTTTAAATTGAAGTCGGTTTTTGTTCTTTTCGCAAAAAATAAACTATTTGAAGTCTGTTAACAAACATAAAATAATTGAATAATGATGCAAAAATGTTGTGAATAAAACGCATTTTTCTTTATAGTCCGGTAACTTTGTCGCCTGAATGTATGGAGTAGGATGCGTTAAATCCGGTAGATCTGATTTTTTGCAGACTTGTTTATGATGTTGGTCTAATGATTGTCCCAAGTTTGTGACCTCGAGCGACGAACGCAACTTTGTCAAAAATCGAAAAGCTACTAGTCAAGCTCTTTCATTTGACACCCATATTAAGGTACTAGTGAAAAAAAAAGTTATGGAGTTCGTCATTTTGTAATTTGAAATTTGTTGTACTGTATAGTACTCTACTAGTCAAGCCCTTTCATTTGATACCCATATTGAGGTAGGTTGTGATGAAATATTTGGTCTGCCATTTGGTGGAGGCAGCCATCTTGAATCGATATTAACCAAAAATAGCTCAAAACATCAACACAGAAATGTATCTTCAAATAAAAAAAAACGCATCGAAATCGGCCCATCCGTTTCAGCTCTACGGTGCCATAGACAGATACACACACAGACAGATACACATAGAGACAGACCTGTATGTGTGTTTGTCTAATAGACAGACAGACTTCGACGTCAAATTTATAACACCTCTTTTTTTGGTCGTGGGCTAAAAACCGCCGTAACTGTGCCACAAAGTGGTCAAGTAGGAGTTAAGATATTGCAAAAAATTGCGAAGTACGAAAAAAATTATAAACTTTGAAAGACTTATTCTCAGAAACTATTGAGTGTACAGAGACAATTCTAGTATCATATTTTAGCAAATTTAGTCTACTTTATAAACGCCATAAGAAAGTTTTTACAAAATCTAGTCGTTTAGGGTTATAATCGCCAAAATTTTAAAAATAAACGATTTTTTCGATTTTTGACAAAGTTGCGTTCGTCGCTCGAGGTCACAAACTTGGGACAATCGTTAGGCCAACATCATAAACAAGTCTGCAAAAAAAATAGATCTACCGGATTTAACGCATACGGTAATGTATAAAGTTACTGTACTATATGCCTGTGTTTTATTTAATGTTAGTGTTCCATCATCATGTTATGATTGTAAAAACTTTACGAGACATCGTGGACGCAAACAAAGTATTCAGAACGAGCTATCAAATGGATGAAAATAAACAGTCAGTAAATTAAATCCGGCCACAGCAAACTATTAGAGATGGAAATGTCCGGTTGATTCTCCGGCAATGCGTTTTTTCTGACTTAAAAAGTTATACTCACAGTACGACCAACTTATCTGTAGCATGTAGCGATATGACGCCACGATCGAAAAGTGTTGCCACCTATTAAAAAATTAGTCAACTTCTGTGTTTACATATTTATGTTCTGTGGGCGTCAGTAGTTCCGCTTTTGGTCGTTTTACAAATAAGTTGGTGGCACTGTAAAATACATTTTTGACAGTGAAAAGACAATTTCGAGAATAGCGTGTGACGTAACATCTAGAGTTATTTATATATATTTGAGGATAACTAAAGTATAAAAGTTTCCTAAACACGATTTTTATGTATTTTTGAGTCGAGAGTGAATCATTTTCTTCTAGGTGAGCAGTGAGCACCCCATTGTGGACAGGATCGTCGCTTAACATCACGACGTCTACTCTCTTTTTACGAAAAACGTAATTTTGAAATAAACTCGCCACTTTCCTAGTCAAGTTCTACTTCGTTTCGTCCGATCGAACATTGTTTGACGTTTAAATGTTCTAAGTCACTAATTATACTCTAATTAGAACAGAACGGGTTTAGAACATTTAAACGGGCGAAAGGACGGATCGAAGTAGAACCGGATAAGGAAGACTTTCTATATCCGGTTCTACTTCGATCCGTGTCCGCGAGTTTATTTCGAAATAACGTTTTTCATAGAAATACAGTAGACGTCCAGGAGCGATGCATCTTTCGGGGAAATGTGTTATCTATAAACCCGAATCTCACCGTGGTAGTGATGGATTCTCTCTTAGTGAGTGAAGACCCTAAACCTTAGTGAGATCATAAAATCACGTGTTTGTGTATTTTTGTGTATTCATGTTATCGCAATCCTGCAACCTGAATATTACCAATCCGGCAATTTTATTGTCATCAACCTGTCAAATTTAACGTTATTAGTCCGCTAAATTTAGTATTACAACCAATACAATGAATTTAACGTTATCAGTATAGTAAATTTAGTATCATCAAAACAAATTTTACATTTTCAATCCAGCAAATTTAGTATCATCAATCCGACAAACTTAACTTTAACAATCCGGCAATTTTAATATCATTAATCCGGCAAATCCGATTTTAACGTTCCGGCCAGAGCATGTTACTGCACTTCTAATAGCAAAACACAGTCCCCATCGCTTAATTTAATAACGGCCACGTGATAAATCTTTTATGCCGTAAATACAGACGCGTAGTGGTTCATTATAAATAAGCATTTCATTTAAAAATGCCATAAATTCATTCAGTTGACATCATTAATATAAGATAACTTACGGGTAGTTAGACTGTCCAACATAGTCTTACCATCTATAAATATAAAATGAGAAGCTGACTGACTTAAGGGTTAGTTAATAGCTAGGCTATTAGGGTTAGAAACTGGAAATTTTATACATAGGTTATTTTTATAAGGACAGGATTTTTGAAAATTCACTGCTCTAAGGGGGAAACGGGGGAAAAGGGGAAAAACGTGAATGCAAAGTTAGTATGAAAATTCTCTGATTTTCAAAGTTATTTAAAAAAAATGTATTTGGGTTTGGGTATTGGTTAGAGACTTATGTCCCTAAAAATTTTACCGATAGCTTTATAGCAGATAGGCTACTTTTCAACCCGAAAAATAAAACGGCAACGGGAACTGCGCGGGTAAACCCACGGGGTGCTGCGTCGTATAATAAAACCTGACTTAAAACTAGAGGTATGTCTTATTGGCAGCATCACTGTTTTACAGCACACAGCAGCCACTGTTTCACCCGTGTAGTCCTCTTTCCTGTTATTTTAAAACTAGCTGAACCGTGCGCGCGTTGCTACGCCATCTGTCGAAAATTGGTCGTACCAATTCAAATCTAGAACAAATTTGGTTACCTTAGATTCTAATGACGCAACCTTTTAAAAGATAGACACATGCTATCACGCAACGAAAGCTCTCAAAAAGCAAAAGCAAAGCTGTTTTTTCCCGTTTTTCTTACACTTTTAATTCATAGGCTATTTAACATCACGCTACTATTAACATAGCGTAATGTTAGATAGCCTATAGCCTTCCTCGATAAATGGACTATCTAACAGAGAAAGAATCTTTAAATTCGGACTAGTACTTTCCGAGATCCTTGCGTTCATACAAACAAACAAACTCTTCAACTTTATTACTCGTATATTAGTAAGTAAGTATAGATGATAAAAGTAATCTTACTGTGTTTCAAATGTTATACCTACATTCAGGGATGTAACGGAGGTCATTTTATCGGAACCGAAGGTGGAGTCGGAGTTTTTAAATTTGATTTATCGGAGTCGGAACCGGAGTCGGAACCGAAGTCGGAGGCATAGGCAGGATCAGAAATGGTGACAGGAGAGACATTTTTATTAGTGATAAATCTTTTTTTATTTGCAAAACACGTGTACACGGTAAACATAGACGAGCAATTGATTTAAGGGGTTGGGATTTTGTACTTCCATTTACTTTATACCATAATAAGGGATTATCTCAAATATTTATACACCTTACCTCCGATTAAAACCTCCGTTTTAAAAGTTTCGGAGCCGAAGTCGGAACCGAAGGTGTAATAAGAATTGGAAGTTCCGACTTCCGACTTATCGGAGTCGGAGTCGAAGCTCCGTAACATCCCTGCCTACATTCTATACATTCCTATACCTAAACATTCAGCCGTTCCGACATGAATGAGCAACATACATACGAACACGAAAAAATTAAATACACTACTATACAATATGCGAAAGTACGATATTTGCAACATAAAGTTTTTACTTCTATCGGCAACCCCAATGACTGCATTTTTTTTTTGGTCTGAATACGCCCTTCTTCAAAAAAAGAGCTTTTTTGTAATTTTCTGCCACTTCTCACTCGTTCTTCGGACCAGTGTGTAGAGTAGTAGCTGCGTGTCACTGTGCTGTCATGTGGCAGGTATGTTGCTTACCATCAAGCACATGTCCTGCTCGTCTTGTCAATCTTTATTTTAAAAAAAACTAAGTGAAAAGAAAAGAGATAGCAACGTCAAGACGGATTTCGTTAGGCGGTAGACTCTCCTGTAGGATGTACTGGTTCAGTATTTTTGTATTAAGACGGTGAAATCAGTGACGAGAAGATTCACAATATACATAGTTTCCCAAACGCCCGGCTCAACTGAATTCTTTTCATGGAGAATTTGAGTCATCAACATCAACAACCCACTAAATGTTCCCACTGATGAGACTCGGGGCTTTCTCTCGCAAGGAGAGAGTAAAGGTCATAATCCACCACGCTGGCCCAGTGCGGGTTGGTGGATGACACATGCCTTCGAAAGATCTTAGGTACATGTCGGTTTCCTCACGATGTTTTCCTTCACCGTTTTAAGTTAGCGGCATTACGCACATGACTTCGCAAAGACAGTGGTGCGTGTGGGGTTTGAACCCGGGGTCTCCGGATCGGCAGGCGCCGTTCTCCCGACTAGACCTAGAATTTGAGTGAGATCACTCAAAATGTGTGATATTTATTTTGTTTAATTAATGTCTAAATAGGTATTTTCTTTTTCATTGACCTGGAAATGTGAAATTAAAAAATTTAGTTCAGCGGTCTAAAATTGATAAGCGTGGTTTTAACTATCTTCTTCCATATAGTAGTGCTAGTAGTGGGTAATGGGGAAGTACCAAACCTTTGCCAGTTATTTTACCGCCAACTAGTAGTACAAATGCAAACATCGCTGTGTTCGGGTTTGAAGGGTAATGTTTCCAGAGAAATTACATGATATAGAAATAAATCATCGCATATCTCTGTAATGTTCTCTATCTAGGTAATGAAGTGGAATCTTCATGTTCCAATATCTGCGTGACTATGTGGTGTTATGAGACATGTTGCTTACCATCAGGCACATGTCCTGCTCGTCTCGTCACTCGATACTATAGAAGGCTGTTTATACCTCATGTTAATGACCTGAGATCTGCAGATAGCCGCAGAATAAACATACAGATTGGGGGATCAACAAGTTATTATTGGATGTTGGACGAGTCAACATCTTGAGCTAATGTTTGGGTTTGGAATCATGTCCGCGGTTAGCTGGGGTTTAACCGGATTACAACGGCGGTTCCTAGCGGGATGTACACCGGACAGCAATTAGATTAATTTATTATTATTAGACCTCTTCTTGTACCTACTTTTGCATTACGCAATAACATCCTACTTTCCACTAATATTACACACGCGAAAGTTTGTTGGAATGTATGGATGTGTGTTTGTTAAGGTAGCGGTTCGCGCGGAGACCGCGACAGGCACGTTACATTATAGAATAGGGTACCGGACTGGGTCAAAAATACACTATTCTAATTAGTCCGTATTAGAGACACGTATTTTTTGTTTTTTCAAAATATTAAAAATCGACAAAGATATAGAACATCAAACTTCGAGAGTGGGGGGTCGCGACGTCACTCGTGAGTAAAAATCGTAGGCACGAGTGACGTCACGCGAAACTTCTAAGTATCTTCGTATTTTTTTATTTGTGAAACAAAGAAAAAATACGTGCACAATATTTTTTAGCAATCTAACTGACGGACTAATTTTTTTTTTTGAGGATTGTACCCTATTGTATAGGCGCCAGTTCGCGCCGAGACCGCGACAGGAGACCTAGACGTGTGACGAGAGATATGTGTCGCGGTCTCGGCGTGAACTGTTAGCCCATACAAAGCTATAAAGGCCTGTTTTAATTTTGATTAGTGCGAGTGCGAGTGAGCATTGCAGATGTTGAGTGACTAGTAGCAAACACGTGTGGACACCGATTGATTATTGCGAGTGCATAGTAACCAGTCGCGATTACTCACTCGCAGTCGCAATCGCACTCGCATCCGCACTCGCATCCGCACTCGCACTAATCAAAATGCAAACCGGCCTTAATGTCAAGTGCCTGTCGCTGTCTCCGGTCGCGGTCTCCGCGTGAACCGCGCTACCTTAAAGTTGTTCTAGGAAAGATGTCTATTAAAGACATTTGACATCCGCTAGCTCTCACACTTACCAGGGAGGTGGATTAAGAGTTCAACTCTCTCCTTGTGTGAGAGAGAGAAGGGTCCGAATAGGGTCCGAAGTAGGGGGACACTTAGCGGGCTATGCTATTATGCTATGACTTCATCAGTGAAGGAAAGCATCGTGGGAAAACGGGCGACTTTCTCATAGTGAGAGAAGAAATTAGAGTCCCAGCATATAAGTCGAGGTACGTATATATACCAGGATAACAGAATCGGTCAAAGAATTCAGTACAATCGGTCAAAGAGTTTAATATTTTTTTAAGCATAGAGTGACGGGACGAACACGACATGTGCCTGATGGTAAACAACATGCCTGCCCATAACAGCACAGTGACACGCAGCTTAGAACATGAAACATCAAAATCAATACCTAACTCGGCACTACGCTCGTCACCCAAAACTAGCAGCGCGATATTACCCTAGTAGTTACCATTCCCTTTATTTCTTTCGGGATTAGCATAAGACTATACACTCGAGAAATCGGCCCGGTCGACGCATGTCATAGGTCCGACTGTCTATAACAAACTGACCAAAGAAATAACTTCAGCGCCGTCTATTGGCAGTTTTAAGTCGAGGCTCAAGCGTTGGCTTATTGAGCAGACGTTCTACAGCTATAATGACTTTATTCAATGCAAAAGTTAGATAACGATCTAATTATTATTTCAAATTCATTACAATTTTTGGTTGTATAATTTGTTACATGTTAATTTATATTTAATACGTTTTTATTTATTTTGTGTTGAATTTACTTTCCCGAATTATTATTATATTATGTAGAAAATTATTTGTTTCTGCGGCACTTTATGCACAGTAAATACATAACAGTAGGTTATCTAAGGCCGCCCGCCGAATTTTTAGCCTACTCTTGCGTTCATCCCCAGGGTTGTCACTTTTACTTTTAGTTAATATTTTCGAACAAGCAGCACTTGATCTAAATTTATGCAACAAAAAGCATATTATGATTGAATATTTTACCAATTTATACATTTAGTAAAAATAAAAAGCCTTTATTCACGTAACATATATTAGAGAGACGAACTTCTTAGCATTCCATGGATTCACCGTGCGGGTGCCGGCTCAGAATCAGAATCAGATACAAAACTCACCTATGGTTAACCTATGGTCACTCACTTTGCATTTCTAAATTCATGGCGTGCACTTTGTAACTATCATTTTCGTCTTGTTGTAGAAAGTTTTTACCATGTCTCGGTCTTCCCTTTTCTTTCTCGCACCCAACCCAGCTGTATTTACTTGCGCACCTGCCATAAATTGTTCGTGGAATTGAATGGTCCATCTATAGGTACTCTATTCAAATAAATAAGTAATTTAATCATTTTTGTAGTGGCAGGACTCTTGGCAGAGTCTACCTGGGGAAGTACCACACCTTTGCCAGTTATTCTACCGCCAAGCAGTAATGTACAGACATTACTGTGTTCCGGATTGAAGGGCAATGATTCCAGAGAAATTACGGGGCTTAGAGATACAAAATCTTAGATTTTCGTCCATGTGTACAGATATTAGTGTGTTCCGGTTTGAAGGGGAATGTTTCCAGAAAAAATCACAGGGCTTAGAGATTTAACATCTTAGATCTCTGGGTGACGATCGCAGTGCAGTGCTAGGTAATGATTTGGACTCTTCATGTTCCAATAGCTGCGTGTCACTGTGCTGCTATGTGGAAGGCATGTTGCTTAACATCAGGCACATGCCCTGCTCGTTGACTCGGCTACGCTATTAATAAAGCAAATAAACTGTGAAATAAACAATAATACAATACCTACCACATTTTCTAATAAGATTTAAGTATAAGTAGGTACTTACATTTCTGTTTCAGTAGGAACCATGAAGAATGATAAATCCGGGTTTGCGAAATCGTTATTGAGGCACCCGAAAACACCACAATATCTTTTTCCCCTTTTTGAAGTCATGATACTCGTTATAATTATTAATATTATGGTAAGTGGCCGGCGAGAGTTGACGAACGCGAGCGGTCATGTAACTTACGGACGTGCTCATAGTCGCGCTGCACGGCCCCTACTGTCGCCGCCATAGCGCGCCATATATTATGCTAGCGTGTGCGTGAAATCGCGTGCCGACACGGCGCGCGGCGCGCACGCACACATTCAAGCCGAGAGCGGCACGTTTGTATGAAGATGTTTTACTGTTCTTTACTGTGCTTTATGTTTACATTTTATGTATTTTTAATTTTTTGACATGTAACCACCGTTATGAATATATGATTATGATTATGACTATATGTTTTCCAGACTATAATCTAACCGTATTCTAAATTTCAACTCGATCCGTTCATACGTTGCGACGTGATTGAGCAACAAGCATTGATATTTACAAAAATAGTAGGAAAGTAGGAATTAGGATAAAATGTATCTCTATTCACCGTAATTTCCCGGGAAACATTACCCTTTAAACCGGAATACAGTAATGTTTGCTTACAGCTTGACGGTAGCATAACTGACCAGTATTTTTGTTTGTCGAGTAAAAATGATAAAAAATATGAATAAATCGTGAGTTGTGCGCGCAAGGGCTTCCCATGTCGCGGCATTACATTATGTTCTACTCGAATGCTGTAAATAATAAAAACTCGGCATAATTGGAAAAGTCCAGATCGCAACGAGGAAAACTTTAATTTGTTTACTGTGGGGTAATTTATTGAACGAGACAGGAAATGTTGCTTAATTGGTATTCGGTACAAGTTTAACAATAAGGCATTTTGGGTAATGGCTGAAAAGGAAATACAATTATTTTGAGTAATGTTAAAAAAATGCCCTTTTCGTGTAAGAGAGGCGAGTTTAGGGTTAACTGTTAACAAAATCTTAAAATATTTACTAAATTATTAAAAACTAAAATATTGACTTGGCGCTAAAACACAAGATAATAAAGTCACTAAGTGATGGCGTGTTGTACAAACTAAAGTTTTTTTATTGTATGATACATTGGATAGATAGAAACATTAAACAAAGGACTTTGCCATCAGTAACTATAAAAAGTTTGATCGATATATTTGCTTTAAGAAATAGATAGATAGATAGATAAACTCTTTATTGCACTTAATAAGAACACAAAAAACAAAAATATACAAAACATAAAAAACAAAGTAGCAATTGGCGACCTTATCGCTAAGAGCGATCTCTTCCAGGATCTTTCTTAAATACTATGTACATAGTACTAACGTTGCACAATACCTGTTTAACTACAGATATGTATACTGCTATCACAGATGTTGGTGACTCGAACACACAAGATTTCACCTAACCAAAAGCGTCAAACTAGCTCAGCACACGGCCAGGTCAATTCCATCCGTGTAAATAACATCCCATGGTGGGTATATGTAAATGTATTTCCAACATATAAAAAAAAATGTCAGTCATAAGAACTGCCGCTTACTTTGGAAACTACGCGGGTGAAACTAGGCATGGCCATCTAGAAATGACGCATTTTTAGGCCATGGTCCCGAGCTTACCCGATGATTTCTTATCATTCCCGAGCGTGACGCTAGAATCCAATTCACAGCCCACAAAAAATCTGCCTGTGGCGTTTTCATTGAGTCTTCAGAAATACAGTAACAACTAGATTGGAGCCATTGGGTTCATAAAATAAAATATTTTGTACTTTTTTTTTGTTTTCGAAAATCGATAGAAAAAGTTATATAAGTTCTGAATTAAATTTATCTCGATTTATTATTTTAGTTTTATTGTTTATTATTTCTATACAGGGTTACTGGTAATCAGCCTGCATCCGTTTAAGGGCATGTTCTGTATATTTAAACTTTTGTTCTACAACTTTCGTTAAAACTCAATAGAAACCCCAAAAAAAATTAGTGTTTGTTGCCCTTTTTTGTACTGTTTAGTGACTTTTTAGTGTTTATTCACTTCGGCACATATTTTTTTGCGCGTTAAAGAGCGTACGCACTCTTGTTACGAATTGTTACGGAGAGTTCGATGCTTTTAGACCGTGCAAATACATTTTTTATTTATTTTGTAAAATAAAAAAAAATAAAAAAAAAAATAAAACTGTAGAACAAAAGTTGACGTATTGAATGTACCTACCATCCCCTTAAAAGGATGCAGGCTGATTACCAATAACCCTGTATATGTATACGTTTAAGCGGGACAGTTGTCTATAAATCTACGCATAGATTGCATTACACGAAGGCGATAACCGACCCCAAACCCGATATTGTACGGAGCCCTCCGGAAGTGTACGCTAATGAAGTCCGACGAGCCCCGACATCCCCCGAAGGGGAGACTCGGGGAAATCGATGCGCATTGTTTAGACGATATTGACGGGAGATTAAGACGTATGATGGTAAGCGTCGCTTCATCGTAATGAGACGATAGCTTTATGACTATACTAGCAGTTCCCTGCGGTTTTACCTGTGTAGGTATCTTAATTTTGCTGTAAAAAAAAAACTATGTGATGTTCCAGACTATAATCATACTGTGATGTGATTGAGCAACAAACATTTAAACATTGTCCTCCTACTAATATTATAAATGTCAAAGTTTGGATTTTTTTTAAATAAAGAGTGACGATACGAGTAGGATATGTGCCTGATGGTAAGCAACATGCCTGCCACATAACAGCACAGTGACACGGTTGGATGATTGGATGTTCGTTTCTCAGACACGTCGTAATGTCTGAACGTATCTCGTATAGTATTATTATTTATTATACTAATTGTCATTTTTTTATACTATGTCACTATACTACGAGTATATCAGCTGACAACTGATAAGCTATAAATTGTATTTTGTTATTATATTGTTTATTAGTACTTTTTTTTTTTTATATATTTAAAATTGCTACTCCACAGACTCCGGGTCCGTGACTTTTGTCATTTAAAATCTTATTTGTTTATTAGTAGATACTTATGATTATGATATACGTTATTAATTACTGTAATAATGAAATTAACGTGTACTTGCTGTATGAATAAATGAATATGAATAACAGGTTGAAATTTAGAACTCAGATTATAGTCTGTAGTGGAAGAACACATAGGCTACTTTTTATCCCCGGAAAATGTCGGAAACGGGAACTACGCGGATAAATACGCGGGGCGCTGCTAGTCGATACCAAAAGAAAGGCACATTGTACAACGTAGAAGTCTCAATCGACTTAAAAAAAAATGAGGTTCTGAAATCGACATTTTTTTAGACACAAGTAATAATCATCATTTATTTTTGTTACTCACTATATGACCAATCATGAGTCTGACTTTCAGTTTCTTCTCAACTATGCGACAATTTGCCTTTTTCGAATTCCAAACAGTGTAAAAAGAAAAGGAACATAATAGATTTATATCATATATTCTCACTACAGGCCTCGAGGGCGGTTTTTCACATAGAGTCAAGGCAATAACACCGCTCTAGACAAGTGCCAATTGATTCAGCTGAGCGTCTCAAGCCGAGGAAATATGCAGACCTCGGGAATGGTAACATATTTCAGCCATTTGGTGTTGAGAGATTGTGCCCTAGGGCGCAGGGAGCACGTTTCGTTTGCAAAAATCCTTTTCCAGCTATATGGTTTAGATATTAATTTTCTCAAAAAATATAAGCCGTGCACTCAAGAAATAATTTTACTTTCTCAGAAAATAAGAACATCGTTTATGATATAAAATTATTACACTCATACACTCAACAATTTTTTTTTTTTTTTAACTGTGATAGTTTCGCACTTGACCACCATCTCGCCTGATGTTAAGCGACGATGCGACCTACGATGGAACGTGCTTACCTAGAAGAAACCGAGTCACTCTCGATTTGAAGACACCCAGATTGTAACCATAAAAACCCACTCCGGCAACGCATTCCACAACCTAGACGTTCTTATCACAAACGTGGAGTCAAATCTCTTCGTTTGTGTTTTTGGCACATCAGCCATGAAACGATGTCGCTTTTTTGAGATACGAGAATTCCGAAAGAAGAAAGGGCAAGGTGGTATTAGATCATCCAGATCAGTTGCACACTCTCCGAAGTGTAACCGATAAAAAACCGATAAGCTAGCAATCTTGCGGCGATGATCAAGACTTTGAAGTCTTTTACACAAGAGTGTCATTGCCTATGAGCCTTTTGGCACGTCTCTCAATAGATTCCAGAGTCTCCAGCTGATACTAAGCCGATCCATCCCAAAGGTGCGAACAGTACTCCATACAGGATCGGATTTCATAACTTTTGTGAAATCTACGAAAACGTCGTCAAGGCTCAAAGCTCATTTATGTTTTTGAAGTGAAAACTTCTTTTGGCGCGCCTAGACAGATATTTCATGGGCTGTGAATTGAATTCTAGCGTCACGCTCGGGTATGATAAGTAAACTTCAGGTAAACTCGGGAGCATGGCTATTGGCCATTTAGAAATGCGTCAGCCAATGGGAAATGCTGTAAGGGCGTGGGCTCGGCATCATGCCATGGCCATCTAGAAATGCATCAGCCAATAGGCAATGCTGACGCATTTCTAGATGGCCATGCCATGATGCCCAGGCCACGCGCTCCGGTTACACACGTGTGGTTTCCAAGGTAAGCTATCAAATTCCGAGTTATAAGTTTTTACTTCTATCGGCAGTTCCTATGACTGCCAATTTTTAGGGTTCCGTAAAAAGTAAAAACGGAACCCTTATAGATTCGTCATGTCTGTCTGTCTGTCTGTCCGTCCGTATGTCACAGCCACTTTTTGCCGAAACTATGAGAACTACACTGTTGAAACTTGGTAAGTAGATGTATTCTGTGAACCGCATTAAGATTTGAACAAAAAAAAAAAAAAATTTGGGTTGCCCCCCAAACTGAGAACTGAAACTCAAAATTTTTTTTTCATCAAACCTACACGTGTGAGGTGTCTATCGATAGGTCTTCAAAAATGATGTTGAGGTTTGCAATATAATTTTTATCTACACTGAATAATTTGCGCGAGAGACACTTCCAAAGTGGTAAAATGTGTGTCCCGGGGGGACACACATACTAACTTCTAAACCCTCTAACTTCTAAAGTAAGAGAATGAAAAATCTAAAAAAAATATATGATGTACATTACCATGTAAACTACCAACGAAAATTAGTTTGAACTCGATCTGATGAGTAGTTTTTTTTTACTACGTCAATAAATACACTATTATTGAAACTTCGATCAAAGTTACAACGAACTACAAGAACTATGTGTACTATGTATATTATGTTACTTGCTGCAACGGAACCCTTCATGGGCGAGTCCAACTCGCACTTGGCCACTTTATTTTGTTGAAAAGCACCACACCAATTTCGATAAAATTTTAATGGAACTGAAGTATTATCGACCAAACATAAAATAATCGTCATAAAGAAAAATGTAGACATCGAATTAAATTTGAATTTGACAAAATATCATAAAACAAAGTAGCCATTAGCGATCTTATCGCTAAGACCGATGCTAATGAACAACAATACCAAACTCTAGAATCCCATGCTACAAGATCCACGCTGTTTTGAGACTAATCGACAAACGTATATGTTTGTATATTAGTATAACTAGCAGCGCCCCGCGGTGTTACCTGCGAAGTTCCCGTTGCCGTTGTTCGCATTGTTTTTCCGGGATAAAAAGTAGCCTAGTATTCTTCCAGACTATAATCTATCTGTGTTCCAAATTTCAGCCCGATCCGTTCTTACGTTAGGACGTGATTGAGCAACAAACATCCAAATATCCAAACATCCATACATTGACATTTATAATATTAGTAGGATAGTAGGATTATTCTCATTTGGAAATCCTGTGTTTGTACTATGTGCTATTAATCCATTTGTTTATGTATTAATATATCGATGTCTTCCATGTAAATTATTGTATCTCCAAAATCGTAATTTTATAGGAGGGCGTTCCAAAGATAAAACATTGCGTTTAAATCGTAATTTCTTGTTATATTTTTGTAAAATTAGCTCATTACTTAACTTAAAATAACTAAACTTGCAAAAAATTAAACAAATATCGACTTAATTTGTTAGAGTTTCGGCTTAAAATCAAATGGAAGAGATGGGCCCACCGGCGTACCCGCGCCGCGAACGGGTAGATCCTATATATTTTATGTATAACTTTTTTACCCAAATTTTACGAAAAAGTAAAAAGAAATGACGATTTAAATGCAGTGTTTATTTCAATAACGATTTTGGAGATCCAACAGCATCGATATTTTTATTCGTGATTTTTGGATGGACGTTCCAGAGATGTCTGGGCGACGAGCGCAGTGTAGTGCCGTGCTAATTAGTACTGGTTTGTTGCTGTTATTGGCAGGTGCGTTGCTTACCATCAGGCACATGTCATGCTCGTCCCGTTAATGCAAAAACAGCCCACTAAATGTTTCCACAGCTGGTACGGGGCCTTCTTTCGAATGGAGCGAGTCAAGACCATAATCCACCACGCTGGCCCAGTGCGGGTTGATAGATGACACATGACTTCGAAAGATTCTTGGTACATGTCGGTTTTCTTACGATGTTTTCACCGTTTTAAGTTAGCGGCATTACGCACATGAATTCGAAAATACAGTAGTGCGCGTGGTTTTGAACCCAGGGTCTCCGGGGGGTCTATCGCCGAACGAAAACTGTCTTAGCTTTGATGTTTCTCTCTCTTTTCTTTTCGTTTGAAATGATAGAGACAGCAATAGCAAAGCCATAGCCGATTTAGTTAGGTGGTAGAAGGCTTGAGGATTGCAATCGGAACATAACCTTAAAAAAATTCTACTGTACCGGAACAAAATGTGAACGCAATTTGCAGTCAATACGTGAACTGATGCAGTAGGTGACGCAGTTGGGCCATTGTCTTGCAAATCCGTCCTAATTGACCTAACGGGGAATATGCCGGTCCACGACCGAGACTCGAGCTCCCTGGGGCATGCTCTGTATTGATAGGACAACTGATCATATACATATATCTAGTGCATGGATTGTGCTATCTTATTATATACCGAGTTTCTAAGCCGTAAGGTGCCGTAAGGCCTAGTAGTGCATGAGCAGTCCATCACATGTTTCCACTGTTGGGAACTTGGAGCCATCTCTCGCATAGAGAGAGTCAAGGCCATAAACTAACACGTTGGTCAAGTGCGTGTTGCTGAATGACACATGACATAGGCTAGTTTTTATCCGACCGATATATAATTATATCCGATCCGATCGATCCGAAAATAGCGGAAACGACGGGAACTACGCCTAACTTTGACTGGCCTTTTGGCTTAGTGGGTAGTGCTCTGTCTGCGAAGCCGAGGGTCGTGGGTTCGATTCCCACCCAGTGCAAATATTTGTGTAATGAATTAAAATGTTTGCACTGTGTCTGGGTGTTTCTATGTATAATAAGTATGTATTTAAAACTATATAAGTACTATATCAGTTATCTGGCCGCCATCATACAAACTTTGATTAGTCTGGGGTCAGACGGTGTTGTGTGTGAATTGTCCACCTCCATCAATATTTACGCGAGTAAAACCACGGGGCACTGCTAGTAGAGTATATCTGAAAATAGGCATCAAAGCAAAGCAGAGCTAGTGGATGTATTCTAGTCTAGAATGAGTCTGTTTCTTCTGGGCTACCGCACTTCATCATAGACTGCATCGTCGCTTAACATTAGGCCAATTACCATCTCGCTCACGTGTACCCGATAAAAAATAAACCATACAATACATCCACCATCCACACCGTCCTTAACGATCATCATCATCATCATCAACAGCCCACTAAATGTTCCCACTGCTGGGACTCGGGGCCTTCTCTCGCAAGGAGAGAGTTAAGGCCATAATCCACCACGCTGGCCCAGCGGGTTCGTGGATGACACATGACTTCGAAAGATTCTAGGTACATGTCGGTTTCCTCACGATGTTTTCCTTCACCGTTTTAAGTTAGCGGCATTACGCACACGACTTCGAAAAGACAGTGGTGCGTGTGGGGTTTGAACCCGGGGTCTCCAGATCGGCAGGCGCCGTTCTCCCGACTAGACCAGCCGTAACTTATAGCACTAGAACTAGTCCTCAACTATCACTATATTGTATATATTTACAAAGTTACAAAGAGACGCTAGTGTTAAAATATATTTACTCCTTAATAAACATTTTCCGCCGACCGCAAATGTTTTACTCCGGATTCGGACTAAGATGTAATTCCGGACAAAATTCGACACTCCGGACTTGGCGGAGAATTAAATTCGTGGTTTTAGTGACACTGGGCCATTAGACACGAGGACTTACTCATTTATGTAGTAACTTTATTTGCAGAGTTCGTTTGGGGAAGTAACACACCTTTGTCAGTTATTCTACCGCCAAGCAGTAATGTGCAAACATTATTGTGTTCCGATTTGATAGGCAATGGTTCCAGATAAATAACAGGGCTTAGAGACATAATATCTTAGATCTCTGGGTGACGAGCGCAGTGCAGTGCTAGGTAATGATTTGGACTATCATGTTCCATTAGCTGCGTGTCACTGTGCTGTTATGTGGCAGGAATGTTGCTTGCCATCAGGAACATGTCCTGATCGTCTCGTCACTCCTTGCAATAAAAAAAAAATTAAGAAAAACAACTTATAGCATACAAACATTTGCACAGGTTAATATTTTGGAATCTACTCAGAGATGTGGTAAAAGGCTCATTAGATAAATAAATTAATAAATAAGCAACGACTACCTTTCTGAAAAATACTTCAAAAAGCTCTTTGCACAGTCTTCCCGGGGTGTACGACACCTTTACATTCTGGCATAACCATCCCAAAGTTCCCACTGCTGGGACTCGGGGTCATCTCTCATTAGGAGAGAGTCAATGCCATAATCCACCACGCTGGCCCAGTGCGGGTTGGTGGATGACTAATGACATCGAAAGATTCTAGACACATGTCGGGTTCCTGACGATGTTTTCCATCGCCGTTCTTTTTAAGTTGGCGGCTTTACGCTCATGACTTCGAAAATACATTGGTGGGCGTAGGATTGAACCCGGGACTCCATCTTGGGACGCCTCGCCATCTTGGCATGGCCATCTAGAAATGCGTCAGCATTTCCCATTGGTTGATGCGTTTCTAGATGGCCATGCCATGATGGCCTGTCCACGCCCTTTCAGCATTTCCCATTGGCTGACGTATTTCTAGATGGCCAATAGCCATGGTCCCGAGTTTACCCGAAGCTTTCTTATCATACCCGAGCGTAACGAATGAATCCAATTCACAGCCCACGAAAAATCTGTCTAGGCGCGCCTAAAGAAGTTTTCATTTCAAAATCTTTTTTTTTATGAAGATTTACGGGACAAGCAAAACGTGGTAGCACTCGAAGGTAAGTTAATTAGCAATTTGAACTTGAGTAGTTCACTACCTAGTATTGTACTTTTTTTTTTATTTTTTTTATTCAAAATTTGCTACTCCACAGACTCCGGGGTCCGTGACTTTTGTTATTTCAAATCTTATTTATTTACATATTTCTTGGATAATTAGAAGAAGAGGAAACTAAGGGGGGAGTTGGGAACATTTTAAACCTAATACTAGTTAGTGCTCGTCTGTTGAGCCGATCACTACCGGTTGGGATTCCGCTAGTAATCGACTCAACATCGATTCTTTGCCTTATTGCCATTTGCCTAAGCCGCCTCCTCCCGGCCGAGAGCCTCCACTACGGCTGCATTTCTGTCCCTGATGGCCATCTGTAGGTTGAACTCTCGGATGGTCTTCGGTGATGCAGCCAACGCTCGCCGCACGAACCGACCGATGGCGTCGTCGGTGTCGTCAGCGTAGTACGTGAAGGTCCCCGTGTGCCGTGAGATTGCAACAACCGCATGGGGCACGCTCTCGTGCAGCTTCATGTTTGCCTTGGTTTTTATTGCGATTACCGAGTCATATGTCAGTCCGTGAGCTTCATGGATGGTGAGGATACGTGACCCTGTGCCTGACCCATAACCCTGGTTTGTCAGGGTCTCCTTCTCCTCTTGAGTGTGAACTAAGAAGAGGGTGTTTGGTAGGGTGTTGGGTATTTGCGCTCCCTTGTACCTTTTCTGCTCTAGGGACTTTATACGGGGTGCTGAGGAGTACATACCTGAGTATATTTCCCTCAGCGCATATGCGACATCCATCGGATTACGATGTGTGCAGAGCAACTCCTGGCTGATCTTTGTTACCAGGTTTGGGCGGTGATACCTCATTTCGAAGAGATTTTCCCTGTCGATATAAGGCAACTGATTGACATCTCCGATGAGGACAATTTCACCAACACTAGACAGCCTTGAAGCCATCACAATGGCACCAAAATGGTTCATGAGAGCTTCGTCCACCATGAGGCGACTGAAACTCTCTCTTCCGAAACCATTTACCAGAGCAGAAGCCATGGTTCGCACTCTGGTTTTGACCAGGTTTCCGATACGGTGCGATAGCTTTTCTCTTAAATCTTTTGCTGCCTCAGTTGTTGTAGTGATAATGGCGTCCTTGTTCACATCGAAGTGTCTAATCACCCATGTTGTCTTTCCACATCCTGGAACTCCGTTGACCCACTGTATTCGCGGTACCTCCCAGTTTTCCCAACCCGCTTTGACGTTTGAGTTCCTTTCGATAGTCTTGGGCATCTCAAGGATCTTACCGTCCAGCATAATCTTGGTGCATCGGGCAGTAACTACGATTGGGTCATTTGGTGGTGTCGCATAAACCGGCATTCCCGCGCGCTCTGTCTCTTTCTCGTTCAGTGTCACGAAGCCATTTTCTGCACTGTAAGCTGCCATATACTGTCCTGTCATAGTTCCCTTGATGACCCGGGAAGTGACATTATTGTAAATGGCTGCTTCAGCCTCCTCGAGTTTCGCCTTTAAGAGGCTTTCACTTCCTAGCCTATAGGACTGCATGATGTTTTCGCAGGTCTTGAGGTTAACTTGTCTTGTCGCTCTCAGTGTGGCTATGAATTCGATGAAGGCGTTACGTGCATGACTTCGCGGCTCCGAAGCCAGGACATAGCGGGGCGGTTCAACCTGTCCCATGTCGGCTCTCGTTCGGCTCAGTTGTTGTTGTGAAGCTGCGTTGGGGGTCCTTGACGTCAAAGGGGGGTGATGAGTGGGATGAGATTCGGAGTATGCGCCTTGCTGCTGCGTTGAAGGCAGTCACGAAGGTCGTGTTGGTGCCTTGGCAACCGTTTTTATTGGCTGCGGCTTTTTCCGTGGCTGCCCTCTGCTGTGCTCTTTCGGAGCCGGTTTGGATGGTCGAACTAGGAACCGGATGTCCCCAGCTGTCAGTTGCATTTGTTTGGTCGTGCGAAGGGACTCTGAGAAAGCTCAGATTTTCTCCCCTATCTTCATATACGACTACCTCATGATGTTTAGAGGCCTCAATGCAACCCAGCCGGCCTGCGACTCGCGCTCTTGAGTATTCGATTGCCATCGCATCCACGCTTATCACCCGGGGTGTATCACCTGCATTTCTGCTCAGATGTGCGAGCAGCGCACTTGCCTGTGTGAAAGGGGTCCGGCCTTCCGAGCACTCTATTAGTGCAATCGTTTTGTTTTTCGATCGCACCAACCGAAATCGGTGGCCGTCTACCTCACACACTGGCATGGCGTCGTAAGTTTTCCGCTTCATTGTAACTTTTGCGGTACTCCCATTGAGCAGGCAAGACAATCCAGGTGACAAACGGGCTCGTTTCCGTTCCCAGGCGAAGCAAAAGCTTATTCCGAATCTTTCTTTGTTGCTGTCCATGAAGAGAGCCACTCCGCGGATACGGATCCCTGCCTCTCCTCGGTCTGCGTTCTCCAGTAGTTGTTGGAAAGAGATACTTTTCGAGGAGTTATATTGGGCGGGAACCTCATTCCACGTGGCGTCCACGGACAGCGGGTCAGGGTGTGGTGGGGAGGGGGGGCGTGTATTTGAGATTGTGGAGTTTCTTTTGGCCGCTATGCGGAATGAGCTCTCCATGAAGGACAGGAGCCGTGTTCTGTTATCTGGATTTGCTAAGATGTTATGGAGATCCGAGACAACCAGCCTTCCGTCGATCATAGATTCGAGTTCATGTCTTGCGGCCATGAATCGGGGACAATCGATTAGCACGTGCCAGACCGTTTCGGGTTGGTCGGGGTCACACTCGCATGCAGGACTGCTCTTAAGCTTAAATCTGTACAGGTATTCTGCTATTCCTCCGTGTCCCGTCAACGCTTGTACCTGGAAGGGAGTCAATTTTATGGTTCTCATCATTCGATATGCGTTTGCTATATCGGGGAGGAACGTTTGGGTGACTTTTCCGGTGTCCGAGGTCTCATATCGATCTTGCCATTTCTTGACCGATTCTTCGCGGATTTTGCGTTTGACGTAGGACAAAGGGATCCCCTCGTAGTCTCTGGGTGATTCCGTGAGAGCTGCTGATTTGGCTAGTTCGTCAGCTCTTTCGTTGCCGACGGTGCCCACATGCGCTATTACCCAGAAAAGACGAAGAGATCTGCCTTCAGCATTTATCTGTCCAATGTTTTCCTTTATACACTTTGCCAGGGGGTGACTCGTATTTGGGTTACTTAGCAGTTCGAGTGAAGATCTGGAGTCACTCAGGACATTGACTTCTGGGTCCTCGCTCATTAACACCATTTGAGTTGCCCGGCAAAGAGCATAAAGTTCCGATTAAAAGACTGTGCATTCGGAGTGGAGCTTGAAGGTCGAGCTCTTGACCTCTTTGCCGTTCTCCCACCATGTTAGAGCAGCTCCAACTTTACCCTCAATCTTACTGCCATCAGTATAAATTTGAGGTCCTTCTGGAAGATTGGAGGTGTCTTCTAGGAGCTCGTACTCTACGGATACCAGCGTGGACGGATGGGCTTGGTCCAAGTAGTTAACGTTTCGTTCGAGTTCCACTTCTGGTGGGAGGTAGTCTTGGGAGAGGTTCTTTTTTACTCTGTACAAATTTGCTGCTTCCTGTATCCTCAGATCCAGGGGGAGCAAACCGGAAAGGGCAAGTGCTGATTTTAGGGAAACGGTACGGTATGACTTACAGATTTTCTGGGCAAATCCTAGTATTATACCTAGTATTGTACTGTAATCGTCATTTGGATATACACATATACAGGGTCTTATGATATCTTTGATCTGTAATTTACGAGTGTTTTTACTAATTGCCACAACGATAATAAGTTACTTTTTGAAGTGAAAACTTCTTTTAATTCGTTGAATTCTAGCGTCACGCTCGGGTATGATAAGAAATCTTCGGGTAAACTCGGGACCATAGCCATTGGCAATCAAGAAATGCGTCAGCCAATGGCAAATGCCAAAAGGGCATGGCCTGGCCATCTAGAAATGCGTCAGCCAATGGGAATTGCTGACGCATTTCTAAATGGTCATGCCGTGATGCCCAGGCCACACCCTCCGGTTACACCCGTGTAGTTTCCAAAGTAAGCTATTCTAGCTATATAAATTCTGAGTTATAAGTTTTCACTTCTTTCGGCAGTTCCTATGACTGCATTTTTTTTGTCTAATTGCATACTCAACCTGCATTTTTTTTGCAAATAACAAACAAAAATCATTGAGCCTGTGACTTGTGATCTATCTGTGTACAAAATCTCATCTTCAAAAGCCATCCGAGCGCTTGGTCGACAAAATGATGGCGTTTATTTGACCCAACCTATAATCATTGCCATTCAGCGTGGTAATGCCGACAGCATGCTGGGTACGCTTTCGATTGGTAGTGGGTTAGAACATCTTGATTATCTGTAGACCTTATATGGTTTATGGACATTCAGATGTCCTTACTGCTTAGTGTAAGTACTTAGGTAAGCTACATACCGTGTTAGTGTATATCTATATGTAGTTCTCATTGTATTTTAGTTTAATTGATTAAGGCTCTGCCCGGTAAAAAACCAATATTAGGTTTATTTAAGTTATTCAACAAAAACCCGCTACGTTGCTGGCCCAAAACGAAGGCTATACCCGACCACAGTTAATTAGTGCAAGCTAATGACCCAGCTCACCTGAGCCTGTGAAATGTGGCAACACCGGACAATTTATACGCTGGTAACACTCGCGAATTATGCTGGCAACGCTAGGATTGCTTGTACGGTGCAATCTTTGAATAAGGAATACCGGTGCAATCTTTGAGCCAAATCTAATTTAGACGTCTGTGACGTCAAATAAATTAGACATAGGAGCAAGCAGACACTTTTAGTGTTTTTAGGGTTCCGTAAAACGTAAAAACTGAACCCTTATAGATTCGTCATGTCTGTGGTGTCTGTCTGTCTGTCCGTCCGTATGTCACAGCCACTTTTTGCCGAAACTATGAGAATTACACTTTTGAAACTTGGTAAGTAGATGTACCTATTCTGTGAACCGCATTAAGGTTTTTACAAAAAAATAAAACAAAATATTTTTTAGGGATGGGCATCCCTAAAGTCCATACTTAGTTAGAACTTAGAACTGAAATTCAATTTTTTTTTCATCAAACCTATACGTGTGGGCGTCTATCGATAGGTCTTCAAAAATGATGTTGAGGTTTGTAATATCATTTTTGCCTACGCTGAGATGTTAAGCGACGATGAAGTCTACGATAGTGCGTGTTTACGTAGAAGAAACCGATTCACTTTCAATTTGAAGATACCAAGATTCTAACCATCGGGAAACCCCAATCAGACAACGCATTCCATAACCTAGATGTTCTTTTATCACAAATGTAGAGTCAAACCTCGTCGTTCGAGTCTCGAAAGTCACCTCCGAAAACTCGTGAAAACCTCTCACATGCAGTGACTCAAAGGCTATAATCCACTACACTAGTCAAGTGCAGGTAGGTGTAAGCCGCATGTATTTGAATGATGTCTTTTCTTAAGATCACCAGTTTCCTAAAGATGTTTTCCTTCACCGTCAAAGTCAGTAGCCGAGTTTGTCCTCACTCGGACCTCTGTACTTAGAATGTTTTAAGAGCTGCAGGATTCGAAGCCACGACCTCGATCATAAAATCCAACGTTATGACCACTAGGCCAACACGTTTTTTTTCAGTAAATCTATCTATTTATTTTATTTGTAGTATGGCACAGGACATGCGTTTGTTTTATTTTAAATAAAGAGTGACAATATTTGCGTGATGGTAAGCAACATGCCTGCCACATAACAGCACAGTGACAAGCAGCTATTGGAACACGAAGAGTCCAAATCATTACCTAGCACTTCACTGCGCTCGTCACCAAGAGATCTAAGATGTTATATCTCTAAGCCCTGTAATTTCACTGGAAACATTGCCCTTCAAACCGGAACACAGTAATGTTTGCACATTATTGCTTGGCGGTAGAATAACTGGCAAAGGAGTGGTACTTCCCCAGGCGGACTCTGTTGATGCGCCCAAAAAAACACAGTGTAGGTATTAAATCACGAAGAGTTCAAATCTCTACCCAGCACCGCACCGCGTTAAGATGCATGAAATTATAGAACATAAGAGATAACCTCTGTGCTCTATAATTTCTCTGTCAACATTGCCCTTCAAACCAGAACACAGTGATGTTAGCACGATACTACTTACTGCTTGGTAGTAGAACAACTGGAAAGGATAGGTAGGTACTTCCCCAGGCGGACTCTGCACGGAATCCTATAACTACAAAACACAAATGAACGCAAAGAGACTAAATTGAGCTTAATTGAAGTTGTGTAACATCAGATAAAACGTGTAAAAATACGATGTTTTCTTCAAAAACGATTTGCGAGTTAACCAACCAAAAGTGAACCTCAGACGACTCGAAAAAAGCAAATCAGAATACAAACGACAGCAGGAAACATTATTATCCTCGACGAGAGCTAAGGGCTTCGTACACAACGTAATTGGTTTGCGCGAGTTACTTGAACGAGGTACTTGATAAGTGCACAAACTTTTGAAGTCAAAGTTCTTTATTTATAAATGTACAGTTTACGCGTATATAATATTATACTACTTTTAGCACATTGGGGAAAATGATGAGACTTAATTGTTGCGATGTGCGCATCGCGAAAAACTGACACCCTGAAGTTAGGTACTCAATATTTATGATACTAATGATGAATAAATAATTAATCAATCAATAACCTGGGGATCCCAGGGCTGGCACTTACTTTGCCCAAAAGCCGAGTTTAGCATTCTGGGTACCCTGCCGCGATGTGGCGATCTCAACGGCGTGTTTGACTTGTAAATTTGTATATATATTTTGTATTAATTTTCTTTTTATATATTTGTAAATACTGTATATAGGTCCATGCATTAAGATATCTAGGTCTATATTTTATTAAAAATTATAATTGACTTCAGGTTAATACTTCTTGTGTTGAAGATATTATCTATTCTATTGTAGAAGTTAAACTTAGCACGAAGAATAAATAGGAGAAATATTAAGTTTTTGCGTGCTTACATAAATAAATACACATCCTTAAGTAAGTTTCTTTTGTAATTTGTCGTTTTCATGCGGCTTTTATTAAAAAGTTTTATTTTATTTTCTCTTATGCTGTTAATATGTACGTGAGTGTGGTAAGTTGGTTTTTTTAGGATCTACCAAAGAAGCCCGAATTTTCATTTAATTTGAGTATTTAACTTTGTAAGTAGCACAACTAGCCAACTAAATACTACAGCCTACTGCTGGGACAACACACTTGAAAGTTACTCACAACTCTCTGATATAGAGAGAAAGTCATGAATTTAACTTTCCTAAAAATATACAGAGTTTTCGGTCTCGCACAGCTTAGGCAAAGGTTTGGGATGCGGCATGATGCCACAACTTGCACACGTCACTCGCCACGTGTACCAGCCCCATTACAGGCCCACACATGCTCACGTCCAGAGTAATGTTATTTAGCCTTAATTATGACTGGCGAAGGTATTATTATGCCAACACTTTTTGCCATTAGAAGGAATTGTACCCGTGCTCATTATAGGGGCTTGTACTTGTGATGAGGACTTGTATTCATTACAGAGACTGCTACTCGTTATGTACCCTAATATGTGACGTCCGTCGTTTTCGGGATGATTAGGGATT
Organism: Ectropis crepuscularia; assembly: GCA_963693475.1. NCBI lineage: Eukaryota > Metazoa > Arthropoda > Insecta > Lepidoptera > Geometridae > Ectropis > Ectropis crepuscularia. The sequence goes on from OY856355.1 coordinate 25,906,389, forward strand.
GCTAGCTTAATTAGGATCAGCATAATACAGCCCACTCTATGTTCCCATGGTTGGGACTCCGTGCCTTTTGTTAACGGACTTGAAAAAAGGAGGATGTTCGATTGTATGTTTTTGAAGTGAAAACTTCTTTAGGCGCGCCTAGACAGATTTTTCGTGGTGTGTGAATTGAATTCTAGCGTCACGCTGGGGTATGACAATAAATCTTCGGGTAAATTCGGGATCTTGGCCATTGGCCACCTAGAAATGCGTCAGCCAACGCGAAATGCTGAAAGGGCGTGGCCTGGCCATCATGCCATGGTCTTCTGGAAATGGGTGAGCTAATGGGAAATGCTGACGCATTTCTAGATGGCCATGCCATGTTGGCTAAGCCACGCCCTCCGGTTACACTCGTGTAGTTTCCAAAGTAAGCTATCAAATTCCGAGTTATACATAAGTTTTCACTTCTATCGGCAGTTCCTATGACTGTCATTTTTTTTTAATGTTTGTTATGGGAATGCTCCCTTCAATTGTGAATCCATTTTGATGGTTAAATTTTTTTGGTAGATCATAGTTCAGGAGCGGTTCCAAATCGGTGTGGTGGTTTATGGAATATGAACAAACAACTAAAACTTACTTTCATACACCTCGATGACTTAGTGATGGCTTCTTATGAAATTTGGTCAGGTGCTTGAATTAGATTTTTTGGAGTAAAAAATTGTAATTTTTAGTTCCTACCTATAGAGTGTGGAGACGAGCAGGATAAATGCTTGATTATAAGTAACATGCCTGCCCATAATAACATTTCGTCTATATAGTATCTAAATAGTGAGATATAAAAAACAGATCATAGTCAGTGATATTTGGGTATTTCCACTACGTAGTACAAACGTTATAGGTACGCAAGCGCGTATCGCAAGCGTTCCGGACTCATGTTATAAAAACGAGATATATTTACTGCGGGCGTAAAACGGAACGACTTTTAGTACGCGGACCGAGAGAGACGTGGTCTACTAGTCTTACCTAAGTTTTTGACTGTAATGTGTATCTAGTAACTTGATCAGGCTGAGTGCGACGGAACTTAAAACGGAACCAATTGAGAAGTGAGAGGTTAAAACGAACAAAGAAAACAGAACTATTTAAGAAGAAAAATTGAAGTTTAAGTCAACGAAAAAAAAAACAATAAGTCCGAGAGTTGGATTATTAAAAAATATTGCCCACGTATTTTATCATTTTTCTCACAGACTTAAAAATTATGCAGATACGTGATTAAATGGAAGTTATTAAGGCATGTCAACTAACAGAATTAATAAGTCGGAGCGTTAGATTATTAAAAAATATTGCACACGTATTTTTTCATTTGTATCACAAACTTAAAAATTATACAGATATGTGATAACAGATAATTCTGCAGGGGTTACAAGGTCACGTGACTTCATGTTTTTTTACGAAGAAGTGACGTTTCAGTCGTTCCGAGTTCCGACGATATTGAATAACAAACATCTGAACAACCAAATACCCCAAAATTCAAACTGTTACGTCTATAATATTAGTAGGATAGTTGTAGAATGTGTTTGTTACCTTTATCAATAGATTTTAAGTAGTTATATTTCTCAAAAATCAATTCTCTCTAGGTTGTAGGTGTAATTAGAAAACCCAATCGGCAACCATTAGGTTTTGAGTCACGTAGTGCTCGTTTCGCTTACAAATGACTTCCTAAATCAAACAGGGCTAAATATGCCGACAATAAAACTTAGCTCGACGACAAAGGGCCAATTAAAACTTGCCTAGCCATACCCGGGTGCGGTGCGGTGCAGTGTAGACCAAGCATTACAGTAGGAACATTATGATATGACAAGCACTCAAGATCTGTTAGAATGTTTTTTTTATACATATGCTGGATTATCAAGCAAACTTTTTATAGATAAACTAGCGTGCGCGCGTTGCTACGCCATCTAACGAAAATTGGTCGTACCAATTCAAATCTAGAACAAATTTGGTTACATTAGAATCTAATGACGCAACGTTTTAAAAGATAGACACATGCTGTCACGCAACGAAAGCCCTCAAAAATCAATATTTTCCCCGTTTTTGTTACATTTTTCATTGCTGCTCCGCTCCGGTTGATAGTAGCGTAATGTTAAATAGCCTTCCTCGATAAATGGACTATCCAACAGAGAAAGAATCTTCAAATTCGGACCTGTAGTTCCCGAGATCCTTGCGTTCAAACAAAAAAACAAACTCTTCAGCTTTATAATATTAGTAGATAGTACTTACTGAAGATTTTTTAGAGACCCACGGTAAGATAATTAAATGATAGAAATTACATTAATTGGTATGATGATTTTGGCTTCGATTTGATATTATTTCATTGTGATTAATCATTTTCTTCAAATTCAATGTCTATTTAAAACAAGTATAATTATTGATTTCCAATTTATGATAGGTGACTTGTAAATGTATATTTATTTTATATGAATAAAAAACTTTGACCTTATCCTACTAATATTTTGGATGAATGAATGAATGATAACTCCTTATTGTTCACAACTTAAAATACCAAATATAAAAATGGTGCATGCAATGGCGATGCATGAAGAAAACGTAGGAAGTAAAATTATGTAAAATGTCTCTACCGTGTAATATTGTGAGATCCTTATTCTATATTCATCTAATAAATTACAAAGTTTGGATGTTTATAGCTCAGTCACGTTGGAACATCTGAATAGATTGGGTTGAAATTTCGAACCCAGTTAGACAATAGCATAGAATAGATAATATAGATAGAACGGACACTCCCCACCCCCCCACCAATATCAAGCTTCCTCCCCCTGAAGTACGCGAGAAGCACTCAACGAAGGGCTGGTATCCAACATCTAATTTCTAACAAAATATTATCATGGTGGGTTGCTGTGCTGTTTACTGTGGTTGTCCATCAACTAAACGGGACAAGAATAAAATCTTTTTTAAATTTTCTAAGGTTGAATAACGTAAGTTTTAATATTTTTGAGTTCAAAGTTCGTAACTTACTCGGCCACTACAGTGGGGCCAACCTAGTGAATATTTACTAAAACTGATAATAGTTTATTTAGATGAGGCAAATTTATCAAAGATAATTCTTCCAAGTACTATGCAAGGACACTTGGGTGATTGACACCAATCTAACGATATATTATTTGTCAAAATCCATCCAGCCGTTTGGAAGATACAACAACAAAGAATAAAGAAATTTACAAACATACAAGATACGCGCGAGAAACCCTTCTTTCGTCGGGTCGGGCAATTAAGAAAGAAGTAAATAGAATAAGTGGGAATTTCCCTGATAATGTTGTTCGTCTGTGACTATAAAGAAAAGTAGAAATTAAAAATATAGACTATGTTTGTTACTCAAGTCAAGTAAAAACTACTGAAGGTGTATTAATGAATTTTAGTACATAGACAGACAACAGTCTGGAATAACAGATAGACTTATGCATTTTTTTGCTTTTATAAAAACAGTAACGAAAATTAACAAATCGCATTTTTATATTTATAATCTTGAATAGTCGTCATGCAACGCAAAACAGCCTTCTGGATATTTTTCACTGTAGTCCGAATGTCGAAGTAATAAATGCAATTTATGAGAATAATTCATGCATATTTCAATTTTGGTTTAATTTATTCTTGTCTTAGAGCTTTTGTCCCCGAAGTTGGAAGTCAACTTAAATTTCTCAAAACTTACCTATTGTTGAAGAAACTTGCTTAATGCGCTCAACCATGGGTGCTTAGTTCTCTGTTCACTATTTAGATAAATTTTATAAGTAAATTTGTGTTTTTTTTTCAAAGACGAAATCCTTCTAATATTTTAAACGCAAAAGTTTGCATCGATGGATTTATGTTTGTTATTCCTTCACGCAAACGCTACTGAATGGATTTTCATGAAACTTTACAATGATTTAGCTTACATATCAGTATAACATAGTCATAATGCGGTATGACTATACCGCAGTATAAAGAATTACTACCAGTAGTTCATTGCCTTTGATCTTGGGAGAAACGGCGATAATGTCTAGACACGGGTCGCAAACAAAAAAAATACGTGGCACCAAAATAAAATTCAAACATACGGAAGACGTCAACCCTGAGCCGCACCACTGCAATACTTACATTGTAATAGGCAATGCAAGAGGAGCGCGCTTCCCGCGTCTCACCCCGCACGCCCCGTACGATTGCCCCGTCTAGACTGTTTCGTCGAACGACTGTATGATTTAATAGACTGTGGACTATCCAAAATGTAACGATAATTGTGTCAAGTAAGTAGGAGATAGAAAAAATCTGCCGTCTGCTAGCTATTTTGGCGTGTGCCGCAAAACCGTTGGAGTTACACGTATATTCTATACTAGCTGAACCCGCTACTTCGTTCGCGTACTTTGATCTTGCGACCTTATAGTACATTAGTAGTCATCATCATCATCAGCCGCAAGACGTCCACTGCTGAACAAAGGCCTCCCCCCTAGATTTCCACAACGAACGGTCCCGCGCAACCTGCAACCAGCGGTTTTCAGCGACCTTTGTGAGGTTATCTGTCCGTCTAGTGGGAGGCCGTCCAACACTGCGTCTTCCGGTTCGTGGTCGCCACTCGAGAACCTTTCTTCCCCATCGGTTGTCAGTTCTGCGAGCGATGTGGCCTGCCCATTGCCACTTCAGCTTGCTCACTCTTTGAGCTATGTCGGCCACTTTCGTTCTTTTGCGAATTCGATTCTGTCGCGCAAAGAGACTCCGAGCATAGCTCTCTCCATAGCTCGCTGTGTGACTTTGAGCTTTGTTATGAGGCCCACAGTTAAGGACCACGTCTCAGTTCCATAAGCCATCACTGGCAACACGCACTTTTGTCTTTAGGCATTGGGGTATTTTGGACTCAAAGATGTGCCGAAGTTTCCCGAACGCTGCCCATCCGAGTTGGATCCTTCGCTGGACCTCTTTGTCGAAGTTGGATCTACCTAATTGGATCTTTTCACCCAGGTAGACATATTCGTTAACAACTTCGAGTGTGGTATTTCCAACATTATCTGGTACAGGTGAGACATGAACATTTGACATGACCTTTGTCTTGTCCAGATTCATTCTCAAACCTACCTGTTGGGATACTCTACTGAGGTCACTGAGCATAGCACCAAGGTCCTCCAGCGACTCCGCCATAATGACTATGTCGTCAGCAAACCGAAGATGAGTGATGCATTCGCCGTTGATATTGATGCCGTATCCGTTCCAGTCCAGTAGCTTGAAAACATCTTCCAGGGCGGCAGTGAACAGTTTCGGAGTTATAACATCTCCCTGTCTCACGCCTTTCTGTAGCTGGATATGTTTTGTGCACTGGTCCTGTAATAGGACAGACATTGTGGCTTTACTGTAGATACACTTCGATACAGCGATAGTCGATACGGCATCGCTGGAGAGACTGAAGCACTGCCCAGGTCTCGATGGAATCAAAGTCTTTCTCATAGTCCACATACGCTATACATAGTGGCCGATTATACTCCTCGGTTTTCTGTATAATCTGCCGGAGCGTATGGATGTGGTCTATGGTACTATAGCCTTTTGCCATTAGTAGTACTTACGTAAAAATATTTGGATGGGTTGCCATTACACAAACAGTGTGAATTTGTTTTTCCACACAAAAATATATTTATTCGAGTTTAGCAACTTCATATTTTAAATTTTAGCAACATCAAACATACTCGTATTAAGGTTGTGGAGTATCGAACAAAGCCGTAGTGTTAAGTTTGTAGGATTTTTATAGGATACATGACGAAGAGTCTGTAGCTGATGTGCGTAATCTGATACTTACCCACTTATACATTTTTACAGGATGATAGCCTAAGTAGGTGATAGACTTATCAGCCGATGTGATATTTTAGACTCTAAGCCAGACTCTAAGATCATGTGTGTTTCAAATGTCAATCTAATTGGTAATGTCGTTCCGTCGTTAATATTTGTTTCGTTAGAGCCCATGCTTTTTCCGAGATGCCTACCATCTCGGAAAAAGTATATGAGACTATAAACTATATGTGTTTCAAATTTTAACCTTTACAAAGTTAAACCTGCACATAATATACATTAATACATAGTAGCAAGATAACATTTTATTCAATTTTAGAAAAACAACGGTCTGCTTTGGTCACCGAAGCTCGCTGAACACTAAATTTAGTACAGTATTTGGATTGAAATAATATCCGAAAGAACAAAAACCGACTTCAATATCGAAATAATAATAATATAGAAAGTAATTTTCAAAGATGATGTATTTATAATTTATATTGCCGCTACAACAATAAATACTACATTACACATTTTCTAATAAATATCAGATCGTGTTTCGTACCTAGGGTAGCGATTCTGAAACCATTCGGTTACATCCGACATGGAATCTCATCTCTCGGTCTTTGTCTTATCTGTTTAGCATGACAAAGACCGAGAGATGAGATTCCGTGTCGGATGCAACCGAATGGTTTCAGAATCGCTACCCTGAGCTGCCATCTATACTTAAAGTGGAAAAACATTAGAAAGATAATGTCATATTGATGACGAATGACAGATTTGAGCGCGGTGTGTGTGTGTACCAGGGATGAGCTTCGCTCCGATAAGTCAGAACTTCCGATTACCATTATTACTTCGATTCCGAGAGACTTCGGTTCCGAAAATTTTAAAACGGAGGTTTTTATCGGAGGTGAGGTGTATAAATATTGCAGATAATCCCTTATTGTGGTGGATAGTAAATGGAAATACAAAATCCTAACTTCCTAAATCAATTGCTCGTCAATGTTAATCGTGTCCCCACGTGTTTGGCAAAAAAAATATACCCAATAAAAATATCTCTCCTGCCATCACTTCTAATCCTGCCTATACCTCCGATTTCGGTTCCGACTCTGATAAATCAAATTTTAAAACTCCGACTCCGAAATCGGTTCCGATAAAATGACCTCCATTACATCTCTAGTGTTTCCAGTGTCACAGTATACTTAGAAGTTAGTATGTACCGAACTTATTATTACCGTTATTATTTAATTTCTATGTAATTTCCGAACCACACGACCAATAATGTTAAAATTTTGCTGGAAATAAACTAAAAATGTGTTATTTCTAACAAAATAAGAATTAACGAAATTGAACATCGCAAACATGAGTTACAACCAAATACACATTCTGACTTTCACCCCTTCCTGCAAGAAAACCGTGTAGAATTTGGGGATTAAAAGTAGACAGCTACCATCTACTTAGTATGATCTTAAATCATGTCAAGTTTCATTTGAATTGAATCAGTAGTTTCGGCGTGATGAGAGTTCCCTATACAGACAGACAGACAGACAGACATGAAAGAAAAAAAACGCAGTTTCGCCATCAGTATCGACTATGGAGTGCCCCCAAATTTTTTTTTTCAAAATATCTTCAATGTACAGAATTCGACCCGCTACAGTTTTATTATAAGTATAGATTATGGAAATATTAATTCCCAAGGGATCTGTACTTACGCAGGTAAACCCGCTGGGCATAGCTAGTGTCGAATATAACTGAAATTAACTGGATGGAAGGATGGAAAGGCTACCGACAGAATAATTTAATGGAAACAGAGAAGGGCTTTATTCAGTAGGTACAGACGTCCTTTGCAATGAAGTGAATAATAAAATTTAAATATTAAATTAATTCATATGTACAAACATTTCAATAAAGGTACAAGTTCGCGCCGCGACCGCGACCGGAGACCAAGACAGGCACTTGACACTATGGAATTGTATGGGCGCCAGTTCGCGCCGCGACCGCGACCTGTCTCGGTCTCCTGTCGCGGTCTCAGCGCGAACTGGCGTCCATACAATTCCATAGTGTCAAGTGCCTGTCGCGGTCTCCGGTCTCGGTCTCGTGTCGCGGTCTCCGCGCGAACTTGTACCTTTATACAGTACGTAGAATAAATTTTAGGGTAAGCGAGCCCGAGGTAGATCCCCAACTAGATGGAGCGATCAAGTGAGAGGCTCTTCATCTACCAAATTTTGCACGGTCGTCAGAGACGCAATGAGCAGACACCGATGGAAGCAGATTACAAAATCTAGGTGTAGAGCATCCACATCCAGCGATGACCACGATCCTCAGTCATAAGGGAGCGACCACACAGAGAGAGAATAAATTTTACTGCGCATAATTTTAGTAACTAATAATGAAAGTAAAGGGTTTTTTAATAATCTGACTGTTTTGCCAAAGTTCAAATTGACGGTTTTGTGAGTAAAATAGTTATTTGTATTAATTGTAATAAATGGTTGTAATTGTGAAAATATCTGGGAATGGATGATGATGGATAGATGTTTGTTCCTCACCACACGAAATAACAGAATCAATTTGGATGAAATGTTACAGTACTTTAGATTACCTATACTTACATCACCCTAACACATAGGCTACTTTTTATCTGTAAATATTGGCTGAGTTATCCCAACTCAAATGAAAGGTTCGAAATGCAAGTTCAAGAAAATATTTACCCTTAAAGTTGGGTGGAGTTAAATTCTCTCAAATCCTGGTAGCAAACTCCCCGATGTATATTTAACACTGATTACTCAGTCAGCGTTTGACTTACTCTGCTAAATAGATAAATTCAAGTTGAAGCTATGACAAGCTTATGTCACTTAATAGATATGATAAATATATAAAAAACTCTTTATTATGACACAAAAGAATAGAAATAAAAATACATAATAAATAAATATTGGTGCACAATTCACACACAACACCATCTGACCCCAAACTAAGCAAAGCTTGAACTATGGCGTTCAGATAGCTGATTACAATGTAATACTTATATATGTAGTTGTAAATACGTACTTATTATACATAGAAACACCAAGACACCGTACAAATATTTGAATTAAAAAAAATATTACAGCAAACCACTTATGAGCTTGCACCTCAAATGGCGACCTTATTGGTGTGAGCAATCTGGAAGATATTGCTCTCAATAGTAAGACCGCAACCAGCTTAAAGCAACGATCTCAATACACAGATGTGCCCTCCCGAATTTCAGGGCGCACGGAATCATGTCATCGTTGGGAACAGTGAGCTCACTCTTTCCGTTCTAGTACAACCACAACATATCGCACCTGTAGCGATTCTAGGGGTCAAGTACATTGGTTGTGTGTAAACTACTTGCGATACACATAGAGACGCAGTATATTACAAATTTCAAGGTGTTAAGGGCATATCCATTGGTTTATATCGATGGCTTAAAGGGAATTCGCTTAGATACAAGGTTAGTAAAGGGGAAGTGACATTCTGGGGTGCGAGGCGAGAGAAACTCCACGTGGTGGACCCTGGGCATCAGCTGAAGTTCAGATGTGAAGTAGATAGATACTCTTTATTGCACTTAATTAGAACACAAAAAACAAAACTATACATAACTTAAAAACACAAAGTAGCAATTGGCGACCTTATCGCTAAGAGCGATCTCTTCCAGGCAACCGCAGAGCAAAGTACAAATAATGAGTGGAATATACTCATAATTCTATAATTTTGAAAGGTAACTCCAATAATAATGAAATATAAATAGTTTACAATACTTTTAAAATAATAACTGTACGTCCTAATACATAAATACGATTATAATATATACTAATACATAAACAACTAGCGGCCCGCTCCGGCTTCGCTCGAATAATAACCTAGATATCAACTGCAGCGCCATCTGCCGGGCTGATTTGTGAATCTAAACCTTCCAGGGCCCTAGCCAAACGCATATAAAAAAAATCATTCAAATCGGTCCAGCCGTTTAGGAGGAGTTCAATAACAACGAAAAGTGGCATTGATTTTTAAATATATGTATAGATGTATAGATATAGATATCATGTTTTACTAATGGAAATTTAAATTTAATTTAAATTATATACGATTTATATAAGAGTGAAGACTTCAATAGACAAACATGTAGATCTGATTCACCATTTTTAGGGTTCCGTATCCAAATGATAAAAACGGAACCCTATTACTGAGACTTGGGTGTCCGTCCGTCCGTCCGTATGTCACCAGGCTGTATCTCAAAAACGGTGATAGCTAGACAGTAGAAATTTTCACAGATGATATATTTCTATTGCCGCTATAACAACAAATACTAAAAATAAAATAAAAACATTATTTAAGGGGGGCTCCCATACAACAAACTTAACTTTTGCTCGATTAGTCCGTCCCTAAAAAACTAGATGGCGCGACTATTAAAAATAGATCGAGATATCGCCTTCATCGTCAGAATCAGCCAAAATTTTATATTTTAATAGTTTTTTTTTGCCTGTCTGCGGAAATGCGATGTATAAGATATTTCGAATAAAGCCAAAGAGGTTTAGCTGTTTATTTCCTAATGGTACGGAACCCTTCGTGCGGAAGTCCCACTCGCACTTAGCCGGTTTTATTTTAAAAACGGCAAGTGAAGTACCTTCGCTCATTCAGGTTACCTACATATATCTGTAGTAGGCTGGTAAAGGGTGATTGTATTAAGGACGTATTCCTAAGGACGATTCCCCACACAATTACTAAGTATTTCTCTTTGTAAACTTGTTACTTTAAACCATTTTTTCACAATTTTCATTCGCGTTCTGTGGGTATGTCAGCTGTCTTGTGCACCTAATTTGCACGCAGACAGAGAATAAACTATATTAAAATGCTCATCATGGAGATAATTTAGTAGCAGATACTCAATCTAATAGTTAATTGATTTTGGCAGGAGTTTTTACGAGATCTAGACATATTACGGTTGCTTGAAAGTGGTTGCTGTTAGCGATAAGCTCAACTATTACTACCGAGCTTTCGGAACTTTGCTTATTGGCACATTTTTTTTATTAGTCCCATACAGCGCCATACGCGCTCTGTGTGGATGAGAGTTATACAGAAACCATCGATATATATAAATATATCAAACTTCAATCAACCAATCCCTCCCAAACTTCATGCGCACTGGATTATGTTATCGTTGGGAAGAGTGAGCTCACTCTTTGCGTTTTAGCCAATTACAGGAAGTGGTGAACGCCGAACGTGTTTTTTTTTAATAAAGAGTGACGAGACGAGCAGGACATGTGCCTGATGGTAAGCAACACGCCTCCCACATAACAGCACAGTGACACGCAGCTATTGGAACATGAAGAGCCCAAATCATTATCTAGCACCGCACTGCGCTCGTCACTCAGAGATCTAAGTTGTTATATCTCTAAGCCCTGTAATTTCTCTGGAAACATTGCTCTTCAAACCGGAACACAGTAATGTATGCACATTGCTGTTTGCACATTACCTATCGCTATACGTTGTCAACAACCAAAATAAGTAGAACCGCAACATACCTCACCGCTACCGATTCTAGGGGTCAAATAGATAAGTAGTTGTAAACCACTCACACTACACACAGAGACGCAGGTTGATCATAATTTCAAGGTACTCAAGTTACATCCAATGGTTTATATCGACGGTAATAAAATATTTTTCGGACAAATTCGTGCTATACTTACAGCCAGGTGTTGCTCGTTTGTTGTTTGTTTGTTTAGGACTAAAATTAATCTATCTATGTTCGTTAGTGATCCCTCTGTATCTCACTAAGTTTTGTCCCAGTTTTTGTCGCTTGACAAATTTGCAGCGGAGCTGCTAATTACTTGCTGACGGTACCTCGCAAGCTAATTTCGCTAACGCTCTAACAGTAGCTAATTTGCTGTCGGTACACTGGCAGTAGGTAATTTGTCTGCGGTCACCACTTTGTTGATGAAACTAAAGTTTTAATTTAGTCGCATTCCAGTGGGGTTGCGGCCGCAGTTTTTAAAGTTTGGATTCAGAAGTTGTAATAGAATAGTGGAAGGTTAAATATGGGATCATAGTTCATTTCTGTCAATAACCTCGTGGCGTCAAACCTCTTCGTACGGGTCTTAAGAACAGTGGTACAGTCAGTGTGTTACGTCGATATTGCTTGATCTTCATGTCCTGCTCGTCCCGTCACTCTTTATTTAAAAAAAAAAATCTTCGACCACAATCGCCTACCACCAGGTGAAACGGTGGTCAAAACAGTCTAATTAAAAAAAAACTAACACGTCATGTCACGTTTTGTAAAACTGTTTCTAGATAATATTGTGTAATTTCATAATAGAGGTATACAGTATACACATACATACGAGAATTCGAAATGAAATTTTGATTGAAAGAGCTGACATATTTTATTTGTAGCAAGTTATTGCAAAAACAAAATGTTAGCAAGCACCGCAAGCACTTCTTATAGTCCAAGATCCCAGAGCTGCCAAACGTCACCTATTTTCTGATGAATGAAATGTGGACGATTGAGTAGAGTTAGTAAGTACTAAGAACACATGCTTACTCGCTAACTTGCTTTGACGGCCAATTTTGAGATATGGAGTAATGAAGGTACGTACAAACATTACTTACTTCACGTATAAATAATAAACTCAATATATAAATAAACTCAATTTTAAGTCAATATTTCCTAATAAATGTCTCACTCAGTCTCGCGCTCGTACCCATAGAGGCATAGTTGAGTTTAGGGGATGATTGGCCCCTTAGATTGGTCTGTCTTATTGGAAAAAGCTGTTAATGTTAAAAATAGTTGTCTGACGAACATATTTACAAATGGAGTATGATAATTTAAGTGAAGTTAAATTATTATTTTGGAGTTGTTAAGCAAATTGGGTCCTTGTTTTTAAGGATATTGCCTATAAAATACGTGAAAATCACTTATTAGAAAATACGGGAAGTAAGTAATGTTTGTATGTACCTTCATTACCCCATATCTCAAAATTGACCGTCTAAGCAAGTTAGCGAGTAAGCATGTGTTCTTAGTACTTACTAACTCTACCCAATCGTCCACATTTCATTCATAAGAAAATAGGTGACGTCTAGCAGCTCTAGGATCTTACTCTATTACGATAAGTTAGACGACGGACTAAAACAACTTTCTAACTCCCGGCGAAAAAAGAGAGTGTTGCATATCACGTCACTCTAATATTATTAAAGCAAAATTTTACGTGTTTATAAAGTGTGTTTAAACTTAGTGAATTGAACAAAAAAATTGGCAGTCATAGGAACTGCCGATAGAAGTGAAAACTTGCTGTTGCCCTGGTATTGGTACCTAGGGGCAAACGCAACTCTTTTATATTTCTGTTGTCCTGGTATCTGGAGATAAACGCTGGGCTGTTGGAGGTAGGTAATCGAAACTCTTTACTGTTTCTGTTGCCCTGGTACCTACCTGGCTGTTTTTACCGAGTTTACCCGAAGATTTCATATCCGATCCGATCCATTATCATATCCAAGCGTGACGATTGATGAATCCATTTCACAGCCCACGAAAATTCTGTCTATAGCGCGCCTAAAGAAGTTTTCACTTCAAAAATGTAACTTAGTGAGTTCACTAATTTTAATAGAATGAATTAACTGATATTCCATTGACGTAAATATTTTTGTTGATTTTACAATAACAGCCTGTTCGATTTCGATAAAATTTATATGGGACCCTTTGGGAAGTCTAACCGTTCGAACAAAATAAACATTATCAAAATCAGTTCACCACGTCAAAAGTTAACACAAAAAATACAGTCGAATTAAAAACCTTTTCCTCTTTTTTTGAAGATGTTGAAAAGAAAACTACGTAGCTAAAGTGTGAGTGAGACAAAACATTGACTGCACAAACAGAGTAAAACAGAAAAATAAATGTTCCGCTCGAACGCTGAAATTCACTAACCAAACTTTCACCTCTACTTAAAGGCAAAAACAACAGTTAACGTTTATTTAAACCCAAAATGTTTTTTCTGAACTACCAACTTAAATCCACAGTTGACGAAATTAACGAACTAAGTAGGTAGGACTTGGTTATTTAATTGATTACGTAACTCTCGTATCCCATAGTAATTAAATGTGTTAGAAACATTAGTTTTCATACCAGGTATTTTTTTTAATGGGCAGAGCCTTTAACAACGAGCTAAAACTAAAATACAATGAAAACTACACTACGAGTCCGCTACATACTTAGAAATGTTATGTGGCGTACTGACCAATGAACCAATAAAGGTCTACAGATAATCAAGATTTTCAAACCCACCAGTCGGAAGCGTGCCCAGCATGTTGGCGGCATTACCACGCTGAATGGCAATGCGTTGGGCCAAATAAACGCCAGCATTTTGTTCACGCGTCGCGTCGACCAAGCGTTCGGAAAGGGTTTTGAAAATAAATAGTATTTGGATAGTTATGTTACTTTGGTGCTTACTTAACTTAAAAGTTCTTTTTTATATAACTTACAACTTAAAAACCAAACTAAAGTTAACCTTGGTAAATTAGGTTAGATTAGTAGGTTACAATACTTATAACTTTCCCAGAGGGTTTAAAATACGCCCGAAAACGGAATTTAACAATTTTTATTTATTGGGCTAGTAGTAAATGTAAGATTATTTCAAGCATGGTTACAATCTTTGTGTCTTCAAATCGAGAGTGAATCGGTTTTTTCTGGGTAAACACGCTCCATCGTAGACCGCATCGTCGCTTAACATCAGGCGAGATGGCGGTCAAGTGTAAACCTATAGAAGGTAAAAAAAAAAAAAAGCATTTTTTTATAATAACGTTACCACCTCTGAACTATATTCGTCATCTCATCGTAAGATTATTAGGCAAATTATATTTTTTTATTGAAATATTATAAATTATAAGAGACGAGACATACCAGTTGTTATTTGAAGGTGGACAACGAATTTACAGCTAGTCTTGATATTAGGTATATTAATTAGGTAATAAGTTAATTATTTTTATATTATCTTTTAGAAATTTAGATAGTAGTGAAGTGATAAAGATCAATGTTATTTTTTTAAATAATCATATGGAAATTCGAAAGTGGCACCCTCGCCAACCTTCATAAATAAGTTTGCTGCCCTGTAACTTCTGTTTCCATATACGGAAGGGAAGGCAGTTAAAGTTAGTGCTATTTTTGTACAAAAACAGCATTGCCAGTTGCTTAGTAATGGTACGAATGTAAATGATCTGGCTCGTATGTGGCAATACTGGAAGCGAGTTATTAATAGGTGCATAGATTAGACAGGCGTAGAGAAGACAAACATTCGTGATTACCTATGTCCCATTTCACAGTCGTGTAGTCGTAGGTTCGATTCTTCCCTTTCATCTCTAAATATTTACCAAATGCAGATATATACATTTGTCATACCTACTAACTTTTACGGTGATGGAAAATAT
Organism: Ectropis crepuscularia; assembly: GCA_963693475.1. NCBI lineage: Eukaryota > Metazoa > Arthropoda > Insecta > Lepidoptera > Geometridae > Ectropis > Ectropis crepuscularia. Next base: position 25,921,593 of record OY856355.1, read on the forward strand.
CGTGAAGAAATCGGCTTGTTCTAAGGAAAGTCTAATGCTGTGAAGGTCGCCGGAAATAGTTGGATACGGACGGCGTAAGACAGAGCTTTGCGGAGATCTTTGGGGAAACTTTTTTAAACTCACTTCAAAATAGGAGAAGGTTTCCAATTCGAAGGTTTACAACCGAATTGAAATGTATGGTTTTTTTGTATGTATGTTACGTGATAGTGCCGCCAGTTGTGATTCGATTTTGATAGTTTATTTTTTGTTGGCCCCATATAAATTTTATCAAAATCGTTTTTTATGGTGTGGCGGTTTTAGAAATATGTACATAATATTTAGACGAAGGCGACGTAGTGATAGATTTTTATGAAAAAATATAATTATGAAATGTAAACAATAATAATGTAACAAATGAAAAAAATTTGAAACAGTCATCCCTTGAATAGGCAGCTTTAGAGTATGTAGTTCGTTATAGTTGCATGCCGCAAGGTTGATTATGGAGTTCTCAATGTAAACTTTTAAGATCTTGTTGTACCTACCCAGTTTCGCAAATAAAGTAACTATTTATTTTCTTTAAATTTGGTTGAGTGTCTGAGTCAATTTTAAATTGAAATCGTTTTTTTTTTCGGAAAAAATAACTTGTGCATAGTTTCGCTCCACTTATAATTCCGCTTCTGTTCCTCCGTACTCTGTGAGTATCTCAAGTTTCTTCCGTTTGATATCACTTCATAGCAACAGTTTCGGTAAGACGATAAACTGCGGAGCACTTTGATGTGGATGGAGTACAGAACGCTTCATAAAATAGCTAAAAACGCTTCAAATACGTGACTGTGTGGTGTTATGAAATGGGGAAAATAGTTTATAGTATATAGGTACGTATAATACTAGTAGCGCTCCACGGGTTTTCTGGCTTAGTTCCCGTTTCCTTAATTTTTACTTTATAAAAAGTAGCCTTTGCGCTGTTCCAGACTTGTGTTCCAGTACTTATAATGTAACTGTAGTTTAGTAGTGGTAGGACTCTTAGCAGAGTCCGCCTGGGGAAGTACCACACCTTTGCCAAATATTATACCGCCAAGCAGTAATGTGCAAACATTACTGTGTTCCGGTTTGAAGGGCAATGACTCCAGAGAAATTACAGGGCTTAGAGACTTAAAATCTTAGATCTCTGGGTGACGAGCGCAGTGCAGTGCTAGGTAATGATTTGAACTATCATGTTCCAATAGCTGCATGTAACTGTGCTGTTATGTGACAGGCATGTTGCTTACCATCAGGCACATGACCTGCTCGTCTCGTCACTCTATGCTATATAAAAAAAAAAACTGTACTGCAAAATTTCAATCCGATCCGTTCAGTCGTTACCTACTATGAGCAATATGAGCAACTAACATCTAATCTATCGCATTTATAATGTTAGTAGGATGCGAAAAATTGATGTTTTGGTGTTTGTTGTTCAACGTCTTAACGGCTGAACGTGTCCGGTTGAAATTTTAAACACAGTTTTTGTCTGAAATAACACTTGATGCTACTTTTATAGCGGAAAATTACAGAAAAAAACCGCTGGACTATAAAATATGCAGAGAGGTAATTTTTGTGTGTATGTTTATTTGTTTGTCGCAGTTTTGACGTTTTGTAGTACTAGTAGGTACGATTTTTACACCGTCCGCCTGAGAAAGTACTACATTTTTGCTAGTTGTTCTACCGCCAAGCAGTAGTCATTTTAAGGGTATAATGATTCCAGGGAAATTGCACAAAGAGACAGTGACACAGCGGTAGGAACACTGCTATGTCACATAAAATGGGCCACTTATGCTGATTTTAGAACCCATTACCTCGCTCATTCTTAGAGTTCTTAACACTGAGCTATCAATTCCAACTGATACTGAAACCACGAGGCAGAATACGTATTCAAAACATTTTTTATCAATTTTCCTTGTAAATGGTAACCTCAATTATCAAAGTTTATCTTTCCAAAAGTCAACAAAGTTGGTAAAAATTAGAAAAACGGTTCTCGGCGGCCTAAGCAACTAAACATTAGGAGCGGCCAGAGCCATCGAGACAGATTTGCATTTGACAAATTTTTGGCCGACCCACACCCCGGAATTAATGATCGCGTGTCAGCCCTGCTGGTATAATTGAGCGGAAAATACATTTTTACTGGACAACCGATGGCGCGATACGGAGCGGCTAGCGTTTGAGGTACAGACGTGCTCAAAAAACGCATGTCGTGTTATCTACATAACAACCCTGACATATTAAATGAATTCATGGTAACTCGCGTATGATATAGTCAGTCCAGTCAGACTCAACCAAATGAGCCGTAGTGCGAAACGAGGAGAGGTCACGCGCGCGCACTCTCCTTGAAAAAGGCCGTCGGACGCGACCGAAACTTAAGTCGGACTAGATGACTAGACTGACTATTCGTATTCGTATTCGTAGTGTAATGAATCGAGTGTATCTTTTAACAAACTTTCGCCTAAATAAAAATGTACACACTGGTTAGTATAAATTGTAATGTGCCTTTTATCCTGATTTGCGGCAACTAAATTATAATGAACCGGAGTGTAAACCTAGATTATAAAGTTTTACTGGAGAATGAACTCAGGATTTATATATAGGTTTTTTTTTCATCCTGGTCACCTCACCAAATTGTACTGGCTGAAGGCCGTACAAAACACAAGCTATAAAGCTGAAGGCTTTAAACAAAAAAAGTACTGAATATAAATTGAATATAGTTAAGGACCTAAATAAAGAGAAGATAGTTAAAGAGTTGGCCAAATGAACGTCTAGTGGTATTATAAGACTCTACGTTGTATCCGCATTACCCGAGATTCTACGAAAAGACCGGTTTACCTATATGTTCCTAAGAAATAAATAAATGACACAGATCTTATAGTTTACTAAAACGCAGTTAGAGATAATTTTGATAAATACCTAGGATGCTGAAAAGAAAGTGATAATTCTATCTACAAAGAGAGTTTATGGAGTATAGTTATTTTAATATTATAGATCAAATTCACAAAACGAGAAGTTTAGATTAATAGGTAGGTATTTGAAAATGAAAATCACCGTTTACTATAAATACATTTTGATTAGTTTTAATTAGCCTGCCTGCCTATAGAATTAAATAGTGAACTTCTTTCTACTTCAAACGAATAGCATGTTTATGAGTTTTAGTTTAGATTATTATTTTTCTTAAACCGTGTTAGTCGGGACTCTACGAGGATGCCCTCGCTTCAAGACTATTCCGCAATCCTAGCCGCGAGAAGAGAGACATAACATAGCACTCTATGGATTCACCGTGCGAGAGCCAGGTGTCCATCATGCAACAGAGAGAGAAAAACAGAAAACTGGAGTAGACCCCAAGACTTGTGACTTGGGCGTAGGTTTAAGGGATCCCTTTGTGAAGCACTTCCACACTCACCTTAACTACTGTCAGACCTCTCATCTGTTCAGCTAAATCTGACATAAACCCGCCAGTACAGTTTTAGATACTCGTTCTAGCATAGAACGTACTGCATTTCTGGGCAAGCCCAATTCTTTCAGCAGGTTATAGTGAGATTTTGCTGGTATATCTCTCACTCCTACTTCTACAGCAACTTTCTATGTAGAAATTAACTACATTGCCGTTCTTGTTAATTTGTTTAGAAGATTAAAATACTTATTTTGTTTTATAGCATTTTCTTTAGAGATTTTATGAAGTCTAAATCTACGTTAATTTGTTTAGAAGATTATAACACTTAGTATGTCGCCTCGCGTATCCTTTAGAGATTATAGTCTAAATATACGTTAATTTGTTTAGAAGGTTATAATACTCAGTATGTCGCTTCGCGTATCTTTCAGAGATTACAGTATAAATCTATGTTAATTTATTTAGAAGGTTGTTGAAGAACTTATTCCGTCTCATCGCGTATGTTTTAGAGATTATGAACTAAATCTATGATTACTTCAGACAGTAATAAAATCAGTATTTTACTCTGCAAGTCCAGAAGAGCAGTCTAATTGTCAAATTCTTGCTCTGTATTAGTAACAGGAATTCAACGAGCTTTATTTTATCTAGCCCAAGGACTGACTTCGAAGCCTTGTAGCTCAAAACACTCATCCCATTAGAGCCTAAGTATTATTAGTACTGATAACCATGTACTCGAAGTTATTAATTTACTTTAATGTCTCTATAGGACAAAAATTTTATAAGTTGTCGAAAGTTTGTTATTATGCACATATTGCAAAATAAGGATCCTCGCTTTGAGGGTTTCTCGAAAACTATATGTTTGTTACAGATATCTATCTTCATAAAATCATAAAATTACGTGTATTAACCTTGTTTCTCTCGAATCCAGCGCGTCTAGTCTCGGAACTAGAGCTCCGAATCAAAGATAATAGTTGCAACAAATTAAACTTACAGTTTTAAGTACCTAGGTTTCTCCAAATATGCTCATTTCAAAGGTAATAAATTGAGTCTTCCTCTATTTTCAGTTTCCTCGAAAGATAGGCCTGGAATCATTCAACTTTTAGATTCGAATTACGCTAATTACGTATAATGCAATTTTTATATTTGTATGTACTTACAATTGATGGGTTGTGTTTTTATTTGATCCTTCTTTTTACATTTCTTTATTTAATTTTATCAAAGAAAGTATAATTTTTTTCACATAGAAAATTTGCATGTTTGAGTGACGTTTCTCGTCAAACAAAAAAGAACTCAAAAAATGCCAATATTTAAAACTGAAAATTTTCAAAGAAGTTTTTACTTTGCTCTCTGTCAACGAGGTCTTACTGTCTCGTTACAGTCAACCCCCAAAAAATTACGTAGATTTAAAAATTTACACGGAGTAATTTTTTCCCAAGAAAAATGAACTATCAAAAGAATCAAATAATCTAAGTATCAACTAAATTTATCAAAATTCTAGTTGTAGCTTCAATCTATGTGTCACGAATGAATATATGTATCCCTACAACAATATGATTGTGTATTTAAACCACCCAAGAACTATTGTCATGTCATCTCAAACCCGTGGTTTGATAGTGAGTAGCTATAAAAACATTTTTAACCTCGTCGTTGCCTAGATACCACCGCTAACAAAAAGAGTTTGTGAGGCTCTTCAATCCTAGTGATACAAATTAGTGATTTCCACGAAAAACTCTTGTTTACATTAGAATCCACCAATTCATTGTCGCAGATTACCAGAGCAACTCTTGCGAACAGATAAAAGGATTTTAAATAACTGCTCTCCCTACCAAGACTTTAAGACTCCAATCCAATAGTCCAAAGTTGGAACCTGTGAAGTGTGCGTAAAGGTATTAGCCGCGTGTAAGCAACGAATTCAAGGGGCCTGCAATTGCAGTGACTCATACCAACAAAGGTATTTAATCCTAACTCCAATGTCAATCTCCCTTGAAAACGTTTTGAAAAGTGTTAAGCTACTTTTAGAACTTGGAGAAATCCGTCTCATATTCTAACAGTGCTAATGGCCCAAGCCCCTCACAAATTCAAAAATAATTTCATAAATATAACGCCCTTCGCCTTTCGAATTCATTTAAACTTTAATTAAAACTCTCGAAAATTTATTCAATCCCCTCCTTTCATCGAAACACGCTGACTCATTCCATCAGCAACTGTTGTCTAGGATATGAGACTACGTTGAATTGTTTTATAAATTATTGTTTAATCGAACCCCATTAAACCTTTTATATCAATCAACATTTGATAAAATATTTACTATTATTTTCCAAAATTATTTTTTATAAATTACCAGTATGACCACGTTCTTATAAAAGTCAAAGCCAAAGTTCTTTTCCAATAAAGATAATTATTATTAATAATTAATATAATTATTTATTTTGTTTTAAAATCAGTTAGGTATTATTACTTCAAAAAGGTTGAGACAATCCTGTAATTTATTTAATTTTAATTTTATATTTTTAGTGTAATGTATAACTATTATTTTTTTAATGTAATGTATAATTTTTTTTTTAATGTATGAATTTATTTTTCTCCCTTTCGTTGATAATATTAAAACATTTATAATAACAAAAAAAAATAATGATCATGATCTAAATAACTCAAGATGCATCCTATTAGAACATTCGTTACTAAAGTATGTTTTTTTATTTTAATTATTTTTAAATTTTATTTTTTAGGGTAAATTATTTTTATTCATATGGTAACCCTATTCTTGATTTGTTATTTTAAAAATATGCGTTACATATTTTATTGTTAATAACCTAACCCAAGTAAACCGCTAACAAAAGTTATGTCTACTTAAACTTAAATATTTAACCCGTACACGCAAATGAAATATTAAGCTTGAATACAAATGTTTGGTTTGAGGTAAGTCTGTTATTATAAAATAAATCTGACACAATAAAAAACTTATGAAAACCGGTATCTAATATTGAACTTTTATTGATAACCGTATCTATTTATTTACCTATTTCCAAAAATAAGTGTTGTTTTTATATGATTATATTTTCAAATAATATCATTAATGAAAGTTATTCATAAATTTACAGACTACTAGCAGTCCGTCCCGTTTCCGCTCGGATATTATCATAGGTACAAACTATTAATCGAAATAAACTATCCTATATATATATATCGAGTTGGTTTAATCTATCGGTGTTAAAATTTGATTGAAATCGGTTAATTGATTTAAGAATCATAGTGAACAATCAACATGATCGTATATTTAATTACTATTAGTTATACTTCGCAATCAAGTTTCGCAAATATTTATTATTAAAACCCTGATTTGACGATAATCGACACAAATCTATTTTACTCTTAAATAGCCTCAAACTGTCAAAATTTCCGCGCGAAACTATAATACAATTAATACTTGTACTCATCTTAAACGTAACTTTACTTGTAACCTGATAGGTGGAACTACATATTATAAATGAAAAGCTACAAGGTGCAATTGATTATAAGTTTGAGTAAATTGCCAGTGAAATTAGCCCACTTCCAAAACAAATTCAACCCCCAGTTTGTTAAACCCGTTTTAATTTCCTGAACTATGTATCCATAACTTATGAACCATGAAAGAAATTCCAAATAAATTTATAAGATCACCAAACAACAAAGACAACAATCAAACATTAACTAATATTTATATGAACCCACATGTATTACTTAGTCAAAGTTTCCAAATAAATAGATAACACAAACTATAAAACTCGATAACTGAAATATTACGTATATAATTGCTACTACATACATACTTATGTCTTCATAGAGATACTCAGATAGAAAATCTTCGAGCTACACTACTTTTTCCTTAGCTGGAAATCGAATCCAACCTACTGAACCACAATGACAACCGTTCTACTTTATTATCGTTCTGAACCCTAAAATAAATATTAGAAACTATGTACTGATACTTTTTACTATTAATTGCTATGGTAACTTTGGTTACAAACAGTCTTGTCATTTTATTAGAAATTACATACTGTCATAACAAAGGTTCGAGATTAACAAATTAATTTTCAATTACTAAAGAAACACAATTATATATTAAGGAAATCTCGTTTCAGTAAATTATATTCAGAAACCTTTACTCGATTGCAAAAATAGAAGCTAAATTACAGATTCTGTAAAAATATTACGCAAAGCGAAAAGTGATTTCCAAGTAAGTTCAACAATTACCCACTATGATTCTACCGCTAAACTTATGAATATGTGAAGCCTATTCCTGTAAGGGAAGTCAAGTTCGGAATCCTCTACTCTTACTGATTTTGGTTTAGCAAAAGACCAGATTACAAAGTTTTAATTCATTGCAGTTTCCTCACGACGCTTTCCTTTACCGCTAATGACATGAGCTATATTTAATAAAGAAAATATGATATCATGATATTAACTCCCGTTTCCTCGTATTGTTTTCCTACACCGCCAGTGAATGGCCTATAGCTAAAAAATGATTGATGGAACTCGCCTATTTCTTCGCTTTATTTTCCTTCACCACTAGAGAATGACCTATAGCTAAAGATTTCAACCTGTCGTTTCTTCACGATGCTTTCCTTCACTATATCTATTATAGCCAACAGTTTAAAACTGTCAGTTCCTTTACAATGTTTTCCTTCACTGGAAGCAAAAGGTCAATAACTACAAAATACATTATTTGCTCATACCAGACTCCTTATAATGTTTTTCATCACCGCTAAACTTGGTAGTGTGAACTTTCGAGATTTATTGTTCTTGTTGTCTGACCATATATCATTATTTTCAGATTAATCTGTTCAAGAAATTCCACATAGTACCTATACTCCTGCACTAGAAGAAATCTAAAGAACCCTAAAAATGAAATATTTTCATAAACCAACCAAAACAAATGTCTATTATTTTGCTATAAGATGTTTATTCTCTAACTACTTCTCTAAAACCACTAATTTACCCGACTACATAAAAAGCTATGTCACCAAGTCTGAAAACAAATTACATATGCTAAATAGATCTAATATATATTGGATACTCATTTTTATTGTTGCCTAATGTCTGGTAAAAGAGTTTACTTACATACTTTTACAAAATGACTGATGAGCAAGACAAGTGCCTGATGGTAAGCTACTTGCCTGGCCAAAACGGAACAGTGTAACACAATATGGAACACGAGTTTATAAAAGAAAATCTTTACCTAGCATTACACTATGCTCGTCACCCCAAAAATAAGATTTTGCCAGATTACAAAAGGAAAGTTAAGCAAATTACTATATCTGCGATTACCTTAGGCATTTTAGTTATAAATTGTATGCATTATCATTATCACAGATTGTACTGAATGACATTTTAACCGACTAAAGAAAACTAACATGTTATTAAGAAAAGTTTGAGATATTTGTTTGTTTTGCATTTTAATACCTTATTCACTTCCTATAGGTTTCTAGATGAATTTATTTTTAGTTTTCCTTAGTAGGTACCAAAGTAATACAACCCCCCATGTTTTCATGTTTAATTTTTTTTTTAGTTTTTTAACCGACTTCAAAAGAAATGTGTCTATATCCTAAACCGGTCTTCCGCATCCATTTCACGTCAACAAATTGGTCCATTGGACCTTGTGTGTAATTTTAGCCTAAGAACAACATTTTACTACTGAAACAAATATTACCTACTAAGGAAAAATGTGCAAGATTGTTTGGTTTTACAAATTACTTGAGAACGATTTTAGAAAATCTACTGAGTAAGTGAAGTTATGAAGTATTTCGTATCCTGGTCGTAGGCACAAAATTGTAATGAATCGAGTGTATCTTTTAACAAACTTTCGCCTAAATAAAAATGTACACACTAGTTAGTATAAATTGTAATGTGCCTTTTATCCTGATTTGCGGCAACTAAATTATAATGAACCGGAGTGTAAACCTAGATTATAAAGTTTTACTGGAGAATGAACTCAGGATTTATATATAGGTTTTTTTTTCATCCTGGTCACCTCACCAAATTGTACTGGCTGAAGGCCGTACAAAACACAAGCTATAAAGCTGAAGGCTTTAAACAAAAAAAGTACTGAATATAAATTGAATATAGTTAAGGACCTAAATAAAGAGAAGATAGTTAAAGAGTTGGCCAAATGAACGTCTAGTGGTATTATAAGACTCTACGTTGTATCCGCATTACCCGAGATTCTACGAAAAGACCGGTTTACCTATATGTTCCTAAGAAATAAATAAATGACACAGATCTTATAGTTTACTAAAACGCAGTTAGAGATAATTTTGATAAATACCTAGGATGCTGAAAAGAAAGTGATAATTCTATCTACAAAGAGAGTTTATGGAGTATAGTTATTTTAATATTATAGATCAAATTCACAAAACGAGAAGTTTAGATTAATAGGTAGGTATTTGAAAATGAAAATCACCGTTTACTATAAATACATTTTGATTAGTTTTAATTAGCCTGCCTGCCTATAGAATTAAATAGTGAACTTCTTTCTACTTCAAACGAATAGCATGTTTATGAGTTTTAGTTTAGATTATTATTTTTCTTAAACCGTGTTAGTCGGGACTCTACGAGGATGCCCTCGCTTCAAGACTATTCCGCAATCCTAGCCGCGAGAAGAGAGACATAACATAGCACTCTATGGATTCACCGTGCGAGAGCCAGGTGTCCATCATGCAACAGAGAGAGAAAAACAGAAAACTGGAGTAGACCCCAAGACTTGTGACTTGGGCGTAGGTTTAAGGGATCCCTTTGTGAAGCACTTCCACACTCACCTTAACTACTGTCAGACCTCTCATCTGTTCAGCTAAATCTGACATAAACCCGCCAGTACAGTTTTAGATACTCGTTCTAGCATAGAACGTACTGCATTTCTGGGCAAGCCCAATTCTTTCAGCAGGTTATAGTGAGATTTTGCTGGTATATCTCTCACTCCTACTTCTACAGCAACTTTCTATGTAGAAATTAACTACATTGCCGTTCTTGTTAATTTGTTTAGAAGATTAAAATACTTATTTTGTTTTATAGCATTTTCTTTAGAGATTTTATGAAGTCTAAATCTACGTTAATTTGTTTAGAAGATTATAACACTTAGTATGTCGCCTCGCGTATCCTTTAGAGATTATAGTCTAAATATACGTTAATTTGTTTAGAAGGTTATAATACTTAGTATGTCGCTTCGCGTATCTTTCAGAGATTACAGTATAAATCTATGTTAATTTATTTAGAAGGTTGTTGAAGAACTTATTCCGTCTCATCGCGTATGTTTTAGAGATTATGAACTAAATCTATGATTACTTCAGACAGTAATAAAATCAGTATTTTACTCTGCAAGTCCAGAAGAGCAGTCTAATTGTCAAATTCTTGCTCTGTATTAGTAACAGGAATTCAACGAGCTTTATTTTATCTAGCCCAAGGACTGACTTCGAAGCCTTGTAGCTCAAAACACTCATCCCATTAGAGCCTAAGTATTATTAGTACTGATAACCATGTACTCGAAGTTATTAATTTACTTTAATGTCTCTATAGGACAAAAATTTTATAAGTTGTCGAAAGTTTGTTATTATGCACATATTGCAAAATAAGGATCCTCGCTTTGAGGGTTTCTCGAAAACTATATGTTTGTTACAGATATCTATCTTCATAAAATCATAAAATTACGTGTATTAACCTTGTTTCTCTCGAATCCAGCGCGTCTAGTCTCGGAACTAGAGCTCCGAATCAAAGATAATAGTTGCAACAAATTAAACTTACAGTTTTAAGTACCTAGGTTTCTCCAAATATGCTCATTTCAAAGGTAATAAATTGAGTCTTCCTCTATTTTCAGTTTCCTCGAAAGATAGGCCTGGAATCATTCAACTTTTAGATTCGAATTACGCTAATTACGTATAATGCAATTTTTATATTTGTATGTACTTACAATTGATGGGTTGTGTTTTTATTTGATCCTTCTTTTTACATTTCTTTATTTAATTTTATCAAAGAAAGTATAATTTTTTTCACATAGAAAATTTGCATGTTTGAGTGACGTTTCTCGTCAAACAAAAAAGAACTCAAAAAATGCCAATATTTAAAACTGAAAATTTTCAAAGAAGTTTTTACTTTGCTCTCTGTCAACGAGGTCTTACTGTCTCGTTACAGTCAACCCCCAAAAAATTACGTAGATTTAAAAATTTACACGGAGTAATTTTTTCCCAAGAAAAATGAACTATCAAAAGAATCAAATAATCTAAGTATCAACTAAATTTATCAAAATTCTAGTTGTAGCTTCAATCTATGTGTCACGAATGAATATATGTATCCCTACAACAATATGATTGTGTATTTAAACCACCCAAGAACTATTGTCATGTCATCTCAAACCCGTGGTTTGATAGTGAGTAGCTATAAAAACATTTTTAACCTCGTCGTTGCCTAGATACCACCGCTAACAAAAAGAGTTTGTGAGGCTCTTCAATCCTAGTGATACAAATTAGTGATTTCCACGCAAAACTCTTGTTTACATTAGAATCCACCAATTCATTGTCGCAGATTACCAGAGCAACTCTTGCGAACAGATAAAAGGATTTTAAATAACTGCTCTCCCTACCAAGACTTTAAGACTCCAATCCAATAGTCCAAAGTTGGAACCTGTGAAGTGTGCGTAAAGGTATTAGCCGCGTGTAAGCAACGAATTCAAGGGGCCTGCAATTGCAGTGACTCATACCAACAAAGGTATTTAATCCTAACTCCAATGTCAATCTCCCTTGAAAACGTTTTGAAAAGTGTTAAGCTACTTTTAGAACTTGGAGAAATCCGTCTCATATTCTAACAGTGCTAATGGCCCAAGCCCCTCACAAATTCAAAAATAATTTCATAAATATAACGCCCTTCGCCTTTCGAATTCATTTAAACTTTAATTAAAACTCTCGAAAATTTATTCAATCCCCTCCTTTCATCGAAACACGCTGACTCATTCCATCAGCAACTGTTGTCTAGGATATGAGACTACGTTGAATTGTTTTATAAATTATTGTTTAATCGAACCCCATTAAACCTTTTATATCAATCAACATTTGATAAAATATTTACCTACTATTATTTTCCAAAATTATTTTTTATAAATTACCAGTATGACCACGTTCTTATAAAAGTCAAAGCCAAAGTTCTTTTCCAATAAAGATAATTATTATTAATAATTAATATAATTATTTATTTTGTTTTAAAATCAGTTAGGTATTATTACTTCAAAAAGGTTGAGACAATCCTGTAATTTATTTAATTTTAATTTTATATTTTTAGTGTAATGTATAACTATTATTTTTTTAATGTAATGTATAATTTTTTTTTTAATGTATGAATTTATTTTTCTCCCTTTCGTTGATAATATTAAAACATTTATAATAACAAAAAAAAATAATGATCATGATCTAAATAACTCAAGATGCATCCTATTAGAACATTCGTTACTAAAGTATGTTTTTTTATTTTAATTATTTTTAAATTTTATTTTTTAGGGTAAATTATTTTTATTCATATGGTAACCCTATTCTTGATTTGTTATTTTAAAAATATGCGTTACATATTTTATTGTTAATAACCTAACCCAAGTAAACCGCTAACAAAAGTTATGTCTACTTAAACTTAAATATTTAACCCGTACACGCAAATGAAATATTAAGCTTGAATACAAATGTTTGGTTTGAGGTAAGTCTGTTATTATAAAATAAATCTGACACAAAAAAAAACTTATGAAAACCGGTATCTAATATTGAACTTTTATTGATAACCGTATCTATTTATTTACCTATTTCCAAAAATAAGTGTTGTTTTTATATGATTATATTTTCAAATAATATCATTAATGAAAGTTATTCATAAATTTACAGACTACTAGCAGTCCGTCCCGTTTCCGCTCGGATATTATCATAGGTACAAACTATTAATCGAAATAAACTATCCTATATATATATATCGAGTTGGTTTAATCTATCGGTGTTAAAATTTGATTGAAATCGGTTAATTGATTTAAGAATCATAGTGAACAATCAACATGATCGTATATTTAATTACTATTAGTTATACTTCGCAATCAAGTTTCGCAAATATTTATTATTAAAACCCTGATTTGACGATAATCGACACAAATCTATTTTACTCTTAAATAGCCTCAAACTGTCAAAATTTCCGCGCGAAACTATAATACAATTAATACTTGTACTCATCTTAAACGTAACTTTACTTGTAACCTGATAGGTGGAACTACATATTATAAATGAAAAGCTACAAGGTGCAATTGATTATAAGTTTGAGTAAATTGCCAGTGAAATTAGCCCACTTCCAAAACAAATTCAACCCCCAGTTTGTTAAACCCGTTTTAATTTCCTGAACTATGTATCCATAACTTATGAACCATGAAAGAAATTCCAAATAAATTTATAAGATCACCAAACAACAAAGACAACAATCAAACATTAACTAATATTTATATGAACCCACATGTATTACTTAGTCAAAGTTTCCAAATAAATAGATAACACAAACTATAAAACTCGATAACTGAAATATTACGTATATAATTGCTACTACATACATACTTATGTCTTCATAGAGATACTCAGATAGAAAATCTTCGAGCTACACTACTTTTTCCTTAGCTGGAAATCGAATCCAACCTACTGAACCACAATGACAACCGTTCTACTTTATTATCGTTCTGAACCCTAAAATAAATATTAGAAACTATGTACTGATACTTTTTACTATTAATTGCTATGGTAACTTTGGTTACAAACAGTCTTGTCATTTTATTAGAAATTACATACTGTCATAACAAAGGTTCGAGATTAACAAATTAATTTTCAATTACTAAAGAAACACAATTATATATTAAGGAAATCTCGTTTCAGTAAATTATATTCAGAAACCTTTACTCGATTGCAAAAATAGAAGCTAAATTACAGATTCTGTAAAAATATTACGCAAAGCGAAAAGTGATTTCCAAGTAAGTTCAACAATTACCCACTATGATTCTACCGCTAAACTTATGAATATGTGAAGCCTATTCCTGTAAGGGAAGTCAAGTTCGGAATCCTCTACTCTTACTGATTTTGGTTTAGCAAAAGACCAGATTACAAAGTTTTAATTCATTGCAGTTTCCTCACGACGCTTTCCTTTACCGCTAATGACATGAGCTATATTTAATAAAGAAAATATGATATCATGATATTAACTCCCGTTTCCTCGTATTGTTTTCCTACACCGCCAGTGAATGGCCTATAGCTAAAAAATGATTGATGGAACTCGCCTATTTCTTCGCTTTATTTTCCTTCACCACTAGAGAATGACCTATAGCTAAAGATTTCAACCTGTCGTTTCTTCACGATGCTTTCCTTCACTATATCTATTATAGCCAACAGTTTAAAACTGTCAGTTCCTTTACAATGTTTTCCTTCACTGGAAGCAAAAGGTCAATAACTACAAAATACATTATTTGCTCATACCAGACTCCTTATAATGTTTTTCATCACCGCTAAACTTGGTAGTGTGAACTTTCGAGATTTATTGTTCTTGTTGTCTGACCATATATCATTATTTTCAGATTAATCTGTTCAAGAAATTCCACATAGTACCTATACTCCTGCACTAGAAGAAATCTAAAGAACCCTAAAAATGAAATATTTTCATAAACCAACCAAAACAAATGTCTATTATTTTGCTATAAGATGTTTATTCTCTAACTACTTCTCTAAAACCACTAATTTACCCGACTACATAAAAAGCTATGTCACCAAGTCTGAAAACAAATTACATATGCTAAATAGATCTAATATATATTGGATACTCATTTTTATTGTTGCCTAATGTCTGGTAAAAGAGTTTACTTACATACTTTTACAAAATGACTGATGAGCAAGACAAGTGCCTGATGGTAAGCTACTTGCCTGGCCAAAACGGAACAGTGTAACACAATATGGAACACGAGTTTATAAAAGAAAATCTTTACCTAGCATTACACTATGCTCGTCACCCCAAAAATAAGATTTTGCCAGATTACAAAAGGAAAGTTAAGCAAATTACTATATCTGCGATTACCTTAGGCATTTTAGTTATAAATTGTATGCATTATCATTATCACAGATTGTACTGAATGACATTTTAACCGACTAAAGAAAACTAACATGTTATTAAGTAAAGTTTGAGATATTTGTTTGTTTTGCATTTTAATACCTTATTCACTTCCTATAGGTTTCTAGATGAATTTATTTTTAGTTTTCCTTAGTAGGTACCAAAGTAATACAACCCCCCATGTTTTCATGTTTAATTTTTTTTTTAGTTTTTTAACCGACTTCAAAAGAAATGTGTCTATATCCTAAACCGGTCTTCCGCATCCATTTCACGTCAACAAATTGGTCCATTGGACCTTGTGTGTAATTTTAGCCTAAGAACAACATTTTACTACTGAAACAAATATTACCTACTAAGGAAAAATGTGCAAGATTGTTTGGTTTTACAAATTACTTGAGAACGATTTTAGAAAATCTACTGAGTAAGTGAAGTTATGAAGTATTTCGTATCCTGGTCGTAGGCACAAAATTGTAATGAATCGAGTGTATCTTTTAACAAACTTTCGCCTAAATAAAAATGTACACACTAGTTAGTATAAATTGTAATGTGCCTTTTATCCTGATTTGCGGCAACTAAATTATAATGAACCGGAGTGTAAACCTAGATTATAAAGTTTTACTGGAGAATGAACTCAGGATTTATATATAGGTTTTTTTTTCATCCTGGTCACCTCACCAAATTGTACTGGCTGAAGGCCGTACAAAACACAAGCTATAAAGCTGAAGGCTTTAAACAAAAAAAGTACTGAATATAAATTGAATATAGTTAAGGACCTAAATAAAGAGAAGATAGTTAAAGAGTTGGCCAAATGAACGTCTAGTGGTATTATAAGACTCTACGTTGTATCCGCATTACCCGAGATTCTACGAAAAGACCGGTTTACCTATATGTTCCTAAGAAATAAATAAATGACACAGATCTTATAGTTTACTAAAACGCAGTTAGAGATAATTTTGATAAATACCTAGGATGCTGAAAAGAAAGTGATAATTCTATCTACAAAGAGAGTTTATGGAGTATAGTTATTTTAATATTATAGATCAAATTCACAAAACGAGAAGTTTAGATTAATAGGTAGGTATTTGAAAATGAAAATCACCGTTTACTATAAATACATTTTGATTAGTTTTAATTAGCCTGCCTGCCTATAGAATTAAATAGTGAACTTCTTTCTACTTCAAACGAATAGCATGTTTATGAGTTTTAGTTTAGATTATTATTTTTCTTAAACCGTGTTAGTCGGGACTCTACGAGGATACCCTCGCTTCAAGACTATTCCGCAATCCTAGCCGCGAGAAGAGAGACATAACATAGCACTCTATGGATTCACCGTGCGAGAGCCAGGTGTCCATCATGCAACAGAGAGAGAAAAACAGAAAACTGGAGTAGACCCCAAGACTTGTGACTTGGGCGTAGGTTTAAGGGATCCCTTTGTGAAGCACTTCCACACTCACCTTAACTACTGTCAGACCTCTCATCTGTTCAGCTAAATCTGACATAAACCCGCCAGTACAGTTTTAGATACTCGTTCTAGCATAGAACGTACTGCATTTCTGGGCAAGCCCAATTCTTTCAGCAGGTTATAGTGAGATTTTGCTGGTATATCTCTCACTCCTACTTCTACAGCAACTTTCTATGTAGAAATTAACTACATTGCCGTTCTTGTTAGTTTGTTTAGAAGATTAAAATACTTATTTTGTTTTATAGCATTTTCTTTAGAGATTTTATGAAGTCTAAATCTACGTTAATTTGTTTAGAAGATTATAACACTTAGTATGTCGCCTCGCGTATCCTTTAGAGATTATAGTCTAAATATACGTTAATTTGTTTAGAAGGTTATAATACTTAGTATGTCGCTTCGCGTATCTTTCAGAGATTACAGTATAAATCTATGTTAATTTATTTAGAAGGTTGTTGAAGAACTTATTCCGTCTCATCGCGTATGTTTTAGAGATTATGAACTAAATCTATGATTACTTCAGACAGTAATAAAATCAGTACTTTACTCTGCAAGTCTTAAGTCTTAAAAGTGCTGAAGCATCTAAACATGAGGCCTACCTAGCCTGGGTTGATGCTCGACAGCGTAAGGCAAGGGATACACACCGCAAAAAGAAAGCGTTTAACAGGGCTGCTAAGGCATGCAAAAGGGTTCTTCAGAGGGCTCGATTTGACCACATTAGTCGAATAGGGAACAAACTAGCTTCGTATCCTGCGGGTAGCAAGGCGTTTTGGTCCCTAGCTAAATCGGTCGAATCGAACTTCTGCCGCTCTTCACTGCCTCCAATGCTGAAACCTGATGGGGCGCTGGCTCACAACGCAATGGAGAAGGCAAACTTGTTTGCATCTCAGTTTGCGGAATCTTCGCGTCTAGATGCTGGTAGTGCGATTCCTCCTACTCCACCTGGCAGTCCGACTTTGATGCCGGAAATGCATATTCGCCAAATGGAGGTTCGTAAAGTGCTACGTAATCTGGACGTGAATAAAGCCAGCGGCCCGGACGGAATTCCTGCCCTAGTGTTAAAGGCTTGTGCACCCGAGTTGTCTCCTGTACTAACGCGCCTGTATAGACTCTCTCTCCAAACTGGGCAAGTACCGAAATCGTGGAAGCTTGCTAACGTGCAACCTGTGCCCAAAAAGGGTAGTCGTGCTGACCCTGCCAACTACAGGCCCATCTCGGTCACGTCCATACTCTGCAAGACTATGGAACGTGTCTTAAACCGCAGGCTCCTGGCATACCTAGAATCTAACGACCTTCTCAGTGACCGGCAATACGGGTTTCGCCGAAACCGGTCGACTGGGGATATTCTGGCGTATGTCACTCACATCTGGAGTGAAGCTATCGAGAAACACGGGGAAGCACTTGCAGTCTCCCTGGATATCTCGAAGGCTTTTGACAGGGTTTGGCATGATGGCCTTATTAGCAAGCTTTCTAGTTATGGTTTGTCTCCAGGTTTTATTGCGTGGATATCGGACTTCTTGAGAGATCGGTCCATACGAGTTGTCATTGATGGCTGCTCGTCGGACCAAATGGGTATCAATGCCGGAGTCCCTCAAGGGTCGGTACTCTCTGCGACGCTTTTTCTGCTACATATCAACGATCTGCTGAAGCCCGGTATCTTTGGGTACGCAGATGATAGCACCGTTGTGGAGAGTTACATGTCTAGCGCGAGAGCCAGCGGTCAACAAACTAAGGTATTGAGAGAGAGTATGGTCGAGCGTTTGAACTTGGCCCTTGAGGCAGTCTCTGAATGGGGCGAAACCAATCTGGCCAAGTTTAATGAAGGAAAGACGCAGGCGTGTCTGTTCTCCGCAAAAAGGAGTCAATTTCTACAGACTCCTACTTTTCGAGGTGTATCCGTGCCGGTTACTGATCATCTTGAGCTTTTGGGTGTTACCCTGACATCTACACTCAACTTTGGCTCATATATCGAGTCCAAGGCTAAATTAGCTGCAAAAAAACTAGGTGTCCTCTCAAAGGTGCGAAAGTACTTCAAGTCTGAACAATTGCTTTTATTATATAAAGCACAGATTCGCTCTTGTATGGAGTACTGTTCGCACCTTTGGGATGGATCGGCTAAGTATCAGCTTGAGGCTCTGGAATCGATCGAGAGGCGGGCTAAAAGGCTCATAGGCAATAATTCTCTTGTGCGAAAAAGACTGCAAACTCTTGAACATCGCCGGAAAATTGCTAGCTTATCGGTTTATTATCGGATACACTTCGGAGAGTGTGCATCTGATCTGCATGATCTAATACCACCTAGCCCTTTTTTCTATCGGACTTCTCGTAACTCGAAGAAGCGGCATCGTTTCATGGTTGATGTTCCAAAGACACGAACAAAGAGGTTTGACTCTACTTTTGTGATAAGAACGTCTCGACTGTGGAATGAGTTGCCTGAGTGGGTTTTTCCCGATGGTTATAATCTTGGTGTCTTCAAATCGAGAGTGAATCGGTTTCTTCTAGGTAAGCACGCTCCATCTTAGACCGCATCGTCGCTTAACATCAGGCGAGATGGTGGTCAAGTGTAAACCTATAAATGTTAAAAAAAAAAAAAAAAAAAGTCCAGAAGAGCAGTCTAATTGTCAAATTCTTGCTCTGTATTAGTAACAGGAATTCAACGAGCTTTATTTTATCTAGCCCAAGGACTGACTTCGAAGCCTTGTAGCTCAAAACACTCATCCCATTAGAGCCTAAGTATTATTAGTACTGATAACCATGTACTCGAAGTTATTAATTTACTTTAATGTCTCTATAGGACAAAAATTTTATAAGTTGTCGAAAGTTTGTTATTATGCACATATTGCAAAATAAGGATCCTCGCTTTGAGGGTTTCTCGAAAACTATATGTTTGTTACAGATATCTATCTTCATAAAATCATAAAATTACGTGTATTAACATTGTTTCTCTCGAATCCAGCGCGTCTAGTCTCGGAACTAGAGCTCCGAATCAAAGATAATAGTTGCAACAAATTAAACTTACAGTTTTAAGTACCTAGGTTTCTCCAAATATGCTCATTTCAAAGGTAATAAATTGAGTCTTCCTCTATTTTCAGTTTCCTCGAAAGATAGGCCTGGAATCATTCAACTTTTAGATTCGAATTACGCTAATTACGTATAATGCAATTTTTATATTTGTATGTACTTACAATTGATGGGTTGTGTTTTTATTTGATCCTTCTTTTTACATTTCTTTATTTAATTTTATCAAAGAAAGTATAATTTTTTTCACATAGAAAATTTGCATGTTTGAGTGACGTTTCTCGTCAAACAAAAAAGAACTCAAAAAATGCCAATATTTAAAACTGAAAATTTTCAAAGAAGTTTTTACTTTGCTCTCTGTCAACGAGGTCTTACTGTCTCGTTACAGTAGGCGGGCTATTTTCCGCAACGCGACGTCTCGATGCGCCTATTTTGCGTGTGTGGGAAGTAGGCTTCACTCCTGCCAACCCAGCTCCAGCAGGAAGCCCAGCAGCGTCTTCACGTTGCCGCATGCTTCGCGGAGCGTCCCCGGTGTGCTCAGGAACTTCACCCGATGTACCGCCACTCCCGTGCGCTCCATCAGCACGTGAGCGGCCGTTTCTTCAGCCTCAAGGCAGGCTCTGCAAAGAGGACTGTCGGTAATACCTAGTGTGTATAGGTGTTTATTGAACAAACCGTGACCAGTCAGTGCGCCTGTGACCAGACGCAACTGTTGTCGATTCAGGCTCAGCAGCTGCCGGGTGTACCGTGTGTTGCGGCCCCCCAGTGCCGCCCTAGACTGACTGCAGTCTGTCCTGTTGGTCCAGTTGTTATTATGTTCTTTGAGTGATTTCTCACGCAACCATTTCCGAACCTGTGACAATGGAAGTGGGACAATCGGTTCAGGACCTTGTACCTGTTCCGCTGATGCCCTCCTCGCCAGTTCGTCCGCTGCGTCCTTACCTCTTGATCCACTATGGCCTTTAATCCATTGAAGAACGATTTGGTTATGTTTACAAACCTCCATCAGAGATTTGTGGCATGACTAGACTGACTAATATCACACGTGTGCTACCCGTGTATTCATTTAAAATGTGTAATAACCACGTCAGTTTTCATCCCAAAAAGCCATATTTTGTGTTCTGTCCATATTGTTGAATAACATATAGATGCAAATAATATTATGCAATGACATCTTTGAAATATTTGCAGAATATTCTAAGAGTTTTTTTATTCCCCACGAGAGAACACAAAACCGCGTTTTAAAACGATAAAATGCTTAGTAGATAACGCATTATAAATTGATCTTTTACAACAATTCGCATAACAGTTCAACAGCAAAATTATAACTTTACTACAAGGCTACCTCCAAAAAATTAAATGTCACTCATATTAAAAGTAAATTCTGGAAAAATCCCCGACTTTCGGGTTTTCAGTTCACAAGGTTTAAGTTTTTAAACCTAACTTGTCAACTATTATTTTAGTAATAGACGATGAAGAAGGTCGTGATCTTATTTAAAGTTTATTTACATACATTTAATCAATTCACTAATTTCAAATTTGAAAATATTTAGGTTTTTTTTTCTTGGTAATCTGTGTTTCCCTTCTCCCTTATCTTGGTATTGGTAGCCCAAATTTTTTTATTAAAATTTGTCCGGATGTATATGTAATTTGATTGTGTCTATAGAAATTTCATTTAATGTGGGTTCAGTACCTTATTATTATCAAGAATTCAGTTACTTAGTTATTCGAAATCAAAAAAAAAGTTTGAGCCCACAAACTCACTACTACCCACGGAAATCAAATTTTAACTCAAAATTTCCACGACCCAGAAAACGGTAAAATTTCCAATTAGATAAAATTTCACTGAAACTAAATGATTAACTCAAAAAAGCTAAATAAAATAAGTTTTTTCTGTCCATTAAATCAAAGAAATTAAATTACATTTTCCGATTATATCCTGTTTTTTTCTTTTTGGTGAATCTTCATTTCATTTTTTAAACCGTTTGTTTTAATGTAATGAACAAACAACTAGCATGAATAAATATCCAATTCAGTAAAGTTATCGCATCCGTGGCAGATTGAAACCATCGCTCAACATTTCGCTAGCACTGCGACCACGCCCTTACGCTCCCTGAACAAACAAAATGATGGAAATGCTCGCATTTCGAGTTTAGTCAACGATATTTATCTTTTCATTGTGATATGGAATTTAGCGGCGATTTTTGCTTAACATCCGATGGGTTGACGAAGGTTTTGTACGGCCGGTTTTATTTATCTTTACCTAAGATGCAATGCGGGAAACACTACTGTAATACTTGGCTCTTCTACTTTTCTTTTTAGACTTGCGAAGTTTCACATACTGTACCAGCTGTACCACACCCTCGTCACTGGCTAAACGGCGCGAGCTTAGTACCTACTTGTTTGCGTCCTCCCGGGTGTACTAAAATCACAAGGCCGCCGGCCGTTTGCCTGAGTTGACGTGCGAACGAACGCCGAGTGCGCGCATAAATAATGTCGCGGCGTTATTGAATGGCTGCAATAGCAATAAACTGAAATGTAGAAGTAATTTACCCCATTTTTATTATGTCGCATTAAATTTAATAAAAAATTTGACGAGATACTTTTTTTAATATTCATATACCTACATAATTAATGATAAGTACTAATTTGTTTATTTATTCGACGGTATGAAAACAACTTACAACTACCTACATTGTATAACCAAAATAAACTTCAGTATAGTATCAATTGACTATAAAACGTACCTACTTAAAAAAAGCTATAGAATTTTTAACCGAATCCAAAGAAGGAGGCGGTTCTGGGCTTAATTTTTATTGGATGTAAGTATGTTTCGCGATAGCTCAGCTAATTGTGAACCATTTTTTAACCCCCGACCAAAAAAGAGTGTTATAAGTTTGACGTCGATTTTTTTAAAAAGGTATATTTTTGTGCGGTGGTTCTTAGCTATGTTTGGTTAATATCGATTCAAAATGCCCCCCTCCACAAAATCGCTGACAAAATATTTCTTCACAACCTACCTCTATATGGGTATCAAATGAATAGGCTTGTCTAATGGAGTACTGTAGTGGTAGGACTATTAGCAGAGTTCGCCTGAGGAAGTACCACACCTTTGTCAGTTCTTCTACCGCCAAGCAGTAATGTGCAAACATTACTGTGTTCCGGTTTGAAGGGCAATGTTTCCAATGAAATTACAGGGCTTAGAGATATAACATCTTAGATCTCTGGGTGACGAGCGCAGTGCAGTGCTAGGTAATGATTTGGACTCTTCATGTTCCAATAGCTGCGTGTCACTGTGCTGTTTGTAAACAGACATATTTCTTACCATCAGGCACATGTCCTGCTCGTCTCGTCACTCTTTATTTAAAAAAACACAGTAACGTTTGCACATTACTGCTTCGCGGTGGAATAACTGGCAAAGGTGTGGTCCTCCCCCAGGCGGACTCTGCCAAGAGTTCTACCACTACTACCACCTACCACCATTTCGTACAACCCTAGCACGTTTGGTCAATGACGTCAGCAGACGACAAGTCACACGGTGCGCACGGCATTTACAACTCTGCGTGGGTGTGTTAAGGTGTATTTTTGCTTACAAGTAACAGTAGGTAAGTAGTATACGACAGTTTAGGTTATTATCGTGTAGGTATTTGCACTTTTGTATGGAAGTGATGCATCTGTTACGAAGTAACTATTTTCTGATCTGTGGCTGTACTCCGTGGTTTCACTCGCGCAATTCCAGAATCCATTACTTTATCATTTAAAAATAGGTAAAATAAGATTTAATGTCGAATGAATGACCGAGCGACCGAATTTGGAGTGGGGGATGGCAGGTTTTTAGCGTTATGGTCTTCCGTCTTGAAACGCATACCTGCAATATTTGCGAATCGGCCAAGTGTGAGTCGGACTCGCCCATGAAGGGTTCCGAAGCAGCAAGTAACATAATTTCTTAACTCTAACACAAGTTCTGTAGTACGCTGTAACTTTGATCGATGTTTTAATAATAGTGTATTTATGACGTAGGTACTAAAGAAAAACTACTGACTAGACCGAGCTCAAACCTATTTTCGTTGGAAGTTTGCATAGTAATGTACATCACATATTTTCTGGGTGTTTCTATGTATAATAAGCATGTATTTAGAACTATAAAAGTATTATGTCAGCTATCTGGCGGACATCACACAAGCTTTGCTTAATTTGGGGTCAGATGGTGTTGTGTGTGTCCACCAATATTTATTTATTTATTTTTAGTGTTATCATTCTCTTATTTTTAAGAGAATGATAAAACAACAAGACAACATAGAACTACAACATAGAAGTTACAGACACACACATACATTTTACCACTTTGGAAGTGTCGCGCAAATTATTCAGTGTAGAAAAAAATTATATTGGAACCTCAACATCATTTTTGAAGACCTATCCATAGACATCCCATACGTAATCCCAGTTTTGATGAAAAAACAATTTTTGAGTTTCAGTTCTAAGTACTTACCCCCAAAAATTTCATTGGACTTTTATATCTTATACCTTTAAACGAGCAATTCTTGTACCTATATAAATATGTATATATATATATATAGAATCTGAATCTCGGAAACGGCTCGACGGATTTTCATGAAATTATGTATACAGGGGATTTCGGGGAAGATAAATCGATCCAACTAGGTCTTATTTAAAAAAAAACGCATATTATGCGCGTTTTTAGACAATGAAAAACTGTCACATTAGAATGTGAAGGTAAATTTCGCCGCGTGACGCGACAGCATAATTAGCTCAGACGGAAGTTGGGCGCTCATAACGGTCACGAATTAGTAGCTCTGGGTTCGAATCCAGACGGGTTCTCTTTTTTTTTTTCAATTCGTTTTTTTTTAGGAAAATCTATTTCTTGGAGTCTTTTATCTGTAGGTATCTAAGTATATTTAGTATTTAAACCGAGCAAAGCTCGGTCACCCAGGTACTTTTTTTGTAAAATCTTAATGCGGTTCACAGAATACTAGAAGACAGTATTCTGTGAACCAACTAACCAAGTTTCAACAGTGTAGTTCTCATAGTTTCGGCAAAATATAGCTGTGACTTACGGACAGACAGACATGACGGGTTCCGTTTTTACGTTTTACCTAAAAAGGATGTCGATAAAAAGTTCGCCGGGTCAGCTAGTTTTAAATAAATGTGCGCGCGATAAAATAACTTAAAGTTGACATATTTTTCATATAGGTAGTACCTACATTCAGAGTAACGGGTATAGCAGGATATGTGTCTGATTGCAAGCAAGACGTCTGCCTATAACAGCACAGGGTCACGCAGCGATTGGCACATGAAGAGTCCAAATCATGTCTAGCACTCGGGGCCGGATTTAGAGGTGTGGAGGCCCTGGGGCGGAGCTTCGTTGGGGACGTTGAAATACAAACTCCCCCTAGGTTAAGATTTCTTAAGCAAAAAACCCAGACTACAAATGGTGTACAGTGTCGAGATTCGTTTTTTTTTCTGAAGTATCTGTTGTGGAGGCCCCCCGTTTGTGGAGGCCCCGGGGCATATGCCCCGTTTGCCCTCCCCTAAATCCGGCTCTGGTAGCACTACACCCCCTTACCCAGATATTATAAGATGGTGATAGTTAGTTACTCAATATTTTTTTTTTTATGTTTACACTTGACCGCCATCTCGCCTGATGTTAAGCGACGATGCGGTCTACTTAAATCTTTATTGTTTCATATCAGGTAAAAAATATTCATGTAGGTACCTAATGTATTGAATATTTATTGCAAAATATTCATAAGTATTTGTGGTTATTACATCTGTAAGTGCATGGCAAAAGTGGCGAGGTGGCAACGGAACGTCTCATTTCTAGGTCCTCAAAATTGTATTGCAAAAAATCTTATAGTTTGTAATTGCATTTATTCTCTAAAATATTTGGCAAACAGTTTCTTCCAGACTTATTTAAATTTTCAATCCGAAAATAGCTAGTACATATTAGGTAGTTTTCGGAGTAATTTAGCTAGTCCAACATACTTCGAATACTACCTAACTAGCCGGATCGAATATCGGTTGTTATGCAGCTCATCCAGGTGTCCCAGAATGAATAATGAATTTGGCATCCAGCCAGGTGACCGCGAGGTATTGAATACCTAGATTTCATTACGGCTCGGTCGCAGCTATTTTATGAAGCACTGAAGTCTGAAGTATCACAGGCGCAAATGTTACAACGAACTTTACAAGATTTTTTATATAATGCTACTTGCTGCTATGAACTAGGCTAGGAACCCTTTATGGGCGAGTCCAACTCGCACTTGGCCACTTTTATTTCACAATTCCTTTACAAGTATCAAAGGTGAGGTCAACATAGTATGAAAAGGCTTGACAAGTAGAATGTTGTACAGCTATCCACAAAAATAAATTTCATAACCAAAATGTCAACACACTTCGCATAAGCATGTGTTAACCATATCCTACATAGTAGGTACCTCAAAATGTTAGGGATTTCTAATTTTTAAAATTTCATTAACTGATGTATTTAATTTTCATTTTATGCTTAGACTGAGTACTGGAGAGTCAGAAAATTGAAGAATTTGTTTTATGTGACTTTTTTGATCTTATTAGGAGTTTGCCGAAGCCAGTCCCATATTTTTTCATAATTTTGCACATTCCCATAACTTTTCCTAAAAGAAACGACAGTCCCTGTTTGGGCGCCACTTTTTCCGTGCCAAACTGGCGCCCACCGTAGTGCAGCGATTAGAACCATCTGGCGACGAGATTTATCCCAGTCAACATTTGATAGATCACGTTAAACCTTAACTGCCTACGTAACATTTTAACGTTCATAAACAACCTTAAGTCTTTGTAATAAGGGGTATTAAAGCGTAAACCAAGTTAGGACAATAAATTTATCGTATCTGTCGTTCGTATTGGATTTGTGGAATTTGCGGATAAAATTGGATCTCTTATTAGTTTTGACATGTTCGGATTGTAAACAGATATAGGAATTAGGTGAAGCTGCAATTGAGAATTGAAGATTATTTAAAGTACTAAATTAAGCCAAGGCGGTGACAGACGGAATAAATGGGGGAGATTGAGAATCAATACAGGTAGGGTTTAATTTTTTGGAAGTGAAAACTTCTTCACTATGCACAGATTTTTCGTGGGCTGTAAATGGAGCTCATCGTCACGGTCGTAAATGAAAGAAATGTTCGAGTGAACACCCGAACATTCTTTCGGGCGCATTTCTAGATGGTCATGCTTAGAAGACTAATCTAGTTGGCTGTGCTTGTAACACTAATCTATGTTAAACACTATGCTATGCTTAGAATACTTATCTAGACGAGCATGGCTTGAAGATTTAGTCCAGACTAGCAGCGCCCTCCGGTTTCACCCGCGTAGTTACCAAAGTAAGCTATCAAATTCTGAGTTATAAGTGTTCACTTCTATCGGCAGTCCCTATGACTGCCAATTTTTTTCTTTTTAGATGGTTTGCGTGTCTCGAACTCTCATGTTCGTTTTTAAAGGCTTCATCTTGTGGCGGCGTCGTGTGGCAGAAAGCCCTTTCTCTCAGATATGGTCGAAGATAACGATGTCTAACACATGTCATACTCGTGAACGGGTGCTGCTTGTGGCTTAGAAAGAAAATATTCTAAGGTTTGTGGGCGTTGGACTGAACGTGTCACATATGATACATAGAAGCTAGAGCTTAAGTAAACAGTTAGTAAAGGTAAGGTAGGTATTATTATACTCGGATCAAAATAATTATGTATGGTCGCTCAATTAAAAATGTAGATGGAGACAGGGTCCGTGGTGTCATATGATCAAATGCATTGTTTATGATTTTGATATAGGACATACAGACAAAACAAACCTTTTCTCTTTATATGTTACTAGCGGCCCATTCCAGTTTCGCTCGGATAATAATCTAGATACCAACTGCAGCGCCATCTGCCGGGCTGATTTTTGAATCTAAACCATCCAGGGCACTACCCAAACGTACTCAAAAAAAATCATTCAAATCGGTCAAGTCATTTAGGAGGAGTTCACTTACAACGAAAAGTGGCATTCTAAATATATGTATATCTATTATATTTATAATAGACATACATAAATACATACATAGATTAATACCTACAGATTGTATGACTCTATTAAGTAAGTCGGCAGTAGTCATGAAGGTAACACACAAAAAATTTATAGGCAATTTTTTCCTGAATTTTACAACCACCTGGGCTAACCGCAGTACCACGAGCGGTTATAGCAATGATTTTACTAGACAATTGACGCTCAATAAATTGTGTACTGTGACTGCAAATCTTATTACGATAGGTTAAGGTTCAGGGTCGTAGTGTATAACGTGTTGTTTGTCAAATATCTCGAGCAATGAGCCATTTTCGCAAAAAGTAATAATAGTTGCAAATCTACGGACTAGATGACGGGGTTTTGAAGTGAAAACTTTTGGCGTGCGCCACAGACGGATTTTTCGTGGGCTGTGAATTGAATTCTAGCGTCACGCTCGAGAATGATAGAAACCTTCGTGTAAACTCTGGACCATGGCCATTGGCCATCTAGAAATGCGTCTGCGTTTCTTATTGGCTATGGTCATGGCCACGCCCTCCAGTTTCCCCCGCGTAGTTTCCAAAGTAGGCTATCAAATTCTGAGTTAAAAGTTTTCACTTCTAGCGGCAGTTCCTATGACGGCCAATTTTTTTTCAGTACAATCGTTTACGTCAAAAAATAGCAGCACTCAGTGGTTTTACCGGCTCAGATCCTGTTCTCTTTACTATACTGTGTTAAAAAGTAGCCTATGTGCTATTTTAGTTCACAATTTGTGGTCCATATTTCAACACGATCCGTTCAGACGTTTCGATGTGATTCTGCAACAAACATCTAAACTGTATTATATAAATCTTAAATCATGAACGTATAAAAAAATCGGACGTAGTCTCGCTAAAACAGAAACTGTGTCCATCGAGTCGGCCACATAATATGCACGT
This sequence comes from Ectropis crepuscularia, assembly GCA_963693475.1. NCBI lineage: Eukaryota > Metazoa > Arthropoda > Insecta > Lepidoptera > Geometridae > Ectropis > Ectropis crepuscularia. Next base: position 25,950,556 of record OY856355.1, read on the forward strand.
GTGCGCTGTCACATACAGGCTGACACGCACACGTCAGTGGGTCATTACACGCGCAACTTGTGTTGTGTGCGTGTCAATCTATCAGTGATAACCTGATAACGCCCACGTGCAAATGTGGCCGACTCTAGTGTCACAGTTTTTGTTTTAGCGAGACTACGTCCGACTTTTTTATACGTCCATGATCTTAAATATTATCTATCTACCTGTTGGGAGAAACGCAGACATGCGCAGCGCCTAATATAATTTAGTAGCAATACGCACAGACGCCTATTTGCGTATATTATTATTTCATCACTACCTGTTTAGATAAGCGCCATCTATCACTTTTTTTTTAATGTTTGTCTTATCTGCAAACTTCGCTATCGACAACAATAAGGGTCCATGGTACGGGCCCTGATCTCGGTTGAGTGATGTACCGCGATAAAATTGACTTTTTAATACGTATTTTTTTTATGTGCGTGACATACTTTGGAAGCGTGTCAACCCTGTGAGTTAAAACAGAGCTATAGGAATTCAAATTTTATCGGACTGTAAATAGCTAAATATTCAGTGATTATGTAAAATTGAATTTGCACTGTAACTAAGTTGCGTATGCATACGCTAGTCACTGTATATTTCCGGTTTGGGACTAGGGGCCTTCTCGCGCAGCGAGAGAGACAAGGCCATAATCCACCACGCGGGCCCAGTGCGGGTTGGTGGATGACGGCATGACTTCGAAAGATTCTTGAAACATCTTCCGGTTTCCTCATGATATTTTCCTTCAACATTTCTAAGTTACGCACATGACTTCAAAAAGAACCACTTCCGAACCACGGGCTTTGGGTCGGCAGTTGCCGACCCAAAGCCCGTGGTTCTACCGTACCCGTTCTACCGACTAGATCAGCCGAAACCTAGCCTAAGTTGTAGGTAATGAATGAAAATAGCTAAAAGTCAACAATAAAATATCATTGTAAAACACAGTTCTTTTGTTTATACTCCTCCGATACGGCTGGACCGATTGTAACTCAATTTTCCATGTAAATAACGTCACGTGGCTCTTATGTAATTGGCATTACGTCAGTAAACAATTGGTAAAATGATTTGGATATAATTCAGGCAAAAATAATAAAAATCTTATACCTTTAAACGAGCAATTCTTGTACCTATATAAATCTTATATATAAAATTCTCGTGTCACCTTTGATGAAACTAAGTAAACGCGTGTCACAGTGTTTGTTTCCTTACTCCTCCGAAACGGCTTTACTGATTTTAACCAAATTTTATATGCATATTCTGTAGGTATGAGAATCGGCTACTAGCTATTTTTCATACCCCTAAGTGACAAGGGTTGTTCACTCAGGCAAAACAACGTTTGCGGGGTCAGCTAGTATGTATATATATATAGCATCTGAATCTCGGAAACGGCTGAAACGATTGTCATGAAATTTTGTATGCAGGGGGTTTCGGGGACGATAAATCGATCTAGCTAGGGTTTATTTAAAGAAAACGTCATTTAAGGGGCCTTTTCAGGCAAATAAAAACTCAAATAATGTCATTAGAATACGATAACAAATTTCGCCACTCTGAACAACGTCTGATTAGCGCAAACGGCAAGAGGTCGCCTTTGGAATTAGGAGGCCCCGGTTCAAATCCTGATGTCAGTTTTATTTTTATTCCACTTTTTGTTATTTTTTGCTGAGAAAAACTATTATAAAAGGGCTACTTCTTTATCAACGTCTTAATATCGTCGTATTTAATTTGTAGCAAAGTATTTTCTAACAAAAAAACGAAAAAAAAAACCTATTGACAATAATTTATCTGCACAGACTGACTGATGCACTTTACAATAGATGGCGTTGCACAACTAAGCCTATGAATATTTGGTTTGAGTGTAGACCAACAATAATTATTTAACAATTATTCGCTTATGTGACAAAACATTTATCTTTTTAACCGACTTTAAAATAGTAGGAGGTTCTCAATTCCGTTGTACATTCTGGTACATTTAGGTATGTATCTTACGTAGGTATGTACGCGATAGCTCCGTTATTTTCATTTTTTTGGTACATATCAGTGTGGCGGTTTCCTAATAATAGTCTACGTAGTCATTCATAGCTTCTTATAAAATTTAGTTGTCTGAATTTAATTTTAAATTGAAGTCGGTTTTGTTTTCTTCATAAAAAATCATATCCTTTTATTTGTAAACCTTTAAACGAGCAATTTCTGGATGTATGTTTATATGTATTTAGTATATAATATGATTAGAATGCAAATGCATATTTCGTACATGTGTTCAGTGTCGTTATATCAGAATCAGAAAGTGCCCGTCGAACCCTGTTCATACTGAAAACCTTTTACTGAGAGCCCTTTCCCAACGTAAGTATCTAATTTAATGGAATATAAAATAACACGAACAAATTTAATCTAAGTATTGGCATTTTTTAACCTATGTAAACCTATTATTACATTTGACCGCCATCTCGCCTGATGTTAAGCGATGATGCGGTCTACGATGGACCGTGTTTACTAAGAAAAAAACTGATTCACTCTTGATTTGAAAACACAAAGATTGTAGGGTAATGTAACGTACCTACGGACATTTTTGACTGCTACAACTTTGAATTAACCTATCTCTGTATAGAATTAAGGTATTTAAGCGACAGAGACTTTATTTTTTAGGGCATATAATCTGGAACAACAGAGGCTATTAAATGAAGCTTAAGTGTTACTAGATGTTTTTTTTATAAAATAATTTCTAAAAGTGGTCATTTGTCCTAAGGTACGTTACATGTTTGTACCTTGGTACACCTTTGTGTGTACCTTGGGACAAAATAAAACAAAGACATTTAGTTTAGAGCAGTCTTGTAATCACTTTAAATTAAATGAATACTACAACAGAGATCAACATTAACATGAACATCTTCAATAACAAAACTATGTTTTACTTAAGAACTAATCTTTCCTTATAAATTTTTGTAACAGTCGTACCATCTCTGGAGTGACCAAAATATTTGCACTGTAATCTTCTTTTGACTGAAATTCTTCTTTATCCATTTGAATGCGCTCAATATCCGAACTAAGAGGTTGTTTATTATATTTTCTGGACCATAATCATCTGCAGTTATAATTGTGCTTGTTGGTGGCTCTGGTTGCTTTGTGACTATACCTCATTCCAATTCTCTGTGAATAAAAGGTAAACAAATCGATGTCACTCAAAATATGACAGACCAGCATTTCTCAACCATTGTTTTACAAGATAGTTTGTAGTACCTTTCATTGCTTGCCCTTTTAAATTTTCGCCGCATAAAAAGGCTAAATATATATGTATGCATATCATAAACACCCAAATAAATGTTCCCACTGCTGCTGGGACTTGGAACAATCAACACATTGCCGCTGTAAAAAATCGTCAGGCACAAGAATCTGCAATTGCTGAACATTTGATTGATGCTAAAACTGGTCATTGGATCGAGATCCACGACCCGAAGGTTCTATCTACCGAATGTCATTACTACGCAAGAATGGTTCGGGAAGCATTGGAAAATAAAAAACATAGGTATATATTTCAACTACGACGCGATGACCACGATGTCAATAACCGAAAACTAACCAGTTTACAGTTATCGGCGTCGCGAAATCCTCTAATAAATAAATGTGTGCATAGCGCACTTAGTTTGGAGAAACCTGGTGATATGGTTAGTCTTGTGTGTAGTGTTAGTCACCGTGCAATTTTTGAAGCCCAAATGAGGGTAGATGGAGATTTCCTCTCATTTCATAATGAGAATATGGCGGGCATACGTACATTTATTTCCCCCACGTAAAAAAAGGAAAGGCAAAGCATTTGAGTTCGGAGAAGAATGTAACACTAGAAGAAAAGTAATTTAGATGTTTCCTTATGTGAAAACGTTCCTTTTATTTTTAACAATAATTAAATAAGACTGGCCTCGTGGCTTAGTTGGTAGTAGCTCTACCTGCGAAGCCGAGGGTCGTGGGTTCGATTCCCACCCAGTGCAAATATTTGTGTGATGAATTCAAATGTTTGCACTGTGTCTGGGTGTTTCTATGTATAATAAAAATGTATTTCAAACTATATAAGTATTATATCAGCTATCTGGCCGCCATCACACAAGCTTTGCTTAGTTTGGGGTCAGATGGTATTGTGTGTAAATTGTCCACCAGTATTTATTTATAAAAAAAATATCTCGTTCGAATTGTCCTCGTACTACCCAAAACTGATCATTACACTATGACGTAATATTCTGTAAACACATACAAAAGTTTCGATCAAAATAACACAAAATGTATGTCATTTTAGAGTGAAAACTATACATGCTTTTGATAGTAAACAGCGTAATGTGGAACACGTATTTAGAGGTTTGCGATTTTCTCTCAACTCGTTACGACACAAGAAACCTTTTTCTCGGAGTTCTTTAGTCATACTCTTACTCTTTTATTGATAACGAGTAGTTGCATGTCATATTCAAGGTATTCAAATATTACCAATACAAGTCAATAATTAAAAAAAAAGTAGACGTCAATTTAAAATCCCATTACAATAAAAATCAAATAATACATTATATTAAAATCAAATTACATTATAATTAAAAATTCTAAATTAATGACAAAAATAAATAGAGTGAAATTAATCCATACTGGAATATAATGGAAATGGGCATTTTCACAATATGGGCATGATGGGCAATATGGGTATGTTAGAAAAATAGGCGCGTACTTAATAAGAATAATTTGATGAAAAGAAGTATAAATGTCTTGAATGCAACATTGAGAGTTTGAGAAACACAGATCAAATTGCTAGTACTTAAAATCATATTTCTATCATCCTACCATTACTTTATATAACTTTTAAAATAAGATAGTATAGAATTATTTGATCAATACAAATCTAAGTATATGGTATTTAAGATCGCAATAAAGTCGAATTCTATTTGTGAAAAATATTTTAAGGCTATTTCATAAAAATACTAAGATTAAACGATGTTTATGTTATGGTATCACCTTTGTTTTGGTTTGTTTTGGTTTTCTACACAGCTTATTGGAATGCACTATAAGCATTGAGCAAAATCATCGTCTGTTAATGTATGTATTATCGTAAAATGGATAAATTCCTGTAGAGTTGAATCCGTTTATAATATTTTTTGGTAAAGATACAAGGTAGGTATTAAGCATTGTTCATAGATACAAACATTGATGGTACCTTGGGACGCGTCCTAAGGTACAAACAAAGTCATGTCCCAAGGTACAAACACAGCAATATTTTAACAAAATAAGATTATTTTAATTTTTAGCATAGGAAATTGTTTCGCTATTTATCAAATACAAATACAAATACAAAAATCTTTATTGCTGTTTGTAGGTAAGATAAGATAATACAAAACATTTTAAAAGTTGCCCCATACAAACTGGCCTCTGCGAGAGGCATGCAATATGTCTGGCAAGACAATTTGTTAGTCTTAATTTTTAAATAAAAACAAAAAAAAATTTTTTTAAAATAATATTCAACTGATTAATGTCTTTTTCTTCCTCATCTTCTATTAATTTCTGGTTTTTATTTATGTCATCTGATTCTTCATCTTCGATTCATTTCTGGCTTCTATTTAGTGATATATATTTGTGTGAGATAAATGTTTGGTGAGCACAATTTCGCTTATCGAATTGTAGAAAGAAAACAACAAATTATATATATGTCATATCTTTCTGTCAATTATGTGCATACATTACAAAGGTAACATACGTCAAAAAACTACAAAAATCTTACTTTTGACTCCAAAAAACTTCACGATGTCCTCACAACTCGCTCAACGCCGGAATGATCACGTGACTCACAAGTGTTGTCAAATGATAAAAATGCTACCCATATGGTAGAATGAAGCGTTTTAAATGTGGCTAGTTTTTGAAATAAAATCAATGTCCCAAGGTAAAAGCGTCCTAAGGTACGTTACATAACCCTACCTAACCATCGGGGAAAACCCACACAGGCAACGTATTCCACAGCCTAGACGTTCTTATCATAAAAGTAGAGTCAAATCTCTTCGTTTGTGTCTTTGGAACATCAAACATGAAACGATGTCGATCTATCGAGCTACGAGCATTCCGATAGAAAAAAGGACAATTTGGGATAAGATCATTCAAATCTCTCGCACTCTCACCGAAGTGTACCTATCCGATAAAAAACCGATAGGCTAGCAATTTTTCGGCGATGTTCAAGACTTTGAAGTCTTTTTCGCACAAGAGTGTCGTTCCTATGAGCTTTTTGGCACGTTTCTCGATCGATTCCAAAGCCTCCAGCTGATACTTAGCCGATCCATCCCAAAGGTGCGAACAGTACTCCATACTGGAGCGAATCTGTGCTTGAGAAATGTAAGTTACAATACTTGTAACTAAATGTTTCTATACAAACTAACTGACACAGCAACAAAATAGCTGCTTAACAATAGATGGCGCTGTTAAGCAAGACTCGAAGATACCCCGTTCAATTATTTTTTTATATTTTTCCGGCAAGATTAAATAAAGAAAATTATTCACTAGCGACCCGCTCCGGCTTTGCGCGGATGCAATGCTGGTAAATATGTCCCATTGCATTGCGTATTAAATCTGTTATATCCTCGAAAGCATTCATTTAAATTACATGATGTACCTAAGGCCTGTATTGATCTATATGAAATGCACAATGAACCTATTGAAGGTACTTAATAGAATATGGCTTTAAATCGCTTCGTCAAAAATACCTTATTTACGAAGCAATTTTAAGCAATATTAAATCGTTAAAGATAGATACATACCTGCCACAACGGACTTTTTTGTAAACCTTTTATGTGCCTATGTCTGCTTAGGGCACCTTTTAAAAAATGCATCAAATTAGTTGCGTGGTTTGAAAGAAGAAGCATATAATTATTTATGTAGGGAGAGAAAGACAGCGGGAAGCGACTTTGTTTTATACTATGTTGAGATATTTCATCAGTAATTCGTATCTGCAATAATTTCACAAAAAAAAAACCGAGCAAAGCTCGGTCAACCAGGTACTGCGATTAAAACACGAAAAGTGGTGGCAGAAGGTTGTAAAGTAGTTTTTGACATGCCTATAAAGGCATTGCGTGTTTTAATCGCATTTTTATTATTTTTGCCTGAATTATATCCAAATCATTTTACCAATTGTTTACTGACGTAATGCCATTTACATAAGAGCCACGTGACGTTGACATTTCGTTCGATTGATGACAATTTATCGCAACACAATGTGTGCGAGGATAGCTAGTCCTACCAATCCTACTAACACTTACAAATGGGAAAGTTTGTATTATACTTGAATATACGGAAGATTTTTACCTTTTCACGCAACTACTGAAGGGATCTGGATATTTGGTTTCTAGATAATAGTCTGGGAAAACACATACGAATATTTTTTATCCCGGACCGAGAACTACGAGAGTGGTAAAGTTGAACTAAGAGAGTGAAACCACGGGGCGTTGGTTGTAAAACACAGTATTTATTTTCTTCGAATAAATAAAAATCGATATCAATTTAAAATTCAATTCAGACACACTCGCCCAAGTTTCATGAGAATCTATCACTATCACTATGTTATCGAGGTAGGTATATGTAAGTAAATTTTAGTTATTTGTTCATATTTCAAACACCACCTCATCGATTTCAATAAAATGTACATATATGGAACTACTTCTAAAGTATGATCGATCACACAAAAAAAAAATGGCAGTCATAGGAACTGGCGATAGAACTGAAAACCTATAACTCAGAATTTGATAGCTTACTTTGGAAACTACACGGGTGTAACTGGAGGCTGTGTCCTGGTCATCATGGCATGACCATCTATTGGCTGACGCATTTCTAGATGGCCATGCCATGATGGGCAGGCCACGCCTTTTTAGCATTTCCCATTGGCTGCCGCATTTCTAGATGACTAATGGCTATGGTCCCGGGTTTACCCGAAGAGTTATAATTTCTAGCGTCACGCCCCGAGCGTGACGCTAGAAATTATAACTTAAATTAGAACTCAATTCATAGCCCACGAAAAATCTGTCCAGGCGCGCCAAAAGAAGTTTCCACTTCAAAAATAATCATCAAAATTGATTTACAATTGGTTCCACTATCCCGTTAACATACATACAAAAACATATAATAACCGATTTGAAAACCTCCTTTGAAGTCTGTTATAGATGTAAAGAATACATCAGTATAAGGCATAGAGTTATTCTCGCTTTGCATCCGATATATAACCATAAAATATGCATCAGAATGGCCAATACTCCCCTTCGCCAGGACATTGGGGAAATGCAGGTAATGCACGCTCCAAGATGCACCCAATTTATTGCTGCATAAATATGTACCGTAACCCCACAAAATTATGCTATACAAGCTATTTTGAATCTTGCCCATTTGTAGCATGAGCTATGTTTGATTGGGATTTGTGGTGAGTTTTCCGCCTAAATCCGCAGAATAGGGGTCATTTTGGGATTATTTTGGGGTTCGGCGATGCAGGGGCTTTGGTATAGTTTTTGGAAAATTATGGCGATTGTTGTGGGATGAGGGTGACGTGTAGCATATGAAACAAGAAAGGATGTAGGGTTTGTAGTGGTAGGACTCTTAGCAGAGTCCGCCTGGGGAAGTACCACACCTTTGCCATTTATTCTACCGCCAAGCAGTAATGTGCAAACATTACTGTGTTCCGGTTTGAAGGGCAATGTTTCCAGAGAAATTACAGGGCTTAGAGATATAACAACTTAGATCTCTGGGTGACGAGCGCAGTGCAGTGCTAGGTAATGATTTGGACTCTTCGTGTTCGAATAGCTGCGTGTGGCTGTGCTGTTATGTGGCAGGCATGTTGCTTACCATCAGGAGCATGTCCTGCTCGTCTCGTCACTCTTTATTTAAAAAAAAAAAAAAAAGGATGCTTACCTATAGGTATACTAGCGGCCCATTCCGGCTGCGCTCGGATATTGTCATTTAAAGACTATTAATCGAAATAAAAACTATCCTATCTTTCAAGTTGGAGCAGACTGCTCGCGATGTGCCAATTTAATTTAAAATCGGTTTAGTGGTTTACGAATCCATCGCGGACAAACATCGTGACAGGATATTTATATATGTTAAGATTGGCTGCCCCGGTGGCTTAGTCGGTAGTAAATCTGCCTGCTAAGTCATGGGTCGTGGGTTCGATCCCCACCCAGCGCAACTTTGTGTGATGAATACAAACATTAGTACTGTGTCTGGGTGTTTTTTATGTATAATAAGTACCTATGTATTTAAAAATATATAAGTATTATATCAGCTTACTGGATTCTATAGTAGGTACAAGCTTTGTTTTGTCAGATGGTGTTGTGTGTGAAATGTTCACCAATATTTTATTTTTTTACAAGTTTTTTTTTACATTAAGCGTTACTCTAAGTTGTGTGTTGTTAATCGTTTTTTGAAAATTTAAAACTGTCTGTTTTGACTACGATCCTACATTATTCATTGCCTCTATCACTGCTGCATTTGTCTCTGGTCGTTATTTCCAGTTTATACTACCAAGTTAAACTTGAAGATAACGGTTTAATGGTAATTCATCAAAAAAATCTTAATTATTCTTTGTTTATTAACGCCAAGGTAAACTCCAGCGATCCCGAAAATATGAAATTCCGTTCAAAATACTGAAGAAATTCGAAAATTGCAAAGAATCCGCTCCATCCCCGGAAATGGCATTCTTTGAACAAGACTTCGTGTTTACAGATTTTATTCCAGACTTGCTCTGCGACGCGGTTTCATCCGTCGATGTTTTATATTTACCAACAAAGTAGCTTCAAAGTAATTTTTTTTTCTAAAAATCTAAACATTGACTTCTATTTAAAAGTAAACTCACACAGCACACTAATTTTAATAAAAAATATGAAGTCGAACCAAGACAAGACCAAGACAAGGCAAGAGACCGGATGGGTTGACTCTGGTGCCCTGGAAGAACGGGAAGTGCTTAATTTGGGACGCCACTTGTGTCAGCACTGACGCCGCCAGCCACCTAGGTCGCACTATCCACTCACCATCGGCCGCGGCAGAGGATGCCGCTGATAAGAAGAAGCGAAAGTATGGTATGTTGGTGTCGCAGTACGAATTTGTACTTGTTGCCGTGGAGACCTTGGGTTGTTGGGGCGCAGAGGCTAAAGGGTTCCTCTTAGAATTGAGGCGCAGGCTCAGGGAGAATACGGGTGACTCCCGCTCTGGTGCGTTCCTGGAGCAAAGGTTGGCCATTGCCATTCAGCGTGGGAACGCGGCGAGCATCATGGGCACTTTTGCGCCGGGAGCAGTTAGAGGTGGGTTATTTGGAGATTAGTTTTTTAATTATTATTTTAGTTAATATATATATTGTATTCATTTACTTTTTATATATACCTATTCTATAAATTATATTTTTTTTTAATATAAATTAAATTTAGGTAGGCTATATATCTAAACAAAAATACAAAATTTAAATAAAATTACATTTTTTTATATAATTTTACAATCTTCATAAATAAATTAAAAACTTCTATACATAATTTTATTATACATGACACAGAACAGAAATCAAGGTCGAATAAAATATTTTATCTTCGATTTATGTTTTTTTTTCTTCATTTTATTTTATATTCCAAAAATCGATACACCGATTTCGATAAAATTTTATGTGGAACCATCTCTGAAGTATTATAAGATTTTAACCTACCTACTAAAGAAAAATATAATTAGTAGGCTACTAGATACTAATATTAAAAATATCAATGTATGGATGTTTGGTGCTCAATCACGTCCTAACGTATGAACGGATCGGGCTGAAATTTGGAACACAGATAGATTATAGTCTGGAAGAACATATAGGCTTAGACATAGATACTTTTTATCCCGAAAAAAAAAAACAACGGGAACGGGAACTACGCGAGCAACACCGCGGGGCGCTGCTAGTCATTTATATAGATTCTCAATTAAGTAGCGGAACTATGGAGTAACATATGTACCTACATGTGAAAAATCTGCATTTAAACAAATCTATCGAATTGATATATTTGCCTAATTCAACAAAAATATACTAAAATGATGTGTCTTTTTCAGATTATAACGATTTATATGACCCGTGTAAAAACATGTCAATGTATCGCTTCCGGAACGAAGGTCCGACATTGTCCAGCGTGGACCATAATAGTACAATTTAAAGCCACAATTACACAGGCGTGAGTGCACGGGAGAGGCTATTCGCGGCAGACGCGGGGTTCGGGCGTGGTCGTGTGTGTAGGAGAAGCGGGAAGCGGTATGAATGAGCGATTGGAGTATGGAACAGCGTTTAATTTAGGCAAAGAGATAGATATAATATAGAAAACTAGGATAACTCCGCGGTTTTACCCGCGTATTTCCCTTTCCCGTTAATTTCTCGGGATAAAAAGTAGTCTATGTGTTCTATAATCTGTGTTCCAAATTTCAACCTGATCCGTCCATTCTTAAGACGCAATTGAGCACCAAACAATTACACTTTCAATATTAGTAGGATTTGAATCCAGATTTAAGGGTTAGATTCGTCCTGATGCACCCTGGGTATCAGTCAGTGATTTCCCTCAGGGGGCTCTTGCTAACTGATTGGTAATTCCAGTCGTGGTTGGTGGGTGACCTTCTGTGAGCGGTTCTCGCTCTTCGAGCAGCGTAGAAGTTCTGGGGTGGGGTAAAAATTGAATGACTAGGGAAAAGATTGATATTTATCTAACTATGCAGTGTTCCTAAGTATTTCCAGAACGGTGTCAGACCCGAGATGGGGCTTCTTGCAAGAGCTTTTCGCTCCAAGCCCATGGCAATGTGGATAACTTTAGGTAGTGTGGTGCAGATGGCAGTGACCCAGATGCGTGGGGGTTGGGGACCGTGGTAGGATAGGAGTACCCGGTATTGCGGTGCCATTCTCCCTGCCGCTGCCTTGCGTGGCAATTTTGTAGGGTTGCATAATACAGGCACTCGTCTTCCAGTATTATAATGCACTGTTCTCCTTGTCCTGTACAGCTGGATAGAGGTAGCCAACGGGGCGAAATATGGCGGAGAACTAAAGGTATCACTATGTGGGAGGAATGGAGGGTGAACCCAGTGGAGTGGAGTTTTAGTGGATAGGGGCACATCTGTTGTTGTCAGCCCGACATAACCCGAAGCCCCCATGGGCGGTGGGTATGCGTAAATGCTTCCCCTCCTCGTCAAAATATATCAGCTCCAATACATAAATTATATTTTCTTTTAGTAAACAGTGACGAAACGAGCAGGACATGTGCCTGATGGTAAGCAACAAGCCTGCCACATAACAGTACAGTGACACGCAGCTATTGGAACATGAAGGGCCCAAATCATTACCTAGCACTGCACTGCGCTCGTCACCCAGAGATATAAGATGTTGTATTTCTAAGACCTGTAATCTGGAAACATTGCCCTTCAAACCGGAACACAGTAATGTTTAGACATTACTGCTTGGCGGTAGTATAGTCTTTAAATACAAACTTATTATACATCCAGGTATGGGATATACATCAGTATTCATCACACATAAACTCTGTAACTTTCTGTCACTGTGACCACACCCGCGTGAGTTATACGGGCGTGGTGCGGGCGGCGAGTGGTCGCTGCAGCGGACGCGGCGTGCAAGCGTCGAGTGATCGTAACTGTTGGCCTTAATGAAGATTGGCTGTTTGGATGCAATCATTGTTTGTGATACGTTACCGCTTCACATCAAGTCCTTTTTTAATGTTACGGCTGGTCTAGTCAAGAGAACGACGACTGCCGGTCCGAAGCCACTGGTTCGAATACCACACACATCACTGTCTTTTCGAAGTCATGTTCTTAAAGCTGCTAAGTTAAAAACGATGAAGGAAAACATTGTGAGGAATCCGACATGTACTTAGAATCTTTCCAGGTCATGTGTCAAACACAAACCCTAGGCCAGCAGCGTGGTGGATGATGGCTTGAATATTTTCTTGCGAGAGAAGGCCTCGAGTCCCAGCTATGGGAACGTTTCGTGGGCTTAAAGTGTTTATGCTTATACCAGGTTGTGCTGTAATATATTTGTATGACCAACCACCAGAATGGGTCGATTGTATTGTAACTATGTAGGGTAGATTGTAATCTGGACTCGATTGGTACAGGACCGAGGCAGATAGCAATTTATTACAGTATGGAGACTTCTTCATCGACACGAAGAAGAAGAAGATGGTAAAGAATGACGGGACGAACTGGACATGTACCCAATGATAAGTAACTAATAAAAAATAATATTATAAATGTCAATGTATGGATGTTTGGATGTTTGTTGCTTAACCCTTAAGCAGGCCGCGGACGTATGCTTCCCACATAGATTTTTCGATGCCGTAGCCAGGTTTTGGCAACGAAAAGCCCACAATCTGTCAAAATTTAATCATAAATATGTACTCTGTGGTTCCGATTAGCAAGCTCTGTGTATACGAACGAATGGTACACTTGACAGCCATTTGAGTTTTGAGTGTCCGGTACAACAGTGTTTTTGTGTGACTGTCCAAGATTTATTTAGATTATGCCGAAATAAAGAAAGATAAGTCGTGCAATTTTTTGATATATTAGAGATTTTTTATTTTTCTATCAAGATTTACATGATTTCTAGTTGATTTCTTGCTAAATTGTCTAAAATAAGGCAAATAACAATGTGGGGAACATGTGACCATAGCCTGTTGAGTCGAACTAATTTGTGGGAGCTATTTAACCATTGCCTGTTCAAATTTATCAACTTTTATATACTAGCCGTTTCATATACATAATATCATATATAATAAATAATTCATACTTACACTATATTTTTTTACTTCACGCAAATAACCTAAACTAACCTAAAAAAAAAATAACCTAAAAAAAAATTATGAACAAACAAACATTCGACATTTATATATAGTTATCACATAAATTGTAGTCTCTACCCAGGCAATGGGATTATGTTTTCCCACATTTTTTTTCAGGCTATTCAGGCTTTTTCAAAAAATTTGTTGATAAGGAATCATACAGGGCGCTACTCAAACCCTAAATCCATTTACACCACTTTATTTCTTGCAGCGGTTCTTCGGGGCCTGTTTAAGGGTTAATCACGTCCTAACGTATGAACGGATCGGGCTGAAATTCGGAACACAGATAGATTATAGTCTGGAAAAACACATAGGCTATTTTTTTTTATTACGAAAAATCAACGGGAACAACGGGAACGGGAACTACGCGGGTAACACCGCGGGGCACTGCTAGTAAAAAATAAGTGGCAGTCATGGGAACTGCCGATAGAAGTGAAAACTTATAACGCAGATTTGATAGCATTGTTTGGAAACTACACGGGTGTAACCGGAGGGCGTGGCCTGGCCTTCATGGCATGGCCATCTAGAAATGTGTCAGCATTTCCCATTGGCTGACGCATTTCTAGATGGCCAATTGCCATGGTCCCGAGTTTACCCGAAAATCTCTTATCATACCCGAGCGTGACGCTAGAATTCAATTCACACCCCACGAAAAATCTGTCTAGGCGCGCCAAAAGAAGTTTTCTCTTCAATAAGTTGATAAGTAACACGCTAGCCCATAACAGCGCAATATCACGCAGCTATTTGAACCTGATGAAGCCCAATCATTACCTACCATTGCACTGCGCTCGTCACCCAGAGATGTAAGATGTTTTATCTCTATGCCCAGTAATTTCTCTGGAAACATCACCCTTTAAATTTTACTACAGTTTACGAAGTAACTATTTTCTTATCTGTGCTACAGTGATGCTTGCACATTGCGGCTTGGCGGAAGAAATAACTGCAAAGAGTCTACTTTCTAAAAACCCTTTACACAAAAAGGTAAATATCCATATTCATGTTCTTTATAGATATAATTGGATACATTAAAATGGTGAACTCAACCCTTAATTCCCATTTCATCAAATTTTGGTAATGCAAACAATATCAGTGAAAAAGTAAGCCGCGCTTTTCCTGTGATGAATTTTCGGAATTGATTACCTTAAAATCAATACGAATGGGTTGTGATATACGTTTTTAATTAATTATCATTTTCGTGTGTTTACCTACAATTTACGGTGCATACCTATCTGTACATGTATTTTCAACAGACTTCAAAAGGACGAAAAAATTAAAACGTCCATTATTTAACGACTGATTTACCTAAGTACTTATATCGAAGGTAAAATGTTTTATCTGAAACTGCTAAGTAATTTTAATACTAATTTTGATTGTGGTTTTGACTTTGATATTAATATTGAATTTTAAATTTAATTTGTTTGTGTAATGTTTATATTATTATGTATGACTTTTGATTTCTATTTTATATTTTGATTTAAATCTGAACTCCCATTATTATAATCTTTCTCAGCTAGTTAGCGTAAGTTAATGATTAAATTTCTCATGTGTGTTTTTTCTTTAATGTATGTACGTAGATTGATGTGAGAACGAATAGAACTAAAACCCAAAATACAGGTGTGCTATAGGTACACCTAGTTTAGGAAATTAGAAATATAATTGTAGAATGTACAGATTTTATTGAAATAAACAATTTTTGATTTTTTTGCTGATTTTGATTTTAAGTATGTTTGAGGTAGATGGACTCTTTGCCGAACCCACATTAGGAATACTCGTACTTACTACCTTTGCCAGTTATTTTACCGCCAAGATATGTGTTAATTTTACTTTATAAATAAATAAATAAAGTGAAAATGGGTAATTACAGTAAGATCTTTAATGCTTAGATTGAGAACTCCATACTCAACCTTACGGGATGTAAATATTAAGTTGAATTATTCCAGTTTGAAGGGAAAGGTGTCTAGAGAAATTACAAGCCAATGACAAAATCATCTTACCTATACCTCTGGGTGACGTGCGCAGTGCGGTGCTAGGTAGTGAAATGGACTCATAGAGCATAGAAGTGGGTTCATGCAGACGTACTTAGAGCCTACAGAAAGATACTTAACAATAAAAGATAATTTATTTGTTCAAAATATGAGTGAATTACAAACACACATAATGCATGATATAATATACATATAATAGGTCACAAAATTTCAAAGTAGCTTATCGTCATGTTTTGCCTGATATGGTAAGCATACAAATATTTTTCCAATTCATTAATGATTGATGACATACTTGTAGTTAACAAGTTTCGTCATAAAATTAGCTAAACAACTCCTCAGGTTCAATATTTGTTTATTTATTGCTATACATTATTTTACTAAAAACTAGGTTTTAAGTCACAATAATGCATTATTATGCAATAAGCTAAGAAGCTCAGAGTCTAAGCCCTAGACTCTGAAGTAGCTCTGTCAGTCTGTAGCGCTACGCCAAAGTTATTGAACTGATTTAAATACATTTGGTACAGAGATAAGTCTAGAGTCTAAATGGACTAGGGTACCTATTTCGTATTAGGAAAATGATTGAAATGTTTGGTAGGCGGCGGGTATCGTAATGGCGCGCGTCATGCCACTGACTTAGAACGGTGAAGGAAAACGTCATGTATATAGAATCTTTCGCGGTCTTGTTTATGTCATCCACCAAACCGCACTGGGCCAGTGTGTTACTATGTTACTATGGCACTTATGGCACGGTCTTGTGTGTTAAACAAGACTATGTGGCCTCCCCTTTTGTTTTAAATGAAGAGTGACGAGACGAGCAGGACATTCGCCTGATGGTAAGCAACATGCCTGCCACACATACAGCACAGTGACACGCAGCTAATGGAATATGAAGAGTCCAAATTATTACCTAGCACTGCACTGCACTCGTCACCCAGAGATCTAAGATGTTACATCTCTAAGCCCTGTAATTTCTCTGGAAACATTGCCCTTCAAACCGGAACACAGTGTCTAATGTTTGCCCGTCCGCCCTGTTGGCTACAGACGCCCTCAAGTCTGTCACGAACTTTCACCAACCTTCATTATTGTCACCTCGGTTGAACAAGCAACTCTGTGTAAAAAACACTTTTTCCGCGATTTTGATTCATTTTTAACACGCTTTTATAACTAACTAGCAGCCCGTCCCGGCTTCGCACGGGGTAGACAATTATTTATTTTTGGAAATTTGGATAAACACTTTTTTCACAAATATTTTTATGTGTATTAAAAAAACCCACAGTTATATTTGTATGTAAGTCTATTTATGTTCAATTTCTTTGATGGTTTAAGTGGCGGGCACTTATATAAGTAATTTTTACATTTGATATTATACACATTTTTACTATGTTTTTTTAAGTAATTTAATTCGTAATTATTAATTTTAAAATAGACCCAATTATTTTATATAATTCAGTTTCTCGGCTCAAATTGCATGATGTCTTCACCTATAATTATTGTGGCACTTAGCCTTGTACTTATTTAATGTCGTTACTCTTTTAATATGTTGGTGTACACAATGTTGGTGGACTGAATAAATAAATATCTTTTGAATGGAAAGTCCAATTTAAATAATTTAAAAACTATTTTATAGGTAGTTAAATGGTCTTGACCATAAAATAATTTATTTGAATAAGGATTAATATAAACACATAAATAGCATGGTTTGAATTTGGTTAGCATTTTCATTAATGTTTAAGATGAAAAAAGTTGTTGTAGTGGCATAACTACAATGGTTGGACATATGCTACCGCGGAGTTTTTTGTAGACATTATGATGTTCTTCAATATTGTTATACATTATTATGTTCTATCGCCAATAGTTTCGGCAGCGCATTCGACGAAAGACATTTTAAGACTCATTTTTCTACACCTTCGATTACATTGTTCAAATTTAACCAAGGATCCCTAATTTTTTTCAAAATGAAATGTTGCCTATGTCAAATTGGAAGAATGTAGCATTCTATTGGTAAAAAATTTTTTTCAATCGGCCCAGTAGGTACTTTTTGAGCCTATTCATTACAAACATACAAACATACAAAAATAGGTACAAATCTTTCCTCTTTATAATATTAGTGTAGACTATGTTCTTTTGTAACTAACTATGTATGTAAGAAAATCTTGGAATCTTAATTTGTCCCACTTCCGGCCCCTTTACCGCCTAACTAAATCGGCTATGGCTTTGGTATTGCTGTCATTATCATTTCAAACGAAAAGAAAGGAGAGAGAAACGTCAAAGCTCCGACATTTTTCGTTCGGCTGGTTCGGCGGTAGACGCCCCGGTCTTCGATTAGAATGAAATTTTGCACGCGCTCTGAGTTCTGATGATACATGACTAGCTAAGAAACGTCATTACAAATCCAATATGGTGGCCTTCCCAAGATGGCGGACTGGCTGTTTGAAATCCACCCCCATGGAATGGGATACGAAAAAAAAATCACGTAACCTAAATCCAACATGGCGGTCGTTCCAAGGCAGCGGATTAAGCGTGTTTTTTAGTTTTTTTAACTATTATATTTATTATTGATTGTTCCTGAACTTGTTATTAAATTTATTTTATGTTATGTAGGTACAATTAGAGGTGTTCCAACATACTTGGAAATTCGTATTCGGTTCCCGCGTCACAGGCGTCACCTAGTGTGCCTACCTGCAGTATATTCCACGATGTCGAGCCACCCATAAGCATAGGCTTTATTTTATAAAACTTGATTTACTGGAAAACCTTTGTTTGTTAATGAAAATAAATGTTTTTTAATTTTTCATTTCAACTTAGTACTGGTTGGCCCCAGCGGTTACGGTATGCCTCGGATTCAGTTGCACCGGTGACGGGCCATTGCCCATAATTTGGGCCCAGGAAAGAGCCAAGCCGTGGTGGGGTTGGGAAAGAATTCGAGAGTGGGTATTTCTCGTTTTTTTTTACTTTTATAGGAGTACACTTGACCGCCATCTCGCCTGATGTAAAGCGACGATGCTGTCTACGATGGAGCGTGTTTACCTAGAAGGAACCGATTCACTCTCGATTTGAAGACACCAAGATTATAACTATCAGGAAAAACCCACTCAGGTAACTCATTCCACAGCCTAGACGTTCTTATCACAAAAGTAGAGTCAAATCTCTTCGTTCGTGTCTTTGGAACATCAACCATGAACCGGTGCTGCCTCTTCGAGCTACGAGAAGTCCGACAGAAAATGACGTGTGAATCATAAAAATCGGTCCAGGCGTTTGGTCTGTATAGTGCTTCAAAAGAACATACAAACATACATACATAGACACATACATAGACTGTTAAACACATTACACATAGACCTTCGTGGCCCGCATCGTCGCATTCGTCATCTCGTCAGTCAGAGAAGGGCGTCCGGTGTAAACATAGCCATTATGTTCGCAGCTTCCCATTGCTGGGACAAAGTCTCTCGCGAGGAAACAGGGTTAAGGTAAGGTTAATAACCCATCAAGTCGCTGACACGACAAGAAGAAGAATCACACTGACCCAGTGCGGGTTTGCTAGATGACTCATAACCTCGAAAGATTTTTGGAACATGCCAGTTTCATCACGATGTTAACTTCACCGTTTTTTAAGTGAGCGGCGCAATAAATCTTACTCCTTAAAAATTCCTATGTGACGAAAATCATTTTCGTGAGAAACCGATAAGCCGCGGATAACACCACGTGCAGTAAAAGCATTAAATAATTTAAATTTATCCATATTTCATGACAATAAATTAATTGTTGGCATGAATAAAATATTGTGCCGATTTATTATAATCTTTATTTTCTATTCTATGATCTTATTTAAAAATTGTTGTTAGCGCCATCTATCAAAAACATTGAATACTATTTAAGTTTCATAAAATGAAAAGCTTTAAGCAAACTCTGGTAGATGTCGCTAAAAAACCGGTATTGTGAACAAATACTTAAATTCTTGTAATAAATACAAGCTGATAAAAAAGTACTTACTTCAAAAACTAATAGAAATTTGCAAAAATAAAATTGTATTTTTGAAAATTAAAAACCGATGCAAAGCTTAAAATAAAATCTGTTGGTATGCCAACTCTGTTTTAAAAAAAGTTTATACACAAACAACATGGTGGATCAGCTGTTTTCATTTTTTTCAAGTCGTAATTTGTTTTTATAAAAAAGACGAATTGGAATGGTTTCATAGCCATGTGTGAATTAAAATGGGCTCAATCGCATCGGTGCTGCAATGGCATTGTCAAACATGCGGCCAAATCAATCCTACAGAAAGTGTAAAGTGCTTAAAATGTGGAACAAAGCGGGTGTCAAGTCATGACAGTGGATTTTGTAAAGAAAATTGCAGAGATTCATCCCCTGAATACACATCGCGCACTGGGAAAAGCGAAGGAACTACTCCCGGTTCAGAACCGATCGTTATTCCTACTGACAACCCATTTAACAGGTGAGTTTAAGTCATTATGTAGGTGAACCATTGTGAGATTGTTACAGGGGTATCGATTTTTCACGACCTCTATTTTAGGTTATATTCTTTTGTATTTCATAGTTGCGCGTCTATAGCGCAAGTTCATTAAAGAAATTAACTTCTGCCGCGCGTTTTTGTGTTGGTCCGTGTCAGTATTTGAGTGAAAATGTAGTTTTTGTAGTCAACAATGGAATGAGTAGGCGAGTTGTAATCAATGCCTTTTAGGGCAAATCAATTCTCTGACAATGGGAAATGTAGTAGTTAAGTGGTCGTTTTTTACTCGACTGGTCGTGTTACACGGGTCACATGAAGGTCATCAAGTAGATACATTGGTATTGTTCCTAAATAATACCTAAATTTTGGCATATCAAAGAGTTCTGTGTTACCATCATAATTATCATTTTCCTGATCAAAATAGCCTTTACAGTCCTGATTCAATTCTTTATAGTGTTGTTAAGATTAAAGGACCCAAAAAAGTTGTGTGTAAAATGTTCACATACTTATTAATTAATCTCTGACGTACTAGTCAATGTAGTAATTCTGATCAGATTTACAGGAACACCTGTACTATGTGTAACATTATTCATAGAGTTCCATTCTGTTTGTTATAATGAAAAACTTGTACCGTGTGGCCTTTATTGAAGTTTTAGCCATTGATACACAAGATTGCGATCACAACTACAACTGAAATTTTATTGTGGAAAGTTTTTTTTTTGTATCCTCAATACAGACACATGAGTAAAATGCTGTTTCTTCCCTAGACTCCTGATAATATCATAGAACAGTTATACGTACAAATTATATATTTTGTTCAGTTTTCTCAAGCCTTTTTTATTTAAAAGACCCAAACTCTGACATCCCTGGACACTCACAAACTAGCACAGAGTTGTGGACAACCTATGAAATGATGGCCCAACCGGTTATAGTGTATTTGCTAGGAAATAATATCTTTAACTATTTATGAGTCTGATTAGACCTCTCTGTGTTCTGTACCAATGATTTGTTTAGGCTGGTGGGCAGTTGAGGGTATCTGATGCCAACTTTCAAGTAAAACAAGTATAGTTTTTAGTGTTAATTTATGAGGAGTCTTTTTTTACTTTCGTTTGTTTGTCCACCATGGTTAAACTCTAAAAAGTTGTATGGACTGTAATCAAATATAATTGGTATGTAATAATATGTAATACATCCTTCTAATATTATAAATGCAAAATGGATATCTGTTGCTTTATACTATATGTATGAATGTTTTTGTTTTTGGAGTGTACAATACAGAATATCTATCAATCATGTCAGAATGTGTCAATGGTTTGGTTAGAAATTTGAAACACAAAGTTGTAGTTTGTAATAGTACATACACAACTTTTTATCATGAGAAAATAACAGTAACAAAAACTACTCGGATAGATCCATGGAGTGTGTCTCGTATGTAATATATATATTGTATGTATGTAGTATGTCTCGTATGTTGTTTTGTCAAAATGAGAAATACCCATTTTGATAAATGTAATACAGTGTAAACTACGTTTTAAATGACATGTAACGGACATCATCGTAGATCGTTTTTTGGTGTTGTACTGTGGTTATAAGGAGTCGCTGATACATGGAGAGCAATGAAAGATAAATGTGTAATAACTTGATAAAAGTCTAGTGACCGAGATAAACAAATCCAAGCCAATCACGCAAAAACAAAAAAAAATATCTTGAGAGTATTATTTGAAGTAAACCCATAAACAAACAAAATAAAATGCCATAGGTGTAGTTCTTATCAAAGAGAGAGACGTACTTCTTAGCATTCCATGGATTCACCGTGCGGGTGCCGGGTCCATCGTGTGGCAGAGAGAGAAATCACGAGTAGACCCCGAGACTTGTGACTCGGGCTGTAGGTTTAAAAGGGGCCCCTTATATTGACGTACGTCAACACTCACCTTCACTACTCGTATTTCTCTCCCTGCCCAGCCAAATCCGATATGATCCTACTAGTGCAGCTTTAGATACTCGTTCTAGTATAGAACTTACTGCACTTCTGGACAATCCAAGGTCTTTAAGCAGGTTATAGAGAGATTTTGCTGGTATACCTCTCGCTCCTACTTCTACAGCGTATAAATTAACTACATAGCCATTTTTTGTTAATTCATTTTGTAGGTCGTAATACTTATTTTGTTTCATCGCGTGGTCTTTAGGTATATTAGTTTCCCACGGTACGGTAAGTTCTACCAGGACTATGCGTTTCGTAGCCCTAGAAAAAAGGAAAATGTCCGGTCTGGATGACGAAACACCTACATCCTCTGGGATTTTGTAGTGCTTTTCATACGTGTCCATTAAAATAGTCCAATCAGGTGCTGAACCCAGGATTGAGTAAGGCTTGTTCTTGGAGTTTGAAGTTGAGCCCTCTTTTACAAAGTTAATTTGTCTTTTGTTTATCGTCAATCCCTTTTGGGCTCTAGCTACCGAAAGGCTTACGGCTTCACGTATGATTTCAAGTACTCTGTCATGGCGCTGTGAGTAATGACCCCTATTAAGGAGCACCTTGCATCCCACCAATATGTGCCTTGCTGTACATATCGCCTCACTACAAGTATAGCAACATTTTTCAGAGGCTTTTCCCCACCTTACCAAGTTACTCTGGTCAGGGAGGGTCATTTGGAAAGCGTTCAGATAAAATTTTAATAAGGCAGGAGACCAGTCATATAGCAAGGTGCGCCACTTTAGAGCTAATGGGATACAAAACTCACCTATGGTTAACCACTCACTTTGCATTTCTAAATTCATAGCGTGCACTTTGTAACTATCATTTTCGTCTTGTTGTAGAAAGGTTTTTACCATGTCTCGGTCTTCCCTTTTCTTTCTCGTACCCAACCCAGCTGTATTTACTTGCGCGCCTGCCATAAATTGTTTGTGGAATTGAAGTCTAGATTCAAGGTCCGAAGCGCTTTTGTCTTTTGGGAGAGATGCGATTAATTCGTCTTTCGACTTTCCCAAAACATGCGTTTTTGTAACTCTTAGGTGTTTGTAGAGTTCGGATGGTTTTTTTAGTTTCAGGCCAAAACTATTGTGATCCCTAAATAGAGTAGAGGGATCAGCCGGATGTGCCAATCCA
This sequence comes from Ectropis crepuscularia, assembly GCA_963693475.1. NCBI lineage: Eukaryota > Metazoa > Arthropoda > Insecta > Lepidoptera > Geometridae > Ectropis > Ectropis crepuscularia. Next base: position 25,973,962 of record OY856355.1, read on the forward strand.
AACCATGACTTCAATATCTTTATGACATTAGCATCTAGTTTTGCGAGGAGGGTTTTACCGATGTCATATACTAGGAAAGGCCAAGTGAGACGTGATGTGAGATAGTTGTCATATATCCATGCTTTTTTGATATTGCTGATAGGCTGTTGGTCTACCTTATTGAGGTCATTCATGAAATTTCCAACAACTACCTCTAATGATGGTGTACGCCCTTTGTAGTCTATCTTTCTACCAAGAAATTTAAAAGGCACTGCCTCTGCAATTGTGGCAACTCTTTGGCCACTTATGGAGAGTCCCGGATCGTAAGAAGTATATTTGGTATTTCGTCTACCCAGACATAAACAATGACATTTACTTGGTTTTGCCCTCATTCCCTCCGTCCATGTACAGAACTCATCAACATCATTCAACAATTCTTGACACTGTTTGGGATTTCGTGTAAGTATTGCAAGGTCGTCCGCAAAGGCTAAAATTGACTCAGTGTACTTATTGTTGATTTTAAACCGGTAGCCCCATTTCTTCTCACGGGATATTAATTTATCTACTAGAATATTTATAACTATATTAAATACTATTGGTGATAAGCAGCACCCTTGGAATAGTCCCACATTATATTTAAGTGGTTTTGAGTATTCCTTGTTTACTGCTATAACGAATTTTAAGTGATTATAATATGAATTAATTATGTCAATAATTACAGCAGGAAAGTTATACCATTTTAGGGCAAATAACATAAGTTCATGCTGTACGGAACCAAATGCGTTCTCTAGGTCTATCCAGCAGACTGTTATTTGTCTCTCATGTGTTCTGGCATCTTTCAAACTTTCCGCTAGTAATGTATTGTGTTCCAGGCATCCAGAAATACCAGGCAAGAAGCCTTTCTGGTGGTTGGGCCTGAAATACCTATTGCTAGCCATAAATGTGGTCATTTTTGTTTGCAATATACTGAAAAAAATTTTAGAAATTGTATTGGTTAGGGCTATCGGTCTGGTGTCTTTTGGATGAGTTACTTCTTGCATTTTAGGAATCAGGACAAAAATTGCTCTTCCAAATGATTTTGGGATTTGCTTTCCTGACCAGATCTTACTGAATATATTTAAGATATGTTTACGAACTGATGGACACTTTTTATACACTATGTAGGGAATGCCATCAGGGCCTGGGGCTGATTTTGTAGTTTTCTTCTTAATTTGATAGTTTACTTCCTCTTCGCTAGGTGGAGTGCTTTGAAAGTTTGTTAGAGGATCATTAGGTCTTTGGATGTTTGGTACTACGTACGAGCTCCCGCGTTTAGGCACTTCGTATGTGCTTTTAAAGTGATCGTAAATTTGCTCATTAGTCAAGATAAGCTTTCCATTTTGTTCTCTGAAAATATTTTTCGAGTATTGAAAAGGGTTTTTATCAAAGTCTACTTCGTGTTTAGCTCTGTAAAGATTATCACGATTTTTACTGATTTGTAACGATATTCCTTGTATTAATTTAAGGATTGATCTTAGAGCCCTGGACAGTTGGTGACTTAGATGGTTGTCGCCCATGGTTTTAGCTACACGAAGACGTTTTATTAGTTCTCTTTTCTTCCTCCGCAATTTCATTTTGAACGTATTTTCCTTGTTATTTCGAGCATAATAAGTTGATGGTGGATAGTGCTCAGAGAAGTATGTATAGATGGTGTCCTGAAAAGTTTCTACTTGGCTGTTTGGGTCTTGTTTTGTACCAGGATGTTCTAACAATATAGCCAAGTTTTCGTCATGAACTTTCCAGGTGGAATTTTTTAGGCTGGGTATGCCAAGACGTGTCCTGATGACAATGGACTCCTGGTAGTTTTCACTCGATGGTTCACCTTGGGATATATGAGGGTCAACTCTATCCATAGTGTTTGTCAAAGGACTGACCGACGGCTGTCGTGCTTCAACACCATCATGTGTCTTTAAGTGCTTTAGGTACCAGGCTCGTCTCTGTGTATGTCGTCTCGTGTAGATAGCTTTAAACTTTAAACGTATTACTTAATGATTTAAAATGCTATTTTGTAGTTAAATATAGTGAGCACGACATAATATAGGCAGAATCGTTGTTTGTATAGAAAACTTGATATACCAAAAAAGGTCAAGCAATTTCAACATTTTATGGGGTTTGTAGTTATAAAAAATTTACAATGTACTTTGATATCCAGAAAACAGTATCCATTCGTTTCACAAACTTTTTTCAAAAATCAGCAAGTGTTTACCAACATTCTACAAACTCACCTGTTATCAAATGATTACTTAGTTTAGTTTGATGGGGCCTTTTCCACACTTAGCCTCTTACAAATGATTATTTATTGCACAAAAAAATATTTTACAAATTGATTACTCCCAGGTTGTTTTTTTGCGGGGGCACGTAGTCAGTGCATCATCACTCGCTCAAGGTCGCGCGGTTTTAGCCTACAGCTAGACCGTGCCTCCCAGGGGACAAGTGCCAGTCGGTTGTCGGACGCACCGCTGAGCGCTCGCGCAACACGTTTCCCGCGCATATTGTTATTAGATATGTCGACAACCCTCCGCGCTAGACAGGGACAGAGTTACGCGTTAGAAAGAGCGCAAATGTTTATTTGAAAATCGCGACAGGTATTGCGAGCTGAATTGAACTTTGTTGTGTCCCAGCAAGAGTCGCTACCTATTTAATATAAATTTTTTTCGGTAAGTGAGGCTTCTGTACTAATATGCATTCTGTGACGTAGTGCCTCCAAAGTCGTACTGGTGGCACAATGAGTTCTTCAATAAATTATTTATAGACATTAAACTGTCGAAAATTTTAATGCCTTCATTGGCAATAAAAAAGGATGGTGTTTGTTTTTTTTCGGCAAAAATAAAATAATTGACTGGCCTCGTGGCTTAGTGGGTTGTAACTCTGCCTGTGAAACCGAGGGTTGTGGGTTCAATTCCCACCCAGTGCAAATATTTGTGTGATCAATTCAAATATTTGTACTGTGTCTGGGTGTTTCTATGTATGTATTTAAGTCTATATAAGTATTATATCAGCTATCTGGCCACCATACTACAAGCTTTGCTTAGTTTGGAGTAAGATGGTGTTGTGTGAATTGTCCACCAATATTTACTTATTTAATTGGTGCACTCTGAAAGTGGGTCATTAGAAGGGCAAGTGTGGTAACATAGTGTTCCCCCGGCAGCGGATGGTCGTGCGTGGGCTCGGCCCCCGAGGCGTCGCGCGCGTGGCGCTGCGCGTGCGGTCTGCGCAACGTGTCCGCTGCGTGGCGCTGCGCAGCGTGCGACCTCATCGCGCAACACGCGCCCGTATACAGGTACCTGTTGAAGTTAAAACTCTTTTTGACGCACCAAAAGAAGTTTCTTTTTATTCTACCGCCAAGCAGTAATGTGAAAATATTACTGTGTTACAGGGCATAATATATAAATAAAACGTCTTATATATCTAGGTGACGAGCGCAGTGCAGTGCAGTGCAGTGGTCATGATTTGGACTCGTTCTTGTTCGAATAGCTGCATGGCACTGTGCTGTTATGGACAGACATGTTATTTACCGTCAGACACGTGACCTGCTTGTCTCGTCACTCAATATAATTAAAAAAAAACAAAATAGTTGGCAGTCATAGAAGCTGCCAATAGAAGTGAAAACTTATAACTCAGAATTTGAGAGCTAATTTTGGAAACTACGCGGGTGAAACCGGAGGGCGTGGCATGACCATGGCCATCTAGAAATGCTTCATTGAGAAATGCGTAAGCATTTCTAGATAGCCAATGGGGAATGCTTACGCATTTCAAGATGGCCATGGTCCGATGTTTTCACTTCAAAAATTTGTCATAGGCTGTGAATGAACCTCATCGTCACGTTCATAAGTGAAACATTCGTTCGCGTGAACTCGGGACTACCGAGTGTGCCTGAGCGAGAAAGATAGTCGGCTGCTGCTCGCTGACAGCTGTCACTGTCGTGTCGCTATCTTTACTATATGCAATTTATATGAAATCATTTTTATACTTAATCATTAAATTGTTCAAAATTTTTTTGTAGTTATTTCTTATTTTATTTCTCATTGTTCCCGAGCGTGACGCCTAGAATTCAGTTCACAGCCCACGAAAAATCTGTCTGGCGCGCCCAAAGAAGTTTTCACTTCAAAAATTGTTTATTTTGTTTCCAGGTTGTCAGACGATGAGGATCAAGCTTCAGGGATGACGGACAAAGATAAATCTGCGAAAGGTATTTTTTTTATCCTACTTTGTCGAAGTTTGGACGTTTAATCAATGCATCATCACTCGAGCAAGGTCGCGCGGTTTTAGCCTACAGCTAGACCGTTCCTCCTAGGGAACAAGTGCCAGTCGGTTGTCGGACGCACGGCTGAGCGCTCGCGCAACACGTTTCTCGCGCATTTTGTTATTAGATATGTCGACAACCCTCCGCGCTAGACAGGGACAGAGTTACGCGTTAGAAGAGAGCGCAAATGTTAAGTTGAAAATCGCGACAGGTATTGAGCGCTAATGCGAGCTGAATTGAACTTTGTTGTGACCCAGCAAGAGTCGCTATTTATATATAATTGTTTTCGGTAAGTGAGGCTTCTGTACTTGTACTAATATTTATTCTGTGGTTTAATGCTCAATCACGTCCCATGTATATTACAATATTGTTTAATATTTAATTATCTTATATATAAAACTCTCGTGTCACAGTGTTTGTTTCCTTACTCCTCCGAAACGGCTTTACTGATTTTTATCAAATTTTAGATGCATATTCAGTAGGTCTGAGAATCGGCTACTAGCTATTTTTCATATCCCTAAGTGTTAGGGGTTGTTCACCCCAAACATTTTTTTTTAATTTTTGGTCAATTTTTTTTGGTCTTATTTTTTTATAATGTGGCGTCAAAAAATACATACAACCCTAAATTTTTACCCTTTTATCACCAACCCCTGTTTTTTTATAGTCATTTTAGTAATTTAATCATTTGACAGTGAACTCCTAAACGACGGGACCGATTTGAATGTTTTTTTTGTGTGTGTATTCGAAGATGGTTTAAATTCACAAATAAGCCCGGCAGATGGCGCTGCAGACAGTGTCTAGGCTATGTCCGAGCGAAGCCGGAACGGGCTGCTAGTTTAAATATAATATTACGCTAACAGAATTAATTACGTGTTTTTTTCCCATATTCAACCGTCAATTAATAACGATTTAAGTATACATTTTAACCTCTTACGTAGCATGGGCCCACCGGTGGAACGCCGGGTTGCTGTTAATTTAAATCTAAATTCCTGTTGATTGAGTCTAAATTTGCTCTACTGGGCCTTCTTCCTGAATCCATAAACAGGTTAAATAACTCGGGTAACTCACGTTTGATATAGTCTGTCCAGTCCGACTCAAGTTTCGATCGCGTCCGGCGATCTTTTTCAAGGAGAGAGCGCGCGCGTGTTCGCTTCTCGTTTAGCACTGAATGTAATAACCACGTTAGTTTTCATACTAGAATGATTTAATTTAGTTAGATTTTTCAATGAAAATGAAAAAAAAAACGCGTATTTCGAGAAATACTGAGTTTATAAAGGTTGACTGACAAATTACATAATTTTATTATCCATTGCCGGTTTTTTTTTAGTTTTCTTAGATTAGTTCTAGGTTTGATACGGTAACATTCTGTTCCAGAGCACACTATGCTAAGGTCGAACACCCTGGCCGTCCCGACGTATCAGCCGGCCTCGAAGCACCCGTCCGGGCGCGCGCTCAACCTCGACCTGCAGTCGCTGCGCCTGTCGCCCACGCAGCTCGCAGACACCGCTCACGGGGTCACCAGGTATGTGCTCACCAGGTCTCTATAGGTAAATCAGGATATGTGGACAGAATATTGGTCACCAGGTCTCTATAGGTACATCAGGATATGTGGACAGAATATTGGTCACCAGGTCTGTATACACTAGGGTATTGGTCACCAGGTCTCTATAAGTACATTAGGATATGTGGACAGGGTATTGGTCACCAGGTTTGTATACAGGATGTGTGGAAAAGGGAGGTGTTGCCAACTATCTGTCTGAAATTTGGAGCAAAATTGATGTCAGGTATTGTCATTGCGCATGGCGTCACCAGGTCAGGCATGGTTGGACAGAGTTACGAGTAGTTTGTTGTGTGGTACAGAAAAATACACCAAAAACTGAAAATTGTGTGTAAATGAAGATATACAATACCAGAACTAGATCGGAAGATCCTGAAGAATCATCAGTAAGGTACGAAGGTGCTAAGGTACGTCCCGACGTACCAGCCGACCTCGAAGTCCTCCTCCGGGTGCACGCTCAACCTCGACCTGCAGTCGCTGCGTCTGTCGCCCACGCAGCTCCCCGACACCGCCCACGGGGTCACCAGGTATGTGGTCACCAGGGTATGTGGACAGGATATTGGTCACCAGGTCTTTGACCAAGATGTCAATGTATGTACATATGTCAGTATGTATGCCTGGTATGGCTAGCACCCTGTCCACATAGCCAGGGGTATGACTATTGCTATGTGGACAAGGTACTAGCCATCAGCCAACCAGGTTAACCAACCGCCGTAAAGTGGTGGCTAGCTTATCGATTTTTTATTTATTGTACAAATGGATTGGAGATAGCTCGTAGCTCGAAAAAGCGACTTCGTTTTATGGTTGACGTCCCAAGTCGATGGACTCGTGGATCGTCATTATGTTTTCATCATTTATGCAATAAAATAATTTGAATTATTGTTTTTAATACTTTAGATTACCTTTGACGTTGAACTTTGTCGAAACACTACCACTTGGCCAAAATGATTGATCGAATAAAAATAATAACATCTTCACAGGTCTCTATCCCACGGTTCCGTGATCAACTCCCAGCAGAAATGGTGGAAGGTCGACCAAAACCGCGGCACCATCAACCGACCGACCAGCTTGCTCGTCGAACGCTACGGCACTTACAACCCCCGCGAATCATTCCTACGAAGCTTACACACCGTCACCCGGAAACCTAAGAAATGCAACGAAAGCAAATCGAACTGGGAATTGAATTACGTGAAAGAATACCAGAGGGAGCAGAGTAGAGGGTTGCACCTGAAGAAGTGGTCGTGCGGTAAATGTACGCTGGAGAATTGTGGGATCAGGACGCATTGCGAGGCGTGTATGGCGCCGAGGGTGTCGCCTCTGGCGCGGTTGCCGAATGCGAGGGGGTTGAGTGTTACTACCCTGGGGAGACATGAAGGTACGTTGAAACGTGGTAGTGTGGCTATGTTTTTTGAAGTTATTTTTATGGTATATGTTACTGTTTTACAGTTGAAGGGTCATATCTATACTAATATTATAAAGAGGAAATATTTGTTTGTTTGTTTGTTTGTTTGTTTGTAATGAATAGGCTCCGAAACTACTGGACCGATTTAAAAAATTCTTTCACCTTTGGAAAGATACATTATTCCCGAGTAACATAGGCTACGGCAGATGGCGCTGCAGTTGATATCTAGGTTATTATTCGAGCGAAGCCGGAGCGGGCCGCTAGTTATCGATAACCACGTACAATACAATAACTTTTTTTATTAAAAAGCCATTATACACAAAAACAAAAACAAAAATTGCAAAGTTAGCGATTTAATTGGCGGCCTTATCGCTTAGAGCGATCTCTACCAGCCAACCATGCATGGACAGGAGATGAAATACCAAAATGGCCCTTAATTTACACACATAAATTAAGTAATAACAATTAAAAACAAAACGGCAGAAAACACATAAGCGGCTCTTTAAAATGTTTCCACTGCTGAGACTTGTATTGATATAATATTTGATCATTTTGCCCCGCTACTCACCAGCCAAGTCTTCACCTCCGTGTTGGGGTACAATAGAAGAACTATGTGCCAAGTTTTCAGCTTGCTTCAAATACCTACCCAAAATTTGCGGCTAGCTCTCGGAATATTAAGGCTTCTCTCGCAAGGACAGAGCTAAGGCTGGCCTAGTGCGGGTTGATAGATGACGCAGGCTCTCGATTCTCATCGCTTTCGTTTTTAAATTAGCGGCATTATGCACATGCCTTCGAAAAGACAGTGATGTGGGTGGTGTTTGAACCCGGGGGCTCCGCATCGGCAGTCGCCGTTATCCCGACTAGACCAGCCGTAACTTTTATGGTTGAAGACTGATTAATTTCTAACCTAGCAACCCGCCCAGGATTCATAGTTGTTCACCTAAATATAAAATACCATGACAAATGGTTATTGTGAGCTGTGTCCCTAACAGATAAACATAAATATATCATGGCAGACTTTTTTGTAGACTTTTTAAGTTATACAATACTGCAGTAAATTTATTTTGATCATCTCGTAGGGTTCAGCCAGTGTTTATTTAAAATTATTAGTGTTTCTCTACTATTTTATGCAGTTCTGTTTAACCGTGCTGTTTAATAAAGAGGCTAGACTATCGACTGAACGGCTGATTAAGCTGATTAAGACAAACATTATTATGGATTCTAGTATTTGTATCATTTTACGATCATATTTTTGTATATTTAATGAGCATATATAAAAATGAATGTTTGTCTGTATGTTCTTTATAGAATTGTAAACTATGCATTTGATCATGTCTTGTGATGATCTTTAGTAAAGTTTTTGTGGATGAGTCAAAGAAGATTTCTGAGTTGGTACGACCAATTTTCGATAGGTGGCGTAGCAACGCGCACAAGGTACAGATATATCAATAAAGTATGTGACTTTAAGGTGTAATAAGCATGGTCACGTTCTTCAGGTATGAACCGCGACGGAGCTACCTCCTTACCATCAGGCGGGGTAATGATCACCGTCCCCGACTGGCCCCAAACCACCACCCTCGGGGGATCCTTCCGTCGCTCCATCAGCGCCCAGAACTCGCCCGAAATCCGCCCCACCTACCGACGCTCCTTCTCTGAGCACAACGCCGAGAGACCCGTTGGGAAAGTCATCTCGTCGCGACGAAGCCTCAACGATTACCAGAAATCCTTAGCCACGTATTGCAGCTTGAAGAATAGAGATCAGAAAATTGAAGAGAATTCCGAGCTGATTGATAAAGAATGCAGGTAAGGTAACAAATTCTGGCCAAAAAGAGGAGTGTTATGCGTTTGACGTCGATGCCTGCCTGTCTGTTTGTATGTGTGTGAGTGTGTGTGTGTGTGTCTGTGGCATCATAGGTCTCAAACATACGGACCGTTTAGATGCACCATCTTAGGAGGTTCCTTCCGTCGCTCCATCAGCGCCCAGAACTCGCCCGAAATCCGGCCCAGAGAGAATTCCGGAGAGACTCGTCGGGAAAGTCATCTCATCGCGACGAAGCTTAAACGATTACCAGAAATCATTAGCCACGTATTGCAGCTTGAAGAATAGAGACCAGAAAATTGATGAGAGTTCCAAGCTGATTGATAAAGAATGCAGCTAAGGTAAAAAGTTCTATTTTGTTAACCCCCGACCAAAAAGAAGGATGTTGTGAGTTTGTCGTTGATGCCTGTTTGCCTGTGTGTGTGTCTGTCTGTGCTATATAGGATCTCAAACATATGGACCGTTTCGATGCGGTTTTTTCATTTGAAAGCCAGTTTCCTTACGGCGGTTCTTAGCAATGTTTGGTTAATATTAATTCAAGATGACTGCCACCACAAAATGATGTATAACATTTTTTTTCACAACCTCCCTCAAACATAATAACAAACGTAATGTGCAAACATTACTGTGTGCCGGTTCGAAGGGCAATGTTTCCAGTGAAATTACAGTTTAGAGATAAAACATCTTATATCTCCGGGTGACGAGCGCAGTGTGGTGCTAGGTAATGATTTGTACTCTTTAATGTTCCAATAGCTGCGAGTCACTGTGCTGTTATGTGGCAAGCATGTTGCTTACCATCAGGCACATGTCCTGCTCGTCTCGTCACCCTATACTATAAAAAAAAAGCTTTGCTTGGGATGGGGTCAGATGGTTTTGTGCATCGATATAAATCACAAGATGTGCCCAGAGCACCTTGAAATTGTTAACAAACTGCGTCTCTGTGTGTAGCGTGAGTGGTTTACAACTACCAATCTACTTGATCCCTAGAATTGCTAGCGGCGCGGTATGTTGCGGTTCTACTTATTTTGGTTGTTGACAACAAATAGCGATTGGTATAAACGCTTTCTTTTATATCGATTTTTATCGATGGTGGTGTGTGTGAAGTTTCCACCAATATTTTATTATTATTATAATATTATTTTGCAGTTGGGACACAAATGCAGAAGGAGTGATCTACGCTCTCCCCAACAAAGGAAAGTACAAGGATTTAAATCTACAGTTGCAAGTCAACAACAACGGGACGAAGTATTCGTACGTGTCTGTGCAAGATACTAATACGGTGATGAGTAATTCTCAGAATGAGGCTCTGTACTCGAACGATTTGGATGGGGACTATGCGAGGATTGACGAGTTGTTGGGTAAGTTAACTTTCTCATCTAATGTGGAATGAAGTTCTTTACGGCAGGTTTTGGAGGGAGATAGGGATTTGGATGCACTACCGAACTAAAAAAATAAAAAATTGACGGTCATAGGACATGCCGATAGAAGGAAACTTATAAATCAGAATGTATTATCTCACTTTGGATACTAAGCGGGTGTAACCGGAGGCCGTGGCCGTGACCATGGCAATATAGAAATACTGACGCATTTCTAGATAGCCAATGGCCATGTTCCCATGGGTTTGCCCGAAGATTTCTTTAAACGATAAACAATGTTCGATCGGACGAAACGAAGTAGAAAAGGGATAAGGAAACGAAAAGGAGTAGGGAAGTCGCGAGTTAATTTCGAAATTACATTTTTCGTAGTAAGAGAGTAGACGCCCTCTTATAGTTTGTAGTTTCGCTGGCGATACGCGAAAATATCATTATGTAGTAAGTTTTTACATTCCCGAGCGTGATGCTTGAGGTCAATTCACGGGCCACGAAAAATCTGTCTATGGCGCGCCAAAACAAGTTTTCGCTTCAAAAATTGAGACAAAAACCGGTTGTGTTGATATCGCGAAAGTTCAAGAACAATATTTATAATTTTAGTAGGATAATTATAATATTCTCGTTGTTTTGTCTCACTCGGACTTTGTCTCAAAGTCAAAGTCAAAATTCTTTATTCATAAATGTACAATTTACACGTCGATTTTAAAAAAACAAAAAAAGAGTATACATTTTTAAAGTTTACATTTTACATTTTATTGTACGATAATAAGTATCGTACAAATAAGTGTCAACCATTAAAATACAATATATATATATATATATGTATTTATTACAATTGTAATGAACAATGACAATTTTTTACAATTTAATTGTGAGCAATTTTTAAAGAGTGATGGTAAACCATCACTCTTTAAAAATTGCTGTAACTATAAAAAGATTGATCGATAAGCCAGCTTTTTAATGGGTTCTTGAAGCTGCCCAAACTTGGGGCTGATTTAACTATTTTAGGCTAATTTCTCTCTATCTCACTCTCACTCGTTGCTCCCAGGTGCCGAGAACTGCATATCCCCGGTGAAGGAGTTTGGCGCGTTGCGCACGTCGCACATCGGCGTGCGGGAACCGAAGCTGCTACCACCGGTCGGCAGAGTGACGCAGCCCAGAGAGCCGTGCAAAGTGCTCTCAATACCGCTGCAGATCAGGTAATATGATATCCTGTAATGAAATTAGATTTATTTGCGTAAAACTGTTATGTATATAAAGGACAATGCCCACGACCCATACATTGAAAAACCTGTCAAACTTTTTTTGATACTGAAAATGCGTAGAGATTAATAGTATCTAATTAGGATTGTTCATGCTTCTAAAAACGTCTGCTGTTGGTGTTTTTTATTTCCCAAATACCAAAAATGAGTTACAGTTAAACCAAAAGTAAGGTTATGTTTACTGTCAAAATACATTAGAATTATGTTTTCTTTCGGATTAGAAGAGAAAAGAAAGAACTATGGTATTATCTTTCATAACATATTTCTTATCAGAATAAATAGGAATATTAGTACTGCTCACTACCAACTGATTACCATACGTATGAACACTTCATTTGCATAGAAATACTGTCACAGATGGGAATTTCTTAATTGTGATATAAATATCTCATTATTTTGATATTCGAGACAGTGGCATTAGAAGGTCCAGAACAATCGAAGGTTTCCATCACACAACACAAGCATATATGGTTTTATGTAATTATTACCACAATTATGTACCTAAGTAATAAGGAGCACTGAATCACATAATTCCGTCACAAAAACTTGACGACTTCACTTGACTTGAGAAAACATCGGAACTGGTAATCGGAGTCTGCTGTGGTGAATAATGCATAAATATTACACCGCTTAGAAAACAAGAAGAAAACTAAATATCGGAAGAAAACAATTCATTTTGCTTGTTTACTTTTTTTGATTTGTCAATTTGTCAATATGACATTAATCTTTGATCACAAACAAAGATAGTTTTACCTCTTCGTTTGACCAATTTGGATTTGGTGAAAACGTTTCGTTTCACAATTGCGTGCCAACTTCTACAACTTCTTCCGCGTTTACATTGCTATAAAAAGCAATCATAGTTTCTTTGTCGCCGTAATTACATATATCGTTATTTAAATATGTAAAAGTAATAAATAAACGACACTGTGAAAGAAATTGACATACATAACATCCATGTTCAATCTCAATCTAACGCGGATCAATAAAACGAAACGTAAGTACCGTTTCGTTATTGCAATATTTTCCAAGTCAGCTTTGTTGGAAAATGGTAGGTTTAATTTAAACAATTATGCAAATTATTTTATTTTGCAATGTCAGAAAGTTATATAACTTCGCACACGAGTACAACAAAAATTCACCGATTTTTTAATATATAACTCAAATGTCTGCACGACAAATATTTTGGCTGGTCAAAAATGGACATTGTCCTTTGGTGTCATTTTTACAATTCCGTTATAGACTACAGGCCTGTGAACAAAATTTACGTAGTAAATGAACCACCAGTGGACCTATGTAGGATGATAGAAGGGTATTAAGTAATAAGATTCAGCACTATGCCGTCACTTGTAAGCTGTCCAACTGAGTACAGTCGAAGAGGGGGGGGTTGCAACCCTCGATCATTTATCCTTGTCGAATGTTTTTTGTACGGCGTTGCAGAATAATAGATTAGAAGAGGTATTGAAACTACAAAAATTATAAATTTTAAGTTTTTAATTATTAGTTTGTCGGAAAAATTCGTGATTTTCCGATGATTTACAGATTAAATTTGGTAATTTGATTATGTACGGCATTGGTTCCATACAGTTTCAATACCTCTCCTAATCCATTATTTCGCAATGCCGTACAAAAATCATGCGACGAGGAGAAATGATCGAGGGTTGCAACCCCCCCTCTTCGACTGTTCTCAGTTGGACAGCTTACAAGTGACGGCATAGTGCTGAATCTTATTACTTCATACCCTTCTATCATCCTACATAGGTCTCCTGGTGGTTCATTTGACCCATAGATTTTGTTCACGGGCCTATTATGTTTATTTATGTCCATTTAGTTTTTCTCGTGAGATTTCAATAATTATTATATTTTTTCTGTTTCTTAGAAATGACAAGACGAACAGGACACGTGTCTGATGAGAAAGCAACATACCTTGCCGTAACAACACAGTGTCACACACCTATTGGAACATTAAGTGTCCAAATCGTGCAAGCCTTGCACTGCACAGCGCTCGTCACCCACAGAGATGAGATGTTTTATCTGTAAGCATGGACGTATAAAAAAGTCGGACGTAGTCTCGCTAAAACAAAAACTGTGTCACTAGAGTCAGCCACATTTGCATGTGTGCGTTGTCAGGTTGTCACTGATAGGCTGACACGCACACATATACACTAGTAGCGCGTGTAATTACCCACATATGTGTGCGTGTCAGCCTGTATGTGACAGCGCACACTGCATATTATGTGGCCGACTCGATGGACACAGTTTTTGTTGTAGCGAGACTACGTCCGACTTTTTTATACGTCCATGTCTGTAAGCCTTACGATTTCTCTGGAAACATTGCTCTTCAAACCGGAATACAGTGATGTTTTCACATTACTGCTTGACGGTAGAATAACGCTGTGGTACTTCCTCAGGTGGACTTACTACCACAACCAAACCTATAAAATAAACTGTTCAGTAAATGTCTTACCTTATCAATTTATTTTCAATTTTTTTAATGGTTTACACTTGAATGCCATTTTGCCTGATGTTAAGCGACGATAGAGCGTGTTTACCTAGAAAAAACCGATTCACTCTCGATTTGAAAACACTGAGATTGTAAATATCGGAAAAAATCCATTCAAATCAAATCTTTATTTCGTCATGTGAAGGTTCAATGTCGCGTACAGACTGGTGAAATAGTGTGCACTGTGGACACGCGTGTTATAAAGATATTTTAAATAGATAATAATTTTCCAGAGAAATTACTGGGCTTGGTGCTTGAACACCTTAGATCGCTGGGTGACGAGCGCAGTGCAGTGCTAGGTAGTGATTTGGACTCTTCATGTTCCAATAGCTGCGTGTCACTGTGCTGTTACGTGGCAGGCGTGTTGCTTACCATCAGGGGGCATGACCTGCTTGTCTTGTCACTCTTTATTTAAAAAAAAAGAAAGAAAAAGAAACAAGTACCTAATACCATCGCTCACAGCGCTTACATTCAGCATCTCGGGTAAGTGTATTGCAGATACACCCACACGATCTGTTCAGCGGTTCTAACGTGATTGAGTAACAAACTTACATACTTTCGAATTTATAATATTGTTTGGTGTGGTGATATTTCAAATATCAACATAACATAAAAAGTCCACTAAATGTTCCCACTGCTGGGACTCGGGGCCTTCTCTCGCAAGGAGAGAGTCAAGGCCATAATCAGTGCATCCTCACTCGCTCAAGGTCGCGCGGTTTTAGCCTACCGCTAGACCGTTCGTTCCAGGAAACAAGTGACAGTCGGTTGTCGGACGCACGGCTGAGCGCTCGCGCAACACGTTTCCCGCGCATATTGTTATTAGATATGTCGACAACCCTCCGCGTTAGACAGGGACAGAGTTACGCGTTAGAAAGAGAGAGTTGAAAATCGCGACAGATATTGAGCGCTAATGCGAGCTGAATTGAACTTTGTTGTGACCCAGCAAGAGTCGCTATTTATATAATTGTTTTCGGTAAGTGAGGCTTCTGTACTAATATTTATTCTGTGCCATAATCCACCACGATGATCCAATGCGGGTTGGTGGATAATCTCAACAAAAATCAAAACTTTGTCGATGTCCTACCTCGCTGTTTTATGAGAACATTGTGTTTAGTCGATTTCCCAAAAAATATGAAATTTAATCGAGTGTAATATTAATTTTAAATTTAAGTCAGTTTTATTTTTCGGAGAAAATTAAATTATTGTGTATCCCTTGTAGACCCATCCCAAGTTGAAGTTATCTTGTGGTGTTTTGAGGGGGGATGAGATGATATCCACTGTTTGTGTATAAAGTGCACGATTGTAAGTCAATGACGTGGGCACGACAGACAGTGGTACATTGTCAACATTTTAACCGATTTCACACGGGTAGTTTCCAAAGTGGGCTATCAAATTCTGAGTTATAAGTTTCACTTCTATCGGCAGTTCCTATGACCGCAATTTTTTTTTTACTAGTAGTGCCTCGAGGTTTCGTCCGCTTAGTTTCCGATCCCGTTATTTTGCCGCAGTTAAACGTATACTATGTGTTAACCCTGTCAGCTAACTCCATACAAAGTTTTATTAAAATCGCTTCAGCCGTTTAGACGTGAACAAGTAACAAACATACTGACAAACTTTTGCTTTTATAATGTTAGTGTGATCTACTGACGTGGAAATTGTACAGTTATGAATAAAAAAATTGGCAGCTGTAGGAAATGCCGATAGAAGTGAAAACTTATAACTCAGAATTTGATAGCTTACTATAGAAACTACACGGGTGTAACCGGAAGGTGTGGCCTGGCCATCATGGTATGACCATCTAGAAATGTGTTAGCATTTCCCATTGGCTCACGCATTTCTAGATGGACATCCCATGATGGCCAGGCCACGCCCTTTCAGCATTTCTCATTGGCTGACGCATTTCTAGATGGCCATGCCATGATGGCCAGGCCACCCCTTTCAGCATTTCTCATTGGCTGACGCATTTCTAGATGGCCAATGGCTAGAGTCGGGAGTTTACCCAAAGATTTCTTATCATACCCGAGCGTGACGCTAGAATTCAATTCACAGACCACGAAAAAGCTGTCTTTGGTGCGCCAAAAGAAGTGTTAACTTCAGAAACTTTGACTTTGACGCTGGATTTTATACATTAAGATGAATACGTGTTGCAGGGGTCGTCAGGCAGAGGCGGGTGGTAGCAAGCCACTGGAACCGGCGAGGGTTGAGCCGCCGAGGAAGCTGACGGTGCCGATCGCTTCGCTGGACCACGACCTCAACAGCGACGAGCTACTCTTCGCTGTCGGTAAGGGGATCCACTCAATTCACTTTTATTTAACTTTAAATTATCCACTCCACAGACTCCGGGGTCCGTGATCTTTGTCAATACATTTTTTTACACATTTCTTAGATTAGGAGAAGAAAAGGAAAATAGGGGGGAGTTGGGTACATTTCAAACCTAATTCTAGTGCTCGTCTGAAAAGCCGATCACTACCGGTTGGGATTCCGCTAGTTATCGAATCGACATCGATTATTTGCCTAATCGCCATTTGCCTAAGCCGCCTCCTCCGGGCCCAGAGCCTCCACTACGGCCGCATTTCTGTCCCTGATGGCCATCTGTAGGTTGAACTCTCGGATGGTCTTCGGTGATGCAGCCAACACGCCGCACGAACCGACCGATGGCGTCGTCGGTGTCGTCAGCGTAGTATGTGAAGGTCCCCGTGTGCCGTGAGATTGCATCAACCGCATAGGGCACGCACAAATCACTGTAATGGCTGCACATTCTTTTTCATTCAGTGACATTGCAGTCCATTTCATTTCATCCAATGGTATTGCAGTCCATTCCATTCTTTGTTATAAATGACATTGATGTCCATTTCATTCAATGCCATTGCAGTCCGTTCCATTCCGTGTCATTTAATGCCATTGCAGTCCCTTCTATTCCATATAATTAATTGACAATGCAGTTCTTTCTATTCCATGTCATTAAATGACATTGCGGTCCAATTCATGCAATGCTTCTGCAGTCCATTCCATGTAATTGGGTACCGGACTGGGTCAAAAATACACCATCCTAATTAGTCCATCAGCTAGATCATGGAAAAATATTGGACACGTATTTTTTGTTTTTTGCAAAATATTAAAAATCGTCAAAGATATAGACCATCAAACTTCGAGAGTGGGGGGTCGCGACGTCACTCGTGAGTAAAAATCGTACTCACAAGTGACGTTACACGAAACTTCGAAGCGCTGTATCTTCGTCATTTTTTGTTTGTGAAACAAAAGAAAAAAATACGTGTACAATATTTTTTGGCAATCTAACTAACGGGCTACTTAGTTTTTTTGAGGATTGTACCCTAATGCGATTACAACCCATTTCATTCCATTCGTTAGCATTGCATTTTATTGCAGATCATTCTATTTGATTCGATGGCAATGTATGGAAATCGTGGGGAACGTTAAATTGTGATGGAGTTATTGTAGTTGTTCAGTTGTAAGAACGTAAATATTTAATTTTTCTCGGCTCCGTTGACAATTTACTACCGCTAATTAGGATGAAGATTCAGCCATATATTTCATAACATAACATTTTTCCTTACTAAAATGTGCTCAATAAGCTGTCCTCGTAGTGACGGTTGAAAACGTAATACCGAGGATCGGGCTGAGGGGCATATAGTGGGCACTATCTAGCAGTGAGCGTGTATAGGCTGATGATGGTGATGAATGTCCTTATTTTCAGAGTCTACGATTACCGCCGGTCCGGAGACGTGGACGTGCGCGCGCTGCACGCTCGTGAACGAAGGTAGCGCGGCCGTGTGCGCCGCGTGCGCAGCCTGCAAGCCACAGCCCCATGCCTGCTGGTCAGTGCACACTACTACTTTAATATATACTAATATCACGGTATAAAGAAATACTATCAGTATTTCATCGCCTTTGGTCTTGGGAGAAACGCCGATAATGTCTAGACACGGGTAGGGTCGTCAAAAAAAAACGTGGCACCAAAATAAAATTAAAACATACGGAAGACGTCAGCCCTGAGCTGCGCTCCTGCAATACTGACATTGTAATGTTGGCAATGCAGGAGCGCGCTTCCCGCGTCTCACCCCGCACGATTGCCCCGTCTAGACGGCTTCGTCGAACGACTGTATGATTTAATAGACTGTGGTAGTACCGCCGCGTGCAAGCCACAGCCCCACGCCTGCTGGTCAGTGCACACTACTACCTGCCATTACCCATGATATTTGTAATAGTAATAATAATTATTAAGAGCCCATTGTGTCCCAGTGTTGAGCAAAGGCTTCCTTGTCTGTCTTGAGTCAAAGTAGTCCAGTCTTTAAAGTATTTGTCGACGTTGTCCCGCCATCGCCTTTTGGGGTCTCCCGCGTCGTCGTTGATTTGTAATAATAGCAGTCTAATAGATCATACAGTAGTTCAATGAAGACGTCTAGACGAGGCAATCGTGCGGGGCGAGACGCAGGAAGCGCGCTCCCGAGCTGCGAACACGGAAATGTTAGCAGTTTGGGAGCGTGGTTCGCGGCTGACGTTTTTATCGTATCAACTTTTTCAGATTTTGACGTATCTACTATACAAATAAAGAGTGTCAGTTACATTGTATGTAATATCAAATGAACAGTTTTTTACTAAGTTCAAATCAAAGCAAATATACGGTACCTATCTAACGGTAACTGTATCTAAAACACTATTTTCGTCTGTCTGTCTGTTTCGGCGAAACCGGTAGTGACGGGACTTTCACTGTTATATTATAGATCATCTAAGGCTACTCTTACTTGAGGAATATAATTAGGGTTCCGTGAAAAAAAAAACGCGAGTTATACCGCTATGCTAGCTACGCATCTAGTATACAATATTAGCAGGTTGTAAATATTCTGGTTAAAGAATTTTTATTTCTCAGCAAGAAACTTTACATTTCACTTATGCGAGAAACAACTTAAAATTAGTATAACAAAATCATTGCTTCGACTTCTACATAGGTATCTAGTGGGTGACAAATGCAAATTTAAAACAAAAATTAACAAACAAAAAAATTGGTTGCCTGTAAAGTCGGTATACGGGCGAAAGTTTTACGTGACAACGACTTTGAGTGGTAAAATAATTTTAATGTGAATATTCATTCGTATAGTAGGAAGAAGGATGAAATAATAGTAACAATTTAAAACATTTATTTATACAAAGAATTATATTTAAAATTATATTGACGAAACTACCTTCACATTATCACTACACAATCGTTTTACAATTAACTGGCAACGTGTAAACTTGTATGCAGGCGCCTAAGCGAATCGCCGACTCGGGCATGGTTAGCCCGCCTAAGAGCGAGAGAGACAGACATAAAAAGTGAAAGGCACGCGTCCCTCTCACTCGCTCTCATTGTGAGCGCATAACGTGAGCGGAGCGTAACGCAGTTTCTTGAAGTGTCACCCGGCAAACCAATTTATAAGACGTTGTCACGTCAAAAATCAAAAATGATCTTAACAAACGGGCCAGAAAAGGCACCCACCGACTATTCATTTATAGATAGTTAATGATTTAAGTCGTAATAGAACCACTAACACAATAGTTGTATTTAAACGTTAGATTATCAGTTTAATCTAACAAACAAAAATCCTAGCCGTATTTATAGAACACACAATGCAGGTAAACAACTATTTTTAATCTAACAAATAAAAATCCTAATTTTACCCCTTTTACAAAACACAATGCCGGTAAGCAACTCTGTATATAATTATAATCTAACATACAAAAATTCAACCTTTTTTTTTACAAAACACAATGTGGGTAAACAACTATTTATTTTAATTAATGTTCGCTACGCGTAGTCAACGGGCGAGCAAGGTGCAAAACCGGTATTCGACTTGCAAAAGAATCAATCGAGATGAGCGTAGATATAGATACTATAGTAGCGCCATCTTGAGTTACTTTAAGTAACTTGTTGTTTTTGAAGCGAAAACTTCTTTAGGCGCGCTATGGACAGAATTTTCGTGGGCTGTGAAATGGATTCATGATCACGTGATCATCACGCTCGGATATGATAAGAAATTTCGGGTAAACTCGGGATGCTAGAGCGAGAAAGATAATGTGGTCAACAAACGTGCCAGACCGAGAAAGATAATTGTTAGAGGAGGACATGGGACAATAGATACTCTCTCTCTCTCTCGCTGCTTGCTACCGGCTACCAGTGTTGACACCTTAGCGACTTTGTCGCTGAAACTGGCGAATTTTTAAAACCTTTTAGCGGATTTAGACGACGTGTTACCGACAAAGGGGAATATACTAGTGTAGTGTAGAAGGTTGGAGAAGGAAAAACACAAGGTCATTGGGAGTCAGATCATATTTATAAGGAAATTAACTCATTCTCTCAAACATAAACAACATGGAAGTCTACCATAAACTACTTCCAATTTCTATACATACAGATAAATATACGCACATTATAGCAGGAACTTTCCCAATTATATTATTAACATTTTATTCAATCATTTGTATTTTCGTTTGAATCTTACATGATAATAATGTTAATTATTGCCTTAAGTTATTCCTTTTCCCTTTTTTTCCTTTTAATTTAAATTGCTTAACATTGTATAGGTACTTAGACCAGTGCCATTTTATATTCTTACTAGCAGCTATATTTCCGGGATAAAAATAGATTATGTATTCTTCCAGACTGTTATTCCCTTAATAATTCAATCAAAACCGGCGACTTTGTTTCATAACTATTTGGCGACAAGCTCAAAATCATAGTGGCAATACTGACGGCTACCAACTCCAAAAGAGAAAAGACTTTTCTTTGGGCGGGAAAACACGACGGGTGCTCTAAAATTTTCACAATCAAATTAATTAGTTTTGCTGTGTAAATATTTCGTTTCTTTCGTGTAAATATTTAGTTTTGTATATAGTCAATAGTATAAATAAATATGAGCGTCGCTAGCGACGGGGGTGACCCCGTCGAACAGACCAGGAAAAAGAAAACTATTGAAGCCAAATCCAAGTGAAAATGTTTCTTACAAACATAGCTGGGCATTAACTCGTTAATCCGTTAATTAACGAAGTTAACATTTTGATTAACGGATTAACTTTTAAAAATGTTAACGGACATGTTAACTTCCGTTAATTATGCAGAAGTCCGTTAATCGTTAATCCAACGCTTACTATTTACCGCACGGCACCTCAGCGCGGCGCAAAAAACAGGTTCAGACAAGTATGAAACGAAAAGTGCTGGGCGCAGTGTGACCATATGTCGCGGGTTCCTGCAATTTTGGCAGGATTGAGGCGTCATTTTAGCCTGTGGCATGATCGGTTGACGTTATATGAAAACAAATATAATTTTGTTATCATAAGTCATATTTCCGACAATCTCGAGTTCTTTTTGGCTGAAATTTTTTTCGCTCAAATTTGGCTGACGTTTACAATTTAGTTGAATATTTCACACATCACATCACATTAATCCATAGCTAGTGGGGAACTCCCCGATAAATTCAATCATACTTTTTCGATCGTTTATCTGTATTGTAACTTTCTTTTAACAAAATCGGTGGTAGTTTATTGCAACTAACCAAATAGAGGTTAAATAAAACGAACAAATAAATGTATAAGAATGAAGAAATGGAGGTATACAATGAAAATTCTAGTGTTTAACATCTGGTTTATCATTTGGAAAACTGCCTTCAAATGCTGCAGGTGAACGTCTACTATCCACGGGTAAAGACATTTTATCACTAAAGCAAGCCTCGCTTTCAGACGAGAACTTCGACATGTTAATGTTCATGAGGGGAAAATAAATACCTATGCGCATTATGCCCGATGATTAAATTACACATTAAATTAAATAAAAAAAATTGGCAGTAATAGAAACTGCCGATAGAAGTGAATACTCATAACTCAGAATTTGATAGCTTACCTTGGAAACTACACGGGTGTAATCGGAGGGCGTGGCCTGGTCATCATGGCATGGCCATCTAGAAATGCAGCTGCATTTCCTATTGGCTGATGCATTTCTAGATGGCCATGCCATGATGGCCAAGCCACGCCCTTTCAGCATTTCCCATTGGCTTCAATAATTAAGTTAAACTCTACAAGTATTTGGTTTTTTCGTAACCTGTTAACTTCCAGAACCTAAACCAACAGGTTTTATAAGTTCACTAACGCAACGATATAAAAATCCAATACGCATATTAACGGAGTAACGATTAACTTCCGTTAATTTTTACGAAATGTAACGCTTTAACGTTTAACGAAGTTAACTTTTTTTGTAACGGATTAACGATTAACGAAGTTAACTATTTGATTAACGGTGCCCAACTAAGCTTACAAACTATTTAGAAAACCCCTTTATAAGAGACTATTCCCAGAAAATCGTAGTGGAGACTGTGTAGTGTATGTGGAATCGACGGAACAGGAGAAAGTCGGTAACAAAAATCCTATTACACTCACCAACCTTTTTGCGGACAATGTTAGAGGGGCATCATAGGGGTGCACCGTGTGAATGCATACAAAGTTGGAGTAACTTGTTGTTGGAGTTAAAAGCCGGCCCCGGCCAACAACTTTTTGAATCAATGGGCACTTTTTTTACTAACCATAAATGTGTATACAATCTGGGTATACAAATAAGTACTGCCTGAGTAACCTTAGTATTTATTTCGCGCGGATTAAGTCGCGGGTAACAGCTACTTTGTATATAAATAAAATTTCAATAAATATTTACTTTAATTTCTGGCTTGTTTTACTCGTTTATTCAACTAATACGATCCATAATATTTTATTATAATACGACATACCTACCTAATACAAAAATCAGCTAATGAAGTTTTCACTTCTGCCGTGTGGTCTTAAGCACACACCTTTAAGTTTTTTTTCTCAGAATAAAATTCTGCTCCAGTTTGTTCGTCACGTTGTTTTATTTTTAACCGACTTCAAAAAAAGAAGGAGATTCTCTAGTTGGCTGTATGTTTTTTTTGTACGTACGAGTATGTTACGCGATAGCGCCGCCAATTGTGAATCAATTTCGATGATTCTTGTTTTGTTTGGTAGATCATAGTTCAGAGGTAACCTCATATAAATTTTTATCGAAATCGGTGTGGTGGTTTTCGAAATATGGACAAATTTCAACTAAAATTTACTTTCGTTACCTGGATGACATAGATGACATAATAATTTCTCCGTTTTGAATTTGGTGGAATGCCCGAATTTAATGTTAAATATAAATAAATAAATATATAAATATAAATATTGGTGGACAAATCACACACAACACCATCTGACCCCAAACTAAGCAAAGCTTGTATGATGGCGGCCAGATAGCTGATATAATACTTATATAGTTATAAATACATACTTATTATACATAGAAACACCCAAACACAGTGCAAACATTTGAATTCATCACACAAATATTTGCACTGGGTAGGAATCGAACCCACGACCCTCGGCTTCGCAGGCAGAGCTACTACCCACTAAGCCACGAGGCCAGTCAATAATTGAAGTTGGTTTATGTTTTTTTTTGGATAAAATAAATTATAATTGTGAATATTTTTTCCGTATGTCCAGGTCGTGCACGTCGTGTACGCTACAGAACCCGCTGTCTGCGTCGCTGTGTCTCGCGTGCAAGACGCCGCCCGTGCCCAAACACGGACTCACCACCGACAACTGTGCTGCTACCGGTGAGATTTACACTTAGGCCTACTGTCCACGCACGCGTCTTTTGTCGAATTCATGCATCCTACGAACAAACGCAAGACGTGCGGCTGTCGTGTCGTTGTCGCTTCGTGGACACAGACTTCATTATTTGTACGCAAGATGCAAGCATTCGTCTTGCATCTGACAATTGTCGAAATCGTGCGGATGTCGTGCAGCTACGTGGACAATTGGCATTATAGAATATATTTCAATTTCAATTTCAATTTCAATTTCAATTTCAATTTCAATTTCAATTTCAATTTATTTCTTCGAACCATTATTTTACAAGAAAAACTTGGTAACGTCAATGACAAAAAATTAAATAATAAAACAGTTTAAATACACAATTATCAAAAATGTCAACATTTAAAGTAAGCGGCTGTAAGGAGGCCTTGTCCATATTAAGCAGCTGTAAAAGGGCTTTGTCAAAGATACAATAAAAATAAAAGTGTTTGGATACAATATGAATAAAAAAAAATTAAATTGTCATGGAAAATTCTTAATCTGTAATTATAATATTTTTTGTGATATACTCTTTTTCCATACATTCTTATCTTTAATGAAGTCATCAACATTGTAATACGCTTTATCCATTAAATAGGCCTTTACAAAATTTTTGAACTTTTTTTCATTAAGACCTGCCAACTGCTCCGGTATGATATTATAGAAGCGAACACAGTTTCCTATAAAAGAATTGTGTGTTTTTTGTAGCCTACATTTAGGAATGTCTAATAAGTTTTTGTGATGTGCTTTAGGGTTTTTTTCAGAGATTTTACTAAAGCTCTCCTGGTTTTTTCTGACATGCATAATGCATTCATAAATATATAGGGATGGAGCCGTTAAAATATTTATGTCTTTAAAAATCTTCCTCAAAGATTTTCTAGCTGGCAATTTATACAAAGCGCGGATTGCTCGTTTTTGCACTATGAAAACGACATTTCTATCTGCTGCCGACCCCCATAACAGGATTCCATAGGCCATAACGCTATGAAAATAGCCAAAATAAACCAATCTAGCGGTGGCAACATCTGATATTTTTCTGATCTGTCGAACCGCATGTGCAGCTGAGCTTAGTTTGTTAGCTAATAGTTCAATGTGCGGGGTCCATTGGAGTTTCGCATCTATGGTAACACCCAAAAAAGTAGTAGAATATACTGGTTCTATAGTTTTATCGAGTAACTTTATGTTGATATTAGGGCTGGCCACATTAGATAGTGTAAATTTGGTGCATTTTGTTTTACTCGGATATACACCTTATTGACACACCAAAATAATAGGACACACGTTGACGCGAAAATAAAGGATTTCATGTGTATAGTGGTATACAGGCCCGTGAACAAAATGTATGGGTCAAATGAACCACCAGGAGACCTAAGTAGGATGATAGAAGGGTATAAAGTAATAAGATTCAGCACTATGCCGTCACTTGTAAGCTGTCCAACTGAGTGCAGTTGAAGAGGGCGGGTTGTAACCATAGATTATTTCTTCTTGTTGCTTGATTTTTTACGGCATTGCGAAATAATGGATTAGAAGAGGTATTGAAACTATAAAAATTACTATATGGACCTTCAGATTTCCACCTGTTTCTGTCTCTTCAGAATTCTTTAGGTAGTGTCAGGTTAACATCACGAGAGGACTGCCAAAACCACGTCGCGGTATTTTGATCAGAAGCCCCAACATTTCTATAGCAATGGGGATCATGTCCCTACCTACAAGATGGCAAAAAGTTATCGAACAAAATGGTACCTACATACTTTAGTTAAATGTAAATTTAACACATTTTTAATATAGTTTAATTAAAAATGTTTTGAATTTTCTTAAAAAATGCGAAGTTACTTTTTCCCTAACCTATTATATATGACACGGTGCAAATATTTGTATTCGTCACACAAATATTCCCACTGGTCGGAGTCGAATTCCCGATCTACGAATTCGCAGGCCGACTCACAACCAACTAAGCCACTGATGTTGTATCGTGTATGATTGCAGGAGGGCGAAGCCCCTCTCCGCGGCGGAGCGCGCGCCACACGCCCGCCCTCCCGCGCCGGGGCTCCCGGCACAAAACACCGCCTCCCGAACACAAGTATGTCGTTATTTATATTTAAAAAAAAGTAGTACATGATGGTACAAGTGTGTGATGTTGGCGATTACCGCTGAAGCGCAATTGAGACCCGAGCCTTAGCGAGAGTCTCAAGAGAGCCGAGGACGGTAGTCATGATGTACTTTCAAACACACTTTCTCATATAGTGTCTCAAATTTCACCGCAATCAGGCTTATAATGACATCTGTAATCAATCTGTGAGTTTTTATTGCTGTTCACTAGTTATAGTTTTTTTTATGAGTAGCTTTGTTCGTAAAAAAGTTTCGACACCAGAAAGATCGCGTTCCGAGCAAATTGTTTTTTTATAAATTATTTCTTTCCTCACAAGTGTGTTGTAAAACGTCGTGTGATACGTTTGTTGACGATGATTACGGTGCTCGGCTTCATTAACACCCTCTCCTAACGGCTCGGGTCTCAATGATGCCTCAGCTAATCACCAACATTAAATACTTGTTCTACGTGTGTACTAACTATTACATAATTTTACGGTTATCCTAATATATGTCGCAGATAGCAAAATTGGAACGTCAAGTTGATAATCGAAATCGACTTGGGTGTATTCGATTGGTGTGTTGGCAACCCTACGGTTTGACAAGTGACTGATACCGTTTGGAATTGGAACAACGGTCTCTTGGCAAGCGGACGTCGAGCCGAGCGGGTGTGTCTAACATACAACCGACTTCACCGCGTTCCGATAGTAATCGGTTTCCATCTAAGCTGTGTGTGATTATTTGTGATTATAAATTATTAGACTTTGTTCGCATTAAATTGGAGAGTATATCGAAAATCCTATCTTGTCTGATTTAATGATGGAAGACGACGAACGCCCACACCACGCCTCGTTATCAGAAGTGGGATGTAACCGTGGAGAAAACAATGAAGACACGAAATGGGTGCGATTGATGGAGCAGCAGAATCAGAATTTTATGGCCTTGATTAAAGCCATGAAGGCACCGACGTCCACTAAGGATACTCGATTACCCGAGTTCGACCCGGAAAAAGACAACGTGGATGCTCGCGCGTGGATTTCTACTGCGGATATGTGTATCACGGATCCGGACATGCAAGGTGCTCCACTTATGTTAGCTTTGAGTCGTGCATTTAAAGGACAAGCTTCAGTGTGGCTGTCACAAGTATCCTTCCACGGGATGACATGGAGCAACTTCAAGGACCTGTTCACTGCCAGGTATGAGAGTGCTGAGACTGCTGCTGGTTTCTTGATCAATTTGCAAAATAGTAGACCTAAAGATAGTGAATGTTTGGCTTCATATGCGGCGAAATTAATGTCATCAATTATGTCAAGATGGAAAAATCTTTCGGTAGAGTGCTCGCAATATAACTCTGCGCGTAGCAAAATTTGGAACTAATTGACAGGCCGTCAACTTCTTGTTTACGTCAGTTGAGACAAAAGTTTGTTTACGTTTGGTGTATTTATTAATTTCCAAAGTAATTAATAGCTTTTATTATGCCGAAAGTGATTAAAGTGCTGGCCGTGGCTGGTTCTTGAAAATCAATCGTGGTTGTGAAGAAGAACGATACAATAACAGGCCAAAAGTGCAGTTTTCCAAACGCAGAGCTATTTGACAACTAATATGTAGGGATACCATAGCAATCAAATCTCCACCAATTATCGGCGTATTTTTAAGCTGAAGCTTTATTTTTGAGGTTTGATTGTTTTATCGCCAATGTCAATAAATAACCGTGGGAAAAAATGTGAGTGCTTAAGAACGAATGTGAGAAACAAGTTATATTTAATTTTATTTTTTTCATAACATACAAATCAAAATAGGAAACACAGTGACACAGCAGTAAAGATCAGCTGATTGTATCTTTCTCGCTCGGGTACACTCTGCGGTCCTACGTTCACCCGATCGACCCTTTCACCTAACAGCGTCAGCTTCATTTACCACCGAAGCGAAAATATGTGGGCGGTGCGCCAAAAGAAATTTCACTTATTTTTTTTAGCTTGGATGCTCTGTAATCATTTACTCCGTATTAATTACTGTATGTTTTATTATAGGCGTTTCAGAACGTACAATTACGTGGTAATGGACAACGTGTCATACCACTGCACTCAGACTAAAGAGGCTACAATGTATCTAATAAAGAGGCACAAAGAAGACCCACAATACTAAGTAGAATTACTGTTAAAAGGACATGGACAAGAAGTTTTGCGGTTACCGCTGTGATCCATCGTGATCTAAACCCTATTGAAAAATAAGATGATCATTCAAAGAGCATTCATACGTCAAATTTTCAAATAGTGTTATTTATGGTCTCAATAAAAGATTTCCAAGTTTAAATTAAATTATCATTATTTCGTTGTTGGTGTAGGTTGAAAATGACAGATTTTTTATAATGTAATTAACTAAAAAAAAGTTCTTCTGGTGGTAAGAGACTCAGACAGTCATTAACCTGTAAGTACCAATGATACTTGGTCATACTGAACCAAACTGCACTGAACCAGCACTGTAACGGCGTTCATTATTTCGAGACATTCATTCTAATCTCAGTTGTCCTATAATTTATAAATAGTTAGTTATATTGCTTCCCTGAAAAATCCCTTCCCGTACCTGTTTTATGAAGTTGTGAGTTCCCAATGAACGGGAAGGGAACCTATTAGCTTGACCTGGCAACATTAAGTACGCCACCAGTCGCGCGCAGACTTATACTGCGAGCACTATAGAACAAATTGCTGTGTCAACTGTTTTGTCGCAAATTTCGCAGTTTGACAGCCGTGTTCAACAGTTGTCTTTTACTCAAAATATTACCACGAGAAACGAGTTGCAACAACAATTGAAGGCGGTCTCTTTTATGAAACGAAAATCACCATTTTCGAATGAAAGTAACCAAGATGCAAAGAAACCTCGTGTGAATTCGGATGTTTCCTTTGTGAAATGTTATGCTTGTGGGAAAACAGGTCACAAAGCGGTACAATGTCGTTCCAGAAAGGGACTGAGTAACCAGGATGGTAGATTTAAGACACCAACTAGTGACATGAAGACTTCCTCGTCATCGTCCCCCAGCTGCTTCAGCTGCGGCGCTGTGGGCCACTTCGCGAAGAATTGTCCACGAAGGAGCGGCAAGGAGAGCAACGCCAACAACACGGCGGGGCCTTGGCAGGAGAAGCGCGTGAATGTCTGCCACATTAACGCGCCTGCCGGGACGCTGCGTCATGCTGGTGAGCAGTTTCATTTTACATACGATTCGGGAGCTGAATGCTCTCTAATTAGAGAGTCAGCTGCATGTCATTTTAGAGGAAAGCGTTGCAATAATAGTGTTTCATTAACTGGCATAGGCAAAACTGCTATTTTTAGTACCGTGCAAATCACATCTCAAATTAAAATCGATGATATTTTAATTGAAGTAGTATTTCATGTTTTGTCAGATAATTGTGACACATTATGACATTATGATAGGTCGCGAAGTGCTAGCTTTAGGTATAAGTAGCTGTTAATATGACCTCTTACAAATTGACCTTCACTCGGACTAGACTTGTAAATTTTTGCGACGTAACTAAATCCAACATTGACTTTGACTCCTTAGACACTGACATACCCCCTGAGTTTAGCTTTGGAAAGCTCATTTACGAACGGAGTGCCTACTACTCGTGCTGATACTGAACCAATGATTATACGCTTGAAAGATCCAAATTGTCTAAACCCAAACAGTAGCATTCAAAATGATTATAGTTATCAGGCACGTAACTAGATGGCGCTAGTGTCGAGTTAGCAACCGGTGGCGTTTGCACAACAAAAACCAAGAAGGCATTTACCGCGTGTCAATAAATTGAGTTTCGAGTAGATACAGGAAAAACCGTGTTCGAATTAATTTGTGACAGTGTCTCGTCGACTTAAATTATGATATAAGACCGTATACCGACGCTCTTAGCTCTTACCGACTGAGTCCTGAGGAACGCAGGGTTATCCGTGAAAAAGTAGACGAGTTACTCGCAGCAAATATTATTAGAGCCGTAAAACATAGCGTCTCATTATTTGGTGCGCCTACGCGAATTATAGCAGACCAGGGCCGTTGTTTTGCTAGCCAGGAATTTCGTGATTTTTGCGACTCTGTCAATATTAAATTACACGTGAACGCTACTGGAAGCTCGCGAGCCAGCGGGCAAGTAGAGCGGCTAATGTCGACGCCTAAGAATATGCTTACGTCCTCTGAAACTTCAAATAAATCTTGGCAGGATGCTCTCCCTGATGTGCAATTCGAACACGCGCTAAGTTGCACACTAAAACGTATTACCAAGGCAAGTCCGTTAGAGTTGTTGATAGGCAGGGTTAGTAGACCGTTAGAGAAAATGTTGGCTGAAGACATAGAGCCTGACGTTGACTTAGACTAAGCTAGAACCGCTGCGATTGTTAATATGGAGAAATACTCTGACTATGACAAGACTCGTTTCGACGCGACAAAAGCTAGAGTCGTTCCTTTTTCTGTTGGTGATTTTGTTTTTCTACAAAATGAGGAACGAAATCAGACAAAGATAGATCCCAAGTATAAGGGACCGTTTAAAGTCATCGAAGTGTTAGAGAACGATCGATATACTTTAAAGGCATTGAACTTTAAGCGCACTTATAAGTACGCGTATGATCGTTTGAGAAAGATGCCCGATCATGAAATGTCTGTAGACTCAGAGACTAGCGATGTAGAGGAAAGTGTGAGCCCATTGACCACTATTCAATCAAGTAATTAAATTGAAATTTTTTGCTCGGGGGAGGCAACGTGGTGATCGTCACTCGATGAGGGTGGCAAGGTTATCGTCACTTTGCGAAAGTGGCATGAGTCACTATTACTCAATTTAAGTGATAGTGGCGACCGGTTCTGAGATATCGTCACTTTGCGAAAGTGGCATGAGTCCTATTGCTCGAATTAGGCATAGCGACGACTGTTTTTGTGAGATATCGTCACTTGTGGAAGTGGCATGAGTCCTATTGCTCGAATTAGGCATAGTGACGACTGTTTTTGTGAGATATCGTCACTTGTGGAAGTGGCATGAGTCCTATTGCTCGAATTAGGCATAGTGACGACTGTTTTTGTGAGAGATCGTCACTTGTGGAAGTGGCATGAGTCCTATTGCTCGAATTAGGCATAGCGACGACTGTTTTTGTGAGATATCGTCACTTTGTGGAAGTGGCATGAGTCCTATTGCTCGAATTAGGCATAGCGACGACTGTTTCTGTGAGATATCGTCACTTTGTGGAAGTGGCATGAGTCTTTTCGCTCGAATTAGGCGAAAGAGACGACCGTGATCGATAGAGTCGATACGAGTGATTTAGTAGAGCAAGTAGAGTCTTTTAATCGTTAATTTCTTGAAGTGGGGTTGAATAGTGACTGAGTGAATAATGGTCAGTGGTCAATTCATAGTTAGTAAGTAGTTTGTGATTATCCCTAGTAATGATGTAAGCTTAGTTATTTGAGAATAAACTTCTGGTTTATTATGAGAGTTTGTTTGAAGCCCTATCTTGACTCGTTTAATCAGGATAGGCCGAGTAGAGATGCTTTGATATTGCAGATGGAATTTGTTCTTTTCAGGCACATCACACTGGGACGT
Source organism: Ectropis crepuscularia (assembly GCA_963693475.1). Lineage (NCBI taxonomy): Eukaryota > Metazoa > Arthropoda > Insecta > Lepidoptera > Geometridae > Ectropis > Ectropis crepuscularia. Next base: position 26,005,461 of record OY856355.1, read on the forward strand.
GTGACGTGTCAAGATGGCCGTGTCGCAGATAGCAAAATTGGAACGTCAAGTTGATAATCGAAATCGACTTGGGTGTATTCGATTGGTGTGTTGGCAACCCTACGGTTTGACAAGTGACTGATACCGTTTGGAATTGGAACAACGGTCTCTTGGCAAGCGGACGTCGAGCCGAGCGGGTGTGTCTAACATACAACCGACTTCACCGCGTTCCGATAGTAATCGGTTTCCATCTAAGCTGTGTGTGATTATTTGTGATTATAAATTATTAGACTTTGTTCGCATTAAATTGGAGAGTATATCGAAAATCCTATCTTGTCTGATTTAATGATGGAAGACGACGAACGCCCACACCACGCCTCGTTATATATATAAATCTCCTGTCACGATGTTTGTCCGCGATGGATTCCTAAACTACTTAACCGATTTTAAATTAAATTGGCACACCGTGAGCAGTCTGGTCCAACTTGAGAGATAGGATAGCTTTTATTTCGATTAATAGTCTTTAAATGACAATATCCGAGCGCAGCCGGAATGGGCCGCTAGTATTACATAAAATATAAGTTACCTGGTGATGAAAAATCTCAAAAGGATTATTGAATATTTATTTTTTAGGCCATAATATTTTAGCTGATATCGTCTTATTCTGTTTTTTTTTTACCAAAAAGTAATATCATATTGTTTGTTCCCAGGGCTGAGCCGGCGGAGTGGTCGTGCTCGGAGTGCACGTTCGTGAACAGCGGGCGCGCGGCGGCGTGCGACATGTGCCGCTCCGCGCGCACGCGCGTGCTGCGCGCCGCGGACGACTCGCGTGCGTACACATACATACATACGTGAGTGAACAGCGGGCGCGCGGCGGCGTGCGACATGTGCCGCTCCGCGCGCACGCGCGTGCTGCGCGCCGCGGACGACTCGCGTGCGTACACATACATACATACGTGAGTGAACAGCGGGCGCGCGGCGGCGTGCGACATGTGCCGCTCCGCGCGCACGCGCGTGCTGCGCGCCGCGGACGACTCGCGTGCGTACACATACATACATACGTGAGTGAACAGCGGGCGCGCGGCGGCGTGCGACATGTGCCGCTCCGCGCGCACGCGCGTGCTGCGCGCCGCGGACGACTCGCGTGCGTACACATACATACATACGTGAGTGAACAGCGGGCGCGCGGCGGCGTGCGACATGTGCCGCTCCGCGCGCACGCGCGTGCTGCGCGCCGCGGACGACTCGCGTGCGTACACATACATACATACGTGAGTGAACAGCGGGCGCGCGGCGGCGTGCGACATGTGCCGCGCAGCGCGCACGCGCGTGCTGCGCGCCGCGGACGACTCGCGTGCGTACACATACATACATACGTGAGTGAACAGCGGGCGCGCGGCGGCGTGCGACATGTGCCGCTCCGCGCGCACGCGCGTGCTGCGCGCCGCGGACGACTCGCGTGCGTACACATACATACATACGTGAGTGAACAGCGGGCGCGCGGCGGCGTGCGGCATGTGCCGCTCCGCGCGCATGCGGATCACTCGTATGCGTACACGTACATACATATTTTATTCGCCGCCATCTTGGATCAATATTACCCAAACATACCTAAGAACCACCGTAAGTTAACTGACTTTCAAATGAAAAAAAAAACTTCTACATACATACATATTTTATTCGCCGCCATCTTGGATCAATATTACCCAAACATACCTAAGAAGGACGACGGTGGAGTGGAGTCCCAGGCTCTGCCGCCCGCTGCTGCTACTGGGGCCGCACCTGCGGCGAAGGAGACTGCTGCGCGGGCGGAAGGACCTGGACCAGTGCAGAAGAGAAAGCGCCCTGGACAAGCCAAGAGGAGAACGCAAAGACTACGGCAGGAGAAGGCGCTCTCTGGCGCTGTGTTGGGCGCGCAAGGTACTGGGCGAGGTGGCAGCCAGGCCTCGAGGCCTAGTTTCACCTTGCCACACAAAACCGGTGGCAAAAACCATCGGAAGAAACAGTCGGCCTACCTCAAAGAGGAGGCAGAAAGGGCAGATGCCATCAACAGGAGCGTGGTAGGCACTGCTAAGGTAACTGGGTTAACAGAGCTTGCGCCAGCTATCATGGCGTGCATGGCTCGAATTAACCCGAATCAAATAGGAGCAATCGCCGACGGGGCGCCGGGCCCAAGCTCAACGGTGATGTCCCCTGATCCGGTCCTTCCCGTCAGGGATAGTGCGCCGGACGGTCGTGTGGACGGATCTGTCGATGCAAAGGCCCGCAAACCGGGCGAGCGATTGCAGTCTGCAAAAAATACGGCGAACGCCGAAACTATTAAACACCTCGAAAAGAGGAAAATAATTGAAAAAAAGCCAACGACATCTACTGAGGTTGCAAAAGGTGGTGGCGGGGTCCTGCCCCCGAGTAGGCCTCTGCAGACCCCGGGTCATCTTGACAAGGGAGTCGGCGGGGTGCAAAAGGGGTGCGAAGGTTCCTCATTCACACCGATTAGGGCCGATGAGGAGTCGAAAGCTGAGGACAAGTATAGTCCTGACGTGAAGTCAACACGTCCAAATAAACGCCAACGAAGCTCTGACCAGGTGTCGCCGAGTCTTGCCGCTGCAGACAAAAAGCATTGCCTGGCTCACGGGCCCGCTGTCGAGGTGGTAGGGCTGGGCGGACCGGCAGTCAGACGGGAAGGGACGCTAGAAATGTCATACGCCACTGCTGTCAAACGATACCACGTGGTGGTGCAAGACAGTAATGGCGTCATGATGGACAAAACAAAAGCGACCCTACTCCGCAAATCCATTGATAAGGCACAGTACGAGCTTTTCAAAGCAAATCGGGCTGTGCCTAAAGACAAAAGAAGGCTACCCGTGTTCGGCCAGCGCCTAGCTAGACTGCTACACGGATGCCTTAAAATTACTCCATGTGATGACTTCTCACTGGCGTGGCTGGTCTCGACCGTCGAGAATATGCCGCTCTTGTGGGAGGGATCAGGGGGATTTCGAGTGATACCTGAGAGTGAGCTGCCCAGATATCACACAGGTATCATTTACATACCCGACTTCAATGAAGAAAGGGAAGACCTAGAAAAATTGCCGTTCATTCTGCGAGAATTCTTGGCAGAAATGAACAAATGCTTTAACGTTGAAGGCTGGCCGATCTTCAAACACATTGTGAGACAGATAGGCCAAACCTTCAACCACATCCTTGTCATGGGCATCCCGGCAGTAGATGTAGAGAGGCTGAAACAAGTCAATAATCGCCTTCACTACACTACTGGTTCGGTCTACGTCAAAATAAAGGATAACAAAACCGGGGTATCAGCGAGACCAAAGGCAGAAGCCGAGAGGGTCGCCAACGCCGCAGAAAGCGGTGAAGGTACTTCCTCTATGGCTGCAACCAGTGCGGAAGCGGTACCCCTAGAAGACAAGGAATGGACCAGAGAGGAAGTGGACCGTCTCTTGGAAGTGGGCGATGAGGGCGAGGAGGACATCACAGGTGACATTATGGGCCTGACGATCTTCTCGCCCCTGTCGCTCATGGATACGGAGCGGGACAGCGCTGCCTCCGACCAATCCCTAGATAATTAGGATAGAACAGGGGTAGGAATTAATTCAAAATGGATGAACACCTTAAAAATGCCACCAATAAAAATAACACCAACAAACCTAACCACAATAATACTGCTAGGGTTTCAAAATCTATAGGGAACGAGAGCATAGTCTCAATAGATATTATACAAACTAACGTCCAACACAGTGTCACAGGCTCTAACACCCTGCGAAGAACTCTGGAGGAACAACCAAACACAATAGCACTGGTCCAGGAACCATACCTATACCACGGCAAGGTAAGCAGGTTTACAGCCCTTAAGGGTAACGTTTTCGCGGCTCCGATTCAAAACAAAACTCGTACATTTATTTATGTGCCCAAAAATCTAAAAGCGTCTTTAGTAACACACCTATGTACAGATGACCTAACAGTAATAAGACTAGACACGGGCCTACAAGATGGGCTAGGCTCCATTTTCCTGGCATCAGCATACTTCGATGGAGAACTAACAGCACCACCACCTGAACTAGAACAACTATTGCACTACTGCTATAGCAATAATATTGAATGTGTCATCGGCAGTGATTCAAACGCACACTGCAGTGTGTGGGGCTGCCCTGACACAAATGATAGAGGTAAAGATGTGCTAGATTTTGCACTTAGGCACAATCTCAATATCTTGAACAAAGGGGCAGAGCCAACGTTTGTCACATCATGGGCCAAAACCATAATAGACATCACGTTGGCTACTTGCGTAATTGCTGAAACCATAAAAGGATGGCGTGTAGCGACGGACGAATATTCCGGCTCAGATCATCGAAGGATCAGGTTCAGCCTAAAAGTAAGTAAACACCCTCCACGAACCTACAGAAATCCGAAAAAAACTGACAAATCCCTTTTCTCAGAATCGCTTGATAAAATCTTGCTTGAAAGTCCTGAGAAAGTAGTAGAAAAAGAGCTCACAACAAATAAGATAGAAGAAATGACAGAATTTCTAACGAAAACTTTAGTTAAAAGTTTTAAATCTGCATGTCCTTTAAGGACAGAGAACACTAATACTTTGAACAGAAAAGACAGATGGTGGAACAAAGAGCTCACTAAACTGAGAAAGAATGCAAGACACAAATTCAACAGAGCCATGAACACTAATCAAGAGGAGGATTGGCAGGAATATAAAAAATCTCGACATATGTTGAAAATAGAAATAATCAAAAGCAAGAAAACTATGTGGCGTAAATACAGCAGTTCAATTCAGTCGGAAAGCGAGTCTGCTAGGCTTAAAAAACTATTATCAAATGATTCTCAGATCAAACTGGGAACGTTAAAGAAGCCTAACGGATCATTCACCGAGTCTGAAAAAGAACAGTTTGAATTACTTCTACAAACCCACTTTCCAGACTGCCGACTAGAATCGGGCGAAGGGTGGGAAAGCCAAATTCACCAGAAACCTTGTAAGGAAGACTGGGATTTTGCGTCATCAATAGTTACTGATGAGGCGCTATCCTGGGCAATCAGCACATTCCAACCCTTCAAGGCATCAGGACCCGATGAAATCTTTCCCGCACTTCTGCATTGGAGTATGAGGAAGATCAAAATACACCTTGCAACCTTATTCAGAAGCTGCCTCGCATGGAAGTACATACCTAAACCCTGGAGAGAAGTAAAAGTTGTCTTCTTGCCTAAACCAGGAAAATCAGACTACACAAACCCAAAGTCGTTCAGGCCCATCAGCCTGAGTTCCTTCCTGCTAAAAACACTGGAAAGACTGTGTGACAAATATATTCGAAATGGCCCGCTAATGGACAGCCCAATTCATAAGAACCAACACGCCTACCAATCGGGCAAATCAACTGAAAGCGCTCTACATCAAGTAGTACATAAAATCGAAAGCGCGATGGAAAATAGTCATGCTTAGTAACCTTCATTGATATTGAAGGGGCTTTCGACAAAACAACCTTTCTGAGTATAGAGGAAGGACTAAAGAGACACAAGGTCGACGACAGAGTAAATGAATGGATTACAAAAATGCTGTCGAGCAGAGCAGCTAACATAGAGTCATCGACAGAGTCACGCTGCATACTCACGAGGGGATGCCCACAGGGAGGAGTACTGTCTCCTCTCTTATGGGTAATTGTAGCGGATGAATTAATCGAGCTCTTAAATAAAGAAGGTTAACCACCTTTGCATATGCTGATGACTTAGCAATCATGATTTCAGGACTTTGTGAGTCAACATTATGTGAAAAAATGCAAAGGGCACTTAAGATACTCGAAAAGTTCTGTGGAAGTAGAGATCTATCTGCCAACCCAAACAAAACAGAAATGGTGTTATTCACGCGCAAAACAAAAATACCAAAATTAAAGCTTCCTACACTATTTGGAACGCAATTGACACTTAGCAAGGAGGTGAAGTACCTTGGTGTATGGTTGGATAGTAAGCTATTGTGGGGAAAACAATTGGACCACATAACCACAAAGGCTACAAATATCTTATGGCAGTGCACCAAAGCAATTGGCAAAGACTGGGGCCTTAAGCCAAAACTATGTCGCTGGATGTACACAGTTATAGTTCGACCAACCCTCACTTACGGCTGTGTAGTGTGGTGGCCTAGAACTAATCTGGTGACCACAATATCTAAATTACAAAAGATTCAGCGGTTGGCATGTTCATTAACTAGCGGATGTGTGAAGTCCACACCGTCTGAAGCGCTGGATATAATACTTGGTCTATCGCCACTCCATCTGCACATACAACAAGAGGCTATGGCGGCAGCACTAAGACTTAAATCGACAAACCAATGGAAAGGGGCAGGGATTCCCACAACTCACTGTAAAATCCTAGATAGGGCAACGAGAATCGTGCCAGGCGCATGCCAAGGCACGGATCGTATAGCCACGACATATCTGGATAGGAAAAACTATGGACTGGTCACAGAGGACCACACCAAAACAAATACCGCTAGGGAAAGCAATGTGTGCAACGTTTTCACAGATGGGGCTAAAAATAGTATGAGTGTTGGGTGTGGCTACCACTCACCAGAGCTAGACCTAGCTGAATCATTAGCCCTAAACAGAACTACTACAGTACTGCAAGCTGAAGCTATGGGCCTCCTGTTAGCAGCTAAATCAGTACTTAGAAAAGAAACACAAACTGACATATATAACTATGAAAAAGGGAACAAATCCATACCAGATATGAAATTTATAACAGACAGTGCAGCCACTATTTACGCTCTACGAAGACCCACAACTAGGTCAAAAGTGATTGCAGAATGCCACTCCACCCTACAGTGTCTTGCACTTAATTATAATGTTACAGTGGAGTGGACTCAAAGCCACAACACATGTCAAGGGAATAAAAAAGCAGACTTACTTGCCAAAGCGGGAACAAAAAAGAACATCAGGGCAGACATAGCGGAATTGTGTAAGCCAACTGCTTCAGAAACACGGAACCTGCTATGTCTACACATAGAAAAAGAACATCAAAAACTTTGGGATAACTCCGTAAAGTGCAAACACACAAGAGCGGTGTTCCCACTGATAGATAAAAAAGTTACTAATAAACTCTTAAGTCTATCTAGATCAGATCTTCGTCTGATGATAGGCTTGATCACAGGTCACTGTGAGTTAAACTACCATCTTCACAAGATAGGATCTACTGACAGTCCCCTATGCAGAGGCTGTTTGCGAGAGAACGAAACTGTGGAGCATGTGCTGCTACGCTGCGAGGCCACGAAAAGTATAAGACTAGAATCGGGACTCTTTGAAGGAACTCCATGTAGAGAAACAACATCTGACGAAATGGGAGTGGAACTAGTTTGCCAGCGCCCCAAGACCGTGCTCCGATATTTTAAAGAGCTGGGCTGGTTTGGGTAGGCTGGCCGGGGGGAAGTGCACAATACACCCCTAGCGGGACGTCAGTGCAGGTCGATCACCCCCACCCTGAATTAGAATTAGAATTAGACATACCTAAGAACCACCGTAAGTTAACTGACTTTCAAATGAAAAAAAAAACTGCATCGAAATCAGTCCATTGTTTGAGAACCTATGATGCCTATAAACACACACACACACAGACTCACACATCGACTTCAAACTTATAACCCTCACTTTTCTGGTCGGAGGCTTCAAACAACCAGCAGTAATGATGCATGACCACGTATAACGTAAGAGTGAATAATGACAGAGTGTATCCCCGCTTGCAGCGGACGGGTCGGACGGCGAGCGGCGCGACAGCCCGCCGATGGAGATCCTGCGCCTGGGCGAGGAGAGCCACGCGTGGACGCAGTGGCAGGAGGTGCTGGCGCAGTGCGCCGCCGTGAGTACTACATACACTCTGACTACTCAATGTTCACACTGTGTTTATAATATGTTAAAAAAAATATTCACTCTTGAGTTTTTTAATATTCACTCTGTTTAAATAAAAATTCACTCTGTGTTTTTAATATTCACTCTGTGTTTATAAATATTAATTTTGTATTTTTTGAAATATTAACTGTGTTTTTCACTCTTTGCTTAAAAATATTCGCTCTGTGTTTATAAATATTCTATCTTTGTTATAAAAATATTCGCTCGGTGTTTTTTTAGAGATGCGCCGAGTAGCACTTTTGCCGAGTAACGAGTACCGAGTATTACTCGGTTCCATTTTTTTTCAACCGAGTACTCGGCCGAGTAACTCGGTTCAATCAAATTCCCATTTCGCGCGCGTGAACAAGTACAAACAGGTTACTATTACTACTCATTCATTAGCATAATTTTGATTTTATTGATTGAGATTATCAAAGCTTTCCTAAATTAGTAAAAAATACTTTTTGATTAACTGTTGGCTTAATATATGGAGATATACCTGCCTGCCTGCCTTTTCGCCGAAAAGTGATTGGCCGATTATCACTGGCCAACCAACGGTTCGTCTATGTTTCACTTTGACAACTAACGATTGTCAACTTTTTGTATGGTAACGTTTCATGTGGCAGAATTATTGTTAAACAGATTTTTATAATGACTCAATACATTCAAGGCACTTATCATTTGTCAAATCTTTCACTACGCCAAACAACTTTTAGACAAATAACGTTTCGTCTGTGTATCAGTTCCCTTTTGTACATTTATATTATATTAGAAAATAAATTATTTTTACATGTTATATTATAACCACAGAAATCTCCAACATATTACTCCAGTAACTTTATACATTACAGTAAGCGTTAAATCCGGTAGATCTGATTTTTTGCAGACTTGTTTATGATGTTGGCCTAATGATTGTCCCAAGTTTGTGAACTCGAGCGACGAACGCAACTTTGTCAAAAATCGAAAAAGCCGCGAAAAAATCGTTTATTTTTTAAATTTTGGCGATTATAACCCCAAAGGAATAGTGTTTGAAAAAACTTTCTTATGGCGTATATAAAGTAGACTAAATTTTCTACAATATGATACTAGAATTATCTCTGTACACCCAATCGTTTCTGAGAATAAATCTTTCAAATTTTATACTGAGACAAAGACTACAAAGTCACACCCCGGACACTCGGCCTAAAATCTATACAGACGGTGCAGTTGACATACCTACACTCACACAACTACGCATATGTCGTTCGAACACGTTTACGCATGTGTGCGTGTCATCTAGGGTTACTAAATTATTTTATGGAATAGCTATGACCCGTGCGTTCACCTGCCTGTGTTAAGTGTCCTATAATCTTACCTAGTTAGTGTTCGATCGTGTGTAGGTAAATATAACTTTCATCAACAATCAGTTTGCTTATGCTGAAACCAGTCGGTTGCACCCGAACCGACTCATCCGATAGCGGTCCCGCTACCGAATGGTACGGAATCTGCGATTCACAACGCCAATCGGATTGGCGTAGGAATGTCTTTTGGCCAGACCAAAGACAAGCTATCCCACCTAGTTTTCGAATACAGATACAAATTTGGTAGAAAAGTTAACTCATGGTAGGAATATACAAATCGTCAAATAACTGTATTTCGGGTTTATTTTGTGGTTTTGAATGACTTTTTTTACATAGAATTTGTATAATAAACGAGTAAATCGAACAATAACCTCTGGAAATTTGCATCTGCAACACAATAAATCATAGTTTACAATTTTCGTTTTACCTTCAATCTGTTGATGTTGTCAAAGTCAACGGAACTATTGTTTGTTTTGTTTGGAAATAACCAAATAACAACAAAAAGTAATAGCTTCATAGTGTGTGTCCATTACAGTTATATATAACATATCTAAAAGTAACCACTAACAAAAGTATCTACACTCCACCGATCATCTGAATCAATAATCCTACATCTTCACTGCACATATGCCAGAAGTCTGTCATCAAACTGAAGACTACCTGAAGTGGATCGGTCATCTGAACCAAGACTCCTACCTACCTGTCATAGTACCTATAACTTTGGGGATTTTGTCCCACATATCTAGCTATATCTACGTAAGTTTAATGTTTGTTAAATCACATGCCGTACACCGGCAAGGTGCTACTTTTATATACACCTACGGGGTCTGCGTTGTCATTATAGGGATTGGGGACCAATAAGTTCTGGCAGAAGTACATTTAAGTAACCTTTCCTTCATCTATAGATAGAACTAAAGTCGAACAGATAGGTACGAAAATACTGTTTGTTATGCAAGGACCAGAGGGGTTCGTGGGTCACCCCTTTTGGGCTGGCACAGTAATATTATAGACGCATGCACTTATCACACGGTCTTCTTACTTAGTTAGCTCCGACTATGTTTGTGACCACCACTGAGCACTGGGGCCAAAGTTGTTTCCGCTCTTGCTGTTATATCGTTGTTTGACGTGATGTCTCGTATCTCCAATGTTTCTTTGTGGTTTCTTGGCTTTTTGCTCAAACAACAAACATGTTTCATATTTTCATCTCAAAAAATAAACAATATCAACAAATCAAATGTGGCAATAATCTATTTCTAGCAATTCTTTTGAGCACAAACTGCCAACTTTGAAAATTTCATAACCCAAAATTCCAAAAACTAAACACATATTACACACTAAAGTTAATAAAAACTCGTTTACTGTCCATAATCTTACATTAATATTGAGAAAAACAGAGAAAAATCAAGTAAATACAATAATCTGAAAATCGTATTTAGCTATCCACGACAAAAAAGCTGTCCGAATCCCATCCGATTAGAAAACAGCTGGTAGTCGGTTGCAAACGTCAAAAGTAATCGGAATTGGCGTTGAGAATCGCAAATTGCCCGAACCAGTCGGTAGAGGCCAGTTTCCGTGGATCAGCCCGACCCGAATGGTTTCAGAATCGCTACGCAGAATAGCTTAACACAGTTTATAAAAATGATTCAATCTTTGTAGAAATCCTTATGAAATCAAAAATCTCTTATTCTTAACTTAAAATTGTGAACTTATCAAAACACAGTAGAAAAACGATTCAATCCTAGTATATTATATAGAAATTCTTATGAAATTAAAAATCTGTTATTCTTGTTTCGTTGAACAGATGAAAAAATTGGTACCTAAATTTAAATAACACAGCAACACAGCGTCATGGTCGTATTCTCATAGAAAATTGTCGTCCGATATAACCCTTCGTTGAGGGCTTCTCGCGTCCTTGCGGGGTAGGAAGCTTGAAACTGGCGGGGGGTGGGGAGTGTCCGTTCTATCTGTATTATCTATTCTATGACAAAGTTTGACTAGTAGAGTACTATAAGTACAGTATAACAAATTTCAAATCACAAAATGGCGATTTAAATTTTTTTCCACTAATGCCTTAATATGGGTATCAAGTGAAAGAGCTGGACTAGTATACTACTATACACTATGAAAAAAATATACTTATACCATATTTATACCATATCGAGGTAGTTGTGAAAAAAGAAACGTATTTCATCATTTTGTGGTTGCGGCCATCATGGATTTGAAATTTGTCAAAGTGTATAGTAGTCTACTAGTCAAGCCCTTTCATTTGATACCCATATTAAGGAATTAGTGAAAAAAAAAATTATGTAATTCGCCATTTTGTGATTTGAAATTTGTTATACTGTATAGTACTCTACTAATCAAGCCCTTTCATGTAATACCCATATTGAGGTAGATTGTGATTAAATATTTTGGTCCGCCATTTGGTGGAGGCGGCCATTTTGAAAAAACAAAGACATCATAAACAAGTCTACAAAAAATCAGATATACCGGATTTAACGCATCCTACTCCATACTTTCAGGCGACAAAGTTACTGGATTATATGTACACATTAGCAAAATTTCAAAGTTCAGAATGAAGTTAAGGTGAAATAGAAAGGAATTGGTTTGGTTAGGTTAGAACTGTGACCAACAAGGCACAAGCCAAGCAAGCAAAGAGAGCATTCCGCGTCAGCGGCCGGTGAAGTGCCAGAACCAAATCGCTTTTGTTTCAGTACACAGAGCACAAACATGAGAAAAATAATTATGAAAAAAATACTCCAATAATGCCATCAACCTGTATAATATTTGTTCCAAATGAAAATGGCATCCCTGTAAATAAATTTCGGCGAAAAGGCAGAGAACCCTACCTAAATATATTGCTTTTCTTAAACCGAGTATACTCGGCATTCAAACCGAGTACCGAGGCCGAGTACGAGTATCAAAAAACCCGCCGAGTATGCCGAGTACCGAGTATCAACCGAGTACTCGGCCCATCTCTATTTTTTATATATTAACTCTTTGTTTGTTACTTTTTATGTTTAAACAACTATTCGCTCTCTTTATTAATATTCACTCTCTATATATAAACATTCACTCTTTGTTGATAAATATTTACATTGTATTCTCAAATATTTAATCTGTGGTTTTAAAAATTCACTCTATGCTCACTCTATGTTATAAATATTCACTTTACATTTTGTTATTAATACTATTCACTCTGATTTTTAAATATTCACTTTGTGTTTTAAACATTCACTGTTTTAAAAATGTTCACATTGTGTTTTGAATAATTTTCTGTGTTTTTGTAAATTCACTCTTGTGTTTTATAAACATTCACTTTGTTTATAAATATTCACTCATATGCTTATTCCATTCACTCTATGTTTATAAAATTCACTCTGTGTTAACAAATATTCACGCTGTGCTTATAATTTTATTATTCACTCTGTATCTATTGACATCGGTGTTACATATTTTTTTATTTGTTTGCCAGACGGGTGAACAGTACGTGGACTCGACGTTTCCCGCGCACCCTCGTTCATTATACTACGCGGGGAGTTGCGACAGTGGCGCCGCCGCGCGCTGGCTGCGGCCGCACCAGATCAACGTCGATGCGGACCCGCGTCTACCCTGGGTCGTGTTTCGGGACCCTAGACCCTCAGATATATCACAAGGTAAGATTAGTTTTTGTAATATAGTTCTTAATGCAAGCGCGTAGGAGAGATTTTGCGACTGACCTGAATAATTGGCAGTCATAGGAACTACTGATAAAAGTGAAAACTTATAACTCGGAATTTGATACCTCACTTTGAAAACTACGCGGGTGAAACCGGGGTAAGTCAAGTGCGTAATGCCGCTAACTTAAAACGGGCAAGGAAAACGTCGTGAGGAAACTGATATGTACCTAGAAAGTTTCGAGGTAGTTTGTTACTAGGTAGTAGTTTGACAATGCCAATATTAACGTATTTTTGGCATATTCAAAAAGTTGGAATCATGTTTGTACTTACAGGTACTTTGGTAATTGTTCTAAATTCCACCACCATTATCAATACACACACACGCCAGTTTAACTAGATAGGTTTTTAGCACACTGCAGCACACTGCTTTGGCACCTCACTTAGTTTTAAAACTTGTGCTGTGTCCGATTCACCAAACTAAAGACAGCGTTTTATTTCATTTCCTAAACACATCACAGTACATCCGTAATGTTTCACTAGTATGTGCACACAAAGTTACGTACACACGGGTCATTAACTGACCTTGACCGCGATAGACACTTAACTAAGGAAATGCAAGTGATTATAATACATTAAATTAACTTGAAGTAAGTTATTTGCCACGGTGCTTGTACTTTAGTCAATGGTCTGTAGTGTAAATAAATAGCACTGATACGTTAACTACAAAACATATGCGTAAATGATGTGAGTGACCATAAACTGCATAATTTCCGTGTTTTTTACATCAGATTTTCAATTGTTTTCAGCAGATTGTGTTCAACAGTTGCAGTAGATAATGCAACGATAATGTTTATATTGTTATCACGATAATGATAATGTTTTTTTTTTTTTTTTTTTATTTAGTCCACAAAAATATCAATAACATTTTTCAAAATACTAAACTCTGCCAAACTGCACAGCAGTTTGTAGGCAGCAATGCTCTCAGATCATTTGTTTAATTAAAGTAACATCTATCTTTGCACACTAATATTTTAATTTCATGATTTTATTATAGACATTGTTATATTGTGGAGCTGTTTATATTGTTATCACGATAATGATAATGTTTATATTGTTATCACGATATAAATTATTGTTTAATTAACTCGACGTTTCGGCAGTGTTACAAACGCCGTGGTCATGAGGGTAGATCCCTCATTGCGAAATGAAGGAATCTCGATCTACCCTCATTTGGTCTTCCGAAAATCGCAGGGTTATCAACACGACACACAAGACTAACCGTATCACCAGGCTTCTCCGAACTCACTCATTTACATTATCTATGACATGATTCCACGACGCTGATAACCGAAAACCATCCCATAATAATGACGTTCGGTGTGTGATTAAGCCCCGTACAGTATACACATTATGTGTATAAATCGCGAAAGCTTAAAAACAATAGTAGATAATGCTGTTAAAATTTTGGTAATGTACAAAAAATAACGGTGTATTGTATGTGGGGTAGGTGTGCTCGGTAACTGTTGGCTGCTGTCGGCGCTAGCGGTACTAGCGGAGCGGTCGGCACTAGTGCGAGGGGTAGTAGTGCGCAGCGAGCCGCGACTCGGTGCCTACCAGCTGCGGCTGTGCAAGGACGGCCGCTGGCTCACCGTCACCGTGGACGATCTGCTGCCAGCGAACAAGAAGGGCCACTTGGTCTACTCGCAGGTAATCCTCAATTGTGGCTTGGAAATACCACCTAGTCTACTCTCAGGTAAGTCTCTCTCCAGCTGTGTCTGAAGGGACACCTAGTCTACTCGCAGATAAGCCTCAGCTGCGCCTTGGAAAGACCACCTCGTTCGCAGGTGAGTGACTCTGAAAGACCACCTCGTCTATTATCAGGTGATTCTTTCTCCGGCTGTGTATGAAGGGACGACACTTGATCTACTCTCAGGTGAGTGGCTCTGGTAGACCGGCTAGTCTACTCTCAGGTGAGTGGCTCTGGTAGACCGCCTAGTCTACTCTCAGGTGAGTCTCTCAACAGCTGCGGCTGTGCAAGGACGGCCGCTGGCTCACCGTCACCGTGGACGATCTGGTGCCAGCGAACAAGAAGGGACACTTGGTCTACTCGCAGGTGAGTGGCTCTGGTAGACCGCCTACTCTCCTCTGAGGTGAGTGGCTCTGGTAGACCACCTAGTCTACTCTCAGGTGAGTCTCTCTCTAGCTGTGCCTGAAGAGACACCTCGTCTACTCGCAGCTAAGTCTCTCACCAGCTTTGTTGTCCAGTCTACTGTCACGTGAGTCTCTCAGCTGCTGCGGCTGTGCAAGGACGGCCGCTGGCTCACCGTCACCGTGGACGACCTTCTGCCAGCGAACAAGAAGGGACACTTGGTCTACTCGCAGGTGAATGGCTCCGATAGACCGGCTAGTCTACTCTCAGGTGAGTCTCTCACGAGCTGTGTCTGAAGACACCTAGTCTACTCTCAGGTGAGTTTCTCTCCAGCTGTGTATGTAGAGAGAAAGTATTCATTGTCACTCTATTGTTAAACAAACTCAAAAATTTACGTCTAAAAACCGTTTCAATAACACTAACTTTCAAACCACCTCATCAAAGTAGATCCATTCGTTTAGAAAGTACGGTGGCTCAAATCCATAAATTATGTTAAATAGACTCATATAAATAAGCTATTCAAATGACACCTATCGTTTTAAAATGGAGGTTAATGATTATGCACACTTTCAGGCTAAAAGGAAACAACTGTGGGTCCCGCTGATAGAGAAAGCGGTCGCCAAACTGCACGGGTGCTACGAGGCTCTGGTCTCCGGGAGGGCTATTGAAGGTCAGTTCCCAGTCAAACGTCAACACCATTTTTCCTTCCATATGATAGGTACATATACAGGTCTACTTCATTTGAAGGCCTGTTCTGAGTATTTAAATAAACAACTCTTTGAGACGAACTTCTTAGCATTCCATGGATTCACCGTGCGGGTGCCGGGTACATCGTGTGACAAAGAGAGAAATCCCGAGTAGACCACAAGACTTGTGACTCGGGCGTAGGTTTAAAAGGGGCCCCTTAGTGACGTACGTCAACACTCACCTTCACTACTCGTATTTTTCTTCCTGCCCAGCCAAATCCGATATGATCCTACTAGTGCAGCTTTAGATACTCGTTCTGGTATAGAACTTACTACACTTCTAGACAAGCCAATCTATAACTCAATACAAATCCCGAAAAAAAAAAGAGTTTTTGTTGCCCTCTCTCAGGGCCGTCTTAAGTCTAATCTGCGCCGGGGTGCGGGACTCGGCCTGCGCCCTCGTCAGGCCCCGGACACTCGGCCTAAAATCCATACAGACGGTGCAGTTGACATACCTACACTCACACAACTACGCATATGTCGTTCGAACACATTTACGCATGTGTGCGTGTCACCTAGGGTTACTAAATTATTTTATGGAATAGCTGTGACCCGTGAGTTCACCTGCCTGTGTTAAGTGACCTATAATCTTACCTAGTTAGTGTTCGATCTTTAATGTAAATATAACTTTCATCAACAATCAGAAGGGAGAAGATTTAAAACAAAATAGGAGATAATAAAGGTACCTACCATGGACGAATTGAGTTTTAGTTAAGTACACTTACTCAAAGAGAAAACTTTAATCTGACAACATATTAATTAATCACTCCACATATCGTGTATTTCACATTAGATGGTAAAACTACGTCCATAAGTTGCATTTACACACAGTTCACTATAATCAGAGTATACACTGCACAAACTAATTATTAATTATTTCCATCGCATTTCTCACCACAGTAAAGAACAACATAATTTTTCAACTCTAATTCTTCAAAACTACAATTTAATTTTGTAAACAAACATTACGAATTGTTGTTACTATGGCCGCCTTGTGTCTCGCGGGATAATGTTGCTAGTTCCGGATTTATTTTTTTACTAATTGCTTAAAAAAATATAACTTTTGTATGTTGATAAATAGTGATTTATTTATTCGCATTATAGTAAGGATCTGGATAAGCATAAAACTTTAAATATTGTGAGAATAGTGAGTGAGTCTATTATACTCAAATCACATTTTAAGGTTGAAATCATTACTTAATAATTTATTTGCGCCGAATAAACAAAAATCAGTTTTAATTTCAAATTAAATTCAGAAACTTAATTGACCAAATTTCAACGACGGTAATAAAAAACTTGAACAAAAATAAACGAAAGTAATTTTTAGTTTTGTTTTCATGTTTCAAAACTATGATCTACCAAAAAAAAAGAAACATCAAAGGAGACATGGCCCAAATCGTACCCTGACCTCGGCACAAAATAATTGTATCTAATCTCAAAAAAATCTAATAACTGTATGTAAATATATTTTACGAAAAAAAATTACACCACTCCCATAACCCAAATTAGTGGCTAACATGTTTTTTTATTAGTGTAGTTTTGTAGGCGTTTTTTTTTAAAGTTCACCAATACTGTTTGCAATCCGATGTAATCATCATCATCATAACATCTTAGCATATACCTCTCTTCAAGTACGCCTCATATCCCAGGCCTATGCTAGTGCTGTGCTTGTGCTAGTACTTGTCCAGATTTGACCCGCGATGTAAGCATACTGATAATTGAATACAAAGTCCAAAGTACATTACCAAAAATAAGCGTATTATCATGAATTATTTTACTTACACTCGTTAAATTTGAATTCAATTCCAAGGCCACCCATCGCAAAAAGAACCTAAGCATATTCGTGCAATGTTTGATATATATCTTTATGACTCAGCCGGTATATATTATTTTTGTATCATTAACACCAAATTATACAATATATTTTGTTCCATAAAACGAGCTTTTGACACGAACTTCTACAAAACTTCTACAGGCAAAAAAACGCAGGTTAGCCACTCAAACGGATGATGATGATAGTTTAGAATATTATTACTAATAACTTAAAATCCGAGGTATATCAAAAAACCCAGGTGTGGCACCTGGGTTTTTTCAATGTGATTTGGGCTTATGTCCTTTATTTCACAATAAATGGAGCTATCACGTAACAAACATATAAACGAATTGAGATCCGTCTCCTTTTTTGAAGTTGGTTAAAAATTAAACTAAATCGTAGTAGTACCGGTAGTACTAGAACCGGTAAAGTTTATAAGTCAATGTCAAAGCCGTTAATTACTGAATAAGTTTTAGTTTAAAAATATCGTTAATTTTTTTTTGGAACTATCCATTCCAATAGTCAATGTACTCGTATCCTCTTACTGCTTTTAATGAACGGTTGTTGCGAAATCTTAAATAAGCATACTACTAGATGAAATCCTATATTCATTGTTCACTATTGACCGACATAATATATACATGGACGCACATAAAAGTACAGATAGTCTAATATAGAACCTCTTTCTTTTTTTTGAGTCGGTTGAATGCTAAGAAATAATCACTTACCAATAAATCTGAATAGTAGCAATCTTAGTACAAAAATCCACTAAATTGGCAACACTAGTGACTAGTGACTTCGTGAATTCCGAACTATTCTCCGCGCCATCACTCGTTACCATACGTTATTGGCGCCACTGACGTATTTCACAACGATTAACGAAAGCCGCAGTTTGAAAACAACGAGTTTAATAATTTCGTCACAGCACTTCAGTGTTGGCGCGTACTTCTAACCAGAATAGCTAACACAGTTTATAAAAATGATTCAATCTTTGTAGAAATTCTTATGAAATCAAAAATCTCTTATTCTTGTTTCGTATAATAGACGAAAAATTTGGTACCATTTTGTTAAATAATACAGCATCATGGTCGTATTCTCATAGAAAATTATCGTCCGATATAACCCTTCGTTGAGTGCTTCTCGCGGTGCTTGCGGGGAAGGAAGCTTGAAACTGGCGGGGGGTGGGAGTGTCCGTTCTATCTGTATTATCTATCTATGCCCTCGTTTTGTTTACACTGCAGCGACGCGACCGCCGCGACACGGCAGTATGAAAGTGGTCCTAGTCAACCAAAAACACAATACACGTAATTTTGATAATATATGTATTTATTACTCTAAAAATTAAACTTCGATTACTAAATATATATTTATTACATGTACATACACATACATCAAACAAACTCATTTTTTCTTGCTTTTGAGTTGGCAAAGATTTTAACTACTTAAATCATTTATTTTTTTATCAATTTTGGATTCTTATAATGGCCAAGTTGAACGAAGATATTTTTTTATTCATTTTAATTTTGAAAAGGATCTTTCACCTTCTGCTACTATGATAGTAGGCTACTATGATAGTAGGCTGTGTTAAATATATACGCACAGCTGTTGAGATCTTGAGATATTAGGAAATTAGGAAATTAAATTATTAGAATTTATATAGCTTAAAATATCAGTGGGAGTACTTATTGATGCATTGGGAAAAAATATTGGCAACAATTCTAATTCATTGTATAAATCCTTGAAAAATATAAGTTACGGTGGTCTATAAGTTACGGTGGTCTAGTCGGGAGAACGGCGGCTGCCGATCCGGAGACCCCGGGTTCAAACCCCACACGCACCACTGTCTTTTCGAAGTCATGTGCGTAATGCCGCTAACTTAAAACGGTGAAGGAAAACATCGTGAGGAAACCGACATGTACCTAGAATCTTTCGAAGTCATGTGTCATCCGCCAACCCGCAGTGGGCCAGCGTGGTGGATTATGGCCTTAACTCTCTCCTTGCGAGAGAAAGCCCCGAGTCCCAGCAGTGGGAACGTTTAGTGGGCTGTTGATGATGTTGATGTTGTATAAATCCTCCCCGTCAATATCAAATATCAAGCGTGTTTCGCCGTCTTGCTGCTAAGTTGGGATGCCGCGCCGTAAAGGACAAAATTGCGGGGTACCTGGTGCCGCATCAGCTGGGTTTTGGGACGCGTTTGGGCTGTGAAGCCGTCACGCAACGCGTGCGTACGTGATGAATCCGAGAAATGGAGGTAATATCGTGCTGAAGATGGACATTAAAAATCTTTTTAACACCTTGGAAAGGGACGTTCTGTTGAGAGAAGTTAAGGAAAAAGTTCCCAAAAAGACACTTTTCCCCACGCCTCAGAGACCTGGGCCTCGTGGTGAGCCCTTCTGAGTGTGATTTTTTTCCCTGCGTGGGGAGTGTGGTTAGCTGTTCCGAATAAATTATTTGTTACGGACTGCTCCCACCTGGCAATATCCAGCTAAACTGTTGACATTTGACGAGGTTCTGAAATTCGCGGCTGAGTCTTTCCTCAACGTTTCCTTTGACGATAATTAATGGTTGCAGGCAGCTCTGCCGATCTCGTATGGGGGTCTTGGCTTGCGTTGCGCGTGGGACGTTGGCCTGCCGGCTTTTTTGCATCGGTGCATGGGGTTGCTGACCTTGTCGCTGCTATCTTTAATTCAAATGCCAGCGAGGAAAGTTTGCCTTATGCATGTGATGCTTTGATGGCTTGGAGTGTCCTCAACTCCTGCTAATAGTCTCTGGTGATGTCTAATGTTCAGCGGGAGTGGGATATTGTTGGGGCTAGGCGGATCCAGGAGCAGCTACTGTCTTGTGCCACAAGGGCGGGTATGGACAGACTCCGGGCCGTCTCGCAGCCAGAATCTGGATCATAGTTGCACGCGCTACCGTCTCCTCACCTGGTCACCTTATTAGAAGACAACTCGCTGCGCGTGGCGGTGGCTCTTCGTCTGGGCCCTGGGCTGTAAGGTGTGTGAACCCCATATATTTATGCACCTGCGGATCCATGGTTGAAGCTGATGGCTATCATAGGAAGAATCACAGGAAGATTCTCGCGTCACCATGCACTCAATGATGTAGTTCGGAGAGTTTTGATATCGGCGAGTGTTCCTTGCACGCTTGAAGCCCCGGGGCTGTGTAGATCGGATGGTAAGAGACCGGGCGGGCTGACCCTAGTGCCTTGGAAGAACAGAAAGTGCCTTATATGGGACGCCACTTGCGTCAGGACTGTTGCTGCCAGCCACTTGGGTCGCACTGTTCACTCGCCGTCAGCGGCTATGGAGGATGCTGCTGAGAGGAAGAAGGTGAAGTACAGCGCGCTAGTGCCCGATGTACGAGATTGTACCAGTCGCCGTGGAGACCCTGGGTTGTTAGGGGGCGGAGACTAAGGGGTTCCTTTGGGGGTTAGGACGCAGACTCCGAGATACTATTGGTGACTCCCGCTCCGGATCATTCCTGGAGCAAAGGTTGGCCATTGCTATTCAATGTGCCTTGGAGCCGATAACACTGAGATTTTGACGTTTACATAGGCGCCGCGCTGTAAATTCAAATGAAGTTACACCTAATTGTAGTGATTTAGAGATCATTACTCTTTAAGTGCGAGCGCCCAGACGGCTATGTCAAAAGACGCAACAGACGTACAGGTGCCGCACCGCGCGCTAATTTCAAATGAACTAACACTCTATTGACTTAGAGATGATTTTGCTTCAAGTGCGGGCGATCGGGCGGCAATGTCAAAGGGCGCAATTACTCGCCTATGACAGACGCACAGGTGCCGCACCGCGCGCCTATTTCAAATAAACTTATTACACTCTATTGACTTAGAGATGATTTTGCATCAAGTGCGGCGACCGACTTGAACGGGCGACCGGGCGGCAACGTGTCAAACGTACATGCTTACATACTCTTTGGATTAGAGATATTGCTGCGCGCGTGTTGAATTAAATAAAATTGTTAGATATTTGAGTAGTGTAGTAATGCGGCATGACAAGCGCCGAAAGCGTAATAAAAGTAAAAAAAATATTATTGTCGATGACTATTTTTTTTGCTTGCATATTTGTCGGCGCTCGAGAGGCGCCCCCGGGCGCTCCGCGCCCGGGTGCATCGCACCCCTTGCACCCCCTGGTAAAGACGGCCCTGCCCTCTCTAACACTATTTAGCTCTATGTGCGTCGGCACTTAATTTATAGAGTATTAAAGATTGCACGCGCTTTTGTTACGTGAAGTTTGATATCTTTAGACCAGGCAAATACATGACATGGACATTTTTTTTGTATGGGCAAAAATACCAATACAAAAATTTTAAAAGCGTAGAACTAAAGTTAACATATTTAATGTTCATAACATGCCCTTAAAAGGTTGCAGTTCTTGAGGGATTGATCATTATAAATGGACATTGATGGCTGTTCGTCGGAACATATGGTAGTCAAAGCCGGAGTCCCTCAAGGGTTGGTGCTCTCTGCGATGCTCTTTCTGCTGCATATCAACGATCTGTTGAAGCCCGGTTTCTATGGGTACGCAGACGACAGCACCGTTGTAGAGAGTTACATATCTAGTGCGAGAAACAGCGGGCAGTAATCTGAAGCAGTGAGAAAGAATATGTACTCTTTGAAACGGTGCTATCATCTGCGTCCCCAGAGATACCGCATTTCCACATAGAGAGCACATACCTTTGAGGGGACTTCGTCATTGATATCCATTTGATTCGGCGATTAGATAAAAAACCACGAGTGATTATTAATCTAAAGCCCGCCATACACGCTACGTACGGTCTGCCGGAGAGGCCTACCTTTGCAGTTATGCCTGCGCAGGTAGACCGGAGTGTGTGTGGGAAGCCTGCACAGGCGACCGGAGCAAGATCGAAAATCAATTCTGTTCGTTTGGACTGCGCAGGCATAACTGCACAGGTAGACCTCTCCGGCAGACCGTAGCGTGTATGGCGGGCATTATAGTTGATTGATCCCTCAAGAAGTACGATATCCACGCTATAAAACCAGCAAACAAACTAGAAGCAGAAAGCTTGCTTCTAATACCATCATACCACACGTTGTCGAAAGCCTTCGAGACATCCTGGAAAACCGCTCGAGGGTGCGGTTAGTTAACCTGGTGTCTTTTTAATAGCGAAATTTAAAGCAGATACAGTCAATATTCAAAGCAAATAGTACGCGGATAGTAGTGTTTCAACAGGTTTGTGTTCGTAGGTCTGTGCACGTTGACTGGCGCGCCGTGCGAGTCGGTGTCGCTGCAGGCGGGCGGCGGCGGCGGCGGCGGCGCGGGCGGGGGCGCGCCGCTCGAGCCGCTCGACCGCGACCTGGTGTGGGCGCAGCTGCTGTCCTCGCGCCAGGCCAGCTTCCTCATGGGCGCCAGCTGTGGCGGCGGGAACATGAAGGTCAGCTCACTCTGATAACCCCAGCGAGGGGGATATGATGGTTAGCTTGCTCAGGTTAGGGGGACATGAAGGTTAGCTAGCTCAGGTGAGGGGGACATGAAGGTTAGCTAGCTCAGGTGAGGGGGACATGAAGGTTAGCTAGCTCAGGTGAGGGGACATGAAGGTTAGCTAGCTCAGGTGAGAGGGACATGAAGGTTAGCTAGCTCAGGTGAGGGGACATGAAGGTTAGCTAGCTCAGGTGAGGGGGACATGAAGGTTAGCTAGCTCAGGTGAGGGGGACATGAAGGTTAGCTAGCTCAGGTGAGGGGGACATGAAGGTTAGCTAGCTCAGGTTAGGGGGACATGAAGGTTAGCTAGCTCAGGTGAGGGGGACATGAAGGTTAGCTAGCTCAGGTGAGGGGACATGAAGGTTAGCTAGCTCAGGTGAGGGGGACATGAAGGTTAGCTAGCTCAGGTGAGGGGGACATGAAGGTTAGCTAGCTCAGGTGAGGGGGACATGAAGGTTGGCTAGCTCAGGTGAGGGGGACATGAAGGTTAGCTAGCTCAGGTGAGGGGACATGAAGGTTAGCTAGCTCAGGTGAGGGGGACATGAAGGTTAGCTAGCTCAGGTGAGGGGGACATGAAGGTTAGCTAGCTCAGGTGAGGGGGACATGAAGGTTAGCTAGCTCAGGTTAGGGGGACATGAAGGTTAGCTAGCTCAGGTGAGGGGGACATGAAGGTTAGCTAGCTCAGGTGAGGGGGACATGAAGGTTAGCTAGCTCAGGTGAGGGGGACATGAAGGTTAGCTAGCTCAGGTGAGGGGGACATGAAGGTTAGCTAGCTCAGGTGAGGGGGACATGAAGGTTAGCTAGCTCAGGTGAGGGGGACATGAAGGTTAGCTAGCTCAGGTGAGGGGGACATGAAGGTTAGCTAGCTCAGGTTAGGGGGACATGAAGGTTAGCTAGCTCAGGTGAGGGGGACATGAAGGTTAGCTAGCTCAGGTGAGGGGGAATGAAGGTTAGCTAGCTCAGGTGAGGGGGATATGAAGGTTAGCTAGCTCAGGTTAGGGGGACATGAAGGTTAGCTAGCTCCGGTGAGGGGACATGAAGGTTAGCTAGCTCAGGTGAGGGGGAATGAAGGTTAGCTAGCTCAGGTGAGGGGGACATGAAGGTTAGCTAGCTCAGGTTAGGGGGACATGAAGGTTAGCTAGCTCCGGTGAGGGGACATGAAGGTTAGCTAGCTCAGGTGAGGGGTACATGAAGGTTAGCTAGCTCCGGTGAGAGGAACATGAAGGTCAGCGTTCTCTAATATTATACCTCCGGCGAAGCGGTGCTAGCTGCGGCGGCGGGAACATGAAGGAAAGTCATTGTGCATGAGCGAAAAAAGGCTTCTGAGTTGGCACGACCAATTTTCGACAGGTGGCGTAGCAACACGTGCAGGGTACACCTAGTGAAATTATAAATTAGTAAACATAAATATAAACGTTCCAGGTGGACGAGGAAGAGTACCAGCGTCTAGGGCTCCGCCCCCGGCACGCGTACTCCGTCCTCGACGTGGCGGAGGTGGCGGACGGGGCGGGGGGAGCGCGCGCGCGGCTGCTGCGCCTGCGCAACCCGTGGGGGCACTACACGTGGCGCGGGGCCTGGGCGCACGGGTGCCCGCGGTGGACCGAGGCCGCGCGCCGGGCGGTGCTGGCGGGCGCGGGCGCCGGGGCGAGACATACAGACCATGGTGGCTTCTGGATACAGTTCGATGATGTGCTCAAGTAAGAAAAAGAAAAAAAAATAATTGTAAAAAAAACTTTTTTTTTTTCAAATAGTAGTGAGGATACTCTTGCTTGGTGTTTCTTTCTCTTTAGCAGCTCAAGATTAGATCTTGCGACTAAAATAAAAATAAATGTTATCTGTTAGCGCCACTCATGTGCCATATCGTATCTATTTAATATATCGCTATCCCTTTCTCAACCAATCTTAAGAATACGACCACTTCCGAATGTATTCTTCGGAATGAGTGCACTGTGCCCGAGACCCGAGGTCAAGGGCAAAGCAGTCTGCATTCGAACGTCCTCTGCGTCGGATGTGAGATAACCGCAAAATCCATCGAACTCTGTGCTCACCGCGTACGCGTCACCAAATATCTGCGCCTAGCAGCACCGCCGCACGCGACATCGTCTGCTCGCTACCCAGCAGAGCTATTGATATATAGCCCGATATATACAAGGTGTTGCAGAAAGGTGCAACAATATTCATTGTAGTTCATCTACATAACGTTTTGAATAATGTATGTGAAAATTAGACATGAAAACTCAAATTTTTTTTTCCAAAAAAAAAAAGATTTGTTTTGTTTGTTATTTTATTTGACATACCCCTAATGGCCTGATCTCGGCACGGATTTTTGTACGACGTCGTGGCGTCGGCGGTAAGGTCGTTTGTCAGCTGTACATGCGTTAAGGTTGAAGCTGGTAATTTGGTAGGAATTTTACGTCAAACTTTGACTCGAATTATCTCGTGATCTACCGTGCTGAGGGGAAAGAGACCTTCGGTGACGAAGTCTACATCAGTGTTGTCATGAATGGACTGTCAAAATATTGTTGGGCGTAAATCCACCACGTTGTATAGAGATAAGCCCGCCGGAATCTCTGCCGACCTGAACGGACACCGAAGAACTGCAGCTATTCCCGTTCTCGGAAGTACGTCAGGTTAGTGGTCTTTCTTTCCCGCTATCCTGGTAGTGAAGGCGCGTTTCACCATAAAGCTTAGTGGCCGCGATAACATTATCTCTGGAAAAAAAAAAGTTTAGGAAACAAAAAATTGGCAGTCATAGGAACTGCCGATAGAAGTGAAAATTTATAACTCAGAATTAATTAGCTTACTTTGGAAATTACACGGGTGTAACCGGAGGGCGTGGCCTAGGCATCATGGCATGGCCATCTTGAAATGCGTCAGCATTTGTTATTGGCTGATGCATTTCTAGATGGCCATGGTATTATGCCGAGGCCACGCCCTTTGAGCATTTGCTATTGGCTGACGTATTTCTAAATGGCCAATAGTCATGGTTCCGAGTTTACCCGAAGATTTCTTATCATACCGGAGCGTGACGGTAGAATTCAATTCACAGCCCACGAAATATCTGTCTAGGCGCGAAGTTTTCACTAAAGAAGTTTTCACTTCAATAAAATTCACATGAATGTTGTTCCAGATACTTCGACTGCATCGACATCTGCAAGGTGCGCGCCGGCTGGCACGAGGTGCGGCTGGCGGGCATCCTGCCGCCGCTGTCCTCGCCGCGGCACCTCACCTGCCTGCTGCTGTCCGCCGCGCAGCCCACGGAGGTGGACTTCACGCTGTTCCAGGAGGGACAGAGGTACGGGGGGCGGCACTAGTGTACCATACACGAGGGGCGGCACCTCACCTGCCTGCTGCTGTCGGCCGCGCAGCCCACGGAGGTGGACTTCACGCTGTTCCAGGAGGGACAGAGGTACGGGGGGCGGCACTAGTGTACCATACACGAGGGGCGGCACCTCACCTGCCTGCTGCTGTCGGCCGCGCAGCCCACGGAGGTGGACTTCACGCTGTTCCAGGAGGGACAGAGGTACGGGGGGCGGCACTAGTGTACCATACACGAGGGGCGGCACCTCACCTGCCTGCTGCTGTCGGCCGCGCAGCCCACGGAGGTGGACTTCACGCTGTTCCAGGAGGGACAGAGGTACGGGGGGCGGCACTAGTGTACCATACACGAGGGGCGGCACCTCACCTGCCTGCTGCTGTCCGCCGCGCAGCCCACGGAGGTGGACTTCACGCTGTTCCAGGAGGGACAGAGGTACGGGGGGCGGCACTAGTGTACCATACACGAGGGGCGGCACCTCACCTGCCTGCTGCTGTCGGCCGCGCAGCCCACGGAGGTGGACTTCACGCTGTTCCAGGAGGGACAGAGGTACGGGGGGCGGCACTAGTGTACCATACACGAGGGGCGGCACCTCACCTGCCTGCTGCTGTCGGCCGCGCAGCCCACGGAGGTGGACTTCACGCTGTTCCAGGAGGGACAGAGGTACGGGGGGCGGCACTAGTGTACCATACACGAGGGGCGGCACCTCACCTGCCTGCTGCTGTCCGCCGCGCAGCCCACGGAGGTGGACTTCACGCTGTTCCAGGAGGGACAGAGGTACGGGGGGCGGCACTAGTGTACCATACACGAGGGGCGGCACCTCACCTGCCTGCTGCTGTCGGCCGCGCAGCCCACGGAGGTGGACTTCACGCTGTTCCAGGAGGGACAGAGGTACGGGGGGCGGCACTAGTGTACCATACACGAGGGGCGGCACCTCACCTGCCTGCTGCTGTCGGCCGCGCAGCCCACGGAGGTGGACTTCACGCTGTTCCAGGAGGGACAGAGGTACGGGGGGCGGCACTAGTGTACCATACACGAGGGGCGGCACCTCACCTGCCTGCTGCTGTCCGCCGCGCAGCCCACGGAGGTGGACTTCACGCTGTTCCAGGAGGGACAGAGGTACGGGGGGCGGCACTAGTGTACCATACACGAGGGGCGGCACCTCACCTGCCTGCTGCTGTCCGCCGCGCAGCCCACGGAGGTGGACTTCACGCTGTTCCAGGAGGGACAGAGGTACGGGGGGCGGCACTAGTGTACCATACACGAGGGGCGGCACCTCACCTGCCTGCTGCTGTCCGCCGCGCAGCCCACGGAGGTGGACTTCACGCTGTTCCAGGAGGGACAGAGGTACGGGGGGCGGCACTAGTGTACCATACACGAGGGGCGGCACCTCACCTGCCTGCTGCTGTCCGCCGCGCAGCCCACGGAGGTGGACTTCACGCTGTTCCAGGAGGGACAGAGGTACGGGGGGCGGCACTAGTGTACCATACACGAGGGGCGGCACCTCACCTGCCTGCTGCTGTCCGCCGCGCAGCCCACGGAGGTGGACTTCACGCTGTTCCAGGAGGGACAGAGGTACGGGGGGCGGCACTAGTGTACCATACACGAGGGGCGGCACCTCACCTGCCTGCTGCTGTCCGCCGCGCAGCCCACGGAGGTGGACTTCACGCTGTTCCAGGAGGGACAAAGGTACGGGGGGCGGCACTAGTGTACCATACACGAGGGGCGGCACCTCACCTGCCTGCTGCTGTCCGCCGCGCAGCCCACGGAGGTGGACTTCACGCTGTTCCAGGAGGGACAGAGGTACGGGGGGCGGCACTTGTGTACCATACACGGGGGGCGGCACTAATGTACCGTATACGGGGGCGCCAGGGAACGGGGCGGCAGTAGTATACCATACACGGAGAGCGGCAGGGAGCGGGGCGGCACTAGTGTACCATACACGAAGGGCGGCACTAGTGTACCATACACGGGCGACGGCAGAGCGGAGCGGCACTAGTATAATTGAGACGTCGCGACTTCGTAAAAATCGTACAATGAAGTGACGTCACTCGAAACTTCCAAGCACTGTATCTTCATTGTTTTTGTTGTGAGACAAAAAATTAAAAGAATATTTATTATTTTTATTTTATAATCTAGCCAGCAGACTAATTATTTGTTTTTAGTCATCGTGCCCATTGATTTGTTTGCAGAAACTCGGAGAAGAGTCAGCGTTCTCAGCTGGATCTGTGCGTGGTCGTGTTCCGAACCAAATCTGGACCCAGTGCGCAGATTGGGAAGCTGGTCGCTCATAGTAAACGACAAGTAAGTACCTAGTATAGAATACGGGCACAGAATAAATATTAGTACAAGTACAGAACACTCACTTAGCGAAAACAATTATATGAATAGCGACTCTTGCTGGGACACAACAAAGTTCAATTCAGCTCACAATACCTGTCGCGATTTTCAAATAAACATTTGCGCTCTTTCTAACGCGTAACTCTGTCCCTGTCTAGCGCGGAGGGTTGTCGACATATCTAATAACAATATGCGCGGGAAACGTGTTGCGCGAGCGCTCAGCCGTGCGTCCGATAACCGACTGGCACTTGTTCCCTGGGAGGAACGGTCTAGCTGTAGGCTAAAACCGCGCGATCTTGAGCGAGTGATGATGCACTGATACGGATCTCGCATGTAGTTGTTCAGTATGCCAGCCAGCGTGATGGATTATGGCCTTTACTCTCTCCTTGCGAGAGAAGACCCCGATTCCCAGCAGTGGGAACATTTAGTGGGCTGTTGATGATTGATGATATTTTCTTTTGTCCTTTTCGTTATGTTCTGCTGTATGTAGGTATATGTAAAATTTTGTTTAGTTAAATAGATTTGGTTAGTCGGTAGATCGCGCTTCAAGCAACATCTTTAAAAGAAAAATTGGCAGTCATAGCGACTGCCGTGCCGATAAAAGTGAAAACTTATAACTTCAAATTTTAGTATTCCTAACAACACTAATGTAGCAGAATACATCACCTGTATTTATAGCTACAGATATCAACTATGATATATACCTACGCGAATTCGCAAAATTTCACTCAAAAAGTGTGAAATGCTACACTGCTCCGCCGCCGGTTCGTCGCTACATCGCTATATTAGCAGTCGGTGTCGCGTAGTCATAAGATTTGTCCCTATTTAAGTCTTAGAGAGAAGTTTTTACTTTAAAAAGGGACCCCGAATCCTATCATTGGAATCATAAATTGGGCACATAATAAGGCCCGCCGCACATGCCCACACTCGCACTCTACACTGCGCCAATGGCGCTTTAACATCGGTGGGCTCGTGTGTGTCCGCTATAGGCGAGAAGACTAAAAAAACTAATTAGTCCGTCAGATTATAAAATAAGTGGCCAAGTGCGAGTTAGACTCGCCCATGAAGGGTTCCGTTGCAGCAAGTAACATAATATACATAGTACACATAGTTTTTTTAGTTCGTTGTAACTTTGATCGAAGTTTTTAATTATGTATTTATGACGTACTAAAAAAAAACTACTCATCAGATCGAGTTCAAACCAATTTTCGTTGGTAGTTTTCATGGTAATGTACATCATATATATTTTTTTTAGTTTTTTCATTCTCTTATTTTAGAAGTTAGAGGGCGGGGGGACACATTTTACCACTTTGGAAGTGTCTCTCGCGCAAATTATTCAGTGTAGACAAAAACTATATTAGAAACCTCAACATCATTTTTGAAGACCTATCGATAGACACCCCACACGTGTAGGTTTGATGGAAAAAAAAAATGAGTTTCAGTAAGTAAGTATCAACCCTAATTTTTATTTTTTTTATTTTTTCCTACGTTTCACAAACAAATGCTTGAAGTTTCAAGTAACGTCGCGTTATGGTATGATTTTTACGATAGTGACGTCACAACTCCCCATTCCGGAAGTTTGATGATCTATATCTCTGTCAATTTTTGAGGATTTGGTAAAACAAAAAATACGTGTCCCATATTTTTTCATAGTCTACCTGACGAACTAATTTGAGTGGTGTATTTTACAACAGACAGACAGCAACTGGGATGACGACAGGGTGTAAATCATGTCGTGTCAAGACATCAGTCAGTGTGTCTACAAAAACGAAGCAAGGTGGACACGATTGATATAATCTTAACGAGTTTTTAAATAGATTAGTGTCACTAAGGAAATCATCAGAAAAAAACAATCTTAAACATTTAATTAAAAATATTTAGCGCCTCTGCGATTCGTTTCCTAATAGAATCCTTTAATTTAGTATTCATATACCTAATCTAAGTATTTTACGTCGTATAAACATGTTTCTCTTCGAAGCTTCAATAAGTTTTTCCATTTCGCAAATACTCGCGACACCGCCACTTGAAAACAACGTCTCGGTCATCTAGCCGACAAGCGCGTACACGCTCATCCAGAGTCCTGTCCAGTCGCCGGCGACTCGGTCGCTGGCTACTGTGACTAACAACAGTTTAAATAGGTAGTTACGCACTTGGTCGTCGGTCGCCCAGGCGACTCGGTGACTCGCCAATCGGTGACGCAAAAGCGACTGCTGGTCGCCGGCGACCAATAGGAACACGGCTTCAAATGGAAGCATTCACACCGCGAGCAACTGTCGTAATGAACAGACGTCACGTCGCGCACAAATATGGCTCATGCTTTCGATACCGAGAAATTTATATTGGATAAACAATCCCGAATATATAATCCGTTCTTGCGTAGTAAAAACATTTACGAGGGTATTTTTTCACGTCTGTCGCTCGGCTTAGTCTCCTGGGCCTAGTTGCCCAAGTTTTGGTCGAGGCCGAGTTGCCGGCGACTAGTTGACAGCGCGTATAGCTACGTACGTGCCGGCGTCGACTTGTGAGAGCAAATGCGGAGTTTGGTACTGCGCCATAGGTTTTAAATACTCCCACTCGCACACGGCTCGTGACGGCCAATGCGAGTGTGGGCATGTTAGCAAGAAAATGTTCCCTACTCTCCCCTATTTCCTTTTCTTCTCCAACCCAAGATTCATGTAATAAAAAGAAAACGAATGACAAAGGTCACGGACCCCGGAGTCTGTGGAGCTGTAAAATAAAAATAAAAATGGTTGTCTGTAAAGTCGGTTTACTGACGATAGTTAAACGTGACAACGTCTTAAGAAATCAGTACGCTGATAGCGCGAGTAGTGATACCGCTCGACTCGGCGGGTGGCGCCCTCAGCGCTCAGCTTCGTCCGCATGGCACGGAGGACGAACTAACGGTAACGTTACATGTCGTCATGTTTTGCGGGCGTGCAGCCGGCTTCACCGAATTATAAGACGTTATCACGTCAAAAAATTAAAAAAAAGATCTCACTAGTGTTAATTTTTCAGGTTCGCGGCTTCGTCGGCTGCCACAAGATGCTCGAGAAGGGCTTCTACCTGGTGGTCTGCCTCGCGTTCAACCACTGGCACACGGGGCTGGAGCTGGCGGCCAGCGGCGCGTGGCCGCGACACGTGCTCGCCGCGCACTCCTCCAAGCCGCTCGCGGTGGAGCGCCCGCCGCTGCACGCGCATATACTGGCCGACGCTATTATAGGTGACTATGCGATTACAGCGGGCTCGACTTATACTGGACAGAGTCGAAAATGTATGGAAACCAGTTTAAGTTGAACCGTGGTGCAACACACTTTGGGGGTGCAACTTATACTGGACACTATCAAAAATGTATGAAATCCAGTTTAAGTTGACCTGTGGAGTTTCAGACAGTTGGGGGTCCAACTTATACTGGACATCTTCGAAAATTTATGGAAACCAGTTTAAGTAGAGCCGTGGTGCAACACACTTTGAGGGTTCAACTTATACTGGGCACCATCAAAAATTTGTGTATACCAGTTTAAGTTGAGCTGTGGAGTTCCAGACACTTGCGGATCCAACTTATACTGGACTTAATCGAAAATGTATGGAAACCAGATTATCCTGAGCTCTGATGTCAGCAGCATACCTATGCAGCGGGGTCAACTTATAGTGGAGCTCTTGCAAAATGTAAGGTAACCAGTTTAAGTTGAGCCTTGGTGAAATACACTTCGGGGGTTCAACTTATACTGGACATAATCGAAAATGTGGAACCAGTGGAAGTTGAGCTGTGGAGTTTCAGACACCTGCGGGTCCAACTTATGCTGGACATATCGAAAATGTATGAGAACCAGATTACGCTGAGCTCTGATGCGAGGACCATTCTTATTCAGCGGGGTCAACTTATAGTAGTACTTACTCAAAATGTCAGGGAACCAGTGTAAGTTGAGCCGTGAAGTAGCGTCCAGTAATTCGGGCGAATGCCAGAAAGGTTTGTACTTCTACCTGGTGGTCTGCCTCGCGTTCAACCACTGGCACACGGGGCTGGAGCTGGCGGCCAGCGGCGCGTGGCCGAGACACGTGCTCGCCGCGCACTCCTCCAAGCCGCTCGCGGTGGAGCGGCCGCCGCTGCACGCGCATATACTGGCCGACGCTATTATTGGTGACTATGCGATTACAGCGGGCTCGACTTATACTGGACTCAATCGAAAATGTATGAAATCCAGTTTAAGTTGAGCTGTGGAGTTAAAGACACTTGTGGGTTCAACTTATACTGGACATTATCGAAAATGTAAAAACCAGTTTAAGTTTGAGCTGTGGAGTTTTAGACATTTGGAGGTCCAACTTATACTGGACCAGGGTTGGAAAAAAAACATTTTTTTAATTTTATAAAACAAACAGTTCAAAATGTTTTAAACAAGTGTCTTTTTTGTTTTTTATGTTGTTTTTATTCATTTTAGTTTTGTGCATTAATTTCATTTCAAATAGACGTCATATTTATTCATTTATAGGTTTATAGGCTAGGTACTTTCTTTGCAAAATGGTTATTGATTACACAGTTGTTTCATGTTGCGAGTTGCGAGCATACCTATTACCTATATCTAATCTGTACTCTAAACGGTTTAGATTCACCTGTGTCTTCTAACTAACTAATGTTCATTTTTAACAGGGGAAACCCATTGTTTAAATACCGTTTTTAAGAGTTCAATGGGGAAACTCCAATATTTCTATTTTAATACGGGAAATGCCCTACTAGTCCATTGAATTACTTTCTTTCGACGGTCGACATTAGGGACTTTCCTAGCAGGACCAACGGGGAATTACCTATTAATTCTAGAGGTATACATTGAAGTGTATTTCTTTGTAATGTTTCTTTTCAAAAACTCATTATTCGTTTTGTGAGTAGGTACAAAAAAATTAAATAAATAGCATAGACTCAACTGGTTTTATGTCAATCTATTTCGAGCCCTAAATATTAATTTATTTTCATTCAAAAAGTAGTTTTAAACATTGTTTTTTTCTTTATGTTTGAAACACTGTTTAATACTTGTTTTAATCTTTGTTTTTAAACATATGATTAAAACACTGTTTAAATTCAAACTGTTTTAAACACTGTTTTAAACATGTGTTTTAATAAAACAACTTGTTTTAATCATGCCAACCCTGAACATAACATAACGTAAACACAGCGACACGACAGTGACAGCCGACAGATAGCAGCAGCTGAGTTTCTTTCTCGCTCAGGCACACTCTGCACACCCACTCGAGTTGACCCTAACAGGGTTGGAAAAAAACCAGTTTTTTTAAATTTTATAAAACAAACAGTTCGAAATGTTTTAAACAAGTGTTTTTTTTGTTTTTTGTGTTATTTTTATTCATTTTAGTTTTGTCCATTCATTTCATTTGAAATAGACGTCATATTTATTAATTTATAGGTTTATAGGCTAGTAGAGATGCGCCGAGTAACACTTTTGCCGAGTAACGAGTACCGAGTATTATTCGGTTCCATTTCTTTTCAACCGAGTACTCGGCCGAGTAACTCGGTTCAATCAAATTCCCATTTCGCGCGCGTGAACAAGTACAAACAGGTTACTATTACTACTCATTCATTAGCATAATTTTGATTTTATTGATTGAGATTATCAAAGCTTTCCTAAATTAGTAAAAAATACTTTATGATTAACTGTTGGCTTCATTATATCTACCTAAATGGGATACTGCCTTTTCGCCGAAAAGTGATTAGCCGATTATCACTGGCCACCAACGGTTCGTCTATGTGAAACATAGAAAAACAAACTTTGATAACTAACGATTGTCAACTTTTTGTATGGCAACGTTTTATTTGGCAGAGTTTTGGTTAAACAGATTTTTATAATCACTCAATACGTTCAAGGCACTTATCATTTGTCAAATCTTTCACTACGCCAAACAACTTTTAGACAAATAACGTTTCGTCTGTGTATCAGTTCCCTTTTGTACATTTATATTAGATTAGAAAATAAATTATTTTTACATGTAATATTATAACGACAGAAATCTCCAACATATGTACACATTTGCAAAATTTCAAAGTTCGGAATGAAGTTAAGGTGAAATAGAAAGGAATCGGTTTGGTTGGATTAGAACTAAGAAATGTGACCAACAAGGCACAATCCAAGCGAGCATTCCGCGGCAGCGGCCGACGAAGTGCCAGAACCAAATCGTTTTTGTTTCAGTACAAAGCACAAAAATGAGAAAAATAATTATGAAAAAAATACTCCAATAATACCATCAACCTGTATAATATTAGTTCCAAATGAAAATGGCATCCCTGTAAATAAATTTCGCCGAAAAGGCACAGAACCCTACCTAAATATATTGCTTTTCTTAAACCGAGTATACTCGGCATTCAAACCGAGTACCGAGGCCGAGTACGAGTATCAAAAAACCCGCCGAGTATGCCGAGTACCGAGTATCAACCGAGTACTCGGCCCATCTCTATAGGCTAGGTACTTTCAAATTTGCAAAATGGTTATTGGTTACACAGTTGTTTTATGTTACGAGCATACCTATTTCCAGGGTTGAAAAAAAAAACAGTTTTTTTTTTAATTTTATAAAACAAACAGTTTAAAATGTTTTAAACAAGTGTTTTTTTTGTTTTTTATTGTTCATTTTAGTTTTGTGCATTCATTTCATTTCTAATAGACGTCATATTTATTCATTTATAGGTTTATAGGCTAGGTACTTTCAAATTTGCAAAATGGTTATTGATTACACAGTTGTTTTATGTTGCGAGTTGCGAGCATACCTATATCTAATCTGTTAAACTGTTTAGATTCACCTGTCTCTTCTAACTAACTAAATAATGTTCATTTTTAACAGGGGAACCCATTGCTATAAATACCGTTTTAAGAGTTCAATGGGGAAACTCCAATATTTCTATTTTAATACGGGAAATACCCTACTAGTCCATTGAATTACTTTCTTTCGACGGTCGACATTAGGGACTTTCCTAGCAGGACCAACAGGGAATTACCTATTAATTCTAGAGGTATACCTACATTGAAGTGTTTCTTTGTAATGTTTCTTTTCAAAAACTCATAATTCCTTTTGTGAGTAGGTACAAAAAAATTAAATAAATAGCATAGTTTTATGTCAATCTATTTCGAGCCCTAAATATTAATTTATTTTTATTCAAAAAGTAGTTTTAAACATTGTTTTTTTCTTTATGTTTTAAACACTGTTTAATACTTGTTTTAATCTTTGTTTTTAAACATGTGATTAAAAACACTGTTTAAATTCAAACTGTTTTAAACACTGATTTAAACATGTGTTTTAAAACAATTTGTTTTAATCATGCCAACCCTGTACTGTACATCTTCGAAAATTTATGGAAACCAGTTTAAGTTGAGCCGTGGCGCAACACACTTTGGGGGGTCAACTTATAGTGGACATCTTCGAAACTGTATGAGTACCAGATTACGCTGAGCTATGATGTCAGGGGCGTCTTTGTTCAGCGGGTTCAACTTACAATCGTGTTCCTCGAAAACATCAGTAAACCAGTTTAAATTGAGCCGTGGTTCTACTCACACTTTAGCGTGTTTAACTTATCACACCATTGAAAATGTAAAGATTAAGCTGAGTTTGTTTTTATGTCAGGAGCATTCTTAATGCAACGGTACGGCTTATGCTCAAGTGCTCATACTTACACGGCTTAAAATGAGCTCTAGTATAACTGAAAACTGTCTTTTGTTGTAGGTTTGACTCTGGCAAGAGGTCAACGTCATGAAGGTCGGCAAGGAATGACTGCGTACTATTTAACAAAGGTTAGTGAAAGTTATGAGTCGTTTTTTATCGCGTAAAATAACGGGAACGGGAACTAAGCGGGTAAAGCCGTGAGGCGCTGTTAGTATTGTTGTAAATTAAACTTACACCGACATTTTTGTTTATAAGTTTTGTATCATCGTAATTTTTGTTAGTGTCATTATATGCCTAATAGCGGTGAAATTATAGCCACTTTATTCACACGTGTGTTAACAAATGTCGTATGATACACGTGTGTATGAATGATTACCATCCTCGGCTCTCTTAATACCCTCACCTAACGGCTCGGGTCTCAATGGCGCCTCAGTGGTAATCACCAATATTACACCATAATGTACTATGAATAATTTAACTGACAGACTAATTACTTTGGTCATTGTGCTATGACAATTTAACAGGTTTAGTGAAATGCTATGTGATGTCCAGGGTTGGGCGGGCCTGGTGGTGATGGTGGAGAACAGACACACGGACAAGTGGATCCACGTGAAGTGCGACTGCCAGGAGAGCTACAACGTGGTCTCCACGCGAGGCGAGCTCAAGACCATCGACTCTGTGCCGCCATTGCACCGGTAGGTACCTTTTGCTTTTATAGGTTTACACTTGACCGCCGTTCAAACTGCATACTCTAATTGCCCCTGTACAAACACTGACAATAGGCCTTAAAAAGGGGGATTTTAACCTGGTCCGTACAACGAGCTAATCTACGAATCAACATATTACCACGAACCGCTAAAGCTTTACGTTCCCGCTCTATGTCGGCATCGTCTTTGAGGTCATCTGAAAGAATATGTCCGTGATATTTGAACTGCGCTACCCTGGTAATGTTCACGCCATTTAGAGCGAGTGGCGCCATTGACTGTGGACAACTCTTACCAGCGACCCCGAATACCATATATTCGGTCTTATATCTTACATTATAAGAGAGCCCATGTGAGGTGCCATAGGCTTCACACACTTTCAACATCTCCCCGATGGACCTCACAGTAGACTTCCTGGGACCCAGGAGCACAATGTCTTCAGCATAGCTAATATTATTGACATTTATACCCACGCGGCATCCAACACGCATACTGGACACGGGACTGAGTGCAGTCCCACTATGAGGTCATTTGTGTACAAATCAAAGAGTTTCGGAGACAACAATCCTCCTTGTCTCATGCCACACTCCAATCTGTTCGGTTCTGAGATATTATTTGACCATTTTACTCTAATAATTTGATTTTTGTACCAGAATTAAAAAAATACTTAAAATCTCCGCCGGTATACCTCTGTCCTCCATTTTACCCCAAAGTTTATCTTAGTATACTCGATCGAATGCCTTAGAAAGGTCTAAAAAAGGCCTACACCATCATCATACATTCGGTCCGACGGGTCATACGGACAGTGTAGTTTTGGACTATATGCCATAGACACAATATTGCAATTTCAGTCGATAAAATCTATGACGAAATCCAAACTGCGGGTCATGGAGTTTCAAATATTTTTCTATTTGTGGGTCAAGCAAACCGTCCAACACCTTTGCCGCTACAGTCGCAAGCGAGATAGGCCGATAGATTATTAATTGAAGTGAAAACTTCTTTTGGCGCACCAAAGACAGATTTTTCGTTGGCTGTGAATTGAATTGAATTGTGGCTAGAAATGCGTCGGTATTTCCCGTTTCATTTGGCTATCTATATATGTATATAGATGACCATAGTCACGGGCACGCCTTCCGGTTTCACGCGCGTAGTTTCCAAAGTTAGCTATCAAATTTTGAGTTAAAAGTTTTCATTTCTATCGGGAGTTCTTATGACTTCCAATTTTTTTTTAGTGTTTACATCTGCCGTCCAGTGTTACAACGATACATTGTTGTGTCCCCAGGCAAGTGATAATAGTCCTGACGCAGCTGGAGGGCAGCGGCGGGTTCAGCATCGCGCACCGCCTGACGCACCGCCTGGCGGGGGGCGCGCGCCTGCAGGACTGGGCGCCCGCCGGGGCCGAGCCCGCGCACCGCCCGCCGCTCGCGCGCGCGCACCACGCGCTCCACGCGCCGCGACTCATCGCCTAGCTGCGCGGAGCTAGCGGCGCCGCTCACCGGCCGCACCGAGCCCGCGCACCGGCCGCACCGAGCCCGCGCACCGCCCGCACCGAGCCCGCGCACCGGCCGCACCGAGCCCGCGCACCGCCCGCACCGAGCCCGCGCACCGGCCGCACCGAGCCCGCGCACCGGCCGCACCGAGCCCGCGCACCGGCCGCACCGAGCCCGCGCACCGGCCGCACCGAGCCCGCGCACCGCCCGCCGCTCGCGCGCGCGCACCACGCGCTCCACGCGCCGCGGCTCATCGCCTAGCTGCGCGGAGCTAGCGGCGCCGCGCACCGGCCGCACCGAGCCCGCGCACCGCCCGCCGCTCGCGCGCGGCTCATTGCCAGCTCCGAGTAGCCAGGAGCATCTCATCAGAGCAGCGTGAGTGGCGACATCTCCCGGTAGACACAGCTACACTCCAGACTACCAGTGTTACCGAGTGTTACTACAGAGTTACCAGTGGCACCATCTCTCGGTAGACCCAACAAGCGGACACCATCCGCCGATGGCGCGCGCGCACCACGCACTGCACGCGCCGCGGCTCATAGCCTAACTTGGCGAGGGGAACGTGGCTAGAAGAATCGTATTTGGCGACATCTCTCGGTAAACGCACCTGATACTGGTGGCGACATCTCTTGGTGAGACTTCAAACGCAGCTAGACGTGTCATAAGTGCCGCTATCTTTCGATAGACGCAGCATAGTCACTTAGGTGGATACAAGTAGCGCGATCTCTCGGTAAACGAAACCAGACTCAGATCCACCAGCCGCTTAGCTTAGCGGGCACCAGCCGCCGCTGCGCGCGCCGCAGCTCATCACCTAGGTCAAGTAGCCTAGTCTGGCGACGGCGGCCGTTGCTAGACAAATCGTTACTGGCAACATCTCTCGGCAAACGCAGCCAGACTCACATTTATTACTTAGCTGGGTACAAGTAGCGCCATCTCTCGGTAAACGAAACCAGACTCAGATCCATTGCTTAGCGGGCACCGGCCGCCACTCGCGCGCACCTCGCACGCACTGCACGCGCCCCGGCTCATCGCCTAGCTTGACAAGGAGAAACATGGCTAGAAGCATCGTAAGTGGCGACATCTCTCGGTAAAACGCAGCCATACCTAGACTGGTTGCTTAGCTGGATATTAATGGCGCCATCTGCCGGTTAACGCAACCAGACGCATCACTTAGCTGAATACAAGTGGCACCATCTCTCGGCGAGACTTAAAACGGAGCCAGATTCAGGACTTCATAAGTGACTCCATCTCTCGGTAAACGCAGCCAGCCTCATCTGAATCTGCACAACTTAGCTGAATACAAGTGACGCCATCTCTCGGGGAGACTTTAAACGCACCCTGACGCATTATTTAACAGAAGATAAGTAGTGACATCTCCTGGTGATAGTTACTACGCAGACGCAGTTAGACCCAGTCTTATAAACTGAATACAAATGGCGCCATCTCTGGGTGAAAATGGACAAGTAACCGCTTGTAACTTAGCTAAAGACATGTGGCGCTTACGTTTGATGAGACTTCGTAAAATACGTTATATTATCATCTCTCGGTGGCATCATCAAATGTCAAATCGGCAGGTAGTTAGATTAATAGTTACAGTCAAAATAATTACGTTTTTGACTGCGTATTTTTTCGAGGTTCCGAGACGTAGCGGGAGTCTACCGCCTAACTAACATGGTCATAGCTTTTATGTTGCTCTCTCTTTTCTTTTCGCTTGAAATTATAGAGACAGCAATAGCTAAGCCAAAACCGATTTAGTTAGAAGGTATAAGGGCCGGTGGTGAATCTAGCAACCTTCTCTGTTTCTTTGTATGAATTATGCCGTAGCAACCCTACGTGATGCACACAGACGCGTGTGCAGTAGATAGTCAAAGGCACTTGGCTAAATTTAAACCACTGAATCTAGTCGTTACTGTGTTCAGAGAAGTGTAATAGCATTCAGTAAGACAACATTCTCATTTCTGAATTTCAGCGGGGATTGTGCTTGCTTTTATCTTGCTTCTGAATTTAGTCGACTAAATTTACACAAGTGTAAAAAGCACTTTAGATCTACCTGGACATCAGATAGACGAGTCCCGTACATACGCTTCTGTGAGCGATACATAGGGTTGTCACGAGAATGGTTCTAGTTTGCGCCGTTTGTACGGAGATCTGACCAAGTACTCGAGCGCGTATTAATGAAGTAGTATAGTACGTAATCAATGTGTAAATAGATCAGGCAAAAATAGTACTTAATTCTGCCAGGCGCCAATGTTTCATTTTGTGAAATTTCTCTAAGAAAATAGAACATTAGCGCTATTCTTGCTGAAATAAGACTATCTTTGACAGGTCTACTTGAATAAACGCTCTATTCAACGCAACGCATAGAAGTGATTAAAAAAAATGGTGGCGCCATCTATTTGTGACGCTCGATAACTACTTATCGATTTCAAATTAAAAACGTGTAAACTGCCTTTAAAACTCGGAGCTAGCTCCCCATATTTAATACCTAATGTGTATAGATATAAAGACGATTTTAGATTGCTTACGGTCGTCAATCGATATTGAAAATGTCAAGATAAAGCTAGTAGTTACTAGGAACTAGGTTTAAAATACTTTGTTAGATAAAATTATTCAATTCTGGATGTTTTATTTAGTTTTAAAATGTTATGATTCTGTTCTAACGATGTTTTGATGTTGTTTTTCCGAATTTTGAATAAGGAATCTAGAATAAAAAGTGTAATAATTCTAAATGATAAAAAAAGAAAATAGCCATTAATATTTTTTCTACACAGATAATACGTTAAGAACCATCGTAGACTATGTACTTAGTTTTGCATACAATCAGCAAAAGAGAGAGAGAGGACCGATTCTGTCTTATGTAAGATAGAGCGAGATGGAATTTCCAGTTACAGTACGTCTTCTTCGCTGTGCCCTATATACCCTGTGTTATTTTTATTCTACTGACCTTAGTTTACCTAACACACGGCCCTAGATTTAACAAAAACTCATTCGAAAATGAACCTAATCATCACAAACAAGTTAATTTATTCTTGTGGTTACAACCCTTATGGTGAAGTTCGCCTGGGGAGGCATCAGTCGGATTTTACCACCGTGATTGAAATGCTTTTAGTGGGTAAGGAGGGTGGGTCATCCCTACTCAATAAAGGAGTTTAAAAGCGCATAAAAAAAATTCAAAAATAATTTTCGGCATTGGCACCGATATCAAGGAATACTACTGTAAAATTATATAAAATAGAGTCACTTTTTCAAACGCAATGCACAGTTATGGAAATGAAGTGATGTAGAAAACATATTAAGTAGGTACAATTATTTTTTTGTACATTGTTTAACATTTTATTATTAACATAATCAAATTACATAATACTTATAATCAAAACGTAACATTAAAAATTATCATTGTCATTTCTCCTCAAATCAGCTTAATCTGTATAATCAATCTTTATTGCATGTTATAATCTAATATTTTTTAAAATAATTTACAACTACCGTGACGAATTGATAGCATATCTGGCCGTATTGTAATCAGCATACAGGCTATAATCGCGATCCGAGTGTCAATGTCTTCTCATGACCGCGACCGAGACCGTTGTACTGCGACCGAAATGTCGGGATGTCGACCTATAATCACGTGACTTACAACTCAAAAAGTTACCGAACTTTAATTTTATTTACGACCTTGTAGAGTAATTCATTCCTTTCTAGTATTTTAAACAATGTTGGGTCGCCTTGTGGCATAACTAGGGTTTTTAAAAGAAACCGAATGCAGATTAATTTACGCGACTCATTGCTCGTGAATCAAAACTCAAAAAATGACGGTCGTTAAAGTTCACCCTGATTAAAATGGCTGACCCTGACTGGTCTCGTGGCTTAGTGGGTAGTAGTTCTGCCTGCGAAGCCGAGGGTCGTGGGTTCGATTCCCACCCAGTGCAAATATTTTTGTGATGAATTCAAATGTTTGCACTGTGTCTGGGTGATTCTATGTATAATAAGCATGTATTGAAAACTATATAAGTATTATATCAGCTATCTGGCCGCCATCATACAAGCTTTGCTTAGTTTGGGGTCAGATGGTGTTGTGTGTGAATTGTCCACCAATATTTATTTATTTATTTAAAATCGCTTGTAAATATTTTTTTTAGTAAAAGTAGTTATTTTTGTATTCCAAGTGAAATCGCAGGGCACAGCTGGAGCGTACTATTATTTGTTTGTTTTATATAATTCATGAAGATTATTGTAAGTAAGTTTAATGATAATTTTACATAAATATTTTCCCACATAATACTCATTTTTAGTAATTTTTAATCTCGAATTTTAAGAGTGATATTACATTCTTGCCATTTCCATTATTTATTTTGTATAAAACTTATCGTTATTATGTAATTATGGCCTATAAATGTAAGTGCAATACTATGTATAAAAATCTAGGTGATGCATGCACACACTAACATTACAGTGTACCTACACACACTGGCACAAAAATGCACACTAAGCAAATAATCATTGTAGATTTTAGATGGCGTTTTTGTAGGACGTAATGTTGCCAATTCTAGATACCATTCTCTAAATTTATCATTCGAGCGAAGATCAATTAAATTCGATTGGAAATTATTTATCTCGAAACTGTTATAGTTAATTATTAACAGAAGCGTCAAGAGACATCTTTAAGCATTGTTTCAAGGTTGCTTGCTTATCGTTATTTAATCGGATACATTTCGCGGAGTGTGCGCAGGAATTGCATAACTTTATTACGCTCTCAACGTTAGGACAGCCAGACTAACAACAACCGAGCATCAGCTTCTGAAGGAAATTCAGAAAATTGGAACAAAGCTCTCTCAATCTACACATATTTCTATATTCTCATTCTCATTATCTATAAACTCATTCGCCATACGAAACTGGTAGACCCTACCTCAGTCTGTGTCCCGGTAGATACAGGCTGGATTCGCATTGGGCAATTTATTGAATGGTAACAGAATTGGTTTCATTTCGAATCGTTTTTTAAATAACTTTGTAATCATATAAAACTGACTTGTTTGGGACACGAGGTTCACTTTAGATTATATTTATTTGTTAATTATATTCGCAGTATTTCAACAGTAATCTGTGTGTATCGTTTGATAGTTTTGAAACTAAATTTAATTGAATTTCCATACTGTTAGAAAAAGAAAGCGATTTGATGTGTATGGATGAAAGATATATTACGTACTTGTATTCACAATGTGTGTAAAAATTTGGAGCTAAGGCTAAACGCACACAACAGATAAAGAACTTAATGACTTAATGTTTTACATGTGCTTTTCTTATGTCACCATCTATTGAACGTATCAGAAAGCAAACGTTATGTTTCATTTCCATGGGATTTCGTTAAAACCGCAGTAAATAACAGTAGGTTTGTGCGCTTAACCTAAATTGTGTTTAAAAAACTGTCAACCGTTACACTAAGATTAAAAATAAACGATAAAACCGTTCGAATTAAAACCTTAATTAATGATGTTTAAAGTAGAATATCGAGTAACTACAACGCATTGAGTTGGAAATGACAAAAGTTTTCATTCCGTTTTTGATAATATGTTTATGTAATTGTTGAGGTGTGGCTACAACTGCAGCGATGTTAGAAGCGGTACCGGAAACGACAAGATCTATACTTTCAAAATGGAGACTTCCCAAGGCCTAAAAAGGCTGCTAAAAACGGACTAATTACATTTTACTTCCGTAAAAATGATCGCAATGAAACTTTCTTGGTTTATTCATATCGTTGATTCCTAGAGTTACCTTTACAGTGTCCTTTATAGACCTCTAGAACATTTGTAGCATAATTTCAAAGAGGAAAATATCAGTGCTATAATTAAGCAATTTCGTAAATCTCTGTCAGAATCTGGCAACCCTCTGTTTTCGAAAACAAAAGCATCTTGTCGTTTGTCGCTTCCGCTCTCTCTTATCGCTTTAATCGTGGCCACGCCTTTCGTCATCACTATACAGTATAAGTAGAAGTGATGGCAAAATATGAATAATGTAATTTTGTAAAAAAAAAGAAATCATTATCTTGATATGACAGAGGCTTGACGTTTTTAATAAGTACATACGTATAGTTTTTCACAATATGTAGCTCTCTAAGATTTATGTAGTTTTATTCGACACTCGTGCCATAATTTTGTATATCTTAGTTTTTAATATCGTTCGCAATTTGTTTTGTCAAATGATTAAATTTCAATGGGATCAAGGCACAATTTTTAAATTAAAATATCGCTGTCTTTGTCACTTTGACTACTAAAAAGAGGTAGCGATAGTTTAGTTTTTAATTATATGGAATGC
The DNA here is from genome assembly GCA_963693475.1 of Ectropis crepuscularia. Classification (NCBI taxonomy): domain Eukaryota; kingdom Metazoa; phylum Arthropoda; class Insecta; order Lepidoptera; family Geometridae; genus Ectropis; species Ectropis crepuscularia. The sequence continues at coordinate 26,050,316 of OY856355.1, forward strand.
CTTCACGGGCTTTTTAATGTTGTACGTACGTGCTGAAAACTATTTATTATGCAACAGGCAGGAAACATCGTCGCTTAACATCAGGCGCACTTCGCCTGATGTTAAGCGACCAAGTTAAGTTAAGTTAAGTGGTCAAGTGCGAACCTATTATAGTTACAAAAAACAGGCTTTAATCGCAAGCCAATTATTTTAATGACCAGCTGAATTTTCGGTCGCGTTACGACGGCCGTGGTCGTGAGAGAAGTTATGTCGTGGTCTTGGCCTCCGTTTCGCGACCGAAACGTCGGCACGTAATTAAAAATACATTCAGATAGCAATTAAGCCCTGTGTTGTATTTTTAATAGGAGTTTAAATGATGGAATTTCAATGTTAATAGGTCTTACCTGTTGATAGAATAACGAATAGCTAAGGTTACTGCACATTCCAATACATACATGTATACTGAACGTCTTTTATTGATGCGATGCAATGCGTCCCGTATTGTGTACACTAACCTTAGTTCACTTACAATGACCATTTCAGTTGAATAAACTATGAATCATAAGCTAACACGACTTTCGAAATGCTCCTTTTGCTTAATAGAGTGGCCCCATTTATGACAGTGGGTATAACTCTTAGTTTGTATGTGATTTACACCTGTTAGTAAAGTATTTCTGTGTCATTTTGACAGTTGCGTCTGCAAATGATTTGTAAGTGTTTTAATTCAAGCTGCCTGTTAAATCCCCTGATTATTCAATACTGAGGTATTTTTTTTTCAATGTCAAAACAATTTACATACCCTGACCAATGTTAATTTTATTTTGGACGATCATCAAAAATAATGTTTATTTTTATAAGAGATTTGTGAATGGTGTTAAAAACTACTCTGTTCCTTGCCGAGTTAGTTAGTTTATTGGTTTTGTAAAATGGCACATTAGGAGAATATGTTATTGTTAAAGGAATACCTGAAATGCCTGAAATAAATTGATATTCACCTAGATTAAATATCATAAAATAGCCCGTCAAATATAGATTATAACACAACTCTCGCGCCGAACTAAAACTGAATCATCAAAAAAAGGATTATACTCGTATTTAATGGGTATGATTAACATTTATAGTAGATAGAACATGATAAGGCAGTTTGACACAAATTTACTATCAGTGTATAATTAATCTACAGTCTACGAGTTTAAAGTCTATATTTCATTGCTCATTTTCTGCAGTGCGGTTGGATTTGTCTTTTAGCGTCAATCTTTCATGAAATATTTATATTAAAAAAATATATATATTTGAAAGCCAACTGGCGCCCAGTACACAAACAGTAAGAGCATCTAAATATCTATTCGTCAAATTCGTAACTGGAAGTTAGCAGTGTTTATTGAAAGAGACCCGCGCCTCTACTGCCTAACTAAATCGGCTATCGCTTTGCTAATGCTGTCTCTATCATTTCAAGCGAAAACAAAAGAGAGAGAAACATCAAAGCGATGACACTTTTCGTTCGGCGGTAGACCCCCGACATTTTAGAGATTTTCAGGTATTTTTCTTATCAAAATTATTATAATCACTCTTGTTAGTTGTTTTCATGTGTGCCATCATTGTATTTCGAAATTATAACATTGAAGACATTGTATTCATTCCATTTTTTCAAAATGTATAATATAACGTAAGGAATAGAGTGCACTTGGTTTGTAATCGATGTATTTTGGTATCACAGTAATGGCCGTCGCACACCGTATGGACTCTATATGCAGTCTTGTCTGTTAGTCTTGCAGTAGACATGTGATCGAGTAATTCAGTGACTCGGCAATGATGCGTCAATAACAAGAATTTGTAGTGTCAAAAGGATTTCTTTATTTGTTGACGGGCTGGACAAACATCAATTTAAAGTTTGATATTGCAGCTATTAATCAAGCGAAATGTATAATTTATTTGTAATGAAGCATATAAAACGAACAAGCGAGTAAAACGTCAAATTATAGCTACTTCAAATAATACAACATTTTTATGTAAATGTTGTATTATTTACACCACAGAAAGTTACAAAATATAATTTAATTTTATAAACATTTACTATTCTGAAGACCATCACGCAAACCACGTTTTTTGTTGCTTTTGCTTTAAAACAATTTTGTTTTGTACCGTTTGTCAGATTTATGTACCTACAAAATAATTTATATGTTAACCGCCTTATCGATCCTCTACAGTTTTAGATTTATTTTGCCTCAATCTTATTTATTAGACCAATAAAAAGATTGGGCTATTCGCTAAAACTACTATCGGTTATGAAGCGAACGGTGCCGTTGACGTGACAGTGTTCGTTACTCTCTTCGGTAATCATAAATTACTTTCAAAGCAGTTATTTGAAACAGTGAAAAAACATAATAATTTATATGACTTGATTTATTATCTTTATAGTCAATGACCTTGATGTTTTATCAATTATCGCATAATTTGTAGGTACAAAGTAACATAATCCTTCACTTAGTCGTACTCGTTGCCTCAACTTTGGATAGTATGAAAATAGATTTTTTTTCTAGTAGGCGATTGATGGGTACATCTCTGGAGGATATTTCTGCTTAAATTCAATACATAATTTACATAAGTAAAAAAAAATTAAACTAATACATTAAGTACAGCTATTTAAAGCCAAATATACAAATCGGGTAACTTCATATTTTTGACGCCATTATAAACTGTTACACAATTTTTATATCATAACAAGAAAGTTTTAGGTACTAGTTAGTAAAATATAGTGATATCAATAATTGGACTCCACTGCAGTCGATGCGGTGTGAGAAGGTCATTATATCTGTTTCACGTGGAGAATTCTCGAAGAAGTTGTATTTTTTGTAGCATTAATACGCTTAATTACATGTTAGCGTACGTGAATGCATGTTATTACTATTTAATGTAAGTGTAAGGAAATAAATTATTATTTAAAATTGACATGTTTTTTTTTCTACGGTTACGATTCAGGCCATTCCAGACCTTATAACACGATCCCTTGTAGCTAGACCTTATATTCTTAGCGAGACAAATTACGCTGAATTATGATTGGACACTCCGTGCGCTGCAACAATAAACCTTATCGATCTGTGATAGGGTTCATCTCGGCGTAAAAAGTTGGATTTGAGTTGAACGATACGATTATGCGTGTTACAGGCAATGCTATTTATAAAAATCAACGTTCAGTATTTAGACCGCGAATCTTATCTCCGAAGGATACGGTTTATAGTTGCGGTGGACGAATTCGAAGTGATTTTTAACGGGACATTTCACTGCCAAAATCATTTGATGTTATAAGATAAGAAGTAACGTAGGCTTCTTTTTTTTTCTAAGTTTATTCACAAACGTCGTTTTCAAAATTCTAGTTTAATAATAGTATTTAAGTTTACCATTTTGCCCCGCTACTTACCAGCCAGGGGGTCTACCGCCTAACGAAAAACGCTTTGACGCTTTGACATTGCCGTCTCTTTCATTTCAAGCGAGAAGAAAAGAGACAGCAATGTCAAAGCGTTTTTCGTTGGGCGGTAGACCCCCAGGTCTGCATATAATAGGAGAGTTATGTGACAAATTTTCACCTTGCCACAAATACCTACCCAAAATTTGGTAGTACTTACTCAGTACTTAGTTACTTAGTAGTTCTCGGAATATTACCTATACTTGCAGCACAGTCTGTTAAATCATACAGTCGTTCGACGAAGCCGTCTAGACGGGGAAATCGTGCGGGGTGAGACGCGGGAAGCGCGCATTGCCTACATTTCAATGTTAGTATTGCAGGAGCGCGGCTCAGGGCCGACGTCCTCCGTATGTTTTAATTTTATTTTGGTTCCATATTTTGAAATTGCGACATCCCTGCCCGTGTCTAGACATTGGCGTTTCTCCCAAGATCAAAGGCGATGAACAACAGAACTGGTAATAGTATTTCTTTATACTGTGGTTGTAGTATAGAGTATTTCGTAACACATTTTTAGTTCGCTGAATACCAAATAATGACCTCTCTACTTAGTCTGTGATAATGACCGCTTTGACCGCCGGTGTCAATCATCATAAGGTGACCCTTCGCTTTTGACGATTCTCATATACAAGAAATAGTTTATGACACTCTTTTCATCATAAATGTCGGAAATAGTAAGTAGGTCTGTACTTATCGGTCCAATTTACCGTTGACAAAGATAATATTTTATTACTTTCTGTTTTAAATTATGTTTCTAATATAGCATGTTGGAGAAACCCATCGCAAAAATTGATAAAGGTAGTACGCTTTTGTGATGAAATTCAAATATGGTATTTCTGCGTAGTAGTTATTTTGTAGAGGTATGACACTTTCAAGAGATTGCTTGGGGAATACAGTTATTCTACTGTTAAGCAGTAGTGTGCAAACATTACGATATTCCGGTCGAAAAGGGCAATGTTGAAAATGCAAGAGAAATTGCAGAGCACATAGATACCTAAGTCATATTTGGGTGACGAGCGCACTGCAGAAGGTATATAATAGTGATTTTGACTCTTCATGTTCAAATAGCTACGAGGAACTGTACTCTAAGGCAACATGCCTGCACATAGCAGGCTTGTTGCGAATCAGGCGAATGTCTTGCTCGTCCCGTAACTCTATAGTATCCTACTAAAACTCATAGGCTACTTTTTATCCCAGGAAAATAACAGGAAAGAGACGCAAAAGTTTGTAAGTATGGATGGATGTTAGTTACTCTTTCAAGTAAAAACTACTGCACTGATCGGGCTGAAATTTGGAACATAGATAGATTAAAGTCTGGAAGAACACATAGGCTACATTTTATCCCGCTAAAAAACGGGAACAAGAAATGCGCGGGTAAACCACGGAGCATTGTTAGTTATAAAATAAAACTGATTCTCTTTAGTACAGTGATTTCTTTATGACACTGTTGAAATTGGATAAGCTATTTGCATAGACATCACCCCAACTTGAAGGGTAGGACGTTAATTTAAAAACACGTCCCGGGAATGTCTAGTAACGTCGCGTCGGTCCAACCTCGGACAAATTGGTCGATGTCGCGGGAAAACAGATTATTTATTTTATCTTCGTAGGACAAAAAGGGATTTGTAATGATTACCATTTTTCGAGACTTTCATCAGTCTACGCTTGGAATTTGTACCACTTATAACGCCTACTATAAAGTACCGAACAGCTTCTCTGCTGATTCCGTGTAGCGTAGCATAAGTACCTAGCCCACTTTATGTTCTCAGTTCTGGGACTCAAGGAGAGAAACAAAGCTAACATCCACCACGCTAATCGAGTGCAAGTTGGCCAGTGATGCAATCTCCGAAAGATGTCTTCCTTGGAACATGCCGGTTATTACACGATTTTTTTCTTCACCGTTAAGGTACTAGTTCGCGCTGAGACCGCGACAGGCACATGACATTATGGAATTGTATGGGCGCCAGTTCATGCCGAGACCGCGCGACACGTGTGTGTCTCGGTCTCCGGTCGCGGTGTCGGCGTGAACTGGCCCTCATACAATTCTATAGTGTCAAGTGCCTGTCGCGGTCTCCTGTCACGGCGCGAACTTATACCTTTACCAATTACAAACTTGTCAAGCAGAAATAGGTATTCAGCGGGTGGGATTTGGACCCACCAGATTGTGAAATTGTACATCGCCTAGTGTAGCCAGTGGGTGTGGCATATTTTGAAACACCAGCCTGTAGACATCCATGCAAAAACAGCCGTGCTCAGTTCATGAAAGGCTCGTGGGAGTCACCGCCGCCGCTGAGTTCGCTTAATGCTGGATTTGCCTTATCGTATCTTAATAATTTTATTAGTTGATACCAGCTCGCTTTATTTGTTAGCTCATCGTGCGATACTAATCAGGGGTGTTTTATGTCCATAATAAATGATTGACTTTACTTGCCAATTTCGGTACATTTTAAAGGCCGATTTAAACTGAAATAACATAGAGCTAGAGCTGGAACAAGAGCATTCTTTCTCGATCTTTTAGTGTAAACGAAAGATCGTTCTTAGCGTTTTCCATATTAAAAATTCCATAGAATCTTTGCGAACGCAAACAAAACAACGAAAGAATGCTCTACGTTTGTTTACACCAAATGAATTTGATACAGTGGGGATAGAATGAGCATTCGCTCGTCTGATGTAAATCGGCCTTTACACGAAGACTCACCATAAACAGAAGAACTCTACTGTTTGAACCTACTTGTACCTACGAACCTGTGTATGAGCTCTCACACTTTTTAAAGGTTTTAAAGATCTAGCTGTAGGCTTATTCAAACTGTTTATGTCCTTTCGTCAGCGTATTTAGACCACTTTCGATCACCCCGTTGACGCTAGCTTAAAAAAGTAGGGAACGATTATTGAAACGGTTCCGCTGCCGGGTTCCGGATTTGGAAACGGATTCCTTTTCGCTCACAGGTTGTCACGTTATAAACAGCACATCATCGTAAGACAGCATTCCTTCTCGCAGCGACGTCGCCTTCTTCCCTGGACCAAGTATTGCCGAGGAGACCGATGGCTGGCACATGCGGCATAAACTGGTACATGCTGGATACTATTGAACGAGTGCACTAGAGTGTATGATTGCTCGTGGCATATATGCTACAGAGAAAATTATAAATTACCGGCTACGTTATTTTCGAGGTATACCTGGAACTTTTCAAGATGAGAGGGAATAATTGAAAAGTTGAAACGTGTGTTCAACCGCACTGTCGCTTACCATCAGGTTAATGAGTTGGTGGTCAAACACATGTGCGTTAGAGAAATAGAAGCGGCCAAGTGCGAGTCGGACTCGCCCACGACGGGTTCTGTAGCAGCAAGTAACATAATACATAAGTTCTAGTAGTTCGTTGTTACTTTGATCGATGTTTTAATAATAGTGTATTTATGACATACTAAAAAAACGACTATTTACGAGATCGAGTTCAAACCAATGTTTGGTTAAACTTTGCAGGGTAATGTATTTCACTTATTTCCTTTAGTTTTATCTTTTGTTACAGAAGGCCCAAACCTAGCAGTGGGGACACAAAATGGCCTGTTTATGCGCTTTTTCGAAATGATCTACGAACACATATCAAATACATACTAAAATTCATATTTAAACTAAAAAAACCTAGAAAACGAGATTTTTTAAGGTCTTGAAAGTTCTGCAGCCGTCAAAAACTGATTTAAGTCTATTCGAGTGTTTAGTGGATTTTCAGGATGATAAATTTAGCATTTGACGGTAGAATAGAATGCTCTGCTCCGAGACGACTGTTAAATTGTAATGCGCAAGTGAATGCCAGACATTCTTAGTTTTCCGTGACGGATCAGGACGTCTACATACTCTCTTTCTAATTGCTGCGGAAAACGTAATTTCGAAATAAACTCGCGACTTTCCTACTCCGGTTCTACTTCGTTTCGTTCGATTGAACATTGTTCGAATGTTTAAATCTTCTCCTACGTCCAGGTCTGTGGTTCTACTGCGTTCCAATTTTTGGCTGAGATGATAGGGTGAGCGGCGCATCGTAATACCGACGGTCTGCCACCGCGGCGTCCACCCCACAGCCGCGATGTATCCCCTGAAATCGCGGCCCACCTCAGTTGCACCGGTGCTCATACACCGCGCAACCTACACGGCCGTATCATCGCGCTTCGCCGTGGGTAACCAAAAAATATGGCAACCCTTTGAGGCACATATGGACCTACCTTCTAGTTCTATCTAGTAACCAAACATCTATTAGGTCCTAACATATGAAATTGTCGTAGTCAAAACACCACACCACGTAGATCACAGTGGCTTGTTCTGCAGGTCGAAATTTCCAGAACAAAAATGTTGGAACCAAAAGAGTACTGTGTTTTTTTTTGCAACACCGCCACCTTAATCTTTATCATATCATTAATCCTTCGAACCGTTTCTGCAGCACTGGTGCCACGATGGAACTCGTAAATAAATCGTAAATAACGCGATATTTAAAGTTTTCCATTTTGTAAACGAGTGACCGAAAGGAAAAAACAATTTAAGAAAAAACAAATGAATTAGGGTTTTTAAAGCACAAAAGCATGAGTAATTTAGCTGTGTAAATTTGAAATTGGAATTCCTAACCAAAAAGGAGATATTTATTTGAGATCAAAGTTGGCCAGTACAACAGAACACTAATTTCATATGTAAGTACCTAATACTCGCATGTAGTTCCCAAATATTATCTAGTAACTAAAAAACTCTGCTTAGGTTAAGATGTATGAAAATGGACCCCAATTTTTTTTTATATATCTGTTTTCTCGTTTCGTACCAAAGAAACGACGCAAAAAAATCCGAGAGTAAGAATGGGCTACGTGGCTCCAAACAAACATTCCCCTTATTGATTGATAAAAGTTTGGCGAATTCTACACTATTTGGCAGTTTTTACGAGTAACTTTCGCCCAGATCCACCTTGCCCTTATATCGGACTGTTCGTAGCTCCAAAAAGCGACATCGTTTCATGATTAATGTTCCAAAGACTCGATCGAGGAGGTGCGACTTTTGGTGGCGAGTGGTTTTTCCCGAAGGTTACAATCGAGGTGCCATCAAGTAGACTTCTGTACCCAGAAGGACCCGATTCACTCTCGACGCACGCTCCATATTAGACCGCATCATCACTTAACATCAGGTGCTTAAGTGCAAATGTACCATTGTTAAAAGACCCGACAGGTAAAATAAATCAACATTTTAACAAAAACAACAATTTATTTAAGCTATCACAGTTACTTAGCAACGCTGGAGTCATCAATGACCAGGTCTTCGGTGAATCCGCAGTTGGTCCTCCAGGTGTCCTCATCCAGGACGTAGGGGGAGACGATCTCTTTGTAAGTGTCGTAGGGGCAGAGGAGACTGTCACAGCCCACGACGGGCAAGTAGATCAGGTCTTCACCAGGCGCCGGCTGGTATACGGGCTGGAAAATAGGAGACTTATTTAATCACCTTGTCGATATTTTTATAGACCTATGATAGAGTTGTCCTCAAGTGGCCTCTAGATACTTTCTTTTGGGACTGTGCAGAAAGCGCAGGGTAACCTAATTTTATTGTATTCAACGACATACATTTATAGTTACATCTCGTATAACGGCTAGTGCAAGAACACTTCAAATTTAGATAAAGAATAATTAAATAGATCAGGGTTTTCCGCACGGTTCCTTTGTACCAATCGTAAGCAGATGAGATGTATGTTAGCTATGGCGACATAGTGATAAGTCGCGTGCTTGCGCGTCGTAACAAAAGTATGACACTTCCACAAAAGCGACAAGGCAAGAGCGATCAGACCCGTGCTTTCCGTGTAAAGCGTTTGTTTTAATACCCACGTCGATCCCGTTCCCGTTTCCCGTTATTTTGCCGGGATAAAATGTGATCTATGTGTTTTTTCAGATTATAATCTACATGTATTCTAAATTTCAGCACGATCCGTTCACAAGTTACGACGTGCTTGAGCAACAAACATCCATACATTTGATCTACAGGAGTGTGATCCCGGTCCGGTCATTTTTTTAAATATTTCCCTGCCAATCCAGCGTAGGAACGCCGCAAGCTTAATGGGCACTTTTGGGCGGGGATCTCACAATCGCGGGACAGTTTAACATTTTTGATATTTGGGTTCTTTTGTATGTAATCCATACAATGATATTTATAATATTAGTAGGATAACATAACTAGAATATACTCACCAAAACCACAAATTCTCCAGTTTCGTCAACCTTACGTAGCTCCATTGCGAAAGCCGAAGCGTATTTCGGTACACCCGGCCTGGGCGTGATCTGAGCCACCGCCATGAGAGAGTACACGTTGACATCGTGAGCTGAGTAAATCCTCACTGCAGGAGTGTCGGTGCCGGAGATCTGCTCATCGGCGTACGTGAAGAATTCGTTCAGAAGAGGACCTGGAAAATGCTTCTCATAAGTTGTCTGTTGCGAGCACTGAGTACCTACAGTCCTCTAAGAGAAAAAATGTGAGGTCCATCTAGTCTAGCTAGACTTTTAATTTACTTCCTTAGAATTGTCAACGATATCGTTGATACCAATTGTATAAGGCAGGCAGTCCGTTGACCATTAGGCATAACTATTTTAAGTAATAAAGAAGATTTTTGAATCAACACACGCACACAAAAAAGTGGAAACATGGGTTCTATTCTTACCTACCACATTTCAGGAAACGGAATATCATTTCACTCCATTGTGTTTTGTGTGTAAGGGGTAAGTACTATTCTTATCTACCATATTTCAGAAAATGGAATATCATTTCATGTGTTTTGTAAGTTATCATAGATAGATAAAGTACCTATTAATAACAAAGTAAAGTTCTCACCAGCTTGGTACGCAATGTAGTCTTCGTCTCCGAAAATAACATCCATGGCAATATCAGCAGCGTCGCTGATTTGAGGCAGAATGGCAGTGAGCTCTTCAGTCAGAGGGATTCCCAAATTCAACTGTTTATAAAACAAATATATTCATTAGTAACTGTATTGATTGACATTTAAATCCTTATTTATTTAATTCAATTTAAACATATTATGACTTACAGCTAAAAAAATAACCAACACGTTATGTTTGAGCTGAGATAGGCGACAATTTCAGCCCTAAAATATCCCAGTTTATCAAAGAAAATATCCAGATCTGGCTTTTGAGTGAGTATGTCGTTTAAAGGTTTAAACGTATTTATGACAATTGCAACAACAACGATGGACCCAGGATCAATAAAAGTGGAAGGAACTTTAAGAGATCTTTGTCCATGTGGAGCAGCTACAAATAATTAGCAGTGAAAACAATTGCATTGTAATTTTACCTGGCTGACATAGACATCATAGACCGCGTATGCCAGTGTCGGCAAGCTGGTGATGTTGTAGCCGAGCTGTTCCGAGATTACGTTCATGACATCGAAGAAGCCAGACATGCGAGCGCTGTCGGAGTACATTATAGAGTAGTACGCAGCCGTGAACACTGGGCAGTTCAGCATCGCCATGTTCTGTTGAATAAACAAACGAGTTCAGTTTTAAGAGTAGCCACTACTCGTTTCCAGATAGACTTAAAGTTAGACGGGTCCAGTTCCGCAACCTAGCATAAAGGCCACAAGATTAGCCAAAGATGAATACACATAATGTCTATGATAAGAACAGCGTACTGGAACTTACATTTTATGTTTTTAACATCTAAAAGCCCAATTTACAAAGAAGGTTATAATAGGTTATCAACAAGGGGCTAAGAGAGTTGCTGCATAAACACTAAATGTTCCCACTGCTGGGACTCGGGGCCTTTTCTCGCAAGGAGAGAGTCAAGGCCATTATCCATCACGCTACCTAAGTGCGGGTTGGTGGATGGCACATGACCTCGAAAGATTCTAGGTACATGTCGGTTTCTTCACGAAGTTTTGCTTCACCGTTTTTAAGTTAGTTGACGCACGACAAGTTATGACTTCGAAAAGACGGTGGTGCGCATGGTGTGATTTGAACCCGGGGGCTCTGGATCAGCAGTCACCTTTCTCCCGACTAGACCAGCCGTAATTTAAGAGAGTTGCTGAGGTTCTTCATAACTTACAATATCATATTTGGCGGGGACGGTGGTGAAGGGTGTGGGGACCCAGTTGATCTCCTCGCTCCAGCTGCCTGGGTGGGCGGGGTACACCGCGGACATGGCCGTCAGGACGGTCATCTTGGCGCGGGTCGAGTCGGTGGAACGGATGTAGATCTCAGACCTATTTTATATTTAAAAAAAAATAGTACGGCTAGTTACTGCTCCAAAAGTCATCAAAAATTAAATTACCATATTTTTTTAAATTTGAGAAGTACTTCAATTAGGTAATTTTTTTAACGCGCTAAAAAATAATAATATGTATGTTTTGAAAATACTTCGTGTGTTTAATTTTTATAATATCGTTTCTTTCAATTGGATTAATTTCAATTCCATTGGAATGAAACGTTCCAATTTACATTGCAGCGTCATTCTCAAAATGATATAACTGAGCTTTTATTTTTTGAGAACTCTGAGAATGTGGCGAATGCGTTGCAACTTGCAACTTGGCGTCATTGACAAAGTTATATTTTATTATCTCTATTATTGTGAAGGAATTCATAAAGATTCGCTGTGGTATTTCAAGCCAAATTAATAAAAAGCCATTAAGGCAAATGTTTTGATCTAATGGTCAAAACTTTATCATTACGGTCAATAACTGTGTCATGACCGTCATGGTACTAACAATGATATAGTGTCGCTATTTCGTGGCCTTACCTGTTGTATGTGTCCGACAGAAGCTCGTCATAGCGGGCGCGGATGAACTTTCCCAAGTTGTATGAACGTTGTTTGCCCAACTGGAAAATAAAACTCATAGTAAAGTACCCACACACAATAATAAATATGAGTATTATATCGGCTCTCTGTCTCCAATAATTCAAGCATTCCTTAGTTTGAGTATAGCTAATATCATGTCAAGCGTTCCTTAGATATTTATATAAACGTATCTATGGATACTATCCTTTCTTGTATCCTACGAATTTCTTGCTCGGTTGCCTGAATTACAACAATTCTTTGGAGGTTCGTCGGGAAAACCAGCAGCTGAAAATTATACGTAAAATTTTTCGTGGGGACATTGACGCTCCAGAACTGCACGAGGAGTCATGTAGAATCTACGTACCCGACAACTATTGTCGCGGTAAGTACCACAACCTGTTCGCTGTGCCTCGCTACCGCACCACGGCCCACTCCAGGTCGCCCATCCCGCGCACTCTCACCGCGCTCAACGCTCTCTTGAAGGCGTATCCGGAATGTGACATTTTTGATGACACATGGCCTCGTGTAATGTCAGGTTGTTTGTCATATTGTGAATCTCACGTATAAACTGTTTATTAACCAACTATTCATTCATTCATAACTATTATTTTTTAACATTTCTGACATATTTTGATTGATTTGTTATTTTAAATTTACTAAATTAGAGATATTGGACAAATTTGTGTAATTATTGTAATTGGCGACTTGCCGTTTTAATAAATAAATAAATGTTCGAAACGTCCAAAAACATTAATTTATTATTATTTAATTACCTACGTGGTAATGTACTTTAATTTACTTTGATTTTTACTTGTTAATTCAATAAATTTAATTATTATAATTACTCAAATAATATTTAATAAATATTTAAATACTAGCATCGCCCTGCGGTTTCAGCCATATAGTTTTCGTTCCCGTATTTTTTCCGCCATAAAACATCTACATATTTATGTGCTAAACATTCCAGACTACAATGTATCTGAATTCCAAAATTCAACCCGATCGGTTTAGACATCCCGATGTAATTGAACATACATCTAAACTTTCACATTTATAATATTAGTAGGATATGATATATAGGTATAAGCAGCCAAACATTCACATATTAAAAAAAATGGTTGTCTGTCGGTTTACTGACGATAGTTGAACGTGACAACGTCTTAAGAAAATACTGATGGAATTTGTGTTAAGCGCCATCTAGGTAAAACACTCTGAAGCTTTTTGAAATGCTGTTCAAAGCGCCATCTCTGGGTACATCATTGTACTAGCACAAGTTCTTAACTTCATATCGTCGCTTTTCTAAAACATGGACAGACTCCTTGAACGTAATACACATTTCACTCACTAGATGGTGCGAAAAGTAATAAGGCGAGGTAACACGGTAACGTTACATGACGTCATGTTTTGCGGGCGTGCAGCCGGCTTCATCGAATTATAAGGCGTTATCACGTCAAAAATATTAATACCAAAGTTTATGTGGATGTTTCAAACAAAAACTACTAAAAGGATCTGCATGAAATCTGGTACACCGATAGACAATAGTCGAGAATAATACATAGGCTGCTTTTATCCTGAGAAAATAACGGGATTGGGAACTATGCCAGTGAAACCGCGGAATACTTCTTAATATTACAGGATATAGAAGAGGTACTTACGTTAGTAAGCTGTCCATATCCGTAGGGAGCGCTGGCCGCGATGAGAGCCTCAGAGTTGGTGCTGAAAGACAGCGTCTGTTCCACCGGGGTCCGGTCCCCATGACGGTGGATCTATAAAAAAATGATTTTAATGAAAGAAAACCACGTACCTATAACGCTTTTAAAACGCAGTCATCGGTTTCTTATAGGTAAGCACGCCCCATCGTAAACCGCAGCGTCGCTTAACATCAGGTATGATGGCGGCCAAGCGTAAACCTATAAAAGGAAAAAAAATGTGTGGTTTTATGCAACCACGGTATAAGTGAAACGTTTTGTCACATTGTAGACATTTAACAAAACATTTGTAAATTTATGGGAAAATATTCGATTTTAGTAACTTAACGAGTAAAGCGCCATATTGGCCTCGATATCTATAGAACAGATAGAGAGCCTTTCACTTTACCCCCACTCCGCGGCCGAACGTCACGCGACGTGAAAAGGTTTGAGGTGATCGCGATGTAACATAAGTTTAATTAAAAAAAAAATGTTGTAATAATGACAGGTTGCCATGACCGCCGTCTCACCTGATGTTAAGCGAAAAAGTGGTCTACAATGGACCGTGCTTACCTAGAAATCGTTTCACCCTTGACTGGAAGAAACCAAGATTGCGAATATCGGGTAAAACCTACTCAGGCAATGCATTTCACTCAACTCGAACGAGGGGGATTGACTGCACTTTCGTAACAATTTCTATGCTGTAGAATGCGTTGCCTGAGTGGGTATTTCCCGATCGTCGCTACCTTGGTGTCTTAAAGCTGAGACTGAATCGATTCTAGGTAATGAGTAGGTATTTATCCCTGAGAATTGTAATAAACTACAGGCCCGTGTACAAAATTGATGGGTCATATGAACCATCAGAAGATCTATGTAGCAAGATAAAAGGGTATAAAAAATAAGATTCTGTAACGTTTTACTCCTAAATTCTGCAACAATAAAGCCATTTCGCAAGTTCCTCTCGGGGATTGATAATCGATAGCTCTACGTAGGAACGCTCCATCGTAGTCCGCAACATTGCTTAGGCACCATCAGGTGAGTTGGCGGTCAAAGGATTTTCAAAATAGGCACAACTACAATTTGATTTGGAGAAAACATAGTAGGCCAGAGGCGAGATCCCTTATTTTACAATCTTGAGGTTATAGGTTCGAATCCCAAATAAACCTTTGTGTATATAACCAACTGTAACCGTTTGTCTTCACCATTGACCTTAACTATCTATTCTATGCCTTAACGATGAAGAAAACCATCGCGAGTAAGATATATCGAGAGCTTGTGTTATTTTGTTATAATAATATAGAATCTACATTGTTTTGAGCATCGAGGTGGATTGTCTTTTTTTATTATTTAATAATTATTCACCAACCACCTTGGTGACTAATATATTTATTACAATCTAGCCTAATTCGGAAAGTCTAGGCGAATGAGTAATTTTTTTATGACTTAGTTTGCTAAATAATATTAAGTGTAAGATTGTGTCCATAAGTACTTTTCTTATTGTCTCTATTAAGGCGAAGTCACTTCGTTCATGTGTACTGTGCATATAATATTTATAAATCTAAATTGCACTAACACTGCACTTTGAACACAGGTATTAATTTAATTTGCACTATGTCAACTCAAATGGTTTTGTCCGTTTAAGCCTCCGCACTAACTCAGTGTTGTCAAGGAGCTGAATTTCCTCGACATTAACATGGTTAACATGAAGTCTTCGTTCGTGAGCTTCTGCATATTTTCGTATCACTTCACTAACAGAATCCATCTTTAGGTCTCGATGGATGTTAGCATTTCTTATATACCAGGGAGCGTTGACAATGTCCCTTAGCACTTTGTTTTGAAATCTTTATTATGTCTTTGACGGACTCTTTGTGAGAGTAAAGGTCTGCGTCGACTTATACGACTACCAACCGACAAATAAAATACACTAAAATATGGGCTTTATGTAATTCTTAGTAAGATATAGGTTACATTGGCAACATCAATTAGCAGGCGGCTATCAGCGAGCGGTCTGCTAATTTGTGTTGCCAGTGTAATTAATTCGTATCTTAACGTGCATGGCACGCTTCACGCTCAATAAATGATGTGCCAACGCGAATAAACACTAAACAGTGCTAGAAATGACAACAAACACTATTTGGGATCATATACTCAAAACATTTTGAGTTTTAACAAAAGTTGTTTGTTTAAATATACAGAGCATGCCCTTAAACGGATGTAGTCTTGTTACCAGTAACCCTATGTAGTAAAAAGGGACGAGACGTGTAAGACATGTCTGTCTATGACTGACATTTTTAGGGTTCCGTAAAACGTAAAAACGGAACCCTTATAGATTCGTCATGTCTGTCTGTCTGTCTGTCTGTCTGTCTGTCTGTCTGTCCGTCCGTATGTCACAGCCACTTTTTGCCGAAACTATGAGAACTACACTGTTGAAACTTAGTAAGTAGATGTATTCTGTGAACCGCATTAAGATTTTTACAAAAGTTTAAAAAAAAAACAAAAATTAGGGGTGCCCCCCATACTGAGAACTGAAGCTCAAAAATTTTTTTTTCATCAAACCTACACGTGTGGGGTGTCTATCGATAGGTCTTAAAAAATGATGTTGAGGTTTCTAATATAATTTTTGTCTACACTGAATAACTTGCGCGAGAGACGCTTCCAAAGTGGTAAAATGTGTGTCCCCCCCCCCTCTAACTTCTAAAGTAAGAGAATGAAAAAACAAAAAAAAATATATGATGTACATTACCATGAAAACTACCAACGAAAATTAGTTTGAACTCGATCTGATGAGTAGTTTTTTTTTAGTACGTCATAAATACACTATTATTAAAACTTCGATCAAAGTTACAACGAACTACAAGAACTATGTGTACTATGTATATTATGTTACTTGCTGGAACGGAACCCTTCATGGGCGAGTCCAACTCGCACTTGGCTACTTTATTTTACTATTTTTTAGCCGGACATTGCACTGCACATTAAAATTAGCAAGTTGAAGTGGCAATGGGCAGGCCATATCGCTCGGAGGACCGATAACCGCTGGGGAGTAAAGGTTCTCGAATGGCGACCACGAAACGGCAGACGCAGTGTAGGACGGCACCCGACACGATGTACCGATGATATTGTCTCGGTCGCGGGAAGTCGGTGGATGGAGGCGGCACAAGACCGGTCATTGTGGAAATCGTTGGAGGAGGCTTATGTCTAGCAGTGGACGTCTGCAGGCTGCAGATGATGATGATGATACCCTGCACGTACTCCTGGGTGATTTGTATTGTTATTTGTACATACAAATCTCTGTAGCTAAAACTCCAATTTGAAGAATTTAGTTATAGGCCCGTGAACAAAATTTACGGGTCAAATGAACCAGTAGGAGGCCTATGTAGGATGATAGACGGGTACAAAATAATAAGATTCAGCACTATGCCGTCACTTGTAAGCTGTCCAACTGAGTGCAGGTGATAATTCAAAAGTGCAAGTAGAGTGGGTACATTTTGGTCATTTGTTTCTGTACGGCATTCTTGCCATCCAATAGATCCATGAAAAATAATGAGAAAACACGTAGTGCCGTACAAAAATAGTGATCCACGAAGTCGGAAACATTGTTGATAATCCGGAAATTTTGAGGGAAAATTTGGTCATTTGATACTGTACGACATCGGTTCCATACAGATGCAATACCTCTTCTAACCCATTATTCCGCAACGCCGTACAAAAATAACGGTCCAAGAGAAAATGACCGGGGGTTCAACTTCCTCTTTTCAGTGATCCGGAGAGGTGATTTGACACAACGTGAAATTAATTTAATCCGTAAGTATTTTGTGCATAGATACAAATTTTATACGTGCCGTACATTTTTGTTGGTCCAAAAGTCAGTAAATGGCAAGAAACCTCCAGAACATTGTTTAAGACGAAATGTACTTTAGGGTGATAGTTGGTACGATTTTTTAACGGCATTCTGATAATTTATTTGAATTTAATGTATGTCTAAGAAAAGTTAATGCCGTACAAATCTGAAAGTTCATATTAAAGGCCAGTAAAAATAGAATTTAACTTATAAATTTTCGATCCAAATTTATTTATTATAAGGTGTATGATCACTTACTGAGCATAAAATAACAAAATATTAACAGATTCAGGTGGAACTTTAAGCGTCATCTTGAAAAAAACGTTTTCTCGGGAACTATGTACTTTAGGGCAAAAATTCTTGAGGTCATTATTGTAGAAAGTATAATTTTACACCTTTTGTTGCCCAAAACTTTTTTGTTACACGTACCGATTACGGCCCATTTAATGAACCGGGTTTTTTATCGCTGCCTAGAGCTATCGCTCTTGAGATATTTATATAAATAAGACGCATCAATCCATGTTTAAAGACCAGTTTATTCTCTACAACTTTTGCCAAAATTGATTTTTTTTAAAGTCTGTACTTTTTGAGTTATAATAAGTTTAATGTTGGACGCATCACTATATTGCCATAGCTAACATACACCTCATCTGCGTGAAAAACCTGATGTATATTTATTTACTTATTTTTTATCAGAATTTTCATCGTCTAATAACCGACCACAAACAAAACTATTGTTTATTTTAATACAATTCATTGATTTATAATATTTTTCGCGGAATAAGAGATTTTAAACGTCTTATAAATCAAAAAGTATGGACATTACAAAAAAAAGCTTTTCACAAAAGTTGTAGAGAATAAACTGATCTTTAAGAATAATTCAATGCGTTTTATTGATTAATCTTATATTTCAAGATATATCGGCCGTGATAGAAAAACCGGTATTTAAATGGGCCATAAATCGCAAACGGTACGTTTCACAAAAAAGTTTTCGTGGAACAAAAAGTGTAAAATTTTATTTTCTACAATAATAATCTCAATAATTTTTGCCCTAAAGTACATACTTTCCGAGTTTCCGAGTTTCTAACTAAGTGGTACATATTTTGTTTGATTAAGGGTTAAAATGTACGGCATTCTTTTTTTCCAATTTATTTACTTGAATACTATTTAAAACAATGATAATATGTTGAAGATTCTTATAGTTAATTAATCTATGGTTATTCAAATAAATGAAAACTTGCATGTTTTGTATTCCTCTGTAACTTTTTTTAGAACACTTTCTTTTGTACGGCATTATTATACAACAATAGTTTTTAGCAATGTCATGTAGAAAAATAAGGCGCCGTGCAGGATCAAATGACCTACCACCTTTATAAATGAAGTATACGATGAAATTAAGGTAATTATCGGTAAACATTCAAATGAACAGTAATTTTTAGACGGCATTGTTTTTAATTGTCCGTTTGAGTGCTAGTACTAGTAGAACCGATGCCGTACTTTTTCAAATCACCTCTCCGGATCACTGAAAAGAGGAAGTTGAACCCCCGATCATTTCCTCTTGGACCATTATTTTTATACGGCGTTGCAGAATAATGGGTTAGAAAAGGTATTGCAACTGTATGGAACCGATGCCGTACAGTATCAAATGACCAAATTTTCCCTCAAAATTTCCGGATTATCAATAATGTTTAGACTTCGTGGATCACTATTTTTGTACGGCACTACGCGATTTCTCATAACTTTTCATGGATAATAGATCCATGTACTAGATAATGATCCGTACAGAAACAAATGACCAAAATGTAACCACTCTACTTGCACTTTTGAATTCTCACCTGCACTCAGTTGGACAGCTTACAAGTGACGGCATAGTGCTGAATCTTATTAGTTTGTACCCGTCTACCATCCTACATAGGTTTCCTGCTGGTTCATTTGACCCGTAAATTTTGTTCACGGGCCTGTAGTCTATTATATTTTGTTGCTACTTACCAAAAAGGTCGAAATTAGGGTGGTGCCATCGGTGACAGAGTCTCCAGAAGACTGGGTCGCGATCGCTAACAAGACCAGGAGCAACAAATGTGCGGCCATTTTAAAGGTATTTGCAGGTTTTCGAGGGTCTTGAATAATATGATTGCTTCTTGAGCAAGTATCTTGCTAGCAATGTCTGATTACGGACGAAATGTGGTATTTATACTAAATTTTATGAGGGATTGATTTGAATAAGATAACCATGATTTTATTGAGATATTGATATTAATCTTTTTAGGGTTGAGGTTGATAATGGTAGGTGTGTTTTTGTTTGCTGTCCTATTGTATGGGTGTGTCATATTTACATTCCTTTGTTTAATTCACTATACATAATTGTGTTTTACATGTTTAATAGATTCGCAGTTGAATGCCATCTTGCTTAATATTAAGCGACGATACTGTTTAGTTCTTTCAGTGTATTGTTATTTCTTTTTACCGATAATAGGCTTGCACATGACCGTTCGTTAAGCAACGATGCAGTACGTTATTGAACGAGCCAATCTAGAAGAATTCGGTTCACTCTAGACTTGAAAACACTAAAATTAATTGAGAAATGCCAACTCAGGCAACGCATCCTAAAGTTGAAATATACTTATTACGAAAGGAGACAAACCTTTTCGTTCTAGTCTTTAGAAAGTCAATCATAAAACGATGTCGTTTATTAAAGCTACGAGCAGTCCAATAGAAAAAGTCCAAGGTGGTATTGGTCCTGCAAATTTGTTGCATGATCTACATAAAGAATAAAAAAAAGAAAGAAACGATTTTTTTGAATAGTATAGTGACGAGACGAGCAGGACATGTGTCTGATGGTAAGCAACTTACCTGCCACATAACAGCACAGTGACACACAGCTACTGGAACATGAAGAAGAGTCCAAATCATTACCTGCAGCACTGCACTGCGCTCGTCACCCAGAGATATAAGATGTTTTTCTCTAATTACATTATAAATCACAATTTAAATGCCCTGTAATTTCACTGGAAACATTGCTGTTCAAACCGGAACACAGTAATGTTTGCACATTAGGTACTATTTTATTACTACATTATTACTACTTGGCGGTAGAATAACTGGCAAAGGTGTGGTAGTTCCCCAGACGGACTCGGCAGAGAGCCCTACCACTACTACTAGGTACTGGTTTTTATCCCATAAAAAACTGACAAACTTGCAACTTTGCGGCGATGTTCAAGACTTCGAAGCATTTTACGAACAAATGACTTACCAGGACGACTTGCCTATGGTCCTTTTTGTTCGTCCTGTCATCTATTGTGTCTTCGCCACGTTCCTCAGATCGTCGCTTCTCCTGACCGCAGGGTTTCACATTGCGCTTCCTCAGGCGCGGTCTTCACTTAAGGACCCGTATATCTCAACGGCTATATCCGCCTTTCTATCGTCTTTCTAAATCAGCTTTGGCTTTGCAGTCTCGATAACTTTAAGCGAAAAGAAAAGAGAGAGCAATATCAAAGCTAACACAGTTTAAGTTAGGCGGTAGCCTCCGTTCTTCTGGCAGTATGGCCGGCGCGTTGCCGCTTCATTGCCAATTGGGATGATAAATTAGTCAAATTCGAATGAAGTCACTCGCAACTTTTTAACGAATTTTTTTTTCGTATTTTTTTGTTTGTGAAACAATAGAAGAAAAACTACGTTATTTTTTAATAAATGAAAAAATGAAAATGAAAAAACGTTTATTCAGACAACATTGGGTTCACAAATGTTGACTGACAAAATTCGTAGCATTATTATTATTATAGCAGGATCCGGAGATTAGCACCAACCAAGGGCCAATTCCCGGATACCCGACCCAAGTTGGTACTAGCTATTGCCGGGTCCAGGATCCCATCCAAGCACTGCTTAAATAGGTACCAAGACACGGCAAGGACCAGTGGGCAATGTTTTGCCAGTGTGCACTGGATCCCACACTAGGGCTACCTGTGTTGTGAACCTCCAAATGACGGACTAATTAGTTTTTAGTAGTTATTATGTCTATTCTCTGGACCATGTCGGCAACCTTACATCTGTATTGGGTTAGTTTGTTATGAGTTCGCGATATGATGTTTGTACACAAGCGTATTCAAAATGAAACCGTGGTAGCTTAGTGGCGAGAACGGGCGATTTACAATCGCAGGTCGTAGGTGCGAATTCCACCTACACCCCTAGTATTTTCGAGATGATGTACAAGTACTGAAGTATCTATGTACCTACTCCTAATTGCACTTCCCGTCTTCCATTATTTATGTCTTATTTTACCATCCTACGGTTGCCTGGAAAAAATTAGCGACAACTTTTAGCGATAAGGTATTAAAGTAAGTAAAGTAAATTACTATTTTAGTCCAAGGTTTTTGAAGTGAAAACTTCTTTAGGCACGCCTAGACAGATTTTTTGTGGGCTGTGAATTGAATTCTAGCGTCACGCTCGGGTATGATAAGAAATCTTCGGGTAAACTCGGGACCATGGCTATTGGTCATCTAGAAATGCATCAGCCAATAGGAAATGCTGATATATTTCTACATGGCCATGCCATAATAGCGAGGCCACGCCCTCCGGTTACACCCGGCATTTTTCAGCATTATTTTTATTTTTCATTGTCATTTAAGTCGAATAAAGAGTTTATCTGTCTGCAAGTTTATTGTAATCACCACTTCCAATAATGGTCACGAAAAACGTCGTGTAGAAACCGTCCCAATAATCTTTAGAGGTTATCCGTTCACCATCATGCACAGGGCCAGCGTGTTACATTATGTCCTATGCTCTCTACTTGCGAGTGAAAGCCCTGAGTTTCAGAAGTGGGAACATTTAGTGGGCTGCTCTTTACAGAGTCCGCCTGGGAGTACCTCGTGTTTGTCAGTTATTCTACCGCCAAGCAACTATGTGAAAACACCACCGTGTTCTGTTTTGAAGGGCAGTGTTTCCAGAGTATTGACAGAGCTTAGAGATAAAATATCTTATAACTCTGTGTAACGAGTGCAGTTCTAGGTAATGCTTTGGAATCATAGCTACGTCACACTGTGCTACTATGGACAGGCATGTTGCTTACCATCAGGTACATAACCTGCTTGTTTCTTTGAGCTCTCTAGAGCTAGAGCTCTATAGCCTAAAAGTCTCAACAGTGGCAACGTTGATTGGGATGTATATGCTATTTTTGACGTGATAACGTCTTATAATTCGATGAAGCCGGCTGCACGCCCACAAAACATGACGTCATGTACCGTTACCGTCGGTCGTTACCTCGCCGCATGTTTGTTACAGTTGTATTAATTATTTCGACCAGTAGTTCAAGCGGGGATGTAGCTCAGTGGTAAAGCGTTCGCTTTGCATGTGAAATGCCCCGGGTTCGATCCCCGGCATCTAAAAGCTTTTTTGCATTGTTTTGATTGAAAATGACTAAATTCTACTGATTACTTTTTACATACAAATCTATTAAACAAATGATATTAAAATTTTCTTTTGAAAAATGCTACCATTCCATCAGTATTTTCTTAAGACGTTGTCACGTTCTATCTTCAGTAAACCGACTTTACAGACAAACATTTTTTTTTTAAATAAATTAAGAGTCTCTGTGCGGAACCTTATAATTCGTTATTAATAACGAATTTAAATAAGATAAAATTAATATTTTTTATGGTAGACACGCCCGCCGGTGTACATATTATCGCTCCACGACTGGCCCATCGTCTAATACCGTGATCTGTGACGGTGGCTGTGAAAACAGTAAAAACATTATCTACTGATATAATATGATAAAATATACCTACAGCTTATTGGGGTAATTACTTACTTTATGCAAGAGCTTACTAAGTGTACTTTTAACGGTATAACTTGTTAAAAAGTGGCCAAGTGCGAGTTGGACTCGCCCATGAAGGGTTCCGTTGCAGCAAGAAACATAATATATACATAGTACACATAGTTCTTGTGGTTCGTTGTAACTTTGATCGAAGTTTTAACCCTTCACGTGCTTTACGCAACGCATAGTTGCGTAAGGAAAGCTCTCTATTGGAAGACGGATTGTGACATGTATACGTCTTAACACGTTATAATGTTGGTACTAGTCTATTCGGAATTTCAATTCCGTAAAATTTACCGGTAACACAATAGAAATAAAGCTTCATTTGGCCTAAAAAAATAAAAAATACGGATTCTACTCCGCCATTTTTTTGTCGCGATTGTCCGACGCCATTTTGCCCCACGACAAAGATTTTTTTTTTATAAACCAGAAAATGTGAAAACGGTTTGTATTGTATTGTAATCTACTAAAAAAACTATGGTGAACGTGCTAAAGCTAATATTATTTGTGTGTTGTGTTCTTTTATTAGTGAAAAAGCATAATGACATTGAAATGCTGTGAAATCCAAAACTTTTTTACAACGGGCGTAAAATGTAAACTTTGCATTTCGTGACAGGATTAATTAATGTTGTAAATAGTTAGAATTTAATATAATAGTAAACTACATTTCAAGGGCTTTCTGGTAATATATAAATGTAGGTATATTATACTTAATATATAATAATAATATGTGATAATGATCTAGCCGGGACGTACGGACCGTTCCGCGAGTTTTCGTCACACGCGTGAAGGGTTAATAATAGTGTATTTATGACGTACTCAAAAAACTACTCATCAGATCGAGTTCAAACTAATTTTCGTTGGTACTTTGCATGGTAATGTACATCATATATTGTTTAAAATTTTTAATATCTCTTACTTTAGAAGTTAGAGGGGGGGAGACACACATTTTACCACTTTGGAAGTGTCTCTCGCGCAAATTATTCAGTGTAGACGAAAATGATTTTAGAAACCTCAACATCATTTTTAAAGACCTATCAATAGACAACCCACACGTGTAGGTTTGACGAAAAAAAAATTTTTGAGTTTCAGTTCTCAGTATGGGGGGCAACCCTAATTTTTCTTTTTTTTAAATTTTTTGTACAAATCTTAATGCGGTTCACAGAATACATCTACTTACTAAGTTTCAACAGTGTAGTTCTCATAGTTTCGGCAAAAAGTGGCTGTGACATACGGACGGACAGACAGACAGATAGACAGACAGACATGACGAATCTATAAGGGTTCCGTTTTTACGTTTTACGGAACCCTAAAAATGTGTTTTGATTAGTGCGAGTGCGAGTGAAAAATAGAACACGATTCTAATGACTTCACTACGCAAGTTACTACACAGTCGCACCAATCAATCGGTGTCCACACTTGTTTCCTACTAATCACTAAACACCTGCATTAATCACTCGCACTAGCATTAGTCAAAATGCAAACAAGCCTTTAACACGGCTTCCTTACTTACTTTTTACGGCTGGTCTAGTCGGGAGAACGGCGCCTGCCGATCCGGAGACCCCGGGTTCAAACCCCACACGCACCACTGTCTTTTCGAAGTCATGTGCGTAATGCCGCTAACTTAAATCGGTGAAGGAAAACATCGTGAGGAAACCGACATGTACCTAGAATCTTTCGAAGTCATGTGTCATCCACCAACCCGCACTGGGCCAGCGTGGTGGATTATGGCCTTAACTCTCTCCTTGCGAGAGAAGGTCCCGAGTCCCAGCAGTGGGAACGTTTAATGGGCTGTTGATGATGATGATGCTGCTAATAACAAAAAATGTTAGTGCTTAAGCACTAACATTTTTTTATCTTTTTTTTTCACGCACGGCACGGCAGATGTCAAAACTTCAGTGATAGTAGTTGTTATAGTACATTTCTCACTTGTTTTTCATTTATCGTGTGTGTCGCTATGTTAACAAGTGTTTTGATTGGTATGGAATTAAATAGTAAAACTTTTTTTTACTTGGTTCTTATTTACCCTAATAATACGATCTATAATCCTACTAGTGTTATAATATAAATGTCAATGTTTCGATTTTTAGATGTTTGGATTTTTGTTGCTCCATCACGTCGGAACGGGTCGGGTTGAAATTTAAAACACAGTTTAATTATAGTCTGGAAGAACACGTATGCACGTTTTTATCCCGGGAAAGTAATAGTATAGGGAACTACGCGGGTAAAATAGAGGGGCGCTACAAGTACGTATAGATAGTGCAATCCACGAAGACGCGCCCCACCAATTTTTTTCTCCACCAATCGCGTTTGCTCCGAGCGTCAGTCGCGAACCATTCACCAGTCATTGTAGTGTGCGTGTGCATTCATAGGTAATTAGTGTGTACCGATAACACTCACATTGACGGAAGCTTGCACACATATACTATAAACGGTTAGAAGGAATAGTGGGGCGCGTCTTCGTGGATTGCACTATCTGTATAACCCTACATAATAAAGCTTTCAATAAAATTTGTATTAATTCGCTTCGATACAATGAAGTCTTGTTATAAAACCAAAGAGTTTCCTATACATTCGCTCTCGTAAGAGGTTCCATGTGCCATCTCTTACGAGACTGAATTCCGTATGCCATGGCTCACAGATGTATCATACTATAATTATACAGGTATATTTTTATATACACACTAAAGAGTCCATCCTTTTGATTCGATCGCAACGAGTATCTTTTGTACAGCGAGCAACACGGAAGGGAGTAGCCTTAGCTAAAAAATATTGTTCAAATCTTTCTGTCATTTCTTGCGGGAGGGGAAGTTGCACACTAGCGCAAAGCCGCACTATTACATACAAAACATACCTGTACCGATCCATTGCCGATCATACTCACACAACCAAATCACTAACATATAAAAAATAAAGCACCATTCACAAATCTAGCCCCGCCCTCACGCCACAGTATATTATCAAACTCCATGGTCCACGCGGACTTGTACTTTGACAGAGGGGAAACGCTGTGTATGTCTACTCCCTTCCGTGTTGCTCGCTGCTTTTGTAACCCGATTATCAGCTTACAAGACAAACTAAATTTAACCTTATGTTTATATGTTTAAATTGTACATTTATGTTGTAGTTCAAGTAGGTACCTACATGTTTAATAATAGGAGGAGTAGGATATATTGTGCTGTTTATGGTTGCATGAATTCGTCAATAATAGATCCAGAGATAACTTTTTTTAGATAACCTGGAAACTCTGCAAGGTAAGACGAAGAAAATTATTTTAGTTACTAGTTAGTAGGTAGACCCATCATGTGTGTCTTTTTAATGGTAGTAAGTATTTCAGTGCCAAAAGGGCAGAGCCAACGCGCGCGTGCGCTCTCCTTGAAAAAAAAAGGACGAAACTCAAGTCGGATTGTCGACCATATTGTGGCACGTGAGTTACCCGTTTACCCAATTAAATATGAGTAAGTATTTCCTTTTACCTCCCGAAACAAAAGATAATAATATCTGGATTAAATAAGAACTCGTCAGTTGCAACTCATTTTAAGACAAATTCTATTGACTGATTTCACTAGTTCATAGTTTATTTTATACCGCTGCTAGTCCAGTCGGGGCAGACATTGAAATAGAAAAAAATCCGGGGAGCGATTTTTTTTT
Source organism: Ectropis crepuscularia (assembly GCA_963693475.1). Taxonomy (NCBI): domain Eukaryota; kingdom Metazoa; phylum Arthropoda; class Insecta; order Lepidoptera; family Geometridae; genus Ectropis; species Ectropis crepuscularia. The sequence continues at coordinate 26,077,540 of OY856355.1, forward strand.
AAACGTCGGGGATGGTTGTTGGAAGTATAAATCCAGGCAGAGGGTTCGCCGCCATCTTGTTTTAAAGTTTTTGTGAAATAACTCGTTCATTTTCAACTAATAGATAGTCACCAAAGTTGTTGGAAATTTCTCACAAATTTGGTTAAATTAATTTTTACGCTAAGATCAATATTTGCAGAGTTATACTATCAAGTTTAACAAAAAATCGTAATGGGTGGAATTTTATTTTCTTCAACTTGGACGGACGGACAGCCAAGTCTCAGTAATAGGGTTCCGTTTTTACCCTTTGGGTACGGAACCCTAAAAAGGACACACATATTTAAAACGACAGTTGTGTTGCGTATGGCTGCGATATTGCCGTTAGAAAAAACCCGGCGTATGGGTTCATGAGCGTATGCCGTTCAGGCTGGAGTGGAAGCCAATACAATCCGCGCTTTTCAAGCTAGAGAGACCGTGGTGACCGAGTTGGTCGACAGCAGTACCACAATGGCAGCGATGGGCTTCAAAATACCTCGCACTCAAGCGCAACCTAACAGCTAGACGAAATGCAGTTGGATCTAATAAACTAACCGGTATTGAAAGAAGGCAAATCTTGTAACCGAAAGCCGGCAGGTCTACCGCCTAACTCTCCTGCTTTCTGCTATGCTTTGATTTGTGACGTCATCGGTCAATTTGGTAACGCCGATGAAAGCGGACAACTACATCTGGTTTCCGTATGCAGCGGAACGGAAAGCAAGTCTGCTTTCAGATGCGTCACGAATCAAAGCAGGGGGGAGTTATGCGTTAGAACTGCCGATTCCCACACAGACACGGCAAGGATACGAGCACGATCCGCTATACTAGATAACAACGTAGGTAATCAACATCCGCGTATGATTCACCTACATCCGTATATGCCGAAGCCGCCCTCGCTGTAGTCTCTGCCAAGATTAGCCGCCTTATCGCAGTCTGTCACGATACCAGCAGGTGGTGGTCACGCTTCTCACTTATTGTGCCTTGTCAGCATGTGGTTGGAAAAAATGGTAGAAATATTAGGGGGCGTATACGACAACTAGCAGCTTCCCGCGGTTTTAATTGTACCAGTGAACGACTAGTGTTCAAAATCTATACCTAAAAATAAATAAAATTTAAGTGTATGTTTGTAATGTTCAAATAACCGCTTTTTTGCTACATGCATATATTAATGTATAGTACCTACGATATTTTTAAGTAAGGTCATTTTTGTTTATCTGTCTGTCTGTCGGTTTGGTCCAGCTAATCACCGAAACGACTGAACCGATTATGACGGGGTTTTCACTACGAGATAGGTGATTCATGATTTAGGCTAATTAGGCTCTTACTTGAGGAAAATAAAACAGGCTTCCGTGAACTATACAATAACTCTAAACTACTTAGTTGGTAATAAATATAATGCCATGTAATAATTTTTAAAACATATTTGCTCGTCGTCTATCTCACACAGCAACGACTCTCGCGAATCTATCCTTTATGATAAGTTCCGACCATGTTACATCATTATCACTAGAAAGTAACAACAGGAAGTCGAACGTAAATATATTAACAGAGACAACTACCACTGCTGGCCTGATTCAAGATGCTCCTCAACAAACGGAACAAGATGTTAGTGGAACAATTAAGACGTTTATGCCCATTGATACGGTTCAAAGTGTTAAAAAACTAGACATCAGTAAATCAAAAAACCCTGAAAAGTTTGATAGTATTGAATTATTTTGTGATGAAATCGGTGTAGGAATGGGTAATATCTTCAGAAATGCAAGTAATGAGTTCAACGTTACTAACACATGCGTCCCTAATACTACGTTTAGACAATTAATAAATAAAGTAGTGCTCAGTAAATTTAAGAACAAAACAAACATTGTGATAATGATGGGCAATACATGGGGAGTTCATAGAAATATTCTTTTAAATTGTATAGAATCCTTAATAAAATTTCAAAGTCAAGAGACAGTTAGTAAAATTGTACTGTGTACATTTCCGTACTCCTCATTGCTCACCGAAAAACAAAACCAGAGAATACATTCATTAAATATGATCTTACACAATCTTGTCTCTAATATAGGACGAGATTTCTTGTTATTTGACATAAACAAGTTTACATACAATTTTAGTCTGACTAAAGAAAAACAGTTTTTACCCAGACATTTAAAAACTACATTAGCTAAACTAATTTCTTTTGTTTTGTTAAATCATCGAAACGTTGGCATTCAATCATTAACGAATGTTGTTATAGTCGATGACCATTGTTTAAACTGACTTGTATGACAACAGGGAGACCTTATCATGTTTCAACAAAAAATCAAAATGCTCAAAGTCTCCCTTGCAGCAAAAACAATAGTTATAAGGAATTTAAAACACACTCTTTGAATATATTGTATCAGAATATAAATTGTTTGTCATGTAAAATTGAGGAGATTGAGTTATACCTGGAATGCTCAGATCGTCCCGATATAATTTGTTTTACCGAGACGTGGCTAAAGGAAACTGAAATGAACTTTACTCTAAATAATTATTCGATTGGTAGTATTTTTTGTAGGAAAAAGGCCATAGGAGGAGGATGTTTAATTTTTGTAGATAATAACGTCAAATTTAAAACACGTAAAGATATTGAAAAATGTACAATTGAACGTCATTGTGAACTAGCATGTGTAGAGTTGGACACCTATATTATTTTATGTGTGTATAAGCCTCCCAGTGCCAACATTGAGACCTTCTTAACTGCCTTGGAAGAAGCTTTGAGTAACATTTCAAAAAAAAGTAAACATATCGTGATGTGCGGCGATTTCAATACTGATTTACTAACAGAATCCCGCTCTAAAAACAATGTACTACTATTATGTCAATCATTCAACTTGGTAGAAGTGTTTACAGAACCAACAAGGATTGCATCAACTAAGAAAGGAAGCTCTGCAACTTGTATAGACAATGTTTTTGTAAATTGCGAGTACCTTTACTTCGAAATCCTAGACCGACTTCGATCAGACCACAGAGGACTAAGTGTTACTTTTCCACTAGATACAAAAAAGAAAGCGGAAAATAAAGTTGTTAGGCCTATAACACATATTCGAATTGAAACATTGAACACTGAGATAGAAAACTTTTTTCACAATTTTGATTACAACATGACAATTGATAATCTTGATACTAATTACAATTTATTTTTTGACATGTTAAATACTAAATTCAATAATATTTTTCAAACCAAACAAATAAATAGTAACTCAAAACCAAAATTTGCCGAATGGGCTACTCCAGGTCTATTTATAAGTCGAAATAATTTATATAGTTTGTACGAGCTATATAAATTATTTCATATACACATATTTCAAATTATTACATATTGCACTGATGACGCAACAAAAAGTCATGTTAGAAAGTATTCAAGCATTTTCAGAAGGGCATGTATTGAGGCTAAGGCAATTTACGTTCGGGATCAAATCAGAAACTCCAACAACGTCATAAAAAGTACATGGAACGTAATTAATAAAGAGACTGGAAAGTCTAAAGGAACAGATAAAGTTAGCAAACTAAAAATTGGCGACAAATTTATTACAAACAAATCAGAAATAGCAAATGCATTCGAACTTTATTTTTCTGGAATTCCTTTAGAGACAACCAAACATCTGTTGTCTTCTCCTTCTCTTGCTGACACAATGTTGAAAGAGAATGTAAATAATACCTCTTCTTCATTCGCATTTCATCATGTCACTGCCACAACAATACTATAAAATTTTTAAAGAAATCAAAGTAAAAAAAAGTGAGGATTTATGGGGCATGTCAGTAAAAGTATTAGAAGGTATAGTGGTGAAAATTGCGCCTTATCTTGCTGAATTATTTAACGCTAGCATTAGTAATGGTATGTTTCCAAACTTGATGAAGCATAGTAAAGTCGTGCCTTTATTTAAATCCGGTGATAAAGATGAACCCGGAAATTATAGACCTGTCTCAGTATTACCCTGCATCAGTAAAATATTTGAGAAATTCATACTTAGCCAGCTCCTTTCTTACTTTAATGCCAACAATTTGCTACATGACCATCAATTTGGTTTTACTAAAGGGCGTTCAACCACCGATGCAGGTGTAAAGCTCACTAAATATATAGCTAGTGCATGGGAGCATCGGCACGACGTTGTCGGTGTATTTTGCGATTTATCTAAGGCATTTGATTGCGTTCATCACGACATACTTTTAAAGAAATTAGAATTCTATGGGATTTCAAAAGTGGCTTTGGACCTTATCACGTCATATCTTAAAGACCGTGTACAGATTGTTGAAGTTGACGGAAATAAATCAAAAGGATCTCCCATGACAATGGGTGTACCGCAAGGTTCCATCCTCGTACGTAATACGGTACGTAAATGATTTGCCCTTTATGTTAAAAAGACAAGCAAACACGGAAATAATTATGTTTGCAGATGACACGTCTCTGCTGTTTAAAGTTAAGCGAGGAATAGATGATTGCAATGAAATTAACAGAATATTGGACATTGCTTGCAGATGGTTTGACGCAAATAATTTGGCGCTGAATCCAAACAAAACAAAATGTATTAAATTTACATTATGTAATGTACCAAGCCCTAAACTTCATATAAAGTTGATTAATAAAATTATAGAACCGGTGCAGTCTACAGTTTTTTTGGGTGTTACTATAGATGCAAAACTCCAATGGAGTCCACATATTGAACAACTAGCAAATAAATTAAGCTCAGCTGCACATGCCGTTCGACAGATTAGAAAAATCTCAAATGCCGCCACCACTAGATTAGTTTATTATAGATATTTCCATAGTCTCATGTCTTATGGGATTCTATTATGGGGGTCGGCAGCGGACAGAAATACAGTTTTCGTACTGCAAAAACGAGCAATCCGCGCTATGTACAAATTACCCGCTAAGGAATCTTTGAGGAAGGTTTTTAAAAGTATTAATATTTTAACAGCCCCCTCCCTCTATATTTATGAATGCATAATGTATGCCAGAAAGAATCGGGAAAGCATTGGTAAAATGTCAGATAAAAACCCTAAAACACACTACAAAGACATATTGGTAATTCCCAAGTGTAGATTACAAAAAACATGTAATTCTTTTATAGGAAACAGTGTTCGCTTCTATAATATCATTCCGGATCAGTTGGCAGGTCTCAATGAAAAGAGGTTTAAAAATATTGTAAAGACATATTTAATGGATAAAGCTTATTATAATGTTGATGATTTCATCAAAGACAAAAATTTATGGCAAAAGAGTGTGTCACAGACTGTAACTACCGATTAATTAAAAGTATTTTTACACGATAGGTACTTAAAAATGTTGTATTTCAAATATTTTTATTGCTGTTTGACAAAGCCTTTTTATAGCTGAATTCATTGGACAAGGCCTCTTTACAGCAGCTTAATGATAAATATTGTCTCTGTTGTTTATGTATTTAAACTGTTTTATTATTATTTTTTGTAATTGACGTTACCAAGTTTTCTTTGTAAAATAATGGTTCGAAGAAATAAATTGAATTGAATTGAATAAAGGGTCTCTTATTGGACCAATTTCTGTATCGTAAATGTATCTTATTACGTACTTGTGCTGTAATGTGTAATGTAAAACGCACGGTTTCAAAATGCTCCGTCCACAGAATAGGTATAGAGATATCCGTCTAAAACGAACGGTACCTTTTTAAATCTTAGTAAAGAGTTTTTATGTCAGAAAAGTGTGGTCAACATTTTATGAATAAAATTAACTTTGAGCGGTAAAATATAATAAAGAATTATTTAATTCGTTATTTTAATTTGTTTTGACCATAAATTACAACACTTTTTCTGTAACAAAACACAAAAATATTAAATTACTTTATTACTAAAGGCATACCGGCTGGTTCTGTGCCGTTGCTTAAAAAAAAAAGGCGCCGATGCGCGCTTTGCTAATCTGTGATCCATAGTGATTACTTACTCTGTGCTGTGATCTGTAATCAAGTAAAAATATTATACCGCGCCTTTTTTTTCGCTGAATTGTTTTTATTTGAAAATGTCGTCATAGTTTTGTTTATTTCCTCGCAAATATGTTATAAAACGTCGTATGACATACGTGCGCTTTGATAATTACAGCCTCTGCTAAATTATAGCTCTCGCCTTCGGCTCGAGCTAGAAATAAAGCCTCGCCTGTAATTATCAACTAAGCGCACTTATATCATAATGTACTATAATCTATTCTCAATTTGAAAATTGAATCTATTAGTACATAGACACACGTAACGGATATTTCAAACAACGATAAACTTCGTAGCTGTAGTAACCGCTTACGGATATTTGCAACATTTTAATTGTTATCGAAATAAACAGAGGTCTATAAAATATTTCGAATAAATATTACATCTTAACATCCTTAAATCTAAAATTGGTGTTTTGTCGTACTGGCTACGAGTACTTTGTTCTCAAATGTCTTCTCTTTGGTTAGAAATTCCAATTTCAAATTCATACAGCTATTTACTCATGCTTTGGTGTTTTGAAAACCGTAATTAATTTGTTTTGTCCATTATTGTCTTCTTTATAAGTTTTTTTGAGTCAATTTTCGCTTGGGGCAGGGTTTGCTGTTTTTTTTTTTTTTTTTTTTTTATAGCATAGAGTGACGAGACGGGCAGGTCATGTGCCTGGTGGTAAGCAACATGCCTGCCACATAACAGCACAGTAACATGCAGCTATTGGTACATGATAGTCCAAATCATTACCTAGCACTGCACTGCGCTCGTCACCCAGAGATCTAAGATATTATGTCTCTAAGCCCTGTAATTTCTCTGGAATCATTGCCCTTCAAACCGGAACACAGTTATGTTTGCACATTACTGCTTGGCGGTAGAATATTTGGCAAAGGTGTGGTACTTCCCCAGGCGGACTCTGCTAAGAGTCCTACCACTACAAAAAAGGTTTGCCAGGTTGGTTTGCCAGGGTTCAGCCATTGCGATGAGCGTTTCCGATTATTACACAGGATCCACTTTTCATATCCAGTATCACTCACGTGTACATCAATAAACAACGATCATATTACTGTGGCCTATAATATTTAGCGTATATTTATATATTCAGCAAATATTATTTCAGATGTCTGGTTCCCATATAGCTAATACTTGTCTACAAGGTTGCTTGGTTTATACTTCAACAAGCGGTCCGCCCCGGTTTCACCCGTGGTGTATAATATACAACGTGTTGCAGAAAGGTCCAACAATATTTTAACAGGTCATTCTAACACTGATGTGGACTTCATCTCCGAAGGTCTCTTTCCTCTCAGCACGTTAGATCACGAGATCATACGAGTCAAAGTTTGATGCAAAGTTGACCAGCTTCAATGCTAATGCATGTACCTACAGCTGACAAACGACCTTGCCTGTCAAAGACTAAATTTTGTGCAGGATAGGTTGTTTTTTTGCCGACTTCGATTATTTACTGTGAATTTAAATCCTTTAATACAATAGGTAATGGCTAGAACTGTTTGACGGTTGGAGTCCATTTGGGCAGTCTACAACTACGATACCTAGTTCACACGAATAAAGCAAAAATAAATCAGCTTTTACGAATAAAGAAACAATAAACGCTTGATTAGAAGTTCCATGCAAGCGCGACTACCTATATCTTATACCTATATCGACCAATTTTATGAATGAACAAGAACAAAATAAAATAAAATATTTACCCCCGACTGCCTCGGATTTGAAAACTGTACAACTTTCTACTTGTCATGTCCTCTCATTTCGTATCCATATTAGTAAATAAAAAATGGTGTGTGCTTAAGACCACACGGCAGAAGTGAAAACTTCATTAGCTGATTTTTGTATTAGGTAGGTATGTCGTATTATAATAAAATATTATGGATCGTATTAGTTGAATAAACGAGTAAAACAAGCCAGAAATTAAAGTAAATATTTATTGAAATTTTATTTATATACAAAGTAGCTGTTACCCGCGACTTAGTCCGCACGAAATAAATACTAAGGTACTTATTTGTATACCCAGATTGTATACACATTTATGGTTAGTAAAAAAAGTGTCCATGTTCAAAAAGTTGTTGGCCGGGGCCGGCTTTTTAAAAGTTACTCCAACTTTGTATGCATTCACACGGTGCACCCCTATGATGCCCCTAACATTGTCCGCAAAAAAAGGTTGGTGAGTGTAATAGGATTTTTGTTACCGACTTTCTCCTGTTCCGTCGATTCCACATACACTACAGTCTCCACTACGATTTTCTGGGAATAGTATCTTTCTCTTATAAAGGGGTTTTCTAAATAGTTTGTAAGAAACATTTTCACTTGGATTTGGCTTCAATAGTTTTCTTTTTCTGGTCTGTTCGACGGGGTCACCCCCGACGCTCATATTTATTTATACTTTTGACTTTATACAAAACTAAATATTTACACGAAAGAAACGAAATATTTACACAGCAAAACGAATTAATTGGATTGTGAAAATTTTAAAGCACCCGTCGTGTTTTCCCGTCCAAAGAAAAGTCTTTTGGAGTTGGTAGCCGTCAGTGTTGCCACTATGATTTTGAGCTTGTCGCCAAATAGTTATGAAACAAAGTCGCCGGTTTTGATTGAATTATTAAGGGAATGACAGTCTGGAAGAATACATAAGCTATTTTTATCCCGGAAATATAGCTGCTAGTAAGAATATAAAATGGCACTGGTCTAAGTACCTACAATGTTAAGCAATTTAAATTAAAAGGAAAAAAGGGAAAAGGAATAACTTAAAGGCAATAATTAACATTATTATCATGTAAGATTCAAACGAAAATACAAATAATTGAATAAAATGTTAATAATATAATTGGGAAAGTTCCTGCTATAATGTGCGTATATTTATCTGTATGTATAGAAATTGGAAGTAGAGTTTATGGTAGGTGGTTTGAGAGAATGAGTTAATTTCCTTATAAATATGATCTGACTCCCAATGACCTTGTGTTTTTCCTTCTCCACTACACTAGTACATTCCCCTTTGTCGGTAACACGTCGTCTAAATCCGCTAAAAGGTTTTAAAAATTCGCCAGTTTCAGCGACAAAGTCGCTAAGGTGTCAACACTGGTAGCCGGTAGCGAGCAGCGAGAGAGAGAGAGAGAGAGTATCTATTGTCCCATGTCCTCCTCTAACAATTATCTTTCTCGGTCTGGCACGTTTGTTGACCACATTATCTTTCTCGCTCTAGCATCCCGAGTTTACCCGAAATTTCTTATCATATCCGAGCGTGATGATCACGTGATCATGAATCCATTTTACAGCCCACGAAAATTCTGTCCATAGCGCGCCTAAAGAAGTTTTCACTTCAAAAATAAATATATTTCGACATTTTGTGATGGCGGCCATCTTGGATTTGTAATTTGTCATAGTGTATAGTACTCAACTAGTTACACTTTTTCATTTGATACCCATATTGAGGTAGTAGCGAAAAAAATAATTTGACCATTTTGTGGTAGTGGCCATTTTGGATTTGAAATTTGGCATAGTGTCTGGCATTCTACTAGTCAATCCCTTTCATTTGCCATCCATATTGACAAATGTCATTATGTGAAGGCCATCTGGAATCAATATTAACCAAACATAGCTAAGAACCACCACAAGGAAACTAACCTTCAAATAAAAAACCGCAACGAAATCGATCCATGCGATTGAGCTCTACGCTACGGTGCCACAGACAGACAGACATACATCGACGTCAAACTTAAAACACCCTTTTTTTGGCCGGAGGTTAAAAATACCTTTGTTTAGATGTTTGTTGCTCAATAACGTCGGAATACCTAAATGGATCAAGTTGAAATTTGGAACACAGAATGATCTCAACTTTTTGAACAAATTTTGATCCCGAAATAATAATTTGAACTATGTCAGTGAAACCACGGGATACAACTATTTACGAAACATCATTGAGCATCGATATAAATCAAAGTGTGTGCCCTGAGCACCTTGAAATTGTTATCAAACTGCGTCTCTGTGTGTACCGTGTGTTACGGAGCTTCGACTCCGACTCCGTTATGTCGGAAGTTCCGATTAGTTTTACACCTCCGGTTCCGACTCCGGTTCCGAAACTTTTGAATCGGAGGTTTAATCGGATGTCGAAGCATAACTTAGCGGCGGCGCCCTTCGCCGACAGTAACGAACAATTTCGCAGGAACATGTCGCGCAGGGAATCTCCCGCGCACGAGTGTAATGAAATGTATACTAAATGAGCACAACATAGAAAAACGCAAAATTCCAGCACCTTATATTAAATTTCCGCCAATATTTTCGTGTCCACCAGGCTCGGTAGCGAGCGAATACCTTTTTGATGGCGTCGATTTAATGTACATGGGGGCGCCTAGTGCCAGAAAACGAAAAATAGGACATTTTCGACGCCGCTCACTGATGTTAAGAAACTAAAAACTATAGCAAAACAAATTTTGACGTGTGGGTACAATCAAGAAAAAGCACAATAACCGAATAGAAGTTTAAAAATAGATCAGGTTTTTTTGCAGAAAAAAATTAAAATGGCACCTGAAAAAACTATTGACCAAACACTTTTAAATTTATGTTTAATTATTGAGTAATTAAATAAAACTTGGTCAAAAATTGACTCCTGATTTAATATTGATTTCCCCTCCAAACTGTGTCATGCTATTCTCGACTTTATGCACATCATATATTGAGAAGGGCCTCGCGCGGATGAAATCAGATTTTTTCCTGGCATTAGGCGCACTCTTAAGAAATATCTTAGACTGAGACAGCTTCAAAGCTTATGTTCATGAAGTAGGTACGTATACACACTTTTGGTGTGAATGTATTTAATTTAATTTGTTTGAAAGCTTTTGTTCATTTAACATACTTTATATGGCACTTTGGGATTCAATTAATTGAATTTTTTGTTTATTTTTTAATATTCCATTTTTTTTTTCATTTTTTGTGATATTTAATGAAACAAAACAATGAAAAGTTTGAATGAATATTTTATTTGTCCTAAAATAAAAATCTCTCTCCTACCACTACTTCTGACCCTACCTCCGACTCCGGTTCCGACTCCGACTCCGACTCCAATGAATGAAATTTAAAAACTCCGACTCCGACTTCGGTTCCGATAAGATCACCTCCGTTACATCCCTGGTATAAACATCCGGCGCGCAACGCTTCCTACAATCGACCGAAACGGAAAGAGTGAGCTCACTCTTCCCAACGATAACATAATTCCGTTCGCGTGAAGTTTACTAGGGCACCTCCATTGATTTATATCAATGGAGCACTGCCGCGGTAGGGCTGCAGGGGAAGAGGAGTCCAGCATTGAGGTGCGTCGCATCCCCTATCATATACAGGCAAAAAGTGGTAGGCGACGGGACCACATACCTGACACGTCGCGGAAGACCAAAGGCGTCCAGAAGCGGAGGTGACTGGCCCCCACTGGTTGGTCAATAAGGTGGTGACCACCTTATTGGCTGTGTGGGGCCAGTGGGGCTTATCTTGGGTTCAAGTGCGGCGGTGACGGAGGTGGGCTCCATAGGGGAGCTAGGAGCTGGACAGGCCACGGCGGGTGCGCGGAAGAATGCCAGAGCTGTCCCGCATTCCCGCCGTCAGCGTCAAATGTAGAACCTCGTGAAAGTATTTACCGGTAGGGGCACCATGTCCGTCCGTGGTGTTGAGTCCGACATAACCCAAATATCTCCCCCAAATGGAAGGGTATGCGTATATGTATTTCCTCCACGTAAAATAAGCATTCTTTGCAAAAAACAATCAACCAAATTGAGAAGCTAGATAAACGTTTTAAACGTCCTCCAGCAATTTTATCAGTTTTTTTTAAAGTTGCAAATGTAATGCTTTAATTTAGGTCTTATTTTAAGACGGCTGAAATATACTTTTGTGATAAGGAATAATTCCTGTCAATTAGGCACTTTTAAAAGCAGAAAAATGCCGTGGCTGAATATGTTTAAAATTGTATTGTAACCAAAATATCGCTTATACCTATAATAGTTTTTATCTGGCGTATTTATTTAAATTTAAATTAAGTACGTCGTTTTATTGCAAATATTTAATTAACATATAAATATATTATGTATCTTTGAATGTCGTTTAATTATTCATTTGCGTCTAGAAACGCACATTGCTAATACCATTTGCATTGAAACAGTTAGTTTTATGTCAAATGGTAGCCAAATTGTCAGCTTTGTTGCTTTTGGTGATCGCTTCTCAAAGTGATGGAGACTGCGTCACTGCTGGTACCAAACTTGTTTCCACATTTTTGGTAAGCTTTTAAGAGTTCAATCTTATATATTTGATATTTTTTTAACCCACGACCGTTAAAAAGTAATTGAAAAGGGATAAAATAATATCAAAAAACATCAAACCAACAACAATAAAATGTAACGCGAGATCTCGCTAATTAACGCATAACTTAAAAAATCAAAAAATATCAGTCGGAGCCGCCATCCCTTTTATAAATTTCATCGTAAGTATCATCATCATCTTCTAAATGTCCCACTGTGTGATTTTTAGAGCAATAGCCCTAAAAAACTCAAATTATTCACGAAATTGAACCGCAAATCTAGTTCATTTAGTGGCAGCCTTCGATGGATATTCTTGACTTTTTATTAAGTTATGCTTTAATTACTTCATTAAGCTTTAATTAATTCTCGTATTACATTTTTGTTGTTCAAACTGTTTTTTTATAATTATTTTATCCTTTTTCAATTACTTTTTAACCATCGTGGGTTTTGATTTTTTTTTAATTTTCATTTTATTTTAAACTTTTTAGAGAGCATAGATAATTAAATTTTTTAAGTACCTGCTGTTGTTGTTCTGCTTATCTGTTGAGTATCTTTATTGCATAGTAGTTACGGCAAATGTAGTGCCACCTTGTGACCTAATATCGTAACTAAAAACCCACCACTGAAAACTGCATCACAATCGGACTTTTAGTTTTGGAGAAAAATTACAACATTGATTTGCCCAAAAAAATTCACTGTAGCGCCCCCTGTTGAGTTGTCACCATAATACTTATGTAAAAATATGCAGTACTTAAACCTTGACCAATCACTGAAAATTTCATCAAAATCGGACGAGTAGTTTTGAAGAATATTACAACAATGTTTTTTTTTTTAATTTTGCAACTCCACTGACTCCGTGGTCCGTGACCTTTGTCATTTGTTTTCTTTTTTTTTTTACATAAGGGAACATATTCCTGCTAATTCTAGGCCTATTTTATTTTCTGAGTCGTCTCTTCCCGGCTCAGTGCCTCCACCACGACTGCATTTCTATCCTTGATGGCCATCTGCATATTGAACTCTTGAACGGTCTTCGGTGTTGCAGACAACGCTCGCCGTACGAACCGACCGATGGCGTCGTCAGTGTCGTCAGCGTAGTACTCGTATATGAAGTTGAAGTTGAAGTGTGCCGTGAGATTGCGACGACCGCGTGGGGCACGCTCTCGTGCAGCTTCATGTTTGCCTTAGTTTTTATTGCGATTACCGACTCGTATGTCAGTCCCTGAGCTTCATTCCGGATGGCAAGGATGCGTGACCCGGTGCCTGAACCATAACCCTGGTTTGTCAGGGTCTCCTTCTCCTCTTGAGTGTGAACTAAACACAACATTGATTGTAAAAACAAAAATGTTTACTGTAGCGCCCCTTGGTGAGTTATCACCATAATTTCTGAAACCGAAGAATCGTTCGAGAGCATGCATCATTTACCAACCCGCACTGGGCCAGTTATGTGGATTATAGCCTTAACTCTCTCCTTGCGAGAGAAGACCCTGAATCACAGCAGTGGGATCTTTTAGTGAGTTGCTTAATATATGCTACATTCATGATCACAACGCGTCCTGTTCAGATGAAGTCCAGATGAGGTCAAATGTTCTTATTAGGTTCAGCACCATGTAATTTTTAATAGACTAAATTAGCAGTTAATTTTAAATTCTGATTGAAGGTTCATCGGCACGGAGACAGGACCCCCTCCACGGAGTCCCAATTGAGTTACAGCACAGACCCAGATGCTTTGGAAGCTGCCACAGACAAATACGGATATCGGCAGCTTACAAATGTGAGTAGGTATTACGATCACCAATATTCGATTTATGAAAACCAGCGTCTCCACGTACAAACAGTAGCAAACAAATGGAAACACTGCTTTGCTTCGCTGCTTCCATACGCTCAATACGTCAGTCAAGTTGGTATCCAACTTTCTGACGTAAAAAACACAAACATATATATTTTTTTTTAAATAAAGAGTGACGAGACGAGCAGGACATGTGCCTGATGGTAAGCAACATGCCTGCCACATAACAGCACAATGACACGCAGCTATTGGAACATGAAGAGTCCAAATCATTACCTAGCACTGCACTGCGCTCGTCACCCAGAGATCTAAGTTGTTATATCTCTAAGCCCTGTAATTTCTCTGGAAACATTGCCCTTCAAACCGGAACACAGTATGGTTTGCACATTACTGCTTGGCGATAGAATAATTGGCATAGGTGTGGTACTTCCCCAGGCGGACTCTGCTAAGAGTCCTACCACTACAAAATTAATCCTTAATTACCATTATGTCCTTAATAATCCTTATTTTTATCTTATTTATATTAAATCCTTAATTTGGGCTTTCGGATTGAGAACAGCTCAGGTTAGGGGAATCATAACCTTGTCGATTTCCCCAATTGAGCACATAATATGCATTCTTCGTAGTTTACTTATTTTCACAATCATCACCTACTTTTGACCAAGCTTGGAGATTTTTGAAGTAACCATTTCTACTGATGCCCAAATTCGACCAAGAAGTTGAGATGATGGTTTTTTTTCTACAAAACTAATATGATTGATCAAATCAACCGTCAGATGGTCAGCGATCAAATCGATACTTTACGCCTAGTCATTGACTACTATTGTAAAAGGCTCTATTGCGATGCTAGACAGAGTATTGCTCCCATCATTACAATGGCGCATATGTATACCTGTTTCAGCCTCTAAAATCCTCATAGTGACGAGCGATTAGAACCGTAGATGATAAATAGATCCTCTTTGGACTTTGGACTAACAGTCCAACTCTTATACGTAATATTTATATCCTATAATCGCTAGCGACGAGGTATGTTGCGGTTCTACTTATTTTGGTCGTTGACAACGAATAGCGATAGGCACAAACGTCCGGCGTTCACAGCTTCCTGCAACCGACTAGAACGGAAAGAGTGAGTTTACTCTTCCCAACGCTGACATAATTCCGTACGCCCGAGTTAAGAAGGGCACATCCATTGATGTTGAATGAGTATTTTTTCTATTTCCTTTCCAGGAAGGTAAGCGTCGTGCATACAATCTTGGGAAGTACTTCCGCACCCGATACGGTGGTCTCCTCTCCGACCAGTACAACAGCTCCGAGATCTACATCCGCTCCACTAACACCTCCCGCGCTGTGACGACCATCCTCACCGCCTTGACCGCTCTCTTTCCTTCCTATCCAAGCAACTGGTGCCAGCAAATCACCATTCCTCCTGCCAAATATGACTTCGTAAGTATCATAAATTACACTATTATTATTTTTTTTATTTTTTTTTATAGCATAGAGTGACGAGACGAGCAGGTCATGTGCCTGATGGTAAGCAACATGCCTGCCACATAACAGCACAGTAACACGCAGCTATTGGAACATGATAGTCCAAATCATTACCTAGCACTGCACTGCGCTCGTCACCCAGAGATCTAAGATATTATGTCTCTAAGCCCTGTAATTTCTCTGGAATCATTGCCCTTCAAACCGGAACACAGTAATGTTTGCACATTACTGCTTGGCGGTAGAATATTTGGCAAAGGTGTGGTACTTCCCCAGGCGGACTCTGCTAAGAGTCCTACCACTACTAAATGACATCATATTTATTGTGGTGACGCGAGTTCCTTATATTTTGATTTAATGAGGCATGCTCAGAGGTAAAACTGATTTAAAATGCTAGGAGATACAACAACAAAATGGTAAACAAAGACAGACATATCATACTACCCTCTTTCTCAGTATTTTAGGGCAATTACTAATGATAAATTTGAATGTAAATATCGACAAATCGTACTCACTACATCCCTATCTGTTTTTTTGCGTATTTTTATTTCAAAAGCACTGTAACGTCGGATTCGACCCATTTGAGAGATTATAATAGTCGTTTCGAATAAAATTCCGATTGATTCTTTCACCAGCCTCTGTAGTAAATCTTTGAGAACAAAGTCCAGGTTATTGAGCAAATAAAATATTACAACGAGTAACTGCTGTCTTTTTATTTCCAGAATTTACCTACGGTAAATTGTCCGGTCTTCATTGACGGCTACAAAGCTCTGCTGTACTCAGACAACTATCGTATGGTCGAGTTTACCGACGTCCTCAACTTCTTGGCTGACGAGATTGGGTTCGTTATGAAAGATCCAGTCTATACGGCTATCATCGTCTTCGAGATTTTGGTTTCTCAGGTAATCATACTAGGCTGGTTGCCTGGAAGAGATTGCTCGCGCTTAAGGCGATTATTTGTGGTGCTAGTTCAGAAGTGTTTACTGTTATACTAGCTTTAACCCGCGGCTTCGCTCGCATTTTGTAAGTTTCTTATGGCAGGTTCACACTTTGAAAAGTAATACGACTGGTGAATAATAACTTAAATAACTATAATCCTTTCTAGCTCTTACAACTTTGGGCTGTGCGTTGATATGCCAATCAATCACCTTTGCCTTTTATATATATCTATGTATATTTGTATATAGATTCCAATTTGTTTGTGTCATAATAAAGAGTTTTCTATCTATCTATCTATCGGAAAGTCAGCAACAATTATTTTGGTCTAAGGGCCACTACATATTGTTCACCACACAATAGTGACCATTATCACACGTGCCATCAATTTTACCATTGCTGATAGTAGTCAATGTCTTTGAAAACATAAAGCCAGAAACAAACTGCCGAACTTGAACAAACTTGAAGCGGCAAACTGCCGAAGCAAACGCTGTTCTAGAAATGATCCCAAAGAACCATCATCTTTAATGTATTCTACATCCTAATCAGTTCTGTCCAGGACCACTTGGGAATCCCTCTACCTGATAACATTGCCGCAGTGATGCCCAAACTTGAAGCAGCCGCTGGAGTGGCCAGGGACATCTGTACTGGAAACAAAAATTACCTCTCCTACCAAGCTGGTAAGTTTCTACCAAGTAGCTAAATAAACTGACTGGTCACATTTATGTGAAGCGACATTCTTACAGTACCCGGCGATAAGTATTGCACATCGGCCTTTGGAGGGAGACAGTCGGCTGATTTCGGCTTCGTAGAGCATTATCTCCGTCACACGCTACCTATGTGACGTTTTGTCAGTCGTTGTTCAAGTGCGATAGAGTGCGGTCGCATCCAGTTAAAAAAAAATATATAGAGTTGTTAACACCCCCAAATTTAAATAATTTAAAGTTGTACTATGGCATCTTTAGGGAAAAAAGGGAAACCTTTACGAGGGCAGTCACGCCAAATTATCTACAATGTTTATAAATATTTTCTAACCTTTTTAATATTTTTAAGCTGACAGATTTAAAAAAAATGAAGATAAAACTGTAAGTTGTTATTTTAAGAAGGTTCAAGCGCGAGTTGCAAATGCCACTGGAATTTCAAGAAGAACTTTGAACAATATATTAAACGAAGTCAGTACTGAAACACATTCTACTGAAATTAAGTTTAGCACTCCAAAAAAAGGGAGACCAAAAAAGCAATTTCGTTTGGATATGGACGATTTTGATTATGATGTTGTTCAAAGAATGGTGTATGATTTTCACTTACGATTTAATGAACTGCCAACAATAAAGTCATTAAAAGCTAAATTATGTGAAGCTATTAATTACAATGGGTCTGAAAAGACGTTGAGAAAAATACTTCACGAGATGGGATTTCGGTTCACTAAAATGGAAGACAATCGGAAAGTTTTAATGGAAAAGCACGATGTAAGCCTCAAACGAATGGAATATCTCGATAAAATGCGCAAATTTCGCGAAAGAGGAAAAAATATCGTCTACATGGATGAGTCTTACATACATACATCCCACACTAAAGGGAAATACTAATAATAAGACTACAGGCCCGTGAACAAAATTTACGGGTCAAATGAACCAGCAAGAGACCTATGTGGGATGATAGACGGGTACAAAATAATAAGATTCAGCACTATGCTGTCACTTGTAAGCTGTCCAACTGAGTGCAGATGAGAATTCAAAAGTGCAAGTAGAGTGGGTACATTTTGATCAATTGTTTCTGCACGGCATTCTTACCATCCCATAGATCCGTGAAAAATAATGAGAAAACGCGTAGTGCCGTACAAAAATAGTGATCCACAAAGTCGGAAACATGATTGATAATCCGGAATTTTTTAGGGAAAATTTGGTCATTTGATACTGTATGGCATCGGTTCCATACAGTTGCAATACCTCTTCTAACCCATTATTCCGCAACGCCGTACAAAAATAACGGTCCAAGAGAAAATGATCGGGGGTTCAACTTCCTCTTTTCAGTGATCCGGAGAGGTGATTTGACACAACGTAAAATTAATTTATTCCGAAATTATTTTGTCCATAGATACAAATTTTATACGTGCCGGACATTTTTGTTAGTCCAAAAGTCAGTAAATGGCAAAAAACCTCCAGAACATTGCATGACGAAAGACTTTAGGGTGATAGTTGGTACGATTTTTTAACGACATTCTGATAATTTATTTGAATTTAATGTATGACTAAGAAAAGTTAACGCCGTACAAATCTGAAAGTTCATATTAAAGGCCAGTAAAAATATAATTTAACTTACAAATTTTCGTTCCCAATTTATTTATTATAAGGTGTATGATCACTTACTGAGCATAAAATAACAAAATGTTGACAGATTCAGGTGGATCTTTAAGCGTCATCTTGAAAAAAACGTTTTCTCGGGAACTATGTACTTTAGGGCAAATATTATTGGAGTCATTATTGTAGAAAGTATAATTTAACACCTTTTGTTGCCCAAAACTTTTTGTTAAACGTACCGTTTACGGCCCATTTAATGAACCGGGTTTTTTATCGCTGCTGATAGCTCTTGAGATATTTATATAAATAAAACGCATCAATCCATGTTTAAAGACCGGTTTATTCTCTACAACTTTTGCCAAAATTGTTTTTTTTTAAAGTCTGTAATATTTTGAGTTTGAAGAAGTTTAATGTTGGACGCATCACTATATTGCCATAGCTAACATACACCGCATGTGCGTGAAAAACCTGATCTATATTTATTTACTTATTTTTTATCAGAATTTTCATGGTCTAATAACCGACCACAAACTATTGTTTATTTTATAATACAATTCATTGATTTATAATATTTTTGGCGGAATAAGAGATTTTAAACGTCTTATAAATCAAAAAGTATGGACATTACAAAAAAAAGCTTTTCACAAAAGTTGTAGAGAATAAACTGATCTTTAAGAATAGTTCAATTCGTTTTATTGATTAATCTAATATTTCAAGAGATATCGGCCGTGATAGAAAAACCGGTATTTAAATGGGCCATAAATCGCAAACGGTACGTTTCACAAAAAAGTTTTCTTGGAACAAAAAGTGTAAAATTTTATTTTCTACAATAAAAATCTCAATAGTTTTTGCCCTTAAGTACATGCTTTCCGAGTTTCCGAGTTTCTAACTAAGTGGTACATATTTTGTTTGATTAAGGGTTAAAATGTACGGCATTATTTTTTCCAATTTATTTACTTGAATACTATTTAAAACAATGATAATATGTTGAAGATTCCTATAGTTAATTAATCTATGGTTATTCAAATAATTGAAAACTTGCATGTTTTGTATTCCTCTGTTACTTTTTTTAGAACACTTTCTTTTGTACGGCATTATTATACAACAATAGTTTTTAGCAATGTCATGTAGAAAAATAAGACGCCGTACAGGATCAAATGACCTACCACCTTTATAAATAATGAAGTATACGATGAAATTAATGTAATTATCGGTGAACATTCAAATGAACAGTAATTTTTAGACGGCATTATTTTTAATTGTCCGTTTGAGTGCTAGATAATCATTTGGAACCGATGCCGTACTTTTTCAAATCACCTCTCCGGATCACTGAAAAGAGGAAGTTGAACCCCCGATCATTTCCACTTGGACCATTATTTTTATACGGCGTTTCGGAATAATGGGTTAGAAGAGGTATTGCAACTGTATGGAACCGATGCCGTACAGTATCAAATGACAAAATTTTCCCTCAAAATTTCCGGATTATCAATAATGTTTCCGACTTCGTGGATCGTGGATCACTATTTTTGTACGGCACTACGCGATTTCTCATTATTTTTCATGGATCTATTGGATGGTAAGAATGCCGTACAGAAACAAATGACCAAAATGTACCCACTCTACTTGCACTTTTGAATTCTCACCTGCACTCAGTTGGACAGCTTACAAGTGACGGCATTGTGCTGAATCTTATTATTTTGTACCCGTCTATCATCCTACATAGGTCTCCTGCTGGTTCATTTGACCCGTAAATTTTGTTCACGGGCCTGTAGTCTAAAATCTTGGAGTGATGATAAGAAAAAAGGAGTAAAAAAGCCAATTTCAAAAGGGCAACGTTTGATAATAGTTCATGCGGGAAATGAAAAATGCTTTGTACCCGGTCCCTTTTTAACGTATAAATCCACGGATACTACAGGTGACTATCACAATGAAATGAATAACGATAACTACGAGAAATGGCTGGTTAATCAATTATTCCCAAATATACCCAGTGATTTCGTTCTAGTTATCGACAACGCACCCTATCACAACAATAAATAATTATGTTGAAAGACCCCCCAACTCAAACATCATTAAACAGGAAATGATCAACTGGTTAAACAGACATGAAATTCCAGTTGATCCAAAATTAACAAATACCCAGATTTATGCTATTATAATTATGTCAGCACAAGGAGAGGTATATAGAGTTTTCCGTGGACAAAGTACTTGCCGAACATGGGCATACTGTGTTGCGATTGCCACCGTATCATCCGGATTTTAATCCAATTGAAAATATAAATATGGTCTCAACTAAAAGGCTGTGTAGCCTCTAGAAATGTGGGTATCAATTTAACTAAAGTAAAAACGTTATTGACTGAAAAAGTAAACATGATCGGGACTGAAGAGTGGAAAAAGGTTTGCGATCACACAATCAAATGTGAGAATTAATATAGAAGCATTAAACACGGTTTAGTCTTTTACACTGATAGACTAGTGATAAATACGGCTATGACATGATTATATGTCCGTATGTCATTATCATTAAACAGGAAATGATCAACTGGTTAAACAGACACGAAATTCCAGTTGATCCAAAATTAACAAAAACCCAGATTTATGCCATTATAATTATGTCAGCACAAGGAGAGGTATACAGAGTTTTCCGTGGACAAAGTACTTCCCGGACATGGGCACACTGTGTTGCGATTGCTACCGTATCATCCGGATTTTAGTCCAATTGAAAATATATGGTCTCAACTAAAAGGCTATATATGTAGCCTGTAGAAATGTGGGTATGAATTTAACTAAAGTAAAAACGTTATTGACTGAAAAAGTAAACATGATCGGGACTGAAGAGTGGAAAAAGGTTGGCGATCACACAATCAAATGTGAGAATTAATATAGAAGCATTAAACACGGTTTAGACAATTACACTGATAGACTAGTGATAAATACGGCTGATAGTGACAGTGATATTGACCTCTTTGAGAGCACAGATAGTGAAATGGAAGTAATTGAGAATAAGAATTATTATTATTTTTATTACAATGTCTCACTTTAACAATAGGTACAATGGTGTTTATTATGTACACTACAGCTGTAATTTTCCAAAATAATTAAATACGTAAACATAATGTGAACATATTTTTAGGGTTCCGTAAAACGTAAAAACGGAACCCTTATAGATTCGTCGTGTCTGTCTGTCTGTCCGTATGTCACAGCCACTTTTTGCCGAAACTATGAGAACTACACTGTTGAAACTTTGTAAGTAGATGTATTCTGTGAACCGCATTACGATTTTATAAAAAAAAAAGAAAAAAAAGTAAAATTACGGTTGCCCCTCATACTGAGAACTGAAACTCAATTTTTTTTCCATAAACCCTACACGTGTGGGTGTCTATCGATAGGTCTTCAAAAATGATGTTGAGGTTTCTAATATAATTTTTGTCTACACTGAATAATTTGCGCGAGAGACACTTCCAAAGTGGTAAATTGTGTGTTCTAACTTCTAAAGTAAGAGAATGAAAAAACTAAAAAAATATATAATGTACATTACCATGCAAACTACCAACGAAAATTGGTTTGAACTCGATCTGATGAGTAGTTTTTTTTAGTACGTCATAAATACACTATTATTAAAACTTCAATCAAAGTTACAACGAACTACAAGAACTATGTGTACTATGTATATTATGTTACTTGCTGCAACGGAACCCTTCATGGGCGAGTCCAACTCGCACTTGGCTACTTTTTTATTTTATTTTACTCGAAGAATAAAAAGAATTATTAAAAGAAGCAAATTAAAATTGTTTTAACAGCTCCTAATAGATACCGCACTGTTTGTATTTCGTGCTACAGAGATGACGCTCTACGAAGCCGAAGTTGGCCGATTGTCTCTTTCCAAGTGTCGATGTGCAATATTTATCGCCGGGTACTGTACTTCTATCAGCGGAGTGTGGACATGCCACAGATTACAGAAATTAAACACAGATGGAACCTTCGTGAACAACACTGTGAAGCCCGTAATTAGTCATGTTGACTTAAAATTGTCAAATCAACGTTCCAAATTACTTGTATAATGTTGTCAGTCTTAACCAAAAAGTCCCACTATTGTTGTCTTAGCTTGGGAAATCTTCACGTATAATAAACACATCAATTGATTTTTTTAAATATTAATATTATTACACCGATTATGCAAGGATTTTTTGTTACTACTATTTCCATTCTATGAAGAAAATAATTTTGATTTTACATGCAACTAGAAATTAAATTGAATCGCAAAAAAATAAAATTAGTGTAATTTGCTCGCTTAGATAGGTTAAACAAAAATTAAAACAACCATCTTTACCACCAAACTATTTTTGATAAAATGCATATAAGCTACCTGTATGTTATAGGTCCAAACAACAAATAAAAACTAAATAATCATTTTAACAGTTCACTTATTATTCACCTTTTTTTTGACAAAACAAGACTTTAAAATCAAGTAACCGTATAATATTAAAAAACTTAACAATTTAAAAATATTTCATTTTACAAACAACGTTATGCCTAATATTAACTTCAAAAATATCTTCCTTCAACAAATGTTTTATTTATAAACCATCATTTTAGAACCAATTATATTGCCACCGTTTCACTTAGATAATATATCGAATGACATTACAATACAATACAAAACACTTTATTGGCACCATAAACAAAGTTGACAAGAAGTAACACATATAATAACAAAACAAAATGGGCACAAAAGGCGATCTTGTCGCTAAAAGCGATCTCTTCCTTTTGTACCATGAACCTTTTGATTCACGAGGAAACAAAATTTGTATTATTTTGGGCAGTGGTGCCACTAACGAAATAAATAAATACACAAACAAATTTTATGATTTTGTTTCTTTGTTTTTTTTATGTCATAAATTACTCATTTTACAAATTTAATATTTACTAACATTAAATTTGAAATTATATTAAATTGAATAATACAATGCCCATCAATAATTTGGTCTACGAGTATGTAAAAAAATATAAAATCTATATTTTACCCTAAATTCAGGGAAAATAATTTCCATTTAGTATCACCACACTAACCTATTTTCGTTGAGGTGTTGTGTTCCATTCATCACCAAAATGAAATCGCCTAAATTATATAAATAACAGTAAAAATATAAAAATTTTCCTATGAAATTATATTCCTCTTTCCTTTTTTTGTTTTTGGGAACATTGCTTGCAATGTTTGAAGACACACGACGGCATATTTTAAAACAAAACCTAAAATCACACGGGACTCCCGTACAACATGGAAGTCCGTTTCGTACTGACTGGAGTTTGTATTTGCTTCGGTGTTTGTATTTCCTTTGTCTGCTTCAGTAGCTATGTTCTGCGCGCTCCATCTGGTTTTATTTCTGTAATCTGTGGGACATGCATTATCCCAAAACAAGTTTCAAGGTTTTAAAAAACGCTATCCTTTTTTAGGTTTATGTAACATTTTATAAGGGCAGTATGAATAATTATGTGTTGCCAACGTTTCTGACAGAAAACTTTCTTCTCTATTTCAGGACGAAATTGTAAACAAAATTTAATCTTAAAAAAACATTAATGACGCAGGTTCTGAATGAAACTAGACATGCTAGAGGCTTATTTCTGTCGGCTTATATGTGGAACATTCAGCTGAGCTAATTACTAGTATGATTAATATTTATAGTTTAATCTTCGCTTACCTGACTAACAATCAGTTTCATTTTACATTTATATCTTATTTAACTTATATCTTTTATAACTTCAGTACTGTAATTTTTGTAGGGAGTCTTTGCAGAGACCACGTTGAGAAGCATCACACGTTTGCCAGTTATTCTCGCCTGAAACACAGGTTCTACCTAATTCAAGCTAACAAAATAATCTACCTGTTTATAGAAGTAAGAAAATATTGTATAGTTTATTTATTGAAATATATTTTTTTTAATTTTTTTTTTATTCTAACGCCAAGCAGTAATATGCAAACGTTACCATATTCCGGTTTGAAAATTTTCCGGAGAAATTACTGGGCATAAAGATAAATCGTTCCATATCTTTGGGCACGAGCGCTTGGTAATGTTTTGGGCTTTTCATGTTCCAAAAGTTGCGTGATACTGTGCTGTTATGAGCAGGGGTGTGGCTTACCGTAAGACACAAGTCCTGCTTTTAAACTTTAAAAAAAATCACAGCCATGATAAATATTTTTATTCTAGGTCCTCTCCTAAACGAATTCTTCAAATACGCGGATAAGCAGATCGCTGGAGCCGACACCCCCCTTGTCAGGATATACTCTGCTCATGACTTCAACGTGTATTCCTTCGAGTCTATCACTCAGATGTCTCCACGTCAGGGTGTACCTCAATACGGCTCCATAGTCGCTTTGGAACTGCACCTGGTTAAAAAGAGTGGAGTATATATAGTTCTGGTGAGTTTAAATTGCTTGAACTAATAATTATTATGATAACATTACCGTATCCCGGTTTGAAAGGCAATGTTTCCGTAAAAATTACAGGGTATAAAGATAAAACGTTCCATATCTCTGGGCACGAGCGCTAGGTAATTTAATGATTACTAGGTATTATGATACCTATGACAATTTAATGTAAACAGATCGACCATCTTTTATAATTTTCCCCGGTAGTGCTCAGTTAGATTATTGGGTAATTATAAGGTCATAATTACACATATTCCTAATCTTACTTTTTAATCCTATCGTACTAAGCTATACCTACTCTTTTTGGTGATCATACTATACCATACTGCGCATGCCATCACGAAAATCTAGTTATCTAGTCAATCTCTCAGTAAACATTGGAACTAACTACTGGTTAATATTTCTTGCGTTGAAGATAATACTTATTATCTATTCTATGTTTTTTTTTATATTTTTATTTAAAAAAATGTTTTATCGGTACCAAATTGTGACTTAACTATCTTACAATTTCAAACTAAATAAATTATAAAATTAAATAATTACTAAATATGATATACCCGTACATGCAAAAGTTTTGTAATTAATCTAGCATAATAATCCCAAGCTAAAGAATTGAAGCATAAGTACTGGGTGTGTTGAGTAAGATGTACCTAGGTCCCACACTAGGATTCCCTGTGTCTGTGGGAGCTAGTTCTCTTCCAGGGTGTATGTTTAAAGGTTATAGTTAAACTTCTTATCTGGAGGAAT
Source organism: Ectropis crepuscularia (assembly GCA_963693475.1). Classification (NCBI taxonomy): domain Eukaryota; kingdom Metazoa; phylum Arthropoda; class Insecta; order Lepidoptera; family Geometridae; genus Ectropis; species Ectropis crepuscularia. The sequence goes on from OY856355.1 coordinate 26,103,489, forward strand.
AAAGAAAAGTACTTCGTAACTTCTTGCGTACGTATCTAAGTTCAAACATACTGTTTTCTTTTATCTCAGCCGGTGTACACGCCTTCTCCTGAGGAAGATCCAATGTATCTGCCCGTGTTAGGATGCGAGAGCCTCCTCTGCCCCTACGACACCTTCAAGGAGATCGTCTCCTCATATGTCGTCGATGAGGACACCTGGAGAACCAACTGCGGTTTCACCAGCGACCTCGTCGTTGATGATTCCAGCGCTTAACGTTTTTGTTCATTATAGAAGTATCTGTAGAAGCTACATGCCACTTGTGGAAAGCACACTATTCAAAATGGAAGTAAAAAAACTCCAGCCTTTGTTACATTTTAACCTAACCTCCCTTATTTTTTATAAACTTCTAGTAATAAGTTTGTGAACTATTTTGTGAAGATATATGTATTTTAATTTTTCTTGCTGAAATTTATCCGTTTTTTTATAGTATAGAGTAACAAGACGAGCGGGACATGTGCCTGATAGTAAGCAACATGGCTGCCCATAACAGCACAATGAAGCGCAGCTATCGGAACATGAAGAGTCCAAATCATTACCACACTTCGCAATTCGCACTTCGCTCGTCACTCGGATATATAAGGTCTTTAATCTCTTAGCCAACTAATTTGCCTGGAAACATTGCCCTTCAAACTGGAACACAGTAATACTTACACACTACTGCTTGGCGGCAGAACAGGCAGACTCAGCACAGAGATCCATAGATGTAGTAGAAGTAACTCTTTGGCCACTACCAAAGTTACACTACAAAGTTGTGTCTCAGTTACTGATTGCGGATAAGATGATGATTATTTTTATTATAAGAGATTGATTTCAATAAGATAGGTGTTAAGTATTATTTTTTATCTTTACAGTGTCTAATTGATAAAAGTAGGTGTGTTTATGTTTGTCGAACTAGGGGATTGTTTCAATCCCCTAGTCCGCCTTCTAGCCATCCGCCTGCACTTCAGAGCATTTTTCCACTGCTGGTGTACCAGTTTGTCATCATCATTGGATTTTACGGTGAAGGAAAACGTCGTGAGGAAACTGGGATGATCAAATAATCTTTTGAGGTCATACGTCATTCGCCAACACGCACTAGTGTGGTGTATTATGGGCCTGGACTGTATCCTTATGAGATATCATTCAGTGTCCCTGCGGTGGGAACATTTAATGGACTGCGTATGCATGTAATATGGAAGTATTTCTTTCTTCTATTGTAAAGATCTGCTTTCTAATTTTAATAGTTTAAAAAAATCTACAAAACACTCTTTTACGGAAAATACAACTAAAACATATATGGTGTTGTAATAATATCAGTAGAAAACTGAATAAAGATCAACACAACCTCCCGCTGTTCTCATTCAAAAGTAGCATTAGAGACCTACTACTTACACTGTCATATGAAGAATCTGAGAGTATTCTCCACGGTATTTTATACATTCACTAACCAAGGTACAGAGATGAGGTAGCTATTGTCAAGCACTTATTTTTTTACTTCATGTTACAACTGAGAATGCATAATTTATAAATTTTTGAAGTGAAAACTTCTTTTCGGGCACCTAGACAGATTTTTCGTGGGCTGTGAATTGAATTCTAGCGTCACGCTCGGGTATGATAAGAAATATTCGGGTAAACTCGGGACCGTAGCCATTGGCCATATAGAAATGCGTCAGCCAATGGGAAATGCTGACGCATTTCTAGATGGCCAAGCCATGATGACCAGGCCACACCCTCCGGTTATACCCGTGTAGTTTCCAAAGTAAGTTATCAAATTCTGGGTTAAAAGTTTTCACTTCTATCGGCAGTTCCGTCTGACTGCCAATTTTTTCCTTACAACTCGGTCTTCAGCCCAGGAAGATTTGTGGTACTTTACACCAGGGACTCAAGATACAAGCTCCGTGCTTAGTTTGAGGCTCGCTATATGTCTTTTTGTACACAAACACTGTTATCATACTTCATTGTCATCCTTTTTCTAAACCTTGTGATGTTTTGTGTATGATGTTAGCTTTCTGTGTGCAAATAAATGATTTCAATTCTCCAAAGTCCAGTCCAAAGTTTCAAGTGTCCAAAGTTTGATTTGAAACTTTGCACACTGTTGTGCAACAGTCAACCTGTTGTTTAGAAAGTGGCGAAAATCTCGTTCAAAGATTCCGTTACATAGATAAGTATCTATGTAACGAATATGTAACGAACTATGTAGCGAAAATCTCGTTCAAAGATTCCGTTACATAGATACGAATCTTTGAACGAGATTTTCGCCACTTTCTAAACAACAGGTTGACTGTTGCACAACAGTGTGCTTTCAAATCAAACTTTGGACACTTGAAACTTTGGACTGGACTTTGGAGAATTGAACTCATTTATTTGCACACAGAAAGCTAACATCATACATCATCTTAGATACATACATACCAAGGTAATAAAAGCTATATAGTTATTAATAAAAAATATGTTTTTACAGGATCTATAAAAAAACAAAAAAGGTAAACCAATATCCTTATAATCTCTGTGTATAATTTTTGTAGATTAATTTATGTCCATCGTCACAGATCACGACTTTTTACGACAGGCTAGTCGTGTGCGATAGTCGGTAGCCAGGGATGTTACGAAGCTTCGACTTCGACTCCGTTAAGTCGGAAGTTCCGATTAATATTACACCTCCGGTTCCGACTTCGTTTCCGAAACTTTTGAATCGGAGGTTAATCGGAGGTCGAAGTATAACTTAGCGGCGGCGCCCTGTGCCGACAGTTACGAACAGTTTCATACATGTCGCGCAGGGAATCTCGCCCGCGCACGAGTGTAATGAAAAGTATACTATTCAATTCAATTCAATTCAATTCATTTATTCGAACCATAAATTCATAAGAACACTTGGTAACGTCATTAACAAAAAAGCATAAGAATCCGTGTACATAATAAGATAAAATAACAATGTCAAAATGAATAAAGCTGTAAAGGAGCCTCGTCAATCAAATGCAGCTGTAAAAAGGCTTTGTCAAAGACAAAATAACAAATAATTAATACATACAGTATACAGATACTACATGAGTGCAATGTTCCATCAAAAGTTTTATAAATCTATTACTTTACCTTATTACAAGATTCTAGTTTCAACACAGTTCTCTTCCATACGTTAAGTACTATCTTTAACAAAGTCATCTATATTATAATATGCCTTGCTCAATAGGTAGCTTTTTATTTCATTTTTAAACTTTGTTTCATTAAGACCTTCGACTTGTGCAGGGATTGCATTATAGAAGCGAATACCATTACATTTGAAAGAGTTATTTGTTTTCTGAAGTCTGCACTTAGGAAATACAATTTTGTGCTTATGGTGCGCTTTTGGATTCAGATCAGTTAGTTTCTTCAGTCGACTTCGATTTTTTCTTACATACATTATACATTCATAAATATACAATGAAGGGACTGTTAATATGTTTATAGTTTTGAAAATCTCCTACTAAATGAGCACAACATAGAAAAACGCATAAAGTAGCCAAGTGCGAGTTGGACTCGCCCATGAAGGGTTCCGTTCCAGCAAGTAACATAATATACATAGTACACATAGTTCTTGTAGTTCGTTGTAACTTTGATCGAAGTTTTAATAATAGTGTATTTATGACGTACTAAAAAAAAACTACTCATCAGATCGAGTTCAAACTAATTTTCGTTGGTAGTTTTCATAGTAATGTACATCATATATTTTTTTTAGTTTTTTCATTTTCTTACTTTAGAAGTTAGAGGGGAGGGGACACACATTTTACCACTTTGGAAGCGTCTCTCGCGCAAGTTATTCAGTGTAGACAAAAACTGTATTAGAAACCTCAACATCATTTTTTAAGACCTATCGATAGACACCCCACACGTGTAGGTTTGATGAAAAAAAAATTTTTGAGCTTCAGTTCTCAGTATGGGGGGCACCCCTAATTTTTGTTTTTTTTTAAACTTTTGTAAAAATCTTAATGCGGTTCACAGAATACATCTACTTACCAAGTTTCAATAGTGTAGTTCTCATAGTTTCGGCAAAAAGTGGCTGTGACATACGGACGGACAGACAGACAGACAGACAGACAGACAGACAGACAGACATGACGAATCTATAAGGGTTCCGTTTTTACGTTTTACGGAACCCTAAAAATTCCAGCACCTCACATTAAATGTCCGCCAATATTATCGTGTCCACCAGGCTCGGTAGCGAGCGAACACCTTTTTGGTGACTTCGACTTAATCTACGACTCGTTAAGAAATATATTGGACTGGGACAGCTTCAAACCTTATGTTTATGAAGTACATAATAAACACTCTTGGTGTCAATTTATTTAATTTAATTTGTTTCAAAAAAATTGTTTTGTTCATTTAACATTAAGTATGTTAAATGAACAAAACAATTTTTTTTGCACATATGCCATGTTGGGATTCAATTAATTTAATTTTTTGTTTAGTTTTGAACATTCCAATTTTATTTTATTTTTTGTGATATTTTATGTAACACAAACAATGAAAATTTGGAATTGATGTTTTGTCCTAGAATAAAAACCTCTCTCCTACCACTTCTTCTGACCCTACCTGCGCCTCAGACTCCGGTTCCGACTCCGACTCCGACTCCGATAAAGCAAATTTAAAAACTCCGACTCCGACTTCGGTTCCGATAAGATCACCTCCGTTACATCCCTGGTCGGTACACCCGCGGGCGTGTCTATCTCAACGTTTCTTTTATTTTTATTAAATAAGTTTACACCAATTAGTCATTTATAGTGGTAGTACTGTTTTTGAGAGTCCGCCTGGGGAAGCACCACATTTTTACAAGGGATATTTCCGCAATAATATAAAAGGATCACTGCCAGTTAAATTATAAATTTAATTGCAAATCAGTCATCAGTGCCTCGCGGTTTTATCCACGTAGTTCCCGTTCCCGTTATTTTCCCGGGATAAAAAATAGCCTATGTGTTGTTTCCGACTATCATCTAACTGTGTTCCATGTGTCAACTGGATCCGTTTTGACGTTCCGTGTGTTGACGTGGTTGAGCAACAAACATTGATATTAGTAGGATTTCAGTATAAGTTCAAATCGTGTAGTTTAAAAGTATAGATATCGTTATCGCAGTCTGTCACGTTATCAGCAGGTGGTGATCACGCTTCTTACTTGTTGTGCGTCGTCAGCATGCAGTTGAAAAAAAAACGTAGAAATATGAGGGGGCGTGCCGGTATTATTATTTTTATATAAATTTAATACAGTGCGTATCGGGTGTAAGAGATACACCGTATTCTGAATATTTCCTAGATATGTAACTAACTATAGTCCGTTCGCGTTAAGAAAATAGACAGACAGTCAGACAGAAATACTTTATTATGCACACTAACATATTAATACAGTGAAAAAACAATAGCAAATAAAATAACTTATAACTAGTGCCATAAATGGCGGCCTTATCGCTTATAGCGATTTCTTCCAGGCAACCATTAATAGTCAAAATATGAGAAAGCGAAAAACAATTTGAGGATAACAAAATAGTGAGTCATAGAAATTTAATTTCTATCATTCTAATTGGCTGGGGAGCGTGGCCAGGCCGGCGGACAACGATGACTCACTATTTTCTTAACGCGAATGGACTATAGAATCTTTCGAAGTCATGTGTCATCCACCAACCCGCACTGGGCCAGCGTGGTGGATTATAAGCCTTGACTCTCTCCTTGCGAGTGAAGGCCCCGAGTCCCAGCAGTGGGAACATTTAGTGGAATGTGCAAACATTACCATGTTCCGGTTTGAAGGGCAATGTTTCCAGTGAAATTACAGGGCTTAGAGATATAACATCTTAGATCTCTGACTCTTCATGTTCCAATAGCTGCGTGTCACTGTGCTGTTATGTGGCAGGCATGTTGCTTACCATCAGGCACATGTCCTGTTCGTCTAGCCACTCTTTATAAAAAAAAAAAACATTTTTACGGGCGGTCCGTAATCGTTAGTTGGCAAGTTTTAATCGGCCAAACAATTTTCGGCGAAGGGGCAGAGAACAATACAAATATCTTTATTGTAGCTAAGATAAGATGATACAAAACATTTTAAAAGTAGACCCATACAAACTGGCAAACACAAACAATTTAATGTCATATTTGATTACTTTTTACGCGGGTCTCTATTATTTTTCTGAAATAAAAGTAGCCTACGTTACTCCTGATAATATTGTCAACTATCTGTCAGTGAAAGTCCAGTTTAAATCATTCCAACCGTTTCAGACAGAAGGTGGAACAAACAGAAAAACAGACAAAAAATTTAAATAAATAAGTATACATATATGCCTATATTCTTGGAAATGCATCTAAGGCAAATATGAGCTGATAAAATGATCGATTAAGCGATAGCTAGTTGCTGGAACGTAACGAGAAATCAGTTTTATGTTGTTAGGTAAATGTAGGTATTAATCTGGAATTACGAGTACAAACAGATCTTTCAGTTTCTTAACTATTATTATTGATGTGTCAGTTTTACTCACTTTGTTTTCAGCGGTCAGGAGACGTTTGACGCCTTTTCTAGCCCTTTTGCCCATTATGCTTTAAATAAAAAATTGGCAGTCATAGGAACTGCCGATAGAAGTGAAAACTTGTAACTCAGAATTTGATAGCTTACCTTGGAAACTACACGGGTGTAACCGGAGGGCGTGGCCTGGGCATCTTGGCATGGCCATCTAGAAATGCGTTAGCATTTCCCATTGGCTGATGCGTTTCTAGATGGCCATGCCATGATGGCCTGTCCACACCCTTTCAGCATTTCCCATTGGCTGACGTATTTCTAGATGGCCAATAGCCATGGTCCCGAGTTTACCCGAAGCTTCTTTATCATACCCGAGCGTGACGAATGAATTCAATTCACAGTCCACGAAAAATCTGTCTAGGCGCGCCTAAAGAAGTTTTCACTTCAAAAACATAAAAGATATGGTACTCTTAAAAATTGGTTGCAATGCAGCACAGCAAACATCAATATGTAGTTGTAACATTGGAATTTCACCTGACCCGAAATATGTTAAATATTACAAAGTTCTTAATCAAAAAATTTAATTATTTAATTGATGCCCTTTTTAGGGATGGAACTGAAATCACAGATCAAATACCTTTTTGACATAAATAATCTACGGTTCATTAAACACCCATCAATCATAATAGAGTGGCTTAAATCAGGAACATAAAAAAAACATTGCAATGGGCATCATGGCCGTGGAGGTGGAACCGCGGCTATTTCTAGTTACGTCTACTTCTCATTGCCGACCACAGAAATCTAAATAATATTTAGATAAATATTTTTTTTATAAATAACATTTAGATTTCTGAATAATTCTAAATAATATTTAGATTCCTGAATAATTCTAAATAATATTTAGATTTCTGTGTTGCCGACCATTTTGTGTTGGATGTGTGACCGTGCGATCGTGGGAGTGAAAGATGAACCCTCTAGTTCATGCTCGGTAGGAGACACGGGCGCAATTCCGGGGGCGATACTCTGGCTCGTAGCTTGAAGGGTTTGGAGTGTGGGACGTTAATAATATAATAATAATAATAAAGACTTTATTTCAGGCATATACACCCATAATATAAAACTAAAACTTATCAGTAGTATTAAAAATAAGGACACATAATTATAAGTCAACCTTATTCGCACTGTATAGAGGTGCTCGTCATTCCAACATTACAATACAATAATAATAAAATTACTTTTTATTCCCATTCATGTGAACAGACACCCAATGCCTGAACATAAGGCTATCCACACCGTCAGAGACAGCCAACAGTATTCCGTTGTCGGACCGACGCAGGCGACGCCAGAAGCAGGCCACTCGAGATCTTATCACAGCAAAGAAATCCGGGACCCCCGCATCAGCGAACATGCTCGACGCGCTGCAGTATCGCGGTAGCTTCATAAGAGCCCTGAATATGTCATTATACTGGACTCTTATCGTGTTAAATGCCTTCCGTGTGAACGTAGTCCACAATTGGCACGTATACAGGCAAAGACAGTACGTCTTAAAAAGAGTGGTCTTTACGTCCTGACTGCATTTAGCGAATCGGCGAGCAAGCATGTTCCCTCTGATAGCGAGAGCCCTTCTCTCCCGCTCTATATCCGCGTCATCCTGTAGTCGCTCCGTCAACAGATGGCCCAAATATTTGACTTGACTCACAACCTTGACTGCCGTACCGTACAAATACACTTCGGACATTCTATCCGGACCCCGGCCCGCTGGAAACACCATCAATTCCGTTTTAGCGCAATTATACTTCAGCCCATGAGCATCAGCATAACGCTCACAAATCGACAGTAGCCTCCGCATCCCTTTGATCGAGGGACAGAGGAGCACCATATCATCAGCGTAACTCAGGTTGTTAACACATACATTACCAACATGGCAGCCGACGTTGGCGCTCCTCAGCTCCTCGATCAAATTATTGACATACAAGCCAAAGAGGTCCGGAGAGGTTACCCCACCTTGACGAACTCCACAATCTAGCCTATTACTACTAGAAGTTGTGTCGCCCCATTTCACACAATTAGTTTGGCTTCCGTACCAGTACCTCAACAGGCGCACAATCTGACTAGGCACCTGCGATGCTAGTAATTTGGTCCATAGTAGATTATAATTTACTAGGTCAAAAGCGCGACTGAGGTCTAAAAAGCACGCGTAGACTGATGTATTTCGTGACGTATAATAGCTCACAGTGCTTTTTAAGCTGACTATAGCGGCATCCGTTGAGAGACCGGAACGAAAACCAAACTGCGCGTCATCAATCTTAATGTTATTGCGAATCTCAGGGTGAATCAAATGCTCTAAGACCTTGCCAATTACAGTACCTAATGATATAGGACGATAATTGGCAGCGGCGCTGACGTCACCTGTCTTATTTTTAACAATCGGCACTACTAACGTGCGCATGAGAGCTTCAGGCAGGTACTCATACTGAATGCATAAATTAAATAAACAGGTAAGGTGCTTAAATATTTTATCACTTGCCCAAAGCAGGTGCTCAATACTAAGTCCATCGTGTCCAGGCGATTTACCACGTTTCATGTTCATGATGACCTTTGAGATATCCTCCCGTGTAAATTCAATGACGTCATTGTTCTGACTAGACTCAGTATTGAGCACGCACCCCACGGGCCGCGGTGTTACTTGAAATCTCCGCGCGAAGAGTTCCGCTATATCGGACGGCTGCTGAAGGCCCTCCACGGATACAGGTAAGCTTTGTTTATAATTTAACTTTTTAGTTGCATTCCAAAATTTTCCAAAATTTTTATTTTTCCTATGTAGGGCTAGTAAGTTCATTTTTATGGTTTCTTCGTTATTCTGACACCATTTAATTTTATTTTTAAACGCAGTTCGGCTCAAACGCATATTATTATAGTGTATTCCACTGGTGGGCCGCCCCGCAACCATCCAAGTCCGAAAACATACCCTAGCTCTAACGTGACTGTCCCTGACGTGATAATTCCATCCAATGACTTTCTTGTATGATTTCTGTTCACATAAACGGGAACTTAGCAGAGCCGCTTTCTGCAAAACATTAACTATGTGCCTATAATAGTTAAGACTGTTCGGCACCCTACCTAGGGATTGGCCCTCTAGAGGGGGTGATGCGCTGTTGGTTTCTGGTGCGTCACTGGAGCCGAACGCGAGGGTTCTGTTGACCTCGCGAAGCGATCAAGCCATGGCTTGAGAAACCTGTGAGTTTTTTATTTTAGCAAATTCAAAGAAGAAGTGCTAAATTAAAACCGTGAAAGGTCCATAAAAAATGTCATAAAGGGTTTTAGGTTGGTTTATTTCGACGTATATATAACATGGTGATTAAATGAAACTGATTAGTCCATCAGTTAGATTATTAAAAAATATTGTACCTATAAGTATTTTTTTATTTTGTTTCACAAACAAAAATTTACGAACATGTAGTGATTAGAACTTTCGAGTGACGTCACATCTATATACGATTTTTAAGTAGACGTGACGTCACAACCCCCCACTCCGGAAGTTTCATGCCCTAAGTTTTTGTCGACTTTAAAAAAATTGTAAAACAAAAAATACGTGGTTCATATTATTTCTTATTCCAACTGACGGACTAATTAAAATTATAATGATATGTTTTTGACTCAACCGTCATCCCAATTTCTAGTAATATTTATAACCATCCCCAATTGTGAAGCCTGACATCTCTGGATGTGGTGATACTAGGTAGTTATGTTAATCGAATTTATTGAACGTTTATTTCTCAGGCAGTCAGCTAAATCTAATCATTGCTGCCAATGATGGCATCATAAAGATACAGTTAAACAACTCAGTGCTGACTCACTAAAGGTAAGCAAATCAGCGTAGTAAAATACTGTTTTGGATATTAGGTAACTTTTAGGGCTGCAGTTTACAAATTCACAAAATTATTGAGATAGAGAGAATGAACAAATTTTATTTTAAATTTTTTGTAGCAGCATTGATGGTAGATTTGATAAATAACAATTTATCAAAACTACCCTCAATCTTGCTTATCAACACGGTGACACATATCTACGTCAAACGTTATAAATAAATTATTTATCAAATTACAATTTAGTTTGACTTAGTATCAAGTAAAAATGATTAGTGAACTTGTTAACCCTGTAAAACACTTTATTAAGTGAATTCGCAGTAAAAAGTAACGAAATGAAAAAGTTAAAATAAAAAACATGTTAGGTAAGTACATATTATGAACAAATTATCTCACTAATGTTGTAAAAAATGTGTAAGTTGTGTTCGTTACTAAATCACGACAAAATACCAAAACTAATCACGGTCAATTTTGGAATGCCGATAAATTGTAGTGAAAATGAAATTAAGTAGGTATATGAAAAAAATATTACTACAAAAATTACCGAGACATACAAGACAAAAGTAAGACAACCATTGTTGAATTTTGAACTTTTGTAAATAACTATTAAAATACAGTGGTATCCGTTGGTTTCCCACTAGGCAAGCCTGTATCAGGAAAACCAAAATCCAGAGGAAACAATAAAACTTTAAGTAGTCAGAAAATAACAGATACTTTAAATCTGGAAAAAATCCGAATCTACCTAAACGATTATACATTCTGATGTAGTTTACATATCAATATTTTACAATAATACGTAAGGTACTACTTTCTGTCCCTAAAACAAAAAAAATCTTAGAGAATAGACTAGCCGCGGAAAAGGTGGCGGTAGTGAATTTGCGGATAGAAAGTTAGTCTCCTTTTATTTTTCTTTTCTTTTAAAGTTCAGAGCATTGAGACATGAATGATACGTGTATATCTTCAACTTTTGATGGTAACTATCACATTTAATCATAAAATAGCACTGTGCCACTTAAGCATTGAACACGAAGAGATTAAATAATTGTAAGAAATGCACTCCACTTGTCTTTTGGGAGGTAACAAATAAATCTCGTTAATCCATGCCCAATACTTGGTCTGGAAAAATGCCTTTAAAATGCAGCAATATAATATTTCCATTTTCTTGCTTGGCGGTAGAATAACTGGCAAAAGTAGGTATGGTACATCCAAAGACAGAAAAAGTAAACTACAACTGAATGTTCCAAAATTATGATTTTAAACTTTAGGTAATTGTTGTTCTATAAGAGTATAATTTGTATTTTTGTTATTACTTTTTAAATGTATTTCATTACGTCATATTTGTGTTCTTCTATTACAGAGGCTTAATACATCTACTAACTGGCTATTACCAAAAGAATCGGACCCTCATGGAACAACTGCAAAACCTACAACTCGTTCAAACACTAAAAAATATTCTGCTCATCAAACATAAGACATTGGCGTAATTGTGGTCATACTATCGATTGGCAGCTGATGAAAAGTTGAAGAAGAAGAACTGTTATCTGTTTGTCGAGTTTTCATACGAAATCGTGCGGTAACCCTAACTTATTCCTAACATTTTCCTTATCCACCCTACCTAAACACAGTATCTTGTTTTAAACAATCGATTAAAATCAGTTATCTCTCACTTTATAATCCCATCATAATAATTAAATTTAGTATAAATATCCATTTCTGTCCAGGGTGAGACATTGCTAATAGCACCGGCGTGGTGGCAATCAGTCTCATAACAACTAAAATAAGCAAAAATAGTAAAATGGCGGCCAAGTCGTTAGTTTTGTTGCTATTAGCGATCGCTTCTCAATCTTTTGGGGACTCCGTCACCGATGGAACCAAGCTCGTTTCCACGTTTTTGGTAAGTTTTTTTTTTAATTTAGTTAGAAATTTAATTTTACTCTAACTTTTTAAATAACAATTATTTTATGGATAGCTATATCTAAACTTCTAATTATGGTGTATTTACCTTAGTTGCATCATGGATTTTGTCCCCGATATTTCGTTGAAACTCCACGTACTTTACGCACGAGTCAAATTACTTCAGTAATTATGTTAACTCAGTGCAAGACCCACCCTGAAATCGCCAGATATTTTATTCCATACATATTGTCCACTCTAAAGCTTAATTTTGTATGAAACAGATACGAGCCTCAGGATAAGTAATAAAACTGGTTCATATCAATTAATTAAAGTGTTCAGCTAAGTTTCTGTGAAAAAAATCACACTCATATATGCGAAGAAATTAAAAATGTACGTCGGGGCCGTGTACCTTCTAAACCTTTTTAAAAACAAAGGACCCAATGGTAGTTGGTTTAATATCCTCTTATATAGAAATAGATTTCCTGCCTATCAAACTTTACTTTAGTATGTTTGTATTGTCTACAAGTCTACATTTGTTTAGTTTATAAAATTATGTTTGAAGGTTAACCGTCACGGAGACAGAACCCCCGCCACGTCATCCCAAATGTCTTACAGCACTGACCCTGACGCTTTGTTGGCTGCCACCAACAAGTACGGATACGGCCAGCTTACCAACGTGAGTACTATAAACTAATATAACAAAGCGATGTGAAACTCTGAATGAAGATATGAAGTGCTGCTTTTGTACTTGCCAGTACTATGAGGTAGCGATATAGTCGATAACTCCCTGTAATTTAGCAGGCCATTTTATGCTTCCACAAATTTTCTTACAACGAGAGAGCAAAGCTATAGACTGCCACACTGGCCAAGAGAGAAGTTCCGAGAAAAAAATATTGCATTCTCATGTTTTCCATCACTGTTGACCGGTGATTACGAAAAACTTCCATGTAATGCCGCAAATGTATTTAAATGTTTTATGCAGTTGCCCACTTAGCTTTATATTGTTCAGTTCTCCGCGGCAACTCCATTAGCGTATTCAAATCAACAAATAATAGTCAATTTAGAAATGGAGTTAAAGTGTATTTTTAATTTATTATATTAGTCTTAAATTACAAGGCTTAAAACTATCCATACATATGGGCTAGTGACGATCTCAAAGTCAGATTTGGTCAGATCAGATTGAAACAGACAAATTCTGATGTGCTTGGAGACTAACACCTACGTGTGTTTACACTGTTATTTCGTTTTATAAATAAAGATCTGCCAATCAAAATTTGTTGGGCTTTATTTAATAAAACCCATGGGTATTTTGTAACTGAAGTAGCAACTCTTTGTATACTTTTTCTAGGAAGGAAAGCAGCGTGCCTACAACCTTGGGAAGTATCTGCGTGCCCGATATGACGGTCTCCTCTCCGACCAGTACAACAAATCTGAGATCTATATCCGCTCCACCGACTCTCCTCGTGCTAAGATGACCATCCTCACTGCCTTGGCCGCCCTCTTCCCCGCTTACCCTGGCAGCTGGAGCGAGGAAATAAACTGGGTTCCTACCCCTTACACCACCCTCCCTGCCAAATATGACTTCGTAAGTATATCACATAAATACTCGTAATACTTTAACAGTCCAGTGAAATGTTCCCGATAATTGGATTCAGAGTTTTTTCTCACAGCGAAACAGCCAAGACCATTATCACCGTGTTGACAACTTGGCTCTAGCTGTATCATACAATTGTTTTTCTTGATACTGTTCGGTTTTCTCACAATAACTTCTTATAAAATTTAAACAAGAGATAATGACTAACATTAATATAAAAGTATACATTTGCACTTGAAAAATACTCAGAGGTACCGGCGAATTTCAAAATTGTGACCTAATGCTTAAAAATTAAACGTTACCATAGAACTATCACTACTTAATATGATGGCATAGTAGAAATGGCTGTTTTATGAAATCTCATACGTAATGAATGCTTAACCCAACTACTGCTTTTGTACTAAATCAATTACCAAATATTTGAATTCGTTAAGAAAGTACACACATATTTTTTCAGAACTTGGCGGTGTTGAACTGCCCTAACTTCCTGGAAGGTTACTACTCTCTGATGCTCGCTAACAACTCCCGTATGGACGAGTATACCGAGCTTCTCAACTTCTTGGCTGAAAAGATTGGATTCACTATTACTAGCACAGTCACTGCGGCTACCGGTGCCTTCGACACTCTGGTTTCTCAGGTAATTGCAATGTCTGCTATATATATAATGATTTACTAGTGGAAGTTATCATATATTGTTCAGATTTACATAGAAGAAGACATACCACGAATGCCACCGGGATAAACTGTGCTGCCGGTGCCATTAGTACCATTAATACCACGAATGCGAAGAAATAAGAAATATTTATTTGTTGTAAACTTGGTTACAAAATATATTTTGAACCAAATCCGAACTAGTACAAGTACTGTATCTTGGTACCTAATGGCATCAGGACCTGTGCTATCGTCGATTGTGCTACTAAACAATTTCGGAGCAAATTATTGTTAAATGGACGTAGATTAATTAAAATGGACGCCTATTTTTAAAACACCAGAAACGCTAAAGATTTGCGTAAACTTTGAAACAAGCAATAAGCTTAAGTTACCTACGCGTATTCTGAAATATCGATCGAAATGTAATAAATTCGTGTAATGGTTTTGTGACGCCATTCTTAGAATATTTTTGATAATAACTAGGTTAGGGGTGTTTCACTGTTTTAGTTACGGTCTTAGAACAATTCTGTTTAAATGACACTGTACTTAGAATAATTGAGTTACATCAAACAACCAATAATGTCAATTTGTTGTTGTCTGTCTCAGTTAAACTTTTTCCTATTTTATTTATTTCAAGAATTTTCCAATGACAGAATTTCACTATTTTACTTATAGAATCTTAATAGAGTTCATTATTTTATTTAATAGAATCTTTTATGTCCAGACTCACTTGGGCATCCCCATACCTGATGAGATTGCCGCAGTGATGCCCGAACTCGAAGCTGCCGCAGGAGTGGCCTGGGACATCACCACTGGCGATGCCGATTATCTCTCTTACCAAGCTGGTGAGCTTTTATTATGGAACAGTCAAATTTGTTATTGTATTGATAGCATTTAGCTGAGTTGTGTAATAAATTCCTAGTGTGATCCATCTTTTTATTTCAATGATCCCATGATCTAAGTCCACAATAACTAATAAACAAGGCATATAATAAATATCTTTGTTCTAGGTCCTCTCCTAAACGAATTCTTCACATACGCGGATGAGCAGATCGCTGGAACTGACACCCCCCTTGTCAGGATCTACTCTGCCCATGACTTCAACGTGTATTCCTTCGAGTCCATAACTCAGGTCACCCCCAGACAAGGAGCTCCGAAATACGCCTCTGCCTACGCTCTAGAACTGCGTCTGGTTGAGAAGACTGGAGAATACGTTGTTCTGGTGAGTCTACATGTCAAAAACATTACACAGGATTTAATCGTGATTCAAATTATTATGGTATGTAACGAATAAAAGTTTGCCGTACTGAATATGAGAGGACGTCATCTGATTATCGAATAATTCATCATCATCATCATCATCAGCAGCAAGACTTCCACTGCTGAACACAGATCAATCCCTCCTAGATTATACAAATACAAATACAAATACAAAATATAATTTCAAGATAAAACATTTCACAAGATCAATTGGAACCCATCAGTTCCGAACTAGTATGTAATACTGTGTTTCGGAACCGATGGCCTCTCCCTTAACACTAATGACACTAAAATAAACAAACTTAAATGAATATTGATAACTACAGTCATGACAAAAAAAAAAAATTACACACATATTTATATAATTATTTAGATTTAAAATAGAGAAATGACAGAAGTATATAACATTTGACATCAACACACATCTTTACAAGAGACACTTATAATTTAAGTGTTATGTTATTTTTTTTAAGTTATTCCTATTATGTTATATCTATATCTACAAGTAAGTATTCAAGACTATCATAATCGAATCTGGCCAACCATGATCTCAAAATCTTTTTAATTTCATTATTTGATTTTCTTTTAATTTTAAATTCTACGTCAATTTTATTGTACAACAGAGGAACAATACAATCGTATCTCCTTTTCGCAAACTTAGTCTTCCTGCCTGGAACAGGACAGGGACGAACTCTTTTAGAATCGTCTAACAAGAGTGGCACTGTTTTTCTATGGAACCGTCGTATGCTTTCGTAAACAAATATCTTTCTCACACTTAGGACATTCAACAACTTATACAGTTCATTTGTTGGATGTCTAAAGGGCAAGAAAAACATTACCTTAAGTATTGCACGTTGGGCCCGCTCAGCTGGTATTAAGTTAGATTTAACCGCAGTGCCCCATGCGCAAATGCAGTACCGAATAATACATTCACATAATGCTTTATAGGCTTGTATGACTAAATCTGATTCAGCTACAGTTCTTAAACTTTTGAAAATATATATTAGTTTTCTTACTCTCGAGACCAAATTTTTAATGTTTTTAATGTGACAATTCCAATTCAGATAACAATCTATATGCACTCCCAGATACTTGATCGAGTCAACTCGAGCTAAATCTGGGCAGGTACAATTTGCAGATCTTATGCCACGATTACAGGGGTAGGTATGCATTTTTACACTTATGTCATATTTAGGGGCTCCTGTTTCCGTAATACTATAACAAATATATTTGGTTTTATGATTTCCTATGATGATTTCCACAACAAACGGTCCTGCGCAACCTGCAACCAGCAGTTTCCAGCGATCTTTGTGAGGTCATCGGTCTATCTTGTAAGAGGCAGTCAAACACTGAGTCTTCCGGTTCGTAGTCGCCACTCGACAACCTTGCTTCCCCATCGGTTGTTATCCTTTATTTGCATGAGTCTGGTTTGGTTTAAAATTGTACGCTTTCAGTGTAATAAGTCTTGTTTGATTGCTCCTAACATTTGTGATTATTTTATAAATTCCAGCCGGTGTACGCGCCTACCCCCGGAGAAGACCTCGTCTACTTGCCTGTGTCAGGTTGCGACAGCCTCCTGTGCCCCTACGACACCTTCAAGGAGATCGTGTCTTCGTATGTCGTCGATGAGGACACCTGGAGAACCAACTGCGGCTTCACCAGCGACCTCGTCGTTGATGACTCCAGCATTTAAATTGCTAAAGATTTGAAGATAAAAACCTTTTTATACGATTTACGGAATTGACATAGTTTTTGTTACTTATTTCAATTGAACTAACGCTGAACACTGATAAATTTATGACACGCTCTGATTGCCTGTTTTATATTTTTGTTATTGTCGACCGTTTTTAATATTATTTCATAATTTTCCCTTTTCTTTGGGAATATTGACGACTAATGAAGACATTTATTACATTCAAGTATTTATTATGTCAGTAGCGTGTTTTATTAAACCATTATTTATTTTTTAAATGTTATACACAATGACATAAATAAATTTGTCCCAAAATAACTTTTTTTTTTATTCTACTTAAATATTACTAAATATATTATAAATGCCTAAGTTTGGAGTGTTGTTGGTCAATCACGTCGGTATTTCTGAACGGATGTGGAGATTGGAACACAGTTAGATTATAGTCTGGAATAACACATATTTAAGCTACTTTTTATCACGGGAAAATAACGGGGCGAGAACTACGCGGGTATAACCGCGGGGTGCTGCTAGTAATTGATATGGGATGAACCCCGAAAGCGTGAAAAAATCTGTTTCATATTTTATTGAAAGGGAATTCAGAAGATAAATTTCTGGATCTGTGGTATCATGGTTGCACAATACAGAAAACTGCATTGTTTCAGTTTAAAAACGTTTTTTTTTGTATATTTCACAATTCAGTTTTCGTGTTAAAAGTGTCTCTTGAAACTGCATCTTTTAGACGTACCTACATAGTTTATTAAATTTAAAAATATTAGATATAACTAAATAAATTCACCAACCAGATTTTTCATAACAAAAGGAAATTTTGGTACTTAGATATGCGTAACAAGCCGTACATGATACTCAAATTATTTATTAGTCACCTATGCTAGATGTAGATAATTCATGCATCTTCCTAAGCTAAGAAACTTCACAATGAGCAGAAAATTTTGTACTGCACATGTTTTTGTGTAATTTGCAAAATAAATAAAACGAAAATTTGTTATTCTAATGAATTTTTAAATACATATATAACAACTCGTTGCGCGTTGCGGTGGCTCTTCGCCTGGGCTGCAAGGTGTGTGAACCCCACGTATGCACCTGCGGCTCCCTGGTAGAAGCCAATGGCCATCACGCTTTGAGTTGCCGACGGTGTGCAGGAAGGTTCTCGCGACACCATGCACTCAATGACATAGTTCGGAGAGCCTTAGTGTCAGCGGGAGTTCCATGCGTACTTGAGCCCCCGGGCCTATGCAGATCGGACGGCAAGAGACCGGATGGGTTGACTCTGGTGCCCTGGAAGAACGGGAAGTGCTTAATTTGGGACGCCACTTGCGTCAGCACTGTCGCCGCCAGCCACCTAGGTCGCACTGTCCACTCACCTTCGGCCGCGGCAGAGGATGCCGCTGATAAGAAGAAGCGAAAGTATGGTATGTTGGTGTCGCAGTACGAATTTGTACCTGTTGCCGTGGAGACCTTGGGTTGTTGGGGCGCAGAGGCTAAAGGGTTCCTCTCAGAATTGGGGCGCAGGCTCAGGGAGAATACGGGTGACTCCCGCTCTGGTGCGTTCCTGGAGCAAAGGTTGGCCATTGCCATTCAGCGTGGGAACGCGGCGAGCATCATGGGCACTTTTGCGCCGGGTGCAGTTAGAGGTGGGTTATTCGGAGATTAGTTTGTTAATTATAAAATAAAAGTATTTAAAATACAAATTTTCTGTCCCTGTTATTTTAGACAACATTACAAGATTTTTAAATTAAACCTCTCAATACCGTCATGCAAAGCGATTACAAAATAAATTGATTAACCACCCAAACATCTTCTTCCTCGGTGTTCGGTTTTGTGTCTTAGATTAGATATAGCTACTTGGCATTCTGATTGACTGCATCCTCACATTTAAAATGCACGTGAATGCCTAAGCTTAAAAAAGGAGTGGAGAGGAGCATCTATAAAAATAAGTTCTGGTCTAGTCGGGAGAACGGCGACTGCCGATCCGTGTACCCCGGGTTCAAAATCACGCGCACTCTTCAGTCATGTGCGTAATGCCGCTAACTTAAAATGGTGAAGGAAAACATCGTGAGGAAACTGACATATACCTAGGATCGTTCGAAGTTATACAACGTGGTGGATTTACCCCCAACAATATTTTAACAGTCCATTCTAACACTGATGTAGACTTCATCACCCAAGGTCTCTTTCCCCTCAGCACGGTAGATCACGAGATAATTCGTATCAAAGTTCGACGTAAAATTCCCACCAAATCACCAGCTTCAACCCTAAAGCTTGTACAGCAGACAAACGACCTTGCCACCGACGCTACGACGTCGTACAAAAATCCGTGCGGAGATCTGGCCATTAGGGGTATGTCAAATGAAATAACAACAAAAAAAAAAAAATATTTTTTTGGAAAAAAATTTTGAGCTTTCATGCCTAATTTTCACATATATGATTTAAAACTGAATGTAGATGAACTACCATAAATATTGTTGCACCTTTTTGCAACACGTTGTATATGTCATCCACAAATTCGCACTGGACCAGTGTGGTGGACTATGGCCTTGACCCTGTCCTTGCGAGAGAAGGCCCTGAGCAGTGCACCCTCACTCGCTCAAGGTCGCGCGGTTTTAGCCTACCGCTAGACCGTTCCTTCCAGGAAACAAGTGACAGTCGGTTATCGGACGCACGGCTGAGCGCTCGCGCAAAACGTTTCCCGCGCATATTGTTATTAGTTATGTCGTAAACCCTCCGCGCTAGACAGGGACAGAGTAAGCATTAGAAAGAGCGCAAAAGTTTATTTGAAAATCGCGACAGGTATTGCGAGCTGAATTGAACTTTGTTGTGTCCCAGCAAGAGTCACTATTTATAAAATTGTTTTCGGTACGTGTGGCTTCTGTACTAATATTTATTCTGTGCTCTGAGTCCCAGTGGGAACATGTAGTGAGCTGTTTATGCTATGTTTATGCATCTAAAAAAACACAGCGACGGTGACCTGAGATCTAAATATCGAGATCATATTAAAGTAGTCACAGGTAGCGCCCATTATTTTATATATCTACCTCCGTCGTATAGGCACAAGCGGCAGAACTCGACGAAATCAAGTCCAATGGTTTGTACTCTTGGTTTTGCCAAAAAATTTGAATATTGTATCGTATTTTGTTTCAACTAAGCGCTCGTTATCTCCACTCTTACCTTCGACGATATGAGACCAGATTACAGACCTAAGGGTACAGGTGTCAGCAAAACTGTAGGCCAAAGAAGAATTTATTTGATTCTTAGAGCGTTGCGGACGAGGCGAAGCCCCAGTGAAGGATCCGGAAACGGGTATGCCGCGACAGGGTTACCAGATGAAAAAATAAAAAAAACCGGAGAAAAGGCCTAATTTCCATTCAAAAATCCCAAGTTGTTTTTGCAGTTTTAAAATTTACTATCAAACGTACTTAACAATTTATATAAATAATAGTTTAAAAAAAAACTAAAAAAACACGCTTTCGTACAAAATCCAACTAAAAATAAGAAAATAAAAATTAATAAATTTGGATATTCTTATATTCTTATATTGTATATTAGAAATGAATGTACATTTTTGTAAAAAAGCGTGGGGTGCATAGTGTAATTATAAACATTTTATTGACAGCTGATGAGTAGAAGAATCATCACTTTGATAATATAATATCTTAAAAAGCGCTTTGAATACACCCCACGCTTTTTTACAAAAATGTACATTCATTCTATACAATATTCTTAATCCAAATTTATTAATTTTTATTTTCTTATTTTTAGTTGGATTTTGTACGAAAGCGTGTTTTTTTAGTTTTTTTAAACTATTATTTATTTTTCGTTTTTTAGTTAATTGTTAATTTTTTTAAACTATATATTAATTGTAGTGTTTAAACTATTATATAAAATATACGTACGTGAAAACGTGAATGACCGAAAGTGTAAGAGTGTGAAACTGCACGCGTGCGTAGTTCGCGCACTAGCTCTATCTCTCTTACTCGTATTAGTAAACTCCTACCTAGCCTTCAGGTCCTACAAAACAGGGAACTGGGTCGGGATGTGATGTAATCACTTAAACATCTATATGTAGTAGTCTATTAATAATTCGTCGACAGATTCCTTACCTAGAAATTGTGAGACAAACGATTGCGTGTTTTATGGACGCACAGCGCCATCTAGTTTATTTTATCAGAACTAACGTTTAACACGCATGCAAAGGATGCGGAAAGAAATTAATTAATCCTGGCGAATCTAATTAGGATAATCGGATGCTTCGATCGGATTATTGCATTGTCATCGACTTTTGACAGGTGTGCAAAGTTTGAATTAAATCTGATCGTACAAAGTAGGACAAAATCGAGCTCAAAGGGGTCGGTTACATACATACATACAGGTGAAGCTAATAAAAGCGTGTTAAAAAAGTCTGCTAAGCTGTATTTTATTGAAGGTTCCATAAATCCTGAGATTTCATGAGTGTTGCAAAATCCGGCCGCAATCTTGAGAAGAGTCCAAAAATCCTGAAATCCTGGACAAATCCTGAGATATGGTAACCCTAGCCGCGACGGGTTTGCGGAAGAATGCGGCATCCGCGTTCGCGCCGTATATGGCAAAGGTGGACCCCATGAACGACACTCTTGTGGGAAAAAGACTTGCTTAAACAATACAATACATAATATAAGACACTTTATTATACCACAAGACATTACAAAACATTGATTAAAAATAACATCAATACATTTTGGGCACAAAAGGCGATCTTATCGATAATAGCGATCTCTTCCAGATAACCTTTTGGTATAAAGAACAAGGTTACAGATGAGGGCAGTGGTGTGGCATCCTTGATACATATACGAGAATAATTCCACATAAATATAATAAATTCCATTTACAAATAAACACATACATATATGGTATATTTATGGTACATTATTAGTTTTTTATCAGATACGCTTCGGAGAGCTCGAAAAAGTGACATTGTTTCATGGTTGATGTTCCATGTGATTCTTACTTTTGTGTTAAGAACGTCTATGTACGATGGACGAATCTTGTGTCTTCAAATCGAGAGTGGATCGGTTTCTTCTAGGCAAACACGCTCCATCGTAGACCGCATCATCGTCTAACATCAAGCGAGATGGCGGTGGAATGTAAACCTATAAAAGTAAAAAAAAAATGTTTTAGTTGGTAAGAGCACCACTCGTGGATGGAATGAGACAAAACCTGTCCATCTCTTTAGTTGGCTGGTATGCGCATTTTAGACTAGTGCAGAAGCATTTGAAAATGGCAAAAAACGAAAAAGAAAAAATATAGTAGAATGGAACCCATTGTAAAATGAAGAGAATATAACAAAAGTGAACGGAAACAAAATTCACGGCTGATCTGAGGTCGGGAAGAGGAAAGAGGTCTGTTTTAAAGGTAACTAACGGTTTATCTCGACTTCCGCCAAAACTACAAATCCTATGGAAATAAAAATTGTATCACAAAGTTGTAGGTTATAGATAAAAGATCTACATCTTTTGCATTCGCACTTTTTCACATAACCGCAAAATTTATAAGAAAAATAAAAAATACAGAAACAATTCATGAAATTAGCTAAAAGTTCCCATTGTAATGTAAACTTTTTTACATATCAGAAAGAAGAGAATTTAAAAAACAAAAAGCCTACCAACTTTATTGAAAGAGACTGACAATTTGACATAAAAGGTAAGTTCAGTGAATTATGAGAAAAAAACTAAAAACCAAATAGTCCGAGATCCTAGAGTTGCCAGACGTCACTTATTTTCTGATGAATGAAATGTGGACGATTGAATAGAGTTAGTTCAACAACTCCAAAATTTATTATTTTGGAGTTGTTAAGCAAAACGGCCCACCGAAAGTGTCTGGGAGTATTGGGACCTTGTTTTTTAAGGATAGTGCCTACAACATACGTGAAAATCACTTATTAGAAAATATGTGAAGTAAGTAATGTTTGTATGTACCTTCATTACCCCATATCTCAAAATTGGCCGTCTAAGCAAGTTAGCGAGTAAGCATGTGTTCTTAGTACTTACTAACTCTACTCAATCGTCCACATTTCATTGATCAGAAAATAGGTGACGTCTGGGAGCTCTGGGATCTTACTCTAAAAACTTAGTTATTTGAATTTTTCTTTGACATAACGTCTGAACGGATTTGTTTGAAATTTGGAACACAGTTAGGCCTACTGTCCACGCACGCGTCTTTTGTCGAATGCATGCATCCTACAAACAAACGAAGACGTGCGGCTGTCGTATCGTTGTCGCTTCGTGGACACAGACTTCATTATTTGTACGCAAGGTGCAAGCATTCGTCTTGCATCCGACAATTGTCGAAATCGTGCGTGCGTCGTGCGTCGTGGACAATTGGCCTTAGATTAAAGTCCGGAAGAACATATAGGCTACTTTTTATTCTGGGCAAATAACGGGACCTACGTGGGTAAAACCGCTTCGCACGGCTAGTAATACTAATATAAACGCGAAAGTTTGTAAACATGTATGTATATTTGTTGCTCATTCGTACAAAAACTGCTGAAGAGATTTGGGTAAAATTTGATGCACAGATAGATAATGGTCTGGAATAACACATAGGGTACTTTTATCCCGGGAAAATTACGTGGTCGGAAACTACGTGGTGAAATTCGTAGGGTGCTGCTAGGTTTTTTTTTTTATTGTATACATATAGTGACGAGACGAGCAGGACATCATTATCTAAGGACAAGACGAAGACGAACAGGGGATGTGCCTGATGGTAAGCAACATACCTGCCACATAAAAGCACAGTGACACGCAGCTATTGGAACACGAAGAGTCCAAATCATTACCTAGCACTGCACTGCACTCGTCACCCAGAGATCTAAGATATTATATCTCTAAGCCCTGTAATTTCTCTGGAAACATTGCCCTTCAAACATTTTACTGATTATTACTACTATTATTACTTATTACTGCTTGGCGGTAGAATAACTTGCAAAGGTGTGGTACTTCCCCAGGCGGACTCTGCCAAGAGTCCTACCAATACAAACGGTTGAACACTTACTTAAGCAATGCCCGGAGTTCTCTGCTTTCAGACATGCGCATGAAGAAGTGTGTCGGTTTCTGAGCGTTTCGGCCTATGACCATAGAATAGATAACTATGACTTAGATACACTAATTTTAAAAGAAGCAGCTATTCAGTCATGGACAAAATACATTGTACGGATATATAGTAATTTAAAGATACTACTTAATGGGACATAGCATTTGTAATACAAAAACATATCCAGGTTCATTAAACTTTCTTTCATGTCATTAATTTTTCGTTAAAATTTCACATTTATTTATACATTGTACATTAAAAATATAGGTTGTATACCTATTTGTAATATTATGTTTAGACCAGTATTTTATAAATTATTTACATTTAATGTAGTACCTCTGAGGTACTTCGGATCCGTGGGAGCATTGATTGTATCAAATAGCAGCTTCCTCTCACAGATCCGGAGGCTCATTATTTCTAAGTCTGATAAATAATAATAAAATAGATATAAGGAACTTTGTAAAACATTTTAGAATAAATGAAAGATTTGAAAAAAAAACACTACTGAACATGTAATAGTATTTAATAATATAATAATAAAATTCCATTTGTATCGCTGCGCTACAGCAAATTTATTTTGTCATCATTATTGACAGGCAAAACACGTAGCGACACAACTAGAAGGAAGTACTGGAAAGTTATGCCCAGTGAGCTGTGAAACTTTTACTTGACGAATGCTTATCTTTATTTACAAAACGGTATTTGACAATGTTGAAGTTAAAGCATAAATTATGATCATTCTATCACATAATAAATGAAACAAACATATTTCACTCTATTTTGTTGCATTAAAAAAAGGTTTATGTTCGACGTACACGCAGTGTTAAGAATGGCAACGCTATTTACGTCACACGATAGTAAATATTCCGTCTACACTAAACTGTTTCATTACGAACGATGATTTGTTTACTGGCATGTGGCGTCATACTCTTCAAATAACCAGAAGTAGCATTATTGCCCAGCTTTTTAGGGTTCCGTAAAACGTAAAAACGGAACCCTTATAGATTTGTCATGTCTGTCTGTCTGTCTGTCCGTCCGTATGTCACAGCCACTTTTTGCCGAAACTGTGAGAACTACACTGTTGCTTGGTAAGTAGATGTATTCTGTAAACCGCATTAAGATTTTTACAAAAAAAAAGAAATATTAGGGTTTGTTAAAAAAAAATGTTTGAGTTTCAGTTCTCAGTATGGGGATACTGAGAACTGAAACTCAAACATTTTTTTTCATCAAACCTACACGTGTGGGTGGCTATCGATAGGTCTTCAAAAATGATGTTAAGGTTTCTAATATAATTTTTGTCTACACTGAATAATTTGCGTGAGAGACACTTCCAAAGTGGTAAAATGTGCCCCCCCCCCCTCTAACTTCTAAAGTAAGACAAAGAAAAATCTAAAAAAAAAATGATGTACAATCACCATGCAAACTACCAACGAAAATTAATTTGAACTCGATCTGATGAGTAGTTTTTTTTAGTACGTCATAAGTGTATTTATGAATACTTCGATCAAAGTTACAAACGAACTACAAGAACTATGTATATGTCGGAGATTCACCAGGGTTTCCATGTTCAGACTCCATCAGAATAAAAACTCAAAGTAAATGAGATAGTTTTATTTCTCGCCGTTGGTATCGAAGTGACCCTCTTTTACAAAATCACCCGCTTTTATATCATTCTTACAATACACGACATAACTATAGCAAATACAAATTGTTTTACAACAAAATATGAAATACTTTCATAACAAGTACAGAAATACAGTCTAATATTCCAAACAAATAGTTTAATGAATTTTACAACAACTATTAATGATTTAATTTACCTAAAATGCATTCTTAATTAATATTATCAAATGTTACCACTAAATAGATGGCGCCACTAACAAACATGAAACAACAACAAGTTTTATTTATGCTTAAACATATTAAATACTATTCAGAATATCAATAATTACAATAGAAAACATGTTTAAACATTTACAGAGTATATTAGATATCTAATCTAATAATGACATGCAACAAAAATATCAAAATAGTCGATACTAGTAAATAATCAATACAACATCTATTAAATTCTAAAGAAGGCTTTGTATTTACTAATACCCATTTGGACATCAATATAACGAGTTTTAGATATTTTTGTTACAGTATAATGAAATAAAAACAATATTAGATAATTACTGGCAATACATAACAATTTGCGCCCATATATACTATGTATATTATGCAAATAAAAATCAATTAAACTGTTTTATAAATTTTATCAAAAACTGTTAAGGGCGAGTTATTTTCATAACATTGAACAATAAATAAATAAATAATTGATATAGCATGAACTCGGATATTGTGAAAAATCTTAGACAAAGTATGAAACTCTTTGTGAAAAATTCTGTTTCGTATTTTATTGAGGCTAAAGAGAATTCAGAAGTGAAATTTCAGGGTTAATGGTTGCACAATATACAATAAGTTTTTGTAATGGTACACCGCACTCGTTTTTATTCAAATTCACGCAGTCGGCCAAATCTAATCACGATTACTGCGCATAATGGCATCATAAAGATACCTGAAAACAATTAAATGCTGAGTCACTAAAGGTAAGCAAATCAGCTAAAATAAAAATAAATTTGGGTTATCTAGTTATTATTTAGGGTTGACCATAATTTACTTAATAATTGGAAGCGAAACAATGACAAAAACAAAATTTATTGTTGTAGCAACATGCGAGGCTAGTTTGATGACGTATTGTATTGTAGTAGTGCCATTTAGATAGATACAGAAAAAAATCTTTATTGCACTTAACAAAACAAACTTATAAAACAAACAATCTTAAAATTGTGCAGCAAATGGCGACCTTATCGCTAAAAGACATCTCTTTCAGGCAACCGTGAGTTAAACCATAGAAAAACGGGATTAATCACCATTTAGTACTTTAGATGCTACACAAACTTGAAAATGCAAAATTTATTTATTTGATAATTTGGTAGACCTAAAACAATTAAAAAAAATTGGTTGCCTGTAAAGTCGGTATACGGGCGAAAGTTTTACGTGACAACGACTTTGAGTGGTAAAAGCGAATCGGCGACTCGGGCATGGTTAGCCCGCCTAAGAGCGAGAGAGACAGACATAAAAAGTGAAAGGCACGCGTCCCTCTCACTCGCTCTCATTGTGAGCGCATAACGTGAGCGGAGCGTAACGCAGTTTCTTGAAGTGTCACCCGGCAAACCAATTTATAAGACGTTGTCACGTCAAAATAATTTCTGCACTAGTGAAATTGCACCACCAAATAACATAATTTATTTTCTATGAAAGTTCAGACACTCGATCAAATTTTGTGAGACTAACGTAAATTAAAAAAAGACCACATCGATCTGAACCACTACAGGAACCAGGTCAAACAAAAAATAACCATCAAAATTAAAAAATATCAGTTACAACTGAATCGAACATCAAAAAAGGAGATTTTTGTAGTTGGTTAAAAACGTTGTGGAATAAAATACTCGTAATTCCTAGTTGTCGTGGTAGGTAAACCAGGTTGGGGCGCGTGGCTTGGGAACCTCCACGTGGTGCGCCTTGGACGTCACACAACAACTTGCCTCGGTGGCATCTTCTTGTGTGATGGTGAATCTCAGCCGGGGCTGGGAACTTCTAGACGCGCTCCTCATACCCCCTTGAGCAGTGCATACCCATAGAGGTTGAAGAGAGGGACTGGAATACTTGGAAAGGTTACTCGGCTGTTTTTTCGGCCAAGTAAAATTCCTAAGTCTTCCAGATGAGGGTCCTTCACGAGCTCTTTGATTAGCAAAGTGCTCAGTGGAAGGAGCGATGCGGGCATAGAAGCGGAACCGCGGCTATCCGCGGTATCGCGGTGGTGGCGGAGCGACCCGGTGACTCTGACCCCTGGCCATGCAGGAGAAATCCGTTTAGGTTTTAGTCGGTAGAGGGACCATGTCTGTCGTCGGCATGGTGTCGAGCCCGACATACCTCACCAGGTCCCTGCATGGTGGGAATACACAAATGTATTTCCCCCACATAAAAAAGAAAGTACAGGTTATTATCTAAGTATCCCACAAATATCATAATTATAAATGAAAGACGTGTATTGTTACTCCGCCACAACAATTTACAATACAGATAGATTATAATCTGGAATATCGCCTACTTTATTTTCAGTCGTAGAGGAACTTTCAGATCTTACTTCACTGAATTTTATGTGATATAAATCGCGAAAGAAGAAACTATTTTTAATTTTAGAATATAGTATATATATTTATATATAGTACTCGTCTATACAAACTGACAAAGTCACCAAAATAAATTCACGGAGTTGGGGGTAAAAGCTCTTGCAGGATTGGGGAGTGTGACGAACGCAAGTGAACCTGCGGGTAGAAAGTTAGTTACTATTTATTTTACTTTTATAATAGGATTTACATAGTAACGGGATGAAAAATAGCCAACCCACTCAATTATAAGCAACCCTTGTCCACTGTCTGTCCAAATTAGTTCCACGCAATGCAACTATTAGAACGTGAAAAGTGAAAATATAATTCCCTAGCCCTAGCAATGCACTGCGCTTGTCGTGTAATTTTGTCTGGAAACCACGCCGGTTGCACGCTCGAGCTCGATGGTAGAATAACTGGCAAAGGTGTGGTAGGTACTTCCAAAAGCTTTTACTGATTGACTGCTATCAGTTTGTCCTAACAAATGGAACGGTAAACATAACATTTTTTAATCCTACCTAAACAGACAATATCTTGTTTGAAACAATCGATTAAAATCAGTTATCTTTCACTAGTTAATCCCATAATGATATTTAAGTTTAATATAAATACCCATTTCTGTTAACGGCCAGACATTGCTAATAGCATCGGTCTAGTGGCAATCAGTCTAACGAATTAGTAGAAAAAAATTTAGTAAAATGGCTACCAAGTCACTAATTTTGTTGCTGTTAGCAATCGCTTGTCAATCTTATGGAGACTCCGTCACTGATGGTACGAAGCTCGTTTCCACGTTTTTGGTAAGTTTTATTTTCATGTTTTAAACTATATTAAACATTTATAAAAAAAAAACAAAGAATATGAGTAAAAGTACCTGTGTATGGCAGTTGAAAGCCTATTGGTTTAATTTAGTCGACTGAATTCAGTCAGTCAAAAACCATTACGGTTAGCCTCGGGTGACATCTGTAGCCTACCAAACTTCATAGAAGTCCGAGTACTATGTATGCTCTCCTAGCCTGAATTAATTAATTTTGTTATTATTATGTTTGAAGGTTCATCGCCACGGAGACAGGACCCCTGCCACGTCATCCCAACTGTCTTACAGCACTGACCCTGATGCTTTGTTGGCTGCCACTAACAAGTACGGATACGGTCAGCTTACAAACGTGAGTACTGCAAACTAATAAGCGATTTGAGCGTGGCCTAAGCTAGTCTATTTTTTGCTAAACGAGTTATTGTTTGTATTTATTTTCCAGGAAGGAAAGCAGCGTGCCTACAACCTTGGCAAGTATCTGCGTGCCCGGTATGACGGTCTTCTCTCCGACCAGTACAACAGATCTGAGATCTATATCCGCTCCACCGACTCTCCTCGGGCTAAGATGACCATCCTTACTGCCTTGGCCGCCCTCTTCCCCGCCTACCCTGGCAGCTGGAGCGAGGAAGTCAACTGGGTTCCTACCCCTTACACCACCCTCCCTGTCAAATATGACTTTGTAAGTATCTAACTTTTATCATTATACATAACAAAACCCACTTCAATTTCTTACAGGGTTCCAAATTACATCATCACGCTCAAAAATAAGACCTTACCATAAAGTTACTACTGCTTAAAATAACATATTGAGAATGGATCATTCGATGAATCACAATAAAATAACGCAAAACCCATCCGTTTTCATCATAAACAATTTGTCAATTTCTAGTATTCATCATAACGTCTAACTATAGATATTTTTTTCAGAACTTGGCTGAGTTAAATTGCCCTGTCTTTTTGGAAAGCTATTCCCTGGCGCTGTCTAACAACTCCCGTATGGACGAATATACCGAGCTCCTCAACTTCTTGGCTGAAAAGATTGGATTCAGTATAACCAGTACGGTCTCTGCGGCTAGCTCCGTCTTCGACACTCTGGTTTCTCAGGTGATTTTTTAAAAGTATTGAGTGACAAGACCAAGACGTTTACATATACTACGTATAGAGTTAAAACAAATGCTTCACACCGAAAGCACGGGTCTGATCACTCTTGTGGAAGTGCGCCATAGCTAACATACACCTCATTTGCTTACGATTAGTACAAAGGAAACATGCGTGCATTAAAAGGAACAGTGACACGCAGCTATTGGATCATGAAAAGTCCAAATCATTACCTAGCTCTGTTGCACTGCGCTCGTCACCCGAAGATAAAAGGTGATTGAAATATTAGCTAATTATTATTATGATTTTATGGTAAAAGGTATTATTTATATTGTTCAGCATACAATAATGGCCTCCACGAACAATATCATCAGAAGTATATAAATCAGACCATCAAACAATGTCGAAGCGAATTGACGTGGGGGCCTATAAGAACGTAAAAGCTCTACAAAAATTATTAAAAAAACTGTACCTATTCCTATTCAAAAATGTCAGATGAAATCGACAAATTTTGATAATAAAAAGGCTGCTGTAATTTCACTGTTTAAGCTACGATCTTAGTACCTACATCCGAGTAACTCTATATTCAGAATAATTGAATGATGACAAATTACTCATGATCTTAATTTCTGTTATTTTCATCTGTTCTCGTGTCAATGTCAGGGAAAAGACTTTTGCAAAGATAGATATGCTAAAATGTTACTAACTAAAAATGTCTTATGTTCAGACTCACTTGGGCATCCCCATACCTGATGAGATTGCCGCAGTGATGCCCGAACTCGAAGCTGCCGCTGGAGTGGCCTGGGACATCACCACTGGAAATGAAGAGTATCTATCCTACCAAGCTGGTGAGCTTCTATTATGGAAAGTCTTTGTTATTGTATGAATAACATTCAGCTGAGCTGTGTAATAGGTTTCTAGTGTTATCCATCTTTTTATTTCAATGCTCGTCCATGTGGGTTCTAATCATATGAAGAATAATTTCTGTTTGATTACCAGTGCATTAATAAAACTCATTATCTAAGTCCACAATTACTAATAAATGTTTTTGTTCTAGGTCCTCTCCTAAACGAATTCTTCACATACGCGGATGAGCAGATCGCTGGAACTGACACCCCCCTTGTCAGGATCTACTCTGCCCATGACTTCAACGTATATTCCTTCGAGGCCATAACCCAGGTCTCCCCCCGACAGGGAGCTCCGAAATACGCCTCCGCCTTCGCTCTGGAACTGCGTCTGGTTGAGGAGACCGGAGAATACGTGGTTCTGGTGAGTCTACGTTGTTACTTTTCTTAGTTTGTTTTGACTATGATTTGTAATGGATTAAAATTCCGCCGTATCGGATCTTTTGTGAGGACCAAGGAATACTTTTGATTTTCATATAGCCCTGCTTCTAATTTCTTTAGTATTTTTGAATTGGATGTGAGTTAGATAACTAGAAGACTGGTGGTACTGCTATCTCCACAATGCATTGAAGAATAAAATAATACGTTTAACTATTATGCCATGTCACAGAAATTTTAATATTTGTTCTGGTTATGTTAAGGAATCTGTTTAAATTTTCACGCTCTCTATGACTGTATATTTTTTTACTATTAGTTCCTAGCAGTTTAGTTCTCGTCCCAGTTATTTTCCCGTGATAACAAGTTACTTATGCGCTATTCCAGACTGTCATCTGTGTTGCAAATTTCAATCCTTCAATGTTCTTTATTCCAGCCGGTGTACGCGCCTACTCCCGGAGAAGACCTCGTCTACTTGCCCGTGTCAGGTTGCGACAGCCTCCTCTGCCCCTACGACACCTTCAAGGAGATCGTGTCCTCGTATGTCGTCGATGAGGACACCTGGAGATCCAACTGCGGATTCACCAGTGATCTCGTCGTTGATGACTCCAGCATTTAATTTGCTGTTGGCTTAATGAATTAAGGAAAATTTAATGTGATTCATAGATTTACAACACTCTCTGATATGATTTGATTTGTTTAAACGTAATTTTTTCATAACTTGGAAATCTGACGAAGGATTAATATACCTAATCGATCACATGCAAATGTAATTCAGCAGCGGGGCTTATACATTACTTATAAATATTTATTAAACTTGACATGAAATTACGCAACAATTTCCTATTTTCCAAATAAATGTTTTTGTTATTAACTCAGTTATTTAATTTTTTTCTGTTCAATTATTCTTAAGAGAAACTAAACAATTCAACATACATCAAAATCTACAAAATATATGTTTCTTTGTTATTAACAACATATTTATGTTAAAACTATCCGCGGAAGTTAAACCTAACTTTTAGGGCATTTTTTTTTAACTATGGTAGTGTATCAGATTTATTGTATCCAGAACTAATTACTTACCTACTCAATAATTTTAATTAAAACCTAAAATTTGACCACATTATGGCTTGCGTTAGCCTTTTAACCCTTACACGTTTGTAAGTAATTCAATGCGGAGACTTTGTCCAATACGGTCTAAAAATAATCCAAAGTTATCTAAGATTTAATCAATTTGTTCTTGGTACACACCATAAACTGTATTGTTGCGTAAATACAAAAAAAAAAAAAAAAAATACAAAAATATTTAATTTTACACTATAAAAGATTTACAAAATTTTGATATGAACCCATTGGCTCCGAACTAGTCTTGACTGTATTTCGGATGACAATGGTTCCTCCCATGGCGAATGTGTAAATACTTATATTATGTTTAACAGGGGGTGTGTGTATATGTGTGTGTGTGTGATGTGTGTGTGTGTGTGTGATGTATGTCTGTGCCGTATGTGTGCGTAATGCATATGTGTGTGTGTGTGTGAGAGAGAAGAAATATATAATAATATACAATTGTATCATATAATATTTAAATATAATATTAATAATATTTCGCGTGTGTATGTGCTAGGTCTATAATCTTCAGATACTTATTGTAGTTATGTTAAATCCAAAATTCACGTGTTTATGATTTAGCGTTATCGAAATCACTACATTATATTAATATGTACTGTGTGTACATGTATTTTACTATACAATTAATTTTATAGAATTCCATTTCCTAGAAAAGATCCAAATTAGTCAACATATTCTCAAGATTATCATAGTCAAAGTCACATTACACTAAGAAAAAGTAGTCGGTCATATAGTACATCTTCGGTCAATTGGCATGTTAATAATCTATTCTTGCGTTGATAATTAGGCTTGCAACCAATGCTATGCACTTTATTTATACACAACATGTGTTTATGGTTAGTGTTGTTTGACTATTGTGTGTGAAGTGTCCACCAATCTTTATATGTTATTATTGGCAGATCTAGGTATTTATTTATTTATTTTTATTATTTATTATATTATTTATTTATATTATATATTTATATTATTTATTTATATAACATAATGTTTTACATACATAAATGAGATATGAATAAAGGGTGCGCCGAGTTAACTAAAGAAATGGTAGTTACATCATCTTATTAATTGATAATTTAAAATTTTAAATAAGTAGATTAGAATGTTGAAATTTGAAGCGCTGTTTGATTATAAGTATATGTAGTCGGGAATAACACATATACTTACTCTACCAATATTATAAATGCGAAAGTTTGGTTGTATTGGGTATGTACCGTATCTTTGTTATTCTTTCAAGCCCATACTACTGAACAAATCCAGCTTTAGTAATTTCTAAATTGGGAAATAGTTTAAGTTGAATTTTGGTAGATAATAGTATTTGAACTATATGATGATGATGCTGTCCTTATCACACTTTTAGGGTTATTTTTATACTCTTTCAATTGATTAATCGATACATTAGTTTTTTTTTTTTTTTTTTTTTTACTTGCGAATACCGCCACTATTTTACCCTACATCGCCATATTGGTTCCTGGCAACCATCATTACGTGATTTTGTGTCGTCCGAGTCACACGTAAATTTGCTTCTCTTCCAACATAAAATGGGTAAAAGAAAGCGATCAGATAAAGATGAAAGTGATATCGTTGATAGGGTTTTAGGAAAAGTGAAAAAGTTAATAAAAAACAAAAGAAGAAGAATTATTTCGTCATCGTCGTCGTCTTCGGAAGAATCGGGAGGTAGTTCGTTATTATCTACCGCCCATTCCAATCATTTCTTGGAAGCCCAAGCCAGTGACCAAGAAGTTCAAGGTGAGTCTATAATTAGATCAAGTTTTTCTCTGTGTACCTTCTAAAATAAAATAATAAAGTAAAATTAAATAAAATTACCTATGTTGATGAAACATTCTTACAATTTATCCCGACGTATAACGTGTGTGGAAAATATGTCCCAACCTGATTATGGTGTGTGGATTTCATAGTATTAATTCAATCTACCTACATGGTACCTACCTATCCCGACTTATACTGTGTGTGGATAAAATATATAACTATCCCGACGCAAGGCGTGTGTGGAGTTAATTTAACCTACTTACCTACTTGAAGTGTAACTAGTAACGTTTTCGTCCTTACAGACGAGGTCCCGCCTGAGGCACCAACAGAAGAACATCTAATAGGCGAAAATAATGAATTAGATCCAGAAATATTAGAATCATTGGGGTCAGACCCAACACAAGAGAAATCTTACGGCGATAATTTGCACAAAGATTTAGCCACACGATGGAAACATATTTTAACCAATGGGCTGCCAAAAGAAGAAAAGGTCAATCTTTTAAAGAAATATTTGCCTGCGGAAAATTGCACACACATGAAGGCACCCATTCTTAACCCCGAGATAAAATCGGCATTATCTGACATCAACGTAAAAAGGGACTCATACAGTGAACAAAAGCAAAATCAAATGTCAAGCTGTATCTCAGCAATCGGAAAAGCATTAAACTTGGCTTTAACACAAACAGAGAATATACCACAAGAAGTTATTAAAACCCTGAGTGACGCCGGGCGGTTGTTATGCGACACGCACTATAGAGAATCTCTCTCAAGACGATTTGCTATCATAAATGCCATTAGCAAACAAAAACGAGATATTATAAAAAATACGAAAATTGATGAACATTTGTTCGGTACTAATTTATCTGAACATCTTAAGTCATCTAAGACCATATCAATGTCCGCTTCAGAGTTAAGGTTCAATAGCGGAAAATTTAATCAGCTTCGCTCCCAGCCGAGTACTTCGGCTCGCAATCGGGTAGCTTTAAACGCACGGGGGGCACCGCGACCACCAGCCGTCGCCGAGACGCGAGTGTACCCGGACCAGTATCGGCATCCAGCTCCGCCGCCGGCGCCGACACGGGCGCCCGTGCCGCCGCGCGATTACCGTCGTGCACCACCACCGGCATCGACTCTTCGCTCGAGGTCTTACCCGCAAACTCGACGACGCTAGCTTCTACGTCGTAGGTACTTAGTACAGATACATCTTTAGCTGGTAGACTTCAGTACTTTCAACATGAATGGCGTCACATTACGAATGATAAAATTATTTTGTCGTGGATTAATGGTTACACAATTCCTTTTCATTCTGACCGATATCAAATACATACGGCTAAAAATAGGTCATATTCGCCTAAATACATCGATATAATAGATAAATGTGTTACAGATTTATTATAATCTGGTTATATTTCTACCTGTTCACCATGTGAAAAACAATTCATCTCACCAATTTTTACAGTTCCTAAATCCAACGGAAAACATCGGTTTATTTTGAATTTAAAGGATTTAAACAAATTCATCTATATAGACCATTTCAAAATAGAAGACTATCGTACCGCATTAAAATTGATAGATGAAAATGCCTTTATGGCTACTATAAATAGACCTCAGAGATGCGTATTTTTTTTGTGCCAGTTGCTAGAAGTGATAGAATTTACCTTCGTTTTAGTTGGGATTCTGAAATGTTTGATAATCAATTATTTGAATTCAACGTTTTACCATTTGGACTTTGCACTGCTCCCTATGTATTTACAAAGTTGTTAAAACCGGTTCTACATCATCTTCGTTCTTTAGGTCATCTATCCGTCAATTTTCTTGATGATTTCTTGTGCATTGGAAATTCATTTGACAGTTGTGTTGATAACGTGGATACAACCAAAAATTTACTTTTAAAATTAGGTTTTTTGATCAATGATGCTAAAAGTCAAACATACCCGACACAAATATGCACATTTCTGGGTTTTAAATTTGATTTATCAAAAATGCACTTGACTTTACCAGATGACAAGAAAAGACGTATAAAATTATTAACAAACGATTTACTAAATACAAAACGATGCACAA
Source organism: Ectropis crepuscularia (assembly GCA_963693475.1). Taxonomy (NCBI): domain Eukaryota; kingdom Metazoa; phylum Arthropoda; class Insecta; order Lepidoptera; family Geometridae; genus Ectropis; species Ectropis crepuscularia. The sequence continues at coordinate 26,140,381 of OY856355.1, forward strand.
TCAGAAAACTAGCTAGTTATGTCGGTTTGCTGACTTCAGCATGTCCCGCTGTCGAATACGGCTGGGTTTACACGAAAATGTTTGAACGAAAAAATTCTTGGCACTCTACTATTCTGACAATTATAACAAATATATGACTTTACCTAAACATTTAAAAGATGACTTCAAATGGTGGAAGAACCACATTGACTCCGCAGGTTGTTCATTTCAAAATAGAGATTACTCACTTGTGATATATAGCGACGCATCAAATACTGGATGCGGCTGCGCTTGTAATGATGAAACAGCTCACGGCCATTGGGATAGTTCACAACGACTGTTGCACATAAACACTCTAGAATTACTTGCAGCCTTCTATAGTCTCAAAACATTTGCCTCACGGATTAGTAATTGCAATATTTTATTAAGAATAGATAATACTACCGCTATTGCCTACATCAATAAAATGGGTGGAATACAATTCACACACTTAAACGAAATTGCACGTGACATATGGCAGTGGTGCGAAAAACGAAACTTACACATTTTCGCGTCTTACATACAATCCAACATGAATGTAGTCGCAGATTGTGAATCGCGTCAAAAATTTAACATAGACACTGAATGGGAACTAGCAGATTATGCATTTCTTCAGATAAAGGTTAATTTCGGGACTCCTGAATTTGATCTTTTTGCTAGTAATCAAAATCACAAATGTCAGAGATATGCTTCATGGAAGCTAGACCCAAATTCTGAAATTATTGATGCGTTTACGGTTAAATGGAATAACATAAATTTTTATGCGTTTCCACCTTTTAGCATAATTTGATTTGATCTGACCCTGATGGCAGGGAAATTATCAGGCAGTCGCTACTGAAACGCGGAATACCTAACGCATCATTAGATATAGTAATGGCCGGTTTCTCTACTAATACATTAAGTCAATATAATTCATCCTTAAAATCATGGTGGCTATATTGCAAAAGCAAGGGTCTTGATTATTGTGATTCCAATATTACACAGGTGATTGAATACTTGACAGAAAAATGTATTTCCGGTGCAGGTTACAATACGCTCAACAGTCATCGCTCAGCTTTGTCCATACTGTTAGGCCAAGACATCACTTGTCACGATACCGTTAAAAGGTTCTTTAAAGGAGTTTATCGGTTAAAACCCCCTGCACCGAAATACGATACTACCTGGGATCCCAATTTAGTATTAAATTATTAGGGTAATAATTTTCCTAATGATATGATTTCATTAAAAGATTTATCATTAAAAACAATTACACTTTTGGCATTAGCATCTGCACAAAGAATGCAGACACTTAGCCTGATTAAAATAAAAAATATAATATTTGATTCAGAACAAATTCAAATTAGAGTGGATGATTTAGTAAAAACCTCAAGACCAAATGCTTTTCAGCCATTGATTGTACTACCATATGTTAAAGAAAATCCTAAAGTGTGTCCAGCTTTGTGTCTCAAAATGTATGTAGATAAAACTAGTTCTCTACGACAGCAAAACGAATTTGTAGACACTTTATTTCGACAATAATTGATATTTAATTAAAATGATTGTTCAAGTAAATAATAGATAATTATCTTAAAGACTATACTTATGTATTAAATAAATCTCTAATGTTGATCATCTTTAGATATGTGATTCAATATGTGAATTCCTACATTGTTAAGCAATTTTATTGTTAAAAGGGAATAAATGTTATACTGATCGCTATTATATTGTGGTATTTTTTCGATGCTCTAAACATCTGCATGTAAACAGTAATCATCTTCGGAAAGATGCGCTGTATAATTAAGAATCAAACGAACTTACCTTGTGATGTTTGATGTCTAATTATACGAGCGTCTTGAACGAAGATGATTACACACCCAACCCCCCCTTTTTTCGATCCCCTTAGATCTATCGAAAAAATAAGGCTCTGAAAAATGATGGTTGCCAGGAACCAATATGGCGATGTAGGGTAAAATAGTGGCGGTATTCGCAAGTAAAAAAAAAAAAAAGAAAAAAAAAAAAAAACTAATGTATCGATTAATCAATTGAAAGAGTATAAAAATAACCCTAAAAGTGTGATAAGGACAGCATCATCTCGCGTGCTGCTGCATGTAAACAGTAATCATCTTCGTTCAAGACGCTCGTATAATTAGACATCAAACATCACAAGGTAAGTTCGTTTGATTCTTAATTATAAATGCGAAAGTTTGGTTGTATTGGGTATGTACCGTATCTTTGTTATTCTTTCAAGCCCATACTACTGAACAAATCCAGCTTTAGTAATTTCTAAATTGGGAAATAGTTTAAGTTGAATTTTGGTAGATAATAGTATTTGAACTAACACATAAGCTAAATCACGGGAAAATTACAGGATCAGGAACCACGCTAGTATAACTACTGGTGAATAGTATAGTATTACAATTAGATATCTTTAATCGCAGGAAAATTATAGCACCAAAAACTGCGACGCGGACCAGTAAATTTAAAACTATCATCAACATACATGCAAGTGTCAACAACATTTTGATCTAAAAGGCACGATATTAGACTTTTATGAATAACATCATACAAAAAGCTTTTATCAGGTATCTTGCTAGTAAAAAACGAGCAACTGCACTTAATGTGAAGACCTGAACCACAATTTCCCCGACAGAATGAAATCCTATCCATGATGAGGAACGCGGCTTGTGCGATGTCAGACAGGACGTAGTGGGTACAGACTTTTCGTAATACACTATGAAACTTATAGACATGGCCTAGAAATTCGAAAAAAAGATCAGATGTCATTATAATCCAGTAACTTTGTCGCCTGAAAGTATGGAGTAGGAACCGTTAAATCCGGTAGATCTGATTTTTTGCAGACTTGTTTATGATGTTGGCCTAATGATTGTCCTAAGTTTGCGACCTCGAACGACGAACGCAACTTTGTCAAAAATCGAAAAAACCGCAAAAAAATCGTTTATTTTTCAAATTTTGGCAATTATAACCCTAAACGAATAGTTTTTAAACAAACTTTCTTATGGCGTTTATAAATTAGACTAAATTTGCTACGATATGATACTAGGATTGTCTCTGTCTACCCAATAGTTTCTGAGAATAAGTCTTTCAAAGTTTATAATTTTTTTCGAACTTCGCAATTGTTTGAAGTGTTTTTAGGGTTTCGTAAAACGTAAAAACGGAACCCTTATAGATTCGTCATGTCTGTCTGTCTGTCTGTCTGTCTGTCTGTCTGTCTGTCTGTCTGTCTGTCCATCCGTATGTCACAGCCACTTTTTGCCGAAACTATAAGAACTACACTGTTGAAACTTGGTGAGTAGATGTATTCTGTGAACCGCATTAAGATTTTTACAAAAGTTTTTTAAAAAAACAAAAATTAGGGGTGCCCCCCATACTGAGAACTGAAGCTCAAAAATGTTTTTTTCATCAAACCTACACGTGTGGGGTATCTATCGATAGGTCTTCAAAAATGATGTTGAGGTTTCTAATATAATTTTTGTCTACACTGAATAACTTGCGCGAGAGACGCTTCCAAAGTGGTAAAATGTGTGTCCCCCCCCCTCTAACTTCTAAAGTAAGAGAATGAAAAATCTAAAAAAAATATATGATGTACATTACCATAAAAACTACCAACGAAAATTAGTTTGAACTCGATCTGATTAATAGGGTTTTTTTAGTACGTCATAAATACACTATTATTAAAACTTCGATCAAAGTTACAACGAACTACAAGAACTATGTGTACTATGTATATTATGTTACTTACTGGAACGGAACCCTTCATGGGCGAGTCCAACTCGCACTTGGCTACTTTATTTTATTTAACTCTTACTGTAATGTTACTAGGCTATTACGGAATAAATAAAAAATATTTTGTTGTATTGATGTATCAATACAACAAAATATACGAGAAGAGATAACATTAGGTATTTGGTTTTTTTTTGTTCAAATGACGTTAAAACGGCTGAATGGATTTGATTGAAATGCAAAATGCAAAACACAGTTATATTATTGACTGAAATAAAATACACGCTACTTTTTGTTGCGGGAAAATAATGGGAAAGGAAGCTCCGCGGGGAAAACTGCGGGGTGCTAGTATCTATTTCGATAAAAAATAATGTTTACTTTACTACTAAGCGTAAATTTAACGTTTTAAACTTAAGTTTTGCTAATAGCACAATCAATTCGAAATATTACAGTGGAAGCAACTTTGATAATATCACGATTATTGTCATCTTCTAGTTCGCTGCTATTTGCTCTATCTTTTTTTTTATAAAAAGTGACGAGACGACACTACATGTGCCTGATGGGAAGCAACATGCCTGCCACACAACAACACAGCGACACGCAGCTATTGGAACATGGAGAGTCCAAATCATTACCTAGCACTGCACTATAAGTGCGCTAAGTGCCGTCACAGTCTCTTAGTGTTTATATAAAATACTGTGGTACCGTGGTCGAACGGGACGGAGCATCGAAATCCCAACTATGATTAGCGTTTCACAAGCTCACATCAGATTTTGCTCCAAGTCATCCAGTAATGTTTTTTTTTATTATAAGGGGTTTGTGGCTAAGCAACTATTTTGGCCTATATATCAACATATTTTTTGTACAAAAGTAACATTATAAAAACATACACAATTTTTTTAAACAGATTTTACCAAGAGTTAATGCCACATAAGAGCTATATAGGGTTCAAGGGAAGATAAGATAGCATGTGCATGACGTCCTCAAGAACCCCGCCGTCATCACAGTTGAGAAATGAAAACTTTTTCAAGAGATAGCAAACTTCTCAGTTAACTTAAGTTCTCTGGAAACATTGCCTTTCAAACCGGAACACAGTAATGTTTTCACATTACCGCTAGGCGGTAGAATAAGCTAGCTGTTAGGCAATCTGTCTATCATTGAGTTGCTCACGGCAAAACGTTTTATATTGTTTTTTTTATTGTAGAAACAGAGGACTTCTAAGGAATCTATAGCCCGCATATTTCCAGCTAATATCACGTAGAAGTAAAACGTTTAGAGTACCGGAAATGACGTCTTGATGGCACAGTACTCCGCAATGGGAGCGCCTCCGGTCTCTGAAGGTTGTAGAGCGTAACGCGCATGTCTAGTGACGTAATGTGACGTGGAGCCGTTACTTTCTAAAGTAGCCTTTGAGTCTGGAATTAATTACACTCTAATAGGCTTAAGAAGCGATATCCTTTCATTGTCAATTTTCTTATTTGTTGGGGGTAAATCCACCACGTTGTATAGTATGAGTAACGAGACACACATGCCATTTTTTTAAAAATTAAGAGTGACGAGACGAGCAACCAATGTGCCTAATGGTAAGCAACATGCCTGCCACATAACAGCACAGTGAACTATTAGTGAGCTATTGGAGCATGAAAAGTCCAAATCATTACCTAGCACTGCACTGTGCACGTCACTCAGAGATCTAAGCTGTTATATCTCTAAGCCCTGTAATTTCTCTGGAAACATTGCCCTTCAAACCGGAACAATAAGCAACATGCCTGCCCATAACAGCACAATATCACGCAGCTATATTGGAATATGAATATATCCCAAAGATTTGAATACAGAGGTTTGGTTTCACTTTTGTTCAAATAACATTTACACTGTGGAATATGTTGCCTGATTGGGTTTTACCTCATGGATATGGGAATATTTTCATTCGATTGTCAATCGATTTCTTTAGAGTTAGCGTTCGCTATCGCTTAACATCAGGCGAGATGGTGGTCAAGTGCAAACCTATTACCGATAAGAAAGTTACATTTATTACTGCAAAGTCTCTAACATTGGTGGCCGATACGAGTATAAAAAGTGCATCGGACATACACCAGCAAGATGGGTCGACCATATTTGAACAATGACTGACGATTTGAACAGGACCGAGGCAGACGTCAATGTAAAAGGGAGGCTTATACTCAGCAGTGGCATCGAGAAGGTTGTGGATGATGATGATGAGTCTCTTTAAGCTTACTAAACTCACAGATCTTTGAACCAGCAAATCAACTGGTGCAATTAAGCTACTGAACTGTAGATAAAACCCGCAAAACCTTTAGTTTTAACCTTTAACTTAACACACTTTTCACATTAACACACACATCTAGATGTCAGTTCTGAATTTATTTAACCAAGTACTTACTACTAAAATCAGTATAACATCTCAGTCGATGCATTTACCCAAACTGACTGTCAGAGTTCAGCAGTTTTGTGAGATTACCTTGTGATCCTTTACTTCGTTGAAAGGCTGAAGTTACATTGATCACAATATTTTGCTTAGTTCCGCTTGAGGGTCTAGTATGAAAAAGTGTCACTCACTAATAATTTATTATTTTAAAACATTAACTTCCACCAGAATTATTGATAAACATTACAACGTCCCTGTTTGAAGGGCAATGTTTCCAGAGCTAATACAAACTAAAGAACTCGTTCATCATACGTTTCTAAGTAACTAACGCAGTGTGGTGCTAAGCAATGGTTCTGAAAGGTTTATGTTAAAATAACGTGGCAATATGCTTGTTAAAGACAGCGTTCCGCGACCATTCAGTTCTAGTGCTTATGGAAAAGACTATTTAGGTTTAAAATAGTGTTAATTTTGTGGAAGTGTATAGAGTAAGCAACACGTGTGATTATGTTAGTAAAATTGTGAATGGTTATTGTAAATGTTAGTTGTTAAGCAAGGCATTCTTAGAGCTGTAAAATAAGACGTCTTTGTAGTTTTAACTTAATGTTATGGTTAGGGTGCGCCTACGGGTACGGCATTGTCTAATAATGAAACAATATTGAATTGTATGGCGTCGTTTTCTCTTTGAACCGTCCGACCGACAACAAGATATAACGAACCCGGCGACCGCCTATTGTTTCATTATTAGAAGGTCCAGCCACATGTTCGCAACTGGCCGAACCATGGAAAAATCCGTAGGCAGCATGTATTGTAAGACGGAATATCATCCCTCTAGCCTCATTGTTAAAGTCCACGGTTGAACGAATGGAATGCAACTAACCATGGGCGCTGGTCATTGCAATCGTGGGACCAGGAAATACAGTGGGGGCAGACGGGTGATATTCCGGGCATTCACTTGAAAGGTTGGAAGACGGACGTGGAAACGGTCCGCACTAGCAATAGCATTCATTTGGAAGACGGACTCGGAGACGGTCCGCATTTGTAAAATAGAATAAGTTTTAATTGTAACCGTAGTCTTAGTTCATCCGTAAATATAGTTTGCTATAAAAACATCCATTGTTTGTTAAAGTTATTCCGCTCTCCTGAAGAGCTAATCACGACAGATCCCCCAAACTATTAGCGACGTCAACGCGAATAATTTTATACAGTCCACTACCGAAGTCTAATATCGTCTAGACCGAGGCGTTGCTAATAATGCTGTTATTAGTAAGCGTGTCGGTGACCATCAGGCGGATGTCTGGCTTATCACTGTCACTCTTCTTAGTAATTAATCTATTTTTTTTTCATATAACAAAAACCGACTTTAATTTAAAATTAAATTCAGACACTCCACCAAATTTCATAGGAATCTATCACTATATTGTCTAAATCACATGAAAGCAAATTTTAGTATTTTTGTTCATCTATCCAAAACTGCACCACCGATTTCGATTAAAATTTGTATGGGACCACAGCAGAACAATCAAACACAAAAATCTACCAAACAAAAAAGAACCATCAAAACCAACATGCACTGGATTTATGTTTAACTATTTGTATAAGAACATGTACACAATGTTCTTGCTGTTGAGGTACGGGGTTTTTTTCACAAGGAAAAAGTCGAGGCCAAGCTCCATTGGCGACCGCGTCAGGCCAGATGGCGGGTAAAGTGTAAACCTATGAAAGTTAAAAATAGGCCATAATTCACCACTATGGTCCAGTGAAGGTTGGCGGATGACATTTCATCGCGAAACTATTTTTACTGTGGTATTAATACTTATCTTAATAACTAAGGTTATACCACCACGTTGTTTTTAGAGTCGAGGGTTAAAAACTCATACGAAACAGCTTTTGTACCGTTCAAGAAAGATAAACCGTGGTAGGTATACTCTGCACAAATCAAATATTCAAACAAGTCCTGGGAAATCTCTAAAACGACTGGAATTGCAAAGAGAATGCAGAAACATTCAACGGTCTCTATAGCAAAATAAACGTATCCGTCGGTGCATCAATTTTGGTCAAAGAAATTACAAGATTTCTTATCTTTAGACCGTGTGGAGGTATAGAGTTTAAATTAAAACCACCATTGCAGCTGTGAAAAAATAAAACTTATAAGTAAACGCAAAAATGATACAGCCGAGCCACAAACAACATTAACTTTGACTCAACAATCAATGGAAAAAAAAGGAATCAACATATATTTGTATATAATATTTTGTGTTGCCCTAGAAACCTGAACTAAGAGTAGCAATTCCTAAACTATTACTATATAAAAAAATCTAAAAATTTGCGCGGAACTCCCGAGTCCCGCAGCTTTTTCCGAATCGTTCTGGTGCATTTTCCCATTCACAAAATTAGGATTAATTCAAAATTTAGATTAGCTTGGCTTTACATGGCTTTGAATGCTAATCTGTACACAGCCGCTACAGTGTTGTGGTTCCAGCTTTAGCATTCCAAATAATGATTACATTTGTCAGTCTTATCGACACCATGTCAATATCAATGTGACTAATAAAGTGTACTATGATCGTACGAAAAGATACTCCTACTGATAAAACCCTTTCCTGACTGATAGTGTATTTACGTAATCTATCTTATGACGAATTACTGATATACTAATTACTATAATATTTGACAATGAATAGATAAATCTGGAATCAGATATCGATAGGTTAGCGAGAATGGTTAACGCTACGATAACTCAATATTCGTCCACGGTATTGTAAGTCGGAATCAGAGTGATATCCTAGTGCTGTGACGGATTGACCATAAGCATAAAGAGTCCACTAAATGTTCCGATTTCTGGAACTCGGAGGATTCTCTCGCAGGGTCAAGGTCATAATTCACCACGTGCGGGTTGGTAGATGACATATTTATGTCCTTAAAAAATTTTAGATACATCTCGTGTTTTCCTTTACCGTTTGAAGTTTTACGCACAATACATGGTTGTAAGTTGAACCCGGGGCTTCGGATCGGTAGTCGTCGTTCTCCGGAACTAGTGCAGCCGTAACTTAATAAATCAGCCGGAAGTTATAGATTGACAATAACATACTAAAAATATTTATTATTTCGAAATTTTGCATTTATGAATTAGTATCTGATTAGAAAAATGTACATTTTGTAATGACTGTGTAATTTACTGATTTGACAAACATGGTTGAAAATATTAAAATGTTTATACCAAATGTACTGTACTAGGACCAGCTATACATGCACTTTATGGTAAGTAGCACGCTTTCTCATAGCACCATAGTATCACGAAGTTAGTTGAATTTAAAAAGTCCAGATTATTGCGTAACTTTGCAATCGTCAACCGCAGGTATGAGATTATTTATACATTTTTAACCGACTTCCAAAAAAGAGAATGTTATCAATTCGATCACTATGTTTTTGCCTTTATTTTTTATGGAAACATGGCCTTTGAATAATGAGAACACGATAATATTCGCACATTACTATTTGGCTGTGGCATGACTGGCAAATGTGTGATACTTCTCTCTAGGCGATCTACCACATAAACAAATAAAGTGGCCAAGTGCGAGTTGGACTCGCCCATGAAGGGTTCCGTTGCAGCAAGTAACATAATATACATAGTATACATAGTTTTTGTAGTTCGTTGTAACTTTGATCGAAGTTTCAATAATAGTGTATTTATAACGTACTAAAAAAAACTACTCATTAGATCGAGTTCAAACCAATTTTCGTTGGTAGTTTACATGGTAATGTACATCATATATTTTTTTTAGAATTTTCATTCTCTTACTTTAGAAGTTAGAGGGGGGGGGGGACACACATTTTACCACTTTGGAAGTGTCTCTCGCGCAAATTAATTAGTGTAGACGAAAATGATTTTAGAAACCTCAACATCATTTTTGAAGACCTATCGATAGACATCCCACACGTGTAGTTTTGATGAAAAAAAATTATTAACATACATTTTATGTGGATGATATTTTATTTAAAAAATAAGTGAACGAATTTTTTTTGGAAAATTAATTAATATTAATTTAATTAAAATTACTTGCGGCCACTTACTGACTGGCAACCTATTATCAATGTATTCTCCTAATCATAAATGTATGTTCAAATGTGAATTTGATTAACTACGCGATGAACGTAGAGATTATGCAGCCGGATCTTAGACCATTACGGTTTTAGTGTCACATTTTTTTTCAATTGTGTCGCGCAGTAAAATCTTTATCTCCTCCAAGCCAAGAAAGGAACTTCGTTACAATAAAAAGAAAAGGAATTGTTAACAAATAATTTAATAACAGTCTTAATTCTATTTTATACAATTAATCGTCTTAAGCGATGCTGGAGTCATCAACAACGAGGTCATTAGTGAAGCCACAGTCGGTCCTCCAGGTGTCTTCATCCGCGGTGTAAGCGGAGACCAGTTCCTTGTAGGTGTCGTAGGGGCAGAGGGTGTCGCAGCCGTCAGCGGTCAGGTAGATCCAGCCGTCTCCAGGGTTGGCTTGGTAAATGGCCTGAAAAATATAAAATGCATTTCAAATTGAGATTGGTAATTTACTTTAGGTATAAGTAGTCCACGAAATGTTCCCACTGGTAAGACTCAGGACCTTGCCTCGCAAACACCCAGTCAAAACCATACACTACCACCCTCCTTCCCTGCCTCCTTGCGGGCTTTCCTGGCCTGGTCACATTCCTTCCTAGTACTGCACTGTACTAATCACCGGGAGATACAAGATAACTCATTTGTCCATTAAATTGTCCGGAAATATTATGATTATTAGCATTTCAAATCACTACCCAAGTCAGCACTGCCCTCATCGTTGGTCTATAAGTTTTCAGTTACTTGCTTATTGCCGTAATGTCTTTGTAAATAAAGAGGGTATCCTCACCAGCACAACATACTCTCCAGTCTCTTCCACCTGTCTCAGTTCGAGACCCATGGCCCCGGTGTACTGAGGCACACCCTGGCGGGGGTACACGTGGGCTGCGGCCTCGAACCCGTACACCGTGATGTCGTGAGCGGAGTGGATCCTCACACGCTGGGTGTCGGTTCCAGCGATCAGGTTGTCCGCTTGCGTGAAGAATTCGTTTAGGATGGGACCTGGAACCAAACGGTGATAATTATTTTGGTTAATTAGTTTGGTGTGGCGGTGCAAGCAAGAATTTTACCTAAAAACCAAAAAGAACATGCCTTCCTATAAAAAAACAGCACCAACTCGGTATTCGAATACTCTAAATAACTACCGTTAAGGTCCGCAGTTTGGGAGTCGAGGTTTAGGGATCAAATTCCGCTAGCTTTTCTATTGTATTTTTCCAAGAACCCATCAAGAGCATATCACCATTCACCAACCCAGACTGGGTCAGCAAAATGAATTATGGTCTCTGCTTGCGAGAAGAGAGCCAGAGTCCCAGAAAAGAGAACATTTCGTAAGCTACATATGTTAACCCATCTAAGCGATAAGGTGAATTGAAATGTTGAGTCGGTTTATATTATTGATCAGTACCTGAACCTGTTATTACGATATACGTGTTGGTATACTGAACGCTTTGAGTTTCACTACTTTTAAAAGTTAAATATGTAAATATAGATTGGATGAATACCTGTAAAAAGTAAAGTCTACTTACCGCCTTCATAGAGGAGGTAGTCATCGTTTCCGAGGAAAATATCAATTGCTTCACCAGCAGCTTCCTTCAGATCGGGCATAATGGCGGCAATCTCGTCAGACAGAGCGACTCCCAGACTCTCCTAAAATATTTTTTTAACTTGAGTATGAAGCGTAATAGAGCATCATTCTTACATTTTTGGAACGACGTTCATTCAGGAGTTAGTGGGGTAAGTTATGTGGTGCAAGTGCTATAATTACAATTTTAGCAATTAGATCTTGAAAATAAAAACTTGCGAGCAACTCATAACATTGTGACCGAATATTTCAGACAGTTTTATTAACTACCAGCTAAACATCTATAAAAGACTTTGTCTGATAACAAACAACATATATTATTTAAGCAGCTGGTTGTAGACTTCAGATTTGGATGATTTTATTTAATTAATAGTATCTGTAGTTAAAAATCTCATATCTCGAAGAGGTTCTCCATTTTTGAAAGTCTGTTGATAATAAGGAAATATTACCTGGCTGACGTAGACATCGTAGAAAGAATAAGCTGCCATAACGGGCATGGAAGTCATGTTGTAGCCAGATGCTGCGGCCACAATGTTGAGAGTATTGAAGTACTTGTCCATGCTAGAGGGACTGGACATTGCCAGTGTGTTGTAACCAGTGAGGAAGTTAGGGCAATTCATGTTGAATAGATTCTGAAAAGAATAAATTTATTTTAGACCTGGATCCATGGTAGAGAACTAGGTATGTCATACTGAGTCAAAGAGAAAATCACGTTCTCCATGTAAACGTTGTCTCAATCTACTGATAAAAGCTTAAAGTTTTTCTGCTGTTACGGTTGTAAGATAAACATATTTAATCTAAATAAACGACTAGGCGTAGCTACGTAGACCTAAACATGGACTTTGACATAATTGGAAAATGATAAACTTTAATGTTGATTTAGTACTTTACGATTATGTAGGCTCAGAAATTGATAAAATTGGATTTTGATAAACTTGATTATTGAATACGTACGAAGTCATATTTAGCAGGAACGGTGGTGTAGGGTGTGGGGACCCAGTTGACCTCGTCGCTCCAGCTGTCCGTGTAGGCGGGGAAGATGGCGGCCAGAGCGCTGAGGATGGTCATCTTGGCGCGGGTGGAGTCGGTGGAGCGGATGTAGATCTCTGATCTGTTGTATTGAGGGGAGAGAAGCTCGCCGTACCGCTCGCGGATGGTTTGACCCAAGGCATAAGCACGACGCTTTCCGACCTGAAAACCGAACGAAAATAATAAACCCTCCAACTATATAACTTAAACTGTGAAATTTGTGGTCATCAGTGTTTTAGTATTAGCATCTCATTTTATGTTTCTACTGCTGTGACTACAGCGCCGGAACAAGGAGTAGTTTCACAAATTCAGATGCGTTTGTTCCAATTTTAAATCTACAAGTCATTTCTAAGGTGGCTTTTGTTTAATATTAGTCACAAACTATTCTGGGAAAAAATCGGTTCATAGGCACTGGCTGAAAATATACAAATAATTATTACATCAGTCAGTTGTCCGTATCCGTAAGGAGCTGAGGCGGCTTCCACGGCGTCAGGGTCTGTGCTGAGCGTGGCGCTGGCGGAGATGGGGGTCCTGTCTCCGTGGCGGTGCATCTGGAATAAAAAAAAAGGCTTAATGTATGGTCTCCGATAGAAATGAAATAATTGGAGATCCTGAGTTTTTTATGACATAGATTGTAATAGTTGTATTAAAGATGACGCGGGGGTGCGAGGCTTGGAAGTCTCCACGTGATGTACTCTGGGCATAACACAACGTGCATTGGTGGCATCTAATAAGGTGATGGTTAACCCAGGCCAGGAAAGGGCAAACTTCTGCACATGAATTTCGCTCTTCGAGGGTGACGCGTAGAAGTCCATTGGGGAAAAACTTTAATGACTTGGGACGTTACTCAGGTGATAGTTATGTCTGGCCACTTAACAGTTCAAATTAATTCTAGAAGGGAGCTTGTTGAGCACTCTGCTGCCTCTGCTGACTCTGCTGCCGCAGAAGCCGCTCGTCAGGGATTTGACATTCAAGTTGACGGTGATGCCACCAAGTGAAAAACCTCTGGTACCCCTAGCCTAATCGTGGGAGTGGATATCTCACTGCTAGCCATCTTTATCTAAGATGCTCGATAGTTAGAGGTTGTGTTAGGTTGAAGAGCGAGAGGAGAAGCCTCTCGCTCATACGCGGAGTTAGAAGCAGACTAGGGTGAGCCTGAGAGAGGATAGATACTCTGGCTCGCACCCGCCTCAACTTGGGGGGTTGACACTTAGGACTATTTGGCACCCCACCTAGGGATAGAATTTTCCGATGAAGTATCACGCCGCTGGTTTCTGGCGCTTCACTAGTGCCAAATGCAAGAGAGGTGGTAATGAAAGGGCCACAATCGAATACGAGAGTGTTCCCGCAGTTCTGCCGCCAACCCAAGGCTGGAGAAACTTTTGGGAGTTTTAATCGGTAGAGTCACCATGTCCGTTCATGGTTTCGAGTTCGACATACCCCGACATATCTCCTTGCATGGTGGACGTGGTTAAAACAGACAAAAAAGGAAAGATAACGTGGTACATAGTTACAACCAGATGCATGACTATTTGAAAAAAAAAAGCTTACCAATATCGTTGATATTAGTTTAGTTCCGTCTGTGACAGAGTCCCCCAAGCTCTGTCCGGTTACAGCAAGCAGTAGTATAACGAAAAACTTCGACATATTGGATGATGGGCGTCGATGGTGAGGTGGTAGTCAGTGGATTGTCAACAACCGAGTCTTTGCTAACAATGTCTTAGTAAGCGAAAAGAAGTATATTTATATGAAATACAGATTTTTTTATCGTGACAATCAATTGATATTATATCAAGCTCCATAAACTGAAACGGATTAGGGCGGCGATGACTGCTGGGATTCAGAGATTTGTATTGTACGTCAGGCCTACGGATTGAAAGGTCTTATAATTTTTTTGTTTTTGCCATCTTTAAGAACCATTGTTTATAAAGTCAATAAAAAGGTCGAAAAAAACCTTCACCAGATACATACGTTTTTCTTATCGCATATATGTCAGACCGGAATCTCTCATGAATGTAAGCGAATGAAGGGATGGAAGGAAGGAAGCAGATGACAGTAAAAAGCTTTATCAAAAAATTTCATTTCTGAACAATCTACCAAAATTACAGCATTAACATATATTATTCTGTCAGATTATCACCTGAACCCTTTGCGGGCGCAAAAAAATCCGAAAAATTCTAAGGTGTAACACATAGGTAAAGTCCTATACCTTAAGGCATAAGAAAGAAAATACAAAACAGTGAATTGGAAAGTAACTCTGAAAAGCTACAACTAAGCTATAATTATGAAAAACAAAACTATTTGACCTGTTGTTTTAAATTTTAGTTTGAAAACTAACGTGGTTATTACACATTTTAAAACAAATACACGGTAACTCATGCGCGCCCACTCGCCTTGAAGAAGATCGCCGGACGCGATCGAAACTCGAGTCGGACTGTTCTGACTATTTTATACGTGAGTTACCCATGTATTTGTTTTAAAATGTTGTTTTAAAGTTTAAAGTATCTTATTAGCCTAGGATGATTCCTGTAAAGTGCAAATCACCTACTACTGACCCACTTTAAATGGAAGTCCCGAGATCAAAAACTCATCCTAGATATTTTAAGGAGTCGGTGAACGGTATAGAAACTCCATCTAATTCAAATGCAACACCAGCTAAAAATATACTATCTTCTGGAGATCCAATGAGAACTAACGACTACGATAACTAGCGATTAAAAGGATTCACTTTTAGGCTAAAAAACTTGCTGCATCGAATGATGCGATCCAGATCTACACTTGTTTCCCCAATAGCTGAATCATGTTCATTTAGAGGAGCTTGAATGTAAATTTCAAGGCTTTCTGCATAAAGGTGGTAGGAAGAAGTATGGTGTTTTGAAATCGAATTTATGAAAAATGCAAAACAGTATAACAGTAGTGGAGATAAGACATTGCTTTGAGGAACACTGACCGTTGTACTGCAGCAAGGAAAAAAGGTATCCTCAAGGTGAATCCGTTGCCGAGGTACCGACTACATAACCAATCAATCACTGGTGGAGATAAAATATGTTAAGGGAGCTTAGTAACGCGAGCTAAATGTCGAAATTGACTGCATTGAAAGTATAAATAAAGTCTAACAAAAACTAGAACAGTAAGCTTACCACCATCTATATTCTATACCGAAGCGTATATTGTCACTGACTTTGATAAGCGCAAATACAGTACTGTGCCCAGGACGAACACTATTAAATAAAAATATAAACAAATCTTGCCTATTAGAGGATTCGTAGAGTAGTTTTATGTAGACAAGACATTCAATGACTTTGTTAACAAAGGAAGAATAGATATGGGACGGTATGCAGAGAACGTTTTTGGGTAGGATTTCTTGGGCAAAGGTAAAACATGAGCGTCCTCACATAGTTCAGAAAACACATCACTTAAGATACATAGAATAGTTATATATGGAACACAAGATGGGAAGGAAAATTTCAAGGATGAACAAAAGCATGTTCCAACTTATATTATATACTTATCATATAGCATATTCTCACCTTCCATCGCATTGGATGAAATCAACATGAAGCTTATCTTGATATCATACTCGGTAAATTAAAGATGACTTAAGCAGAACAATATCAGGTCAAACCAAGACAATCAATTAGTTTTTCACAGAATTTTCCTCAATAATTTTGGTTATTGCCCGGTGAAACCTGCAAAAAACTTGCTGATGAAATTATGATAAATTCAATTGAATATTGATAAGCTTTATTGCCTAGGCTTAGGATAAAGTTCTATTCAGGATTATAAACAAACCGGCTATCTGTGACCACACGTGGAGTCACGCAGCGATCACGGGATCAGTCTGTTTGTAGATGGTGTTCGGTTTTACCTGGACACACCCCCCTATGTTTATTCATTTATTTAAAATCAAATATATATATATGATATCATTTCATATATTTTAATTTAATTTAATTTTTTATTTTGTAGTGGTAGGACTCTTGGCAGAGTCCACCTGGGGAAGTACCACACCTTTGCCAGTTATTCTACCGCCAAGCAGTAATGTGCAAACATTATTGTGTTCCGGTTTGAAGGGCAATGTTTCCAGAGAAATTACTGGGCTTAGAGATACAACATCTTAGATCTCTGGGTGACGAGCGCAGTGCAGTGCTAGGTGATTAATTGAACTCTTCATGTTCCAATAGCTGCGTGTCACTGTGCTGCTATGTGGCAGGCATGTTGCTTACCATCAAGCACATGTCCTGCTCGTCTCGTCACTCTTTATTAAAAAAAAAAATTAGTATTGTTATAAACAAGGATTTACACTAATGAGACTTAGATACTCACTAATAATGAATTAAGAGTCAAACAACATCGAGAATATGTTAAATAGTACATTGTTCACCGAGAGGAGAAAGTGACCGATTACCATCGAGGGTGTCGTTTGAAGCCCGAGCCGTAGGCGAGGGCTTTAAAACACCCGAGATCGGGAATCGCACTTTCTCTCGAGTGATACATAGTGCTTTATACTACACCTACGAGGAAAATAAAAAACTAAATCTTTACTAATTGAAATTTATATTGAAATTGTTGCAGTTAGTGAAGCTTAATGTAACACTTTTTGCTGTTTCCTTCAACTGCAGCGGAGTTAAAAAATCTTCATCATCACTATCACTACTTATCATTTTGATAGTTTTATTTTACTTTTCTACGAAAACTGAATCCTCAAACAACACACAAATTGAAAATGGCGCCAATGGCGTCTGCAATTTTCACATGTTCTTTTTTCAAATTGTTTGACACCATCCAACACACAGCTAGTGGCCAGTGTCATTTTGCAAACTTGGAGATAAAAACTCACTGTAAAAACTTTTGGCTTTTGATATTTAGGTTACCAGCGCATAGTCTTACCCAAAATTAAATAAGAAAAACCACGTAAGAAATGGATTTTCATACACTTTTCTCTCCCGCTCAGATGCGTTTTCTCGCCGCATATTTGTTCGATATGCAATGACGTACTTTCTACCGTAAATTTGATAAAGTATCAAGGTACTTTCCGAGCAGGTGTAGTATAAAATAATATTATCAACCTATTTATGTTAGTCTTATGGTATAAAATCAATCGTCAAAATAGTGATAATAAAAACAAGAAAATAACATTAATGTATTACAAAGTCAAAGTCAAAGTTCTTTATTGATAAATGTACAATTTACACGTAAATTAATAAAAAAATAAAACAAAAGAAAGGGCATACAATTGTATACAAAATCACAAAATATGTATAAGTTCGTACTAACAGTTATTCAGAATTAGGTTTGATAATTATATACCAAAGAAATAAAAGAAAAACAATGTATACAACAAATAAATAAATTCTTTAATATTGAACCAAATGTCACGTCACGTCAATAATACAATATCATGCCATCATTACCAAACTCAAATGTCAATTAAAAATACTTGTGAAATATTTATGAACAATTCAATCCCATAAAAATATTTTACTTATTATGAGCATCAAATCTCCCAATGCCAGGCAAATGCCTCTCTACGTTCTTTCATCTTGTCTCTATACTGAGCCTCTTCTAAATTCAATTTTTATTTGTTAAATTACAGATGTCCAATTATTTTATCACCCAACAAATATAATATCAATTAAAAAAAACAACGTAATTGGAATTGGACTGGCTCAAGAATATATCATTCTAATAACGAGTATATTATACCCGGTTTACTCCGCACCACCATAGTTTTTTTTTGTCAACATTTTCCTAAACTAACTGTCTTTCCGAAACTATAAGAACTACACTGTTGAAACTTAGTAAGGTAAAGATGTATTCTGTGAACCGCATTAAGATTTTTACAAAAAAACAAAAAAAATTGGGATGCCCCCATACTTAGAACTGAAACACAAAAAAAAAAGGTATATTTTAGATAATCTTCTTATATATAAAATTCTCGTGTCACAGTGTTTGTTTCCTTACTCCTCCGAAACGGCTTTACTGATTTTAACCAAATTTTATATGCATATTCAGTAGGTCTGAGAATCGGCTACTAGCTATTTTTCATACCCCTAAGTGATAAGGGTTGTTCACCCCAAAATTTTTTTTTTACTTTTTAAACAATTTTTTTTGTTTTTATTTTTTTATAATGTGGCGTTAAAAAATACATACAACCCTAAATTTTTACCTTTTAATCATTAACCCCTATTTTTAAATAGCAATTTTAGTAACTTAATCATTTTTCATCCCGCTCGATAACTGATCAATTATAGTCTTTTTAGGGTTCCGTAAAACGTAAATACGGAACACTTATAGATTCGTCATGTCTGTCTGTCTGTCCGTCCGTATGTCACAGCCACTTTTTGCCGAAACTATGAGAACTACACTGTTAAAACTTGGTAAGTTGATGTATTCTGTGAAACGCATTAAGATTTTTATACAAATAAAAAAAAAAAAATAGGGGTGTCCCCTATACTTAGAACTAAAACTCAAATTTTTTTTTCATCAAAATTCACATCACGTTGTGGGGTGTCTATTGATAGGTCTTCAAAAATGATGTTGAGGTTTCAATAATCATTTTTGTCTACACTAAATAATTTGCGCGACAGACACTTCCAAAGTGGTAAAATGTGTGTGTGTGTGTGTGTCCCCTCTAACATCTAATATAAGAGACTGATAAAACTAAACAAAATATATGATGTACATACTACCAACGAAAATAAGTTTGAACTCGATCTGATGAGTAGTTTTTTTTAGTATTTACGTCATAAATACTTGGCTGCATTTATTTGTAAATGTTTTTCACTCTATTTCGATTAAAATTTCCCGGAGCTTATGGCAAATCTAAAATCTATAATATTAATTAAAATGAATCGCAAAATGTGTTGGTAAGCGCATCACTCATCACTCAACAACGCCTGGACCAATTTGGACAATTCTTTGTTTTAAATGTTCGTTAAAGTTCAAGGATGTTTTTTACGGCCAGAAAAAAAAGAATAATTGCCGGGAAAATTCTAAAAACAGCCCTTTTTTTTCCTATACAAACGTTTTCTAACTAAAATGTTAAGGCAATTTGAGCTTTATTGCTATGAAGTAAAGTTCATATTAAATAACAGGCACTCGCTTATGTCTAAGCAATATATGTGTGTTCCTAACGTCAAGGAGTCAATTTGCACTTTGTTCCCGCTGCACAAAGTTCAAATTCCATCATGTCTATTCAAACAGTTGGAGGATAGGAGGATCTAATGTCACGTTCCAAAACCCACTCAGAAGAAATTCAACAAAAGCGATAATATCGCGAACCAAATTAAATTGAATAATCACAAAACGTAAGACTCATTAGTACTGATGTTCAATTTGGTCGGCTTCACGATATTATTTACTTTGATTTAGTTTCGGCACGCGATATAAAATGCGTCAGTTTTCACGTCACTATATCAATCAAGTGTCAGTCAAACACAAACCGCGTTACCAAAAGTGTTTATTGACTAATCCACAAAGAGCCATTCATTAAAAAAAAAAAAGATTGTCTGTAAAGTCGGTTTACTGACGATAGTTGAACATGACAACGTCTTAAGAAAATACTGATGGAATGGTACTGACGACGTCATGCGGCGAGGTGACGGCGGTAACGGCACATGACGTCATGTTTTGCGGGCGTGCAGCCGGCTTCATCGAATTATAAGACGTTATCACGTCAAAAAATATTTTATTATTTTGAATTATTGATTTAATATCCCTATCTGTGCAAAATGATTTTAATACACACGATTGTGCTGTGGAGTGCAATATTTTTGGAGTAAAACTAACGGAATGAATATGAAACACCATACTGCGTTCCAAAACCGGAATAGCCGATGTGATTCAAAAAGCAGCCAATTTGAAAGTGGGATCGGGCTGGACATGTTTGCTGCATGTCGGATGATTATTGGGCCAAAATTACCACGCGGAGGAACCCAGATTGCAAACGACGACGCGGCAGACCAAAGAAACGATGGCAAGACAACCTCCACAAATATCGGAAAGACTGGACTGTATTAGCCATAGAAAGGGGAAAGTGGAAGGAGGGTATGGAAGCCGCTGCCCAATATTGGGACAAGACAGCCACATGATAAATAAATATTAATACCTATTATGTAAATGAGATAGATGCAAATGAATTCAATTTCAAAATTTAAGAACAAATTACAGGTGAACTGAGGATTTATAAATCAGTTGATTCGATCCAAGATGATGTCGTCAACAACTACCTATCCACCGGAATTTTTGAACTCTCTGGATTTTCCAGGATTGCCACCTCATACCTAATCTTCAAGTTGGATCGGTAGTTAAAATGTTGTGAAATATGAACGAACCGCATCTTTGCAACGGCACACGGTTAGCTACAAAAAATACTGAACAACGTGATAGAAGCATTTATACTGAAAGGAAAGTATAAAGGAGAAGACGTTTTGATACCACGCATCCCAATGATTCTGACTGATGCACTATTTGAGTTTAAACGACTACAGTTTCCAGTGCGGCTTGCTTTTGCTATGATCATAAACAAGTCCCAGGGGACAACCTTAACACGCTCAGCGCCAAGCCCTATATGGAAATACTACCAAATTATGTCAACTTTTAATTTTTGTTTTTTTAGTGTTGTGAGTTGTGAGGTGTTCAAATAGTATAGAAAATAATCACACCCCCTCCCCCGTCATCCTTTTTTTTACCAGTGTGTATATTTTTTGATACACGTGGCCTGGGAAATACTTTAAGGTATATAGATAAACTATTCCCCAGGCCATGTGTATCAATAAAGAAACACATTTCGTAATATTATTTCTCTGTGTTTCTCTCTTGATTGCACATTTATTATTCAACCAAATAGTATCTCAAGAAACTTACTAACACTCAATTCAGGGAACAAATAATTGTAGTTTTACTAAAACGATCTGCTCAGTTAGCCGGAGGTGAAGTGCCATCAGCCTCTATTATGACAAAAAGACCGTCTAATAGAAAACATTATCTCATAAGTAACAAAGTTGGAGAGAAAATTGTACGCTGAAGATGTGCAGAGGTGCTATAATAAGTATGACATGAAAGTTATTGGTGGCAAGACTTTCAGATCAGCTCAAACAACTACAAAATGCTCTGTATGTGAAAGTTTTCTGTGTCAAAAATGTTTCAATAATATTCACTGATATATTTTGAACTTAATTAATTGATTATTTAGTTTCGAAGTAACTTTCTTTTTTTGAATAAAATTATTTCAAGGTGATTTTTATTTTTCTCTTAATATCTCCACTGATTGTCCGATTCCCAACCCAAAACCACTGGGAAAATGTGTAGAAAGCGTGCGCATTTCGGATACATACTGCTTTAACTGAAATGGGGAGTGTGTCTCATAAACTATACACACTCCTTATGACATTGTGTATCCTAAACGATACACAAGGCGCTGAGCGTGTTATAGTGTTTGTGGTATTCATCTAGAAAACCCATGATTCTCACATGGTCAATTGTATGTTCCATATTCCCTCCCGAGTTCGAAAACCATCAGATTTGTCTGTCCATGTGCCAGGTAATCAAACAAAAAACATTGTATATCACAAAGCACTACAATGAAAATAAAACTTATTTTTGGTAATAACTTGATTAACAATAAAGGGATTCATCATCATTATCAGCCTATTTAATATTCGTCCACTGTTGGACGTAGGCCTCTCCTAACGAACGCCACAAGGTGCGGTCTTCTGTATTCTGCATAAAGGGATTACTTGCTTTGAAATGCTTATTTATATACGTTGAAGTAAAATGTTATTAACTGTATCAAGTTTCAACAGTATAGTTCTTATAGTTTCGTAAAAAATGGTTGCGACATACGGATGGACAGACAGACAGATATGACAAATCTATAAAGCTCCAGTTAGTACGTTTTACGGAACCGTAAAAATGGATAAATGGATGATTCTTTGTTTGTTATTGTCGGGACAAGATTTGTACAGCGGAAAGTCTAGAAAATGTAGACGAAAAAATACATGGTGGTACGAAGTTCACCGGGTCAGCTAGTCTTATATAAAAAATTCTCGTGTCACAGTGTTTGTTTCCTTACTCCTCCGAAACGGCTTTACTGATTTTTACCAAATTTTATATGCATATTCAGTAGGTCTGAGAATCGGCTACTAGCTATTTTTCATACCCCTAAGTGACAAGGGTTGTTCGCCTCAAACATTTTTTTTTTAATTTTCGGGCAAAATTTTTTGTTTTTATTTTTTTATAATGTGGCGTTAAAAATACATACAACCCTAAATTTTTACCCTTTTATCACCAATCCTTATTTTTTAATAGCCACTTTAGTAATTTAATCATTTTTCATCCCGCTCGATAACTGATCAATTGTAGTCTTTTTAGGGTTCCGTAAAACGTAAAAACGGAACCCTTATAAATTTGTCATGTCTGTCTGTTTGCCTGTCTATCCGTCCGTATGTCACAGCCACTTTTTGCCGAAACTATGAGAACTACACTGTTAAAACTTGGTAAGTAGATGGATTCTGTGAACCGCATTAAGATTTTTACATAAATTAACAAATAATAAAATAATAAAAAATAGGGGTGCCCCCCATACTTAGAACTAAAACTCAAAATTTATTTTTTCATCAAACCTACACGTGTTGGGTGTCTATCAATAGGTCTCCAAAAATGATGTTGAGGTTTCTAAAATCATGTTTGTCTACACTGAATAATTTGCGCGACAGACACTTCCAAAGTGGTAAAATGTGTGTGTTTGTGTGTGCCCCCTCTAACTTCTAAAATAAGAGAATGATAAAACTAAACAAAATATATAATGTACATGCAAACTACCAACGAAAATTGGTTCTCGATCTGATGAAAAGTTTTTTTTTAGTACGTCATAAATACTTGGCTGTTTTTATTTGTAAATGTATTCACTCTATTTCGATTAAAATTTCCCGAAGCTTATGGCAAATCTAAAATCTATAATATTAAAATGAATCGCAAAATGTGTTGGTAAGCACATCACTCAACAACGCCTGGACCAATTTGGACAATTCTTTGTTTTAAATGTTTGTTGAAGTCCAAGGATGGTTTTTACGGCGAGAAAAAAAATAATGATTGCCGGGAAAACTCTAAAAACAGCCCTTTTCTTTTTCCCATACAAACGTTTTCTAACTAAAATGTTAAGGCAATTTGAGCTTTAATGCTATTGAATAAAGTTCATATTAAATGAAATGCTTTCCCATACAAACGTTTTCTAACTAAAATGTTAAGGCAATTTGAGCTTTATTGCTATGAAATAAAGTTCATATTAAATAACAGGCACTCGCTTATGTCTAAGCAATATATGTGTGTTCCTAACGTCAAGGAGTCAATTTGCACTTTATTCCCGCTGCACAAAATTCAAATTCCATCATGTCTATCGAAACAGTTGGAGGATAGGAGGATCTAATGTCACGTTCCGAAACCCACTCAGAAAAAAATCAACAAAAGCGATAATATCGCGAACCAAATTAAATTGAATAATCACAAAACGTAAGACTCATTAGTACTGATTTTCAATTTGGTCGGTACTTCACGATATTATTTACTTTGATTTAGTTTCGGCACGCGATATAAAAAGCGTCAGTTTTCACGTCATTATATCAATCAAGTGTCAGTCAAATACAAACCGCGTTACCAAAAGTGTTTATTGACTAATCCACATAGAGCCGTTAATTAAAAAAAAAAGTGTTTTATTATTCTGAATGATTGATTTAATATCCTTATCTGTGCAAAATGATTTGAATACACACGTTTGTGCTGTGGAGTGGAATATTTTTGGAGTAAAACTAACGGACAGAATACGAAACACCATACTGCGTTCCAAAACCGGAATAGACGATGTGACTCAAAAAGCAGCCAATTTGAAAGTGGGGTCGGACTGGACATGTTTGCTGCATGTCCGATGATTATTGGGCCAAAATTACCATGCGGAGGAAGCCAGATTGCAAACGACGACGCGGCAGACCAAAGAAACGATGGCAAGACAACCTCCACAAATATCAGAAAGACTGGACTGTATTAGCCATAGAAAGGGAAAAGTGGAAGGAGGGTATGGAAGCCGTTGTCCAATATTCGGACAAGACAGCCACATGATAAATAAATATTAATACCTATTATGTAAATGAGATAGATGCAAATTAATTAAATTTCAAAATTCAAGAACAAATTACAGGCTAACTGAGGATTTATAAATCAGTTGATTCGATTCAAATTCAAGATGATGTCGTCAACAACTACCTATCCACCGGAATTTTTGAACTCGCTGGATTTTCCAGGATTGCCCCCTCATACCTAATCTTCAAGTTGGATTGGTAGTTTAAATGTTGTGAAATATGAACGAACCGCGTCTTTGCAACGGCACGCGGTTAGCTTTAAAAATACTAAACAACGTGATAGAAGCAACTATACTGAAAGGAAAGTATTAAGGATAAGACGTTTTGATACCACGCATCCCGATGATTCCGACTGATGCACCATTTAAGTTTAAACGACTACAGTTTCCAGTGCGGCTTGCTTTTGCTATGATCATAAACAAGTCCCAGGGGCAACCTTAACACGCTCAGAGCCAAGCCCTATATGGAAATACTACCAAATTTTGACAACTTTTAATTTTTGTTTTTTAGTGTTGTGAGTTGTGAGGTGTTAAAATAGTATAGAAAATAATCACACCCCCTCCCCCGTTATCCCTTTTTTTACCGGTGTGTATATTTTTTGATACACGTGGCCTGGGAAATACTTTAAGGTATTTAGATAAACTATTCCCCAGGCCATGTGTATCAATAAAGAAACACATTTCGTAATATTATTTCTCTGTGTTTCTCTCTTGAATGCACATTTATTATTCAACCAAATATTATCTCAAGAAACTTACTATCACTCAATTCAGGGAACAAATAATTGTAGTTTTACTAAAACGATCTGCTCAGTTAGCCGGAGATGCCATCAGCCCCTATTATGACAAGAATACCGTCTAATAGAAAACATTATCTCATAAGTAACAAAGTTGGAGATAAAATTGTACGCTGAAGATGTGAAGAGAGGTGCTATAAAAAGTATGACAGGAAAGCTATTGGTGGCAAGACTTTCAGAACAGCTCAAACAACAACAAAATGCTCTGTATGTGAAAGTTTTCTGTGTCAAAAATGTTTCAATAATATTCACTGATTCATTTTGAACTTATTAAATTGATTATTTAGTTTCTAAGTAACTTTATATTTTTGAATAAAATTATTTCAAGGTGATTTTAATTTTTCTCTAAATATCTTTTTAACTGATTGTCCGATTCCCAACCATTGGGAAAATGTGTAGAAAGCGTGCACATTTCGGATACATACTGCTTTAACTAAAATGGGGAGTGTGTATCATAAACTATACACACTCCTTATGACATTGTGTATCTTAAACGATACACAAGGCGCTGAGCGTGTTATAGTGTTTGTGCTATTAATCTAGAAAACCTATGATTCTCACATGGTCAATTGTATGTTGCATATTCCCTCCCGTGTTCGAAAACCATCAGATTTGTTTGTCCATGTGCCAGGTAATCAAACAAAAAACATCGTATATCACAAAGCACTACAATGAAAATAAAACTAATTTTTGGTAATAACTTGATTAACAATAAAGGTATTCATCATCATCATCATTATCAGCCTATTTAATATTCGTCCACTGTTGGACGTAGGCCTCTCCTAATGAACGCCACAAGTTGCGGTCTTCTGTATTCTGCATAAAGGGATTACTTGATTTTAAATGCTTATATACGTTGAAGTAAAATGTTATTAACTGTATCAAGTTTCAACAGTATAGTTCTTATAATTTCGAAAAAAATGGTTGTGACATGCGGATGGACAGACAGACAGACATGACAAACCCATAAATGTATGTACGCTCATAACTTTTGAATGACTGCACCAAATAGGATGATTCTTTGTTTGTTATTGTCGGGACAAGATTTGTACAGCAGAAAGTCTAGAAAATGTAGACGAAAAAATGTATGGTGGTACGAAGTTCACCGGGTCAGCTAGTATATACATAATAGCCTGGTAACGGACGGACAGAGAGTAAAGAGCGGTTTTGCACTACATCCGATCTAAATCCGATTTGAATCCGTGAAAACATTTTCCGAAGTTGTCGTACAGCTATTTGTATGGTAGTTTACGCACTAGATCCGATTTCCGTCATCTGAATTGTCTCCGTCATCCGTAAATTTCCATTTCGGAATAGATAATTGACGGACCGAAGTAGCCATAGCATTCTATGCATGAACGCCCCGCACTGCGTCCGAATTGAATCCGAGCTGCGTACGAACGGAGGCAACAGGGCAGGCGGGGTATGCGGCTAGGTGAAGCGCAGTGTTGACACCTTAGCGACTTTGTCGCTGAAACTGGCGGAACTTTTAGCGGATTCATAATTCCTATAGTATATTACTCAAATCTTTATTGCATCATATGTACGTAGGTTTGTAGGTACAGTACATTCATGGCGTGGCAAAAATGGCAACGGAACGCCTCATTTTCATCAAAATTGTCTTGAAAAAAATCGTATAGTTTGTAAAACCATTTATATTCTTTAGACATTTAATAAAATGGTAATTTTTCATTCAATAAAATGGTCATTTATTTCAAGTTTTTTTTGTTATATAGCAGCTTATTGTATTATCGGACGTAGTGCGAAACCGTCGGTCCGAGTTTTCAAAATCCATATTTTCACGAGTTCGGATCGGATTCGGATCGGACGTAGTGCGAAACCGCTCTAAGAGAGAGAGACGAACGGACAGCGGAGTCTCAGTTATAGGGTACTGTTTTACCCTTTGGGTACAGGACCCTTATAGGAAAGAAAACCGAAGGTGAAACGTCGGCAGACCTGGACTTGAAGGGTGAAAGTCATACTTGAGAAAAGTGCTCAACTAGATTGGCCTGACTTCGTCAAAACCACATTAATTTTTCAGAAAAAGATAACACAATCCTGTGAGTTGGAAATGCGGTGTGGCTGCAGAGAACGATGAGGATCCAGAGGCGGACAGCCGTAGAGGATTCGATTGCGAGAGCATCCCCGCTTTCTTACCGTAAGTGGCAAATATACTCCGAGAACTATAGTAACCGCGTAGAGGTCTATCAATAAGGTCATCAATAAGGGCTAGTGTCGAGTCTGACATAACCTGACCATAAGTAAGAATATGCTTAAATATATTTCGTCCACGTACGTAAAATATGTTTAATGTAAACAATAGTTAATTTTCAAGACAACAATACTTGAAACTTGAACGTGAATGACATGACGACATGACTCGGTTCAAATCTGGCACGTCTTGTTAAGATGTGCCAGACATGAACTTAACGGTAAAATAAATAATACTCCAGCCGATAATAGCATAATGCCACAGAGTTGTTAGAACTTAAGTATCTAAGTTACTGCCTGATGCTGTAAAGCAATCGTCACCCGGGATATGAAATTATCAGTTTCTTATCTGTAATTTATCTAAAAACATTGTCCTTAAAAACTTCAAAAAGTGTTATGCATGCATATAAATGTTTGGTAGAATAATGGGCAGACATAATTTCCCATACTACTCTTCCCATAAGGCGTTATTACACCACTCGTTATTCAGACAGTCTTAATCTAAGTAGCGTGGTGTAATAAGCGTCAGACTGTTAGACTCTGAATTCAGACAGCAAGATCGGGTTCAGGGAGTCTTACTGGCTTACGGTCTGAATGACGAGTAGTGTAATAAGACAAAGACAATTAGACCGAAAAATAAATGACACTGACATTGACATTATAGTCTTAAAATATCATTTCATTGGTTCGCGATTAGTTCGTTATTCGCGGTAATTTCTGTTTTGTGTATGCGGAGTTCGAAAGCTATAATTTTAATTTTGATTGCCCTGTTATTATACCTATCTTAAAAACTTAAAATTCGTTTTTTTTATTTAAATTAATAAATACCATAATGGCGCACAGTAAAGAAAAAGAAGCAGTATTGAAGTCCTAGAGCACGCGTTTTTCAGACTGGTGTAATAGCGAGCCGACAAGTTAGACTCTAAGACAGTCTGAATAACGAGTGCTGAATAACGCGTAGTCTAATAGGCGGTTTACTAGTAATTTCCCTACCACAACATCCTCAATATATCATGCAAACAAATTAAAAACAAGTATTATTGTTAACAAAAACTTTATTAACAACCATATCCCAGTTACAATGAATGATCGTCTTAAGCGATGCTGGAATCATCAACAACGAGGTCATCAGTGAAGCCGCAGTCTGTTCTCCAGGTGTTTTCATCCGCGGTGTAGGCGGAGACCATCTCCTTATAGGTGTCGTAGGGGCAGAGGGTGTCGCAGCCGTCAGCGGTCAGGTACGTCCAGCCCTCTCCAGGGTTGGCTTGGTAAGTGGCCTGAAAAATGCAAAATGCATTTCAAATTGAGCTTGACAACTTTGTGATGGCTAGTCGTTGGAAGATTCTGCTTGGAATACAGTAGCTATGCTAGGTATACTTTAGGTATAAGTATACGTAGCTTACGTTATGTTATCACTGTACTGGTGCGGCTTGATGAAACGATAGTGATGAAGCAAGGCTGGCGATAGGTGTAAAGCAGCACTGCAGCCCAATACAGTATGACAAAACGCCAGATCAAAACATCAGCCTGATGGTAAGACACATGTTTGGTTATAACAGAGCGGTTATTTCAAGAAAAAAATCCAAATCACGCCCTTGCACTGCACTGGTCATTTGGACACAAAATGTGATGGATCTCATTGCTCTGAAGGAAAAGTCCTTCAATAATTTGAACATTACAAGTTCAAATCACTACCCAATACTGCACTACCTTCGTCATTAGTCTACAGTTATTCACATATATGGCATGTCCTACTTATCATCAGATAAACTCTTTGTTTATTGCCGTGATGTCTATGTAAATAAAGAGGATATCCTCACCAGCACAACATACGCTGCAGTCTCTTCAATCTGTCTCAGTTCCAAAGCAAATGCCCCTGTATACACAGGCACGCCCTGGCGGGGGTACACGTGGGCTGCGGCCTCGAACCCGTACACCGTGATGTCGTGAGCGGAGTGGATCCTCACACGCTGGGTGTCAGTTCCAGCGATCAGGTCGTCCGCTTGCGTGAAGAATTCGTTCAGGATAGGGCCTGTAACCAAACAGTAATGATGACTTTTTACATTTATTAAAGTAGCGGTACGAGTAAGACTTTTTCTGATAGGAAGCAACATGCAGACTCATAGCAGTACAGCACTAAACAGCTTTTCTAATACTCAAAAACG
This sequence comes from Ectropis crepuscularia, assembly GCA_963693475.1. Taxonomy (NCBI): domain Eukaryota; kingdom Metazoa; phylum Arthropoda; class Insecta; order Lepidoptera; family Geometridae; genus Ectropis; species Ectropis crepuscularia. The sequence continues at coordinate 26,170,533 of OY856355.1, forward strand.
AATACTCCAAATTACTACCGTGGATGTCGTTGGTTTGGGAATCGAGGTCTTAGGTGCAAATTTCACCAACTCCACTGTTACAAATTTTTACATGTGTAGATGCACAAATTTATCAGCATCATAGGTTTAAACGGTGAAGGAATTGTGAGGAAAACGCCATGTTCCAAGAATTTTTATGGCATTTTAACCTAAACAGGGCCAGCGTGGTGGATTACAACCATTGCGAGAAGAGTCCGGAGTCTCAGCAGTGGGAACAATTAGTGAGCAAGGTTTGCTGAATGCATCTCAGCGATAAAGTAAAATAAAATAAAGTGGGTACCTAACAATATCACGGCGATAATAACTCATAGACAGAACATGAATAAAAAGTAGGGACGACATTTTAACTGATTTATCAAAGCATATAATACTCACTAGCACTGAAAAACGATGGTAAACTGAACGCTTTTAGTATAATTAACTTTAAAAATTAAGTACTCCTGCAGACTGAATTAACTCGATTGAATAAGTATAATTTACTTACCGCCTTCATAAAGGAGGTAATCGTCGTCTCCGAGGAAAACGTCAATTGCTTCACCAGCAGCTTCCTTCAGATCGGGCATAATGGCGGCAATCTCGTCAGACAGAGCGACTCCCAGACTCTCCTAAAGTTAATTAAAGGACTTGAGTATGAATCCAAGTTGAGTATTATTGATAACATTTTGTAACGCTGTTAGTGAGGTCATTTAAATGATGAAATATTTACAAAAGAATCGTTAATTAACTACTAGTTAAAAAATGAGGAAAGTCTTAAATTTTTGACGTAGGGTGACAATAACGGTGTTTTTACCTGGCTGACATAGACATCGTAGAAAGAATAAGCTGCCGCAACGGGCATGGAAGTCAAGTTGTAGCCAGATGCTGCGGCCACAATGTTGAGGGTGTCAAAGTACTTGTCCATACGAGAGGGATTGGACAACATCAGCGCGGAGGAGCCAGTGAGGTAGTTAGGGCAGTTGATGTTGAATAGATTCTGAAAAGAATAATTTAATTTAAAACCTGAACATGTGGATATAATCATTGTTTCAATCTACTAGAATAAAACCGTTCAAGTGCAAGGGAGAATCCCGCACGAAGGGTTTTGTACCATTAGCAAATTAACGGCGAAAACCTCTTTGGCTTTATTCGAAATTTCGTATACATCGCCATTTCCGCAGACAGGCAAAAAGTTTGCTTAAAATTTTGATTTTTGCCTCATGATTCTGAAAACAAATTTGATATCGCGTTCTATTTTTACTAGTGGCGCCATCTAGTTTTCTTGGGACGGACTAATCGAGCAAGAACGGTAAAAAATCAAGTTTGTTGTATGGGAGCCCTCCTTAAATATTATTTTTATTTTACTTTTAGTATTTGTTGTTATAACGGCAGTAGAAATACATCATCTGTGAAATTTTCAACTATCTAGCTATCACCGTTCTTGGGATACAGCCTGGTGACAGATGGACGGACGGACAGCCAAGTCCAGTAATAGGGTTCCGTTTTTACCCTTTGGGTACGGAACCTTAAAAAGCTTGAAGGTTTTTCTCAAGGCTAATAATACACTTCAAAATTTTTAGACAAAAATGTTTAGTATGAATTGACAATTATGCGTACCTACGTTGACATAAACAAAAACATGAACTTTTATGCAATTGGTAATGTTAATTACTTTACAATTATGTAGACCCAGAAACTGATAAAATTGGACTTTGGTAAACTTGGTCATTGAATACGTACGAAGTCATATTTAGCAGGAACGGTGGTGTAGGGTGTGGGGACCCAGTTGACCTCGTCGCTCCAGCTGTCCGTGTAGGCGGGGAAGATGGCGGCCAGAGCGCTGAGGATGGTCATCTTGGCGCGGGTGGAGTCGGTGGAGCGGATGTAGATCTCTGATCTGTTGTATTGAGGGGAGAGAAGCTCGTCGTACCGCTCGCGGATGGTTTGACCCAGGGCATAAGCACGGCGCTTTCCGACCTGAAAATCGAACGAAAATCATGTTTACCCAAACTTTTGGGTTTTGCGGAAAAGTTGACTGAAAATGTGAAATTTGTGGTCATCAGTTTGTTGGCACAAACAGCTCTCGTTAAATTCCTATTGCTGGGACTCAAAACTTTCTTAATGAGTAGATAAACCACATTGTTCGATTGGTTGTTCGTGGGTGACGCAAAATTTCGAAAACAGTCTTCCTTGGAACACACCATGTCTCCTCTACTGTTAAAACACCCAGTGGTAATGACAAACTTTTACATTTATGTACTTCAAACAGTATAGAAGTGCAGGAACAATTTGAAGTTATAACTTCAAGATTTTGAAATAGAACGTTGTAACTAATCACTAGGATACCGTGGCGTAGCTTGCGTTTAATGTCTGTGTTTTAAATCTGCATCCAATTTCTAAGATTGCTATTCTACACAAATTGCCAAACTATTTTGTTTATCAACTGCCTGATAAAATATTATAATTCTTACATCAGTCAGTTGTCCATATCCATAAGGAGTTGAGGCGGCTTCCACGGCGTCAGGGTCTGTGCTGAGGGCGGCGCTGGAGGAGATGGGGGTCCTGTCTCCATGACGGTGCATCTGAAAGAAATCATAGGCTCCTGACGTTAATGAAGCATCGTTAGCAGAAGCTTGCGATTTCGATAAGATTTAAGAATCATTTTAAAAGTCAAATTATTTTTTGAATTATTATTTTGTCGCGTCTGGAAATTATAATTTTGACATAAAAATATTATTCTTATCATTTGTAAAATCAAAATGTGCAAAATGTGTGGCGTGTAGATGTTACGCCAACACACAATTGAATAACAACACTTCGATATTAAAATGTTTATAATGTTCAATTAACAAAACGAGATTACAGAGGAACAAAAATAACAATAGATGCAAAGCGACGGGCGAATGAACGTTACTGCCGAATGGTTGATTTTAACTAGCAGCGATCGGCTCCGTTCGCCTGAGTTCGGCTGCGCTCGGCGTTTCCAAGGTCAGGCGCCGGTCGCCCGCTTCGAATGCATTTGTAGTTTCTGCGACTTTAAGCGAGACGACCCGACTACGATATTTTTGTCAGATGGCATCGACGATGCATAAATAACTTTTAGTTATTTTATAAATTTATTGGGGCTGTAATGCCACAGTTCTCCCCTCCAGAGGCCGTCATGTATTAGGACGGACGATAGTAGTCTGGAAATCTAACACGTCGTCCTGATCGTGTATTAGTAGATTTAAGAACAAGATTTTCTTCCTCTCCTTCTTCTTCTTCTGATTTTCGGCAATCTTCTTCAGCCGTAAGTATGTATGCTGGCTTTAGCCTTTCTATAGAAACGGTTTGTTCTTTTCCCTTCATTAATATTGTATATACTTTTTCTTCTCTTTTCATGACTTTATAGGGACCGGAGTACGCTGGTTGCAGAGGTCCTCGTACACTGTCATCTCTTAGATATACGTGAGTCGCAGAAGGTAAGTCCTTAAATATGAATATATTTCTTTTACAGTGTCGTGACGCAGGTTGTGGGCGGATATTATTCATGAGTGATCGTAAGCGCACAGTAAAATCTGTAATGTCTGTGGTAGTATATGTGCTGTTACAGGTTTCCAGAAAATCACCGGGCAGTCTCAGCGTCTCTCCGTACAAAAGTTCTGCTGGCGAAGCTTGAACATCTTCTTTTAAAGCTGTTCGCATTCCAAGTAGAACGAGTGGTAAGCTCTCTGTCCAATTTTGATTGTCATGACATTTTATAGCTGTTTTTAATTGTCTGTGCATCCTCTCCACCATTCCATTCGCGGCTGGGTGATAAGCAGTAGTTCGGTTTCTTCGAAATCCAGCAAGGTCACCTAACTGTTTCATCAATGCCGATTCAAATTGTGTCCCCCGATCTGTCACTATTTCTGTGGGACATCCATATCTCGCAATCCAGTTAGCGACGAAGGCTTTGGCGACTGTCTGAGCGGATATTTCGGCTAAGGGTATTGCTTCTGGCCATCTGGTGAATCGATCGACTGCAGTGAGGCAATATCGATAGCCATCTGATAGAGGGAGTTTGCCGATAATGTCGATATGAACATGTCGAAATCTTTCGCGTGGTAAGTTGAAATTCCCAATAGGTGCGGTCACGTGACGTGTAATTTTAGTCGTCTGGCAGGGGTGACATAACTTGGTCCATTCTCGACAGTCTTTGTTCATTGACGGCCAGACGTATCTTTGTGCTACAAGTTTTGCCGTTGTATTTGCTCCTGGGTGGCTGAGGTAGTGTAAGCTGTTAAATACTTGTTTTCTTAGCTCAGCAGGTACGTACGGGCGAGGTGTCTGTGTTGTTTGATCACAGTATAACTCCGTCCGTGTTCCAGGAATAGTGAGTTTGGCTAAACTCAGCGACGTGCTTCCTTGTAAAAGTTGTTTTAGCTCTGGGTCAGCGGTCTGCAGCTTGGCTAATGTTTCTAAGTCGACGGGTTGTACCACTTCCTCTATTCTAGAGAGGGTATCTGCTACAACATTATCTTTGCCAGCGATATGCTTGATGTCCGTAGTGAATTGCGATATAAAATCTAAATGTCGGAATTGACGTGGCGAGCATTTATCTTTTCGCTGGTGGAAGGCGAAGCAAATCGGCTTATGATCTGTGAAGACGGTGAAGTGACGTGCTTCGACTATATGGCGGAAGTGTTTGATTGCTTCATATATTGCTAGCAGTTCTCTGTCATATGGCGAATACTTCTTCTGTGCCGAGTTGAGCTTGCGACTAAAGAAGGCCAGGGGTTCCCACTCTTCGTTAACACGCTGCTGAAGAACTCCACCGATGGTGGTATCAGAGGCGTCGGTGACTAAAGCCAACTCGGCATCCATGTTTGGGTGCGCTAACAGTGTCGCGTCGCAGAGGCTTCGTTTACAGGCTTCAAAGGCTTCCAGTGTGGCACCAGTCAATGTCACAGGGTGAGAACCTTTTACTGTTCCAGCTAGCAGGTCGTGAAGAAGAGCTTGTGCTTTTGCTGCATCTTTGAGAAATCGACGATAGAAATTTATCATTCCTAAGAATCGTCGAAGTTCTTTTACATTCTTTGGAATGGGAAACTGTTTGATAGCTTCGATTTTGCTCTCTGATGGTCTTATTCCAGCTGCTGATACGACGCAGCCCAGAAAACTGACTTCTTCAGCTCCAAATATGCACTTACTGGGATTGATGACCATGCCATATTCTTTCAGACGGGTGAATAATTTCCGGAGGTTCTGGAGGTGGGATGTGCTGTCCCGGGAAAAAATGAGATAATCGTCCAAATAAGTGTAGCAAAAGTCCAGGTCTCTTGTCATTTCGTCTACAAAGCGTTGGAATGTCTGTCCAGCGTTCCTGAGTCCGAACGTCATGTATGGGAATTCGAACATTCCGAATGGTGTGGTAATTGCCGTCTTGGGCACATCATCCGGGTTAACCGGAATCTGGTTATAGGCTTTAACCAGGTCAATTTTTGAGAAGACCCGGCAGCCTGAGATGTTCTGAGTGAAGTCTTGGATGTGCCGGATCGGATATCTGTCTGGAACGGTGCGAGCGTTGAGCATCCTGTAATCACCACACGGTCGCCAACCTTCATCCTTCTTTGGAACTAGGTGTAGGGGTGATGACCATGGACTCTCTGATGGCCTAGCAGTTCCAGCCTTCAGCATGTCGTTGAATTCCTGCTTGGCTATTTTGAGTTTCTCAGGTGCAAGTCGTCTCGGTGTGCAGTAGACAGGTGGACCGGGTGTTGTCTTAATGTAATGCACTGTCTTGTGGTTGGTAAGTTGATGTGTTCCAGGTGGACGAGAGATTTCTGGGAATTCTCGAAGAAGTTCCAAGTATTGAGATTCCCCTATAATCGTCTTCACCGAAGATATGGCGTCTGACGAAGGGGCTCGTGCTGCGGTTGATGTCAGTGAAGTGTGGTTGTCGATAAGACGGTGATTTTGACAGTCTACTATCAATCCGTAGTGTGATAAGAAGTCCGCTCCAATTATCGCCTTACTGACGTCAGCCACAATGAAACGCCATGGAAATGCGCGCCGGAGTCCTAAGTCGAGATCCAGCTGAGCGAAACCGTAGGTGGCAATCGGTGTACCGTTTGCAGCGAAGAGTTCGTAGGCAGTCTTGAGTCGTCTGTTCTTTGAAGCCGTTCGTGGAAAAACACAGAGGTCGCTACCAGTATCGACCAAGAACTGCATTTTCGTTTTTCGGTCCGTCACGAACAGGCGACCTGATGTAGTGAGGCAATCGTTCGTCGCCATTAACGAGTGCCGCTGGCTTTTCCCGACTGGAAATCACAAGGCTTCAGGCAAGTTCTTGCATTCTCGCCGTATTTATGGTGGTAGAAGCAGTTCGGGAACTTGCGATAGCTGGACTGTGAACGCGTACGATTTCTGTTTCGCTGGTTGCCCCTATCTCTCGAACGGGACCGATTGTTCATGGAGAGGGCATGTACCTGGCGGCTTAGTTCTGCAACTTCTTTAGTAAGTTTTTCCAGAAGAGATCCTGGTACAGCGTCTGTAGATGCAACTTGTGGTGTTGATGGCACTAGCTCGTGTACCTTGTCTGCGAGAGCTGCGAGCGCTTCAAGGGTTGACTGTGGTTGCGATGCAATAACTGTTTGCAGGCTGGTTGGTAGACGGCTGGTCCGAATGGTCCGTATGAAGTCATCCGGAATGTCTTTTCCAGCTAGGTGTCGCAGATGTCGTAAAAATTGCGACGGGCGTCGACCTCCTAACTCTTCATGCATCAAGAGCTGTGTGACTTCTTTCTCACGTGAAGCCGAGAGACGTTTTATTAATTCAGATTTTAACGTTTCATACTTTCCAGTAGCCGGTGGATTTGTCAAAATATCTTTAACTTCAGCTGCGAATCGATGATCCAACTGGGCAGTCACGTAGTAATATTTTGTTTCGTCGTCTTTGATCTTCGATAAAGCAAAGCTTCCTTCAATCTGCGCGAACCAAACAGCGGGCTCCTCAGGCCAAAACGGTGGCAGGCGGACACCAACACGACAAAGATCGTATGGTGTAAATGTCTTTTTTTCTTCCTCCTTCGATGTGCTCATTTTGATTCACAAAAGGGTCACCACTGTGGCGTGTAGATGTTACGCCAACACACAATTGAATAACAACACTTCGATATTAAAATGTTTATAATGTTCAATTAACAAAACGAGATTACAGAGGAACAAAAATAACAATAGATGCAAAGCGACGGGCGAATGAACGTTACTGCCGAATGGTTGATTTTAACTAGCAGCGATCGGCTCCGTTCGCCTGAGTTCGGCTGCGCTCGGCGTTTCCAAGGTCAGGCGCCGGTCGCCCGCTTCGAATGCATTTGTAGTTTCTGCGACTTTAAGCGAGACGACCCGACTACGATATTTTTGTCGGATGGCATCGACGATGCATAAATAACTTTTAGTTATTTTATAAATTTATTGGGGCTGTAATGCCACAAATGAATACAAGTGAAAATACAGAATAATAATTAAAAAACTAATCTCCGAATAACCCACCCCTAACTGCTTCCAGCGCAAAAGTGCCCATGATGCTCGCCGCGTTCCCACGCTAAATGGCAATAGCCAACCTTTGATCCAGGAACTCCCCGGAGCGAGAGTCAGCCGTATTCTCCCTGAGCCCTGCGCCCCAATTCTGAGAGGAACTCTTTAGCCTCTGCCCCCCAACAACCCAAAGTCAACCGGTACAAATTCGTACTGCGACACCAACATGCCATATTTTCGCTTCATAAAATATTATTATGTATTTCTAGAAAAGTACTCGTCAATGATCTACTAATGTACCCCTCACGGCACCCGGTGCAAGTGTTAATTGTACAGGCTGGTGACCGCATTGTACCGCTGAATTGCAATGGTCAGCATTTGCACCAGGTACGAACCGGAGCGGCAGTCACTTGATTTTTATGTATTAAATAGATTGGATAAGTTGGATCAGAAGGTAAGGTAGTAGACAACTAAGGATCATGCACATTTCTTGATCATCTGTTTTGAATAAAAAAAATCTTACCAATATGGTTGAAATGAGTTTAGTTCCGTCTGTGACAGAGTCTCCCAAGCTTTGTCCGGCGACAGCCAGAAGCAAAATAACGAAGAACTTCGACATATTGGGTGGCGATGGTGAGATGCTAGTCAGTGGATTGTCAACAACCGAGTCTTTGCTAACAATGTCTCAGTTAGCGAAAGTAAGTATATTTATATAAAATATAGATATTCTTATCATGACAATCAAGTCATATTTTATCAAGCTCCATAAACTAAAACGGATTAGGGCGGCGATGACTGCTGCGATTCAGAAATTTGTATTGCACGGCTGGACCTATGAATTTGTAAGTCTTGTTGCTTTTTTGTGTTTACCAATTTTGAAAACCAATGTTTATAAAAGCAACCATAAAATCGAGAAAAAATATTACGGTGTCACATACACATCTCTATTTTTTCTAAAAAAAAATTCGAATCCCGGAATTGTACGACTAATATTTATGATTTTCCTAGAGGGTTTCATGAGCGACGAAGTGGAAGCATTTGATATGTGGGTGTATTTTTTTATTTTATTTTAAATAAAGAGTTACGTGATGAACAGGACATGTGCCTGATGGTAATTAACATGCCTGCCACATCACAGCATCAGCACAGTGACACGCAGCTATTGGAACATGAAGAGTCCAAATCATTACCAATCATTAGCACTGCACTGCGATCGTCACCCAGAGATCTAAGATGTTATATCTCTGTAATGTAATTTCCTGTAATTTCTCTGGAAACATTGCCCTTCAAACCGGAACACAGTAATGTTTGCACATTACTTCTTGGCGGTAGAATAACTGGCAAGGTGTGTCACTTCCCCAGGCGGGCTCTGCTAAGAGTCCTACCACTACATAAATGGATTGGTGTATTAGAGGGCAATGTTTTCAGAGAAATTACAGGGCTTAGAGATATAACATCTTAGATCTCTGGGTGACGATCGCAGTGCAGTGCTAATAATTGGTAATGATTTGGACTCTTCATGTTCCAATAGCTGCGTGTCACTGTGCTGAGGATTTCGTGGACACAGCGGGTCCGTTACGATACGGTGTTGCAGACGATGGGGAAAGACGCAGAGATTCTAACCACAATAAAAACTAAAAAGCTTCAATATATCGGACACATAATGAGAAATTACAAGTATGACCTTCTCCAACTAATCATACAAGGGAAGATCCAGGGCAGGAGATGGCCTGGTAGAAGAAGAATATCTTGGCTGCGAAATCTACGTGATTGGTACAACAAAAGTACCAGATCGCTCTTCCGTGCGGCGGTGTGGAGAGTACAAATAGCCGTAATTATTGACAACCTTCGGAAGGAGACGGCACCATAAGAAGAAGAAGAGGGTTGAAAATACACCCGAAAACGGAATTCAGCATTTTTAAAAAATTTCCAATGAGATTATCTGTGACCTTTGAAAACAAGCCTCACTAAAGGAACCAGTCCTCTGGCATGCGCAAGCCACACCATGTCAATTATTTAACTATTAATCTGGTTTTTTTTTCCTTTCGCGGAACATGTTTTCAAAGGTCTTAGAAAAGATAACAGTTAGAAAAATTAAAAAATATGGACAAATTTAGTTTTTGGGCGTATTTTAAACCCTCTGGGAAAATTATAAATATTGGTCCTACACTTCCGGGAGTCAGAATTAGTTTTAGGAAATTTTCTCTTCTTTTTTAATAATTTTTCAAATTGGAATTATCTGAAATAGTTTTTGAAATGTTGTATGTTTTCTCATACTAGTAAATGTGTGAGAATATATTTACTACATTATTTTGTATTACGCAAGTAGTTGACATTTTCTATAAGTAACTGTTTTAGTCGACAACAATATTACATTTTTTAACTCGCATACTTCAATTCGTTTACAATTGCTGCTTACCATTCATACCATTTGTTTTAGTCTACACCAGCGCCATTGTGGAATATTTTTGAATTGTTATCTAAAAAATATAGCTGGTCATTTTTTAAATTGATCTACCATTTGAGATTACTTACCTCTCTATCCTCCGTGAAAAGAAAATTGCGCGCAAAGCAAATTAAAAAAAACACTAAAGGTGCGCTTACACAAGGGCAATAATTGCTCGGCGACACGAATTGACCGATCTGGAGCAATTAATTGAGCAATTAAACGCAATTTCAATAAATTGCGGCAATTATTTCGGCGATATTGCTTCTAATTCCTCCAGATATTTCATATTGCTCAATGTCGCAGATACGAATTGACGAATATCCAATGGGCTTGGAAATTCCTAGCAATGTTTGTATATATCTCATTCGCACTTGTTTGTTTTGCGGCTTGCCGTCTTGCTTCCGCGGGGAGAGCGAGAGTTCGGGTGGCGTTACAAGCCACCGCAGCAAGAACAATGTTGTCCATAGCGAGCGAATACTGAAATGCTCGTGTAGGACAGTATTGCCTAGTTGATGAAGTTACGCCATATCGCTCAATATTGTATTGCGCAGTATTGATGCTTGTTGCCGTTGCCGTAAATTGCATGATGTAGTCGTGACGTCATAGTTGACGAGTATTGACTGGAATTGAGCAATTTTAATTGCCCGTATAAGCGCACCTTAAGGAGGTTGCGTTGAGTTGAGGTCGAGTTTGAGTTTAAAAAAAAAAAATTGGCACCCAAGAGGTAGAAGTAAATAGGTTTAATTATGTTTTGTTTTATCTTTGTTTTATTTTGCACATAAACCTAGCACAATTTGACGCGCTAAATACGGTTAATTTGTCTGGGCTATTATCCCAAAATATGATTGTATACCTAAATAGTGATGAGATAAAATCATTGTAATGTTGTCAGCATAGTAGGCTGGTTCATAGTTTCTAAGAGCAGACAGAATTCGCTTTTACAATTATAGCTTTGCTCTAGTTATTTTCGTTTTTATTCACGAGGCCAAATCATCAAATCCCATACAGAAAGTCTAAGTACAGGTGATGTTAAATTTGAAAGTTTACTTATGTGTGTGATAGTTTCTGTGTGGGAAATACATTTTCATTTCAATTCAAACCAGTCATCTGCAAAACAAAATCAGTAATTTTCCAGCAAAAATTGTAAATGAAACTTCCTATGCTCCACCACAGCTATGCTGCGCTACCTAAAGTTTGAGATAAGTAAGAGTACCATTCAAATTGGAACTATAATAGAGTAAGTATTGTATATAATGTAAAGTAACAGTTAAAACTGTAATCCTTCGCTAGACTCTAAAATAAGAATTTGAATAGAACAAACCAAACCAAGGATATCAACTAGTTTTTTTCATCGAATTTTCCTCAATAATTTTGGTTATAGTCGGTGAAATCTGCAAAAAACTTTCTGATGAAATTCCGATAATTTCGATTGAATACTGATAAGCTTTATTACCTGAGCTTAGGATAAAGTTTAATACAGAAATAATTATAAACAAACCTACGGTTATCTGCGACCACATGTGAGACCACGCAGCGATCACGGGACGTATCACGCGAGTATGAGTCTGTTTATACATGGTGTTTGATTTTCGCTGGACACACCCCCTTTGCTAAAAATACAATACAACAGCTACTACTAATTCGTTTATTTAAAAAAAATAGATGTACCTAATTATTTCACTTACTGAAATGTTTATTTAAAAAGAAAAACAGCTACTTAATTATATTACCCACATAACAAGTACACTTTAAGCAATCTCCGACACAATTGTATCAAATTATAGGCCACATAAATATACATGCATATGTATATGCAAGTACTGCAAATATCCATTGTGCGTTGTGGATAAGATTCCTTTTGATGAAACATAGCTAAAAAAGCAGACCCGACTAATTTCACCAAGAAAAAAAACAAAATCGTTTCGTCTGTTCGAGAGCTATATGCTATGAGTATGATGCTATAGATTAACAGATTCCGGCGCTCACTCTTGTTTTGGACCAAACACCTAATATTTGCATGCCGTAAGGTTGATTATGGAGTTATTCCATGAGTCAATGTAAACATATAATATCTTGTTGTAATTACCCATTTCCGCATATAAAGAAATGTATTATTATTATTAAACATTGAGATAAAAAATTTACTTCTCAAAATTGTGCTGAAAATGTTATACGGAAGACTAAAATTACGTGGTATCCCACTAAATGTTCCCACACCTGGAACTCGGGGCCGTCTCTCGCAAAGAGAGAGTTAAGGCCATAATACACCACGCTGACCAAGTGCGGGTTGGAGGACGACACATGATCTGGGTAAGATTTTGGGTACATGTCAGTTTTCTCACGATGTTTTCCTTCACCGTTTTAAGTTAGTGGCATTACGCACATAATTTCGAAAAGACGACTTGAACCCGGGTCTCCGGATCGGCAGTCGCCGTTCTTCCGACTAGACCTTCCATAAATGTATATATTCCATAATAGGTACTTGTAAATTATTAACCTACGCAGTTATAAATTATAGCACCCTACTGAAATGGTATCTATAGCTACTAAAATTTATTACATTTTTTCTAACAACCACAGTCACACTGATGAAACAAATTCATCATCATTTAATTTCGTGCATCCATAATTTAGTTTTGTTTGCTTTAAAATGTAACATTATACAGTTAATTTCAATATGGGTTACAACTTACAAATGAAAAAGACTGTAATTTCTCTGGAAACATTGCCATTCAAAGCGGTTGATTGCACGTTATTGTTTGGCTGTAGAATGACAAAGGTGTGGTACTTCCCCAGGGGGACTCTACAAAGAGTCCTATTCCTACTACTAAACTTAAGATGTAGGTATGTAATAACTAAATTTATAACATATTTGCTCGTAAAGGGTCTCTTATTGGACCAATTTCTGTATCGTAATGTATCTTATTACGCACTAGTGCTGTAATGTGTAATGTAAAACGCACGGTTTCAAAATGCTCCGTCCACAGACTAGGTAGAGAGATATGCTCCGTCTAAAACGAACGGTACCTTTTTAAATCTTAGTAAAGAGTTTTTATGTCAGAAAAGTGTGGTCAACATTTTATGAATAAAATTAACTTTGAGAGGTAAAATATAATAAAGAATTATTAAATTCGTTAATTTATTTAATTTAGACCATAAATGATGTTCATAATATTATCCAAAAGGTGTGTACAATAAAGAGTATCTATCTATCAATGACAACAAAATAATAATTAAAAAACTAATCTCCGAATAACCCACCTCTAACCGCTCCCGGCGCAAAAGTGCCCATGATGCTCGCCGCGTTCCCACGCTGAATGGCAATGGCCAACCTTTGCTCCAGGAACGCACCAGAGCGGGAGTCACCCGTATTCTCCCTGAGCCTGCGCCCCAATTCTGAGAGGAACCCTTTAGCCTCTGCGCCCCAACAACCCAAGGTCTCCACGGCAACAGGTACAAATTCGTACTGCGACACCAACATACCATACTTTCGCTTCTTCTTATCAGCGGCATCCTCTGCCGCGGCCGATGGTGAGTGGATAGTGCGACCTAGGTGGCTGGCGGCGACAGTGCTGACGCAAGTGGCGTCCCAAATTAAGCACTTCCCGTTCTTCCAGGGCACCAGAGTCAACCCATCTGGTCTCTTGCCGTCCGATCTGCATAGGCCCGGGGGCTCAAGTACGCATGGAACTCCCGCCGACACTAAGGCTCTCCGAACTATGTCATTGAGTGCATGGTGTCGCGAGAACCTTCCTGCACACCGTCGGCAACTCAAAGCGTGATGGCCATTGGCTTCTACCAGGGAGCCGCAGGTGCATACGTGGGGTTCACACACCTTGCAGCCCAGGCGAAGAGCCACCGCAACGCGCAACGAGTTGTTATCCAATAAGGTGCCTAGGTGAGGAGAAGGTAGCGCCTGCAACCAAGACCCAGATTCAGGCTGCGAGACGGCCCGGAGTCTGGCCATATCCGCTCCCGAGGCACATGACCAAAGTTGTGCTTGGACCCGCTTGACCCCAATAGCATCCCACGCCCGTTGGCTTTGAGACTCTACGGGAGTCGACTCCCCGGAGTTGAGGGCACTCCAGACCATCAAAGCGTCAGAAGCATAAGGTAACCTTTCCTCGCCACCATTTGAATTTAGAATAGTAGCGGCAAGATCAGAAACCCCATGCACCGACGAAAGGAAAGCAGGCAGGCCGACATCTCGCGCACAACGCACCCCTAGACCCCCAAACCGAATTGGAAGAGCTGCCTGTGACCATTGACGTTCATCAAGGGCAACGTTAAGAATAGACTCAACCGCCGATTTCAGAGCCTCGTCAAACGCAGATACTTCAGCCGGATATTTCCAGGTGGGGGCCGTCCGCAACAAGTATGTTATTTTAGGAACGGCGAAGCACATTCGCAATAACACTATCGCCACGTGCGCGGAAATGTTTTTAAGGCGTTCACGGGTGCTGAGAAGAAGCCTCGTACGAGAGGTAATGGCCTCGGGAACAGCATCAGCAAAAATCGGGGACCCCAATAGAGTGAACTCCGAAGTCGACCATAAATTACTTTAATTTTTCTGTAACAAAACACAAAAATATTAATTTACTTTATTATTAATGGCATACCGGCTGGTTCTGTGCCGGCTTGCTTAAAAAAAAAAGGCGCCGATGCGCGCGCATTGCTAATCTGTGATCCGTAGTGATTACTTACTCTGTGCTGTGATATCTATGTGATCAAGTAAATATTATTCCGCGCGTTTTTTTTCGCTGTATTGTTTTTATTTGAAAATGTCGTCAGAGTTTTGTTTATTTCCTCGCAAATATGTTATAAAACGTCGTATGACATACGTGCGCTTTGATAATTACAGCCTCTGCTAATTATAGCTCTCGCCTTCGGCTCGAGCTAGCAATAAAGCCTCGGCTGTAATTATCAACTTACCGCACTTATATCATAATGTACTATTAAAACATCTGCCCGTTTTTTAAATCGGCTTATATTAAAAATAATTGAACGATAATAACTGAAAGTGTTGATTCATAATTTTATTGATTGTCAAGGTAAAAGTAACATTGATATAAAAAACGGTTATCGGTTTTCGTTCATTCTTCTTTCTGATTTCGTTAAGTTAAGAACGCTTCTGATAATAATTTTCAGAGATACGTATAAAATAAATATTAAATATTGTGGGTTAGTGGGTAGTGCTTACTCTGCCTGCGAAGTCGAGGGTCGTGGGTTAGAGTCCCACCCAGTGCAAATATTTGTGTGATGAATTCAAATTTTTGTACTGTGTCTGGGTGTTTCTATGTAATATAAGTATGTATTTACAACAATTACGTACTTATGTATTATATCAGCTATCTGGCCGCCATATTACAAGCTATGGTTAGTTTGGGGCCAGATGGTATGGTGTGTGAATTGCCCTCCAATATTTATTATTATTCAGTAATTTTTTGCTTTTGCTTAAGTTTGGATTTTTACAATATCAATACATAAAAACAACATAAAAAATTAAAATTATAAAAACATTACAAAAACTTAAACCTAGTTTGCCGCCAGCAGCGCGAAAGGGCCCAAGCTACAGGTGGTTAGGGCTACAGAGTGAGGGATGACCGATTATTAATTTTCTTAGTCTCTAAGTTTTTTACAATAGATATAAAAAATATACAATGTAAAAAACTTAGAAACTAGGGTGCCGCCAGCAGCGGGGCAGAGCCCAAGCTACCGGTGGTTAGGGCTGCAGAACTGAGGAACCTCCTGACGATGCGCGATGTGTCGAGGATGACCGCCGCGTGCATCTGACCCTTGATCCAACCGTCTAGCGAAAGTCTATTATGACGATGATCGAAATTTTTCGCTATAAGGCCGTTTGCCGACACAACTATTGAGACTATGATCGTGGAATCGACATCCTACATGGCGGAAACCTCGCGAGCCAAGTCAAGGTACTTACTAAGCTTGTCCTTTTTGGCTTTCACGAGGTCCTCGTTGTGGTATGGTGATATCGACGATCACCATTATTGAAGTGAAAACTTCTTTAGGCGCGCCTAGACAGATTTTTCGTGGGCTGAGAATTGAATTCATTCGTCACGCTCGGGTATGATAAGAAAGCTTCGGGTAAACTCGGGACCATGGCTATTGGCCATCTAGAAATACGTCAGCCAATGGGAAATGCTGAAAGAGCGTGGACAGACCATCATGGCATGGCCATCTAGAAACGCATCAGCCAATGGGAAATGCTGACGCAATTCTAGATGGCCATGCCAAGATGGCGAGGCCACGCCGTCCGGTTTCACACTTTCCAAGGTAAGCTATCAAATTCTGAGTTATAAGTTTTCACTTCTATCAGCAGTTTCTATGGCTGCCAATTTTTTTTATTATTGTACGCGGATTGTCACGTCCATATTATACGATTTTTATGTAGACCTGACGTCATAACTTCGGAAGTTTGATGATCGATATCTTTGTCGATTTTCAATAATATGATAAAACAAAAAATAAGTATCCTATATATTTCCATAGCCTACCTGACGAACTAAATTACAATTGTATATTTTTGACCCAGCCATTATGTCCAATGTTTCTGTTGCTAGAATTCGGGGCTTTCTTTCGCAAGGAGCGAGTCCAACGCATAGTAGATCGTAGTCCATTCGGTGTGTGATTTTGGGCAAATTAACTCGGTCCCAGCGTCGCATTTTGGAGGGGGTCACCAGTACAGAGCCTCAGATTTTAGGGGGGGTCACGAGTAGAAATATAATAAATTTAGTAAAAAAGACTACTAGTAGTGTCCCATTTTAAGGTAAAGTATACGATTTGGGGGGGTCGATCAAACTCTCTCACAGTACCTGAGTTTGCTGCCCACTGGCTATCGCGCTAGATATGTAACTCTCTACAACGGTGCTATCATCTGCATACCCAAAGATACCGGGCTTCAACAGATCGTTGATATGTAGCAGGAAGAGTGTTGCAGAGAGTACCGACCCTTCAGGGATTCCGGCATGATAGCAATTTGATTCGATGAGCAGCCATCAATGACGACTCATATGGATCGATCCCTCAAGAAGTCCGATATCCACGCAATAAACCCAATAAACAAACTATCACTAGAAAGCTTGCTTATAAGGCCATCATACCAAACCCTGTCGAAAGCCTTCGAGATATCCACGGAGACTGCAAGGGCTTCCCCATGTTTCTCGATAGCTTCACTCCAGATCTGAGTGGCGTACGCTAGAATATTCCCGGTGGACCGGTTTTTGGCGAAATCCCTAATGGAAATCCGGGATGATCCGGAATGGAAGGCATGCATTAGACATTCATTGATGTTTTAGGTATTGTATTTTTTTTAAATAAAGAGTGACGAGACGAGCAGGACTTGTGCCTAATGGTAAGCAACATGCCTACCACATAACAGCCCAGTGACACGCAGCTGTTCGAACATGAAGAGTCCAAATCATTACCTAGCACTGCACTGCGCTAGTCAACCAGAGATCTAAGATATTATATCTCTAAGCCCTGTAATTTCTCTGGAAACATTGCCCTTCAAACCTGAACACAGTAATGTTTGCACATTACTGCTTGGCGGTAGAATAACTGGCATAGATGTACTTCCCCAGGCGAACTCTGCCAAGAGCTCTACCACAACAAAAACAGGTGAGAATATAGAGTGAGTGAGATGATACTGTGTCGACGAAAATTTACTTATTTACTTCATGAATGTGCCCACCATGAACTCGGAATACCTTTTGTATTCAAGAGATGTAGTCATTGTATGTTTGGTTCATGTAGTTTACCCTGCTCCGCTACGAATGTGTTAAAGATGCATAACGAATGCAGGAAAAAGAGAAAACGGTCAAAACATTCCCGGTGAGAACGACAGGTTGGTGAAATTTTTGATAGAAAAACAATTATTTTCTCCGCAAAAATATAAACCGACTTCATTTTAAAATTAAATTCAGTCACTCAACTAAATTACATAAGAAGTTATCACGAAGTAGGCCAGATATAGACCAGTGCAGAAGCGTTTGAAAATGGCAAATAACAAAAATAATTTATAGTAGGATGAAACCCATTGTAAATGGAAGAAAATATGACAAAAGTGAAAGGAAAAATAATTTACGGTCGATCTGAGGTCGGGAAGTGGAAGGGGGGGGGGGGTCCGTTTTAAGCGGAAAAACGGTTTATCCTAATTTCTGGCAAAACTACAAATCCTATGGAAATAAGTTGTGTGACAAAGTTGTAGGGCTTAAAAAGATCTATAACATTTGTCTGGACAGTTTTTTCACATAACCTCATAATTTATGAGAAATATTCAAATAAGTGCGTTTTTAGTTTTTAA
Organism: Ectropis crepuscularia; assembly: GCA_963693475.1. NCBI lineage: Eukaryota > Metazoa > Arthropoda > Insecta > Lepidoptera > Geometridae > Ectropis > Ectropis crepuscularia. The sequence continues at coordinate 26,188,819 of OY856355.1, forward strand.
TTTTTTTCTCGTGTCAAAAAAACAACAGTTACTCATAACATTTGGTTAAAACTTGACTTTATACATCTTAAATAATGTATTTTTTTTCATTTAAAATAATTATTTTTTTACCCTAAATTGACTTAATATTGAAAAAGTACCCTAATTTTCATTCGAAAAATTACATGTCAAAATACCAGCTTTTTCAATAAAATTGATAAGCTTTTTGTTCTTAGAAATCTCTTCTTTCTGATCATGTAAAAAAAGTTACACTTTACCATGGTAAATGTTCTCAGAAAACGCTTAAAAAAATACCACATGAGTTCGATTTTTTTATTTTGGTATAGAACGCATTTAGATTGAAGTTTTTTTTAAAATATAATACTGAGCTTTCAATATAAACTAACAAGTTTGATACTTGACCATAAGTGTTATTGGATTTTTAAGTGGTTTAGGATGTATGATATAGCATATATTTAGGCAAAACAGATTTTTTTGTTGTAAATTTTTTTTAAATGTTTTAATTTCGAAACACTTTTTTTTGTTAAATTACGATGTTTCTGTGTTATTACACTGTTTACAATTAATTTATAACAGAACATCTTTATATTTTTCTAAGACTTACGATATAGAATCTCATAAACAGCTTGGCATCCCAATGACACTTATGGTCAAGTATCAAACTTGTTAGTTTATATTGGAAGCTCAGTATTATATTTAAAAATAACTTCAATCTAATTGCGTTCTATACCAAAATAAAAAAATCGAACTCATGTGGTCTTTTTTCAAAGCATTTTCTGAGAACATTTACCATGGTAATGCGTAACTTTTTTTACATGATCAGAAAGAAGAGATTTCTAAGAACAAAAAGCTTATCAAGTTTATTGAAAAGCTGATGAACTTATCACCTCGACTTATCGACTTCATAATCGAACCACGAGGTCCCAAGTATTAGTAGTTCACGTGGTGCAATTCTAAAGTCGAACCACGCTGTCCCAAGTATTAGTAGTTCACGTGGTGCGATTCTAAAGTCGAACCAACGGGAAAAAAAAGTGCACGTGGTTCGATTGATCGATTCGATTGATCGAACTACGCTGTCGAACCACGTGGCCTGGAGGGATATTTTGACATGCGATTTTTCGAATGAAAATTAGGGTAGTTTTTCAATATTAAGTCAATTTAAGGTAAAAAAAAATATTATTTTAAATGAAAAAAAATACAGTGTATTTAAGATATAAAAAGTCAAGTTTTAACCAAATGTTTTGAGTAGCTGTTGTTTTTTTTACACGAGAAATAAATTAAAACTAAAAACGCACTTATTTGAATATTTCTCATAAATTATGAGGTTATGTGAAAAAACTGTCCGGACAAAAGTTGCAACAGCCAATCTGTTGTTTAGAACGTGGTAAAAATTTCTTTCAAAGATTCCGTTATATAGATACTTAGATACATACATGCCAAGTTAATAATAGTACATTATGATATAAGTGCGGTAAGTTGATAATTACAGCCGAGGCTTTATTGCTTAGCAGAGGCTGTAATTATCAAAGCGCACGTATGTCATACGACGTTTTATAACATATTTGCGATGAAATAAACAAAACTCTGACGACATTTTCAAATAAAAACAATACAGCGAAAAAAAACGCGCGAAATAATATTTATAATAATAATAATAATAAAAAAAAATCGCTGTCAACACGAAAGCTCGTCTTTTTTACCGTAAATTATTTTAATATGTTTTCTACACATTTTTACAACAAAATTATACAAAAACATACAAGCAATATTCAAAAATCAAGGATTCAATTTAATTTTGGTGCAATAATACCTCAAAAGATGGAAAACTATACAATATTTATCAACATACAAGACATGACAGACGTCTGTCAAACTAATGGAAATATAATTACTTGGATGTACAACTAAAAATATAGGTAAATGATTACACGGTCGAAGAAACGAGCTACAGCGTCACAATACGCACGCCCACCACCATCCGCCCGTTCGTCGTCGTCTCCGAGTATCTCGTCGGATGAGTTCCACACCACCCGCGAGACCAGCGACTCGTCGAGCGACGCGAGCGAGCCCGGGACGACACCGCCTACAAGACCAGGGCGACGTGGCCGTCCCCCGCTGCCGGCACGCTTGGGGCCTGTGAGGCAATCTGCCTCGCGTCCGGCCCCCGCTACCGGTGGTGTAGTGCGTCGCATGCGATGGACTCACCAAATAAATGAGAACTGCATGCGCGCCTATTACAGGGCTACAGAGGGAGGAACCTACCTGACCGCGTACTGTGCCAGGATGCTGCTTCTGTTTCAGGCCCTCGAACCGACCGTCGCTGTTTCCGCTCAACGACTATCTGATCAAGTGAGAGCTATCCGCCGGTGCAAACTGCTGGATGACTCGGCACTTGATCAGCTACGCCTGGAGGAAGAACGTACTCGCCCAGCTCCTGCCTCGACCCGGGATTTGCCCGCCGCGCCGTCGACCCTGACACTGGCTTCAGTGCCAATGCCAGTGGCGACACTTGCGACGCCGGTCGATCCCGATATCGAGGAGGGAGATTCGACGAGTACGGGTTTACCCGTCCAGGTAAGAGAGCAACTGAGGAGCACTCTGGAAGACGCGATCTTGCAATATAGATTCACACCCAACTCTAGGCCGCGCTTACCGCGTTTGCCCACATATAAACAAAATTTGGCTTTGATGGGAGTGCTGAATTCTTTGCTAGTTCCCTATCTGGAAACTAGCAAAGATCTAACTGATACCCATTCTATTCTATACTGTGGTGCTATCGCGGCATGTCGCGTTGCACGTGTCAAGTTTCCAGACACTGGCCGTGCAACGCGAACCGCCGGAGATGTACCCGTTTGGCAAGTACGAATAGAACGGCGTATCAGTACATTCAGGACTCTTATTGCAAAGCTAATCTGCTTCAGTCAGGGGAACAGTCGTCCCCGAGTCATGCGTTTCGTAACACAGGCTTATGCTGGGACTGGCATCAGTCCCCAGCATTATTTAACCAATGTTACGGAACGCATTGACTATCTGAAGCAGAAAGTTTATGCGTGGGCAAACCGTATTCGCCGCTACAGAGAGCGTGTGAATCGATATCGGCAAAATCGCGACTTCCAGAGTAATCAAAGGAAGGTGTACCGAAACTGGGAAGGAACAAGTCGACGTGTGAACGATGGGCAGCTACCGGATGCCAGCGCTATGAAAAACTTCTGGCGCAGCATCTGGTCGGTGCCTGTCGAGCACACGGAGGGAGCTTGGATGCGTGTTGTCAAACGTGCATGTGAACCCATCGAACCCATGGAGTCTGTTTCGATAGACTCCGAAGACGTTAGTTGTGCTATCCGGACAGCTCAGAACTGGAAAAGTCCTGGGCCGGACGGATTGCACAACTTCTGGATAAAGTGGTTTCGATGCTCACATGAACGTTTAGCAACACAATTCCAAGAAGCTCTCGAGACGGGTTCTCTTCCCAGTTTCATGACCACCGGAGTCACCTTCCTGCTCCATAAGTCTGGTAGTACCACGGAACCAAAGAACTACAGACCCATAACGTGCTTACCTACCACCTATAAGCTGCTTACATCCATTCTGAGAGCAAAAATTAACGCGCATATAGTCGCGAATAACGTTTTGGCCTCCTCTCAGAATGGATGTAAGATTGGGTCCCGTGGTACTAAGGAGCTGCTCCTCATTGACACGACCATTTGCCAACAAGTCAAACGTAACAAAGGAGCCCTCTCCGCTGCTTGGATTGACTATAAGAAGGCCTATGACGCGGTGCCCCATTCGTGGCTGAAAAGAGTTTTAGAGTTGTATAAAATAAACCCAACTCTAAAATCTTTTCTAAGCAAATGCATGGGACAGTGGGTGACAGTCCTTCGTCAACCAGGTAGCGTAGACAGCTCGTTTGATTCGGAGGACTTGATAAGGATTGAAAGAGGCATATTTCAGGGTGACAGTCTGAGTTCGCTATGTTGGTGCTTAAGTCTGAATCCTCTCAGCACTCTGTTGAAGGATTCAGAGTTAGGCTATCGTCTTCGTAGAGGGGGTGAGGTTATATCTCATTTGCTGTACATGGACGACCTCAAACTCTTTGCACCGAAACGCCAAGACTTGTTGGGGCTATTAAAAACCACAGAGGTTTTTAGTAACGCCATCAAGATGGAGTTCGGTGTCGACAAGTGTGCGGTCATGCATGTACAGCGAGGGAAAGTAGTAAATTCAGAGAATTTACAACTTTCCGAGACAATAACTCTCAGATCCCTCTCCGAAGACGAGACCTACAAATATCTCGGTATGTCACAGTCATTGGGTATATCAGCAGATGACATTAAGAAATCGGTGAAGGAGCGCTTCTTTTGCCGGCTGACAAAAGTACTCAAAAGTCTTTTGTCAGGCGGTAATAAGGCGCGAGCCTTCAACGGTTGGGTAATGCCTCTGCTGATATACTCCTTTGGCATACTGAGATGGACTCAGACTGAGCTCGACGCCCTGGATAGAAAGGTCCGTCAACTGCTCACTACACACCGTATGCTACACCCGCGCTCGTCTGTTATGAGACTGTATATCCCGCGGAAGTTGGGGGGTCGAGGCTTTTTAAATGCCAAGAACCTTCACAACCGCGAGGTATGCAGTCTCAGGGATTATTTCCGCAACAACGAGTCCGGGATGCATCGCGATGTTGTGGCAGTTGACAGGAGCCTCACGCCTCTTTCATTGGCAAACGAGAACTGGCACAAACCATCGGTGCTCAGCACTGATGATCGCAAGGAAGTATGGAAGAGCAAGGAGCTGCACGGGCGATTCTATCGGGCCCTGACGGGACCCGATGTGAATATGCTCGCTTCGGTGAACTGGCTACGCTTCGGGGACCTCTTCGGAGAAACCGAGGGTTTTGCCTGTGCAATTGCAGACGAAGTTATCAAGACGAACAACTACCGGAAATACATAATGAAGGACGGTACGGTCGACATTTGTCGGGCATGCCGCCGTCCAGGCGAATCTCTTCGTCATGTTATTTCCGGTTGTTCGCATCTTGCTAACGGCGAGTACTTGCACAGACATAACCTAGTAGCCAGGATCATCCACCAGCAACTTGCTCTTAGATACTGCCTTGTCGAGTCCGAGGTGCCGTACTATAAGTACGCACCTCTGCCAGTTCTCGAGAATGGTCGTGCGTTGCTCTACTGGGACCGCTCTATCATCACGGACAGGACTATTGTCGCCAATAAGCCTGATATCGTGCTGGTAGACCGGTCTCAGCGCCGGGCTGTGATCGTCGATATCACCGTACCACATGACGAGAACCTCGTGAAAGCCGAGAAGGACAAGCTGAGCAAGTACCTTGACTTGGCTCACGAGGTTACCGCCATGTGGGATGTTGATTCGGCGATCATAGTCCCAATAGTCGTGTCGGCAAATGGCCTTATAGCGAAAAGCCTCGACCAACATCTCAAGAGGCTTTCGCTAGACGGTTGGATCAAGGGTCAGATACAGAAGGCAGTCATCCTAGACACAGCGCGCATCGTCAGGAGGTTCTTCTCTCTGCAGCCCTAACCACCGGTAGCTTGGGCCCTGCCCCGCTGCTGGCGGCACCCTAGTTTTTAAGTTTTTTATAATGTTTATATTTATTTTATATGTATTGTAAAAAACTTAGGAATTAAGAAAGAAAATAAATGAGTGAATAATAATAATATTTCTTTATTTCAGACATCAGTCCATAGTGCACATGTACATCAAAATAAATTTTTACACAGAATATTTAAAAAACAAGAAACAAGAAAAAATTTATAAACAAAACATAAAACTTAACTAATGAGCCCAATTTATAAACTAAACATAAAACTTAACTTATGAGCCCAATTGTTACACTCACTAAGTGTATTTGGATTGGACAATCGGGTTTGAAAGATATAGTGTTAAGGATGCTGTTTTGGCTGCCACGTATTCTGCTAAGTAGGGAATGCGCTTTTTTCCTCATGATGGCATGAAAACCATCCGTGCGCGCTTCAGTGAACATTCCTGAAGCACTACAGAAGCGTGGCAGCCCCAACAACATCCTAAATCCATTATTGTATTGGACTCGAAGAGCATTGTAAGCTTTTTTGGTAAATGAAGTCCACAGGCTGCTCGAGTAGAACGATTGACAAAATGCTTTGAAAAGAGCAATTTTAACATCGTCCGCACATCGAGCAAACCTACGGACAATCATATTACACCTCACTGACAATGCTCTGCGCTCCCTTTCTATGTCCTTATCATCCTTGAGATCATTTGTCACTATGTGACCAAGATATTTAAAACTACTTACTAATTTCAAAGGGCTCCCGTTTAAAAGAACGGGAGGAACGACATCAGGAGAATTGGTCTTAGCTTTAAACATCATTACCTCACTTTTCTTGCTATTATATCGCAGGCCGTGTTCTTCTGCGTATCTCTCGCAACATTTCAGTAATTTGCGCATACCACTGATCGATGGGCTCAGCAACACCATATCATCTGCGTAGCTAATATTATTTACGCTAATATCATCTATGTGGCATCCGACATGGCTGTTGCTGAGCTCAACGAGCAGCTGATTGATATACAAATTAAAAAGTTTTGGCGAGGTCAAACCGCCCTGCCTAACCCCACATTCTAAAATATACTCTTCAGACATGTCATTAGCCCATTTTACTACATTAAGTTGTTTGCTATACCATATTTTAAAAATATTTATTAGTTCTATTGGCAACTTTATACTATGAAGCTTGTCCCATAGTTTCTCGTAGACCACTAGATCGAAAGCTTTGGACAAGTCTAAAAAGCAGGCATATACTGGAGTTTTTCTTTCTGTGTAGTATTTGACAGTATGCTTGAGAGCCATGATAGCTGTTTCAGTGGACAATCCAGCTTTGAAGCCGAACTGAGCGTCATGTAAAATTAAATGGCTTGTGAGGTGTTTTTCAAGCACACTGTCAAGCACTTTTGCTACGATTGTGGCTAGTGAGATCGGTCTGTAGTTTGATACATCTGAAATGTCCCCGGTCTTATTTTTTAGTATGGGTACCACTATTGTTTTCATTAGCTGTTCAGGCAAATGACTATGACTTAGACAAAGTGAGAAAAACATAGACAAAATCCTAGATAAATGTGGCCCAGCCCACTCCAAGTGTTCGACACTGAGTCCATCGTGACCCGGGGATTTTCCTTTCTTCATGTTTTGAATAATTTGTCTTATTTGGTTGCTGGTGAACTCAATGGTGAGGGTCTTATCACTGGACTCTGCATTAGGCAGTTCAGGTGTCACAGATGTACTCAGTGCCGATTGAACTCTAAACTGTTTCATAAATAAATTTGCAATTTGTTTAGTGTTATTAATACCTTCTATGCTAACTGGAAGACAAGGCTTTGTATTGAGCTTGTTTGTGGATTTCCAGAATTGTTTAAAATCTTTGTTTTTATGGTGCGTCGCCAGTATGTCCATCCTAATTTGTTCTTGTTGATTTTGGCACCATTTTAATTTAGCTTTGAAAGCTTTTCTACTTGATGACATTTCGTCATAGAACGGACCGTTTTTTGGCTTACCAGCATCTAACCAAGTACAATACATAATCCTTGCCTTCCTGTGAAGAAAAGAGACATGTTTATTCCAGCCTAACACTTGAGATTTTCTTTTTACATTTAGTTGAGTGGATGACGAAATTGCCGCCTCACTAAGGATGGATATAATATCGTGGTACATTTCATCTAATACTAAGTTATGCTTAACATTACTACAAAAAGTGTTACTACACTCTCTAAAAACATCTGGAAAGTTGATATCTCGCAGCTTTTCATGACAAAGTGAGTAATATTTGTCTCTTTGCTCCCTTGTTCGTTCCCCCCAATTTATTTTACTTCTATTAATTTGTTTGGTAAGTAATTTTGGTTTAATACCACTTATTTCACACTGTACCATCAGTGGAAAGTGGTCTGACCAAAATGAACCGTGTTTTACATCTATTGCTTTTACGAGTTGAAATGCTGCTTTTGTAACCAAACAATGATCCAGCCAGCGCTGTGTACCATCAATGTCACTTAAATACGTGTGTGTGTTAGAACTATACCCCATATGAATAAAGTCTGCACATAACCATTCCTGTTCAGAGCAAAATTCTAACATCTCTTTACAAAATAAAACGTCTGGGTGTGCGTTGAAATCTCCTAACATAAAAGCACACTCAGTATCACTACTCTCTATTATGGCACTTATAATTCCTAAACAGTCTGTGAATTCAGGCAAGTTCTGGTCCGCGTTAGTAGGCATATAAACACTGAACACTAGAATATTTTTATCGTTTATAGTAATTTTAATTGCACACACCCTCGGATTATTGCACTCGACTATAGATACACAGGGAAATGTGGATTTTTTCCAAAGAAGGGCTACTCCACCATATGGCCTTCCATGTAAAACACCTTTCGAGGTATCGACAGCAGATTTTCCTGTACAGCTAAAATTATCATCAACACCATTGAGCCATGACAAGTCATGCGGTAGAAGCCATGTTTCTTGTAAAGCAATTACGTCGGCAAGTTTACAGATCTCTCGGACCCCATCAATTGATCGTTTGAGTGATCTGCAATTAAAGCTTGCCATATTACAAAAAAATTTTTGCGCATACTCCATAGTCTATTAGTTTAAATTAACTCGATATAGGTCTCACCGAGCTCCTTTCTTCACCGCTTCTTTGTCTAAAGTTTACATAGCGGCGAAAGGAAATCCCGTTGGGCCACAGATTATCATCAAGAAACAATGAAATCTTTTGCTGCGATACAAATAACTTGAAAGAATTATAATTTCTTTCATGTTTCATGTTTATTTTTGCGAGTGTAACTCTCTCCATAGTTTTTCCAAAGACGTAGTTAATAATGTCTTCGTCCGTGACGTCTTTATGCACATTCGTAATAAATAACGGGATTTTTAAATCAGCCGCTTTAAATTTACTTTCCGGTTGAATTTCAGCTTTACCAACATGGCCAATAAATTTATTCCGAAGACGTTTCCTTTGCACCAATACCCAATTTTTGTCATTCTCGTCACTTTTCCATTCTCCGTCTTGTACAACTTGCGCCATCGACTGCTTTTCCTGGTTTATCACTGCTGTATTTTTTGATGAATTGCAATTTTTTATTAAAATATTATCGATTCCAGTTGAAGGTGAATCGAATGTTTCTTCTATTTGTGCATTTTTGACCGGTTTTTGTGGCAAAGATGAAAGCGATAACGGGCAATATTGAGATATTAACGGTTGTTCAGTAGACGCGCCATTATTATTATCTGGAGATGCTTGCGCAGATTTGAACGCGGGCGACGCGACACCACGCAGCCGCGCCCCCCGCTTCCCTTCCCCGCGCGCCTGCTCAGCTTCCCGCGTTCGACTTAAAATTCTTGGAATTCCATCGCCGTTGGCGCGTTTTGGTGTTGAAGTATTATTACATAGATGCACATTTGCGCTCGGCTGATTACAAAAGTTTGAATTATTATTGTTGACACCACCTTTCATGATTGTAATTTGCTCGACTGTAGCATAATTTTCCTTGATGTGTTTTATCTCTGTTTGTAAAATTAAAATATCTTTTAATAGTTTACTCACATCGATATGATCCCATGTAATTGGAGGTAGCTTATTGAGATTTTTTGCTACAAAAATAGGTATCAATTCTGGATCTGTGCTTTTAAATAGTGTAATAATATCTTCCAGGTCTCTCTGCTCTTTATTTTTCCGATAAGTTTTCCTTTTGCTCGATGGTATAGAATCAAATAACAGCGTCTTCGCTGTATCGATGTCTTTTTCGGTGTAAGCAGTCGCACAAATACGGATCATGCTTTCATTATCCATCACGTCTAACTTATTTTGAATGAAAGCTAACACTTCATCAATCACTATGTTACAATTAGAACATTTTAAAATGTTTGAATTTGGCGGTGGCGCCATTTTTCAAATACTCGTAATTCGCGCTTAACGCGTCACGTCCGCTCACAACGGTATCCCGGACGGAACTCTTTTAATAAACTAATAACTATAACTAATAACAAACTATAACTATAACTAATAACTCGGAATTTAGTTGATCACAGATCACAGCACAGTAAGCAATCACTATGGATCACAGATTAGCAATGCGCGCGCATCGGCGCCTTTTTTTTTAAGCAACGGCACAGAACCAGCCCGTATGCCATTAATAATAAAGTAAATTAATATTTTTGTGTTTTGTTACAGAAAAATTAAAGTAATTTATGGTCTAAATTAATTAAATTAACGAATTTAATAATTCTTTATTATATTTTATTTTACCTCTCAAAGTTAATTTTATTCATAAAATGTTGACCACACTTTTCTGACATAAAAACTCTTTACTAAGATTTAAAAAGGTACCGTTCGTTTTAGACGGAGCATTTAGAAACCGTGCGTTTTACATTACACATTACAGCACTAGTGCGTAATAAGATACCTACATTACGATACAGAAATTGGTCCAATAAGAGACCCTTTACGAGCAAATATGTTATAAATGATTTAAATATTATCAAAAATAATGTATAACTCACGACAATGTATATTTTTTTTGTTTTTGTCCCTAGTTTTAATATCATTCAGACTCAGCGAAATATATGTAGTGATCATTTTGCCGAGTCATCATGACTTTCAAAATATGAAAAATAATAAAATGTTTAAAAAGTGTACATATCCTGTTACTGTGATATTACACAATTACATATATCTTATGTATTATCACATAATATAACAAACACTTTTCGTATGAAAACTAACGTGGTTATTACACATTTTAAACAAATACACGGGTAAAAAGCCTTGAAGAAGATCGCCGGACGCGATCGAAACTCGAGTCGGACTGTTCTGATAACAAACACTCTTTCACTATTTCATACTTACCTACATTACAAATGCGAAACACCGGATGTATGGTGCTCGATCACGTTGAAACGGCTTAACGGATCGGATTGAAACTTGGAACATAGAATAATAATAAATAAATATTCGTAGACATTACACACACAACACCATCTGACCCGAAATGAAGCAAGGCTTGTACCACAGGAACCAGATATCTGATATAATACTTATATAGTTATAAATATATATCGTAGTGGTAGGACTCTTAGCAGAGTCCGCCTGGGGAAGTACCACCTTTGCCAGTTATTCTACCGCCAAGCAGTAATGTGCAAACATTACTATGGTCCGGTTTGAAGGGCAATGTTTCCAGTAAAATTACAGGGCTTAGAGATATAACATCTTAGATCTCTGGGTGACGAGCACAGTGCAGTGTCTACCTATAATGATTTGGACTCTTCATGTTCCAATAGTTGCATGTCACTTTGCTGTTATGTGGCAGGCATGTTGCTTACCATCACGCAAATGTCCTGCTCGTCTCGTCACTCTTTATTTAAAAAAAAATAAAAAATACAGTCATAGGTACTTATCATACATCCAGACACAGAACAAATAGCACACATACATACTATACCTACTATTTTCATTCCGGGAAAATAAAACCCAAAAAACTGCGGCTGCTTTGCTAGTCGGTAAGTTTCATTTTGTGTTGAAAACTCTTTTGATCGAACAAAAAAAAATTCGTAGATAAACATATTTTTTTCCAATTTCAGATCGGGAAAAATCGTTCCTACAGACTGGGAAAGTCCATCCGTTCTCTTTACAACGATCTCCTGTCCCCTACGTACAACCGGTCCGAATTGTACGTCCGGTCCACTGACTCGACGCGGACCAAGATGTCCGTCCTGCTGGTCCTGGCCGCGTTGTACCCGCCTCAGGCCGACAGCTGGAGCGAAAATGTGAACTGGGTACCCGTGCCCTACACCACCGTCCCAGCTAAATATGACTTTGTAAGTACGTATAAAGATTTATATGTTTGAAGTAGGACTCATTGCAGAGTGCGTTGAGACCCGGGATGAAGGGCAATATTTTCAGAAAAATTATAACCCTATAAATAGAGATAAATTATCTTATGTCTCTGGGTGATGAGTACAGTGTAGTACTAGGCAGTGATTTTGCCTTTTCATGGTTCAATAATAGGTGCGTGAAATTGTGCTATTAAAGACAGGCCCGTTGCTTGCCATCAGGCACACGTCCTGCTACGTCCACTCTATAGTATAGAGTGACAGGAAGAACAGACTACTTTTTTAGAGTCTATACTATAAAAATTCTCTAGTCTGGAGGCCTCACTCTAGATAATGAACGCGATAAAAATAATTGGGAAAATTATTGTTGTATTGTGCCTTGTGGTACTGCCTCGTTGTTACGGCATATTGCTTACCATCTGGCATACTTGTTGCACACAGCTCGTTACGGCTGGTCTAGTCGAGAGAACGGTGACTGCTAATCCGGAGTCCCGGGCTTAAGCCCCACGCTCACCACTGTCTTTTTGAAGTCATATTTATGTGTAGTTCCACTAACCCAAAAATAATGAAGGAAAACATGTACCTCAATCTTTCCAGATCAACCTAGCACTGGGCTAGCGTGGTGAATTCTGGCTCTGACTCTTTTGCAAGAGAAGGCCCCCAGTCCCAACAGTGGGAACATTTAGTGAGCTGCTATTGTTTTAAACTTAAATTCTTTTATCCAGAACTTGTTCGACGTAAACTGCCCGAACTACATCACTGCGTCCTACTCCCTGCTGCTGGCGAAACCGTCCTCTATGGAGAAGCATCACGCCACTCTGGAAGCTCTGTCCAGTATCATCGGGTCTGACATCACTCCGGTACCCGTCGCTGCTTATGGGATATACGACATTTATGTTGGACAGGTATGTTGTTGGATCACAATTTGGCAGACAGATAGACAGGCATAATCACTTAATTTAATACATAGAACAGCAAACCTACAGTGTAAAAGAAAAGTACTTAGTTGCAGTCGTCACTTATATTTAAATCGTACATAAATCTCCATGAGTAAAACATGATATTGTTAATGTATTAGTATATATTATATTCATATTTATGTAATAACATGTACAATTATTATTTTGTAGGTTTATGTAGTATATTTTAAAAGTATTGTAGGTTATAGAGGTATTATATTTTATATATTATTAGTATTGGAGTTAACTTTCAAAATTATAGAATCAGAAATATCTTCCACTCATTATTGGTACTTCCCCGTCTTTCTATTATTCAATTCTCCTTTTCCATCCTGCGGTTGCCTGGAAGAGATCGCTCCTAGCGATAAGGCCGCCAATTGCTACTTTGTTTTTTATGTTTTGTATATTTTTGTTTTTTGTGTTCTTATTAAGTGCAATAAAGAGTTTATCTATCTATCTATCTATCTATAGTGCAAATAAAATGAAATAATACAATACAAACGATGTACGAGAATTGGTCGCTAATAATAAATAAATATTGGTGGACAATTCACACACAACACCATCTGACCCCAAACTAAGCAAAGCTTGTATGATGGCGGCCAGATAGCTGATATAATACTTATATAGTTTTAAATACATACTTATTATACATAGAAACACGAGGACACGGTGCAAACATTTGAATTCATCACACAAATATTTGCACTGGGTGGGAATCGAACCCACGACCCTCGGCTTCGCAGCTTTTACTTCCAACGAAGCCACGAGGCCAGTCACTTGTTTGTTTATTTAATTAATGACTTCAATTTACTGAATAGAAATTTCTTCGAGACAGCAATCATTAATAGCAAGAAACACGAGTAAAATACGAACAGTGTGCGGACAGAGTGCAAAAATGGAAGCTGGAAAAAATCGTTGCTTATGTTTGCTGAAAATAGATTGACTATATTCAGTCCACAGATTACAGAAATAAAACACTGTGATTCAGTCAGTATATTAGTCAAACTTTCAATGTTATATTAATTTACAGAAATATAATCAACAACCTATGACGGCCTATCATTTAACGTGACATTGGCGGAATTGTGAGACTAATCCACATAGAGCCATTAAAAAAAAAAAATCAACAACCTATTTTTAACCGACTTCCAAAAAGGAGGAGGTTATCAAAACGACCACCGTATATATTTTTTTATGTATTTTTCCCGATTTTTCTTGAACGTCTTGACTGATTTTTGTCTTTTGTGTGCCTATTTGTGGTTTCAAAGACGGATTTCAGTATTGTAAATATTATTTATTTTGTCCGAAAAAAAAGCGAAACAATATCCAACAACATAGACATTAAACTCGCATAGTTAACTAAATACATACGAGTTAACTATATCAGTAACGTATCTTTTTATTATCTATGATTTTACAATAACCGTTCCTCCAGTTTCAAAATGTCAACAGGAGCCTTTTCCTCAATGTTCGCAATCGTTGCAGAGGACCCTGGGCGTCCCCCTGAGCCCAGAGGTGGATCGCCTGATGCCGGCCCTGCACGCGGCCGCCGCGGACGCCGTGGACGCCTGGCTCGGAGACGACCGCTATCTGCACCTACAGGCCGGTCGGTTGTTACACCAATTTACTGTTATATTGAATACTTGTAACCGACATAACAAGTTACGGTTGGTCTAGTCGGGAGAACGGCGGCTGCCGATCCGGAGACCCCGGGTTCAAACCCCACACGCACCACTGTCTTTTCGAAGTCATGTGCGTAATGCCGCTAACTTAAAACGGTGAAGGAAAACATTGTGAGGAAACCGGCATGTACCTAGAATCTTTCGAAGTCATGTGTCATCCACCAACCCGCACTGGGCCAGCGTGGTAAACTATCTCCTTGCGAGAGAAGGCCCCGAGTCCCAGCAGTGGGAACGTTTAGTGGGCTGTTGATGATGATGATGAACCGACATAAACAAAAAGAAAAGTGTGTGCTAATGACCCCACAGCACAAGTGAAAACTGAATTATCTGAATTTCAAGGAACTTAAAGTCAGAAATGAATACCTTGTCCTTTTTTCTATCGGAATGCTCGTAGCTCGAAAAAGCGACATCCTTTCATGGTTGATGTTCCAAAGACACGAACGAAGAGATTTGACTCTACTTTTGTGATAAGAACGTCTAGGCTGTGGAATACGTTGCCTGAGTGGGTTTTCCCCGATGGTTACAATCTTTGTGTCTTCAAATCGAGAGTGAATCGGTTGTTTCTAGGTAAACACGCTCCATCGTAGACCGCATCGTCGCTTAACATCAGGCGAGATGGCGGTCAAGTGTAAACCTATAGAAGTTAAAAAAAAGAATAAGAAGAAAAGCCTTAGAAAGTTCATTATCAATTTATTAGTCAATTTCCCCATTAAAAAGTAATCCCCGAACAACCCAACTCGGACTGCTCCCGATGCAAAGGTACCCATGACGCTCACCGCGTTCCTACGATGGCAATTATCTGAACTACGTCTTAGTACGTCCTTGTCCATACATATGGGGTTTTGTGGTACTCGCCACTTTGATCTCAAATACCTCCTATTTAATAGCACACTGAATAGCAATACTAGGCCAAGTTTAGTAGACCAAGGGCTCATCATCTCATCTCATTTACGAAAACTTGTTCGAGCGCTTTGTAGAATTAGTATTGCTCCCGGCCCAGGGGCCAGGCACTCATACCTAAAGGGTTCAAATAAGTAACATCTTTTAGATTTTTGCGTATTTTCACCCTTGATGATTCATTTGGGATATTTATTGTACCTATTAGCTACTAACTGTGATTAACTTACTGATAACGTGGAGTCAGCTAGATAGGATGGATAAGATAGCACGGCTTAGCAGATTTTCATTCGTAAGTAATTTACTTTCGCCAAATACGATGCAAATGAATCATATTATCAAATATACTATGTTACCACCAACTTTAATAATAAGTTACGGTGGTCTAGTCGGGAGAACGGCGGCTGCCGATCCGGAGACCCCGGGTTCAAACCCCACACGCACCACTGTCTTTTCGAAGTCATGTGCGTAATGCCGCTAACTTAAAACGGTGAAGGAAAACATCGTGAGGAAACCGACATGTACCTAGAATCTTTCGAAGTCATGTGTCATCCGCCAACCCGCACTGGGCCAGCGTGGTGGATTATGGCCTTAACTCTCTCCTTGCGAGAGAAGGCCCCGAGTCCCAGCAGTGGGAACGTTTAGTGGGCTGTTGATGATGATGACCACCAACTTTAATAAGAACTAGTTTATGTGTAAATACAGTTAATGTAGGTACATATTATTCTTATATTTCAGTCGTTGTAAAAGTTGAAATAAATATCCACCCTGACAAACACGTAAATAATCTTTAAAATAGATAGTATGATCTCTTTCAGGTAACAGGTCTACCTGATGAAAGAGCATTCTACTTGTTACTTGAAAGAGATTAGTTATGGTGAGAAGACCGCCATGCCTTACTTTTTTTTAGAAAAATGAGTGGTGTCATGGTACACCTGGTTGGAACAAAAGACAATTGGCAAAACAATGGCATGTCAGGCACATGTCCTGTTCGTCTCGTCACACTTTATTAAAAAAAAATATTGCTTAATTTTATTATTGAAAAATAAAATTGGCATCACTGGTCACGGGAAGTTTTTATACGTCACTTTCGTTATATATTTTTCTTACGGTTTTAGTCAGTCGTGCATTTTATATTTCCTTCTCCTCTAAGCCTGCCGTAAGGTACTTCGTTCCAATAAACAAGATTGTACTTGACCGTTGTCTCGTCTGATGTTAAGCGACGATACAGTTTTCTATAGAACGATTTTACCAAGAATAAACCGATTCACACTACATTTTTTTATAGTATAGAGTGAGGAATCAAGCAGGACATGTGCCTGATGGTAAGCAACATGCCATAACAGCACAGTGACACGCAGCTATTGGAACATGAAGAGTACAAATAATTAGCTGCAGCACTGCACTGCGCTCGTCACCCAGTGATATAGGATGTTTTATCTCTATGCCCTGTAATTTCACTGTAACATTACCCTTCAAACCGGAACACCGTAATGTTTGCACATTACTGCTTGACGGTAGGATAACTGGCAAAGGTGTGTTACGTCCCCAGGCGAGCTCTGCGAAGAGTTCTACTACTACAATTTAAAGTCACTCAGGGGGTAACCATTATTGTACTTACTAATCCAATGTCATAATCATTGTCCAGGTGTGATGCTCCACGAGTTTATCACCCAGGCTGACGAGCTGGTCTCCGGCGGTGACACCCCCCGGGTGAGGATCTACTCTGCTCACGACCTGAACGTGTACTCGTTCGAGGCAGCCTCCATGGCGTACCCTCGCCAAGGACCACCTTCCTTCAACACCCTGTTCGGTTTGGAGCTGAGGCAGGTGGAAAGTACTGGAGAATATGTTGTTCTGGTGAGTTCTAGAATTTGTTTAAATCTTTAAAAAGTCTAATCACCTAGCAGTGCTCTGCGTTCGTCTCCCAGACCTTTATGATATTTTATCTCCATGCAATGTTTTTTTCACTAGAAACATTCCCTTTCAAACCGGAGTACAATAAAGTTTTCACGTTAATGCTTGATGGTAGAATAAAAGGTAAAGGTCTGAAACTTCAGTAAGCGGGCTCAGCAAAGAGTCCTATCACTACAAATAGATGTATGGATATGTCTTAACTGTATCCTTATGAAAGAGACTGTAGTTTCAGCAGTGGGAATATTGCATGGGTAACTTATGCGTTGTCTTTTTGACAAAAATGATCTCAAAGTATGCTAATTGATAATCTTTGCTGTAAATTAGTTATGCTATAATATATGTTACTTTTATCTCTAACAGCCTATCTACCAACAAGACCCTGACGACGAAGTGGTCTACCTCTCGGTCGCCGGCTGCGGCCCTCTCTGCCCCTACGACACATACAAGGAGCTGGTCTCCAAGTTCACTCGTGACGTAGACTCCTGGAGAAGTGACTGCGGATTCTACCACGATATGGACATCGACGATTCAGCCATCGCATGATATCAAGACACAGCTGATAGTTTTATTTTCGCAAATTATTTATTTGCTCGTAATACATATTAGATGTTATAGCTAAAATCAATTACTATATTCAAAGATTTTTACTGTAATAGGTTCGCACTTGACCACCATCTCACCTGATGTTAAGCGACGATGCGATCTACGATGGAATGTGCTTACCTAGAAGAAACCGATTCACTCTCGATTTGAAGATACCAAGATTGTAACCATCGGGAAAAACCCACTCAGGCAACGCATTCCACAACCTAGACGTTCTTATCACAAACGTGGAGTCAAATCTCTTCGTTCGTGTTTTTGGAACAGCAACCATGAAACGATGTCGCTTTTTTGAGATACGAGAATTCCGATAGAAGAAAGGGCAAGGTGGTATTAGATCATGCAGATCAGTTGCACACTCTCCGAAGTGTATCCGATAAAAAACCGATAAGCTAGCAATCTTGCGGCGATGATCAAAACTTTGAAGTCTTTTACGCACAAGAGTGTCATTGCCTATGAGCCGTTTGGCACGTCTCTCAATCGATTCCAGAGTCTCCAGCTAATACTTAGCCGATCCATCCCAAAGGTGCGAACAGTACTCCATACAGGAGCGAATCTGTGCTTAAAGATCACGTTAAGGTGTTCCGAATTTGGACAAAACACAATTTTGTCCAGATAGATAATAAATAAAATTTCTATTGATTCTGTAGTTTTTTTACTCATTCTAATTAAGTACCTCATGTAAATGAGCTGTTCCCTGGGAGCTTTACTACGCCACCTATCGAAAATTGGTCGCACTAGACTTGAATAATAGGTTAGAAGAGGTATTGCAACTATACAAATTATAAATTATAATTTTTTAATCATTAGTTTGTCGGAAAAAATCATGATTTTCTGACGATTTACAGAGTAAATTTGGCAATTATGTACGGCATTGGTTCCATACAGTTTCAATACCTCTTCTTATCCATTACTTCGCAATGCAGTACAAAAATTATGCGACAAGGAGAAATGATCGAGGGTTGCAATCCACCCTCTTCAACTGCACTCAGTTGGACAGCTTACAAGTGACGGTATAGTGCTGAATCTTATATTATAAATCTTACCTTAATACCCTTTATATTATCTTACTTTATACCCTTCTATCACCTTACATAGGTCTCCTGGTGGTTCATTTGACCCATAAATTTTGTCCACGGGCCTGTAGTCTATAACAACTCACAAACCCTCACATACACACACATATGTAGAAGACTAGGTCTAAAAGTAAATGAGACAGCGTGGTAACTGGCCACTGGCCACTGCATATAATCTAAGAGGTTTTTTGAAACAAATACAAACATAAACTTCATCTAAGAGACCATTACCAGTGGGAATCATGGTAAAAATGTCCTATTATCTGATTGAAAGACAACACAATCACACAGCAAAAACAGGATAGAATTTCTATCATGTGAAAATAAATTAAACAACGTAGGTAATTAATTTATTTTAGGCAATATGTTTGTACAGATTTACACTTGAGTGTTATATCGCCTGATGTTAAACTACGATGAGGCCTATGTTAGAGCGTGATTAACTAAAAAATGCCAATTCGCTTTAAACTTGAAGATTGCATCCATCGGGCAAATCCACTCAAACCTTAAATAATTCAAATCAGTTCAAAGGAAACAGGGATAGTACACGCAAGATTCTAAGACCAAGATTATAAGACAAGAAAAAAGAAGTTAGGACCGACAGCATCTCTAAATATTATTTCTAAGTGTATAATTTTGAAGTCTTGCTTCGTACTTGACCGTCATCTAGCGATGATGCGGTGTAAAATGGACTATGCTTACGTAGAAGAAACCGTTTCAATCTCGGCTTGAATTTACCACCCCTAACCTTATTCATAGGAAAAAAATCTTCAAAATTATCCAAATTCTTCGAACACAAATCCTATCGACAAGAGATTATATAATTACCTATAAGGAATACAAAGAAAATGCCCGATAATGATATTATCATAGTTAGTTATTCTGACTCAATATTTATTATCTGCCCATTACTCACTATTTATATCTAATATTATTTATATCTTGGTTTCTTCATTTTGTCTAATTTTTCGATATTTTATAGGGTAAAAGAATTGAGCCATCATCTTCATCATCGAGAATTCATTAAGACTGACCGACTTATTCGGTTGTTTGTTAATTATAATACTCACTATTTATACTATGTAGTATTAAAGAATTGAGCACTTTTTGGTTATTAGAAAATCTTATAGACTTGCGTATCGACATGCATAACAAAAAAAATAATTGGTGGACAATTCACACACAACACCATCTGACCCCAAATACTAATTATACATAGAAACACCCAGACACAGTGCAAACATTTGAATTCATCACACAAATATTTGCACTGGGAATCGAACCCACGACACTCGGCTATGCAGGCAGAGCTACTACCAACTAAGCCACGAGGCCAGTCAATCTGTCATCAGTCAACAGCAGCATAATATTATCTGGAGCTATACAAAACGGCGTCTTACGATCCGTAGTTTCTGGTTCAAATCTAACTATGAGTTTGTAATCTCACGCGTTTTGCTTTAAACTGACGGTATTTACAATTTCAGGTAATTAATGAATAAATAAATAAATAAATAAATTTGACAGTGACATATACATAAACGTTACGTCAGTAACGGTAACAGTAAAAGAGTATATATATACTGCATATAGATTTACACCGAAAGCACGGGTCTGATCGCTCTTGTCTGGTCGCTCTTGTGGAAGTGTCCTACTTTTGTCGCGGTACATCACTATGTCGCCATAGCTAACATACACCTCATCTGCTTACGATTGGTACAAAGGAACCGTGTGGAAAAACCTGATCTATTTACTTTTTCTTTATATAAGGCATCTCATAGAAAGCCCAGCATGCCAAAAGGCTCGTAGGCAACGACACCCTTGTGTGAAAAGTACTTCAAAGTCTTCAACAGCGCCGCAAAATTGCTCGCTTATTGGTTTTCTATCGGATGCATTTCGGTGAGTGTGCATCTGATGGGCATGATCTAATACCGGTTTGCCGTTTTAGCTATCGGACTGCTCATAGCTTAGAAAATGACATCATTTTATGATTAACGTTCCGGTTTGCCTCCATAAGAACATCTAGGCTGTGAAAATGCATTGCCTGAGTGGATTTTCTTCGATGATAACAATCTTGGCGTCTCCAAATTAAGACTTAGTTATTCTAGGTAATCACGCTCCATCGTAGACCGCATCATCGTGTAACATCAGGCAAAATAGATACAAAGTGTATACCTAAAATAGTTAAAAATAAAAAGACGTAGTGCCATGGGACACAAAGTAGGAACAAAGTTCCGCGGGATAATTTCTAGTGTCATATTTTATTCAGTTCTAGCAATATCCCTATCTCCTTCAAGCCCGCCGTAAGGATCTTCGTTCCAAAAACCGATTTCGCTTCTAAAAGTCAAACAAAGTGTGACATTTCATTTGATTGAAAATAATTTATTTGGCAAACCAACCCGGGGTCTAGTTCCATATGTTATCATTTTATTGCAGACACGCCTCCGCCACTCTGTGCGTTGGCAATCTTTATTATTATCACGAGATTTACACGCGCTAGTCAGGCCTCCAATATTTGACTTAGTTATCTAGACACAGAGTGTTTAAAGTTTGCTCTATACCTATCAAAGACACACCCCCATTCTTACACATTTTGACTGCCACAGCTGTGTTTTGTGTTTTTACATATGGATTAACATTTTTCACACTATGTGTTAATCCAGTAATGTACTTACTAAGTATTTAATTTCATTGATAATGTACGAGTTTGTCATAGCCAATGGTTTTATCAATGGTAAAAACAAAAGTTAATATTGGAGAACATTTCTCACACAACCCCACCTGACCCCAAACTAAGCTAAGTTTACACTATGAGAGCCAGGTAGCTGATATAATACTTATACACCTAGTTATAAGTTGCAGTACGATTTGTACCTGTTGTCGTGGAGCCTTGGGTTGTTGGGGAGCAGAGGCTAAATAAAGGGTTCGTCTCAGAGTTAGGGCGCAGGCTGAGGGAGAATACGGGTGACTCCCGCTCCGGCGTGTCCCTGGATCAAAGGTTGGACATTGCCATTCAACGTGCCCCGTTCCTCTCCGCTCCGCGGATCTCCTCTCTCGGCGCTAGCCTAATCTAGCCTGTTTTCCCGATATTTTGAAAAATTCCGCTCCTCTCAGCTAATGCCGTTTCCTTTGTAGCGAAGTGGAGAAGAGATGTGGATTTCAAGACATGTGATTGGTGAATCACGGCATAAAACTCGTCTTCGCTCTCTCAACCTTACTCTTTCCTTGCGAGAAAAAGCCCCGTGTTAGGGGTCCCACACAAAACTGCGATGCGATGCGACGCCGTATCGGAGGAACTTGCGATGGCGAATTACTCGGATGAGGCGTCGCATCGCATCGCATCGCAGTTGTGTGTGTGGGAGCCCTTACCCAGCAGTGGGAACATTAAATTTTGATGCCCCTCAGATGTCGTACACGTTTGTCTCATCAAATAAAAAAAACGTACTGTATAAGGAATAGGTATTCTGATGTAAAACTATATTTACAATCCAGATAGGACATGCAATCGCTAATCTTTAAAACATTAATAAAACGATCAATTGTTATCAGAAGTTATAGATAGACAAATTGTAAAAAAGTGTTAAGTCATAGCTACTTAACACATTTATATAATCTTATATATAAAACTAGCTGACCCGGTGAACTTCGTACCACCATGTATTTTCTCGTCTACATTTTCTAGACTTTCTGCTGTACAAATCTTGTCCCGACAATAACAAACAAAGAATTATCCTATTTGGTGCAGTCATTCAAAAGTTATGAGCGTACATACATTTCGAAGATCCATTTTTACGGTTCTGTAAAACGTACTAACTGGACCTATATGGGTTTGTCATGTCTGTCTGTCTGTCCATCCGTATGTCACAACCATTTTTTTCGAAACTATAAGAACTATACTGTTGAAACTTCATACAGTTAATAACATTTTACTTCAACGTATATAAGCAATTAAAAGCAAGTAATCCCTTTATGCAGAATACAGAAGACCGCACCTTTTGGCGTTCATTAGGAGAGGCCTACGTCCAACAGTGGACGAATATTAAATAGGCTGATAATGATGATGAATCCCTTTATTGTTAATCAAGTTATTACCAAAAATCAGTTTTATTTTCATTGTAGTGCTTTGTGATATACGATGTTTTTTGTTTGATTACCTGGCACATGGACAAACAAATCTGATGGTTTTCGAACACGGGAGGGAATATGTAACATACAATTGACCATGTGAGAATCATGGGTTTTCTAGATTAATACCACAAACACTATAACACGCTCAGCGCCTTGTGTATCGTTTAGGATACACAATGTCATAAGAAGTGTGTATAGTTTATGATACACACTCCCCATTTCAGTTAAAGCAGTATGTATCCGAAATGCGCACGCTTTCTACACATTTTCTCAGTGGTTTTGGGTTGGGAATCGGACAATCAATTAAGGAGTATTAAGAGAAAAATAAAAATCACCTTGAAATAATTTTATTCAAAAAAAGAAAGTTACTTAGAAACTAAATAATCAATTTAATAAGTTCAAAATAAATCAGTGAATATTATTGAAACGTTTTTGACACAGAAAACTTTCACATACATAGCATTTTGTAGTTGTTTGAGCTGCTCTGAAAGTCTTGCCACCAATAACTTTCCTGTCATACTTTTTATAGCACCTCTGCACATCTTCAGCGTACAATTTTCTCTCCAACTTTGTTACTTATGAGATAATGTTTTCTATTAGACGGTCTTCCCGTCATAATAGGGGCTGATGGCACTTCATCACCGGCTGACTGAACAGATCGTTTTAGTAAAACTACAATTATTTGTTCCCTGAATTGAGTGATAGTAAGTTTCTTGAGATAATATTTGGTTGAATAATAAATGTGCATTCAAGAGAGAAACACAGAGAAATAATATTACGAAAAGTGTTTCTTTATTGATACACATGGCCTGGGGAATAGTTTATCTATATACCTTAAAGTATTTCCCAGGCCACGTGTATCAAAGAATATACACACCGGTAAAAAATGGGATGACGGGGGAGGGTGTGTGATTACTTTGTATACTATTTTAACACCTCACAACTCACAACACTAAGAAAACAAAAATTAAAAGTTGTCAAAATTTGGTAGTATTTCCATATAGGGCTTGGCGCTGAGCGTGTTAAGGTTGCCCCTGGGACTTGTTTATGATCAAAGCAAAAGCAAGCCGCACTGGAAACTGTAGTCGTTTAAACTCAAACGGTGCATCAGTCGGAATCATTGGGATACCACCGATCGGATCCACGCATCCCAATGACAACGTCCAACGTCTTCTCCTTTATACTTTCCTTTCAGTATAGTTGCTACTATCACGTTGTTCAGTATTTTTTATAGCTAACCGTGTGCCATTGCAAAGACGCGGTTCGTTCATACTTCACAACATTTTAACTACCGATCCAACTTAAAGATTAGGTATGAGGTGGCAATCCTGGAAAATCCAGCGAGTTCAAAAATTTCGGTGGATGGGTAGTTGTTGACGACATCATCTTGAATCGAATCAACTGATTTATAAATCCTCAGGTCGCCTGTAATTTGTTCTTGAATTTTGAAATTTAATTAATTTGCATCTATTTCATTTACATAATAGGTATTAATATTTATTTATCATGTGGCTGTCTTGTCCCAATATTGGGCAACGGCTTCCATACCCTCCTTCCACTTTTCCCTTTCTATGGCTAATACAGTCCAGTCTTTCCGATATTTGTGGAGGTTGTCTTGCCATCGTTTCTTTGGTCTGTCTTGTCGTCGTTTGCAATCTGGCTTCCTCCACGTGGTAATTTTGGCCCAATAATCATCCGACATGCAGCAAACGTGTCCAGCCCGATCCCACTTTCAAATTGGCTGCTTTTTGAGTCACATCGGCTATTCCGGTTTTGGAACGCAGTCTGGTGTTTCGTATTCTGTCCGTTAGTTTTACTCCAAAAATATTGCACTACACAGCACAAACGTGTGTATTCAAATCATTTTGCACAAATAGGGATATTAAATCAATAATTCAAAATAATAAAACACTTTTTTTTTTTAATTAATGGCTCTATGTGGATTAGTCAATAAACACTTTTGGTAACGCGGTTTGTGTTTGACTGACACTTGATTGATATAATGACGTGAAAACTGACGCATTTTATATCGCGCGCCGAAACTAAATCAAAGTAAATAATATCGTGAAACCGACCAAATTGAAAATCAGTACTGATGAGCCTTACGTTTTGTGATTATTCAATTTAATTTGGTTCGCGATTAACATTTTAGTTAGAAAACGTTTGTATGGGAAAAAGAAAAGGGCTGTTTTTAGAGTTTTCCCGGCAATTATTCGATTTTTTCTCGCCGTAAAAACCATCCTTGGACTTCAACGAACATTTAAAACAAAGAATTGTTCAAATTGGTCCAGGCGTTGTTGAGTGATGCGCTTACCAACACATTTTGCGATTCATTTGAATATTATAGATTTTAGATTTGCCATAAGCTCCGGGAAATTTTAATCGAAATAGAGTGAAAAACATTTACAAATAAAAGCAGCCAAGTATTTATGACGTACTAAAAAAAACTACTCGTCAGATCGAGTTCAAACCAATTTTCGTTTGTAGTTTGCATGTACGTTATATATTTTGTTTAGTTTTATCATTATCTTATTTTAGAAGTTAGAGGGGGGGGGAGACACATTTTACCATTTTGGAAGTGTTTGTCGCGTAAATTATTCAGTGTAGACAAAAATGATTTTAGACACCTCAACATCATTTTTGAAGACCTATCGATAGACACCCCACACGTGTAGGTTTGATGATAAAAAAATGTTGAGTTTCAGTTCTAAGTATAGGGGGCACCCCTTTTTTTGTACAAATCTTAATGCGGTTCACAGAATACATATACTTACCAAGTTTTAACAGTGTAGTTCTCATAGTTTCGGCAAAAAGTGGCTGTGACATACGGACGGACAGACAGACAAACAGACAGACACGACGAATCTATAAGGGTTCCGTTTTTACGTTTAACGGAACCCTAAATAGACTATAATTGATCAGTTATCGAGCGGGATGAAAAATGATTAAATGACTAAAATGGCTATTAAAAAATAGGGGTTAGTGATAAAAGGGTAAAAATTTAGGGTTATATGTATTTTTTTACGCCACATTATAAAAAAATAAAAACAAAAAATTTTGTCCGAAAATTAAAAAAAAATTTTTTGGGGTGAACAACCCTTGTCACTTAGAGGTATGAAAAATAGCTAGTAGCCGATTCTCATACCTACTGAATATGCATATAAAGTTTGGTTAAAATCAGTAAAGCCGTTTCGGAGGAGTAAGGAAACAAACACTGTGACACGAGAATTTTATATATAAGATTCTCGTGTCACAGTGTTTGTTTCCTTACTCCTCCGAAACGGCTTTACTGATTTTAACCAAACTTTATATGCATATTCAGTAGGTATGAGAATCGGCTACTAGCTATTTTTCATACCTCTAAGTGACAAGGGTTGTTCACCCCAAAAAATTTTTTTTTAATTTTCGGACAAAATTTTTTGTTTTTATTTTTTTATAATGTGGCGTAAAAAAATACATATAACCCTAAATTTTTACCCTTTTATCACTAACCCCTATTTTTTAATAGCCATTTTAGTCATTTAATCATTTTTCATCCCGCTCGATAACTGATCAATTATAGTCTATTTAGGGTTCCGTTAAACGTAAAAACGGAACCCTTATAGATTCGTCGTGTCTGTCTGTTTGTCTGTCTGTCCGTCCGTATGTCACAGCCACTTTTTGCCGAAACTATGAGAACTACACTGTTAAAACTTGGTAAGTATATGTATTCTGTGAACCGCATTAAGATTTGTACAAAAAAAGGGGTGCCCCCTATACTTAGAACTGAAACTCAACATTTTTTTTTCATCAAACCTACACGTGTGGGGTGTCTATCGATAGGTCTTCAAAAATGATGTTGAGGTGTCTAAAATCATTTTTGTCTACACTGAATAATTTACGCGACAAACACTTCCAAAATGGTAAAATGTGTCTCCCCCCCCCTCTAACTTCTAAAATAAGATAATGATAAAACTAAACAAAATATATAACGTACATGCAAACTACAAACGAAAATTGGTTTGAACTCGATCTGACGAGTAGTTTTTTTTAGTACGTCATAAATACTTGGCTGCTTTTATTTGTAAATGTTTTTCACTCTATTTCGATTAAAATTTCCCGGAGCTTATGGCAAATCTAAAATCTATAATATTCAAATGAATCGCAAAATGTGTTGGTAAGCGCATCACTCAACAACGCCTGGACCAATTTGAACAATTCTTTGTTTTAAATGTTCGTTGAAGTCCAAGGATGGTTTTTACGGCGAGAAAAAATCGAATAATTGCCGGGAAAACTCTAAAAACAGCCCTTTTCTTTTTCCCATACAAACGTTTTCTAACTAAAATGTTAATCGCGAACCAAATTAAATTGAATAATCACAAAACGTAAGGCTCATCAGTACTGATTTTCAATTTGGTCGGTTTCACGATATTATTTACTTTGATTTAGTTTCGGCGCGCGATATAAAATGCGTCAGTTTTCACGTCATTATATCAATCAAGTGTCAGTCAAACACAAACCGCGTTACCAAAAGTGTTTATTGACTAATCCACATAGAGCCATTAATTAAAAAAAAAAAGTGTTTTATTATTTTGAATTATTGATTTAATATCCCTATTTGTGCAAAATGATTTGAATACACACGTTTGTGCTGTGTAGTGCAATATTTTTGGAGTAAAACTAACGGACAGAATACGAAACACCAGACTGCGTTCCAAAACCGGAATAGCCGATGTGACTCAAAAAGCAGCCAATTTGAAAGTGGGATCGGGCTGGACACGTTTGCTGCATGTCGGATGATTATTGGGCCAAAATTACCACGTGGAGGAAGCCAGATTGCAAACGACGACAAGACAGACCAAAGAAACGATGGCAAGACAACCTCCACAAATATCGGAAAGACTGGACTGTATTAGCCATAGAAAGGGAAAAGTGGAAGGAGGGTATGGAAGCCGTTGCCCAATATTGGGACAAGACAGCCACATGATAAATAAATATTAATACCTATTATGTAAATGAAATAGATGCAAATTAATTAAATTTCAAAATTCAAGAACAAATTACAGGCGACCTGAGGATTTATAAATCAGTTGATTCGATTCAAGATGATGTCGTCAACAACTACCCATCCACCGAAATTTTTGAACTCGCTGGATTTTCCAGGATTGCCACCTCATACCTAATCTTTAAGTTGGATCGGTAGTTAAAATGTTGTGAAGTATGAACGAACCGCGTCTTTGCAATGGCACACGGTTAGCTATAAAAAATACTGAACAACGTGATAGTAGCAACTATACTGAAAGGAAAGTATAAAGGAGAAGACGTTGGACGTTGTCATTGGGATGCGTGGATCCGATCGGTGGTATCCCAATGATTCCGACTGATGCACCGTTTGAGTTTAAACGACTACAGTTTCCAGTGCGGCTTGCTTTTGCTTTGATCATAAACAAGTCCCAGGGGCAACCTTAACACGCTCAGCGCCAAGCCCTATATGGAAATACTACCAAATTTTGACAACTTTTAATTTTTGTTTTCTTAGTGTTGTGAGTTGTGAGGTGTTAAAATAGTATACAAAGTAATCACACACCCTCCCCCGTCATCCCATTTTTTACCGGTGTGTATATTCTTTGATACACGTGGCCTGGGAAATACTTTAAGGTATATAGATAAACTATTCCCCAGGCCATGTGTATCAATAAAGAAACACTTTTCGTAATATTATTTCTCTGTGTTTCTCTCTTGAATGCACATTTATTATTCAACCAAATATTATCTCAAGAAACTTACTATCACTCAATTCAGGGAACAAATAATTGTAGTTTTACTAAAACGATCTGTTCAGTCAGCCGGTGATGAAGTGCCATCAGCCCCTATTATGACGGGAAGACCGTCTAATAGAAAACATTATCTCATAAGTAACAAAGTTGGAGAGAAAATTGTACGCTGAAGATGTGCAGAGGTGCTATAAAAAGTATGACAGGAAAGTTATTGGTGGCAAGACTTTCAGAGCAGCTCAAACAACTACAAAATGCTATGTATGTGAAAGTTTTCTGTGTCAAAAACGTTTCAATAATATTCACTGATTTATTTTGAACTTATTAAATTGATTATTTAGTTTCTAAGTAACTTTCTTTTTTTGAATAAAATTATTTCAAGGTGATTTTTATTTTTCTCTTAATACTCCTTAATTGATTGTCCGATTCCCAACCCAAAACCACTGAGAAAATGTGTAGAAAGCGTGCGCATTTCGGATACATACTGCTTTAACTGAAATGGGGAGTGTGTATCATAAACTATACACACTTCTTATGACATTGTGTATCCTAAACGATACACAAGGCGCTGAGCGTGTTATAGTGTTTGTGGTATTAATCTAGAAAACCCATGATTCTCACATGGTCAATTGTATGTTACATATTCCCTCCCGTGTTCGAAAACCATCAGATTTGTTTGTCCATGTGCCAGGTAATCAAACAAAAAACATCGTATATCACAAAGCACTACAATGAAAATAAAACTGATTTTTGGTAATAACTTGATTAACAATAAAGGGATTCATCATCATTATCAGCCTATTTAATATTCGTCCACTGTTGGACGTAGGCCTCTCCTAATGAACGCCAAAAGGTGCGGTCTTCTGTATTCTGCATAAAGGGATTACTTGCTTTTAATTGCTTATATACGTTGAAGTAAAATGTTATTAACTGTATGAAGTTTCAACAGTATAGTTCTTATAGTTTCGAAAAAAATGGTTGTGACATACGGATGGACAGACAGACAGACATGACAAACCCATATAGGTCCAGTTAGTACGTTTTACAGAACCGTAAAAATGGATCTTCGAAATGTATGTACGCTCATAACTTTTGAATGACTGCACCAAATAGGATAATTCTTTGTTTGTTATTGTCGGGACAAGATTTGTACAGCAGAAAGTCTAGAAAATGTAGACGAGAAAATACATGGTGGTACGAAGTTCACCGGGTCAGCTAGTTTAGTGTATAAAAGAGAATATAACGCAGTTTTATCTCTTTATTCCACGTAGCGGCTTTTTGTTTTTTAACTTTTTTTATCATGTTATTTGCACCAAATTGCTTTGAATATAGAGGAATTAGCAGCGATTCTCCGTTTTACCCGCGTACCGCGCTTTTTCAGAATGTAATATGACTGTGTTTCAAATTTAAACCCGATTCGTTGTACCGTTCCGACGGGATTCAGCAACAAACATCCATCCATTTCGCATTTCCAGTTCCCATGGTACGAGTATCTACTGCTTAGTTAAAGACAAACTAATCAACTATATAGTAGTTTTTTTTAAATAAAGAGTGACGAGACGAACAGGACATGTACCTGATGATGTTAGTAGTGGTAGGACTCTTGGCTGAGTCCGCCTGGGGAAGGACCACACCTTTGCCAAATATTCTATCGCCAAGCAGTAATGTGCAAACACTACTGTGTTCCGGTCTGAAGGGCAATGTTTCCAGAGAAATTACAGGGCTTAGAGATATAACAACTTAGATCTCTGGGTGACGAGCGCAGTGCAGTGCTAGGTAATGATTTGGAATCTTCATGTTCCAATAGCTGCGTGTCACTGTATTGTTATGTGGCAGGCATGTTGCTTACCATCAGGCACATGACCTGCTCGTCTCGTCAC
The DNA here is from genome assembly GCA_963693475.1 of Ectropis crepuscularia. Classification (NCBI taxonomy): domain Eukaryota; kingdom Metazoa; phylum Arthropoda; class Insecta; order Lepidoptera; family Geometridae; genus Ectropis; species Ectropis crepuscularia. Next base: position 26,219,613 of record OY856355.1, read on the forward strand.
TCTATATTTAAAAAAGAAATAAAAAAATAAAAAATAGTAAGCAACATGTCTGCCACATAACAACACAGTGGCACGCAGCTATTGGAACATGAAGAATCCAAATCATTATCTAATCACTGCACTGCGCTCGTCACCCCGAGATCTAAGATATTATATCTCTAAGCCCTGTAATTTCTCTGGAAACATTGCCCTTCAAACCGGAACACAGTAATGTTTGCACATTACTGTTTGGCGGTAGAATAACCGGCAAAGGTGTGGTACTGCCCCAGGCGGACTCTGCTAAGAGTCCTACCACTACAGTTAGACACTAAAATCTAAAAAAAGAAAAATGTGTAGTGATGTAAGTATTTGGTTATAGTTATTCAATTTCAAAAAAGGAGGAGGTTCTCAATTTGACTGTTTTTTTTAAGTGTAAACTTATGTTGGCGTTCCACGAACAAATTTTTCGCGGGCTGTGAATTCAATTCTAGCGTCACGTTCGGGAATGATAAGAAATCTTCGGGAAAATCGGGACCAATTGGCCATCTAGAAATGCGTCAGCATTATAGCTATGCTCATGGCCACGTCCTCTGGTTTCACCCGCGTAGTTTCTAAAGTAATACCCCGTTTACATTATTCCAGTCCAGCGACCGAATCCAGCGCTGGGTTGCTTACTGGAATAATGTAAACCGGCACTGGAATGCATTGGCACTGGATTGATGCATTCCAGTGCCGGTTTCCATTATTCCAGCAAGCAATCCAGCGCTGGATTCGGTCGCTGGACTGGAATAATGTAAACCGGGTATAAGCTATCAAATTATAAAAGTTATAAGTTTTCACTTCTATCGGCAGTTCCTGTGACTCGCATTTTTTTTTGTTGGTTACCTCGGAACTTTCGACTGAGTTGAACCGATTTAGATAGTTAATTATTTTATTGTTCGAAGAGGTAGATTTCTCGAAGAGGTAGAGGTGGTAGCATAAAATTTCATCAAAATTAGTTTTTACGGTTATATTTACAACAATACAAAATAAATAAAATCATCGGTGACATATCATTTTTTAGGGTTCCGTAAAACGTAAAAACGGAACCCTTATAGATTCGTCATGTCTGTCTGTCTGTCTGTCTGTCCGTCCGTATGTCACAGCTACTTTTTGCCGAAACTATGAGAACTACACTAATGAAACTTGGTAAGTAGATGTATTCTGTGAACCGCATTAAGATTTTTATAAAAAAAAGAAAAAGAAATTAGGGTTGCCCCCCCTCCCCCCCCCCCCCCATACTTAGAACTGAAACTCAAAAATTTTTTTTTCACCAAACCTACACGTGTGGGATGTCTATCGATAGGTCTTCAAAAATGATGTTGAGGTTTCTAATATAGTTTTTGTCTACACTGAATAATTTGCGCGAGAGACACTTCCAAAGTGGTAAAATGTGTGTGGGGGACACACACACACACTAACTAACTTCTAAAATAAGAGAATGAAAAAACTAAAAAAAATATATGATGTACATGCAAACTACCAACGAAAATTGGTTTGAACTCGATTTGATGAGTAGTTTTTTTTAGTACGTCATAAATACATTATTATTAAAACTTCGATCAAAGTTACAACGAACTAAAAAAACTATGTGTAGGTACTATGTATATTATGTTACTTGCTGCAACGGAACCCTTCATGGGCGAGTCCAACTCGCACTTGGCCACTTTATTTATGGATAATTATTAAAATTATTTTTAAAATAAGTAAACTGTGCGAGTTTGCTTTTCGAATTTGATCTTTGAAGTGACAAAAATAACATTATGAAATCTGCCGACAACTGTCTTTTCAGAGTAAATTTTTACGATGGGCGCACTTCGACGCCTAAAGTCGACACATAAACGCTATAGCGTAAGTAATATTATAGGTACCTACTTACTACTTAAATACTAAAGAAGTATAACTTGTTGCTTGCGTGTTTAAAAACACTCCCACTTGTAACGTACTCAGGTCTTTGTTTCACTACGAAATAACGTAACGGTAAGCTTCGATATAGTGTAAAGTGTTGCAGTAATAGTGACCTGACTTAGAGACTTAGACTTTCGAGGTCACTCTGACCTCGAAAAGGTCCTGTATATATTACTCAGGAAATAGGTGTCAGATCTGAGTGTCCTATCCAAGTGTATCGTATTAACCCGATGTGGTATTAACAGAAGGTTCTCATTTGTGTCAATACATTTTGTTAGAGCGATTCCGGACGTCCCATCTTATTAATATAGCAGTGGTTGTATAGATGGCGCTAGTTGTATATAGTGGAGTCGCTTCGTAATAAAGACATTCTAGCCGATTAAAAAAAAATAAGGCTCTCAATTCGATCGATCTCATATTTTTTAAAATGTATGTTACTTACGCGATAGCTGCGTCAATTTTGTAAGTAAAGAAATAAACATTGATGGACATTTTGCGCACAACCCAATCTGAATCCAAACGAAGCAAGGCTGGTAGGTACTATGGCGGCCAGATAACTGATAAAGTCGTAAATACGTACTTATTATAAATAGAAATACCCAGAATTCATCACACAGATATTTGCACTTGGTGGGATTCGAACCCACGACCCTCGGCTTCGCAGGCAGAGTTACTACCAACTAAGCCGCGATTTACTAACTAAGATTTAGGTGATTGTTTCCTTTTGGTAGATACTTCAGAAGTGTTTGGTAGTCCCATTGAACTCTTAAAACACTAAGAAGCGGCACGCGCTCATCTACGATCACAATGTAAAATCAGGTGACGTCTCCTGATTGAGTCTCAGTCGCAACAGGAGCCACAAGTTGAGTGGACGTTCGCTAACAATTCAAAAAAATCCGATATGAGCCGTAATAATGTCTTATTCTTCGCAAGGTGCTCAAACAGTTCAAAGACCAAGAACAAGTTCCATGGTATCACTTTTCATGCGTAAGTACACAAAATCTTTAATTATTTCCATAACAGTTCAATGATTATTACATCTAAAATTATTTTTCTGTTGGAAACAATTTTACAATTGGCCATTTCTAAAAAGAGACAGATATACATACAGCGTAAGAGTGCAACACGACCGGCGATATGTTAGTTGCGGCTATTTTGTCTCTTTCACGCCAGTGCATTTGTATGTCTTTCTATTCTTGTCGAAAAAAATATCTAAACAAATGTGATGTATAGCTATCTCATTTCCACCTACTGCCTACTTGTCATGATGTCTTTGTCATTCATTCAAACGTCTCTCACGATGCAAGTGAAGCTGTGTGCACATTGCGTATATACTTGTGTGAGATTTTCGTTACATTATGCTGTCTTTATATTAGAGCGTACCTTATCTTCGTTTACTTAGTTTCATCAAAGGGTGATCCCATATAAGTTTTATCAAAAAAAGTGTATAATTTTTCGAAATATGTATCAACAAAAATCAAAAATATGCTTATTTCCATGATATACTTATTCGTACTACCTCGCTGTCTCATCGAAGCAGTGTGATTGGTTGCTTTCAAAAAAATATGAAATTCAATCGAGTTTCTGAGCTAGTTTTAAATTCAAGTCGGATTTTTTACAGAGATCATTAAATTATTTGTAAGAATGTTCCGCGATAGCTCTACCGACTTTACCATGAATCGATTTTGTTGATTTATTTTTTTGATAAGTTGTACTATAGAAGTGGTATCCATTTAAGTTTTTATCAAAATTGGCTAAGCGGTTTTTGAAATACCAACAAAAGTTTAAATTGTAACATACATACACAACAAGTTTGCAGGCGTAGGGACTGCCGATACAAGTGAAAAATTATAACTCAGAATTGATAAATCACTTTGGAAAAACTACGCAGGTGAAACCGGAGGACACTGCTAGTCTGGAATAAATCTTCAAAGCATGGTCGTCTAGATAAGTATTTTTTGTAGTGGTAGGACTCTTAGCAGAGTCCGCCTGGGGAAGTACCACACCTTTGCCAAATATTCTACCGCCAAGCAGTAATGTGCAAATATTACTGTGTTCCGGTTTGAAGGGCAATGATTCCAGAGAAATTACAGGGCTTATAAGGAAGACCAACAGCCTATCAGCAATATCAAAAAAGCATGGATATATGACAACTATCTCACATCACGTCTCACTTGGCCTTTCCTAGTATATGACATCGGTAAAACACTCCTGGCAAAACTAGATGCTAATGTCATAAAGATATTGAAGTCATGGTTTGGATTGGCACATCCGGCTGATCCCTCTACTCTCTTTAGGGATCACAATAGTTTTGGGCTGAAACTAAAAAAACCATCCGAACTCTACAAACACCTAAGAGTTACAAAAACGCATGTTTTGGGAAAGTCGAAAGACGAATTAATTGCATCTCTCCCAAAAGACAAAAGTGCTTCGGACCTTGAATCTAGACTTCAATTCCACAAACAATTTTTGGCAGGTGCGCAAGTAAATACAGCTGGGTTGGGTGCGAGTAAGAAAAGGGAAGACCGAGACATGGTAAAAACCTTTCTACAACAAGATGAAAATGATAGTTACAAAGTGCACGCTATGAATTTAGAAATGCAAAGTGAGTGGTTAACCATAGGTGAGTTTTGTATCCCATTAGCTCTGAAGTGGCGCACCTTGCTATATGACTGGTCTCCTGCCTTATTAAAATTTTATCTGAACGCTTTCCAAATGACCCTCCCTGACCAGAGTAACTTGGTAAGGTGGGGAAAAGCCTCTGAAAAATGTTGCTATACTTGTGGTGAGGTGATATGTACAGCAAGGCACATATTGGTGGGATGCAAGGTGCTCCTTAATAGGGGTCATTACTCACAGCGCCATGACAGAGTACTTGAAATCATACGTGAAGCCGTAAGCCTTTCGGTAGCTAGAGCCCAAAAGGGATTGACGATAAACAAAAGACAAATTAACTTTGTAAAAGAGGGCTCAACTTCAAACTCCAAGAATAAGCCTTACTCAATTCTGGGTTCAGCACCTGATTGGACTATTTTAATGGACACGTATGAAAAGCACTACAAAATCCCAGAGGATGTGGGTGTTTCGTCATCCAGACCGGACATTTTCCTTTTTTCTAGGGCTACGAAACGCATAGTCCTGGTAGAACTTACCGTACCGTGGGAAACTAATATACCTAAAGACCACGCGATGAAACAAAATAAGTATTACGACCTTCAAAATGAATTAACAAAAAATGGCTATGTAGTTAATTTATACGCTGTAGAAGTAGGAGCGAGAGGTATATCAGCAAAATCTCTCTATAACCTGCTTAAAGACCTTGGATTGTCCAGAAGTGCAGTAAGTTCTATACTAGAACGAGTATCTAAAGCTGCACTAGTAGGATCATATCGGATTTGGCTGGGCAGGGAGAGAAATACGAGTAGTGAAGGTGAGTGTTGACGTACGTCAATATAAGGGGCCCCTTTTAAACCTACTACCCGAGTCACAAGTCTTGGGGTCTATTCGATGTTTCTCTCTCTGCCACACGATGGACCCGGCACCCGCACGGTGAATCCATGGAATGCTAAGAAGTACGTCTCTCTATAATATCTTAGATCTCTGGGTGACGAGCGCAGTGCAGTGCTAGGTAATGATTTGGACTATCATGTTCCAATAGCTGCGTGTTAGTGTGCTGTTATGTGGCAGGCATGTTGCTTAACATTTCACTTCAAAAACACACACAACCGAATTGAGTACGAACTAAACAAATGAACAGAAAATTAACGACGAATAGGGACTTTTATGAACTTGGTTAAAAACACCAATTTCTTCAACAATACTTATATCATAAAACGCAAAAAAAAAACAAAAGCAACTGCATTCTATAGCATAAATTGTTTTTTTTAAGTCAACACTTCTTTTGGCGCGCCTAGACAGATTTTTCGTGGGCTGTGAATTGAATTCTAGCGTCACGCTCGGGTATGTTAAGAAATCTTCGGGTAAACTCGGGACCATAGCCATTGGCCATCTAGAAGTGCGTCAGCCAATGAGAAATGCTAAAAGGGCGTGGCCTGCCCATCATGGCATGGCCATCTAGACATGCGTCAGCCAATGGGAAATGCTGACGCATTTCTAGATGATCATGCCATGATGACCAGGCCACACCCTCCGTTTACACCCGTGTAGTTTCTAAAGTAAGCTATCAAATTCTGAGTAATAAGTTTTCACTTCTATAGCCAGTTCCTATGACTGCCAATTTTTTAATATTTCAATACTTCGGAACCATTTTCCCGCCAATTTTTAAAAAAATTTACGACTTTCCTTATAAAGACCGGTTCAAGCAGACGCCAACTACACTTAATGGGTCTACCTTCCCGAATAGAAATACGAAAAAAATATTTTCCCTCCAAAAACCCGACTGGGTTAAATTTATTGGTTTTATTCATTTGGTGTAATGTAAACGGGTATCAATGAAAATTGTTTTTCTTTAACTGTGATTGCAAACATCGCATTCACCCATTTCACAACAGCTCAAAGCTCAAAGTCAATGACGCAACAGCCAGGAATGGAACAGATTTACCACTCGAGAAGGGTTCTCATAAGTAACTAATTAATTGGCTTCAGTTGCCGTGATTAACTATTAACAAATAGTTTGATAAATATTCCAATTTAGCTTTGTATCCATCCTTCAACCTTCAACTTCGCATTGTTGAGAGTCCCTCACGGCCGTTTCCCGATGCTAAATAAAACGCGAGTTTAGGTTGACCTCGATATCCTTTATCATTCTACGTAATTATAGTTCAAGTTAAACCGGTGTTTTGTATTGACGATAAGGCTTTGGATTCACGGTCCGTGGTTATGGAAATGGTTTTAAGTAACACGTGATTTGACATACCCCAGTGGCGTTACTTAGGGAATACCTTTTTTAGTGGTAGGACTCTTAGCAGAGTCCGCCTGTGGAAGTACCACTAGGGATGCCCGTTACGATACGATATATCGGAATATCGATACAGCACTATACGATATAGCGATATTTGATGCGATATTTTGACCATACGATACGCTTCGATATATCGCATTCTTATAAAAATATCGCATTACCGTATCGTATCAAACTATGTGGGTGATTAATTTGTATAATTTTAAAGTTCCTATTACATCATCACTAAACGATAACAGACAGTGCCATTAAATATATTGTTATTAGTATTAAGAGAATGATAACGTCGACAAACTTATTTATGGAACAAGAACAGCCGGCTTTTGTTTAGACTTGGAGGTAGATTTAAATAAATCTTTGGACTTTGTAGTACCGTCAAATATGATTAATAAATGTTTAGTTTATGTTTTCCTTTTTCATTCCGTTCGAGTTCGAGCAACAAAACTTTTATTTCAAAATCATTGCAATGGCACCGCCAGTAAAGTCTGATTTGTAGACTGTGTAGATTTTTTTATCAAATCAGATAACGGTGGAGAGTGTAAATTGTAATTTTTTTTTGTTGAATAAAACTATTTTAAATAAGTATAATTATAATTTTTTATAAAAAATATAAAAAAAATATTTTATAAAAAAATAAAAGAATATAGTAAAACTACTAAACAGATAACCCTTTGCACGATATATACTCATTATATCGCATATTAATTGAAAGGCATGCGATACGGTTACGATACGATATATCGATACAAAGGAAATCGATAATATCGCGTATCGATACAACCAAGTTCGATACAGTTACGATGCGATATATCGATACAATAGACTTTTTTGGGCATCCCTAAGTACCACACCTTTTCCAGTTATTCTACTGCCAAGCAGTAATGTGCAAACATTACTGTGTTCTGGTTGGAAGGGCAATGTTTCCAGAGAAATTACAAGGCTTAGAAATATACCATCTTAGATCTCTGGGTGACGAGCGCAGTGCAGCGCTAGGTAATAATTTGGACTCTTCATGTTCCAATAGCTGCGTGTCAGGCACCTGTTCGTTTCGTCACTCTTTATTAAAAAAAATATCTGTTGCCATACTTTCAGATTTATCTTTTTAGGGTTCAGGTGGTTCTGAAAAATGTAAAAACGGAACCCTTATGCCTGTCGTCATGCCTGTCTGTCTGTCCGTCCGTATGTCCCGGTCACTTTTTTCCGAAACTATAAGAACTATACTGTTGAAACTTGGTAAGTAGATGTATTCTGTGAACCGCATTAAGATTTTTACACAAAAACAATAAATTTTGGGGGTGCCTCATACTTAGAACTGAAACTCAAACTTTTTTTTTTCATTTAATCCATACGTGTCTATATGGATAAGGTCTTCAAAAATGATGTTGAGGTTTCTATTATAATTTTTTCTACACTGAATAATTTGCGCGAGAGACACTTCCAAAGTGGTAAAATGTGTGTGTGTGTGTCCCCTGTAACTTCTAAAATAAGAGAATGACGAAACTAAAAAAAACATGATGTACATTTACCATGCAAACTTCCAACGAAAATTGTTTTGAACTCGATCTTGTAAGTAGTTTTTTTTATCCGTCATATATACACTATTATTAAAATATCGATCAAAGTTACAACGAACTACAAAAACTTAAGTATTATGTTACTTGCTGCTACGGAATCCTCCATGGGCGAGTCCAACTCGCACTTGGCCACTTTTATTTAAGCTATTTTTCAGTCACATTGAGTACTTTTTGGTAAATAAAAATATTATGGTTTCACGTCACTGTCATGGTGAAAGCCGACGGCGCCGTTAAATTGCATATTGTTAAGGGCGTACCCCGAGCAAATGACCTTGAGTATTTCTTACCTTATCGCACACCGCAAGAAAGACCAAGAGAGAAACAGTAGGGATTGCCGCTGTTTTACGCTCAATTTTTAGAATACACTCTTTATAAAATCAGATTTTGGTATTTTGAAAAAAAAATATTTCTACCAAAATGTTCGTAATGGAATTGTCTATCCGTTGCTGTAAGTACAAAATCAAAATAATGGAGGTTTTCCGAGGAGATGCATGATAACTAATAATTGTTTAATTTTTTCATGGTTTCGTTGTGAGGCGATTATTTAAACAGTAAGTCCATTATCAAAGAAAAAATAAAAAATACCATTTTGAAGCCAAGAAGTTGTAGAAATTTAATGTATTTTTTAGCAGTTGATATTTGTTTTGGCTAATGAATAGATAGCTTTGAAAACTGGACAAAACACTCGTTTTGCTGGGGGACGCACCTTAAAGTGAATGATTTGAGCTAAACGCATTTTGGATGGGTGAAGTTTTGTTAATTCCACTTGAAACCTATTTACAATTGAAATAAGCAGGCTAGGCAAGTAGTTAAATGTCAACAATCAACGTTATTTGCCCAGTTGGTTGATCTAATGGCTGAATATCAATCAGACCGCTAGTTATTAACGCTTTTAAGTAAACAGGCTAGGTAGTTGATTGAACGGCTGATTTCACTACTGACTGGTGGGCTGTGACAAAAATATAGGTAACACTGAGCATCCATGGTTAATGTCCTGTAATTAATAATGACCGTGGCCAACAACACTTGTTACACTTCGGAGAGTGTGCAGCCGATCTGTCTCAATCGAACATATATGTACACAAATAATTGTTATCATATTGTCAACCTTTTCTAATGTCTTGTGATGTTTTTATGTATGACGTAATTTTATGTGTGCAACGTAGATTTCAAGTACTTACCTAACACAATAAACATTACTTGCTAACCCTACTTTATGCGAAAATAACATAAAACGAGAATCTGTGACGAATTTACAACAACTTTATTTATAGTGCGCGCAACTGGTGGCGTACTTAATGTTACCAGGTCAAGCTAACATAAAACAGGTACAGGAAGCGATTTTTCAGGGAAGCAACTACCTATACATAAATTATAGGACAACTGAGACTAGAACGAATGTCTCGAAGTAATGAACGCCGTTACAGTGCTGGTTTGGTTCAGCATGACCAAGTATCATTGGTACAGGTTAATGGCTGTCTGAGTCGCTTACCACCAGGAGAACTTTATTTTAGTTTATTACATTATAAAAAATCTGTCATTTTCAACCTACACCAACAACGAAACAACAAGAATTTAATTTAAGCTTGTACATCTTTTATTGAGACCATAAATAACACTATTTGAAAATTTGGTGTATGAATGCTCTTTTAATGGGTCAATGGCTTCCATAGGATCATCTTATTTTTCAATAGGGTTTTGATCACGATTGATCACAGCGATAACCGCCAAACTTCTTGTCTATGTCCTTTTAACAGTAAACTACTAAGTATTGTGGGTCTTCTTTGTGCCTCTTTATTAGGTACATTGTAGCCTCTTTATTTATCTGAGTGCAGTGGTATGATGCGTTGTCCATTACCACGTGACCGTATGTTCTGAAACGCCTATAATAAAAAATACAGTAATTAAGGACTCACATTTTTTCCCACGGGTTATAGATATTGGCGATGAAAACAAACAAACCTCAAAAATAAAGCCACAGCTTAAAAATATGCCGATAATAGGTGGAGATTTGATTGCTATGGTATTCCTAAATATTACCTGTCAAATAGCTCTGCTTTTGGAAAACGGCACTTTTGGCCCGTTACTGTCTCGTTCTTCTTCAACAACCACCATTTATTTTCAAAAGCCAGGCCCGGCCAGCAGTTTTTATCACTTTCGGCTTAGTAAAAGCAGTTAATTACTTTAGAAATAAATAAATACACCAAACGTAAACAAACTCTTGTCACCTGACGTAAACAAGAAGATAACGGCTCGTCAATTAGTTCCAAATTTTGCTACGCGCAGAGTTAAATTGCGCGCACTATACCTCTGACGTTTTTCATTTGTTTTTTTTTATAACATGTGACGAGTTTACTTTGAACGTATGGAGTATACAAATTGTGACGAATTTGAAACGTCATCAGGAGTCAAGGTCAAGCGTTAGTGCATGTGTCTCCATCAATTAAAAACATTATGACGATTTGTGTGGTCCTTCACTGTACATACACCACGACATTAAAGTTACATGCTACTGCTTACGCCGATATCAATCTGCGTTTTGCCTTACACGTTTATTAGGCCTTACACGTTTGTTAGGCCATGGACGTATAAAAAAGTCGGACGTAGTCTCGCTAAAACAAAAACTGTGTAAACTAGAGTCGGCCACATCTGCACGTGTGTGTTGTCAGGTTGTCACTGATAGGCTGACGCGCTCACATATAAACAAGTTGCGCGTGTAATGATCCACTGATGTGTGCATGTCAGCCTGTATGTGACAGCGCACACGTGCATATTATATGGCCGACTGGATGGACACAGTTTTTGTTTTAACGAGACCGACCGACTTTTTTATACGTCCGTGATCTAGGCGTTATTAATCTATTGTGTGCAAAAAACCTAAATTATCTGATTTAACTGCATGTAGCTCCAAAAAGCGACACCATTTCATGATTGATGTTTCAAAAACTCGAACGTAAATGTTTGATTCCACTTTCGTAATAAGATGTAGGTAAGTCAGTGGGTATTTCATCATGGAATTAATAAAGTCTAGAGTGAATAGGCTTCTTCTAGATTACTGCACTCCACCATGAATCACTTCGTCTTTTAACATCAGTCGAGATGGCGATCGAATGCAAATCTATTATAGATAAAAAAACAACCATGATTGTGTAAAACAACATGTTTGTGAAAAACCCTCAACGCAATTATTTTGAATTTGTGAATTTTAAGTCACACATGTTTTCAAGTAAAGGAAGTCGATAACTTTGAACTGGTTGAACCAATTTTGATGAAACAAAGTTAAGGACACTCCAGACTAATTCACATTTTAAAAATACACACAGAGATAAACTCCTCGAAGTTTTCGCACCGGGGGTTAAAAAGGTAGGATTAAAACAAAAACAATTAGTTAAGTAATTATATTTACAAAAGTATAAAAGTTATAAAATCACAGTATAATAAGATTCGCTATACACTTTCGTTCAAAGCTATGATACGTTTTCAAACGAATCAAATAATTGATTGATTGATTTTGTCTGATTTAATTATGTTTTAGCTATCTCTTTACAAAGGCAAAGACATCACTAGCATAAAGTAAATCCATCACTAGCTGGTATTGTGGGCGTTGCTACGCCGTCGTCGAAATTAGTCGTACCAACTCAGAAACCATCTTAGGCTCACGCACAACAACTTTCCTAAAGATCATCACAAATGATCAAATGCATAGTTTACGATTCTATAACGGACACACTTCATTTTTATATAAACGGAGTGTGCTAAAGTGTGATCTATAAATATAATAAAATTACATGTATAAATGCTCTTTAGCACACCAATGTCAATGATCAAAGTCAAACAATGCTAGGGTTTCGTGAAACTTAAATGAGTACCTGAATATTGGTAGTGAAAATTACCAACAATATTTCAGTTGGTCATTTTCACTACTTCCTTTTGGATGGCCTCCCACTAGATGGACAGATGACCTCACAAAGGTCACTTTCTTGGTAGGTTATTTTCTGGATTAATTTATTTTTCATCTGAAAACGGTTCATTGCTTTGAAGCTAAACGAAATTAAAACAATAAAACTAATGGCGTTTAGAAAGTTATTACTTTAAATATCTTATACATTAGCAATCACTAAAATAATTCTATTTGCGATTATGGTTACAAATTAATTATTATTAATTATACACTTCCTACTCAAAAGTCAACCTTATGTATAAGTACTAGTATTAAAATGAAAAAACGCCGATTAGGTACCTATATCAGTTATACTTATATTATTGTTATCTAGGCTATGCATTTATAAATAAATCTTTTGTGCCTATTTTTGTAGTTAACATCTTACTACATAGCGGGACAAATTTTGGTGATTTTTTTTCTGTATCTTTAGAGCATTCGAAAATGGCATAAATTAACAAATTCAAATCAAGAAAATACAAACTTAATGTTGAACATAAAATAAATTAAGAGATTGTTTATCAAAATATCCTTAATTGACAATAGCGTTAAATTGAAATAACAGAAAATTATTGAAATTGAAAGATTATAACAATATTAGCAGCGACATCAGATAAACCGGGGGTTCAACCACCAAACTAAAACACTATTGCTTTGATAATGGTATTCTTATCTTATATTTTAGTTTAAACTTGAAGAGAGAGCAATAAGACTTTGTAGTGGTAAGACTTTTTAAAGAAAATGGAACCAAGAACCACATCTTTATCAGTTATTTTGCTATCAGAAATGTGGAAACACTGTTTCAATTTAAGGGTTAGTTAGTTGTATAGAGAAATTAAAGGACAAAGAGATGAATAAACTGCAGGCCTACTACAAAGTCCGATAAACGATATATCGGCCGAACTTATGGACTTCTCCTACCTCGAAAGACAATCTGTCGGTTGATAGGATCGGCCGTTTCGTTCGATTCGACCCTCATCCGACCTAAGTCTATAACTTCCGACCGAGCTGTATCGATCTGACTGTTTTTCGTGGTAGGCTACAATGCGATTCAGCTGTCGGTCGTATCCGATCATTCGGAGTTTGTTTTCGTAGTAGACCTGCTGATATCTATGAATGAAGAGCGCAGCACTAAGCAATGATTTGGCTCGTGTACTAAGCTGGCACTCTCCTGTTATGGGCAAGCGTGTTGCTTACCATAAGGCCCATGTCTTGCTCGTCATTTATATATTTGTTGAACAGACTGACGTTATTCTGTCCGACAGTTACCTCAAACGTGCTTAGCAAAGAGTGTATAACGCTGTGGATAAAGTTATAATAAAAAATGTAGTAAAGATAATCGTAAGGTTTTCTAAATTTTCTAAGTTTCTATGCAATTTTCTTATTATTTAATTACGAACAATCTAGAAAGTATCAGAAAACATCTTAAAAAAAGATGAATGAAATCAGTAAAGTTATTCAATGGCCAGAAAAATAGGGGTCCCTTTTTGTAAATACAGATTTATTCAAAGCTTAAGCGTTTTAGTTTGGCAGTCGAAGGGCTGGAGTCTGAAAAGGCATAATCGATCAAAACGTGCCAAAGAATTTACACCCTTATTACAGTATACAATTAGATTCAACTTCTTTGTCTCATTTCAACAAATGGTGCTTTAAATCCTCACTCATAACCTTTTTAGTGATGACAGGGTTTCGGCTACAACGAAACCCGCATACCGCTACTGAACCCGGTAAGAAACTCGTATAGTTTTTAAAATTACGCGATTAGAACTCATAATAATAACATTACACAGTACTTAATGATGATCTCAATTATTATTTAATTACATCGAAGTTTTGGGCAGCGATATAACAACCGTGGTCACGAGAAGGCACTAAACAAATTAAATCATAATTTACAATGCAATTACCTGCATAAGTTTTCTATAATGTTTTTAATATAAATCTGAGTTCTAAACAACGTTTTATTTTTTTAATATTATTATTTCAAATCACGAACAAAATAATCGATACGGCAACATACATACAAATTTTAAATCAGATCTGTTAAAAATAACTCCAATAAAAATAACTCCAATTTACATTATTGGAATGCGTCTGACGACATCAGTCATTTATTTGAAAATCATGAAGAGAGCATGGAAAATCAATTTCGAACCCACACACAATTAAACTTTATTCATAAACGTAATTAGCCACATTTTAACAAAAATAATTTGTTGTTCTATTTTTGTCAAGTTGAAAAACATGAAAAAAGAGGCAATGCTGTTATTTTTACACTGGACTAAACGTGTTTAACGAGATTTTTGTTTTTTAGTTTTAAATGTTTTCAATTATAGTACAAAAAATACCAGTACATGTGAATTCCAATAGTGTATTAAATGTTTAGCGTTTAGGCTTTACAGGCTTACGTTAAAGTCTAGATATTACCTATATGGGTTTTCTCTATGGATACAATCTTGGTATTATATTCAAATCGAGAGTGGATCAGTACTGCTAGGTAACTACTCTCCATTGTAGACCGCATCACCGTTTAACATCAGGCGAGATGAATTTCAAGTAAAACTATAATTGTCACAAAAATATTGCAGAAAATTATGTTGGTTAACATAGTACCTACATCTAAGCTTTAGTGTGAACATTACGTTTATAATCAGCGTACACAAGAGAAACTATGTAAATGTCGTAACGGTTGGAAAGAGAGCGGATATAAAAGCCTGCTTCAGACAAGCATTTCGAAATGTTTTTGTGCTAATGACATTAAAGTCGAATTTGTATATTTATTTCTGCTTCCTATAGGTACTCGTATACGTTCTTCTTGTTTCATTTTCAACAATCAACCACAAAACAGAATACCGCTTACGGGCACGTTGTATCGGGATGGATGAAACAGTGTAAATGCGAATGGCATCCGCTTCAGGCATATGTTTTATTGTTTTTTGTGCATCAATTTATTAATTACACTTAAGTCGTACATTTCGCCAATGCTAAAATCTTTGCTAATTATTTTCTCTCACAGATTCGTAATAGGTGTAACAAAGATATTAAAATCGAATTATTTTAGTTATTATTGAGTTTCATTTCCATTCTTTCTATTTTATTCTCAACAATCAATTGAACAACTAAACACCTAGATTTAAATACTACTACCATGATAGTTTTTTGTCACGAACCAGTACGTCTACTCTCATTCTGCGGAAAACGTAATTTCGAAATAAACTCGCTTCTTCCCTACTCCGGTTCTACTTTGTTTCATCCGATCGAACATTGTTTGACGTTTAAATGTTCTAAGTCTACTCTAATTAGAGTAGATTTTATGACACAAACAAACAGTCAAGAAGTCCAGCTAATGTATGTATCTTTTCTTTCTAAGCTACGCTCGAAGATCGTACTAGGGTTTATAGACGACGGACGTCTACTCTCTTTCTACGAAAAACGTGGTTTCGAAATAAACTGGTAGACGGTAAGTACTGGTAAGTGGTACTGGTAAGTAGACGTCCGTCGTCTATAAACCCTAGTACGATCTTCGAGCGTAGCTTAGAAAGGAAAGATACATACATTAGCTGGACTTCTTGACTGTTTGTTTGTGTCATAAAATAGCTAGTTTAACTGAGAGACAAATAACAGCAGTGCTTTCAAATAGAGTAGAAACTATTTGTGACACATCAAAACAGACATTTTAAACTAAAACTAGCTGAAAACGTTTATGAATATTAGTAGATTATCCATAATAATGTGGTCCATGGTAATACTGGTCGCCTCGGCGATCTATGACGACTAAGTTCGCGGTTTTGGCGGGAATGCCGTGGTGGTAGATCCACTTCCGCCCGCCATCTTTGCCTTCTTTCTGGAAGTGCTTCGCGCCATGATGGCCGTGACCGTCGTGACCGGCGGAGAGCTTGTGACCCTGGAAATATACATGATATTTGACACATTTAACGTTAAAACAAACATTGATTCTTATAGTTTAAAATGTTGAACTGATAAAATGGACTACAGGTTTCCTTGTCTTATTATGCTTATATATAATATACATTTTATATTGGTTTGGATTGATTATCTTATTGCTTATAGATATATAGCAAACAGTATCGATAAAACCAAAATTTTAAAATTATGGGCATAAGATTAAACGTCAAAGTCGTTCCAAAAAATATTAACTGATTTGATAAATCCTGTTAAATCTAGATTGGATATTGGGTAGACTATAGTCCATAATTACACAATAATAATATCTAATCGCCAGAAATGTATGTAAAATCTGCAGGAAAAACCGCGCGATGTTACTAGTGTGACATTAAACCACCTACCCAAAGATCTTAGATCTTCGGATGGTGTGTGCAATATTACACCAAGCGATGATTCAATCCTAAATTCTCAAAATACTTTGTGGTGCTGTGTTGTTATGGTCAGGCGTGTTGCTGACTATCAAGAGCCTGAACTACGTATCGTACAGCATTTTGTCATTGTATCTTGTATATTATAAAAATCACCACCACTCTCCATAGAAACGACAAAAGCTCGCGGTTTTCTCGCGATGTTTTCTTTCACTGTTTTAAATTAGCAGCTTTACGGATTTTTTTTATAGAATAGACGAGACGACAGCACAGTGACACGCAGCTTGAACACAAGACACGCGATTTGAACCTGGGGCTCAGGATTAACAGTCGCCGTTCGCTCAACTAAACCAGGGGTAACTTAAAACTAAAATTGCCTTACCTTGACCATAACATAGTTCTCTCCGAAACCCCATTGTTTCATTGGAACAATGTGTTCAGTAGTATTCACAAAATATATGAAATTTATTCGCGAGTGTCTGACTTTCATTTTAAATAGAGGTCGGTTTTTGTTTTTCCGGAGACAATTAAATTATTTATAGAAGCTAACGCACGCTTGATCTATTTAATTAGAATGATAAAGGTAAAGTTTACCTTATGGACTTCGTTGTGTCCCCCTTTGTTGAAGTGTCCGGATTCACCAGTGTTGTGTGCGTGATGTCCTGCCTTCAGGTTACCTTTCTTGAACCTTCCACCCTGGAAATATAAAAATTACAATTTTGAGCCAATTTTATTTTCAAAACTTCTGCCCTCTGAGACGGAGCTGGAGGTCGTGGGTTAAATTCCCACTCAGGACACATGTTTGTATGATTAATACAAATATTTATTCTGTTTTGGGTGTTTTGATGTGTCTTATGTACGTATTCTACTAATATCATAAACGTGAAAGTTTGTAAAAATCTACGAATATATGGATGCATGTTTGTTACTCATTCACGCAAAAACTACTTAAGGAATTTTGTTTGAAGTTTCGTGTATAGATAGATAGATGATGGTCTGAAATAACACAAAGGCTATTTTTCATCAGGAGAAATTAACAGGATTCGGACTTTCGGACCTACGTTGGTGAAATCGCGCCAATCTATATAAATATACCACGCGTCTAGTAACGGACACATAGACATAGTTCACGAACGCAATATTTTGGAACAGTTGGGAACAGTGCGAACGCGAGTGTCATTTATTAAATTGTCATATGTTAAAGCCCCCTTATTTTCATGCAGAAGCAGAAATGTGAGATCTTTAAGATCTCACATTTCTGCTTCTTTCAGATATCTCGCATGGTCGTAGATATGGTCTGAGATGTTTATTTTGTAAAGTAATTATTATAGGCGATGATTGGGTATAACCCTTGTACTGGAAAACACTAACGGCACTGTGAAAAATTTATTGTTTTTTTTTTCTATATCACTGCTTTTGTTCTCTTATTATATTTTCGTGAAAATAAATTTTATGAAAATCGCTAAAACTGTTTTTTTTTAAATTCAACAAAAATATAAACTTGCATCAACCTTGAAGTCTTAGTGGAACAGTACGTTTACCTAATTTTGGTTTCTCCAAATTTATGAAATTTAATCAAGTATCTTATGAATCTTATTTCAAATTTAAATCTGTTTGTTTTTTTCAGATAGTAAATTTGTTTTTACGGATGCGTCATTATGCGAATCAGAATGTATTGGTCATTTTTCAAATCTGTCTAAATGCAGATGTGTCAATATGCAAATTGGTCAATATGCTGATGTATCATTTTACAAATGCGTCGTTATGCGTTAAAAAAACAGATTATATTGGTCATTATGCGTCAGAAGGTTTTTTTTAAACTCCCTCGTAGATGCTCAACTCTGAAATCTTACTAAATGAATGCAGACAAAACATATTAAACAGATTTACGCCGCTTGTGTAATAGTAAAATTAATCTAAACCCTGTATCACAGCAGAATTAATAAAAACAACACTTAGCGTATATTAAACCTTGCATTTTTAATTACGACTGTGAGACGAACAAGACCCACTAAGGCTCTCAGCAACTATTTCTAGCTTCTTTGTAAATATTAACTTTGAGTAGGGAACTATTTCTGAAAGGGAAACAAATCAAGTAATCTTCTTTTGTCGATAGTGGATGATTTCTACATTTTTTTTATATTAAGTTTTTTGTACTTCTTTTTTATAAACAACCGATCCAGAGACTGACGGCACGTTAGGGGAAGCAGCCATGACTTATTTTAATCTGCATTTATGTGAACAGTCAGCCATTAGAAAGAGTGATGTCCTTCTTACTTTTTATTTTTCTTCATTGATAACATTCCATACCTTACTAATACTTTTGTAATGTATTCGTGAACGCTGAGCCATAGATTGAACATAGTATAATACATAAATATGTACAATTGTACGTACTCGTAATTCCTTCGTCGTCCACTGTCAAACTCAATACGGACTCGTACATTCAATTAAGTTGATCAACGTACGGCTCGGCTTAGACTAAGCCGTGGTGGCGTAATGGAACAACGTTCGTTTTCGCAATCGTGAGGTCGTAGGTTCAATTCCGCCTGCACTTCTGAGTTTTTGACGTGATAACGTCTTATAATTCGATGAAGCCGGCTGCACGCCCGCAAAACATGACGTCATGTAACGTTACCGCCGTTACCTCGCCTTATTACTTTTCGCACCATCTAGTGAGTGAAATGTGTATTACGATCAAGGAGTCTGTCCATGTTTTAGAAAAGCGACGATATGAAGTTAAGAACTTGTGCTATTACAATGATGTACCCAGAGATGGCGCTTTGACAGCTTAGACAGCTTTTCAAAAAGCTTCAGAATGTTTTACCTAGATGGCGCTTAACACAAATTCCATCAGTATTTTCTTAAGACGTTGTCACGTTCAACTATCGTCAGTAAACCGACTTTACAGACAACCATTTTTTTTTTGTTTAATTTAATGATGCACACGTTTGTCACTACAACCTTACCATTGACTTTGGGTGAAGGAAAAATCGAATTCTCTTAGGAATGGTTTTAAACCCCCAAGCAAAAAGAGGGGGGTCTGTCTGTATGTGGCACCGTAGTTCTTAAACGGATAGACCAATTTAGATGCGTTTTTTTTTTAAGTTAATATGGATTCAAAATGGCCGCATCCACAAAATGGCAGAAGAGTAATAGAATACTGTAACAAATTTCAAATCGCAATCGGGGGTGAATCAAAACTTTTATTCTCGTTTTTTAATGACGAGACGAGCATGACATATGCCTGATTTTAGCAACACGCTAGGCCATAACTGAAAATTGTCACGAAAAGTGACATTGGATCATGAAAAGTCCAAATTATTGCCTAGCACTGTATTGCGCTCATCACCCAGAGATAATAGTTATTTGTTGTACAAGAGTGCAAAGTGGCTTTTTAACCGCGTGCTCAATTTTGATGACCGAGCAAGCGAAGGATTCTAAAGTTGAATCACGAGCGTAGCGAGGGATTCAAAACTTAGAATCCTGAGCGTAGCAAGGGAATCAAAAGGGCACAAGGTGAAAAATCTTTGCACTCGAGTGTAACACGTAATTTTTCATCCCCCCTAGCGAGGAAATTACTAAACGCTTTGCGCATTTTCAGTTTCAGTCGATTCTGTTGGCGTTAAATAAACTTCTTGGTCGCTAGAATCACTTATTATTATGTTATTTCGGTTTTTCACTTGTATTCAATTTTATAAGTTTTAAACTTAAGTTTATTTAGCCATGGTTTTAACAATAACAATATGACGTGAAAATATGGAGAGTTGACCGATTGAGGTAAGGAATTTCATATGTGTACAATGTACATGAAAAAGTGTCCGCCCAAATGCATTAAATTATAGTAGCGTGAAATTTGCATCAGGGTACATTTTAAAGGAAATTAATAAACGTACTATTCAGAATTCATGAAAGAATAATATTGGCAGTCATAGGCACTGTCAATAGAAGTGGTAACTTATAACTCAGAATTTGATTTTTACTTTGGAAACTACGCGTGTGAAACCGGAGGGCGTGGCTATGAGCATGGCCATCTAGAAATGCTGACACATTTTTAAATGGCCATTGGGAAAGGCTGAGGCATTTCTAGATGGCCATTGGCTATGGTCCCGAGTTTACCCGAAGATTTCTTATCATTCCCGAGCGTGACGCTAGAATTAAATTGACAGCCCACGAAAAATCTGTCTTTGGCGCGCCAAAAGAAGTTTTGACTTCAAAATATATTGTACCTACATGTTTTCTCAAAATAGTAATTATTTATTTGATGTTATATTTACTACATTATTTTGTACTGCACAAGTAGTTGAAATTATCTATTAGTTACTATTTTAGTAGTCAATAATATTTAATTATTTAACTCAGCAACTCGGCATACTTCAATTCGATTACAATTGATTCATTCATAGCATTTCAAAATGTTTTGCCATTTGAAATAACATTCTTTACTTCTATCCTCCATACGTGAAAAGAAAATTGCGCGCAAAGAATTTAAAAGTACACCAAAGAGGTTCCGAGTATGAGTTTTTAACAAATTAAAAATAAATGTATGATGAATTCGGCACCAAGGAGGTAGAAATAAATAGGTTAAATTATGTTTTGAATTCAAAACCTCAGTACACACGATGTTCTAAATTCAAATTTACATTAACCTCTAGAGGGTAAAAACGACTTTTGCGCCCTGATATCGAGGAGCAAAAGCACTCTTTCCGAGCTGGTGGGATGAAAAAGATATTTTATCTCTATGGCCTGTAATTTGACTGGAAACATTACCCTTCAAAGCGTAACACAGTGATGTTTTCACATAGGTATATTTTGAGGAATTATGTTTCCTGCCAATCCGCACATAGCCAATGGGAATATACAATTTTTGTGCAGCAGTTTATGTTGACACATAGGGTATATGAGGCGGGTCTATATGGGGTAGCATAACATTTTTTGTTCTAATTTAAGTAGGCTTAAAGTTTTCAGGACTAATGATAGTTTACCATAACAACTAAACGCATAACTATTTTTGCATAATGTTTATAAGCATAACCATATATAACATAACGATACAATAAGCACCCATACGAGGCACCTACGTAATTAGTAGTAGGTAGTACCTAGTGAATTTTCGTTCTAGTCTATAATAATAATCTATCGCTGCGCTTTGACAAATTTCATCCCTTCATAGTTTTTACATGAAAGAGAAACTAACATCCTAATATTGATTCGCTTAGTCTCACTAATAAATCTGACTGCAAAACTGAAGGTCCTGGGTTCGATTCCATTGAGTGTTGTAATTTAACTTTTATGTCGTGTAGTGTGTACGTTGACGCTTACTCATTGTGCGGAAATGTTTGTCTTTCCATCTCTCAAATAAATTTGAGAACGTACTCGCTCTTTGATATTAACAATAACTTCAAACCGGAAATTTATAACCCAATTTATTTCTAAGCCAGTTTTCTCTAATTCTGTAAAATGTAAACTCTAAATCATAATGCGTTTCGACGCTTGGTAAAGTTTCCAGTCTAAACGGATAACAGAGCTAACTAAGGAAACCCCAAGCGACGTTGCTGTAACCCACACCACGCCACCCACGCCACGCCACGCCACAACACCCCACGCCATGCCGACACACGCCACGCGGCCACATGCCACGCCACAAGACGGCAATTCCATTCTATTTAACACTATTATATTATTTATGTAGAGGTCTGACGCGTTCATATGAATAACTCGATACCTATATTTTACTCGTGTTGGAATATCTATTCATCGGTTCGGTTCGGTTTGAGTTATTTTTTAACTGTTATAGGTTTACTCTTGACCGTCGCCTGATGGTAAGCAAAAACAATTCACTATTATTCGCATGACCCCGTTCTATTTACCACCAGTTTGAAAGGCAATGTTTTCATGGAAACCACTAGGTAAATAGATAAATCTTCTGATAATCTTCAATCATCAGGCGAATGTCTTTCTCGTTCCGGCAGACTATACCATTAGAAAAAAAAATCGTTATATTTTTCAGATGTAATCAAGCAACAAACGTCTGTCGAATGTTAAACATTTGCAATATTACTAGGATTTTTTACGTTGTATCGAAAATAAAGAACAGACAAGCAGTGTACGTGCCTATTACCGAGTTGTCTATTACCAAATATTCTCAGCATTTGGCAACAATACACATTACTATAATTCTCCTTTCACCACGCGTAAAAAACCTCAAGTAGCAAAATATTTCGGTTAAAATGATCACGCAGCCTTTTATTTCGGTCTAGAATCTAGACTGCGTACCTGACAGACCAATAATGAGAAATGTTGTCTGTTTAACCCGTGTATTTCACACATTTACGATGTGGCTGAGGAAATAGCTTGTCTAATTTTGAGCAAAATCCACGTAAAATCAATTATTTTTGTCGGTTTTGATGACTCAAATATATTTATGTACAAAGACACAAAATTTAGCTAAAGTGATCCTAATGTACTATTAATATCATACTTGCGAAAGTTTGGATGTTTAGATGTTTGTTACTCAATCAAGTTGGAATGGCTGAACGAATCTAGTTGAAATTTGGAACACTTAGATTATATTTTTATCATTTTTTTTGTGTGGCAATTAGCATACGGTTCGCTGGATAATGAGTGGTATCCATCGTTTATGAACATTTACAACAATAGAGATGCTAACGACATTTTGCCAGCCCAGACAGGTATTTAATGGTAACCTTTTTAAATGATTATTGATTACTAATTACCCTAGTCGAAGTTCGTTGCAAATACTTTCGGAGGAATACATTTCCATAGCCTGCGCGTCCACAGTAGAAATGAATAGGAGATCCAAACAGGCTAACATAATCTTCAGTTTGGCAGTATATGGGAGCACAAGATTTTTGTCGATGTTGGGTAGTGAAGTACTGGTAATGGTATTACCTCAAAAAGCTCTTTCGAACATTTTCCAAAATAAAGCCGTTAGAAAATACACGAGACAGTAGTACAGAAAGAGTTCTACAGACCCACTTTGGTCTAACTTTTTTTGAGAGCCCAGAATCGGCAAGCTTACCGTTCTAGAGAAGGGAGAAGTACTTCGTGAAAAGTCGTACTTGTACTTTGTAAAACACAAGCCATTGCCCCGGAGTGAAGTAGGTACTGTTTGTGTTAAATAGCCCACCGATTTTTATTAAAAGTGAGTTCTGCTAAAGACAAAAGTCTTTAACCAATGCGTGTTGCCAGTGATGGTTTATGGAACTGAGACGTGGTCTTTAACTGTGGGCCTCATAACAAAGCTCAAAGTCACACAGCGAGCTATGGAGAGAGCTATGCTCGGAGTCTCTTTGCGCGACAGAATCCGTAATGAGGATATTCGCAAAAGAACGAAAGTGGCCGACATAGCTCAAAGAGTAAGCAAGCTGAAGTGGCAATGGGCAGGCCACATCGCTCGCAGAACTGACAACCGATGGGGAAGAAAGGTTCTCGAGTGGCGACCACGAACCGGAAGACGCAGTGTTGGACGGCCTCCCACTAGATGGACAGATGACCTAACAAAGGTCGCTGGAAACCGCTGGTTGCAGGTTGCGCGGGACCGTTCGTTGTGGAAATCTAGGGGGGAGGCCTATGTTCAGCAGTGGACGTCTTGCGGCTGATGATGATGATGATGATGAGTTCTGCTTTGACGTCTTAGTGACCCCAAAAATGGACCTCACTAAAAATGCTGACGCCCAAAATCTCCAGGCTGTTTGAAACTTTTATGGGCTACTGTATACTTACTTTGATGGTCTGAGTATGCTGATTATACTCTGGAATATCACAAAGGCCACTTTCATCGTGTGAAGATTATTGGTACTTGCGCTACTACCGCCTAACTAAATCGGCTATCGCTTTGCTAATGCTGTCTCTATCATTTGAAGCGAAAAGAAAAGAGAGAAAAACATCAAAGCTATGACATTTTTCGTTCGGCGGTAGACCCCCGGGAAACCGCAGGTAAAACAGCTCGACACTCCTTGCAATTTTTCCTGCTTCTTTTAAATTGATACAAACTTTTGATTTATAATGAAAACCACTTGTTGAGCAATCAAAAAGTATTTGTGACAGGTTTTTATACACTTGTCTGTCATTCTGAACACTTCTCATGGTCATCTGGCTTCCATAATAAGTGTTGCATAATTTGAGGCTAACTAGTGTTAAGTGAATAGGTAACGCCTAACAATTTATATTTATTGTAATAAACATCCGTGACAGATGGATGCTATTTAAATGTAAACAAGAAAATCAATCAATGGTTTTCTCCGAGTTTTTGCTTCGTTTCAAAAACACCTGTACAATAATTTCACGTTCATTTAACTGTGAAATGATAAACGCGGCGGCCGAGGCGTTTACAACTTAAAGTTTTCAATCTCAAGGTCTCAGTTTTGTAACTAAATCATTTTTGCTGAGAGTTTTCAATAATCAATTTAGGTGCAAAGGATATTGGGGTTAATCGAGTTTTTTCGCGATATTAGGAAATGTGTCTAGACAACCAATAAGATAGTGATTAAACTATGCTCTGTTAGTTACGGCTCGTTTTATGAATTGGTAATTTTAAAATAAAACAAAATATTTCAATTTCTTGTAGAAAAACGAGGATCTTACGATAAAATAAAGCGGTCAAGTGCGAGTTGGACTCGCCCATGAAGGGTTCCGTTGCAGCAAGTAACATAATATACATACGAGGGTCAAACTGAAAGTTCTTAGAACTGGCCACTTATAAACAATATAATAAAAAAATAATTCTATAATTTGAAAATAGAACTCTTTGCCAATATTACTGAGTATATACTTCATTCATTTGTCATTTGTGTTACGATTTGGCGGCAAATTGAAAATTGTCTGTGTCACGTCAACATGAATTTAACACGAGAAAATTTTCGTGCAATGATTTTTTATGACTTTCGATGTCATTTAAGTCAACAAGAAAGTTATGATAGGCCTTTCACGATGAAGCCCCATCTCGTGCGACTGTTTACAACTGGTTTAATGAGTTTAAACGTGGTCGCACTAATCTCACTGATGATTTACGTGAGGGACGGCCTTCTACGGCGACGACTGAAGATAACATCTGTGTTGTGCGGCGTATGATAGAGACTGACAAAAGAGTGACCTATCAGCAGATTCGGACAAGCTTAGGCATCGGTATGAGTCAAGTGCACAAAATCCTACACGAACATTTAGCGGTCAGGAAGCTTTGCGCCCGGTGGATACCTCATAATTTGACTGAGGCTCAAAAACTCCATCGTGTGGATTGGTGCCGTAAAATGATTGAAAGATTTAACGGAGGTGACTCAAATGCTGTGTTCGACATACTAACAGGTGACGAAAGCTGGATTTACTGTTATGATCCTGAAACCAAAAGACAATCTGCTCAGTGGGTGTTTCCTTTCGAGGAGTTGCCAACTAAAGTGAAGAGAGATCGAAGTGCGGGGAAAAAAATGGTGGCCTCGTTCTTTGGAAGGATAGGTCATTTCGCAACAATTGTGTTAGAGGATCAAAAAACAGTTTCTGCAGAATGGTACACTACCAATTGTTTGCCACTTGTCTTGGAAAAAGTTCGAGAGAAACGACCTCGCAGTAGGATCCTCCTTCACCACGACAACGTCTCATCGCACACCGCCAAGCGAACGATCGACTATTTGGCGACATCAAACGTTGAATTACTGGGTCACCCGCCGTATAGCCCCGACCTCGCGCCTTGTGATTTTTATTTATTTTCAAAAATTAAAGAAAAACTTAAAGGAAAGCGGTTTATGAAAGCTGAAGAAGCGGTGGCTGCGTATCGCGATGCCATTGAAGAGACCCCTAAGGACGAGTGGGCAAAGTGCTTTTCCCAGTGGTTCCATCGCATGCAGCGGTGTATTGACGTGAATGGACAATATTTTGAAAAGATATAATAAAACTAATAACTGGCTAATGTAATCAGTTTTTGATTTTCTAAGAACTTTCAGTTTGACCCTCGTAGTACACAAACATAGTTCTTGTAGTTCCTTGTAACTTTGATCGAAGTTTCAATAATAGTGTATTTATGACGTACTAAAAAAAACTACTCATCAGATCGAGTTCAAACTAATTTTAATTTTCGTTGGTAGTTTACATGGTAATGTACATCATATATTTTTTTTAGATTTTTCTTTCTCTTACTTTAGAAGTTAGAGGGGGGGGGGGGGACACACATTTTGCCACTTTGGAAGTGTGTCTCGCGCAAACTATTCAGTGTAGACGAAAATGATTTTAGAAACCTCAACATCATTTTTGAAGACCTATCGATAGACACACCACACGTGTAGGTATGATGAAAAAAAAATTTTTGAGTTTCAGTTCTCAGTATGGGGGGCAACCCTAATTTTTCTTTTTTTTTAATTTTTTTGTTCAAATCCTAATGCGGTTCACAAAATACATCTACTCACCAAGTTTCAACAATGTAGTTTTCATAGTTTCGGCAAAAAGTAGCTGTGACATACGGACGGACAGACAGACAGACAGACAGACATGACGAATCTATAAGGGTTCCGTTTTTACGTTTTACGGAACCCTAAAAAGTCTCGTGGCCTTCTCTCTTCTCGCATAAGTAAATCCATAGTTTATTTAAGCCGCAGCAATATAAATAAAATCGAAATGTCTGCTCTAATTCCAAATTAACTGCTTTTACTTAACGCTTATGAAGTTATTTATGATAATTACATAAAAAAAATAGATAACAATTTGACTGGATGGGTTTATCTCACGGGTTACAATGTAAACTGACGGTGATTGCAATTTTACGGTAGTATACATTATAATTAGGTTTTATCCCATCTTGTCCTAGTATTGACCAGCGACCTGTCTTCTCTCCTTTCAGTAGTCTCTATCTAGAGCATTTTTATTTTGAGTATATCCTAGTTGTGGGCGTTAAGTTCGTAATTTCACCTCTTTTTGGACCGCCCTGTGGAGGCCGTTTACCCTACATGACCCAGTCAGTTGTGATCTCTGCCCATAGTTGTTCTGACATACAACAGATGTGTCCGTTTCAGTATGACAGGTTTTTGAGTATTATCTTCTAATAAATATAAATAAACATGGTGGACAATTCACACACAACACCATCTCTACACTATTTGCACTAGGTGGGAATCGAACCCGCGACCGTCGGCTTTGCAGGCAGAGTTACCATCCACTATCTATGTTCCAAATTTCAGTCCGACCCGTTCTGACGTTACGACGTTATTGAGCAACAAACATTTAAATATTCAAACATCCAAATATCCAAACATCTATAAGTTGACATTTGTAATGTTATTAGTAGGATTAATTCATTTATTATTATTTTGTAAATAAACAATTGACTTACTTCTGAGTGTTCCTTCTCGTGGTTATAGCCGCCATGTTTTTCTTCTTCTCCCGAATCGCCTTCTTCTTCAAAGAACTCCACTTTCTTCTCATACTCTTCTTTCTTGTGGATGTCGTGGCTGCCTTTAGTGCTGTGTCCTTTGGAGTGCTTACCCGACTCCTCGTACTGGGAGAGTTTACAAGAGCATGAAACAAAACAGTCAATCATGTTTACTAAAATATTATAGAATGTCGTCATAGTCAATACCGAACTTTACTTCTGATTTACAGCCAATCTGTCTTATCCTGATTCACACCAACTTTTCAGTATTTTTTTCTATAGTAGATTTAGGTATAAAGCTAGCAATAAGCTGAATAATTTGCTGAAATGGGCAAACGCGATACCAAAAATTATTTTTAAATTATTGTTCGTTAGTGACTTGGTAGTAAATGTTTGCGTTGAAAAATGTCACACATCTCATTAGGAATTTTATATTATTTGCTGTGAAACAAAAATATAATATTATTCAAGACAGCTAATTCAGGGTTAGAAGGTTGCTTACTAATACGAAATCAATAAGATTTGTAGAAGAAATCCTTCATACCTATAAATCTGGTCTGTACGTTTACAATGCTTCAGGTTTTTCATACAAAGCCAGGGTTAGCCCCTCCTACCTTAGCGTGTTTCTTCCCATGTTCCTCATGGTGGTGGTCTCCGTAATGCCCTGACTCCTCGCTGTGGTGTTTGTCCACACCGCCGTGGTCATCATACTTCCCTAGGTGGTTCTCCTTGTCATGATGCCCTTTGGCTGCCTTCGTATCCTCATGATGCCCCTAGAATGGTACAATATATTATTGAAGTGCTAGAATTGTATTTATGAAGATACAGGAGCAAATAGATTGTAAAACAGGTTTTCGAATATCTTCATCGTCACAGTTCCTGGTAAACTTATCTACTTTCGCTCTCTTTTGATGATGATTTTTACTGTTGTCTAGTAAGTTGTTTAGGGTTTCAGCCGTGATTAGGCTATTCTCGAAAATTTGTTGAATCATTTCAACTTCTTCAGCTATTTTCTCGTTTGTTTAAGTAAGTAAGCGCTGAATACTGGTCTTGACTCTTACTCTTAGATTGTATTTAATAGTGTTGCATGATCACCATGGCCTTCTGTTGGGACAATTAATTAAATTTCATATTTTTTTTATAAACATTAAAAAAACAACTACACAAATGTCCAAACACAAGTTAAACTAAATTCTAGTTTTAGACTCTAAGCCTAGTAAAAAATACAATATTATACAAGCTAGGAACTCATTTAAAAACTTAGAAACGGTTATTAAACCAGAAAGAAAGAAAAAATACCAATAAGGTAGTCAGTAGTACGCCAACGAGATGAAAGGAGAACTCGGAGCGCTTAAAAGATAGAAAGATGGAAGGACAGGACCGTATTAATTAATATTATATACATGTATATAAATACATAACCCAATTGTCTTTCCCAGGCGGTAGAGTTTGAGTAAATGTATTTCCTCGACGTAAAAAAAAATAGGAAATAGGCCCAGCAGAGAAAAAGCTGAAATTATGTTTCAAAAAAAGTTAGGCTTATTAGTTCAGTTAACTGTAACAGTAAAATTATAAGTGTAACAATTGTCAAAAATAAGCGAACGATTTGTTAAGATTAACAACACACATGCTTCTTAAATATCATAAGCTTATTATTATAGGTCTTACTACAAATGTACAGAGGCCATTAGATATCCAAAGCAACTAGCTACGTTAATAAGATAAAGTTATGCTTATTTCTTCCCACGTGCAAAGCCCGAGGAAAAAGCTCATTTACTGGGAATTAATACGGCGGCCGGCAGTCAAGCGATAACCTTAAGTTATTCCGAAGAGTTTCTAGCTAAGAAAAACATTTAATTAAATCAAGGGAAACAATTAGTAGCAATGTTTTAAGATAAATCTTTGTTGGTAGATGTTTCTAAATGATGTTATTTGATTAGCCTTCTTATTTAGTAGTTGATAGTGAGGGAAATGGTGAATCCTACTAACATTATAAATTTGAAAATTTATAGTATTGAGTGATGGGACGAGTAGGACATGTGCTTGATGGTAAACTACACACATGCCTGCCCGTAACAGCACAGTGTCAAGCGGCTATTGGAGCATGAAGAGTCCAAATCACTACCTAGCACTGCACTGCGCTCGTAACGCAGAAATTTAATATGAATTACCTAGTAATTTTTGTGGAAGCTTATCTCAACGGTCTGTAATTTGTGTGGAAGTTTTTTTCCTTTAAACCGAACACGGTGATGATTGCACATTAGGTACTCTTTAGCGGTAAAATAATAGGTAAAGGAGGATTCTCCAAAGTGCCAGTACGAGCCTCCATCACATTAAAATAATATAAGTAATCCACTTTGTGTTCCCACTGCTGGGATTCAGAGCTCTCTTTCACAGGCAGAATGGCCATAACCCACCACGCTGGCTAAGCGCAGTGACACATGCCTTGAAAAAATCAGATTCCGGCGGGTTAACTACGACTACACGATTCTAAAATCGCACCTTCTAGCCACTGGGCCATCACACCTAAAAAGATAATATTTAAAGATAATAAATATATACAAACCTAAAAACACACCTAACAGATAAAAAAATACACACCTAAAAGATGTACAAACATAGAATTGAATGAAAAGCTATTTCATGACTCGATTAGTTTCGATTACATCACTACTTTAATTAGACGATAAAAACTAAAAAGAGATAATATGAAGAAACGGGACAACCTACTGGGTAATTCACATTGTAAATTCTTCACAGGGCTTAATCGCAATCCAAAATATTATCTACTATATTATATTAATGTGTAATTATTACCTCGACGTTTCGATAGCGCTACAACCGACGAGGTAACGGAAAGACTGAGAAGGCAGTTGTAACGCTTCCGATACGTCGAGGTAACAATTACACATTAATATAATATAATATATTTTTTGTTATTATAGTAGATCGCGCTTTTTAAATCCTGTGTAAATATGGGTACTCACTTAGCAGTGTTGCATGTAACGTATCAGATACTGTATCAACATGCAAGTGGGTACGGCTCGTCCACGGTCCACCGCGTATCTAGCTACGAGCTGCCGGGTCCGCAGTGCTCGCGACTTTGTGTCCGCAGTGATACCGCCACTCGGCGGGTCACTGCGAGCTCACAGCGCTCCACGAGCGAGCGGCGAGCAGCGGGCTCGTGACTACGTACTCACTTGATACTGTATCTGATACATTACATGCTACACTGCTAAGTGAGTACCCAGCTTAAGATTTACAATGTAAATTCAAATCGCGAAAGTTTCAAAACAATATCGTTAAAAATATTAGTCACAATACGTAGTTCGTAGCTGAGATCAGTTATTATGATAACAGCTATATAGAACAGTGATTGAAAATTGCATCCAAACCCAAAGACAATACATGTTTGGCTCTGACAATAGTTCTAAATGTTTGATAATAGTTAATTCAGCGCTCCTTTTTGAATCTATTTTTAAACATGGACTTTGAATAGGCTGGTTTTAAAACTATTGCATTGTTTTAATATTGACTGCAGTATTTAGTGGGATAAGCAGAACACCTGTATTCATCTGTAATATCAGACAATTTAGCTGCTAAAACACAAAGTGTCGTTTCAAAGGTGCAAAAGTACGTCAATTCAGGACGTCTACTCCCTTTCTACGAAAAATGTAATTTCGAAATTTCTTTCCTACTCCGGGCCCTCTACCGCCTAAATAAATCAGCTATGGCTTTGCTATTGCCGTCTCTTTCATTTCAAGCGAAAAGAAAAGTGATAAAAACTTCAAAGCTAAGACAGTTTTCATTCAGCGGTAGACTAGACCGGTTCCACTTCGTTTCGTCCGATCGAACATTGACGTTTAAAACGTTCTAAGCCTACTCTAATTAGAGTAGACGTCCAGAACAGTTGGTCGTAGTATACCAAGCACAGATTCGCTCTGGTTTGGAGTAGATAATGTTTGCATCTTTAGCAGATCGAGAGAGGTGCTGAAAGGCTGATAGTCAACGACATTAATGTCCGAATTATAATTCAAAGCTTTGAACATGGCCTCAAAATTGCAAGCTTATCAGATTTTTATCATCGGAACAAAGAGCTTAGACGGTACTTTTGTGGTAAGTGTGTGATAGTTACAAACTTGATGTCTTGTGACAAACATTTTACATCTCCGGGTGACGAGCGCAGTGCGGTGCTAAGTAATGATTTGGACTCATTGCAAATATTGTTATTAAAGATTCGAGATTTGATCACATAATGAGAATTAATACTATTATTTATTACATTTTTTAGGATTATTATCATTTGGTATTTTTCGGCAGCGTTTGTAACGCTGCCGAAACGTCGAAGTAATTACATAACAGTTTTGGTCGGTTTTGATCATAGATGAAGAATTTTTTTTTGACGTCTTTGGTTTTGATAGTCATTAAATTCTGTAAAGTGTTTACATTATGATTTGGACTCTTCATGTTCCAATAGCTGCGTGTCACTGTGCTATTATAGGCAGTCATGTTACCATCAAGCACATTATCTGCTCGTCTTGCCAATCTATACTATAAAAAATTCAAATAAATAAAATACATTAGTAATAATAACTATCTAAGTTGTGGTAGTTCCCCAAATGGACTCTGCAAATAAATAGTCCCACCACTACTACTACAAGTCAACCTTTTTAACACAACGATATGTTTCTGTCTATAAACGGTTTGATCGTTTAATATCGAGATATATTTGATAGTTTCCGATAATATCCTGCCGGTTTCCTTGTTTACTGAAACATCGGGATGATCAAGGTTGAAATGAAAAGGTTATATCGGCATGTTGCATCGACAAGTTATCTACTGATACGAACGCTTAATAAATATGTTAGACTGTATTTTTTAAATTGCATAATGACGTCACGACATTGCGTGCTGACGCGATGTAGAACAAGCGGTGCCGCATTACACGCTTTTATTATCTTCACTTGTAACTAACTATGTATGTATGTAAGAAAATCTTGGAATTTTAATTTGACCCACTTCCCTTTCTTCGATTATGATGAAATTTTGCACACGCTCTGAGTTCTGGTGACAATACATGATTAGATAAGAAACGTCAATACAAATTCAATATGGCGGCCTCCGAAAGATGGCGGATTGGCTATTTGAAATGCACCCCCATGATATGGGTATTAAATGAAAGGGTTTGCTGATACGAAAAAAATGATCACGTAACATAAGCCCAACATGGCGGCCGAAGCGTGTTTTTTAGTTTTTTAAACTAGTTTGAAGTAAGTAATGACTTTAATCATTTGTCTACTAGCGGCCCATTCCGGCTGCGCTCGGATATTGTCATTTAAAGACTATTAATCGAAATAAAAACTATCCTATCTCTCAAGTTGGACCAGACTGCTCACGGTGTGCCAATTTAATTTAAAATCGGTTAAGTAGTTTAGGAATCCATCGCGGACAAACATCGTGACAGGAGATTTATATATATTAAGAAGATAAGATGACATACTATTCAGATAACAATTATTATTATAAATTCATGTTTGTCAAA
This sequence comes from Ectropis crepuscularia, assembly GCA_963693475.1. NCBI lineage: Eukaryota > Metazoa > Arthropoda > Insecta > Lepidoptera > Geometridae > Ectropis > Ectropis crepuscularia. The sequence goes on from OY856355.1 coordinate 26,253,224, forward strand.
TAAAAGTCATTATAGTCGTTTGTTAAAAATTCTGTGATTGTGAAATGGTTTTTGGTAAAAAGAGCTGCTTTACACTGGCCTGAAACCTCTCATTTTCTATTTGCTGAATACATTCTGGCAGCCTATTATATAGTTTTGTCCCATAAGTTCAGGCAACTTTCCTGACATATTTAATCTGAGCTGTATTGGCAAAAGGAAGTTGTTTCTATTTTCATTTCACCCTGAAGTTAGATAGTCAACATTCGAGTAAAGATTGTAACTACAAAATTTGAAGTTAATACTTCTAGCGAAGAAGATACACATATGTATAATTTATTGGTTGAAATAAGACTTCTTAGCATGAGGCCCAACGAGAGGAAGTATTAACTTCTTGCATACGTATAAGCTTCGTGCTTCGTATAAGTAAGCACACACACATTTTTCTTAATAGCTATGTAAAATTAACACTATTATGATAGTATTATTCTATACGTATCTACTAATATTAAAAAAACTGAAGAGTTTGTTTTTCTATGGAGACATAAATAACGAAGATTATTATTGATCTACACACAAATAGCGAAAATTTTTCTATTAATTTAATTCTGAATTAAATTGATTTGAACATTTTTCGCTTTCAGTAATTATAGTTTAGTTCATTACAATTCAGTTTTATTAATAAAAGCTCTACCCAAACAAAAAAAAATGTTTCTGAGATATGATTTTAGGTCTGTCTTTTCTATCGTCTGTCTTTTATTTCAATTATATTTTGTTAATGTATTTAATGTGAGATTGTGATCGTGATTGATCGTGATTGATCGTGATCGAGATTGTGAGATCTATAAACTAATTTGTAAGTTTTAATTTAAATCAAAATGTTCAAATATTTAATTTTGTTCTCATGAAAACAAATCATAATTCACAATTTAAAATGTAAAAAAAAACTAGATGTCCACAAAATCATATGAATAACCCACCCCATAATTTAAATTGTATTTTTGGACGATTGTTTAAAATATTACCGAAATATGGAATAGTCTGAATTTCAGAATAGTCTGAAATAAACATTAGTTATTATTTATTTTTTATTAGAACAAGCATTTACTTAGTTCAATATTAATAATTAAAAGTGACAAAAGTTAATAAGCTACAATAAATGCTGACTTACGTCCCCAAACATTAGGTACCAGGGTTTCTCGAGCTCGGCGTAAGTCCAGTGCTGATTTCTCTTGTTTGAGTTTGAGTACCTTGCCTATTAAAATACGTAAATATATAATTTAAAACTAGTTAACTGTGAGAACACGTTCCTGTAAACTTATGCTGGATGTTTATTGGCTTAATAAACTTACAGCCTAGTGATACGCCGTTATTTCATTCAAATATACTTTTTTTTTAAATCTTTATTCAAGCGCTTTTTCGCGTTGCGAAAATGTCGCGCTAATTGATACATAGATATTGCTTACTACTAGACTTAGGAAATGGATACATTCACTCACTTCTACATAATATAAAGCTCAAACACTAGAAAATCAGGGAAGGTTCGTTCTATTGGCTAGACCTAGTTTTGTCATGTTTATAATTTTTTTAACGATATCCGATCTTGGACAAGATCGGTATGAGTCACATAATCCAATGGAACGTTTGTTAAACAATAGGCGTCGTGCAGCTTCGTTTGAGACACACTCCATCATAATATGATCATTCAAAGATACTACTTGCCCGCTAGTTAGACCGCAAGTGCGTGTTCTACGTGAATACGGCGATATTAACTTTGACTTTGACTTAATAAAGTCCATGTGGCCTAAAGGCCTAATAAGGCCATGTGGTTGATAGTTTGTGACCTCGCCCGCCGTCGCGCCCGCGAATCAACGTGAATAAGCACTAATCCCCGAGCTGTATAAGAGTAGCTTTTCAAGCTAGGATAGCAAGCTAGTGTTAGTAAGCTAGCAAGCTAGTACTTCTATTGACTGGCCTCGTGGCTTAGTTGGTAGTAGCTCTGCCTGCAAAGCCGAGGATCGTTGGGTGGGATCGGTTCGATTCCTACCCAGTGCAAATATTTGTGTGATGAATTCAAATGTTTGCACTGTGTCTGAGTGTTTCTATGTATAGGTAATAAGTATGTATTTACAACTATAAAAGTATTATATATCAGCCATTTGGCCGCCATATTACAAGCTTTGCTTAGTTTGGAGTCAGATGGTGTTGTGTGTGAATTGTCCACCAATACATATTTTAGCTTCGTGTAGACAACGCTACATAAGCTAATTTGTCTAAACGAAACTAGAAGTACTAGCTTGCTCGTTTGCTTACACTAGCTTGCTATCCGAAAGACTAGCCTCGTATAGCTTGGGCATATACGCTTACAACAGAAAACAAAGCAGTCAAACGCAATTTAGCTTTTCCTTAAAAAACAGCCTGATTTGGCTTAGTCGCGAAATCGTATGAATAATAATCGTAATATACTACAGGCCCGTGAATAAACTTTACGTATAAAATGAACACCAGGAGACCTTATAGGATGATAGAAGGGTATTAAGTAATAAGATTCAGCACTATGCCGTCACTTGTAAGCTGTCCAACTGAGTACAGTCGAAGAGCCCGGGTTGCAACCCTCGATCATTTCTCCTTGTCGCATGATTTTTGTTCGGCGTTGCGGAATAATAGATTAGAATCAGTTGCTTAATTTTACGCCGACGAATTGGCGGGCAGATACAATATATGTCACACAGAAAAGAGAGAAATTCTCCTGTTCTAGAAAAACTCTTGTTACCGGGTAAAGATATGCTTAAATGCCCCCTTACATCCGCGAGCAAGGATAAACACTACAATATCATACAAACATAAACATAATTTTATTTCGGTTAGTACCCTGCCTTTTGCTTTATTTCTAGAGACTGTTGCAAAAGGCAGTGTCTTCCATTAGGTACTAGAATTATTGCAAAATATACACTATATTACAAATAACGTTTTGCAACATACATATAAATTGTACACTGCTATTGTGTGTGTGTGCATGTGTGAGAGGGTGTGTAGGTGTGTGTGTGTGTGTGTGTATGAAACTGAAAACAAAACACTGCGTGATATTATAAACATTATCTTGCTCTTCTCTATCTTACTAATGTTTTAAAAATAACAAAATTTAAGAAAATATAGGAGTAAAAGTAAGGATAAAACTCAGTTACTCATTCACGTAAAACTACGGAATATTTTTAACCCCAAAACTTTATCAATTCTATGATGTAGCGGATATCCTAAAAATACATATTTAGGTCTATAATCTGTACCGTACAGTTAACCAGCTTATAGCAACGGTGGTCAAATGAAGAAACTAAAAAAAGCAAACAAGAAACAACCACGATCGCTTCCAAAACACGACAGAGGATAGATACCCTCTGAACTTAACATTTCTGTGTTCCGGTTTGAAGGGCAATGTTTCCAGAGAAATTACAGGGCTTAGAGATATAACATCTTAGATCTCTGGGTGACGAGCGCAGTGCAGTGCTAGGTAATGATTTGGACTCTTCATGTTCCAATAGCGGCGTGTCACTGTGCTGTCATGTGGCAGACATGTTACTTACCATCAGGCACATGTCCTATTCGTGCCGCCACTCTTTATTTAAAAAAAAAACTTCACTCTCAATAATTCACTGTTAAAATCTTATGTTGAAAGAATTAAACTTATCTACTCTAGTACAAAATGCATAAGGAATCAATTAAATAAGCGATAGTAAAGCCCTCATCGGCGATCATAAATTATGTTTGTCACTAATAATTTATTTTTACGACTACCCGCAATAAATGTTTTATTATGTGCCGATATCACGATATTGGGGGTTTTTAATCAACGACCTGAATTGGCCGACAGCTATCTGACCATAAACTACTTACTCGCATATTACAGGAAGCAGGTAGAATTTTGACCTACGTTTAATATTCCAGTTCGCGATCAAACGACAACCTAAATTTTATACGTAGTTGTAGATCAAAAAGAAAATTACAAATTTTGAGTTATCTCCGACTAAACTGTCGCTATTAGTTCAATATGCAGACTGGCCATCAAGGATAGAAATGCAGTCGTGGTGGAGGCGCTGAGCCGGGAGGAGGCGACTCAGACAATAAAATAGTCCTAGAATTAGCAGGAAAATGTTCCCTACTCTCCCCTATTTCCTTTTCTTCTCCAATCCAAGATTCATGTAATAAAAAGAAAACAAATGACAAAGGTCACGGACCCCGGAGTCTGTGGAGTTGTAAAATTGAAGTAAAAAAAATTATAAAAAAAAAAACACTATCGGTATTTTGTGGCGGCAGAGCAGCCATCTTGGACCAAGTATGTACTGGCAGGACACTTTGCAGGGTCCACCTGGGGAAGTATCACGCCGTTGCGAGTTATTCTGCCGTCAAGCAGTAATGTGCACAAACGTCACTTTGTTCCAATTTGAATGAAGAAATCGCAGGGCTGTATGCTATGGTAATACATGTTACAAATCTGGTTGACGAGCGTAGTGCGGTGATAGGCGATGATTAGGACTTTTCATATTTCAATAGCTGTGTGAAACTGTACAATACAATAACTCTTTATTAAAAAGCTATAAGAAATACAACAAATAATACAAAACAGAAAAAACAATATCCTAGCAATTTAATTGGCGGCCTTATCGCTTAAACTGTACTGCTATGGGTAGATGTGTTATTTACAATAAACCACATGACCTGCTCGACCCATCATTCTTTACCATAAAAAAAAAAACATTTTTACGGTTAATATTGACTTACATATATCCTACTAATACCAGGTATATGTAAAAGTTTGGATATTTGTTGCTCAATCATGCCAGAACGGTTCAACGGTTAGAGTTGAAATTTGGAACACAGATAAATTATAGTTTGAAATAGTAGATATGCTACTTTTTACTGCGAGAAAATAACGGGAATGAAAACTACGGTTAGTATCATAAAGATGCAATACATTTATCAAGCACCGTGTTTTTGAACGACATAATTATTCTTTCCTCAATAATGCTCTATCTAGGGTTCTAGACTGACGGAACGTAGCTGCTTTTAGTTTAATTAAATCGTAGTCGGAGACATAACGCCATATCAGTTAGAATTTATGTCGCAATTAGTCAACGCGTCGAGCGTGAAAATTAGACTAATACAAGCTAAGCTGAACTGTCTGCCTGGGACCTCATTGGCGATATAACTTAACCACATTTCCTGTATATTTATTTTAGAGTATAAAACAATATATACCTATACACTCATTGATCGCATAAGAAACATTGTACTGTGTTCAAAGATACAAATAGTACCCCAAAAGGCGAACAATTTGAAGTGGGACTAGGTTAGACATGTCTATCGAATTTCAAATGACTGGGCTAAAATGTGACCCACATGCAGTAGCAGTCAGATGGGAAATGACGATGCGGAATACCCAAAAGGCGATGGCGGGACAACCTCGACACCTTAAAGACTGGGCTACTTTGACTCATGACAGACAGAATGGAAGGAGGGCAGGGAGGCCTGTCTTCAACATTGGGACAAAATGGGCTCTTAATAACAACTAACAATGAATTTATTTTAATGTGGCGAATGTTCCGCTTCTTCGCACAAAGCGCTTTGAAAGCTCTTTGATAATCTGAACGACGAAAATATGGAACATTCTGCCAGGAGCAGTATTTCTGCAATTCTATGATCTGGGAATCTTTAAACGAAGAGTGAATAGGTACCATCTAGGCAGGCGTATTGTACCTTAGACCTACCTATCTATACCTAGAATTACTTGGCAAGACGTGATCAAACTTAAACCTATTAAAAACAATCTGTCGGTGCAATTGCCGGCTTTTACTTGTCATCAAACGAGAGTGTATTATGAGCTACTCTACTGTTTTTTGTGGAAAAAAAAAATGAAAGAAATTAAAAATTTGTCTTGCCTTAGCATTAAACTTGGTAATTTTCGGTACTTATCATAAACTGCCTGCGGTAGTATCTCCAACAGCATATGTAACCTGGGTGTCTTTAGACGAAGACTGTATGTATATTTTGTGCAAACATTAAACATCTTCGACTTTCACTGCATCGATAAATTGAGTTCAAGTCAAACGTAACCCTTTAATAGTATAAAATAGCGTGAATAAATATTACTATAGACTGATTTAAAAACTGTTATTTTACCATATTTCAATCTTTTATTTAACTCAAGTTTTACTCGAGCCAAAAAAACTGGACATTTGCAATATCAAAATGATTTAATATACTTAACTCTTAAAAACAAAATAATTTACGGTCTTATATCTTTATATTGTGCTGCTTTTTTTCAAGTAAATCGCTTATTTAACCATGTTGAGCACTTTTTCATAGGGGTTCACGTTATCCGTCCGACGCCCCACCTAGGGATAGGCCTTCGAGGAGGTGACGCGCCGCTGATTTCCGGTGCGTCACTAGAGCCAAATGCGGGGGTACTAACGCCCCTCGCGAGCCGGGTCCGCAAGGACAGTAGCAGGTGGGTCAGGGTCGTTGCAGGAGTGCGTAAAGTGACCCCGCGATTCTGACCCCTGGCCATGCAGGAGAAATCTGTGGGGGATTTAGTCGGTAGGGGCACCATGTCGTATCCCATGGTGTCGAGCCCGACATACCCCACCATGTCCCTCCATGGTGGGCATAAATAAAGGTATTTCCCCTACATAAAAAAAAAAATGGTTCACGTTACAAGCATGCGTGCCTTTGTCTGTGTACAGGTGATATATTGTGCTACATAAGCGTTGTTTTTTTTTTAAATAAGAGTGACAAGACGAGCAGGTCATGTGCCTGATGGTAAGCAACATGCCTGCCACATAACAGCACAGTGAATCGCAGCTATTGGAACATGAAGAGCCAAAATCATTACCTAGCACCGCACTGCGCTCGTCACCCAGGGATCTAAGTTGTTATATCTCTAAGCCCTGTAATTTCTCTGGAAACGTTGCCCTTCAAACCGGAACACAGTAATGTTTGCCCATTACTGCTTGGCGGTAGAATAACTGACAAAGGTGTGGTACTTCCCCAGGCGGACACTGCTAAGAGTCCTACCACTACATAAATAATAATAATTCTAGTTGTAATTTACAACCAACGGCTCCAAAATCAACCTATGGTCACAGTATAAAGAAAAGTGCTTTTGTTCTGGTGCAGTTGTTTGGACACCGTGGGCATGAGCGTAAATGCTGCGTGTGTGGGACCACATTCTCACCGAATATATTTTGAGTCAGAGTATCTCCATTCAAAGACGGCTGGTCTAGTCGGAAGTACGGGGACTACCGATCTGGAGCTCTTGGTTTGAATCCCATGTGTACCACTGTCATTCCGAAATCATGTGCATATTGCCACTAACCAATAACAGTGAAGGAGTAATATCGTGAGGAAACCGTTATGTTTTAAGAATTTGTCGAGGTCATGCATCATCTAGCAACTAGCACTGCGCCGCGCGATGGATTATGATCTCGACTCTCTTCTTGCGAGAGAAGGCCCCAGGTTCCAGCAGTTGTAACATTTAGTACGAGGGTCAAACTGAAAGTTCTTAGAAAATCAAAAACTGATTACATTAGCCAGTTATTAGTTTTATTATATCTTTTCAAAATATTGTCCATTCACGTCAATACACCGCTGCATGCGATGGAACCACTGGGAAAAGCACTTTGCCCACTCGTCCTTAGGGGTCTCTTCAATGGCATCGCGATACGCAGCCACCGCTTCTTCAGCATTCATAAACCGCTTTCCTTTAAGTTTTTCTTTAATTTTTGAAAATAAATAAAAATCACAAGGCGCGAGGTCGGGGCTATACGGCGGGTGACCCAGTAATTCAACGTTTGATGTCGCCAAATAGTCGATCGTTCGCTTGGCGGTGTGCGATGAGGCGTTGTCGTGGTGAAGGAGGATCCTACTGCGAGGTCGTTTCTCTCGAACTTTTTCCAAGACAAGTGGCAAACAATTGGTAGTGTACCATTCTGCAGAAACTGTTTTTTGATCCTCTAACACAATTGTTGCGAAATGACCTATCCTTCCAAAGAACGAGGCCACCATTTTTTTCCCCGCACTTCGATCTCTCTTCACTTTAGTTGGCAACTCCTCGAAAGGAAACACCCACTGAGCAGATTGTCTTTTGGTTTCAGGATCATAACAGTAAATCCAGCTTTCGTCACCTGTTAGTATGTCGAACACAGCATTTGAGTCACCTCCGTTAAATCTTTCAATCATTTTACGGCACCAATCCACACGATGGAGTTTTTGAGCCTCAGTCAAATTATGAGGTATCCACCGGGCGCAAAGCTTCCTGACCGCTAAATGTTCGTGTAGGATTTTGTGCACTTGACTCATACCGATGCCTAAGCTTGTCCGAATCTGCTGATAGGTCACTCTTTTGTCAGTCTCTATCATACGCCGCACAACACAGATGTTATCTTCAGTCGTCGCCGTAGAAGGCCGTCCCTCACGTAAATCATCAGTGAGATTAGTGCGACCACGTTTAAACTCATTAAACCAGTTGTAAACAGTCGCACGAGATGGGGCTTCATCGTGAAAGGCCAATCGTAGTCTATCATAACTTTCTTGTTGACTTAAATGACATCGAAAGTCATAAAAAATCATTGCACGAAAATTTTCTCGTGTTAAATTCATGTTGACGTGACACAGACAATTTTCAATTTGCCGCCAAATCGTAAAACAAATGACAAATGAATGAAGTATATACTCAGTAATATTGGCAAAGAGTTCTATTTTCAAATTATAGAATTATTTTTTTATTATATTGTTTATAAGTGGCCAGTTCTAAGAACTTTCAGTTTGACCCTCGTAGGCGCCTTATTTTTATGCTAATGACGATGCAGCGCTTTACTTGGGCCTGCAGTCGATTAAACAACTTCGACCTTCCCGATACCACAAAAAAAGAACTTAATCAAAAAACGCCACACCAAATTTCTCATAAAAACCCATTATTTACATGAAATCCCATTATTATTGCTCATAAATACAGAGTGCACAAGAAAACTGTAGTTAAGTGTTCAGAAAGGCTCGCGGGCGAACCCGTAGGTATAAGCTAGTAGTACCTCGTAAGCCTTCTTCCCGTGCTCTTCGTGTTCTTCAGAATGCTCTTCATCGTGCTCTCTGCCGCCTCCTGGAAAAACGATGTCGTTTAAGTATCATATTAACCTTTTGACCGCCAGGACTAAATTGCATTTCCGTGCCCTGGACGCTAAGCCTGGTACGAAATAAGTCAAAATTTAAAAAAAAAATGTGCTGTCACCATTTGATATCTAACACACAATGTTTTGGTATAGTCCGTTTTTTTGTCACCTATATAGACGTCGTTGGCGTACAGGGCTCGCTAGCGCTTGTCAAGTATAGGTGACTCTGGCGTTCAAAAGGTTAACTCAGCAATGGGAACAGAAAGTAGGCGACTTTTTATTAACTATTATAGGTTTATACTTGACCGCCATTTCACTCGACGTTAAGTTACAGTGTGGTCTACAACTGAGCGTCCTTAAGGTGGAAGTACGCGTTGAGACCGCGACACGAGACAGCGACAGGAGACCGCGACAGGTACTTGACATTATGGAATTGTATGGGAGCCAGTTCGCTCCGAAACGTGTCGCGAGACACGTGTCTCGGTCTCCTGACACGGTCTGGGTGCGAACTGGCGCCCATACAATTCTATAATAATGTCAAGTGCCTGTCGCGGTCTCCTGTCGCAGTCACGGCGTGAACGGCCGACTTTACCTATCATAAACCAATTCCATCAACCATCGGAAAAACTATACCTATACGTTAGAATCTTACAGGTAGAGTAAAATCTCTTCATTCTTTTCATTTAAAGACTTCAATTTAAAATTAAATTCACACACTCGACCAAATTTCATAAGAAGCTATAACTAAGTTGTCCAAATAAATGAAAGCAAATTTTGGTTTTTAATTGACATTTCAAAAACCGCCAAACCAACTTCGATAAAATTTAAATTGGACCACGGACCACTTCAGAACTACCTGTATGATCTACTATTCAAAAAAGTATAATCAAAATCAGTTCACAATTACAAAAACATAGAACCGAATTGACAACCTCCTTCTTTTTTTTTAAGCCGGTTAAACATAGGACAAAAGGTTTGTCACACGTTAAATCTTATACCTTTAAACGAGCAATTCTTGTACCTATATAAATATGTATATATATAGAATCTGAATCTCGGAAACGGCTCGACGGATTTTCATGAAATTATGTATGCAGGGGATTTTGGGGACGATAAATCGATCTAACTAGGTTTCATTAAAAAAAACGCATATTATGCTCGTTTTAGACAATGAAAAACTGTCACATTAGACATTAGAATGCGAAGGTAAATTTCGCCACGTGACGCGACAGCATAATTGGCTCAAACGGGAAGTCGGGCGCTCATAGCGGTCACAAATTAGTAGCTCCGGGTTCGAATTCAGACGGGTTATCTTATTTTACCAATTCTTCTTTTTTAAGAAAATCTATTTCTTGGAATCTCTTATCTGTAGGTATCTAAGTATATTTCGTATTTAAAGCGAGCAAAACTCGGTCACCCAGGTACTATTCTTTAAGTTAACAACTTGTTATTTTATACGTACTACAAGCATAGCTGACCATCTTCAACCTCTAAAACTAAGGCCAAGTTATGCAACGACTCATCGACAGCCATAGTTAATGTAATTTGTATTTAACGAAAGTGTGAAAAGAGAAAGGATTTAATAATCAATTTTACAGATAAGTTCTTGAGTTTGATCGACAAACATTGATACGTTGAAATATTAATTACTAGCAGCGCCCCTTGGTTTCACCTACAAAGTTCTAATCCCGTTAATTTTCCGGGATAAAAAATAGCCTACGTGTTAATCCAGACTATACCAAATACAACTTTATCACCAAATTTCATCTGTACCAAATTTGATCCTTCAGTAGTTTTTCTTGTCTTCAATAAGACAGTGAAGTAAGCAGTTTTTAATTTACCTGACCGATTTTAACCAAATTTAAGCAGATGGATACAATGTTAGTGTCTTCAAATCGAGAGTGAATCGGTTTATTTCAGATATACACGTTTCATTGTACAACACATGGGTGCTTAATATTAAGCAAGATGGCGGTCAAATAATCTTCATAATCAGTGAAAGATGAAACAGGACACTAAGGATATTTCTTGAACCCCGAATTAAGCCCCACAATGCTTATCCATTGTTATTTTATTTTATTTTATTGTACAATCGCCACGCGTAATTTTTTTAAATGTATTTTATAGTTTGGTTCAAACAACGCACATTATGTTTAAGAGCAAACTTCATTTTAGAATGAGGTTCTTAAAGCAAATCATAACAATAGAAAAACATAATTTCCTCCAATACCATCAAAAGGAGATTGTTAACCACAATAAACACTGATTTAGTCGGTATAGATGGCGACTTTTGCAGAACATAATAAATATTTGTATTGAAAAATGTTCACTGAATGGCACATAAAACGGAATAGGCAAAGTGACTTAAAAAAATAATTAGTCCGTCAGTTAGATTATTGAAACATATTGTTTACGTATTTTTTATTTTGTTTCACAAGCGAAATGTGACAAAGAAATAGTGATTAGAAGTTTCGAGTGATGTCACGTCTACATACGATTTCTATATCTATACGTGACGTCACAACTCCCCACTCCGGAAATTTTATGATCTATTTCTTTGTCGTTGTTTTAATAATAATACGTTTCCCATATTTTTTCATAGTTTTCCTGACGGACTTATTAGAATAGTATATTTTTCAGAAATCATCCCAATTTGAGTGAGTATTGTAAAGAGTGTTGTTAATATCTTTAGTATCTATAATTTATATCGTTTCATCGTGATAAACTCACATCTTGAAACAGTTTTTTGACTAAAAAGGAGCGTAAAGTTCAAACATTATTAAAAAATAGCATCTACTTTTTGTATTACAACCAGCAAAGTTATCACTGAGTAATAAGAATTGGGTTCCTTTCCAAAACAAATATAGTTATTTTTGTGAACAATACTGATGTTTATTCTGTGTGTGGATGTTTGATTATGTCTGGATGTGATGGAAATATTAATTATATCAGTTGATGATGATGTCTCACGCAGGCTCACATACAGCCCCATTTCAAGGTTAATTTTAGACCGTAAAGATTTCGGCGTGTTGCTTATTGGCACGCGATCGAGAACGCTTTGCGTAATCTATCTCTAAATCTGCGGTTCGCCCGCTATCGTACAAATATCCGTAAAATTAAATGGGCACAGAGATTGATATTAAAGTAGTTTGTGATGTCATCTGATAGTAAGTGAACTTGGGGACCGGCTAACGTATCGATTAGATAGCTAATAAGCAAACCGTTGTTGGAGTTAGCAAAGTTAATGTAAAACTGAAAATGTTTTCAGGTATGCTTAAGAATACTTAGTTTGTAGGTTTTGAAAAATACTTTACGACTCATGTCTTACAAAACAAAAAAAAAAAATCTCACAATAACCGAATGAAATTTAAAATGAAACACAGACATTCGACAAAGTTTAATTTTTTTTTAATCCGAACAATTTTCCCAAAGAGATAATTGCTTACCTGTTTGGGCAAAGTGTTCGGATTTTAATTTTATATTGTTATTTCAAAACCCATCTCATTCATTTCGATAAAATGTACATAGGACCAAATGTGAAGTATTAAGTACCAAACATATAGTGTCCAAATTGGCCATACTGTTTGTAGCTTGCCCTTACTGATTGTACGGTAACGTACTCGCGTGACCCCAATAAGATATAAAGTGGCCAAGTGCGAGTTGGACTCACCCATGAAGGGTTCCGTTGCAGCAAGTAACATTATATATACATAGTACACATAGTTCTTGTAGTTCGTTGTAACTTTGATCGAAGTTTCAATAATAGTGTATTTATGACGTACTAAAAAAAACTACTCATCAGATCGAGTTCAAACTAATTTTCGTTGGTAGTTTACATGGTAATGTACATCATATATTTTTTTTAGATTTTTCATTCTCTTACTTTAGAAGATAGAGGGGGGGGACACACATTTTACCACTTTGGAAGTGTCTCTCGCGCAAATTATTCAGTGTAGACGAAAACTGATTTTAGAAACCTCAACATCATTTTTGAAGACCTATCGATAGACACCCCACACGTGTAGATTTGATGAAAAAAAAATTTTGAGTTTCAGTTCTCAGTATGGGGGGCAACCCTAATTTTACTTTTTTTTAATTTTTTCTGTTGAAATCTTAATGCGGTTCACAGAATACATCTACTTACCAAGTTTCAACAGTGTAGTTCTCATAGTTTCGGCAAAAAGTGGCTGTGACATACGGACGGACAGACAGACAGACAGACAGACAGATAGACAGACAGACAGACAGACAGACAGACATGACGAATCTATAAGGGTTCCGTTTTTACGTTTTACGGAACCCTAAAAACGCTAAGTCGATTCAGCATCTCGTTCGTAAATTGTTTATTTTATAAGAATTTTACTAACCTTTTACTTTTTACAAATTATTTACATTTCAACTAACAAAATACCACCTAAGCTATTTCACAACCCAAGATATATTTTTTTATTTTTTTTTATTTTATTTATATTCATTGTTACACTGCTTAAATAATTCATAAAATCTAATTCTAAGCGTGCACACGGTTCTACGAACAAACGTGGTAACAATAAATAAAAAAATGTACACAACAAAGTAATGAGAAATTGCTTAGGTAGGTACATAACACCAGTCTTCACTAGGATGGCCCGTGTTGAAGACTGTTGCAGCCCGCCTCAAGCCACAGGACCGAGCGAAACACAATGCCAGATACATTTAGTTCAATACAAGAAGTAAATTTAAAAAATTAAAAAAACACAACAGGAACAATGCATAGACATGAACACACAACACTAACTCGGAACACACCACAAATACAAATGCTAGAGATATAGGAGACTAAACATTTTACTTCTCTTAATATCTATATAACAAAATATTATACAACAATTTACACTTATATATCCAGCCAAACACACATATATATATACTAATAATGATGCTTATGAACAATATATAGACAATAACTATTCCTATCCAATACATATACAACACACTCTTTCACCAGTTTTTATATATCCACAGTGTATATTTTGCTTTCCAGTTTATGAATGCCCAATCCCAAAATCCATTCCTTTACCATTTTTTTCCGTTTATATTCAGACATTGGTTGCCGTACCTCCAGTGGTAGATAATTATAAACTAGTGGTCCAACCCATGAAATAAAACGCGTTGCAAAAATAGTTTTTTTCCCTTTTTGAAGCTCTATTTTACCAAAATTCCTACGGCGTACACTGTAAGTTGTTGAACGTTTTGTGTGTAGGTGTTCATTTTTGACGTAGTATAATGCAACTTTGTATGTGTACGTTTGTCTTAAATTCAGTACTCTGGACTCTGCATAAAGGGCTTCCGTATCGTAAGTTCGTGGTTTTTTCATAATTATTTTAAGAATAGTGTTTTGAGCGGGTTGTGCGATTGCTAGAATTGATTTGGCAGCTCCTCCCCAAGCAAGTATGCCATATGAGAGGACACAATGAGCCATCGCATAGTAAACGCTCCACATTAGAGTTCCATTTATAACATTTCGAACTTGCCAGAAGAAGTGTGAGAGACTTCTCAGTCGCTGCCTTAATTTTAGGACTTGTTCTTTCCAATTAAGGTGTTGATCTATCATGACACCTAAGTATTGAATAGATTTTACGCGTTCAAGTAATGGGCAATCGCACTGGCCGCTAACAGCAGTACAAACACTATTCTGGTGAGCTACCAATTTAAATGCATCTGGAGGCTGACCTTTAGCATTAATTGAGAATGTGATGTACTTAGTTTTGCTTTTATTAACCGTCAATACTCGTGAGTCCATCCATTGAAGTGCTATACTAAGTCCAGCTTGGCAATTTTCAAAGGTATTAGACCAACATGCCCCATGGAATAAAAGTAGAGTATCATCAGCAAATGCCACCGGCGCACAATTTACCATGTTCATACGAAGAAGTTTATTCACATAAATTAAAAATAAGATCGGCCCTAATACACTGCCTTGGGGCACGCCGCATTCCATCAATAAAGAACCAGATTCAGTATAAGTATTTTTATGCACAACCTTTTGTGTTCGTCCTACAAGGTAGCTTTCAAACCAAGCCAGGGCTATACCTCTTATCCCAATTAATTCTAGTTCCGTTAACAAAATACTAGGCGCGACCGTATCAAAAGCCTGTCTGTCATGTCATATCTGTATATAATACGCACAAATTATTAAATAAAAGATTCATCATTCAACTTGTGTTTGGATCACTACTCCACCTACACCTCCGAGAAGACAGGCTAACCAGGTAGCCTCGGGACTGGCAGCAACAGTACCAGTCCTTCACCACCACCAGCGGCAGGTCAACTTGGCGACCGCCAGCCGTCAGTCCCCGCTACTCGGGACGATCCGGCACCTCCGCCCGTGGTGAGTCAACTCGGCGACTACCACCCCGAACGCCCCGTACTGTGGACGTTCGGATCACAGTCGCGGTTGGTCAACCTGGTGATCGCCGCTCGGACGCTCCCGTACTGGAGACGTCCTCCTACTGAACTGCAGCACGGGTCCGGTCGGACTAGTACCGGACTCTGCACCACCATCACCCCGAACGCCCCGTACTGTGGACGTTCGGCTCACACTCGCGGTTGGTCAACCTGGGGACCGCCGCTCGGACGCTCCCATACTGGAGACGTCCTACTACTGCAGCAAGGGCCCGGCCGGACTAGCACCGGACTCCGCACTACTACTAACATCCAGGGCAGGCCATCAAGAGGAGGCCTGCTACCTGACCGCTACCACAGTCCAGGGCGGGCAGTGAGCATTGTCCAGTACACTTCCACTGGGCAGGCTTGAACCATACCTTCTCCATACCCACGGCGGCCAAGACACCTTGAGCCTAGCCTTCTGCGACCCTGAAGTGAGCCTGCGTTGGGGGCTGTGGGAAAATCATCCCTACACGCATTGCGCGACGCGTGTATCCTTATTCCTGCCTTTTCCGCCTGTCGTCTTAGGTCTCTTGCCGACAGGTATCCTGCCTCATTTATATATGTATTTTTCACACTTATATGGTTAGGGTAGGATACACACATTCACCGTAGGGATAACTAGGTCAGGTTCTCTAATAAGTCAAACAAGCGTTGAACAATACGTTGTTAAGTGCTTGTACCGACTTCTCTGACAATTGTTAGTTTATCGACGATTCGATAGGCTAGTAATTGTACACATAGTACAGGCTTTGCTTAGTTTGGGGTCAGATAGTGTTGTGTGTAAATTGTCCACCAATGTTTGTAAAAAAAAATGAAAAATCTAAATCTAAAGGTCAGTACTCACATACAGTATTACTCGATCGAGCTAAACTGTCGAGTAAAACCCATGGCATGGGCTTTCGTCCACACATTGAGCATTGATCTATCGAGTGAGGCGCGCCGTTCAGTATTCACCGAACCGTTCGAGCCAAAGGATGTCTGTGCAAAAAACTAGACGGTGGCTGTATTTAGCAAGACTCACAGTGCTTTATAAGAAAATCAAAGAAAATGAAAAGAAAAAACGTAAAAGAGGTACTGGGTTAAACTCACAAATCCATTTCTCTTAAAAACACGTGTTTCAATCACGATAAACAATACTAATACTAGGCTCGCCTCGAGCCACTCGCAGTCACGTACACACGTACGAGTCAAGATTGACGGCTCGCTTCGAGTAGGTTCGAAGGAAATTACTTTCATTTAATTCCATCGAGCCGGCTCGGTGCGAGCCTTCGAGCTGTGAGTTTTGCGGTCCACACGTTGATTTTTACTCGACTTCGAGTAAAACTATCGAGTAATACCGTATGTGAGTACTGACCTTTAAACGTACATACAAAAAACATATAACGTTATTGATAGCCTCCTCTTGTTTGAAGTTGTTTAATATGACATCCGTATACATACGTTACGCTGTTGGAATTTAAACATGGAAATTAAATTAATGAAGAATTTCTTTAGGCATTTTTATTTCCAATTAAGTATCATATCTATTCTTTAAGACATCGCTGTCTCTTTCCACTAGGCGAGTTGTGGTCAAACACCATTCAGACAGTAACATTAAAATTGATAGCAGATGTCTCTGCGGTGGATGCGGTCGGATCATCTCTCCATCGACCTGAAGGCCGATGGCCGGAGAAGTGCAATGACTCGATGAACAGGCTGTGCATGCTCTGTGACGTAGTTTCATTTATTACATTTTTTTATACATACCTGTGAAACAAGGGACGGACGGTTATATGAAAATTCCGTAATGGAAAATTACGAAATTTTTGAAAAAAAGCTTGAAATCCACTGAAAAGATTTTAATGAAATTTGGTCCACAGATAGACTAGATCCCAACTAAAGAGATATGCTACATTTCATGATGAAAAAAATAGTATTTAAGGGGTGAAATGGGGGGTGAAAGTTTATTTGGAAGTTCGTAATTATTGAAGCTAAAATCATGAAATTTTGCAACAAGACACTTGATATCCATACTAATATTATAAAGTAACTCTGTCTATCTGTTTATTGCTCTTTAAAAACTAAACTACTGAGCCGACTTTTATGTTTTTTTTTTTCATATAGGTAAGGTGTTTTTTGTAAACGTAAATTTGTATGGGTGTACAAATGTTACATCATTATTTATTTCGCGCGGACGAAGTCGCGGGTAAAAGCTAGTATTAGATATATTTGATACCTATTTTGTAACCGTAGGGCGATACTAGTGATTTAATAATTGAATTCCATCAAAACTTTTTAATATCTTGTGGATGTACAAATAGATCTTTTGACCAAATAGCACCTATTTGGTAAAATAATATTTTAATTTTGAACTCGTAGAAATGAAGAAATAAATTCCATTACAAATGTTTAATATATAGTTAATTTAATTAATTTATTTAATATTTGCTGAACCGGGCTTTTTCTGTTTAATATTAATATGTGTTCTGTTTATTCTGTAAAGGTTTAAAACCTAACATTATGAATTAATTTTTGAACGTATATTTGGCAAGTAAGTAACTAATATTAACACAATAAAGATTATGATTGTATATTCTAATGTCATAAAGCTGAAGAGTTTATGTGTTTGAACGCGGTTTCCTCAGGAATTACTCGACCGATTTCAAAAGTTCTTTCACCGTAGGACATTGCTGTCAGTCGCTTGACTGATTTTTATGCCATGCCATGGGCTATATGAATCACGGACGAAGCCGGGATGGACCGCTACTCTTATTATAATTTTGTATTTGTTTGTTTTTTGCTCCAAAGTAAAACCGAGTAGGTTAGCCGATACAGGGTCACTTGTCAATCAGGGCAAAACCACAATACTAAATGTGGTACCATGCTCGTGGTTAATTAAATAAATTATGTTTGGTTTGGCATACGTCGATGTCCTATCCGGAGCTAATTTGACAATTTTTAAAACCAACTAGCTGATCCCGCCAATGTTTTTTTTGGAGTTAAACTTCTTTTAGCGCGTTAAGGTACAAGTCCGCGCGGAGACCGCGACACGAGACCGCGACAGGCACTTGACACTATCGAATTGTATGGGCGCCAGCTCGAGCCGAGACCGCGACAGGAGACCGAGACAGGTCGCGGTCTCGGCGCGAACTGACTGACGCCCATACAATTCCATAGTGTCAAGTGCCTGTCGCGGTCTCCGGTCTCGGTCTCCTGTCGCGGTCTCCGCACGAACTTGTACCTTTAGGAAAATATGATGAATATAATTTTTAAGATGCACGTCCGCTCCGTTACGAAATATCGACACCATGAAGTAAGTTAATATTTTAGAAAACTTTGTAACTAAATTAGTTAATACTTCTTGCGTTGAAGATTATTATCTACTAGCAGCGCCCCGCGGTATTACCCGCGAAGTTCCCGTTCCCGTTGTTCCCGTTGTTTTCCGGGATAAAAAGTAGCCTATGTGTTCTTCCAGACTATAATAATCTTTGTGTTTCAAATTTCAACCCGTTCCGTTCATACGTTAGGACGTGATTGAGCAACAAACATCCAAACATCCATACATTGACATTTATAATATTAGTAGGATTATATTTTATGGTTGAAGTTAGCACGAGTCATAAAGAGAAAATGTAGATACCTATTCTTGCATGTGTACATAAGTTCAATCACACATTTGTTTTAATTTTTTAGAAAAGGCTTTCACACAAAACGACTACACCGTCCATGAAATCAATGTTTATTTGTACAAAAGGAATGAGAATCGCATGCTTAGGCCACGAGGCGACGGCTTCAATGAATATCGAATGCTTGTTAACGACCAATATTTTAATACGCTTTTATTAACTTGGTATGTATGAATCTATGTAACGAAATCTTTGAACACGAATTTCACCACTTTCTAAACAACGGATTGGTTTGAAACTTTGTACACTTATTTATTGTAAATTTGTATGAATGCTTTTGTTTCGGCTAGTTTAAATGTGGTATCTGGTAAATGTTACAAGGACGGTAAATCCATTTGACACGTAATTATATTATCATCTGCATAAACTCTGTGTGGTGTGTCTTGTCTAATTTCAAAATATTTGCTGAAATTTAGAAAGGAGACGGCCCATTTTCCATGGACATTTGCCCCACAGCAAAAGTGCAGGAGACTTGACCAAAATTGGCTCATTGTATAGGATTTTTATAACTATTGAGGAGCCATTAATGTTTTTATTCTGCATAGCGGGGTTTAAAATATATCAACTAAAACGTTGAAAAAAAATAACGCCCTAAGTAGGTAATCAAGAACGTGATTATTTACTTACTACTAAAAGAAGGTAGTAAATTCATTACTTGGCGACTTACTGTGCTCAAAATAATTTCGACTCAACGCAGAAGAACCGGAGATTCGGCAAAACCACAAGAAAATTACGAAACCTTTGGAAAAATAACGAAATTCCTTGTGTTGCGAGAGTTTTGAACGAATCGATTTCCGAACGAATCGAGTTTCGAACGAATAGGATGTTGTGTCCATTTTATTTCCTTTTTTTTAAAGCTGAGAACAATCATTAAATTACTTTTTAATCACACCAATTTGCAATCCCCGCTTGACACGTTAGTATGAATGTACAGTTTGCATTATTTAATTATATGTTATTTTAATTAAGTAACTTGTTTAGGTCTCCGGGGTTAATTAAGTACATAAACTTGAAACGACTTGGGGCAGAAATGAGCCGTCTCCTTTAGTACATGCCTTGTTAGTTCAGCAGTTTGCATCTGACTCTTGATCTAAACGTCTAGTCTAGTCGTCTAGCTCTATAAGAAGTTGGTTGGGACTTTTCGACTTATTTTTTATAAGGCCGTGGCGGGTTCGCGGATGCATGCAAGATCGTTCCGTTCCCGTCAATTGCCGCAAATATGAACTCCATGAAGGGGCACTACACATGGCGTTAGATCCGACATATGCGTAAAGGTCGCACCGTCCCCTTAAGGCGAAACTATTCGTATTTTTGAAGTGAAAACTTCTTTAGGCGCGCTATAGACAGAATTTTCGTGGGCTGTGAAATGGATTTATCAATTATCACGCTCGGATATGATAAGAAATATTCGGGTAAACTCGGTAAAAACGGCCAGGTACCAGGGCAACAAAAACAGTCAAGAGTTTCGATTACCTTCCTCCAACAGCCCAGCGTTTATCTCCAGATACCAGGACAACAGAAATATAAAAGAGTTGCGTTTGCCCCTAGGTACCAGTACCAGGGCAACAGAAACAGTAAAGAGTTGCAATATTTTGTACAACTTCATTCCATCAGAATGTCCCTTGACACCTCCCAAGTATTTTGAAGTGAAAACTTCTTTTGGTGCGCAGGCGCACTTTTAGACAGATTTTGTGGGGTGTGAATTGAATTCTAGCGTCACGCTCGGGTATGATAAGAAATCTTCGGGTAAAGTCGGGGCCACAGCCATTGCCCATCTAGAAATGCGTCAGCCAATGGGAAATGCTGAAAGGGCGTGGCCTAACCATCACGGCATGACCATCTAGAAATGCGTGAGCCAATGGGAAATGCTAACGCATTTCTAGATGGCCATGCCATGATGGTCAGGCCACGCCTTCCGGTACACCCGCGTAGTTTCCAAAGTAAGCTATCAAATTCTGAGTTATAAGTTTTCACTTCTATCGGCAGTTCGGCAGGGCTTAGGCAGGATGATCATAGTACATGCAAATTATCAATCTACTCATTTTGTCAAGAAACTGTATAAGTTTATTTGAAAACACCATTTCTCTTGATGTTAAGTTCCTATGCGGTCTACGATGGAACACGTTTGCCTAAAACGGATTTACAACGAGACAACAAGATTGTAACCATCGAAAAAACCAGGCAGCATTTCACAGACTAACTTAATATTGAACTTCTGTATCCTACATCCTAAATACGTAAGCTGCGGAAACCTTAAAATTAAGTAGGAACGTTTCCTGAGAACTAAGTGAATTTTCTAAGAACTAAGTACTAATAAGTATATTAGCGCAACACCTCACCGAGCTCGCGTAAATATTAATCGCAGATTAGCTTCGAATCCCCGAGAAGCCTGCAATCTAATTTAGCACTAAGATTACATGTTACGTATCAACTTTGAATTGAAAAAGCTAATTTTGTCGTGAAATTGTACGAATGCGAGTAAATCTGATTGAAACGCGTTGTGGTTAGAACACGGAGTAGAAAGTCACAGATGAATAATTATATAACTCACATAACATAAAAATTAAATATCTGTACCTATGTATATTTATGATACCTCTATGACCCATATAAAGGAAACGAAAATTACAATTAGTATAAAAATAAATCAGTACCTATGGCACAAAATGTATGACATAAAACTAAATAAAAGATGAAATTATACAACCTTTGAAAAGAAGAATTAAAGAACAATATGGGCACATAATATTACTAACTTAAATATAATGTGGGATTACTC
The DNA here is from genome assembly GCA_963693475.1 of Ectropis crepuscularia. Taxonomy (NCBI): domain Eukaryota; kingdom Metazoa; phylum Arthropoda; class Insecta; order Lepidoptera; family Geometridae; genus Ectropis; species Ectropis crepuscularia. The sequence goes on from OY856355.1 coordinate 26,275,231, forward strand.
TGAGGTACGATGCTCTTTACCCAGTGTTATAACTTTTATTTACATATGTGTAGTTTTCAGCGTCCATCTGGGTAGTACCACACGTTTGCAACTTTTTATATTCAATTGTGCTAAGTTCTTGAAGCAGTAATGTTTGATTGAATTGAATAAAGCATTTCTGTGTTCCCGTGTGAAAGGCAATGTTTCCAGGGAAATTACAGGGCAAATATATAAATGATGTTGGATCTTCAAAAAATGAGCGCAGCGTCATTACGCTAGGCAGGGATTCGGAATCTTTATTTTCAAATAAATTCGTGACATTGTGCTGTCATGGTATAGATGTGTTAGGTACTTACACACTTGTAAATATTTTTGTGTACTAAGTACCGTGTATTTTCTACTCTAAAACAATCATTTGTAATGTTTGAAAAATTTGGAGGAATTTGTGTAATAAAATAAAAGAAGTTCTGAATATTATAATTTTTTAAGGGACAAGCGTAGTAGCTCATAAATAAGAGTTGAGATAGTTTGGACATGGTAACAATCAGGAATGACCCTGGTTATAATGTTCCTAAGTTATAACGCAAACTTTTAAATAAGTAAAATAAATTTCAAGTTCATCATCTGTTCTTTTCTAATCTGCGTCGAAGGAGAAATCTCACTGGGGTAGAAGTTAACTGGCTGCCAAATAACGTGACTGCATGTGTATAACAAAGTAGCGTAGTCGCGTAATACTGATGTTATTATTTCTATTTTAGACTTTAATTGTATGTCAATAAAAGCTTTTGTCCTTTTGACTGGTTGCCTTATTGGCAACGCCCAACTTATGACCAGGGCGTCTACTTTCTTTCTACGAAAACGTAATTTCGAAATAAACTCGCGACTTTCCAACAGTTTCTACCTCGATCCGTCGTTTTGTCTGTTTAAATGTTCTAAGCCTATCCTAAATAGAGTATGCTTAGAACATTTAAACGTCAAATAATGTTGTATCGGACGAAAAGAAGTAGAACGAGAGTAGGAAAGTTGCGAGTTTTTTTTTTTGAAATTACATTTTTATAGAAATAGAGTAGACGTCCTGGCGTATAAATTTTGGCCATTTGGGCATTGACCATTTTTGTTCCCACTGATAGGACTCGGTGGCTTGTGATACAAGAGGAGGCTCTGCTCCATAATCAATCCTAATTGTAAAGCAACTCGGGCGGAAATCAAATAACTGCAATACATGTCTTGTCTTGCTCAAAATATGTCAGTTTCCTCACAACGATTTCGCTCACTGCTAAATCCATTGATAAATTTATACACCTGAATTTTACTCCTGCTGGTTTTGAAGCTTTGACATCATTTTTATCATGCATATTTATGTAGGTATAAATTTCAGCATCTATCTGGTTTCTATGGTTAAGCTTTGGAGCTATATCTTTTCTCAGGTGTGGAAAATATCCACTAATATAATTCAGAAATGTATATCATACATTTTATTTCTTAAAAAATATGGACCTTCATACCGGAACATAGATTCGCTATTTTCCTATTACAATGAGATTCGTAGAAGAATTGCCAAAAGTGTGGTACTTCTCCAAAGAGCCTCTGCAATAAGTCTTAGTACTACAACATATACTATTCCTATGAGCTATGCCTCACAACAAAGAGTCTAACCACATGTTTATCATTTACATAGTGAACTATAAAAACTAATATACAATGAGAACTACACTACGCTACATACCTAACTAACTACTTACACTAAACACATTTCAATTATCTATAGACCATATATTTTTCTTTTACTGTATAGAGTTACGAGACGAGCCGGACATGTACCTGATGGTAAACAACATGCCTGCCACATAACAGCACAGTGACACGCAGCGCAGTGCAGTGCTAGGTAATGATTTGGACTCTTCATGTTCCAATAGTTGCGTGTCACTGTGCTGTTATGTGGCAGGCATGTTGCTTACCATCAGGCACATGTCCTGCTCGTCTCGTCACACTTTATTTTAAAAAAAAAAGCTATTGGAACACGAAGAGTTCAAATCACTGCGCTAGTCGCCCAGAGATCTAAGATATTATATCTCTAAGCCCTGTAATTTCTCTGGAAACATTGCCCTTCAAACCGGAACACAGTAATGTTTGGACATTACTGCTTGGCGGTAGAATAACTGTCAAAGGTGTGGTACTTCCCCAGGCGGACTCTGCCAAGAGTCCTAACCATCACTAAATGAAGGTCTACAGATAATAAAGATGTGACTACCTATCGGAAGCGTACCTACCATGTTGGCGGAATTACCAAGCTGAATGCCAATGCGTCGGGCCAAATGAAATCGGTCACGGCACATCGTCATCTGATAGGAATTTTTTGCAACAAACGCCCTTGTTCTTTCATCAAAGTTTCTAAACAAATTGATTGACACCAGCAACCTTCTTAGAGGTGATTCACAAAGCAATATCAACGCCGCATTAACCAAGCTACCGTAGTAATGCATCCGGGACGGTGCGGCGGCTTCGAAGGAGTTTCGTGGCGTTACGAAATACGGCATTGTTGGTTTTTCTCCGCTTGTAGGCTTTCAACTTATTCGTTGTATCGGAGCGGGGACACACTCCAATGAACAAAAATGTATTATAGTTTTTTAGATTTTGTTAACGAAGATAATTTAATAATATAAAGTACGATATGGGTGGGCTATATTAATAGTATTGTGTGTTTTTTTAAATTAATTTTTTGTTTGAAATTGTGTTGTGATATACCTATCATAAAATCAATAACTGATAATATGAGAGATTTAAAAAGCGGGGATAGAGCAGTTCCTGTTTGCACTTATTATTTTATGGCGGCCAGATAGCTGATGTAATCTTCTTAATATATATAAATCTCCTGTCACGATGTTTGTCCGCGATGAATTCCTAAACTACTTAACCGATTTTAAATTAAATTGGCACACCGTGAGCAGTCTGGTCCAACTTGAGAGATAGGATAGTTTTTTTTCGATTAATAGTCTTTAAATGACAATATCCGAGCGCAGCCGGAATGGGCCGCTAGTACTTATATAGTTTTAAATACATACTTATTATACATAGAGACACAGTGCAAATATTTAACAATTTTACTCTATGTACTGCAAGGACAGTTACATTTTGAATTATTTATATACCAGCGACCCACCCCAGCTTCGCACAGACGCAAAGTAGATACAAATGTAAGCTATTTACTGTAAAAGGCAATATAATTATGAAATCATGATACTGAAAGTTCAACGCAGACATATACTGATGCTTAGGCACATTAACCCACACATACCCTCAAAAACACACGTTTATGTACACTCACATTTAACTACCATCGAACTAGCAACAAGTTTTGTAGAAACAAAAACAAGGCATCTTAGTATAGGAGCTAGTTCCACACATTATTTAATTGCCAATCCAAAAAACATGAAATGCACAAAACATGTTTGTGATGTATTATACTTACTTGAGCGAATATCGAACACACGACCTACGGCTATGTTGTAAATACTAACTACAGTAAGCGCGCGAGTTGAATGCAGAGCTTAGGAATGCGGTAGTGCTGTGCGCGACAGTGACAGCACTGTAAAACATCTTCATACAAACGTGCCGCTCTCGGCTTGAATGTGTGCGTGCTCGCCGCGCGCCGTGTCGGCACGCGATTTCACGCACACGCTAGCATAATATAATATGACGCGCTATGGCGGCGACAGTAGGGGCCGTGCAGTGCGACTGTGAGCACGTCCGTAAGTTACATGACCGCTCGCGTTCGTCAACTCTCGCCGGCCACTTACCATAATATTAATAACTAGCTGTGCCCCGCGGTTTCACCCGCGTCTATTTGAGGAAAATCCATACTAAAATATCAATTGCTGGCCACTTTATTACGTTTTACGGAACCCTAAAAATACGTAAATAAGCAACAATGCATTGTTGTAGAACAAATTTGATTACTTCAAATGACACAAACTTCAAATGTAGACACGCGCCGTCACAGACTTCAACGACCAAAGAGAATTTAAATTCACGGAACTAAAGCTCTCGAAGAGAAATATTTTTCCCCGTTTTCTTTACATTCTTCACTCATACTCCGTACCTATTGATAGTAGCGTAATGTTATATACCCTATAGCCTTCCTCGATAAATGGAGTATCCAACAAAAAAAGAATCTTTCGTATCGGTCCAGTAGTTTCCGAGATCCTAGCGTTCAAACAAACAAACAAACAAACTCTTCTGCTTTATAATATTAGTATAGATTATAACGAATATCATGACTTCAAAAAGGGGAAAAAGATATTGTGGTGTTTTCGGGTGCCTCAATAACGATTTCGCAAACCCGGATTTATCATTCTTCATGGTTCCTACTGAAACAGAAATGTAAGTACCTACTTATACTTAAATCTTATTAGAAAATGTGGTAGGTATTGTATTATTGTTTATTTCACAGTTTATTTGCTTTATTAATAGCGTAGCCGAGTCAACGAGCAGGGCATGTGCCTGATGTTAAGCAACATGCCTGCCACATAGCAGCACAGTGACACGCAGCTATTGGAACATGAAGAGTCCAAATCATTACCTAGCACTGCACTGCGGTCGTCACCCAGAGATCTAAGATGTTAAATCTCTAAGCCCTGTGATTTTTCTGGAAACATTCCCCTTCAAACCGGAACACAGTAATATCTGTACACATGGACGAAAATCTAAGATTTTGTATCTCTAAGCCCCGTAATTTCTCTGGAATCATTGCCCTTCAATCCGGAACACAGTAATGTCTGTACATTACTGCTTGGCGGTAGAATAACTGGCAAAGGTGTGGTACTTCCCCAGGTAGATTCTGCCAAGAGTCCTGCGACTACAAAAATGAGATATTAAGATACTTATTTATTTGAATAGAGTACCTATAGATGGACCATTCAATTCCACGAACAATTTATGGCAGGTGCGCAAGTAAATACAGCTGGGTTGGGTGCGAGAAAGAAAAGGGAAGACCGAGACATGGTAAAAACCTTTCTACAACAAGACGAAAATGATAGTTACAAAGTGCACGCCATGAATTTAGAAATGCAAAGTGAGTGACCATAGGTTAACCATAGGCACACCCCGGACACTCGGCCTAAAATCTATACAGACGGTGCAGTTGACATACCTACACTCACACATCTCGCATATGTCGTTCGAACGCATTTACGCATGTGTGCGTGTCATCTATGTCGTGTCGCTGAGTGCTTCTCGCGTTCTTGCGGGGTAGGAAGCTTGAAACTGGCGGGGGGTGGGGAGTGTCCGTTCTATCTGTATTATCTATTCTATGCCATAGGTGAGTTTTGTATCTGATTCTGATTCTGACCCGGCACCCGCACGGTGAATCCATGGAATGCTAAGAAGTTCGTCTCTCTAATAAATCTTACGTGAATAAAGGCTTTTTATTTTTACTAAATGTATAAATTGGTAAAATATTCAATCATAATATGCTTTTTGTTGCATAAATTTAGATCAAGTGCTGCTTGTTCGAAAATATTAACTAAAAGTAAAAGTGACAACCCTGGGGATGAACGCAAGAGTAGGCTAAAAACTCGGCGGGCGGCCTTAGATAACCTACTGTTATGTATTTACTGTGACTATAGGTACACTGCAGGCGCGTGAGGTGGGGCGTGCGGATAGCGGGGGGAGATGCTCTTGATCTTTACCTCAGACCCCGACTGCATTCAACTCGCGCGCTATCTGTACTAGATCAAGACGTCTACTCTCTTTCTACAAAAAACGTAATTTAGAAATAAGCTCGCGACTTTCCTACTCCGGTTCTACTTCGTTTCATCCGATAGAACATTGTTTGACATTGTTTGCCTACTCTAATTAGAGTAGACGTAGAACGTAAAAACGGACGAAACGACGGACGAAGTAAGTAGAACCGGAGCAGGAAAGTCGCGATTTTATTTCGAAATTACGTTTTTCGTAGAAAGAAAGTAGACGTCCTGTCTATGATATTTTCACATTTCAATTTGGTAGTAGAATTACCTGCTTGCGAATGTGGACTTTTTTGTTAGTAAACTATACAATGGATAAAACTGTTCAAGTGAAAAAAAACTGCCAAAGATGTGGTGGCGTAGTAACGAGAACGTCTGAATTCATAAACGAGAGGTACTAGGTTCAAATTCCACCGGTACTTCTGTATTTTGCCAATTTTTTCATCTGTAGATGAACAAACTTGTCATAAGACAAGATATATAAGTCCTTTATTCAGTTCTCATTTATAAACTTTACAATTTACCAAATACATAGGAAGAGGAATCTCAACTCGGGTAGGCTTATGACTCATCATCATCAGTTTTAACGATGAAAGAAAATGTCGTGAGGAAAACGATATGTTCCTACAAAATACGCTTTTACATGCGGCCTCCGCTGATTCACATTATGGCTAGTTAGCATTGTGAGTATAAGCCTTAACTCTCTCCTTATAAGAAAAGAACCCAAGTCCCAGCAGTAAGAACATTAAGTGGATTGTCTATTCATATGCCAAAATAACGAATCATGTCTAGAATAAAATTTGTAAACAAAACCTAAAGAAAACATTTCCGACACAATATATAAAAATATTTACCCTTGCGGTGAAGGCGAATGTAACAAGCATCAAAGAAACTGACATAATCGCTAATATTTGGGCGAAAAATCGAGATACGATAAAAAATATTGTATTCGAACTGACCCAGACCCTTAAACGCTGTCTATGAAATTAGGGTACTTTTGAACGAAAACCAACTTACATTATCATCGGAAAAACCCTTCAATGGCAACATAAAGCCTTACATAGATCATAATAAGGTCGAGAATAAATTGAAATGTAGATTTAAATATGGATATTTTTTTTTTGATACCTAAGTTCGGTTCTGGCAAAGTCCAGCGATATTTTGGCACCTTTGATAGGTGAAATGTGTCTTACGCAATTTGCGGGATGTAAATTGGGTTGAGATGGAAAAATGATAACCTTAACATAATATGTTATGTTATACCACGTGTTATGTGGGCAGATGTTTCTGTATATTTTCCGGGTTAGTTACTTTACATATTTGTGTAGCACTAGCGGTCCGCCCCGGCTATGCTCGTGGTACATATACATAATATATCCTTACAGCACTTATGGTCTAAGATTCAACTGCATAATCTCTACGTTCATCGCGTAGTTAATCAAATTCACATTTGAACATGCAACATTATGATTAGGAGAATACATTGATAATAGGTTGGCAGTCAATAAGTGGCCGCAAGTAATTTTAATTAAATTAATGGTAATTAATTTTCCAACAAAATTTCGTTCACTTATTTTTCAAATAAAATATCATCCACATCATAGCAATGGATGTAAAGAATTCGAAAATCAATGGGTGCCGTTGCACACTTGGCCGCATACTTCGCAGCCAGGTGTAAACAGGTAAAAAAATTAGCCTTAATTTCAAATCAAAAATATGAGTATACGTCATGAACGTTTAAATACACCAAAATATTACCTGTTTACACCTCGCTGTGAAGTAGTTGCGGCCGAGTGTGCAACGGCACCCATCGATTTTCGAATTCTTTACATACATTGCTATAACGTGGATGATATTATATTTAAAAAATAAGTGAACGAATTTTTTTCGAAAAACTAATTAAAGTTAATTTAATTAAAATTACCTGCGGCCTCTTACTGACTGGCAACCTATTATCAATGTATTCTCCTTATCATAAATGTATGTCCAAATGTGAATTTGATTAACTACGCGATGAACGTAGAGATTATGCAGCCGGATCTCGTACTATTAGGGATCACGTATATATCCAACGAAGAAATATTTCTTGGAATCGGTACAATTATTCTTGAGATTAGCGCGTTGAAACTATCAAATTCTTCAGGTTTATAATCTTCTTTATACACTTTAATTAGTAGTGGTAGGACTCTTGGCAGAGCCCGCCTGGGGAAGTACCACACCTTTGCCAGTTATTCTACCACCAAACAGTAATGTGCCAACATCACTGTGTTCCGGTTTGAAGGGCAATGTTTCACACTTACAACAACTTAGATCTCTGGGTGACGAGCTCAGTGCAGTGCTAAGTAACGATTTGGACTCTTCATGTTCCAATAGCTGTGTGTCACTGTGCTGTTATGTGGCAGGCATGTTGCTTACCATCAGGCACATGTCATGTTCGTCTCGTCACTTTTTAATTAAAAAAAAACTGTACGTGTGTATGTCACTGAACATCTCCTAAACGATGTGAATGATTTTTTTGTTTGTGTGGCGCTCGGGATGGTTTAGATTCATAAATCAGCCCGGCAGATGGTGCTGCAGTTGGTATCTAGATTATTATCCGAGCGAAGCCTGAACGGGCCTCTTGTATTAGTATAGATTAGCAGGTTGTACCCGCGTATTCCAACTTCCCGTTATTTCTTCGCGATAATAACATGTGCTCATGTGGTATTCCAGACTGTAATCTGTGTTTCAAATTGAAACCCGATCTGTGCAGCCGTTCCGACTTGATTGAGTATCGAATGGAAAAAACATCATGTCTTTAAGAGATTGACGTATGCAATTGTAGACTTTTCTGTAAACCTATTTAAGATACACAATTTCACCATACATCATTTTGTTACGTATAAAAGGGTTCTCTCAGGCACCTTTTGTTTTGTTAGAAAGGTAAATTAGTCCGAGATGTCAGCCGTTTCATCAAAACGATAGGTATAGCCCTTTCAAATGTATCAGCCCTTTTTAGTTGCGGTTGAAATCTTAGAAGCTTAATTGGTATTTGCGAAAATATGTGTGACTCAAAATTTTAACCAATTACGTTGAGGTTTGTCAAATTATCGTATACTTTTTGCAAGTTTATCACCAAACTGTTTGCAAAGTTTGTCTAACTGTACAAGTTTATCACCAACGTTGGCTTAAGAGAACACTGTGAGAAAACCGGTATGTTCCAAAAGGAAGTTGTGACGTAAACTTAAAAAAACAAAACCAAATAATAAAGTCAAGTTAAGTAGATAAAGCTGATCATAGTACAGAGCACTATCAATAACATTTTATCGAAATTCCGTGTTTTAATATCAACACACAACATAAATAGCCATTACGTGTTCCCACTGCTGGGACTCGGGGCCTTCTCTCCCAAGGAGAGAGTCAAGGCCATCATCCACCACGCTGGTTCAGTGGGGGTTGGAGGATGACATATGACTTCGAAAAATTCAACTTTTTTGTTTACTTTTATAGGTTTACACTTGCCCGCCATCTCGCCTGATGTTAAGCGACGATGCGGTCTACGATGGAGTGTGGTTACCTATAAAAAAAAGATTTACTCTCGATTTGAAGACACAAAGATTGTGACCATCGGGGAAACCCAGTCCCCGGGTCTCCGGATCGGCAGTCACCGTTCTCCCGACTAGACCAGAAATATCAATAAAACACTAAGTAAAGTTTGACTTTATTTACCTGGACGACGCGACGTGACATACCTAGTCATAGATAGCTTTCTTCTAAAATTCGCTCGAATGTCTTGAATTTAATATTTTGATTTTTTTTCGAAGAAAATGTATTATTAATATAGACTACAGGCCCGTGATAATAGGCCCGTAAACTAAATATATATCTTATGCAATAATTTTGAAGTTTATCTAACTGATCTGCTCTGAGATCAAGATGGGAAACGTCTGCGTAGTCCAGGATGGGAAGAAGAAGAGATTATGCAAGCGCGCTCCCAGCACAACGTGCTGACAAAGAGGAACTTGAACCCCCGATAATTTCCTCTTGGACCATTATTTTTGTACGGCGTTGCGGAATAATGGGTAAGAAGAGGTATTGCAACTGTATGGAACCGATGCCGTACATTATAAGGTGACCAAATTTTCCCTGAAAATTTCCGGAAAATCAAAAATGTTTCCGACTTTGTGTACCACTATTTTTGTACGGCACTACGCGATTTCTCATAATTTTTCATGGATCTATTGGATGGTAAGAATGCCGTACAGAAACATATGAACAAAATATACCCACTCTACTTGCTCTTTTGAATTCTCACCTGCACTCAGTTGGACAGCTTACAAGTGACGGCATAGTACTGAATCTTATTATTTTGTACCCTTCTATCATCCTACATAGGTATCCTGCTGGTTCATTTGACCCGTAAATTTTGTTCACGGACCTGTAGTCTTATACTAATGTTTTGTATGCCAAAGTTCACACGTGTAGTTGCTTCATTCAATATTTAGCCACGATTTTATCAGCCAAGTTCTCGGTCTCGCTATTATTCCCTAATGAAAAGTATCATACGTGCTACATTTTTACGTGATTTGTAGATATGATCTAATACTACCTTGCCCTTTTTTCTATCGGAATGCTCGCAGTTTGAAAAAGCGACATCGTTTCATGGTTGATGTTCCAACGACATGAACGAAGCGATTTGTCTCTGCTTTTGTGATATGAACGTCAAGGCTGTGGAATACGTTGCCTGAGTGGGGTTTTCCCGATAGTTACAATCTTTGTGTCTTCAAATCGAGAGTGAAACAGTTTCTTCTAGGTAAGCACGCTCGTAGGCTAGCACGCCTTCGTGGTGGATTCTGGCCTTGTCTCTCTCCTTGCACGAGAAGGCCTCGAGTTCCAGCAGTGGGAATATTTAGTCGGCTGATATTATTATCTTATTCAAATGAATTTTCGAAATGTGTGTATGCTCATAACCTTTGAATGACCGTACCAAATTGGACGACTCCTTGTTTTATGTACTTATTTATTCGTATAGCAGAAAATTTAGAAAATGTTGACGAAAAAAGTATGGTGGTACGAAGTTCGCCGGGCCAGAAGATATTTATTATAAACACGTAGTAAGCATTAACTAAATGTACTAATATCTACATGAGCGAGCAAATACTAGTTCAAACTCAATCACACTAATGCTATTAAGTTATTACCTACTAGGTAGCGTAGCCGCACACGTGCCACACGAGTCAGCCACAAATCGCCGCCACAAGAAGTTGAAGCACGCGACCGCCACTTGTTCCATGTGACAGCGACACTTGCGGTCGGTGTCTTCTACATTTTTAACTCATGTAGTATCATAATGGATTGTGATAAATAAGGTTTAATTGCTTTTGATAACAAAAACGTCATCGTGGAAGGTATAACCGCAATGTATAACTAAAGCCAAGGGAGAGAAGGGTGGAATATCGCGCGAGTGGCGCGCGTCGACGTTGTTAGAAGTCGGTTTCAGCCACTTGTGGCTGAAACTTCTTGCTTCTTGAAGAGAGCAGCGGCGTTCAGACACAAGTGGCGAGCTCTCGCGCCACCGTGTGTGGCGAGTGCACATGAAATGTATGAAAACTACAGGAAACAGGTCGGTGGCGGCGTTTTGTGGCTGTAGTCGGTGGCCCGTATGTGGCCGCGCTTAATTAATTGTTATAATTAGATTATTTAATATGCTAATTAATCGTCATCGCAGGGAGATTAACTGTAATCTAATAATTCATTAACAGGAGCTATTTAATGTCCATAGAAGATTAGTTGATTTGGAATTCGGATAATAAATAGAAATGTTGTATGAAAGTTGTGGTGAATTAGCGACGGGAAGGATGTAACACAGATAAAGTATTTCTCATAGTGGTAGGACTCTTTGCAGAGTCCGCTTGTGACGTCACAACCCCCTACTCCGAAAGTTTGATGATCTACCTATATCTTTTTGTCAATTTATGATGACTTGATGAAACAAAAAATACTTGTCCCATATTTTTTTTATAATCTTCCGGACGAACTAATTAAAATGGTTTATTTTTTAACCTGTCGTCATTCCAATTTAATAATTGGGAAGTTATATATTCTAGGGGTCAAGTAGATTGGTAGTTGTAAACCACTCACGCTACACACAAAGACGCAGTTTTGTTAACAATTTCAAGGCGTTCGAGGCATGAGTGCACATCTTGTGATTTATATCGATGACTTATAAAACTCACTATATAACTATAGGACTGGCTTCGTGGCTTAGTTGGTGGTAGCTCATCCTGCGAAGCCGAGGGTCGTGGGTTCGATTCCCACCCAGTGCAAATATTTGTGTGATGAATTCAAATGTTTGCACTGTGCCTGGGTGTTTCTATGTTTAATAAGTATGTATTTAAAACTATATAAGTATTATATCAGCTATCTGGCCGCCATCATAGAAGCTATGCTTAGTTTGGAGTCAGATGGTGTTGTGCGTGAATTGTCCACCAATATTTATTATTTATTACTCAGGGATCACGTATATCCAACGTTGAAAGATTTTTTGAAATCCCAATTTAATAATTGGGATGATGACAGGTAATAATTATCGTTCAGTAAGTTGTACCAAATCGGCGCCAAATGATGAGGAAATCTCAAGCCAACTTCATAATTATATGATGGAACAGGGCACGTTTCAGGCTCTAGACTATCTTTTATCTATTCTATGCTATCTTATTACCATTTTAGATATGAAAACTTTCTTTGGTGCACTACGTACAGATTTTCCGTGGGCTGTGAATTGAGCTCAAACGCCACGTTCGTAAATGAAAGAAATCTTCGGGTAAATTCGGATGATCTAGATGGCCATGGCCATGACCACGCCCTCGGGTTTCACTCGCGTATTTTCCAAAGTGAGCTATCAAATTCTGAGTTATTAATTTGCACATGCAAACCTCAGGAACTATTGAACCTATGTCAAAAATTATTTCATCATTGGATATGTATTTGATCCCTGAATAATATAGGTATATCATGTACCACGAGCGAAGCCGGGATAGACCGCTAGTTATATACAGGGTTACTGGTAATCAGCCTGCATCCGTTCAAGGGCATGTTCTGTATATTTATACAAACAACTTTTGTTCTACAACTTTCGTTAAAACTTAATGAATAACCCAAAAAAAAATTGTATTTGTTGCCCTTTTTTGTACTGTTTAGCGACTTTTTAGTGTTTATTCACTTCGGTACATCATTTTTTGCGCGTTAAAGAGCGTACGCGCTCTCGTTACGAATTGTTACGAAGAGTTCGATACTTTTAGACCGTGCAAATGCACTTTTTATTTATTTTGTAAAAGAAAAAAAACATTTTTTTTTAAACTGTAGAACAAAAATTAACGTATTGAATGTACCTAACATCCCCTTAAAAGTATGCAGGCTGATTACCAATAACCCTGTATATAGTGGGTTGCTCATTCCTGTGATTTTCTAGATTTGTATTGGTGACGTTATAGTGCCTCGAAATTTGTTTTTCATATCTGTCGTGCCACCTCCCAACCATTGTTCGAGACAAATCATTGTCTAATATGAACAATGTTTGCACCAAACACTGAACCTATACCAGTGTTTATTACACAAACGACCGTGAGTATGACAACACTAAATAATATACCTTTAAATAAATACTAGCAAAGCGCCCGGGCTTTTCTCGTGGTACCTTATATACAACATATAGCATCGATATAAATCCCTAAAATGAATATCCCAAACTTCAGGTGCACGGAATTATGTAATCGTTGGGATTAATGACTGGCCTCGTGGCTTGGTGGGTAGTAGGTCTGCCTGCGAAGCCGAAGGTCGTGGGTTCGATTCCCACCCAGTGCAAATATTTGTGCGATGAATTCAAATGTTTGCACTGTGTCTGGGTGTTTCTATGTATAATAAGTATGTATTTAAAACTATATAAGTATTGTATCAGCTATCTGGCCGCCTTCACACAAGCTTTGCTTAGTTTGGGGTCAGATGGTGTTGTGTGTGAATTGTCCACCAATATTTATTTATTTTATTTTAATTTTTAAATAAATACTAGCAATGCGCCCGGGCTTTTCCCGTGGTACCTTATATACAACATATAGCATCGATATAAATCCCTAAAATGAATATGCCCTCCCAAACTTCAGGCGCGCAGAATTATGTAATTGTTGGGAAGAGTGAGCTCACTCTTTCCGTTTTAGTCGATTGTAGCGGTGAACGCCGGACGCTTATACCTATCGCTATTCGTTGTGAACAACCAAACTAAGTAGAACCGCAACATACCTCGCCGCTAGCGATTCTGGGGGTCAAGTAGATTGGTAGTTGTAAACCAATCACGCTACACACAAAGACGCAGTTTGTTAACAATTTCAAGGTGCTTAGGGTACATCTTGTGATTTATATCGATGACCTATAGCACTCTGGGATCACGTACATAACCAACGGTGAAAGATTTTTTCAAAGCGATCCAGTAATTTCTGAGACTAACACGTTCAAACAAAAGCCTCATCAGGTATATAACATTAGTATAGATAAATTCTTCTGTGCGTGTGTCTGTAATTGACTTCGGATACGGATGAATGGATTTTTAATTATTTACTTTTTGTGTGATGAAATTGATTTGAGAATTATTTGTTTTAAACAATCTTGTATTTAAGATGTTAATACTTCTGCTGGGCAAGTCAACTAGTAACATTTATTCTTGGAACGCGACGGTTTTCTCACGATGTTCTCGTTCAATAATAAAACCATTAGTGATAACAATCTTGTATGTACACGTATTGCCTGAATCGACTTTTCCTGATGTAGGTACATAATAATTTTATAATTAAGGTATCTTAAAATCCAGTGTGAATCTTTTTCTTCTAGGGCAGCATGCTCCATTATAGACCACATCCATAGTTGTCTATGCGATTATTTTTAGGGTTCCATAAAACGTAAAATGGATCCCGTATAGATTCGTCATGCCTGTCTGTCTGTCCGTCCGTCCGTATGTCACAGCCACTTTTTGGCGAAACTATGAGAACTACACTGTTGAAACTTGGTAAATAGATGTATTCTGGGAACCGCATTAAGATTTTTACAAAAAAAAAAATAATTAGGGGTGCCCCCCATACTTAGAACTGAACCTCAAAATTTTTTTTTTCATCAAACCTACACATGTGGGATGTCTATCGATAGGTCTTTAAAAATGATGTTGCGGTTTCTAATATAATTTTCGTCTACACTGAATAATTTGCGCGAGAGACACTTCCAAATTGGTAAAATAAAATGTGACCCCCCCCCCTAACATCGACCATAGTTACACCGAACTACAAGAACTTATTTTCTATGTTACTTGCTGCTACGGAACCCTTCATGGGGGAGTCCGACTTGCACTTGGCCACTTCTATTATTTTAAGCTGATATCATCGCATCGGGATGATTTGTTTTTTCATATTCTGGACTGTTTTACATAAAAACATGGGAATCAAACTCCCTAGTATTGGATATAGGGAGAGTGAGGGGAAGGGTGCAAAAACGCTATAGTGTATGTAGTGGGGGAAGGGGGCTATCAATCTTCATAAATTGGACTACTTAATACTTGAACAACCTCAACAGATACTACTTAAGTAGTATAAAAATAAATCAGACAAAGTTCTGATCATACTAAAATCGGACGAAGTCCGCTGCGCATGTGATGAAATATATTTTTTATTTTGGGTTACATTATTGAAAAATTTACAACTGGTCTAGTAAGTTACGGCTGCTCTAGTCAGGACAACGGTGACTGCCGACCCGGAACCCCGGGTTCAAATTCCACGCGTACCACTGTCTTTTCGACGTCATGTGCGTAATGTCGCTTACTTAAAAACGGCAAAGGAAAACATCGTGAGGAAAGCGACATGTATCTAGAATCTTTCTGGACCCTGTGTCATCTACCAACCCGCGCTGGGACAGCGTGGTGGATTATGGTCTAGACTCTCTCTTTATATATTTAGTGAGCTGTTGTGTATTGAAATTTTAGCATGAAATCGTTTTTTCAACCGACTTAAAAAAAGGAAGAGGTTATTAATTCGGTTGTATATTTTTTCCCTCGTATGTATCGCTATAGCTCGCTATAGCGCCGCCAATAGGGTACCGGACTGGGTCAAAAATACACCATCCTAATTAGTACGTCAGCTAGATCATGGAAAAATATTGGACACGTATTTTTTGTTTTTTCATAATATTGAAATGAAAGATATAGACCATCAAACTTCGAGAGTGGGGGGTCGCGACGTCACTCGTGAGTGAAAATCGTACTCACAAGTGACGTCACACGAAACTTCGAAGCGCTGTATCTTCGTCATTTTTTGTTTGTGAAACAAAAGAAAAAATACGTGTACAATATTTTTTGGCAATCTAACTAACGGGCTCCTTAGTTTTTTTGAGGATTGTACCCTATTGTGAACCGATTATGATGGTTGTTGTTTTTGTTCGGTAGATAAATAATAGTTCAGAGGTGGTCCTATATACATTTTATCGAAATCGCTTTCGGCGGTTTTTGAAATGTGAACAAAAACAAAAATTTGCTTTCATGTATTAAGACGTAGTGATAGATTCTTATAAATATGGCTGTGATGTCAGTATTTGGTTTCTCGGAGAAAAAAATAATAAATTCTAAGTATTCGTTGTTATTCAAGAATATTAATTATTAATCATTCTAATGGTAGACATATTTTGGGATCTATTACATTTTTAATCATTATTCGACTTTTAATTAACTTAAATAAAGTGGCCAAGTGCGAGTTGGACTCGCCCATGAAGGGTTCCGTTGCAGCAAGTAACATTATATACATAGTACACATAGTTCTTGTAGTTCGTTGTAACTTTGATCGAAGTTTCAATAATAGTGTATTTATGACGTACTAAAAAAAACTACTCATCAGATCGAGTTCAAACTAATTTTCGTTGGTAGTTTACATGGTAATGTACATCATATACTTTTTTTAGATTTTTTATTCTCTTACTTTAGAAGTTAGAGGGGGGGGGGACACACATTTTATCACTTTGGAAGTGTCTCTCACGCAAATTATTCAGTGTAGACGAAAATGATTTTAACAACCTCAACATCATTTTTGAAGACCTATCGATAGACACCTCACACGTGTAGGTTTGATGAAAAAAATTTTTTAGAGTTTCAGTTCTCAGTATGAGGGGCAACCCTAATTTTTCTTTTTTTTTTAATTTTTCTGTTCAAACCTTAATGCGGTTCACAGAATACATCTACTTACCAAGTTTCAACAGTGTAGTTCTCATAGTTTCGGCAAAAAGTGGCTGTGACATACGGACGAACAGACAGACAGACAGACATGACGAAACTATAAGGGTTCCGTTTTTACGTTTTACGGAACCCTAAAAATGTGGTGTCATGGGACACCAGGTAAGAACGAAATTCCTTTGAATGATATACAACCAACCACGGAGAAACAACACAATTTGCAAAAAAATGCTTAATTTTAGTAATTATGGTACGATCATCGGAAAAAATGCGTTGGTAATACTGGTCACGGGGCGTTTGGTTATAGTCTCACTTTTTCTTCAATTCGGTCTCGCAGTAAAATCCTATCTCCTCCAATGAAGTTCTTTAAGCCAGTGTAAAAAAAAACACAGAAAAATAACAACAAAGCACTTACTTAAATAATGAATTACTTTTTTTTGTACAAAATTGATTAAAGAATTATAACAAAATAACTTACCCTTTTCTCTGTGATAATCTTGTTCTTTGTGCTGTTCTTTCTTGTGATCTGAAGGTGCCGGGATGGCGTCCGTGACTGCATCTGTTTTTACTGACACCGTGTCAGTTCCTGTAGTATCCGTGTCTTCTATATTATCAGTCCTGGTTGCCAACGTTTCTGTCGGTATCTCGTCAGGACCTGTGACATCGTATGCTGTAGTTTGCTTGTAATTATCTGTCACAGTTTCGGCCACGGTAGAGTCAGTTGCAGGCGTTGTTGTTTTCACTTTCTTCTTTTTGTTCTTTCTTGGTTTAGGAAAAAAAAGCGTAGGTTCTCCTTCTTTTGAATCCGCAGGGACCAAAGATATTCTTTCATTGCTGTTCACAGGAGTACTCGTAGTGTATTTCGATGAAAATTTCATGGGTCCCCTATTACTCTTATTCTGATTAACTGTTGCGTCCGTGGTTGATTCTTCACTGTCGTCGTACATAATAAACAACTGAGGATTTCTGAATACTGATATCTTTCCAGATTCTAAATGCACATCTTTTTTACGTCCTTCTTGCGTTTTCTGTTTTCTTCTTTTGGACGGTTTTGTAGTAGTAGTGGGTGGCTCTTGTTTAATTACATTAATTTTATATTTTTCGCCACTATCTTTACTTATTTCATCGTCATATTCATCGTAATCAGGTTTTGCTGTTGGTTTTTTTCTGCGTGATTTTCTATAATTATCTTGTCGTTCACTTGTTTCTTCGGAAGATTTTTCTGAAAATCTGTCTGGGACCTCTTCAGAAGACTGTTCTTTTCCAAATTCATTTTGAAACATTTCTTCACCTTTTATTTTTTCCGTTAATTCTCTCTGTTCTTCTGCATGGCGTTCTTTTAACTCGTCAACGCTGCTTAATATTTTCGCTTTCCTCGCCTCACTTTCTTTGTCCTCTTCTGGAGATTTGTTTGATTTTTGTGGTGTTTCTTCTGGGTCTTCTTCAGCATCTTCTTCATTGTTTTCGTATTGCTTTTTTTCGTTTTGTTCCTTTATTGAAGGTGAAGGTGCCTCTGTTGCCCGGTGAATTAAAGCATCAGGTGGTACTGTAGTTGTTTCAGTTACACTTTGTTCTATGTTACCCTCTGTGTTGAGCATAGGTTCCGGTTCTACATGTTTTTGTTTATTTTTAACAGAATTTGCATTATAAATAGCCGTTATTACAGGGCTTGGAGATTTTTTTACTAGTATGTCAACAACGCCATCAATATCCGAGATATCAGTGTGATTGAGAACAACAGGTTTCTTATCGACGGCTTCTGCGGGTCTGTATACATCGGACCATTCCTTCTTCTCATAATAATCTTCACCATCATTTTCCCCTCCCGCGCCTTTATCATAATAGTCAGCTTCCGCAACCGCTCTCATTAAAAAATTCATGGGAAGAGCTAATCTTTTCTTAACTTTTTTCTTTACCTGTTCAAACTCTCCCAGGTCATCGCCATGTTTATTTTTGAAGGGGACCCAATCCGGGAAAAGGTCTCCTACGTTCGTTTCACGTTTGGTCACATTTTGTTCACTCACAGTTCCAATGCTTAAACAAGAGGCGGAAACGAACAGAGCACTTAGAGTTAGTAGTTTTGTAAACATTTCTGAGACATTTAAGTAACCAGTCGGAGGTGGCCACACCGCGGTTGCGCGAATCAAACTGTCTGCGATAGTTTAAACTACTATTATTTATATTGTTTGGTAAACTATTCTTTGCGGTCCCGATCGACGGCGCGACGTGAGAATTATGTGGACTTGACTAGTAGTTAGTTACACACAAATACCAGTAATATATTATTAGTAGCCCTGATTGTATGGACAAATTTAAAATTTTCAGTGACTCTAGTAAATAAAAATAAAACTCGTTTTTGATAGTAAAAATAAATGAAATTTCTAAACTGATAACTAATTTCCAAAATTTTCCATTTATTTTTTGAAAAAATAAAAAACCGCCTTCAAATTACAATCAAATTTCATAAGAATCTATCATCATCATCATTATCATTGATTAAAATTTGCATTAATCAACAAAAAAATCTATCATTATGTCATCTAAATACATGTAAGCAAATTTTAGTTTTCTGTTCATACTTACATATTTCAGGAACCACCACACCAATTTCTATAAAATTGATATGGGATTACCTTTTAACTAAAATCTACCAAGTAAAAAAATAATCATCAAGATTGATTCATGGCGGCGCTATCGCGTAACATACCTACAAAAAAACATACAACAGAATTGAGAACCTCCTTCTTTTTTTAAGTTAGTTAAAATCTGTCAAAATTTGTTTTCATAGTATCACCGGTGGGGTTAAAATTTCATAACATTATATTTATTTGATAAACATACACATTGCTAATATTATTATAATAGAATATGTATAATTATATAATATTAGTTTTATCAACCATTTTCAAAATACATATAGCTATCAGTCATTCTGACAAACGTCTTATAAAAAAAAAAACAACATGCAAAAACATGCAAATTTAACCAATTTCACAGACAGTCTTGTCCATGAGTTTCTATCGTGTCAGAGACAGTTGCGTGAAATCTTCAATTTTCAGTTTGAAGGGTGTTGCAGACGAGCGTATCTCGACGCACCTTCACTATAATTTACTGTAGACTCGGAGATCGCGATAATATACGAAGGTAAATAATGTTGAAATGTATTATTTTTTGCAACTCGGCTCCAAAAAATAATTTCTCAATAGTTAAAGCATGCTCCTTTGTGCTGCAAAAAGCAATATTCTCAATTTGTTTTTAACTTCGTCGGAAAACTACATGTATCCATCAACACGGTGCAGTCAGTAACCGTGTTACCAAAAACAGACAGGCAGGCAGAACATTCTTCGGCGGCTGCAAGGATATTTTTTTTGTCGATAATAAATTTGGATTTGTCTGCTATGTCACATGATTTTGAGTGAAAATTCGTCCAAAATGGAGTGCATGCACCGTGAAGAAAACAAACTCCTCTGAACTTGAAGGCCCACAAAGTTTTAACACCAGGAAATAACCTAATTTACAATCATAATTTTTTTTCGTTTCAATAAATACTACCACAGTTTAGATATTTTTAAAAAATAAAAATCATTTATTTTTAAATGTTTTGTAATGTTATTTCATTTCAATTTCTATCTATTTTAGTAGTGGTAGGACTCTTAGCAGAGTCCACCTGGCGAAGTACCACACCTTTGCCTGTTATTCTACCACCAAGCCGCAATGAGCAAACATTACTGTGTTCCGTTTTGAAGGGCAATGTTTCCAGAGAAATTGTAATTTCTATGCTTAGAGATATAATATCTAAGATCTCTGGGTGACGAGCGCAGTGCAGTGCTAGGTAATGATTTGGACTCTTCGTGTTCCAATAGCTGCATGTCACCATATGCGGTCCGAAGGAGGGTTCACAGGGGACATGACCCTCCCCAACATTAAAATGGGGCGCTACTAGTAGTCTTGTTTACTCGATTTATTGTATTTGTACTCGTGACCCCCCCCCCCCCCCTCCCCAAATCTGAGGCTGTGTACTGGTGACCCCTCCAAAATTCGAGGCTGGGACCGCGCCTGCGTGTCACTGTGCTGTTTTTTGGCAACCATGTTGTTTACTATCAGGCACATGTCCTGCTTGTCTCGTCACTCTATATTATAAAAAAAAAAACATAAATCTACAAAAGTTAAATGTTGGTACTGATAAATTTATAAGCTAGCGTCAAAGACGCAGCGTTTTCACCGCTCGTCTGCCCACCGCTCAAGGCTGTGTGACGACAACCTCTCGTGTGACGAGTCCGATACAGTTCATCCGATTGCAACTGAACCGATTTGTAAAAACTGAAGCCAATGAACTTCAGTCAGCGAATTGATAAGAAATTGATTTTTTTCCTTGTATTTAGCGAGTTAAATGGTTTATTCAGTGTTACCTAAATTTAATTGTTAGTTTAGATTCTGTCTAAATAGTTCGAAAACCGTTATTATTATAAAACTGTATACGCAATACTCCTGGACTCTACCGCCTATATGTAAAGTAAATTCGTATTAGATTTTATTGATTTTGATTTTGTTTTTTGCTCTCTCTGTCGACTCACAATAAAGAGAGGCTATGGCGCGACCAAATTATTTTGGTTAGGCAATGGATGTATGGGACATTTATTTAACTTTTATAGGTTTACTAGATGACCCCGCAAACGTTGTTTTGCCTTAGTGAACAACTCTTGTCACTTAGGGGTATGAAAAATAGCTAGTAGCCGATTCTCATACCTACAGAATATGCATGTAAAATTTGGTTAAAATCAGTAAAGCCGTTTCGGAGGAGTAAGGAAACAAACACTGTGACACGAGAATTTTATATATAAGAAGATAGTTGACCGCCATCTCGCCTGATGGTAAGTGACGATGCGGTCTACAATGAAGCGTGTTTACCTAGAAGATACCGACTCACTCACTCGATTTGAAGACACAAAGATTGTAACCATCGGGGAAACCCACTCAGGCAACGTATTCCACAGCCTTGACGTTGTTATCACAAAAGCAAAGTCAAACCTCCTGGTTCGAGTCTTTCGAACGTCAACCATGAAATAATGTCGCTTTTTCGAGATATAACAGTCCCAGCAGAGAAAAAAGGGCAAGGTGGTATTGGTATTAGATTATATATGTACAATGGAAACCAAAAACCTATATTACTACGGGCTAGCAGTTCACCATCTCACTTGCACATTATAATATGTTTCTATAGTGTATACCTACAGGGCATAGAGATAAATCATCTTATACCTCTGCGAGACTAGCACAGTCCAGTGTTAGGTTATAATTTGGACTCTTCTTGTTGCTATACAGGGTTATTGGTAATCAGCCTGCATCCTTTTAAGGGGATGTTAGGTATATTCAATATGTCAACTTTTGTTCTACAGTTTTAAAAAAAACATTTTTGTTTTCTTTTACAAAATAAATAAAAAGTGCATTTGCACGGTCTAAAAGTATCGAACTCTTCGTAACAATAAGTAACGAGAGCGCGTACGCTCTGTAACGCGGAAAAAATGATGTAATGAAGTGAATAAACACTAAAAAGTCGCTAAACAGTACAAAAAAGGGCAACAAATACAATTTTTTTTTGGGTTATCTGTTAAGTTTTAACGAAAGTTATAGAACAAAAGTTGGTTGTTTAAATATACAGAACATGCCCTTAAACGGATGCAGGCTGATTACCAGTAACCCTGTATATCTGTGTGACACTGTTCTGTTAGAGCCAGGCCAGTAGCTTACCACCTGGACTATATCCTGCTCGTTCCGTCATTTGATACCTACCTCTGTAATAATCATATAAGTTTTGTAGTCCTCCACATGAACTGAGTACCACTTTGCTTAGTTTGGGGTCAGATGGTGTTGTGTGTGAACTGTCCACCAATATTTATTTATTTATTATATATTATATCATAAAATTTTAATACCTAACCTTTTATCTGAGGTAAAATGTATGTGAGCATTTTAAATGTTGTACCAGTAATTCTAATGGCCTGCAGTTTTTTATAGAGCAATTCGCGGCTGACTGTGTCGAACGCTTTTTAAAGTTAAAATAAATACATACTTACTATGTTTTTGACAAATATTTGTTTTGTAATGTGATCAATAGTTGTACTAAGTGTACATGTAACTTTTATATCTAAACGCGTATTGTCGTTAAAAATAAAATTAATGGGGTCTAAAATTAGAGTAAGTATTCTAGTCTTGCATAAAGTACTTCTTCGTTTTTTTTACAATACTACGAGTAGTACAAAGAAATAAGTCAATAGTTTCCTAGGTCAGTTTTCATATTAGATTTAAAAATGGAGCATAGTGTTGCTATTTTAATGTGTTTGCGGTTATTTCTTCACGCGAATGTTTATTAATACATGCATACCTATCTACCTACCATACCTTAATACATACCTACTAAGTGTTTTTATTAACATTTTTTTTTGTAATTTCACTACTGTAATTTAGAAGGGGATTTTAATAATAAGACGCCGATGTTCGTTACACGTTCAGTCAGTTTATTCTTGTCCGAGTCGTTATTCATGTCTGAACTACCTTTCAACCGCACAAAACAAGAAGGATTAAGTACATCATATCTTAGTGTTGCCGCTACCTAATTCTCATAGTAACAATTATATAATATTGTTAAATACTTTTACTAATTTGATGATTACTACACATACATTATTATTAAATCATTGATGCTGAGGTTAATCACAATATGACAATAAATGTAAGGTATTTATAATATTATGTGTATCTATAAGACGTTGGGTTTCGACATTATAACACTACATTGCAAATTGATACAGACTATCGCGACTATAAATTGATATATGGAATCAGCACAGCAGTTTACCATCAGACGAATACTTCTGTCCTAGTCATTCAAAAATTTTTGCTGCCCTAGGTGGGAATCGAACTCACGACCCTTGGTTTCGCAGGCAGACTACCATCAGACGAATACTTCTACCCTAGTCATAAAAATATTTGCTGCCCTAGGTGGTAATGTAATGTACTACTCGTACCAACTAAGCCACGAGACCAGTCAAATGAAAAAAAGACTAGAAAAAAATCTGAACGAATCGGGTTGAAATTTGGAATACCTACAGTAAGATTATCTGGAATAGCATACAGCTTATTTTAATCGCGAGTAAAACCGCGTACCGCTGCTAGTTCATTAACAATATAACTTTTTCCAAATAGCTACGGACATTTATAGAATCTATTGTGAACTCAGTAACAGTCTATACCCTTTTGTTATTGGTCTATCAATACACATTGCGCAAGTGTGAATAATCCTTCATTATCTGTAACTTATGTCAACGAGGTGAAGTCGTGGCGCAAAAGGTTGCGATCACGTGTCCAATCGACAAATTAATTCTACGATTTTGTATGGCTGTGTTGGTAGCTTATTAACTTTGAGTTGAGAAAGCTAAGCTTCGGTCCAAGGTCCGGTTTCATCTACTATGCTTGAGCTGTACGAGGCTAGTTTTTCAGGCTAGAATAGCAAGCTAGTACTTCTAGCTAAGTTACGGTGGTCTAGTCGGGAGAACGGCGACTGCCGATCCGGAGACCCCGGGTTCAAACCCCACACGCACCACTGTCTTTTCGAAGTCATGTGCGTAATACCGCTAACTTAAAACGGTGAAGGAAAACATCGTGAGGAAACCGACATGTACCTAGAATCTTTCGAAGTCATGTGTCATCCGCCAACCCGCACTGGGCCAGCGTGGTGGATTATGGCCTTAACTCTCTCCTTGCGAGAGAAGGCCCCGAGTCCCAGCAGTGGGAACGTTTAGTGGGCTGTTGATGATGATGACTTCTAGCTTCGTGTAGACAAAACTAGCGTTGAGTAGCTTTGTCTACAAGAAACTTGAAGTAGCTTGCTAGCTTGTTATTCTAGCTTGAAAAGCTAGCCTCGTGTAGCTCATTAGCCAAATGTTTTCGCAAAAATTCTTTATACCTAGTAGCAGGACTCTTTGTAAAGTTCGCATGAAGATGTAGGTGCCATACTTTTGTCGGTTTTTCTGTATAGAGTGACAAGCCGAGCAGGATATGTGCCTGATAATAAGCAATCCTCCTGCTCATAACAAAACAGTGACACGCAGCTGCTATTGGAATATGAAGAGTCCAAATCATTAGGACCTAGGACTGTAGTGCGCTCGTCACTCTAAGATATAAGTTGATTTATCTCTTTGCCCTGTAAGTTATCTGGAAACATTGGCCTTGAAACCGGAACACAGTGATGTTTTGCACATTACTGCTTGGCGATACAATAACTGGCAAAGGTGTGGCCATGCAAAAAGTTCTACTATTACAAAACTGCCAAGCAGGAATGTAGAAATATTACTGTGTTCCGTTGTAAAGGGAAATGTTCCCAAAGTAAATAGGCATACCTACTGTTGTAGCACTTACGAAATAAATATCCTAACAAACTTAATTCAACTTATAAAATTATAGTAGTAAATGGCTACCTTATTGCTAAAAATTATCTTTCCAAGAAACCGGATAATGAAAAGGGAGTTATGCTATAGGAAGACGAGATTAAGCAAATAAATTGTCTAAAAAAAAATGTCAAGAGATGTACCTAAATCATATTTTATCGCTGGGTGACAAGTGCAGTGCAGTGTTAGATGGTGATTTGGGTCCTTCATCTTGAAATGGTTGCGTGGTACTGTGGTAATAAGGTAAGGGAAGGCGTGCTGTTTACCATCACGCGCTTGTTTTGCTTGTCCTATCTATTTAATATGTAATAAGAAAACGAAAGTTAGATAAAAACAGTGATTGTTCTTAAAGCGTCACAGCAGCGACAATTTTAGATATTTAGATAATATTATGTAGATAAAAACTATTTATTGTGACAGAAACGAATAAAAATATTATAGATATACACTTATAAACTAGCGCAACAAATTGCGGCCTTATTGCTGAGAGTCATCTATTCCAGGCAACCAGTATCACCAGCATTTTATCATCATTATCGTAATGATACTTCAGTATAAGTAGCCCAGTTTTGGCTCCCACTTGGAACGAGACCTTCTTTACCAATAGAAAAAAAAGTTAAAGCATTTCTTGCTCTGATATCATTCAAAATGTATATTTTTTTAAATACAAAAGAAAAGACAGAAACATTGTATAGAGTAAGAGCCCGTGAACCCCTGACCTTCGTTATTTAAACAAATTAATAAAATCTGAACGTAATACCAAAATATCAGACTTTATACTTAAAATAAAGTCTCTTATTTTGCCGCTTTCGGCGCTGGCCACTTTGAAAATAACAAATGACGATTGGATTACTAGCAGAGTTCCAACCAGAAGAGATCGGCTCAACGGGCGATATCGAACTAAATAATACATAAGCAGCCCACTAAATGTTCCCACTGCTGGGACTCGGGCCCTTCTCTCGCAAGGAGAGGGTCAGGGCCATAATCCACCACGCTAACCCAGTTGGTGGATGTCACATGACTTCGAAAGATTCTAGAATCATGTCGGTTTCCTCATGATGTTTTCCTTCACCGTTTTAAGTTAGCGGCATTACGCACGTGACTTCGAGAAGACAGTGGTGCGTGTGGGGTTTGAACCCGGGGTCTCCGGAACGGCGAGAACGGCGGAGAAATAACTTGGACTAAATATACTAACATTAAACGCAAGAGACGGCGTTTTTCAGAATAGCAACAAAATTTATTTTGTTCACAAAGTTCATAAAGGTATCTTATACAGTTCTGCATACAAACTGTAGTTTTTATTATTTATCTTTAGAACAGCACAAAGGACAGGCAGTACTCGCTTTTAAAGCCCCATCGAAGATCACACTAAATTTTACTCTTTTTGCTTGAGTAACCACAAATCTGGACCCCAATCTCTTTGTATCTACGGTTCCATTGACGATCAATTGTCAGTTCGTCATATTAATTAGACCATTACAAAATATACCAAAAAAGTTAGTGTCGCGATGTGCAAAAACATCAAGGCTGTTCCTAAATAGCATAAAATGATTGCTCGATTCACGGATTATCGCAGACTGGGTCGGACTATGTACCTACTTAATTATAATGTAATATACCTACATAAACTTATAGGCGCCGGCAAACAAGTTGACTCAACGAAGTTAGCAGCGCAATGGCTGCGCAGAAACGTTTTTAAGGTTTCTTTGGTGGAAATGTACATGCGCGAACTTTCCACTTCCACGTCAATTTTGGGTCAACTTTTTTGCCGGCCACTATTATTGCTGCCACTTTGTTTCAATACCTCTCCTAATCCATTATTTCGCAATGCCGTACTAAAATCACGCGACAAGGAGAAATGATCGAAGATAGCAACCCCCCCTCTTCGACTGTACCCAGTTGGACAGCTTATTAGTGACGGCATAGTGCTGAATCTCATTACTTTATACCCTTCTATCATCCTACATAGGTATCCTGGTGGTTCATTTACTACGTAAATTTTGTTCACGGGCCTGTAGTCTATACCTACTAATATTATAAACGCGATAGTTTAATGATAAGGATGTATGAATGTATGTTTGTTACTCTTTCACGCAAAAACTACTGAAGGGATTGGGATGATTTGGTACCTACATACATTGGCCATTTTCTATCCCGTGAAATTAAAGGGACCGGGAACTACGTGAGTGAAACCGCGGGGCGCTGCCCTATATGCCATGTAAATGTCAATGTATGAATATTTGGATGTTTGTTGCTCAATCACGTCGTAACGTATGAACGGATCCAGCTGTCTGATAGTTTGGCTACTACTTTTTATCCCGGCGAAATAACGGAAACAGGAACATCGCGGGACGCTGCTAGTGTACAATAAATACGTTACCTCATTTTCAAGTACATTAAGCTTCCGCTTAGTTCATAAATTTAAATTTAATGACCTATCTTCTTTTATTATCCAATTATAACGTCATTTTGTGCCTTTGAGAGAACACAAGCCAAGCGCAAACTATTTTGTAAACCGGCTTTAGGGTGCCCAAAGTACAGGCTTTGTCTACTTTTATTCTCATTCTATTTTAAAAGCGATATAGCAAAGAATCACTTTTTTGTAAAATTGTCTATTATTTTTAATTAAAATTTAATTCTTTTATGGCAATAAAAATGTAACTTTACTATTATCCCAGGAAAATAAAAATGTTCATAAAATGAAAACTACAGATTCAAATCATATTATTTTTTATGAGACCAAAGAGAAATGATTCCGCATCAAATTAAAAAAGAATCACGTTAATTGGATCATAAAACCCAGTGTAGTTGGTGTACACACATAAAAATACTGATCGATTTGAGAATTTCATCCTTTTTGAACTCGGTTAAAAAGCGGGTATTTTTTCTCCAGCGGTTTTCAATGACATTGGAAAGTCAAATGAAAGGAAAAATGTATATCCTCGGTGTTGTAATATAATGGCAGTAATGAAAAGTGCATATCTACGGTTTTCCAATATTATTCCCAGAACTGGCAGCATATTTTGGGTAGATTTGAGACAAGCTAAAAGTTACGGCTGGTCTAGTCGGGAGAACGGCGACTGCCGATCCGGAGACCAAAGGTTCAAAACCACACGCACCGCTGTCTTTTCGAAGTCATGTGCGTAATACCGCTAACTTGAAAACGGTGAAGGAAAACATCGTGAGGAAACCAACATGTACCTAGAATATTTCGAAGTCTTGTGTCATCCACCAACCCGCATTGGGCCAGTGTAGTGGATTATGGCCTTGACTCTCTCCTTGCGAGAGAAGGCCCCGAGTCCCAGCAGTGGGAACATTTAGTGGGCTGTTTATGTGTTTATGTTATGCTGAGACGAGCTGATAATTTTTCACATAGCTCTCTAACATACTCCAGCACAGAAGTGCAGAACTGGCTGTTGAGTAGCGAGGCAAAATAATAAATTCCTCAATTTAGATCACCTGGCAGGTACAAAGTCCACCAAAATGATCTGTTTTTTTGTTGAGAATCCCAACTTTTTTGCCATAAATAAATAATAGACAGCTCCCCAACACGGATATTATTTGTATAAGAGAGGTATGTGACAAGTTTTCAGATTGCCTTAAATACTTGCCCAAAATTTTCTGCCACCTCTCGGCATATACGAGAATATGTTTGAACAAAAGATTGGCTTTCACTTTTTATACTGACGTTCTGTTATATTTACAAACTGCGCTGACAAATTCGCGGGCAGTTCGTAGAAAAGTTATAAAAGTTTCAGTAGGCGAGTTGGTTATTGCATCTATATTGGTCATTCGAGTACCAGATAAAGATATTAATATATCGTATTTATAACATTTATCGCAGTATTTATGGTGTTGTTTTATGATGAGTGCAATGTGTGCTTTGTTAGGATCGGTTGATGAATGAAAAAATGTGCTTTTAGTAAAACTCAAGCAAAAGCCGTTGTGAACTAATGGCTTAAACGTACGATTCTCAGTCGTAAGGTCGTTAGTTCGAGCCGCTTGCCACTGTGAGTATTTTTCTAGATGCATTTGTACACGTTTGCCATGGCTACTGATTTAATGGTGAAGGAAAATATCGTAAGGATATCAGTATGTTTCTAGAATCTTTCGAGGTCATCCGCCGCCGGGCTAGCGTGATGGATTATAGTCTTGACTCTCTCCTTGTGTGTGACATAGAGGGTACAGCGGTGACGAAACTCAAATGGAAGAGTTAGGCAGGAGTTAATTGTTGATAATGTGATAACAGTTGTACCAAAATCGCAACAGAATGGCGGCCGGGGCAAGGGGTATTTAAGAGAGGTAGGGGGTCGAAGCATCATCATCATCACCGATGGGTCGACCCATCGGTGATGATGATCACGTCACATCTCACGCGAGGGAGAGGGTAGCCTCGGCAAACGTCACGTAATTTTTGTACGCAAGAAAATGTGTCAATTCTGTAAGATATCTGGGTTAAATTGAGAAAAAAATCGGAATCACGAAATGTCACCAAGAGAGCAGTGAGTATCGAATAATCGCCGAAATTTGCTCACGTAATTTATGGATTTAGGGGGGCCAAAGTACACCGAGCATCGGACTGATAGCTCGACGATATTGTAACAATTGCGAATTGAACTAGCAGGTCTACTACGAAGCCCGATAAACGCTATATCGGCCGAACTTATGGAAGTTTCCTACTTCGATAGACAATCGGTCGGTTGATCGAATCGGCCGTTTCGTTCGATCCGACCCTCGTCTGACCTAAGTCTATACCTTCCGACCGAGATGTATCGATCCGAATGTTTTTTGTGGCAGGCTACAGATTCGATTCAGCTGTCGGTCGGATCCGATCATTCGGAGTTTGTTTTCGTAGTAGACCTGCTGGACTCAATTGGCACAGGACCGATACAGATGGTGAAGTAAGAGAGAGGACCATACCTAGCAGTGGGACGGAGAAGATTAAGAAAGACTAACTGTCATTAATACACGGAACATGAACCGGACTGTAATTTCTTATGGTTATTTTGTCATCTGTACACCAAATCAAGTGGCAAATGCTTTTGTAATAGATAATAACCCTATTATACAAATAAGGTTAGTTGGTCACGCGTTTGGTAAATAAATGTTTTTTGTTGTATAACGCCGTCCGACGAGTCACTGAACCGCGCCAATTCTTCCATTTGTCTCCACCTTTGAAATGCTCTTTGACAGGTGTTTCATTACACAAGATTGCACAGTACGGCTAAGTTCCAGCTAGTCTGGTCGGGAGAACGGCGACTGCCGATTCGGAGTACCGGGGTTCAAATCCCACGCGCACCACTGTCTTTTCGAAGTCATGTGCTTAAAGCCGCTAAGTTAAACGGTGAAGGAATACGTCGTAAGGAAACCGACATGTACCTTGAATCTTTTGAGGTCATGTGTTATCCACCAACCCGCACTGGGCCAGCGTGGTGGTTTGTGGCCTTAACTCTCTTTGCAAGAGAAGGCCCCCGAGTCCCAGCAGTGGGCACATTTAGTGGGCTGTGTATGCTGTTGCGACGTGGTTGAGCAACAAACATCCAAATTTACGCATCTATACTAATATTATAAATCTGAAGAAGTTTTTTGTTTGAATCCTCTAAACCCTGGAGCAACTGGACCAATTAAAAAAAATATTTCACCGTTGGACATGTACTTGATGTTATAGGCTATATATTACCTATGTACTACGAGCGAACCCGTGGTGGGTCGCTAGCTTATAGTTTTAGTAATATGCATCACATAAATATTTGTCTTGCGCGCGAATCGAATCCGTCGTCGGTTCGTCGCTCGGACAGACTTACTAACAACTAAGCCACGAGTTAGTATGCAATGTATTTCTCTTACACCTCCTCATTCCTGAGGGAAATTATCCGCGGTGAAACAGCATATGGAGATGTGTTATTGATTGCAGACCATTCCTCAACGTCTCCCTCAATGTACGGAAAAATTCAATATTTTCAAATTCTCCAAGTGAGAGCTGTTTTATTTGAACCGTGACTCGTGTTTGGAACTCTGCTACCTAATGTTATATTCATTTGCTTCACATAATCACATATCTGTGTATACAAGCAGTCCGCTCCAGCTTTGTCCGTGGTACATAATATATCGCCTAATGGCACTCAGGGATAAAGTACAACGCAAAGATCTAACGGCCAAAAAAATTTTGAAATAGGTCTTTAGAGTACAGGCCCGTAAACAAAATTTACGTAATAAATGAACCACCAGGAGACCTATGTAGGATGATAGAAGGGTATAAAGTAATAAGATTCAGCACTATGCCGTCACTTGTACCAAGCTGTCCAACTGAGTACAGTCGAAGATGGGGGGTTGCAACCTTCGATCATTTCTCCTTGTCGCATGATTTTTATACGGCGTTGCAGAATAATAGGTTAGAAGAGGTATTGAAACTAGGAACTTATAAATTTTAAGTTTTTAATTATTAGTTTGTCGGCAAAGTTTGTGGTTTTCCGACGATTTACAGATTAAATTTGGGCATTTAATTTTGTACGGCATTGGTTCCATACAGTTTCAATACCTCTTCTAATCCATTATTTCGCAATGCCGTACAAAAATCATGCATTACCTAAGGAGAAATGATCGAAGGTCACAACCCCCTCTCTTTGACTGTACTCAGTTGGACAGCTTACAAGTGACGGCATAGTGCTGAATCTTACAACTTTATACCCTTCGTGCCTGGGGGTTTATACGTATTTCTAGCATGTATTTAAAAATATATACCTAAGTATTATATCAGCTATCTAAATAGAGGTACATGATAGTCCGGAAACGTTATCTATGTAATAGGATAACGTTTTATCCCGCGAAGAGAACTGGAATAGGAACTAAGACGGTAAAACTGCGCCGCGCTATTAATAATAAATACCTAAAGTATAATTAAAATAAAATTAATAATAAGGTATAAAAGGAACAATTAACAGGAGGTCATCGTAATCCCCCCATTGTCTTAAGCAAAAAAATCTCAAGGAAATATATCAATTCGTAATCCATCACTCTCTCCCCCTAAAGACCATTTCATTTGATGAAAAAGTTTGAAATATAATTAAATAACAATTTTTCACAAATTTCCTGAAACGTGTTTGCTTAAAGGTCACATCCGGTCTTCGTTTACGGGGTTCACAGATCTATTATGATTATAGATAAACATAGGTACACAGATACAGATATATAGATAAAGATTCTTACACGTGGCTTTTATTTCTGGTGTATATAAAATAAAGTTGCCAAGTTGGACTCGCCCATGAAGGGTTCCGTTGCAGCAAGTAACATAATAATATACATAGTACACATAGTTCTTGTAGCTGGTAATCAGCCTGCATCCGTTTAAGGGCATGTTCTGTATATTTAAACAAACAACTTTTGTTCTACAACTTTCGTTAAAACTTAATAGATAACCCAAAAAAAAATTGTATTTGTTGCCCTTTTTTGTACTGTTTAGCGACTTTTTAGTATTTATTCACTTCGGTACATCATTTTTTACGCGTTAAAGAGCGTACGCGCTCTCGTTACGAATTGTTACGAAGAGTTTGATACTTTTAGACCGTGCAAATGCACTTTTTATTTTTTTTGTAAAAGAAAAAAAAACATTTTTTTTTTAAACTGTAGAACAAAAGTTGACGTATTGAATATACCTAACATCCCCTTAAAAGGATGCAGGCTGATTACCAATAACCCTGTATATACAAACCAGGGTTGTTTGGGTAAAGGTCTCTAACAAAGATGCCTATTTTTGTCGGTCTTGTGCTATGGAAAAACATAAAAGATGGAAAAAAAACATTTAAGTAGTAAGCTGCGAAGACTCTGTAACTTTGCCCTTAGAGAGCACGTTAGCATAACAACAACGGCAAGTGGTAATTGATATCTGCCAACAAAACGTATTTAATGTAACTCAATATTCATCTTTATTGCCTCACAAACGCTACAGACGAGTGTTGCAAGAATATCTCAATATTCTGAATGGTAGCGTCACTGTACGGTTTTATACGATTTTGAACAGTTTACTAAATAAGTTTCTAAGTTGACGCTGATAAGCCATAAAGGCCCTTTTGTAAGGTATTTAACGACTTTTATAAAATGCTGTCCTACAACGCGATACAAGAGTTCTACCACTACAAAACAAGAGTTCTACCGCCACATGAATCCGACCACAAACTGAAAAATAATACTTAAATGCAATATATATACAGTTTAACCACAGTAAGCAAAACAATCGAACCACTTCCTGAAAAAAAGTCTTACTTTTGTATATACATAAAAGAGTTGTACCACTGCAACAAAAAGGTTCTACAACTTCATATACTTGGCAAAATAATGTCCCATCTTACTTCATACCCATAGTGAGACCTCCTACTGAATACAAAAAAATCCTAGCTTATACGTACAAAAGAGACCTTCCGCTACGTATAAGAGTCCTACCACACACAGATAAAGGAAAAAGAGTCACACTAGAAAGTACGTATTTTAAATTTTATAATAGCGACTATTTCAGATGTTCAGAAGTCACAGCCGCAAATTTAAATAGTGCTGAATATGCGGGAAACCGGAATAGCATAAACAAAGCTTGGGTTAGCTGTGCCATACACGAGTAAGGTCAGCAGAACAAATACTTTTACTTTGTAAAATTTTATTAGGACTAGTACAATAAATGTTCATAAAATAATATGAGGTATTTTACTTCGTTACACTCTTGACAGAGCGGTCGTGGAATTAATAAACCGGGTGTAGGTATTCTATTTCCACTCAGAACTAGTAACATCTGTACTCATCACACAAATGTTTGTTGACACAATCGCAGTAAACAAAAATACCGGGCATCAATAGTACAAGTTATGTTTACTTTACTTTACGTAACATTTTATATAGTGTAAAAACATTTATGTCTGTAAAGTAAGATTAGAGATGCTGACGTCGCCGTCGTTTAGCCAGCCCTAGAGGTGCTTAAGTTTTTTCTTGTCCATCGAAGTTCGTCAGAAATACTTTCAGAGGAAGGGAATTCCATAGCCATAGCAGGTAGAATGATCAGGAGAACAGGGCAGTTCGAAATTTTCAGTTTATCTGAATATGGGCATGAGAATTTTGTTGCTGCGTAAGTGAAATTCTGACGCTATTTTTAAATCAACAAGCTCTCCAGAATATTCCTTAAAGTAAAAGCGATAGAAGATACGTAGTGACACCAAGTCTCTACGGAAATAAAGTGGAACTAGTTTTTTTGAGAGCCCAGAGTCGTCAATATAGTTCTAATGTCTCGCAGTTATAAGGAGTGTAGAGGCTTAAGCTGAAAAGCTGGTACACCGTTCACGAGATGGAAGCGGGCCGCATTTGTGCTTTGTAAAACTCAAGCCGCTGCCCCGAGGTGAAACACTGATTCGCCCTTTAGCACAGCTGATTCGTTTTTTTAGAAGCGAGCTTCGCTTTGTCTTCTATGGGAGCCTGAAACTAGCCCTATCTAGAAATGCTCATGGCCAGGAACTCCGTGTCATTTGAAAATTTTAAGGGCGAAACTTTTGAAACTTTTCACCCTGAAATAGCGGAACCTTGACAAAAGGAACTTTTTTTTTGTGAAGAACGCACAAGCCTGTGTGTCTTGATGTGATTAACGATAAGTACATATGCATTCATAAATATATTAGGATGGGGCTGACGAATATATATATTTATATATATCGTCACTTTATCTAGTGTCAAGGCTTTAAAAATAATACATAATTATTTTTATTCCAAAAATATTTCTACGCAGAATTCATTTGATAAAAATATGTGATGGTAAGTGCATACCTATCTACAGTTAAGTTACTATACCATGTGAAATAACAGTTTATTGTACAAAGTTGAAGTGAATACACACGACGAGAAGTTCTCGCCAACTTAACGATTGTTCTGACGCTACCGCTGCCAGTGCGTTCGTGCAGACTGTGGTGTATTGTTTATGACCGGGGGACACACGGGGACGAAGAATAGCGAACAATGTTTCAGCAAAAAACTGTATCTTTGTTAAGTTTTACTAACTTAATAACTCAAACTACAAAATAAGAAAAGTTTGAGTAGGGTATCTACAAGTCTGCATACTGAGCTGTTGGTCGAGGATTGGATGAATATGAATTAATACGATATACCCACTGACACAAACATTTGTATGAAGAATACGGGTGAATGTACTGTTTTTTTAATAGAAATTATAAAAGTAGCTCTTTTTTTAAAATAGAGAGTGACGAGACGAGCAGGATATGTGCCTGATGTTAAGCAACATGCCTGCCACATAACATCACAGTGACACGCAGCTATTGGAACATGAAGAGTCCAAATCATCACCTAGCACTGCACTGCGCTCTTCACCCAGAGATCTAAGATGTTATATCTCTAAGCCCTGTAATTTCTCTGGAAACATTGCCCTTCAAAACGGAACACAGTTGATGTCGAGTAGACTACACACTACCTAATGGACTTCGGATTACCGCAAACGTCACGGGATCCTAAAAACGTAATATTTTCTTACAAACTATCATACTTACGCTAGTTATCATACAACTAAAATGAAATATCGAGTTACGACCTAGCTACACTCATACATATCGAGCACTCATATATATCCTTTGTCAAATGTTATCGAAGCTAAAGGCGCATCCAGCTTTAGCGCCATAGTCGTGGTTCGTGGTCAAGTGACAAAACCGTGCGACAAGTGCGTTTGTGCGTTTACATTAGTGGTCCACCTAAGGTCAGGGGGAGGGGTTATGGGGGTCATAGATCGTAGAACCCAAAATGGGCCCTCCCAAACTTCAGGGTGCACGCAATCATGTCAACGTTGGGAAGAGTGAGCTCACTCTTTCCGTTCTAGTCGGTTGCAGGACGCGGTGGACGTCGGACGTTTTTACCTATCATTATTCGTTGTTAACAACCAAAATAAGTAGAACCACAGCAAATCTCGCCGCTAGCGATTATAGGGGTCAAGTAGACTGGTTGTTTGTAAAGCACTTACGATACACACAGAGACGCAGTTTATTACCAATTTCAAAGTGCTCAGGGCACATCTATTGATTTATATCGATGATGTTTGAAAAAGTTAATACGAATATCGGGTGGCTTGGTAATTGGTAATTATGCTTGTATATTATGCATGTACTTTTTTGTACTGGCAAAACCTCGACAGCTTTTCTAATGTTGATAAGCGAATGAAGGGACACTACGGTGACATATAAGATTTATTTAACTCAACGTACGAGGTACCTGTTGTAAAACATATATTTGTCAAAGCAAATGCAGCAAGTTAACACTAATGTAATTGCATTTTTAGCAGGCGTTCCAAAAAGTAGTGAGCAACAAGTTACTAGGTCTAGTCGACTACGGCGACTCCTGCTCCGGAGCCCAGGGATCAAATCAAAACAGCACAGTGACAGTTTGTGTGAGTGAGTAACAGTGACACACAGTTATTGGAACATGAAGAGTCCAAAACATTAGCCATCACTGCACTGCACATCATGTAAGATAGATCAAGAGATGTAAGATGTTTTATCTCACCGTGTAATTAGCCTACCATTGTCCTTCAAACCGGAACACAGTGCTGTTTTCACATTACTGCTTGGTGGTAAAATAACTGGTAAATGTGTGGTACGTTCCCAGCTTCCCGGATCCTGCTAGTCCTGCCACTACAAAAGTAAGTTAATTATAAGTTGATGATGTTCCATTGCACTGATGAATGAATATATAACAAGGTGGGTAGAGGAAAAAAGGGTGGGTCTCATTCCTTATAGACTAGAGTATGCTTGCTATTCTCAACGACCATGAATCATGTTATAAAGCTGCATCGAGTGTCTCATTATTGTTTTACATCAGAGCAAAGTGGGCCGCTGACTCTGCACGCATCGCTCGATGAGACGAGGTAGGTTAACCTTTACATATAAAACGAGAGCGGCTTAAAAGTGAAACTTCTATGAATACAAAAACTAATATATGTTTGTATGTCCTTTATAGGCTTGTAAACTATGTATTTGATCATGTTGATCTTGGGCAAAGTGGTTGTGCATGAGCCAAAGAAGATTTCTGAGTTGATTACGACTAACCTTCGGCAGATGGCGTAGCAACACGCGCAGGTTACAGCTAGTCATTTTATAATTCTTTCAACATGTCAAGTATTCAGTTTACTGTTACTGTACACGGAGGCACACATGAAAGAAGTGGTCAACTGTAGTACTCATTTATTGGGTACTGACCCGAAGACAAAACATGAACCAAACCTTAGCAGATTTATCTAAATTCATACATATTTCGTTAGCGTGTTTTAATGCGCCATCTAGATTAGTTATATGGAACTAATTTAACTTTATACAAAATTACTTATACATACCCGCATTAACAGAAACCAGTAAAGCTTTAGAGTGGAATGAGTTGCCGGCATCGTTGTTCCCTGAGAGGTAATCTTGTAGTGGTTGAACTCTTTGACTTTAACTTTGACTTTGATTCCGTCTGGGGAATTACCACACCTTTGCCTGTTATTCTACCGCCAAGCAGTAATGGACAAACATCACTGCGTTTCAGTATGAAGAACAATGTATCCAAAGAAATGACAGGGCATAGGGACAAAACTTCTTAGAAACCTCTATAAATATTAGGTGACGAGCGCAGTGCAGTGTTAGGTAATGATTTCGACTCTTCATGTTCCAATAGCTGCGTGACACTGTGCTGTTATGGGCAGGCGTATTGCAACACGACAGCCCATGTCAGCACAGTACCAATTTTGATTTAATAGCCCAATGCATTTAAGCAAAAAAATGGAATAAAAAAACATTAAATTATGTAGTTTGGGAACTATAAAGAATCGATAGAAGGGTGCATTCTGAGCATATATTCCAATTTGAGGGATTCTGGCATGGTCAGCTCAAGGTCATTTCGATGAAAACGCGTTTAATTCAGGAATCCAGGAGACGACTAGGCTCATTGATTATTTAAGTGAGGCGGCGGACGCGGCTCAACAGAAGTACCCTTCGGCTCAATTAGTGTTACTGGGGGATTTCAACGGCCATCACAAGGAATGGCTGTTCCCATACCGGGACACTGACCACGCTGGGCAGGAAACGAGAAAGCTAGCTTTATCGTTAGACCTAACCCAGCTGGTCCAAGAGGCCACAAGAGTACCCGACGTTGAGTCGCATACACCTTATTGCTTAGACCTTCTGCTGACAACAGATCCAGACCGTTATTCCGTGGTGGTATCTTCGCCGTTAGGCAGCTCCGACCACTGTCTGGTGAAATCTGTATCTGTCTACCATCCGCCTGATCCCAGCCCTAGAGGCAACCGGCGATTGTGGCGATACAAGTCAGCAGATTGGGACGAGATGCGCTCTTTCTTCGCGTCTTACCCATGGCAGTCATTGTGCTTCACTTCTGGTGATCCTTCAGTCTGCGCGGATGCTGTGACTAATGTAATACGTACGGCTATGGAATATTTCATTCCATACTCCGACGTCCCATTATCCAGCAAAGCTCGCCCATGGTTTGGTTCTCAATGTAAAAGTGCTGAAGCATTTAAACATGAGACCTACTTAGCCTGGGTTGATGCTCGACAGCGTAAGGCAAGGGACATACGCCAGAAGAAGAAAGCGTTCAACAAGGCTGCTAAGGCATGTAAAAAGGTTCTTCAGAGGGCTCGATTTGACCACATTAGTCGAATAGGGAACAAACTTGCTTCATACCCTGCGGGCAGCAAAGCGTTTTGGTCCCTAGCTAAATCGGTCGAATCGAACTTCTGCCGCCCCTCACTACCTCCAATGCTGAAACCTGATGGGACACTGGCTCACACTGCAACGGAGAAAGCAAACTTGTTTGCAACTCAGTTTGCGGAATCT
Organism: Ectropis crepuscularia; assembly: GCA_963693475.1. NCBI lineage: Eukaryota > Metazoa > Arthropoda > Insecta > Lepidoptera > Geometridae > Ectropis > Ectropis crepuscularia. Next base: position 26,314,487 of record OY856355.1, read on the forward strand.
TCTCGTCTAGATGCTGGTAGCGCGACACCTCCTACTCCACCTGGCTGTCCGACTTTTATGTCAGATATTCACATTCGCCAAATGGAGGTTCGCAAAGTGCTACGCAATCTGGACGTGAATAAAGCCAGTGGCCCAGATGGTATTCCTGCCCTAGTATTGAAGGCTTGTGCGCCTGAGTTGTCTCCGATACTGACGCGCCTATTTAGACTCTCTCTCCAAACTGGGCTAGTACCGAAGTCTTGGAAGCTTGCTAATGTGCAACCTGTGCCCAAAAAGGGTAGTCGTGCTGACCCTGCCAACTACAGGCCCATCTCGGTCACGTCCATACTCTGCAAGACTATGGAACGTGTCTTAAACCACAGGCTCCTCACGTACCTAGAATCAAACGACCTCCTCAGTGACCAGCAATACGGATTTCGCCGAAACCGGTCCACCGGGGATATTCTAGCGTACGTCACTCACATCTGGAGTGAAGCTATTGAGAAACACGGGGAAGCACTTGCAGTCTCCCTGGATATCTCAAAGGCTTTCGACAGGGTTTGGCATGATGGCCTTATAAGTAAGCTTTCTAGGTATGGTTTGTCTTCTGGGTTTATTGCGTGGATATCGGACTTTTTGAGGGATCGATCCATACGAGTCGTCATTGATGGCTGCTCGTCTGATCAAATGGCTATTAATGCCGGAGTCCCTCAAGGGTCGGTACTCTCTGCAACGCTCTTCCTGCTACACATCAATGATCTGTTGAAGCCCGGTATCTTTGGGTACGCAGATGATAGCACCGTTGTAGAGAGTTACATATCTAGCGCGAGAGCCAGTGGGCAGCAAACTCAGGTACTGAGAGAGAGTCTGATCGAGCGTTTGAGCTTGACCCTTGAGGCGGTGTCTGAATGGGGCGATGCCAATCTGGTCAAGTTCAACGAGAGTAAGACGCAAGCGTGTCTATTCTCCGCTAAAAGGAGTCCATTTGAACTGACTCCAACTTTTAGAGGTGTGTCCGTGCCGGTTTCTGACCGTCTTGAGCTTTTGGGCGTGACTTTGACCTCTACGCTCAACTTTGGCTCGTATATCGAATCTAAGGCTAAACTAGCTGCCAAAAAACTGGGTGTCCTTTCAAAGGTGCGAAGGTACTTCAAGTCTGAACAGTTGCTTACATTATATCAAGCACAGATTCGCTCCTGTATGGAGTACTGTTCGCACCTTTGGGATGGTTCGGCTAAGTATCAGCTGGAAGCTCTGGAATCGATCGAGAGACGTGCCAAAAGGCTCATAGGCAATGCTACTCTTGTGCGAAAAAGACTTCAAAGTCTTGAACATCGCCGTAAAATTGCTAGTCTATCGGTTTTTTATCGGATACACTTCGGAGAGTGTGCGACTGATTTACATGATCTAATACCACCTTGTCCTTTTTTCTATCGGAATGCTCGTAGCTCGAAAAAGCGACATCGTTTCATGGTTGATGTTCCAAAGACACGAACGAAGAGATTTGACTCTACTTTTGTGATAAGAACGTCTAGGCTGTGGAATACGTTGCCTGAGTGGGTTTTCCCCGATGGTTACAATCTTTGTGTCTTCAAATCGAGAGTGAATCGGTTTTTTCTAGGTAAACACGCTTCATCGTAGACCGCATCGTCGCTTTACATCAGGCGAGATGGCGGTCAAGTGTAAACCTATAAAAGGTAAAAAAAAAAAAAAAAAAAATAATTCGATATCTCGAGAACTGTTAGTGTTAGGCAAAAAATTGCGGAGACCTTTTCTCTTCTACATTAAATTTACTAACTTTTATAGTAACCACTTTTCTTTTTTTCACCGATATTTTTCAAGTTATTGCTTCCGAAAGGCAAAAATTTAACTTTTTTTCCTCCCTTTCGCCATTTTCTCCCCAACCGTTCAATTTTATGAAACTTTACCGATAATCAAAAGTGATAAACTTTTAATAATGAACAACTTTTTCCTTGCACTTTTTTCTGTAATGACAATACCTTCAGAGTTATGTTACTTTACCGAGCGAAATCCGCGCCACTGCGACACCTCCGCGACACTGCAAAAAATCCGCGACACCTCCAGTCTTAGGGCTGAACCCAAAATTCATTGTTGGATTGTGTCGGTGGGTTTCTTCTACACAGGGTTATGTGGGACAACAACGTTACCTACTTCGACATATGCCAGAAATACGTTACATACATAAAAAACACTACGGTACAGACGTGGTAATTGTATTCGATGGCTATCCCAAAGGTATTTCCAACTTTGGCACCAATTCTGCCAAACGGCTGCGCCGACCCCAGCTGAAGCCATGTGCGGATATCATTTTCATCTACAATATGACCGTCACCACAACTCAAGATAAGTTTTTAGGCAACGAGAGCAATAAGACCAGATTCATCTCACTACTGAAAACTTTTCTCATCAAACCAGACATAGACATAGCAAGCCGTAGAGTCCGGCAAAATTCTCTTAGCCGTCCGCATCCTCTACGGTTTGCTCCTCCTCTATGTCTGATTGAGAGTATCTGAGTGTATTTCTGGCATATATCGGAGTGGGTAACGTTGTTGTCCCACATAAGCCTGTGTAGAAGAAACCCACCGACACAATCAAACAATGAATTTTGGGTTCAGCCCTAAGTCCGGAGATGTCGCGGAGGTGTCGCAGTAGCGCGGATTTCGCTCGGTAAAGTAACATAACTCTGAAGGTACTGTCATTACAGAAAAAAGTTCAAGGAAAAAATTGTTTATTATTAAAAGATCTACACTTTTAACTATCGGTAAAGTTTCATAAAATTGAACGCTTGGGGAGAAAATAGCGAAAGAGAGGAAAAAAAGTTACATTTTTGCCTTTCGGAAGCAATAACTTGAAAAATATTGATGAAAAAAAGAAAAGTTGTTAATGTAAAAGTTAGTGTTCAGTAATTTATCCAGAAATTACCGTCCTGGGGCCCATAAGCAGGATTAAAACATTATTATTAAGCTTTTATACCGATTTTAATATTTACCCCCTAATTGCAAACAAGGTACCGAAAAGAAATCGCTTACGTAGGGTTCCCGGCGTCGTCCAAAGCCCAGTTTGGTCTGACAGGAAGAAGGAACGGGGTCAGAAAAGGGAATATGTGGACACCAAACCAGACAGTTCCGTAGACGATCTCCCGTCCCAGCAGTATTCAACCGGTCCAGCGGTTTAGAAGCGGCCAATCCAGCAGCCACTTCACAATTAACAGTCCAGCACTAATCCAGTAGTCACAATTAATGTTAATAACGTGTTCCCGCACAATATTAAAGCTTTTATCCCGAAAAACGCCAGTTAGCAAAACTAACAAAAAAACCAGTCATTGTCGTTCCCGCGACCAGAGACAACGTAAAAGTGACAGCCGGCTGTCAAACGTAGATCCGCTATATTTCGATGGCCGATATAATGTTGCCCGATTATACGGAACAAAACCCCCGACCAATTGAACTCCAGCTCAATTTTAGAAACCAGTATTTAGTAGTATCCGGACCCCAAATAAAACGAAATTCCCAACTTTGACCCGAAAGTGGAAATCAAACCAAAAAAAAACTTTACCAAAAATAGCAATAAAATTAAATAAATTTTTAACCATGAAAAATACGTATATCTAATAAAGAGGCAAGCGTGCCAGAGAGGACACCGCGCGCTGAAGTCTGGAACCAGAAACCAGAATCTCCGCCACGCGGGGTGTGCCATCAGTACCAGATATCAATTTTAAAATACGTCCCCTACGCCAGAGTAGGGGCGCCAAATTTGCCTCTTTTAATAATACTAAGTCCCCTTCCCGAGGGGCCTCCGTCCTATCTGTCCATTTTACCCGTTGTTGCAACAGATGCAAGTACTCGGCCGACCAGCGCCTCCAGAAGTCTTGACTTATTTGCTGCAATAACTGAAAACGGGACAGGCGTCCGGGGCGCTCATCCTTCCAGGGATACTCCGGCAACGCGGTTAAAGGCTGACCGATCAAGAAGTGACCCGGCGTCAAGACTTCTAGATCGTTAGGGTCAGGCGAGATTGGACAGAGAGGACGGGAATTAAGCACTGCCTTCACGCGGTATAGTACCGTGACTAACTCTTCCCAAGTTAACACGGTCTCCCCGATGACACGGCGGAGATGGGTTTTAGCAGACTTCACCGCAGCCTCAAAAATTCCTCCCCAGTGAGGACAGGCCGGCACACTAAATTGCCAGCTGATTCCCCGCTGGGCGAGAGCCAGACTTAAACTATTATTACCAGAATTTAAAAAATTATTAACTTCGCGTAAATAATTCGCCGCCCCTCGATAATTTGTGCCATTGTCCGAACGTATTAAAGAGGGTACTCCTCTTCGCGCTACAAAGCGATCCAGCGCCGCGACAAAGGCCTCCGTAGACAGCGCAGAGACCAGCTCCAGGTGGACTGCTTTGGTGGCCAAACACACAAAGACGCACAGGTAGGTTTTAACGACCTTGGCGTTACGCAACGTCGATGACTTGACCGAGAAGGGCCCAGCGAAGTCCGTTCCGACCCCGTCGAACGGCCTCGAGGGAGAAATCCTATCCGGAGGAAGATCTCCCATCATGGGCTGCATGGTAGACGCCTTGAGCCTATAACAAGGGACACATCTAAACAGCACCTTTCGGACCGCCCTGCGAGCCGACAAGATCCAGAATTCACGCTGCAACACAGCGAGAAGCGCGCCACATCCAGCGTGCGCGTTACCGATATGCCGATCGGTGATCAGCAGGTCCACCAGAGGACCTCCTTTCGGTAGCAACAGGGGGTGCCTGCTGCCGTACGGCAGGTTGGCTTTCCGGAGCCGACCTCCTACGCGCAGAAGACCATCCTGATCTGTGAAAGGGTTCAACTTGGCGACCGCACCCTTCAAGCGAGCGCGTCCGCAGCGCAGCGCCTCAAGTTCCGTCGGAAACCTCTCACCCTGCACCAGCCGAATGAGGTGCAGCAAGGAACTCCGACGCTCCTCCACAGTGGCGATCTGGTCACTCCTCCTCTGACGAGGGTGACGACAGTTGTGGATGAAGCGTTTAATCCAGCTAGTTACCCCCAACAACTTATCCAGCTTGCTGTTACGACCCGTCAACCAGTCAGGGTCTGGGGGCACTTCCGCCACAATCGCATGCACGCGGACTCCGGGCAGCTCCGCTCGCTCCGAGTCCGCGCCGAGAGCTGGCCAGGAAGCTTCTGGCTCCCGCAGCCAGTCCGGACCCCACCATAAGGGGTGATCAACTAGCTCCGGCGCGGAACAGCCGCGCGAAGCACAGTCAGCGTGGTTCAACTCACCCGGGACATGTCTCCAAACCATGTCCAGTCCAATGTTTTGGATTTGGGAAACCCGATCTCCCACAAAAGTCTCCAAGGTGTGAGGGGCTGCTCGTAACCAGGCAAGCACGACCTGACTGTCTGACCACGCATAGACATTCCGGATGTCTATCGAGGTGGACAGTTCCTGATATACGTGCTTAAGCAGCCGAGCAAGTAATGTGGCTCCGCTCAATTCCAATTTCGGAATAGTGAGTCGTGTCCTGATAGGAGCTACCTTGCTCTTCCCCAATAAGAGCGTAAGACTGACGTGACCTCCAGCGTCAACTGTACGTAAGTACACAGATGCGGCATAACCCAGCTCGGACGCATCACAGAACCCGTGCAGGCTGATCCGGCTACAGCCTGGTGGCAGAATGCGCCGGGGCAACGCCACTCGATTGACCGTTTCGAGGTCAGATATTAAACGAAGCCAAATGTTAAGCGAGTCTCCAACCAGGGGGTCGTCCCATGAGACCTTCAGAGTCCAAAGTCGCTGTAACAGACACTTGGCTGCGAACAGAACCGGACTGATCCAACCGTTTGGATCAAACATCCTGGCGATGGTGGACAAAACCGTCCGTTTTGTCCACGCGCGTGTGGCTTCCAGTGCCACCCGAAAGGTGAAGATGTCAGCAACCGGTTGACACTGCACGCCCAGAACCGCAATCCCGTGCGGATCGTCACCTTCCTCGAAGAGCCCCGGATCCTGCTGGTGATCGTCCGGGATACCAGCCAGGACGTTGGGGTCGTTAGAGAGCCATTTCCGAAGCTCATAGCCTCCAGATGCGAGAAGCTCTGTAAGCTCATCCCGGAGCAACAGAGCTTCCTCCACCGTCTGCGCACCAGTGCAAACGTCGTCCACGTACAGGTCGCGTTCCAGAACTGCGGCTGCACGTGGGTACCGAGCCCGTTCTTGCTCCGCCAACTCCAGCAGTGAGCGGATCGCAATGAAGGGGCTTGATCTCAACCCATAGGTGTTGGTGTTCAACTCATACACCATCATAGGGTCCTGAGGACTTTCCCGCCAGAGGATCAACTGGAACCTCCTGTCCTCGGGGTGTATGACCGTTTGTCGGAACATCATACGGATGTCCGGTCCCAACACCACCTGATGCCTACGGAAATTCAGGATGATGTCTACAACATCCCGATGTAACTTCGGTCCAGCGTGGAGGCACTGGTTCAGTGACACTCCTGTCGAAGTCGGAGCGGATCCATCGAACACCGTCCTGAGTTTGCCCGTCGACGCCTTCAAAACGGCGTGATGAGGCAAAAAGTAGTGGTCCATGGTCGACCAGTCGTCGCGAGCCGGAGACATGTGGCCCAGTGCCTCATACTCCCTCATGAACTCGATGTACTTTTCCCGAAGTACAGGATCTCGAGCCATGCGTCGCTCCATGGACCTGAGCCTTTTCTCGGCCAATGATCGAGACTGGCCCAGACGCGGGGGGTTATCCCGGAAAGGCAGCCTAGTCTCCAATCGCCCAGAAACCATTCTCCGAGTGTGAGCCTGATAAAAGTTCTCACACTCCACGTGCTCGGGATCCAGCCGAGACACGGTAGGCGGCTCTTCGATCTCCCAGAACCTCTGCATGATCTGAGCGAGGGCCGTTCCCGTAAAAGAAGCCTGATTCGACTGCTACCACTCATCCACCATTCCCAAAATGGCGTTCCCGTAGATGGTGGGCAGCGCCATCAGCGAAGACTGATCCAGCAGTCTAGGCTTGCCGTTCATGATGTAACCCAGTACATCAGAACCCAACAAAAGGTCTACCGGACCCGCCATCCCGAAGCGGGGATCCGCCAACCTGAGACCCTTAGTACAGGACAAAAGATCCGGATCTATGTCCGCCTGAGGAAGCCAACCGACAACCGAATCCATGACGGTGGCCCTGACCGCAATCCTTTCCGAATAGGAATGTACGGACGAGAAGGAGAGGCGGGTCTGTCCAGCCGACCGCACCTCTGAGTTCCCGACTCCTCGCAACGGAGTCGGCGACGGAAACCTAGCCGCCTGGCTATGAGCAACCCGGGTTGTCAAAATACACCCCTGGGACCCTGTGTCCAAGAGCGCTCGTATCCGGACGTAGTCGCCTCTTGGACCCCAAACCCTTAACCAGAGGGTGGGCAGCAGGACCACCGGTTGATCCTGTGCCAAGGGAACGGAGGCTAGTCAATCCCTCCGAGGCCCGTCCGAACCCGTCGGACTACAGGGCCCAGCCCAATATGGCTGCCGAGTCATAAGGGCCATCGGAGGGGGGGCATATCCAGCTGCCCTGCCATACTGAAAGTAGGGCGGGTGGTAGTCCAGCCTCGGATGCTCATGGAGGGGAGGCGTGTACGCCCTCCATTGCATTAATCGCGGATCCAGCGGCGGAGAAGGATAACGCTGGGGAGGTGGCCCCCGTGGTGACTCCGGTATCACCCTTCCACCTCTCCAGTTCGCCCGCGTCCGCGCGGGCTGTGAGGTCGGTGACCGAGCCACGTGTAGGACGCCCCTTGTTGGGCTGCCCGGTGCTGCCGGGAGTTGGGGGGGGTGTGCTCCACGCTGTAGCCACTTCATTGTTGTACAATGCGTGGCTCTGCGTGGGAGCGCCCCCGCCCGTGGAGGGCCCCCTCCCTGAGGGCTGTCGACCAGCACCATCGCTCCTGGTGCACAAGAGCTGGTGGTGTGGTCCCCCACACCCAGGACACGGCCGTGCCGTGGGGCAGTCATTGTACAAATGACCCCCCAGGCACCCGTAGCACCGACGCAACCGCCGAACGATGCCTCGTCGGTCGGAAGTCGTCCTCGCAAGCAAGGCCGGACACTGCACCAGCGCGTGAAGCTGGCCACAGTTCGGGCACTCCTGCTCCGACGCAGTCGTCACCGTCGCCGTCCGCTTTACCCTACCCTGAGTGCGGGGATTGGTAGGTCGCGGTCCTGTTCCGGCAGGGCCACGACCTGAAGCGGCGGGCTGCGCCTCCTGAGGCGCCGACTCGACCATCTTCGCCTCCCACTCCAGGACCCGAAGCAGCTCCTCAAACGTGGGGAAGACCTTCGGGTCGCCGTGAAGGCCCCTTTCCCGCTCGAACCGGGCGCGCAACTCCAGCGGCACCTTGCCCAGCAGAATGTGGACCAGCAGAAACGACCAGTGTTCTACTGGCAGTCCCAAGCTGCGCAAGGCGTTGTACGCCACCTTCACGGGCGTGAAGATTAGCGGCCTCAACTGAGACCTCTCAGTCACCTTCGGCAGCCCCAGTATTTGGGACACGTGAGCGTCGGGGAGGAGCCGAGGGTTTTGGAACCTCGTCTCCAGCAACTCCATCGCCGTTCCGAAGTTGTCGTCGTCCAGCTCCAGGTGCTGGATCAGGGAGAGTGCCTCACCCTCCAGTGACGTGCCGAGATACGCCAGTTTCTCCGCCCTCGTCAAGTCGGTGCGTGAATCTACGAGAGAGGCGAACATACTCCGGAAGCCGCTCCACTCTCGCAGGTTACCTGTGAACCTGGGCAAGTCCAGGGTGGGAAGGCGTCCCACTTCACCCGAACCCGCATTCCTGATGACGGGTCCCGAGTTCGCCCTTCCCTGACGAGACCTCTCCAGCTGGCGAACCCCTTCGGAGACCTCGTCATACAAATCCAGGATGCACCGCATGTCCGCGTCGATCCTCTCCATCTGCTCCTCAGGTGGAGGCGGCCTTGCATCCCGCAGCAATCCTGTGCTCCTCTCAGCGATCTTCAGGCGCCTGTCGAGGTGTTCTGCCCTGTTTAATAGCGCCTCCTCCCGGTCTCTCCTGCCGACCAATCCTTGCAAGGATTCAAACCACCGGTGCTGGTTGGCCAAATCCGAAGCCATTTTTAAATTTAAATTAACCTAAAGTTCGGACAATGTCACAACAATTATATCCGCAACCTATAAAGCCGGATACCACTTAATACCAATTTGGGGACAGTTTGGGGAGAAATTATAAACTGGGAACCCCCAAATATCTGGCCTACCCGATATATTTTCCCAGAAAACTAAAAACAAAAAAGGGGTATTTACGGCTAACCGCGCTCCTGCTACCAAAAAATATTCAGTAATTTATCCAGAAATTACCGTCCTGGGGCCCATAAGCAGGATTAAAACATTATTATTAAGCTTTTATACCGATTTTAATATTTACCCCCTAATTGCAAACAAGGTACCGAAAAGAAATCACTTACGTAGGGTTCCCGGCGTCGTCCAAAGCCCAGTTTGGTCTGACAGGAAGAAGGAACGGGGTCAGAAAAGGGAATATGTGGACACCAAACCAGACAGTTCCGTAGACGATCTCCCGTCCCAGCAGTATTCAACCGGTCCAGCGGTTTAGAAGCGGCCAATCCAGCAGCCACTTCACAATTAATAGTCCAGCACTAATCCAGTAGTCACAATTAATGTTAATAACGTGTTCCCGCACTATATTAAAGCTTTTATCCCGAAAAACGCCAGTTAGCAAAACTAACAAAAAAACCAGTCATTGTCGTTCCCGCGACCAGAGACAACGTAAAAGTGACAGCCGGCTGTCAAACGTAGATCCGCTATATTTCGATGGCCGATATAATGTTGCCCGATTATACGGAACAGTTAGTAAATATAATTTAGAAGAGAAAAGGTTTCTGCAATTTTTTGCCTAACAATAACAGTTCTCGAGATATCGAATTAAACGCGTTTTCATCGAAATGACCTTGAGCTGACCATGCCAGAATCACTCAAATTGGAATATATGCTCAGAATGCACCCCCCTATCGATCCTTTATAGTCCCTAAACTACATAATTTAATGTTTATTTATTTCCATAATTGCATTGGGTTATAAAGTCCAATAAATGTTTGCCTAGTAGGTACTCGTCACCCAGGGATATAGTATCATTCCCCTCTGTGCCTTGAAAACAATAGTGACAATTCCTTTCATGTTAATATTTGCAAATTACAGCTCGGCGGTTAAATAAAGTCCCCAGTTGAATGTATTATTCCAGACCCTTATCTTTCTATGTACCAAATGTCATCCATATCCCTTCAGTAGTTTTTGCGTAAAAGAGTTACAAACATACATCCCCATATTCAAACAAACTTTCTCGTTTATTATATTAGTTGGATGAAAATGGCAAGTTAAGAACATTATCTTAAATAATCGTTCAAAAGCAATATTTAAATTCTTGGACTAAACTGTACGATGTGCAATTGTGTCTAGATTAAATCTTCTATTTTCTTTGTATTCTTTCTTATTTTCTTCATCAGTTAGCAACTAACAAGCACACTCGGAAAGTTCTAACAAACCTCCAGCGGTTAAATATGTCAAAACATTTATTTAGTTGGAGAGTTGTGTATTAAAAATCTTTAAGTTCTTGATGGTTATTTATCTTATACCTTTAAACGACCAATATAATTATTGTATTTACCTATCTATATAAATAGAGTCTGAATCTCAGAAAGGGTTCGAACGGTTTTCATGAAATTATGGATGCAGGGGGTTTTGGGGACGATGTCATTTAAAACGCATTTTTACACAATGAAAAACTGTTATATTAAGAGTGGGCCTAGTGCCAGGAAAAAATCAAATTTCACCCGCGCGTCGCCCTTCCCCTCTCCAATACATCGCGTCGCCGCGAGTAAGATAGAAGCTACGATCACTCAAGGTCATCGTTCCCCGAAATCCAGTATATGAAAACATTCAGATTAATCATAGATGTTTTTAAAATAATACATCAATTTGTTTTTTATTGTCTATATACACACAATAAACCATTTATTGAAAAACAGTCGAATGAAAGAAATGAAAACTAAATATTACTGAATCACAAGATTTAGTCATTTATTTATTTAATATGTAGTCATGTTTTATAATTAAATAAATGCGTGGTTTACGATATCATGTATAAAAAGGGCATCAGTCTATTGCTTAAAAAAAATGTGTGCACTTAGACCGCACAATAGAAGTGAACTCTTTATTAGGAGTTTTATTTATTTATTCTGTAATAACATAATATGTAACCGCAACTTCGATATATTTTGTAATACTAAATAGCATGACCATGTTAGTAGGATAAATAGAAAAAAGACATTAATCAAACTTTGTATTTTTAAAATTAAATATAAATCAAAATAGCACAGCGACACTGCAGTGAAGAGCAGCTGTATATTTTTCATTCGGGTACCCTTGGCGGTCCCTAGTTCACCCGATGGAGCCTTTCATCTTTGATCGCAATAGGTCAGCTTCACTTACAGCTCCCGGAAAAAAATCTGGCGCACCGCCAAAAGTAGTTTTTATTCCGAAAAAAGGAATAGATTTCATCCTCACGTCACTCTTCTTCCGCCGCGTTAGCGCTAATAGAAAGATACGAGCTAAGCTCACCTTAGGTCATAATATAACTAAGTACAGTAAGTACACGTAACACTACGATAAATTACAGATACTGTAAGAGTTACTAATGAATGCGCGTGTGGGTAAAATTATTAAGTTTCTATTTTTACATAGTATCTAAATTGAGAACAAAGAACGAAAGATGTTGAAAGAAAGAACGGGTGGACTGATATTTATGAGTTTAGATAAATATGTATACTAGGTTTCTGATTAACCTGTACTCTGCATTTATTTTTGGATAATTCAGGTAACATTGTATGTGGATGCTAGAACTTATAATTATTAGGTAGATAAATATTTAATAATAATGAAATTTACATAAATAAATGTAAGTAATATTTTTCTATTTAACAACCGCCAAACAAACAAACACCTCAGTTCAAAATACCAGAAATCAAATTACCTAATGGTTGTTTCACTTAATGTTGTTGTTATTGGTTTAAATATATTTAAACTAGGTAAGTTTTAGTATTTGTAATCATTGTACATACTATTTTGTTGTTTTTTAAAAGCACAAACATGTAGATTATTTACCAAGCTATTTACCCGAAAATACGTTTCGTTTTCAAGTATAGACAATGTGTGGTTGTGTCGGTTTCCATCTGTGTAAAAAATAAAATAAAGTGGCCAAGTGCGAGTTGGACTCGCCCATGAAGGGTTCCGTTGCAGCAAGTAACATAATATACATAGTACATATAGTTCTTGTAGTTCGTTGTAACTTTGATCGAAATTTCAATAATAGTGTATTTATGACGTACTAAAAAAAAACTACTCATCAGATCGAGTTCAAACTAATTTTCGTTGGTAGTTTACATGGTAATTTACATCATATATTTTTTTTGTCATATATGTAAATAGAATAGTTGTTATCATATATGTAAATAGAAAACATCTGTAAAAGTATAAACGTCACGTGTCAGAAAACACTTTTCAAACAATCTCGATTTAGGAAAGGATTCTTAACATGATTTTAATTTCCAGATAGATAATGTTATGTATAACTTAACTACCCATTGTTGATATCGAAAAATACAAATATGTCTTAGAGAAAATAAAACCAATCAGAAAGTGAACAAATTCACAGGCAACAGCTTGCTAGTATTATTTATAATTTTAAACCAACAATTTTATAAACAAGAAAGATCACATTGTTTGTAAGGAGTAACCTTCAAAACTACTGTACTTATTTCTTTCTTCATTATATTACTACGTTATTCTTAATTACCGTAGCACCATTAGCCCTTCACGTGCTTTACGCAAAGCATAGTTGCGTAAGCAAAGCTCTCTATTAGAAGACGGATTGTGACATGTATAGGTACGTTTTAACACGTTATAATGTTGGTAGTACCAACATTACCTGTTCGGAATTTCAATTACGCGAAATTTACCACTATTACAATAGAATTAAAGGAGACGACTCATTTTTGCCCCACGTCGTTTCAAGTTTAGGTACTTAATTAGCCCCGGAGACCTAAAAAAGTTATTTAAGTAAATTAACATTTAATTAAATAATGCAAACTGTACATTCAAAACTAACGTGCCAAGCGGGGATTGCAAATTGGTGCGATTAAAAGTACTTTAATTACTGTACCTAAAGCCAGCCATGTGTTTTCTCTTTTTTTCTGCTGTTGACGTTTACGTAAAGTGAACGTGCTTGTGTCATTTTGCCCGGATTGCGACATTCTTATCCGCCAACCCGCACTGGGCCAGCGTGGTGGATTATGGCCTTAACTCTCTCCTTGCGAGAGAAGGCCCCGAGTCCCAGCAGTGGGAACGTTTAGTGGGCTGTTGATGTGTTGATGTGTGACATTCTAGTTTTGGCGCCAACGTGAAAAAAACATGTCGCCTCATTCTATTATTTTTTTTAACTTGTGTATTTTCGAGTGGCAATGTGCAATATAATTATTAGGTGGGTTATGAACTATAGTGTGTTGTGTTCTTTTATTAGTGCTGTGAAATCCAAAACTTTTTTACAACGGGCGTAATATGTAAACTTTGCATTTCGTGATAGGATTATTTAATGTAGTAAGTACCTAGAAGTTAATATAATAGTAAACTATATTTCAAGGGCTTTCTGGTGATATATCATCATCATCATCATCAACAGCCCACTAAACGTTCCCACTGCTGGGACTCGGGGCCTTCTCTCGCAAGGAGAGAGTTAAGGCCATAATCCACCACGCTGGCCCAGTGCGGGTTGGCGGATGACACATGACTTCGAAAGATTCTAGGTACATGTCGGTTTCCTCACGATGTTTTCCTTCACCGTTTTAAGTTAGCGGCATTACGCACATGACTTCGAAAAGACAGTGGTGCGTGTGGGGTTTGAACCCGGGATCTCCGGATCGGCAGCCGGCATCGGATGGTGATATATACATATAGATATATAATAATACAAATAAATAATAATAAAACAAATATATAACAATATCATATAATATTTAATAAACACTGTGAATATATAATAAGAATATGTGATAATGATCTAGCCGGCACGTACGAACCGTTCCACGAGTTTTCTTCAAACGCGTGCAGGGTTAACCAAAAATATATATATAAAGACACATGCTGGAAAGTTTACCATGAAATTTACATTCTCCTTTCTCCCTATTTTAATAGATTTAATGCTCAGCAGACGTGCCACGATGGATCGTCTGCTGATAAACATATTCATCATTTTTCATTTCATCAGTTTGCATTTCTTTAATCTGAAAAGTTTATGTTAAAAAAATACTTAAAACATTATTTTCCGCAGACCTCAATTCATAAATATTTTCTGATCGTTTGTTTCAATTGTCACTAGAACTTAAAACTATTAATTTATTCATCATACAAAATTTATTATGTACACAATGACTTGTTTGGGTTTTTGCATGTACTACCACAGATTGCTCTTTTATTAAATTGAATTTTTAAAATTTATTAAATTTATTAAAAACAATGTTGGTAAACTTATCTTTTTAACAATAATAGATACCTACCTACTTGTTTACCTATTATTGTACATACTACGAACCTATTCCAAAACAAAATTTCACTTACCTAACTAAAACATACATTAAGTACCGGACTAAAATTCCAAAATGTTTTCGTTTAGTTCTCTTTTTTCGCAGAAAACTTATTTATCGCATTATCCTTTCATCCCATTTTTTAAATTCACGCACGCATTTGCCTGACAGAGCGTCCGTAAACAACCTTCCACATCGAGCGTTGCCCGACAACTGACCAGGACCCAAAGGTCTATTTAATATCTAACCTGGTACGCATAAAGTCGAGAATAGCATGACACAGTTTAGAGTGGAAATTAATTTGAATTCGGGAGTCAGTTTTTGACCAAGTTTTATTTAATTACGCAAAAATTGAACATAAATTCAAAAAACTATTCGGTTACTTAAGTAGAGCGTAAAATTAGACATTTTATTAGGGAAAAATAATGTGGGGTCATCGCTGATAATTTCGAGTACTCGAATTAAAATGGGTTTTTTCGGTGTCAATTTTATTTTTTTATTTTAAAAAAATCTGATCTATTTTTTAAATTCTATTCGGTCATTGTGCTTCTCCTTGGTTGTACCCACACGTCAATATTTTTATTGTTATAGTTTTATCTTTCTTAACGACGGTGAGGGGCGTCGAAAATGACCTTTTTTGCGTTTTCTGCCTTTAGGCGCGCTCTTAACATTAGAATGCGATGGTACCTAAGTTTCGCAACGTTGTGTGACACTCTTAGCTCAGGCGGGATGTTGGGCGGCCCGTAGTAGATCCGGTTTCGAATCTAGATGGCTCCTCTTTATTTTCAAGTTCCTTCTTTTTTTTATAAGGGAAAATCTATTACTGGGAGCCCTTTATCTGTAGGTATCTGAGTATACTTAGAGTTTTAACCGAGCAAAGCTCGGTCACCCAGGTACTGTTTTTAAAGTGAATAAACTTCTTGTGAACTTCTTTGGGGTTGTGTTGTGAACATGTTCTTGGTGGGGAAAAAATCTTTGGATCCGCTTCATTGATATGTTTATGTTAGGAGAAGGACCAGCGCGTTAGACGCCTTGATATTTTGTGAGTTCACGACACCGACTGTGTAATAGTAGCACATGTGCAGCTACATTTGTAATGGTCGGACTCTTGGCAGAGTCTGCCTGGGGAAGTACCACACATTTGCCAGTTATTCTACCGCCAACCAGTAATGTGCAAACATTACTGTGTTCCGGTTTGAAGGGCAATGTTTTCAGGGAAATTACAGGGCTTAGAGATATAACAACTTAGATCTCTGGGTGACGAGCGCAGTGCAGTGCTAGGTAATGATTTGGACTCTTCATGTTCCAATAGCTGCGTGTCACTGTGCTGTTATGTGGCAGGCATGTTGCTTGCCATCAGGCACATGTCCTGAGTCACTCTTTATTAAAAAAAAACACGAATGGAATATTGTTATTGTGCAACTTAAGTGCTTTTTATTAGTAAAATTCTTAGTTACGGCTGGCCTAGTCGGGAGAACGGTGACTGCTGATCCATAAACCCAGGGCTCAAATCTCACACGCACTACTGTCATTTCGATGTCATACATATTTTATGTATAATGCTGCTTACTTGAAACGATGAAAGAAAACATCGCTAGGAAACAAACTTGTACCTAGAATATTTCAAGGATGTTGTACTGAGTTGTCGAGTTGTATTTTGAACGAATTTAAGGTAAATACAACATTTATATACCAATACTGTTAAATCACAGATGGTGTAGCATACGAGTAGGTAACTAGCACTGTGGGTTAAAAAATCGCTGGGACTCGGGGTCTTTTCTCGCAAGAAGAGAGTCAAGGCCACATAATTTACCACGCTGGCCAAGTGTAGGTAAGTAGATGATGCATAGCCTCGAAAGATTCCAGAAAAATGTCGGTTGGGTCACACATTTTTCCTTCACTGTTTTTAAGTACTTATATTACGCACATGACTTCGAAAAGACAGTGGTACGCGTGGGGTTTGAACCCGGGGCTCCGGATCGGCAGTTGCCGTTCTCCCGACTAGACCAGCCGTAACTTATGGAGGTGTTGGATTAGAATCAAACGATCATTCAAATACCTTACGAGCCACGAAACTTTGTTTACTCCTGAGGTACCGACACTTTCTATTGAACGTAACAGGTTCCCACCATCGATATAAATCAATCGATGTGCCCTCTCAATCTTCAGACGCACGGAATTATGTTATCGTTGGGAAGAGTGAGCTCACTCTTTCCGTTTTATTCGATTGTAGGAAGCGGTGAACGACGGATATTTATACCTATCGCTATTCGTTGTCATCAACCAAAATAAGTAGAACCGCAACATACCTTGCCGCTAGCGATTCTAGGGGTCGAGTAGATTGGTAGTCGTAAACCAATCACGCTACACACAGATTGTTAACAATTTCAAAGTGCTCAGGGCACATCTTTTGATGTATGTCGATGGTCCTCCCACTCGCCTGTTTAACTTTTCATCAACCATTCCATTGACCGATGCAGAGGGTTCCGGGGTCGGGTCCTATAAGTGTTTGCGTGAATTTAAAATAAATTATCTCTTCTGTTTGTGTTTACCATCCCTAACTTTGTGCATGTTTCGTGACATTCTTCATGATTCACGTTTTTCTACTACCAAGCAGAAATGTGTAAATGTGAAGTACTGAATTGTAGTTCACATTAGTAGCCTTAAATGTCCCACAGCTAGGACTTAGCGGCGTCTCTCTACTCTCTCAAGAACGTTTGTTGCTCAATCACATCAGAATGGATCGGACTAAAATTTGGAATGCAGATACATAGGTTATAGTCTGGATTAGCACATAGGCTACCTTTTCATCGTAGAAAAATAAAAGGAATATATTAATAAAAATTTCACGCGCATAGTTTATGTGCGTGAAACCGTGTCGCGCTGTTAGTTTTTAGGGTTCCGTAAAACGTAAAAACGGAACCCTTATAGATTCGTCATGTCTGTCTGTCTGTCTGTCTGTCCGTCCGTATGTCACAGCCACTTTTTGCCGAAACTATGAGAACTACACTGTTAAAACTTGGTAAGTAGATGTATTCTGTGAACCGCATTAAGATTTGAACAAAAAAATTAAAAAAAAAGAAAAATTAGGGTTGCCCCCCATACTGAGAACTAAAACTCAAAATTTTTTTATTCATTAAACCTACACGTGTGGGTTATCTATCGATAGGTCTTCAAAAATGATGTTGAGGTTTCTAAAATCATTTTCGTTTACACTGAATTATTTGCGCGAGAGACACTTCCAAAGTGGTAAAATGTGTGTCCCCCCCCTCTAACTTCTAAAGTAAGAGAATGAAAAATTAAAAAAAAATATATGATGTACATTACCATGTAAACTACCAACGAAAATTAGTTTGAACTCGATCTGATGAGTAGTTTTTTTTAGTACGTCATAAATATACTATTATTGAAACTTCGATCAAAGTTACAACGAACTACAAGAACTATGTGTACTATGTATATTATGATACTTGCTGCAACGGAACCCTTCATGGGCGAGTCCAACTCGCACTTGGCCACTTTATTATAAATAAAAACATTAAACAATCCCTTTTATTGCAAATTATATTTATAGACCGTTTAGTAAATAGCCGTCTCTCCGATTACTTGTAAGTGGAGTTGAAAACAAGTTTAAACTCGCGGCCAGATTAAATAACATCCAATAAAATGTTCAAGTCAATACGGTTTATTGCAGAACTTCCACCTTCAACTTTGAGAACCGGTGGAGAATCAAGAAAACAAGGAAAAACTTCTAGAACTGAGTTATTATTTGTAACTCAAGCCTCAAGCCGCTCTTGAAACATGTTCTCAAATAACAACTATGATATTTTTCAAGTGGAAACATCTTTAGTTCACCACAGACAAATTTTTACGTGGGCTGTGAATTGAATGAAACGAGACTGAATGAAGAAATCTTCGGGTAAACTCGGGACTATGCCCATTGGTCATCTAGAAGTACGTCAGCATTTCCCATTAGTCCCCATATTAGAAACTAGTAGTGTCCCGCGGTGTTACCCGCGAAGTTCCCGTTCCCGTTGTTCCCGTTGTTTTTTCGGGATAAAAAGCCTATGTGTTCTTTAGACTATAATCTATCTGTGTTCCAAATTTCAGCCCGATCCGTTTATACGTTAGGACGTGATTGAGCAACAAACATCCAAACATCCAAAAATCCAAATATTCATACATTGACATTTATAATATTAGTAGGATGGTCATGGCCACGCCCTCCGGTTTCACCCGCGTATCCCAAGTGAACTATCAAATCCTGAGTTATAAGTTTTCATTTCTATCGGCAGTTCCTATGACTGCCAAAATTTATTTTTGTTATAGTTACGTTTACGAGACTAACACGTGTAGTATCTATAGTATAATATACGAGAACTATTTCGGTTATTGGTTAAGTCTGAAAGATTGAACATAGATTCGTCATCATCATCATCATCAGCCGTAAGACGTCCACTGCTGAACATAGGCCTCCCCCCTAGATTTCCACAACGAACGGTCCTGTGCAACCTGCAACCAGCGGTTTCCAGCGACATTTATGAAGTCATCTATCTGTTCATCTAATAGGAGGCCGTCCGACACTGCGTCTTCCAGTTTGTGGTCGCCACTCGAGAACCATTTTTCCTCATCGGTTGTCAGTTCTGCGAGCAATGTGACCTGCCCTTCACATGTGAAATTGGCACTTCAGCTTGCTTGCTATGTTGGCTACTTTCCCTCTTTAATTCGAGTACTTATAGATTAATATTATTGCTTTATGTTCGAAATTCAACCACTTTGCAACCACTGGTACCTTTTACTAAAATAACTAAAAAGCTTAATCAACTAAACAGTAACTCACTTCTAAATCGATAATAACTATTAAACTTCTAACATTTAAAAAGCTATTTATACATGTATTTCGTATTTTCAAAACCACAAAATCCAAACAAACATTTTAATTACCCGAATTTTAAACAATTCATTGTCCATTTGTATCGCGAGAACAGTTAATTTCAAATTTAACTTTCGGTGGTCACGCCTGGGGCGACTGTTTTGACTTGAAACTTTATTGACAACGCATTTCATATAATTAACTGCAAAAACAAACAGTAAATAATAAATAGTTAAGAACACACGCGTATACAGAAAATATGAGTTGTAGTCATCAACATGCATTATAACAGAATAACTGTAGCTATAAAGGGTATGTATGCATTGTTTAACATTAGATAGATAGATACTCTTTATTGTACACCCCATAAAAAAACACTTATATAGGAGAGAATAACAATAAAACTAGTGTTACAAGCGGTAGCTTTATCGCTAAAAGCGATTTCTTCCAGGCAACTTTAGGATGGAAATGGTTAATAAGAATATTTTTAAAAGCGGGGTGTGTATCTTAAAATATTTTAGATACATACACTAAAAATAAATATAATTATATAAGAATACAGATTACATACTAATACTTACGATACTTGTAAAATATACTGATATATAATTTGAATACGACAAATAAATTAGTAAACTTACAAAAAATATAACAAGATAATAATGTAGGTATGCAATGATATACATGAAACATATATCCCTAAAAATAAAATTGCAGTAGACAATTTTAGTGCTGTATAATACTACAATACTTCCTAAATGCTATTCCTAATGCTAAAATGCTTTTGTTTTATAAGGTTTCCCTCTTGATTGGCAGTCTCTATGACTACCAATTTTTTTTACAGGTTATGTGTTTTCCGATTGCGTAGGAGTGTGCATTTTACTGCGATGAGTGAATAATCATGATGTTTTGATCAGGCGCTTGATTTTCCTATCTCTGTACAAAAGAAGAAATCAAAGTAACATTTCACCAAGAATTAAACAGATTTGTCACTAAACAAAAGTGGTCGGAAAAAATACTCTCTTCGAAGGTTTCCTAATGACCCCAACTTCTTCCCTGTAATTAAGCCTTCCCATTCAAGCAATCAAAAACAAATAAATCTGAATCTAGACTCGCTTTAAGAAAACCGGGGTACCATAAAACTGTCCACTAATTGCACCCCATGGTTTTAGCACCCGGAGATTCCATGTCGCTTGATGGTTGTGATTAGGAAAAGGCAGATTCACAACTTCCCTCTCAATTTACTGGCCTCGTGGCTTAGTTGGTAGTAGCTCTGCCTGCGAATCTGAGGGTCGTGGGTTCGATTCCCACCCAGTGCAAATATTTGTGTGATGAATTCAAATGTTTGCACTGTGTCTGGGTGTTTCTATGTATAGTAAGTAGGTATGTATTTAAAACTATATAAGTATCATATCAGCTATTTGTCCGGCATATTACAAGCTTTGCTTAGTTTGGGGTCAAATGGTGTTGTGTGTGAATTGTTCACTAATATTTATATTTAAAAAAAAAAAAAAAAATACATCGAGAACTAGATTTTTTTATACAGTAGGTACAAGTGGCTCGTTCCAGCTTCACTCGGGTAATTAATGTCGTATAGTAATAAACGATTATTTTGCAATAAAAAATGTTGTGAATATAGAAGTATTATATGTATATGTATTGAGCTACAAGCAACTTGATGTCCCAAGTTGAACCAAATTCCATATAAATTCTAACTTTCGTGAATATCGGTCGACTAAATAAAGAGTCAACTGGGAACAAACATCATTAGGTATCTAGCACTGCACTGTGCTAGTCACCCATATAAGATAATTTATATATATGCCCTGTAATTTCTCTGGAAAATGGAGTCGTAATTTTTTTAAGTATACCTATTGTTCCGTATAATAGGGCAACATTATATCGGCCATCGAAAATATAGCGGATCTATGTTGACAGCCGGCTGTCAAGTGACGTTGTCTCGTTTCGCCGGTACGTTCGAGCCACTCCTTGTTTTTTTTTCTAACCTGGTTTGCTTTTCTGGATAAAAGTGTTATAGTGCTACGGGAATAGACTATTGGCGTGAACTGTGTTAATTACTACTGGATTAGTGCTGGAATATTATTTGTGAAGTGGCTACTGGATTGGCCCTTTTCTACAACGCAGGATCGTTCTGGAACGGGAAGTCTACGGAACTACTGTCTGGTTTGGTGTTTCCTTATTCCCTTGTTCCGTTCCCTATTCCTAACAACCAAACTGGGCTTTGGACGACGCCGGGAACCCTACGTAAGTGATTTCTTTTCGGTACCTTGTTTGCAATTAGGGGGTAAATATTAAAATCGGTATAAAAGCAAAATAATAATGTTTTAGACTTGCTATGGGCCCCAAGTCGGTAATTTCTGGATAAAATACTATACACCTATGTTTTTTTTATATTTGACTATAATATATGGAAACGCCAAATTATGATGAGGTAATTAGAACCCCGGAGTGGACTGTAGGTAGGTTGGTTATAAAATGCTGTGTTAGTTGAAAATAAAGGGCGCTGTACGAAACAAAAAAAAACAAGAAGGATAAGAAAAGAAACTAGGAGCAACACTTACTTCCGTACCTTGTTTTGCTCTTTTTTTTCCAGACCTGGGATGTTGAAGAGAGGCGTGCGGACTTAGTGTCTCGCACGCTCACTATAAAATGTTTCACAACACGCACACTTCTCACTAACACAAATTTGAAAACGTTTCATATAGATAATGTATTAGCGATCAAAACTCCATGCTCAATCTATTATTTTAAGCACGACGGGAAATCAGATTCGTTCGTATGGCCAAAGGCGGTCACATTCACACTGACTGCGTCACGACCCGATATCCGTGGTCACGACGTTATCCACGTTTCATCGATCAATGTGGGTAGATTTGACACATCCATAGTGCCATAGTGTTGCATGTAGAGGAAAGGAGAGTGGGAATGCACCGTATATTTATCAAAATTATCACCAATCATAATAATCTGGCGTAACCATTTCTCTCACAACATATCTACTCCACTACAGTAACTACTCTATGCAACACGTCTGCGTTTAACAGAACAATGAGCGATACTAGTATTGCTACTATTTGAAGACGAAGGGTCAAATTGATGTACTGCTCAACTCTGTATTGTGCTCGCCCTGTAAATGTTCTTTAAATTATTCTCATAAAGCCGCGAATACAACCTGGTAGTTTTCCTGATTACCTGCTACTCTTTCACATTATATTAATGTTCGATAGGTTACATAAAACATAATGCGTCAAATTGTAAGCAGTATGGGACAGTTCATAACATTTTGACAGTTTACAATCTCGCTAGATAGATTGTAATCTTACGGTGCTTATAATCTTACGGTGACATATTCGCCGTTTTTTTGTCCATTAGTAAAATTTTAATAACTTTATCTACTGCCGTAACTGAGTACAACAAGCTGAAAAACAATCGAAATCGTGATGAAAAAAATTCACGGGAATTATGCAATTTATGGTCATCATTTACGCATGAGTGTTTACTGTAGTATATGTATCAGTGTTATTTGTTAACATGTAAATTCACTGTCAAGGTCAGGCAATCGGCCAACCATGGCGGTACCTACCCTCAAATTTAATAATCACTTGCATTTCTTTAGTTACGTGTCGATCGCAGTCCAGTTCAGTTGAATAGTTTGTGTGCGGTTAAAATACTAGTTATTTTTTTATTTATTTTTTCATAAAATTAGTATGTATCTATATTATCTATTCTATGTATGTGTATGTATTTTAATTATTTCGTTAGTTGCACCACTGCCCAAAATATTACAAATTTAGTTTCCTCATAAATCAAAAGGTTATCTGGAAGAGATCGCTTTTAGCGATAAGATCGCCTTTTATGCCCATTTTGTTTTGTTATGTGTGTTACTTGTTGTCAACTTTGTTTATGGTGCCAATAAAGTGTTTTGTATTGTATTGTATTGTTAAACGTTATAGGTAAAGTGTTTTATGGGAGTGAAATAAAACGCCGTGTTTATTTTGGAGAATCGGACATTGCACAAGTTTTAAAACGCAGTGAGATGCTAGAAGTGATTGTTGTAAGTAGCTGTTCGTAACTTTTTGCATATACCAAAAACACGATATTACGAAAATGACATAATTTGAAATTATAAAAAATACGTAGATTTGCAAGGCAGACGCGCGCGGTTATCATTAGTACCGGGCGAAAAGTGGCCGCAGGTAGGCCAGAATAGAGTGAGAGAGATGCAAATAGCTGTGCAAAAGAGAATATTACGATAATTTTTCGTTAATAATAACTCCGGAGTGTTTTATTTACAAACGTGATGAATTGACCATACTTTTAGGCAAGGTTTTTGTAAGTTTGAACTAGTTATAGATTCTTTAATACTGAGTTTACGGGTAAAATTATTGCACAGTTACAATGTGCTATGTTGTGTACATAGCCTGTTAAAATACGGTGTATTTGCTCTGGTACTTTTGTGATATTTAGGGGTTTTTTAGATTTATTTAAACTGTAGCCGTACTCGCTGTCAAGACTACCTTTTGTTGTATTGCATAATATTATCTGCTTCTGTCTTTCCTAATCTGTGTTGATGGTGTGGCGACTATAGTGGGAGGTAAGCTTGTTCATCGAATTAATAGCGATTTGTCGCGACAACCATGTTCTTGGATTTGACCTAATTTAATAATTGAGGAAGTCGTTTTGGCAATATTATAAGATAAGGGCTTGCCATGACTTCTTAAGGGCTGCCTCTGAGGCTTTGAGGGAGAAATCATTTTCTTTCAAAGCTTTCTTTTATTTCATCCCGATTTGTTCAGCCGTTTCAACGTGATTGAGGAACAAACATTCAAATTTAGCATTTATAGGTTTTAGTTAACACTAAACTGCGCGTGCCTTCTCGAAATATCCAACTACTTTTTAAGAATGTATTTTTATTATTATTTCACGCTAAACTGCTGAAGGGATTTCGGTTACATTTGGCACATAGTAGATAGTTTTTTTTAATAAAGAGTGACGAGGCGAGCAGGACGTGTGCCTGATGGTAAGAAACATGCCTGTCACATAACAGCACAGTGACACGCAGCTATTGGAACATGAAGAGTCCAAATCATTACCTAGCACTGCACTGCGCTCGTCACCCAGAGATCTAAGATATTATTTCTCTGAGCCCTGTAATTTCTCTGGAAACATTGCCCTTCAAACCGGAACACAGTAATGTTTGCATATTACTGCTTGGCGGTAGAATAACTGGCAAAGGTGTGGTACTTCCCCAGGTGGACTCTGCGAAGAGTCCTACCACTACAATAGATAATGATTTTGAATAACACGTGGGCTATCTTTTATCCTGAGAAAGTAATGGGATGAGGAAATACGCGGGTGAAACCGCAGGGTGCAGCTAGTATAAGATAATTTATTTCTGTGGCTTGTATTTTCTCTAGAATCATTGTCTTTCAAAACGGAACGTTGTGATTTGTACATCATTGCTTTGCGGTAGAATATCTGTCTGTACTTTCCTAGACGGACTCTGCAAAGAGCCCAACCACTACTTGTGTCTTGGTACCATTTGAGATAACCATTAGAGAAGGCCACGTGGTCAGTTTCAACGGATCCATTATCTTAGTCCCACCTATACTTTAGCCGGATACCTAACTGGATACCTACCTATTATCACTAATGCTAACTCACTGTTAGCACAGCGCCGCAAAACTAATTACATTATGAACAATAACTCTTTCTATCGAACCCTGTATGGTAAAGAATCCCAAGTAAGATCGACCTTTACCAATCTGCTTGTGAATGAAAAAAAGATTTTAGCAAATATTTTTCATACTTTAAAAAGACGAAACGAAAAGGCCTGATGATGGTAGGGACGTTGCTTGCCATCAGGCAAGCGGAACAAGATCTTCTTGTTCCGATAGCTCGGTGTCGCCGTGCTGTTATGGGTAGGGACGTTGCTTGCCATCAGGCAAGCGACCTGTTCGTCTCGTCACTTTATACTATAAAAAATATTTGCTGAAATCATTACCTAGCACTGCACGGCCCTTCATAAAAATATACGGTCAATTTAAAATCTACAACTGAGACTCGAAGTCTTCACTAATAAAGTTTTTTCAAGTCAATAGTTCCTTCTAAAAAAACACGCTCCATCGTAGTGTGTAGACTTAAAGTGAGTGAGAGAGAGTGTGTTTGTTAAAATAATTTATTATCTCTGATAAAACAAAAACAGACTTTAAAAAAAAAGCTACATTCGGACACTCTATAAAATTTCATTAGAAGCTACCACTACGTCATCCAGACAAATGAAAGAAAATTTGTTTTTTATTGATATTCCTAAAACCGCCACACCGACATGAATAAAAATGTATATGGTACCTCCTCTAAAGTATGATCTACAAAACAAATTTAGAGATATCAAAAATGTATCTACAATTGGCGGACCTATCGCTTAACATACATATATACAAAGAACATCCAATGGAATTGAGGCCGTCTTCTTTTTTTAAGCCAATTTAAATACCTGATTGTTACAACCAGAGTACTTTACAAAAGCATAATATATCCTGTAACTCCATACCTAGTGCACTTGCAGCTCGCTCGCTGGATATTACCTATCCTAATGCGCGTGTTCTACTTCACACAATCATATTTCCCAAAAAGCCATCATCACGATGCTATCAAATTGTTTAAAGGCTCATACATACTGGAGTTTCGTCGTTAGTCGTAATTCGTTAGCGTTATTTCACTTAATTAACGTTGACTGAAGTTACGGCTGGTCTAGTCGGGGAATCGGCGAGTCCTGCCGATCCGGAGACCCCGGGTTCAAACCCCACACGCACCACTGTCTTTTCGAAGTCATGTGCGTAACGCCGCTAACTTAAGACGGTGAAGGAAAACATCGTGAGGAAACCGACATGTACCTACCTAGAATCTATCGAAGTCATGTGTCATCCACCAACCCGCACTCGGCCAGCGTGGTGGATTATGGCTTTTACTCTCTCCTTGCGAGAGAAAGCCCCGAGTCCCAGCAGTGGGCTGTTGATGATGATGATTTCACTAAATGTTCTCACTGCTGGGACTCGGGGGTTTTTCTCGTAAGACCATAATCTTCCATGGCCGGTGCCTAGTGCGGGTTGGGCGGATTATGAATGAATTTTGAAGAATCATGAAACATGCCAGTTTCTTCACGATGTTTTCCTTCATTGTTAAAGCTAGTGTTGATGACAAACTTGTACATTTACATCAGAAAATTACTCAGAGAGGCAGGGGGATTCAAAAGTACGAGCTCACGATTTTTGAAGTGAAAACTTCTTTAGGCGCGCCTAGACAGATTTTTCGTCGGCTGTGAATTGATTTCATTCATCACGCTCGGTATGATAAGAAAGCTTCGGGTAAACTCGGGACCATGGCTATTGACCATATAGAAATGCGTCAGCCAATGAGAAATGCTGAAAGGGCGTGGACAGGCCATCATGGCATGGCCATCTAGAAACGCATCAACCAATAGGAAATGCTGACACATTTCTAGATGGCCATGCGAAGATGGCGAGGCCACGCCCTCCGGTTACACCCGTGTAGTTTCCAAGGTAAGCTATCAAATTCTGAGTTTTAAGTTTTCACTTCTATCGGCAGTTCCTGTGACTGCCAATTTCTATATAAATTTTAAAATATATATAGAAGTGATTATTGTATAATTACTATCAATAAAGGCACTGGACACATAGTATGGTTATTGTACTTAAGTATATATTGTCTAGCTCAAATAAAGTGATGTTATTTTTCGCGCCCCGGATAGGTCCCGATCCCGTAATTTTCCCGGAACAAAAATAGTCTGCGTGTTATTCCAGATCGTTATCTACCTACGAGTATGTTCTAAATGTCATCCAAATCCTTTTAGATTTTTTGTATGAAAGAGTAACAAATATACACGTGTAGATTCTTACAAAATTTCACGTTGTGAATCGCAACGAGGCCACAACGGCAACCACGAAAAAAAAAATTGGTAGTCATAGAAACTGCCGATAGAAGTGAAAACTTATAACTCAGAATTTGATCGCTTACTTTGGAAACTACGCGGGTGAAATCGGAGGACGTGGCCATGGGCATAGTCATGGTCCCGAGTTTACCAGAAAATTCCTTAACAGTCCCGAGCGTGTCGCTAGAATTAAATTCACAGCCCACGAAAAATCTGTATGTGGTCGCGCCAAAAGAAGTTTTCAGTTCAGAAACCGCGCTATGAACACGCCTTAGCTCCAATATTTGACGTGTTTACAATTGAGCTTCGCCTATGGAATAGTCATGTAATGGTAAGTGGCGAGATAAAGTTACCATTCACCGTTCGGTATATAGGCCGCAATCGATGTCAGATAGGGCTGCCGAAAAATACAATGATTTATTCGAAAATTATGTATCTTTATCGTAACCGGTCGATGATTTGTGTTCGGGGTTATCAGAACGATGTCTAATTATAGGAAAATGTTTATTTTAATCTTTATAGACTAATAATAGTAAACAACTATCTATAATATGAACTGTGGAGTGTTTTATTATAACTAATCAATAATTGATATCAATGTTGGTCGAAACTTTGCCTGTTTGTAGTTTTAACAGAGTTCATTTATGGGACACATTTCGAAGAGTGTGAAGAGATGCAGGCAAGATTCAAACCTACAACCTCACGATTGCGAGATCAAACCTTTTAGCTACTAGACCAGGAGGGCTACAATTCAAGTTTCCATTTTGTCAAATGTCAAAAATGGCCTTGTACTTTTTGAAGACTATAATTTAAAAAAAAGTTTAGAACTTTCAAGCTATAGTAAACATTTTTGTCTGCACTTTCATACATTGAAACACTGGCTAAGTAAAGGTTACTGCAAATTGAGGTATTATGAAATTCTATATCTAACATAGGTATTCAGTTGCTTTTTTTTTTTTTTTTTAGATTTACACTTGACCTTTTGAAGATTAAAACTAAGCATGTACCGGGAAATACTTACTCAGGCAACTCAACTTAGCCGATCTATCTCGAAGATGTGCACTGTATTCAATCCAAGATACAAAACTACTACATACGGTACAAGACACGAGACTACGATAAAGATAGAATTTGTGCTTGGTATAAAAAGAGCGACGTTAGATGTTAAGCGCCATCGCATTTCCCACAGGACACCCAGTTTTTTGGCAGCAAATTAAGGCAACCTTAGATTCAACAAATGGCCCAAAGTAGAGCGTAGATGACATTATTAATTTTCTCTAAAAAAATACAAAAACCGACTTCAATTTCCACACGTTCCATCGTAGACCGCATCGTCGTTTAACATCAGGCGAAATGGCGATGGCGGTCAAGTGTAAACCAAAAAAAGTTAACAAAAAAATTAAAATTAAATTCTGACACTCGACCAAATTTCAAAAGACATCATCACGGTTATATGACAGTAAATTTTAGTTTTTTTTATTCATATTTTAAAAACCGCAACAACGCATTTTGGTCGAGTTTAGGTATATGGGACCACCTCTGAACTATGATCTACCAAACAAATAAAGACTCATTGAAATTGGTAGGCTCTTGGCAGAGTCCGGCTGGGGAAGGACCACACCTTTGCCAGTTATTCTACCGCCAAGCAGTAATGTGCAAACATTACTGTGTTCCAGTTTGAAGGGAAATGTTTCCAGAGAAATTACAGGGCTTAGAGATATAACATCTTAGATCTCTGGGTGACGAGCGCAGTGCAGTGCTGGGTAATGATTTGGACTCTTCATGTTCCAATAGCTGCGTGTCACTGTGCTGTTATGTGGCAGGCATGTTGCTTACCATCACGCACATGTCCTGCTCGTCTCGCCACTCTTTATTTAAAAAAAAATTGATTCACCATTAGCGGAGCTATCGCGTTAACATACATGATACATACGAGTACATACAAAAAAATATATACAACCGAATTGATCCCTTCCTCCTTTTTTGAAATCGGTTATAAATTACGCTCAAGAGCACTCGTGTAAAGTCGGGGCGGGTACCTATATCTATATATAACAAAGACAAATCTTCAAAAGTTGTGTATTTTCTGTACAAATTTCGAGTCAATTTGACTGAATAAATAACGAACACACAACTCTGGAGTTGGTCAGAAAAGTTAGACCATTTCACGATAAAATTATGTTCTCGAAGTGTACTTTAGCGCTTGACAAAGATTAATAAGAGCTATCAACTCAGACTTTTGTGAAAAAGTTTTTATTGATGTACAGAAATTTGAAACAGAATTCGAATTTTTACCTATTTAAAAAGGTTATCTGTATACCTAAATTAGTTAAACTAAAAATGTTTAAAATACTGCGTTGTTCTTAATTAGTTTGCATTTGACGGTTATATCACCTTATGCTAAGTGATGATGCGGTCTACGACCGACGGAGGGTGTTTACTTAGAAGAAACTAATTCTTTTTTTTTTTATAAAGAGTGACGAGACTAGCAGGACATGTGCCTGATGGTATGCAACATGCCTGCCACATAACAGCACAGTAACACGCAGCTATTGGAACATGAAAAGTCCAAATCATTACCTAGCACTGCACTGCGCTCGTCACCCAGAGATCTAAGATATTATATCTCTAAGGCTTGTAATTTCTCTGGAAACATTGCCATTCAAACCGAAACATAGTAACGCTTACACATTGCTGCTTAGCGGCTTGTAAACATCATGATAGCATCCATCAAGAAAAATCCACTCAGGCAACGCGTCCCACAGCCTAGGCGTTGTTATTACGAAAGTTGAGTGGAGAGTACAGAGATATACAGAGGTGGGATTTGAACCTGTGAAATCGTACTTAGAATTTGATTTTATAATCGTGAAACCACTGAGCCATTACAGCTTTTGATAACTGGTTGAGTAACTAAACAAATTAAACCTTCTTATTAAACTAAATTAAACATTTTTTGGTAAATATTTTTAGGTTTACACTTGACCGCCATCTCGCCTGATGCAACCATGCGATCTACGATGGAGCGTACTTACCTAAAAGAAATCTATTCACTCTCAATCTGAAGACACCAACATTATAACCACCGGGGAAAATCCACTCAGGTAACGCATTCCACTGCCTAGACGTTCTTATTACAAAAGTAGAGTCATCCTCGTCGAGTATTTGAAACCATGAATCGATGCCAAAAAAATTGTAAATTCTCCTCGCGGCGTTTTATGTAATTTCAACAATGAGTCTCATCCCAACAAAAATATATTTATAATGAAAGAACATTTATGTATAATGAACGTCTTTCATTAGCTATCAGGTTTGATCAATTTCTAAAAATACCCGTTCAACATTGTACCCTCAAAAAAAGCTTACAAATTGTGATGAAATCAATTCTTCGTATAACCACTCCAGTCTCCGATTCAGAAAACGAGTCATATAGATAAGGTAGCGTAGGCCGCGCCACGGCCCACGCTACCGTGTAGCCGATACGTACGTATGCTACGATGATGCTACGAAATGCCAGCTAAGGGTAATTTCAATATTAGCATATTTTTTTAATCAAATGACCTAAATCCGATCTTCGACTTTTTTAGGTGTATTAAAATGTTGACGATGTAAAAGTAATCCTATTGTCACACTAATTGTAATAAATCTGAAAGATAGGGTGTTTTGATTTTGTAGGTTTATCACAGCCGTTCAAACAATCTAATTAGGTTGAAATTTGGAACGTAGGTAGAATAGTTTAAAATAGCGCATAGATTTATCTATTTTCCGAAAAATTTACAGTTTACCAAACATATTTTTTTATCTCCGTTAAAAGTTCTATATCTTTTAGAGGTTCGAAAAATGCAAAGTTAATAAAACGACCAAAAATTAATAACAGAAAAAAATAAAACATACGTTTTCTAAGTTTAAAATTAATTTGCAGAGAAAAAACTAAAATACTTTTTTCGTTATTGAACATTTTATAACTTTGATCCCATTTTCGATAACACTCTATAAGGAATAATTTAGTTTTATTTATTGAGTTTTACGATCCACTGAAAAGTGGATGGAATGTCACACAACAAAGTAGGTGTACATAAATGTAGTGTAAATATGCAAATACCAAAAATAAAGACTTGTTGCAGTATTGGACAGCTGCAGGGTTAAGGTGGGATTTAGTTACAAACTACTCAACATGTTATAGTGATAGTCATAAATATAGTGAATTTATTTACAAGTCACAAAATCACTTTGACTTTAAACTTGACTTTACTTGACTGGCCTCGTGGCTTAGCTCTGCCTGCGCAGCCGAGGGTCGTGGGTTCGATTCCCACCCAGTGCAAATATTTGTGTGATGAATTCAAATGTTTGCACTGTGTCTGGGTGTTTCTATGTATAATAAGTTTGTATTTAAAACTGTACAAGTATTATATCAGCTATCTGGCCGCCATCACACAAGCTTTGCTTATTTTGGGGTCAGATGGTGTTGTGTGTGAATTGTCCACCAATATTATTATTATATTATTATTATTAAACTTAGTTTGTTTAATTAAGTAGTTTGAGTTTTATCCATGTTCAAAAAAGTAATTTAAAATTAGATTAAATGGTTTAATTAGTATAATCAACTTATTAAATATCAAAATGCATGTAAAATTTATTTAACAAGTTAAGATAGATTATGTCTATAATTAAGTAAGATGCATTTACGATTATAGTTATGTATGTCACATGGTAAATCGAATATTTGCAAAAAGAATATTGTGATTTTGTGAAAACAATATCCTAACTCTAAATTATGTATTAAACATTCCTCAATATTCCTGAAAAAGTTGGCTTTTTACGTAAATAAATTAGTTTACATCAAATATCATTAACTCTGGATTTAAACTCACATAAAATTGATATTGTGATTGATTCCTAATTATACGTCGATGATTTAAGATATCTAATAGAACTATATAATAATCTAATAAGAAAACTATTAAGGGTAAGAAATAACAATGTATAACTATAAACAATGTACTAGTTTTGTAGTGGTAGGACTCTTAGCAGAGTCCGCCTGGGGAAGTAACACACTTTTGCCATTTATTCTACCGCCAAGCAGTAATGTGCAAACATTACTGTGTTCCGGTTTGAAGGGCAATGTTTCCAGAGAAATTACAGGGCTTAGAGATATAACATCTTAGATCTCTGAGTGACGAGCGCAGTGCAGTGCTAGGTGATGATTTGGACTCTTCATGTTCCTATAGCTGCGTGTCACTGTGCTGTTATGTGGCAGACATGTTGCTTACCATCAGGCACATGTCCTGCTCGTCTCGTCACTCTTTATTTAATAAAAAAAAAAAGTTTTCCTGTTTGCTGAACATACCTATTTGCTTTGAAAACTTGTAACTATTTAGAGGTACATACATCACAGAATGTTGGTCTATGACCAATCACATAATAATTTTTCCGTCTCCCGTTATTTTGAACGCTTGTGCTTAACTTATAATTAAACTTATATGTAGCCTAGATTCCTAGCGTTGATATAAATGTGCTTTAATTGTCTTTAAGCAATTAAGATACGCTTTTGATCGCAAATTTCCAGGTCTTAGGCAATGTCGTGGTTTCAGGTGGATTGAAAAACACAAATTATACTCATGGGGAAACAGACACAGGACACAGGTAACTCAGTGCGAGTAATAAATGTGGATTCAAACCGCTTTGGAATTTTCACCACGTCGCCACTGGTGCCCTTGGGGTCTTGTTCACCTGACTTTTCGAAGAAAGAAGAGGGTCGGTTCAAGTTATTCAATTCTTGCGCAAATTACTTAAAATGTAACCAAGAAAATAACGAGGGGCAAGAGATCTTGCGGCGATGCAAAATATCATCACGTATCAACGTATCATTTTATTAGTGCACCTCTAAATTACGTCCAGAAATAAAATAATAAGAAACTTTGAACACCTAAAAGAATTTACCATTATAGAACATTATCATTGATTTTGAGACTTTAGGCTTAGTGTATTCAGTTCAAAGTCATTGAAGCTGTTCCTTTGAACTCTGTTTAAGTGCGTCAAAACATTGATACATATTTTTGGGTCTCTACGGTCGGCGCTATTAGAAATGTACCTTAATGAACGTTGAACACGGCGCCCTCTGACGGGCGGATTTGTGGCGGGTGTCACGAGTGATAGCCGGATTTTGACTACTTTACGTGCATATTATGTAAATACTATCAACGTTCAGCTTCAATAACTAGATTTACTGCCTTTCCGACTTAATGAGACTAGCTGACCTGGGTTTAAGTCATGATGGCATTCATTTGTTGTGTATATATACGTTGTGTATGTTATCGAAAACAGAATTACAAGAAAGTATTACTCCAGTAACTTTGTCATCTGAAAGTATAGAGTATGGTATGGTATGCGTCAAATCCGGTAGTTTATTGGATTAATCATTAGGCCAACATCCTAACCAAGTCTGCAAAAAATCAGAACTACCGGATTTGACGCATACTGTAAATGAATAAAGTTACTGGACTATATGGAATCTTGTTATGTTAATGTTGCATATCCGTCGGGGGTACACTAGTACATTTTTAAGACTTATTTTTACACAGTGCGAGCAATAAATAATATTCTTATTCGTGTTCTTATTCTTACGTACACAAGTGAATATAATTATTTTAATTAATAAAGTAAACAAACTGAACATTCATTTTAATTTAGTTTATTTTGAAATTAACTGCAAATAATAATTCTTTTACATAATCTGTTTCCTCTGTGTTTTCATTCCACTGTCTCGTTCTATCAGAATTCCTTCTTCATC
Source organism: Ectropis crepuscularia (assembly GCA_963693475.1). NCBI lineage: Eukaryota > Metazoa > Arthropoda > Insecta > Lepidoptera > Geometridae > Ectropis > Ectropis crepuscularia. The sequence goes on from OY856355.1 coordinate 26,348,790, forward strand.
CCTTTTTTTGTAGTAGTAAAAGGGGTCTTTGCAGTGTCTGCCAGTTATTGCAGTGTCTGCCAGTTATGCTACTACTGCCGAGCAGTAATGTGCAAACATCCAGTTTAAGGTGAAAATTACCAGATACATTACAGGGCATAGATATAAAGCATCTTATATATCTGGGTGACATTAGTGCAATGCTGAAGGCAATAATTTGAACTCTTCATGTTCCAATAGCTGCGTGACACTGTGCTGTTATGGACAGACACGTTGATATTGCTCTTCTCGTCACTCTTTACTTTTAAAAAAAGGTCAATAGAAGAGCTCACACTTAGCAATTAGGTTACCATTTCATACTTAATAGTAAATTAGGTATCTCAACTATGTTTTAATTTTATTCAGTCCAATAAACTAAATCCATCTTTATCTACATTTTTTTTTAATAAAGAGTGACGAGACGAGCAGGACATGTGCCTGATGGTAAGTAACATGCTTGCCACATAACAACACAGTGCGACGCAGCTATTGGAACATGAAGAGTCCAAATCATTACCTAGCACTGCACTGCGCTCGTCACCCAGAGATCTAATTTGTTACATCTCTAAGCCCTGTAATTTCTCTGGAAACATTGCCCTTCAAACCGGAACACAGTAATGTTTGCACATTACTGCTTGGCGGTAGAATAACTGGCAAAGGAGTGGTACTTCCCCAGGCGGACTCTGCCAAGAGTCCTACCACTACAAAACCATCACGTTATTTTATTTCAATTGTTTCACTCTTAGAGCATTTATGATTAAATTGTCTGACTGTTTCACTGTAAAATTTAATCCGGTTATGATACCTGAAATAAAAAGACTGCCAATAATGTTTGTTATGGGTGTTTCTATGTATAATAAGTATGTGTTTAAAACTATATAAGTATTATATCAGCTATTTGGCCGCCATCACACAAGCTTTGCTTAGTTTGGGGTCAGATGGTGTTGTGTGTGAATTGTCCACCAATGTTTTTTTTATTTTTATTTTTAATAATGGATTGAAAAGAATTATAGAAAGAATATCGCAAACAAAATGCATTTTAAACTTTTTTCACTAATTAAACCTATCACGCACAGGAGTCTTCTTAACATTAAATATGCAATTTTAAAATATATTTTTTTCATCCCACCAGCTCGGAAAGAGTACTTTTGCTCCTCGATATCAGGGCGCAAAAGTCGTTTTTACCCTCTAGAGGTTAAAGTAAATTTGGATTTAGAACATCGTGTGTACTGAGGTTTTGAATTCAAAACATAATTTAACCTATTTATTTCTACCTCCTTGGTGCCGAATTCATCATACATTTATTTGTAATTTGTTAAAAACTCATACTCGGAACCTCTTTGGTGTCCTTTTTTTTTTTGCTTTGCGCGCAATTTTCTTTTCACGTATGGAGGATAGAGGTAAAGAATGTTATTTCAAATGGCAAAACATTTTGAAATGCTATGAATGAATCAATTGTAATCGAATTGAAGTATGCCGAGTTGCCGAGTTAAATAATTAAATATTATTGACTACTAAAATAGTAATTAATAGATAATTTCAACTACTTGTGCAGTACAAAATAATGTAATAAATATATCATCAAATAAATAATTACTATTTTGAGAAAACATGTAGGTACAATTTATTTTGAAGTCAAAACTTCTTTTGGCGCGCCAAAGACAGATTTTTCGTGGGCTGTCAATTTAATTCTAGCGTCACGCTCGGGAATGGTAAGAAATTTTCGGGTAAACTCGGGACCATAGCCAATGGCCATCTAGAAATGCCTCAGCCTTTCCCATTGGCCATTTAAAAATGTGTCAACATTTCTAGATGGCCATGCTCATAGCCACGCCCTCCGGTTTCACACGCGTAGTTTCCAAAGTAAAAATCAAATTCTGAGTTATAAGTTACCACTTCTATCGGCAGTGCCTATGACTGCCAATATTTTTCTTTCATGAATTCTGAATAGTACGTTTATTGATTTCCTTTAAAATGTACCCTGATGCAAATTTAGCACAACTATAATTTAATGCATTTGGGCGGACACTTTTTTATGTACACATGAAACTCCTTACCTCAATCGGTCAACTCTCCATATTTTCACGTCATTGTTATTGTTAAAACCATGGCTAAATAAACTTAAGTTTAAAACTTATAAAATTGAATACAAGTGAAAAACCGAAATACCATAATAATAAGTGATTCTAGCGACCAAGAAGTTTATTTAACGCCAACAGAATCGACTGAAACTGAAAATGCGCAAAGCGTTTAGTACCTAATTTCCTCGCTAGGGGGGGATGAAAAATTACGTGTTACACTCGAGTGCAAAGATTTTTCACCTTGTGCCCTTTTGATTCCCTTGCTACGCTCAGGATTCTAATTTTTGAATCCCTCGCTACGCTCGTGATTCAACTTTAGAATCCTTCGCTTGCTCGGTCATCAAAATTGAGCACGCGGTTAAAAAGCCACTTTGCACTCTTGTATAACAAATAACTATTTCTTTTATTTTCCTACTTTATAGTTGTCTCGAAAAAAAAAATCCGTTTCTAACGATAAGACAGTATGCGCTACCGCATCCTACTATCCTACTATAAGTAGTATCATAAATGTCAATGTTGGGAGGTGTGTTGCTCAATCACGTCGTAACATCCGAACGCATCGGGCTGAAATTTTGAACATAATTATATGTAGCTATAGGTTATAGTCTGGGAGAACATATAGGCTACTTTTTATCCATTATTTATATCTATACATAAATTACAGGAAAGGGAATTACGCGGGTAAAACTAAGGAGCGCTGCTTGTATAATATATTTATGTTATTAAACATAGACTTGATGTATTCTAATTATCTTTTTAATCGATGGCTTTCTCAGTATGTTTAGTCCAGTCCCAAATTATGCAATCCTTGTACAATGGGAGCCAGATAGCTTATATAATACTTAGTCGTATAAAAATATGAATATACACTTCTTATGCATGGAAACACATAGAACAAATATTTGTACCATTCACACAAATATTTGCACTGGGTGGGAATCGAACCCACGACCTCCAACTCGGCGAGCAGACATACTAGTCCTTTCAAAGCAGACTACTAAGCTTAGACTAACTTTAGTGGTTTACTACGAAGACGGCTATTCCATTCAGTCAGCTATTTATTCGATACTCGAATGAAGCATTTTTTTTGTTTTATGTTTTATATCTTTTTAAAATGTTGGTATTTTGGGGTCACATCAGCTATTCGAGTCTTAGAACACATTATGGTGTTTCTAATGGGGTTGGTGAGCTTTACGGTCAATATACTGCGTCCCATAACTTGTTGGCAAACCGCGGGGTCGGATCTTATATTTTTTGTCAAAGATCATGTCTGCGCTCTGTACGTCAACAGTTTGATATGAGACTGGGCTGGAAATATCTATCGAATGTAAAACGATGTATGAGCTAAGATCATCACCTATTTGGCTGTCACTGACAGCCAAATAGGAAACGACGATGCGGAAGACCCAAAATACGATGGCGGGATGACCTTGACAAACACTTTAAAGGCTGGACTACTTTGAAAAATGGAGGATGGTTAAAACTGGAAGGACGGTAGGGGGGCCTTTGCTCAATATTGGGACACAATGTGGTCTTAAAACCTGTAAAGCGGCGCGGAACCTACATCAGTTCGGCGCTGGATATGACTCCTCAACACATCATGTGAAAAAAATTAAATATAGCCTCAAAAATTTTGAGGTTAGTTTTGACAAAACAAATCATAAGTGAAGGTTTGTCAAACATTTTTCGCGGCAGCTAAAAAAAAACGATAAATAAACGATACCTAATAAATGAATAGAATTTGTCTTAAAAGTTGTCTTTGATCACGGATTAGTAAAAATTAAAGATTACCTATTTGATTCACTTCTATAATCGAAATAGTTAAAATTACTAAGGTCAAATCACATCCAGCTGAGTGCACCCTTCCTGCGCAGCCTAGCAGTGACAATGAGTCGTCCGCGCGGTGTCGACAGCGGGTCAACAGGACTGCCCTCTTATTTATTACGAGCCGATACAAATACAGTCCACAATCAATCACGCGACCACCACATTAACGCCTCCATACAGAGAACAAACAGTATGGGAAACCTTTTTTTAGGGTTCCGTAAAACGTAAAAACGGAACCCTTATAGATTCGTGTCTGTCTGTCTGTCCGTCCGTATGTCACAGCCACTTTTTGCCGAAACTATGAGAACTACACTATTGAAACTTGGTAAGTAGATGGATTCTGTGAACCGCATTAAGATTTTTACAAAAAAAAATTAAAAAAAGAAAAATTAGGGTTGCCCCCCATACTTAGAACTGAAACTCAAAACATTTTTTTTCATCTATCATCGTCTATCGATAGATCTTCAAAAATGATGTTGAGGTTTCTAATATAGTTTTTGTCTACACTGAATAATTTGCGCGAGAGACACTTCCAAAGTGGTAAAATGTGTGTCCCCCCCCCCCTCTAACTTCTAAAATAAGAGAATGAAAAAACTAAAAAAAAAAATATGATGTATATTACCATGCAAACTACCATCGAAAATTGGTTTGAACTCTATCTGATTAGCAGTTTTTTTTTAGTACGTCATAAATACATTATTATTAAAACTTCGATCAAAGTTACAACGAAGTAAAAAAAATATGTGTACTATGTATATTATGTTAATTGCTACAACGGAACCCTTCATGGGCGAGTTCAACTCGCACTTGGCCACTTTATTCAACTATAGGGTTGCACTTGATCGCCAACTCGACTGATGTTTAGTGACACAACGATTCGGTCCACAATAAAAAGCGCTGACGTGGAAAAATCCGCTTGACGCTAAGCTTGAAAAATAATATAATGTATCTACCACCAATATATATTGTCACTGTACTGTGCAGTGGATTTTTCTAGGCGTCTTCTTCTAATCTAATCTTGAAGTCTTCAAACCGAGAGAGAATCGGTTTCTTCTACGTAAGTACGCTCTATTGTAGACCACATCGTCGCTTAACGACAGTTAAGATGGCGGTTAAGCGTAAAACCTATCTTAGTTAAAAATGTTCCTAATATGATAGTTGAGTCCTCTTTCTTTGAAATATAGTAAGTCCCGCACAAACTCACAGATGGACATACTCGCACACCCGCATGCGGACACACCTACACATAACATATCCTCACTCACACGTCATGCCTTAACAAACACACACTCACACACATTCATTCCTAAGCCCACACACACGAATACACATACAAGCATAATTAGGCACCATTGGTCCTAAATATATAGAATATTTTACTTAATCATAAGAATATCTATAGACAAGACTTGCTAAGACTTGCAGGACAGGATTGGCTATCGAAACACAGTTTGATGCTAGTTCGAAGTCAAAGGGTTCGCAATTGGTATTATGATGATGTTATTTAATTCACCAAATAAAGTTTAGTATCATTTTATAATCAGTTATTTATTTTCGTTCTCTAGTGTAACTTTTCACAAGACGTACTTAAATATAATAACAACATACTAAAATTATTAAAACTTAAACTTACATCGCCGCCGGTTATGTAAGGACTGCAGAGTTCTGCTTCTGAAAATGCGCGCTTTATCAAGCAAAACTGCCTTTTACAACTAACCCTCAAATGAGAGCCTCTTAAGATGATGTTTGAGGCTTTCTGTTAATACTATAAATCCATTCCCCCCCAAAACTTTACTATTGGTGACTATGATCGTGAAATCAGACTATGATCGTGTATAATACTACATAATTACTTCCGTTACCATGGTGACTTCATGACCCCAGTGAAAGTATTATTACTAAAAGTACGAGTACATACATAAGGAACTGCCCTTACTGTTTATAAAATCCTTGCGTAGCGTTAAGCTAGTGGCATATATTTGTGAAAGAACGGCCATCTGGTAGCCCAAACATCTTTATCGGACGTGGCCTAGTAAATATATTAAAGGAGATCTTGAGCTGAATGACGTCATCTCCGCAATATTTATGACGGCTATTTAACTTTGGTGATTAGCTTAGAAGACATATTAACTTAATTCCAACTGTCTGAAGACCAGGTTAATTTTATTGTTTACTAGCCCTGCCTTTATTTTACTAGACTATAGATTGGAAAATATTTTGAGATAAAATAAGCCTGTTATTAAGATATGTTACATGCTTATACAATTTAAAATGAAACAACTCTGCTGATTTTTTCATAATTTTGAGAACATTGAAGCGATGCGATGGCGAGACAACTTTTATCTAATAATAGACTAAGCAAAGCCACAGACAGAAGCTAAACCAAGGTATAATTGAGAGCAACGAATCCTTCGTTTACCGAGCACATTTGCATTGATATTGCACAAACTTCAATTGATAAAATCGAGGTTATAGCCACATAAAAGTGAGCCACATACATGATGACTAAAACGTTTGGCGGCAGATATTCTAAATAATACTGTAATTAAAATAATGTCAAAGTTCTATTATATGTGTGTTTGTTTATAAATCCAATTTTGACTGGCCACGTAGCTTAATGGGTAGTAACTCTGCCTGCGAAGCCGAGGGTCGTGGGTTCGATTCCCACCCAGTGCAAAGTTTGTGTGATGGATTCAAATATTTGTACTGTGTATGGGTGTTTCTAAGTATTATAAGTATGTATTTACTACTATATAACTATTATATCAGCTATCTGGCTTCTATAGTGCAAGCTTTACTTAGTTTGGGGTCAGACGGTGCTGTGTGTGAATTGTCCACGCCAATGTTTATTATTATTTATTTAAGATCTCTGGGTAACGAGCGCAGTGCAGTGCTAGGTAATGATTTGGACTCTGCATGTTTCATTAGCTGCGTGTCACTGTGCTGTTATGTGGCAGGCATGTTGCTTACCATCAGGCACATGTCCTGCTCGTCTCGTCACTCTTTATTATAAAAAAACAATAGCCTGTTGAAATTAGTTTTGCAACCCAAACGAAGTTGGGACAGGCCGCTAGTAAAAATGTAATGTAGGTTAAAGCTTTAAGCCCATTGTATGTACAAAAATATTCTGTCTCGCTGAAAATATAAGAAAATACACAACCCGTCAAAAATAGAATTATTGCTGGATTCGAAACAACGGAATATGGAGTTTTGGGAAGCTCGTTACACGCCAAAGACGTTGAAATAATATAAAAATAGAAGATCTGATAATACGTTTCGTATGTAGGTTGAAGTTTGTTTTCATTGGTAAAACTCTTTTTTTACTTTTCATTTAAAGCTTTAGCCAAAACGACAAAACGAGGAAACGTTGGAAACGAGGTTCCATGATTTTTGTCAGAATGGATCCTAATAATATTACAAATTTTAAAATTTGTATGTTAGTTGCTCGATCACGTTGAAACGTCTGAACGGATCGGGATAAATGTGGAACAAACGTAAGTCACGTGTATGTCACGCAATACCTCCGCCAGTAGAGTACAATCCTCAAAAAAAAACTAATTGGTCCGTCAGTTAGATTGCAAAAAAAATATCCCACTCGTATTTTTTCTTTTGTTTCACAAACAAAAAATGACGAAGATACAGTGCTTCGAAGTTTCGCGTGACGTCACTCGTGGCCACGATTATTACCCACGAGTGACGTCGTGATTCTCGAAGTTTGATGTTCTACATATATCTCTGTCGATTTTTAGTACTTTGAAAAAAAAAACTAAAAATACGTGTTCCTTATTTTTCCATGATCTAGCTGACGGACTAATTACAATGGTGTAGTTTTGGTCCAGTCTAATACGATACATCCGTACGATAGTCACGTTTTTTTGAAGTGAAAACTTCTTTAGGCGCGCCTAGACAGATATTTCGTGGGCTGTGAATTGGATTCTAGCATCACGCTCGGGTATGATAAGAAACCTTTGGGTAAGCTCGGGACCATGGCTATTTGCCATTTAGAAACGCGTCAGTCAATGGCAAAAATGCTGAAAGGGCGTGGCCTCGGCATCATGCCTTTGCAATCTAGAAATGCATCAGCCAATAGGAAATGCTGACGCATTTCTAGATGGCCATGGCATGATGCCCAGGCCACGCGGAAGGCTATATATAGGCTATTTAACATTACGCTACTATCAACAGGAGAGAAGCATGAATGATTTGAATTGATACGACCAATTTTCGATTGATGGCGTAGCAACACGCGCACGGTTCAGCTAGTTATTATTAAAATCCCAAATATATTTAACGTGATGACCGTTACCGTACTCTAAGAAATGGTTCCCCATCTGTGTCGCCGATAGAGAGCTACGTAGGCAAGAGACTGTAACTCCCGGGGTAATGTAAGTAATTGCCATTAATTAACTGTGTCAATCTAAAATCCTCTATTCCCAGTCAAAACGAAAGCCAAAGTTGCAAAAAATTTCAACCAAGAAAGCGACATCGTTTCATGTTTGATGTTCCAAGACACGAACGAAGAGATTTGACTCTACTTTTGTGATAAGAACGTTTAGGCTGATGAACGTTTGTAATGCGTTGTCTGAATGGTTTTCCCGAACCGAGGGTCAATCAGTTTTTAGGCTTCTGTAAGACGTAATAACGGAGTCCTTATAGATTCGTCATATCTGTCTGTCCGTTCGTATATCGCACCCGCTTTTCCAAAACTACAAGAGCTATACTCTTGGTAAGTAGATTATGTTCTGTGAACCGCATTAAGATTTTTACATAAAAAATATATTATAAAAAAGCAATAAGTTTTGGGGGTCCCCCATACTAGAGACTGAAACTAAAACAAAGTTTTTTCATCAAACTCATATGTGCAAGGTGTCTATGAAGATGTCTTCAAAAATGATGTTAAAGTTTCTAAGATCATTGTTTTTGTACTAAATAATTTGCACGAGAGACACTGGTAAAATTTGTCTTCCTCACTTAGCTTTTGTCAATGATTTTACATTTTACTTACTAAATTTATTAAAATCTACTAAACAGTAACGCTCAAAAGCTGAGATGCGATTATAAAATCAAATTCTAAATCCGACTTCACAGGTTCAAATCCCACTTCTGTATATTATGTTTCCAGTCAACGTGCGAGTTGAACTGGCCCACGAAGTGTTCCATAACAGCAAGAAGCATAATATAAAAATTCTTGTAGTTCGTTGTAACTTTGATCGATGTTTGAATAATACTGTATATGACGATTACAAAAAAATTGGTTACTAGGTCTTGTTCAAACCAATTTTCGGTGTAGTTTGCATGGTAATCTAACTTCTAAACGAAGAGAATGATAAAACTTAAAAATATATATGATATACATTCACCGAATATTGGTTTGAACTCGATCTAGTAAGTATTTTTTTTTACACGTCATTAATAAATGCACTAAATATTGAATATTGGTGGACAATTCACACACAACACCATCTGACCCCAAACTAAGCAAAGCTTGTGTGATGGCGGCCAAATAGCTGATATAATACTTATATAGTTTTAAATACATACTTATTATACATAGAAACACCCAGACACAGTGCAAACATTTGAATTCATCACACAAATATTTGCACTGGGTGGGAATCGAACCCATGACCCTCGGCTTCGCAGGCAGAGCTACTACCAACTAAGCCACGAGGCGCTTAAAATGTAACTGTTATTAAAACATCGATCAAAGTTACAACGGGCTACAAGAACTTATGTATTATCTACTTGCTGCTACGGAACCCTTAATGGGCGAGTCCGACTCGCACTTGGCCGCTTTTATTTCTAAGTAAGCACGCACCATCGTGGACCACATCGCCGCTTCACATTATTAAACCATGATATTGTATTGATCAGTGTTAAATGTATTGTGAAATTGTAGAAGTAATAATGAATTATATTATTATTATTAACATCAGGCAAGATGACGATCAAATGTAAACCTGTAAAAGTTAATAAAAATGTAACAAACAACATTAGTCTATTAATTGTAACAATAAATTATAAACTTCCCTTCAAGTTCTTGACCTTGAACAATTCCACAACAATACAACCAAAAATACTTTGGAAATTTCAGAAATACCTGCGTATCAATATCTCTGTTCCGGCAACCTTGCAAAAATAGATAATTGCTGCCAATCAAAGCCAGGCCTTCATATTCCTTACAGATAATTGTATTTAACTGACGTAATTCCTGATTTCTTCTGATAAAATAAAGGGATGAAAACATTTTCGCTTTTCGCAGAACCTTCAAACAAATATCCGAGAGGGAATCGGTTTCTTTTAGGTAACTAATTAAGTAAAACATTAATATTATTAAGCACGCTACATCATAAACCGCATCGTCGCTTAACATCAGGTGCGATCGTGTCTTTGGAATATCAACCATGATACGATGTCGCTTTTTCGAGCTACGAGCAGTCCAATGGAAAAAACGACAAGGTGATATTAGATCATGCAGTCAAGTGCACACTCTCCGAATTGCATCCGATAAACACCCGGTAAGCTAGCAATTTTGCGGTAATGTATATTTAAAATTTCTCAACTTCCGCTCAGTCGGAAAACTTTATATATACAACGAATGAATTGATTTCTTCTAGGCAAACATACTACATCGACCGCATCGTTGCTTAACATCAAGCGAGATAGCAATCAAGCCCAACCTACTACCTATTCCAAATAATTTACTACGAAAATAAACAAAACCTACTTCAATAATATAAAAGTAGACTCAACATTTTCAAAATTTTATGATTTTGCGAAATTTACGAATACGTCGTCAAAAATATTTAGTTTTTTGTTAACATTTTTAAAACCCTCACGAATTTCGATTGAATTTATATAGGACTATCTTTTAAGTATCCACAAAACAAATAAGAGTTTTCAAAATTAATTCACAATTCGGAAAACTATCGCGTAACATACATCCAAAAAATAAAACATACAACGGAATTGAAAACCTCCTTTGAAGAACTCAATTAAACAAACGAATTGATAACCTCCTGCTTTTTTTAATTCGGCTAAAATAGGTAATAATGACAAAATGTGTCGGTGTTCACACTTCTGGTTTTTTTTCTTCGTGTCAATGACGTCACACTTTTTATACCTGTCTTGCATTATCTATGTTATTTCTCTACTGTTTAAAATTTGTAGTTTTATCTTTTTTATTTATTTTTGATGCATGTTTCTGTTTTGTGTTTTGATTTTATTAAATAATTTAGTTATGTACAAAAAAAATTATCAAACTAAAATTTGGCAGTTTTTATCTCCGCAACATATTCTCGTAGTTTCACAAGGAATAACAAATCATTTTTTAAGTGTATCCAAATGAAGTCGCAGATAAATACCTTTATTTATTTATTTTTAATTGCAATATCTACAAAAAAAATAGTAAATTAATTGTTTTTTAAACTTACAATACATAATTTAAAAACTATACAAGACTCAACCACGATAAACATTATTAATAGTTTAATTCTCGACAGCGTCACAACCGTCGTAGTCACGTCTACACTAGACAAGTCATTTTAGAATTCAAACAATCACAGTACATTGAATTTTTAATTCAAAATTCTGAAGATTGTTTTCTAAAAAACTATAAGAACTCGATAACTGGCCACAATAAACGAAAGTTGGTGGTCGCCGTTATCAAGACTGACGTTCTCCCGAGCCCGCCCGGTTGGGCGGCGCTTGCTTATATAAGGGCGGGCGGGAAGTTCGCCGCACAGTAACTCGCGGCGCCTGAGGCATGCACCACTGAGCCACGATCACCGCTGCCGACTACCACTCGAATACTTTCAGGTGAGTCTCTTTAAATAAATCATCCTGCAAATAAGATGAACTAATATGTACTAAAATAGAAGAATTTTTGGGAAGTAAGAGATTGTTGGGATAGGATTATGGCAATTTAAAATGTATGTTCCAATATCATTTGACAATTAAATTGTAACTTTTAATAATAAATTTCAAGTAATAACTATAGGGAATTGTATTGACTTAAACTTGATTGATGTTTTCTAGCATTAACATATTTTTATGAAGATTTAGTTCAACAAAAAATCGTTTAAAACTTTTCGGTTTAAAGTTTTGAAAGTAGAAAAATTGTTTTGGAATACATTTTGGGGTTGACTGTATTTAATTGCTTGAAAATATAACAGTCAATAAATAACAGTAATAATATGACATGATAGTATTATTTTATTCGTGCGCGTATTTGTATGGAGTATAAAATAAGTGCATTATGCCCTGCAATTTGCATGCATTAAAAAGTTTGGATTAACACTTTCCATCTGAAATTATCTGCAGTAAAATAAAGTATCAATACAAAACCTATAATACGAGTAATTGTGTTTTAAAATGTATAAATTATGCTAAATACATTATATTTAAACAAATGGTATTGTCAAATCTGAAATACCCTGATTGCTACTATTTTTCTAACTATTTCTAGACCGAATCAGTTTTGTAAAACTTATTGTCTTAATGTCTTAAAATTATTAAGGAAGGATTAATGGACGATATTAAAACTAAACCGGCAAAAAATATAAGTAATTGATTAAAAGTGCCTTAAGATGTCAGATTTTTATTAAAAGAGTGATACGTTAGTGACCAAATGAAATTAAATAAAATGGAGTCCAAAAAGTTATTTCTGTTCAATATGTTTTTGTAATGCAACGTTTTCTTGTGTGTGCTTTAAAAAAAGTTTTTTTGGAATAAAAGCTGCACTGCAGCAAGATGCTTTCGGTATTTGAGTCCCTTGGCGGCGGAAGTTACCATCGTGCGCCCGTCACTCGTTTTTCTTCTGTTTTCTAGAAAAATTAGGCCCACTCTGAGGTTATATTAATTCTAACTGATCACGAACGTCTAAAAACAAAACATAATAATGTAAAACATTGCATAAAATAATAAGCATCCGACATTTTTCCGCAGTTGCACAATACATATTGATTGGAAAAATTTAAATGATTTAGTGATCATGAAAACATAATATGAAATGTCCATATCACATGTTATAGGAAATATTTAAACGTATTCAATTCAAAAGTTAAAAATACATACATACATCATCACGTCAGCAAAAATATGCTATAAGAAATATATTGTGAATAAGTAGTGCAGAATGTTCCAGAACCTAGGTTACATAGTTGCTAATATTGTGCAATAAAATGTATCTATCAGGTAGAGAAAGATAAATACGCCACGAACATAACAAATCTCCTGCAGTCTTTAGAGTTGTTTTATGAACGTTTTTAGGGTTCCATAAAACGTAAAAACGGAACCCTTATAGATTCGTCATGTCTGTATGTCTGTCTGTCTGTCTGTCTGTCCGTCCGTATGTCACAGCCACTTTTTGCCGAAACTATGAGAACTACACTGTTGAAACTTGGTAAGTAGATGTTTTCTGTGAACCGCATTAAGATTTGAACAAAACAATTTAAAAAATATATAAATTTGGGTTGCCCCCCATACTGAGAACTGAAACTGAAAAAAATGTTTTTCATTAAACCTACACGTGTGGGGTGTCCATCGATAGGTCTTCAAAAATGATGTTGACATTTCTAAAATCATTTTCGTCTACACTGAATAATTTGCGCGAGAGACACTTCCAAAGTGGTAAAATGTGTGTCCCCCCCCCCCTCTAACTTCTAAAGTAAGAGAATGAAAAATCTAAAAAAAATATATGATGTACATTACCATGTAAACTACCAACGAAAATTAGTTTGAACTCGATCTGATGAGTAGTTTTTTTTTAGTACGTCATCAATACACTATTATTGCAACTTCGACCAAAGTTACAACGAACTACAAGAACTATGTGTACTATGTATATTATGTTACTTGCTGCAACGGAACCCTTCATGGGCGAGTCCAACTCGCACTTGGCCACTTTTTTCATTTATTTTGAAGTCATAAGTTTTGAGGTATGCAAAAAGGGTTGGATAGAAAACATTTTTTTTAAACTATACCACATTAGTATTGTTACATCTTCAACCTACTCAAGCTCCGCGAAAATTTGAGGTCACTTTGTGTATAATATCGGTTTTACTTCGGGAAATATTCTGAAGAATTTCCTAAGCCAATTGAACACGCGCCCACAGTTAAGTGTGACGCCGTCAAAAAAGTTAATAGGTCATATCATATTTAATTGTGGTAGGACTCGTTGCAGGGTCCGCCTGGGGAAGTACCACACCTTTGACGATTATTCTACCGCCAAGCAGTAATGTGAAAACATAACCGTGTTCCGGCTTGAAGGGCAATGTTTCCGTAGAAATGACAGGACATAGAAATAGATCATCTTATATCTCTGGATGAGAAGCGCCGTGCTGTATTAGGTAATGATTTGGATTATTCATGTTTCTGCTGCGTGTCACTGTGCTGTTATGGCCAGCTGTGTTGATCACCATCAGGCACAAGTCTCGCTCGTCTTGTCATTCTACACTATTTTAAAAAAACCGAGCGTTAATGGTTATAGAAATGGAGATGAAGTTCGCGGATGAATTCTACTGTAGACTTGCCGGATTTGAAATTCTTGTTCTCTAAATGCTTTTACTACCAAATTCGATAAAGAATAATTTCAAAACTCGTCGGGCCGGCAAAACGTCGCTACAATACCTGATTTTGCAAGCGTTTTAAGCGACGTTTATAACTTACCATCATGCCATCAAGTGGATTGTACGCTTATTGATATTTGTTTAGTAAAATTATAATGCAAAACATTTTTTTGCTGTGTCTTGGAGTTGCGGTAGGATACATATTATATTATAATTTCTGAAAAAGTTTATATTGAATATAGTTTGCATTGAAATGTTATATTACAGTAAATGTGACAACTGCGTAACTTAATTCCTGAAAAATAGCTCACTTTATGTCCCAATAGTGGAAGTCGAGGTTTTTTCTTACAAGCAAAGTTAGATGATATTCTTTAATAGAGATCAAGAGCAGAATAACAAAAATATCGGATGTTTTCGAATAATTGGACATCTTCGATAATTCGGTTTCTGCGTAATTTTCCCTTCACCATTGAATAATTAAAAACCAGAGATAATTAAAAACTTATGTTTCCATAGATAGAAAGATAAAAAATTGGCAGTCATAGGAAATGGCGATAGAAGTGAAAACTTATAAATCAGAATTTGATAGCTTACCTTGGAAACTACACGGGTGTAACCGGAGGGCGTGGCCTCGCCATCTTGGTATGGCCATCTAGAAATGCGTCAGCATTTCCCATTGGCTGATGCGTTTCTAGATGGCCATGCCATGATGACCTGTCCACGCCCTTTCAGCATTTCCCATTGGCTGACGTATTTCTAGATGGCCAATAGCCATGGTCCCGAGTTTACCCGAAACTTTCTTATCATACGTGACGAATGAATTCAATTCACAGCCCACGAAAAATCTGTCTAGGCGCGCCTAGAGAAGTTTTCACTTCAAAAATATTATTTACTAGCAGCGCCCCGCGGTGTTACCCGCGTAGTTCCCGTTCCCGTTGTTCCCGTTGTTTTTCCGGGATAAAAAGCCTATGTGTTCTTCCAGACTATAATCTACATGTGTTCCAAAATTCAGTCCGATCCGTTCATACGTTAGGACGTGATTGAACAACAAACATCCAAACATCCATTCATTGACCTTTATAATATTAGTAAGATTGGATACACCAAAAATAACAAAATACCATAAACGAAAACTTGTGAAACAATATGTTAAATGATACATGTATAATGGAATTACTATCAAAAAGGGAAGTCTCATTACAAAATAAACACACCAAAAATAAAATGAAACGTATTACAGAGAAAAAATAAACGTAAAAACTAGGCATTACAACTGCGAACATATTCACTAAAACGGATCTCTTGTATCTTGTATTTTCATCTTCTCATTTATTTTACTACCATAAAGTAAAAATTAAAGTGGTTATTTAAATATGATATTACAAAGTCAAAATTGTTTTCCGCTACCAATAGTGCCTCTGTCCGCCATCACGCCTATGGTAAAGCGACGATGTAACCGAAGATGGAACACGCCTATTTAAAAGGTCACTCGAAAAGGTTAGAGTGCATAAAGGTCACTCTAAAAGGTTAGAGTGCATAAAAACTCACTCTGACCTTGAAAAAACGTAGGTTATAACTAGAAAGAAACAAAACTAGCTGACAATATCATTTTTTTAAATAAAGAGTGACGAAACAAACAGGACATGTGCCTGATGGTAAACAACATGCCTGCCATATAACAGCACAGTGACACGCAGCGATTGGAACATGAAGAGTCTAAATCATTACCTAGCACTGCACTGCTCTCGTCACCCAGAGATCTAAGATGTTATACCTCTAAGCCCTGTAATTTCTCTGGAAACATTGCCCTTTAGACCGGAACACAGTAACGTTTGCACATTATTGCTTGGCGGTAGAATAACTGGCAAAGGTGTGGTACTTCCCCAGGCGGACTCTGCTAAGAGTCCTACCACTACGACAATCTTCTACTCTTTTGCTGTACAGATGAGAAACTTGAACAGAACAATGCGTATATTCTTCACACATGAATGTAAAAAAAGTGTACAATTAGATAAAATACTTTTCTCAACACATTCATTATAATAGGTTTTCTCTTGACATTTCCTTAACATAATTTGAAGTTAAGCACATTTCTTCGCCGCCAGTCGACATTACATACGAAAGACATCAACGAGAGAGCTTTTATCTCAAGTCTATTATCTTAACTAAATTGCGTTTAAAGTAACAGTAAAAAATACATTTTGTGTACATCTAGAATATACTCTAAGAATTCTTGGTTATTTAAAAGCATAAGTGGCTAAGTCTAGGCACCCACTACTTGAGGTCTTCGTTCACAAGGCGAGAGTCGATACCAAAATTTCTGAGTCATTTCGGGTTTTGAGACGGCAGATGTCTGCGGAAGAAGTATTTTTTTGGATCATTCTGGTTTCGTCGCAATGTTCTTTTCACGACTTAAGCTAGTGGTAACGATGATTCTATATATTTGTACAATGAAAGATTTGAAACTGTGGTGGCTTAGTGCCAAAAACCGCTGATTTTATAAACGTTAGGTCCTAGACTCTAAGCTAAGCTAATCCAAGCCATCATCTCATTGTCAAACACATTCCCAAGCGTTTGGTCAATACGACGCGTGACCAAAATTTTAGCGTTTATTTGGCCAACGCATTTACATTAAGCTTGGTAACGTTGTCAGCGTGCTGAGCACACTTCCGACTAGCAATAGTAATGTTAGGCTTGAGCATCTTCATTCTATTTAGATTTTCTTTGGTCTATGGATAATTCAATTATTCAAGTACCTACTAGGTAAAACCTAGTATTACCTACTCTTTATGTTCCAATAGCTGCGCGTCACTGTGCTGTTATGGGCAGGCGTATTGCTTACCATTAGGCACTAGTCCTGCTCGTTACGTAACTCTATACTTAAAAGTTAGAGTGGGGTTATACTTAACTTAAAATGGGCAGAATCCTTCTTTTTTAAATCGGTTAAAATGGCACTTACACTTACAGTACTAATTTAAGTGTCTCTTTTAAAGATAAAACAAACATGTTAGAAACAACACGCAAACGATTGTTCATGTCCCGCCACACATTTATATCAACGTCTCAGCGGACTTGAAGAACTCTTAGCTTTGAAGTTGTACCTTCTCATTATACCTCCTTATTACGTAGAAACTGAAAAAGGTTACATACATTTACCACTTCAATTACAGAAGCCAAATTAGTTAATTTTTGTACAATGTTTTTTCTTTTGATGAAATTCAAATATCTTATCTTCGTTCATTTTAAAGTATACTTCTTTAGGTGTGTTAGGGGAAACTAATGATAGTACATTTCTACGCGCCTTCCGTCACACAAAACTGACACCCTGACGTTAGCTAGTAAACTTTGTAACTAACTTCAGATAAAGATATTGTCTAAATATTTAGACAATACCTTGTTATCTTGTTACCACTAAATTTGGTTTGAATTCGCGATATTTTCACTTTTATTCGCATTTCGAAACGTAAGGTGGGTGTTGGGTGTACTGCACTCAGAAAAATAATGTGATTGTATCGATAATATGCGCCATAACTAAATCTAAGGTAAAAATATGCTATTAACGCTGAGAATGGTTTAAATAAGCAAATGGATATTTATGCAAATGCATATAATCCGGTCTCTAATTATAATTTCTAGGATGCGTACATAAATACAAAGACATTTTTTTTCACTAATTATAATTAAAATAATAAACAAATTAAATTAAAATTAAGTTTGCGTAAGCGAAGTATGCCAACATAGAAAAAAATTATAGTGCGACTTGAAAACAGTGAAGTGTGCATTGAGAACAACCCACTCAGGCAACGCACTCGAGTTGGCAGATAGACATTATTTTTACAAAAGTGGTGTCATCTTGTGATATTTGCCGAAGAAACTGCGCGGGTAAAACCCTAGATTACCATTTTTTTTACGATTACATAATATAGGTTCTACACTTGACCGCCATCTTGCCTGGTAATAAGTGAAAATGTGGTCTACAACGGATCGTGCTTACCTAGAAGAAACCGATTCACTTCCGATTTGAAAACACCAAGATTGTAACCATCGGGGAAACCCCACTCGGGCAACGTAGAGTCAATGTAAAGTAAAAGTAGAGTCAAACCTCTTAGTTCGAGAGTTTGGAACGTCACCTATGAAACGATGTCACTTTTTCGAGAAATGATCAGTCGGATAGAAAAAACGGCAAGTACAAAAAATAAATCATTTCAAAGTTCCATTGTTTTACGAAACCATAACATAAGTTAGTTTGATTTTCCCTTTTTCTTTTCGGCGGACGACTTAAGCCGAAATATGGTGAAACATTTTTATATTATTGTCACCCCCCACATCCCCGATTATCATGTTATCTTTATATAATAAGCTACACGGCAAGCCACTCTCCTCTATCAGGCTTTTTTCTATAATCTCTTTGTAGGAAAATCGTGTTATCTGATCTACGCGAGAAATGCTGGGATTTGTGCGGCTGCGGGAAAATGCAGTCTGTTTATTTTACGAGCATTAGCATTATTAGTGAACTTGTTGTGTCAGTGCCTTGTTTTTAACCGACTTCAAAATAAGAGGAGGTTTTCAATTCGGTTGTATTTTTTTTGAAGTGAACTCCTTTAGGCGGCGCCTAGACAGATTTTTCGTGGGGTGTGATTTGAATTCTATCGTCACGCTCGGGTATGATAAGAAATCTTCGGGTAAACTCGGGACCATGGCAATTGGCCATCTAGAAATGCGTCAGCCAATAGGAAATGCTGAAAAGGCGTGGCCCGGCCATCATGTCATGGCCATCATGGGGATGACCATCTAGAAATGCGTGAGCCGATGGTAAGTTTTCATTTCTATCGGCAGTTCCTATAGTCATAGGAACTGCCAATTTTTTTTTTGTGTATGTAACGCGATATCCAATAAATCAATCAATTGAATCAAATTTGATGGTACTTTTTGTGTTCGATAGATCATTGTTTAGAGATGGGTCCATATATAGATTTTATCGAAATCGGTGTAGTGGTTTTTGAAATATGAACAAAAAACTTAAATTTAGTTTAATTTATCTAGATGGCTTCTTCTTAATGATGAAATTTGGGCGAGTGCCTGAATTTAATTTTAAATAGAAGTCGGTTTCTTGTTTTTTTGGTGAAAATAAATGATTACAGTACAAAGTGACTATAGTATGCAACATTCAAGCACTGTATCGAGCACGCAGCTATTGGAACATGAAGAGTCCAAATAATTGTCCTCGTGGCTTAGTTCGTAGAAAGTGTCTGCTTGCGAAACCGTGGGTCGTTGGTTCGATTCCAACTCAGTGCCAAAACTGGTCTGTAGAACGCACTGGTTGTTTCTATCCTACTAATGTTATAAATGTCAATGTTTGTACGTTTGTTTCTTAATCACATCAGAACTAATGAACGGATCGAGTTGAAATTTGGAACATAGATAGATTATAATCTGGAATTACACATATGTTATTTTCTAACTCGAGAAAGTTACGGAATTGGCAACTACGCGAGTGAAATCGTAGGGCGCTGCTAGTGGCGACTGAATATTTCGAAAACTTTTTTATTTTTTGCGACCATCGATATAAACTACTGTATTGAGATTGTTGGTTTAAGCCATTTCACATGTTCGTCTACGACTCTTAGTATTTAAGCCGACTCACACCTCAAGTAGCTTTTCACATAAGTCATTTAATTTTCATTCCAAACTTGAACTGCTTGAAATCAAACAATAGGCTATATCGTAAGTTCATCATTATCTTTACAAGTTTGGTATAGGGGTAGTAGGCGTCTTCGAAATAATATAAAGTTGGAACTACATTTATGATGACAAGATCTTTCTGAATTCATGTGATAAAGACTTCGCTTCCGACTGGTAGTGAGCCTGATCTTCGCTTCCGACTGGTAGTGAGCCTGATCTTCAGGTTTCTAGTGGTAGTAGGACTCTTTGCTGAGTCCTCCTGGGGAAGTACCACACCTTTGCCAGTTATTCTACCGCCAAACAGTAATGTGCTAATGTTCCGGTTTGAAGGGTAATCATAAGAAATTACAGGGCATAGGGATAGTTCATCTTGTATCTCTGGTTGACGAGCGCAGTGCAGTGCTATGTAGCTATATGGACTCTTAAAGTTCAAATAGCTGTGATGTTATAGGCAGGCGTTTTAGTAAATATAATCAAAAGCATGTCTTTTTCGTCCTGGCACCTTTATGCTTCAGAAAAAACGTAGAGTAAATTCAAAAACTTACTTGTATCATCCCACTAATATTATAAATGTGAAAGTATGGATGTTTGGATGTTTGTTGCTCAATCACGCCGTAACGTATGAACGGATCGGGCTGAAATTTGGAATACAGTTAGATTATAGTTTGGAAGAACACATAGGCTACTTTTTATCCCGGGAAAATAACGGGAACGACGGGAACTACGCGGGTAAACCCGCGGGGCACTGCTAGTTAAATACTATTTTCGTAAATTTAACAACAAACAAATTCAAATTGTTTTTGTCAAATATTATTTATTGTTAATCTGTGATTTGTTGATAGTCTTATTAAATTCAAGTACTAGTTACAGGTTTCACTTTAAAATAAAATGCCTAAATACTACAGACATCAATTTGGAATCATTAATTTAGTCTCCGAGTCTCCGTCCTCGTCAAATCACCGACCAAAAAAATGTGCTCATCAGACTGGCGGCATTTCCATGCTGTAGTCGTATAGCCAGATAAATGTTTTGAGCCAGATAGAGACCTGGGTAGCGATTCTGAAACCATTCGGTTGCATCCGACACGGAATCTCATCTCTCGGTCTTTGTCTTATCTGTTTAGCATGACAAAGACCGAGAGATGAGATTCCGTGTCGGATGCAACCGAATGGTTTCAGAATCGCTACCCTGACCTGTGTTATCGGGATAAAAAGCCTATGTGTTCTTCCAGACTATAATCTATCTGTGTTCCAAATTACAGCCCGATCCGTTCATACGTTAGGACGTGATTGAGCAACAAACTTTCAAACATTGACATTTACAATATTAGTAGGATAACAAGCAAGATGGCGGTCAATCCCAAGGCTATAATAATGAAACGGAAACTGCAGTTCAAAAAAATATTGCCAGTATTTTTAAAAACATTTCGAAATAATAAGCACCCTCTCAAGTCGTTAAGTATAGATGTTTAATTAAACACAAAGATTACGAAGTGCTTCATAATCACTAAAATTTGAAAGAAATGTTCAATTTTGGAAAGAACTGACAAGTCAATTATATTAAAGAACCTTATATTCAGTTTTTTCTTGTAAAAAGGAAAATACGTGGATTGCTCGTTAAGCAAACGAGTTTTGCGTGTAGGTTTTATTTTGAGATATATTCTGAACATGTGTTTGAGGATAGCATTATTTAGTATTTTATACCTTTAAACGAGCAATTCTTGTACATATAAATATAGAATCTGAATCTCGGAAACGGCTGGTACGATTTTCATGAAATTATATATGCAGGGGTATTCGGGGACAATAAATCGATCTAGCTAGGTTTTATTTTTTAAAACGTCATTTATTGCGCGTTTATAGACAATGAAAAACTGTCACATTAGACATTAGAATGTGAAGGTAAATATCGCCGCGTGACTCGACAGTGCAATAGCTCAGGCGGAAAGTCGGACGGTCACGAATTAGTAGAACCGGGTTCGAATCCAGACGGCTTCTCTTTTTTTTCAAGTTTTCTTTTTTTTTTGAGAAAATCTATTACTTGGATCCTTTTATCTGTAAGTATATTTAGTATTTAAACCGAACAAAGCTCGGTCACTCAGGTACCAATAACCCTGTATATTTATACATACAGGGTTATTGGTAAATAATCAGTCTGCATCCTTTTAAGGGGATGTTGGGTACATTAAAACGTCAAATTTTGTGGTACATTACATACAAATTTGTATATTTTTTTCCCGTACAAAATAAAAAAAATAATGTATTTGCCCGGTCTAAAAGCATCGAACTCTTCGTTGCAATTCGCAATAAGACCGCGCGCTCTGTAAAGCTCTGTAAATAATGTGGCGAAGTGAATAAAATAAACACCAAATAGCGGCTAAACAGTAATAGAAAGGACATCAAACACTATGTTTTTTTATGTGTATTTAGTTTTAAAAAAAATTGGAACAAAATATGTTTGTTTAAATATACAGAATTGTTGAATATCAAACAGACTTAATGATACAAGATTAAGCTTAAAATAAGGTATATTTTGCGATGACTAGTCAATTCTATTCCTACCTCATGAAAAGATAATAATTGAACTATAAAAACTTATTTGTTTAGAATTTGCATAACTCTTTCATTTCCTAATAAAATTTTAACTACATAAGTATATTTCGGACCAATTTTCATTATCGCGCCGCTCGTTACGGAACTCTCTTTGGGAATACACTAATCTATTCCTACTTTATAGAACGGAATAAAGCAATTTTACGTAAAAATGGGCAGGATAACTGGCAGGAAAACCTTTATACGTTATCTTTTGTTATTTTAACATTGAAATTAGATTTGATGTTGGATATTTTACAGCATCAGGTAAGATGGAGATGAACATCCGTAAATATTTATATGATTTAAGCAAAAAATATTCAAAGCTTTGATTGAGACACTAACCTGTCAGATTTTCTAAGAAAACAAATCGTTGTAGAATTTTTTCATGTTTGTATTCATCAGACCCATGCTTTTTTCTGTGATGATAAGTAGAATGCGTGGTATTCCAAACTATAAACTTGTGCGTTTCAAATTTCAACCAAATATGATTAGTCATTCCGACGTTACAGTTAATATTTATTCCCCAAGGAACTTATAAAACTAATATTAACAATCACGTTCCAACAACGCTACAAATTGGTTTAACATTTGAAACACGGATGGGTTGGAGTCTGGAAAATCATGTAGACTACTTAATATCCCAGAAAATGCATTGTATCATGAGGAACTCAAATTAATTATCATATCGGATTATCATTATTATCATTGTTTGACTGTTTTGCCTTGGATGTCGATACTCTGGCACCATCACGTCTTCCAGAAACACAGTAGTGCCAGTGCAGCAGCTAATTCAGCCAAGCGACTCAAACGGCGCAAATATGCAACCCTCGGAATACATATTTGAGCCCTTTGGGGTTGAGACATTGGGCCCGTGGGGGCCGGGAGCTCACCTCATCTTCAAAAGCCTTTCCGAGCGCTTGGTCGACGCAACGCGTGACCAAAAGGCTGGCGTTTATTTGGCCCAACGCATAAGCATTATTGCCATTCAGCGTGGTAATGCCGCCAGTATGGGTACGCTTCCCATTGGTAGTGGGCTTGAACATCTTGATTATCTGTAAACCTTCATTGGTCTAAGGATAATTCAGGTGTGCTTAGTGTAAGTAGTTAGTTAGGTATGTAGGCTAGTGTAGTTTTCATTGTATTTTAGTTTTGTTAATAAAGGAATGGATTAGATAGATATCATCAATCATCAACAGCCCACTAAACGTTCCCACTGCTGGCACTCAGGGCCTTCTCTCGCAAGGAGAGAGTTAAGGCCATAATTTACCACGCTAGCCCAGTGCGGGTTGGCGGATGACACATGACTTCGAAAGATTCTAGGTACATGTCGGTTTCCTCACGATGTTTTCCTTCACCGTTTTAAGTTAGCGGCATTACGCACATGACTTCGAAAAGACAGTGGTGCCTGTGGGGTTTGAACCCGGGGTCTCCGGATCGGCAGCCGCCGTTCTCCCGACTAGACCAGCCGTAACTTCATAGATATTAAATTAACTCTCTATTTCACTTTTTTGAAAAATAAACAGAAGTCACTTGAAACAAATAATCGTAGCAATTGACGGCCTTATCACTAAAAGCAATCTCTTCCAGGCAACCATATTGGAATGGTTCAACGGATTGAGATTAAAATTTGCGACATGAAATTTTGATAAAGCAGTCAATTTCCACACAGAGCACATCTTCAATTATAAGCTGACAAAGTTGCGGGTATCAACTAGTTATTACATACTTATTTATTTTAGATGTGACAATAGTGTTTTAAACTACCACTGTAGTTCAATACAATAGTAATATTAAATAGGATGTTCTGAACTTGGTTGAAAAGTAGAGCGAGAGTGAACCAACCCATATTTCGAAGTCGCACCATGTTAACAGGTAAACTCATTATCTGTTTAGTGAGTAAACTAGAGTAGGTAAACCGGGAATATAGCGCATGAAACTACACCGAAATATTAGAGACTCGCTCTATTATCAAACCACAATAAATCAATTGTAATCTTACTAATATTATTAATGAGAACATTGGATGTTTGTTGCTCTATCACGTAGGAACGTCAAAACCGATTAGGTTGAAATTTGGACCACAGTTTGGTTGTTGATTTACTTGTGTAAATAGTGCCCGCAAAACATGAATATTGACAGCAAGAGAGTCTCCGCTAGGCTGCAATATTCCACGATTTAATATCTGTTTAAATCTTTGAGCCCTGTCATATTAAGTTTTTGGAACGCTACGTCAGCTATCTCATGCCAAGCAACTCTTTGGTGGAAATTCCAATAGCGCTTTACCTGCGATGTTGTTGGCGTAGAATTGATGGCTTTTTTTTTAAATTAAATAAAGAGTGACGAGACGAGCAGGACATGTACCTGATGGTAAGCAACATGCCTGCCACATAACAGCACAGTGACACGCATATTGGAACATGAAGAATTCAAATCATTACCTAGCACTGCACTGCGCTCGTTACCTAGAGATCTAAATTGTTATACCTCTAAGCCCTGTAATTTCTCTGGAAACATTGCCCTTCAAACCGGAACACAGTAATGTTTCCACATTACTGTTTGGCGGTAGAATAACTGGCAAAGGTGTGGTACTTCCCCAGGCGGACTCTACTAAGAGTCCTACCACTACTGTATTATTTAAAGTAGTACTAATCCCTAATCTCGAAAGTTTTTTTGTATCCTTTGGGACCTTATAAATATTACTAGTAGCATGATTTTCCCCCGCGTTTCCATGATTTTCGCGGAATAAAAAGAAATCTAAAAGTAGTATATATTCCAGACTATAATCTAATTGCGTTCTCTAAATCCCTTCCTTTTACCGATATACCGCTTTACCGATCTGATTGTTTATATGAAAAAACTGGGTTTGGAAACTTTGCAATAAAGCATCATCATCTTTGCAGCATCATCTAGAGCGTACTTTGAAACCTTAACTTTCCTCTAAAAAACAATTAATTGTAAAGGAAAGTATCGTTACCCAAACTGTTTCCTGGACATCTGTGAACTAATCTGCTGATGAAACTAACTGACGTAACTTCTGACGACGTTCTGCGAGGGTGTATTGTAGTTCGTTTCTGCTGATCCTGTCACCTCTCCCGCTGTTGTCGACAGTTGACAACGTTGTTAGTGAACTTACCAGTTTCACGTTATTATGTCGCAGTCTTTGACGTGTTCTTCAATCTTCAATTTTTTTTTGTTATAACACTATCATCTGCTCACGGGTTTTGTTCATGTAGAATTTAGAAAAAGAGACCAATTTCTTATTTCCAATGGAACCCTTAATTTTTCTAGTTATAAAATAGAATGTACGTGTTATTCTAGTCAACATAAGTACATTTTACGATACAAGTACTTACAATTTCACAAAAATCTTTAAACGACGGCTGCTGGCAGCGTGGTAGGGCTTCTAGTAACCTACGTAGTACTCAACAGCTGGGCAAGGCACCCTTAGTCTCAGAAGTCTCCCTTAACTCCCGCCACTTTTGTCTACGTCTTGATCTTTCTCATCCAATCTTTTTATAGTTTCCATCCTTTCCATCACATTGGAGGACGCCCCTGAGGTGGTCGATGGCGTTCACTATTTAATATGCCCCATCGATCGGGATGCATTCTGCTCATATTACTCACCCATTCCTATCAAAGATTGACATACCTGAAAGCTACGTAAATTACCTGTAATGGAACGCAGTATAGTGTAACGAACGCAGTCTTGTTTGTCTCTTTTTGCCTAAAATAACTACGTTTCATTGCTCGTTGGTAAACCCTCAGGTGGAATTACTGTGATATATTAAATTTCATAGTCTATGCGAAGTAAATTAATACGGTAAATGGTCATGATACACGTATCGATCAGTTTACCCTTCAGAGAGATCAGAAGTGATCCATTTATCAGCTCTTTTAAAGATCAGTAACTTATCCCGGCGTCGTCTATACTTATCCTTAAAAATTTAGGAAAAATATAAGTTTCTCTGAACCGGTACTGTGTTCAATTATTTGCAAACAACTCATAACGGTATCCCAAATACAATTAAGATGCTAACATTTACTTAGCGAAAAACGTGACCTCATTTAGGATTCAGGACGCCCACGACCTAACCATTTGGCTAAAACCAAGTGTAACTTTAGTTTTAACTACATCTGTAACCCAAACATTAAAATAACACCCGAAACTTTTATAATAATCACCCATTTAGACTCAAACCACTTGATACGAACGTTTGAAACAAGACAGCTATAAAAATAAAACTTATTTCATTATAACGAGAACGGTCTTGAGTTATGTAATATAGTTTTTGTTATTTATTGCTTGTTAAACTAAAACTGTGGACTTTGATCTTGTAACTTCAACTACCTTCAACTGATCTAATACCTTCTAAAACAATTAGAGCTTTTCTAGGCTATATATCTCAAGACTGGTAGTTAAATTGGTAGTATTAAAGTTGGTAAATTATGTGTGCTATATTCGAAAACGAAAAGTCACAGGCAACAACATCAAATGGCAACAGTCGAGAGAAGTGGTGCTCACGATGAGAGGTCTAGACTTAGTTGTGGTCCATTACAGGCATTGAACTCTTAAAACACTAAGAAGCGGCATGCGCTCATCTACGATCACAATGTAAAATCAGGTGACGTCTCCTGATTGAATCTCAGTCGCAACAGGAGCCACAAGTTGAGTGGACGTTCGCTAATATTTCAAAAAAATCCGATATGAGCCGTAATAATGTCATATTCTGCTTTTGCAAGGTGCACAAACAGTTCAAAGACCAAGAACAAGTTCCATGGTATCACTTTTCATGCGTAAGTACACAAAATGTTTAATTATTTCCATAACAGTTCAATGATTATTACATCTAAAATTATTTTTCTGTTGGAAACAATTTTACAATTGGCCATTTCTAAAAAGAGACAGATATACATACAGCGTAAGAGTGCAACACGACCGGCGATTTGTTAGTTGCGGCTATTTTGTCTCTTTCACGCCAGTGCATTTGTATGTCTTTCTATTCTTGTCGAAAAAAATATCTAAACAAATGTGATGTATAGCTATCTCATTTGCACCTACTGCCTACTTGTCATGATGTCTTTGTCATTCATTCAAACGTCTCTCACGATGCAAGTGAAGCTGTGTGCACATTGCGTATACTTGTGTGAGATTTTCGTTACATTATGCTGTCTTTATATTAGAGCGTACCTTATCTTCGTTTACTTAGTTTCATCAAAGATTACAGGTTACAAAATATGGTAAACTTAATGAACATAAAAATTGTTAACAATCCACTCATTGAAGGATACTTTAAACAATATCCTTAATAGATTATATTAACGTAGCTAAACTATTGACCATAATTGCGTCTAGAGCCACACTTCAAGATTATAGTAAAGTAGCCCAACTACCTTTTTACGACTACATTTTTTTTAATAGTATAGTGTGGACATGTGCCTGATGAAAAGCGACATACCTTCCCATAATAGCACAGTAACACACAGCTATTGGAACATGAACAGTCCAAATCATTACCTATCACCGCACTGCGCTCGTCACCCGAAGATATAAGATGTTTTATCTCAATATTCCTCTGGAAACATTTCCCTTCAAACCGTAACGCTGTAATGTTTGCACACTACTGCTTGGTGACAGAATAACTGACATAGGTATGGTACTTTCCCAGATGGACTCTGCAAAAAGCCCACTACAAGTACATCATAGTACTAGAGCCCCTAAGTAACTATTTTCTGATCTGTGCCCCTGTGGCACGTCATTAAACAACAATAATATAAGAGTCCAATTAACTTCTTAGCACCGCACTGCGCTCGTCTCGCAGATATTTAAATCGAGTGCAGTTCAAATCGGAATACAGTAATGTTAGGGCATTACTGGTTCGCGATTTAAGAACTATATTTTTTTCGATATACTTCAGTAATAGTAAGCAAGCTTATGTTAATTCGAAATTAGGCCCCGGGTCTTTTGCGATAGCCCTAAATTCGGTAGACAATGAAGGTAATGTGTAAATGAAATACGCTTTTAAAAAATAAGTTAAATCTTACACGTTAACCGATTTACTAAAAATCTTGTAAATCAAACATTGTAATACTAGTATATCAATTACGGCATGGTCATAGTAATTATCTGGTGCAGCGAGTCCCTTGTATTTCGATGCAGTTTCATGCACCAGCTTCACGGGAAAACTGACAAATGGCGGGAGTTGACACAAAAGTATCTAATCACGGGCAGACATATCAAACTACTCTCTTTTATTTGAATTTACAGTCAGACACATACATTTTATTTATATTTATAGATGTATAGATTTACTCCACCGCCGAAGCCGTATGTGATATATGAAGATAAATATGCAGATACATTCTGAGGCTTTGAGATACATTTTTACACTGAATATTTTATATTTATCTAGTAAATTGTGCTTTACCTGATCCAAATGGATTGTGTAGAAATATGATAGCTCTATATTTTCATCTTCCTAATGTTATTAATGCTAAAGTTCGGATGTTAGTAGCTCAATAACGTTGTTAGATCTTGACGGATTATTCTAAGATTTGTAACTAAGATAAATTAATTACATACCGAGGCATCAAATTTTTGAAGTGAAAACTTCTTTAGGCGCGCCTAGACAGACTTTTCGTGGGTTGTGAATTGAATTCATTCGTCACGCTCGGGTATGATAAGAAAGCTTCGGGTAAACTCGGGACCATGGCTATTGGCTATCTTGAAATACGACAGCCAATGGGAAATGCTGAAAGGGCGTGGACAGGTCATCATGGCATGGCCATCTAGAAACGCATCAGCCAATGGGAAGTGCTGACGCATTTTAGATGGTCACGCCAAGATGGCGAGGCCACGCTCTCCGGTTACACCCGCGTAGTTTCCAAGGTAAGCTATCAAATCCTGAGTTTTAAGTTTTCACTTCTATCGGCAGTTCCTATGACAGCCAATTTTTTTAATTTGAAAATGTCATCACAATTTTGATTTATTTCCTCGCAAATATGTTATAAAACGTCGTATGACATACGTGCGCTTTGATCATTACAGCCTCTGCTAATTATAGCAATATCGCTTCGGCTGTAATTATCAACTTAGCGCACCTATAGCATAATGTACTACTATCTCTACGCTCTGTAATTTCACTGGAAACATTGTTCTTCAAACCTGAACACATTACTGCTTAGCGGTAGACTAACTAGCAAAGGTGTGGTATTTCCCCAGACGGACTCTGCAAATTATTCCAAAGTCAGATAAAAATAAAGCAAGCCTCAATATCAATAGTTAGCAACATTCAGCTCAGAATCAAAATTTCTCGATGAATTCACAAAGCAAACACGAAAACTATTTACTTTTTAGAAATAATAGATTCCACTTTTTACTCGTTTCAATTCACCCACGGAGTCAGTATTAGAGTGCTGAATTTTTATGTTTTGATAACTTCTAAAAGTCACTTTATACCGATTTTTTGCAATCCTCAAATGAACTTAAAAGTCAATTTTAACTCTAACATATTTCTACTATTTTTATTAAAATGTCTAGGTAACTAGGTATGAAAATAGTTAAGTAGTTAGCCTCAGGTGGTCTATGTTTGCTTTGAATTTTTGGGGACGTACGCAAGAAACAAGGACCCACTAATCTAAACTTAATAATATCTATGTAGTCATTAGTCAATACTAAAACACATACAAGCATATAGATACAAGTCTGGAACATTGCCGCAAGATTGCAAGTTTGGTTTTTCATGATTTTTTTTAACGTAATTTAACCACTCCACAGGCTCCGGGGTCCGTGATCTTTGTCATTACAATAATATTTTTTTATTTACATAGTTATTGGACCATATTGAATACATTTCCGAGACTGTGCAGCAGGTCTGCATTATCTAGGTATTACTTTATTTAGTTATTTGTTTTATCGCATTACTTTTAGCTCGAAAAATCGACATCGATTTATGTCTGATATTCTAAAGACTCAAACGAAAAGGTTTGAAACTACATCCCAAACAAATATATTAGTATACACTTTTTCACTCACACTTCTCACACAATCTCGCCCCAAACTAAGCGAAGTACTTGTATTTTATAAGCTATTCGTGCCTGTCCTACTTACACAGTCTAATTTATCTCACGATATCAAATGCTTTTATTTCGCGAACATTAATTAGGTGCTGTGTAGGCTGTTGTTTCGAGTCCTATTCAAGTGACGTCACCGTCGCCATAGGGGTCTCATAATTATGAGAATCATTAAATTTTCCTCTGTAAATTGACTTTGCACTCCTCCCTTCTCTCACTTAAAGGGACGGCTCGCGTTTCTGTTTTGAGATCGAATTCAAGGATAACATTTTAAATAAGCGCCTACTTCTTCAAATTGTCTCAACTTAATCAAAAATATTAATTTCAACGTATAAGTGTAAGCATAAGGACCCCACTAAAATATTTCCACTGGGACTCGGGGCCTTCTTTCGCAAGGAGAGAAGCAAGACTATATAATCCACCACGCTGGCCCAGGTTGTTGTCTTATCTGTAGTGGTAGGACTCTTAGCAGAGTCCGCCTGGGGAAGTACCGCACCTTTGCCAGTTATTCTACCACTAAACAGTAATGTGCCAACATTACTGTGTTCCGGTTTGAAGGGCAATGTTTCACACTTACAACAACTTAGATCTCTGGGTAACAAGCGCAGTGCAGTGCTAAGTAATGATTTGGACTCTTGGTGTTTCAATAGCTGCGTGTCACTGTGCTGTTATGTGGTAGGCATGTTGCTTACCATCAGGCACATGGCATGCTCGTCTCGTCACTATTTATTAAAAAAACTGAAAAATATGACCTTGACGGATTCTAAGTACATGTCGGTTTCCTCACGTTTTTTTCTTTCACATTTTTATGTTAGGGGCTTAACGACATGACTTCGAAAATACAGGGGTGCGCGTGAAAATTGATCCCGGCTCCGGATCGGCAGTTGCCGTTCTCCCGACTAGACAACCGCAACTTATGCCCGAAAAGCCGTAACGTAATTTTAACACAGTGTACAGCGCCCAAGTGTCCAAAAATTAAAAGCACACACCACTTGTTCAGGTCCTTAACGCCAAACACAATATTTAAATGATGTATGATTTATTTCTAGACCAGTTTTGTAGTATTTTACATTAAGGATGAAATAGATCTGGATGCTAGGTGTAGTTGTGGCCGATTGGATTGCCGCGCGCAGCGAGTGCCAGGGCCGCCTGCGTCGGTCCCCTCTCGGTGTGTGCTCGCCCCCGCTGTCGCCTGCGTGCGCTTAGATGCAGGCGTAGACATCCCCCGAGGGGTTGAAGAAATCTTCAAATGTCAATGTTTGTTGTAAGAAGTTGTCAGACGTCCATTGGTAAAGGACATGTTGACATTGTTGATGGCTTGTTTTATGACGTCTTTAGAATTCTGCAGATCTTCCACTCTAGTGACCTATCTTGACCAAGGTGAAGCTGCATTACTCGTCCCATTTTCCACTGCGGTGACATCAGGTGATGATGACTGGGTCTTCAACTTTAAGTGGCTTGTTATAATTATATTCTCCATTTGGTCCTCTGTTGTATCTCAGTCGTACATTTGTGACAGCACCCAAGTGTCCAAAAATGAAACGCACGTATTACATCTCATCATCATATAAAGGTTGTATTCGTTTGTTTGAAAAGTTTAGTCAAATGATAACAGCGTGTCAATACACATATAAAAGGGTGATTCGTCTCGGAAACAAAACATTTTAAGGATTAACAGTGCCATCTAGTTTCGTTCGAGACAAACCAATAATTGTATACAAAATTACTAATTAAACAGACAGCCAAGTCAAAATGTATGTAGCTCTATATAGCTCTAAGCGATAAGTTTAGCCGTTAAATGCTTCGCCCTACATCAATGAGATTTATACCCACCATCGTGTTAGTAATTACAATAAAAGGCTTATTTTTAAACTTGGACCACCACATGCTAGTCCATGCTCTATGGCAGAGTGGACATTTTTATTTGTGCGTCTTTAAATATTTTTATGAGAACCTTAGAGCTAAGCTCTATTTTTTTACCTGAACTGTTTAATAGTCCAACTCCCACAAGCAGTATCTATTCACGAATATGACACATGTGTCAGCCATTTCTCTCCTCGACGATATCTAAGAAGAGGACGACCCAACATAACACCGCCGCAATAAGGCACACATGCAATTCTTATCTATATCATTAAACTTAAAAAAAATCAATAAAATTACCTACACAAGCCACATGTGTTTTTTTTTGCTAAGTGTAATTGGTAAATATAGAAAATTATGTTTAGGTAATTCAAATTAAACAGTTGTGTTTCTGTTCCTGTGCTTCAGTTTGTAAGACAATATTTCAAGAGAAATTGCATGGAAATAAGATACGAGGAATTTGTCTTGTATTATCTCCAGCTAACGAGTTAGTAGTACAGTGCATTTTTTTAAGTAGGTATTAGTACAGGTTTAAGTACATTTGACCGCCATTTTGATGTTATAAGACTTATGTTGTCTACGACGGAGCGTGCTTACCTGAAAGAAACCAATTCAATTTCGAATTTAAGATACCAAGATTGTAACTTATGCTGTAAGCAAATAACTGCGAGACTCTGTACTATTACGGGCATACATGTTGTTTAACATCATGCGCATATCATGATCGTCCTTTTTTCTATAATACATATAAATATTTTATACTATATGGATTACTACTGCACTGCACATTGGCAGCTGACCCTTACTTTACCCGGGCTAAACAAGCACATATCAGGTGAAATATCGTTATAACTCTATTAGATTCATTCATTAAGTAGATAAGGATTTTTACTAAAAATTACTAATATTTTGGCAGAAATTCTTATTGTTTCTAGCAATAAATATAGTCTGTGTAACTCAGGTAGAGATTACCAACGATCTCAATACAAAGATGTGCCCTCCCAAATTTCAGGGCGCACGGATTCATGTTATCGTTGGGAAGAGTGAGCTCACTCTTTCCGTTCTAGTCGTTTGCAGTATCAATCTGTAATTAGAACTCAGATACATAACCAATAATAGGCTATTTATATGCACGCAGAGTTTCTTAGATAACTCCTTTCTTAATTGTAAGTGAACGAAGTCACAGGTACTTGTATTAATATAGATAAAACGGATCCCAAATCCTAAGTCACCTTTGATCGTCACGCATTCAAAGTTGAAACTAAGTAGGACATACACAAGCAAGTTCTAAGTCAAAGCAATCTAAAGCTAAAAGTCTTTTTTTAGCCGCCACGAATTTGTGTACGTGAAAAAGAAACACGTCCTGAAATAGAAGAGAAACTTTAAATTGATTATTACGTATTCCATCCGCGAGTTCGCAGATATTCCGGAATATACATATTCACAGATTTATACTGTAAAGCATGTATGTGTGGCACGTATGTTGTACCCACCAAATTACTGTGGCCGCGTTCGTCAGAATCATAGATTTAATAATTTATGTTCGTCTTGCGACCTCAGTGATTCCGCGGCCTGTAAAATATGGTTTGATTGAATATTCACTGGAATATTTAGAAGGTTTTGGTTTTAGTGAATGTAAGATTAGTTCTTAGACGGTGAATTATTATGATTAGTTTGGAATCAGACACGAATGTTATTTAATATTAGACTACTGGCTGTATCCTGCGCGCGCTGCTACGCCATTTGTCGAGAATTGGTCGTACAAACTCAGAAAACTGGTTTGGCTCATATATAACAACTTTGCTTGAAATGTTCAAATCAAATGCATTGTTTAAGATTCTTTAAGGGACAAATAGACCATTTTTTTGTATATGTTTGTACCTATAGATTAACTCGTGATCAAATGCAAATTTTAAGGCAAATTGTATTCATTTATTTCAGTAGTTTATAGTTTTTTTATTTGTTGCTCCCGCGAAAAATTTTTAGCTGATAAACCGTCACTTATGATTTGTTTTGTCAAAAGTATTCTTAACATGTTTGAGAGTAGATTTAATTTTTAGCAGAGATTAGAATAATAAATAAATAAATAAATATCGGTGGACAATTCACACACAACACCATCTGACCCCAAACTAAGCAAAGCTTGTAAGATGGCGGCCAGATAGCTGATATAATACTTATATAGTTTCAAATACATACTTATTATACATAGAAATACTTTTACGGTTTACTTGTACCAGTCAATACAATCATTTATTCATCAACTAGCGTCTGGCGGTACTAGTGTCTTTTGGAGTTACTCGCGGCTTACAATAAGTTTCAAGCCAGATTCGAAAACGATGAAACTTCCATTTGTAAGTAAAGTTTAAAAGTAGGTCTATATTCTCTTTTTTAGGGAATAAACTATATTTTTCTTTCAATCGGTTTCGTAGGTTAGGCGTAAAGGCATAACAGACTGAAATATTTAATATTAGTATAGAAATTAGTATAGATGAGCAATGGAATAACATAAATCCAATTACGATAATAGTACGAATTCATTATGACATAAGTGCGGTAAGTTGAAAATTACAGCCGAGGCGATAATGCTACAAGAAAGCAGAGGCTGTAATTATCAAAGCGCACGTATGTCATACGACATTTTACTACACATTTATGCGAGGAAAAAAATAAAACTCTGACGACATTTTCAAATAAAAACAATACAGCGAAAAGAAAAAGAAAGATTATATTTTATTTGTTCACAATTTGGCGAAGCGCGTGCATCAGCGCTTTTTTATTAATGCTAAGGCACAAAACAACAAAATTACAATATCTAGTAATAAATAAAATTAATATTTTTGTATTTTGTTATGGATAAATTGTTGTTATTTGTGGTCAAAATAAATTAAATTAAAGAATTAAATAATTCTTTATTTTCTCAATAAAATGTTGACCACTTTTCTGACATAAAAACATTGCTAAGATTTAAAAAAGTAGCGTTCGTTTTAGAGACCTCAGAGGTCATCTGTCCATCTAGTGGGAGGCCGTCCAACACCGCGTCTTCCCGTGGTCGCCACTTTCTCGCTCAAAATTCATATATTTTTCTAATTTTAAATGTTTTCAAGCGTTTTTGTCCGTTATAACATCATTAATTTATTTTAATAACATGCTGTTTTGTTCAATGTTTTGCTGACCCTACACAAAATTTAAAAATTCAGAAATTGAAGGACTCTTTGCAAAATCCATTTAGGAAAGTATCTGGCAATATTGCCTTTCAAACTGAACTCAGTAATGTTTGCACACTACTGCTTAGTGGTAGAATAACTGGCAAAGGTATGATATTTCTCCAGGTGGCCTTTGCAAAGATTCTTGCAAAGAGCAATAAGCAGGCATTTGTACAC
Source organism: Ectropis crepuscularia (assembly GCA_963693475.1). NCBI lineage: Eukaryota > Metazoa > Arthropoda > Insecta > Lepidoptera > Geometridae > Ectropis > Ectropis crepuscularia. The sequence goes on from OY856355.1 coordinate 26,384,876, forward strand.
TATTGAAAGCTATAAGCCCGGTATCTCTGACGCTTATAAGTATTAATTATTTTAGTATGCATAATAGTGAATATGTTAGTCAGTTTGTCTGTAATTATAAAGTGGGTCTATATGGGGTGGCATAACATTTTTTGTCCTATTTTAGGTAGGCATAACGTTTTTAGGACTAATGATAATTTACCATAACAACTAAACGCATAACTGTCTTCGCATAATGTTAACTAGCATAACCATATATAACATAACGATAACTTAGCATAATGTTTAAACGCATAGCCATATATAGCATACAGATAACTTAGTATAATGTTTCGACGCATAACTATAAATAGCATAATGGTTAAAGGCACACATTGAGAAAAGCATAACAATACTTAAACATACTGATCAACGGCATAAACTTTAAACGCCTAACTAAAAAACAAGTGTAAAGAGCGGACATAAATAAAATACGTGGGTGTGTGAAATGCGGGTGGGTACTTCGACAACAATATTTATTATTCGTAATGTAGGTATCTACTAATTTAATGGAATATCTATGCAGGACTATGCAGTAGTATAACAATTTTTGTACCAATTTATGTAGACATAACGTTTTTAGGACTTAAAAACCTATATACGCCTAAGACATATGGTGCACTTTTTGACTCCGGGTGGGCTCCCGCCAGAAGCTCTTCGGTCAGCCCTGAGTGTTGCTTCTCCACTCAGGACCTCCCTTGAGCTTCTGGCTCCCGCATTTTTTAAATACACTCTAGGGGTAGTAGCGACAAGACTAGGTGGAGTCGGGGTGCTCCGAGTCGGATCTGGACCCTATATAACCTGGTTATATATTACGTAGCACAACAAATAATTAAAAAATGCTTAAATGCGTCTGAGCAACAGTCGAATTGAATGTAGCACAATAGATTGTTATGCTTAAAACACATAACGCCAAAAAATGAGTATGCGAAAGTTGCATTATGACACTATACATTATGCTACATTCATTATGACAAAGTAAATTAGGAACAAAAAGTTATGCGTTCTAATAGGCTCCCTTATAAAGTTAGTTTAGTAACTTTTGAAAGAACACCTGCAAAGTGAGTCAGCGCAAGTTTCCTGAAAATCAAAGTATTCTGTATAAGTGCTCGGAAAACTAATCTAGGAAAGTGGTATCTACCGTTAAAGGTTACTTACTTAAAAACAGTTTGTACACAAGTACAGTTGTAGTAACAGTATATTTTGTAACAAACTAAAATACAATGAGAACTACACTACGCTACATACCTAGCTAACTACTTACACTAAGCACACCTGAATTATCCGTAGACCAATGAAGGTCTACGGATAATCCAGATGTTCAAGCCCACTACCAATCGGAAGCGTACAGCGTATCGGAAGCACTCAGAAAGACTTTTGAAGATGAGGTGTACTCTCCCGGACCCCACGAGCTCAATGTCTCAACCCCAAAGGGCTCCAATATGGAACCTCTTCCGAGGGTTGCATATTTCCGCCGTTTGATTCGCTCAGCTGAATTAACCACTGCATCGGACCTACTATGTGTCAGGAAGATGTGATGGTGCCAGAGTATCGACGCAAGTTGCGTCCCACACTAGTGGGCAAACCAACATCCAAGGCACAACAGTTAAATATGTTAGCCTAATGGATATTCTCTGATGCAAACATATAAAAACTTATTTCGGGGCACCGCACACAGATTTTTTCATAGGCCGTGAATTAGGCTGATCGTCACGCTCGGAAGTAAAAGACTCAATCGTGTAAAATCAGGACCACCGAGTATACCCGAGCGAGCGAAAGATACAGCTGACAGTAACTTTCTCGCTTGCATATTCAGTTTATAATATTATCATCAACTTTTCAATACTTTAGTTATCACAAACCAATTTTATCCTTTGTATAATACGAAAAAAAAATAAAAAAAAATTGATTTCTATAGAATTTAATGTGCACTTCTTCCATGTGTACTAAGCACACACATTTTATTTTTAACAAAGAAAAACCTTATAAAAATTAACTGTAGTTTCCGCACTTATTTAGGCCTGTATTAATAATAATTAACAGTTAATATACCTTCGTCGATCACGAAACACTACCAAATATAATATTATGATGCTCTAAATAATACATTGATAAATTACAAAAACACACTCCTACTCGTAAACATGTTGTTTCAAACTTATCACGGCATCGAAATAAACCAATGGATGTGCCCTGAGCACCTTGAAATTGGTAACAAACTGCGTCTCTGTGTGTATCGTAAGTGGCTTACAGACAACCAAACTACTTGACCCCTAGAATCATTAGCGGCGAGATATGCTGTGGTTTTACTATTTTTGGTTGTTGTCAACGACCAGTGATAGGTAAAAACGTCCGGCGTCCACCGCTTCCTGCAACCGACTAAAACGGAAAGAGTGAGCTCACTCTTCCCAATGATAACATAATTCCGTGCTCCCGGAAGTTTGGGAGGGCACATCTTTGTATTGAGATCGTTGTATCACGGTTAAGGAGAGGTGGGCCGTAATTTTGAATTTTTTAAACTATTTTTAGACCTATAAAATATATGTATTAGTTAAGGATCTAATCTAGGTTAATTTGCAGTTAGTTACACGATTTAAAGAATTTCACTCGATAGAAAAAAATCCCAAAGTTACCTCTTTTCATAAAGTTTTTTCAATTTTATGACTAAACTATTGAATTTTTACACAACATTTTTGTACTCAACGAAAGCCATTAAAAAGTTGTAGGTAAATTTGCAGTGTTTAACTTGATAAAAAGTATCAGTTATTTACCATGTTTAAATAACTACAATATATATAGCGCGCCGTTCGCCAGGACCGATCACTCGTGTTTTGGCGCTCGCGGACAAAGGACCTGTGCTTGATTTTGCAATTTTGACAACCGATAAATATTTAATATTACGACCATAGTACCACAGTATAACAATATCAGTAGGTATTACTACTGAAGAACGCTATGATCTTGATTTTTGATATCGTTTCCATTGGAATTGCAAATAAGCACTAATTCTGATTAGTACGCTGTTTACCTACTTTATGTAGTAGGTCAAAATGGCAGTCCCAAAAAACTGACGTCGATTCCGCCTCAGTAATACATTTTCTTACCACCGGATTCATTGGAAAATAGATAAGTTTGGGTTAAAATTTTGAAAAAATCCGTCAAATTAGAGGTTGAGAGAAGGGAATAATAAGAGGGGAGGAATCTGCGTCCCTGCGTAATGTTCGAAAACGTTTATATAAATAAATCCTAACTTGCATTTATATGCCAATTAGGTAAATTCTTTGGTAGTAAGGTACTTACTTAGAATAAAAATCCTAAGTAATTAACTACCTAAGAATTGAAAAGCTAGTAACGCAAGATATTTGATTAGTTAACAATGTCGTATCAAATTATTGTTCTCGCTCAGATCTACTCGGCAGTTCCGATGTCAACACATCGAATCTTTCATTTCCGAGCGTGACGATCAGCGTCATTTACAAGTACATTAAAAGAAGTTTTCACTTCAAAACCTCACAATAAATCTGATCTCAACAAGAATCAGGACTTGCGGCTTATCAACTTTTCACAGTAATTTATTTTCGCTAAATACCATTTTGAGGTTACCTTTTTTTCTAATGTTGAATGTCGAATCGATATTGGCGATATGCAATCTGTCTCTTACTGTTAAATAACTGATAGTATTTTCAAATTACCTCAGCAAAGAGTATACCGGCCGACGCTAATAAAAAAACCGAATTCGATAAATTAAATTTTAAGTTAAGTTAATTTAAAATTAATGTAAGATACTCGACCAAATTTAATAGGATGTCTTTTAGGCAGTATAAATAGAATTTAACTCTGCACTCAATTTCCGATACGTAAATATTTTGGTAAAGTTTATAAACATATACTGAATAAAGTTACAAAATCCTAGGCAGTGGTCTCCTGTCGCGGTCTCGCGTCGCGGTCTCAGCGCGAACCTAAAAGCGTTTTGTTCCTTATTAAAAACAATATCTGAGTAATTTCGTGGCTCAGTGGGGCTCAGTCTGCGGGTCAGTCTCGGTGAGCGATCGTGAGTTTCATCTTCTCTCAGGGCACATAATTGTACTGAATATGGATATTTAATATGGATTTTGAATATGAATATGGATATTCTGTGTACAGAGATAAATCAGAAAGAATATTTAATCTAGTCCTACTCTGGTTACTTTCAAATAAATACAGGACACAAAATAAATTTATTCTGGTGTTTTTTTTCAACGCAACGACGTGTTTCGAACATTAAAACGGTGCTTTTAATGTAGTAATAATAAAACATATTTTGAATGATTTGTCGTTATCACCGTGCCACATGACAAGAACCTTGTGAAAGCCCAGAAGGACAAGCTTAGCAAGTACCTTGATTTGGCTTATGAGATTATCGCCATGCGGGATGTTGATTCAACGATCATGGTCCCAATAGTAGTGTCGGCAAACGGCCTTATAGCGAAAAGTCTCGACCAACATCTCAAGAGACTTTCGCTAGACGGTTTGATCAAGGGTCAGATGCAGAAGGCGGTCATCCTCTACACAGCGCGCGTCGTCAGGAGGTTCCTCACTCTGCCGCCCTAACCACCGGTAGCTTGGACCCTGCCCCGCTGCTGGCTGCACCCTAATTTTTAAGTGTTTTGTAATGTTTATATTTTTATAGATATTTTTAAAACTTAGAAAATATAAGAAGAATGAATAAATAACATTTTTAATTAAAAGAGACATTTGCAGTTCTTGCTCGTCTCGTCACTCTAAATTATATTTAAAAAAATAAGTATCAGCTAATTTAATAAACTTAATACGGGACCACTTCTGAAGTATGATCTACCAACCAAAAAAATAATCATCAAAAACGATTCATAATCGACGGAGCCCCTCAGGCTGAGAACGACAACTTCCTAAATCGACAACTTCCTAAAACGAAAACTTCCTAAAACGACAACTTCCTAAAACGACAACTTCCTAAAACGACAACTTCCTAAAACAACAACTTCCTAAAACAACAACTTCCTAAAACAACAACTTCCTAAAACGACAACTTCCTAAAACGACAGCTTCCTAAAACGACAACTTCCTAAAACGACAACTTCCTAAAACGACAACTTCCTAAAACAACAACTTCCTAAAACAACAACTTCCTAAAACGACAACTTTCAAAAGCTAACATGACATGCAAAAAACATTAAACCGAATTGAGACCATCTTCTTTTCTATAATTAAATTAATAAAAAATAAATGAAATATATCTTATACAAGGTTTTTTCTTCTTTGACTGTTGCCATTTTAATGAGGCTTACTAAGACCACGATAGGTTCTGTTCTCTGATGAAACCCGTAAAGGTACCAGGAAAATCCAAGCAAATTAACTTTACGATCTTTTTTCAAACACAAAAGAGTTTTACAATAATAGGGATTAAATCAAAGCCCCACGAGGCAAGGAGCGTTTTAATGGTTTTTTTTTCAATTCATAGTTAGCCCCTCAGTTGAGACTAATTTTAAGACAAATTCTATTAATTGATTTCCCCTGTTCATCGTTTTTTTTATACTGCTGCCGCAAAAATGTTTAGATGATAAAGCTTCACTTATGATTTGTTTTGTCATAACTAACCTCAAGATTCTTGAGGGTAGATTCAATTTTAATATATTTTTTTAATTTTTTTTTTTAATTTTCACATGGTGAGTCATATGCGGCGCCGAGCCCATATGGGTTCCCATGCCGCTTGACGGGTTAGTATAATTTATTCTCGTTGAATGTACGCAAGTTTCCACGAGAATCAAATAATTGTTAGAAAGTTATTTCACGAAGAATATGTGGTGACTAAGTAGCGAGAACGTCGAATGTACAGTCGCGGTAACGTAAGTTCGAATCCCACCTCTCCTCTTAGCATGTTTCCATCTAAGTATACAAGCTTGTTATAAAAATTGGCTCTAACGGAGAATAATTCGTACATGTATGATGTATTGTGTATGTATATAATTAGCGTGTAGGGCTCTTTGCAGAGTCCGCCTGGGGAAATACTACACCTTTGCAAATTATTCTGCCACCAAACAATAGAGTGCAAACATTACTGTGTTCCGGTTTGAAGGGTAATGTTTCCAGAGAAATTACCGGGTTGCGAGATAAAACACCTTATATCTCCGGGCGACGAGCGCAGTGCGGTGCTAGGTGACGATTTCGACTCATCATGTTCCAATTGCTGCGTGTCACTGTCCTGTTATGAGCAGGCTTAGCCACATGTCTTGTATGTTTTGTCACTCTATACTACAAAATAAAAATAAAACATTTAGAGGAAATTGTTTTGTTCTAAGATAGACATATTTCGTAGATACAGACCTACGTGTTATCTGACACTGACCTCCACTTGGCCGGTTTTGTGGATTATGGCCTTGACTAGATCCTTGTGAGAGAAGACCCCAAGTCGCAGCATGGTTGACGTTCCAAACACTGGAACGAAGAGGTTTGACTCTAGTTTTATGCAAAAAAATTATGTGACTGTGACTTTGCGTTGCCTAAGTGAATTTTCCCGATGGTTACAATCTTAGTGTCTTCACATCGAGAGTGAATCAGTTTCTTCTAGGTAAGCTTTATCCATCACGCGAGATGGCGGTCAAGTGGATACCTCTAATAGTTAAAAAAATCAGTGAGAACATTTAGGGCACAAAACTGCTATGCGATGCAATGCGATGCGATCCGACGCCGCATCGGAGGAACTTGCGATGGCGAATGGCTCCGATGCGACGTCGCATAGCATCGCATCGCAGTTTTGTGTAGGAGCCCTTAGTGGGCTGCTTATTTTATAACGTCATATGATGTACACAAGTTTAAACAAGACTAAAATAAATAATAATAAATAATTACAAAAATATACTCAAGTTCCAGAAGTATTTGCGATAGTGGAGCATCCATTTCGTCCTAATTATTTTCGCTAAACTGTATGGTGAACTCAAAACCCAATGAAGCAACTGTCAGTTCAGCGTACACGCGTCATGACGTCATAACACAGCAGCTGAATGACGGCCGCGGTACATCAATAGACGAAGTAATCCAAGCTGTTAATAATTAATAAGCAACAAGTCGGATCGGGAATCCGGCTATCTCATTAATGTCCGAGTACCACTTATGGCTGTGGGAATTGTGTACACGGAACGCTTATTGTACAACAACGTTTATGTAGTAACAAATTTCTTCGCTTCGGACAAAAATATACCCGAGATAGATATTCCGAGAGTTGGTAGCAAATTTTGGGCAGGTTTTTGAGGTAACCTAAAAACTTCTCACATAACTCTCCTATTATATCCCAAACACGGAACCGCGGAACAGCGGACCTGGTTGGTGAGTATCGAGGCAAAATGAATCCCTCAACTTAGGTCACATGGCAGGAGGAAAGTTCCTCCAAAATGATCTGCTACAGTTATAAACAACACCCAATTGAAATGTCAAATTGCCTGAAATACATTTTACACATTTTACACGTCGAAACTAAAACATACAAAAATGGAAAATGCCCATTTAGAAAGAATATTGAGCAGAAATTAACCTGGCCTATACCTCATCTATTTCTTATTTTCTTATATGTAAAAATATACGTTTGTCTGTGTGTTCTTTATAGAATCTTTAACTACTCATTTGGTCATCACATGCATCATGAACAACAAACTTTGCTAAATATACATATTGATGAACAATATTGTTCATCACATGAGCTAATGAGTACTTTACTATAGTATATTTAGCAAAGTTTGTTGTGTATGAGCCAAAAAAGGTCTCAAAGTTACTACGACCAACTTTCGACAGGTACAGCTAGTAAGAAATATAAATCCAACACTGTAAGAAGCACGTCCTGCTCCACCGGCGCTCTGACGTTACGTCACTACGATGCTACAATAGCGTGACGCGACCCCTATCAGTTTTCCTTGCTTTTTTATAATATAGAGTGACGAGACGAGCAGGACATGTGCTTGTAAGCAACATGCATGCCACATAACAGCACAGTGACACGCAGCTAATGAAAGACGAAGAGACCAAACCATTACCTAGCACTGCACTGCGCTCCTCACCCAGAGATCTAAGATATTATATCTCTAAGCCCTGTAATTTCTCTGGAAACATTGCCCTTCAAACCGGAACACAGTAATGCTTGCACATTACTGCTTGGCGGTAGAATAACTGGCAAAGGTGTGGTACTTCCCCAGCAGACTCTGCCAAGAGTTCTACTATTACTACCTGTATTGTAACTGTACTGTTACAATTTGTAACCCTAAGTTGCCTATATAATATGTAACATTGTTGTTTATTGCAATAAATTCAGTCTTAAAGATGATATCGGGTGTTTGATGCCTCTCCTAATAGGCCACACCTTTACATACCAATAGCATTCAACGTGGTAAAATAAGGTATCACTTCAAAAAACGACCAACCTAGACGCCTTTCCTAGACGTTTCACATCAGAAAGACAAAGTTAATAGCTCTCAAAACAAACCAGTATCAATCCACTGCACGTGGCAAAGTATTTATCACACAAAATAACGAAAAGCAAGTCCTTAACAAATGCACTACAAATGAAAACGAAGCTTCGAGTTAAATTGTTCCTCCAAATGGAAGTTTCGAGAACTCTTTGGATTCAACTCTTGCAACAGGTCTCGACGAGACTTTGAGAGTTTCGTGAAGTTTTTTAAAACAGATTTGTGTCATAAACAATGTCCAAGTGAAACATAACTTCTTTTTGATAACATATATTAATGAAAACAATAATAACAATAACAATGAATGAAAACTTCTTTCGGTGCAACACTCACACATTTTTCATGGGCTGTGAATTGACTTCAAGCGTCACGCTCGTTAATGAAAGCAATCTTAAAACACGTTAGCATTTCCAGATGGACATGGTGTGTTACCATGGTTACCATTGCACATTTACACATCTAACCATGGCTGTCTAATATATGCTTAAAAGACTTAGTTAGACGAGAATGCTATGAAGATTTATTCCAGGCTAACAGAGCCTTCCGTTTTCGTCTGAGTAGTTTCCAAAAGTGAGCCATAAAATTTTCAGTTATAAGTTTTCAGTTCTATCGGTAGTCCCTATGACTGGCATTTTTTTAATTGGAGAAACTAAACAACCACCTTTTTTACCTCCGACACAAAAACGATGAAGTTTGTCTGTGCAATTAAAAGGAGTTTCAAATTTTGTAGTTCCTACTAACTTTTTGTAGTAATTTTATAGTACGACTCTTTACACAGGCCGCCTGGGAAAGTACCACACCTGTTGGCAGTTATTCCACTACTAATGTGCAAACTATTTAATATAAAAATTAATGTTTTAACTATTACTTATTTTAACTAGTAATCAAAACTATTTAATGTGCAAACGTAACTGTGCTCCGATTTGAAGGGCAATGCTTTCAGTGAAACTACAGGGCATAGACATAAAACATCTTATATCTCTGGGTAATAAGCGCTGTGCAGTGCTAGCTAATGATTTGGATTCTTCAATCCCGTAAAATCATTTTATTGAAATCAGTGTGTTTCTTGATATATCAACTAAAATAATTAATTAGCTTTCATTTATCTGAACGACTTAGGTAGTTATGGCTTCTTATGAAATTTAGTTAAGTGTCTGAATTTAATTGTAAATTGAAGTCGGATTTGGGTTTTTACGAAAAATTTAATAATAGTTAGGTATCTTATTTTCGTAAATTTTTGAATTGTTCTCGCGCATCGTGCCTTATCTATATCAGATGGTCATATCAAATTGCGAAGAAACGTTACTCGATGACGTGACCACAAATAGTGGCCTGTGATTGGTCAAATGGTTATCACCTAGAAAATGTAACAATTCAAAAAAAGAATGATCAGACAAAACTATTGAAATGATAAAACACACATGACTTAATTACACCTAATGAGTTATATACATACAAAGAGAATAAAATGAGAATAAAAGTATTATATACCAAACATAATATTTCTAAGAATTTCAGTATTCAAAGACAATATACGAGTTGAGACAGCTACTCGTATAATAATGCTTTTGCAAAATTAACGAGGGCGTGTAATTACCTTGCATATTATATCAGAAATAATTGAGTGAGAGTGAAGTAATGTTAGGAAGAACGATACGAAGAAATTCGCGCCCTTTTTGTTTAGAATAGGACTATTTAAAGGATATTTAAGTGGTGGAGCAAGTTCTTGATATTTTGATGTAGTTTCATGCACCACGTTTTGTTTAACTGACGAAGGCAAGAAGTTGATACAGCATTTACGTTAAATACAGATTTTAAATAGAAAAAAGTAGTAGTAGTACCTATTACATACCTAACTTAATTAATCTGCGTAAAAACAAAAAAACGACATCATTTTAAAATTAAATTCAGACACTCCACTACATGTTAGAATAAAATAAATTTCACAAGTAACTAAGAATGACTACGTCATCCAAATACTTAAAGTCGATTTAAGTTTTTTGTTGATTCATTGATTCCAAAAATCACGACATCGTTTTCGATGAAATTTATATGGAACTACGTATGAAGTATTTTCTATTAAACAAAAATTAAATCATCATAATCGATTTGTAATTAGCGGAGCTATCGCGTAAAATAAATACAAAAAAATAGAACCGAATTGAGAGCCTCCTCTTGTAGTCTGTTAAAAAGTACGTAAGTACATAATTTGTAAATATTTTATCCAACGAGATATAATTTTTAGCTTTAATATTTCATAGTTAAAACATAAAAGAAAAAACATTGATTTTGTTCGCGTAGGATTTTCGAAAGCCAAACCTTCGTGTCTATGTTGGCAAAATTTAAAAAAAAAAAAACTAAAAGTTTGTAATTAAAAAAAAACATTCATAATCTATTTGATGTTCTACTTTGACGATATTTCTACGAAATTAACAGATTAGTGCGGCAAAACACTTAGGACCTAAAAGTGTCGAATAAAATATTTGTCGGTATAAAGCTTTTAACTTATAAAAACATTACCTGGAGATTATACCTATCCAATTATCCATTTACATTTCGTTGCTTAGATACTTACCTACATTTTTGTGTAGGCTTTTAACTTTTTGTAAATTTGAACCACTGCTAATTAAATTTAAAGGTAACACACGAAAGTTATCAAACATATCCTATACAAGTAGCGCCCTGCGGGTTTATCCGCGCTGTTTCCGTTCCCTCTATTTTTCCTTCATAAAAAATCTCTATAAATAAATAAACATTGGTGGACAATTTTATTCACACACAACACCATCTGACTCTTAACTAACCTAAGCTTGTAATATGGCGGCCAGATGATAATAATAATAATAAAAAACTTTATTTGAGCAAAAACAATATGGCGAGTACAATAGTAATATTGTTTAAGGAACCCTGGATCTCACACTAGGTTAAGTCCTGTGTCGTGAAAATCCAGTGCCTTCGGTGGTGATTTTACACATGTTCACCGATTAACACAAACAACACATAGAAATAGAAAAAAAAAGCGGAAAATGTAACTATGTGAGAAAAAAAATATTATATACATGTATGTATATATCAGGTATAAAAATAAAATAAGATAGGACCTTATGGAGAGAGCCTTTACCTGATAGATGATATAGTTGTAAATACATAATTATAATACATAGAAACACAGTAAAAATATTATAATTCAACTCTTCACGATCACGGAATGCATAAACAGCCCATTCAATAAATGTTCGCAATGCTGGGACTCGGGGCCTTCACTCGCAAGGAGAGTCAAAGTCATAATCCACCACGCTGCGCTAGCCCAGTGCGGGTTGGTGTACGACACATGACCTCGAAAGATTATAGGTTCATGTCGGTTTCCTCACGATGTTTTTCTTCACCGTTTTTCAAGTTACCGGCACGCAAGGACTATTACTAAAAGGAAGAGGAAATAAAGTGGCCAAGTGCAAGTTGGACTCGCCCATGAAGGGTTCCGTTGCAGCAAGTAACATAATATATGTACATAGTACCTACACATAGTTTTTTTAGTTCGTTGTAACTTTGATCGAAGTTTTAATAATAATAATGTATTTATGACGTATTAAAAAAACTACTCATCAGATCGAGTTCAAACCAATTTTCGTTGGTAGTTTGCATGGTAATGTACATCGTATATTTTTTTTAGTTTTTTCATTCTCTTATTTTAGAAGTTAGGAGGGGGGGGGTGACACAAATTATTCTCGCGCAAATTATTCAGTGTAGACAAAAACTATATTATAAACCTCAACATCATTTTTAAATACCTATCGAAAGACATCCCACACGTGATGAAAAAAAAATTTATGAGTTTCAGTTCTAAGTATGGGGGCAACCCTAATTTTTCTTTTTTTTATTTTTTTTTTGTAAAAATCTTAATGCGGTTCACAGAATACATCTACTTACCAAGTTTCAATAGTGTAGTTCTCATAGTTTCGGGAAAAAGTGGCTGTGACATATGGACGGACAGACATGACGAATCTATAAGGGTTCCGTTTTTACGTTTTACGGAACTCTAAAAACGCGTATCAGGTAATACAATTTCTGTGTCGCCTCACTTCGAGTTGACAGCCTTTTTCGAAGAATCGTTGATGGAATAACGGTTAGCGACATGAACATTAATACGACAGTAATTTATAAGTTAAACAGTTAAAAGCAGGAATGAAATTCAAAGTAATGAGGAATCCTCTATGCAAATTAAATGCTAGCTAGTAATCGCCCTCGTTTTCACCCGCGTAATTGCCGAATCCTTCCATACACAGCGGAATTACGCGGGTAAAACCAAGAGATACTGCTTGTGTTTGTATATATATAGCACCTTCCTAGCTAACGCAGGTTTAGTTGAGCTTACAATTCCCATCCTTGACACCTATTTACGTGGCCAACATATTTTGTAAGGGTCAAGAGACAAAAACGTTGATTGTAGGGTCATGATGTGGCCCATTACAGCATTATAGGTCAGTTTTTACAGAGCCTGCGCCCAACACAGACATAATATAGAGGTCACCCAAATTCGAGACTTTGTTTGTGGTACAGTTAACTGTTTTTGTTTCAAGAATATCTTTTGATGTTCCTAAATACTGCAATAATTAGAAAATCTATATTTTAACTCTAATCTCACGCGTTAGATTACAATCTGACGGTGACTATTTCACGGGAACATATCTAATTCATTACCTAGAACTATGGCTATCTATCCTACTAATATAATTAACTTGTGATCCGTCCCGGTTCTACGTTCAAGGATCTTTTTTTTTTAAATAAAGAGTGATGAGACGAGCTGGTCATGTGTCTGATGGTAAGCAACATGCCTGCCACATAACAGCACAGTGACACGCAGCTATTGGAACATGAAGAATTCAAATCATTACCTAGCACTGCACTGCGCTCATCACCCACCCAGATATCTAAGATGTTATATCTCTAAGCCCTGTAATTTCTCTGGAAACATTGCCCTTCAAACCGGAACACAGTAATGTTTGCGCATTACTGCTTGGCGGTTGAATAACTGGCAAAGGTGTGGTACTTCCCCAGGCGGACTCTGCCAAGAGTCCTACCACTACAATCTATCATGTACATGTACATGACCAACGTTGACAGAATTTCAGTAGGTCCAGTAGTTCCTGAGAATAAATCAAACAAACTCTTCGGATTTATAATATTAGTAGGTATATATGCGAAGGTTTGGATGTTTTCTGCTCAATTACGATGCAGCGGATTAGATTGAAATTTGGAACACAATTGGAATATAGCCTTATAGGGCACACTAGCTACTTTTTGTGATATCACTACACACACCAATATCTGCCAGCATTCAGTTATGAACTTCGACACCTACTCCTACAATGCCTGTCTACTTCTTACTTGTATCACGTAAAGGTTCGACCGTCACTAGGCAATGAAAATGTTATCTGCTGACCTCTTAGAGCCGGTTTTCACAGCGCGGCTGCTAACCGCGGCCGCGCGCGGGCGCGGCAGATTTCCATATAAAATTGAATTCAAAATACACGACGCGGTTTACGGCCGCGGCGGCTGCGGCAGCCGCGCGACGCCCGCGTGGCTGCGCGCGATTCTTGCGCAGTAGCTTTCCGGAGCAGAAACTGCAAAAACCTGCGGTCTCGTAAGTATTGAAACAAAACCGTCGCGCGGCGCGGCGCCGCGGTTTGAAACCGTGTCGTGAAAACCGGCTCTTACCCGACTGGATTTTCTGCTAAAAATATATCTACATGTGTTATTTTCCATTGTAGACCGCAGGTCAAGGATTCCGAATAAAAAAACACTCAACCCGTAAATGTTGTTTAAAAGTTACTACAGGCTTCAGGAGGTACACATATCATACACGATCCGTAATTTAGGCACTTCGACCCTGTAAAGACACCCTTTCCAGAAATACCATGTACTTAACAGGCTACGCAGGACAGGCGTACAAACTCGGAAAGGGAAATTTGAGCTCAGAAGTATGAAGATCTTTTGCTATCACGCTGACTCTGATATACAGAGAAAAAATCTCCTCCAAATATTTTACGAAATAATAATAGGTAATACCTATAGACAAATCAAAAAACGTTTTTTGTGCCACAATTTTACTCAATATTAATTTTGTAGGAGTGGGCTCTTAAGACACAAATCAATATTCAGACCAATCCAGTCGCCGACTCTTCAGAAAACAGTCCTAATTTGATTCGCGTCCACAGAATTGAGGCATCAGCTGTTTAATTTACCCATTTTTGTTAGAATCTGGCTCAAATGTACCAACAGCAAACGGCTGAAATATATAACCACTTCCGAGGTTTGCATATTTGCGATTTTTGAGACGCTCACCTGAATTGGCCGCTGCACCAGTCCTTTAATGTGTCACTGGAAGATGTGATGTATATTAGATAGATAGATGTGATATTCATATTCATTCATACATATATGATCATACACCAGAAATTATTATGCGCGCAATATATATTTGAGTTTTTCTAGCAGTAGGTATTCGTCACAAAAGACAAAAAAAAATATGCGGTCGAATTGAGAAACCTACTTTTTTTTTTAAAGTCGGTTAAAAAGTGTAGTTCGCTAGTTCGTTTAGTCCCCTCATCACTAGATATTCTTGTGTCAACTCCCTCTATTTGTCAGTTTTTAGGACGTGTGAAACTGCACTGAAATATCGGAATCTCCATTCACTTTATGATCACGGTAAAATTTAGCTGATTCATTGTTCAGAACGTCAATTATAAATGTAGTTGTTTCATGTTTCCCGATATATTTTTAATGCTTGCCGAAGTCCGTTGTCCTTTCGGTGAAGTACAGTATTTCTGCGTAGCCCAGTGTATCCCAGGTCGAGATCCCTAATCATACCTGAAGGGCCCCGGCCCCACGCGGCGCCGTCATCTCGTGGAGTGCCGTTCTCGTAGATTGCACCCTTTCGGCCCTCCGCTTTCGCTGAACTAAGCGACGCGGCATTATGCGATGAAGTGGTCTGAGTACGGGCTTTTCGACTAGCTGTGTCACGTGTCTTTTACCCCCTTTTGTCCTATATTACTTCGTATACTGTAATCTTTAAACTTTTTTTTCTGGAGTCTATACAGTTTTCAAAATGTGAATGACCTGTTTTGAATTAGAGACCGTTGTATGTAACGAAACTGCAAGAAACAATAATAAAAAAAAAACATGCAACCGAATTGAGTCTCCCTTCTTTTTTTAAATAATGTGTTATACACACATTCATATATTTTTATGGCTCGTAATATTTTTTTAATAGGCCCGCGTTTGACCTTCAACTTGCCTGATGGTAAGCGATCGTGTCGTCAACGATGACGCACGTTCACCTAAAGAGTAGCTATTCACTCTGACCTTGAAAACTTCTAGAAAAGTATAAGTTCAACTAATATTATGAATACGAAATGTTTGGATGTTTAAATGTTTGTTGCTCAATCACGTCGCAACGCCTGCACAGATCGCTTTGAAATTTGGAACACTTAGTATTGTCAGACAAATCATGACAAAACCTAGTACGGCAGGCATGACAATTTTAACTACGACAAACAAAGTCAACAAAGCCAGATAAAAAAAAATATTGGCAGTCATAGGAACTACCGATAGAAATGAAAACTTATAACTCAGAATTTGATAGCTTACTTTGGGGTACGCGGGTGAAACCGGAGGCCATGGGCAATGGGAAATGCTGACGCATTTTCAGACGGCCAATGGCCACGTCCCGAGTTTACCCGAATATTTCTTATCATTCCCGAGAGTAACGCTAGAATACAATTCACAGCCCACGAAAAACCTGTTTGAGGCCAAAATAAGTTTTCACTTCAAAATTCAGCGTTATAAAACTGTCAGTGTAGAATAATAACATTATTTATAAGCGTCCCGTGATGACAATAACTAACTATCGCGTACATTTAGTACAAGCTTTGCTTAGTATAAGGCTTAGGCACTGTCGTGTAAGATATTTCCACAAACAATTACTTTTTAGGGTTTCGTAAAACGTAAAAACGGAACCCTTATAGATTCGTCATGTCTGTCTGTCCGTCCGTATGTCACAGCCACTTTTTGCCGAAACTATGAGAACTTGAGAACTACACTATTGAAACTTGTAAGTAGATGTATTCTGAGGTTTTAAGGTTTTTCCAAAAAAAATTAAAAGAAGAAAAATTAGGGTTGCCCCCCATAGTTAGAACTGAAACTCAAAAATATTTTTTTCATCAAACCTACACGTATGGGGTTTCTATCGATAGGTCTTCAAAAATGATGTTAAGGTTTCTAATCTAATATAGTTTTTGTCTACTCTGAATAATTTGCGTGAGAGACACTTCCAAAGTGGTAAAATGTGTCCCCCCCCCCCTCTAACTTCTAAAACAAAAGAATGAAAAAACTAAAAAAAATAAATGATGTACATTACCATGCAAACTACCAACAAAAATTGGTTTGAACTCGATCTGATGAGTAGTTTTTTTTAGTACATCATAAATACATTATTATTAAAACTTCGATCGAAGTTACAACGAACTAAAAAAACTATGTGTACTATGTATATTATGTTACTTGCTGCAACGGAACCCTTGAGCGATGAGCGAGTCCAACTCGCACTTGGCCACTTTATTATATTGATGTACTTTACTCTCCTATAGAGACTATTTTACAATATGAATTACCCAATCCCAGTTTTCAATAAGCTATTACCAACTAACCATTGCGGTAACGACCACAACAAAGCACCACCAATTGTCCACACACGTTCAATTCCGTTACATTATATTATGTATGTGTTAGTTATTGTGTGCATTTGGCCTGTCAAATGCACGATTCTTTTGTACTTCGATTTAATAACCGCATTGCCTATTACTGTTACTTGGATAGAGGTAATTTTATTTTATTAATTTATATTTTATACCTTTAAACAAGCAATTGTTGTATCTAAATTATGGAATATAATGTTTAATTATGCGTCGCAATTTATGGAAGATTTCAAGTACAAAAACGACTTTTGCACAGATTTTTCTTTGAAGGTCCTTTCTTGTATCAGTACATTGATAAAATCCTCTCTACGTTAAATACGTCACGTTTTGTGTGTAAAAGGAATATAATAACATCTTGGCTCTTATCCTTGGATTATAGGGAAACGGAAAATCTCTTGTCAATAATTAAATAACCTTAAGGGGTCTGTCTCTCGGCCTCCTATCAGCGTATCAGTACTCCAATGGCAAATCGGCAGTACAAGAGGCAGCTAAGAAGGAAAAGCAAGAAACAGACCCCCACCAATATTATATACCTACACAAACTATGCTCACATCACATCAAACATTCCCTCATCTCAGCATTCTTTCCGACCATCAATACACACTCCCTTACTCACATTCCCACAAACTGTACAGCAGGATTATCTTTGAGACCATTTTCAAAGCAGAAACCTGCATATCTTATTAGCCTTAGTTATCCTAGTTTTATTCATATACTTGTTTAGTTAGTGTTTTTAGTATATTAGCTATATTCAGAAGAGAAAGCACTAAGCCTCACAGCACAGGCTCCCCCTAGTGTGAGATTTAGGGCTCATAATTACATGAGATTGTTATAGAATTTGGTCGCGACTTACTTAAATAGTTATATTAGTCATAATCTGCATATTCGTTTCTTTAAGTATATTAGTTTAGATTAAGGGCAAACTGTTAAAAGGAAATAAATTTATTACAAATAAATATGTATGTAGAATCTGAATCTCGGAAACGGCTCGAACGATTTTCATGAAATTATGTATACAAGGGATATAGTATATCATTTTAAAAAATGCATTTTATGCGCGTTTTTAGACAATGAAAACCTGTTAGATTAACATTTAAATGCGTCGGTAAATTTTGCATTAATACGCGACAATATATGTACTAGCTCAGCAGGAAAGATGGGCTGTCAAGAAGTTGTAGATCCGGGTTCGAATCCCAGACGACTCCTCTTTTTCTTTTCTAGTTCTTTCTTATTTTTTTGAGAAAATCTAATACTGGGCGCCCTTTATCTGTAGGTATCTCAGTGTTTAAATCGAGCAAAGCTCGGTCACCCAGGTAGCTTTAAACTAGTTATTGTTTATAGTTTTTAGACTTTCCCGATTTGAAATTGTATTGTAAATATTACACAGGACGTAATCACCATCTAAATTATTATTTAACTAGCGGCGCCCCGCAGTGCTACTCGCGTGGTACCCGTTCCAAATTTCAGCCCAATCCATTCATACGTTACGACGTGATTGAGCAACAAACATCGAAACATTTATAATATTACGAGTAGTAGGATACGCACGGATGTTTGTTTGGCTTTCAAGCAAAAATTACTGAGGTGATTCGAATAACATTTGGTACATAAATACCTACATAGATAATAGTCCGAAATAACACATAGGATAGTTTGTATTCCTATAAAATAACGGGATCAGAGGTAATTTAAAAGCAGAGTTAGTGAGTGTGACTTCCAGGACAAATAATATTTTCATTATATTCTTTACTTCAAAATTCTTTAAATTTATTTTTTTAATTCAAATTTCGTTTTTGACGTGACAACGTCTAATAAATCGATGAATGCCGGCTGCATGCAAAAAAAAAGTGTCCCGTTATGTCCCGTTACGCTTATTATACGCTTGCGTCGCATCTTCAATGTTTTGTTATGACGTTGTCACGTTAAACTATCGTCCGTAAACCAACCAACTTTACAGACAGACAATTATTTTTTTGTTCCAATATTGCAGCATAGTGTAAAATGGTGTCATAGCTGACACCAGCCTAATTTACGAAACCGCAAACTTAACAAGTCCGCTGGCTAAAATCGGAACTAGTGATATTAGGTAGCTAGTTCACTTCGCATCGCTCCTGCACAAATAAATGTGAACGATGAAATATGAACCTACTGTCAACCTACGAAGATACACATTTAAATGAAAAAATAATTAAAATAAATGAATTCTTAAATTAAATTTTGATAGTACAGTTACAGTTACGTAAATGTAATAGAAAGAAAGAGCAATAACGTCTAATAGCGTATAGTACGATGACTACAAATTGTTGTCATTTAAAAATGTTTCTACAGTCTTTTGAGTTGTTGACTAGCCTCGTGGCTTAATGGGTAGTAACTCTGCCTGCGAAGCCGAGGGTCGTGGGTTCGATTCCCATCCATTGCAAATATTTGTGTGATGAATTCAAATATTTGTACTGTGTCTGTGTGTTTCTATGTATAATAAGTATGTATTTAAAACTATATAAGTATTATATCAGCTATCTAGCCGTCATAGTACAAGCTTTGCTTAGTTTGGGGTCAGATACTGTTGTGTATGAATTGTCCACCACCTTTTTTTTCCGACCCCTATTTTAACCCTCAGTTTTAACAGTAGATACAAGAGCGATGTGGTATATACGATAATGAAATTGAAGAATCTAATATTATCATTTTCATTTGTTTCAGGTAACATAGAGCTACATTTTATTACCTTAGCACATCCGATAGTGGCGACACCTTCCAGCTCGCCAATAAAGTTTGTATTAATGTATGTTGTCGCGCACGTCACTTCCGGAACGCGACGTCAATATCCGGTGGTAGTTCTCGGAACTATTGTAAATATCAATAAAAACGCCGGATATCCGGTCTCGGCCGAAAGGCTTAGGGTTGAATAGCAGTTTTGAGGTTACATGTAACTAGTGCTTATACTATGGAGGTTCATTGTTACATTTTTTATGAAAGTTTTGGAGATATTAGACTTTATTCTATAACCACAAAAATTGAGATTTAGGTTTTGTAAAATATCGTTTCTTTTTGGGACAAAGTGTGATTTGGCAACGTCATTAATAACAGCGATATTTTGATCTTGATGTTGAGTATTTACCATAGGAGGACGCCAGACATTTAGCTTGCTAACAAACTGTTTCACATTCTTTGCGGGGCGCGGGGGGAACGTATATTTCAAACATTTGTAAACTTGAACTTACACAAGAGCAACAAACCTCTGTTTGTACTCAAATGCTACACACCCAAACAAAACATGCACACATCTACGAACCGCGGTAGAACATTTTTGATAATAAATCCCATTTTGACATTCATAAGGGCACGAAAGGGGTATGTTAGAACTAGACTCGTCCCCTAAGAACAGTTGGTCTGAGCAATTTGAATTCGAAAATGTGCATGCAGAATATAGTGTTCATAAATACACGATTTGAGAAAAAAATCTGCATGATTTTCTGCTATTATTCCTGTTCCTGTTATTATATATACATTAGTACCTGGGTCACCGAGCTTTGCTCGGTTTAAATACTAAAAATACTTACATACTCTTAGATTTTCTTTAAAAAAAACTTGAAAAAAAAAAGAGAAGCCGTCTGGATTCGAACCCGCAGCTACTAATTCGTGACCGCCACGAACGCCCGACTTCCCGTATGAGCCAATTATGCTGTCGCGTCACGCGGCGAAATTTACCTTCGCATTCTAATGTCTAATGTGATAGTTTTTCGTTGTCTAAAAACGCGCATA
Source organism: Ectropis crepuscularia (assembly GCA_963693475.1). Taxonomy (NCBI): domain Eukaryota; kingdom Metazoa; phylum Arthropoda; class Insecta; order Lepidoptera; family Geometridae; genus Ectropis; species Ectropis crepuscularia. The sequence goes on from OY856355.1 coordinate 26,405,881, forward strand.
ATATGCGTTTTTTAAAAATGAAACCTAGTTAGATCGATTTATCGTCCCCCAAACCCCCTGCATACACAATTTCATGAAAATCGTTCGAGGCGTTTCCGAGATTCAGATTCTATATATATATTTATATATACATATTTATATAGGTACAAGAATTGCTCGTTTAAAGGTATAAGATAAAATAAGATAAAGTAAATAAATATTTATGGATATTCTTCAGACAACGCTAGGGAACTAGCTTATGTATTTGATAGTACTAGCAACGCCCCGTGGTTTCACCCGCGTAGTTCCCGACCCTGTTCATTTCCTCAGATAAAAGGTTACCTGTGTGTTATTCCAGAGCATTATCTATGTATGTACCAAATTTCATCCAAATCCCTTAAGTAGTTCTTGCGTGAATGAGTAATAAACCTACATCCACACATAGATACATTCTTACAAAGTTTCGTTTACAATATTAGTAGAATACTTAAAAAATAATATTTCTATTAACTACGTCTACGAAAGTAATTATAAAATTCCGTCCAAAACTCTCCAGACATTCACAATCAATGAGAAAGTTATTTTAATTCGATTTGAATGTTTTGATTCGTTTTCGAGTGGAATTGGTGATTGCTGAACGATACTATTCATATGAGCATTTACTTAGTGTCGGTTCTTAATTTATAACTCGACTAGCGGTCCGGCCCGGGTTTAACCGTTATACACAATATATAGTTTATAGCAAGAATCACGTACATTTCCAATGGTGAAATAATGTTTGAAATCGGTCCAGTAATTCCTGAGATTAGCGCGCCAAACAAAAATCTCTTCAGTTTGACAGTAGTAGACCTATTGATGAATGTCAAAGAGTTAATTAAGTGGCAAATCTTCGTATTTTAATTTTTAATCGTCTTAAAACGTCTACAAGGGCTGCACCGCAGAAACAAAGTCTAGACTTACTGTGATTGTAGGATTTTAGGAAAATATAATTCTTTTTAGGTATTTGAATTAGAAATCCTACTACGCGTAATAAATGCGAAAGTTTGTTCGGATGTTTCTAACTCAATCACGTCGCAACGATTGACCTTAGAATGCAGTCTGGAATAGCACTTAGACTACTTTTTATCGCAGTAAATAACGGGAACTGGAATTGCGCATGTAAAACGAGCCGCTGCTAATTAAAAATACATTTATTATTAGTGACAGCAAGTGGGTGTGAAATCAAAGACAAAGTTCCTAATACATAAATGTACATTTTACACGTCAATTAATAAAAACAAAAGTAAGCGCATACATTATTTTGTTATCAAATGAAAATTGCATAGTACGATAATTGTAGTGGTAGGACTCTTGGCAGAGTCCGCCTGGGGAAGTACCAAACCTTTGCCAGTTATTCTACCACCAAGCAGTAATGTGCAAACATTACTGTGTTCCGGTTTGAAGGGCAATGTTTCCAGAGAAAAACAGGGCTTAGAGATCTCGTCTCGCCACCCTTTATTTAAAAAAAAAAAACTATCACCCTTTGAGAACTAACTATAACTATAAAAAGTTTGATCGATAAGCCAGCATTTTAGTCTGTTTTTGAAAGTACCGAAAGTTGGCGCCGATTTAACTATTTCAAGAAAACTGTTTAAAACTTTGTGAACAGCAGGTTTAAAGGGATTAAAAGCATCTTTTGTTTTAATCCAAATAATGTACTTACTTAGTACTGAAGATGTACTTTATTGCATTCAAACCCGTTTGCCCTTCACATATGTGGAAACAAACATACATACAAACACATAAACTTTGACCTTTATTATAAAAGTGTCAAGTGCCATTACGAAGCTAGATTTTCTATCATCAAACATTTTTATTGAATTTCGAATGAATAAAATTATTTCACCACTATAGTCTATGTGGGCGAAGTCGTGGGCATAAGCAAGTTCAAAATAATTGGTTTGACACCTGGCTCCCCTGACAATATACTTGCTTGCCTATATTGTTGACGCCAACGGGATAATATCAATTAGAATCGTAGGCTGCAGTTAAGAGGTGCTAGCGAAATAAATACTTAGCTTGTATAAAAAAATACAGGATGTTTTTTATATAAAGATGGATGAGACGAACAGTACATGTGCCTGACGGAAACCAACATGCCTGCCACATAACAGCACAGTGACACGCAGCTATCGGAACATAAAGAGTCCAAATCATTACCTAGCACTGCACTGCGCTCGTCACCCAGAGATCTAAGTTGTTATATCTCTAAGCCCTGTAATTTCTCTGGAAATATTGCTCTTCAAACCGGAACACAGTAATGTTTGCACATTACAGCTTGGCGGTAGAATAACTGGCAAAAGTTGTGGTACTTCCCCAGGCGGACTCTGCTAAGAGTCCTACCACTACCAAAAAGTATGAAAAGCATGCAGTAGCAGTCCACTGAATATTCCCACTGCTGCCATTCTCCTTGCGAGAGAGTTCTCGCAGGAGAGAAGAGAGAAGAGAGAGATCATCGACCACGCTAGAGCCCAGTGCGGGTTGCTGTTATCCACACATGGCCTTGGAAGATTCTAGGCGCATGTCGTTTTCCTCTCGATGTCTTCCTTTGTCGTTTTAAGTTAGCGGTTTTAAGTTAAGTTTAATTACGCAATAGACTTCGAAAAGGCTTACGAGCACGTGTGGGATTTGAACGGGGCTCCATGTTAGCAAACCATGTTTTGCCATAAATTATTATCAACCGAATGTTTTTTTATAGTATAAGGTAATGGGATGAGTAGGACATGTTTTTTTTAAATAAAGAGTGACGAAACGAACAGGACATGTGCCTGACGGTAAGCAACACGTCCTATTGGAACATGAAGAGTGAAAATGCCTACTGTGCTGCGCTGGACTAGAGATATAAGACAATTTATCTCTATGCCTTGTAATTTCTCTGGAATAATTATTGCCTTTCCAACCGGAATTCAGTGATGCACAGTAAGTACATTACTGTTTGTCAGTGGTACTTCCCCAGGCAGAATCTGCAAAGAACCACTTTAACACAAAGTAACACACGAATTCGCAATTAAACATGTAATGTAAATGTAACTAATTTAATGCATTTGGATGGACACTTTTTCATGTACACAGATTGACAATCCTTAAACAAAAATTGGCAGTCATAGGAACCGCCGATAGAAGTGAAAACTTATAACTCAGAATTTGATAGCTTACTTTGGAAACTACGCGGGTGTAACCGGAGAGCGTGCCCGAGGGTCCCGAGTTTACCCGAAGAATTCGAGCGTGACGCTAGAATTCAATTCACACCGCACGAAAAATCTGTATATGGTGCGGCAAAAGAAGTTTTCACTTCAAAAAATATACAACCGTATTTATAATTTCCTCTTATTTTGAAATCGGTTAAAAAGTGCTCATTTCAATTTCTTTATTAGTTTAAAATGTTTATGGCGCACGTTAGCCTTTATACAGGGTTACTGGTAATCAGCCTGCATCCGTTTAAGGGCATGTTCTGTATATTTAAACAAACAACTTTTGTTCTACAACTTTCGTTAAAACTTAATAGATAACCCAAAAAAAAATTGTATTTGTTGCCCTTTTTTGTACTGTTTAGCGACTTTTTAGTGTTTATTCACTTCGGTACATCATTTTTTGCGCGTTAAAGAGCGTACGCGCTCTCGTTACGAATTGTTACGAAGAGTTCGATACTTTTAGACCGTGCAAATGCACTTTTTATTTATTTTGTAAGAGAAAAAAAATTTTTTTTTTTTATAACTGTAGAACAAAAGTTGACGTATTTAATGTACCTAACATCCCCTTAAAAGGATGCAGGCTGATTACCAATAACCCTGTATAACTGTTTGGATTATGCAAGTACCATTGTTTTTTTAAGTGAAAACTTCTTTAGGCGCGCCTAGACAGATTTTTCGTGGGCTGTGAATTGAATTCATTCGTCACGCTCGGGTATGATAAGAAAGCTTCGGGTAAACTCGGGACCATGGCTATTGGCCATCTATAAATACGTCAGCCATTGGGAAATGCTGAAAGGGCGTGGACAGGCTATCATGGCATGGCCATCTAGAAACGCATCAGCCAATGGGAAATGCTGACGCATTTGTAGATGGCCATGCCAAGATGGCGAGGCCACGCCCTCCTGTTACACCCATGTAGTTTTCAAGGTAAGCTATCAAATTCTGAGTTATAAGTTTTCACTTCTATCGGCAGTTCCTATGACTGCCAATTTTTTTTTTTTTACTATAATTGGTTCGCACTTGACCACCATGTCGCTTGATGTTAAGCGACGATGCGATCTACGATGGAACGTACTTACCTAGAAGAAACCGATTCACTCTCGATTCGAAGACACCAAGATTGTAACTATCGGGAAAAAAACCACTCAGGCAACGCATTCCACAACCTAGACGTTCTTATCACAAACGTGGAGTCAAATCTCTTCGTTCTTTGTTCTCTTGATGTCTTTGGAATATCAACCATGAAACGATGTCGCTTTTTTGAGATACGAGAACTCCTATAATTGTTCGCGATATGCGTCAGTAATAATTAAACCACGTTATATTTCTACAGCAAACGACGCAACAATAAACACTACATCCACCATATCTTGTTAAATAATTAGCCGTAATAATGCTTCCTTCGTCCTAATTACCTCCAGGACGGTCGTTACGCGACACTCACGAGACGACACTCGAGTAGTTTAAACGACCGCTTCGTTTTTTAATTAATTAAATGTTGTTAAGAGAGCGTTGACACAGATAAATCCTGGTAATATGAAGATTATTTTAAATCAAAAGCGACATAAACATTGCATAACCGCCCCATTTCATGTTGCCAAGTTGCCATACGGAGTCTTTTCTCGTTAGGAGAGAGTCAAGGCCATAATCCACCACGCTAGTTAAGTTCGAGCTGATGACGGTTGTCCTCGAGAATGTTTTTTTAACCAAAGGTTTGCGTTTGACTGCCATCTCGATTGATGTAAAGCGACGACGCGGTCAATGAAGTGAAGTCCGTTTACCCAGTTAAGGGCGTACCCCGAGCAAATGAGCTTGAGTATTTCTTACCTTATCGAACACCGCAAGAAAGAGCAAGAGAGAAACAGTAGGATTTGCCGCTGTTTTACGCTCAATTTTTAGAATACACTCTTTATAAAATCAGATTTTGGTCTTTTGAAAAAAATATTTCTACCAAAAAGTTCGTAATGGAATTGTCTATCCGTTGGTACAAAGTCAAAATAATAGAGGTTTTCCGAGGAGATGCATGATAACTACAATTATTTAATTTTTTCATGGTTTCGTTGTGAGGCGATTATTTAAACAATAAGTCTATTAACAAAAAAAAAACTACCATTTTGAAGCCAAGAAGTTGTAGAAATTTAATGTATTTTTTACCAGTTGATATTTGTATTGGCTAATGAGTAGATAGCTCTGAAAACTGGTCAAAAAACTCGTTTTGCTGGGGGACGCACCTTAACAACCAGATAGCTGATTTAATTATATACTTGTGAATACTTATTATTTTGTTTTACTGATCTGTGTCTGATATTTCTATAAATAAGTATGTAAGTCTGGCTGAGAAGCCGAGGGTCGTGAGTTTGATCCCGATCCAGTGCACATATTTGTGTGATGAATACAAAAAATATTCACTGTGTCTGGGTGTTTTTATGTATGTATTTACAACTATATAAGTATGATATCAGCTATCTAATGTTTTTGTTAACCACATAATGAGAAACCTAATATGGACTGTAATGTTTCACAATAAAAATAACTTCTACAAATTCTCTTTTTCTTTCTCTAATTCCTCTAACACGCACAAACCTATTTACTAGTATTTAATCTAATCATTTTAAGACTAAATACCTTTTAGCTGGCCTAATTGTTGACCTCAATTGAAAGCTTAGATCGCGACTGTGACTAATGTTTCAACCCGAGTTAACCAACCCCAACAGATAGAGCCTTTGTCATCTAACTAGAGATGTCTGTATACAGTGAGACGTTGATCTATTAACTAAGTTTCGGCTGGACTAATCGAGAGAATTTCTGCCGATTCCAAGTCCCTGGTTCGAATCCCGCCAGCAAAAAAGAGAACCCAATGACAAAGGTCACGGACCCCAGAGTCTGTGCAGTGGCTAAATTAAATAAAACATAAAATAAATTAAAAATCTACTAGCACTTCACACTCACTACACAGTCTTCTCGCTAACTTAAAAACAGTGAAGGAAAACATCGTGAGGAAATCGACTTGCATCAAGAATTTTTCGAGGTCATGTGTCATCCACAAACCACAGTGTGGTCCACCAAGTGTCCACAGTCCACCAACTGTCCACAGTCCACCAAGTGTCCACAGTCCACCAAGTGTCCACAGTCCACCATGTGTCCACAGTCCACCAAGTGTCCACAGTCCACCAAGTGTCCACAGCCCACCAAGTGTCCACAGTGCGGATTAGGGCCTTTCTTCTTGCAAGAGAAAGCCACGAGTCCTAGCAGTGGTAACATTTAGAGGGCTGCTTGAGCTTATGGATATATATTAACTACAACCTGCGGTAACTTAGTAGAGAAAACGTCTATTGTACAATGGTCAGATCGTAGGTTTGAATCCCATACGCGCCTATGAATTATTTTCCGGGTGCAGATCACTTACTTGTCACCACCATCGCCACTAGCTTTTATACTGAAGTAAACAACGTAACGAAACTGGTATAATCCAAAAATAAGCGAGTCGTCATATGCCGACCCGCATTTGACTAGTGTGATAAATTGGCACTAACTATTTCCTACTCTGCGTATTCAAACAAACCTAAGTTTAATAAATGTAATAATGTAAATGTAATAATAATGTTCGTCTATGGTTGTCAAAAAGTAAACATTACATTGAATTCATCCACCGAAAATAATAGGAAAACACTAGTTATTCAGCGCTATTACATCAACTGCCGCAATAAACATAAATATTACGTGACACCGAACATAGTGGGAAATAGACACCGTGAAGTTACAAGTAAATACGCTTTTATTACAATTATTTTATACGCCATAATTTTGAGGTTATAAGAAACTTAAGAAAGTGAGTCATACGTCATTGACATTCGACGGAAGTGCCGACAGACTCGGTCATAGCACAGATTAACAATAACATCAAACGTCAAATACAATTCAGTGTTGCCAGTGAGGAAAAATAATAAAAAATGGAGGGACAATTCAAACTTCTTTTCGACCAAATGAAAATAGAGATGGAAAAACAGACAAATATTATATTCGAAAAAATGGATGAGAAACTAGAACCACTAATAAATGAAAACAAAATTTTGAAAAATAAAATAGAATTATTAGAGAAGAAAATTGAGTATTTCGAAAAAGAAAAAAAGAAAAACAACATTTTATATTTTGGTTTATCTGAGAAAAGGGACTCCGATTCTGAGTTGCTCCAGAGAGTCCAGGAAATTTTTAAGCAAGATCTAAAAATTACCTTGGAAGCTGGCCATATATCAAAAATCCACCGTATTGGCCACATCAAAGAAAATAAAATAAGACCGGTTCTCATTACTTTTGCAAACCACTGGAAGAAAAGCGAGATTTTAAAAATGAAAAAGAGCCTACAAGATGGTTACATCACTGAAGATTTTCCTAAAGAGGTACTAGAAAAAAGAAGGGAACTAAAGCAGAAACTAATAGAAGAACGTGCAAAAGGAAACTCTGCATACATTAAATATGATCAACTGGTAGTGAAGGAGGGAAACCCAACCAAAGAAAAAAGGAAAAGAGACCAATTAACTTCGCCGGATAACCAAAATCAAGCCAAAAAGACAGTAACCAACAAATATGTAATGAAGGAAAATAGAATGAACGCATTTGATTTGATGAGACCAAGGTCAAGCTCAATTTCTAATATCTCATGTAACTCTAAGTAGCAACTAAACACTAGCAATCAGAGACGGAACAACCCCAATCCGGCTGGTCCCCGTGGGGTTGCACGACCACCACCCCCCCATATAAATAGAATTACATCCCCACATAAAAATAGAAAATACAACAAGATTTACGTTGCAACGTTAAATGTTAGAACGTTAATGTCGGACAGTATACTACAAGAATTAGAAGAAGCTATAGCATCTATAAAATGGGATGTTATAGGTCTTTGTGAAATAAGAAGAATAGGAGAAGAGATACGAGAATATGATAAATACATTTTTTATTGTTATGGTGAACAAAAAGGTATATATGGAATAGGATTCCTGGTAAAAAAATATTTAAAAGATAAAATAATCAGCTTCCAACGAATATCCGATAGAATTGCCGTACTCAATATTCAACTAACAGAATCTAAACAACCATGGTCGATTATTCAAGTACATGCACCTATAGAATCAGATACGAAATTGGCAAAAGATAAATTCTACACATGCATGGCAGAGTTGATGCAAAGGAAGAACATTATAATCACAGGAGACTTTAACGCCAAAGTTGGTAGGAAATCAAACAAAGATGAATTTGTCTTAGGAAATTACAGTAGTGGTGACAGAAATGACAACGGACAAAGACTAATAGACTTTTCTTTTGCTTACAATTTTAAAATAATGAATAGTTTCTTCAAAAAACGAAAGTCAAGAAAATGGACATGGTTAGCACCGAATGGCATAGATAGAAACGAAATCGATTTTATACTTACAAGAGAAAAAATATATTTAATGACATTGAAGTAGTTAATAAATTAAATTTTAATACAGATCATAGAATGGTAAGAGGAGCTATACAAGACAGAAATAACAAATCAAGAAAACATATTATACAGTCAACCATAAACAAGACAATAAAATCACCGATACCACAAAATATATTAGATGATCTCGAGACAACATTAAATGAAATGAAAGATACTGACTGAAACATTGCAAGAGAAGTATAATTTATTGGAGAAAGAACTAATAAATATAAACATATTGAGTACGAAAAAAATTAATAAAAATAAGCTAGGAGAAGAAACATTAAAACTGATGAAAGAGAGAAATGAACTGTTAAGCAACCGAAAAGATAACAAACAAAACATCGCAAGTATCAGTAAGAGAATTCAAGAAACGATAAGAAAACATAAAAAAGCAGAAAGACTGGATGTTTTAAAAGAACAAATAGAAAAAACAGGCGGAATTAAGAGAGGTCTAAAACAGTTAAAAGAATATACACAATGGATACCCAACATCAAAACTAAAAACAAGAATCAAAACGAGAAAATTACGACAAAGAGACTATCAATAGCGAAAGTGGCAACAGATTTTTACAAAAACTTGTACACGGAGACAGCCAGAACAACGTCAGAAGAAGAAAAAAAGGAAGATAACGAAGATGAAGACATACCATGTATACTAGAATCTGAGGTCACAAAGGCTATAAAATCACAGAAAAGTGGAAAAGCTTCTGGAGATGACAACATATCCAACGAACTGATAAAACAGTCTCTAAGCGCGATAACAAAATATGTAACCCATCTTTTTAATGATATATTAGCAACTGAACAAATACCCATTCAATGGACGAAATCAACCATCATCCTACTACACAAAAAAGGTGACAAAAATGAAATAAATAATTATAGACCCATAAGCCTTATGTCTAACCTATACAAAGTGTTTTCTAAAATAATTCTCGGGCGAATATCGAAACACCTGGAAGACAACCAACCGAGGGAGCAAGCTGGATTTCGTGCTGATTTTTCTACCATCGACCATATTCATGTTGTGAAGCAAGTAATTGAAAAGCTCAATGAATACGGACAACTGTATTATATGGCATTCGTCGATTACAATAAGGCTTTCGATTCGCTGAGTCATACCTATATTTGGAAAACACTAAAAAACCAAGGAGTAGAAGAAAAATATATACAAATTATAAAAGAAATATACAAAAACTCCACTGCAACAGTCCAACTTGAACAACAAGGCGAGGAATTTAGGGTCCAAAAAGGCGTTAGGCAAGGCGATCCACTTTCCCCAAAACTCTTCACAGCGGTGTTAGAAAATATATTCAGGAACTTAGAATGGGGACATTTTGGAATTAATATCAACGGATTCAAACTAAATCATTTAAGATTTGCTGACGACATAGTCATTTTCGCTGAAAACCCAAGCATACTACAAACTATGTTACAACAATTAGATCTTGAAAGCAAGAAAGCAGGCCTATCAATGAACCCAACGAAGACTAAAGCAATGACGAATGCCGTAAAAGAAAATATAGTAATAGGACAAGAAATTATAGAATACGTAGATGAATATATATATTTAGGACAACTTATTGCAATAAAAGACCAGTACTCTAAAGAAATCGATAGAAGAATATGCAACACTTGGAAACGGTACTGGTCCTTAAAAGAAATAGTTAAAAATGAAACAATTAAAATGTTAAATTATTAAAACAATGAAAAAGTGAAAGTATTATATCAGCTATCTGGCCGCCATCACACAAGCTTTGCTTAGTTTGGGGTCAGATGGTGTTGTGTGTGAATTGTCCACCAATATAAAAAAAAAAAAAAAAAAAAAAAAAAAAAAATTCCCATAGCAATGAAAGGCAAATTATATAACACATGTATTCTACCATGTCTTACTTATGGATGTCAAACTTAGCCTGCGACGAGCAAAAACATCCAAAAATTAGTAGTTTGTCAACGCGGCATGGAAAGAAGTATGCTTAACATAAGACTACGGGATCGATGGACAACTTCAAAAATAAGGAAAAGAACAAAGGTCAGCGACGTGTTAGAAAAAATAAGAAAACTTAAATGGAACTGGACTGGGCATATAATGAGAACTAACAAAGAAAAATGGACTAAAGATGTAATAGAGTGGTATCCGAGGAACGGGAAAAGACAACGAGGAGGTCAAATCAAAAGATGGGAGGATGATCTACCAAAAGGATGGAGAAGATTTGCCAAGGAAAGAGAGACATGGAAACAATTGGGGGAGGCCTATGTCGACCGACAACCTGACCAAACTGGTTGCTAATAAATTATTATATTTTTGCTAAGTAAATTAGATTTTTAAGAATATTATTGTTTGATAAGAATAGCATGTAAGTTAAAATGGTCAGCGAATAAAGGCTTTTATTATTTATTATATTATTATTATATATTATAAGTTTAATAAATGTATTAAATAACATTCTGGAGCTTTTTAGGGTCCTGTTCCTTAAAAAAAACAGAATTTATATAATCACTTTGGTGTACGTCTGTCTGTCTGTCAAGAATATTTATTTTAAATTGATATAATTTAAATTAAAACTATTTACTAAAATGCTGTAAAGCTATAAAAAATAAACGATTTAATAGCTAGTATAAGAAAAAATGTGAAAGCTATAGCTTATATAGCTTTGGAATTAAATCATGAAAATAATGCTATTAAATACTAAATTATAGTCCATATTTGTAATCATCAATATAGACTAACTAATTTTCACGGAATTCTCAGTGGGTGAGTCCGCACTTTTTGTTTTTTTTAATCTTATTCTTACGGTTGACCGATGTTAAACGATGATGCGATCTACGACCAATCGTGCTTACCAAGAATAAATTTTCTTGGAGTAACTTTTTTCTCTTCCCAGTTGAGGATTTGGAAAAAATAATATTTTTCAGGAAAATCCAAGTCAGCGAAAACATTACGCTGTTTATCTCTTCGTATACTACAGTAGAGGCAAATCCTTCTCATCTATTGTGAATTTGAATAGTGGTCGGACTAATATAGATATCAGACACAAATCTACTTTAGTAAATTTGTAACGATATTCTTGACTTTCAATATTAAATGAATACCTTTTTTCGACAATTCGAACCCAAAAATTCAACCGTCAAACGAAGACGCATGTACGTTAAAAACATTGGAGGTCCCGGAGTACCAATAGAAGGGAAAACAGAATATATACCATAGATTCGATTTAAATATTCTGTGAATTTTTAAACAAATACACGGGTAACTCACGTATAAAATAGTCAGAACAGTCCGACTCGAGTTTCGATCGCGTCCGGCGATCTTCTTCAAGGCGAGTGCGCGCGCATGTTCGCAGCTCGATTAGCACTCAATTTCGATATTCTGTGAATATTTAAAGCGTCTACCTGTCACCGTTATTAGTATCGAGTAAGAAACGGTAATAAAATCAAGTTTGTTGTATGGGAGCCCCCTATATATCTTTATTTATTCATTTTATTTTTAGTATTTGTTGCTATAGCGGAAATAGAAATATATAATCTGTGAAAATTTCAACTGTCTAGCTGTCACCGTTCTTGAGATACAGCTCGGTGACAGACGGACGGACAGAGAAGTCACAGTAATAGGGTTTTTACCCTAAAAAACATTCAACCTAATTGTGAACCTCCTCCTCTTTAGAAGTCGGTTAAAAACATAAACCTTTTCTATCAAGGAAATTAATTATTCCGAAACAATTCGTCCAATTCCGTATCTTCCTTTAACTTTCCACGTGAGATTGGAACATGTGTCAGGCTAAAAACTTCTCTCAGAAATTTCCAATTATTTATCTTATTATAGAATCTTTCGAAGTTTATAAAAGAACTTGATGTCAAATATTGTTTTAATGAAGGACTTTCTGAAAACTTAGCGATCTACGTTTAAAATCACAACGATATAAATACGGAACGCTTTTATATTATTGAAGTTAAATTTCTTTTTTTAGAGAAAAATGGAGAGGGTACATTTTTACGACGAGAATTTGTAGTGGTAGGACTCTTGGCAGAGTCCGTCTGGGGCAGTACCACACCTTTGCCAGTTATTCTACCGCCAAGCAGCAATGTGCTAACATTACTGTGTTCCAGTTTGAAGGGCAATGTTTCCAGAGGAATTACAGGGCTTAGAGATATAATATCTTAGATCTCTGGGTGACGAGCGCAGCGTAGTGCTAGGTAATGATTTGGACTCTTCATGTTCCAATAGCTGCGTGTCACTGTGCTGTTGTGTGGTACCATCGTAAGCACCACGCCTGCCCATAACAGCACAGTGACACGCAGCTATTGGAACATGAAGAGTCCAAATCATTACCTAGCACTGCACTGCGCTCTTCACCCATAGATGTAAGATATGAAATAAAATTTAAAAAAATAAAATTGGCAGTCATAGGAACTGCCGATAGAAGTGAAAACTTACAACTCTGTATAATTTCTAAATCTCTCTATAATTTGATAGCTTATTTTGGAAACTACGCAGGTGAAACCGGAGGGTGTGGCTATAACCATGGCTAATTTCTAGATGGACATGGTCAATATTTTCAGTTTTCATGATTTTTTTTCATCACTTTTTAGGGTTCCGTAAAACGTAAAAACGGAACCCTTATAGATCCGTCATGTCTGTCTGTCCATCCGTATGTCACAGCCACTTTTTGCCGAAACTATGAGAACTACACTATTGAAACTTGGTAACTAGATGTATTCTGTGAGACGCATTAAGATTTTTACACAAAAATTAAAAAAAAAAGGAAAAATTAGGGTCGCTCCCCATACTGAGAGCTGAAACTCAATTTTTTTTATTTCCTACTACACGTGTGGGGTGTCTATCGATAGGTCTTCAAAAATGATGTTGAGGTTTGTAATATAATTTTTGTCTACACTGAATAATTTGCGCGAGAGACACTTCCAAAGTGGTAAAATGTGTGTGTCTAACTCTAACTTCTAAAGTAAGAGAATGAAAAAACTAAGAAAAATATATGATGTACATTACCATGCAAACTACCAACGAAAATTAGTTTGAACTCGATCTGATGAGTAGTTTTTTTTAATACGTCATTAATAGACTATTATTAAAACTTCGATCAAAGTTACAACGAACTATATGTATGTACTATGTATATTATGTTATTTGCTACAACGAAACCCTTCATGGGCGAGTCCGACTCGCACTTGGCCACTTTATATGTATACTATACTTTGTACATGCGAAATTTGAGATTAACCCATTAAGCCCGACTCGCGACGCGGCCGGCGTCGTGACGTCACACAAAAAATCATTACTAAAAAATGAAACCAAACTTTGTGTGTCTGTAAACGACAATGAATTAATTAATATTATCGCCTATCTCTTAGGCATCAAAATAAACTAATATTCAAGTATGTATATAATGAAAAAATAAGGTTTTTAATTCTCAAAACCGGTTTTGCCCAAATCTGGCCTCCCGGGGCTAGACAGCTTAATTTAGAATAATTAGCTCAAAATTTAGTAATTAGTTTGGATACGAAAGTGAGACATGTTTACAATTAAATCGACACTATTGCTAGCACAACTGCAGATGATATATCTCTCACATGATACGCGCGCCGCATTCGGCTTAATAGAACAATCAATCGGTTTCAAATGGACGATTGATCCACAAAGCAGATTAGTTACGCATATGAGAAGAGCAATTCATTAGTGACAGCGGATCCGTGTACTCGAGTTCCATTGCATTTGCTTTAATTACTTTTTATTAAGGGACCTATAACATTTAGTTGATTTAGTTAGTAAGCCGTAGTGGGGTAATGTCAGAACGTACGATTAAAAATTGTAGTCGGTCGTAGAATAAATGACGCTTCAGTCTCCTTGTGTAAGAAGGCCCCGAGTCCCATCTGTGGGAACATAAAACAGAACATAAATAATAGCATAAACAACCCTCTAAATGTTAGGAACATTTAGTTACTTTTGCACTGCTGGGACTCGGGGCCTTCCTTCGCAAGGAGAGAGTCAAGGCCATAATCCAACATGCTGGCCCAGTGCGGGTTGGTGGATGACACAGGACTTTGAAAGATTCTAGGTACATGTCGGTTTCCTCACAATGTTATCCTTTGCCATTTTAAGTTAGCGGCATTACGCACATGACTTTGAAAGACAGTGGTGCACGTGGTTTTGAACCTACCCAACCCACTCCGGATCGACAGTCGCCGTTCTCCCGACTAGACCAGCCGTAACTTCAAAAAACATAATAATTTCTTAGAATTTGATGAACGCTGGATGCACTTACGAAAAATGTGTCGTTTCGCCGGAGCCGAGCGTGCAAACGAGAGCGCGAAATCAGCAATAGAGAAGCACTATCGGCCTAAGCGTTCCATCTGTCATGTCTCTCGTGATCTCTCTTTCACTCAATCGGTCGATGTGTCCGAGTAGAAGAAAGACAGCGGCAACATTATACAAAAAATATTTATTTATTTATTTTTATTTACTAGCCTAAGCTGTCCCACTGCTGGGCAAAGGCCTCTCTTCCCTTCTTCCAGATAGCCCCATTTACGGCTTTGCCCAGTCTTTATCGTGCGATTCGAGTTCGTCACGACACCTTCGTCTGGGTCGACCCGGAGGTCGTTTAGATGTTGGACCCCAATCAGTGGTAATGTTTGCCCATTTGTTTTCCGGCATGTGGCAAACATGTCCTGCCCAATCCTATTTTCATTGGCTAGATTTAAAGCAGATTATACAAAATAATGATAATAATTCATTAAATAACACATAACAATTAATTAAAATAATAGTTACACTAATAATTACATTTTTAGAAGTATGTAATTTTTCGTCAATATTTTTTGTAAGGTTATACGTAAAATTACCTCGCCCGTAAACCGATTTTACAGAGAATCATTTTGTTCGAAGGAGCTTTATATTTTAAGTCAAACAACCTTTACGTTTCATTGTTAATTTTGCCCTATTTTGTATACAGATTGTATTTAAATGGGTTTGTCGCTTACATCAGAAAGAAAAGCGGGTTTAATTAAAAAGTGTCAGCTCCAACCCCTTTCTGCGAAAACAAAAATGCGTCGTTTTATTACCTTTCGTTAAATACTGTTGACGATGTGGAAAAAATAATGGCTTAAATAATAATATATATAATTAATTATTATTTTTAGATATGATATGACTATAGATAAATATGATTAGGTATTTAATATGTTTGGTAGCCTAGTAGTTAGGACGCACGATTTGTAATAGTGAGGTTAAGGTTAGGAATAGGTTCGAATATCGTCCGCATCGAATATCACATTTCAGTACTTTTTTATGTGTACAAGTTTTTCATCGCCGCTGGCTTGAACGGTAAAGGGAAACATCGTGAGGAAATCGGCATGTTTCAAGAATCTGTTTTTTTGTAGATTGGACATTGCTCACAAAACACCAACTATCCCCAATAAACAAATCTTTGTTTCGTGCAGTTTTTATGAACTTTTCAGATGTACGTAAATACATAAATTGGGCTATTATAATATATTGGTGTATTTTTGTTTGATATAAATAAACTAATTTATCGGATGAATAAAATGTATTAGTTTATAACTCTACATATTTGTGTACCTCCCGAATTTCTGAATTTATTAGTAACATAAGAATAAAAATTATAAAAAAATATAGGGCTGCCTAGAGCGGGACAGGAATACTTGTGGCTGCAGAATGAGGAATCTCCTGACGACTCTCGCTAGGTCCAGGATATTTATCTTCTGCATCTGACCCTTGATCTAAACGTGTAAGGTAAGACGTTCGTCGAGAGCTTACGCTATAAGGCCCTTCGCCGGCACAATCGGGACTATCAGGACTATGATCAAATCAAGGTCCCACACGTATTTGCACATTTGCACATACACGGAAGAGAGTACAAGATATAAGATATTAAGCACAACATTCCGTGTACCGGCACCGTACTCATTTGGGTTCGGGCCACGTTTAAACCGAAATTCTAATTAATAGGATAGAGTCTATATTTCTTTAACTTTTTGCAAGCTAGTTTAAGTATTTAAGTTTTAAGTAATTATTATTATTATGAATGTTTCATTTAATTTAATGTTTTATGGATTTTTAATCTGGAATAAATTACTTTCACTTAATTTTTTCATTTCATTAAGTTAAAGTTAACTATATTAGTTAGATATTGCAACTAGGATCAAAACAAATTAATTTTAGATTATTTTTAGTTTATTGCCTTGCAATGTCAGATGTATTATGTATCCAGAGAAATAACAGGCTAAGGAAATATGTCACTACATAGTACCTACATGAATTAAAATAATTGTACCGTGTCTGGGTGTTTCTATGTATAATAAGTGATTTAGGCGCCGAGTGTAAGTATGTATTTACAACAATATAAGTATTATATCAGCTATCGGCCGCCATTGTACAAGTTTTGCTTAGTTTGGGGTCAGATGGTGTTGTGTGTGAATGGTCCACCAATATTTATTTAATTATTATTATTATATACTAGTAATGTTATGTAGTTTGTGGCGGGTCATGCTCAAATAGTGTGGCTCTGAGCTGTTTTGAAAAGGCTTATTGCTAACCATCTGGCGCAAATATTGCTCAGCGTTACCTAAAATAAAAATAAATAAATAAATATTGGTGGACAATTCACACACAGCACCATCTGACCCCAAACTAAGCAAAGCTTGTGTGATGGCGGCCAGATAGCTGATATAATACTTATATAGTTTTCAATACATACTTATTATACATAGAAACACCCTAACTGGTTAAAAACCACAAATCGTTTTCCATAATTCGTTATTTGCTAAGTTATAGACAATATTTTATGGCTTTTGCGAGTTAGCTGAGAACGTCATGGGTAGTTGTTTATAAAAACGATGTCGCACTCATGTTAAGGATATTAGATTGTCAATCAAAAGCGACCCTTGGGGCTGAGATGCACAGATAAAACTTTAATAATAGCTATATTTAGAACGAGGGGTTTTCAAAATTAAACACCGCCATTCGGTTTCAACATTGCCAGACGCGTGCAAAAATGTTTAGCAAATTATTATTTGATTTAATATGAAAAAAAAATGAAAGCAATTTGACATCTTATTAGGGAATTATTTATGCCTAAAACAGGTATTCTCAAAAACAGGATCATTTTGGTGGGATTTTCTACCAGATGATCTAAATTGAGGGATTCATTTGAGGGAGGGGACTGACCTCGTGGTGTAGTGGGTAGTAACTCTGCCTGCGAAGCCGAAGGTCGTGGGATTCGATTCCCACCCCGTGCAAATATTTGTGTGATGAATTCAAATGTTTGTACTGTGTGTGGGTGTTTCTATGTATAATAAGAATGTTGTTAAAACTATTTTAGTATTATATCAGTTATCTGGCCGCCATAGTAGGTACAAACTTTGCTTAGTTTGGGGTCAAAGTCAAAGGCAAAAGTCAAAGTTATTTATTGATAAATGTAAATATTACACGTCAATTAATAAAAAAAAATTAAACAAAAGAAAGGGCATACAAATTGTATACATTTTCAAAGTTTGAAATTATCACTTCACTGTATTATAATAACAATTATTAATTATCGTATAGAAAACTGTCAAGCATTAAAACGAGTACCATAATAAATATGTTTCAAATACAATTGTACTGATAAATGTTAATTTTTTCACATTTTTATAGGAACTTTACCATCACTCTCTAAAAATTCGCTGTAACTATAAAAAGTTTGATCGATAAGCCAGCACTTTAATCTGTTTTTGAAGCTGCCGAAACTTGGGGTCGATATAATATTTTTTTATTTTAAATAAAGAGTGACGAGACAAGCAGCACTTGTGCCTGATGGTAAGCAACATGCCTGCCACATAACAGCACAGTGACACGCAGCTATTGGAACATGAAGAGCCAAAATCATTAACTAGCACCGCACTGCGCTCGTCACCCAGAGATCTAAGTTGTTATATCTCTAAGCCCTGTAATTTCTCTGGAAACATTGCCCTTCAAACCGGAACACAGTAATATTTGCACATTACTGCTTGGCGGTAGAATAATTGACAAAGGTGTGGTACTTCCCCAGGCGGACTCTGCTAAGAGTCCTACCACTACTCAAAATATGTGTCATATGGTGGTAGGATCATATGGTATTGTGTGGGAATCCACCAATAATTATTTATTATTTTATTTATTTTGCCCCGCTACTCACCAGCCAGGTCTGCACCTCTGTGTTGAGGTATAATAGGAGAGCTATGTGACAAGTTTTCAGCTTCCCTCAAATACCAAAATTAGCTGACAGCTCTCGGAATATTTTGAGTTATAATTCATATTGACAACATTACCCAGGACTTACCGCTATCTCGCGTACACAACCCACTAAATGTTCCCACTGCTGGGACTCGGGGCTTTCTCTTGCAAGGAGAGATAGAGTAAGATCCCAGATCTCCCAGACGTCACCTATTTTCTGATGAATGAAATGTGGACGATTGAGTATAGGGGATAGTGAGTTTAGGGGATGATTGCCCCCTTAGATTGGTCTATCTTATTGTAAAAAGCAACAAAAATAGTTGTCTGGCGAACATGTTTACAAATGGAGCATGAGAATTTAAGTGAAGTTAAATTATTTTTTTGGAGTTGTTAGCAAGACGGCCGACGGAAAGTGTCTGGGAGTATTGGAACCTAGTTTTAAGGATGTTGCCTACAACATACGTGAAAATCACTTATTAGAAAATACGTGAAGTAAGTAATGTTTGTATGTGTAAGGAAGGTTCATTACCCCATATCTCAAAATTGGCCGTCTAAGCAAGTTAGCGAGTAAGCATGTGTTCTTAGTTCTAACTAATTCTACTCAATCGTCCACATTTCATTCATCAGAAAATAAGTGACGTCTGGGAGCTCTGGGATCTCGGACTAAGAGTCAATGCTATAATCCACCATGCTGGCAAAGTGCGGGTTGGCGGATGACACACGCCCGAATCGAAAGATTCTAGTTACATGTCGGTTTCTTCAGGACATTTTCTTTTACAGTTTAAAGTAAGGGGCATTACGCACATGACTTCGAAGAGACAGCAGTGCGCGTGAGATTTGAACCCGGGGTTACCGGATCGCCGTTCTCCAGACTAGACCAGTCGTAACTTAATCGCGATGTCGAGATATATAATAATATTATCGCCTCGACAATTTGGCAGCGTTTTACAACGGCCATGATCACGAGAAGACTTATAACTATTGAGATAATTAAATATCATTCAGAACGTGACTAGGTCCTGCTAATGGTTCTCAATATATTATGTATCTCTGGGTGAGAGCGCAGCGCAGTTCTAGCTAGGTAGGTAAGGATTTGAACTCTTCATGTTCCAATACCTACGTGATACTGCGCTGTTATGAGCTTGTATGTTGAGCAACATATGTTTACAAGCTTATAACAGCACGGTATCATCATCATCATCATCATTGTGATATGAACTGTGGAATACGTTGCCTGAGTGGGTTTTTCCCGATGGTTAGAATCTTTGTGTCTTCAAATCGAAAGTGAATCGGTTTCGTCATCGTAGACCCGCATCGTTGCTTACCATTAGGCAAGATGGTGGTCAAGTGCAAACCTATAAAAGTAAGAAAAAAAGTAATACAAAGTAGTACTACACTAATGGTACATTATGGTACAAGTGTGTAGTGTTGGTGATTACCGCTGAGGCGACATTGAGACCCGAGCTGTGAGGCGAGAGTCCTAGGAGGGCCGAGGACGGTAATCATCAATACTATATGATTATTATGATTGTACACACATAATGTCATCATCATCTTCAGCCGCTGCAGAACATATGCCTCCCCCTTAGATTTCCACAACGAACGGTCCTGCGCAACCTGCAACCAGCGGTTTCCAGCGACCTTTGTGAGGTCATCTGTCCACCTAGTGGGAGGCCGTCCAACACTGCGTCTTCCGGTTCGTGGTCGCCACTCAAGAACCTTTCTTCTCCATCGGTTGTCAGTTCTGCGAGCGATGTGCCCATTGCCACTTCAGCTTGCTTACTCTTTGAGCTATGTCGGCCACTTTCGTTCTTTTGCGAAAATCCTCATTACGGATTCTGTCGCGCAAAGAGACTCCGAGCATAGCTCTGTCCATAGCTCGCTGTGTGACTTTGAGCTTTGCTATGAGGCCCACGTCTCAGTTCCATAAGCCATCACTGGCAACACGCACTGGTAAAAGACTTTTGCCTTTAGGCATTGGGGTATTTTGGACTTAAAGATGTGCCGAAGTTTCCCGAACGCTGCCCATCCGAGTTGGATCCTTCACTGGACCTCTTTGTCGAACAGTATCATACCATCATACAAATGTACTACTCATCTCGTCACTCCATCTTAGAAAAAAATACCATGGAAAGACACGTAAAAGTTATAACACCGCTTTCTACGTCGGATTTAAAAATAGTTGAAAAAGCTGCTATTCACTGACCAAAGGCATTCCTTATCTTACCCGTATTTTAAAGAACCGCCATAAGATTCTCGGAAAATATTTTCAACCGGTTTCATGAAGTTAAGACTGTTAGTTAAAGAGATGAAAATAAAATCTTAAAGATGAAAATCAAACGCAAAGGAATCTGTAAGGGGATTGTAGGAAGTGGACTCTGATCTTTTCCTCACACAAAACGGAGATAGAACGTATCTATAGTAGCTATCCCTTTAGAGACTCCAGAAATCTATGTATATATCAATAAAACTGAAGTGTCTGTCTGTAATTCCAAATTAGCAAGTGTTGATTAAATGCGTATTATTACGGTAGCGTACATTTAAATACGGTAAAATATGGAAACTATTTCGACATAGACAATTTGACTGGCCTCATGGCTTAGTAGGTAGTAGCAGAGGCCTGCGAAGCGGGGTTTGATTCCCACCACAAATATTTGTTTTTTTTTTAAATCAAGAGTGGCGAGACGAGCAGGACATGTGCCTGATGGTAAGCAACATGCCTGCCACATAGCCACACAGTGACACGCAGCTATTGGAACATGAAGAGTCCAAATCATTACCTAGCACTGCACTGCGCTCGTCAACCAGAGATCTAAGTTGTAATATCTCTAAGCCCTGTAATTTCTCTGGAAACATTGCCCTTCAAACCGGAACACAGTAATGTTTGCACATTACTGCTTGGCGGTAGTATAACTGGCAAAGGTGTGGTCCTTGCCCAGGAGGACTCTGCCAAGAGTCCTACCAGTACAAATGTACTTGTGTGATGAATTCAAATGTTTGCACTGTGTCTGGGTGTTTCTTTGTATAATAAGTATGTATTCAAAACTATATAAGTTTTATATCAGTCATTTGGCCGCCATATGACAAGCTTTGCTTAGTTTGGGGTCAGATGGTGTTGTGTGGGAATTGTCCACCAATATTTATTTATATTTAGATGTTATATTTATTTTTGATGAAATGCGCTCGGAACGAAAGTGTGCGTCGACAACTCTTTCTTATGGCAATTAGGAGGATGCGATATTGTACTGTTCGATCCTGACTATCAGGACGCTAAAAGGCTGTATGCTGTATATATGTATATCACACAGCTCTCAGACCACCCATTCTCTCAAACCAACTCAAATCCATAATAAAATCCATCTCAAACCAACCCACCCACAAAGCGACCCATTATTTCAAAAGAACACTAACATAACATCAATTACATTTAATTTTGTTCTTGTATTTATTGTTGAAGTCTGTGGCTGATATGATAATATTTTATATTAATACTAATTGATTTATGGAAGAATTCCGACCTCTTGGCGACTACTAGTATAAATAAATATTTCCGCAATTATCAAAGGAAGGGCAGGGCATAAATCATACGTTATTGTGACCAGAAAATATTTCACATGGTCATTAGTTTTGATTTATACACTCACTAGTTGCTGTCTGGAGAACAAAATGTTACCAGGTATTTTGGGGAGGGATTCCCTATTGTGTGAAGAGGCGATAATATCAAATTGAAACCGATACGGTGTAATATTTTCTAGGGCTACGTAGTCCAACATGTATTTTAAATTGTCACAAATTGAATTCGAAATATTTTCGTCCAACACCATCTAAGTAGCAGTTAACCAAACAATCTTGCTTTAGATCCACATGGGTTAGATTTTTGTACATACTAACATATCTATAGTAGGTCTGGTAATACAATATGCTTGTATAATTTCGTAAAAAAAGTGTTTTCATCGTTTTATATTTCATATGTGCATTGTGCACACTCGTATTCTAACTTGTCCACATTTTTACTATCCTAACGTCGCCTGGAAGTTATTGCTTCCAATGATAAGGCCGCAACTGTCGCACTAGTTTAAAATTGTAACATATTTTAATTGTTTAGAGTAAATATTTGCACTGGGTGGGAATCGAACCCATGACCCTCGGCTTCGCAGGCAGAGCTACTACCAACTAAGCCACGAGGCCAGTCAACCAGCCAGTCATTAAAATGGTTCCCATAAGTATGGGAGGAAGTAAAAAAACGAATTATAACTAAGTCTGAAGATACAGTTATGTGGTTTATCATCTCTATCATGACTAGTAATCATGACTAATAATAAGTATGTATTTAAAAACTACATAAGTATTCTATCAGCTATCTGGCAGCCATCATACAAGCTTTGCTTAGTTCGGGGTCAGATGGTGTTGTGTGTGAATTGTCTACCAATATTTATTATTTAGTAATGAAGCATTCACGTCAAAATTCTGCTGCAGCGTAAATGATTGAGAATGAAGTACAAAAAAGAAAAAACCAATAAACCTTTATAATACCAGCTCAAGTTAAGCAGGAAGTTATAAAACCAATGTTTACCATCTTAGAAGTTTTCACGAACCTCCAACTAATTTTAGCCGTAACCGGAAAATATCTTGTAAAAGAAAAATCGTTTCATTATTTAACGTTAACTTTTGATGTGAAACTTTTTTTTAATTAATGTTTTGTGGTTCTTTTTATAGAATTTACTTGTTGAATCAATTTTGTACATAAGTATTATTAGCATGTAATATTAGTCCCACAATGTCAAGTAGGTATGAATTCATTTTATCAAAAAATTCTATTTAATTCAGACACGCGACTAAATTTATTTGAATCTATGAAAAAGAATAAATAAATAGATCAGGTTTTTCCGCACGATCCCTTTTACCAATCGTGAGCAGATGAGGTGTATGTTAGCTATGGTGACATAGTGATGTGCCGCGACAAAAGTATGACACTTCCACAAGAGCGACCAGACAAGAGCGATCAGACCCGTGCTTTCGATGTAAAGCGTTTGTTCTAACTCTATACGGAGTATAGGTAAACTCTTTGATGGCTACGTTGTCAACATCTAGGTTGATAAATATCAACCGCTAGTTTTATGGTGATATTTTACAAATCGCCACACCGATTTCACCAAAAAATACCTGTTTAAATAAATATTGGTAGACACAACACCATCTAATCCCGAACTAAGCAAATCTTGTAATGTTGCGGCCAGATAGCTGATATAATACTTACATAGTTGTAAACACATTTGGGATGTCTGTATATAAAAAACGATATCTGTAATATGGTATGACGAGTATGATTAATATACTTATCAATGTATCGGTATCAGCCATCGTTTACAATTATTAATAGTGTTACAGTGAGTTTGTTTTGTCGATATTTAAATTCTATTTTGACTAATCGTCCCAAAACCTGAGCAAGAAACTAGTCGTTATGATCCCCGTGATCAGAAACTAGAAAATTTTCTGATCAACTCAACTTCTGCCATTTATAGGTTAACCCGTGAACTATACTGAATTTTGCTATTACTGTTTAAAGTGTAAATATCCTGTAAGAAACACAGATATTATATTTATGAGTTTCTTATTACAAAATGTACCTATGACGTTAAGGTAGAACTGAGTTCTACGTAAATAAACAGTCTACCAAATGTCCCCACTGCTGGGACTCAGGATTTTCTCTTGCAAGGAGACATTCAACGCTATAATCCACCACGCTGCCGCTGGTCCGGTACGGCCTGGCGGATGATTCATACCCTCAAAAGATTCTTAAAACTTGTTCAGTTTGTCATTGTTTTCTCTTACCGTTAAACCTAGTGGCGCTGAAAAACTTGTTGCAATAGAAAAAATACTCAACAGGTCCAGGAGGAATTCAAACCTACTACACTACTGTAGATCGCACTAATGACTACGCCACTACCGCTTCAAACGAAATGAAATCTCCAAGCAATTATCACCCTCTTAACTAGATACATTTTCATTAGTCGTAAATCTCTTTGCGCAAATGTTTCGGCTATCATAACATCACAGCCTGAAGATTTTACTGAGACATAAACCTATTTACTCGACAAGTGCGTCACAAAATGTTGCCACACCAAACGACATGCAAGGAATAAACCGAAGTATGAAGTTAGCCACTTTATTATGAGTTGGCAAGTTTTTATTAAAACTTAGCGACTTACATCAAAACTTAGTGTTGTAGGCGGACTCATATGCATTGATATTGGCGCATGAACGAACTACTAATCCAGATATTGTGAAAGAGTTAAAATACACTGGCTTAAACGTTATTTCATGCAAGCTTGATCTACCAAGTGTCTGTATATATAAGAAATAACCAGGAGTCGTATAACACGCGAGCAAAGATACATTCTAGCAACATACGCAACGTTAACAAGCTGGTTAGTATTTCACATTCACTCAATAAGTCGGGGAAGCTTATGGGACCTGAAGTTTATACCACTCCGCCTGAAACAGTTGAACCAGCCCCAATAATAAATAACCGGCCACAAGATTCGTTAGCAAAAACAAATTAAAATGCTGGCATATCGACCAAACATTTGTAGGTTTAACGAGTTCTTAGAAAGAGATGGTAAAGTTTAAGAATACTATAGAAAAATTCGATACTGTTAATTTCAATTGTAATAAGTATTAAATATTTTGACATTCATCTGTACGATCTGTTAAAACTGTATAAGTACGTACGTATATACGTACCAACATTACCTTCACTAAAGCTTCTAAACTAGCTGTAAACAGTTTTAAAGCGGACTCACTTTAAATAACTAACAACCACACTTTGTCCAAACGGTTGATTTCCCCAAAGAGTAGAAGCGAATAAACTTAAAAAGCTGACGAATTAATACAAAACTGAATTTTATGACACGCTAATGAGAACTTTCAGAGGAACTTTGTTGTTCGCTTGTTATGGACGAACAGTGTCCAGTTTCATATTTATCCAACAAACTAAGATGACAATTTACTATTAGACTGGCTGACTGGCGAGTACCTAATGATAATAATAACCGAGCACACGAATTTTGGCAATCATAAATGAAGGAAACAAATAACGAGAACAAGAGTTAATTGGAATAGTTTTTAAAATATAAATAACTACTATGTAAACTTATTACAAACAGTAAGGGAAACATGTCCAACCGACATGTCCTAGAATCATTCGTAGACATCCATATTATACTATCATCCGCCAAATCGCAGTTGGCCCATGTGGTATATTATTATGGCTTTGAGCCTCTCTTCTCTTCGTGAAATAAGCCCTAGTTACAACATACATATAGCGACTGTTCAGGCCCAATAAGAGTCCTATTAGAAAATAAACTCCAGTAGCTACCACTGCGCCTCAGTTAAAGGTCGGCTCAGATGGCTGTCGGGGAGTGGTCTGCTAATTTGTATTGCCAATACAATCTATATTTTAACGGGCATGGCATAATGCCCATATTTGAGTTTTTTTTATTTGTCGGGTGGCGTCGGAGTCTTATTGGGCGAAGACTTTAAGGCGGCATACAAAGACTTGACACCTGGCCATGTCACCGACTATACTAGTGACATTTTGTCTATTGTCAATCATTGTTTTTATTTACAGTTTGAATTGACGAGACGACCATGGCATGTGCCTGATGGTAAGCAACATGCCTGCCCATAACAGCACAGTTACACCCAGCTATTGGGACATGAAGAGTCCAAATCATTACCTAGCACTGTACTGTGCTCGACACCCAGAGATATAAGATGTTTGTCTCTATGCACGGTAGTTTCACTGGAACATTTCCCTTCAAACCGGAACACAGTAATGTTTGCACATTACTGATTGGCGGTAAAATAACACCCTAAGATGTGGTACCAAAGAGTTTACATACGTTTACTTAATGTTTATCTAAGTGTGGTATTTCCCCAGGCGGACTCTGGAAAGAGTCCTATCACTACAAAATATCTACTATTAATAATTGTACTAATGTTTGTGGTGCTGCGACATTATGCATTGAAAACTTTTATGAAAAACTTTACTCGAACTAAATTACGGCGATGGGAAATTCTAACATAAAAAGGAAACCAAAGGTAGACACGGTTCATTAAAAACCCATTCGTTTATTAAAGGTGAATAGAGCGTCATTCCATCACGCCGTGCCGGGATTTCGTTGCACGCGTAATGGGGTGCGCATTAAAACATAACGTTACCTGAAGAAAATAACCGTTTTTTTCTAGAAATAGAAACACGGCAATTCAACGATATGTTGACACATAATAAATATTGGTGAACATTTTTCACACATCAGCATGTATACCACTTATCTGTCGCAAACACATACTTATGATATTTATCTACATAGAAAAGAAATAGAACAAATACTTTACTAAAATCATCACACACATATACTTTATCTTATGTGGAAACTGAACCCATGACCTCTGTACTCTGAGCTCTGAGGCAAACTAACTTACTGCTCTGTAGACAAACTTACTAGTATCAGAGCCTCAAGGTCAGTCATATGCATAATTGAATGATTTAATTCTCTCTAAAAAACGAAAAACCGACTTTTATTTTAAATTAAACTCAAAAACATATATAACAATAAAAAATATGAAATTCAATCTAAGTTTCATGTTTTTTGTGAAATCTACGATAACGTCCTCCAAACAAAGTTAGCAAAATGTAGCTTATTGTTAAATTAAAAAACCACACACCTATTTCGATGTAATTTAAATGGGACTAACCTTTGAACTATGATAATCTACCAAGCCAAAAAACCATCAAAACTGATTCTCAAAGTAGCTTAAGTGCTATTCCTAGACCATAATCATAACTGTATTCCAAATTTACTTATTACAAATACTGTCAAAAAAAATGTTTGTAAAGTCGGTTTACTGACGATAGAACGTGACAACGTCTTAAGAAAATACTGATGGAATGGTAGCATTTTTCAAAAGAAAATTTTAATTTCATTTGTTTAATAGATTTGTATGTAAAAAGTAATCAGTAGAATTTAGTCATTTTCAATCAAAACAATGCAAAAAAGCTTTTAGATGCCGGGGATCGAACCCGGGGCATTTCACATGCAAAGCGAACGCTCTATCACTGAGCTACATCCCCGCTTGAACTACTGGTCGAAATAATTAATACAACTGTAACAAACATGCGGCGAGGTAACGACCGACGGTAACGCGGTAACGGTACATGACGTCATGTTTTGTGGGCGTGCAGCCGGCTTCATCGAATTATAAGACGTTATCACGTCAAAAACTCTCATGAAGTTTGACTATCAATTCGTCTCATAGAAAGTTACATCAGGACCGCATATGAAACCTGTGTCTTAACTTTTATAGCAAAGCGTTTAAATTTCAATGCAGCGCAGAACACGTCTCGAACACGGCCCGGCCCCGGCACGGTGTAGTATAAATTATGCTTAATTCGGTAAGCTAATTGTGATATGCTTTTACACGGGTGTTTTTTTAGGGAAAACATGGCGCAGGCACAAACGAAGGTAAATACAATTAGACTTAACTAATTTATTTGCCACGAGAAAAATGGGTCAATAGGACAATTTTTCGCCGAACATAATGATGGGGAAAACCACAAACAAACCACAAAAAAAATCGATAGTCATAGGAACTGCCGAGAGAAGTGAAAACTAATAACTCAGAATTTGATAGCTTACCTTGGAAGCTACGCGGGTGAAACCGGAGGGCGTGGCCATGACCATGTCCACCTAAATCATCCGAGTTCACCCGAAGATTTCTTTTATTTACGAACGTGATGCTTGAGCTCAACTCACAGCCAACGGAAAACCTATGAGTGGTGCGACAAAAGAATATATCACTTCAAAAATAAGTATTTGGAGTAATTTCATTCTCGTTATTTAAAAAAGAAACATTGGCAGTCATAGGAACTGCCGATAGAAGTGAAAACTTATAACTCAGAATTTTATAGCTTACCTTGGAAACTACACGGGTGTAACCGGAGGGCGTGGCCTCGCCATCTTGGCATGGCCATCTAGAAATGCGTCAGCATTTCCCATTGGCTGATGCGTTTCTAGATGGTCATGCCATGATGGCCTGGCCACGTCCTTTTAGCATTTTCCATTGGCTGACGTATTTCTAGATGGCCCATAGCCATGGTCCCGAGTTTACCCGAAGATTTCTTATCATACCCGAGCGTGATGCTAGAATCCAGTTCACAGCCCACGAAATATCTGTCTAGGCGCGCCTAAAGAATGTGAACTCTGTGTCCCACATTAGGGCGGTTCTATATCGTGGGAGATAGCTAATAAAATTTCACAATGCATCCCACATTAGGGCGGTTCTATGTATATCGTGGGAGACGGCAAATAAAATACCACAAAACATATTTTACTACGAAACCTACAAGGGTGTTATCAGTTTAAATGCGAAAAAGTCACGAAAAAGCAAAGTCAAATCCTCCTACATGAGTACATCTGAATATTTCCTCCCTCATATTAAAATAACGATATTTATTTCGACAGGTATAGGTGAATCGTAAATAAGCATGTCTCCTAATATGTGACATTCTCCCCTAATCCATTTCTCTTGTTTGCGTCATAAATTGTCGTTATTCAAGAACGGCCGAGTTACTCCTAAGATAATAAAACAGAAATAAACACGGTTATCTTCTTTCAACCACATCGAGTAACATGTCGAGTAAAATATGGCGGTTGTAGAAATAAGACGCGGTTATAACATGTACCTACATAATATATGCAAAGTACCAGCTCGAAGCTCTTGACTCGGTAGAACGGCGCGCTGTTCGGCTAATTGGTGATAGAGACTCTGCTAAGCCTAGAACATCGTCGAAAAGTGGCTAGTCTGAAGGCCGATTTACATCAGACAAGCGAATGCTCATTCTATATCCACTGTATCAAATTCATTTGGTGTAAACAAACGTAGAGCATTCTTTCGTTGTTTTATTTGCGTTCGCAAAGATTCTATGGAATATATAATATGGAAAACGCTAAGAACGATCTTTCGTTTACACTAAAAGATCGAGAAAGAATGCTCTTGTTCCAGCTCTAGCTCTATGTTCGTTTAGTTTAAATCGGCCTTGACAGTGTTTTACAGAATGCATTTTGGAGAGTGTGCAGCGGATTTACACGACCTAATATTGTCTTCCCCTTTCCACTACAGGACAAGTCGTAAGTCGGCTCACTACCACCCATACACTATGGATATTCCCAAAATCCGTACAAAACGGTTTGAATCCACTTTTCTCGTACGTACAGCTTTAGAGTGGAATAAGTTGCCGGCCTCCTTGTTCCCTGAGAGATACAATCTAAAACTTTTCAAACTCAAGGTTAGAGTGAATAGGTACTTTCTAGGTCAACGTGCGTCATCTTCGACCACACCGTCGCTTACCATCAGGCGAGTTAGTGGTCAAACGAGGACTTATACACGATAAAAAAAACATGATTACAAAGAACAAATTTATTAACTGGAATACGCATTCGCACTTCGCTTTATATTCTCATTGGGACTCGAACCCATCTCCTACAATGAGAATATCAGGGTCATAATCCACCACGCTATTCACAATCTTGGTGTCTTCACGTCGAGCGTAAATCACTTTCGCGTTGCTTAACATCAGGCGAGATGACGGTCAAGTATGTACCTATCATTTCCTTTACGTCCTTTACCACGTCCGATCGTCTGAACGGACCAGTGGATCTACCGCGTAACGAAAACTGTTTTAGTTTTGATATTCCTGTCTCTTTTCTTCTCGCTTGAAATGAAAGAGACGGCAATAGCAAAGTCAAAGCAGATTTAGTTAGGCGGTAGAGGGTCGGATTGAAATTTGGAACGCAGTTAGATTATGGTCTGGAAGAACATGTGAGCTGCTTTTTATCCCGGGAAAATAATGGGAACGATAACTGCGCGGGTAAAATCGCGGGGTGCTACTAGTCCTCTATATACTACACTAGCAGCGCTCCGCGGTTTCGTCCGCCTAGTTCCCGTTCCCGTTATTTTCCCGGGATAAATTTATACGTTACGCTGTACGAGCGAGACAATTATACAATTTTTTTTTTACTATAGAGTGACGAGACGAGCAGGACATGTGCCTGATGGTAAGCAACATGCCTGCCACATAACAACACAGTGACACGCAGCTATTAGAACATGAAGAGTTCAAATCATTACCTTGCTCTGCACTGCGCTCGTCACACAGAGATCTAAGATATTATATATTTCTAAGCTCAGTAATTTCTCTGGAAACATTGCCCTTCAAACCGAAACACAGTAATGCTTACACATTACTGCTTGGCGGTAGAATAACTGGCAAAGGTGTGGTACTTCCTCAGGCGGACTTTGCCAAGAGTCCTACCACTACTAAACTACTATTTGTAGGATAGTAGTATAAAAATATATTAATGGATCGTATACCTATACATTTAGATATTCATATGTCGCAGCTCGAAAATAGAACTAAACTCGAGGCATATGTAGGTAGTTTCGCTTAAAGGATCCAAAGGAAGTGTCTCTAGGTTCACATCAATGATTTCAGAGAGGCCTCTAACTTTGGAATGCTCAGAGCTCGCGCGTAAATTGGCCTTTCACCACTCCTAGTCGAGTTATGCGTTTCAAAAGGAAAAGGTATTCAATTCCTTTCTATAGCTTTAATCGTCACTATGTCATAGTTTCGTTTGTTTTTTTTTTAATAATAATATGGAGTGACTATACAAGCAGATGTGCCTCATGGTACACAATATAGCACACAATATGGTACACAATATAGTAGGAGATCCCGCTATATAACGACTTACACCGAGCTGCTTATTTGATGAAACGTATTTTATATCTAATTTAATAGGTCGATAAATATATTGCATATGGGTTGCCTAACAAATTTTAGTCCAGAGTATGATTAATTAATAATTAAAAACGTTTAAGACGAAAGTTGTAGAAGATAAACTGGTCTTAAAAAAAAAGGCCTGATGCGTTTTATTGATTAATCTGATATTTCAAGGGTAATAGAAAAACTGTAATAGAAAACCGGTTCATTTAATGGGCCATAAATCGTAAACGGTACATGTCACAGAAAAGTTTTTTAGCCACAAAAGATGCAAAATTTTATTTTCCACAAAAACGACCTCAATCATTTTTGCCCTAAGATTTTTTTAAGAATTTATTTTTAAGACTAAAGTTTATAGTTTCTGAGATATTGGCCAAACTCAAAGCAATATTTTACTTTTTTAAATTTGCCAACCGTAATGCGTGATTGATTTTTCGCAGGCAATACCACCTTGTTCATAATAAAATAATCTGTAATATTATTTAATTTCAATTCAATAATCAGCCCGTTGCATAATGATGTACCTACCTGTTTATACGAGGCAAGCCGAGAGTTGTGACCGGAAAAGACCAGGCAACCTAACGTTTGCATATTCTATGGGCTTCATACTTTCGATTGGTATATAATTTGTCTAATAATCAAAACGGTGAAAAAAAATGTTTTTAATCATACTCTGGAATAAAATTTGTTAGGCAACCCATATGCAATATATTTAGCGACCTATTAAATTAAATTATTATTGTTTATTATACACGTATTTATTTCTCTTCTTGAATCTAAGTTTTTACAATATTTATGTAAAAGAACATAAAAACATTATAAAAACTTAAATCTAGATAGCCGCCAGTAGCGGGGCAGGGCCCAAGTTACCGGTGGTTAGGGCTTCAGAGTGAGGAACCTCCTGACGATGCGTGTTTATTATTATTAAATATTTATTATTATTAATTAAATGCTGCTTATTTGATGAATATGTTTCATCAAATAAGCAGCTCGGTGAAGGACGAAGGTCGTTGTATAGCACAATGTAATGCAGCTATTGAACCATTATTGGAGTCCAAATCATTACCTAACCTTTACACTACGCTCGAGACTGCTGTCTCCCAGAGATATGAGACTCTTTATCTATGTTTTCAATTTCGTGAATTCAATTCTTTGTTTGTTTTTTTTTTTACATTTATAGTTTTATACTTGACCACCATCTCACCTGATGTTACGAGTAAGCTATGATGCGTTCTACGACGGAGCGTGCTTCCCAATTAGAAACCGATTCGGTCTAAATTTGAAGACACGAAAATTGTAACCATCCAGAAAACCCACTCAAGCAACGTATTCCTCAACCTAGACGTTATTATCACAAAAGTAGAGTCAAATCTCTTTGTTCGGCCCTTCTACCGCCTAACTAAATCGGCTTCGGCATCGCTATTGCCATCTCTATCATTTCAAACGAAAAGAAAAGAGAGAGAAACATTAAAGCTAAGACAGATTTCGTTCGGCGGTAGACCCCCTGGTCTTTTTAACGTCCATGGAACGATGTTATATTAGTTAAAAGCAGTGCCCGCGGTTTTACCCGCGTAGTTGCCGTTCCCGTTTTTTTTGGGATAAAAAGTAGCCTATGTCCTTCAAACTATAACCTATCTATGTTCGAAATTTCAGCCCGATCCATTCAGTAGTTTTTACGTGAAAGAGTAACATCCATCCATCCACACTTACGAACTTTCACATTTATAATGTTAGTAGGATTCTACCAGTGCCCTTTAAGCCAGCACACTGTAATTCGGGTCTAATTATCGGATATTAATATGTATGTACAGTAGTTGAAGCCCGGTAGCTGAACTCTCCCGATCTCATCAGCATGCAGATTGTAACGTCACCGCCGGCTCATCTGGTCGCTTGTCCGCAAGTAGACTCACTGTATGTCGGGTATTTTCCGATCACATTGTTTTCTAGGCACACAATTTCAAGATCATTGCTCAACATCAGGTATAGACTACAGGCCAGTGAACAAAATGTACGTAGTAAATAAACCACCAGGAGACCTATGTGTAGGGTGATAGAAGGGTATAAAGTAATAAGATTCAGCACTATGCCGTCACTTGTAAGCTGTCCAACTGAGTACAGTCGAAGAGAGGGGTTGCATCCCTCGATCATTTCTCCTTGTCGCATGATTTTTGTACGGCGTTGCAGAATAACAGATTAAAAGAGGTATTGAAACTATAAAAAATATAAATTTTAAGTTTTTAATAATTAGTTTGTCGGAAAAATTCGTGATTTTCCGACGATTTACAGATTAAATTTGGGCATTTGATTATGTACGGCATTGGTTCTACGGCATATCTGTACCTATACGTCACCTGTATAGTTATAGATATACTGCTATTAGGCATGTCGGTGACATGGCAAGAGTTCACCGAACTAAAAAAACGTCAAACCACACATCCTACTCCGCTGCTCCGCCGCCGCTCCAATACTACATATACATAGCTACGTTACCTTGTCGCTGACGGGGACTCATAAAATATTCCCAGCAACGCCACAAAATAACTATTCACTTCAGAAAAAATACAGAAAACTAAGTGATTCTATAAAGGTTCAGTTATTTATTTTCAAGGAACCCTAAAAAAAGGTAAGCAGCGGTTGGGCAGTTCTGCAAACATTTCTTTCAAAGCCTTATCCTATTTACTAAGTTAATCTGTTTCATAGCAGATATAAATAAAGCGCAGGCGTGCTCTATCTCCCCCGGAGAGTATTAGCAGAAAACACAGACTATTTCTTATTATAATTATACTCAGTATCAAAGACAAACATCTCTATTTCTGTTGCTTAGAAATGTTCTTTGTGCATTTATTTGTTTTAAACATTGTTGAAGCTATTGTAATTCATCCTAAGTACTAATTTCATACAATATACCTATAAGTACAAGGTACTTACCTATAAGTTACGGCTGGTCTAGTCGGGAGAACGGCGACTGCCGATTCGGAGATCCCGGGTTCAAAACCACGCGCACCACTGTCTTTTGGAAGTCATGTGCGTAATGCCCCTAACTTAAAACGGCGAAGGGAAACATGGTGAGAAAACCGACATGTACCTAGAATCTTTCGAAGTAATGTGTCATCCACGTTTAGTAGTGGTAGGACTCTTGGCAGAGTCCGCCTGGGGAAGGACCACACATTTGCCAGTTATTGTACCGCCAAGCAGTAATGTGCAAACATTGCTGTGTTCCGATTTGAAGGGTAATGTTTCCAGATAAATTACAGGGATACTTAGAGATATAACAACTTAGATATCTGGGCGACGAGCGCAGTGCAGTGCTAGGTAATGATTTGGACTCTTCATGTTCCAATAGCTGCGTGCCACTGTGCTGTTATGTGGGAGGCATGTTGCTTACTATAAGGTACATGTCCTGCTCGTCTCGTCACTCTTTATTTAAAAAAAAACACCAACCCGCACTGTGTCAGCGTGGTGGATTACGGCCTTGGCTCTATCCTAGCGAGAGAAGAGCTCGAGTCCCAGCAGTGGGAACGTTTAGTGGGCTGTTTATTATTTATGCTCTAATATTATACTGGCCTCGTGGCATAAACGTAGTAGGCCTACCTGCGAAACCGGGGGTCGTTGGTTCCCAGTGCAAATTTTTGTGTTATGAATACAAATAATTGTTAATTGTCTGGATATTTCTATGTATAATTTGTATGTCAAATATCTGGCTTTCATAGTACAAGCTTGCTTTATTTTGGGGATAGATGGTGTTGTGTGTGAAGTGTGCACCAATATTTATTTATTATTTACTAGAAACGCCCCGCGGTGTTACCCGCGAAGTTCCCGTTCCCGTTGTTCCCGTTGTTTTTTCGGGATAACCTATGTGTTCTTCCAGACTATAATCTATATGTGTTCCAAATTTCAGCCCGATCCGTTCATACGTTAGGACGTGATTGAGCATACATTCACATTTATAATATTAGTAGGATTTGTATAATACCCCGTTTACATGATTCCAGTCCAGCGACCGAATCCAGCGCTGGATTGCTTACTGGAATAATGGAGACCGGCACTGGAATGCACTGGCACTGGATTGATGCATTCCAGTGCCGGTCTCCATTATTCCAGTAAGCAATCCAGCGCTGGATTCGGTCGCTGGACTGGAATCATGTAAACAGGGTATTAAGCTAAAGATTGTGAGGATGGAATGAAATTTGTTACTCTTTCTAAAGGTACTGAAGGGATCTAGATGAAACAAAAATGGATAATAGTCTAGAATCTACATAGAATAACATACAGGCTTCTATATATTCCGGGAAAATAATGAAAGGTCGGGTAATCGGGAAAGGTTGGGTTAACGGTGAAAGAGTGAAGGAAACCCATTTCCCTTGGAACCGGAACACAGTGACATTTGCACATTACTGATTGGCGGTGAAATAACTGGGAAAGGTGTGGTACTTCTCCAGGAGAACTTTGCAAAGAGTCCGATAACTATAATGGGAGATTGGTGTAGTCTTTTCTTATGAGAGGAAGCTTCGTGTTTCATCAACGGGAACATAAATTAGATTGTTATGCTCATACAATACAAAACACAAATTGAAAATGTTTTTGTTGCCATAAAAATTACATAGGTTAATTAAGCGTTTATAGTCCCTGCACTAGGTGAGACCTGTAGGTCTCAACTAGGTGAGACCTGGGCAGAGATACATACATATATAGATATGGTCCCTGCGATGCATCGCATATACCTGTTTCGATAACATGGAATGGCGTTCGCGGTGCGAAGTTAGTACCTACATAATGCTTTAAAAGTTACTTGTTTAAAACAGAAAATATTAATGACATGGAATTAGTAAATAATAGTCACGAAATAAGGGTATCAAATACTAGCTTGTTCATGGATGTGTCCATGTGTGAGGGTGTGTGCGTGTGAATGCATGTGGGAGTGTGTGAGAGATCTTCGGTTTCCTTGTAGGTAAGAGAGTGTAGATATTTGTAAACTTCATGTTTACATTTTTTTTAAGACTTATCTCTAATACCGCAGATTTCAATAATTCTGTTATATAATATGTATATGTGCGATATATACGGTAGTCTATTATTATGCCTTACATGATATCAACTCCATATATATTTAAAGAGTTGACACGTTTAAATTTACGATGAGTTAACATCGTAACTTCAAATTTGTCTAAATTACAAGTGCAGTCATAAAGCTGTGAAAAAATCCCGAAACCTCACGTATCAGCATCGGCCTCAGCGCAATCACAGCGTGGGCGTAGGGTTGTCACGATTCCGAGTGCGAGAAGGCTGCGAGCTAATCTTTATTAGGCGACGAATAAATTACTGTCTAAAAAGCCTGCAGTTTGCAAAAAAGGAGAAGGTTCTTATTTCGTTCGGAGGTTCTTTTTTGTTTGAAAATGCTCACCACACACAGATTTTTCGTTGGCTGTTTAGCAGTCTAGTCGTCTAGCATTTCTAGATGGCATGACGTGCTACATGGATACTATTACACATTTACACATCTAACCATGGGC
This sequence comes from Ectropis crepuscularia, assembly GCA_963693475.1. Taxonomy (NCBI): domain Eukaryota; kingdom Metazoa; phylum Arthropoda; class Insecta; order Lepidoptera; family Geometridae; genus Ectropis; species Ectropis crepuscularia. Next base: position 26,443,136 of record OY856355.1, read on the forward strand.
ATCTAGTGTAGATCTCCATGCTTAGAAGACAATGCTTTGAAGATTCATTCCAGACTAGCAGCGCTCTCCAGTTTCATCCGCGTAATTCCCAAAGTGAGCTGTCAAATTCTGAGTTTTAAGTTTTCACTGCTGTCGGCAGCCCCTATGACTGTCAATTTTTGAAGTGAAAACTTCTTTTGGCGCGCCTAGACAGATTGTTCGTGAGATGTGAATTAAATTCTAGCGTCACGCTCGGGTATGATAAGAAATCTTCGGGTAAACTCGGGCCCATGGCCATTGGCTGTCTAGAAATGCGTCAGCCAATGGGAAATGCTGAAAGGGCGTCGTCTGGCCATCATGGCATGGCCATCTAGAAATGAGTGAGCCAATGGGAAATGCTGACGCATTTCTAGATGGCCATGCCATGATGCCCAGGCCACGCCCTCCGGTTACACCGGCGTAGTGTCCAAGGTAAGCTATCAAATTCTGAGTAATAAGTTTTCACTTATATCGGCAGTTCCTATGACTGGCAATTTTTTTTTTAATGTTTCTTTTTACCTGGACGACTTAGTGATAGTTTCTTAAGAAATGTTTTGGAATGTCAGAACTTATTTATAATTGAAGTCGGTTTTTGTTTTACCCGAGAAAATAAATAGTTGACTAAAGCCATTGGTTTCTATGCCCCTTTTAGTTAATAAAGAATAGTGTTCAGAGAATCTCCGTTTTTTTTTGTTTGGAAGCGAGCAGCCCTACGTGGGTGTGAAATAATAAGCGATTTCCAATACGTGTTGGGAGAGGCAGAGATCCTAGATACGGCAGGTTACGATTAGCTGATAACGGGAGAACAGGGCTTGTTGGCGGCGGAGATCGCAGAGACAGGAGACGCTTATGAACTTTGCTACTATTCTTTTGTAATTATTTTTTTAACTACAGTTTTTTTATATATCTTAACTAGCGGCCCGTTCCGGCTTCGCTTGGACATAACCTAGACACTGCCTGCAGCGCCATCTGCTGGGCTGATTTGTGAATTTAAACCATCTTCGAATACACACACAAAAAAAAACATTCAAATCGGTCCCGTCGTTTAGGAGTTCACTGTCAAATGATTAAATTACTAAAATGGCTATAAAAAACAGGGGTTGGTTATAAAAGGGTAAAAATTTAGGGTTGTATGTATTTTTTAACGCCACATTATAAAAAAATAAAAACAAAAAAAGTTGACCAAAAATTAAAAAAAAATGTTTGGGGTGAACAACCCCTAATACTCAGGGGTATGAAAAATAGCTAGTAGCCGATTCTCAGACCTACTGAATATGCTTATAAAATTTGGTAAAAATCAGTAAAGCCGTTTCGGAGGAGTAAAGAAACAAACACTGTGACACGAGAATTTTATATATAAGAAAGAAGAAAGAAGATATAAGATAACCTACGGCGCTTAGACTTGGTCGTTAACTAAAGCCTCGAAGTTCCGCCTCGGAGTTTGTCACTGAGCAATGGAATGCAGTATTTTAGGTATTTAAAGACAAGACCGTGTTAGTAACACCATACTGCGTTCCATTACAGATGTAGGGCTTAGGTCTGCCAAGCTTAAATGGGAGTGGGCAGGTCATGTGAATGAAGACCCCGATCGGTGTATTATCGGCCAGGGTTTCTACAGAGCGGACGCCAGCAGTCAGCGACCCCAGGGTCGTCCTCCAACGCGATGGAAGAACGAGCTCGGACCGTTTAAAAAACATTAAACGATAAAAGCTCAGGACGGGGTAGTGGAGGGAATTGGGGGAGACCTTTGCCCAGCAGTGGGACAACTGAGGATAATAAAAAAATACTAGCGGTGCTCCGTGGTAACCTGCTAGTCACGTAGTTCCCATAACCGTTATTACGACTATTTTTATTCAAGTAAAAACTTATTTTTACGCACCTCAGACAGATTTTTCGTGGGCTGTGAATTTAATTCTAGCGTCACACTTGAGAATGATGAGAAAACTTCGGGTAAACTCGTGACCATGGCCTTTGGCCATCTAGAAATGCTGACCCATTTCTAGATGGCCGTGCTCATGGCCACGCCCTCCGGTTTTGCCCGCGTAGTTTCCAAAGTAACCTATCAAATTCTGAGTTAAAAGTTTTCACTTCAATTGGCAGTTCCTATGACAGCCATTTTTTTTTTTATTGTGTAGAGTGACAAGATGAGCAGGACATGTTCCTGATAGTAAGCAACATGCCTGCCCATAACAGCACAGTGAGACGCAGCTATTAGAACATGAAAAGCGCAAATCATTACCTAGCAGCCTAGCACTGTACTGCGCTCGTCACCCAGAGATATACGATGTTTTATCTCTATACCCTTCAATTTTACTGAAAACATTTCCCTTCAAACCAGAACGCAGTGATATTTGCACAGTACTGCTTGGCGATAGAATAACTGGCAAAGGTGTGGTACCTCCCCAGACGGAAACTACAAAGTGTCCTACCAATATAATAAATCCAAAAAGAGTAATGACAAAACCATTGTTAATTTGACCCTATAATATATTCTCTGTAGGTACTATAATATAATCTGCTTCACTTATAGGGGGTAAACTTTCAGAGTTCGTTTCACAGAGGTTCTGGTGCAATTAATCCGTATCGTGGCGGTGTTGGCCGACTTCCATTCCAATTGTATTTGTTCGTTGAAATCTGCAGGGAATGCGTTTTTGAATTCAATTAGTTTTGCAACATTGTTGGGTTTATCCGCCGAGGTCTCTGAAAGTGTGTGATACAATTTTTTTTATGCATAAACATAACCAGCCCACTTACTGTTCCCACTGCTGGGACTTGAGACCTTCTCTCACAAAGAACTATTCAAAGCCGCCTGATGGATATTATCTGGGTATCTTCAAGTATAGAGTGATTGGTTTCTTCTACTGTCTAGGCTCCCTCGTGGGCCGCATCGTTGCTTAACATCGGGCAAGATAGTGGTCTAGTGCATAGCTATTATTTTTTTTTATTTTTTTTTAAATAATGAGTGACAAGACGAGCAGGACATGTGCCTGATGGTAGGCAACATGCCTGCCACATAACAGCACAGTGACATGCAGCTATTGGAACATGAAGAGCCAAAATTATTACCTAGCACCGCACTGCGCTCGTCACCCAGAGATCTAAGTTGTTATATATCTCTAAGGCCTGTAATTTCTCTGGAAACATTGCCCTTCAAACCGGAACACAGTAATGTTTGCACATTACTACTTGGCGGTAGAATAATTGACAAAGGTGTGGTATTTCCCCAGGCGGACTCTGCTAAGAGTCCTACCACTACGAATTATTATCGTTAAAAAAACATAACATGGCCTTTGTTTTGGTTAGCGGATGGAACATGTCCTCAAAAAAAAATGATATTTTGGACCATGGTGGCTCTTTCTCAACGTACTCCTTTACCGTCAAATCCATCGACAATCTTTTACATCAACACCTAAAAAATAATCAGGTCTTTCAAGCGGGATTTGAACCGACGACCCCACGCTTTAAAATCATACGTCGTGGTCACTACGCTACCGAAGTCGCATCAAGTAAATAAGATGAACCATCTAATTTATTGGCATCACGGTTGAGCAGTGGACTTTATGCCTCAGGACGGAGTTTACTGCTAATAGCCACTTTAAAATTACGACAATGCTCCTTCAACCTTTAAATAAGATGTTTTTTATGTCTATTTCGACAAATTGAAAGTTTCTCTTGGCCATGTTCTTTGGACCGTACGCCATGAACGCCTGCATTTACCCTACTATCCGACTCATCATCATCATTAACCAGTATTCGCCTACTGCTGGACATAGACCTCTCCCATAATACGCAGCTCAACCTGATTTTCGGTCTTACGTATCCAACCGCCACCATCTGCCTTTCGTATATCGTCACTCCATCTATTCTCAGGGTGTCCTACACTACGCTTACCGTTTCGTGGTCTACTTCAGAACCAGTCTACCCCAACTGTGTGGTCATCGGGTCTGTGATAGATGGGACCGGCCCAAAGCCACTTAAGTTTTCAGTATCCTACTAATATTATAAATATGCTGGTTTCTCCCGCATAGTTACGGATACCGTAATTTTACCGAGATTAAAAATATCCTGTGTGTTATTTTTAACTATTGTCTATGTGCTAAATTTCATTCAGATCCCTTCGGTAGATTTTGTGTGAAAGAGTAGCAAGCATCCACCCTCACAAACCTTCGTATTTGTAACATTACTAGGATGTTTGTTGTTCAGGACTTGTAGTCATAGTCGTAGTCATGTTCATAGTTGTAGTCATAGTCATGTTCATAGTTGCAGTCATAGTCATGTTCATGGTCTGGAATAGCACATAGGCTACTTTTCATCACGAGAAAATTACGAGATCGAGAATTACGATCCCGATTACGTCATTCAAAATACATTACCGAATAATATATTTTCTTCACATGACTAGTTAGTTACTGCTACTACATACGTCAACATAAAGTTTATTTGTTGTTTATTGCTACACACTGCCTCGCGGTCAAAATTGACCATAATTTAAATAAACAATGGAGTATTTATGCGTGTGTATGTGTGTGTCAAATGTATTATGATAGTGTGTGTAATATTTTTTTTATTTAATTGTATTTTATGTACTCAACGTAAACGATAAGTGTGGGGAATTTCATACTTCTCATAACATTACATTATATAGGCCGTAAGTCGCCACTTATTGACGGTATTTCAAAGAAGACCCTTTGTCTTTTAGCGAGTTTAAAGCACAACCTCTTAATACCGACCAGAAACCAATCCCTAGAAACTCTTCAGTCTCCCTTATGATACGATGCTCAGGAATGTTTTGATTTTATGTTTGCATATGAATTTAGAATGTGTGAGTGTGTTCAACCTTTTATTTAATTTTGAATAGATATGACTTCCGCGAAGACTATGGGATCTTGGCCAATCAATGAATTGGTTCTCAACACTGCCCGCCTTGGCGTGCGCCTGGTTTTGGAGCTTTCGAACTTACTGGACTGTGCAGCTAGAGCAGCCCGATGAAATCGCAGTGCTAATGCCAATATACATAATTGTCTTACTGTCATATGCTTTGTTTCCTTGTATAGTGTGTCACTTGGAAACCTGAACAATAGATTAAAATAATTAATTATGGTTGACGTTCCGAAAACATGATCGAGGACGTTTGACTCCACTGCCGTAAAAAGCGCGTCTAAGCCGTGGAACGCGTTGCTCGAGTGAGTTTTCCAAAGGGTTACAATCTTGGTGTCTTCAAGTTGAGAGTGAATCCGTTCGTTCTAGATAAGCACGCTTTATCGTAGACCGGATTGCGCTGCGCAAACCTATCATTCAAGGGATTCAAATGTTTGCACTGTGTCTGGGTGTTTCTACGTATAATAAGTATGTATTTAAAATTATATAAGTACTAGCAGTACCCCGCGGTTTTACCCGCGTAGTTCCCGTCCCCGTCGTTCCCGTTATTTTCTCGGGATAAAAATCTATGTGTTCTTCCAGACTATAACCTAATTGTATTCCAAATTTCAGCCCGATCCGTTCATACGTTACGGCGTGATTGAGCAACAAACATTCAAACATCCATACTTTGACATATATAATGTTAGTGGGATCATATCAGCTATCTGGCCGCCATAGTATAAGCTTTGCTTAGTTTGGGGTCAGATGGGGTTGTGTGTGAATTGTCTACTAATATTTATTTATTTATTTATTAAGGGCGGATCCAGGGGGACTCATGGGTCATGGTGTAATAACCCCTGGGCTGGATCTACGGTATCACTAATTAAAAATCATAGCATGTGTGTACTTATCGCTATCGCAATCAATTTAATACTAAACTCAGACACTCAACTAAATTTGTTATTTTTGTGAAATCAAGTAAACACAATGAATAGAGAAGTAAGCCGTAAGCCAAATTTAGATTTTGGTTGATACTTCAATAACCGCTCTGCCAATTTTGTTTAAATTAAATTTACATAGTAACATACATACAAAAAGAACTTGACAGTCATAGGAACTGCCGACAGAAGTGAAAGTAACTCAGAATTACTTTAGAAACTACGCGGGTGAAACCGGAGGGCTTGGCCATGATCATGGTCATGGTCCCGAGTTTACCCGAATATTTGCGTGCCGCTAGAATTCAATTTACAGCCCACGAAATCCGAAATTCCGAAACTAGAAGATATCTATTGTGAAAAAATATATGTGCGCCAAAAGAAGTTTTCACTTCAAAAATACGCACAACTGAATAGAAAAATCTATTTTTCGAGTTCAGTTAAAAAGTAGCAAGTGTTCTCAAAAGCCCGCCATACACGCTACGGTCTGCCGGAAAGGTCTACCTGCGCAAGTAGACCGGAGTGTGTTTGTGGGAAGCCTGCACAGGCGACCGGAGCAAGATCGAAAATCAATTCTGTTCGGTTGGACTGCGCAGGCATAACTGCACAGGTAGACCTCTCCGGCAGACCGTAGCGTGTATGACGGGCTTAACAATGCTTACCGAACTTTGAGCTAGCGCATAAACCGCAGATCTGTACTAACCTAATTTTGTTAACTACATATGTAGACTTACGCATAATGTACGTACAGCAAATACTTTTGAAGTGAAAACTTCTTTTGGCGCACCTAGACAGATTTTTCGTGGGGTGTGAATTTAATTCTAGCGTCACGCTCGGGTATGATAAGAAAGCTTCGGGTAAATTCGGGACCATGGCAATTGGCCATCTAGAAATGCGTCAGCCAATGGGAAATGCTGCAAGGGCGTGGCCCGGCTATTATGGCATGGCCATCTAGAAATGCGTGAGCCAATAGGAAATGCTGACGCATTTCTAGATGGCCATGCCATGATGACCAGGCCACGCCCTCTGGTTTCCCTCGCGTAGTTTCTAAAGTAAGCTATCAAATTCTGAGTTATAAGTTTTCACTTCTATCGCAGTTCCTATGACTGTCATTTTTTTTCAGATTCTTACCATACTAACTTGCCGTACTCAACGAAAACGTATCGTAACTACATAGAGCCTAAAGGTTGGAAACTTCACACTGTTTAAAACCACGGAGTAGGTACACGTGCTTTATATAGCTCCACCATCCACTAATGAAAGGCTTCTTGAAAACTAGTGACGTGGGCGGAACTCTAAATATATCCGTCCATTATATCCGCTCCGAACTAAAATGGATGGAAGCACTAAAAGCAGAATTTTTTCATACAATAATACGGACACAAAAGCCCAGAGTAAAGTTGCGAAACAATTCTCGATACAATAGTTTGAACAGGGTTTGAACGCGTTCAATAACGTGTCCTATACGTCATAGGAAAATAGCATTTTCATATTAACAACTAGATGTTATTTTCCTATAAACAATTTTCAATGACTGTAGTTCGCTTTGCGCTTCAAATCGAATAGTCTCGTTACCACTTAAGTTTATCAGACACGTGGCGCTACTAACGCAATTTTTGAGACCTGTTTTGTAGTTCTAATTTCAAGCACATTCCATTTATTGTGGCAGCTTAGGTGGATACAGTTGAATAATGGCTACAACGTAAATAGCGAATTATTTTGTTCTCACTATTTATAGTTTTGTTCTCAGTATTTTAAGTCAAATTTGTGATCGTTCAGATGGTCTCATTTTTGAAGTGAAAACTTCTTTAGGCGCGCCTAGACAGATTTTTCGTGGGCTGTGAATTGAATTCTAGCGTCACGCTCGGCTATGATAATAAATCTTCGGGTAAACTCGGGACCATAGCCATTGGCCATCTAGAAATGCGTCAGCCAATGGGAAATGCTAAAAGGGCGTGGCCTGGCCATCTAGAAATGCGTCAGCCAATGCGAAATGCTGACGATTTTCTAGACGGTCATACCATACCATGATGACCAGGCCATACCCTCCGGTTATACCCGTGTAGTTTCCAAAATAAGCTATCAAATTCTGAGTTATAAGTTTTCACTTCTATCGGCCGTTCTGACAATTTTTTTCTAATAACTGATAGCCTGATGTCAAGTGACGTTGTGATCTTCGACAAAACGCGTTTTTTATAGTAAAGAGTGACGAGTCAAGCAGGACATGTGCCTGATGGTAAACAATATGCCTGCAACATAACAGCACAGTGACACGCAGCTATGGGATCATGAAGAATTCAAATTGAACTGAACTGCGCTGAAGGTGCACTGAAGGTGCGGAAAAGATCACTTTATTAAGACGATTGAATACAAGTAATGATATGCCAAAAATTTTGCAATGAAATGTCAACTTTATAACAAAAATCGTAGAAGTAAAAGTTCTTTGGTATTTATTTTTTTACAGATCAGCAATAGATATAAACCGATTTCCAATCCTCCAACAAATGTTAAATTTACAGGAGAAAAGTTAAAAAGACGATAAAAGTTCACTTCAGTAAACAAATACCCCGCGTCAATAAACGCGAACATTCTCGAAATACCGCCGTCTCACAAAACCATACGATTGAATTTTAAATGAGCACTGCATGCCTTCCAAAGACTCCAGATTAAAAATACCCCATACAGATTAAAATAAACCTTCCCGCACTCAACATAAGGGTTCTAGGAAGATCTTCGTATATTGGGTGTCGTTGTAAGGAAATGATACAAGATTGGACAAAATAGGGGCTGGAAATAGTTTACTTTTTAGCTCGGTTGATTCAAAACAAACAATTGAAGTAATATGGTGAGATTGTTCTGTTATTGATTTGTCATTAGGTATAGTATTACTTACTGTGTGGGCTCCGTGGTGTAACCTGCGGCTTAACACAAAACTTTAACTGAATAAAAAGGAACTTAACTACGTATTAGTCCGGGTAATTTTAATAAAGTCAAAGTTAAAGTTCTTTATTCATAAACGTACAATTTACACATAAATTTTAAAAAACAAAAAAAGAGCATACAAGGTTTTTACATTTTTAAAGTTTAAATTTAACATTTTATTGTACGATAAAAAGTATCGTACAAATAAGTGTCAACCATTAAAATATAATATGTATTTATTACAATTGTAATGAACAATGTCATTTCTTTTACAATTTTATTGTGAGTTTTAAAAAATCGCTGTAACTATAAAAAGTTTGATCGATAAGCCAGCTTTTTAATCGGTTCTTGAAGCTGCCCAAACTCGGGGCTGATTTAACTATTTTAGGAAGAGTGTTAAAAGCTTCCGAATATATTTTATTATGCATTTAATTTGATGAAATTCCATTAAGATGCCTAGAAACAAATACTTCTATTTTTCGATTATTATTAGATTATAAATAAATAAATAAAATAAAAAAATTAAAAATATTGGCGGACAATTCACACACAACACCATCTGACCCCAAACTAAGCAAAGCTTGTGTGATGGCGGCCAGATAGCTGATATAATACTTATATAGTTTTAAATACATACTTAGTATACATAGAAACACCCAGACACAGTGCAAACATTTGAATTCATCACACAAATATTTGCACTGGGTGGGGATCGAACCCACGACCCTCGGCTTCGCAGGCAGAGCTACTAACCACTTAGCCACAAGGCCAGTCTAAAATAATGGTTGTCGAATTAACAACCTCCTCATTTTTCTCTTTGGAAGTTGGTTAAAATAGATTTTACAATAAAGAGAGCGTTTATGTTTACAATCGCTTTTTTATTATATTTTTGTATCAGTAATATCTTTTTTTTCGTTAGGTACCACACAAATGTCCACTGAGTGATACATTTTTAGATTATTTTGTTTTTAACCGACTTCAAAAAAGGTTGTACCTATGTTTCGCGATGCCGCCGCCAATTGTAAATCAATGTTGATGTTTTTTTTGTTAGGTAGTTGATGTTTTAATCGGTTCTTGAAGCTGCCCAAACTCGGGGCTGATTTAACTATTTTAGGAAGAGTGTTAAAAGCTTCCGAATATATTTTATTATGCATTTAATTTGATGAAATTCCATTAAGATGCCTAGAAACAAATACTTCTATTTTTCGATTATTATTAGATTATAAATAAATAAATAAAATAAAAAAATTAAAAATATTGGTGGACAATTCACACACAACACCATCTGACCCCAAACTAAGCAAAGCTTGTGTGATGGCGGCCAGATAGCTGATATAATACTTATATAGTTTTAAATACATACTTAGTATACATAGAAACACCCAGACACAGTCATAGAATAGATAATACAGATAGAACGGACACTCCCCACCCCCCGCCAGTTTCAAGCTTCCTACCCCGCAAGAACGCGAGAAGCACTCAGCGACACGACATAGATGACACGCACACATGCGTAAATGCGTTCGAACGACATATGCGAGATGTGTGAGTGTAGGTATGTCAACTGCACCGTCTGTATAGATTTTAGGCCGAGTGTCCGGGGTGGCAAACATTTGAATTCATCACACAAATATTTGCACTGGGTGGGGATCGAACCCACGACCCTCGGCTTCGCAGGCAGAGCTACTAACCACTTAGCCACAAGGCCAGTCTAAAATAATGGTTGTCGAATTAACAACCTCCTCATTTTTCTCTTTGGAAGTTGGTTAAAATAGATTTTACAATAAAGAGAGCGTTTATGTTTACAATCGCTTTTTTATTATATTTTTGTATCAGTAATATCTTTTTTTTCGTTAGGTACCACACAAATGTCCACTGAGTGATACATTTTTAGATTATTTTGTTTTTAACCGACTTCAAAAAAGGTTGTACCTATGTTTCGCGATGCCGCCGCCAATTGTAAATCAATGTTGATGTTTTTTTTGTTAGGTAGATCATAGTTTAGATCTCATATAAATTTTGTCGAAATTGGTGGTTTTTGAAATATGAACAAATAACTAAAATTTGTTTTAATCTATTTAGACGATGTAGTGATAGATTTTTAATTTGGGCGGTTTTTGTTTTTGGAGCAAATATATTATTTATCATAAGGTTAAACTTCCCAAATCAGAACTCTTACAAGTTTTAGCGAAATCAGTGGAGAGGTTAATATAATATGAACAAAAATATACATAATTATTAAATACGTCGATGAAATATTTTTATTCTTTATTTATTTTTAATTAGTGAACTGCGTCTCTTGAATCTTAATGTTTAAATTGAAGTCGATAGTTTCGTTTTAAAGAGAAAAGTATAAAGAATGTATTTAAACTATAGAACAACGTTTCTGGAGACAGCTATTAATAGTATTAACACTTAGGCGATTATCTTGAAAATAGTGCGTAGGCCGCATACCACCAGTTCGCATTACTAACGATGGATCGAAACCTGCTCCACTCCAAGCTAGAACGCAATTAATAGTAAAATTAAATCTATTGTAAGCTCTCTTTGTGCAAATTCTCGGGCAAACTACTGCTAACTGAGGTGGGTTAATCAAGTTATTGAGCACCCCTGCTGAATCTTTAGCAGCCGATAACCGCTAAAATAGACCTGACCGCGAGGAAGAAACTATTCGGCCCTTTTGTGTCGCTCGAACGGTGCTTTATTTACATTCGTCTAGTTCTCTATTTCCTCTGTTAAGAATATAGTTATACAAGCAGCACCCCTCAGTTTTACTCATGTAGTTACAGTTCCTGTAATTTGGCCGTGATAAAAAAATTGGCAGTCATAGGAACAGCCGATAGAAGTGAAAACTTGTGACATGTTTTCACTTTTAATTGAAATGTCTAATTTATTTATCACCTTGTCAGAAGACGAATTATTTGTTAAACCATCGTTATCGTAGGTCTATGTACATTCGCATAATTTCAACACCGCCAGCTAAATCGATGGTTGCGCCATCTAGTTTTATATCAACGTAATTATACAGAATATTGCAACTCTTTACTGTGTCTGTTGCCCTGGTACTGGTACCTAGGGGCAAACGCAACTCTTTTATATTTCTGTTGTCCTGGTATCTGGAGATAAACGCTGGGCTGTTGGAGGTAGGTAATCGAAACTCTTTACTGTTTCTGTTACCCTGGTACCTACCTACCTACCTACCTACCTACCTGGCCGTTTTTACCGAGTTTACCCGAAGATTTCATATCCGATCCGATCCGATCCGATCCATTATCATATCCAAGCGTGACGATTGATGAATCCATTTCACAGCCCACGAAAATTCTGTCTATAACGCGCCTAAAGAAGTTTTCACTTCAAAAGTAGCATACTCGTAAATATGTGCAAATCAAAAAATCTTTATCGCCATTAGTAGGTAAGGTACAAAACATTTTAAAAGTTGACCCATACAAACTGGCCTCTTCGCGAGGTATGAAATATGTCTGACAAAACAATTTGTTTTGGAATTTATGCAATTATAAAAAATAATAAAAGGTTGCTTCTTCTTTTCATTTCTACTTTTTAATCGGTTGTGTTGTATTATATTTATGTCATCTGATTGTTCATCTTATATTAATTTCTGGCTTCTATTCGGTTGTGCTCTATATATTATAGGGGGCGGGGGGGGGGTATGCATTTTGCTTATTTGTGATGACATGGGGGCCACCCCCCATGTCTATATGGTGGGGGGTCTATATGGTGATTACGTCACCAATAGTATTTTATTTTTTACTAGCAGCGCCCCGCGGTGTTACCCGCGTAGTTCCCGTTCCCGTTGTTTTTTTTTTCGGGATAAAAAGTAGCCTACGTGTTCTTCTTTTGTAAAAGTATACTATAATCTATCTGTGTTCCAAATTTCATCGATCATCATCATTCGATCCGTTTATACGTTAGGACGTGATTGAGCAACAAACATCCATACATTGACTTATAACATTAGTAGGATACACAGACGTCACACACATCATCTAAACTTGAAAACGGAACGCATTTTTGGGGGAAAGGGTACCAATGTTTACGTAAGCATGGGAGAGGGGGTAAAACCTTTGCTTACTTTTGATGACAAGAGTAGAAGGGGGGTCAAAAATTGCAATAAATCTGCTTACATAATACTTGAACGGTTCCAAATACATGGCTGTACTAACTGTCCCTTAGAGCTGTGAAAAAAACAAACTTCACCGCAATCAAAAGATACAGCTGTTTACATGGAAATTTTGAAAATTTGTATTATTTCCCGTGAACTCAGAATTTTTATATTTATGCGAAAAGCATACATTTTTACTTGCATCATATAGTAAAAATACTTTTAATAATTTAACACTTTAATATTGTAACTTTTACTTAAATGCTTACAGGTTTGTATGAAACGCTCGGTGCGCAAGTCCGACTTGCACTTGGCCGGTTTTTATGATATTAGTAGAGTAGTTCCTAGAAGTAGGATTTCTATTTTCCAATGTAGCACATTTCCGAGTAGTGATTAAAAGAGATAGATTACTAATTACTGGAAACAATCACTAAGCCCGTGTAAACGCGCTATTTCAGAGCTTAGCTCTAAACTCCATTCATAGATCGAGTTGCGTAGTTGATCCCGACCCGATGCAAGCCGGCGAGAACCGAACAATGGCCGCCGTGGACCATATGCTAATATCCAGAACATTGTTCCACGATAGATTGAGTTCTGGAAGTAAGCAGCTGCTAGGCAACTTGAATTAACTTCTGCAAATTATTATACATCATATTATAATGAAGTTACGGCTGGTCTAGTCGGGAGAACGGCGACTGCCAATCCGGAAAACTCGGGTTCAAATCTTACGCGCACTGCTGTTTCCTCGAAGGAAGGAAAACATCGTGAGGAAATCGACTTGTACCTAGAATTTTTCGAGGTCATGTGTCATCCACCAACCCGAATTGGGCCAGCGTGGTGGATTATGGCCTTGACTTTCTCCATGCGAGAAAAGGCCCCGAGTTCCAGCAGTGGGAATATTTAGTGGTATGTTTATGCTTAGATAAGATAAGTGAATATATTTTTTCTACTAGCTGAACTCGCTACTTCGTTCACGTACGCAGGTGTTGTACATATGTAGACATATTGGTGATATTATTTGTAAAAGTATTTGGGCTGGTGGCCACTTTGAATAACAGATGATGTTTTTCACATGATTTTTAGGCAATATCAACAATAGGAAATTAAGAAGGTTTCAAGACATCAAACACACCTATAGCCGTAGTACATGTTAAGTTTGTATGTAGAGATTTTATAGGATACATTTTAAATAAACTACCGGGCCGACGATGTTAAAATATTGGTATCAAAATATTTTAAACTTGCAGCACCCCGCGGTTTTGCCCTCGTAGTTCCCGTTCTCGTTGTTGCCGTAATTGTATTCGGGATAAAAAGTAGCCTATGTGTAAATCCAGGGTGTCAGCCAACTCTATACTAAATTTTATTAAATTCGCTTCAGTCATTTAGACGTGAAGAAGTAACAAACATACACACTCACAATATTTCGCCTCTATTATGTTAAGTAAAATAAGTTCCTTTTAACAAAAATATAATAAATGAAATTGGACAACGCAATAATGATTTACAACCGAATACACATTTTATCTTTCACCCTATATTCCTAGAAAACCGTACCAATTTGGGAATCAAAGTATCCCCTTACCTATCTCAGAGAAAGATCTCAAGTCATGCAAAGTGTAAATGAAATTGAATCAGTCGTTTTGGTGTGATACGTAGCTCCCATGAAAGAAAAAATACAGTTTTAGCATCAATATATGTTATTACCAGCAGTGCCCTGCGGTTTCACTCGCTTAGCTACCAATCCCGTTATTTTTTTGGGATAAAAATAGCCTATGTGTTATTCCAGTCCATTATCTATCTATGTGCCAAATTTCATCCAATTCCCTTCAGATTTTGCGTGACGGAGTAGCAACCATACATCCATACATTCACAAACTTACGCGTTAATAGTATTAAGTACCATTTATTGAAATAAATAGTATTTATAGTTATTTATTGTTATTAATAATAGAAATAATGGAGGGGACGTCGCATTATTATAAATGTTATTTGTACCGTAACGAGTCTTGCGGAAAGAGCACTCATCAAGAAATATCTCGGTGTTAGTGATAATACAGAAAATAGCGGAACCAACACAGATGTTTATCAAAATAGACATGGTGACAAAAAACATAATTATTTCTTTGGTTACATTTAAAAAAAGCATTTTTTCTTTTGTTTCATAAACAAAAAATGACGAAGATCTAGTGCTTAGAAATGTTAAGTGACGTCTATATCCGATTTTTAGGAAGACGTGACACCACAGCCGCCTACTCCGGAAGTTTGGTAATTTACGTCTTTTTCGATTTTACAGATAATTTGGCAAAACAAAAAATAGGTGTTCCATATTTTACCATGAAATACTAGTTAGAAATAGAAAGGTATATTTATGACCCAGTTATCGAATCAATTTTATTGTGAAAATAGTAAATTGAAAAATCATTTGAAATGTATGTGGATTGAAACTTCCTTGTCAAAATTTTTTGGATGGCAAATAGTCCATTGAAATGTTACATTTTTTAGGTCTTACCTTGCGTTTTTTAGAGGACGCAATTTTATTTATTTGATGTGTAAAAAAATTGTAAGCATTTTTTGTTGCAAATTAAATTCTTTACATCTTTGGTCTAGCAACTTTTTGTCGTAGAACTATAAATAAAAAAAGTTATAAGCGATTATATTATTATTAAAGTTAGTTTTTCAAAGTCAATAGCTAAGGTTTTACAGCGCTCCGAAGTGAGTACTATTTTTCAGTACTCTCAACTATACCTATATTATAAGTGTGTACTAATAATATATAATCAGTTTTTTTCATTTTGTTATTGTAACTTTTGTAATTATAAATTTTGCAATATTACTAAAAATTAATTATTGACTCTTTTTCACTCCATAACAGAATTTAACAATTATTGATTTTTAAAACAATTTTAAATCTGATAGCCGTTACCGAGAATACTGTTCAGGTAGAAAATACCCAAGTGAGCATGAGGGAATAAAATAACAGCTGCCTGCTATTGTTATTATTATTCCTAACCTCTGTTATTGTAAGAATAGCTCATAACATTGTGTTGAAGTTGTCGCTTAACCTATATCTTTTAGTTGTGCTACATATTTCTCCACGTGCGGATGTATTTTATTCTGTTTTTAATTATGAAGACGATTTCGAATAATTTTAGATACGTTTTAAACTTCAGTGATAACTATATTCTTTTTATCAGCTATTTGCTTATAACTTTTTTATTTATAGTTCTACGACAAAAAGTTACTAATTTAATTTGCAACAAAAAATGTTAACAAATATTTTTTATCACATAAATAGTTTAAGAGATATACCGTAGAAACCATTTCAACCCCTATTTTCAAGATGGCGGACGTGGGACAAGGGTTGCGACCCCACAAACTTGGTTTTAGCTTTACACTGAACCCCCCTACACATTAAAAAAATAAAATTGCGTCCTCTAAAAAACGCAACCCCAAATGTAATTTTTCAATGGACTAAAATCATGAAACGAAGTCGCTTTTTCGAGCTACACGTACTCCGATAAAAAACAAAGTTGTATTAGATCACGCAGAACAGTTGCACTCTCCAAAATGTATGCGATGAAATGGCGATAAACTTGTAACTTTGCGGCTACATTCGTAATTATAATTATGGATATAGCCACCGCCACGCCACCTGTCGAAAATTGAAGGCAGACAAACAAACATTATTTTTTTATATATATACCATATGTAGATGGTTAATTTGTGATCGTATCTTGTTTTTAGGGTTCCGTTCCCAAAACGGAACCCTATTATTTTTAGGGCTTTTATGACTTGGCTGTCCGTCCGTCCGTATGTATCTCAAGAACGGTGATAGCTTGACAGTTGAAATTTTCACAGATGATGTATTTCTATTGCCGCTATAACAACAAATACTAAAAATAAAACATAATTTAAGGGGGGCTCCCATACAACAACCTTGATTTTTGCTAGATTAGTCCGTCCCAAATAAACTAGATAGCGCCAAATAGAACGCGATATCGAATTCATCGTTAGAATCATGAGCCAAAAATGAATAGTTTAATTAAACTTTTTGCCTGTCTATAAGAAATATTATTATTTTATTTTTATTATTGTCTGCCTGTTGTATAAGAAATTTCGAATATAGGTTATTAAAGGTATTTATTTGCTAATGGTAATACCAAAACAGAACCTTTCGTGCGGGAGTCTCACTCGCACTTGGCCGGTTTTATTTAACTACATCGGTGTCCATTGCGAAAACATGTTCATAGCATGAGAATTAATGTATAAAACAGCAATATTCGAGAAGATCGTAACAGATCATTAATCCAACCACTGATATTGTATTCAGTGAAGGGTACATAAGTGAGATTCACCAAGAGTGGGTAAGATTGAACAACAAAAATATTATTTTATGAGGAATACGGGAAATTATACTAATCAGTCTTTATTTGAATCGATCCTTTATTATGAGTATTACCTACTTGTTAGTCATAACATGTATTAGGTAGTTCAACTCTTGTAATCAATTGAGTAAAAGTAAACCAATTAAATAAATAATGTAAGAATTTGTATTGACAACTGTTCGATCTGTCACGTTAGTGAACATAAAAGTATGTAGTAGTAGATAGGTAAAGGTGAAATAATAAGGGGTTAATAAATACAAGTATATTTAAAAAAAAATTAGATTATGGGATGGGATTATGAGATGTGATTGGGATGGAATGATAGGTAAAGTAAAATTAAAAACGATGTAAAAAAAAAAATCAAAAGAACTGAGAGGGTTCAGTGGCTTGCAGCAGGGAATGGCTCGCGGGTTCAGCAGCCCGCAGCAGGTTCAGCAGGGAATGGCTCGCGGGTTCAGCAGCCTGCAGCAGGTTCAGCAGCTCACAGCAGGTTCAGCAGCTCACAGCAGGTTCAGTAGTCCGCAGCAGAGAATGGCTCGCGGGTTCAGCAGCTCACAGCAGGTTCAGTAGTCCGCAGCAGAGAATGGCTCGCGGGTTCAGCAGCCTGCAGCAGGTTCAGCAGCTCACAGCAGGTTCAGTAGTCCGCAGCCCATAGCAGGGAATGGCACTTTTGTATCAATTTCTTTGCACTTTTCAAGGTATCTAAATGTTACTCTCTTCGAAGCCAAATGTTGTCTCACCATCTCAGTTTCCTAGATTTTACATGAAAACTTTCAGTGGTTCAAGTCTAGAATAAGATAACAGTTCATTTTATAATTAGCGGCCAGAGAGAATTAGACCTAAAAACTATACAACCTTATGAAGATGGTAGAGGTTGCTTAGCGATGATTGATGTTTGAAGTATTATGACATGAAGTAAATAAATAAAATTTTAGAAAAACTGGGTTTTTACAGGTTTGGAGTGAAATAAATACATAAAGAATACTACTATTATAACAAGAAAAATATGCTTTATCGTGAGGACACGATTGAAAAGATATTAGTTGTATGAACATTTGGTATGTAGGTATCCACATAGTCTCCTATGAATAAGTGGTGATTTTGGGATGAAATGGGAAGAAAATGTACGCTTACATATTGTTTAAAGCCAATATGTAACGTTACATCTATCTCATATGAAATTTCAAAAAGGAATGCTTTTCAACGGCTTAGCTCCATCTACTTATAGCGCCAACCCCTCTAAAACTCTTTTGAGATGGCGGGTAGAAGTGAATGGTATCCCATCGGCGCCCTCTACACTAAATTTTATCAGTCATACTCATTCCTTTAAATAATCAGATACTGGTTCTTTTATATGATACATATTTAGACTCAAATCCCCGTATTAAAAATAATACTATAGTGAAATTTACTACAAACAAATACAGGTGACAACACTCTAGGAATTATTTGATACGAGGTTAATTAAAAATAATGTTAAACTAGTACCATCCCGCGGCTTTCATTCGCGTAGTTCCCGATCCCCTTCTTTTCCTGGGATAAACAATAGCCTAACTACTGTTTGACTGATACTATATGGTATATTTTGTAGTGATAGGACTCTTGGCAGAGTCCGCCTGGGGAAGTACCACACCTTTGCCAGTTATTCTACCGCCAAGCAGTAATGTGCAAACATTACTGTTTTCCAGTGTGAAGGGCAATGTTTCCAGAGAAATTACAGGGCTTAGAGATATAACAACTTAGATCTCTGGGTGACGAGCGCAGTGCAGTGCTAGGTAATGATTTGTTATGATGAATGGTGCTTACCATCAGGCACATGTCCTGCTCGTCTCGTCACTCTTTATTTATAAAAAAATAAATATTAAAAAAATAAAACTGATTTCAATAAAATTTGTATGGGACCACCTCTGAACAAAACTATCAAACAAAAGAAGAATCACCAAAATTGATTCACAATTGGGTACAATCCTCAAAAAAACTAAGTAGCCCGTTAGTTAGATTGCCAAAAAATATTGTACACGTATTTTTTCTTTTGTTTCACAAACAAAAAATGACGAAGATACAGCGCTTCGAAGTTTCGTGTGACGTCACATGTGAGTACGATTTTTACTCACGAGTGACGTCGCGACCGTGAGTGACTCTCGAAGTTTGATGGTCTATATCTTTGACGATTTTTAATATTATGAAAAAACAAAAAATACGTGTCCAAAATTTTTCATGATCTAGCTGACGGACTAATTAGGATGGTGTATTTTTGACCCAGTCCGGTACCCTATTGGCGGAGCTATCGCATACATACAAAAATCTACAACCGAATTAAGAACCTCCTCCTCTTTTGAAGTCGTTTAAAAGTATAAATTTTTCATTACAATAACTGTATCTTGTCTATCACTTATCTATAAGGTAATTGGTACCGTACGGTGAAATGTTAATTTTAAACTTTGAAAATGTAGACTATTTGTATGCTATTTCCTTTTTTTCAGTAATATTTGACGTCTAAATTGTACATTTATGAATAAAGAACTTTGACTTTAACTAGTAGAATTTATAAATTAGTTAGGTAGATCAAGCTTAAATATGGAACACGCAGGGGATAAGTATTTTTTGTTTTAATTTGAAAAATTACAAAGAAACTCCCGGAGTGGGGGTTGTGACATCACGTCCACATAAAAATATACAGACGTGACGTCAATCGAAACTGCTAAGCACTAAATTTTCGTCATTCTTGTTTGTGAAACGAAAAAAATACATTTTTATTTGACATAGAAACACCCAGACACTACAAATATTTGTATTCATCTCATATTTGCAAACATTTCTCGCTCAGGGAATTGAATTCACGACCTACAGCTTCGCAGACAGACTCGTGCCCTTATTACACTTGGCTAAATTTGGCGTCTGAATTCAGAAGCAACTTTAGAAGCAAGGTTAATCGACTGGATTCAGAATCAAGTTAGAAGCAAGTAATTTTCCCTTCTGAATTTAGTATGTCAGCTTACTGAACGTCATTACACTTCACTAAATTCAGTAGCGACTAAATTCAGTCGACTAAGTTTAGCCTAGCTTGTACTATCAACTAAAGTACCAGGCCAAGTAAGAGTAAGCAAGCTGAAGTGGCAATGGGCAGGCCACATCGCTCGCAGAACTGACAACCGATGGGGAAGAAAGGTTCTCGAGTAGCGACCACGAACCGGAAGACGCAGTGTTGGACGGCCTCCCCCACTAGATAGACCGATGACCTCACAAAGATCGCTGGAAACCGCTGGTTGCAGGTTGCGCGGGACCGTTCGTTGTGGAAATCTAGGGGGAGGCCTATGTTCAGCAGTGGACGTCTTGCGGCTGATGATGATGATGAAAGTACCAGGCCAGTCAAATAGTTTAATATTTTGATTGTACTATAATTGTCATAAAAACATCTTTGAAAAATCCGATCTCGTTCCAACTGAGTAGGTATCTTTTTGAGTATCTACCACATTACTTAATAACCCAAATAGCATAACTTCTCATAAGTTCAGAACATGTTGAGAAAGAAAGGTAAACCAATTTGATTTCCAAAAGTAAAATAAACGTTACCGACTACCAGCAGAAACTTTATTTTTCGAATCATAAACTTTGACTCAATATTTAGTAAAGGGAAGGATAACTTACCTACTGCTTTATTTGCCTTGAAATTGAAACTGGGAATTCCTTCCACAAGAAAAAATTTACTTAACGTAAGTAATTTATTTCTCGTCTCATTCTACTTTGCTACACGATTGGCTAAAATAATATGTCATAGTCAAAGTTAAAGTTCTTTATTCATAAATGTACAATTTACACGTCAATTTTAAAAAACAAAAAAGAGCATACAAAGAGTATACATTTTTAAAGTGTAAATTTAACTTTTTATTGTACGATAATAAGTATCGTACAAATAAATGTCAACCATTAAAATATAATATTATGTATTTTTTACAATTGTAATGAACAATGTCATTTTTTTACAATTTTATTGTGAGTTTACCATCATTCTTTAAAAAATCGCTGTAACTATAAAACTTTTGATCGATAAGCCAGCTTTTTAATCGGTTCTTGAAGCTGCCCAAACTGGGGGCTGTAATTGTAGCTGTAAAGACTGGAGTATAAGAGACTGTAGTTATAAGGACTGTAGCTGTAAGAACTGTAAATGTTTTAGAGTTCAAGTTTCCACTGTAGCTATGTTACGGAGCCGAGTTTATCGTATCTCTTAGTGGAACTATCTAAAGCTGCACTAGTAGGATCATATCGGATTTGGCTGGGTAACGAGAGAAATACGAGTAGTGAAGGTGAGTGTTGACGTACGTCACTTGAACCCGAATCCCTAGTCTTGAGGTCTACTCGAGAATTCTCTCTCTGGCACACGATGGACCCGCCACCCGCACGGTGAATCGATGGTAGCATTCCATCGATTCACCGTGGGGGTGCCGGGAATGGGCAGGCCAGATCGCTCGCAGAACTGAAAACCGACGGGGAAGAAAGGTTCTCGAGCGGCGACCACGAACCGGAAGACGCAGTGTTGGACGGCCTCCCACTAGATGGACAGATGACCTCACAAAGGTATAAACCTAAAGGACCTAAAAAGGATTTCATAGATGGCGTAACCGTCATTTAAGAAACCGGAAACAGATGTATTCTGGTAATTTCTAGAACCTTCCTCGAAGCTCTACGATTATCGACCTTAAGGCATTGAGAATAGACCCGGAAATGGTGAGAGGTCCTCTGCCAGCGTCACTCAAGGTCGAAGTCACGAGCAAAGAGTCCAAAGTTCGTCGCATGAATTGTCCATCTTTTTGACGAGAAGGATGAACGTAGTCATTAAATTTTCTGTGCTCCTGTGCTGCAAGTCGTTTATAATATGAATCGGGAATAACCCTGAAGGTGCAGGTAAGGATTCGATTCCTGTAGCTGCAAGTCGCTTATAATATAAATCGTGAATAATTTGTATATGGTGGTATTTTCTATTTCTATTCTATTCTTCTAAAGGTCGCTGGCAACCGCTGGTTGCAGGTTGCGCAGGACCGTTCGTTGTAGAAATCTAGGGGGGAGGCCTATGTTCAGCAGTGGACGTCTTGCTTCTGATGATGATGATATGACGTTATCATTGTAATTTTTTTGATATTGACTTAACAGTATTTAAAACATTTATAAAAGAAGCGCGTCATTGAGATCGTCTCAACGCGGCAAATCCTTAGTATGAAAATAGGAAAATACCTTCGCAAATGAATAAAGCGAATCTCATCGGACTCGGAGTCCGAAGTTTCAATATATATTTTGACAGCAGCAATCAGAGCTGTGGTTCGATCTATTGTGGTTTCAATATTTCGTGGATTTCGCTTTTTTTGGTAGCAAATTTAAGAGCTTTGAAAATTAACATGTATTGTTTTACAGTGTTTCGTTCAGTCCGAATATACCGAAATGTTTGAAGTAATAATAGTAGGAGCGTAATCCAAGTTTAAGCAATTAAAAAAGTGCTACCGCGGCTTTTACCACCAACTTTAACGGGATCAAAAGTAGTAAATGTGGTACCTGATGGTAAGCAACCCGCCTTGCCATAACAAGGCAGTATCATTATGAAGAGTCAAAATAATTAACTAATACTGCACTGTGCTCGTCACCCAGAGATTTATGAGATTGTTTACGACAGGGGTAGGCAACGCGCGGCTCTCGACGGTTTTGAAAGTTTAATTAATAATAGGTAATATTTATTAATAATAGGTATTAATAATAGGTAATAATAGGTAGACTTTTCGGCCCATGACTCCCAAAAGGTTACCGACACCTGGTTTACGCGTATCTCTTAGCCCTGAAATTCAATGTAGGCAATATTGCCTTTCAAACCGGAACACAGTCATGTTAACCTGCTTGGTGGCAGAATGTTATTTAATTATTTTTAACTAGCGGCCCGCTCCGGCTTCGCTCGAATAATAACCTAGATATCAACTGCAGCGCCATATGCCGTAGTCTATGTTACTCGGGAATAATGTAGCTTTCCAAAGGTGAAAGAATTTTTGAAATCGGTCCAGTAGTTCGGAGCCTATTCATTACAAACAAACAAACAAACAAATATTTCCTCTTTATAATATTAGTATAGATTAGCACGTGACGTGTATGACGAATACCCACGATATATTCTTAGAATAATCGTTTCTCACAATATTTTCCTTCACGACTAAAGTCAGTATTGACGACAAAAGTTGTAGGTACCAGTAAACTTGTACTTGTACTAAGTGGTTGAAAATAAAAAGGCACGCCACTTCCTCCGTGACTTATGCACTAAGAGTAACGTTTCCTGTGCCACTAAGTTCCCGCCCAAATCCGGGACGAATTAGGGCGCTCCCGCTAACCGTACAGAATGAGGCCCCTAAGTAGAATGGATCCTTCCTGCCATGACAACTGACTATTTATCCCGAATACTGTTTATTTCAAAGACTGTATACTATATACCAAGAAAACTACATGTCTATATCTTTACTTAAGGGCAGAGCCTTTATTAACAAACCTACATTAAAATCCTTACACAAATACTCGTCATACATCTGAATAATCCATAGACCAATGAAAATCTGAAAAAAAAACTAGCAGCGCCCCTTGGTTTCACCCGCGTATTTTCCGTCGTTCCCGTTATTTTTTCGGGATAAAAAGTAGCCTATGTGTGCTTCCAGACTATAACCTATCTATGTTGCAAATCTCAGCCCGATCCGTTCAGACGTTACGACGTGATTCAACAACAAACATCCAAACATTGACATTTATAATATTAGTAGGATATAGTTGTATTGAGAATCTCTTTCATAATTGTACTTAATTTTGAAAGAGATTCTTAAATTTTAAATTTTATTAAGATGATTAAATTCTTCAGTTATGTATTTCTTTATATTAGATCTTAAACAACTAGCAACAGCGAATGTGCAAAAAATCGGCATCCGCAACATTTCTTTTTGAAGTGAAAACTTCTTTTGGCGTGCCTAGACAGATTTTTCGTGGGCTGTGAATTGAATTCTAGCGTCACGCTCGGGTATGATAAGAAATCTTCGGGTAAACTCGGAACCATAGCCATTGACCATCTAGAAATGCGTCAGCCAATGGGGAATGCTAAAAGGGCGTGGTCTGCCCATCATGCCATGGCCATCTAGAAATGCGTTAGCCAATGGGAAATGCTAGCGCATTTCTAGATGGTCATGCCGTGATGGCCATGGTCACGCCCTCCGGTTTCACCCGTTTAGTTTCCAAGGTAAGCTATCAAATTCTGAGTTATAAGTTTTCACTTCTATCGGCAGTTCCTATGACTGCCAATTTTTTATTATTTAAATTAGCCACTCCACAGACTTCGGGGTTCGTGTGACCTTTGTCATTTCACTTCTCTTTTTGCACATATTTTTTGGATTAGAAGAAGAGGAATCGCAACATATCTGATCATAACATCCAAACTTTAGCATTTAGTCTTACTAGGATATAATCTAGCAGTGCCCCGGGGTTTTCCCTCTTAGCTCCCGTAATTTTTCAGGATAAAAAGTAAATTATAAGTTTTCAAAATTTCCCTTTGTTCAGACATTACGACGTCATTGCAACAAACATCCTAACTTAGACATACCTATACAGGGTGTACCAAAAGTCGACGTCGAGCCGAAGTCGCATGATAAGGTCATAACCTAGATTTCTGTTCTGTGGTCATAACAGTTATCAGAAAAATATAAAAAAAATATATGTCTCAAAATTATTGCAAAAAAAAAATATTCAGGAAAATTTATTCACCAATTTTAAAATGAGTTGCGTAATGAAAGTAATAAACTAAAGTATAACATAAAATATGTCTAGATTCTAAGGAATAGAATAGAATAGAAAGTTATATTGTACGTTATTCAATTGTAAAAGTCGTGTAAATCTCCGTGCTTATAACCTAGGTTCGATATCAATATTGTAAATGAAAAAACTAATCTCCGAATAACCCACCTCTAACTGCTCCCGGCGCAAAAGTGCCCATGATGCTCGCCACGTTCCCACGCTGAATGGCAATGGCCAACCTTTGCTCCAGGAACGCAGATTCTAAGGTAATTCAGCATTTTGTATTTGCTAGATAGATTAATATAGCTTTAATGTACTTAACAGAAACTGTGACACCGTGCGAGTGGATTATGATATCATCCTAAAAAAACAACGCGATCCAAGTTGGGAAGTCGTAAAACAATCTTTTATGTGTTTAAGATTGATGGAGGGTCGATGGTTCTGTCAACTGAGCTTCGGAAAGGGCAAATGCGTTGACTTACCGTATTTCAAGATATTTTACTAAACCACAGTTTAGTCTATTAGGTAGTTGTTATAGAGTCACAACACACTAACTACTTTTAAAGTCGGGGATTGCCGTTTAGTTGCTTTTTAGAAACGTGTAGTGGTAGGACTCTTGGCAGACTCCGCCTGGGGAAAGACCACACCTTTGACAGTTATTCTACCGCCAAGCAGTAATGTGCAAACATTACTGTGTTCCGGTTTCAAGGATGATGTTTCCAGAGAAATTACAGAGCTTACAGATATAACAACTTAGATCTCTGGGTGACGAACGCAGTGCAGTGCTAGGTAATGATTTGGACTCTTCATGTTCCAATAGCTACGTATCACTGTGCTGTTATGTGGCAGGCATATGCACATGCACATGCTTACTATCAGGCACATGTCCTGCTCGTCTCGTCAATCTTTATTTTTAAAAAAACGCGGCGACTACACGCTTCATCACGCTTCTGAGCGTGATGCAGCGACTAAGCACTAACCTCCGCACTCTACGAGATGCCAGTTGCAGGCGACTCAGTCACAGGATGAAGAATAACTACCAGTAGGACGACGGTTTTTAATTTGCGGTAAATGCTGACAATGCAGAGGGCTGTGACAAATTAAAAATGCTAATTTCTTTTAGACTACAGACCTGTGAACAAAATTTACGTAGTAAATTAACCACCAGGAGACCTATGTAGGAGGATAGAAGGGTATAAAGTAATAAGATTCAGCACTATGCCGTCACTTGTAAGCTGTCCAACTGAGTACAGTCGAAGAGAGGGCTTGGGGAGGCAAGGTTGGGAGGTATTGAAACTGTATGGAACCAATGCCGTACATAATCAAATGCCAAAATTTAATCGGTAAACCATCGGAAAAACACGGGCCTATAGTCTATTAACCCCTCAGTTGAGTCTCAATTTAAGACAAATTCTATTTATTGATTTCACTTGTTCATAGTTTTTTTTATACTGCTGCCGCATACATGTTTAGATGATAAAGCTTCACTTATGATTTCTTTTGTCAAAACTAACCTCAAAATTCTTGAGGGTAGATTTAATTTTATTTTTTTCACATAATGAGTCATATCCGGCGCTGAACCCATATGGGCCCTGCCGCTTGACGGGTTATTATACTTTATCACTTCTACCGGCATTCCCTATGACATTTTGACGTGACAACGTCTTATAATTCGATGAAGCCGGCTGCACGCCCGCAAAACATGACGTCATGGGCCGTTAACGCCGTTACCTCGCCGCCGGCGTCACCTCGCTCTAAGGCGTTGTTGAAGTTGTCACGTTCAACTAACGTCAGTAACCCGACTTTACAGACAACCATTTTTTTTTATTTAATAATTTTTTTTGTCGTCTAAAAACTTTTGTTTAAATCTAGTATCGTTTGTTCCAGCATGATGTCCCGATCTCTCCCGGTGTGCGTGCTCCTGCTGGGAGCGGCGCTGTGCGCGCCCGAGCACGCGCCGGATGACGTCACGGGCGCGCGCGCGCTCGCTGACGTCACGGGCGCCGACCCTCCCCCCGCGCCGCTGGAGAAGCGCTCCCCGCACTACAACTTCGGTCTCGGCAAGCGCGCATACAGCTACGTGTCCGAATACAAGCGACTCCCCGTCTACAACTTCGGACTTGGGAAAAGGTAAAACACTTAATGGACACTAACAGTAAAAGCAGTCCGAAAATTCAAAGTCGCTCAGCGAGCTATCGAAAGAGCTATGCTTGGAGTTTCTCTGAGGGATTGTATTCGTAATGAAGTTATCCGTCAGAGAACCAAAGTCACCGACATAGCTCAGCGCATCAGCAAGCTGAAGTGGCAGTGGGCTGGTCAAATGAACCGATAACATACCGATCAATAAATAAATAAATAAAAATAAATAACTGTTGGGGTGCACGAGTTCTGGAGTGGAGACCGCGAATCGACAAACGTAGTGTAGGATGCCCTGAAACTAGGTGGAGTGACGATTTGCGGAAGGCAGCTGGTGGCAGTTGGAAACGTAAAGCCGAGGATCGGGCTATCATTGGAGATACCTATGTCCAACAGTGGACGAATGTGGGCTGATTAGATATGATGATGATAATGATGAACGCCCCGGTGACGGAAAGACGGCTGGTGGCGGTTGGAAACGTAAGACCGCGGATCGAGCTGAGTGGCGTATTATAGGAGAGGCCTATGTCCAGCAGTGGACGAATACGGCCTGATGATAATGATGATGAACGCCCCGCGGTTTACCCGTATAGTTCCCGTTATTTTTTCGGGATAAAAACTAGCCTATGTGTTAATACAGAGTGTTAGCTAACTCCATACAAAATTTTATCAAAAACGCTTCTGCCGTTTAAACGTGAAGTAAAAAACATTCACACTCACAAATCTTCGACTTTATTATATTAGTAAGATAGAAGCGTCCCGCGGTTTCAGTTTCCGCTATATTTTCCAAACAAAAAGGTGTTATTCCAGACTTTTCTTTTTCCACACCCCTTTCACTTCTTGTTGTAATTCTGTGTAGTTTCAAATATTATTTTTTCGGATATTGTATGAGGTACACTCAGGCACATCAACGGCAACTGCCGACTTGCCGACGTTCGAATCCTACGCGAAGCACTGCCTTTTTGAAGTCATGTGCCGCTAACTTTAAAACGGTGAAGGTAAACATCACGAGGAAACTAACATGTTTGTAGAATCTTTCGTGGTAATAGCACCGCACTAAGCTAGCGTGGTGGGTTATGGCTGTGACTCTCTTCTTACGAGAGAAGGCCCCGAGTCCAAGCAGTGGGAACATTTAGTGGGCTACCTATGCTGTCTATATATCTAAATATGTACTTCTATAGTAGAAACATAATGTGCACGCCATATACCTAGCGATGCCTATCCATATCAGTACAGTGTCACACAGCTGTTGAAACAATGAGTCCAAATTATGTATATTACTGATTTCATTATTTTACTAGTCATTACTTGTTTCTGTACAACGCGGTCAGCTCTAAGACCATTGTAATAAATCGTTGGACTATCTGGGTGCCCAAAATACAGGCGCAGCCTAGTTTGGGACCCACCGGGAAAAAATGTGGAGCTAATTTGTCAACAGTATTTGTATTGTCTAATTTGTAATCTACGTGTATATTTCTGGAAATAAATGAATTTTAATTTAGTTTAATTTAAAATAATCATTACCTAGCACTGCACTCTCTACTGTTCTCGTCCCCCGAGATATACGATATTGTACTTTATTTATTTAATGTATAGCATTACTGTGTTCCAGTTTGAAGGGCAACGTTTGCAGAGAAATTACATGGCTTAGAGATATAACATCTTAGATATCTGGGTGACGAGCGCAGTGCAGTGCTAAGTAATGATTTGGACAGTGCAGTGCTAGGTAATGATTTGGACTCGTCATGTTCCAATAGCTGCGTCTCACTGTTCTGTTATGTGGCAGGCATGTTGTTTACCATCAGGCACATGTCATGTTCGTCTCTGCACTCTGTATTAAAAAAAAATTGGCAGTCATAGGAACTGCCGATAGAAGTGAAAACTTATAACTCAGAATTTGATAGCTTACTTTGGAAACTACACGGGTGTAACCGGAGGGCGTGGCCTCTTGGCATGGCCAGCAAAAATGCGTCAGCATTTCCCATTGGCTGATGCGTTTCTCGATGGCCATGGCATGATGGCCCGTCCACGCCCTTTCAGCATTTCCCATTGGCTGACGTATTTCTAGATGGCCAATAGCCATGGTCTCGAGTTTACCCGAAGCTTTCTTATCATACCCGAACGTGACGAATGAATTCAATTCACGTATTTTTACTGGAAACATGGTATTAAGTGACAAGTAACCTAGCCTGTTGTCCCAGGTCTCGCCCATACTCGTTCGGTCTGGGCAAGCGCTCGGCGGACGAGGTGCCGGAAGACAGCCTCAACTCCAACGAAGTGAACGAGGCCGCCCTGCAGGACCTCTTCGACCAGTACGAGGATGACGTCGGTAAATGTCGCTTTTAATTATATCACTAGCACCGTTCAGCATTTTATTCACGTAGTTAACGTTTCCTGTTATTATCCCGGGATAAAATGTAGGATAAAAGTTGCCCATATGTTTCAGACCATAATTTTACTGTCTTCGAAATTTCAACCCGATTCATTCAGACGTTCCAAATGGAATAAGCAACAAACATCTAAACATGCTCCTTCACTCGGTGCTCCACCCTTGCCGCTCACAGTGGGAACACGAGACCACTGTCGCATTATTCCGCGTACCCGCCGCGGCTTCCTCATCTCCAGTTGAATTTGCTGGGGCACAAACCCCTCATCCGCACACCTGACCCCAAGACACACCATACACACTACGTCTAGATCAGTGATGAGCAAAGTACGGCCCGCGGGCCAACTCCGGCCCGCGAAAGTATTTAATCCGGCCCGCCAAGGGTCCATCGACATGGATAGTATATGGCCCGCTATAATTACGTTTTGACAAATTCAGTCAGAAACCGATTGACTGATGAACATCTTTTCGCACTGCTGAAAGTTTCTTCTTCACAGCTGGAACCTGCTTTCGAAAATATTATGGAAAATCAAAAACAATTCCATATGTCTCACACGCCTAATATGGCGGGGCCTTTGAATAAAAATTAAATTAATTATTATTTAAGGTAAATGCTAATTTGTAACATTTATGTGTGCACTGCAATGTTTTTAATATACCTATTATGATTAAAAGCTTTAACACAAAATGCATTTTTTTATAACTCTGGCCTCTGTAGAATTGATTACACTTTGTGGCCCCCCATTAAAAAAGTTTACCCACCACTGGTCTAGATACTCTTGGTTCCCCGCGACGGCTCAGGTCGTCTACTCTTTTTCTACGAAAAACGTAATTTCGTAATAAAATCGACGAAAAAGACTTTCGTACTCCGGTTCTACTTCGATTCGTCGTTTCATCCGTAGAACCAAATTAGGAAAGCCGCGAGTTTATTTCGAAATTACGTTTTTCGTAGAAAGAGAGTAAAAGTTCAGGACGTCTACTCTATTTCTACGAAAACGTAATTTCGAAATAAACTTGCGACTTTCCAACTCCGATTCTACTTCGATCCGTCGTTTTGTCCGGATAAATATTCCAAGCCTATTTTAATTAGAGTATGCTTAGAATGTTTAAACGTCAAACAATGTTGTATCGGACGAAACGAAGTAGAACGAGAGTAGGAAAGTCGCGAGTTTTTTTACGAAATTACGTTTTCGTAGAAACAGAGTAGACGTCCAGGTCTGCGGTCCCGCCGCTTTCGCCTTTTTTCGGCTGCACAATTAAAAACTTGTCTTTACTTTTCCAGATTACGAGAAGCGCGCTCGGCCTTACAGCTTCGGCTTAGGCAAACGTTTCTCCGAAGACGAAACATCTGAGGAAAAGCGAGCTCGCATGTACAGCTTCGGTCTCGGTAAACGGCTGCCTCTGTACAACTTCGGGCTCGGCAAACGCGCGCGAACTTACAACTTCGGTCTCGGAAAAAGACTCAGCAGCAAATTCAACTTCGGGCTCGGAAAGAGGGAGAGAGACCTCCACAGATTCAGCTTCGGCCTCGGAAAACGGTCAGACGATCCCTCTTTCGAACCGGATACGTATGAAGATCTGTAAATTGTTAATTCATTTGAAAACTTACGGAAATTTATGTATTTTTTGAGCTAAGTTGTACACACACTCATCAACTCCATGAGGTTTTCCTGTGTTAGAGATTCTTGGTGTATCTCTGTGTGTGATTTGTATGCGTTTTCGTTTACAGTTTGAGTTACTATCGACGTAGACATTTTTCTTGTGAAAATCCCAGCCAATTTTCATAAGAAAAAAATCTTTTAAATATTTCAATTCTAACGCGACTAATTGACGTATTTAGTTGGAAAAACTTTTACATGTGATCATTTTTTTTTTTTTAAATCTAATTAGATAGAAACTCGTTTGATATTTTTCCCGTAAGTTTTCATTGGACATGTTATATACCTACTATTGGACTGGAACTTGAGTTGTTTATTTTCGTCTTGTACTATAAACAATTAAACTTCGCTTCGATGCCTAATTGACAGTTTTAATTAATGTTATATATACTGTCTTGTAAAATTGATATATACCCGTGTATTTAATTAGTTTTCAGACTGTTGTTGCCCTATTTATACAATCCTACTTATCTACAACGTTACAAAGCCTAAATTATTCTAAAAACTTTTTGATATTTTTAAGTAGTCAAATTGTTGTTGTTTATTTGTATGTTTTGTTTTACTAAATATCTAGCATTATTATACCTTTTATATTTGTTTAGATACAGAAATGTCAAATTATAACTTTGACTCATCTTAACCTTGAAAACTTCCTCAAATACTAAGTATATGTAGAAAAATATTTATTTTGTAAATTATTGTTAAACTGTGTAGTTATCCTAATGTTTTCCAAATCGTAAGTTGAGTTATTTGAGGATAAACGACTTGTACAGTAAAGTTGCAATTTTTGAATTTACGATCAGATAATTTATAAACACTGTAGCTGATTTTAATTTAATATTGACTTGTTATTTATCAATTCTTAGTAACAAATAATCCTTTATCTAATTATACTACTTATCTATTAATTAGTTAATTTATTATATGTGTATGTATTAATATATCATGTGTTAAATTGTCGATTGTTTGTTTTCTCTAATATGTTTATATTTCGATGTCATAATATTTTAGTTTATACTTAGTTATAATATTATTATAATTTATTGATTGCATTTATAATATTCGTAAAATGTATTTATCTTTTATTAAGAAATTGCAACTTTATGTACATGTACTTAGGATCTAAGTTGATAGTCATAAGTTTCTCTTTAAGACTTGAATGTTGTTTAATAAATAATTATAATCAGTAAAAAAGTTTAATTAAACAATTAATAGAAACTGCATCATTTATGTTATTTTTGTAATCCTTTAGCTTACCTCAAAATAAACTAATCAATTATATAAACAAAATTAAAAATTACCAATCTTCACACAGATCAACTTACACAGTTGAAAATGAAAGCACAGTATGCTAAGTGTGACTTTTGTCGAAAACGATACGCATTCTACCGTGAGCGCGTAAACGTGACATTTGTAGAAGAAATTCGAAGCGCCTTTAAAACAATACGCATTCTATCTTGACCGCGTAAACCCGACTCTTGTGTGAAAAAAATGACAGCGCGTTCTTCATACAAATGTCATCTTTACGCGCTCATCGTAGAACGCGTATCGTTTTCGACTAAACTTGCTCTCAGCATAACGTTAGCAAGTACTGATACTAAACTCTTTTTCGAGCTGACTCTCTCACAACGAGAGAGTCAAGGCCATACATCACGATAGCCAAACGCGAGTTGGCGAACGACAGATGTCATTTCTTAAGAATTTCCATGTCATCGTCGTGCAGAAAACAAATACAATATTTTTTTATAATCTAACTCACGGAGTAATTAGTATTTTTTAGTTATCATGGCTATTCAATCAGGCCTGGAAATGGCCTACATCGATCTAAGACACATTACGTCACTAGTTAGTTAGCTAGTCACGACGTCACGAACGAGTAACCTAACCCACTAGTCCTGTGTACACTACCTGTTATGCCTATCCCACTTATCTCAAATTCTGGGTTCGTGAGCATTGAAGCAGTAAATTTTAACGTTGCGGGTCTAGGTTTTCATTTTTAACGTGTTTGTTGTCCATTGTGACTCTGACATCGAAAAGCCTGAGACTCCACCAAAGCGGACATGTGCAGAGTCTGAAGAAGAGAAGCGACGTTTTTCAGTTCGGGTGACTTCGACGAAGTTGTGCGGAGATGCGTTATGCCTCGCCGACGCGCAGCGGAGACGAGCACTCAACGCCTCGCGCTAGCAACGTTAGCCAGCTCACATAGTAGTACCACTTTAGTAGTGGTAGGACTCTTAGCAGAGTCCGCCTAGGGAAGTACCACACCTTTGCCAGTTATTCTACCGCAAAGCAGTAATGTGCAAACATTACTGTGTTCCGGTTTGAAAGGCAATGTTTCCAGAGAAATTACAGGGCTTAGAGATATAATAACTTAGATCTCTGGGTGACGAGCCCAGTGCGGTGCTAGGTAATGATTTGGGCTCTTCATGTGCCAATAGCTGCGTGCCACTGTGCTGTTATGTGGCAGGCATATTGCTTACCATTAGGCACATGTCCTGCTCGTCTCGTCACTATTTATTTAAAACAAAAAAACCTCACATCGTGCCATACAAATATAATACATGTCCGCTTAGTTGTCTCCAATGGAGCTAAGCGGAGACGAGATGTACAAAACGAAATTCTTTTGGTTGTTAAAAAAACGTCTCGTCTCCGCTCGCGCATCTCCGCTTTGGTGGAGTCTCAGCCTAGGTGAGGAGCTAGATAAAAGTAAGACAGTGGTTTTACTAATGATCTAAGTTTCATGTTGAGCTGGTCTCATGAGTCGAGAGAAAGACAACTCCAGATCCGGAGCCCCTGGTTCGAATCCCACGCGCACCACTGTCTTTTCGAAATCATGTGCGTAATGACACTAACTTAAAATGGTGAAGGAAACCATCGTGAGGAGCCCTACATATTCCTTGAACCTTTCTGGGACATGCTTCATCTAACAACCTGGTCCAACGTGGTGGATTATTGACTTGACTCATTGCTTGTAAATGTAGGCCTGAGTGCGAACATTCTTTGACTAGAGACTTGGAATTGAACGTGGAACCCCCACTTTCAATCACATTAATATTATAAAGACGTATGTTGGTGAGTCTGTAACTCATATAATATGCGTTTGTTCCTCCGTATCTCTGTTAAAGATCGACGTATTTGAATGAGATTAGGTAAATAGGTAGATTAAAATAAGTAATAGTTTTAGGACTCTTAGCAGAGTCCGCCTGGGGAAGGACCACACCTTTGCCAGTTATTCTACCGCCAAGCAGTAATGTGCAAACATTACTGTATTCCGGTTTGAAGGGTAATGTTTCCAGAAAAATTACAGGGCTTAGAGATATAACATCTTAGATCTCTGGGTGACGAGTGCAGTGGAGTGCTAGGTAATGATTTGGACTCTTCATGTTTCAATAGCTGCGTGTTGCTGTGTGGTTATGTGGCAGGCATGTTGCTTACCATCAGGCACATGTATTGCTCGTCTCGTCACGCTTTATTAAAAAAAAATGTTAAATATGTTTGACACAGACTACTTAAAAGTAAGTGTTTTTTAACAATAATAGGTCTGCACTTGACCACCATCTTGTTATACAGCGGTCTACGATAAAGCGTGCTTACTAACACACAATCACGTTTTATCTTAGTTTGTAACTACAAGTTACAAGATTGTAACCTTCTATTTGGTGATAACCCCACTCAGGTGACGCATTTCACAGCATATATGGTACATTCTTATCACATGATTACATTCATCTGATGTTCTATAAGAGCCTCATTACAAAGTTTTTGTCCCAATGAAAGTCCTAACATATTGTCAATTGAAAGTTGAACTCCCAGACACATAGAAACTTCTGGAATACGTTGTCTTACTTAAACTGGTTTTCTCAGGTCTGCGGGGGAATCCAAACTTCCATACCTTACATCCCCATTGGGAGTTTTACATCTTTTAGGTTTATAATTTAGTACCTACTGTTTCTCTGTTTAAAACTGTCCGAAACAATGGAGAATGCGTTGGTTTCCCGTTTTTCTTGTAGAAATGTTATTTATTCATAAATGTACAATTTACACATCAATTAGAGAAAAAACAAAAGTAAGTATAGTAGAGTGTATAAATAGTAGACATTTTTAAAGTTTTAAATTAACATTTCATTGTACTAGAATGATAATAATTATTATATAGATAACTGTGAATTATTTTATATTTATTTTGTAGTGGTAGGACTCTTAGCAGAGTCCGCCTGGGGAAGTACCACACCTTTGCCAAATATTCTACCGCCAAGCAGTAATGTGCAAACATTACTGTGTTCCGGTTTGAAGGGCAATGATTCCAGAGAAATTACAGGGCTTAGAGACATAATATCTTAGATCTCTGGGTGACGAGCGCAGTGCAGTGCTAGGTAATGATTTGGACTATCATGTTTCAATAGCTGCGTGTTACTGTGCTGTTATGTGGCAGGCATGTTGCTTACCATCAGGCACATGACCTGCTCGTCTCGTCACTCTATGCTATAAAAAAAAAAAAAAAAAAAATTAAATTACAGTTATTGCAACTTCATCACTCTCTAAGAACTCGCTGTAACTTTAAAAAGTGATCGATAAACCAGCATTTTATCTATTTTGGAAACTAGCGAAACTTAAATGTAAGTCAGTTTCCCTGACTTATTGAAGGAATGTGATATACCATAACCATAATCAGCTTGTCAGCGTTGCGTATGTTACCAGAATATCTCTCTCCTCGCGTATTGTACGAGTCTAGGTTATTTTCTGACAAACATAGTATCTGTGTTTTTTTTTTTTTTTTTATCTTTTATAGGTTTACACTTGACCGCCATCTCAACTGATTTTAAGCGACGATGCGGTCTACGATGGAGCGTGTTTACCTAGAAGAAACCGATTCACTCTCGATTTGAAGACACCAAGGTTATAACTATCAGGGAAAACCCACTCTGGCAACTCATTCCACAGCCTAGACGTTCTTATCACAAAAGTAGAGTCAAACCTCTTCGTCCGTGTCTTTGGAACATCAACCATGAAACGGTGCCGCTTCTTCGAGTTACGAGAAGTCCGATAGAAAAAAGGGCAAGGTGGTATTAGATCATGCAGATCAGTCGCACACTCTCCGAAGTGTATCCGATAAAAAACTGACAAGCTTGCAATCTTGCGGCGATGTTCAAGACTTTGAAGTCTTTTTCGCACTAGAGTGTCTTTGCCTATGAGCCTTTTGGCACGCCTCTCGATCGATTCCAGAGCCTCAAGCTGATACTTAGCCGATCCATCCCAAAGATGCGAACAGTACTCCATACAAGACCGAATCTGTGCTTTGTATAAGAGAAGTAATTGTTCAAAATTATAATGTAATAATAATAAATAATAATGTAGATCAAGATTGCAGGTAACGTAAGTAGGTATCTCTGAAATATGGAACACATAAACAGCCCATTAAATGTTGCCTTCAATCGCAAAGAGAGAGAGTCAAGGCCATAATCCACCACGCTGGCCCAGTGCGGTTTGGTGAATGACACATGACTTCGAAAGATTCTATGTACTTGTCGGTTTTCTCACGATGTTTTCCTTCACCGCTATAAGCCAGCTGAGCTCCTTAAAGTAGTGGAGCTTGGATTCCCGGTATGCCAGTTCCACTCCCATCTCGTCAAAAGTTGTCTCTACGTACTTGATCTGGAGTCTCTTCAAGGAGTCCCGATTTTAATTCCCGCTGATTGAGTCCCGCTGTGAGGCTACAGAAAGTAATGTATTACTTTCATAGCAGATGATCACAGCACAGGAGCACGTGATCCATGATGTCATTCGCCCACAAACAGTAAATTCCCCTGTTTAGGGGTCAGTAGCTCCTATTTTGAGAAGACAGCAATTTAACTTACATCATCATCATCATCAACAGCCCACTAAACGTTCCCACTGCTGGGACTCGGGGCCTTCTCTCGCAAGGAGAGAGTTAAGGCCATAATCCACTACGCGGGCCCGGTACGGTTGGATGTCACAAAGAACTTCGAAAGATTCTAGGTACATGTCGGTTTCCTCACGATGTTTTCTTTCACCGTTTTAAGTTAGCGGCATTACGCACATGACTTCGAAAAGACAGTGGTGCGTGTGGGGTTTGAACCCGGGGTCTCCGGATCGGCAGGCGCCGCGCCGTTCTCCCGACTAGACAAGCCGTAACTTATTACTAATTTAACTTACATACTTACTTATAATAACATACTTATGGGTGACCTTGTGGCTTAGTTAGTTGTAAGTCTGCCTGCGAGGCCGTGGGTCGTGGGTTCGTTTCCACCCAGTGCAAATATTTGTTTAATTTGGGGTCAGGTGGTGTTGTGTATGAAACATTTATTTAGTTACCGCTAAAAAAAGAAAAACACTTCAAATTTAAACAGGTTCTCAATGGAGTGCTGGATAAAGCGTTATTATCAAATAACAGCCGGCAATTCGCAGTCGAACGCAAACCTATCTTATCTAAAAACAAGCACACGTTATGAATTTACTTTACGAGCTAGATAAATACTGGATTACGCAATAATTTCTTCTAACTAGTATTATTATAGTACTCAAAAACTATTAAGCTTACTTTTATTATAGGTCATTAGTATCCCAAAATAATATATATTAGAGGTATAATTATTATGTTCGCATCTTTGAGATGGATCGACTAAGTATCAAGCCAGAGGCTCTGGAATCGATCGAGAGACGCTAGACATGCCAAAAGGCTCATATGCCTTTGCCTAAAACCACCCTCAAGATACCTTCAAGACCCTGGAGTCTTTTTTTACAAAGAAAAGACTTCAGGGTCTTGAACATCGCCGCAAAATTGCTAGCTTGTCGGTTTTTTATCGAATACATTTCTCAGAGTGTGCGACTAATCTGCATAATTTCATAATCTGCATAAATGGAATCACCCACCTTGTCGGGGCCATCTATCGGATCGGTCTCTATCGGACTGCTCGTAGCTCGGAAAAGCGACATCGTTTCATGGTTGATGTTCCAAAGACTCGAACAAAGATATTAGACTATACATTTGTGAAAAGAATGTCTAGGCTGTGGAATGTGTAGCCTGAATGAGTTTTTCGCGATGGCAGCAACCTTAGTGTCGTCAAATCGAGAGTGAATTGTTTTTTCTAGGTAAGCACGCTCTATCGTAGATCGCATCGTCGCTTAACATCAGGCGAGAAAACGGTTACCTATAATACTAAAAAAACTATAAATGTTTGAATGTCTGTAACTTAATCATCGCGGGAAATTTACGAGAAGGAAATCCACGCGGGCTAAGCTGCCGACCGCTGCTAGTTGTATATGTGTAGCTCTCTACTAATATTATAAATGCAAAAGTACCTTTGTCTGTTAATCTGTAATGCTGTTTGTTACTCCTAAACTAAATTTGGTACTGAGACAGTGCAATAAACTTTTTAGCGAGAAATAGGGCTTACAACGTTAAAACTCTATTCTTTCACATTACAAACAGTGGTCTAGTGATTGAAAAAAGACTTGAAAAATTGTATGGAATTTTTTTTTTTTTGATCTTTTATAGGCTTACACTTGACCGCCATCTCGCCGGATGTTAAGCGACGATGCGGTCTACGATGGAGCGTGTTTACCTAGAAGAAACCGATTCACTCTCGATTTGAAGACACAAAGACACCAACAGGGAAAACCCGCTCAGGCAACGCATTCCAAAGCCTAGACGTTCTTATCGCAAAAGTAGAGTCAAATCTCTTCGTTCGTGTCTTTGAAACATCAACCATGAAACGATGTCGCTTTTTCGAGCTACGAGCATTCCGATAGAAAAAAGGGCAAGGTGGTATTAGATTATGTAAATCAGTCGCACACTCTCCGAAGTTTATTCGATAAAAAACCGAAAGGCTAGCAACTTTTCGGCGATGTTCAACACTGTAGTCTTTTACGCACAAGAGTGTCGTTTTTTAAGATAGTTTCGATACATATTTTTAGGCGTTTTATTACATTTAAATAAATGTGAAATACTTTTTTTTTTTTTTTTAATAAAGAGTGACGAGACGAGCACGACATACGCCTGATGGTAAGCAACATGCCTGCCACATAACAGCACAGTGACACGCAGCCATTGGAACATGAAGAGCCCAAATCATTACCTAGCACCGCACTGCGCTCGTCACCCAGAGATCTAAGTAGTTATATCTCTAAGCCCTGTAATTTCTCTGGAAACATTGCCCTTCAGACCGGAACACAGTAATGTTTGCACATTACTGCTTGGCGGTAGAACAATAGACAAAGGTGTGGTACTTCCCCAGGCGGACTCTGCTAAGAGTCCTACCACCACAAAAATACTAGCAGCTCCTCGCAGTTTTATCCGCGTAGTTCAGTTTCTGTCATTTTCCCG
Organism: Ectropis crepuscularia; assembly: GCA_963693475.1. Taxonomy (NCBI): domain Eukaryota; kingdom Metazoa; phylum Arthropoda; class Insecta; order Lepidoptera; family Geometridae; genus Ectropis; species Ectropis crepuscularia. Next base: position 26,482,703 of record OY856355.1, read on the forward strand.
GGATAAAACATAGCCTATGTGTTCTTCCAGACTATAATCTAATAGTGTTCCAAATCTCTGTCCGATCCGTTGATACGTTGTGACATGATTGAGCAACAAACATCCAAACCTTGAGATTTATAGTATTAGTAGGATGAATAAAACTACGACTCAAAACTTGTAACAAAAAGTACTCTCAGTGGGATAAAAACTTTACCAATACCTTAGATAAGTTGCGGGCTAAGCCGCGAGGCGCAACTAGTTATTATTATCTACGACTTGTTCCTGTCGGGATGGTATATCTGTCTTATTTCCTATTAATATATAATATATTTTGAATGTGAAAGTTTGTGAGGACCGATGGATGTTTGTTACTCATTCACGCAAAAACTACTGATGGGATTTGATAAAAAAAAAACTACGCAGATAAAACCGTAGGATGATGCTAGGGAACCTATACGGTTTTATTAATAGCGTTTAGGTATTTTTTTTACAAAATCCTTGTCAATATTTTAATATCATTTGTATTCCGTCACGTTTGGACTTGTTTTGCAAAATTACGAAAATAATGTAACGCTTGTGGCATACGAACATTTTATTGGCACTAAAAAAAATGTTGACCAATGAAAAAGGTAAGTACTTATGTAAAATTTTTGCTGAATATTTTTTTAACAACAAAAATGGTGTGTGAATAAAAAAGTCTGTGATGGGCTAGTGGTTAAACCGTGCGATTCACAAACGTGAAGTCGTGGGTTCTAATCCTACCTGCACGACACTATGTTTCCGAGTGGAGATGTACAATCATCACCAGAGGCTAAACTGTGAAGGAAAATATTGTAAGGAAAGCAGTATGTTCTTAAAATTTTTCGAACAAATGTGTGATGCGTTAGCCGCTACTTAAAACGGTGAAGGAAATCATCTCGAGGAAACCGACATGTACCTAGAATATTTCGAAGGCATGTGTCATATCATGGTTTCTTCTAGGTAAACACGTTACATCGTAGACCGTACCGTCGCTTAACATCAGACGAGATGGCAGTCCAGTGTAAACCTATAAGAGTAAAAAAAAGTCCTCCACCAACCCGCAATGGGCCAGCGTGGTGGACCTTGATAACCTTGGGTAACCTTGACTCTCTCCTTGCGAGAGATAGTCGCGAGTCCCAGCAGTGAGAACATTTAATTAATTAACATTCAAATTCATCCCACATAGGTACATAGGTATATTGTCCTGTGTGGAAATCGAACCCAAACCCCTTAGATCTTGGGACTTACGAAAAGAAAAACAAACACATTAAAAATAAATGGTTACAACGATAAAGATCACTTTTAATGTTTTTTTGTGAGTCACGAATTGAACGAGTAAATTCAACCTGTTTCTTTTGTATCCCAAATGAATCATAATCGGTCAAAGTGGACGATTTTAAAGAGCTTTGGAAGGAACTGGAAAGGGAGCGATTTTTAATGAACTCTGTCATTCTTTGTTTTTGGGAGTCCTGAAAGGCACTAGAGGAAAATCGGATTGATCAATATGGGGGTATTAGGACGGTCGGTGCGTAGGTAGAATTTACGTAATTATTCTATAGAATCATTTTAATTAAAAAAGTAAATTAATTGATTCAGTAAATTTTATCGTGAACTCTTTGCAGTGTCTTCCTAAAGGTCAGTACTCGCATAAGGTATTACTCGATAGTTTTACTTGAAGTCGAGTAAAAATCAACGTGTGGACCGCAAAACTCACAGCTCGAAGGCTCGCACCGAGCCGGCTCGATGGAATTAATAGTACAGTCGAGGTAGACATAAAACTAGCCTGAAATAGAAAAAATTCCGGGGAGCGATTTTTTTTTATGAAACGTCGGGGAGGGTTGTTGGAAGTATAAATCTCGATTTTCTAACTTATCCCGGTAGAGGGTTCGCCACCATCTTGTTTTAAAGTTTTTGTGAATTAACTCGTTCATTTTCAACTTTAGAGCAAAAATGATGGTCACCAAAGTTGTTGGAAATTTAATTTCTCACAAGTTTGCTTCATATAGTTTTTACGCTAGGATCAATATTTGCAGAGTTATACTATCAATTTTATCAAAAAAATCGTAATGTGTGCAATTTTATTTTCTTCAACTTTGGTTCTCCCACATTTTTTACTTATTTTATTTTTAGTATTTGTTGTTACAGCGGCTATAGAAATACATCATCTGTGAAAATTTCAACTGTCTAGCTATCACCGTTCTTGAGATACAGTCTGGCGACAGACGGACGGACGGACGGACGGATGGACAGCCAAGTCTCAGTAATAGGGTTCCGTTTTTACCCTTTGGGTACGGAACCCTAAAAAGTGCGAGAACCGAAGTTGAAGAAAATAAAATTCCACCCATTACGATTTTTTTGATAAACTTGATAGTATAACTCTGCAAATATTGATCTTAGCATAAAACCTATATGAAGCAAACTTGTGAGAAATTAAATTTCCAACAATTTTGGTGACCATCATTTTTGCTCTAAAGTTGAAAATGAACGAGTTATTTCACAAAAACTTTAAAACAAGATGGCGGCGAACCCTCTACCAGGATTAGTTCGAAAATCGAGATTTATACTTCCAACAACCCTCCCCGACGTTTCATAAAAAAAAAATCGCTCCCCGGATTTTTTTCTATTTCAATGTCTGCCCCGACCGTGCTATAAATGAAAGTAATTTCCTTCGAACCTACTCGAAGCGAGCCGTCAATCTTGACTCGTACGTGTGTACGTGACTGCGAGTGGCGCGAGGCAAGCGTCAGTCTGGTATTGTAACACGTGTTTTTAAGAGAAATGGATTTGCAAGTTTAACCCAGTACCTCTTTTACGTTTTTTCTTTTCATTTTCTTTGATTTTCTTATAAATAAAGCACTGTGAGACTTGCTAAATACAGCCACCGTCTAGTTTGTTGCACAGACATCCTTTAGCTCAAACGGTTCGGTGAATACTGAACGGCGCACTTCACTCGATAGATCAATCCTCAATGTGTGGACGAAAGCCCATGCCATGGGTTTTACTCGACAGTTTAGCTCGATCGAGTAATACCGTATGTGAGTACTGACCTTTATAATAGCTCGACGCGCTGATGACCGATGGAGTAAAGTTGTAAACGAGTGGTGACCGAGGCAAGGTAGGCGGAGCGTAGGACATCCAGCCTGCAAGATGGGTCGACGATATCATCTTTATCGCAGGTCAAACTTGGACTCGATAGGCACAGGACCGAGGAAGATGGTATGAAAAAAGAGGCCTATACGGAAGGCTGTGGATGATAATGATAATGTAATAGCTGTGTGCCGGATTAGAGGACAATGTTTCGAGAAAAAGTACAGGACAAATAGAAGAAAAACATTTTACCTTAACCTGTGGAACGCGACCACAGATAAGAAAATAGTTACTTCGTAACGCTACTAATATTAGCTTAAAGTTTAAAATGTTTTCTAAGTTTAATTTTTTTTCCATATCACGATCATATTCCACCACGCTGGCCTCAGACGCTGGCCAATGATGCTTTTTCAGGATGCAAATATACCTGTCAAAGTAGTGCAGTCATTTAAGGTTTTATCTGCAGAAAATTCTAATTCTAGTGGGCTGAATTTTTTTGTATACACTTTTATTACAGCGTCGTAAGGAATATGTGAAAAATTGTCATTGATATCCGCCGGCTAAAAAATTACAAAGGTGACGAAAATCAGTTTTCGTGAAATTTTACAAAAAATATATATTTATAAATAACCTACATAACGTACCAAATTTTTTTATGGCGTCTAAAACTACACATATACCAAAAATGTTGTAGACCTGATATAAAAGGCGCAGCAACAGCAGTAAGTAATTTGGTCGCAGAATTTTGTTCTGAAATTTATTAATTTTGCATCAATTCAGTCTGTATGTAGATTATTCGTGTAGGTAGACAATAATCCCCACGGTTCCGATAAAATCATCAGCATGGTCAATATTTTTTCAATTAGATTAATGGATAAATAAATATTTACATTTTACACTTCTTTTAAGTTTAGAGTTTTTAAGACGAGACGAGCAGAGCATGTACCTGGTGGTAAGCAACATGTCCGCCCGCTCATAACATACAGTAACACGCAGCTACTGGAACATGAAGTGTTAAAATCATTACATGATGTTTTATGCTCTCTAATTTTAGTTTAAACATTACCCTTCCAACCGTAACACAGTGATACACTGGGTGCCTGTAAGATTTGTAATGGCAAAGGGCTGTTAAACAATATTTTTATAAGCGTGACCGCTGTTAGTCTTTTCTATCAACAAAATAAAGCCTATTGAGATCAATCTACTAAGTTTTTGAAACGAATTGCGCACAACCAAGTGTTTTATTTTATTCCTAATTTCATGAACGCCCAGTCTTGTTATGTGGTACGTTGATTTACTATTATGCTTCAGGACTTTAGCGAAACGACCTAGTTACTACCTTTTATCTAGTTTCGCCTATCTGTAATCAAATCTTACAAGTTAAATTTGACTCACCTATATAATCCCATCGACTATTATTATAATCGGCGTTTTTTTAACAATTACGCGGTTTTGTCATTTTCATTCATTCATTTTTGTCAAACTCCAAAAGCATCTTTATTTATAAAAATGAATCTTCGAAACGTATGTACTTTCATAACTTTTGAATGACTGCACCAAATTGGATGATTCTTTGTTTTATGCATTCGTTATTTTGCGGGACAGTGTTTGTATGGCAGAAAATTTTGAAGAAAACAATAAAAAAAATATGGTGGTACGAAGTTCGCCGGGTCAGCTTGTAACTAAAACTTAAGTAGGTATCCACTGGAAGCCGAAATGTAAGCCGTGATAGCGTAGTTGCCTAGTTACTAGAACGCGATATTTACAATCGCTAGGTCGTAGGATCGAGTACCCTGCCTTTATCGGTGAATGAAAACATTGTGAGGAAACCGGGTATGCTCTTAGAATCTACCGAGGCTATGAGTAATTTGCCAACTCGCACTAGACGAGCGTAGTAGATTTATTTACTCAATGGTTCTTCTAGGTAAACACGTTCCATCGAATATCGCATCGTCGCTTAACATCAGGCGAGATGGCTGGCGGTCAAGTTTAAACCTATAAAACTTAGAAAAAACTCAATGAGCTCACACGATAGAATGTAATGAATACAAATAAGAGGTATAACTAACACTGTATCATCAATCATCATCAACAGCCCACTAAACGTTCCCACTGCTGGGACTCGGGGCCTTCTCTCGCAAGGAGAGAGTTAAGGCCATAATCCACCACGCTGGCCCAGTGCGGGTTGGCGGATGACACATGACACTTTGAAAGATTCTAGGTACATATCGGTTTCCTCACGATGTTTTCCTTCACCGTTTTAAGTTAGCGGCATTACGCACATGACTTCGAAAAGACAGTGGTGCGTGTGGGGTTTGAACCCGGGGTCTCCGGATCGGCAGCCGCCGTTCTCCCGACTAGACCACCGTAACTTATGTAACATAACACTGTATAGAACCGTAAAACATTCTCAAAACTATGTTTGCCTAGGAGCTATTTAGGTAGATATATTAAAATTAAGTGGTTCGATAAAACAGAAATACCTAACACATAAAGAAAATTGGGCCAACAGCTTCTTACTTACAACAACAACTTAAAACTAACATGCTTCAAAAAGTTATTAAATAAGGTAGTTTATAAATATTTTTATGTAGGTGATTCATATTTATTCACTTTTATATTTCAAATTTAGAACAAAAAAGAAAAAGCCAGCAAATAATTGGTGGATTACGACTATGATTCTCTTCTTGCGAGAGAAGGCCCCGAGTCCCAGTAATGGAATCATTTGGTGGACGGCTTATGAAGACGACAGAAAGGAGCTAGATCGTAAGTGTGACGAGCTCAAGAATAGACTTCCTTCAAATCATATCAATAATTTTATGTGGATGGCATTCTAACTTGCCGTGAGTGTTCAAGAACTTTCACAGCAAAAATAGGATACTAAGTCATGTCAGAGCTCACCAACCACGGTAAATGTAAAAAATAAATAAAAAATATATATAGAAGCAGTCGCCGTAGCCGAAATCGGCTGGAAGACATCATCATGCGTATACTAAATAGTGACTGAAGTTATTATCATTCAAAATCAAATCTCAGTCCGAGGGTCTTCCGCCCAAGGAAAACTGTCTTGGCAACTTGGTATTGATATTGCTCTCTCTTTTCTTTTCACTTGAAATGATAGAGACAACAATAGCAACGCTAAAGCCGATTTATTTAGGCGATAGAGAGGCGGGATGAGGAAAAGGTAAATCCTTATTGGTGAAAATATCCATAATTACAGGTTGCTGACCTGTGATCATACCAAACATACACAAATATACTATAATAATACAATATTGAGTTCAAATGACCTCCCAAGGTCAACTTACTTTACAAAGAGCCTACTTTCCTACGGAAAGCTAACAATTATCCCCAAATAATTACGCTTAAGCAAATTATCATTAACTTTTACATTTTGGGCGCAATTTATAGGCTAAAGTTAAACTGTGTCATTATTTTAAATAGTAACCTCTGGTCGGAGAGGGTATGTGACCCTTCTAATGAAGCATTTATTTTAAAACTAGCTTTATCCTGCGGCTTTACTTACGGTATTCAAGAAAATCTTATTTAAACGGGTAGAGCTTTTACTAACAAAAAATTTAATATTACAATGAAAACTACACTACATTACATACCTACCTAACTATACGAAGCATATATAAAATAGCCCACTGCTGAGCCTCAGGGCTTTCTCTCGCAAGAAGAAAATTAAAGCCATAATCCACTACGCTGGCCCAGTACGGGTTGGTGGATGACACATGACCTCGAAAGATTCTAGATACATGTTGGATTCTTCAGGATGTTTTCCTTCACGGTTTTAAATTTACTGACATTACGCAAACGATTTCGAAAAGACAGTGGCGTGCATTTGAAACCGGAGTAATATGTAGCTCTTGCAGGCGCTGTTCTTCCGACTACACCAACCCTAGGGAACTGTTATTTCTTTCACTACAATACGTTTCCAATACGGTCGTTACTCTTTTAGTGTATTAGTAATTTTCATAGAAACGTTCACACGCACTTTGTATATAGGTAAATACCTAAGAGTTGTGCCACAGATCAGAAAATAGTAACTTCGTAAGTTGTGTTCTTTAATTATACTTACGTCATATCGACTGTTTATAATGATACAGCAAAGCGTAGTGTTTTTATAAATGTGTTTAAGAATACGTAATGGCCTAATGGCGCGGCTGATTATTTATATCCGATTGCCTATAAAAGGAATTTTATGTTTTTAAAGGTCATGTTTTGAAGTCGTCTTATAGAGCAAGAGCCCGTGAACCCCAGATCTTCGTTATTTTATAAAAGCTGGAAACTTGTCAACGCATGTTTCTAACCGTTTATCTGCCAAAGCCAGGATGATCCAAACTTCATAATGGTTCATCGTTCTTACCTGTGTTGGGAGCATGCGCTGACAAGTTTTCAGCTTTTATAAAATAACTAAGGTCTGGGGTTCCCCATAAACCTTAGATCATTAGAATGATGATTTTCTTGGAATACGCCAATTCGCCAATTATCTCTCGATGCCAATCTCGCCTGCAACTCTTGAGTCGCTGCAGTGTGGACGCAAAGGCGTGTTTCGTATGTTCATATTTGGCGCCCGCCGTGGTATCCGCGCAAAGTCCGCACTATGGAAGAGGCGTGAGTATTTTTCCAAGTATCAATAATTACGAAAAGTCGGTTAAACACCGTAAAGTGGAGCGGAACCCAAATAAGTTCGGCGCCGAATATGACTCTTCATGTGAAAAATATTACAAAATTAATTGAATCTACCCTCAAACATTTTGAGGTTAGTTATGACAAAACATATCATAAGTGAAGGTTTACCAATGGTCACGAGTTAAAGTAAGAAATCAATCGCATTTAGCTTTGATTATTATTTAACAGCTAACCTTAGTATGTACATAGATACCTATTTATGTATTACTAGCAGCCCCTGCGGTTTTGGCATCCTAGTTCTCTTAATTTTCCCGGGATAAAAAGTATTCTTCGTATCCTTCCAGACTATAATCTAACTGTGTACCAAATTTCAACCAGATCCGATGAAGTTGAGCAACAAACATCCAAACATTAAATATTTTTGTTATATTAAAAAGTGACAACACGAGCAGGACATGTGCGTAATGGTAAGCAACATGCCTGCCAAATAACAGCATAGTGACACGCAGCTATTGGAACTGAAGAGTCCAAATTATTACCTAGCACTGCACTGCGCTCGTCACCCCGAGATCTAAGTTATTATCTCTAAGCCCAGTAATTACTCTGGAAACTTTGCCCTTCATTCTATAATAATAGTAGCAGCGCCCCGCGGGCTTACCGGCGTATTTTCCGTTCCCGTAATTATCTCGGGATAAAAAGAAGACTATAATATGTTCTTCCAGACTATTATAATCTATCTGTGTTCCTTTCAACCTGATCGGTCCATACGTTACAACGTGATTGAGCAAGAAACATCGAAATAGCCAGACAACCCAACATTTATATTATTTTTATATTATTAGATATTATTTTTAAATTGTAGATATACCACGTCGCTGTACGCAAATCTATTGTTTCACATTAGGGATCTCTCAGTGAATCAAGTTCAACCTTGAACTTAAAAACCCCGCATCACCCGTGGGAGGACTGTACTTACTATCTAATTTCCCCAGATGTGCCTCAGCACAGCCTCTCTACGGGAAAAGAAAAGACATGTCACGTGTACGCGAGTGCCTCATACATCATGGACCTGAGATTCGGGTGCATTCCCCCTAGGGTCGCCCGGTCGCCAAATATAGTAGGCCGGAAAGACCAGCCAGTTTGGCCGGATATTTGCGTAAAAAGGTCGAGCACACTATGTTAGTGAGGATTTTGTGTGTCAGTATCAATTATTGAGGTGAAAACTTCTATTGACGCGCCACAGACAGATTCTTGGTCATCTAGAAATGCATTTCTAGATGGCCATGCTCATGGCCACGCCCTTCGGTTTTACCCGCGTAGTTTCCTAAGTGAGCTATCAAATTTTGAGTGATAAGTTTTCACTTCTATATACAGTTCCAATGACTGCCCATTTTTAGGGTTCCGTAAAACGTAAAAACGGAACCCCTATAGATTAGTCATGTCTGTCTGTCCGTCCGTATGTCACAGCTACTTTTTGCCGAAACTATGAGAACTACACTAGGTATTGAAACTTGGTAAGTAGGTGTATTCTGTGAACTGCATTAAATTTTTTACAAAAAAAAAAGAAAAATTAGGGTTGACCCCCATACTTAGAACTGAAACTCAAAAATGTTTTTTTCATCAAACCTACACGTGTGGGATGTCTATCGATAGGTCTTCAAAAATGATGTTGAGGTTTCTAATATAGTTTTTGTCTACACTGAATAATTTGCGCGAGAGACACTTCCATGTAAAAGTGGTAAAATGTGTTTCCCCCCCCCCCCCTCTCTAACTTCTAAATTACGAGAATGAAAAACTATATGATGTACATTACCATGCAAACTACCAACGATAATTGGTTTGAACTCGATCTGATGAGTTGTTTTTTTTTTAGTACGTCAAATATACATTATTATTAAAACTTCGATCAAAGTTACAGCGAACTAAATAAACTATGATTACTATGTATATTATGTTACTTGCTGCAACGGAACCCTTCATGGGCGAGTCCAACTCGCACTTGGCCACTTTATTTGTATTATACTGAGGTACGATAAATAATTTATTCGAGGGTCAAACTGAAAGTTCTTAGAACTGGCCACTTATAAACAATATAATAAAAAAATATATATATAATTTGAAAATAGAACTCTTTGCCAATATTAATGAGTATATACTTCATTCATTTGTCATTTGTTTTACGATTTGGCGGCAAATTGAAAATTGTCTGTGTCACGTCAACATGAATTTAACACGAGAAAATTTTCGTGCAATGATTTTTTATGACTTTCGATGTCATTTAAGTCAACAAGAAAGTTATGATAGACTACGATTGGCCTTTCACGATGAAGCCCCATCTCGTGCGACTGTTTACAACTGATTTAATGAGTTTAAACGTGGTCGCACTAATCTCACTGATGATTTACGTGAGGGACGGCCTTCTACGGCGACGACTGAAGATAACGTCTGTGTTGTGCGGCGTATGATAGAGACTGACAAAAGAGTGACCTATCAGCAGATTCGGACAAGCTTAGGCATCGGTATGAGTCAAGTGCACAAAATCCTACACGAACATTTAGCGGTCAGGAAGCTTTGCGCCCGGTGGATACCTCATAATTTGACTGAGGCTCAAATACTCCATCGTGTGGATTGGTGCCGTAAAATGATTGAAAGATTTAACGGAGGTGACTCAAATGCTGTGTTCGACATACTAACAGGTGACGAAAGCTGGATTTACTGTTATGATCCTGAAACCAAAAGACAATCTGCTCAGTGGGTGTTTCCTTTCGAGGAGTTGCCAACTAAAGTGAAGAGAGATCGAAGTGCGGGGAAAAAAATGGTGGCCTCGTTCTTTGGAAGGATAGGTCATTTCGCAACAATTGTGTTAGAGGATCAAAAAACAGTTTCTGCAGAATGGTACACTACCAATTGTTTGCCACTTGTCTTGGAAAAAGTTCGAGAGAAACGACCTCGCAGTAGGATCCTCCTTCACCACGACAACGCCTCATCGCACACCGCCAAGCGAACGATCGACTATTTGGCGACATCAAACGTTGAATTACTGGGTCACCCGCCGTATAGCCCCGACCTCGCGCCTTGTGATTTTTATTTATTTTCAAAAATTAAAGAAAAACTTAAAGGAAAGCGGTTTATGAATGCTGAAGAAGCGGTGGCTGCGTATCGCGATGCCATTGAAGAGACCCCTAAGGACGAGTGGGCAAAGTGCTTTTCCCAGTGGTTCCATCGCATGCAGCGGTGTATTGACGTGAATGGACAATATTTTGAAAAGATGTAATAAAACTAATAACTGGCTAATGTTTTTGATTTTCTAAGAACTTTCAGTTTGACCCTCGTATCTCCGAAAAAACTAAATTCTAAACCGACCGACTTCAATTTTAAATTAAATGTCTGAATTTATATATCTCGAATAAATTTCATAATAAGCTATCTCGTCTAGATAAATGTAAGCAAATTTTGGTTATTTGTTAATATTTCAAAAACCACTGTACCGATTTCGATAAAATGGATACAACCTTTGGATTATTTTCTATCGAACAAACAAATAATGATCAAAATCGATTTACAATAAAATTGGCGGAGCAATCGCTTACATCGCTTACAAAAATACACACAACCAAATTGAGAATCTCCTCCTTTCTGAAGTCGGTAAAGTAAGTCGGTCTGTGGGAGCAAGTGACAATCAACTCGTCTGCACTCAGAGCTCGCTCAAATTAAAAAGGCCGGATAAGCCGGATACCGTTTATTTTGGCCGGGTACGCAATCAAAAAACCTCACTATGTCCGTCTTTATCCGAACTCAGTTACTTCTTTCGTAGCACAGACAGATTTTTCGTAGGCTGTGAATTGAATTCTAGCGTCTCGCTCGGGAATGATAGAAACCTTCGGGTAAACTCGGGGCCATGGCCATTGGGCATCTATTATCAAATTAATTAATTGTCTAAATCCATCCAGCCGTTTCGAGGACACGTGTGAACCCATGAAATTTACAAACATACAAGATACGCGCGAAAAATATGACCCTTATTTCTTTCTTCCAGTTATCCGGAATACGACGACGTTTACACACTACTACTTAGCGGTAGAATAACTGAAAAATATCTACCACTACCAAACGAGAGCATGCTCCCATGCAGTCGTCGCAATCTCATGGCACACGGCACACGGGGAACTTCTCGTCTACGCTGCGACAGATGCGCGGTCCGTAGGGGGGGGTCATGACAAAATCGTATACGTTACTTTAAAAATCTACAAAATTAAAAATATCTAATAGTACATAGACTACCTTTTAACGCGGGAAAACAACTGTAACGGCAACTACGCGGGTAAAATCATGGGGCACTGCTAGTAAAGTATTTTACCCCCCTCCCCCCCAAATCTGAGGCTGCATACTGGTGACCCCCTCTATAATTCGAGTCTGGGACCGCGCCTGTGACGACACCGAGGACGTCATCGCTCGCTCTATGTACGGCGACCGTTGGCTGCATCACCGAAGATCATCCGAGAGTTTAACTTACAGATGGCAGATGGCCATCAGGGATATAAATGTGGCCGTCGTGGAGGTTCTGAGCCGGGAGGAGGCGACTTAGGACTAGAATTAAGTTAAGAATTAATCCCTACACCCCCTATTTTCCTTTTCTTCTCCCAATCCATGATATTTGTGTATAAGAAGAACCCCAACTGACAAAGGCCAAGGGCTGTCTGTGGACTTGCAAAATTTGGTGTGTCATTAAAGTGTATCTATCAATAGCTGTGTGAGACTGCTGTTAGGGGTACCCGTGTTGTTTATCATCAGGCACATGTCCTGCTCGTTCCGTAGACTCTATAGTTACTATAAGAAAATAACGCGTTGGAAATTGCAAAAAAGGAAGGCCTAAAGCAACACGAGGTTCCTCCGCTCCCATAAAGATTATCCCCGAGAAGACGAAGCTACTCGTCAATCGACAAATTCTGATGTCGCTAAGTACAGTTAGAACAACACCTATGTGACATTTTAGAAGTGAAAACTTCTTTAGGCGCGCCTAGACAGATTTTTCGTGGGGTGTAAATTGGATTCTACCGTCATGCTCGGGTATGATAAGAAATCTTCTGGTAAACTCGGGACCTTGGCGATTGGCCATCTAGAAATGCGTGAGCCAATGGGAAATGCTGACGCATTACTAGATGGCCATGCCATGATGGCGAGGTCACGCCCTCCGGTTACATCCGTGTAGTTTCCAAGGTAAGCAATCAAATTCCGAGTTATAAGTTTTCACTTCTATCGGCAGTTCCTATGACTGCCATTTTTTTTTTTAATTTGCAGATGTTTTTTTTTTTTTTAATTTTCTCCAAAAAAAAAAACAAATTAAATTCAGACACTCGACGACATTTCATAAGAAGCTATATTATCCACATTATTACATGTATAGCAAGAAATTAAATTTTAGTTGCGATAATGTGTTTTGTGAAAGTAGTTTAGGAGTTATATACCTATAGGTATGTAATGTAGTTCGAAAATTACTTGGTGTATCATATTGGAAGCATAGTAGCATTTTTTGTTTTCTTGTACAACGCAGAAAAGATGATTATTCTCGTTATAAAAACTTTAACTGTGATACCAATACTAAAATCCTGGAAACCCCACTCAGGCAACAGTCCACCCACCGTCTAAACGTTATTATGAAAGTAGATTCAAACCTCATTCGAATCAAAATCGCTCAAATACTGCAGCCGACTGTCCTTACATGTTAATACCAAACCGAAACTCTGGATTTACATACGTAAATAATGACGAGATTCCAAAAAACCGAGCACATAGAGGTAACTATTTCTTTACTCAAGTTTACTCTACACAAACAGTTTTATTGCGATTTGTATTAAAAACCAGAATTTTTATTTCTAGCCTATGAATAAGAATATTGTCAAAAAAAAATTATTATTATTTATACTCATTAATTTTTTTGTGAACTTTGTGTGTCATATTTATTCTAATTCAAAAGTCGTCGAAATAAATCTCAAGATTAAAAATGACGAAACTTCCATAAAAAATTCAATACCTTTTGCAACCATTTAGGTTATATTTTTAAATAAAGATTGACAAGACGTAAAAAAATAAAACAAAAAAGGGTAAAGTAGTATTATGTCACACAGATCAGTATATTTCAGTGTGTCATAAGTGTTTTTGATAAAACAACCGATAAGGTAACTATTTTGCAGTGATGTGCAAGACTTTGAAGTCTTTTAAATCTCGGCAAAACACACTCGCTGTATTACTGCTTTTGTTATTTTTTTTTTAATAAAGAGTGACGAAACGTACAGGACATATGCCTGATGGTAAGCAACATGCCTGCCACATAACAGCACAGTGACACGCAGCTATTGGAACATGAAGAGTCCAAATCACTACCTAGCACTGCACTGCGCTCGTCACCCAAAGATCTAAGATGTTTTATCTCTAAGCCCAGTAATTACTCTGGAATCATTGCCCTTCAAACCGGAACACAGTAATGTTTGCACATTATTGCTTGGCGGTAGAATAATTGGCAAAGGTGTGGTACTTCCCCAGGCGGACTCTGCTAAGAGTCCTACCACTACAATTTTTCTTTTTATTATTTGTAACCTAATTTCATTAGGATATTAAGCAAGGAAGCGAGTTTTGATGTAAGTAGTTGTTGTATGTAGAAGCGATTTATTTACACTGTATTTGAAGACGCAATTAATTTAAATATCCATTTCTAAAATTCGTTTCAAAGCAAACATACAGATATCGGAGAGAATAGGAAGTGCTGCTAGGGTCATATTATATGAATTGAGTTAATTATGTTTAATTAGCGAAAAGGGCAGGCCTGGCGAAGACATACAAGGAGTCCTTCGCCTAAACAATCGGAATGAATTTCAAATCGTGGCCACAATGAGCACGCTTTGTACAACAGTAAGGGATCTATAAAAGTAGACATCTTAAATTAGTGTTTTCTTGTTAACATTAATTAATAATTACTATATCATGTTATGAAACCTCTATTTTAATTACAATGTATAAAAATAATTATGATAAATGCGTTTTTGTCTATTTTTTGTTTGCGCATGCCACATGCCAACTGAATTGTCCATACATTGTGTTTTATACTAAAGTTGCCTAGAAGAGATTGCTTTCAATTATTGATTTATTATAATTATTTTTATCTTTTATAATATTTAAATTATATTTCATTTACAGACGAGCAGCAATTTTGTGTTTTCAATATGTAGGTACTATATAGGTAGTCCCATTATATATTCGTAAATTTTATCAAAACCGGTGTGGTGGTTTTAGAAATATGAATAAAAACTAAATTTTGCTTGCAAAATTGAAAAAGTCTGTTTTGTATATTTTTTGAGAAAACCGATTAGATAATGTAAGTATAATTGCTCAAGTATTCATAGAAACACACGCCGTTTTTTTACCTATACCATTTCTATCCTAAGGTTGCATGGAAGAGATCGTTTTTAGCGATAAACCCGCCGATTGTAAGAAAAGCTCTTTATTGTTAAAAGCCACATACAAAAAAACTACAAAAGAAACTTAATATTTTTATACTTATATCTTATGCTATACATTAATTGGCGGCTTTATCCCTTAGAGCCAGCCACAGAAATCTAAATAATAAGGTACAAATAATAAGTAATAAGCGTTTTGCAAGTAATTTGAGAGTTATGCCATTTCTATTACCTTATTATTTAGATTTCTGTGGAGCCAGCTTATCTCTTGCAGGCAACCGTATAACGACAGTTTTTTATTGTTTTATTTTCTCCTGTTTAAATGTTTTCTTGTTCTTGATGCGTACAATAAAACTATCTATCTACTTTCTAAAATAAACGCGGACGCAATTGCGGTTAATAGATTCTATGTAGTGCTAAAAATACACAGTTCACAGAATATTTGAGAAGAGAGAATAAATATGTAGTGTCTCTTTGCAGAGTCCACCAGGGGAAGTACCACACATTTGTCACTTATTCTACCGCCAAGGAGTACTGTGCAAACATAACTGTGTTCCTAGTTGGACGGCAATGTATCCAGAGAAATTACTTGGCTAAGAGATAAAACACTATATGCGATGCGATACTAAGTAATGATTTGAGCTCATCATGTTCCAATAGCTGCGTGTCACTGTGTTGTTATGGGCAGGCATATTGCTTACCATCAGGCACATGTCCTGTTCGTCTTGTCACACTATGCTTAAAAAAACATAAAACAAAAATCTTAAGGGACTCTTCTTACTGACTACATTATACTGCATCAACTTGACTCAATGAAATTACGCGCGAGGAGTATTTGTTTTTCTCGAAACTCATTTTTGATTAATTATTCAATTAACTTAGTTCTGATAAAACTTTCGTAGGTACAGTACTGAGGCCTTACTTTATTCAGTGATATTTTATTCTATTCTCGACTACAAACAGTTACCTACATACATAGGTATGTATATCTATACTATTAAGAAGTTTCATAATGAAGCGCTTTTAGAATATAAAAAACTTTCAAAAATAGATTTTAGATAAAAAAAAATATGTCAGAATTAAACAAAAAATGGGGCTATTTTTACCCGACTGAAAGAAGGGTTATGTTTTTCGCGCGTATCTTGTATGTTTGTAAATTTCTTTATTCCCACGTATCTTCCAAACGGCTGCACGGATTTTGACGATTCAGATATCGTTACATTTGTCTCAATTACCCAAGTGTCCTTAGACAGGTATTAAATAAAAAAAACAATATAGCCGATTTTTGAGGCAAAATTGTGAGTAGTTGAAAAAAAATGTTATCTAGCATATCGAGTAGGGTATCAAAATACAGAGAATTTAAAGAGCATTACAAATATGTAAATATGTTGTGTAGTTAACTGCCATTTGGAATAATTTCAAGCATTTTAATTCAACCAACAGTGTTTTTCTTACGTGTTGTTTTTTAGTCGGGTTTAATATTTTTTTTAATTATAATACTTGTTTGTTACTATGTCTAAATAGCACTAATAGTTTTTTAGTACTGCATTATAACAGCTATTCGCTTTAATGCTAAATAACATATGTACATAGGTACATTTCACGGGAACGACAGATTCTGCCTTCGTTTTGTCTGGGGAAAATATATAAATATTTTATTATTAAAATTAATGTGGTTGTTACACATATTGATTGGGTAAACGGGTAACTCACGTGTAATGAGGTCGGTCAATCCGACTCGAGTTTCGGCCGCGTCCGGCGGCCTTTTTCAAGGAGAGTGTACGCGCCCGATGGTTTCCCGTTTGGCACTTTCAGTGCCATCGCGGACGGATGCGCGGCCGGACGCGGCCGAAACTCGAGTCGGATTGACCGACCTCATTACACGTGAGTTACCCGTTTACCTAATCAATATATATAAATATTGGTGGACATTTTACACACAACACCATGAATACATTTACGCATCGTCCTCAATATAAGGTGGGATATGTCGAGTTCGCCACCAGTTTGGTGGTAACCCACTATATCCCACAGGTTTCATGAGTAAACTTGGTGTGTTCCAAGAAAGACTTCAAAATCTTGAACATCACCGCAAAATTGCTAGCTTTGCGGCTTTTTTATCGGATACACTTCGGAGAGTATGTAACTGGTCTGCATGACCTTGCCCTTTTTTCTGTCGGACTTCTCGTAGCTAGAAATAGCGGCATAGTTCCATGGTTGATGTTCCAAAGACACGGACGACGAGGTTTGACTCTTGAGGTTTTGTGATAAGAACGTCTAGGCTGTGAAATGAGTTGCCTGAGTGGGTTTTTCCCGACATTTATAACCTTAGTCTCTTGCAATCGAGAGAGATTCGGTATCTTCTAGGTAAACAGACTCCGCCGTAGACCGCATCGTCGCTTAACATCAGGCGAGCTGGCGGTCAAGTGTAAAAATACATTTTAGGTATATCATTCGTCAACCCGCTTTTGGCTACTGTAGTTGACTTTTGCCCTCATTTTTTATGAGGAATCCGAGTCCCAGCAGTGGGGACATACAGTAGGCTACTTATGCTAAACATTTGTTTTTTTTTTTAAATAAAGAATGACGAGACGAGCATATCATGTGCCTGATGGTAAGCAACATGCCTGCCACATAACAGCACAGTGACACACCGCTGTTGGAACATAAAGAGTCCAAATCATTACCTAGCACCGCACTGCGCTCGTCACCCAGAGATCTAAGTTGTTAAATCTCTAAGCCCTGTAATTTCTCTGGAAACTTTGCCCTTCAAACCGGAACACAGTACCTAATGTTTGCACATAACTGCTTGGCGGTAGAATCACTGGCAAAGGTGTGGTACTTCCCCAGGCGGACTCTGCTGAGAGTCCTACCACTACAGTACCAACCCGCTCTTGGCCAGAGTAATGGACCCGAGTCTAGGAGTAGTAGGTAACGTAAGGTGGGCTAATTTTGTATGTTTTGTTATACGGCGGAAAGTCTCTTATGAATCTTTCAGTTGTTTTTGCAACAATGTAAAAAGTGTTGTAATAAATTGAATATTATTCTACAACTCCCGACAGTTCTCTGCGATAAGTGGGTATTCCGTTCCCGAGAAACCGAACCCGCCCAGACTGACCAACCTAGTTAGTTCCACAGTTGGCTGAATTATGTAACTAAAAGATTTACTAAGCACTGTAAATGTAAAATGTACTTCGCGTACGTCAAATATGTGTACGAAAAAATTGGCAGTCATAGGAACTGCCGATAGAAGTGAAAACTTATAACTCAGAATTAGATAGCTTACTTTGGAAAACTACGCGGGTGTAACCGGAGGGCGTGGCCGTGAGCTTGGTCATCAAGAAATGCTCACGCATTTCTAAATAGCCAATCTAATCCGTCATATAAATATAAAGCCATCTTTCTAAATCTGTCTGGTGGTGTGCCAAAATAAGATTTCCCTTAAAAAAAAAAAAATGAATACGTGAAGGAAGAACTTCGTACCGCTTTTTTCGGTAATTTTGTCGGAAATTTTTTTTTTGGTGTACGTTTCATTAATTCGTATTTCAAATGCCACCTTTCACCTTTCTGTCACGTAGTTGGTTAGCAGTGAATTTTGCAGCAGGCGTCCTGTGTGATTATTGTTAAAATGGATAAACTTGAATATCTGTTATTCAAAAATGTTTACCAATCAGTATAATATACATTTGTATAACAATTCTAGTTGGTAACATAAACAATAAACATAAAAAATAATAAACAATAATTCTACCAAATTAAACGTTGTCATACATAAATTTGGCAATCGTTAGTTGTCAAAGTGAAACATTGGGAACCGTTGGTTGGCAAGTGATAATCGGCCAATAAATTTTCGGCGAAAAGGCAGAAAAGGATCCCATATATAGATAGTCTTTGAGAGCTAACTAACGTAAAAGTTTCATGCAAAAAACGTTATGATGTTACGATTGTGGCACCTCTTCCAAATCCACGGTACGAGTTAGTAGTTGTGTACATTTGTCTGGAGTCCGCACAGCGAGTGAAAACGTGACTTAAAAGTTGAACTACACTAGTAGTACAACCTAGGAGTGTCAAGTTTTTACTTGACACTCGTTGCAATTGTGGCGCCATCTAACAAAAACCACTATTTAAGTTGGATGTAGAACGGGCTTTGAAAATGATACAAACACCCACTCAGACCGGGGGGTCTACCGCCGAATGAAAACTGTCTTAGCTATATATTGCTATCTCTTTTCTTTTCACTTGAAACGATAGAGACAGGGATAGCAAAGCCATAGCCGATTTAGTTAGGCGGTAGAAGGCCGGGTCGTCATTCGATACTCGAGTTATTGAGAAATGGTGTGAATGGCTTCCAGGAACTTCTGGAATTTATGATGGTGTTAATTGTACGAAATTATGCCAAACAATTTGAATGAGTTATGATCGATCACTGAACGGCTGTCCTTGTCATTGTGCTGAGGCTTCTGAAAGGTAAAGACGAACTTTAACAGACACAGCGGAGGCACAATTAAATATGTCGTCTATGTCAATAATAAATATATATTGGTGGACAATTCACACACAACACCATCTGACCCCAAACTAAGCAAAGCTTGTAATATGGCGGCCAGATAGCTGATATAATACTTATATTATAGTTTTAAATACGTACTTATTATACATAGACACACCCAGAGACAGTGCAAACATTTGGATTCATCACACAAATATTTGCACTGGGTGGGAATCGAACCCACGACCCTCGGCTTCGCAGGCAGAGCTACTACTCACTAAGCCACGAGGCCAGTCTAAATGCTAAATGGATATCTTATACCTTTAAACGAGCAATTCTTATACCTATATAAATACATCTTATACCTTTAAACGAGCAATTCTTGTACCTAGGTATATAAATATGTATATATATATATATATATAATCTGAATCTCGGACACGGCTCGACGGATTTTTATGAAATTATGTATGCAGGGGATTTCGGGGACGATAAATCGATCTAATTAGGTCTTATTTTAAAAAAACGCATATTATGCGTGTTATTAGACAATGAAAAACTGTCACATTAGACATTAGAATGTGAAGGTAAATTTCGCCGCGTGACGCAACAGCATAATTAGCTCAAACGGGAAGTCGGGTGCTCATAGCGGTCACGAATTAGTAGCTCCGGGTTCGAATCCAGACGGGTTCTCTTTTTTTTTCAATTCGTTTTTTTTAAGAAAATATATTTCTTGGAGTCTTTTATCTGTAGGTATCTGAGTATATATAGTATTTAAACCGAGCAAAGCTCGGGCATCCAGGTACTTTAGATGATCTATCACGTCGTAACGTCTGAACGGATCTGGTAGAAATTTAGAACACAGATTAAAGCTCGGAAAACACATAGGCTACTTTTTATCCAGAAAAAAACGGGACTGAACAATGCAGGTAATACCGCGGGGCGCTGCTAGTATGTCATATTGTCAGATGGGGCAGTATATGAAATGTCCACCAATAAAATTGATTTTAGGTTAAATAACAAAACTAAAATACAATGAGAACTACACTACGCTACATACCTAACTAACTGCTTACACTAAGCACACCTGAATTATCCATAGACCAATGAAGGTCTACAGATAATCAAGATGTTCAAGCCCACTACCAGACAGGTAGTGGTGCCAGGTAGGTTTAATACATATCAGCAATTTATACATGAAAAATATTAAATCATTGTCTCACACTGTACTGCGACACCTGAAGATGTAAATCGTGATTTCTCAGGGAACATTGTCTTTCAAAATGGAACTTAGTATTTTTGCAATAAATTAGGAATATTTTTCCAGATAGGGGTATGCTTCCCTGTCACACCATTTTGTCACCCCAGTGTGACACAGAAGAATTTTTTTCTTCATAGTCACACTAGTGTGACACGCAAGAATTTAATTCTTCACAGTCACACTACCATCTTGTCCAAATATACTTGTAATAATAATTCCAAAAATGTAATGTACTATTGTGTGTGTATGTATGTGTTAAGTACCTAATTTATTCTAAATTAAGAAGACAATTAGTCCATAAATAAAACAGCTATGATCAGTCTACAGCATTGTATTTCGAAATCAATCCTTCATCATACCAACTTATTCACGGCTGCCTTGTGCAGCTGAAGTAGTAAATTTTGTAAAATATTACAAAATGATATACCATATTACGTTAAATTAGGTACGATTTAACCTGCTAAACCTGCTGTTAGGAATGGGTTTCTTTTTTTACAATACATACGCACTTATAAAGTGACGGCATGAGCAGAATATGTATCTGAGGGTAAACCTGCCCATGACAGCACATACAGTAGTGTCATGCAGTTATTGGAACATGAAGAGTAACTTATTACCTAGGTATCTACTACTATACTGCGCTAGTTACCTAGATGTAAATCATTACCTAGTACTGCACTGCGCTCGTTACTTAGAAATATAAGATGACTTACATTTCTCTGTGCCTCGTAACTTATCTGGAAACTTTGCCATTAAAAGCGGAACACGGTGGTATCTCCACATCATTGCTTGGTGGTAGAATAACTGATAAAAGTGTGGTACTTTCCCAGGCAGACTCTGCAAGGAAACCGACCAATACTTATACTTGGTATTTGGTACTTTTGTATGGGCTCGTGGTGTCATTTTTTTTAGCGGCCAAAGATCTGTTACCACTTGCTTGTAACAATAAATTACCTTAATGCTACTTGTGCAATCAGATTTGCTCGAAGTCATATCGGAGCTGAGTTATGGCTTTTCAAAGTTATTTAGTTTTTGGGTTTTTTGTATGGACAAGTGGTGTCGTTTTTTTTTAGCGGCCAAAAATCTGTTGTCACTTTTTTGAATCAATACTTTATTTCAAGGGTATTTGTACCATCAGATTTGCTGTAAGTAATATCGGAGCTGAGTTATGCCCTTTCAAAGTTTTTTTTTGGGTATTTTTATATGGGCTAGTAGCGCCGTTTCCTTTAGCAGCCAAATGTCTGTTGTCACTTTTTTAAACATTACCTTACCTCAAAGGCATTTGTGCAATCAGATTTGATGTAACTCATATCGGAGCTGAGTTATGGCCTTTCATAGCTTTTTTTTAGGGTTTTTCTTATATGGGCTAGTGGCGGCATTTGCTATAGCGCCCCAAGATCCGTTATCACTTTTATATAACATTACCTTACTTAAAAGGTACTTGTGCAATTAGATTTGCTGTAAACTATATCGGAGCTGAGTTATGGCCTTTCAAAGTTTTTTTTTTAGTTTTTTGTATGGACTAGTGGCGCCATTTCCTTTAGCGGTCAAAGATCTGTTGTCACTTTTTTAAAACAATACTTTACTCCAAGTGTATTTCAGTAATCAGATTTGCTGTAAGTCATATCGGGGCTGAGTCATGGCCTTTCAAAGTTTTATTTTTTGGTGTTTTATATGGACTAGTGGCGCCATTTCTTTTAGGGGCCAAATATCTGTTGTCATTTTTTTGAAACATTACTTTGCGTCTAGGGATTTCGTGCAATTATATTTGCTGTAAATGATATCGGAGCTGAGTTATGGTCTTTCAAAGTTTTTTTTATTTTAGGTTTTTCTTAAATGGCATCATTTTCTATAGCGGCCAAAGATCCGTTATCACTTTTATGAAACATTATCCTACCTCAAGAGTATTTGTGCTATCACATTTGCTGTAAGTCATATCGGAGCTGAAGTATGGCCTTTCAAAGTTTTTGTTTGGGCATTTTTATATGGACTAGTGGCGCCATTTCCTTTATAAATAAATAGGGTTTTTTTAAATTAATGTTATTTTATTTCTTAGTACACTACTCCCACAAAGAGTTCTCGGTATCAAAGTTACAGTATAGTGTTAAAGTCACAGGGACGTCCCAGGTCTGAATTCCCCTAGACAGCGTAAATCTTAGTTAGGGCTCAGGAGTTGTGTGATACTGGAAAGCTGGAAACCTTTTAACGCAGATTTGCGTGGGACATAACTCGCTGTTAGTTGTTATCATCGATAATAATAATAATCATCATTTATTAATAACATATTGTTACAAGTCATTATTACACATTTATCAATAATTATATATAATATTCAGTTTTAATTAAATTAACAATAATAATTTAATAAACATATGAATGGTATGTCAATTTACATATACATATACAATAATAATAAATAATTCACAAAGATACAATTAATCAACACCAAAGTCGAAATAACTATTATTATGTGAACAAAACAAAAATTGCTGCGTACATTTGGACATTACTTTATATTCAGTACCTGGGTGACCGAGCTTTGCTCAGTTTAAATACTAAATATACTTAGATACCTACAGATAAAAGACTCCAAGAAATAGATTTTCTTAAAAAAACGAATTGAAAAAAAAAGACAACCCGTCTGGATTCGAACCCGGAGCTACTAATTCCTGACCGCTATGAGCGCCCGACTTCCCGTCTGAGCTAATTATGCTGTCGCGTCACGCGGCGAAATTTACCTTCACATTCTAATGTCTAATGTGACAGTTTTCAATTGTCTAAAAACGCGCATAATATGCGTTTTTTTTTTAAATAAGACCTAGTTAGATCGATTTATCGTCCCCGAAATCCCCTGCATACATAATTTCAAGAAAATCCGTCGAGCCGTTTCCGAGATTCAGATTCTAATCGGACCCATAACATGGCCGACCTCTCCAGCGTGCGGTGCTAATATAAACCATTGGACCACGGAATTATGTCATCCAGGGCCGTATTTAGAGGTGTGGAGACCCCGGGGCGGAGCTTCGTTGGGGACGCGTTGAAATAACCCCCCCCCCCCCCTAGGTTAAGATTTCTTAAGCAAAAACCCGGACTACACAAATGGTTTAAAGTTAAGGTAACAGATATTTACTGTCGAAATTTGTTTTTTTTTCGAAGTGTCTGTTGAGGCCCTCCGTTTGTGGAGCCCCCGGGGCGTATGCGCCGTTTGCCCTCCCCTAAATCCGGCCCTGATGTCATCGTTGGGAAGAGTGAGCTCACTCTAATCAGTTACAGGAAGTGGTGACCGCTGGATGTTTTATCACTATTCGTTGTTGACAACCAAAATAAATAGAACTACAGGATACCTCGCCGCTAGCGATTCTAGGGGTCAAGTAGACTGGTGGTGTGTAAACTACCTACGCTACACACACAGACTCGGTTTATTACCAATTTCAGGGTGCTCAGGGCACATACAATGGTTTACATCAATGGTTGTTATATTGTATTAGTATTGCCAACGGTAGGATGAAGCATGCGGGCTCAAAAAAGAACTAGCGACGCCCCGCGGCGTTACCTGCTAAATTACCGTTCACATAATTTTCACGCAATGATAGTAGGTATATGTTTCCAGACTATAAACGATCGATGTACCAAATTCTAACCCGATACGTTTAGCCGTTGCAACGTGATCGAGCAACAAACATCCTATATTTCGGATTCGTAATATTAGTAGGATACACGCTAAGAACCAACTCAATCCCATCTGCTTTCAAACAAAGAAAAACGCGTCATAATAATTAATCCATTCGTTTAGCAGTGATGACACAGACAGATACACAGATAAATAAACGGACAGAAACACAGACTCAAATACAAACAAAGACAGTTTTACTGACACACAGCACATACACAGACTATTAGATACAAAACCACATAAATAGATAGACACACACGCATATATCCAGGATATACAAACAACGATATATCTCGGACACGAAATTTATAACACCCTCTTTATATCAGGGGTCAAAAATACGGTAATTTTCCTCAGTCTACCTTGGCTTGGACCTTGGCTTGTCCAGAAGTGCAGTTAGTTCTATACTAGAACGAGTATCTAAAGCTGCACTAGTAGGATCATATCGGATTTGGCTGGGCAGGGAGAGAAATACGAGTAGTGAAGGTGAGTGTTGACGTACGTCACCAAAAAGGGGCCCCTTTTAAACCTACGCCCGAGTCACAAGTCTTGGGGTCTATTCGAGATTTCTCTTTCTGTCACACGATGGACCCGGCACCCGCACGGTGAATCCATGGAATGCTAAGAAGTTCGTCTCTTTCTCTTACATTAACATGTACTTATCAAATTGATCTAACATTAGCAGTCCCCTGCGCGCGTTGCTACGGCACCCGACGAAAATTGTCGTAGTTAGTAGGTAGGTACCTACCTACTGAGAAACCTTCTTTGGCTCATGTACAACAACTTTGCTGAAAATCATCACATGATCAAACGCATAGTTTACGATTCCATATAGGACTTACAGACATTCATTTTTATACATATACAAGTAGATCGTAGATATATGATGACCTTTACATGGTTCGTAGCTAGTAGTACAATCACATAACATATATCTTGATATATGTTCAACGTACAATGGCCCCGATGATACTTTGCTAAACTGTAGGAAAACCACAGTTTCAGGCTGAGATCATTGCTTATGTAGAACGTTATTAGATATTGTGTATATTTTAACCGAGTTTCAACAAGAAGGAGCTCTCTACATTAATCTCAAAGTTCTAGCTCTAACAAAATGTCTTACTCTTTGTTGCCAAACTATAGTTGGTATACTGTAGGTGGCTAGGCAACATACCTACCCAACTTATTCCAAGTTTCAAGTAAAAAGTTTCAAATAACATTTATTTTCAACAACTCTTATCTCCGTTATCCATAACTTGGACGTTATGAATGATTTATATTTGTATTTTCATACTTTTATTGTTAGTTTGAAAATATAGCGAAACGGGTACACTCTGTGTCAGTTCTTCAGTAGGTTAATGTACTTTCTACTTTACCTTATACTTTAGAAGTAATCCCTTGACATGACTTCGGTACATTTTATTATAAGTTTTATTATAAGCTTTTCAAGCTAATTAGAGGTCCACCATGGTTTCGTCAGTTGTACATACATAGGTATGTATATCAAGTATAGCACTCTTGACGCGAAGCTACGCTGGAAGGTTCGCGTCAAGAAGAAAAATACGCGACAAAAATATCTATTGGCTTTACTTGGAAGAAAATCTGTGCTGTCGGTACATAACACGATTTTATTGTATAGACAAGTCCGAATGCCAGTGTGGACATATGGTATACAGTTGTGGGGCTGTACCAAACCAAGCAATATTGTACAAAGATTTCAGAAAAGTGCTGGGATATTGTCAACGCTCCCAAAAAAACTGTATAGCACTCAAGAATCACGTTGGTACACATATCCAGCGGTGAAAGAATCGGTCCAGTGGTTCTTGCAATTAGCGCGTTCAAACAAACAAGCTCTTCAGCTTTATACTATATGGCATAGATGAAGACTACAACTCAATGGCTATAAAGTTACATTATATGACACTGCGTTCATTACCCAGAGGTAAAAGATGATTTATCTGTATACCTACCCTATAATCTATCATTGCTGTTCAAACAATAACTGGCAAATAAACAGGCAAACAGTAACTAACAATGGAATAACTGGCAAAGGTGTGGTCTTCCTAGCGGACTCTGTCATGAGACTAATTACCGAAGCACTGCAAATTGTAAATTTCTGTAACAAAATGGCGCCTCCTTTGGCAAAATTGAGAACTATGTACAGGTCTATTTGTATTTGAAAACGCCTTAATTATTACCTAGCATTACGCTGCGCTCGTCACCCAGAGATATGAAATGACTTATCTCTATCTGTAATTTCTCTGAAACCTTCAAGGTCCTCTTAGATATTACTTATTTGAATATCTCAGACATGTAGGTACATGTCCAGATTGAATCAATTTCTTCTAGGTGCATCGCATTGCCGCTTAATGTCTGGGGGTAAGGTGGTCACGTGCAAACCTATTATTATTATTAAAATATACCGGGAAAGGTGTAAGTAAAGTAATTGTGATACAGAAATAATACAACTCTTAGCTATTATTTGATATTTTATTAAGTCGACAATACAAATATTTTAAAGTTAGCGTACCTATAACAAAAATTGAGAAAACAATACATCCACTTGATGATAATGATAAATATCATTATCGTAGTAGGTTGTAGGCACAGCTATCACTGCTCTCTAATAAACAAATAAATAGAAATAGAAATATTTTATTTACCAAAAACATTTGTACATATACAGAGAAGCTTATCCAAGCCTTAGGTAACATTAAATATTAGTGGACAATTCACACACAACACCATCTGACCCCAAACTAAGCAAAGCTTGTGTGATGGCGGCCAGATAGCTGATATAATACTTATAATATAGTTTTAAATACATACT
Organism: Ectropis crepuscularia; assembly: GCA_963693475.1. Classification (NCBI taxonomy): domain Eukaryota; kingdom Metazoa; phylum Arthropoda; class Insecta; order Lepidoptera; family Geometridae; genus Ectropis; species Ectropis crepuscularia. The sequence goes on from OY856355.1 coordinate 26,510,135, forward strand.
TATTATACATAGAAACACCCAGACACAGTGCAAACATTTGAATTCATCACACAAATATTTGCACTGGGTGGGGATCGAACCCACGACCCTCGGCTTCGCAGGCAGAGCTACTACCCACTAAGCCACGAGGCCAGTCATATAAGCAGTCAGGATTATATTAGTAATACTTAGGTTTAAAACGAGAATACAGTTTATGGAAAGTTACTTAAGAATAAAACTATGCTTAAAATATGTATAGTTTAAATTTCTCTGTACAGAAAGCTATTTCTCTATGAGCCCCAAACTAGGCAAAGCCTGTATCTTGGGGCTCAAGACAAATATTGGTAGACTTTCCTCACGTAACAATAACTAACTCAAACTAAGCTAAACTTGTGTTACGACATGATACTTAAATAATCGTAGTTACGTACATACAAATACCCAAACATAGAATGAATGATTGTATTCATCACACAAATATTTGTCCTGGGTGGGAATCAAACCTGCGATTTCTGTGCGCAATGTTACTTCCTACTACGCCACAAGACATATAGTACAACTTTAAAAATGTAAAAAAACCTTTTTCTAGTGGAACCTAGTTGTAACAGACTGAATATCATCAAAGTTGTTTTGCTTTTCAATAATATGGTCCTTCTGACCGTTACATACCTGTTGAAGCAAGAACCCGTCTCTAGCCCGCCGGCCTGCGAGCGGCGGACCAGCCTTGACGAGAAGAGAATACTCAGTATACGACGACACAGTCCACATCTTCATAACAACCCACTCCATCCCGTGGTGAATCTCCAAACTATACACCAAATCCCCAAGACTCGAATAATTTTTGTATGGTAAAGGTTCTTCTATTGTGGGAAGCTCGATGTTAATCGCGTCATTGAACGATTTGTCAAACAATTTAAATAGAGTTACGGTCATTCGCGTGAAAATCTGATGCATCTTCCTAAACTTGAAGTACTTACTGACGCTTTGTTTAAATTTTATCTCTACGCTGTACGTTTTCGAAATGTACATAAAATTGATAATAGTTTCGAATAGGTTAGCGATTTCTGAGTCTTTGGCTTCCTCGAAGAGTTCAGACGCTCGAGTCAAGTAAGGAGATTCTTTTGTTATTATTGACCATTTCTGTATGTCGTCGTGCGAGCTTAAGTATATGAGTCCTGGAAGATCGGTGAATTTAGTGCTAACATTTTGGCCAATATTACTATAATATTTTTTAATTTCCTCCTTTAATATATTTTCCACAACGTCTTCTTTAGCCTGGTTGGGATAAAACCAAAGCCTGTTGAAAAACTCAACTACTTGCATTTCATCATTTTCGTTGCTTTGAAATGATTCTCGTGGAAATTCTTCAGTGTATTTGATACGATACATATTCAATTCATCATTAACGGGTTTGTATTTATCGTCAAGCAACTCTTTCAAGAGTAAAGCAGCTTTTTCTGGAAGGTTTTTATTACACAAGTCGAATTTTAACATTTTTGTGTTAGAATCAAAAATCAGCAGATTCCCGAACGCACTCTTGATGTTGACTTCTTTTAGAGCTAAAATGTCACTGGCATCAACAACTTTTGTATCTTTAGTTGATTCTAATAGCTTTATAACACATGCTGCCACATTTATAACATTGGTTTGTAAATTAATTTCACTCTCGTGGAAAGTCATGTCTACGTTTCCAAATGAAATTGGTAGTTCAAATTTCATTTTTTCTAATACTCTTTTAACTGAGTCATGTATAATATCCTCATTGATTTCAATGTCGTTAAGGCGTTCAATTATTTTTTTAGTCAGTTCATCGGAGACTAAATCTTTTTTAAATTTTATAAAAAGCTGTAGTTTTTTACTTTTTCGATTGTATATTAATAATTTTCCTATCAATTTACTAATTGTAGCGGCAGACTCATCTACCAAAATCAGCTTTAAATCATATACGTCATCATTGGTGATATCAGATGTATCCCAGTATTTTGTTGAAAGTTCTTTAACAAAAGTCTTCATTAAGGTATCTAAATATTCGCAATCTTTCTCAAAAAACTCTGGCCGAAACTTCCACGTACGATACTTTTTATTAATTTGGCCATTGTTACATGGTATTAAAATTTCTCTCCCTATAACAACATGATATTGTGCTATCAAATCATTTAACAAAATTTCGTTTACCTTTTCTTTTTCGATTAACGTGAATTCGAGAAAAGCTTCACCTAACTTTTTTAGGCGTTCTAGAATTATAATTTTGGACAATAAATCTATATCATTTTTAGTATACACAAGTTGGAAACTATCAGTTTCGTTGTTTGTGTTTACGAGAGAATGCACCTTTTCGCTAATTTTATTGTCTATTTTTTTCTTTATGTAATTGTCACTTGCTGTTGTAAAAACTATAAAATTACATTCAACATTGTCAAAATCACCATCAAACATAGATTCTTCGTTGTCAGTTTCAAATCGGTTTTTAATTTTAAGATAACTCTTAAAAAATTTTCGCATGTTAAAATCTCCGGAGATTTTTCGTACGTCTTCATCTGTGATATTTCCTTTCTCTTTGTGCTTCGCTTGCATAAACAGTACTATATGTTTCTTTTGATCCTTGACTCTAAATCGCAAACAGATATCATCCAAATCACCAATGTCTCGAATATTAGTGCCAAGAAGAAATTTTTCTATTTGTTTGTCATTACGCGCTCGTATGAGAACTAGACACAACAGTTTCGTTTCATATAACTGACCACTTATCGCTGATGTACCACTTCTTTTCGTATATTTAATTTTGTCTACATCAGATCCTAGTTCAACGCTATTTTGCAGAATATTAGCCACAATGCGTCCATCTTTGTCATTATAATTGAATATATTATCATTTCTAGTTAAATCGTTTCCTACAGCAACATAAGTATTTGTTAATTTTTCAGCGTATTCCAATAAGTCTTTAATTTTTTTGCTTTCGACATTGAACTGTGTGTTTTGTTTGTCGATCATTTTGAATTGTTGTCCAAATATCATATCTAAAATTGCAGGTACTTGTATACATGAATCGTCGCTATGTTGTACCTGGGGCTTAAATTTAAAATCTATGCTGCAAAGTTTAGATTCATACACGTGATTCATAATTGTCAATAACAAGTCATTAAGGGAATTTAATTTTGCATTTTGAAAAAAATCTCTGTTTTTATTTAAATAGACCGCTTCATTACTTTGTTTCCACCATTTTTGGATATCATTATGAGCTCTAAGAAAAATAGCGTCACAATGTATTTTGAAATTTATCTGTGTTGCATTTTTATCATTATTGTAGTATATGTTAATGTCATTTTTTACAATTTGTTCTACTTCATGTTGATTTGCTTGATCGGTGTAAAACCAAAGTTTGTTCAAAAAACTCCTTGCATGAATATTATATTCATTTCCATCCAAAGAATCTATAGGAAATCGATCTATATTTATCCTAAAACGGTAGCTGTTCAACTTTTCGAAATAATTGCAACTTTCTAATTCTTTTAAAAATAACGCTGCGTTCTGAGGTAATGTTTCAGTTTGCATAATGTTGAATTTTAGCATTTTGGTATATGGATCGAAAACCAGTAAATTACCCACAGCGCTCCCGATACCTCCGTTGATATCTATGAAACCTTGTTCTAAAATTTTTCCTGGTCCTACGATTTCGTCATTGATGTCAATTACTTGAGTGTTTTTGTTTAATTCAAATAAATAATTAAGCTTTTCTACTACAGCTTTCATTCTTTTTTTAACTTTAACCTCATTTCCACGAAAAGTCATATCGAGGTTTCCGAACGATAGTGGGAGTTTCATCTTCATTTTTTCTAACTTCATTTGAATCGCTGCATTTATTACATCATCAGAAATGCGAATGTCATTAAACTGTTCCTGTAACACTTTAAATTCATCCGTTTTAATTTTCTTTCTAAAAGCTGCTATTTCTATCAGTTGTAGCTTTTTAGTTTTATCATTGTACGTTGCCAACTTACCGATTAATTTGCTGATGTTAGTTGCGCATGGATTTCGTACAGCTAGCTTAAAGTTATCTCGGTCTTCATTAGTGATGTTTGATTGATCACAGCGTTTTGTTGTGAATTCTTTAGTAAATGATCTCATTAAAGCTTTTAAATGATCGTAATCACTTTGAAAAAACTGAGGTCGAAATTCCCACATACGGTAAGCTTTATTAGAGTCGAGTGTCTTGCAGGGCTGTAAAATTTCCCGTGCCATGACGACGTGGTATTTCGAAATTAATTTGTCTGCTAATAGTGTGTCTGTTTTATCTTTCTCAGATAAAACAATTTCTAGGAAAACAGAACCTAACTTTACAAATGTGTCCAATACTATTACTCTTGTTAAATCTTCTATATCATCTTCGCCGTAGTCGTATTGAAATACTTCAGTCTGATCGTTTGTGTTAATTAAATAATGCACCTTTTCTGTCACTTTATGCTCCGTTTTCTTCTTTTTAAGACCTTCTTTAGCTGGCGTATAAATGATGAGGTAGCATTCGACATTACCAAAATCTCCCTCGAACATAGGATCATCGCTACCTACTTGGAATTGTTCTTTAATTGTAAGATAACTTCCAAAATATTTTTGTAAGCTGTAGTCTCCAGAGGCCCTCCACAGGTCTTCGAAAGTGATCTTAGATTTTTCTCTATCTTCTCTGTGTTTTGCTTGGACAAACAGCACGACTGGCCGATCTTGATTCTTCACTTGGTACCGAAGGCAGATGTCGTCCATTTCTCCGACACTGTTGTTGTTGGTTCCGAGAAGAAAACTCTCGATTTCTTCGTCGTTCAGTGCTCGTATAAGAACTAAACTTAATAGTTTGCTCTCATATAATTGACCACATAACCCAGAAGTGTCTACTTTTTTTCTAAATTTCGATGCGGTATCATTGTTAAATTTTTTTAACTCGGTGTCAGTAAGTACCTCATTGTTCAGAGTCGCTAGTTGGTCACTTTGAGAGGTTAAATGCGAACAAGAAGAGGATAGCAAATTTTCAGATTTTTGCAATAAATTTACGACCTCTTCGTTACCTTCAAAGTGAAATATTCGAGCTACAGAAAGGGGTGTGTTCAAGTCAGCATTCCTAATTGTGCAGTCAGCATGATTTTGTAACAAAAGAAACACTACATGAGCGTGAAGGTTCAGCGCAGCTAAATGCAGGGGCGTACAACCGACTGCATTGATTATATTCACGTTGGCTTTAAACTTCAGTAACAGTTCAACGATGCTTGATTTACCATATAATGCAGCTACATGAAGTGGTGATTCACCTGAAACACTAATTATGTTTGGATCAGCGTGACGTCTCAGTAGCAACTCTACTATAGACGGGGTTCCATGCTGCACAGCCAAATATAATGGAGAATCACCAGCGATATTCTTCATATTTACATCAACACCGAAATTCAGAAGGGTAGTTACAACCGCCTCTTGTCCTTTAACTACTCCCTGATGAAGCGGTGTGTTACCAGTATCATCTGTATCGCTGACGTCTGCACCTGATACTAAAAGTAAAGCAACCATAGAATGTTCACCTTCAGCCGCTATGTGAAGTGCTGATAATCCAGTTTTATTCTTCAAATTAACGTCGCTACCACAATTCAATAACACTTTTACAGAATCAATTTTTTCACTGCGTACCGCCAGGTGCAGTGGTGTGTCGCCATCCAAACTTGTCACATGTATGCTAGCACCAACATCAAGCAAAATGTCTAATATAATTGATTCGCCACGGTGCGCGGCTAAATGCAACGGAGTGTTACCAATATCATTTGTTGCGTTGACATCGGTGCAATTGTTCAGGAGCGCTTCAAAAATGGGCGCTTCACCACGATGTGCTGCTAGATGCAACGGGGTATCTCCAGTGTTATTTTTGACATTTACGTTAGCATTGTGTTTCAGTAATTGAAGTATGACAGCCTGCTCTTCACACCGCACCGCTATGTGTAGTGGAGTGTCTCCACCCTTATCGGTAATATTAGTGTCAGCTCCAGCATTCAACAGGATATCAACTATTTTTGTGTCTTTGTTTAACGTGTTTCGACGTGGTATATCGTCTTCTCTGTATTTTGTACCTTCAGAGCTAATATCTTTAAGGGTATAAGTTGTGTTTTCGCCAAATCGTACCGCTAAATGCAGAGGAGTTTCGCCGTTGTGATCCCTTTTATTCACGTCAGCGTTAAACTTAATCAGAATTTGCACAAGCCGTGTTTCAGCACGGCGAGTGGCATCATGCAGTATCGTGCGTCCGTTCTTATTCACCAAATTCACATCAGCCCCATGTTCGAGACACCACTTGATATGCATTTCTTTTTCTGCTGCAGATCTCGTTATATTGCTACACTCCAAGAGCCAGTTGTTTTTGTAATTCGATTTTTTTCTTCCATTTTTCATGTTTGTCACATTTGCCGACATTTTTCTACACTGATTTGAATACACAATTTTGTAAAAACATAAATAAGTTTTTATAATCCGAGTCGATATGCACTGTCGTCAAAGTTAGCTCGCTATGACGCCTAAGTTACTTAGCTGATGTTACTGACTAAAATCACAAACTTGTTTGCATAGAGTTGGCTAATACACCGCATTGATATTTATAGCCTTGACGCGAGGGAAAAAGCTTGATTTTGTAAACACTGTGTGACGCGAGGCGCGTGAGTCACCATTATCGGTGTTATCAGACACTGAGCGGTCGGCGCGGGCGCCGGCTAGCAGGCTAGTGACTAAATACCTATATTATTATAAGGATGTCTATCCTACTGACTATATAATTTAGTAACTATAACATTTTTATTTATAAATATTAGCGTATAAATGGGATAAACAGCCCACTAAATAAATATGCTGCCCACTACTGGGACAACTTCACTCGCAAGAAGAGAGTCAAGGTCATAATCCACTACGCTGATCTAGTGCGGGTTGGTGGAAGACACCTCAAAAGATGCTAGGTACATGTCGGTTTCCTCAAGATGATTTCCTTCACCGTTGTAAAGTTAGCGTCATTACGCACATGACTTAGAAACGACAGTGGTTTTCCCGAGTAGACCAGCCGTAACTTGAAACTTGAACTCATCGAATCGAACCCACGACTCTAGGCTTTTTTTAAATGAAATATTAACGTCAATTTACGAGTTGGTCGTCTATTTTTGTCACATTTTTCCATTTTGAAAACACTTTTTTTGATTACGATAGACAGTTTCATACGGTCAATACCTACCTATACAATAATATACAAACATACCTACATTCCAGAAACAATTCCTAATTGTACAGCGACATCGTTTCATGGTTGACGTTCCAAAGATTCTAGTTATAAGAACGTCTAGGCTGTGGAATGCGTTGCCTGAGTGGGTTTTTCGCAATGGTTGCGATTACGATCATACTGCCTTCCAAACTTAGGTAGGTACCTAGAAAAATCAAAATTGTTTTTTAGGTATCTAAGTACGTTCCATAGACCGCATCGTCGCTTAACATCAGGCGAGATAGCGGTCAAGTGTTAACATATTCCTAATACCTAGTTAATAACTATAATTTAAAAAACCTGACTGCAAAATATCAACACGTAAAAAAACATTAGATGCTATTTAAGGACACTTTGGTGATTGAGACTACTCTAACCTTTAACGGTATATTTTATCAAAATCCATCCAGCCGTTTGGAAGATACGTGGAAATAAAGAAATTTACAAACATATTATGAGATACGCGCGAAAAACAACCCTTCTTTCATCGGGTAAACAAGAACTCAAAACATCACAAAATATCGAATCACGAGATCTAAACGTTACTATAGGTAACGTTTAAATCGGAATGTCAGTTTAAAAACAAGGGATTTTCCGTAAAATATCAATTTAACAACAATGCAGCAAGCGAGGTCGGAAATTATAGAATTAAGTGACTGGTCAATTCGCTATCAGGCTGGTAGTTATAGGTATAAACCGACATAATACTGGTCGTGCCAAGGTCGGGGGAAACCAATAGAATCGCGTCTCCGGTTTTAAAGTACGTAGACTGATGTGTATGTAGTTTATTACATAGGTAGGTACTATATAAGCATGATAGCGTAGTGAGAAGAATTCATTTATTTTATTTATAATCAAAATTAATTAGGTATGTAAATAAGTTTAACTGTGTTGAGGTTGAGTGTGAAGTTGAATTATATAAATAAGTGGAAAGTTTCAAGTTAGAATTGTAATGAATTAATTAACGCAAAGTACGAGTAAGTACGAGTATTATCATTTAGTAATGAATACTCAACAAAGGTCAGGGTACTGATTCTGAACGTTTACTCTATTTCTAGGAAAACGTAATTTCGAAATAAACTCGCGACTTTCCTACTCCGATCCGTCGTTTTAGCCGTGTAAATGTTCTAAACCTACTCTAATCTGAGTAAGCTTAGAACATTTAAACGTCAAACAATTTTCTATCGGACGAAACGAAGTAGAACCGGAGAAGGAAAGTCGCGAGTTTTTTTCCAAATTACGTTTTCGTAGAAAGATAGTACCGAATGACTCAAATAGGGTATTAAAAAAACTGGTTAGTCTGCCAGTTAGATTGCTAAAAAATATTGTTCACGTATTTTTACTCGACTGAAACAAGAGGTTAATGTTTTTCGCGCGTATCTTGTATGTTTGTAAATTTCTTTATCCCGCCTACCTTTCAAACGACTGGATGGATATTGATAATTAAGATATCGTTAGAATCGTCTCAATCACCCAAATGTCTTTAGATAGTTTATGTTTTTTTACCTGTTCATTTTTTGCAGTCGGGTTTTTAAAATTAAAGTTATTACGTTAGTTCCACAAACGAAAAATGGTGACAGTGCTTAGAAGTTTCGCGTGACGTCACTTGTGGGTACGATTTTTATCCACAAGTGACGTCATGACCCCCCCCCCCCTCTGGAAGTTTGATGATTTATATAATTGATTTATATCTTTGTCCATTTTTAATAATTTGATATATGTAAAAAAATACGTGTCCGATATTGTGCCATGATCTAGCTGACGGATAAGACAAATACCAAGAAGTTTGGTTCTGTATCGAGATCAATCCTAGAATCCTACTAACATTATACCTACACAAGTAGCGTCGCGCGGTTCTCTGGAGTAGTTCTCAGTTTCGTTATTTTCTCGGGATAAAAAGTAGCATTTATGTTATTTCAGACTACTTATTAGGTATGTACATGGGGGTATAAAAAAGTCGGACGTAAACGCTAGCTAAAACAAAAAAAGGACAGAGCAGGATGCAAAGAGAGACATCAACGGGTTCCCATTAAGGTTAAATATGCAATTCTGCTACTAAAACGCTAAGGAGAGGCAGCCGTACGATCAGTCTGATGGCTATTGTCTTTAGGTGGCACTGTGCTGTTATAGGCAGGTGTGTTGCTTACCATCAGGCACGTGCCATGTTCGTCACGTCACTCTAAACTATAAAAAAAAATCCTAAACAAGAAATAGCTCGAATTTAGGGACATAAATTAAAACTAGACTTCAATGGTTGAAATAATTTATATACATCTTGAACGTACGCAATACATTGAATAGATTATATTCATACCCAACAGTAAAATACATGTCCTATACAGATTAGGGTGCTTCACATACATATACCGAACAGACCCAGTTTGTGACTAGAAAGTGATAGATATACAATTATTAACACTGTTTTATACTTAATTTTTATACAACAAAATAGATTAATTGAATTCATCCAATTAAAGGAGAAATTGGCGTCCTCGTCGCTAAGAGCGATCTCTTCTTTTGTTCTTTGATAAAACAAGCAGATTAATTAATATTAATTGGTTTAGTTTAAGTGGCATCACTAAAGAATAGCCTGTGAACACGCAGTTTATCAATTTTAAACAAAAAAAAATAAAGGAGAAAAATACAAAAATTACTAATATTTTGACTGGTTTGAGTGCTTAGTTATTATAAAAGAAAACAAAAATACAATTATTCAATTTTATTTTTTGTGTTTATCAAACTCCAATAATTTAAGAAAAATCTCCTCAATTGTAAAGGTGCGAAATATTTTACAAACATTTGTACTGGGTAAGAATCCACGATCTACGGTACCCAAGGCAGACTTTCTGCCAACAAAGCCACGAGGCCAGTCAAAGAGGCCTTTGACAAACTGTGGACTAAGATATGATAATGTTAACATTGCTTAACTTACTAAAAATTAGACAACACTATTCATTTAATTCAAAGTTTCCTTAAGACAATGTAAAATACTGAATCATACGTTTTTAGGATAAATAACAAACGTAAGTTTCCTCAACGTGCAACAAAACCAAGTAAATAACGACTGACTGCGACTGCGGTTGCCTAGAACTTTTATAACGACTATATTCCTTGACGAAGCCTTGAGAAGATTTTTTTTTATAAAGACATCTATATTTCTTCATAAAATTAAAACCTAACGATTATAATATCACGGTAGGTTATGTTTGTTTGTAATTTGACGTCGTAAGATTAAAAAAAAACGGTTTTTACAATTTTACAGTGACATGTATGTACATGTAAACAAATAAATAAAATAAAAGTGTATTTATGTAATGTTAAAACTAATCTTATATAATGTATTTCATATCCAACTTTTTCATTTGGGTCTTAGATACGTGAAACATATGAGGATCCCGCCGTTTTGAGCTAAAAGTAGTATGATATAAAAAATATTTAGATGGTATATGATTATGCTAGTTGCACACACGCCAAAATGTAACCGATAAAAAATGACACTGAGAAGTGTACTTGACACAATCCAAGCTATACAATAACAAAAGGTAACTATCTGAAAATGGCTGTAGTAGTACGACGGGCAAATATAAATTACCCGTCGTACTACTGGACCTGTTGGTAGTAACACGGGCAAAAATAATTGCCCGTGTTACTACTGGTAGTAAGACGGGTAGTAACAAGGGCAATAAACGAAAAATTAGTATGCAATAACGTACAATCATGTAATTAAATCTAACACAGATTTAACAGACAAAGAACATTTACCATAACAAAATACATAAATTCTAATGAAAAAAATAGTAATACTCAAATACCTAAGTAATACATTTAATAATGGAATGTTAAAATCTTTGGCAAAAAACTTATGAACAAAATATCCATAATAAAACACTTAAGCTACTACTTCTGAGTATAGATGTTATTATTAAGAAAGTAGAGTTAAACCTATTCATAAATGTTTTTTAAGAACGATATCCTTGCACTTAGCCGCCATCTCGCATGATGTTAACAGACGATGCGGTCTACGATGGAGCGTGTTTACCTAGAAGAAACCGATTCATTTTCGTTTTGAAGATACCAAAATTGTAACTATAGGAAAGCCCCACTCAGGCAACACATTCCACACCCCACACGTTTTTATGACGAAAGTGAAGTTAAGCCGAAGTCAAAGATTCATTGTTAAAGTTCCAAAGAATCGAACGAAGAAGTTCGACTCTGTTTTTGTGATTAGAACGTCTCGAATGCGCCTGCTTACAATCTTGGTGTCTTCAAATCGAGACTGCATCGATTTCTTTTAAGTAACCATGCTCGATTGTAGATCGTATCGTTGGTTACTATCAGGCGAGATAGCTCTCAATAGGGTACAATCCTCCGTCAGTTAGATTGCTAAAAAAAATTGTACACGTATTTTTTCACAAACAAAAAATGACGATGATATTACCTCTGTCGATTTTTAATATTTTGAAAAAAAAAAACAAATGAACACGTGTCTACATTTCTACATTTCTCCATTATCTAGCTGACGGACTAATTAGAAGAGTGTATTTTTGACTCAGTCCGATACCCTATTGTAAATGTAATTAGTTTTAAAAACTTGTTCAAGTCTTCGGAATGTAAACCATGAAACGATATTCGAGCTACGTGCAGTCCGATGGAAAAATGAACCCGGTGGTATTGTGTCTGTGTTAGTGTGTTTTGTGTGCGTTGGGTGTTAGGGTGTGCATGTGCGTTTGAGAGTGTGTGTATGTTTGTAAGGGGCGTGATGCGTGAGTGCGATTGTGTGTTTTGTGTGCGTGTGTGTGTTTTATGTCCGTGCGAGGCTGTGTTTGAGAGTGTATATGAGGGGTGTGGTTGTGCGTTTTGTGTGCATGCGTGTATTTTGTGTGCGTGTGTGTGTTTTATGTCCGTGCGAGGCTGTGTTTGAGAGTGTGTATGAGGGGTGTGGTTGTGTGTTTTGTGTGCGTGCGTGTATTTTGTGTGCGTGTGTGTGTTTTATGTCCGTGCGAGGCTGTGTTTGAGAGTGTGTATGAGGGGTGTGGTTGTGTGTTTTGTGTGCGTGCGTGTATTTTGTGTGCGTGTGTGTGTTTTATGTCCGTGCGAGGCTGTGTTTGAGAGTGTGTATAAGGGGTGTGGTTGTGTGTTTTGTGTGCGTATGACAGGGTGTTTCGAGCGTTTAACCAGGCACGTTCAGATGTCGGCGCAGGCGGCGACGCGGCGCGCGTGCAGGGCGAGCACGTCGAGCGCGCGGTGCGCGGCGTCGCGCGCCAGCCCGCGGTGCGCCGCGCTGCCGACGGCTAGTGACACGCACCGCCGGACCGACTCCGAACCGAACACGATCTGTAGCGCTGTTTAAAACAAATAGAGTAAGATCCCAGAGCTCCCAGACGTCACCTATTTTCTGATGAATGAAATGTGGACGATTGAGTAGAGTTAGTAAGTACTAAGAACACATGCTTAATCGCTAACTTGCTTAGACGGCCAATTTTGAGATATGGGGTAATGAAGGTACATACAAACATTACTTCACGTATTTTCTAATATGTGATTTTCACGTATGTTGTAGGCAATATCCTTAAAAACAAGGTCCCAATACTCCCAGACACTTTCCGTCGGCCATTTTGCTTAACAACTCCAAAATAATAATTTAACTTCACTTAAATTCTCATGCTCCATTTGTAAATATGTTCGTCAGACAACTATTTTAAAGCTTTTTCCAATTAGACAGACCAATCTAAGAGGCCAATCATCCCCTAAACTCAATTTTATGTCAATATTTCCTAATAAATGTCTCACTCAGTCTCCCACTCTTACCCATAGGACATAGTTGAGTTTAGGGGATGATTGCCCCCTTAGATCGGCCTATCATAGTGGAAAAAGCAACAAAATAGTTGTCCGACGAACATATTTATAAATGGAGCATGAGAATTTAAGTGAAGTTAAATTATTATTTTGGAGTTGTTAAGCAAAACGGCTGAAAAAATGTCAAGGTAGTATTAGATCATGTAAATCAGTCGCACACTCTCCGAAGTGTATTCGATAAAAACCCGAAAGGCTAGCAACTTTTCGGCGATTTTCAAGACTTTGTAGTCTTTTTCGCACAAGAGTGTCGTTGCCTATGAGCCTTTTGGCACGTCTCTCGATCGATTCCAAGGCCTCCAGCTGATACTTAGCCGAACCATCCCAAAGATGCGAACAGTACTCCATACAAGAACGAATTTGAGCTTGATATAACGTGAGCAACTGCTCAGACTTGAAGTACCTTCGCACCTTTGAGAGGCTAGGAGAGACACCTAGCTTTTTGTCAGCTAATTTGGCCTTGGACTCAATATACGAACCAAAGTTGAGCGTAGATGTCAATGTAACGCCCAAAAGCTCAAGACGGTCAGAAACCGGCACGGATAAACCTCTAAAAGTTGGAGTCAGTTGGAATGGAGTCCTTTCTACCAGGATAGCACGCACGCAGCTTGGTATTGGAACATCAAAGTTCTCAAATTTTAGTAGTGGTTGGAATATTAGTAGAATCCGCTAGGGGAAGTGCCACACCTTTGCCAGTTACGCTACCGACGAACAGTAGAGTGCAAACGTTACTGTGATGACTGCCAATTCTTTTAATTTTAATTTTTGATGATAATTCTGAGATTACAGAGACAGTTTCTACCAGGATAGCATGAAGTATCGGGTATAATACCTGTGGTCCGTTCCAGTATGAGTGCCTCCAAGAGCGCGGGGTCTCGGGGTCTCGCGGCCGCGCCCCGGGCCGCCGGCGGAGCGCCCGCGAAGGCCCGCGCCCGCAGCGCAGCCCCCAGGTCTAGCAGCCACGACGTGATCACGCTCTCAGCTATATCTACACATGACGACAAAACAATGAATACGATACAACGGGGGTATGCTTCCCTGTCACACCATTTTGTCACACCAGTGTGACACAGAATAATTTTTTTCTTCATAGTCACACTAGTGTGACACGCGAGAATTTAATTCTTCACAGTCACACTACCATCTTGTCCAAATATACTTGTAATAATAATTCCAAAAATGTAATGTACTATTGTGTGTGTATGTACGTGTGTAGTGTTATGTGTGAATTGTCCACCAATATATATATTATTATATTTAGATAATAAGTAAATTATATAAAATTAACAAAATATCATATCATAATTATATAAAAGTACCAATTAAATGTATCAATTTAACCTAACCGGCCCGATTAGGGTCTATCACTGAAATTTTACTCCGGGTGGGCTCCCGCCAGAAGCTCTGCGGTCAGCCCTGAGTATCGCTTCTCCATACTCGACCTGCGCTCCACTACGGAGGTCGCCGACTCGCTTCGCTCGCCACCTCCCCCCTTCGCTACGCTTGGCCTCGCATGGCTCGCTCCACTCAGGACCTCCCTTGAGCTTCTGGCTCCCGCATTTTTTATATACACTCTAGGGGTAGTAGCGACAAGACTACGTAGAGTCGGGGTGCCCCGAATCGGATCTGGGTCTTAAGTAACCTAACCGGTCTGATTAGGTTACTTAGAAACATATAATGCAAGTTGAGTTGCTTGCAAACGTGTTTGTGAAAAGAACTAATTTTTACAATTTGTAAATGAAAAAAACCAACCATACTATATATATAGTTTTTGTACATACTTTTCAAATATATTTATTGTTTTTCAATTTAGACTTGGTTGTTTGTGTTGGTGAATATTTGGTGTGATGGTTAGTCATACGATGTAATCGATTATTGTCTGTCACACCAGATGGTATGACACAGAGGAAAAAAATTCTTCTGTGTCACACTGGTGTGACAAAATGGTGTGACAGGGAAGCATACCCCATACAACGCAAGCGATACGGACTGCCCTCGACACTGGAGAGTGCATGACTGAGCGGGCAGAGGGCAATAAAATTACCTAGTATTTGTGTTGCCAAAGTTCAGCTTGGGTAGCTCTTGTGACGAGACATGCCTGCCCCAGTGTTGATGTATGAACGTGGCGGTGGCGAGTGTGTGTACACGTACACATACAGTGTGTGTGTGAGAGAGAGAGAAAGAGAGAGTGTGCGTGCATGTGTAGTGAAGCGTGTATAGTAGTGGTAGGACTCTTGGCAAAGTCCACCTGGGGAAGTACCACACCTTTGCCAGTTATTCTACCGCCAAGCTGTCATGTGTAAACGTTACTGTGTTCCGATTTGAAATGAGTATGTGTGTGTGTGTGTGCAGGTGTTACCGGCGAGTAGCAGCGTGGCGGCGCGCGCGGCGGCGTGCGGCGCGGGCCCGGCCGCGCTGGTGTGTGTGTGTGTGTGTGTGTGTGTGTGTGTGTGTGTGTGTGTGTGCAGGTGTTACCGGCGAGTAGCAGCGTGGCGGCGCGCGCGGCGGCGTGGCGCTGGTGTGTGTGTGTGTGTGTGTGTGTGTGTGTGTGTGTGTGCAGGTGTTACCGGCGAGTAGCAGCGTGGCGGCGCGCGCTGGTGTGTGTGTGTGTGTGTGTGTGTGTGTGTAGGTGTTACCGGCGAGTAGCAGCGTGGCGGCGCGCGCGGCGGCGTGCGGCGCGGGCCCGGCCGCGCTGGTGTGTGTGTGTGTGTGTGTGTGTGTGTGTGTGTGTGTGTGTGTGTGTGTGTGTGTAGGTGTTACCGGCGAGTAGCAGCGTGGCGGCGCGCGCGGCGGCGTGCGGCGCGGGCCCGGCCGCGCTGGTGTGTGTGTGTGTGTGTGTGTGTGTGTGTGTGTGTGTGTGTGTAGGTGTTACCGGCGAGTAGCAGCGTGGCGGCGCGCGCGGCGGCGTGCGGCGCGGGCCCGGCCGCGCTGGTGTGTGTGTGTGTGTGTGTGTGTGTGTGTGTGTGTGTGTGTGTGTGTGTGTGTAGGTGTTACCGGCGAGTAGCAGCGTGGCGGCGCGCGCGGCGGCGTGCGGCGCGGGCCCGGCCGCGCTGGCCACGCCCACGACTCCGCCCCACAGCCCGTACCACTCCTCTGTAAACAACAATCACTTCACACTACAAACACCTCACAGACCAGCTACGGCACCACTTAACAAATGATCAACTAAGGCAGTTGTCTCACCAGCAACGATGAACGAGTAGCGAGTACCGCTGAGCGAGTGTTATCTTTCATAGCTCTTGTCGCTCGGCGACAAACGAGTGAAGCGAATGCTCACACCGGCAATGTGAACAGTCAGCGATCAAGTATTTGTATTTGCATCTCTTTTATTTACACGGAATTTGTATCTATAGTACGTTTCTTGTGTTTCGTGTTTTTTTATAGTACCTACACAAAATTGGCAGCTACGGGACAACAACCTTGAAAATGAACCACATTTTTTTGAAGTGAAAACTTCTTTAGGCGCGCTATAGACAGAATTTTCGTGGGCTGTGAAATGGATTCATCAATCTTCACGCTTGGATATGATAATGGATCGGATCGGATATGAAATCTTCGGGTAAACTCGGTAAAAACGACCAGGTAGGTACCAGGGCAACAGAAACAGTAAAGAGTTTCGATTACCTACCTCCAACAGCCCAGCGTTTATCTCCAGATACCAGGACAACAGAAATATAAAAGAGTTGCGTTTGCCCCTAGGTACCGGTACCAGGGCAACAGCAAGTTTTCACTTCTATCGGCAGTTCCTATGACTGCCAATTTTTTTTTTTTTTGTTAATTTTTTATAGTACGTGTATAAAAATGGCAGCTACGTAACAACAACCTTGAGACGTGGTCACTTTTTTTTCATATTTTTTTATAGTAGGTACCTATAATACAACATTGGCAGCTACGGAACAACAACCTTGAAACGATGTCACCTTTTTTTTCTTTTTTTATAGTTTACATAATTGGCACAGCTACTGGAATTTTTCAAACTACAACCTAGATTTTTTTTTTTGAAGTGACTTCTTACCAATATCGTCTGCATCGGGCGCGGGTCTGCTGTACCCCTTGCGCGCGCGGCCCCCGCGCCCCGCCCCCCGCGCGCGCCCCCGCGCCGCCAGCAGCCGCCCGCACGCGCCGCGCCCCCCGCCCCCCGCCACGTAGCTCCAGTCCCCGCGCGGCGCCGCGCTCGCCTCCTCCCCCCCCACCGCCGTCTTCAGCGAGTTGAACACCCCGGTCACCGTGCGTTGGAACAATCTAGAACATAAGGGGGGCATCCATTAATCATTACGTTAGGTCGCCAATTGCTACTTTATTTTGTTATGTTATTAGTGACTTATGTTTACTTTTTATTTTAAGTGCAATAAGGAGTTAATCTATCTATCTACGTGAGGTGTCCAAGGGGGGAGGGGGTCAAATCAAGTCTTACGTGGGGGAGGGAGTGATCTCGGTAAATCTCTCGTCATTATTTTTTTTGGCAAAAAAATGTGTTCATTCTGTGAGAAAACGTAAAGAAATTGAGTAAAAAAATGTGTAAAATTTTCACGTGAGTCTCACGGGGAAGGGGGGGAGGGATTGAACAAAATCTGACCAAGAGGGGAAGGGATATCGAAAAACCGTCAAAATAGCCTCTAACACAAATCACTGAGAAAGTCGAGTTTAGTAGTGGTCGGACTCTTAGCAGAGTCCGCCTGGTGGAGTACCACACCATTGCCAGTTATTCTACCGCCAACCAGTAATGTGTAAACGTTACTGTGTTCCGGTTTGAAGGGCAATGTTTCCAGAGAAATTACAGGGCTTAGAGATATTATCTCTTAGATCTCTGGGTGACGAGCGGAGTGCAGTGTTAGATAATTATTTGTTTGTGAATGTTCCAATAGCCACGTGTCGCTGTGCTGTTATGTGGCAGGCTGCTTACCATCAGGCACATGTACTGCTCCTCTCGTCACTCTATACTATAAAAAAAACAACTAGGTACTAAGCTTTGAAGATTTACTCTAGACTAGCAACAGGGTGAAACCGAAGGGCCGGTTTCACCAGTGTAGCTTCTAAAGTGAGCTATCAAATTCTTAGTTATAAGTTTTCACTTCTATCAGCAGTCCCTATGGCTGCCAATCATTATTTTTTTGACGTGAATACGTCTTTAAAATTACTTCCATAGGGACGCAATCCATAAAAACGAATGATAACAAAATCGGGGGATACAGTTTAGTGTTGTAGCTACATATCTATCATCTCCATCCAAATTTCAGTTACACCACTAGATAGCTAAAGAATCAAAGAATTTATTACGCTAAGTAAGGACTGTAACACGTCGCGCGCGGGAGAGGGGGCAGCCCCGCCATTTTGAAGGTCATTTTGCTGCGTATCGAGATCTCCATTTAGTACAACTTTCGACTCGGTGAAGCTATGACGTTCATTCAAGTTTCAATCGTCAGCTCTCGTCAAAATCTATCGATTATATATATCACATTAGTGTAAATTGTAACTGTGAATATAATAAGGTATTAAAATAAAAAAATAATATCAAAAAAAATATAAGCTCGGCCTATACGCGTCGAAAAGCCAAATCGAAATACAGAGATCGTATATGGTTGGAAAGGGCATCTCAACAGCAATCGAATGGTACCAATAAAACACCATATTTATAATCGAGTCAAGCAGTGCCGGCAACGTAAAGTAATGAATGCGGCCGAGCGGATCAACGACGGTGCCAGTACATCTGCAGCTGGGACGGTTGAAATTACGCAGATGGATGATGAAATCGCTTCTGTATCGACATCGGGCTGTGTAAGCATCGATTGCGTACGATCGTCGTTTAAAACTATTTCCCGTTACGAGACGTATTCACGTACAACAAACGGCCGTGTCCATAACACAGCCACACCCCTTTTTTCATATTATCGCGATATACTAACTTGTCAAGCCGCTGCATGTTGTTCGCGCTCTGGTTCGGAGATGTGTTCCGCTCCAAACTCATATCGTACTCGTCTGAAACACATAACGCACACTGTCTTTACCGAAAGATCATCAATATCTACAGATTTTAAAACTTTCGCTATAAAACATTACACAGGACTTGACCGATTTGTAGTCATCAAATAAGTGGTACAAAAATTACTACTGAAACAACCCATCCCAACAAAACTAGGATAAAATTCAATTTTAATTGTGCTGAAGTTAAATATTTTAGAATACGGCAAAATTGTGCTAAAGTTATGTTTTGGAATACCCAAAAATTTAAAAATGTAAGTAATGTTTTAGAATACCCAAAAAATTTACAATTAAAGTAATGTTTTGGAATGCCGAAAATTTGTACTAAAGTTATGTTTTAGAATACTACAACATTGTGCTGAAGTAATGTTTTGGAATACCACAAAATGTAGTAATGATATACAAGAATAAGTACTGCAAAATTATAATGAAGTTATATTGTTATTTGTAATACCTCAAAATTGTGCTGAATTTATGACGTGAAATACCACAAAATTGTTCTGAAGTAATGTTCTGGAATATCACAAAATTAGTCTGAAGCTATATTTTGGCATACTACAAAATTATGCTGAATTTATAATGTGGAATACCGTAAAATTGTGATGAGATAATATTCTGGAATACGGTAAAATTGTGGTGAAGTAAATGGCTCGGAATACGGAGGTCGGCGCTGTGTTGTGGTGTGAATTACGAAAGCTGCAGACGGAGGGTTCGAAAAGGAAACTAGAATTGCTTTAGAACGAACTTTATTGTACTTAAGAACGAACTTTG
This sequence comes from Ectropis crepuscularia, assembly GCA_963693475.1. Classification (NCBI taxonomy): domain Eukaryota; kingdom Metazoa; phylum Arthropoda; class Insecta; order Lepidoptera; family Geometridae; genus Ectropis; species Ectropis crepuscularia. The sequence goes on from OY856355.1 coordinate 26,529,981, forward strand.
CTGTACTTAAACTCATATTAAAATATCTTAAACCTATCTAACCTAGACGCGAATGCGTTCGATGTGTGAACGACACTCACATCATAGGATCTTAAGCCTATCTAACTCAGGTGCGAATGCCTTCGACGATCGAGCGACACTGATTTCTTTATTGAAACTAGCTTTGATGCAGGGCCATCTGGGTCACAATTTAATGAGGTTAGCATCACCGAATTGTAGTTGGCACGAGGCGAGTCACTGCTGATGCCGAGTTCTGTTGAATTTACTGACTTGAGACTTGAGCTACAGTATAAAGAAGTACCACCAGTAGTTCATCGCCTTTGATCTTTGGAGAAACGCCGATAATGTCTAGACACGGGTAGGGTTGTCGCAATTTTAAAAAGGTGGCACCAAAATAAAATTAAAACACACGGAAGACGTCAACCCTGAGCCGCGCTTCTGCAATACTATCATTGTAATGTAGGAAATGCAGGAGCGCGCTTTCCGTGTCTCATCCTGCTCGATTGCCCCGTCTAGACGGCTTCGTCGAACGACTGTATGATTTAATAGACTGTGCTTGAGCCTCGTGATGGCGTGCAGCTCACGTTGTGCGGACATGTGTAGGTACTGGTACGTAACAAGTGTTTGTGTGTGTGTGTGTGTGGTCCCGAGGGGGTGAGGGGGGTACCTGCGAGCGCGGCGGGGTCCACGGGCCGCTCGGGGTGGGGGGGCGCCGCCCGCCCGCGCGTCTCCTCGGCCCCCTCCCACCACCCATCCTCCTCTCTGAAATTCAACACAACTTATTCGGGTTTCGTCTTTATCTTTCACTAAAACGCACCCACACAAACACTCATAAACAGCCCACTAAATGTTCCCACTGCTGGGACTCGGGGCCTTCTCTCAAGTTGACTCCTTGAGAGAAGGACCCGAGTACATTTGGTGATAACATTTAGTGGGCCATTAATGAGTATCTAATATTTGGCCATAATCCACCACGCTGGCCCAGTGCGGGTTGGTGAATGACACATGACTTCGAGAGATTCTAAATACATGTCGGTTTCGTCACGATATCTTTTTTCTCCGTTTTAGGATAGCGGTATTACGCATATGACTTCGAAAAGACAGTGGTGCGCGTGGTTTTCGACGCGGGGTCTCCAGAATGGCAGTCGCCGTTCTCACGACTAGACCAGCCGTAACTTCACACACATATACGATGTCAGGGTCAACAATAATTGACCATTCTAATTCAGTTCATCAGGTAGATTACGGAAAAATATGGGACACGTATTTTTGTTCTCGTTTCTCGTTTGTGTTCACACCAGTTGTTAATATTTAAACACAAGACAAGCGTGTTGAAAAACGTCGTATTATACACGTGTGTATTATTACATTATACATTATGTGTATCAATAGAACACATCCATACGCGTCGGCAGATTATACAGAAAACTGAGAAGTACAATAGGCCACTATGTATAGCGTATGTGGACTATGAGAAAGCCTTCGATTCCATCGAGACCTGGGCAGTGCTTCAATCTCTCCAGCGATGCCGCATGGACTATCGCTATATCGAAGTGTTAAAGTGTATCTACAGCAAAGCCACGATGTCTGTCCGATTACAGGACCAGTGCACAAAACATATCCAGCTACAGAAAAAGTTAAAAGTTCAAAGTTTGACATGAGACAGGGAGATGTTAAATCTCCGAAACTGTTCACTGCCGCGTTTCAAACCACTGGACTGCAACGGATATGGCATCAATATCAACGGCGAATGCATCACTTACCTTCGGTTGGCGGTTCAGTTTTGGTTCGGTTTTGTCGGTTGTTTGGTTTGCCGACGACATAGTCATTGTGGCGGAGTCGCTGGAGGACCTCGGTGCAATGCTCAGGGACTTCAGTAGAGTATCCCAACAGGTAGGTTTGAGGATGAATTTGACAAGACGAAGGTCATGTCAAATGTTCATGTCTCACCTGTACCGGTTAATGTTGGGAATACCACGCTCGAAGTTGTTGACGAATACGTCTACCTGGGTCGAAAGATCCAATTAGGTAGATCCAACTTCGACAAAGAGGTCCAGCGAAGGATCCAACTCGGATGGGCAGCGTTCGGGAAACTTCGGAACATCTTTGAGTCCAAAATACCTCAATGCCTAAAGACGAAAGTCTTTGACCAGTGCGTATTGCCAGTGATGGCTTATGGAACTGAGACGTGGTCCGTAACTGTGGACTTCATAACAAAGCTCAAAGTCACACAGCGAGCTTTGGCGAGAGCTATGCTCGGAGTCTCTTTGCGCGACAGAATCCGTAATGAGGATATTCGCAAAAGAACGAAAGTGGTCGACATAGCTCAAAAGGTAAGCAAGCTGAAGTGGCAATGGGCAGGCCACATCGCTCGCAGAACTGACAACCGATGGGGAAGAAAGGTTCTCGAGTGGCGACCACGAACCGGAAGACGCAGTGTTGGACGGCCTCCCACTAGATGGACAGATGACCTCACAAAGGTCGCTGGAAACGGCTGGTTGCAAGTTGGGCAGGACCGTTCGTTGTGGAAATCTAGGGGGGAGGCCTATGTTCAGCAGTGGACGTCTTGCGGCTGAAGATGATGATGAGATTATGTGTGTATAATCATAATAATCATATAGTATTGATGATTACCGTCCTCGGCCCTCCTAGGACTCTCGCTTCACATCTCGGGTCTCAATGTCGCCTCAGCGGTAATCACCAACACTACACACTTGTACCATAATGTACCATTAGTGTAGTACTACTTTGTATTACTTTTTTTCTTACTTTTATAGGTTTGCACTTGACCACCATCTTGCCTAATGTTAAGCAACGATGCGGGTCTACGGTGACGAAACCGATTCACTTTCGATTTGAAGACACAAAGATTCTAACCATCGGGAAAAACCCACTCAGGCAACGTATTCCACAGTTCATATCACTAAAGTAGAGTCAAATCTCTTTGTTCGTGCCTTTGAATCATCGCAACAAACGATTCTTCGAGCTACGAGGATTCCGATAGAAAAAAGGGCAAGGTGGTATTAGATTAGATCATGCATATCAGTGGCACACTCTCGGCCGGGAGGAGGCGGCTTAGGCAAATGGCAATAAGGCAAAGAATCGATGTCGAGTCGTTTACTAGCGGAATCCCAACTGGTAGTGATCGGCTCAACAGACGAGCACTAACTAGTATTAGGTTTAAAATGTTCCCAACTCCCCCCTTATTTTCCTCTTCTTCTGATTATCCAAGAAATATGTAAAAATAAATAAGATTTGAAATGACAAAAATCACGGACCTCGGAGTATGTAGAGTAGTAATTTAAAAAAAATTGTGGTCTGTAAAGTCGGTTTACTGACGATAATTGAACGTGACAACGTCTTAAGAAAATACTGATGGAATGGTAGCATTTTTCAAAAGAAAATTTTAATTTCATTTGTTTTAGATTTGTATGTAAAAAGTAATCAGTAGAATTTAGTCATTTTCAATCAAAACAATGCAAAAAAGCTTTTAGATGCCGGGGTTCGAACCCGGGGCATTTCACATGCAAAGCGAACGCTCTACCACTGAGCTACATCCCCGCTTGAACTACTGGTCGAAATAATTAATACAACTGTAACAAACATGCGGCGAGGTAACGACCGACGGTAACGACCGACGGTAACGGTACATGACGTCATGTTTTGTGGGCGTGCAGCCGGCTTCATCGAATTATAAGACGTTATCACGTCAAAAAAAAAAAATAAGTGGCACACTCTCCGAAGTGTATCTGATACGCTTTTAGCGATAAGGCCGCCCGTTGTATCACTAGCCTTACTGTTTTTCCTAAATTGTATGTATTTACTGTTTTTCCTAAATTGTATGTATCCTATATGGAGTGAACAATAAATAATGATTGTCATTAATTGATACCTGGGCGGGTCGCGTTGCCGCAGCAGGCAGCGGAGCTTGGCGATGCTGCTGGAGAGGTCGGCGGCCTCCTCGTACTGCGGCTCGGGGGACTCACTCGCGCCCGCGCCCGGGACGACCACGCCCATGGTCACGCCCGCGGCCGTCTCGGTCCGAGCTAGGGGCTACCACACAACAACAACATACAGTTTATTGATGCTTAATTACTCGTATTATACATGTGTAATTTATTACAACAATTAATCTGTAACAAAACAAAAAAATATTAATTTACTTTATTGCTAATGTCATACTGGCTAGTTCTGTGCCTTTGCTTTAAAAAAAAAGCGCTAATGCACGCGCATCGCTAATCTGTAAACAAATAAAAATTATTTCGCGCGCTTTTTTTCGCTGTATTGTTTTTATTTGAAAATCTCGTCAAAGTTTTATTTATTTCCTCGCAAATATGTTATAAAACGTCGTATGACATACGTGCGATTTGATAATTACAGCCTCTGCTAATTATAGCTCTCGCCTATGGCTCGGGCTAGCAATATCGCCTCAGCTGTAATTATCACTTATATCATAATGTGTTATTATTATTTGTCTATCTTGTCCCAATGTTGAGGAAAGGCCTTGTTCCCTGCCTCCAATGGTCTCTATTGAAAGCTATTATGGGCCAATCCCTGTTGTGGTCGTTAATCTCATATTTCCACCTTTATGTTTTACACATATGCATTTTAGATTTATGGATTTTAAACTTAGTGAGTGTTGTAATAAAGTTAAATGTAATCTGCACTCACCACGCTGTCCTGCGACGTGACTCGGTGTTGCTTCACCAACTGAGGGACGTTCCCGTTGCTCGTTTCACTCTCTGAAACAAAACGCTTGTCTCACTCAAACATCTTGTCTCACTCTCTGAAAAAAAAATTTTTCTCCAAACACAACAAAAATACTTCAGTCTAAAATGAAACACTAAACACTCGACTAAATCTAACATTTTTGTATTATCACTCTTTGAAATAATAACTTGTCTCACTCTTTAAAAAAATAACTTGCCTCACTCTCTGAAAAATAACTTGTCCCACTCTCTGAAAAAATACATGCCTTATTCTCTCAAAAAATACCTCATACCTCACTCTCTAAAAATAACTTGCTTCACTCTGTGAAAACATAGCTTGTTTCTCAAGAGATTCAATTACTTGGTTCACTCTCAGCAAAAAATAGCTTGTCTCACTCTCTGGAACTCTAAATTCTGTATTTAACATTTTGCTGTTTTGTACATTTCAATTTGTAAATTTGGTCGTTTTACGATGAAGAATTTAATTATTCATATAGTATTTTTTTTACATTTATACTATTCATATGAACTAATTATTTTATTTATTTATAGTAAAGAGTGAGGAGACGAGCAGGACATATGCCTGATGGTAAGCAACATACCTGCCACATACCAGCACAGTGACACGCAGCTATTGGAACATGAAGAATCCAAATCATTACCTAGCACTGAAAGTGCCGTTACCCAGAAACATAACATGTTTTATCTCTAGTGTATAGTTTCTGTGTAGCTGGTTACATACAATAATAAATAAATTGTACGTACCTTTCTGTGTAGCTGGTACTAGGTCCGGGTAGGTCTTGTGTCGACTCTCCGGCGAGCCCTTCTCTCTGTGTGACGGCGACTTATCCTGCTGAGAGTATAACGATATAATATTTTTACCTTACAACATCCAAAAACAAAAAAGATGATTGTATACCTAATGCAGATAGACGAACTCAAGCGCTAGGACTACAATGGAAACGGACAAGTCATATATTTTTTATAATATTGAGTGACGAGACGAGAAGGTCACGTGCCTGATGGCAAGCAACATGCCTGCCACATAACAGCACAGTGCCACACAGCTATTGGAACATGAAGATTCCAAATCATGACCTAGCACTGCACTGCGCTCGTCACCCAGAGATCTAAGATGTTATATCTCTAAGCCCAAGAAACATTGCCCTTCAAACCGGAACACAGTAATGTTTACTCATTACTGTTCGGCGGTAGAATCACTGTGAAAGGTGTGGTACTCGTTGCAGAGTCCGCTTGGGGGAGCCCAAGCGGACTCTGCAACGAGTCCTACTACTACTAAATACCGCATACTTATCAAGTTTGCAGCAAAGAGTTTACTACATACGAGTAGGTACTACGTATAGAGTTAGAACAAACGCTTTACACCGGGCGCACGGGTCTGATCTCCCTTGTCTTGTCGCTCTCGTGGAAGTGTCATTCTTCTGTCGCGGCACATCACTATGCCGCCATAGCTAGCATACACCTCATCTGCTTACGATTGGTACAAAGGAACCAACCGTGTGGAAAAACCTGCAGATCTACTACGAAGTCCGATAAACGATATATCGGCCGAGCTTAAGAACGTTTCTTACCTCGAAACACAATCAGTCGGTTGATCGGATCGGCCGTTTCGTTCATTTAGAATTCTGACCGACATAGATTTGACTGTTTTTGTGTCGTAAACTTAACTCCGAAAGCATTTAATTACCTTACCGATTATTCGGACAGCTGTCGGCCGGATCCGATTATTCGGAGGTTGTTTTCGTAGTAGACCTGCTTATCTATTAACTTATTCTTTATCTAAGGCAGCAGCCGACTGTATCTTTCTCGCTCGGGCACACTCGGCAGTCCCGAGTTCACCCGATCGAGCCTTTCATTTCCGAGCATCACGATCAGCCACATTCACAGGCCAAAAAAAACTGTGCGCGGTTATCGCTAAAAGAAGTTCACTTTAAAAATATTACCTGATCTGTTTACTTATTATTTATGTTAGTTTTGTAGCTATACCTGTGAGTCGTCGCTGAGTCCGGTGAACCGAAGCCCTTTCTTCAGGCCCGCGATGCCGAAGTCCAGCAAACCTTCCATCATCCCGGCAGCCTCGTCCTTCACAAATACTAACAATTAATCCATATCCTAAGGGAAGTTACGGCTGGTCTAGTCGGGAGAACGGCGACTACCGATCCGGAGACCCCGGGTTCAAAACCAAACGCACCACTGTATCTTCGAAGTCATGTGGGTAGTGCCGCTAACTTGAAAACGGTGAAAGAAAACATCGCGAGGAAACCGACATGTACCTAAAATCTTTCTAAGTCATGTGTCATCCACCAACCCTCACTGGGCCAGCGTGGTGGATTATGCCTTGACCCTCTCCTTGCGAGAGGCCCCGAGTCCCAGCAGTGGGAACATTTAGTGGGCTGTTTATTCATGCATTTATGCAATCCTAACATACGAGTAATCCTACAAAATACAGGCTTGTATACACAGGGCATTACAGATAGAAATGGACTCATTACTTTCTCTCGCAAGGACAGAGTCAAGGATATAATACAGCCAGTTACTAACTATTGACATCTTAACGCAACAGTTTTAGTAGACGCACCAGCGCACCACAACACACGGCATCATGCTAACAACATGCAACATGTCGTAACACTAGTGAAAAATAACAAGGGAAGCAAATAAATCATAAATAAAACAAAAAACATTTAACTCCCACACTGTCTAGTTTCTAACATATATTCTTATCATATTATACTTACGCGACGATGAATATTCACACCCGATTAATGATTGACTGATGAATACAATTTTGAGATTAATCAATAATGTAGATAGGGAATTAATTAATGTATCTTCAAATCGAGAGTAAATCGGTTTGGTTTAGATAAGCACGCTCCATCGTGGCAGACCGCTTCGTCGCTTAACATCAGGCGATATGATCAAATGTAAACCTAATATTGTAATGACAAAGGTCACGGACCCCAAAGTCTGTGTAGTGTTTAAACAAAATATAAAAAAAAAATGTAAACCTCTAAAATTTTAACAAAAACAATATTAAAAATTTTGATTGAACCCAACTTCCTTGGATTTGTACAATATTCTACTAGTCAAGCCCCATTTGATATTGAGGGGGTTGTGAGAAAAACTGGAACTCGCCAATTTGTGTTCACTGACATCTTGGATTTGAAATTTACTAGTGTTTAGTATTCTACTAATCAAGCCCTTTCATTTGATACCCATATTAAGGGAGGTTGACACAGACATCGAAACCAAACTTGTAACACCCCTCTATTTGATAAAAAAAATTGTTTTCATTTACGGTGGCAACCAGTTTCTTATGAAAGGTTGAGAGTCTCTTATTAATAGCTGCCCCCGCGAACTTCGTACCACCATACTTTTATTCGTCAACATTTTCAAAATTTTCAGCCATACAAACCTTGTCCCGATAATAAAGAATACATAAAACAGAAAATCATCAAATTTGGCGTAATCATTCAAAAGTTGTGATCGTACATACATACATTTCGACGACCCATGTTTATGTCACACTAATATTATCAAGGGGAAAGTTTGTGAGTGTGTATGTTTGTTACTACTTCACGTCTAAACGGCTGAATCCATTTTAATAAAATTTGGTATGGAATTAGCTGACACTCTGGATTAACGCATAGGCTACTTTTTATCCCGAAAAAATAACGGGAACTACGCAGGTAAACCCGCTGGGCGCTGCTAGTATAAGATTGATTAAAGTCGGTTCTTATCTATATGTCTTAAATTTGATACATGGGCTATATAACATTACGCTACTATCAATACGAGCGGAGTATGAATGAATCATCAAATTTGGTGCAGTCATTCAAAAGTTATACACACATACATTTCTAAGATCGATTTTTATATATAAGACTAGCTGAATCGTGCGCGATGCTACGCCATCTATCGAAAATTGGTCGTACCAATTCAAATTTTGAACAAATTCGGTTACCTTTAAGTTCTAATGACGCAACCTTTAAAAGATACACATGTCACGCAATGAAAGCTCTCAAAAACCAATATTTTTTCCCGTTTCTGTTACCTTCTTCATTCATGCTCCGATCCTATTGATAGTAGCTTGATGTTATATAGGCTACCTATTGATAGTCGCTTGATGTTATACCTTCGTCTATCCAATAGAAAAAGGATCTTTCAATTCGGACCAGTAGTTCCCGCGATCCTAGCGTTCAAACAAACAAACTCTTCAGCTTTATAATATCAGTATAAATTGAAGTCGTTTCTTATTTTTATCACTTAAATTATCACTACAAAAGAGATGACACACACAGAGAGAGGGATAGACAAATAGAGGTAGAGATAAGACGGAAAGAGACAGAGCATGCGACACATACAGCTCTCGGCTGAGGCGGGCCGACCTGCAGGTCTCCGATCTTGTGCTTGGCCTGCGTCACCGTGCAGCTGATCTCCTTGAGCACGTCGGCGGCCTTCGGGCTGTGACGCGCCGCCGCTGTGGAACCCTCGTCCAATTCCAACGCCTCTTCCTCGCCTACAAGAAAAGTTAATTGGCTTATAACAATAGGCTATAATCCTATGAAAAATTGATAGCTTACTTTGGAAACTACTGAGAAATTACTGGGCTCAGAGATATAACATCTTGGATCTCTGGGCGACGAGCACAGTGCAGTGCTAGGTAATGATTTGGATTCATGTTCCAATAGCTGCGTGTCACTGTGCTGTTATGTGGCTGGCATGTTGCTTACCATCAGGCACATGTCCTGCTAGTCTTGTCACACTTTATTTAAAAAAAAAAATAGACTAACTACAGGCCCGTGAACAAAATATATGTCTACTCTCTTTCTACGAAAAACGTAATTTCGATATAAACTCGCGACTTGTTTACTCCGATTCTACTTAATTTCGTCCGATTGAACATTGTTTGACGTTTTAATGTTCTAAGCCTACTCTAATTACAGTAAACATAGAACATTTAAACGGACAAAACGGCGGATCGAAGTAGAACCGGAGTAGAAAAGTCGCGAGTTTATTTCGAAATTACGTTTTTCGTTGATAGTAGACGTCCTGACCTATTTACTTATTCTTTATCTAAATGACATCTTATACCTCTTTCTATCTATTATTTCGTAATGCCGTACAAAAATCATGCGACAAGGAGAAATAATCGAGGATTGCAACACCCCCTCTTCTCCTGCACTCAGTTGGACAGCTTACAAGTGACGGCATAGTGCTGAATCTTATTACTTTACACCCTTCTATCATCCTATATAGGTCTCCTGGTGGTTCATTTGACCCGTAAATTTTGTTCACGAGTCAGTAGTCTACTATAGCAATAGGCTATAACTAAAGAGTTTACTTACATATCTTTAAATTTCGCTCTATCATGGAAAAGCCATATAGAAGCAACATCTAAAAAGATGGCAAAAGGCGTATACGCTCTGAAGCAGTTAAAATATGTGACGTCATCTGAAACTTTAAAGGAGATCTACTACTCATATGTCCATTCAATAATGACTTATGGCATAATTTTCTGGGGAAGCTCTACAGACTTTCAGAGAGTCCTCAAAATGCAGAAGAGAGCTATAAGAGTATTAGCCGGTGCTAAATTTAAGGAAAGTTGCAGAGAACATTTCAAACATCTTAAAATACTGACATCTGTTGCATATTATATATTAGAAGTGGTAAAGTACACTAGGTACAATATTGATAAATTTGCGACAGTGGAGATACAAGACAGGAGATCACGACTAAAGCGAACTGTTTTAAACCCAATAGGGCCCTGCAGGCTGACTATTGTGAAGAAGTCACCTCTACAGATGGGACGTATTTTGTACAATCATTTGCCCGAAAGTTTGAAGCCAATCCCTAATGACACAACTTTTATTAACAAAGTAAAGCAACTTCTATTAGAGAGAACGCTGTACAGCATTAATGAGTACACAAGTACAAAATATGATGACCGTGTTTTATAGATCATATAATCGACCTGTGCAGCCCTACTATTATTATTATAATATTTATTATTATTTTTATTTGTTAACCGACTTTTTTAATTACTATTAAACAGAGACGAACTTCTTAGCATTCCATGGATTCACCGTGCGGGTGCCGGGTCCATCGTGTGGCAGAGAGAGAAATCTCGAATAGACCCCAAGACTTGTGACTCGGGCTGTAGGTTTAAAAGGGGCCCCTTATATTGACGTACGTCAACACTCACCTTCACTACTCGTATTTCTCTCCCTGCCCAGCCAAATCCGATATGATCCTACTAGTGCAGCTTTAGATACTCGTTCTAGTATAGAACTTACTGCACTTCTGGACAAGCCAAGGTCTTTAAGCAGGTTATAGAGAGATTTTGCTGGTATACCTCTCGCTCCTACTTCTACAGCATATAAATTAACTACATAGCCATTTTTTGTTAATTCATTTTGTAGGTCGTAATACTTATTTTGTTTCATCGCGTGGTCTTTAGGTATATTAGTTTCCCACGGTACGGTAAGTTCTACCAGGACTATGCGTTTCGTAGCCCTAGAAAAAAGGAAAATGTCCGGTCTGGATGACGAAACACCCACATCCTCTGGGATTTTGTAGTGCTTTTCATACGTGTCCATTAAAATAGTCCAATCAGGTGCTGAACCCAGGATGGAGTAAGGCTTGTTCTTGGAGTTTGAAGTTGAGCCCTCTTTTACAAAGTTAATTTGTCTTTTGTTTATCGTCAATCCCTTTTGGGCTCTAGCTACCGAAAGGCTTACGGCTTCACGTATGATTTCAAGTACTCTGTCATGGCGCTGTGAGTAATGACCCCTATTAAGGAGCACCTTGCATCCCACCAATATGTGCCTTGCTGTACATATCGCCTCACTACAAGTATAGCAACATTTTTCAGAGGCTTTTCCCCACCTTACCAAGTTACTCTGGTCAGGGAGGGTCATTTGGAAAGCGTTCAGATAAAATTTTAATAAGGCAGGAGACCAGTCATATAGCAAGGTGCGCCACTTTAGAGCTAATGGGATACAAAACTCACCTATGGTTAACCACTCACTTTGCATTTCTAAATTCATAGCGTGCACTTTGTAACTATCATTTTCGTCTTGTTGTAGAAAGGTTTTTACCATGTCTCGGTCTTCCCTTTTCTTTCTCGCACCCAACCCAGCTGTATTTACTTGCGCACCTGCCATAAATTGTTTGTGGAATTGAAGTCTAGATTCAAGGTCCGAAGCGCTTTTGTCTTTTGGGAGAGATGCGATTAATTCGTCTTTCGACTTTCCCAAAACATGCGTTCTTGTAACTCTTAGGTGTTTGTAGAGTTCGGATGGTTTTTTTAGTTTCAGGCCATAACTATTGTGATCCCTAAATAGAGTAGAGGGATCAGCCGGATGTGCCAATCCAAACCATGACTTCAATATCTTTATGACATTAGCATCTAGTTTTGCGAGGAGGGTTTTACCGATGTCATATACTAGGAAAGGCCAAGTGAGACGTGATGTGAGATAGTTGTCATATATCCATGCTTTTTTGATATTGCTGATAGGCTGTTGGTCTACCTTATTGAGGTCGCTCATGAAATTTCCAACAACTACCTCTAATGATGGTGTACGTCCTTTGTAGTCTATCTTTCTACCAAGAAATTTGAAAGGCACAGCCTCTGCAATTGTGCCAACTCTTTGGCCACTTATGGAGAGTCCCGGATCGTAAGAAGTATATTTGGTATCTCGTCTACCCAGACATAAACAATGACATTTACTTGGTTTTGCCCTCATTCCCTCTGTCCATGTACAGAACTCATCAACATCATTCAACAATTCTTGACACTGTTTGGGATTTCGTGTAAGTATTGCAAGGTCGTCTGCAAAGGCTAAAATTGACTCAGTGTACTTATTGTTGATTTTAAACCGGTAGCCCCATTTCTTCTCACGGGATATTAATTTATCTACTAGAATATTTATAACTATATTAAATACTATTGGTGATAAGCAGCACCCTTGGAATAGTCCCACATTATATTTAAGTGGTTTTGAGTATTCCTTGTTTACTGCTATAACGAATTTTAAGTGATTATAATATGAATTAATTATGTCAATAATTACAGCAGGAAAGTTATACAATTTTAGGGCAAATAACATAAGTTCATGCTGCACGGAACCAAATGCGTTCTCTAGGTCTATCCAGCAGACTGTTATTTGTCTCTCATGTGTTCTGGCATCTTTCAAACTTTCCGCTAGTAATGTATTGTGTTCCAGGCATCCAGAAATACCAGGCAAGAAGCCTTTCTGGTGGTTGGGCCTGAAATACATATTGTTAGCCATAAATGTGGTCATTTTTGTTTGCAATATACTGAAAAAAATTTTAGAAATTGTATTGGTTAGGGCTATCGGTCTAGTGTCTTTTGGATGAGTTACTTCTTGCATTTTAGGAATGAGGACAAAAATTGCTCTTCCAAATGATTTTGGGATTTGCTTTCCTGACCAGATCTTACTGAATATATTTAAGATATGTTTACGAACTGATGGACACTTTTTATACACTATGTAGGGAATGCCATCAGGGCCTGGAGCTGATTTAGTAGTTTTCTTCTTAATTTGATAGTTTACTTCCTCTTCTCTAGGTGGAGTGCTTTGAAAGTTTGTCAGAGGATCATTAGGTCTTTGGATGTTTGGTACTACGTACGAGCTCCCGCGTTTAGGCACTTCGTATGTGCTTTTAAAGTGATCGTAAATTTGCTCATTAGTCAAGATAAGCTTCCCATTTTGTTCTCTGAAAATATTTTTCGAGTATTGAAAAGGGTTTTTATCGAAGTCTACTTCGTGTTTAGCTCTGTTAAGATTATCGCGATTTTTACTGATTTGTAGCGATATTCCTTGTATTAATTTAAGGATTGATCTTAGAGCCCTGGACAGTTGGTGACTTAGATGGTTGTCGCCCATGGTTTTAGCTACACGAAGACGTTTTATTAACTCTCTTTTCTTCCTCCGCAATTTCATTTTGAATGTATTTTCCTTGTTATTTTGAGCATAATAAGTTGATGGTGGATAGTGCTCAGAGAAGTAAGTATAGATGGTGTCCTGAAAAGTTTCTACTTGGCTGTTTAGGTCTTGTTTTGTACCAGGATGTTCTAACAATATAGCCAAGTTTTCGTCATGAACTTTCCAGGTGGAATTTTTTAGGCTGGGTATGCCAAGACGTGTCCTGATGACAATGGACTCCTGGTAGTTTTCACTCGATGGTTCACCTTGGGATATATGAGGGTCAACTCTATCCATAGTGTTTGTCGAAGTACTGACCGACGGCTGTCGTGCTTCAACACCATCATGTGTCTTTAAGTGCTTTAAGTACCAGGCTCGTCTCTTGTAAATTTTCCCGCACGTAGGGCATCTCAATTCCGTATTCGCGCCAGGGTCGTCGTTGTTATCAACCGGTGGACAGATCTTCCGCCCCCCCTCTCGGACTGTCCCAGGGGTATTTTTCTTAACTTTCTAACAATTTAAATTTAACCGAATGAATTGAATTTTATACATGCCCCTTTACAGCAACATTGTATTAATTGTTTGATTGTATTTTTGACGAGACATATTTTAAACCCTGTTTCTCATTGTTCTGCAACTTATTATTGTAAAAAGTGTTAATGGTATGTTTTAATATGTCAATAAAGTGATTCTATTCTATTCTATTCATATACTACGTATAAAGTTACGCTTAACACCTTAGATAATGAATAAGCGTAAACGATTTGCCTTACCTAGTAAAAAAACAAACTGACACCGAAATTGTTATGTTTGCCGACGACACGTCTTTACTCTTTAAGACCAAGCGGGGTACCGCAAACTTTTCGGAAATTAATAATATTTTAAATATAATATGCCAATGGTTTGATGCGAACAATTTTAGTCTTGGACCCAATAAAAACAAAATGCATAAAATTTTCTCTACCTAACGTACAAATATCGGATATTAAAATAGAAATAAAGGGAAAGATTATAGAAGAACCCATTAATACCACAACTTTCTTAGGGATCACAATTGATTCTAAACTGCAATGGGGTATGCATATAAAAAATCTAACTAATAAACTTAGCTCAGCGGCACACGCCGTTCGTCAAATCAGGAAAATAGCAGATGTTGCAACGGCTAGATTGGTGTACTACGGATATTTCCACAGTATTATGTCGTATGGTATATTGTTGTGGGGATCGGGCGCTGATTTGAGCTCTGTTTTTATTTTACAATAAAGGGCAGTACGTCCAATCTACAATCTACCCCCTAGGCAGTCACTAAGGGAGATATTTAAAAATATAAATATCTTAACTGTGCCTTGCTTATATATTTACGAATGTTTGCCAAGAAAAATGAAAGTACCTATGAGAAATTGTCAGACCTAAACCCAAATACTCGACATACGCATAAATTAACTTTTCCTAAATGCAGATTGCAAAAAACCAATGCTTCCTTTATTGGAAATTGTGTACGATTTTACAACGTTATTCCGAAACAGTTGGCAGGTTTCAAAGGAAAAAAAATTCAAAATGCTATTAAGAGTCGTCTGCTAAGTAAAGCTTATTACTGTTCGGAGGACTTCATACGTGACGAGAGACAATGGAAACGAGATGTAATTAGTTTAAATAATGGGTTGACATTTTAAATAATTAATTGTTGTATTGAGTACTTTATGTAATTTAATTTAAGTTAAGATATTACCTGACGAAGCCCCTATACAGCTGAAATACTTGACAAGGCATCTTTACAGCCGCAAATAATTAATTATTGTTATGAATATTATTGTTAATTGTAATCACTAAAAGAAAAGTTGAATTGTATAATTGAATTGAATTGAATTGAATTGAAGCAAATAGATCAGGTTATTCCGCATAGTCCCTAAAACCTGATCTATTTACTTATTTTATATCTAAGGTTATGAGCGACCCGGGTCTCGAGTAATGATCGATTCACACAGATGTAATGTCAAATACCTACGTGCATTTAAGACAGTTGTACTTATGTGTTTTTTTTTTAACTTTTATTGGTTTACACTTGTTTCTCACCTGATGTTAAGCGACGATGCGGTCTACGATGGAGCGTGTTTATCTAGAAAAAACCGTTATGTGTGTTATTGAAATAGTCTCACCGAACCAGAGTGGTTGTGGCGAGCGGCCGCCCGCGCGCTCCGGGCTGCTCTCCGACTCGGCGTCCTGACCCCACAGCCGGCTGGAATCACACAACACACCACACACAAACCACAGTTTGACCACAAACTAAATAATGTTACTAGCGGCCCGTTCCGGCTTCGCTCGGATTTCGTCATATAAGGACTATTAATCGAAAAAAAAACTATCCTGTTGGACCAGACTGCTCACGGTGTGTCAATTTAATTTAAAATCGGTTAAGTAGTTTAGGAATCCATCGCGGACAAACATCGTGACAGGAGATTTATACATATTAAGATGTAAACCACACGGCAGAAGTGAAAATTAAAATAAGAAATAAATATTAAAAATTACTGAATAATTTTAATAAATCAAAATAAAAACCGATTACAAACACATTATAAATTGAAAATAGTAAACACAGCGACAAGACAATGATAGATGCGGCTGAAGGAGTATAGATCCATGGCCAAGAATAAATGAAAGAAAGAAAAGACATGACTGTGTGATCTGTGGTGCGAGAAAGCTGAGAAGTGTTTGATTGAACGCCCTAATCTCAGGAACTACTAGACCGATTTAAAAAAATATTTCACCTTCGGATACCTTACATGATCCCCGAGTGCTATGGTATATACCCCTATAGGGTATATCACATCTATTAAGGCGGTATCAGACGGTTCACTTTTCGTTCGTTTTTGTCTTTCATTTGCAGTGAAGTGCTAGGTAATGATTTGGACTCTTTATGTTCCAATAGCTGCGTGTCACTGTGCTGTTATGTGGCAGGCATGTTGCTTACCATCAGGCATGTCTTGCTCGTCTTGTCACTCTTTATTTAAAAAAAAAAACTTACAGGCACACTCGGCAGTCCCGAGGTAACCCGATCGAATCTTTCACTTTCAAACGAGACGCTTGAAAAATTTGTCAGTGGCGCGAAAAAACAAGTGTTCAATCAAAAAGAAGGCCCTGAGTCTCATCAGTAGGAAGATACAATGTCTGGTGGTTTACCTGAGAGTAATTTCCCCGTCCAGACTCGCCAGTAGGTCCTGACCGAGGCTGATGCACTGCAGATCCATGTCTGTCTCCCAAGTCTTCACACTGCCTGCAATTTGTATTTTTATTTATAAGTACTTTTGATAAATAGATACATAGATAGCACTGCACTGCGCTCGTCACCCAGAGATCTAAGATGTTATATCTCTAAGCCCTGTAATTTCTCTGGAAACATTACCCTTCAAACCGGAACACAGTAATTATTGCGCATTACTGCTTGTCTGAAATCCAACCCCATGATATGGGTATTAAATAAAAGGGTTTGCTGTCAGGAATACGGAAAAACTAGTCACGTGACTTAAATCCAACATTGTGGACATCCAAGATGGCGGATTGGCTATTTGAAATGCAGACCCTATGATATCTTATACCTTTAAACGAGCAATTCTTGTACCTATATAAATATGTATATAATATACAATCTGAATCTCAGAAACGGCTCGACGGATTTTCATGAAATTATGAATGCAGGGGATTTCGGGGACGATAAATCGATCTAACTAGGTCTTATTAAAAAAAAACGCATATTATGCGCGTTTTTAGACATTGAAAAACTGTCACATTAGACATTAGAATGTGAAGGTAAATTTCGCCGCGTAACGCGACAGCATAATTAGCTCAGACGGGAAGTTGGGCGCTCATAGTGGTCACGAATTAGTAGCTCCGGGTTCGAATCCAGACGGGTTCTCTTTTTTTTTCAATTCGTTTTTTTTAAGAAAATCTATTTCTTGGAGTCTTTTATCTGTAGGTATCTAAGCATATTTAGTATTTAAACCGAGCAAAGCTCGGTCACCCAGGTACTGGGTATTAAAGAAAAGGGTTTGCTGTATGGGACACGAAAATTTGTGCGTGCTAAAAGCGTGGTTTTAGTTTTTGAAACTATTATTAACAAGTTACTGCATTTTTTTATAGTATAGATTATAGAGTGACGAGACGAGCAGGACATGTGCCTGTGGTAAACAACATGCCTGCCACATAACAGCACAGTGACACGCATCTATTGGAACTTGAAGAGTCCAAATCACTACCTAGCACTAAACTGCGCTCGTCACCCTGAGATATAAGATCTCTTTATGCCTTGTAATTTCACTGGAAACTTTTCCCTTCAAACCGGAACACAGTAACGTTTGCACGTTACTGCTTGACGGTAGAATAACTGGCAAAGGTGTGGCACTTTGCCAGTTATTCTGGCAAATCTGTATTTAATAGGATAGAATACCTGGCACCATAAGAACATGTCGCTACGTACCTTCAATGATCCGATCGTATATCTTGACTTCGTTCCTCCCCTGGCGCCCGCGCCTGGTCCGAAGCACCGGCGACGAACGGACGTCCACCGCCGGAGCGCTACCCATCGAGTGCTCTTCAGCAATAGCCTCCATCACCTGCTCCGGCGCCCGGATCTCTTCAGCCAGTTCCACCTGCAGCGTCACTACTTCAGGGCCCGCTTCTCTCTTGTCCGGGACCTCCATTGGCATCTCTACAAACAACAATAATGGAGAATGTTCCACTAATTTTGAAATAGAAATATTTTTTATTGCTTAAAACCGTGTACGTTAATGGTGTTATAAAAGTTTGATATCAACAGTTTGTCCTAACGGACGTGCAACATATGGTAGTTTTCAAGGTCAGAGTGAATAGGTACTTTTTAGGTCAACGTGCGTCATCTTCGACCACACCGTCGCTTACCATCAGGCGAGTTGGTGGTCAAACGCAGACCTATACGCGATAAAAAAAAAGAGTTTTATCTTATAATTAAGTAGGTAATAGGTAAGTAGACAATAGTTAAGTGAGTACATAGGTACTTTCCTTATTATATGTTTATTTTTTAATGTTAGCTTTTTGTATTCTTCGTTCAAAATAATAAGAACTCCTGAAATAATTATTTCAATACGTCAATTAATTTCCAAGATTTTTAGAGTGAGCGGTCCGCGTTCAATGCGCGTGACGTCATACCACAACACTCGCGTAGTTCGTCACAACTGGAAGCGATGAAACAAAACAAAACACTGCGCAAGTAAACTACTGCTAGCTACTACAGCTGGCGACTTGCGACTAAGCGGAGTGGAGCGTTGTGGAATGACGTCAGACGCGGTAGATATTTTTACGACATTTGAATGCTTTTAAAATTATAACTACACGGTATGTTTTAATAAAATAAAAACAAATGTAAGTATCTGAATTGTAGAGAAGCTTTACTGCAACAAAGTTTCCCGCGTTTTTTTATATACACCCTAGAGTGTATAGCGTAGTAGCGACAAGACTAGGTGAAGTGACTAGGGGTGCTCCGAGTCGGATCTGTGTCCTATGTAACCTGGATCTAGGTTTAGTAGCACAACAACTAATTAAAAAATGCGTAAAGAATATTATGCGTCTTATCAAAATGCATAGAGACTATTATGCGTCTCATCAATAGTCGGATTTAATGTAGTACAATAGATTGTTATACTTAAAACACATTATGCCAAAAAAATATTATGCAAAACTTGCATTAAGACACTATACATTATGCTACATTCATTATGACAAAGTAAATTAGGAACAAAAAAATTATGCGTTTAATAGGGTAGCCTATTAAGGCACCCCTATTAACATTCCCCATTGGACGTGGGTACAATGGGGCGTTTTTAAGATGCAAAAAACCTGTCAAAGACAGTTTCAGAAAAATTGCTAGCCTATCGGTTTTTTATCGGATACACTTCGGAGAGTGTGCGACTGATTTGCATGATCTGATACCACCTTGTTATTTTTTTTATCGGAATGCTCGTAGCTCGAAAAAGCGACATCGTTTCATGGTTCATATTACAAAGACACGATCGAAGATATTTGACTCTACTTTTGTGATAAGAACGTCTAGGCTGTGGAATACGTTGTCTGAGTGGGTTTTCCTCGATGGTTACAATCTTTGTGTCTTCAAATCGTGAGTGAATCTGTTTTTTCTAGGTAAACACGCTCCATCGTAGACCGCATCGTCGCTTAACATCAGGCGAGATGGCGGTCAAGTGTAAACCTATAGAAGTTATAAAAAAAAGTTCCCAATTTCACCATAGGTGGCGCCAATGTTCTATTTTTTTTTTTGAGAAATTTCAGAAAAACTAACAGTGGGGCAAAATTTATAACTTAACCTTTGACCAGTCAATTTGCATCTGGAAAACGCCTCATTACGTCAAACGAATTTCATGATTTTTATTTCTTTGTCACAATTGGTCGAACGAATTTCATGATTTTTATACCCCTCCCCTATCTTTGTCACAATTGGTCGAATATTTTAGACCTAGTAGAGGGGACTCTAGGACTCTACCAAGTGTGACGTCACAAATTTTGCAATTTTCGTTTAAATTTAGTTTTGTAATACCTACTGAGAA
Organism: Ectropis crepuscularia; assembly: GCA_963693475.1. Taxonomy (NCBI): domain Eukaryota; kingdom Metazoa; phylum Arthropoda; class Insecta; order Lepidoptera; family Geometridae; genus Ectropis; species Ectropis crepuscularia. Next base: position 26,550,252 of record OY856355.1, read on the forward strand.
ATGAAACACGACATTTAAAAAATTTTACGTCACAATATGAGACCCCTTGTCATACTTCATGGACCCTCTCTGTCCCCCTTGACGTGTGATGCAATTTATGGATGAATGGACACAGAAAGGATCTGACCCACAAAAAGTAATTTTCGAAATAACGACCTTAAACGTAGATATCTTAAAGTCGATATCTCGAACGTTACTTTTTCAAACGTTCAAGTAGAATAGGGCATAGAAAAAGGCGACGAACTTTATGCCGCCTTCTAATCGGGACACAGTAATATTTGCATGGCGGTAAAATAGTCATTCTGAGATAAGATGGTATCTATTGCCCTGTAATTTCTCTGAAACTATTGCCCTTCAAACCGGAATACATTGATGTTTGCACAATGCTGCTTCGTAATAGAAGAAAGAGGTGACAAAGGTATGGATCGATTTTGGCAAAAAGAAACAAAATCAAAATCGGTCCATCCCTTCAGGAACTACAAAGGCATGTGTCATGCCACACCATGCCATGGTCAAACTTATAACACCCTGTCATTTTGGATTATTTAAATAAGAATAAGAAATCAAATTAGCACTAACCTTCTTTAGGGGGTATTGACGTGTCCACATATTCTTCACCAGTAAGGTAGGTAACAATTCTATCATTTATCCAGACGGGATCAGCCAGCGTATTCTCAATGTAAGTATCCAGTCTTTTAGACATGATCCTGACCAAGAGTTCAGAGTGAGGGGTGTCCCACAGTTCATACGATATGAGTTCCTTTATGAGGATACGTATGATGTTGGTGCAATGATCGGCAGACGAGTACTTTCTGTTCGGATCAGAAATAGGATGGGACATTTTATACAGCGACTCTATAGAGAGCTCCGGACTCTTTTCCTGTCGTTTCAGGGCCTTCTTATACTCTTTGAAGTGAGTGATTAGGATGGTGCACATGTCAATGAAAACATCTTTTGATTCAATTTTGTGGCAAATCTGTAAAAGAATATAACAATAGATTATTGCAGTGACAACTTTATTAGTTTTGAGCAGGAGAAAATGTTATAGGTTCGCGTCACCTTACTTTACGCGAGTACCTTGTGAGTGTTGAACAGGTTGATTTGTTACAACAATAACTGTTTAGTATTATTCAATGTCAATAGATGGCGCCACTAGTCAATCTGAATCACGCTAACGATTTGTTACGGAAAATACTCTTAGTGTTATGAACAATTAAGTAAAATTAAATTCATCGTGAACCATCAAGCTCGGTGATTCAATTATCAACCCAGTGACCTTGGGAGACTATTGGACAAGTGAGTACAATAACAAACAAATAAAAAATAAGTACAGCGAGCGCCCAAGACACCATTTCAACGAAATTTATTACGGCACGGGGATTATGAGCCAAACGAAGCGAGAGGATAGCTGACGTGACCCGCCACCCCGCCAGGCACGCGCCATCTTGGAAATTAAAAAAGCGCTCAAAACTTCTCATGGTGATATTTTCCCTAATACTGTATCAATTTATGTGAAAAAAACTAATATAATTTACTTAATAAGTATAAATTTAATACATACTTATATGAGTAGATAATACTGTAGAAATAAAGACTGATTAGATTGTGTTAATTTTAAAGAAGATCTTTATAATTTACACAATCTAAATTTCACTGATAAATATGTAGGTCTTAGTGCCATTTTCATGTTTTGGTAACCCTTATTAGGGGTTGTTCAAGTTTCACGCAAGCACTATAGGGGGCGGCGGGTTTTGCTTATTTTTGATGTATGCGGGGTGGGGGGTCTATAGGTATGGTGTTTAGGTCAGCAATAGTTTTTTTTGATCTGATGGCAACCCACACATTATCTAGACTTAAAAACGGAACGCATTTACGGGGGAACGGCTACCAATGTTTACGTAAGCATGAGAAGGAGAGAAGAAATATTAGAACAGAAAAGGATAAAGGAAAAAAATACTAGATTGAAGTGTTGTATAAATTATAGATTTCAATTGATTTTTGTTGTGTTCCTCAGTTTTCTAGTGACACTCTCAGTTTCCTGTGACTCGATTTTTTTTAAATGCCCATAAATCATTAAATATTAAACATTTTGGCTGTTCCTTTCAGGATACACTAAAAGACACTCTAACCTAGTTATTAGACTGAATTCCGCTACCAGGGCCGGGCCGAAATCAGGCCTGAATTCTTTCTTAGTTTGTAGAACTACCTACCTATAATTTTTAACATATGATAAGATAAATTTTTATTCAGTTCACAAGCTGACTTTTTTACAATTTTGCTAAGTGGAAAATGGAACCTAAACCTGGCTAGGCCGGTAGTTTGGTATTCCTAAGATTGATTTATAAAAAATACCCCGTACAATTTTACAGGATCTAAATAAAAATTACATTTAGATATTAAACATAATATTACAAGAAGATGATTTAATGAAGTATTGTGTCTTAGCAAAAACATAAAGTTAGCTAATTAGTGATGTTCAACCACGTGTATGTATAATATAAGGGAGGATGCGTGTGAGTGGATGTTAGACATACTAAATTACTTCTAAAAAAGTCATCCATTACTTTGGATTCTCTACTACATACTTTTACATTTTGTTCGGATTTATAACAGCAGCACTTAAACTTTAAGCAAAAGGTTTTTTATAACATAGTGGCGAGCAGAGCTGGACACGTGCCATGTGCCTGATGGTAAGCGACATGCCTGCCCATAACAGTACAGTGACATACAGATATTGGAACACGAAAAGTCCAAATCATTACCTAGCACTGCACTGGGCTCGTCACCCAGAGATACGAAATATTTTATGTCAACGCCCGGTAATTTCACTGGAATCATTGCCCTTCAAACTGAAACATAGTAATGATTTCAAATTACTTGGCAGTAGCATAACTGGCAAAGATGTGGTACTTCCCCAGGCAGACTACGCAAAAAGTCTTACCACTAAAGTAAGTTTTTACAACCAAATTTTGTGTCCTCAAGAACTTTTGTAATAACTATTTATATTTTACATTTGTAACACTAACAAAATTAAGTACAGGATATTTCCAGTGGTTAAATTTAGAAGCCCGTTAATTGATTCATGCAACTTGTACATAAGTAAACCATATCACCACAGTATTAAACCTGTGCAGGAAATATATGCATTGTGAATAACATTTATAGCAAGTTAAGGCAAGTACAGTCAGGCGAAAGCCAACTGCTGATCGGGCTCCAGATCAGCAGTTGGCTTTCGCCTTTTGCCAGTTGATCGAATCCCACATGCACCACTGTCTTACAAAGTTGTGTGTAATGTTGACTTAAAAACATTATGATGAAACCAAAATGTTCCTAGAATCTTTGGGTTGGCTCTTGAATCGAGTCGCCTGAATTTGAGGATACTGCTACTATGGAATGGTCAAGGGGCTTTGTCTTGACCCTCCCAATTTGATTTTAGCTGCCGGAGTTACACAAAAATATTTTAAATTCATACCTATCTAAAGTTTCTGTAAATTCACACGAAAAACACGCGGATGCGTGAAATGGAACGCAATATCAAGAAATATTGCATAAATTTGAACGTCTGCTATGAAGTTCGTGAAACGAAACGTTTTGATCGCAATTTTTGAGGTTCACTAAAGTCAAAAAAAAAACAACAGTTTTTTTTTTTATGTTGATCATGATCAGTGTAATTTATATATTTTATGTTACAGCTAAAGATGGGTCTAAACATAAACTTAAGATTAGCCGGCTAAACTTAGGTTTATCTTCGAGAAGCGGTTAATGTTCGATATCATGTTAGTTTGCGTCGTGATATTCCATCTTTAGCCAGCTAATGTGCACATTAACCGAAACGAAACGGCTAAAAATGTATTCGATGGACGCGCCGGGTCGGCGGAGGGCTTGAGGCGGTGGGGAGACAATGCGCGCACGGGAAACATCATCATCAATCCAGATCCGACTCGGAGCACCCCGATTCCACCTAGTCTTGTCGCCACTACCCCTAGAGTGTATTTAAAAATGCGGGAGCCAGAAGCTCAAGGGAGGTCCTGAGTGGAGAAGCGACACTCAGGGCTGACTGCAGAGCTTCTGGCGGGAGCCCACCCGGAGTCAAAAAGTGAACCATATTATGTCTTAGGTGTAATTAATATTTTGTAATTGTAATTTGTTAGTGAACTCCTGCTAAACGGCTGTACCGATTTGAATGAATTTTTCTGTATACGTTTGGGTAGGGTCCTCGATGGTTTAGATTTACAAATCAGCCCGGCAGATGGCGCTACAGTTGGTATCTAGGTTATTATCCGAGCAAAGCCGAAAAGGGGCCGCTAGTCAACTATGTTTATAAATTAAAATAAATTCTCGTACATAGTTTTGTGAAAATCGTTTTCGTCCCTTCAATACTTAACAAATTTTCCACCCAGAGACCAACTCCGACCGGTTAGGTTGAAATTAGTCACAAAACCGACACAGAGCACCCCGATTCCACCTAGTCTTGTGGCTACTACCCCTAGAGTGCTTATAAAAAATGCGGGAGCCAGAAGCTCAAGGGAGGTCCTGAATGTTGAGTGTGGTGAAGCAACATTCAGGGGCGACTGCAAGAGCTTCTGGCAGGAGCCCACCCAGAGTCCAAGTTAGACCGGTTAGACTAGGTTAGGTTAGTCACTAATTTTGGTGACAAATCCAACTCTGGCCTGTTAGGTCCAATCACAGGTTCAATGACAGGTACAACTAGCCCCATCCTCTACCCCTCTCCCCTGGCCTAAATTTAAGTGTAAAAGTGTTTTAGTAGAGTAGACAAAATTATCTTTGATATTAAATTTTAAAAAAACTATGCGGTTCCGGCAGGGGAAAATGGTAGGGGGGTTTCCCTGCCCCCTAAGCCCCCCCCCCCTCCCACCCACTCCCCCTCCCCCAAGGTTAGGTGTAAAAGTGTTTAAATGGAGTAGATAAAATGATCTGTGATATTAAATTTAAAATAAAAATAGGTAAAAAAACTTTTTAAGTTAAACGGTTTTCTGTTAAACATACATTGCAATGTTTAAGATAAATGTACTAAAAACCAAAAAATAATAAAATAGATACAGTCGTGGGAATTATAAACATATGCATATTGCATAGACCAGACTAAAATAAAACCGTGGGGCACGTCAATTGTCTACAAATTATCGACTTAATGTGCGATAGAAGAATCGTTTAATTCGTCGTTAGGCAGTTGGCCCGCAGACGGCGAGGAAATTACTTACTATTTTCTTGCTCATGGAAATTCCAATAGTTATACACTCCATGTAAATAAAAGAGATGTTTCAACTAGTTTATCTTTGGACATTCACACTGCTGGCTGGCGAGGAATCGTTTCACTGCTCGTAGTTTGTCTTTAATCGACAAAACATATGATAAAAGTACTACTCGCTCACCACTATGAAACCCTAAAACTCGCTTATAATCGAGCTTGCTAGCTTGTTTCCACATTCTAGCCCTACTTATCACACGTCCATCGTTGTCGGTTGAACAACTGCCTAATTATAGTGTAACATTACAAAACAAACATTTTAATCAACGATTGTAGACAATTGACGTGCCCCACGGTTTTATTTTAGTCTGGTCTATGCAATATGCATATGTTTATAATTCCCACGACTGTATCTATTTTATTATTTTTTGGTTTTTAGTACATTTATCTTAAACATTGCAATGTATGTTTAACAGAAAACCGTTTAACTTAAAAAGTTTTTTTACCTATTTTTATTTTCTAGTTTTTAGTTTTTATTTCGCATGCTGTTTAATTAATTTAGTGCTTCATTATTGCAAGGTTTCTTGCCCGTTAGTTTATTGCAGTCCAACTCCTCTATATGTAGTCCCTGCAAAGATCTTACTCTACTAAGAGCCACGTAGGCTTGACCTTCTTCAAACAGTTTCGCACCTAAGTATACGACTGCGTGATCCACAGTGCTGCCCTGCATTTTATGTATTGTAGAAGCCCATGATAGTATTAAAGGCAACATTCTTCCTTCAGCCGTCCCGTAATTGTACTTAGCTGGAAACTGTATGGCTTTCGGGTGTATAAGATGTACTCCGTCTCTTGCGAAATCAATTCGGACGGAAGGTACATCTGTTGCATACATCTGAGTTCGATGAAATTGAGGCCAAACGATTTCGTTGATGTAGCCATTTACTAATCCCTTTGAAACGTCAATATTGGACCGTAGCATGACTTTTGCCCCCCCAAATATTTCCAGTTCCGCTGGTAAACCCCCAGTTTTGTTGATATCAGCTGGTATTATAGTAGCTATATCCACATTGTCTGCATTTCGTGTGGCGTGTACTAGCTGATGTGGCTGCGCCCATCTTACATATTGAGGTTGTATAGTGCACTGTATTCTTCTGGTCAAGCCCTTTTATTTGATACCCATGTTGATGGGATTGATAAAACCTAAGTTATCCGCCATTTTGTAGAGGCCGCCATCTTGGATTTTAATTGTATATAGTACATTGTATTCTACTGGTTGAGCACTTTCATTTGATACCCATATTGATGAGATTGATAAAACCTAAGTTATCCGCCATTTTGTAGCGGCCGCCATCTTGGATTTAATTTTTTTATAGTATATTGTATTCTGCTTGTTGAGCCCTTGCATTTGATACCCATGTTGATGGGATTGATAAAACCTACGTTATCCGCCATTTTGTAGCGGCCGCCATCTTGGATTTCAATTTTTTATAGTATATTGTATTTTGCTTGTTGAGCCCTTTCGTTTGATACCCATATTGATGGGATTAATAAAACATAAGTTATCCGCCATTTTGTAGCGGCGGCCATCTTGAATTTATAATGATAATGAATAAACATAATTGTATTGTCATCAAAATCCAAAGTGTATACAAAGTTTCAGATTAATCGGTTGACAGGAAGAGGGTGAAATTTGAATAACTAAATTTGACCCAAGAATAAATAATAAATAAAACAAACGGGGTGAGCTAAGTAAAACCGTTTAAAAACTACGCAGTTCCAGCAGGCGAAAATGGTGGGGTGGTTCCCCTCCCCTCCCCCACCCCCCTCCTCCCGTCCTCCCGGACGGGTCATTTCTTCTAATCAATCAAAGATCATTGTATCTACTCTATTTAAACACTTTTACACCTAACTTTGGGTTTCTAATTTCAGGTGACTCGATTCAAGACCTTACCGGAATCTTTGAAGGTGCTGATGTGAGTGGTGATGTGAGAGATGGTGGTTCATCACCAGTGTGCTGGATTATGCCTTAACTCTCTTTTTATGAGAGAAGACCCCAAATCCTAGCAGAGCGAATATTTAGTGGGCTGATTATGGTCAACAGTAATGGTTTAAAATAATGTATAATTACACTAATGTTATTTTACCTTAAAAGCATTGCCAATCATTTGATCGAGCATTTGTTTACAGGAAAACGGAAAACCAATATCCTGTGAGATGTACGGCAGATACCAAGACGAGACTAGATTCCGTTCCAAAACCGTCGATATTACACTTAGTTCATTAGTATCATATTCCTTCCATTCCTGAGCCACGGGCTTCTTTATATCTGGCAAATAATGCTTCAAAAAGGCCAAGTAAGGATAATTCTTAGCAAAACCATCCATGTCATACTTCACAGGTCTATTTAGGTGTAATAACCACTGGATACATTTGAAACTCAGAAGCACCGAAACAATAAACAAGGCGATGATGTAAAGAGGAAACCATACTCCAGTTATCAGAGAAATATTGGTTATATAGGTCAGTAATACACAAACAACGGTGCCACTACTCGATACTGTAATTATGTTTTCGAGGAGATTCCTTTTTAACAACATTTTGAATCCGATATTTGTTCGAAAACACAGTAATAATCATCAACTTATTTTAAGATTTGTAAATTAGATTTCACATCGTCACTTTTTGCCTTTGAAACCTCTAATTTTTCAAGTTCAAGTAAAATTAGTAAAATGAATTAGCTCTAACAACTTCTTAGTTATTTAATTATTTATCAATATTGAGGTCATACAATAATAAACCAATTTTTATTTATTTTATCTTGAACATGGATACTAGTTTTTCAGCCGAAAGAAACTAGTACTCAGGGCTGCCAACTCGATTCCACGGATCTTTGCTAAACCGTAAATGTGCTAGATTGCTATGGATTCTCAATTCCGTTGCATGCAACGATATTAGAAACTATTAATAATTTATATAATACGTCAATGGTTGTATGTATGTTTTGAAGTGAAAACTTCTTTAGGCGCGCCTAGACAGATTTTTCGTGGGCTGTGAATTTAATTCATTCGTCACGCTCGGGTATGATAAGACAGCTTCGGGTAAACTCGGGACCATGGCTATTGGCCATCTAGAAATACGTCAGCCAATGGGAAATGCTGAAAGGGCGTGGACGGGCCATCATGGCATGGCCATCTAGAAACGCATGAGCCAATGGGAAATGCTCACGCTTTTTTAGATGGCCATGCCAAGATGGCGAGGCCACGCCCTCCGGTTATACCCGTGTAGTTTCCACGGTAAGCTATCAAATTCTAAGTTATAAGTTTTCACTTCTATCGGCAGTTCCTATGACTGCCAATTTTTAGGGTTCCGTAAAACGTTAAAACGGAACCCTTATAGATTCGTCATGTCTGTCTGTCTGTCTGTCTGTCCGTCCGTATGTCACAGCCACTTTTTGCTGAAACTATGAGAACTACACTGTTGAAACTTGGTAAGTAGATGTATTCTGACCGCATTAAGATTTTTACACAAGTTTAAAAAAAAATGTATATTAGGGGTGCCCCCCATACTGAGAATTGAAGCTCAAAAATTTTTTTTTCATCAAACCTACACGTGTGGGATGTCTATCGATAGGTCTTCAAAAATGATGTTGAGGTTTCTCTGAATAACTTGCGCGAGAGACGCTTCCAAAGTGGTAAAATGTGTGTCCCCCCCCCCCTCTAACTTCTAAAGTAAGAGAATGAAAAAACTAAAAAAAATATATGATGTACATTACCATGAAAACTACCAACGAAAATTAGTTTTAACTCGATCTGATGAGTAGTTTTTTTTAATACGTCATAAATACACTATTATTAAAACTTCGATCAAAGTTACAACGAACTACAAGAACTATGTGTACTATGTATATTATGTTACTTGCTGGAACGGAACCCTTCATGGGCGAGTCCAACTCGCACTTGGCTACTTTATTTTGTTTTTTTTTTTTTTTTTTTTTTTTTAACTTTTATAGGCTTACACTTGACCGCCATCTCACCTGATGTGAAGCGACGATGCGGTCTACGATGGAGCGTGTTTACCTAGAAGAAACCGATTCACTCTCGATTTGAAGACACAAAGATTATAGTCAACAGGGAAAACCCACTCAGGCAACGCATTCCACAGCCTAGACGTTCTTATCACAAAAGTAGAGTCAAATCTCTTCGTTCGCGTCTTTGGAACATCAACCATGAAACGATGTCGTTTTTTCGAGCTACGAGCATTCCGATAGAAAAAAGGGCAAGGTGGTATTAGATCATGTAAATCAGTCGCACACTCTCCGAAGTGTATTCGATAAAAAACCGAAAGGCTAGCGACTTTTCGGCGATGTTCAAGACTTTGTAGTCTTTTTCGCACAAGAGTGTCGTTGCCTATGAGCCTTTTGGCACGTCTCTCGATCGATTCCAAGGCCTCCAGCTGATACTTAGCCGAACCATCCCAAAGATGCGAACAGTACTCCATACAAGAACGAATTTGAGCCTTATATAACGTGAGCAACTGCTCAGACTTGAAGTACCTTCGCACCTTTGAGAGGACACCTAGCTTTTTGGCTGCTAATTTGGCCTTGGACTCGATATACGAACCAAAGTTCAGCGTAGATGTCAATGTAACGCCCAAAAGCTCAAGACGGTCAGAAATCGGAACGGATACACCTCTAAAGGTTGGAGTCAGTTGAAAAAGACTCCTTTTTGCGGAGAACAGACACGCCTGCGTCTTACTCTCGTTGAACTTGACCAGATTGGCATCGCCCCATGTAGACACCGCCTCAAGGGTCAAGCTCAAACGCTCGATCAGACTCTCTCTTAGTACCTGAGTTTGCTGCCCACTGGCTCTCGCACTAGATATGTAACTCTCTACAACGGTGCTATCATCTGCGTACCCAAAGATACCGGGCTTCAACAGATCGTTGATATGTAGCAGGAAAAGCGTCGCAGAGAGTACCGACCCTTGAGGGACTCCGGCATTGATAGCCATTTGATCCGACGAGCAGCCATCAATGACGACTCGTATGGATCGATCCCTCAAAAAGTCCGATATCCACGCAATAAACCCAGGACGCAAACCATAACCAGAAAGCTTGCTTATAAGGCCATCATGCCAAACCCTGTTTGTATGTTACGCGATACCGATACCTCCGCTAATTGAGAATCGATCTTAATTATTGTTGAAGTGAAACCTTCTTTAGGCGCGCCTAGACAGATTTTTCGTGGGCTGTGAATTGAATTCATTCGTCACGCTCGGGTATGATAAGACAGCTTCGGGTAAACTCGGGACCATGGCTATTGGCCATCTAGTAATACGTCAGCCAATGGGAAATGCTGAAAGGGCGTGGACAGGCCATCATGGCATGGCCATCTAGAAACGCATCAGCCAATGGGTAATGCTGACGCATTTCTAGATGGCCATGCGAAGATGGCGAGGCCACGCCCTCCGGTTACACCCGTGTAGTTTCCAAGGTAAGCTATCAAATTCTGAGTTATAAGTTTTCACTTCTATCGGCAGTTCCTATGACTGCCATTTTTAGGGTTCCGTAAAACGTAAAAACGGAACCCTTATAGATTCGTCATGTCTGTCTGTCTGTCTGTCTGTCTGTCCGTCCGTATGTCACAGCCACTTTTTGCCGAAACTATGAAAACTACACTGTTGAAACTTGGTAAGTAGATGTATTCTGTGAACCGCATTAAGATTTTTACAAAAGTTAAAAAAAAAAAAAAAATTAGGGGTGCCCCCCATACATGCCCATACTGAGAACTGAAGCTCAAAAATTTTTTTTTCATCAAACCTACACGTGTGGGGTGTCTATCGATAGGTCTTCAAAAATGATGTTGAGGTTTCTAATATAATTTTTGTCTACACTGAATAACTTGCGCGAGAGACGCTTCCAAAGTGGTAAAATGTGTGTCCCCCCCCCCCCCCCCCCCCCCTCTAACTTCTAAAGTAAGAGAATGAAAAAACTAAAAAAAATATATGATGTACATTACCATGTAAACTACCAACGAAAATTAGTTTGAACTCGATCTGATGAGTAGTTTTTTTTAGTACGTCATAAATACACTATTATTAAAACTTCGATCAAAGTTACAACGAACTACAAGAACTATGTGTACTATGTATATTATGTTACTTGCTGGAACGGAACCCTTCATGGGCGAGTCCAACTCGCACTTGGCTACTTTATTTTATTTGTTTGGTACGAAATTCTTGACAGGTGGTCCCATTTAAATTTTATCGAATTGGGTGTGGCAGTGTCCTAATAGTCGACGTGGTCGACATCTTAGAAAATTTTGTTGTCTGTCTGAATTAAATTTTAAATTGAAGTCGGGTTTGGTTTTCTCAAAGAAAATCCTATGCTATATAAGTATATAGTGTATACATTCATATACCTATAAACGAGCAATTATTGGATGTATATTTATATTAGTAGTAGTATATTGGTATAAATATCGATTTATACAATCTAAATCTCGGAAACAGCTTTACTGATTTAAATGAAAATTTTGAGGGCGATAAATCGTTCAAACGCGGTTTCATTAGAAAAACGACATTTCAAGCGCATTTTCAGGCAATGAAGAATTAATACAACATCATTAGAATAATAAATAAATAAATAGATATTGGTGGACCATTCACACACAACACCATCTGACCCCAAACTAAGCAAAGCTTGTATAATAGCGGCCAGGCATAGCTGATATAATACTCATATTATAGTTTTAAAAACATACTTCATCAGCATAATCATCAGCCGCAAGACGTCCACTGCTGAACATAGGCCTGCCCCCCAGATTTCCACAACGAACGGTCCCGCGCAACCTGCAACCAGCGGTTTCCAGCAACCTTTGCTAGGTCATCTGTCCATCTAGTGGGAGGCCGCCCAACACTGCGTCTTCCGGTTCGTGGTCGCAATTCAAGAACCTTTCTTTCCCATCGGTTGTCAGTTCTGCGAGCGATGTGACCTGCCCATTGCCACTTCAGCTTGCTTACTCTTTGAGCTATGTCGGCCAATTTCGTTCTTTTGCGAATATCCTCATTACGGATTCTGTCGCGCAAAGAGACTCCTAGCATGTGTGTCCGTGTTACTTTGAGCTTTGTTATGAGGCCCACAGTTAAGGACCACGTCTCAGTTCCATAAGCCATCACTGGCAACACGCATTGGTTAAAGACTTTTGTCTTTAGGCATTGGGGTATTTTGGATCAAAGCTGGAAGAATGCTGCCCATCCGAGTTGGATCCTTCGCTGGACCTCTTTGTCGAAGTTGGATCTACCTAATTGGATCTTTTGACCCAGGTAGACATATTCGTCAACAACTTCGAGTGTGGTATTCCCAACATTAACCGGTACAGGTGAGACATGAACATTTGAAATGACCTTCGTCTTGTCCATATTCATCCTCAAACCTAACTGCTGGGATACTCTACTGAGGCCCATGAGCATAGCACCGAGGTCCTCCAGCGACTCCGCCACAATGACTATGTCGTCGGCAAACCAAAGGTGAGTGATGCATTCGCCGTTGATATTGATGCCGTATCCGTTCCAGTCCAGTAGCTTGAAAACATCTTCCAGCGCGGCAGTGAACAGTTTCGGAGATATAACATCTCCCTGTCTCACACCTTTCTGTAGCTGGATGTGTTTTGGGCACTGGTCCTGTAATCGGACAGACATTGTGGCTTTGCTGTAGGCTGTAGGTTCACTTCAACACTTCGATATAGCGATAGTCGATGTGACATCGCTGAAGAAACTGAAGCACTGCCCAGGTCTCGATGGAATCGAAGGCTTTCTCATAGTCCACATACGCTATACATAGTGGCCGATTATACTCCTCGGTTTTTTGTATAATCTGCCGAAACGTATGGATGTGGTCTACGGTACGGTGTGGCCTTTTCGGAAACCGGCTTGTTCGGGTGGCTGGAAGTCGTCAAACCTGCGTGCGAGACGATTCGTGATTACCCTCGAAAACAACTTATAAACTTGGCTCAGAAGTGAGATGGGTCTGTAGTTCTTCAACAAGGTGTTGTTTTTTTTTTGAAAAAGAGCACCACCACACTTCTGCTCCACGCTTCTGGCGTATTACCGTCAAGTATGACGGAGTCGAACAGCCTCTGGAGAACTTTAAATCGGTTTTCCACCCGCTCTCAGAAGCTCAGTCGTAATTCCGTCATCGCCAGGTGCCTTGTTGTTCTTAAGTTGTTTGAGGGCCATCCTAATCTCATACAGGCTGACTTCCAGGATGTCTTCGGTAAAGTGTCGGGTCAGCTTGGCTCTGGGGTCTTTTGCCATGCCAACGACAGGTTGTGCTTGCGTAGAGGTGTATAACTGTTCATAGAACCTCTCAATCTTCTCCAAAATCTCGGGCTTCGACGAGACGACGTTACCACTGTCGGTCTTCAGTTTGGTCAATTGACTTTGCCCAAGAGACAGATTTGTTGCGAACAGTTTCGAGCCTTTGTTCCGCTTAATAGCTTCTTCAATATACGAAGTATTGAAGCAGCGTATATCGCGTCGCACACAAGTAGATATCTGTCTATTGAGTGGTCTGTCGTATGCCGTCATGTCGACCGAAGACTGGAATCGCATATCTCGCCTAACCGCCATGAGATTCAGAGTATGATCGGAGAGCTTTTGGGTTCTATTCTGGCGTCGGCTTTTATAAAATTTCCTGCCAACTGCTTGAACAGTTTCCACCAGCCTGTCGTTTATTTCGTCCGCCGTTACGCATTCATCTAAGGCTTCGAAGCGATTTTGAAGTTCGAGTTGTTATCGGGATCTTCGATTTGAGCATAATTTGGTCGGAGCGTGGACTTCATTAGACGTGATCTTTCGAACTTAATGTTTAAATTCAGCGTGCCCCTCTTACAATACGGTGATGACTGCCGGTCTTAACCCTACTGATTACAGAGACATCGCTGAATATTTGCCGTTTAGTCGTTATAATGAGTTCGATCTCATTTTTTATGGAACCATCTGGGCTAATCCAGGTCCATTTTCGTTGTTGCTGTTTCTTGAAAAAGGAGTTCATCATAAAGAGGCTCTCCCTTTCCATGAAATCAGTGGTCTGATGACGAAGCTGAAAGATAGCCATAGGAATTCAGTAAATTAACGACATGACCGCATCGAATTTGGTCTCATTATATTCGTCTTGACTAGTACTTTGGTGCCCAATTGTAACCGGGTCTGGGGTCTGATGATGAAGCTGGAATATGGATTACATGAATGTATTACTAACAACACAGTTAAATTATGAAATTCTCTCTTATTTTGATGGCGGCCATCTTGGATTTGAAATTAGTATTCTACTAGTCAAGCCCTTTCATTTGAAATCAATGTTGAGGAAGGCTGCGAAAAAATATGTAACCCACCATTTTGTGGCACTGGCCATCTTGAATAATTTTAAATCAAACCTAGCTCAGGGTAGCGATTCTAAATCCATTCGGTTGCATCCGACCCGGAATCTCATATCTCGGTCTCTGTCATGCTAAACAGATAAAACAAAGACCGAGAGATGAGATTCCGTGTCGGATGCAACCGAATGGATTTAGAATCGTTACCCAGAATACTTCCGTCTAAGTCATCCTTCAAACACAAAAAATAAAATCGATTCATCCGTTTGGGAACTACGATGCTACAAACACACACACAAACACAGTCATGTCAAACTTATGACATCCCGTCGTTTTTTCGTCGGGGGTTAAAAATGAGAAATGACTTGTGACGTGCTTTCAATGTTGAAACATGCTGTACACTCAAAATATGTCTTGCTATATATATACATGCAATATTATAAAGATATTGTGGTATATGTTGCGGACGTCACGAAAATAATTATGTAATATTATAGCTACTTACATCTGTGACAACCTTAACCAATCAATTTTGTTACATACGACTAGGATCAATATGAATAAAACACAAAATGCGGTCAAGTGCTCAAATACTCATGATGCGCACACGTGCTTATTATGTGACCGACTCGATGGACACAGTTTTTGACCTGACCTTGAGACTACATCCGACTTTTTGTATACGTCCATAGTCAATATACTAATATTCTATTCCATCAACTTTTAGTAGCTTTCTTACAATAAAAAATTGGCAGTTTTTTTTTTTTTTTTAACTTTTATAGGTTCAGACTTGACCGCCATCTCGCCTGATGTTAAGCAACGATGCGGTCTACGATGGAGCGTGTTTACCTAGAAAAAAGGACAAGGTGGTATCAGATCATGCAGATCAGTCGCACACTCTCCGAACTGTATCCGATAAAAAACCGATAGGCTAGCAATTTTTCGGCGATGTTCAAGACTGGAGTCTTTTTCGCACAAAATTGTCGTTGCCTATGAGCCTTTTGGCACGTCTTTCGATCGATTCCAGAGCTTCCAGCTAATACTTAGCCGATCCATCCCAAAGGTGCGAACAGTACTCCATACAGGAGCGAATCTGTACTTGATATAATGTAAGCAACTGTTCAGACTTGAAGTACCTTCGCACCTTAGAGAGGACACCTAGTTTTTTGGCAGCTAGTTTAGCCTTGGACTCGATATACGAGCCAAAGTTGAGCGTAGAGGTCAAAGTAACGCCCAAAAGCTCAAGACGGTCAGAAACCGGCACGGATACACCTCTAAAAGTAGGAGTCAGTTCGAAAGGACTCCTTTTAGCGTAGAACAGACACGCCTGCGTCTTATTCTCGTTGAACTTGACCAGATTGGCATCGCCCCATTTAGATACCGCCTCAAGGGTCAAGCTCAAACGTCAAGCTCATCAAGTCAAGCTCAAGCGTCATAGGAACTGCCGATAGAAGTGAAAACTTATATATCACTTATACAGGGCCGTCTTTACCAGGGGGTGCAAGGGGTGCGGTGCACCTGGGCGCGGAGTGCCCGGGGGCGCCTGTCGAGCTCTGAATTTTTGGATATTTCATTGAACTTAACGCTATTGCACAGTTTTATGTGATTGTTACTTACGACAAATATGTCTGCGCAAGCAAAAAAAAAAAAGTCATCAGAAGTAATATTTTTTTTTACTTTTATTACAATTTCGGCGCTTGTCCATAGAATAGATAATATCATCATCATCATCAACAGCCCACTAAACGTTCCCACTGCTGGGACTCGGGGCCTTCTCTCGCAAGGAGAGGTAAGACCATAATCCACCACGCTGGCCCAGTGCGGGTTGGTGGATGACACATGACTTCGAAAGATTCTAGGTACATGTCGGTTTCCTCACGATGTTTTCCTTCACCGTTTTAAGTTAGCGGCATTACTTACGCACATGACTTCGAAAAGACAGTGGTGCGTGTGGGGTTTGAACCCGGGGTCTCCGGATCGGCAGTCGCCGTTCTCCCGACTAGACCAGCCGTAACTTAATAATAGATAATATAGATAGGCTATATTTAATATAGGCTTGTCATACCGCATTACTACACTACACAATTTTTTAAAACTTTTTTAGGTTTGCACTTGACCGCCATCTCGCCTGACGTTAAGCGACGATGCGGTGGAGCGTGTTTACCTAGAAAAAAAACCGATTCACTCTCGATTTGAAGACACAAAGATTGTAACCATCGGGGAAAATCCTCTCAGGCAACGTATCCCACAGCCTAGACGTTTTCATCACAAAAGTAGAGTCAAATCTCTTCGTTCGTGTCTTTGGAACATCAACGATGAAACGATGTCGCTTTTTCGAGCTACGAGCATTCCGATAGAAAAAAGAGTGTTTTTCGCACAAGAGTGTCGTTGCCTATGAGCCTTTTTGCACGTCTCTCTATCGATTCCAGAGCTTTCAGCTGATACTTAGCCGAACCATTCCAAAGGTGCGAACAGTACTCTATACAGGAGCGAATCTGTGCTTGATTTATAATGTAAGCAAATGTTCAGACTTGAAGTACCTTTGCACCTTTGAGAGGACCTAGTTTTTGGCAGCTAGTTTAGCTTTGGACTCGATATACGAGCCAAAGTTGAACGTAGATTTCAAAGTAACGCCCAGAAGCTCAAGACGGTCAGAAACCGGCACGGATACACCTTTAAAAGTTGGAGTCAGTTCGAATGGACTCCTTTTAGCAGAGAACAGACACGCCTGCGTCTTACTCTCGTTGAACTTGACCAGATTGGCATCGCCCCATTCAGACACCGCCTCAAGGGTCAAGCTCAAAATCTAATAACAATTTTATAAAATACAACACGCGCAGCAAAATCTCTAATCCAAAGAGAGTGTATGTATGAATGAATGTACGTTTGACACGTCGCCGCCCGGTCGCCCGCACTTGAAGCAAAATGACCTCTAAGTCAATAGAGTGTAAATTCATTTGAAATGGGCGCGCGGCGCGGCACCTATGCGTCTGTTGCGTGTTGCGTCCGAAGCGTCGTAAGCGTATATGTATATTTAACACTGCCTGTTACTGTAGCAGAAGGCGAGAGATCCTTTTCAAAATTAACACTAAAAAAATTATCTTCGTTCAACCATGACCCAAGACAGACTGACAAACTTAGCCATTGTACATTGGTTTACATTATTCGGCTCACGTGGCTTACAAAATTTCGGGCTGGATTTAGGGGAGGGCAAACGGGGCAAGTAAACTTAATTAAACCAGTTGTAGTCCGGGTTTTTGCATGAGAAATCTTAACCTAGGGGGAAGGGGGTGGGGGGGTTCTGCCCCGGGGCCTCCACACCTCTAAATCCGGCCTTGGGCACTGGAAAGCATTGGCACGTAGCGTGCCACGCTGCAGTCATAGAATAGATAATATCTGCAGTGTAAACAAAACGAGGGCGCAGGCTGAGTCCCGCACCCCGGCGCAGAATAGACTTAAGACGGCCCTGCACTTATATATTAACCTTACTTTGGAAACTACAGTAGGTGTAACCGGAGGGCGTGGCCTGGGCATCATGGCATGGCCATCTCGAAATGCGTTAGCATTTCCTATTGGCTGATGCATTTCTAGATGGCCATGACATGATGCCGAGGCCACGCCCTTTCAGCATTTCCCATTGTCTGACGCATTACTAAATGGCCATTCTGATTTATATTTATACTAAATTTATAATGGCCATGGTCCCGAGTTTACCCGAAGGTTTCTTATCATATCCGAGCGTGACGCTAGAATCCAATTCACAGCCCACAAAATTTCTGTCTAGGCGCGCCTAAAGAAGTTTTCACTTCAAAAAAAATTGGCAGTCTTAGGAACTGCCTAGAGAATTGAAACCTTAAAACTCAGAATTTGATAGCTTACCTTGGAAACTACACGGGTGTAACTGGAGGGCGTGGCTTCGCCAACTTGGCATGGCCATCTAGAAATGCGTTAGCATTTCCCATTGGCTGATACGTTTCTAGATGGCCATGCCATGATAGCCTATCCACGCCTTTTCAGCATTTCTTATTGGCTGACGTATTTCTAGATGGCCAGTAGCCATGGTCCCGAGTTTACCCGAAGCTGTCTTATCATACCTGAGCGTGACGAATGAATTCAATTTACAGCCCACGAAAAATCTGTCTAGGCGCGCCTCAAGAAGTTTTCACTTCAAAAAATATGAAAGATTTCTTTTTATGTAAAAAGGTAATATTTTTTATATATTATGTTATTTCTGACAAGACCACAGATCACTATAATATATAATAATATATATACTACCCGACTGGCGGTCTGTGGCTCAGGCTCTTTAGAGTATAAGTTTAGTGTTCTGTGGGCTCAGGTCGTCAGGGGTCAGTCACTCAGGAGATTAGCTTAGGACTCAGGTCTCAGGTGGCTCTGTGCATCTGTGCCAGTGTTGCCAACTTAACGGATTTCCCGTCATATCTAGCGAATTTGGGTACGTTGAAAACGGGAAAATAACTTTCTAACGAGATATCTAGCGGAAATATAACTTAACATGGCACACGGCAGGCAGGTAAAGTATCTAATATGAACGAATTCTTATTTTATACGATGACAACTAGGTCGATAAAAAACTTCTTTTGTAGTCCAGACACAAACTTTTCTTTGTTAATGAGTAGCACTGGCCTCTGGCAACGATCAGATCACTCGATTTTTAACCCCACCTTCGACCCCACCTTATCGCATCCTTATGACGGAACTCAAAGAAATGAAGTGATATGACTTCACTGCTGCTAAGTAAGCGGACACCAATTTACGTATATAAATATGTTACGAGCAGCGCTCCGAAGTTTTACCCGCGTAGTTCCCGTGCCTTTGGTTTTCCCGGGATTAAAAGTAGCCTATGTATTCTTCCAAACTATAATCTGTGTTCTAAATTTCAGACCGATCAGTACATACGTTACGACGTGATTGAGGAACACACATGCAATCATTGACATTTATAACAATAACCCTTCGAGTAGGACACTGAAAGCTGATGTACATACAAATATAAACTATCAGAAACCTAACGGTTGTTATTGGCACATAATAGTACATTATGATATAAGTGCGCTAAGTTAAGTTAAGAGCCTCTGCTAATTATAGCTCTCGCCTTCAGCTAGAGCTAGCAATAAAGTCTCGGCTGTAATTATCAAAGCGCACGTATGTCATACGACGTTTTATAACATATTTGTGAGGAAATAAATAAAACTCTGACGACATTTTCAAATAAAAACAATACAGCGAAAAAAAAGGCGCGGAATAATATTTACTTGATCACAGATTAGCAATGCACGCGCATCGGCGCCTTCTTTTTTTTAAGCAACGGCACAGAACTTAGTAAAAAAGTAAATTAATATTTTTGTGTTGTGTTACAGAAAAAATAAAGTAATTTATAGTCAAAATTAATTAAATTAACGAATTAAATAATTCTTCATTATATTTTACCCCTCAAAGTTAATTTTATTCATAAAATGTTGACCACACTTTTCATTTGACATTAAAACTCTTTACTAAGATTTAAAAAGGTACCGTTCGTTTTAGACGGAGCATATCTCTCTACCTAGTCTGTGGACGGAACATTTTGAAACCGTGCGTTTTACATTACACATTACAGCACAAGTACGTAATAAGATACATTACGATACAGAAATTGGTCCAATAAGAGACCCTTTACGAGCAAATATGTTATAAAAAAAATTAACGGATTTTTGACGGAGTTTCACAACTGACTTGACGAATTTTAAAAAATCTTGTTGGCAGCACTGATTTCTGCGCTGTTTCTGGCTCGTCTCTGGTCTCTTCGTGGTCTGTCATTCTGTCACCCACGAGTGAGCCCACGAGCAACCCACGAGTATCTCTCTACATTCCTTACTCTAAGCTCTCTACTTAGCAGTGTGACCAGAGTCAGTAGATTTCTACTTTTACGGTAGAATTTAGGGTCCGTCAGCTTAACGTCAGTAGAATTAAAAAAGCAGTATATTTTAGTAAATTTTGTAATTTCGTGGTGAGCTACGTTTTTCCTTTGGTTCATCTCTCAATCTTGTTCTCGATTGTGAAAGGGGAAACGGGGATTCCCATACTTTCCCGCACGTACTTGCAACCACTCCCTTCCTCACACTCGTTGTTATTTTTATTTAGGTATCTGATTAATTCGTTTATCGTGTAACTAAAGTATTGCACAAATTACTATTTGTATAAAATGAATAAAAATGAAACAAAGGTTTACATAAGGATACTGCGTAGAATGGGAAAACGACCCCTTGTTCAAAAATGTTGTTGCAAAGTACAAAACGAATTAATCAAGTACTCGTTGCAAAGCTTGCCATTGTGATATATTAAGCAGAGTTGCTTCTTTGAAAGAACATATGGCTTCTTCAAAGCATTACAAGAACACAAAAGATTTTTCGGGAACCAACTTTTTACTTCTACTAGCGTTCCGCCCCGACTTTGCCTGTGGCATATATGTATAATACAGCCTATAGCATTTTATTATTATATCTTGTAGAAATACAGTAGTGAAATAATTTTTGGAATCGCTCTAGTAGTTCTTGCAGTGCGTTGTTTAGGTTTAAATATAGGTGTGTCCTATGTACCTAATATTTAATGAGTATAGATTGCAAATTTTTACAGTAAATAAGTGTATCGTATTAAAATGCGTTTTTATTTCACAGATAAGCGTGTCCACATACGTTTGGTTATTAGTAGACATTATAGTAGATTTCTGCATTTTGGCTAGTAGAATTCAGTAGATTTCGACCTTACCATGTACTCATGTCATTTCTCAAACTAAATCTGGTCACACTGCTACTTAGTCTGTGTCGCTGTGCTCTGTGTCATTCACTCTCTTCATTAGTGTCAGTCTTACCAACTTAGGGGTTTTCCCCCCAAATTTAGGGGGTAAATGAGAGGGTTGGGATTTTTTTAGGGGCATTTTATTTTTGGGGGTATTTTAGGGATTTTTTTTTTATAATATTTTTTGTTTTTTATATACCTATTTCATTATTTTGTTAAGTAAGGACAAGAATAAACAGGTCCAGATTGGAAGGTGAAGTAATTTTGTAGCATTTTTTAGAATGGGTGTGTAAAAATTAGCAAGATTAATTGCATAATTTTTGAATAAATTTAATTTCTTAACAATCCTGTTATACAAAATTACTTAAAATAACAAATAAACATTTTTTAATAAATTCAGGAACACAACCAACTAGTTTTTCCTTTTTGTTGTGATTTTCTGATGGTGTATACTTTTTCAGTAAAAGTGATAATTTTTCTATTTTATAAAAAAAAAAAATGATTTTCAAGTAAATGTGCCAATTTTAGGGGTTTTTAACTTAGGTTTAGGGATAAACTTTTTCAGGAGTTGGTAACACTGATTAGTGTTCTGTGCTCTCTTCTCTCTTGACCTCTCGAGCACAGTAAATACATAACAAATTCTTTACTGTGTCTCGAGCTGCTTTCCACAGACTAAGTAGAGTGCTGCTTTCTGCAGGTCTACTACGAAGTCCGATAAACGATATTATCGGCCGAACATATGACGTTTCCTACCACGAAAGACAATCGGTCGTTTGATCGGATCGGTCGTTTCGTTCTTTCCGACCGACGCTAATCTGACAGTTTTTGTGTCATAAATGTTACTCCGAAAACACTTTGTCCGACCGAATATTTGAGTTTGACAAGAGTTACGTCGTTAAAATCCACGATAACAATTTTCTAGTCGTGCGACTATCGTGTAAAGCTTGTATCTTTAAAAATTGACTAATTTTGCATGAGCAACCCACTAAGTGTTCCTAAAAAACTGCTTATCTGCTGGGACTCGGGGCCTTCTCTCGCAGGGAGATAATCAAGGCCATAATCCACCACGCTGGCTCAGTGCGAGTTGGTGGATGACAATTCACTTAAAAAGATTCTAGGCACATGTCGGTCTCCTCACGATGTTTTCCATCACCGTTAAGTTTTAGCGGCATTACGCACATGACGTTTTTTCGACGTGTGACGACAGTGGTGCGGATCCGGAGACCCCGCGTTTTGAACCCTGGGTCACCGGATCGGCAATCGCCGTTTTCCCGATTAGACCAGCCGTAACTTGACTAAAATTAATCCATGTAAAATGGTGATGACGTAAATAATGTTACAACAAAGTATTTACTCAAATATATTATGTACTGTAAATTTTATTATCAGTTTTTACCATTCATGGTAAAAATGCTCGAAATGTATATAAGTAATACATCCAGAGAAATTACTGGGCTTAGATGTATAATATCTTAGGTCACTGGGTGACAAGCGCAGTGCAGTGCAGTGCATTGTAGCATAGAGGGACGAGACGAGCAGGACATGACTGTACCTTATGGTAAGCAACATACCTGAAAAGTCCAAATAGGTAATGATTTGGACTTTTCAAGTTCCAATAGCTGCGTGTCACTGCTGTTACGTGGCAGGTATGTTGCTTATCATCAGACACATGTCCTGCTCGTCTCGTCACTCTATGCTACAATAAAAAAACATAAATATACTTTTCATATTAATGTTATGATTGTCAATAGATTATTTTTTAATTTAAATTTTCTGCCATAAATAAATATTGGTGCACATTGTGGCGTGACTGGCCTCGTGGCTTAGTGGGTAGTAGCTCTGCCTGCGAAGCCGAGGGTTGTGGGCTTGATTTCCACCCAGTGCAAATATTTGTGTGAATTCAAATGTTTGCACTGCGTCTGGGTGTTTCAATGTATAACAAGTATGTATTTAAAAACTATGGAAGTATTATATCAGCTATCTGGCGGCTATCGTACAACCTTTGCTTAGTTTGGGGTCAGATGGTGTTGTGTGTGAATTGTCTACTATCAAAATTTAATATTTAAAAATAATATTGTCCACACAACACCATCTAGCCTCTAAGTAAAACTTGTATTATATGAGCTAGATACCTGATATAATACTAACATAGTTGTAAATACATACTACATACTTATTGTACATAACGGCTCCCAGACACCTAACAAATATTTGTATTCATCACACAAATAACGCTCTGGGTGGGAATCGAACCCATGACCTATGGCTTCACAGGCAGTCTTACTGCAAACTAAACCACTAGGCCCGTCAAATATAAATAAATTAATTAAAATAAACAAATTTATTACTGAATAAAACTAATAAAACTTTAATTTCGATTTTATTATTTGGAATGATACTTAACTTTTTACCTATATAAAGTTAAACAAACAATTTAATCTTAGCCTAATACAATTTTACACAGAACAAGAAATGGCTAATATTTTTCTGGTTTATAATTTTTAAAGATTGCCGAAAAAGCCTGCACCCTTCATGAAAATCGGTTTTGATGCTCGCCAGCTCCTCAATTCTTTGCCGGTGCATTTCTGACAAGCTTGTTCTGAGACCAGATGGAGTGACTATATATGATGGCTGGTGGAGGTTGAAAACGTAATGCCGAGTATCGGGCTGAGTGGCCTATGATAGGAGAGGCCTATGCCAGCAGTGGACGAACACAGGCTGATGATGATGAATAGAACAGCCTTTCCGGTACTGAGCCATCAGATAGGCGTGATGGCTGCCGTCGATGTTCTTTGGACTGGCGGGACCTATAACAAGACAAAACTATAATTAAATTAGTAGTGCTTTTACCCTACTGGAAGGGTTATGTTTTTCGCGCGTTCCAGTATTTTCCAGTCTGGATAGATTTTGATAATAAATGTAATAATCTCTGGGTGACGAGCGCAGTGCAGTGCTGCAGGTAATGATTTGGACTTTTTATGTTTCAATAGCTGCGTGTCATTGTGCTGTTATGTGGCAGGCATGTTGCTTACCATCAGGCACATATCCTGCTTGTCTCGTCACTCTATACATGCTCTCTGGACTGGCGGGACCTATGACAAAACAAATCTATGATGAAATTTGCAAGGAATGTTTAGATAACCTATAGAGCAATCATTGTAGTTGATCAATTATTACTTTTAATTTTAATATAAGTCTAAAAGTCTATGCTGCTCAGCATAGAGACCCTCTTTTTGTAGCCACAGTTGGGGTTCGGCCTTCTCTCTCTGTTGCATGTATAAGAAACTAGTAACATTTTATAAAACTTGAAAGCTTAACGGTTTAAGTGTTATTTTTAGGATTGTTCCTATACAATACGTTTACGATTTAAGACATTAGTTTTGCAATAGATATTTTAAATGACAAGGATGGCAACCAACTATTCAACACTGACAAGTAAACATAAAAAGAGATAGGTACCCCCTTTTATACATTTTCAAACATCCGGACTTAGGATTTATAAAAATGAAAAAAAAACCTCAGGAAATACCAACACTCTTGCTGATGTCTGCGGTTCGCCAAATCAATCTCCCATTATAAATATCATTGTTTATTCCCTGCTTGTTGTTGTTGTGAGTTGCTGTTTTATGAGTGATATTATATCCTTTCACCTGTGCATACCTAGAATAATAAAACAAATTGAGATATTCAAAATGTAGATAAATTACATAAGTATTTATGTATTAGTACATAGACACCACTAGGTGTAAGAAGTATATATTTTTTAAGAAAATAATTGCAATAGTGTACTTGTATCTTTTTTTATTCACTTCCACATTTTATTTAAAATTCAATAACTGTTAGGTATAATTAAAGGTTCAACTTTAAGTAGTCAAGCCCCAAGAGGCCAAGAGGATGAATTATTATACTTACTTTTTATCATAATTTTGTGGATTTGGAACACTGTCCCAAGTTATTGAGTGTAGTACACAGTGTGGAGAGGTTCTCATAGCTGATAGAAATGCACATATGCCCTTCCACGTCTCAGTATTCCTTGAGGCAATACGATATACATCCAGAAAGTCCAAGAGAGTTTCAAGTTGCGCTGGTCCGCTGGTGCCGGTGTAAATGTCATTTTAGAAGTCATCTCTCAAAACCCGAATGTGTCAACACTATAATTATGTTCTCGTGAACCCAAAAGGGAACTGTTATAATCGTAATATTGGACCTAACGTACAATTTGTACTATGCATTTCACTTTTGTTGATATTATTTATCGTGTAGGTTATTTACAACAGCTCGAAAATACATCACAATTATCACAGCTAAAAAGTAAAAGTGTGCTTGTATAGTTCTAACACTTCAAATTTGTTATCTCTTTTACGTTGATTTGAGAAAGTAACATAAAAACTAAAAACAAACTGATTTTAAGCAAGATTTAGTATTGTTTATTATGAATTTTGGATGACCATAACCTAGACACGTCTTTTTTCCTTATTGGCACTTAGTGTTTTTTGTATTTGTCACGATACAGATGAAATATCGAAATCATGCTTGTTAAGTGACTTTTCAGAAATAATATACAAAAACTAAAGTAAACATACGTTTTTCTTTATTTATATTGTGTTTATAATTGATAATTCGATAGATATATTACAATTAAAAGAAAAAATCAAAAACCGATAAAACCGTTTTGGTTAGGACATCACTAAGGTTTCAAATCATTCGATCCGACCCTCAGCCGACCTAAGTCTATGACTTCCGATCGAGATGTATCGATCCGATTGTTTTTCGTGGTGAGCTACAATTCGATTAATCGGACAGCTGTCGGTCGGACCCGATCGATCGGAGCTTGTTTTCGTAGTTGACCTGCAGGTCTACTACGAAGTCCGATAAACGATATTATCGGCCGAACATATGACGTTTCCTACCACGAAAGACAATCGGTCGTTTGATCGGATCGGTCATTTCGTTCTTTCCGACCGACGCTAATCTGACAGTTTTTGTGTCATAAATGTTACTCCGAAAACACTTTGTCCGACCGAATATTTGAGTTTGACAAGAGTTACGTCGTTAAAATCCACGACAACAATTTTCTAGTCGTGCGACTATCGTGTAGAGCTTGTATCTTTAAAAATTGACTAATTTTGCATGAGCAACCCACTAAGTGTTCCTAAAAAACTGCTTATCTGCTGGGACTCGGGGCCTTCTCTCGCAGGGAGATAATCAAGGCCATAATCCACCACGCTGGCTCAGTGCGAGTTGGTGGATGACAAATCACTTAAAAAGATTCTAGGTACATGTCGGTCTCCTCACGATGTTTTCCATCACCGTTTTAAGTTAGCGGCATTACGCACATGACGTCGAAAAGACAGTGGTGCGGATCCGGAGACCCCGCGTTTTGAACCCTGGGTCACCGGATCGGCAATCGCCGTTTTCCCGATTAGACCAGCCGTAACTTGACTAAAATTAATCCATGTAAAATGGTGATGACGTGAGTAATGTTACAACAAAGTATTTACTCAAATATATTATGTACTGTAAATTTTATTATCAGTTTTTACCATTCATGGTAAAAATGCTCGAAATGTATATAAGTAATACATCCAGAGAAATTACAGGGCTTAGATGTATAATATCTTAGGTCACTGGGTGACAAGCGCAGTGCAGTGCAGTGCATTGTAGCATAGAGGGACGAGACGAGCAGGACATGACTGTATCTTATGGTAAGCAACATACCTGCCACTGCAACATACCTGAAAAGCCCAAACAGGTAATGATTGGACTTTTCAAGTTCCAATAGTTGCGTGTCACTGTGCTGTTACGTGGTAGGTATGTTGCTTATCATCAGACACATGTCCTGCTCGTCTCGTCACTCTATGCTACAATAAAAAAACATAAATATAAGTACTTATCATATTGATGTTATGAATGTCAATAGATTATTTTTTAATTTAAATTTTCTGCCATAAATAAATATTGGTGCATATTGTGGCGTGACTGGCCTCGTGGCTTAGTGGGTAGTAGCTCTGCCTGCGGAGCTGAGGGTTGTGGGCTTGATTTCCAACCAGTGCAAATATTTGTGTGAATTCAAATGTTTGCACTGCGTCTGGGTGTTTCAACGTATAACAAGTATGTATTTAAAAACTATGTAAGTATTATATCAGCTATCTGGCCGCTATCGTACAAGCTTTGCTTAGTTTGGGGTCAGATGGTGTTGTGTGTGAATTGTCTACTATCAAAATTTAATATTTAAAAATAATATTGTCCACACAACACCATCTAGCCTCTAACTAAGTAAAACTTGTATTATATGAGCTAGATACCTGATATAATACTAACATAGTTGTAAATACATACTACATACTTATTGTACATAACGGCTCCCAGACACCTAACAAATATTTGTATTCATCACACAAATAACGCTCTGGGTGGGAATCGAACCCATGACCTACGGCTTCACAGGTAGTCTTACTGCAAACTAAACCACTAGGCCCGTCAAATATAAATAAATTAATTAAAATAAACAAATTTATTACTGAATAAAACTAATAAAACTTTAATTTCGATTTTATTATTTGGAATGATATAAGTACCTATATAAAGTTAAACAAACAATTTAATCTTAGCCTAATACAATTTTACACAGAACAAGAAATGGCTAATATTTTTCTGGTTTATAATTTTTAAAGATTGCCGAAAAAGCCTGCACCATTCATGAAAATCGGTTTTGATGCTCGCCAGTTCCTCAATTCTTTGCCGGTGCATTTCTGACAAGCTTGTTCTGAGACCAGATGGAGTGACTATATATGATGGCTGGTGGCTGGTGGAGGTTGAAAACGTAAGGCCGAGGATCGGGCTGAGTGGCCTATGATAGGAGAGGCCAGCAGTGGACGAACACAGGCTGATGATGATGAATAGAACAGCCTTTCCGGTACTGAGCCATCAGATAGGCGTGATGGCTGCCGTCGATGTTCTTTGGACTGGCGGGACCTATAACAAGACAAAACTATAATTAAATTAGTAGTGCTTTTACCCTACTGGAAGGGTTATGTTTTTCGCGCGTTCCAGTATTTTCCAGTCTGGATAGATTTTGATAATAAATGTAATAATCTCTGGGTGACGAGCGCAGTGCAGTGCTGCAGGTAATGATTTGGACTTTTTATGTTCCAATAGCTGCGTGTCATTGTGCTGTTATGTGGCAGGCATGTTGCTTACCATCAGGCACATATCCTGCTCGTCTCGTCACTCTATACATGCTCTCTGGACTGGCGGGACCTACAAAACAAATCTATGATGAAATTTGTAAGGAATGTTTAGATAACCTATAGAGCAATCATTGTAGTTGATCAATTATTACTTTTAATTTTAATATAAGTCTAAAAGTCTATGCTACTCAGCATAGAGAGACCCCCTTTTTGTAGCCACAGTTGGGGTTCGGCCTTCTCTCTCTGTTGCATGTATAAGAAACTAGTAACATTTTATAAAACTTGAAAGCTTAACGGTTTAAGTGTTATTTTTAGGATTGTTCCTATACAATACGTTTACGATTTTAGACATTAGTTTTGCAATAGATATTTTAAATGACAAGGATGGCAACCAACTATTCAACACTGACAAGTAAACATAAAAAGAGATAGGTACCCCCTTTTATACATTATCAAACATCCGGGCTTAGGATTTATAAAAATGGAAAAAAAACCTCAGGAAATACCAACACTCTTGCTGATGTCTGCGGTTCGCCAAATCAATCTCCCATATTATAAATATCATTGTTTATTCCCTGCTTGTTGTTGTTGTGAGTTGCTGTTTTATGAGTGATATTATTATATCCTTTCATCTGTGCATACCTAGAATAATAAAACAAATTGAGATATGCAAAATGTAGATAAATTACATAAGTATTTATGTATTAGTACATAGACACCACTAGGTGTAAGAAGTATATATTTTTTAAGAAAATAATTGCAATAGTGTACTTGTATCTTTTTTTATTCACTTCCACATTTTATTTAAAATTCAATAACTGTTAGGTATAATTAAAGGTTCAACTAAGTAGTCAAGCCCCAAGAGGCCAAGAGGATGAATTATTATACTTACTTTTTATCATAATTTTGTGGATTTGGAACACTGTCCCAAGTTATTGAGTGTGGTACACAGTGTGGAGAGGTTCTCATAGCTGATAGAAATGCACATATGCCCTTCCACGTCTCAGTATTTCTTGAGGCAATACGATATACATCCAGAATGCCCAAGAGAGTTTCAAGTTGCGCTGGTCCGCTGGTGCCGGTGTAAATGTCATTTTAGAAGTCATCTCTCAAAACCCGAATGTGTCAACACTATAATTATGTTCTCGTGAACCCAAAAGGGACTTAAGCACTGTTATAATCGTAATATTGAACCTAACGTACAATTTGTACTATGCATTTCACTTTTGTTGATATTATTTATCGTGTAGGTTATTTACAACAGCTCGAAAATACATCACAATTATCACAGCAAAAAAGTAAAAGTGTGCTTGTATAGTTCTAACACTTCAAATTTGTTATCTCTTTTACGTTGATTTGAGAAAGTAACATAAAAACTAAAAACAAACTCATTTTAAGCAAGATTTAGTATTGTTTATTTTGATTTTTGGATGACCAATGACCATAACCTAGACACGTCTTTTTTTTTCCTTATTGGCACTTAGTGTTTTTTGTATTTGTCACGATACAGTTGAAATATCGAAATCATGCTTGTTAAGTGACTTTTCAGAAATAATATACAAAAACTAAAGTAAACATACGTTTTTCTTTATTTATATTGTGTTTATAATTGATAATTCGATAGATATATTACAATTAAAAGAAAAAATCAAAAACCGATAAAACCGTTTTGGTTAGGACATCACTAAGGTTTCAAATCATTCGATCCGACCCTCAGCCGACCTAAGTCTATGACTTCCGACCGAGATGTATCGATCCGATTGTTTTTCGTGGTAAGCTACAATTCGATTAATCGGACAGCTGTCGGTCGGACCCGATCGATCGGAGCTTGTTTTCGTAGTTGACCTGCTGCAGCTTTCGGGTTTCGCGTTTGGCGCCATTTGGCGCATCGCTTTGTTATTGAAATGTGATCGGTATTCGGTAATCGGTAATGTCGGTATTTTTGAACCGCCTTCCGCCATTTGCTACATACATGCTACTTGCTGCATTTTGGTGTCCGAAAGATCGAATCCAGAAATCTTTACGTTCGGTTTAGTGGCCATTGGCCAATTGGCAATTGGTTATGAAATAAGGTTTTTCTAGTGTTTTCTATCAGGGTCGTGTTTGTTTATGCCTATTCGTTTCATTTGAGGTTTGTTTGATATGATAATTTCTGATGTCTCGGCGAGATTGCGGTTGTCGCTCGGGAAATGAAATTTGTGTAGTGATTTTGCACGTAGCAGATACAAATATTCACACCTCCAGGGCTACGTGCAACAGAAACTGCGGGCCTAGGATCGGCAATCTGAAGGCCTAAATGTAAACTCCAAACTATACTACTGTCTTGGGAGGAGAAACCTTGATTGATTTGGAGTGTTGGTGCGTGTAGTGTTTGCATTCAATAGATTCAATGATGTGCAAATGGTGTCGAGAATCGTAATTTATATCGTGGTGTTTTCTTGCTCTATGCTTCGACCTGATCTTGTTCGAATGTAAAAGTGTTCACGTAGACCGCGATGAAGAAGAAAATTTTATTTTGTTTTGATAAACTGTGGAATCAACTGTTCATCACCATAAAGGTGTATAGTAGAATGGGGCTATATGGTCCGATTTTCGATAGGAAACTGGATAAATCTCTATTTTAATAATCATTGGTTATAACGAATACATTTTTTGGATTTAACACGTTAATCGCCATGTCGGACAATGGGGACCGACACAGAATGTTTCATTCAAGCCATGTCGGACAATGGTGACCGACATGACATGCCTCACTTCGAACTACTACTGTGGGCCAGCGGTCCCTTTTATACTACATTAAGTCATATAAGGCGACCCGCGCGGCCCTGTGCTGTAGTAAAAACCGGGTGTCAACCTAACTTTTGTGTATAATTGGAACGGTAGTCTAGAAAACTTAAATTATTTCAATTTTTTATTCAAAAAAAAAGGAGGTTTTTTAATTTGTATTTTTATTGAAAATACACATTACTTTCATACAGTTATTTAAAAAAAATGAAAATTAAGGGAAACAATACAATTATTACAATCAAAAATCAGTAAAAAAAATCATGAAAGTAGGAAATTAACGATGTTGAACATTGAAACATTCTAGACAGAAATGGGGCTCTCCGGGGCAAACTGAGCAGTAGGTTATGACTTTTTTGTCCTGTTCCGTGCTATTTGCCTTCCAAGAGTGGATACATTTCTTTTATAACAGCCAATGCAATTTCTTCGGGATTGTTTGGACTTTCCACCTTTTGAAAGGAGCTGATGCTTTTGTCGAGGCGGCGGCCGTGATGTAGCTGTCAGATTTTCTTTATTTGAAGACATCAGATGTTCGACTAATTCTTTTCTGAACTGCATGATAGAAATCTTCTTTTTAGTTGTTTGTTTGTAGGGTCGTTGCGCCGGTTGGCGGCCTTTTAGTCGCCTGCCCAACTTTGCTCCTTGAAATTAGTATGATATGTACATAATTCAGGTTCTGATTGTTTCTGTTGGCGTAGCAGATATCATTAAGTTATTTTTCGAAATAAGTATTGGAGGAATATTGTAACAGTTTTTTTTTAAATAAATAATTACCTAAAATTTACTCGAAATGCCGGTTGACGGCCACTTTTTTCAGTTCGCGGCCACCCTAGAGTTAGTTTGCGGCCGTCAGTTTTCCATACAATATTGACTTACGAGTATTTCATACTTTTTTGCGTTTTCATACACTTTTCACCATATAATGATCCTATCATAAATTTCCACATACGATCCATATTTCCACATAGTTTAGTTTCACATTTAAACATAACATAATTTCCACATAGTAAAGATCATATGATCGCGATTGTCACTCAAATGCTTTACTCTTAAAAAGAGAGAATGTTTCTTCAATATTCGTCCCTTTCTTGTGCTCTAACCTAACCTTACCTTATTCTAACATCTCTTATTTCCACATGATTTGTATATCTAATCTGGAGTCACGCACTACAATCTCGTCATTCAGGCATTCTAATCTCTATAGCATTTTACCTTCTCCTCTCAATTCACCTTCATCTTTAATTTCTGCAACAATTGTTCCCTCTGTCCTTTCTTCTTTCCTTTCTCTACTTTCCCTCCTTTCTTTCCTTACTTGAAACTCTTAACCTCTAATGCATTTGTTCTTCTTCCATACTTCTAACATCTTAAGCTTTCATTCATCTATACTGCAGTTATTTTTCTCTCGTTGTTAAACACATTACATTACTATCTCTACAAATAATGAAATAAAACACAACTTTTTATAATCAATTTATATTGCAACAAATTAAGTTTTGAGCGTATTAGACTAGTATTTTAAATAGTCAACATTTATATATATTAATTAACTTGTTAACAGTAACTATAAGTAATCAGTCTTCAACAATTTCTATAACGAGTAATCAGTAAGTGTCCAATTGAATTATTTTATGTACTAGGTGTCTACCTGAAATAATGTACCTATATTGTACTTATCAAAAATATATAAAGTATAAAACAGTCTTTAATTAAGTACCTAGGTGGTACGAGATCAAAATAATCAACCGAAACAACGAGTCATAAAAACTAAAAAAACTATTCCGTATCAGTAATGCACATGTTACACTTGAGCGGTTTATCTTTAACATCATCATAAGTCAGTCCAATAAAATCAGTGCACTTCAAATGAAACCATTTAGTACAAAAATCACAGCCAACATTTTTGTTTTCATCGTCCTCAGTGTCACTGTTTAAGATATTTGCGCATTTGCCACAATTTTGTTTAATATTTTGTTTTGATGTTAACTCTTTAGTCTTCAAAAGTTTTCCTTGTTTAAGTTTCTTGGCTTTGTGTATTTCTTTTTTTTTCTTTGCTTCCTCTTGCTTACGCTTCACGGCTTGCTTTCTAGCTTCTTTGGTTTTTTCTTTCTCTTCATTCTTTTCTTGTTTAACCTTTTCTTTTAGTAGATGGTATTCTCGCCATTTTTTCCCTGATATCGCCGACGGAATTCGAGCTTTAGAAACGTTTTGTTTGGACTTTTCTAGAGGTTGGGGTATAAACAGATGTTGGTCGAATACTGTGTTTGGATCTATTGAAATTTTGTTGTTGGCGGATGCGGATATAATTGTGGAAGATGATGATTTCTTTAACAGAATGTCATGAGAATTTGAATGTTCTGATATAGTTGGAGTAACTGTAATATCATCCAGTGATAAAAGAGATCTTCCTTCTAGTTGCTGGCGAGTGACGCCAAATGTCAAAATTTTATTTTCGTCTTTCGATTTTTCTATGGTAGTAACGGTACATAATGGCAAGTTGTCTTTTAAAGTTGGGATTACCGAGTCGGTGTCACGATTTTCAGATCCCAGTTGCTCTTTTGGTCTACTATGCGGAACTATTTCGGTGCAAGTTTTTAAACTTCCAGGTTCATCTGTAATCTGGATTTGGTGTATCTGTTCCGTGCATAGAGGGACGTTATTCGAGTCCGGTTTTGAATATGGAGAGATTTCATCACGAACTAGAGATTTAGGGCTTAGAATTTGGTTCTTGGGTGTGCTGGTTTGGAACGGTATGACCACAATATCGTCCAGTGAAACCACTGTTCCCAACTCAAGGCCGCTAAAATCAGATGTAACTAAATTCGACAAGCCATGATTTGGAACACTCTCAGAGGTACGTTCGGGAACTTCAGCCGCATTAACAAAAGTCAGTGGGGTAGGATCATGTATATGCGATGGAGTGAGATCGGTAACATTTGCAGATGCAACATCGGAAATACGCGGCGGGTTTGGAACGGAAACGTGCGGCGGGGCGAGATTGGAAGCATTCGCAGATGAATGAGCCGAAATATTTGACAAAAAATTAGGAATGCTCGACACGTCGAGTGTTGAGTTTGTATTGTCTTCGGATCCGGTAATGTATTGAGGTTCTCTGGGTTCTGCCCTTCTCAGCTTGTTGATTTCCTTTAGGATAAATTTTGTGTCAATTTTCTTCTCTTTTAAGACTGGTCTCAAATGACGAATCACTTTGCGGGTAGCGATGAGGTCTTCATTCGTTATTCCCGAGTTCTCACGCGAGCCATTCGCTCGACTAAATTGTTCCAATGTGTTTTGGACACACTTCGTATAGTCGACTGCGTTCGGATCATACGGGAAAAGACCACATCGCCTGAATCCATGAACGATATTGATTTTCATTTGTGGATTTTCAATTATGTCTTTAAAAAGATGACAAAAATTAGTTTTTGTTACACCTTTGTTAAAATTTTCTGGCTTTGCAAGGAATTTTCTGACGTGACTCTTCCACTGGGCTTTTAAAGGAGCAAACACGCTGACATCGGCAGGCTGCAGCATGTGCGTAGTGTTCGGGGGAAGAGCATATAAAATAATACCAAGTTCTTCACAGATACAGCTCAACATCAAAGACATATGCGACTTATGTCCATCGACTAGCAGTAGAACGGGCTTCTTGATATTATTTTCTGTGATCCAATTATTGAAATCATTAGTGATGTATTCGAAGAATACATCGCCGTTCATCCACCCGGATTCGCTTCTTCCTAGACTCCAGTGTTGTGGCATGCTGTCTGTTAAACTTTTTGGTGGCCTAATATATGGAAAAACCACCAATGGCGGGCACATCTCACCAGTAGCGTTGAATGTTGCGAGTACTGTTAGGTTATCTTTTTCGTTGCCGGCTTTAATTTGGTAGAGATTGCGATAACCTTTGGGCCCAAGAACTTTTCCTGATTTTGGGCAAAGTGAAAAACCACTTTCATCGCCATTGAATATCCTTTCGGGTTCTGTAAATATATCTAAGTGTCCCTCTTGCGCTAAAAATATTTCCAGTTCGCGGAACCATAGTCGAATCGATTCTTCGGTCACCCTAGCGCGAGCTTTGTTGATTCCTTCTGCAGATCTTACTGATATTTCAGGGTGCCGTTTTAAAAAGTTTAGATACCATGTCTGACCAGGACGATCATCCTTAAAAGGGTTCGGTTTTTTTAAATCTTTCAAAATTTTTTGAACGGTATCTAATAGCTCGGGTTTCTTTACGGGAAAACCACATTTGGCTATATTTATAAGCCACTCTACCACTTTTTTTTCGCCTTGTTCTCCCAGCACTGGCTCAGGGCCCTGTTTTTTTAGTTCGTCAGTCCTTCTGCCACTTAATCGATCTTGAATTGTACATCTCGGAATACCAAATTTACGAGATGCTTCCCTGATTGGGATATGGGCTTCGCGAATTTCTTTTAATGCCTTCTGTAGAGTTTCAGGAGTGTAAGTCACAGTTTTTTTTTTGTGTTTTTTCGTAGACATCTGTAATAACAAAAATTATCTAAACACCAACCCAAACAGTCTGTCTGAAAGAAGTGGCCGTAAACTGACACCTCTATTTGCAAATAATTAAATAACGGCCGTCTATTTTTCATATGATTTTCAGATGGCCGCAAACCAGATTTGTTTTGTTAGCATGTATTAGTTTGCGGCCACATTATAGCTAAAATCCGTGTAAAATTATATTTTGGCGGCCGTGAACTAACCATATAATTTAAACTAACCCCAACAATAAAAAAATGTTGCACAAAGCGAAGCTTTATTTACATTAATAATAGAAAATAAAGCAAACTTATTCCATTCAGTAAGCTAGTGCCGCGGCCACCCGGCCGTATACGAACTTTACTAAAAATGCATTGTGTTAGTTGGCGGCCACCAAATAAAACTGGTATTAAAGTCATTTACTCCCAAAATAAATGCAAAATTACATGAAACAAAACACTATGATCACATAAAAACAATCACACTAGTATTAGGTAATCGTAAACTTAAAATACTTACTTTTGAAGCGGGACCTGCTCGCTATTTTTTGCGCAGCTTTGCGTACGTGTGTGCGCTGGCAGCGCGGCTGACAAAATGGACGATTTATTTACGGGACATGGATTAGGTTAACCGATCAATTTGAATAGGCATTACAATCTGCAACTATCCTACTTTTTAAAGTGCCACAACGCGTTGGTAAAAGTGAGATAGAATTCTTATTATTGCAATATTTAAACGGTTGGTCCTCTAAAAGGCCGCGAAACGACGCAGGGCCGCGATCCAGCGTAATTACCCTACAACACCAAGGCGTTAACGACAGCTGTATTAAGAAGTAATTCGAACGCTAGCTTACGATACCACTTCACTGTCTTTCTAAGTAGAGTCGAATTAGCAGACATTTGATCCGACAACTCAACAGCTGATTTTGCCTCATTGTAGTCGAGTATAATTTTTGGTTTGCTCTTTTGAACGCCTCTTTTATTTGTAATATTACCAAAATTATCTGTGTGCTTCGTTGATAGCAACAAAACTTCTCTCTTATCCCTCCATTTCATAACTGTGATTCCTTGTTCATTTTCACGTGCTATGTAATCTCCACATTTTAATTTCTTTTCAGTAACTTCTTTCGGTAGCCTCTTCCTGTTTTTTCGAACTGTGCCGACTAAATGAGTATCAGCTTCTAATAGTTTTTCTGCCAAATCTACACTCGTGTACCAGTTATCTGTATACATTGTATGGCCTTTGTGAAACAATGGTTTACATAGATTTAGTACAACACTCGTAGGCGTTGTATTTGCAGTATCGAGTTGTTTGCCAGCATATACTTCTAGCTTATATGTATATCCAGGGATTGTACACAGCTTAAATATTTTTACTCCATATTTATGTCGCTTTTGTTTCAAATATTGCCGAAATATTATACGACCATGAAACAGCACTAAGCTTTCATCCACGCAGAGAGACTCATTAGGGGTAAAATGTTTATCAAAATTATTATTGAGAGAATTTATTAATTTGCCAATTTTATGCATACGATCACCTCTTATTGCTTCTTCGTTGTTCGAAAAATGCAGCATGCGAAGTAGCAGCTCGAATCTATTACGACTCATTGCATTTTTAACATATTTTTGTTCAAACATGGGATCGTTTGACCAATATAACGCCATAGATGGTAACTTCACCATTCCCATGTAAATAATAATGCCAAATAACATTTTAATCTCTACAATATTTCCATTTATTTAGTCTAGAACCTGGCTTCAAGCCACCTTTAGAAAGTGTTTGCTGAGCGAAAAGATTTGTTTGATAAACTATATTTTCAAAAATTTCGTCAGGTACCATCAGAATATAAAAATCTTTAGGGTCAGAACTATTCATAGTATACCTCAATTGATATGGTTTTAAACCCGGTGCTTCAGTATAGGATATAATGCGTGGTTGATTACCTGACGTCGTAGACCAATTATTTGACGTCGTAGTTCCGGCTGAAGATGGTCTCACAAATATTTCTTCCGTATCTGATTCGGACTCGGACATGATTCGGCGCCTCTTTCTGTTTCTTTGGGAAACAAAAACTTCATCATCGGAATTGTCACTCAAGCTATTACTTTCCTGATTACACTGCAACTCCGCTGGCGGTGGTAGGAACTGCGACTCAATATTCTCGATTTCCAATAAATCGTCATAATCTAACGCAAAATCTTCGAAGAACATCGTTACAAATCATTAAGATAAATAAAATCACAAATTATGTCACAAATTGTTACTAATTTGCATAAAAAAGCGAGCGAGCACGAAAGTTTGACCTTCACCTAGAAAGATGGCCGATCAACTAGCAAAACAAAAACTGTTGTGATTCGTCGCACGCGCTCGTTCGATGAAAAGGGGGCGGGGTGTCGTCGGAAGTACCTGCGGGACCGACAGAGTGACCCGCGTGGCGCAATTGAAATAATTATTCCATTTGGGCCACGTCGGACTCATATGTACGACAGTAGTAAATAGCGCTTATATACAAGTTTACACTGTGTATATAATAACGATACTTATTTCTTGCCTTTTCTCAACGGTATAAATAAAAAAAACGGGTGAACATTTTTTGAAATTTTTCGAATTTCTTCATGGCAGTTAATGTGTTAATGCATCTCTGGCCATAAGCCGACACATTAGGTACCTATGCTTTGTAGAATCACAATTGTGTCGTTTAGAAACAAAAGTGGTCTAATCCATTTGGGAGTATTTCTGGAAATCAACGATTTTTTATCCTCATTATCATTTTAGAATCATTATGGCTTTGTCCCTTTGTCTAAGTTGTTAAAACAGTTTAGCAAAAAGAGTTTTAGGACCATAGAGGTGAAAAATAAAGATAATTAGGATTAAAATTTGGATTTGACCAATTTCAAAACTAAGCTATGGATTTGACTAGATTTGATATTTAATACGTTGGATTTGACTGATTTTGATGCTGAAACAATATTATGTCAGGGGTTCTCAATATTTCGGGATAGTAACAATCAATATAAGCAATTGAGGAATTTTAATCAAGCTTGTAACTAAAAAAAAAATTAACAAAATATATGACGATTACATAAATAAACATTATGGCAAGGACAATGTAAATCAATGAAATATAATTATTTGTCAAACTTTTAAGTAGATAATTATAATAACGAATTCTTAATAAGCACAGTGTTTTTTTTCAGTAAAAAAATTTTAACAGCTTTATCTAGTGCCGTCACTGAACACAACAAGTCGAAAAACAATCGAAAATCTGATAGTATTGAGTTTAAGAGTAAACTTATTGCACAGGTTACAATGTTGTCTACATATTAATCTTGTTAAAATTTTGCAAATAAAAAAAATAATGGTATTTATAGTAATTTTTTAAAATCAACATTTAACTAAACAAAAAAATAAAACTCTTCAAAATTGTGGGTCAAATGACCCCTTGCCGACTTTCTCGATAAAAGTATTTTCCCGTCTTTCTAGTGTTAAACAACTATAGCTGGTAATTCTTCAGACAATTCACAACTTCAACAACATGTTCATATGTAGTAGATGACTTTGGTCTAGATATTACTTGTTGGTAATAATACAAATCTGTGATTTCGTGCCACTTCTCGCCATGATGTGTAGTTAATAATTTCTTCACATCATTTATTTTTTCTTGTTTGACGTCAACATATAATTTAACTTGATCTGGGTTAATGGCAGAAACCTTCTTTTTTCCTTTGCAGATATTTTTGTACTTATTAACAATGTTTCGGTAAGACTCTTCCGCACGAATATAAACGTTTTGTTTGTCACGAGTTCTTTTCAAAAAAATCCTTTTCGTTTTTTTGATTGAAAAGTGCATGTTGGTTGTGGTTTTTAAGGCTTCAGCTGATGATTCTTTCCAGTCGTAAACTTTTATGTCAATACCCAAGTAGTACACAGTACCATGACGGATGAAACTTTCGTAATAATCATCAGGGCTACTCACCTCACGACTTTTGATTTCTTTTTAAATTTTTGCAAAAACTCTATCTGGTGGCAGAAAATAATGCCCGACAACTGGAAACAGAAGTTCTAGACTCACAATGTGTACAGGCGCATAGTCCTGTAACCACTTAGCTGCCATACCAAGAATAGATCGGTTTTCATTTTGGCCGCTGCAAGCATCTGCTATCAAACGAACCTGTGTAATATGTTCTAATTCAGGATTCGGAAAAATCGTATTTAAGCAATGAAATACAGCGCTAGCAATTTCATTTGAAGCCTTTGGCAAAACATCTTCAATCCAGGTGTAGATAAAAGTATTATTGACAGTTAATGGTGACTTTGAATTACCGATTACTATCGTGAAATTGAACACATACAACTGCCTGGAGTAATATGCACTTTGGTCTGGAACTTTTGGGCATGGTTGATTCTTTTGACAGTCAAAACTTATAATTAAAATATTTTCGCGGTTGTCTTTTAATAAATCATAAAATAATTTTGCTCTCAATTTGTGAATTCTACTCTCAATCATTTATTCTTTTTTGACGTCATTGTTTTTTTCATGTTTTAATCGTTCTTGTAGAACTATGCATGTCGAGCACATATCTACGAGGGGATCCAAAACCGATGTTAAATTCGGTTTTAAAAATTTGTCTAAAGTAAGACGCCTTTATATTTTTATGTTCATCTGTGGTTTCAGCAATAAACATTTTAAAAAGTTTACTAATACTGAGTTCCGAAGACAAATACTGTCTACTTTTTATTTTACTGCTGCAGTAATGTATTTCTAAGGGCTCAAGCTTTTTTATGAAGTCTTTCACAGCTTCCCTCTTACGCGCATATTTTTCTATTTTACGCTGTCCTCCTCTATTCTTTTGAGCAGATTCACCTATTGTTTTGAAATGTCGATTAGTAACTCCTGTCACTCTTCCTCTCTTTAAGTGGCAAGGAATGGGCCTTGCCACTTAAATTGTAAAAACATCACTCTGGTGCCACTTAATATTTTTACGTATTTAAATAGTAAATGCGTAATATTATATGTTTTTGAAGTTACAAAAACCCTATTAATAATAAAATATGTTCAAAAACCATAAACGCACCCTATGCGTTGATGGCACTGATAAAAGAAATTTATTCGCAAGTGCCATCCAACTACCCTTTTGCGTTGACGTTTGGATTGTATTATGCAACATAATTAATTAAACTAATTAACATAATATTGTGAGAAGTTTTATTTTTTAACCGACTAAAAAATTCGATATGATTGTGTATATGTAATATTATAAGGACTGTGAGATGTTATACTAAACAAATAGAATGATAATATTAGGTTTCATGACACGAGAGCTACACCGGACACACTGTATGTAGGTATATCAAAATAAAAAAATGTTTGTAAGTGATTAATAGATATTTATTAATAAACGTGTTTTTAACAGTTAACTATTACAATAATGCTAGTCAATCTTAATACCTGTATCTGGTACATCATGACATCGTGCCTGTAATTTTTCTTCTTAACTGTATGGATGCAACCATAACTGGAAATATACAAAAGAAACGGAGCAGATAGATAAATTGGTTTCTATGCTGTTGTGAGGCACGATGTCACCAATATTTTTTTTAAATTATCAATAACTGTGATATTCTTTAAAGCAATTGTCAATACAAAAACCGAATTGCTCGGGACAATCGGGACAGAAATATGTAGTATCTTTTCTGATATTTTTTGTTGCCCAACAGTGCCGACACCGTCGTCGTAAAATTTTATTTTTGTTCCCAGCTTTTGCACGAGAGCACTGTTGTAAGACGTGCACTTTATTCGTTGAGACTGAACTCCGCGTTGCGTCTTCTACATCTTCATTTCATAATTTTGTTATAACTTGAAGTCTGTAATCGTAAAACGATTTCTTTGTCGAAAAAGTGAAAGTGAATTATTCCACTTACATCACACACTGTAATAGAACCGGGACATTTCAATTTTCGTTTTTGGCTGCAATGCCAAATTGTCCTTGATGCGGAAATATAACGTTTATGCCGATAGTATTGGTAGCCGTTGCTGAGTAGGATTTTTCCTCGTTTTCTATTTATTATTTGAAACATGATTATGAAAAAAACAGAAAGCTGTGTAAATAATTGCTTAACTTGAAAGACGCGCGACACTGACAGGTACAACGTACAATTATAATGTATCGTGAATTGTGACTAAAAAGGGCAGTATCTCAAGTGGCCAGTACCTGAGGAACTCACTTTAATTCAAGTACGTATAATACAAGTCTACGTATAAATTTGATGCAGTGGGGCCACGAACCTACGATTTTAACTATGACTTGTAGTCCCACTAAGCAGTGGGACCACGAACCCATGATTTCAGGGATAGTGGGACCACGAGTAATAGTGGTACAATCCCAGTGGGACCACGAGTCGCAACCCGATATTCGTACGTTTTGTCATGACATGTTTACAATTCTTAAAAATATTTCTTATAAATTATTTTTAAAGGCACGTTATATATTTTTATGTCGTTCAATCTTCGTTAAGTCCGTTCTCGCCAAGTTCCATTATATATATTATGAACATATTACGAGTATGCATTCATCATTTGGATAATGATCGTAAATTATTGCATCACAATAATCACACCAAAACTTTAAATTAGTTAACAAATTCTTTATATCGTTTCTATTCATTGATAAAGTAAAGTGACAAGGGCGTATTCCTATTCCAGTGGTATGGGTTACATTTTGATGATATTTTCCGCACTGAGAAGAAAGGATAAAATGTGTCTCGGTCCATGGCCAGTTTAACCTGTAGAAGTAGTATTGAAGCAAGTCTTGTCTTGTTAAAACTTAATCAATGTCCACAAAAATCACCATCTTTTTGATAGATAGGTGTATAAAAAAAAATTGCGTCGATTTCTTCAAGGTCATCAATCTGTAAAAAAAAATATTTTACATATTTTTGTAGATATATTATATTTATATAATTTTGGTACCATTAGCCAAATTACAGACCATGTACCGTTTTTGATACGTGATCGTAATAGCATTAAGTAGAAAAGAGGAAGAACTCATAAAAAAACCATCACATGTTTAGTAATTTATACACCCACCTTTATCAGTAATTGAACTGGGTTTGAATGAATGAATGAATGAATGAATGAGTGAATGAATGAATGAAAATTCTTTATTGTTCACACCAAAAAGGATACATACAATTTTGAAAAACAGTAAGACTAGTGATACAACGGGCGGCCTTATCGCTAAAAGCGATTTCTTCCAGGCAACCTTGGGATGGA
Source organism: Ectropis crepuscularia (assembly GCA_963693475.1). Lineage (NCBI taxonomy): Eukaryota > Metazoa > Arthropoda > Insecta > Lepidoptera > Geometridae > Ectropis > Ectropis crepuscularia. Next base: position 26,593,380 of record OY856355.1, read on the forward strand.
CAGAAATATTTGAAAACTTAAAGCGTGGTGCGCAACAATTAATATTTAAATAATAAGACTATGGGATAGACGTACGTTCTAATAGTACTACATACGAATACATAAAACTACATAAAAAATAAAAATAAAACTAAATGCACTAATAAATAAACTAATCATATACTTACATACATAAATATACTGACAAGGTAAATAAATTTACCTAGTTACAAAGATGACAAAGTGACGAGCAACAAGTAACAGCAAATAACATGATTGTAAAGTTTGAAGTGATCACAGAAAGTGTAAAAAAGAACATTAATAAAAAAAAATTACATAGATTACAGTTTCGACAAATAAAACTCTTTCACGTGATCTTTAAAAGTTGGTAACGATTGCAGCTTTCGGATACAAACTGGCAGATCGTTCCACAGTTGAACAGCCTGAAAGGCAAAGGAATTGCCATAGAATGTTTCAGAGCGTGCAGAAGGGCACATTAGGGTCAGGTTGGTTTTTGACCTAAGAGGACGAGAATGTTGCTTTGGATGTCATGTGTTAGTGGCTTGAATTTCAGGGATTCTTCATTTATTTAAAAATTATTCGAGATCTGTAAAAAATTATTAATTAGGTATATTAACATATACATAATATATTACTTATAGTAACATTAGGAAAAAATAACATTATTTAAAGTAGATGAAAAGTGAAGTGCAAATTCACCTTCACCATCTTGAAAGCATCTATTACACATGTAATCAAAAAAAAAAGGGCACGTTCCCGACACAATCTTCGCAATAGACTCGTTTGCAAGCCATACATTTAGCTGCCTGACCAAGTATTGAACAACTACATTTATTGCAATTTTGAAAGTCAAATTTCATTTGGCTTGTATTAGACGGAAGTGTTGGAGGAATGTGTAATGTACTATTGTTAATAGAACTTGGGCCTGGAGATGTAGACGCCTTTTGTGGCAAAATTATTAGTGGCAATTCGTCGATATCTAACTTTGAGTCTAAGGTATCTGCCAAATATTTTATCCCTTCTTTATCAACTGTATCAAATAATGCGGTCTTTTCCATTTCTGCACTAGATAAATCAACTAAATTGATACATGAAGGTGATGGTGATGAAAGCTTGAGTTCAACTAAATCAGATAATAAATCAGCGTCGTCCGACTCTCCTCTGAACGGAAGTGTTTCTACTGCTTCACTGTTGAATTGTAGAGTGTGTTCGCCCAACGAAAAACATGAACACTTCCCTCTAAGCGGTTCGCAGAAACAACTAATATCTCTGTAGTTTATTTTCTCCCCACCGCAGGCAATGATCTGGTGGACTTTCATTGTTCCTGATAATACACGTATATCGCCAACAATTTTATTAGAAATCACCTTTATCGCTACTTCGTCAATGAGGTGAATCTATATAACTGTATTAGACTGTTTTATTGCCTCATATGCATCACTTGCATTTTTAATGTCAACGCCATGGCATACTTTAAAATCTAACATCCGTTTCATCGTTCCACCTATTCCATCAGCAACATTCTTCCCATGACCAGCTTCAAAAAATGACCATGTTGAGTAAGAAAGATTTAGTTCCTTTGTAAATAAAGAATGTAAAATAAAATTATGTTTCTGACGATACTGCGAGGTTGGTCCATCCGAAAAGTAATGGATAAATTTTTTTTTAGGGCACATATTTTTTACTGTAGCCAAAATGGGAGTCAAGTGGGCCCATATTGCTGCAGGTTGGTGATTAAGACTATCAGATATTGTGCAAAAAGATTGCGATCTATTTTGTAGATAAATCATGCCGGTATGAAGACTGATTTGGGATTTTGAGGCACCAAAATGCATCGATTGTATTTCTTCTGTTAATTTACTTTGGTGATTTTCTGAAATATCACAAACAATAACGGCTTCTGTAGCTTTTATATTCGAAACTGCGTTTTGATATTCCTTTAATTGATGAATGTGATGTGATGATGTGTGACAAAGTGATGTTTCTTAAAAACCATAATATCGCGACTAAAATCGTCCATTAATTTTTTCGCTGTGTCAGTCTTTGTTATTCGTACAGTCTTTTTTGTTTGAACTCTGGTTCTGTCTTTTTTTGTGTACACGTGATTTGTCGTTCCCATTGGTTCCAATTAACCATTTTTTCATTAAAGTCGTGATCTGCCGCAAATGTGGGTGTTTTATTTTTGCACTTACATATATTATACATACATTCTTTATTTTTTGTGTCACATACTAACTCTTTTAACAAATCGTGAAAATCTTCGTTAATTAATCGATGTCTCCTTAAGGTGGTTGCTTGTGGTTAGCTTGGCACATCAGTGCCAATGGATGGCGTTGATGCTCTAATTTGATTGTTATAGAGTGATTTAATTTTTTTATAAATGAAAATGTGCATATTATTTCATGGTAATATATTTGCCGGTAATAATGAATTATTTGCTATTTTCTCAGCCATATTTCAGTTGTGTATTTGTTTTTTAAAGTACTGTATTTGTACCGGGCAATATCGCGGGCCGCGGAAGACTACTAACACACACAGAGACAAGACTTTTGTTGTGTTCGAATGCGATTCCGACTATGCGTTAATTTCGGCGTATTGTCCATTGCATAGTTTGGACCAGTGGTTAGAAAGCCCTATACTCGATACCGTGATACCGTGATGTCGAGTTCAAATCGTGCTTACCATGTTTCTTTTTGCGGTGTTTTTTGTCATATAATTAAAAATCAGATAGGTACTGTTACTTAGTAAGCGCATTATTTGATAACGGCAGGACTGCCTTGTAATTATTTTTATTTTTTCTAAATATTTTCTTATTCCGAATTATGGAATAATTAGAAAATTTAAAATAACCTTCATCATCATCAACAGCCCACTAAACGTTCCCACTGCTGGGACTCGGGGCCTTCTCTCGCAAGGAGAGAGTTTAGGCCATAATCCACCACGCTGGCCCAGTGCGGGTTGGCGGATGACACATGACTTCGAAAGATTCTAGGTACATGTCGGTTTCCTCACGATGTTTTCCTTCACCGTTTTAAGTTAGCGGCATTACGACTAGACCAGCAGCAACTTAATCTTAAAAATAACCTTATCTTTCACATATTATGACTGGAAAGAGAAAGTGTGTTCATATCCCTTATAACAGGTAAAAAAAACAATTAGGTACCACTGAAGTTGACATATTTATTATTGTTTATATTTACATAACTTTTTACAATGTTTTATTTTATTTTATTTGTTAATACATATTTACACTAGCTGAGAGCTTGGGCGCTCGTCAGCTCGGCCTTCGGCCTCGATAAAAGATGGTGATGAAAACTGGTGATGATGATGATGATGAAAAATAGATGTTGGCCGATTCTCAGACCTACCCGATATGGATATAAAATTTCATAAAAATCGGTCCAGCCGTTTCGGAGGAGTATGGCAACGAAAACTGTGACACGAGAATTTTATATATTAGATTATCTGTGTCGTGTATTGTTGCCTTTCTCTGGCTGCACAAACGCATCTACCACAATGCAATGTCTAAACATTTCTGATTATTGCGCACTCTTCGTAGTACAACTTCAGGCAATACACAATTTTTATAAAATTTCTCGAGCTTTGGTAACATATTGCTGATGAAAACTTCATCGCGCTTGATTTCCAATATGGTGATGTCTTGAGTTGGAGAAATAAAGCCGACAAAATAACATTTTTCCATTCCGGAAACACGCAGTTGTCCCTGGATCTGATAGTAGAAGTTGTGTTTTTTATTCATTTGCAAGCTTCCATCGCTAGCGACGCAGAGAGGAAAAATTTTTCCAGCTTTGGCAGCGGAACATATGTCGAGATTGTTGCGAGCTAGTGAGGGGAAACATTTTATCTCTAAAATGGCTTTTTCTGCTTCTATAACCCCATCTGGACTAGCTCCTAAAAAGCCAAACTCTTTGTCGATGAAGAGCCCTGCTGGTCGTACGCTTTTCTTCCGTTGTTCTATGAACAGTGTTCGCGCCACCGATTCGTTGTGTTGTCCATATGCCATGTCACACGTCATAACATTGTTTTTATACAAAATACTCTTCACATGGTTGTGGCAGGGTGTAGTCGCTTTTCTTTTACATATTTCTGTTATTTCTTCATTGGTTTTATTAAAATCACGGAGTTTTGACAGGCATGAATCCTTCAAATTTGATTCTATGATCGGTTCATTTGCCTCTTGTGCCTTAGGGCCATAATTTGTGTCAGGTTTGGTCTTGGGGACAAAAAGCCGTCTTCGAGTGCATTGTTTTCTCTTTGCATGGGATTTTTCTTTCTGGGCAATATATTTTTTGAAAGTTTGCCCAGGACTACATTTTGTGTGGGTTTTCCAGGCACTTGCATGCCATTTTTGGCCCGTAGAGTGTGAAAGTCCTGCAACATATACTCGGCGTTGATATGAACCACCTTTGTGCAAGTTTAACCTTTTCCCGCAGATGAACTTGCTCAAGACACTCATAAAGTTTTCCACTACATTTGTTGTGTCATTTGATAGCCGATGGCATTTTGACATGACTGCCTCGTTTGCTGCACAAATGAGGGCCCAAACTGTGGGGGACTTGGTTTTTAGCTCTTGTAGTAAGTCTGTGTCAGTCTCATCATTATTGTCAACAAATCGGCAGTAATATGATTTGCAGTCTTTGTGGCATCCAAAAACATGAGAGGGGCTATTTTTCAGATCTTCCCTCATTGATTTACGGTCTGCCTCCATTATTATTTTCCGTGCCACAGCAGTTAGTCTCTGCAATTTAGGCTTTAGTATTTTTCTGCCTGATAATGGCAATTTTGTGTTTGCTAGAACCTTGTACAATGCCCCTGTGTAGTTTTTAATTACATGGTTTTTGCACTCTATTTTTTTTATTTGCATTCCGTAAGAGACCTTTTCTCTCAATTGTGCAAATACTGATGAGTCTCCATCTCCGACAAAGTTTAAATATTTGACTCCATGCATCTCTTGGCTTCTCTGAAATCCTTCTACCAGAATGGCTGACTCCATCCCTGTCGAAGGTCCCTCATAGTTTTTGAAGCATGTGTGCTCTGGCACTGGCTTATTATCTTTTTCATAAATGTGGCAGTGGTAGCAGTATTTGTTTTTTATGCCTATAAATAGACATTTTTTGGTTTCTTTACCAATGATGCAAGCCATGCCAGAAGCAGAGCTGTAGTCGTGACCATAGGATCTTTTAGGCCAGCCACCATCTACATATACAGTCACATGTGGAATACCATTTTCATCAACACAATTTTTTTCTATGGCAATGGCCTTCTCCTGTTCTCCATTCTTCTTTATTACCTCAGTCAGGTAGTCCATCCAAACATTGCCTAGTATTTTTTCAGTTTTGCGAAACTTGCTTGCAGATATTGTGGGGATGTCCATCAAACTTGTCATGTGAGCTGCCTGAGTGAAATAGCTGCCGGCTGTTAAAGTTCCCCAAACAAAAGCTTTGTTAAATTTTTCTACATTTTCATTACTATTTCGAAATTCTTTCCCACACATGCTACATTTGAAAGTGAATACACTTTTGAACCCATCTTTTAATTCACCATCAAATATGATACTGCTCCCTTGACATTGTGACCGGTGTCGCTCAAGTTTAAATGCCCATTGAAGGACATGCGGGAGGTCCACAATTCTGTTTCCTGAGAGGCCAGCCAAATTATCAATTGGAACATACTCAACAACCAACTCATGACTGTTAACAGTTAGATCGTTTAATGGCCAATTTATATCCAAAGGTTCTGATCCACATTCCTTAGTTTCTACGCTATTTACACTGTCCATTACTACAGTTTCTGTGCATGGTTCACTTTCAACCATTTTTTTTTTCTGTGGTAGTCGCACTCCTTCCGTGCACTTTCATAACTAAGTTTTGTTAACTGGTTAAGAAAAACCCTTTTTTATTATTGTTTTCACAACTGGTTTTTAAACAAGAATACGAAGTGTTCATTCATAACTGACAATCACAAATAGTTAAGAAACGAATAATTATGATTATGTTTTTATAACTAGCTACAGTCAGCAACAACATATTTCCTTTAACCTTAAATCAAACACTAAATGTAATTTAGGTAAATTTACTTAATATTTAAATGGGGCAATTATTTCTAAACAATGTCCAACAGTGATAGACTTATTTGTTAAAAGATGTATAGTATCCGCAATTTCTTGGTCAATCTCTTGGTAATTTTTGTTCGATGTGTTTTTGTTTGTTTTGAACGACATTGAAATTTTTGTTTCTTTAATAAGAACATTCAGAATTGTTGCTACCGACGGTTTTTGGCGTCCAACCATTCTATTAAGTCTTGCGTGCCAGCCTTCTAGATTGTTGGTGGTTCGAATTTCCTCGCCGTAGCAGCACCAAGTCTTGATAAAATTTACGTCGCTGAACCAGTAACGGTTTAGGTAATTGTTGAACTTTATCACTGCTTCAGTTTTCGGGGATTTGGTCATTGTATACTTGTAACCTGCCATTACATATCTCAATGGCAATCGGGCTAAGCCAGCACATCTTGCAATATGTCGTCTTTGTATTGTAGATTTAATCCCTAATCGTTTCGCCTTTTTAAAAAGGCTGGCACAAAAATGATAATAACATCCTTTCATTACTGCATTCGGAAAAATTTTACGTATTGCTTTCATTGCTGAGATTTCGTAATCCAGTGTCAATTTTACGGGGTTCCATTCAGGAATTTGTGACTTTATCATTTCAAATATAAGTTTGTAGGTATTTTCAGTTTTATTATGAATGAAACCAAAGAATAAAGGTACAATTTTTTTTGTTATTTTATGTAGTCCATGAATGGTATATATTTGTGTGAAAGGTTCAGGGCAAGACTTAAAAGTTCCATCCAGAAAGAAATGTTCGAAATTGTCCAAATACGTTTTTATATCAGAAGAAGAAAATATTAGAATCCTGTTGTTGGTGTCATTGTCGTTATAGTCGGCTAGGAGGAAGTTTTTATATTTTTTTGGTATTTCTACTTTAGTTGGTGATTCAAAATGGAGCTTAGAAACTCCTAATGCCTTATTTCTTGCTTGGTATAGACCACTTTTAATATTGTCAAATTTTGGTAAGTCAGCAACTAAGTGCACGCCATCGTCTTCCAGTTCGCATACTACTTCTTCAAACTGTTTTTGTATTGGATCGACATTAGCTACTATTTTAGTTTTCAAATCTTTCATTTTCTTCAAAACTAGATATTTTGCACTATTAGGTAAACAATCAATATCGTGCACGCCCTCTTTAACTATATGGTTTTCATTGCTTAATGTCACATTACCTTTACAACCAGTTTTATTGTAGCATTTCCAAAAAACATTTTCGTTCACATAAGTTTTAATTTTATGGTACTGACGGCCGTCGTATAGTAGTTTCTCGCGATCCCTTTTTGTCGTTATGAACTCAATGATGGGCTTAGAAAGCGACATAGTTTATCACTTAAGTTTTCGGTTGTTATATATTTTATATAAATTGCACTCAATTGTCAATTCTATCTCTATACGGATTTCTTCAAGACACTTGGTAATCGATTTATAGCTGGTGGAGATTGGAACTCGAAACATACACACTGGGGCTCTAGAATAACTACGACTAGAGGAAGACGTCTAAAGCTTAGTACATCTGCAAATAACTTAACTACAGCTTCTACTGGTGAACCTACTTACTGGCCGACAGATTCCTCTAAAATCCCTGATTTACTCGACTTCTTCATCATGAAAGGTTTCTCTACTCACTATGTTAAGTGTGAATCCTGTTACGATAGCTCATCGGATCACACGCCAGTATTACTTACTACAAGCTCACAGATTATAGAACATGAAGCTCCAGAAAGACTGTACAACAAGAAAACAGACTGGAATTCATTTACAGAATTCATGACAGATAATATTAGGCTTGAAGTTGCCCTTAAGACACCGGACGATATTGAACATGCAACTAAATATATTACGAATCTCATCCAGGAGGCCTGCTGGAGAAGTACACCTTTCTTAGAGTACAATGACCAAATACAAAATTATCCTCTAGAAATAAAGAAAGCAGTCCTAGAAAGACGTAGACTACGTCGCGTGTGGCAGCTCAGTAGACTCCGATCTGATAAAACAAGCTTCAACAAACAGGCAAGACAATTAAGGAATATGATAAAACAATGGCAAAATAATACCATCGAGGCCCAATTGGAGTCCCTTACACCAAGTGCGGCCACTGACTACTCATTGTGGAAATTCACCAAGACATATGATAGACCTCAAATGGGAAAAGCTCCTCTCAAAACTACTGATGGTTGGGCCCGCACTTACCAGGAGAAAGCGGATTTGTTCGCCGAACATCTAGCGAATGTCTTCAAGCCAAATCCTGTCTACAATACAAATTTCGAAAAGGAAGTAGAGGCTACCATCAACCAACCATTACAGATGGCTCTCCCACCTAAGCCTGTCACAGTACAAGAGGTTTGGAGGACCATCAATAATCTGAAAAATAAAAAGGCTCCAGGATATGACCTAATTACAAAGGAGATATTGAAGCATCTTCCTAGAAAAGTGATAATCTTCCTGACAATGCTGTATAATGGAATACTGAGAGTGCAATACTTTCCAGAGCACTGGAAGGTCTCGCAAATCCTCATGGTACACAAGGCAGGGAAACCAGCAAACTTGTCTACCTCATATAGACCTATCAGTCTTCTGCCTATTCTGTCCAAAGTTTGTGAAAAATTGATATCATGTCGAATTGTGCCTCTATTGGAAATGCACAATAAAATCCCTGACCACCAGTTTGGCTTTAGAAAGCGACACTCTACTATTGAACAAGTACATAGAGTAGTTGATAAAATAAGAAAAACATTAGAGGAAAAAGAATATTGTTCGTCTGCTTTCTTAGATATTCAACAGGCTTTTGACAGAGTCTGGCATGAGGGTCTCCTCTGCAAAATAAAGACAAGCTTGCCACATAGTTATTACCTTCTATTGAAATCGTACCTCAAAAATCGAATCTTTCAAGTAAAGGTATCTGAAGCAACATCCAAGTTTCATGAAATAAGAGCAGGCGTTCCTCAGGGATCAGTCTTAGGACCTATACTCTATATCATGTATACCTCAGATCTACCACAGACAGATGGAGTTACGATTGCAACATATGCCGACGACACAGCAATACTTGCAAGTAATAAGCATCCCGATATAGCCACAGAGCGACTCCAACACGGACTTGACGCTATCACACATTGGCTTCAAAATTGGCGAATCAAAGCTAGTGCAACAAAGTCAGTGCAAGTTACATTTACACTCCGGAGAGATAACTGCCCCCCAGTTCACCTTGAAAACGTAATATTACCACATCAAGATAGCGTAAGATATCTGGGTCTACACTTGGATCGACGACTGACTTGGAAGCGTCACATCAAGAGCAAAAGGGATGAGATGAATATACGACATAGAAACCTCTCATGGATGTTGGGTCGAAACAGCAAGCTATCCATAGACAACAAGCTTTTAATCTATAAATCGATTTTGAAACCAACCTGGATGTATGGCATTCAGCTTTGGGGGACTGCAAGTAACTCGAACATTGCAATTCTACAAAGAATGCAGAATGTGATACTGAGATCAATAGCACATGTACCATGGTATATAACTAATTCTGAAATCCATGAACACCTACAAATGAGTACTATTCAGGAGGAAATACTGGCGTCCACAACGCAGTATCAAATACGACTAGAAAACCATCCAAACATGCTTGCTGCTGGTCTAACGACGAGAAGCTACCCAAAGCGTCTTAAAAGAAAAGACGTATTGTAGTCATGCCCGATTGGAATACTAGGAGTAGTTGTCCACGCTGGAGGACACACTCAGCATCACAATGCCACACATACTATCTGCTTATAGTAAACACTGTACTGATTGCAGATAAACACAGAAAAAAAAAAAAAAAAAAAAATTGTCAATTGCAACAGAAAACCAAAGCAGAAAACTAAATAATACTAAAATGACAATGTCAATGTCATGCCATTGCAGTTTACATATCAATAATAGATAATAATTTATTGAGATAAGAACCTCATCCGTTTTCCGCATGCAATACTCTCGATAAAAACTCTAACTCTGTTGTTAGGGTTCCGTAAAACGTAAAAACGGAACCCTTATAGATTCGTCATGTCTGTCTGTCTGTCTGTCTGTCTGTCCGTCCGTAGGGGAGAAGGGGGCACCTTAGCACATTTTTTATATTTTGGCTTGTAACAAATCAACTGTAAAGAAAAATTTAAACAACATATTTTTCTTAGCTTTCTTAGTCTTTGATTAATATAAAAATGACGAGATGTTTCAATTTGATAAAAGTTGTATGACGATATTTTTGTTTTTTTTAAAAGCCGAATTTGTTCAAATCTGCCTCTCCATGGGGGCACATTTGAATCGACATGGGGCAGTTTTGAAAAACTGGTTTAAATGCAGGAAATAGAGTGAATAAAGTATTAGTTTGTTGTTAATATAATCATATATATTGTCACAGACTCAAAATCAAACATAAAATAAACTTATATCAAACTTTTACAGTTAAATCTTGTCTTATAGTAATTATATTTAAAATAATAGTTTCTTAATTTAGTCAGACTTCGACTTTGGTAACAAAAATAATCACATTGCAGAATATTTTAAAAATTAAACATAAAATAAACTTATATCAAACTTTTACAGTTAAATCTTGTCTTATAGTAATTATATTTAAAATAATAGTTTCTTAATTTAGTCAGACTTCGACTTTGGTAACAAAAATAATCACATTGCAGAATATTTTAAAAATAAACATGTAAGGTACCTATCCCATAGAAAAGAAAGAAAAATTGAAATTAAAAGAAAGTTTTGATGCAGTTCTGGACGTGCCAGGTGCGTCGTTAGGTGCTGGCAGTTTTGTTACTATATCCAAAATAGTAATTGGCCATCTATCAACTTTTTCAGGAAAGTAAAACAGATCTCCTTTTCTCTTCAAAAAATTGACAGTAAAAGTATTTAAGTCCCTTTCTTCAATTCTAGCAACGAAAGCCACAGATGCTGTTCGTTTCTCTGACGGACACTGAACTAATACAAAGTCCCCTACTTTCAGATTTCCGCTAGTAAAATTAGTATTGTGAACTGGATCCTGCAGTTCTTCATCTTCATGTTGACTGCTACTGGCATCAGTCGCATCCAAGTCTGTGTCGTCATTCATGGAGAAGTGACTGTCATGATCATCAGATTCAGAGCTTGATGTGAATATAGAACTCTTTTTTGATTTAGATTTGCCTTTAGGAAGTTGCTTGCCTTTTCTAGGTTTCTTTACTTTGGTATTTGGCTTGCCTTCTTTTGTACGTCGACGAATAGCAGGCTTTTCTAATTTTTTCATCCGATTTAAATGTGCTGCTTCGATTGCATTCTTCTCTGGAGTGTCAGTCAAGATGCGCGAACTTCCTTTTTTTCGTCCTGTTGCGCAATTTTTACGTGGCGGGGCTTTAGGATAAGGTTTAATCATTTCCGGAGTTACGGGACCGGGTACTTCACCAGACATTTCATTAATATTGTCTTTACTGTGATCATAAATACTCGGACTAAAGAATCTCTGATCTATGTCTTCTACCCTAGGCGATATTTGTGGCGTTTGTGGCCCTCTTTGTGAAGCTTCTGTTGGCTGCATAACATCAATCATTTCAAGTGAAGCATTAGATGCCATGAGGAACTGATTACAAATACTTGGACTACTATCTCTCTGATCATTTTCTTCTCGGCCAGGAGATACAGTTTGTGGCGGATGTGACTCTCTTTGTAAAGCTACTGTTGGCTGAATAATATCAGGGATATCAAGTAAAGCATTAGCTGCTATGGGGCTCTCATTCTCAGCAAATACATTAGGTTGAGGACGATTCGTGACTTCTGCACACTGAAAATCATCGTCTGTAAATGCATTACGGTTAAGTGGGTAGATTCCTGGTTTTGAAAACCCCGAAATTATATTATTAGGCGTATGAGAAGCATTATATGCTGGAGTCACAATACCTGCTAGATCATGGATTGTGATGGTTCTCCCAGGATGTTCGAGCAGCCAATTATTTTGTGCCACTGAAATTTTTTGTTTAAATGGCCCATTGACGGCAACATCTAGGGGTTGCATCTGATGTGTGCAATGGGGGGGGAATGTGAGTACAACAATACCATTGTCTCGACAGTAATTGATTGCATCTAAAGAACAATGACTTTCATGATTGTCAAATAATAACAATATTTTGTCATCTTTACTACATCTTGTGGATTTTTTTATATGTTGCAGCACCTTAACAAACAAAGGGCCGGTCATCCATCCGCTTTTTGGACTATTTGCATAACCAACGCTTCCAGGTGGCGCTCCATTAATCATAACATCATGAAATCGTGCTCGCGGAAATATGAAAACTGGTGGAACGGTATTACCTGTTGCACTGACTATGGCGCACATTGTTATCAGCTGGCCTCTCTCTGCTGACACACACTGACCTACCTGCTTTGAACCAGTCTGCGCAATTACATTAGGTGCTTGCACCACTGTCATAATATTGGTCTCATCCAAATTGAAAATTCGGTCTGGAGTAAAGTGGGTCTTTTGCAGAACCCTTTCATAATTATCGTAAAACATGGACACGTTGTGCTTATTAAAACTTGTCGAACGTGAAAGACTCGTGTTCTCAGGCTTTCGCAAAGACAAATTTTTGTGCCTTTTCATAAATCCTTTCATCCACTCTATGCCTGCCTGTGTATTTTCCGTCCATTTTGCTGGACATTTACGTAAAGCTGTTGCATATTCAAAAGCTAACGATCTTGCACTTGTGTAGGTGAGGCCATAGTTCATTTTTGATCTTTTCAAGAGGTATTCTTCCAACAGTTTTTCCTCGTCATTGGTAAATATCTGAGCAACAGTGTATTTACTTGAAAATACTTCACTCCTAGGAGCTATGTTTTCTTTATACTTTTTAACTCGATAAAAGAGTGTGCTCGGCGTCAACCCATATATAGTAGCAGCTCTCCTAAGTTTCATAGTTCCGTTTATGACGTTTAAAACTGCTTTTAATACATCGTCTTCATTAACTGTACTTTCCCGCTTTTTTTTATATGTTCTAACCATCCTATAAATAAATAATTATAATTAGTGATGTATTTAATTAGAATTAGTATTACATTTAAAATATATGAAAAGACGCATATTTGAAGATATCATTTAAAACGGGGTCGGGGCACATTTGAACATAGTGTTCAAATCTGCCCCTTTTCTGTTTATCAAATCTGCCCCATACTCACTTGAAAGATAAACATTAATAAAAAAAATATATAAAACAACCGTCAAGCAAAAACTACCATGTAGATGAAAAACTAATAAGTATTAGATAAACATGTAAAATAATTAAGTGGTAAATATTTACTCACGTGATTGATAATTTCTTACAACATTTATTTTGATTTTAAACTTCGACGGCTCAAGAATGAAGAGAGGTTATAACTCGATTTCACTTATAAACACACGCGCTCTGTGACTTGACGTTTGACATACCCGGTGTTGCCAACATTAAAATCGAGTTGTGGCATAGACTAATACAAAGCTGCGTTTAAGAATCAACATATTCAAATCTGCCCCTGTGCTAAGGTGCCCCCTTCTCCCCTATGTCACAGCCATTTTTTGCCGAAACTATGAGAACTACACTGTTGAAACTTGGTAAGTAGATGTATTCTGTGAACCGCATTAGGGTTTTTACAAAAAAAAGAAAAAAAAAAAATTAGGGTTGCCCCCCATACTGCGAACTGAAACTCAAAAATTTTTTTTTCATCATACCTACACGTGTGGGATGTCTATCGATAGGTCTTCAAAAATGATGTTGAGGTTTCTAAAATCATTTTCGCCTACACTGAATAATTTGCGCGCGAGACACTTCCAAAGTGGTAAAATGTGTGTCCCCCCCCCTCTAACTTCTAAAGTAAGAGAATGAAAAATCTAAAAAAAATATATGATGTACATTACCATGTAAACTACCAACGAAAATTAGTTTGAACTCGATCTGATGAGTAGTTTTTTTTTAGTACGTCATAAATACACTATTATTGAAACTTCGACCAAAGTTACAACGAACTACAAGAACTATGTGTACTATGTATATTATGTTACTTGCTGCAACGGAACCCTTCATGGGCGAGTTCAACTCGCACTTGGCCACTTTATTTTTATTTTGATTTAAGGTTAAAGGAAATATGTTGTTGCTGACTGTAGCTAGTTATAAAAACATAATCATAATTATTCGTTTCTTAACTATTTGTGATTGTCAGTTATGAATGAACACTTCGTATTCTTGTTTAAAAACCAGTTGTGAAAACAATAATAAAAAAGGGTTTTTCTTAACCAGTTAACAAAACTTAGTTATGAAAGTGCACGGAAGGGTCGCACTGACCATCATATTTTCTTCGGTATTTGTTGCAGTATCCCTAGTGGTTTTTTTGTCCGGTATTAAATCCCGTTCCCAGCTTGGTGGTAGGTCCCAGTCTTGTGAATTTGGGATTGTCTCTTCGTCACTGTAACATTGTGTTTCAATTTCTGTTTCGGGAATGTACTTCCTTTTTCGCCTTAGTTCTTAAACAATAAATCCACTATTAATAACAAATATATGGCAGTATGTACTTTTCAAAATGCTTTTTTTACTGACAGTTACAAAAAATTCGGAAAAAAGTAATGTAATTGCTGATCGATCACCAACAGTTTTCATAGCATAGTTTCTTAGAGTAGTAATTTCTGTTAACGCCATAAATTCAAATTATAATTAAGTAAAAACTTCCTATTAAAAATGTTGTGCTCACTTGTAAGTGACATACATATCAGAATTATTATTATTATTTTTTAAATAAAGAGTGACTAGACGAGCATGGCATGTGCCTGATGGTAAGCAAAACGCCTGCCACATAACAGCACAGTGGCACGCAGCTATTGGAACATGAAGAGTCCAAATCATTACCTAGCACTGCATTGCGCTCGTCACCCAGAGATCTAAGTTGTTATATCTCTAAGCCCTGTTATTTCTCTGGAAACATTGCCCTTCAAACCGGAACACAGTAATGTTTGCACATTACTGCTTGGCGGTAGAATAACTAGCAAAGGTGTGGCCCTTCCCCAGGCGGACTCCGCCGAAAGTCCACAGTACCACTACAAGAAATATGTTTTTGTAATGTATCTAGCGTAGGTATTCATATGTATTGCTGTTAGTGAGACTTTATAAGTAAAACAATATTTTAGGCCTAATTTAATATTGTATATTCAATAATATTATTAGGAAATGCGAAATAAGCTGAAAAGGTTTAGCACAACTGTATTAAAAAGTCACTTACCTTCCATTTCCAAAATTACACTTATTTTGGCACTTCTAATCACTTAAAACAACGCGCCTGTCCGTTCACGTCAAATTTCGAATGTAAACTAAAAGTATTCAAGCTTTCAAGCTTTGAACCAGTGTGACCAGATTTAGTTTGACAAATCTACTCACTGTAATTTTAGTTTACTTATTTATTAAAGTGTAAAAAATTTATGTTATTTTAATAATATCCGTAGCAGGTGGAATTTAAGTTAGTAATTAATTGATATCAAATCTAGTTAGGGACACATTTAACTGTTTACACAATTTCAAATATTATAGACGTGCCCAAAAAAATTAACCACCACAAAACAGAACTAGCCCGGTACCGATCGGGTACAAACAGATGTGCACACGCCATTACCGGCCATCTTGCCGTCTTTTCGCTACCTGAGGAGGCATGAAAATTTGTAAGTGAGAAGATTTATTGTGGTTATACGGATATTCGACGTATATACATATCGGTATCAAAATAAAGTTTATAAAGTCTAGTTTAATTTAAAATAGGTCGATTTGGTATAAACTGCGATCGTCTTGCACAAAATCTTGGTAGAAAGAAAAAAATATCGAAAATACATTCTATTGTAGAGCTTAAACTTTTTTTCCTACATATATAACCTAATTTTTACTATAAATTCTTTAGCATATTTATTCCTTATAGTTTTAGCTGTTTTTACTTTGTTAGTTATATCTATTTTTGTTGGCAACGAAAGAACAGATTTGCTTCCTTAAATATATTTATGTGAAGTGGCCGGACGGTTCAGAGTGGTCGAGCGCGGCGACGCGGACGTTCAAGTGGTTATTAGGCCCGCAGTAGTCTTGTAAACCGTTTTTTTTTTATTATAATTGAATTGTCGTTACACCAGTGCTGATTCAAGCATACGGTGTGTTTCACACCAGGTGTGTTGTCCGCACTGGCGTCGCTCGTGTGCACAGCCGTGCGGCTACTCACGCCTAGCGCGGTAAACACTCTCAGCGTGTTTTCCGTACTCGCGTTACTCGATGCAACGCGAGTGCGGCTAGTCGCCACTGACGTGTTATTTCAGCAAAAACGCCTAGCATAAAAAAACACCTAGCAGCTAATGTGACAAGTAAATAAACTTGAAAATAAACGTTTAGCTCTAAAGAAAGTAGATATCTATCCACTTACTGTTTTTGTTTAATGATATCTTTCACGTATGTGTAAACCTAGCTGTCAGTGTTGTTACTTTTTTGGTCCAACTATATGTTACCGGGCCTAAAGTAACAAAACCGAAGTAACATAATATGTTAACCTAAACTTAAAAAAAAAAATTGCGGCTCTCTTACTCTTTAAATTAATTTAAAAACAACAATTTGTTCATTATGAAATAAGCATTTTTTATATTACGGCATTGTAAGAAATGTTTAGATAAGTGATTAACACGTTAAACGCCGACGGAAATTCTATGATTTTCTGTTTGGGCCATGGGGGGCACCATTTGAGGGACACTAAAATGCTCCGTTCAGGCCATGGGGGACACCATGTGACCGCGATCTAGTGTTGACTTCAAACCCTTTTGCCAGGCCAAACGGAGATGCAGTCAAAACAAAGAAATGGTTTTTCTGGACACGTTCCACAAAATGTTACTACTTTTTTTGTTTTGTTCTTGGCCTGTTTTCGTCCCAAGGTTTTGGCATTTAAAATAAAATAAAAAGAGCCTTTATTCAGACAAATACGTAAATTTCACATGCACTATCATTATTTCATTTGATTAATAATTATAATATATGCTTAAAACAATTGTATTAATATGCATTAAAATATTTCCTTTTAAAAATTAATAATCAATTTAAATAAATTTAATTATTATAATTTTCGTCTGTTTGTCTATTATAGACATAGGCCTCCTCCAACTTCTTCCACAGACTTCTGTTATCAGCTGTTCTTGTCCATGTACTGCCTGCAACTGCTTTAATGTCGTCCACCCATCTCCTAAATGGTCTTCCTCGGTTTCTCTTTCTGTCTCTCGGATACCAGTACATTATAGTTTTATACCACTTCTCTCGTCCTCTGACAGTATGCCCCGCCCACTTCCATTTAAGTTTCTTTATTGTGACTGAGACATCCTTTGTTTGTGTTTGTTTTCTGATTGCCGACGTTCTTATTTTGTCTGATAATCTCTTCCCCGTCATGCTCCTCTCCATAGCGTTTTGGCATACTTGTAACTTTCGAGCGTGTGCCTTTGTAAGAGCCCATGTTGGACACCCGTATGTAAGGACAGGGAGGATACAGGTGTTGAAAAGTTTCCTTTTAATGGTCATGCTTGTTTCACTGTTTTTCATCACTTCTTTTAGACTCCAGTACCTTTTCCAAGCATTGCCTATTCGCCTTTCTATTTCCTTTGAAGTGAGATCTGACGGCGAGATTATTTGGCCCAGATAAACGTATTCATCAACATATTTGATGATGTTGTTGTAAAATTTGCTTGAATCTACGGAATGTCATTGTGGAAGCTATTTCATCGACTCTAAATTCGGGATCCGATGACCAATATAATTCGAAAGTAGGTAAAATATTGTATCCCATAATAATCAAGATACCTAGAAAAGCCTTCAATTCTTTTATGTCTAGAATGGTCCAGTTTATTACATTGTTTTGATTCGCATATCGGTTAGTCTCTGTAATAAGCAAATCAAAAACTTCTTGTGTAAAGATTTTTTCAAAATATCGAATGGGCCTGGCATTAGATGGTAACACGCGTGTCGGAGTCATTGGAACACTATCAAAGGATTCAAACTGTGGCCTAATATCAGTCCACGAGGCTTTTTTCCACGCTACTTCATCACTGTCAGAATCACTTTCTTCTGACGCTGCTTCTGATTCTGATGGCGTATTATCTTCAAATGAATCGCCGTCTTCATGTCCAGCCCCACTTCCTAGCCTCATCCTAGCTCCACGTCCTATCCCAGTTCTAGCTCCTCGTGCTGTTACAGATCTACGCCCCGTTCCAGATCCACGTTCCGTCCTAGCTCCTCGTCCTCTAACTTTTACAGGTAACTCACGTGAAATAGGAGATTCAGCAAGCAGTAGTACAGACGGTTGCGGCACATTAGGTAACAGTACTGCAGATGAAGACGCTACAGGTTCTGTTACAGTAGATGGAGGTATTACAAGTAAAGGCTCACCACATGGGACATCTGCATCAGATGATGGAGATAGTTGAGGCGATAACGATGCTCGTATTGAAGCAGTAGATCGAAGGTCTGGATCATCTAAATCCCCTAAAATTCGCTGTAATTTCGTGACATTGTAAGGAACGTCATCCTCTTCTGATTCTTCGCCATCTTCAGACTCTTCCGGGTCTGACAAACTGAACATAGCACACAACTCCTTTTCGATTTCGTCATCTCTGAGTATTTTCATTTTCAATCAATCTGCAAATAAAAACCAAAAGCCATGCAAAAACCACACCAAGCCCTGAGAAAAAGCAATAATAAGACCACCCAAACCTTTATTCCCTAGTCGTAAAACAAAAAAACAGTTACCATAACCACAATGAAGAAATATTTTCTCTAATTTTATTAAAAGTAAGCGGATACCTCACGGTTAGAGGGAATATTCTTCCCACCAACTAAAATCGACATAAATAAAAATTCGTGGCAGATATATAAAAAATACGTCTTATATCTATGAAGTAACATTAAAAAGCACAACTTCTAGAAGAACTTACGAGGGTGGATTGATAAGTTTCCGGCCTGACCAAGAAAAACAACGTATTTAAGTTTTTTTATTTTTTTATTTCTCAACATAATCTCCTCCAAGGCTGATACATTTCTCATAGCGGTGTTCTAGTCTAGTAATGCCATCTCTATAGACTGATTCGTCAAGCTCCTCAAAATACCCATTTACAGCTTCGATTACTTCTTCATTGTCCGCAAATCTCTTACCGCCAAGCCATTTTTTGAGGTTAGGAAACAGATAATAGTCACTCGGGGCTAGGTCTGGAGAGTAGGGAGGGTGCGGCATCAATAATTCAAACTTCAGATCGTTGATTTTAGCCATCGCAACGATTGACGTGTGCGCTGGTGCGTTATCGTGATGAAACAAGATTTTTTTCTTCGCCAGATGAGGTCGTTTAATTTTCACTTCGTGGCTCAAACGTTGCAATAAGTCTGCGTAGTATTGACCAGTGATAGTTTTACCCTTTTCAAGGTAATCAATGTATATAATACCTCTTGCATCCCAAAAAACAGAAGCCATAACCTTGTTCGCCGAAAAAATTGTTTTTGCCTTCTTTGGAGTTGGTTCCCCTGGTCCAATCCACTGTTTAGACTGTTCTTTGGTTTCAGGAGTGTAGTGGTGGACCCAAGTTTCGTCAACGGTTACGAATTGACGCAAAAATTCGCTTGGATTACGCTTATACAACGCCAAATTGGCGGTAGAAATGTTCTTTCGAATCAATTTTTGGTCGCCTGTTAGCAAACGCGGCACCCATCTTGCACAGAGCTTTTCCATGTACAAATGTTGGTGCAAAATATTTTGTACACGTTCATATGACATCATACAGGTCTCAGCTATCTCACGCACTTTTAATCTGCGGTCTTTCAGCACTATTTGATGGATTTTTTCGATCATATCTGGAGTTGTGACCTCAATGGGGCGTCCTGAGCGAGGCTCATCAGAGGTGCTCACACGACCCTTTTTAAACTCGGAAACCCACTGCTTAACGGTTGAATATGATGGGGAGGACGTCCCCAGTGTTGAGTTCATCTCTTCTTTAAGTTCCTTCGGCGTTAACCCCTTCAAATAAAAGTATTTGATGACAGCACGAATTTCCAGCTTTTCCATTTTTACGAAAAACACAGAGGCGTCTTGTTCAGCGTGCTCTCAAACCTAAACTAAAATGGCGATCGAACTGAAACTATAGCTACAAGCTATCTAAGGATGAGAACGCCACCTCAAGGTAGGCCTAGTGGCGCCATCTCTTGGTCAGGCCGGAAACTTATCAATCCACCCTGGTACCTCTTTTCACAACTTTATTGCAAATATATGTACCGATTTCTCTCGGAGTACAAAAAACCGCCAGTTTTGAACATTCAACTCAAGAAATTTGAGATGTCAAATAAAACCAGAAACAAACGTCATAATGTTAGGTTAGTGTGGCCAGGTCGAAAAATAAAATCACAATTTTTTTTTTTTTTTTATTGATTTTTATTGGTGGGAAAAATATTCCCTCTAACCACAAAAGGGTTAATAGTTTTTGTGTTGCGTTGGGCAGATTATTTGGAGGGTAGTAGTCATCTTCCCCCACGGTGACTAGCCGGCTTGGGGTGCTTATCTGCAGTGTTTTTTTGTACAAGGAGTTTGATTTAATGTGGTTCCGGGTGCCTATGTTGGCTACTGGTTTTTTGGGATCTCGGATATAGAAGACGACCTTCCTCGGGCCATATAGTGTAAAATGTTGGGTTTGATTATTTCTTTTGTAGCAGCAATAGGCGAATTTTTTCCTTCAATGTTGTTCGTGTTCGATTTCTTTTCTGAGGACCAATTTTGTGATTCAGAATTATCTCTTTTTCTTTTTTCAGCCTTCAGCCTTCTCTATATTTAGGACATTAGGGTTTGGTAAATTCTCGCTTTTTGCGAAATAACTTTGCAATAATAATATCACCAATATGTAGTTTATCCGAAACGTCATGCTGGTCAGTTTAAAAGATGTAAGAAAGGAATTTTCTCGGCCGGTCTCGTTGGTTTTCTTTACCACCAATTTGTCATGCTTTAAGTATGCTATGTTTCCCTTCTTGCGTTCTTCTTCTAATTTCGGTTGTAGTTGTTTTCTCGTTTCGAGGACGCTTTTTGAATAATCTTCTTTCACGTAAATGCCTTGTGGAAGGTTAGATTTGTTTTTGAGCACGATATGTTTCTTCCATGTAGTCGTAAAGGTCACTACAATGGGACGGCTTTTAGTGGATGTAGCGCCAATTCTATAAATAGTACTTATTTCTTGACAGTCCAGAGGAGTACCTGATTCTACGATTATTTTCTTTATGAATTCTACAAGATCCATTTCTCCTTTTCCATTTTCTTCAACACCGAAAAAGACCAAATTATTCTTCCGTTTATCTTTATCCACATACAGTAGGTTTTGTTCTAATTCAAAAATTTTTAATTTGAGATTATTATTTTCTTCAATGAGCGATTCTAGTTTTTGATTTAACGCTTCCGCAACATTTTTTGTGACTGTACTAGTTATTATTAGAGTTTGTTGATTTAGCTTGTCTTCTAATTTTGACCACAAAATTTCCATATTTTTATCCATTTTCTACGGTAAATTTGGTTTATGTAATGGTAGTACTAAATGGTTTAATTTATAATTTTGATGCTTGCCACACTATTGAATATGTCGATGCCATTCGGTCATTCTTCTTAGTCTGTGATTCGTTGGTGATTCGGTGTATAGGTTGGGAGGTTGGCACTATTCACTATTGTTTATGTTATAAAATATGGCTGATGTATTGTACTAATTACGTAGGCTGTAGCCGGAGGTTCCAAAAAAATGCAAAGTTTTAAATAAAACTAATTTATTAAAATAAAAGTTACAATTAATTTCTATGTACTAAGAGTATGTATTGATCGATGAATGATCGGAATACAAAAGAGGCCGATGCCTCGTGTCCGCCGTCGCAGGTAACCTCGGGTTGACGTCAATCGAAGCAGCGTTCTGCTGAGCTTGCGCCTCGTGTCGCTGGAGCCGCGTGCAGTGTATTGCGGGCGATGCTGATGCGGCAATACGCTAGGGTTGGCTATGTGTAACATCTCCCCCCGTAGAACGGTGACTATTGCAGAACTTGTTCGAGATAGTCGCTGGTAGGTATATGTGATCAACCCTTATTTGGCTAGGGTTGATGTTGGAGGATTCCGAGACTGCGTTTGTTGCTTCTGGAGCGCCACTGAGTGTCTCCGTGGATGCTCTGTCTTCGTTGCTTGCACGTAGTCGGCGGTACAGTAGCGAGGCAATGAATGTGCCAGTGCCCAATGATAGTATCATGTAGATAGGTATGGTGGTGTGATATATGGCTGGATCAGTGATGTCATCTAAGTTGATTGAAGATTGGGCTGTTAATGCGCTATTTAGTGTGTGAAGTTTTTCTAAGTTCGGCGAGTTGAGGGTGAGTTTTGGGTGGTCCTTGGAGCTTGGCTCGTAGTGTAATGGCATTTCCATTATTCTAATGACATGTCCTTTGATGTGGTCGTTTGAGTTGGAGATTGTGAATCCTGGTGTTTTCAGGTTACATTTTAGTGGAATAGTAACCAAATAACTGCCTTGTAGTGTCCGATATTCTTCTTGTCCGCAGGATATCTTCACTTTGGTTGGTACAGGAAAGCTTAGGGTGTAATGCTTGTCATCCAGTGATTCCAGGGCTTCGTTTGACAGGGTCACAGATGTCATCTTGCAGGTTGGCTGGAGTTCCTGGCGAGTTATGAGGTGCTGGATGCAATCCGTGTTGTCCTGGGTATTAAGGCTGGGCTTTGCTTCGCAGAGATATAATGCATTAATCTTCGGACATTCTGTCTCTATGTACCTAGTGTCTTTGCTAGAGAGTGCTATGAAAGGTGAGGGTGGTACTAGGATTTGATGGTCTATATTGGGAACGAGGGATAACTTATAAAACTCATAAGTCAAGGGAACTACGATAGGAACCTTGATAACTACTACTATTTGCTTACCTAAATAAAAGTACCCTAATTTGATTATTTCATAAAAGTTTCTAAATTCTATGTTAAGGATTTCATCATTGGAATATAATGTCCTTAACTTCTCAAACATCTCTTTAACGTTGCCTATGCTAACTAAAGAATAAGGAGTGCTCGATGCACGAATAAAAGCTAATGTATTTTCTAAATTCTGTAACTCCTCACACAAATCTTCTATATTATCTCCCAGGATTAATAAGTGTTGTGCCAGATGGGCGTATTTAACCAGATCTGCGTCTCTAGTTGCATCGGTTTGATATATAGCGTTCAATGCTTTATTCATTTTCTCTTGATTTGTGACTATATTACTAATTATTTGAGAACTCTGGGAAATAAAATGTTTACTCTACATACTAATATGATTATTAAATTCCGATTCTAATTTCTGTTCGTTATTGCGCAACGTGTTAATAGCATGCTCATATTTTAGTGCGTCGGTATAATCTAGGTTACCGGAAATACTTTTTATAACAGAGCCTAGACCGTCAATGAGGCCTCGTTTATTACGAACTGATTCAAAAATATTAAGTTTTTCTGTAATTAATTTGACTTTATTGTTAAGATGTTCTAGGTGGGGATCAAATATAGATAAAGTTTTATTGTTCAACAAAGGTCTTAACTCTGTTGTCTGGGACTTAACTGATTCTATCTGAAGACGAATGTTTTCTAAGTCAATGTAACTTAGGAAAGAGTGATAATGGGAGACCATTTTTGCAGCTCCTAGTTTAAATGGAAGAAGTCCTGGTCCATGGTCAAGCGAGTCAATCATCATTTCCTGTCCTTGGGTCTGGTAGATCATTGTCAGCCATAGTAGTGTCCTGTAACAATTTGGTGTGTTTAGGGCTTCGCTTAAGGCGAGATTTGGCTACAGGGCCGCGTTTCTTCTTCGTATAAATGTGTATTGGAAGATCGGCGAGCACAGTGTCTTGTGTGTAGCGTGGGGCTAACTTTTGTCGGGACGCTACCGGATTTCGTACAAAGACTTGTTGGTCAGGAGAATAGTCTTTCTCGGGTTCTCTATTTTTATTACGAGCCTCGGTCAATTGGGTCCTATTATGCAAAGAAGTCTGATTAATGAGGTCATATACTTGATTCATTCGTTTCCTGTGGTCCTGAGAGTACTGTTGAAATAAATGTTCTGATATATCAATATCTATAGGGTCACGCGGGTCAAAATGTCCGGTTATTAAATCTAAAGGTCTGCACTTGGTAAAACTATGGATTGAACTATTGTACGCTAAGATGGCATAAGGCATGAGGTTTACTGCTGGTTCATTGCGTTTCTCGATTTTCAGTATCCTAAGATGTTCCAGAATAGTGGAGTGAAACCTTTCTACTATGCCATTGTCATTTGGGCAATGGGCTAGTATTTTGTGATGTTGTATCTTGTGAATTCGGGTGAATTCCAAGAACAATTGGTTGGTGAACTCGGGGCCTCCTTCCGTAACAACAGTTATGGGGATGCCATGATGAGTACAGAATACAAGAAGCGCTTGTACAACGCTCAGAGCAGTACTGTCTCTCAAATAGTAAGCTTGTGCGTACTTTGAGAAGGCATCTACTATTGTGAGGAACTTTTCATTTTGGGCGGTAAAGAGATCGAGATGAACTATTTGGAATGGCTTAGAAGGCGGTGGAACTATTGAGAATCTTTGTTTAATTGGATTTCGGTCGTACTTAGCCTGGCCACAAATGCTGCATTCGTTTATATATTTTGCGATGCATTCCTTCATTTTGGGCCAGTAATATTTGGAAGACAAAGCTAGATAGCATTCGGCTATGCCTCTATGATTTGTCTTGCCTTCGTGGTACTTTTTAATGATCTCTTGTTGGCGTAAGTACTCTTTGACGTTTTCTAGTTCGACCGTAGTTAGTACAAGGTTCATAGAAGAGCTTCTGAAACTTTTCTGTAACACAGGGATGATTTTATACATTGCAAGACGGGGATGAATAATAATGCCCGTTCTGACCTTAGGATTGACAAATTCTTTCACTGCACTAATGACGTCAGTTTCTAGGTTTGATTCCGATAGTTGTATGGTCGTTCGAGTATGTGTCTCAAATGGTTTGGTCACAGTTGGTCTTTTCTTAATATCTCCTACTAATACGAAACAAATCTGTCTATGAAATTTGTTTAGCGGATCATCGGAAATGGGAATTTCTAAGATGGGATCCTCGGCACTAGTATGAGCAGTGAGAGTTTCGGATCCATCTGGTGAGTTTGGTCTGTTTATTTCAGAGGCGTTTACAACGAGTGAACTAGCTGTAAGTGTAGAAGAGCCAGCCACTGAAGGTGGTACTCGAGGAGGGTTGGTCTTAGTCGAATTTGTGTTCTCATTATTTAGTTCGATACGAGAAAGTGCATCGGCATTGGTATTAAGTTTGCCTTGCTTATATATGGGCGTGAAGTTGTATTCGCTTAATTTAAGCCTCCAGCGTGTGAGTCTGGAGCCGGGCTCTTTTATACTCATTACCCATTGTAAGGGTCTGTGGTCTGTAATTACCTTAAACTTTCTTCCAAACAAGTATGGTCGAAAGTATTTAGTAGCCCAAACAATGGCTAATAACTCCTTTTCAATTGTACTATAATTAGTTTCGCTCGAGTTTAGTATCCTAGACGCATAAGCTATAGGTTTGTCGCTACCTATTGATCCTTGAGAAAGAACAGCACCTATTGCATAGTTAGAAGCGTCAGTTGTCAAAATGAAGTCTTTCGTGAAGTCGGGGTATTGTAAAATAGGGTCGTTTGTCAAGAGTACTTTACATTTCTCAAAACTTTCAATATACTTAAGATCGTCGTAAGTAACTTTTGAACCTTTCTTCAGACACTGTGTCATTGGTTTTGTAATACGCGCAAAGTCTGGGATAAATTTCCTATAATATCCTAGCAAACCAAGAAAGCGTTTGATCTCGGTAGCAGTCTTAGGGATTGGGAATCTTTGAATGGCGGAAATTTTGTCAGGGTTTGGCTTGATGCCATCCTTACTTATAACGTGACCTAGGTATGCGGTCTCTAGCTTCAAAAATTCGGACTTATCCATCTGAATCTTAAAGTTCGATTCCCTAAGTCTTTTAAAGACTTTTCCCAAATTCACCATGTGTTCCTGTAGTGAAACACTAAACACGATTATGTCATCAAGATACACTAAGCAGATGACGTTTTGGAGGTCTCTAAGGACATTATCCATCACTCGTTGGAAGGTGGATGGAGAATTTTTAAGTCCCATGGGCATTCGTAAAAATTCGAAGTGTCCATGTTCTACATTAAATGCCGTTTTGTGGATATCGTCAGAATTCATTTCCACCTGGTAAAACCCACTTGCGAGATCTAACGTGGTGAAGTAATGACAGTTACCAAGTTTATCTAACACGTCATTGATGTTCGGAATAGGGTACTTGTCGTCGATGGTCTTCTCATTGACTTTTCGGAAGTCGACGACAATGCGCCATTTGGCTTTACCGGACGCGTCCGCTTTCTTTGGAACTACCCATATGGGGGAGCTCCAGGCAGATTGTGAAGGGCGGATTATACCCTGATCGAGCATTTTTGAAATTTGTTCCTGAACTTCCTGTCTGTGAATGAATGGGTATCTATAGGTCTTGGTATAGACGGGTAGTTCATCGGTGGTGTTGACATGGTGTTTAATTTTATTGGTGAAAGTTAGAGGTTCACCTTCTAAATAAAATACGTCAGCGTATTGAGCACAAAGGGACTCTAAATTGGCTCGTTCTCCCGGATTCAGATGGTCAGTACGTAATCGCGAAATCACTTCTGTGGCTCGGTTACATATTTTCTGAGTACGCGTGCATTCAGCGTTAAATAGTTCCGCGCTAACTGGTTGGTCCATCGAAAATACTACGTCATGTTTGGTCGGGTTAGTGATCTCTATTATACCACGGTTATTCTTAACAATAGTGACGCAATCAGGTATAGTACAGTTAGATATTGTCTGTTCTGTAACTAATACGTCACCGTCGTGAAAGTTGATTGGAACTCGTATCAATTTAGATGTATTTGCTGGTATAATGTCTTCGTATAAGTTGCAATTTCGTGAGTCGTACATGCACAAAGGGT
This sequence comes from Ectropis crepuscularia, assembly GCA_963693475.1. Lineage (NCBI taxonomy): Eukaryota > Metazoa > Arthropoda > Insecta > Lepidoptera > Geometridae > Ectropis > Ectropis crepuscularia. Next base: position 26,620,574 of record OY856355.1, read on the forward strand.
TAGTGGATTTGCGAGTGACAAGGACTTTATCCTTTAGGTCAATATTAGACTCTAATTTTTCCAGTAAATCTAAGCCAATTAATCCATCGAAATAATCATGGAATTTGTATACAAATAGCGTAACGTCGCAATTTTCATTAAACTCGTCAAAGCACGGTAAAGTTATGGAATAATTATTACGAGTGGTCGCGTGTATGTTGGTCACTTCAAATGGTTCATAATTACACTGGATGTCTGAGTAATATCTTTCTACCGCATCGGGACTAATGAACGATTGGTTCGCGCCTGTGTCGATTAATAGTTTCAGGGGTGGATTTCTAATTTGTACAAAGGGAAGTTGTCTTTGCGTTTGAAGGTTAATTTCTATTTTAGTTTGTCTGATTTCGTGACCTTCATAAAATCCTGCTGATCACCATGGTGGTCTTCGTCTGGTGTCTCTTCAACATACGCGGGAACATAGTCATGCGTCTGTTCATACGGTGTGACGTCATACGTTGTGTCGTAGTAGGGTGTGTCATAGTACGTAGGATCATAGTCAGTATATACATTTTCAGGGTCATAGTAATTGTCAGATTGCTCACAGTATTGTCCGTCGTTGAAATTTAATTCTCTCGTCTTAAAATAATTTGAAGGGGGTGGATTTCCGTGTTTAGACCAGTCATGTAACATCCTGGTAGGTTGGGCAGGTTTTGTCACATAGTGGCTAACGCCACTCATCGGCTTAGGGCCCATGCCTGAAGGGCTTGGTTGTTGGTAATTTGGTCTGTTCTGGGGCAATCTAAAGATATTACTCTGCATTCTGTAGTTAGGTGGGGGAGCAGCGAACATCTGTTGTGTTCTGGTAAGACCACGGTTTATTGGCATTTGGGGTCTCCAAATTTGCATCGGCCTAGGTGGTGGAAAGCTCATGGGCTTTGAGGGTCCTGGTGTGTGGTGATGCGGAGGGAAGAAAGTCAATGGTCGCTGTGGAACGTTATAGAATTTAGTGGCATTTGCTGAAAAGTCAAATGAAGACGAGGACGTTGACTGCACCCTTCGCTCTGGTAATTGGTCGTTGCGCTGTTGTAAATACAAGGTATTGATTTCCTCGTGAACAAATTCCAGGGCTTTCTCTATCGTGTCGGGTCTCATACAACGAATTCGCGAGCCTAAAGGTTCTTTAAGGCCGCGAACAAACGCTTGCAGTGTCAGCTTTCTATAAAGGGAGCGTTTTGCCTCAATAGTTGTTGGTATTACCTCGTGCAATGTTACATAAGTCATTAAAGTGCTAAAAAGACTTTGGCACTTTTCATAAAATTCCTGAGGGGATAAATGCCTCTGGTTTAAAAGGGCCAAGTCGTTATACAACGCGGTCTCATCTCGTTGGTCTGAGAAATTATTGATTAATGTATTTCTTATACCCTGCCAATTTTCGGGTATGCCATTGGAGTTAATAGTTCGGGCGGCATGTCCGGTAACTTTGTTAAGAATTCCATTTAAAAGTGCTAGGTTGCTTAATTCGAACCCGGGCTCCGCTCTAACAAATTGCGCAACTAACTGGTCGCATAAATGTATAAACCGCGTTAATACATTTGAGTTCCCGTCAAATTCTGGTAATAGGCGTAAAGCCTTGTAGACTTGGTCGACTAGGTCTACACTCATGATTGTGGTTAAATTGTTCTCAAAAGTATTTCTTAATGTAACACTATCTTCTAAAATAATTTCTAAATTTCTATTTGCATCAATTTGCGCGAATCTACTTCTAATCCTAGCTCTATCAGTACGCGATTTACGAGGGTGAAAAATTTTCGAAACTTTCTAAAACGAAAGAAAAAAAAACACAAAGAAAGTCACCACTATTAAATCGTATATACATTTTTTTTTAAATCGAAAAATATATGAAAAAGGAAATATTAAAAGGAAATTATAAGTAGGAAAGGCGAGCAACTCTAGTAAGATCTAGGTACTTACCAAACTTGCATTTCTCTGTCGTATCTATGTCTGGATACACCTCTTGGCTGCAGCTCTCACGTAGGTTCAGAATACCTGGGCCGGTGATCGATTCACTGACTTTACTTTACAGGTATCCTACCGACTGCGCCAATTACGTAGGCTGTAGCCGGAGGTTCCAAAAAAATGCAAAGTTTTAAATAAAACTAATTTATTAAAATAAAAGTTACAATTAATTTCTATGTACTAAGAGTATGTATTGATCGATGAATGATCGGAATACAAAAGAGGCCGATGCCTCGTGTCCGCCGTCGCAGGTAACCTCGGGTTGACGTCAATCGAAGCAGCGTTCTGCTGAGCTTGCGCCTCGTGTCGCTGGAGCCGCGTGCAGTGTATTGCGGGCGATGCTGATGCGGCAATACGCTAGGGTTGGCTATGTGTAACATACTTGTTGATGTCCTCCACGGTTTGTTGTGCACACTTCGATCGAATTTGACGGCGGAGAAACTAATTTTGCACTAATACTTCGATATGTTTGAACTTTTTGAGAGTCTTTTCGCGATATAAACACTATTTCGGTTTCGTATGACACTTATATACACTGTTTTGTAATTATTTTCATAAGACAATCACTTAGTACGTGTTTACAATTACGCAGCTAGGTTTTGGCATTTAGCTTATAACAATTAGCGCATGATCGGCGGCACTTTTTGCTAGGACCATCTTTTTTTTCCAATTTATGTTTAACCCTTTTTGGTCTCGAGTCTCTAACAGTGTTTTATTTCTCCTTTATTAAGCCTAGTAGTATTTGCTTCCTGAATTCTACGATTTGCATCCGTCTTCCTGTCATTTGATACAGAACTAAAGCATTGATCAACGCAGTGTTCAGAAGCAAGTTTATGGCAAGTTTCTTATACCATTTGACACTTTTTCGTAATGGTGTGCAGTATGCCGTCATTTGATCGGATAAATCAACCGCTTCTTTTGCCTTGTTATAATCGAGGACTATTTGAGGTTTGTAAGACACTTTGCAAGCTTTTGTTGACATCACCCTTTTGAATTTGTCAGTGTGCTTAGTTGAAAGAACATACACATCTCTCTTGTCTTTCCATTTCAAAACTGTAATAAGATAAGAAAAGAAAACTCTTTATTAAAAGCCATAAAGCAAAAGAAAGACAATAAACTAATACCTTAATACCAATAAAGTCCACGTACAATGGTCCAAGTCAGGGACTAAGTGCGGAAACCTTACCCACTAGAAGTAGTGGGTAAAACAAAACTTGAACTTGAACTACCAATAAAGTAATACCTTCGACACTTTCCATGGCAATGTGCTCTCCACGCTTCAGTTTTTCAGTAATTACTTTTTTAGGTAGATTTTTCCGATTCTTTCGTATAGTACCAACATGTGTTGTGATGTGTTTCTTTTTTCAAAAGCTGTCGCGCTAAATCAACACTTGTGTACCAATTATCGGTATACAGAGTGTGACCTTTGTCGAAGAGATCACTGCACAAAGACATTACAACGTTTGTTGGTGTACTGTTGGTCTTGTCGTTTTCCTTTCCCGCATAAATGCTAAGTTTGAAAAAAGTTTGTACGTATATCCTGGTAATATGCAAAGTTTAAATATTTTTATGCCATATTTGTGGTGTTTTTGTTTATTGTACTGACGAAAAATCAGTCTTCCACGGAATGGTACAACGCTTTCGTCAATGCATAAATCTTCACAAGTACCTCTACCATGAGTTTATTAGCTTACTCTACTACAGTAGTTAACGTGAAAACGCAACTACAATAGTCGGCTTCAATATTCGTACCATGAGCTGTGTTGACGTTAACTACTCTCGTTATAGTTGAAACTATATCAATCGTAGTAAGATTTTTAATCTGTGGTTTAGCGACAAAATGTTGACGTTTTTTTTTTTTTTTTTTTTTATAGCATAGAGTGACGAGACGAACAGGTCATGTGCCTGATGGTAAGCAACATGCCTGCCACATAACAGCACAGTAACACGCAGCTATTGGAACATGATAATCCAAATCATTACCTAGCACTGCACTGCGCTCGTCACCCAGAGATCTAAGATATTATGTCTCTAAGCCCTGTAATTTCTCTGGAATCATTGCCCTTCAAACCGGAACACAGTAATGTTTGCACATTACTGCTTGGCAGTAGAATATTTGGCAAAGGTGTGGTACTTCCCCAGGCGGACTCTGCTAAGAGTCCTACCACTATAGTTACGTGCAATCTGTAACGTTACTAACTTCAAGCATCGTAAATCTGTCTCTCTTTTTCACATTAGACAGAAAGAGAGAAAACACAATGTATATTTCAAGTCGATATTGTAGTATTAACCAACAAAAATTAAAAGTCGCTGCTTACGCGTAATATGATACTATTGCATACATTTTCAATTTATTTCTATTGCGTTGACATTGATTGTCAGTCGGCTTCCCAGCCGTGAACAAAATTTTTGTTTGTTTACTAACATATTAACTAACTTTACTCGCCTCCGATACGTTTGAGTGCAAGGATCTCGTATTTCTAAGTATTTTGTTTGTGTGAATAATGCCCAAAACAAGTGCCTCTCAGTTTGAGTTGATGGTAGATTATATGGAAAGGTAAGTGTTAAATACGATTAAGTGCATTAGGTATTAAAATTTCATAATTTCATTTGATCAAAGAAGCTAGTTCTTTTCTCGGAGTGCTATGATATAAAGGCACTTGAGATTGTTTTTAGCCACATTCTTTTACCAAGAAGGGAACGTTTTTATATGAACCTTGGCTTTGCTAGTTATAAAAAAGGTATACCTCTTAGATTTGGAATGTAGAAAAGTGAAGTGGTTAGGTTAATATTTTTTGTAGTGTTGTGTATCCAAATACAATTTTTTAAACAAAGAACTTTTAACATACAGAAATGGAGACCTAAGCAAGCCAACAGAAGGGCCTAATGGAAGGTTACGGAATATTCAGCACTGGACGGAGCTCAATGATATTTTGAATGCCGATGCCACAGGAGATACCAAAACTTGTGATAAATGGAGAAAGGTGTGTTGTGTGTGCTGTTCCCATTCTTTTAGTAATATTAGGATAAAATGTCTTCCTATGTATTCCATATTCTGTTTAATCAAGATCTGTTCAGCTATTTTTGCATGAATGTGATGACAGTTGAACTGTAGGGTTTATTATATTTAAAGGTATATTCTATTTTAAGGTATGGAGTGATTTCAAAATTACACAAAAAGAAAAGCAGCTCGAATTCATCGAGCTGCAAGTGGAACTGGTGGTGGGCCAGCTATAAAATTAAAGTTGAGCGAGCTTGAGGAAAGAATTCTCAATATTATTGGAACTCAAACAGCTACAGGATTTGTAGAGGTGGTGGAAATTGGCTTACATCAGGTTAAGGTTGGTTGTGGTTACTAATAAGATGCATGAAGTTAATATCAGCGAAGCATGAAGGTCAATAGATAATTCTTAGGAAATAATCATTTTTAGGTTAATAAATAAAACTCAATATTTTTTATAGGGAAACGTCTCAGTCTCAGAAGATATTGAGACAGCTACACCACCACCAGAAGCTTGTAAGTTCAAATACAATTTTTATATTATGTAAAATTTGTGGATTATGTAAATAATTAAAAACATTATTCACTGAGACTATATTAATTTCCAGCACTTCACAGAAACACACAGCCTAGCAGCAGCACACAGTGTCCTACATTAGTGGAATGTTGTGAGCCTGCCAACTTGAGTGTGCCACTGTTAGAAGCCAGCCAACCAGATACAGTAAGCGTCACTCCAAGACGGCGCCGACAATTGAATTTTACAGAAGCCAGCCCACCTCCATCACACCCACTGGGAGAGTCACTTCGGGTCTCTCCCAGAAGGCGCCGGCGACTGAGTGTGCCGCCATCTACCCCAACACATCCAACAGCTGAGTCTGTTCGGGTCACTCCCAGACGGCGCCGTCGTCGGCGATCCCCTATCCTTAACAGGGCTCGCCGGCCAACACAGTCAGAAATATCTCGCCAGGTATTTCTCAATTGTGATAGTGAGTGGCGGACCTTTTTAAGGGATCGGGAAACTGAGCATGCAAGATTAAGAGAAATTGAACTTCAGCAACAAGCTCGATGGCAAGACTTGTTTCAACAATTTCTCTTAATCTTGAATCAAGCCATGGATATATTTAAAAATAAAATACAATAATATTGCTATTGGACCCTAGAACATTACTTCAGAGAACACAAAAAAAATATAAATTTTAGTGCTATCTAATAAGATAGCACTAAAATTTCAATTTATTTATTGTATATACTTATTTCCATAACTTGTTCAAATTGTTTGTATCTTTACTAACTTTATTTTGTGTAGGATAAATGCATCATAAAATCTGTGTTAGGTACATATATTATGTAGTGTAAGTTTCATAATTTCATGTAATGTAAATATTCAAGTAACTGCTGTCATGTTGTGTACATATTTGCTTAGGGGTTTGTTCTAGCTTAAAATGTGTAGATTTAATTTATTTTTTTGGTTCTCATATTGAAAATGTTCTGTTTTGTGTATGTACCTATGTAATAAATAAATAAACAACAATTAAGATTAATAAAAGTTTTGATAATCATATGTAAGTTTGTAAGTGTAAATAATACAAAAATATGTTAACCACTAATATGATAATAAGTTAAATTCTGTAAGTTTTTACTGTTATTTATTGATAATAATTATTTGATAGGAAATAAACATTTAATTACTAATTTTTTAATTTATCCTACTAATTCTTCTAGCAAGTTGGTCTCGCACAGCTCTTCCCATCAGTAAGTCACTGTTGCCTTCATGCTCTTGCAGTGGATCATTGACAGAGGTTTCTGTGAATAAAACAGAAATTACATTTTTAATGATGGATTTCATGATATAATTTCTGATAAATAATTCACTTCAGATATATTTAAAACTCTTTGACTGTCTGTTAGCTTTAAACTAGATGATTTTAAGTATTGCGGCTGTTATTATATTATTAATATAAACACTTCCATTTTGCAACAAACCTGCTGAAGAAGCACTGTCACCTTCAATGTCCTCTGGCTCCGGAATATTGTACTGTGTTGCAATGTTGTGGAGTATGCAACATGCAATAATTATATGTGCACATTTGGCAGGTTGATAATGTAATACCCTATCCTTGCTCACACACCGCCACCTATTTTTCAACCTACCAAATGTATTTTCAATAACAACCCTGGCTGTGCTATGCTTTTTATTAAACATCTCTTCTATAGAGTGTGGAGATGTTTCTGCATATGGAGTCATCATCCATGGCCTTTGTGGATATGCAGAATCACCTGTAACAAATAATACTTACTCATTATATGAAAAAATCACCACATACAAATATTAGTAGTTATATCTTTTAAGGTATTATTTATATAAATTTGATACACTCACCTAAGAGCCATGATGATTCATTATTTCTGTGCAATGATTGTATATAATCATTTATGTCGCTATTCTCCTATATAAAAGCATCGTGGGTTGCTCCACCAAACTTTGCATTAACTGACATTATTGTACAGTTAGAATCACAAATCTGAAATGTAAATATAAAACAATAAGAATCAATAGTGCCAGATATCTATAATACTAACTAGAAATTAAGTTACTTTCTAATTAAATATACCTATAATTAGTTACCATTTGAACATTCAATGAGTGATAATGTTTCCTGCAGTAAAACAGATGTTCCACTTCATGATTTGGTTTGAAAATTTTGAAGTGGCTGCCGTCTATGCAACCCATGACTCCTGGGACTTGATATTTTCTGTAAAAACTAATAAGAATCCAATAAGTATATACATCAATTGGTATGTAAAACTTATTTACCTGCATTAAAAGTGCTTTTTAGTACTTAAGTAATCTTGTTTTCACCTGTTTTTAATTAAATACCTTTCCTGACGCGTCGTTGGAAATTTTATGAATTTATTTGCTATAGACAGGTGGTTTAATGCTGCAGTAACTTCTCCAATGAACACACTCATGGCCTCTTGGGAAAAATGGTTTGCCTCCCCAACAACACGCTGATAGTCCCCGTGAGCATAAAATAGTAGAGCACATAATACCTGTAAAAATGAATAGGAAACTTATTGGTTTTAGGGGGGTTATAAAATAAAACAGCCATTTTATATGATCTAGATTAGGACTTACCTTGGATTCTAATGAAACCCTTTGTGAGGATCTTAAATTCGTGTGTTGGCGAAACAACTCACACAATTTTATGAACACTTCTTTCGTTAGGCGATATAGTTTTATAAACTTTCTCTCACTTATATTATCGAGGGGATATCCAACTATTTTACGCATATCACTTTGAAATTGTCTTTGTTCTCGTCGTTCGTCTGCTAACGCAGCAGTTTCCAGCATATCTAACGCTAAATATGCTCTACCGAACATATTTAATGTAAAATAACTTCAATTATTTTCAGCGCGACCGGTTAAACTATACACTCTCACGCATCTAAACGTCGGTGAGTGCCGTAACTACTGCGGTAATAGTTCGTAACTATAGCATCTGTCAAATTTGTACCTCATGGTGCCGTTTTCGTATGGAGAGAATGAACGAAAAAGCCAATCTACAGTCACTGTAGTTTAACATAACTACACGATATTAACTATGGTAACTCATGGTAGTAATGTTGGTACCTCAACTATCCGCTAGAGGCGCTGTTCGAGTTTTCATACATTTTCTTAACTACAGTGTCAACGTAAATTACTATAATAAACTCATGGTAGAGCTACAGGTATGTAGTGCTTCTTGAAGTTTTCATTCAATTTATCTACCAACTTCGAAACTCGGTGTAGGCGATCAGACTTATTAGCTTCATCGTGCTGTGAAAAATGAAGCATTTGTAGCAAAAGCTTAAACCGATTTCTTGACATGATTGTTCGTGGAAATAGATGTCCAATTATTTCATCCCTTGACCAATAGTCAGAAAGTTTAGGAAGCCTCACCAAGCCCATAAATAAAAGCAATGCAAAAAAGCTCTTTATTTCAATTTTGTCCGTTGTAGACCAATTACGAATTCATGCTTCCTTTGAAGCTTCCTTGGCAGCAATTTTATTTAAAGCAAACTCATTCGTGTCATCCACTATAAGCTGAAAGATATCATCATCCACCAAAAGCGAGAAGAAATCATACGTAGAATAATTTTTAGCAGCACTGCGAAGTTGATTGGGGAAACCAGGATTTTCAGTAAAAGCAATGACACTGCGCTGTTTACCATTTGGATTAATCCATGTATTTCGTTGTGCATCGTCCGTTATGTCAACTAAACCTCCTAGATCCTCTGGTTCGCTTTCTTCACTATCGAGCACCATCACACGCCGCCGGCGCTTACTTGGAACGGGATCATCATCTTCTGAATTAATTTGAAAACTATCGTTCAGCAAATTAACTTCCATGTTATCAATATCTTCCAAGTCTTCTTGACTTATCTCAAAGTCCACAAAGTCGTTCATTATGTAGGCATTGACGAAACTAAACGCATAAATTGTATTTGTAAGTACGCCTCGTATCGTAAACAAATTGCGGCGTACGGCGTGTGACGTGGGCGCACAGTAAACGATTGACGACGCGCAGAAATCGCGAGCGGTGCGGTGGCCGCGGGGGTGTCCGACACCGCTACCCGCGCGGCCCTGTGTAACGGAAATCTGAATTTCTGCTCGCGGAGGACATGGGGGACAAGGTGTGAGTGACAGTTATTTTAAGGCAGATATATAATTATAATAATTACTTATTTTTTCTATTGGACATTGGATTTTAATATATTTCCTATAACATGGAGCAAAAATAGCGAATATGTTTAATTGATGAAAATCATGTTTTCCGGTTCGGCCCTCAGGTTTAGTGTACTGTCAGCCAAATGGTGACCCCCAAGGCGTTCATCGTGTTAATTGTATTGGTACAAACCTGACAACAAATTTCTCCTCAGTCCAACCGGCTACACTATCACTCACACTGGTGGCGAAAACATGACTGATATTAATTGCTTAAAATGGCCGGTATCAAGACGTTTAGTGTTGCTATATATGGAAAACAAAAAAAGTACACAAGTAGTGTACAAATCTTTTCAAGAAATTGAGGTAACAAAACTGATTAGTCCGGAAGTGTCAAATTCCGGGGACAAGAAATTAACAATAATTTATAATAGATAAATACTATTATAAGCTTTGTTAATTATTTAGATATGCGCAGCTAAGTTTATTTGATGAAAAAACATTAAAAGTTCACAAGGTGTCACAGAATATATTTAAAATAAATGAACTTAAAGTTTTGATTTGTCACTGGGGACATAAAACATTTCTAAAATAAAAATAATGATTTGAAGGACATGCCAAAATGACAGTTGTACAAAATTTTTAAATTTCCCCTCGTCCTCATTGCTGGCATCATTCTGTTGTTTCCGTTTCAGCTAGAACCACATCTGTTGTGTCTGCTCGTCTATCAGGTGTCTCATTTTCTTTGTTGATCTCATTCTGTTGTGTTTCCGGTTCAGCAAGAACCACATCTGTTGTGTCTGCAGCAAAAAAGTCATGATCTTTAAAGACGTGGCGATCTATTGGCTCTATTCCTCATTTACGAAAACCATTACTGCAATGGACTGTTGGGCTGCCTCACTGTAAGCTTCGCTAAAAAGTTTGCTGAATTGGAAGACAGTTATTGCTCTTCCTGGGTTATTGCGAAGATACTTCTCAACTGCGCGGATGTAGTATTTGTTCACAGGCCACATGAAAGACACGTCTAGTGGTTGAAGCCTGTGACTGTAGTGTGGCGGCAAACACGACAGTGGTGTGATTTTTTCTTGCCAAGTCAATAAAATCCAAATTTTTCGAATCAAGAGAGCTGGATCATCTTCATTTGGCTTGGCGAATTTGAGGAAATGTTTAAACCATTCTGTAAAAATGTCCAACTGCATCCACCCTGATGAATGACAAGCAAATCCTGTACCTGGTGGCTGGTGGTGCCCCATCTTGAAGTTCCACCTTCATTCTTTCCCGGGAATAAAAGGGGGAATGTAGTTTCCACCAGCTGCCATACAAATTACAGCAGTGCTTAATATACCTCGCTCTGCAGAGGTGATGGCGCCAACCTGCTTCTTTCCCTTTTACACCAATATTTTAGAACTCTTACTCTGCACTGTCGTAAAGCCAGTCTCATCAACATTGAAAATACAATGAGGCGGGTTGCTTCTTCTAGAAGGTCAAAAAAGGTTGTTTCACTTTATTAAAGCCCTGTGCTCGAGCAAGTGAGGTTGCTTCAGGGCTTCTTAGTGCCAGTTCCGGATCACGTTTTCTAAAAGCAGAAGTCCATGCTTTTCCAGCCATTTCACTTTCTTTATTAAACTTGTGTTCCATATTATTGCGTTCAGCTAACTGATAAGCCAGTCTCCGTAGATCTTGTAAAGTTAATCCTTAAATCGCTTTTCCATTTCTAAAATGTAATGCACCAAGTCTTGTTCTTGCCCCGGACTAAGTTGGACGGCGAGACCCCAATAGTTTTTTATTTTCAACAGCTTCTTTATTTATTCCATTTCCACGTCTTTTGAGCTTCGATCGAGGAACTTCGAATTCGAATTCTTTGCTAGCCTTGAGGTAGCCCATTTGTTCGTTTCTTACAGCTCTTATAGCTTTTTCCATTGATTCCGAGTCCCATGTCTGTTGCTGCGTCTTCCGTTTGTATGTACTTGGCATACTTATCTAAAACAATAATAAACATTTAAATTTATTGGAAAAATTACAATTGAGACGGGTAAAGTGGCCTACTGGGTCACTTTACCTAACGACTGAGTAGGACACTTTACCCGAAACAGCAATGCGACGAAAAAAAGGCAAATCAAAATTCAAATGAGGTTATATTGTCTGCTTTTGCCGTGAAATAACAAGTCCATAATAGAGACTAAACCGTTAAAATATTACATTATATGATGTATATAACTTTTGTTAGACACAGTAACTTATCAAAATGTTTAAACCATTTACCTTAGATCATAGACCCCAAAAAACACTTTTTTTGCAATAAAAACTTAACGCATAAAGCAAGCGTGTCCGTGTTTACTGGAGCACTAATGGCGTCGGATAATGAATTATGTACACATGCTTTTGATAGATGGTGGTAGTTGGTTAGTCATAAAAACGTATTTTGAATTAAACATATTTAAATTAATAATATTTTTGAATTAATAAAACATATTTTGCGTCTTATCTTAGATCTGCTAGAACATCATTCCTCCATTCTGCAGGATCGAGGGTTGTCAATTTCGTCAAATACCGGGTAATGTTCATGACCATCATGACGCTTTGCCCCTGATTGGCATTAGCTGATCGATATCTATTTTGGCTGACGTTTTTATTCCTGGACCACAATCATTTCTACGTTTTCGACTGCACCTTCTGGTCGTAGGCGACCAGGCGTGATGGTTTGTCGGCAGTAATTTCAGTCAGTCTCTTGGAATGATATCTGCTACTAGGCCCAGCCTAATTTCTTATCTCCAGTACATATGAAGTCGTGTGTAAGTTATACACCCTATAATGAAATGAACACTGATAAACTTTTTCGCAAAATAGTCCTCGAAGTACTATTTTTAATGATTTGATGTTTTCGTGGCGGAAAATTGTGTTGCTATTGATGAAATAATGGGACACTGCCTTGTCTGCTTGTCCATTGTCTTCGCCTAGAAGAATCCATGATCTCGGTCTGACCGCAAACGCTAGGTGACGGAATGATGAGTCACACAGCTGGCATTTTCAGTCGTGCGATGCCGAGCAGTGCCACCACGAGATGAACTTGTGGCATCCGAAAAGCCATCAGGTACATGTCGGCGACATACAGAGCGACCACGTTGAGAGACCCCACGACCTCGTCGCGAATCTGCTAGGGCTCTTTGAATAGCGTCATGGACACGTTGAGATCCAGCACAGGCTGTAATGGGACTAGGAGTTATTCTTTCAGGTACCTGGGTACCTTAACGTCAATAGATTCTTCTCCCTGTTCGTTATCGCATCGTTCGCCATCCGAATGTGACTGACCCGCCACCAAATCTGGTACAGCCTCAAGACACTCTTCCTCGTCCTCGAAACCTATATCAGAGTCGTTTACGTCTCCGAACAGTTCTAACAAATATCCCGAAGTTAATTTATTTTCTGCAACACAAAAAGTGGTTTGTTGAATTTTATAGGAATAAAAAACAAATGAAACAATTATTTAATTTCCAGATCACAAAGAATTATATAGATTAATTAAAGCCGGAATAGCACTATCGTGCGTATACCAATCTTACACCAAATATCTCCAAGGCCGTTAGAAGTATTCGGTTTACCTTAGCAGTTAACTTGACCTATTTATTTGGCTTTTAAAATAACATAAAAAATCTTACCAAACTCTATTTAAAACATTTATTTAATCATTACTTACTTTTCCCATGTACCGTATCAGATGGACCACCCTTGAGAAAGGCGGTTATCCACGAAAAGTTCACACAAGTATAGCATATCGCTGGTTTGCGAGAATAGCGACGGAACTAAAAATGATTGATTTTAGAAAATGGCATTTTTTAATTTCTTTGTAAATATTTTAGTACATACCGCAAAATGTAAATAATTTATTGAGGGATTGACTTTACTGATTAAAGGAAAATTTATCGTAGTATCAAAAAACATAAAAACATTTTCGAACTTTTATTAAAATTATTTAAAAAATCGTCATACAAAGGGGGGTTTCAGACATCAGTCTTTATTCATGAGACACCAAATTATAAAAATCAAGTTATGTCATTTATTTAGCTTTAAAGCCTCTTAAAAATACAAATTAAAACTTACAACAGTGTTTAAAACTTTTGTACTTATAAGTATAACAAAAAAATAGTTTTATAACAATACAATAGGAACTTTAAATTTAGGTATTTATAACCCTGTTTATCAAAATAAATGAAATAAAAATAAACGTAAATTCTTCAAAATAAGTAATGAAAAAATATCTAAAACAGGAACATTAATTCTTAAAAGGAAATCTAAGTAAAATAAATCATTTATTTTACAACCCCTCATAAAATTGACGATAATAGTTTGGAATTATATTTTTGTTAACTAAATCTACTAGTCCTTTTTTCTTATTTTCTGAGATTCCGTTCCTTTTTTTATAAGCAGATTGCAATCTGTAATTTTCGTCCAAAGCTTTTGATGCACGGCTAGTAATTTTCACACATTTAAATTCATTTTCACCGTAAGATGTTTTATAGAAAAAGAACCCTTTGTGGTCAGCATCTACTTTCAAAATCTTTATATCTGCCATTTTCACAGTCTCATTATCAGTATTTTTATTAAAATTTCTACCCATGTCAGAAGTTAGAGACTTTAATTCGTAAAAACTTCTATGACTCATTTCTACGACTTTGTAAGGAGATCCTTTCTTTTTAGCAGTGCGAATAATTGAAATGTACTGATCCGGTGTATAGATAGGGCCAGATTTCAGAGTCTTTTTGATGCTTCTTTCAATGACAGAATGCACACTGTCTCCTTCGTTTTGTGTGTGTCCTTTTATCAGATATTTATGCGTGATACTATTTATATGAGCTAAAGTAGAAACAGCGTACATGTACATACTAATAATAAATTTATTCTTTTGCTGTCCACAGCAGTTATCAGAATAAAAAATAACATCAAGTTTGGCTTCAGATGTTAGATCTCCAAGACTTTTTAAATACTCTAAAACACAGGTCCCTATTTCTATAGCTCCTCTATTTGCTTCTCCTTCATGCCACACGTAGCAGAACGCATTTTTATTTTTCATCTCATAGATCGTAAAGTTTAAGGTATTCACTTTTGAAACATAGTAAAAATTAGACACATCTCCCCTAGGACATGGCATCACAGCTTGTAAGTCATAAACTGCTACAATAGTTGATTCTTTATCTTCTGCTTCTTTCTTGTCCTTAACCTTCTCCATTCTTGAAAGCTCTTTTTCTTTTAGATGGTTCTCATATTTAGACTTCAGTCGATTTTTATCTTCTCCAGTTGCGTTATTGTAGGCAACACAATCCTCGCACTGATCTTTCTTTGGTTGGTAAAATGCGATATTAAATTCTCCATTAAATATTCTATTAAACATGATATAATTAGCACTTTTCTCTCTTTTTTCTTCACACTGTTTCACATAATCTCTATAAATTTCTGCAATAGTCTTACTTCCATCAATATATTCTTTCTGCGTATCCGCTCGACAGTAATGGCTTTCTATTTTTGGTATCGCCTTAATGAAATTTCTCAAACTATCTTTAATATTATTATCTACGCGACTGTGATTGCCATGTTTCCCTCGAAGATCCTCCACTATAATGCCTGAAACGTCACTTCTTGATTTTTCGGTAACTGTTCGAATAAATCTATCAGATACATCCAGCGTAGACATAAAAAAACTCTTACAAACCCGAATTTTTTCGCCATCTTTGTCTTTAAAATAAAATGCGTTATTATTTCGACGTGTTCCTTTTTTATATTGATATGTCGGGACAATAGAGGTCATATTGAATGCTGCAAAAGTTCTTTTACTTTGCAAATCAGGTAATTTATAATATGCGTCAAAAATATGGCGTCGAGTCTCATCATCAAACTTTGTGTTACACTTTAACTTGCATTTTTCTGTACATCCTGGTCCTAATCGTCTCTCTCGTATAACTTTATTATTTTTGCCTACATATTCTTTCCCTGCATTTCGTAGACGTTTTGCTACATTCGATTTCCAAAGTCCTGGCTGCATTTTCCTCTTACGTGTAATATTTTGGTTTGATTTACGTGAAATATTTTCTTCTTCATTCTCTTCTACTGTTTCAACCGAATCTGACGATAAATCATGATTTTCAATGTGATAATTAGGATCTGCGATACTATCATCCGATGAAAAATCTCTTTCTTCCTTTTCTTCTTCACTTTCAGCATTCATATTGGTCAGTTCAACAGCTTTTGGTTCACTTTCTATTTGTGAAATACTTTCTACTGCAGTCTCATCTTTATTATTATCATTTACTGACTCTATACTTACCTTATTTTCTTTGGTTTTATTTTCTAAGCTATGGCCGTGGAGTCCTTTTTCATTTAAATTTATAATGTTATTGGATTCTTTATTACATTCTTCTGTTTCTCTATTGCTGGAGGAAGATGAGCTAGAAGACGAGGAAGATGAGCTAGAAGTCGAAGAAGATGAGCTAGAAGATGATGATGACGATATGGATGGTGATCTTTGTCGCAAAATCAATTTATTTTCTTCTGAATTATTACCTGAAATCCAATAAACATTTATTTATTAACAGAATAAATACAAAAAGCAATAGTTATTTCACGGGTTTCTTGCAGAGGAACAAGCTATTATGTAATAGAAACACTCACATTTTTGTAATTCCCGGGAATCGAACCCAGGAGATTACGATCAGCCACTAGCGTGAGCGTAAACTATTTGCAACAGGACAAACTACTACATCGGAATAAAAATGATATCGAAAAATCTTTCGACTGGTTGAATTCAAATATTTTATTTTGCTTACCTGATGTGTTATTATAATTTATATCATTTTCGATATTTTCATCGCAACTTGTTGCATTTAACGGCAAACTGCTTATAAGTGTATTGGAACCTAAAATATTTTAAATAGTTAAATAGTTGAAAGAATAAATAAAATTGAGATAAACTGCAAATATACGAAAATTGTAGGCTAACCTTGTTCACTATTCGTTAAATCATGTTGATCTTCATTTCCTTTATTTTGACTGGCCGCTTCTTTCAACTTTCCCAAGAATAACATTCTTTCTGCCATCTTGAATAATTCTGTTAAAGATAATTATCTAAAACAAATAATTTAACGTAAATAATTAATCATCAAATAATACCATGTAAAAAACTAACTCAATATTTCTATCCCAAAATCTCTTAAACACAGACGCATTTCGTAATAAGAAGCAAAACCATGCCCACTTTTTTCAAAAATAAGGACGTTTCTTATTTACGACAAAATAAAATCCGTTTATTTTTCGTGAATATAGACTCAAGTTACAAAAAGTCGGTATAAAATACAATATCATAAGCAATCACTCATATTTATTCAAGAATACAGGCGTAAATAGAAATGAGACATAAAAAGATACTTACTTTTATCAGGAACAACGACGGATCACTAAATGAGTCACTATTCTTGAAAAAAAATCAACAATTGTTGCAACCAAACTGTAAATACGTCGGTATTTTCGAGAATCGACCGTGCGTTCACTCTGTTGTCATTGGCTCAACTGAGATGAGTCTTTATTTGTGATTACGCTTCGAGTGTTTTGTCTCAAGTGAATAATGACGCTGTCTCTTTCTAACGAAAGCTGGCGCGATATTGGCGTTGCGTCTCTGTTCACGATAAAATATCAAAGATTTATGATTGTTTGGCATACAGAATTCAATTTGACAGAATTTTGAATTACGTCGGTATTCTCGCAAACCAGCGATATATGCAATATGCATAAAATACAGAAAGCAATATCGTGTGGTGAAGTCCGGGACCAGTAAAGCTGATCGAGAGCGCGAAAATATTTTTTTAAAGTTGAACGCACGATCGTATAGGAGCGTCGTGAAAGGGATAACCCTTTCGTTAAGTACAAACATTTCATAGTCTTACCTCAGCCGGAGATTGGGACATTATTATTAATTCATTTATTTCAAGTATCATAGGCTCATAACATAATCAAACATAAATTCATTTCGTCACAATACAATATAAAACACAAGTCAATAAAACATATTTTACAGACAAAGAAACAAACGTAGATAGGTACACATAAACTAAAAAAAAAAAAAAAAAAAAATTATTCCCAATGTCACAATGGCAGGCTCGACTCATTAATATTTCTGGCTGTGTTCAACATGCAGTCTACAGGAGTGATTTAAGTACGGATTGTCGAGCCTCCCCGCGAGCACGGCCAGCATGCTGTTGGGGCTCCGCCGCACGCGTCGTACCAGTGACATAGCGCGCTTGCGCATTGTTGTGTAGAAGCAATCTACACGAGCTTCCGCAAACATTGTCGACGCACTACAGCATCGGCGGAGCCCTGCCAATATCCTAAACGCATCATTGAACTGGACACGTAGGGCGCTGTACGATTTTTGCGCATAGCCGGACCACTGCAGTTATAGAAAGAGGTGCAATAAGCTCTAAAAAGAGTGTTTTTCACTGCAAACGAACAGCGAGCAAACCTGCGAACCACCATGTTCGCTCTGACCGACAGCGCTGTTGTTGAAACACCTGCCATCGATGTGACATCCAACATGGTGCTCATTGAGTGCCCCAATCAGTCCATTAATATATAGGTTGAAGATAGAGAGAGAACTCAATCCTCCTTGTCTCACCCCACACTCCAACCAGTATGGGTCCGACATAGTGCCTGACCATTTCACATTATTTGTCGGATTCCCGTACCAGTACCTAAACATATTTATAAGCTCATCAGGTATATGAGAATCCCTCATCTTCTTCCACAGCAAGTCATAGCAGACGAGGTCAAAAGCCCTACTGAGGTCAAGGAAGCAAGCGTAAACAGATGTTTTTCTAGTTGTGTAGTATCTGACAGCACTCTTCAAACACAAAATCGCGGTTTCAGTTGATAAACCAGCTCTAAAACCAAATTGGCTATCATGTAACTGTATATATTGATTTAACTGAGTGTTAAGAATGCTGTCAAACACTTTTGCAACTATAGTTGCCAAAGAAATAGGCCTATATATAGATATGTCCGACAAATCACCTGCTTTACTTTTTACAATCGGCACGACAACAGTTTTCATCATATCAGATGGTAAGTATGTGTGAGACAAACAAAGGTTATAAAACATAGTCATGACGCTAGATATATGGGACCCCATATATCTAGCGTCATGACTATGTTTTATTAATGCATATATTAAATGTTCCACACTCAACCCGTCAAAGCCAGGGGATCTGCCTTTCGAAATAGATTTTATTGCATTTACCACATCTATATGTTTTATCTGAGTTTTTACAAATTCTCCACCGGTCCCCGCTGGTACTTGTGCCCTGGATGGTCCTAATGCTGATTTCACTACAAAACTATTTTTAAATTTATCAGAAATAGTTTTAGGATCACTTTCACCATCTACAGTCACCGGCAGACCAGGTCGACTCTTCATGCGGTTAGTATTTTTCCAAAATCCACTGAAGTCTTTGTTACTATGTTTAGAGGCAAGAATATCCATTTTTATCTGCTCTTGGTGGCTTCTACACCATTTTAATCGTGACTTAAAAATTCTCTTACACTCAATCATCTTTCTGTAACATTATCCCGTGGTAGGACTTCCACAAGATAGCCATCGACCTCGCCCTGGCCGTAGCGTGGCTGTCACTCACATGCCTATTCCAACCCACGACTCGTTTAGAGCCGCGTTTGCTCTGCTTACGCTCACCTCTCCGACCCTTCCCAGCGGCCTGTGACAGGGCAACCACAATGTCGTACATCTTATCTATGACTAATCTATGAGACTCTTTATTACAGTACCGATCAGCACATTTTACAAAATGACTAGGGAAATCTATCAATCTAAGACGTTTATGACATTCAGTTCTATAAATTGCTATTTCATTCATTGACCTCTCACCCCAACTCACTCTATCCTCAGACTTTTTAGCTGACATTATTATAGGAGTTATGCAGTCCAACTTACACTCCAATATCATAGGATAGTGGTCCGATAGCAATGTGTCATATTTAACACTCACATTACACACAGATAGTTCAGTCGCTTTGGACACAACACAATGATCCAACCAACGTTTAGATCCGCAGCCTGGAAACATGTGAAAGTACCAGAAGTTAGCCCTATCATATTTATATCTATAGGTACCCATCCAAGATCATTACAAATATTAGACATTTCATTAAAAAATATTTCCCCCGGGTAGGCATTAAAATCTCCAAGTATATATATAGGCTCATTACTATACTCACTACTAATAGCACTTACTGATGACATGCAATCCGTAAACGTTGTTAAGTTCGCCGCCTTATTTACCGGCATATATACACACACCACTAAGAAACGATTAGCCACTGTTTCCACACGTATAGTACATATTCGCGGATTATCACAACCTATAACCGTGACACTAGGAAATACAGCGGTGTTCCACAACAACGCCGTGCCGCCGTACGGTCTGCCGCGCAGGAGGCCCGCCTCCGTGTCTACCGCCGATGTCCCCGTGCAACCGAATCTACCGTCGATACCGTTCAGATACGCCAGGTCATGCGGGAGCAGCCAGGTTTCCTGCAGGGCTATCAAAGCGCACTCGTCACACAGCTGTCGTACGTCACCAATCGCAGTCTTAACGTTTTTACAATTAAAGGTAGCAAATTTACGAGGGTCAAACTGAATGTTCTTAGAAAATGAAAAACTGATTACATTAGCCAGGTATTAGTTTTATTATATCTTTTCAAAATATTGTCCATTCACGTCAATACACCGGTGCATGCGATGGAACCACTGGGAAAAGCACTTTGCCCACTCGTCCTTAGGGGTCTCTTCAATGGCATCGCGATACGCAGCCACCGCTTCTTCAGCATTCATAAACCGCTTTCCTTTAAGTTTTTCTTTAATTTTTGGAAATAAATAAAAATCACAAGGCGCGAGGTCGGGGCTATACGGCGGGTGACCCAGTAATTCAACGTTTGATGTCGCCAAATAGTCGATCGTTCGCTCGGCGGTGTGCGATGAGGCGTTGTCGTGGTGAAGGAGGATCCTACTGCGAGGTCGTTTCTCTCGAACTTTTTCCAAGACAAGTGGCAAACAATTGGTAGTGTACCATTCTGCAGAAACTGTTTTTTGATCCTCTAACACAATTTTTGCGAAATGACCTATCCTTCCAAAGAACGAGGCCACCATTTTTTTCCCCGCACTTCGATCTCTCTTCACTTTAGTTGGCAACTCCTCGAAAGGAAACACCCACTGAGCAGATTGTCTTTTGGTTTCAGGATCATAACAGTAAATCCAGCTTTCGTCACCTGTTAGTATGTCGAACACAGCGTTTGAGTCACCTCCGTTAAATCTTTCAATCATTTTACGGCACCAATCCACACGATGGAGTTTTTGAGCCTCAGTCAAATTATGAGGTATCCACCGGGCGCAAAGCTTCCTGACCGCTAAATGTTCGTGTAGGATTTTGTGCACTTGACTCATACCGATGCCTAAGCTTGTCCGAATCTGCTGATAGGTCACTCTTTTGTCAGTCTCTATCATACGCCGCACAACACAGATGTTATCTTCAGTCGTCGCCGTAGAAGGCCGTCCCTCACGTAAATCATCAGTGAGATTAGTGCGACCACGTTTAAACTCATTAAACCAATTGTAAACAGTCGCACGAGATGGGGCTTCATCGTGAGAGGCCAATCGTAGTCTATCATAACTTTCTTGTTGACTTAAATGACATCGAAAGTCATAAAAAATCATTGCACGAAAATTTTCTCGTGTTAAATTCATGTTGACGTGACACAGACAATTTTCAATTTGCCGCCAAATCGTAAAACAAATGACAAATGAATGAAGTATATACTCAGTAATATTGGCAAAGAGTTCTATTTTCAAATTATAGGATTTTTTTTTATTATATTGTTTATAAGTGGCCAGTTCTAAGAACTTTCAGTTTGACCCTCGTATACGTCGTACTACCCATAATTATATCGTAAAAGGCCGTTTACCGAGGAACTAGCCTCCGCTCGTCTAATTTTGTACTGTACAAATCGTCTAAATAATATTCCTTTCGGCCAGATTTTCTCATCTAAAAATAGATAGATAGAAGATAGAAAACTCTTTATTGTGATACAAAAAATAAAATAAAAAATACATTGACAAACTTAAGAACTAGCATCACAAGTGGCGGCCTTATTGCTGAGAGCAATCTCTTCCAGGCAACCAACACAAGGAAAATAGCCTACATACAAAATACAGGCAGGGGGAGCGACGTTAATTTATATAATACTACTAAATAAATATTACTAAAATAAAATAATAAATATTAACTTATAAATATGCTGCTACAACATTTAATACTAACATAAATACGAATAACAAATAAAAATACCAAGAAAAGTGAGGAATATTAGGAAGAATAGTGATTCAAAAACAGAACACAAAACAATTCCAACTAGTTTAAAAACAGCAGTGCTACAACTTACAATTTGCTAGTGTCGACAGTCTTGCATTGTGATAAATAAAAATCTTTTACTTTGCTCTTAAAAACGCTCAAGGACTGCGATTGTCTCACAGGTGCCGGCAAAGAATTCCACAAACGGACAGCCTTAACAGTAAAAGAATTTCCATAGAAGGAGGTCTTGTGTGAGGGTGTGTCAAGGTTGAATGCCACAGCAGCTCTTAAAGAGCGTGGACGTGAAGTCTCGTAACAAAAAGAGAAGCATTCCTTAAGGTAAGATGGGAAGGTAGGGATGAACAACACATTATACAGAAGTGATAAGATGTGTGAAAATAGTGGAACTTTCATTTCTGGAACGAGGAATTTGAAAGCTTTGTGATCAAACTCTTTCTTCATGTTTATTTTCACCAATGACACATTCACTTTTGTTTTCGTCATATAATCGACAATATCAGACTCCACTGTATCAATATGTACATTAGTTATGAAAATAGGCACTTTTTTATCTGCAGCTTTAAACGACGCGATTGACGTTTCCGCTTGACCTCTTTCACCTAAGTACCTATATCTTGGTTTTTTCTTGTTATAATTCACAAGCTTCCATTTGTCATTCTCCTCGCAGTCTTTGCGCAATAATGAATTTTCAGTACATTTATCTTCTCTGCTGTGTCGTCTTGTACCAGCGTAGGTTTAGGCAGCGTAGTCATTTGGTCCGACCCACTCTCAGTGGAAACAATACATTCCGGTGACATTTCCATCCCACTGTTGCTAATGCTAATGACACTGCTCGCGTTCATCACTTCTGCCACCGTAGTCACGGACTCCGGCACTAGTTCGGGCACTATGATATTTTCACTCGGTGAATCTTTTGTGCCTGCCTCTGCCTTGCATGGCAATGGCATACACACCACATCGTTGTTGCCGCTCGTTGTAGGAAATATAGGTACATTCTCCACGCTGCCGCCGATATTTTCCCGTGAATTTAGCGTCTCTAAATTATCCGATGACATATTATGACTCAATAGCCATACCGGACCACTATCATTATTCCAATTGCCTCCTCGCCGCATGTTAACATACGCGGCTGTGGTCACCGACGGAGGTAACGATGCATGCTTCAAATTATGCAAATAAGGCCACAGCTGTTCTATCTGTTTCGTCGTCGCATAAGTCCTTTTGACCTCTTCAACCTCTACATTTAACTTTGTCAAATCTTTTAAAAGTTTTGTGTGGTCGACGTGATCGAACAAAATAGGGGGTAATCGTTCCAAATCCCGTGCCACAAAAATTGGATTTTTTTCTGGATCTACACTCTTTAACAACGAAACAATATCGTCCAAGTCTCTTTCTTCTTTTCCTTTTCGTTTTCTGACAATCCTGCGTTGCTCAGTCGGAAGTGATTCAAATAGTAACGTTTTTGATTTACGAATTTCATCACTTGTAAAAGCCGATACACAAATTCGTTTTAATGATTCTTCGTCAACGACTGACAGTTTATTTTGCACATATGATAATAATTCGTCAATGACGATGTTACAAGCGACACATTTTAAAGTATTCGCCATTGTTTACACTGCACCGGCAATCCGAGCGCAAAAAACACACAACGCGACCGACCTTGACCGCGCCGGGCGGTTGAGTGACATTGGCCTGCGTTCTTGATGGTTCAAGGTGAATTGATGAGGAGATTGTCCAAGTACTCATGTAATCGTCGTTATCGATTTCGCCAAATTCGCCCGGTTCGATCAGATTTGATGTCCTTTCCTCGTTCAACGACAATGACACACATACAAACAAGTCATAGTCTTACTTCGGACATTGGGACATTGGCCTGCATTCTTGTTTTTTATTGACATGAAAGCTGAAAGCAGCGTAGCATCTGTTGCTTCCCTTGCTTGGCTCCTCTCGCAATTTGACTTATATATTTGATTGCTGAAATCTTAAAAGTTTTACTGGAGAAAAACTATTTGAATGTGAATTTAAAGGAAAGCCGCGTTATACAAAGAAATAAACTCAGCCCACAACCGCAGCATTTGTTAATTTCCTTGCTGAGCTCATCTTGCAATTTTTACTTATTACTTTGATTGCTGAAATTTTAAGAGTTTTACTGGAGAAAAACTATTTGAATGTGATATTTAGTATTGTTAGGACTCTTGGCAGAAAAACTATTTTGAATTACTAATTGAATGTGATATGTAAGAAGAGCTGTGTTCTGCAAAGAAATAAGCTCAGCCCACAACCGCAACATCTGTTGATTCCCTTGCTGAGCTTATCTCGCAATTTTCACGGTTTTCATCCATTGTTGAAATAATTACAAGTTTTACTGGAGAAAAACTATTTCAATGTGAAATTAAAGGAAAGCTGCGTCATGCAAAGAAATAAACTCAGCCCACAACCGCAGCATCTGTTGCTTCCCTTGCTTGGCTCCTTTAGCAATTTGACTTATATCTTTGATTGTTGAAATATTAAAAGTTTTACTGGAGACAAACTATTTCAATGTGAAATGAAAGGAAAGCGGCGTCATGCAAAGAAATAAACTCAGCCCACAACCGCAGCATTTGTTAATTTCCTTGCTGAGCTCTTCTCGCAATTTTCACGGGTTTCATCGATTGCTAAAATGAGTTTTACTGGAGAAAAACTATTTAAATGTGAAATTTAGTATTGGTAGGACTCAAGGCAGAAAAACTAATCGAATGTCATATATATCATCTCATCTGTTAATTTTCTTGCTGAGGTCATCTCACACCTTTTCCTTTATTAATCGATTGCTGAAATCTTAAGAGATTTACTGGAGAAAAACTATTTGGATGTGATATGTAAGATGAGCTGCGTTATGCAAAGAAATGAGCTCAACCCACAAGCGTCCTGTACTGGCCACTGCTGAGCAACCTTTGAACCTTTAGTCCTTTCGCAATATTTACTAGTTTCATCGATTGCTGAAATCTTAAGAGTTTTCACTGGAGAAAAACCATTTGAATGTGAAATGTTAGGAAAGCTGCGTTATGCAAAGAAATAAACTCAGCGCACAATCGCAGCGTCTGTAATTCCCTTGCTGAGCTCATCTTGTAATTCTTACCCATTTTATCAATTGCTGAAAGCAGCGTAGCATTTGTTGCTTCCCTTTTGTGTGACACCTCTCGCAAGTTGAATTGTTTCTTCGATTGCTGAAATCTTAAAAGTTTTACTGGAGAAAAACTGTTTGAATGTGATATTTAGTATTGGTAGGACTCCTAGCAGAAAAACTAATTGAAAGTAATA
Source organism: Ectropis crepuscularia (assembly GCA_963693475.1). Lineage (NCBI taxonomy): Eukaryota > Metazoa > Arthropoda > Insecta > Lepidoptera > Geometridae > Ectropis > Ectropis crepuscularia. The sequence goes on from OY856355.1 coordinate 26,645,997, forward strand.
TGTAAGAAGAGCTGTGTTCTGCAAAGAAATGAGCTCAGCCCACAGCCATTGCATGTGTTGCTTCCCTTGCTGAACTCTTCTCGCAATTTTTACTTATTTTATCGATTGCTGAAACCAGCGTAGCAACTGTTGCTTTCCTTGCTTGGCACCTCTCGCAAAAGAAATTAACTCAGTCCACAACCGCATCTCATCTGTTAATTTCTTAGCTGAGGTCATCTCGGACCTTTTCCTTAAAAATCGATTGCTGAAATCTTAAGAGATTTACTGGAGAAAAACTATGTGGATGTGATATGTAAGATGAGCTGCATTATGCAAAGAAATGAGCTCAACCCACAACCGTCTGTTGCTTCCCTTGCTGAGCTCCTTTAGTCCCTTCGGAATTTTTACTATTTTCATTGATTGATGAAATCTTTAGAGTTTTACTGGAGAAAAACTATTTGAATGTGATATGAAAGGAAAGGTGCGTGCTGTGCTCATTTCGCAATTTTTACTTTTTACTTTGATTGCTGAAATTTTAAGAGTTTTACTGGAGAATAACTATTTGAATAAGATATGTAAGAAGAGCTGCCTTATGCAAATAAATGTACCCACCATATCAACCCACAACCGTAGCATCTGTTGCTTCCCTTGGTGAGCACTTCTCGCAATTTTTACTTTTTTCTTCGATTGCTGAAATCTTCAGAGTTTTACTGGAGAAAAACTATTTGAATGTGATATTTAGTATTGGTAGGACTCTTGGCAGAAAAACTAATTGAATCTGATATGTAAGAAGAGCTGTGTTCTGCAACGAAATGAGCTCAGCCCACAACCCCAACATTTGTTGCTTCCCTTGCTGAGCTTATCGCGCAATTTTTTTTTATCGATTGCTAAAAGCAGCGTAGCATCTGTTGCTTCCCTTGCTTGGCTTCTCTCGCAATCTGATTTTTTTCTTTGATTGCTGAAATCTAAAAGGTTTTACTGGAGAAAAACTATTTGAATGTGATATGAAAGGAAAGGTGCGTTTTACAAAGAAATAAACTCAGCCCACAACCGCAGCATATGTTAATTTCCTTGCTGAGCTCATCTCGCACCTTTTCCTTTATTAATCGATTGCTGAAATCTTAAGAGATTTACTGGAGAAAAACTATTTGGATGTGATATGTAAGATGAGCTGCGTTATGCAAAGAAATGAGCTCAACCCACAAGCGTCCTGTAATGGCCATTGCTGAGCAACCTTTGAACCTTTAGTCCTTTCGCAATTTTTACTAGTTTTATCGATTGCGGAAATCTTAAGAGTTTTTAATGGAGAAAAACCATTTGAATGTGAAATGTAAGGAAAGTTGCGTTATGCAAAGAAATAAACTCAGCCCACAATCGCAGCGTCTGTTGCTGCCCTTGCTGAGCTCATCTCGTAATTCTTACTTACCCATTTTATCAATTGCTGAAAGCAGCGTAGCATCTGTTGCTTCCCTTTTGTGTGACACCTCTCGCAAGTTGACACTTGTTTCTTTGATTGCTGAAATCGTAAAAGTTTTACTGGAGAAAAACTATTTGAATGTGATATTTAGAATTGGTAGGACTCCTAGCAGAAAAACTAATTGAAAATGATATGTAAGAAGAGCTGTGTTCTGCAAAGAAAAGAGCTCAGCCCACAGCCGTTGCATCTGTTGCTTCCCTTGCTGAGCTCTTCTCGCAATTTTTACTTATATTATCGATTGCTGAAAGCAGCGTAGCAACTGTTGCTTTCCTTGCTTGGCACCTCTCGCAAAAGAAATTAACTCAGTCCACAACCGCATCTCATCTGTTAATTTCTTTGCTGAGGTCATCTCGGACCTTTTCCTTTATTAATCGATTGCTGAAATCTTAAGAGATTTACTGGAGAAAAACTATTTGAATGTGATATGAAAGGAAAGGTGCGTGCTGAGCTCATCTCGCAATTTTTACTTTTTACTTTGATTGCTGAAATTTTAAGAGTTTTACTGGAGAATAACTATTTGAATGAGATATGTAAGAAGAGCTGCCTTATGCAAATAAATGTACCCACCATATCAACCCACAACCGTAGCATCTGTTGCTTCCCTTGGTGAGCACTTCTCGCAATTTTTACTTTTTGCTTCGATTGCTGAAATCTTCAGAGTTTTACTGGAGAAAAACTATTTGAATGTGATATTTAGTATTGGTAGGACTCTTGGCAGAAAAACTAATTGAATCTGATATGTAAGAAGAGCTGTGTTCTGCAACGAAATGAGCTCAGCCCACAACCCCAACATTTGTTGCTTCCCTTGCTGAGCTTATCGCGCAATTTTTTTTTATCGATTGCTATAAGCAGCGTAGCATCTGTTGCTTCCCTCGCTTGGCTTCTCTCGCAATCTGATTTTTTTCTTTGATTGCTGAAATCTAAAAAGTTTTACTGGAGAAAAACTATTTGAATGTGATATGAAAGGAAAGGTGCGTTTTACAAAGAAATAAACTCAGGCAAATACTTCCAAGTTGAATTAAACCACACTGCATTATTAAACAAGTTATTTATTGGCGATGTTGGAAATTGCCAAAAGAATTCCAGTAGCTGATCTCCTTTACTTCTTTTGTTATATTTTTTATTTTGCCCACTGAAGTCATTACTGCATTCTGCAGTTTGTTCACCTGAATTTGTATGGGATCTACATTGGAATTCGTCACGAACAACATCTTGGTGTCCGCGTGCTTCCACCAGTTTTTCTTGTCTAAGCCGCAGATTTTTGCGAATGGATAGGTCTCTAGTTTTATCACATTTATTCCACATTCTCCCGGCGACTTCAAAATGTACTGCTTGCCGTTCACCAGTCTTGAGATAGACTGCGAGATTGATCCAGTGTTCGCTTGTACATTCTGAAGACCGAAGAAGTCTTCTATTAAGTCTGGGGTTACCGCACTCATTTCTGATTTCTTTGATTCGCTGGCATCGACAACTATTTCCGTTGTATGAGCAGTCGTGGATGACGTGGAGATGGTCTTGGGCGTGATTGCTGACGAAGAAGATGGAGCCTTTAAAGGAACGGCCTGATGTTCCTCCTTGCTGACATATTCGTGAAATATTTGAATCGCTCATTTTGAATTGTAAACACGTCATGTATAACTCGGAATCGGAGAGGATGGTTTTGAAGACATTCCATGATAAATCTTCGCATTCGTTCTGTCTCAGTTTGTGGATTATCAATTTCAATATTGTCTTCCACAATGATATCAGGTTGGTAACTCCCTCTTTAGACTGAGATTTTTGGTCTGCATTGCTTTCTGTTCTCCAAATTTCAGTTTCTCCATCACTAGAGTATACACGTTCGTCGTCCATATTAGTTCCAAAACGCCCAAAAAACTGTCGGCTGGCGGCTCCGGAAGCATTTTCGGCACTTTCTTCGCTGGAGCTGAGTTCTTCTTCTGACTGCACTTTCGCTTTCTTACTGCTTTGACTGACACATTTTCTTGAGCTCGATGTTCCATATCCTCCACTACAGCCTGAGTGTCCTGGCCTATATTTTGACTACATTCCGTCTCCACTATCTGAATCGCTGTCTGAAGATGGCTCTGACTCTTCATTTGAAGAAACTCCCCCAATTGGTTGACAGCTTGTTCCCGGTCGCTCTCCTCGTCGCTGCTGGTAGCTGAGTTTATTTCTTGAACCGACCAATGAACCGACAAATTTTTCCCAGTCAACTGGCCCACACCCAGCACCGACGGGCTCGGAGAACTTACTGGCGTCTTCATATTTCGACTTGTTACTTTCACTCCAGCGGCGTGACATAATGAAGCCACGGAACACTAACGTCACTATTTATATGAAGCGACGGGGCGAGGGGTATTGCGCTCGGTAAAATTCTAAGAACAGGCCGGCGGCCTGTTTACCTACAGCCGACGCGACCACACAGGGGAAGGGGGGAGCGGCAAGTGCGGAGCAATCGATCGATCGCGCGAAGCGCATGATCAAGATCATGATTATGCTCCTATATTAGGAAAGGTGCGTGCTGAGCTCATCTCATGAAGAATAACTATTTGAGTGAGATATCTAAGAAGAGCTGCCTTATGCAAATAAATGAGCTCAACCCACAACCGTAGCATCTGTAGCTTCCCATGACGAGTTCTTCTCGCAATTTTTACTTTTTTCATCGATTGTTGAAATCTTCAGAGTTTTACTGGAGAAAAAATATTTGAATGTGATATTTGGTACTAGCTGTTACCCGCGACTACGTCCGCGTGAAATAAATACTAACTCTCAGGAAGTACTTATTTTTATACCCAGACACGTAACATTTACGGTTACTAAAAATAGCTTATAATAAAACAATTTCATCAAAATTGGTTCAGTTGTTTAGGTGTGAAAGTGTAAGAGACATTCGTTCCCTATTTCAACTCCAATTTCATATATGGGGATATAGATCAAAATTGCTAGAACAAACATTTATTTGCTTCGTGTCAAGTGCCTATAGTTATAAAGAGTTTCATGGTTTTATCTTCAACGGTTGGGATCTTCCTTGTAAATATTCATCCTCCATTTAAATCCCAATTTCACCTCCGTACAATTCGAAATTACGAAATTGATAGAACAAACATTCTTTTGCTTCGTGTCAAGTGTCTATACACTACAGAGTTTCATAGTTTTATCTTCAACAGTTGGGAACTTTCATATTGACATTCTTCCCTCATTTCAACCTCTATTTCACTCAGCTCACTCAGCTTCAGCTCCATCAGCAGTTCCCAGCTCCTCACCAACAGTAGGGTCACCTCGAGCTCCATTCAACGGCTTATCATCTGCAAGGGTAAATTCGACACTACTCTAAAAGTTTAGTAAAATGCGATCCATCTTCTTAGTGATAACACCCAAACGTTCGTCAAGCTGGGCTTTACGGACACAGTCTTCCTCTAGAGAAGGCGAAAGGCGACTCAACCGATGAAAGAGATGGTTACCTAAAGCTTGTATCCTATTCAGGTATTTTAATAGTAATGGGCGTCGAGCACAAGTCTCCTCTAGTTCTCCTAGTTTACCCTGAACGCACAGTTATAGCGGAAATATCACCCTCATAAGTTATAATTTCATCGGTTCTAATCTGGGTATTCAACTTCTTCACCTGAGCTCGTAACTTCTGTATATTATACTCCGAAAGGGCATCGCGGATACATACTTCATATTTCAACTCATCAACATTCTGTAAATGAAAAGATATGGGACGTTCCTCCATATTCAAAGACAGAACTATACTTAAAATTCAATAAACTTAGGGATATAGCTTATGCTAAAAAGTTACAATACTAGCCGCACAATATAACAGTAGTTAAACAATATTAAACCGTTATTATTATAACAAACTCAAAGTTATAAGTTGAAAAGGTAACAGTTACACGATCCAGAATCGAGCGTCAGACCGAAACCAGAGGTAGAAGACCACGATCGATGACTTATAGTAGTTCAGCACGTCTTGAAAGCCTTAAAGTAGTTAAACAGTTATAAAAAAATATGATATAGTATCATATAACCAGCATCTAGTCATATACAGGATCTATAAATAGCCTAGAAAGGTAGAAAACTTCACATATAGTCAGTAAAGTAAAAAAAAAATACATATAGTGGTATCATATGGTGGTAGCCAGATATAGTAAAATAATATAACAATAACCAGGTAGTTATAACCTAAAACAGCCTAGAAAGAACACAACATCCTACAAAGCTTCAATAACGTGCAAAACATCCCATATAGTCATATATAGTATATATATATAGCGTGTAAATGCTTGAAAACGTCCCTGTTCGGGCGCCAAATTGTAAGATTAATCCGGGGGTGTTATAGTTGAGAACTCAACCGGTTAAAGTTGAACCCTCAAACCTTCCAGGAAAAAAGTTAAGTTTGGATTTTAGATTTAAAAAGAAGAAAAATAGGCAACATGTAGAAAAAGTGTTTTTATTACATAAAAAAATAAAATAGAGTAATAATTGTGGTTTTTTTTATTTTTATGTTATATTTTATTATTTGATGGAGTTTTCCATCACTATGCACTTAAAGGTAATATACATGTAGGTCATGATATTAGGTAGTGTGGAACTTAGTGAAGCAGTTATTGTTGCAGCAGGCATACATTTATGCCACATTTAGCACAGCTTATGGTTGTGTGCCCTAGACCATCCATCCGTAAATCTTTAGGAGGTATAGGTTTGGATTGTAATCTCTTCTTCTTAGCTTGCAACTCCTGCTCCAGGCTGGAAGAGCTAGGCCAACCTCTGTTATTTTCTGTTGTGCCTATGTTACATAAAACAAAGGCTAGCTCGTTTCTGTACTCACCTAAGTTCAAAATTTTGTTCTTTGCAACATTTTCCTTTATTGCATTGTTTTTATATATAATCCAGGAGTTGATCACAGCCAAATCAAGCAAATGGAAAAATATACGAATATACCATTTGCGAGATTTAATTCTGATGTGATATCTACCCAAGAAACTATCTACAACTATCTAACAAGTCAACACCACCCATATGAGTGTTGTATTCTGTTATGGCCTTTGGACACAATATATCAACTCTTTCCTTCTTCTTTTTGTCAAACCTTTTGACATTTGAAACAGGCTCTGCACCTACACAACTTGATAACATACTCACAATTTTATTGTCCTTCCATGCCACGAGTATGCAAGATAAATCAATTCCTTCATAAGATGCTGTTCTCTCTTCATAACTTTCCTTAGGTGTAGTTTTTTCATCATCTCTTTCTTGTCTGGAAGGAAGTTTGTTGTTGGGAATCCTGTTTTGTTGAACTGTGCCAAGGCAATATATTCCTTGCTTAGCCAAATAGATAACTAATGGCACAGAAGTATAAAAAATATCAAAAAAGATAATATGGTTGACCATCCGTGGAACACCTCTGGTTAATCGAAGCACTACATTATTTGTAGGACCTAAGTCAGGCTCACCTTCAGGCCTTGTGGTAAGGTACCAGAATAAATTTCGAATTTGTAGGCAAACCCAAAAACACTTGATAAAACATACAACTTGAATCCCCACTTATGCGGCTTGTTTGGCAAGTATTGCTTCAGATAATGACCAACTTTGGTCGCACACATTTGTTCATCAATTGATAGTATCTGATGTTTTTTGACACTAGAAAAGGTTTGATTCAGACTATCAATAATTGGTCTTACTTTATATAAACGGTCATGTCCTGGTTGGTTTATAGGTACATATCTTTCATTATCATTGAAATGGATAATATACTTTTTGATCTTTTCAAATGTGTTCACATTCATAGTCTGTTTTACAGGTTCAAATCCAAAACGCCTTGACCAGTAACTGCGTGTGCTGGAAAAATGCTGAACAGACATATAAAGTAGAATGCCTAAAAACGTTTTCAAATCATATTGTGTCAATATAAATCTATTTTCTGGATTTAGTTGTGTGGCATATAGATTAGTTTCTGATATTATTTTGCTACGAAGTTCAGGTGTAAAAAAATAGTTGAAGCATTCATATGGCGTTTTTAGGGCTGTTACTTCAGTTCCTAGATCAACGCTGCCCTGAAATTCAATGTTTGACTCAGAAAACTGAAGTGATCTCTTCTTCCATACTAGTTTCCTTTTATCTAAAACCCAAACCGAGCTAGCAGAGTTTTCTTCCACTTCAGATGTCGCAGTTTCTTGAACGAGAGGGGGATCATGTACACTATCTTGTTGGTCATGTAAAGTAGGTTGATTTTCCTCGTTATCATCATCCTCTAAGCCTTGGAGCAGTTCATTTCTATTAGTGTAGAATGTAGTTTCCTCATTATCTTCTGTATCAGACATTTCCATGCCATCTTCTGACAGATATCCTTCTTCCAGACCAGACAAGTACTCCTCAATATCTCTATCAGTTATTCTTGATCCCAGACGAGACATTTTAGCTGAAACATTATATAAAAACATTATAAACTTGAAATAAATGTTAGGTATCCACAAGTTAGGATTTCATACATCCGAGTACGACGAATAATGCATATTGATGGAAAATTCCATTAGCAATTATAAATAGTTTTTTTAGGTAATATTCTTAGCATAAAAAAAAAATTTTGCAAGTTGTTTATTTAGTTAATCTTATTTTACTAGAATTACAACCTTCAAATAATCACAGATTATTCCTATCTTCATCTAATTACTTATACTTGAGGGGTATATATTCAAAAGCGCCTCTGTCCAGTTTTTATTTTTTTCACAATATACTAAAAACCTGTTCCGGCTGCTACAGCAAGTAATATGTCTTGGAGCATACATTAGTAACCAATGAGCAACCATTGTTATAATTGTGCTATTTTTATTTTGTGACCCACATCCGTCAGCCATCATTCGGATCTTTTTTTTCCCTGTCAAATCTGCCATTGAGAGTAGATCAAAAACTGCCGATGCAACTTCATTTGAAGATTTAGCGTGCACATTTTCTGTCCACGTATATATGCGGACGTTTTCTTTTTGAAATTTATTTATACTTGCACCTATAACGATAGTGAAGTTATAAATATACAATTGCCGAGAGTAGTAAGCAATCTGGTCTGCAACTTTAGGCAAAACCTGATTGATTTTTTTGGCAATCAAACGACATTGTAAGCGTTTCATCATCAAGCTCCCGCAAAAACATATAAAAGCATTTGGCTTTCAATTTATGAATGCGTAATGACGTCATGAGAACCACTTTTTCATTATCCACCTTCTCATTTTTCATTTTCTCCGACAACTCACTACTTTTTGAACAAATATCAACTCTAGGTGTTTTAAAACCAATATTATAGTGTACTACAAAAATTCTTCTAAAAAAACAATGTCGCACTTTAAGATTTTCATCTGTCTGATTTTCTTGATAAAGTCTCCACATTTTTTTATGTTCAGATCTGAAGATACATATTTTCTTGTTGACGTGGCTAATCTGCAGTAGTGAGATTCAATACATTGAAATGTCTCGATTAATTTCATCCCATTTTCTTTTTTAGCTAAAGTTTTCCTAGATACTCGATCTCCACCTCGACGCTCTTGAGGAATGTGGCCTGATACTAAAAATTTCTTTGCTATGTTTTGGAGTCTATGCGTACCGACGCCTAATATTTTTTTAAAAGCGTTTTGACAAACTCTCACTTATTTGTACGGTTTTGTATATGTACGAATATAATATATATTTCGTAAAAAAATCAGCTTCAGCACGGTTCTTTACTTTACGTCTTCGTCTCTGTGGTGTACTGACTTTTATGAATTTTAAAATGAAATTGTCTTGATACACTTTATCGGCCTTGGCTAAAAATGCTTGGTGAAATTTTCTTATGTCTTGAGGATTTAAATCATTGCATTTAAGTTTTCCCAATTTTTTGTGTACACAGTTTTTTATATCAGTTATATCCGGTGGTCTTTTAGCAGAATACCTGTAAGATAAAAAATCCGGTCATGTGCGAATCAAACTTACGAAACTTAGGTAAATCTACATCTACAAATCAAATCAAATTATCAAATAAGGTTAATGTAAATCTACTTTTTTTACATTAATTTAATAAATTATATTATTCTATACTATTTGCTCTGTGATTGGTCGCGGCGGGATACAAGCGCTTTTGTTACTACATTAAATAATAGAGGCGTTTTTGCACCTCACCTAGAATTTCAAACTGAGTTTAGTATAGAGACGGCTTTGCACGTATGTAATTATGAGAGGTCATAGACAAACATGCAATGTGTTGCCATTAATCTAATAACGTGTTGGGTAAAAAACTGGACAGAGGCGCTTTTGAATCTATACCCCTCACTTATCAATATTATTTATTATCATCTATTCATAATCTATAGCAACACAAAGTGGGACCTTGACCAAGGTCCCACTTTGTGTTGTGCCCTGCTTTTATGATTTTCATAAGAAATAAATAGATGATAATAAATAATATTGATAAGACCACCTTGCACTTCTCACACATTATCTTGGATCTTTTATCGTGGGCTTTTGTGCTGCACATTCTGCATCGTTGGAATGATGGCAATGGACATGACATGTGATCTCCAACGTTTGTGAATCTGATTTCATCGGCGACGGCGTTGATCATCTTTTGACGATTTTCGTTTGCAGTGAGCTTTCTTCTACAGACATACGATGGTAGAATAGTCGAATTTTTTTGACCTGGAATAGAACTAGAACCTTACATACTTCATATCACATTGATCAACATACAACGGGTGTCCCCAAACATGGTATCAAGAATAAACTAAACAAGTTTTAAAAATTAATTAGAAAGTATGAAATTAGAATTTAAGAATAATTTTATAAAAGTGAAGCTAATATTTAATTATATCTTTTATATGATAACGTCCAGTTGTGGTTTTATTTATTTCCTTCAATACATAGACATTAGGAGAAATTTTCTGAACAATTTAACACCTAATAAACTTAGGTGCTAGTTTAGCTGAAAAATATGTAGGTGCACTAGATTCCACAAAACTTCTACGCCATACCACATCTCCTACATCAAAAGTAATAACTCGATGCCCTTTATTATAATAGGTAGCGTTTCGCTTATGAGCTTTCAAAAGACTAGCTTGAACTTTATCAAATATTTCACCAAGTGAATTTAATGAATGAGCAAAAGACTCACGAGTACCAAACTCGAGTTGATTTAAATTATCAAAAGAATTACTAATACGGTGCAATGAAGCATCAAATATAAGTTCTCTTCCAAACGTCATGAAATTAGGGGTAAATTATGTCACCAGACTAACACTGTTATTCAAAGCTAACTGAACATTAGGTAAAAATTTAGACCACGTTCTATGATCGCTTTTAACAAAACATGAAATGTATGTTTCTATTGTCTTATTATACCTTTCTATAGGGTTGGGTTATTTTGAGGTGTATAAAGACAGTTATAAAATATTATTGTAATATTAAAGCTTTTCAAAAAGTCTACAAACATTTTGGAAATAAATTGGCTACCATTATCTGCCACCAAAATCTTAGGTACTCTAAATTTGAGGAAAATATCTCTTTCCAAGAGTTTACGAATAACACGAGAAGTCGCATTTATCATAGGAAAAATCCAACAATATTTAGTAAAAACATTTACAACGCTTAAAATATATCGGTGTCCAGAATATGACTTGGGCAGAATTCCAATTATATCAACTGATAACATCATCATTGGTAAAAAAAGTAAAAAAGTAAAAAAGTTTTTATTGCGGCAAAAAATAATAAAACTTGTCTATACTAATAATAAAAATAATATAACATAACTTGACTACCCCATTATTAATGTGATTATCCTTAATTGCTATATCCAAATTGACTTACCTACGCACATTGCAATTGATTTAATTTCCATTGTACTTAGAATTACGAATATAAATTTGAGTAAAATAAGATCTATTAAATAACACTATACAAATCCACACATAAATGAATCAATGAAATAATTGCGGCAAGCAAAACCAGCGCGCGCGCATTGTTGGCCGAATCTGTTGTTCAACGTGCAGAGCGATCCACATGAAAAACGCTAACGCTTAGTCGCGCTACTCACTCTGTCCACCTCTGCGACGGCGAATGCACGCCAGCTTTAGCCCTCGCAACCACCACGATCTCATTAATTTATTTTTACTATTGTACATTTACTCATCAAAAATACAAATACACATATGTTCTTTTATGGTAGACAAGCGTCAATCTTCAAAACAAAAGCAATTCTGAGAAAATGCCAACATCCCCACTATGCTCGAAACTATGTTACAATTACCATATATGTACATAGTCAATTAGTAGTCAAGTCGAAGTCATTTCTAATATAGTCAATACTTTCCAATTGCATTCAATTATAATTATAGCTTAAATAATAGCACTAAATCAGCATTGTGACAGTTACATGTTAATAGTCACTAGTCATCGCATTAGGATTCCCTGTGTCGCGATGACTAGTGCTCTTCGTGGGGCGGAGAAATATGATGCTTATTCAGTAGTCTGAACGTAAAAATAATATATATACCTTATATATATATATATATTTATGAGATAATTGGAAATTTGATATTAATTAGTACAAAATAGGAATTAAAATCAGAAAACACGACCCTTCACTGGCCGAGATATTAACATAGGTACACACGGCATAACTAGGTATATACACAAACAAAAGAACGTACACACAGATAGATATGCACCCTCACACATTGGATGCGCGTACACTGAAATAAATATGCTCGCACACGGACACACACAAACACCATAACCATACAGTGATACCAGACGATAGACCATAATTTCAGCATGTATGTATGCATGATATATATATATATATATATATTTTTTTTGTATGTTAGTGATTATTTATCAGAAACACATAGTACCGATTAGAAACTAATCCGTAGAAGCTCCTCAGTCTCTTTTATATTTATACTGTTCAAGAATGTTTTTATTTTACTCTTACATATGAATTTGGAATTCCTTAGTATGCCCAATTTTCCATTCAATTTTGTATAAATGAAACCTCCCCGATAACTGTAAGCTCTTTGTCCAACCAACAGTTTGGTTCTCAAAACTGCCCACCTTGGAGTGCGCCTGGGTTTGGAGCCTTGGAGTATGTTGGACTGCGAAGCAAGTGCAGTTCGATGAAAACGCAGCGCTACTGCCATTACATACAGTTGTCTCACCGTCAAATGCTTTGTCTCTTTGTACAGTGTTTCGCTTGGAAACATGTAGGGTTTGTTGTATGCAACTTTCAAAACAGCCCTCTGTGCCCGCTCTAATGGCAGCAGGTGGCTTATGCAAGCGGAACCCCATGCAATAATGCAGTAATTTAACACTGACAAGCAGAGTGATGTATACACCAGGTTTATTACTTTATGGCTGGCAATACTTTTAAGTCTTTTAAAAACAAAAAGCAATTTTCTTATACGACCCTTAACGCTATGTATCTGCTTGGTCCACGACAAAACCTCATCCATATGAATTCCTAGGTACTTAATGCTCTTTTCTTGACCCAGCACTGGGCAATCACACTCAGCTCCATCTATACTCTGACAGGTGTGAAGTTTTATACGTAGAGTTTCGCTTGGACTGCTGCGGGTTGAAACTCTAAAAGCAATGATATTGGTCTTCTGGGCATTTATAGTGAGTAGATTATAATTCAGCCAAAGTACTACTTGTCTGAGGCCGCTGTTTGCTTGATTACTGACGTCCTCCCAATCACTTCCATCAAATATTACTGCTGTATCATCAGCAAATGTGAACAATTTCGCCTGACTAAGTGTGATGTTGCATAAATCGTTTATATATATCAAGAAGAGTGTTGGGCCTAAAACGCTTCCCTGCGGCACCCCAAATGTTATTTCCATCTGGTTACTACTCATATCTCCAACTTTAACCTTTTGCGTACGATCGGTCAGGTAAGATTGAAACCATTTCAGAGCCACACCACGAATACCAATTTTTTCAAGCTTTTTCACCAGTATTTTGCGGCTGATCGTATCGAAGGCCTTAGCTAAATCGCAAAAGACTCCAACACATTTGCGTCCCGAGTCAAGAGTCTTTGAAACATGGTCAACGAGATTTATGACGGCGTCCTCCGTTGATCTACCAGATCGAAATCCAAATTGGTTGCTTGAGAGAATGTTATTTTTTTCAAGGTAGGTGATTAAATTCTTGTTTACAACCTTCTCCAATATTTTTGAGATCGAACCTAGTAGTGAGATGGGTCGATAATTGCAAACTTCTTTTGAGTCTCCTGCTTTAAAGATGGGACAAACATTGGCTTGCTTGAATTGTGCCGGGACCAGCCCACTATCCAAGCTTAAATTGCAAACGTGAGCAATTGGTGCAGCAAGTGCATGTTTACAATGTTTTAGTAAATGATTGCTAATTCCATCATTTCCCGGCGCAGATTTTGTTTGGAGATTGGCAATGATTCCATCTATTTCGGAAGCGTTGGTGGAGGCTAAGAAGAAAGAGCTGGAAGGAGAGTTTGGGAGCTTAACGTGCTTTACTAGATCTTCCTCAGTCATATTCAAATCCGTTAATATATTATTTGCAAGTGATTCGCCAATAGTGGCAAAGAATTGATTTGCGTTGTTTATAGCATCGCTTGGGCTTTCGCCTGTCTTTAATAGATTGGTATTGTTTGCTTTTTCTGGTTTAAGATTACACATATCTTTCAGAGTATCCCAGAGCTTTTTGCTGTCTCCGTTGCAATTTTCAATTTTGCTTCTCTCGTGAGCATTTTTCAGGTTTTGTAATATATTGTTGCAGATGTTTCTATAGGCTTTATATTTAGTTGCAGCTTTAATGTCGTTTAGATTTTTTCTGCTGATTCTATATAAAAGGTCTCTTTTCCGCATGCATTTGAGAAGTCCAGGTGTTATCCAATCTTTTCTTATGTATTTAGAATTGCATATTGGGTGTATGGTTTTGTGTCGCTCCACAGCGGATTTTATCACTTCTTCCAGCTGTCTTGTGGCTGAATCGACATCGTTATTTTTATAGAATTCAGACCATTCTATTTTTTCTAGGTCCTTGGCTATTTGATTATAGTCGAATTTGGTTACAACTTTGCTTTGCATTGGTCTATCTACAATTTTAGGATAAACCATCTTACCATAAGGAGCTGAGGTTGAATGTTTATAAGCTTTACATACATCACAGGAAGAAATGTATTTCTGTATGTCTCCAAACATTCCTTTCCAAAAATAGTGTTGTTTTAATTTTCCTAAAGTTTTATGAATTCCAAGGTGACTTGAATTTATATCATCATGATTTGAACAAATAGTATCCATAATATGTTCTTTGGGAATGACTATTTTCCAATTCAAACCACTATTAACATCAAATTTATTTTTACAAAATGTATAAAAAGTATTGTTTTAAACTCTATAATTTCTTATTTTAGTGGGAATTTTTTGACAATTAACAAAGATTTTTCTATACCAGGGGTCTTCTATTTCATCATCAGGATTAATAATATCAACTGAGGAAACATATTTTGAATCTATCTGAATTTTAGATAATGCATCAGGAACTTGATGTAAAAAACCTTTTTTATGCAAAATGTCAAAAGTAAACTGAGATATTCTAGCTGCCCAACGTGCTAAACGTCCACTAGGTTTATTAAGTTTCATTAGCCGTTTTAAACTAGCATGATCTGTTACAACGGTAAACTTCATTCCTTCGACATAAGGTCTAAAATGTTTAATTGAATCTAAAACTGCCAAAATTTCATGTTCTGTAGTACTATAATTACGTTCACATTTGTTGAGACACAGATAATAATAAGCAATAGGGTGTTGATTATCATCTTCATCCGCCTGACTTAAGACACTTTCAATCCCAACGTCACTAGCGTCACAATCTAAGTAATATGGTTTTTCAAAATTAGGGCATTGTAAAACAGGGGCAAATATCAATGCTTCCTTCAAACTTTTAAAAGCTTCTTCAGCTTCATCATTCCAAACAAAGTTATTTTTACATTTTTTACTACCTGAAGTTAATTTAGTTAAGGTTAAGGTGAGGCAATATTAGCAAATTTATCAATGAATCTACGATAATATGAGCACAATCCAAGGAAACTTCTGAGTTGTTTTATAGTTTCAGGACGTGGAAAGTTTACAATAGCAATTAATTTAGAAGGATCAGTATGTAATCCTTGATTATCTACAACATATCCAAGATATTTAAGTTTTTCTTTACAGATTTCACACTTTCTTAAGTTAACAGTCAAACCAGCATCTTTAAGTATTTTATGTATTCTACGCAAATGATCAATATGGTTTGTAAATAAGGAATCTATCAGGATTATATCATCCAAGTAACAATATAAATAGCTATCAAATTCAGGACCGAATAGTTTGTCTACAAGTCTTTGAAGTTCAGCCGGTGCATTTGTCAAACCAAATGGCATTCTGACAAAGTCGAATAGTCCTTTACCAGGTACTACGAGTGCTGTCTCACGAGAAGATTTATCTAACTTTATTTGCAAAACGCTTTAGAAAGATCGATAGTCGATATGTATTTACATCCCCGGAGGCTATCTAATATCCTAGAAGGCTATATGGTAAAGGGTAAGAATCGTTAACAGTAATAGAATCCAAACGTCTTGAATCTAAACATAACCTAGTTCCGCCATCTCTTTTCTCAACTGCCAAGACAGGAGAACACCAAGGGGACTTTGAAGGCTGTATATTTTTTCTTTTAGTAAAACTTTCACCTTATCATAAAGTTATTTTTGTTTAGCAGGACTCAAAGGCCAATATCTACTTTTAAATGGTTCACCATTAGTACAAATTTTCTGTTCTACTAAGGTTGTAAGTCCTAAACCTTATTTCTCATAAGAAATATCTTCAAACATAGTTATGGTTTCATCTAATTGAAATTTCTCGGAAGGAGTAAGATTAATTGCAGAAGTTACAGCACAAACTTGAGATTTATCATGATGTACAATGTACATACTCAATATTTTTCCACAATTCTTTAGCCCAAATCAAATTTTAACCAAAAGTCAAATCCTAGAATAAGTGGTAAGTCAAAAGATGGTATTAGAAATTTTACAATTTTACAAACATTATCTATAACAACTGGCAAATGCATAGTTCCCATAACTTTACGAGCTGAACCATCAGCGGTAAATGCTGAGCTATCATTAGGGCTATATTTCACCGGGACACCATGTTGCGCCACCATGGTGTCCGTAAGCTACCAAACTAGAACACCAATACAGACACCAGAGTCGAGACAGTATCAAAATGGACGTCGAAGAGATATCACTACTGTTGTATATACGAAGGAAAAGGGAGTTCACGAGAAAAAAGAAACAGTGGTGGGTTCATCCTTATTTAGTTGATCGCTGTAAGAAAGGACAATTCGTCAACATTTACGACGACTTAAGAAGATATCCGGACAAGTTCTTTAGCTATGTGAGGATGTCCGTGAAATCCTTTGATGAGTTACTGACTTTATGTGAAAATGATTTGTTGAAACAAGACACCATATTAAGAAAATCAGTCAGTCCTAAAGAAAAGTTGTTTGTAACATTAAGGTAAGTCAAAACAAACTATGAACATTTTTAAAGTAAGTTTTATTAAAAATTGTAGACAAACAAGCTATAAACACTTAAGGGTTAATACAGATCCATAAGTGGTTCTGAGTCTAACGAATCATGTGTGTCGCTTGGAGAACTTGCATATATTGTCATAGAGTTATATGGATAATTAGTTTCGTTGGGATGATTCGTATTTGTCCTATAACTCGGTCCAGGTTGTTCAGTAGCAATCACTTGCCGTTGCGTCGAATAACCAGGATGGTAGTTCTCATGACTCACCATCCTGCCACCTGGATTAATTTCTGGAGTATGCCGAAATGACCGATCAGCATAATCAAACGTCCTGTTACCAGAAAAATCTGATGCGTCGCTCAACAAAGTTAGCATCTTTATTTTGGTAGCCATTTTAACTTGAGGAGATAGATTTTTTAATGTGCCCAACAGTGAAAGCAGGAATAGACGATCTTCGTCAACCTCAGCTGTTTCCCGTAGTCTTTGCTCCGTTGTCTCACGGTGCCTTTGCGCAATTGAATTATTTAGAGCTTGAACAAAGGGATCATCGACTACTGTTACTTTACGTTTCTTTGTAACATTTTGCTTAGGTAGCTCGCCTACTTCAGTGCTCTCCGAATTTTCTTCTTCTACACTTTCTTCTCTGATAGCTACTACTCTTTGTAGAAACTGTAACTGCTTAAAATATATGTATTCGCTTTTTCGGTTAGTGGCTCCAGATCCTGACTTAACATTTTTTTGGCGTTTAACTTCCCGCGCGTAGCATGATCTGATGCTTTTCCATCTTTTTTGCAACACTAACCCTGAAAATTAAATGATATTATTTATTTATTTTTGTTAATTACAGGTACCTCGCAAGTGGATGTACGATGAGGGAGTTGCATTATAACTTTTGTCTAGGTCAAACAACATTAAGTACAATAATAAGAGATGTGTGTGCCGAGATTTGGGATAGGTTGCAAACAAGTTTATCACTTCCGGCTACTGCAAATGACTGGATGAAAATAGCAGATGGTTTTGAAAAACATGCCAACTTTCCACACTACATCGGTAGCGTCGATGGAAAGCACATTAGACTGATTCAACCTGCTGATTCTGGTTCGATGTATTATAACTATAAACACTTTTTTCGTTGGTGTTGATGGCTGTATGTGACGCTAATTATAATTTCATATTCAATTATAACAAAAGCCTGCCTTATCTGACCTTGAGTGCTACTTTTATAAACCTTCTTTAGAAATAATTTGCATTGTCTTGACCGTTAACAAGTTCTTTACTTCGTATTTATTAGGTACGAAAAATACGTTAGTCAAAGTTAATTTTTCATTACATAAGTTTTTTTTCACAAAGTGATAGAGTTTTGTACTAATGTAGGATACCGTTGTAATAATGAATAACTAGAGATGTTTTTAAATGTATTTGAACTCCATGGATATATATTTTTTTTTTTATTAGATCGAGTCAAAGTTGACCTTTTAGGCAAATTTTCTTTCATTTTTACACTCTATGAGCTCTGAACGAATTATTTAGCCCTTATTTGCTTCTAATTTTGCCTTATACAGCTCGAGAATGTATCCGAGACCAAATTCAAATAAAAAGATCCGATCTGAAACACTTTTTTTTTAAGTTGTGGGGTTTAATAGGTTTAATTTCGGTAAAAATTAAAAAAAACACATAAATACCAACCAAAAAAAATGTGGGCGTCTGGGATTTTTTTTGGCCAACTTGTATTTTCTAAATAGGTCACCGAACACACCCATTCGGTTTGTCTAACCCTAGACCAAACACCCTGTATAGACGTCGGTGCCTATGGGAAAAGTAGCGATTCAGCAATTTTTCAAGAAACTGAATTTTATAAGAAACTCATAAGTAATACTTTAGGTATTCCAGAGCCCCTCCAAATTTCAGAAAATAACCCAACGCTTTTCCCTTACGTATTTATAGGCGATGAAGCATTCGGGTTGAGCACAAATATTATGCGTCCATACGGAGGAAACAACCTCAGCACTGAAAAGAAGATTTTTAACTACAGACTATCGAGAGCTCGCCGTTACATCGAATGCACATTCGGCATCTTAACGAACAAATGGAGAATTTTCCACAGACCATTAAATGTCCACACAGAATTAGCAAAATCCATTGTGAGAACATGTTGTGTGTTACACAATTTTGTACGTTCTAGAGATGGATATTCATATGATGATACTCTGACAATAACGGGGTTTCAAACTAGAACACAGCAAAATATCACTAGAGGAGGGCGGGCTGCTACTACAACTCGAGATAATTTAACACATTATTTTATAAACGAAAACCCACTTCCATGGCAAAATAATTATATTCATTAATAAATACATACAAAACTACACTCGACAGCAATGAATCCGAGTCACCAGATTCATTGGAATTCTAATTACGATTTTCTCAAAAAGTACAGAACTTACAACTATCAAAGTTATATACATTCTACATTCACAACGGGCTTTTGGCTGTCATTTTTCACCAGAATCATTATGACATTGATTGATAATAAAAATATGTTGTTTACTTACCAAAGCTCTTTTTTTGCTCAACGGTTTGCTCCTGTTCTCCAAACAAATCTCCAACTTCCTCCCAACATTTCTTTTTTAAATCTCTATCGGAATAATCTGATGAGGAACTATTCCAAATTGATGGTCTACTTTGAATTTCGATAATAAACCTTTCTGTATCAAAATTATCCATCGTTTGCAATGACAAAATACAACACAAAAATGCACACGTGTTGCATGTAATGAGGATGGCGGGCGAGTAGGCGGCCGAACTGGCGGCCGAGTGAGTGAGACACCATACAGCGCTATAGTAATTAGTGGTGGCGCGACCAGTAACAATCTGTGCATCGTCCGAGTCGGTCGCGCCACCAAATTGGTTGCGCAACCTAACGGACACTAGGTGAGTAACTCTCTATAGAGCTATATACATTTTGTTGGTAGCGACGACTGGTTGCGCCGCCGTGGTGTCCCGGTGAAATATAGCCCTTAGGGTAAATGGTATAACCTAAACGTGAAAATTTAATGTGTTAGCTTGCACCAAGAACACATGAACTGGATCCACTATCCAAAAGTCCATTAAATGTTTTATTATTAATAGAAAATTTTAAAAAGGGTCGTAGTGTTTTTTTATTGACTACTAACACAGGAGCAATAGGGTACAATCCTCAAAAAAACTAAGTAGCCCGTTAGTTAGATTGCCAAAAAATATTGTACACGTATTTTTTCTTTTGTTTCACAAACAAAAAATGACGAAGATGCAGCACTTCGAAGTTTCGTGTGACGTCACTTGTGAGTACGATTTTTACTCACGAGTGACGTCGCGACCCCCCACTCTCGAAGTTTGATGGTCTATATCTTTGACGATTTATAATATTAAGAAAAAACAAAAAATACGTGTCCAATATTTTTCCATGATCTAGGTGACGGACTAATTAGGATGGTGTATTTTTGACCCAGTCCGGTACCCTATTCGGTAATTCGAAAAGAAAGCTTTCAAATATTTAAGCCATTCTGAAAACTCTTGTTTACAAGTTTGGTTATTTGGTTTTAAATTATTATTGATTTTACAATTTTTATCTGATCCATATTTTTTATCTACTATCTTCATCGGGTTTGCGAATTTCTTCAAAAACTCGAGCCAGATGCGTTACTAGTTTTTTGAATTATTGAAAGGGGTTTTATCTCAACGACAAACGTCACAAGTTCTTATAGTTACGCCCAACTTATGGCATATAAAACATATGGGACCAGGTATAGTCTTACAATTTCTATATGTATGTTCTGTCGATTGACATTTCAAGCAAAGCATTTCTTTATGTTTAATATCCACAGCATTAAAGCGAAATTTATCTTTACTGACTTTATTTCTTTGAATCAAAGCTTCTACTTCTTTAGCTCTAAACATAAGTACATCAAGAGTTTCTACGGGGTGTCCGACTATGAAAGGTTGGTAAACAGGTAACATATGATGTTTTACTAAAGTAATCAAAGTAGTTTCTGAAAGAGGGTTACATAAACGACGGGACATACCCATAACATCAGTAATAAAATCTGGGAGTGACTCCTTATTCTTCTGATAACGGGAAGTTAATTCTTGGTTCAGGTGATAATCATAATCTGACGAATCGAAACGTTTTAACAAAGCAAGCTTAAGAGAAGACCATGAAACAACTTGTGGCCTAACACCTCTATACCATTTAGTAGCGACACCTGTAAGTAAGTCCATAAAACAGCTAACCAAAACATGTTCATCAAAATTCCTAAACAAGAAATATTCCTCTACTCGAATAGTAAGTTCTCGAACACATGTAGTTCCATCAAAAAGTATACCAGTTCTTTTCAAATCTGGAAGTTTAGTAGTTGAAGGTAAATGTTTCATTAATTGAGTATTCACAGAAGGTAATGTCTGTGTATGAGTACTGTTGTAAGGTACTTGGTCTGGTAAAAATGCATGTAAGTTTTCATCCAATGGGTTTTGCGCAGAAACGTTTGTTCCCTCAACACGTTGCAAGACCGATGGACTAGCAATAACACGGGGAGAGAACGCCTTCATCGAATTCATACTGAGAGCAACAAGACTAGTTAACCTTAAGGTCTGCAAAAACATCATGCAGTTCTATAGGCTAGGAAGTGAAAGCCTCCTAAAGGCGAATCTCGAGGAGGCCGAAGCAGCCATTTACTATAATGTCACATCCCGGGTCATCAAGGGAACCATGACAGGACAGTATATGGCAGTGCAGAAAATGGCTTCGTGACACTGAACCAGAGTGAGACAGAGCGCGCGGGAAGACCCGTTTATGCGACACCACTAAACGATCCAATTGTAGTTACCGCCCGATGCACCAAGATTATGGTGGACGACAAGATCCTCGAGATGGCCAAGTCCATTGAAGGGAACTCAAACTTCAAAGCGTGTTGGGAAAACTGGGAGGTACCAAGAATACAGTGGGTCAACGGAGTTCCAGGATGTTGAAAGACAACTTGGGTGATTAGACACTTCGACGTGGACAAGGACGGTATCATCACCACAACAACTGAGGCAGCAAAAGATCTAAGGGAGAAGCTATCGCACCGAATCGGAAACCTGGTCAAATCCAGGGTGCGAACTATGGCTTCTGCTCTGGTAAATGGTTTCGGAAAAGAGAAATTCAGCCGCCTCCTGGTGGATGAGGCTCTCATGAACCATTTCGGGGCCATTGTGATGGTCTCACGGCTGTCTGGTGTTGGCGAAATTGTCCTCATTGGAGACGTCAATCAGTTGCCTTACATCAATAGGGAAAATCTTTTCGAAATGAGGTATCACCGCCCGAACCTGGTAGCAAAGATCAGCCAGGAGTTGCTCTGCACACATCGCAACCCGATGGATGTTGCATATGCGCTGAGGGAAATATACTCAGGTATGTATTCCTCAGTTCCCCGTACAAAGTCCCTAGAGCAGAGAAGGTATAAAGGAGCGCAAATACCCGGCACCCAACCCAACAACCCTCTTTTTAGTACATACTCAAGAGGAAAAGGAGACCCTGACAAACCAGGGTTACGGGTCGGGCACCGGGTCACGCATCCTTACCATCCATGAAGCGCAGGGATTGACATACGAGTCGGTAATCGTAATTAAAACTAAGGCAAACATGAAGCTGCACGAGAGCGTGTCCCATGCGGTTGTTGCAATCTCACGGCACACGGGGACCTTCACATACTACGCTGACGACACCGACGCGTCGGTGTCGTCGCGACGACGCCATCGGTCGGTTCGTGCGGCGAGCGTTGGCTGCATCACCTAAGACCATTCGAGATTTCAACCTACAGATGGCCATTTTTTTATATATTTTTTTAATTTAAGTTAGCCACTCCATAGACACCGGGGTCCGTGATCTTTGTCATTTCAATTCTTTTTTTTTTTACATGTATCTTGGATTAGGAGAAGTTGAGGAAAATAGGGGGGAGTTGGGAACATGTTAAACCTAATTCTAGTTCTAATAATAGATCGTCTGTTGAGCCGATCACTACCGGTTGACTATTCCGGGAGTAATCGACTCGACATCGATTCTTTGCCTAATTGTCATTTGCCTAAGCCCGGCCCAGAGCCTCCACAACGGCCGCATTTCTGTCCCTGATGGACATCTACAGGTTGACGTCTCGGATGGTCTTCGGTGATGCAGCCAACGCTCGCCGCACGAACCGGCCGATGGCGTCATCGGTGTCGTCAGCGTAGTATGTGAAGGTCCCCGTATGCCGTGAGATTGCAACAACCGCATGGGGCACGCTCTCGTGCAGCTTCATGTTAGCCTTGGTTTTGATTGCCATTAGAGACAGAAATGCGGCCGTAGTGGAGGCTCTGGACCAGGAGGAGGCGGCTTAGGCAAAAGACGATGTCGAGTCGATTACTATCGGAGTCCTAACCGGTAGTGATCGGCTCAACAGACGAAATCGGACTGACTAGTACTAGAATAACTTTACCCCCCTACTCCCCCCCCCCCCTTTATTTTCCTCTTCTTCTCCTAATCCAAGATCTATGTAAATAAAAAAAGATTATTGTAATGACAAAGGTCACGGACCCCGGAGTCTGTGGAGTGTTTAAATTAAATAAAATAATAAAAAAAAACCATGCATACAACACCTAAAAAAAAACCTTTCTAACCCTATTATATAGCTCTAACCACTATCAATTTTATTTTTTCACTATCCACTCCTTATTACCGTTGAAGGGTTAAGATGTAACAAGGTTTTCTATTACAGTTATTAATATTGGTAGTGGACATTTCACACTCTTTGAAAATCACTGAGGATAAAACATAAGTTGTCTTCAGATACATGATAATTTTCTTTAAAAATATTTGATAATGCCTCCAATGACTTTCCTCCTTCGATATACGAAATTATTATTTCACGTTGAGAGCACTTGAATGTAGACATTTTGAAGAGGCAATAAAATACGTAGTTATATACAATTACACTTCTGTTAATTCACCACTATTCCGTTATTTACAATGAAATGAAATTACTGTTTATTTGTATACTATATGAAATATGAAAGTAGTGTGCATCTTGTTGATTAATATTTTCACACGCAATATGAGTGCATAAAAGATAAACAACCTAATATCAATGATAAATTACAAAATTATTGATATAGACAGCAATATTTCAAACCGCAATAGATAACGAGCGGTTTTCCGTTTTCTGAATCTTATATTATCTGAAAAACTATTTGAATGTGATATTTGGGTCATACACAAAACGAGGTAAAAATTTGGGGGGAAAAAAACATAGTCGGGTTTTTTACAACATCAGTCTCATTAATTTATTACTTTATAATTATAGCATTAAAATCACAATAAAAAACCAGATCGTTTTTCAGATTCAGCTGAAATATTAAACTTTTCAATATTTTTTTGGCCACAGAAGGGACATGTTTCCACAGAATAGAACAAAAAGAAAACGTAAACAAACATAACTCTTAAAAAAGTTATTAATTTAAACTAAGTTATCGTTAATTCAAGGTAAAGGATGTTAAAAGATATCATCATCACTTAAATCAAAAAATGAACGGACTCTACGTTTCTTTTCTGCTGCAATTGAGTCATCAGAGCCACTGAATTAAGGTAATGGGCGGACTCTGGATTTTTTAGGTGTTGATGAGTTCTCAGAGTCAGTATTAAAAAAATTTTGCTTTTTTGGAGATAATGGTTGACGGATTGTGCTTGGTGAAGATTCCAAAGACGGAGTATATAATAAGTGTTCAAGCAGTGGTGGTGTTCTCGGTCCAGTGACGGTAGAAACTGATGCAGTACTATTAGTGGATGCTGGACTGGGGGTAGTAACTCGTGATGAAGAAGGTAGAGTTGCAGTAACATGTTGTGTTTCTATAGAATCACATGAAACGCGTTCCACCTCAATTTGTCCAATTTCAAAATGTGTACACTTAGTATGGGCTGCACATAATAAACAGCTCAGTCGTCTACAGTGTATTATGTTAGGTGCTTTTGCGCTCCATGTAACCTGATGAACTTTGAAGGTCCCTTTAAAAGGGCGAACTTTGGCGTTGGCGATTTCTTGTATATTAGAGTTATATATTAGAGTCCTCTTCCCCTCAGATGTCCTTACGAACCAGACGTGTCTGCGTTACAAGTATATTTTTTGAAAATAACGTAATAAATTAATACGAAATAAATAGAACAACAGAAACAGCGAGGAGGTCTATCCAAGCAGCGTGACCTCTCTCGTATCTGGAATCCTGGTACATCGCCCCACCACAAACAATACGTAAGTCTTCACAGAATGCAAAGTACATTAAGTCACGAATAGAGAAACAGCCGAGCACGGTCATTAGCCGAAACAGCTGTAGACAAGAAGACATTGGCCACATATTTGCACACAGCTACAAAAAATATATTAGACACGCCTCCGCAGAGCCCGTGTGCGCACGAGACGCTTGCACACATTCTCATTTATCGGACACGGACGCACGTCTAAGTGTACCGCGATACAGCCAGGGTAACAATAAAATAGGCCTACAGAGCTTACCGTTTCTTCGATAATGGCTAAACTGCTGCGCTCGCCACCATCTAAAAGCGATAATACTAGGCGTAGAAACAACTCGGACCCTTCATCGATCGATCTGATGAGTGTCGGAATAGGACCTAGGCTCAGAGCTGGTAGGAAAACAATTAGATCAGACTGCGAAGATTCCGATGACTCCTTGAGGAAAAAAGCTCGGCCTGGGAACGACGATTTCGAAACCTTCAGAGATGAAATTCGAGAAATGTTTACATCGATGTTTTCCGCGTTCGCTGAAAATCATAACGACCGAATGAATTCAATAGAAAAAAAACTGAATGAAGTCAAAAGTCATACTACTATCGTAGAATTGGAAAAGTCTATTGGTTTTGTCTCAGACCAATTGAAGGACATGCAAGTGAAAATCAATTACCTGGAAAAAAATAAGGAAGAAATAAATACCCATATCTTGGATCTTGATGAGAAAATAAGCAACCTTGATAGACAATCACGAAAAACTTGCATCGAAATTAGGGGAGTCCCGAAAAACACTACAGAGAGAAAGCACAGTCTTTTTTCAATTATAAGAACCCTACTCAGCAGATTGAAGGTTGAATACTCAACGTCGGACCTACGTGACGTCTACCGTATTCCAAACAAACAAAAAACCGGACCTTCGGCAATTATAGCTGAGTTTTCAAACACGTTATTAAAAGATTCAGTACTGAGCAACGCAAAGAAATATAATCTGAGTCGTGAACACACCGCCCTGTGTACACGGGACCTCGGAATGGATGGGACTTCCTCCGTGCTATACATATCCGAGCATCTCACTCCCACAACACGACGTCTCCACTTCTTAGCACGCGAATTCGCCAAAGTAAATAAATACAAATATTGCTGGATAAAAAATGGAATGGTGTACCTACGCGAAAGAGAAGGGGTGCCGTTTATATTAATTAAAAACACAGCGCAATTAGAAAATTTAAAGAAAACAACTGCATGACCGCCAACCTGCTATATTACGTTTATCTCATGCTATAATCATTCAATCGTATTTTTACCTGTAATAGTAAAGGAGGCCGTCAGCGGCGCGTTAATAATAAATCAACTTTTGGTTGGCCCTGGTTGTTTAGTATTGGTTTCAAACCTAGATGGTAATAACATCGGGATCGTTTGCCTATGTAACCTGGGTGGATGTTTTGGGGGAATGGTTGTATGTTTTGTTTGTTTTGCTGTGACCCACCCAATTGTTCTCACACCTACCCGTAAAACTGGGATAAAATGCAAACTTCCTTGTAAATATAAAAATGTTTCTGTTCTCAGAGTAAACAGGGGGATATTTCACTTTTTAGCACTGATTTATCGTGTATTAATAGATTGTACATACCAACTCGAACATCCCAATCCACAGAATGAACAGTGTATGTTCTGTCACTCACAAGCGGCACAATCACATAATAACACAAATATCACTGTAAACACACAATTAACAGAGTATTTTACATTCTCATACTGCACTCACGCGCACGAATTGAAATCACAGTTAATTGAAAGTTATTTCGTCAATAAACCCAACTTAGCAGTATTGGCAAACGGTAATTTTGAAGTGAACGGGATATGTAAAGCACATCGCGAAAATAATGGTATAATCTGCAATAAGACGATGCATAATTGCACGTCTGATCGATATCAGTCCGCATGGAAACTAACACGAACCCGAAACAATCTTCGCCACAAGATAAGCCGACCAACCACTGTTTCCCATAGAAGCAACTATGTTTTTAGGGTTCCGTAAAACGTAAAAACGGAACCCTTATAGATTCGTCATGTCTGTCTGTCTGTCTGTCTGTCCGTCCGTATGTCACAGCCACTTTTTGCCGAAACTATGAGAACTACACTGTTGAAACTTGGTAAGTAGATGTGTTCTGTGAACCGCATTAAGATTTTTACAAAAGTTTTTAAAAAAAACAAAAATTAGGGGTGCCCCCCATACTGAGAACTGAAGCTCAAAAATTTTTTTTCATCAAACCTACACGTGTGGGGTGTCTATCGATAGGTCTTAAAAAATTATGTTAAGGTTTCTAATATAATTTTTGTCTACACTGAATAACTTGCGCGAGAGACGCTTCCAAAGTGGTAAAATGTGTGTCCCCCCCCCTCTAACTTCTAAAGTAAGAGAATGAAAAAACTAAAAAAAATGTATGATGTACATTACCATGAAAACTACCAACGAAAATTAGTTTGAACTCGATCTGATGAGTAGTTTTTTTTTAGTACGTCATAAATACACTATTATTAAAACTTCGATCAAAGTTACAACGAACTACAAGAACTATGTGTACTATGTATATTATGTTACTTGCTGGAACGGAACCCTTCATGGGCGAGTCCAACTCGCACTTGGCTACTTTATTGTAGGTATGAGTCTGGCTATAAGATCTGACATAAAAACTAGATTTTTGCGAAGTAATTGTTTTAGTAGTGGTAACGAAAAGTACTAGCATATTTTTCTGGCAACTAGTGTATTTGAGACACCGGGGTGTTTATGTTGCATGCCAATGGAAAGTTCCGTTGTGGAGCCAGATGTAGTGGGAAAGTATCTTCTTCATCGTATCATGAAATGCCCTATGACTTTGTCTACTAAGCATTATGGTTTTAACCCATTATTATGTGTAAGATATATCCTGCATAAGTGCTGCAAGCTGTAGCAATTGTAATGGTCTCAGATGTGTTTTTGCCGATTTGCGTGATATATCGCAAATGCCCTTTTAAAAAAAACATAACTGTCGGTCTGGCATTCTTCTCGTTACAATTAACACATCATTCACATATTGGAATTACACATGTTATTAGAGCTGTAAACAAATCCCACTCCACACAATTAATTAATGCATGACCACTTCTCGGAAAACTGTATTTAATGGTGAGTGAACACATTTCATTAAATATAGTTATAAGTTTGAAAGTGAATTGTGTGTGTTTTGTGGCATGTGCGTTATATACGCGGCCAATGGACAACTTAACAACTAAAATTGAAGGAAAAACATTTTATACATTTTATTACAAACAATCCTGGCAAACACAATTAAATATCACTGAATTACTATTGAAATACATATCTAATCGTATAAAGCATTCAATGAGTTACCTACTACTGTCTAGAGTACTCGTTCCTGCCAAACATGTCACTATAATAATATACTTGATAGTACTACAATGTAACCATACCTACAAATGGATAAAATTCTCCCTCGGATACGGGATGTATCTATTTAGCTGTATAGTGCTGGCGGCCGGCTATTTATACATTAATCCAAAACAAACAATAATAATTATATACATATCAAACTTACTTTTACAAATACAACACATAAAGGCACCTAAGTACACTAACGAGTTGGCGAGATCAGGGCTTGTTGAGGCTATCCGTGCACCTCACTGTTCATTGCAACCAAAGCGTTACGGGCTGGATGGCATATTTTGGCGATCAACCAAAACATTTACATGCATAATATATGAAATACTACCTAAACAGATCCACAGTTGCCACATCTTCAAGTACACAATCCATCAGTATTCGTTCCTACTAGGCCGCTGCAATCAAATCCGATTGAAGCGATCAGCACAGATGGAAACACATACACCTGAAGTTGTGCACCTTCTAGTAGCAGCATATTTAAATAAAGAATTTAACAACACGCACTATAATATCCATTACTTATCTACTATGTTTGAGTTTAAATCTGTCATAGACAAGTGTCGTTTAGTGAGCAGAAAAGGTATACAAAACCTATGTACACATATTATATCTAAGTACCAACTGTGGCTCCAAATTAAAATCCAAAATGATATGGGACACCGAAATATGATATGCCTACAACCCACCAATTGGCAAATCCCCACCTACATAACATGCGTGCCTGTACTAGTTGTTGTTGTTGTCTGTTTATTGTTCGCCTTGAAAAACCTAACCTGTGCAAGTTCCAGAAGTGGACTAATTCTAGTGAAGCATAAATCTAGCTCACTAATAAATTACCAACCGATATTTTCAGTACCATCTCAGACACTTAGTGGAGTATTACCCAAATCTCGGCCTCTGTGTCAGCAACTGCTGTATCTATTATTAAAACTACAGATATTCAAACGTAAACTAAACTATACAGAAACTGCATCTTTGAAACTACTATCTTGTGGTAGAATAATTAAAAACTATAAGTCCGCATGCTACTTTTATGCTGAAGTGCTTAGTAGCGGGCATACTAAGCGGTATACAAGTTACCATTTACCTAGAAGCTTGACTGTTAAAATTGTACAGTGTATGATACGGTACCTAAATTATTGTTATATTCTACTCTGTCATGTGTTGCACAGGGATACCAACCCGCTGTATCAAGAGGAGAGATCTAACTTTATATATACATACACGCCCACATATTTGCTTGCATTTATGTTGTGTACTTTGACGTTACCAAATAATCAAAACTGGTCACCGCTTTGCTTATTATCTACGATTGAATTATGGACACATGCCAAGAACATGGGAGCTCCGCAGTCAGCACCACAATTATCATTAGAACTGCCATCACTTTCGAATCTACAACCAACGCCAAAGGTGTTAATACAACTACCATTAATGCTGACACCACATACACTACAGCAACCTCCACCACAACCGGCAACACAATCGCTACCGCAACCATCGTCGTACCCGGATTATCCAAAACCGACTAAATCACAACTACAACAAGCATCACAACTACTGAAATCGGAATCACAACAGCTAGCAGTACAAACGCTACTGCAAACATCATCACATCAACAACCAACTCAATCGGCATCGCAACTATTGCAACCGGCATTACAGCAAACATCGACACCACAATTGTCACCACAATCATCAAATCAACAGTCATCACAGCCACTACCACAACTGGCGCCACTACCAAACTCTTGCCTAGGACCGCAACCACAGCTACAACCATCGCATACGGACTCACAATCACCTCCAAAACCAGTATCACGACAACCATACCAACTAATAACTCAACTGCAAACACAATCATCTTCTCACACACATACACAACCACCCTCACGGCCCGCACCAGAACAGACAACGCAACAGGCCTCAAACCTGCAAACTAACAACGACATAACACAAATGGCAACACAGTCACAACATCCGGCATCCCGGCATTCATCACCACCTGCACCACAAGCCCCAAACACACCATCGCAACAATCGTATCTGGTGCCACGACAATCATCTTACCTAGTACCACAATCTTCATTGCAACTGACAGTACAATCATTAACTCTACTGTCGTCACAAACACTATCAAGGCTAGCGCTACAACTGTCAACCCAATTACCATCACTACCGACACCAGAATCACCATCACAACCATCATCAAATTCGAATTCACAGCCAGCCCCACAAACCCTACCACAGCAATCATCGCAATCATCACTACTGTCACCGCCACCACAAAAACTATCAGAACTAGCAACACAACAAATATCTCTGTCACCACCACCCCCAATTTTACAATCACCATCACAAGAATCAACGTATTTGCTTTCGCAACCATTCACACAACTACCGCATAATCTACTATGGGAACCGGCACTACATTCAATTCTTCATCCGTCATCACATTTGGCTCCTCAACGATTACCACCATCATCACCACCGGCATCACAACTATCGCTGACGGCACCGCAACGATCATTGCAACTAACATCACAACCATCACCACATTCAGACTTCCAACCGTCACTACAACTCGTACCACAACAACAATCGCAAGAGATAATACATCTGTCACCACAGTCACCACCACGACCAACATCACAACCATTAGCTCAACCATTACAACAAACACTACTGCAAATATCTCTTAATTGGGACACAATTTTGCCTTATCGCTTTTCATCAGCATAAACTGACTAAAACAAGTACCACCCAAGTAACCGGAATTATTATCTCCATTGTGCATATTAACCAATTTCTCACCTGCTACTCATGCCTAACTGCCGCACACATAGTTCTTACTGGAGGATACCGTGGATAATAGACTCAATGTAATGGATGAAATTGACGGTATCGACATGGTCCGCAATATATATACTTCCGACCCAGAACTGTGTAAAACATACCTTGGACTTGGTGTTGATTCGCAGCAATTTGTCATCCTTAGTCAAAACATACGTAGCGTTCGCAGCAACAATTTTGATAAACTTACTGTTTTCCTATCTAGACTCAAATTCTTACCACATTTAATAATTCTGACCGAATGCTGGCTAGACTCAACCTTTTCTGGTATCCATCTTGAGAATTACTGCTGCGCATACACCGTAATAAAAATCAAAATGATGGGGTTGTCGTGCTGTCATTGATTGGTCTGTTGGTAAGTGTAACTGAGCCGCCGCTCACTGATGCGACCGGCCTCTTAATAAAAATTGACAAAAGCTACTCCATCCTGGCAATTTACAGATCTCCTTCAATAGATTGCATAACCAATTTCTTAAGCTCCCTAGAAATGGTACTGGGGGAAGTAAGTGGAAATTCTTGTATCGTTGTCGGGGACCTAAACATTGATATAGTACCTAACCAAAAAAATAATAGTAAGGAAAAAAAAGCCGACGAGTATCTGGGAATAATGGCATGTCAGGGATACTTTCCGGTGCACCAATTACCAACCCGCGAGGAAGCCTGCTTAGACCACGCTATCATAAAAAGCTCGCAACTGACTACAGCCGTTGTTTGCTCAAGCAATATCACTGATCATGACGCAGTTTTGGTAGCTATCACTGGTACATCTAAGCAAGCTATAAACAAAAAACAAATTACGAAAGTAAACTATCCAAAAATCGTTCTTGACTTAGAAAAAACAGATTGGTCCCAGTTTTTTGCTCACACGGACCCCAATGAAGCTGCTGAACATCTGGTCAAAATCTTGAGTAGTGCTGTAGCTAGCAATAGCACAACTTCACAAGTGCGAAACTCAAAATACATACGCAAGCCCTGGATTACACCGGGACTGATACAATGTATGCGCAAAAGAGATTATTTGCATTACCGGTTTAAAAAAACACCAGAAGATACTAAACTAGCTGAAAAATATAAAAAATATCGTAACCTCTGCAATAACATACTTCAAAATTAAAAAAATGAGCATGAGCGCAACAGAATTAAAACAAGCTTGGGTAACAGTAAGGAGTTGTGGACTTCTGTTAAAGACATTTGTAAAATCAAATCAGTGGCAACAAAAAATCTTGACCTTCTGGGCACGACACCTACACCGACTGAGGCTTTGAATGGGGTTAATGAATACTTTGCGACAGTAGGTAAAACATTAGCTATGGACATTCTTGACAATTTGGACACAACAGAAGAAGCTCTGGCTCATAAAATTTCTCTGGGTAGATCTCCTGTTAATTCAATGTTTTTGGCACCTACAGATCCTATAAAAATTAGTAAAATAATTAGTACACTCAAAACAAAGTCTGCTCCTGGCGAGGACAACATTTCAAACCAGCTACTTAAATCAGCAAAAAGTGTTTTGGCAGCCCCAATCGCATTTCTTTGCAATATTAGTTTGGATACTGGCATATTTCCGGATTCTTTTAAAATAGCGAATATTTGTCCTATACATAAAGCAGGCGATACAACCGAAACAGCCAATTATCGCCCAATATCATTGTTGACATCGCTGTCCAAAATACTGGAGAAAGTGGCCAACAGTAGCTTGGTTGGTTATCTTGAAAAAGAAGGTATCCTATCGGCGAGCCAATTTGGTTTCCGAACTGGACGGTCAACAGAAGATGCTGTTACATCTCTCGTTAACTATGTCGTTGATAAGCAGGACACAGGACAGAGATGTGTGGGTATCTTTCTAGATTTAGCCAAGGCTTTTGACACAGTATCCAGACCAATTCTCCTTAGGCGGCTGGAAAGTGTCGGTGTACGCGGTACTGCCTATGAATGGTTTCGATCTGTTACAACCCTAAAACTGCTGATCCTGCAGAGAGTCAATTCCTCGATTTCGATATTGGCGATTCTGCAGTATTTTGCTATATAAAGTCGAACTCTCGGTTAAATCTCCCAGTCAGTTCTCGAAAGGTTACTCTGCCTCTCAGCCTACGGACCTGGTTCATGCCCGCCGGACCTGAGACCTCAGAGACCCCCTAGAGAAGTGCCGCGCGCGCCTATTTTCCATTTCGGTTGGTCTAGGAAAGGCCCCATACAAAACTCATAAAATTTGTGAAGTGTTTTTTAAATTAAATAAAAGTCAAAAGTTCAAATTGATTTTTTTTTATAGACTCAGTGAGTTTCGACCTAACATTATTGGTGTCAGAAGAAAAAGGGATCTATTGTCCCTAGTTGCCTACTATCACGCATCGCGCCGCGCCACTTCGGGTCTCAGTGACTCAACTGTTGGCCTGCTCCGCTCTGAGCTAGAGCCAGCCGCCAACCAGTCACTACTGTCTCCATCGCCGTAGAAGCACCGAGCCGTCAGCCGCTGTGCCGTATTTATACAGCACCGCCCTTCTGTTGACCACTGCTCGCCTCAAGGTAGAGAACCTTTGTGCAGCTCCACTGTGCTCTAAAACCCAGTGCACCGAGCCGCCCAGAACTGACTCCGGCCAGCTCCAGCCGCGACACGGGCTTTCTGTCTGCCTGTTGCCGAGCTGTCTCGCCGTAACTTCACCAGCTCCACCTGCGACACGGGCTTTCTGTCCGTCCGTTGCCGAGCTACCCTTTCACCGATACCTGCTTAACTGCGCAACCTCAGTTGCGTATTGCGCAACACTCCAGCTGCCCGACTGCATCGAGCCGCAACCCGACACCGCGCCGAATTCCAATGACAAGTGTTCTAATAATCGTCGCTCTGTAAGTGATAATAATTTAATTTTGTTTCTCTGTTTTGCTTCCTTGTATTTAAATTTTTGGTAACAAAAGAAAATGGCGAAAGATATAAAAACCGACAAAAAAACAACTTCCACTAGTTCTTTATTAACAATAGAGGAAATTAATTTCACTGTACTCACAAAATTTATAAAACCATTTGATGGCGATAAAAATAAATTATCTTCTTTTTTGCGGAATTGCGAAAACGCGCTATCCTTAGCTACAAACAATCAACAAGACCTCTTATTCAAATATATTTTGTCACAATTAGAGGGCAAAGCTGATTCAGCATGTTCCCTTAAGATATTTGATAACTGGCTAGAACTGAAAGCGTTTTTAAGAGTTACCTTCGGGGAAACTAAACACAGAGACCATCTATTTATAGATTTACAGCAATGCAGGCAAAAATATAACGAAAGCGTGACCCAATACAGTCTACGTTTGGAAACTTGCCTCACTCGCCTACAAACCGATATTACGCATTCCACTAAAGATCCATCCGAATTAAAAGGTAGAATAGCCAACACGGAAGATCTCGCTCTCCATACATTTTTATTAGGGTTACCAAGCCATATTTCCAATATTATAAGATGTCGGAATCCTTCCAATTTAAATGAAGCGGTAAACCTTGCGACTCAAGAGGAAAAATTGTACAACTATGTTACACAAGCTAGAAAACATCCTGAAGAAAGACCAAAGTGTAAAAACTGTGGTAAAATCGGTCACTCTGAACGTAACTGTTACAACCGTTCCCCTCCTAACTACCGTGAGCGCCCCATAAATACTATAAATCCAGCACTATCTCCACCGCGACCCCCTATGGTATCCCAAAACATTACAAAGACCTGTCGTTATTGTAAAAATATAGGTCATGAAATTCACGAATGTCGTAAAAGACAATATAATAACTCTCGCCGCCAGCCTCCTAATTCTTCTAACCCTAAACAAACACATCATCTCTCCCAATATGAGGATGACAACAACATCCAGGAAGATGATTTTTATGATCAGTCGCATTTAAACTAAAATTGGTTCCGGTCCCGCGTCGTACGGAATCGTCAACGCAAACCGACGCCTCTGATATAAGTTTCTATTTTAATAACGACCTCCCGGCTAATACGTCTAATAGGTCTCGTTCTAATCCGACTCTATCGTCTCAATCGCCTCAATCGTCTCAATCGTCTCAATCGTCTCAATCGTCTCAATCGTCTCAATCGTCTCAATCGTCTCAATCGTCTCAATCGTCTCAATCGTCTCAATCGCCTCAATCGTCTCAATCGCCTCAATCGTCTCAATCTACCAAACCGACTCCGTCTACTATGTCCAAATTTACTAAATCAAATATTAAAAGTAAAACTGTTACATTTTCAAAATCTCTCAATACTTCAGATCAATGCGAGGTCACTTATGAGATTAAAATAAATAATAATATTCATCTGCCTCACATATATGTTAAAACCCAATACTCAGATAGACTTCTAGTATTTTTGGTCGACTCTGGTTCATCTGTGTCTCTTATAAAAAAATCGTCCCTCCAAACGCTACCTCTCATAGACCCTGAGGTAATTAAGTTCAAGGGTATCGACAACGACTCTGAATATTCAACTAGCTTGGGATATTGTCATCTAGATCTCCAAATTTCCAAGAAAGAAGCACTGTATGCTAAATTTCATCTAATATCAGACTCAGTATTTATAAAATTTGACGGCATATTAGGTAATGACTTATTGAAACTGTATAACTGCAATATAGACTACAGAAAGGATCTCCTTACAGTTGGTGACTACAACATGAAACTTAATTTTACGAAGCCTCAATATACCATTCCTGCCCGCTCAGAAATGATGATCGAATGCGGTATACTTAACCCTGAAGTTTCATGCGGACTAATAGAAAAACACGAAGTCCAAAGAGGTGTCTATTTGTCCAGCTGTCTAGTCGAAGTCAAACCTAATAAACATGCCAATGTCTCTATCCTTAATACTACTAATGAAGATGTTGTCATCCAAGCTCTCTCTGTTGAAATTTACCCTTGCGATACCCTGTATGACATCCAAAGTAATTTGCAACCGATTCACACTGTCTCTGCCAACCCTTCTATTTCCAATTCGTCTGTCCCACGAAATCGCATTGATGAAGTAAAAAGTCAAATTAGAACTTCACATCTCAATAATGAAGAGTCCCGTAAGCTTCAAGATCTATGCACAGAATACTCAGACCTGTTCTATCTCGAAGGTGATACGCTCACTTGTACTAATACCCTGAAACATGAAATTAAAACTACTTCCTCTCAACCAATTCAAACAAAAACCTATCGATATCCTGAAGTTCATAAAGCAGAAGTTAACAAACAAATCCAGAAAATGCTAGATCAAAAGATTATAAAGCCCTCTGATTCTCCATGGTCATCCCCTATATGGGTCGTCCCTAAAAAGCAGGATGCATCAGGCCAGAAAAAATGGCGCATCGTTGTAGACTATCGAAAGCTCAATGATGTTACAATTGGTGATGCTTATCCTATTCCAAACATCGCTGATATTCTAGACCAATTAGGTCACAGTAAATACTTCTCAACTCTTGACTTGGCGTCTGGTTTCCACCAATTAAGGATGTGTGAAGCAGATGGACCCAAGACAGCTTTCTCTGTTCCTAATGGACATTTCGAATACACAAGAATGCCATTCGGTCTTAAAAATGCCCCTGCTACCTTTCAAAGATTAATGAACACTGTTCTTTCGGGCTTACAAGGCTTACACTGCTTTATCTATCTTGATGACGTCATCATATATTCCCATAATTTACCAGATCACATCCAAAAACTTAGTCTAGTCTTCGATGCTCTTAGACGTCATAATGTCAAGTTACAGCCTGACAAGTGCGAATTTTTAAAGAAAGAAGTCGCCTATCTTGGCCATGTTATCACTGACAAAGGTGTGTCCCCTAATCCCGAGAAGATCAAAGCAGTACTTGCTTACCCTGCTCCTAAAAACCCAAAACAAATCAAGAGTTTTCTTGGTTTAGTTGGATACTATCGAAAGTTTATAAAAGATTTTGCCAAAGTCACCAAGCCTCTTACTTCTCTCCTGAGAAAAGATGCTGATTTCAAATGGGAAGAGTCACAAGAAAGTTCATTCAACTCACTCAAAAGTCTGCTTACTAATTCACCGATCCTACAATATCCAGATTTCTCTAAAGAATTTACACTCACTACCGATGCCTCTAATTACGCTATAGGTGCTGTTCTTTCTCAAGGTGAACCAAACAAAGATCTGCCTATTGCCTATGCCTCTAGAACGCTTAATAGCGCAGAAGGAAATTATAGTACCACAGAAAAAGAACTCTTAGCCATTATCTTTGGAACAAAAACTTTTAGGCCCTACTTGTATGGCCGAACATTTAAAATAGTCACCGACCATCGCCCCTTAACTTGGCTCTTCAACTGTAAAGATCCCAGTAGTAAACTAGTACGCTGGAGATTAAAACTTGAAGAGTATGATTACAAAATTGAGTACAAACCCGGCAGAATAAATTCAAATGCCGACGGGTTGTCACGCCCTCCTATTCACAATATTACAGATAACATTGAAACCGATACACTCACATACCAACAATTTATGAAATCTCGCTCTAGCCCAATTTTGCATGATACTATTATTCTCGAAAATAACAAAAGTCTTCTAGACTCACATTGTCCAATTATCGCATACTCTACTTCCATCGATTTAGATTCTTCTAATCCATATACTGAAAACATTCTTAATCTTCTTCAGGACAAAAATGACTTTGAAATGTCTGAAAAGGAACTGTATACAGTCAGAACATCTCAAGTCAACAATAAAACTTACTTCCACATGTTCACTAAAGTTCACCATTTTGAAACCGTCACATACCAAGAGATTTTTAAAGTTCTCAAGGATCTACGGAATAACCTTATTGTACTATATCCCGAAGTAAAATCGATTGCTATGTCCGACTTTACCAATCCCTTCGACAAACTCAACTTCATTCTAATCCATGAAATGCTCTCTTTTCTATTTCACAACACTGGCATTCAAATTCACGTTCATCATAATTTAATGAAGTATCCAAAACCAAATGAAGTGCCAACCATACTTCTCGAAAACCACGATTGTCCCACAGGTGGCCATATTGGCTCATCCAAAATGTTTAACAAACTCAAGGACATATACTATTGGAAAGGAATGAAAGGCGAAATCGAGAGGTATGTCCAGAATTGTTCGTCATGTCAAAGGAATAAAGCTTTAAGAGGAATAAACAAAGCTCCTATGGAAATTACCACTACGTCCTTTGAACCCTTTCAAAAAATTTTTACTGACATTGTTGGCCCTCTCCCAGATTCCGGTTGTGAAAATTACAAATATATAGTTACATTTCAAGACGACTTAACAAAATACTCTATGGCTTATCCTATCACTGAATCTACAGCCGAAAAAACGACCCAAAGTCTAATCAAATTCATAAGTCACTTCGGCATCCCGAAAAGTATCCTATCAGACCAAGGAGTACATTTTATTGCCGATGTATACAAACAAATTGCCCAACTTTTCAAAATCAAACATCTTTTTTCATCTCCTTATCACCCACAAACAAATGGTGCTTTAGAAAGGAGTCATGCCACTCTCAAGGAATATTTAAAATCTTATGTCAATGAAAATCAAGATAATTGGCATAAATTCCTTCCCACTGCCATTATATCGTATAATTCCTGTGTACACTCTTCTACAAATTTTTCGCCACACGAACTTCTTTTTGGCTGCAAGCCTCATATACCTAGCTCTATTTATGATACTAATCCTACTGCAACGTATCCTGACTATATAAAAACTCTCAAGCAAAAATTAATAAACACAAGAAATCTAGCTCGTGACAATATCCTCCGTAGCAAAGAAAGATCTAAAACTTATTATGACAAAAACACAAAGGACCCGTCTTATAATGTAGGAGATATGGTTTACCTTAAGCAACATCATAGGTTGCGTAAGGCATTATCTTCAATTTGGAAAGGTCCATATCGCGTAATCAAAGTTCATAATAATAGCAACGTCACTCTCCAAGTTAATCGTAGATTTAAAAGGTACCATTTCAACGAAATCAAACATGCTCATGAACACCCTATTTCAGGGCCATCGCGCCAGGAGCCGTCTCAGCCTTCAACTTAACGACGCCGATTACGAATAGTCCCGGCATATACTTCGATCCCTTAGGAACTCTAAGATTTTATAATGATCACTGGAACCTTATTACTTATTCTGATATCTCTTATTTTAAGCCTCACCTCGAAAATCTGTATTCTATTCTAGAAAACTCAAAAGTTATTTGCAAAACTTATCCTGTCATATACAATGATTGTACAAATGTTTTAAATCCTTTAGAAAGTCTCTACAGTAATGTAAAATCTAACTATTTAGCACTGTCTCATCTCACAGATAATAATAATAGTAGCCTCAGAATCAAACGCGCCTCTTGGTTTGGTATAGGAGGTCCCATTCTAAGACAGCTTTTCGGAACTCTAGACGAAGACGATGCTAAGTCTTTCACTGACGCTATTAACGCAGTACAGGATGATCAACGTCACATGGCCTCTCTAATGAAACAAAATATTCATATTTTGACATCTTCTATTTCTACTTTCAATACTACTATTCAAAAACTAAATCATAATGAAATAGCATTAAATGAAAACATGATTAAACTCAATGTAATCTTAGAAACAATTTCTTCAAATGCCAACAAGCTTGAAGTTAGCTCACATCTCGCAATGACGTTTAGTGCACTAGAAAGTTCCCTTATGATTCTCAACTTCCATCTCAAAGATCTTATAGACTCAATTTTATTTGGTAAACAAAATCTAGTTTACCCCTCTATCTTGAGCCCGTCTCAACTATACGATGAACTTAATTCAAGAAATAATGAACTCGTAAGAACATTCCCAATTCCTGTAAATCTTAACAACATTCACACTCTTCTAGATGTGTCAGATGTCTCATCATTTATTTCAGACAACAAATTAGTATTTGTAGTTAAGTTTCCATTAGCTATTCTGACAGAATACAATCTCTACCATATCTATGCTCTACCAACTCCTCATAATATCCAAGAACCAAATTCTTTTGCCCTAATTAATCCATCTGCAAAATATCTAGCAATAACAGAGGACAAATTAACTTATTCAGTGATAAGCGACTTAAGTGAGTGCAAATCGATATCTAGATACAGCCTACTGTGTCAATTGAAAAGTGTTCAGTCCAGTGTCTCAAGTCCAATCTGTGAAGTGCAACTATTTCGCGAACATGTCACTAGTATTCCACAATCTTGTAATGTCAAAATCATGTTTGGCGATATTGACATTTGGCAGAAACTTACCAATAATAGATGGATCTATGTCCAATCAGATTTGACAAAAGTTTCTGTGAAATGTAGTAATAGTCATATGACCGATCATGATGTAGTTGGAACTGGTATACTCTACCTTCCAAAAAATTGTAAAGCCTATCATAAACTATTACAATTTGTGCCACAGCACGAATACGAAACAAATTTGTATATTCCGTCACCTAATTTTAATATAATTGACGATGACTGTTGTTCTAAATCTAAAGTAAACAAGAGTATTCCATATTTAACGCCGATAAAGCTTTCTGACATTAATTTAGACTCATTGCAATACGCAACCCATAAGTTAAATCAATTTAACGATGATCTTACAAAAATCGAAAACCAGCCCTATCACATTAAGTATGGATACTACTTCAGCTTCTTGACAACCCTGTTGTCACTGTCTGTATTTTCTTATATGTTTTACAAATTATATTTATGCCTATGTCCTAGACGAAAGAGAGCTAACTCCAACTGCTGTGTACAAATATTTAACAAATGTTACTCAAGGCCTAATACTAATATTCAGTCTAGAACGGCCATCGAATTGAATGAACGAGATATCACTGAATCTTCCAATTCTGATAATACTTCTTTATCAAATGTTTCTATGTCTAGCCCAAGAAGAAACATACACACTTAAAAGCTCAACTTTGTTATTCTTACTATTTTACTAAATCCTTTTTACATCATTTATTATTTTACTGATATATTAATATCAAATTCTGACTAACTATTATTTACATAATTTAGTGCTATGTCTTAATACCATGTTTAATAATAATAATAATTTTATTGTGTTTTAGCCTTGTGCGTTTCAGTGTTACTAACTTAGTTTTCTATTTCCATTTGATCTTGTGTATTAATTGTTTTGTGTAATCTTTCAACTAGTTTTCTATTTTAATTCTGAATTTTAATTGAGTATATTATTGTTTTGTGTAATCGTTTACTTAGTTTACTATTTTCATTTTTTTATTTTAATTGTGTTTAATGTTTTGTGTAACTTATTACTTTTTCTAATTCTATATCATGTGAACTTTGCTAGACCAAAATCC
Organism: Ectropis crepuscularia; assembly: GCA_963693475.1. Classification (NCBI taxonomy): domain Eukaryota; kingdom Metazoa; phylum Arthropoda; class Insecta; order Lepidoptera; family Geometridae; genus Ectropis; species Ectropis crepuscularia. The sequence goes on from OY856355.1 coordinate 26,687,908, forward strand.
TACTCACATACTAACCGATTAGTATGTTCCGTCTTAAAGGGGGGAGATGTTACAACCCTAAAACTGCTGATCCTGCAGAGAGTCAATTCCTCGATTTCGATATTGGCGATTCTGCAGTATTTTGCTATATAAAGTCGAACTCTCGGTTAAATCTCCCAGTCAGTTCTCGAAAGGTTACTCTGCCTCTCAGCCTACGGACCTGGTTCATGCCCGCCGGACCTGAGACCTCAGAGACCCCCTAGAGAAGTGCCGCGCGCGCCTATTTTCCATTTCGGTTGGTCTAGGAAAGGCCCCATACAAAACTCATAAAATTTGTGAAGTGTTTTTTAAATTAAATAAAAGTCAAAAGTTCAAATTGATTTTTTTTTATAGACTCAGTGAGTTTCGACCTAACAGATCGTATCTGGGTAATCGGAAACAGAGAGTAAAAGTGGGAGAATTTCTCAGTGACTATGGCAATGTATGCTTTGGAGTTCCACAGGGCAGTGTGCTTGGACCAACTTTGTTCCTGGTATACATCAATAACCTCTGCCAAATTAAACTAAAAGACGCAAACATGTTTGCATTTGCTGATGACACAGCCATTATTTTCCATGGGCGGACTTGGAAAGAAGTATCGAAAGCCGCTAATGACGGCCTGAATGTCATTATGAACTGGTTACAAAACAATCTGCTTACTCTGAACGCTAATAAAACCAAAATCTTGGGGTTTCGAGTCTCCAACCGAACAGCTCCTAAACAGCCGCTATGTATACAGTTACACACTTGCACTAACAAATCCATCTATGGGCATGTATGTGGATGCCCGATACTTGGACAAGTGCAAGATATAAAATATTTGGGGGTCCACATAGATGAGCTTCTATCATGGAGAAAACAAATAGACTCTGTTGCCAATAGAGCCAGAAAGCTATTGTTTGTTTTTAAAAAGCTAAGAGTGGTTGCAGACACAGGGACAGTTCGAATGGTGTATGATGCTTTGTGCAAGTCCCTGCTGTGTTACTGTATAACTTCCTGGGGTGCGGCCTGCAGCTCATACCTAATTCGTGTGGAACGTACCCAAAGACTTGTTTTAAAAATAGCTTACAAGAAACCGTACAGCTACCCAACCGATAGCCTCTACAGCGAGACAAGAGAACTCAGGGTGAGACAACTATTTGTTTTGAACTGTGTTCTCAGATTTCACCGGTCTGCTAAACTAACTATAAAATCCCAAGAAACATCAAATGGGTCCTCTCGCATAAATAAATGGCACATTCCGTTCAGAAAAACCAGCTACGGACAAAGGTGTTATGAGTATCTGGGTGTTTTTCTCTACAGCCAAGTAGACAAATTATTAAAAATCCTAAACGACACTAGAAGAGAATGTAGGAAAAAGATTACGGACTACTTACTTACACTAGACTATATCAGCACGGAAAAGCTAATTAGAATTGACTTCTAAACTACTTAAACACACAATTATGCATTCACATCCACATAATATACTTACAATAAATATAAATTCTCATTTTCATATTCACCATATTACTTACTAAATCAAAAATTGACACTCACAAACAAAAACACTAACTTAATAGGACTGCAACTACAAGCATACACAATACAGACGTACAAAAGTACATAGCAAAACAAAACAAAAAAACAGTACCTCGGAAGAGAACTGGTTCCCACAAACACAGGGTATCCTAGTGTGGGAGCCAGGGAAAGAAATTACCTCATTAGTACCATCTGCATGTTGTTGACGTGATTGTTGATCGTTGCGTTGCTAATACTATCTACATTTAAGTACTTGTCATGAAGTAAACGTAATACGCGCAATATGTAAATAAACGTACTTAACATATATTATATCCTAATTTTTAATTTTAATTCTTATTAGCCTACAATTATTGTTTTTATTAATTATTATTGTTAACCATTGTTAATAATCAATTGTCAATCAGCATGCATTAGTCATATTTCTATTGTTTTGGAAATTGATGTACTTCGTTATCTGATCATGTAATAAAATTTTTATTATTATTCACGTATTTATTTCTTTTCTTAAATCTAAGTTTTTACAATATTTATATAAAATAACATAAAAACATTATAAAAACTTAAATCTAGATAGCCGCCAGCAGCGGGGCAGGGCCCAAGCTACCGGTGGTTAGGGCTGCAGAGTGAGGAACCTCCTGACGATGCGCGCTGTGTCGAGGATTCCGCCTTCTGCATCTGAACCTTAATCCAACCGTCTAGCGAAAGTCTCTTAAGGTGTTGGTCGAGACTTTTCGCTATAAGGCCGTTTGCCGACACGACTATTGGGACTATGATCGTCGAATCAACATCCCACATGGCGGTAACCTCGTGCGCCAAGTCAAGGTACTTGCTCAGTTTGTCCTTCTCGGCTTTCACGAGGTTCTCGTCATGTGGTATGGTGATATCGACGATCATAGCCCTGCGCTGAGACCGGTCTATCAGCACGATATCAGGCTTATTGGCGACAATAGTCCTGTCCGTGATGATAGAGCGGTCCCAGTATTATTATTATTATTGTTATTATTATTATACACTCATTTAATCATCTTCTTAATCTCTAAGTTTTTTACAACATAAATATAAAAAATATAAACATTATAAAAAACTTAAAAACTAGGGTGCCGCCAGCAGCGAGGCAGGGCCCAAGCTACCGGTGGTTAGGGCTGCAGAGTGAGGAACCTCCTGACGATGCGCGCTGTGTCAAGGATGACTGCCTTCTGCATCTGACCCTTGATCCAACCGTCTAGCGAAAGTCTCTTAAGGTGTTGATCGAGACTTTTCGCTATAAGGCCGTTTGCCGACACGACTATCGGGACTATGATCGTCGAATCAACATCCCACATGGCGGTAACCTCATGAGCCAAGTCAAGGTACTTGCTCATTTTGTCCTTCTCGGCTTTCACGAGGTTCTCGTCATGTGGTACGGTGATATCGATGATCACAGCCCGGCGCTGAGACCGGTCTATCAGCACGATATCAGGCTTATTGGCGACAATAGTCCTGTCCGTGATGATAGAGCGGTCCCAGTAGAGCAACGCACGACCATTCTCGAGAACTGGCAGAGGTGCGTACTTATAGTACGGCACCTCAGACTCGACAAGACCGTGTCGAAGAGCAAGTTGCTGGTGGATGATCCTGGCTACTAGGTTATGTCTGTGCAAGTACTCGCCGTTAGCAAGATGCGAACAACCGGAAATAACATGACGAAGAGATTCGCCTGGACGGCGGCATGCCCGACAAATGTCGACCGTACCGTCCTTCATTATGTATTTCCGGTAATTGTTCGTCTTGATAACTTCGTCCGCAATTGCACAGACAAAACCCTCGGTTTCTCCGAAGAGGTCCCCGAAGCGCAGCCAGTTCACCGACGCGAGCGGATTCACATCGGGTCCCGTCAGGGCCCGATAGAATCGCCCGTGTAGCTCCTTGCTCTTCCATACCTCCTTGCGATCATCAGTGCTGAGCACCGATGGTTTGCGCCAGTTCTCGTTTGCCAATGAAAGAGGCGTGAAGCTCCTGTCAACTGCCACAACATCGCGATGCATCCCGGACTCACTGTTGCGGAAATAATCCCTGAGACTGCAGACTTCGCGGTTGTGAAGGTTCTTGGCATTTAAAAAGCCTCGACCCCCCCATTTCCGCGGAATATACAGTCTCATAACAGACGAGCGCGGGTGTAGCATGCGGTGTGTTGTGAGCAGGGGTGGTCGACTCTCTTAGGGCCGTGTTAGACAAAAGTACATACACGTGGGGGCACCAAACGAGTAGTGGCAATATATACGCGCGTCTCTTTCTAACGTTTAATTTTAGAGATAAGTAACCAGTGAAAAATTACGATTTTAATTTACGATATACGATTTGTTGTTATAGTTAATTTACAAAAATATCGATTTTGAACCAATAAATAATTCTCATAAAATTAGTACCATTTGTCGATAAAAACTAGATGTTGAAACCATTAATTGTATGTCCGTCGTCCTACGATTTCATAGGACTGCAACATTAACTGCGACTTGTACCAAAAATTACATCTACCGACGGAACGCCTCTCTTTTCTCAATTTCTCTTGATAACTCGATTAGTAAAATAACAATAAAAATAAGTATCGAGTCAAACATTTTCGTGGTGTCATTACGTAGGTATCTCTAAAAGTCTAAAACGACCACAAGAAAATGGCGTCGTGTTTTGTTTACGTGCTTTATTCTTGTTTTTTTTTGCTAAAATCCAGTTTATTTACATTGTATCCATATATTTCCGCTGTATTTCGTCATGAAAGAGAGCCGACGAAAATGTGCTAAGTGTGGCAGATCGCCTGCTGGCGATTCTACCATCACGCTACATCGTTTTCCTAAACCTGGAAAAAGGATTTTTTTACGGTATATACTTACGTTGTTCGCCAAATCGCGAATATTGTTATGATATTATCATAAATTTGACGACCTATGGGCGCCCGGCGGAAACTAAAACATATTTGTAAATTATGCTTTCAGTTGCTGGTTGTGGGCTAAGTATTGCTATCCTAATTAAGAATGGGCTTCAAAACAAGAACAGCTGTACAAGAAGGATCCATCATACCCATCACTTCAAGCCATCTTCTTTATTTTCTGGTGGAAAACAGCTTATAAAATTTGCTACACCCGATGAAAGCTATGATGAGGTAAATATATTTTAATTGTTTTCTAAAAGATAAAAAATAATAATTTAGTGTATATTGTGCTTGGTAAAATAGTATAAATTATTTAATTTTAGATGCTGAACATAACTGAACTGAAGCAGGTTCATCTACAAAGCAGCTCCTACTAGAAAACATCAATATTTTGAATACTGACATACATGCAGTGGTTATACGACTACTGAACATGACGCAGGTTCATCAACAAAGGCTGACATAAAGCCAGTGACTACTACCTATATGAGAAAATTATGAGGTTGGTATATCGAAGTTATCTAAAAATAAAGCTGAAATCAGAAAAAATAACATTGTAGTTGTGTTAGAATTTGGTGTCGGCATCATTATGTCTACATTTTACTAATTCAATACTACTGTGTCTTATTACAAGCTTCTACCCATGACTTTTATTTGTAGTTTAGAAGGATGAGCAGGACATGAGTCTGTTGGTGAGCAACACGCTTTAGTTACACAGCTACACACTCAGTTACACAGCTACATAAAGAGTCTAAATCACTACCTAGTACTGCTCTGCTCTCGTTACTTAGAGATTTAAGATGTTTTATCTCTATGCCCTGTAATTTCTTTGGAAATGATGCTCTTCAAACACTAACAAATCAATTTACTAGTTTCGAATATGATGAAATATATAATCATGAGGAAAATAAAACTTTCAGATGCTGAGATGAACTGAACTGAAGATGGGAAACAATCACTCAAGTATGTACTCCTCAAAAATGTTTACAAAATGTGTGAAAAATGTGCTTCTACGAGTATTATAAAAATATTGTTATAATATTTAATTTATTAATGGGTAGTGGTGTATATGTTCTGATTACATTTTGAAGTCTCAAGATTGTATTTTCCAAATACCTAATTGAAATAAATGTATTAAACCTCAACACACATGTTTTTTTCTACACCACATCAAGCCATGAATTTATATTAAGACAAGAAAAAGAAAAGGTAGGTTATAAACCACATGGAACTACAGCCTAACTAATATAAACAAAACTTACTTGCAAGTAGTAAGCAAGTACGTTTTGTTTATATTAGTTGGGCTGTAGTTCCATGTGGTTTATAATCTACCTTTTTACCTATAACATTTAAAATTTTCCCGCCTACGCAAATGGTAGATTTTAAAATTTCCCGCCTTGCGCACTGAAAGAAGTTTGAAGGGGGCTACAAATAGATGGAGCCACTTTTCTACGAAGTATGGAGTTGACATTCTTCTTGAGTAATATTGTTCTGTGGTTGTGAGCAGTTGACGGACCTTTCTATCCAGGGCGTCGAGCTCAGTCTGAGTCCATCTCAGTATGCCAAAGGAGTATATCAGCAGAGGCATTACCCAACCGTTGAAGGCTCGCGCCTTGTTACCGCCTGACAAAAGACTTTTAAGTACTTTTGTCAGCCGGCAAAAGAAGCGCTCCTTCACCGATTTCTTAATGTCATCTGCTGATATACCCAACGACTGTGACATACCGAGATATTTGTAGGTCTCGTCTTCGGAGAGGGATCTGAGAGTTATAGTCTCGGAAAGTTGTAAATTCTCTGAATTTACTACTTTCCCTCGCTGTACATGCATGACCGCACACTTGTCGACACCGAACTCCATCTTGATGGCGTTACTAAAAACCTCTGTGGTTTTTAATAACTCCAACAAGTCTTGGCGTTTCGGTGCAAAAAGTTTGAGGTCGTCCATGTACAGCAAATGAGATATAACCTCACCTCCTCTACGAAGACGATAGCCTAACTCTGAATCTTTCAGCAGAGTGCTGAGAGGATTCAGACTTAGGCACCACCATAGGGAACTCAGACTGTCTCCCTGAAATATTCCCCTTTCAATCTTTATGAAGTCCTCCGAAACAAACGAGCTCTCTACGCTACCTGGTTGACGAAGGACTGTGACCCACTGTCCCATGCATTTGCTTAGAAAAAATTTTAGAGTTGGGTTTATTTTGTACAACTCTAAAACTCTTTCTAGCCAAGAATGGGGCACCGCGTCATAGGCCTTCTTATAGTCAATCCAAGCAGCGGAGAGAGCTCCCTTGTTTCGTTTGACTTGTTGGCAAATGGTCGTGTCAATGAGGAGTAGCTCCTTAGTACCACGGGACCCAATCTTACAATCCATTCTGAGAGGAGGCCAAAACGTTATATGCGACAATATGCGCGTTAATTTTTGCTCTCAGAATGGATGTAAGCAGCTTATAGATGGTAGGCAAGCACGTGATGGGTCTGTAGTTCTTTGGTTCCGTGGTACTACCAGACTTATGGAGCAGGAAGGTGACTCCGGTGGTCATGAAACTGGGAAGAGAACCCGTCTCGAAGGCTTCTTGGAATTGTGTTGCCAAACGCTCATGTGAGCATCGAAACCACTTAATCCAGAAGTTGTGCAATCCGTCCGGCCCAGGACTTTTCCAGTTCTGAGCCGTCCGGATAGCACAACCAACGTCTTCGAAGTCTATTGAAACAGAATCCATGGTTTCGATAGACTCACACGCACGCTCGACAACACGCATCCAAGTTCCCTCTGTGTGCTCGACAGGCACCGACCAGATGCTGCGCCAGAAGTTTTTCGTAGCGCTGGCATCCGGTAGCTGCCCATCGCTCACACGTCGACTAGTTCCCTCCCAGTTTCTATACACCTTCCTTTGATCACTTTGGAAGTCGCGATTTTGCCGATATCGACTCACACGCTCTCTGTAGCGGCGAATACGGTTTGCCAACGCATAAACTTTCTGCTTCAGATAGTCAATGCGTTCCGTAACATTGGCAAGATAGTGCTGGGGACTGATACCAGTCCCAGCGAATGCCTGTGTTACGAAGCGCATGACTCGGGGACGACTGTTCCCCTGACTGAAGCAGATTAGCTTTGCTATAAGAGTCCTGAATGTGCTGATACGCCGTTCTATTCGCATTTGCCATGCTGGTGCATCTCCGGCGGTTCGCGTTGTACGGTCAGTGTCTGGAAACTTGACACGTGCAACGCGACACGCCGCGATAGCACCACAGTACAGAATAGAATGGGTATCAGTCAAATCTTTGCTAGTACCCAGGTAGGGCACTAGCAAATTATTCAGGGCTCCCATCAAAGCCAAATTCCGTTTATGGGTGGGTAAACGTGGTAAGCGCGGCCTAGAGTTTGGTGTGAGTCGATATTGGAAGATCGCGTCTTTCAAAGCACTCCTCAGTTGCCCTCTTACCTGGTCAGATACATTACTACTCGCCGAGTCTTCCTCCTCGATGTCGGGGTCGGCCGGCGCCGCAAGTGTCGCCACTGACGCTGGCACTGAGGCTAGTGTCAGAGTCGACGACGCGGCGGGCGGATCCCGGGACGAGGCAGAAGCTGGGCGAGTATGTTGTTCCTCCAGGCGTAGTTGATCAAGTACCGAGTCATCCAGCAGCTTGCACCGGCGGATGGCTCGAACTTGTTGGTGGCTCAGTATTGGAAGAGTAGTATACACATGTATGTAACGAAAGTTGTGCTTTAGATCCACCAAAATGGGCTGACTGAACTTCCGATCCGTATTGGCAGCAATAATTTTCGGAAAAATCTATGTGAAGTAAACCTTCTGTTGGTGTTAAATTTTGTTTGATTGAACGGATAACTCTATGTTGATTTATAATGTTTGCAAGATGTTGCATGTATATAGGTAAATTGCGCTTAAAAATATTAACGAGTAATTAATGGGAAGTTTTGACAGTTTCTTTAAAAGTTTTTTGGCATAGCTTTTCTTTGCCTTTAATGACTTCTGCCACTTTCAATCCATCTTTGGTAAAAAATCGTATCATTTCCATTGATGACATTAAAGTTTATTATATTTTCAGAACATTCCGGACATGTTCGTTCTAGGCAAGAAACATTGAGAGTGTTGTTACAGCAGAGAGCCCTGGCAACATCAGTGGCGGTAGAATAGGGTTTTATCATAGCTTGACTTAAAGCACGAGCAATAAAATCATTGTTGGCGTGTACAGAACACAAACATGTGTTTCTTGTTGCTGCTTTAGGAAATATCACCCAAAAAGGACGATGGCGACGGAAAGCTTCATAAGAAATATTTAGACCAGTCTTATTATTAAACATTTTATGTAAATTGAGCAGTGTGTCATTTAACAGACGTATTTGCATTTTTATTTTGCGCCGTGTTATGGTCCCTTTTCTACCAGCTGTCAGCAGTCTGCTGTTCTCATCGTCAACTAAAAAATCATGAATTTTTGTTTCAAATGATGTCATATTCCATCCATAATGGCACAAATGGAAGGTCCATTTGTGCCATTATGGATGGAATATGACATCGTTCAAATGTCCGCCGCGGCTTCGTATGGTGGCACGAATCCGAGAGGTCCAATTTTTAATGACTCTGCTGCATAGATCCGGCTGTTTTTGAGCGATGACCTGCGTTATGTTGGCTTTCAGGGCAACGGTCGATTGTGGCTTATTGGCATAGACCTGCGACTTCAGAAAACCCCACAAGAAAAAGTCTAGCGGAGTCAAATCACCTACCTCACCTCACCTAAATCACAACCTCTGCGAGAGATAACCCTACCCTCTAATCGTTCATGCAGAATGTCCATTGTGTCGTTCGCTGTGTGGCAAGTAGCGCCATCTTGCTGGAACCACATGTCGTTCACGTCCATATTGTTCAATTCAAGCCAAAAGAAATTGTTTATCATTGATCTGTAGCGCTCGCCGTTGACGGTGATGTCCTCGCCAACGTAGTTTTCGAAGAAGTACGGACCAATGACGCCGCCAGACCAAAATCCGCACCAAACAGTAACTTTTTGTGGATGCATTCCCACCTGGTGAACCTCATGTGGGTTGTGGTCATCCCATATACGGCAATTTTGCTTATTAACAAAACCATTCATCCAAAAATGTGCCTCGTCGCTAAAGATTATTTTTCGGCCAAAATTGGGGTTCTCTTCCAATCGTTCCGAAGCCCATTCAGCGAACACACGGCGTTGTCTATGGTCATTAACTTTGAGCTCTTGGGTCAGTTGGATCTTGTACGGATGTAAGCCCAAGTCCCGACGCAAAATTCTCCAAGTTGAAGTCTGCGAAAGGCCGAGTTCTTGTGCACGGCGAGAAATCGACTGCCTCGGAGTCTCCTGAACACTCTCACGTACAGCGGCGATGTTCTCAGCCGATCTGGCGTTGCTTTGACGTAAAGGTGTTGGTTGGTTGTTTACTGAACCGGTCGTCTCAAATTTGGTCACCAATCGTTGGAGAATAGACTTTGAAGGGCCACCGCGTCTGCCGTAAAATGGGCGCATCGCGCGCAACGTTTGCACTAACGAACACTCATTTTGATAATAAAGTTTTATCATTTGCACATGCTTTGCTGCCGTGTAACTTGCCATGGTGATTAGGCATCAGTGACTGAATAAGAAAAAACAAATTTGACAGATGCCGCCAAAACAAAATGGCCACCACAGATTATTAACATCGACCCGCTCTATTTGAAAGACCCTTTATAATAATGACCACATACATAAGTTATAAGATTCCACCTAACAAATAAGAGCAATTTTAGTCAAAACGTGCTAACTACGTTTATGAACAGTCCACAGAAAGGGACATTTATGAAAAAATACAATTTTTTACAAAATTGTACTTAAATAATTAAATATTTGGTATTTGTATTTAAAGCAATAATTGTAAGTAATATACCAATACAGAAATCAGAGTATTAAACCATTTTTTTTAACAATGTTTATCCTGAATTAGCCCTTGTGTTTGACCCATTTAGTATTGGTAGGACTCCTAGCAGAAAAACTAATTGAAAGTGATATGTAAGAAGAGCTGTGTTCTGCAAAGAAATGAGCTCAGCCCACAGCCATTGCATCTGTTGCTTCCCTTGCTGAGCTCTTCTCGCAATTTTTACTTATTTTATCGATTGCTGAAACCAGCGTAGCAACTGTTGCTTTCCTTGCTTGGCACCTCTCGCAAAAGAAACTCAGTCCACAACCGCATCTCATCTGTTAATTTCATAGCTGAGGTCATCTCGGACCTTTTCCTTAAAAATCGATTGCTGAAATCTTAAGAGATTTACTGGAGAAAAACTATTTGGATGTGATATGTAAGATGAGCTGCATTATGCAAAGAAATGAGCTCAACCCACAACCGTCTGTTGCTTCCCTTCTGAGCTCCTGTAGTCCCTTCGCAATTTTTACTTTTTACTTTGATTGCTGAAATTTGAAGAGTTTTACTGGAGAATAACTATTTGAATGAGATATGTAAGAAGAGCTGCCTTATGCAAATAAATGTACCCACCATATCAACCCACAACCGTAGCATCTGTTGCTTCCCTTGGTGAGCACTTCTCGCAATTTTTACTTTTTTCTTCGATTGCTGAAATCTTCAGAGTTTTACTGGAGAAAAACTATTTCAATGTGATATTTAGAATTGGTAGGACTCTTGGCAGAAAAACTAATTGAATCTGATATGTAAGAAGAGCTGTGTTCTGCAACGAAATGAGCTCAGCCCACAACCCCAACATTTGTTGCTTCCCTTGCTGAGCTTATCTCGCAATTTTTTTTTATCGATTGCTAAAAGCAGCGTAGCATCTGTTGCTTCCCTCGCTTGGCTTCTCTCGCAATCTGATTGTTTTCTTTGATTGCTGAAATCTAAAAAGTTTTACTGGAGAAAAACTATTTGAATGTGATATGAAAGGAAAGGTGCGTTATACAAAGAAATAAACTCAGCCCACAACCGCAGCATATGTTAATTTCCTTGCTGAGCTCATCTCGCACCTTTTCCTTTATTAATCGATTGCTGAAATCTTAAGAGATTTACTGGAGAAAAACTATTTGGATGTGATATGTAAGATGAGCTGCGTTATGCAAAGAAATGAGCTCAACCCACAAGCGTCCTGTACTGGCCATTGCTGAGCAACCTTTGAACCTTTAGTCCTTTCGCAATATTTACTAGTTTCATCGATTGCTGAAATCTTAAGAGTTTTCACTGGAGAAAAACCATTTGAATGTGAAATGTTAGGAAAGCTGCGTTATGCAAAGAAATAAACTCAGCCCACAATCGCAGCGTCTGTAATTCCCTTGCTGAGCTCATATCGTAATTCTTACCCATTTTATCAATTGCTGAAAGCAGCGTAGCATTTGTTGCTTCCCTTTTGTGTGACACCTCTCGCAAATTGACTTGTTTCTTTGATTGCTGAATTCTTAAAAGTTTTACTGGAGAAAAACTATTTGAATGTGATATTTAGTATTGGTAGGACTCCTAGCAGAAAAACTAATTGAAAGTAATATGTAAGAAGAGCTGTGTTCTGCAAAGAAATGAGCTCAGCCCACAGCCATTGCATCTGTTGCTTCCCTTGCTGAGCTCTTCTCGCAATTTTTACTTATATTATCGATTGCTGAAAGCAGCGTAGCAACTGTTGCTTTCCTTGCTTGGCACCTCTCGCAAAAGAAATTAACTCAGTCCACAACCGCATCTCATCTGTTAATTTCTTTGCTGAGGTCATCTCGGACCTTTTCCTTTATTAATCGATTGCTGAAATCTTAAGAGATTTACTGGAGAAAAACTATTTGAATGTGATATGAAAGGAAAGGTGCGTGCTGAGCTCATCTCGCAATTTTTACTTTTTACTTTGATTGCTGAAATTTTAAGAGTTTTACTGGAGAATAACTATTTAATAAGATATGTAAGAAGAGCTGCCTTATGCAAATAAATGTACCCACCATATCAACCCACAACCGTAGCATCTGTTGCTTCCCTTGGTGAGCACTTCTCGCAATTTTTACTTATTTCTTCGATTGCTGAAATCTTCAGAGTTTTACTGGAGAAAAACTATTTGAATGTGATATTTAGTATTGGTAGGACTCCTAGCAGAAAAACTAATTGAAAGTAATATGTAAGAAGAGCTGTGTTCTGCAAAGAAATGAGCTCAGCCCACAGCCATTGCATCTGTTGCTTCCCTTGCTGAGCTCTTCTCGCAATTTTTACTTATTTTATCGATTGCTGAAACCAGCGTAGCAACTGTTGCTTTCCTTGCTTGGCACCTCTCGCAAAAGAAATTAACTCAGTCCACAACCCCATCTCATCTGTTTATTTCTTTGCTGAGGTCATCTCGGACCTTTTCCTTAAAAATCGATTGCTGAAATCTTAAGAGATTTACTGGAGAAAAACTATTTGGATGTGATATGTAAGATGAGCTGCGTTATGCAAAGAAATGAGCTCAACCCACAACCGTCTGTTGCTTCCCTTGCTGAGCTCCTTTAGTCCCTTCGCAATTTTTACTATTTTCATTGATTAATGAAATCTTTAGAGTTTTACTGGAAAAAAACTATATTTGAATGTGATGTGTGATAAGGAAAGTTGCGTTAAATTAAGAAGTTATCTCAGCCCATAACCGTAGGAGTGTTGCTACCCTTTCTGAGCTCTTCTCGCAATTTTTTTTTTATCGATTGCTGAAATCTTCAGAGTTTTACTGGGGAAAAACTATTTGAATGTGATATTTACTAGTGGTAGGACTCTTAACAGAAAAACTAATTGAATGTGATTTGTAAGAAGCTCTGTGTTCTGCAAAGATATGAGCTCAGCCCACAACCGCAGCATCTGTTGCTTCCCTTGCTTGGCTCCTCTCGCAATTTGACTTATATCTTTGTTTGCTGAAATCTTAAAAGTTTTACTGGAGAAAAACTATTTGAATGTGAAATTAAAGGAAAGCCGCGTTATACAAAGAAATAAACTCAGACCACAACGCAGCATTTGTTAATTTCCTTGCTGAGCTCTTCTCGCAATTTTCACGGGTTTCATCGATTGCTGAAATCTATAGAGTTTTACTGGAGAAAAACTATTTGAATGTGATATTTAGTATTGGTAGGACTCCTAGCAGAAAAACTAATTGAAAGTGATATGTAAGAGCTGTGTTCTGCAAAGAAATGAGCTCAGCCCACAGCCGTTGCATCTGTTGCTTCCCTTGCTGAGCTCATCTCGTAATTCTTACCTATTTTATCCATTGCTGAAAGCAGCATAGCATCTATTGCTTCCCTTTTGTGTGACAGCTCTCGCAAGTTGACTTGTTTCTTTGATTGCTAAAATCTTAAAAGTTTTACTGGAGAAAAACTATTTGAATGTGATATTTAGTAGTGGTAGGACTCTTAGCTGTGTTCTGCAAAGAAATGAGCTCAGCCCACAACCGCAGCATCTGTTGCTTCCCTTGCTTGGTTCCTCTCGCAATTTGACTTATATATTTGATTGCTGAAATCTTAAAAGTTTTACTGGAGAAAAACTATTTGAATGTGATATTTAGTAGTGGTAGGACTCTTAACAGAAAAACTAATTGAATGTGATATGTAAGAAGAGCTGTGTTCTGCAAAGAAATGAGCTCAGCCCACAACCGCAGCATCTGTTGCTTCCCTTGCTTGGTTCCTCTCGCAATTTGACTTATATATTTGATTGCTGAAATCTTAAAAGTTTTACTGGAGAAAAACTATTTGAATGTGAATTTAAAGGAAAGCCGCGTTATACAAAGAAATAAACTCAGCCCACAACCGCAGCATTTGTTAATTTCCTTGCTGAGCTCATCTTGCAATTTTTACTTATTACTTTGATTGCTGAAATTTTAAGAGTTTTACTGGAGAAAAACTATTTGAATGTGATATTTAGTATTGGTGGGACTCCTGGTAGAAAAACTAATTGAAAGTGATTTGTAAGAAGAGCTGTGTTATGTAAAGAAATGAGCTCAACACACAGCCGTTGCGTATTTTGCTTGCCTTGCTGAGCTCTTCTCACAATTTTCATCGATTGCTGAAATCTGATGAGTTTTACTGGAAAAAAAAATATTTGAATGTGATATGTAAGAACAGTTTCGTTCTGCTAAGAAATGAGCTCAGCTCACAACCGTTGCACCTATTGCTTCCCTTACCTTGCTCCTTTGGCCCTATTGTAATTTTTACTATGTTCATAGAATCTTAAAAGTTATCTGAAATCTTAAAAGTTTTACTAAAGAAATACTATTTGAATGTGATATGTGAGGAAACCTGCGTTATGCAAAGAATTAAAGACACAGCCCCAACATTTGTTGCTTCCCTTGCTGAGCTTATCTCGCAATTTTTAATTTTTTTATTGATTGCTGAAAGCAGCGTAGCATCTGTTGCTTCCCTCGCTTGGCTTCTCTCGCAATTTGATTTTTTTCTTTGATTGCTGAAATCTGAAAAGTTTTACTGCATAAAAACTATTTGAATGTGATATGAAAGGAAAGGTGCGTTATACAAAGAAATAAACTCAGCCCACAACCGCAGCATATGTTAATTTCCTTGCTGAGCTCATCTCGCACCTTTTCCTTTATTAATCGATTGCTGAAATCTTAAGAGATTTACTGGAGAAAAACTATTTGGATGTGATATGTAAGATGAGCTGCGTTATGCAAAGAAATGAGCTCAACCCACAAGCGTCCTGTACTGGCCATTGCTGAGCAACCTTTGAACCTTTAGTCCTTTCGCAATATTTACTAGTTTCATCGATTGCTGAAATCTTAAGAGTTTTCACTGGAGAAAAACCATTTGAATGTGAAATGTTAGGAAAGCTGCGTTATGCAAAGAAATAAACTCAGCCCACAATCGCAGCGTCTGTAATTCCCTTGCTGAGCTCATCTCGTAATTCTTACCCATTTTATCAATTGCTGAAAGCAGCGTAGCATTTGTTGCTTCCCTTTTGTGTGACACCTCTCGCAAGTTGAATTGTTTCTTCGATTGCTGAAATCTTAAAAGTTTTACTGGAGAAAAACTATTTGAATGTGATATTTAGTAGTGGTTGGACTCTTGGGAGAGCTATTTCTACTACTTGTAATAGTGGGTTACTTGACCAAAAGTCTTCAATTGTAGGAAGTACGTGAATACCCATCTGTATAATGATGCTAAGAAATGCCTTCAATTCATTTACTGTAACAGGTGACCAATTTCGTGCATTTTCTTGTTCTGCTTATTTATTAGTCTGTATCATTATATCCATTACTTCTATGTCAAAAAACAACTCAAAATATGTTACTGGCCGTGTCCTGTTTGGTAGGTTTCTGGTACAGCGTAACGGTGAATCATCAAAGTTTTCCAAGTTTGGACTCTGTTGCTAAGTCTGCTTTTTTAATTCTTTCTCATCAGCATCTGATTCTTCATCGGAAGAAGAATAAAAGTCTGAAAGATTTTGGATTTCTCTATTTTACAAGCTAGGTGAATGAACTCTAGTTGTTACGGATGGAAAATCATTGACAGCCCTGGATGTTGAAGGTCTAGGAGATTGTGCCAACACGGGACTCTGTTGTCCTTCTACTGCGGCTGAACTCATCATTACATCTTTACCGACTAATACAGAGAGCAAGCCGGTATTATCGTTAGCAACCTCGGCATCCGACAAATTTTCTTCGTCGTCTTCAGAAATGGAGCCATCTGACCAAATATATTTTCTAGCTCTTCTTCAATTTGTCGGTCTCGTAGAAAATGGTTTCTTTTACTCATCGTCTGAAAAAATAAAAAGTTACAAACAAAATCGAAATCTAATCGAATAACACCGGAACTGGTAATGGCAAGTATATTTCCATTATGTTTGAAGTAACTTTTTTTTATAAATAGTAATTCGTTTTGTGAAATATACAATGTAATATAATAAGTACACAATATATTTTACAATAAATATAAAATCTTACCGTCACTTCCTTATGATATGAAGATATTTTAAATTATCATATAGTTCAAAAATTCAAACAATTTGAAAAGACAAGTTGACAGCTGTTTGACGTAATGTCAAAACGTGTTTTTACACCAAAAATATGTTCCATTTTACGCAGCGTCACTAAGTTTTAAGATATTGGTGCTACAAAGTGGAAAAAATCATAAAAATGTTGGTGGCGCACATATTGCCACCACCAGTAAAAGGGTTAAATGGACCGCAGTAACAACTCAATACATAAGCATATAATTTAACTACAAGAGAGGAATGCCTCCCAAAAGCAATCATACAGGTACACCATGATAGAAAGTCTGTTACCCCCCTTTCACATGACTGTAGATAAATATAACTACAAACTCACAAAGATAAGTTTCAGTTTAACAGTATATTATATAGTTTAGGTATGTATGGTACAGTGAGAAGGGTATTCCTTCCACCCTGCTCAACAGGTTTGGTAATACAAAACAAAGTGTAATTCGACATGAGACGGCTATACAGTTCTCAGCCCAGACTTAACATCAGGTCAATGACCTATAGTATTAAAGGTAAACATCATGAAACAACCTCGTCACTGTTAGTTAAGTTCGGGTAGGCTTTACTGATAAGGGGAATTCTCCCATCCGGCTTTGGTAAGCTATGCTAAGGTAAACATAGGGATACAAATCCGTGCCTACTTGCTATCGAGGAAAGCAATACTTAACCTAGGGCTGCCACGTGGCTGGTTCCGCTCCTCTACTGCCTCAACCACTTGATTACCACTGACCATCACACTTTTACTAAAGCACTTCGAGTCTCGGCGGGCGTGGCACGCGGGAACGTGACACGCGTAAAGGTCGATTTATATCTACAGACATTGAGTGTGGCAGACGCGAGAGGGCGCTGCCGACACCTTTACATGGCGGTGGTGCGCTCCATGGCCCTGTACGGTGCTCCTGTATGGGCGGGTCGGTTGAACCGTGCGGAGGAGGCTCTTCTCCACGCGGCCCAAAGAGTCTTGGCCGTGAGAGTGTGTCGAGGATACCGCACACTCTCACACGAGGTGGCTTGCGCTCTCGCTGGATTGCTGCCATGGTGCCTGGAGGCCGAGGTTCTGTCCTCAGTCTATCAGTGTCGGGTGCGTGCGAGAAGGCAAGAACTCCGCTTCACACCACAGGAGGTGGTGCGGTGGCACGGAGAGGCCAGGGCCAGGGCCTGGAAGGAGCGGGTTCTCTCGGGACCCACTCAGAGGGGAGCCGGCGCTCGACGGCTTCTCGAAGCGATCCGGCCCATTCTTCCTGAATAGGCCCAGAGAGGACACAGAGTCCTCACATTCCGAACTACACAGGTGCTCTCGGGACATGGTTGTTTCGGGAGGTACCTGTGTAGAGTCGCCACAAGAGAAGAAACCCCAGTGGGCCACCGGTGCGGTTGTGCGGAAGACACCGCGCAACATGTGCTGGAGGCATGTCCGGGGGAGGAGGAACCGCGGCTATCCCTAGCCGCGGTCATGGGGGCAGACCTCTCGCTGCCGATAATCTTAGCTAAGATGCTTGACAGCGAGAGGTCGTGGGAGGCGATGGTCTCCTTCTGCGAGACAGTCATGTCGCGGAAGGAGACAGAGGAGCGAGAGAGAGAGATGGATCCTCTCGCTCTTCCGCGGAGGAGGAAGCAGACACGGGGGCGAGCCACTCGGGCTCGCACCCCGTCTCCACTTGGAGGGCCTGGGGCGTCGAGCGTTTAGGGCCACCCGGCACCCCACCTAGGGATAGGTCCTTCCGAGGCGGTGACGCGCCTCTGCTTTCTGGTGCGTCACTGGAGCCAAATGCGGGGGCTTCGTCCCCCGCGAGGCGGGCCCGCAAGGGTGCGGCGTTGGATCAAAGTCGTAGAGGGAGTGCGAAGAGTGACCCCGCGACTTTGACCCACTGCTATGCCGGAGAAACCTGTGGGGGTTTTAGTCGGTAGGGGCACCACTTTTAGTGGTGCCGAGCCCGACACACCTGCCGTGTCCCTACACGGTGGGCGTCAAAGCATTTCCCCCACAAAAAAAAAATGGGCTGCCACGTGGCTGGTTCCGCTCCTCTACTGCCTCAACCACTTGATTACCACTGACCATCACACTTTTACTAAAGCACTTCGAGTCTCGGCGGGCGTGGCAAGCGGGAACGTGACACGCGTAAAGGTCGATTTATATCTACAGACATTGAGTGTGGCAGACACGTGCCGTGACAGACACCATTTATTTATATGTAACGTATAGAAACGTGCCGTGACAGACACCCCGGATACCGACAAACACCGTCATCGGCGTCCGCTCTCACTGGCAGTTACTGCATAGCTTTACAAGAAAAAGCATGTTATTGAAAATGTTCAAACACTTCTCTATCGAAAATTTGTCCATAATTGCATTATTGTTAGAAGAAGAAGATAAAACTAAAAAAAGAGTAAAACGCATGGCTGTACATCCTATGCTTAAGAAAAGAAAATTAGAAGGAGAATACTGGACAATTTAAAGAACTTGTTGACGATGAAAAAAAATGTTTCATATATTTTCGTATGAGCCGGTATCAGTTTGGCATTTTACTAAACAAAATTGAATTGCTGATAACCAAACAAGATACAGTTTTTAAGGAAGCCTTGTCACCAAAAGAAAAACTAGCAGTATGTCTCAGGTAAGATTTATTACAGAATTATTCATTATTGTGTAAACAAAGTGGAATACTATTCTATGTGCCGATACACCCTTTCGTCAGTAAGGTCTGGCTGAAAACCTTGGTAACGATCTTGTATTGTGTCTGGCATATGAGTATTGTCTTCATAAGTGTCAAATGTTGATGGCGTGGATACCGTAGAACTCGTTGATGGCCTGCTCAGTATGTCTATTTCCATGTCAGATACTATTTGAAATATATTTGCTTTTGCAATAGCCCTCTCTCTGGGCGGAAAAGATTGCAATGTAGTTACAACTCCAGCCATAACTTGTTTGATGACATCCGGCGGTGGAGTATTATTTTTCCTCTCTATTATATACTTCATTAGTACAGTACTAGGTGTTTCATCAGTTGCTTTTTGGCCTCGTTTAGAGCGCTTTGGCTGAGGGTGCTTTGGAGTTTGAGCTGGGGAGGGTGTAGTTGGCAATGTACCAACTGTTTGTTGACTAACCTCAGGTGTAAATGTGTCAGTCGTTTGTTGCTCAACCTTAGGTGACTGAGCAACCTCTTCCTCGAGTGCATTATCATTAAAACCGGGTACAGGTGGAATGGGACATTTAGTCGGCCTTTCTTTCATGTACGGTAACAAAAAAGACATTTCTTCTTCGTACCTCCATTTTTATTCACGAACACTAGCCTGTCCACTTTTCGTATCTTTTTTCTTTTTATGAGAACGTCTGAAGGCATCTCGCAACAGTGCCCATGTTTTTTTACATTCATTTCCTGAAACAAGGAAAACAAATATCATAATCACAATTTCATAATGTTTTTCTTTGCAGATTTTTGGCTACTGGGGACTCCTTCGTTTCTATAGCATTTAGTTATAGACTAGGCGTAAGCACTGTACACAAGATAGTGAAAAAGGTTTGCAGTGCAATAATAGAACGGCTGATAAGTGAAACAATGCCTGTCCCTACAAAAGAACAGTGGCAAAAAATCGCAGAGGAGTTTTGGAATACTTGGAATTTTCCAAATCGTATAGGAGCCATTGATGGCAAGCACGTTCAAATAACTGCTCTGGCAAACTCTGGATCTCAGTTCTTTAACTATAAAAAAACTTTTTCAATCGTGTTGATGGCAATTGTGGACGCTGACTACAAGTTTATTTGTGTCGACGTCGGCGCTTATGGAAAAAACAGGGACGGAGGTATTTTTTCAAATTCAAACATAGGAAAAGCATTAATTTCAGACACATGTAACGTTCCAGAAAGCACTAATTTACCTGGCACTGAAATTACAGCGCCATATGTTATCATAGGAGATGAAGCATTCCCTTTGACAACTTATCTAATGAGACCATATCCTAAACCTCAACTAGGTGACCAAAGAAAAAATATATTCAACGATAGACTATCTCGTGCAAGAAAAGTTGTCGAAAATGCATTTGGAATTTTGTCTCAAAAATTTCGTATCTATAACAGGAGAATACAACTTGATCCAGATAATCCAGACAATGTTATTATGGCGACGTGTATCTTACATAATTATATAAAATCTGGTGGTTCTCAGCATTCACATAAGACATTATTGCATTATATTCTTTGTCATACCTACCTCACTAGGTAGGACAGAATAACTAGATATTTACATTGTGATAAATAAAAGTGGTTGTAACATGCCAATGGTAAAGAAAAATACTTACCACGTATAGAAATGGTTATGGAAAACGAATTTATATTTAACGAGCGCCAGTCTTCCTCTACTAATAAAAAATTGCTTACGGATAGATAAAATGGAGAGCAATGTTGGTACTTCTAATCTAGGGCCTTGGAGGCTATATTAATCTATTAAGTAAAACCATATATAATTTTAATAATATTTATTGTTTGATGTTATGTGTAATGGCCAAAGGTATGTTATCGCTTAACGTAATTACTAACATAATATTAACATAATATTATAGTAACGCTTACTGTAATTAATTAATAATTTAGATTTAAAAGTCCATGAAGTTATACAAGAAATTTCTTATTTTATTAGTAAGTATTTTAATTATAATTAGAATTTAGTCTATCAATTCAATCTATTAACTCAAGTTGCGTTAAAAGTATCTCATCCAATAGTTTAAAATTTACCTATTAGAAAAATAAAGTTTTTCTTATCTGACCTTATCCTCCTTCAGCCAGCCGCTCTCACGAAGAAAGTTGAAGAAAGCGGGCGGGGCCGTGAAATTAAGTCATACTAGATTCTAAATTTAAACACAAAAAAATCTTTCCTGAAGGGAAATATAAGTGTTGAATTTATATGTTCTAGAAAAAAAGAAGCTAATTGGTAATTAGGTTACAATATTATAAATATGGCCTTCTTATTCCAGGTCCATAGCAAGAAATTAATATGATTCTACGT
This sequence comes from Ectropis crepuscularia, assembly GCA_963693475.1. Lineage (NCBI taxonomy): Eukaryota > Metazoa > Arthropoda > Insecta > Lepidoptera > Geometridae > Ectropis > Ectropis crepuscularia. The sequence continues at coordinate 26,709,314 of OY856355.1, forward strand.
AGTATTATCAACTGAGTAAAAGTAAACCAATAAAATAAATGTAAGAATGTATATTGACAACTGTTCGATCCTTCTCATGTAAAATTTCAAATAGGAATGCTCTTCAACGGCTTAGCTCCATCTACTTATAGCGCCAACCCCTCTAAAACTCTTTTGAGATGGCGGGTAGAAGTGAATGGTATCCCACCGGCGCCCTCTACACTAAATAACACATATTTAGACTCAAATCCCAGTATTAAATATAATACTGTAGTGAAATACACGGTAAACAAAATAGAGGTGATAACAGTAGGAAATTGAAGTGAGGCTACGCAGAAGAAAAATAGGTATAAAAAACCTAAGCCGGCATTTTCATCTCCCGGCTCGATATCATTCCAAGTAGGAAAAAGGTAGGAAAAACCGTAGCAGGAAACAGTTTATTCTTGTGATAAACAGGAACGAACAGGAAAACTTCCGATTAACAGGAAACGCCTTTCCATTAGACTGCGGACAAAATACAATGATTGTAGTCCTCTGCTTTCTTATTAGAAAAACGACGCGTCGGCCATGCCGTAATGGACGCGTGCTTTTTACAAAAATTTGAAAACTCACCGTTTCCTGGAGAAAAAGTGACGGCGTGTCCCATTTTGCTTAAAAGCAGCAAGGACTTCACCTTTTAGAAAGAAGGGCTTCTTACTGAAACAATTAGAACGACACTTGTTCGAAGAAATCCAGAAACACACTTTCACAAAAAATCCTAAATATAGGTTCGATAAACTCACGAACCTTTATATGATCTCCTTTTCCCAAATTACTATTGGAAATTAAATGGATTAAATCCGATATCTTTGGATGTAAAAGCTCAAACCGGCTTCTTCAAATTCGGTTAAAGAATGACTCGCTCCCGCCGGTGTTAACCGGCGGGCGAAAATGAAAGAATTACTCAATTCGACCACAGACCAAACCAGTCTGACAGCATAGAATAGATAATACAGATAAAACGGACACTCCCCACCCCCCGCCAGTTTCAAGCTTCCTACCCCGCAAGAACGCGAGAAGCACTCAACGAAGGGTTATATCGGACGACAATTTTCTATGAGAATACGACCATGATGCTGTGTTGCTGTGTTATTTAGGTACCAAATTTTTCACCTGTTAAACGAAACAAGAATAACAGATTTTTAATTTCATAAGAATTTCTATAATATACTAGGATTGAATCGTTTTTCTTCTGTGTTTTGATAAGTTTACAATTTACAAAATCACTAGTGTTACCAATTTAGTGGATTTATTTACTACGATTGCTGCAATTCAGATTTCTTGGTGCGTGATTATTTTTTAGCGTTCAAACGACGCAAAAAAAGAAAAAGGTTCTATATTAGACTATATGTAGTTTTATGTGCGTCCATGGATATGTCCGTCAATAGTGAACACTGAATATACGGTTTCAGTACAGTTCAGGTACTTATTTAAGATATCGTAACAGCCGTGTCAATAAACAAGTAAGAGGATACATTGACTGCTGTTGGTTATAAAAACCGACAAAAAAGGAAAGAGGTTAGACGTCACTACCTCCTACTATTGATAGTAGCGTAATGTTATATACCCTATAGCCTTCCTCGATAAATGGAGTATCCAACAAAAAAAGAATCTTTCCTATCGGTCCAGTAGTTTCCGAGATCCTAGCGTTCAAACAAACAAACAAACAAACTCTTCAGCTTTATAATATTAGTATAGATTAAGTTTTTACCGAAAATACAAAACCTGACATCAATTTAAAATTAAACAGACACTAGACTACATTTTATAATTTCTGTGATATCTACAATAGCGTCGTCAAGTTAAATTAAATTCAAGTTATTTTTGTTGTAATTGCGAAAACTACCACTCCGATTTCAATCCAAAATCGCATGGAACTGGAATGGAAACCTTGGAATAATAATCTTATCAAACAATAAAAAAGATCTAGCAAAATCTATTCACAATTGGCGAAGCTATACCGTAACATTCATACAAAAAAATAAAAATGTATTTGAGAACTTCCTCCTTTTTCAAAGTCGGTTAAAAATAAAACTTCTTAGTTATTTTAAGCTTTGACTTTGACATTGGCTCTTATGTTTGACTTATACAGCTTCACTTGTTCTACTTCTAGTTTTTCATGTCAGGCAATATACTTTAATTTTATAGTGTGCTTTGAATATAGATACACTATCACTACACTATTCGCAACATTTAAAATTGTATGCGTTCCTTCCAACAAATGTGAAAATTATGTAATTCGCCATTTGACATGAAATAAGTGATTCTTGAACCAATTCGGAAAAAAATTTAATCCGGAACTGGCAACACAAATCGGCCAACAGCTGATTCTGCCGATTTGTTGCATTTCGCGCGTTTAAGTATTATATTATATAGTTTCATGTTTACAAACTTTAATATGAGTTGCAAAACCATATTAAATACTTGTACTGTTCGCTGCCGTATTAGATGTGAATACCTAATTCGTGTGTGCATTGTAACTTAGTGTATGATTTGAGTGAACTGTATTACAATGCGCGTTATACGTAGATTACAAAATGCAACCAACGTATGCACGTTATTTTATCTAATTCAATGTTTTGAGATTTACAACGAAATAGGTATGTGTGTGTGTGTGGAGTGATTAATATTTGGTCAGAACAAAGTTTTTTCCTTGGGTAAGTCTCAAATGTGTCCCTACTAAAAACCAATAGGTAGGTAATACTTTTTACTTTTTTGGTTTGAATTTTCTCCAAAAAAAGATCCAACACTCGGTAAGATTGTAGGCCACTTAACACTGGCAGGTTAACTCACGGGTCACATCTAACTATTCCATAAAATAATTCAGTAACCCTAGCCGACACGCACACATGCGTAAATATGTGCGAACAACATCTGCGTTGTTGTGTGGAGAGTAGGTAAGTCCACTGCAGCGTTTGTTTGGAGTTTAGGCCGAGTGTCCGGGGTGTGCTGACAATGACAGTTCCGATCTTTCAAAAATCATTCTGGCTGTCAACGTCACCCGTCAAATCATAGTTCCGTACCATAGGATATATTTACTTCCGATTCGGAATTCTATGATAGTTTGACCACAGAAACGAAAAAATGCATATGTGACGAAATTATGTCACACTAGACAGGGTGAAAATCATCACCTAGCCGCATTTAATGTCAGAGAGAATTTTGCTAGGTTTTTCGATTCACCCGAAGGAGCGTTAAACTACTAGGTGATTATATCGGTGTCCTGTCGTTTGACCAAAAGTAATTTGTCAAAATTACACTTGACAAACAACGTTTGGTAAAACAATGGTTTCGCCGATTGATCATTTTAGTAATAATCATTTTACAAATACACTCTTTACAAATATTACTGTAAAATACATTATAAAAAAATAAAATGTATACTATTAAGTTTTATTCCTATTTCGTTCCACGCCTGATCCTTTTTCTGATCGTCACTATACCTTTTATCACTTAAATCATAAAGGTATTTGTAATCTCGTACAAATTCTATGAGCTTTTCGTTATCCATTGTAAAAATGCAAAATAAAAAGAAAGCACGTGTACGCAGTTCCGATACTTAATTCACACTGCCCGGCAAGGAGCCACACAGCCACAGACACGTACAGACATGAACCGCGCAGACAAAATATTCTTTCCGAGAATACTGGCCGGGCACGACACGTTTCTGTAAGCGTCTGTAGGGCCGTGTTACGATAGATATAAATACGTTGACCACACACCTCCTCATAACACCTCTAGGGAGGTGGTGATTATAAGGCCGAAAAGAAGGGCAGACAGTCTCTCGCGACCTCACTGTCGTAGGCGGGCTCACGCCGCACTCCATGCTCGCTTCCAATGACGCTACAACGAAAAAAACAACGAATCAGAAACCCCGAATGCTAGTATTACAAGTTGGCAAATTGAGTAAAGCTCTCCCCGTTTGAGCTCCTTGAGACACCGAGAAACCCAAATGTGAAGGAGAAGTGCCATTAGCAACGACACGCACTGCTGAATCTATGTGTTTCCTGGCAATGTGGATTTTGATACCGTGCGGGATGGCAAACAACTTTGAGGAACCTGGCCAGTGAGGGCAAGGGCCTCGCGCGAAGCTAGCCATGGCTGCGGTTTATCTGTTTATTATACAAAAACAGTATTAATAACATAATAGAACAAAGAAAAATTACAATAATGCACGATATATAATTTTGGGTAGGTATATCAAATGGTCAAGTAAAACAAAACTATTTATAAAAATATATAACTTAGGTTTAGACTACGAACCACGAACCGAAAGACACAGTGTTGGACGACCTCCCACTAGATGGACAGATAACCTCATATAGGTCGCTGGAAACCGCTGGTTGCAGGTTGCGCAGGACCGTTCGTTGTGGAAATCCGGGCCGAGAGGCCTATGTTCAGCGCAGATGAGAACGTCTTGCGGGAAATAAATCCTTGACCGAAGAGTACTTTAATGGCGGGTTGGAAAATTTATTTATGTTTGAAGCAATCCAAAGTAACATTATATTTTTCCTCCTTAGGCATTTGTAGTATCAATAAGTTAAATGTTGGGAAATTGTAAAGCTGATTAGGTTCTACTGTCATTAAGCTTAATTTCCCATCATCTACATATATAGTTTTCACCCCATTTGAATTATAACTTATAGGAAAATCTCTATCCAAGAAAAAGCATTCCCAATCCATTGTACATGCGGAATTGAGCAACTTGGTCCATTGGAGCCCTGTATATTGAAATGCTCTAGGTTCAGTCCATTGGGTTGCAGTGTCAGAATGACATTTCTCAGCATCACTGCCCCAACAATCCCCTTTGGGACGCACAAATGGTCTATCTTACATTTCTTATTATTGAACCATTGAATGGCTTCCTCCTTTCCCGGTAGTAATGTTCTCATCCCGTAATTTACTGGTTTAGTCCCAAAGTTTCTCCTGTTTATGCTCCAATATTTTTTCCTTCTCATAATGAAACCATGTACACTATTGTCTGATACAATTTTTGTTGCATCAAATTTAACAAATAAATAAAATTATTGATAAAATTGTTTATTAATTATTAAGTCTAGATATTATTATTATTGTCTAGAGGACAAGGATAAAGCAAAAAAGCCTTGCTTATAATCACGTTTATTTATATAGCTACTTAGACACATAAAAATGATAACAATAGCATCAGCCTCCTTATCAATCATTTGGTTCATACATTATCAAATGAATATTCAGTCAATTTTTTGATATATATAAAATGATCGCTTATCATTTCACAATAACTTAAACGTCTGGGGTATATTCAGTCAAAAAATTCTCTATTTCAGCATCAGTGTGTAATATCTTTTGTTTTCTATCCTTATTTTCAGGAATTAAATTATCATAGTCAATGTAATTTTCCTTATCCTGTTGTTTTTCAACTGGTGTACAATCTATCTTTGCAGGTGGTATCAGCGTGATATCTACGGTATCCAAATTTTTAGATGGCGTAAATTTCTTCACACCTGCATTTACTTTTTGGTGTTCCTTCTTAATTTTCAACTTTGCTGCCGGTACTCAAAAGCTAAGCTTGAGTTGGGTTGGTTTTCAGCAGGTGCTTCTATTATACTGGGAGAAAAAAGCGGTGAATTCACAAGCGGAGCAGTGGCTTTAAATAATCTATCTTGGCTTTGGGTAAGGAACTCATCATCAAGTACATCTCTAGCAGTCAGCGCAGTTGTCGGTTGAATTTCAGGCGGGTTAAATACACATAAAGCAGGCATAATATTATTAGCTGGTTCATCTAATACCTCAGTTAATTCCCCAAGTGGTAGAAGTGCATTAACAGCGGCATCATGAGAATTATTAGTAATTTGGTCAGACTGGACATTAGCAGTTAATGGATCAATAATAATCGGCACACACACCAGTGGGGTCGGGTTTTCAGTATGCTTACTTGGACTTGTGCTTAGCTGGAAGTTGAAATCCTGTAATGTTTTTGGTATTACCTGGTGACTAAGTCCTGAATTCAACTCAATATATTGATCACCAATTTTCTCCACTATTTGAACATTTTCCATGTTTACAGGTATAGGATCCAAACTTTTACTCAGATCTGAAATAAAAACATAATAAAATAATCAAATAAAAAACATGATTCAGCTCCCATTTCAGGCTAGGTGTGCTTCACCATTTTCGACCACACCGTCGCTTAGCATCAGGTGAGCTGTGGTCAAATGCCTAGCCCGTCGTCTAAAAATAATAAAAATATTTAAAAATAATCACCGACTTTTACTTGTAAATTCATGCTTTATGAAATACTTACCAGAACCTGGTAAGTCAAATTTAATTGAGCTTGTGTCAAGCCTAGTCTGGTTAAAATCAGCACATCGTGTTTGTAATGCACATACAAGTGGAACAGACATTTTTGGCTTCTGGTGGTCAACTGCATCTGTTATTTAAATTTATAAAAGAATTATAATAACGAACAAAAATGCAAATAAATTAGCAATCAAAATTATGTTTTCTAAATCCAAACAAAATGTAGTCAAAATATTCAAAGAAGTTTATCAGACTAAATTATTACCAAGTTTAATCTTTTGTTTTCCAGCATTATTATTTGTGGTACTGATGCATTTTCGCTTGCGTCTGATTTTAAGACCTGCATCCGTCAACTCTTTTACTAAATTTTGAAAGTCTTCATCTGACGTATCTGCCTCACTCATTTTGAAAAAGAACTCTGCAATGTAATAAGACAAGCTGTAACACCGCTCAAGTTGCAAAACACAAACATTGAAACACCGCTCAAGTAAGAAACCAACATTTTAAATAGTTTTTGGGAACAAAACATTCACGATGTCACGCGATAACACATAAAATCAATTACTCACCTATATTTCACTTGTTTTAAAAAGACTATTCACTTATAAATTCCTTTTAGTATGTAAAAACAAACTTTTAATTGACAACTTCAAACAAATCAACAAAACAGTATGGCGGACTGACGACTTGTGCGGTTTTGCACCGAAAATTGACTTGCGCCGTGTTACATTTTTTTGAATAACGGTTGCTAATTGGTCGACATTCTTGAGCCTGATTGGTAGGTCGTAGCCCGCGTAAAATCTGCATCCAATGGTATCGAAAAGTCCGTGGCGTCAAATTTTAACTTGCGCGGTGTTGTTAGCTCACTGACGTTATACCTCTCCTGGTAGAAGAATTAACAGAATTGTTGGCTCAAGAGAAATCCCGCGTTTGGACGAGACCATGGTGTTAATGCAAAACAACGACATCGGTCCATCGCAACGGCGGCGGCGCAGCGGGAACGCAGCGACACTCCGCTCTAAGGACTCGACGAGCGCACACTACTACTATCCATTACCAAATTGTATATTTTGAGAAAATAAATAATTCATCGTCAAGCAAGCTTTTCATTCAAGAAACAAGAAACAAATCACGATCACTAACATTTGGACCTTCTTCGCCGCATACAAGTGGAACCAGCAGACCAGCACACGGAAGGTGAGGCCAACCACAATTTTCATTTCCCATTCCTACCTTCAATCATTCTTACCAAGTTTCTGTTTTTACCAACATCTTGCTCAGTTGTTTATTTCGCGATGTCTAAACATGAAATAGACGAAGTCGTTCGTGACTTAGTCAAAAAAAGGGGTATAATTAAAGGAAAGTTTACTCTTTTTACAAAATACGTGCAAACAATCGATAAAGCGAACTTATCAGAACTACAAAAGGAAGAATTAAACGAACGCCTACAAAAGTCTGAATTGTTATTTGATAAGTTTTCTGATATTCAAGACGAGATCGAATTAAATGTATCTGAATCCCAACTGACACGGGAATTGACCGAAAGAGAGGCTTTTGAAAACCAATTCTATGAAATTATGGCTAAATACAAGCGTCTATTAAAAGAACCGGTTACTGCTTTTGACCATTCTGTATGTCATGGAAACAAAAGTTTTGTTAAATTACCTACTATTTCCTTACCTTCATTTGATGGCAGTTATGATCAGTGGCTTGAGTTCCGCGATACTTATACGTCACTTATCCATAATAATAATAATAATAATAATAATATAATTGGTTACCGCCATGTGGGATGTTGATTCGACGATCATAGTCCCAATAGTCGTGTCGGCAAACGGCCTTATAGCGAAAAGCCTCGACCAACATCTCAAGAGGCTTTCGCTAGACGGTTGGATCAAGGGTCAGATACAGAAGGCAGTCATCCTGGACACAGCGCGCATCGTCAGGAGGTTCCTCACTCTGCAGCCCTAACCACCGGTAGCTTGGGCCCTGCCCCGCTGCTGGCGGCACCCTAGTTTTTAAGTTTTTTATAATGTTTATTTTATATATCTATTGTAAAAAACTTAGAGATTAAGAAGAAAAATAAATAACTGAATAATAATAATAATAATAAAAAAAAAAAAAAAAAAAAAAAAAATACCGCTGTCACTACTGCACGTCTTTTTTCGACCGTATTTAATTTTATTACGTTTCTTACATTCTCCTTAGTTTTATAGTTCATATTTTTGAAAATCTAATACGAAAAACGTCGAAGAAATATACGAAAAACATAAAGAATAGTTTAAACCTAATTTTCCTCAACAAAATAGAAAATGCATTTTGACAATAGTCTGTCAATCAAGATCCATCATAAACACTACAATGTAAACAAATATTAAGAAATGGAATGTGAAAATAATGATTACACGGTTAAGAAGACGGAATGAAGCGGAAACACGTAGCGCACAACCAACACCAGACCGTGTCCCGTCACCGCCAAGCCTGTCGTCGGAGGATGAAGCTTTTTTGACTCCCCGCGACACGAGTGCTAGTTCGAGTGACGAGGACGCGGTGCGGACCCCGCCGCCCAGAAGAGCAGGACGTCGTGGCCGTCCGCCGCTGCCGGCATGCTTGGGGCCTGTGAGGCAATCTGCCTCGCGCCCGGCCCCCGCTACCGGTGGTGTAGTGCGTCGCATGCGATGGACTCAACAAATGAATGAGAACTGCATGCGCGCCTACTACAGGGCTACAGAGGGAGGAACCCACCTGACCGCGTACTGTGCCAGGATGCTGCTTCTGTTTCAGGCCCTTGAACCAACCGTCGTCGCCGTGTCTGCTCAACGACTGTCTGATCAAGTGAGAGCAATCCGGCGGTGCAAACTGCTGGATGACTCGGCACTTGATCGGCTACGCCTGGAAGAACAACATACTCGCCCAGCTTCTGCCTCGTCGCGGGATCCGCCCGCCGCGTCGTCGACCCTGACACTGGCCTCAATGCCACCGTCAGAGGTGACACTTGCGGCACCGGTCGACCCCGACTACGAGGAGGAAGACTCGGCGAGTAGTAATGTATCTGACCAGGTAAGAGGGCAACTGAGGAGTGCTTTGGAAGACGCGATCTTCCAATATCGACTCACACCAAACTCTAGGCCGCGCTTACCACGTTTGCCCACTCATAAACGGAATTTGGCTTTGATGGGAGCCCTGAATACTTTGCTGGTGCCCTATTTGGGTACTAGCAAAGATTTGACTGATACCCATTCTATTCTGTACTGCGGTGCTATCGCGGCGTGTCGCGTTGCACGTGTCAAGTTTCCAGACACTGACCGTACAACGCGAACCGCCAGAGATGCACCCGCATGGCAAATGCGAATAGAACGGCGTATCAGCACATTCAGGACTCTTATAGCAAAGCTAATCTGCTTCAGTCAGGGGAACAGTCGTCCCCGAGTCATGCGTTTCGTGACACAGGCATTCGCTGGGACTGGTATCAGTCCCCAGCACTATCTAGCCAATGTTACGGAACGCATTGACTATCTGAAGCAGAAAGTTTATGCGTGGGCAAACCGTATTCGCCGCTACAGAGAGCGTGTGAATCGATATCGGCAAAATCGCGACTTCCAAAGTGATCAAAGGAAGGTGTACCGAAACTGGGAAGGAACTAGTCGACATGTGAACGATGGGCAGCTACCGGATGCCAACGCTATGAAAAACTTCTGGCGCAGCATCTGGTCGGTGCCTGTCGAGCACACGGAGGGAGCTTGGATGAGTGTTGTTGAACGTGCGTGTGAGTCTATCGAAACCATGGAGTCTATTACAATAGACTTCGAAGACGTTAGTTGTGCTATCCGGACGACTCAGAACTGGAAAAGTCCTGGGCCGGACGGATTGCACAACTTCTGGATTAAGTGGTTTCGATGCTCACATGAGCGCTTGGCAACACAATTCCAAGAAGCCCTCGAGACGGGTTCTCTTCCCAGTTTCATGACCACCGGAGTCACCTTCCTGCTCCATAAGTCTGGTAGTACCACGGAACCAAAGAACTACAGACCCATCACGTGCTTGCCTACCATCTATAAGCTGCTTACATCCATTCTGAGAGCAAAAATTAACGCGCATATTGTCGCAAATAACGTTTTGGCCTCCTCTCAGAATGGATGTAAGATTGGGTCCCGTGGTACTAAGGAGCTGCTCCTCATTGACACGACCATTTGCCAACAAGTCAAACGAAACAAAGGAGCCCTCTCCGCTGCTTGGATTGACTATAAGAAGGCCTATGACGCGGTGCCCCATTCGTGGCTAGAAAGAGTTTTAGAGTTGTACAAAATAAATCCAACTCTAAAATTTTTTCTAAGCAAATGCATGGCACAGTGGGTCACAGTCCTTCGTCAACCAGGTAGCGTAGACAGCTCGTTTGTTTCGGAGGACTTGATAAAGATTGAAAGGGGAATATTTCAGGGAGACAGTCTGAGTTCCCTATGGTGGTGCCTAAGTCTGAATCCTCTCAGCACTCTGCTGAAAGATTCAGAGTTAGGCTATCGTCTTCGTAGGGGAGGTGAGGTTATATCTCATTTGCTGTACATGGACGACCTCAAACTCTTTGCACCGAAACGCCAAGACTTGTTGGAGCTATTAAAAACCACAGAGGTTTTTAGTAACGCCATCAAGATGGAGTTCGGTGTCGACAAGTGTGCGGTCATGCATGTACAGCGAGGGAAAGTAGTAAATTCAGAGAATTTACAACTTTCCGAGACTATAACTCTCAGAACCCTTTCCGAAGACGAGACCTACAAATATCTCGGTATGTCACAGTCGTTGGGTATATCAGCAGATGACATTAAGAAATCGGTGAAGGAGCGTTTCTTTTGCCGGCTGACAAAAGTACTTAAAAGTCTTTTGTCAGGCGGTAACAAGGCGCGAGCCTTCAACGGTTGGGTAATGCCTCTGCTGATATACTCCTTTGGCATACTGAGATGGACTCAGACTGAGCTCGATGCCCTGGATAGAAGGGTCCGTCAACTGCTCACAACACACCGCATGCTACACCCGCGCTCGTCTGTTATGAGACTGTACATCCCGCGGAAATGGGGGGGTCGAGGCTTTTTAAATGCCAAGAACCTCCACAACCGCGAGGTATGCAGTCTCAGGGATTACTTCCGAAACAGCGAGTCCGGGATGCATCGCGATGTTGTGGCAGTTGACAGGAGCCTCACGCCTCTTTCAATGGCAAACGAGAACTGGCGCAAACCATCGGTGCTCAGCACTGATGATCGCAAGGAAGTATGGAAGAGCAAGGAGCTGCACGGGCGATTCTATCGGGCCCTGATGGGACCCGATGTGAATCTGCTCGCGTCGGTGAACTGGCTGCGCTTCGGGGACCTCTTCGGAGAAACCGAGGGTTTTGCCTGTGCAATTGCGGACGAAGTTATCAAGACGAACAATTACCGGAAATACATAATGAAGGACGGTACGGTCGACATTTGTCGGGCATGCCGCCGTCCAGGCGAATCGCTTCGTCATGTTATTTCCGGTTGTTCGCATCTTGCTAACGGCGAGTACTTGCACAGACATAACCTTGTAGCCAGGATCATCCACCAGCAACTTGCTCTTCGGTACTGCCTTGTCGAGTCCGAGGTGCCGTACTATAAGTACGCACCTCTGCCAGTTCTCGAAAATGGTCGTGCGTTGCTCTACTGGGACCGCTCTATCATCACGGACAGGACTATTGTCGCCAATAAGCCTGATATCGTGCTGGTAGACCGGTTTCAACGCCGGGCTATGATCATCGATATCACCGTTCCACATGACGAGAACCTCGTGAAAGCCGAGAAGGACAAGCTTAGCAAGTACCTTGACTTGGATCACGAGGTTACCGCCATGTGGGATGTTGATTCGACGATCATAGTCCCAATAGTCGTGTCAGCAAACGGCCTTGTAGCGAAAAGTCTCGACTAACATCTCAAGAGACTTTCGCTAGACGGTTGGATCAAGGGTCAGATGCAGAAGGCGGTCATCCTCGACACAGCACGCATCGTCAGGAGGTTCCTCAGTCTGCAGCCCTAACCACCGGTAGCTTGGGCCCTGCCCCGCTGCTGGCGGCAAACTAGGTTTAGGTTTTTATAATGTTTTTATGTTGTTTTATATATAAATATTGTAAAAACTTAGGCTTAAGAAAGGAAATAAATACGTACATAATAATAATAAAAAAGAAACCGCTGTCTCTGTTTGACGTCTTTTTTGTACCGTGTTATAATTATATTCATTTTCTCCTATTTGCTTTACTTTTATAAGCGCATATTTACAAGAACAGAAAGCAAAAAATTCAAGAATACTGGACCACTATTTATCTCGTAAATAAAACCTAATTACAAACAAGAAAATCCAAACATGCATTTTGACAGCAGATTGTCACAACAATATTTTTACCAATTCTGTAATATTAATATATTATAATGATAACACGATCAAGAACAAGGCTAGAAGCAGAACAAAATAACGCACGACCATCACCAGCCCGTGTCCCGTCATCGCCAAGCCTGTCGTCGGAGGATGAAGCTTTTCTCACTCCCCGCGACACGAGTGCTACTTCGAGTGACGAGGACGCGGCGCGGACCCCACCGTCAACAAGACCTGTACGTCGTGGCCGTCCGCCGCTGCCGGCACGCTTGGGGCCTGAGAGGCAATCTGCTTCGCGCCCGGCCCTCGCTACCGGTGGTGTAGTGCGTCGCATGCGATGGACTCTACAAATGAACGAGAACTGCATGCGCGCCTATTACGGGGCTACAGAAGGAGGAACTAACCTGACCGCGTACTGTGCCAGGATGTTACTTCTGTTTCAGGCCCTTGAACCAACCGTCGCCGTATCCGCACAACGACTTTCTGATCAGGTTCGAGCTATCCGCCGGTGCAAACTGTTGGATGACTCGGTACTTGATCAGCTACGCCTGGAGGAACAACGTACTCGCCCAACTTCTGCCTCGACCCGGGATCCGCCCGTCGCGTCGTCGACGCTGACATTGGCTTCTGTGCCAATGACAGCGGCGACACTTGCGGCGCCGGTTGGCCCCGATATCGAGGAGGGAGATTCGGCGAGTACTAGCTTATCCGACCAGGTAAGAGAGCAACTGAGGAGCGCTTTGGAAGACGCGATTTTCCAATATCGACTCACACCAAACTCTAGGCCGCGTTTACCACGTTTACCCACCCATAAACGGAATTTGGCTTTGATGGGAGCCCTGAATACTTTGCTGGTACCCTACCTGGGTACTAGCAAAGATTTGACTGATACCCATTCTATTCTGTACTGTGGTGCTATCGCGGCGTGTCGCGTTGCACGTGTCAAGTTTCCAGACACTGACCGTACAACGCGAACCGCCGGAGATGCACCAGCATGGCAAATGCGAATAGAACGGCGTATCAGCACATTCAGGACTCTTATAGCAAAGCTAATCTGCTTCAGTCAGGGGAACAGTCGTCCCCGAGTCATGCGCTTCGTAACACAGGCATTCGCTGGGACTGGTATCAGTCCCCAGCACTATCTTGCCAATGTTACGGAACGTATTGACTATCTGAAGCAGAAAGTTTATGCGTGGGCAAACCGTATTCGTCGCTACAGAGAGCGTGTGAATCGATATCGGCAAAATCGCGACTTCCAGAGTGATCAAAGGAAGGTGTACCGAAACTGGGAAGGAACAAGTCGACGTGTGAACGATGGGCAGCTACCGGATGCCAGCGCTATGAAAAACTTCTGGCGCAGCATCTGGTCGGTGCCTGTCGAGCACACGGAGGGAGCTTGGATGCGTGTTGTCGAACGTGCATGTGAACCCATCGAACCCATGGAGTCTGTTTCGATAGACTCCGAAGACGTTAGTTGTGCTATCCGGACAGCTCAGAACTGGAAAAGTCCTGGGCCGGACGGATTGCACAACTTCTGGATAAAATGGTTTCGATGCTCACATGGACGTTTAGCAACACAATTCCAAGAAGCTCTCGAGACGGGTTCTCTTCCAAGTTTCATGACCACCGGAGTCACCTTCCTGCTCCATAAGTCTGGTAGTACCACGGAACCAAAGAACTATAGACCCATAACGTGCTTACCTACCACCTATAAGCTGCTTACATCCATTCTGAGAGCAAAAATTAACGCGCATATAGTCGCAAATAACGTTTTGGCCTACTCTCAGAATGGATGTAAGATTGGGTCCCGTGGTACTAAGGAGCTGCTCCTCATTGACACGACCATTTGCCAACAAGTCAAACGTAACAAAGGAGCCCTCTCCGCTGCTTGGATTGACTATAAGAAGGCCTATGACGCGGTGCCCCATTCGTGGCTGAAAAGGGTTTTAGAGTTATACAAAATAAACCCAACTCTAAAATCTTTTCTATGCAAATGCATGGGACAGTGGGTCACAGTCCTTCGTCAACCAGGTAGCGTAGACAGCTCGTTTGATTCGGAGGACTTGATAAGGATTGAAAGAGGCATATTTCAGGGCGACAGTCTGAGTTCGCTATGTTGGTGCTTAAGTCTGAATCCTCTCAGCACTCTGTTGAAGGATTCAGAGTTAGGCTATCGTCTTCGTAGAGGAGGTGAGGTTATATCTCATTTGCTGTACATGGACGACCTCAAACTCTTTGCACCGAAACGCCAAGACTTGTTGGAGCTATTAAAAACCACAGAGGTTTTTAGTAACGCCATCAAGATGGAGTTCGGTGTCGACAAGTGTGCGGTCATGCATGTACAGCGAGGGAAAGTAGTAAATTCAGAGAATTTACAACTTTCCGAGACTATAACTCTCAGATGCCTCTCCGAAGACGAGACCTACAAATATCTCGGTATGTCACAGTCGTTGGGTATATCAGCAGATGACATTAAGAAATCGGTGAAGGAACGCTTCTTTTGCCGGCTGACAAAAGTACTTAAAAGTCTTCTGTCAGGCGGTAACAAGGCGCGTGCCTTCAACGGTTGGGTAATGCCTCTGCTGATATACTCCTTTGGCATACTGAGATGGACTCAGACTGAGCTCGACGCCCTGGACAGAAAGGTCCGTCAACAGCTCACAACATACCGCATGCTACACCCGCGCTCGTCTGTTATGAGACTGTATATCCCGCGGAAATGGGGGGGTCGAGGCTTTTTAAATGCCAAAAACCTTCACAACCGCGAGGTATGCAGTCTCAGAGATTATTTCCGCAACAACGAGTCCGGGATGCATCGCGATGTTGTGGCAGTTGACAGGAGCTTCACGCCTCTTTCATTGGCAAACGAGAACTGGCGCAAACCATCGGTGCTCAGCACTGATGATCGCAAGGTAGTATGGAAGAGCAAGGAGCTGCACGGGCGATTCTATCGGGCCCTGACGGGACCCGATGTGAATCTGCTCGCTTCGGTGAACTGGCTACGCTTCGGGGACCTCTTCGGAGAAACCGAGGGTTTTGCCTGTGCAATTACAGACGAAGTTATCAAGACGAACAACTACCGGAAATACATAATGAAGGACGGTACGGTCGACATCTGTCGAGCATGCCGCCGTCCAGGCGAATCTCTCCGTCATGTTATTTCCGGTTGTTCGCATCTTGCTAACGGCGAGTACTTGCACAGACATAACCTAGTAGCCAGGATCATCCATCAGCAACTTGCTCTTAGATACTGTCTTGTTGAGTCCGAGGTGCCGTACTATAAGTACGCACCTCTGCCAGTTCTCGAGAATGGTCGTGCGTTGCTCTACTGGGACCGTTCTATCATCACGGACAGGACTATTGTCGCCAATAAGCCTGATATCGTGCTGGTAGACCGGTCTCAGCGCCGGGCTGTGATCGTAGATATCACCGTACCACATGACGAGAACCTCGTGAAAGCCGAGAAGGACAAGCTAAGCAAGTACCTTGACTTGGCTCATGAGGTTACCGCCATGTGGGATGTTGATTCGACGATCATAGTCCCAATAGTCGTGTCGGCTAACGGCCTTGTAGCGAAAAGTCTCGACCAACACCTTAAGAGACTTTCGCTAGACGGTTGGATCAAGGGTCAGATGCAGAAGGCGGTCATCCTCGACACAGCACGCATCGTCAGGAGGTTCCTCACTCTGCAGCCCTAACCACCGGTAGCTTGGGCACTGCTCCGCTGCTGGCGGCACCCTAGTTTTTAAGTTTTTTATAATGTTTATTTTATATATGTATTGTAAAAAATTTAAAAACTAAGAAGACAAATAAATGACTGATATAATAATAATAAATATTGGTGGACAATTCACACACAACACCACAATAACCACAATAACCACGACATAGATAATATTCAAAAGTTTCATTATTTAAGAGCAACATTAGTGGGTACCGCCCTTCAGGTTATTCAATCATTAGAATTCTCATCGGATAACTACAACGTAGCTTGGGACCTTTTAGAAAATAGGTACAATAATCATCGTTTATTGGTACATAATCACATAAAAGCATTATTTACCACCTATTCAATTACGAAAGAATCAGGTTGCCAAATTCGCAAATTAGTAGATTCGATTCTCAGAAATATTAGAGCATTAAAAACCCTAGGAGAACCCACCGACTATTGGGATAGTTTAATAATGTACATAATCACAACTAAATTAGATTCATCAACGCAGCGAGAGTGGGAGTTTCATAAAAGCAATTTATTTAATTTTCAAAATAATAATCAAAAACTAACACTATCCGATATAATTAGATTCCTTAAGGATCGGGCGGATGTCCTAGAAACTATCAAAGCGCCATTAAATAAACAAACACAAGAAATAAACTACAACATTAAAAAAGATTCGTCGAGTCCGGTAAAAACACACAATTATAAAATCACAACAGCTAATAATAATAAAACCACAAATTCATCTAAAACGAAACGTTACACCTGCATTATGTGTAACGCAAACCACCCGCTTTTTTCATGCGATTCGTTTCTGAACCTCTCGAACGCTGACAGGTTTAAATACGTTAATGAGAAAAATCTCTGTCATAATTGTTTACGTTCCGGCCATGCAATAATCGATTGCTGGTATGGATCGTGTAAACTTTGTGATAAAAAACACAATACATTACTACATCGCGAGAGTGTCGGAACTGGTGCATTAATATCTTCAGTTGCCGGCACCTCCTCGCAAGCATCGCCGCAGGGCGAACATAGCACTAACTCACATTCGTCAATCACGCAAACAAATCACACAACCACAACTCACACGCTCCATGGAGGCAGCGATAGCAGCTTTAACCTATCAAAAGTACTGTTATCCACTGCACTCGTGGAGATCGCAGACGACTCCAATAAATATCACACAGCGAGAGCGTTGCTTGATAATGGAAGTCAACACTCATTTATATCGGAGTCATTATGCAAACAACTTAATTTATCAGTTTTACAGTCCACTGTTCACGTCATAGGTGTAGGCAGTGCAATTACGCAGTCTACAGAATCATGCGAAATTCAAAGCGATCAAAAACGAGTTCATATATTACCCGTTTTAATTGTTTAGTTCTGACGCGCATTACTGCAGAACTACCCTCTCTTGATCGGGAGGATAATAACTTTAATATTCCGGATAACGTGCAGCTTGCCGATCCGAATTTCTACTCGGCTAAAAATATAGATATATTAATAGGCGCGGACCAGTTTTGGGATTTATTAAATAATGGCTTAATTCGTTTAAATAATGGGCCTTATTTGCAAAATACTAAATTAGGTTGGTTAGTATCGGGATCTATAAACACTAAAACATCACCCATTAAACGGGTTCAGTGCAACTACACGCAAACATTAGATGCGAAATTAAAATCGTTCGGGGATATCGAAGAAGTAACACTATCTAATAAACGTATAATGAAGGATGAACGTGCGTGCGAAAAAATATTCGAAGATACGACAGTACGCGATGAAAAGGGTCGTTTTTGCGTGCGCACCCCGTTGAGTGAGCCGGCCGATGCATTGGACGAAACACTCGCTCTGGACAAAAACCGGTTTCGATCACTCGAGCGCAATAAGTTATCACGAACTAATCATTTTAATTATTTTAACGAAATGTATTGCAAATTTATTAATAATTATTATTATTACCTATTTGAGATTGGACCATATGGAGCGTGTCTTCGAATATTCACCGCCTTATTATTATTTTTAACTGCGTCATTTAAATATAAAAACATAGTGGCACGTTTTCGTTACATTAAATCATTAAAACAACATTAAATCAAATTTAAGAGAATGCTTAAATAACAATAAATATATGTTGCTAAAATTACAATTATATTTTTTTATATTTAACAAAAATAGCTTTTATCTAAGCATTCGTTGCATACAACAATTAAATATAACATCCGAATGTACCGATGACGTCATTAAAAAGTTATCGACATTCGCTGCATATACAACAATTAGCATCCGAATGCACCGATGACGTTATTAAATAGTTATCGACATTCGCTGCATAGGTATGCATACAACAATTTATTAGCATCCGAATGCACCGATGACGTCATTAAAAAGTTATCGACGAAGATATTTTTGTAGGTCTTATCACCGGACATTACAATAAATCTAAGTTTTTATCAAATCAAATCACGACAGGGTTCATACAATATTAAAGTTTGGCTGTTTTTTTTTTAAATAAAATAGTTAGGTATACGACAGAAATAAATGTCACGTTCGGATTTTAGTCTCTCAACAAAACGAAAATCCAGACGCCAGTCATGCACATCTTACGTCAAAGTTTCGTCAATAAGTAAATAGGTATACAAACAATACTGTAACCAAGCGTAGGTACTATGCTTTCCATAATTTCACAATACTACGATCCCTTGGGTCTTTTAGCACCCACTATAATCATTGCAAAGATTTCTTCAAAAACTTTGGCTGTCTAAAATAGATTGGGACGATTGTGTACCTCACAGTATATTTATTATTAAAGTGGCAAACATTTATCCATAAATTACAGACATTGCAAAATCTACCTATATCACGGTACGTTAAGGTTGAAAATGCCATGCGAACGGCGTTGTATATTATTTACTGATGCATCGCAAGATGCGTACGGCGCGCGCGCCTATACCTTTACTAGCTACTCGTAGATAACAGCACGGTCAAAACTATGCATTTAATTTTGTGCGAAAGGCGAAAGGTACGCAGTTAGTGTACCAGCGCTACGTGGTGCGCTAATAGGTACCTACTAGATTTTATACACAAAATTAATTTAATCATTGCGAATAACATTAATACAGTTAGTTTATTTTAACGCTTTAAATATAATTTAATATAATATAAATTGTCGAAATAAAATAATATCACAAAATCATATATAAGTTCACATAGAATTGGTTACAAGCCTAACAACAGAAGCTTACTTAATGGTGTTCAAAAGGTTAATTCGCCGCGGTAAACCATCTGAAATCTTTTCAGATAACTGTAAGGCTTTTGTAGGAGCTATAAAGGAATTTTCAATTCAAATTCAATACAAATTCAATTTTTTATAAACAATAAAAGTAGCAAAAGGTACAACTGATTGCACGTCAGATAATTCGATTAAATTTTCTTTTATTTGATAACTTGTTACTCGCTTCTCTAAAGGGGGTTCTGAGAAAGCAGTACCAAGTCTCGTAAATTTCACTCATATCGAATAGTAAAAATAAAGTAGCCAAGTGCGAGTTGGACTCGCCCATGAAGGGTTCCGTTCCAGCAAGTAACATAATATACATAGTACACATAGTTCTTGCAGTTCGTTGTAACTTTGATCGAAGTTTTAATAATAGTGTATTTATGACGTACTAAAAAAAAACTACTCATCAGATCGAGTTCAAACTAATTTTCGTTGGTAGTTTTCATGGTAATGTCATCATATATTTTTTTTAGTTTTTTCATTCTCTTACTTTAGAAGTTAGAGGGGGGGGGGGGGGGGACACACATTTTACCACTTTGGAAGCGTCTCTCGCGCAAGTTATTCAGTGTAGACAAAAATTATATTAGAAACCTCAACATCATTTTTTAAGACCTAATTTTTGTTTTTTTAAAAAACTTTTGTAAAAATCTTAATGCGGTTCACAGAATACATCTACTTACCAAGTTTCAACAGTGTAGTTCTCATAGTTTCGGCAAAAAGTGGCTGTGACATACGGACGGACAGACAGACAGACAGACAGACATGACAAATCTATAAGGGTTCCGTTTTTACGTTTTACGGAACCCTAAAAATGAGTACATGTTGGTATAAATCGAGGCGGTCCTTAACTCCCGATCCTGACATCTGTATCCAAACTCACCTCCCAACGATTTCCTTCCCGTTATTCCTAGTAATTTCCTGGTTGGCCGACCGCTCACTACTCGAGTCCATCCAGACCTGATGACTACACTAACTCGACATCCAATACACTACGGTCGAGTGGAACAAATTCGTCAACTTTTGAAGAGGAAGTCAAAGAGAAGAACACGTATCCAAGCCAGGATGACATCTCGCGCATTGCGGACATCCAGACAGCAAAAGGCGTATCCAGCGGTCTTATTCAAAACATGCCCCTTGTTGCCAGTGACAGATGAAAGCCAGCGGCCTCATATCTGTTGAGCTTGACATCTTTTTAGTTGGAGCTTTGAGCTTCCAAGGCCGGGGGTATGTTAATGCAAAACAACGACATCGGTCCATCGCAACGGCGGCGGCGCATCGGGAACGCAGCGACACTCCGCTCTAAGGACTCGACGAGCGCACACTACTACTATCCATTACCAAATAACGAGAAAATAATTAGCGAGGCAACGCAGCCAGCGTTTTGGGCACATTTGCACCAGGAACGATTCAGGGTGGGTTATTTAGTTAATGACTTTGTGGACCTGTGTTTCAATCATTTATGTAATTTTTAATTACCAAATTGTATATTTTGAGAAAATAAATAATTCATCGTCAAGCAAGCTTTTCATTCAAGAAACAAATCACGATCATTAACACATGGATTTTAAGAAGACCTGAGTTAGGTGCTACAAACACTATTTTTAGTGATTTACAGTTGGAAGACCCCGATGAGTTTAGAGCCCTTCTGAGAATGACTGTAGAAAATTTTAATACATTATTAGAAAACATTACATCAATGATACAAAGAGAAGATACAGTCTTAAGAGAAGTTATACCTGCAAGAACTAAGTTGCAAGTAGCATTATGCTACATAGTAACAGGAATAAGCTACCGTTATTTACAAGCATTTTATAGAATATCTCGGGCTGTAATATCATTACTTATCCCAGAAGTAATGGAAGCCATATACACATATTTGGAGAGTTACTTGAAGGTTAGTAATTTTGTCCTTGTGTTAGGTATAAATAAAGATTATTTTCCAAAATTAGTTTTATTATTTATTTAAGGTGGTACATACATATTCAAAGTTTAATTAATAAACATTAACAGTTAACTTTTAAAAATTAATACTGAAAAGCGGAAGCCGCATTCATTGCAGCAGTTATTATGTCATTATCATAATTAGAATACTGTGTAGCTGCTGTATAAATGAGTTGTGCTGGTGACGAATCCGAGGATGTGGTATAGATTGTTTGTGTTGTTGATGTTTCTTTTGTACGTGGTGTTACAATGATGATCTGTTCTGGTGGTGAAACTGGTGATGCTTGTGGTGGAGATGCAACGGATTCGCCAAGATAAATGCTGGGTGAATCGCCAAAGCTAATATCAGTATCTGAAAGTGCAGAAGATGTCCTGCGGTTGCTATAATTGGACATAGCAGAACGAGATGCAGTCTTTTCTCTGTGGTCTTTTAAGCCGAATTCAGTCAGAATACTTTGGATTCGACATTGGGCTAACAAAGCATTCTCCACCGACATGGTTTTGAGTTGCATTGCAACACTTTTTCCAAAAGCGCCCCATACTGTTTCTTCCTCAGAATTGAGATCTTCGTTTATTTTTTTCAGATCAGAAACAGCTGTTAGTAGTTCTTCTTTGCTCGTGGCGTATTTCTAACACTGCTAGCAGTAGCTGTGGAAGGTGTTAATTCTTTATTTGTAGGAGTTTTTTGAAAAGATACCGCCCCAAAAATAGTATTACTAATGGGTACCGCAAAACCACTCGCTTGAGAATCTGTGCAACCACTCGCTTGAGAATCTGTGCCTTCGTTGTTCGTTTGTAGGACCTGAAAAAAAATTCAATATTAATTTTCTGCACAAAGATTATCTGAAAGTGCCCAGTCAATATCAAAAGGAATGATCTGATAGGTGTGTTTCAAAATTGTGTGTATGTGGAATTAGTTGTTTGTGTAATTATGTTTCAGGTACCAAACAATGAAGAATGGAATGAAGTAGAATCAGGCTTCAGAACTAGGTGGAATTTTCCTGGATGTCATGGAGCCATAGACGGGAAGCATATTACAATCGAAGCACCTCCTAATTGTGGGAGTGAATATTTCAATTATAAGGGTTCTAACAGTGTGGTTCTGATGGCTGTTGTTGACCATGACTACTGTTTTCGTTATGTAAATATTGGAGCAAATGGAAGAAACTCAGATGCAGGGATTTTTAAAAACAGTAGATTACGTAATAACCTTGAGAGTAACTTGTTGCCAAAAGGTGGTTTTTTTGTTGGAGATGATGCCTTCCCATTAAAAACATATTTATTAAAACCATACAGTGGCTCAAACCTTACAGAAAAACAAAAATATTTAATTACAGAGTATCCAGAGCACGTAGAATTGTTGAGAATGCTTTTGGTATCCTGGCTAGTAGGTTCAGAATTTTTCATAAGCCCATACCAACGGACGTCTCCACAACAGAAAAAATCATTCGCGCCTCATGTGCCCTGCATAATTGGTTACGTCTCTCAAGCCCCGTAGGTCTACCGCCTAACGCTCTTGCTTTCGGCCATGCTTTGATTTGTGACGTCATCGGCCAATTTGGTACCGCCGATGAAAGCCGAACATTACAAATGCTTTCCGTTCTAAGGAAAGCATTTGTTGTTAGATGAATGAACGAAACTCCATACATTTGCTCTGAAATAGCGACCGCCTAATGTTTTATCCTGCTTTCAAGCCTTGAACTAATGCTTTCAAGTTCTGTCATGAAGACATTACCAAATTTGATGTTGCTTTGGAATTCTAGTAGTGTAATTCTCTAATATTTTCGTTAGATACTGCCTTGTAAAGATCAAAAATAGCACGGTGAACATGTACTATTGCGGAGATACCAATAACATAACAAGATTCGTCTTAGAAATAGTGATTTTACTAAAAATGAGTGTGTCACTGAATTTTACAATATTACTATGGGGAAGACCACTTTCGAGGGCGTAATTCCCTCTTGCATCTTTCCTGAAAGACGAGACATCAAACCTGAGATAAAGGTAACAAGCAACTTATAAATAACTAGAAACCCTTTTTGTTTTGATAGTAAGTAATACCTAGCTTTATTTATTATCATTTGTGATTTAATACTTACATTCACTAATTGTTACAGAAACTGCCTGCATTAAATACCTACCTAGTATTCAAAGAAGTCTAAGAATGATATTCCTATACTTACCTAGTAGTTACCTACCTCATTGATGTGAGTACAGTGATATTGCAAGGTTGACAGATGCCCATATAAAAGAAAAAATATTCCAGAAACGGAATGTTCCTCTTGTTTGATGGTAAGCAAAAAAAAATCTTTGAACATGTTGGGTCCCTCGTGTTCACCTTGGAATGAGTACCAAGGAAAATGTGATGAAATCTTAAAAGAAGGGTAAGTCATTATTTTAAATATTCAGAACTGCTTGAGATCAATATTACTGCATTATCAACGAACAGCAGTAGGTACATTAAGGCACTAATATTATGAAGCTATTGAATATAAAATAGCAGAATGTGGTTCAAAATAGGTAATAACTTGCAAGTATTAAATACCATAAATATATATACCTACATAGGTAATTTATGAACCAGTCTCCTAATATTGTAAATGTGAAAGATTGTTATTTGGAATGTCTGAATGGGTCAGATTGAAGTAAATATAATATGTACTTTTCACAACAGCAAAATAATTGGATGGAACTGTGCGTATATAGCCATGGGGTGCTGCTATTCATGTGATGAAATGTTAATATCTTATATCAATATAATTAGATTTTGTTTTTGTTTTAGGAGTCAAGACTGCGGGCTGCTCCCGTAGCTTACAAGAAAACAAGTTGTCTCACAAGCAAGACATTGGGTCATCAAACCCATTCAACTGTTAGAAAGATAATAAATACACCCTTTATACAATATAATACATTGCTTTAGTGTTCTGATTCCATAATCTGCCTGAGGAAATAGAAAACCTTTGTCTAAATCATTCTACAACCAAAGAGCAAACATCATGTTCAGTTTGAACAGCTAGTAGGATAGTATGGCTGCTGGTGTCTTAGTTAGTAGCACAGACTAAGTAGAGAGGTACGTTGGTAGTAAGTCTGCCATGCGAAGCCGTGGGTTCTATCCTCACACAGTACAAATATTTGTACTGTGGTTGGGTGTTCTCTATGTATAATAAGTATGCATTTTTTAAATACATACTTATATATTAGTATTATATAATATGATTATGTCAGCTATCTGGCACCCATAACACAAGCTTTGCTAAGTTTGAGGCTAGATGGTGTTGTTTGTGAAATGTTCACCACGAATATTAACGACTAATAGAAAAGCTTCCTGTTCAATAGTTGTATGGTTGCTTGCCATCAGGCATTATCTCATCTCTCTTCTACTCCGTATATATGTACACAGATTAAACTAATCTGTGTATATTCATAAATCATTACATTGGTGTACTACAATAAAATTCTCATTTAGGATACAGAAAATTTATTAAAACAATAATATTTGTTATTCTTGTTGGTGCATCTGATATAAATGATAGATGGTGTTGTGTGTGAGATGTCCACCACCAATATTAATAACTGTAATAGAAAACCTTGTTACATCTCAATCTCAAGGTGTCGACGGTTAAGTATGGTTAGGACTTTTTGGAGAGACGGCTGGGACAAAACCACTTCTGAGTGAAGTATAGTGCTAGGCAGTTATTTAGACTCTTCCTGTTCAATAGTTGTATAGTATTTATGCCAGAAATACCGACTTGGGGCCCATAGCAAGTCTAAACATTATTATTTTGCGTTTATACCGATTTTAATATTTACCCCCTAATTGCAAACAAGGTACCGAAAAGAAATCACTTACGTAGGGTTCCCGGCGTCGTCCAAAGCCCTGTTTGGTTATTAGGAATGTAGGTAGGGATCAAATGGGAATGTGGGAAGAACCAAACCAGGCGATATCGAGGCGACCTCCCGAATTCCCGTTCCAGCAGTAGTCCACCGGCACTACGATTCCGCGTTCAACGATCCTGCGTTCTAGAAGCGGCCAATCCAGCAGCCACTTCGCAATTAATAGTCCAGCACTAATCCAGTAGTCACAATTAATGTTAATAACGTGTTCCCGCACAATATTAAAGCTTTTATCCCGAAAAACTCATGTCATGCCGTTCCCGCGACCAGAGACAATGTACAAGTGACAGCCGGCTGTCAAACATAGATCCGCTATATTTCGATGGCCGATATAATGTTGCCCGATTATACGGAACAATAGTTGTATGGTTGCTTACCACCAGGCATTATCTCACTCTTCTCCATGAATGTACACAGATAAATCAATCTGTGTAGATTCATGGATCATTAAGAAATCATAACATTGGTATTCTACAGTAAAATTCTCATTAAGGATACAAAAAAATTATTAAAACACAATATTGATTATTATTGTTGTTGATGCAACAGATAAATTTAATTTTCAGTACTTTGACAATCACACTTAACATATTTGTTTTAATAAAGCAGTGACATCACTTCAGGAATGTGTTCTGAGAGTCGAGATGGTTTCAGAGAAGCCTAATATATCGGCCACCACAAACCATAACGCATAACAATAGATATATCTGAAACAAAGAACTTTTATTTTTAACATGTAACTTATTGATCTAGTGGTAACACTTTGCCAAGTCTGTGTCCCAGTTTGAAAGGCAATGTTTCCAGAAAAATTACAGGGCTTAGAGATATAACAACTTGGACATCTGGGTGATGAGCGCAGTGCTAGGTAATGATTTGGACTCTTCATGTTCCAATAGCTGCGTGTCCCTGTGATGTTATGTGGCAGGCAGGTTGCTTACCATCAAGCACATAAAAGTCTGCCTGAGGAAGTCAACACCTTTGCCTGTTATTCTACCGCCACGCAGTAATGTGCAAACAGAATCAGGACTACTTCATTACTTACAAGTTTATTATGTATCACTTTGGGAGGGTGAAGTTCGCACAGAAATCACAGGGCCTAGAGATAATCATCTAATATCTCTGGGTGACAAGTGCAGTGCAGTGTTAGGTAATGATTTGGACTCTAGTTCCAATAGGTTTGTGACACTGTGCTGTTATGGGCAGGTGTGTTGCTTACCAAGGGGAACATCTACCTATCACTTCTAAAGACACCAGTTCAGAGCCGCAGAGACTCTGGAAAAATTATGACAAACTTACGTATACATCACCACTAAGAATAATACTCAAGAGATGTAAGCGGGATTCGAAGCCACAACCTCACGAAATGTGAAAACAAGCTTAACAACGATTGACACTATTAAAATTTACCTATTATCATTACATACCTCATAAAATACAGTGTACAAATACTTGTTTTTGTCATCGCCGAAGTCGTTTTTTTAGGGAATCGCTAGCTAGATTCCTGAAGCAAGAGTGAGCGGACTGCATGACTGACATGAGTGCATGACAATGATGAAAGTAAATATCACAATAACAAATAATATATTAGATATTTATATCACGTTATAATTGTTTATCATAAATCTAAATTGTTAATGTTTACCTCAGATGGAGGTTATGAAAAGTATATTTTTTTTTAAATTTATTCTTGGCCATGGATACTATTCTTTCAGCCGTGAAAAGTATACACAAAAACAATGTTGCCAGCCAAATATATCTAAACAATGCTAGGCTTACGTGGGTATTTTTTTTACTACAATTAACTTTGGCGAAGAATGGGTAACTTGTGACACTTTCTTGCGATGAAAACTTCTGTTTTAAAATGTTTTCACTTAATTTGAAAAGAAAAACGATGATTTTCTATCAATTACGGATATTTGAAATTTATGTAGATTTTTAGAAATAAACCCTAGGAAGAAATTTAAAAATACGGTGGGAACACTTAGAGTAATTGTCAAATATTGCGTTCCGTTTTTTGTTTTTTTCCTATCTTCGGTTCATCGTAATGCTAATAATGCACTTCTATATTTACCTAAATAAATGGAAATAAAACAGATTTATAGCAAATCTAGTAATTCGAAGTATCAACCGATGCTTTTTGACGTTTTAACTGTTGAATAAACTCATAAAATATTTTCGCATTGTCTAGTTTGACGAAACCGATTACGTGGTCTCGAAACGTAATAACGAATGCCTTACTTCAATTGTTTTTAATCTGTGAAGACACGATAGATTTTTGAAAACCACATTAGTTAGGCGATCGCTGTTAAATGAAAGCATTACATTACAAATGCAATGAAGACATCTCACGCTTTCCGAAAGCTTTAGAGTTAGGCGGTAGACCTACCGGTCATTATTTTCCAAGGGGCTGCGTTGACGATGAAGATATAAATTCAGGAACCATTACTGAGGGTACTTGGAGAAGAGAACTCATAGCTGGTCTACCATCTATCACCGACCATAACAGCAACTATGCGTCAAGAACCGCAAGACAGTTGCGTGATAACTATGCAGATTTTTTTTGTGGAGCAGGAGCTGTTTCGTGGCAAAACAGAATGATATCATAATTTCCCTATTCATTTTTAAAATGAATGTAGAATATATCTAAACAAAAATAAAGTACATGCTTACGTTTTCATATACTTGTTTCTTTAAATCTTTTGCGAAAACCTCCTCCATCTTATGTAGCCACTTTATATTTGATATATAAACATTAATGACACCCGCGCCAGACTTGGAATCTTGTATTTTTTTCATTTCTTGAGAATAAGTGGACCTTAGGTTCTTCATTTTATTTTTTGCGTCTTGAACACCAAAACCAGAATTGTTCATTTCTTCGATAATAGATATGTAAGCTGCATCACGTTTTGGCTTGTTTTTATAATCCTTCGACGAGAAATCCCATAAACAGGGATGCAATTTATACAGTTGTATAAACTTCAATGTGGTGTCAAAATCCCATTTCCCAGACATTTTTTAACGTTTCTAAACAACACGTGCAAACAAAAATTCGCGGGAAAAAGTGACGTGTGCGCATCGAGTGTCGAGTGGTCGCCGAGTGCGCGTGTTCAGATCCACCGAGTGAGCGAGCGAGACAGTGCGGGGGGGCTGGGCACTCGGCCTAGTAAATAGAACAGGGTCCGAGTGACTGTCTCGGTCTGTTGCTAGGCCGAGCGCTCGGCCGAGCACTCAGCGCTATGTTTATACGTACCGAGCACTCGGCCGAGGGCACTGTCTCGCCACTCTACTCGGTAGGTGTAATCAGGCTATTACCATGGCGCAATTTTCGTTGTTGAAAGTTGAAATTCCAGTCATCAGCTGGTCATCCAAATTGTACCTCTTTTAGACTACTACACACATGCCGGCGGCAATGCCGCCGGGTTTATGCCGAGCGGCTATCGGTACGTTCACACGAAGCCACGTTTTGCCGAATCTTATTTTCATCGGATCTGGAAAAACCGAATGTTGTATTCACACAGCACATCTTGCATGGCCGTATCCGACAGCCTCGTATCGGGATCTCGTGTGAACACACCATCCGGCTTTTATTAGCAAGAACGCGCACAGTTCCTCACGTTGATTTGGAAGCGATGGACGTGAACAGTCTTGCTATAATATACTGGTATTATCGCCGTCAGCGTCGTAGAAAAAGATTGTGGTTAAACCCAATAGTACAAAGACGATCAACAGTTGGTGCCTTTACAACTCTAATGCAGCAGTTAAGAAATGATCCACAAAAAAAATTTAATTACTTTAGAATGACTATACCTTTGATAATCTTTTGAAAAAAGTGGAAAAAGATTTGAAAAAGCGTGATACAAATATGAGAAAAAGCATTAGACCAGAAGAAAAATTAGCGATATGTATAAGGTAAGATTGAAAAACTGTTTTTTATTAAGAATTAAATTATTTATTAAAAATTTGGTTAAGAAATCATAGAAAATCGCTTGGTAGGTACACAGTTTCCCAACTACATAATATGAAAGTCTGGGAAATCAGAAGCATTCGATTGAATACTTTGAGACTCTGGTGATGCTTGGTACTGCGATGTAAAATAGCTTTGTGATTGTGCCACATTTTTTGGTTGATAGTTGTATGTCGATGAGTGTGCATGAGACCACTGAGATCATCATCATCATGATGATGATGATGAGTTGTATGTCGATGAGTGTGCATGAGACCACTCATTTCAGTTCTTAATATTTTGTAATAAATTCAAGACGCCTGATTGAAATTCTAATGTTTGATTTTCGTTTAGCGTTGCCAGTGATGGAAGAAGACTTTTGAAAAACAAATTACGGTCTTCTTTCATTTCTTCTTTCTTCTTGCATTCCATTTGATAATCTATAAACTCACTCATTTTCTTATCAAACACGTTTAAATTCTGCCTCGATGGTCTGCTTTTTTTTCTTTTCAAACCCCCTACAACATTTTCATCATTAGTTTCTTGTTGACTTTCATTTGTAGCATCTTGATTATTTGCGGCATCTTCTTCACCAAATAAATTGTCCTGAGCCATTGCACTGTCATGGGTACAGTCCGCGAGGTATAAGCTGAGCTTTGCATTAGTGTGAGTGATCACCAAAAGTACAGTCAGACAACAAACTCTTAAAAATTAATATCATTATATTTTAGGTAGGTACTTAAGGCATAACATAAGTCGGAGAAGTATTCTAGTATTAAAATAAAATAAAACTAAATTGATTAAGTAAAGTCCAGCTGTGTATTTGACTGATGAGTACATATTATTGTGTGATTATTACTAAAAATTCAATTTGAAAGACAAAATAACTACACATCTTCTACACCAGACATTGCACCATAGTCACTTTCTTTATCACTCTCGTTATCATTTTCACTCTCGTCTGATGTGTCGTTTGTTTTAATAATGAATCTTTCCGTTATATTGTCAATAACGGCGTCGTATCCATGAAACTTTTTTTCTTCTTTTATTGCATGGTCACAAACATTTTTCCATTCCTGTACAGTGATACTTTCAATTTTCTCATTTGCTAACCTCATTATTGTATCCATATTCATTGACACGTTTTTTTTCGCGACGTATCCTTTTATCATTGCCCATATATTATTTTCAATCGGATTGAAATCTGGGTGATAGACGAAGGACGCTGTGACCATGTTCTCTTAATAAGGTGTCAATTTTATATTCAATAAATCGTTGTTTATTATGCAGTATCAATTGATAAAGTTGTGGTTTAAGCATGGATATTGAGTGATCGATATTGCGTAACTTGAGCCAGTCAATCATATCTTGTTTGCGACTATTTGAGTTGGGAGCGGGATTTTTTAACGAATTGTGGTAAGATGCGTTGTCAACTACAATAACGCTATTGAGCTTCAAATTGGGAATTAATTGCGTTTGTAACCATTTTGTATAGTTTTCTGTATTCATATACAGAATATATAATAATATATATATTTATTATTATTTATTATATTGTTATGATAATCACCACTTTTTTGATTAGCTTTAAACATCGGCAGCGCATTTGATATGAAACCGTCCTCGCCGCCGGCATGAACGATTATCAATCGATTTCCTTTAGAAATAGGTTTCTTCAAACCAGAAGTGCTGCCATCTGAATATGATTTTGAAGAAGTGTGAGTGGTGTCAATATATGTTTCATCGTTATAAACGATAGGCCTGCCCTGAATACGGTATTCGGAAATTTTAAGTAAATAAGTTATACGTAGGTGACGGATCTCATGCTTTTCCATTAAAATTTTTCTGTTATTCTCTGTCCTTGACCATTTGAATCCTAAAAGAGATACTTCTTTTCGCAATGACCATATTGATCCTGGATAGTTAATGTCAGCCTTTAATTTTTCATGAATTCTTTTCATTGTTGGCACCTCTTTGTCAGTAATGTGAAAATTACGAATTGTTCTACGGATTACTGCTTTATCAAAATCATCAATGATTATTATATTTTTCCTGCATCTGGTCTTTTTCGGAGATTTGAATTTGGTTCCATCTTTCAAAACACGTTTACCTTCCAATAAGACTCTTTTAACAGTTGACAGTGGAATTCCTGTCGATGTCGATACCAATTGGGCTGATGTAGTCACACTTGACATGTCTTTATCGTTCATGTCTTTAAAATAGCTATTTAAATTACACAAAATTTCTTTTACTTGGCTATTTAATGGTTTCCGTATTTTGCGCTTATTTGTGTTGGCATCCATTTTACTAACACTTATATCAAACAAAAACAAAATAATATTAAACACGTCACGCTGCAGTCTGTACAAGAGGTGAAGTGCGGCAGGAGCGTGGCGAGACAGAATGGCGCCGCGCCTCAGGCCGGTTACCCAAAATCAGTTTTTACCGGGCGAAAATGGCGCCGCGCCTAAGGCCGGTTGTCACACCTACACTATCCATGTACACTCACACAAATGCAAAGCTCAGCTTATACCTCGCGGACTGTAAAGGATAGGTTACACAGTGCGAGCAGCTGATATGACAGTAGACAGGTACTGTGCATGTGTACTCGTATGACAGTAGCTCGACTCGCCTCGCTCGGTCACACTATGCAAACTGCTGGCGTCGCAGGAAGACAGCTACTGCACCAGTGTACTCGCATAGTTCGTCTGTATCATGTCTCGTGCAATGTTGTCGCAAAATACACGTTTAATCACAGTGCATACCACTATAAAAGCAGTTACGAAAATACTTTGTGTTGAAATTGAAAGAGCTATACAAAAAAAGAAGAAGAAGAGAAGTGTTTGGGTCAGGACTTGGCTGCAAAGAAAAGGGGCAACGAATTCAATATATAAAGAGCTATATGATGAAGATCCCCGAGAATATAAAGCAGTTATGAGATTGACAACTGAACAAGTGGAAATACTTTTAAATTTGATTGCTCCAAAAATTCAACGTGATGATACACTAATGAGGGATGCGATACCTGCGAGGGTGAAGTTGGAAATAACCCTAGTATACCTTTCTTCTGGGATATCGTATAGACTGTTGTCGGTATTTTTCAGAGTTTCAGAAGCATCCATCATTAAAATAATACCAGAAGTGTGTGCTGCTATCAATGAAAGTCTAAAAGATTATATCAAAGTAAGTATTTTTTTATTCATAATCAAATTTACAATGGTTTTGTAAAGTTTTTGTACATATTAAACGTGAACTTTACATATTAATACTTAATAACTACAGTACTACATAGCTTAGTTCGTTATTTTTTAATATTAGAGATTGATATTGCTGCAGCAAGTACATCATTAGATTGGGGTATAGATTCAAATTGATCCAGCAGTGGCGCAGAGAATGCAGATGTTGTAGGTTCAACAGGTTGATAAGCTTCAGTAGCGACCTCTACAAGCTGGTAGGCTACAGGCTGTGGTGATAGCGTACATTCATTATGGAGTATAGATTGTGAAGATTGTTCCACTTGCATAGAGAGTGCAGACATTTAATAATTTACTGTAGGCTGTGGTGATGGCGTACATTCGGAACTGTAATTAGAAGGTGTGTACACAATTCTACCACAGAGGGCTCTCTTACGGTATCTAGAGAGTATCGCCTGTATTTCACCTGTCGCATCAATTCTATCAATCGAAGATAACTGTTTCAGCTGCAGTGCTACATGTCTTCCAATAACATCACATTCATCTTCTAATTCTCTTGTAATCGGGGCAGGCACGTTTACTAAACTACTATTTAGTTCTTTGAGTTCATTTACGGCTGCTTGAATGTCAGACCGTTCTGATGATAATTTCGTCTTTAACTTTAGAGTTTTTGGTGGCTTTACCACTTTTATATGAGCAGCTTTGTTGCTATTGTCACTAGCATCAAGGTCCACGTTATTCGTGGCCTCCTCGCTTCCTGACGCTGATGCGACGTTGCTTCCTGACGTTGATGGATGATATGGTTCCTGAAATTAACATTACTCTTTTATTTTTCAGATACCGAATGTGGAAGAATGGCAAGATATCCAAATAGGATTCGCTTCGAGGTGGAATTTCCCTAATTGTTGTGGCTCTATCGATGGGAAGCATATAACAATTCAAGCACCACCAAATTGTGGCAGTGAATATTATAACTACAAAGGAACAAATAGTATAGTGCTCATGGCTGTTGTGGATCACGATTATACTTTCAGATATGTAGATATAGGATCATATGGTCGTAACGCAGATGGTGGGTATTCCAAAACTGCTCTTTGTATCCTTATCTAGAAAACAATTTATTGTTGCCTGAAAATGGTATTCTAGTTGGAGATGATGCCTTCCCTTTAAAACCGTATTTACTAAAGCCCTACAAAAATACATTGACTACCGCAGAAAAGATTTTTAATTATAGGTTGAGCAGAGGAAGAAGGATTGTGGAGAATGGGTTCGGCATTCTAGCATCTCGTTTTCGTGTTTTGGGAAAGCCAATTCAAGTTACAGAGGAAACTACGATAAAGATCGTCTTATGTGCTTGTACATTACACAACTGGTTACGTACTACTGCATCAAATACTTATACACCACCAGGAACTACAGATTATGAAGACATCATAAACTTTCAAATCATTCAGGGCCAGTGGAGGTCCGAAATTAATGAATTACCGAGTATTCGTCGCTCGAGAATTAATAATAGATCGAAATGAATAGCAGAGAAAATGCGTGATAAATATAAAAATTATTTCAATGACGACGGAGCAGTTGCATGGCAAAATTATATGATTAGGTAATTATAATTACCTAGTAGTAATTAGAATATAAAAGGGAAGAGAAAAATAAAGGATAGTAAATTTTGTGGACCCTGACTGGTTTGGAATGTGCCTTTGTAATTATAATTTGTAATAAAATACTTACCAAATTACTTGATGTTTCCTTTTCTTTAAGATTAATTATTTTCATAATATAATCCATAGAATCGAACCATTTGATAGATGGTTTATAGATCTCATCAGTGCCAGATCCACTTTTTTTGCTCTTTTCAATTTTCAATAACTCCTGGTTATACGTTGAGCGTAAATTTTTGATTTTTTTTGTAACTTCATTCATGTTTTGTAAATTGCATTCCAAGCGGATGTGTTCTAACGACGCTTTACGCAAATCTCTGTTCTTGTAATTAGGATCCAAACAATTCCATAAGTTCGTTTGATTCTTGTATAGCTCCACAAACTTTATATTTTGATCGGATGTCCACCTTTCCGCCATTTTGATGTCAACGCAAGAAACCTACAAAAACACTGCACCGGCGGCGTGGGCCCGAGCGTACGAGCTACTGTCATTTCGCGAAATCATGCGAGTTGACGACCGAGCGACGTGCGAGTGGCGTGGTGGGGGAAGGCCAGTTGCGAGTAAAAACAAAAAATGTTGAAGTAACTCGCTTGCGAGCAACTGTCCCACTCGCACATAACAGTTACTCGTATGATGCGGTCACACAGTGCGAGCTATTGCACCTCAGTAACTGACACGGTCAGCTCGCATGCTAGCTCGCACCGTGTAACCTAGGCTTAAGTGACGTCCAAACAGTGCGAGTAACTGCAGTGCAGCTACGCGGAAGGCTTACTCGTACGCTAGCTCGCACTGTGTAAACCAGCCATTAGTACCGGGGACAGGCAAGTGGTTAGGAAATTCTCGAGTCTAAATCGGATACTACTACAATTTTTTTTTTGTTGCCTTTAATTGCAGATCTGGAGGCAAGGCTTTAACGGAATCAGCCATAGCTTTAAAAAAAGATTGTATGCGGTCTCTAGATTCCAGGGTAGTAGTAGCTGGTCTTGAAGCTAACTAATTCTGTAGAGCGCCAGCTACCGATAACTTAGGGTTGAATACTCAACGTCGGATTTACGAGATGTCTACCGCATACCAACAAAACATAAACCCGGAGTTTCGACAATAATAGCGAAGTTTTCCACTACCCTCATAAAAGGCTCTTTACTTGGTAACGCAAAGAAATTTAACTTAAATAAGAAAAATCCACAACTATGCACACTTGACCTTGGGCTGGACGGAACCCCCTCTACAGTATTATATATCCGAACATCTTACCCCGCTCACACGACGACTCCACTTTTTAGCCCGTGAATTTGCGAAAGCAAACAACTATAACTTTTGCTGGACATCCAACGGAATGGTATACCTACGTAAACATGAAGGAATGCCTCATCTCTGGATTAAAACCGCAAATCAATTGGAAAACCTCAAGTTATTTCCTACTAATTTACTATTTATCTTTTGCTTTGTTATAAATATGAGTGTAACAATTAACCAGCTAAAATATATGATCTTGTGGAGAATGTTAAATACTGTATCAACTCTGCTTATTCAATGTCCATAAGCGATCACGGAGCTAACATGAGATACAAGTGTTAATTGACGATAGGCGCATGTTACATGAAAACAACTGGGCATCTTATTGTGCGACACTTAAATGTTTCGACTACTGCCGTACTTGTCAAAGGGACAAAATTAAAGTGTCTTTGTTACCACGTTAATTTTGTCAGACTAAGGTTCAACATAAATACGACTAAATCACTAGTCTTCACACTGAGTAAAATACCTTATCTGACATGCTAGTTACTGTTTATACTCATAAAGCGTACATACCTCGTCAGCGTCAGAAATCCACAAAGAGGCATATCTTCGTCCACCTACAAATACACGACACAATCACCTCATTCCATAGATTCCACTGCACATACACTGAACAAGATCTCTTTCGCACACACGGCTCAAAACATAACACTCGTTATAAAATCACAAAAAAAACATTTTCCTTGTAAAAAATAAAATTTGGAACTCAACGTCTGATCGTCATCAGATAACCAAACCATTTGCAAACTAACCCGTAGCAATCCGTATACAATGGTGGACCGAGCAGTCGATACCTCATGGGGTTGCAACTACATGGCTAGTAACTTACCTACAACCTTATTAAATACAAAAACAACACTAAGCTACAGTTATCACGTTGGCAATAATAAATCCCATTGTATTCCTTTCGCAATAGGTACAAATGAAAAATTGATGTCCAAAACTAACTTGCGGAAACTCTCAATTAAAAATGCTAAAAAACTGGAGAGGACCAACAACTATCCACCTCAATACTACACATATTACACACAACTAAACTACATTTGAAATTGAATAGAAGTGTGGTCTCTGTTGCTGCAATAGACAACTGGCAACTGACAACAGAGTGGTTGTCGGACAGCCCCGAATTTTTTTCCAATGTGTCTTGGTTGAGTCTGCGTGTGAATATAAACTTAATTCCTCTTTCTTGAAAATCTTTGCTCAGCTCTAAGCGTTGGGAAATCAAACAATTTTAATTCACATTCTTGCAATTTGCCTAGGACCTGACATAGTGTTTCATAAGTCTCATGTATATTTTTCCCCTTAATATAAATGTTATCGATAAAAGCAATGACATTATCATTTTTTTCTAGTTTCTTCGATATTAGTCGTTGGAAAGCCCCTGGTTCTGAACTGACACCATATGGCAGATAATTATATTTACATATAGGTTTCTACTTCAGTTACAATGGTAATACAATATTTACTTGCCTCACTGAGGGAGGCTTGCAGGTAAGCCTCTTTTAAATCCAGTCCGCAGTAATATTCGCCCTGCTTAAGGGTATTGAGTACATCCTCAACATGTGATAAGGGATAATGATCCATCTCTAAACA
Source organism: Ectropis crepuscularia (assembly GCA_963693475.1). NCBI lineage: Eukaryota > Metazoa > Arthropoda > Insecta > Lepidoptera > Geometridae > Ectropis > Ectropis crepuscularia. The sequence continues at coordinate 26,746,513 of OY856355.1, forward strand.
AGGGTTAACTGTTAATTTGTAATCACCACACAGGCGGACTGACCCATCTGGTTTTAATATAGGGACTACTGGTGTGCCCCATTCACAGTGTTGAACTGGGCTGATTCTACCATTTCTCAACAATCTAGATATTTCATTATTTACCTTTTCTCGAAGAGCATATATGGTACTCGTCTTACTGGCAGGAATTTCGGTTTAGCATCCGATTTGAGTTTTAATGATGTTACTTCTCCTTTGAAGTTTCCCCAACCAGGACTAAATACCTCTGCGAACTGGGTTTTAATTACTTCTTGTGCATCTGAAACATGTTGAATTATATTAGTTCCAATATCTAAACTACTCTTAAAGGTTGAAGGCCATAAATTTAACTCGTATAACCAGTCTCGTTCGATGACCCTTGGTGAACCATTTTTTACTACAAAGATATTTAAGTTTGTTATGATATTGTTATATTCTACTGTCAAGCAGGGTTGCCAACCCTGAAAAAAATCCCTCGTACATATGCAGCTAAAAATCTCGTATTTTGACTTTCAAACCTCGTACATTTATTATGCATCGAAAACGTGCTAAAACCAAAATTAAAGCATATTGAACTACTGGATTTTGGACGTTTTACTCAATAAAATAAACTATTGCAAGTTTCCTACTAAATAAAACATCACTTTGTGTTGTATGTCAAAAAATCTTTATTAACCCTTAAATTGGCAAAAACTTTTTTTTCAAAAAATGGTTTTTAAATGAATTTATTCCGTTTAATAGTAGTCCAAGGAGGTCATAAAAAATAGAAAAAAAATTACTGCATGTATAGTTTTCGCGAAATCTTATGTACTACCGGTAGGACGTTGCTAACTACCATAAATAATACTTATGATTTAGTATGTACTACTGGTATGACGTTGCCAGATGCAATACAAAATGCTAAAGTCGTTGCTTGTACTACATTCATGGCATTGCCGTGGAGTAAATAAAACACTATTGTGCCAAGATTTTTTTTACTTATTCACACAATCACACAAAAAAAAACAACAACATAATATTAGATTATTTGGTGTGGAATTCACGGAAACAGTTCCTCTTGTTCTCACCAGTTGTGAAACACAGATGCATATTGCACTTCAAACAGAAGACTTTCGTTTTCCCTGTTTTGCAGAATCTGCAACGAGATTGCTTTATGTCTGAGTCAGGGAAATGCCCAAATGCATCGTACCTCACACTGTCCCCTGGTCTTGCGATAGTGGGGTTTTGGACTTTCTTTTCCTCCTTCATTTTGTCGATACTATCCAAAGACTTTGGATTCTTGTTGGTACGACACAATGCTTCAAACAACTCCAATCGAAACTTTTTTAAAGCCATCTTCATCCTGCCATCGCGTTTGTATAATATCCATGCATTGTTGATGGACATATCCAATAGTTGGGCAAATATGCCGGTGTACCATCGCCGGCTCTTGAATGGTGTTCGATATAGCGATATTAGCATGTCTGCTAAATCGACACCACCCATATGCCTATTATAATACTTCACCAATTGAGGACAGTCCACATCAACCTTGGCTTTATTTTCTTTGGTGTATCGCTTGATCTTTTCGATTGGATGGGAGTCCACGAAAGAACTAATAAGAGTGACAACTTTATTGTCGTGCCATTTCACAACCGCCAACTTGTTCTTATTGCAGACCACCTGTGCACTGTGGCCCCTTGGTTTCTTTTTCATTATTTTATCAGATGGTAGTACATCTTGGCAGCCTCTCAGTCTATTTGTTCTTATCGTACCCAGACTAAATATGCCATATTCATTACGTAACAAGTACACCAACTCAGGTGAAGTGAAAAAGTTATCTGCATATACTACAGACGGCGTTTTCTTGATAGTTTGGCACAATGCAACAACAACCATGCCTCCTACCCCAAGCGAAGCTTCTTTCTCTGTGAAAGTGTGATTGCGAAATGTATCATCGCCGGCATACATGACAAAATCATAAATGAGACCAGAAACACCTGCACGTACAAAATTTTTAAAACCCCATTTTTTCGGTTTGTTTTTTATGTACTGTCTTCTTTTGCCAGCTTTTGTGCCTTTGTATGGCATCATCATTTCGTCTATGGAGTATTGCCCTTCTTCCTCTAATTTCAAAAAATTTTGGCGTATTTTTTCCATTACTGGACGAATTTTGAAGTACCTGTCATCGCTTTCTATACTGTTGTCCACAAAGTGAATATTGCGCCGTATCAGTTGGTAACGTTTCAGAGGCATTTCATCAGCAATTGGAGCGAATCTAGTATTCCTAGCCCAATAGTCCACGTATGCTGGCATGCGAACTACACTCATCATTATTTCAATCGCGAGAAATTTTTCAAGCTCTTCATTTGTTATTTGTATAGATCTGCCGTGTTGTTGGACCGAGTATAAATTTGTATTGTGGACAATGTCTGCAATTATATCTGGTGTGAAAAATGAATAAAAATACTCCAATACAGTTTCATTCTCAGTCTTGTTGATTTTATGTAATCCTTCATCTAACTCAGCTTTATGATGAAAACGGGTTTTTTTCCAGTTGTATTCTAGTTGCAATTTGAATTTCTTTGTTACTTTTTTAGGTACTATAGTTTTCTTGCGCTTAGATCTAGTATTTGGTGTAGATGCAGATTTCGATGTACTGGGGACCGAAGGAGAGAAAAGTTCTACTGAAGCTGGCGGCAATGATTGAATCGAATCGATTGTTGGTATAGCATCGTAATTGTTAGTTGAAGGCGAAGGGAATACCTCTTGAAATACTGGTGTTAGTGGCATATTACTAATGTTAGTGCGATCAGAATCATTATCAGAGTCAGTCTGTAGAATGTTAAGGCGTTCAAAAGAGGAGTCCAATGAAGGTGGATCGGAGCTGATATATGTCGGCGTTGGTGGAATGCAATCAAGCTCATCATCAGAAGCTGAACTGTCACCGGAGCAAGCATTTTCAACAGGGACTAAAGCCAATATCTTGTATGAACGGGTCAGGTTTAAGCACTGAAGGAAACGAAAAAAAACATGCTATACAAACACCACAAAACCAACATACCCATAAAAAAAAAAAAATCGTAAGTGATTTTGATTTTTAATCTCTTGGCAATGTACTACGGGTATGACGAAGCTTACTTGGGTTATTTTATCCAATAATTGGCAACGGGATACCAGTAGTACATACAAAACATTAGGCTCATAAAATTACTGTGATGCGATTTATTTGCACAAATACTGCTCATAGTCATTATTTATAATGTAACCGATGTGTACAAAGCCAAACAATCATCAACATAACACAAAATACCATGAAAACAATAACTAAAACTCACCCGTGGCGCACACGCAGCCGGCCGTTTCGATGCCATTTTGACAACTAGCACAGCTGATATAAATGTTGCCATATGAATTATTTATTTCTACTAAAAAGTATGTTGCCAACCTATTTCCACATAAACATAATAAAATAACGTACTAATAAAGTTGCTAGATTTTTTTAAAGTCAATGTCTTACCCGTATCACACTACCAATTTAAGGGTTAATTCTCAAGTAAAATCACACAATTACATCTGCTCTCCAAATATGATGTCAGGAACATCCTCATTGTCATCGTTTTTTCTGCCGTATATTTTGTCTGTTGTCATGCGGCTATACATTTCTTTAGTGGGTTCAAAATTGACGCAGTTTCCAGTACGAGTTGAACCTTTTGCGCTCTCTGCAGCAAGAAGTGTGCCGTTCACCGTTTCCACAGTTAGCCGGTTTCTTATCTCTGTCTTTATTAAATTGACTTTACTAAAAACTCGCTCGCAGTCAGCATTCGCATGGGGTAGGGACAGTGTAGATAGGGCAAAATGAGCCAGCTCGGAAAAGTCTTCAGTTTTCAGTAATTGAGCCCAAAACTTATCTGGCTCACTGATTTCATTCAACCCTTTAGGATGACGAGCTTGTGCATTGGGCAAACTCCTCCATTGATTGTCGATTATTTGTTTCTTTGCGTAATCAGCTGGTGCGATTATACGGGGGACCACCTCCATAAGAGGCATAAGTGTAGGGAAATGGCTCCTAAAATCGTGGGAGAGCGCTGATGCAGGTTCAAAAACTTTTAGCTTTGACAAGACTGGATCTTCCATATGATATCGTTTTTTAATTTCGGTAGCTGCAACTTTGTAGATTTTTTTGCAGCATGAGAAGAACTGTGCTATATCTGCAGGCTGTCTGATCACATCTGGATGTTTCAAGAGCTCATACACTTTGACGCCAAGATACATTGCAGATTTGGCCTCATAACATATTCGCGTTGTAAATAACGCAATAGGATTTCCTGGTAAAGTGAACGAATTTTCTCATTTATTTATTTATTTATTTATTTCAATTGCTGGTATGTGCTTACAGCGTAGCCAACACGCACATACAGCCAAAATGCAAAATACAAAAAAATTCATTATTAATCGTAATTTAAACAATTTCAAACACTACAAATAAATATACACATAAAACATACAAACAAAAGTTTTCGTACATCCATAACTTTACATGAATTTGATAAAAACACAATTTTATTCTAACACAACTAATTAGGTGTACTCATAACTAAAAAACATTACTTAACATTACTTACATTATTATAAATTTACATACATCAGTGTGGGCTCGTATGGAAAAGAATGCGATTCGACAATATTCAAGGAGTGTACTTTTTGGAAAAAACTAATAGATGGTGATTTGCAATTGCCGGCAGCATGTCCACTGACAAACGATTCCGATTTATCCATTCCGTTTGTAGTAGTAGGTGATGAAGGTTTTGGCTTGCATCAACATTTGATGAGACCTTACGGCGGAAACCATTTGGATAGAAACAAAAGAATATATAACTATAGATTAACCAGAGCTAGACGCTATGTTGAGTGCGCCTTTGGAATATTAGCTAATAAGTGGCGAATATTTCATCGTCCACTGGATGTTGATACCAGCACAGCAATGTCGATTATAAAGGCTTGCACTGTACTTCATAATTTTATAATAGATATGGAAGGTGTACAGTCGAAAATAGAAACAACAAGCAATGTATCATCAGTGGTTAACGTGTTCAGAGATGCACCCATTGAACAAAATAGTACACGAGGTGGACGATGTGCAAATGTTATAACATTTGAACGAACTGAATTTACAAATTATTTTATTTCTACAGCAGGAGCTGTGCCTTGGCAAGACGAATCAATCTAACGTAAATTTTGTAACACACTGGTAATGTACAAATACTTAACCTGTATACTTTAAAAAATTACAACTTACTTACCTTAATACTGCCTGTTTTTCTCCTCCATTTCTTCAAAATCTTCATTCAAAATTAAACATATTTCTCGCCAGCCAGCAGTTCTCAAGTTTTTATCTTTGTATATTTCGAGAGTTTTGTCCCATATAACTGGCCGATTTTGGACAAGAGAAATTAAATGTTCAACGTCTATATTCGTCGTCATAGCGAGAGAATAGCGAGCGGCAGTCGGCGAAAATGACTGGCGACTGGCGAGTGCACGTGCGGTGTGTACCTCCCGCCCACCCCTCCTCCCCCGCTTGTGCGACACGACGCGGTTTCAAGATCCGGCAAAAAACCGAATCTACCCCTGCGTGTATCGTACGAACGCATGTATTGAATGCTCTATACCACTGGATCGGATCTGACATTTTGCAGTACGACCGAATCGGTTTGTAGTCGCAAAATCGGATGTCAACTTCAGCAAGATTCGGTTTTTTGCCGTGTCTTGAAACCGAATGCATGTGTGAACTCATTCATTGAAATGCTGATACAACTGAACCGAATCAGTGGTTAATTTTTGTCTCGCAAAAAGTTCAATGCCTCGTAAGCAAACTACTTTGGTTCCTGTACATCGTCTGTGCTTGCACCAGATTTGTACAACTGTTCAACCTTCTTTTTTTCCCGAAAATAATGAGAGGTTAAATTTTTTAACTTTCTCTCTACTTCGCCTTTATCAATGTCAAATAATATATCATTTTCATGAAATTTTTCTATTAATAGCAACACAGTTTCGTCGGCCCAATGAAACGACATTTTAATTTGTTGAATACACACAAACCGCACACCACTACCGCTCGAATGCCAGGCACGAACTGACGCCGACAAGCCGCGTAACCCGCCGGCACACCCCGGCAGCCATGCCGGCGGTTCCTTTGTGCGGCAAAGCCGGCGGCTTTGTATGGCCTGTGTGTAGGAGCCTTTTCTTATGCCAGTGGCCTTGATAATGAATTTATTACAGTTACGACGCAAGTTTTTCATAGAATTAGCATCATTAGTGGCCTTGATAATGAATTTCTTACAGTTACGACGCAAGTTTTTCATAGAATTAGCATCATTAGCAACTTCGGCAAGCGAAAGCTGTTTTTCCACATCTTGGTGTCGAAAAACAGCTTTCGCTGAGATATGAGTATATTTTCAATTTGAAGATGTTTACTCTCGTCTGTGGGATCGATAGCATCGAGTGGAGTTTCGTTCACTTGAGGGCATGGCAGGGCTTCTTTTAATAGGGTCATCATCTTTTTCGTGCTGAATGGCGGGGAAGTATTGTGGCGGGCGGCGTAACCTTTTATTTGAGCCCAGATTTGCTCAATCGCGTTATATTGGCAATGATACGGTGGAATTCCTAAAACGCGATAACCGTACTCCATAGCCAGTTCATCGATTTCGTATCACACATTTGCCGCTTTATTTTCTTTCACTAATTTAATTAGCTCTGCTTTTAGCATCTGCATATTTGCGTCAATGCCTTTTGCTTGTAACCAAGCCACCATTTCTTCTTTTTTATTAGCTTGGGTAGGTGGTTCCTGTATTTGAACCGAGTGATAGGAGGCATTATCCATGAATATTACAGAAGGCTCTGGTAGGCTGGGCAAAAGCTCGTTCTGGAACCACTCTTTAAACGTAGTGGCATTAATTTTCTCGTGGTAGTCTTCACTAAACACTTTCAAAAAAGATGTGAAACAATTCTATTTGTCGAAATTGTAGACTTGTTGTTGGTTGATGTCCTAATATTGCAATTACAGCTGTTTTTTTTTTATATGTTTGTATATATGTATACATATATGTATTATTTGTGTATATATAAATATATTTATAATCGTATTTATTAGTCTATTATAATTCAACATTTAAGTACCTACCTACTAGTATTAGGTTGTTCTATTTTTATAACAAATTTGTTCCGTTTTGTTGTTGTGATTTGTTGTGATGTAGGTAGGCTTGATATTAATATTGTACATGTGGGTAAATGAATAAAGGTTGTTGTGTCACCGACTCGGACGTTTCAATTACCGCTCCACGTTAATTAATCCTAATATTCAACTGGCGACGAGGAAAATCTATCAGATTGTTTGTGTCGACGTGTTTTTTACTAAGTGATCGACGTAGATAAAAATGCCGATCGGAAAAGTCGAACATTTCGATCTATCAAGCAAAAAGTGGTCGGCATACATTAGACGCGTGGAACAATTCATAACCTTAAACGAAATTAAAGCGACGTTACATGTGGCTACTTTAGTGACTTTGGTCGGGGAGGCAACCTATGATCTTATGTGCGATCTGTGCGCCCCTGAACTTCCCGAAGGAAAATCGTTTAGTGAGCTCGTGAAACTCGTCGGTGACCACCTCGAACCGAAGCGCTCGGAGATTGCGGAGCGGCATGTTTTTCGCCTTCGGAGACAAGAACCGGGCGAAAGTCTGAGCGACTACTTGCGGACGTTGAAGCAATTGGCCAGTACCTGCAACTTCAACACCGGCTTAGAAGAGAATTTGCGCGACCAATTCGTGTCAGGGCTGGCCAGTGACGAATTGCGGTCGCGACTCTTCGCCGAGACAAAGTTAACGTACAAAAGAGCGGTGGAGTTAGCGTTCGCGCTCGAAGCGGCTGAACAACATTCCAGGAGAAGTAGTTCGGGCTGCGCGGCGCCGGCGCCGGCGGGCGCGGCCGGGCCGGCCGAGCCGCTCCACCGGGTGGCGGCGCGCGGCGGCGCCGGCGGCCGGCCGGGCCGGGCCGGCGCGCAGCCGTGCTGGCGCTGCGGCAGGGATCATCGTGCGTTTAATTGTCGTTTTAAAAATTCTGAGTGTAACAAGTGTGGTAAATTAGGCCATCTTCAAGTGATGTGCAAGGGTACCGCGACTGCGGAGAAAACTCAGGGCGGTGCACAAAAACGGCGGGAGCAAAATTACTTGGATAGTGAAACCGAGTCGGAGTACGATTTGCACAACCTCAAAATTTTTAATCGAGAAGACAAGCCCTACGCCGTGCGAGCGAACGTGAACGGCAAGGAGGTAACCTTTGAACTGGACACCGGCAGTAAGTTGTCTGCGATCAATATGCAATTTTACAAAAAATATTTTTTCAATTTGCCTATGACAAACTTTAATGTTCGCATGCATTCATATACAGGAACTTTAATCGAAGCGGCCGGCTATATTCTTGTCAATGTAGTGATGGGCACACACAAAGCGGGAAATCTTAAATTATATGTAATTAAGGGTGGCGGACCGCCTCTAATGGGCCGCTCTTGGTTAACTCGATTAAATATTGATAACATTCAAATCAGCGAGATGATGTTTAACCTATCGGGAGATAACCTAGTCGCAGAGTTAAAAAGTGAATTCCCCACTGTGTTCGCCCCGGGCCTAGGAACGTGTACAAAGAAAATTGCATTAAGACTTAGTGATAAAACGCCGGTATTTATCAAGGCGAGGTCATTGCCCCTAGCGCTGCGTAAGCCAGTGGAAATTGAACTCAAGCGGCTCGAGGCAGAGGGTACGATACGTAAAGTCGACTACTCCGAGTACGGAACACCGATTGTCCCTGTTTTTAAAAAATCCGGTGATTTACGAATTTGCGGTGACTATAAGGTCACGGTTAACCCTAAACTGACTCGAGAACCGTACCCCTTGCCTCGAATCGAAGAATTGTTCGCAGCACTTAGCGGCGGTGATAAGTATTCAAAAATCGACCTTACTCACTCGTATCAACAATTATTATTGCACGAGGACGCGCAGGCTTGCACCGCAATCACTACACATGTAGGTACGTACGTTTATTTACGTACGCCGTTCGGTTTAACTTGTATTCCCGAAAAATTTCAAAAGTTTATGGAAGAAACCTTAAGAGGACTCAAGGGGGTAGCGGTATTTATTGACGATATTGCCGTCACCGGGGTAAACAGAACTGATCACATTGTTAATTTGAAAGCTGTGTTACGTCGTTTACGTGAGGTCGGTTTGAGAATCAAACTCGAAAAATGTGCTTTTATGCAAGACAGCATATCCTATGTTGGTTTTATAATTGATAAAAATGGCTTACACCCAGACCCCAGCAAAGTTAAGGCTATAACTGAGGCTCCTCCACCGACTGACATCGCACAGCTGCGATCGTTTCTCGGTTTGGTAAATTATTACGCAAAATTTATTCCGCGTCTTAGTACGATACTAAATTCCTTGCATCGATTATTACGTAAAAATATTGCTTGGGCCTGGACAAAAGAATGTGATATAGCTTTTAAAATGGTAAAAAAGGCGATAGCGGGCAGTGACGTGTTGGTTCACTACAACCCAGAACTACCTTTGGTGCTGGCTGTCGACAGCAGTTCGTATGGCATTGGAAGTGTGCTCTCACACCGTTACCCGAACGGCGATGAACGTCCTATCTGTTTCGCCTCGCGCACGTTGAACGCGGCCGAGCGCTCCTACAGTCAGCTGGACAAGGAAGCTCTGGCGATTATAAATGGCGTCACAAAACACCATCAATATTTGTATGGCCGCCATTTTATTATTAAAACGGATCACAAACCGTTGACTTTCATTTTTGGCCCTAAATTAGGGCTTCCACAAACGGTCGCTAGCAGGCTCCAAAGATACGCGACTAAGTTAGCGTCGTACGATTACGAAATACAGTTTGTTAAGTCCAAGGACAACGGGAACGTAGATGCGTTATCTAGACTTCCTCTGCCACGCGAACATAAGTTAATCGATGACCTGGGTTCGGTGACGTATATCAATTACGTCGAAGAAACGTTTCCTATAAGTGCGCGGGAGGTGGCGATGGCTACACGAAAAGATTTGGTATTAAAACGCATTTGCAATTATGTTATTAATGGGTGGCCGTCAGTAGTAAATTCAGAGGATGATAAACCATATTTCTTTCGTAAAGATCAGTTATCGATAGACAAAGGTTGTCTATTGTATAGCCACAGGGTGATCGTACCGGAGTCGCTACGATCGCAAGTTCTTCGCGAACTTCATGAGGGACATTTAGGAATAGTAAAAATGAAAAATACTGCGAGAAACTATGTGTATTGGCCGAACATAGACTCACAGCTCGACGCGCTCACCCGGGCGTGCGCCGCGTGCGTGCAGCAGCGCGACGCGCCGGCGCGCTCGCTGCTGCACCCGTGGGCGTTCCCGGCGCGCCCGTGGCAAAGGGTGCACATAGATTTCGCGGAATTTCAGGGAAAACATTATTTAGTGAGCGTCGACGCCCACAGTAAATGGATCGAGGCACAGTACATGCCGAGTACGAATGCCACGGTAACTATTTCAAAACTACGTGAATTGTTCGCTCGGTTCGGATTACCGACGCAGGTGGTGAGCGACGGAGGGCCTCCGTTTACGTCCAAGGAGTTCGGTAATTTCATGACCAAAAATTTAATTACACACACGATAACGAGCCCGTATCGAGCGGCCGGAAACGGGGCCGCCGAAAACGCAGTGAAGTCGGTGAAGCGGGCTATGAAAAAAGCCGTGCACGACGGTGAGGACGTCGGTACGGCGCTCAGTAAATTTTTATTTCACTATCGGAATAGTGCGCACGCGACTACCGGAATCGAACCGGCCGTCGCTATGCTGGGGCGTCGCCTCCGCGGGCGGCTCGACGCGCTAAAGCCGAGCGCGGAGCGAGCGAGCGAGCTCGCCGCCGAGCGCGCCGCGCGCCTGCGCCCCGGCGCCGAGCGGCACTTCGCCCCGGGCGCGCCCGTGCTGGCCCGCGACTACCGCGCGCGCGCCGACAAGTGGGCCGCGGCCGTGGTCACCGGCCGCGAGGCGCCACTCACCTACCGAGTCCGGTGCGAGGATGGTCGCGAATTAAAAAGGCATGTCGACCAGCTGTTACCGGGCAATATTGTTTCTGCGCGATTTTCGTCCGCACCAAAGGAAGAAATCGACTCCACGGTTAAATTAGACGATGGTACTGACGAAAACCCTGTTAATTCGGTACACGAAAAATCACCATCGCCATCGCCTATTCAATGTAATGATGACGTTATTTATAAATCACCACCGAAACCGAGTCCATCGATCGATACATCATCTGTAAAACCAATCACGCCCGGTCAGCGCCCGGTGCGATCTTGTAGACTAAATGTCAATAAATATAAATTGTAAATTTTTGTTTTATATTGTATTAAACTACTTTGGTTAAGCATATTACTTAGTAAATTCAAAACGGGAGTTAGGTATTGCATTGGTTGCAGATTCATTGTTCTTTGTGTTATATCTTTTTCTTCATAACATACGATAAGCCTTATCTACTTATTTTAATCCACGTACCACCCAATGTAATTTTTTTAGTTAAGTTGTTTTCTGTTATTTTTCTTGTATACATAACTTTGTCTTTTGGGTTAGCAAAAACTTTTTTTAGTATTATTAATTATTAATGTTTTCCTATGTGTATTTTTTTATATCGCTGATTTAAAGGGGGACGTGTGATGTAGGTAGGCTTGATATTAATATTGTACATGTGGGTAAATGAATAAAGGTTGTTGTGTCACCGACTCGGACGTTTCAATTACCGCTCCACGTTAATTAATCCTAATATTCAACTGTTAATTTGTTTTTTGTTTTTGTTTTTTGTTAATTTGTTTTTGTTAATTTGTTTTTATTTCCGTTATTTAGGTATTTATATTACTATTTATGAGTACTTATGTTTTTTTTTAGTACTTCTTATTTACGCACCCCATTTTCTGATTTGTCCACATGTTGTTTTCCATCCTAAGGTTGCCTGGAAGAGATCGCTTTCAGCGTTAAGGCCGCCCACTGTCGCACTAATTTACTATGTTTTGTTTATGTTTGGTATGTATTTTTATTTTTGGTGTGTCAATAAAGAGTATCTATCTATCTATCTATCTATTTGTGGTTTTTGATTGAAATGCCAGTAACGCGTTCTCCACAAAGCCGTATTTTGCAGAACCTGCGTGGCATATTATCAGACGGGCTCCCTTACCCATTGGTACTTTCGACGTCGACGCTTATGTATCATTCGTCCAAAAACGGGATACCATGTGATTGGCGTTTAGCCATATCTCGTCAATGAACACGACATTATCCCAGTTATCAATTTTTTTGCTTCTCTCAAAAAACTTATCCGTTTTAAAACGATGTCGTATCGTTCTAATAAAAAAATTCTTTTGTCTGTTTTTTTATACGAAAAACCAATACCTTTTAAGAAACTCCAAGAACAAGCCTTACTCAATCCTGGGTTCAGCACCTGATTGGACTATTTTAATGGACACGTATGAAAAGCACTACAAAATCTCAGAGGATGTGGGTGTTTCGTCATCCAGACCGGACATTTTCCTTTTTTCTAGGGCTACGAAACGCATAGTCCTGGTAGAACTTACCGTACCGTGGGAAACTAATATACCTAAAGACCACGCGATGAAACAAAATAAGTATTACGACTTACAAAATCAATGAACAAAAAATGGCTTTGTAGTTAATTTATACGCTGTAGAAGTAGGAGCGAGAGGTATACCAGCAAAATCTCTCTATAACCTGCTGAAAGACCTTGGATTGTCCAGAAGTGCAGTAAGTTCTATACTAGAACGAGTATCTAAACCTGCGCTCAATCAATCATCAATCATCAACAGCCCACTAAACGTTCCCACTGCTGGGACTCGGAGCCTTCTCTCGCAAGGAGAGAGTTAAGGCCATAATCCACCACGCTGGCCCAGTGCGGGTTGGTGGATGACACATGACTTCGAAAGATTCTAGGTGCATGTCGGTTTCCTCACGATGTTTCCCTTCACCGTTTTAAGTTAGCGGCATTACGCACATGACTTTGAAAAGACAGTGGTGCGTGTGGGGTTTGAACCCGGGGTCTCCGGATCGGCAGCCGCCGTTCTCCCGACTAGACCAGCCGTAACTTAAACCTGCGCTAGTAGGATCATATCGGATTTGGCTGGGCAGGGAGAGAAATACGAGTAGTGAAGGTGAGTGTTGACGTAAGTCAATATAAGGGGCCCCTTTTAAACCTACGCCCGAGTCACAAGTATTGGGGTCTATTCGAGATTTCTCTCTCTGCCACTTTGACTTTGACTTTGTACGTCTGTCTTTGGTTAAAGCAGTTTTACCCCCGCTAAACAGTCCAGCTTCTCTTAACGATGCCAAAAATTTTTCCTGTTGAGATATTCATTTCTGGAATAGTAACCATATATATGATTTCTGATTGCATCGGCGTCGAAGGTGTCAATATCTGTCACGGGTTTAGTTCTGCGTTTTTCTTCGGAGTACGTAAAATATTATCTTCCGTGCCAGTAGACCCGAACTTTTCTGTTTTATTATTTGTTATCGTTTGTTTGCTAACTCCAAGCACCTGAGAGACGCGTTCTTGTACTTGTTCGACAGGTACCAGGGGTCCGCAATTTTGCCGCTCCCGCTCAAAGTAATCTTGCAGCTTGATGATTAACTCACGGGCTCCACTTTTCAATGTTTGTCCACGTTTAGGCATTATTATGCACCAAAAGTAAAAAGAACGCAATACAAAACACAATCGAAGTTTGATTTAGCGCCGATGTCAGTTTGAAAAGCAGAAACAGTCCATTAAACGAAAGCCGGGTAATCAAATAAAAACAATCGAAAACACTTGAAGAACGTGGTCTATGCGCACGAAACGACAACAGATGACTGTTTTAGCGTCACAAAATGGCGGCTCATAACGCCATCTGGGGTTACCATTTTCAACCTAAATATAAAAATGCTACTTTCTTTCGCGCGTTCGGTTTGGTCGTAGTTTTATTTTTATATTTCATAAAAGTTATCTTATAGTCCATTATTTTCAAATTCTTAAAAATAAAAACAAAACGTATTATTTTATAAAGTATAATTGTATAAGAATAGATTACGATACTATTACTGCCTGTTATTGTTAGCACAGCACTACAGATATAAAGCGCTGACATAACCTTGTAATAGCGCAGTATAGATTTAGAAAAAATATTGTTTACCATGTTATTTGACACTCAGTTTGGCACAAAATTATACATTAATTGATTATTGATATAATAATGTTGTTTTAATGCTCATCAATTGTTAAAACGGTAAACAACCAGCAAAAATATTTTTATCGTAACTGCAACGCCGTTGCAAATTTACGTCGTCAGTTCAATCGCGACGTGTCAGGAACGCATTCTCTGAACGGTTTTACTAATTATTTCTGAGAGTAAAATTAATGTAGGATATAATATTACCATATTACTTTAGTTTATTTTTATAATATTTAACATAAATTTAAGAACTTCTTTTGGCTCAATTTTTTAAAATTTTTGTTTTTCGTTTGCCATCTGCAGCTAATGTAGCTCTTTCCTGCACGCCACTTCAGTTTGTGAAATGAGTTGTGCTGCACTAGCACTGTTATTTTCACCCACCTGAAAATAAGTTATTAATTGTCTAGTTCTTTTTGTAGAATGCATTATGAGTAACCCAATAATTAATCTATAGTAGAGTAAAGTAATTTTTAAAATAAGAAGACAATTGTTACATATTATTGCAAAAGTTTGTATTTTATATAGGCCTGTTGCCCTGAATAAGTTAAATGCTCCTGTAGACTGTAACAATTATTACACATACCTTTTTATTTTTTAGTTTCTTCTGAATAAAAATCTTAGGTGTTGGTGTAGTTTGGACTGTGGTTTCTGGTTCTATTATCTTAAACAATACAATTATTTTCTAGCATAACATAGATACCACAAATAGCAACTTAATAATGCAAATTTAAATATGAAGCTTTGTAGGCATATTTCAATTTTTTTTTTTTTTTTTTTTTACCTATGATAGGTTCGTACTTGACCACCATCTCGCCTGATGTTAAGCGACGATGCGATCTACGATGGAACGTGCTTACCTAGAAGAAACCGATTCACTCTCGATTTGAAGACACCCAGATTGTAACCATCGGGAAAAACCCACTCAGGCAACGCATTCCACAACCTAGACGTTCTTATCACAAACGTGGAGTCAAATCTCTTCGTTCGTGTTTTTGGAACATCAACCATGAAACGATGTCGCTTTTTTGAGATACGCGAATTCCGATAGAAGAAGGGGCAAGGTGGTATTAAATCATATAGATCAGTTGCACACTCTCCGAAGTGTATCCGATAAAAAACCGATAAGCTAGCAATCTTGCGGCGATGATCGAGACTTTGAAGTCTTTTACGCACAAGAGTGTCATTGCCTATGAGCCTTTTGGCACGTCTCTCAATCGATTCCAGAGTCTCCAGCTGATACTTAGCCGATCCATCCCAAAGGTGCGAACAGTACTCCATACAGGATCTAATCTGTGCTTTGTACAACGTGAGCAACTGCTCAGAGTTGAAGTATCTTCGCACCTTTGAGAGGACACCCAGTTTTTTGGCGGCTAATTTAGCCTTAGACTCAATATACGTGCCAAAGTTGAGCGTCGATGACAAAGAAACGCCCAAAAGCTCGAGATGGTCAGTAACCGGCACGGATACGCCTCGAAAAGTAGGATATATCGAAATCATAATCATATTCAATAATTCCAAGTAAAAAGCAAAAGTTTATTATTTTATGGCTAGAAGTAAATAATATATACATGTACCGCTTCTCTTATTTATATATTATCTAAGGGAATTGGTGTGGGATTTTCTTCATTCGGGTTTTCTTCATTTGGTTGGTATTTTTCTGTTGTATTCTAAAAACCACATAAGTTGTTAATTGGTATAGAATACCTGGGTATACATTTTATAAATTTAGTATAGTAACTACTTGAGAGGTACTTATAGAAACGAGTACATTTTATTAAATACTAGCTGATACCCGCGATTTCGTCCGCGCGAAATAAATACTAAGGTAACTCAGGTAGTACCTATTAGTAGTAGCTAGTACCTTACGGTTACTAAAACAGCATATAATAAAACAATTTCATCAAAGTCGGTTCAGTTGTTTAGGTGTGAAAGCGTAAGAGACATTCATCCCCCATTTCAACCCCAATTTCACCCCCGTACAGTTTGAAATTACGAAATTGATAGAACAAACATTTGTTTGCTTCGTGTCAAGTGTTTATATATTCAGAGTTTCGTGGTTTTATCTTCAACGGTTGGGGTCTTCCATGTTGACATTCATCCACAATTTCAACCCCAATTTCACCCCTGTACAGTTCGAAATTACAAAATTATATAACAAACATTTAATGGCTTCGTGTCAAGTGTCTAGATACAAAATGGAAAATCACGAATTTTCATACAACCGTTCATCCCTTGTTTGAATTTAGGGGGTTGTGTCTCTTAGGGGTTGAATTTCGCAAAACCCCGTCTTAGCGAGTGCCTACGTGTTAAAAGGCACCTCCATGTAAAATTTCAGGTTCCTACCATTTGTAGTTTTTGAGATTTCGTGATGAGTGACCTTTCGCTTTTATATAAATAGATTTTACTCAACGGTGAACTCATTAGGGAGCCACACCGCTATGTCGTCTATGTCGCTATGCTATGCTCCTTCCGCACCAATATTATTAATGAGCCTTTAACTGCTGCAGGGTTCAAGTTGACCTGGCCATATTCTTAAAGCTGAAATACGACAAGCTGGTGTAGTGTCATTGCTTACAAATATTGCATTATCGATATAGAAATATAGGTACCAAGTAAGTACCTAATGTGTAGGTCATGCCAAGCTGCCACTTTTTTAGCGTTTATGTTTGGGTCTGTATTCTTATTTTCTGTTACTGCGACTCTCACCCGAACCAATTCTTTTAAAATAATCTGTATAATAAAGCAATAGCAAATAGCAAGTGTTAGTTAGTTTGAACAATACTGAGAATTAAGCAATTAACACAACTTAGATCCAATGCAAACCTTATCCTCCTCCAACCAATTTCACTTCTTTGTTTCTTGCTCCTGACCACTTTAGCCTCGATTTGCTTTTCCATTATCAATATTATTTAGCAATTTCTCGTATAAAATACACGAAATTAATGAGAGAACGAACGGACACCACTGCGTTTTAGTAATATAACTTTAAATTTGCGTGCTTTCCCCGCTTAATGACTACACAGTGTATGTCATTTTTTTTTCAATTCTGTACATTGTCTATGGCTCCACTCGTTATATCTGTGCACGATTCTGTCAGTTGGTCTCCGGATTACATTTAAACAGTAAATATATAAATATGATGTGTGTTGTATTTGTGTAATATAATAATATTTAAATATAAAATATACATACGTTCATATGGTTATACGTAATTATGTAAATAATATTAAGTATGATTATTTATGTATGTATAAAAAGAAATGTTGGAGGGACTCCCACAATAATTATGATGCGTTATCCATAATAATGACTGGCGGTTCTTCCAATGATTGCACCATTTCCTTAAACCAACTTTCGTAAACTTCAGAATTAATTTCTTCGTGGTACTCAACTGTTTTTTTTGGATTTAAAGGCCAACAAAGCATCTGGCATGTATCCTTGCATAGACCTAGCATGGCAAATGATTAGGCGTTCTCCTTTTCCCATCGGCACTGAGCTAGTGGACGCAGCGGTGTCATCAGTCCAGTTCTTAGACACTGTGTGGTTCGCATTCAGCCAAGTTTCATCAGTGAAAACAACATTTGACCAATTTGCAATTTTTTTGGCTTCGCTCTTCGCAACGAGCGAAAGCTACGTCGCGACGCTCCATCAGTATTTTGCGTTTGTCCGATTTTTATAAGTAAATCCAATTTCTTTCAAGACCTTTGCCAATGACGATTTTTGGCCTCGGAACAAATCACATTCACGCAAAGGAGCAACACGTTTTTTAAGTGTTGGAACTTCTTTACGTAAGTAATAGTTACATATATGACGGCGTATAGCGTCTGCGTCAAAGTTGTCAACCGATGTCACACGACGTGGTTGGCGTTTTTTCTTCGTCGTACGAAGCTTATTCTCCTGCATGCCGCTTGTTCCGTAGCCTTCGGTAGTAATTTTTGTAACCGTAGGTGCACTAATACCTAACGCGGCCGCAACGAGATCTCGTACTTGCGACAATGGTAAGAGCGGGCCGCCATTTTGATACTCTGCTTCAAAGTAATTACGAAGCGTGATCACCATTTCTCTCGTCTGTCCTTTCAGCACTGATCCTTACGGCATTTTATAGTTCGAATATAAAACAATACAAAACTCAGCAAGCTATAACAAATATAACAAATTATATCTGGCAAATAGAAAATAAACGGTTGGATATATTATAATACATAGTAGGTTTGACAATTTCTAACTTCCTTCAAGTTAGAAAATACTTTCTATAGTTCGGCCGTTCAGAGAATGCGTTCCTGACACCTATCAGTTAGTCACGACTAGTGATGGGCACAACATAACACTAAGTTCGTTACCGTTCCTCCAAAATGAGCCGCCGCATTATTTTTAAGATTATTTTCGTTTTAAATTTGCGGAATCATTTAAAATTTATATTTTAGTTATTTAAGTGGACGCCAAAAAAAGGTAATAGTAATATAATAAAATTGTTATATTTATTCTTTGTTACAAAGTTACAATCTGTATTTCTATGCAATAAAGTAAATTGAATTGAATGTGCGTACAGAATATTAGTCAGACTCCGGTTCGCTTGAGGAGGTGGTGTCTTCATCATCATCTTCGCCTACACGTATAATTATATTATTATCAATAACCAGAATCAATCCAGATATCTCGGTCAAAATGTTCCATAATCAGGTTTTTAGTCTTCTCAACAACCTTTGCCCAGTCATCTCTTGTGACTTCCCCGCAGGCTTCTTTTAATAGGGTCATCATCTTTTTTGTGTTGAATGGCGGGGAAGTATTGTGGCAGGCGGCGTAACCTTTTATTTGAGCCCAGATTAGCTCGATCGCGTTATATTGGCAATGATACGGTAGAATTCTTAAAACGCGATGACCGTACTCCAGAGCCAGTTCATCGATTTCGTATCGCACATTTGCCGCTTTATTTTCTTTAACTAATTTAATTAGCTCTGCTTTTAGCATCTGCATATTTGCGTCAATGCCTTTTGCTTGTAACCAAGCCACCATTTCTTCTTTTTTATTAGCTTGGGTAGGTGGTTCCTGTATTTGAACCGAGTGATAGGAGGCATTATCCATGAATATTACAGAAGGCTCTGGTAGGCTGGGCAAAAGCACGTTCTGGAACCACTCTTTAAACGTAGTGGCATTAATTTTCTCGTGGTAGTCATTTGTGGTTTTTGATTGAAATGCCAGTAACGCGTTCTCCACAAAGCCGTATTTTGCAGAACCTGCGTGGCATATTATCAGACGGGCCCCCTTACCCATTGGTACTTTCGACGTCGACGCTTGTGTATCATCCGTCCAAAAACGGGATACCATGTGATTGGCGTTTAGCCATATCTCGTTAATGAACACGACATTATCCCAGTTATCAATTTTTTTTGCTTCTCTCAAAAAACTTATCCGTTTTAAAATGATGTCGTATCGTTCTAATAAAATTTTTCTTTTGTCTGTTTTTTTTATACGAAAAACCAATACCTTTTAAGATTTTGGCTAAAGCAGTTTTACCCCCGCTAAACAGTCCAGCTTCTCTTAACGATGCCAAAAGCTTCTTCCTGTTGAGATATTCATTTCTGAAATAGTAACCATATATATGATTTCTGATTGCATCGGCGTCAAAGGTGTCAATATCTGTCACGGGTTTAGTTCTACGTTTCTTCTTCGAAATACGTAAAACATTATCTTCCGTGCCAGTAGACCCGAACTTTTCTGTTTTAATATTTGTTATCGTTCGTTTGCTAACTCCAAGCACCTGAGAGACGCGTTCTTGTACTTGTTCGACAGGTACCAGGGGCCCGTAATTTTGCCGCTCCCGCTCAAAGTAATCTTGCAGCTTGATGATTAAGGCTCGGGACTAGGCCAATGGCCTTGAGGAATCGGGCGGAGCTAGTTACACCTACCCGCGCTTCCCCGCGCCGCCTCCCTGCACCAAAAGATCGCAATGTGCGGCCGCGCCAAATCGCTCCGTGCCTGTTATGTTAGTGTAACAGAGTAGGAATTATGCAGAGTAGTTAGTATAATTACGGAAACAAATCGACTTTTGTAAATATGTTTTTATTTTTAACTTTTTCTATTTATACTTATAATATTATAATAAGCTACTATTCTATCCTTATAATAATATAAAAATAAACACAAGCTACATTATAAAATTAAAAAAACCCTAGATAATGGGATGATGATGATTCAAAATTCACTAAAATTTAAATTTTTTTCATGTAACATTTTTCTTCGTTTGGGTGGTTGAATTTCTTCATCGTCACTGGTTTCTCCGTATATGAGTACAGTGGTTTTTGGAAAATAAGGTAGACAAACACAATCAATTTCCTTGTTCTCTTTATCTTTTTCTTCTTTCTTACTTTTTTGGTCTTCAATGCATTTATCATTTTCTGTTTCCATTAATGCTTGTGTATTTTTCTCACTAGCTTTATTTTTCTCTATGTTATCTTTCTCTTTGACGTCGTTCTGTTCTAGTTCTTTTTTATTATTATTTTTTGAATATTCCTTTTTATTGTTTTTTACTTCAATAGCCTTTTCTATGTATGAAGGATTTCTAATCTCCATTTTTCTGGGATGCCTTGGATCAATCAGTTCTGGTAGTATACAATCCAAATAAAATTGGGTTAGTTTATTTTCCATAACTTTGCTCCAAAATTCGTCGTCTTTTTCAATTATGTCTATTCTCATAGGTGTTTTTTCACTCAACCACAATCCAAACAGGCATTTTTCTTTCTTTGTTATATGAAGCTGGCCCTGTATTTGAAAGTACCAATTATGATTCGTGTTTATATTAATGCTGCCGTGTTTGTTTATTTTGTAAAATGGTATTTTCTTTGTCTTTACTGCTTCCAAAAAATCTAGTTTGTAGGCTGAAGCAGGGCATTTCACTTCAACAGTCATGTTGTCACAAATTCCATCAGGAGTTGCACCCAAGTATGGCAATTCTTCGTCAATAAACAAACCGCAAGGTTGTATGTCTAATCCTGTTTCCTTAGATATCTGTGTAATTGCGACTTTTTCGTTTTCGGCGCCATGTTTTATTGATTTTACGTGGCTAATGCTGTCTTTGTACAGTAGGTCTTTAACGAGGTTACCACAACTTATATTTGGGCGTCTTTTAATTACGCGGCCAAAATTTGAAGCTGTCAACAGTTTCCTTCTCAACTCAAGCCATTCACCACATGAACTCTGCAATACAGTTTCTCTTTCAACGTATTCCCTTTCTTCTTTGCTTTTGTGCAAATTATTTAGGAAAGTTGTTTTTTGTTTCTCCATTATTTCAGGAATCATATCTTCTTTTGCACAGTTCTCACCATAATGCAAGTCTTCTCCTTTGTCTGTCACACTTCTGTTTTTTAATTTCAGACATCTCTTTTTAAATAATTTTCTGCTTGTTTTTTTTTTCAGTCGCCTTTCCTCTAGTGCTTTCATTTTTCCTCTAGGGCTCTTGCCAGTTGCGTGTTTGTATGTTAGCGACAATAGTGTGCGCGTGTTGAACGATATTGCTGCGCCTTTGCATCGGTTTTGGTATGAACCTCTTAGGCTATAATTGATTCTTTTTCCACCAACTAATTTAGCAATGATGCTGTTAAAATTTTCAGCTTTGTTACTCTCCACATTGTGAATGAGGCTTGGTGCGTGGGAGGCAACGTTTACCATTATTTGGCAAATTCTACTCCACAAGGTAGTTTTTCTAAATTCACGATGGTCGTTTCCGTTGACACTATTTTCTTTATCTGTAGTGATCTTGTTGCAAAAATATGACTTGCAACCACTATGATCACCAAAGGCATGTAAATGGGCTCTCAATATATCGTTGTAAAGGAGTTCCACGTGTGCTCTTTTTTCTGATTCCGATTCTGACGTATGTTTTTGTATTGATTTTTTTATAGCCGATCGTATGGCTATAATTTTGAGATCTGTTATATTTTTTCTGAAACGCACAGGATACTTTGTTTCAGTTTTTAATTGAGTCAATTTGTTGCATAAATTTCGCATGATGTGATTTTTGCATTCAATTTTCTGTACTGTTGTATTCGAGTATGGTCGAGTTTCAATAATTTTTGAATAGGTAGCGGAATCTCCATCACTTATCATCCTGCCATATATCAGTCCGTGCATTTGTATGGAATATCTAAAACCTTCCACAAGAATTTCGGATTCCATGCCCGTCGAAGGACCAGTATAATTTTTAAAACATTTGTGTTGATGTGGGGTTTCATTTTTATTTTCTGCTTGAGCACAAATACAACAGTATTTGTTTTTGATACCCAGATAAAGCACTTTGCCAGTCTTTTTACCAATGATGGCGGCTGCTCCAGATAACGCAGAGTAATTTTTTTTGTAAGTTCGTTTACTCCAGCAGCCATCAACAATTACGTCAATAATCGGCACTCCATTTCCATCTACTCGCCCCTGCATTTCAGCGAACTCTCTTTCTTCTTTAGCGGCGTCATTCATTGTTTTAATTGAAATCTTATCCCACATATTTGCGATGTTTTCATGGCATTTTTGGTAGGTTTTAGGACAGATAGTAGGCAAATCCAATGCAGCTGACAGTTCTTGGAGCTGTGAATGACCACAACCGATTGCCACTGTACCTAAAACTGCACAATTATTAATGTTCATTTCATTACCTTCGTCATTGGAAATGTAAAATTTTACACTACATAATTTGCATTGAAGCGTAAAAATAGAATGAAAGCCATTTTGTTTTTCCGATACAATTTCAACACTATTGAGACCACAATTGAGAGGTCCATGTGTTGCCACATCTTGCAGTTTTGAGTAAAAAGTTTTTAGGTTGAAGATTCGTCGTCCGTCAAGCCGGCATGCTTCAGGAGAAGGCTTTGCCTTTTCTATCTGTAAAGAGATTAAATATTGTTTAATACATGACATATGAGCTATGTTAATACAATACTAATATGATACTATACTACTTGTACAAATCGAAACTTACATCGTATGGAGCAGAACTATCTTCTATTAGTTCGACAGGAGACTCTATTAGTTCTTCTTCACGTTCGGGGGTTGACGCAGGTAGTGCGTTATTCTTTGGAATGTTTTCACCAGCTTTTTCCTAAAATAAATGCAGTCATTTAGAACCACGTGTATAATAGCAATTTAGCTATGAATAATAGATTACATTTTATTTTTCTAGAAAATACATGCTGGGCAATAAGTACAATCAAAAGAATTTACGAAACTTACACCTATTGTTTTACTTTTGAATTATCTTGTAACAATAGAGGTGCCAATACCTGGCAACAAAAGAACCCGCGCATCTGCATTTCTTAGAACATTCGGTACCTAAAAGACCTTAATCATATCATAGACAATGCATGATTGTTTTGTTATTGAGAGTGTTTTTACCTTATTTTTAGTGTATCAATGATCACCAACGAAAAATAGATTATAAAAATAAACGGAACTTACATCACAGGGAGAACCATCATCATTTTGATCGAGAGAACTTTCATGGCGCTCGGGAGTTGTCACGGGTAGTGAGGTTTTTTTTGAAGTGTTTTGAAGAATTAGTTTCTAAAATAAAAACAGTATTTAATTTAAATTAAGTAGCAATCTAGTAGTTTATATACACTGTACAATAGTTATATTGACAATCTACTGTATTGATTCAGTGTGAAACATAATTATGCTAATTTAATAGGTAGAATACTCACATCAAAAGCACCTGGGTCTCCTTGTAGTTCTCTGTTGGCAGTTTGACTTTTTTCCTCTGTGTTGGTACTGTTGGTAAAATAACGCGATCTGTAATAGAAAAATGTAAGATAAGCTCTCACACATAAGTACATAAAAAATAATTATGTGACGAAAAATAGGCTACGTTCGGTTTCGTAGTGATTAGGCGCGTACTGACTGAGCGAGGCATACAGCGAGGCTTCCTCGGCCGTATGCCTCGCGACGATTTTCTGAACGAGGCTGCCTCGCTACAAAACCATCGTCGCGAGGCTGCCTCGCGAGGAAAAGCCGAGCCATCGTCCGGTCTGAACATTTAGTATAAAGCGAGTTGTCAAGATGAGACCACGCGTGCGGATCGCCGTCGCAGCTGTTATGTTTTTACTAATTCATCGACTTATAAAGAAAAAGAATCGAAAATCTAAAAGGTTTTGGCTTAAAAAATTATATCAAAACAGAAGTGAATATGGGTATAGATTATATGCAGACTTAATTTTCGATGGTGAAGAACATAATTTCACACGAATGCCTGAGAGTGAATTTGAAATACTGTACTCACTTGTAAATGTCAAAATAAGCAGGAGTGACACAAATTTCCGCAAAGCAATTACTGCACGAGAAAGATTGTTGATAACATTAAGATTTTTGGCAACAGGAGATTCCTACACCAGTTTACAATATTTATTTCGGGTTTCGAAACAAAGGATATCAGTAATTGTTCCTGATGTTTGTGACGCCATTATTGAACAATTAAAGGACTATGTTAAGGTATGTATAATGAAACATATTTATATAATCAGACATTGTTTTAATCGTTGCTTTTTTACCTATTGTTATGTTTATTGTTACTCACAAATTTTTGTAATTATTTATATTTACTCACACATTGCTAACTATAATCTTTACTTATATATCTAAGAATATTGCAACATGTAAAGACTTTTTAAGCTATTGCATAGCTTTTATCGCGGGCCTGGAGACCGATTGTTACTAATGGTGCATCTCTTTCTTATGTTCACAAAAAAAGAGGGAGGGAAGACTGTCACGCCGTCCTCCCCACTCGGTCATTCAACTTTCAATCTTATGCTCTTACATTTACAGACTAAATGCTCTTAGCAGTGTTGCCAACTTAACGGATTTCCCGTGATACGTAGGGTGATTATGATGTCAATGAGTAAGTATAAATGAGTAAAAATTGGTAAAATTGGTAGCGTAATAATGTATTATATTATTATTATGTATTTAAAAATTACTTCAGATAAAAAATATATTTATATTATACATAATTTGTTGCATATATTTCTTAATAAATTTAGTAACTAGCATTTTTTGGAATTGGAATAAATTAGGAACCCTACTAGTTCTGACTATTTGTTGTGATTTCTTTATGTTAAATATTTTTTCAATAAAAGTGTTAATTTTATATTTGACTAAAAACAAATAAGAGGATTTTCAAGTAAGTGTCAGTGTGGTTTAGGGATAATTATTTTTAGGAGTTGGAAACACTGTTTCAATTTTATTTTTTGTAAATAGTAGAGGTGGGCGATTATGATTGATCGGCTAAATCGATTTATTTTGTGTTACTAATGTTGAAAATCGATTATGGAATTAGTAACTAATATGTTTTCAAAATCGAATGATATTAATAATTAGTTCTACTGATCGTGTTTTACGACGTCAACGACAGTTGTTCCATGACTTAAGTAGTCTAGACTCTAGACATTGGTTCAGTTTGGTTTGTTGAAGTGAAAACTTCTTTAGGGGCGCCTAGACAGATTTTTCGTGGGCTGTGAATTGAATTCATTCGTCACGCTCGGGTATGATAAGAAAGCTTCCGGTAAACTCGGGACCATAGCTATTGGCCATCTAGAAACGTATCAGCCAATGGGAAATGCTGACGCATTTCTAGATGGCCATGCCAAGATGGCGAGGCCACACCCTCCGGTTACACCCGTGTAGTTTCCAAGGTAAGCTATCAAATTCTGAGTTATAACCTTTCACTTCTATCGGCAGTTCCTATTACTGCCAATTTTTTTTTTATTACGGTGGTGTGAAACGTGACTCTTTTTACTTGTAATAGTGGATTTATTTAACGGTAAGTTTATCGATATTTATATTGATATGTTTTATACTTGTTAGTTTTAGGTAGGTATCTGAGGTTAGGTAGGTATCTGAGGTTAGGTAGGTAGGTAGGTAGGTATATGAGTGAATCGAGTCGCGCGCGACTAGCGACCGTGCGTGCGTGACTGACTACTAATTAGTAACTACAAACTGTCAAAATCGAGATATCTCGAGACATTGTCATTATCGAATGATTTCATTAGTATATCTTATAATCGCCCACCTCTATAATTTTTCTCTACTGTACAGTAAAAATAAAAATGAATGAACAAAGTGCCTTGAAAAAAGGAAAATATAGATAGAATTGTGAGACCAGTAAAGGTACATGTTCCGATTTCCGAAAGAGAAGAGGACTAAGTGGGACAAGAAAGCTCAGCATTCTTGTTATCTTGTTGGAAACTCTGAACAAGTAAAGGGCTACCTACAGAATATGTGATCCAGTTAAAAACATGGTGTCTACAAGTCATGATATAGTGGTAATGGGGCAAGCTATCTCGGGAGGGATATCTGCCACCACTGATGCAATATGGTGTGTAGAAGAAGAGGTTCCAGTTTCTGTAGAAGTCGATCGTTCAGTGGGGGATCATAGTAGAGAGGAACGATCATCATATTCTGAATCAGAAAGTCACTCTAGTTATGACAGTGAGTCATCCCAGCAAACAATTGAGGCTGATGAGACCTATGTTCCTGAAACTATCGCCAGACAGTAGTCCAATTAGTACACCAGTATCTGACACCAAGATCTTTAGTATACTGAAGAGGGAGCGATGGAACCCGGCCAGGTATATGATGCCGTTCCACCAGAGATGTGCTATGCAGCTATGCTGCGAAGATGTGAAATCTACGCTACGAAAATATGTGACCGTTTCCACCAATACTACGCTAGGTAGCTGTGCGAGGAAGATGCGCTACGAAGATGCGCCGCCGCAAAGCAGCTGTGCGAGAAAGATGTGCACTTCGAGCTATGCTATGTATCGATAGTAGGAAAACGCCCCATAGCACATATCCATAGCACGCATCCATAGGACACATCCACAGCACGCATCCTTCCATACAAAAAACATATCTTAGTTGAATCCGTTTCCACCAGTGCTATGCTATGTGCACCAATGAATTTGATTGGTGGATATCAAACGCATCCATAGCATCGTAGCATAGCACATCTCTGGTAGAAAGGCACCCATAATATGGGCCTGTTGTCCATTGCAGATCCTTATCAGGCACAGGAAAGAGGCTTTGAGTGGTCCTGAAGGCATGCAATGAAGGCGATGAATGAAGAGTTGGAGTAATTTAAAAAATAATAAAGTATTTGAGCTTGTTGATGCATAGATGTAGTAGGTAAATAATAGTGCAGTTTAGTTGTCCTAAGAAAAGTTTAAAAGTGATAATTAAGTCCAATATTGTGCACGGTTAGTTGATAAGTGTGGAATTAACAATTGTTGTTTGCTTTAAGTGTAAAATTAGGGCTGGACATTACCTAATCAGATGTTATCACTGCTTATTTAGTTATTGATACTTAAAGAAAGACCCAAATATATGGTAAAGTTCTTAAGCTAAAAAAGGCAGTGTATGGATTAAAACAATCAGCATTAGCTTGGTGTGAAAGAGTTAGAGATGTTTTATGTAAAAATATGTTTAAAAAACTGTACACAAGAGCCTTGTTTATTTACTAAAACAAGTAAAAATGTTAAAGTTATAATGGTCGATGACTTTTTAATATTTTCTAATAGTGTTGGTGAAACAGAGGTGAAATGTATTTTAAACTCTGAATTTAACATTAAATGTTTATTTGAGGTTAAACAATATTTAAGAATGAACATTAATGGAAATGGAATTAATGGAATATTGTAATAACTATGAGATAATGATTGATAAGAAACAGTACATAGAGGAATTATTATAGAAATTTGAAATAACAGTATGTAAATGTAACTAAAGCAGAAAATTGTTCTTCAGGAATTAGTTCTCAAAAACTGATAGGCTGTTGCATTGCATGTACTTAGCGGTTAGCATGTATATGTTAAAGGTAAAAACTATAAATTGACAAGGAGTATCTTTTTTGTATGGCCCTATGGCATATATGTATATACTACTAGTGACATCTATGTTTATGATGTATATGTAGTATGTAATTTATAATCCATAAGATGGTACATTGGAATGTTGTGTAAAATGTATGAAGGTACTTTAATAAAATTTTAGTTTGCACTAAAAAACCAACTCGTTTACTTTAGCAACATGCAATAGCTTTACCCTGGCAGTCCCCGAGTGCCACACATCTTTTTTTAAATCTATTTATTCATTATGTGGAGGTGGCATTGATGAAATAGAATGTATAGGCGATTGAGGCATCGGTGAGGTATAAGGTATCGGCGGAGGAGGCATTGGTGAGGTAGAAGGTATTGGTGACGGAGAAGGCATTGGTGAGCTAGAATGTATCGGCGGAGGAGGCATTGGTGAGGTAGAAGGTGACGGAGAAGGCATTGGTGAGCTAGAATGTATCGGCGGAGGAGGCATTGGTGAGGTAGAAGGTGACGGAGAAGGCATTGGTGAGCTAGAATGTATCGGCGGAGGAGGCATCGGTGACATTGAAGGGATAGAACAAGAGTTACCTGAAGTGGAATATGCTGAACCGTAGGTGTGAGTATAGTAACCTGTGTTTGGCACATAATGTTGTTGTGCACCAGTATCTGTTTCAAAAATGATCCTACAGATAGAATTTTTTACATGCGCTAAAGTATAATTGTCGTATTTTCTTAGTTCGTGAGCAATGTATTGCCCAAAAGCATCATATGAATCGTTTGCATGGGGCTGCGGAGCATTAGCGTCGCCTACACATTGTTCCAAAAGTTTAAATGCTTCGGTTATAGTATTATCTGATATCTCTTGTACAGCTGCAGATCTCTTTTTAGCTCTTCTTTTTGGAATTTCTTGTTGTTGTCCCAGTCCTCTAGTTGATTCTTGAGTTTCATTCCTGCTTTCATCACCTGGTGCTTCATTGGAGTTATTTTGCCTCTGCGATTGTTCATTGTCAATATGTTGTACTTCTTCCTGAATGTGTTCCTGTAAAATTAATAAAACATTTTATTTTCAGACACCATCAACTGAAGAAGAATGGCTCGCGATTGCCAATGAATTTGAGAAAAAATGGAATTTCCCACATACAATTGCGGCAATGGATGGCAAACATGTCATTTTACAGTCACCAATAAATAGTGGAAATGATTACGATTGTTACAAATTATTTCCCAGTATAGTCCTCTTCGCCCTTGTCGACGCTAATTACAAGTTCTTGTATGTGGATATTGGCAGCAAGGGTCGTATTTCAGATGGTGGAGTTTTCAAAAACTCAAACTTATATAATAAACTTGAAAAAAAGGAACTCAAAATTCCTTCACCGATAATTTTGCAGGCGCCCTACACAGTAGAAGTACCTTACTTCATATTGGGTGATAAAGCGTTTGCATTGAATGAGTACACATTGAAACCATTTGAAGGTACTCCAGAAAGAGGCTCAGCTGAAAGAATTTTCAATTATCGGCTTTCTAGAGCAAGAAGAGTAGTAGAGAATGCATTTGGAATTTTAAGCTCAGTTTACCGAGTATTAAGAAAACCTCTTCTACTGGAACCAGAAAAGGCAACAAAAGTTGTCTTAGCTACCATTTGTTTGTATAATTATTTGCGTAGGGATGAAAATTCGAGTAGACTGTTCACACCGCCAGGATCATATGATACTGAAGTAAATGGGGAACTTGTACCAGGTAGTTGGAGAAATGAACCAAACATGACATCAATGTTACCTATACAAGCTGTACCACGAAGAGGACAACAAAACGTAAAGCAAATTCGTTTGCATTTGGCCAGATATTTCATAACAAATGGTGCGATTCCATGGCAAAATAATTATCAATAGACACTTACTTGCGTATGAAAAGTATCTTGGGTTTGACCTGGGTCATTTCTATCTCCCATAAAGCTGAAAGCTCCATATGCATACCATGTTGAAGTATACACCTCGTCACGACCTGAAAAACACGAATTTTGAGTGACTCGAAACAAAAGATAAAATGACATGACAAGTGCATACTATAATACTTATTAATTTTTAATATAGTGCTAATATTTTTACTTTTACTATTATAATAATGTAGCTAATTTAAAAAAAGGAATATATATAAAATTACCTGATCCTGTAACCCGGCTTTTTTTCTCCCTTGATTTTTCTCTTCGGTATGATCCCATCAAAGACTCCATCTTCTTTTTCAGATCTTTTACTGGGAGATTCATTTCTCTGCTTATATTTCTCCATGCATCTTCCCTCAATCCCCTGTTTGTGTATTGTGGACATTGCGCGTCCCAAAGAAGTTTGTAATTCCCATATTGCTCGATAAGTTTCAAGCACAGCTCCTTATCCATGACGCGAGCGAGCGAGGCGAGCGAGGCACACAACGTCCGTCCTGAGTGCGCGCGCCAAATGGACTGAGGCACCTTTGAGCGCGACAAAAAACCGACACGAGACGGATCGGCCGAGGCAATGCTCGCCCGAGGCAGCGCGTGCGCTTGCCGCGGGCGAGGCGCGTACTGACTGATCGAGGCATGCGAGGCGAGGCAGCCTCGCTGTATGCCTCGCTCAGTCAGTACGCGCCTATTGAGTATAAAAGATTTGTTCTACTCTGATAATTATCTACTCCATGCCACTAATGATGGTATATTTTCTACTCTGTGGCACACTGTTTGCCGTTGGGTTATGAATAGGTCCATCTAGAAATAAGTTATCCTACAAAGTATTTAATATTATTATTATTCCTACATATAATGAAATTGTATACTTACTTTGTGATATTGATGCCTCTTTGTTTATAAAGTTTTTTGATACCTCGTTTTTGTCGCCTCTGTTTATTTCCCATTTTGAGCGAGAGACACTAATACTATCTAGTTGAATAATTGTCTATTTTCAATAATACTCCCTAATTATTATGTACATATTATGTTACCACACTACACTAATTATAAGGACTCACTATTTCACACAGTCACTGTCCATTGATATTATTGCTAAAAATTTAATAAATACTCCCGCGCTAATATTTACAAATGAAACTGAGATAGGTACTGAGCTCACGCAAAGTGACACAGGTCCGTCTAGCAACACGACTCGCCCCGCACTGACAATTGGGGCGAATGCGGGGCTGCCATTGTTTTAAGTTTAGAAACAGAAACATTTTTATTTGTAACAAATATAAAACATTATTTTTCTAAAAACTCACAAAACTATGTTATTGTAAGTAACATTGTTAAACAGTAAAAAAAAAAAACGTAATTTTTTTGTCTAAATTGAATGAATAACACGGCTCCAACTGTAAAAGTTAGTGGTATTTTGGTGAATTTATTTCGCAATGTCTATTAAGAATAAAAAAAAATAAAAAAAATGAAATTACTCCTCATATCCCACAGATTTAGAATATATTTTTTTTAATCATTAAAACTTATAAATAATGTCAAGAAGTGGTTTCAATTTCACGCTATTTTGTCGATTTCTTGGAATAGCAGCCTTAACTCACGGGCTCCACTTTTCAATGTTTGTCCACGTTTAGGCATTATTATGCACCAAAAGTAAAAAGAACGCAATACAAAACACAATCGAAGTCTGATTTAGCGCCGATGTCAGTTTGAAAAGCAGAAACAGTCCATTAAACGAAAGCCGGGTAATCAAATAAAAACATTAATACGGATTTTTATTGAACGTTTTATAAGCTTATCGAGCGTTTTAACTAATTAGTGTTTTAAGTCTTCTACAAGCATTTATTATGAGTAAGACAGTTTGTTTTGAATAATATTCAAATAATTTAACCAATAGAGAACATTTTTTTTTTTTATTTGATGATATGAATTGTTCCCTCAGAACTAAATACTCTATGCCTACGCTATGCCTGATAAGAATACATAGAGAACATACCTTAAGAAATTACATCTTACACCTTAATTGAGATATCTCTGTATGGGCTTCGGAGGGAAATCCAATGGATGCATGGGGTTTGTAACATTTTTGAAGCATATTGAGAAAGCAGATGTCAACACAAAAATAACAGTTAAATTTATCACTTATTTACAACATTCATTCCTAGACAAACGAAAGGACAAATTAACTATAATTGAGTATAGTTAGTATACAACTGGTCTTCAATAGTTGTTAAAAGAGCTGTAATTTTGATGAAGATCAAGTAGTCATGATCTTTATGTGTACGACGTGTTATGATCAAGGCTCGGCAATGTTGACACTGAATGGCACTTCTGAACTCTAGTGTTGCAGAATTTTCATAATCGAGAATTGTGCAGTTAGCGCTTATGCTCCGTCCAATGCTGTTACGAAACAGCAACTTTTGCATAGTAAACATAAACTGCAAAGCAGTAGGGTTGTCAAGACAAGCTGAGCTTTTACGTGTGCAGAAATTTTGTTTATAAAATATAAGCATACAATTTATTCTTTAAGGGATACTAATTGGGAACACTAAGACCTCTGTCGCTAATATTTCTAATTCGCCTGTTAATATTCCACCTAAATCAACGCCAACCCAATAATTGTCCTTTATCATATATTTTGCCAGCTTTTATAGCCATTGCATCAAAAATTAAAGCAATGTTCATCTCATCCTTTTCAGCCTTAACCTTCAGATATTCCATCACTTCTACCATAAAGCCCACGTTGCAGGGGAAATATAATTTTGTCTACTCTACTAAAACACACCAAAATTTAGGGGGGAGAGGGCGGTTAGGGGGTGGGGCTAGTTGCATCTGTCATTGATCTGGACCTAACAGGTCAGAGTTGGATTTGTCACTAATTGCGACCTAACTGGTCTGACTTGGACTCCGGGTGGGATCCCGCCAGAAGCTCTAGCGGTCGCCCCTAAACGTTACTTCGACCTCCCTTGAGCTTCTGGCTCCCGCATTATTTATAAACACTCTAGGGGTAGTATCCACAAGAATAGGTGGAGTCGGGGTGCTCTGTGTCGGTTTTGTGACTACTTTCAACCTAACCGGTCTGAGTTGGTCTCTGGGTGGGTAATTTATTAAGTATAAAGGGAGGAAAATAATTTTCATAAAACTATGTACGAGTATTTATTTTATTTTATAAACACACTTTTTTTATTGTTGATTACACTGGTCATCTCGACAAAGGTATCTTTTTTTTGCTTGTATAAACCTCGCCTCCACAAATACTCGACTAAAGCATCACTGAAATCGCCTGGATTATTATAATTGTCTATTTTAAAAAACCTTTTCACAGCTCTCCATTTTGATTCGATGGTTTGGGTATGGACCCCATCTGGGGTCACAAATGTGTTCTCTGGGTCCGAATGGTTTACTTTCTTGTGAATGTACCCATGGTCAGCTAGGCAGTCATAGTCAGCCTTTCAGTAATCAGTGTGTATAATGGTGCTTTTCTCTATATTTTTTCCAATTAAAGGCACCAACACCTCAGCAGAGCGGCAATTATCTGGGCAAACTTCTAATCTCAGATCTTCGGACCCATCAATTTCAATCAATTATTCCTAGAACCAATGCCCCTGAATATCGCGTTCTGCAACAATAACAAAAAACTTTTATTTACTCTCATAAAACTACTATTTAGTAGAAACTTAAGTTAATCAATTTTTATTAACTATAGTTTCTACTTACCTAATAAAACAAAAAAAAAAAAAAAAAAAAAGTTTCAGGGTGGTAAAAAAAAACATTAACCTAGTGAAATCTTAATTAATTACCTTTATTATATTTTCTCTTTCCAAACTTTGACTCGTCTATCTGGACGATTCTTCTAGGGCCTCCAATCTTTCCTTTATTTTCATTGTTTTCCAATTTGTATATCACTACTGATTCTCGACAGTAGTTAAACCAGTCGCTGATGGTGGTTCGGCTAAGGCATTGTTTATTTTCTGTTTAATAGGGATCTTCGTTTAGTGTCATATTGTAGCTCCATTTATGGGAAAGCGAAAGCGTAAATTAAAAAAAAAACATGCACCAATGGTACATGAATGTTTTCAAAAAACGTACCGTTGGTTCTTGATACTTTCGATTTTTGCTTGCATTGCCTGTTAGTGCACACCCAAGGACCAAAAGTTTTATTGGTTGACTTAGCAAGATGCATGGGTTTACGAACGTGCAACACAGTTTTTCACTAGCTATCATATTCTTGTCTTCAGCAAATTGCAGACACTGTTCAGTGGATCCCAAGCATCGAATGACCTTAGCCAAATTCCACATATTCACGACTTCGTCCGTGTACTAATGTCGTTCAGCAGAGGGTCCGGATTCAGCTTCCGTCCCGGTTACCCCAGAACTTGTTGACGGCACGGATTCTGAGCCCGAGGGTACTGCTCCAGAAGCCATAGCTCGCCAAAACGATCGGTGTCTAGTAAGCCAGGAAAAGTCGTCCAAAGTAGCGATCCAACGGTGTCCAGTGAGTAAACCAAGGTTGTACGGGGAAGAAATCCAATCGGTGTCCAAGAGAGAAGCTAAGTCGTAGAAAAAACCAAAGGAGCATATTCACGAAAACTGGAAAGCAACGGAATAATGCGAATCGTGTATGTCAAATCAACGCCACAAACGTCAAAAAAAACATCACAACCCTTAAAAAAATGCGATCAAAACGTTTCGTTTCACGAACGTAAACATAGCAGACGTTCAAATTTATGCAATATTTCCTGATATTGCGTTCCATTTCACGCATTCGCATGTTTTCCGTGTGAATTTACAGAAACTTTAAATATTAATTTAAAATACTTTCGCGTAACTCGGCAGCTAAAATCGGGAGGGAGGGAGGTGGGAGGGTCAAGACAAAGCCCCTTAACCATTCCACAGTAGCAGAATCCTCAAATTCAGGCGACTCGATTCAAGACCCAACCCGTTTGATTTATAACACTAGTACACAAGTACAGTAATTAAATAATACTTGTAAACACGTAAACACTGAGGCACTTCGTAAATAAACACTTCACGACCGTAATTTTTAATTGTATTTTTTTTAATCTTTTGAGTGGCCCTTGTTGGAAATTAAATACTAATACAAGCGAAATTTTTAAAGAGTCATCTAGCATCAATAGCTGGAAGTTATTCAATGTTAGAACAGACTAAAACGTATTTTAATGGTTAAACACATAGGTACATACTATACCCAGTAGGGGGAGGAATCTTTTGGCTGATATGATGATAGTTAAATAAAATAATATGCATCTTATTAATATTACAATTCAATTACGTCTTCTGCCATCTATCTGCCTATCTGCCAGGACGTCTACTGTCTTTCTACGAAAAAAAATATTTTGAAATAAACTCGCGACTTTCCTACTCCGGCTCTATTTCGTTTCGTCCGATCGTACATTGTTTGACATTTAAATGTTCTAAGCCTACTTAGAGCCTACTAAGATTTAAACGACGGATTGTAGTAGGTACAACCAAAGTAGGAAAGCCGCGAGTTTATTTCGAAATTACATTTTTCGTAGAAAGACAGTAGTAGACGTCCTGGCAGATAGGCAGATAGATGGCAGTAGACGTAATTGAATTGTAATATTAATAAGATGCATATTATTTTATTTAACCATCATTTAACGTTTTATATAGAAAGAAAGTAGACGTCCTGGTTTAGAACCGATCCCAGGGACGTGGTGGATTGAGATCGGTTCACTTCGCTGCGTTGGCGATGCTGGATACTGAAGCTAGATGCTGGCTGGCACCCGTATAGTATCCTGCGCGGGCGCATCCTGTGAGGGTGGCTCGGCGACGGCGGCGTTTCATTTCTGTAACAATACATAAACTAAATGTAATTATCATACTTAATATGGAGAGTTTTGAAAGAACAAAAGTAGAATCAAATTTAAATTTTAAGTAACAAGTTACCCCTTATTTGTTTGATCATGTCAGATTTACATAAAAAATATTGTACCTATTTTTACGACATCATCACTTGAAAGTCAATTGTATTCATAGTGTGTAAAACAAAGTTATTACTCTTTATTGTTTTATATAAAAAGAGGAAGAGTGAGGTTTTGTTTGAGAGGAAGTACCACACCTTTGCCAGTTATTCTACCGCTAACCAGTAATGTGCAAACATTACCGTGATCCGGTTTGAAGGGTAATGTTTCCAGAGAAATTACAGGGCTTAGAGATATAATATCTTAGATCTCTGGGTGACGAGCGCAGTGCAGTGCTAAGTAATGATTTGGACTTTCATGTTCCAGTAGCTGCGTATCACTGTGCTGTTATATGTCAGGCGTGTAGCTTACCATCAGGCACATTCAATGCTCGTCTCTTCATTCAATGCTAAAAAAAAAACTTTCGATGAGCTCTACCACCAGCACCGCACAATGCGCGTGCACGCACTCAGCAGCCGCTCCTGCAGCCTCAACCCCAAGAGCGGCTCTCTAAAATAAATAAAGCACAATATTGAAATAACAAGAAACAAGTCGGTCGCTAACTTCAAAACAATTCAACTTTTGTTTTTATTGTACACGTTCAAAGGCTTAAAACTCGCAAATATGTACTAGTATTCCCACAACGATATCTAAATGAAATAAATTAGGTAGTTAGGCACAATATAACTTAATTTCGTCCGAGAACAAACCAAACTGGGCGCCCGTCCAACTTAACTTCAAAGGAATTCGTTTGTAAATGTCTCTTCGCTAAATGCAACACCCAGAAAACGAATTACTTAACACTTACTGAATTAGGTAGAACTTTACTTACCTTTCCTCGGATATTTTTGTTTGCAAATAACTTCTTCAAAACAATTATCTTCAAATTTTCGTAGAGCCGATCAAATTAATGAAGAACCAGTGGACGATGAACGACTGAACTGCGCCTATTGCGGCAGCGATCTCCGTCATGCCAGCGAAATATACAAGTTTTTGGGGGTGTTATTTTGTATGGGGTCTGTTCGTGTCAATCGAATGAATGATTATTGGGCCAAATCACATTTAGTAAAATACAATTTAACGCAGTATATGAACCGAAATAGATTTTTGTTGATTCTGAGAAAAAAACCACAATAATTCAAATATAATTTACGATAAGGTGAACGAGCTAATAGAATATTTTAATGAGACTATGAAACAAATTATATATCCCGAGAAGGAGCTCACCCTCACCATAGAAGAGTCTATGATACGTACTATTTAGAGGACGACTTCCAATACGGCAATACATAAAAAAAAATAGTTTGGAGTAAAATTTTATGTACTGGCTGATCCTAAAAGGCTTGTTCATAGAATTCATATGTATAAAGGGTCAGCCGATAATGAAGTTGGAGGTGTTGGCCACGTTAAGAAAGTCGTCCTTAAACTAAGCAATGATTTTTAAAACGCTGGTCACTTCACTGTACATGGATAATTTTTACAACAGTGTGGATCTCGCGGAAATTTGACTAACCAAAAAAACATACTGCACAGGCACCTTACTTTCTAATAGAAAAGGAAATCCTACAGTAGTGATCAGCAAAAAACTCACCAGGGGTGGTAGTATTTTTTTTTTTTTTTTTTTTTTAACATCTATAGGTTTACACTTGACCACCATCTCGCCTGATTTTAAGCGACGATGCGGTCTAAGATGGAGCGTGCTTACCTAGAAGAAACCGATTCACTCTCGATTTGAAGACACCAAGATTATAACCATCGGGAAAAACCCACTCAGGCGACTCATTCCACAGTCGAGACGTTCTTATCACAAAAGTAGAGTCAAACCTCTTTGTTCGTGTCTTTGGAACATCAACCATGAAACGATGCCGCTTCTTCGAGTTACGAGAAGTCCGATAGAAAAAAGGGCTAGGTGGTATTAGATCATGCAGATCAGATGCACACTCTCCGAAGTATTTTTCTGGTTGCCTGGAAGAGATCGCTCTTAGCGATAAGGTCGCCGTTTGTTCCACTAGAGTTAAGAATTTATCTTTTTGTGTTGTGAACAATAAAGTGTTTCTATCTATCTATCTATTTTTAGTAAAAATAGCAAGGGTGTATGTATGCGTCATGAAGTGGAAAGATAAAAGAGACGTGCTGACTCTTCCCACCGAACATACACCCGAGCTGAAGAACACGACTAACAGGCGTGGTCGTGTCGTGTCGAAGCCAGACATAATTTTCTTCTTCTTCTTGAATGGTACAAAAAATTCCATCCATATATTTCAAATGATGTTTTTAAACGCCTATTTTATGTACAAAGCGGGCACAGGCAAAGCTGTAGCTTTGCAAGCATTTAATTTGTCTGGCCTGCTTCCTCCAACAACAAGAACAGTTCTTCCGCAGGTCCCCACGCCTAAGCAATTGGAACGAGGTGATGGTGGGGTCCTCAAGCGAAGGAAGTGTTCTAGGTGTTGGAGTCTAAAGAAAAAAAGGAAGAACACAGACATATATTGTCCTGACTGTGGCATTGGCCTGTGTATTGAATGTTATGGGGCACACCACACAGAAAATGTGTTGGTATCATAACTATGATACCAACACATTTTATTCTACACTATCAGCGCCCTGCAGTTTTACCCGCGTAGTTCCCGTTCTCGTTATTTAAAATGACGAAAACTGGAAAGACGCGGGTAATACCGTGGGACGCTGCTAATGTTAAATATAGTCGTAATTAGCAAAAGAAATAATTATTGTCAAGAAGAAATAAATCACTTGTAATCATATATAATATTTTCTTTTATTTCAATTGACCAAAATCGGTGGTTGTCCCATCACCCCAGTATTCCTAATTCACCTCCACCTAAAACACTATTTTAGTCATCGATATAAAGCAATGTATTGAGATCGTTGATTTTAGTATATCTATATTTTGAGGTATTATATATTAAAATTTTCCTTACTTTCAGAATTTTTGTTATATGGCAACTCTGGTGTAGCTATGGTCGTTATAACGCATAAAGTGTTGTATAACTATTTGTAAGACTTTATAACGAAAACACGTTATGTGAAAATCTCATAACAGCTTATATTTCAAGTAGCGGTATGCACTTTTAAAACTACATAACAACCATTGCTTGCTTTATCGCGCAACGAAATGTATAACTCTTTGCGTGCAACGCAATCGGTACCGATTTTTAGTTATTGCCATAACTGTATCGTACCGGTTAGAGCGAGTGAGATACATATGTAATGGTATAAGTGTGAGTAAGAAAGAAGCATAGATATATTTGACGCATTCGGTTATTGAAAAAGGAATCTTATCTTGTTATGGTGAAAAACGAAAATAAATACTTTTGATACCGTTATTTGGATATGCGTAACAGTTGCGTTCCGTTATCTGAAAAACCCGTAACGACACATGGCTACTCTGGTGATACAGTGAATGAATGAACGATGCATAGGTAACAAAAAATAACGCACGTTCGAGCCTGTTGTATAGAGAAATTTAAACATGCAGCGACATGTTTCAATTTCTTATTCTTAAGATAACGGAACGTAAGCGTTATGTTTTACGCACTATGACCTGTCGATAACTACATAATCACTACCGATTGTTTTCAAAATTTTAAAATCCCTACTTTCCCAGCCCCAATATAAAATTGACCAGCAAGTCCAGGCTTTTTTTAATTACAGTGTAAAACTAAATAGATGTTCTCGTTACTTATAGATAATTTATCGTTATAAAGAATTTCCACTGTATTTGTTTTTTATAGTCATAGTAAGAAATAATATAATTCGAAAATTAAAACTCGATTTATCGATTTATTGTGAATATCTTTTTATTATCATAAATATACATATAGACAAACATACAACAAAACAAAACGGCATCCTTATGTGACATAATGTAAGTATGTTACTGTTTGGCGTCTTCAGTTATTATCTAGTGCCTTACCGTACTACCAAGACCAAAAATATTCGCAGCAGAGTAAAGCCGAACGTCCACCGCCGGCTAAACTAAATGAAAACTAAACACAGTGAACTAAGCTAAGCTAAACTAGAACTAGTTGTCCGTCCACCAATAAATAAGCTAAAACTACGTTAGTGATTTCAAACCACATTTCCACAAACCATATTTCATTAAATACAGAATTCTAACATTGACATCACTATATATATTGGAAAACTGCAAATTTGTAAAAAAATATCCAAATTTATTTGAAAAAGTAGTAGAAAACCGGCGCTACCCTATCAGGACGGTATATAAATATAATTTGAACGTGCCTACGTCAAAATTAAAAATACATAGTTCCGGTCCGCATGCTTCGGCAATAAAAATGTATAATAAACTGCCTCTTAAAATTAAGTCAATCGAAGATGAGCGTAAGTTTGTTAGGACCCTGAGAGATCTGCTGCTCTCGAAAGCCTATTACAGTATTAGCGAGTTTTTAACCGACGACTTTAGAATTTTCGAGGATGGAAAACTTGGTTCTTTGATTGTGGAATAAAACACTTCGCTCAAAAATAATTATCTTAATTGCAATGCCCATTGGGGTACGTTGTGTTACGACTTTAACTGTTAACTGTAATCTGTTTTTGTAATCCTGAATATCTGTAACATGATGAAGCAATAAATGATTGAGTATTGAGTGATGGCCAGTTTGTGCTAGAACGTCGAGTTAACCGGACGTGATATGGAAGACGACACGAGCAATGACGAGACTTTAGAGGAGGACTATCGTCATAGGAGAAGAAGATTGATTATTGCTCATTTTATGAAGAAGAAACGGAAACATAGATACTGGATAAGTCAACACATTCAGTCCTGGAAAACAAGCAGCGAATTTAACACTTTGTTTAATGAACTTGACGACCAAAATTTTAAGATGTACTATCGTGTATCTAGACAGCAGTTTGATGAGTTACTTACAATGATTGCCAAGGATATTGCTAATATCGATACTAATTTTCGAAAAGCTATATCGCCAGAAGAAAGATTGGCTATTTGTTTGAGGTAAGTCCAGATACCAACATTAAAATTAAACAGATTCAGTTACTTTGGTATATTTATTTAAAATTAGGTTGTATAAAGATATCAATTGAAAGTAGTATCGGTGGACGGAGTGCCTTCGTTGTTTTGAGTATCTTGGAAGTATGGATTATCTTGGGAGACTGGAGTGTCTTGGGAGCGTGGAGTAGATTGAGCAGAAGATGGTGAATATTCATATGAGAACTGACTTCCGTATAAGTAATTGTCATACTTATCTTCCGCTTCAGACATTATGGTAAAGATTTTCCTTTTAATGTCCCTTTGCAACCACTCTGGAAACTTTATGGCTGTTTCGCTCATACTGTCAAAAAACAGTTTTAAAGGATGTCTTCTTGATTCCCTTTCAGCTGTGTCTTTCTCTTTTATCTCACGGCGACGCTTTTCATAATCTGCATCAATGTCTCTCAGTAAAACAGCTAAAGATTCATCGTTCTTTCTCTTTCTTTGCCTTTGTTCAGACGATGAGCTGTGAGATGTAGATGGTATAGATTCAGTGTTAGAAACATGATCAGTATTTTCCTGTGTCTCAGTATGTGAAACTGTACTATCCTGGCTTTCACTTGCATTACCAGCTTCCATTGTACTGTTTGTTTTATTATTCTGGCTTTCATTTACGTTCCACTTCTTGGGCGGTTTTTCATATAAGGCAATAAAAATTCAATTAGACTGGCATATTTCCAAGTGTTTGTTGGTGATGCAGCTTGGCCACTTGTTGAGCTTTTAATTCTTTTTATTGATTCTCGATGCCCATCACGTAATTTCTTCCATTCGTTTTTTTGCCGTTTTAACTGAAACAGCAATAAAAAAGGTTAGAGCTAACTTTCTTAATTTAAACTTATAATCATGTTAACTGTAATATTATAGTGCAATGAAGTATGTACATATATGCATTCATTAAAAAGTGTTCCCTTTTGCAGGTTTTTGGCAACAGGAGACTCCTACAAAACAATTGGATACAATTATAGAGTGGGACAGATCAGTTTCTAGGATTGTAGAAAACGTCTGCCAAGCAGTTTGGAATCATTTACAACCAATTTACATGTGTTTGCCGACTGAAAGAGAATGGAAAGAAATTGCTGAAAATTTTATGCTGAAATGGCAATTTGAATTTGAAATCCCCAACTGTATTGGAGCAGTCGACGGCAAGCATATATCCATAAAATGCCCACCTCATTCAGGTTCACAGTATTTTAATTATAAACATTTCCATTCTGTAGTATTACTCGCAGTTGTTGATGCAAACAAGAAGTTTATTATAATAGATATTGGTTCCATGGGCAGATTTAGTGATGGTGGTATTTTTTCTGACAGTGCATTTGGACGAAGGTTACAAAATAACGAATTAAATTTGCCTAGTGATCAGCCTTTACTAGAAGGTGGTACTGCAATACCTTACGTATTTATAGGTGACCAGGCATTTCCTTTACAAAAACATTTTATGAGACCATACCCACAAAGCGCATGTCGTAACAGTAGAGAAAAAAGGCACTTTAATTATCGTCTCAGCAGAGCGCGAAATGTGGTAGAAAATGCCTTTGGTATTTTGTCAATGCGATTTCGGATATTTCGTCGGCCATTGGAGTGTAAAGTAGAATCAGTTGATTTAATAACAAAAGCTGCTTGCGTGCTACACAATTATCTTTCAACTAATCAAACAATAACAGCTTTTGATGAAGCAAGTGCTGAA
The DNA here is from genome assembly GCA_963693475.1 of Ectropis crepuscularia. Lineage (NCBI taxonomy): Eukaryota > Metazoa > Arthropoda > Insecta > Lepidoptera > Geometridae > Ectropis > Ectropis crepuscularia. The sequence goes on from OY856355.1 coordinate 26,789,265, forward strand.
CACGGATCAGTTTTACGATCAGTGGGACAACTACATGACAATGTACGAGCAACAAGAGAAGCATTTCATGTAAGAGAATCCTTTTGTAATTATTTTAACAATAACAATATAAATTAAACTTACTGTCTGATATGTTCGGGTTTTTCATTTCATCCACTATCCTCTTCCATAAACAGTATTTTTTATTTGTGTCACGGTAGTCTTTATCCTCTGGATTATACAACACAGGATACTGACACATTACATACACTTGACATATTCAATAAACACCTCCATGCTGCTAAATACGTGTTTTACCAACCGCGCACGAACGCTCACTGTACAAACACGTTCGAACAACACTATCGACAGGCGTCAGAGGGGTAAGGCAAGGGGGTGAGAGGCGCTTAGTTTAGCTCAGTTAGTTACGGATCGGCCGCACAACTAAGTTAGTTCCACTTAGCTGGGGCATTTCACGTAGCTTAGCTGGCATAGTTTGCGGTGGACGCACATGTATGAGAAACTGGCTGAACTATGCGAGCTAAGCTAAACTAACTTAGTTTAGCTGGCGGTGGACGTTCGGCTTAATGAGTATTGATCCTTCCCACAGTTTACTAAATAGTTCAGAAAAAAGGTATAGCACTTCTATTGTTATTCGATATTTATCGAGTGCATGACGACAGCGTCACAGAATATAATAACTAAGCCACTTTCCTCACGACGATTGTTGGCGCGTTATAGCGTTTTGGGCTCATTTCATTGTACGAAGGCCTTCGACGTATATAAACGTTAGTGGCACATAGGGTATGTCTTAGGTCTAAGGCAATTTCTACATCATAAAATAGACCAAAATTAAATTTAATTACCGGCAATGTAAAACACATTTTTTACCCATTAATTAATTTCACACGAACATTAAAAGCCCATGAAATAAAATAAGTCAAATAGCTAACAACGTAAAACTATATCAACAATCATCACGATCACTTGTCTGTACGCACCATAGTTTAAGTTCACGTCGTAAACGTTCCGGGCAACTCTGTCGCGTTGCATACAAAAAAATTGCGCACACAAATATAAAATATTCACTTGCTTCGTTACATCCAAGTCGTAGAAATGTATAAATGGAATTATATTGATATTATTAACTTATTACAACACATGGGGAGGGGAGGGGAAAGATAATTTTGTCTACTCTACTAAAACACTTTTACACCTAAATTTAGGGGGAGAGGGGTTAGGGGGTGGGGCTAGTTGCACCTGTCATTGATCTGGACCTAACAGGTCAGAGTTGGATTTGTCACTAATTTCGACCTAACCGGTCTGACTTGGTTTACTGGTGGGCTCCCGCCAGAAGCTCTAGCGGTCGCCCCTGAACCTTACTTCGACCTCCCTTGAGCTTCTGGGTCCCGCATTATTTATAAACACTCTAGGGGTAGTAGCCACAAGAATAGGTGGAGTCGGGGTGCTCTGTGTCGGTTTTGTGACTACTTTCAACCTAACCGGTCTGAGTTGGTCTCTGGGTGGGTAATTTATTAAGTATTGAAGGGAGGAAAATAATTTTCACAAAACTATGTACGAGTATTTATTTTATTTTATAAACATGTATAAATCTCGCCTCCACAAATATTCGACTATAGCATCACTGAAATCGCCTGGATTGTTATAATTGTCTTTTCTTAAAAACCCTTTTCACAGCTCTCCATTGTGATTCGATTCTCTGGGTATGGGTTCCATCTGGGGTCACAAATGTGTTCTCTTGGTCCGAATGGTTTACTTTCTTATGAATGTACCCATCGTCAGCTAGGCAGTCATAAGCCTTTCAGTAATCAGTGTGTGTAATGGTGCTTTTTTATATATTTTATTCAATTAAAGGCACCAACACCTCAGCACAGCGGTAATTATCTGGGCAAACTTCTAATCTCAGATCTTCGGACCCATCTTCAAACATTCCTAGAACCCAATGGCCCTCAATATCGCGTCCTAACAATAACAAAAAAAAAATATTAACTATAGTTTCTTCTTAATAAAACAGTTTCTGGGTGGTAAAAAAAAACATTAACCTAGTGAAATCTTAATTAATTACCTTTATTATATTTTCTCTTTCCAAACGTTGACTCGTCTATCTGGACGATTCTTCCAGGGCCTCCAATCTTTCCTTTATTTTCATTGTTTTCCAATTTGTATATCACTACTGATTCTCGACTGTAGTTAAACTAGTCGCTGATGGTGGTTTGGCTAAGGCATTGTTTATTTTCTGTTTTATAGGGATCTTCGTTTATTGTCATATTGTAGCTCCATTTATAGGCGAAAGCATAAATTAAATAAAAAACATGCACCAATGGTACATGAATGTTTTCAAAAAACGTACCATTGGTTCTTGATACTTTCGATTTTTGCTTGCATTGCTCTTTAGTGCACACCCAAGAACCAAAAGTTTTATTGGTTGACTTAGCAAGATGCATGGGTGTACGATGCGTACGACACAGTTTTTCACTAGCTATCATATTCTTGTCTTCAGCAAATTGCACACACTGTTCAGTTGGCAGTGAAACAGTGCCGTGTACAAATGTCGTTCAGCAGAGGGTCCAGATTTAGCTTCCGTCCCGGTAACCCCGGAACGTGTTGACGGCACGGGTTCTGAGCCCGAGGGTACTGCTCCAGAAGCCATAGCTCGCCAAAACGATCGGTGTCCAGTAAGCCAGCAAAAGTCGTCCAAAGTAGCGATCCAACGGTGTCCAGTGAGTAAGCCACGGTTGTACAGGGAAGAAATCCAATCGGTATCCAAAAGAGAAGCCAAGTCGTCGAAAAATCGTAGAAAACCCCAGAGGAGCACATTCACGAAAACTCGAAAGCAACGGAATAATGCGAATCGTGTATGTCAAATCAACGCCACAAACGTAAAAAAAAAAAACATCACAAACCTCAAAAATTGCGATCAAAACGTTTCGTTTCACGAACGTAAACATAGCAGACGTTCAAATTTATGCAATATTTCCTGATATTGCGTTCCATTTCACGCATCCGCATGTTTTTCTTGTGAATTTACAGAGTTAACTTTAAATATTAATTTAAAATACTTTTGGCAGCTATTTAAATAATTAACTGCGGCAGCTAAAATCGAATTGTAGGGGCAAGACAAAGCCCCATTCCGCAGTAGCAGAATCCTCAAATTCAGGCGACTCGATTCAAGACCCAACCCTTTTGATTTATAACACTAGTACACAAGGACAGTAATTAAATAATACTTACATCGTAAACACTGAGGCACTTCGTAAAAAACACTTTACGACCGTACTTTTGAAATGTATTTTTTTAAATAATTTGAGTTGCCCTTGTTGGAAATTAAATAATAATACTAGTGAAATTTAATAAAGAGTCATCTCGCGTCAATAGCTGGAAGTTATTCAAGTACATGCTACACGGTTTTAAACAGCGGTTTGAAACAGAAAAAACAGATTTGCGCTTTACCGGCTACACGGTTTAAAACATGTTTTATACCATCAGTGTTTTATAGAACGTTGGGTGAATAAGACGTATCTACGCTAGCACCGTATATTCACTACAACGACGTCATGGCGTCTTACCTATCTAAAGAACAAAGAGTTGGGGTGTGTCTTGCTCTTTTGTATGCAATTGAAGAAAAAAAAGAAAGAAAAAAAAGAATATGGATGAAGCGATGGTTAAAGGAGAGATTAACCCTTAGTCATACTAACTTAATAAACCTACTGGACGTTGATGACATATTTAACTTTCTAAGAATGGATAAAGACAGTTTTTACGAATTATTGTCCAAGGTGAAGCCATATATAATTAAAAAAGACACAAACATGAGACCAGCTATATCTGTTGAAGAAAGGGTTATCGCCACGCTAAGATTTCTAGCCACTGGAAGAGACTATAAAGATTTGAGATATAGCTCTATAATATCTCATCAACTGTTATCAAAAATAATTCCGGAAACTTGCTGGGCAATCTACAAGGTTTTGAAAAAAACAATCAATGTAAGTAATTTACGAAATTTATTTGTGTTTTTTAAAAACTAACAATTCTTTCAATATTTCTCCCGCCGGACCCTCTGCATACAACACACTGCATTCTCATTTACGTTGACAGCGTTTTGTGACGATAGCGTAGAATTTGGATGTGAAATTTGTGAGAAATTTGGAAAGTTTTGGTTAGAATGAGATGAACTAGGTGACGGAGAACAATGTTGTGTAAGAGAGGAAGGAAAAGTGGGTGACTGAATGGAAATAGGACAACTTAGGTATGGTGACTTTACTGGTTGAGAGATTATGTAACAATGAGATGAAACAGGCGACGGCGACGGATGTTGTGTAAGAGAGGAAGGAGAAGAATTTGATTCAGTTTGAATATACTGATAGCAGTTAGAAGAAATCGAAGCAGGTGAGTGTGCGAAGTATGATTGATGTGTTCTTTGTGGAATTTCTATTCTTGTTTCAAAAGTTAAGTTGTTTGTTTTAGCAAGAAACATGATCTCTGAAATTAGTTTCTCAGCTAGATCTCGCTGCTGACCAAGGGGTATTTCTTCCATTTTCTTGCCCACATATACTCCGAATGCATTAGTTTCCGTTCTGCTGGTTAGTAAATTCTTTGCTGCCTCTATCAGTTTTTCTTTTTTAATTTCGATATTGCGTTCTCTTGTCAGCTTTTTTCGTTTAGTCCCGCCTATTTGTTGTTCCTGAAACAAAAATGTACGTTATAACGTGAGTAGATTTAAAATGATAATAATTATGTTTTATTTCATTACAGCTCCCGTCAACGGAGGAAGAATGGAAAATGTTTGCAAAGTTATTTGAAACACAATGGCACTTCAATAATTGTGTCGGTTGTATGGACGGAAAACACATTTTAATACAAAAACCGCCTGAAAGTGGATCTCTTTTCTTCAACTATAAGGGCACATTTAGCGTAGTTTTATTCGCCATCGTAAATGCAAATTACGAATTTATTTACGTCCATACAGGCGCAAACGGGAGCCAGTCTGATGGAGGCATATTCAAGGAGACATCATTTTATGCAAAGCTTACTAACAACCAATTGCATTTACCTGAATCCTACTTGCTACCAGGGACAGATTTATCTGTACCATATGTATTTTTGGGGGATAGTGCTTTTGCACTTGAAAAACATGTTATGAAACCTTTTCCTGAACGGAACATTTCAAGGGAGCAAACAATATTCAACTACAGATTATGCAGAGCTAGGAGAATCGTCGAAAACGCTTTCGGCATCCTTGCGTCTCGTTTTCGAGTTTTTAGACAACCGCTAAATTTAAGTCTCAAAAATATAGATGCAGTTGTATTGGCAAGTTGTGCCTTACACAATTATTTAAGGAAAAAGTCGAAAACTTATTTGACTCCTACGTGTGTTGATAGAGAAGACTTAGAAAGAGGTAATTTTATTAATGGGACTTGGCGTCAAGCCACAAATGAACTAATATCTCTGCAAAGAAAAATTCAGAGGCCTTCGACAGATGGGAAGAACATCAGAAACACTCTCACTCAGTATTACAACGGTGCCGGTAGCGTCACTTTTCAAGATAGAATGATAAATTAATACCTAGTTGAAATAAACATTATTAACCTTAGTTATTATTAAAATAAATCTCTGTTTTGAAAGTAATCTATTCTAGTACTTATTTTACCCTTAATTAGTTGAGGCACAGTTGAGGTTATCAAATAATTACTAACCACATACATAACCTAAAAGTTTTGGTATTCTATAGGTACTGTTCGTGGGTCATGGGTTCGATTCCCACACAAGACAAACATTTGTGTCCACGTTCATTGCACACAAATGTCTGTCTTTTCTGGTCTGGGTGTTTTCTATGTATAACATGTATTTATTTACAAAAAAGGTATTTGTGTATATTTGTCAGTTATCTACAAGTTAATAAGTTTAGTTAGGGACTAAGTAGATGGCGTTGTGTAATTCGTCCAAAAATATTGATTTATTGTATAGAATAGGTAGGTACCTACCTACTGAATTATAGAGGTAACATAATACACAAATGCAACTTACGTCTTCGTCGTCACTCATGAGTGAATCAACTCCCTTTCTTTTTACGTCATTTTTTTTATCTAAAAAGGTTAGTAATTCGTAGTACCAAAAGCTTGGTTTATGTACTTCACTTGTGGAAGATCCAGTTCTATTTTTTGATTCTTTGACCTGAAAAGTTATCGAAAAAATAAAGTGAATACCTATAGCTTTAGCTTATTCATACGTTAAGGTAGGTACGGAATTTAATTTAATAAAAAAATATTATCACAATCAGTAAATATTTTCATACAATTATATTGTTAATTCTGGGTTTACATAAGCAGCTATTGAAGAACAGTCATAATAAGTAAATACCTACCAGGTGAACAAAAAAGTAGTAGGTACTTAAACTACGTAATATTATGTACCTGTATTATAAAGTATTCAATAGATTTTTCATTCAAAACTGTTATGTAGTTCTATTTTAATTATCTTTAAGTTATGTAAGTTACTTACCTTCTTCGATTCCCGTAAATAAGAAATTCTTAGATTGTCTATCTTCTTTTTTGCAGACGCCGCGTTGGCTGTAGGGTCAATTTCATTTAATTTATGAGCTAAAATATCCCATGCATTTCTTTTCTGCGTTGAGTCTTTATACGACTCGCATGTTAGGTCCCAAAGGCAGGGGTCTCGATACAGCTCGAGAAGTTCTGTAACCACTTCTCGTTCTTTTTCTTGTGCCATTTTGAGAACGTTGTTGACGCGTCGTCTCGTGCGTCTGCCTGCGCTCGCCGCTGCAACGTGACTGTCGTTCGCGAGGTTTTAAACAAACGGCTAGACGGTTTCAAACAAGTTTTAAACCAACGCTTCTACCAGTGGTTTCAAACGCAAGCCTTGCTGCCAAGGTTGTTTAGAGGTCAAACGAAATTTGGCAAAAAACGACTATCTACACTGTTTTAAACCTCTGTTTCAAACCGCCGTTTAAAACCGTGTAGCACATGCTTTAATGTTAGAACAGACTAAAACGTATTTTAATGGTTAAAAACATAGGTACATACTATACCCAGTAGGGGGAGTCTATTGGCTGATATGATGATGGTTAAATAAAATAATATGCATCTTGTTCTCTGTCAGGATATTGCATGATCTGGGTTGTTCGTATCTGAAAAATGCGTAAAATAAAAGATAAGTTACTGGTTTACAATACAATGTTTAGAATTTAGTAGAAAAAAAAACTTAAAAAAAACTAGATTAATGATGACAGTCTATGAATGAAATGCTGATGCCACATTAGTTTGAAAGTTTTAACATTAGGGTAGTTCCATGGAAACTACGTTTTTACTCTACGTTTCTACGTTCATCTAAAACTAACAAAGCTGGCATGTCGTTTAAAAATTCATATCTACTACCACCCCCTTATGGAAATTTCGTTGTAACTAAGCACAATGAAATGTATGTCTCGTTTGAACCTTTTTTTAGGTGATGTAGGTTTGACATTGGTTCGACACGTGTACGTCGAGACGTCATGTTCTCACAATAAGAAAACTACTTTTTCCAAAGATAGTTTTACCTCAAGATGCATATAGTTCCTGACTACTATAGTGCTTCTCGTTCTTTCAATTTCAATTCAATACTCAAAAAGTATTGCCATAAAGAAAATATTCCACTGGATATGGGTAGTGATGCGATAGTTTTATGAATTCTGCCCGTGTTCTATCCATTTTAAAATTAGATTTTAAAAAGAGGTTTCATGTTACGTAAATAAAATAAAAGGGAGAATAATCAAAAACAGCAATAAAACATTTATTTCAAATTGTACTATTCATTCAATATTATAAAAATATACATACTTAGTTTGTTTGACAAATTTTTACCATATAGTAGCAGCTAGCCCAGACTTCAAACAGGTAACTCGGAACTTAGGTATAGAACAAACATTTAACTTTTTCAATGTTAGAAGCCATTGTTGTAGTAGAGATACTACTATTAGATGTTGTGGTAATTCAGGATAATTGATTTATTTTGTACTTCATGAAAAATATTGCTTGATTATTCACACCATATTTTATCCTATTCTTCTTCAGAGTGGCACATCTGCAAATGATAATTAATTTGAATACATAAAACAATCCAAATTATTACCAGAAATCTAGTGATAAATTCAAATTCCATAATTATTTTTGTAAAAGTTCCAACAAAAGGATGTAACTAAATCAGAGGTGAAAATTTGTAGGAATACTGTTTTATTTTTAAAGCTTAGTACTTCATAGCTTCACACTTTCTTGCACAATAAAAATTAGGTCACCTTTTACCAAAGGCATCATCATTTAATCTCTTTAAAATCGGGATTTGTAAGTAAGAATTGATAATTGTTATAATAGAAGGACAGTGATAATGTGTTGGACTTTAATGCCATTCCCACTCTATTAAATAAGAGTTGGAATTGCAGTGAGAGTGGGAACAGAAATTGAAGCTTTGGTAACGGGAAAAAAAATTAGCAGTCATAGGGACTGCCGATATAACTGGAAACTTTTAACTCAGAATTTGACAGCACACTTTGGAAACTACGCGAATGAAACCTGAGGGCACTGCAAGTCTTCAAAGCACTTTCATCTACACAAGTCTTCTAAGCATGGCCTTAAACTAGATATGCGTAATGGTAACCATGGTAACACACCATGGCCATCTAAAAATGCTTACGCATTTATGGCCATGGTACCGAGTTCACCCAAAGATTTCTTTCATTCCCAAGCGTGACGTTTGAGCTCAATTCATAGCCCACGAAATATCTGTATGTGGTGCGTCAAAGGAAGTCTTAATTCCAAAAATGAACAAATGCGAAGCCACAGGCAAAATCTAGCACGTATCATTAGCAAATGGTCAGTAAAAAAACTATCCATTATGTACCTACTTGTACATTTCATGGGTAAATATGTAACAAATAACTGGTCACACTTTTTTGTTTGTTTTGTTTTAAAGGTTATGTTTACATTTTACATATTTTGCAAATTCTGGATTAGATTCTGCCGTTATTGTATAAATTTAATTCACGTAGATATCTAGAATGCATAAATATCAATTTCTATCAAGTCGTCATAACAAATATTGTCTACTTACGTGTAAAATGAGATTCCACGGATTTTTCTTTTACAGAGGCTATTGCAGCTTATAACACTACGCAACGCACATTGTTTAGCATAAATATCACCAATCTCTTAACAGTCTTTCACAAACAAGCTTGAAATCTTCTTTAAACACACACAATATTTAATAAAACATAAAAAATCCGAGTCTGAGCTTTGAACAGACTTTTGTTTGGCAACGCCATGTCAGATTTGTAATTTAGCCAGAGAAAAAGCCGGCCACGGTGATAAGGACGGAAAATCAGTATCTCTTGCTCTTTTTTTCATAAGTGATAGATAATTAGACTATCTCATTTCCACAAGTCGTGACGTCACTTATTGTGCTCCCCTGACTTTTTCTGAGGTCTTGTTTTGTTATTCTAACAGCAAATAAGATTGCCAGATTAATATTTAGGTACCTATTATGTGTGTGGTATTGTTTTTTTTTGTAACACTTAGGCATACCTAAGTGTAATTTAATAAACATATTGTTATAAAATAATAATGCGCAGATGAGGTACATACTAGCTACAGCACTAAAGATATTTAAAGCGCATTTTTATTAGTGTATTATGTACTACATTCGGGTTAAAGTTGCTTTTTCTGAGGGTGAAAATGATTAGTGCACTGGAGCAATTTTGTCCCGACAGACTTCATCGACGCAAGCCAATTGTGTATTTACTATGGTCCTTACTTTTGGACATATTATTTGTCCAAATAGTTATTGGTAGAAATTGGAACACTTACTTGTCAACTGTATTCTACTGTACCGCTTCGACCTGGTATTTCGTTTTCTTTTTATTAAAACATATACATAATATTGTCGTCTTGTTACATGACGTGATTTTATTCGTCCTCTTATTAATGATGTAAAACCACTGCCTCTAAGAGAATGTAGTGAAGAATCAATTTGTTCACTACTGACCTCTATTTTGTAACCGCCAGTGAAACGTACGTGTTCACCGTAATAAGACCGTGCTTGTCTAATCTGATATGTTCCCAGGGCGAAAAGAATTAGATCCGAATATTCTAGGGTCGGAAAATATAAAAGATTATTACTACTTGTAGTAATATTAGTAAACTGGATTATCCTTCGATTCATATTTAATGATTGAACCATCTCTGACAAATTATTTTCTAAATGTCTTCTTTCACTTATTATTTCTAATATCTGACTGGCATATATATTATTGTGAAAACGAACACCTAACTTATTTAGTAAAGCTGCAACCAATTTGAAGTTTTGCATCATGTGTGGTAGAGACTGAGGAATGTATTCCTGTTTTAATAACTTACAGTATCTTTTTAAATGCCCATTAACGGCCAGTTGGCGCTCACCTTCAAGAAGAGAATCTGGCATACAGGTTATAGAACATGTATGCCAGATTCTCTTTCACCACACCACAACTTTCTAGAAAACTTATACTGTCCCTGAAACCCCTATCCAGTATAAATACATCATTTTCTCTAAAATAAATTCTTAAAGCAGTACCATCAGTAAAGAGATTTTTCATTGTGTCAGCATCTGATGTGGTTGCTTTATATGGTCCATAACAATTACCTATGTATCTATCCATCACAAGCACCAATCATAAATGGTTTCACGAGATTTGTATATTTGTGAAGGGAATAGCTATATTTTTGAAACATATAATTAGAACTTTTATTTATGTAAATGTAGGTGCCATCACAAATCACAGTTGTGTTATTGTTATTTCCATATAATTACTCGGGATTAATAAATTATGTTCCATTAGCTGTTTGTTTGTCAAACTATTGATTCCAAGATTTCTTGGTACAGAATCCTGAAGTACTACCTCTCGGACTTTGTCCATTAACACCTCCAATGTGCGAAAAGTTGATGTTCTATGATCAGAATCTGCAGTTCTCGATTTCAGGAGAAGCATTGCTAGTCCTAAGCACCCTTTACGGATACTTTGTATCCGTGGTACTTCTTCAACTAATGCTCGGAATTTGGCTTTTGTGTAACCAATGCAACACAAGTACTAGATCATCCATCTCTTCAATATTTTCAAAATCCAATGTTGGGTTAAATGCATTTACAAAAGAAAATATATGTGGTATCTGCTGTACAGAAAATGTAGAAATGCTATTTTGTGACTGATATAGTATTTCCCACATATTATTACATTCCAAGTGCACATCGCAAGCTCTACATAAGTCAGGCAGGTAATAGTGATGATTGCTTAAAATAATAGCTCTCAATTTATCTGATATTGCCCGTAACGGAGTATTGGAACAGTGAGAAAAGACACAGTGGCTGTTTCTATTGGCTGCTCTTTTATAATCAGGTAAATTAACCTCTGTCACTATTGAACATTGGTCAGAAGAAATAGGTTCCGTAGATGGAATCTCTTCTGGTTCAATGTGCTGGGATCTGTCTAAATCAACTACAGCAATACATCTAGCTTTTCTCTGTGTGAGTAACCAGCATGCATGACATTTACGATCAGATTCAGTGATCTGAAAGATAAAAATTAAAATGATTTACACCATAATCAGCTGAATGATGATGACCCGGGATGAATGTGAGAACATGAACAAAAGTGAATTTGAAAATTATGGACACTATAATTAGAATACTAAGTGCTGAAAACCTAAAAGAAATATGAGAAATCGTCACAACTGATTGATAGAAAAAAATATGCCTGTTACTTCAGGTCAGGAGATATAAAGGGAGCATTCTGAACGAAATAAGAATGTAGTACCTAACCAGAAAAAATAGTTATATTTTAATAATTAGTCATTTAGATCAGTCCCTTTAAAATATAAAATATATTTTTAAAATTAGTTAAATTATGGTTTATCTTCTAGTGAAAAAAAATTAAAAGTAAAGATGGCAATTTCTCATCCAACCTCTTAACAAGAACATTCCAAACCGTCAAACATTTATTCATTAACCGTCTTATTCCAAAACACGGACTAATTATAGTACATAGTAGATTAAACTAGGTTTAAACCAAGTCTAAGTCTAAACGTTATTACAAAACGAAGTTTTACTCTAAACCACGGACTATTTATGTTACTAAAGATAAATCATAGAGACCCCTCGTTTAACTAAGGTCTAACTTCGGAACTGTCATTTTGAGGTTAGGACAACATATGTTTGTTCCATATTTAACAATTTCAACTCTCGCAATTTGCAAAAATGGATATGAATATGATCGATATGATAGATTTAGAGGATTTAGACATGGTGTCTAGGGTAGAGACACCTCGGCGATCGGACAGACCTCGTCAACGAATTGAATGATGAAGAATTTCGATACAAATATCGATTTACGAAGCGTATAGGTGAAAAAATCGTGGATGTTTTACGTGACGATCTGGTGCGTAACCCTCGGGGATGCCCACTTAGTTCTGAAATTCAATTAGCATGTGCTCTACGTAAAGCTTTGGTCTGGTGATCATGACGCACAACGCTGCGGTATGCGGTATGCGTCGCCGGACACTCAATCATATGAAAAACGTCGAGAATGGTCTCGTGTTCCGTCGCAGTATGCGTCAGCGGCGAGGGGCAAGCGCGGTGAAGTGGGGAGGTGTACTCCCGCACAGCACAGCGCGGCGTCATTCTCGGTTCAACGCTGCGGTGTGCGGTGTGCGTCACGGGTCAATATGGAATTTTTTGAAGACAATTAGGTAGCTGCGGCAAAATCAAATGACCACCTCTCCGCAGGGATGCTAAATGCTGCGTCGTGACGCTGCGTTGTGGCGCATACCGCAGCGTTGTGCGTCATGATCACCAGACCAAAGCTTAACTGGGCTCGCCATGAAGTAAGTCTTAAAAAGGCTTGGTAAATTTAATTTTCTCATACTTACGCACTCACTACATTTAAATTGTTGTTTTAATTCCAGATTCAAGACGATACAGCTGATTTGCATGGAGTATCTCAGCCAGTAGTGAGCAAAACTTGTAAAAAGGTAGCAGGGATATTAGCAAGTATGTCTCACCGTTTTATTAAGATGCCTGCTACATTAAATGAAGAGGAAGCTCTAAAGAGAAAATTCAGGGCTATCGCTAATTTCCCAACAGTAATAGGGGTAATTGACTGTACTCACATCCGAGTAAAAAAAGTAAACTCTGATGGGGGACAATTATTTATCAATAGAAAAGGATTTTGTTCCATTAATATACAAGGTGTTTGTGATGCCGATATGAAAATTATGGACATTGTGACGAGGTGGTACTTGTACACGATTCCAGGATATTTCAAGAATGTAGATTAATGCAAAGTTTTGAAGGTGGAGCATTCTCTGGAATATTACTGGGCGATAGTGGCTATCCATGCCTTCCATATTTATTGACTCCGCTGCTGAACACTACATCACCACCTGAAGAGAGATACAACAGGTGTCACTTACAAACTCGCAACAGAATTGAGAGATGTTTTGTATTATTAAAGCAGAGATTCCGTTGCCTCTTAAAGATAATATTTGTGGATATAGAAACAGCAAGGAATACAATTGTCGCTTGTGATGTACTGTTTTTTCATGTGTTTTATTCCACTTTTATCATTAAATTTAGTGAGGATATTTAGTAATTAAGTTTGTTGTTTTGGTTCTATAAGTTAATTACTTACATTATTTCCTAATAGACTTATTCATTCATTCATCATTCCAGTTGTAATTTTTATTATTCGTAATTTTGCAATTTCAATATTGTATTTGTGTTCCACTTATAGTCCACCATCATTTGTAGTTATTGTGTTTTAAAGGTGGTATTCAATTCAATTCGAAAATATCTTTATTAATGATAATTATTATAGAATGAACATTTTAATCTAGTGTGAATTATTTAGCCTAGAAGTGATAAAATTTTTTGAATATTTGTGGATATTGAGACGGCAAGGAAAACAATTGTTGCTTGTGCTGTACTCCACAACATTGCCATCGATATGAGGGAGGACCTGTTTCCTGGTGAGGAAAACATTGTGACACCGTACCATGTACTTGCTCCTGTATCTACCCGTACTCCTGATACAGTTAGAGGTAACATTAGAAGGAGCCATTTCATTGAGACTCACTTTCAATCAATGTTCAATTGTAACTAAGTTCAGGCTTTCATTGGTCCTAAAATGAACAATTCATTAGTAATTAAATTAATTCTTAGTTAGAACTTGAAAGGTAGGTAAGTAAATTTAAATTAATAAGGCGAATGCTGATTTAAGGATCATTCATTCATGTGTTTACATATCATAATAGTACATTATGATATAAGTGCGGTAAGTTGATAATTACAGCCGAGGCTTTATTGCTAGCTCGAACCGAAGGCGAGAGCTATAATTAGCAGAGGCTGTAATTATCAAAGCGCACGTATGTCATACGACGTTTTATAACATATTTGCGAGGAAATAAACAAAACTCTGACGACATTTTCAAATAAAAACAATACAGCGAAAAAAAACGCGCGGAATAATATTTACTTGATCACAGATCACAGCACAGAGTAAGTAATCACTATGGATCACAGATTAGCAATGCGCGCGCATCGGCGCCTTTTTTTAAGCAACGGCACAGAAGCAGCCGGTATGCCATTAATAATAAAGTAAATTAATATTTTTGTGTTTTGTTACTGAAAAATTAAAGTAATTTATGGTCTAAATTAATTATATTAACGAATTTAATAATTCTTTATTATATTTTACCTCTCAAAATTTTATTCATAAAATGTTGACCACACTTTTCTGACATCAAAACTCTTTACTAAGATTTAAAAAGGTACCGTTCGTTTTAGACGGAGCATATCTTTCTACCTAGTCTGTGGACGGAGTATTTTGAAACCGTGCGTTTTACATTACACATTACAGCACTAGTGCGTAATAAGATACATTACGATACAGAAATTGGTCCAATAAGAGACCCTTTACGAGCAAATATGTTATAAATAATATATCTAAACAGTTTTTTTTGTTAAATGTAAAAAAAAACATTCATACCTTAAATTATGTATCAAAGTATGAAAGCCAATTGTAATAGACATATTAACATTGAGGAGTTAATAATTTTAACACTTCTGTTGTGTCAGCCTTTAATTATAACATATTATATTGAATAGGATCTTATTTACATTTATTTTCTAATAGATTTATTTCCAGTTGTAATTTTTTTATTTGTAATTTTGCGATTTCTATATTGTATTTGTGTTCCACTACCATCATTTGTGCTTCTTTAAAGTTATTATTGGTCCTAACTATTTCAAGGCATAGTAGCATTTTGCAGTAAATAATTTACATCATTCATTCATTACAACATACCTGTTATTTAATTTTCTCATGCTCTTAGCCTTCTTGTTAATATTTCTTGTATTTTTAATGTTTTTAAATAAGTTGCAGTTTTCTGTGTAAAATAAAGTGATTAACTTAGTAAACATTCCAATTATTTTGTGTTATTGTATAGCATTATCTACCTTTCCAGCATTTTGTTACAAACAAATCTGACTATGTGTGTGGCTCAGACCTTCTATCTGTTCATTTTATCAACGTGGCAAATTAGCTACACTGATTTGAATTAAAATTTGTTCAAAGCTCTATCATAGGCCAGTTGTCTTTACATTTCTTGTCACCAACACTCGGCTGAATCACAGAAAACAAGTAGTAAATGCAACTATTATTACTCACGTGGCCCCTCGATATTCTCTACTGGCAGCTCAACATTAAATTTGGCATTTCCTCGCTACTTGGGCCAGGCGTGGCCTCTACATTTGGCTCAATTATTGTAGCTGTTTCTAATATCTAAAATACAAAAATCTTTATTGCTGTTTGCAGGTAAGATAAGATATTATAAAACATTTTATAAGTTATACGAACGAACTGGCCTCTTCGAGAGGCATGCAATATTTCTGGCAAAACAGTTTCCATTGGTCTGAATTTATACATTATAAAAAAATATTTACATGTAAATTTCATTAATGTGTATTAACAATTATATAGCATTTTCAAAATAACAAATGTTACTTACAAATGCGTGATGCATCATAATTATTTACTTCCACATGAAAGTCATGTGGAGCAATCGCCATGATTTCCAAGTCCTTGGGTGATGGTGATGGTGGTTTTGCTCCACCCCCTGTCTTATTTTGTTGTTTTCTAAATGTCGATAAGTTGGACTTGGCAGCCAATTTCATCCTTTTCCAAGCAAGTTTCAATTCTCCTCAGGACCGGAATTTTCCACATATTTCATAGAATCTAAAAAACAGATAAGTATGCTGAGTATATTAAGAAAAGAATATTTCACTTCTAATGAGAATTCAAGCAAAAAATACATACTTATTCGATATATTCTTCCACTCTTTCATTTTTAACATATTAGCAGATGTTTTAGTGGATTTGTCTTCTATAACATCTTTCGATTCCCCTATTAGCTGGCGCAGGACTTCCTATATTAAAAATAATATTTTGGATTAGTCAACTTAAGATATTATGTTTGATTACAGACAATGCCAGTAAAACCATCGATATAGTAAAATTTATTGCATTAAAGGATGTTTGTACAACTTACTTTCTCTTCAGAACTCCAATTTTCACCTCGTTTTTTCTTTTATTGCTCCATTTTTAAATCAAATCTCAAATACTATTGTTCCCCACTTTGTACACTACCAATCCACACGAAACCACTAAATAGTAGAAACAACGAACAAGAGCAATATTATAACAGCGTTATTGTAAATAAACAATAAGCACTTAAATTTTCTGAAGTGGAAGATGTATTTAATACCCCGTTTACATGATTCCAGTCCAGCGGTCGAATCCAGCGCTGGATTGCTTACTGGAATAATGTGAACCGGCACTGGAATGCATTGGCACTGGATTGATGCATTCCAGTGCCGGTTTTTATTATTCCAGTAAGTAATCCAGCGCTGGATTCGGTCGCTGGACTGGAATCATGAAAACGGGGTTTAAACTTCTCAATTTCTTGATGAAAAGCGCGCGCTGTGACTTTATTTCTCAAATTACGCGCCACATTCGATTGACATTGTTCTTTTGTCATAACCAGAGTTTTTTTTGACACCACAAGTAAATTCTCATTATTCAATTCAAAAGATATTTCTATAAATGATCATTAGGCCGATTTAATAAATTGTAACTAAATTACACATCAATATTTGCTTAAGTTTTTGACTAATGAATACATGTTTATGCATAAAAAGTGAATTTTAACATTCCATGAGTGAATGAATGACAACCTTATCTTTGTTTTGCCTGTATAACCTTGGACTATCTTAGGCTTTACATTGGACTAAGTAGTCTTTGGATAGTCTGAGTTTTGTAATAGGAACACATTTTAAACCTGGTACTAAGTTTAATACCGTATCAACCCTGGATTAATTAGTCCTGATTTAAACCTGGACTATCTTAGTTTTTTGGAATAGATAGATAGATAGATAGATAAACACTTTATTGTTCACAACACAAAAAGAAAAATAAATAAACAAAAAGAAAAATTCTTAAATCTAGTGTAACAAACGGCGACCTTATCGCTAAGAGCGATCTCTTCCAGGCAACCAGAGGATAGAGAAAAAAATTTAGAAAGCAGAAGACGGGGTTAGGGACTATGTGTCGTAAAGTAACAAATATACATACATACATATTAACATTCATACATCCTAATACTTAAAATACTTATATTACATTTTGTAGGTAAGTATTATAATATACTAATAGACTAATACATACATTATATCATTAAGTAGGACAATTTGAAATGGAGTAGAATCAGTGTGGTGAAAGTTGTGACAAGTAGAAAGCCTTAACTTGATTTTTAAAAACAGGCAGTGATGGTGCATGTCTGATAGCCACAAGCAAGGCATTCCATAGTAGGACTGCCTGGAACGCAAAAGATTTGCCGTAAAATGTTTCGGTACGTGCTGATGGAGCATTCAACAATAAATTAAACTTCGATCTTAAAGGACGAGAATGGACATTGCTCCAGAGTGTGAAATTTTCTTTTAAGTAGTGGGGGGTTAAAGGGTTAAACAAAATATTATATAGAAGAGAGAGGATATGAGCATTCCGGCGAAAACGGATGGGGAGCCACTTGAGCTTATTACGAAATTCGGATATGTGATCATATTTGCGCAAGCCAAATATAAATCTAATACAGTAATTTTGGAGACGCTCAAGTTTATCTAGCTGGGCCTCGGTTAGATCGAGATAGCAGACATCTGCGTAATCAAGAATTGGAAGGAGTAGAGACTGAGCAAGCGTAACTTTGGTGGCGGTGGGTAGAAAATTACGGAGTCTGTTTAAAGATCTACCAGACGCAAATAATTTGCAGCTAATGGATTCCAAGTGCGCTTCCCAACTTAAAGTTCCATCAAAAATCACACCGAGGTCTGGCGGAGATCAGCGTTAACAGTATCAATTGCTACATGTAGATTAGAGAGTGAAGCTTGTGAATAAATTTGGAGGTCGTCCGCATAAAGATGGTAGGAAGAAGTGAGATGTTGAGAAATACAATTTATAAAAATTGCAAAAAGGAGAGGCGATAGCAAGCCGCCTTGAGGGACGCCAGCTCTAGTGCTACACCAAGACGAAAAAATATCGTCTAGGCGAATACGTTGCCGGCGTCCGTATAAATAGCTACGAAACCAATCGATCACCGATGGAGATATGTTAAGGGAGCGCAAGATTGTCAGTAGGATGTCAAAATCAACGGCATTAAAGGCATTACTGAAGTCTAACAGAGTTAGAACAGTAAGCCTGCCGTTGTCCATACCCAAGCGAATGTCATCGGTGATTTTCACAAGCGCAGACACAGTGCTATGCCCAGGACGGAAACCGGATTGTAGAGGATTTAGGAGGTCATGTTCATTAAGGAAGTGAGCGAGTTGTTTGTGAACAAGACGCTCCAAGACTTTGGATAGAAATGGGGCGATATTCGGAAAAGGATTTAGGATTTGGATTTTTGGGTAAGGGAATAATCAGAGCATCTTTCCATATAGAGGGGAATACTGCAGAGGATATGGAATTATTGAACAGGAAACATAAAGTAGGAAGGATGATGTCCAGGATGGGCAAAAGCATGTTCCGACTTATGCTGTCACCGCCGACTGCGTTCGAGGATATTGACAATATGCTCTTCTTAACGCCACATTCTGTGAAACGATCAAAAGAAAAGGGAGATAAGTCGGGCAAAGGAATGGCAGAAAACGAATTAATTGTTGAGTTTTTCATAGCATCTGACATCAAAGAAGTAGATGAAAAATGATGATTTAAAGCATTGATATCGATATTATTAGAGTTTACATTTTGACGTGATTTGCCAATTCCCAATGACCTGAGAAATTTCCAGACCTTTGCTGGATTTTCGTCATCTACTGATTTGTGAACATGGCGACGAAGTGCATCCCTACACATCCTGTTGCAGCGATTACGAGCCTGAATATATCTATCTCTATTAATGTCATTAGGACGAAGCTTGTACCTGGTTTTGGTAACCGCTTTTTTGTGCATTAAAATTTTAATGTCCTCAGTGAGCCATGGTGCTGGAATATGTTTTATTTTAACTGCACGTAAAGGAGCATGTTTGTCGTACAATTGTGTGACTATAGAATTAAAGGTTAAAATCTGATCGTCTACAGATGTAGCGCTAATGACAGGGTCCCAGTCAATCTTTTTAGCATCCTCAAGAAGGGATTCGTGGTCCATACCACCAAAATTACGTTGCATGATGATTTGGGGCTTAGGTTTAGGAGGGCGAATTTTATAAGAAAGAAAGACAAGGTCATGAAAAGAAAAAACAGCAGCAGAATATTGTCCATGTTTGGCAATATTGTTAGGGGAAGAAACAATCATTAAGTCAAGGAGTGAGGGGACACAATTAGGGAAATGATGGGTAGCATTTAGAGGAAGAATGTGTAAGTTGCATGATGTAATTAGGGACTGAAGAGAGGAAGAACGATGATCCTTCCTTAGGAGGCAGGTATTAAAATCACCCATAATAATGGTGTGATTATAGGTAGGAGTAAACACTAGTGAAGCTCTCGTCACTACTGTTTGTTGTATTACAAGAATTACTTGATAAGCAATCATTGTCACTGCCACAGCTATCATTACTGAAAATATTAATCATATTAATAAAATTATAAATATGTATAATATACTAATCAACTTTACTCAACCCCGTAATATATATAAATGTATAGGTATATATGATACATGCACATATATCACCATATATTTTGTTATAATAAATAAATAAACAAAAAGTATGATCTAATAGCAAATTAATGCTAAACAAAAAAGTTAAAATAAAACAAAATAATTAAAATCCACCTGTTGGGTCGTGCGGGAAAGAGATGCCGGATAAGTAAATATCGAAAGAAATCAACAAATTGCAAATAAAAGAAAAAATAATAATAATATTAAAAAATAATTTAGTATGTACATTTCAATTTTTAAATTTACCGCCAAATTAAAACAATGGCAGAATGACACCTATGCATGCTAACCATTAAAAAGAAAAATATCAGCCGAAAATCCATCAAACTGCCAATGTGATGTGACAATGTTGTCATGAATGTCATTATCACTAGATTTTGAAACAATCAAGAACCAAGAACAAGAACTATTTTAACAACTACACACAAATTAAATAAGTAAATTGTAGAAAGTAATTAAAACAAAAGCAGGTAGTGTTAGTAGTAAAAACAAAAACAAAACTATACGCAAGACAAGCAAAACTAAAAAAGTTTGTAACGTTACTAGGACTTCACAGGACCTCTACGAATCCCCTTCGAAGATTTTTTATCTACAGCTGAAGAAACGAGCAGCTGGTGCTCGTTTCTTCAGCTGTTATGTGGCCGAAGACTCTAGCATACCACACTTTTTGTCGCATTGCAAGATCACGCATCTTCAGTAGGATTGGCCTGGGTTTTTCGGGATCTGCAGACCGGCCCATACGATGACACCTATTTATACTGGCAGCTGTGAACTCAGTAATCTTAAGCTGTGCACTTATTACCTTCACAACTGTGGCCTCTGTGCTTTCGTTCTTCACCTCGGGGACACCGTGAATGAGCACAATTTTTCTACGGGCTCGCATCTCCTGCTTGTCAGCTTCCTCTGCGAGTAGTGCTATTTCGTCCTGGAGAGATCTCAGTGCAAGCAAGATATAGGAACGAAATGAAGCAAAATCGTCAGCCAGCGAGGATGGTTTGGATGAAGAAGGAGAAAGCTGCAGTTGACCTTGGAAGGCATCCATCCTCTGCAGAAACAAAGCCTGCAGTTGTTGCTGCGATTCCAGAATTGCCTCCATCTTGAAGTGTTAAAGTGCCTTGTGTATTATAGTGTTCACCAAAACTTAGGGTTGCCAGATCATAATTTGATAAAGGAGGGCAGATGGGTCTAAAAAGGAGGATTTTCTATAAAAAAGGAGGACTTTCACAATTAAACGATTTTTTTGTATTATTTTACTTTATTTTAATTATATTTAGCGGAGCTGCCAATTTTTACAAGAAGTTCTTGGGTTTTCAACAAATAATTATGAAAATCTTCACATGTCATGTTTTTGAAGTTGTATTGAGTAAGAATTACAGATTTAACTGACTGCACACTAAGTCTGTTCCTCTCTTTGCTCCACTGAGTATTAATCAGTGAAAAAACTCTTTCCACGTTTGCGTTATGTGCACTTATACAGAAATAAAATTCGCAGATCTTGAGGAGTTCTGAGAAACATTCAATGTTTTTGGCACTTTTGAAGTAAATTGTCCACTGCTCGTGCTACTTCAAATCATAATATGTCTCATCATTATCTGATTTTGATTTAAGAAATAAAATCAAGTTACAAAATTGATCATGTAGCTTAACATCGTCAATCTCAACACCTCTGATTCTCAAGAATTCAATGCATGAAACTAAATCATCATATTTTAGGTTTTCGTTATCTTTCAGCAATGTCATCCACTCAAAACATTTGAAATCTTCTAAGGGCTTTATCCATTCCATCAAGTAATCTTCACAAGCCTTGTAAACACTGAAAAATTCGTTGGAAATGGACTCGGCCTCGTCATTATTGCGAAGCTGCTGACTTACGCTTAGTGGCAAAAAATTGTTGTTTCTTCGATTTCGAAGCATATGAAGCACGGATTGAAGTATCTTTGAAATTTCCAGAACGGAATTATGTTCCTCTTCGATTTTTGCCAAATTTGCTTGGTAAATAGACATAAGAGAATGTGTAAACCATAAATATGCTTCTGAAGTTGTGTTTTCGAAAAAGAATTTTATTAGGTATGGTGTTGTTCTTTGGCTTAAGAAATACTCTTTCAATGCTGGATAGAGCTTCAAAATTCTTTCAACGCATGGAAACAGGCTAAGCCACCTTGTTTTACTATGCCTTAGCTAAGGCTGGTAATTGATTTCGACGTAGTCGCAAAACTCTTTTAGTGACTCTGTTCTCACTGTGTACACAGAAAAATAATTAAATATTTTTAATATTATTGACTCAATGTCCAGTTTCATCAAATCGACACCATTGCGAAGGCTGTTATGCATAATATGTGCAGGGCAGCCGACTCCTATAAGGTTTTCTTTCTCCAAACTTTTATTTAGGCGCGTAAATACGTTTTGACCTGGGTTTCTGTTCACACCCCTAAAATTAACATTCGCATTATCACCAATAAATGCCACACACTTTGGGGTTAATTGGTACGTATTGAGTGTTTCGTATATAAGATTCGCAATGGAAAGCGAAGTTTCGTTCGGTAAACTTTGTAAATCAAGAATTTTCGTTTCGATTCCATTTCCAGTCCAGTTGAAATATTGAATCAATATAGGAAACAGTTTTTCTGCACCGTGGTTGCTGGCGTCTGTGGCAACAGAAAGACATGAAATGTTCCTCAAAGTTTCGATGATCGTCGTAATCGTATGTGGAGCAATAACTTGATTTACTATAGCTTCCGTCATAGTTTTTCCGCATTTAAGATTTTTCGCCGTTTCGGAATCAGCAAACATTTTTCTAGTCAAGCTCGCCGTACATTCCATAGAATTGTACGACTGATGATGCTTTACCGTATGGAAGGCTAGTGTTCCTTCTGCAGCATGGGTATTTTTGAGGGTCATTGAAGTAGAAGGTTGAAAATAGTTGGTTACCTTAGAAGAACCTGCTGCTCGTATCATCTTCTTATGCTTTTCCGTAGCTACGTGCCTTTCTAAAGCAATAGTGCCCTTGTTGCCTACATCCACATGGCAGTCGCAAATAGAACATTTCGCGTCAAAGTCGTCTCGCCCGCTAGTAAAACACGGATATTTGGCTCTTAATACTTCCGTAAATTTACACTTCCGCTTACTCATAATGAGTACGTAAAACATACTCAAATATTAAGTAAATCAAATCACTAGGATTCTCGTCGTGCGGTCGTGCGAGCGCAATAGTAAACTAATTGAATAATGAATTACAATAACAAACGCCGCGTCGAGTGCCGACGACAGACGGGTGCGGGCGGGTTCTGTGGAGTGGGGGGGCGGTGGCGCACGCATGCGCACGGTGAGTAGAGTAGTTACAGCGGCATCTACCGGCTGGCACGCACGCTCGTTTGACTTTTGACCACGCTTCAGCATGCAAGCCGCATGTCACGAAATTTTCAATGACATGCTGCAAAAAGGAGGACTTACAGTAGGTGTGGGAGGACGGGAGGACAAAACATGAAAAAGGAGGACATGTCCTCCTTTTGGATACCATCTGGCAAGCCTACCAAAACCCAAGTTTGTGAATCTATTAGTGAGATAACGCACCCAAACAGGTATTTGACTTTAATAATTAGTTGAACATTAAAATTATTTCAAAAATATTAGTATTTCCTTTTTTAAATTAAATTTTATAAGAGCTTGAAAATATCAGTTATATCACAGTGACTACCCACGTCCGAAAACAACCGAATAAGACCGTAAAACATTAATATTGCACATAATAGGTTAAGCTATTTTATAACAAAAAGCAATCACTGTAGGTGATATATTTTTACATTACAGTTTGATATTGAATTCATTTAACACATGAAACTAATTAAGTAATACAGAGTAACTGAGTTTGACTATTAGTAATTGTGTGTACCTGTCGTGGGGCTAGTCTGCTCTCTATTATAGATATGATAGAGTGCTGCAGCTCAGTAGGTGCCTCTCTGAGTATTTGATCACTCTGGCTGTGCAGTGTAGAACATCCACATAAGAGACACACATTAGTGTGGCCTCTTTGACTTGGTCCAGCCTGTTGTTCACCACTTCCAGAATCTTGTTGTAAAGACTGATTAACTGCATGCATAGCAAGATCTCTGCATGCTTCACATATGTAGTCTTCTTCAGTAATCTAAAAATTATAAACATGGGCTGAGCATATATTATGTTGAAAAATGTGGTGAATATTCATTCATTCAAGCATATATATTAAAAAACGTGGTTAATATATATTTAATTCGAAATTGGTCAATAACCATCTCTAGATTCAGCTTATAAAACACTCTTTTAAATTGTTTGTACAGATGAGCTAAACCTGTTAAAAAAAACTAGACCTAACATTGCCCTAGATTTTTTTAGAAGTGCCATAATAATACTGGTTTCATTACTATAATAGTGCAGGAGAGTAACGATACTCGTTTCTACAATAATAATAATAATATAGATGACTTTGTTAAAGACGTATGGAAGAGAAATGTGTCGAAACTAGAATCTTGTAATAAGGTAAAATACAGCCGCTTTATTCATTTTGACATTGTTATTTTATCCTATTATGTACACGGGTTCTTATGCCTTTTTGTTAATGACGTTACCAAGTGTTCTTATGAATTTATGGTTCGAATAAATGAATTGAATTGAGAGAATTTACAACTTTCCGAGACCATAACTCTCAGATCCCTCTCCGAAGACGAGACCTACAAATATCTCGGTATGTCACAGTCACAGTAAAAAAAAAAGTCATTGTGTATTTCAGCAGATGACATTAAGAAATTAGTGAAGGAGCGCTTCTTTCGCCGGCTGACAAAAGTACTTAAAAGTCTTCTGTCAGGCGGTAACAAGGCCTTCAACGGTTGGGTAATGCCTTTGCTGATATACTCCTTTGGCATACTGAGATGGACTCAGACTGAGCTCGACGCCCTGGACTGAGAGGTCCGTCAATTGCTCAAAACAAACCGCATGCTACACCCGCGCTCGCCTGTTATGAGACTGTATATCCCGCGGAAATGGGGGGGGGTCGAGGCATTTTTAAATGCCAAGAACCTTCACAACCGCGAGGTATGCAGTCTCAGGGATTTTTTCCGCAACAGCGAGTCCGGGATGCATCGCGATGTTGTGGCAGTTGACAGGAGCTTCACGCCTCTTTCATTGGCAAACGAGAACTGGTGCAAACCATCGGTGCTCAGCACTGATGATCGCAAGGAAGTATGGAAGAGCAAGGAGCTGCACGAGCGATTATATCGGGCCCTGACGGGACACGTGATGAATCTGCTCGCGTCGATGAACTGGCTGCGCTTCGGGGACCTCTTCGGGGAAACCGAGGGTTTTGTCTGTGCAATTGCAGATGAAGTTATCAAGACGAACAACTACCGGAAATACATAATGAAGGACGGTACGGTCGACATTTGTCGGGCATGCCGCCGTCCAGGCGAATCTCTTCGTCATGTTATTTCCGGTTGTTCGCATCTTGCTAACGGCGAGTACTTGCACAGACATAACCTAGTAGCCAGGATCATCCACCAGCAACTTGCTCTTCGATACTGCCTTGTCGAGTCCGAGGTGCCGTATTATACGTACGAACCTCTGCCAGTTCTCGAGAATGGTCATGCGTTGCTCTACTGGGACCGCTCTATCATCACGGACAGGACTATTGTCGCCAATAAGCCTGATATCGTGCTGGTAGACCGGTCTCAGCGCCGGGCTGTGATCGTCGATATCACCGTACCACAAGACGAGAACCTCGCGAAAGCCGAGAAGGACAAGCTGAGCAAGTACCTTGACTTGGCTCATGAGGTTACCGCCATGTGGGATGTTGAATCGACGATCATAGTCCCAAAAGTCGTGTCGGAAAACGGCCTTATAGCGAAAAGTCTCGACCAACACCTCAAGAGACTTTAGCTAGACGGTTGGATCAAGGGTCAGATGCAGAAGGCGGTCATCCTCGACACAGCGCGCATCGTCAGGAGGTTCCTCACTCTGCAGCCCTAACCACCGGTAGCGTGGGCCCTGCCCCGCTGCTGGCGGCTATCTAGGTTTAGGTATTTATTATGTTTTTACGTTGTTTTTAAGCTTTATATTGAAATTGTAAAAACTTAATTCTAAGAAGTAAATAAATGACTGGATAATAATAATATCGTTTATTGACCTTAATTACAATTTTGTCTATAGCTAGGAAAATACATTTCAATTTATACCTAGCTGAGACTGACTGGTACCTATACTAGTTTATGAAACTGTGCTACAGGTACCAGTGCCCTCCATGAGATTGCTTAACAGTAATTTACTAATTACTAATAAAGTGTAGCAAAGAATGTTCTACTACTGAACTGAAAATAACATAAAAACTATTTATCTTAGGGTCAATTCACACGTACCACAACCACACCACGTCGCAGCGACATAATGTGGTCAAGCTGTGGTTACGTGTGAATAGTGCCGCAGCGGCTTTTTGCAGTTGCGTTGTGGTACCGACAAAATGTCGATGTGGTTGCGTTGTCGGTGTTGTTGCGACGTGGTGACCACACGTGGTCATGTGCTTATGGTTACATGGTTTTGCTCGCGGCACTAGCGCCACTTTCATTAAAAACAATGTATCTTTTTATTTAAAACAAAAATAAAAATATCTTATTATTTTTATGAAAGTGGCGCTAGTGTTGCGTGCAAAACCATGTACGCCCTCTTAATTCATTAACAATAAAAAGTAAGATTATGATTGTGGGCACGTTTCATATAGTTTCCTATTATTACAACAGTATGCATGTACAGTTAGCGTCATATCGACCTACCCTTATCTGTAAAATTTCTGCAACTGAATTTCAACCTAATTTTAAACGTATAGAGATCAACATCGGCTGTGGTTTTTTCATTTTCGTAGGTCAATATGTCGCTGACTGTACGTTACGCACACGCCACGTACCCGGTCTGCTCAGGCCTTTATTATTACCTAACTGTGGTAGGGGGATAGAAAGCGAAAACAAAGAGCATACTTAATATATTTTTATTTATTTTGTCATTCAAAAATCAATGGAGGTATGTAATTAATCTCCGAAAATATCCGTTATAATCGGATCATTATAGTTTGAAGCCCGAGAAGAAACGCTGAGTGGAGATGCTGGCACTGAAACATCTCTTGGTGTGGATGTAGTACGCAAAAGTGATGGTCGCTCGTACGGTTGGTAAGCTGGTGTCGTATACCCCTGTCCATATTCACTAATGATAATTCGTAATTATCATTACGTGTAGGTCTGTAGGTGTGTGATATTTTTGAATTACATTCAATATTTATATCTGAGCATTCAGCTTCCAATCATAGCGAATGGTTTTAAATCTATCGTATGAAGATTTGAAGATAGCAAAAAATGCATATCTCTGTCACAGGACTTGTCAGGTTCCTGTGTACGAGTATGTTCAGTTACTTGATCGCTCAAATGACTTGTTATTTTTTTTATTAACCCATATTCTGCATCATCTTTTTTTCTTTGGATATATTTTGGTCTCTTCCAAACTTCAGAGTTCGGTACAAACGTTTCAGTAGTATTATCGTCTTCATTACCGATTTGTTCAATGTCATCGTTTTTGTTTTGTACTGGTAGAGACGATGTTGTATTTCGATTTTCAGACAATGGCTTTAAAAATAATAATTGACTAAAGTAGTAGTATCTCTTCGTACTACCTGCTGAACCGCTTCTTTGTAAATTTTGTTTTTAAGGTCTCTGTTGAAAGAGTCTCTTAAGCTTTTCTATTTTCTTTGTAAGTTGGCAGCTGAAAAAATAATTGTGAAATTAAAATTTGTAGAAAAGATACCTACATGACCTAAATGTATGAAACAGCAGATTTTTCCATCCAGTGTTATTTATTTCAACCTTTTGTAACTAACACCCTGTATCACCCTGTAACACCATTTCATTATTATATGTTTTTAATTTTTTTTGTTACAGATATTTGGCAACGGGATGTTCGTTTGAAGATCTCGCCGATTTTTTTAAATGTGGTACTTCAACTGCCAGCAAAATTGTCCACGACGTGTGCCGTCTGATTTGGGATAAATTACAGCCTATTCATTTACCACCATGTAATAAAACAATGTGGCTTGATATTGCGAACAAATTTAAAAAGAAAGCAAATTTTCCAAACTGCTTAGGGGCTGTAGATGGGAAACATATTAGAATTATTCATCCACCACGCAGTGGTTAATTATCCTTTAATTACAAACATTTCTTTTCTATTGTTTTAATGGCCGTATGTGACGCCGATTATTTATTCGTGTATGTTGATATAGGAGCCTACGGTTAAACTTCTGATTCAACTATTTGGAGGGACTGCAGTTTATATGATGGAATGGAAAGAAATGATTTAGATCTACCTGGACCGCAAGCAATTACCCCTGTAGGTAGGCCCTTGCCTATGGTATTCATTGGCGATGAAGCCTTTGGATTACACAAACATTTGCTGCGACCATACAGCAGCAAATTAACAATGAAAAAACGTATTTTTAACTATAGATTATCACGAGCTTGAAGATATGTAGAATGTTCCTTTGGAATTTTGACAAACAAATGGCGAATATTGCATAGGCCAATTAACGTGTCAGTTGAATTTGCAACAGACATAGTGAAAGCATGTGTCGTATTACATAATATAGTACGCAAGCGAGATGGCTATAAATTCGATGACACTTTATCGATAACTTCAAATTTGTTACGAATGCCTTTGATCAAAATCATGACGGCATTCGAGCAGATTCTGTTAGAAATGAATTTACCGACTATTTTGTAAGCCCTGAAGGTGAATTATCGTGGCAGTACAATAAAGCGTGAATGGTGTTGTTAGGTATTATACTCGGTTTAATCAATAAATAGTACTTAATTAATAAACTTACTACACTTGTATAGTATTTATGCCAGAAATACCGACTTGGGGCCCATAGCAAGTCTAGAACATTATTATTTTGCTTTTATACCGATTTTAATAATTTTACCCCCACACTTTAACAGGTTAGACACTTACCTAGGGTTCCCGGCGTCGTCCAAAGCCCAGTTTGGTCTGACAGGAAGAAGGAAGGAAGGGAATAAATGAGATACCAAACCAGGGAGCTTCCAGGCGATCTCGCGAATTCCCAGAACGATCCTGCGTTCTAGAAACGGCCAATCCAGTGGCCCCTTCACAAATAATATCCCAGCACTAATCCCGTAGCGATATATTCCCGTTAATACGTATTCCCGCACAATATTAACACTTTAAACCAGATTATATAGATCAAAGTAAAAAACGCTTCTTTTTCGTTCCAGCGAAAAACAGACAACGTCACTTCACAGCCGGCTGTCAAACCATAGATCCGCTATGATTTTTAATGTTGCCCGATTATACGGAACAAAACCCCCGACCAATTGAACTCCTGTTCAATTTTAGAAAACCAGTATTTAGTAACTAGTATTTAGCAGTATCCAGACCCGTATTCCCGCGCAACCCGCGTCACGGTTACTAGTTGGTCCCGCGTTTTAATTTACATAAAATATTAAAATGGCTCATAAGCCCACTGAACCTACTTTACGCGACGTAATGAAAGCAGTGACAGATCTGGCTTCGAAAGTCAGCGCCATTGAAGCTGTTATTATAAGAAACGAAGCGAAAACCGAACAATTTAACAACATCATCAAGAGCATCAAAGAAGCACTAGAGGGTAAGTCCCCTAAAAACACTTTGACAAATGCGGGTACCACAAGTAACATGACCCCAACTCAGCAGCCAACATTGCGACCTGTACGTCAAGCGCGTATAAAAGCTGCATCAGTGATGGCCCATGCTCAACCGCAGAGGAAGGGCACCCCACTGCCGGCACCTAATATCACTGAAGCACCAAGGACATCTTTTTACAATCAACTGAAAACACCTAACGTAAACCAAACAAGTGTTCTACCCCCTAATAAGACCGGGTCGGTAACATCCCACCTTGTGGCCACGAAACATGCGGTCGAAACTAATGGGCATGGCGATTCCTCAGTTGGCGATTGGCATAAGGTGGGGAAGAATAAATCATCAAGGAAAAGCCAAATAATCACTGGTATAGGAAAATCAGACGAAGCGCTGCAAGCTGTGGAGCGATTAAAATATATTCAGGCGTGGCAATTCAAACCAGAAACCACCAAAGAAAATGTCTTAAAGCATATTAATAAAGTACATCAGTGTGACAAGTACTATGTCGAAAAAAGGGAATTAAAATCCAACTGGCACTCTGCGTTTATAATCGGGATCCCCGAAAGTCTGTACGAGCGCATGAACTCGGCGAGCTCGTGGCCCGCTGGCGTGAGAGTGAGCAAATGGATTTTTCGATCGCGGGCCTCGGCCGGCGGCGGCGGCGGCGGCCGGCCGCAGTAGCTGCGCGCCCGCCGCCCGACGACTACGAGTATGACATGCAGAACAATCCGAGGCAGTCAGCAAATAATACCGACATTTCGCGCCAGAACGAATGCGGTCACCCGGCACCGATCGCTGCCGCTGGTAGTGGAATCGGTCGTGAACCTCAGCAGCCGCTAGTAATTTGCCACCAAAATATTCGTGCTATTTCTTCGAATGAAAAAACACGAAAATTAGAAGTATTATTAAAAAGTGATTTAAAGTGCGATGTCTTGGCTATTTCAGAGCACTGGCTCACGATAGATAAACTGAAATGCGTGCAAATTGACGGCTTTAAGTTGGTTTCGAGCTTTTGTAGACAAACTATCCAGCACGGTGGGTCCTGTATATACGTAACAAACGAGACTAAGTGCGTAGAAAATCAAACATTAATTAAAATCTCACGCGAACAATATTGTGAAATATCGGCGGTCGATCTCATAGACTACGGCTTAACCGTTGTATGTATGTACAGGACCAATTTAGTTGGTGCTGGTTTATTTATAGACAACCTAGAACGTCTGCTCGATAAGATCAATGAATTAAGTATTAATTGTATCATGGTGGGTGACATGAACGTAAATACATTAAGTGTCGGTGACTGTGACGTAAAACGGCTAAGTAAGCTGCTAGTAGATTATAATATGACAAATGAGGTAGATTTCCCCACGCGCACTACCGCCACTTCCTCCACGAGCTTAGACCATGTTTATTCGACGTTGCCGGGATGCTTGGTGGAGACCACGCCCGTCGTCACTAATCTCAGTGACCATGTCGCAATAAGATGCAAGGTGTCGAGCAACAAGTGTAGTCAATCGCAAATTCCTCGATACGGGCGGGGTTTCTCGCAAGCAAATCGGGATAACTTCATATTAGCGCTAGAAAGCGTCGATTGGGCCGAAATACGGTCACTACGTAAATCTGCGGACGAGTTGGTGACTTCCATTATAAACATAATTAAAAATAAAATTGACATTTGTTTTCCGTTAAAAAGAATGATCAACAAAAAAGCTGACTCATCGTGGGTAACTCCCGATGTAAAAAATTATAAAAATTTATTATTTGACATTATCGAAATTTGTAAATTGTATCCGAATAATAATAATATTGAGATATTGATTTCGGACATGAATGAATATTACAATAAGTTAACCAGAAACGCTAAATCTGCATATTACACTCGTGCATTATGTAAGAGTAATAATCAGTCCAAGGCTGTGTGGGCCATTGTGAATAAAGAAAGGGGAAAATACAATTCCCCTTCCCTTGACTTTACCGACGTCCTTAAGGACTCTAGCGGACAGAAGTTTCTGTATAAAAAAGCAGCTTTGAATGAAATGAATACACGATTCGTGCAGGCGTCGGCCGCGGCCGGCGCGCCGCGCGCCGACGTCGCGCTGGCCGTCGCCGCGTTGCGCGCGGCGCGCCCGCCGGCCGACCGCTCCCTGCGCTTGCTGCGGTTTACTGCGGACGAAGTGCTGCGCATTGTTACTGCTCGTATCCCGGCAAAAGCATCTAAAGACATTTATGGAGTCTCAATGATGCTTATAAGAACTGCAATATTTTCACTTGCTCCAATATTGGCGGAATGTTTTAACTGCTGCATGATGGAGGGAACTTACTCGACTGCAATGAAAATAAGCAAGATATCTCCGCTGTATAAGGGGAAGGGGGCCGTGAAAACGTCGACAGCTATAGGCCCGTCGCAATAATACCAGCGGTGGCGAAAGTGTTTGAAAATGGTATTAGCGATCGCCTAACCGTTTTCCTGGCATCCACGGCCGCTCTCTCCGACCGCCAGTACGCGTACCGGAAGGGTTCCTCGACGACGTCCCTAACGCGGGATGTTATATCTCGGGTGCTACAGGCCCGGGAAAAAAAACAACAGGTGGCGATTTTATGCTGCGATTTGTCGAGGGCGTTTGACGTTGCCGACCGCGACCTACTCGCTGCAAAGTTGCAGCACTATGGCGTGGGCGGCGCGGCTCACGCCTTACTAACAGATCTCATGCTGGGCAGAAGCCAGACTGTAGTAGGCTGCGGAGGCATGGAGAGATCGGACATCCTGAGTACGGAAATGGGAGTCGCTCAGGGATCTTCGGTTTCGAACATACTGTTTTCTTTACTCCTGAACGATCTTCCGGAAGCCGTGACGGAGGCCGAAATTTACATGTACGCTGACGATGTTGCTGCGGTGGTTACGGCGGTTTCTCTCGATCTACTGGAGCGGAGATTGCATGAGGTGGCCGGTCAGATGGCGCGGTGGTTCAGCATGAACGGACTCGTACTAAATCTGACCAAAACCCATTTTGTGCATTTCTGTCTATCGGGTCACAGGACGCGACAGTTGACAGTCTCGTTGGACGGGAGTAATGTGTGTCAAACGGACGTCACCACTTTCCTGGGATTCGAAATAGATCGGGGCTTAACATGGGAAAACCACATCAATAAATTATGTGGCAAACTGGGTGGTGCGTGCTTTGCTTTGGGTCGTATCGCCAAAATTGTACCGATTGAGGTAGCTAGAGGGTGTTACTTCGCCACGATCCATTCCCTTATACAGTACGGAGCTGAGATGTTCGGTCGGGCCGCCGACCGCGGTCGCGTGTTCAGGCTACAAAAGCGTGCAGTCCGTGCTATAGTGGGAGTCCCACAGGATAAATCTGCACGGCCCTTATTTAAAAAGTTTGGGATATTGACGTTTCCCGCAATAGTCATTTTCCAAGTCGCGGTTTACGTCAGATCAAACTTAACTCTGTATAATGTGCTTAGCAATGAAACACGCAGTAAGGGCAAGCTCTCTGAGGTACGGCACACGATGGAGAAGTCTGCCAGATCGACATACGTCATGGGGCCGACAGTCTACAATAAACTCCCAGAAAACGTCACTTCTGCGCCCACAATGGGAACCTTTAAATTGCGTTTAAAACAGTGGCTTATCGAGCAGTCGTTCTACAGCTACGAAGAATTCGTTCAATTGAAATGATTGTAACTTAAGTTTTTAGACATTAACGTTAAAATGAATTATTTAATAATTTATTATGTATTATTAATTTATGTTGACATTGTGAATGTAAAAATCAATTGACATTAATTAATTTATTATTTAAATTTTCGTATTATTAATAAACGAGTATACTGTAATATTAATTACTACAATATGTTGCAGTAGGTACACAGTACCTACACAATACACATGATTGTATATAATTAACCAATGTTTCTGACTTGTAACAAATGTTATCAATAAATGATTATGATTATGATTATGACCTCAAATAAAAACGAAATTCCCAACTTTGACCCGAAAGTGGAAATCAAACCAAAAAAAAAAACCTTTACCAACAATAGCAATAAAATTAAATAAAATTTTAACCATGAAAAATACGTATATCTAATAAAGAGGCAGGCGTGCCAGAGAGGACACCGCGCGCTGAAGTCTGGAACCAGAAACCAGAATCTCCGCCACGCGGGGTGTGCCATCAGTACCAGATATCAATTTTAAAATACGTCCCCTACGCCAGAGTAGGGGGGCCAAATTTGCCTCTTTTAATAATACTAAGTCCCCTTCCCGAGGGGCCTCCGTCCTATCTGTCCATTTTACCCGTTGTTGCAACAGATGCAAGTACTCGGCCGACCAGCGCCTCCAGAAGTCTTGACTTATTTGCTGCAATAACTGAAAACGGGACAGGCGTCCGGGCCGCTCATCCTTCCAGGGATACTCCGGCAACGCGGTTAAAGGCTGACCGATCAAGAAGTGACCCGGCGTCAAGACTTCTAGATCGTTAGGGTCAGGCGAGATTGGACAGAGAGGACGGGAATTAACACTGCCTCCACGCGGCATAGTACCGTGACTAACTCTTCCCAAGTTAACACGGTCTCCCCGATGACACGGCGGAGATGGGTTTTAGCAGACTTCACCGCAGCCTCAAAAATTCCTCCCCAGTGAGGACAGGCCGGCACACTAAATTGCCAGCTGATTCCCCGCTGGGCGAGAGCCAGACTTAAACTATTATTACCAGAATTTAAAAAATTATTAACTTCGCGTAAATAATTCGCCGCCCCTCGATAATTTGTGCCATTGTCCGAACGTATTAAAGAGGGTACTCCTCTTCGCGCTACAAAGCGATCCAGCGCCGCGACAAAGGCCTCCGTAGACAGCGCAGAGATCAGCTCCAGGTGGACTGCTTTGGTGGCCAAACACACAAAGACGCACAGGTAGGCTTTAACGACCTTGGCGTTACGCAACGTCGATGACTTGACCGAGAAGGGCCCAGCGAAGTCCGTTCCGACCCCGTCGAACGGCCTCGAGGGAGAAATCCTATCCGGAGGAAGATCTCCCATCATGGGCTGCATGGTAGACGCCTTGAGCCTATAACAAGGGACACATCTAAACAGCACCTTTCGGACCGCCCTGCGAGCCGACAAGATCCAGAATTCACGCTGCAACACAGCGAGAAGCGCGCCACATCCAGCGTGCGCGTTACCGATATGCCGATCGGTGATCAGCAGGTCCACCAGAGGACCTCCTTTCGGTAGCAACAGGGGGTGCCTGCTGCCGTACGGCAGGTTGCCCAAGTAACAATTTAACGTCGTATAAAGGTTAAGTAAACGTTATCTGAATACCATACATCGCTATAATAAAGTCATACTAACGTTATAATAACGTTTACTAAACGCGAAAATGGCCCCAGTTATACGACCTAAATGGTCGTATAATGGTCATACAGAAAGCTCGAGCCAACTTCGTTAACGTCATTCAACAGTCGTACAAATGTTATGTGATAACCACTTTCGTCGCGCAGTAGTCGCATCCTAACTTTACAACGACTCGTTTGTTGTATTGTGGCCGTACAGGTGTTATTGAATGACTAAAACGTTTTGTTTGAGTCAAGTGACAACACCTGTACGACTTATTCATATTAATGTTCGTCGCAACGTGTTTGTGGTTCGAAGATTTAATTTAGTGTAAAATAAAAACATACTACAACTTACTGCAACTGGGAAATAATAAGGCGAGTGTTATTTAATTTTCATATCTTGCTTACTTTATCTGTCTCTCATTTGACTGGGAACTGAAGTTTTATGATAATATACCTATGTGAATACTATTCAGATTTTCATGCCCCCTCGTAATTTTGTGTTATAATCATATTTTCATTAAAAAAATAGTTTTATTTTTTTCTAAAAATGTCCGACTGTTGCTTTTGTCGCACACTTACCTCTGTACGACCAGATGATGATGATGATGGTCGCCATGACAGCTAGCTATTAGAGTTCCTCAAAAACATTAAAACCCTTTTCGTATTGTCAATATTCACGAAAATTTATTATTTGTAAATAATAAATAAAATAAATAAATAATAAATATTGGTGGACAATTCACACACAACACCATCTATTTCAGGAAAGAACACTTCATAGTGCAGTGCGGTTTTTCGTAGGAAAAATTCATCAAACTTCCGTAAATATGGCCGTCTAATCATTATAAAGTCACAACCTGACTTAAATGCGACTGCAAGTTTGATTAAAGTCAGGACAGGACTTTAAACGGACATCATGTAATATAAAGGTTATATTTGAGTCGTCAATAAACAACCCAGTCATTTAAGAGTATTTAATTGACCGCTGTAAAACAAGGTACTGATTGTTATATAAACGGCACTATGAAAACGTCTTTATAACATCCACGTTGTATAAATGTTGTATAAAGGTTTTCCAAAAACATAATTTGGTGTGTTCAGAACGTGTATTGGACTATAACGTTAGTATGACTATTGCGTTGTCGTACAAACGTTTTAGCTAAGACTGTAATATAACGTCGTATCGTTTAGTCTCCCCAACGTTGCTAATACCAGTTTACTATGACATATTCGTCGCACGACTAATTAGTTGCATTAAATACATCTATAGGACCTGGTAGTCATCTCATTACCATTGTAAGACTGCTATCCAACTTTAGGTCGTACAAGTCAAGACTTATACGACGTATTTGTTTGTTGGGTGGCTTTCCGGAGCCGACCTCCTACGCGCAGAAGACCATCCTGACCTGTGAAAGGGTTCAACTTGGCGACCGCACCCTTCAAGCGAGCGCGTCCGCAGCGCAGCGCCTCAAGTTCCGTCGGAAACCTCTCACCCTGCACCAGCCGAATGAGGTGCAGCAAGGAACTCCGACGCTCCTCCACAGTGGCGATCTGGTCACTCCTCCTCTGACGAGGGTGACGACAGTTGTGGATGAAGCGTTTAATCCAGCTAGTTACCCCCAACAACTTATCCAGCTTGCTGTAACGACCCGTCAACCAGTCAGGGTCTGGGGGCACTTCCGCCACAATCGCATGCACGCGGACTCCGGGCAGCTCCGCTCGCTCCGAGTCCGCGCCGAGAGCTGGCCAGGAAGCTTCTGGCTCCCGCAGCCAGTCCGGACCCCACCATAAGGGGTGATCAACTAGCTCCGGCGCGGAACAGCCGCGCGAAGCACAATCAGCCGGGTTCAACTCACCCGGGACATGTCTCCAAACAATGTCCAGTCCAATGTTTTGGATTTGGGAAACCCGATTTCCCACAAAGGTGTCCAAAGTGTGAGGGGCTGCTCTCAACCAGGCAAGCACGACCTGACTGTCTGACCACGCATAGACATTCCGGATGTCTATCGAGGTGTACAGTTCCTGATATACATGCTTGAGCAGCCGAGCAAGTAATGTGGCTCCGCTCAATTCCAGTTTCGGAATGGTGAGTCGTGTCCTGATAGGAGCTACCTTGCTCTTCCCCAATAAGAGCGTGACATTGACGTGGCCTCCAACGTCAACTGTACGCAAGTACACAGATGCGGCATAGCCCAGCTCGGACGCATCACAGAACCCGTGCAGGCTGATCCGGCTACAGCCTGGTGGCAGAATGCGACGGGGCAACGCCACTCTATTGACCGTTTCGAGGTCAGATATCAAACGAAGCCAAGTGTTAAGCGAGTCTCCAACCAGGGGGTCGTCCCAGGAGACCTTCAGAGTCCAAAGTCGCTGTAACAGACACTTGGCTGCGAACAGAACCGGACTGATCCAACCGTTTGGATCAAACATCCTAGCGATGGTGGACAAAACCGTCCGTTTCGTCCACGCGCGTGTGGCTTCCAGTGCCACCCGAAAGGTGAAGATGTCAGCAACCGGTTGATACTGCATGCCCAGAACCGCAATCCCGTGCGGATCGTCACCTTCCTCAAAGAGCCCGGGATCCTGCTGGTGATCGTCCGGAATACCAGCCAGGACGTTGGGGTCGTTAGAGAGCCATTTCCGAAGCTCATAGCCTCCAGATGCGAGAAGCTCTGTAAGCTCATCCCGGAGCAACAGAGCTTCCTCCACCGTCTGCGCACCAGTGCAAACGTCGTCCACGTACAGGTCGCGTTCCAGAACTGCGGCTGCACGTGGGTACCGAGCCCGTTCTTGCTCCGCCAACTCCAGCAGTGAGCGGATCGCAATGAAGGGGCTTGATCTCAACCCATAGGTGTTGGTGTTCAACTCATACACCATCATAGGGTCCTGAGGACTTTCCCGCCAGAGGATCAACTGGAACCTCCTGTCCTCGGGGTGTATGACCGTTTGTCGGAACATCATACGGATGTCCGCTCCCAACACCACCTGATGCCTACGGAAATTCAGGATGATGTCTACAATATCCCGATATAACTTCGGTCCAGCGTGGAGGCACTGGTTCAGTGACACTCCTGTCGAAGTCGGAGCGGATCCATCGAACACCGTCCTGAGTTTGCCTGTCGACGCTTTCAAAACAGCGTGATGAGGCAAAAAGTAGTGGTCCATGGTCGACCAGTCGTCGCGAGCCGGAGACATGTGGCCCAGTGCCTCATACTCCCTCATGAACTCGATGTACTTTTCCCGAAGTACAGGATCTCGAGCCATGCGTCGCTCCATGGACCTGAGCCTTTTCTCGGCCAATGATCGAGACTGGCCCAGACGCGGGGGGTTATCCCGGAAAGGCAGCCTAGTCTCCAATCGCCCAGAAACCATTCTCCGAGTGTGAGCCTGATAAAAGTTCTCACACTCCACGTGCTCGGGATCCAGCCGAGACACGGTAGGCGGCTCTTCGATCTCCCAGAACCTCTGCATGATCTGAGCGAGGGCCGTTCCCGTAAAAGAAGCCTGATTCGACTGCTGCCACTCATCCACCATTCCCAAAATGGCGTTCCCGTAGATGGTGGGCAGCGCCATCAGCGAAGACTGGTCCAACAGTCTAGGCTTCCCGTTCATGATGTAACCCAGTACATCAGAACCCAACAAAAGATCTACCGGACCCGCCATCCCGAAGCGGGGATCCGCCAACCTGAGACCCTTAGTACAGGACAAACGATCCGGATCTATGTCCGCCTGAGGAAGCCAACCGACAACCGAATCCATGACGGTGGCCCTGACCGCAATCCTTTCCGAATAGGAATGTACGGACGAGAAGGAGAGGCGGGTCTGTCCAGCCGACCGCACCTCTGTGTTCCCGACTCCCCGCAACGGAGTCGGTGACGGAAACCTAGCCAGGCCCAGGCGATGAGCAACCCGGGTTGTTAAAATGCACCCCTGGGACCCTGTGTCCAAGAGCGCTCGTATCCGGACGTAGTCGCCTCTTGGACCCCAAACCCTTAACCAGAGGGTGGGCAGCAGGACCACCGGTTGATCCTGTGCCAAGGGAACGGAGGCTAGTCAATCCCTCCGAGGCCCGTCCGAACCCGTCGGACTACCGGGCCCAGCCCAATATGGCTGCCGAGTGCAAAGGGCCATCGGAGGGGGGGCATATCCGGCCGCCCTGCCATACCGAAAGTAGGGCGGGTGGTATTCCAGCCTCGGATGTTCATGGAGGGGAGGCGTGTACGCCCTCCATTCCATCGGTCGCGGATCCAGCGGCGGAGAAGGGTAACGCTGGGGAGGTGACCCCAGTGGTGACTCCGGTATCACCCTTCCACCTCTCCAGTTCGCCCGCGTCCGCGCGGGCTGTGAGGTCGGTGACCGAGCCGCGTGTAGGACGCCCCTTGTTGGGCTGCCCGGTGCTGCCGTGGGTTGGGGTGGAGGGGGTGTGCTCCACGCTGTAGCCACTTCATTGTTGTACAATGCGTGGCTCTGCGTGGGAGCGCCCCCGCCCGTGGAGGGCCCCCTCCCTGAGGGCTGTCGACCAGCACCATCGCTCCTGACGCACAAGAGCTGGTGGTGTGGTCCCCCACACCCAGGACACGGCCGTGCCGTGGGGCAGTCATTGTACAAATGACCCCCCAGGCACCCGTAGCACCGACGCAACCGCCGAACGATCCCTCGTCGTTCGGAAGTCGTCCGCGCAAGCAGGGCCGGACACTGCACCAGCGCGTGAAGCTGGCCACAGTTCGGGCACTCCTGCTCCGACGCACTCGTCACCGTCGCCGTCCGCTTCACCGCACCCTGAGTGCGGGGATTGGTAGGTCGCGGTCCTGTTCCGGCAGGGCCACGAGCTGACGCGGCGGGCTGCGCCTCCTGAGGCGCCGACTCTGCCATCCTCGCCTCCCACTCCAGGACCCGAAGTAGCTCCTCAAACGTGGGGAAGACCTTCGGGTCGCCGTGAAGGCCCCTTTCCCGCTCGAACCGGGCGCGCAACTCCAGCGGCACCTTGCCCAGCAGGATGTGGACCAGCAGAAACGACCAGTGTTCTACTGGCAGTCCCAAGCTGCGCAAGGCGTTGTACGCCACCTTCACGGGCGTGAGGATTAGTGGCCGCAACTGAGACCTCTCAGTCACCTTCGGCAGCCCCAGTATTTGTGACACGTGAGCGTCGGCGAGGAGCCGAGGATTTTGAAACCTCGTCTCCAGCAACTCCATCGCCGTGCCGAAGTTGTCGTCGTCCAGCTCCAGGTGCTGGACCAGGGAGAGTGCCTCACCCTCCAGTGACGTGCGGAGATAGGCCAGTTTCTCCGCCCTTGTTAAATCGGTGCGTGAATCCACGAGAGAGGCGAACATGCTCCGGAAGCCGCTCCACTCCCGCAGGTTCCCTGTAAACCTGGGCAAGTCCAGAGTGGGAAGGCGTCCCACTACACCCGAGCCCGCATCCCTGATGACGGGTCCCGAGCTCGCCCTTCCCTGACGAGACCTCTCCAGCTGGCGAACCCTTTCGGAGACCTCGTCGTACACATCCAGGATGCGCCGCATGTCCGCCTCGATCCTCTCCATCTGCTCCTCAGGTGGAGACGGCCTTGCATCCCGCAGCGATCCTGCGCTCCTCTCAGCGACCTCCAGGCGCCTGTCGAGCTGTTCTGCCCTGTTTAGCAGCGCCTCCTCCCGGTCTCTCCGGCCGACCAATCCTTGTAAGGATTCGAACCATCGGAGCTGGTTGGCCAAATCCGAAGCCATTTTAAATTTAAATTTAAATTTTAAATTAGCCTAAAGTTCGGACAATGTCACAACAAATATATCCGCAACCTATTAAGCCGGATACCACTTAATACCAATTTCCCGACAGTTTGGGGAGAAATTATAAACTGGGAACCCCCAAATATCTGGCCTACCTGATATCTTTTCCCAGAAAACTAAAAACAAAAGAGGGGTATTTACGGCTAACCGCGCTCTGTCTACCAAAAAATGTATAGTATTTATGCCAGAAATACCGACTTGGGGCCCATAGCAAGTCTAGAACATTATTATTTTGCTTTTATACCGATTTTAATAATTTTACCCCCACACTTTAACAGGTTAGACACTTACCTAGGGTTCCCGGCGTCGTCCAAAGCCC
Source organism: Ectropis crepuscularia (assembly GCA_963693475.1). Lineage (NCBI taxonomy): Eukaryota > Metazoa > Arthropoda > Insecta > Lepidoptera > Geometridae > Ectropis > Ectropis crepuscularia. The sequence continues at coordinate 26,830,690 of OY856355.1, forward strand.
AGTTTGGTCTGACAGGAAGAAGGAAGGAAGGGAATAAATGAGATACCAAACCAGGGAGCTTCCAGGCGATCTCGCGAATTCCCAGAACGATCCTGCGTTCTAGAAACGGCCAATCCAGTGGCCCCTTCACAAATAATATCCCAGCACTAATCCCGTAGCGATATATTCCCGTTAATACGTATTCCCGCACAATATTAACACTTTAAACCAGATTATATAGATCAAAGTAAAAAACGCTTCTTTTTCGTTCCAGCGAAAAACAGCCAACGTCACTTCACAGCCGGCTGTCAAACTATAGATCCGCTATGATTTTTAATGTTGCCCGATTATACGGAACAACACTTGTTTTTTTCTTATGTTTCCTTACTATCAAAATCTTTATAAAACTTCATGCAAAGGTTTTCCCATGCTTTGTTTTTTAAAATGCGATTGGAATACACCTCTGTCCTTTGATCCCAAAGGCATGGCGAATTGCGAATCTCCTCAATAAACATATCCGTGTCAAAAGTTTCGGAGTCGGACATTTTAATTTTTCGCACAACCACGCGGCAACTCAGTACAACGCAGAATGAAAGAGGGGAGAGGGGAGCGCAGGCGCCAGCTAGGCGCGCGCTGTTGATGACGTCATGTCGTGGCGATGTGGCCGCGGTGCCGCCGCCGCGTGGCGGCGTTGCCGTCGCGATGTGAGGGCGATGTGTTTGTATTACACAGGTGGTCGATAACAACGTCAAAATGTGGTACATGTAAATTGTAATATTCATTTTCAATACAAAATATACGCCCGACCACATGGCGTCGTTGTGGTGTGGCTGTGGTGTGGTTGTGGTACGTGTGCATTGACGCATAATAAGTCTATTTATAAATTGTTACTTAAAGCAATCGAAAATGTTTGAGTAAATTATAAAATTATGTGTATTATGTTGTTGGCTAACACTTACATCTAAGTATGCCGTATAGAAATGAGGAAATAAAAATAATAATATGAGGTACATTAGTTTGACAAATATATGTGACCTACATTGCGACAATTATAAATTTGAAATTTTTACAAAGTGTTCAGTTTCGCTGTATGACAACTTTTTCAAAAAATCGGTTACGGCTATTCTGAGTTTAAACGGAAGCGGATAAATATTAATTAAATCATTTACTCTGTTATACAAAAAGTTTGTAAAGGCTTCATGGTGCCTAGCAGCACGTGTCGTACGACACGTAGTGGTAGGACATACTCTGCTTCTTCTTCTTCGAGAGCTATCATCTGCTGGATTATATGGTAGATGTCTATGGTAGGATTGTATGAAGCAGAAAGAGTTGTTTAACAGTTAAAACATCAGCCTCTTTGTAGAGGGCTTTAGTACTATATCGGATAGGTTTCTTTAGCATTACTTTTAAGATGGCTCATTGGGCTCATTGGTAGTTTTTTGTGTCTGTAATAGTGTGTAGTTCTGTTACCTACAATGGGTTTTTTCTACCACAAATGGGCATATAATACATATAATAACCAGCCTATAGAAATAAAAATTTCTGAAAAGCCGTACAAAATACAAAATTACATCGTCCGAACAAACAAAAATGTTCATAAAAAATGTTCATAAAATGAAAACTACTAAACCAAACTGTACAAAATTTCTATGGAAACAAAGTTCAGCGATTTGGCAACAAGAAAAGAATCACGTAAATTGTGTAAGTACATACATAAAAAACCTGCTGAATTTATAACCTCATCCTGTTGAATTAGTTTAAAATAACTACTCGTAAAGTTTAATCTTCCCTGATTTTGTTTTTTTTTTATAGAAGTTTTGAATAATCTCTAGTAATAATATTTAGTAATAACTACCTACTCAAATAGTAAAACACATATGTATGTAATAATAATAAAAATATGTATGATAAATAGGCATAAATATACTCGTACTTACTTTTTCCGGCACCGCAAACACTGGCATCGATTCACTCACAGTCACACTTTTTATTAAACGGTTTTATTTTAATGTTCAAAATTCCGGAAACAATTGAATAATGTGTTGTACGTATTTATATAAAAATATATTGCAAGCACAGCTCAAGTCTCAGGTCCCTTCGCAGGTCTAAACAAGCATCCGGACGAGCGAGTGCACGGACGGCAGCGGCACTTTGCAAGTCTCGACATATTTATTATGGTGTACCTACTCTTGTACTATTATCTATTGGTCTATTCAATTCTGAGTTTGAAATGAGTCTCGAATATTTTTGAGTATCTGCCTAGTGAATGATGCTACCTGCCTATGTTGATGGGTAAATCCAAGCCAAAATGTTTGTTCTTTATTATGAAAACCAGAAAAAGTTTCGTGGACCCCCACTTACAACCTGTGAACCTCTGTTTTCTTTTCATGTCTACGTGAACCCCCATGTGGTCTCCTATGGACCCCTGGGGGTCCACCTGGACCACTTTGGGAACCTATGATATAGATGATGCATTCTTCCTCATTTTCGTCACTGTCAGGAATGAAATCCGATCCACTGTCTTGATAAACCGTGGGACGTTGTGACCGGGTTTTCTTGGAAATTGATGCAAAGGAAGCATTGGTCGTCATGCGTGGTGTTGCCAAACCAGGATCAGGGGGTGGCGGGTGCAAGAGGTGCAAAAAATAACAAGATGTGTTAAGTAGACATTCCGTTTATAATAGATGCGACTCTGCTACCTTTCGATTTCTGTAGATGTAATATCGGTATATTGAGTGAAGGCAGTGATATCTTGTAATTTTGCACTGATAGATAGATAGATAGAAACTCTTTATTGTGATACAGACAAATTAATAAAATTACAAATTAATTAATTTTGCACTGATGTACTTGTTATCTGAATCAAATCTTGAGCGTTGTGCCTTTATTTTCTTCTTTACATTGATAATGCATTCTTCCTCATTTTCGTCAGTGTCAGGAATCAAATTCGATCCACTGTCTTGATATACTTCTTCAAAACTAGATTCAAGGATATCAAAAACATTTTCTACGTTATATTTTGATTGTTGAATGTTTAGCAATAATATATCATAATTACTTATTCAAATGTTGATTGCTGAAAATAATAAGAGTATTCAATTATTGATTATAAAAGAATAGGTCACCTAAGTAAATAATGACAATATCACTAGGGAATATATTTAACATATACATATATGGTAGATTAAGGCAAACTGAAGTCTATATCGTATTTGTATTGAGGTAATACATACATAAACATTAAATGCACGGAATCGGGTGTTTTTTTGCCCACCCTATAAAACAGCTGAGTTATGATTTTTTACAACATAAAAAAATAACAATACATTTTAGTTGTAGTAGTGCGACAATGGTCGGACATATCACTGAAAACGATATTTTCCAGGTAGCGTACATTTACTGCCTCGTCATCGCAGGTTGACTTAGTTATGTCGTAAATGATTGATCTATAAATGTTTCGCTTCCTGGATCTCTTCTTATTTAAGTACTTCATAAAATAATGCAAAAAAGTACATTAAAATAATAGTAACTTTGTTGTTGTTACTTTGTAATTATTTTACTTTTATTTTATTTAACTCGTTATGTAGGAATCTTATGATAAGTACATGTAATCTGTTAAATAAATCACTGATGGTATTAATTCTGGACGATTTAATTGTTAAATTTCTGTGATACATTTTATGTCCTTATTTCTTGATGTTTGCGCTTTTTCTGAAAGGAGACCTATTGGTACTATTGCATGTTTCATTATCTCAGAGCCATGGATTAAAACTGGATGAACAGTTGTGGGCATTGGGTACCAAGGACATAATTATTGTAGGTACAAAACAGCTGTCTTCCAGCAAAATAATTGGAACTGTTCTGCATCAACAGAAAAACTTATATTAATGGTAATCAGCACAATCCAAAGTCGATTAAGTACCGATTTATTTAACTGCGTGATTTCTGAAGTTGTTTCGTAATTTCTACGCGCAGTACTGTCGTCATTACTATTGCCGTTATTTGTTTTAGCTTTGTCCACAACAAGACCCATTTTTAGGGTTCCGTAAAACGTAGAAACGGAACCCTTATAGTTTCGTCATGTCTGTCTGTCTGTCTGTCTGTCTGTCCGTCCGTATGTCACAGCCACTTTTTGCCGAAACTATGAGAACTACACTTTTGAAACTTGGTAAGTAGATGTATTCTGTGAACTGCATTAAGATTTGAACAGAAAAATTACAAAAAAAGAAAAATTAGGGTTGCCTCCCATACTGAGAACTGAAACTCAAAAACATTTTTTTCATCAAACCTACACGTGTGGGTTGTCTATCGATAGGTCTTCAAAAATGATATTGAGGTTTCTAATATAATTTTTGTCTACACTGAATAATCTGCGCGAGAGACACTTCCAAAGTGGTAAAATGTGTGTCCCCCCCCCTCTAACTTCTAAAGTAAGAGAATGAAAAATCTAAAAAAAATATATGATGTACATTACCATGTAAACTACCAACGAAAATTAGTTTGAACTCGATCTGATGAGTAGTTTTTTTTTAGTACGTCATAAATACACTATTATTGAAACTTCGATCAAAGTTACAACGAACTACAAGAACTATGTGTACTATGTATATAATGTTACTTGCTGCAACGGAACCCTTCATGGGCGAGTCCAACTCGCACTTGGCCACTTTATTATTTTAAAATTCTCCTGTATCTTTTGTTTTTCTATTTCCACCTTTTTTAATGGGTTGTTATTCCTCTTGCTTGCCATTTCTATAATTTTAGTTTGTAAGAAAATGCAAGAGCCACTCAAAAAAGCGGCTATCCAACAGCGTGGTGATATTCCAAAATGAAGAAAGATTGCTTTTATTAATAGCTTTAGTTCGACACAAATTAAAACAATTAAAGTTTTTTGAAGTCAAATCACATAAATTGCATAATTTTCTTAACGTACTTTTTAAAATTATCGTTGATCCCTCTCCGTCTTTTTAAAACGTCATTACCTGAAAATTATACAAAATAAATCCATAAATATACTGAAATGTAGGAGCATCCCTATGACATTAAATACATACATAAAAGAAACCATTCATACATAACCATCTATCACGTGTTTTTGCCATTAAACATTTGGGAGCTATGATTGATTCTACCTTGAAATTCAAACAGCACATTGATTTTTTTCCCTCTAGAACACGTAAGTTAAAAGATATCTTTAAAAATCCCCATAACATTGCAGACCCTAAAATTATTAATATGGTTTACCTGGCCCTGGTACAGTCACTTATGACTTATGACCTATGGGAAAGACAATTGTTCTGCTTAAACCAGAAAGAGTGCATAGAGCAATTCTAAACTAAGCATCTCCTTGCCGTTTCGGTTTCCCACAAAGGACTTTTATGCCAAGTCAGATGTTTAGTCAGTACGCCAATTGTTTTCCTGAACAATATCCTATAACAACATGTGCAACTTAACTATAACCCATCGTCTTTAGTAAACAAATGGCTGAAACACTTGGTATGCATATCAATTATGACTATACTGAACAATTACTCGCTATACTGAAATAATAATCAAAGCCGTGTAACAATTAAATCATCCCTTAGACAATTTTGTTCCAACACACATTTGCACACACTCCTCAAACACACCCTCACTTACACACACTCTGTACTTACTTACACTTTGACACCTAACAATTAAGGGGGCTGAGTCACTGTCACGCCATTGTGTTACACCGTTTTTTCCTCGGTGTCATACAATCTGGTGTGACAAGCAGTAATTAATAACATCGTATGACTAACCATCATTATAATATTCAGCTACACAAACAACCATGTCTAAGTTGAAAAACAATCAATATATTAGATAAGCATGTACATAAACTGACTGAAAATAAAAGAAAATATTAGGTATTACGCAACTGACAATAAAAAAATAACATTACATAAGCATCGTTACAGAGTATTTAGTACTTTGTCTTAACGTAAGTTGTTAAGATAAGTCTCAATTGTGATTTCCTTATGTATGAGACGCATTTGATTGTTTATTATAAGTGTGTCCTTAATTCGTTCTATATCTCTCCTTGAGGTAGATATTTCATCAAGATTCATAACAAATTTATTTACGGTGAAGTGTTCCCTTAACACTGAGTAATTTCGTAATAGTAACATAGTTCTTGTTCACGAACTTAATTAGGTTCGAATTAAAGCTTTCGCATACGTTGTTAGACCTATGACGTTAATTATAAACGCACCATTCCTTTATGAATTCGTCGTGTTTCAGCCAAGTCTTTTGCATGTAATTCATGAATGTTTTGATTTTTATCTTTTATATGGAGATAATCGCAATATGATTGGATAAACTTCCATCCGTCGTTAATACAATACTTTGGCAACAGTACTTCATAAGTTTCTAAGTAACCTAAAGGGTCCGATTAGGTTAGGTTCGTTATAAACGCACCATCCCTTTATGAATTCGTCGTGTATCAGCAGCTAAGTCTTTGCAATCATGAATGTTTTAATTTTTATCTTTTATATTGATATTATTGCAATATGAATGGATATTTTTCCAATCCGTCGTTAATACAATGCTTTGACAACAGTACTTAATAAGTTTCTAAGTAACCTAATCGAACCCGTTAGGTTTTTTTTTTATACGGGGGGGATATCCTTTGCCAGCTGTATTGGGGTGCAGCCAAGTTATGTGAGAGCTTACTCACTAAAACTCCCTCGGTGGCCTACTTCTGTGCCAAGAAAGAGGACGCCGGGATCTCCGTTGACTTTTTCCGTTGACTTTTCTTTTGACATTTTGCCTTCGGCACCTTCCTTAGGTGTTGGACTAAACAACATGGGCCGCACCATGCCGTGGTCTTTCCATTGATGACCCTTTTAATCGCCTCTTACGATAGGCAGGGTATACCGAAGCCGAATTCTTGTAACGACCCCGGCTCCAGAGTCATAGGTTACTTAGGACCTAGATCAGACTCGGAGAAACGCGACTTTACGTAGTCTTGTCGCTACTACCCCTAGAGTGTATATAAAAGAGTCGGCGACCTCCTTAGTGGAGCGCAGGCCAAGTAAGGCGATACTCACTGCTGACCGCAGAGCTTCTGGCGGGAGCTCACCCGGAGTTAAATCTCAGTGATAGAGACTAATCGGACAGGTTGGATTAAATTAAATTGTTACTTTTTTATAATTATGAGGCTAACATAGATGTGTTTTCCTCATATCGTATGAATAGTACATACAATTTTTGGAATTATTATTATAAGAACAGTTGGTCAAGATGATAGGGTGACTTTGAAGAATTAAATTTCTCGAGTGTCACACTAGTAAATAACATCCCGAATAAAAACTTTATGGCGCATTTAAAAATGGTCAAATTTAAAATAATTTCATGATTTTACATACATATTTGTTTTTTTTTTAGTTTTAGTTTACATTTAATTGTAGTATATTTATATATTATTTACACTTGATTTTACTTATGAAATGACGGTCTGTTATGATTTGTAAGACCTATAATTAAGAATTGCACATGTTTTTTTAATTCTCACTTATAAAGAATAAACCATGGATCCAATAATGTGCACATACCAAAGCAAAGGTCTATACTCTATGCCGGCCAATCTGTCAATCAATCCATTTCTCAAGCTTGTGGCGGCGAGCATAACGTGAGCAGCGACGTCCGCTCGTATCGGCGGCGCGCTGTGGTCTGAGGCTCAGGAGTTTTTTTTTTTGACACTGACTATATTGTAGCGGGCCACGAGACGTCTATACTACTTAACGGACCCTATAGGGTTAGCGCCGGAGGCGCAGAACCCAAAGTGAAACCTAACCTGACAATACCTACGCTTAAAAGCATGCAAACGGATACCTGTAAGAAAATCGAACTAGCTAGCTAAGAGAGAACTACATAACCTAGAGTGCTATCGGATGAGACGCGTTACGACGAACAACAGACACGAGGGCTGCCTCAGACGGCACGGCCTCGGCTCGCGCTGTACGCCGGGGAGGAGTTCAAGGTTCGGCACTTAGTGCCTGTTGACAGAATTACTGCCTGCACCCACCGCGTCGTGACGGTATCAGAACCCGGTACTAATACGCGACTTGCTATGTCGGCTGACTTATTTTTGGGAAAAATGCAAAGAGAGACTTTGCCGGCTGGCCTAGTTTTGTTTGGACGACCTATGTTGGCCACTTCCACCACTTCCTGGGAATGACCTTTCTTTACTTCGTAAAGAAGCGCTGCCTCCCGGATCCTAAGATCCGAGGGCAGCAGCCCGGAGAGTATTAGTGCCGAGTGTAGGGAGACTGTCCTATAGGCTTTCACGATCTTGCGTACAAAACCCCGCTGCACCGCGTCCAGCTGCTTCCTGACCATTATCTGCCCCGCTGCTGGTGCCCATACGCTGGAGGCGTACATGACCACCGGCTCTACCACTGCGACGTACATGGTTCTGATAACCTCGGGGTTCAGTCCCCAATGAATTTTTGCGGCTCTTGACAGTTGACGATAGAGATTGAGTGCCTTTCGACTCACGTTCGACACATGAGTGTTGAATATCAGTCCATTGTCAACTGTCAGGCCGAGAATTTTGATCTCCTTTGAGATGTCAACGCGTACCCCGCCCATGCTCAGGGCTGGAGTGTCAAATTACAGCTTTCTCGTAATTGATAGATAGATAGATAGATATACTCTTTATTGACACACCAAAGAAAAAGAAATACAGAAAATAAAGAACAATACATTTTAAAGTAGTGCGACAATGGGCGGCCTTATCGCTAAAAGCGATCTCTTCCAGGCAACCTTAGGATGGATAATAATATTTGGACAAGTATACGGGGTGTGCAAATAAGAATTGAACTTAGTAAAATTATACACATATATACATGTAAAATAACAATTATGAAAAAATATATATATTATAGAGTGATACTGTCATAAATCTTAAACAATAATACTAGTAATTTAGTTAAAAATAATAAACTAATATATACGATAATTAAATACCTACATACATATCCCATAAATAAAATTAAAATACAACAGAGAAATTGCAATTGGAGTAAATCGACGAACAACAGTCTACATTTTCAACAAATAAAATTGTTTAACATTGGTTTTGAAAGTGTTAAGTGAAGGAGAATGCCTGATGTGCACGGGTAATTCATTCCACAACTGAGTTGCCTTGTAAGTAAACGACTTGCCATAAAAAGTTTCAGTTCGAGCAGAAGAGGTCATGAGGGAAAGAGTGTATTTTGACCTTAAAGGAAGCTGACGGTAATCTTGCAAAAAGGTAAAGCGTTCCTTAAGGTAGTGCGGAGTGGAAGGATTAAACAATATATTATACAGAAAAAATAGAATGTGAGCATTCCGACGGAGACGACTGGGTAACCACTTGAGCTGCACACGAAATTGGGACACGTGATCATATTTTCGTAATCCAAATATGAATCTAATACAGTAATTTTGGAGGCGCTCAAGTTTGTCTAGCTGGTCCTCTCTAAGATCAAGATAACAGGCGTCAGCGTAATCCAGGATAGGAAGAAGGAGAGACTGAGCAAGAGCAATTTTAGTGGCAGTGGGTAAAAAGTTACGGAAGCGTCTTAAGGAGCTACCGGACGCAAATAATTTACTACTGATTGTCTTAACATGACAATCCCATGATAAGGTACGATCAAACACTACTCCAAGATTTTTCACGGAACTACTAAATGGTATAGGAATCCCATCAAATACAACACTAGGTATTGTGTTCCAGTTTATTCTGGAGATCCAATACGAACTGCCCATTATTATTAACTGCGTTTTCGTAGGATTTACCTTTAAGCCAAAAGACTTACTCCACTGAATAATACGATTCAGATCATCATTAATTTTAGCAATAGCGGTATCCAAATCATTAATAGGAGCTTGAATATAAATTTGTAAATCATCTGCATAAAGGTGGTAGGAAGAAACAAGGTTCTTGGAAATAGAATTGATAAAAATAGCGAAGAGAAGAGGAGATAGCACGCCGCCCTGAGGAACACCGGCTGTTGTATTACACCAAGAAGAAAAATCATCTTCTAGGCGAATCCGTTGCCGACGTCCTTGTAGGTAACTACGAAACCATTCAATTACCGGTGGAGATATGTTGATGGAACGGAGTAAAGCGAGCAAAATGTCGAAATTGACGGCATTGAACGCATTACTGAAGTCTAACAGTGCTAGAACAGTAAGCTTGCCGTCATCCATGCCCAAGCGTATATCGTCAGTGATCTTGACAAGCGCAGACATAGTGCTATGCCCAGGTCGGAAACCGGACTGAAGAGGATTAAGAAGGTCTTGTCTAACAAGGAAATGGTTGAGCTGTTTATGGACAAGACGTTCAAGGATTTTAGAAAGAAAAGGAAGAATTGAGATTGGACGGTATTCGGAAAAGGATTGTGGGTTGGGTTTCTTCGGAATTGTCATAGCTTGTGTCTTATGTGGAGCAAACTTGAGCTTATTTTTGACACCCCATCCCCCAACATGTTCGAGGGCCGCGTTGGCACGTCTCTGGACTTCTGACCCTGTGTCGCCCGAGAAGATCAGGACCACGTCGTCCGCAAACGCCTGGGCGTAATCGCCTCTACCCTCCAGTTCAGGGGAGGAAGTTGCTGGAATGCTAGACGATTTAAACTTACATCTATTTAATTAAGGACTAGAACCTACCTTCGACACCTACAGAGGTGGAGTTAGATATACGAGCCACGTAGACATCACGGCGTGCTCCGCGGAGATTCTCGGACGAGTCGAAAACTGGAGACTGGCGACCGACATCACTGTCTCCGACCACGCGGCAATTTAGTTTGACCTGAAATTAGAAAAAGCAGTAGGAATAGATATTAAAACCACAACAAGAAAATATAATACAAAGAAAGCAAATTGGGGACAATTTCGTGAGAAATTGTCACAAATTTGTAACGAAGAAAAATTACATAAAACAGAAATAGATAAAATAGATAACATAGAAATAGCAATAAACAATTATACAGAAGCAATAACTAAAACCAGTACAGAAACAATTCCAAAGGTAGCAAACAAAAAACGAACAAAATTGCCGTGGTGGACGGAGGAACCGGCCGCTATGAAGAAAGAGGTCATGCGGAAAAAGCGCCTAATATCCTGCGCGTCATCGGTTCGCCGAGAATGGGTCGTCGAGCAATATCTCAAGGCAAAGGAGGAGTACCTGGCGGAGGTACAGAAAACCCAGACCACCAGCTGGAAAGCCTTTTGCCAAAATCAGGAGCGCGAGACAATGTGGGAAGGGATCTATCGGGTGATCTACAACACAACTGCCCGTAAGGAGGATACCCCATTGGTTCGAGATGGTGTAGTTTTAGAGGGAGCGGAATCAGTTGGTCTGCTGGCCGTGACATTCTACCCGGAGGATAGGCCTGGGGAAGACACGGCAGAACACAAAACCACAAGAGAGAAATCTGAAAAGGTGAATGAAGGACAACATGGTGGGCCATACGACCCTCCATTCACGGAAGAGGAACCAAGGTGGTCTGCCGCGAGCTTCAACCCGAAAAAGGCCCCTGGTATTGATGGCTTCACAGCGGACATATGCAGAATGGCAATAACGCTGAACCCTGAAATATTTCTCGCGCTTCTAAACAGGTGTCTAACCCTCTCTCACTTCCCAACCGCGTGGAAGGAAGCTGTCGTAGTCGTCTTGAGGAAACAGGGGAAAACGGACTATACTCACTCAAAGTCCTACCGGCCGATTGGGCTATTGCCGGTCCTGGGCAAAATCCTGGAAATAATGATGAGGCGCATCCGGTATCACTTCCTACCAGGGATGAGCGAGCGCCAGTATGGCTTCACACCGCAGCGCAGCACCGAGGACTCCCTCTATATCATGGTCCGACATATAAAAGACAGACTTAAAGAAAAGAAAATTATAGTAGTAGTATCGCTTGACATAGAGGGAGCCTTCGACAGCGCGTGGTGGCCGGCGATGAAGTGTCGACTGGCAGAGGCCGGGTGCCCGGTGAACCTGCGGCGCCTCGTCGACAGCTACCTGGAAAAAAGGAAAGTTAGAGTTAGGTATGGTGGCTCCGAGAGCATTAAGGACACAACCAAGGGATGTGTCCAGGGCTCAATAGGGGTAACTGGAGGGTAGTAAGTAAAAGGGATTGGACTCGAAAAAGTATTTTAACTCTTTTCTGAAACGTTTTTCATCGAGTTTGGTCACGCTTGTTGGCAGCTTGTTGAACATGCAAATTTTACTGTAAATTCCTTGCTTTTGTACTTTTGTCAGTCAATTCTAGGTATTTGCAATTCATCGTAAACTCGGCACTTTCTTAAATACCTAGGTTTTGTCTTTATGACTTCATGGGTCACTTTTTCGTCATATATTTCTAACAAACAATTGTAAATATATATACGATTAGGCAGTCATATTTTTTTTACTTTTGAAATGTTATCTCACGGACGTTCTTTTTTTCAAACCGAGAATTATTCTTATGGCTCTTTTTTGGGCTCGTTATATCCTAATCATGTCTTTTCCGTTTCCCCATACTGTTATAGCATACCGTATTCGTGATTGTACATAAGCAAAATACAATGAAAGTATAGCATCTTTATCCACTAATGACTTCAGTTTCAGAAGTGCGTAATTTGCTCTTGAAAACTGTCTACATACTTTTCCGATATGTGCTGCGTGAGTGATAGTATTATAATTGTGTAACCAAGAAAAACATTTTCCTTCACCCCATCTTCATTGATTCCACCTTTCTTGGATCGGTAGTACATTACTGCTGTCTTGTCAGCATTCATAATAATGCCATTGTCACTAAACCATTTACGAAAAATACCTATAGCCTCTGTAAGTTTTTCATTTAGTCTATCTTTAAGTTTATCTCTTACGCCAACATGAGTGTCATCTGCAAATAAACTTATGTATGTCCAATCAGGCATTATGTTAGCAAGATCATTGACATAAATCAGAAATAGTAATGGCCCCAATATTGATCCTTGTGGCACGCCTATCTCCACGAAGGTCTCTTCTGATTTGTCATCGTCGTTCAGTGACACAATTTGGGATCGGTTTTTGAGGTATGCCTTCATCATGTCAAGCTCAGCTCCTTGAAACCCATAATGCTGTTGTTTTAGAATCAAGATGTCATGCCGAAGGCAATCGAATGCTTTTGACAAGTCGCAATATATGCTAGCACATTTTTAGGGTTCCGTAAAACGTAAAAACGGAACCCTTATAGATTCGTCATGTCTGTCTGTCTGTCTGTCTGTCTGTCCGTCCGTAAGTCACAGCCACTTTTTGCCGAAACTATGAGAACTACACTGTTGAAACTTGGTAAGTAGATGTATTCTGTGAACCGCATTAAGATTTGAACAAAAAAATTAAAAAAAAAGAAAAATCAGGGTTGCCCCCCATACTGAGAACTGAAACTCAAAAAAAATATTTTCATCATACCTACACGTGTGGGGTGTCTATCGATAGGTCTTCAAATATGATGTTGAGGTTTCTAAAATCATTTTCGTATACACTGAATAGTTTGCGCGAGACACACTTCCAAAGTGGTAAAATGTGTGTCCCCCCCCCTCTAACTTCTAAAGTAAGATAATGAAAAATCTAAAAAAAATATATGATGTACATTACCATGTAAACTACCAACGAAAATTAGTTTGAACTCGATCTGATTTTAGTTTTTTTTTAGTACGTCATAAATACACTATTATTGAAACTTCGATCAAAGCTACAACGAACTACATGAACTATGTGTACTATGTATATTATGTTACTTGCTGCAACGGAACCCTTCATGGGCGAGTCCAACTCGCACTTGACCACTTTATTCTGCTTTATCCAGTGATTCCAGAATATAATATATTACCTTTCTTATCGCCATTTTGGTAGATCTTCCTGCACGAAATCCGAATTGAGAAGCTGTGAAAAGATTATTATTCTCAAAGTTGTCCAAAATTCTCCTCTTGATGACAGTTTCTAGTAATTTAGATATCACGGGTAAAATGCAAATTGGTCGATAATTATCAGGTTCCGTATCATCTCCCTTTGTATGCAGTGGAATCACTCTACCACGTTTTAGACATTCGGGAAACACTCCTTTCTCTAGACAATAATTTATGGTAATATATAGTAGTTTTAAAATGTTATTATTTGTTAAAATTAAATTTCGAATAGTTTTAGGGCTCATGCCATATATGTCAGATGTAGTTTTCGGTTTCACATTTTTTATGGTTGTCACTAATTCTTCTAAACCTACTGGGGTGAAGTGTATTTTGTTTTGTATTTGGACTCTTAATTTTAAATAAGGAACACATTTACTAGCATCTGTCTGCATATTACTGGTTAATTTGTGCGCGACATTAGTGAAAAAGTTATTGAAGGAATTCGCTATTTCTTTAGAGTTTGTTATTTCTTTTCCATCCGCCATTTTAAGGTTGAGTATCCTTTTTATTTTATTTTGTTTTTTGTTGCGTTTTACCTGCTCGTTTATTATCCTCCATGTTTCTTTTAGTTTGTTCTCGGATTTTTTTATTCTGATACTTAATTGATTACGTTTTGCTTCTGTAAATACCCTTCTCAAACTTTTTTGTACTTCCTGATTTCGTTTTTTCTGAGACGTACTTCTTAGGATTCACCGTGCGGGTGCCGGGTTCATCGTGTGGCAGAGAGAGAAATCTCGAATAGACCCCAAGACTTGTGACTCGGGCGTAGGTTTAAAAGGGGCCCCTTTTATTGACGTACTTCAACACTCACCTTCACTACTCGTATTTCTCTCCCTGCCCAGCCAAATCCGATATGATCCTACTAGTGCAGCTTTAGATACTCGTTCTAGTATAGAACTTACTGCACTTCTGGACAATCCAAGGTCTTAAAGCAGGTTATAGAGAGATTTTGCTGGTATACCTCTCGCTCCTACTTCTATAGCCTATAAATTAACTACATAGCCATTTTTTGTCAATTCGTTTTGAAGGTCGTAATACTTATTTTGTTTCATCGCGTAGTCTTTAAGTATATTAGTTTCCCACGGTACGGTAAGTTTTACTAGGACTATGCGTTTCGTAGCCCTAGAAAAAATGAAAATGTCCGGTCTGGATGACGAAACACCCACATCCTCTGGGATTTTGTAGTGCTTTTCATACGTGTCCATTAAAATAGTCCAATCAGGTGCTGAACCCAGGATTGAGTAAGGCTTGTTCTTGGAGTTTGAAGTTGAACCCTCTTTTACAAAATTAACTTGTCTTTTGTTTGTCGTCAATCCCTTTTGGCCGAAAGGCTTACGGCTTCACGTATGATTTCAACTACTCTGTCGTGGAGCTGTGAGTAATGACCCCTATTAAGGAGCACCTTGCATCCCACCAATATGTGCCTTGCTGTACATATCGCCTCACCACAAGTATAGCAACATTTTTCAGAGGCTTTTCCCCACCTTACCAAGTTACTCTGGTCAGGAAGGGTCATTTGGAAAGCATTTAGATAAAATTTTAATAAGGCAGGAGACCAGTCATATAGCAAGGAGCGCCACTTTAGAGCTAATGGGATACAAAACTCACCTATGGTTAACGACTCACTTTGCATTTCTAAATTCATAGCGTGCACTTTATAACTGTCATTTTCGTCTTGTTGTAGAATAGTTATTTGTTATACAAGAGTGCAAAGTGGCTTTTTAACCGCGTGCTCAATTTTGATGACCGAGCAAGCGAAGGATTCTAAAGTTGAATCACGAGCGTAGCGAGGGATTCAAAAATTAGAATCCTGAGCGTAGCAAGGGAATCAAAAGGGCACAAGGTGAAAAATCTTTGCACTCGAGTGTAACACGTAATTTTTCATCCCCCTAGCGAGGAAATTACTATACGCGTTGCGCATTTTCAGTTTCAGTCGATTCTGTTGGCGTTAAATAAACTTCTTGGTCGCTAGAATCACTTATTATTATGGTATTTCGGTTTTTCACTTGTATTCAATTTTATAAGTTTTAAACTTAAGTTTATTTAGCCATGGTTTTAACAATAACAATATGACGTGAAAATATGGAGAGTTGACCGATTGAGGTAAGGAGTTTCATGTGTACATGAAAAAGTATCCGCCCAAATGCATTAAATTATAGTAGTGCTAAATTTGCATCAGGGTACATTTTAAAGGAAATTAATAAACGTATTATTAAGAATTCATGAAAGAAAAATATTGGCAGTAATAGGCACTGCCGATAGAAGTGGTAACTTATAACTCAGAATTTGATTTTTACTTTGGAAACTACGCGTGTGAAACCGGAGGGCGTGGCTATGAGCATGGCCATCTAGAAATACTGACACATTTTTAAATGGCCAATGGGAAAGGCTGAGGCATTTCTAGATGGCCTTTGGCTATGGTCCCGAGTTTACCCGAAGATTTCTTATCATTCCCGAGCGTGACGCTAGAATTAAATTGATAGCCCACGAAAAATCTGTCTTTGGCGCGCCAAAAGAAGTTTTGACTTCAAAATATATTGTACCTACATGTTTTCTCAAAATAGTAATTATTTATTTGATGTTATATTTACTACATTATTTTGTACTGCACAAGTAGTTGAAATTATCTATTAATTACTATTTTAGTAGTCAATAATATTTAATTATTTAACTCGGCAATTTGGCATACTTCAATTCGATTACAATTAATTCATTCATAGCATTTCAAAATGTTTTGCCATTTGAAATAACATTCTTTACCTCTATCCTCCATACATAAAAAGAAAATTGCGCGCAAAGCAAAAAAAAAGTACACCAAAGAGGTTTCTAGTATGAGTTTTTAACAAATTAAAAATAAATGTATGATGAATTCGGCACCAAGGAGGTAGAAATAAATAGGTTAAATTATGTTTTGAATTCTAAAACCTCAGTACACACGATGTTCTAAATTCAAATTTACTTTAACCTCTAGAGGGTAAAAACGACTTTTGCGCCCTGATATCGAGGAGCAAAAGTACTCTTTCCGAGCTGGTGGGATGAAAAGGTTTTTACCATGTCTTGGTCTTCCCTTTTCTTTCTCGCACCCAACCCAGCTGTATTTACTTGTGCACCTGCCATAAATTGTTTATGGAATTGAAGTCTAGATTCAAGGTCCGAAGCGCTTTTGTCTTTTGGGAGAGATGCAATTAATTCGTCTTTCGATTTTCCCAAAACAAGCGTTTTTGTAACTCTTAGGTGTTTGTAGAGTTTAGATGTTTTTTTTAGTTTCATCCCAAAGCTATTGTGATCCCTAAAAAGAGTAGAGGGATCAGCCGGATGTGCCAATCCAGACCATGACTTCCATAATATCTTTATGACATTAGCATCTAGCTTTGCCAGGAGGGTTTTACCGATGTCATATACTAGGAAAGGCCAAGTGAGACGTGATGTGAGATAGTTGTCATATATCCATGCTTTTTTGATATTGCTGATAGGCTGTTGGTCTACCTTATTGAGGTTGTTCATGAAATTTTCAACAACCACCTCTAATGATGGTGTACGTCCTTTGGAATCTATTTTTCTACCAAGAAATTTTAAAGGCACTGCCTCTGCAATTGTGGCAACTCTTTGGCCACATTTAAACCGGTAGCGCCATTTCTTCTCACGGGATATTAATTTGTCTACTAGAATAATATGTATTTTCATTCATTCATCAGCCGCAAGACGTCCACTGTTGGACATAGGCCTCCCCCCTAGATTTCCACAACGAACGGTCCTGCGCAACCTGCAACTAGCGGTTTCCAGCGACCTTTGTGAGGTCATCTGTCCATCTAGTGGGAGGCCGTCCAACACTGCGTCTTCCGGTTCGTGGTCGCCACTCGAGAACCTTTCTTCCCCATCGGTTGTCAGTTCTGCGAGCGATGTGGCCTGCCCATTGCCACTTCAGCTTAGCTACTCTTCGAGCTATGTCGGCTACTTTCGTTCTTTTGCGAATATCCTCATTCCTATCCTCATTAGAATAATATGTATAACTATATTAAATACTATTGGTGATAAGCAGCACCCTTGGAATAGTCCTATATTGTATTGAAGTGGTTTTGAGTATTCCTTGTTTACTGCTATAACGAATTTTAAGTGATTATAATATGAATTAATTATGTCAATAATTACAGCAGCAAAGTTATACCATTTTAGGGCCAATAACATAAGTTCATGCACGGAACCAAATGCGTTCTTTAGGTCTATCCAGCAGACTGTTATTTGTCTCTCATGTGTTCTGGCATCTTTCAAACTTTCCGTTAGTAATGTATTGTGTTCCAGGCATCCAGAAATACCAGGCAAGAAGCCTTTCTGGTGATTAGGCCTGAAATACCTATCGCTAGCCAGAAATGTGGTCATTATTGTTTGCAATATACTGAATTTTTTTTTTGAAATTGTATTGGTTAGGGCTATCGGTCTGGTGTCTTTTGGATGAGTTACTATTTTAGGAATCAGGACAAAAATTGCTCTTCCAAATGATTTTTGGAACAGGCACCTGTGCGACCAGGTACTTCCACACAGGATCGAGGGTTGTGTTACTGACTTTGCGTCTCACCTGGTCGGTCATTAAAAAATAAAAAATAAACTTTATTTACAACCAGATTTACAATATCGCTATACTAGTTTTAACAATTTACAAAATAATTTATCATTAAGATTTGCAGCATAATTCGTTTCCTGCGAGCTCCAAACTAGGCAGGGCCTGTATCTTGAGAGCCCTGTCAGCAGTTTCCTGTTGCTATTGCGCCTGAACTGTTTTGAGTAAACAAATTTATAATTTTGTATTGAAAAGTATAGCTATGGATTATCGATTAAACTGAGAATTGGTTAATATTACATTTATTAAATGCGATGGATTAGATGCGATGAATGGCTTGTTCTCTCTCTAGTCGGTCAGTAGATGCGATGAATGGCTTGTTCTCTCTCTGGTCGGTCAGTAGATGCGATGAATGGCTTGTTCTCTCTCTGGTCGGTCAGTAGATGCGATGAATGGCTTGTTCTCTCTCTGGTCGGTCAGTAGATGCGATGAAAGGCTTGTTCTCTCTCTGGTCGATCAGTAGATGCGCTAAAATCACTGGGTTTGCTCACAATTTGTATGTGATTTTTAATAAAACTTTAATTTTAATACAGCTCTGTTTGATACAGATCAACTACTGACGGATGGTTGACATGACGCGGTCGACCTCGTCAAAGTCAATTGTGAGGGAAACGTTCATGAGGAAACGTAAGTCCTCAAGACCGGACAAAGGCGCGCTGGCGGGAGCCTGCGGCCTAGGGTCGCCACGAGCGGGTCACTTTGTTTTGTGGTCACGGTTGGCTTGGCCTGGGCTGCGACGGCGACAGGGGCCGGGGCAGGGGCAGGCGCGACAAGAAGAGGTGCGGGTGTGGGAAGGCTGCGCGGAAGGCGCGGGAAAGTCCACTCGTTGAAGACGGGTGGTTGCGCCGGAACAAAGTGTTCTCGCGCTCTTTTCGGGGCAGGCGCGGAGCGCCGGGGAGCGGGACCTGAGCGGTCCGGTCGGGGTCTGGGGGCCTTGGGACAACCGCGATAGTTCGTGGTGTGGGATCATCCCGCTTGCGTTTGCACTCGGGAAGTGCCGTGCGCACCGGGGCACTTGATGCAGCGGGGTGGAACGGTGCAGAAGCGGGACGCGTCTCCATACTCCTGACACCGATGACATTAGGTCGGGAATCTCCCCTTGTGCGGGGCTTCGATGTTATATATATATATAACATCGAATCCTATCAAGGTTCAACACCGACTTGACGTTATAAACCTGTCGGACCGTCTTGTCCAAGACGACGAGGACCAGGTTTAGTGGGGACTTTGTGCGCCCGCAGGTCACGCGGGAAACGGAAAGGACAGGGAGGCCCTGGGATTGGAGGTCTGTGTGTACTAGGCCGACACCGATCTCTTTGGGATTTCGCGGAGGACTTTCTCGTCCTCAAGGGGATGGGAATGGATGTGGACATGCTCAGCCGACGCGTAACCTCACGGTAGGCGTCGGGAGTGGTGAGGTTCACCTGGATACCCAGGCGATGACCGCAGGAGCGAAAACCCGGATCGCGCATCTGTAGGAGATGGCGAACCTTCTCCCACGCGGAACCGTCCCGGAGAATGAACTCCGGGGGCGGGCGGACAGGGCGAGGAGGGACAGGAGTGCCGGAGGGCGAAGCCTCCGGGTTCGGAGATGAGCGCTTCCTCTTCTTGTTGCCGATTAGGGTAAAGCCTTCGTCGTCTACACAATCGGCGCAAGCCGCGTCCTTGACGGGCGCGGCCTCGGAAGGAGGATCGGGTCAGAGGACCGGGGAACGAGACCTCGTAGAGGCCTCGCTGCCCGTAGATCGCGAACGAACGATCACGAGCAGCGCGGTCCCTGGAAGACTGGACGGGCGCGGAGAGCTTAGCGGGAAACCTTGGCCTTTGCCTTTGACTTTTTTTTTTAACTGTGATAGGTTCGCACTTGACCACGTTCTCGCCTGATGATAAGCGACGATGCGATCTACGATGGAACGTGCTTACCTAAAAGAAACCGATTTACTTTCGATTTGAAGACACCCAGATTGTAACCATCGGGAAAAACCCACTCAGGCAACGCATTCCACAACCTAGACATTCTTATCACAAACGTGGAGTCAAATCTCTTCGTTCGCGTCTCTGAAATATTAACCATGAAACGCTGTCGCCTTTTTGAGACACGAGAATTCAGATAGAAGAAAGGGCAAGGTGGTATTAGATCATGCAGATCAGCTGCACACTCTCCTAAGTGTATCCGATAAAAAACCCATAAGCTAGCAATCTTGCGGCGATGATCAAGACTTTGAAGTCTTTTACGCACAAGAGTGTCATTGCCTATGAGCCTTTTGGCACGTCTTTCAATCGATTCCAGAGTCTCCAGCTAATACTTAGCCGATCCATCCCAAAGGTCCGAACAGTACTCCATACAGGATCGAATCTGTGCTTTGTACAACGTGAGCAACTGCTCAGAGTTGAAGTGTCTTCGCACCTTTGAGAGGACACCCAGTTTTTTGGCGGCTAATTTAGCCTTAGACTCGATAAACGTGCCAAAGTTGAGCGTCGATGACAAAGAAACGCCCAAAAGCTCGTGATGGTCAGTAACCGGCACGGATACGCCTCGAAAAGTAGGAGCCAGTTCGAATGGACTCCTTTTAGCGGAGAATAAACACGCCTGTGTTGTTCCACCTTTCAACTTGGCCAAATTGGCATCGCCCCATGTAGAGACTGCCTCAAGGGTCAAGTTCAAACGCTCGACCATACTTTCTCTCAGTAGCTGAGTTTGTTGTCCACTGGCTCTTGTGCTGGATATATAACTCTCTACGACGGTGCTATCATCTGCGTACCCCACGATACGATGAATGATCTGTTGAAGCCCAGTGGCTTCAACAGATCATTCATATGTAGCAGGAAGAGCGTCGCAGAGAGTACCGACCCCTGAGGAACTCCGGCATTGATAGCCATTTGATCCGACGAGCAGCCATCAATGACGACTCGTATGGATCTATCCCTCAAGAAGTCGATATGCACGCAATAAACCCAGGTGACAAATCATAGCCCGAAAGCTTGCTTATAAGGCCATCATGCCAAACCCTGTCGAAAGCCTTCGAGATATCCAGGGAGACTGCAAGTGCTTCCCCGTGATTCTCGATAGCTTCACTCCAGATGTGGGTGACATATGTACGCTAGAATGTCCCCGGTGGACCGGTTCCGGCGAAACCCGTATTGCCGGTCACTGAGGAGGTCGTTCGATTCTAGGTATGCCAGGAGCCTGTGGTTTAAGACACGTTACATAGTCTTACAGAGTATGGACGTGACTGAGATGGGCCTGTAGTTGACAGGGTCTGTACGACTGTCTTTTTTGGGCACAGGTTGCACGTTAGCAAGCTTCCATGACTTCGGCACTTGCCCAGTTTGGAGAGAAAGTCTAAACAGGCGTGTTAGTACTGGAGACAACTGGGGTGCACAAACCCTCAGTACTATGGCTGGAATTCCTTCCGGGCCACTGGCTTTATTCACATCTAGATTGCGTAGCACTTTACGAACCTCCTTCTGGCGAATATGTATTACAGACATTACAGTCGGACTGCCAGGTGGAGTTGGGGGTATCGCACTACCAGCATCTAGATGTGAATATTCCGCAAACTGAGACGCAAACAAGTTTGCCTTCTCTATAGCGGTGTGAGCCAGCGTCCCATCAGGTTTAAGCATTGGAGGTAGTGAGGGGCGGCAGAAGTTCGATTCGACTGATTTAGCTAGGGACCAAAACGCTTTGCTGCCCGTAGGGTATGAAGCTAGTTTGTTCCCTATTCGACTAATATGGTCAAATCGAGCCCTCTGTAGAACCTTTTTGCATGCCTTAGCAGCCTTGTTAAACGCTTTCTTTTTCTGGCGTGTGTCCTTTGCTTTACGTTGTCGAGCATCAACCCAAGCTAGGTAAGCCTCATGCTTAAATGCTTCAGCATTTTTACACTGAGGACTAAACCAAGGGCGAGCTTTGCTGGATACTGGAACGTCAGAGTATGGTATAAAATATTCCATAGCCGTTTGGATTACTTCAGTCACAGCATCCGCGCAAGTTGAAGGATCACCAGAAGAAAAGCACAATGACTGCCATGAGTAAGACGCAAAAAAAGAACGCATCTCATCCCAATCTGCTAACTTGTATCGCCACAACCGCCGGTTGCCTCTAGGGCTTGGATCGGGCGGATGATACATTGATACTGACTTCACCAGACAGTGGTCGGAGCTGCCTAACGGCGAAGATACCGCCACGGAATATCGGTCTGGATCAGTTGTCAGCAGAAGGTCTAAACAATAAGGAGTATGCGACTCAACGTCAGGTACCCGAGTGGCCCCTTGGAACAGGCTGTGTCAGGTCTAACGATAAAGCTAGCTTTCTCGTTTTCTGTCCAGCGTGGTCAGTGTCTCGGTATGGGAACAGCCAATCTTTGTGATGCCCGTTAAAATCCCCCAGCAACACTAGTTGGGCTGATGGGTACTTTTGCTGAGCCGCATCCGCCGCCTCACTCAAATATTCCATGAGCCTAGTTGTCTCCAGATCCCCACTGTGCGACCGATAGACACAGGCATACACAATGTTGTCTATGCCTGTGTCTATCAGCGCCCAAAGAACAGAGAATCTGGTGTCCTCAAGGTTACGGAGACGCCGACAGCAGATATCGTCACGGGCGTACAGGCACACTCCAGCACGTGGCTTAAAGTTGTGCTCCAGCGTGTACCCAGGATATGTTAGGTACGCCACGTCCGACGGACGCCCTATCTGCGTCTCCGTAAGAAAAAACAGTGATGGCTGCTCAGTGTCCAGATGATAATAATAATAATAATAATAATAGCCGAGAAGGACAAGCTAAGCAAGTACCTTGACTTGGCTCATGAGGTTACCGCCATGTGGGATGTTGATTCGACGATCATAGTCCCAATAGTTGTGTCGGCAAACGGCCTTGTAGCGAAAAGTCTCGACCAACATCTAAAGAGACTTTCGCTAGACGGTTGGGTTAAGGGCCAGATGCAGAAGGCAGTCATCCTTGACACAGCGCGCATCGTCAGGAGGTTCCTCTCTCTGCAGCCCTAACCACCGGTAGCTTGGGCCCTGCCCCGCTGCTGGCGGCTATCTAGGTTTAGGTTTTTATAATGTTTTTATGTTGTTTTTTGATGCATTTACTGATAAATATTGTAAAAACCTAAATTTAAGAACAAGGATTAAATGACTGAATAATAATAATATAACACTTTATTACAACAACAAATCTTAAAATAGGTCATAACATTAATAACATTACAAATAAATAAGTTTGCAGAGTAATTGGCGGCCTTATCGCTTAAAGCGATTTCTTCCAGGCAACCGTCGAGTGAAGTGGTGGTGGTGGTGGACTGCTGTGATATTTGAGTGCAGGCCTCGGATGTTCTCGAGGTGTACTTTAAAGGCTGGCGTCCTTTAGGGACGGATTGGGGCGGGTCGCATTGGAACGGGCCGCGGTTCTGTGATGCTCTTGCGTCCATCATTACGGGGCGCGGCGGACCGCCTAAGCGGATTTGATCTTACAGACGTGTTTTCGTGCTTGGACTGACATCGCGCTACCATGGACAGCTCCGACGAAGAGATGTTATGGTTTCAAATCCTTCTTGAGGAAGAGCAAAAAAATTAAAAATGACGACGAGTACACAAGGTGTGGGTGCATGATATATGCCAGAAAAGAAATGTATTTGGTGAATACCATCATTTGTTTAACGATTTGAAGAAAGATCCAGTCAAATTCTTCGAGTATTTTCGAATGTGTTTTGGAAAATTTTAAACATTGCTTATTATATTACGTGAAGATTTACAGAAACAAACCACAAAATTTCGAAGGCCAATTGAACCAGAAGAACGACTTGCTGTTTGTCTCAGGTAAATAAGATTTTTTGACATCTGATAATAATTTTAATATAATTAATTATTGTCTACAGAATGAGATCGTGCTTTACCTCCAATCTAAGAATCTGTCCTATACCCGAATGCATGGGTAAACCACTATTGCTTGGCGGTAGTCGTTATAACTAGTATTATAAATACAAAAGTTTGGATGGATGGGTGTGTTACTCGATCACGCAAAAAGGCTGAACAGATTGAATGAAATTTGGCACTCCGATAGTTTATTACCTGTATGAACACATAAACCACTTTATTTATGTGATAATAAAAAAATTGAGTCATAATTAATCATATTTATTAGTAATTCCCAATAAAGTTAACATTAACATTACACCGTAACAATTATTTATTTTTTGGAAAATGCAGAAATTGTTCCATGATTTCAGAACCTTGTACATCATGTTCTTGTACTTCATAATCTTGTCCTTCATATACTTGTGACGAGTTAGATAGCATCGATGCCGTAGTAGGTGATGCTTGAAATGATGCTTGACCAGAGGTCCGTAAAGGTTGAATGGACGAGAATTGATTATTTTGACTTAAAATCACGGCTGCAAACTGGCTGTTGATTTATGGTTTGCTTATTTTGGGACTTTCTACTCGCATGCGATACATTACTTGTATCACCTTGTCTGCAAAACAAATCAGCCTCAGGATCGTTCACAATTTTAAACACCGCACCCCTTGATGAAACTAAGTAAATGAAGATAAGGTACGCTCTAATATAAAGACAGCATAATATGCCGAAAATATCACACAAGTATACGCAATGGGCACACAGCTTCACTTGCATCGTGAGAGACGTTTGAATGAATGACAAAGACATCATGACAAGTATGCAGTAGGTGCAAATGAGATAGCTAAACATCACATTTGTTTAGATATTATTTTCGACAAGAATAGAAAGACATACAAATGCACTGGCGTGAAAGAGACAAAATAGCCGCGACTAACATATCGCCGGTCGTGTTGCACTCTTACGCTGTATGTATATCTGTCTCTTTTTAGAAATGGCCAATTGTAAAATTGTTTACAACAGAAAAATAATTTTAGATGTAATAATCATTC
Organism: Ectropis crepuscularia; assembly: GCA_963693475.1. Lineage (NCBI taxonomy): Eukaryota > Metazoa > Arthropoda > Insecta > Lepidoptera > Geometridae > Ectropis > Ectropis crepuscularia. The sequence continues at coordinate 26,856,147 of OY856355.1, forward strand.
AACTGTTATCGAAATAATTAAAGATTTTGTGTACTTACGCATGAAAAGTGATACCATGGAACTTGTTCTTGGTCTTTGAACTGTTTGTGCACCTTGCAAAAGCAGAATAAGACATTATTACGGCTTATATCGGATTTTTTTGAATTGTTAGCGAACGTCCACTCAACTTGTGGCTCCTGTTGCGACTGATACTCAATCAGGAGACGTCACCTGTTTTTGCATTAGGATCGTAGCAGAGCGCGTGCCGCTTCTTAGTAAGACTTCAATGCCGCACCCTTAACCCGTATCTGAACATCTTTCGGGAATGTTGTGACTGTTTTCCCCAAGTTTGTGAAAAAATCTACCATAGTATCATGGCCTTGGTTAAGCGATTGATACTTTTTTTCTAAGTATGATTGGAACAGAGTTTGTGTCGGTGGAGGCGACTGAGAGATTCAGTCTGTCTTCTTCTTTTTGGTGATCTTACTCGAATCAGTTTCACTGACTTGGGATCCACTTATGGTGGGTGGTGGCGTGGTGGTGACATGACTGATGATGAGTTTGATGATAGTGGTGACATGGCTTGTGAATCTGTTGCTGACCGTGGTGACAGGACTTGTTCATCATCTCACTCAAAGATTGCAAATTTGTTAAATTTTGTTGTGTGGCATTACATATAAAGGTAGAGAGAAAGCTCAGTTCTTTTTCAAATCGAATTGGTTTTATGTTAGTGGCTGCCTGGCCACTCTTCGTTAGACGTAGTTTTTTGGCGCGTCGATAATTATCGCGAATTTTCTTCCATCTCTCTTTACAATTTGCCGCTGGAACAAAATAAAAAGAATATCATTCAACAAACATAGAAACGACTCCAATGAACTCTTCGCTTATAGCAATGGATGAAGTGAGGAGCTCCAACTTCATTATTGGCGGAGAAATCGCGTAACATTCACACAAAAAAAAAATAGAATTAAATTGAGAACCTCCTCTTTTTATGGAAGTCGGTTAATAAAATGTGCTTTAGTTTTAAGTTTTTGGCCACGGGGAATTCATTCAGGTCGCTGGCTTTTAATTATCGACTCTGAGAAAAAACAGTAAGATATATCGTTTATGAGACTTGCACGGCGATATGGAACAATATGAAAGTACATACACCTTCCAAAGAGGATTTGAAACAGCAAGAAAATATTGGGAAAAATGGTATTTTCCTAATTGTATTGGAGCGCTGGATGGCAAACATTTTATTATCGAATGCCCCGCAAATAGTGGCTCGAAGTATTTTTGTTATAAAAAAACATTTTCAATTGTTTTGTTGGCCTTAGTGGATGCTGACTGCAGATTTACACTACTCGATATAGGTGGCCTTGGAAAGAATTCTGATGGCTGTTTATTTGCCCCAATTCTGTCGTGGGAAAATCATTGGCACAAAACAAATTAAATATACCTGATGACAAGGCACTGCCGGGTACCGAGGAAATTATGCCTCATGTTATAGTGGGGGACGCAGCCTTTCCGCTACAGAAATATTTAATGAGACCGTATCCTGGAAATCAATTAACGGATTAAGAAAGAAACATTTTCAACTACCGACTAAGTAGGGCCCGCCGAACTAGCGAAAAGGCTTTTGGTATATTAGCTAGAAGGTTTAGAATTCATGTCCACGGCAAATGACAGTTGTGAACAGAGGATATCGCCCCATAGACCGAAATCCAGATATGCAAGCGCAGGAAGAATAAATATAATTACGAGACGAGATCCTCGTGAAAACCGAGAAGGACAAGCTGAGCAAGTACCTTGACTTGGCTCATGAGGTTACCGCCATGTGGGATGTTGACTCGACGATCATAGTCCCAATAGTCGTGTCGGCGAACGGCCTTATAGCGAAGAGTCTCGACCAACATCTAAAGAGACTTTCTCTATACGGTTGGGTTAAGGGCCAGATGCAGAAGGCAGTCATCCTTGACACAGCGCGCATCGTCAGGAGGTTCCTCACTCTGCAGCCCTAACCACCGGTAGCTTGGGCCCTGCCCCGCTGCTGGCGGCACCCTAGTTTTTAAGTTTTTTATAATGTTTATTTTATATATCTATTGTAAAAAACTTAGAGATTAAGAAGAAAAATAAATAACTGAGATATAATGAAAAAACACTTATAATTATATGTCCGTCTGTCTGTTTGTTTGTTTGTTTCGGCTAAGCTATATGGCAATAAATATTGTGATTCATAAATATTAATAACGAAAATCTTGGGATATTATATTTTTTTACCGCGTAGTCCAGTGCTCTTAACTATACTATATAATAATATTCTACTGTTCTGATGGTCAATTCTGTACTATATTTATTAAATTAAAATCTCTGTAGTCATTAGTTAGAAATTCAGTGATCTTGTAGATTGATTGCAGAGAATGGCAAAGGCACCGCACCAAAACCAAATTTTCATTGCCAGTTTCATTTTTTAATAAGCTATGAACACCATTGTTGACACCAGTCATAGAACTGGCATTATCAGCTCCTATCCCTATTAAGTTTTTAATATTTAATTTCAACTCTGCAAAAAGGGTCTTGAGGCCGTTGACTATAGCATCAGCTGTCCCGTTTTCTATCTCGACTAATCCTAAAAATGTCGTAATCATCTTTTTACGTGAACTATCATAATATCGGATTGAAGTGCCAAGAATTTTTGTGACTGAGATGTCAGTGGATTCATCAACCAGTATACTGAACTTATTGTGGTCTATATCTGCAAGCAGTTGTGAAATGAAGTGTGTTGCCAATGCATATTTCATGATGTTGGTACATTTCGTTCGGTGTAATTTAATATCAGCACTTCGGCTATCTGGGAATGTTTTTTTACACATTTTGGACAAGTGGTCTACTGTTAAAGTAGATGCATGTTCACTTATAAATAATGCAAGTGAACACTCTGCTCTTTGGGTATCAAGTTGAACGTGCACCTTAGGAAAATCATTATTTTTTTGCCTTTTTGTCGGATCAATATGTTTCGCATGTTTTGATGTAACGATGTGTTGTTTTAAACAGGATACTTTGGCTATAATGTTGCACTTACAGTATTTGCAGTAAGCTTTGGTCGAATCTTCTTTAGCTCGTGTTAGCCAGTGTTTAAACTCGCTCATCTTCTCCCACTCTTCTCAATAATGTTGTTCATATTTTGGAGGCATATTATCTCTCCAGAGTCAATCGAAAACTACTTTTCAAGCACACACACAGGACATACGCACAAACGTCTATTTTTAAGCTATCACAATACAAGTATCGGGACCAACTTGCACTTGTAAGATCCGAATCCGAATGTAAACAAAATCTTTTACTATTCTGTATTCAGGAAAGTCCCTAATTCATAACACAGTTACCATAGCCACTAAATATTTTAAAAATATTGTCTATGGGTTTATCAATCTTTTGCACAGAGTACATATCTTACAGAGGTGTGAACAATAAGTCAATCAAATGAAAAAATTGTCATCAATAGTACGTATAATTCGAAAGATACAAACATTTCAGAAAATACTTAAATATGCAATATGCTAAAGCTCATTTTTTCATGCTAACAGGTTTAAAAATATTCCAAATTTAGCATTAAAAATGCCAAAACGGCAACACTGCTCGGGAGGGTGCAGCCCGTATATTTATATGAAATGGCGCTGCACCCGTGAAGCATGTTTTTTAATACTGTAACTTAGTATATAAGGAAGAAATAAAGTCAGTTATTATCTGGACCTCGACTTTGATTTCTGAGACGTGCAATAACAAATACAACAAGCGTATGGGCATCTCTGTATTCTTGAGTATTTACAAAATCGTCACATATATCTTTGAAGTAGTTGGAGTCATGATTATGCCCATACTTCCTTTGAGGTATTGGTCCCTACTAATGGAAGAAGTCACTCCATCAAACGGACATGTGACTAATTCCTTTATGAACGCGTTTTTTTCGTCTTGCAGGTTAACTTTATTTTACAGTAGTACATAGCCATGCATGTCGTAAAATTTAGAGTGAATACTCTTTTGCAAACTACTGGAAACGTTATCACTACATTTTTCTGTACGTAGGTACATGTAATACTGGTAAATGTGTTAGCTGGTATTGTTTTACCAGAATAATTAATTCTTCAGAATATGTTAATATTTACAAAATCAATAAAAAAACACACTAAACTTAATTTACTTCAACATTCCGACAACTATAACTTGGAACTTTTCAACTCGTTCCAAATTCTAAATTTAAAAGAGAACAATGATGTAAATGAACAATATAACACTATAACGCGCGAGATTAAAAACAGCAGCAAGAAAATTAAATCCACCAAAAGACAGAAAGCAAAACTATCTGATAAATCAAAAGAATTGATAGAAAAAAGACAGAAAAATGAGATAGGCACTGAAGAGTACAGAAAAGTGGATAAGCAAGTTAAACGTACGTTGTGACATCAGAAAACTAAATTGTGAGTTAGTCAAAGTAGCCATAGAACGAAACACCTCATTAAGAATAGCAAAACGGGGCATATCTAGGGGAAGATGTTCAATAAATAGCTTGCAGGATACTTCTGGAGTTAAACACAATTGCCGAAGCAAAGTAATGGAAATATGTTCTAAATTCTATCAGAACCTTTACACAGACCACAACAAGTATCAAGAAAATCTGCAATACTTGCGATCAGATAATGTTCCTTTCATTACTGGTAAAGAAGTTCACGATGCCTTAAATACCATGAAATATGGAAAAAGCCCTGGTGAAGATGGAGTGACTACAGAAGAGCTGAAAATAGGATCTAAGACTCTTATACCCCCACTTACAAATCTATTCAACTCTATTCTAGATACCGGTCAAATTCCTCAAAATTTTTGCCACTCAAACATTGTCCTTCTGCATAAAAAAGGTGACACTACCAACATAAACAACTATAGGCCAATAAGTTTAGTATCGCACGTCTACAAATTATTTATAAAAATCATACAAAACCGCATAGCTGGGACACTCGACAGACACCAACCGCCAGAACAAGCCGGATTCCGCCCATGTTTCTCTACGACTGACCATCTTCACACACTAAATCAAATAATAGAGAAACATAAAGAACACAGAAAACCACTTTATTTAGCTTTTGTTGATTATGCGAAAGCTTAGTTTGACACACACTGCTATATTTTCTTCTCTCCTAAAACAAAACGTAGAACCGACTTACATAGATCTCCTTAAAATCATTTATTATCATAGTACCGCCAACATTAAACTAGAATCTTCGGGTCCCTCATTTAAAATATCTAAAGGTGTTAAGCAGGGTGACCCGCTCTCTCCTAAATTATTTACAAGCACCCTTGAAGACTAGCAGAATCCTGGGCAACAAGAGGTATCGACGTAGGAGGCAAATTTCTTACAAATCTCAGATTTGCCGACGACATTATTCTTTTTGCCACATCAGCACCACAACTAGAACTCATGCTCCAAGATCTGAGCAGGGCAAGCCGTGAGGTAGGACTTCTGATGAACTGGTCTAAAACACAAGTGATGACTAATAGCACAAAACGTAGGGTCGAGGTAGACGGGCAGGCAATACTTTATGTCAATGAGTATACTTACTTGGGCCAGATAGTCTCTTTCGATAACAGGCAAGACAAGGAAATCAGTCGTCGAATAGACAACGCCTGGAAGAGCTACTGGTCCATGAAAGAGCTAATGAAGGGAGAACTTCCGATCTCCCTGAAGCGCAAACTGCTCGACACATGTATCCTGCCCATCCTAACTTACGGTGCGCAAACATGGTCGCTAACTAAAGCGCAGAAGTCCCGTCTCATGGTCTGTCAACGAGCAATGGAACGCAGTATTTTAGGCATTAAAAGACAAGACCGCATTCGTAACTCCATACTGCGTTCCATTACAGGTGTAACAGATGTAGGATATAGATCTGCCAAACTTAAATGGGAATGGGCGGGTCATGTAAGCAGAATGCACCCCGATAGGTGGGCCATAGCGGCTACAGAGTGGGCACCATCGGCTAATCGACCCCAGGGCCGTCCTCCAACGCGCTGGAAAGACGAGCTCGGAGCATTTAATAAAGATTGGGCGATGGAAGCTCTGGACCGGACTAAATGGAGAGAATTGGGGGAGACCTTTGCCCAGCAGTGGGACAAAAGAGGTTATTTAAAAAAAAAAAAAAATGTTAATTATTCGCTTCTCTTTAATAGTATTTCCTTGAAATCCTTCCTTTAAATTATCCTTGAATATGATCCAAGTACTAACAATGAAAAGGATCATTGCTGCAGTAATTCAAAATGTACAGGGAAGTAATCCAAGTAGCATTCAAGTAACAAAAACAAACAGCATTCAACATATTTCTGTGTAGCTTTTGAGAAAGAACAGAAATGACGAAAACCAAACTTGGTTAAAAAGAATTGTTGATAGCACTTAGATCACTTCAACATATTTTAAGACTCAATTATCCAAGAAATGCTACTTGGATCACTTCTGTTCTCAACTAGCCAGTTATAAACTCAAGACGTTATCATTTCTGAACATTTTTATTTTATTTCCAGTCTCATTTTTTGCTTTGTTTGCAAAATATTCGTAGAATGTTTAATCTCTGACTTATTCTTCACAAAATACTGATTTGTAGTTTGAGAAATCATCTTTCAGTATTACATAATATTTTAAACCTACGACTGACATAACCTCCATAGGATAGGGCCGCAGGTATCCAAATGAATTAATTCACAGGTTTTTATAGTAACAGTTTCACTATTTGCGTTCAAGCGATTAATTTTTCCTTCCAAACAACTCACACATTTTGAAACCAAAGTCTGTTTTGTGTCTATGTTATTTTTCAACAATATTTTTCTTGCATAGTCAAAATTTTGATGCGCTAATCTTTCATGTTACTCTTTCAATGTAGCCTTATTCTTCTTAACTGCATTAGCCACCTTGTTTTTATAGCGTAGCTCTAAATAGTATGAACTTCCAACTCTCTTTGCAATTGCATATAAATTTGTTTGTTTTTTTTTTAAATAAAGAGTGACGAGACGAGCAGGTCATGTGCCTGATGGTAAGCAACATGCCTGCCACATAACAGCACAGTGACACGCAGCTTTTGTAACATGAAGATCCAAATTATTACCTAGCACTGCACTGCGCTCGACACCCAGAGATCTAAGATGTTATATCTCTAAGCCCTATAATTTCTCTGGAAACATTGCCCTTCAAACCGGAACACAGTAATGTTTGGACATTACTGCTTGGCGGTAGAATAACTGGTAAAGGTATGGTACTTCCCCAGGCGGACTCTGCCAAGAGTCCTACCACTACAACAACTTGTTTGTTTTATTATATATTTGATAAAAAAATTACACGAGTTATAATCCGTCAACATGACATATCCTTTGTCTGACGGTTGACAGCGAATAGGTTTTTCAGTTCCGGAACAAACAAGACTTTATCTATGTTTGGTTGAATCCACTCACTCCCGTCGTATACGTCTACCTTCTACTATCATCTGTCCGCTTCTACAGGCGGGGGAGAGTGATGTAGCGGCCTACACATTACGGCATGCGTGCAGTGGTCGCTGGATTCATATAAATATGTTTCGGTCGATGCGCGCGCGCCAGTCACAGAGGAGCTGCCGCGCAGGGATGTCGTCGCTCGCCGTTCAAACGGATGTCGTGCACCGTAAATACGAAGCTCGTCCGTAGTATGAAACAGCACGCCGAGGAATGTGCACGCATGTTTTAATGTGTAGGCCGCTACAGCCTAGAACACTTAATTGTCGCCCCATTACCAACGATCACAAACTGTTGATGAACCTCGGTAAATGATTTAAAGAATTCGCGATCTCGGCACATATGTTCTGTTCCGTATAATCGGGCAACATTATATCGGCCGACGATTAGCGTGTATCTATGGTTTTGACAGCCGGCTGTGAAGTGACGTTGTCTCGTTTCGCTGGTACGTTCGAGCGACTCCTGGTTTGCTTTTCTGGGTAAAAGTGTTATAGTTCGCGGGAACGACGAGTTTTTCGGGATAAAACCTTGAGTGTTGTGCGGGAATACATTATCAACGTGAATATTTACTACTGGATTAGTGCTGGAGTACTTGTGAAGTGGCTACTGGATTGGCCGCTTCTAGAACGCAGGATCGTTCTGGGAATTCGCGAGGTCGCCTCGATATCGTCTGGTTTGATATCACAAATTCCCTTCCTTCCTTCTTCCTGACAACCAAACTGGACTTTGGACGACGCCGGGAGCAGTAATTGGGTGAGTAATTTTAGGTACCCTGTTTGCAACTAAGGAGTAAATCTTAAAATCGGTATAACGGCATTTAGTTTGTTTTTAATTCTCGCTTATGGGCCCCGAGACGGTATTTCTGGCATAAATACTGAACATGTTCACTGGCTACTGTGTCTACTAACCACTGCGATTTATGGTATTTTGATGAGGTTGACACCACACATCCATTATTTCTTTTTTCTTCTTTGCTTTTCTTAAACCAGCATTTTGACTTATTATGTCCAGTCTTGTCTTAATAAAACACATAGCCATAGCCATAATACTGGCGTGTTCTTACGTGTCGGGATGGTATTCTGATTCTTACTAAACATCTATTTCTCTGTATGATGTTGAACTGAGTTAAATCGTCCATTTGACCTTCTCTATTTACTTCAATCAAGTAGACACCATCGGGCATATGATCGCAACAAAATAACTGTGCCAGTCTTTTGTTGTATCTATGTTCTTAATGCTAACAGAATTATTTCGTCCTTCGTCAAACGTGGAAATTGTTCCATATTACTGTCTTCCATCCTTACAAATGGAAAACTCTGTGTCTGTTTAGACGCTCCCTATCTACATAATCTTTAAGAGTATTTGGTATGTGAACTCTTTCGTGAATTTAGTTTATTATTGCAGGGGCCTGGTTATTGTTATCAATGGCTGCGTGAAAACAAATCATTAGTGCTGCACAGACATTAAAGTTTTCAAACATACGCAAAAGTGCTCTGTTGAAATAATCTTGGCTTAATAGCTTAAAGTCACGCTTAAAGCGGCCATTGACTACTTCGATCACCCAGCGACATATTGTTATTTGTCTGGCTTTGTTAGCTTGCGCAGTTGTCAGGTGTGTGGCACCTCTATCCTTGGTGGGTGGCACGTGGCCTTCGTATCCGTACAATTCAAGATTCTCGAGGGCGTCGCGGAATCCTCGGTCTAGAAATGTGACGTCATTTGGACGAAGTAATACGTGCAGCGGGTGTAGATAGATAGAGAAACTCTTTATTGCACTTACATTACAAAGAAAAATACACAAAAAACTTATAAGGTCCAGGTCTGGCAACATTGCTTGTTGAGAGTACATGGTTTGCGAAAATTAAATTGAATAGGGTCATTGCGCTGGTTTTCGTCCAATTATCGGAGTTGCCAGCTTTGTGATGCGAAATGAATGTCTTGGAGCACCCTTACTTAAATGTATCATATTTATTTTTAGTGCTAATATAGTCTTCTTTAGTTTAATATTACAAGAAAATAAATCATTTTGATGGATCTTTTTATATAAATTATTTTTTGCAAAAGTAGGGTTTTTGCTAGTTTTCGTCCAAAAAAACTGGTTTTCGTCCTAGTAGAAGGTAGTTTTCGACCACCTGTGTAGAAAAAGGAGCTTAGGTCAACTATTAAGTTAAAAACTAATTACAGGTATATTATATGTTTTTATTTAATCAACTTTACATAGTGTACTATTTAGTAGTAGCTTCTTAGTCTAGTTATCAATTTCTCACTACCTTATTTATATAGTTAGTTTTACTAATAATCAACTGTAACTAGTCAACACTGAGATCTATCTAGCAGTCTTATATAATTTTGTGATGATTGTTTAATCATTCAAAATAAATAAAGCAATGCTTTACTTACAACATAAGTGAATATAATATTACTGATATGATAAACTAAATGACCTCGAAAAACAAAATTATTAATTCTAAAAACATATTATTCATTCTACTTGTTCTATCAAATGAAAAACACTATATAAAACACAGCTACAATAATAAGTTTTAGCTACAAAAGTAAACTATGCCTTACAGATTATTATTTGGCATCAATAATCACAATAGTTACATTTTTAAGCTTTATCCTTTACATCATCATATAACTGTCCTTGAAATAATGTGCATTTAAGGTGGTACCACCGAGGACAGGCATCACATCCAATATTTTTATCTTCATTTTCTTCTACATCAGAAACTAAAGCATCATCACATTCTGAACAAGATATCTTTCCAGATGCAGCTGTAGGAGCAAGGTCATTTTCTTTTTGAGCCCCGCGCGCAATTCTCCGTCGGTAATCTATGTCTTGTTTTTGTCTCGTTTTTACTTTCAAGCCTGGCTTTTTCTTGGAGTTATTTTCCTTTAATATTTTTGCTCGTTGTTGTCTTTCGATGCGTTCCAATTTTCGCTTTCTAGTTTCTTCTTGTTTTAGATTCTTTAATCGTTCTCGCATTTCATAATGCTCCCTCCACGCTGCAGAAGAAATGACGGCGGGAATTTTATTTTTCGTTGTTTTTTTTGGTTTTAGAAGCTGGTCTGGCAAATACAAATGACGCTCAAAAGGATCTGTTACTATGGGCTTAGTCCCTTTCTGTGTGTCACTAATGTTAGAATAGGTATTTGATGTTAAAGTTGGACATTCTACTATTTTTGACTTGGGGCTTTTCTCAGGAAAATTGAGTGATGATGTTTCAAGCTGTTTTTGTATAACTATTTGATCCTCTTGTTCTAATGCGATTTCAGATGGAGATACAATTTTAGATGAAGTCTCCTCCTCCATAGGGATTGAAGTAGGTTGATCTATTTGCTGCGGAGGTTTTGCTGTTTGTACATGAGGATATGTTTCAGGTGCAACCAATGTAGTAGACGATACCGCCTCTTTTTCGATAGTATCAGCAGATGAGGGTACAATACCGGATGAAGTCAGGTCTTCTGTGTCTGCCCTGGTGACTGTTGTAGGTACAGCTAATGGGACTGAACGCGTAGAAACGGCTGAGCTAAGCTGATCGTCAGGTTTTATTATCCCAGATAACTTTTCGCCTACATCCAATGTCCCATGGGACTGCGCCTTATCTGTGACATCCAAGGGCAATATTAAAATGTCATCAAGGCTTACTACTGAACCAACTTCTAGGTAACTTCCTGTTATATTTACTAACGATATGGAGTTACAGTCTTCAGTTACGTTCAATGGTGGTTGGATGATTTCAACCATATCGGCACCCAGTTCTAGATCGTGTGGAGTCGGCTGTATGAGCTGTGTGTCCGCAGATTGTTTCAGTAAATCTGTCACAGTAGTAAGACTGGCCGAGGTTGATGACATCTGTGAACTGTTTTGCATGGTACTGTTGGTGTAGTCAGATTCAGTGTCTAATGATAATTCAGAAACATTGGTCTCCACAGGTAGTGTTTTTTTAAACAGGTTGAGTTCTTTCATTAGTACCCTGTAGTTTACGCTCCTTTTTAGCAGCGCAGTTTTTATTTGCTTAAGTACTTTTTTGGTAGTAGCTACGTCTGCTCTACTTATGGCTGTTCCGGGAGCAGTCTGTCTAGAGTTTAGATTTTCCATTGTATCGAGGACACATTTAGTGTAATCAGGCGCATTAGGGTCAAAGGGGTAGATCCCACATCGTTTAAACCCGTTTTTAATACAGGTTGTAAGATGTTTCTTGCAAGGTCTCTGCAAACAATTTGCAGAAGTTTGTTTTAATAACCGATGTATTGATATTTTCTGGCTTTGCTAAAAATCTCCGGACTGTATTCTTCCAGCTTGCTTTGAGTGGCGCAAACACACTTACGTCAGCAGGCTGGAGAATATGCGTAGTGTTGGGCGGTAGGGCATATAATATTATATGCATCTATTCACATATTGTGCTTAACATCAGAGACATATGAGATTTGTGTCCGTCGACCAGCAAGAGGACCGGTTTTTGGATATTATTCCATTCAAGCCAGTTATTAAAGTCATTGGTAATGTACTCAAAAATTACGTCTCCCCGCATCCATCCTGACTCAGACCTGCCCAAACACCAATCAGGTGGCATGCTCTTTACAACTGCCTGTGGTGGTTTCACATACGGAAATACCACGCATGGCGGACAGACATCTCCATTAGCATTGAAGGTTACAAGGACTGTTAAATTGTCCTTTTCGTTCCCCTGTTTTACTTGATATAAGTTACGGTAACCCCTGGGCCCTAGTACTTTGCCAGTCTTCGGACACAGCGCAAAGCCACTTTCGTCGCCGTTAAAAATGCTCGAAGGACAGTTAAGAATATCTTTTTGATTTATCTCATCCAAATACGTTTCGAGACCTCTGAACCAGTTTCGGATGGACACTTCGCTTACTTGAGCTCTTGCCTTATTAATACCTTCGGCGGATCGGTTCGAAATTTGTGGATTTCTTTTTAAAAAGTTGAGATACCACGTCTGGCCAGGCCTACAGTCTTTAAATTTATTGGGAATCGACAAATCTTGTATAACTTTTTGGACAGAATCTAAAAGTTCCTGTTTTTTAACAGGAAACCCGCATTTTGATATGTTAATCAGCCAATTGACAATTTTCTCTTCTCCATCAGTCCCTAATACGGGATCTGGCCCACGTTTCTTTAAAATATCAGTTGTTTTGCCGTGTATTCTATCGTGGACCGTAGATTTAGGAATCCCATAATCTCTACAGACTTGTCTAACTGATGCCTTATTTTCCCGAATTGCCGTTAAAGCCTTTATTAAGGAATCTTCCGTGTACGCAGCGGTTTTTTTTCTGGATTTTTTAGAATCCTTCGGTGCCATCTAAAAACAAATATTTTTAAGGAATAGTTTAGTAAACAGATAATAAGAAAATACTGCATTGGTCTTAGGCAAAACAGACCTAGAATAAAATATCACCCTGTTTTAAGAAAAATATGGTGCATTATTTCTGACATATCCCCATTTATGGTATGAATAATTGACCCTAGTTCACACAAGTAGAATGATAAAGATATTAGGTACCAACAACTCTCTGGCGCTTACCAATTATAAGGAAGATTAGAAAAAGAAAACTGGTATGTATAATAAAATACTAATGTTATTTTTTGTTATTGTCTATGGACGAAAATTAATGCAAAAGAATAGCTATTTTTGATTTTCGTCCACCCCAGTACTCCTTCAAGAACGAAAACTAAAACAATATTTAAAGCTAAATTTAGTTTTCGTCCACATTCTTTAAATATTTTTTTATTCTCGAAACACTGACAAAGCAGTGGAAACCAAAATATCGAAACTAATACCAATATAGATCATTTTGGGAGAAACTATTCAGTAATTTATTGGTCCGTTAATGTAAAATGACCATAACAAATATTCACGTAGCTCTTTGGGTTTCCGTCCACTTGGACGAAAACCAATTATTTTGAGAATTTAGGAACCTAGTATCCGTCCACTTAATTTGTCGAAGATTACTATAAAAAAGTATAAAAAACACTTATAATTGCGTTTACCATGCATAAAACTAAACACAAGTGCCAAAAACATTACGTAAACTAGTCAAAACAGTAATTAAACTTACCATGAACTTTTCCCGTCGGCACTTTTTTTTCTCCAAACGCGACGACATCTGCAAGGCACGGATGCGAAGCGGCCACTGACGATTATTTTTTCAAGTCGTTTCTTGTCAAAACAAGTTTTAATGTTGGTAGTACTGTTACTTAGACATTAGGGATCGCAACAAATCTAAACTTGCGCGGGAAGGTAGGTTTGTATTCAAGTTTTATGCACCTAATTGTAGCATCTCAGTCAAATGGACGAAAAGTCAAACTGGACGGCAAACCAGCGCAATAACCCTATAATTGTTATTTACACGAATTATCATATACATCGCAATAAATTTGACATACTCATAATCGTAGTCGGTTTAATAAAGTGAGTGCAAGTGCTCTAATCCCTAGAAACCGGGATTTGACGAAATCATTGTGGACTGTGAATTGCAATAAATATGGTACTATAACTCAAGGAACAACCTATATTAGAATCATAATACGAACAAATAAAGGAAATAATTTAACTGTGAGTACGTAAAGCCTTTAAACGTTATTTGTTTATGTAAAAAGTCGAATGTCTTAAACTAAAAAATCCGTTATATTTATAATTCTGACAGCTAGATACTAAGACTTCAGATATCTTTATCTTTTGATAACCGTCTGTAATATCAGTAATTTACTACAAATCAAAATGAATTTCTTTGAAAACATTACATTCCGTCGCAATCGAAGCAATTCAGATGGCAATAAAACTGCTGTCAGCGAAACGTCTTCTGAGGTTTTAGATGGAACTACTACAAGTATGCCGGATGTTTCTAATGATGATTTCTTTACTAAGCAACTACAAGACCGCATAGAAGAGTTAGAGATTACCTTAGGTAGTGCCCACACAGAAATAGAGAATTTACTATTGGAAAATAGCAGCTTGAAAAAAACTAACAATGAACTTGTAAAAAAAATGACATGTACAAAAAAGTGACCCAAAGTCCTCTTAAGCAATGGCCACGTACACCAAAGAAAAAACAGACCTCAGGAACAGAACACAAACACACCCAAACTGGACCGATTACACAAAGAGTTGCTACAAAACCTGTAAATACAATAGGCACCCAGACTATCAAAATAACACCAAAAAACAAAAATAATGTATCTAATACTTCTAAATACCCATCTAAATCCCCAGTATATAGCCAAAACGGTAAACTAAAACGCGTATCACCAAAAAATATAGATAAAAAACAAATATGTATTTTAAGTACCACAAAAAAACATAAGATATTGCAATTAGCTGAAAACACAGTACCACAACAAAAAACATATGACATTTGCCACCACTTAACACCAAATGTGGGCACTAAACAACTCATCAAAGGTTTGAACACAAAACTGACTAAATTCACCAAAAATGACTACTGCATTATTCTAATCGGTGAAGAAGACTTTCGAACACAGACTGATCACTTTGACTTGACTGACGCATGGAATTCAGGAGATGATGGATAAAACTAGGAACACAAACATCATTTTGTGTTTACCAGTATTAAAAACATCCATACAAACAACACATGAATATAATTGGAGAGTAAAACATTTCAATAAACTATTAACTCTAGAACTCAGAAAACACAACCATGTTACTATATTTGACCCAAATAGTACTGTGCCATTCTCCTCCTACATGTTCAACAAATTTAATGGTACAATAAATGATTACGGTGTAAGAACTATGTTTGAGTACTTGTACAGCCAACTTGATGATATTGAGCGTCAATACATCAACTGCCAGGGAGGCTCGACAGGTGCTCAGCATGGATCTGAATCTACTGAACCTAATCTTAATTTTTTTCGCAAATAAGCATATCAACATTTTGCATCAAAATATAGCAGGATTGATAACAAAATCAGAGACACTTTCACTATGCCTTGATGAGCTTCTTGACAAAAATGTACCGGTGGATGTAGTTTGTATCACCGAACATAATATGTTGGCTGGATATGAGCAGTATCTACACTTACCTAATTACTCATTGGCAACCACCTGTAGTAGACCAACTATCAAAAGAGGTGGTAGTTGTATTCTTGTTAGAAATGGTAATGAGTGGACTGAACTTACCCAAGTAAAACAATTTTCTGTTTATAATATAATAGTATAAGTTACGGTGGTCTAGTCGGGAGAACGGCGGCTGCCGATTTGGAGACCCCGGGTTCAAACCCCACATGCACCACTGTCTTTTCGAAGTCATGTGCGTAATGCCGCTAACTTAAAACGGTGAAGGAAAACATCGTGAGGAAACCGACATGTACCTAGAATCTTTCGAAGTCATGTGTCATCCGCCAACCCGCACTGGGCCAGCGTGGTGGATTATGGCCTTAACTCTCTCCTTGCGAGAGAAGGCCCCGAGTCCCAGCAGTGGGAACGTTTAGTGGGCTGTTGATGATGAATATAATAGAATGCTGTGCAGTAAGGCTCACTAGATATAATGTTGTTGTACTTTGTGTGTATAGAATTCCATCTAGTACTCGTATCACGATTATATATTCCTTAAAAACTAAAAGTTCCATTGCAATAGATAACATATCTACTAAAATAATTAAGGAAAATAAAACTATTTTCGCTGGACTACTTACCCATATTTGCAATTTATCTCTTGACACAGGCCGTTTTCCAAATGCGTTTAAAACAGCGGTTGTCACTCCAATACATAAAAGTGGGGCAAAAGACGTCGTTAGCAATTATCGCCCAATCTCTATCTTGCCGTCGTTTTCTAAAGTCCTTGAGCGTGTCATGAATGATAGATTGATGAATTATTTAGAGAGTTGTAACCTATTGTCAGAACATCAATTTGGCTTTCGAAAAAATAGATCTACTTCAGATGCGGTTTGTCGACTTACTAACCATGTGGCTGAGGTTTTGGATTCGGGAGACAAATGCCTTGCAATATTTCTAGATATTGCTAAGGCGTTTGATACGATCTCTCTACCCCTTTTGGCTAAAAAGTTGGAAGCTCTGGGAATCCGCGGACGTCAACTGGACCTTTTTACTGATTACCTCTCTGATCGAAGCCAATGTGTTCGGCTGGGTGGGACGATTAGCAGTCCCGAGAAGATAAATTGTGGCGTGCCCCAGGGCAGTATCGTTGGGCCGACGCTTTTCCTCGGTTATATCAACGAAGTCTGTGACTTGCAGATTGATAAAGGCGAAATCATAACATTTGCAGATGACACGGCGCTTGTTTTTCGGGGTGAAACCTGGGAAGAGGTGTTTGGCTATGCTCAAATGGGATTCAACAGGGTGATTGCTTGCCTGAATCGGAATTCTCTGAGCTTAAATGCTGAAAAATCTAAGATAATAACCTTCTCCATACAAAGTAAAATGCAACCACCAACACTTCCGCAGCTCAACATCATAGCTCATTCAATGTTTGACAATCATTCTTGTTTGACAAACGTATGCTCTTGTGGAAAGCTTGAAAGAGTTGATAGCATTCGCTATCTCGGTATTATCATAGACAAGCAACTAAGTTTCCAACCTCATATAAAAGCTCTGTCCGGGAGAGTTCGAAAATTGATAGCTATCTTTAAAAATATAAGATACGTAGCGGACAAAAATGTATTGCGTACTACTTATTACGCTCTCTGCCAGTCGTTATTGATCTATTGTATTGAAGCGTGGGGCGGCGCAGCTAAAACTCACCTATCAACCTTAGAAAAAGCCCAGAGAGCCATACTTAAGGTCAGCAACTTTCTTCCGTTTAGGTACCCCACATATCAACTATACAAAGATACTGGAGTGTTGACGGTCAGACAACTGTTTTTATTACGAATTATATTAAAACAGCACAGGTTGCTTCCGCAATCATTAGAAGAGAAGACAGGTACCACGAGTAAACGCCGTAAAGACAACATTTTTCCGATACCTAGATGTAAAACTTTTTTCAAACAACGATATTTTTGTTTCCTGGGTAGTTATATATACAATAAGGTATCCGGAAAACAAGATTTAGCTAAATTAAACCCGTATACTTTTAAAAAAACAGTTTCTGAAATGTTTCGTGAGATGTCATATCAAGAAACAGAGACTTTTTTCACAGTTTTAAAATTGCATTAAGCTAAAATATTTTCAAAGATCCGAATAAATAGCACAAAAATGCACATGCACGTATACGGTACACACGCATACATTCAGACACACACACACACACACACACACACACATACATATCTAGACGCAGCGGTAATGCTAACTAATTAATTTTAATTTTTAATTGTATTGTTTCATTTTATTTGATTTGTATTATTTTTTCGAAGTGACAAATATTAAAATATGTTTGTAAATCAACAAACCAGCGAGAGCACGAATATTCTGAAGCACAAGCTTAGGCTTAGTTCGGATATTCGAAGCTCAAAATTTTCATGTAGCGACTTCAGACAATTTGTAACTCTCAGCTTCTAAAATCCTAAGGCTACTCTGTAACAAACTTCTTACTGTGTGAATAAATGAATTATTATTATCTAGTACTCGTAGTAACAAAGATACCTTTTTTTCAATCTTAGAGAATGTTCTATTGCACTTGCATAAAAATAAATATTATCACATTGTCATGGCTGGAGATTATAACATAAATGTACTAAAGCTTGATAAGACTACAAAGGACTTTGAATGCCTATTATCCAATTTTAATTTGTCATTAGCTATTAAACAACCTACTAGACCGGTAAGTCAAACTTGCATAGACAACTTTGCACATGACTTTAGGAGCAAGTGCAAGGCAGAAGTGTTGGGATTGGCTCTGTCCGACCACACCGCTCAATTGTTGAGATATCCTGTGAAAAAAATATGTATTAACAAGTATTGGCGGAAAAAATGTAGAGATTACAGTGTTGAAAATATAATAAAATTTCAAAGTCACATAAAGAACCTTACTTTTTCAGATATATATGAAATATTTGATGCAAACTTAGCATACAACACATTTATAGATTTATTTAAGTTATTATACAACTTGTGTTTCCCTTATAGAACTGTAACAATCAATGTAACAAGAAATGCAACATGGCTGTCTCGTGGGTTAAAACTATGTAGTAAAAAGAAAAGGTTGTTGTTTAATAATTGTCGAACTAAACCCTATGAAGAAAATAAGGCAAAATATAAAAACTACACCAGATTGTTCAAAAAAATTATCAAACTAACACAAAAAGCTCAAAACAATTACAAAATAAAAATGTCAGACAATAAATCAAAAACTACTTGGCATATTATAAATAGATTAAGAAATAGCTTACCTAAAATGTCCATAGATAAAATCCAGTGTAATGGTCAACTTTTGACAGACCCAAAACTAATGGCTAATGCATTTAATAACTATTTTGTTGATAAAATTACTCCATTACCTAGTTCTGGTATAAATGTGACACAAAATATTGATAGAACTCAGAACTCAATGTTCATGGCGCCATCTACACCACATGATATTCTCAAAATCATAAATTCCTTAAAAAACACTAATAGTGTTGGATATGATGAGATATGCACAAAAATTATAAAAACTGTTAAAGAGACTATCTGTAGCCCTCTTATTCATATAATCAATTTATGTATAAGTACAGGCACATTTCCCGAGGCCCTTAAAAAAAGTATAATCATACCTGTATTTAAAAAAGAAAATAGGGAGCACATGGAATATTACCGACCTATTGCCCTTATACCTATAATGTCAAAAATATTTGAAAAATATTTTAACCAGCAATTCATTCAGTATTTTGAAAAATACAACATACTTTGTAATGAGCTAAAAGGTTTTAGAAGAAATAAGACTATAAATATTGCTATATATGATTTTCTTAACAATGTAATGAAAAATGTTGATAATAACAATGCTATATGTACCATTTATTGTGATACGACCCAGGCATTTGACTATGTCAATCATGATATTCTTCTGAGTAAATTTGAAGCCTATGGGGTTAGAGGTAATGTGCTTGACTTAGTAAAATCTTACCTAACAGACAGAAGGCAAGTAACTAAAATTACGAAGATTAATACTAAAACTAAACAGGAGGAAATATTCACCTCTAAAGAAAGAACTGTCAAATTTGGTGTGCCGCAGGGAAGTGTGTGGGGACCGTTTCAATTTATTGTCTACATAAATGATTTTCCTAAAGTAATTGAGCATCCAATGTCACTATTTGCAGATGACAGCACAATAACAATAGCATGTCAAGATAAAGCTAATTATGAGGAAGATATCAATGCCGCACTAAATTCATCTATCCATTGGTTAAACATTAATAACTTAAAAATTAATTTAAACAAAACCAATTTCATGCAATTTACTCAAACAAAAAATTACTTGAGTAACATAAACATAAATTATCAAAATAAAAAAATTGCAGAAGTCACTACAACAAAATTTTTGGGCCTAACAATAGACATGAAATTGAATTGGAAGGCACATGTTGAGATTCTCTGCAAGAAGCTGGGTAGCTCGCATATGCAGCTGCGTAGCATATGCTCTGCATAGGCTTGCTCCAGTGGTAAAGAAAGAGGCTCTTCTTACATCTTACCATGGATTGGTGGCATCAGTCTTGAGATATGGGATCATTTTTTGGGGGAATTCAACTAATACAGCCTCAGTTTTCAAAGCACAAAAACGATGCATTCGTGCTATGTTCGGGATGCAAGTTACAGATAGCTGTCGACAAGTATTCATAGACAACCAAATATTAACCCTGCCATGCTTGTACATATTTGAAGTTATGTGTTTTGTAAGGAATAACCCTCATTATTTTCCTCTATTGAGTGACAAAGTAAAACGTAACCGGCGTGATAAGTGTAGACTGCTCATAGACAAACGCAAAAAAAAGATCATGAGTGACAGCATTTTTTGTATGGCTCCTCTTTTATATAATAAGCTGCCAAATGCCATAAAAGAACTTAACATAACAATGTTCAAAAGTAAACTAAAAAAAATGCTTATACACAAATGCTATTATACTGTAACTGAATTTTTAAATGATAAGGAAATTAATTGGAATACTAATATTTTAGACATTGTTTAACATGAAATTTTTACAATCTTTAAACCTTATTCCATTAATATCTCAATAGATATTATTATTCCATTATGAAATTTGACATTCAACTGACATAAGACCAAATAATGATAGATTGTATCATGATGAATTAGTTTGTACTGTATTACATTTTGACATTCTTTGAGTATTTACATGAATATTATAATTAACGACATTTTTGATTTTTTGATTATATACATTTATCGCACTTTATACATTCTTTGACATTCCTCACATGGATGAACTGCAAGATCTACTAAAGCAAGACCTTAGACCCTGGATGGACATATTGATCAAACTCAAAAACACAAGACAATATCCTGATGAAACACAAGACGTTGGCGAAATTGTGCTCACCAAACATTTATCTCACACAAATATATATCACTACCAAATAGAAGCCAGAAATGAATCGAAGATGAAGAATCAGATGACATAAATAAAAACCAGAAATTAACAGAAGATCGTGATGTGATCTTCTGTTAATTGTATAATAATCGTGATGTCGTGATGTTTTTACTTTTTCTTGTTTCTTAGGATCATTCCACTCTTTATATAGTAGAAACATACGAGCAAATGAAAGAGTTCCATCCAGGTATAGTTTGTTTGTTCTTTCACGGACGTAGTGTGATTCCACGGGTATAAAACTATTAACGTGGTCGCAAACACTGGTGATCTTTTCCTCAGTTATTACTTTTTTATGATTAAGATGACAACCTCTATTGTCTTGGAGAACAGTACCCTGTATAGATAGTTTATTTAGGGCAGAGTAAACCATACCCTGTTTTATGCCCAACGTGTTCAAAAACATCGTTTTGCATACTCTTATTTTGGATTCCTGAGCCCTTGGTAAGTTTTCATTTTCAGTAATATTACCTACTCCCTTAGGTAAGTGGTATCGTATGGTGGATTCTCTTCTCGTGGGTGTTTCACACGTGAAACGTCGTTTTGGGATTTTATCACAATATCTATTGATAAAATCCCAATGGCGAATAAGTTCTCCCAAAGACCAAAAGGCCACAAACTGCAGGTCTCTTTCGAAATCATTAATTTTTTGTGAGCATTTAAAAATGCATTTGTCTCCACAAGCAGGTCCCATTTCTCTCTTTTTTCTTAATTTACCATCTCTTCCTGTGTACGGTTTTCTTAAATTTCTATTTTTCTTACGCTTAACATCTAGCCATTGATTTTTATGAACCAAACGCAATCGACCCTTATCTTTTTTATCTGTGCATCGTCTTTTCTTCTTAGATGGTTCGCTGTCATTTATTTCATGCTCAGAATTATTCTCCGATATACCTGGAGAGCTAATTGGCCATAGCGCTGGAGTGGGAGCTGGGGACTCAGGGCAGCTTAATAACTGGTCATCTGGTGAGCCAACTGGCAGTGTTGCTGTAATGGGTGCTGTTGTCTCTGCGCAGCCTAGCTGGTTATCCGGAGAGCCACCTGGCAATGTCACTGGAGTGGGTGCCGGCGACTCCATGCAGCCTAATTGGTCAATCTGTTGAGCTATAAGGTGGCCGTAATTGGGCGAGTCACACAGTGTTAATGGAATATTAATGCTTGAGGTAGAATTTAGTAGTAGTGGAGATTCAGGATTGTTTGCTGGCAAAGTGGGGTCATAGAAGCTATATTCCGGCAAATTACCTATTTCTGTCCCACTTGTATTTGAAAATAGTGGTACTGTTTCACTTTCCACGGGTTCAGGATGTTTTTCTTGAGTTTTCTGGGTCAGGTCTACAGGTTCTTCGCAAAAGCGTGGCGGCGAGCTAAAGGGAATGTAATTATTCCCTGTGAAATTTCTGGAGCTTCCACCGCATGCTTTCAAGGAAGATTGTAAGATATGGGAAGCTGGGACATGCAATTCAGAAGATGCAGAACTATCACCATTAGTGTTCGTAGGATTCGGGAGTGAAATGCGCGGTGCAAGAAAATGTTCTTCATCGCTATCAGCTATAATCTCACCCATTCGGCATAGGCCATCCTCAGTAAAATTTTCTGAGAATGGTACTGGAGATACATCTAAAAGCAATAAAATAATTGTTTATTTTATTAAAATAACATAAAAAAACAAACGCAGAACTATGTAAGTGCATGGGTATCTACAATATCTTTCCGATGTAAAATTATGTAAAAGTAAGTTACCGAATTATGATTTAACATCTTTTCGAAGCATAACTGTGTAAGTGCCTAGATACACTTTATGGTCATACTAAATCCCGATGTATAAATGTGTAAGTGCGTAGTTACATATTTGTACGTAGGTAATAAAAAAAAAAAT
This sequence comes from Ectropis crepuscularia, assembly GCA_963693475.1. Lineage (NCBI taxonomy): Eukaryota > Metazoa > Arthropoda > Insecta > Lepidoptera > Geometridae > Ectropis > Ectropis crepuscularia. The sequence continues at coordinate 26,879,042 of OY856355.1, forward strand.
TTATGAAAGTTACAAAATTTACCAATGATGTCTATTAGTTATGGTAACAATGAAGGCAATAAAACACAACTGATTCGAAAAACTCAATAACTATTATTCGACAGCAAAACAGTATAAAATATTGGTAAATAAATAATTATTTTACTTACCTGGTCTTGTGGTAGATATATCAGGGTCTGGTACTATGGGGTGCGGGGTTCGGGAACCTCCGCGTGGTGCACCCCGGGCATCACACAACAACTTGCCCCGGCGGCATCTTGTTGTGTGATGGCTAATCTCGGACGAGACGGAAGGGCTTCTACACGTGACCCGAGAGGGCCGCGCGTAGAAGCCTACATGGTGCGGGGTCCCCCTGGGAGCTGTCTGCTAAGCAGAGAGCTCCCAGGTGGACCAAAAAAGGGGAGATCTCCTAGGAGATTCTGTGAGAAAGGAGGGTTTTCGCCGACTGGCCTGGACTGGGCGGGCGCAGGGGAGCTGTATGTGAGCCCCCGCGGTCGTTTTGACGTTTGTTTGGTTGGATCGGTGGGGTGTTTTGGGGGGGTCGCGTGAGGGCGAAAAGTTTTATATTGTTGAGGGAAGGGCTTCTACACGTGACCCGGAAGGGCCGCGTGTAGAAGCCTAGATGGTGCGGGGTCCCCTGGGAGCTGTCTGCTACGCAGAGAGCTCCCAGGTGGACCAAGGGGAGGAGATCTCCAAAGAGATCAATGAGATGCTGTGCGTGGCGACATCTGGCGTTTTTCGCTGGGTGTCGCGGCGCACAGCAGCCAAGTCTCAAGGTTCGGGGGTCGCCGAGGGGAGTGTCTGGCACGTGAGTCCGAGATCGCGCTGCTTACAGGGCGCGGTCTCGGGCTTGCGATCCAGGCATGGTCGGCGGGAAGCCGGCCGCTAGACCCCCACCCAGGGGAGCTATACCCTTTAATTTAGTAATTAAAAATGGCATATACAAGTGGTTTTAGAGGTATTACCCAGGAGGGTCCCCGAGAGGGGGAATCCCTCCACGTCTCAGAAGAGACGTGCAGCCCCGCGTACTCTGGGGGGGGGGCGAAAACCACAACACAAACAACAACGACCATGGCAAACCAAACACTGACACCGACAGCACATGTATTGGCACAAGGGAGGCACGCGTGGTGCTCACGCGTGTCGAGACGGCGGCGACGGCGGACGACAGTGACGAATCCGCCGGTAGTTTGAGGCTGGAGCTGTCGTTACCCGGCTCCCCCTCCGAGGGACGCTCTCGTAAGAGAAGCCTGGAGAGGGAGGGCTACGACAGTTGCCGCTCCCACTCCTGCTCCGGGTCCAGTGATACCTTGGAGGGCCCAACGGCCACCAAGGTACCCGCTGCCCGGAGAGGGAGAGGGAGAGGCAGGGGCAGGCCGCCTACTACTAGCGGCGAATTCGTCGGCTTGGCCAAATCGCGGGCCGAGCTCAGCCTCGCGAGGGCGGAAGAGCAGCGCCTGCTGCTCGAGGAGGAGCTCTCCGACGAGCAGCAGGCGAGGAGCGAGAGGGCGAGGTCCCTCTTCGCGAGGCGGCGGGAGGCCCCCGAGTTCGGCGGAGTTGACTCCGTCGAACTCGCCAGGGTGGTGAAGGACTCGGTGGCCACCATAACATCGGTGGCCACCAGGTCCGGAAACCTCAAGGGCACGTTCGTGCGCGCCTTGAAGGAGGCAGCAACTGCGGTTCATGCCTCCTTCAAGGAGCTCAACGAGCGTACGGCCACGGAGGAGGTGGCTCTCCTGAGGGAGGCCAATAAGAAGCTCATGTCGGAACTCGCTGAGATCCGACGTGAGCTCGCGGAGCTGAAAGCTGCACGGGAGAGACCGACTCCGGCCCCGGCAGCTACAGTTCCGCCCCCTCCCTTGGGACAGTCGCCTCCTCTGGAGGACGTGATGCGGGCGGTCATGGTGCAGGTGGGCACCATGATCTCCGCCCGCTTTGCGGGGTTGGAGGAGCGGCTGCTCCCTCCACAGCGACTCAGGCCGCCTCTTGCGGCGGATAGGCGCAGGGAGGAGCCGCCGCCGATGCCTAGCACCTCGACTGCTGCGTCCGGCTCTGCGCCTGCGCCAAAAAGGCGCAGGCGCAAAGCTGGGAGGCCACAGCCTCCACCACTGCCAGAGAATCTTCTTCTTGAAACCGCGACTGCGACTTCGCGACCGGCTCCCTCGTTGGAGACCTGGTCCGAAGTCGTCAGACGCGGTTCCAAGAAGAAGAAGAAGAAGAAGGCGGCGCAAGGGCCGCGGTCAACCCCGGCTAAGGCGAAGACCCCTAAACTCCGCCCCCCCCGTACTGCAGCGGTGGTCATCACGCTGCAGCCGGGAGCGGAGGAGAGGGGTCTCTCCTACGCCAGGGTGTTGGGGGAGGCCAGAGGTCGCATTGACCTCGCGGCCCTCAACCTCCCGCCCTTGAGAATGCGCACCACCATGACGGGGGCGCGCATTCTCGAGGTACCGGGAGAAGAACGAGAGGCCAAGGCTGACTGCCTGGCCTCAAAACTGAGAGAGGTATTCGGCAACTCCAAGGAGTTGACGGTGTCGCGCCCGACCCTCACCGCAGATTTGCGTGTGAGTGGTTTGGACGACTCCGTCGACTCCGAGGAGTTGACGAGAGCTCTGGCGCGGGCAGGAGGATGCCCAGCGCCAGAAATCAAGCTGGGGGACATAAGGCGGGGCCCAGGTGGCATGGGCACCGCCTTTGTCAGGTGTCCCGTCGTTGCCGCCAAGAAATTGGTGGCAAACGGCGGGCGCCTGTTGGTGGGTTGGGTGGCGGCGTCGGTCAAGCTCTTGGAAGCGAGACCACGCCGCTGCTTCCGCTGCCTTGCACTGGGCCACGTTCAGGCCCAGTGCAGGTCAGCAGTTGACCGCAGCGAAGAATGCTATCGCTGCGGTCAACTTGGCCACAAGGCCAAAGCTTGCTCGGCCGCCCCGCGCTGCTCCCTTTGTGCAGCAGCGGGAAGGCCTGCGGGGCACCTGTCGGGGACCAGCGCCTTTGCTGAGCCCCCATCAAAGACAGGTGCTCCCCGTCTGTCAGTCTGGCAGTCTACTGCGACCAGCTCCGGGTCGCAGCTGACCGGCTCCACTCCAGAGCAGCGAGGCAGCATGGAGGAAAGTTAGTATGGCGCCCATACTAACTTTCCTCCAGGCCAATATCAATCACTCCGCCCGTGCACAGGACCTTTTGCTCCAGTGCATGGCGGAGCGATTGATCACGGTGTGTGTGGTGGCCGAACCATACCGGGTCCCCCCCAGGTCGGACTGGGTCGGGGACCTGGATGGTCTGGTGGCAATCACCACACAGTCGCCGGCCCTCTCGCCCACTCTCGACAAAGTCACTAGGGGAAATGGCTATGTCGCGACTGAGGTGGGAGGCACAGTGGTGGTGGGGGTGTACTTTTCTCCCAACAGGGTCCTTGCCGAGTTCGAGAGATTTCTCGGCGAGGTAGGGACCCTGGTGGGACGGAGTCGCCCCCGCCCAGTCATCGTCCTCGGTGACCTCAACGCCAAATCTGTGGCGTGGGGGTCATCGATGACAGATGCAAAGGGGAGGGAGCTGGGGGAGTGGCTCGCGGAAGCGGGGCTCTGTGTCCTCAATAGAGGCACAGAGCACACGTGCGTGCGGCAATGGGGAGGGTCGGTGGTCGATGTGACCTTCGCCACCCCGGAGCTCGCACGCCGTGTCCACAACTGGAGGGTGCTGGTCGATGAGGAGACACTATCCGATCACCGCTACATATCGTTTAGTGTCTCCCCATCGACAGCGGACGGAGGACAGGGAGCCTCCCTGCCGGTGACGGGCCCGCGATGGGGGTTGAAGCGCCTGGACTTGGAGAAGCTGCAGGAGGCAGCCATTGTCCAGGCGTGGAACCCTGCTCTATCACCACCGGTAGACCTAGACGCGGAGGCCGATGCGCTGTGCATGGCGATGTCGCACGTTTGCGATGCCGCCATGCCCCGCGTAAAGGCCCTCCCAATGAAGCGTCAGGTCTACTGGTGGTCGGAGGAGATTGCGGAGCTCCGGCGGTGCTGCGTAGTGAGAAGGCGCCACTACCAGCACTACCGGCGGAGGAGGCTCCAGGAGCCGGCGGAGTTGGACGCCCGCTATGCCGCTTATAGAGCGGCGTCGCGGGCTCTCCGCACTGCCATCGCCGAGGCCAAGTCGGCATCGTGGAGCCAGCTGCTGGAGACACTGGACCGTGATCCGTGGGGGCGTCCCTACTTGTTGGCGAGGCGAAAGCTTCGCCCATGGACGCCTCCAGTCACCAGCATGCTGGAGCCACGATTCCTGCGGCGGGTGGTCGAGGGACTGTTCCCGGCTAGCCCGGGAACCGACTTTGTCCCTCCTACGGCGATGGTGGCGCGGACCGAAGATTCCGCCGAGGAGGAGGAGGGGGAGGAGGACGAGCTTCTCGACGTCTCCGAGGGAGAGTTGGGAGCCGCCGTCCTGAGAATGAGGGCCAAGGACACGGCGCCGGGGCCTGATGGCATACCCGGCCGTGCTTGGGCCCTCGCTCAGGACGCCCTCGGCCCTCGCCTCCGGGATCTCCTGAGTCGCTGCATGCGCGAAGGGAGATTCCCGAGGCGATGGAAGAGGGGGAAGCTCGTCCTCCTCCGGAAGGAGGGGCGGCCCGCGGACGAACCCTCGGGGTATCGTCCGATTGTGCTGCTTGACGAGGCGGGCAAGCTCTTGGAGCGTGTCATCGCTGCCCGCCTCGCCAAGCACCTCGAAAGGGTGGGCCCGAACTTGTCCGAAAGGCAGTTCGGGTTTCGTAGAGGTCGTTCGACAATCGACGCTATTCGTCTTGTCAACGACCTCTACGAGGGTGTATCCGGGGACGGGGTGTTGTTGGCGGTGTCGCTAGACATAGCAAACGCCTTCAACTCCCTGCCCTGGATCACCATAAAAGAGGCGCTGGGGTACCATAGAGTGCCCCGGTACCTGCGGCGCCTCCTTGGGGACTATCTCTCTGACAGAGAGATAGTCTACCCAAGAAGGGATGGGGAAGGTTCCAGCCCCATGTCACGAGGGGTTCCACAGGGGTCTGCTCTCGGGCCACCCCTGTGGAACCTCGGCTACGACTGGGTGCTGAGGTGCGGTAACTTGCCTGGCATCAGCTTAATCTGTTACGCTGATGACACGCTGGTTACCGCAAGGGGGGGGACCTTTCGCCAGGCGGCGATCCTGGCCACTGCGGGTGTAGCGGCCGTGGTGGCCAGGATTAGGAGTTTGGGCCTGGAGGTGGCGCTCCACAAGTCCGAGGCCATCTGCTTTCATGATGGCCCCAGACGAGCGCCACCTGCAGGCGCCAACATTGTGGTGGGTGGGGTTTCCATCCCTGTCAAGCCGACACTGAAATATCTCGGTGTCGTGCTTGACAGCAGATGGAACTGGGGGCCGCATCTGCGTCAACTAACCCCCAAGTTGACGCAGACTGCGGCGGCGTTGGGCCGTCTTCTGCCCAATATGGGAGGCGGTGGAGCGCGCTGCCGCCACCTTTACATGGCGGTGGTGCGCTCCATGGCCATGTACGGTGCTCCCATATGGGCAAGAAGGTTGGGCCGCGGGGAGGAGGCTCTCCTCCACAGCGCCCAGAGGGTGATGGCCGTGAGAGTGTGTCGGGGTTACCGCACACTCTCTCACGAGGTGGCATGCGTCCTTGCGGGATCGCTGCCTTGGTGCCTAGAGGCCGAGGTTTTATCCTCGGTCTACTGGCGCCTGGTGCGAGCCCAAGAGGACGAGCTGCGCCCTGCCCCACAGGAGGTGGTGCGGTGGCGCAGCGATGCCAGGGCCATCGCTCTGGGGAGGTGGAGAGAGCGGATTCTCTCTGGATCCACTCGGAGGGGGGCCGGCGCTCGACGGCTCCTCGAGGCGCTGCGGCCCATACTCACTGAGTGGGTCCAGAGAGACCATGGGGTACTCACCTTCCGGACTACACAAGTGCTCTCGGGACATGGATGTTTCGGGAGATACTTGTGTAGGGTTGCCGGAAGGGAAGAGACCCCGGTGTGCCACCGGTGCGGTTGCGAGGAAGACACCGCGCAACACGCACTGGAGGCATGCCCGGGGGAAGAGGACGCGCGACGTTCCCTAGTCGCGGTCCTGGGGGCAGATCTCTCATTGCCGACCATCTTACCCAAGATGCTCGACAATGAGAGATCATGGGAAGCTTTCGTCTCCTTCTGCGAGACTATTGTCTCGCGGAGGGAGACGGAGGAGCGAGAGAGGGAACTCGACCCTCTCGCTCCTCCTTGCAGGAGGAAGCGGACACGCGGGCGAGCCACTAGGGCTCGCACCCCGTCTCCGCTCGGAGGGCCTGGGCCATCGGGCACTGCCTGATGGCCCATTCTCCTCCCGAGGGGGGGACGCGGACTGCTATAGGTTTTCCAGCGCGTCCCAAGAGCCACAAAGCGGGGGTTCCGACCCCCCGCGAGGCGGGCCCGAAAGGGTGACATGGTGATGTCAGAGTTGCGCGAGCGAATGCGAAAGCGGTTCCGCAACTCTGACATAGCACCATTGTAGGGAAATTTTGTGACGGGGGTTTAGTTGGTATTGTGCCCTTCTGGCATCGAGTCCAACACTGTTCACTCGTGCGTAAATGCATTCCCCTACACAATAAAAAAAAAAAAAAAAAAAAAAAAAAAAAAGGGTCTGGTACTATATCTGTTTTTCCTTTTTTAGTAGCGTCAGCTTTCAAGCTGTTTAAGAATCGAAAACGTTCACTCGTCATAGTTGCGGCAATATAATATTTCCGAATCGCACACGCATTGCACTCGCTGTCCGCGCAAGAAGTGAGGAAAGGGCATTTACCCGCCACCCGCACCTCATTCTCCCCGCGACAAAGTGTGTATGAAGGCTCTCACTCACAGGGCCCGATCCGTGCAACCGGTACGATCTTAGAACGCGTCTTCAGAACGGATCGCTGGATCGGATAAGGGTCTTTATAATGAATGCGATACCACAGACGACCCGTTCTACGATACTTAAAACAATCCATTCCACTGAAACCTTGTTTTCGAGAGAGTCGCGTGGATGCAAATCCGATATACCTGAGTTAACGAATAAATAATAAAATGAGTACAGATGAACAAACTGAAGGGAGTTCGGATGAAGAAAGAAAAGAAGAAGAAGTAATTTTACTAGCTTTATTGCTGAATCGAAAACGAAAAATTTGGGTCCATAATATCAATAAAAAAAGAAATGCGTTTGGTGAATATCACCACTTAGTTGACGATTTGGAAGATCGTTTTTATACCTACTTCCGAATGAGCGAGGAACATTTTGAAGAATTGCACAGCTTGTTAAAAGATAAACTTCGTAAAAGGAATACTAACTGGAGGAAAGCAATAGGAACAAAAGAAAGACTTGCGATTTGTTTAAGGTATGTTTATTAATTAAATTACTCTACGTACGTATTGTAAAATCAAGTAAATTAATAATCATCAAACATAAATGTAGGTTATTAATTATTTTAATTAAACAAATTAAATGTCTTGATCATAACATTTTTTGGAAAAGATTTATAAATATTGAGTGACATGGCCATTAGCCTCATTATTGTATGTTTGAAGCAGAGTTCTATCTAAATATAGAGGTTGCAGCGAAGGTAGTGCAGCTGTTGACGAATTTTGTTGTTGAATGTTAACTTGTTGTGTTGGAGGAACCGGTGTCTGATAGTTTAACTCAAAGTTGACTGCATCTCGTCCGCTACTTTGTTGTATCGAAATACTCAAGTCTTCTGGTCGTGGAGTTAGTGTGGCTATATAGCTTTGAGCTGAGACAGAATTTGTACTTATAGGTGAATAAGCTGAAGAGTTACGATAACTAGACGTTTGCTGTGTTGGAGAAACCACTGTCTGATAGTCTAACACTTCAATGTTGACCTCATCTCGTCCGTCCGTCATTCTTAAGTCTTCCGGACGCGGACTTGGTGTGGCAGAGTCTGTACTTATAATTGAATAGGCTGAGGAGTTACGATAACTAGATAGTTGTTGCTGTTCAATTTCGCGAATCTCCGCTTCAGCGAATAGTTTGGCCATGTCAATTTTTAATCGAGATTGTGTCAGTGGTTTGTATTTTTTGAATGTTTCTGCGTAGCTTCTAAAAAGCAAATCAATATCAGACTTTGGCGCTTTATTTTGATCTCGATCTTTTAGGTAATTTACAACTGTAGATGCAGGATCAGCCGGTTTAGTTCTACGTTTGCGATGACTAATATCGCAATTATCTGCCGGCATAACATTTTCCTGATCAGATGTTTCATGCATAATTTCATTATCCGGTGCTGCCGTAACTACCGGAGTGGAAGCAGTTGATGTCGAAGTAGAAGATATTGTTGAAATGACATTGGATGAAGTCAGCCTCAAAGCAGTCGCAGCATCCAAAAACGACATTTGTTGAGCCCATGGCTATTTTTTGTACTTCTTTGTAGCTTGACCAGTGGTTGTTCGTAATGTGCGTTTATACTTTGAATAACAATCTCTAAGACTTCTCCATCTCGTCTTAAGAACATCACCTGAAATAAATAGAAATATGTAGTTTCTATCATATTCTGAATCTTTAATGCAATTAGTAACTTTTTTCAGATATTTGGCAACAGGAGTCTCGTATACCAATATAGCATTCTCTTATAGAGTGGGAGTAACTACTGTGGCCACAATAGTAAAAGAAACTTGTGAGCTGATTTGGGAAATACTGCAGCCTTTGTATATGCCCACACCAACAGAAGAAACATGGAGGAAAAACGAGCTAGGATATAGGCAAAATATGAAATATCCTAACTGCGTCGGCACGATAGACGGGAAACATGTTTATATGAAATGCCCACCTAACAGTGGCACTGCATTTTATTGCTATAAGAAAAGGTTCTCCCTTATACTGCTTGGCGTTGTCGATCCAAATTACATGTTTACTGTGATAGATGTCGGTGGATATGGAAAAGACAGTGACAACACTATATTTGAAAGTTCAACATTTTACCGCGAACATATTCTTAGAAAAGAAATTTTGCCGCCAAAACCACTTCCCGGTTTCAATGACCCTATGCCACACGTTCTTCTAGGGGATGACGGTTTTGCTTTAGAAAAATACATCATGCGGCCATACAATAAGCGAAGCGCTATGAGAAACGAGGACATGAAAACATATAATAGTTATCATAATAGGGCAAGAAGAATATCTGAAAATGCTTTCGGCATTCTTGTACAAAAATGGAGAATATTTTTTACACCAATCGAATGTGAAATAAACACAGCTTGTTCTTTAGTAAAGAGTGCTTGCTGTTTACACAATTTCCTGAGAAGCAAGAATATTTTTACCCTGAGTGAATGCCACACATTTGATACGAGTTCAATATCATTATCGGCTGTTACGCCGCTTGGACCAAATATTCGAAGAAGCAATATGGAGGCTTTCAGAGTCCGAGACAAATTCAAAACTTATTTTAATGTTACATGAAAACTATTCCTTCATTAAATAAATAAAAATTTTACAATTAAACTATTCGTGAGTGTTATTCTAAATAAAAATAAAAAATTACTTACTTTCCTGTTGTAACCTACTGCTTATCTCCTGCCAAGCTTCATTTTTTTTGTCTAAATCTTTATAGTCCGGGTCGCTCACATTATATATTACGGGATATTGACGCACAGCGTCAATCAAAGCTTCGGTGAAATTATCCGCCATTTTTGAATACCAGCGATCACGCGTTCTCTGCCTCCGGAGACAGATCGCTTCTGACCGGCGTGCGATTAGCGGAACGCGTGCGATAAAACGTGGCTGGTGGGGAGGCGTACACGGGCGGCCATTGGTTACAGAGAACGCATGCGTGCAGATCGCATCGTTGGATCGTATCGGCGGCACGGATCGGGCCCTGTGAGTGAAGGCTCTGAGGCAGATAGAACATTGTATGGCGGGCAAATAATGAAGTTGGACAGTTGTGCGATTAGGAAAATAGTACTTAGAGTAGACTTTTTTTTTTTAATTTTGTAACGATAGATTAACATGTGTAGATGCCAAAAATGCATAAAACGTATAAATGTGTATCTGGCAGTTACACGAAAATACGTAGGGAGTGTCGATATACGTACCTTGGTATTTTTAATTAACACAATGTCACTGTTAGTGATGTATTTTACGTAATTATTATTCATTATCAATTTAATTCTTGGATATGGCTTTGTTGAGTAGTAATTTTCAACTGTAATCTTTATGTAATTATACGACATAAATCATCCATGACGTTCTTATATTATTTTATAAACTATGATTAACCTTCTTGCACTTACCAAGGAGATAAGCTATGATTTTAAATAAACATTTGTGTGTAATGTATACTCAAATTATAACACGACATTATTAAGTAGGTAGGTACTTACTTCTTTTAAGACTTTTTAACACGACTGTATTAAATTAGGCATCTTAATATTCCCGAAACCATATTTCACAAAGTACAGCAAACTGCGATATGACAGTAACAAAAACTAAAAAGTAGGCATAAGTGAGACTACGTGTTTGAAGGTTATCTGAAGTAGTCGTTATGCTCCTAATTGTTTGAAAATGAAAATCAGTCAACCAAGGCCGATAGTAGGGATCTCGCTACAAAATCCAAATGACTAGAGATTCTTAGTTCAAGTAGGCAAGTAAATGTTATGTAGCAAGTGACATTCAGCCATGGTATTTTAAATGGGCTTATTTGTACCTATATTAAACTATTATTACTAAACACATGCCAACCAAATCGCGAATCGAACCAACACTATTAACTATATTCTTGCATATTATTTTATACTAAGCAGTATAAAAAAATATTGGTAGTTATAGGAACTGCCGATAGAACTAAAAACTTATCCCACCAAAAACATTCTGTAAAAACTAGCCAAGTCTCGATGAAGCTGCATATTTATCTCTAAAAAGTAATGAAATCTAGACAAAGCCGTGCCAAGCCTAAGGTTCCTTACTGCGATTTCTTTATTATTATAGTTAATGTTGTGTGAATTGGCCGTTGAACATTCTTTATACGTTAGCCCGTTAGTGGATACAAGTCAATTTTGTTTACACGTTATGTTGTATCTGTTGTAACTACTTATGTTTGTTAAGCGAGATAATACCCTATACTGGTATTGGCTAATTACAGTATTTTCGTATTGCCCATTCGCGTTCATTATTTATGTAAGCGGACTCTCCAGAATAGGCAAAGAACTTTAGAAGATTGGAAGAAAACTGCAAATAAATAAAAGCCAGTCTAGCTTTATCCAGAGTTTTCCTTTAATCTTATTTACATACATATTATATGCGTATTAAAATTTTGACTCTGACCATACATTATATTGTTATCCTAACTTTACAAATCTTTCTTTTCTTTTTGTCCGGTTCTGATTCTTGTACAGTAGCAACAGTTTTTCGTATTGCCCATTCGCGTTCATTATTTAAGTAGACTCTCCATAATAGGCAAAGAACTTTAGAAGATTGGAAGAAGCTTGCAAATAAATAAAGGCCAGTCTAGCCTTATCCAGAGTTTTACTTTAATTTTATTTATATGCGTATTAAAAGCAGAAAGGGAGGCATTCGCCCAGTAGTGGGAAGCAATAGGCTAGATTAAATTAGAAGATGCGTCCCACTACGCTGGATTTTTGCAATGTCAGTCGATTTTTTATGTACCAATAGTAGAATGGGGCATTACTATATCTCTTATACAGCTGAGACAAGCTGAGGGTTCTTCATCAGATACTTCAGACCTTCGATTTTTGACATCAAATGAAGAGACAAACAAAGTTGAATATTATTTGTAAAGGCGTGTTTTCAAATAACCAGGTATACCACCAGGTACTCCAGATTTTCGATATTCCTAGTTTTTATAGTTTTCCCTTTATGTGGTCATTAAACCCTAAGTCTGTACCAAATTTCAGCTCTCTGAGTTTATGGGAAGTACTAGTTCTATTTTCATATCATGAGTGAGTGAATGAGTGTCGTAAATGCGAAACTTTGCGTTCGCTTAACTTCGGAACTAAATGACGTACAGACTTGAAATTTTGGATTTTAAGTACGTGATTATAGCTTACTAGATGACGAAAATTTCAGCGTTCTGGCTTTATCCAGAGGTTCTCAAATAGGGGCCTGAAAATGCGACGAAATGGTTCCAGTAAAGGATGGTACGGCAGTGTTTGCTTCGCGCTCGACTTGGCGGGGGCACTGCTGTGCCCCCAGATGGTACCTAGGGGCAAACGCAACTCTTTTGCTTGTGCTTAATATGGCAGCACCTTCATATGATATCAAGGATTTGAATTGTAGCTCTGAAATAATATCTGATAACTTAGCATTTCGTTTCATTAGACGCCTGTTTGTTTGCCGGACAGCACGTATTTTTTTTCGAAGATTTGCAACAGCCTCAGTTTTCTTCATTAAATCCACTTTAAGTTTTTTCTTTCTTGGCGTATCTTCCTCTTCGGGTAATTGCAATTTTCTTTTGATAACCTTTTTAGTGCATTTTATTTTTGTGTCATCTTGAAAATTGCCACTTGTAGATGTGGACGGTGCTGGATCGACACACTCCTCGGGTATTGAAATCTAAAACATTCAATCAAATAATAAAAAAACATATCCACAAGTACCACATTAATTTTTGTGAATGTGTTAATCTCTTGGATCAGAATTTATACGAATTTGTAATAACAAAAGGTTGTGATTTTCCATGCATTAATTACTGTCTGACAATATGTTTTAAAATAAAAACGAAAGATGACAAATGAGAGTCTAAAATCTGCTTGAAAAACCCTGTCTAAACAGTTTGCTGCTAATTATTTACCTACTTCTTAATGCTAGCAACACAAAATCTCGTTTAAACTTATTTTTGCCAAATGTGGTACAAGTTGAAATAAATTTAATTCTTGAAGGCAGCTAATCATATTTAATCAACGAAACTGTTTTCATAGGAGCTATGGTTGAATGTATGTTCTAATAAATTCTTTCCGCTATTGGTACAGCATCAGGATACATAACTGTCTTTTTGTTCTTTTTTATAAGTTGTTTTTGTGGGAAATGATTGCTACATATTTTACAATATTTTGTGGGAATCCAATCTTTTCTCCCAGTTGCTTCGATCCATTTATTACGTAAGTCTGGATCAGCTGGAAACCTATCGATAAACATAGGTTAGTTCAGTTCTCTAAAATTATAAGTGTAATGTTATGTCAATCAAAATTACTATGACAAATAATAAATCAAAATATGTTTTCGATGCCGAAGTCTTCCCGAAACACTGGATTATTATGGTATTTCGTATTTATTCACTTTCGCGTTTCGCCATATTGTCAAATCAATATTTTTTTATTGATGATCGGGGTATTATTTTTACCAAAACTGGCAACACTTACTTGTTGATGTTTATAGGTTATTGAATGATAAAACTCGATATTACGCTAATATTTTCCTTGTTTTAACGCGACTTGTTGTTACTCTATGCTAATATATAAATAATCATCACTGAGAAACTATAGATAAGGACAATAAAGTCGTACTTACGCGTGAAAAGACACACCGGCCAGTTTCTTCTCACTGTCGCTTAAACATGAAATAACACGGCAACGCACCATTATATTTACTTCGATGTCTATATTAGGATAATTTCACCGTCTTTTCAATGGACTGGAATCGATTTTTAACTAAATAATATCCAAAATTCGAACACCAAACACTCTGAAGAACAAACCTATGGAAGTGCCCTAAGCATGTACTTTTCCTGCATACCTAAATAAACAAATCAGTGGACAAACATGGCGGATTAGGGATGTTTACTTGTTCGTCTAGCCGATAACATTATATCGATAGATGAGTGAGTTAAGGGGCTTACACCAGCAAACCTAGGCGAAACTAGCGCCGCCCAATATTTTATGTATTCTACTACTAAAACCGATCAAATAAAAAAAAATCTACTTCTGTACTTTGGTAGTAAATCATTGATATTATTTATGGTGACACTTTTCATTATTTTTCATGTGATAAATTAAGAGAACTTTTGACTAATAATGAAAAGCAATACCAAAAATACTGCAATTAAATTACTACCGAAGTACAGAAATAGATTTTTTTTGATATGATCATATTATTAGGAGTAAAAGAATAAAACCATGGGTAGCGCTAGTTTGGCCTAGGTTTGCTGGTCTAAGCCCCCTTAAAATCGTTCAGTTCAGACCCAAGAACTTTTGTCTTTTTGGATGATTAATAAGTAGTAAATACTTACCTACATAAACTACTGCCTGAAAACGAGTAATTTTAATACTGCCATCTACTTTTTATTTTATTTACCTACGATGGATGTTACGGAGGTGGCTAAAGCATTTCATTTTCTATTTAATGAAGTCTGATCCGGAACCGGAGGCGAAGTAGAAGCAATTTTCGGAGCCGGAGCTGGAGCTGGATCTGAGGGTTTACTGGAGGTGAAGCAGTAGCAGATTATCTTTTATTTGGAGGACAGATGTATTAAGGGCAACCAGATATAATTAAACAACACAATACAATAAAAAATTTAAAAAATCGTTTATTTACAAAGTTACAATTTTCATATTCCAACAACACAACGGTTACTGGAAACAGCCTGATAGCTTGACTGACTGACATTATCAATAAATAGCCTAAACAACAATTAAAGTGTAAGTAGGCTGCAGGCAGGCATATATTTTTATTCATCAGAATAAAAATATGTAGGAGATGAATAAAAATATGCAGGAGATGAATAAAAATATTTCGGTGAAATATTAAAAGAATATTTAAGTTACTTAAATCCCAAAAACTTTATGGGGCATCACGATCTTATAACTGAATTTTGAAGAGAAGAATTCGGGATTTTGTGTCAGTTATCGCTAGATAACGATGATGACTAAGGGCTAATGACGATTGTGATTCATATAAGGTATGGCGAAAAAATAAAATGCTTCATTTTTGGCGATAGCGAAGAATGTTGTACTAAAAATAAACTTAGTCGAATATCTTAATATGGCTAAGTTTGGGGTAGGGTGTTTCACAATGAAAAATGTTAGAAACGATGGAAACTATACGCCCTTAATGTATCTAGGTCGACTTAACCAGTAGCCCTCTCTGTACATAACGTTACTCAAAAAAAGGCCGTGAAACTGCAGAAGGGGGTCAGATATTGAAAACTATGTTCATAATACAATCATACTTGAAGGTAAGGTAAGGTACTAAATATGAAGATTACAAATCTTATTCATTGCGAAATAAAATAATCTTATTTAAATAGTTCCTAAAAGAAATTTTATTTGTTGTCTTTTTACCGAAATATCTGAATCTTATGTCAATGTAAGTTTTTACAACTGATTTAATTAATAAAAGTTGGTGCTTTGAGTCATGTTCGCTGGAGTCGAATGAGAATATTTTTGAACATTCTTGAATGTTCTCTATTAAGAACGAAAATATGTAGAGATAATATTTTTCATTTTTAGTTTTCCTGAAATTGCTTTTTAGTATCTTCTCGGTTTTAAGACATATCTTCTCTAGTTCTTTTGAAGGATAAATAAGGCCTCCGTGTGTTTTGTATGTAATTAACGATTTTGAATAAATTTGAGAGTCGCCACGCAACAATGACTCACAGACTGCACATTTTAAATTTCGTGACAGTTTCCTTGCAACAAACCCTGCAATATATGTGACAACAGACTCAGCATATTTTGAGATATTGCTATTGAGACAGTCTATGTATTCATCGAATAACTCGCTATCATCCTCTTCAACCTCTACAAACGATTTTTTTTCTGTAAGATCATTTATGGTGCGAACTGGGTCTGTAGTGCTAGAGCAGTTTAAAATACTTATCTGCTCTAACGGTATGCAGTTTCCAACACCGCTATCGCGTATCTCTGCACGTATTAAGAGCCGCTTGAATGCAGCTCTGAATTGCACAGCGTTTGGATTGTTATTAAATCCTCCGCGGGCTCTGATTGCCGAAAAAAACAACTCGATATGGTCTTGGCTGAATTTATGAATCGGTAAGTATACCAGGATGGAATTTTCAAGTACTAAATTCATAAATAATTGTAAAGCACTTTTCATATCGTGATTAGGCCAATGAAACCGGTCTTCCTCTGGGACTCTATCACCAATGTTTCATCGGAAAATCTTAATGTACTGATGTACTTTTCAGCTTTTTCAAAAAATGCTTCCACAAGTCCAAAGTTATTTGAACAAATAGCCTTTTTCCACCCTGGTGGTCTCACCGAATAGCTGTTCAGCACATCAAATACATTGTTCAGAATCCTGATAAAAAGTATGGTCCCGTCACAATCTTCGAAACCTTCGATTTCTAACTCTTTGCTGCAATATTCAAGCGCGTCGGCAACTGATTCGCTTAGCCACTGTGTCGCTAAACGAACCTTCATTTTTTGTTTGTTGAAAAACACATGAGCTTTCGTGAATTTAGTGGCCAGATGTAAGCTTTCGCTGTCTTGCAATTCGACAAGTTTTACTAATAAATTGAAATCAATTTTTGCTCCGAACGAGTCATACATAACCTTCTTATCACCAAACGTATTTCTAACTAGTTTTAGCGCATGACAAGGGTCAATAAATGCATATATTTTATGATCCTCGAACCAAAAGAAGGTTTCCTTCATTTGCATGAGATTGCATCCCATGTATTGAAACATGGAAAAATTCGATGCAGGCCCATCACACGTTACACTGACAACATTAACACCTACCTCAAAACATTTATGTAAACATGAAAGCAACAGACCAGCCTTTTGTTCACCATTTAATCTAGTGATGAGAAAATATGCTATGGGCAGTTTCCATTTTCCATTAACACAGTTTAGTAGAAATACCAAGCTTTGGGTTGCCACTTCAACACTGTCACTTTCGATGTCAGATCCGATGTTTACTCGACCGTGGTATTGCTTTGACTGTGTATCCCAAACAAGTGATTTTCTGATGGACATTTCATCTATCACGAGAGCACAGATGACAGGCTCTTTACTTGCCTTAACCTTGGCGTCAAGGGTACAAAAGGCTTCTTGGCAAAATCCAGGTGCATCAACATTTTGGTACCACTTGGTGAGGGTGCGTGGATGCGGGAGACAGGATTCATACGGTCTTCGGACGAAATCATAAGCCATTGGCGAATAAAAATGCAGGGTCAACGCAAACTTTCTGATTTCTTCCGAGTACTGTTTTGGCAAAGGCAACCCTCTACATTTTAAAATCTGCCTCTGTAAAAAATCCTTTGACCCAGCACATTGCTGTAATAATATGAATGTTTCCATGTTTATTAAATTTTTCTCCTTCAATTCAATTATGATGTTTTTAAAGGTGTCAAGTTTCAACTTTTGTTGACGGATCACTTCATTTAAACATTTGATTTTCTTTTTGTGTTTCTCCGCTTTTTCTTCCATTTTTTTTAGTTCTTGGAGTGATGAAGCCTAGAACATTAAAGAGATTATGATTATTACAGATAAAAGTACTCTTGATTATACACATAAATCACAGTATGAATGATATACTAATCAAGTTAAACAAAAAACTCATAAATTGAAGCTTCCTTATTTTAATCTTAAATATCTACATTATAAATCAAAATTATTTCGTGTTCAGCCTTTATTCAAGCACTGCCCTTACCAATTCAAGATCCTTTGCATCTTGTGGATGTGAATAACCCGAACATGATGGTTGAGCAATAGTGTTCGCTCTGTCTATTAAAGCAAATTGGGATGGATGGAAAAGAAAAATAGTACCTATAATATTGGATATGGCCACAAGTAATAATAGACAGTTACAGAAACATGGACTCAATAATTGGTAAGTTGTAATAATATAAGTATTTTTTAATAAGTGGTTTTCGTTGTACCCGGCTTCGCTCATGGTACAAACATAGTCTATGTTACTCGGGGATAGTTTAGTTTTCCAACAATGAAAGATTTTTTAACTTTGCTCCGTTGTTTCAGAGCCTTTACAGTGCAAACAAACAATCAAATTTTTACTCTTTATTATAAGTATAAGTTAAAAAAAAGATCTCAATAACATAGCTAATATACTAAATGATAAAAATATATTTGGTAGGTACATATTATGTACCAGTCATCACACCGCACCACTTGTCTCATCCATCAGTCTAGGGCATTGATGACACAAAAAAACGTGAAACACAATATGGTAATCAGAACAGTCTGTCTGTTGACAGATTGATCTGAATACCGTACCATACACCTGTCTGTAAGGGGGTAAAATTACAATTACTACATTGAGCCAAAAAAACTGGTCAAGTGCGAGTCGGACTCGTGACACTTAGGGTTCTGCACAAATAGCATAAAAAATCAAATATGCAAAAAAAATGGTCACCCATCCTAAGTTGCTTACCCCCATTTTTATTATTTGTTGTTATAACGGCAACAGAAATACATCATTTGTGAAAATTTCAACTGTCTAGCTATCACCGTTCAAGAGATACAATCTGGTAACAGATGGACAGACAGCAAAGTCTCCGTAAAAGGGATCCGTTTGACCCTTTGGGTACGGAACCCTAACAACAAACAGGGTCAGCTAAATAAAACCGTTTAGTTAAATATTGATTTCCTTACCTTTGCAAATACTGTTGGGATAGCATCATCTCTCAATTTAACTATGCTTAGAGTTTTATTAAATGCACTCTCTTCAAAGTGCAATGAGCACACATGAATGTTTTTAGTTCCTGGCCGTATATTTTCCAAGCCAATATTTTCTAACCATTCCCTTTGCCGGGACTCATTTCTTGGTAAACTAAAACAATAAAAAAATCTTTAAAAAAATTAAACATTAAATTTATCGATAAGGTTCGATATTCGATGATGTCCAACACTAGCATCCGTTTTTATGTCTTCGATGTGAGTGAAATATTGAGAATATTGCGGGTTTCTACAGCTCACAACTACGATGATTCAAATTAATAGGTTTTTGTACACTTTTTTATCAAATACACTAAGATAGACAACAATTTAACGAAATGTTAGCCACTTACCGGTGAAAGGTTAGATTCGGCCTGTTTTTGCTTTGACATTGGCCACAACTTACTACAGAACACTTCATGGTACCTCTTATAGATTCATCATCATCATCATCATCATCAGCCGCAAGACGTCCACTGCTGAACAAAGGCCTCCCCCCTAGATTTCCACAACGAACGGTCCCGCGCAACCTGCAACCAGCGGTTTCCAGCGACCTTTGTGAGGTCATCTGTCCATCTAGTGGGAGGCCGTCCAACACTGCGTCTTCCGGTTCGTGGTCGCCACTCGAGAACCTTTCTTCCCCATCGGTTGTCAGTTCTTCGAGCGATGTGGCCTGCCCATTGCCACTTCAGCTTGCTTACTCGTTGAGCTATGTCGGCCACTTTAGTTCTTTTGCGAATATCTTCATTACGGATTCTGTCGCGCAAAGAGACTCCGAGCATAGCTCTCTCCATGGCTCGCTGTGTGACTTTGAGCTTTGTTATGAGGCCCACAGTTAAGGACCACGTCTCAGTTCCATAAGCCATCACTGGCAACACGCACTGGTTAAAGACTTTTGTTATCTTATAGACTTTTGTTGTCTTATAGATTATTATCAATTATATCACAGATTTGGACAATAATTAAGTCGAAAAACACGGAAAATACATAAAAACTCACAATGACATCTTCTCACATGTAAACAAAACCGTAGACTAATATGGTGTCCGTGACAGCAGAAGTACATCAAAGCCAATGAGAGGATGCTGATAAAAAGAGTTTAAATACTTTTTTTCTAATGTAAAACCACTGTTGTGAGAAAGAGACAAATATATTATTATTATTTCCGTGTCAAATTAAACAATTACGGCAGTTCCATAGGTTTGTTCTTCAGAGACCAAACACGATGAAGGCATGAACTGTCAAAGTTTGTTTCGCAATTCAAGTTGCCGACCTTGAAAAACCGGTTACGCATTAAGGGACAAAAAAAGAGTATTTGTGTCTTTGTCTTATGCATTCGTAATTGTATTATCACTCTCTTTCTTGTGTAACTGAGAAAGGTATCGTTATTGGGTCTATTAGTTTCTCTGTCTACGACAGTTTACTGTTATTTTATTTATGATTTTCAGGTGAACAAATATTTCCAAGAAAATCGTTAAAATCCTTCCCTTATTTTTACAAATGTGGGTGGTTATTCTTCGCAACAAGTGATTCAATTGGTGACAGTGAAGTGTACGTACAAGGTGTTGTTTGCATGTGTTATAACAAAATTCATCTTGGAATATGGCATCAACAACTTTCAATGATAATAATGTCTTGGAAAGGTACTTGCCGTCCGTGAAACTGTCCGGAAAACACTGCAGGTAGACTATTCTTCAATATAAATGACACCAATATAAACACAACTCGTTTTAACTTAAAGTTTTGCCAATTTTTTCCGGAGTAATCGAATTCGTTTGCTATCAGTTAGAAGGTCACACACACACCTCTATACATACATACTCTACTATACTCTATACATAACTAGTCCCTACTAGTCCATTGAATTACTTTCTTTCGACGGTCGTCATTAGGGACTTTCCTAGCAGGACCAACAGGGAATTACCTATTAATTCTAGAGGTATACATTGAAGTGTCTTTCTTTGTAATGTTTCTTTTCAAAAACTCATAATTCCTTTTGTGAGTAGGTACAAAAAAATAAAATGAATAGCATAGACTCAACTGGTTTTATGTCAATCTATTTCGAGCCCTAAATATTAATTTATTTTCATTCAAAAAGTAGTTTTAAACATTGTTTTTTTCTTTATGTTTTAAACACTGTTTAATACTTGTTTTAATCTTTGTTTTTAAACATGTGATTAAAAACACTGTTTAAATTCAAACTGTTTTAAACACTGTTTTAAACATGTGTTTTAAAACAACTTGTTTTAATCATGCCAACCCTGCTAACAATTCAAGTTCAATTGTATTGTATAACCGAGGTCAGTTCATTTAAGAGACGGGAGTCCAAAAGAACGCTAGGGTCGAAGGTTAAAATCAAACATAAATATCAAAACAGCACGAATTCACAGGCAGCAAGATTACCGACTGACGTCATGTCGTGACGTGACAAGTAGGCTTGAGAAGTGTTTATTCTCTCTTTCTCACACAGTATTCACTTTTCTCACACACTACCTAAGCGGCCGCACTGTATCTGGTTTTTTTTATAACTTAGTATGCTTATTTTTCTACATATAAATAATTTCCAAACCCAATTATTCTATTGAATGAATAAAACGTTTTGGAACCGACTGTACAATGTTGATTAGATTTTTAAATATTTTTTTCTAAATATATGTCATATGACCTATCACGAAAAAATAGTCACTTGTGTATTGGTTATGAGGACCTCTTTCTCACATTTGTTTGAGTTGATTTTGTAACTCCTGGATCTTAGATAAAAATTTAGACATTTCAGTGTCTGTTTATATTTGTATTTAAAAAAAAACGCTGCTGAAATATGTGTATGTTTGTTTCCGTTTTCTGTTCATAGACTTTTTGTTACTTTTTCCACATATCGGCTGAAGTAGAACACGAAATAATATGTAGCATTGCTTTTTCAATCTCGCTCGTGACGAACAGTGCCTGTGCCTTTGCTTCTTTATTCTCCCAAGCGGTTCGTTCAGCTGGGACTTCGGGGCTTAAAGCTCTTCCTTCGACAATATCTAACCAACCTTGACTTTGCAGCACTTTGACCAATTGTTGGTTCCAGCTTCATGAAGCTGTTATTCGTATTCAGATTTATTTCCATATCACTATACTGCCTTATTCGTTCTTATCACATTAGCTGCTAGGCACGTTTTTATAATAAGGGGCTCAAAAACCAGATCTAGATATTTTCTTCGACAAGCTCAAACATATAACGTGTTGGTAATTTTTTTAGCTGTGAGTTATATGTTTAAATTGAATTAAATAAATAAATAAAATAAATAAATTTTCGCCATCGTGTGCACGTTTACTGACTATCGTATTAATGTTTTGTACTGACGAGCATGTCAAGATAGTAATATTTTCCAATGGCACACAATTGCCTAAAAATAAAGATTTCATTTCCAAATGCTGGATTTTTTTGAAAATTCCTTTAAATTGTATGGAATTTGGATTGTTATTATATCCTCCATGTCTTCTAATAAAAACCAAAAGAATCTCGATATGATCCTGCGATAGCCTATAAGTTGCTAGATACCGTACGCGGTCTTCCTGTATCAACGTTGCATATAAGTGTTTAAGACTTTCGATGGAAAAACACAGGAAAACCCAAAAACCCTGTTTTACTTTTCATTTCCACGACTTTCTTTTTAACAATCTGCATTGTGATTTGTTTACGAAGAACTCTCCTATACTTTGTAAATATAGTCAGCCCCAGCTGCTAGTTGCTAGTTTAACTTTTATAACCTCATTCCTAAAGTGAATATGTTGAGGGGTTATTTTATTGGTAAAATTTAATCTAATGATTGTAATTTCACTAAATTCAACTGGCAACTGCCAGCGAATTAGGTTTCCACTTTCGTCAAAAATTTAAGGCTTTAGGCTTAAAATGAATTTCTCACCAGTTTTATCATGTGACAAGCATCAAGTATGATTGCTACATCACGATTACATTCAGGGTGTTTGAAAGTGGTTTTCAAGCAAAATGGATTTTTAAGATCGCATCCCAACAAATTGGGTGCGTTTATATTTGGAGCACAACCATCAAACGTGATAGCGACAATATCTACTCTTACGTTATAACACTCACTCAACGCGGTCTTAAGTAAATTTGCCCGTGTTTCAGCTGATAATCCGTTTACAAGAAAATAAGCTATGGGGATTTCCCAGTTCTCATTCATACATACTATTGTAAACACATACGCCTGAGTGGCAATTTCACATAATTTTAGGGAACCAGTACCAAAATCAACAACCCCAGCAGTTTTTATACCAGTCCAAATCGTTTGGTGGCGAAGAACCATCTCGTCAGCTACAATACTTGCATAATATTCTATGTCCGTTGGTTTATTGTCTAAAATATTCAGGGCTTGCTTGCTAAATCCCGGATCTCCTGAATCGTTTTCGTAATCGTACCATTTACCTGTTACACGAGGATGTGGTAGTGATCCATTAAATACTTGCCTAACATGTTTGTAGGCTGCCACAGAATAGTAATGCAGAGTAATTGCAAATTTTCGCAATGCTGGTGTATATTTTGGTGATAACCTTTACACTTGCTTTTAACATATACACTTACACAATATAGCCGATTCGTCAGTTCTTCTGATTCAGCTTTCAATTTCAACTCATTGAACTGATCAACTGTGAAATGCCTGTCTTTCTTGAGCTTAACAAAATTTGTTGGAAATCATAACCCTTTTTTGCTTAGCTAAATTGTAATTTTTCATTTGTAATTTTGTCTTAGATAGACTTATTTTTGTGATTTCTTTTTTAAGATAAGCTTTTCTTGGGGTGTCAAATATTGAGTCCTGGTCCGAAATAGGTACATCTCTCATTGAGTCGTCACCACTAACTGTTCGCAAATTCTCTTTGTGCTGGAAAAAAAATGGTGCACAAATTACATAAATTACATTACAAAACCTAAAAAACATAAAACCCTCTATACAAAAATTCAGATTACATTTAAATTTTTTAAATATAACTACTCTCGGATATATTACAATTTATTTTCTATACGATGTGACATTATGAACACTGGAAGAGCAGAAAGCCTCTTTTGCTATATTGTGTACATTTAAGTTAAATCAGAAATGATTTATACAGTCTTCTATTTCTAAATCATAATTAACTTAAAAGTTTTAATAAAATGTAAAATCTAAAATAATAATTTAACCAACTAATCTCCGAATAACCCACCTCTAACTGCTCCCGGCGCAAAAGTGCCCATGATGCTCGCCGCGTTCCCACGCTGAATGGCAATGGCCAACCTTTGCTCCAGGAACGCACCAGAGCGGGAGTCACCCGTATTCTCCCTGAGCCTGCGCCCCAATTCTGAGAGGAACCCTTTAGCCTCTGCGCCCCAACAACCCAAGGTCTCCACGGCAACAGGTACAAATTCGTACTGCGACACCAACATACCATACTTTCGCTTCTTCTTATCAGCGGCATCCTCTGCCGCGGCCGATGGTGAGTGGATAGTGCGACCTAGGTGGCTGGCGGCGACAGTGCTGACGCAAGTGGCGTCCCAAATTAAGCACTTCCCGTTCTTCCAGGGCACCAGAGTCAACCCATCCGGTCTCTTGCCGTCCGATCTGCATAGGCCCGGGGGCTCAAGTACGCATGGAACTCCCGCCGACACTAAGGCTCTCCGAACTATGTCATTGAGTGCATGGTGTCGCGAGAACCTTCCTGCACACCGTCGGCAACTCAAAGCGTGATGGCCATTGGCCACCAGGGAGCCGCAGGTGCATACGTGGGGTTCACACACCTTGCAGCCCAGGCGAAGAGCCACCGCAACGCGCAACGAGTTGTTATCTAATAAGGTGCCTAGGTGAGGAGAAGGTAGCGCCTGCAACCAAGCCCCAGATTCAGGCTGCGAGACGGCCCGGAGTCTGGCCAAATCCGCTCCCGAGGCAGATGCCCAAAGTTGTGCTTGGACCCGCTTGACCCCAATAGCATCCCACGCCCGTTGGCTTTGAGACTCTACGGGAGTTGAGAGCACTCCAGACCATCAAAGCGTCAGAAGCATAAGGTAACCTTTCCTCGCCACCATTTGAATTAAGAATAGTAGCGGCAAGATCAGGAACCCCATGCACCGACGCAAGGAAAGCAGGCAGGCCGACATCTCGCGCACAACGCACCCCTAGACCCCCAAACCGAATTGGAAGAGCTGCCTGTGACCATTGACGTTCATCAAGGGCAACGTTAAGAATAGACTCAACCGCCGATTTCAGAGCCTCGTCAAACGCAGACACTTCAGCCGGATATTTCCAGGTGGGGGCTGTCCGCAACAAGTATGTTATTTTAGGAACGGCGAAGCACATTCGCAATAACACTATCGCCACGTGCGCGGAAATGTTTTTAAGGCGTTCACGAGTGCTGAGAAGAAGCCTCGTACGAGAAATAATGGCCTCCGGAACAGCATCAGCAAAAATCGGGGACCCCAATAGAGTGAAATCCGAAGTCGACACTTCCTTAAGTCCTGGTAACATAGAACTGAAATGCGCAAAGTTTCCGCGCGCTTCCACACTGCAGGGGAAAAACTCGCATTTGGAAGGGTTCACCACGAGGCCGAGATCCTTGAGGAGTGGGACAAGTATCCCAAGGTCCTGAAATACCTCTTCCGGTTTACCTCCGATAGTGCCATCGTCTAAATACCATATGTTAAGAGAGGATTTTAGTTCAACGATGAGCTTGTGAATGGCCAAGCTAAAAACGAGTGGTCCTAGTGGATCTCCTTGCTGAGCTCCTACTTGTGAAAGCATGAAATGGTCATTGAAACAAAGTTTGGAAGGAGTTCTATAAACTTGGTGGAGGAAAGGGTAGATAGAAGGAACTTTTTCCTTTACCTCCCTCAACAGGACGTCCCTTTCCAAGGTATTGAAGGCATTAGCAATATCAATTTTCAGCACGACATTACCCGCATTACTCGGGTTCATTACGTACGAACGCGTCGCGTGAATAGCCGCTTCACAGCCCAGACGCGTCCCAAACCCTAATTGATGTGGTACCAAATATCCTGCTATCTCGTCCCTAACAGCGTGGCATGCCAGCTTAGCAGCGAGACGGCGAAAAACGCTGCCAACAGCAATAGGTCTTAAGCCTCCGCCCTTTTTTTCCAATGCGCATAGCGACGCACCGTACAGATAGGGAGTAACGACGGGGTTCAGTTGACCACTAAGCAAGAAATTTGTGAGGTTCACTAAACACCCCAGAAGACGTCGCCCATTTTCCCCAGCGGATACAGACGTTAACTCTTTAAGGTGACCAGGGCGCAATCCATCCAAACCCCCAGCGGACCCACTGTAAAATGAACCAAGCCCACATTCCACATCCGCTAAACTGATGGTTAAAGGAGTGAGAGATTTGTCTGGCTCTGGTGTAAAGCTAAGGGGCCGGGATGGAGCTGGGTGTTTCAGCCTCAGAGCTGCCAACGTTTCGGGGTCCTGACGTGCATACGTATCATCGGATAACAAAAGACGAACCGCCCCTCTCAGGTCGCCCTCAAAAACCTTCGACTCGATGAGTTTGTTCGCCGAGCGCAATACACGGCTCGACGTCGTTCCGTCAGGATCATCACGATGATTCGACCCAGCAGACAAAATGTTAGCTTTAACTTTAGTCGTCATATTACCGGACTGATCCCTTGCCGGCACTTTTAAAGCCACAAATGCAAAATAAAGAAGAGAACACCAGTCGTCTACCTCATTGTTATTAACGCAGGCATCTATAATCTGACACAGTTTTCCAGCAGCTTGATTGCGCGCACCCTTAGGGATATGTCGGAGAACCGGTATACATTCCCTCGCACGAGCTAGCCCCGCCAAAGGGCACGAGTCAGGCGCAGTAGAAGGTTGCACCTGGCTTACCGATGGAGTATCTGCACCAATCGCATGTATCTGTGTCGCGGCAGCCAGACGACGCACATCCTTGTGTTTCCGACCGATGTGAATTTTAAGGCCCAGAGCAGTAAAGGTCCGTGTAGACGCTGGGCAGTGAAGACAACAGAAACGTACCGTTGAATCACCCATTTATGAATACTTATCAATAGTCAATAGTATCTATATAGGTATCTAAGAACTTATAGGTAACAGAACATCAAATTATAACATAAATCAATAACGCGCACCATGAGTCAGCGTATTACGTCACCTCGCAGCTCCGACTCTCGCCGCGTGCAACACTAGACTGTCATTAAAATTAATCATTACGATTAAATTAAAATAATAAATTGACAACTGTTGAAACACAGCTTTACTCTAAATATAAAAAAAAGTATTATTTTGCTCCATTACCTCAATTACTGTAATTGCTGATTTTATCACTTTGCGAACATTCTTTTTTGTAACATATTTGTCACTTTCCACTAAATGTTGAGAACAAATTGTGGAGTATGCCGTTGGCATCCAATTGTCTTCTACCAAGGTACATTATATAGTAACAGAGCAGATTATTGGTTTGACTACAACAAAATACTAAAGTCATTACTCACTCTGAATCAGCAAAAATCGCAGAAAGATTTTGGAAAACTTCGTCGACGTCGTTGGACGATATGATTACACACAAAACCAACCATACACAAGAAATGTTAGAAGCAAACTGACAGTCAGTGACTGTCTTGCTACTTGCTAGCTTGCTAGCTTGCTACTAAGTAGCAGCCCTCACACGTAAAGTTCAGACCGCGCATCTGGGACTGCGTTCCGAACTGCGGATGGATATGTGCAGTTTGGACTGCGGATCAAACTCGTAGGAACTAATTACGATAAAAAATGTGCCTACTGATTGGAACGCCGTTGAATCTACCATACTTAGGCAAACGGTCCGAACTGTGCGTGTAAATTGATTATTACGTATTTAATTACAAAGTTAATCGCAATCACAGTCGCTCTACCATTATGTTTTTGTGTTCAGAGCACATCCATGAAAAATCAACGCTGGTCATAATTTCTGTTTCTGCAAAACAACAGATGTCATTAACATTGATTCGTTGCTGTATCTACTGTTTGACATAAATGTATTGTGGGGTATGTTAAAGATTTTTTATCCTTCCACCATTCCCTTAATGAAATATAGTTAATATTGAGTTTAGTTTCGGTTCTGCAATTTTCAAGCAATTGCTACACTTTTGACATGTTACCTCTTTCAAAACAACTGAAGCTAGATAGCCACTTACGTAAACAGTAGGCTGTTTGTCAAATTTCTTAAATGTTTTTTCTATGTCTTCCATATCCAGTTCAAAATTTTCTTCGGTTATATGTAAGGTGGGTACATTTGCATCCGAAATTTTGACGTTATCGTCAGTGGTAATGTTTTGTTGTTCAACAGAGACATTTTGCGCTTGAAATACGATGTCTTGAAAATCAAACGATATATCATTTGCATCTTGTTGGCAGTATGATCCTCGACTGATCGGGGTGCTTAAGCGGGTTAGAACTGCAGATTTCAATGCTAAGGTAAAATGATGGCATGTTGGATTTTTATTTGTTGGACAATGTTGTTTAATTAAACCAAATAGATTTTCTAAGGCATCAGCTTAACCAGGGTTGGTTAAGCTGTCTTAAATTTAAATGTTTGAATTTTTTATTCTCAACGTACTTCCATATCTCTTGACGTCATGTAATGGTGATAATATAGCCATTAATGCACCTTATATTTCGAAGCCTCAGGTTGGGTATTTTTCGAAACATTTGTCCGATTCCTTTTTTTATATCTTTACTGGACGGGCCATTTGTGCAATCAAATAGTCAATCAAGCTCTTCGACAACAAATGCAGTTTCTAAGATTTCTTTAGCTTCTTCTTTATTTTCAATGTTCTCTGCAAGCAATTTTAGGATGGCGGCTACTGTATTGCTCAATATTTCAGCAGCAAGCTTGACCCTCATTTTGGATCTGAACTTCGGCTCAACGTGAAGTTTGCTTATTTTTTTTATATGCTCAAGGTAGTTTTGTTTTTCTCTTCTTATTTAATAAGATGTGCCCATTTCCCTTTTTTGTTCTCCAGAACTATTTCGCCCCCTTGAAAAAATTTATTTCTGATGGATTTAAATAAGTGCGGCACGTCAAAAATTACAAATATTTTTTCATCGGCCAGAATAAAAAAAATTGCATCTGCAGGGAGCCCACTAAATGTTTTTAGCAAATTTATTGCGCCAGTATTCGTAGGACCCTGGTCACATACTGTACTAAGTATAGTAAAACCGGCATAATTTATAGCTCGAATAACTGTTTTAATAATAACAGCTAATTTTTCACTCGATATTGTTCCTTTCACGAAATAACAGGCAATAATAATAATAATAAAGCTTTATTTAATTCCATGCATAATATACATATTAAACGATAACAATTAGTAACTTATTAACAAATCATACAATTACATTCAATATACTTTGAAATTTGATTTATTACGTTACTATTACGTTAATATATAATGTGTATGTATATAATTAGTTTAATTAATATTTGTTTTGCTTATCCACTACCACTATTTTACAATTACATTTAATACACTTTGAAATTTGGTAGTTATAAATTATATTATGTAATTAGTTTAATTAATATATAATCATTGTTTGCTTATCCACTATCCAATTATTTAATGTATGGACCCCGTTCGGATAAAAGCCTCCCCCAAGGAATGCCATTCCTCTCTGTCATTAGCTCTGTCTATCCAACTTCCACCTGGCCTTTGGTCGGGCAAGGTACTCTGGTAAAGTTTTTTGGATTTAGTTTGAACATTGTATTTATAATTTTAGCTTGTACTCTTGCGCATATTGAATTAGTCTCGTGGTTCGAGCGCTTCTGTATTTTCGTTTGGATAATTGTTCTTGGGGGGTTATGGTCTCACTCTCCCGCGGTGACCGGCCGTACTGGGAGATTATGGGTTGGAAGAGGGTCCGATTTTGATTGCTGTGCTGTGTTGTGATCTGTTGTCTTTGGTTGGCGTTGAGATGATTCTATCTGAGCGAGAATTAGTTTGGGCCTGTGTATTACATAGTTCTTCATGTCACCTTTATTTTTCTTAGGTAGATGTTTGTTAGTCTTTTGAAAACTTTGGTTGACAGGGACGAGCACCTCCGGGGACTCTGATAGGTTCCTTTTGTTTGTCTGTTTCTGTGGAAGTTTTTCGTTGCGTAGTATAATGATTTTGTCGTTTCTTATAAAAGCAGTGTTTCCTGCATCTTTTTCTTTCTGTAGTTGGACTTGTAGCTCTTTACGCTTAACTAAGACATCGATTGGGTAGTCTTCTTTTAAGTAATATGACGTATTTTGAAGGTTATGTTTACTTTTTAGTATTTTTATTTTGAAACCTAAAGTGTTGAACGTTATTACTATCGGTCTAACTCTGTCACCTTTTTTTCCCACCCTTCTTACCGCTTCTTTGTTGTAGGTGTCGCATGGAACTTTTATGTATGTATTTATTATATATATTACCATTTTTTCTAGTTCATCGTACGACTTTTCTGTTTCTTCTATGCCAAAAAAGACCAGATTTCTGCGCCTACACTGTCTTTCTAAATTGTTAATTTTAATTGATTGCTCTTCTAGTTTTTTCTCCAAAATCTCGTTTTTCAGTTCTAGGTTATTGAACTTTTCAGTAAGGCTATTAATTATTGTACTTTTAATATCCTCTTTTATCTCCAGCATGTCTTGTTTTTGTTGCTTGATATCTTGCTGCATGTTAATTAACATATATTTTATTTCATCCATATTTGTTTGTAATTCGCGAGATTTGGTAGAACGATTTTTTGCACTTTTCAGTAGATTTTAATGTGGACTATGTTTTATACATTGTTCGAAGTAGTTTATGCACTGGTTTTATATTTTAATTGGATCACTTTATTTTGTAACACTTAAATAACTTTAAAACTTTTTTAATAGCGAGACGATGTTGACAGTGTCGCAATGGCGCCCCTCCTTACAACACAACAGGCAATAGGTTGTTTAATTTTTGTATGAAAACCTTGAAGCATAAATACTAGGGCAAGGTTTGCTACTTTTTCTGACCGCCCGCCTTCACCAGCTATCTCTGCATAGCCGTCTATTTTGTCAGTAGTAGGATTATAGATAAGGCGTTTTTTTAAAGCTACCTCATCAAATAAAATTACTCATAGTTTGTCTTTGTCCGATAAGCTAGAAGATTTTTGGTTCAAGTAAGTTAAAACAGTTGAATCTATCCCGGGTTCCATTTTCATTTTTTGTAATACTGCTTGTAAAGTCCTGATATTTGGCATTGGAATGAGTTTGCTCAAGTATCGATAAGCTTTTGGTGATTTTTTGTAGATTGGTAAAGCTTCAGTTTTGGTTAGTTTTGTCCAACGGTGGCCTTTAGGTTTTCGTTTTTTAGTATGGATTGTAGACTCAATCAGGCTCGCTAACACTGGAGAACTAATATTTTCGGTGTCATCTACTTTTTTTTTTTCTTTAACTTTTTTATTTGATCACGGCTTTCCATCAATTTCTTAAGTATGTTTCTTTTTCAGGGTGTTAAATCACTTGATGTTGTTGGTATTGCATGTTCTGAAAATGAGAAAGAGTATTTTTGATGCTCCAATACCAATAGTATGAAAATGCAAAATAAAAATGTTTAATACACTTAGTTCTCAGAGCGAGGGGGGAGAGCTTAAATTTCTTGTAGACTAAGACTTTTTCTTTGGAAGTTTGAACAATCAAGGTAGATAAACATGCTTACGTGGACTAGTTAATCTCTTCTGTTTTACTGGTATATTTGCAGATTCTATATCTGTTGACGATGTTGTCGGCTCTAAAACAGCTGAAAATATTTAATTAATAGCAATATGTATAAACAAAGATTAGCTCCTGGGACAAGTAATAATAATAAATACATATGAATTGGGATCTTTCTTTCGTTCAGGGAATCAAGCTATTAAAAGTAACAACATTAAAAAAATAATTTACCCTCGACTACCTCGGATGTAATCTGTACAACATACTACTACTAGTCAAGCCCTTTCATTTGATATCCATATTGGGGTAGGTTGTAACCAAACATAGCTAAGAACATCCGCACGGATATTAACCTTCAAATAAACCGCATCGAAGTCGGCCCATCCCTTTGAGCTCTACGTTGCCACAGACACACAGACAGACAAACAGACAGCATCGACATCAAACTTATAACACCCCTTGTTTTGGTAGGGTTAAAAAAGAAAAGCCTACGTGTTCTAGTTGATTTTCTTCGTTTTCCGGGATAATTTTCAGATTCTATAACTAAAGACGATGTTGTCGCCTCTAAAACATGAAATATTTAATAATTAGCAATATACATAAAAACATAGGTAAGCTCCTAGGACAGATAATAAATACATCTGCAAATCCAGATCTTTGTTTCATTTAGTAAATCAAGCTGTTAAAAAAGAAATGCTTACGTGGACTAATTGATTTTCTTCGTGTTATGGGATCATTTCTAGATTATATATCAATAGATGATGTTGTCGGCTCTAAAACAGATGAATATATTTAATTATTAGCAATATATATAAACATGGCTTTACTCCCAGGACAGCTAATAAATACATCTATGAATTGAAATCTAGTTAATTTCCTTCTTTTTATGGTGTGATTTGTAGATTCTATATTATCAATGTGTTGCAGCTTCTAAAATATAGATAAAATATTTAATTATTGCAATGTGTATAAGCATAGGTTATACATATATATATATATAATAGTGATACAATGGGTTCGTAAAATAAAGACGAAATTGCGTTTTCTGAAATGACAAAATGTTGACTTTTATTCATAGCTCAATTACAAACTAACACACAATTAACACATAATAGACAGTAACTTACCTGAAATGACAAAAAACAACATTTAAAGCCTTTACTTTCAGTTTAGATTACAAGTAATTCTTTTATTTTACACAATCAACTATTAACGTTATTAAGCAATAAATCTACCTAACTTTTTATAAAAATAATGTGAATGCAGACAATTGGTGTCACTCACATGACAGCATGACACTGACATATGTACATTTGAGATATGTAGACAATCTAAATAATTTTATAAAGAATAGGCACGACACTAGCAAGTGTAGTGACATTCTTTACATATATATAGGTCTTTATCAACATTATAAAGAGGGAAGATTTGTATTTTTGTATGTTTCTACCGAATAAACTTGAAAACTACTAGAATCCGAGCCCGCACCAATGGGTTCTATAGAACTTACGTTCGAGATTTTAATTATTTTTTGCACCTTGGTTTACATTATTAGGGATCCCTAATTTTTTCTATTTATAAACAGCCAATGTTAGTCAAAAATAATGTAGCATTCTAATAGTGAAAGAATTTTCAAAATCGATCCAGTAGTTTTTGAATTTATTCGTTACAAACACACAAATCTTTCCTTCTTTCCCCTTTATAATTTTAGTATGGTATGGTATCCATATGGACCTGGGTACGTCTTAAAATTGCGTCTAGTAAATGCCACATTATAAAGAGGGTGATAGTATAATATAGCCATTAATGCACCTTATATTTCGAAACCTAAGTCAGCTATCTGATTTAAAAAAATGTAAGGTTTTGCGTTTGCTTTTAAATTCTGGCCAACGTTTGTGGTGAAAACTATTTTTCGAAACATTTTGTCTGATGCCACAACAAATGCAATTTCTAATGGGTCCCCGAGACGATCAAGTGCACTTGACAAGTCTCACGTGATTGACAATTTCACTGGACGAGGGACTTGACGCGACTTGAAGGTTCCATCAAGTTGAACGACGCAGTCGTTCGCCCTTTGCCCAGGAAAGTGGTCGTCGCAAAAATTTATAATCATGTTTTCCAACGCAGACAAGGCATTCCTTGCTATAACTCTAGCGGTATCTATCACAAAAAAAGAGAAAACAAAGAGGCGATGGTGCAAGGAATGGTATAAAATGAGATATCGATTCAAATATATTCGGGTTTGTATGATATTTATTTATTTTCATTTATATTCATCTTAACCTAAATAATCATAACAAAAATTAAATGTGATTGTGAAATATGAGACAGACAAAAAAGAAAACTTTTTAATGGTTTGTTGTATTTTATCTTGTATATCAGTTGTGCAACCGATTCATACCCAAAAAGTTCTGTTTGGTATATATACGTAGTCTCTCGATTCGTTTAAGAAGTTACTAAAAAGAATAGAAGTGTGTTAAGAACTTAGCCGCAGTATCTGATTCTTCTTCTTCAGTAGTTGGTTCAGGTATATGAATTACAGGCTGTTCATGAGACTGACTTGGCGCTTGCATAGGTTGAGATGGCACAATTATGAGTGATTTGGCAGTACCATGCACCGGTGTCTTGCTTATGACTTGTGAGTGTGACTGTTGTGGTGCGGTTGATTGGTATGTCAAAGTTGAGTGGTGCCCACTTGGTGATGATGACTGGTATGTCAAGGTTGAGTGGAGTGCATTTGGTGATGGCACAGGTGATGGTGACTGTTGTGGTGCGGGTGATTGGTATGTCAAATTTGAGTGGTGCTCACTTGGTACGGGTGACTGGTATGTCGTAGTTGAGTGGTGTACATTTGGTGATGTTGACTGATGTGGTGAGGGGGATTGGTATGAGTATGTGTACATGGGTGAGCTAGCAGGCAAGATCTGAACTCCGTTTCTTGACAGTGATCCCATTTCGCCTTCGAATAAAACATCATTTATTATTTTCTCCGCATAGCGTCTTTGATCGGCTGATAAACATTAAGAGCTAATGAGTTTAAGAGCCCAGCTCTTCGCAATTATATTCGATTCAGAGTCATCAGGTTTTTTGAAATAATGCGATGCTATATCTATCAGTTCTCATCAGAACTCGTTTTTACCCTTGCATCTTTGAAACCATGGACATTTATCTTATATTTTTACTTGACGTATCTGTGATATTATTGCTCAGATTATTTGAAGAAGACTGTTCTTCCTCGTCTGTGTTTCCATCATCTTTTGTAATTAATTCCGATTTTTGTTCATTCTACTGTAAATATATTTGTGTTAATTTTTGTTCTGTATTATATATAATTCTTTTAATTATTATTTATGTTTCAGGTGCTGAAAAAGAAGTTAACTTAGAAGTTACTCCACTGTTTTACTATTAATGTTTTCTTCCAAAAAATGTACACCCCGACTGATCACTGCTTTATTAGTTTTCGTGTCTATAAAACAGTAGCCTTTTGTGCATTCACTGTAGCCAACAAAGATTAGCTGACAAGATTTCACATCAAATTTTTGACGCTTTCCTTTGGGTATGTGCACCATAGGAGAACAACCAAATATTCTGATATTGCTCAAGTCTGGCTTTTGTCTGGTCCATACTTCATGAGGTGTAATATCTGATAAAACATGTGTAGGCGAGAGGTTAATTATGTATGCAGCAGTTGTTACAGCTGCAGCCCAATAATTATTCGATAAATCAGCATTGAGCATCATGCATTTTGTTCGATCTACCAACGTCCGGTTCATTCTCTCGCTCAGAGCCTGAGCGAGAGTTCATCAGACTTCCAATCTGTTTGGATTGGAAGTCTGATATAATATTCCATTTTTCCTTAAATAATTAGCAAAGTTTTTATTACTACACTCCAATCCATTATCGCTGCGTAAAATTTTATGCTTTTTATTTAACTCATATTCTACTTGGTTTTTGTATTTAATACATTTTTTAAACACTTTCGTTTTGCATTTAATTATCTATACATTATAGACTTTTCTTGAGAAATCATCAATAAAAATTGGAAAATACCTGGCACCACCAATCGAAGCCACTTATATCGGGCCGCATACATTTGTGTGGACTTTTATTTTTTTTAAATTGTAATAGGTTTGCACTTGACCACCATCTCGCCTGATGTTAAGCGACGATGCGATCTACGGTGGAACGTGCTTACCTAGAAGAAACCGATTCATTCTAGATTTGAAGACTCTAAGATTGTAACCATCGGGAAAAACCCACTCAGGCAACGCATTCCACAACCTAGACGTTCTTATCACAAACGTGGAGACAAATCTCTTCGTTCGTGTTTTTGGAACATCAACCATGATACGTCTCTTTTTTGAGATAGAAATATAATATATTTGAGATAGATAGAAGAAAGGGAAAGGTGGTATTAGATCATGCAGATCAATTGCACACTCTTCGAAGTGGATCCAATAGAAAACCGATAAGCTAGCAATCTTGCGGCAATGATCAAGACTTTGAAGTCTTTTACGCACAAGAGTGTAATTGCCTATGAGCCTTTTGGCACGTCTCTCAATCGATTCCAGAGTCTCCAGCTGATACTTAGCCGATCCATCCCAAAGGTGCGAACAGTGTACTCCATACAGGAGCTAATCTGTGCTTTGTCTAAAGGCCGATTTAAACTGAACGAATATAGAGCTACAGCTAGAACAAGAGCATTCTTTCTCGATCTTTTAGTGTAAACGAAAGATCGTTCTTAGCGTTTTCCATATTAAATATTCCATAGAATCTTTGCGAACGCAAACAAAACAACAACTACGTTTGTTTACAACAAATGAATTTGATACAGTGGGGATAGAATGGGCATTCGCTCGTCTGATGTAAATCGGCCATAACGTGAGCAAATGCTCAGAAGTATCTTCGCACCTTTGAGAGGACACCCAGTTTTTTGGCGGCTAATTTAACCTTACACTCAATATACGTGTCAAAGTTGAGTGTCGATGACAAAAAAAGCCAAAAAGCTCGAGATGGTCTGTAACCGGCACGTATGTGTATATT
The DNA here is from genome assembly GCA_963693475.1 of Ectropis crepuscularia. Taxonomy (NCBI): domain Eukaryota; kingdom Metazoa; phylum Arthropoda; class Insecta; order Lepidoptera; family Geometridae; genus Ectropis; species Ectropis crepuscularia. The sequence goes on from OY856355.1 coordinate 26,915,416, forward strand.
GGCTATAGAATTTGCTTCGGCCATGAGCCTATTTTGTTCTCTCAAGAGCAAATTTTTTTCAGCCATCAACATTGCTATGTTCTGAAAGATAATGTGTTATAATAATACTCAGACAAATAACTAGGAATCAAATTTTATAAAAAATATATATACATTCATCATTTCTCATAAGAACAAAGTTAGTAAAAGCATTATTACTTGCAAAATAGCATTATTTTCCCGTCGAAGTTGGGCAAAACCTTCATGTCGAGCTGGTCTAGCAGTGTGGCTGCGAGGAGTACGGGATGTGCTGGGTGGAACATTTTCCTCATCCTCTGGCATAAAGCCAAATATATCACCCTGTTACAAAAATTATAAATGTAAGCCCATTGCACAAAGTATAAAATTATACTTTGTAAGAAGTCTTCATACACTAAACAATCCTATGGCAGACTCTGCTGGTCCAACTCCGGTTGAGCTCTCATGCACTATTGTGTCCAAAATCTTTTTAGTATTTTCAGTCACAATAGGGATGTTCACAGCATTGCCTGTAGCATTGCTGCTTGTGGCATTTAAAGCCCCGTATTCATGGTTACCATTTGTTTAGCAACAAAGTTGAATCAACGTGATGCGGAGTTGCTGTCAAGATGTTACTGGCAACACTGCGTGTTGCAGAGTTGATAGCGTCATGTTGACAAGCTCTCGCCCGACAAGCGTAAACATCAGTTTAGCGACAATTGTTGACGTGTGTGAACATGTTTGCAACAGTTTATAAACATGCCAGTAGTGTGGAGCAGTGATAAAATAATGCAACTAATAGAATTATTTCAATCAAAACCATTATTATGGGATTTTTCTATAAAAAACAAAAAGAACGATGCATTTGAAGAAATTTCTCAAGCCCTAAATATAACCAAAAAAGATGTGGAAACTAAAATACATGTACTGCGTACTCAATTTACTACAGAGAAAAAAAGTTGTCGGCAAAAAAAACTACAGGCAGCGGCGCAATAGAAAAATGTAAATCTAAATAAAAGAAAAATCTCTTTTTTATTAGAAATCCTATACATCAGATACAGAGAACACAACAAAACTACCTTCTCGGGCAACATTTTAACGCAGACTGGCGTGTAGACAACCTGTATTGATTTAATACATAGTTACTAGCAACATTCTCGCCGCTCACCAACAATGTTGATCAACTGTTCCTAAACAAATGTTTACCATGAATATGGCGCTTAATGCATTTTCTTGCCTTGCATTTTTTTTTAAGATCCTTCCATATCTGTAATAGAAAAAAAAAGTTATTGCAATGTGTATTTCAACTAGACTAATGTTGGATGAAATATGTTTTAAGGAGAGCCCTTGAAAGACCTAATTCATATTTGTTAGGAATATATATGTATAAAACACTTTCTTACTTTCATGCAGTTAATAACTACATTAATTATGCATAATAATATAATATTACCTGCTTCCACTGCTCAATGGATCTATCCGGGCCATAGTTTTTCAGTAACTCCTTCAGCTTGAGCCACTGGGCCTCTGCTTTCCAAGAGGCCCAGTGAACTCGCCCGTGGCCAAATACCTATGTGTTAGTCGACATAAAGTCGACCAACACCCGAATTTGGGTTTTGTTGCTTCTTATTCTAAAGAACAGAAATGAAAATATTTATTCACATACATGTAACTCACGCATTGTTTTCTTATGTAAATATCTACATATAATTTAAAGAATAACTTACTTTCTTCCGCTAATTTTTATATCTAAATGTGTTCTCTATACTAAGGTATGTGATTTAGATGAGAAAATGTTTTATAGTTGTTTACAAAAATAAATATAACCTCAAAACGCAGCACAGAAAACAATAAAAGTAAAAAAACGAACAAATTTGAAGGTTTGATGAGTTGACAGAAAAACTGATGATTAATACGTCATTTTTATTTAATTTTCTTATAACGGCAGTACTAAAGTGATAACGCTACTCCCGCCGTACATCCACCGTGGAATAACTATCCACCGGCGAGTCCGTGATCTGAAAGTGGACAAAATTGTCAAGGGGGAAAGAGATTATTTCCTTTCTCGGTTCGTTTCCGTTCACTGCCCGTGCTAGAAATACTGGAATGCACTTCCGGTGAGTATTAGGCGTGCGCAGAGCTTAGACTCTTTCAGGGCTCAGATTAGGAAACACTATCTCTCTGAATTGGTCTGTTAATTTATCCTTGTTTTCTTCAGCTTTTTTTTCTCATTTGTTCCTGTTGTCACTATTATTGGTTATGCGTATTTGTGTATGTTTATGTAAATTATTTTTGTATTTATTTAGGTGTGTTTTTAGTATCAAAATTATACGAGTGTAATATTGTTACGTAGTCTATTTTTAACTATCATAAGACGACATCTTAGTTTACTTCTTTCGCACTCTATCCTCGCTGCATTTTTATTCACATGTTGTTCCTGCTATTAATGGTTGCCTGGAAGAGATCGCTATTAGCGACAAGGCCGCCATTTATGCCACTAGAATTGAGTAACTTTGTAAATTGTTTGATTGTATGTATTTTTCAGATGCATATTAAAGTGTTTCTATCTGTCTTGTTGTTATCTTCTTATCATATCTTGGCGCCTAACATATACTATAAGATTTTCTCTAAGCTACTACTTAAAAGAAGAACTCAAACATTGGACGAACAACAACCTAAAGAACAAGCAGGATTTCGAACAGAATACTCCAGAACAGACCACATACATGTCCTAAAAAAACTTACTATGGAAAAATGCCAAGAGTATGGAAAACCCACGTATTTAGCTTTTGTAGACTACAACAGGGTTTTCGACTGTATATTCAATTCAATTCATTTATTCGAACCATAAATTCATAAGAACACTTGGTAACGTCATTAACAAAAAGGCATAAGAATCCGTGTACATAATAAGATAAAATAACAATGTCAAAATGAATAAAGCTGTAAAGGAGCCTCGTCAATCAAATGCAGCTGTAAAAAGGCTTTGTCAAAGACAAAATAACAAATAATTAATACATACAGTATACAGATACTACATGAGTACAATGTTCCATCAAAAATTTTATAAATCTATTACTTTACCTTATTACAAGATTCTAGTTTCAACACAGTTCTCTTCCATACGTTACTATCTTTAACAAAGTCATCTATATTATAATATGCCTTGCTCAATAGGTAGCTTTTTATTTCATTTTTAAACTTTGTTTCATTAAGACCTTCGACTTGTGCAGGGATTGCATTAAAGAAGCGAATACCATTACATTTGAAAGAGTTATTTGTTTTCTGAAGTCTGCACTTAGGAAATACAATTTTGTGCTTATGGTGCGCTTTTGGATTCAGATCAGTTAGTTTCTTCAGTCGACTTCGATTTTTTCTTGCATACATTATACATTCATAAATATACAATGAAGGGACTGTTAATATGTTTATAGTTTTGAAAATCTCCCGTACTGAATCTCTAGCTGATAAATTATATAGACCACGGATTGCTCTCTTTTGCAATATGAAAACTGAGTTTCTGTCCGCAGCTGAACCCCATAATAAAATCTCGTAGGACATAATGCTATGAAAATAGCCAAAATAAACAAGCCTAGCTGTTGCGACGTCCGATATTTTTTTAATTTGACGAACAGCGTGGGCAGCTGAACTAAGTCGGTCAGCCAGTGTCTCTATGTGAGGACCCCATTGAAGCTTTGAATCTACTGAAATACCCAGAAATCGAGTAGATTGTACAGGTTCGATGAGTTCATCTTTCAGTCTTATATCAAGTTTTCCGCACATTACATTGCAGAGTGAGAATTTTATACATTTCGTTTTAGTTGGATTAAGTACTAGATTATTTGCATCAAACCATTTGTACGCAATGTCTAAAATTACGTTAATTTCTGTGAAATCGTTTATTCCTCTCTTCACTTTGAATAGAAGTGATGTATCATCGGCGAACATAACTATTTCTATATTTTTATGTTTCTTAATCATGAAAGGTAGATCATTTATGTAAATAAGAAACAGGAAAGGTCCAAGTATGGAGCCTTGTGGTACACCCATTCTTATAGGCGACTCATTTGATTGCACACCGTCAACATCGACTATCTGTACACGGTCTTTAAGATATGAAGAAATAAAATTTAGAGCTGGTTTCGATACCCCATAGAACTGCAGTTTCTTCAAAAGAGTTTCATGATGAACACAGTCGAAAGCTTTTGATAAGTCACAAAATACTCCTAGAACGTCATGATGGTCTTCCCAGGCTTTCAATATATAATTGGTTAGTTCAATACCTGCATCGGTAGTGGAACGTCCTTTTGTAAATCCAAATTGGTTACTATGTAAAAGGTTATTAATATTAAAGTAAGACAAAAGTTGCTTGAGAACTAGTTTCTCGAATATTTTGCTGATGCAGGGCAAAACCGAGATGGGTCTGTAGTTTCCAAGTTCGTTTTTGTCTCCAGATTTAAACAAGGGTATCACTTTACTATACTTCATCATGTCAGGAAATGTGCCATTTTTGATACATTCGTTAAATAGTTCTGCTAAATATGGGGCAATGTTATTAATTATCCCCTCAAGTACCTTAACAGATAATCCCCATAAGTCCTCTGTATTCTTAACTTTAATGTCTTTGAACGTTTTTAGTATTGCAGTGGCAGTAACATGATGGAACTCAAATGTAGATGAAGGACAATCAACATTTTCTGTCAACATTTCCTCTGCAAGAGAGGGAGACGAAGTTAGGTGTTTAGTTGTCTCTAAGGGAATCTCAGCAAAATAAGCCCTGAAAGCATCTACAATGTCCGATTTTTTTGTAGTGACATTTTCGCCAACCCGAACTGCGCGCATCATTTCACGACTTTTGGTTTTACCAGACTCCTTGTTTATTATCTTCCACGTGCTTTTTATCACGTTGTTGGAGTTTTTAATTTGATCCCGAATGAATATTGCTTTTGCTCGAATACACAAATTTCTAAAAATATTTGAATACCTCTTAACATAGACTTTTGTTGCATCGTCGTTGCAGTATGTCTTTAGTTTATATAAATTGTAAAGATTGTTTCGACTTTTAATAAGTCCTGGTGTTGCCCATTCGGCAAACTTCGGTTTTGCGTTAATATTAATTAATTTGGTATGAAAAATATTATTATAATGTGTACTCAGCATTTTAAAAAACTCAGAATAATTACGATTAGGATCATCAATAGTCATGTCGAAAAAATTGTTCGAAAAATGATTAGATATCGCGGTATTTAAAGCTGACATACGGGACAATGTAATGGGTCTAACAAGCACTTTCTCTTCCGCCCTTTTCATACAGGCAGGAAGAGAAATGCTCAAGCCCTTATGGTCCGAACGCAAACAATCTAGGACTTCAGAATGAATGTATTCACAGTTTACAAAAACATTATCAATGCAGGTTGCAGAACAACCTTTCTTAGTTACTGCGACCCTTGTGGGTTCCGTGAACACTTTTGTCAAATTAAACGATTGGCATAACATTAATATATTGCTCTTATTACGAGATTCCGAAAGTATGTCTGTGTTGAAGTCTCCACACATCACAATTTGTTTACTTTTCTTAGATATTCTACTCAATGCTTCCTCTAAAGTAGTTAGGAAGATCTCAATTTCGGCACTAGGTGGCTTATAAACGCATAAAACAACATATCGATCCAATTCTACGCAAGCTAGTTCACAATGACGTTCAACAGTTATATTTTCTACATCTTTTCGGGACTTATATTTCACATTATTGCTTACAAAAATTATGCAACCACCTCCTATTGCCAATTTTCTATAGTATATACTACCTATTGTATAATTGTTTAAGCAAAAATTCAATTCACATTTCGATAACCAGGTCTCAGTGAAACAAATTACATCGTAATTGTGTGAGCTTTCCAAGAATAGCTCTATTTCTTCTAGTTTACCTAACAGCCTGTTTATATTCTGGTATAAAATATAAACGGTGTTCTCTTGAACCTTCTGAGTAATAGTTCTTTTGTTGCAAGGGGGACCTAGTATATTACGACGCTTTGTTGTAACATAATGAGGCCTCTCTGTTGTCAGGGATGTTCAGATGTTCAGTTTAAACAGCCACTGTTGGTTGTCGCAATATTTGTCAAGTTTTGAAATTTCCTTTTTCGCTCGTTTGACAATGTAAAAACAATCAGTTTAGCTATTTTAACTTTTAAGTGTCGGGCTAAGAATTGTTTCCCATTGGACAATACAAAATTGTGTATAAAATTATTAATATCAAGTAATATAAAATCTCCGCCTTTGTTTGATATAAGGTTGTGTAAAATAACATTCAAAGAATATATTTTTTGATTTTGTCTATCGCTCAAAGAAGTCGAATAAGGAAATGTACATAATACAATTTTACCAACTTTACCCGAACTGTGAAAATCCACTAATGATTCTATACAATTTACAAGATCTCTTTTAGTAGTACTCAATGAGTTACCCATCATTATTACAACATCTGACTTTTGTTTAAATTTACTGACCACTACTTTATCTATTAGCTGGTGAAAAGTTATATTTGGTATACACGTGTTAGTCAGTTGATTATTATTAGTATTTACATGGTTGAAAATATTTCCTAACCCAACACCAATTCCGTCGCAGAAAAGTTCAACTTTGCCGGTTTTTTCGATTCCACTTACATCTTGTTCAGTTTGTTGACTAAAAACATCTTGAAACACGCTAGCATTAGCAGTCGTACCAGTTGATGAATTTATGTTCGATTGCCTGTTGTTGTACACTAATGATAAGGATGTAGCATGGTCGGGGTCTATCATACAGGATACGTCACTTGTGAGTGACGTAGTTGTGGCCGACAATAGGTCTGCAGCAGAAATCGATTGCCGTTGCTTGGAGGGACTAAGACCTATTAAACTATTCATTGCCGATATCAGTTGGTCTATTTCTTTCTGTGCCATGCTGTATTTGATGTTTAAGTCTTTAAGTTGGTATTCCAATCTATCCATCGTTACTACGTTTTCGTCGTAGTGTTGTTGAATTGTCATAATTGTGTTTTTGTCATCTCTGATCACCTCCCTTAACCTTATCTTATCCTTGATAAGTTCGATATTACACCGATTATGACAATGTTTTAAGTGTTTCTTACATTTTGAAATTGTTCTTTTAACTTTTAAGTACTTTTTAAATGTGTTTCTTCCTTTAATCAACACATGATTATTTTCCAAAATTGAGCTCCGTTTTTCCACTCTCAGATCAATGGTTTCTATTATTTTAGGTTTGTTGCTATCCACCATTAATTTGTTATACAAACCTAATATATTTTCTGCATCTTTTTCATTTTTATATAAATCTATACTTTTGATCAGAATGCTTGCTTGATTTAATTCATCTTGTAATATTTTTATTTTGTTTTGTGCTTCCTCTAATTCAATATTTCTATTTCCGTTGATGTTAATTATATCCAGTAATTTTTCTCTATCCTCTTGTAATTGACTATTTATCTCTTCGAGATTTCTCATTTCATTCTTCAATTGAGTGTTTTTGTCCAAAACAATTTGAATTTCCACCTCACCTTCATCTCTTTCTTGTAATAGGGTTTTTTTTGTATAGATAATGATGTACGCTAAAAGACATTAGCTAAGTGTGTGCAAGTAAGTGTGTAAGTGCAAAAAGAAATGTATACATATAATAAGAAACGTGCATACCAACTGTAAAGCACGAATAAAGCCTGAGTCAACAGGAGACCTCTTAAGAGGAGACCCACTCTCACCAATCCTTTTCTCAGTCGTATTATAGAGACAATATTTAGAAAATTGAGATAGGAAATCACGAAGAGTAGATGTTTCTCAGTAGCCCTGAAACGGAAAAGGTTTAGCTAGCTTGTGTATACTTTTCTGCCTGACATACGGATGCCAAACATGGGCACTATCAAATAAAAATCGACAAAACCTCAGGACTTGTCAAAAAGTTCTGCCTGTCATACGGATGCCAAACATGGGCACTATCTAATAAAAATCGACAAAAACTCAGGACTTGTCAAAAAGGAATGGAAAGGAGCATGCTAGGATAATCTCTGAAGGACGGGACAAGAATAAGTGAACTAAAAACACGCACAAAAATAGAAGATGACTCAGAGTACTGAAAAAGCTGAAATGGAGCTGGGCCGGCCATTTGACAAGGGACAGTACAGACAAGTGGACAAGGGCAGTGACAGAGTGGACACCACGCGAAGGCAAACGGAAAAGAGGAAGACAGACTACTCTGTGTAAAAAGTATCGAGAATATGTCAATAAAAAGACCCGTGTAAAAGAGGTCGTTCTAATTTTTTTACTGCATGTTGGTAGCACTGTACTGATTTAGCGCGCAAAGTTTGAGCGGGATCTGTCATTTAATTTGTTTTAAACTACACTTTTTGTTGGTCATAGTTTTGAGTTCTCGGCGATTTTTACAATGGAAAATATTGTTGAACAAAGAGTGTGCCTTAAATTTTGTGTTTCGAATGATGTTTCATATGGTGAATCACTAAAAATGTTGCGAAATACCTACAGCGAATCGTGTATATCGAAAACAAGGGCTTATGAATGGTATAAGGCTTTTAAAGAAGGCCGAAAAGTTGAAGTAGACTTGCCTCGTTCTGGTAGACCTTCAACCGCTACGACCAAAGGAAACATCGACAGAATCAAGAAGCTAGTGCTCGAAAATCGACGTATGAGTCTAAGAGAGTTGGCTAGTGAGGTGAACGTATCTTTTTAGTCCGTCCACAACATTCTCATTGGCATTTAGGCATGAAACGCGTCGCCGCTCAACTAGTTCCAAAAGAGCTCAATTTTGTTCAAAAAGCGCTGCGAAAGCATGTCGTTGAAGACATGGTTTCCCGAGCTTCTACGGATCCGACCTTTATGAAACGTATAATAACTGGCGACGAGACATGGGTTTATGAGTACGACATGCAAACAAGCCAACAGTCTTCAGAATGGCGTCTCGAACACGAGCCGAAACCCAAAAAACCGCGGCAAAGTCGCTCCAAAATCAAGGTGATGCTGACAGTTTTTTTGACTACCGTTGTGTGGTGAACTCCGAATTCCTTCCAGAGGGAGAAACAGTGAATAAAGAATATTATTTAGGCGTCATGAAGCGTTTGCGTGAGAGTATGCGCCGAAAACGTCCAGATTTGTGGCAACACAACTCATGGATGCTGCACCATGATAATGCACCATCACCCACAGCCATTATTGTGAAAGAGTTTTTAGCCAAAAATTCAACAAAAGTTCTCGACCAAGCACCGTATTCACCTGATATGACTCCGTCTGACTTTTTTTTATTTCCCAAGTTAAAATTACCACTTCGAGGAAAACGTTTTGAGCCGATAGAAGCCATAAAAGTAAATTCGCTGAATGAGCTAAAGGCCATACCGCAAATAGCCTATGAAAAATGTATGGAAGACTGGGTGAAGCATTGGAGATGTTGTATTGCAAGCGATGAGGCCTACTTTGAAGGCTATAAAATAAATTTAGATGAATAATTTGTATGTTTTGTTTTATTGACAAATTCCCGATATTTAGTACACAGAATGTACATATTGTAGCAGCAACTGAGTGGCTTAAGACTTGAGGAGCAAAACGAACTTAATTTTTTTTTCTTCCGTTCAGTTGTAGGTTTTGTTGTGTCAATGCTGGCGCAAATACAAAGTTTTGGTTGTTTTTATCTAAGTTATGCAATTCCTCAATGTGTGATAATTTTGCTATTCCTAGAATAAAATAATAATAAGTCAGTAATTAATAAGCTAAATTTTACAATAAATTTTTCAAGACACAAGAATACGTTGGTCTTTGATAAGTTAAAAAAACAGCTATTCTAGGTTTTGTTGGATCCAAGTTCAATATTGCATGAACCAGCCGAGTTGAGTGATCTTTTATTTCTCATGTTTGTTAGTTATCCAGTCCAATCCTGAAAGATACTAAGTTCAAATGAGCCGCTAAATGCTAAACTTGTGAATCAACAATAGAATCATTTGCTAGTTTGAGGAAATTCAGTACCTATGACGAACATCCCTGTTTTGTTAACAAATAACATATTATGTTTACCCATACATTTCTGGTTGTTTATTTGTATGTCTTCTGTAAATTCAACATCATGTTTCATGAAATTGATTCAAAAACATTTTAATAAGTGTGGTGCGTCTAAAACAGTGACGATTTCATGTCCTTCATAGTTGAAGTAGAGTTGTTCAGTTGATGAACTCAATGTGTTTAATGCACGTAAATTGACACCATCATAGTCACAGACAGTGCCAATCACTTCTAGACCAGCCGTGAAACAAGCACCCAGTACCTAGCTGTAAAATAATATCCCACTAAAAACATTCTGTAAAAAACTAGCCAAGTTTCGATAGAGCTGCATGGTTATCTCTAAAAAGTAATGAAATCTAGACAAAGTCGTGCCAAGTCTAAGGTTCCTTACTGCGGTTTCTTTATTATTATACTTAATGTTGTGTTACCTGGCCGTTGAAGAGTTCACAACTTGTTTGACACATTTTTTTTCTTTTTAGGAGTAGTTTTCGTATTATTACAAATCTTTCTTTTCTTTTTTTTCTAGTTCTGATTCTTTTACAGTAGCAACAGTTTTTCGTATTGCCCATTCGCGTTCATTATTTATTCGTTTAGACGGTTTAATTTCTGTACGGATGGCACGGTATTTACGCCTAAGCCGGTTATGTTCGGTGATCGCTTAAGCTTTGAGATTGCAAATTGCAACCAAACACTTAAATTTTATTTGTTACTAGCAGCGCCACGCGGTGTTACCCGCGAAGTTCCCGTTCCCGTTGTTTTTCCGGGATAAAGTGTTCTTCCAGACTATAATCTGTGTTCCAAATTTCAGCCCGATCCGTTCATACGTTAGGACGTGATTGAGCAACAAACATCCAAACATCCATACATTCACATTTATAATATTAGTAGGATGAAATAGATTTACATCAGTTGAATTACCTTCATACTTTACAGGCTTAGGACTGTCAACCAAGGTTGACGTGAGTCCTGCTTTGTGGAAGATTCTCCCACTTGGCACAGACGTAGCGACAATATTTAGTCTCTTTTGAATATATGTGTACAAGAGAGGGTACACAGATCTTCTCGAAAATCACCAAAGTAAAGGGTCTTCTAATCTGTTTGTGGTAATATTTGTTGTCTGCTCAGGTCGGGAAGTGGGGTCTGGTGCTGAACTGAGCATGGAACTTACTCTTACTCGTAGAATTGCTAAAGCTTTTTTGTAGTTATTTTCATCGCGGAGTCCTTTGCTTTAAAACGAAGATCTAATATTGTACTCTCTGCATACAATGCATTTAATTCAACAGAGTCCAATCGTTGGTGAAGTTCTTCGTCTAAAGTTCTTAACAGACGTCTCATTTTAAGGCCCGGCAAGGCATCAGTGTGCACGAGGTGTTGTTGAATCTTCTTCATTATAAGTTTACAATAAACTATGACTTTGGGACAGAATTACCGATTTTTCAGTGGACCCCTCAACTGTGACTTATTATATTAAAATATTCAGTATTGGTGCAACTGTCTCAATTATTTCCCAATCTTCCGGATTTAAAGCAAGATCGCTCCTGACTAATGCTAAGGTGGCAATTACGGCTTCTTTAGTTTCAATTAGCCATCCCGGTGGATAGACACCATCAATACCTCAGCTAGGACAAACATCCAAACTTGCTTACGGATGGCCCAAGACGGGAGTGCCTGGAGGAAGGTGGTTAAGGACGTCGATGGTAGTCACGACCCTCAGCAATGAAGATACGATCAAGAAGAAGAAGAAGTTTTAATTTATCTGTCCAACATGTCGTACGTGGAGTTCCATCGACTACAGACATCTTGCTTTAACCTTTTACCGCATGGATTTTTTGATTTTGTTCAAATTAATTTAGGTGATTCTAGGGCTTGATAGGTACTCCGGAAAAATATTATTTTAATTTTAGGATTATTGTAATTTGAAATATTCAACTCCAAAATCAATGTCTCAATTATGATACGTCATGCAGTTAGGTACACATACCATATATGAGTTACGGCTGGTCTAGTCGGGAGAACGGCGCCTGCCGATCCGGAGACCCCGGGTTCAAACCCCACACGCACCACTGCCTTTTCGAAGTAATGTGCGTAATGCCGCTAACTTAAAAAACGGTGAAGGAAAACAACGTGAGGAAACCGACATGTACCTAGAATCTTTCGAAGTCGTGTGTCATCCACCAACCCGCACTGGGCCAGCGTGGTGGATTATGGCCTTAACTCTCTCCTGCGAGAGAAGGCCCCAAGTCCCAGCAATGGGAACATTTAGTGGGCTGTTGATGATTGATGATGATGACCATATATGATACTAATTGCATTAAAGGGCAGGTGTCTTTATTTATTTATCTATTTATATTTTATCCTTAAGAAATGAAAAAAATATCAAATAAAATAAAAGTTATGTTTAGTTCTTTGTTCAAACAAAAGTAACAATTGCATTTACTGCAGTAAATGTATGATAAGCGTGAGCAATGTTTGCAGCGCTGGCGTTTACCCCAGTTGGGCCAATGTCCAATTGTGTCGTGTACTACTTCTTGCAGAGGTAGTTCGAGACGTCGTCTCTTTTTATTAGTTTCAGAATGTTCTATCGGAGGGCGCCCTCTACCTCGGGTGGTAGGAGTATAAACTCCGGTCGTCTCGCGCATCAAAACCTCAGCAATATATATTTTAAAATCCAGCATCGGCATATAAATGGGTTCCTCCTGTTTTTTTTCAGCAATTTGTTTGTTTCGGCGACGCCACAAAAGCCAGCTGTTCACAATAGTCATATCCAACATGTGGAAAAAGAGGCGGTGGTACCATTTTTTACTCCTTATTTTAATTCTGTAATATCCCAGCATTGCATCGAGTAAATCGACCCCGCCCAAATACTGGTTATATATTTCAAAAGCTTTTGGACGAGGGATTTCAATTACTTGCTTATCTTTTTTTGAATATATTTTTGCAGGCGCCATGGGCTCCTTCCCAACATAGGAAGAACATAGACTTACTACTTTGTTGTCCACCCACAGAGTCACATTCAGTTGTACGCCGTCGATTACTGTAGATTTCTCAACACAGTAACCTCTTGGAGATTTCTGCAATTCTTTTTTGTTCAAATCAATGGCCTTAGCTCTTGATAGTTGTATCGTACCTAATAGTAAAGTTCCAATGCCATGGAGAAATGCCATGAGTGGAAGGCTGGTGTAGAAGTTATCAATGAACAACATGTGGTTTACATTGCGTGCAACTGTAGCTAGCAATCTTATTACAATATTGCCTGTTGCGTTTAAATCAGGACAATTGTCTGGCACATCGGTTCTGAGCTGTCCTGTGAAGATATCAAAATCGTAGCTGAACCCCGAAACGCCACTGAGAACATAGTTTATGTATCCGCATTTTTGGGGCTTCTTCGAATTGTATTGACGAAAACCAGATGTTTTAGCCTTTGTTGGAATCATCTGGTCATCAATAGCTAGCTAGGTGTTCTTCCTTGGGAACTATTAACAGTTGTTCTCTAATAATGTTCAGCAGTGGTCTGATTTTTTGTAATTTGTCACAGTTTGGGTCACTTTTTTCTTGTTTTATCGGCGAAGTGAAGAAATCTTTTGATTTCTTCGAACTTATTACAAGTCATGAGAGAACCAATTTTTTCAACATACGTTCCTTCGCGCCAATAGTGACGCGTGGATGGCAATTGTAAAACTTGACATGTATAAAACAATACCTATAAATTTGGTCACGTCATCACAAGTTATAGAATTCGCTTTATCCGGCTGCACCTGCTCAGCATATAGATTGGTCTGTTCATGTATCAAATGTAAAGCACAAGTTGGAAATAGAAACTTGAATATCTCTACTGGTGTAACAAGGCTTGTGATTTCATCAGGAAGATCAGTACAACCCAAAAATGTAAGGTCGCTGTTATATGTCATAGGGCTGTCAGTCCAAATCAAAGGCTCTTTTTCTTTTTCTGCCTTCTTTTTTCTTTTTCTACTAGTTTCTCTGGTTATACCCGTCGATGTTGACGCTTCCAGTTCATTAATGTCATTCGTAGTTTCATCACCTGCTAATAAGCTTTCATCGAGATATACTGCCTCTTGAATGACAGAAGAAATTTCTTCATCATCTCTATCATACTCTGAATCGTCAGAGTCTGTTTCTTCAATAACAGTGGAACGGCCGGGCCGGGGTGGTAAATAATAATCATCTTCATCTGTTAGCTCCTCATCATCACTATCAAGTGGAATGGTACGCCCGGTAACGTGTCGACATTGTCGAGTCGCTAAAAAATAATAATTACATAATATACCTTGTACGATCAATCATCATACAATTTGTCACATCAGCAATACATACTTTCCGCCATTCTGCACATTCGCACCTCAGTTCACGAAAAGTAGGCACGCAGCGTGTACATGCGCATTAAATATACTAGTGATAACAAGTTCTCTAGTTTTCTTTTCCTGCCTCATCAAGCAAACATCATATTTAGTGTACGGCGTCAACAAGAACTCGTACATTAATGGTCCTTCGAGTTGAAACACAAGTGTTTAGTGTTTTTCTGTTGTGATAGCGATTCGGTTTGACTGGCCTCCCAACAAGCGGGTCTCACCAGTTAGATTGAGAAGGCGCATATATCATATAGGATGTACTCTGTTCTTCCTCTCTCCCTTCGGGGGAGGTCAGGGTGCCGGCCTCGAGGCGAACCTCTTTGCCGGGGTAGGGCTCCCAGGCATACAAGTCTGGGGGAATTTGGGGACCATTTGTAACGTGCAGTGTATTTTGTTGGGCGTCGTATTGCTCTTTTTACGCGGTACTCTTTTTAGTATCATAGGTTGTTAAGGTGAGGGTGTGGCCCGTTGTCTGCGCGGTTGAACATGTTTCGCGCTAGCCGGGCCACGAACTCCCTCACCGACTCGATTTTCACGTCCCTGGCGATGACGTCATTGCGTACGTACCGGCCAGCTCCCATGAGTATTCTCAGGGTGGTGTTCTGCACCACCTGGAGGCGTGTCTTCTGTTTCGCTGAACATAGCGCGTATCACGCAGGAGCTCCATAAGTGAGTCGGGATCTGATATAGGTCTTGTAAATCCCGACTTTGGTCCTGTGTGGCAGCTCAGAATGTAGTACCGGCCTTAGCAGTGCTCTCGCGGCCTTCGCCTGGTTGACGGCGTAGGTGACCTGCGGGCACATGCCTAGGCCGCAGTCTATGTGGACGCCAAGGTACTTTACTGACTTTTCCCAGCTGACGTCCAGTCCTCTGAGCTGCAGTGGTTCTGGTCTTTGTCTCTGGCTTCCGGTCAGCAGTGCCGTCGTCTTGCTCACGTTGACTGCTGACCTCCATTTGTCGAGCCAGAGAGATAGAACGTCCAGGGCCTTCTGGGCTCTCCTGGTGGCAATATTTTTTGAGCGGGACGATGAAATGTAGGCGCTGTCGTCTGCGAACAGGGCTAAGACGATTCCTCTTTCCCCTGGCAGGAGGTCGTCTTTCTCCAGGATCGGGATATAGTTCGTGTACAGCGCGTACAGGGGTGGTGTATCATATAGGAGAATACTAGACACGGGGTACGAACAATCGAATACTTTCAAACATCTATCAAGTTTAGTGTGCTACAAGTGAACCACGAGCAGGGACATTATCAAACATCATCAAATTAATCAACATTCTTGTGTGCGGCGTCAACAAGGACTCGTACGTAATCAAGAATATATTTATCAACAATTCAACATACTTTATGTACGGCGTCAACAAGGACTCCTACATTATAAAGTATTTGTCAAGTTCATCACCATTCTTGTGTGCGGCGTCAACAAGGACTCGTACGTAATCAAGAATCCATCAAATCAATCAATATACTTTATGTAAGGCGTCAACAAGAACTGAGCAGTAGTTGCATATAGCTTTTAATTCATTATTTATCTCCGTAAAATTATCCCACAAAGTACTTGTTTTGCGACGTGATGCCATAGTAGCAATTACAATATTTATTTGATTGGTAAATGTTCAAATGTACCACTACGTACTCAAGTAGATGACGAAACAATACTCAATTTTGATTTTATTAATATAATTTACACGCAAATATGCATTCCCAAAAACTCAGAGAATTTAAAAAAGAGACCACTTTTTATTTTCGACTTTATTACGAGTACACAAAGTTCTATTTTAATTTTAAAATGCTCGTCCAAGCGCTATGCATGATATTATTATCTCCCTGATCCGTAATAAATAAAAACTAATTTTCAAACTTAAAGCGATAGCAATAAGATTTAATAAGGGGAATAGCGACCGGCTATTGATTTTAAGGTCTGTTTGGTGGGTCGAAGGGTGCGCGGGAAGCGTTCGTTGAAACTCCTGCCAGGCCCTCGTCACTCGCTAAACAGCGCGAGCTATATAACTACTCGTTCGGGACCTGCCGGGTGTTCTAAAATCTAAAATATTTCTTCACAACCTAGCCGGCGGACATGCACTGACAAGTTCCGTCACTAGCGTCTGTACGTAACTTAGTAGAGAGACAAATATAGACGTCTTTTCCCCACATAAGGACTTCTCCTCATTTGGCGTCTCTCCCACTTTTACCCAATTCACACGAATCGGTGTTATAAATTTTTAGATTAACAGGAGTTCGTTCTACGGCGTAGTCTTTGATATCTAAGTCGCAATCGATTGTGTTCAAGAATGTGACATTTATGCGACGATTTGGTTTAATGGAGACGATGCAGTTGACAACATACATAGATACCGTTACGCAAAGAGTAGTCTAATAATAAACCTTCATTATTATTATAAAGCTCGGGAGAGTAATTGGATACTGTACATTCGATAACAGCTTCTGTTCGAGCGGAATAACATTACACTGTTTAATAATTTGGTATCGTAATTGATATTTGCTTGGAAATGTGTTAGGAAATCATGACCTATTACAACCTATTGCAACGTGGGACGGTAAAGGAGTGGAGTTCATTGAAACGAAAAAATCTGAATTTTAACACGTTGCCTGTCCGTGCATTATATATAATTCATTTTTCTTTCAGCTGAGACGTCCGTGCATTACCTACATGTAATGCACCAGTCTATACTTTTTAAATGGGGTTTTATAGACTGGGCGTAGGAGCTACATCTTTAATATTTTGCAGACGTATGAGCAGTGAATTGGGAATAATAAAACACCAATGTCCCATGTTTTTTTATTATTATCTGGTAACATGAACTGGCTTACTAAATAACATTATTATTTTTATAAAATCTAATTGCAACTAGTGAGATTCGTTTTAACATTTTAAGCAAAATGTTTTTTTTGCATAAAATGCACTCGGTTGTTACTTGTGAAGTCTTCTTCCTTGCTTCAGTGGCTGTGAATCCTGATTCTTTTAGCTTCTTATAGCAACTGGCACAACGTTTTTGCCAAATTTTCCCATTACCTTTCTTGGGTATTTTCGTAAACTTGTGACGGGTATTACGTAAAAAACTCGCAGAACTAGAACTTGAAGGGTTCTCATTTTCTATCATCAGTAATTTTTTTACAATGACTTGATGGCCATCTAGAACCTTTAATTTTGACTGTGGGTGTAACTCATTATAAATAAGTATGGCATTCACTACACTTAAACAAGGTCCGCAGCACAACCTTCTTATACCAAACAGAGGTTTTCCTCGCCGGTAAATTGTAGCTTGCTAACTGTTCTGCCAAGTCTATGCCTTTCTTCCCTTCATTGTACGTCAACACCATTGCAGGCTTTAAAACTCTTTGAAAACCTCCTGACATTCACATTTCATGGTCGTGACACGTCGACAACATGAGCACATCTCTTTTATCATGCCATTTTAGGATGGTTGCAAAATTATTCTGCTGCTGTACAGATATATGCCCCCTTTCCAAGCGTTGCTGAACCACTTCTCGGGGCAGTTCTCGTCGGTTTTTGCGTACTGTTCCACATAAATCAGTAGCTTGTCCTTTCAGGTACCTTGCTAAGGGTATACTAGTGTAGTAGTTGTCCGTTATCATAATTCTTCCTTCTCTCAGCAATTCTTGGCACAAACTAACGACAACTGATCCCGGCTTATCTAATCCAGCTATTTGGTTGTCTTGACCAGAATAAACGCGGTAGCTCCAAGTATAACCACTGTCAGTACATAGTTTATAGATTTGTATACCATACTTATGAGATTTTTGTGGATTGTAGGTACGAAAAGAGAGTCTTCCCCTAAAACCAACCATTGACTCGTCAACTACTATACACTCTTCGGGGGTAAATATTTTTCGCCAGGTTTTTGTTAGTTTGTCGATGAGTGGCTGTATTTTATATAAACGATCACCTTCAGTACGCGGTGTTTCGTTATCAACAAAGTGCCAGCTCTTCAGTATTAGCGCGAATTTATTATAGGACATATTTATCTCGTGAAGGAGAGGGTGGTAGTATAGTTTGTCCTTCTTCCAGTAATTTTCAAGCATTGGGAAACTGATGAGTCCTGTCAGTAAATAAACACCTAAAAACTTTCTCATTTCATGTCCTGTTATTGGTTTACATCTCCTTATGCGACTGTTGGGGCTCAAATCATTCGTCCTGGTTTGTGCAGCGTATCTATTGGTTTCGACTACCATAAATTCAATAATGTTGTCATCGAAAATGTAGCTGAAAATCGTCCATAAATCTGAATGCTCAGAAAATAAGCGTTCGTGGCGTTTGCCTTCATTATAACCAGTAAAAACTTGCCGTGGCAAATTCCGTAATTCACTTTGCCATTCGGTACCAAGCTGGGGGATAGGTGGAGCAGGAGACTTAGGCAAAGCATCAGCAGCAGGCATACCAGAAATACTATCATTTACTTCCTCCGGCTGAGAAAATGGCCTAGCAGCAATGGATTCAAGCTCGACATTATCAGAAGCAGAAGCGGTTATGTTCTAAGATGGTGCAATGGTGTTATTTACATTCTGAGTATTAGTACTCTCAATAAATTGTTGAATACTAATCATATCCTCCCTTCTATGTCCAAATCTTCTAATTGGTGTGCGAATTCGTCTTCGCCATCACTATTTTCTAAAATATGTAGCATTTGTTCGTCAGTTAAAGGTTTTAGAGGCATTTTCACTCCACAATAACAACCAACGAAAAAATGTTAGGTTACGGCTTCTTACCGGCAAAAATGACATCTATTGACAAAACAATATATACTTGACAATGACAATATAGAAATAGAAATCACAATATCCATCGATAAAATATCCATAGAAACAAAAAACACACTACTGCACACACTGCTACTACGTCTGTGCATTATAAGTAATGCACGGCATTCTAGCTGACACTTCCGTGCATTTAAACTAATGCACGCTGAAATACAGTATTTTTGTGAAGTTTATTTGAAACTCACTTAAATGTTCTTCATTAGTACATAAAATTAAACAGTTTGGGCGAAAAAAAAATGGACGTCACGGCTACTTAACTAAAAAACTCTGGACAGGCAACGTGTAAAGCATAATCTCCCTTTGGGAAGCATATTCCTGGGACATATTCAGTGCACCTCCATTTGGCATCATAGACAGTGGCTGAGAGATCAGGTTTTGGTGGGCAGCTTCATTATAAGACTGCCCTAGTGGGGGGGTCTTGGGCGAGGGCTGTTGTAGTTGTTCGTGGAGTTGACAAACATGGGGAGATGTTGTGGATTAGGAGAAGATGGAATTCCTACTACCTGAGACAAATTAATGGGGACTGCTTGAATAACCTCGGCATATGACTTTGTCTTTCTAGGGAATCTAGTTGCAGCCTACTCAAAGGAAACACTATCTTGTGCCATAACCTTTTTCATTGATTGTTGTCTATTTAGCTCTGGGCAAGTTTTGCTATAAGCAAAATGGTTGCCCGAGCAGTGTAGGCAGTTTGCTTCTGGTTCCGAGAACTTGCAGCTTTCATTAAAATGTTCCTCAGCACAGCGAAAGCATCTCGGCTTAGATCTGCATTTAGCTTTGGTGTGACCGAATCTACAGCATGTGAAACACTAGATTGTAGGATACTCGTATAGTTCAACAGGTAACGCAGTATAAAATGAGAATACCTTAGGAAGTACTTGGCCATGATAAGTGACTATACTATTGTTTGTGTAGGGATCTATGTTATTGTGCCATCAACAATATTTTTCCTATTGAACCTACGTGCCTTTAATACTTTGTCACAGTTCGAGGGAAGTCTAAGAGATTCTACAAACTCAGTCATAGACAGATCAGTAGGCACTCGTCTTATAATACCCAACCTGGTTAAATATTGTAGGTGGGAATTGTAACCGTATAGTTATTTGATGCCAGTATTAGTAATACTAGGAAGGAGTTGGCATCTTCTGCAGTCGTAAATTGTACCGAAACCTTGTTGCGCCCTACACGCTTAACCAAATTAGGAATTGACCAAATTTAGTCGGTTTTAGGGTCGTTCCCATCGATGGTTCAGGTTCAGAACGGAAAACATGGACTACAAAGGGACCTTTGTCGGTTCCTGCGTAACATAACACGCCAATAGACATTGATGGGTCTACATATACTGATTCGATGGATGCGCTCGGAGAAGTAAATTGGTTGTTGGTGCATTAAAATTGTCATCTAAGCGCCTCTTGTGGTCTGTTGTACCACTTATATCCGGGGGCTCCGGCTCCGTGTATATCGTTTGTCGGACTTAGTAGTAGACCTGCAGGTGTAAATATTTGGGTCAAATTTAGATGTTCCAGGTAAACTATAGCGGTATTGGGAAGTTTGGTCACTATTAAGGTGTACTAGGAACGTTATTTACTTTCTCATATTTAACTATATTCTTATTTTACTCTATTTTATATTGGGGTCACTTCGACTTGGTGCATACTCGTATTAACTTGCACTTCGTGTAATACTTCAATCTGATTACAGTCATATGCACTCAAGTTAGTGATTAATAGCTGTATTGTCAGTAAAATTAAAACAGAATGAGAAGATATTTGATTCCTGTTTTCAAGTCCGTCAGATGTATTAATTAATTATTATTATTTATAATGGAATTCTTTCCAAAGGTTATAAATGATGCTCAAGTAAGGCTGCCCTTGTGTTAAATGATTCCTCTTGAAATTTATTGCAAAATGAAGCTCCGGTTATATTTTTGAACGTCTAGGAAAGTAATTGTTGCAGTACCCAGGATTTCTTTCGAAGTTCCTTTCTGACAACTAGTATTCTTACCCAAACAGAATAGTTGATGGAATCGGGATTGAACGGGCAAAAACCACAAGCTCTAAAACCTTTGACCAATATTTCCGGCCTCAGACTATCTTTAAGAACTTTTGTGATTGGAATTGGAGCAAAATTAAGCTTCGTTATTTATTCCCTTGTTTTCATTAGATAGCTGCCATTTCTGTGTATATTTTCTCCAGCCTACTTTCAGCGGTCTTAATGCAGAATCATCAGTTGGTTGAATTCTTCTCGTCGCATTAGGTTACAAAGCTATCAATTCTGTTTGAAGATGAGTACATAACTGGTTTAACTTAAACGATAATTCATACTACGTGAGCCGCTACTAAAAGGTTCACTTATTTCAAGGTTCATCCTTTTGGGCCGGGCACCTGACGTGCACTGACTAGTTACAAATGACGCAATAATTTCATTTGTTACAAGAAGAAGGCAGTTCCGGACCTGCTCCCTTGTTGCACCAAACGGAATAGGGTTGCAGATCCAAATGTTGTTATAGCTCGCTTGTTTTGGACGGGTTTGCCTCATTCAGGGATCAAACCCTAGCTAGTGTTTGATTTTTAGGGTTTCGTACCCAAAGGGTAAAAACGGAACCTGTCATCAGGCTGTATCTCAAGAACGGCGATAGCTAGATAGTTGAAATTTTCACAGATGATGGATGTATTTATATTGTCGCTATAACAAAAATACTAAAACTAAAATAAAATAAATATTGAACGGGGCTCCCTTACAACAAACTTGATTTTTAACCGTTTCTTGCTCAATTAGTCCGTTGCAAATAAACTAGATGGCGCTACTAAAACACGCATTCGACCTCGTCGTTAAAAACGTAAGGTAAAATCAAAATTTTAGAAAAACTTTTGCATAACAGCCTGCCTGTGGAACCTGCGATGGATTATGTATACGGAATTCAAATAAATAAAGTACAATTAAATAGAAGAATAATTAAAATGTTTGATGGTAAACCATGGATGTATAAAAAAAGTCGGACGTAGTCTCGCTAAAACAAAACATGTGCCACATTTGCCACGTGTGCGTTATCAAGTTGTCACTGATAGGCTGACAAGCACACATACACAAGTTTGCGCATGTAATGACCCTCTGATGTGTGTATGTGTGCGTGTCAACCTGTATGTGACAGCGCACACGTGAATATTATGTGGCTGACTCTAGTGGCACATGTTTTGTTTTACCGAGACTACGTCCGGCTTTTTTTATACGTTCATGTAGTAAACTATGTATAACATAAGAATGGATGGACCCTTCCAGGCTTAGGACTGGCTAAGTTCAGTGCACGAAGTTAGGCGTATTTAAAAATCAACTATTTACAATATTATTTAGGTACATTTTTAAGGGGTTTTTTTAGTTTTTTTTTTTTAAATTAAGTTCCTATTTACATTAATTTACAAGTTAGTTGCAGCTAATAAACATCAACTGTGACAGTTTTTAAGGCGTGTTCTCCTTTCATTCAGGGTAAGACCTGCTTCTGAGAAAACCCGCTCGCAGGGAACGGATGTCGCAGTTATATTAAGGCGTTTGAGCATGTATGAATATAAACGCGGATATACCGCTTTGCGTACTTTCCACCATATTAAAGGGTATTGATTCCGGTTAATTAGTGGTTCTTCTATATACTTGTCAAACTCCACAATTCCTGCTGCAGTAGGGTTCGTTGGAATCAAGTGTGAAACCTCCTCATCAAATTTATCCCAAATAGAAACCTAATTTAAAGGATCCTGGTTAGATGGTACAACTGCTGATTCACGGGTATTAGAGGTAATTTCGTTTGGTAAAATGATGTTACCGATTTTCAGTTTAAGTTCCGCTGCAGCCGTTTCATATTTTTTTACATTTATAAATCCATTTTTTTTAAATCTTGGATCAAGGATTGTGGCTTCTTTCAACAATATATGTGTTTTCCACGTCTCCAAATCGGCGATTCAGTTTGGATTTTAACGTCGCGATCAATCCTTGGATTGGTCCCGTTGGTGCCAAGTTGCACAAGTTGTCATGCACAATAAAATGGATAATTTGCTTAAGCATATATTAGCTTACAAAATACTATATATTTGGAAGCTGACACATATGTTTCTCCGCTAACTTCATTTATTATATTTCGTAAAATATGGCTAAAATTGGTAAGCCTTCTCCACTGTGGTCCAATCGCTTTAGGACAAGAAGTCTATTTAGCATGCCATAGGTGGAATTCCATCTGGTGCTCACGTCTTGTTTTAATTTAAGTGGTGAAATAGACATTTTATCTTGAATTTCTTTCAGTCTTTTGTCGCCGGGCTGACTTCGTCGAAAGTATCCCGCCAGTTGTTTCACTTTCATTACCGTCTGCGATATTTCATTAATGCTGTTCTGTACAGCTAAATTAATAGTGTGAGCGAAACAACTGATGGACCGCCAACCACCATGGCGCACAGCATCTTAAATATTTGAACCATTATCACTCACAACAACGCTGATTTTATTTTCAATTCTTGAAACTTCTGCTGCAGGAAATGTGAAATGTTGACACTTTTGTGACTTTCGTCGAAGTTTAGGCATCTCAACATTACTGAACTAAGTTAATTAGTATCCGGGTTTGTAAAGTGTGCCGTAATGGCGATATAATCATCATTTGCAATAGACTTCCACCCATCCGTGGTTATACACAGGGCAGTTGCCTTATTTATGTCATATTTGACAATTTCGGCAACTTTAGAAAATGTTTTTGGTAGCAAACTTTCAGAAAGTGTTTTCGCGTAGGTAATATGTACCCAGGATTTTGCATTTCCACTAACTTCCTAAAGTCTCAAAGCATGTCATGCTTTAAGAATGGTATATTATAAACCATTACCACATACTATACCACAATGTTTTATTTTCCTAATTGAAGATGTAATACAATCCTAGCTAATTCAGTTAACTTTTAAACTTCTAAACATATTAAAATTATAATGATCGCAACTCTGTAGTGACTAAGGGCTCCCACACAAAACTGTTATCCATGTTATCCAAAAATTATTATACATGACTCGTATATCTATCATATATATCTTGCGGAATTAAAAAGCCATCTGGGGTAGTTATATACTGTTTTTGTTCATTAACATTTGCCCCAAAAATATTCTGAGATTCATTGTCAGGAACGTTCTCAGCGGCAATCTGCACCTCCTGAACAGCTGTTGAAATAGTTATAGTTGGTCTGAGCTGCTGTTTATTTATGCCAGATGAAGATGGAGTTGGTTTGAGCAGCTGTTTATTTACGCCAGATGAAGATGGAGTTGGTTTGAGCAGCTGTTTATTTACGCCAGATGATGATGGAGTTGTTTTCAGCAGCTGTTTACTTATGCCAGATGAAGATGGAGTTATTTTGAGCAGCTGTTTACTTATGCCAGATGAAGATGGAGTTGGTTTGAGCAGCTGTTTACTTATGCCAGATGAAGATGGAGTTGTTTTCAGCAGCTGTTTACTTATGCCAGATAAAGATGGAGTTGTTTTCAGCAGCTGTTTACTTATGCCAGATGAAGATGGAGTTGCTTTGAGCAGCTGTTTACTTATGCCAGATGAAGATGGAGTTGGTTTGAGCAGCTGTTTGTCTTTACCAGATGAAGATGGAGTTGCTTTGAGCAGCTGTTTACTTATGCCAGATGAAGATGGAGTTGGTTTGAGCAGCTGTTTGTCTTCACCAGATGTAGATGGAGTTGTTTTGAGCGGCTGTTTACTTGAACCAGATGAAGATGGAGTTGGTTCAAGCACCTGTTTATTTATAATAATCATAATCTTTATTTCGTAAATATTATTTACATGTCAAATGTATCGGGGATATTTCAATATGTCAATTATATGAGAATATAAAGCAGTGATGAGAGTGACACCTGAACAAGTCGAAAGACTTTTAAATTTGATAAAAACAAAAATAGAACGTCAAGACACATTGATGAGAGATGCCATAGCAGCAAGGGTGAAGTTGGAAGCAACTCTGTGTTTCCTAAGCTCAGGAATGTCATTCAGACTGCTATCAGTATTTTTCAGGATATCTAAAGCCGGAATTACATTGCGAAATTAGTGTCATGCATGTTGAAATCAGTTTCACGAAAGTAGTTTCGATATATGCGAAAGTAATTTCGTGAAATAAAAAGTGTCGTGAAACCCACAGTATCGCAGTAACCATGGCCCCATCAGCATCAAAGCTATATTGAATGTAGTTAAAGAAATGCTTCTATATAAACTTAAAAAAGACTATCAAGAAAAAAAAGACGTTGGTGGATTCGACGATGGTTAACAAGAAAGCATTTAGGTGCAATAAAGTTAGTCTCTGAATTAGCAGGTGAAGATCCTGAGAGCTATAAAAACTATTTCGGGTCCCAGGGACACTCTTGTCGCTGATATTCATTGATGAATTGTATATTTTTATCTGTACTCCATGTTTGGTTTGCCATTTTTAACGCTTGAAGCGCGCGCAATGATAAAACTACACACGTCCGCACAGAACAGGTGCTTTCGCGACGCTAGTTTCACGTCGCATCTACACTATGAAATTAGTTGCATGACACTAATTTCACCTAAAAATCGCGCAGGGCACGAAACTCATTTGCATTCATGAAATTATTGCATGCATTACGAAAATATTAAATTACATGTGAAACTGTTGTTAAAACTAATGTCACGAAATTAATTTCATGCCACTAATTTCGTAATGTAATTCCGGCTTAAAGCTTCTATATCAAAATTTATACCAGAAGTTTGTGACGCTATTTCTGAAGCTTTGGACGAATATTTTCAAGTAAGTAAAAGTTAATTTTATTAACACAATAATACATGACGTGTGACTCATTCATTTATTTTTCAAAAACAAATTAAACCTTAACTAAAACATTATTGCATGTTGTTTACATTAGCATTTATCATCGCTTTGACTATTAGATCATTAAAGTCAAATAATTGTCCTGGTTGAACTGGCTGCTGCGCAGAAACCGTTTCTAAATTGGCTGCCTCGTATGATGAATGTGATGATTGGTGATCAACTGATTGAAGTGGCTGATGCACCAAAACTGTTTCTGTAGGCTGATAAGTTGTGCCTGGGAAGGACACACTGGGTCCTGATGATGGTGACGCTATGTAGGACTGTGGTGACGAAGCACTGTATGAGGAAAGGGCAGATGCGTTCCGAGCGTATATAGCTCTTTTTCGGTATCGTGAAAGTACTTGTTGAATTTCATCTTTGGCATCTAAAAAATCTAGTAATGGGAGCTGCCTCAATTGAATAGCGACATGTTTTCCAACAATATCATACTCGTCTTCTTGTCTAGAAGAGCTGGAAGATTCTATAGTACTGTTTAGTTGTTTCAGCTCATCAATAGCTGCTGTAATTCCGCTCATTTCTTGGGCAGTATTATGTGATTTTTTAGCTTTACCCGGGTTTGTTTTCTTTGTCAATGTGCTGTCACTGGAGTAGATTGATCTATCATCAGATTTATCAAGAGTTTTATCACCCGTTTTATCATCAGTGTTATCCGCCATGTCTTGACTAACAGCATTTTCCAGCTCCTAGCGATCGTGGATCATGACTACTGCTTTAAATATGTGGACATAGGCTCATATGGGCGAAATTCTGACGGTGGTGTTTTCCAAGCTTCCTCATTGTATCCAGTGTTGGAAAATGGCACATTATTGCCAGAAGGCGGTATTGTAGTGGGAGATGATGCTTTTCCTCTTAAGACGTACTTATTGAAACGCTATCCCAATGAGACTACAATAGCTGAAAAAACTTACAATTACAGATTCTCTAGGGCAAGACGCATAGTAGAAAATGGATTCGGTATTTTAGCATCTCGCTTTCGCGTTTTGGGAAAACCTATCCAGTTGCAAGAGGAGACCACAATAAAAATCATTCAAACTACATGCGTACTGCACAACTGGTTACGGAAATCTTCACCACACATCTACACTCCTCCTGGTAGTGTAGATTATGAAGATATTACAAATTTCACTGTCAACCTTGGAACGTGGAGATCAGAAATAAATGCATTACCGAGTATCGCCCGATCGCGAACAAATAACAGATCAAAAGCAGTTGCCGAAAAATTGAGAGAAAAATATAAAAATTACTTCTGTAATGACGGTGCTGTCTCCTGGCAAAGTCGTATGATTAATATCTAGAAATGTAACCAACTACATTTTTCAGTGAAATAAAGAATTAGGTACTCACCAGATTGGATGTTGTTTTCTTTTCTTTTAAATTAATTGTTTTCATTATATAATCCATTATATCAAACCATTTTATGGATGGTTTGTACACATCGTTTGCGCCAGCGCCACTCTTCTTGCTTTTTTCGATTTTACTCACTTCTTGATTGTAGGTGGACCGTAAATTTTTTATTTTCTTGGTTACCTCACCGGTGTTACCTAGGTGCATTTCTTTTGCGATATGTTCCAAAGATTCTTTTCTCATATCTCTATTTCGATAGTTTTTATCGAAACAATTCCATAGGTTTTCTTGTTCTCTGTAGAATTTCATGAATGAAATATTATTGTCAGAAGACCATCTATCCGTACCCATATTTCGATCTCGATTTAGTACATAGGCGTAGCACACAAAAAAAAAGGCTTCCACTCACAACTGTCCGGCTGGCACTGGCGAGCTACTGCCGAACGCGTCCAAACGATGCGAGCGACGCACGAGCCGCTGTCACGTGCGAGTTGCTGCCGGGCGAGCAGGCGAGTGAAAACAAAAAATGTTGAAGTAACTCGGATGCGAGCTACTGACCAACTCGCACGTACGAGTTACTCGTAAAGGATAGGTTACACAGTGCGAGCAGCTGATATGACAGTAGACAGCTACTGTGCATGTGTACTCGTATGACAGTAGCTCGACTCGCCTCGCTCGGTCACACTATGCGAACTGCTGGCGTCGCAGGAAGACAGGTACTGCACCAGTGTACTCGCATAGTTCGTCTGTATCATGTCTCGTGCAATGTTGTCGCAAAATACACGTTTAATCACAGTGCATACCACTATAAAAGCAGTTACGAAAATACTTTGTGTTGAAATTGAAAGAGCTATACAAAAAAAGAAGAAGAAGAGAAGTGTTTGGGTCAGGACTTGGCTGCAAAGAAAAGGGGCAACGAATTCAATATTTAAAGAGCTATATGATGAAGATCCCCGAGAATACTGACAACTGAACAAGTGGAAATACTTTTAAATTTGATTGCTCCAAAAATTCAACGTGATGATACACTAATGAGGGATGCGATACCTGCGAGGGTGAAGTTGGAAATAACCCAAGTATAACTTTCTTCTGGGATATCGTATAGACTGTTGTCGGTATTTTTCAGAGTTTCAAAAGCATCCATCATTAAAATAATACCAGAAGTGTGTGCTGCTATCAATGAAAGTCTAAAAGATTATATCAAAGTAAGTATTTTTTTTTATTCATAATCAAATTCACAATGGTTTTGTAAAGTTTTTGTACATATTAAACGTGAACTTTACATATTAATACTTAATAACTACAGTACTACATAGCTTAGTTCGTTATTTTTTAATATTAGAGATTGATATTGCTGCAGCAAGTACATCATTAGATTGGGGTATAGATTCAAATTGATCCAGCAGTGGCGCAGAGAATGCAGATGTTGTAGGTTCAACAGGTTGATAAGCTTCAGTAGCGACCTCTACAAGCTGGTAGGCTACAGGCTGTGGTGATAGCGTACATTCATTATGGAGTATAGATTGTGAAGATTGTTCCACTTGCATAGAGAGTGCAGACATTTCATAATTTACTGTAGGCTGTGGTGATGGCGTACATTCGGAACTGTAATTAGAAGGTGTGTACACAATTCTACCACAGAGGGCTCTCTTACGGTATCTAGAGAGTATCGCCTGTATTTCATCTGTCGCATCAATTCTATCAATCGAAGATAACTGTTTCAGCTGCAGTGCTACATGTCTTCCAATAACATCACATTCATCTTCTAATTCTCTTGTAATCGGGGCAGACACGTTTACTAAACTACTATTTAGTTCTTTGAGTTGATTTACGGCTGCTTGAATGTCAGACCGTTCTGATGATAATTTCGTCTTTAACTTTAGAGTTTTTGGTGGCTTTACCACTTTTATATGAGCAGCTTTGTTGCTATTGTCACTAGCATCAAGGTCCACGTTATTCGTGGCCTCCTCGCTTCCTGACGCTGATGCGACGTTGCTTCCTGACGTTGATGGATGATATGGTTCCTGAAATTAACATTACTCTTTTATTTTTCAGATACCGAATGTGGAAGAATGGCAAGATATCCGAATAGGATTCGCTTCGAGGTGGAATTTCCCTAATTGTTGTGGCTCTATCGATGGGAAGCATATAACAATTCAAGCACCACCAAATTGTGGCAGTGAATATTATAACTACAAAGGAACAAATAGTATAGTGCTCATGGCTGTTGTGGATCACGATTATACTTTCAGATATGTAGATATAGACTCATATGGTCGTAACGCAGATGGTGGGGTATTCCAAAACTGCTCTTTGTATCCTTATCTAGAAAACAATTTATTGTTGCCTGAAAATGGTATTCTAGTTGGAGATGATGCCTTCCCTTTAAAACCGTATTTACTAAAGCCCTACAAAAATACATTGACTACCGCAGAAAAGATTTTTAATTATAGGTTGAGCAGAGCAAGAAGGATTGTGGAGAATGGGTTCGGCATTCTAGCATCTCGTTTTCGTGTTTTGGGAAAGCCAATTCAAGTTACAGAGGAAACTACGATAAAGATCGTCTTATGTGCTTGTACATTACACAACTGGTTACGTACTACTGCATCAAATACTTATACACCACCAGGAACTACAGATTATGAAGACATCATAAACTTTCAAATCATTCAGGGCCAGTGGAGGTCCGAAATTAATGAATTACCGAGTATTCGTCGCTCGAGAATTAATAATAGATCGAAATTAATAGCAGAGAAAATGCGTGATAAATATAAAAATTATTTCAATGACGACGGAGCAGTCGCATGGCAAAATTATATGATTAGGTAATTATAATTACCTAGTAGTAATTAGAATATAAAAGGGAAGAGAAAAATAAAGGATAGTAAATTTTGTGGACCCTGACTGGTTTGGAATGTGCCTTGTGCCTTTGTAATTATAATTTGTAATAAAATACTTACCAAATTACTTGATGTTTCCTTTTCTTTAAGATTAATTATTTTCATAATATAATCCATAGAATCGAACCATTTGATAGATGGTTTATAGATCTCATCAGTGCCAGATCCACTTTTTTTGCTCTTTTCAATTTTCAATAACTCCTGGTTATACGTTGAGCGTAAATTTTTGTTTTTTTTTGTAACTTCATTCATGTTTTGTAAATTGCATTCCAAGCGGATGTGTTCTAACGATGCTTTACGCAAATCTCTGTTCTTGTAATTAGGATCCAAACAATTCCATAAGTTCGTTTGATTCTTGTATAGCTCCACAAACTTTATATTTTGATCGGATGTCCACCTTTCCGCCATTTTGATGTCAACGCAAGAAACCTACAAAAACACTGCACCGGCAGCGTGGGCCCGAGCGTACGAGCTACTGTCATTTCGCGAAATCATGCGAGTTGACGACCGAGCGACGTGCGAGTGGCGTGGTGGGGGAAGGCCAGTTGCGAGTAAAAACAAAAAATGTTGAAGTAACTCGCTTGCGAGCAACTGTCCCACTCGCACATAACAGTTACTCGTATGATGCGGTCACACAGTGCGAGCTATTGCACCTCAGTAACTGACACGGTCAGCTCGCATGCTAGCTCGCACCGTGTAACCTAGGCTTAAGTGACGTCCAAACAGTGCGAGTAACTGCAGTGCAGCTACTCGGAAGGCTTACTCGTACGCTAGCTCGCACTGTGTAAACCAGCCATTAGTACCGGGGACAGGCAAGTGGTTAGGAAATTCTCGAGTCTAAATCGGATACTACTACAATTTTTTTTTGTTGCCTTTAATTGCAGATCTGGAGGCAAGGCTTTGACGGAATCAGCCATAGCTTTAAAAAAAGATTGTATGCGGTCTCTAGATTCCAGGGTAGTAGTAGCTGGTCTTGAAGCTAACTAATTCTGTAGAGCGCCAGCTACCGATAACTTAGGGTTGAATACTCAACGTCGGATTTACGAGATGTCTACCGCATACCAACAAAACATAAACCCGGAGTTTCGACAATAATAGCGAAGTTTTCCACTACCCTCATAAAAGGCTCTTTACTTGGTAACGCAAAGAAATTTAACTTAAATAAGAAAAATCCACAACTATGCACACTTGACCTTGGGCTGGACGGAACCCCCTCTACAGTATTATATATCCGAACATCTTACCCCGCTCACACGACGACTCCACTTTTTAGCCCGTGAATTTGCGAAAGCAAACAACTATAACTTTTGCTGGACATCCAACGGAATGGTATACCTACGTAAACATGAAGGAATGCCTCATCTCTGGATTAAAACCGCAAATCAATTGGAAAACCTCAATTTACAGAAGCCGCCAAATTGACTGACGACTTCATCTTTTACCGCGGCTAATATTATTGTTATCTTGTTTAATTTTAAGTTATTTCCTACTAATTTACTATTTATCTTTTGCTTTGTTATTAATATGAGTGTAACAATTAACCAGCTAAAATATATGATCTTGTGGAGAATGTTAAATACTGTATCAACTTTGCTTATTCAATGTCCATAAGCGATCACGGAGCTAACATGAGATACAAGTGTTAATTGACGATAGGCGCATGTTACATGAAAACAACTGGGCATCTTATTGTGCGACACTTAAATGATTCGACTACTGCCGTACTTGTCAAAGGGACAAAATTAAAGTGTCTTTGTCTTTGTTACCACGTTAATTTTGTCAGACTAAGGTTCAACATAAATACGACTAAATCACTAGTCTTCACACTGAGTAAAATACCTTATCTGACATGCTAGTTACTGTTTATACTCATAAAGCGTACATACCTCGTCAGCGTCAGAAATCCACAAAGAGGCATATCTTCGTCCACCTACAAATACACGACACAACCACCTCATTCCATAGATTCCACTGCACATACACTGAACAAGATCTCTTTCGCACACACGGCTCAAAACATAACACTCGTTATAAAATCACAAAAAAACATTTTCCTTGTAAAAAATAAAATTTGGAACTCAACGTCTGATCGTCATCAGATAACCAAACCATTTGCAAACTAACCCGTAGCAATCCGTATACAATGGTGGATCGAGCAGTCGATACCTCATGGGGTTGCAACTGCATGGCTAGTAACTTACCTACAACCTTATTAAATACAAAAACAACACTAAGCTACAGTTATCACGTTGGCAATAATAAATCCCATTGTATTCCTTTAATGAAAAATGGATGTCCAAAACTAACTTGCGGAAACTCTCAATTAAAAATGCTAAAAAACTGGAGAGGACCAACAACTATCCACCTCAATACTACACATATTACACACAACTAAACTACATTTGAAATTGAATAGAAGTGTGGTCTCTGTTGCTGCAATAGACAACTGGCAACTGACAAGAGTGGTTGTCGGACAGCCTGGATTTTTTTTCCAATGTGTCTTGGTTGAGTCTGCGTGTGAATATAAACTTAATTCCTCTTTCTTGAAAATCTTTGCTCAGCTCTAAGCGTTGGGAAATCAAACAATTTTAATTCACATTCTTGCAATTTGCCTAGGACCTGACATAGGGTTTCATCCCCTTAATATAAATGTTATCGATAAAAGCAATGACATTATCATTTTTTTCTAGTTTCTTCGATATTAGTCGTTGGAAAGCCCCTGGTTCTGAACTGACACCATATGGCAGATAATTATATTTACATATAGGTTTCTACTTCAGTTACAATGGTAATACAATATTTACTTGCCTCACTGAGGGAGGCTTGCAGGTAAGCCTCTTTTAAATCCAGTCCGCAGTAATATTCGCCCTGCTTAAGGGTATTGAGTACATCCTCAACATGTGATAAGGGATAATGATCCATCTCTAAACAAGGGTTAACTGTTAATTTGTAATCACCACACAGGCGGACTGACCCATCTGGTTTTAATATAGGGACTACTGGTGTGCCCCATTCACTGTGTTGAACTGGGCTGATTCTACCATTTCTCAACAATCTAGATATTTCATTATTTACCTTTTCTCGAAGAGCATATATGGTACTCGTCTTACTGGCAGGAATTTCGGTTTAGCATCCGATTTGAGTTTTAATGATGTTACTTCTCCTTTGAAGTTTCCCCAACCAGGACTAAATACCTCTGCGAACTGAGTTTTAATTACTTCTTGTGCATCTGAAACATGTTGAATTATATTAGTTCCAATATCTAAACTACTCTTAAAGGTTGAAGGCCATAAATTTAACTCGTATAACCAGTCTCGTTCGATGACCCTTGGTGAACCATTTTTTACTACAAAGATATTTAAGTTTGTTATGATATTGTTATATTCTACTGTCAAGTTAGTCACTATACCTAACGGTTTGGTCACGCTCTGGTCAAATTCTTAAACATGGTGTTACTATTACATAATTTAAATGCACTGAGATATTTATTTTTATCTCCAATTGGTACTATTACTGTGACTTCAGACCCCGTATCTTACTGAAAGTCTAAATTCTGGCCATTTAACTTTACTGTTAGATAGTGATTTGGTATCCTACTACTCTGTTGTAGCTGTAAGTTTCATATTCTTCAAATAAGTTTTTTATAGAACTTTCTACTTCCTCCGTTTCTTTAAGTTGAAGTGCTTCTGTGTCCAGTGTGTTTGCCTGCCGTGGTTTTCAAGACACATTCTATATATGTGGCCTTGCTGACCACACCACAGATTAATAAAGTTACTACGTAACAGATAAATCACTCCCAAGGAAAAATGACAATACCTACTGCTATAATAACCTACTCCCTCTAGTAGCTAGACGTTGCAAGCCAAAATGAACCAAAGCTTACGAACATAAAGTTGACTTTGCTCTGTAGGCGCGCGCCGCCACGTGCTCAGCGTAGATTGTCAGGGCCGCCTCTTTCGATATATATGTCAGTAGGTATTTGCAGTAAACTTTATAATTGAAAGAAAAAGAATTTCTTCTGTTTTAACATGTTTTATTTTTTAATTATCAAGAAATTATACATAACTTACAAATGTTTTATTTTGATGTAATGTTTAATAAATTTTTTGCCTTGGCGAAATTCTCGGTTATTAAACTTAATTGTGGAAAATATTCTGAATCGTATAAATAATGTAAGTAGGTATTCTTGTGGGAAACAAGGGCAAGGGGAGTTAAAAGGAATATTTTTTAAAAGATCAAGGAGCTTGCGACCGGGTTTTTGTCTCATGTTAATTTCAAAATTTTTAACAAATGTGATTTCTAGATTTTTTATATAATCGTAAAAGGAATCTGAAGGTACTTTTAAACTTCCATAAAAAGACGATGTTTTGTTGAAAGCTTTAAAATGAATGAACATTCTGGATTCATCGACATTAGGAATATTATTTAATTCTGAGGTGAACTCTGGGCAGGTATGCTTCTTACTGCATTTATAAAGTAAGTATCCGGATATGTATACTAAAGCATTTTCAGTAGGCAAGTCGAAACGATAGTCTGTTTCACCATTTAAAGCGACTGCTGAAGGTGCAGTACGACGGCGGGTAGGTTCTCTGGGTGTAGACCTATCAAAAAAATCATTTTGTTTTTGAAGTAGTTCGCAAACGTCTTCTTCACAGTTTGTGTTTGGAGAGTTCTTCAACATATTTGACAGAAACAGTTTTAAAAAAGCTCTCTGAAACTGAATTGCCGTAGGATCGCGGCAGTTTCCCCCCTGCTGTCTCACGGTGCCAAAAAAGTTTTCAAGACTATCCTGATTAAGACGTCTTGTAAAAACGTAATTAAATCCTTCTTTTTTCATATCATTGCATAGCATTTTTATGGATTGGATTTTGTAAATTTTTAAATGTTTTTATCCTGTTTGTATTATCAGCACCTTTTTTTGAATCGATGGCTCTTAAATGTGTGAATGTTGTTATAGCTTCTTCTAACACATCGAGTTGGTATTTTTTGAACGAAAAAGCTCTTTGAAATTTACATGTGGCATTGACTGAACATGAATTTAAAACATCGAACAAATTGTTAATTTTCTCTACAAATTCTGCCGTTGGTCTTGCTTCTTCAGGTAGACTTTTGAGACGTATAAGGGCGTTCAATGACGTACTCGCGTATGAACGCTCCGCGCGGCTGTCGGCAACCCACTGAGAAATAAGCAGTCGACTGCCCGGCGGCCGGTAGGTACTTATCGCGCGCAAGTACATGGAGTGAAAGAGGCCTGACCACACTCTGAACAAAATTTCTTGAGCAAACGGCAAATTTGCTTTGTAGTGATTTTGCTTTCCACAAGAAAAACACTGAATTTGCTAACTTTTGTTATTATTATGTTTTTGTTTTGACATTGTCTTTTGTTTACGTTGATTATAAAACATTTATGTTACTTCATTTGTACTGTTGGTATGTAGTAAGGCTGCTTCGACAGTCCGGGCTACTTCAATGCATTTCTCGAATAATAAATCAACTTCACTTTTTATAAGTTCAAATTTTATAACTTTAGATGACACTCCTATAAATGTTTCCTTAATTTGATCATCAATGTCCTTAAATTGGCAGTTTCCAGCCAATTTTCTCAATTCTAGCACATAATCCAAGATTGTTTCATTCTACCGAATCTACTGATTTCTTTTGCGGAATTCTAACCTTTCTAAAGCCGTCGATAATGGTTGAACATATTTTTCTCTGAGCTTTTTGCATAGTTCATCAAATGTTAATGTACCGTGAAACCTTACAACTTTGCCCGCTTTTTTGATTATTTTTAACATAACTCAAAAACTATAGACTTGATTTTAAAATTGAGTATACAGTTATTTAAAGCTAACTTAAAGTAATAATTCTTTAAAACTTAAATAAGTTTATCTTAGATTTAAAGCATCAAAATATACGGTTAAAGAGCTGGGCAACTTTATCTGCCATTCCTTACAACTTTGCCCACCCTCAAAATCTCAGCAACATTGAGCACTATTGCTTTGAAAATAAAATATGTAACGAATAATAGTGCAAAGATGTAAACCATCTTGAAAACAGACGAAAATATTTTTTTTTATTTATATATTGATGTGGGCAATGTTGGAATACCTTCCAAAGCTATTTTTATACAAAAGACGCAAAGTGCTAGGGTTGCTGCGAAATAAAAATCAGGTATGTTTTATTCGTACGAATTATTTTTATTAGTAATTAACAAACCTAAGCGGCGCATATACTGCTGGAGATCACTATTAACTATAATTATGAATAAACAATAATACACGTTTTCAAACTTCTTAACCTTTGGATAGTTAGAGATCACTTTTTTAGAGATACTTATTTTAATAATCATTAAACGGATTTACATATAAACTTAACAATGTAGCAATAAATCATCTGAAGTTGTTTTAACGTTTGAAAAATACTTTCCAAAACAGGCAATTCAAAAGGTACCAAATTAAACTTTGAAATTACGGTTATAAGAAAAAACAAAGTTAATACAATACCTGAATCAAAAACAACAGTTTCCAAATTAAATATCCTATGGATATTTAGTGTCCAAGAGCGCTGCTCCGGTTTCTTAACAAGTTTTATTTGTTTTGCGTCAATGGATGTCTCATAAATATAAAAAGGCTCCCCTTTTTATATCTTAATTAAATAATAAAGGGCTCCCAGCGTCATCTATTGGCACCGAAAGGAACAAAACTTATAAATAAATCTAAGCGGCGCTTATACAGCTGGAGATCACTATTAATTATAATTATGAATGAACAATAATACATGTTATCCAACTTCTTAACCTTTGGATAATTAGAGATCACTTTTTTAGAGATACTTATTTTAATAATTAATAAACGGATTTACATAATATTAACTTAACAAAGTAGCAATAAATCATCTGAAGTTATTTTAACGTCCGAACAATACTTTCCAAAATAGGCAATTCAAAAGCTATCTAATTTTTGCTATTTTTAATCTACCTAACATTGAAATAACGGTTTTAAGAAATAACAAAATTATTTAATGTCTAAATCAAAAACTCAAAACGAACATTTTTGAAAAGCCATGGGTTGCTTAGTTGGACCAATCTATTAAAATATTGCTATTGTATCCTACAGTAAAAACGTAAAATATTTGTATATCAGCATAACACTATTAGGCTATGTACAAGTACCTAGGTACTTGTTCAAAATATTCCAAAAATATTTTAAATTCAAATATACAATACGCCAAAAAATTACAATCAAACAATTTAACTTCGAATCGAAATTCGTAGGCTAGAATAGAAGAATAGAATATAATATATTTATTCACCTTATAACCACTTATGTTACACTGGGCACGTCACTATTACAAGTTCAAAAATATATATTTAAGAAAAAAAAAACAATAAATAAATATGACATTCCGAATTTAACACAAAATTTCAATTTCATTAATTTATGTGAATATCAAGTGAAAAAAATAAATTTAGAAAAAACAATAATTATAAACATATCAATAAGTCAAAGTTTACATTCTTAAGTTAACACAAAATTTCAATTTCATTAATGGATATGAATGTCAAGTGAATTAATTAAGTT
Organism: Ectropis crepuscularia; assembly: GCA_963693475.1. NCBI lineage: Eukaryota > Metazoa > Arthropoda > Insecta > Lepidoptera > Geometridae > Ectropis > Ectropis crepuscularia. The sequence goes on from OY856355.1 coordinate 26,953,319, forward strand.
TAGAAAAACAAATTGAATGGAATCAAGTAAACAATCACAAACATAATATCAATTAGTCAAGATATGAAAATAAAATAATTAAGTATTAAAAATTGCAAAATGTCAAAATGTATTTAATATTACATGTCAAAATCACACAAATGTCACATTTCGTACGAAGACAAATGTTTAAAATTATTAAATCTCGATGTCATCAAAATCATAATCTCTCTTCATAATGTATCACAGATCACCAACATACATAAATAGGTATCTACGCTATATCATTGAATTACAGCAAGAATGAAGATTCAGTCAAACGCATTCCCATAAACTCTTTTATTGAATAGAAGGGATTTGATTCAAAAAAGAATTTAAGTTTTTGTTTAAAATCGTTTGGATGCAGTTTCGTTAAGCTACGAGGTAATTTGTCAAACATTAGTATTTTATTATAAATTCCCTGTTTTTTTACTTTGGCTAATCGTACTTTTGGCATGTACCAGTCGTCTTCATTTCTCAATTTCATTTTAAGATTATATTGCTCCTTTTTTGTGACTAGCTTATTTCCAATTTCTTCGTACATTTCAATTAAAGTATTGTAAATGTACAGCGATATGACCGTCATTATTTTGTTTTTCTTAAAATGTAATTTCGCAGAGGAACGCTTGCGAAGTCCAAACATGACTCGTATAGACTTCTTTTGGGATTTTAACACCCTATTTATGTCTGAACTGTTACCCCAAACAGTAATTGCATATCGCAATCTTTCCTGTACGTAAGCATAGTAAACGGATACTAACTGTTTCTTGTCTATTAGAGACCTTAATTTTAATAACGCGTAATTTGCACTTGATATTTTCTTGCACAATTTATCAATGTGCGCTATGTGACTAATAGTATAGTCAATAGTATAACCCAAAAACACATTTTCCTTTACGGTGGGATTCTTTTCAATACATTTTTTTGTATGATATTCCATGATGACACTTTTATCTTTATTTAAAATTATGCAATTTGCTTCAAACCAACTATTGATACTGTTCATAGCAATTTGTATCTTTTCTTTAATTCTAATGTTAGTTTTATCCTTTATACCGATATGGGTATCGTCAGCAAACAAGCTAATATAAGCCCAATCAGGCACAGCATTTACGAGATCATTAATGTAGATCAAAAATAGTATCGGTCCTAAAATTGAGCCCTGTGATAGGTGGATATAGGTGAGTACACCTATATCCACATATTCACTATTGGAGCTTATCTCGTTGATTGATACTTTTTGACTCTGTTGTGTAAATAAGTACCCATAATGTTCAATTCTGGACCTTCAAAGCCATAATATTCCAGCTTTGACAAAAGTATGTCATGTCTTAAACAGTCGAATGCCTTGGATAAATCACAGTAAATGCTTGCACACTTCTGCGATTCATCCAAAGATTCCAAAATATAATACACGACATTCCTAATCGCCATTTCAGTGGACCGGCCTTTACGAAATCCAAACTGCGACACTGTAAATAGGTTGTTTTCGTCAAAAATTTTTAAAATCCTACTTTTTATGACACTTTCCAAAATTTTTGAAATCTTAATATGCAAATCGGGCGATAGTTACCCAGATCTAAACTCTCACCTTTTTTGAATAATGGCATAATCTTGCCTTGTTTTAAACAATCTGGAAATATACCCTTTTCCAAGCAATCGTTAATTGTTATAAGTAGCAGTTCTAAAATACACCCATTTTCCAAGATAATTTGCCTTAATGTTTTACATTTTTTTTTTTTTCTTAATATTTCATTGCCCTGCGCTCTTATTATGCAACGGAGCTAAAGAGTCATATAAAATCTAAGTACACGATAAAAAATAAAAGATAAAACTTAATAATACGAAAGTAAAAATAGTGAGCATATTCTATATTTGCACTAGCAAGTAATTAAAACTAATAAAAGACAAAATAAATCTATAAAATTGTAATACTAACAATCTGGTTCTCTTTGGAATAATACAAAATGAGATTCTCACATCTAAGTAGGATCATAATGGAATGCTGTTAGCCTAAAGAGGTAGAGAAATAAGGATGATGCTTATCTAAGAGCTGAATCAGTGGTCAACGATAACATGGGTTTGCCTCTAGTGTGCCTTTTCTGACAGATAAGAACGCAGCAGTGGGTGTCATATCTGGCATCCAGGACAAGTCATAAATGGCACATCAATGGAGAAGTTCTCTGGATTTTATAGAGGGATTGTTAACCACTTATAGGAATCTGGTCGTATCCTTATGCAAAAGGATTCTTCTCACTTTTTTGGGGCCCGGAAACTGGGACACAGCTAGAGGACATGATTTTCAGTTCATAATTATCTCTGTCATTGTTCTGTTGTGTATGCCTGAGCTCCTTATTCTTGAGGAGATGTCGTGTTCTCCTATCAACTTTGGATTCTCTCTCTATATAATCACCCTCAAGGGAATCAGATCTTATCAATGGCAAGTGTCCATCTTTTACCCTCACCATCCTGGGGGAGTCTGACACAGATGTCGCTGGAGAAGAGTGACGGGAGGATCCGGGGTTGGCAGACCGGCTTGGTTTGCTTTTTATTCCTGTATTTTTCTTTGTCCCGATTGCCATGTTTGCCAATCGAACTAAAAGATTGCCTTTATGAGCTCTGTCAGAAGGTTCTGTGCTGGGGCCTTGAGATGCTGCAGCCTCCATATCAATGTCCTCATCTCGAATTCTCAGTAACTCAGGATCATTAAGTTGGTTACGCTGAATAGGCGGTCTTTTGGGATCTATATGAACCGGAGTCTGTTCTGTTAGAAGATCTCTTCTCACTTGTGTATCAGGATAGTTGTTAGGGTGTACCCATTTATATCTTGATTGCTGTTGTATCCAAGATGGAGGCATATACTGCATAAGTACCTTCGCCTGTCTACGGAGTGCCAAGAGTGTATTCTTCGCTTGTAGTTGTGCAATCTGATTTTGCTTTAACAGCACAGATACAAGTTGAGGGGGGATGGGTTTTGGATGTTTCCTGTTTCCGCACACCACAGGGATCCTTGCCTGAGTTCGAGCACAAGACATGGTTGGTAAAAATTTGACACTGATGGATATATTGATAAATCGAAAATTCAGTGAACTATCGTCCATAACTTAAGTTTTTCTAAATATTGTGCTTACAAGTAATTGCATATCTTTAATGTGGAATATACTGTGTTGTTTATAATAGGCTTTATTACCGAGTGCCTGGGGTTAAACTTATTTCAAAGGTTATATTCTCATTGTATCTACACTGTGAAAGTAGCTTGCTGAGTGTACGGTGGAGCAGAGCACTTGGGGAGAATTCTCTCCTCTGGAATGGTAGTCAATCCACTTATTTCCTTTGACACTTTATTTTTTAACCGCTTCAATGATAGCCGATATCTGTACAGAACTAGTGCTACCACTAGCAATGAAATAGATACCACCAAAATATACCACCAAAAGATACCATATGATGTGAGGGGGAGGAGTCCACAGTCCTATCTTTGAGGCCTGGAGCTTGTCGACTGGAGTCCATCGTGTTTCTGGAATCATTTCTTGTAACAGTGGATCTACGTTTACTGATATATTGCTTCGTATGACATATCCGGTGGAGATCGATAATTGCCGAAGCTGATAAAGCTCCCCTTTAAGGTATCTCCGTCGTCTCCTGTCACAACTGTAGGGAAGTTATTTCCTTTGAAGACTGCATGATTGATCATTTCATCGTCCTGCATAATTAGAAGTTCCCCAGTTTCATTTGTTGCTCCGACCAGTAATCCTCCATCGAACTGCAACACATCTAATTCGGGGGATTTTACAACTTCCCACTGACACTCTTGTTGTAAAGATTCCGAGGATCTAATGCTATTTACACATGAATTTTCATGCATTTTTACATTCTTTGAGCACAGCATTAGTGTCAGGGTTGTCTTTACAGGTCTCATAATCGATTTCCCAACATTTGCCTCCTTCCTTACACGCCATGGTGCTAGGAAGGATCAAGCGTCGATAAGAGTTGTTAGACCAAAAGTGAGTGGTCTTCAATCTCATCAAAGCTGCAGACCTATCGATTAGGATTCGCGGAAAGATCATTATCCCAGAGACAATAGGATAAGGGTCAAACTCTACCTTATGCAATGTGAACTTCCCCAGCTCATACAGGAGAGACATGTCTTGGCTATAAGCCGTCCGAGCGATAGCGGGATTTTTTAGTAACACCCTGGTGATATCTGTTGCCGGGAGCAAATCCGGTGTAATCTTTCCGGACAGTGCGTTGTCTACCACTCTAGTAAAATCATTGGGAGCCATTGCAAGCCATGTGGCATAAGTAGATCGGAAAAAATTAGCCTGGACATCATTACAATTCATTTTTTCAATGACCTTATTTAGTATCCTGGCTTGTCTGTCCACTGCATGGAATACAGTTTGTTGATTTTTTGCCAATTTGTTGACACTTTCTGTTATCATCTCTCCGGATTTCTGAAAATCACCCAACTGTTGTGCCAGAGCGGTCATAGAATTGTCAAGGGAGATTATGGATGCTCTATTCCATGCTATGGCCCCTCCCAATGCAATGAGAGCCAAAAATCTCTTTTTCCGACTTATGCTGTGTTGAGGTGCTAATGCACCAATCTTATTCTTGAGCAGCTCAATCACCGAGGATTGATAAGTGGTAAGTGAGCTCAAATCGCATCCAGAAGTATTGCTAGATAGATGCGTGGGGTCCAGTTGAGGCATGTGATACAAAATAGGAATATATACATATCCAGAAAATTCCATGTAAGCCCCCGATTGTTCCATCACTGTTCCCAGAGCAGGAACTATTGTTCCCGATTGTAATACCCTCGCGGTAGATTCCGTTTTGGATCTCTTTTTTATTTTCTGTGTGGTTTCCATGATAGGGGTGCTAGTAGTGTGATTAGTCTCAACAGGTACAGGAGTTGATCCTTTATGAGCTATTGGGTTTTGTAGACATGGATTCTATCTCCTTTTCTTTAGATCTAAAATCAAAAAACGGCAGTTCTTGCACAGCTCTTTTATATCGGTGTTGTCGCACCAGAGATAGTGGACGATCATCAGGAGAGGGATCTTCCTGTTGATCAGATACGAATACCTGAGGATAAGTGTTATGCTGGTAAACAGCAGATTTAGGACCATATATGTTTTGATGCGGTCCCGACCTAGACAACAGTCTACGGATGAGGGAATGACATGATGAGCAATGATCACAAGTCCTGCGGGGCGCTTGACCTAAGCTGTCATTCTCCGGAAGAGGAAGATTGTCCTGTTGTGAGGAGGATGGAAGGTCAGAATCCGTTGACTCTCTATACTCGCCTCTCAGAGATACTCCGGACCGAGGTTCCAACTGGGAAAACTCCCAATTGTGTGGATAGGGATAAGTTACTCTGCTCATAGCAACAGAACTCATTATATAGCAAAGACTCCAAAAAAGAGAAAGGTCCATGATTCATGCAAGAGTGTACTTTGTGTTATTAGATGAACTATATAATTGGAAGTTGAAATATCTATGTTGTTATTTGAGGAATTGACTTTCGTCTTAATAACTTAAATTAGGCTTAACATAACTTAAACTTAGGCTTAATCAACAAGGACATTAATGTCATTTACAGCTAGCAAGTCATTGGTTATAAACAGTCGTAAATAATATGTACTTATGTACTTATGTGATTTATTGAATGTTGTAATCACATAAAGGCTATAGCCGTGCAAGCCTCGGCAAAACGCCCCTTTGCCTAATAACTTGTATCTATATCCTATATATTTGTATTTATGCTAGTTGCTATTCTGTTAAGTTTCATTCCGTGAATCTTTTTATTTTCGAAGTTATTAAAAGAAAAAAGAAATTTAAAATATATTTTTTGTTTAAAAAACTACAAGTTAGAATTATCCGTAATCAGGATATGGTGTTAATAACGTTAATGCGAATCTTACAAAAAAAAATTAGAATTCTAACCTATGTCTGACATGTGTTTTTGCACTGTCCAAATTTTTAACTTTTTTTTATTGACACCTGCGGGTCAGTGACACCTACCAATGTTTGTACACTGATGTATAATCTTATACTCTACAACATATATTATTTTCAAAAAAATCCGTCTGGAGCAACATAGTGAATATGTCAAATTATTTACATAGTAGAAATATGATTATACTACTATTTGTTGTCTTGTGGCCATAGTACAAGCTTTGCTTAGTTAAGAACTAGATTGCGTTGTGTGAATATCATGTGATACCTATTTTTTTTAATTTTCATAATTGTAAAAAATATTGAACAGTTCAGATACAAAAACGGAAAATAAAAACTCTCGCGCAGGTGAAGACATATCATATTAATCTTCATCACTGTCAACATTAATGGTGACACTAAAGCCTTCGTTCTTGAAAAGAGAACTCAATTTATCATTTGGCCGAGGAATTTTTGTGAGATACCTACCATATGAGAGATAGTATACTACTGCTGCCACATGAGAGCAGCAGCCTACTGTTCTCAGACCGTTGGCACATTCACAACAGTATTGTTGTATCCCATCTAATCCAGTTATATTTGGATCATATTTTATGAAAGATTTGTAAATCTTTCTTGATATGTGTCGAGAATTAATCTGCACTTTTAAAATTGTAGCTTGCTCCTTCACATAACACATATTTAATGTTCTGTCTTCATTTAAAACTTCTGCTAAATAAGAGATAGCTTGTCCGAATTGGTAACTTCCTGTAAATAATACTTTCATTTCAAGCTCTGTTAATTCAGGAAAATCATTAACGTCATTTGATGTCAAAACTGTAAAGGGAAGTTTTTGTCGCAACCATCCTTTGCTTTCTACAAGTTTCGCCAAATAATTTTCTTCGCTTTTTCTTTGGGTCATTCTTTCAAAAATCTCATTAGTCATATTGCTGTCGGATATTAGATGCTTCCCAAAACGATTTAAAATATATGAAGCAATACAGTAATATTTTTTTAATTTGGGCAACATTTTATTGTCGAATGTTAGATCCAAAAGTCGGAATTTATTTTTAAGAATACCGTGTGCTGCTTCTACAACCCAGCGAACTTTTGTGACGAGATTCATTCGCTTCTTTGGTACTTAGCTGCTTTCGTGTACCTTTAATTGGAGGCATCATCACACGATAACCTTTTGATTCTAAAAGTGCGACTACGTCTCTGAACCCTCTATCCAAAACAAAAATGTCGCCAGGTTGTAAAAGATTACTCATGTTTTTAATAACTTTTCTCATGATTTCGGCGTCGTTTTCATTTGCATGGTAAGGGCCTAGCATATCAATTATAAATCCATCTGTAGTACAAACAGTAAAGGGCTTACATAAATGTGTTTTTTTCTGCCCAGAAAAAGATTTCCTTTGATATTCATTGTTATCACTTTTCTGATGATAAGCATACGTTCCGTCACAAATAAGTATTAAGCAATTACTAGCATCAAATAGTTTTTTAGAAAGTTCCGTAGTGTGATTTTCAATTAGCCATAGCCTGCTATGAGCATTTAGGCCAAATTGATACGGAAGCACATCTACTTCAAACGATTTAATGACACTTGATGAGTAATCTGAAACCATTTGCTGTCGCTGTAGCTGTAGTAGTGTATAAATTAATTTATTGCTACTACCAGTGCGTAATTTAACCAAAAACACCACGATGGCTTGTAATTTTGAACGTTGGCTGTTATTTCGCAGGGTAACTAATTCATCTTGTAAGACAGCAATTTCTTCCCAAGTCAATCCAGTCAGGATAGACAAATGTTCGTCAGACAATGATTTTTGATCTATTTTGTCCAACACAGTCATTTTAGTGATAATAGACATATTCTGAAACATTTCTGTAATATCCGTTGTTTTAAGTTTCGATGTGGTAGAAAAAACTCTTATTTTATTTAACTCTTCTTCATAAAACCGATTATTGATTAAATGCACACGACAACATCTGTTGTCTGTGGGAATATAAATATTCCTTTTTACATATGTTTCTAATCTTGGTTTCTTTGGTACTGTTTGTAAATTCGATGATTCAGAACAGATAAAGCAATATCGATGAGTAGCAACAGGACGTGGAAGTGGTAATTCGACATAATCATCATCATCAAAACTTCGTTATGAAATAGCAAAGGTAGGGTCTCCCCTTTCTCCACTGTCACTGCTTGTATCGGTGGAATCCTCAGAAGCGGCGGTCTTTGTCGTGTTAGTTTTTGAACGATTATGATAAGCTCTTGCACGGCAGATTGCACAAATAATGTCACCAATGCTAAATGGCTGTGCTAAAGAAATTGAAAAGAAACCAATGTCGGGAGAGTGCAGTACTTTCTTTTTACCCTTGACTTTACTCAGTTGCTTATTGCAATGGGCACACTTTCGTGTCCCACAACTATGTGTTGACATTTCGTGGCTAGTAAAGACACTAGTGGGAATACTGTGTCTTAAGATCCTATAAATAATAACAAACTTAAAAGATATCCGAGAACACTTGTAAGTATTATCTGCAAAACACTTGAGATTCTCAAGCACAGTCAGGTGCGAACTGAAATGACAAGTTACTTTAATGAATCACAAATCATTAGATATGAAGAAGAGCTTGCTTGCACAAATATTACAATATAATTTATGCATTTCCGCAGTACCCGTATTGCGGTAGTAATCGCAATTAGTCACGTTATCCGTTCGACAATGTAGACATGATTTCATGAGGACCATGTTCTCGTCCGATAAGGATACTTCATAGGGAGGAAGTGCTTCCAAAAATAGTGATTTCAGTAGACTTGTTGGTAGATTAATTTCAAATATTTTTTGTTTCATTACTTCCATCTAAAAGTTAAAAAAGTTGATCACACGCAATTCGGAAAATAGGAACAAAGGAAGACTATTGGGTCTAAGGTCCTAGAGACCGCGGATCGCAATAACGCGTTATGGTACATTGCTTGGTATGACTATTAGTATAGCGGCTAACTATGGTCGCGAGTCTCGCATCAACATGATCCAGTACGCGAAGGTTGCGTTAGCAACTACGATCAGAATGCTACCTTTACAGTATTTTTAAAGGAGACCCGTACCCAGCAGTAAGATATATAATGAGACAATATGATGTAATACAATAACACCAACCGTTTTAAGTCCACTGCTGGACATAGGTCACTCCCCAAAAGGGAGAAAATAAACTTATAAACGCTTCGCTCGCTGAGCAGTAGCTTGCTTGAAATGATGATGCTCGTCGCTGGTGGTTACAAAATTAATTCCTACTTCGACTCTTACGATACCCACGGGAAGAGTTGTGGTAGTGAAAAATTATATTTAGTCACCACACGGCCTAAAATAAGTTTTAATAAAATTATCACACCTACTCACGTTTTCTGCTACGGAGTGTTCACATTCATTACCCAAGTACGATGTGGAGTACTTTTTTAGTTTATGTAGTATTTTATTATATGACAAAGTATATAATGATTGTGGTTTTTTCTGAAATATTTTTTCAATTACTTTCTTTCTCTCCATTTTAGTTATCAATCGTTTCCAATATTAAAACAAAAGAAAGTTTTGTCAATCATTTTTTCTTCTATAAATGATATCTACTCAAAGAAGATTGTAATCTACACACAAAAAAGAAGGATTGCATAAATCTCTTTATTAAATGCGCAACCTTTTTTGTGGTAATAGTTGTCAAATCTTTTTAGACGAAATATTGCAATCATTTCGAGAACCTCTCCTAGACATAGATAATCAAGCTTTTCACTATGTTGCTCCAGACGGATTTTTTTGAAAATAATATATGTTGTAGAGTATAAGATTATACATCAGTGTACAAACATTGGTAGGTGTCACTGACCCGCAAGTGTTAATAAAAAAAAGTTAAAAATTTTGACAGTGCAAAAACACATGTCAGACATAGGTTAGAATTCTAATTTTTTTTTGTAAGATTCGCATTAACGTTATTAACACCATATCCTGATTACGGATAATTCTAACTTGTAGTTTTTTAATAAAAAAAATATTTTAAATTTCTTTTTTCTTTTAATAACTTCGAAAATAAAAACATTCACGGAATGAAACTTAACAGAACAGCAACTAGCATAAATCTTATATATAAAATTCTCGTGTCACAGTGTTTTTTTCCTTACTCCTCCGAAACGGCTTTACTGATTTTAACCAAATTTTATACGCATATTCTGTAGGTATGAGAATCGGCTACTAGCTATTTTTCATACCCCTAAGTGACAAGGGTTGTTCACTAAGGCAAAACAACGTTTGCGGGGTCAGCTAGTACAAATATATAAGATATAGATACAAGTTATTAGGCAAAGGGGCGTTTTGCCGAGGCTTACACGGCTATAGCCTTTATGTTAAAAATTATTTGTCCGCGCCGAGAAATATTTGGTTTAGGTAAAATCAGAAGAATATCATCTGGGTGGTTCATTTCGCATACATCATCTATGTCTGGGTAAGTAAAAACGAATCCTTTCGAATACTTCGAATTTTTAACTTTCCTTAAAAATTTGACTGTAGGAATATTGTTAAATAAATGAATACTCTTAAAATGCGTCCGACATAGTGTTTCAGACTCTTCTTCGTTGCAAACTTGGCAACAATCCAATCATCTTTATGGTAGTTATTATCTGCGCAGTATAGAATGTCGCTGCACCCAAATGGTACAACATCTGATTCTGGATCCATATTTTCTTTCCCGTTTTGTTCTTCACAAAAAGCCGTGAGATATTCATCAAATGTTCCATCAAATGAATCTTCTGTGTTTGCTATGCTCATAGTATCTGAAATTTCGGAGCTTGTTTCTATTTTAAAGTTTTTCTTCTTTTTTACAGCCCTCTTTTTTGATTTTGCCTTTTCTTCACGCTTCGTTACCTTATTGCTTACTTCTGCTCTTTCTTTACTTGCAGTACCATCTTTTGTAAAAAAATTGCATTTTGTCACTTTCTTCTGAACTCTTTGACTCTCTGAATTTATAGAATCATTTTGTTTACGCTTTCTTGTTGCGTCAATTGATGTACTCGGTTCATCATTAGTATTTTTTTCATAAATATTAACTTCATGTTTTACTCCTTTTCGTTTTTTCATAGGAGCTAATTTCATCTGCAGAGCTGATTGTCTTATAATGTCTGCTCCGCTTAGAAGTTTTTTAATTTTGTTTACTTTTTCGGGACATGTTATCTTGTTATCAGCATTTACCTTTTCATTAGAGATTTTTTTTTGTCAAACAGTTTTCTGACTTTTGGCTATCCGATATTGTACCTGGTTTTATACATGACGGTACATCATTTTCAGTATTTGCCCTAAATGACATGTTTTGAACGTCTTTTTTCTTAGAAAATTTACTTAATATACATACATTTGATGACTGATCAAAAATTTCTTGTATGGCGGAGCCCAAAAGATTGTTGATATTTTTCGTACAAAGGACAGACAAACTTGGTAGAGCCAAACTTGGTGGAGCTGTTGGTCTTCCTTGAAAAGATGATTTTACAATTTCTCCCGTAACTTCGTCCAAAAAACTCATTTCATTATTTTGGTCTGGTTTTATAATACTCATCGTTTCATCGTCTGACAGGTAAACACCGATTTCTTTGTAGTTCTTTTTTAACTCTTTGTTTGTAACTTCTGTGTTGTGATGCTCGGTAATGTCTTTAAAGTCGAGAAGTTTGGTTACGACATCTTGCCCAAAAAAGTGATCGACTAAATAGTTTTCTTCTGGAAAATATCAGAACAGTTGTTATGATCAATGCTATTTACCATTTTACCATCACTTGCACCATCACTTTGTATAAATTCGTTAGCGTCAATGAGTTGTGACAACTCTTGTTCATTTTCATTCTTTTTCTTTTGTTTTTTTTTCACTCCCGTATTCTTTTTTTTCTGTGATTTCTTATTTGCAACAGCTGCTTCTTTCTCTCTTAGAATGTGATAGAAATCATCAATCGTTACTGATTTTCCAGGTTCCACGGTCGCTTTTTTATTACGACTTACAGAGACTGGTTTCGGCTGTCGCACATTTTTTAAATAATCCAGTAATGTAGAATCTACACTATAATTTCCAATATTGTCAGCAAACTCAGGAATTCGCTGAAGAACTTGACGTGGGTTTAATGGAAATATTCCGGTGGCTTTGAACCCACTTTGGATAATTTTGGCCTCTTTCAGTTTTATACTATTAATCAAATTTGTCAGCATTTTTGGAAAATGATTTTTATTTAAAGCAGTTTGATTAGGGTTTTCCATTTTGTATTCAAGTAGGACTTTTCGCCAAGCCTTTTTTAGGGGAGCAAAAAAAGCTACATCAAGAGGCTGTGTAAGATGTGTGGAGTTCGTGGGTATAAATACGAAAGATATGTTGTGTTCCTCGCAAAGCTTAATAACGGTGACGTTGAGATGACTGGATAGATTGTCACATATAACCACCTTTTTTCCAGGTAAACTGTCTGCCCATGGTACGACAGCTGTCTTAAAATATTCTTCAAAAGTGGCGGAATCGAACCATCCTGACGTTGTTCGATTATAGCGCGTATCTCGAGGGCCTCCAGAAATCCATTCAGAATAAAGACATTCAGCTTTGTACACTACATAAGTAGGTAAAACTTGGCCAGCAGCTGTTGCTGTAAACATCAATCAAATAGCACCTTTTGTGGAATTCAAAACCCGCTCAGGATATTTAACTCCTCTTCTAAAAATGCATTTGGATCATCGCTCAAATTGGTTTCATCCAAATTTAATATATGTGTTGAAGGAATATCTTTGAGTGTTTCTTCCAAATTGTTAAAATATTCAATGAATTCGTCCACTGTTTTTTCAGCTCTAGCCAATTTTATATTTTGACAACTTCTCGTTGTCAGTTTTGATTCATGCCTTTCCATGAAACATTCTACCCATTGCTTTCCGGGAGGTTGATTGTTAAAGATTTCGTCACGACCATTTTTTTTTAAATAATCATGGACTACCAGCCTTAAATCCAGCTTCGTTAGAGGACAACCAAAGTCCGCTGCTGCAACTATAACTTTAACAATGTTTTCCTCTTCTTCCTCGGATAACAATGTAGGTTTCCCTACATTTTTTGGGTGATTCTCTTTTTGTTTGTTTAATAACGTGCGCCGCGGTATGCCGAACTGGCGTTCGGCTTCTCTTGAAGACATTTTTTTTTCTTTTATATATTGTACCGCCAAGTCCAACATCTCTTTTGAGTAGTTTTTGTACGGTCGTGCACCTACACGTCTTCGGCTTTTTTTTCTCGTTGTTTTGGCCATCCTGTAGGTAAAAAAAACTAAGTAGTGTGTAATGTAGTAGTTGTGTAATGTAAAAAGCAAATAGTTGGTTTATAGGTGTTTGTGTTTGTAATGCATCTAAAATGACCCACGATACAAGGGAAACGTAAAGGTAAGTAAGGGACCATCACCATTAAATCACCTCTTCGTTAAATTATGTATGCCTTTTATATTTTTATTAAAATAACTTATTTTTCAACCACTCGGATGAAAAATACCTAATCTGTCTTCCGCCAAAATCCTATCTAGGAATACTTTTACTTAGCTTACATTCACATAATAAAGTGTTTGAACTAGCAGACCTGCCAAATACTTTTTGGTTAGGTATATTGTCCCACTGCTGGGCAAAGGCCTCCTTACCACTCCTTACGATCTACTAAAAAGTTGTCATAAAATTAGTAAAACCTAAGCGCAGCGCCACCTATTGAGTCTAGTTGCGAATCTAAGCCATCAAAGGTAAGTACAAATATGACTCACAATCTTTACCTACAATAAAAAATTAAAAACCTTATCTGTATTTATATATTTTCCAGATTGAAAAAGTGACAACCCTAACACCATTTTTAGGGTGGGCAATGTTGCAAACTCTTTGCTACACAGTTGCTTACAACTTTGCCCACTTGAATTTTTGCGTAATAAAGAAAGCTAAAACGGTAAAACCAGAACAAAATTAATCGCTATTTAATCAGTTATGAGCACAATAACTTAAACTCACCTCCAATAATTCTTTTGGATTCAGCACGGTTCAACACGAACAACAAAATTGGCACCACCTGCGTAGACCTCTACTTTGACAACTGATGAGAGTCAACTGAGTGAAGTTAGGAACACAACGGATAATTTGTGTTGCCATGTATATGTCAGAGATTGCACGAAATGTTGAAAAATGTTGCCATTAAAAAAAATGAATGGGCTACAACTACTTTTAGTTAATTTTTGGTTTTGGGCAAAGTTGTATTCCGAGGGCAATGTTGTAAGGTTCTACGGTAACTGGTTTTGATGGTAAACATAGATAGGTTAGTGTTTCCTGCGGTGCTGTCGCGGCGTGTCGCGTTGCACGTGTCAAGTTTCCAGACACTGGCCGTACAACGCGAACCGCCGGAGATGCACCCGCTTGGCAAAAATGAATAGAACGGCGTATCAGTACATTCAGGATTCTTATTGCAAAGCTAATCTGCTTCAGTCAGGGGAACAGTCGTCCCCGAGTCATGCGTTTCGTAACACAGGCATTCGCTGGGACTGGTATCAGTCCCCAGCACTATCTAGCCAATGTTAAGGCCGGGTGACACGAGGCTAGTATTTTGAAGCTAGGATAGTAAGCTAGTAAGGGGTCACTAGCTTGGTTTCTAGCTTACCTACTAGCCTGGATTGTAACCAAGCTAGTGCTGTCTACACGAAGCTAGGAAATTTCAAGCTAGTCAAGTCAGTAGTGAGTTGTGCTTAACCTGATAACACGTATACGTAAAAATGAACAGTGTGCGTAAGAGAAAAGCAATTCTACTAAGAAAGTTAATTCGGAAGTTGTGTCAACATGCGCTAGATGAAATATTAGCTCTGCTAGAAGAAAAGCGTACTTGGACAAGACCCTGGATCTTAAGAAGACAAAGTCATGGAGCATCTGCATTACTTTTAAAAGAACTGCGATCTGAGGATTCCGGCGAATTCAAGAGTATTTTGCGAATGACACCTAATATTTTTGACAATTTACTGAATCTAGTGGGACCACAAATACAAAATTTAAATACTAATATGAGAGAAGCCATACCGGCTAAAATAAAATTGGAAATAACTCTAGATTTTCTATCATCTGGTGTCAATTACAGGAAGTTAAGTCACATGTATCGTGTTTCAAGATCTACTATATCTAGATTCATACCAGAAGTTTGCAGTGAAATTTATAAGGCATTAAAGAAAGATATACAGGTATGTAGAATTTTATTTATTTCAAATTAAAGTAGGTACTTTTACGCTTACATAAATGGCGAGATTAAATTCTAAATTACAAAATGAGAAATCATAAATGACGACAAAATGTACGTTTACGCTACATAAATGGCGAGAAATGTATCAAGCATTTTGAAATGCTTGATAGATGGGATCTTCATCTTGCTCCAACTCTTGCTGTGGTGGCGGATGGATGATGGGTTCATCACGTTGCTCAGTCTGTTGTAGTTGTGATGGTGGATTAGTGTAGAGTGGACTTGCTGCAGAACTATTGTAAGAAAATGTGGTTGACATATTGGAGTCTGAAGAATTGATAGGTGACTGGTACGAAAATGTAGTATTTCCGAAGTTTAAATCATACATCCGACAGCGGGATAGTGTTGCGTTGATCTGATCCCTAGCTAAAATGGCCTGTCCGGGTGAAAGCTTTTTCAACTGACTTGCTACATATTTTGCAAATATCTCATGTTCATCCAGCTCTGGTTCCTGAAAATCTCGTGAACTGTTTAAATCCTCCTTAATCACCTTAATTTCATTTATCAATGAACTCACTTGCGAAACCTTCCGTTTCTTAAATTGCGGAATGTTACTTCCGGGGGAAATAAATTTAGAAGTTTTATCTTGAATAGACGACATTTCGCTTGCAGGTTGAGACATTTCAACTGTCTTTTCTGACAGATTTTCTGCTACGGGTGGTTCTAATGACTGACTGTTGCTTGCACTGTTGTCATCTTTATTATTGTTTGGAGAATCTTGATTGTTCTGAAAATAAAAAAATTGTTAAAAATATTGTTACAGATTCCAACTACAACTGAAGAATGGGCAGCTATAGAAAATGGTTTCAGAGTGAAATGGAACTTTCCAGCGTGTTATGGCGCCGTCGACGGGAAGCATGTTCAAATCATAGCTCCTGGCAACAGTGGAAGTTTGTTTTTTAATTACAAAAAAACATTCAGTATTGTTCTTATGGCTATTGTTGATTACGATTATAATTTCATTTATATAGACGTCGGCGCCTGTGGAATGGCATCTGATGGAAGTGTTTTTAGGAATTGCTCCATATGTAATCAACTAGAAAATAACCTTTTACCACAAGGCGGATGCTGCATTCCCATTAAAATCGTATATTATGAAACCGTACCCAGGTGACAATTTAACACATGAAGAAAAAGTATACAACTACCGGCTAAGTAGAGCCAGAAGAACTGTAGAAAATGCCTTTGGCATATTGGCAAGCCGATTTCGTGTTTATCAAAGACCAATCGCAGTTGACGTAAAAACAGTAGACAAAATTGTACAAGCATCATGTGCTCTGCATAATTGGTTACGAAAAGAGCAAAAAAGCACTTATTGCATTAGTAGTGATGTCGACCAAGAAGACATTGAAGCGGGAAACATTATTCCCGGTTCATGGAGAATGGAAAATTTATGTTTACCCAGTATCAGTCGACAGGGAAGTAACCACTCTTCTCTGTCAGCTATCGAAAAAAGGAAGAAATTTAAGAGATATTTCAACAATGATGGAGCAGTACTATGGCAAGCAAGAATGATTCGTTAATTCAGACAAAACTACAAGAAAAATTAAAAATGCCGACGATTATTAATATTTCAATAAGTACTTTTAAGGTAAATAATTGTAAAGAGTAAATAATATTAAAATAACTTACCGAAGTTTTTCTCTTCATTGGCACCTTTTTTATGAAATTATGCATTTCCTCAAACCAAATAATTTTTGGCTTATAGACTTCTGCAGTTCCTGCTCCAGACCTCTCAGATTTTTCTATCTTTGTTAATTCTTGACAATATGTAGCTCTTAGATTTTTAATTTTATTTTTAATCTCTTTTATCGACATTTCTATTCCATCTTTATTTAGTATGTCGCGTATTTTTTCTAGTGACGAGTCTCGCATTTGCTTGTCCTTGTAAGATGGAATACTTGCATTCCACAAACATTCCTCTTCTCTGTACAATTGAACGAATTTTAAATTAATTTCGTCCGCTAATTTCGGCATTTTAACAAATTGCACGCACTCTCACCACGCTCTCCGACTGCACACTAGCTTAGGTTCGCTAGCTTCGCGGTTGACACGAAGCTAGTAACGAAGCCAGGATAGTAAAACGGGTGGTGGGGGGCGCCTACTAGCTTGAAAAATAGAACCCCAAGCTATTAAACTATCCTGGCTTGAGGCACTAGCTTGCTAGCTTCCACACTAGCTTACTAGCTTGTAAACGAAGCTAGTTCCGTCTACACGAAGCTAGTGTCACTAGCTTACTAGCTTGGCAGCACTAGCTTGGCTCACTAGCTTGATTTACTAGCCTCGTGTCACCCGGCCTTTACGGAACGCATTGAATATCTGAAGCAGACAGTGTATGCATGGGCAAACCGTATTCGCCGCTACAGAGAGCGTGTGAATTGAATTTCGATATTATCCACAAACAAGGAAGTAGCATGGAACATGCTGACTTCTTATCGCGAAATCCTCTCTCAGATCCGTTGCCCGGGTCGTCCCGCATAGTCGGCGAATCTGACATATCAAAGAAAAGTAGAGACGTCCATTTCATTGAACTGCACCAAGGTTGGCTTGCAGTAGAGCAAAAACGTGATAGCGAAATTCGAGATCTTGTTAGCAAGCATAATAATAAAGAGTTACCCGAAGCAATTGCTCATACTTATGATGTACGTAAAGGTATACTTTATAGGAAAATCGAGCGTAACAGGAATTCCTTTTAGCTATCGGTTGTGCCATGATCTTTGACATGGACATTGATCAATCATGTTCACACTGAAATCAAGCACCTCGGTGCAGAAAAGACTCTAGACAAGATATATGAGCAGTATTTTTTAAGCTATTGCATAGCTTTTATCGCGGGCCTGGAGACCGAATGTTACTAATGGTGCATCTCTTTCTTATGTTCACAAAAAAAGAGGGAGGGAAGACTGTCACGCCGTCCTCCCCACTCGGTCATTCGACTTTCAATCTTATGGTTTTATGCGGGCGCCAGACAGCTTCAAAGATTTTCACATATCTTTGACGACTTTGCAAAGCATTTGAACACATATTGACGTAACCTGCCCGACTTGCTTCGCAAACATTTTTCTCCACAGTATGCTGGTAAACAACAAACAAGATGGACGACGATTTCGTAGACTCAGTGTGCCTGTATTATTTGTGTGCATGTAATTATTTTTTACATGTGCAAGAAAACAATAATTCCGCGAAACCGAGAAGAAGGCGTGAGTGGATGTGTGAAATGTATCGTAACAGAACAAGGTAACTATGTACCTACTCGTATATATTTTGATGAATTTTAATTATTGTAACTACCTAGTAGGACTACATTAATATGACACTTGTATATTTGAACGAGACTTGACATAATTTTTTTTAACCTTTGGATATTTATACCTTTTATTTATTTTAACCTTTGGATAATTATACCTACCTATGGAATATTTTTTATGTAATTATTTTTACTTGTTTCAGAGCTTCCATGAAAAAAATGCTTGATGAAATGATGCCAAGACCAGTGGGTTACTTTAGTAATTTTTGTAGAATGTCCTGTCAAGACTTTGAAATATTATTACAAAAAGTGTCTCCTATTATTTCAAAATCAGACACAAAATTCAGAATGGCTGTGCCTTCGAAAGTGAGATTAGCATTGACATTAAGATTTTTGGCAACAGGTGATAGTTACACGAGCCTACAATATCTATTCAAAATTTCTCATCAGTTAATTTCTACAATTGTTTACGAAGTTTGCAAAGCTCTTATTCATGTCCTAGAAGAGGAGATAAAGGTTAGTAAAAACATTTTTTTAATCAGAAATCTTTATTTACTTACTCATACAATCACAATTTCTTATAGTAGATAGATATACCTAGAAGTTAGTGCTTAATCATCATCATCATCATTAATGATCATCATCATCATCACTGCCTCTGACATATGCTTCTTCAATTATATTGCGCCCTCCAGGAGGAGGTATAACAGTTTCAGAAAGCACCTTAATCTTCTTGTCATTAGTGATTTTTGGCTTCTTGTGAGGATTATTTGAAGTAGTTGGAATATTAGGATCAAACAAAACGTTGGGGTTTGAAGGATACACTGTATAATTACCAACTGCTGAGTCCGGGGATATATAAGCTTCAGGAAGACTAATTTCAACGGCGTAGTTGCTTAGAGCGTGTTGCTGAGGTGACAGTTGTGACTCCATTTGGAATGGTGCAATTTTGAAATTTTGCATATTTCCTTGTGACGAAGCAACTGGAGGTTGCGTATACAGAGGAGATGGGCCAAGATCAATAGGTTGATTGTTCATTGCAAGCTGGGTAGATGACAAATGGGTTGTTCTAGAATTGTTTCGTTTTCTGACATTCATAATATATCTGAATACAAGATTATCAATTTCATTCATAAGACCTAGTTTGTCATCTTCATCTAAAGGTTTCAACTTTTCAGATAGAAGCTGGCCGTACAAATCACATTCATTTACCTGTTTTTCATTTTCTTTACGATTAGCTCTATTTTGAATAATTGAAAAAGCTTCGTCCATCTGTTTCTTTGCAACCACCAAATTTTGCACTCCACGTTGCCTCCTTGAAAGAGAGAAAGAATCTGATTCACCCCGACTATTTGATTCTCGTGACAGAGGTCTTTCAGTATTTGATGTGTGAGAAAGTGGACTTCCAATAATTGATTCTTCTGAGTCAACTTCGTATAACAGCGAACTTTCCTCTGTGCTTTCCTGCAAAACAAAATTATTCTTATTTGTTTCAGCTACCGACATCTCCAAATGATTGGTTAACAATAGCGGCTGGTTATGAAACGTTATTTCCACATTGTATAGGAGCATTGGACGGAAAACACGTTTTACTTGAATCACCTATACACAGTGGGTCCGAATTTTACAACTACAAAAACAATTTCAGCATTGTACTTCTAGCTTTAGTAGACGCTGATTATCTTTTCATTTTCGCTGATGTTGGTTGCCAAGGCAGAATGAGTGATGGCGGGGTGCTAAGAAATAGTATTCTGTGGGATAAAATGAATGATAATACGTTAAATTTACCACACCCTCATCCATTGCCAGGCAGCAATAATAATATGCCATATGTGTTTGTTGCTGACAGTGCATTTGCATTAAGTAATTACGTGATGAGGCCGTACCCAGGAAACCATACAGAACAGAGTAAGAAAAGAAATTTCAACCGAATATTGTCAAGAGCAAAAGTTAAAGTGGAAAATGTTTTTGGTATTATGACATCAATATTCAGAGTTTTTAAAAAGCCTATGCTTCTGCAACCTGATAAAGCATCTATTATAACTATGGCCTGTTTCTATTTACACAATTTTTTGAGAAAAAGCTAAACATCACAACGGTGTTATTCCCCACCAGAATCATTTGATCGAGTTGTAAACAACGTTTTTCTACCTGGAACTTGGCGAAACGAAGACCCACCCCATGGCCTGATTCCAATTGCTTCACATCCTCGAAAAGCAGCAACTAGTGCACAGAATATTAGAGAGGAGTTCGCTGAGTATTTCGCTACAAGAAGAGGGGATTTATCCGCTTCATAGGAGTGATCATTAGCATATATACAACATTTTAGAACGTTGTGCCTACGTTTATAGTATTAAAATGTCTCGGTTTACAATTTTGAGTATAATATTCATCAGGCGTTATTTTTTGTTAATAAAGAATTATAATACACCTCAATAAATTGTTTATTTACTTACCCTAATCTCGGTAGACAGTGTGGGACGATAATCGTATACAGGACCCATGTAACTGTGAATTGCATCAAATGCAAACCATGATGGTTTGTAAATTTCTTCAGATCCTGCTCCTGTTTTAGTCGATTCCTTGATTTTCTTTAAATGTTCTCTATATTGTGTCAGCAAACTATTTCTTTTCTTTTTTAATTCTTCAACAGAACAGGGCACAGAATATTTGTTCTTTATTCTCACCCACGCGTCATTTACTAAGGTTCTATTTTTGTGTTTGTTGTTTTTCGGGTTCCATATACATGGTTCCCCCTGTAATAGCTCTACAAATTCTAGAACGCACTCGCTGCTCCAGTCCATTATAGCCGCACGCAGTGTAGCACGCACACAACCGTTCCGCTCAACAACGCTCGAGCAACTGAAGTTCAGTTACTGAACACTGAACAAGTGTGGCAAGCTACGTAAACATTTGAACACATTCAACTTTGAACGCTTTGATGTGTCGAAAAAGACCGACACCGTATGGCAAAGTGCAAATCTTTGTTCAAACTTTGAACACATACCCAAAGTCCCGTGCCACACTTAGCAATCAAACATGTGTTGAAACATGTGAAGCTAAGTCTGGCGCCGGCATTACATTTACAGTCTAAATGCTCTTAGCAGTGTTGCCAACTTAACGGATTTCCCGTGATACGTAGTGGATTTGAGTACGTAGAGAACGGGAAAATAACTTTCTAACGGCTATTATCATAGCATATTTTGGAATAGGTATATCAATGAAGCAATAATGTCAGCGTAAAAGCTCACTAGCTCACTATTTAATCAATTTTAGGGATTTTTAATTTAACTTAAGTTTAGGGATAAATATTTTGAGTAGATGGAACACTGATTCCGCGACGTTTAAAATTTTTGGATGTACATGAATGTCAATGTCACTAAATATGAATAAACAAAAAACAAAGTGCCATAAAAGCAAAATATAGTGAAAAAGCTGAAAATCTTCATGTTCCAAGAAGCGTGCTATAATTGAGATGTTTTGGCTTAACAATATGGAATCTGGATTTACTAAAGGGAATAGGTAGTTCCAATTTACCAAAGAAGGCAAACTTTTTTGCAATCAAGAAACAAAGACTTTTGTAGTTCAGAATAATTCATGAACGTGAAAACATCTTTGTAAGTACAGTTTCACGTTTAAACTATTTACCTACCTATGTATAATACATAAAGCAGCCTAGTACATAAATATGTAATAGATGATTTTCGGCTTAGAACTTCATCTTTAACACTGTTTACAAAGTTAGGTTATGTGCGTAAAATATAATAAGCGTTTGTTTGCTTGTTTCAGATCTTCAAGATTATCTTATGCGATGATGCTGTTGGATATGTCCAAATAAAAAGAGATCTAAATGTGTATACTGTCAAGTGTCGCGTATGTCCTGAACACAATAAAATATGAAACAGCCTTGGATATGGGATAAGGAGCAGCTTCATCTGAAAATACCTGTGCCTATGATAAATCTGTGGAAGAAGCTACAGCCAAAGGCTGCGGACAGGAACTATGTTTTCATATTGCAAAAGAGAGCAATCCATGGTTTATATAATTTATCAGCTAGAGAATCAGTACGGGAGATTTTCACCACATAACAACTTTAGTATGATAGCAATGAAGGGATCATTGTACATATATTTATCAATGTATAATGTATGTAAGAAAAAAACAAAGTCAATGGCAGAAATTAAATCTGAATCCTAAAGCACACCATAAACACAAAATTGTATTTCCTACGCTTCTATGTTATTGTGATCCCTGCACAAGCTCTCAATGAAATCAAGTTTAAAAATGAAATAAAAACCTATTGAGCAAGGCAACAAAGTCAAGTGTTAGTCAAAGTTAAAGATAACATATGGAAGAGAAATGTGTTGAAATTGGAATCTTGTAGTAAGGTAAAATAGTAGATTTATAAAACTTTTGGTGTAACATTGTTTTGTACTCAATCATGTACTTATACTGTATAAATATAGTATATGTATACTGTATAAATATTGGTGGACCATTCACACACAATTCACTGCTTTAAATTGCTGAGGCTCCTTTACAGCTGCTTATATTAATTTTTACCTTAGTTATTTTATCTTATTATGTACACAGATTCTTTGATTTTTTGTGAATGACGTTACCACATGTTCTTATGGATTTATGGTTCGAATAAATGAATTGAATTGAACAGGAAAATAAAAAAAAAATTACATTAACAGTTGTATAATGATGTAATAATAAACTAATAAAAATAATCTTATGTTAGTGAATTAGACTGGCGAGCGAATTAGAAGCCATGAGCTTAGTGGGTATAGTAGCTCTGCCTGCGAAGCCGAGGGTTGTGGGTTCGATTCCCACCCAGTGCAGTAATGTAAAAACATTACTGTGTTCCGGTTTGAAGGGCAATGTTTCCAGTGAAATTACAGGGCATACAGATAATACATCTTATATCTCTGGGTGACGAGCGCAGTGCAGTGCTGCAGGTAATAATTTGGACTCGTCATGTTCCAAAAGCAGCGTTTCACTGTGCTGATATGTGGCAGGCATGTTGCTTACCATCAGGCACATGTCCTGCTCGTTTATAATATAGAGTGATGAGTCACATTATAAAGAAAATATGTTTGCACTGTGGCTGGGTGTTTCTTCATATTTTATCTATCTATATAAATATAAATCAATGCCACTTTTCATTGTTAGTAAACTCCTCCTAAATGACTGTACCGATTTGAATGTTTTTTTTGTATATATTTGGGTAGGACCCTAGAAGGTTTAGATTCACAAATCAGCTCGGCAGATGGCGCTGCAGTTGATATCTAGGTTATTATTCGAGCGAAGCCGGAGCGGGCCGCTAGTCTTCTATAAATATAAAAGCGAAAGGTCACTCATCAAGGAATCTCAGAAACTACAAATGCTAGGAATCTGAAATTTTGTATGGAGGTCCCTTTTAGCACGTAGGCGCTCACTAAGACGGGGTTTTGCGAAATTCAACCCCTAAGAGAGTGAAACAAGGATGAACTGTTGTATGAAAAATCGTGATTTTCAAAGTTATCAAATTTTGTCTCTAGATACCTGATACGAAGCACTTAAATGTTTGTTTTATCAATTTTGTGATTTCGAACTGTATGGGGTGAAATTGGGGTTGAAATGGGGGATGAATGTCAATATGAAAATTCCCAACCGTTGAAGATAAAACCATGAAACTCTGTATAATATATGGACACTTGACACGAAGCAAATAAATGTTTGTTCTAGCAATTTTGTAATTTCGACCTGTATGGGGATGAAATTTGAGTTGAAATGGAGGACGAATGTATCTTACGCTTTCACATCTAAACAACAGAACCGATTTTGATGAAATTGTATTATTACCTTAATATTTATTTTGCACAGACGAAGTTGCGGGTAAAGCTAGTAGCAAGTATGTATTTAAAACTGTATAAGTACGAGGGTCAAACTGAAAGTTCTTAGAACTGGCCACTTATAAACAATATAATAAAAAAATAATTCTATAATTTGAAAATAGAACTCTTTGCCAATATTACTGAGTATATACTTCATTCATTTGTCATTTGTTTTACGATTTGGCGGCAAATTGAAAATTGTCTGTGTCACGTCAACATGAATTTAACACGAGAAAATTTTCGTGCAATGATTTTTTATGACTTTCGATGTCATTTAAGTCAACAAGAAAGTTATGATAGACTACGATTGGCCTTTCACGATGAAGCCCCATCTCGTGCGACTGTTTACAACTGGTTTAATGAGTTTAAACGTGGTCGCACTAATCTCACTGATGATTTACGTGAGGGACGGCCTTCTACGGCAACGACTGAAGATAACATCTGTGTTGTGCGGCGTATGATAGAGACTGACAAAAGAGTGACCTATCAGCAGATTCGGACAAGCTTAGGCATCGGTATGAGTCAAGTGCACAAAATCCTACACGAACATTTAGCGGTCAGGAAGCTTTGCGCCCGGTGGATACCTCATAATTTGACTGAGGCTCAAAAACTCCATCGTGTGGATTGCTGCCGTAAAATGATTGAAAGATTTAACGGAGGTGACTCAAATGCTGTGTTCGACATACTAACAGGTGACGAAAGCTGGATTTACTGTTATGATCCTGAAACCAAAAGACAATCTGCTCAGTGGGTGTTTCCTTTCGAGGAGTTGCCAACTAAAGTGAAGAGAGATAGAAGTGCGGGGAAAAAAATGGTGGCCTCGTTCTTTGGAAGGATAGGTCATTTCGCAACAATTGTGTTAGAGGATCAAAAAACAGTTTCTGCAGAATGGTACACTACCAATTGTTTGCCACTTGTCTTGGAAAAAGTTCGAGAGAAACGACCTCGCAGTAGGATCCTCCTTCACCACGACAACGCCTCATCGCACATCGCCAAGCGAACGATCGACTATTTGGCGACATCAAACGTTGAATTACTGGGCCACCCGCCGTATAGCCCCGACCTCGCGCCTTGTGATTTTTATTTATTTTCAAAAATTAAAGAAAAACTTAAAGGAAAGCGGTTTATGAATGCTGAAGAAGCGGTGGCTGCGTATCGCGATGCCATTGAAGAGACCCTAAGGACGAGTGGGCAAAGTGCTTTTCCCAGTGGTTCCATCGCATGCAGCGGTGTATTGACGTGAATGGACAATATTTTGAAAAGATATAATAAAACTAATAACTGGCTAATGTAATCAGTTTTTGATTTTCTAAGAACTTTCAGTTTGACCCTCGTATTATATCAGCTATCTGGCCGCCATAGTACAAGCTTTGCTTAGTTTGGGGTCAGATTTTCATGTGTGTGAATAGTCCACCAATATTTATTTAGTTAGTGTGATTAATTTTAAGAGAAGTATATGACAGTATGATGATGTAAGAGAGTTTTTTTGACTCATTTGATTTTGAGATTGTTTTGAATAATTGCTGTAAATAAGTGATATTTTGTACTTAATCTCTTTGTATAACTTTAACCTTAATGTAAATAAGTAGCATTTTGTATTAAATCTTTTGTAGAAATTTTACCTTAATGAGTTTATATTATTTTGTACTCAACCTTTCCAGCATTATGACATAGAATAGATTGATTATGATAAAAACAAATGTGACTCAGACTCAACATTATCCCAAAAATACTGTAGAAATCAAATTGAAAAAAATATAATTGCATAAGTTGAAAAAAAATGCATGCAATAGCTTTACCGCGGCAGTCCCCGAGTGCCACACGTCTTTTTTATTTATTAAGTTCTAATATCCCTAACAGGAGTCAGGAGGTTAATACAGGGCCATATCTTATTAGGCGCGTACTGACTGAGCGAGGCATACAGCGAGGCTTCCTCGGCCGTATGCCTCGCGACGATTTTCTGAACGAGGCTGCCTCGCTACAAAACCATCGTCGCGAGGCTGCCTCGCGAGGAAAAGCCGAGCCATCGTCCGGTCTGAACATTTAGTATAAAGCGAGTTGTCAAGATGAGACCACGCGTGCGGATCGCCGTCGCAGCTGTTATGTTTTTACTAATTCATCGACTTATAAAGAAAAAGAATCGAAAATCTAAAAGGTTTTGGCTTAAAAAATTATATCAAAACAGAAGTGAATATGGGTATAGATTATATGCAGACTTAATTTTCGATGGTGAAGAACATAATTTCACACGAATGCCTGAGAGTGAATTTGAAATACTGTACTCACTTGTAAATGTCAAAATAAGCAGGAGTGACACAAATTTCCGCAAAGCAATTACTGCACGAGAAAGATTGTTGATAACATTAAGATTTTTGGCAACAGGAGATTCCTACACCAGTTTACAATATTTATTTCGGGTTTCGAAACAAAGGATATCAGTAATTGTTCCTGATGTTTGTGACGCCATTATTGAACAATTAAAGGACTATGTTAAGGTATGTATAATGAAACATATTTATATAATCAGACATTGTTTTAATCGTTGCTTTTTTACCTATTGTTATGTTTATTGTTACTCACAAATTTTTGTAATTATTTATATTTACTCACACATTGCTAACTATAATCTTTACTTATATATCTAAGAATATTGCAACATGTAAAGACTTTTTTAAATCTATTTATTCATTATGTGGAGGTGGCATTGATGAAATAGAATGTATAGGCGATTGAGGCATCGGTGAGGTATAAGGTATCGGCGGAGGAGGCATTGGTGAGGTAGAAGGTATTGGTGACGGAGAAGGCATTGGTGAGCTAGAATGTATCGGCGGAGGAGGCATTGGTGAGGTAGAAGGTGACGGAGAAGGCATTGGTGAGCTAGAATGTATCGGCGGAGGAGGCATTGGTGAGGTAGAAGGTGACGGAGAAGGCATTGGTGAGCTAGAATGTATCGGCGGAGGAGGCATTGGTGAGGTAGAAGGTGACGGAGAAGGCATTGGTGAGCTAGAATGTATCGGCGGAGGAGGCATCGGTGACATTGAAGGGATAGAACAAGAGTTACCTGAAGTGGAATATGCTGAACCGTAGGTGTGAGTATAGTAACCTGTGTTTGGCACATAATGTTGTTGTGCACCAGTATCTGTTTCAAAAATGATCCTACAGATAGAATTTTTTACATGCGCTAAAGTATAATTGTCGTATTTTCTTAGTTCGTGAGCAATGTATTGCCCAAAAGCATCATATGAATCGTTTGCATGGGGCTGCGGAGCATTAGCGTCGCCTACACATTGTTCCAAAAGTTTAAATGCTTCGGTTATAGTATTATCTGATATCTCTTGTACAGCTGCAGATCTCTTTTTAGCTCTTCTTTTTGGAATTTCTTGTTGTTGTCCCAGTCCTCTAGTTGATTCTTGAGTTTCATTCCTGCTTTCATCACCTGGTGCTTCATTGGAGTTATTTTGCCTCTGCGATTGTTCATTGTCAATATGTTGTACTTCTTCCTGAATGTGTTCCTGTAAAATTAATAAAACATTTTATTTTCAGACACCATCAACTGAAGAAGAATGGCTCGCGATTGCCAATGAATTTGAGAAAAAATGGAATTTCCCACATACAATTGCGGCAATGGATGGCAAACATGTCATTTTACAGTCACCAATAAATAGTGGAAATGATTACGATTGTTACAAATTATTTCCCAGTATAGTCCTCTTCGCCCTTGTCGACGCTAATTACAAGTTCTTGTGTGTGGATATTGGCAGCAAGGGTCGTATTTCAGATGGTGGAGTTTTCAAAAACTCAAACTTATATAATAAACTTGAAAAAAAGGAACTCAAAATTCCTTCACCGATAATTTTGCAGGCGCCCTACACAGTAGAAGTACCTTACTTCATATTGGGTGATAAAGCGTTTGCATTGAATGAGTACACATTGAAACCATTTGAAGGTACTCCAGAAAGAGGCTCAGCTGAAAGAATTTTCAATTATCGGCTTTCTAGAGCAAGAAGAGTAGTAGAGAATGCATTTGGAATTTTAAGCTCAGTTTACCGAGTATTAAGAAAACCTCTTCTACTGGAACCAGAAAAGGCAACAAAAGTTGTCTTAGCTACCATTTGTTTGTATAATTATTTGCGTAGGGATGAAAATTCGAGTAGACTGTTCACACCGCCAGGATCATATGATACTGAAGTAAATGGGGAACTTGTACCAGGTAGTTGGAGAAATGAACCAAACATGACATCAATGTTACCTATACAAGCTGTACCACGAAGAGGACAACAAAACGTAAAGCAAATTCGTTTGCATTTGGCCAGATATTTCATAACAAATGGTGCGATTCCATGGCAAAATAATTATCAATAGACACTTACTTGCGTATGAAAAGTATCTTGGGTTTGACCTGGGTCATTTCTATCTCCCATAAAGCTGAAAGCTCCATATGCATACCATGTTGAAGTATACACCTCGTCACGACCTGAAAAACACGGATTTTGAGTGACTCGAAACAAAAGATAAAATGACATGACAAGTGCATACTATAATACTTATTAATTTTTAATATAGTGCTAATATTTTTACTTTTACTATTATAATAATGTAGCTAATTTAAAAAAAGGAATATATATATATATATATAAAATTACCTGAGCCTGTAACCCGGCTTTTTTTCTCCCTTGATTTTTCTCTTCGGTATGATCCCATCAAAGACTCCATCTTCTTTTTCAGATCTTTTACTGGGAGATTCATTTCTCTGCTTATATTTCTCCATGCATCTTCCCTCAATCCCCTGTTTGTGTATTGTGGACATTGCGCGTCCCAAAGAAGTTTGTAATTCCCATATTGCTCGATAAGTTTCAAGCACAGCTCCTTATCCATGACGCGAGCGAGCGAGGCGAGCGAGGCACACAACGTCCGTCCTGAGTGCGCGCGCCAAATGGACTGAGGCACCTTTGAGCGCGACAAAAAACCGACACGAGACGGATCGGCCGAGGCAATGCTCGCCCGAGGCAGCGCGTGCGCTTGCCGCGGGCGAGGCGCGTACTGACAGATCGAGGCATGCGAGGCGAGGCAGCCTCGCTGTATGCCTCGCTCAGTCAGTACGCGCCTATCATCTAATATTTCTTTAAGTAACAATGTTGATGATTTTAAAATATTACGTAATATCTATACTAATATTATAAAGCTGAAGAGTTTGTTTGTTTGTTTGTTTGAACGCAAGGATCTCTGGAACTTCTGGTTCGAATTGAAAGATTATTTCTTTGTAGGATAGTCCATTTATCGAGGAAGGCTATAGGCTATTTAACATTACGCTACTATCAACAGGAGCCGACCATGAATGAAAAATGTAACAAAAACGGGATAAATTATTGGTTTTTGAGAGCTTTCGTTGCGTGACAGCATAATGTCATATTTTAAAGGTTGCGTCATTAGAACCTAAACTAACCGAATTTGTTCAAAATTTGAATTGGTACGCCCAATTTTCGATAGATGGCGTAGCAACGCGCGCGCGTACAGCTAGTAAATATATATATGTACATCGCATCGTCTTACGTTAGTTTGCCTTAATTTTATACATGTTTTATAACTTATTACGTTTCTTCTATGTAATACTACTATGTATAGGATAGCTAATCGAGCAAGTTTTCTGACAAAAATGCCGTAAGAGTGGTTTCGCACTACGTCCGATCCGAATCCGTGAAAACACTTTCCGAAGTCGTCGTACTGCCATTTGTATGGTAGTTTACGCGCTACATCCGATTTCCGTCATCCGAGTTGTCTCCGTCATCCGTAAATTTCCATTTCGGAATAGATAATTGGCGGACCGAAGTAGCCATAGTATTATTTGTATGAACGCTCCCGCACTGCATCTAAATGTATTTATTTATTATTTATTAGCGGACTCAGAATTCCTGTAGTATATCACTCAAATGTTTATTGTGTCATAGATTAGATTATATTAGATCTATTTTGGTCCAGCTGGTTTTGTTGGTCTTGTCGGTGGTCTCTGACTTGAGTCGTATGAAGGAATGAGCAGTCTTGTAGTGGCCTGCACTAGGGGTGTGTAGGTAGAATGAGATGATGTTGAGCGTCCTTATCTATGTCCTGTCTTCTATCTTCATCAGCTCCTGGTGAAGACATTCTATAGCACCTTTTGTAGGGACGTGTGCCTTCATCATCCCCCAGAATTTCGTTGCTATCAGCTCTGGGTGAATGTAGTGAAATCTGGTGAATGACACCATTTGCACCCCCATTATCTTGGACACTTGGTCCAGAACCTTGACGGTGAGCTGATCTCGAGGGCCTTGGTGAGTCACTTTAACAATTTTCCCACCCTCTATTAAGTACTGATAGCCCCCCTCGTGATTTACAATCTTGACTTTGGATTCCTGAGGTGGCTGAGAGGGAGCTGGTGTGCTGATAGTTGTAGTGGCTTCTTTCATCAGCACTTCCAGTTTGGTTATGTAGGAAGAGATGAGGGAGGACTGATCTCTCCATTGTTTCTCAGCGATTGTCTGAGACTCACGGAATGTCTTGACCTCTCTGATACACAGTGTCAAATCCGCAGATACAAGAGCGGACTTTTCCAGCATCTCCTGTAATAGTGAGCTCTCCGAACGAAGTTTTCCTTCTTTTAGTCCAGTCAACGACCCCATGAGCCCATCTTTAGTGGTTAGCCTCTGGTCAGTAGACTTTATCAGGATAAAGCTCAGCCAAGTCACCACTAGTTGTGTGCCTAAATAATCCCACTCGTGGTCAAGCATCTGGAGGGTATCATCATAAATGAGACCCGACTCTTCAAGTAAAACCAGAATTGCATTTCTGGCCCTGGAGACTACATCGGAGTCTGATTTTGTTGCCAACTCCTGTTTTAGTTTGGCCCATCCTCTTCTGAATTTTCTCCTCCTGTCTTCTGGAGGATCTTGTCTGTCCTCTGTCCCCTGTGGCGGATTGGTGTGTTGAGGTGGTGATCCTGCCCTAGGAGGATTGGTCACTCCTCTGAGATTGGTTGCCATTTGCTCTCCTAAAAAGGAGCTAGCAAGGGTACCTCCGTAGTCGTCAGATGCATGTCCGAACTCTGAGTCCAGAAGTGATTTCTGATCCTCTTGTGACAGATTCATGGTCTCCCCTCCTGAAAGCAACCTGGAGTTGGTATAAACTGTAGTGGGGTATGAGTAAGGCACTTGACTGTAGGCGTCGCGGGTTCCTGCTCTATACAGAGGATTTTGCCCCCTGATCCCTCGACGAAAGGCTGACACAGGACCGCGAAACCCTCCTTGGGTTTCGCGGTCCTGTGGAACTTTCTACTTAACTGTAATTTCGCTTCTACCATGTGGATTCAGTGAACTTTGTTTCATATTTCATATGAAGATACAGTACAGTACATTCATATGAAGGTACAGTACATTCATGGCATGACAAAAGTGGCAACGGAACGTCTCATTTTCATCAAAATTGTCTTGAAAAAAATCTTATAGTTTGTAGAACCATTTTTTCTCCAATATATTCTTTAGGTATTTAATAAAATGGTAATTTATTTCAAGTTTTTTAGGTTATTTAGCAGCTTATTGTATATCAGATCGGACGTAGTGCGAAACCGTCGGTCTGAGTTTTCTAAATCCATATTTTCACGGGTTCGGATCGGATTCGGGGCGGACGTAGTAGGAAACCGCTCTAACACTTTCAGCTGTGGGACCTGATTGCGAAACAGACCACCAGTTTGATTTACCAGCTAAAATGCTTTGACTTCCGTTTCAGGATATTTACTATACAAGTGCTGCAAAATGAATAACTGCGAAAGCCTCAGGTCTTGTTACAGCAGAAACTTAATTTTGACGAAACCACATTATACACTTACTTTAAAGCCTATAATAAAAATTCATCAATTTATGGTGGCTTGAAGGTACCCCCAGAAACATTTAACAATTGTATCGAAAAATTAGAAAAAACATTACTAGATAATTTTGACAAAATGTCCATCAATCGGCCGGGAAGCACAATGCTCAGTTTACTAAATTCCATTGAATTACCAACAATTTGCCTTAGCTTCTACATTTGAGTAGGTACCCCGTCAAAGTGAAGAAACTAGCGATCAAAATTTTCCTTGCGCTCCTCGATCGCTTCACTTTCGTAAGTGTTGGTTCATTTTGAAACAGCCAAACTGTCGACTGCTTTGTTTCTGGATCGTATTGATAAATCCAGGATTCGTCACCTGTCACAATGTCGTAAACGCGCCGTGACGAGCTTGCATCAAATGTTTGTATCATATTACGGCACCAATCCACACGGGCCTGCTTCTGAGCTTAGGTGAGGTTGTGCGGCACCCAGCGGGAAACTATCCTCCTTACGCGAAGGTGCTCGTGCAAAATCTTGTGAACACTACCTGAACCAATCTGCAGAGTATGCTGAATCTCTTCGTACGTAATGCGTCTGTTTTCTTGTATTAATTTTTTTACTGCCAGCACACTTTCTTCGGTGACAGCCGTCGTAGGACGACCACTCGTTTGTTCATCCCCCAAAGTAAAACGACCGCGTTTGAACTCGCTATACCAGCGGTAGATGGTTGCTTTTGAAGGTCCTTCATCCATAAAACCAATTCGAAGTCGATCAAATGACTCGTCAGGTTTTAAGCCACATTTGAAATCGTAAAAAATCAAAGCACGAAAATGTTCTCGGCGCAGATCTATTTTTTTATAAAACAAAAAAAAATTGGCTCTCATAAAAATGCGGAGGGAAATTTGAAAATCGAACAGTTGTATTTGTACTAAATGGTACTAAATAATCGAAGTTTTCAAAATAATTTACAAGTGTCTTATACATAAAAACTTTTTTTTGCAAAACTTTCTGAGTGGCCTGGTATATGATTTTGGGGGGGGGTCATGCCCCCCGTGACTCCCCCCCCTGGAGCCGCGCATGCAGTCAGCGGGGTTATCCTCTGAGCGTACGTAAGACCAGTGGTATTGGTGAGTAAGCTGGGTTATGACCTTCACTCGATTTGCTACATATGTATTGAGCGCAGTTATATTAGTTTTAATCCATGCCAGGACTATTTGTGAGTCTGAGTATAAATGAACCTCATCTATGTTTAATTTATGATGCAAAGTGTCATGCACTCTGATGACTAGTTTTGCAAGCATTACTGCAGCATTGAGCTCAAGCCTGGGGACTGTTAAGCTTTGCCTTAATGGGTTGACACGTGACTTCGAACATAATAAAGATACTTTTACTTTTGTCTGATCGGTGACCCGTAGGTATAAACAGCACCCATAGGCTGTGGTGCTCGAGGCGTCAGCAAATCCTATGATCTGAACAGAGCGTGCGTCGCTGAGACCGACATGCCGTGGAATAGTTATAGGCGCCATGTCTCGTAAGCTATTATAAAATTCACACCATAACTGAAGCAACTCATCAGGCGGCCGTGCATCCCAAGTTACTTGTGCCTGCCAAAGCTTTTGCATAATTGCTTTTGAGGTTACCAGGATCGGCCCTGCATAACCCAAGGGATCATAAAACTTCCCAATAAAGCTTAAAATGTCGCGCTTGGTTGTAGGCATGTCTGTGGTAGTGCTTGGTGCCGAAAGCATGAAAGAGTCTGTGTTCATGTTATAACTGATACCCAAAGTTTTGAGCGAAGCATCACTATCTTTCCCTTCGGCCGTGTACGTAATTGTAGTTTCGTAATTGATTTCGAAGTAAGAATAATTATTCTTTGTACGAAACTGATTTCGAACAGAGAAGTATTATTCCGTATTTGTAATCGCGGTTTTTAGTTTTTTAGTTTCGTAATTGATTTCAAAGTAATAATTATTATTCTTTGGACGAAATTGAATATTTCAAATTTTCCTGAACTGATGACGTTAAGAGAAACAAAAAATCTGTTGTTTTGTCAATTATAATTGAATATAACAGACAAAATAAAATTACAAAATAAAACAAACAATCCTATTCTGAACTTAAAATACAAACTTAAAATTAAATTAAAATTTAAATGAAAATGGGGAAATTATTTCTAGGCAATGCCCTAATGTGATTTTTTTGTCTTTTAAATCTTTAATGGCACCATCAATTTCAGAGTCAATCTCTAAATAATTTTGACTTCTTTTCGTTTGCTTTTTGAAAATATCAATCACTTTAGTTTCTTTGACCAAAGTATCGAGTAGCTGGGCTAAAGTGGGATTTCTACGTCCAACAAATCGGTTGATCCTACTGTGCCAGCCTTCAAGATTATTAGTCGTGCGGATTTTTTCTTTTTCGCAACAACATACTTTTGTAAAATCAGTTTTTTCCATCCACTGTTCAGTGAAATACTTATTAAATTTTTTTATATTATTGCCATTAGGACTTCTGTTCATAATATACTTTGAACGTATTCTTCAGGTAATCGAGCCAATCCTGCACACCTTGCCACGTGCCTTCGTTTTACTGTTGTGTTCATCTTTAATAACTTTGCTTTTCGTATTAGACATCTGTTGTAATGAAAAAAAACAACCTTTTACGGTAATGTTCGGAAAAACTCTTTTGATACCTTTCATTGCAGCCAACTCAAAATCTATAGTCACTTTTACTGGTCGCCAGTTCGGGAAAAGTGATTCAATCAGTCTAAAAAGTGTTTCATAAGTTTTTGCACTTTTATTGGGTAGAAAACAATAAATTAAGGGATAAACTGCCGATGTTGTATCGTCAAATCCGTGAATTGTATACAATTGTTTAAATGAACACGGGCAAGACGAAAATGTCCCATCGCATAAAATATGCTTGAATCCTGCTACTAATTTTTTAGCCTTTTTGTTGCAAAATAGAATTATTCTTGTATCATTCTCTTCATCATTAAAATCAGCTAAAAGGAAATCTTGAAACTTTCCAGGGATAACAACTGAAGATGCCGATGTGTATCGTAGCTTTGGAGCACCTAATACTTTATTACGTGCATTATATAGGCCAGTTTTTATATTGTTAAATTGTTGAACGAAGTTAAAACCAACACTTTCAAGATTAAAAACCATTGCTTCATATTGCTTCTGGATAGATTCGAAGTTGGTACTGGTCTTGGTTTTTAAAGAGTCAAGTTCCCTTAGTATATTGTTTTGTGCAAAATCTTGTTTGCAAGTTGAATCGTGTGATTTGCTTTTCACAATTACATTTCTTTCGTTTAATGTAATAAATACTTCCTTTACAACCACATCTGGTATTATTGTAGCACAGCCAAAATGTATTTTTATTTTTATAAATATTTTTTCGATGATATCGCCGACCATCGCACAACACAGAAACCCCTCCACGACGAGTATCTACAAAAGCCATTTCCGTCGCACTCATTTTCTAAAAATAATCAAATATTAAATCAATTTAAAATTCAAAGAGCATATAATAACTACGTTTTTAAAATTAAATCTGATAAATTATGACAACCTAGTGCCAGAATCAAAGAGAATACAAAATCCTTGTACAATATACTTGGTAAGAATGAGAAAACAAAACACTCTAGCTGACAATTTAATACATTAAATGGCTATTTGACTGAAGTGTTTCATGAAGGTTTCATGTCAAGCATTCAGTCTTTTTCAACAAGTACATACTTCGCTATATAGTACTTATAGTGTAAAGAATAGAAATTCCGCTTTCGAAATTATGTACTTCAGCAAAAGTTTTTTCCTGCTACGAAACCGCGATTACAAATACGGAAAAATACTTCTCTGTTCGAAATCAGTTTCGTACAAAGAATAATTATTCTTACTTCGAAATCAATTACGAAACTACAATTACGTACACGGCCGAAGGGCTATCTTTACCTAACTCGATGTCGTCAAAATGTTGCTGTGATTTTGGTATCTCGTTTAGCAATAAAGCGCAATTTGAGTACCATTTGTGCAAATAAAAGCCACCGATTCCTAGTAAGGCGCAAAGCTGCCTTTTTGATTCAATTAATAATTCTGAGGAATCTTGTGACACTAAGGCATCGTCTACATATGTAGAATGTTCAATGATACGAGCAGCCAGTGGGTATTTTTCCCTATTTCGGACAGCCAACTCCTTCAAACACCGTGTAGCTAAATACGAGGAGGATTTGAGTCCGTACGTGACTGTATTTAGTTGTATGCATTGAATGTTATCCTTGGGGGTGTCCCTCCAAAGAATATTTTGTAGCGATCTATGTTTTTGATCAAGTAATATGTTTCTGAACATTGCTTTAATATCAGTTACAAAAATGAATTTACCAGTTCTGAATAACAATAAAATGTCTATCAAATCCTTCTGCACCACTGGGCCATTTAACAATAAATCGTTGAGCGATACCTTTTTATTACTTTTCATTGAACCGTCAAAAACTACACGACACTTGGTGGTCTTTTTATCTGGCCTAAGTATGGCATGATGGGATAAAAAATAGACAGGGTCAGAATTGAGATCATATTGACTGATATCTATGAAGGTTCCATGACCTTGTTGTATGTACTCATGAATAAATTCTGAGTAGAGTTTATGGAGCTCTGGATCCTTTTGAAATCTAGCTTCTAGATTTAGATACCTTTTGAGAGCTAAATTCAAGGTTTGACCGAGTGTTTCGTTAATTGACTCTAGTGGTAATTTAAGAGGTAAAGCAACTTCAAACTTGTTATTTATAGTGTCTAAATTTACAGAATCACAAAACATTTGCTCACAGGTCTCATGTTCTGGGAGTTTTTCTGGAAAAAATTCAGGGATCTTCTCAGACTCCCAAAACAAAGAGAGTGTGTCATTAAGCGAGGAGTCACATGTGTTACAAAACAAAGATGTTACTTGTTTGGAATGTAGAGCCGTTGGCATAGACCCTGCAATCACATAACCAAACTGTGTATGTAGAAGCGGTAGCTGCTGGCTGGCCTCATCTTTTGATAAACAGCTTACGGATGTGGAGTCCTCAGACGGCAACAGCACCTGGAAAAATATTTCAGCACCCAATAAAATATGTATCACACTTGGCTTGTTAAATTCTTTGTCGGCCAGTGTTATATTTGGAGGCAAGATTAAGTTTTCCAATGGTATCCTGACTTGAGGTAACTTTGTTGTGATATTATCCAGTATGTGACATGTGACATCCACTTTGAATTTCTTTGTAATTGAATGTAGCTGTAAATTTACATAATTGTTTACATTATTTATTTTGTTGCCTATACCCACCATGGATGGAGTATTTAAATTTTTGGGTTGTAATTGCATCAAATCAACCAGTTCACTTGTAATGAAAGATGCTTGAGATCCGCTATCAAGTAGGGCTTTTACATAAACCTCGGTCCCATTGCTCGCTATGAGCTTTACTCTAGCTGTAGGCAATAAAACTTGTGTCGCACTGGATTTCATGAATAGCGTTACTGGCGACTGAACTGCATCTTTGTGAAGCATTGTATTGTGCTTTTGCTTGCATACTTCACACTTGAAGAAGTACTTACACTTCTTATTATGATTTTGAAGGCATATTTGACATAAATTATTGTCAGTGACGAATTTTAACCTCTGTTCAGCTGACATCAATTTAAATTTTGGACAAATAAACAATTTGTGTGGCAACTTACATAGTATGCAGACAGGTGGCGGCGGTGCTGACTTAACAGTTGCTCCTGCAACGTCCTTCACTGTCGCTGTGTGAGCTGCCTTCGAAACAGGCGATTGAACCTGAGTTTTTTCTGCATTTTCGAGTGCAAGGGCTCGATGTTCTAGAAAATTAATCAATGAGCTTACTGTGGGTTTATTGTCCCTCATAAGCTGAAATTCCCTATTACAGTAGACATCTAGTTTCCTAGTGATGATGCATAGAAGTATAGAATCCCAGGAACCTATATCGTGTTTCAAGTTTTTGAGTGAAGCGAGCTGTTGCTTAATAGAGGAGACGAACAACCTAATATTGTATGCTGTAGATTTGGTGATTGGACTCAAGTCTAGTAGTATGTTTATATGTTCGTTTGTAATTTTATATTCGTTATCGTAACGATCTTTTAGTAACGATTTGGCCTCTGTATAACTCTCAGATTGTAACGGTAAATTTTTGATGAGATCAAGAGGTTCATCTTTCAAAAAACTACGCAAGTAAAATAGTTTTTGTACATTTTGTAGACTGGAGTTTCGATCTACCAATGCGTCAAACAATTCGATAAAGGGTTTGTACTCAGAGTACTTACCTAGAAAGATCGGAACATTTATTTCAGGTAACTTTGTTGCCTTAATTTGCGTTGGGGGGGGCGTAGCCTGGTCATCTAGCTTCAGCATTAAAGGGTTTGTCACACTGGATGCGTTCTGCGGTCAGCGGTCAGGTCAAAGCGAACGCAGCCCGCATCATGTATGAACAACATTGTCGGTCAGGGCAATCGGTCTGGTCAGCGATCCGGGCAGGGCACCGGTCAGCGGTCCGGGCAGAGCAACCGGTCAACGGTCCGGGCGATGCGAGCAAGCCAAACAGCGGCCATCTTTTCAGTTACTGAGTGCGTGTATCAGTGGTGCTGGTGATCAGTTTTTATTTTTGGCTTTTGATCGAGGAAAATGATTACCGAGGAAGAAGAAAATATTGTGTTATTATGGTTGCATAGCAGAAAAAGGAAACACGGTATGTGGGTACACGATTTGAATGTAGTGCGACCACAACGAGGAGAATACAGCAACTTATGTCGAGAATTATATTCGTATGAAGATCGTTTTTACATATATTTTCGAATGTCCCCAGCGTTGTTCGAAGAACTGCATTCTTTAATCTGCCGTAAAATAAATAAAAAGGATACAAACTGGCGAAAGGCAATTAGAACCAAAGAAAGGCTTGCTGTGTCTCTAAGGTAAACTTCTTTAATTTTACAGTAACATATTTTTAATTAAATTTTAAGTATTGACCAATTTCTTCCTCACTATAGATATATATAGATGTTTCTGCATTGACCTCTGAATTGTTATCTTCACGTTGAGATGTTTCTGCATTCGCTTCGGCTGGAGGAGTGCAATTGATATCTATACGTTGAGATGTTTCTGCATTCGCTTCGGCTGGAGGAGTGCAATTGATATCTATACGTTGAGATGTTTCTGCATTCACTTCGGCTGGAGGAGTGCAATTGATATCTATACGTTGAGATGTTTCTGCATTCGCTTCGGCTGGAGTAGTGCTTAAATCTATAGATGTCTCCCTTAAATTTAGGTCATCAGTCTCAGCTTCCGCAAATAACTGTGCCATCTTTAATTTTATTGAGATTTGAGTACGAATTGACATGTTTTTAAATGTGTTAGCATAACTCAAAAACAACTGATCGATGTGGTCCATAGCTGTCTCTTGTCTCCTTTTTTCAAAGTATTCAATCATCGTACCCACTTCATCAGTCTGTTTTTTTCTTTTACTTGACGATGATGATCCTGAATAAGATGTTCCTGGACGAGACGTATCTACAGATTCGATTTCACTGTCTCCAGTTACGTGAGACCCTTGAGAAGAACAACTTTCATCTGGTTGACGATGTGTATTTAACCCATCCAAAAACTGCATGTAGTCAGACCAAGGCCACTTTTTATATTTTTTGTAAGCCTGGCCCGTTGTTGTTGCAATACTTTTTTTGTATTTATTATATGAATCTTTTAAATTTCTCCACTTCCCTTTTGCTTCATTACCTGCAAGAAAAAATAATCGATCTATCAATAAATAGATAGGTACAATGCAAGAAACCTGAACATTACTTTTTTTTTGAGATATTTGGGCACTGGAGATTCGTTTCAAATGATAGCGTTTTCTCACCGTATTGGTCGTTCTACTTTGCATAATATAATAAAAGAAGTTTGCAAAGCCATATGGGAAATA
Source organism: Ectropis crepuscularia (assembly GCA_963693475.1). NCBI lineage: Eukaryota > Metazoa > Arthropoda > Insecta > Lepidoptera > Geometridae > Ectropis > Ectropis crepuscularia. The sequence continues at coordinate 26,993,505 of OY856355.1, forward strand.
TTGCAACCTATTTATATACCTACACCTACGCAAAGAACATGGATTATTGCAGAAACTGGTTATCGCCAAAAGTGGAAATTCCCAAATTGTATAGGAAGTATTGATGGGAAACACGTCACCATAAAATGCCCTCAAAGAAGCGGGTCACTATTTTACTGCTATAAATCAAAGTTTTCCATTGTGCTTCTTGCAGTTGTTGACCCTGATTATAAATTTACTTACGTAAATGTGGGAAGCTACGGAAAAGATAGCGATAGCAAAGTATTCGAAGATTCTGAGTTTTTTCGAAAACTTGTAAACAATGAATTACATATTCCACCTCCAAAGCCTTTGCCTGGTGGCACAACTAATTTACCTCATGTTTTTATTGGTGACGAGGGTTTTGCGCTACAAACATATTTGATGAGACCGTTTCCTAGGAACCAGGCAGAGAATAACGGTGAGAAAGCAAATTTTAACAAACGTCTATCTTCTGCCAGACGTATCGTCAAAAACGCATTTGGTATCTTAGCACACAAGTGGCGAGTATTCTTTCGACCTCTTGAAACAAAAGTTGATACAACTGTCCATATTGTCAAAGCTGCATGTTGCTTACATAATTATTTACGAGTTAAAAATGAATTATTTGAAATGCAGACGCCTGAAGAAACAATGCCCCGGAATAGTGCATTTCGGACAATTAATAATAATACTCACCGGGCTCGCAATGAAGCTTACAATGTTCGCAATTGTTTTATGAATTATTTTAATGACTAAACTAATTTAATAAAATTAATACTATACCAAGAACATGGAGTTTCAGTTTTAAACCTAATAAACAAAACTTAAAATGCACAGCATTATTATTCCATGTATCAGTAGGTACTTACCATCTTTCATACGGAACCGCGTTGCAATTTCTCGCCACGTGTTCATTATCTTAACTTTATCTTTATAATCGAGATCTTCCAAATCGTACAAATACGGATAACATCGTACGGCATCTATAAACACCTCTGTTTGATCGTTAGACATTTTTTTTACACTCCGCTGACACTTTTGTGTGCACAAATAAACAAAATGGCCGGCCGCTGCCCGCTGCCCGCCGCCTGCAGCCCGCAGCCAACCCCGGTCCGGTCCGTACGCGTTCTTCCCTCCCCACCGCGCCGCCGGGCAAATATGCGTTCTTTGGTTGTGCTCGCATGGTCAGATCGCATTCTATACAAAATATAATGAGACCAACAATGTTGTTCATACATGATGCCTGCGTTCGCTTTGACCTGACCGCTGACCGCAGAACGCATCCAGTGTGACAAATCCTTAAACGCTTTATTACGGTAAGCGTTTCCAAGTATTTGTTTTCGACTTCATCACAGTCGTCCGTCCGCTTTTGGGTCGATGGCACATATCTCTAAGTTTAACTGTTCGAACTTGTCAAATGTAGACCGCAGTCTCTCCTCCTTTATGAGAAGGCACTGCCGATCAAGTGCACCAACCTCTGCATCGCGAAAGAAATTGTACTGCTTTGTCAAAACGCCCTTTTGAGAGGCACGCTTTCGTAAAAGAGCGGCTAGTGGCTCAGAGCCGTTATCACTATCCGAACCTGACATTATAGTATAACAAGCACTTTATGATAACTTAGAAACTAATTAACACTTGTTAAACAAATACGTTTTTAGTGGTACGATTAAAATGGCATGGCATACAATATAACAAACTCTCATCTAAGATAGTAAAACTGCTTTGTTTTAGGTCTGTCACATATAGCCCATCATACTTGCAGAGGCTGATGACATCTTGAAAAGTCAACTAAGTTAAACTCATGTCTAAACGCATTTCAACTCACCGAACATTCCTTTTAGGTGTTGCCAGCGGCAGCGCGATGGTGAAAACAAAAAGTATTCAGTTTTAAATAGTGGTATTTTATTTCTTATGTGTTACAAGTACTAAAGAAATAAAATTCATAAATAACAATACATTAAATGTGTTATGGCTGGACAAGCTTATGTAGCAGTAAGTCGTGTAAGGTCCAGGACAAGTTCATTTAGACTACAGGCCTTTAGGCAGGAAAACCACCAGGAGACCTATGCAGGATGATAGAAGAGTGTAAAGTATTAAGATTCAGCACTATGCCGTCACTTATAAGCTGTCCAACTGAGTGTGATTGAAGAGGGGGGGTCGCAACCCTCTACCATTTCTCCTTGTCGCATAATTTTTGTACGGCATTGCGAAATAATGGATTAGAAGAGGTATTGAAACTGTATGGAACCAATGCCGTACTTAATCAAATGACCAAATTTACTCTGTAAATTACTCGTACTCTGTAAAATTTTCCGACAAACGTATGATTATAAAGTTAAAATTTATAATTTTTATAGTTTCAATACCTCTTCTAATCTATTATTCCGCAACGCCGCACAAAAATAATGCGACAAAGAGAAATGATCGAGGATTGCAACCCCCCCTCTTCAATTGCACTCAGTTGGACAGCTTACAAGTGACGGCATAGTGCTGAATCTTATTACTTTATACCCTTCTATCATCCGACATAGGTCTCCCGGTGGTTCATTTACTACGTGAATTTTGTTCACGGGCCTGTGGTCTAATTGTAACAGCTTCCCTTCTTCCTTCTCCCTTTCGGATGTTGGACATTAAAGCCTAGTTTCTCTTTTTCACTTATAGAAATAATACCAATAAAGAAAAACATTAGCCTACATTATATGTAACTTATTCTCATTTTCTAACTTTTTTATTTCTACTGCATTTAGATTCAGAAGCATGCTTCAGGTTTAATTTGAGAGTCTTTCTTTATTTTAGCCAGAAATTCATCACAAGGACTGCATGTGTCGCGTCTTGGATATCCAAATCCTATGTTAAAATTATTTACGAATATAGATCTATACGATTTGTAGGATAGTTGGTGTTTGTCTTCAAATATTTCATACATTTTATTGACATTTAACTTCTCTGGTAGATACGTTTTTGAGCTAGGCTATACTTTTTTAGGACGATAGCTATGTTTTTCTTGCATGTCAGTTGAGGCTCTACATGATACAAGCAACGATAGTCTTTGCCTTGTAATTCCATGCGAATAAAGAGGATATGCGAACATTTATACTGAAATAAAACCTTTATATGTTTATTATATATTTTTATTTTTTTATTAAAGTATAGTTTACATTTTTATCTTTTTGGAATATATAAAAAAAACACATATGCCACCATTAGAGTAGAGCTCAAAATTTTTAAATATAAGCAGTGCTTATTTGTCTGTTTGATGGTAATTTTTGAAGCAGGGTACGGCACACAATGGTACCAGACATTTATCACACTGTATCTTGGAACGGCGATTCTTTTGTGCATTGCTACACAAACGACATCTTCTGTATGTGGCTATTTCTACTGGCCAATGTTGACCCACTTCAGCAAATCGAATTTCTTCAGGCACGCCAAACACATTCTTTTGCCTAGATGTACTCGGCTGTGACTGTGCAGATTTACTTTTTTTAGAAGCGAACTTCGGCATGGAGGCAAAGGACCGTTTGCAAAATGTTGTATTTGCAACTAGTTCTCGTGACAACGTCAGTCGAAATTCTTTTTGTGTCATCGTCGAGTGGTTTCTTTTGTTTGAGACATAAAATATATGCATTTGTTATAGCGGTGTCAACGAGGAAATAAAATATGCGTTTCCAACATTTCGAGCTCTTCCTTCCTGCATATGGGGTCCTTTTTTGGTCAAAGCGGCCTACCCCACCCGTACGTTTTGTATATTCTAAAATAGACGGTGGACAAGCAAATGCTTTTTTAGAGCCATCATGCTGAGTTCTTCCACATGATGTCTTCTGCTTCGGATGAAATGCAGTGCTCAAAACACTTACCAATTTGTTATCTTTCCAAATAACAAACCTAACATTTTCTTTCACCCTCCTTTCCATTCTCCTCTTTTCAGCTTTTTTGTTTTTTGGTTTGCATCTTTCACAGCCTTTGTTATTCTTTCATCAGTTTTTTTGTTACCAGTCACTTTGGGCTTTTTTACTAGTAGTGGCATATCTTGGCGATCATTTCGGACTGTGGCAGCGGCATATATACCATTATCATACAAGTTTTGTAGTAGAGCTGGACTGGAAAAAAAGTTGTCAAAAGCAATATGACCCATATAGTTGTCATTTATTAGTGACTGGCATAGTTTCATGACAACATTGCTGCCTAATCCTGCAGGTCTACTACGAAAACAAACTCCGGATGATCGGCTCCGACCGACAGCTGAATGGGATCTGTAGCCTACCGCGAAAAACATTCGGACCGATACATCTCGGTTGGAAGTTATAGACTTATGTCGGATGAGAGTCGGATCGAACGAAACGGCCGATTCGATCAACTGACCGATTGTCTATCGAGGTAGGAAACTTCCATAAGTTCGGCCGATGTATTGTTTATCGGACTTCGTAGTAGACCTGCTGATTCTACATTTTCTGTTTTCCCAGTGTAAACTTGAAATTGATACAAATAGCCAGTGAGGCTATCGGCCCTAGCCCAAACTTTGATACCTCGTTTTATAGGTTTCATTGGCATATATTCCTTGAGAGTCGACCTCCCTTTGAATTTGATCATACATTCATCAATCGACTGAGAATGTGTGTTTTTGGCATTCATTTGGCATTTCAGTTGGCTGGCCTCGTGGCTTAGTTGGTAGTAGCTCTGCCTGCGAAGCCGAGGGTCGTGGGTTCGATCCCCACCCAGTGCAAATATTTGTGTGATGAATTCAAATGTTTGCACTGTGTCTGGGTGTTTCTATGTATAATAAGTATGTATTTAAAACTATATAAGTATTATATGAGCTATCTGGCCGCCATCACACAAGCTTTGCTTAGTTTGGGGTCAGATGGTGTTGTGTGTGAATTGTCCACCAATATTTATTTATTTTATTTATATTTATGTGTTATACACATATATGTAATATAGCACACACAAAAATTACACAGAAATAAATCACACAGTATAAAAGGAAATCACACACAAAAATTTAAATGAGTGAAACAAAATAAAATATGGGTTTGATAAAATTAGGATTGAATAGGGCTAAGGAATAAGGACTGAGAAAAATTCAAAGCACTTACAACATGGTATTTTTCGCTGAATCGATTTCTGGATTCCCTCCGACAGCAACCATAGGTTCTTTTATTGTAAAAAGCCGCGATTTTAGAGACTTTATTTTACAATCCTACCGACTGCGCCAATTATGTTGATTGCAGCCGAAGGTCGCAAAAAAAACCAATTTACTTTTAACTAATTTAATAAAAATGATATTACAATTATAATTAAACTTAAAATGAAGTGATTCGATCGAAGTTGGATCTAAGAATGCGCTTGGCGACGGGCCGGCCGCGCAGGCTGCTTCGGGTGTCGCAACGTGGTCACGTTCCCACGGCACGTTGCGCTGACGCCGCGATTCCTGCTGTTGCTCGGAATTGTGGTTGATGCCGATGTAGCTATTCCTATACATTAGGGTGGTGTAACACCTCCCCCCGTAGAACAGCGACTGTTGAAGATCTTTGTCGTAAACGGAGCTGAGGGTTGATTCTGGTTTGGCTCAATCTTCGTTGTAGTCGGTATGGTGTAGACTTCTTGTAGCTGAAGTTGTCCTTGGTGGCTGGGCTGGCTCGGCGGGTTATCTACTTTATTTTGGCGATGTCTGCGGTAGTAAAGGCTACACATTAGTAGGATTACACCTATCAATGCCACGTAAAGTGGGATAGTGGTATGATAGAGGCCATAATTGATATCTTCAATTGGTTTCAACGGCGACTGTTTGGAAATTCTGGTATTCAGCTCATGAAGACTTTTCAGGCTGATGGAGTTTAGAGTGATTTCAGGTGCGGCGACTGAAGTGGTGATGGTGTTATTAGGCAGGTCCATTAGCTTTAGTGCTTGGCCTTTCAGACGATCTTTGCTGTTGGAGATCGTGAACTGAGGCGTCTCTATGTAGCACTGCTGCGGGATAATGGCTAGGTAGCTACCTAGTACAGTCTCGTATACATGCCGGTCGCATGAGAGATGAATCTTAGTTGGATGAGGGAAGCTGATAGTGTAATGCTTTTCGTCTAATTCTTCATATGCGGGATTCTCGAAGGCCACGGTGACTGGGTTGCAGAGGGGACTCCGCTGCTGCGTCTCGATGAGATGGTGTATACAGTCTCCAGATGTTCGGCTCTGCGGATTCTTGTTCGCGTCGCATAAGTACCACTTGCTGGTCTTCGGGCATTCTGCCTCTATGTACCTGAATTGTTTCTCATGGATAGCCAGCGGGGCTAGCACGGACTGTGGACTAATAGTCTTTCCACCATTTTTATCCACCTGTCAGTGGATATAATAATCATTTCCACCTTGCATAGCATGGCAACAGGGGAAAGGGATAAAATGTTTCCACTTGACGTTTGTCGTGGACATTATATCCCGCTACTCCCCGGTGTATAGCACGGACTCGGGAAAACGAAGATAAATAATACTCTTCAATTGATATATGACAGGGGACAAACTATCGTCTGATTTGGAGGTGGGGATATAAGTAAATCTCTCTCAAACATAATGTCGCGAGCATATTATAATTATATTTTAATTATATAATTACTCATTTTTATATCTAAATGCGTTCTCTATACTAAGGTATGTGATTTAGATGAGAAAATGTTTTATAGTTGTTTACAAAAATATAAAACCTACATATAAAACCTCAAAACGCAGCACAGAAAAAAAAAAGTAAAAAGAGCAAACGTTGACAGAAAAACTGATGATCAATACGTCATTTTTAGGGTTCCGTAAAACTTAAAAACGGAACCTTTATAGATTCGTCACGTCTGTCTGTCACAGCCACTTTTTGCCGAGACTATGAAAACTACACTGTTGAAACTTGGTAAGTAGATGTATACTGTGAACCGCATTAAGTTTTTATAAAAAAAATTAAAAAAATTAGGGTTGCCCCCCATACTGAGAAATGAAACTCATCAAACCTACACGTGTGGGGTGTCTATCGGGAGGTCTTCAAAAACGATATTGAGGTTTCTAATATAATTTTTGTCTACACTGAATAATTTGCGCGAGAGACACTTCCAAAGTGGTAAAATGTGTGCCCCCCCCTCTAACTTCTAAAGTAAGAGAATGAAAAAATATATGATGTACATTACCATGCAAACTACCAACGAAAATTGGTTTGAACTCGATCTGATAAGTAGTTTTTTTTAGTACGTCATAAATACACTATCATTAAAACTTCGATCAAAGTTACAACGAAGTACAAGAACTATGTGTACTATGTATATTATGTTACTTGCTGCAACGGAACCCTTCATGGGCGAGTCCAACTTGCACTTGGCCACTTTATTATTTAATTTTCTTATAACGGCAATACTGAAGTGATAACGCTACTCCCGCCGTATATCCACCGTGGAATAACTATCCACCGGCGAGTCCGTGCTCTGACAGTGGACAAAATTGACAAGGGGGAAAGAGATTATTTCCTTTCCCGGTGGAGTAATTGTCAACTGCCCGTGCTAGCCCCGCAGGAAGGGATAAGGGGGAAATAATATTTGATTATACATATTGGGGACTATAGATAGTTTATAAAGGTCATAAATGGATGACATGACGATAGGAAATCTAAAAACTATAACTATAGTATTATCTACGTAATATGAACCTATTTTAACTATATCGTAATACTCTCTATTATCTAAATCTAACACCTTATCTCTGCCATATAATATGCTCAGCTTGCTAATTTCAGCTCGTAGTGCATATAAATCTAGAACCGAATGATGTAAAGTGGAAGTCCTAATGAACGCTAGAATATTTTGTAATTTGATTATTTCAAACGAAACTGCGTCTACATTGTCACTTAATATCATTAAAATTTGAGCAAAGTGTGCGTATTTAACCATATCGTCTTCATGCGTTGCTTCGCTGTCGCGAATTTTGCTAATTAAGCCAACCATTTTGTTCTGGTTGTCAATCAGACTATTAATGACTTTTGAATATTGTAAAGTCCAGTTTTTAGAAATACTTATATGGTTATTAAATTCATTTGCTAAATTATTTTGGTTTTCCTGAAGGGATTTTAGAGCCTGATTATAATGCTCTGCATCTGTGTAGTCAAGATTCCCTGTAACACTTTTTATTACCGAACCGAGACCATCAATCAGACCTCTTTTTACACGTTTAGACTCAAATGTCTCTAGTTGTTCTAGCACACTGTTAAGTAGATTTTTGAGGTATGTGATATGAGGTTCGTACAGAGACCTAGTTTTATTATTAAAATCGGGGTTAATAGAGTCTAGTTGTTCCTTGACGGAACTAATACGGTCTCTCAATTCCTCCAGATTTATGTGTTGTAGAAAGGAATGGTAGTGGGTTATGATCCTAGCGGGTCCTAACTTGAAAGGTAAGATACCAGGTCCATTATTGAGATTCTCAAGTGTTATCTCTTGCGTTTGAATTGTTCCCAGGAGAAGAAGGAAGGTCAGCGTCAGCCTGTAACAATTGGGCTGATTTAGGGACTCTCTTAAGTCTCGTTTTGGCAACAGGCCCTTTCCGTTTCTTAGTATATACAGGTTCATTGGTAATCAGCCTGCATCCGTTTAAGGGCATGTTCTGTATATTTAAACAAACAACTTTTGTTCTACAACTTTCGTTAAAACTCAATAGAAAACCCAAAAAAAAAATAGTGTTTGTTGCCCTTTTTTGTACTGTTTAGTGACTTTTTAGTGTTTATTCACTTCGGCACATAATTTTTTGCGCGTTAAAGAGCGTACGCACTCTTGTTACGAATTGTTACTGAGAGTTCGATGCTTTTAGACTGTGCAAATACATTTTTTATTTATTTTATAAAATAAAAAAAAACATACATTTTTAAAAACTTTAGAACAAAAGTTGACGTATTAAATGTACCTAACATCCCCTTAACCCTTAAATGGATTTTGTCACTCCTATAGGACGTAAACAAAACACACACACCAATACAAAATGCACACGCATTGACGGCTCTAAAACGGTTCTTGACGACTATCAGGCTATCCTTTTCTAAATGATGCTATTGCGGGATACTGGATCATAGAAAAATTAAAATTGCACGCCATTTTTAAAATAGAACACGTGGTGACAGGTTTTGCTCCAGATAAAAGTGATTGTTACGGTGAGTAATTTTATTGTTTTTATTAACTATTATTGATTTTCGTTTATTTGACAATTAAGTAATTATGTTGTGTAGTATTTATCAAAATCACGATCTTAGTTTTGCCTAGAATCTCATGTATATGTTAATGTCATATAAAACGGACATTGCCCTAAAGGTGTAGTACTGAGTACTTTTCGCGTCCGTCACTCAGAAAGGACGTTGCCTTGAACGTGTATCAACAAGTAGTTCTCGTGTTTGTCACATAAAACGGACATTGTCTGTTTATCTATTACTGTTGTTCTGTTGTATATATATTTTATATTTTTTTATTTTTAGGTGGACATGTCTTGGAGAGCAAAAAAAATGATAGCCCTCATACCTCCAGAGGGCTCAGATGATTCTGAGCTGGAAGCTGACGAAGACCCAGAAGATCAAATAGCAGCTCGTAACTTTTTTCAAAACTCGACCACATCATCCTCACCACGAAGTATCCCCCCTGAATTGTTCGATTTAATTCAAGGCCTTAGCGACGACGATGATCCAGTACTTGAAAAACAACCTGGTTATGACAGTGCCCACATTGATCTGCACATGATCGTCCCTGACCCTAATTCACCACAAAGTTCGAGTGCAGACACAGCTTCGTTTGTTCAGACAAAACTTCCAGGTAGACCTTCCTGTGTCATACCCGAGAGTCCATCAACTAGTTCCGGAATATCACCGCTGACGCCAGGAGTACAAACACGTAGAACTAGACAACATATAACTGCAGAATCCTCTCCTATGCCGCCTCCGCTAACACCTGCTGTAAGAAAGCGTAATGCGAAAAAATTAGAATTCAATTTCAAAAAAGTTAAGTATACCGGCACTGTAGATATAGATGCAGAAACCCAATTTTCTGAACAACATGAAGTGAAGTCGCCGCAACATTATTTTAAAACATTCTTTGACGATGAAATATTAGATTTCATCGTGGATATGACTAATTTATATGCCGTTCAAAATAGAGGAAAATCAATTGAATTGGGTAGAAAAGAATTAGACATTTTTCTTGGGATCGAAATCGTAATGGGAATTATAAAAATGCCGGCCATTGAGGACTATTGGAGTCAACATCTCAAGTTAGAATCGATCTCATCGGCAATGTCTTTGAAACGTTTTATATGTATAAAGCGTTATTTACATTTCTGTGATAACACAAATGTAAATTCCAACGACCGATATCATAAAGTAGCCGTTGTCATGGAACACGTTAGGAAAAAGTGTCTACAAATTGAAGAAGAAAGATCTTTTGCCATAGACGAAATGATTATTCCCTATAAAGGGAAAAAAGCTGGAAGCAGAAAGCAATACATTCCTAAAAAACCCCACAAGTGGGGTTTTAAATTTTTGGTTCGTGCTGGGTCTTCAGGAATGGTCTATGATTTTTTTCCCTATGATGGCGCAAACACCTTCCAAAAGGACAGATTTACAGAATGGGAAGAAGACTACCTAGGCGTTGGAGGAAAAACTGTTGTGAAATTGTGCAAAACCATATCAAATCCAGTATTATGCACAGTGTACTTTGACAACTGGTTTACATCACTAGAGTTAGTATACTACTTGAGGAATGAGATGGGAATTTTATCGCTTGGCACTATCAGGAACGATAGACTCCGCAATTGCCAAATAATGACTGATAAAATCATGAAAAAGAAGGGACGGGGAACTTTTGAAGTGGTATGTGATAACTCAAAAAAAGTGGCTGTCATCAAGTGGATGGACAATAAGTGCATCAATATAGCAAGCTCATTTTGTGCGCAAGACCCTGTAGGCACGATACAGCGATATGATAGAGTCCTGAAGAAAAAAATATCTGTCCCCTGCCCAAAAATAATAAAAGAATATAACAGTCACATGGGTGGCGTTGACATTGCTGATATGCTGACAGCTTTGTACAGAATTCATATGAAGTCTAAACGCTGGTATTTATCAATTTTTGCGCAAATGCTGGACATTTGCCTCAACAACAGTTGGTTATTACATCGTCGAGACTGCCAGCAAGTCAGCGAAAATCATCTGAGACTAAAAAAGTTTCGTGTCAATGTTGCTCTTGCGCTGATGATGTCTGGAACAAAGTCCAGGAGTCAGAGAACTGCAGTAGAATATTCTGGCCCCACAATCGAGAAACCTTTCTCAGCCAGACCCATAGACGAAGCACGATTGGACTGTTACGACCATTTTCCGACGTATACTTCTCAAGGGCGTTGCCGGCTATGTAAAAACGGGAAAACAATGGTAATTTGCACAAAATGTGAACAAAGACTTTGTTTTACCGCAAAGAAAAATTGTTTCCTCCTATTTCACAAAAAAAAGTAAATAGTGTGCACTTCCTAAAATATAAAGTCAACCTTAGATCATTTGAAAGTTCCTAAATATGTAACTATTGGTCTCTTAATTTTAATAATTTTTATAAGAGGATCTTTTTTTGTTCTGTAATTTCTAAAAATAGATTTTTCGTTTATATTTTCCGTGTTTTTGTACATTTGCTGTTTCTGTGTCATAAAAATATATTTTTTTTAATTTCTCATGTTACAGATAATGTCCGTTTCATGTGACATGTAGAGATTTTGTAGGTATGAGTAGTTAAGGGCAATGTCCGTCATATGTGACATGTCATATTTCTTAAAATAATAAACTTTTTTCGAAAAAAATTGTTTCAATATTTTATTTTAATCTTATTATAACCTCTTATTTCAAAAATTTCCCAAAAAACCAGAGATTTCATGCAGTGACTATTTAAGGGTTAAAAGGATCCAGGCTGATTACCAATAACCCTGTATATGAATCGGAAGGTCTGCCATAACCGTATCGTGAATGTATCGGGGAGCTACTTTCTGACGCGAAGCGAATGGATTCTTTACAAAAATCTGCTGCTCGGGCGAGAGTTTAGCTTCGGGTTCCCGTTCCTTATTTCTGTTGGTCGTCAGTTGTTCACGCGAGGTACTCGAGAGGTCATGTATTGTTTTATAAGCTATGGTCATTTTGTCTTTGTGGTTAATCATATACTGTTGTAATAATTGAGAAGAAATGTCTATGTCAAAAGGGTCTCGAGGGTCATAATGTCCGGTTATAACTTCAATAGGCTTACATTTTGTAAAACTGTGAATGCTACTATTGTATGCTAAATACCATACGGAACCAAATTAATTATTGACTCAGATTTTTTAACTAGTTTTAGAATGCGAAGATGTTCCAAAGGGGTTGAATGAAACCGCTCCACTATTCCATTTTCATTAGGAGCGTGAGGGGCAACCGTATGGTGGTGGATTTTATGAACCCTTACAAATTCGGCTAAAAGTTGGTTAGTGAACTCAGTACCGTTATCAGTTACTATGGTCGTGGGTATACCGTGGTGAGAACAATAGTTTAGTAAGCCTTGTACTACACTTACAGCGGTGCCGTCACGCAAGTGGTAAGCTTGTGCAAATTTAGAAAAAGTATCTACAATGGTCAGAAATTTTTTACTTTGGATTGTTAATAAGTCCAGATGTACAAGCTCAAATGGTTTAGTTGCAGGAGGGCCAACTTTAAATTGCTGCTTAATTGGGTTGCGATCATATTTCGCCTGCCCACAGATGGTGCACTCATTAATAAATTTTGTTATACTCTCTCGCATTTTTGGCCAGAAGTATTTGTGGGATAATGCTAAATAGGTCTCATTTATACCACGATGGTTCGCCTTACCATCATGATATTTGCTAATAATTTCTTGCTGTTTAAGATACTCCCTTACATTTTCCACTTCGGTGCTAGTTAGTGTTAGGTCCATAGCTGAACTTTTAAAAGTTCTCTGCAAAATAGGTACTATAGTATATGTTAGGTGGCCACACTTTGTCATATTGTAATTGTAGTTTAGCGTGTGGCAACACCGACCCCTTTCATGCTCTGCTCGTCCAATGGCGTACACGCCGATGTACTAAGATATACTGGAAGACTAATAAATACATACAAGGACTATATCTGGATTTCATTACATGCTGCCTGCCCTTACTGTCGCCCAGACAGCTCTCGCCGTCCAAACAACAACAAGACATGGTGTCAGAAGTGATTTGGTAAGAAAAAATAGACACGTGTCCCGTCCGCCACATTTTCATTGTCACGTAAGTAAACTAAACAAACATGACAAATACAGGCGACACGAAACTGACTCAACATTTATCCAAATCTCTCAGCAGTCATTTGCCGCCACTAAATATGAAAGCTTCAAATATGCCGTTAGAATGGAAAAATTGGCTAATGAGATATAAAATTTACATTCGGGCAAATAACCTCGAAACTGAATCGGACACGAGGAAAGTCGCAATTCTACTTCACTTCATCGGTTCAGACGCATTGACCACTTTCTACTCGTTCAACTTAGACCTGGACACGGTGAGTCTCACATGTTTGACAGAGAAATTTGATAGACATTTCCTGCCACAAATAAACATTACGATCGAACGTTATAAACTTTTCAATAGAAGACAAGGACTTAACGAGAGTATAGATGACTACACCACCGATCTAAGAAATATATCAAAACAATGCGGATTCGACATATTAGAAGACAGCATACTACGAGACGTGTTTTCACTAAATTTAAATGCAAACAATCAGTACATTAAAGAAAAAATTCTAACAGAGAAACCAGATACACTAGACAAAGCTATACACATTGCAAAGAGCTTAGAAGCCACACGGGAACAAGTCAAGACTTTAGAAGAATCACCATTAATCGGTCAGATCTCTAAAACGTCACAGCAGCAGCGTCAACGGGGCAAGTCAAGGACACAGTCAACGTCACGTCATCCATGTAAGTCGCAACGAAAGGAGCCGTTCACATTTAATACAACGAGTTCACAGTCAACATCCAATGTTTGTCAGCGATGCGGTCAAATTCATAAATATAAATGTCCAGCCAAAGGAGTCAAATGCCGACGATGTTCTAAATATAATCATTTTGCAAGTGTTTGTAGAAGTATTAATGTAGTAAATGCAGATCCTAGTGAGTTTAACTATAGTGATAATTCTGATGAGGACTTACATTTAGACACTATTGTAATAAATTCTATTAACAGCACTCAGTCATGGACAGCTGAACTAGAGATCAACAGTAAAATGGTAAATTTTGTTCTAGACACAGGCGCAGACACAAATATACTATCTACACAAACATTTCACACACTCAATTTTCCATCAGATATAATCAAGAAAAGTAAACATAGACTTTCATCATTTAGCGGTGAAATCATACCAACTGTAGGCCAGTGCAGCGTACGAGTTAGATTTAATGACAGTCGATTCACCATAAACTTTCATATTGTCGACCTTAAGTGTAAGAATATAATAGGCAGGGATAGTTGCAAGACCCTCAATTTAATTAAACGAGTACACAAGGTTGAATTTACTCCACAGCTACCACATGATTTAACTAGTGGTATAGGTTGTATTAAAGATCTAGAGGTTGAACTAAAACTCAAGCCAGATGCCACTCCCGCCGTCGCAGCATGCAGACGGATCCCTTTTCAACTGAAGGAACCTCTGAGGAGATACCTCCAACAACTGGAGGAACAGGACATCATAATGAGAGTTGAGGAGCCAACGGAATAGGTGAGTCCAATAGTTTTGGCTACAAAGAAAGACGGTAAAATTAGGCTTTGCATAGACCCCCGTAAACTTAATGAAGCTATTATGAGACCACATTTTCCTATCCCAACCTTAGATGAAATCAAATCTGACCTCTCTGGATCAAAGTATTTTACAACATTAGACGCAAACAAGGGCTTCTGGATGCTGAAATTAACTGAAAAGTCTTCAAAGCTGTGTACATTCATCACTCCATTCGGCAGGTACAGATTTGCACGCTTACCTTTTGGCATTAGCTCCGCTCCAGAAATCTTTCATAGCGAAATGACTAAACGCTTTAGTGACATAAAAGGAGTTAAAATAATGATGGATGATTTTCTCATTTATGGAAAAACTTTAAGTGAGCATAATGAGACTTTACAAAGAGTCATAGACAGAGCACGTTCAATTAACTTAAAATTTAATAGTCAAAAGTCAGTAATTTGTGCCAACCTGGTAAAATACCTAGGTCATATTTTCTGTCAAGATGGAGTCAGAGTTGATACATCCAAAGTTGAGGCAATACAAGACATGCCCGGTTCTACAAATCTTACTGAACTTCAGAGATTCCTTGGAATGGTCAACTACTTAGGCCCATTTATAAAAAACTTGTCACAAGAAATTTCACACCTTAGACACTTACTTAGTAACAAAAACGAATGGTTATGGACAGAAAAACATGAATCAGAATTCAATCGTGTCAAGTATCTGATTAGTTCTGCCCCAGTACTTACATATTATGATCCGAAGAAAGAACTAATACTGTCTGTCGATTCTTCCAAGGACGCTCTGGGTGCAGTCATAACACATTCAAAGCAGCCAATTGCCTATGCATCTGCTTCTCTCACATCTTGCCAACAAAATTACTCTCAGATTGAAAAAGAGCTATTAGCTGTATTGTTTGGTTGTACTAAGTTTCACCAGTACATATACGGTAGAAAAATAACTGTTGAAAGCGACCACAAACCATTAATAACATTATTTAAAAAAGCACTGTTTGACATACCTGCTAGGTTACAAAGAATCATGATGAGGCTACAACCCTATGATCTTAATGTAATATATGTACCTGGTCGTTACATATTTATAGCAGATACACTCTCACGAGCTGCCCTCCCTATGTCTACCCTTATAGATCTTGAAGAAGATATTGATCTTCATGTAAATCTAATGATTTCAAGTCTAACAGTGAGTGCTAATAAATTGCTTGAAATACAAGAAAATACTAAAAAGGATACAACACTGTGTAAAATTATACATTACTGTCAAAACAATTGACCTGAACACAAACAGTCAGTCGGTCAATCTGTTAAACCATATTTTTCCCTGAAAGATCAGTTACATGTTGTTATTAACATATTATTCAAAGGAAATAACATAGTAATTCCTGAAAACATGCGAGAACAATTGCTCAAATTAATTTATGAAGGCCACCAAGGCATTAATAGTTGCATACGCCTGGCAAAAACAACTGTTTATTGGCCTCAGATGGATCAAGATATAGAGAAATATATTAATCAATGCCATACCTGTTTAACCTTTCGAAGAAACAATTCTAAACAGCCTATAATTCACCATAATTACACCATGCAAAGTAGGCATAGATATTTTTGAAATATTTAGCCAGAAATATCTAATAGTTATAGACTATTTTTCTAAGTATATAGAACTTGCTTTACTCAAGTCTGGTTCATCTTCAAATGTAGTAATCAAACATTTAAAGTCTATCTTTGCACGACACGGTATACCAGAAATTATGAACTCAGACAATGGTCCACCTTTTAATAGTAAAGAATTTAAAGCATTTACATCATCATGGCTCATCAAGCATACTACTTCAAGCCCATATTTGAGTAAATCGAATGGAATGGTAGAAAGAGCAATTGCTACAGTTAAAAATATATTGAAGAAATGCAAGTTTGATAATACTGATCCCTACTTAGCATTACTTACTTATAGGAACACACCAAAAGAAACTGGCTATTCCCCTTCACAACTGTGCATGTCCAGACATTTGCGTACAAAATTACCATCCACAGAAGCTTCACTTTCACCACAAACTGTCGATAAGAAATGCTTACAGGAGAACATCAAAAAACAACAAGTAAAATCATCACTTTATTACAATAAAAACACAAAGCCGCTATCCCAACTTAAGCAAGGTGACAAAATTTACTTTAAACACAAACCACAAGGCACTTGGGTTCCTGGTATCATTTTTCATACAGACACACATCCTCGCAGCTACATCATCACGTTACCACAAGGTACTTTCCGTAGAAATCGCGAACATATATTAAAACCTGTGGTTGCTCCCATGACTGATAATACTGTCCACGAAACAAGCACACAAAATGTTAGTACACAACTCACACAAGATAATATAGTCAGATTGCCTAAGACTACACGCTCTGGACGTGAGATTGAAAGACCTAACAGACTTGTGGAACAATAGTAGTTAATATTTAGTCGTATACTTTTGTATCAATCTATTTTTATCAAACATTTTGTTTTGGTTTTGTTATAGTACATTACACAATATGAAAATGTCAAATGACAATGACAATGACGTGATTTTGCTGTCATTGTACTATAATGCGTTTTGTTCATGTTTTTTTTGTAAACTGAATTATTATAAGCATTTACTTGGATTCTTAATTTAACAATATCATTTCACAGTAGGCTGTCACATCTCAAAAAAGAAGATGGAATTAATGTAATAAATTAGTATTAATGAACATACAAAATTAAATAACTTTTTCTTTAAGTATAGTGTAAGAGTTTTCATGGTTTTGAACAAAACAATTTTACTTACTTGTACTCACTATTTATCTGTTTGTCACAGCTATGAAATCTTATAAGCCGTTGATGTAAATAGTTAAGCTGTAAAAGTTTGTAATTACAGAGATGTAAAATTATTATTTTCAAAAAGGGAAAGATGTTAGGTGGCCACACTTTGTCATATTGTAATTGTAGTTTAGCGTGTGGCAACACCGGCCCCTTTCATGCTCTGCTCGTCCCATGGCGTACACGCCGATGTACTAAGATATACTGGAAGACTAATAAATACATACAAGGACTATATCTGGATTTCATTACATGCTGCCTGCCCTTACTGTCGCCCAGACAGCTCTCGCCGTCCAAACAACAACAAGACAGTATACATAGCTAAGCAGGGATTGATGAGTAAGCCAGTTTTAGTTTTGGTACGCACATACTCTTTTATGGCGTTTATAATGTCTTCCTCTAGGTTAGGTCCTGATACTTGGAGGGATATTCGCGTATGTGTATCAAACGGTTTAGTGATTACAGGTCTACTTTTTATGTCATTTACTACATTGATAATAATTTGCCTGGAGAATTTATTTAGGGGGTGGTCTGACATCGGGACATTCAAGACAGGATTTTAATTACCTGTATGAGCTGTGGCAGTCCTTGACGAGGATGCGCCAGCTTCAGAGGCAGTGATGGTTCCAGAGTCATCTAGTACATCGGATTTTTCAGAGATATTAACTGCGATTGACATAAGCTCATCGTTGTGTAACTCTACTCTTGAAAGAGCATCGGCATTAGTGTTACTTTTACCTTGTTTGTAGATGACTGTAAAATCATATTCACTAAGTTTTAAGCGCCATCTTGTTAGTCGCGAGCTAGGTTCCTTTAAGTTCATTACCCATTGCAGAGGCTTATGGTCCGTAATGATTTTAAATTTACGGCCAAATAATAATAATAATAATAATAATTTATAATAATATAATGCTTTATTACACCCACCAAAAATACATAAAGTCTTAACAAAAACTAATTAATTAAGAAAAAATACATTAAGTCTAAAAGTATACATAAAATCATTAACAAGTAACAGACTTAAATTAAACATTAATTTAGTATATTTTAAGCTAGTATTATTTGTACATAGTAAATGGCAGTGTAAAGGGCGGCCTTATTGCTTAAAGCAATTTCTTCCAGGCAACCTTTGTATGGAAAACTTGCGACAGAAATCGTATAAGTGTAGGTGGTATTGGTATAGAAGTACTAACAACTATAAAAATACATATATATACATAGTAAATAAAAATAAACAAAATATATCAAATCTATCAAAATATATAAATAAGTATGGTCTAATATACTTAGTTGCCCACACAATAGCCAATAATTCCTTTTCTATAGTACTGTAATTACACTCACTGGAATTTAGAGTTCTTGACGCATAGGCTATTGGTTTATCTGAGCCTACGGTTCCTTGAGATAAAATGGCACCAATTGCAACATTAGATGCGTCAGTAGTTAGTATAAACTCTTTTTTGAAATCGGGGTACTGCAGAATAGGATCATTAGTCAAAAGTGTTTTGCAATGCTCAAAGCACTCCACATATTTCTGGTCTAACGAAATTTTACTTCCCTTTTTGAGACATTGGGTTAGAGGTTTAGTCACACGTGCAAAATCTGGAATGAATTTTCGATAATAGCCAAGTAGTCCGAGAAAACGTTTGATTTCGGTGGTTGTTTTTGGCAGGGGATACCTTTGTATTGCCTGGATTTTATAAGGGTTAAGTTTGACACCCTCGTTTGAAATTACATGGCCCAAAAACTCAGTCTCCAACTTCAAAAATTCGGATTTATCCATTTGAATTTTGAAGTTAGACTCTCGCAGTTTTTTGAACACTTTCTCCAGATTTAGGATGTGTTCCTGGAGTGAGGTGCTAAATACGATAATGTCATCGAGATAGACAAGACATACCTCATTCTGCAGGTCTATGAGGACATTGTCCATCACCCGTTGGAATGTGGATGGAGAATTCTTTAATCCCATGGGCATTCTTAAGAATTCATAATGTCCGTTCTCTACGTTGAATGCAGTTTTATGTATGCTTTCTAAATCCACCTGGTAGAACCCACTTGCTAAATCAAGCGTGGTGAAATACTGACATTTGCCAAGTTTGTCAAGTACGTCAGTTATGTTGGGAATTGGATACTTGTCATCAATCGTTTTCTCGTTAACTTTCCTGAAGTCAACAACAAGACGCCATTTAGCCTTGCCTGAAGCATCGGCCTTTTTGGGCACAATCCAAATTGGAGAGCTCCATGCAGAGTCAGAAGGTCTAATAATGTTTTGTTCCAACATTTTATTAATTTGATCTCTAACTTCTTGTCGGTGGACATAAGGTATCTATAAGTTTTAGTATGTACTGGGATTTCATCGGTAGTTCTTATTTTATGTTTTATCTTGTTGGTGAATGTTAAAGCTTCTCCCTCAAGATAAAACACATCAGCGTAAGCCGCGCATAAGCGTTACAAGTTTACGCGTTCGTCCACATTTAAATGTTTAGTGCGGAGGCGGGAAACAACTTCACTAACGCGATTCGATAAAATTCCGGTACTCTCACTTTCTATATTAAAAAACTCGGCTTCTACCGGTCTATCCATAGAAAAAATAATGTCATTAGATGTGGGGTTAGTCACTTCTACCCAACCGCGGTTATTTTCAACTGTGGTTAAGCAATCTTATATAAGGCAATTACAAATAATCTGAGTTTCGACTACCACGTCTCCGTCTAGTGAATTTACTGGTAGCCTAATTAATTTGGAAGAATTGGCTGGAATAATTTCCTCATAAAGATTAGTGTTACGAGAGTCATACATTCGAATAGATATCTCAGCATTACGAGTAATCAAGACTTTACTATCAAGGTCTATTTTAGAACCCCACACGTCAAGTAGGTCAAATCCAATAAGTCCATTAAAGTAATTGTGGAACTTGTACACAAATAACGTAATGTCCTCTTGCTCACAGAATTCCGGGAAACAAGGTAAGGTTATTGAGCAATCATTTTTACTTGTGGCGTGTACATTTGTCACCTCAAAAGGGTCGTAGTTCAGAGGGACGTCACTAACATATTTTTCGACAGCGTCTGGGCTTATGAAAGACTGATTAGCGCCCGTATCAATCAGAAATTTTAATGGTGGGTTAGAAATTTGAATATAACTCAGCTGTCTTTGAATGTGAAAGTTAAGCTCTATTTTGGCTTTTCGCACTTCGACTCCTGGTGAAAATGTGTCATTTGCAGTTGGAGAACTCTGCTCTACTTCCTCTAAGATAACCGATTCAGCATAGTGCTGAGGCTCTGGGTAATACGCATAGTCAGTATAGTCTTGGTATGGGTAATAGTACTGTTCGTCGTAATCTGCGTAGTAGGTGTCGTAGTCAGGGTAATTATAGTCACATTCATTATGGTTCACTTCGCGAGTTTTGAAATAATTAGTCGGGGGCGGATTTCCGAACTTTCGCCAATCATGTCCCTGCATAGTAGGTGGTAAAGGTTTTGGAACAAAATGACTGACGCCGCTCATCGGACGAGTCTGATTACCAAATCTGTACTGAGGTTGAGGCCTATTATTATTCATAGAGAAATTATTTTGTTGGTTATTATAATATGGTGGCGGAGCACGCATCATTTGCTGTGTCCTGGTTAGGCCACGAGGTTGTTGCATTGGGTTTTGATACCCAGGTCTCCAACCTTGAGGAGGTTGAGCCAACATTGGCAGTTGCCGCGGTGGACCGGGCATGTTAAAGTTCGGCTGTCTGACAGGCATACCGAACGTCATAGGCTTTGGAGTGAAAGAATTCAATGGTAAACTTTGGATAAACTGAGACGGTTGATGGTACTCCGTTTTAGGACCACTACCATCATTGCGCTGTTGTAAATATAGCGTATTTAACTCCTCTTGGACAAATTCCAATGCCTTCTCTATAGATTCAGGTCGCATACAGCGTACCCAGCATCCTAGAGGATCTTTTAGACCTCTTAAATATACCTGAAGGGTTAGTTTTTGGTACAGTGTGCGTTTAGCCTCTATGGTAGATGGAATATGCTCGTGTAGAGACACATACGTCATTACTGTGCTAAAAAGATTTTGACAGCGCTCGTAAAATTCCTGAGGTGTACTAGACCCTTGGGTCTGTAGGGAAAGGTCACTATACAGAGCAGTTTCGTCGCGATGGTCTGCGAAATTATTAATAAGGGCACTCCGAATACCCAGCCAGCTTTCCGGTATGCCGTTCGAGTTTATCAGTCAAGACGCGGGTCCCGTGATTTTATTTTATGCCGTTAGTGAGGGCTAAGTTGGATATTTCGTGCCCAGGCTGTGGACTCGCGTGAGTTATAATTATTTGATCACACAAATTAATGAACTGCGTAAAGCCGGGTTCCCACGGCCCGTTGTTTCACAGATCAGATCGCGCCTTTACAGGCCGACAGGTCGTGGGAACGGTGGCATCCGATGAGGCCTGTGCTCGCCTGTCGTCGCCCGTCCGATCCGTCGGGAGTAGGTAAGTTCAAAGGCGCGGCGCGGCGCGGCGCGACGGTGCCTGTAGCGGCCTGTACGGGCGCGCCTGCGTCGGTTCATTTTCAAATGTTCCGCTAGGTTCCCGTACAAAATCATTTAGCATATCAGTTGCATTATATCTGTAAGTAATAAAGAGAAATATGTTTCTATTGCTGGAGAATATAAGGAGAATATAAATAATCGGGTTGAGCTAGTAAAAATTACCAACCTTGATCGGCTCTTGTTGAATGACGACACCCACCAGCGTCGTTTCTTCTGCTTTCTTTTAGCTTGATTTATCAAATGTTGACCACTAAATAAAACCACAGCGGCTGCACATGCAGCCATGCGCTGCGTATCACACATGGCGGTAACGACAGGCGGATACAGGCCGATACACACCGTTGGAATGGCTCGGCGCGAGACGTAATCAGCCGCACAGGCATCCACAGGCGTGGCGCGATCCGGCCTGGCCTGTAATAACACGGGCCGTGGGAAGCCGGCTTAAGGATGTGCGGGTTGCCGTCAAACTCGGGTAACAGTCTGAGTGACTTATAAATGACATCGATATTGTCATATGCAGATGGAGCCGGAGCCTGAGGCTGAGGTGTAGCTTGGCGCTGCTCCATTTCTTCTAGATTTCTACTTGCGTTAACTAAATTAAACCTATTATATGACCTACTTCTACCTACACTAATATCCTTAATTTTCCTCGGACGGAAAATTTTGGAAACTTTTAAATTAATTTAACACAATATATGAGTCTGTAAAAATTACACGGTACACATATATGTAATATAGCACACACAAAAATTACACAGAAATAAATCACACAGTATAAAAGGAAATCACACACAAACATTTAAATGAGTGAAACAAAATAAAATATGGGTTTGATAAAATTAGGATTGAATAGGGCTAAGGAATAAGGACTGAGAAAAATTCAAAGCACTTACAACATGGTATTTTTCGCTGAATCGATTTCTGGATTCCCTCCGACAGCAACCATAGGTTCTTTTATTGTAAAAAGCCGCGATTTTAGAGACTTTATTTTACAATCCTACCGACTGCGCCAATTATGTTGATTGCAGCCGAAGGTCGCTAAAAAAAACAATTTACTTTTAACTAATTTAATAAAAATGAAATTACAATTATAATTAAACTTAAAATGAAGTGATTCGATTGAAGTTGGATCTAAGAATGCGTTTGGCGACGGGCCGGCCGCGCAGGCAGCTTCGGGTGTCGCAACGTGGTCACGTTCCCACGGCACGTTGCGCTGACGCCGCGATTCCTGCTGTTGCTCGGAATTGTGGTTGATGCCGATGTAGCTATTCCTATACATTAGGGTGGCGTAACATGTTCAAGAAGTGGTCGTATTTTATATAATTTCTCATGGTTAACATCAGTTCTGTTTGGCATTTTGGAATTATCATTGAGATGTAAATATTTCATAATTTTTGGAAATCTTTTCAAAGTCATTGTCTCGGCAATCTCAATGACATGCAGCAATGGGTCACTGAACCAATAGTCTTCTTTGCAGGGCAGTTTGTGGATACCCATTTGAATTAGCAACCCCAGCAATGCCTTTATTTCCACTGCCGACACCGGTTCCCAATTCTGATCTTGACATTGAGATGCATATAGGTTAGTTTGGTCTAAGTCAAAGTCAAAGTACTTTATTCATAAATGTACAATTTACACGTCTATTAATAAAAACATAAAAACAAAAGAAAGAGCATACAAATTGTATACATTTTCAAAGTTTAAAATGACTACTTTACTGTATTATAATAATTATTGTACAGAAAACTGTCAAGCATTATATGAGTATAATATGTTCCATGTGAAATGTTTGCATGATTTTTTATAGGACTTTGCCATCACTCTCTAAAAATTCGGTGTAACTATAAAAAGTTTGATCGATAGGCAATTACAAATAATCTGAGTTTCGACTACCACGTCTCCGTCTAGTGAATTTACTGGTAGCCTAATTAATTTGGAAGAATTGGCTGGAATAATTTCCTCATAAAGATTAGTGTTACGAGAGTCATACATTCGAATAGATATCTCAGCATTACGAGTAATCAAGACTTTACTATCAAGGTCTATTTTAGAACCCCACACGTCAAGTAGGTCAAATCCAATAAGTCCATTAAAGTAATTGTGGAACTTGTACACAAATAACGTAATGTCCTCTTGCTCACAGAATTCCGGGAAACAAGGTAAGGTTATTGAGCAATCATTTTTACTTGTGGCGTGTACATTTGTCACCTCAAAAGGGTCGTAGTTCAGAGGGACGTCACTAACATATTTTTCGACAGCGTCTGGGCTTATGAAAGACTGATTAGCGCCCGTATCAATCAGAAATTTTAATGGTGGGTTAGAAATTTGAATATAACTCAGCTGTCTTTGAATGTGAAAGTTAAGCTCTATTTTGGCTTTTCGCACTTCGACTCCTGGTGAAAATGTGTCATTTGCAGTTGGAGAACTCTGCTCTACTTCCTCTAAGATAACCGATTCAGCATAGTGCTGAGGCTCTGGGTAATACGCATAGTCAGTATAGTCTTGGTATGGGTAATAGTACTGTTCGTCGTAATCTGCGTAGTAGGTGTCGTAGTCAGGGTAATTATAGTCACATTCATTATGGTTCACTTCGCGAGTTTTGAAATAATTAGTCGGGGGCGGATTTCCGAACTTTCGCCAATCATGTCCCTGCATAGTAGGTGGTAAAGGTTTTGGAACAAAATGACTGACGCCGCTCATCGGACGAGTCTGATTACCAAATCTGTACTGAGGTTGAGGCCTATTATTATTCATAGAGAAATTATTTTGTTGGTTATTATAATATGGTGGCGGAGCACGCATCATTTGCTGTGTCCTGGTTAGGCCACGAGGTTGTTGCATTGGGTTTTGATACCCAGGTCTCCAACCTTGAGGAGGTTGAGCCAACATTGGCAGTTGCCGCGGTGGACCGGGCATGTTAAAGTTCGGCTGTCTGACAGGCATACCGAACGTCATAGGCTTTGGAGTGAAAGAATTCAATGGTAAACTTTGGATAAACTGAGACGGTTGATGGTACTCCGTTTTAGGACCACTACCATCATTGCGCTGTTGTAAATATAGCGTATTTAACTCCTCTTGGACAAATTCCAATGCCTTCTCTATAGATTCAGGTCGCATACAGCGTACCCAGCATCCTAGAGGATCTTTTAGACCTCTTAAATATACCTGAAGGGTTAGTTTTTGGTACAGTGTGCGTTTAGCCTCTATGGTAGATGGAATATGCTCGTGTAGAGACACATACGTCATTACTGTGCTAAAAAGATTTTGACAGCGCTCGTAAAATTCCTGAGGTGTACTAGACCCTTGGGTCTGTAGGGAAAGGTCACTATACAGAGCAGTTTCGTCGCGATGGTCTGCGAAATTATTAATAAGGGCACTCCGAATACCCAGCCAGCTTTCCGGTATGCCGTTCGAGTTTATCAGTCAAGACGCGGGTCCCGTGATTTTATTTTATGCCGTTAGTGAGGGCTAAGTTGGATATTTCGTGCCCAGGCTGTGGACTCGCGTGAGTTATAATTATTTGATCACACAAATTAATGAACCGCGTAAGGATGTGCGGGTTGCCGTCAAACTCGGGTAACAGTCTGAGTGACTTATAAATGACATCGATATTGTCATATGCAGATGGAGCCGGAGCCTGAGGCTGAGGTGTAGCTTGGCGCTGCTCCATTTCTTCTAGATTTCTACTTGCGTCAACTAAATTAAACCTATTATATGACCTACTTCTACCTACACTAATATCCTTAATTTTCCTCGGACGGAAAATTTTGGAAACTTTTAAATTAATTTAACACAATATATGAGTCTGTAAAAATTACACGGTACACATATATGTAATATAGCACACACAAAAATTACACAGAAATAAATCACACAGTATAAAAGGAAATCACACACAAACATTTAAATGAGTGAAACAAAATAAAATATGGGTTTGATAAAATTAGGATTGAATAGGGCTAAGGAATAAGGACTGAGAAAAATTCAAAGCACTTACAACATGGTATTTTTCGCTGAATCGATTTCTGGATTCCCTCCGACAGCAACCATAGGTTCTTTTATTGTAAAAAGCCGCGATTTTAGAGACTTTATTTTACAATCCTACCGACTGCGCCAATTATGTTGATTGCAGCCGAAGGTCGCTAAAAAAAACAATTTACTTTTAACTAATTTAATAAAAATGAAACTACAATTATAATTAAACTTAAAATGAAGTGATTCGATTGAAGTTGGATCTAAGAATGCGTTTGGCGACGGGCCGGCCGCGCAGGCAGCTTCGGGTGTCGCAACGTGGTCACGTTCCCACGGCACGTTGCGCTGACGCCGCGATTCCTGCTGTTGCTCGGAATTGTGGTTGATGCCGATGTAGCTATTCCTATACATTAGGGTGGCGTAACATGTTCAAGAAGTGGTCGTATTTTATATAATTTCTCATGGTTAACATCAGTTCTGTTTGGCATTTTGGAATTATCATTGAGATGTAAATATTTCATAATTTTTGGAAATCTTTTCAAAGTCATTGTATCGGCAATCTCAATGACATGCAGCAATGGGTCACTGAACCAATAGTCTTCTTTGCAGGGCAGTTTGTGGATACCCATTTGAATTAGCAACCCCAGCAATGCCTTTATTTCCACTGCCGACACCGGTTCCCAATTCTGATCTTGACATTGAGATGCATATAGGTTAGTTTGGTCTAAGTCAAAGTCAAAGTACTTTATTCATAAATGTACAATTTACACGTCTATTAATAAAAACATAAAAACAAAAGAAAGAGCATACAAATTGTATACATTTTCAAAGTTTAAAATGACTACTTTACTGTATTATAATAATTATTGTACAGAAAACTGTCAAGCATTATATGAGTATAATATGTTCCATGTGAAATGTTTGCATGATTTTTTATAGGACTTTGCCATCACTCTCTAAAAATTCGGTGTAACTATAAAAAGTTTGATCGATAAGCCAGCACTTTAATCTATTTTTGAATCTATTTCTACAATTATGGCAATAGCTTCTGTGTCAAAGAACATTTCAAAAAATACAAGTGGCCTCGTCCTGTTCGCTATATTACGTACTGGTTCTAAAACAGGCGAATCAAAATGGGAAACTACAGGTTCCTGTGGCCAGGTTACTTTTTTCCACGATTCTTCGTCTTCATCAGATTCATTAGAGTCCTCACTATCCGACAAATCCGAATCCTGTACAGGTGGCTGGATTTGAAGGCCCTGGTTGAGGTGATAATGGTTGCTGAACTGGTGACTCTGGACGAGGGCTTAGTTCTGGAAAAATCCTATCATTTATTGGCTCATAGCTCTTATTTGACGACAGAATAGTAGCCAAATCTTCAACATCAGAAGTTTCCTCTCCATCTTCAGATTCATATCCGTCAGTAAAACCAAATAAGTCCTCTAAAGCTGCTTCTATTTCATCAGGTTTCAGAATTTTCATTTTTCTAAAAAGACAGACAGTATGTATAAGGTATATAATTATAATATATTTATTTTTTATATAATATTATTTTATATTCAAAAACTTAGTTCACTACTACGTACCAGTACTGGCAAACATTTTGCCATCATGCAATATGCCTCATACAGATAACGGCATGCATATTGCCGACATGAATTTTTAAATTGTATGAAATATATTCAATATTACGCGAAAATATTACTCATACCAAAAAATATAATAATCAAATCATCAAATACAAAAAAAAACTTACCAAAAAAGCACTCCAGATTTTGAGATAAATCGAGATGTAACCGGTAACCTCAAAATAAGCACTTCTCTAGGAAAACCAGATGACAAACGTTTGACAGATGACATCGACATCGTCTGTCATATTTTTTTTTGTTTATGGTTCTGTTCTTCACTGTTCAAAATTATAAAATGAAAACATGATGGCAAACATATTGCCATTGTCAATGAAAGGGATAAAGGGTTTGTGTATCCATAGAAAGTAGAGTAGGTTGAAATTTTTCGATGTGTTTCGAGGTGTTTTGGCGTTTTGTACTTCACATTTTAAAAAATACAATGGCATTGCCAATTTTAAAAAAAAGTGCCATCGCATGTTTTTACCCGCGTAAGGGACTGAGACCCTCTTTATTTTACCAGAATAAAAAGTAAGCTGTGAGTTCTGCGAGACATTAATCTATATTCCTAATTTTAACTAGATTCGTTGAGACGTTACGATGTGATTGACCAACAAACATCCAATTGGGCGTGGTTTAGCAGAAATGCTCTGACCCACAAATACTTGTTTTTGAGTAATTTAAGTTTTCAGTTTAGATGATAATTCTGCAATGATGTTGTACTTACTCAAAATATTTTAAAATTATTGTCACACATGGGCAAATCAACTAATATTTTATGAATCTAGTTGTGGTACATAGACTTACGTACTTTTTGAGTTATCGAAAAAAAAGTGCAATATCCTTAAAATCTAGTGTTTATTCTTCCCCATCATTTTCCTCATCCAGCTCCTGCTCCACCTCAAAATCTGTTTTTTTTTTCAAACCATACCATAATTTGTTTTCCTTTTAATGATTTATATAAGTCCAGACAGTCTTTTGGAATAAGACTGAACATTGATTTTATTTAAATCATCTGATTTGGCCTGTGCAATTTCTTTGCCATCAGGCCAAAGTAGAACGAAATCATCTTCATATATGTCCAATTCTTTTCCTCTAAGATTTTTTGCAATGCTAACTACTCCATCCATTTTCATAAAAATGGAATGTTTGCAATTTTTATGTATCGAGATTGCTTTGGTCTTTATCCAGTTTACTTTTTCTTTGTTTATATATATGTTTTTCTATTTACTATTTTCTTTTCAATTTTAGACGTAGACATAAAATCTTTTACCTGCATTCTGTCAACTCTAAACGGGTTCTTCTTTTACAGCTTTTCGTATCATTAATGTAATCTTCGGCAGTATAAATTCTTTCGTGGAATTTCAACAGGTATTCTAACTTATAAAAATCTGTGTCGTTGGGCAAAAATGTATGGCCGGATTCTAAGTATTAAAATGTGATTGTTTGTAGACTACTAGGGTGTGAGTTTAATAAAGCTTTAAGCATCAAAACAAATTTGATATTGCGGTTTTGACCCCCACAACTGTCACTCCAAAGCGCCAGCTCTTCAACGTTTGGGCCTATATTATTATTTATGTATTGTACCAGGCACGATCCGACCTCTCGACCGGCCTTACCTTCCAACCACACGTTACAGTGGCCAGTGTCATTAGACCCAGCATGTATGCCACTATTGTACAGCCATCCAATCTCAAAGAATCAAGTCTATATTTGTAGCAATAGTGCCTCAAACCCTCAAACCATTTGAATCGTTTCTGTTAAATTACCGTCACCGTCTAGTCTAGTTTCTAGTCTATTTTATGTTCAACTAAAACGACTCAAGCTGTGTGATTCCAGAAATGAATCACACAGCTTGAGTCGTTTTAGCAAAATGATATACATAGAAATAAACCGTTTTTGCATTTAACTAAGATAGATGACTTAAGCTATCCGAATCTTTCCAATTAATTTACCTTACAAGAGTTATGTTAATTAAGTGATTCAATAAATCAACTCTGTTGTTTTGAGATTCAATTTTATTATTTGGAATAAATGCCCAATTAGTGAAAAAATGTTACAACCCTGAAATATTTATTTAATTGTACAATCTGCTCTTGTGGTAGTGTCTGTATTTGGTGTTGAGATGGAGGAATATGCTGAGTTAAATAAGTCTGTGAGTATGTAGAGGCCTGAGCTTGTGAGTGTGGAGACGTCTGTGGCTGAGAATATGGAGACGTCTGTGGCTGAGAATATAGAGATGTCTGCGTTCGCGAGTATGGAGAAGTGTTAGGTTGAGAGTAAGGAGAAGTGAGAGGTTGAGAGTATGGAGAAGTTTGAGGTTGAGAGTATGGAGAAGTTTGAGGTTGCCAATTTGGAGAAGTGTTATTGAAAATATTGTTAATTCTAGTCACGAAATGTCTACTTAGGTTTACATGTTCTGCTTCTGACAATGTTTCATTAGTATTTTTTTCTGCCCAGATCCGTTGATCTTTATGTAATGATTTTAATTTAGAAGCTACAGTTTTTCCGAGTATGTCACATGTATCATCTATTGTTGAATTTAACCCCTGCGAAGATTTCTTCCCTTTAAATCTATTAGGTGTGAGTGGAGGTGGCAAGTTATCGGCAATTTCAGTTTGACGTCGACTTGGCGACAGTACCTCAAAAGAATTTTCCTTGTCGTCGTCATGTTCTTCCACAGGAATATTCTGTAATAAAAGAAATTTGTTTTATTTCAGTTACCTTCGAATGAAAATGAATGGAAGGCAATTGGAGCTGACTTTGAAAAGCTATGGAATTTTCCCAATTGTCTTGGCGCTGTTGATGGCATGCATATTAAAATAAAACCGCCGCCTGGTTCTGGTTCATATTTCTTTAACTATAAACTTCTTCCACAGTCAGGTTCTTATGGCAATGTCTAATGCTAATTATGAGTTGATTTATTTTCACTTCGGTACAAACGTCCGAGTGTCAGACGGTGGGGCAATAAAAATACAGATTTTTATCAAAAACTTATTAACGGTACACTGAGTTTACCACAACAAGGTTCAGCGAATGGAATAAAGCTTCTTTATGTATTTGTTGGAGACGAAGCTTTTGCTCTAAGGGATGATTTTTTTAAAACCATTTAATAAGTCACAGCTCAATGTAATAAGAAGAATTTTCAATTACCGTTTATCCCGAGCAAAACGGATAATTGAAAATGTATTTGGAATTTTCGTTGCAATACTGAATAATGAAATTAACTTGGATTTGGATAATATTGTTCCAGTGGTAATGGCTTGTTGTGCACTACACAACTTTTTACGCCGCGGAAATCCAGACACCTACT
Organism: Ectropis crepuscularia; assembly: GCA_963693475.1. Lineage (NCBI taxonomy): Eukaryota > Metazoa > Arthropoda > Insecta > Lepidoptera > Geometridae > Ectropis > Ectropis crepuscularia. The sequence continues at coordinate 27,024,598 of OY856355.1, forward strand.
CCCCGCAAAATAGCTTTGATACAGAAGACCATGAAAATGGAGAGATTCAAAATGGTCTACAAAGTAACTTGTTTGGTCTCGAGAGAATAAGAGGATCCGGTTTTTACTGTTTTTAGTCTGCAGCTGAAAATAGGAACTTATTCGTAGAATATTTTAATGGAATCGGTGCAGTTCCGTGGCAGAACAATTACATATAGAATAGAACAGGATACCAAAAAATAAAATGTAAACAACCTCTAATTGACAAACACTTTTTGTTTTTGTTTTTATATAAATTTTAAACATATGAATATTGTTATAAACTAGAGTAAAAAATTAAAGATTCAATGTTTTTTATAAATGTGAAGTGTGTTGTATATAAATTTCTAGTTCAGTACATTTTTATAGTACATTTTAATTGTTGTAATCGAATCGTTGATCGTAAAGAGCCATACACTGTTGATTCATCGTTACGATGTTCATGATTGCATGGGGTTTTGTTGCGATTTCCGACATCATCTTCGATTTAAGTAAATCGTTAACGATCTTGGCATACACCATCGATTCGTCGTTTCGATCGGTTTGACGCGACGGATCGTACAGATAAATTGTACCGTATATGGGGCCCTTTACGGACATGTTATTAATACAAGATTGTAGCATTGAAGCATTATTAGAGCTGCCGCAGGGAGTGGGGTCACAGGAAACAATTGAAGACTACAATAGCGACTGGTCGGTTATATCATACGACATAATATTATACATCGAGTCATCGGCTGTTGGTACTTGGTTGCTGCGGACTGGTGTGTTATCATTACGTTTATTTGCCCGTTTTGTTATGTTGACACACAGCGGACAAGTCCAATTATCTCGATATTCCGGGGCAAGTATGAGTAACTGCTCGCTTTTAATATTCAGGCACTCGATGTGGTATTGAGATTTGTAGTTACAACTTTGTAATATGCGGTTTTTGTTTATTATTTTGTTACAACGGGAGCAATTCATCTTCACAGGAAATAACGTCTGGACCAATGAAAAATGTTAATGTGCTAAACGACGATCACGCCGCTAGTCTCGAACTCGGCTACTCATATCAGGAGCCGGGACTATTGCGCCATAGACTTAGTAGCGAGCGTCGAAAATAGAGTCAGTTTGTAGTCTATTGAAGAGTAGGTGCACGTACAGTCAGAGTCAGAGTACAGGAGATGTCAAGTTATTTGTTCACTCGTTCACTGTTAAAGCACCCACTATTCACTCGCCGGTGAAGAAAATACAATAAACGAAAGTTTTAAATCAGTAAATTAGACACTAAATCGATATTATTTCACTGTAATTATTAGACCAAACGAAAAAACGAGTATTGTTTTCACTGAGAATACCTATGCCATTATCTTTGTTTCCTATAAAAAACACGACTTTTTGAATAAAAACTGCGTTGTTTTCGTAACACGACTAGTTGAATGTAAGTTGAAATGAATTTTAAACTTGTATGTTTCAGGTTTCGCGTGCAGCGAATGAATTTATGTGACAGCAGGCCATAGTACTGTCTAATTAATGAAAACAACGTCAAAAAGGAACTAGATAGATAAGAAGATTTTTTTAAATTTTTGGTAAGTTCAATTTTTGTCTAATTTGACAACATTTGTGTATTTATTTCTATCTGCTACTGTGGGTATAAAACAGAAAATTTTCTGCCCTCACACAGATGCTGCACATCCTAAATAATAAAAATAAGAAAATAACACAAAACAATGGTCCTGCGATGTGCTCCGCCGTGCGTGAGGCAATCCAAAAAATTTCGTTTTTTCACGTTTCTGTCGAAACTACTGGTCCGATTTCGATGAAACAAGCGGTGATACGATCGCTGTCGCCAGGCGCCAGGGGCACGTCTCCTACAGTGCCGTATGCCATAGGCTCAACGGCACGCTCACAATTTGAAGGTTTGTGTGGCGGATGTAAAACCTCACCTGGACTTGACTCGCGTAGAAATCCGGTTCTAGGATCTTGTTATTCAGGTGTACTGCTGAAAACTTATAACTTTTTCTCAACTAAATTTTTTGCCAATTCGTTGTGATTTTAATAATTTTAATTTTAAACTTGTATGTTTCAGACATAGCGTGCAGTGAATGGTGAATGGATTATAGGGATACGTTCCTAGGTGACAAAATAAACAACAAAAATGTGAAAAATAAATATTTAATTGAAGATTTTGATCTATTGATTGACGAAGTTACTAACGAATCCGTATCTTCTAGGTAAGCACGTTCCATCGTGGACCGTATCATCGTGTAACATCAAGCGAGGTGGTGGTAAAGTGTTAGCCAAACTAGTTAAAAAAAACATCCTGTTTCCCGAACCAATACCGGATCGATTTAATTTAACTACTGTTATCAATTGAGTAAAAGTAAACCAATTGAATAAATGTAAGAATTTATATTGACAACTGTTCGATCTTTCCCATATAAAATTTCACAAAGGAATGCTCTTCAACGGCTTAGCTCCATCTACTTATAGCGCCAACCCCTCTAAAACTCTTTTGAGATGGCGGGTAGAAGTGAATGGTATCCCACCGGCGCTCTCTCCACTAAATGACACATATTTAGACTCAAATCCCAGTATTAAATATAATACTATAGTGAAATACACGGTAAACAAAATAGAGGTGATAACACTACTTACACAAATTTTAGACATAGTTGTAATATGGTCTATCTCAGTTTTTTATTAGTATATTAGACGACGATTTTACAAATGATACCGAATTCTTTTTATTATATGTTACCGGCCAAACCCGATTTCAGGACAAACTAGTTTTGCCTATGTACCGATTAGATTTGCGAATAAAGAAATCCTTAGCCGGGACATAAAGGGATTGGTTCGCATTTAATAAGTCGTCCGCGAATAGCGAAAACGCGAATAAGGAGCGTTTACTGTAGGTACTGAAAATATTATCTAGTCACTCAAGTGGCCAGCCAAGTTCAAGTAAATAAACTGGCGAGCCGCACTATGTGCCGCGAGCCGCACGAAACTATCTGCTAAAAGTCTGCCATCTTCTCCTTCCACAATATATCATTTCTGTCGACATATTCTATTTTTAGCACAGAGTTTTGTGATGGCTTCGTCGAAGCCATCGACTAATTTGAATTCCATTATTTGGTATTTAATTTCTATTATTTTGTCCTTACAGAAACCATCGGGAGTCGCTCCTAAAAATTGTACTTTTTTATCAATAAATAAACCACAAATTGTGACTTTGACATTTTGTTGTTTCTCTTATTGCTCGATGGCTATTTTCGCATTGTCCTTGCCATGTTTTATTGACGAAGATTGACCATACATCGCGATGTGTAGTCAATCTTTATTTTGTACAACGAGACATAGTTCAAAGTTAGGACAACTTGTGTTGTTACGCCGACAAACCTAACCTGACTTTGAACGAGACATGTTGTACAAAATAAAGATTTTCAAGGACAACTTTCCAAAGTTAAAAGCTGTTAAAATAGACCTACGCAACTCGAGCTACTCAGTGCATTCACTTTGTAAAATGGTTTTCTGTTCAATTAAATGCCTTTATTCATCAGATTTTTTAAAACATTTCATACATTTTTCTATAAGGTTATTAAAACATCTTTTGGCATGTCTGGCTTAGTGCAATCTAGACCCTAGTGAGTCGTGTCGTGTGTGTATTCGTGTCATCTTGTTTAGATCTGCAGTCTATAGATCGCTTTTTTGGCTTTCTAATTTGCTTGTTTTTTGCATTATTGTTGATTCTTTTATTTTCTAGCCGTTTTATTTTACCTTGAAAGCTGTCACCTTTTTTGTTAATGCATTTATCTAGCCGAGAAATGCTTTTATTTATCATTCAAAGCTACTGCAGCAGCATGGCATCTAGTTTGATATGAAGTTTTCATTGAAAAATTGATTCTTTTGCTACCAACCAATTTAGCCACCATGCTATGAAATCCTTTTACTTCGTTACTATCAACGTTATATATGAGACTGCGAGCATTTCCTGCAACGTTTTGAATAATGAAATATATGCTTTGCCATAAAAGACTTAAGACAAAATCATTCCATTTGTCATTTGGCCGCCATTTGTGGTGCTAGTTCGTAAGTGTTTTACTGTAATATTTCTGTTTTTGTGTCCCAATAAAAAGTTATCTATCTATCTATCATTCATCTGTTTTATTTTTCCGATATTATCGCCGAAATATGATCGACACTTTGTATGGTCCCCGAAGCCATGGAGGTGACTAATAAATAAGTCATCAAATAAAAGTTGACTGTCTGAGTTAGATTTATGTTTTTTAATTAATTGGCGAATGTTGAATTTTGTCAGCGCTTTTTATATAAATTTGCGGTGTTTTATATTGTATTTCGTATCCGTAGCAAGTGCTTGTAGTTTATTGCAGAAATTTATTAGAATGTGTTTCAGATATTCTGTTTTTTCTGTCACATCAAAATATGGGCGAACCAGTAACATTTTGGAGTATGTGCTATATATAGTCATCATCGGATAAACGCTTTCCATATCATAGAAGTCAGATTATACGCCCGTTAGAGCGGCCGCCGGCGCGTCCGCGCACTATTGTGAGTTACAAGTGCCGTCTGACAGTGGCTCGAGCGTGGGAGGCAGTAAAAGCAACACGCCAGCGTGCTCGCCCGCGGTTACCCCCGATCCCGACCCCTTGGAGTCATTAGTACTCGAGATGAGACTCATGCGTCAGGATGTTGTGTAAGGGTATCCGGGGGTGTTATGGTTGAGAACTCAACCGGTTAAAGTTGAATTCCCAAACCTTCCCGGAAAAAAGTTAAGTTAAAGTAAAAATAAAAAGTGATGACATTTTCAAGCGTTTATTTGCATCAACAAATTTAGAATATAATAATAAATAGGGTAAAAGGGTCAGGGGTTGATCGTTGTGTAGCTTTTACCAAAATCTAAAGAAGGAATTAAAATAATTCCTCAACCTCCTTGAGTTTAAAAAAAATTAGGTATTCGCCATACAGGGTCCCGGAGTAAGGCTCGGTAGATCCAAAATATAACCAGGGTTCGCACGGGGTTAAGCCCAGGCAAAACTCACCCGGTCAGGTTTGATAACTAATTTGAGAAATTTACAGCCTTCTAAACTTCTAGGATCCTGTAGGGTTAAAGTGAAAAGATACAACCTACAGAAAAAAGGGGCCAATATGCCTTCAAAAGTATGGTAAAAGACCACGGATTTTTTTTTATTTAAATTTTACAGCTCCACAGACTCCGGGGTCAGTGACCTTTGTCAATCGTTTTCTTTTTGTTACATTAATCTTGGATTGGAGAAGAAAAGGAAATAGGGGAGGACCACGGAATTTACAATACACAAATTCTAGAAAAGGACTAAAATTGTTTAGAAAGTCTGGTTAAAACATTTGCAACCCTCAGTTGCAAATGTTTTAACCAGACTTTGTAGTCGGGTTATGTTAGTTTTTACCTGTTAGGATTTTTGTTTGTACTGGATGTTCGACGAGTGGATGGTGGGATGCGAGGCGCTGTTGTGCGACCCTCATCGTTATTTATGGCCAACCCACTTATTTGGACCTAGGGAAGAATAATATTTCTATCTTTTTCAGGATATCTTTAAATAGGATTCCAGATTTTTACTTGTTGTTTTAGGTTTTCTTTGTTATTTTAGTTTGGAGCTGTAGGGTGTGGTTCTTGATAGGTGTAGAGACGGAGGGCCGTCTGAATTTTTCTCTTTTCTTTCGAAAAAATCTGGTGATCGGGGGAATACTGTAACACCTTTTTTTTTTTTTGCAATAACTACAATGGCCTAACACATTTAAATATAAGATAAGGTATTCATTCATCGTCAAACTCCTCGAACACATCTGGCTCAGATTTAAGATTTGATATCCCTTTTTCTATCACATCCAAGGCACTGTTGTACAAGATTGTCTCATCTTCGTTTAAATTAGCATGTGATTTATATGTTTCTAATATTGCTCTTAAATGGTCTTTCATGGGACAAGAGGATTTAGGGTATTCTAAAAAAACAGTAGGATCGAGAAGCTGGACTAATTTAAGGACTGCCGAGTTATCCTTCTCTTTCTTGGCCTGTGCTTTCTTTTTCTCTTCTTTGAATGTTCTGTTTGAACGCTTGGAAAAAGTATAGACATTTCTGAGGGATTCTACGACGTCCATTATTAATTTTCCATGTTCCTTTGAAAAAGTCATCTCTTCTTCAGGCTCTTCTATGAACGGAGAATCAGGGTTCATTATGCGAGATTAATAGTTTCTCCCTTCTTCTGTGATAGCCAACCTCTTTTTCATGCTAATTTGATTCAAGTGGCAATTAAAACAGTTCCATAGATTATTACCCCCATCCTCTATAAGTTGGACATCAGCTGAAACTCCATGTCTCATATTTGACCCGGTTTCTTTTAACCTCCACAACCGTTTACAGGCTGATACTCCTTTCTTTCCTTGTTGTCTTATGCTTGGAACTTCCGTCCCATATTGGGAAACAAATTTTCCGTAGAAGTACCAAGAGGTATATTCTCCTATGTTTTCTGGAAACAAGATGGTTTTGTCCGGACTCAGATTTATACCTGCAAGGGAAAGATTTTGTTTATTCATGATTACACACCTTTTGTTATCCCCTGGGTTATCTGCTAAATATTTGGTGGTCGTATCATCACTAGATCTCATGCATACAACTCTCATTCTGCTTTGGTTATAATTCATGTTTCCAGGTAGTAGGCCTACTATAGTAGACACTGCATTTAACATACCCATTGACATTCCAGGGCTTGCACTAACAAATTTTCCACACTCAGATATTCTATCTTCCATCTTTTCAAACCACTCTCTTGTTTCCGTGTTCATTGAGTTTGTGTACTCTCTCTTCCATTCTATTCGGGAATAGTTTGTTTCATTTTCTGCAATCACCCCTGGTCGTATTTGAATCTCCTTCCAAGCTTGAAAGAGGTGTCCAATTGGACACCTTTTGTTGTCCAATTGGACACCAAGGAACCTCTTTTAAGCTTGGAACCTACTCCAAAATGTTACTGGTTCGCCCATATTTTGATGTGACAGAAAAAACAGAATATCTGAAACACATTCTAATACATTTCTGCAATAAACTACAAGCACTTGCACTAAATTTTTTTAAACTCAAGGAGGTTGAGGAATTATTTTAATTCCTTCTTTAGATTTTGGTAAAAGCTACACAACGATCAACCCCTGACCCTTTTACCCTATTTATTATTATATTCTAAATTTGTTGATGCAAATAAACGCTTGAAAATGTCATCACTTTTTATTTTTACTTTAACTTAACTTTTTTCCGGGAAGGTTTGGGAATTCAACTTTAACCGGTTGAGTTCTCAACCATAACACCCCCGGATACCCTTACACAACATCCTGACGCATGAGTCTCATCTCGAGTACTAATGACTCCAAGGGGTCGGGATCGGGGGTAACCGCGGGCGAGCACGCTGGCGTGTTGCTTTTACTGCCTCCCACGCTCGAGCCACCGTCAGACGGCACTTGTAACTCACAATAGTGCGCGGACGCGCCGGCGGCCGCTCTAACGGGCGTATAATCTGACTTCTATGATATGGAAAGCGTTTATCCGATGATGACTATATATAGCACATACTCCAAAATGTTACTGGTTCGCCCATATTTTGATGTGACAGAAAAAACAGAATATCTGAAACACATTCTAATAAATTTCTGCAATAAACTACAAGCACTTGCTACGGATACGAAATACAATATAAAACACCGCAAATTTATATAAAAAGCGCTGACAAAATTTAACATTCGCCAATTAATTAAAAAACATAAATCTAACTCAGACAGTCAACTTTTATTTGACAACTTATTTATTAGTCACCTGCATGGCTTCGGGGACCATACAAAGTGTCGATCATATTTCGGCGATAATAAAGCTAACATTTGGGAGGCTTACCGAAAACGAACGGTTCAGGGGCCCAGACGGTCCAGGAAATGACATTGGACTAGAGCGCTTGGAGTGATCTGTATTGGAGAGAATGTTCGATTCTGAAAAAAGATAGTCATAGAAACGGTTAATTAGTTTTAATCAATTATTTAAAAGTAAAATTATTTACTTGGATGATTCATATAAAACATAATCTTAATAATACTCACCGGTAAAACATATGACCTCAATCTCAGCATCAACGATATAAGGTATCTAAAGATTGACTTTCAGCTCGTAATATTTATGCCAGATGAATGTGTAAACATTATTGTTTTGGTCTTCTTTACGAGTGGAGACTGTAGATCTGGTATCGAATTTTAAATTACCACATTATTGTTAAACTGCGTATCGTAATAAGTAGCTTAGAAAGCGATAACTGTGTCAAACATACCATTGATGTTAATATCTTCTTCCATTGAGAACCTTGATGGGCAACTTGTAGATAGAGCGGCAAGGTCGCAGCAACGTTCTGAAAATAATAAAATAATTAGATGCATGAAGTCGCATTAATAAGATATAATAAATAATAATGAAGTCAATCAATTCGTATGTACGTATGTATGTTGCTGTGTCGTTCGTCTGCTCCCATGGTCTCCCATGGTTGAACTTTTCGTGGCGGTGGAACGAGAGGCACCTTAGGTAGTAGTGGACATGCACTTCTTGTTGGCGATGGTTTTCTAAAACAAACGAACAAACATTATCTAAAATTTCACCCTTACAAGAGGCCGCCTAGGTAGACGTACCATTTTCATTTAATATTCTGGTGGTAAACAATAATGTGAAAACTTAATTTTGTATGAAGTACTACATCTAGCGAAATGAAAAAGTAAATTAGTTTTAACATTGATAAAAGAAGAGAAAACGTTCAGACCCTTTTTGCTTCTTCTCAGGAGCATATGGCAACAGAGTTCTTAAAAATTGGCTTCTCTCACGCATGTCCATGTAAGCTGCCTTTTGCTCTGCCGAAAGCTTGTCATTTTTTTTTGTCCGCAGCCTTGGACATGCGCCCTGTTAATCTGCTCGTGAATTCCTAAAATAGGTGGCTAAAAGAATATAATATTATCTTGTTTCCTTGCCGTGGATCTAGTTGTAACATTACTATCATAGTCAAGTATCAAGTTAATTTCAGTGCCAGGAATAAACAGAGAGTCATCATTTGAATGAAATGAATTATTATTGCTGGAGCTATCAGACGTGTTAAGTGAATTTTCTTGTAACTCTAGACAAGGCATTAACGGTTCACTTTTATTAACCTCATTTCTATCTGTAGAACTTTCCATGAAAACAACATAGATATACCACTTTGTTTGTCTTTGGATCTATTAATTTGAAGCCTTTAGTAGTATCGCTGTAGTCAATAAAAATCATTTTATTTGCCTTAGAATCCAGTTTTTGAAGCTTCTCTTTTGGTATTTTGACCATAGCTTCACATCCAAAGATTTTATAATAATTAACATTATTACTTCTTCCCTGACCACATTTCCTCAGGTGTGCATATGACAGTGCATGTGTAGGGCAGCGGTTGGTGATATAAGCAGCTGTAGATACTGCTTCAGCCCAATAACGTTTCTGGCCACTCCAAGTGATTTCACCTCCATGGGTCCGCAGACATAAAAATATATTAATTCCCAAAGATTATGTAGCCTGTTGATAAGTAAGTAGGACTTTACCTTAAAATCACATTTCACCAGCGGGGGCGCAGGGCGAGGTAAAATGCTGTGCTTGTTATTAGCCGAACATCCGTGTGACGTAATTTGTGTAACGAGGTAGTGATGTGGTACTACGATAAAAGTTTGTCGATTAAATTGAGAACTGTACTGTTACGCTTTAATATCAATATTATAGTAGTGTATTCACTTTTAATATTTTCGTAATAAATAACTTTTCATTTATCCGTATTAAAAAGTCAACGGTGTAAACTTTTGACTTTGTTCTGGAATTGTATTACTTTCGTAGCAATACTATTTAGTTATCATACATGAACTGAGTTATAGTTTCTATTTATGTGGAAATTTTTTTTTCACACTAGCGGTCCGCCCTGGCTTTGCACGGGTAAAAAGGTACGTGTAAACATTATAAAATGTAACCATTGACCATAATACGTCTCAAAAATTACAAACACAATGTCCTTAGTACAACTTGTCAAATAAAGTGACCAAGTGCGAGTTGGACTCGCCCATGAAGGGTTCCGTTGCAGCAAGTAACATAATATACATAGTACACATAGTTCTTGAGTTCTTGTAGTTCGTTGTAACTTTGATCGAAGTTACAATAATAGTGTATTTATGACGTACTAAAAAAAACGACTCATCAGATCGAGTTCAAACTAATTTTAGTTAATCGTTGGTAGTTTACATGGTAGTGTGTATCCCTTTTTTTTAGATTTTTCATTCTCTTACTTTAGAAGTTAGAGGGGGGGGGGGGACACACATTTTACCACTTTGGAAGTGTCTCGCGCAAATTATTCAGTGTAGACGAAAATGATTTCAGAAACCTCAACATAATTTTTGAAGACCTATCGATAGACACCCTATACGTGTAGGTTTGATGAAAAAAACATTTTTGAGTTTCAGTTCTCAGTATGGGGGGCAACCCTAATTTTACTTTTTTTTAAATTTTTTGTTCAAATCTTAAAGCGGTTCACAAAATACATCTACTTACCAAGTTTCAACAGTGTAGTTTTCATAGTTTCGGCAAAAAGTGGCTGTGACATACGGAGGGACAGACAGACAGACATGACGAATCTATAAGGGTTCCGTTTTTACGTTTTACGGAACCCTAAAAAGTCAAACTTGTCAAATTACTTTACCAACTTTGATTCGTAATATCGTCCTTATGATTGCAATCTGGCGTAAAATTACGTGTGACTGAATTCGATTGAATCGATCCGGGTTAATCAAATCAGGATGGTTTTCGTTTTTCGGCTCAAAATTATCTGTAAGTAGATTAGTCAAGTGTCATAACAACTTCCCAGTCCAGTGAGTCATATGTGACTCACGAGAACGTATTTGAACAAGTTCATGAGTCACGGGTTACTCATTTCTCAATACAACTTTAAGCACATTTTTCGGCATGAACGTGATGTGATATCTTTTTAAATCATAAGTGGACGTATAGCAAAAAACTTAATGTTTAAACTAATAAAAGAAAATTTCGTAATTTTTTTTTAGTCATCATTTAATCAAGACAAGAAATTTACAAAAAAATGAAACTCAAATTCTGATGCTAAGATTTTTATTCATAAGAAAACAATAAAATTAAGCATGTTTCTCATTGTAACAATCTAAACAGAATGCCTTTTTACACCTTTTACACTCAGTGTGTACTTGCTTGGCTTTTCTAGCCAATAATCCTTCATTTTTCAATTTGATACGAGTATAGCACCCAGTGCATCTTTTTCGTACGAGTTTGTTGTGCAAATTTCGTGGGATTTCTTGCAAATAATGTCCAGAATAGGGTTTGTTCCCGGGAATTCTCGTCCCGGGATTTCCCGGGAAAAATTAAAAAAAATCGGTCGGTCTCGTACCCGGGATATTCAGCTCGAGAAAAGTCGAGACATCGAGAAGTTTAAATAAACATTTTTACGCTTAGCTTTCTTTGTAAATGCGAGGCGGCAGCGGCATCCTTTGACAGCACGGCTCGTGTCTGTCGGTATCCTTTGTTTTTGCCGACAAACGCAAGCGCGACGCGGCCCCAGTTGTATTTTGTTCATTCGTGTTTCAGTTTCAACTCCCGCCATGTTCGGATCGGTCGGATCATAAACCCAGCATAGTGAGTGTATTTACTATTTAGTGACGCACGAGTAATAGAATCGCAGAACAAACAGGTAAGTATTGTTATTATTTATTTAAATAGTTCAAGTGTTTGTTTTGTTTTGTAAGTACTTTTGTATTACCAAAATAATATTTTTGTTTAAAATGAATAGGTATGTTAAAAAAATAAAACTTTTGTTTTTAATCAAATAAGAGAATTGTTAGTGCATAAATATTTACCGATTTCATTAATTGCATTTGTATTGCAGATGTTGTAATAATCCCACAAAAGCCTAAATTTCTAAACTAAACACATAATATTAAGACGTTGTTTTATGGCAATTTATCTACTACAAATAACACAAAACGTATCCAACCAATCCTACCAAACGTAGTATATGTCGTAGGATAATTTGATACTTCGAATCTTCGCGGAAATCCTAGGGGTTTTGCGAAAACGCGGATAATTAGACATAGGCGAAAAATTATCAAATCTTACTGGACAAAGTCAGGATTTTTGCGAAAATACTCGTTACTATAGTAAGATTTGATGTGCTCAACACTGATTGGCTACAATTTTGCTGGCTGACTTCTAATTGGTTCCTAGTTTGCCGATGATTAACTTCAAGTATTGTATCATAGAGTTATGAAGGTTTAGAATAGGTGAGAAAGGAAAATCACTAAATTGATTTTTATAAACTTTTTATTGAAAATTTTAGTATGTATGTTGTTTTCTACAGACAATAGGAGATCTCTGTCGTAGTAAAAAAAAATGATCCAATTTTAGGGTGTAATCCATAAATTGGATGAAACTGGTTAGGTAAACAATTAGTTTAATAGTGCAACAATGGAATTGATCAGTCTTGTGAATTAAAGCCTTGAGATAAAATCACTCATTCATCAGCCTTCTCTTCTCTTATACAGCTAAACTTAAGATATATTGAGGCAAAATTATTATCACATTCTGGTTCACTTATAGTGAACAAAATAACTACAACAAATTATTATTGAATTAGCAAAAATAGGAAAAAATAGACTTATTCAAAGAAATTAAAAGATAACTAGAAAAAAATTTGAATAGCGAATAATCACAGAACAAAAGATAATTAAATACGTCACTAATGTGAAACTTACGCTGAGTTGCATGGGCCTGTAACATTGGAGTTGAAATGCAAGCACAGCTGCGTTTAGTAAATAGTAATATGAAATTATTAGTAAGACTTTACTTGTTACAACAATTCAAAGATTTATGACATTTGGAATTACAAAGCAAACCGTGCTTTTTACAAGCACACTTATTTGAGGAACATTGTTTGCTTGATTTCTTGCAATGACATTGCTTAAACCCTTGTCCGCCGAATGGTGATAGTTGTGAGGAAATACCACGAATAGGTAATACTACCTCGGGAACGGGGCCGGTAAATTGAGCTCCTGGAGATATTTGAAGTCCGTTTCTTGGTAGCCAATCTTTAATTATACCAACGGAGGTACCAACTTGAAACAAACCATTCTTCTTATCAATTACTCGTCCTGTAATGTTTTTGTTATCTAAGGGTGCACGATCGTACTTCGGAACATCAACCAAAATTGTAGCACCTACTTCTATTTCTTTAAATTTTTTGTTGGATGTAGTACACATAGTCGCAGCTGCTCTTTTTAAATTTTCATGCGAACTTGTTCTTTCTTTCTTAATAGAATCTTCTTGCCAGCATAAGTTACATTTAACATTAGAAGAACTACTACCTTCTCTAACTTCAGACAATCCACATGCGCCGTGAATCACTTGTTGGCATTTTGAACATTTGAGTGAATCGGATGTGGTAATTTGGCAAATACAACATTTAACTTCAGTAGCAACAATATTATTGGAATGTTGTTGTTGTACATTTGTGTGGGAATTTGTGTCATTTATAGCGATATTGTTATCAAGACAGATCGTTTTTGTTGTACTTGCTGGGACAATTATTACATCTTCTAAAATTGTAATGTTATTGCATGCATTTTCAACTTTGGATTCATTTCTACAACCTGCATTACGCTCGTCTTGAATATCTTCAGTGCGAGGAGGATTTTCATTAATTAAAACCTGTTGTAAGTCTTCTTCATTTTCTAATTTTGACAAAGTATCTCTAGGCAAATAAGTTGAAGACAGGCCAATTACAGGATCGTGACCAAACAAGGCTTTGTATGGTGAACGTCCTATTGTGCGATGATGCGAAGATTTTTTCTGGAACTGAACGAAATAGCATCCCAGTGAACATTCAGTTGAGTTATTGTCGGACATCCAGGAACGCAACATGTTCTCAACATCCTGATTGCACCTTTCTACCGAACCTAAAAAAGAGAAAAATACTTTATTGCACATAAAAAAAAAATACAAAACAACAGATAACAACAAAAGACAGTACAACATAGGTGGCCTTATTGCTAAGGTAGCAATCTCTACCAGGCAACCTTTGGGTGAAAGAAAAATGCATAGCGGTAAGCGGGATAGTGCAAAACTTGCAAACAAACCTTGACTTTGAGGATGTCGGGGACGTCCATTCACTATCTTGCATGCAGGCCACAATGTGATTAGCTCTTTTATTATGCTGGCAGTAAATTCCTTGCCATTATCACTCTGTAAAATCATTGGCGCACCCACTTCTAAGAATATTTTTAAAAGAGCCATGGCTTTTTTTTTTTTTTTTTTATTTAATTTAAACACTCCACAGACTCCGGGGTCCGTGACTTTTGTCATTACATTAATCTTTTTTTATTTACATAGTTCTTGGATTAGGAGAAGAAGAGGAAAATAAGGGGGGGAGTAGGGGGGTGGTGAACATTTTAAGCGTAATTCTAAAGCTAGTCAGTCCGATTTCGTCTGTTGAGCCGATCACTACCGGTTGGGATTCCGATAGTAATCGACTCGACATCGTCTTTTGCCTAAGCCGCCTCCTCCTGGCCCAGAGCCTCCACTACAGCCGCATTTCTGTCTCTAATGGCCATCTGCAGGTTGAAATCTTGAATGGTCTTTGGTGATGCAGCCAACGCTCGCCGCACGAACCGACCGATGGCGTCGTCGGTGTCGTCAGCGTCAAGAGCCATGGCTACTTCAGTTGCTTTTTTACTGGTTAAAGGTCTGAGAAAGCAGAACTTAGTGAGGTGGTCTTGATAGTTTAAAATCCATTTGTAATTGTGGCTAGGAGTTGACTGGAGATCAATTAAATCTACCTGCCCACGTTTGTAGAAATTATGGGGCGTACAACAATTCCTGTTTTTGGGCAACTTTTTTTATTCAGACAGATCTTACACAAGTTGAGGAACAATATCATAATCGGTACCGGTATCACATATTGTTGCTTTAGGTTATATATCAGTTTGTCGCGTCCTCCATGCCCAGTTGATATGTGCGCCTGCAGAAGAATATCATAGTACATATCTGTTGAAGGTACTTGTACAACAGGAGAGTTAAGATCCTTTCTTCTCAGTATCAGAAGTTTTTCTTCACCTACACTCATCACGTCGTATTTTTTTGCATTTCTATACTGTTGTTGTGTTTTTGGTTGCTTAAGTACACTCGCAGTTTTAAATTGTTCAATTGAATTTATTACAGCATTTACGCGTTCTTTAGTCCATTCTGGTTTAGTTGTACCGTCAACTCTATTATCGTAAAACTTTCTTAACTCTATGTAAAATTTGTCTTTATCGGAGATAACCTCCAAATTCTCCGATTCTGCTGAAGGTTGAACATCATTCTCTGTTGAATCTGTTATAGTTATATGAAAACCAAACCTCCTATTCACACCGTTTCTTAGTTCAAGTCCAATTTTATAGTCCTCTTTTAACACAATGACAAACAAAACACCGCTAAACCAATCTCGAAAGCATTGTTGTTGTTGAGTGGTTGACTAAGACTTTTATGATATATGACACTATGTACATCCGTGTAGCACTTTTATTTACCACTTTATTTAAGTCCAAGTAGGTACACTATTTACGATAAAAAACAAAACACTTCTGCAATTTAACTCAGACACAAACGTAAACAAATAACGTGCGGCAACAAATGATTGACATTTAAGACGTCAACCAATCAGAGACGATCTCTTATTGAACGCGCTGACCGACCAATCAGCGTTCTTATTTCATAACAGCCAGCGTTTCGTTTCGCAATATTGCTATAATAACGAGTATTTTCGCAAAAATCCTGACTTTGTCCAGTAAGATTGATAATTTTTCGCCTATGTCTAATTATCCGCGTTTTCGCAAAACCCCTAGGATTTCCGCGAAGATTCGAAGTATCAAATTATCCTACGACATATACAAAAGGACACAGCTATTTTTTCATCATCATCATCAGCCTAACCTAACCACATCAACCTACTGCTGGGCATAGGCCTCCCCACTGTTGCGTCAGCTATTTTGTAGGTACTAAACTAAAATACTTACTAATTCTTGAACTGTTTGTTATAGATTTTACAACTAATGAACCAAAATGGAAACTTCCAAAGTTTGGAAATATTTCAAGAAAAGTAAGGACGCCTCAAATGCGCAATGTCTAAAATGTCCTAAAACCATAGCCTGTAAAGGATCAAACACAAGCGAACTAGTGAGGCATTTAGCTCATGTACACAAAATTGATGTAAGAGTAAGATCCACCGAGGTTCAAATGGACACAGAAGAAGCATCTACCAGTTCGTCTAGTTCCGGGGTGACGGCACCAAAAAAATTAAGAAGTGATTTTGAAACTATGCACGTACAGCAAACACTGAAATTCAACCCAGAAAATCGTTTGGTGAAATTTTAGCTAAACTTTCAGCCCAAGATGGTTTTACTATAAGAGGCATTACTAAAAGTGAATTTATCCGTGAGTCACTTGCTGCCAAGGGGTATAAACTTCCAAAGACCCAAACCGAAGTTATGAACCTAATATTGAAGTTTTATGATGAAAAGGAGAAAGAGATGATAAAAGAGCTTTCTCAGCTTTGCACATCAGGAAACCGGCTAAGTGTGACAATTGACGAGTGGACGAGCATACGAAACAGACGATATTTTAGCGTCTGTGTTCATACAGCAGAGGCAAAAGTTTACAATTTGGGGCTAGTTTACATACCCGGAAAATGCGGTGCCGCAGAGGTTAGAGAAATAGTAGAGGAGCGTTTGAAATACTTTGGGGTAAACTTCGAGCATTATGTCTTGGCCGTAACAAGCGACGGGGCAAATGTTATGAAAAAATTTGGCAGAGAGAGCCCCTGTGAGATGGTCCTCTGTGTAAACCATGCCATCCATTTGGCTATTCTTGATACCTTTTGCAAAAAAAAACAGTAACTACAGTTGCTAGAAGAAACACACCTGTTAGCGACGATGAACACAGCAGCTCTGATGAAGCCAGCACTGATAACGATGACGAAGAATCTGATGATGAATCTATATTGCAGCCTATTGACGACATAAACAAAGTGCTAAATGAGACCCGTTCGATCATAAGATTTTTCAGAAAGAGTCCCCTTAGAAATATCACACTACAAAAACATGTGAAGACTGAATTCGGGGCCGAACTAGTCTTATTACAGGATGTCAGAACTAGGTGGAATTCAATGCTAACAATGATTGAGCGTTTCTTGAAGTTAAAAAATTCCATTAAAAAAGCCTTGATTGATTTAGATAGCTCATTTAAATGGAAGGAGGAAAATATTCCTATACTACAAAAATTGCGGTTGATATTGACGCCAACTAAACTTGCAATTGAAGCATTGAGCAGACAAGATGCCAATTTACTAACTGCAGAGGCTATAACAGATGTGTTGCTAAAACAATTAGAAAGTATCGACGACCCTTTGGCTCTTCAGTTAGTAGAATCTCTTAAAATGAAAATATCAGATCGTCGAAATACACCTCTAATATCGCTGCTACGCTACCTAAACAGCCCCGATAATTTTATTCTCAAAAAGAGTGCTTATTTTACCGATAATAGCAAGACATTTTTAATTGGATACGCTGAAGACTTATTCAATCGTCTATACCCCACTGTTCCCACTACTACAGAACCTTCGACAGGAAATAATTCAGAAGTTGTCGAAGCAGGCGTAAGCGAATCAGAAACTGAACAAGACAGCTTTGCAGCTCAATTAGAGAGAGCAATAAAAGGTGTTTCGAGAAATGGTGAATCAACTAATGCTGTGGTGCTTTCCAAATCAATTATAAAAAAAGAGTTTTTGCTATTTGAAAAAACAGGCAAGAGGACCCCTAATCTGGAAACACTATACAAAGCATTAATTTCAGTCAAGCCGACTTCAACAGAAAATGAAAGGGTATTTTCCATATCGGGAAATGTGGTCAGTAAGATTAGGAGCCGGCTGTCTGATAAATCTATTAATGCTTTGGTTTATCTTAAGGCATATTTCATAAGAATTAATAAGCAGGCTTAAAGACAGTTATATTTTTCGTATTAATAGTAGATAGATATCTCTTATTTAATTACATTAAAACTGCCAAAAATTGTGATACCATACCACCCACATAGTCAGATTAGTGAGTGATCTTTAGTTATGATGAGAAAAAAATTGATTGTTTTTAGTTAAGATGTTTGTTTTAAGCTGATTGTTAACAGAGATTTTGTTTTTTATTACAGATTAGTGAGATGAGATTAGTTATGATAAGGAGAAGAAGTATGATTGTTTTTAGTTAGCAATTTTGTTTTGAGCTGATTTTTTATTGAGAACTTGTTTTTTTTGTTAAAAATTATGTTGATATTTTTCATGTAAAATAAACACAGTTAAATTAAAGACTCTTTTTATTAATTAAACAAAAATTTAGACGTATTTTATTTTTTCTCGACAACCCGAGAAGACCCGAGAAATCAGGCTCGAGAAGTCTCGACACCCGAGAACTAAAAAACCTCAAGAAATCGGAAACCCTAGTCCAGAACTACTTGAAGAAGCAATTGAAGCTCTGGGAGAGCTACAGGAGATTGAAGATCTTTGAGGAAGATTACTTTCTGTGGCTGATGCTGCAGGTCCAAGTAAATGTCGGACTAGATGTTCGTGTACTTGTAAAACTGTCAACTTAGGGCCCTCTGTCAATTCGTTGTAGATGCATCTGGCATTGATAATAGAAACTTGAAACAGTAAATCTACTGCTATCTTTTTGTACTAAGTTAAACTTTTACGTAACGGAGTATGAAACGAAGCAAGTTGGTCGGAAATATCAATGCCTTTTTTGGCATCATAATAGTCGATTATAGCATCTGGCTTCATGACATCGCCTCGTTTTGTAGTCACCTTAGACACGCTATCTCCATGGCAGGTGGAAATCATCAGCCGTCGCGTTTATCGTGCCACTTTAGTACAGTATAGATATTGTCCTTTTGTCTAGCTATTTGTTCTCCCCTTCTTAGCTTCGCTTTTACTACTTCTTCTGGCAAATTTCACTTATTTTCACGTAAAGTGCCGCACAAATCAGTATTGCGACCTTTTAGATACACAGCCAATGGCAAACTGGTGTAATAGTTGTCAGCAATGATAATACGACCTGCATCTAATAGCGGCTCTGTAAGCTGTACCACTGTTGAACCAGGTTTGTCAAGACCGTCTAACTGATGCGAGCTTCCAGAATAGATTTGGTAGGACCATGTGTAACTATTTATTGTGCAGGCCTTATATATTTTCATACCGTAACGGTCTGTTTTGGCTGGGTTATAAGTCCTAATTGCTAACCTTCCATGAAATTTTACCATAGACTCATCAACGACTATAATATCGGAAGGTATATAAAGACTACGAAAATTATTTATAATTAATTTGATGTACCAGTGGGTCTATTTTATGAGTTCTATGTTCTCCAACAATACCTATTTGAACATCTGTGAAGTGCCAGCATCTAAGAATGTAACTAAACCTGTTATAGGACATATTTATTCTGTGCATAAGAGAATTATAGTAAAGCACGTCTAACTTCCAATAGTGCTCAATTGACGGCTTAGGATTGAGGCCCATGTATATAATCACTCCAAAAAATGTTTTCAATTCCTCTCTTGTTACGTCTTTCCATCTGGTCATTCTACTAAATTTCGCAATTCTTTTAGCCGTTCGCAATTCTTTTAGCAACCGAGCGTAGTTATTGGTATGAATGACCATGTCGTCAATCAAATCATCAGGTACAAAATAGCCATAGATTTTGTTTAAACTAACTTGTCCATCTTCAGTAATTGCGGTAAAATTTTGTACACCGTGATTACCTGTAAATGTTTCCATCCCTAAAGGCAAGACATCTCTTTTCCATTGAGAATCAGACGTATTGCATGACGATGAAGATGCTGGAGTTGCTGAAGGACTCTCATTACCTCTGCCCGCACTAGTTGATACAAAATTTGCAATCGCCTCTGTGCTCTCACTTTCTTCATCTTCTTCGTCATTATTGGGCTGATATTCTTCATCACTGCTATTACTAAATGGCTCTTCATCTGCATTTTCTAAATATCGTAATATTTCTTCAGTCGTAAACCTATTACTAGCCATTTTCTCAAATAAACTATCAACTTTCTAGACAACAATTATAACCTCAAATAAAAAACAATTTTCTTATTCAATTGCCGTTATGAATTGAAATTTGACTGATGATTATCGATATTTGTCACTCAAAAAAGTATCTGTCATTACTATGGCAACGACTTGACACTGACAATCGCATCATTACTAAAAAAAAAGATGAAACGCACTATGGCAAATGTGCTCACATGTGACTCATTGAACGTGTTGAAAAAAATATTATTCTTATAATAAATAGTATTCTCCCACGTTCATGAGTCGCATACGACTCACAAAAAAAAACGAAAATGATGTTTATTTGTTAAAACATTATTATTAAATATATTTATTTAGGTGTTTAATCCTGTTATTTAGTTATCATTAAAAAAAATAGTGGACGTGGGCCATAGTCAAAATGAGTTCTATGGGGACAGGGAAGTTGATAAGTAGATGTAAATATAACTAGCAGCGCCCCACGGTGTTACTCGCGTAGTTCCCGTTCCCGTTGTTTTCCTGGGATTCAAAGTGAAAAAGCCTATGTGTTCTTCCAGACTATAATCTACATGTGTTCCAAATTTCAGCCCGATCCATTCATACGTTAGGACGTGACTGAGCAACAAACATCCAAACATTGACATTTATAATATTAGTAGGAATAGGAATAGTAGGATTAAGGTGGTTTATAAAAAATAAAACTTTAAAGTGTAGAAAACCAACTTTATTAAAGGTAATGAAATGTCAACGATCCAAGTTATTTGAAAATGATGTTTATTTGTTAAAATATTATTATTAAATATATTTATTTAGGTGTTTAATCCTGTTATTTAGTTATCATTAAAAAAAATAGTGGACGTGGGCCATAGTCAAAATGAGTTCTATGGGGACAGGGAAGTTGATAAGTAGATGTAAATATAACTAGCAGCGCCCCACGGTGTTACTCGCGTAGTTCCCGTTCCCGTTGTTTTCCTGGGATTCAAAGTGAAAAAGCCTATGTGTTCTTCCAGACTATAATCTACATGTGTTCCAAATTTCAGCCCGATCCATTCATACGTTAGGACGTGACTGAGCAACAAACATCCAAACATTGACATTTATAATATTAGTAGGAATAGGAATAGTAGGATTAAGGTGGTTTATAAAAAATAAAACTTTAAAGTGTAGAAAACCAACTTTATTAAAGGTAATGAAATGTCAACGATCCAAGTTATTTGCTTAGCTGTTTGATAAAATGGCTGAATTAATTCAGCCCGCTGGTTAAATGATGCTGTTTAATAAACGGGTTGGCCCGCTAATTGAACGGCTGATTAAATTAGTTGGCTACGATATTAATACATCGTAAACGGTTATAAATCACTCCATATTGACGGAGTAGTCTATGTATGTCTATCTATTCCAGACATGATTTTACTATGATTATTTATATTATTATTACTATAATTTGGAACACATATTTACAAGATTTCAATTTAGTAATAAAATAACTCCAAACTGCTTACTGACGTCTTCTTCACCGGGAGAACTCGAGATGCATGGCACAGAAGCGTGGTCGTCCTCTTCATCAAAAGGGTGACAAAACCTCTTTGAAGAATTATCGCCCCATATCTCTTCTGAGCCATGTCGATAAGATGCTTTTGAAAGGTGTGCACCATTATTTTTTGGTTTTTGGTCGGCGATCAAATGTGATTACATGTAAATTGAATATAGTAAACACTTTAAAACTGTGTTATAACAATGACAGCTGATAGGCATCAGCGCCTCATTATCTTTATAGCTCTGGCACACTCGGCGGTCCCGAGTTCATCCGTTCATCATATTTCTTTCACTTCCGAGCGTGACGATGAGCTTCACTCAAAGGCAACGAGAAAACTGTGTGTGTGGTACGAACAACAAGTGTTCACTTCCAAAATACGAATAGCAAATGATACACTTACCAAAATTGGTAAAAAAAGTGTCGGCACTGCTGAAACATATAAGCGGCGGCGCTTGGTTTTCATAATTTCGAAACAATCGATGTAAAGTGACGTGAACAAAAAATTACACTGTGTTTTGTCGGAAACCAATCCTTTCTTTGCGTTGCGTTTATCCATTTTTCTTTAAAAACGGGGTCATTTGGAAACCTAAAAGAAAACAATAACAACATTAGTTATCACCATTTCAAATAAAGACAAGTAATTATCATACTTTGTTGAATAGATAATATCGATAAGTAATAATCCTACATTTTTAGGGCTGCACTACTTCAACCTAAGATCGGCCAAAGCGAGATAGAGTTATACAAAACCGCAAATGACAGAACAGGACGCAGATAAAGACATCAACGGGTTCCCATTTCTTTTTTTTTTAATGTTCGTTTTTTATTTTGTGGGTTGATTATGTTATGTTTTACTAATTATTATTGCATTAAATTACTTACTTGTGAAATGTTATACCGTCCTTTGGAAAGCTGGATGTCCTGCTGTTCTTTCCGCACCATTTCACTGAGCACCAACCCATGTTTTCTATTTTTTTTCGATTTTTTTTGCCAGCACTGTCTCGTCGGAATCGAAAGCCTGACTGAGCGAACTCGTAACAGCAATGGTGCAAAAAAGCTGATAAAACGCTACGGAGGGGCGTCGTACGATCGGTCAAATGGGTATATTGTCTTTGTTAATTCCAGAGGTGCCTGCGCTCTGCAACCTTCAGCAAAAAATGGCAACCAGGATTGATTTCCTTTTTGACAGATATCACTAACCATTTTGTTTTTATTTTCAACCAATTTCACTCCATCAGTACAGTTACTTAGTTTATTCAAATCATTGAAATTAAAATGAGCCATTCTCTTGTGCCACAATAAGAAATCAGTCTCATTTATTTTACAACTGTATGCTGTAATAGTGTCAGTATTCTGCCGGTACATGTTATTGATGAGATTTGCAGCCGCGACTTCAGTATTCATTTTATTGAATATTTTACAGCCCTGTTTTGTAAACTGTATGGTGCAGCAACTTTTTATAATTTGACTAACAGGCACGTTGTTAACTCAGGTACATAGAGAATATTTGTAATTTGAATAGTTTGTTTCACACCATGTGTTCCAACAATATTCAAGTCTATCTTGCTACAACTTTTTACCGGAAGCATTTTGTTATTTGCTATTTTATACTTTTGATCGGAGGAGGTACTTCATCATAAAGCCAGTCTTTTCTCATGGTAAGATGCATTAAAGCACCTATACGGATACGGAGTCTTTATCGAGACAAGACAACTCTGATGCAAAATAGTATTGTTTGTATGGGCCCCATTGTATACAATAAGATACCTAAGTCATTAAAGGAACTGAATACTAATCAATTAAAAAAAAAACTTAAGGCACTTTTATTGCAGAATTATCATTTTTTAAATTTCACACATATTCGAAGTGTCAAATTTTCATTTTGAACAATATTTTAAGTGTGACTATGACTTTTACCGTCTAATACTATCAATTAACATTAAATGTAAATCAGTCATTGGTTTGTATGAGCGGACCTACCTGAAATTTGTACGCCTAAACGGCACAGCATGATATGGCAACACAATTTATTATTACACCTATGTGCACACTTTTTGTTTGTACAGTAGTGACTACTGCACACTACGTGCGTAATGAGAGGAACTAACATACATGCATCGCACACGTATCTACAACGACGCGCCGGAGACTACTAACCGAGCACTGCACATTCGCCGCGTGCGCGCCAAAATATATTTATAGTATACGAGTCGATTTCGTCAAGAAACCACTTACACCACCTTATGAAGGGCCATTTCAAGTTCTAAAGAGACACGACAAGTACTTCAAGATAAAGTCGTTAAATAGCATAGCAGTAATATCTATCGACCGATTGAAGTCAGCTTACTTATGCAATGACGAATGCAATATTCAAAACGCTACGTCTACAGTTACAAAGAATACAAGCGCTACGGGAAATTGTAAGGAATCCAATACAGATGAGAACTCGACAACAGGCTAGCCAAACCAACCCTATGTCACACGGAGTGAGCGAAAAGTTCGTTACACCACACGATTTTTTTGAGAGGGGGTGATGTAGTGACTCATACCACACAACGTGCGTAATGAGAGGAACTAACATACATGCATCGCACACGCATCTACAGCAACGCGCCGGAGACTACTAACCGAGCACTGCGGCATTCACCGCGTGCGCGCCAAAATATATTTATAGTTTTTATGCGAGTGAAACGGAGACATGCGGCATCCTTGTCACGCTTTTGAATGAATACTGCGTACATGCCATGTCAAATGTTAATATTAATTTGGATATATTTAGGATGATTTTCTCAATAAAATGTTCAGAACTTTACGTGAATATTATTTGTCTCCTCTCCTGAAATAAGAAGCAGAACCAGCCCCACAGTACAAAACTCACCCATGTTGTATGCTAATAAACTTGTCTATATAAAAGTTAAAAAAAAGTATTTGCGACGCTTTATCATCCTATAAACTTGTTCTTCGGCTATTTAGAGTTAGGCCGGCTTTCGAAAAATTCGTTCACATGGAACTAATGTCGCCACTATACACAACCTTTTCTTCATATAGCTGTATAAAAATAGATATATGAGCTGTCGAACGGCAGCACATATGTATTCCAATTTTAATCCCACTATTTTAAAGGTTCTCCACTTCTATGAAGCATTTCATCTTCTAAATATTTGTCTAGTTCCCTGATGCCGGCGACTGTTTGATTTTGAGGAATCGTATTCTCTTTAGCTCAGCGTCGAACTCCTCCCATAATGATGATTTAGATTGTGTTGGTGCTGCTGTAGATGTTGCAGTATTCATGGGAGCGTCCGGGACAGTAATTGATGATTTGTCTTGAAGTCTGACTGAAACGAACCTTCTTCTCATTTTAGTTTCATATGGTTTTGTTACTTTGAACCCGATTTTTTAGCATTTCATCTTCTAAATATTTGTCTAGTTCCCTGATGCCGGCAACTGTTTGATTTTGAGGAATCGTATTCTCTTTAGCTCAGCGTCGAACTCCTCCCATAATGATGATTTAGATTGTGTTGGTGCTGCTGTAGATGTTGCAGTATTCATGGGAGCGTCCGGGACAGTAATTGATGATTTGTCTTGAAGTCTGACTGAAACGAACCTTCTTCTCATTTTCGTTTCATATGGTTTTGTTACTTTGAACCCGATTCTTTTGAATCGCGGATCCAGAACAGTTGCTTCGGCATATAAATTGTTATTTTCAACATTTTGAAATATCATGGCCAGCTGTTGCTTCAGTGTACAAACAAATTACATTATTTCCGCTGAAGATTTACTTGTATTTTCAGCTTCTTTGTGTTTATTGACTTGTCGAACCAATATCTTACATGACAGTTACTGTCATTTTCAATATGGAAACATATTTTTCGAAGCATATTTCCGTCGTAATATCATAAAATATCTCCAACACAAATATGATATCACGATTTTCCAATCATCAACAGTCAACGTTTGAAGATCAATCCCAAGTATGGCCATCGTAAAAACGATAGCTTCTTTTACGTTTAAAATCGAAGCAACATGTCATAATGTTGAATCCAACAAGGTACCACATCTTGTTTCAGCTTCAAAACAGGAGGAAGACCCATTTGGTGTTGAATTTACTTTAGTTTAACAAGACACGATGAGCTTTTTTTTAAAAAAATGCACAGTTTCTTTTACTTTTGATAACACTTCTTTCAATGTGGAAAGACTAGCTTGCACAACCAGATTTACAGAGTGAGCAAAACAACCAATATATCTCCAACCACCTCCTCTAGTAGCAGCGACTATATTGGCTGCATCGTCGCTGACTACAGCCACTATTTTGTTTTGTATCGTCTATTCATCCATTTTATGGCAATTGCATACACAACTTTTCTGACGTATGCCGTTCCGAAAATGGGAAACAACCTAACAGGTATTTTTATATGTTGCCACTGGATTCCAAGTAATGAGCCGCCATTGAAATAAAGCTGACATTATTTATAGATGTCCAGAAATCAGTGGTCAAACAAATAGTTTGAACTTTTTCATAGCATTCTTGGTAAGCTTTTAGCAAGAAGCTATTGGACGTAATAATTGGAAATAATAATAATTCATATCCTGGTATGATGATGTCAAACAACTCCTTGAATTCAGGCTGTTCAACGAGTGAACATTGATGATAATTTTGCACAAAAATTTTTTTAGTGGAACGGGTCTCTGATTATAATCTGCCATGCTCGATAGGTGCATGGAGCTGAAGTCGTGACTGCTGCCGTCGTCGCTGCTATCGCCGTAGTGCTATTAGAACTAGAAGGTCTAGGAACTTCTAAATTGCAGGCGACCTCCATGTTAGACGCTTCCGCAATGTAAGGAAGAGGAATTGCAGGTAGAAAAGGACTGTCTCTCCAACTGAATTTGAATAGTGGTATGTTTTAATTTCATATGCATGCCCAAATTACCGCTAGTTTTATTAGGAACCGATAAATTTTGTGCTAAATAACCACATTTTGCTTTACTACCACCTGTATTCTACACTGGACTTTTCTTCTTAATAGGAGGCATTTTGAAATATTAATCACTAATCATTCAGTTTTACACAACATAAGTAGTCTTTCTCACTATGCAGTAAGGCGTAAACAATAAACTCTTATTAACACTGTTCTAAATTGTTTATGTACAGTTTTTATTTGGTTTTAACTTACACATATACACATACACATATAAAATAATAGTAGGTCGAATTTGGTTTTCTTGGTGGCTTAATACAGGTATAATTGCCGGTAGCTTTGGCTCCTCGGTAGCCGGTGCAGGTGGGATCAGTTTCACACAAGACGCGAGTCTTTTTCATTTGTGTTTCCAGCTCCCAGTAGGATTGAAAAAACGCATTTCTATCTTCAGAAGAAGCTTTACTAGAACACGAAAGTCGGCATTTATCAGAGCAAGGAGAAAGAAATGATTTTGCTGCTACAATTTTTTATCTTTTTGTAGTATATTCATGGGCACTGTTCAAGTGAAAACTTCTTTTGGCGCGCCTAGACAGATTTTTCGTGGGCTGTGAATTAAATTCTAGCGTGACGCTCGGGTATGATAAGAAATTATCGGGTGAACTCGGGATGCTAGAGCGAGAAAAAAATAGTGAACAAGTTCGCCATAGTGAGAGAGAGAGAGTACCAGCAAAAGAACGTTTACTTGTAACCCTACGATACCTTGCAACGGGAGAAAGCTATCCTGAACTTATGGTTTCGTATGCAGTTTCACCACAGCTAATGAGTAAAATTATTCCTGAAACTTGTTTAGCTATTTATAAAGCTTTAAAGGATGAGTATCTCAAGGTAAGTCAATGAAACAACTTTTTATATATTTATTTATTAAAAAGAAAACAATCACAGTCATTCCAACCACTAATTATAATTTGCAAGCAGAAATTGCTTACCATTAGAAAACAAATGAAGTAAGTACCTAAATCATACAGTGAACAAATGAATATGAGACTCATATTCATTTGTTCATACTCATATTCAATAACATATTCATTTCTTTCTAAAAACTAGAAATTTGTTTAGCTGTTCTGTGTGTACTGGAGTAGAATTTTCAGTTTCATTATCAAGAATTATTGGAATTGAAGAAAATTGCGTGTTTGGTAATTCTTGTGATGTATCTTGATACTGGGTTAAAGAATTCGCCGAAAGAACCGTCTGAGAAGATGGTATATGAGACAATTGAGTTTCAATGCAACCTTTTGATGTAGAAGAATATTGGATCGGTGTGGAAAAGTATGTTAAGTTTTGAGAAGCCGGTCGTTTGATAATTGTGATCGGAGATGAAGTTTGAATGTTTGGGGATGAAGGCAAGTCTTCACTGTATGGCGAGTTATGGCAAATAAGTGAAGCAGAATGTGCTGAATTTTGAGAAATCGGTCGCTGGATGTTTGGAGGTGAACGCACATTTTCTGCGTATGGTGAAGGTGAGTTGACAAATTGAATAGGTGATGAAGAGTATTCATTTATTGTTGTGGTTGTTAGAGAGGATGGACGCGTGAAGATACTTGAAGTAGCATTTAATTGGTTTGTTCTTGCCAAAAACAAAACATCTGACATTAGTTTTTCTGCATAAATTTTCTGATCATGTGATAGGTTTTGGAGTTGATTATTTAGATATAATCCAAATGTCATGTCCCGATGCGGGGCATTTTTAGGGTTGTCTTCGGTCAATAACTTTTTGGCAACATTTACTAACTCTTCTTGAACTTTCGTGCTTGCTCTTTTGCTTCTGCTTATACCTTCACTAGGTGTTGCCCTCTCCTAAAAACAAAAAATAGTGTATGTTACAGTCACATGAAATATTAAATTCTGTAAACACTTATTTAAACTAAAGTATTTCATCTGTTTCCTCTTCGGATATAACGTAACGGTATTTATTTATTTATTAATAGTTGTTTCAGTTCCCATCATCTGCTGAGGAGTGGAAGCAAATTGCAGAAGAGTTCCGGAATAAATGGCAATTCCCAAACTGCGTAGGAGCAATGGACAGGAAGCATATTCGTATAACAAAACCCTATTCCAGTGGTTCTCTTTACTATAATTACAAGAAATATTTCAGTGTCGTACTTTTTGCTGTAGTTAATGCTAAATATGAATTTATTTACGTCCATGCTGGAATTAAAGGTCGAGCAGCTGATTCTGGTGTTTTAATAAAAACTAAATTTTACGAAAAACTAATAAATGAAAGCCTTAATTTGCCCGATCAAAGTATTTTGCCACAATCCCAAGTTACAGCTCCATACCTTTTTATTGGTGACTCTGGATTTCCGTTATTGCATAATCTCCTCGTACCGTATCCTTACAAAGATAATGATTATTCAAAAAACAATTACAACTACAGATTATCTCGAGCAAGACGTGTATCTGAAAACGCCTTTGGTATTTTAGCGACACGTTTCAGATTGTTCTACAGTCCTATAACACTTCAAGTGGATTATTTAGATTATGTTATATTAGCATATTGTGCGTTACATAATTTTTTGTCAAAAATGTGTAGAAAATCTGATATACCAAATTCACTGTTTGACCGAGAAGACACAATGCAAGGAATTGTGATACCAGGGGATTATCGTCAATACTACAATTTTTGGGACATTGAAGAAAAACTTAGTTTTTCTAATGAAGAAGGACAAGTGATTAGGGAGGGATTCAGAAGATATTTTTCTCATGAAGGAAGAGTTGATTTCAAAGATCGAATGATTGTTTAATAAATAATTTTACCTAAGTATATAAATGTGTTTAATATTTAATACCTAACCTATCTTCTTCGATCAAATATAAAAATTAGATAGGTACGTCCGTAGAAACACTTTGACCTTAAGAGCGCTCTTATTCCCTAGCAGTAGCGGCGATATTTGCAGTGCAAGTGTTTCCACTGACCTGCGGCCGACTGTAACTATCACCCGAACGAATAATTATGAAATACAATGGTATGTATGGATTGATGTATCTAGTTGAATCGAAGCCTATCTTATTAAAAAACACTGTTAAAATCTTACCGGGTCGGCAAGGCCATCGATCCCAGGTCTAGATGCTTCTTGTGATGATAAAAAAGACATCAAATCATAGTACCACAGTGTTGGCGTATAGACATTATCTGCGGAAATGCCCGTAGACAAGCTGGCATTAACTTTCTTATGTTCTCTGTAATAACCGTTTCTAAGAATGTCAATTTTTTTTCGAACGCTATTAATCTTTGCACTTTCCCCTAAAATGGGCACCATATCTTGCAATGCATTAATTCTTTTATTAAAAGACTTGACCGTGTCTGGAAGCTTTTATAGAGAGAGCATATCCGTTTCCGTCGTTTTACTCTGATATTTAGTTCCCCTTTTTACCGCTCGGGGTGGCGCGCCACTAGTGACTTCCGGATTTTATTAACTTTAAAAATCCAGCCACCATTTTTGGTCATTGGCGTTGAATTTTCCGTAGGAGCAACAGGTCTGCAGCTATTTTCATTACTTACTCCTGTTGCTAAAGAGGTTAATAAAAAGTGAAGAAATATTATACTCCCTGTAACTGTAGATTTTTAAATCCAGGAGCTAAAGTAAGTAAGTGGTGAAGCATTCACACGGTGAGTATCCATCTACCCTCAAATTATGTGAATTAACGATTTTATCGTTCGATTTAACCTAATAATTACGTAGAGAATCACGTGTACGTGTTTTTTAATGCGTGTTCTGATTTCCCTTTGCGATTTTTAGATGGAGAAGGACAGCTTGACACACAAGTCTTTGACTAAGGCCGGCCCCAGTGGCGAAGCACGCCATAAGCGGCACAG
Source organism: Ectropis crepuscularia (assembly GCA_963693475.1). Classification (NCBI taxonomy): domain Eukaryota; kingdom Metazoa; phylum Arthropoda; class Insecta; order Lepidoptera; family Geometridae; genus Ectropis; species Ectropis crepuscularia. Next base: position 27,055,139 of record OY856355.1, read on the forward strand.
ACGGAGCAGGTCGAGCAGCAGCAGCAGCTCGCAGAGCTCCTCCTCCTCCACGGATCACGAGAGGAAGGCCAGTCGGCGTAGGCACAGGAAACGTAAGCGTATTGTTCGAACGGACCCACGAATCGACGTGCTTATCAAGGAAATGGGGGAGATGAAAGAATTCCTTACTAACACAAATCGGAATGACATTAATTGCGATGACACTCTGTCACTATGTCCAAACGAAGAGTTGTGCGAACAGCTCGACATTGAACCGATTGAGACAACGTGCCCAAAGTATTCTTCTAATAATGAAGAAATGTTCGCTTTCGAACTCGAGACGAAATTAAAGGAACCATCGGTTCCTAGAACCCCAGTCGAATGTCTAAAAATGTTACAAGATTGTCAGCGTTTGGGCAGCCCATCGTGGTCCGAGGTTAGATATGCAGACACTCAAAAGCAGTACAATTTTAGTCCAGGTTTCACAGACCTGGAAGTAAATGAGGAAGTAAAAATGTATGACGGCCTACAGGATCAGGCTAAGTCGGACAAATCATACGCAGCCTTAACTTTTTGTGTGCTTAAGCAAAAAATAGCATTTCAAGAAAGTATTCGCAACCTTCTCTTCTGGGCACAGAGTGTAGATGTAAATGTAGACAATTTAAGCATGAAAGTAGAAGAGTTATTTTTAAAAAGCGACTTTTTTAAGACTTCCTCTGACCTATTGCAAATAGTGTGTGGTCACAGGGCGGAAAGTATCGAAGCGCGTCGCGATAATATAGTAAAACATGTTCGGGATCCGTTAATTAAGGCTACTACATTGCATAAAATCCCACCTTCAGTGACGCATATTTTTGATGCCGATGCCTTCACTTCAGCGTTAGAAAAATCGGGTGGGGTGCGCAAGACGCTTTTTCCCCTAAAATCGCACTCGTTGCTACCTAGAGCGAACCTGTCCAATCGATCTAAACAAGTTACACAGAGCTCTGGATTCAGAGGGCTCCCAAATCCAAATAAGTACATGCCCACGTATCAATATAATCCACCTTCGAGGGGTGATGACATGTTTATGAACTACCCTCTTCAACAAATTTCCTCTCACCAACATAATGAGAGAGGTTTATTTCTTAATAGAAGCTCGAGGCCTTACCGGGGTGCCAACAGAGGCCGTGGGAACTCTCGAGGGGTTTCCAGAGGCCGCCGTGGTAACTTCAACAAAAAACAATGACTCGAAAGAGTTCCGAGCGGGTCAATTAGTGCTTTTTTACCGAAAGTGGCAGAAAATGAGGGCACCAGAACAGATTTTAAAAATGATTCGAGGGTACCGCATACCATTTGTTCAAAAACCGCCTCTTGTGTTTCCAAATGTGACAAGTTGCGCTTATCGAACTCCAGTTTCAAAAGAAATGACTGCAATCGTGCAAAATATGAAAGCTCAAGGTATTTTAGAAGTAGCCCCAATCACACCAAGTTTCATATCCCCTCTGTTTCTGGTACCAAAGTCGGACGGATCTGCCCGTCCTATTTTCAATCTGAAATTGCTCAACAACTACATAGTGCAAAGCCCTTTCATTTGATAAATATGCACAAGATACCAGACTTCCTACAACCGCAGGACTGGATGTGCAAAATAGATTTATCTCAAGCATACTATCATTTAAAAATGACAGAATCCCAAAAGTGCTTTCTTCGGCTCGTATACAACAAGGAACTATTACAAATGACGTGCCTACCATTCGGTCTAAGCACAGCACCAAGAACTTTCTCAATTCTAACGAACTGGGTTGCCCAAATTCTACGGGAACAATGGCAAATGAGGATTGTGGTATATATAGACGATTATCTAATAGTGAATCAGAACACCTCAATTCTAAAAGATCATGTTCAGCTCGCTGTACAAATATTACAAGGGTTAGGATGGCAAATAAATTTTGCAAAGTCTATTCTAACTCCTCAGAAGAGCATAAACTACTTAGGTATAATTTGGAACCCTTGACTAAACGTAAAAAGTCTACCCACCGAAAAGGTAGAAAACATAAAAAGAAAAGTAAATCAAGTTCTCGACGTAAAAAGAGCGAGTGTAAAAGATTTACAAAAAATAATAGGGTTTTTAAATTTTGCCAGTTTTGTAGTTCCACGAGGCCGCCTTTACCACCGACAAATGTTAATGTTTTTGAACGCACTTCCCAAATTATCTATGAAAACTTACCCACTGACAGAAAGCGTTTGCGAAGAAATGAACTGGTGGATTCAGAACTGTCATCAGAAAACTGTGTTACATTACCCGGCTCCAGTTTATTTTGTAGTGACCGATGCTTCGGACCTAGCTTGGGGTGGTCAAGTAAACAATCAAACCTGCTGGGGCAAGTGGGCCCCACAGGAGAAAAATCTACACTCCAACGAGAAAGAGATGTTAGCCATTCTACATGCGATTCAGTACAACATTCGTGCACTGAAAGGCAACTCAATTTTGATACAATGCGACAACAAGACCGCAGTCGCTCAACTACGGAAGGAAGGAGGTACGAAATCATTATCTCTAATGAACATAACCTATCAAATTTTAACATTACTAGATCTGTGTCAGATACACTTCAGCATACACCATATCCCGGGAAAATACAACAATCATGCCGATCACTTATCACGTCATCGCCATCCCCCGGAGTGGCACCTGTTACCAGCCTGTGTGGAAATGGTGTTTGCGAAGTGGGGAACATCCATGGTAGACCTGTTTGCGTCTAAAATCGCGCACGTAGTCCACAACTATGTGTCGAGGGATCTGAGAGACCATCAAGCTCTATTTCACGATGCCTTCAGCATCCCATGGAAATACCCGCTGGCATGGGTATTCCCACCCCCATTTCTCGTGCCCAAAGTATTGTCCCATCTCAATCAATCAATAGGTACATATCTTATAGTAACTCCCCGCTGGGAGAAAGTTTTCTGGCGAGCAGATCTGAAAGCTCGCGCGCTCGCACCCCCTTTAACCCTGAACAACCTGCAAATCCATCTAATCGACACATCGACAGGCCATCCTCCACCACAAGTCGGAGAGCTGATTCTGGAAGTGTGAAAATGTGGGGGTGGGCTGAAGCAGTAAGCTCATGGAATGCTCAACAGTTATCCCTACTGAAAAGTTCATGGCGTAGGCCTACTCTAAATACATACAAAGTAGCTTGGGAAAGATGGATCTTATGGTGTACTGGTAAACATATCAACCCCAAAAATCCTATCGGTTCTGAATTAGCTCAATTTCTATCAGATCTATTCCTGATTCATAAGTTATCTTATAATACCATACTATTACATAAATCAGTTGTGTCAACATTATGCAATTCTGAGACATCAAGCCAGCTGAGCTCGCATGTTCTAGTAAAACATATTTTAAAATCGATAGGCCTAAAACATCCAAAAAACGTTAAAGCTCCTATTTGGGATATGGATAAATTAAGCTCTTTCTTAATCAGCTACTCTGTAAACCCGGATAACTTATTTCAAACAGCACGCCATACGGCCATACTATTGCTGCTGTGCTCTGGTAGGCGCATACATGACCTAACCTTACTAAGCATAGACTCTCAACATTACAGAGAAGAAAGGGAGGCTATTATTTTTATACCAGAGTTTGGCTCAAAAACTGACTCTGATAAGTACAGACAATCTAACTGGAAATTTCTTTCTAATCCAAATAATCGAAATCTTAATCCAATCTTTTGGATAGAGAGGACTATAATGTTACTAAACGAAAGACGAATCGCCGCAGCATCCAATAGTCTTTTTATTACAGTTCGAGGTCCTGCCAAACCTGCATCACGTTCAGTGATAGCCGGGTGGGTCAAAACAATTTTTAAAGAGGCTGGCATCATGGATACTCCAGGGAGCGTTCGGTCTGCAGTTGCTTCCAAGAGCTGGTTGATAAATACCCCTGTAGAGGATATTATGGCACGAGGAAACTGGCAATCGGCCAATACTTTTAAGCAATTCTACAGAAGAGAAGTTACAAATAATGATGATTCTCCTTTAAGACACCGAGCGTCGTCTCACGCTATTGATTGGTTTGAATTTGTCGCGTCCGGATTGGTCCGTGACAGCGTTCCGTTTTACTATCTACGGCCGTTCTATAATTTAAATGTTCCTTGAGACGGCAAGTCTATTTTTATTGATTTATAGGAACGGTTGAATCGAACCGTTACATTACCTAGTTATACTTTCTAGTAACCGCGCTCAGACTATACAAATACATCCGTGAGGGCTAAAACCGCTGAGTAGCACGTCTAGAGTCTGAGTCTGAGTAGTAGTCTAGACGCACGGTGCTCGTCGCCGGTGGTCTGGAATGTGTAAACAGTATGAGGTCTCGACCAGCGCTAGGCTGTAAGTTAGATTTAAGTCAGTCTATTCTTAACTCTCAAATGTATCGGACATTTATTAAACTGTAACAAATTAATTTCTGTTTTTAAAAACTAAAACCCGTGTCCCCCAATCTTGACTGGCGCAGCCGGTAGGATTGCTGAGGGTTCGTCGCGAAGTCGCTTGGATAAGTGAGTGCTAGTTCGCGCGTACTAAATAGTTACGGTCATAGCTTCACATCAGCTAGTTCGTAGCGTCTGCAATCCCGAACCAAACAAATTTGTCCTGTTGGGCCACGAGAAGTTTCAAGAACGTACCAGCTATAGCAGAAGGATGCGGACGAGTGCACAGTGAGTAAACCTTTTCGCTTTCCTCCCTTGTCCTCATCTATTTCCGTTGGTTGGAGAAATTATTTGATTTTCTTTTAGACTCATTAACCAGGCTTAGAAATCAGCCAAATAGTGATAACTATCGCAGTTACATTTATAAAATTAAGTATAACATTAAACAACTAAAATGGAGCAAATTAGTAATAATAATAATAATAATAAGCCTCTTATCCTGAATTTATAAGATATCTCTGAAATTATAAGATATCTCTGAGTTCAGTGTGCCTCTTGGCAAAGGCCTCCTCTAACAGTTTCCATTGTACTCTGTCTCTAGCAACCCTTCTCCATCTTGGGCCTGCCGTTAGTTTTAGTTCGTCTTCCCATCTCTTGCTTTGTCTTCCTCTATTCCTTCTCCCATCTCTAGGGTACCAGTCTGTTATGATGTTGCTCCACTTTTCTCGTGTACAGCGTAACATGTGCCCGGTCCATCTCCACTTCGAGCTATCAATTCTGTTAAGTATGTCTGTGACTTTTGTCTTGCTTCTTATAACGTTGTTTCGTATCTTATCTTGTCTCTTAATACCTAGCATACTTCGTTCCATAGCCCTTTGACAGTGTTCCAGCATGTTTCTGTGATGTTTCGTGAGAGCCCAGGTTTCACTCCCATATGTAATACATGGGAGAACGCAGGTTTTGAAGACCTTCGTTTTGATACCAATACTAAGATCTGTGGATTTCATGATCTCTTTCAGTGACCAATATCTTTTCCATCCGTTAGCTATTCGTCTTTTGATTTCTTTTGTAGTTGTGTCAGTATGTGAGATGATTTGCCCTAAATAGTTATATTCCTTCACATATTCAACAGGTTGGTTGTTAATTTTTATTTCATATTTGTTTGCATTTGTTAATAGCTTCGTTTTGATTACATTCATAGTTAAACCCACTTTTTCGCTTTCTTTGTTTAGATCTTGTATCATTTTTTCTAGGATCTCTGGTTGTTCTTCAAACAAGACAATATCGTCGGCGAATCTAAGGTGGTTTAATTTTTGTCCATCTATATTTAATCCATGTTGGTCCCAGATTAGCTTTCGAAATATGTTTTCCAGCACCGCCGAGAACAGCTTTGGGGACAATGGGTCTCCCTGTCTGACGCCTCTTTTTACTTGGAATGTCTCCCCCAAGGTTTCCAGTTGTACTCTTGCCTTACTGTTGGAGTAGATGTTTTTAATGGTGTTTATGTACATTGTAGGGATTCCCTGGTTTCGTAAGCTCTCCCATATGGCTGTGTGGCTGATGCTGTCAAATGCTTTTTTGAGCAAATTAGAATCATACCTAAAGATTTATTGTGTCTAATACCTAAGTATGAAGGTGAAGAGTGTTTGTTAAATCTTTTCCTTAAGAAAGCTCAATATGTGTATAATGGATTTGGTGCTGCCAATAATGAAATGCAACAAACATGTGTATTCCACGCCATTACAAGTAGGCTACAAGGTAGAGCTGCCGCCCTCCTAAGCGAAAGGGAAGATATAAACTTATGGGCAGCTCTACGAGAGCTTTTAATTCAACATTTCGGCGACCCCCGCTCCGAGGAGTGTATGGCGATTGAGCTTGAACAAATGAAAATTAATTCAGGCGAGTCGTACATAGCGTTATGTCACCGTATTCAACACATGCGAAGTACATTATTTGCAAAAGTAAATTTATTAACCGACGAAGGAGTCAAAGCCGCAAAAATGATAGTATATAATAATTTAGCACTCAACGTATTTTTATATAATCTGTCTGAAGAACTTATTAGAATCGTGCGTTTAAAAGCGTGCCCTAACCTAGAAACAGCTTTAATGATTGTTACCGAAGAGGTCAATTTCATGACCCAATTTCATGCCAAACATAACCGCCAGGCTCCGGCACCCCCTAAGCTACCACAAGGGATGCCGTTTTCAAATCCCTCGAGTAACCATAATGTTATCCCTAACAGTGGATTTAAATTCGGGATTCCTTCGGCTAACAACCCACAACAGAGAACGATTATGCCGAACACAAACTTTAAGTTCGGCATACCACCACAGCAACCCCAAGGGTTTAGACCAGGTATACAACCCCAAAATCCACCAACCGGCTTCAGGTACAATCCAAATCCGGGCCAAAATAATTTTAAATTTGGTATTCCCCGTCAACAGCCGGGTTTCAACGTCAGCGCACCAAACCAAGGACAGGGATTTAAACCTCAGTACTTCTCTAATTTTAACAGACCACAACAACTACCCTACGGACAGCCACAGCAAAACTTTAAATTCGGCATTCCCAACCAAAACTTAGCACGCCTAAAGCCACGAGACGAAGATGTGTCGATGCGCACTGCTCGTCCTCTGCGGCAAAATACATTAAACACTGCAGCGGAACACAATAATCTATTTTATAATAATGAGCTAGTAGAAGCTTCACCACAAGATGAGGAGTATGACCCCTCATACTACTATAGCGACAGCTACGCATATAACCTTGACGTACCCGAGTTCAATATGCCAGAAATGACCACAGAGGCTGTGGAACACGAAGACCCTGATACTACCGAAAATTTTCATGCAGAAGCCTCAAATTCTCACCCGAAGTAATCGAATTAAATTGTGACTCTTTACTTAAATTACCACACATTGTCATCCCAGAAATAAACTCGCGTTTTATGATAGAAACAGGGAGCACACGGTCTTTCATAAGCCCGGCCAAGGCCAACGAATACTTCTCGGCTTATAAATACTCGGAGCCTTTTGAGGTGATACGCACCCACGCTCGGAGTCAACACAGCGAGGCCATATGTATACCGTTACTAAAAACGTTTCAATGTGAAGGGAGACATAAATTTTACGTATATGATACAATATATGATACGATGTCGATAGCGGCTATGACGGTCTAATAGGTAGCGACCTTCTGAAACAGCTGGAAGCTAAAATCGACATGAAAAACCAAATTTTACAGACACCTTATACAAACATACCAATCTTGTACAACCCCCCACACGAAATAGTATTGGAAGCTAGGACGGAGACCCGTGTTAAGGTCCCTACTGATCTACAAAATGGCGAAGCCATTATAGACTTCGTAGATTTTGGCGAGGGTATAAGAATGCCTGCCGCGTTAGTCACATGCGTAGACTCTTTCACGTACACTGTCATCCAAAACGCTTCCGACGACATGATTAGTATGGCGTTTACAAGACCATTAAAAGTCACGAAATATGTAAAAGAAGAATGCACAGTTAACGCGACCCTAGATAGATGCGAGATAGACGACCTTTTAAAACAAAATTTAAAGAAGCTGCGTTTAGACCACACAAATAAAGAAGAGCGTAAACTTATAGAGAAATTATGTCACGAGTATAGGGACATGTTTCCCTGCGATGGCATTCCACTCTCTTTTACTAATGGAGTTAAACACGAAATTAGAACCAAAAATGAAGACCCTATATATATACGCCCTTATAGACACCCGCCAATGTACAATGAAGAAATACAAAATCAGGTTTCTAAACTACTTGAAAACGACGTAATAAGAGAATCACACTCCCCATGGAGTGCTCCAGTACATCTGGTTCCAAAAAAATTAGATGCTTCTGGCGAAAGAAAGTTCAGAATGATTATAGATTACAGGCGTCTCAACGAAATTACGACCGACGACAAATATCCGTTACCCAACATCTCAGATCTCTTTGACAAATTAGGAAAATCTATATACTTTAGCACTATCGATTTAGCTAGCGGTTACCATCAATTAGAAGTCAAAGAAGAGGATAGACAGAAAACCGCGTTCTCCACGCAATCAGAACATTATGAATTTACTCGCATGCCGTTCGGACTAAAAACAGCTCCAGCATCATTTCAACGAGCTATGGACTATGTGCTCCGAGGTCTACAAGGACTCCATTGCCTGGTTTACCTCGATGACATAATTGTATATTCTTCTAGCTTACAGGACCACATCGAGAAACTGCGTAAGGTATTTGACCGACTTAGGGCTACCAACCTGAAGGTTACACTCGATAAGTGCGAATTCTTCAGAAAGGAAGTCCTTTACCTTGGACATTTAATAACGAAGGAAGGCCTTAAGCCTAACAATGATAAAATTCAGGCTGTTTTAAACTTCCCTATACCGACAACGACAACACAAATTAAGAGCTTTTTAGGATTAGTCGGTTACTATCGAAAATTCATCAGAGACTTTGCAAAAATTACTCGTCCTCTCACTAACTGTTTAAAGAAGCGAAATAAAATAGAACTAACAGACGAATTTAGAGGTGCGTTTGAAAGGTGTAAAGAGCTACTAGTCAACGCTCCGATTCTACAATTTCCGGATTTCGAAAAACCATTTGTTCTCACAACCGATGCATCCGACTATGCAATAGGCGCGGCATTGTCACAAGGCCCTATAGGTTCAGATAAGCCGATAGCGTATGGTAGCCGTACCCTCAATGACGCGGAGTCTAGATACAGTACAATAGAAAAGGAACTTCTAGCCATAGTGTGGGCTGTCAAGCATTTCAGATCATACCTGTATGGGAGACGTTTCACTATTTATACCGACCACAGACCCCTTGCACGGCTCAACAGCATAAAAGAAGATAACAGCAAACTCACTAGGTGGAAGTTACGGCTCGCAGAATTCGATTACGATATAATTTACAAAAATGGAAAGCAAAACTGTGTAGCGGACGCTCTGTCCCGTATCAAAGTCAATGCGATACACAAAGACAAAGAGTCTACAAAGGTACACGTAGAGAAAAGAACAGACTCAGACCGACAAACTCTTAGCGACGACACAGTAATTATTTCTTCCGACTCAGAGGAAACCCTATCTGCTCATTCAGACGAAGCTAGATCACCTTACCCCATACCATCTCCATCTAGTAGCACTATTACTGCTTCAGGAACTTCAGCAACTGAACATTCGGTTTACGATATGGATACCTCGGGAATCCCTATTTTAAATGAAGCCATCGATACAAAACCGAACCAAATATTAGTATACACTTGGTTCAGACCTGAGCTAACAGTTAAAGATTTGTCTAGACCCAAACAGAAAGTTTTAGAAGTACACTTGCCCCTTAATAGACCCGACCTCGTTAGGAAATTTCTGTAAGAATTTATAAGACCGAACCTTAAGTACTTTATATTCTTCGAGCATGAGACACACAAAAAACAATTCTCCGTAGCTACCACAGAACTGTTTAAGAAGAACACGGTCAGAATAGTAGAATGTACAGAAAGAGTTATTTACGTTGAAGATGAGAATGAACAGAGAGAAATAGTACAAAAGTATCACATTGGAAAAACTTGTCACCGAGGAATTAAGGAAACACTAATGCACTTGAAACGCACGTACTATTGGTCCAACATGGATTTGACAGTAGCTACTACCATAAATTCATGCGGAGGCTGTAAGACAATGAAATATGACAGAAAGCCACTTAAACCGGAACTACAACTAACACAAACTCAGACAAAGCCATTTCAAGATTTTTTTATGGACATTTTTAGTATTGAAGGCAAATCTTTTCTCACCATAGTAGACGCGTTTAGTAAACTCGGTCAGGCAATAGAAATTAGCAACAAAACAACTCCCGAGGTCATTCGAGCACTTATAAAATACTTTTGTGTGTACGGAGTCCCACTTAAAATTAGCTCCGACTCTGGTGCAGAATTTAATAACGTCCTACCGAAAGAAACACTCCAATTTTATAAGGTAGATCTACACATAGGCACCCCACATAACCCAAATTCAATGGGACTAGTCGAAAGGTTCCATTCGACTCTTATTGAGGTCTATAGGTTAGCTAAGTATGAGCATAAAATTACTGATGCAGCGTCAGTTATGACTTATGCACTTATGTCCTATAACCAAACCATTCACTCCAGCACAGGGCTAACTCCTTTTGAAGTCGTGTTTGGACACGCGGACTCTACAAGTACCTTCGACGTCGAGTTCAATAAGGAATATACCCAAAAATTAGTCCGCGATCATAAAAAACGAGTTAAATACTTATACGAGTATCTGACAAACAAAACTATAAACAAAAAGACACGAGTTAACGAACAACAGCACGGAAAAGAAAAGAAGTTCAATATACAAGAAGGAGACACAGTCTTTGTAAAGGGAGTAAATGAAAGAAGAGGAAAAGATAAACCACGATACGAAAAGGCGGAAGTCGTGGAGGAGATAGTTAGAAATGTTGTACCACTTAAGGTCAAAGGCCGTGATACAAAAGCGCCAATTAAGGATATTAAACGTCCTCCACAGGTGCATCCTGATATTGGCGATGACAGCGGCTGCCCTGGCCCTTCAACTTCAAAGGATCAGGGATAACCCAGGGGTCTTCCCGATCAAGGAAGGTCAAGCCCTGATTAGTAGCGATAAGTGGTCTTTAATTAAGATTTTAGATTTAAGTTTAATTAGAGATGATTTAGAATTTAATTTAAATAGATACGCAAACCTCAATACACACATACTTAACTATTTTGGAAAGAAACCAGGTAACTAAGACATAAGTGATAGTAAAGTTCAGACAGACTTTATAAAAAATTTGACAGTGCAAAAATTGAACCAACTATTGCCCGCCAAAAGAATTAAACGAGGCATTATAAACCCTCTTGGCTCGCTAATTAAGTTAGTATCGGGTAACTTAGATAACGACGACGCCATCAAATACGACAAACTAATTAAAGAAGTAAAATCAAAACAAATTGCTGTAAATAAGAAAGTAACGGTGGTCGCAGAAATGGTGCAGTCATTAGTTAACATAACAAATAATACTAAGTACAATTTCATCCAATTAGATAAAGCAATTTGGGAAATCAGAAAACATTTCAACGACAAAAATAGTACTCACAACACTTTCAAAATTTGTAATACTTATCAATTGTTCCTGCATAATTTCCAAACTATTTACACCTCATTGGATGAAATAGAAACTATAATTGCATTTAGCAAATTAGGCATGTTACACCAATCTATTATAGACTCAAGTGAATTACTGGCAATGTTAAAAAGAGTAGAACAACATAATAAACTTATGTTTCCTGTAACTCCAGAAAATCTGTTAAAACTAGAACAATGTATAAATATAAAAGCTTACGCAAAAGAAAATCAAATAACATTCATCATGGACGTACCTCTTGTCGAAAACGACACGTACGCATACTATAGAGTTCTACCCTTACCTGCAGGTCAACTACGAAAACAAGCTCCGATCGATCGGGTCCGACCGACAGCTGTCCGATTAATAGAATTGTAGCTTACCACGAAAAACAATCGGATGGATACATCTCGGTCGGAAGTCATAGACTTAGGTCGGCTGAGGGTCGGATCGAATGATTTGAAACCTTAGTGATGTCCTAAGAAAAAAGGTTTTATCGGTTTTTGATTTTTTCTTATAATTGTAAGATATCTATCGAATTATCAATTATAAAGACAATATAAATAAAGAAAAACGTATGTTTACTTTAGTTTTTGTATATTATTTCTGAAAAGTCACTTAACAAGCATAATTTAGATATTTCAACTGTATCGTGACAAATACAAAAAACACGAAGTGCCAATAAGGAAAAAAAAAACGTGCCTAGCTTATGGTCAACCAAAATCCTAAATAAACAATATTCAGTTTGTTTTTAGTTTTTATGTTACTTTCTCAAATAAAGGTAAAAGCGATAACACAATTGAAGTGTTATGCCGGCGCCAGACTTAGCTTCACATGTTTGAACACATGTTTGATTGCTAAGTGTGGCACGGGACTTTGGGTATGTGTTCAAAGTTTGAACAAAGATTTGCACTTTGCCATACGGTGTCGGTCTTTTTCGACACATCAAAGCGTTCAAAGTTGAATGTGTTCAAATGTTTGCGTAGCTTGCCACACTTGTTCAGTGTTCAGTTGCTCGAGCGTTGTTGAGCGGAACGGTTGTGTGCGTGCTACACTGCGTGCGGTTGTATATATAATGGACTGGAGCAGCGAGTGCGTTCTAGAATTTGTAGAGCTATTACAGGGGGAACCATGTATATGGAACCCGAAAAACAACAAACACAAAAATAGAACCTTAGTAAATGACGCGTGGGTGAGAATAAAGAACAAATATTCTGTGCCCTGTTCTGTTGAAGAATTAAAAAAGAAAAGAAATAGTTTGCTGACACAATATAGAGAACATTTAAAGAAAATCAAGGAATCGACTAAAACAGGAGCAGGATCTGAAGAAATTTACAAACCATCATGGTTTGCATTTGATGCAATTCACAGTTACATGGGTCCTGTATACGATTATCGTCCCACACTGTCTACCGAGATTAGGGTAAGTAAATAAACAATTTATTGAGGTGTATTATAATTCTTTATTAACAAAAAATAACGCCTGATGAATATTATACTCAAAATTGTAAACCGAGACATTTTAATACTATAAACGTAGGCACAACGTTCTAAAATGTTGTATATATGTTAATGATCACTCCTATGAAGCGGATAAATCCCCTCTTCTTGTAGCGAAATACTCAGCGAACTCCTCTCTAATATTCTGTGCACTAGTTGCTGCTTTTCGAGGATGTGAAGCAATTGGAATCAGGCCATGGGGTGGGTCTTCGTTTCGCCAAGTTCCAGGTAGAAAGACGTTGTTTACAACTCGATCAAATGATTCTGGTGGGGAATAAAACCGTCGTGATGTTTTGCTTTTTCTCAAAAAATTGTGTAAATAGACACAGGCCATAATTATAATAGATGCTTTATCAGGTTGCAGAAGCATAGGCTTTTTAAAAACTCTGAATATTGATGTCATAATACCAAAAACATTTTCCACTTTAACTCTTGCTCTTGACAATATTCGGTTGAAATTTCTTTTCTTACTCTGTTCTGTATGGTTTCCTGAGTACGGCCTCATCACGTAATTACTTAATGCAAATGCACTGTCAGCAACAAACACATATGGCATATTATTATTGCTGCCTGGCAATGGATGAGGGTGTGGTAAATTTAACGTATTATCATTCATTTTATCCCACAGAATACTATTTCTTAGGGTAAATTGGCGATAAAACAATCAAACCCAAAGCCGCACCTCAATCTAAAGCCTCAGCTTTAAAATATGCCGTTAATAGGTGGAGATTTGATTGCTATGGTATCCCTAAATATTAGTTGTCAAATAGCTCTGCGTTTGGAAAACTGCAATGTTGGCCCGTTATTGTATCGTTCTTCTTCACAACCACGATTGATTTTCAAGAACCAGCCACGGCCAGCATTTTTAATCACTTTCGGCATAATAAAAGCTGTTAATTACTTTGGAAATTAATAAATACATCAATCGTAAACAAACTTTTGTCAACTGACGTAAACAAGAAGTTGACGGCCTGTCAATTAGTTCCATATTTTGCTACGCGCAGAGTTATATTGCGAGCACTCTAAAGTGAATTTGCTTTTCTTTCAACGAACCAAGACCGAATCCGTGTTGAGTCTGTGTACTACAAAAAAAACCGGTAAGTTTTTTTAAATTGTTTACTTGAATTGTGACTCATTACGTATTAAGACTGTTTTTCACAAATTATGTCCGTATAGTTTATGAAATACTTAGAGGTTAAGTCTGTTTATCACAAATAAAAATTACGCATTTGGGAACCGATTAGGAGTTTGGTCTGTTTTCTACTAAAAATATGCATTACTGAAGTTAAGATATTGTTTCATTCTAAGATAAGTCGGTTTACCACTAACAATCGTCGTTGCATAATGATCACTATAAGAGATCAGTCTTTGTTTCACTGAAAAATGAAATAAAAATAATTATTGTTGTAAATGCCTTGTGTTGTTTGAGTATTGAGTCACTGTTTGCCCAAATAGCACCTATATTTATTATAACATTTTTAATCCAAATTAGAACTTTTGGCGTTTCAGGGCGAAGATGTCGTCATCATCAAGGTCTAAAAAAATTTTAGATCTTGTCCAGGCTCAAGCTGACCAAAAGCAGGATGACACTGAACCTAATTCATTTGAATGTAACGACAATCCTGCTCAGCTTAATGTAACGATGTTATCAGAAGTTACGAACAAGCCTGAGAACCAGCGATATTTGGATACTAGAGAATGTTTCTTACAATTGGAATCTATTTATAACAACAATCAAACTCATATGGACTTAGAAAACCACCATCATGGCACTAATGAAAATCAGAATCCTCTGGAATTTGAAAACAGCGACTGTAGTGATAAAGATCCAACTTTTAGCCCTCCAAAAGATAAAAAGAAGCCAGAACCTGTGTATCCAGGGCGGTCACGATCCAGCAGCTCCTCGTCGTCGTCCTCGTCGTCGTCGTCGTCGTCGTCGAAGTCATCTTCCTCATCGAGTCGAATCGTAGTGAAATAAACATACCAGAAAGTTCCACAACCGGAGAAACTAATGCAGAAAAAAAAACACAGCAGAAAAAAGGAAGAAAACGAAAAAGAAACGAGAAAGGGTGGAAACAAAATGTGGCTAAAATCCTAAGGTGTACAGGAAAAGAATACCTAACCAAGAAAAATAAAACAGCTAGACCTCGTACTGTGAATCCACCTTGTACAGAAAAATGTAGACTCAGGTGTTTTGAAAAAATAACTGATGACCAAAGACAGTCAATTTTTGAGGCTTATTGGAAATTTGGTGATACTAATTCTCAGAGATCGTTCATAATGTCTTGTATGTCCAACATCACCCCAAAGTACAAATATACAAACGCCGAACATCCAAGGAAATGCAACAAAGCATTCCATTTTACAGTGCAAGGGAAATCGGTCAGAGTTTGTAAAACGTTTTTTATGAGAACGCTAGATATATCTGATCGTGTTATACGCACAGTAAAAGATAAAACAGATGATAATGGTATGATATCAAACGATCTAAGGGGTAAGCACTCCAATCATTTCAGAGTTGATGAATCTATCATATCTGATATTAAAAAATTCATAGAGGCTATACCCCGTATCGAATCACACTATACGAGGCAAACATCGAGTCGTGAATACATAGATGGCGGTAAAACTATCGCAGAACTTTTCAAAGATTTTCAACAAACTCAAGAGAAAAACAATAAGCCGGCAGGAAAATATTGTACCTTTTACAAGGTCTTCACACAACAATTTAATATTTCATTCTTTCAACCGCGTAAGGATCAATATGACCTTTGCTTACAATACCTTAATTCAACGGCTGACCAGAAAATTGCAATTCAAGAATCTTATGACGCTCATTTGGAAGAAAAAGTATTGAGCCGTCAAGAGAAAAATGCAGACCGTTTTAAAATAGACGGTAAGAGTAGAGTGCTGGTGTTTGACCTCCAAGCCGTTCTGCAGTCTCCTAGAAGAGACACATCAGCTTTTTATTACAAATCAAAACTTAACAGCTACAATTTTACAGTCACCTCTCTAAACAAAAAAGGCGACGGCCAGGTGAAAGACGCATACGATGATGTACACTGCTTCTTTTGGAACGAAACAGACGGTAAACGAGGTGCCAACGAAATAGGCTCTTGTTTGTTGAAGGTATTTGAAAAAAAGTCTCTGGAAGCAACCGACGAAGGTGACCTTAATTTAGTGCTATATTCGGACAACTGCTGCGGACAAAATAAAAACAAATTTATGGTAGCTCTTTACCTCTACGCTGTGACCCACTTAAATATTGAATCAATCACCCACAGATTTCTCATAAAAGGCCACACGCAAAATGAGGGCGATAATATCCATAGTCTTATCGAAAAAGAAATTTAAAAAAATCTCAAGACTGGACCAATATATTCCCCTCATCAATATGTAGCCATAATCAAAAATGCAAAGAAAACTGGAAAGAAATTTTACGTACATGAACAGACCTTTGAGTCGTTTTTGGACTTGAAGAAACTTCAAGAAGATTGGGGTCCCAACTTTAATAAGGCTACTGACGGGCAGACTGTGACATGGAATGATCTGAAAATAATAAGGGTCATCAAAAGTGCACCTTTTTCTTTCTTTGTAAAAACTTCATACAAAGATCATGAATACCAGGAGGTATGTATCAGGAACCGACGAAAAAAGCAAGTGCCTCTTTCCGACTTAAAACCAACACAGGTATATACAGAAAAGCAAATCCTCAGTGAAAACAAGAAAAAAGATCTAAGGGAGCTAATTTCAAAACAATTGATCCCTAACTTCTACTCTGATTTTTATAACTCCATTTTTAACTAACTATGTATAATCTTATTAATATAATGTAATTATGGACCTTTTTTTTCAATAAAAATACTTAATTTTAGATTGTGTCTTATTGATTTACTAATAAATAGACTTAAAATATATTGAGTCTTCATGATATATAAATGAGCTAAAACAAAACAGACTAATAGTTAAATATGCCAGCAGTGATAAAATAAATTTGCTTTAATATTAAAAGTACAGAGACTTAACTCAGAAAGTAAATCTTTAAATATAAAAAAAATGTAGTTATAATTTAATTTAAATAGAGTAAACTACAAGGAACTATGAACAAGTTCATAGACCACACAATATAATTTTTATTTGTTTATTTACCTAATATTTGTTATTGTTATTTTAAAATAAGTAGACAAGGTCATGATTGCACGGACATTTTTCGCATTTTACCAAAAACTAACTTTTTTGAGTTAAGTCAGTATTTTATTAAGCGTGCGATATGGGGTTGCAACACCCGACACATGTGTATACTGTCATTCTGTGCAGTTTCGGTGGACAAATACTGCATGCCCTTCGCTTGCCCTGACTGGTTTCAGGACTTTGGATTTCTTCTTCAACCATATCTTCACCAAGTACACGCTTTATGACTAGCCGTAGCACCCTTGGTAATTGATTGCACACAACACGTCTTTGCATTTGGGGTAGTACTAGCGAACGGGCTAACGACTTTAAAAAATCTCCTCTGTCTGTAATTTTAGGCTGATGCATATTGTACATAGGCATTTATGCCACTCAAGTCCACAATGCGGTAGAATACCACCATTGGCCACCTTCTCGTTCGGCGGCTGCTGGAATAAATGGAGCATTTTTTATCAGCTTCATCGACGCCTCCTTTTGTTTTGTTATAATACAGAATAATTTCTGGCTTTTTAGTTTCTTCGTCAACTACTTTATTATGATGCATTGAGGACACAAGTACCACAGCTCTATTCTTCTTAGGCACATATGAGCACATAGTTTTTTGGTTTGTAAAACCAAACAAACTTGACTGAACATCTCTATTTTTTTGCGGCTTAAATTCGCTGGGTATTTCGCGTTTATTTTTTTTCATAGTGCCTACATAAGTAAGCTTACGTTTTGCCAGCTCATCAACCAGTTCTATAGAAGAAAACCAGTTATCAGCAGTCACATTCCGATTGCTTCCCTCAATTGGTTGTATCAACCGTAGGACACACTGAGTAGGCACGAGAAATTTTTGATCTTGTGTGGTCAAACCAATACCATCAGAGCCTTTGCCGCCATAAATATATCCATTATAAAAATAAGCATTTTTTGCTTCACATAAGGCTCGTATGACTAGTCCATATTTACCTGGTTTTTTCGGCATATAAGAAATCATGTGACTTCTTCCTCGAAACTTCACTAACATCACATCTATGGTGATGCATTCACTCAATTCGTATAGCCGTTGAGAATTGTTGACAAACTTATTGAAAATAAAAAATATAGCTGCCTACTTATCATTGTTTTGCCTTTCAGCGCGATCATCTGGATTATCGAAACGCAAACACAGTAACAAAATGACAAATCTATTTACTGACATGCCACATCTAAATATTTCACACCCTGTGCCATCCCTAGCAAATAAGTAACTAGTGCGTTCGTGGTTAGATTTCAAAACAGCTGAATATAGTAAAAGACCCACAAAAGCCTTCAGCTCAGTCATGTCTATGTCTTTCAGTTCAGGTTTATTCTGACGAGCAAACTTTATTCTATAACTGGAGATTTTTTTGTTGGTCCAAGCCAATATTTGTTGAAGCATTTCTTCGTCAAATAATTTATGCCAAATGCTGATAGGGTCTTTAGCGTCCGCGTCTGTCAATTTCGAGGCACAAGCATGAGTTGCATATTGTGTTGAAGTGTGCGAACCCTAACATTAGGAGGAGTCTTTGACCATTTATAACGATTTTTCCCGTAATAAAAATTAGACCTTCGTAATTCCGAAAGAGGCCTGGCATCATCAGTACTATTGGTGTTATCTTCATCAGAACTATCAGAGCTCCTGTCATTGCTGCTATCTACTTTTGGAATATTCTCCACTAAATCTTGATCTTGGTCACGAAACTGTACTAGTTCACGATCGGAAACCATCAACTCGTCAATATCATCTTCACTGGCAGATTGGTCTGAAGCCAGCAAGAGGGCATTGAATTCCTCTTCAAATGATGGACTGTCTACTCGTAATATTTTTCTCTTTGATGAACACGTGGGCTGGAGTTGACGTTTCTTAGCGTTTTCAGCCATTTTGCACTAAAATGAAAAAAATATTTCGTAAAAATATTTGTATTATACTTATATATATACTAGGGACTATATACAACTAGGGACATGTAGCCTCATAGGCTACGACCGATTTTCTGATTAGTATTACTTACCTGTCAAACAACGGACGACACATCTGCTTCCTTCCACGGTCGTTTGAGCACTAAAACAAAAGCTACTGAGACGCGGGGTCGCGGCAAGCGGGGGGAAGTGGTCAATTCTAAGAATTTGCAAAACACGCGACGCCTGTGAGACTACACGTCACTAGTTAAAGGTTAAGTCAGTCTATTCTTAACTCTCAAATGTATCGGACATTTATTAAACTGTAACAAATTAATTTCTGTTTTTAAAAACTAAAACCCGTGTCCCCCAATCTTGACTACCTACAAAATAAATAAATAACAAATACAGGGTCCGCCAAATAACTTTTTTTCAAAAGCTATAAAAAAACTACTGAATATTTTCTCAAATTTCTTTTTTTATTTGAAAGTACAAACTTTCCGGTTTATAATGGAAAATGATTTAATTCAAATGGCTGCCTCGGCTGGCCACGCAGTAGCCTACACGATCGGTCCAATTTTTAAGCACATTATCGATTGTGTGCAGCTGTATTTTACCAATGGCTTCACGAATATTGTCCTTTAAAGCGTCAATTCTCTCTGGCTTGTCGCCGTAATATAAATAAATAAATAATAGAAATATAATAATAGAATCTAAATATAAATAATAGAATCTAAATAATAGAATAGAATATAAATAATAGAATCTTCTTTAATTGTTTATTATAACGATGCGGTGAAGTTGGATCCCACATTTATGTCGGTGGTTTTCATATACCTTAATTAATTCGATACATTTCTCTTTACCCATTTTGCCGCGTTACGAGCACACGTACGTCCGTGTCCAGTGAACGCACGCCTCACACTGAGGCGTCATTGAGCATGGCCATTTACCGACACTATTTGACTCGTTTGGTTCAAGTCGCGGTCTCCACTAGATCTGCCTCGGGTCGAGGCAGCCGCCCGGCCCGAGGCTGGCTCAAATGGATACCCGGCTTTAAAACCCTTTTTGCATCAGGGCAAGGGTTAATAAATGGCAAAAAAATGGCATCGGAATTATCCCACAGATCAATAAATAGACATGATATTGTAAAGAAAACGAAGGAAATGTTATCAATTATAGATAAAAAATTATGCTGGGCCAGCGTGGTGGATTATGGCCTTAACTCTCTCCTTGCGAGAGAAGGCCCCGAGTCCCAGCAGTGGGAACATTTAGTGGGCTGATGATGATGATAGATAAAAAATAAATTGGAATGACAAAGTCTAAAATGCTTTATAGTTATCTATCTGCATAATAAGCAAAATTGGAACGATAAAGTCGGATTTGGTGTAAAGACTAGACACAAAGACCGACTTTGTTCTGTCAAATATGTGCTCTCAAATTAGGCATAAGTACATAAAATGTGACCATCCATGTCTTTCCAAAATATAAAAAAAAAATGGCAGTCATAGGAACTGCCCATAGAAGTGAAAATGTATGACTCAGAATTAGATAACTTACTTTGGAAACTACGCGGGTGAAACCGGATGGCGTGGCCTGGCCATCTAGAAATGCGTCAGCATTTCCCATTGGCTCACGCATTTCTAGATGACCACGCCATGATGGCTAGGCCACGCCCTTTTACTATTTCCCATTGGCTGACGCATTTCTAGAGGCCCAATGGCCATGGTCCCGAGTTTACCCGAAGATTGCTTATCATACACGAGCGTGACGCTAGAATTTAATTCACACCCCACGAAAAATCTGTCTAGGCGTGCCAAAAGAAGTTTTCACTTCCAAAAGGCATTAGTTTGGTTTTGTTTGGCGGGGCCTTTCCCGCACCTAGCCTCTTTATTTGGCTATTGTGCGTGATTCATACTTCCCATTTCTACTCTCCATCTAGCCTAGGCCGTCCAAGAAGGCACGCATCCTATTAAGGTTGCGATAAGCATCCGGAACAGACAACGGAGATTGGAGGAATTCTGCCCATTTATCCGTCACGCTGCTGCATTCCATAAATACATGCTATGGCGTTTCTTCTTCCTCTATGCATCCTCTGCATAGAGGACTGTCTGTTACACCTATGGTAAATAAGTGCTTATCTAAGGGACAATGACCAGTTATTATACCTATAACTTTACGAATTTTGTCCCTGTTTAGTCTGATAAGGTTGCGTGCTCCTAGATGCTTCCGGAATAGCATTTTTGTTTGCCTCCTTCACTGTTTTTCCATTCTGTTAAATGGGCTTCTTCAGTATTTCTACGCAGCCATGTTTTTATTTGAGCCTGGGGTATGGGCATAAGTGGTTCCGTGTATCTCTATATATCCATGTATCTTTGCCTTAGCTCCAAAAAAGGGGCATATTTACCTTAATGACGTCGAATCTCCAGTACACAACCACTCACGCTCACTACTACTCATGCGGGCGATACTGATCAATGAGATTTTGTTGCGCCAATATCATTCAAAAATGAACGTATGGTACAAAGGCACTAACGCCCCCTCTTGAAAATAAACTGAATCTAGTGAATGTCTTTGTTCCTACAGGTAGAAATTAGTTTTTAAGGCACTTTGGCATATTTAACTCATTTTCAGAAATTTGACACTTCGACTCTAATCTTACCGAAAGTGCGATGTATATTAGAATATAGATATAAATATATAGATATAAGTATGAATTAGAATATCCTGTTCCAGTGTATCCTCCTAGTTTCCCCTAACATTCAATCCTTTTCACCAACGTTTCCGAACTACTTTAACAGAACTGGCGGAGTCTCTACAACCAAAGTAAATACAACATTCTAACCCCGGGCCACTATCCGATGCTGGATACCAATAGATATAAATATATAGATATAAGTATGAATTAGAATATCCTCTTCCAGCGTATCCTCTTAGTTTCCCCTAACATTCAATCCTTTTTACCAACGTTTCCGAACTACTTTAACAGAACTGGCGGAGTCTCTACAACCAAAGTAAATACAACATTAACTAATTAATAACTAATAATCCCGGGCCACTATCCAATGCTGGATACCAACCCTTAGTTTATACTAAGCCTTAAGCCTAATCTCAACCTTCTTTTACACACATCTTTTCCTCTTCTTTCAGACCCTTTGAATTTCCACACTGTTCCTTGTGTCCTAAAATTTTAACTTTGCTATATAATGTGAAGTTATTAATTTATTTTTTGCTAACCATAAAATTCATTGTTTTCCTTATTACGTGACTTATTTATATTCCATGATCAAAAATCTAGCCTCTACTCTAACCTACTGGTTTTCTCCAACGATTAACAATACATTATTTCTGATGCTGTTTATTTCTAAATTGTCTTTGACTGCATTTTAAACCAACTATTACCATTTTCCTTAGTTATTATACCTTGAGTTTCTTCACGATATCAGAACTTTCAGTTTCAGTAGTTTCGTAGCCCAATGTAATGGAATAGAATAATAATAATAAATGTACTAAACTATAAGTACGCACCTCTGCCAGTTCTCGAGAATGGTCGTGCGTTGCTCTACTGGGACCGCTCTATCATCACGGACAGGACTATTGTCGCCAATAAGCCTGATATCGTGCTGGTAGACCGGTCTCAACGCCGGGCTGTGATCGTCGATATCACCGTACCACATGACGAGAACCTCGTGAAAGCCGAGAAGGATAAGCTGAGCAAGTACCTTGACTTGGCTCATGAGGTTACCGCCATGTGGGATGTTGATCCGACGATCATAGTCTCAATAGTTGTGTCGGCAAACGGCCTTGTATCGAAAAGTCTCGACCAACATCTTAAAAGACTTTCGCTAGATGGTTGGATTAAGGGTCAGATACAGAAGGCGGTGAACCTCGACACAGCGCGCATCGTCAGGAGGTTCCTCTCTCTGCAGCCCTAACCACCGGTAGCTTGGGCCCTGCTCTGCTGCTGGCGGCACTCTAGTATTTTTCTTAGTATGTAAATATTTTAAATACATTCTTAGTTATAATAGAAATCAGGAGGACTACAACGTCGATGGCAGTAGAATAATCGATTTCCACTATTTTTGGACTCAATTAATACATATAAGTGAACACAGCGAAAGCCTCGGGTACAAAATGAACTATCTTATAATATGTAATGAAAAACTGACGGGTATTATATCTAAATTTGACTTCAAATTTACGATGTGTGGATCTAACTTTGTTCTAAAAACGTCAGATAGCAATACTACTGAACCTAATTTTGACCTAAATGTAGCGGCGGTATCAGATTTTAATTATTATTACCTAAATTGGTCTATCTAACTTAAACGAGCTCACAGCATCGATGAATTTACTAACAATGTCCTTGCGATTGTATAATTAAAAACACGATTGTATATGGAGCAAACGTTCATATAAAAATAACTATTCAGCTTTCTCTGGCGTTGCAGCTATAATAGGAGAAATGGCGGACCCACCATACCACTAGCCCTACCCCTAGTGGTAGGGTGGTTCCCAAACCATACCACCATCATGCCATCAAGTAATAAATATTGTTGTGACAAATTTTTAAAACAAAAGTTTTTTTTAGACATTTTATTATATACAGCAAATAAACTAAAATGGATACACCGCTATATAAATACGCATTAAAAATAAGAAAGGAACAGAATATATTTTTTCTATGATAATAAAAATTACTTATGTACGCAATTTGTCTAATGCATGACTAATGGTTGTTTGTTGACTAACTGAATTGGTACGTCCATTATAAAATCGTCGTTAATAATTTGGTTGATTCGCCGATTTTTAGGTACCATCTTTGCTTCATTCAGTAAACGCATTAATGTCACAATATTCTTGTTTTGTCGTAATTTATTTATTTTAGAATGAAATGATTCCAAAATGTTGGTTGTTCGATGGCGCTCACCGAAAACGCTAAATACTGCAGGGGAATGTACATATTTTCAGCCAAAACGTTTCGATGTAATTTATAAACTTGTCCATTCGTTTCGAACTGTGACATTCTGATTTTATGTAATCAAATCCTGGTAGCACCTCATCAATAGGTAGTAGTGGTAATGCGGCAGTGAGAGCTACTATTTTCCTCTCAGGTTTATTTTGTGTATTCTTCAGTGATTTCGACTTTTTCCAAATATTGTGCACCCTATGGTAATAACAACCTTTTAAAGTAACGTTAGGGAATACTTTTAAAATTGCATTCATTGTAGCTTTTTCATAATCACTGTGAACTTTAACTGGTTTCCATTCAGGTATTTGGGACAGAATCATATTAAATAAAATCATATACCTCTTTTCTTTTCGGTCTGACATAAGTGCAAATATTAACGGCACGACTTCAGTTGTTTCCGTGGTACTCCTCATATCGCCATGAATTTTGTATAATTAAGAGAAAGGTGCTGGACAACTATGTGTGTGTGTGTCAATCAAATATTCTTCAATATTTGGAATTCATTTTCGGGAATTATTGGAACCAAAAACTATTATGCGGGTTACTTCCAGTCTTCCCAACTTAGGGGTTTTCCCCCTAAATTTAGGGGGAAAGTAAGTGCGTAAGGATTTTTAGGGGCATTTTGTGTTTAGGGTTATTTTTAGGGGGACATTTTGCCTTCTAATGTGTGTATTATTCGTATTATTAAAAATTTCTCAACATTTTTTTCTTTTGCCTCAATACTGAGAATGCAGATTAGATGTAAAACATGTCGCTGTAGTGTCGTGTCGCCACAAACGTATACTATAACTGGACTGTGCACTGTTCTATCAAAACGAGCCAACTGAAAGGCATCAAAGTAGTACTACATCCCTTTCTAATAGGGTGTCCACACCAGCGGTGCTACGAATATTCGCATTCGCAAATGCGGATCATTCGCATTAATTAAGACATTTGCATTCGCATGCACATTCATCGCGTCAGTTAATCCCGAGTTTTTACGGATTTACATCAACAAGCAACTACATGTAAGCTATGAGCTTCGTGTTAGTTTTGGTAATTGCTAACTTCTTTCAGCAACCGACGAAGTGGTGAAATTGGTGGAGATTTAACCGTTGTGAATTTTAAATTCTCTCCAAATTATCATCCAGATATAAATTTGTCATATCCACCAGCTAGTGTTCCCAGCGAACAATTATTTAGTGGAGCTGGGTTAATATAATTATAATCCACTAAGAAACAGGTTGGAAGCTGAGAAGGCTGCAACATTGCTATTTATTTCATATAATTAATAATATAATTAATAAATAATATAACCAATTTAATTATTAAACAAAGATTGTTTATTATGAAACTCGAAGTTGTTGTGTCATAAGTAAAACTAAAAACTTGTGGAATTTAGTTCTAAAAATATGATCCAAGTAAAAAAATGGGTAAAATTTAATTGATTTTCAGTTATTTGTGCACTTGAAATATAAATAATTATCCTTTTAAAGCCCCAAAATCCGCATCCGCGGATTTGAACTTCAAATAATCCGCAGCCGCATCCGTGGATGTCTAAACTTTCGCATCCGTAATAACAGGGTTATTACGTCCACTAGTACAACCTTGATTAAATAGCTTTCCTTATTGGGCAAGAGAAATAAACTCAGCTTACAAACACTCAGCAGTGGGTGATTGCCAGTTGTTATTGGTGATAAATATTTTTTATACACGAGTTAGATAAGTAGGTACGAGTTATAAAGATAGGAATATTATATGGTAATCTGACTAATCTAAAGGTACCTAGATTTATTTTTTGACTGATTAAGAAATAAAACTATTATGATGATGTATTAGTAGATATTTATTGATTTAATAATCTCTTAAGTATATTTACAAATTGAACGATCGCTCCGTGTTGGTATTCCTATAAGCACGCATTTAAACGTTTGATATCATAAACAACACGAAAAAAGTTATTTTTTAACAAACAAAAAACAAAACAACCGACTTCAAACGCCTAAGCCAGACAAACAAACTTACACGGATTAATTGATCTTGTAAACTACTTAACCTATGTTGATGAAATTTCATCAAAATGGAAATGCCAGTGGGACCAAACTGGAAGTATAACCTTTGTTTAAAAAAAATATCAAAATCGGACTACTCTGTAAAAGTAACGCGTGGTAATACATTAAAAAAATATACGCATCGACTGAGAACCTCCTCCATTTTTTCGTCGGAAAAAAACTCCTAACTGAACTAAACTTGTAATCGGAGAACGAATATAAGGAGTTAAATAACATTTTTGTGATTAAACATTATTAAAAAGAATTGTTTTATGCAATCTTTGGCGCATACAAATACGACTGCCCATAATCTTAATAGTTTCCTCTTTGGCATAAGTTTTTAATCTATTCGAAATTCAAATGGTGGCGAGGAAAGGTTACCTTAACCGCTTGCTTCACCCCGCGCCGCGGTGTTTTTGCCGTCGATGAACCTGCGCGTCAACGTTTTTTTCTCGCATGGCGCGCGGCTGACGGCCATGCACTTGAACGATATTTATGACTTAAATATGGAACAAAGACTCCACTTGTCATTTGTTTTCTTAGAATAGTTGAATAGACGCTTCAAATGGTAGTTAATATACTAACATTTGTGACTCTTGTATGGGTATAAATCAGTGTAGAACAGCTTATTTTGAAAAAAAAATGGACTTTGAACTATACATTTTTTTATTTAAAAAAGTAAAGGGATATTGTACGTTTTTACAAGTTAGATTTAATATTAGACTAAATCTACACTATAATGACAACATTCCTCACCATAAAAGTGTTTAATTTTTTTTTTAAACGCACATTTGAAAACCACCAAATGAAGTTTTGCTACGCGAGTTTTTCTGTTTCTACTTAAAAAATATTTTCTGTGCAATCATAACATGCACAATAAAAATATTAGTATTTTCGTAAAACTTGTTTCATCCTTTAAGCTAGGTAATAATTGAGATGATATTGAATTAACCAATACATTAAAATATGGGAAAGAGTCACAAGAGTACCACATTCTCAACATTTGACTTTACGGTTCTTAAGACCCTTTGTACAGCAAACTTTATCATTTGGACAACTTAAAATATATTGTAACCAACCTCGTTTACAAGTTTTCGAAGTTATATTTCTGCACAACACCAGCTTTATATTATTTTATTTACGTAAAAACCTGTTTTTCGACAGCCGACCAACACAAGCGCAAACAAGATTGACTGACTGAAAAGTTTATTTTTTTCTTATAATATCCATAGAGTATTAAATGTTCTCGCTGCTTAAATTGAAGTGCCTTTCAACCCGAGTGAGATAGCATTCATTCTATAAGCATTCTTTCCTTAGTAAAAGCAGGATAGAGAATTTTACTGAGTCTGGCGCGAAAAAATAATGCGGACACTACAGTGTCCGCGTTGCTTTTGAGCAACTATAGAAAACGGACACTACACTGTCCGCGGTGAAGCAACCGGTTATGCTTCTGACGCTTTGATGGTCTGGAGTGCCCTCAACTCCGCGGAGTCGACTCCCGTAGAGTCTCAAAGCCAACGGGCGTGGGATGCTATTGGGGTCAAGCGGGTCCAAGCACAACTTTGGGCATGTGCCTCGGGAGCGGATATGGCCAGACTCCGGGCCGTCTCGCAGCCTGAATCTGGGGCTTGGTTGCAGGCGCTACCTTCTCCTCACCTAGGCTTCTTATTGGATAACAACTCGTTGCGCGTTGCGGTGGCTCTTCGCCGGGGCTGCAAGGTGTGTGAACCCCACGTATGCACCTGCGGCTCCCTGGTAGAAGCCAATGGCCATCACGCTTTGAGTTGCCGACGGTGTGCAGGAAGGTTCTCGCGACACCATGCACTCAATGACATAGTTCGGAGAGTCTTAGTGTCGGCGGGAGTTCCATGCGTACTTGAGCCCCCGGGCCTATGCAGATCGGACGGCAAGAGACCGGATGGGTTGACTCTGGTGCCCTGGAAGAACGGAAAGTGCTTAATTTGGGACGCCACTTGCGTCAGCACTTTCGCCGCCAGCCACCTAGGTCGCACTATCCACTCACCATTGGCCGCGGCAGAGGATGCCGCTTATAAGATGAAGCGAAAGTATGATATGTTGGTGTCGCAGTACGAATTTGTACCTGTTGCCGTGGAGACCTTGGGTTATTGGGGCGCAGAGACTAAAGGGTTCCTCTCAGAATTGGGGCGCAGGCTCAGGGAGAATACGGGTGACTCCCGCTCTGGTGCGTTCCTGGAGCAAAGGTTGGCCATTGCCATTCAGCGTGGGAACGCGGCGAGCATCATGGACACTTTTGCGCCGGGAGCAGTTAGAGGTGGGTTATTCGGAGATTAGTTTTTTAATTATTATTTTAGTTAATATGTAATTTAAGATCTATGCAGTATCTCATGGTGATATATTTTATTTGCAATAGATTTTATTAATTAAATTTCATGTTTGGATTCCGCTGATTGATAAGAAATATATGTTATATATATACAAGCCTGTACTGGATAAGGAATGTCATTTACTCGCAAATAAAATTGTTGAGTGATTATATTTAACATATATTTCTTATTATATTCATTCTCTGATTGCAAGGATACTGTTAAGAATGTTTTTTCAGTGTACTTTACGATATCAAATACTAGTTTCGAGGCGTACCTAAGACCACCTCGATCCACGAATGCCGTAAACGATGAAAATTGGCATATGTCAACGATGTAGTCGTGTTCTTTGTTACGCCTCGTTAATAAGGCAGCTTTGCAAAATTCACACGTTATTTTATCCAACATTTTACCAACAATGTACCCTGATATATAATATAAAATGATTTTAAAATCAGAGACTTTCGTTCTAGATATTAATTAATTGGATCAGATTATCAATTTTATGATTGTCTTTATGTACACAATTCACGGAGAGCACAGGTGACAAAGACCTTTTCGCGCTCCTAAATGCAAGTATAGGTGAGACATCATAATCCTCGAAACTACAATTGCCATTGATGCTTGGTTTTATGCTGTTTCGGAACAGTAACTTGCGCATTGTATACATAAACTGAAGGGCATCTGGGTGGTTATCGTTAGTCCGTCCAGATGCTCTCATACAAGAAAAGAATAACTCAAGATGATCTTGCGAAATTTTATGGACTAGAAAATAGTTTCGAGCTTTTTCATCAAAGAGATCCAACGCTAGATTTGAAATACATGTAATAATAAATAAATACATTTCTTTAAAAACATTTAGCCAAACATCTTGGCTCTTCGGGCGTAACGGAGACTTGAAACCGGTTCCAAAAGGATTTTTTGAATCTAGCATATCAAATATTCTGTCCATATACCTCAAATATTCGACCGTTGCTTCGCTACCCATAAAATCATCGTGTCCAGCAGAACGTAAAAAATCAAGAGCATCAGCCACTGAACTACTGAGAACTTGCACTGCTAATCTAACATTCATTTTTTTTCCAAAAAAATGTGTGGTCTCTAGAAATTTTGTTCGCTAACTTCAATCCTTCTTCTTCTTGCAATCTTTGTAGTTTCTTTAGGTAGTCAAATTTAATATCACCTTTATCAGAACTTAATGATGTCTCGGCAAATACGCTTCTTGCTAATTTTAACATATGTACAGGGTCTAATATACAATGTACTTTGGTATCTTTGTTTAGATGCTTGAAAAAAGATAGAATATCAGGATAATTAAAATCACAGCCGAGTATTTCATATGTCTTGAAATTAGTGATAGTGCCATCTGAAGTCAAACAGCGTACATTTATATTGATATCTGCCAAAATTCTTAATGCAGTTAATATCAGTTATGCCTGGATGTTAGCAGATATCTTATCCACGAAAAAATATGCTATGGGACATTAAATTTTTTCCTTTAGTGAAACTATTTGAAGCACTAAAGCCTCCGAGGCTAACTTTTCGGTATCATTAGGAACTATGCCCCCGAAATCAATCCCACCCCACATTTTATCATATTTTTCATCGTAGCTCTTGCCAGATTTAATTGACATTGAATCAAATATGTGGGCGACGTTATCCAAGTCTCTAGACTTAATAGCT
Organism: Ectropis crepuscularia; assembly: GCA_963693475.1. NCBI lineage: Eukaryota > Metazoa > Arthropoda > Insecta > Lepidoptera > Geometridae > Ectropis > Ectropis crepuscularia. The sequence goes on from OY856355.1 coordinate 27,085,330, forward strand.
TTTTCTCTGAGGAAACAAAATACTTCCGACATAAATCCTACATTGCAATTGTGCGTAGATAGTATTTTTCGGAGCGTAGCGGGGTGAGGCAATTGTAGGTGATTTCTTAAGAAAAGTTAAGCTTTTCCCGAATAACAATAAAAAGTCAAAGCAAAAGACTTCATTTCATCGCTGTATCTTGCCCCGCGATTAGATTTCATTGTATTAAATTGCTCATTAATGTTTCGAAAGTTAAATTGAATCGTTTCTTCCACCTCAGAGTAATAGGCTTGTGTACTAAATTTTAAAAACTGGTTTATAATATAGCTTAATGTTTAAATAATTCCGAAACATCTATGTTTTTGAAAAAAACTTACATTTACAATATGTATTTTGCATTTTAAAAAATCAAATAACTTTCTACACAAAAACGCTCCAGACTGTCATGGCGTCATGAATGACGTCACGCCGTGGCAAACATATGTGTTTGTGTAAAGCTGCGTATCGATTATGCGCTCCAACAGATCGAACATGGGCGCGCGCTGCAGCCGCGCGAAATGGATACCACTTTGGAACGCGCGCCAATGTGTTCGTTGGAGCGCTCGAACGCGGAGCGGACCGTTCCGACGGTTGTCGGTTTTTTGCCGCGCATCAGTCGTGGCGCGCGCGCCAATTGAGACGGACACGTCGTATTATTTTGTGTTTGTTGCGCTCCCAATTATGGATAATCAAAGTTGCCGTAAATTAATACAACTGTATGGTACAAAAGAACTACTGTGGAATAGCAAAATTTCTTCGTATCATAATTAATCGTTTAGAGAAGATGCTTGGAGAGAAATCAGTAGTGAAATGGGAGTCCCTGTGCCGGATTTAAAGAAAAAAATTACTGTGCTCCTATCATCGTACAGAAGAGAAAAATGGAGAATATCTGAAAGCCAAATCACTGGCTCTGGTAATTATTATACAGATTTTTTTAAACTACTGAGTACTTAAGGTTAATAAAAATTCACATATATGTATGTACATTTTTAATATTTTATTGATTGATTGTTCACAGGTCGGGACAGTATTTACGTATCAAAATGGTTTGGTTTTGATGACTTCAACTTCATGCAAGACAAGTGTACACCAAATTTTACAATAGATACTATGCAAGACAATGGGAATAATACGTCAAATGATACAACAGGCGCTACGCAGGTTAATAATGTTACTTATTTCAATATCTATTTTGCCAAAGTATTGCTCCGTTAGTTGCAAAATGTTGAGCGAGATGTAAACGTATTTCCTTTGCGTCATTCCCACTTCTACGTGGTACATTAGCGAGAGGGAGAAATGATGAGTGTTCACCGTCATTTCTCCAACTACCTGGTGTGATTCCAGTTTCTGTTTCCGTGTCTAAAGATCCATGTGGTGTGTATTTCTGGCTGGACCTCTTACGCAAAAAATTGTGCAAATGTATAACAGCTAAAACTACTTTTGTAGCTTTATTGGGTGATAGTAACATAGGTGTAGATATCTTGTCGCCTTTGAGGATATATATATATATAGTCAGGTTCGGTAAATTAAACTGCGTAAATATTCTACATAATAACACTATATTTTGAATATAAACGTACAACACAATAACACTATAACTATAATAACCGGCTATCTATACACGGTATCGTATGACGGATTCTACACGAACGTCTGTACACGTTAATTATTTCCGAACGACTGCTCCCTACATTCAGTTATGGTATACACGTATGCATTTCTATGCTTATGCATGTGACAGTGCATATGTGTCCCTACACCATTCCTCCTTCATTAAAACATTAACTTCTAGTTACAAAAAAATGGAAAAAGTAACAATAACGAAAAAACATTTTAAAACTATTATATTGGACTTATACATAATAATAAAACTTATAATAATAAATAAATAAAAAATAAAAAAGCCTTTTATTTCTTACAGCTTATAAAACAATGAGTGAGATTAAGTTAGTTTACTTACATGCAATTATTAGTTTTGTTAGTAATTATTTTTGGTTCCTAAATTTACTTGGGTTAGTTTTTCCTTAATCCTATACTACTTATACTATTATTGTTTATTCTGTAAGAATTCCTCTGTAGGTGAAGGCCTCCTCCAAAGATAGCCAGTCCTCTCTAGATTGGGCTACTTGAATCCAGTTGGGGCCAGCTCTTTTTTTGATGTCGTCTTCCCAACTAGCCACAGGTCTTCCTCTCTTTCTTCTTCCCTGTGGACCCGCCCATGTGGTCACCGTTTTCGTCCATCTCTTGTCACGTAGACGCGCCACATGTCCGGCCCACCTCCATTTTAGCGACTGAGCGTGTTCTAATCCATCCTTTGCCTTGGTTATGTTTCTAATTTTGGTGTGTCTTATTTTTTGCATCTTTCTAATATTCAGCATACTGCGCTCTATACCCCTCTGACATGTAATTATTTTATCCTTAGTTTTTTTGTTGAATTTCCATGTTTGGCAAGCATATGTGAGGCACGGTATCAGGCACGAGTTCAGTACTTTAGTTTTAATTTTGATCGGCATGCTGCTTTTGAATATGTCTTTCAGTGCCCAGTATTTATTCCAGGTAAGCTGTGTCCTGCGTTCTAATTCTTGATCGTTACTATTGTGGTGTAAGCTAATTTGTTTACCCAGGTATATGTAGTTTTCTGTATATTTTAGAGGCTCTCTATCAACGTATACTGTTCTCTTTTCGCTGTTAGTCATCAACATTGTTTTGGACAAGTTCATTTCCAAACCTGCTAGTTTGCTGGCGTTATTAAGTGAATCTATCATATATTGGATTTCTTGTCCTGTTTCAGATAGGATGACCAAGTCATCTGCAAACCTTAGGTGGCTTAGGTAGGCATCTTTAATCTTAATACCCCGACCTTTCCAATTGAGTTGACTAATTATTAATTCCAGTATTGCTAGAAACAACAATGGTGAAAGAGGGTCACCTTGTCTTACTCCTCTTTTTATCGGGAACCAAGGCCCAGCTGTCTCTAGTTTGATTCTGCTCTTGCTGTTATTGTATATACTCTTGATTACAGATATGTATTCTTTTTCTACTCCTTGTATTGTTAGGCTTTCCCATATGTTTTTATGATTTACGCAATCAAATGCCTTACTGTAATCTATGTACGCAATGTAGAGTGGTCTTTTTTTCTCGCGGTATTTCTCAATCAGAAGTTCCAATGTGTGTATGTGGTCAATCGTTGAGTATCCCTTTCTAAACCCGGCTTGCTCGACAGGTTGATGGGCTTCTAGTGTCGAGTATATTCTTTTACTTACTATTGAAGAGAAGAGCTTGTAGATGCTAGGTAGCAGGCTTATTGGCCTGTAGTTACCTATATCATTGGGGTCACCTTTTTTATAGATAAGGATAATGTCAGATTCTGACCACTGGGTGGGTGTTTCTCCGGTTTCAATAATGAGGTTAAACAGCTCAGTCAGGTGTACTATAAGAGTTGGTGAGTCGGTTTTCAGTATCTCGTTTGTGATGCCATCAGAGCCTGGGCTTTTTTCTGGTTTAAGAGTTTTAATTGCTGATATTACTTCGCCTAATTCAATCTTAGGTATAGGTGGATTTGTACTGTTGGAACTTAGGTATTGATATCTTTCTTCCGTGCTTGTTGTTTCTCTGGTGCTGTATAATTTTTTATAAAATTGTGTTGCTACAGTGACGATGTCTCTACGGTTGTTGTGTATTTTTTTGCCTTGTTTCAAACCTTCGATCCATGTTTTATGTGTGCGCAGCTCTTTGTAAGCTTTCTTTGTGCCTCCATTCTGAATTATGTGTTTTTCGATAGTGTTATATCTATGGTTTGAGTAATCATTCCTAATATACTTACTTATGAGCTTGTAAAGGGCAGAGATCTCATTTTTTATTGCTCTTGATTTATGTTTAGTCTTCTGAAGTTCCTTTCGTCTCTCCAAAAGCTGTAGTGTGCGCTCTGATAGTATTTTATGTGTTTTTTGTTCATGATTTTTATTTTGAATAACTTGCAAGCATCTGTTTATGTCTTTGACAATATTGTCGTAATAGCTTTGGACTGTTTTATTTAACGGTGGTTTAAGTGTCTCATTTATGCACTGGTTGAATTGAGAGATATCGCCTTCGTTAGTTATTGTTTTCTTTTGATGGTTATTGTACTTTGATCGGCTTGTCTTTGATTGTGTGTGTGATATTGTTGCTCTGATGGGCCTGTGGTCCGAGGGGAAGCTTATATTCAGTACTTCTAAATTTTCAAATAGCTGGGGACGGTTTGATAGAACAAGATCGATTTCATTTTTATATTTTTTATCAGGAGATAGCCATGTCCATCTGTTTTTTAATTTTTTCTTATAAAATGTGTTTATTATTGACAGTTTGTTTTCCATAGCAAATTCTATCAATCGCTGGCCCCTCTCATTCCTCTTGCCATATCCGTTCGGTTTCATGACTAGATATTCTTCTTTTTTTGGTTTACCAATTTTTGCATTCCAGTCCCCCATGATTATGCATTCTTTATATGAAGTATCAATCGCTTTGTTTAGTGTACAGTAGAAGTTGTCAATCTCGTCTTTATTCGCTTTTTCCGTAGGGGCATACACTTGTATAATTGACAAACGCTTATCTTCGAACACCATGTTTAGAATAGCGACTCTTTCTGATAAGCCAATGTAGCTCTCTATGTTGTTTTTGAGATATTTTTTTACTAAAAAGCCTACACCATACAATCCAGGAGTTTGTCCCGTGTAGCATAGTATAAAATTTTCATACTCTTCTATTTTATCTCCCATACGTCTAGTTTCAGACAGTCCTATAATATCATATTTGATGTTTGATAAGGATTCGTTTAATTCAATTAGGCGTTCGTATGTTGAGAGTGTTTTAACATTATATGTTAAAATGTAGAGTTTTTCTGATGCTCTAGTCTTAGTAATGGTGCTATTAGTTAGAGTAGATATTTTTGTTGCTGATTTTAATTCTGATTTTGTTTGATTCTTTGGAGGGTTTCGGTCATATTCTTCCTCGGTGACCAACCGGCTTGGAAGATGTGAGTTATTTTTTGATGTTGTTTCTTTTATGTTATTTGTGGTAGAGGGATGCTGTAGTTGCTAATACTTCTCTTTGTTATTGTCCTTTTTTCCGGGAGCGCTATTTGTGGTTTTTGTAGTGAGAAAGTTCAGAATCCCTGGTTTTACGACTTCGTCTGTCAGACTAGACGATCTTTTATATTTTGTCTGGATATCAGTAATTTGAGTCTTGTTTTTCTTGCTGGTTTGCGTTCTTATTTCGTCACGCCCAGCCAGGTTGGTTTCAGGAGACGTTGAAAGCATTCTTTTATTTCTGATTGTAGTGTTATTTTTGTCTCGTACTATTAGCTTATCATATTTTATTATTACCGAATTTCCTTTCTCTTTCTCAATTCGCGCCTGCTCTTGTAACTCTTTTCTTCTTTCAAGTATATTTTGCTATATAAAGGAAGATTATCCATCTTCCTTTATATAGAACTCTGTATTTTTCAATACGCTACTCTTTTTGAATATGTTGATTTTTATTCCGAGTGTAGAAAATGTGACTATTATCGGTCTAGGTCGGTCCTCTTTTTTTCCTATTCTCTTTATTTCTTGTATATCCCGCTGATCCAGGTCTAAAGAAAAACGTTCTTTTATAAAGCTAATCATTATTTTTTCTAGATTAGAATATGATGTTTCTGTTTCTTGTAACCCAAAAAAGACGATATTGTTCTTCCTTATTTGTTTTTCTATGAAGTATAGTATTTTTTCTTGATTTTCAAATTTTTCCTTGAGATTATTGTATTTATCATCTAATATTTTAAATTTTTCCTCTAAAATGCAATTTATATTTTGGGTTACTTGTTCGGTTACTCTTTCTCCGTTTTTTAGGATCATATTTTTTTGTTCATCAAGTTCTTTTTGGATACTTTTTAGTGCTTTCATAACTTCTTCCATTTTTGTAGATATTGGACTGATCGCTTGGCAATTTAATTTAATTGTACTATTGACGCCCTCTCTTGGCAGACCTCTGTAGTATTTGCAAAGTTGACGGTCGATCGATCGCGATGGTCAAATAAGTATTCGCAATGCCTTCTAAAAGAAGCAGTGGTGCTTGTTATTAAGTGGTACAGCTACTCTGTACTAGATGGCGTTAGTGTCTATGCAATATTGGTATATTTTTGCAATGTCATTTAGTATAACAGGTTATATTTTTATAGATTTTGTTAAAAGTGTTCACGAATCTGTAATTGCACTTTAATTGTTCAATTATTAATTTTGATAAGTCACTGTTATTTCACTTGTGCTGGGTGTCTTTTGATAGCACTTAGACTGCTTATTGATATTGGAATTTTTCACAATTTGGCACTGAGTCACTTAATAAAAAGGTTTGCCCACACTGTATTTAATAGATAATTGATTATTTTCCACTTTTTGTTATTTTCACTAACATAAAGTACACAATTTATTTTTTAATTACACAACTAATACGGAGCTGATTTTAACAGCGGCACAGCAGCGCCCTCTCTCCTATCTCTCCCTCAATAAAACTTATACTGAACCGAAAATATTTGAATTACCGTATAAACATCGCACGGATCTCTAAGAATACATTTTTGCTGACTGCGTGCGATAATGCTATCCGATACGTTCTGGACTTGCGTTATCTATTAGCTTGTAAGCATGTACGCTCGGTCCGAGACACGTATTGAATGCAATATTTAAGAGACTTTACCCTCTGCAAGAGTCAACGAAGCCATGCCATTTTACCATACCGGAGTAGATTATACCGGGTTTGTGAACATCAAGGCCAACAAAGGACGCGGAAGTAAAACTCTAAAGGGCTACATTGCCATTTTTATTTGTATGGTAACTAAGGCCGTACATTTAGAACTAGTGACGGATCTAACAAGTTCAGCGTTTCTCGCTGCGCTGCGACGTATGTCGGCGAGAAGAGGAGCCCCGCGACACTTATACAGCGACAACGGAACCAACTTCGTTGGCGCTAACCGAATACTGCAAGAAGAATGGCAACAACTTTGTAACATTTTCAACGATGGCTTCTATACGGAAATAACAGAGATGCAAATAGAGTGCCATTTTAACGCTCCCTCCTGGCCTAGCGCAGGAGGATTGTGGGAACGAGCTGTGCGGAGTTTAAAATACCATCTTAAGAGAGTTGTAGGCGAACAGAAACTTACCTTTGAAGAGTACACGACAATCTTGTGTCAACTAGAAGCTTGTCTCAATTCACGTCCGCTCTGTTCGCTGTCTGAAAACATAGATGACATTGAAGTTCTAACACCAGCTCAATTTTTAACAGGAAGATCGGGTGTAACTATCATTGATACAGAAGAAGACGCGAGGACACGGTGGAGTTTAACTCAAAAAATATTTGGAGATATCTCGAAGAGGTGGAAAATGGAGTACTTAAGCCAGCTGACCGCTAGACGCAAATGGCAAACACCGCAACATAACATTGAAACAGGAGACGTAGTAGTAATCCAGGAGGAGAATTTACCACGAGGAAAGTGGGCGTTGGGCAGAGTTGTGGAAGTCCATCCGGGACACGATGGATACGTTAGAGTGGTGACTTTAAAAACGAAGAATGGAATGCTGAAAAGACCAGTAGTAAAATTGTCTGTCTTACCTCTAGAGAAATCGAGACAAGAAAACTAGAATACTATATCTAGACACTTAGTAGGCGACCTGACTCTCCCCATAGAAAACATTCAGAAAGGCTTAGCAAGTATATACCATCTCTTGGAAATCAAGGCACGAATAACTGACGACTACATGATATTTGAGATTCGTATCCCACTAATAACTAGAGATAGTTACGATCTATTCAACGTTATTCCTATTCCGCGCCGTACCGAC